>OZ035989.1:13142500-23142500 GCA_964035005.1 Erebia palarica
GAGGACGTGGAGAGTGATATCTAGGCTTCTTTTTATCCCGGAAAATTGAGCAGTTCCCTTGGGAATTAAAAAAATACTCTATTAATCTTTATTCCACGCGGACGACGTTGCGGGCATCTGCTAGTATTTATATATAAACCAGTGAATGCCCGCGACTTCGTCTGCGTGGTTTGAGGTTTTTTGGTTCCCGCGGAAACTCTTTAATTTTCCGGGATAAAAAGTAGCCTATGTGCTATTCCAGACTATAATCTATCTCTGTGCCAAATTGCAGTCTGATTCATTCAGCCGTTGGGGCGTGATTGAGTAACAAACATCCATACATCCATACATCCAGACATCCATACATCCATCCATCCATCCAAAGAAGATAAGATGAAAGATAAGTTGCTGATTGGAGAATTTGTGATTGAGGAATTGGGAAAGAGGAAATCGATAATTGCCTGTCGAACCCTTTTTTACTTTTCCCTAAGACTTCCATTTAGCAACGTTGATGACGAAATAAAATCCCTTATTACTAAATCGACTAATTGCTCCGAAGGGTCCGGGAGACTCCGTCCCTAATTAATGTACTACTTAACATCCAATCAGGGGATTCGTCAATTCCGTGTCGTCTTCGAACCTTTCAAGATTTTGGCCATCCATTAGCTGAAGCGTCTAAAATTGCCCCCATATTGGAAGGTGGATTTATGTTTTAAAACATTGTGAGTAACGGTGATAGATTTATAGTAACAATCTAAATAGGGAGGTGTGTCTGCACGCCTGTCTGTCCATCTGTCAGTTAGTCAGTATTCTTTTCACGACTCATTTGCTTATCCTATTTTGAGTCCCGGAGACGGGCATAGACTACTTTTATCCAAAACAAACGAGATTTCTAATAAAACGTAAGTTCAAATCAAGTGCTCTACTATTTTTAACATTTTGTCATGAGTTTTTCCATTTTTTTTAAACGTTTTGATGCTGATAAAATTAAAAGAATCCTGCAATCTACTTTACAACCACTGTCCATTTGTCAAGGAATATAAAATTATCCTTAGACTTGAGCAAATTCATAAACGCAGCTGGCTCGGGTGATAATGTTGAGGATGTTATTCTCGAAAACGCTGAGTTCAGCGTCGAGGTCTATGTTTGACTTACGATGACACTGAAGAATTGCCTGTCTCCTAATTCTTCTTCTTCTTCTTTATCTGAGGACCACATATACTCACACAAAATTGTATATTATGTTAACTTTCTACTGTCTCTATTAATTTCGATAAAGTCGCCACGGATAGTTACTACTCATTAATCAGCCAAGCTATATCACTGACCAATTAGTGAAATCAAGGCTGAGGTCTATCCCATGCTAAATATTATGTATCAGTGTTGAGCGCTGTTGTTTTATCGTGCGGGGGTTCCGATTTCGATCCCCAGCAGGGTCAATTTGGAATTTATAATTTCTGAATTTTCCCTGGACTGGTCTGGTGGGAGGCTGCAGCCATGGCTAGTTATAACCCTATCGGCAAAGACGTACCCCCAAGCGATTTAGCGTTCCGGTACGATGCCATGTAGAAACCGATTAGGGGCATGGGTTTAATAAAACTGCCATCCCCCTAACAGGTTAGCCCGCTACCATATTAGACTCCGTCATCACTTACCAGGTGAGGTTGCAGTCAAGGGCTAGCTTGTAGTGAATAAAAAAATGCGTGTTGTTTCTACAAAAAACTGATTTTCAGAAAAGAATTCCGAGCGAAGCCGTGGCGTTTCAGCTAGTCAAAGACAAGATACTCGTATATATGTATAGTATTAATTTCATCGCTGCGTCAGCGTTCAGAGTGGGGCTGTATTTACAAAATAGAACTAAAAGATAACGAAGGCTCGACACTTGGGGTAATTAGGTGAAATGGCGCGAGTGTCGCGTGATACTCCGAGTTGTGTCGCGACATTGGCCATATGCTGTGAAGGAGGAAAGTGAAATACTTACAAGGATTTAGAGTAAATAGACGAGATATTTTAGAGTAAAAGATTTTATTTTTAATCAGGTTTATGCACTGCAGGTACGTGTTTTATGAAAGACTAGCGACCCGTCCCGGCTTCGCACGGGTGCAATTCTGATACTAAATAACCCCCCGGCCGGTACCGCCGCAACCGCTATGTCACTGCATTTTAAATAGTGACGTAACTACAATAGTTAGACACATGGTCTCGGGAAGTTTTTTGTAGATATTGATATATTCTATAATATTGTCGAACATTTTTTTGTCCTATCATTAATACTCTTCGCAGCGTATGCGATGAAAGACATTTTATGGCTAATTTTTTTACACCTTCGGTTGGTTTTAATAGGAATTTCTAAAGATTTCTATAGTAATCTAGTACTAAATATAGCCTATGTTACTCAGTGATAATGTAGCTTTCTAATGACAAAAGAATTATTAAAATCGGTCCAGTACTTTTTGAGTTTATTCGTTACATACAAAAATACAAATCTTTCCTTTTTATAATATTAAGTGTTGACAACAGACTATTTGCTGTCGGTGTCTTTTTTAACGCCTTGAATTAATCAATAACACAAAGATACTCATTTTTATCTATTCTCTTAAACCCACCGATTATTATTTTTCGGGGTCTTTAAATGTCTCAGACAACTAACCTAAACAAAATTAAAAATAATAAATAGCTAACATAATAAACACTAATATTAAAATAATTGAAATACTTAGGTTACTAAACAATAACGGAATAAATATAAAGATACATAAAAAAGGGATATTTGCAATTACAACGTTCACTATCCTTTCCTTCCTACCTTTCTCGTCAAGAATGAAACCTCCACCAGTTTTGGGTATAATTTATAATTTTAACATCAAGTAAGTACAGGCGGCCCCGGGTAGGCCTTAAAAGGCTCGAAAAAAGTCCTTAATTCGGTTAGGAGAACATTATTATAAAATGACACTTCCAGAAGGATTATATTTGTGAAGAACCTGTAACGTGGTAAGAAAGCACTTTGCCTAAAACAAATTACGGGCGTTTGGAAAGGGTTCTCCTATTTTTATTGCCACTCCTCCAAGACGTTATGAAGTTATAACATTAAAGGCTTCGCTTGGAAGGTGGCGACACATTAAAATTCAGTTTTAAGAGTACCTACCTAAAGCCAAAAATAAATAATTAGTGGATACACTTATTATTTCTTACTAAAAGCCGAAAATAACACGCTATTTACAAAAATCTCCGTACTCATGCTGTCAAGATTAACCTATAATTAGAATCCATCTAGCATTGAAAATTAAAACTTCTTAACCTCTTGTGCATGAAGTATGGTTTTAAAAATATGGATTGTTGTTAAATGAATCCACCCACCACCACTACAGCCTATTAACGTCCCACTGCTGGGCACAGGCCTCCACTCTCATAGGAGAGAGGGAATTAGAGCTTAGACCCACCACGCAGCTCCAATGCGGGTTGGCGGGCTTTAACGACTATTATCATGTTAATGATAATAACCGGGACCGACGGCCTAACGTGCTCTCCGAGGCACGGGGGTAAAATACCGCCAACTTCCTAACTCCGGGCTAGTATTGGGAATTTCTAATCAGAAAAAAAACCCGATACTTACTCGGGTTTAACTGGTTACAATACGTACTGCTGAGGTCTAGGCCGTCTCTTCTCAGTACAATTGTCTTTCCGAACCGGTGGTAAAGTCCCGACTTATTATAAGTAACACAATCTGTTGTCATACAGGAAATAAAACATTTCATACATCACACAAACTGAAATGAAAAGTTGGATATTTTCAAAATTAATTTCACTATGGTAGTACCAGTGCAGTCATCTAGTGCCAAAAATAATACCGAAATGTGTACCAAAAAACTCGAGTCTGGAGTCTAGGCATACTGCCAGTATAATAAGTACGTACAATTGGAAATGGTTGTGACTAAAATATAAGGAGATTAAATTACACCAACGCGAACGGAACTATTAGACATGCTTTTGTATGATTAAAACTGTAAGCTCATTATAACTTTAGAACTTTGATGTTGATATGTTAATTAATATGTCTAATATTAATACTAGCTGGGTTATTAATGTTGGGTTTTTCTGACAAGAAATTCTCAGTACTAGCTCGGAGTTAGGAAGTTGGCGGTGTTTGACCCCCGTGCCTCGGAGAGCACGTTAGGCCGTCGAACCCGGTTATTATCACTAACATGATAATAGTTGCTAAAGCCCGCCAACCCGCATTGGAGCTGCGTGGTGGGTCTAAGCTCTAATTCCCTCTCTCCTATGAGAGTGGAGGCCTGTGCCCAGCAGTGGGACGTTAATGGGCTGTAGTGGTGGTGGGTGGATTCATTTAACAACAATCCATATTTTTAAAACCATATATAATGTCAGACCCCTCTACAAGATTTAACTAGATGCGAAAACTTTGTATGAATGAAATACAATATAACTATAGCTGTGACTTCATCAAATTTAAACACACTTTTTTCTTTAATAGATATTTTAAAATGATTATCAAATTAAAACTAACAGAAGATGTGATTTTCACGTCTTTTGGAAGTCCCTCTATTTAATAATCAGTAAGCAATAATTTATTTTTAACTAGCATCATCACTACAAGCCGAGCAAAGAGCACGTTGGCGCTACTTGAAAGAGGCCTATCTCCAACAGTGGATGCACAACGGCTGATGATGATGATGATAGGCATCATCTCTGTTGGCGGCTATAGCAGCAGCTTTATATCTACTGATAAAATTTACTCTATATTAATGATTGGCGCAGGTAATTGCCTTGCCATTTGATACTGACCTGATAATTATAATTAAACTGATAATATTGAGACTCGATTTCTAATAGATGATATAAATTAGTAGATCAATTGGTAAACAAAGGCTAGTAAATTAACATACATGAATATTGATTATACATTATTCAGTTGTACATCTCCTTAAATCTATAGGTACTTAATATTATAAATGCGTAAGTCTAAGATGGTAGCGGGCTAAGTTGTTGGAGGTGTGACAGTTATATTAAACCAAGCCGTTTCTACACAGCATCGTCCCGGAAATCGCTTAATCATTTGGCGGTACGTCTTTGCCGGTAGGGTGATTACTAGCCACGGCCGAAGCCTCCCAGAGAAAATTCAGAAATTATAAATTACTGAATTGACCCTGCCGGGGATCAAACCAGGGACATATTCACCTGGCCTTATTCACTTCAAACGTGATGATTTTATAACACTTGTTGGTATATTCCAACAATCTTATCTGGCCCGGTGGCCAAAATTGGAACTTATTTTTATACCTGTTTAGGTTTTGTTTTTTTTATTGTTCATATATTACGATGCTGTCACCGGTATGTTTACTCCCAGTTCTAGCATTGCAAATACGATTGATCGACGTGAGAGCTCACCACGCCAAGTGAAAGCGAATATTTTCGGTGAGTTACGAATCCGCCATCGAATGTAAAATGACGTCATTTTCGCATTTTGAGATCTCAATCTGTGTGAAAAGTAACATTCGGAGTGCCAAAATAGCAAATGCCATTAGCCATATCGTATTTTTCGTACGTTTGGTGAGTTTTAAACTCGATCTGTCTCATCGAGTTTCACTTGGGAATGACTCGGTGACTTTTTGTTCACCATGTTTCCGCTCCGGAGCGCTGGCTATATGGCTGTATGGAGGAGCTCACTTTCACCTCACTTTAGTGAGACGTATTTCAAATTCGATCAATTTCAGACTAAGGGTACGGATCAGTTAAGTTTGTGGGACTATAAAGTCATGACGCTATACGATTTGTATATTATGTCGCCATCAAATCGTAGAATCCGCCGTATTACCACAGAATAGGTACTAAGTATTACCACGTATTACTAAACGCTGTCCTTTCTTAATCCGGCGGCTCTACGTATAGCTAGATTTTCTTTGCGATACGTTTTACAATACGACCCAAGTTTTGCATTGTACTCAAGTAGCATCAGAGGACGACCATACTAACGAAATAAATGGACTTCGTTAGAAAACTCGCTAAGGTGGCCCTTAATGAAGGTCGAGTAGGGGAAGCTGAATGAAGGTGCGACAAAGAGATAATATTATAGGTAATTGACACATGCTGGTTATAGTCTAGGCAATAGGGTGGTTGGTTGTATGGAGACCCCTACATTAAATCCTCAGTCGATGAAACTTGGCTGGGTTTTAGTATTGGATGATCCAAAACTTACACAAAATCATCTAACAAAAAATACTTATAGAAGTTAGGTATTTATACTTAAAACCTAATATCTATGACTGAATATTTTCTTGATTTCTTTTTAAATTATTAGTAGGTATACTACCCACTATACTATTGACACTCAAAACCAAAATATCACATGAAATGATCATGCAGAACATCGATATTTAAACCGGTTTTATTATCAAATCTAAACTGCTTTTCTTTAACAATTGGTCATAGCATAAAAAAATCTTTCTTCCTTATGAATCTTATCTTACTTCCTTTATGATTTTTTATTGGATATTTAATACGTTTAACTCATGATACTTTATCATACTACTAGCTGCTAGCTGAGGTATTTTAGGAGTATGAAAAATAGATAGTAGCCGATTTTCAGACCTACTGAATATACATATAAAATTTCGTAAATATCGGTCAAGCCGTTTTGGTTATGGTAACTAACATTGTGACACGAGAATTTTATATATAAGAAGACTATAAAGTTTCGTCGCCTGAGGAATTATTGTTGGGGTCAACTAGCTTTATTGCCTAGACTACTATCTATTGATACGTATAAAATCATTGCATGTTTTGATAGTACATAAATATAGTAGGGATTGTAAAACTAATACGTTTATATGATACTAACGTTATAGTTATGCGAAATATTATGGTAACAGCTTTTATTATAATTATATTTCATAAGAGGTATAATATCAATAGAGGTATATAGGTATAATATTTCATAAGAGAGTTCCTCACAAAATTGGGGTAGAACTTGATAAGTCTTAAACTCACGTAATCCCTTTTATGTGATGTACTGAAGCAAGCATTTCCTTACAATAATAGGGTAGATAAAAATAAGATAAAGCACAGAGAGTACTTACTATGAACGACCACATGATTTCAGCCCGAATTTAATGTTTAATATAAACTTTATCGTTGATACAAATAAGAGCTATAATACCCCATCATTTAATGTAACAATATTATGAGATTAAAATATGTAATGCGCTAACCTTATTATATTAACGATAAAGCTAATTTGTTGATGGTAGCATAAAGGTATATAAATGGTATGTTTGAAAAACCTCTCTTCAATAGCTACACAATTCCATCCAAGCGTGTCTGTCTATCTGTCTATCTACAACGCTTTCACGGCCCATCTGTTCAACCGATTTTGATGAAATTTGGTACAAGGATAGGTGGTAACCCGGAGAAGGACATTTTATCCCGGAAAATTAAAGAGTCCCCGCGGGAATCAAAAACCTTAATACCTAAATGATAGCCTATGTCCCCGGGATACACCCCTTTACCAAATTTCATCAAAATCAGTTGAACGGATGAGCCGTGAAAGCGTGGCAGATAGACACACTTTAGAATTTATGACAGTACTTGTAACAGTATGGATTACTGTAGAGTAGGTATATCTATATTAACCATTATTGAATTCCAAGCCCAAACTCCTACTGACTTAGGTACCGCAACAGATTTAGGTGTGGTTTAAACAGATGTTTAACATGTTAATCCCTTAGCAAGCACGAGTCCAAAGTTTGTGAAAAACCGCATCAAAAGTTTTAGCGGTGGATAACTAATAAGTTTCACTATAGCTGAGTATATTTCAGGAGAGATCGCAGTCAAGGGCTAACTTGTAGTGAATAAAAAACAAATTAATATAGTTTAAATCGGTCGCTAAAATAAGCTAGGAATTGATATTACCTTACGAATTATATAGTACCTAGTAGGTATAAGTAACGGGAATAAAAGAACAGAATAGGTAATAGTACGTTGTAATAAAAGTCGACAATGCAGTGTTTAACTACTCTCGACTCCCGATAAAGTCGATTAAAAATCCGTTTAACTGCCAAAAGGCCACAAAAAGCAATGAATGCTTAAAAATGAGCGTAAAAGTGAAGTTAATTTTGCAGTAGGGAAAAATTGTATTAAAGATATTAAAAGAATAATACTCATAAAGGAAATGAAAGCTTTATTAAAAGAGTTCCTCGCGATATTTTTAAACCGCAACCACGGGCTGCAAGTGCCGGGAACATTGCGTTAATTTAATTAAAAGCTTAGATAACATGACTTTTCTCAATTCCAAAAGGAACAGTTTTATACAAAAAGGATTTTTAAAACTTTTATCTGAATACACGAGATTGATTTAGTATAAGGTTAGTTTAAGAAAAATCTATTTATTGAACCATCAGTAGACTGCCCGTGATTGATTTAGGACAGGGTAGGCGAACCTTTATGTATCAACGTGCCATTTTTTCTAAAAAAATGTTTAATGAGGTCATCAAATAAGACTTTATGATTATTGGGAAAAAAATTCATTTTGCAATGTCTCAATTATACGCGTAATTTAAATTAAAGTAAAATTAGTGTGACTTCAGCTGTTGCAATACAAATAACTTTATTACTTGCATTCGCTCGCCATATAATACCTACTTCACGCTTTTTTTTCTTAGTGCATAATGATTTAGTGATCAGTTACGTGCCCAAAATATTGTGTCCCGTGCCATTGCCAATGTTCGCCATCCCTGATTTAGGAGCTTTCTTAACTGGTTTAGTATTTTTATAGGTTTTACGTGTACTTTACGTTTTATCTGGGCGTATGGACTAGTCTTTAATCCAACCTCCAAACCGTTCCAACGTCATCTCAAGCCGTGGTCCGAGTCACACAGGAGCCGCCCTTAGGAAAATAAAATGAAAAATTAGCCCCAGGGCTCATTTTTCTTGGCGACGCATAGCGCTCGCCCATCCCTAGGCAACGCTGTAGCGACCAAATATCTAGAGTTGAAACTGAGTGTACTGTAGACCAACTTTGGATTAAAACTTAGTAAATGGCTATGAGAGAAAGAAAATGTGTACTAGCACCTCTCTCTCTTGCCCCTACAGTAATATACAAAACGTAACGCTCTCTCTTTTTACCCGACTGCGGAACGCACAGGGTTATGTGTTCATCAGTCTATATATGTTTGTTTGTTCTTTGCAGGACAGCTACAGCCTAAACGCGTGGACCGATTTTGATGATTCTTGCACCAGATTATGCCGAGTGTCACTGTGGAAGCCGAATTTGAGAAAAAACAAAGTGGCGCCCTCTAGAAGCCATAATGTAACAAATTTAAAAAATAAAGTCGATAGACTATGGCGTGTGGGGTATCAATGAATAGGTCTTGCAAAATCATAGTTAGGTTTCCTTGATCATTTTCTCATTTTAACGATCATTTAGGATTTACGAGGTTTCAAAAGTTCATTTTTAGTGTATTCCTTTGTGTAGCACTACAGACAAAACGGCTGAATCGATTTTGATGATATTTGTACCACTAGCTTTATCTTTATCTTCCGAGTGCCATAGCGGAAGCCGTATTTGAGAAAAAAAAATGGCGGCCTCTAGACTATATAATGTAACAAATTAAAAAATAAAATTCGATAGAATATGGCAAGTGGGGTATCGATGAATAGGTCTTGCAAAATCATAGTTAGGTTTCCTTGATCATTTTAACTCACTTTCTCATTTTAACGATCATTTAGGATTTACGAGGTTTCAAAGGTTCATTTTTAGTGTATTCCTTTGTGTTGCACTACAGACAAAACGGCTGAACAGATTTTGATAATACTTGTACCACTAGCTTTATCTTAATCTTCCGAGTGTCATAACGGAAGCCGAATTTGAGAATTTGAGAAAAAACAAAATGGCTGCCTCTAGAAGCCATAATGTAACAAATAAAAAAATAAAATTCGATAGAATATGGCAAGTGGGGTATCGATGAATAGGTCTTGCAAAATCATAGTTAGGTTTCCTTGATCATTTTCTCATTTTAACGATCATTTAGGATTTACGAGGTTTCAAAGGCTCATTTTTAGTGTATTCCTTCGTGTCGCACTACAGACAAAACGGCTGAACCGATTTTGATAATACTTGTACCACTAGCTTTATCTTAATCTTCCGAGTGTCATAACGGAAGCTGAATTTGAGAAAAAACAAAATGGCGGCCTCTAGACGTCATAATGTAACAAATAAAAAAATAAAAGTCGCTAGAATATGGCAAGTGGGGTATCGATGAATAGGTCTTGCAAAATTATAGTTAGGTTCCCTTGATCATTTTCTCATTTTAATGATCATTTAGGATTTACGAGGTTTCAAAGGTTCATTTTTAGTGTATTCCTTTGTGTCGCACTACAGACAAAACGGCTGAACCGATTTTGATAATACTTGCACCACTAGATTTATCTTAATCTTCCGAGTGTCACTACGGAGGCCGAATTTGAGAAAAACAAAATGGCGTCCACCAGAAGCCAATTAATTAATGAAAGTCCATACTCGATAGGTTATAGGCAAGTGGGGTATCGTTAGATAGGTCTTGCAAAATCACACCTAGGTTCCATAAACCATTTTTCCGTTTAAATGATAATTTAGAATTTACGAGCTTTCAAAGGAAATGTTTAAAGTTCCTACTCATATCATCTATATCGATCAAACTAGGTGGATTATCTCGAAAACCACTCAACCGATTTTAACAATTATATCACTTATAGAAAGCTACATTATTAACAAGTAAAATAGGCTATATTTTATTTCCACAAAAATTGGAGAACCTTACGAAAATTGCAATAATGTGAGTTAAGTCGGAAAAAATCATGTCATCTGAGAGCTTACGTGGCGTGCGCTGCCTAAATCGTTAAAGTTACACGACAACAATGTATGGTGGAAACGTTCGTCTCAAAAAGTACTAAAAAGAAGTCCGCGATAGTATATAACTATCTTTTAAGGTTGACTCACAATAACCATTTTTATGATTTTCAAATTTGGTCTAAAACAGTGCTTTACTTGCGAAGGTGTTTTTACCAACTTATTCGTTAATTCCTTATCAAAAAAAATATCTTACTCATCTCAAGTATTTAATTAAGACAAAAATTGTCCTTTACACCATTCAATTTAGATGAATATCTTATGAGATATCATAGAAATAAAGTTTATCATGCAACAGAACACTTCAGGCGGATAAACGTCTTTTACAAATATCACTCGGGGGAAGCGCGTCCGCGAGGAGTGCGGTGCGGTGCGGTGGGGGCTGATCTTTTTTTTTCGGATTGAGTATACTGCATAGGCCCTACTAGACGCTACAGCGTCACCGGGGGGTTGGACGAGCGCTAGGCGTCGCCGAGAAAAGAGCCCTAACGCTCGATGACATCGGGGGGGCAACGTCCTCCTAAGGGCGCCTCCTGTGAGGCTCGGACCACGGCTTAGGATGACGGCGCAGGATCAAGGCGCAGTCGCACGTTAATATTAGCTAATGGACGTGTGACGCGCCTTGATAATTCGTAATAATTACAAAATTATTTATGAGAGAAAAATATTATTATAAAACGTGAGCTGTGAGAATACTGAATTGGCTATATTATTTTGTTCATTATTTCATTAAAAGTATTATACTATGTAAATTGATAATAATGAAATTCACATCTTGTTTTATACTTTTTGGTGTCCAAGCAGTCGGGTTTTTTGTTTTTTTTAAATTACTTTTTTTTATCTTCACAACTTATATCTCCCTTTCATCTTCCGTTCGCCTCGCCCGATCACACTTTTCCTAACGCTCTCGTCAAGCATTCACCAGCTTACTCCCCAAGTCAAGCATGCGTAAAGAAGTTTTACTTCAAAAAGCATAGGTACACTATCTATAGGTAAGCATACTGCAGGGCCTTCAGCAAAAGGCCCTTCTTATAGGCCTACGTTCCACAGGATGAAATTTGGCTAGTAAAAGTAAAAATTGGAGTCTGTCTGTCTTTCTTTAACTTTTCCTAGCATAAAAGCTGAAGAGATCTTTATGAAATTTGGCACCTATAATATAGGTAGATTGCATTACGGATATAGACCACTTTGTATCCCGGAAAATCAGAGTTGCGAAGGATTTTATGATTTTAAAAACCTAAATTCACAAAATGCGCTTGTCAGCTACTAAATAAATTAGCATATTCCAGTGTAAGCTTAATACCTTAGTACTTATGCGCGCAGCTCAACGTCAAACTGCATTCTGCACGTTCACCGTCAGATATTGAAATTCTACGATCGTCGCATACTGTATGATGTTTGAAATTGCTTTTATAATATTATTATGGATTCTTCTAGAATCCATAGTCATAGTAAAAGCAAAAGTATATTTCTCTGTCTTTCTACTACGCTTTTACGGCCCATCTGTTTAACCGATTTTAATAAAAATTGGTACAGAGATAGGTTATCCGGTTAGGCCAGGTTAGGTCCTGGGAAAGGAGGTTTCTTCTTATCTCGCAAAATTCAAGGGTTCCGGTTCCAATCAAAAACCTCGGGCAGTTTTACAGTATAAAACATTTGGCAGTATAAAACGTGTGGACCTAGGCCCAAAAAATATGTACGAGACAGGAAAGCGTTTAACTCTGTCTCTCTCCCTCTAGTATAGATGGATTTATATTTCTCAAAGTATTTTGTACTCTTATTTTTTAGGGTTCCGTAATCAATAAGGAACCCTTGTAGTTTCACCATATCCGCCCGACCATCGGTCGGTCATCTGTCTGACCGCGCCGCGGCTTAGCTCAGAGACTTTGTACTATAAACGAACTCAGAGACTCTTTGTACAAAAAAAAATACAATATACTTCCAGTTTACCTTTGGTGGTGGGAACAGGATTAAAAGACAGTGCGAACAATAATATAAAGAGAGAAGTAGTTCGCCATATTTTAATTTTCATGACATTATAATATTCTACTCATAGACCACTAAACAAAGGCACCTAAGTAGGTATACATAATTATGATACATAACAGATAAATGACCTACATCTATAACTTAGTACTATTGAGCATCCCGTAGTAGGGTAAATATGAGTACGTCATAATAATAAGCCATTCCAGCCATTGCAAGCGTTGAGCCGCGTAAGCCGTTAGGTCAATGAATGCACGCAGCACGGTAATATCGCGTCTGCGAAGCGTTCATTATCACTAAGTTAATTTACATCTAATAACAAGCCTACAGCGGAAGCGCTGATAGCCCATTGGTTCAGATACGGGGTTGGGTTCTAAAGCGTCAGAGGGCATTGGCTGACGAACCGTTGGCTAGAGTGGTCGCACTGTGGCGAACGGCTACACGATGTCGACCTAATTTCTATTTTTATTTCATAAAAACATAAAGTTATAATGGCACAATCTAAGCGCCCAGATACTGTTGTTGTGAACGAGTGTCTTGCTTTCGTGCAAAACAAGATCGACGTAATGGATGAGGTGAACCAGAGGCAAATCTGTACGTCGAGTTTCACGTAGGCTGATATTGCAACAGCAAAGATGATTTTGGCCGACACCATACGATTGGCAACAAGGCAGAACGATGGATGCTGAAGCAAGCAGATGATGTCCCGACGTACGTGGTGTAGTATCTCAACAAGCTGCCGCCTGTGACATTCGACCATGTGGAATGTGGATGTTACCCGGCTGCTTAAGGACATCCAATTGTTGAGAACTGACATGACCAATGTTAAGAATCAGTTGCAATTTTTAGAGCAAACTGTTTCGACGCTAAGCAAGGAATTGGCCGACTTGCGCCATAAAGTTGCTGACAGCAATAATCCGTCGTCGCCATCACATAATGTGAACACGGGGCGCGGCGGTAATGTACGCATGGATCCAATTTCGCCACTCTGCATTTGCTTCATCTATGAAATTGCTTATGGTGGTTGACCGCTCTAATACACCAGTTTGTGTGGAAACAATAGTGAAGCCCGCGAAAACAACTGCTATTATTTCGAAACAGCAGCAAAAAACGTATGCTGATGCATCCCAAAATCACGCGGATTGTTTCACACTAGTGGAGAAGAAAAAGCGAAGATCAAAGCGTATTCAGAATATTCGTGGTACAGTGCCAACGACAGATACGACCTTGAAAGCGGCGGTGCCTAACATTATGATTTATATATCCCGTATAAATTCCGAGACGTCTAAGGCTGATTTAATTCGGTACATTCTGGACATGTACAAAAATCGCCGTGGGGGAGCTGCAGAAGGGTCGCGAAGATCTGGTTGTTCGCAGATGACAGAAGTTCAGCTGACCCTGGATAAACTTAAGTCCGGTAGGAAAACCTACTTCAGCTCGTATGTCCTTACTATTCCAGCTTCGTGCAAAGACGTGTTCCTCAGCTCAGACTTTTGGCCTGAGTCGCTTCAGAGAACCCAGATCAAGAATCCCTACTGTTTCATAATTATTTTCATATTCATAAATATTATATTATTGTGTTAATAATTGTGTTATGTATATATTTCTATGAATCGCTTAAAGCCGTATTGTTTTAATATTGTTTACGTTCGTGTTTTAAAATGATAATTCTTATTTTACGTGACGTAGGTAGGTATGTGATATTAGACTGTCATTTTGAAAAAATACTACTTTATGCTTCAAGATTTAAACGCCATCAAAGCTGTGTTGCTGTCTTCACTGTCTCATGTCTATAACGAGAAGTCTATAATTTTGATAGCTTATACCTCGGAAACCTGACGCTTTAGAAGATTTTATCCCATTTAATACTTGCTTGTATTTAATGCTAGCTATTGATTATTACAGCTATTACGAGTGGCTGCTCTTTCGTCCAAGAAATAAAAATGGCTCGATGTTAAGTAGGCCAAAATATTCAAGCCCCTTTCCGTGATATTTCAGCCGCAGCGTTGCCATAGTTAACGTCACTGTATAGTAATTAGTCAATAGCATGATTAAAGTTCGCTTGTCGGCAATTATAGCAGTTCAAACTTCATTGCGTGCCTATATTATCTACCTAATAGTACAGTTGAGATAGGTTTCTGATTAGCGTAACAGAATAACGATTTATTTCACTTACTAGTATGTTTTCCATGACCAGTTTAAGAAACCGAGTGCTTCTAAAATATTAATACTTCTATTATTCCCCGGGATGAAGGTACTAATTTCTGTACAAAAATTTCATAAAAATCAGCTGAACAGATAGGCCTGAATGCGTGTAACAGACAGATAGATAAACTGACAGACGTACCTACTTCATTTCAATTATTACTTTTCTAATAATATTATATGGATAGACCGTACATACAAAGTTCTGAAATTGAGTCCCTATTTCAATGTTGCTCAACTTAGCAACCGCAGTTCGCGTCAATAGTTAATAATAACAATAATAGGTAATTAATCAATATGTAGACAGAGTCCTTTCATATCAGCAATTATATCACCAAATCACTGCGTATCAATAACTAATAATTATTAATAACGGTTATATTAATGACTTTGACCAGTTATCCGTTATTATAATCATCTTCAATTACCATCAGACCAATTCAAGGTTTGCTGGAGTTGAATATCTGAAGGTAGGGTGAAATTACACTACGAACGGGACACGACTTAGCCAAAGATCTAGCCCCACTACAGAAGCGTGGCGTGTCACGGCACCTAGCGGTAAATGTTCTCTGTACAATTATGACGAAGTGCATATCCTTGCCGCATCTCTTAAGTGGGCCCAGCTCTATACAAACTGGTGCAATGAATATTTAATACTGTGGGAATCCAATAAAGGACTATGCCATGTGCAGTTGAATATGCTAACTCCTAGCGTAAAAAGGCAGTTTTGTTAGAATCAAAATTCGGTAATCATATTATCATAGGTAGCTACTAATGCAGGTTTTCCATCTCTGACAGGAATGCAAAATCATTTATTCATCCATCTGTCCATAATAAGCTATCATGTTTAATCCAGGCTTTCAATATAATATCCGGATATGAGTGATTTGCAGGCACGATCCAGAGGGTATCTCTCTAGCATAATATCATCATGCGGCAGTTTTCGGTGATTAAAAATGTGATCAATCATAATTTTTAGTCATTGTAAACACTTTGGTAGAAATTTTATCCTAAATAATTCGCTATTCTGAAGATGTAATTATGATTAAAGATGACCTATTCAAATCTCATTTATAATACAATTAAAATCGGGCTGAAATTTTACATAATATAGAGCCATTTTTACGTAGGCATCCGCTAAGAAAGGATTTTTGAAAATTCAAACCCTAAACATACCCTAAATAGGGCTTTGAAAGGACATGACCAGTAATTGCCCTCCGATTCGGAACAATGCACAGGATTTCCGTTTTTACAGTCAGGTTTAAAAATTCAAAATGAAATTATTATGGATTTATTATTCCAAATAAGGTCAGGGTTCAAATGACAAAAAAAACAGTACGTTTATTGTTTAAATCTTGAGCGTCCGCTTTCCTCTTTAAGCACTACTCCATTTTGACGTTCCATTATATCCATGCCTAATAATAATCTTGTAACCCTACATGAATACCATTTAAGTACCTTAGTCATTATATTTATTTTTGATCAATTAAATAGTAATGAAAAGGAAATGAATGTTTTGTTTATAATTATTTTTATTTTTTGACAAGTCTCAAACTAATAAATCGAACAAAGCATTTTCAAATACTGCGTTTAAAGGAACGCTCTTTCACATTGTATATGCTGCCATCTGTGGTCGAATAGTTGAACTTGTTAACCAAAAGTAGTGAGTAATACTTAAAAATATTTTCTACACTCACCACAATAACTAGCGCCATCTAGTGCGGGAAAGCAGTTTTTGGTGAAACTTTTTTTATTTATTTTCTCAGTTTTCAGAGCCTTCAGACTCCTGAAACTTTTTTATTTGAAAACTATAAAATATAACAATTACAATATTAAAGAAATAATACTTGAAAATAATTTTTAGACTCGCTCAACACAATAAATAGCGCCATCTAGTGTGGGAAAGCAGTCTTTTGGTGAAACTTTTTTTGTTCATTTTCGCAGTTTTCCGAGCCTTCAGACTCCTGAAACTTTTTTATCTGAAAACAGTGAAATATTACAATTACAATAATATAGAAATCATTGCTGAACATTGATTTTTGAAACCTAGGCAAGCTGCCATAGTTCCACCGGTCAAGTCCTTTGTATAAAAATTGAACCAAACGTGAGCAAAGCCGCGGGTAAAAGCTAGTTAATTTATATACCTTGATAAATTATATATTTTAAAATAATTAAAATAATAATTTATTATGTTACTACCGATTAAAATAACTTTTACACGATACAATTTTGTCTCTCATATCTACCCTACATAATATTAGGTGACTCATTATGATGTCAAGCAACGATAAAAATTTATCGACTTCGACTTCGATGGATCATTTAATAAAAAATCCTTTTCCTGTCTAGGGATCATCTACGTACAAACATACGTCGTAGTACGTAAACCTATAGAAGAGATACAGTTTACGTAGTCGCTTACCAAAAGAATATCATTATTGTGGAAGGATAAATAAGCCATATATGGTCCTTAAATCAATGACCAAAGCCCATATAGTAAAAGCTTCATTTTATATGCAAAGCTGAAGGTAAAACGGCGACTAAACTTCTGAATATTTATCAACTGGCATTTATGCTCACTGACGGGAATAAGGGGTGCTTAAGCTAGCTTAATGGTTTTTATCTTTACGAAATAATAACGACTCATTTCATGAATAGCGGGACAATGGAATACAAAGTAAATATTACTGTAGGTACTGAAAAAGATTTGTATCAGAATTTTAATGGACCATCCTAAATAGCTGTGAGTGTACACTTAAGACGTCAACATTTTTAAGTGCCACTTGTTGACATCTTTGTGTGTAATTACGGAAAATAAAAATAAATTAGGGAAAAAAACATAGTCTAAATACTACAACAAAAAGTAAGGGGACCGACGAGTAAAAAGAAGAGAGTATGTTATAAAACCGACCGAATTCTAAAAAGCAGGAGGTTCTCAACTTATGCGTAACTAATAATATTTAGTACGGGTAGGTTTTAAAAATTACCATTTAATTTAATGTGACGAACATTACATTTAATTAGTTTACTGATATGTACGAACAATAATATGA
Source organism: Erebia palarica (assembly GCA_964035005.1). Classification (NCBI taxonomy): domain Eukaryota; kingdom Metazoa; phylum Arthropoda; class Insecta; order Lepidoptera; family Nymphalidae; genus Erebia; species Erebia palarica. Next base: position 13,160,624 of record OZ035989.1, read on the forward strand.
ATCTATCATTCTTACTCGGCGATCATTGTAAATTCAAATAGTGTCTTTTCTAGTTACATATAATTTAGAGGGACAAGTGGCCTAGTTGTGACAACGCATAACAGTCGATTGTGAATGTTAAGCAACGTTGACCCAAGTTGGTAACTGGACGGGTGACCGAATTTAGAGGTTCAAAGGAAATGGCCAGTGGAACTATGGGAGCTTGCCTAGAGATCAAAAATAAATGTGCAGCACTGATTTCTTTAATATTATAATTTTTATATTTATATAAATTTTTATATTCTATAGTTTTCACACAAAAACGTTTCAGGAGGCTGAAGGCTCTGAAAACTGAGGAAATAAATTGAAAATGTTTCACCAAATAACTGCTTTCCCAGACTAGATGGCGCTAGTTGTTGTGGTTAGCGAGTAAAAAAATATTTTTAAGTATTGCTAACCACGTTTCTCAGAAAAATAATTAAGCTTTGCATTATTGGGGCATGGATTAGGATTATAGTGAAATAATAAAACTATATTTGCAAGAATTATGTAATTCCTTTAAAAATCACCCTACATTGTACTGCTGCCACACTAGAGTTATTTCAACTACTCGACCACAGATGGCAGACATGTAATGCCAGAGGGCGTTACGTTCCTTTAAATGCAGTGGTTATTTGAAAATGCTTTGCTCGATCAATTACACGTTTCATTGAGGCTTGTCATCTAACAAAAATAATTATAAACAAAACATACATTTCCTTTTCAGTACTATTTAATTGATTAAAAATAAATCACTCATAATAGAGTGACTAAGGTACTCAAATGGTATTAATGTAGGGTTAGATTATTTTGACAAGATTATTTTAAGGCATGGATAAAACGGAACGTGGAGTAGAACAAAATGGAGTAGTACGCTAGACGCTCAAGATAACAATAAACGTATTGTTTTTTTTAGACATTTTAACCTTGACCTTATAACTTACTTATATCTTACTTACCTTACTCTGTAAAAATATTTTAGCTTATACTACGTGATGCCATCAAACTAGTATTAAATTTTCTCTTTTCAAATTTTGTATATTCTTTATTTCACTGTTATACATCCAGTTTAAAAAAAACACTTAACGCGACTCTTTCTTGTACCAAGGCGAAACACTCAAGAAGCGTTTATGGTAGGTTACTTTTTTTTAAGAAACACCACGTTTTGTCCAAAAGCAATCTTCGTAAAACGCGAGGTGTGGTATGGAGGCTGTATGTTCGTATGGCGCTACTTCATCGGGCTTTCATATTTTGATGATAAGGGCTTGTACCACTGCAACGACATGCGACAGTCGAAAAGTTTACTTATGCCTTTGTCGTATTCACCAACTGTCAGATGTCTCAACAGGTCTCTGAATGAAAATATTATGTAAGCTATTTTCAAAATAACACTTCTTGAAATCCGTATAAATTTTAACCCACTTAGTGTGTCTGCGTGTATGTTATAGATTATTCAATAATAGATAGAAGAAGTATAAAAGTAGCGTAAGATTATTGGCATACTTTTTTTTTGCCATAGGTCCTTAATTTTCCGGGATAAAAAGGACTCTTTGTCACTTTCCGAGTCTCCAATTCCCCAATTATATCCATGCAAAAAATAACGTTGATCCGGTGCTCTGTTGCGACGTGATTGAATTTTATAAACAACTAATAAATAATAAATGGTAAATAATAAATGATGTATTTATTTAATGTAGGACAACTTGTGTCACTTATGAAACGTTAAGACTCTACCATCGGTTCGGAAAGCTGATACCCACCATAGAACCTTATGTAGAACTAGATGTCTGCGACTTTCCGAGTTGATTGAGGCTTTTAATTCCCACGGGAACACTTTATTTTCCTTGATAAAAAGTAACCGACGATAAAATCTATCTCGGTAGGTAGTAAATTTTATATTCGGTGAAAGCTTAGTAGACAATCAGAACGGGTTTATAATCTCAGCGTAGATTCTGAGGTGTGCGTCTGATGTGTAGGTTAGAAACTGCACCTTAACTCGTGTCGTCATTGCGGCGTAAATAATAAAAGCGTGGCAAGGCATGCATTTGCACATATGTAGAAACTTACGCTTTCGCATTCATTATGACGTTCCCTTCCATGCTTATCTTCAGATCTGTCGCCGAGTCTCGGTGTGCCAAGATGAAAAACCCCCACGTTGTGTGAACAAAGGGAATCTTTGAAAGGAGCTCTGGGCTAAAAACGACGTATGACGCTTTCTTCATTAGCAAGGAATCATTTTTGGAAACGGAAAGTCTTTTGATTGATATAAACAGGCTGTTTGGGATTTTTTTAAGGGAAAATTTTGTGAAACTTCGTTTCTTTGTCTACACTAAGAATATGATTTGTCAAAAAGGGACCGTGAAAATATCAGCTCAACAATGATTTCGCGTAGGTGTGGGTAATATTTGTAAGGCAATTTAATTTATACTGTAACTTTATTTTAGTAAGGGCCTTTGCAGGCAACGCGGAACATCCGCGCGGGTTATTCGCGTCGCACTGTGAGTGGCCTACTTTTTAATAGCAATATTATAATAATACAAAAGATAAGTTTTCTTCGAATTTTCAAATCACAACGGTTTAAAGAAATGTCACTTTAAATTTTCCCGTTAAAAAAATTATCAGTCGACCAATTTAATTCAATTTCTGACAGTTATTATCATTATTTTGAAGCGCAGTGTAGTGGGTAACGATGTAATTGCTGACAGGCGAAGCTTAGCGATGTTATTGATTAATTACATTCAGAAAATCGGATTCTGACGGTTGTCGGCTTTGAGGTACCTTTACCTCAATTTCAGTCAATTTAACAGCGGTTTCCTTATTTGAAAACGTCGATACTCTTGACACTACGTACTACTTACTACGTACTCTTGGACTACTTACTACGTACGAATACATTTAATTTGTAATGATGTATTATAATACGTCGATATATGTGCGGACCTCGCCGGTAGGAATTTCCTTAAATAAATATAACTTTAAAAAATCTGTATTCTGTGGACTTTCCACAGATATTTTATTTTCAAGAGACAAGAGTCCAAGAGCCAAGAAGCCAAGAGTAACCCGTTGTCATAGTGACGTTACGTCTCCGTTGTCGCGTAGATGCGTTTGTCATTATTATGGTGTCGCTTTTGTCGCTCACCTGACAACGGGTAAGCTTAATAAGCTAAGAGATTTATGTACCTATTAATTAATAAGATGTTGAAATCAGGAGAAGATTGTTGCGCATAAAGCTTGATCTTCGATGCAAAAACATAAAGTATGTACTTAAAGCATATACTTGAGCTTTCAAACTAATACTTATTATATTTTAAAAGAAAACTTTAAAATGTATTTCCTGCAATTTGCTACTTAAATTATTTCTTGTGTACTTATTTATCAAAAATGGTTGATCAGATGAGCCATGAAGGTGAAACAGAAAAAACAGACGGACACAATTTCGTATAAATTATAATACTAGTACATAATATATGGAAGTTTGGTTTATCTGAATCTATCGTATAGTTATAGACACCGTAGTAACTCCGGGAAAATTCACTCGTACGGATGACTCCGTAACTTTAATTGAGGTAATTTTTGTGTACGGAACCGTTATCAGGCTGTTACTGGTGTTCTGTATTTTAAATTAAACCTACCATGGTCTACGGTTACGATTAAAAAACGGTTGATCAGATGAGCCGTGAAAGCGTAACAGACATAAAAACAGACACACTTTCGCATTCCTAATTGGATAAGTTGTAGGGATATTACAGTGGAGATTTTCTGTGTCTTATGAATAGCTGTAGACACCGTAGTAACTCTGGCAAAATTCACTTGAACGGATGACTTCGTAACATTAATTGAAGTAATTTACGTGTACGGAGCCGTTATCAGGTTGTTAGTGTAGGGGCACGAAATTAGCGACGGTGGAGCGACGACGATAGCGGGAAGACGCGGAGATTAGTCGGAGAGCTGGCTGAAATTTAATAAAATATTTTTGAAGAGGTCTGGTAATACTTTATTACCGACAAAAACGTCTGGGATTTCTTTTTCGAATTCTGTACTTGCTAAATTTAAACATTAAAAAATTGTATTTTTTTGCTAAAGGGCAGTAGCGAAATATCCGCAAACACTCTACCAGACTGGCAGGACTGGATTCGCCAATTGACGAAATTATATTTTATCATAATTTCAGCTTGACTAAAGGACCTTCCCGAAGTTCGTCGTCAGCTCTCTGAACAACATCGCCCCGCTGTCGCCGTCGCTCGGCCGTCGCGGGTTTCGTGCCTGACACCTTACTGATGTGTAGTGAAGTGCGAAACGCTGTAATTGCCGACAGCAAACACTTATCGTGGTTAGCGCGATATTGATTTATTATTAATTGCGAGACTATATTGATTAGCTAGCTGACTTGTTTAGGATTAGGCAAGAACATAATATTAGTTACTACTAATAGATCATCATCTTTAATAGATCTATAAAGATACTTGATCATATCTATCATAGCGATCGTACTATATTCTAGTTATAACTAGTTGATACACGCGACTTCGTCCGCCTGGATTATGGTTTTTTGATGAATTCTCCGGAACAAAAAGATTATAACCGTCTCCGGGATGTTACCTATCTATGTAAGCAAACCTAACAAAATTTAAAAAAACCAAACAAACAAACTAAATTTGGTATAAAGATAGGTTTCACGACTGTGTATATATATATCTGTCTGTCTGATACGCCCCAACAGCCCATTTTTTCAATCGAACTTGATGAAATTTGTTATAGAGTAATGTTATAATCCGGAAAAGAACAAGCTACTTTTCAACCCGGAAAATTAAGTGATTCCGCGGGCATTAAAAAATCTTAATCCACGCGGATTATTTTCAATATTACATCTCGCCTGCATATATATAGCTTACTTATAAATGTTAGACTTATTACCTGATCATTACTATAGTTTTAATTTTTATTGAATGTTGTAAAGGTGAAATTTAGCCTGCTAAAGTTTTTAATTTTATGATTAGATTTTTTAATTTGATGAATTTATATTTTGTTTTAGTTATAAGAATGCTCAATCATCTATTAATTATGCTGTAAAATAAAATAAATAAATCAATAAAATCAATAATCTAAGCGGATGAAGTCACAGGAATCACCTAGTTCTACATCAATATTTTATTCCTTTTTAGGTATTTCGAGTAATACATCAAACAATGTAACTTTTGGATACTGTAGCACATTAAAATGTATTTAATTTTCACTCAAAAGCAAAATGCGGATGTCGATTGAGGTGAAAAATTATTAAATGTCCATTAGGGTGCCCGGACGGCCAGATTAATCGGACATTTTTAAACTGTCGGAATATACGAGCGATTCCAAATGGCTTCTTGGGTATATTGCCTTCTTGTTTTCGATTTATTGTTTATTTCTAATGGTGGTGCGGATTTTGGAATGAGGAACTCGGATAACTACGTGAGTGGATTTTTCATTTGTAACAACTTTTTTCGATGTTATAATTAGGTAATAATAATACCTACTTATACTATTACGATGCTTTGATTCAGCTTGACGACATAAATTTTGGTTTTATAACACAACTAGATGATGCCCGCGACTTCGTCCGTAGATTAAGTTTTCTTTTAATTCCCGCGAGACCTCATTAATTTTCGGGGATAAAAAGTAGCATATCCTTCGACGGGATACAACAATTGACAAACATTATGCTATAAACATATTTTCATTTCAGGGCCCGTATATAGTAGAATGGGACAACTCCTACGTTTGCCGAGGTCCAAAGTCTGTGAACATGTCCTCACATGCCCACACTATGCTGAAACAGGCTGACGGCTCTTACAGATACCTTTTGAATATAACGTTTAAGGACTCCGTGCGAATCGAAGAGGTACCTAAGGGTGTACAGCGTAAATTGAGACTAGTAGTTTTTTGCAAGCTTACGCATTTACATTCGCACCACATTTTTGTGCTTAAAAATATCGAATGCGCATACAAGCGCTTAAACTGGCGTGTTCGCTCGAACCCGTGGTTCAGTCAGTAGTTGTTGTCACTAGTTTACGAGCTTATAGGTAGAGGTGGTTAATATAACACGCAGCGCAATATCATAGGGCGCTATTGCGGATAACGTACTGTGTGAGGAGCCGCCATGAGTAATACGAAATTTTGCGCGCTACAAAATTTAATGTGCTGCATGACATATTATTGCCTTCCGGCCGCCTAGACGCTTTCTTATAACAAGCGCGTTATAACATAGCGTATTTAAAAAACGTTAATAAACGTTTATAGTCCGTAGCGTGCTTTGGATTTATAGCAGTTTTGAACAACTCTACTTTGCAAGTTAACGCTCGTGAGTAGCGTGTGTGACAATGGGCGTGCCTCTACGCTTCTGCACTCTGCACACGTATCCAACCATGTGCATATATACACGCCGAAAAACGCTAATTTCATATCGCCCTAAGTTATAAGTCGTCGCTAGAATTTGTAGCCATCATCTATTAGTTATTGCTTTTGCTGTTGGCTGTTACTCTTGTGCACATATAAAGCGTACAGCATTCGGTATGTCGAGTTTGAACCTCTTTTTCTTGTTGGCACACATGACACCTGTTTTCCTGGTGCATTTTACTCGGACAGTTTAGCTCGTTGTTGTGGTTGTGGGTGTGACACCGAGCAATTGGTGGCAGAAATCTTTCATCTAGCATTTAGTTCGTCTATAGATTACTAGAATAATATTATTATTAGTACTTAATATCCCCTATTTATTTGATAGTGAATAGCAAGATACCTCTGGTTACTTTCTTGTTTATTGGGTATGCTAAGAAACTCCAGTAGGGCAGGGGTGGAATTGACAAGACTGAAAAATTTAGTTGTTATATTTTTTGTCATTAAATAAATATCAGCAATTTCAATTTTGTTTTATCTCACCAGATAAGAATGAATGTGAATACAATTAAAGAAGGTAAGAAGACAATACTGTGGAATGTCCATGTGAATAAACCATGTCAACATTACATGATGGCGGCCATGCTTGAAACCTACTTTGGAGTGAAAAACTGTTATGTGAGAAAGGTACACCTTATTTTATAATAGTCTAGGCTTTGTGTTATTGGCTCTAGAGTCTAGACTCCACGTTTCCAATTCAACCAAATTAATTTACTTTGGAATTGGATTATTATCTAAATTTTAAAACTTATGTTTAATTCTGAAGCTTGAAGTTTAATCCTAAAGCAGTGAAATTGAATGTTTTAATCTTAAATTTTTATAGCTCTTCCAGATGATGCCCGCGACGGATTTAGTTTTTTATTCCTTAATTTTCCGGGATTAAAAGTCGCCTATATCCTTCCTCGAGATAAAAACTATCCCTGTACCAAATTTCATCAAAATCGGTTTAACAGATGGGTCGTGAAAGCGTAGCAGATAGACAGGCAGACAGACAGACATACACCTTTTCGCATTTATAATGTTAGTATGGATTTGGATTCGGAAACCTGAGGCATGCATATTGTGAGTGATTAGTATAAAATTTAAAATCATAACACATTATGGTTTTCTTTACCACTAAAGAAAGTCAAATTTAATTGCTAAAAGCTCCGAAAAATTCTAGATCTTAGGTTCTCAAAATAGCGTTGCGTATCCTAAAAGGTATTCTGTGATGTTACCTCAATTAATTTTGCAGGGTGAAATGTTCGTCAACTTGCCACTAACGGATCTAATGGTGAAATACATCGGCACCTCGTTTTTTTATGGAGACTACATATTCAAAGTTGCCGTCACTTCAAAAACAGCAAACCTATGTTGTATTATTTTCGATCCAAAGTTTAAGAAAAAGACTAAAAAAACTCCTTAATATTAATTGGTTTCTTTAAGCGCACTACTTTGAATTGTATAAATAAAAATTTTAACTTAATTTCAAAAAATTCTCATTATTTAGTATTTTAATTTTTGATATCAATTTAATCTACATTCATATAAAAACCACACGTTGAAACAGCAGAAAAACTATTTCATACCAGTTTGAAAATCTGCTACGGCTCTGGCATGAACTCTACAATTTCGAAATTGTTATAACACTTTATAGCTGCCACAAAATCTATTAATTCTCACTCTAACTCCCGATAAATTATATTTAACACTCCTAACGTTCGCCTCGACCGCTACCATATATTTCTCCATCCACATAGAAATCTGAACCGAATAGTGAAATTCGCCACTTCTATAATCGTTCACTCGAACAAAAGCCTCCTGATTGGGCGATGGATTAAAGCCCCTACACACTTCAGAACTTTAGTATTTGAATAGTTTAGTAAGACCTAGCCATTTCTGTATCAATAGTGCATAGGCCCGATTGTATAAGAAAGTCGTAGACATATTTTGTGAGCTTAAAACGTATAGTTAGGTATTGTCATTATCCGTTTCTACAAAGTTACCTAGTGTGTATCTCGGAGCCAGACATAATAATATTTTACTTTAAAGTTACGTTTAAAGAAATTTTAAAACAACGTTCTTTGCATGTGCCTACTAATATTATAAATGCGAAAGTTTGGATGGATGTATGGATGTCTGGATGTATGGATGTTTGTTACTCAATCACGCCCCAACGGCTGAACGGATCTGGCTAAAATTTGGCACAGAGATAGATTATAGTCTGGAATAGCACATAGGCTACTTTTTATCTCGGAAAATTAAAGAGTTCCCGCGGGAACCAAAAAACCTCAAATCACGCAGACGAAGTCGCGAGCATTCGCTAGTATACTATGAAATACCTATTCTGTGGTGCCGACTTCGTACCGTTGCTATGACATTTGATGGGACAGTAAACAACAAGTCAGCGTATCATAGGAGTATGCAGGGTCTATTAACAATGAAAAGAAGTGAATTAACCTGAACCATGCCAATGATTTACAGTCCCCAGTTTGGGGTAATTTGATACTGGACGCCATGGCTCGCTAGAGTAACATGCAATTAGCCTTTATAGGGTTAAATATTCCATCATCATGACTTCAACCTGCTCACAACTGAGCACTGATTCTCCTTTAGAGAACGAGATGAGTCCACCATACTTACCAAGTGCGGATTGATAGAATTTACATACCTTTGAGAACATAATAGCGCATAGTAACTCTGGAGCATACAGATTACGATTTCACTACGACACCAGTATGTAAGGTCTGTTAGAATCAGGTAGTACAGTGAATTAATCTGAACCGTGCCAATGATTTACAGCCCCCAGTTTGGGGTAATTTGATACTGGACGCCGTAGCACGCTAGTTTACGGTGCAATTAGCATTTATAGGGCTAAGCATTACTTATGCCTAATGTGATTCATACTGGACGGGTGCAATCTACAAGTACGAATCGAATTAAATATTCCCGGAACGGATGTCAATGAAATGTTAATTAGCATTGCAAATTCGCTGTAACGGTGAATTATTTGAGCGCTGGGACTGCCAAATAATTTAATTTTTTCAATACTGAAAGGACTGGATTTTTTAATATCAGACTGATTTAGAGAATCGCCTAACTCCGGGCTAGTACTTCAGAGAATTACTTTTTATACTGCCTTGTAGGTCTAGGACTCAAGACTGTTTCAGAGGTCTAGTAATTGTTTAAGTAACAAACTAAATTGCAGTTGACGAAGTCCTTGGTTCGATTTCCGGATCGGGCTAAAAATAGACAAGTTTGTAAATATATAAGAGGAAAACATGACTTACTGACTGATTTAAACATTCACATCTCAAATCAATAGACGGATGGGCTGAATTTTGGCACGGTAACTTTTATGATGCATCCGATGAGAAATGATTTTTGAAAATTCTAATTCAATTAGGGAGTAAATTAATAATGGTGTGTCTACCAATCAAAATTAAATTAACGTTTACACCTGGAAAGAACAAGTAGTAGGTAGAGAAGCTATTCAAGTGGTAGGTAGATAGGCTATTGAGTACGCAGGAAAACGCCGACTTTTTTCGTACTGTTTAGAGAAGAAAAGAAAAAGGATTCATATATCCACAACAAATGCTAAGCATTTAGATTGGGACAAAACAGTCCGTGTGGCAGTGAGGGGTGGTGTGTTGAATTCGCTGCAAAGTCTCCATTTATCCCCCACTTTATTGTTCAGGAGGGTACCTGTTGCGTGCACAAACAGCGTGTAGGGGAAAACAAACGATGACGTCCACCAGTAAAAACTGTTGTGCCGTACACCATCTATGCCTGAAATATTGCTGGAGATTTAAACGAGTTATTTCACTGGATTTTTGCCGCCATAGTTACTGATACAGTTGACCTATAGGTTATTATTATGTGGTCTTATATTTCAGCGGCGCTAGCGTTTGAGACTCTGGGCCCATTATCATCGAATACAAAACGTATTGTTAATATTGTTCGTATTACAGAAGTTGGTTCACGCTACTGGTGATCCAAGAGCGTTTATTTAGACCAGCAGATCAGTCTGGCGATACAGAGAGGTAATACCGTCAGTGTCTTGGGCACCATGCCCATGAATTATCATTATGTATATTTTTTGTAAAAATAAGTGTACCGTCCGCGCGCGATCTCTGAGGAATCCTATGGAATGTTAAAGTAATGACCTAGAGTTGTTTAAAGTGCAAAACAATACCTACTGCTAGCGCAAAATTACACGCGTCAATCTCGAAACTAAGGCTGGGAGCGAGCTGGATATGGAGCGACGATCGGGGGTGGCGCACAGCCGTCTTTTTTCGCCGTTTCTTCAGACCCTGATTCCTCGGAGCTCGTGCGCGGACTATACTTAGGTTTTATTGTTTGTTTACTATAGTGTCAATATTATTGTGTAATTTTATCTGTGAATATATAAGGTGGTCTATAATTACTTATATTTTCCATTTATCGATATAACATAATCCTGGAGACTTCCAATACCAAAGAAGTCATTATAATCAATATGTATCTAGCGCTTAGAGGTTTAATATTGTACAAGAGGGCTAGTATCGCACCGCTCGCTTAGTGCCAGGGCCTTTGCACTTAGAACAATTTTCTGTTGTATGGAGATGTTAGTTCCACAACTCCCTAAAGGATGGCGCTCATGGCGCTTATCTTGTACTGAAAGTATGTATACCTAAAAGTCTGTGATCAGGGTCTGTGATGGCGCTGAACTAAGTGTTCGTTCAGAAGCTTATGTTTTAGATAAATTAATGATTTTGCCATTTATATAAACACAAAGCTAATAATATATAAAACTTTTTTTTTTGAGCAGAATATGAGTTATCTTAGATAATTTATAAAGATTTATCAGTTATAAATTAAGTTTAGTGGAATGGGTTAGAAGTTTAATGAAACATTTGTGTTTTAATTTCCAAACGTGGACAGCCGCCATTTTAAAGTTTGAAATTCGACATTGACATTGACGTTTTCTGGCATGCCGGATGCCGGGTGGACAAAATTATTATTTTTTTGATAAATTCGTAATGTGAAACTATATTATTAGAGTGTGTATTAAGTGTGTACGATGTGAAAAACATGAAACTGTGGAATAATTGTTATACTTTATGTATAGTTTTTGTAATTGAGAATATAAGAGAAAATAATCAACATGCGTTTCATTTACTAACATCTGAACATCTTTACAGTTTGTGTTTATCGGATAATAATTTATCTTAATTATTCACGGTCACATAATTCTGTAGGCAAGTGAACTATAGCTAGATATATTTATTGAATGCAAATAGGGATGGGCATTAGTGTGCTACAAGTGCAATGTCGATAAAATGCATCTGAACGGTACGGTACCTATTGTTGTGTATGAATGTACCCTATCATACGAATATTATAAATGCGAAAGTGAAAATTCAATCACGCCTCAATAGAGCAACGAAACGACCTGATTTTTTGTATGGCTTATAGAGGTTCCGTGGAAATTAAAATAACTTCTTCCACGTGGACGAAGTCGCGGGCATCAGCTAGTCTATATTTGATTCTTTGACGTTTTTATTATAAAATTAACAAAAAATTAAATTCTGTGAAATTAATAACCATTCTTACCTAACGTCCGTCGACAGCGTCCGCGTCGAATATCACATCACTACCCGAGTCGGTGCAGCAGTCAGCTCTCGTAGCGGGGTTGCGAGGCGGAGCGGGCGATATTATGTTGCCTTGCGTCCCACGTCTGTATCACCCCCGCAACGCGTATTTCTATTTTACTTAAAAGTTTAAAAAATATGACTAACCGGTGAAATGTGATGTTAGAATTCTGTTTATTTTGATAACGAGTATCATGTTTGCATGTTTCTATAACACATTTACCCAGTTTTTTCAGTTCTAAAACAGAATTTCGGCCACGAGTTCGCAATGGATGCACTACGCGCTTGTATTCGTTTGACTAAGGTGCTTGCTGACGGAACGATGATATGATCCTATCCGTGCCTACTGTTCCTACTTTGAAACACGCACTCTTATTATAATATATATATGTCACCGTAACATTGTAAAAACCGTTAGATTATAATCTAACTCGCGTAATTGCAAACTAGAAAGATTACAATTTAACGCATTATTTTCCGATAGATTGTAATCTGATAGGTATTTAAACCCGATAAAACCTAACCACTGCTTGATTATTTAAGTCGAACCCTAACCTAACCTACAAGAAAGAGACAAGAAAACGTAAATACAATGAATATTTCAAAAATTTACACTCAGAACATTGAACAGTTCACAATCTTCCGACAGTTTACAATTTCGGGAGTTAGATTATAATCTAACGGTTTTTACAATCTTACGGTAACATATATATATATATCTAGCGTATTATGCACACTCAAATAATATCAAAGTTCACAATACTGATGCACTTGTCCAGTTACACCGATTTCGATTCAAATTGGAGGAGAACTTAGGTTTACAAACAAAGGGCCCGACTTCTATTTGGATTAATTTATAAAGTTGAAGTAGGTACTAGTTTATGAATCAATTCAGAGTCAGAAGTTAGTATGTATTTATTTAATGTAGGGCATTCTTGTGTCTCTATACGTTTCTACATAACTCTTTACAATCTCTGATTTTTCTTTTGTGGACTGGAAAGCAGATTCTACCCGACCTTAAAGAAAATTAGATATTACTAGCTGATGCCCGCGACTTCGTCCTCGTGGATTTTCCGGGATAAAAGGTAGCCTATCTCACTCTCCAGGTCCTCACTAAAAATCACCTCAAATCGTTGCTCAGTTGCGACGTGATTGAAGAACAAATGAACAAACAAACGCAAAATTGCATTTATAATATTAGTATTAACGCATATATCATACATGCGTACTTTGAATCTATAAAACTTCTATCTATAAAACGAGAACAGAAATATTATCTACAAAACAAATAAATATATAACTTATAGGTATATAAGTTTTTATGGCGTATAACTTCAAGTCTAAGTCCAAAGTATCAAATAAGTCCAATGGGGATGATCAATTTTTTCAACTACTTTCTGAATCTCCTCTACCATTCTACCAATAATGATGGGAGTAAAGTCAGCTTTTATTACTCCCATCATTATTGGTCAAGTGGCAGATAAGATGATATTTTCGTACTAGGAAAGTAATTAAAACCTTCTTTGAGTTTGAAGTAAATCAAGTTATTGAGCGTTTTATTTACCACATCTATTTATATCTACAAAGGGTAATTCGAGCGCACAATTGTTATATATATTTTATACGGCTGCAGGTTATTCTCGTATTGTCGCAAACATTCTATTGAGCCGTTATTCGACTACAATGGGTGTCGCCACAGCACAATGGAGAATATTGTTATAAGTTATTTAATGTGTATTGACGTAGGTGATTTTTGTTCGCGGGATATTATTGTGTCTAAAAATAATAATATACTTACACGGTATACTCTATTTATCATTATTAGCTCCAACTCATAAATAGAATAAAACCCGTGTAAGAAAATCATACTAATATTATAAATGCGAAAGTGTGGTTGTCCCAAGAAAATTCCTACCATTATGTGATTAATAGAAAGGGTTGATTATTGAGGAATACGACGCGATGAGAGTACCTACCTATAATTGTTAAAGTTATACAGTGTCTAGCTCGTGTCCCGTTTTGACTTGAATGTATTGACTAGTTTTTATACGACTGCCTGAATAAAGGAGTATATCGTTTTCAGGGTTCATGTATGTATGTATATATGTATGTATGTATGTTTGTGAGTTTGTATATTCCATCATAACTTCTATACGCCTGAACCGATTTTGATAAATGACAGGCTAGTAAAATTAAAAAAAAATTGATGGAGTGACCATGGTCCCGCATTAAAGACTAAAATCGAATTTAAGAGATATATAATCATTATCTTCAATATCCAGTGATTCACAAAAAATATCATTTAATAAAAATATGAATAAGATTCTAATTTAAGTAGATTTTTGGCAGGGCAGTCGTGATTTTAATTTTTTTTAAATTATGACTTGTTTTAATTGTCAACCTGCAGTACAACCCGGCCTGTGCATGTCGCAGCATAAATCATGCCTCCGGCTAAACTCATATTGAAGCGTTTATGTCATTAAATATTAACTGCAAATTACTTGTAATTCACACTTTAAACAGTAATGGCTGTCGAGTAATTACAGAGTAATTGAAGAGTAATAGTTGAGTAATTTGCGTTATGACGCTTCAATCGGTGACAATTTCCCCTCGTTTCACTTATTTATTCAGATTATAATGATACACTGCTGATTGCAAACGTTATAAAACGAAAGACGTCTTCCAGTTATTCTAATAATATCAAACCTGATGTTTATCAAATATTTAAACAATTAATTTACTTACTAGGAAAATTTAATTAGGGTGTTTAAGTGAGGTGCAAATTTAAATACGAGCTGCGAGTATGTACATGAATTATGTCTATCTCTATCAAAAATAAAAACTAAACTTTTTTAGTCAACCCATATCTTTAGTAATATTCATAGTAAAAAAAACAAAATACAACTACTCTTAGGTATAACCTAGGCAAAGGCGAAACTTTAGGCTCTTTGGGGCCTCCTAGCGCGGATTTGTGCACCGTTCTAGCTCAGAGGGCTGTCCAGCATATAGGCCTAAGACACTGCACTTTTCACAGGGCTGGCGTAAAGGGTGGGCGTAGCCGCTAGTTAGAGCGTCGCTTATAACACAGCAATAAGGACCAAATTAGTGACCCATACTCCCTAAACCTTATTACACTACACTGATTCAAGTGTAAGGGTCCCTGTGAAAAGTGCAGTGTAATAGGCCTATTAGTAGCCAACGTGTATTCTGTTCCTTTTTACATGACTGCCCAAAAAAGGAGTGTAATGTTTTTAGGGTTCATGTATGCACGTACATGCATGTGAGTTTCTCTATTCCACCATAACTTCTTAACAATCAGAATATCGTTAGAATACCTAAATACCTACATCTTCCAGAGTGACGTTAGCTATAAAGTAAAAAAAATATTTTTGACAGAACAGATAGCTTCTTCATGGTTCAATCACTTCATCAATCTTAAAAAATGGTTGGGTAGGTAAGTATTATTTAAAACTATTCCAAATTTCAAGTCTGTGGCATCACCTATTCTTGTACTAGTAGAGGCTCAGAAGGACTACAATCAGCCGTTAAACCAGTTAAATAAAATAAAAAGAAATACTACTACTAGAGGCACAGAAGGACTAGAATTCAGAGCCGTTAAACCAGTTAAATAAAAAAAATACTACTACTAGAGGCTCAGAAGGACTAGAATCCAGAGCCGTTAAACCAGTTAAATTAAAGTCATGTGCTCACTAGTATTAGATAACATGTAACCATATCCCAATCACTATAGCTGATCTATTAGGGATTATCTTTAGTTGTAGCGGTTTACCGTTCAAAATTCATATTATTAATGCGGCTACGAAAATCAAGAATTGGAAATTATTCCACGACGCCAATAAACACCGCGTGCAATATAACGGCAATGATGACTTTCATACACTTTGCATACTAATAACATTTCATGTATTAAATTATATTATGCGATTAGAATAACAAATGAATAGAGTATGAAGCGGAAATGTGGACAATGATAATTCGGCCTCGTTCACTAATTAACATAGGAGTTACGAGGAAATCCTTTAAAAATTATGTGACACAGTCCAAAGAATTGTCTGAGGATGCAAAGCGCAAAGTTCAACTACTCGTATCATTCTTATTATTCTTATTCGACTCACTAATTATAGTCCTTCTGTCTGCTAAGCTTCAACGGGTCGTTGTCTTCTTTGTCTCTATCCTTTCAACTTTTATTTTGTAGAAATTTGGTGCAGCGATAGGTTGCGTTCCAGCGAGTACCAAAAACCCCAAATCCACGCGGATGAAATCATGGACATTATCTTGTGTATTACATCCAATTGAGTAACGTCAAATATTACTAATATTATAAATGCAAAAGTTTGGATGGATGTATGGGTGTATGGATGTTTGTTACTCAGTCACGCCCCAACGGCTGAACGGATCTGACTGAAATATGGGACAGAAACAGATTATAGTCTCGAATAGCACATAGGCTACTTTTTATCCCGGAAAATTAAAGAGTTCCAGTGGGAACCAAAAAATCTCAAACCACGCACAAGATGTCGCGGGCATTCGCTAGTAATATCATTCTTACTAATATTATAAATGCGAAAGTTTGGATGGATGTATGGATGTTTGTTACTCAATCACGCCCCAACGGCTGAACGGATCTGGCTGAAATGTGGGACAGAGATAAATTATAGTCTGGAATAGCACATAGGTTACTTTTTATCCCGGAAAATTAAAGAGTTCCCGCGGGAACCAAAAAACCTCAAACCACGCAGATGAAGTCGCGGGCATTCGCTAGTAATATCAAAAATGCAAAAGTCCGCCTGTCTGCTATGCTTTCACGGCCCAACTTTTTAACTGGATTTGTCGAAATCGCCAGCCTAACCTTTGATTATTTTGAATAATAACTAGACCTACGCGGTCCACTTATCTCATCTCAAAAATGCGAGCTATCTTGGTACCAATTTTCACGTGGGCATGATTTATATAGTAATTAGGTTAGACTAGCTAGCATTAAGTTCTATTGTATTACTTTCAATAAAAAAAAAACAGTATAATTTTCATGAAAATCTCTAAAGTGGATGGGCCGAGTAAAGGTTACAGACAGACACACTATGGCATTTATAATATTCATGTCAAATCCTTCCAAACGTAGTATAAATTCTCTTCTATGAATTGTTTCTACATATACCTATTAGAGAATCAAATCTTAAGTCTTTAATTTCTAACAGTTTCCCACTATCGTTGTAATTCAGTTACAATTGAAAGTCAATTACAAAACTATCATTGGAAGTATCAGTTACAAGTTACAACGTAGGTACTAGTTCATACGTTCATATTCATACGGTTACATACTCACACACATTCCATAGTATTAATATTGATCACACATAACATCAAATTGTATCGCATTCCGCACCGCACTAATTATAAAGTCGATACTTATTAGTAAGTCGATAAATATTTTGATTGATGATTTTTATAACTGGATAATCAGAATATGAGGTTGTTTATACAAAGTTTCATTAGAGACCGTTTTAATTTCATAAGTTTCTTACCAGAATCGCAGTCAATGGCCAACTTCTTGTGGGATAAAAAAAATACAATTAGGTACTTATAATACCTAAAACTTAAAGTTCAAGTTAAAGTTTGCTTAGGTAAAAAGCTTTCAATAAAAATTCAGTATATGAAAAACCTTTAAATTTTGCATTGTTTTCTTGAATTCGCTTAACCAAAAATGTAGTAGACTAATGTGGTACGTGCGGTATACGGTGTGCGGTCAAATTAAACCACACAACTGGGTATAATAATATAAATATGAACATTATCGTTTTCCTTGTATATTTTATTTCGATTTTCAGCAGAAATTGCTTGAATTTGGTACGAAAATGTAAAATGGTATGATTATAGCAATACTGATAATATGAAACTGTTGCTTTTTGTTTATCTCAATTTTATTTATGCTCTTTTGTTGATATTGAAATTTGATTCGTCGTATAATGAAAATGGAGCAATTAACATGTCGGTTTTTCTCACATCATAATATTATTCTTTACAAATGAATTAAGAAATTATTAGGAAAATTTCACTTGAATTAATTTAAAGTTGATTTAACTACTAGATGATGCCCGCCACTTAGTCCGCGTGGATTAAGGGTTTTTGATGACAGCGGGAGCTCTTTAATTTTTAGCATATGTCCTTCCCGGGGATATAACCTACCACTATACCGAATTTCATCCAAATCGGTTGAACAGATTGCCCGTGAAAGTGTAGCAGACAGACTTGGACACGCTGGCTTATATAATACTATATGATCCCTGCAACTTCGTCTGCGTGGATTAAGTTTTTTCCTTATCCTTAATTTTCCAGGATAAAAAGTAACCCAAGGCCCTGCCCCGTCATCTAACTATCCCTGTACCACATTTCATCAAAATCGGTTTAACAGGTGGGTCGTGAAAGCGTAGCAAACAGACAGATGGACAGACAGAAACACTTTCGCATTTATAATATGGTATGGATTAGTATGGATACAAGGGAACTGATTTAACTACCAAATAGATAATACTACCTAAAGCAGAACCGGCCTGTCTGCACATCATGATTTGTGTGTGTATTATAATGTAGGACTGAGTGCAACCTAAATATATAAGCGAATCATAATTTAAAAAAAAATAAAAAACATGACTGCCCTGCCAAAAAACGAACTAAAAAGTTAAAAATCTAAATTAATCTAGTTGAATTAGAATCTTATTCAGATTTTTATTAGAATTTTTTTTTTTGTGAATCACTGGATATTGAACTATAATGTTATATAATTTTGGAATCTACTCATCATTTTCTAGATGATGATTATATATTTAATCTTATTTTCGAATTTTTTTTTTCAACTTTAGTCTTTAATGGGGGACCATGGTCACCCCACCATTTTTTTAAAAAAAACTACTAGCCTATGTCACCCTAAATAAGCTAAGGATTCTAACAATACCTCATTTATCATAATCGGTTCAGGCGTATAGAAGTTATGGTGGAATATACAAACTCACATACATACATACATAAATACATACATACATACATGCATACATTTAAGAACCTTGAAAATAATATACTCCTTTTTTCAGTTGTATAAGAAGGTCACTCACTGATTCATCACGATATCTCAGGAAATATAAAGCATACAGACTTGAAATTTGGAAGGTAGGTTTCTTCTATGGTGAGGACGTCCGTTAAGAAACGGTTTTGAGAAAATTAAGGGGTCGACATGGGGGTTGGAAGTTTGTATGAAAGTTATTTGTTTTTGAAGTTAGAGACATGAAAATTTGGCAATTATGTTAAGAGTTATAAATAATAAAAACTTATATAAGCAATTTTACGAAAATTTACCCCAAAGAGGGTGAAATGGGGGTTGTAAGTTTGTATTAAAGTCTTATGTGTTTTAAGTTAGAGACTTGAAAATCGGGATTTATGTTATAAGATTTAAATAAATAATAACTTTTATAAACAATTTTACGAAAATCTACCAGAATAGGGGTGAAATAGGGGTTGGAAGCGTACATGAGGGTCTTAAGTTTTTGAAATTAGAGACTTGAAAATCGTGATTTAGGTTATTAGTTTTAAATTATAATAACCTGTATAATCAATTTTACGAAAATTCACCGCAAAGATGGTGAAATGGGGCTTGTAAGTTATATGAAAATCCAATGTGATTGAAATTAGAGACTTAAAAATCGGGATTAAGGTTATTAGTTTTAAATAATAAAAATCTGCCAATGCTATGCTATAGCCGCTATAAGGAGGCCTTTTGCAGCGGGAAAATGTCATAGGAAATTAGAAATTATTATTAGACATCTAGTCTGTTAATAAAATATAACCTGTTCCTACATAAAATTATTTTCAAAATAAGGTAAAATATTTTTAAATAAACAAAATAAAGTAAAACATTTTTAGGAATCGCTAAAACATCTAATTTGTTACTAAATAAATAACTATGAGAAAAATGTCTAAAGTCTATGGGAACTACTTCGTTTGGTCAAATATTGACCACTCCCTAACTAAAGCTACGCCTTCGAAGTTTCACACCACGGAATTTTATTCTTTAATTATTGGGTGACTCAGTTTTTTTACTCTGTTTTTATTTCTATGCAAATGAGAACTATAATTAAATCATCTTGGATTGGTTTTTATTTAGAGTTTTTTTTAATGCTATAACACTTACATCGAACAGCGTCAGATTTAACACTTTTTTGACGATCTCCCTACTTCAACCGATGGATGTTTATTTCACAATCACGCCAGAACGGCTGAACGGATCTGGATGAAATTTGGTACAAAGATAGGTTATAGTCTGGAATGAAACTAAATTTGCGGGCACCAGCTACTAAACATATAAATATCGGAAAAGTAAAATTATCGGAATGCTTATTATTCGAACCACGCGATAAAATATCGTGTTACTACTCACAGTGAATCGAACATAGGGTAATTGAAGGGTTCACGTTTTAACATTGCCAGAGGTATAATTCAGTACTAATTGATTTTAATTATCTAATCTTTACACTTTGGTGTTTTAATTAGTTTACGGAATCCTGTGTTCATTTGTTATAGGGTTTTCAGTAGAATATCATTATTTTGGATATTAGTTAAATTAATTAATCTTTCAGTTGGAATAAAGGTTGGTGATTATAATATTGAGCATTAAATTAACAGTAAGAAAAGCTTCAATTACAATAAATATTATATTTTACAGTTTAACAAACTATGTGGACTTTGTAATGTTTGGTTTTCCACTTGCACTGCGGTTCGGTTTCATTGTTAATTCGCGGTTAAAATAATATTATAACTAGATAATGCTCGCGATTTCGTCCGCGTGGATTAAGGTTCTGATTCCCGCAGGAACGCTTTAATTTTCCGGGATAAAAAATAGCCTATGTCCTTCCCCGGGATGTATACTATCTCTGTACCAAATTTGGGCCGTGGAAGCGTAGCAGACAGACAGACAGACACACTTTCGTATTTATTATATTAGTATGAATTAAGTATAATATTAAGTGATGCGATATTAAGTAAGTATATATTATTGTAGTCACAAAAAGAAATATGGGTATGGGTACCTTTTTACATATTTGGCTTCCAAACTCTTAAAAGTTACGTCTGCCGATTTCAGATTTTTAGTTATGCACGCAAACATAAAATTGATGTAGAGGTACGCAAAATATTATCAAAATAATAAAAATATTTGTTACTCTGAATTCTGATGTAAGTTTAGAAACTTTCAGAGTGTGAGAAGTTCTGTAATAAAATTAAAAAATGTATAGTTAATTAAGTCACATACGTACGCTACTTACGTAAAAACTTCCAGGTCTAATCGTGGCTACATTCCAGGCTAAGTGTGAGATCTATAGGGTGAGCTTTGACTTTTGATTTTAAAACGAGACATATTTATGTTACACACATAAGTCCATCTCGTTTTAACTCTAAGTAAAGTCTGAGCCAAGTCAAAGTACGCTCTATAGATCTCAGCATTAGACTCAGGAGCAAGATCTCAGCATTAGACAGCCAAATGCAGATTGGTAAACTTTACCGATTCGATTGCGATTGTTAAGTAACCCAAGCTGACCCAAGTCGGTAACTGGAGGGGTGACCGAATTTGGAGGTTCTAATTTGGCCTTTTCGTTTCCTGCGTGCCTCGGAGAGTACTTTAAGCCTTTGGTTCCGGTTATTATCACTAACATCTGATAATAATCGTTACAAAAACCTAAGAGTTTAAATACTCTTAGTCGAGTCATATGCGGAAGGACGCGGGAATCCAGCGCATTATTATCCTAAGAAAACTCCTACCATTATTTGATTGATGGAAAGGGGTCACGATCCTCAGTAATAAGAAATACGACACAAAATGAGAGAGTAAGTAATCAAAATCCTGTCGCTAAAATTAGCGACATTTACGAGAGAAAATAATATTACACCCGGAGTGCTATTTCAGCAGTATAGAATCATTTTTGTTATGAGAAAACCTCAAAAGAGCCTTTAAGTAACTCAATCAGCGATGAATGAACTCAAATATGCCCAGAAATACCCGGAGGTGACGAAATGAGTTACGCAGAAACTCATTTTGGTAACGATAGACGTAAATGGAGACTACATTTACCTCAGATGAGAATTAAATGGGATCACATTGTTCCTTTTCTACTTCTTTCTCTCTCTGATCTCTCTTTATTTGTTTCTCATTCTGAAATAAATAAAGGTACCTGAGCAATTTGAGGTTCAATGCATACTAGAAACCGAATAGGGGTATGGGTTTAATGTAACTGCCATGCTTTTCGCACCTTATATCTCTGGTAACACTAAGAATATTTTAAGATTACACAACTACTAGTAGCTACCTTTTAAAATATACAAAACTACCGGTTAAACTCACGTGTTATGTCGGAAAAGTGCCCGACTAGTCCTACTAGACTAGTTAGACCTTCCGACATAACACGTGAGTATAACCGGTAGGTTTGTATAGATAAAATGAATATTACTCACGATAGTTTAAACGTTAAAACTTTTGAAATATTTCGAATAGTCGAAAAAACCTGAAGTACACCGGAACTAACCTCCTCTTCTCATACTATTTTTAGAATAAGGCGGTATACGTTACCAGAATTTTGTCGAATTATAGGTACATTCCAAATGAACCTCAGTATCGGTTCTGAATGTTAGAAGACGCCTTCTGCATACATTTTCTACTAGATACCTACTGCAAGACACCAAAAATTAATAAACTGTGTAAGCGTGCTATTAAAAAGGCCTATAGAGATAAGGTAGATGTAGATGCGGCATTACAGACTTTTTTACTTACCTAAAGAAATAGCGTTCACAGTAGCACCGGGGACAGTCCAGCAATGTTGCTTCAACGTCGTTCCTTAAGATCGAGACTAGATTTAGACTGTTAGGGGACAGGAGTCTCGAGTTGTTAAATCGCAACAGAAACAGATAAAGAATTCGGGTGGCGTGCCGCGACAAGTTGCGGACGGGGAAGACGTTTGGGCTAAGGCTTACGGGGGTAATGATAAATGGGTTAAAAGTAAAGTAATTAGGAGAGAAGACGCTCTGAGATACCAGTTAGATACGGGTGAGGGTAGAATAGTGCAAAGGCATATCGACCGGATCAGGCGCTGATCCAGGCTATCCGATATTGCTTGTCCGTTGCCTGTGGAGGAAGTGGTCAGGAGTCAAAATGAGGGTGAGGAAGCAGTCGCGGGGCCAGTTGTGGTGTCGAAGGCAAATATCCCAGAAAAAACTGAGTTAGAAGAAACAGTTGGTGGAGCTCCTAGAACACAGAAACATACGGTGTCCACGCTATCGGCACCACAGCCCGTACCACAAGATAGCTCAAAATGAATTAGGAAGCCGGTTGTAAGATTCAGAATAGAATAAGGCGTGAATCAATTTAAAATAATGTATTAGTCTAATTTAAGAAGGGAGGTGTAATGTATGGATGAAATGAATGTCATTTAATTACTAGTGATTCTAACTTGTTTTTCGGATTGTCAGAATACTAAATGGAGTTTGCATAGACGCGTCGTTATTATTTATCGCAAATATTTCAAGTATCAGCAAGCTGGTCAATGATCCAAGGCTGAGCTCAGATTGGCAGGAGCAAATTTCTTATCATGTACGGAAAGTTGTCTAGCATGAATTAAAGTTGTCTGGCGACCTAGTTCGTCCCACGATATGCCCAATGTGCTGCATATGTGCATCAGCTTTACAAAGGTATACCTTATGATGATGTCATATAGGATGAAACAAACTTAACTTTATAAAAATGATTCTAATATAAAAAATATCACCTAATTCCCACAAGCATCCCTTTGAAGCTAAAATACAGGTAAGATAGAACGCCGGTCATTTGTAGTGAGTGTAAAGCATACAATCTCATTTTCTTTTCATCTGGGTTATATTTTGAGAGGAATTCAGAAAGCTTTTAATAAAGGAAGCGGAATCTCATTTGCATGCGACGCCAATGCCCCACTGTTTTCACTAAGACTTGAAGAGAAGTCTTCAACTTGATTTTTTCCAGGAAAACTTCTCACAGAAAAAAAAAGTTTTAAGTTGGAAAAAAACAGACCAAGTGGACGCTTGGAGAGAGAGACGATTGGATTTTTTTTAGATCCCATAAGATCTTTTCCAAAAATTTTCGGTAGTTCAATCAAAAATGCGGTTAGAGTTAAACCATTTTTCATTGAAAGTTTAAAATATTATAAACTAGCTGAAGCCCGCGACTTCGTCCGCCTGGATTGAGGTTTTAAGTTCTTTAAGAACTCTTCAATTTTACGGGATAAAAAGTAGCCTATGTGCTATTCCAAACTATAATCTGTCTCTGTGCCAATTATCATCCAGATCCGTTCAACCGTTTTAGAGTTTTAAGTGTTCGAACAAACCCGACTTTGTTTTATAAATTAAAAGAAGATAATAAAAATGTCTCTATTATATTGTGTAAAACCCAAATGTAAAACTGTTCCAAAATCAATAATTGGATTACAGAGAAGATACTTCCTTTTTTGCCTTATTTTTTGCCTTAAAAATAAGGCATCTAAGTGAGTCCTATTAATTTATTTTGTTTAACATTTAAGCAAATATTACCTAACCGCAGAAATTAAAATTTTCCATACCTTTTTTACCAATAGATAACTTTGTTGTTTTAAATATTTCAGCTCATAATAGGATTTTAAAGTACCCGAGGTATTTTTCAGAATTTTCTTGAGACTGTAATACAGGTGAGATGGGAAGTCGATCATTTGAAGCGGGCATAAAGAAGATATCCTCATTTCTTTTTATCCCGGTTATATTTTGGGAGGAACTCAGGCAGATTTTAATAAGGGAAGCGGCACCTCATTTGTATGCGGCACCAATGCTCCAGTGTTTCGATTTGGAATTTAAAATTGCTGTAATTTTTCCAATAAGTATAACTTTTGGGGATTTTTTTTCTATTGAATATACTCAAGACATTAATTATTTATTTCACTCTATACTAAGTAATATTACGGAATATTTATTACATATCATACGTTCTAGTATCCTACTCTGCAAAAAAGGTAAGACTGATTAGAAGTAGAATAAAACTAGCGTAATTCCAATTAGGAATTCGTGTTTTTTTTAGCTTTTGCAGCAATATCAGTTCAATAAAAGATAGGTAAAGTCATGTAATTCAAAAGTTTATTAACATTTATTTTTATTTTACATTCGAATAATTTTCTTATACAAAATATCGAACATAATTTTACTATAATTATTGGTAAGTAAATATATTAAGAAACACAAAAAAGCACATATATTCTACAGTGATAGTAATATTTTTTTATTTTGATAATACCATATTTCTATTTATATTTCAATTACTAGGATTATCATATAATGGAATGAGGAATTTAATGTACAGTAGGTAGGTAAGTATATTTTACAAAATCTCGTATATTAAAATTTATTTTGTTAATCAAGACACGCGGAAGCGTGTCCAGCCAAAGTTCAAAAAAACTGGCGAGCAGCACCGTGTGTAATATTACACGAACCATTTGGAGCCACTTTTGACCCCCTCATAACTCAAAAACTATTTCACATAAACATGTCAAATTTGGCGCATATATTGAGACCCGTGAGATACATATGTGCTCCAAATTTCATAAGCACACCTCAAATGGTTATTTAGATATAAACGTACAAAAATCGTCATTTTTATGATCAAAGGATAGATCAAAACTCTGACACGAGGCATGCTACCATTGCTTAAAGCCGTATTATTTTAATATTGTTGACGTTTATGTTGTAGTGTTATAATCATTATTTTAAGGACGTCAAAGTACGTGACATTCAACCGTTAGTTTGAAACAATACTGAACTCCTTAACTATTGAAAATGACACATAATTATTATTTTAATGTAAATAATAATGAATAATAATATAGTTGCATTAAAACCTTACCTTCGTATTCATACATTTTGTGCAACGAAACGTCATTGACAGAAAAGAAGAAGAAACGTATTTGAAGTCGTCAGTTCAAGCTGTCAGTCATTGTGATTTGTATTCATTGTTTATAGTGGTTTTAGTGATATCGACTGTTTACCGTGCTTGTTTTCAATGTTTCACAAAAAACTTTTGATTTTGAACTTTTGCAATCAAAATTGATGAGATGTAGAAATGTGCTGTAGAGGTAGTCTGACCATAGATGTAATCTGTCAATGTCAGTGTAACTCTAGGTACACTATATATTTTTCTTGAGAATTCTCGTCTTTAATTATCTTGTACAATGAGTCGTACAATAGAATTACTGGTGGGTGACCTTACACCAAATAATAAGTACCTACTAATGTAAAACGTAAACTAAACTAATAGAAAAGTCCTATTACAGTGTAAAGGATTATTTGAATGATAGCAAGGCATGGGTATGAATTGTTACAACGGCTGATTATGTAATGTTATATTATAAGTACATATATATAATTTCAAATATTTGTGAGATGGTGATAATAAAAAAAAAGCGGAGTTTATTGCGGGCTCTTCTCAGACCAGGGCACGTTTGGAACCCTCGTAGCTTTAGTTTTAAGATATCGTAGTTAATTATCACCATCACGTCTTATGCTCTGTAAGCATGACGTTCAGAAGGTGTACTTTGTAGGTACATATTTTGAATAAATATGTTTTGAGTTTGAGATTGAGTTCAATAATTTCTGTACAAAAAGTAATGATATCCCATCAAAAACATAAATGTAAAATGAGAGCCAAGTTCAAAATTGTGATATATATGCCTTGGTTGTTGACTTCAGCGACAAAAGGAGTGAGATCTAAATGGGTGCCAAGTTCAATGGTCAGTCCTGCAATTTATATATCCCATCAAAAACATAAATGTGAAATGAGAGCCAAATTCAAAATTGTGATATATATGCCTTGGTTGTTGACTTCAGCGACAAAAGAAGTGAGATCTAAATGGGTGCCAAGTTCAATGGTCAGTCCTGAAATTTATTTATAACAACATATAATATTTTATAACAACTTAAAATATCATTTCTTCTTATAACTTAGTATAAAATGTTGAAGACTAAGGCTTTGGCTTGGCTAGTTTCCATATACGAATTATTATTAAGTAGGTACCTAAAAGTACAGTTTCTACCAGCAAGCCAAATTTTCGGAAGAATAAAATAAGAACTTACAGCTTTACAACTTGTGAACGCTATAATTCGTATATGAAAACTAGCCAAGCCAAAGCCTTAGTCTTCAACATTTTATACTACGTTATAAGAAGAAATGATATTTTAAGTTGTTATAAAATATTATATGTTGTTATAAATAAATTTCAGGACTGACCATTGAACTTGGCACCCATTTAGATCTCACTTCTTTTGTCGCTGAAGTCAACAACCAAGGCATATATATCACAATTTTGAATTTGGCTCTCATTTCACATTTATGTTTTTGATGGGATATATAAATTGCAGGACTGACCATTGAACTTGGCACCCATTTAGATCTCACTCCTTTTGTCGCTGAAGTCAACAACCAAGGCATATATATCACAATTTTGAACTTGGCTCTCATTTTACATTTATGTTTTTGATGGGATTACTCTTAATATTATCATTGGGACCTTCTACTCGTAATTCACTGGGTAGGTACAACTCAGAAATTATAAATTTAAGCAACTTTTGAGAAGAATCGTTTAGTGTTTAAAGTGTGTAAATTTTAAAGCTGAAAACCATACTAATATTGTAAATGTGAAAGTGTGTCAGTCTGTCTACGTCTACGCTTTTCCAGCTCATTTGCTCAACCGATTTTGATGAAATTTGGTACAGGGATAGGTTGTATACTGGGAAAGGACATTACCTTTTTATCCCGGAATTTTAAGAGTCAAATAAAAAAATCTTAATCCACGTGGACGAAGTCACGTCTAGTAATTAAATAAATGAATAAAATATTTTTCTAGTTTCACAATTATGAATTACTAGATGATGCCCGCGACTTCTTCCGCGTGGATTAAAATTTTTTGATTCCCGCGGAAACTCTTTAATTTTCTGGTATAAAAAGTAGCCTATGTGTATGTCCTTCCCGGGATACAAACTATCCCCATCCCAAACTTCATCAAAATCGTTTGAACAGATGGGCCGTGAAAGCGTAGCAGACCGACAGTGTGGAAGTATGCATACCTTTGATACTTATCCCTGAACCTAAAATTCTCAAGATCAATTCAGAGGCTACCATAAAATAAATCAATAAAAATAACAAATCAAAAAAATAAATAGACGGACCAATTATCTGACTGGTAGACACACTTTAACAATTTCAACATTGGTGTGGATTAAACTTTACTTTTTCATTATTTTGTGTAATTAAGTAATTTACAATAAAACAAAGGCTTTACAATACTTTTAAACTTATAACCTGTCAGGTAATTTACTCTTTAATTAATACGAACTACAATCCTAATATTTACATCAATTCTGTTTCCTACATACTATTATATTTCGATAGATACAATCCAATCGAAATCTTATTTATAACCTATATCACAAAAATACTTACCTAACCTAAAAACTAGTTGACATAATTTTCATAGAATTATACATTAAAAAGTTATAATATTATAACTTATTTGCAAGCCATAATCCTAAGCATTCAAATGACATAAATATGAATTATACTTCTTATTAATAAAATAGACACTTTTAATAGAATGTATTTGTGAATACACTGAGTGGGTTATCATAGGATAAACCACTCAGTGTATTTACAAAATCTTAGATGAATATTAAGTTGCTGAACGTAGGCTCTAGCATAATTTCAAGTTTCTAATTTTCAGTAAGTTGAAAATTTGTTTCACAATACTAAAAAAAAATATTTGTACGTTATTGTATATCAGCTTAGAAAGTTGTACTGTGATATTAATAATTCATAGGGCATGTCTAAATTTTAACATAATACTCTACAATTTAAATCAACGTATTCCATGTCTTAATTCAAACACCAGATACAAATCTCTTATAGAATAATTTAATTAAATATTCTAAACCAGTCTTCTTTTTTATTTTAATTAGCGACGATACCTACAGCTGCATTGTTCATTTAAAGTTCTTACAGAAGCTTATTCTCGGGTCTTCTCACAATTTTTATTGTACTAAATTTAATATTACAAAAGTGAGCACTAACGATAAATTGGATAGTATTTTGAAACTCGAGCTTGGTTGCCAATAACTTTCGTCTTTAGATGATAGCATCAATGAATCTTCTCCGTTCTGCATTATTTCCCTAGCGCAACGCAAATTTTCAGGTGGAATGTCATTCACAGCAACTTGATTGACCACTGGATTCACTGGATCATCATACTTATAAGAAGGAGAATCACTGAATGTTTCTTCCTCATTACCGTCCTGTTGGAAAACTTCTCCATTTGATTCAATTTCAAATATATTTTCATTTTTAGTCACCTTTTCTTCGTTGTCAGTATTTAAGTTATCAGCATAAATTAAATTTTTAGTATTCGTATTGGCATTATTAAAAATACAAGTGACTTCATCGAGGGCGACTCTGAGTGGTTCACTTTTGGTTTCGTTACGCAGAACTTGAATCCAAGATAAACGGCAATCGCAGATTAGCTTATTACCTGTAAAAAAATATAAAGATAAGTTTTAAATTACGCATGGTCACAATGGTTAAGCCAAGTTGAATAAAATCTGTAACTGGATAGCTGACAAATTTTGAACTTCCGAAGGGCTTGTAATCATTAGGTATTGCCAAATCCAAGTTGATCTATATTTTATATTGAGGTACTTGTTCAACCTAGGTCAATAATTGCGGAAGTCAGTATTGGTCAAATCGGTTTCTCTTCATAAACAAAACCTTGCCACGAACGTGGCAACCTAACATTCCAGAAAAACCTAACAATCGACGAAAAGATTTAGATTTGTTCGTTTTTACTATGTTTTATCAGAGTATACCCTCTAGCGTGTATGTAAAATATATTTTGTTTGAAAAATTCCATTTCCCACGTTACCGCTCTGAGCGATATACAATTTGTCATACAAATATTTTATTCAAGGCGATATGTTAGCAAAACTTTTAAAAGTCCTCCTGTGTTGCGGTTCTTGCAACATGTAATGTATGAAAGTGGACTGTATGTATGGAATGGTATAACGAAGGGGTTTCTATCTCTTGCCCAGTGATTCGATGGGTAGTAAAATAGTTGCACCAACCTTGCATTCGCCCTCGACTGGAGAACGTGGACCACGCACGGCGCAGTATCCCAGGAGAATTTGGCACGACACCCACAAAACCACAGTAGTTCAAGAGTTTAGTTGACTTGGCGACACTGATGGATGCACGGCATCCACGTGGAGCTAATTCACAACATCGACAGTATGTATGACTGCTTCGTTCGAGGTTAGCGACGCAAGTGAGTTGGTGGCGCCATCGGCGCACGCGCCTGCCGAGCGCGTTATAGGTACACACCAGTACGTTGACTTATACATAGATATGTACAACCATTTTCTTATAGCTACCCATCAATATATAGGCAAAAGATCGAACATACCCCCCGCCGAAATCAGTATGATGATTTCCCTTCAATGAATGTGAAAGGTATGAAATGTGAAGTCAACTCACTATAGCTTACGAAACTAAGTGGATAGTGTACCTACAATCTATATGTAAAATGTAAAGTAACTAAGTTTAGTGTATACAAAATAAATAAATAAAAAAAAACTATGAGCTAAGTATCAATGTATTAATGTAAATTAATTTGCATAAGGCAAAGGACAAATTTTATTCACAGGTCTTTTATATAGACCAGTTTTTGTGCGGACAGTGACCACGCGAACAATGTTATCGATACCTGGATGAACTTCTACTATCCTACCTAAAGGCCATTGTAATGGTTTAGCGAGATCTGATTTAAGAAGTACCAGGTCTCCCACGTTAACGTTAGGTTTTGAAGAGAACCACTTCTCCCTTTGTTGGAGTGTGTGAACGTAGTCATCTGACCAACGCTTCCAAAAGGACTGAGTGATCTTTTGTAATGCTTGCCACCGAGACAATCTGTTCAGAGGGACGCCTTCAACGTCGTATTCGGGGACAGCTAGTAAGCTTTGTCCAATTAAGAAATGCCCTGCAGTAAGCACGTCAAATTCGTTCGGATTATTAGACAACGAGCACAATGGACGTGAGTTCATCATAGCCTCTATTTTACAAAATATGGTGTTAAGCTCTTCAAAGGTAAGAATTCGAGATCCAATTGTGCGATACAGATGTTGCTTTGCACTCTTTATCCCCGATTCCCAGAGGCCTCCCATGGCCGCCGCGCTTGGTGGATTGGTTCGCCAATCAATGCTGCGCAATGCAAGACCATCTAAAATGGCATCACAATTGGTTTTATTGCGAAAAAAATTGCCTACTTCTTTTAAATGTTTAGCTGCTGCAATCAGATTTCTGCCACAGTCAGAAAACAGGCAGCTGCAGAGGCCTCTGCGAGATACTAGGCGATCTACTGCCGCAAGGAAGCAGTCGCATGTTAAGTCTGTTAGTACCTCCAAATGCACGGCTTTGGTGGAAAAACAGACAAATAGGCACAAATAGGACTTGCAACTTTTTGCGTTGCGACGTTGACTTTCCTTAACATAGAAAGGACCCCCAATATCGCAACCCACTTGGTCAAAAACTTTCCCGGGTTTTAACCTAGAAGCTGGCAACGAGCCCATCAAGGGTTGAATAATATTTGGATTAAATTTAAAACAATTGGCACATTTTGAAAGTACTGAACGTAGTACGCTACGAGCATTTATAATCCAATAGGTTTTGCATAAAATTCCTTGCAAAGTGCGCGGACCCGAGTGTAAATAAACCTTGTGAAAATACTCAATTAATAGGATTACCGTATGGCATTTTTTCGGAAGCAACAAGGGATGCTTAGTGTCATAGGGTAGATCAGATTGTGAAATTCTACCCCCCACCCTGAGAAACCCATGGGGGTCAATGAAGGGTGAAAGTTTACGTAGTGAAGCTACGTATCCTTTCTTGTTCAATATTTCAATCTCAGATCGAAAATGGTTTGACTGAATTACATGCACGATACTGTCTCGACTCTGTTTTAATTCAGAAGTATTCAACGGACCGGAAGTTCTATTCGACCGAGACTTTAAATTGTTTATGAATCGATGACACCAACCTATTGCTCGTTGCAGTCTATTAAAAGAAGAAAATTTCTCAAATGTTTCTTCAAGGTCATTGATTAAAATCTTACTTTCACTTGAAGATAATGAAAATGTATCTACATTTGATTTTAACTCGGGAATATTTTCTTTATTTTTTACGAAAATTGTACTGGTAGGCCAGTCACTAGGGTTTTGTAATAACCACTCCGGGCCATGCAGCCAAGTTTTCTCGACGGCGAGAAACTGACTAGGCAATGTACCACGTGAGCACAAATCAGCGGCATTGTTCTCACTGCTTACGTGATACCAACGATTTGGTGGAATTACATCAATAATTTCGCTGACCCTATTCGAGACAAAGGTCCTTAGTTGATACGGTGGTGTTTGTAACCACGATAAAACGACACTGGAGTCGCTAAAGGCTACTATAGTGTAGTTAAAATCAGTAAGATTTTTAATTACGAACCGCAAAATCTTTGCTAGCAGCACGGCTGCCATTAATTCAAGTCTAGGTATTGATAAAATTGGTTTTAAGGGCGCAACCTTAGATTTGCTAATCAATAATCGAACCTTAGCCCTACCGTCCTTATCTACGCTGCGTAGGTATACACATGCTGCATAGCCGCGCGACGACGCGTCGCAAAACCCTATCACATGCACGTTTGAAAAGTTAGGTATTAGTAAATGTCTTTCGATCCTTACGTCCGCTAGAGTTGGCAATTCACGTATAAATATATTCCATTTTTCGTAAATCTCAATAGGCAACGAATCATCCCAACCGAGACCTAATTTCCACAAGTCTTGCATTATGCATTTAGCTAGAAAGGTACAAGGTGAAATAAATCCGACCGGGTCGAATATGCTTGCGAGTAATGTCAACACTGAGCGCTTCGTATATTTAATGTCGGTCAAATTATAATTAAAAGAAAAGCAGTCAGTGGACGGTAACCAAATCAATCCCAAAACTTTTAACGAATTTGATAACGTATCGTCTTCAAAGTTAATATTTGAAATGTTTTCTGTATCTAGCCTCTGAAGAAATTCTGGACTATTACTGGCCCACTTTTTTAACTCAAACCCCCCACTTTTAAGAAGACACATGAGTTCTTCCTGTAAGGCACAGGCTTCGGTGATTGTTTGGCACGACCATAACAAATCATCAACATAGAATCCCTGCGTAAGTATGGCTGACGCACGACATTGCGAGTTATCGAGTGCAAGTTGATGTAAAGTCCGTACGGCAACATACGGTGCGCTTCGAAGACCGTAGGTATTAGTTTTCAATTCATAAATACGGACCGGTTCCGACGGAGTTTCACGCCACAGAATGTGTTGATAATTTCGTTCCGAAGGGTCAATGAGAACCCCACGATACATTTTAGATACGTCGGCTGTAAAACACACGTCATATAGTCTAAAGTTTAAAATTATATTTGAAATGTCGTTATGTAGTTTACGACCTGTTAAAAGAATATCATTTAGGCTAACACCACTAGTCGTAGGACTTGATCCATTGTAAACCACTCTCAAAGGTGTAGAAGTGCTAGAAGGGCGCAAGACGCAATGATGAGGGATAATATACTTGGAGGGTTCCGTACCCGTATATAACTCCATATGCCCTAATGATTCATATTCTCGCATGAAATCGACGTATGCGGCACGCAAGTCGGGCGAACGCTCTAATCTACGTTCAATTTGATTGAGACGTTTTAAGGCTATGTCATACGAATCTCCTAATGGTTCGTGGTCAGGGTTGATTAAAATCGGAGAAACATAACGGCCAGTTTCATCACGATAATGTCTCTCTATATATAATTTTTCAGCAATCTCCTCAGACGGACTCATTGGAGTCTCGCACGGCGCAGACTCCACCTCCCAAAACTTCTTGAGAGTATCATTGAGACGATCGTCTTCACAGGTGTACGACACGAGTGAGGTAGTTAACGTTACAACATTATTACTAGATGGTTGAATCGCTAATTTTCCCGAGATGACGTAACCGAATACACTACTTAAAGCGGCAGGAATGTCGCGTTCAAAAATGATCTTTTTTCCATCATAAACATGAGGAAAAATATCACCAGCTAAAATTATATCAATCGGTGATGATTTGTAAAAATGAGGATCAGCTAAGAATAAATTGTTGTATTCTTTGATTGTATTTTGCGGAATTTTAACAGTAGGTAAATCAGAAGTCAACTTAGTTAAAACCACGGCGTCTATATTAAAATTCGGAGTGTCA
This sequence comes from Erebia palarica, assembly GCA_964035005.1. Lineage (NCBI taxonomy): Eukaryota > Metazoa > Arthropoda > Insecta > Lepidoptera > Nymphalidae > Erebia > Erebia palarica. The sequence continues at coordinate 13,195,082 of OZ035989.1, forward strand.
TTGTGACGCGGCATTAGATTGAATGACGTCATACCGTGGTTTTTTACACTTTCGCCAGCAAGACCGAAAATATTAAAGGGACATTTCCTTTGAGACAATCCCAAACGCTGCATGCATGCTATAGAAATGAAATTTGACTGAGCACCAGAGTCTATTAGCACTCGACAAGGTTGATATGAATCATGTTTATCTTTCACGCGGACAATAGCCGTCCCTAGTACGACAGAGGTATAGCTATTCATAGATGACGCGTGATTCATAAGCGCAGTGTTATCGGAGATCGAAGCGGACCGTGGCGGTATAGTTTTCGCGGCGTTTGAGGCTGACGGTGCAACAGCGCTATCTATGTGGAGTAAAAAGTGATGAGGATTTTGGCATGCTGCACATAAGAAGGCACTTGTACACTCACCTTCATGGTTTTTTAGGCAAGATTTACATAAATTTAGACTAGCAGCACGGCTGACTCGTTCAGCGCTGGTCATTTTACGAAATTGACTACAACGATAAATCATATGATTTTCCCCACAGTGGGCACATATCATAACTTTCTTAGAGTTAGAACTCGCGTGAGTGTAATTTTTAAGTGAACTTTGTTCAGCCTTATATTGCTTATTTTTAGGAAATTGTTTTTTATTCTGATTCTGATTTGTAGAATTATTTGAACAAGAGTATGACGCAGAATGATCTAGCACCTTGATATGGTTATGTACGAATGATACTAAATCTGTGAAGCCAGGAATAGAATTTTGATCTATTTGTTGTTCAAACGACTTTCGACTTTGCGGGTCTAGAGCCCTTAAAGCAATATGGCATAAAATATAACTTCCTAAGTTGTCAATGTTCAACGCTTCTATAGCCTTATACGAATGTTCAAAATTTTCGATAAATGTATTTAAGTGTGCGGAAGTTTCTTTAGTCAAAGGCGTAAAATTCAACATTTTATCTAAATATCTGCCGACTAACATTCTTTTGTCTTGGTACTTATTAAGTAAACTTTGCCAAACAACATCATAATTGCTGGCAGAGATCGGAACGCTTTTGACGATATTTAGCGCAGAACCTTTCGTGCACGCTAACAAATAGTGAAATTTATCTATTTTGGATATACTTGATTGATTATGAACCAATGAACAAAAGGTCTCGTAGAAGGTTGTGAAATTCTCAATTTCACCGTCAAAATTAAATAACTCCAACTTAGGTAGTCGTGGCCTCGACTCTGTCGTAGGAACTTGTTTCTTATCACTAGTACAGTTAGGTTCATACTTGGATGCAACTAACTTCGTTCGATAATATAAATCTTCAAAGTTTTTTAAATCCTGACTATGTAATAATGAAGACTGGTCATTCTCAAGTTCTTTTTCAAAAATACTAAAAATAATTTTCTCAAATGTTGACTTTAATGTGTCAATTTCATTGATCCGCAATAAAAATAAATCCCTAGCTTGATCATCATTAACATTTTTCGATAAATCAAAAATGGCTTGAATTTGCTCAAAACATCTTTCCTTACGCTTTATTAAAACGGACAGCGCAATAGGCACATTTGTGGCTTCTAGATCTTTCTTAGGAGCCATGATTTTTGTGACTACCTACAAGTTACTAAGAAAAACTGAATGGTCTGTTTTTACGTAAATTGATGTTAAATGATAAAATATATATACTCTTGAACGTCAAGAAAAGTGTAATAAACGTTATTACAATTATATTTTTACTAAATAACAAGTAATTTTATATATTTTACGCAATAACTGCTGCGTGGTCACTGAACGTCAGCACTCACGGGTTATTGTTCGTAAGCTAATTTAAGACATTAAAATGTTCTAAAATTATGGAACTAATCGAAGAACCAAAATATTGTAAAAATCTTGGTTCGCGGTTACCTAAAATTGTAGGAATCCGGTCGAAGGTACCAAAAAATGTTGCGGTTCTTGCAACATGTAATGTATGAAAGTGGACTGTATGTATGGAATGGTATAACGAAGGGGTTTCTATCTCTTGCCCAGTGATTCGATGGGTAGTAAAATAGTTGCACCAACCTTGCATTCGCCCTCGACTGGAGAACGTGGACCACGCACGGCGCAGTATCCCAGGAGAATTTGGCACGACACCCACAAAACCACAGTAGTTCAAGAGTTTAGTTGACTTGGCGACACTGATGGATGCACGGCATCCACGTGGAGCTAATTCACAACATCGACAGTATGTATGACTGCTTCGTTCGAGGTTAGCGACGCAAGTGAGTTGGTGGCGCCATCGGCGCACGCGCCTGCCGAGCGCGTTATAGGTACACACCAGTACGTTGACTTATACATAGATATGTACAACCATTTTCTTATAGCTACCCATCAATATATAGGCAAAAGATCGAACATCCTGTTATTACTTAAATCGATATAGAAATTATTCTATATATTAGAAGTCATTTTTAACTAGCCATAAAATAACAGTGCCAGGTTTTTTGTTGTTTCAATAAATATACCACAGGAATCAACCCCGAATTTATATGGAAAGTAATTCCGAGCCTAATATAATAAAAACACACGGGATTTATCGGGCTGGCGCGCGTATTGTCGGTCAACAAAAGTGTATAATAAAATTATCATGAGAACACTCCCATTATGTTTGTTGATTTTTAATAATTCATTCTTCATTGTGCCTAAATCGTGTTATTACGCCATTGTTGACTCGCTAAAGGGAACTGTTACACTCATTAATTGTCCTTAACGGTAGGAGGGTGCTCCGGCTTTTCGACAGGGGCTTACAGTCCTGCAGGGAATGCGCCTTTGTTTGCACAAAATATAGTTATTTATCTTCCCATGAGTGTGTCCTAAGTAAAGTATATTATTAATCCTTTAAATAACATGTTTGTTCGGACATAAATAGCGCTTGTGTAACAATTAGCTAATGTTACTAAAAAGTAGAGTAGAAGAATTTTCGAAAACGAAAACGTGGTGAAGTGCTAAGTGCTGTTGTTTTAACGTGAGAAGGTCCCCGGCAGGGTCAATTTAGGAATTTATAATTTCTGAATTTTCCCTGGTCTAGCTTGGTGGGAGGCTGTGGTCGTGGCTAGTTGCCACCCTACCAGCAAAGATGAGCCGCTAAGCGATTAAGCGTTGAGTCTCATGCCCGTAATCTGTTAAATAAATCTGCCAGGCCCCTAACACATTAGCCCGCTACCATCTTAGACTGCATCATCTTTTACCATCAGGTGAGATCGCAGTCAAGGGCTAACTTGTAGTGGTCTAGTTGTGGTTAGCTATAAGTTACCTAAATTTAAGACTATTTAAAATAATAAGCTGTTGGTTTTCCTTGATAAATAAAAAAAAATAAAAAAAAAAACATTAACACAATAATTACACTGACATAATTACCTCGTAACAAAATAATAGTTTCAAAGCCAATAATATAATTATAAGAGTAATTAACAAAAGTAATTTGTCTACAAGAAAGGAATTGATAGAGAAAATTACTTACCACTTAAATACAATACAGATGTTTTCATTTTTAAATTTTCATGGATTGGTTTAATTGTCTCGTAAGTGAATGATTCTATATCATTATTTCTCAAGTCCAATAATTCAAGTCCTCGGACGCCTTCCAAAAGTCCCTCATTAATAGACTGCAATTTATTTCCAGTCACTGATAGCTTTTGAAGCAAAGCTAGACCGTCAAATGCTCTTTCCGACAAGTATGTTAGTTCATTATTATCTAATAGAAGCTCATTTAAATTCCACAATTCCGAAAATGTTAGATCTCCGACCATTGACAATTTGTTTGACCTAAGATCCAATCTCGTCAAATTTGCAAGACCCTTAAAAGTATCTCTTGTTAAGACCGAAATTAAATTTGCCTCCAGTACTAAGTCATTAAGTACATTCAAATGGTCGAAACATCCATCGTGAGCCAGACTAATGCTGTTAAACGATAAATCGAGATACCTAAGACTCGGCAAATCGACAAAAACATCTCTCTGTATCTCAGTTACTTTGTTCCCCTTTATTGTTAAGTTTACAAGAGCCGGCAAGTTTGAGAATGAGAACAAATCCAGTTCCATTATTTTGTCGTTCATTAACGTTATTTCTTTGACTGTTGACATGTTTGTGAAGGTCTTCTTTTCGATTTTGTTCAGCGTCGCGTAATGGATGAAGAGCTTTTGCAATCTTTTCATACGATGAATGACTTGAAGCGGAATGAATTTGAGCGCTCCATCTGACCTCACATTGAACGTTAATCTTTCTAAATACGGTTGCGAAGTAAAGCTAGACCAAATTGGGTCGGTTTCATCAATACCGCCATTGAACACCCAGCAATCGGCACGCGTTGCTGTTTTTACTTCAGTGTTTTCACAGTAGCAATGCACTTTCGATTCTCTATTCGTTATTTCGCACATGTTGTCTTTGGCTTGTACTGCATGATATCTCCTTTCGGTTTTATCCCTACGTTTTTCATTTAGACGGCTTTCAGTAAAGGATATTTGCACCGAGGTCACTGCAAGAGTCAGGAGTAAATATTGAACGACGGTCTCCATGCTCCCCAGTTTTTCAGTTATCTGGAACAAACAAAAAATCTGCATTAAAGAGGGTTTTTATACCGAATACACCGGTGGCGATATTAAGTTTATTTAGGTAGAATTACGTTTTGAGTAAATATCGCATGTTTATCATTTATACGATTCCAAAGTACAAATATGTAGGTACGTTGTAGGAATGATATTTATAAATAAAACCGCCGTTTTAATTGGATGTTTGATTACTTTTCATTTCACTATAAAATATATTTATTTTATTTGGTTTATATTATGAAAGTATATTTAATATTAGCAGCATTTTCAATTTTGGATCAATGTCATATTTATTCTCAAACCAGCCCGCTCTCCTCTCAAAAACATAAAAAGGGTGTAGGGTAGGGTCATTTAGAGTGTGGTGGCGATAGGTCGACTTCACTTTGAGATTTATAACTCTCAAACATACGTTAACATGATGTTATCCTTCGCCGTAAACGAAAATAAGTGCAACAAGGTCATGACCTGAGAGATTTTGATCAACCCTCCATATAGGACACTAAAGTATTATCTAGGCTAGTAGTACTAAGCTTAGACCGCTTCTAGGCAAGCACTGCTATAATTACTATAATTTATTTATCACTAGCTGGTGCCCGCGAATACGTCCGCATGGAATATTTTTTTTATTCCAACGGGAACGCCTTGATTTTCCGGGATAAAAAGTTGTCTATGTCACTCTCCAGGTTCTCAACTATACCCATGCAACAAATCACGTCTAACCGTTGCTCTGTTGCAGCGTGTTGAAGGACGATCCAATAAACTAACAAATCAGCAAACAAACAAACACACTTTCGCATTTATAATATTAGAAATTGTAATTGAAATTTATTCCGCATATGCAGCTAACCCTGACGTACCAATTTATCCGAGTTATAATAATTCTAAAGTTTACTATATTGCCATAGTAAACATTAGAATTATTTTAACTCGATTATTTTATGTTTACACATTTCTACAGTAAACATTTAACTATATTTTATAACTAATCTTGAATAATTAAAATATTTTAACTGCATATAACCATTATACATACACATATAAACACCATACATTAAGATAAAATATTTTAAATGTCAAAATCAGTCAAAATATAAATTAATTATTAAACTACCTACAATGGCAAAATTAAATTTTTTTAATACAAATTAAAATTAAACGTAAAAAGCATAGACAAACAAAATGTCATTGATATGGCATGCTAGTGTCATTTTGCAATGACTAATTTGTACATGTAATGACTTATGTACATGCAGTAAATATTGTAAATAGCAGTGACAGAAGGCTGTCCTAGGTGTTTTAATAAATACTAGTCTTTCTGGGTTCCTAGTACCTCTTGGAAATACTCGTACGCCTCTAGCTGGTTTAAATAGATGATTATTTGATTTAACAAAGTTTGGTATTTCCATTACATACATCTGACTGATCCCCTAAAATCTAGTATGGTAGTATGATATATTTAGAAATTCTCAGTTCAAATGAATCCTTAGGTACCTATGTGACACATTCCAAGTTTGAACACATTAATATGGAAATTGCTCGTAATATAAGCACGTAGACCATTATAAATCCTGACACACGATACTGAGAGCGCTTTAATATTAAATAAGATCTTCAAGTGTACAGAGGATCAACCCAACTAAAGAAGCGTGGTTATGTCTAAGTCAAAAGTCTTTTGCTTAAAGTGGGTAAACGTAAAAGTACTGTACACTTTTTGAACGTCAATTATTTTAGAATATAACAACTAGTAATGATAATGGTTTTAGTTAATTATGTGAACTTAGAAATGGTAAAACAAGGTAAAATTGGGGTTCAAAACGCGCCCTGTTCTAGAAAGAAGCCCGAAAGAAATACTGCCAATAATAGTTTGAGGTATCTTGAGTTTCACTGGCCAACATCCACATCTTAGTGTTCATATTGAGAGAAAGATAATGTGCCGCTACGACACATAAAATTGAAGAAAATAACAATAATTCACCGCTATAAAGAGCAATAATTATTGTTTTCGAATAATTTTAAGTGATCATTTGATCATTTCGTTCGGCTGAATTATCTGTTATGGTAAAGCTGGGCTCAATCTACATATGAAACGATAGCATCGGTCTACGTATGAGATGAACGTTTTATTTCAGTTCCACTTGCGAACGTTGAGAAATGGGCTCAGATTCTCTTTAAGACGCGTAGATTAATGCTATATTTAGTATTTCAAAAAGTAAAATGTGTTCATGTAGAAAGAAAATGTAGACCGTACTTTCTTTTCAGGTATCGTGCTCGTGGGAGGAATTTGCGTGATGGATCCAAATAAACATTTCACTTTACTACGAGCCCTGATTGCTAGTGATGAATTGAAATTTGAATTCCTACGTAGGTAGGTACTTATTGATTCCATTCTAATTAGTATATTAAATGTGTTAAAATTTAACTAATGTGTTACTGTTTGTCAATTCAGGAGTTACTTAGGAGCAAGGAGCAATACGTCTTGTACTTCGTAAAATCGACTGGACAAAAACCAATTTCGACAACCAGTTGGACAAAACTATACTGTACCAATTTTGAATAAACATACTTTGACTTGACTTGACGAGACACATTGGCTTAGCCGTGAAATGGTGGTATATTTTCTTACCTAATCTACTACGTTGGGCCCGTTTGGCTTGGCAGACTTCACACGCTTCTAAATGTATAGCTCGCGGATATGCTTTTTTCTAAATCTATACTATTACTATTACTATTTACTATAATATTACAAATGCGAAAGTTTGGATGGATGTATGGATGTATGGATGTATGGATGTTTGTTACTCAATCACGCCCCAACGGCTGAACGGATCTGGCTGAAATTTGGCACAGAGATAGACTATAGTCTGGAATAGCACATAGGTACTTTTTATCCCGGAAAATTGAAGAGTTCCAAAAATTTTGAGAATCGTGTTACAATCTATCATTAGATTAGGATGCAATACCAATGTTTATGTGTAGGATTACAAAAACCAATTAATTAACAGCTTACAGTAATAAAACGCAGTGAGATTTTCACTGGTTAATTAACATTTAATGGATGCTTAACAGTAAAATATGTAACGCGAGCAAACAAAATACATTTCCGACATTAATAATGACATGTGCTTTAACATATGAAATTGTTACAGTGCAGATTACATCGTACATGTACGGCTAAATAATACTGTGGTGTGTTTGTTTGTTGGTCTGCCCTTTTAAATCACGCCGCAATGGAGCTATGGATCGATGTTGTTCTATGCGTGCATAATATATACACAGCATCTATTTATGTATCTACAATTTTATTTAAATGTAAATGATTAATTATAAATGTTTTTTTTTAAAGAGCAACTACCTCTTTCTCGCTTGCTGTTTCATTTCGGTAGGAATATCATTCCGAACCAGTGGTTGATTCACTCGACGATTCAAATGTACTTGTAAAAAGTTTATTTGAATAAAAAAAATATGACTTTTTATCCTGGACAATAAAAAAGTTCTAATGAGATTATATAAACCATAATCATATTCGAATTTGCAGGCATCATCTAGTCCTTAATAAAATATAATAGAAAACGTAAATATAATTATCTGATGTCTTTAAAAGAAAATGTGTCAGCAATTAAAAAATCAAAACATCGAAAGTAACGAAATTAAATAGTAACCCTATGATACCTACCTATCATGGGTTGAATGGTGTTTGAGACGACGACGATCATGACATTTTGACAAACTCCTTAGTTCAGTTGTGAGTGTATGGTCTTATTATAAGACGATCCAAGTTTTTGTTGCTAGCTGGGACAATTTCTAAAGTAACAAAACTGTAACACATCACTTTGTATAATATATGCGACTAGATGTTGCCCGCGACTTCGTTCAATTGGATTAAGGTTTTTTGATTCCCACGGGCACTTTTTAATTTTCCAGGATAAAAATTGACGCATGTCCCTTCCCGGCATATAACCTACCCCTGTACCAAATTTTATTGAATAGATTAGCCGTGAAAGCGTAACATACAAACAGACATACAGACGGACCGACAGATAGGCACACTTTCGCATTTATAATATTAGTACAACGTACTATTAACCATTCTGTGATATTAGTATGGATAGGCAAGAGTTAGCTTGTGAGTTAGTAAAAACGAAACTATAAAAGATTTTGTGCAAGAATGGCACCAAAAACCCAATACAATCAAATAATTTCGAAGACAAAGGGCCTTTGTCCATCTGTCCTCAGTTTCCTTGATAAGACAGTTACTATAAAAAGAAACGAGTGGCGCTCTAATTAAAAGAGCCTCTTAATTAAACATTAACCTCGGAAACCTAGGGGGATTGTCGGCCATTTTGATTTAAATGACAATAATAAAATCCTTCAGATTCTTATCAGATTCAATTTACTTGATAGTGCCTTTTATTATGTTGTTAGTTTATTGACATTTATTTCGATAAACATCTGACTCAGTCTGCGTTAAACTTGGTTAACTACCAATTACAATTTTAGATGTGAGCCTAACAAAGCATCAGTTTAGGCGGCGGCGTCATGGCCGTTACGGCTTCAAATCACTTTATGCATTTTTAGCTCCCAGGATTGTTTCGACAGATTTTGAACTTAGATGATACCTGGATTTTTATTCCTGCGGTAACCCTTGAATTTTCCGGGATAAAAAGTAGCCTTTGTCCTTCTACGGAATACAACCTACCCTACAAGCAACCCAAATTTTATCAAAATCGGTTGAATAGATAGGCCATGAAACCGTAGCAGACCGACAGACGGACAGACGCATTCACATTGATGATATTACTAAGCACTTAATACTTTTACACTGCAGTATGAATAAGTTTTACAATTTAAAAAAAGTTTCATTTCATTTCAATGCAATGCAATGCTTGACTTCATTATGTTTGGTTTTGGTGAAAACAAAAGTTGATACGACACTTTTTTTTGTCAGATTTTGTATTAATGTCTACGTATCTTTTCACAAAGGTGGTATATTTTATCTAAGCCTTTGAGTCTAAAGATTGTTAAAAGTCGACTTTCAAAGCCAATATTTGCTTTTCAACGGCAAAAAGACTCGGTAAACAGTTATGAGTCAAAGGGAGTTAGGGTGCTTTTTCACAGGCCACCGCACGACACTTTTTACCATCACGATACGCTACATGCTGCGCACGACTTATGATTTGTATAGTAATAATTTTAATCTTCAGATAGTAATTATTTCATATCCCGTTCCATGGCCCACCCATGTTTTGTTCCGTTAGTACACCCATTTCGTATAAATTCATATTATTAATTAAACTTGTAACGTACTTGAATGGCTATATTATATTCACTGCGAAAATTCATAGAAATATGGAAGCACTGACTGAGGCAAAAGTTCTCAATAAGTGTGTTTTATAACGAGGTGGCAGCACTTAGCAGTATGTATTTCTCTCAGTGTCTAGACAGCAAAAAAGGTTGTCGGTCTTGCGCCAGCTGATCTCTTGGTAGTATCGGATGGCTGCCCTTTCCTACTATTGTGTGTTGTTTTGTTTGTGCACAAGCTTGTTATGTACTACGATAATATCAAAAACAAGCTAACTACCCTGGAAGAGTTTTGTTTGATGCGTAAGCTTGTTCCCGTTTTGACTTTCGTGGCAGAAATTCAACAGAACTACGAGGCATTATGCCGTCTCGTGCAATGTCAGTGGAAAAACGCCACGAGAATGAGTCATCCACACAATTCAACAGCCGTCACTCCACACCCCACAAATTAGTCTGAGTGCACACAGGTTTCCGAACCGCAATGGAGTAGGTAGATACCAATAATCTACGTCATTTCGTGTTGTTGCTTTTTTGATAGCTTTTTTGGGTTAATCTCAATACTTTTACTTTTTAATTTAATTGGGGAAAAGTATATTATAATCCTGTTTTAACTTTATTAGCAAAATTCTGTTGCTACTATTTACAATCACTTTAATTTATTGACAAAATATCAGAAATAAATAAGTAAATTAATTTGCGCTTAATATACTTCGGGTTATTCGGGCTTCAATTCCCTCACCTCACGTACGCACTAACCTCTTACTCGGAGTTATGTGTATTTTTTAGAAATTAAATATCACTTGCTTTAACAGTGACAACATCGCGACAAAACATGCCCGCGAGCTCTTAATGTTCGTAATGTTCTCAAAGGTGTTTGAAGACTGCCAATCTGAACTCGGCCTATGTGGTCTACTCTTCTGAGAGGTTGAAACTTACTCGCAGCGCTTTTACTATTAGGTTGACCCCCTAAGCGTGGATTTCGAAAACATAAGAAAGACCGTGGCTTGAGACTTTAGCATGTAAGGCGTTTACCGTTTAACTTTTAACAGTGAAATAAGTAATAATACCCAGAGCCACAATATATAACGCATAAATAAGCCACTAGCTTGTACAAGCCAAGCTTAGATAAACTATGATAAATTTTACCTTTGTACCTAGTTGTGTACCTAATCTATTTAACTTTTATTGAAAGGTGATTTCATGCCACTAAACGAGTTTCACGTATGTATATATGTATATGTATATGTATATATATATATATATATGTTTATATATATATATATATATATACATACGTGAATATATATATATATACGTATATTTATATACTATATACTTTATTGTTCACCACAAAAACACAAAAGAAACAGATTACAACCATGAAAACTTAAAACGTAGATACATTATGGCGGTCTTATCGCTAACTAGCGATCTCCTTCAGACAACCTTAAAAATGAACAAGTGGACAGTGGTGAGTGCTGCATAAAAATATACTTAAATACTAATAGATACATATACTAACCAATATCATAAAATTATGACGTATTAAAATACTAATATATACAAAATAAATAAAATAGACATATTATGTAATATTAAATACATAAATAAATTACACATATAAATAATGGACATTAAACATATCGCTATTGATGATTACAGAGAGACATGTAATGATTTTTCACGTCAATTTTAAACTTATTAAGAATTTTAGCTCGATGTATTTGCGAGGGCAGTTCATTCCACAAGCTAATGGCCTTGAACATAAATGAATTTTTGAAATATTTTGTTGGGTATGTAGGCACTGTAAGAACAAGTTTTCCGGATGACCGAAGAACTCTTTCTGATCTGTCATAAATGACCAAGATATTTAAAGTTTTCCTTTATATAACTTTCAATCAATTCAATTCAAAGTTTCATGTCATGGATACAAACACCTACAACTCTAAAGAACAGAATAAATACAAAGTCATTTACATTTTAGAAATTTTCAATTAAAAGATTCATACAACTTTTTTCTGAAATGGTAATGGCAAAATAAGGTCAAACAAAAATATTATTATTATCTCAGACAAAAGAAAGAAAAGTTTCTACTGTTGCTTTTGCCCCTTATTCTTAACGTGTTCTTTAAGAACAAGAAAATTTCGTCTGTAGGACGTTAAATTTAATTTTTTTGGCGCAGAAGACAACTGATATACAAAATCATGGAAACGCACTGCATTTAAAGTTTTCTTATAGTTAAAAAATAAGTTTTAATAAGTTATGGTTTTACAAACGAATGGATAAATCAATTTATTGTGTTGGAGAACAATCCAGAAGTAGGTATTAATAAAACACTTTTAATATATTTGTACTCTAACCACGAGAAATTTAATGTAATTAGTTAATTTATAAAACTCAGTTAAACAATACTACAGTATCAAATTATTTGACCAGGCTGCAGTTGCTACCGCAGGCTCGTAAACAAGGTAACGATCTAAACACCAAAGGTATTCAATAATCGTTGGAGTCTCGGTGGAGACTGCTTTACCGATGGTAAAACATTCGTATTTATACAAGTTAATCCAATATGGCGTTGGGAAAGAACCGAGTAAAATACATCAAATGAGTCAAATATCAGTACAATCGAACCTTCATCAATAAATAAATTAACAATCTTTTAACTTTTGTAACAATTCATTTCAACTTTAAACGCAAAGCTGACAGTTCGGCCGTCCTAAGAACAACACGTCCTCGTGTTTATGTCATATCACGGGCGTTTGTGCCCCAAATCATATAAATCATGATCAGACGTTTTGCCTGGGGCGTTCTTGCCCATAATTACTAATAATAATTACATGTAACACACTAATCAAACTGCTGAACTTCCAGTCTTATCAAACATACATAAACTATTCTCAAGAAATTGTAAATTGATACAACTAACCTCATTCGTTGTACTTTTCAAAATCTGAAACACTTTATGAACTTTTAGCAAAAACATATTTAAAACATCTAAGGTATCCACTAATCTCAAAAACTTATCATCACGTATAATATGAATACTTTCACAACTGCGAATCTACCACTGGTTCGGAATGCCACGTCCTAGCGAGAAGAACCAGCAAGAAACTCGGTGGCGTCTAACATCGAAAATAATTTTGACACAGCTAGTGTTGACGCCGCAAGCGTTGAACAATGAAGGTACCGTTGCTCGGAAAAATACAAAATGGCGGTCGTCAACATCGTTGTTCAATCAAATCAGATATCCGCTAACAATTGATTCACCTAACTATCAAAGTGAAAAATATTATGAAATCCAATTAAAAAGTTTTGCATCGAATTCCGCGCTAAGATTGAGATGGATTGAGGTGTTTTAGGGGTATGAAAAATAAATACTAGCTGATTCTCAGACCTACTGTATATGCATATAAAATTTCATAAAAATCGGTCAAGCCGTTTCGGAGGAGTATGGTAACTAACATTGTGACACGAGAATTTTATATATAAGATATTATTACACTATAACGCTATTTAATTTGATTTTCATAGGGAATCAGTAGATAATTAGTAACCTTTGTCAACGCACGCTCTCTTCAGTCTCCGATTCAGTGAAAAAAAAATAATTTGGAAAAGAAGTTGGTCATTTTGTTGTCTTTTTTGCCACAGTACGCTTTGCTTGGTAATTCTTTACAGAGAAATGTTATAAATTTTAATACTGAAATGCCTTTGTGCCTCCGACTTTAGATGCCAAAGTTTGATCTGAGATCTCCTTTTGAAGAGACAATTTTACGATTAAAGATAAAGTTCGCAGGTAGGGAGATAAGAATGAGTTACGTCTCTATTGAGGTGTCGTGTTTGTATTGTTATCTTTGGGCCATGTTTTCGTGGTTTCAGCGGTTAGTGCGGTAGAAAAGGGGCAAAATATAGCACAAAAATAATATCCTTATTATAAGTAAGCTGAAACCATTTAATACAACATAGCATTACCCCAGCTCCACAAGTTAGTCATTTAGTTCATTTAGTTCACCTTGGATGTTTTAGTTGTGCTTGACATCCAAATGTTGGAGAAGATGTTACTTTAGTCTAGGCAGAGTCCATGTGATTTTTTAAATTACAGTGAGTGTTTTGAAGGGACTAGAAGTCGAATCCGCTATAATCAGCCAAATCAGACAAATCTATGTGGTACAGCGTGAAGTTTGCGATATTCACCGCCCAGTAAGCCACCAATTTGCACCGGCACCAACTTCTAAATTATTCTTAACGTACGTTGACTGCGATATCGGAGTATTTTGAGGAGATGTTGCCTCGATAATGCACGATTGTAAAGAGCATAACATTGTACAACAACGAGCGGTTACCACCATACAAAAAAAATTTTTGGTTACTATTCACTTTCAACACACAAAGAGTAGGCGCGTATTTAGAGCATTTTACCTATTTAGAGCTGTCAATTTAGTCATGTTATTATAATATAATAATGTGTTCAACAGAATCAGCCACAATAGGTTCCTACATTGCTAAAATCAGTCAAGGGCTAAGTTGTAGAGTATTAAAAAAAATACACGCGGTTTATGAAAAAAGCCTTTAAAATAAAATTAACATGTCATAGTCGCACTGCTACTAACTACAAGTGGCGACAAGGCTCGACGCTGGCTCGACGCTAGTCATCAAAAGCAGTGGCCCTGGGTTCGCTTTGTGTTTTAAAAAAAAATTCGTCAATGATGAGAGATAAATAATGTATGTAATGAATCTGAACCTCTCTGAAGTATTATTTAGTATCGAAATTGTAGAGCTAAAACATAAAGTACTGAAAGATATTATTTACTTTGAATATTGAGTATAATAAATAAAACGAATGTGACGTTATGTTCCCACGTAAAAGAGACGTAGAAAGTAAAGTACTAATATTATTCTAATATGGTGTAAAAATTATAGTGTGCAAAGTTAGGTAAGTACATAAAAGTTATGTAGTTCAACCGAAATAATTGAAAGTATGACACTGACTTTTCTCGGTAGATATGGTATTTCGTACGATCTATCGTACGATATACTCGTACATACCTAAACGGAGTGATTTATATGTTAAAGTTGTTAAAACCATTTATGTTCACATTAACGCTGTGATGTCAACGTATCAAATCCGTTAGAGTTGGAAATTGTTTTCTTGCTCATACTACCTAGGTTATGTAAGTTGACATTTGTTGACATTGCATAATACGGAGAGCGGGAATTTTTATCTAACTGCCTTGTTGGTCTAGCGGTTAGCATAGTCCATTGCGGATCACGAGGTCCTGGGTCCTGGGAGGTATTGGGTTTTTCAATTAAGAAATTCTCAGTGCCAGCCCGGAGTTGGAAGTTGGCGGTGTTTCACCCCCGTGCCTCGGAGAGCACGTTAAGACGTCGGTCCCGGTTATTATCACTAACATGATAATAGTCATTAAAGCCCGCCAACCCGCATTGGAGCAGCGTGGTGGGTCTAAGCTCTAATTCCCTCTCTCCTATGAGAGTGGAGGCCTGTGCCCAGCAGTGGGACGTTAATAGGCTGTAGTAGTAGTAGTGGCCAAGCATTCGTTAGAGTTCAGAAAATAGGTTGAGTTGATGGTGGCGGTGTCAGTGGTGGTGATGGCCAAAACCGAATCAGTATAACCCGACTCATCGTAGTCTTGTTTATCTCTACCCCTATAGAGTGTTTTTGTATAGTGTGAACCCAGAAGCTCGCGAAGGAGGTCCTGAATGAAGGGGCGACGAATCGAGTCTTCTGGTGTAGCCCATCCTTTTTACTTCTAAATTTTTATAGACACCCAACGTTTTTATCAAATTATTAGACGTTTGATCAAAATATAATCAATTAATTAGGTGATCATTCTTGATGAAAACTATTACCATTCAATGATATACATGATTATTTCATGAAATGATCAGTTCATCTATATAATTTCGCGATTTAACAGTGGAGGGACCGTTAATGTTTACTATTCCTAGATAAAGTTCTTAAATCATCTCATTGACGAATTTCGAGGAACGTATCGAGACCGTTTATGTCGACATTTCCTAGGAAATGCTGAAACATACATACTCTTTGAACCAACGCTTGTTGCTTGTTTGTCGCTTAATAATCAAGTTGCCTTCCGTGAATTTTATTTAAAATGACTGATTACAGTGACGAAAAAAAAGGTGTTTTTATTCATCGCCAGGCACGCAAAATGGCGAAAAAAGCTTTGGATGTGTGTACTGAAGAAAGGCAAAATAACTTTTTGACCTTGCCTTTAACGGCAGACCGAGTCGATATACCGGAGTATCAAAAATAACATTATCTGTAATACAAAACGAAGCTAAAGAACCTTACGAAGAACGAAAACCTCTTCATTCTTTGTAAAAGAGATGATTTTAAGACTTTTATCTGACTAAAAAAATCGTCCCTGCATGTCCGAATGATTTTATTTTCTTTACTGAAATGAAGTAAATTTTGGACTTTATTATTGTGTTTCAATCAATATTTTACGCTATGCTTTCACGGCCCATCTTTCAACAGATTTTGATGAAATTTGGTATAGGGATTGTTTGTATCCAGGGGAAAGACATAGGCTACTTTTTATCCCCGAAAATTAAAGAGTTCCCGCGGGAATCTAAAACCTTAATGAGCGCGCGCGAAGTCGCGGGCATTATCTAGTATGAAATAAATGAAATAATATTACCTACCATATCTACATATAATTTAGGGATCAATCATTTCAATCAGTTAAAGTAAAATATGCAAATCTGTATGTAAAGTGGGTCTGACATGGCGATGGGAATTTACTAGATGCTACATACTTGGGTCGGAAATTGGGCGTACATTTTCCTTGAAGTATCGCCTCTATTCCAGAGTGATAAGAGTCTTGGGTAACTGTGTATAAAACTTTCTTGTTGAATGCGGCTAGTTTAAGGAAAGATATTCATAGCTGTCATTTTCTAGAAATCTAAATAATAAAATACCAAAGATATGTTTTTTGGTATATAAATTTCACAAAATAAAATGAAAGGCAAAATACACTTACTGTCTGCTGATATAATATTTACAAATTCTGCATAGGCACGTAATTTTTAAACTAACTACTAGATGACGCCCGCGACTTTGTCTGCGTGGATTTAGGTTTTTGACAAATTCCGTGGGAATTCCTCTTTGATTTTCCACGATAAAGAGCAGCTCCTATGTGATTTTTCCCGAAATGCAATGGGGGTCTATTTCTGTACTTTTCATTAAAATCGTTTGTATGAAAACGTAGCAGAGGGACTGACAGACCCACATTCATAAGATTATTATGGATATAGAATTTAAATTTCTAACCACTTACTTCGGATCAAATGTTGCGTTATATCTAAAACTTTTTCTCTTATAAGGAATGTCGCTAAAAAAAACAATTCACGTAGTATATCAGTTCGAAATACGTATTACGATCTGTAAATCTCAACATTCGGCCGAGGCCGGCTATTTGCGCGTACAAAATGGCTTATTGATTTCGGCCGAAATAGTGTAATGGCCGGGTAGGGATGATCGAGTACCGATATTATGGTATCGATACTATTTTATTTTGTTGTCAAAGATGTGTGAGAAGACTGCCAGTCACACTTGGCCAGCGTGTTGGACCGTGGCCTAAACCCTTCTCATCCATAGAGAAGACCGTGCTCAGCTGGGTGAGCGATATGTTGAGTAGATGAAGATGATTAATTACTGAGTAGCTTTAGGGTTGATGCACTGTACATCGTGCACGCAAGCTGTAAAAACTTCTTTAGCCGCGTTGAGCACTTTTAGGTAGGGGGTAAAAATGTGGATTCGCGTGACCGACATGCTCGCGTGACCGACATGCTCGCGTAGTTACGAAGACAAAAGGTCTTAAATATAAATATACTACATTCGCAATTAGACTATAATGCCTTAGTGTTAAGGTTTATATTTTAAATATTTTATTTAAAAAAAAATATTTTAAATATTCGTTTTCCACTTCTATAGACAGTCCCTGCCAATTTTTTTTTGACCCTGCCCCCCCCTCCCCTGACCCCTGGATATCCGGGACCTCTCTACAAGAACAGCGCTGACCACTGTACCAGGTAGGTAATCAAAATGAGGACTTTGGCATTAAAATATTCAAGTAACTTGATCGTTGTGACGTGTATCGGAACAACCCTAACCTGGACCTAACGTAGTTATTCACCGAAAATTACAGCTATCTCCGTCAAATGGAATCTAGCCCGAAATTCAGGCTTTAGCTGTGACACCTAGCCTTCTTACACATTTCAAGAAAACTGAAACCAGTACATTCTAGGGCTGGCCCCTGATTCCTCATTTTTTATTTTATTGGAAGGTGGGCTTTACGCTTTACGACAATCATCCTTAGTGCAAAGCAATGATGAGGTCTAGGTTGCCTAGAAGATGCCTACTCACTCTTGCCTTATTGGTAAAGTGATTTTTTCAAAGAACAATCTGTAGGTATAGATTATATACCTAAGAGTCTTTTCTGACTGGCGCCATTATGTAAATTTTCGGTAAAGCGTGTGGCGGTCTTCGCAGTCCGCACATAATCCAATAGATGGCATTACTAGTACGATTCACGCGACCACGAAGAGCCCAACTCACGGTTACGAAGCGTTCTCTGAATTACGCTATATATACGACCTCCAAACATGAACGGTCGGACCAGTGGTCCCCGAGCACAACACCCGCTCGGAGGATGATCATCCTTTGTTACGGTCGAGCCATATCACCTGCTCCCGTACATTGGTGACCCCGACGTGATCTCCATGCCGCCGCCAACGTGATCTTCAAGCCGCCGCCGACGATCACAACAAGTCAACGTGATGTCCAAGCCGCCGCCGACGATCAAAAACAAGCCGACGTGATCTCCAAGCCGCCGCCGACGATCAAAAACAAGCCGACGTGACGTCACAGCCCCTGCCGACGCACATCAAGCCGACGTCACGCCCTCACTCGTCAGACTTGAGCAACATCGTACATCACAATATAAACCTTGCAGTCATCGCAGCGAGGACAGCATCATCAGTACGCACAGCGGGACACAACAGCATCACAACGCAGCACAGCAGCACAGCAATCCAACACAGCACAGCAACCAACGCAGCACAGCAACCAACGCAGCACAGCAACCAACGCAGCACAGCAACACACAACGCAGCAACGCCGACCGATGTTCCGGCACAGCCGCTCACAG
Source organism: Erebia palarica (assembly GCA_964035005.1). Classification (NCBI taxonomy): domain Eukaryota; kingdom Metazoa; phylum Arthropoda; class Insecta; order Lepidoptera; family Nymphalidae; genus Erebia; species Erebia palarica. The sequence continues at coordinate 13,214,129 of OZ035989.1, forward strand.
AGCCACACGCTCAGCGGCCAGCAATAGTCGATACGCAACAGAATATCAGTACACAGCCCGTCGACGCCAGTACCAGCCGCACAAGTGGGTCACACAGCCTCAGAGTAGTATGAGCCTACAACGCCACTAGCCTGGTTGTTGCACGACGCCGCTTCACTGAGTACTTCCCGACGCAGCGCTTACCTGAATGTTCATCGCAACGCCGCTCAACTGAATGCTGACGCCCTCCAGACTCGAAGGGGAGTGATGTGGCGGTCTTCGCAGTCCGCACATAATCCAATAGATGGCATTACTAGTACGATTCACGCGACCACGAAGAGCCCAACTCACGGTTACGAAGCGTTCTCTGAATTACGCTATATATACGACCTCCAAAGATGAACGGTCGGACCAGTGGTCCCCGAGCACAACACCCGCTCGGAGGATGATCATCCTTTGTTACGGTCGAGCCATATCACCTGCTCCCGTACAAGTGTATAGTTAGTAGTAAAATTATACCTACTTCGATTTCGCCCATGATACCCTAAAATATGAGATCGAGCACTAAAATTATAGCAGATTAAAATTATATATCCTTGGATGCCTGGTATCTTCAACCGCTTTTCAGATACTGAAAAGCTGATTTTTTAGAAGCTTAGGATTCCATTGGGACTTTTGGGGTGGAAGAGGTTTTTATCGTTTCATAGGTACGTAAGTACTGTAGAGAAGTTTAAGTTTCATCTTGATTAATTATAGCTGCTGGAAATGCTAGACGCTCAGGAAGAAACTACACAGAAGACTGTATAATGCACCCATCTTAAGGTGTAACGCATACTATCTGTAGGTGCAAGTGACAGAGCTAAGTTTCGGCATATTTTTAGATAGCTAGGTAAGTACTCAAACGTTTTTTTCTAACAGTGTGCGAAATTACCAAGCGTACAAAGGGATGATTGCGTCCCTCGTGTTTTGTTTCCAGTATGCCAATTTCAACTGTATCACAAATACCTATCAGTGATTATACTAAGGCCAAGTTGTTATCAAAACAACTCGAGTCTATTTCACGAACGCTCGGCCGGTTTGCGCTGGCCTTTATAGGTAGCTGTCCGAAATGATTCACCCGAACATGTAAATAACAAAATATACTTGGACATTTTAGGTATAATATAAAGTATTTCATACTTTTTATGAGGATGTTCGGAATTTTTCATCAACTTGCTGTACCTACTACCTACCAAGAGATTTCGAGCGACTTTATCTTGCTCTGAGTTTGGCGAGGGATCAAAAATATCTCGCTATATTTTCGCTAATACAGACATGGATAATTTAATAACGAATTATACTCTACTTTTTGTTTATAAAAAAAATAGCGGAAAGTTTATAAATATAATAACTCTTTAACGTAAAAATATTTTCTAAAAAATGATATCAAATGTGCACATTTCATACCCTGTAAATGAGTTCGAAAGTTAAACTTCCCGGCCTAGGCCAGTAAAGAATGTATGTATTTTCATTACGTATCATAAGTTTGAATTTGGATTCTTTCTTCCTGAATGTCTTGTAACTTGTTATAATGTTCTTTGGCCTAAATAGTTTAAATTTGGAACTCAACCATATTACGCGTTCAGCACTCACAGCGCAAAAAAATATATTTAAAAAAAAGTCACTTGTTTAATTTTTTAGAAAAGCACTATACACACTCGACCGGGAGAGCATTTCTGGTCTCGTATATAGCCTATAGTCTAACTAACACTCGACCAGAAAACGCGTACTTCCCGGTCTTGCGATGTAATGTACTATTGCCGCTACGTGCCACGTCGCTCCGTGCATTTCAAGTGGGGCTAGACCTTTACATCTATGATACCTTTAGATCTCCCAAAATCATTGAATTGTTCAATTCGTTTTTAAATACAAATAGTTTAGCTTTTAGTTATTTTTTTAGTTCAAGCATTTTTTTGTTAGCCGTAAAACCTTAATCCCTGTCGGGATCCGTATCCATCAGATTGAACCAGATCATTCTAGAAAACATGTCTCAGCCGTTTGTCTTTAAGTAAGCCCCTTTTAAGATATCTCAAAGAAGATCCTCTTAGTTTAGTTGTGGAAAACGTTAATCCCTTAAGATTATCCTTATTCTGTAAAAATTAAAACCGGAATAAAATACACGATTTATTAAATACCTCAAACGGTTTAAAGATTATAATATTTTCTGAGAACAGATAATTACGATATAAAATAGATAAAAAAATAACTTTCGTGGGATTGAAGTAAAACTTATCTAACATTGTGGGAGATTTAATTTTTAACTTTTAATTTTTAAAAGTCGTAATAATTAAGTTATGCTAGCATTTAAAAGCTCTACTTTATATTTAGACTTTATTTTCGTAGAAAGCAAAAAGTCCAAATTGGAAAAAAAACACCTTGATAAAAGACCAGCTGAAGCCCGCGACTTCGTCCGCGTGGAAAAAGCCTGTGTCACTGTCCAGGTCCCTGGAAAAAATCAAGTCGATCCGTTGCTGAAATGAAAACACTTTCGCATTCATAATCTTATATAAAACAAAGTCAGGTTTGTTCGAACACTTATAACGGCTTGACCGATTTTCATGGTTTTTGATTTGTTGTATTTTTCTCCGTCCCGAATAGCAGAATAACTTTTAAAAACAATGGAAAATTGACGAAAAATAAAATTAAAAAGAACATTTTTTTTCTCATACAAAAAACCACGCGGACGAAATCGCGGGCATCAGCAAGTATTTTGATAAAAGATGACTGTTGAATGTAACATTAATTCACAATTCACAAAATTTCTATTACACAGAATACTTAAAATATACATGCTTATAATAATTATTATAGATATCTTGTGACACATTCGGTGGCACCGAATAATGAACACGTTATATCTGATACGAAAACAAAGGCAGGTATAATATAAATTGTACGTTGGAAAAAGCCTCCAAAAGAAAGACCCAACGAAACGTATATTATTTCTGTACTCACAAAAGAATGGGTAATTCCAAAGAGCAGACAGTATTACCTGATTCCCTTTTACCTGTTGGTTTCGTTAATAATAGAGGAAAATAGTATTTTTTTCTGTTAAACACCACAGGATCTTTGCGAAGCACGTTTCAGAATGGACTTCATTTTTAGGGATCCGTACTTATAGAGTGCCAACGGGACACTAACTAAACCTCCAATGTTCGTCCGTCTGTCTGCTTGTCTATCAGTGGACGGTGTGTCATGAACCGTAATAGGTAAAAAGTTGAAATTTTCACTGAGTGTGTGTTATACTAATATTTATAAATGCGAAAGTGTTTTTTTTGTTGGTTTGTCTTTCAATCATGTCGCAACAAAGCAACCGATCGACGTGATTTTTTTGCATGTGTATAGTAGAGAACCTGGAGAGAGTGACATAGACTAACCTGGAATAAGAAATTCCAGTGGGAATTAATAAAATCTTATTCCACTCGGACGCTGTCGCGGGCATCAGCTAGTTTCTAAAATAAAAATTAAAGGAGTACTTAATAATTAATACAAGAAACGTAATTTTTGAGCACCGCTCTTGTTTCGTAAGTAGTAGTGTTAAATCTTGTACAACGGTACAGAACCCTCAGTGCGCGAGCCCGACTCGCACTTCGCCGATTTTTTTTGATGAATTTTACCTGTGTTTGTGGTTTACTTTCCAATAATAGAATTTCGAACTGTTGTGTAACGAGGACACAATTTTGGTCGGTAAAGTGACGATGAATAAAATAGAATAAGATTTTTTGTATTCAAACAATATTTTACAAGTGCTTTTGAATTAAATCTATCTATTGGTTTGGAATGCGCTTCCAACTGTAAAGAACCAATAAGGAAAAGGTACCTACTCGTATAAGAAAGGATATATTATTATGTTTGTTTCGTAGGCGTTCAACTGCAATTTGAGACTTGTAGATCATAAATTTATCTTATACTGCGCTCCAGCGGAGACCAATCCTAAATCTATGCTGTAGAATGTTTTATTAGAATTTAAATTGAAAATTATGTTTTTTTAGTTGAACTAGTGAATGCCCGCGACTTCGTCTGCGTGGTTTGAGGTTTTTTGGTTCCCGCGGGAACTCTAACTTTCCGGGATAAAACGTAGCCTATGTGCTATTCCAGACTAAAATCTATCTCTGCGCCAAATTTCAGCCAGATACGTTCAGCCGTTGGGGCGTGATTGAGTAACAAACATCCATACATCCATTCATCCATCCAAACTTTCGCATTTATGATATTACAGTATAGTATAGTATAAGTAAGTATATATAGTATATAGATAATATAGATATATTTGAATAAAATCAGAGAAAAGGGATTCAACATACCGATAAAATATTTAACATAGTTAAATATACCATTTAACTATGTTAAATATTTTATCGGTATGTTCCTATTTACTTACAATTTCTACGTGTAATTATGTAAGGCTAAGATCAAGACACGCGGAAGCGTGTCCAGCCAAAGTTCAAAAAAACTGGCGAGCAGCACCGTGTGTAATATTACACGAACCATTTGGAGCCACTTTTGACCCCCTCATAACTCAAAAACTATTTCACATAAACATGTCAAATTTGGCGCATATATTGAGACCCGTGAGATACATATGTGCTCCAAATTTCATAAGCACACCTCAAATGGTTATTTAGATATAAACGTACAAAAATCGTCATTTTTATGATCAAAGGATAGATCAAAACTCTGACACGAGGCATGCTACCATTGCTTAAAGCCGTATTATTTTAATATTGTTGACGTTTATGTTGTAGTGTTATAATCATTATTTTAAGGACGTCAAAGTACGTGACATTCAACCGTTAGTCGTTATAAGAAGAAATGATATTTTAAGTTGTTATAAAATATTATATGTTGTTATAAATAAATTTCAGGACTGACCATTGAACTCATTTCACATTTATGTTTTTGATGGGATATATAAATTGCAGGACTGACTATTGAACTTGGCACCCATTTAGATCTCACTTCTTTTGTCGCTGAAGTCAACAACCAAGGCATATATATCACAATTTTGCACTTGGCTCTCATTTCACATTTATGTTTTTGATGGGATATATAAATTGCAGGACTGACTATTGAACTTGGCACCCATTTAGATCTCACTTCTTTTGTCGCTGAAGTCAACAACCAAGGCATATACATATATCACAATTTTGAACTTGGCTCTCATTTTACATTTATGTTTTTGATGGGATTATTATTATACCTAGAGATTACTATCACTATTCATTTACCGGAATTGTATACTGGTTTGAATGAAATACCGGAAATTATATTACTGCAAGTGCATAGTTAGCCTCAGGGTCTATTCGACGGGTCTAACTCAGACAAACGGCTAGGAAATGCAAGATAAGCTAGATTAGTTGCCTCTATTGTGATTGACATTATCTTATACTAGCTAACATAACTTCCCAAAGGTACCAAGTAATCATAGGCTCAAAGAGATAATAAATTAATCCACAGTTTAAACGTTTTACTAACTTCAGCACTTCTAACTCCCGGTCAATCTCAACTTGAGGGACACGCAAAATTTTGAAAGGTATTTCATCATTCCGCTTGCAAAATTAATGTAAGTCAACTTTATCTCGATGGAGTACAGTTTTGAAAAGTTTAAGTTAAAGGGCTTGGACACACAAGCGGCGGCGGAGCCACGGGGCGTTCCTAGAAAATGTACCTACCTATATGAAGCTGTAAAATCAATGCAATACATCATCTCTCTCGTCTTCTGCAACGAAACGGAGAGTTTATTATTAAATTTAAACTTAAACTAAATTGTATGTGGAGCCCACATTACACACATTAGGTTGATATAATTCGAGTGTCAAAGAGTAAAATGAGCTTTAATGGTCTTCGTTCGAAGATATTAGTTCAGTACGACTAATTTTTCGCTTGGAGCGCTGGCTGTTTTAATAAAGAAAGTCTCAAATTCAATAAAGTCCATTTTATATGGACAATAATATGTTTCGACGTCTCAATTATATCAACAACAGCGAGATGTCGAATCACATACTAACAACTATACTGTTAGTATGTGATTCGACGTTTGTGTAGTTTCAATTGAGATCTCTGCATTGTATGTCCAGACCTTCATGGGGAGTTCGCAGTCCCAGTGTTCACTTAGGCAATTAGTTACTAAGTATTTAGGTTGTGATTTGATTGATGGGCGCAACTCGTTACAAATGGCCAAAGTTAAATTCCCTGTGTATCTGGTGGATAAGTTACTGTTTTGAGTTTGATTTCAGATGTCCTCATACGATACATTGGTAGCAGTGTATTTTAATACCTCTCTCTTTCTCTCTCACAATCCATTGCCGGCTCATTACTGCGTACAAGTCTCCTCTCAGAATGATAAGGGTTTAGTTGTGACTAAACCCTTCCCATTCTGGACTGTGGTCCACCACGCTTATCAAGTGAGGATTGGCAGACTTCGCATATATTCGAGAACAATAGACGAACTATCGGACGTGCAGGTTTTCACATGATGTTCTTCACCGTTTCACCATTTTATGCAAGTGATATTGAATTTCTTTAAAAGCACACTACCGACTAGTGATCACATTGAGCTCTTGGGAATTTACATCTCTCCTAATCTCAATTTCGGGACATGTATTGAGTCAAAGGCCAAAACAGCTGCCAAAAAACTTGGTATCCTGAACAAGGTGAAGCGGTACTTCACGCCAAAACAGCGCCTTACTCTTTATCAGGCACAAGTTCGTTCTGGCATGGAGTATTGCTGCCACCTTTGGGATAAATCCGCCAAGTACCAACTCGATACATTAGATTCGATAGATCGCCGTGCCCGAAGAATAATTGGCGATCAATCACTTACGCAGGCGAAATTGTTGAGTCTACAACACCGACGCAATGTCGCCTGTTTATCGGTTTTTTATCGGATATACCATGGGGAGTGTGCTCTGGAACTTCACAACCTTGCTCCTCCTTGAAAACCTCCGAGAAACCGTGAGCGTTGGCACCCTTACGTGGTTGACGTCCAATTTGCTCGCACGAAGTATTTTTGCTCGACGTTTCTGATACGAATCGCTAGAGTGTGGAACACCCTCCCAGCACACGTGTTTCCTGCCATTCATAACTTATGTACCTTCAAGGCAAGAGTGAATAGGCATGTTCTAGGCAAGCGCGTTCCAACCTAGACCTCATCATTGCTTTGTACTAAGCATGATTATAGTCAAGCGCAAGCCTATCACGCAATAAAAAAAAACACATAACTTCTGCGTACCCGTACAGGAAGTCTTAACCACTTCTCAGTAAACCACGGTATACTTACTAACCGTTACCACAGAATAAGTAATAATACAGTTTACTATTACTACGTACCTACTTAAATGATGATAATCTCACAAACCAAGTAATAACTTCTAAATAGGAACTTGTAATCTCTCCACTGGTATTTAGTATCTACTCTCATCACTAGAAAAATATTTTTTCCGGTGTTAAGTACAGTTACAGTTCTACATCTGTCCCCACCCCGTGATAACCTTGGTGATAACTCCCAAGAATCAAAGCGGAATAAACCGTTTCTAATTGCGCTGGAGAAATGAAATTAAGAAAGAATATCTAAGAGAGCCGCATCTATCTAGGTGTCCTAACGGACAGCTGAAGAATGACGTCTTTTAGCTGCGGTAGCTAAGACCCATCTCGGTGTGTTAAGCCATTTGGTTTATCCAGTAGACAGAAATAAAATATTATGAGGATAAGTCGTTGTTCTCGGTTGAATAACGAAGACTTTGCCCATAGTATCACTCGCGGCAGTGATTTGGGTATCTGACTACCATTCAAATAAATTATTTAGTCATTATTAAATAGAGGATCTCCCAAAAGTCTTAATATTCACGTCCCCTGATAGATTTATGTTGAATTACCATTTTAAACAATCGATTAAAGTAAAAACAGTGTCGAACTTTAATGACGTCACATTTCAGAATTTCATATAAATACCATACTTAGGACGCGTTTTGACGATTGAACAAAAGTTGTTGATTTGACTATTTGTCAAATACCCAATTGTCCTCCACTACACAAATTGCTTTGATATTAACAAACTTTCCTTCACAGTGGTAGGACTGTGGTCCTAATAGTCTCGGGTTTAATTCTTAGCACTGACAACTTGACAGTGCTGCGATTCACAATTTTTATATATACTCAGGCCATGAGGACCGTGCCTCCAAGCGTTTTAAAAATTAAAAAAAGTTAGTTATGGATTTACATAAAACTTCTATATTCTTTCCAAGTTAAATTGCTTCAATGATAAATTATAAATGATTTATTTATTTCATGTAGGACAACTTGTGTCACTTATGATACGTTAAGACTACTACCGGCTCGGAAAAATGATTCTACTGAGAAGAGCCGGCAAGAAAGCAGTTGCTCTTTTCTTAAAAAGGATAAGGTTACAAAAGTAAACAATACAACACATACATTACGTTACAATTAGTATTACATTGTCTTGTGGGTCACTGGATGCAAGGCCGGTTGCTTCCATTTAACTTTGTCATTCAGATTGTATAAAGTACTTAGGTACCAGGTAAGATTAAAGTCAAGTCAAGGACTTGACTTTACTCTTATTAGAGGAAGAAACAAACTCCAATCGTGAAGCGAGACAAAAGTACTTTTTTTAAAAACTTAATTCACTAAATGTAGTAAACATAAATCCCTATATTTAAAAATATGCTTTTACGTGATAAATATTCATAAAATCATTCTATAAAAAAATTAATAATAAAACTCTTCAAGTGTTTAAATATCCTACATTATATAATGGAACAGGAGGATTCGTCTCAATGAATTGCTGAAAATTTTATGGAATAATTCCTGCTAAAAATTAACGTTTCAAAATAAACTGTGACCGTAGTATTTACCGAGCCATCTATCTGCCGTGTTCGCGCTGCACCGTGGAACTGCCAACGGATAGAAGAACTTCCTAAATGTATACAATTTTTAAATACTTCTTGCACTCTTTCTTTTTTTCTTTCTCTATTATTTTCCAGTAGATGATGCTCGCGACTTCGTCCGCGTGGCTTTCGGTAAAAAATATAGAAGTACGTGCGTCACAGTTTTTCAAAATTCTACCCCCAAAAGGGTAAATTAGGTGTTGAAAGTTTATTATTATCTACATAAATTTAGCTCTCACGCCCGCATATAAAATAAATACATATATGACCTAAAGAGTTATAATAAACTTACGTAAATAAATATAAATTAATAAACTTACATACATAAATACACAAATAAATAGTTGTAGCGGGCGGAGGATTACTCCCCGGCAGGGGAGACCAGACGGCCGGGGGTCAGGGCGACAGGTTGAGAAACCGACGGACTATCCTAGCCGAGTCTAGCAACACCGCTTTCTGCATCCTGGCTGCGAGCGAACTGCCACGGAACCCCAGTCGCCTCAGATGGTGAGCGAGGCTGACTGGGATTAACCCATTCGCAGATATGACGATTGGGATGGTTTCGGTGGACCCCACATACCACATGGCGGAAACCTCGTGAGCCAGATCAAGATACTTACGCTTCTTCTCCGTCTCAGCTCTCACAAGGTTCTCGTCATATGGAATGGTGATGTCCACCATTATTTATTATTATTATTATTATATTTTATTTTGCTAAATGTGAGTAGGTCTTACAAGCTGGGGGATGAATATTATATAGTGCTAACACATTTTGCCAAACATTTGGCGTGCAAAATTGGCAGTACAGTTACTGCTCAGAATACATAATTGTGATATTAAACACAGACAAAATAAATAAAGTTACATTACAAAAAAAAATATTAATTAAAATGTCATATCCCAGTAATTAAATTTTGATACAATCCTTATTTAATGTCATATCTTACACCTAGCTAAAAATTCATTTATATTATAAAAACATTCGTCAATCTCAAATCAATTCTAAATTTACATATATATCGGCAAACTTTTTGTGCTGTCAGTGAGTTTATTATATAAGGTTACAGCCATACAATATGAATTACGGGAACATAGAGCTTTGTATGAAAGTCCTTTATTTTTCAAGTTATAGCCATGAGAGTTGGTATTTGGGCTTCTGTTTAAAAATAAAGGAATACGTTTTTCACAGTTTTTGAAAATTTTATCTCCAAGGTCCTTTATAAGAGAGTTTGTCCGTCTATCACGCCGGAACAGAGCAACGGATCAACGTGATTTTTTGCTTGGGTATAGTTGAGGACCTGGAGAGCGATAAAGGTTACTTTTTATCCTGGAAAATTAAGGAGTGCCTGTGGGAATTAAAACAATTTTACCACGCGATCGAAGTTGTGAGTATTTGCTAGTTAACATTGCATTGTAAAAAACTTATCTTATTCGGATAGTGTAGTAGTGGGTAGTATTACTATCCCTTTCATAAATTCTCTGCGGCAAAGGACATTATTAGAATAAGAGTTGTCGTTTTAGTTATGTTTAGAGAGTGTGTACAACAGAATAGGGATGATGACAACTCAATCAAATCAGCAACTCTTTATCAAACTTAAACTTCTAGTATGGAAATTTGTATGAAATTTGCAATTGTGACGTCAAATTTCAACGCACTCATTTTTCATTTTTTCTTTAATCTATATTATACAATGGTTATCAAACTCAAAACTAACCGAGGATGTGAATTTTAGGTCTCTTTGAAGACCTTCTATTAAATAATCAGAAATAACATCCTGAAAGTAAAATATATTTTTTAAATTACATATCCTATACCTACGCTCAATCTTGGTTCAGCTGATATTTTCAAGGACGTTTTTTGATGATCCTTGAAAATTATTCAGCAAAGTTCATAAGTTACTCAATAAGTAATACGTTAGTAGTACTAAGTACTTATTTATTCCAAATCATAGTTTCCAAGCGAAAACTCATTCTCGCCGTCTAGACATCTAACCAAATAATATAGATATTAAGTTTTCAAGTAGTAACTTCTATTACATAAATATTGATCCACAGGACAAACAATGTCTAGTTTTATTTAAAATAAGTTGTAATAAGTAATTATTCAAAACAAAACTGTTTTCTCTATAGATTGACTACATATACATACATATACACATGAATACGTATTCCCATGACTTCATCCTTGTGACAACGTTTCATATCATGTGCGTTTTATTCCTTACTATTTCATGCCTAAATTTCTCTATTTTTATAAAAACTGGATCAACTTGAGAAACTCAACCTCATCGTAACTGATTTTGGTTTAACTGATTTGGGATCATTTTTTGTTCTATCTGTGACCTTAATGTGAGATCCTGCGAACCAATCTTAAAAACTTTAAAAAGTTACGTATTCAATTGGTTAAGCAAAAAAAACAAAAGTGTAGTGACATTTTAAACACATGTCACTAAAGGAACGAGAAATTAAATTGAAAAAGAAACCATCTTTAAATCAAGAGAGGTTCTTCGAAGTTCACAGCGAAGTATCTTGATATTCAAAGCTTAGTATAAGTTTGCACATGTCAACCAAGTGGATCGAATTCTATTGCTCAAATATTGTAACGTCACGGTAAAATTGATAAAATAAAACAGTAAAATAGATAAAAACTTCCTTTTAAAAAAAATATAATTTGTAAAATAAATATCTAGGACTGGTTAAAGGATTAGAACTAGTCTTATTTGGTCTGGCCGAAAGCCGTAGCCGAAAAGTTCCAGAGTGAAGGCCGCCTTCTACTAGCACTGTCTAAGGAGATACGTTCTTTCTGCTAGTAAACATAGTGTGAGACATCCTTCGGCAGTGTGGACCGGCGACACAAAGAGGGTGGATGAAGAAGGCTGAGAACCAAGTGTCACTGTGAACGCCACCACATCCGATCAACATTAGTTCAATAGCTGCGTCCGCAGTCTGAGTAAAATAATGTAACCCAACGAACTATTGTCCATTAACGTTTTACTTCTCCAATACTCGAAATATATCATCGTTATCGAGATACAAAAACTTGTACAAAGGACACATGATATAATACTGGGACAATTTATTTCGCAAATGGAAATAAAGATGGCTCTACCATTCTTAAGTGCTTAGTTTGATATCAGAAGTTGCCATAGAGGAGTCACGTGGCTCGCTTATTTTCAAGTAAAAATGGAACAACGCATTCTTAGAGAACTTTCTAGTTTAATAAATAGGAATAATGCCGCAATGGATCGTCTGAATATTGCCGCTAGTAGTTGTACTACTATTATTACTAGTATTGATAAATAGATTAAAAATTAAATTTATCTACACGATCAAGGTGATTGAGTCTTGATTCTTCAATACCAGTAGGTACCCTAATATTTTTAAGTACCCCGGAAAGCATTTGATTCCTACCAATATACTTAATTATAATAATAATATTGAAACGAACAAGGTATTTTATCTGTTACTTGGTAATAGAAATAATACAGACCTATTAATTTCCTACATAAGTACGGATCCTTGTTAAATGTTGGTAGGTCTGCATTTACTATGTAAGATCCAATAAAATATGCAGACCTTAAGGAATTGGGCGGTGAGGCACAGCCCTAAGATTTGTTTAAATTATACCCGAAATATGGCGAGTGGCAACCTTGAAACGACACCTGAACATTCTCCCACCAAAAATTTCCTCGGAAATGAAAGCGTCAATATAAATTAATAATGAAACATGCAATCGGGGATTTTGTTTCTAGAGTATCTATAATTATATTCGAAACATCATTTCATTTATTTAATTTAAATTGGCCTATGAACCTTTCATTTATTTTATAATTGAATTAATTGTTTACACAATATTATCAAAGATTGATAGGTTTATTTTTAAAGAACATTCTCAAATCAATTCTCTTATCGAAGATTTCATTTCATGGAAAAAACCGCAAGCAAAAATATTCAGTAGGACCTATCGGATTTAAAAAGCAACTAGATCAATCAAAACGTTATTAAACTTTTGGCCCCATCTGATTCAGTTTCATCCAAAGTTCATCTCTGAAAGGGTAAAACCTATTTTCGATTTCATGTCCTCATAATTCCATAAAAGTTCCCGATTATTATTCGGACAAGTTGATCTAGACGGAGTCACAACTTGTTAAAACTTCTCCCGGCGCGTCCTTCTATCATCGATGGCTTCATGAATACAGAATTTTTACCTGTTTTTTATTTGCCATTTCGTTGAGTAAGTATGAACTAGTTAATTTTACTTTTGTTTTTAATCCATATCTGCCTATCTGTCTGCTACGTTTTCACGTCCCAACCGATTTTGATGAAATTTGACATAGTTTGAATCCCGAAGAAGGACATGGGCTGCTTTTTATCCCGGAAAATTAAAGGAGTTCCCTTGGGAATTAAAAAAAACTTATTCCACGCAGACGAAGTCGCTGGCATCATCGTATTAAATATTTTATTTTGTTTGCTTGTAGTACACAGTGATGGTCCGTGACATCTTGGCCCTTGGGCCCCTCCTTAATCAGCGTTGCGATATGTTAGGTAGGTACATACCTACCATTCATTTTGTGACACAGGCTGAGGAACTCCTCAAATTAACTCGCACTCCTTCGACCACACTTAGTTTAAGTATGTACACATTAGTTACATAGGTACGTTATGTAATAAATTTGTTGTGTTGGTCAATAAACATTTATTTATTTTACTGTTGAAGTAAGTTGTTGTAAGTACCTGATGAAGTTGCAGTTAACAGTAGTCTTGAGGCAAATAGACAAAGGAGCGGAGTGGTCTTTTGAATCACTTCCAAAAATTCAGCCCTATGCTCGTTGTTATACCGTTAAAATTGGCATGTACCAAAAATAAAACAGGGAAGGCGTGCGTCTGGGACTGCCGCGCACCATCGCCGTTATGCCAAAGGCAATAAAACGTAGTTTTGTCTGAGTTTTTTTTATTGCGTGGTAGGCTTGCGCTTGACGACAATCATGCTTAGTGCAAAGCAATGATGAGGTCTAGGTTGCAACGCGCTTGCCTAGAAGATGCCTATTCACTCTTGCCTTGAAGGTACTAAAGTTATGAGTAGCAGGAAACACGTGCGCTGGGAGGGTGTTCCACACCCTAGCGGTTCGTATCAGAAACATCGAGCAAAAACGCTTCGTGCGAAGAAAGAAGAATCGCGTTAATCAAGAAGGAAGCTGCACCTGGGCTCTGCCAGTTTGCCTAACGCCTTATGACGAATTTTTATACCGCCTTGACTCCCAGCACTCTTAGATTAAAACTTAGATCACCTTATTCAAAATAGCCTTGAGATCTTTTGAAATTCCAACTCTAAAATAAATAATCACAAAATTGGATAAACATCAATAACTAATTCAGTAAAAAGGCATATTTTTAAAGTAGCCAAAATATAAAGTACCTATTTCTCACAAAATTTCCTGAAAACTTAAGCCCATCCAAAATTAAGTAGAACAGAGTAAGGTTTTTCATCAGCCTATCTACAAAATTAGTCCAAGGATCTGGGAATCTTTACCTCAGGGCCATGGCTTTTTGTCCGATTGCAATAGAAGAAGAGTAAAGATTTTCGGTTGTACGTATGTAAATATGAGCTCTATGGTATGCAGTTGTTAATAAAAATTGGTATTGCCTGCAGGAAAGATTTCAGTAAATGGGGTGATTCGATTCTTTTATTTAGTGGATGACTGGTTTATGAAAAAATCTTAATCTATTGGACCTATTGTTTTACTTGGTAAAAGAATTATTTAAAAAATAAAATCAATATTAATTTGGTCGTCATTAACTTTATAAGCTAATAAGCATCTGAAAATATTTTGAACTTAACTTTTCTTCGAGTTTAAATACAAGTTCGATGTACTACATCGTTCGTGACTTGTATAAAGCCTACAAACAAAACAGGAGGCCTCCGCGCGTCGCTGTCGCTTATAAAATAAGGCAGTAGTCGACGCACTACGCCGCCGCCGCTTATATAGCAAGACAGTGGCCCGGTGGTTGTCCGCCAAAGCTACTTTGCACTGTTAAATAATTCTGTAACTAAAGTAGGCAGGTGCCTTGAGAGGACAATCATTGTTGGTACATTTATCATTCATGTACCAATTTGTACCTTCACATGACCTTAGTATAGTGGTTGAATTGGATATTTAGATTTCTATTGTCTCCTAATTGAATATAAAACTGGGGGTGATCGAGATCAATAGATATTGGTAAGTACAATAGAACTCGTAAGTTAATAATAATATAATATGTATCCGAGCAACTATTGGCATCGATTGGTACATTTCTGAGGATTCGTGTTACTTACCTTAATTATACAATTTCTAATTAAACACTATTAGGTAATGTTCGCACGTTAAGCCTTCGGTCCCGGTTATTATCACTAACATCATAATAGTCGTTAAAGCCCGCCAACCCGCATTGGAGCAGCTTGGTAGGTCTAAGCCCCTATGAGAGTGGACGCCCGTGGCCAGCAGTGGGACGGGACGTTATGGGCTGTAGGTAATGTTCAAAAAGTGTACTGTGTAGGTACCAAGTAGGAATAAACATTCTTTGACTTTGAACGTATCTACGCAAGTTAGCCATTTCCTCTAACATTCTAGTAAGTTTTTTAATTATTGTCAGTTATAAGTGGACCAATTTTTTATTTACAAATAGGTACCTAAAGGTTCTCGTGACTTCGTCCGCCTGGAATTAGTTTTTTTGAAAATCGTGGAAACTCTTTGGTTTCTAAGATAAAAAGTCTCATCTTGCGGTGCAACTTAGAACTATACAGAAAACTACCTTTAATCAAATTCGGTTAAACAGATTTATGGCAACGGCGGCCTATCTCCAGAGGGATAAGTAATCTGCGCGGGAAATATTATAGTGCACAACATTGAAGTAATACGTTCAAATAGTATATAATACCTCAATGGTGCACAAGTGTGTGGGCATAGGTGCACTCTCTGTTCCTTTACTCTTATAGCCTGATGGGACGGAAAATCCGGCACGACCGGTAAGAGGTCATGATGGATAATAATATTTCTTATAAGTTGAAATAAAATAAGCCAACTCGTGTTGGAATTGTTTTATGTCTTACCTACAGCTTTCAAACTGAGAAAGTCCGTGGGAAAACACATTGCTCTATTAAATTAAATAAATAAAATAACGTTCCAAAGTAAAGATAACATTATCTTAATAGATAATACTCACATACTATATAAGGCCTTAAAGCCCGTACTAATAAATGGCTGACACTAATTGGACACAGATTGCTACGCCGTGGTCCTGAGAAGAAATTCCTTTAAAAATATCGCCCTAAAACTTTCAACGGCACTTATTATGCTGATCGCACATTAGGTCCGAGCCGCCTTTGAGAAATTTGGGTTTGCTCATGGACTTTGGCTTGAGGTATGAAGAGCATGTAGCGGAGAAAGTTCGCAATTGCTTCTACAGACTGAAGTTACTGTACAAAGTTCGACGCTATCTTTCTCTGGAACTGCGTATCCAGTTGGTGGAAGCCTTGGTTCTTTCAAAGCTAAATTATATGGATGTTGTGTATGGAGGTTATTATGAAGGACAAAACGCCTAATTCAACGTGTGCAAAATGCGTGCGTACGTTTCTGCATTGATATACGAGTAGCTCCGCGCAATCATGTGACCCCTTATTTAAATAATCATCGATTGCTTAAAAGAGATCGCGAAGGAAATTGCACCTTGCATGTTTGCTTTTCGGTGTTATTAAATTTGGTAAGCCTTTGTACCTTTTAAATAAGCTTAACTAGGTGGGCGATGAGGAATCCGATCGCCTCAGTAGCTGTCGCAATCGACTTCGGATTCCATTCCATTCCATTCTATTAGATGTTCGTTCACGTACTCCGCCACTAAATGCTGGAACAATATACCCCAATAAGAACACTAAAAAATATTTCTACATTTAAAGTTAATTTTTAAAAAATCCTTTTAGAGAAACAGGTTGTTTTTCAGGATCTGGTGGCGGAGTTTTCATTTCTTTAGGGTTATAATTCTCATTATATAGGTTTAGTAAAACATGTGTATTTTTATTAAATTAAATTAATCATAATTATTTATCTTTGTTATTATTTATTATAAAGACTAATTAACAGAAAGTATAAGACTATTAAAATGTACTTTTTATATTTATTTTATTTTCTTATAATCGATTAAATTTATATGTATTTCAATAATTTTAATAATATAATATATGTGTTAGTTTAAGTGCCATAGACTATAATTACAGAATACATCACACCTAGCTGAAACACAATTTGTAATCGTGGTCTATCTTTAAGCAAAATTTTAAGTAATTAAATCGTTGGATCTAAGCTACAGCTGTTTAAGCGGTTTATTCATGTGAATCAGACAGTTTCTATTTTTATAATATACTAGCTGATCCACCCGATTTTGTTAGTAGATAAGCTGTATGTTGATTTAATATAATTGGTCAGTCATTTTCCTTCTCCATAGATATTAATATAAATTACAGATAAACTTGATTTTCAAAGCAAACTCTACATTTTACGATGTTACCACGGATTTCTACCTGGCAATAATGCCGCAGACTACGCTGCGTTGATTGCGGCGCGTGCAGGCTAATGTGCTAACAGTCTTAACTTTCAACGTTCTTTGGCACTTATAATGGAACAAAAATCTGAAGTGTCATCTCCAGAATTTCTTAGAAAATGTATCTGAGGATAACTTTGCCCCTTCTCTCAAAAGCAAAACCGGAATTTTCAAAATTCTCTTTTAAAAGTGAGAACCTAATTTCTGAATAATAATAAAAATTCTTGTCGGTTTTGACAAGATACATTTTAAAAATAATCCTCGTAGTAGTTTGTTTATAATTATTTATAATACTGTAAAAAAAACAGTAATTCAAATCTTTTTTATTCAAGTACACTTCGACAAGTGCTTTTGAATATTCGAGTGAATCTACCATAGCTAGTTATTACATTACTGTCAAACCAGTTTAATTCACTTTTAAGCTACGATCACGGATAACTATACGTTCCCGCGATTTATTATACGACTGCCTGTAAAAAGGAGTATAGTGTTTTCAGGGTTCATTCATTCATGTATGTATGTATGTATGTATGTATGTATGTATGTATGTATGTATGTATGTATGTATGTATGTATGTATGTATGTATGTATATATGTATGTACGTATGTATGTATGTATGTATGTATGTATGTATGTGTATATGTACGTATGTATGTATGTGAGTTTGTATATTCCACCATAACTTCTATAAGCCTGAACCGATATTGATAAATGAGGTATCGTTAGAATCCCTAGCTTATTTTGGGTAATATAGGCTAGTAAAATTAAAAAAAAATTGATGGGGTTACCATGATACCGCATTAAAGACTAAAGTTGAAAAAAATATTCGAAAATAAGATCAACTATATAATCAACATCTAGAAAATGATGAGTAGATTCCAAAAATATATAACACTATAGTCCAATATCCAGTGATTCACAAAAAAATATCATTTTATAAAAATGACGATAAGATTCCAAAGGCTATTGCAAATCGCTTCTTAGGGAGGTTAACTCCAAAAATAATATGGCAGGACAGTCGTATTTCTTAATTCGTTAAATTAAGTTCACTTGTTTTAAAAACACGCGTACAGTCGCGTAGTTATTACATCAAATATGCTGCAATCAACACCATAATAATATTTTTCTAATAAAAAATATTAAATCAAAATGTCTGTTTCTTAAATATTTTACGCTTCGTTTTACCGGTCTCCCATATTTTTTTTACATTTAGATAACTGCGAATAGGCTCGCGTTCTGTTGTTTTATTTTAGCGGGTGTTACGTGCGTTTGTTTATCCGGCCGTATCCGGAAAAAACTGGAATGAGCCGGAAAATTGTCTGACATTTTATAGTAAAACCGCACCCGCAAAACGGAAATGTTTTATCGTCTTCAATAAATTCCACGGAAGTCAGTTTATATGTTATGTGCTATGAATTCTAAGAGATTCCTCTCTTCGCACCTTAAGAGCCGGATACACCTGAAATGTGACTTTGAAAATTGAATTTTGCTATAAAATAAATTACGAAACGAGCTTACCCGTTAGCTTTTATACGAATGCACGGTGCAGATAATTTTGCAACTAATTTTATTATGTATCGTCTAATGGAATGTTTTATATGCAGTAATTCAGGGGAATACATATATATTGTATCATCTTTACTAATATTATAAATGCGAAAGTTTGGATGGATGTACGGATATCTGGATGTATGGATGTCTGGATGTATGGATGTTTATTACTCAATCACGCCCCAACGCCTGAACGGATCTGGCTGAAATTTGACACAGATATAGATTATGGTCTGGAATAGCACATAGGCTAAAACCGGAAAATTATAGAGTTCCCGCGGGAACCATAAAACCTCAAACCAAGCAGATGAAGTCGCGGGCATTCGCTAGTAAGTAATAAGATTGAGTCCATGTACGATGAGTATGGGTGTACATAAGTAGAAAAAGGATGATACAAGCAGATGTGCCCCCCTGATTGTACAAGGATATCGTAATCGAAATCTGATAGATGTCTGCACGTCAAAAAGCATGTATGAACTCCTTAAACAGTTCGTGTAATACGTTTTAAGCTGTCAAATGATAACGATTTGCTTAGACAATTGGGCCCGTGGTTCAAGACAATCATAGTCCAGTAGTTACGAGTAAGTGATATTATCTGCCATGCAATTAAAGTTTTCAGCACCAAATAATTTAACTAAATCAGTTATGGTGTTGTGCAAGTGGCCTTAATGTCAAAATATTATTCATTTTAATTAGCGAAAATCAGCTTGTGTTTTTGGTCTCACTTCACATTGTTATCAGAATAGCGCATATTTTCGACGTTCCCGACCGTTTCACGTAGTTTCTCTCATCTGTGGTTTCAAGAAAACAAGATAATTGAATAAGGAGCGTGTGTTAGAAGATAATTATGAAAAAAGAATATGAAGATAAAATTATTTGAGAATCCGTTTAATACCTATTAGGTGTAAATGCGGAAACGGGCTGATTCTGTAGTGCACAATATCTAAACTAAACTAAAATTACAGCATTAAAAATATTGCTAACCCTTTCATAATACTCCCTGCGGAAAAGGATACACTGTGTCCGTCTATCTGTCTGTGTGTCTGCTTCGTTTTCACGGCCCATTAATAAATATTTCAATCGACATTGTGTAGTACAATTTTGGTATACAGTATGGATAGAGGTTGCAACTCGGGGGAAGCCTGAGGCTATTTTTCCCCGGAAAATTAAAGGATTCCCACGAGATTTATCGAAAACTTAATCCACGTGCACGAAGTTGCGGGCATCATCTAATTATAACATAACTTTTATTTTAGCAGGTTGAAAGTATACTTGCCACTCCCCAAAATTGCGTATTTGACAAATAGTCAAATAAGCAACTTTTTTTCAAACGTCAAAAGGCGTCCTAATTATGGGATTTATATGAAATTCTAAAATGTGACGTCATTAAAGTTCGACACATTTTTTTACTTTAATCGATTGTTAAAAATGGTTAAACAACATAAAACTATCAGAGGACGTGGATATTACGACTTTTGGGAGATCCGCTATTTAACAATCACTAAAAAATAATTTATTTGAATAGTGGTCAAATACACAATAATTGTGGTAAGTTATTTAAGCCAGTCATAACTTGTGCCTTGTATGCAGAAAATATATAAGGTCTGTAGGCCGAGTGGAATTTTTTATGTATTCGATCGCGACAACGGTGTATGGTGTAAAAATATTTTCTCTATTGTAATTATCCACGGAGGAAACAGGCAAATGTTTTTGTATGGAGAAACCGCTGGGAGAGTTCCTCTTAATTACCATTTATATGGAATTGATCAATCTTGTCGATTCCATACAAATCGTAGTTCTATACAACGTTGAAGCGAATGGGACGAAAATCTCCCACTAGGCATTCAGATGATAATGTAAAATGTTATATCATTTACTTAATGAGGCTGTACCTTAGCTATAGATCTCCCGGAATCCTGCTAGCAGGACTTTGAGTCCTATCGGAAGAGCTTCGAGCAGAACACATCGTCGGGCAATTTACCATTACGTTTACGTTCTAATATCTATTGTTTTACGTGTTTTAATTATTTTAAAATAAGCTAGCCCCGCGCGGTAAATAGCAAATCATTTATTCTTAATAATTATTTTTTTAGAAATTTATAAGTATGTATTCCCAAAGTGCATATGCCTTGGAAGGCTCCCTTATTTCAAAACAAAGAAGAACGGGAGAACGATGTGTTAAAAAGTTACATTGAACGATATAAATCAACGATCATTTTGATACATCTAACAAAAAAACTGTTGACCCACTGTTACCAAGAATGAAGCCGTGCATCATCTTTGCTATAATAATATGCGTTGCGCCTTAAAGTACGCCTTATACTGAGACTTGAGAGCGTATTAGTGTAGACATATATTCTAGTTTTGATAAAATGATGCCTACATTTTATACGAATACAATATACCTATGATATTTCATTTTACGATATGAAATGGGATGTTAAAAGGAGGCTATCAGGGAATCCTTGCAATATAAATATCACAAAGAAACGCAATTTTGACGAATGTGGGAAGAAGGGCCGTAGAAAATGTAAATCATTTTGATTTCTCATAAGGTAACCTTATTACTGGAGACAGAAAAACATGACTGATTCTTATTTCCATTCTTGGAGTTAAAGAGGTATCTTGTGTATGAATGATTGCATTGTATTTTTCGATAAGGTACAAGCCAGTTCTTGAATTTGATCTTTCTTTAAGTGACGATGCAGTCTCAGCCGACTAAAGCAGGTAGTTGTTAGGTAATAGGTATCAAAGATTACTAACTGGTAGTACTTAGTTTTTTCATAGACTTAACGTTAGGGCCAGCGCAGACCAAGCACGCCGAGTGACGCGAATCGCGATGCGAGTTAGCAGAGGCGCGGCGGGTGTTGATTGTCGGCTTAGAGCGAAAACACAATACCGACAAATATTGTAATAAAATATAATATATTATATAATAATAAATATATATAATAATACAAATATTGTCGAATCGAAATAGTCGAACTATTTATAACGTGTCGCAAAAATATCCGCGTCATTCACTTTTATGTGAAGAAAACCTACCTAGTATGTTTTTGTCCTAAAGCTGATTTCATACAAGGGGAAAGCAGCAAGGCAAAGTAGTTCGCAGAGCAGTTCTGTGAATGGGCATTCTGGTGCCTAGTGGGAGATTTTCTTCCCATTCGATCACGTCAACGTTAACTACGATTTATATGGAATTTTCAAGAGCTTGACTGCTGGCGCTCGATCAATTCCATATAAATGGGAGTTAACTTTAACGCGATCGTAAGTAAAAAAACTCGGCACTCAGAAGAGTACTGTACTGCTTTAGAGATGGAAGCAGTAACAGTTCAGCCCACTACTTTGGCTCGCTGTTCAGCTGTCGTGTGAAATTGGCATTAGCATTCCAATAGTACGGTGTTGAGGTACGCGAACAATGCGTGTGGGCGCCAAGCTTTACTTTGTTTGTATTGGTTATATTTACACAGGTAAACGTTTGCTCATGAATATTTTATGCGCCTTCAAAGGCTGCGGTATCAAATATTTTGATACGTATTCCGCAAAGCCTCGGCATTGTATTATATTCATACAAAATATTTATTTGTTTTGTACTAAATAAACTTTATTATATACATAAATATTATTGATTTATTTTGCTAACTTGGTAATATATAAACGTAATATAGTACAAAGTCTCATAATTTTAAGAATTTCAATTTATTCTATACTACTCTAGACTATTCTTATGCCTGGTGGAAGGCTTCGGCCGTGGCTAGTTAACCACGCGAAGCGATTTAGCGTTCCCGTACGATGCCATTTAGAAACCGAAACAGTAACCTGTTAGCCCGCTACTAGCTTAGACTGAATCATCACTTACCATCAGGTGAGATCGCAGACAGAGGCTAACTTGTAGCGGAATAAAAAAAAGTCTATTAGTCAGTAAGTTTTTAATCCATAAGGCTATTAAAACAGTGTAGCTGTTATACCAGGGCTCTTAATTGCTTCAGTAATTTTACCCACCTCACTGATTTTACATGGCGTTGGGATTGAAGCTCACGGAGGTTATCATATTATGTGGTTTATCATACTACGTAGATAAAGGAAAACCCATTAATTAAGTTCAATGCAAAATCAAGTTCCATTGATTGCTAATGATAATGACATAGGACATAGGTAATCTCGGAATTTATCATGAGAGAGGAAAAATATAAAAGACTCCGTTTATCTCTCAGAGTTAAACTGCATCATCATACTTTCACCAACAAAGAGCTAGAGGAAAGGACTGAACGAGCAAAAAAAGTCAAAAAGATGTAAAACCTCTTTGACAGATTCCTTTGGAAGTGTTAACCCACATATTATTTGGGCTACACTGAGTCCGCTCCTATACATTTCCGCTCGTTACCCTTTTGCAGTAGAAACCGCGCTTTATAACCGTTCACAAGCCGCCACTCGGCGTAGCGCATTTCTACTTACAATCACGCGCCACACTTTGATTTTACTCTACTTTAGCGCATTTCTACTTACAATCACTCGCTGCACTTTAATTCTACTCTATTTTAGCGCATTTCTACTTACAATCACTCGCTACACTTTGATTCTACTCTACTTGGCGCCACTTTTCGCACTTGGACTCTACCTACTCGCCGCGCCGCCGCGGTTACAATAATTATGATAAGTATGCGCTGATCCTTAACCATTACTAACCGCTACCTATTCTCTGACTAACCCTAACCTACTCTATTCCTTTTTAATAAAAGTATGCTCACCAAATAACATCACAAATTTACGTTTATATTTGCAACCTTTAGGATTTTCATTACAATTTCTTTTTTTAATCAAAATATTCCCATCTATGAAAACATTACTCAAGGGAACCTTATAAGTAATTTGACAAATTAACCATTTTTTTAAAGAAAAAATCAAGTTATAAGAAAGTAAGAGTCTGAAATATTTGTAATGATAGAAGACATGCAAACAACTTGAGAATGAATGGTCCATTTTAACATATCTTGGATTAAAGGTTAAGGTTCTATTTTTTTTGTAAGCACACCAAAATAGCCTTAAAACATAAAAATAATAAAATGTTAAATAGGTAATTGCTAGTTAATAAATAAGGTAAAATAACAATAATGTAATAAACTTAAAGTTGTTAAGCGAAAATCTTCACATCCGAACTTTTGATAGCACGTCATGAACAAAAAAAACGAGCTCTGAAAATCGCCTTAACAACCTTAAGCGAGTTCGAAAATAAAGAACTTACATATATATCCGAGAACTTAGGAACTTCTCTGGATACGCACAGTGTAATCACAATTAGCGAGACAAGTTGGAAAAAAAGTTCCTGGCAAAACGCTTTTCGCACGAAAGTTCATGAATTTTCGGGGTGAAACGTCGTCCCGTACCGCGATCGTGTTTAGTACTGACTTACCGAGTATTGGGGCAACTGGAACCGGGAGGGAGTGGACACAATAGGGTGGCAGGCTTCACAGCATTTGATAGATAGTTTAAACTAGTTTTTTGGGTCTCGCCGATATGCTTTTATCAGTTGACGGGTCCTTTTTCGGAACCGCGCGTATTTACTCGATTTACAGGTAACGTGGGTTAGATGAGTCAGAGCCCAGAGGTTTATAACTGCTATGGACAATTTTTTGTTACAATTTTTCTGATCTTTTTTTGTAGACGGATTATGATGGATCATGATGAATTGTTAATAATGGTCGAGGGGAGATGGCAGAGAAATGCATCATAATTTTTAGCCTCCGACACAAAAATTAGTAAACTTTGCAATTTCAGTGGTAAAAAGGTACGAAAATAGTGAGTATTGTGAGAAAGGTATTATATTGAGGCAGGTTCATTTTAGATCCGACGTTCTCTGATGATCTCTGATTAAGTTTGTATGGTGTATTATTCTGAACCTTCTTACTAATATTATAAACGCATAAGTTTGTGAGTACAGATGTATGGATGTTTGTTGCTCTTTCACGCCAAAACTACTGAATGGATTTTAATGAAACTTTACAATAATAAAGCTTATATATCAAAATAACATATAGGCCATAATTTATAAAGATATTGTGTGAATTGTCTAAAATATAACGATAAGTGTCAAGTAAGTAGAGAAAAATTCTGCCATCTGCGAGCTATTCTGGCGTGCGCTGCAAAAACCGTTAGAGTTACACGTATATAATTATGGAAATGTTTATCTTAAATAATCCTACAAAAAAGCCCACGGCAGCATATATCTATCTTTTATGTGTGAGCCATTATCGCTAAAATAGTGAACCATAAATACAATAAAAATTTATAATTTATTTCTAATGCACATTTGGTAGTAACAAATTGATCCTTACGTCAAAATAAATACTTTCATTGCTTCTGTTATTTAAAGTAGATAAACTTTGTCTTTCTATACATCACTTGGACAAATATTTGGAACTCCTTAATTTTCCAGGATAAAAAGTCACTCTCCAGGTTCTCAACTATACCCACGCCAAAAATCACGTCAATCCGCTGCTCCGTTGCGGCGTGATTGAAGGACAAACCAATAAATCAACAAACTAACACACTTTCGCATTTATAATATTAGTTATTGCATGAACTTAATATTAGCATTTAAGATATGATTATTACCTACCGTGAAATAATCCATACTAATATTATTAACATACTTACTAATCTACTTATACTATACTTACTAATGTCTGTCTGTCTGCTACGCTTTCACGACCCATCTGTCCAACCGATTTGGTTGAAATTTGGTACAGGGGTAAATTGTATCCCGGGGAAGGACATAGGCTACTTTTTATCCCAGAATATTAAAGAGGACCCGCGGGAATCAAAAAATCGTAATTCACGCGGACGAAGTCGCGGGAAACATCTAGTAATTGATATTTTTATACGAAGGTATAATTTTATTTATGGTTAATAAAATAATAGGTATTTACTGAATACTTTAATTGATTAAAAACCTTTCAACGAAAAAGTTTCTTATTTCAATCGAGTGATAAAACTATCAGAGTAATTAAGATAACTGGACGATAAGAGCAGGATCGCTGAAATAAAGGGATGCACGCGGAAGGGCATGAATAGTGTGAAAAATATCGTGCTAGATCATCGTAAACGACCACCACCACGACCGGGCATAGAGTCATTGAAACTCGTAAATCAAGTAGGTACAGCTCTATGAGCACCATTGAATTAAATGTAGGTATACTAGTGGTTCGCCTTGAACTGAGACCTCGCGGTATCTATTCACTGCACCGTACACATTAAAACGCGCCGAATCTGATGACGTCAATCGTCATCCGCTTGCGTGGATGGGATACGTATACGTACAGTATGTTACTAAAATGCAGCTCGTTCGGTCAGCGGGTACAGCGGGTCACAAACGAATAAACTTCTACAGAGCGCCATCTATTGACATCATTGGGAAGTTCTGTTAAAATTACTGAAGCTCATTAAAAATTAAATAATTTAGTTTACTTATAATATTTATCTAATTTTAGTATTTATTGTTCAAGTACAGGAATTCAAATAATTGATCAAGTTTCAGGCTCAACCTTTCAGAAAATTTAGAGTTCTGAAGTCAACATTGGACGTTAGAAAATCTCCATTTGGAAATTTTAGTTGGTCAATTTTAGGGTAAAAATTAAAAAAAATATATTTTTGGGCTCTATTCCTAATTATCTTTAAAATTATATACCGCAACCTTATATATAACGCTATAAAAAATATTTTACTTCGCATTCGCTTCTATGAGAGTCCCCCTGAAATAAAGATTTTTATAACTTTTTAAACCATATTCGGCTGGAGGCTACATATTATATTTAAATTTGAAGTAATTAGGTTCAGTAATTCAGAAGGTATAAGGCTCTGATAGACGGACGGACGGACAAGTGCAAATTCACTCAAGTAGACTCAGAGATCTTCGCTTCGCTCGGTCAAAAACATCCCTTCCGAACAAAGATAGCGTTCTTTGATGCTTCATTTTTGATTTAATACTGACCATCAAGGTTTAAGTAAAATTGAGTTGCAGACTGACTGTTTTTTGAATGGCTAATCCTGCGTGATTAACATTCATATCGTTGACGAAAACTGACCCTGAAGAGTGATTACTTGAAAATTAATAAGTACCTACTAGATAAAACCGATAGCCACTTGGAAGGCCCTAGGATGCAACCACTTTCTTACCCAAATTTTGTCAAAATCCGTAGAACAGATGGGAAGTAAAAGAGTAGTAGATGGACAGACACACTTGTGCATTAATTATAAATATAATATTTATAATTAATGCAATATTATAAGTTTTGCATTAAGTATTTGTTAGATACCTTAGGTAAATAGGTACGTATCTATTAAAAGATTTCGAAGAGCGCGTCAGTTTCATACTATAAGCCAGTTTAATACTTAAAATAATCGAGTGTCTTTGTTTATTATAAAATTTACTCAGACGTAGGACGGAGTTAGTGATAAGTATATATATCCATATTGATAAGCTTTGCTCTGTGTCAATAAAGTTTTATTTATTTTTCATTAATCTCAGATTCACCCCGCTTGGGTATGATAAGTGTTCTGATAAGACGCCCTCCAGCCATAATGGTTATTGTTTCGAAACACTACTTCCCTAATAACAACCATTGGTTGTCGACCCCTGCATTGCATGAGTCACCTGCCTTCCCTAATGTTATCAAACAATCTGTTAAATATTGGTTGTAATGTAAGTGAAAGGATCGATCAATTCTAGTATCGACTTTTCATCAATCAAGTCATTGAATTTTTTTTATTTTGTTTATTAGTCTGTAATAAACAGCGTTTTTACATAAATATAATTTACAGTTATCTCTTAAAACTAAAATATGGCCGAAAGAGATTACATAATTATACAACTTTTAAAATAAATAGGTACCTATTAAAAAAGTGCAAGTGCGTGTGGGAATTTTATCACGGTCTTAGTGTGAGACAAATGTTTCAAAAATAGTAAAAAGAAAATGTGTCGTATCAGTTTTATACAGGACAATATAATTTATACTTCCGACATCCGACATTGCAGATTCAACCCTAACGAGTCAGTATCTACAAGTTTCTACTTTTTTTTATCCACTACAAGCTAGCCCTTGACTGCCATCTCACCTGATGGTAAGTGATAATGCAGTCTAAGATGGTAGCGGGCTAACCTGTTTGGGTAATTTTATGTGGCAGAAACACAGACGGTGAAAGATCGTTCCACAATTGAGCGGTTCGTATCAGAAACTCATTTGTTGATCTTGGTCAAACTAAAGACTTGAATGATATGATAATGAATAAAATAATTTAAATTTTAGACGGCGACATACAAATTGAAGTGATTTTAATGATAATATCGACCATCGGTTTCGATTGATGTAGATAGTGATTTATTTGGACATTGATAATGTCAATACACACTTGCGTATGTAATCTGCTTTCTTTTGATGTAAGTTGGTTAATTTATTTTATCTGTTTTATTTATTTATACGGAAAAGCTTTGATATATTATCATACATTTATTTTCAATTTTCAATTTATTTATTTATAATATAGATAACAAAAATAACAAAAAACCCACAATACACAAATAATATGAACATAAAATAAACATAAAAGTGGAACTTACATCATGATTTGGCCATTTGCATGGGTCTAACTCCTAACTAGTTACCTGTTTTTAGGATATGATTCCCAATTCCCGCGGGACTTAAGGTTTATAAACCCCGACATAAAATTTAACAACCTGTTTTGTTCATAGACATAAAACAAATACCTACCACATTTTTTTAAAATCCTTTCAAAAACAAAAATACCAATTATTTTGTGTGCCTACCACTATTGGAGCGGTCAGTAAGCGGCGCGTTATTTGTACTATTACCTATTCTGTGGCGTTACCTACCTACTACAGTTCGCGCACGAGATTCGAGGAATCTTGAGGCCGGTGATAGCCGCTCGCAATTTCTATTCAACCCGCAAATATAAATTTGCCGGTATATTGCTATCTCTATTTAGCTGATGACACATGATCGCGTGCAAACGCGATAGCAATATGAGCGTACAAAATTTGTTATACGTTTAGTCTTGTTCCGTAAATACCAAAAATGATGAATGATAACTTGTTGTACTTTTCACTTCGTGTTGTTATTCGGGAACTTGACAATATAGGCTCCTGATCAATTAGTACGTAAGATATCGTTGATTTTAATATGATACAAATAAGGAGAAAACATGTCATTTATGTCGTAAAAACATGCAAAACGCTATGCGTTTACATTTCATTTGGGAAAGTATTTTGAAAACATAATTATCCAGGGCTCTAGATAAATACAAGTTCAATCTTAATAATCACATAATATGCTGGAAATATTCTCGAATTATGAATTATTCTGGTGTTACGTTTATATGGGCAATTCACCCTCCGCTGGCACCTTAAGGAAAGTTGACGTAATGAGATAGAGTTCTGATTTAGTCAATATTACGTTATTGATACTAGCAAATTTTGTGTATCTGTACGCATTGAATTCATTATTAAATTATAATTATATGAGGATAGTATAAGTAGTAGCAATAAGGATGAAAAAACAAATATAGTAACTTTATAAGGAAGAAAAAACAAATTGTATCAAAAAATTTAATTATATTGAACTGTACAAAATGAACGTAAAATATAATTAATCACTGTCGCAATCAGAATAATCAGTACTATAAGGAATTTAAAATTAAACAGCTATTTGCACACACAAATAAACTTTTAATTTTAGTACTATTTATAGTACAATATAATACTGCTATCGGAAAATTAAAAACAGGACTCGTTTAAGCGTACTCTCGCGTCAAGGTCGGCACTAGTATGGGAGTGTGCGGGGTATGAAATATGAAGCGACGTTCGGACGCGGGGCGCACCTCCCCGCTACCTCAGCCCCCGATTCCTCAGAGCTCGCGTATAGCTAATGTCTACTAGACTTCGACTACTGTGATTCAGGTTTTTGAAATTTTCCTATTTGAACTAAACTAATTGATTTACCAGGATTCAAATTAACCTATGTCCATCCCAGGGATGCAACTTATTCTACTAAATTTTGTCAAATTCGTTGAACGGATAAGCTGTGATAAGGTGTGACATGACCCACTTTCGCCTGTAATATTAGTTTTGGATTATCTACGAATTCCATGGAAAAGCTGTAATGTTATCTTGTACCTGCCTATTCGAGAAAAGATAAATATCGCAACTATATTATACGGATTATACGTTTCACTTAGTGTGAAAAGTGCGGACGACTCAAATCCTTTGCGCAAACGTTATTTTGTTCTAGTGTGTAGATAATCTTCGTCGGCTTTACATTTCTACCTGTTTAGGAACAAGGTAAATATAATATTTTTGTAGGTAAGTACTTTATGAGCTTCTTAGAATTGTTTTATTCATTCTCCACCATCCAGAAAAATTGTTAAAAGCCTGTTGACCCTTCTATCTTTGTACGATAAATAGTTTATCTATAATAATTTCTTATTTACTAAGAAAAATGTAGAATCTTTGATTTTAACTCGTTTTGAAACTAAAAGTATGTTATTATGGTTAAAAGGTTATTATGACCAATATAATAATTTTGAAATCTTGAATTTTGGTATACCTATTTCGTTATTATATGTATAATGATTTTTGATGGTGAGTATAACTAGTAGAACTTAGGTAGCTGTCGTTTCTTAATACTTACAACGTATATTAAGTATTCTGTGTTTAGAGATCGCTGGCCTAATAAAATAATATTCATTCTGTCATTGGTCTTGACTCTTGTGACACCCGAGTCCGTTGAAATTGGTAACAATTGATACCCACGCGATCCACTTCCTTATTAAACAAGCTGCATTGGAGTAGGTTTCAAAATCAAATTATTTTATGTACTCAAGTTCTGTGGAATCGTTATTATAGTCTCGACCGACAGTCATGTCCACTGCTGGAGAATGTTCTCCTGCAAGACTCTCCACACAAAAAGTGCTCGTTTCGCTTGCGAGCAGATTCTCGATAGAGATCATCCCTCTAACTAGGTACTAGTGGATACTAGGTACTAGTGAAGGCCTCAAGTACTTTTACAGTGGACTTTTTAATCGTTGGGTAAACAGTCCCCCTTACTCTGCTTTTCGTGATTCGTGTGGTCGCTTAATGTTGAGTCTCGAAGTTGCAACGCTTATCGGGTCTATGAGCTATTTATGTGCATTTATGTAGAATATTAGTACCAATACTATATGTCACAGTCGTTCTATCTTCGCTTCATACAGCTTCGTGTCTTGTCGAGGCGTTTAAATCATTAGACATTAGTCATTAGTCATTACTTCCATCCTCTACGAATCGCCACATTTCTGATATAATGATCACGTAGCAGTGGCGTGCACAGATTTTGAAGCTAGAGTAGGCATAAGTTAGTCAGAATACCTATTTACTAACGGTTTTGATGAAAAATGAGCATTGACGTATTTCCATTTGGGTAAGCAGTGCTTTTATACCTCTATGAACTGCACGCCACTGTCACGTAGGGTACTCCGAGTATTACTCTCTTATCGCCTACTGAGTGACTCTCCTACTTATCAGAAATAAAATATGTTTCGGAATCATAATTAATCACCATTAGGAGGACGCACCAGCCAATGTTTGAAAACTAAAAAAGATCTCGACGCTCTAGTGTAGACAACACAATAGATTAAGGTAACTTCAGGTGTTGAAAGAAACGGTTTCAAGGGTGAGAGCTCAAAAGTCAAAACCGAAAAACTTATAACGGTCTCTTGAAATCTTAAGTGGGTTTTAAGTCTGAACTGTGAACAGTACAAAGGCCATAATAATCACTTAAGTCAAAAATATGCATTTTGAAAGCGCGACGTAATCTCAAGTACAGGGCAATAAAACAAGAATACACACTTAAAGTTTCTTTGCAAAGTAATAAGGATAATTCACTAGTCAAACATAACGCGTGGTGGCTGCGACTTGTTACAGCGATTCCAAAGCAGCATGCTCTTAAACTGAAGTTGTAGTACAGTAATCTGTTATTCGATAACTAAAAAGACGCAATCATTACTAAAGACTCAATGTGGCCAATTATGTATAACACAATCTCAAAACTAAAAGTATTCTGAAAGGGTCAGCAGTATTTTTTTAATGCTGTACTTTTAGTTTAGTTTAGAGATTGTGCACTGAAGAATCAGCCCCAATAATTACAATTTTTTTTTCTAACAGCGAGGATATATTAATCTTTTACCTACTGTAGCTTACATTTTGCTGTAATCGAGGCGATTCGTAACGAATTAACGATTAAAACACACAAACTATATAGTACTATAATATATTGTATAGACACAGAAAGATAAATATCATTTCCTTCCGCATTGCTGCCAAAATTATTCCTGTCCTCTTTTGGTTTGACCAGGGTTTTAGTTATCCTTTGCGAAGTAATAAAAACTCTCCAAATCGCATAAGACAAAGCTCTGTACAGCGAAACTTAGAGCTATTGTTGAAACTGGGAGAGCTCTCAGGTAAAATATTTTTATTACCCCCATTGTGTGAGATAGTAAAATATAAGCCGGGCCTTTACTGAATTATGATTCTATGAAAGTTTTATGACTTTATTTTTAACAAGATTGCCTATTTTTGGAGTTTGAAAAGTACCCTTGAGTAAGCTTCTATCTTATATGCGCTTTGAGTGAGTGGTACCTCTACCTACTACCTAGGAAACTTCAAAACTAATAGAAAATGAAAGTATGCCAATTAAATTATGTTCCATTCATGTAAGTACTTAACATTCAAGTCTCATCCGCCTCGGTCAAACTACAAACAAAACATAAACATTAGCCCTTTGGTCAAAAACCTTGGCATTTATATCGACAGTTCTTTATCCTGGATCCCGCAAATCGCTGAGGTTAGCCGGAAGTTGTTTGCGTCAATTGGTGGCCTGAGACCCTGGAAAAACTTTCTTTCAATTAAAACCATTTTTTTTAGCTAACTCTCTTCTTTTACCACTTCTAGACTATGCTGACTCATCCTACCCTGCTCTAACCGAAGAACAGCTAAATAAGCTTGACCGTCTTCAAAACTTATGCGTAAGATATAGCTTCGGTTTGCGTAAGTTCGATCAAGTATCTGAGTACAGAGCTAAAGTGGCTCCCAATTAGACTCCGTCGCAATCTGCACATTCTGACACTCCTCTACTCTATTCTATACAATCCTCATACTCTTTCTTACCTCAAACAACGTTTCTCCTTCCTTGGCTCTAACAACGAACGATAACACCTAAGGTCATGTACGGATAATCGCTTGCACACTCCTGCCAGTCGCACAGGATATTATGATAAATCTTTTACCCGTAAATCCGTATTATTGTGAAACAGCCTACCAGCAGATAAACGACACTCTAAGTCACTCTCTCTCTCTTCAGAAGTCGCTTGCATAGACATTTCCTATCAGGTAGCAATTAATTCACTTTGTCCTATATTTTATTTAGAATTATTTAGTATTTATGTTTACATGTATCTTTGTATGTATGTATGTACGTATGTATGTATGTATGTATGTATGGATATATGCATGTATGTACACATATATTATATATTTTAATTTTTAGTTGTTGCATTATCCCGCGCTCTTGTTTTATAATCTCGTCTTCCCAAAGGTTCTCTGGAAGAGATTGCTTTAGCAATAACACCGCCTTTGCACCCTTCTGTCTTCTTTTAAGCTTTTCTTTATTGTTATTGTTTTTAAGTGTGTGCAATAAAGAGTTCATCTATCTATCTATTTAAGGTTATCTTTTTTTTTTTTTTTTTTTTTTTTGTTTTTTTTTCTGCACTAGCTCCGCTAACGTAATTAGCGCCTATGTTAATCTAATTCTCATTCATACCAGTTCTCGCATTTATTCCTCTCGCACTTTCGTTCCTCATACTTTATCTTTCTTGCATTCATCTCCTTGCAGTCTTTATGGGTGGGATTCCCATTTACTAGCCTATTCTTCTTATCTATTTAGTTATTTATTCTTAATTTAGGGAAAATAATTATCCGATGTCGTTTTTATTCTTACTCTGTCTTCTTATTCTAATACATGTCTTAATTACTAAATATTACTTCTACTATATTACGTTTATTTATACAAGTTCTTATACTATACAACTTCTTACTCTGCTGGTAGCTACTATTTAATTCTATTTGTACATACTTTTCTATGTTTACATATAAATATATTCAATATTTTATTAAACATAGTTTTATTAATCAGTCTTGTTTCGTGCTATTACTGTCTTGGCTACTGTTACACAGAAATCAAGGAACTTCTGCCTATTTATACTGTTAATTATTTCCCCTATGCTTTCGCTGGTAAGCTTCACGTCCAGTTCCTGTTCTACATTGTACCTCTCATTGATGTGCACAGGACATTCGAGGACGATGTGTGGGATGGACTCCTCTGCATCAGGATCGCAGATGCACGATGGGCTCTCCTTACACTTGAAGCGGTTCAAGTATTCGGAGAATAAGGTTATCTTTTAAAAAAGTTCAGATTTTAGTGTTGCTATAAATGAAAAAGTATTAAAGCTAAACTTTTAATAACAAAAGAAAACATTTAGGATTAATAATTAAAGAAGATACCTACTCAAGTTTCCGTAGATACAAAAAAAAACTAGTCAAGTGCGAGTCAGACTCGCGCACAAAGGGTTCCGTGCCAAAACACAAAATAAATTCTTTTAGTAAATCACTAGAAATAATTATGTCATATCAACACGTTGATTACGTTGATTACGTTGACTTAGAAGTTTGTTTTTTTTTACAGTCCTAGGAACTGTAGACCTAGGTATTTGATATTAATGTCAACTTGATACCATAAAGCGTTCTCGAGAAAAAGAGTGTTAACAGAAAGATATACAGACGGACAACGACAGTATTTTTTTTCCTCTTGAAGAACGGAAGTCGCAAAATGATAATAAACTCGTAAAAAAATGTTTCTGAAACAATTTATATATGATTTTTTTGCGACACGAATGTAAATTATCTGAAATATGATCAGCAAAAAATGGTTGAGTGCGCCTGACCCTAACAATAACATAACTACCGAACTGATTTAATAACTCTCTTCACAATACCCCAAAAATATAGTAAACAGCATGTATTCCAGTTTAATATGAACCGAACAGACCAAATGAAAAATGTAGACAGTGGTATATGACTCGTGACGGGCACGAAACTCGGGCATTTTTTACCTATAATAATTCCACTGGAGCAAATTTTTACCCTGGTATCTCAAATATGAGCGTCAGATTCGAATCTCGACTGTGTCTGCTTGAAAAAATTATAATGTGTAATAGAGGTTTAGGTATGGTCTCATTAAGTGATCCCAACTAAAAAAATATCTTAATAATATATTGTATTAACTGTCTTACTTACATGCCTATGCGATTTCATTAACCGCAGGAGCAACAGGTACAATAGATGAAGCCGTTATTCGGCTTCTAAAAATAATTCTGAAGTCTGTTACCTGAATATCTAAACATGTGTTGTACGAGAAGGAAATAATTTTTTAAATTTTGATTTAATTTTTTAAATTACACATTTTGGTCACGAGTGCTCCAGCTACAGTTTTCTTTTAGTCTATGTAGGAAATATGAATCTTCATTGTTGAGGAGGGTATTATAAAAAATCAAAATACGTGTTATATTAGAAATCCCTGCACCCTTCGTTATGAAATTATGGTAATGCCACCATATTGTTTCCTCGATAATTATACAATCCTTATTGTCAAATCAATAGGGTTCTAAATCCTGTGTTAAGATATTGCAAAGGGAGATTAGGGGTCATGATGTTCGGTTCCCTTTGATATAAAGAGATTATTAGATATAAGTTGTTTATTTGGAAGTCGAAATCGCAATATTTGGTTCCGTAAATATTATTTATGCATGCTAAGTTTTTTTATTTTCGTTCAGACTTTCGTCCGAAAATCGTCAGTCAAAAGGATTTTTTTTAAGATAATGACGATACTATCTCATGTATCACCCCCATATCCCTAATCATTATGGGTTTGGGGTTAAGTAACTGCCATAGCCCTAAACAGGTTAATCCGCTACCATCTGAGACTGCATCATCATTTACTAACAGGTGAGATTGCGTCGAGGGCTAACTTGTAGTGGAAAAAACAACGACTAAAACTTCACTTTTAATAGAACTCGAGAAAATTTTTAATGGTTTATGTAAGACTATTTTTTCAATTGATACAAACACGAATTGAAGCCAGGAACCTGTACATTTCTTTATACGATATACTTAACGCAAAATGCAAAGAGCTGCTACAGCAGTATTATAGGTACATGTGTAGGTCTGTGAGTTAAACTCAAGTGGTAGAAAAATAGACATTTCAACCGTTTTGTCAGTTAGATAACGGATCTCTGAAAATCTTGATACTCTCATTTTTGTACGCGTGCCCTTGAGTAAACTTATAATACGTACGATGAATTATGGATAGTAAAGTAGTTTTTGTGTTTCTAATGTGATTTTCTTTAGGTAACAAAACATAATAACCTTTTTAAAGTATTTTGGCCCCCAGCTAAGTTATCCCGTGTGAACCCTATTTATCTTGGATAAATAAAAACCTATATCACATAGATTCAAAACAATGAAATCCTACAGACTACTTACAAGAGATATAGGAATTTTTGCAATAATTTAATAAAAAAACTTAAACAACAGTATGAACAATCTGAAATTCAAAAAAGTGGTAAAACTCTGCTAAGATCTGGCAGTGTATTAGTAGAATTGCTGATTTTTCTAATAACAATCACTCGTCAAGTGAACTTCTAACGGTAGAAAACACACCCTTTAAATCTGTTAATGCAGTCAACTCTTATTTCGCGAATGTTGGTAAAACCCTCGCTGAGAATATCAGATCTGTTTCATCTGCGAGTAATAACACTATACAAAACGTTACTCGAAACTCCTCTAGCTGTGCCAATTCTATTGTTTTGTTGCCCGCAGAGGAATCAGAAATTGAAACCTTAATACTAAACTTGAAAAACGATTGTGCCACGGGTTGGGACGGTATACCATCATTACTGTTAAAAAAAAATAAGACATAAAATAATTCCCGTATTAACATACATCTTTAATATATGTATCGATAGGGGTATCTTCCCTAAGGCATTTAAAAGAGCAATTATTCATCCGGTATTCAAAGGGGGGGATAGAAATGTTGTAAGTAATTACCGTCCAATTTCTGTCTTGCCAGCCCTATCTAAAATTTTTGAAAAGCTGATAAACAATAGACTTAACAAATTTCTGAACCAATTTGGTCTAATATCAAATAACCAATACGGATTCAGAGCAGGCAGGTCAACAGAAGACGCAGTCACCAAACTCGTCGATGCCATCTCAAATAATCTGGATCGAAAAAATAAGTGCTTGGCAATATTCTTAGACCTTGCAAAAGCCTTCGATACCGTTTCTGTTCCTTCCCTTTTAGACAAACTAGAATCGTTTGGAATTCGTGGTACAGCTTTAAATCTTTTTAAGAGTTACCTATCCGACAGAGTTCAGAAGATTAAGATCGAAAACAATCTTAGCGATGATATTTCAGTCGAGTACGGAGTACCTCAGGGAAGCATCCTAGGGCCAACTCTCTTCTTGATCTACATAAACGATCTGACCTACTTCAGGCTATCTATTTCGCTCTGTGTCAATCTATATTGTCGTACTGCATTTCTGTGTGGGGAGGTATTGGCAAAACCCATTTAATTCATCTTGAACGGGCACAGAGGTCAGTTCTCAAAGTCATGTATCATAAACACTATCGTTTTCCGACCCACTTACTATATGCCACTGGCAAAGTACTTACAGTTCGACAGTTGTTCCTCTTATCTATTACCCTCAGGACACATTCTTCCCTGGTATTTGATCCCACATTCCAGGCTAAGAAACGCAGAAGCGATATAGTTTTTACTACCAAATACAGGCCCCGAACAACTTTCTTCAAACACCAACATTCATTTCTAGCCAACTTCTTATACAATAAAATCAACAAGCACTTAAATATCTACCCCTTGATTAAACACATCGCTAAAACAAAAATTTCCACATGGCTACTGCAAATGAATTATGACCAAATCGAAGAGTTATGCCTTAATTAGTATGCTAAAACAATCACTTAAAAATTATCAATAAACATACACACTAATTTATATCCTCTTTTCTACACACACAAACACGCATACGCATACACCCACTACACCCACACCCACATAAACACCCAAACGCACAAACACACCCACACGCACGCACACACAAACACACACACACGCACACACATGCCTCTCTCTTTTGTAACTTTCTATAATTGCATGTAAGAGGAACATTATTATTATTATGTGCATTGAAACTCGGAGGTGGGCGGTGGCATCTGCAGCACAGTTTACACTATTGCAGTGCCACCGTTGTCAACTATTGTAAACCATTTATAATATGTTCCAAATAAAGATTTTTGATTTTGATTTTGATTTTGATAGATTCAAAACAGTGCAAAAAATCAGATCAATTCTTTGCTCCGCGTTTCTTCAGGATAATTTCAAAATTTAAGTCTACTTGCATGAACCCGTTCAAATAATTATGTTAAAAGTACTTTCAAAAAGTGAATGCAGGGTGCACCATACATGAACTTGAGAAAAAATGTCCACGCGCAATTCGCTGAATATGAACAAACACAGAAAATAAAAGTAGACTGATGTATGCGTAACCAATCCCTTGGGTCAGCTTAAAATTTGTAAATTTTATTTTAGATAAATTATCATAGTTTTTCCAGCGAAGTCGTGGTCAACAGCAAAAGATGAGGTCGGTGATTTGGTCTTTTCAAGTAATGAATTCGTTAGTCCTTTCACTCTACGGTTTTCATATCGAGCGAGAAGCTTTTACAGCGCTGGAGAAGATAATTTTTCAGGTGGTTATTTGGGTCATCGTAGTTTCAATCGATAGAACCCCATTGCAGAGCATTTGGCACTTGCAGATAAAGTGTACATTTATGCAAGCTCGACCAGTTACCTTCAGGGAGATTAATTATTTTATCTATACTAATATTATAAATGCGAAAGTTTGGATGGATGGATGGATGTTTGTCAGTCAATCACGCCCGAACGGCTGAACGTTTCAACGAACGTAAAATATAACCACAACAAAATTAAAGACAATCAGTAGTAAAAGTAAGCAATGCCTGCTATTTGCGGACAATATCATGAATAATGCTCTGATACATCAATCATGTATCGACAGAATTAACGGCTCTAGAACGTATCGTCTACTAGACGCTTAAAAGCTCCGCAAAACCAGCTTCGAATACATTTCCAATTGTAATCTTTCGAACATCTGCGTCATTTATCCCATTTCAATTGTCAAGATCGATCATGTATCAGATTACGTCCCCTGATACCATTGTACGATATCAACAGCATTGGTGTGGCCGCTTCCTTATTGTATGGCTTTTGTACCACTTTTATGTAGCTTTTTGGTTCTATGGAGGTGGTTTAATTATGTCATAATTGTGTTGGAACTGGTTGCTCGTGTTCGGATGTGTGCAATTTTTTTAGGATAACGTTTAACTACTAACTGTAATTTATAAGAGTTTTACTAGTATTTTCCTGCGACTCCACCTATGTGGATTAAAATTTTATAAAGAGCATATTTTTTAACTACAATTTCAGGTAAGTGATGCTCCAGTCGAAGGTGGTAGTGAGCTAACCTGTTAGGGGTACGGCAGTTATATTTAAACCATACTCCTAATCAATTTGTACATGGCATCGTAATTCGTACCTGAATGCTAAATCTCTTGACGGCACGATTACCGGTAGGGTAGTAACTAGCCACGGCCGAAGCCTCCCATAGCCCAAAGAAAATTCAGTAATTGTAAATTCTGTCCAAGTTTTAAGACAACCTACCTATATAGATAGTCTTAAATATTAATATCCCCAGTGGCTTAAAAATGTACTATATCTACGTACCGATGAACGTAATAAAACCACAGATAAAATTTATTTCGTCCATGTATGTACCTCAATTTGTTAATCAGACATTTTAACCTTTTATATTCTAGATGTTTTAACAAATTCCTTTGTATAATGTGTACATTCAAAATATAAAGAGCCGTTGAAAACAGGTTTTACTAAACACTTTTAAATGAGGGTAAATATAAATAATATCTGTAATATTTATTTCATTATTGCACTCCGGGCTACAAAGCCCTTTGAAGTAAATGAGACTTATGATTATTCCATACTAGTAACTCATTTTAATCGATACCAAAAACTTACTCGCCTGCGAAACGGGAATGCATTATTACATGCCCTTATTTCGCGGGGTTTAAGCGAAAAGCGGTTAGCGATCATAATATGGTGTAAACTGTAAGATGTCCTGTTTCAATAAAGCTCAGCGCTAACCGCTGCGCTCAGACTGGATTTATGCTCTGCACCAGGGAGGTCGTCAAAAATTACTATTCCTAGACGATGCCCGCGATTCCTACAGCGTTGATTTAATTTTACTATTTCCGCGAAACTCCTTAATTTTCCCGCATAAAAATATCCTATGACCTTTCCCGGGCAACCTACTTACAACTTATCTTTATACAAAATTTCATCAAAATCGGTGGAAAAGATGTGTTATAGCGTAGCAGACTGACTGACAGACAGACGTACAGATAGTCACACTTTCGCATTTATGGTATCAGTATGAATTAGGCATTTTAAAGATGTATTAGATATTATGTAAGTTTGTCCACTCAAAGCGGCAATAATACCAGCAGCAACATTGTTATAAAGCAACATTATGATTTTATCGCAATATGACTTTTAAGTAGGCAACTACCTCCACACCTCAAAATGATTTCAGGTATACTAATTTATGATAATAATTCTTGTTTTCAATAGCAATTGGGTATTTGACTACTATTGAAATAAATTATTTATTAGTGATTATTAAACAAAGGATCTCCCAAAAGTCGTAATATCCACGTCGCCTGCTATTTTTATTAGTAATAACCATTTTTAAACTATCGATTAAAGTAAAAAAAGTGCGGCGAACTTTGATGACGTCACAACTTAAAATTTCATACAAAATCCATACTAAGCACGCGTTTTGACGTTTGAAAAAAACCCATTTCTGAATTTTAAAAATACTTAATATCAGTAGATATACAACATAGGCACATATAATAAACACAAATGAAAGTTTTAAATATTGAATCAGTCTATAAGAAAACACTAACACAATAAAAAATTATTTATTGCTACAATTAAATTTTCCTATGGACCCTCTTAGAATTACCATACAATGCCACTTAGAAACCCGTTGATAGTAGCCCACGTGATGATTCAGCTACTGGATGATACCGTCGCGTCGCGCCTTATCAAGTCGGGGTGTCGCGTTTGTCAATGAAGTAGGAGGTAGTCAGGGCCTTGTACCGCACCATCGCTTTCAGTTGATCGCTGTAAGTCCTAAGTATGAATGAATGAATGAATATTTTATTGCGCAGACTACAAAGGTCCATAAGTATTAGTACCAGACTTATCCTAT
Source organism: Erebia palarica (assembly GCA_964035005.1). Lineage (NCBI taxonomy): Eukaryota > Metazoa > Arthropoda > Insecta > Lepidoptera > Nymphalidae > Erebia > Erebia palarica. The sequence goes on from OZ035989.1 coordinate 13,255,726, forward strand.
GTTAGTAACTACTATACCTAATTACGCAAATAATAATAATATGTGTTAGTATGACTTATTCTATGTTAGTTAATATAAATTAATACACATACTAACTAATGCTGACATCCAGTGAACTTTGAAATCGTTGCCCTAATAAAATAAATAGTAATAAACTTCCAATCGCTATCGCCTATGAATTACTCAAAAACCGTTGAACGCGGCTCATTCATTTGGAAGACGAGATTCCTTTGTGAAGTCCCATATGACCGCCCTTCTCGAAACTTATAATAATAATGGAATTCCCCCAGATTAATTGTGTTATTTTTGTTAGAGCGCTTTTTAGAATCACTGAGACGTTAGTAATTTGTTGTTACAATATCTTTGGAATGGTTTTTACCCTTAGATGATCTTTCGAAGATTTGTTTTTATTGAAATACGGGTCGAAAAGCTGGAATTTTCAACCTAAAGATAACTTTTTATTTTTATCTAATATTGGCATCTGCCCTTTGGATAACTACAAGGAGAATGGAGGTAAGGTTGATATAAAGTAGTGAAAATATTTCTGAGAAAACTGAATAAAAGCACAGATAAAAGTGTACTGGATTAGTGTATCGGTACTGAAGCTTAAATTGTTTTTTTTTTTAATTTTTGTCTCTCTGTCTGTCTGTACCTCGAGTACCGTGAGCGAAGCCGCGGGCAAAAGCTATTTGATAATACAAATGTTTATGACAGTCACATTAATTTTCTTGCAACAAGTCTTTCTACAATAATATAAAGTACGCATTGACCCAGTAACAACTAAATGAAAACGTGAAACGCCGTGGAGACTCGACGAAAGCCGATTTGGAGTCGCTGGAAGTACAAAGAAGATTAAGTCAAAAGGAAATAAGCAAAGGTAAAAATATTTTGTAAAGAAAATGCAACTTTAATATCTCGTAAATAGAAACATTGGATTATTATAATTAATAGCACAGTTTTTCTTTGGTTTATTTTATTTAGATATATTTCTTGCACACACAATATACAGTATACAGTTAAAAAGCAGTAGTAAGACGTAGCAGTAGAAACGTTCAAAGGCGGTCTTATTGCTAGAGCAATCTCGCTAGTATATAGTAGTATATTATCTATAAGATATATACATATATATATATATATATATATATATATATATTATAGATAATATACTCAATATTATACACTCATAATTACAGAGAGATAAATAATGATTGTACAAACGACTTTCGAAAATTGAAAGCGATTTGGAATGCCGCAAAAGGAAGACTTTTCCACAGTATCACAGACTTGCACCTGTAACACGTAAAGGAGTCGCCATAATAATATAATTCTTATTATAATTTTAGTCCTTTAATCTACATAGTAAGACAGAGTTATACTAAATTGAATTTATGGCCTGTGGTTTTTTTCGTAATTTAAAATTTAAAAAACATACTGAAAAGTATCTTACTAAGAACTTAGTTTTGTTTTCAATAGTTCGCAGGGTATTCTCCATCCTAGTAAAAATGCTTATTCGAAGAAAAAATTGTAATAAGTTAAGGAATGATCTCTTCAATTTGTCATGGCCAATTCTATACATTCTTAAGCCTACAAGCATGTGCGTGAGTGTGGAACATAAAAGAAGAAGCGCGAACATTTAGCGAGCGTTACAGGATAATAACTCAAAGTTATTTACTGATAGCTACAATGATAAATGTTGGGTTAAAGAGATATAAATAGACCGGCCTTTATGCTCTATTCGTCATAAATACCTAATATTATATTTACCTACGGCATATGATGTGATAATAACATACGCCTAATCGGCGAATTTGTTAAAATCCAGCTTGAGTCAACAATCAAATGATATTGGTTGCGGCAACTTGTTCCTCTAGAACTTCTCAAACCTTCTTACGTAGTTACTGTAGTAATGTGACACTATCGCAATATAAGTGGTCAGAGGTGCGATTGTGTAAGAATTGCCGATCAAATCGTCAAAGTTCGGCGTCACAGTAAAATAAACCATAATAGCATTGAATTAGAGCGCGATTTCGTGTATCTTGTTACGTGTATACCTAAACGTATGAGAATGGATACACGAAATCGAGCTCTGATTCAATGCTGTTATGGTTTATTTTACTTTGCAGCCGAACTTTGGCGATTTGATCGACAACTTTTACACAATCGGGGGTAGTTCTGTAGTCATGCTGTACCTAGTTGCTATTAGCAATTGCGATTATTTTAAAGACTCCCAAAATCTAAATACACCTACACGTTCGCTGTTAGTTTTATATTTGAAAACCATTTTTGCGTCGAATTTTGATGAAGTCACAGTTCAGTATCAGTTCAACATTCTATTGAAAAAAGTTGCTGATTTGGTTTGTTGTCATATACCAAATTGCAGACTAAAGAATGACTAGCAAAACTACAAAACCCTAACTACTTAGATGATCACAGATGTTAATTTTTAAAAAATATCTGAGACTCATTTTAGTTAACTGACTGATTAGTAGGTTTTACTAATATAATTTATGAATATCTGGCCATGTATATCTGGCTGGCAGTGTGGCCTATTAAACTTTACCACACATCTCTTATAGTTGATTTCAAAAATAGTTGACATACTGATAAAACTACAAGGGATTTTACGTTTACTTCGGAAAACTAAAATTGATACTCGAATCACCTTACGTAAGATAATATGAAACTATCACAATAAAAATCATGCCAGTTACTCGAGGCTTTCTTGAGGTTATGAAACTAATATGCGGTAGAACATTTTATAGTTAATTGGTTTGTGACCAGAAGCCTTTGCTAGACGTATGTGTTTGTATGTTGTTGCAGGACCACTACACTAGCGGCACGCTATGATGGCCGGTTTGACACATTACAATAGTGATGTGGAATGTCAATTTATTCTCGAACAAAAAACAATTAAGTTTTGTTTTTGTACCTGATTAAATAGGTTTAATAAAACAAAAATGTATATGTTTATTTAATTTATTTGAACGAACTGAATATTTGAACGAAAATGAATATACATACTTTATATGCACACAAGAAACATATGAATACAAAAGATACCAAAAAAGGTGCCACAAAAGGCCATAATTAATCAGATTCGTCCATACTACTATTTTCACTGTCGTCACTGCTATCATCACATACATTAATAATTATATGTTCGTTTTCTATAATATTATCTATTTTCACATCTCTTTCATAATCTTCCCTTATTAATTTAACAGTTCTATTCACAACCTTTTCCCAGTCTCCTTTAGTCACATGTTCACAAGCTTCTTCTAATAATTTTAGCATTTTTTTTGTGGTAAATGGGGGTTCTGTATTGTGTCTTGCAGCATATCCCTTAATTTGAGCCCACACCAACTCAATCGCATTATACTCACAATGGTAAGGCGGTAACCGTATAACTCTGTGCCCATGTTCTAATGCTATTTCGTCAATGACGTATCGGATCTTGGTTGGTTTGTTTTGTTTTAAAAGACGTACTAATTCCGCTTTTAACATATTCATGTTTGCATCTACGCCATTTTTACGAAGCCATGCGACGATATCAGCTTTCTTTTGGGATTGGGCAGGTGGCTTGTCAATTTGCATCGAGTGGTATGGGGCGTTGTCCATAATTATAATAGATGGTTCAGGGAGGCTACACAACATTGAGGTAAACCATTCAGTAAACTTTTCTCCATTCATGTCTTCATGATAGTCTCCAGTGGTTTTTGACGCAAAAGCCATGAGAGAACCTTCGACAAACCCGTTGATGGTTCCGGCGTGACAAATTATAAGTCGCGATCCTTTTCCTACAGGAACTTTGGAAGTAGATGCTGCTGTGTCATCGTTCCAAGAACGGCCTACAGTATGGTTAGCATTAAGCCATGTTTCATCCAAGAACACAACATTTTGCCAATTTTTGATTTCTTTCACTTGCCGTAAAAAAGTATACCTTGCCATCGCTATATCAAATCTTTCCATCAATATTTTGCGTTTGTTACATTTTTTGTATCGAAATCCAATGGTCTTCAAAATCTTCGTTAAAGAACTTTCCCCACCGAAGAATAATCCAGCTTCCTTCAGTGAATGCACCAACTTTTTTCTTGTTGGATACTCCTTCTGTAAATAGTAGCCGTAAACATGTCTTCGGATAACATCGGCATCAAAGCTATCGATGCCTACGACTGGTTTTGCTCGTTTTCTCTTTTTTGGTGTGTGAAGTTTATTTTCTTCTGTGCCAGTCTCGCCATATTTTTTTTTAGTTATCCGTCTAACAGTTCGTTGTCCAATATTAAGCGCATCAGCTACGCGTTCAACCACTGACGTTATAGGTAAAATTGGCCCTCCATTTTGAGCTTCACGATCGAAATAGTTACGAAGGCGTATTACGAACTCACGTGTCTGACTATTTAGAACAGTTCTCTGCGTACGTTCGGTCATATCGACGAAATCCACAACAAAGGGCTTGAACAGAGTCCAAATTAACGAGCAAGGGTCAACAGTAATGCAGTATCAATATTTGAAATCCAAAGCCAGGTCAAAACTATATCACAATCGCATTGCACTGACAGTTTATACTTTTCGAAGCAACGTCAATTCGAAACTGCTTTGTTTTGCATTGAGCATTGACGCGAGTTTGCCGGAGGTAGTAGTTGTGCTAGCCAGCGATCCTATGTGACGATCGTATTAGATTCCATTTTTAAAAATTTATTGATATTTTTTTGCGATTTCAGAGGTTTGTCCACATAGTGAAAATTGTTCATATTCACAAGTACATTCACCCCTTAAATGGTGCAAACTGATTTTTCTACACTTGTATACATTTAAGAAATCAATTTAATAAATAAATTTTGAGTCCTAAACCTAAAACTACATTCGATAAAATTTATGAATCTCTGCACATCACTATCGTCAATAAAGTAATACAATTATTTCCTTCAAAGTCGTTATCAATTAATACGGAACTTCATGAGAAACTACATTCGATAAAATTTATGAATCTCTGCACATCACTATCGTCAATAAAGTAATACAATTATTTCCTTCAAAGTCGTTATCAATTAATACGGAACTTCATGAGCGGACAAACGTCAAACCGGCCATCATAGCGTGCCGCTAGTTTAAAGATTTGAACAGTGTAACTTTTCAAGTTATCAAACATGACATTTGGCTGTCATCGTCAACTGATAGATGTGCTGGGCTCTCTGATCTCCTGTGTAAAGACTTTTTGTGTTTACCTACAAGTTGACTTGCTCTTGAATGTGATCTCACCTGGTGGTAAGTAGCGGGCTGACCTAGCGGGAACTCTCAATCGCTTGGCCGAAACCTTCCACAAACCAGACCAGAGAAAATTCAGAAATTATAAATTCTTAAATTGACCCCGCCGGGGATCGAACCCGGGACTTCCCACTGAATAGCCATAGCCAAAGCCTTGTATCTTATCTTCTCATCTAATCTATCTAATCTAATCTAGTCTAATCTATCTAATCTAATATATATATATATATATAAAATCGTTAAGGGATCAACGCACAGCCTAAACCGCTGGGGTTATTAACTTGAAATTTTGACAGTAGGTTCCTTTTGTGACGTAGGCGCTCACTAAGGAAGGATTTTTCAAAATTCCACCCCTAAGGGGGTGAAATAAGGGGTGAAAATTTGTATGAAAGTCCGTCATTTCTCAAGTTATATCCATGAAACTTGGTATACGAGCTACTGGTTGAAAATGAAGAAATATGTGTTTCACAGTTTTTAAAAATTCTAACCCCGAAGGGTTGAAATAGGGGTTGAGAGTTTGCATGAAAGTCCTTCATTTTTCAAGATATTCTCTTGTTATATAAACGAAACTTGGTATTTCGGCTTTCGCTAAAAATTAAGGATACGTGTGTCGCAGTTTTTAAAAATTCAACCCCCAAAGGGGTGAAATAAGGGATGAAAGTTGGTATGAAATGCCTTCATTTCTCAAGATATCTTACAAGTTATATTAACAAAACTTGGTATTTTGGCTAACAGTAAAAAATAAAGAAGTACGTGTGTCACAGTTTTTCAAAATTTTACCCCCAAAGGGTTAAAATAGGGGTTGAAATTTTGTATGAATGTCCTTCTTTTCTCAAGATATTGCTCAAGTTACATCTACGAAGCTTAGTATTTGGGCTTTTGGTAAAAAATTAAGAAGCACGTATGTCACAGTTTTTCAAAATTCAACCCCCAAAAGGGTAAAATAGGGATTGAAAGTTTGTATGAAAGTCCTTTATTTCTCAAGTTATAGCCATGAAACTTGGTACATAAACTGCGAATTAAAAATAAAGAAACATATGTTTCACAGTTTTTGAAAATTCGATCCCTAAAGGGGTGAAATAGGCGTTGAAAGTTTGTTTGAAAGTCCTACATTTCGCAAGTTATAGCCATGAAATTTGGTATATAAACAGCGGGTTAAAAATTAGGAAATAATTGTTTCACAGTTTTTGAAAATTCGATCCTTAAAGGGGTGAAATAGGGGATGAAAGTTGGTATGTAGGGCCTTCATTTCTCAAGATATTGCTCAATATAAATCAAAGAAGCTTAGTTTTTTGGCTAACGGTAAAAAATAAAGAAGTACGTGTCTCACAGTTTTTCAAAATTCAACCCTCAAAAGGGTAAAATAGGGATTGAAAGTTCGTATGAAAGTCCTTCATTCTCAAGTTACAGCCATGAAACTTGGTATATAAACTGCGAGCTAAAAATAAGGGAGTATGTGTTTCACAGTTTTTGAAAATGCGATCCCTAAAGGGGTTAAATAGGGGATGAAAGTTGGTATGTAGGGCCTTCATTTCTCAAGATATTACTCAAGATAAATCAAAGAAGCTTAGTTTTTCGGCTTTTGGGTAATAAAGAAATATGTGTGTCATAGTTTTTCAAAATTCAACCCCCAAAAGGGTAAAATTGGGGTTGAAAGTTTGTTTGAAAGTCCTACATTTCTCAAGTTATAGCCATGAAACTTGGTATATAAACAGCGGATTAAAAATAAAGAAATACGTGTTTCACAGTTTTTGAAAATTTGATCCCTAAAGGGGTAAAATAGGGGATGAAAAATGGTATGAAAGTCCTTCATTTCTCAAAATATTGCTCAAGTTATATCAACGAAGCTTAGTGTTTTGACTTACAGTAAAAAATAAAGAAGTACGTGTCTCACAGTTCTTCAAAATTCAACTCCCAAAAGGTTAAAATAGGGGTTGAAAGTTTGTAAGAAAGTCTGTCATTAATTTTTAAGTTAGAGCCATTAAACTAGTTGGTAACTTGGTTGTTTTCTTTGGAATTTTGGTTTGAAATGGAGAAAAATACCTGATTCACATTTTTTTGTAAATTTTATCCCCAAGGACGTGTAATAGATAGTTAGTCCTCCAATCACGCCGCAACAGATTAACGTCACGTTTTGCATGGGTGTAGTTGAGGATCTGGATAGTGGCATAGGCTACGTTTCATACCGAAAATAATGAAGTGCTGTGGGAATTGAAAAAAAACTTATGCCACACGAACGAGTGATGCTCAATCACACCAGAACGACTGAACGGATTGATTTTATAAAATTTGGCACAGAGATAGATCGTCTGAAATAACACGTAGGCTTCTTTTTATCCCGAAAATTCAAGCAGTCCTGCGGGAACCAAGAAAACCTCAGATGAATGTTTGTTACTCAATCACGCCAGAACGGCTGAACGGATGTGGACGAACTTAGATACAGAGATAGATTATAGTCTGGAATAACACATAGGCTACTTTTTATCCCGGAAAATTAAACAGTTCCCGCGGGAACCAAAAAATCTCAAATGGATGTTTGTTACTCGATCACGCCATTACAGCTAAATGGACCTAGATTAACTTTGCACAGAGATAGATTATACACACAATATATTATATAGATTGTAGACACAATAGCCAATAACACATAGGCTTCTTTCTATCCCATATAATTAAAAACAATTCAATCCACGCGGACGAAATCGCGGGCATCAGCTAGTCTACTTATAAATGTAAAAATGATCTGCATTTTCTATAATAGGTCACCAGAAAATAATAGGTGCATTGAAGCATGAAAGGATGCAGATGATGATGATCTTTAGATGCAGATCTTCTCAAGGTTTTTTTACCTTTGCAAGTCTTATGCTGTCGTATCTACCTATTGATAGATCGGACTACGAAGCCTTTGGACATAGCTTTTATATCGGACAAATAAAATTTAAATCCTCTTAAAAACAAGCCAAAATTATCTCCCTCTTTGGAGGGAGGGGAACGGTGCTCCACCTATAAAACACGCGCTCCACTTTGGCCGGTCTTGAGCATTTTATTTTGATTTTTCCTCACGATTGACTTTGAAGTACTTATTTATAATTACTCAATGACACTGCACATTTCTAACCTCGTTGTCCCATTCCTTTTTTGTCCTGTCTATGGTACAAAAACGTCAGTGTCCGTTGTTCGCCCCGCAAGGCGCAAATTCGCAACGAAAAAACTGTGAGAACTGGGCACCTACATAGAGCTGGCTGTTTAAGAGTTGACACAGCTGCGTCAACTCTTAAACAGCCAGCTGATTATTGGTGTATCAATTGATGTAAACATTATAAAGAAAATATATTTCTATCCATATCAAAGATGCCTTAAATTATAAATTCTCTCACAAAAACTAACTCAAAAAAAGAGTGTCTAGTTAGCGCTCATAAACAGACTTGTATTCTGAAAACGCATAAAGAAGTATTGGATAGAATCAGGCATTTCTTTACGGAAGTTCATGATTTAGCAAGAAAAGATTACAATTATTTTACTACAATCCACCAATAGAAAAAAATCTGTATGGTCAAGCATGCAGTTACAAGCGAAGCACCGTTTACCTGCCCAACCAAGCAAGAAAGCCAAGTTCCCAAGCAAGCAATGCCACCACCACTCACATGCACCAGCACACAAGACTTTTATACTATTCTCGACGCACGTTTCGCCCCAACACCGGAGCATCTTCAGGAGATGTCGACTTTACAATGCAAGATGTCTAGTGACCAAAGTGAATGTGAAAAATGCCGGCCGTGTATCAACGCAATCTCCATAAAACGGTTTCTACGCTGAATTGACGCAAAATGAAATTCTCCTACGCAAGAACCAAGTGACCATCAAGTGAACTACAAGTAAGACCTCGCTCGCAATCCTACAATATCTTTAGCATAAATTCAAATCAATCGTGGTCGTGGTCGTAGTGTGATCTCGTCCACGTGATTAAGATTTTTGAAACGTTCGAGAAATCTTTAGACTTCCAATTATAAAAAGACAAACTTTTCTCTGGTATATGGAAGCTATACCAAGTTTCACCAAAAATGGTTTATTGAATGGACCTTGAACATTATAAAAATTCTTTGCAAAAAATCGACTTGCCTGATGTGACAACTTTGCTTGTCCTTGTTATACCCGCCCGACTTCAACATAGTGTGTAGAAATCAAAATTATTTTTTACTTTACAGTGGCTTCAGAAGTCGGTTTTTTGGAAAGAATTTTTATTTTTAACTTTATTGATTGAGAATTTGGAGTCAGATTTTTTTACGGGACTACCTCGAGAGCTTCCTTTAAGGACTGTTTTTTTTTTCAAATCTGTTCAGAAACCACGGAGATATGCACCGACAAACATTAAAAAAAAAAAAAAAATATATATACATACTCGCCGAATTGAGAACCTCCTCCTTTTTTGGAAGTCGGTTAAAAAGCGTTAAATAACAGCTAAGTATAAGAACCATAAATCTATGAATAAGGTAGGTATTAAAGCACATCCTTATGCAACTAAAATTAATTATAATATTGGTATTTTTGCTATCTTTAAATTGTGGTAGTCACTTCTATACTTAGAAGACGTGAAACCGTAATAAAAACTTCAAGGCAGATAGGGGGGCAAGTTACCAGCGTACGCAATCTAACTTTGCCCGAGTATGTTACTTCCCTTTGAGGATACAGTTTACGAGTGCGCGCTATAAAAGTACATTGTAAAGTCCAACGAATTTACAATCGAATATCTTGACATCGGGAATATCGTATGTTATAGTCCCTGTGTAAGTCTCCTTTGTGTTCTCAATGTAACATTTACTTTGTGATGTGTGTCTTGGTCTTTGTTCTTAAAATATCACTATGCTTAAAAATTATTATATTACGAGCATATTATGTTTATATTAGCCGCAACGGTATATATAAACATATATAACGGCAATAGTTTAATAAACTTAAATAATTTCAATTAAGTATCTACATAAATAAAAAAAAACCTACATACATTATAAATCTTTACTATCCCATTAAAACTGAAAAAAAAAATTTTTGGAGCAATATTTGGAATCGTGTTTCTGTCACATGATAACAAAAAGCATATATTATATTAAATTATCAAAGTTCATGTACCTACTCGTATTTATAATTTAAAAATAAGCTTTCAAAAAATAAAACAACATACGACTCCGAAAAGCTAGGAGAGCGTGTCCAAAGATCTAGCATTGACCACCATAATTTTATGAGGCCAATCATTGACCTGACCTAGATTACATATTCTGTGTTTACACTGCCAGGCTACCACTGCTATGAAATTTTTAAGTAAACAAAAATGCTATAGTAAGTTTCAGGTGTTGCATAAACATATTTCCTCTTTGCGTCACTTCATTATCCACGCCGAAATAAGCCGATCACTCACTGTAGGATCTTCACACTGAACAAACATGGGGTGACATGATACGAGTGCGTCGCTTTAACTTGCTGGATGTGTCATACTTGCATTTTATTAATATTTATGTTATGTTACTATTTCTTTTAATAATTATCTCCTAGCTACATGTTATGGAATAACAACTTTTTCTAGTTTTAAAGAGTATATGATTTTGTTCATGTTGTTGAATTATCAATAAATTATCAATTTTCAACGTTGTTAGAAATAGACACATGGAGGTCCAATGTCGAGAGAGACGTTAAAACCCTTAACATCTCGCCATGAAAACCCAGACCTGGACGGGTATGGCACTTGTATTAAACCCATACCCCTCATCGGTTTCGCTAAGTTGCTTGGCGATACGTTTTTTTCGGTATGCTGGTAACTAGCCACGACCGAAGCTTCCCACCATTATACTTTTAAAATAGAATTTTTCGATTTCCGGCGGTGACCATTTGGGAATTTATAAATTCGAAATTGGCTTACACTTATCCTAGATATAATAAATAGAGCAATTTTAGGCAATGGAGCTATTCGAGTGACGGGAGCTTTAATGACGTTCCATTTTTACAAAATCCGTGTAGATAGGCAAAACGCGGTTGTTTAACTTACCCATTGATTGCTCATTGTTGAGGGTGCGGGCGCCATTCGAGTGTGCCCCGCGCCTTTCACATTGGGTGACCCCGCCTGGGGTGCATTCTGAGGGGTGTTTACCAAAACTGTTTGATTAAGGGGTGCATTAGTTAAGATATCGAATTTAAATTAAATTATACCTAAGATATTGCATGCATAAGTAATGAAGGCGACTGACGGCTGAGCTAATATTACAGATTTGATTTTTTTTGTGTTTAAATTGTGTCTTTAAATAAACGTTATATCATCACAGCTAAATCAATATAATGCTGTACTGACTTAATTGTTAGCAAAAAAATAGTTTTAATTAAAATAAACTTTTACACGTACTTTCGAATCGACACATGAACCTACCCCACTCAACAATAAAAAAACATTTTAGATTACGACTCTTTTGAAAAGCTTTTAATTTCCTAACTCCTGCAATTCAATTTTGAAGCAGATATCTTCAACAGATTGAGCTGAAATTTTGTATACACGTTTCCTTTGGATGACAATGCATGGTTAGCTGTGTGACGTCATTCTAAATCCAACATGGCGGCACATTCACGATGGCGGACTAGTTATTTTTTATGCACTCCTACAGTATGGGTATCAAATGAAAGGTCTTGCTGAGAATAACTCGAAAAATAAAGTGACGTCACTCTAAATCCAATATGGCGGACTTCTAAGGATGGCGGACTAAGTTGTTTATGCTTTCCTACAAAATGAGTATCATATGAAATGACTTGTTGAGAATACGACTGCTGACTTTTACTAAAAAGTAAAAAAACTTTTTTAAAACAAGCTTTTATTTAAATGAGCTAAAAAGAATAAAATAAAGTTTTCCTTTAAAACTTTTACCATCAACATAAAACGTCATTACACAATTTATATGATTTAAAAGCTTGTCGCGATTTTATTTTTATCAAAGAATAGGCCTGCACTTGACGACAATCATGCTTAATACAAAGCAATGATGAGGTCTAAGTTGGTATTCCATATCCTGGCGATTCAAATCAAAAATTGTTCTTTGCTCTATTAGCAAGTAATGAAAATAAACTATTAGAAACTAGTAAAACCTTTCGTTGAAGTTGCACCAGTCTTCATATCAGTAGTTTGGCACTTATGATAATAATCTTTGTAAATACGAAGCGCCTTCTTGGCGCCATCATAATATTATGTTGGTAGGATGGGAATTTTACCTGGAAATATGTAATTATTGAAACTTGTACGCAGGATAATACTCCATAACAATATTGCTTGGAGAGTGTAAGCTTTTCTGAGAAAGGTTTTTATGAATATTACCTCACCCAGGAGGTTTACTACCATCGCTTAAAGCAGTATGATTTCAAAATGACAGTTCTATGTCACGTACCTTGGTGCCAATAAAATAAGGATTATAATTCTAAAACACGAACGTCAACAATATTGAAACAATAAGGATTTAAGTACGGATGCCCCCCAAATAGGATGCCACAGAATGTTATTAAATTTTACGTTACGTACTCTTATGACATCGCATGTACCTACCTCTCTACATATTCTTAGTAGGTACACTGTAGTAAACTTATAAAGGGAAAGGTGTTTAATAACTTTTAAAAAAATTGGACAAAGATAACTTGCATCCCAGAGATGGATAAAGAATTAGTAAGGGGGATTTAAAAAAAATACCTAAAACTAAGCGTAACTAATGAAAAATTGTTCATTATCTATTTCTATATATAAAAAAGGGGAACCTAACTGACTGATGTCAATATAAAGATCAAACCAAAGTCTAGAAACTTGACATTAATTAAGTTTGGTCTATAGAGCTATTTCCACTGAAAAAGTATTTTCAGAAACAACATCCAGGCGGAGACGGGAAAGCAAACTATGTCTTTAGTAGTACTGATTACCATGGAACTACATCAACAGTCTGACATATTAAAGAAATAGACAGAATATCACCACTAATTGAGGGGCGGTGAGCATAAAGCTCGTAACGAAATACTTTGCCCCTCGCCCGGTGTCCTGAACACCCCTGGCATAAACTAAACACCAGGTATTACGCGCATATCTCCCCCATGGTCGCCATAATAGCACATCAGTGGTACAAGTTACAAGTCAGAATTAAAAAAATTAAAAAAAAACAACTGCCCTGCCAATACGAACTAAAATGTTAAACATCCAAATTAATCTAGTTCAATTAGAATCTTATTCACATTTTTATTAAATGATATTTTTTTGTGAATCACTGGATACTGAACTACAGTGTTATATATTTTTGGAATCTACTCATCATTTTCTAGATGATGATTATATAAACTCGCCGGCATCCATAATTAAAAAAATATGGTTTTATTTTAAAATCTACTTACTACACTTCTTTTGTTATTTAAAGTTTCATTTGTTTTACTTAAAATGAGATCACATTAAGAACAGATTTTGCGAGTAAGGGCTATTTGTGAAAAATGGTACACTTTTGAACTTTTCATGTAACCGGGAAAAGTGAAATTTAATATTAAAATAACAATTAATTAAATTAGAAAAATGGTGATTAATATCGCGTATTTCCTCCACGTGCTCTTATTAAAGTTTCTACCCGTCTAGGCATACTGAGAATGATGTTATCGATGGTCTCCTGGGATAGTCTCCGCCATTCCTCAACTATGGCGATTCGCAGTTCTCCCACGTTGGCAGGAGCTGGAATTCTGGACTTAACTTTTCTTTTCAGCAAGTCCCAAACGTGCTCTATTGGGTTCATATCCGGTGATCTCGCCGGCCACTCCATAACAGTGATATTCATATCATTAAGATAAGCTTGAGTTACCCGAGCGGTAAGCGGCCGAGCATTATCCTATATCATTATTACGTTTGTCGTATGTGTGCACCTACACGTAAATGTATGTCTTTCTAAATTTCAACGTTTTTATTTGAAATGTTATTTCGTTTCCCGCTTTTGCTTATGAATTAGAACGGTGTTGCAGCGGGCTTAGTGCGACGCCTAAAGCATAATTTCACGGACCGTCGCTGGCACTGTCCATGTAATAAGCACTGTTTACAATGAACTCTCTTTATATACTTAGACCTATTATCAGGGGAACAACGAAGTAATAAAGCGACAAATTGGGAGCTTTTTTTTACCAGCAATTGACCACACAAGTAGAACGGGAACCTCGGTGTAAGTTTATCTATACTGATATTCTAATGCGGAAGTTTGGATGGATGGATGGATGTTTGTCTCTCAATCACACCGAAACGGCTGGCAAAATTTGCAACAGAGATAGATTATAGTCTGGAATAATACATACTTAGGCTACTATTTATTCCGAAAAATTATACATTTCTCACGTAAAACCAAAAAAAACTCAATCCACGTGTATGAAGTCGCGGGCACCAGTTAGTAAGGATGCCTTGCAATGCACATGCTACGTTAAATCAGAAATAAGGAGATCATTAGAAGAATTAAGTTGAAACCGAAATAGCATAATAGGTTGCAATGCTAAAGTGGTAATGAATATGGCACTTAGTTTGAAGAACCGATAGACGTTGGAGTCCCAAGATGCTGAAATGGCGCTGCGCAGCATAAACAGGCTGCCTGGTGGACAGCAGGACACTCTATATTGTCGTGCCGCTAAGCGATACCTATAGCGTTCCGGTACTATGAGGGATATGGGTCTAAATAACTGCCATACCCCTAAGAGCTAACCTGAGCCCCAATGGCGTGCACAGGGTTTGACTCAAGGGTAGGCATTATAGTTAGTCAGTTTACCTATTTACTGACCGTCATCGTGAAAAATGGGCATTGACGTATTTCCATTAGGGTAAGCTGTGTTTTGTGTCTCTATGAACTGCATGCCACTGCTGAGTTCAGTCCCATCTTGGACTGCATCATCACGTACCAGCAGGCAAGATCGCTTTAATAAAGGACTGCTAACTTGTAGTGGAGCAAAAAAAATCTTTACAAATGTTTTTTTTCGTAAAGAACTAATCTCATTCGCTGAGTACCTAGTGTAAGCCTGAAATACATTTTCTTGTTTCGCGTACAATATAAAAGTCGGGAACTTTTTTACTAGTTTTTTTCCCAAAAGTGATATAAGATTGTGAACGTGTCAATGTTATCAGGTTTTCCCAGTTTCGTAGTTCTTTTACGATTCCGAGTGATTGATGAATATTTCACTTGAAAGCGCGTAACTTACTACTTACTTACTGGTAGAACTTGAGGTGATTTTTTGTCTGACAATACTTAATACCACCTATACTTTTAATTTACTCTAGTAATAAAAGGTTCCGTACCCAAAGGAAAAATTGAGCCTTTTCTGATAATACCTGTAGGTCTTTTTGATTTTTTGCGCGCCTCTACGTAACGTACAACTTTTTTACTGGTAGAGCTTGAGATGTTTTTTTTTTTGACAATACCTAATACTAGCTATACTTTTAAGTTACTCTAGTAATAAAAGCTTCCGCACCCAAAGGGAAAATTGAGCGTTTGGGTTACGTTGTATTTTCTTACAACAAAGTAGCCTAAAAGATAATGAGAGAAATATACTTTGTATTCTATCTCATTATCTCGCAGGCTAAATCCTATTATGAATATGTGTGTCTCTTTTTAGTGTCGCTTTTTTGTTTCATCGAATTTTTAAATCACAACGATTCTAAAGAAGTTTCACTTCTAAAAATAATATATCAAATTATAGCTATCCAAAAGAAAAAAAAGAAGGCCACAATCTACGCTGACATTATCTAGTGTCTAAATCATAATTCGATAAATGATTGATCACTTTCACTGCACAGTTTGTGAAAGAATAACAACTCGGAGATCAATAAGAGAAGCTAGATTGAAAATATGATAAAAGGATTTGACAAATTCACAATAATAACTGCAGCATATTATATAATGAAAAGGGCTTAACATCAATCAATCTACGAAAACTCCTATTAGCTGTGTTATTAGCTGTGTTGTGTGGTATTCTAGCCCTAAAACTTACACTAGCCCTTTTTGTTATCAGGGAAATTCAGTCCATGTTACAAGTCACATAGAATATAAAACGGTTTGTAAGATTTGGACAATGTAAATGAAGGTTTCTTTGAGACATGGCCAACGCTAGGGATGTAAACATTATCGATATTTACTTAGCGATAATCGAATTAGATTAGCAATGATTTTTTTTTGATTAATTTCTACCATGTACCTTTGATTTTAACCACTCATTGATAATATTAATTAAGACATTTATGAATAAACCGCTTTAAATAATATAACTGGTCCTCAAAATCTATTTACCTCTATAATGATTAATGATACTAAATTATATGTGAGCAATATCATGTGGATCCTAAATAGATTGGATTACCGCTGAGGCATAAAACATTAAGTTTCTGAAAACCTATACTCAAGATTTTCTGACAATAAGGCCGCGATTACACTTGTTAGTTTTTACATAAGTAGAGTTACATACGTAACTTACATAGCTAACGTTTGCCTACGATACGCGACTAACAAGACAGTTTAATTACATTTCGTAAGTTACCTATTTACGCGACTTTTTCAATGTCTAATCGTGGCCGTAAGATAAATTAAATATTTTTACACGATAGTAACTTGAATAGAATATACAATCGCTTCGAAAAATTTGAAACTGATAAATCACAGAAATATAAGAACTTCAATCATCTAATCGTCATCTAAAAAATCATCGATCACCATAGACAAATCGATACATCGATAATGTTCTGATGTGCATTACTATTAAATGCTCGAGGGGACGTGAATGACAAATGGCGATGATCATTTATCTTCTTAACTGTCAACGGAGCCAATCAACACACGTGATGTCCCACACTTACCTTTCGCTAATTCCACCCTTATTTTCAGGGTTATAAGGGTGATGTCTTGCCCTTCTATAATAAAACGATAATAAGCTGTCCTAATAGTGGCCTAAATTATTATCTTGAACTATTCATGAACAATTTACTTTTTTATGTTAAATTTATTGTTTTATTTATTTTATGTTAGGTTAGGTTTTGTATAATAATAATAAAGTAATAAAGTTACTACTAATATAATAGTAATAAAGTAACTTTCATGCAAGTTGACGGTACAAAGTTTCCACCCGTTAGGATAATAAAGAGTCATCGGCAGGATATAGAACTATTTATGCCTATACTATGCAGTATGATGTTGTCTCGGCATTAAATAGACGCTAGATACTAGACAGCCTGTGCCAGCATGCTGTGTAAGGCCGCAAAATTAGTATTTTCATAAAATTTATAGGGTTGATATATGAAAACTAGCCAAGTCAAACTTTGGACTTTAATATATTATCCTAAGTTATAAAAAGAAATGATACTTTCAGTTATTATAAAATATTTTATATTGTTATAAATAAATTTCAGGACTGACCATTAAACTTGGCACACATTTAGATCTCACTTCTTGTGTCGTTGAAGTCAACAACCAAGCCATAATATATCATAATATTGAACTTGGCTTTCATTTTACAGTTATGTTTTTGATGGGGTTTTTTTTACCGTGCATTCATAAACAATTACAAATATTAAAAAAATACAAAGTAGATTATATTTCGTATTTGTCAATTCGAATAAAATCTCAACATCCCTAGAAACGGCCTATTAAAATATGCCGCATTTTTGCATGTTGTAAAACAGCCCATAGATTTATGGTCCACTTGAGATGCACCGGGTCGCGTCGCACAGTGCATTTCCGTGCCGCGTCGCTTAAGTGGGCCCAGCTCCATACAACCTCATACAAAGAATATTTGCCGCTACGTGCCGCGCTTTTGTAGTGGAGCTAGACCTTTAGAGTCATCCTTTGCTTAGATAGAGTATTTATTTTTACTCATTATCTTTTATTGAAGTAAGAGTACATCATAATCTCAAACCTACAAACCGCAATTTAGGATAGTGCTTAAAGTTCAGGAGTCTGGATATTCTGGACGAAAAACGCCTGAGTTATTATACCTACTGCTCAGCGTCTGCCCCGTTTGTGATAGTGCGATCAATCAAACACTATGAATTGGGAGTGATTACTTTGGAAGATACCGATCAAGAGCTAAAAATAAATTGCTAAAAATACGAGTTTCTAAAGGCGCTTTTAAAAGGGCCTGTTCAATAGGCGCGCTGAATAAATGATAAATTGCACATGTATCTGTAAAAATATTAAAAAAAAACACCTTCTTACTTTCACAGTTTTGTTTTGTCAGTTACACTGGCTGGTCTGGCGTGGTGGGAGGCTTCGGCCGTGGCTAGTTACCACCCTAACGCCATCGATCGCCAAGCGATCACTTACCATCAGGTGAGATCGCAGTCAAGGGCTAACTTGTAGTTGATTTTTAAAAAAACACTAAGTCTGCGGTAATGGCTCGATATTATAGGCTACTTTAATACCGTTAGTACAAGAGTTCGCACGAGGGTAAAAAATAATAGAAAGCGATGAAAGTCATCAGTATCAACTAAGTTAAGAATTATTCGGCTGATGTTAAATTAAAATGGTGAAGTATTTAGAAATGATAAAAATATAATCTCATTAGAAACTCTCCGAAGTTAAAACAGAATGTAATTTAAAAGAGTGGTCGTTCAAGGAAATAAATTATTATTGCGGTAAACTGGCAACTTTGTATTAAAAGGTTTTTTATGGACCGTTGGGACTGTAACAGACTTTTATAAATCAGTGGACTGATAAAAGATGAAAACAGAAATCGATATCATACAGTTATTGTGGGTAACTTTATATTCGTTTTAAACGGAATTCCAATTAGAGAATGACTAATTAGAGGAGAAAGCTTTTGAAAGATGATCAATCAATCAAAGATTTAAATTAGTAATAAGCTTAAAATATAAATTTTCAAAACATTTCCGTTTTCTTCTTCGTTCGTTATTTTTCATTGCAAGATCATGCGCTTGACGATAAGCATGCCTTGATTGAATCTAGCAATGATGACATTTAGGGTAGGAGCGTATCCACTACAGCCCATTAACGTCCCACTGCTGGGCACAGGCCTCCACTCTCATGAGAGAGAGGGAATTAGAGCTTAGACCCACCACGCTGCTCCAGTGCGGGTTGACAGGCTTTAACGATTATTATCATGTTAGTGATAATAACCGGGACCGACGGATTAACGTGCTCTCCGAGGCACGGCGTGAAATACCATCAACTGCCTTACTCCGGGGCTAGTAGGTACTGAGAATTCCTATACACATATGTTTTTTTGCAAGTTTGCAAGCGTGCTTGCAAAGAACATGCCTTTTTTCTCTTGCTATGGAGGTAGTTAAGTAATACGTGCCAGGAGATAAAAAACGGCGCGCAACACAACACTAAAACGCAAAAATATGTTTTTGCCTTAAAATTAATTAACTTAAGACCTAGTTTTAGAAGGAAAAACTGGTTATCGACAAAATTATTATTAATTATTACTATAATTAATGTAACTTTGTAAATTTATGTCTATCGATTGATCGATCGATATGATCTACCTTTAAGTTGAATTGCGTGTATACCTAGAGCCTAAGAAATTTGTAATTTTGTGTACTTCTAACATGTAATTCTGTTGGTAGATCAAATAACAAAATAAATAATACTACTTAAAACTAAAATACTATTTGCCACAATAATATTATTTACCTTGTAGTTTATATTTTAATATTTTGATACCTATTGTAACTTATTTTTTTTTTGAAGTTACGTTTATTTATTTATATTTTTATTTATTTGTGAGTATATATAAGTATGTATGTTTATTTATATGACAGCGCATCGCTAGCGCCCTCTTTTTAAATTAAGTCGGAACGAGATTTGACAGTTAGTCAGTCTGGCGGAGCGTCGTGTCGATGGTCAGCGCAGCCATATTTGACGACACATTTTAAAACGTCAATGGCAAGCGCGCTACGCTTCCGACGAATCGCTTTTGTTCCGCGTAATCCAGTGATTATTTTATGTTAGAAATAATTAAAAACGTTGTAATTAATGATTCTCTAATTAGCGGTACCATAATTTCGTTGATTTGTTAAGAAATTATGATAAAGAAGATATCGTACAAATTGTATGTGAAGCTATCATTTCTTGTACTGTCCTTGGTCTTTATCTACCAGTCGTTATGGTTGACAATCTTGATAGAGGCACGGAACTGCCTTTATCAGAAGTGGGATACCATGGATCGCCCACAGAGGAAAATAGTGCCTCGATACCAAGATTATTTTGACGAAGTTCAAATTGAAGTCAAGGAAACTGCGTCAGAAACTGGGTTACGCTTCTGGAACATGATCGAACGTATACCTTAGACCCAAATGCCAGAAGATGTAATAACAGGTTTTGTTATATCAGTCTTATGTCAGAAGAATGGCTTAATGCGCCGCGAGTTAAATGTACACGGCAATTACTACCAAAGCTCAGCTTTTCAGAATATTAAGCGGTATTTCACTACACTAGCGGCACGCTATGATGGCCGGTTTGACACATTACAATAGTGATGTGGAATGTCAATTTATTCTCGAACAAAAAACAATTAAGTTTTGTTTTTGTACCTGATTAAATAGGTTTAATAAAACAAAAATGTATATGTTTATTTAATTTATTTGAACGAACTGAATATTTGAACGAAAATGAATATACATACTTTATATGCACACAAGAAACATATGAATACAAAAGATACCAAAAAAGGTGCCACAAAAGGCCATAATTAATCAGATTCGTCCATACTACTATTTTCACTGTCGTCACTGCTATCATCACATACATTAATAATTATATGTTCGTTTTCTATAATATTATCTATTTTCACATCTCTTTCATAATCTTCCCTTATTAATTTAACAGAGGTGGCTTGTCAATTTGCATCGAGTGGTATGGGGCGTTGTCCATAATTATAATAGATGGTTCAGGGAGGCTACACAACATTGAGGTAAACCATTCAGTAAACTTTTCTCCATTCATGTCTTCATGATAGTCTCCAGTGGTTTTTGACGCAAAAGCCATGAGAGAACCTTCGACAAACCCGTTGATGGTTCCGGCGTGACAAATTATAAGTCGCGATCCTTTTCCTACAGGAACTTTGGAAGTAGATGCTGCTGTGTCATCGTTCCAAGAACGGCCTACAGTATGGTTAGCATTAAGCCATGTTTCATCCAAGAACACAACATTTTGCCAATTTTTAATTTCTTTCACTTGCCGTAAAAAAGTATACCTTGCCATCGCTATATCAAATCTTTCCATCAATATTTTGCAACTTTTTTCTTGTTGGATACTCCTTCTGTAAATAGTAGCCGTAAACATGTCTTCGGATAGCATCGGCATCAAAGCTATCGATGCCTACGACTGGTTTTGCTCGTTTTCTCTTTTTTGGTGTGTGAAGTTTATTTTCTTCTATTTTTAAAAATTTATTGATATTTTTTTGCGATTTCAGAGGTTTGTCCACATAGTGAAAATTGTTCATATTCACAAGTACATTCACCCCTTAAATGGTGCAAACTGATTTTTCTACACTTGTATACATTTAAGAAATCAATTTAATAAATAAATTTTGAGTCCTAAACCTAAAACTACATTCGATAAAATTTATGAATCTCTGCACATCACTATCGTCAATAAAGTAATACAATTATTTCCTTCAAAGTCGTTATCAATTAATACGGAACTTCATGAGAAACTACATTCGATAAAATTTATGAATCTCTGCACATCACTATCGTCAATAAAGTAATACAATTATTTCCTTCAAAGTCGTTATCAATTAATACGGAACTTCATGAGCGGACAAACGTCAAACCGGCCATCATAGCGTGCCGCTAGTTTAAAGAGATGATTTTAGAGGTTTTTGAAACTCAAGAAACCGGTTTGAAAACTAGCTCAAATGACGGAAGCTAGACGCGGCGCGCGTACATCCGGACAGACTTCAACTGTAATAATATTTGCGGAAATCCAGGACACGTAACAAAGATTGTCAAGGGGTACCTTAAGAACGTCACCCGGTGAGTCAGTTTCCTTCCTATTTGATAGCCGATCGTTTAGCTCTTTGATGAAAGAAAGCTTTTCTAGTAAATTGTCAGGTACTGTGCGCAAGGATCTCGTTTATCTTACGGGGACTGGAGGCGATAAAATAAAACGTACGTCTCAAATTATAAGTATGGAATATTTGCGGCAACTCCTTTACGTCATCCATCCACTTCCTCCTCTATCTTCCAGATGCTCTTTTTCCGGGAACCTTGCCTTCTAGGATCAACCTTGAGAAGGCATACTGGGATCTTCTTTGAAGGTGCCCGAATAACGTCACGACGGATGTCATTAGAGCTTGGTTACAATGCTCTCGTTTAAGTAACTCAGCATTTGAGACGAACTGGTTCCGTGATATCTTCAGCATCCTTCTCAGTGCCCACATCTCAAATGCTTGTAACCGTCGACAGCTTTCTTTCTTTAAAACCCATATTTCGCAGCTATACAAAAGAGTGGACCAGGCATAACACTTCAGAACGCTATATCTTATAGGAAAAGGGATTTTGGGGTTGCACAATACTTTCGAAATTTTATAAAAAGCGGCCTTTGCTTGTCCAATTCTACATTTAACTTCTTCCATAGGATCTAGATCCATTGTAAAGAATCGCCCTAAATACTTAAATTTATCTACAGCTGCGACATCAGCACCGTAAAGTTTTATTTTAGGAGGTGGCATCTGGGTTTCGACTATAACCATCGCTTTGGTTTTATTAATGTTAATGTTTCCCCATCACGGCTCCAGCAGCTGCCACATCTTCCAATAGTCTCTCTAGCCCACTTTCCGTGTAATCCTAATACAAAAGAAGATAGATCTTCCACATGTCGTGGAATACTTTAGCTGACGTACGACAAAAGCTGAATCCCGCTACCACTTATACGAACCGGAAACACTGGCAGTCGTACGAGTGGTGCAACACATCCGACACTATTTATATGGCTGCCGTTTCAGGTTTTTCACGGACTGTAACTCTTTAAAAGCATCTAAATCACAAACCAATCTAAGCCAACGTGTCCATTGCTGGTGGGCCTATGATTTTGATATCGTAAAGGCCGTGGTATGGAACATGCAGATTACCTTTCTAGAAATCCCTTGCCAGACCCTAGTAGTGCAGCTTTCTCATCGTGAACTTCTTTACATGCAGCCAAGACACTAAATGTGGAATTACACCATGACTGCCTTTCTGTAGAGCAAAAGCACGATGCTGAGATTCAAGACTTAATTAACAACTTTAATAATAACCATGTTCGTGACACAGTTGGTCAAACATATGACGTTAGAGACATCATTCTTTATAGGGAGGTCGTAGTAAACAAGATTATGTCATGGCTACCAGTGGTCCCTCGTTCCTTAATTTGGACTTATTAATCATGACGAGTTACAACGTCTAGGGTAGGGTAGAGAACTTTGGACGAACTATACGAACAGTACTGGTTTCCTCAGATGTTCAAATGCATTGAATAGTTTATTTATTCGTGCATTGTCTTCAAAGCATCAAAAGGCCCTTCAGGCGCCCAGTCTGTGCAGTTACATCCCATCCCAAAGGCGTCGGTACCGTGGCACTACATACATACATACATACATACTATAGACTTTACTGGGAAACTAAGTGGGAAAAGTGATCGCAAGAAATATTGCACCGTAATAATAGACGCGTTCACAAAAACGTGTTTTTAGAACATACCTCTTTATAAGATGCAGGTAGCCGTGACGGCGTTGGAAAAGGTAAAACTTAACAAAGATTCCCTCGACAGACTAAGTCCCTGTCATTCGTTAACCGCGAACTCCGATACCCTTACACCAGATTCTGATACACTTACGATAGGGTCAGATGCAGTGTCACTTCGAATCATGAAAATATTAAGCATGAAGTCGAAATTCACGTAGAGCGAGACAGTCCATGATAATGATAGGTCTGTGTAAAGGATGTGTATTATTAGTTACTTAAGATTACTTATATCAAGATTGGAAGGAATAATTGGGTAATAATATGAAGGTGATCGAAGGGACGATGTCGTCCGGGCCATGCAGCTACAAGCGGCTGGTTGAGAGGACACATTCGTCGAGACCGACTTTGAGTATTTGCTGGGGAAGGACAGTGTCGTATCGGGCCATGCAGCTGCAAGCGGCTGGTTGAAAGGACACACTCGTCTAGTCCAATTTGGAGTATTAGCTGGTCGAAAGGACAGTGTCGTACCGGGCCATGCCCTAGTGGCTGGTTGAAAGGACACACTCGTCCGGTCCAGGCTAATACAATATGCTGTAGTTGATCAAAGTGAGACGGTATCGTCCGGGCCAGACCCTTTGGGTTGGTTGTAAGGACATACTAGTCGAGTCTAGAGTGCATTGCTTGTTTGAAAATGGAAATATAGTGTCGTCCGGTCCATGCGTGTTCGAAAGGACACACTTTTTCCATTATTCAGAGATAGTGGTTATGTGACTATAATTTTGGTTAGAATAAGAAAGGTGTTCAATGATAGTTACAGACAGATAGCCAGGTTGGACGAGCGGGTTGCTCAACGAATGCTAATACGAAGATATTTGATGCTTGTATAATTGTTACAGGACTACAACCTGAGGCGCCCGAGGACAGCTGCATGTCAGTCCGGCCGTGACAGCGCATCGCTAGCGCCCTCTTTTTAAATTAAGTCGGAACGAGATTTGACAGTTAGTCAGTCTGGCGGAGCGTCGTGTCGATGGTCAGCGCAGCCATATTTGACGACACATTTTAAAACGTTAATGGCAAGCGCGCCACGCTTCCGACGAATCGCTTTTGTTCCGCGTAATCCAGTGATTATTTTATGTTAGAAATAATTAAAAACGTTGTAATTAATGATTCTCTAATTAGCGGTACCATAATTTCGTTGATTTGTTAAGAAATTATTATAAAGAAGATATCGTACAAATTGTATGTGAAGCTATCATTTCTTGTACTGTCCTTGGTCTTTATTTACCAGTCGTTATGGTTGACAATCCTGATAGAGGCACGGAACTGCCTTTATATATATTATATATTGTGTAGTATTTATGGTTTTTATTTAGTGTGTTATATTTTATTTATTTTGTTATACTTAGTATATATATGTATATGTATTATAATTTGTAGCTTTATATCAATATTTTATTTTATTTTATTATTTCTGCACCATCTACCGGTTGTTTCTGTAGCAATGTCCTTTTAAACCATTGGTTGCCTGGAAGAGATCGCTGTGAAGCGATAAGGCCGCCAAATTTTATACTTCCTTTTTTATTAGCTAAGTTTACTGTTGTTATTGTTTTTTGGTTTACAATAAAAGTATATTCATTCAGAATAAAAAAAATAATTTGGCAATTTACACAAACAAGACAGTCGGCGCCATCTTTACACAATGTCCTGTTTTAGACTATGGTTGCAGTCTACCATCCACAATCACAGATACATGTGCCCTGAATATTTTAATTTTAGGCCTAACACTAGTAACCAAAATAACTATAAAGGATGAAGAAAAGTTATCTTTAACGTAATTGTCTATAGCATACGGTTTTCATTACACCAATTCGATTACAGTCGTCAAAACGATAACAGCTAAAATGGAAAAACTTTCAAATTTAATATCCACATTCTTATATGTATTTCGTGCAATAAAGTCTCGTGAAATGCTATCTGCTCTACGTGACGCGGACGCTGAAGTTTAACGGCTAACGGATGCGGCATGTTTAACTTTACGACCACTCCAGCTAGTTGGCATTGGTACCTAATAGGTTCTGAAATTTAAATTCAAAAAGTCCTCTTCTGGAATGTAAATGACTTTTTGAACAGCTAAACCGTGCTATTTTAGTAATGAACAACTTACTTAGGTTCACTGTGACTATGGAACTAGGGAACATCATCATGTGGTGCCAACTTCAAACTGCAGCTCGACGGTCAGTTGGAGAAAGATTTTGCGGTCATGTACTATTTTCTTTATTTATGCGTACTTATGTCGAGTCCACACTTTTATATCGTCGTACCACTTCCTTCTCGGTCGTCAGTGCCCCTTTTCCTGCTATCTTGCCTTTGTACCTATTCCTCCTCTATGATCCAATATTTCCACGGTTGATCCTCGAAGGCAATAGGAACGCCGCAATGAACAAAAGAAAAAGCGCAACGTTGGTAGAACGGCATTGAGGTACATTCGGTTGACGTCGATGACGAAGCCATAACTGACTTTCGTTTAACACAGGGGACACAGACCAGGCGTAACAAGGCATAATCATAAATCAAGCATATTAACATAATAATAAAGGCCATAGTACGTATTCTATGAAAAGTCAAATAAGTGCCTTTACGTCTGCCCTTCGTTATAGCAGGTGATGTTTAATCGCATAAAACGCAACTCCGTAAAATTGGAAGTGCGTACCTACCCGAGTATCGAAACCCGACCACAAAACTATTTAATGTACAGGAATCTTCAAGTACAGTTTTATTGTAAGTACAAACATAGATTTGTGAATTATTTCCAAGGTGGATTGATACAAAACCTAAAGCCACCTCCAGATCATACTTGATCCCTCCGCAACGTCTTTATACCACATTGACGTGGCATTTGTTGCTTCGGGGCTATTATTTGAAGATCAAATGGGCCATCCCACTGGCGGGTTCACGGCAACATTAACCAAATTTTATTTTCCATACTTAAACTTTGCGAACCTTTAGGAATTGCTTAATAAACGCAACTGTTACATTGTAACGTACCTCTTTGTTATATTTTTTACTTTGTTCTTTATTTATTAATAATAATTCTTTGTAATCTTGGTAAAAATGTTGTACGGTAAATGTTTTAGACAATCGACATCGCTTCTTCCTTGAGAGTTGCTACGCTTAAGCAGCGTTCTATTTTGAAAATACAGGTCCATTTGGGTTAGAAAATACAATTGTGACATTTATGCATTAACTGGCAGTCAATATTTTTCAAATCCACATTAATATTATATACGAGATTGTATGTATGCCTGTCTATCTTTTATATTTTCAGGGTCATTGTTAAACCGATTTTGACGAAATTGGGTACTGGGTGGGTATTGGGTGGAGTAAAATTGGTAGGTTGCATCCCGCGAAGGTTGGCTTTTTTTATTAGTAAGTATTCCCAGCAGTAAATCAAAACAAAAATAAATTGGCAGTCATAGGGACTGCCGATAGAAGTGAAAACTTATAACTTAACTTAATATAAATACAATTTAATTGAAATAACAATTAATATACAATCATATTAAATAAATATATTAAATATAATTGTTATTTATACACATTATTCTGTGATTATTGTACATGCTTGGCATTTTGATATTATGGCAGTTTCGCTATTTTCTTGCTTGAGTAAGTATATTCTTTTATAATGGTGCATCCACAGACACCACAGTTCTTTTTGTTGGAGCAAAGTTTCCAAGTGTTAGTGGGAAATATTCGACACCAAAAATTTAGTTTTTGTTTGTATAATAATTATGTAGCCGTGTTAAGTAACGCTGCCTAACTTCTGAAAACAGTTAACAAGTGGTAACGATCGATAACATTTATTTGTTACAATATGCGGCAACATAAAATACCAACACGTGGTAGCAAAGTTAAAAAATGACATGTTGCTCCACAAAAAGTAAATGCGGCGTGGATGTATCTTAAGAGTTGAAAATAATTATTCAGGAAGACAAATTTGGTAACAAATATGTGTTTAGGAATATTACTTTAACGGCTCACCTTTTCAAGGTTGCAAGCCTATGTACTGCCCGGGGAAGTACATAGGCTACTTTTTATTCCGGAAAATTAAGGAGCTTCCGTGGGAATAAGAAAAATGTAATAAACGCAAACAAAGTCGCGGGCATCATCTAGCTTCACATAATCAAGACACGCGGAAGCGTGTCCAGCCAAAGTTCAAAAAAACTGGCGTGCAGCACCGTGTGTAATATTACACGAACCATTTGGAGCCACTTTTGACCCCCTCATAACTCAAAAACTATTTCACATAAACATGTCAAACTTGGCGCATATATTGAGACCCGTGAAATACATATGTGCTCCAAATTTCATAAGCACACCTCAAATGGTTATTATTATATTATACTATATATAGCTAAATTACCACTCACTCATTGACATAATTGTTCTCCTAGAAAGAGACAGAAAATGATACAATGATGTATGAGAGATGTGTTCGAGTGCGGGAGTCGAGTAGGGAAAAATTATGACATTTCGGAAAAACAAGATGGCGGCCGACGTGATTCTTGTAACTCTTTTGTTTTCCAACCGATTTTGTTGCAACTCGCAATGATTGAAGAAATTAGGAAACGATCTATAGAAAAAGTAGAAAAAATTGGAAAAACAAGATGGCGGCCGAGCTGTAGTGTTTTAAAATTTTTGATTTTTCGACCCCGAACCGCGGCGCCACAGATCCGAAACGGAGGGGTCGAGCATAATATTTTTTTCTTATTTCGCCTACAATTATCCTGTATTTTGACAGAATGGGGGTAATTAAAAAAAATTCAAGATGGCGGCTGTCACGGCGGCCGTTCGGTTTGAGTTACGAAAAAACGCAATTTTAAAATTCAATTTTCTCACAGTTGGCAACGTCGGAGCGTTTTGACTTCTATGGGGCGATTGTGTGTACAGACGCGAGGTATGGAATGGGAAAATAAAATTACCCCATTTCTCGGGAAATTTTCAAGATTTACCCCAAAAATAAAAAAATCGAAATACGAATTTTTTTAAAAATTCGAGTACGAGCAACCACGTGTCCCACCTGTACGAATGACATTTGGGTAATTTCGTCGCCCAGGTCTGGCAGCACTGGAATTTATCAAAGAAAAAGTGATTTTCGACATGGTCTTTTTTCAGGGGCTATCATGTCGGCTGGGTGCGAGCGAGATGAACAATTGAAACGTCGTCAGGAGCGGCGTATCCTGTAGTTCACAGGAAAATTATAAAACTGTGCCAAAAGTTTCTGTGAAACGAGGCGGCGGCCATTTTGTATTCTTTTTGTGTTTTTGAAAATTTCAATGACGTCTTAGAGGCGGTTGGCAACATTTGGGAAAGTTGACATGTATGGATCGATTGTGTAACTCGACGGGCAGTATCGAGAAATGAAAACAGTGTTGCCACAGTCGGGGTAGTTTTCGAGATTTTCCCTAAAAACTTCCTCCTATAAAATTTTGTATGAAAAAATTTTTTTCCACCGATGGCTTCGTTTAGAAGTCAGAAAACATAACTTGAAGAAAAATATGGAGACAGCTGATGATTGAGGATTTCGGAGACGGGTAAAGGGCACGGCAAGGGTATTGAAGATAGGTGGGGTGTGCTCGAACAAATGTCACTCGAAACCTCATCCAATTGGCAATGAGTTTAAAAAAAACTCAAAAATGGTGGATTCAAGATGGCTGCCATACAAATTTTGTTAGTGTCTATCTCGGAGAGTATGAGAGATGGAAGTGTGGTTTCTTGGCAAGATATGGTCAGGACGAGGAGGTCTAATTAGCGAAATGGAAAAAAATTCAAGATGGCGGAATATTTTTTTTCATACCAAATTATATGGCGAATATTGAAGAGACTACAAGTGTAGAACTATGTAAGATTTTGATACGGTTCCGTTTTACCCACGACGAGGCTCCCTGGGATTACAAAACAGGAGACTTATATCAGAGTTTTAAAAATTCAGCGCCATTTTGAAATTCTTTGTTAATTGACCGATTTCGTTCAAAATCGATATTTAGGACTCCCTGGGGATACAAAACAGGAAACTGTTATCAAAATAAAAAAAAACCAGCGCCATTTTGAAATTCTTTGTTAATTGACCGATTTCGTTCAAAATCGATATTTAGGGCTTCCTGTGATTACAGAACAGGAAACTGGTATCAAAATTTAAAAAAAATCAGCGCCATTTTGAAATTCTTTGTTAATTGACCGATTTGGTTCAAAATCGATATTTAGGACTTCTTCGAATTTCAAAACAGGAAACTGATGCCAAAGTTTTAAATAATCAGCGCCATTTTGGAATTCTTTGTTAATTGACCAATTTCGTTCAAAATCGATATTTAGGACTCCATGGGGTTACTCAACAGTAAACTGTTACCAAAATTAAAAAAAACCAGCACTATTTTGAAATTCTTTGTTAATTGACAGATTTCGTTCAAAATCGATATCTGAGGATCCCTGGGATTAAAAAACAGGAAACTGATACAAAAGTTTTAAAAAATCAGCGCCATTTTGAAAATCTTTGTTAATTTACAGATTTAGTTCAAAATCGATATCTGAGGATCCCTGGGATTACAAAACAGGAAACCGATACCAAAGTTTTAAAAAATCAGCGCCATTTTGAAATTCTTTGTTAATTGATCGATTTCGTTCCAAATCGATATTTAGTACTCCATGGGATTACAAGACAGGAAACTGGTACCAAAATTTTACAAAACCAGCGCCATTTTGAAATTCTTTGTTAATTGACAGATTTCGTTCAAAATCGATATCTGAGGATCCCTGGGATTAAAAAACAGGGAACTGATACAAAAGTTTTAAAAAATCAGCGCCATTTTGAAAATCTTTGTTAATTTACAGATTTAGTTCAAAATCGATATCTGAGGATCCCTGGGATTACAAAACAGGAAACCGATACCAAAGTTTTAAAAAATCAGCGCCATTTTGAAATTATTTGTTAATTGATCGATTTCGTTCAAAATCGATATCTGAGGTTCCCTGGGATTACAAAACAGGAAACTGATACCAAAGGTTTAAAATAGCAGCGCCATTTTGAAATTCTTTGTTAAGTGACCGATTTCGTTCAAAATCGATGTTTAGTGCTTCCTGGGATTGCAAAACAGGAAACTGGAACCAAATTTTAAAAAATCAACGCCATTTTGAAATTCTTTGTTAATTGACCGATTCCGTTCAAAATCGATATCTGAGGATCCCTGGGATTAAAACACAGGAAACTGATACCAAATTTTAAAAAATCAGCGCCATTTTGAAAATCTTTGTTAATTTACAGATTTAGTTCAAAATCGATATCTGAGGATCCCTGGGATTACAAAACAGGAAACCGATACCAAAGTTTTAAAAAATCAGCGCCATTTTGAAATTCTTTGTTAATTGATCGATTTCGTTAAAAATCGATATTTAGTACTCCATGGGATTACAAGACAGGAAACTGGTACCAAAATTTTACAAAATCAGCGCCATTTTGAAATTCTTTGTTAATTAACAGATTTCGTTCAAAATCGATATCTGAGGATCCCTGGGATTACAAAACAGGAAACCGATACCAAAGTTTTAAAAAATCAGCGCCATTTTGAAATTATTTGTTAATTGATCGATTTCGTTCAAAATCGATATCTGAGGATCCCTGGGATTACAAAATAGGAAACGGTTACCAAAATTTAAAAAAAACCAGCGCCATTTTGAAATTCTTTGTTAATTGACCGGTTTCACTCATAATTGATATTTAGGACTCCCTGGGATCACAAAACAGGAAACTGATACCAAAGGTTTAAAATAGCAGCGCCATTTTGAAATTCTTTGTTAAGTGACCGATTTCGTTCAAAATCGATGTTTAGTGCTTCCTGGGATTGCAACTGGAACCAAATTTTAAAAAATCAGTGCCATTTTGAAATTCTTTGTTAATTGACCGATTCCGTTCAAAATCGATATTTGGGGCTCCTTAGGATTACAAAACAGGAAACTGGTATCAAAATTTTAAAAAATCAGCGCCATTTTGAAATTCTTTGTTACTTGACCGATTTCGTTCAAAATCGATATTTAGTGTTCTCAGGGATTACAAAACAGGAAACTGATACCAAAGTTTTAAAAAATCAGCGCCATTTTAAAATTCTTTTTTAAATTACCGATTTTTTTCCGAATCGATATCTGAGGATCCCTGGGATTACAAAACAGGAAACCGATACCAAAGTTTTAAAAAATCAGCGCCATTTTGAAATTCTTTGTTATTGTAGCGATTTCGTTCCAAATCGATATTTAGGACTCCATGGGATTGCAAAACAGGAAACTGGTACCAAAATTTAAAAAATTCAGTGCCATTTTGAAATTCTTTGTTATTATAGCGATTTCGTTCAAAATCGATATTTAGGACTTCCTCGAATTTCAAAACAGGAAACTTATGCCAAAGTTTTAAAAAATCAGCGCCATTTTGAAATTCTTTGGTAATTGACAGATTTCGTTCAAAATCGATATCTGAGGATCCCTGGGATTACAAAACAGGAAACCGATACCAAAGTTTTAAAAAATCAGCGCCATTTTGAAATTCTTTGTTATTGTAGCGATTTCGTTCCAAATCGATATTTAGGCCTCGCTGGGATTACAAAACAGGAAACCGATACCAAAGTTTTAAAACATCAGCGCCATTTTGAAAATCTTTGTTAATTTACAGATTTCGTTCAAAATCGATATCTGAGGATCCCTGGGATTAAAAAACAGGAAACTGATACCAAAGTTTTAAAACATCAGCGCCATTTTGAAAATCTTTGTTAATTTACAGATTTAGTTCAAAATCGATATCTGAGGATCCCTGGGATTACAAAACAGGAAACCGATACCAAAGTTTTAAAAAATCAGCGCCATTTTGAAATTCTTTGTTAATTGACCGATTTCGTTCAAAATCGATATTTAGGACTCCATGGGATTGCAAAACAGGAAACTGATACCAAAATTGTAAAAAATCAGCGCCATTTTTAAATTCTTTGTTATTGTAGCGATTTCGCTCAAAATCCTTATTAGAAGCCCTAAGGCTTCCTGCGATTATAAAACAGGAAACTACAGGATACCAAACTTGAGAAAAATCAGCGCCATTTTTAAATTCTTTGTTATTGTAGCGATTTCGCTCAAAATCAATATTTAGGGCTTCCTGGGATTACAAAACAGGAAACTGATACCAAAGTTTTAAAAATCAGCGTTATTTTGAAATTCTTTGTTAAGTGACCGATTTCGTTCAAAATCGATATTTAGGGCTCCCTGGGGTTACAAAACAGGAAAGTGGTACCAAAGTTGTAAAAAATCAGCGCCATTTTGAAATTATTTGGGGATTGACCAATTTAGTTCTAAATTGATATTTAGGACTCCCTGGGAATACAATACAGGAAACTGAAATGAAATTTTAAAAAAATCTGCGCCATTTTGTAATTCTTTGTTAATTGACCGATTTGGTTCAAAATCGATGTTTAGTGCTTCCTGGGATTGCAAAACAGGAAACTGGAACCAAATTTTAAAAAATCAGTGCCATTTTGAAATTCTTTGTTAATTCACCGATTCCGTTCAAAATCGATATTCGGGGCTCCTTAGGATTACAAAACAGGAAACTGGTATCAAAATTTTAAAAAATCAGCGCCATTTTGAAATTCTTTGTAAATTGACCGATTTCGTTTAAAATCGATATTTAGGGCTCCCTGGGATTACAAAACAGGAAACTGGTATCAAAATTTTAAAAAATCAGCGCCATTTTGAAATTCTTTGTTAAATTACCGATTTTTTTCCGAATCGATATCTGATCATCCCTGGGATTACAAAACAGGAAACTGATACCAAAGTTTTAAAAAATCAGCGCCATTTTGTTTTTTTTTTAATCACAACCCGGGAGCTGCTTTAGCAGCTCACGCACAGAGCGAAATACTAGTTATTATACTATATATAGCTAAATTACCACTCACTCATTGACATAATTGTTCTCCTAGAAAGAGACAGAAAACGATATAATGATGTATGAGAGATGTGTTCGAATGCGCGAGTCGAGTAGGGAAAAATTATGACTTTTCAGAAAAACAAGATGGCGGCCGACGTGCTTTTTGTAACTCTTTTATTTTCCAACCGATTTCGTTACAACTCGCAGTGATTGAAGAAATTAGGAAACGATTACTAGAAAATGTAGAAAAAATCGGAAAAACAAGATGGCGGCCGAGCTGTAGTGTTTTAAAATTTTTGATTTTTCGACCTCGAACCGCGGCGCCTCAGATCCGAAACGGCGCGGTCGAGCATAATTTTGTTTCCTATTCCCGCCCACAATTATCCTGTATTTTGACAGAATGGGGGTGGTTTTTAAAAATTCAAAATGGCGGCTGTCACGGCGGCTGTTCGGTTTGAGTTACGAAAAAAACGCAATTTTAAAATTCAAATTTCTCGCAGTTGGCAACGTCGGAGCGTTTCGACTTCTACGGGGAGATTGTGGGTACAGACTCGAGGTATGGATTGGGGAAAAAAAATTACCCCATTTCTCGGGAAAATTTCAAGATTTACCCCAAAAATAAAAAAATAGAAATACGAACTTTTTTAAAAATTCGAGTACGAGCAACCATGTTTCCCACTTGTACGAATGACATTTGGGTAATTTCGTCGCCGAGGTCTGGCAACACTGGAATTTATCAAAGAAAAAGTGATTTTCGACATGGTCTTTTTTCAGGGGCTATCGTGTCGGCTGGGTGCGAGCGAGATGAAAGATTGAGACGTCATCAGGAGCTGTGTATCCTGTAGTTCACGGGAAAATTATGAAACTATGCAAAAAGTTTTTGTGAAACGAGGTGGCGGCCATTTTGTATTCTTTTTGTGTTTTTGAAAATTTCAATCAAGTCTTAGAGGCGGTTGGCAACATTTGGGAAAGTTGACATGTATGGATCGATTGTGTAACTCGACAGGCAGTATCGAGAAATCAAAACAGTGTTGCCATATTCGGGGTAGTTTTCGAGATTTTCCCTAAAAACTTCCTCCTGTAAAATTTAGTATAAAAAAATTTTTTTTCACCGATGGCTTCGTATAGAAGTCAGAAAATATAACTTGAAAAAAAATATGGAGACACCTGATGATTGAGGATTTCGGAGACGAGTGAAGAGCACGGGCAAGTTATTGAAGATAGGCGGGGGTGCTCGAACAAATGTCATTGGAAACCTCGTCCAATTGGCAGTGAGTTTAAAAAAAACTCAAAAATGGTGGATTCAAGATGGCTGCCATACAAATTTCGTTAGTGTCTATCTCGGAGAGTATGAGAGTTGGAAGTGTGGTTTCTTGGCAAGAGATGATCAGGACAAGGAGGTCTATTTAGCGAAATGAAAAAAAATTCAAGATGGCGGAATATTTTTTTTCATACCAAATTATATGGCGAACATTGAAGAGACTACAAGAGTAGTAGTAGTGTGTCGTAATTGACATAATTGTTCTCCTAGAAAGAAACAGAAAACGATACAATGGTGTAAGGGAGATGTGTTCGGGTGCGGGATGGAAGTAGGGAAAAATTATGAAATTTCGGAAAAAAAAGATGGCGGCCGACGTGATTCTTGCAACTCTTTTATTTTCCAACCGATTTCGTTACAACTCGCAATGATTGAAAAAATTGGGAAACGGTCGACAGAAAAAGTGGAAAAAATTGGAAAAACAAGATGGCGGCCGAGCTGTAGTGTTTTCAAATTTTTGATTTTTAGACCCGAACCGCTGCGCCACAGATCCGAAACGTCGTGGTCGAGCCTAATATGTTTTCTTTTTCCTCTTAAATTATCCTGTATTTTGACAGAATGGGTGTGGTTTTTAAAAATTCAAGATGGCGGCTGTCGCGGCGGCCGTTTGGTTTGAGTTACGAAAAAACGCAATTTTAAAACTCAAATTTCTCGCAGTTGGAAACGTCGGAGCGTTTCGACTTATACGGGGAGATTGTGTGTACAGACTCGAGGTATGGATTGGGGGAAAAAATTACCCCATTTCTCGGGAAAATTTCATGATTTACCCCAAAAATAAAAAAATCGAAATACGTATTTTTTGCAACCACGTGTCTCACTTGTACGAATGACATTTGGGTATTTTAGTAGCCGAGTTCTGGCAACACTGGAATTTATTTTTATTTATAAGACACGGAAGTGTGGTTTCTTGGCAAGAGATGATCAGGACGAGGATGTCTATTTAGCAAAATGAAAAAAATTCAAGATGGCGGAATATTTTTTTTCATACCAAATTATATGGCGAATATTGAATTGACTACAATTAGTGTAGAACTATGCAAGATTTTGATACAGTTCCGTTTTACCCACGACGGGGCTCCCTGGGATTACAAAACAGGAAGCTGATAACAAAGGTTTTAAAAATCAGCGCCATTTTGAAATTCTTTAATAATTGACCGATTTCGTTCAAAATCGATATTTAGGGCTCCCTGGGATTAACAAATAGGAAACTGGTACCAAAATTTAAAAAAATCAGCGCCATTTTGAAATTCTTTGTTATTGTTGCGATTTCGTTCAAAATCAATATTTAAGGCTCCCTGGGATTACAAAACCGGAAACTGGTACCAAAATTTTAAAAAACCAGCGCCATTTTGAAATTCTCTGTTAATTGACCGATTTCGTTCAAAATCGATATTGAGGACTCCCTGGGATCACAATACAGGAAACTGGTACCAGAATTTAAAAAAATCAACGCCATTTTGAAATTCTTTTTTTTAAAAAAAATTCAAGATGGCGGAATATTTTTTTTCATACCAAATTATATGGCGAATATTGAATTGACTACAATTAGTGTAGAACTATGCAAGATTTTGATACGGTTGCGTTTTACCCACGACGGGGCTCCCTGGGATTACTAAACAGGAAGCTGATAACAAAGTTTTTAAAAATCAGCGCCATTTTGAAATTCTTTAATAACTGACCGATTTCGTTCAAAATCGATATTTAGGGCTCCCTGGGATTAAAAACAGGAAACTGTTACCAAAATTTTAAAAATTCTGCGCCATTTTGAAATTCTTTGTTAATTGACCGATTTGGTTCAAAATCGATATTAAGGGCTCCCTGGGGCTACAAAACAGGAAACTGGTACCAAAAATGTAAAAATCAGCGCCATTTTGAAATTCTTTGTTAATTGACTGATTTCGTTCAAAATCGATATTTAGGACTTCCTGGGATTACAAAACAGGAAACTGGTATCAAAATTTTAAAAAATGAGCGCCATTTTGAAATTCTTTGTTACAGAAACGATTTCGTTCAAAATCGATATCTGACGATCCCTAGGATCACAAAACAGGAAACTGTTACCAAAATATTAAAAAATCAGCGCCATTTTGAATTTCTGTTTTAATTGACCGATTTTGTTCAAAATCGATATTTAGGACTCCCTGGGATCACAAAACAGGAAACTGGTACCAGAATTTGAAAAATCAACGCCATTTTGAATTACTTTGTGAATTGACCGATTTCGTTCAAAATCCATATTTAGGATTCCCTGGGATCACAAAACAGGAAACTGGTACCGGAATTTTAAAAATCAACGCCATTTTGAAATTCTTTGTTAATTGACCGATTTCGTTCAAAATCGATATTTGGGGCTCCCTGGGATTACAAAACAGGAAACTGATTCCAAAATTTTAAAAAATCTGCGCCATTTTGAAATTCTTTGTTAATTGACCGATTTCGTTCAAAATCGATATTTAGGGCTTCCTGTGATTACAGAACAGGAAACTGGTATCAAAATTTAAAAAAAATCAGCGCCATTTTGAAATTCTTTGTTAATTGAGCGATTTCGTTCAAAATGGATATTTAGGACTCCCTGGGGATACAAAACAGGAAACTGTTACTATAATAAAGAAAATACAGCGCTACTTTGAAATTCTTTGTTAATTGACCGATTTCGTTCAAAATCGATATTTACGACTCCCTGGGATCACAAAACAGAAAACTGGCACCAAAGTTTCCAAAAATCAGCGCCATCTTGAAATAATTTCTTAATTGACAAATTTCGTTCAATACGTCGTTCGTTCGATATTTAGGACTCCCTGGGGATACAAAACAGGAAACTGTAACCAAAATAAAAAAAACCAGCGCCATTTTGAAATTCTTTGTTAATTGACCGATTTCGTTCAAAATGGATATTTAGGACTCCCTGGGAATACAAAACAGGAAACTGTTACCAAAATAAAGAAAATACAGCGCCATTTTGAAATTCTTTGTTAATTGACCGATTTCGTTCAAAATCGATATTTAGGACTCCCTGGGGATACAAAACAGGAAACTGTTACCAAAATAAAAAAAACCAGCGCCATTTTGAAATTCTTTGTTAATTGACCGATTTCGTTCAAAATCGATATTTAGGACTCCCTGGGGATACAAAACAGGAAACTGTTACCAAAATAAAAGAAAAAACAGTGTCATTTTGAAATTCTTTATTAATTGATCGATTTCGTTCAAAATCGATATCTGAGGATCCCTGGGATTACAATACAGGAAACTGATACCAAAGTTTTAAAAAATCAGCGCCATTTTGTTGTTTTTTTTTAATCACAACCCGTGAGCTGCTTTAGCAGCTCACGCACAGAGCGAAAAACTAGTTATTATAATATATATAGCTCGATTACCACTCACTCACTGACTCATTGACATAATTGTTCTCCTAGAAAGAGACAGAAAATGATACAATGATGTATGGGAGAAGTGTTCGAGTGCGGGAGTCGAGTGGGGAAAAATTATGACATTTCGGAAAAACAAGATGGCGGCCGACGTGATTCTTGTAACTCTTTTGTTTTCCGAGCGATTTCGTTACAACTCGCAGTGATGGAAGAAATTAGGAAACGATCTATAGAAAAAGTGGAAAAAATTGGAAAAACAAGATGGCGGCCGAGCTGTAGTGTTTTAAAATTTTTGATTTTTCGACATCGAACCGCGGCGCCACAGATCCGAAACGGCGTGGTCGAGCATAATTTTTTTTTCTATTCCCGCCTACAACTGTCCTGTATTTTGGCAGAATGGGAGTGATTTAAAAAAATTCAAGATGGCGGCTGTCACGGCGGCCGTTCGGTTTGAGTTACGAAAAAACGCAATTTTAAAATTCAAATTTCTCGCAGTTGGCAACGTCGGAGCGTTTCGTCTTCTACTGGGAGATTGTGGGTACAGACTCGAGGTATGGATTGGGGAAAAAAAATTACCCCATTTCTCGGGAAAATTTCAAGATTTACCCCAAAAATTAAAAAATCGAAATACGTATTTTTTGCAAAATTCGAGTATGGGCAACCACGTGTCTCACTTGTGCAAATGACATTTGGGTATTTTCGTCGCCGAGGTCTGGCAACACTGGAATTTATCAAAGAAAAAGTGATTTTCGACATGGTCTTTTTTCAGGGGCTATCATTTCGGCTGGGTGCGAGCGAGATGAAAAATTGAAACATCATCAGGAGCGGTGTATCCTGTAGTTCACGGGAAAGTTATAAAACTGTGTCAAATGTTTCTGTGAAACGAGGTGGCGGCCATTTTGTATTCTTTTTGTGTTTTTGAAAATTTCGATCACGTCTTAGAGGCGGTTGGCAACATTTGGGAAAGTTGACATGTATGGATCGATTTTGTATCTCGACGGGCAGTATCGAGAAATCAAAACAGTGTTGCCACATTCGGGGTAGTTTTCGAGATTTTCCCTAAAAACTTCCTCCTGTAAAATTTTGTATGAAAAAATTTTTTTTCACCGATGGCTTCGTATAGAAGTCAGAAAATATAACTTGAAGAAAAATATGGAGACACCTGATGATTGAGGATTTCGGAGACGGGTGAAGAGCACGGCCAGGGTATTGAAGATAGGTGGGGGGTGCTCGAACAAATGTCACTCGAAACCTCATCCAATTGGCGATGAGTTTAAAAAAAACTCAAAAATGGTGAATTCAAGATGGCTGCCATACAAATTTCGTTAGTGTCTATCTCGGAGAGTATGAGAGATGGAGGGGTGGTTTCTTGGCAAGAGATGATCAGGACGAGGAGGTCTATTTAGCGAAATGAAAAAAAATTCAAGATGGCGGAATATTTTTTTTCATACCAAATTATATGGCGAACATTGAAGAGCCTACAAGTGTAGTAGTGTAGCAATTGACAGATTTGTTCTCCTAGAAAGAAACAGAAAATGATAAAATGCTGTATGGGAGATCTGTTCTGGTGCGACATGGGAGTAAGGAAAAATTATGACATTTCGAAAAAACAAGATGGCGGTCGACGTGCTTTTTGTAACTCTTTTGTTTTCTAACCGATTTTGTTACAACTCGCAATGATTGAAAAAATTGGGAAACGGTCGACAGAAAAAGTGGAAAAAATTGGAAAAACAAGATGGCGGCCGAGCTGTAGTGTTTTCAAATTTTTGATTTTTAGACCCGAACCGCTGCGCCACAGATCCGAAACGTCGTGGTCGAGCCTAATATGTTTTCTTTTTCCTCTTAAATTATCCTGTATTTTGACAGAATGGGTGTGGTTTTTAAAAATTCAAGATGGCGGCTGTCGCGGCGGCCGTTTGGTTTGAGTTACGAAAAAACGCAATTTTAAAACTCAAATTTCTCGCAGTTGGAAACGTCGGAGCGTTTCGACTTATACGGGGAGATTGTGTGTACAGACTCGAGGTATGGATTGGGGGAAAAAATTACCCCATTTCTCGGGAAAATTTCATGATTTACCCCAAAAATAAAAAAATCGAAATACGTATTTTTTGCAACCACGTGTCTCACTTGTACGAATGACATTTGGGTATTTTAGTAGCCGAGTTCTGGCAACACTGGAATTTATTTTTATTTATAAGACACGGAAGTGTGGTTTCTTGGCAAGAGATGATCAGGACGAGGATGTCTATTTAGCAAAATGAAAAAAATTCAAGATGGCGGAATATTTTTTTTCATACCAAATTATATGGCGAATATTGAATTGACTACAATTAGTGTAGAACTATGCAAGATTTTGATACAGTTCCGTTTTACCCACGACGGGGCTCCCTGGGATTACAAAACAGGAAGCTGATAACAAAGGTTTTAAAAATCAGCGCCATTTTGAAATTCTTTAATAATTGACCGATTTCGTTCAAAATCGATATTTAGGGCTCCCTGGGATTAACAAATAGGAAACTGGTACCAAAATTTAAAAAAATCAGCGCCATTTTGAAATTCTTTGTTATTGTTGCGATTTCGTTCAAAATCAATATTTAAGGCTCCCTGGGATTACAAAACCGGAAACTGGTACCAAAATTTTAAAAAACCAGCGCCATTTTGAAATTCTCTGTTAATTGACCGATTTCGTTCAAAATCGATATTGAGGACTCCCTGGGATCACAATACAGGAAACTGGTACCAGAATTTAAAAAAATCAACGCCATTTTGAAATTCTTTTTTTAAAAAAAAATTCAAGATGGCGGAATATTTTTTTTCATACCAAATTATATGGCGAATATTGAATTGACTACAATTAGTGTAGAACTATGCAAGATTTTGATACGGTTGCGTTTTACCCACGACGGGGCTCCCTGGGATTACTAAACAGGAAGCTGATAACAAAGTTTTTAAAAATCAGCGCCATTTTGAAATTCTTTAATAACTGACCGATTTCGTTCAAAATCGATATTTAGGGCTCCCTGGGATTAAAAACAGGAAACTGTTACCAAAATTTTAAAAATTCTGCGCCATTTTGAAATTCTTTGTTAATTGACCGATTTGGTTCAAAATCGATATTAAGGGCTCCCTGGGGCTACAAAACAGGAAACTGGTACCAAAAATGTAAAAATCAGCGCCATTTTGAAATTCTTTGTTAATTGACTGATTTCGTTCAAAATCGATATTTAGGACTTCCTGGGATTACAAAACAGGAAACTGGTATCAAAATTTTAAAAAATGAGCGCCATTTTGAAATTCTTTGTTACAGAAACGATTTCGTTCAAAATCGATATCTGACGATCCCTAGGATCACAAAACAGGAAACTGTTACCAAAATATTAAAAAATCAGCGCCATTTTGAATTTCTGTTTTAATTGACCGATTTTGTTCAAAATCGATATTTAGGACTCCCTGGGATCACAAAACAGGAAACTGGTACCAGAATTTGAAAAATCAACGCCATTTTGAATTACTTTGTGAATTGACCGATTTCGTTCAAAATCCATATTTAGGATTCCCTGGGATCACAAAACAGGAAACTGGTACCGGAATTTTAAAAATCAACGCCATTTTGAAATTCTTTGTTAATTGACCGATTTCGTTCAAAATCGATATTTGGGGCTCCCTGGGATTACAAAACAGGAAACTGATTCCAAAATTTTAAAAAATCTGCGCCATTTTGAAATTCTTTGTTAATTGACCGATTTCGTTCAAAATCGATATTTAGGGCTTCCTGTGATTACAGAACAGGAAACTGGTATCAAAATTTAAAAAAAATCAGCGCCATTTTGAAATTCTTTGTTAATTGAGCGATTTCGTTCAAAATGGATATTTAGGACTCCCTGGGGATACAAAACAGGAAACTGTTACTATAATAAAGAAAATACAGCGCTACTTTGAAATTCTTTGTTAATTGACCGATTTCGTTCAAAATCGATATTTACGACTCCCTGGGATCACAAAACAGAAAACTGGCACCAAAGTTTCCAAAAATCAGCGCCATCTTGAAATAATTTCTTAATTGACAAATTTCGTTCAATACGTCGTTCGTTCGATATTTAGGACTCCCTGGGGATACAAAACAGGAAACTGTAACCAAAATAAAAAAAACCAGCGCCATTTTGAAATTCTTTGTTAATTGACCGATTTCGTTCAAAATGGATATTTAGGACTCCCTGGGAATACAAAACAGGAAACTGTTACCAAAATAAAGAAAATACAGCGCCATTTTGAAATTCTTTGTTAATTGACCGATTTCGTTCAAAATCGATATTTAGGACTCCCTGGGGATACAAAACAGGAAACTGTT
Source organism: Erebia palarica (assembly GCA_964035005.1). Taxonomy (NCBI): domain Eukaryota; kingdom Metazoa; phylum Arthropoda; class Insecta; order Lepidoptera; family Nymphalidae; genus Erebia; species Erebia palarica. The sequence goes on from OZ035989.1 coordinate 13,298,677, forward strand.
ACCAAAATAAAAAAAACCAGCGCCATTTTGAAATTCTTTGTTAATTGACCGATTTCGTTCAAAATCGATATTTAGGACTCCCTGGGGATACAAAACAGGAAACTGTTACCAAAATAAAAGAAAAAACAGTGTCATTTTGAAATTCTTTATTAATTGATCGATTTCGTTCAAAATCGATATCTGAGGATCCCTGGGATTACAATACAGGAAACTGATACCAAAGTTTTAAAAAATCAGCGCCATTTTGTTGTTTTTTTTTAATCACAACCCGTGAGCTGCTTTAGCAGCTCACGCACAGAGCGAAAAACTAGTTATTATACTATATATAGCTCGATTACCACTCACTGACTGACTGACTCATTGACATAATTGTTCTCCTAGAAAGAGACAGAAAATGATATAATGATGTATGAGAGATGTGTTCGAGTGCGGGAGTCGAGAAGGGAAAAATTATGACATTTCGGAAAAACAAGATGGCGGCCGACGTGATTCTTGTAACTCTCTTGTTTTCCAACCGATTTCTTTGCAATTCGCAATGATTGAAGAAATTAGGAAACGGTCAACAGAAAAAGTGGAAAAAATGCAAAAACAAGATGGCGGCCGAGCTGTAGTGTTTTAAAATTTTTGATTTTTCGACCTCGAACCGCGGCGCCACAGATCCGAAACGAAGAGGTCGAGCATAATTTTTTTTTCTATTCCCGCCTACACTTATCCTGTATTTTGACAGAATGGGGGTGGTTTTTGAAAATTCAAAATGGCGGCTGTCACGGCGGCCGTTCGGTTTGAGTTACGAAAAAACGCAATTTTAAAATTCAAATTTCTCGCAGTTGGCAACGTCGGAGCGTTTCGACGTCTATGGGGCGATTGTGTGTACAGACTCGAGGTATGGATTGGAGGAAAAAAATTACCCCATTTCTCGGGAAAATTTCAAGATTTACCCCAAAAATTAAAAAATCGAAATACGTATTTTTTAGAAAATTCGAGTACGAGCGACCACGTGTTCCACTTGTACGAATGACATTTGGGTAATTTCGTCGCCGAGGTCTGGCAACACTGGAATTTATCAAAGAAAAAGTGATTTTCGACATGGTCTTTTTTCAGGGGCTATCATGTCGGCTGGGTGCGAGCGAGATGAAAAATTGAAACGTCATCAGGAGCGGTGTATCCTGTAGTTCACGGGAAAATTATGAAACTATGCAAAAAGTTTTTGTGAAACGAGGTGGCGGCCATTTTGTATTCCTTTTGTGTTTTTGAAAATTTCGATCACGTCTTAGAGGCGGTTGGCAACATTTGGGAAAGTTGACATGTATGGATCGATTGTGTAACTCGACGGGCAGTATCGAGAAATAAAAACAGTGTTGCCACATTCGGGGTAGTTTTCGAGATTTTCCCTAAAACCTTCCTCCTGTAAAATTTTGTATGAAAAAATTTTTTTTCACTGCTGGCTTCGTATGGAAGTCAAAAAATATAACTTGAAGCAAAATTTGGAGACAGCTGATGATTGAGGATTTCGGAGACGGGTGAAGAGCACGGCCAGGGTATTGAAGATAGGTGGGGGGTGCTCGAACAAATGTCACTCGAAACCTCATCCAATTGGCAATAAGTAAAAAAAAAACTCAAAATGGTGGATTCAAGATGGCTGCCATACAAATTTCGTGAGTGTCTATCTCGGAGAGTATGAGAGATGGAAGTGTGGTTTCTTGGCAAGAGATGATCAGGACGAGGAGGTCTATTTAGCGAAATGAAAAAAAATTCAAGATGGCGGAATATTTTTTTTCATACCAAATTATATGGCGAATATTGAAGAGACTACAAGTGTTGTAGTAGTGTTTAGTAATTGACCAAATTGTTCTCCAAGAAAGATACAGAAAACGATACAATTATGTTAGAGAGATGTGTTCGGGTGCAGGATGGGAGTAACTTTTGAAATTTCGGAAAAACAAGATGGCGGCTGTAACGGCGGCCGTTCGGTCTGAATTACGAAAAAAGGCAATTTTAAAATTCAACTTTAACGGGGAGATTGTGTGTACAGACTCGAGGTATGGATTGAGGAAAAAAATTACCCCATTTCTCGGGAAATTTTCAAGGTTTACCCCAAAAATAAAAAAATCGAAATACGTAATTTTTGCTAAATTCGAGTACGAGCAACCACGTGTTTCACTTGTACGAATGACATTTAGGTATTTTCGTCGCCGAGGTCTGGCAGCACTGGAATTTATCAAAAAAAAAGTGATTTTCGACATGGTAATTTTTTGGAATTCTTTGTTAATTGACAGATTTCGTTCAAAATCGATATCTGAGGATCCCTGGGATTACAAAACAGGAAACCGATACCAAAGTTTTAAAAAATCAGCGCCATTTTGAAATTCTTTGTTAATTGACCGATTTCGTTAAAAATCGATATTTAGGACTCCATGAGATTGCAAAACAGGAAACTGCTACCAAAATTTAAAAAATTCAGTGCCATTTTGAAATTCTTTGTTAATTGACCGAATTCGTTCAAAATCGATATCTTAGGATCCCTGGGATTACAAAACAGAAAACTGATACCAAAGTTTAAAAAAATCAGCGCCATGTATTTTTTTTTAATCACAACCCGTGAGCTGCTTTAGCAGCTCACGCACAGAGCGAAAAACTAGTTATTATATTATACTATATATAGCTCAATTACCACTCACTCACTGACTCACTGACTCATTGACATAATTGTTCTCCTAGAAAGAGACAGAAAATGATACAATGATGTATGGGAGATGTGTTCGAGTGCGGGAGTCGAGTAGGGAAAAATTATGACATTTCGGAAAAACAAGATGGCGGGCGACGTGATTCTTGTAACTCTTTTGTTTTCCAACCGATTTCGTTGCAACTCGCAATGATTGAAGAAGTTAGGAAACGATCTATAGAAAAAGTGGAAAAAATTAGAAAAACAAGATGGCGGCCGAGCTGTAGTGTTTTAAAATTTTTGATTTTTCGACCCCGAACCGCGGCGCCACAGAGCTGAAACGGCGGGGTCGAGCATGATTTTTTTTTCTATTTACGCCTACAATTATCCTGTATTTTGACAGAATGGGGGTGGTTTTTTAAAATTCAAGATGGCGGCTGTCACGGCGGCCGTTCGGTTTGAGTTACGAAAAAACGCCATTTTAAAATTCAATTTTCTCGCAGTTGGCAACGTCGGAGCGTTTCGACTTCTAAGGGGAGATTGTGTGTACAGACTCGAAGTATGGATTGGAGGAAAAAAATTACCCCATTTCTCGGGAAAATTTCAAGATTTACCCCAAAAATTAAAAAATCGAAATACGAACTTTTTTAATAATTCGAGTACGAGCAACCAGGTGTCCCACTTGTACGAATGACATTTGGGTAATTTCGTCGCCAAGGTCTGTCAACACTGGAATTTATCAAAGAAAAAGTGATTTTCGACATGGTCTTTTTTCAGGGGCTATCATGTCGGCTGGGTGCGAGCGAGATGAAAGATTGAAACGTCATCAGGAGCGGTGTATCCTGTAGTTCACGGGAAAATTATAAAACTATGTCAAATGATTCTGTGAAACGAGGTGGCGGCCATTTTGTATTCCTTTTGTGTTTTTGAAAATTTCGATCACGTCTTAGAGGCGGTTGGCAACATTTGGGAAACTTGACATGTATGGATCGATTGTGTAACTCGACATGCAGTATCGAGAAATCAAAACAGTGTTGCCACATTCGGGGAAGTTTTCGAGATTTTCCCTAAAAACTTCCTCCTGTAAAATTTTGTATGAAAAAATTTTTTTTCACTGCTGGCTTCGTATGGAAGTCAGAAAATATAACTTGAAAAAAAATGTGGAGACACCTGATGATTGAGGATTTCGGAGACGGGTGAAGAGCACGACCAAGGTATTGAAGATAGGCGGGGGGTGCTCAAACAAATGTCATTCGAAACCTCGTCCAATTGGCAGTGAGTTTAAAAAAAACTCAAAAATGGTGAATTCAAGATGGCTGCCATACAAATTTCGTTAGTGTCTATCTCGAAGAGTATGAGAGATGGAAGTGTGGTTTCTTGGCAAGATATGATCTGGACGAGGAGGTGTATTTAGCGAAATGAAAAAAAAAATCAAGATGGCGGAATATTTTTTTTCATACCAAATTATATGGCGAACATTGAAGAGACTACAAGTGTAGTAGTGTAGCAATTGACAGAATTGTTCTCCTAGAAAGAGACAGAAAACGATACAATTATGTTAGGGAGATGTGTTCGGGTGCGGGATGGGAGTAGGGAAAAATTATGAAATTTCGGAAAAACAAGATGGCGGCTGTCACGGCGGCCGGTCGGTCTGAATTACGAAAAAATGCAATTTTAAAATTCAACTTTCTCGCAGTTGGCAACGTCGGAACGTTACGACTTTAACGGGGAAATTGTGTGTACAGACTCGAGGTATGGATTGAGGAAAAAAATTACCCCATTTCTCGGGAAAATTTCAAGATTTACCCCAAAAATTAGAATAATCGAAATACGTATTTTTTGCAAAATTCGAGGACGAGCAACCACGTGTCCCACTTGTACAAATGACATTTGGGTAATTTCGTCGCCGAGGTCTGGCAACACTGGTATTTATCAAAGAAAAAGTGATTTTCGACATGGTCTTTTTTCAAGGGCTATCATTTCGGCTGGGGTAGCGAGATGAAAAATTGAAACGTCATCAGGAGCGGTGTATCCTGTAGTTCACAGGAAAATTATAAAACTATGTCAAATGATTCTGTGAAACGAGGTGGCGGCCATTTTGTATTCTTTTTGTGTTTTTGAAAATTTCGATCACGTCTTAGAGGCGGTTGGCAACATTTGGAAAAGTTGACATGTATGGATCGATTGTGTAACTCGACGGGCAGTATCGAGAAATCAAAACAGTGTTGCCACATTCGGTGTAGTTTTCGAGATTTTTCCTAAAAACTTCCTCCTGTAAAATTTTGTATGAAAAAATTTTTTTTCACTGCTGGCTTCGTATGGAAGTCAGAAAATATAACTTGAAGAAAAATATGTAGACAGCTGATGATTGAAGATTTCGGAGACGGGTAAAGAGCACGGCCAGGGTATTGAAGATAGGTGGGGGGTGCTCGAACAAATGTCACTCGAAACCTCATCCAATTGGCAATAAGTAAAAGAAAAACTCAAAATGGTGGATTCAAGTTGGCTGTCATACAAATTTCGTGAGCGTATTTCTCGGAGAGTATGAGAGATGGAAGTGTGGTTTCTTGGCAAGAGATCATCAGGACGAGGAGGTCTATTTAGCGAAATGAAAAAAATTTCAAGATGGCGGAATATTTTTTTTCATACCAATTTATATGGCGAATATTGAAGAGACTACAAGTGTTGTAGTAGTGTTTAGTAATAGACCAAATTGTTCTCCTAGAAAGAAACAGAAAATGATACAAAGGTGTATGGGAGATCTGTTCTGGTGCGACATGGGAGTAGGGCAAAATTATGACATTTCGGAAAAACAAGATGGCGGCTGATATGATTCTTGCAACTCTTTTGTTTTCCAACCGATTTCGTTACAACTCGCAATTATTGAAGAAATTAGGAAACGATTAGTAGAAAAAGTGGAAAATATTGGAAAAACAAGATGGCGGCTAAGCTGTAGTGTTTTCAAATTTTGATTTTTAGACCCGAACCGCTGCGCCACAGATCCGAAACGGCGTGGTCGAGCATAATTTTTTTTTCTATTTCCGCCTACAATTATCCTATATTTTGATAGAATGGGGGTGGTTTTTAAAAATTCAAGATGGCGGCTGTCACGGCGGCCGTTCGGTTTTAGTTACGAAAAAACGCAATTTTAAAATTCAAATTTCTCGCAGTTGGAAACGTCGGAGCATTTCGACTTCTACGGGGAGATTGTGTGTATAGACTCGAGGTATGGATTGGGCAAAAAAAATTACCCCATTTCTCGGGAAAATTTCATGATTCACCCCAAAAATTAAAAAATCTAAATACGTATTTTTTGCAAAATTAGAGTAGAGCAACCACGTGTCTCACTTGTACGAATGACATTTGGGTATTTTCGTCACCGAGGTCTGGCAACACTGGAATTTATTTATTTATAAGAGACGGAAGTGTGGTTTCTTGGCAAGAGATGATCAGGACGAGGATGTCTATTTAGCAAAATGAAAAAAAAAATCAAGATGGCGGAATATTTTTTTTCATACCAAATTATATGGCGAATATTGAATTGACTGCAATTTTAATATGGTTCCGTTTTACCCACGACGGGGCTCCCTGGGATTATGAAACCGGAAGCTGATAACAAAGTTTTTAAAAATCAGCGCCATTCGGAAATTCTTTAATTATTGACCGATTTCGTTCAAAATCGATATTTAGGGCTCCCTGGGATTACCAAATAGGATACTGGTACCAAAATTTTAAAAAATCAGCGCCATTTTGAAATTCATTGTTATTGTTGCGATTTCGTTCAAAATCAATATTTAGGGCTTCCTGGGGTAACAAAACAGGAAACTGGTACCAAAGTTGTAAAAATCAGCGCCATTTTGAAATTCTTTGTTAACTGACCGATTTGGTTCAAAATCGATATTTAGGACTTCCTGGGATTACAAAACAGGAAACTGGTATCAAAATTTTAAAAAATCAGCGCCATTTTGAAATTCTTTGTTACAGAACCGATTTCGTTCAAAATCGATATCTGACGATCCCTAGGATCACAAAACAGGGAACTGTTACCAAAATTTTAAAAAATTAGCGCCATTTTGAAATTCTGTGTTATTTGACCGATTTTGTTCAAAATCGATATTTAGGACTCCCTGGGATCACAAAACAGGAAACTGCTACCAGAATTTAAAAAATCAACGCCATTTTGAAATACTTTGTGAATTGACCGATTTCGTTCAAAATCGATATTTAGGACTCGCTGGGATTACAAAACAGGAAACTGGTACCAAAAATTTAAAAAAGCAGCGCCATTTTGAAATTCTTTATTAATTGATCGATTTCGTTCAAAATCGATAATTATCACTTCTTGAGATTACAAAACAGGAAACAGTTACCAAAATTTAAAAAACCAGCGCCATTTTGAAATTCTATGTTAATTTACCGATTTCGTTCAAAATCGATATTTAGGGCTCCCTGAGATCGCAAAACAGGAAACTTATACTAAAGTTTTAAAAAATCAGCGCCATTTTGGAATTATTTTTTAATTGACCGATTTCGTTCAAAATCGATATTTAGGGCTCCCTGGGAATACAAGACAGGAAACTGTTACCAAAATAAAAAAAAACCAGCGCCATTTTGAAATTCTTTGTTAATTGACCGATTTGGTTCGAAATCGATATTTAGAACTTCTTGGGATTACAAAACAGGAAACTGGTACCAAAATTTAAACAAAAAAGGCCCCATTTGAAATTCTTTGTTAATTGACCGATTTCGTTCAAAAACGATATTTAGTACTCCATGGGAATACAAGACAGGAAACTGGTACCAAAATTTTACAAAATCAGCGCCATTTTGAAATTCTTTGTTAATTTACAGATTTAGTTCAAAATCGATATCTGAGGATCCCTGGGATTAAAAAATAGGAAACTGATACCAAAGTTTTAAAACATCAGCGCCATTTTGAAATTCTTTGTTAATTGACCGATTTTGTTCAAAATCGATATTTAGGACTCCATGGGATTGCAAAACAGGAAACTGGTACCAAAATTTAAAAAATTCAGCGCCATTTTGAAATTCTTTGTTAATTGATCGATTTCGTTCAAAATCGATATTTAGGGCTCCCTGGGATTACAAAATAGAAAATTGGTACCAAAATTTTAAAAAACCAACGCCATTTTGAAATTCTTTGTTATTGTAGCGATTTCGTTCAAAATCGATATTTAGGACTTCCTCGAATTTCAAAACAAAAAACTGATGCCAAAATTTTAAAAAATCAGCGCCATTTTGGAATTCTTTGTTAATTGACCGATTTCGTTCAAAATCGATATTTAGGACTTCCTCGAATTTCAAAACCGGAAACTGATGCCAAAGTTTTAAAATATCAGCGCCATTTTGGAATTCTTTGTTAATTGACCGATTTCGTTCAAAATCGATATTTAGGACTCCATGGGGTTACTAAACAGTAAACTGTTACCAAAATTAAAAAAAACCAGCACTATTTTGAAATTCTTTGTTAATTGACCGATTTCGTTCAAAATCGATGTTTAGGACTACCTGGGATTTCAAAACAGGAAACTGATACCAAAATTGTAAAAAATCAGCGCCATTTTTAAATCCTTTGTTATTGTAGCGATTTCGCTCAAAATCAATATTTAGGGCTTCCTGCGATTACAAAACAGGAAGCTGATACCAAAGTTTTAAAAATCAGTGTTATTTTGAAATTCTTGGTTAAGTGACCAATTTCGCTCAAAATCGATATTTAGGGCTCCCTGGGGTTACAAAACAGGACACTGGTACCAAAGTTGTAAAAAATCAGCGCCATTTTGAAATTATTTGGGAATTGACCAATTTAGTTCAAAATTGATATTTAGGACTCCCTGGGAATACAATACAGGAAACTGATATGAAATTTTAGAAAAATCTGCGCCATTTTGTAATTCTTTGTTAATTGACCGATTTTGTTCAAAATCGATATCTGAGGATCTCTGGGATTACAAAACAGGAAACTGATACCAAAGTTTTAAAAAATCAGCGCCATTTTGTTTTTTTTTATCACAACCCGTGAGCTGCTTTAGCAGCTCACGCACAGAGCGAAAAACTAGTTATTATTATACTATATATAGCTCAATTACCACTCACTGACTCACTGACTCATTGACATAATTGTTCTCCTAGAAAGAGACAGAAAACGATATAATGATGTATGAGAGATGTGTTCGAGTGCGGGAGTTGAGTAGGGAAAAATTATGACATTTCGAAAAAACAAGATGGCGGCCGACGTGATTCTCGTAACTCTTTGGTTTTCTAACCGATTTTGTTGCAACTCGCAATGATTGAAGAAATTAGGAAACGATCTATAGAAAAAGTGGAAAAAATCGGAAAAACAAGATGGCGGCCGAGCTGTAGTGTTTTAAAATTTTTGATTTTTCGACCTCGAACCGCGGCGCCACAGATCCGAAACGGCGTGGTCGAGCATAATTTTTTTTTCTGTTCCCGCCTACAATTATCTTGTATTTTGACAGAATAGGGGTGGTTTTTAAAAATTCAAGATGGCGGCTGTCGCGGCGGCCGTTCGGTTTGAGTTACGAAAAAACGCAATTTTCAAATTCAAATTTCTCGCAGTTGGCAACGTCGGAGCGTTTCGACTTCTACGGGGTGATTGTGTGTACAGACACGAGGTATGGATTGGGAAATAAAATTACCCCATTTCTAGGGAAATTTTCGAGATTTACCCCAAAAATAAAAAAATCGAAATACGAACTTTTTTAAAAATTCGAGTACGAGCAACCACGTTTCTCACTTGTACGAATGACATTTGGGTAATTTCGGCGCCCAGGTCTGGCAACACTGGAATTTATCAAAGAAAAAGTGATTTTCGACATGGTCTTTTTTCAGGGGCTATCATGTCGGCTGGGTGCGAGCGAGATGAACAATTGAAACGTCGTCAGGAGCCGTGTATCCTGTAGTTCACAGGAAAATTATAAAACACTGCAAAAAGTTTTTGTGAAACGAGGTGGCGGCCATTTTGTATTCATTTTGTGTTTTTGAAAATTTCGATCACGTCTTAGAGGCGGCTGACAACATTTGGGAAAGTTGACATGTATGGCTCGATTGTGTAACTCGACGGGCAGTATCGAGAAATCAAAACAGTGTTGCCACATTCGGGGTAGTTTTCCAGATTTTCCCTAAAAACTTCCTCCTGTAAAATTTTGTATGAAATTTTTTTTTTCCACTTATGGCTTCGTATGGAAGTCAGAAAATATAACTTGAAGAAAAATATGGAGACACCTGATGATTGAGGATTTCGGAGACGGGTGAAGGGCACGGCAAGGGTATTGAAGGTAGGTGGGGGGTGCTCGAACAAATGTCACTCGAAACCTCATCCAATTGGCGATGAGCTTAAAAAAAACTCAAAAATGGTGAATTCAAGATGGCTGCCATACAAATTTCGTTAGTGTCTATCTCGGAGAGTATGAGAGATCGAAGTTTGGTTTCTTGGTAAGATAAGATCAGAACGAAGAGGTCTATTAATCGAAATGAAAAAAAATTCAAGATGGCGGAATATTTTTTTCATACCAAATTATATGGCGAATATTGAAGAAACTACAAGTGTAGTAGTAGTGTGTAGTAATTGACATAACTGTTCTCCTAGAAAGAGACAGAAAACGAACCAATGGTGAATGGGAGATGTTTTTGAGTGCGGGTTGGGAGCAGGAAAAAATTATGACATTTCGGAAAAATAAGATGGCGGCCGGTGTGATCCTTGCAACTCTTTTGTTTTCCAACCGATTTCGTTACAACTCGCAATTATTGAAGAAATTAGGAAACGATTAATAGAAAAACGGGAAATAATTGGAAAAACAAGATGGCGGCCAAACTGTAGTGTTTTCAAAGTTTTTATTTTTAGACCCGAACCGTTGCGCCACAGATCCGAAACGGCGTGGTCGAGCATAATATTTTTTCTTTTTCGTCTACAATTATCCTTGCTTTGACAGAGTGGGAGTGGTTTTTAAAAATTCAAGATGGCGGCTGTCACGGCGGCCGTTCGGTTCGAGTTACGAAAAAACGCCATTTTAAAATTCAAATTGCTCGCAGTTGGCAACGTCGGAGCGTTTCGACTTCTACGGGGTGATCGTGTGTACAGACGCGAGGTATGGATTGGGAAAATAAAATTACCCCATTTCTAGGGAAATTTTCGAGATTTACCCCAAAAATAAAAAAATCGAAATACGAACTTTTTTAAAAATTTGAGTACGAGCAACCACGTGTCTCACTTGTACGAATGACATTTGGGTAATTTCGCCGCCCAAGTCTGGCAACACTGGAATTTATCAAAGAAAAAGTGATTTTCGACACGGTCTTTTTTCAGGGGCTATCATGTCGGCTGGGTGCGAGCGAGATGAACAATTGAAACGTCGTCAGGAGCGGGGTATCCTGTAGTTCACAGGAAAATTATAAAACACTGCAAAAAAAATTTGTGAAACGAGGTGGCGGCCATTTTGTGTTCCTTTTGTGTTTTTGAAAATTTCAATCACGTCTTAGAGGCGGTTGGCAACATTTGGGAAAGTTGACATGTATGGATTGATTGTGTAACTCGACGGGCAGTATCGAGAAATAAAAACAGTGTTGCCACATTCGGGGTAGTTTTCGAGATTTTCCCTAAAAACTTCCTCCTGTAAAATTTTGTATGAAATTTTTTTTTTCCACGTAAGGCTTCGTATGGAAGTCAGAAAATATAACTTGAAGAAAAATATGGAGACAGCTGATGATTGAGGACTTCGCAGACGGGTAAAGAGCACGGCCAGGGTATTGAAGATAGGTGGGGGGTGCTCGAACAAATGTCACTCGAAACCTCATCCAATTGGCAATAAGTAAAAAAAAAATTCAAAATTGTGGATTCAAGATGGCTGCCATACAAATTTCGTGAGTGTCTATCTCGGAGAGTATGGGAGATGGAAGTGTGGTTTCTTGGCAAGAGATGATCAGGACGAGGAGGTCTATTTGGTGAAATGAAAAAAAAATCAAGATGGCGGAATTTTTTTTTTCATACCAAATTATATGGCGAATATTGAAGGGACTGCAAGTATAGAACTATGCAAGATTTTGATACGGTTCCGTTTTACCCACGACGAGGCTCCCTGGGATTACAAAACAGGAAACTTATATCAGAGTTAAAAAATCAGCGCCATTTTGAAATTCTTTGTTAATTGACCGATTTCGTTCAAAATCGATATGTAGGACTCCCTGGGATCACAAAACAGGAAACTGATACCAACATTTTAAAAAATCAGCGCCATTTTGAAATTCTTTGTTAATTGACCGATTTCGTTCAAAATCGATATTTAGGGCTCCCTGTGATTACAGAACAGGAAACTGGTATCAAAATTTAAAAAAACCAGCGCCATTTTGAAATTCTTTGTTATTGTAGCGATTTCGTTCAAAATCGATATTCAGGACTTCTTCGAATTTAAAAAAAGGAAACTGATGCCAAAGTTTTAAATAAACAGCGCCATTTTGGAATTCTTTGTTAATTGACCGATTTCGTTCAAAATCGATATTTAGGACTCCATGGGGTTACTCAACAGTAAACTGTTACCAAAATTAAAAAAAAACAGCACTATTTTGAAATTCTTTGTTAATTGACAGATTTCGTTCAAAATCGATATCTGAGGATCCCTGGGATTAAAAAACAGGAAACTGATACAAAAGTTTTAAAAAATCAGCGCCATTTTGAAAATCTTTGTTAATTTACAGATTTAGTTCAAAATCGATATCTGAGGATCCCTGGGATTACAAAACAGGAAACCGATACCAAAGTTTTAAAAAATCAGCGCCATTTTGAAATTCTTTGTTAATTGACCGATTTCGTTCAAAATCGATGTTTAGGACTCCCTGGGATTTCAAAACAGGAAAGTGATACCAAAATTGAAAAAAATCAGCGCTTTTTTAAATTATTTGTCATTGTAGCGATTTCGCTCAAAATCCTTAATTAGGGCTTCCTGGGATTACAAAACAGGAAACTGATACCAAAGTTTTAAAAATCAGCGTTATTTTGAAATTCTTTGGGAATTGACCAATTTAGTTCAAAATTGATATTAAGGACTCCCTGGGAATACAATACAGGAAACTGATATGAAATTTTAAAAAAATCTGCGCCATTTTGTAATTCTTTTTTAATTGACCGATTTTGTTCAAAATCGATATCTGAGGATCCCTGGGATTACAAAACAGAAAACTGATACCAAAGTATTCAAAAATCAGCGCCATTTTGAAATTCTTTGTTAATTGATCGATTTCGTTCCAAATCGATATTTAGTACTCCATGGGATTACAAGACAGGAAACTGGTACCAAAATTTTACAAAACCAGCGCCATTTTGAAATTCTTTGTTAATTGACAGATTTCGTTCAAAATCGATATCGAGGATCCCTGGGATTAAAAAACAGGAAACTGATACAAAGTTTTAAAAAATCAGCGCCATTTTGAAAATCTTTGTTAATTTACAGATTTAGTTCAAAATCGATATCTGAGGATCCCTGGGATTACAAAACAGGAAACAGATACCAAAGTTTTGAAAAATCAGCGCCATTTTGAAATTCTTTGTTAATTGACCGATTTGGTTCAAAATCGATGTTTAGGACTCCGTGGGATTGCAAAACAGGAAACTGGTACCAAAATTTCAAAAATTCAGCGCCATTTTGAAATTCTTTGTTATTGTAGCGATTTCGTTCAAAATCGATATTTAGGACTTCCTCGAATTTCAAAACAAGAAACTGATGCCAAATTTTTACAAAATCAGCGCCATTTTGAAATTATTTTTTAATTGACCGATTCCGTTCAAAATCGATATTTGGGGCTCCTTAGGATTACAAAACAGGAAACTGGTATCAAAATTTTAAAAAATCAGCGCCATTTTGAAATTCTTTGTAAATTGACCGATTTCGTTTAAAATCGATATTTAGGGCTCCCTGGGATTACAAAACAGGAAACTGGTATCAAAATTTTAAAAAATCAGCGCCATTTTGAAATTATTTGTTAATTGATCGATTTCGTTCAAAATCGATATCTGAGGATCCCTGGGATTACAAAATAGGAAACGGTTACCAAAATTTTAAAAAAACCAGCACCATTTTGAAATTCTTTGTTAATTGACCGGTTTCACTCATAATTGATATTTAGGGTTCCCTGGGATTAAAAAACAGGAAACTGATACCAAAGGTTTAAAATAGCAGCGCCATTTTGAAGTTCTTTGTAAATTGACCGATTTCGTTTAAAATCGATATTTAGGGCTCCCTGGGATTACAAAACAGGAAACTGGTATCAAAATTTTAAAAAATCAGCGCCATTTTGAAATTCTTTGTTACTTGACCGATTTCGTTCAAAATCGATATTTAGGACTCCATGGGGTTACTAAACAGTAAACTGTTATCAAAATTTAAAAAAATCAGCGCCATTTTGAACTTCTTTGTTAATTGACCGATTTCGTTCAAAATCGATATTTAGGACTCCATGGGGTTACTAAACAGTAAACTGTTATCAAAATTTAAAAAAATCAGCAATTTTTTGAAATTCTTTGTTAATTGACCGAATTCGTTCAAAATCGATATCTGAGGATCCCTGGGATTAAAAAACAGGAAACTGATACCAAAGTTTTAAAAAATCAGCGCTATTTTGAAATTCTTGTTACGTGACCGATTTTATTCAAAATCGATAGAGTAAAGACTGTCCTACTTGTAAGTCTAACTACGTCACGTGAGCTGCTTTAGCAGCTCACGCACAGAGCGAAATACTAGTTATAATATATATAGCTCGATTACCACTCACTCACTCATTGACAGAATTGTTCTCCTAGAAAGAGACAGAAAACGATACAATGATGTACCGGAGATGTGTTCGTGTGCGCGAGTCGAGTAGGGAAAAATTATGACATTTCGGAAAAACAAGATGGCGGCTGACGTGCTTTTTGTAACTCTTTTGTTTTCCAACCGATTTCGTTACAACTCGCAGTGTTTTAAGAAATTAGGAAACGATTACTAGAAAAATTGGAAAAAATTGGAAAAACAAGATGGCGGCCGAGCTGTAGTGTTTTGAAAATTTTGATTTTTCGACCCCGAACCGCGGCGCCACAGATCCGAAACGGCGTGGTCGAGCATAATATTTTTTTCTTTGTCGGCCTGCAATTATCCTGTATTTCGACAGAATGGGGGTGGTTTTTAAAAATTCAAGATGGCGGCTGTCGCGGCGGCCGTTCGGTTCGAGTTACGAAAAAACGCCATTTTAAAATTCAAATTTCTCGCAGTTGGCAACGTCGGAGCGTTTCGACTTCTACGGGGAGATTGTGTGTACAGACTCGAGGTATGGATTGGGAAAATAAAATTACCCCATTTCTAGGGAAATTTTCGAGATTTACCCCAAAAATTAAAAAATCGAAATACGTATTTTTTGCTAAATTCGAGTACGAGCAACTACGTGTCCCACTTGTACAAATGATATTAGGGTAATTTCGTCGCCGAGGTCTGGCAACACTGGAATTTTTCAAAGAAAAAGTGATTTTCGACATGGTCTTTTTTCAGGGGCTATCATTTCGGCTGGGTGCGAGCGAGATGAAAGATTGAAACGTCATCAGGAGCGGTGTATCCTGTAGTTCACAGGAAAATTATAAAACTATGCAAAAAAATTTTGTGAAATGAAGTGGCGGCCATTTTGTATTCTTTTTGTGTTTTTGAAAATTTCAATCACGTCTTAGAGGCGGTTGGCAACATTTGGGAAAGTTGACATGTATGGATCGATTGTGTAACTCGACGGGCAGTATTGAGATATCACAACAGTGTTGCCTAATTCGGGGAAGTTTTCGAGATTTTCCCTAAAACTTCCTCCTGTAAAATTTTGTATGAAAAATTTTTTTTTCACTGATGGTTTCGTATAGAAGTCAGAAAATATAACTTGAAGAAAAATATGGGGACAGCTGATGATTGAGGATTTCGGAGACGGGTGAAGAGCACGGCCTGGGTATTGAAGATAGGTGGGGGTTGCTCGAACAAATGTCACTCGAAACCTCATCCAATTGGCAATAAGTAAAAAAAAAACTCAAAATGGTGGATTCAAGATGGCTGCCATACAAATTTCGTGAGTGTCTATCTCGGAGAGTATGAGAGATGGAAGTGTGGTTTCTTGACAAGAGATGATCAGGACGAGGAGGTCTATTTAGTGAAGTGAAAAAAAATTCAAGATGGCGGAATATTTTTCTTTATACCAAATTATATGGCGAATATTGAAGAGACTATAGGTGAAGTAGTAGTGTGTAGTAATTGACTTATCTGTTCTCCTAGAAAGAAACAGAAAACGATGCAATGGTGTAAGGGAGATGTGTTCGGGTGCGGGATGGAAGTAGGGAAAAATTATGAAATTTCGGAAAAAAAAGATGGCGGCTGACGTGATTCTTGCAACTCTTTTGTTTTCCAACCGATTTCGTTACAACTCGCTATTATTGAAGAAATAAGAAAACTATTAACAGAAAAAGTGGAAAAAATTGGAAAAACAAGATGGCGGCTGAGCTGTAGTGTTTCAAGTTTTTGATTTTTCGACCCCGAACCGCGGCGCCACACATCTAAAACGGCGTTGTCGAGCATAATATTTTTTTCTGTTTTCGCCTACAATTATCCTGTATTTTGACAGAATGGGAGTGGTTTTAAAAAATTCAAGATGGCGCCTGTCGCGGCGGCCGTTCGGTTTGAGTTACGAAACAATGCAATTTTAAAATTCTAATTTCTCGCAGTTGGAAACGTCGGAGCGTTTCGACTTCTGCGGGGAGATTGTGTGTACAGACTCGAGGTATGGACTGGGGAAAAAAATTACCCCATTTCTCGGGAAAATTTCATGATTTACCCCAAACATAAAAAAATCGAAATACGTATTTTTTGCAAAATTCGAGTACGAGCAACCACGTGTCTCACTTGTACGAATGACATTTGGGTATTTTAGTATCTGGCAACGCCATTTTCAAATACTTTGTGAATTGACCGATTTCGTTCAAAATCGATATTTAGGATTCCCTGGGATCACAAAACAGGAAACTGGTACCGGAATTTTAAAAATCAACGCCATTTTGAAATTCTTTGTTTATTGACCGATTTCGTTCAAAATCGATATTTGGGGCTCCCTGGGATTACAAAACAGGAAACTGATTATAAAATTTTAAAAAATCTGCGCCATTTTGAAATTCTGTGTTAATTGACCGATTTTGTTCAAAATTGATATTTAGGACTCCCTGGGATCACAAAACAGGAAACTGGTACCAGAATTTAAAAAATCAACGCCATTTTGAAATACTTTGTGAATTGACCGATTTCGTTCAAAATCGATATTTAGGACTCCCTGGGATCACAAAACAGGAAACTGATACCAAAATTTTAAAAAATCTGCGCCATTTTGAAATGCTTCGTTAATTGACCGATTTGGTGCAAAATCTATATTTAGGACTTCCTGGGATTACAAAACAGGAAACTGGTATCAAAATTTTAAAAAATCAGCGCCATTTTGAAATTCCTTGTTACAGAACCGATTTTGTTCAAAATCGATATGTAACGATCCCTAGGATCACAAAACAGGAAACTGTTACCAAAATTTTAAAAAATCAGCGCCATTTTGAAATTCTGTGTTAAATGACCGATTTTGTTCAAATTCGATATTTAGGACTCCCTGGGATCACAAAACAGGAAACTGGTACCAGAATTTAAAAAATCAACGCCATTTTGTAATTCTTTGTTAATTGACCGATTTTGTTCAAAATCGATATCTGAGGATCCCTGGGATTACAAAACAGGAAACTGATACCAAAGTAAAAAAAAATCAGCGAATTCTTTTTTTTTTTTTACACAACCCGTGAGCTGCTTTAGCAGCTCACGCACAGAGCGCAAAACTAGTTTAGATATAAACGTACAAAAATCGTCATTTTTATGCTCTACCTAGGTATAGATCAAAACTCTGACACGGGGCATACTACCATTGCTTAAAGCCGTATTATTTTAATATTGTTGACGTTTATGTTGTAGTGTTATAATCATTATTTTAAGGACGTCAAAGTACGTGACATTCAACCGTTATTTTGAAACAATACTGCTTTAAGCGGTGGTAGTATCTCCGTCGTCCACTTCCTGCGGCAACTTGCATTATATTCTACGCATAGTGCATGCACAACTAAATAAAACAAGAGTTGTTAAGTAAAAAAAAACTCCGATTACATAAATCATACTGCAGGTCTTTGTTTAAATTCGTTATTTTGTGTTGTTAACTATTGAAAATGACACATAATTATTATTTTAATGTAAATAATAATGCATCTTAATATAGTTGCATTAAAACCTTACCTTCGTATTCATGCATTTTGTGCAACGAAACGTCATTGACAGAAAAGAAGAAGAAACGTATTTGAAGTCGTCAATTCAAGCTGTCAATCATTGTGATTTGTATTCATTTTTTATAGTGGTTTTAGTGATATCGACTGTTTACCGTGCTTGTTTTCAATGTTTCACTAAAAACTTTTGATTTTGAACTTTTGCAATCAAAATTGATGAGATGTAGAAATGTGCTGTAGAGGTAGTCTGACCATAGATGTAATCTGTCAATGTCAGTGTAACTCTAGGTACACTATATATTTTTCTTGAGAATTCTCGTCTTTAATTATCTTGTACAATGAGTCGTACAATAGAATTACTGGTGGGTGACACACTGACCTTACACCGAATAATAAGTACCTACTAATGTTAAACGTAAACTAAACTAATAGAAAAGTCCTATTACAGTGTAAAGGATTATTTGAATGATAGCAAGGCATGAGTATGAATTGTTACAGCGGCTGATTATGTAATGTTAAATTATAAGTACATATATATAATTTCAAATATTTGTGAGATGGTGATAATTTAAAAAAAATGCGGAGTTTATTGCGGGCTCTTCTCAGACCAGGGCACGTTTGGAACCCTCGTAGCTTTAGTTTTAAGATACGACAGTTAATTATCACCATCACGTCTTATGCTCTGTAAGCGTGACGTTCAGAAGGTGTACTTTGTAGGTATATGTATATTTTGAATAAATATGTTTTGAGTTTGAGATTGAGTTCAATAATTTCTGTACAAAAAGTAATGATATCCCATCAAAAACATAAATGTAAAATGAGAGCCAAGTTCAAAATTGTGATATATATGCCTTGGTTGTTGACTTCAGCGACAAAAGAAGTGAGATCTAAATGGGTGCCAAGTTCAATGGTCAGTCCTGCAATTTATTTATCCCATCAAAAAGATAAATGTGAAATGAGAGCCAAATTCAAAATTGTGATATATATGCCTTGGTTGTTGACTTCAGCGACAAAAGAAGTGAGATCTAAATGGGTGCCAAGTTCAATGATCAGTCCTGAAATTTATTTATTACAACATATAATATTTTATAACAACTTAAAATATCATTTCTTCTTATAACTTAGTATAAAATGTTGAAGACTAAGGCTTTGGCTTGGCTAGTTTTTATATACGAATTATAGCCTTCACAAGTTGTAAAGCTGTAAGTTCTTATTTTATTCTTCCGAAAATTTGGCTTGCTGGTAGAAACTGTACTTTTAGGTACCTACTTAATAATAATTCGTAATTAAATATGACTTCAAACGGTAAAGGAAAACATCGTGAGTAAACCTGCATGCCCGAGAGTTCTTCATAATATTCTCGAAGGTGTGTTAAGTCTGCCAATCCGCACTTGGCTTGCGTGGTGGATTATGGTCAAACCCGAGAGAAGACTCGTGCTCAGTAGTGAGCCGGCATTTGGTTGATGACAGAGAGAGAGACGTGGCAGAAAAGACCCATAATAACGAGTGATAGTGAGCAGAGTTTAAGAAAAGATATATTTTCCATTCAATGTAGCAATGAACTGACATCAGAAGCTTTGTTTTAACTTTCAAGTCGCATAATCCTCGTGACAAGAGAAGGCGTCTGAATAATTAACGAATTCATTCGGACTGCTCAATTAGTACTTCGTGAAGAAAGTAAATATTTCCTCTTTTTACGAATGAATGACAAAAACATACTTTTCTAAATTCTACTCGCGCTCTCAGTTTGGGGTATTTTAATTCCGTAAATAGCTAATCTTGGTCGCGTTGAAGTGCGGCGTAGTAAAATATTTACAAGCGGTTACGGAAGCACGTGTTTTCTTTACTAAATGATGGAGGAAATTTTCCATGACACCTACGCAGTTTGATGATCATACAGTTGAGAAAATATAGCTTTGTTAGGGCCGCCATGTACATTCGGAATTCCGTTTCTGATTCGAAATATCGAATTGGAATTTTGGACGTAGCAAATCCACATAAATCAAGGGGTCTAATCACACATGTTTATATCCGTTTCGAAATTCCGAATGGAAGCCTGTGCGTTTGGAATTATGAACGGAGAAAAACCCTTCTTGTTTCTTCTTCTTAGCTAGATACAGAAACATGGTGTGATGTGACGGCCGGGGTACCTCAGGGTGGTGTGTTGTCTCCTTTGCTGTTTGCTATCCTCATTAATTCTATTACTCCGTACATCTCTTCTTTCTACCACATGTATGCAGATGATATCCAAATTTACCGCTCTGCACCCCTAGAAGATCTGGACGCTGCTGTGGCTGCAGTTAATGGTGATCTAACTGCTATTGCTGAATGGAGTAAGCAGTATGGGCTTCGCGTTAATCCAGTTAAATCACAGGCAATCATTATTGGCAGTCCGGGATACATAGCTAAACTTGACTTGCGAGGACTTCCCCCGATCTGTTTTAATGGTGTTGTGATTCCTTATTGTGACTCCGTTAAAGATTTAGGTATATATTTAGATTCTCAACTATCCTGGTCTGGGCATGTTAAAGAGCTGAGTAGGAGGACTTTTGCAACGATGAACTCTTTGCGACGGTTGCGCTCTGTCTTGCCGATCCCTACCAAAATTATGTTGGCACAATCTCTCCTTCTTTCTATTCTTGATTATGCTGACGTAAGCTATCTTAATTTGACTGAGGACCAACTAAACAAGCTTGAGCGACTCCAGAATCTCGCCATTTGGTTCATTTTTGGTTTGCGCAAATATGACCACGTTTTTTTTCGTCAAAAGCTCAAGTGGCTCCCTATTCGCCGTCGCCGGGATTTGCATGTACTTTCTCTTCTGTACTGTATGCTATTTCATTTAAAAACTCCCTCCTACCTGAAGGAGAAATTCATTTTTCTTGGAATGCAGTGCGATTTAAGACCATGTCGAACCTTAGCACTGAAAACCCCAACCCATAAAACAAAGTTCTTTGAAAATTCGTTCAGTGTTCGAGCTGTTCAGCTATGGAATGCACTTCCACTGACCATACGCCAATCTAAGTCACTGGACATATTTAAAAATGCTGTTAAGAATCATTATATTGCAAACTAAAGACGACAATAAAAATTATTCTTTGAGCTGAGTCAAAATATATATTATAATAAAATACATATGTATTAGTATATTTTATAATTAGTATATATATATAATTTATATTTTGATTATATGTTTATTATTGGTTTATGTGTTAGTATGTAGTTATTTGAATGTAAGTATATTATACAACCACCTGCAGTCTATTCTCCTTATTTTCTCCTTTTCCTAAGGTTGCCTGGTAGAGATCGCTACCTAAGCGATAAGGCCGCCTTTTGTATCCTACTTCTGTGTTTTTTTTATTTCCTATTTTTGTTATTTTTACTTTTTGTGGTGGTACAAATAAAGTATATAATAGTAATAATAATAATAATGTAATCGCCATGATAAAATCGTCGTCCATATTCGCTGACAGAATATCTGAACTCAGAGGCTCTCCCAGCATCTGAGCCTTATTATTCCGAACGGAAATAAACGTATGTGTGTGTATTTATGGAATCCCGATTCGATATTTCGAAACGGATTTTCGAAACGGAATTCCGAATTTATGTGGCCGTTCTTAGAAAGTGGTAGGTACTTTTCTTAGTAGTGGACATCAAAAAAAATTATATGGGCAATAAGGGACATACTTATGTATCCCAAATGTAACAGTGCGTTATAATTATCATAATTCGGTGTTTGGGCCAAGACGGTAACTGGGTGGGGAATTGAGTATAACGACCTGAATTTAAACTTTACGTTTCTATCGTACCTTTTATGTATCGGTTATTATCACTGTCATTACTATAGTATACACCACAGTACTATGCTATACACCGTATTATAAATGCAAAAGTGTGTTTGTTGATTTTTGCTTCAATCACGCCGCAACGGATTGACGTAAGTAAAATTTTAAGAGTGTCGTAGACTAGTCTCCCCGCGATTTTCAAAACCTAACCCACGCGGAAGAAAGTCGCAGGCAATATCTGGTAGTATTATTATCATTATAACTAAAAGATGCTACAAAACTGCTACCATTTAGATCTCACTTCTTTTGTCGCTGAAGTCAACAACCAAGGCATATATATCACAATTTTGAACTTGGCTCTCATTTTACATTTATGTTTTTGATGGGATATTATTTCTCAAATGTATAAAGCTTTAGCGTTGCTGGGTACTGAGCACTTTTCCCTGCGAGAGAATGAGATAGAATACAAAGTTATATTTATCGTAGGCTACTTTTGTGAAGTTACACTTCTGCCGTGTGTGAATTGCACACACGCACACTTTTTTTTGTTTTTTATAGAGGCTACGTTTCTTTGAAGCATTTATTTCTCAAAAGAATAATGCTGTTTTTTTTTAAAGACCAAGAGATAGAAATTCAAGCACTTTTAAAGTTATAGGTAAGTAGCTATAAACTTTTCCGAAGAGAGAAATCAAAATCCATTTTGCTCATTGGTATGAGTCACGACTCACGAACGTGTGAAACTTGCATTCGGCTTTAAGCTTAAGTTTAGGAAAAACTAGCTGATGACCGCGACTTAGTCCGCGTGGTTTAAGTTTTTTAATTCCCGCGGGAACTTTGTCACTATTTAGGTCCTCATCTATACCTTTGCAAAATATCAATGTCGGGGTGATTGATGGACAAATCAACAAATAAATGCACTTTCACTGGAGTTTCGCATTTATAATATTAGTATGATGACTGGAACATTTCCTGAAGTTCGGGGAGACCTTTACCCGAAAAGGGGCCCAGTGCAATTTTAATACCAACCTATTATTAATTGCAATCTAGTCTAGTTTGTTTGTAGAAAGTATTTTTTAAAATTTATAACTGAAACGTTGGCTAATAAGTTTTGTAGCATCTTTTAGTTATAATGATAATAATACTACCAGATATTGCCTGCGACTTTCTTCCGCGTGGGTTAGGTTTTGAAAATCGTGGGGAGACTAGTCTACGACACTCTTAAAATTTTACTTACTTCAATCCGTTGCGGCGTGATTGAAGCAAAAATCAACAAACACACTTTTGCATTTATAATACGGTGTATAGTATAGTACTGTGTTGTATAGTATAGTAATGACAGTGATAATAACCGATACATAAAAGGTACGATAGAAACGTAAAGTTTAAATTCAGGTCGTTATATTCAATTACCCACCCAGTTACCGACTTGGGTCAACGTTGCCCAAACACCGAATTATGATAATTATAACGCACTGTTACATTTGGGATACATAAGTATGTCCCTTATTGCCCATATAATTTTTTTTGATGTCCACTACTAAGAAAAGTACCTACCACTTTCTAAGAACGGCTACATAAATTCGGAATTCCGTTTCGAAAATCCGTTTCGAAATATCGAATCGGGATTCCATAAATACACACACATACGTTTATTTCCGTTCGGAATAATAAGGCTCAGATGCTGGGAGAGCCTCTGAGTTCAGATATTCGGTCAGCGAATATGGACGACGATTTTATCATGGCGATTACATTATTATTATTATTACTATTATATACTTTATTTGTACCACCACAAAAAGTAAAAATAACAAAAATAGGAAATAAAAAAAACACAGAAGTAGGATACAAAAGGCGGCCTTATCGCTTAGGTAGCGATCTCTACCAGGCAACCTTAGGAAAAGAAGAAAATAAGGAGAATAGACTGCAGGTGGTTGTATAATATACTTACATTCACATAACTACATACTAACACATAAACCAATAATAAACATATAATCAAAATATAAATTATATATTGTATATACTAATTATAAAATATACTAATACATATGTATTTTATTATAATATATATTTTGACTCAGCTCAAAGAATAATTTTTATTGTCGTCTTTAGTTTGCAATATAATGATTCTTAACAGCATTTTTAAATATGTCCAGTGACTTAGATTGACGTATGGTCAGTGGAAGTGCATTCCATAGCTGAACAGCTCGAACACTGAACGAATTTTCAAAGAACTTTGTATTATGGGTTGGGGTTTTCAGTGCTAAGGTTCGACATGGTCTTAAATCGCACTGCACTCCAAGAAAAATGAATTTCTCCTTCAGGTAGGAGGGAGTTTTTAAATGAAATAGCACACAGTATAGAAGAGAAAGTACATGCAAATCCCGGCGACGGCGAATAGGGAGCCACTTGAGCTTTTGACGAAAAAAAACGTGGTCATATTTGCGCAAACCAAAAATGAACCAAATGGCGAGATTCTGGAGTCGCTCAAGCTTGTTTAGTTGGTCCTCAGTCAAATTAAGATAGCTTACGTCAGCATAATCGAGAATAGAAAGAAGGAGAGATTGTGCCAACATAATTTTGGTAGGGATCGGCAAGACAGAGCGCAACCGTCGCAAAGAGTTCATCGTTGCAAAAGTCCTCCTACTCAGCTCTTTAACATGCCCAGACCAGGATAGTTGAGAATCTAAATATATACCTAAATCTTTAACGGAGTCACAATAAGGAATCACAACACCATTAAAACAGATCGGGAAAAGTCCTCGCAAGTCAAGTATAGCTATGTATCCCGGACTGCCAATAATGATTGCCTGTGATTTAACTGGATTAACGCGAAGCCCATACTGCTTACTCCATTCAGCAATAGCAGTTAGATCACCATTAACTGCAGCCACAGCAGCGTCGAGATCTTCTAGGGGTGCAGAGCGGTAAATTTGGATATCATCTGCATACATGTGGTAGAAAGAAGAGATGTACGGAGTAATAGAATTAATGAGGATAGTAAACAGCAAAGGAGACAACACACCACCCTGAGGTACCCCGGCCGTCACATCACACCATGTTTCTGTATCTAGCTAAGAAGAAGAAACAAGAAGGGTTTTTCTCCGTTCATAATTCCAAACGCACAGGCTTCCATTCGGAATTTCGAAACGGATATAAACATGTGTGATTAGACCCCTTGATTTATGTGGATTTGCTACGTCCAAAATTCCAATTCGATATTTCGAATCAGAAACGGAATTCCGAATGTACATGGCGGCCCTAGCAAAGCTATATTTTCTCAACTGTATGATCATCAAACTGCGTAGGTGTCATGGAAAATTTCCTCCATCATTTAGTAAAGAAAACACGTGCTTCCGTAACCGCTTGTAAATATTTTACTACGCCGCACTTCAACGCGACCAAGATTAGCTATTAACGGAATTAAAATACCCCAAACTGAGAGCGCGAGTAGAATTTAGAAAAGTATGTTTTTGTCATTCATTCGTAAAAAGAGGAAATATTTACTTTCTTCACGGAGTACTAATTGAGCAGTCCGAATGAATTCGTTAATTATTCAGACGCCTTCTCTTGTCACGAGGATTATGCGACTTGAAAGTTAAAACAAAGCTTCTGATGTCAGTTCATTGCTACATTGAATGGAAAATATATCTTTTCTTAAACTCTGCTCACTATCACTCGTTATTATGGGTCTTTTCTGCCACGTCTCTCTCTCTGTCATCAACCAAATGCCGGCTCACTACTGAGCACGAGTCTTCTCTCGGGTTTGACCATAATCCACCACGCAAGCCAAGTGCGGATTGGCAGACTTAACACACCTTCGAGAATATTATGAAGAACTCTCGGGCATGCAGGTTTACTCACGATGTTTTCCTTTACCGTTTGAAGTCACATTTAATTTCTTAAAACGCACATAACTTCGAAAAGTTGGGGGAGAAGTGATCCGGCAATGGGTTGATAAGTGATAAGTCGGGTTTTTTTTACTAAATTGTAAATATTTCGGGAAAAATCCTAAACTAAACTAATAAGTGACAATTTTGTAGCTAAACTAATGGCGAATTTTTTTTAAAAATCGGTTAATAAATTGACTCGTAGCGGTCCCTTTAGATTTGGAATTGTAGAAAAACGGGCATTTCCGTATATTTAAAGTGATGATAAGCTTCTATGATTATTGACCGATCGTCATGGTAATGGTGTTAAAAGATGCGGATGCAGGCGAGAAGTGCATTCGAGTTGGAATTTTGAAAATCGGTTTTAATTTTGTAAAAAAGATTTTTATTTCAGATTTTTTTTCGTAATTTTTTGTATTCATTTTCAATGCTTCGTTTTTGCGGGGACTGATTTTTTTTTCAAACGGCTCACTAATTGAGCGGAAATAATCTGCTAATTATTCAAGAAAAACGCTCTCCGTTGTCACACCATTACACGGACAAACCTGAATAAAAAAGGCTGAAAAGGCTAAAAATAAGGCTGTGAACGACCCTTTTTTTAATGTGAAACACTAAACAATGTTAACGACCGAACATGGCGGAGTCATTTCTTTGTGTGTGCATTTTAAATGGGTTTTACTCTTTTTACAAGTTAATTACTAACGTTTTTGTAATTAAAATTGTACGGAACTCTCTGGCTGGCTTTGAATGTATCTTGAAATGTAAGGGAGTGCTTAATTAAAATTTTTAGGAGCAAAGTTGGCGAAAATCGCGAACTTATAATTAGTGGATTAAGAAATTTTCTACCATTATGTGATTAATGAAAAGAGGTTACGACCCCAATGTTAAGTAAAGTTAAACTAAATAGGTATATATTTTTGTTATCATTGTATAATCATTTTGGTCCACCCTAATGCAGGCTACGGTCTATTTGGGCTGCAAAGGATCTTGACCATTTTTGCATGAGATTAGGGCGATTCATGCGTCTTAATGAAATTAACGGTAAAACATTGGAAATATACTCCGAATTATATAATAAAAAAATCATTAAGATATTCAGTGGGAGTTTGGAGTAATCTGACTTTAAAGTTATGAGGTTAAGTTTGGCAATTGTTAGGTATTATTTAACCATTTAGCCAAGAATAATATATTTATCGACATGCAGGGTTCCGAAATACGTAACTAAATATATATAACATAGAAAATTATTTTATTCTTAGCTTTAATTAAAATAAATTTGTTTTCTAATTTAGTTCATTTTGTCCAATGTGTCTAGGTCGCGGGCATCATCTATTCCTCCTTAATTAAGTAAGTTAGTCACCATGTAGAAAATTGTTATAGATACTGTATAAAATTTGTTAGGTATAGTCACTTTGTTCTGTATAAGGGTAAAGATAACTCAATAGTCACCAAAGCAGATCCTGTCATCAGACAGTATCCGGCGCATTATGGGAGGCTGAGCGTCGAATATTCGTTGATCCGCCCACTTTAATTTCCTGTCTGGCTTCACCCATGGACTTGCATTTTGTGGTATCGCGCCTGATTCCTATTTCAGCTCCAGTACTCATTGGCCCAATGCATTTGGTACCTAATATATAAAAACGCGAAATTGCTTGACAGTTATGGCTTTGCTGGTAAGAAACAGAAAAGACCTAGTTAATATTATTATTGTATTCTTTATTGCACACAACTACACAATAAACATAGAAACACATAAGTATGTAAAAAATAAGCTTAATCTAATAGTAGAGCGTGCAAAGGCGGTCTTATCGCTAAAGCGATCTCTCCCAGACAACCTTTAATTGTAGAAGAGAGTTGAGACTTAATTTGGTATTTGTAGGAAATGCAAATATAAGGAGAAGGTGACTGATTGATGGTTGATCTATTTGACTATCAACGCACAACTCAAACCACACAACTGATCTGCTAGACATTTGGCATACATATAGCTATTATAGCGTAGGCAACCACTAAGAAAGGTTTTTGAAAATTCAACCCTTAAAATATGGCTTTGAAATTTGTATGAAAATAGAACCTAACGTGAGCGAAGCTGCAGGCAAAAGTAGTAGTATTCCAAAAGTATCTTAAGGATGCATCAAACGGTTTAAAGAAATTCCAACGGGATCGTCAAAATATATACTAATAGCCATACTTCTTACCTACCTACTATGTTTGGATAAAAGCCAGAGTGACTGCATAATCCATACTAATATTACAAATACAAAAGTTTGTCTTACTATCTCTCTAGTCTGCTGCTATGCTTTCACGGCCTATGTATCTGTTCAACCGATTTTGACGAAATTTGGTACTGAGATAGGTTGCATCCCCGATAGACACCAGCATTATAATCCGGAAACTAGGAACTTTCCAATGGGAAATCCGTCCATGTGGTCAAAATCGCAGGCATCATATTCTTCTACTACTAATACAGCCCATTAACGTAAAAACCCAATACCTAAATTTTTTTATGCTCGAACGTAAATCGAATCCAGGTCCTCGTGATCCGCAGTCAACCATAACTGCTAGACCAACAAGGCAACGCGGATCAGTATTCCCACAGACGAAGTCACAAAAAGAGTATTTCGTGTTGCATCAGGTATTTAATATCCCGTAAGATACTTGTGGAAAGAAATTAAAAGGCTTACTAAGGCTGCCAATTGAGGAGGGACTCTAAAAGAAGAAATTTTTCTACTGAACCAATTACGCGCATACCTAAGAGTATTACCTATTGAAATCTATGAATGAGTAGAGAGTAGAAAATATGTAACATTCATCTGGTAACATTTATTAAGATTTTCTGACTAGAAAATATTCTCAGTTAGGAAGTTGGCGGTGTTACAACCCAGTGCCTCGGAGACCACGATAGGCCGTCGGTCCAGGTTATTATCAGTAACATGATTATAGTCATTAAATTCAATTTCAAAAGTTTTTTATTCAAATAGACTTTTTGCAAGTGCTTATGAATAGTGAATGAATCTACCACTTAAAGCCCGCTTACTTTAACCTCGCCAACCCGCATTGAAGCAACGTCCATCCATCCATCGATCCAAACTGTCGCATTTGTAATATTAGTATAGATAGTAGATACAGTAGTGTAAGTTATTATACTATGTATAAACATATAATAAAGTTGTCAGGATTACCACAATAAAGTTAACATTTCAATTTAAAAAATAGTATCTCCATCTGGAATTGACACCGACCTTGCGGTCGCGCTAGGCAGTCGTTAAAAAATCCTTCGGGATTACACATTCGGGTTGACTCTCGACCTACTCTCGACCCTAATAAATTTGAAGCGAGAAAATTCTCCTTATGTGACCACTGCCCGCTAATTTGACACACGACACGGTACCTCTTTTACAGAATCCCATACATTTATAATTAAGTTAATTATGAGGTGTACCAGCGCTAAATTAAAGTTTCAAGTCTTCATTTCAGCAAAGCCATACCGCGTATACCGCTTTGTTTTAGCTTCACAATGTTATGTTTGGTCTTCCCCTTCCCGTTGTGTGTTTTCAAGTAGGTAAACAAACGCGACTTCGAGATGGCGTTACAATGGATTTACGACTATCTCATACCACGTCCGTGCCTGGAATGTGCGAGGTATAAATATTTTTTGTACCGATTCTGTAGTACATTTGTATATCCACGCATTCCTGAGAAAAAGGTGGTTGATAGACAGACAGATAGACGAAGTGATCCTCTGGGTAAGGGTTCCTTTTGTCGGCTTGAGGTACGGAACCCTAAAAACCAAAAAAAACGTAGCAGACAGACAGATTCTCATAATATAATATTAATACGGATTGTTGCTGAATTGTGTTTGTGTGTAACTGATTTTCGTATTCTTTATAGACCTATTCACGTTCTATTCAACCGTTGTAGAACGTGTAGCTGCGTAGCATCAGATGTAGCAGATTTGTAGACCGCGTGTAAAACACTAACTGTGGATGGACGGACGAACTTGAGCGTTAAGGTGCCTTTCCACCAGAGATATGCTAGTGTGTCGACGATTGAGTTCTATCTACTTACGTTAGTGAGATGTAGAAATCTTACTAAAAAACTCTCTTTGATGCCTGGAAGTGATCATTATTAGATTGGATGACCTATGAAATACATAATGTACAAAAATTCGCAAATATACACTTTAAAATAAAACATGCTCGTTTATTATCTTTATCATTAACCATTGCAATATAACACCAGTTATAAAATTTTTGCACCCCCTTATTTTCTCAACATCCCCAATTAGTACCCATTTTAATTATCAACGTACAGGATTAAATACATAAGGCCGTATGTTGGATCAAATTAACGGACTGTACGGGTAGGGCGGAAGGATTTTGTCGAGTGAAGCTTGCAAGGGTCGGTTCATGGAATTTAATCCTCAAAACGCTCCCGTACAAAGCTTTCCGAACAAACTCGTTATGTCAGTGAGTGAAATTTAACGTGGTAACGGATCATGAGGCTGAAGTGGCAGTAGCTGGACCGTCTGTCACGAAACGGTTTTCCACTGAAACATGGAGACTACGTATCGTTTAAGTATTTTAGGCGACCTCTATGGTGCACTGATAAGCACGAACTGTGGTCTTATCGCAGGAGGTCGGGGGTCGATTTCCGGTAGAGTCGATTTGGGAATTTATAATTTCTGAATTTTCTCTGGTCTGGTCTGGTCTGGGGGGAGGCCTCGGCTGTGGTTAGTTACTACCCTACTTAGAGAGGCAGAGACGTACTTCCAAGCGATTCAGCGTTCCGTTTCGATGATGTGTAGGAACTGACTAGAGGTATGGATTTAATATAACTACGTGTCCTTACCAGGATAGCTCGCTACCCTCTTAGAATAGGTGAGATTGCAGTCAAGAGCTGACTTGTAGCATAGAATTACAAAAAAATGACATCTAGTCTGCTGAAAATGCACGGAAGAGAAATATGTAGGAAAAAGTAACAATGATCATGGTGATGATTTTTCGACTGTCGCTTCTCTTCGGGTACCCCGATTTTTGTTTTAATTTAGTACTGCCTTTAAAGGGCGTTACCAGGTATGCCTCTTAGTATTAGGCGGTAACTGGTATGTATAAAAGCTAAATTTAAACTATAGAATAGATGTAATAAAGATAGAAAACAATACTGTAGCTGTGGTAAATAAACAAGTGTATAATAACATTATAGCTGTACACGGAACAACGTTGTTTGTACTTTGTTCCGAGCAGATATGAACATTGTTGTGCAAACCACTACTATACACTGTAAGCTGAAAGTGTTATAGACACCATTCACCGGCACCTACTTACTCTTACTGGTTTAATATAACACAAAATTTGGATCAGGTGGATTCAAATTCAGTTTTTAATACCTACATAGTCCGTCATAGGTAATATAAGTCAAAGAAATTTTAAATTTAAAATCTTAATATCTCTCTTTCTAAAATAATTGAAAGAAAAAAATTATTTGTTATCTTCTTCAATTATATTATTTTAGAACTAATTAAATTATCTTCTTACATTGATACAACCTCAAAGAAATCTTTTAAAATACTTGCATAAACAATTTTTTTATGAATTTAATTAAATTAATGACAGAAATTTGGCGAAGTTTTAAAAATATAATATCTGTTATGAAAGTCCACATTCGAGAAATCTTTTCGTATTCAAACAAAAACTTTCTTGTTACTTTCCTTTAATGGTTTTCTATTTCAATCTTATTCCAATACTCCTAAAATCAACAAGCTGTCGAAGTTTCGATACTTTTTATGTTATAAAGTTGTTTCTAATAAATGTGTTGCCAACTTTTATGATTTTAGTTTATCTCAACATTTTATTGAAAATATCGTACGTTTTTGTCTGATGAATTCATCTCAAATAATTATACAATGCTTTATTTATAAAAAATTCGGCTGAATGTTGAATTGTCTCCTATTAATTATTTAAGAACATCGGTACTAAATACTAGATGATGCCCCCGACATCTTTCGATTTATTAAACATCAGATAAGAAATCTTTACTACTCGCTTGGGATCATGGAAGCTAGTGGGTGGCCACTAGCTTCCACGATCCCAAGCGAGTAGCTGGGAGCCGCTGGTAACAAGCGGCACAGACCGTGTTCTGCGGAGATCCATGGAAGAGGAGACCTACGTCCAGCAATGGACGTCTGTAGGGTAAGACGAGGACATCTACGACGAAGAAATCTTGATTTTTTTTGGGATAAAAAGTAATCTTTGTCTAAGTCTCCGGGATGCAAGCTATTTCTGTACTGAATTTCGACAAAATTGGTTGAACAGATAGGCAGTGAAAACTTAAAAGATACAATTTTCCAAAAACTTTCCATTTATAATATTAAAAGTAAAGATTATGAATGCGAAAGTGTTTGTCTGTCTGTAAGTTATCAGGGCTCACCTGTTAAACCAATTTTGACGCAATGTGTTACTCCGGGATGCCAGGTATTTCACCTGGCATCCCGGAGACGGACAAGTCTTGCTTTTCATTCCGAAAAATTAATAAGTTCTTACTGGTATGTGATATTATTTAATAAATCTAAATCAACGTGGAAGGTGACACGAGTATCTTCAACGCGTTGGGTTATATTTGATACGTATTAGAAATGAAGCTAATCAGTTTTTCTTTAAATCCAAATAAACTCTTAAAAATGCTTTTGAATCGTCATTTTATTATTCCAATACAAGTTAACCCTTGATTGCTTTCTCGTCTGATGGTAAGTGATTATCCAGTCGAAGATCTTAGCGACCTAACTTGTTAGGGGTATGGCAGTTATATTAAACCTATACAACTATATCGGTTTCTACATGGCATCGTATCAGAACGATAAATCGCTAGGCAGTACGTCTTTTGCCGGTAGGGTGGTATCTAGCTACGGCCCAAGCCTTCCTTCATACGAGAAGAATATGAATGGCGAAAATGTTTTATTGATCGAACTGATGGAGTTGTACGAAATTCCTTTACAATTTATTAAGCTACTTTATCGAAAATTGAAAGCATCAGAGGTGAAATACCGGAAATGGAAATGGGCGGGTCTCTCAAAACAGGCATCCTCCAATGATGTACCGGATGTTGTCTGAGAGGATTCAGCTTCCCTGTTGATAAAACGCCCGTTTAATCCTGCACCGTTAAACCAAAAAACATACGATACGGATCCATATCCATATTTACTAACATTTTAAAAGCAAAATTGTATCTGCAAGCCTGTCTGTCTGCCATGCTTTCAAGGCCAATTTTGATGAAATTTGTTACAGGATTAGGTTTTATCCTGGGGAAGGACATAGATTTATTTTTATCTGAATTTGATACAAAACTTAATTCACGCAGACGAAGTTGCGTGCCATGTAAGAAAACTGGTGCCACTTATGACATGTCAAGACTCAACCACCATTTCGGAAAGAAAGTTCTACTGAAAAGAGCCGGCAAAATACTCAGCAGTTGCTCTTTTCTTATAAAGGAAAATGTTATACTATGTAAATAATATACAATGCATACTTTACAACGACCTCAATCTACATAGTCGGGTGCTGTCAAACAAAGAATGTGAACTTATTTTACTAACGCCATCTAGTCTGAAAAGCGGGACGGCGCTATGGCGGGGACAAGGACAGGCTTATACAGGTGAGGGGCACGCCCTACAAGTCAGACGCCCAACTTTTTTCTATGAATGGGCCTATCTAGTACCTACATAATATATCAAAAATACGTTACGTAACAATTATTATAACTAGTATTCTGTGCCGATACTGAGAAATTAATGATAGAAAAAATCTTTGAATTCAAAATGCAGCCCTTATAAAGAAACACTAAAGAACAATAAAGAACCACTTCGTCGTAGTCAACCGACAGACGTCCACTGTTGGACGTAGGTCTCTTGTTTCCACGCTAGGCTCCCTGCGACTCGTTTGATGGCCCCGTCCAACGCTGGCGCTTTCCAGTGTGGGGTTGTCAATCCAGCATTTTGGGACCCCAACATCTGTCGTTTCTTCTAACTATGTGCTCTACCCATTTTCACTGCAGCAACTTAACTAATAGGTAGGCAGTAAAACAAAATATTGCGGTAAACAAGTATGTTCCAAAGGTTTACACGCATTCCTAAAAACTGTCGCGTTTTCTGTTATCTAATAAATTAAATTAATCAATGCAATGACCAATTGATTATGAACTCTTTGTACTTTATGTTAAAGTACAAAATCAAATAATTCGGTATGCTGCAATAGACAATAAAGTTTCGAAGCTAATGTCCTGTGGGAACTAACTGACACGAAGGGCCACGCACGCAAGTTAACTATGGATACAACTGGTAATAAGGTTCCACCAAATATTTAACGGTACATTAATGTTGTAAATGCAATTTACCCTTAGGCCAACTTGCACAAGGCCGTTAAAGGACTTTGGCGTTTTAGAACTACTATCTACTTGAAATTAATTTGTATCATAACACAAAGTATCGAATGAGCCAGAAATAATTTATTCTATGACCTACTTTCTAATGAGTTTTGTTGACTAAATGTTCGCTGGTTGCACTCTAGTTGTAGATTTTATTAGAATCGCTAGTAAAACTGGTATTTCATCTACATTGTTCAGTTTCGAACGTCATAGCTGTATTTTTAATACTCTATTCCTTATTCCTATACATATTGCTCAATAGAGATATTGTCAAAATTAAATAATAATAATTTAGTGATTATTAATTAATAGAGGACCCGCCAAAAGACGTTATATCGACGTCCCCTGATAATATTTGTTAACTTTTTATAAATTAACTAATTAGTTATCAAACTATAGTGTATAGTTTTATAACTATATTTCATAAAAAATCCCTTACTTAAACTAGCGGCACGCTATGATGGCCGGTTTGACGTTTGTCCGCTCATGAAGTTCCGTATTAATTGATAACGACTTTGAAGGAAATAATTGTATTACTTTATTGACGATAGTGATGTGCAGAGATTCATAAATTTTATCGAATGTAGTTTTAGGTTTAGGACTCAAAATTTATTTATTAAATTGATTTCTTAAATGTATACAAGTGTAGAAAAATCAGTTTGCACCATTTAAGGGGTGAATGTACTTGTGAATATGAACAATTTTCACTATGTGGACAAACCTCTGAAATCGCAAAAAAATATCAATAAATTTTTAAAAATGGAATCTAATACGATCGTCACATAGGATCGCTGGCTAGCACAACTACTACCTCCGGCAAACTCGCGTCAATGCTCAATGCAAAACAAAGCAGTTTCGAATTGACGTTGCTTCGAAAAGTATAAACTGTCAGTGCAATGCGATTGTGATATAGTTTTGACCTGGCTTTGGATTTCAAATATTGATACTGCATTACTGTTGACCCTTGCTCGTTAATTTGGACTCTGTTCAAGCCCTTTGTTGTGGATTTCGTCGATATGACCGAACGTACGCAGAGAACTGTTCTAAATAGTCAGACACGTGAGTTCGTAATACGCCTTCGTAACTATTTCGATCGTGAAGCTCAAAATGGAGGGCCAATTTTACCTATAACGTCAGTGGTTGAACGCGTAGCTGATGCGCTTAATATTGGACAACAAACTGTTAGACGGATAACTAAAAAAAAATATGGCGAGACTGGCACAGAAGAAAATAAACTTCACACACCAAAAAAGAGAAAACGAGCAAAACCAGTCGTAGGCATCGATAGCTTTGATGCCGATGCTATCCGAAGACATGTTTACGGCTACTATTTACAGAAGGAGTATCCAACAAGAAAAAAGTTGGTGCATTCACTGAAGGAAGCTGGATTATTCTTCGGTGGGGAAAGTTCTTTAACGAAGATTTTGAAGACCATTGGATTTCGATACAAAAAATGTAACAAACGCAAAATATTGATGGAAAGATTTGATATAGCGATGGCAAGGTATACTTTTTTACGGCAAGTGAAAGAAATCAAAAATTGGCAAAATGTTGTGTTCTTGGATGAAACATGGCTTAATGCTAACCATACTGTAGGCCGTTCTTGGAACGATGACACAGCAGCATCTACTTCCAAAGTTCCTGTAGGAAAAGGATCGCGACTTATAATTTGTCACGCCGGAACCATCAACGGGTTTGTCGAAGGTTCTCTCATGGCTTTTGCGTCAAAAACCACTGGAGACTATCATGAAGACATGAATGGAGAAAAGTTTACTGAATGGTTTACCTCAATGTTGTGTAGCCTCCCTGAACCATCTTTTATAATTATGGACAACGCCCCATACCACTCGATGCAAATTGACAAGCCACCTGCCCAATCCCAAAAGAAAGCTGATATCGTCGCATGGCTTCGTAAAAATGGCGTAGATGCAAACATGAATATGTTAAAAGCGGAATTAGTACGTCTTTTAAAAGAAAACAAACCAACCAAGATCCGATACGTCATTGACGAAATAGCATTAGAACATGGGCACAGAGTTATACGGTTACCGCCTTACCATTGTGAGTATAATGCGATTGAGTTGGTGTGGGCTCAAATTAAGGGATATGCTGCAAGACACAATACAGAACCCCCATTTACCACAAAAAAAATGCTAAAATTATTAGAAGAAGCTTGTGAACATGTGACTAAAGGAGACTGGGAAAAGGTTGTGAATAGAACTGTTAAATTAATAAGGGAAGATTATGAAAGAGATGTGAAAATAGATAATATTATAGAAAACGAACATATAATTATTAATGTATGTGATGATAGCAGTGACGACAGTGAAAATAGTAGTATGGACGAATCTGATTAATTATGGCCTTTTGTGGCACCTTTTTTGGTATCTTTTGTATTCATATGTTTCTTGTGTGCATATAAAGTATGTATATTCATTTTCGTTCAAATATTCAGTTCGTTCAAATAAATTAAATAAACATATACATTTTTGTTTTATTAAACCTATTTAATCAGGTACAAAAACAAAACTTAATTGTTTTTTGTTCGAGAATAAATTGACATTCCACATCACTATTGTAATGTGTCAAACCGGCCATCATAGCGTGCCGCTAGTGTAGGTACCACGCGCGCGTTTTGACATTTCTGATTTGACTAGTTGTAAAATTTGAGTCCATAGGTACTTAATTGACAAACAAATGCACACGCCTTTGAGAATATTACGAATAACTCTCAGGTTTCATCACGATTTTTGCCTTTACCGTTAAATAAAGCGTTAAGCAAGTGATATTAAATAAAATTTTCATTGCTTTAAAAGCTAACTCAGAAAACTCTAGTGCGTTACTGGAGATTGAGATGAGCCATCTGCGGGGGAAAAATTATATACACACGTATGTGCACAAACACGGGTCCACTCTCTGTTGCCTTAATTTCATAGCCCGATGGGACGGAAAATCCGACACGACTGGAGAGGACATTTTTATAACAAAAACCCCAAATAGAAAGCTGATGTCTACCTTTTGATTTTGACCTGATTTTTTAATATACGTATAGTTATCTATCTATATCCATATACTTATATTATAAATGCGAAAGTTTAGATAGAAGTTTGTTACTCAATCACGTCAGAAAGGCTCAACGGATCTGGAAGTAATTTAGCACTGAGATAGATTATAGTCTGGAATAGCACATAGGATACTTTTTATTCCAAAAAATTTAAAAAAAACTGCGTGAATCAGAAAATCCCCAATCCACGAGGACGAAGTTACGAGCATCAGCTAGTAGATAAAAAATATTATAATGTAAATGGGAAAACCATTGTTCATGTTCAAACACAACATTTAAAGTATCTAATAAAAAACCCATTACACGTTCACCAGCGCACAGTTCGCGTGTATACAAACGTCAGTGTATTTTCAAGTCGGTCTTTTATAGTGCAAACAACGGAGAAACGCTGAAAGCATTACGCTGTAGACCCGAGCACATATCGAACTTGATATCTTTATAACAAGCTCATCGTAAATACGTAAAAATACCTTATAATGTCATTGGAGCTAAGTATAAGTACCGTGTGGGGGCTCCATTACGTTATTTATTATTCACGATGTTTGAATACATGGAAAGAATACGCGGCGGCAAAAATACGAGTGTAAAAAAAGTCTATAGGCTCGTATTATTTGGAGTTAAAATGAACATAATTACGCTTTCATATTCAAATGGCAAGATAGGCCTTCTTACACATTACACAACCATCCATACTGATATAATAAATTCGAAAGTGTGTCTGTCTATATATTTGTCTGTCTGCTACAATTTCACAACCGATTTTCAACCGATTTTGACGAATTTTGTTATAGAGATAGGTTACATCCCTTAGTATATTCACATATGTAGAAGGCCCAAAAATAAGGGTATTCAACGATCCTGGGGACGGACTCAGGCCACTTTTATCCTAGAATCCAAACTCTTAAACGTGGACGAAGCCTTATTATCGATGATAATAATAAATGATGATGATAATGATAATGATGATGATCATTATCATTATCATCATCATTTATTACATAGGTACCATATTACAACACGTAAGTCTCATTTTCTCTGGGTTTATTTCATCATCAGCGTCACCCCACACAATTCTTAGCATTCCTCATTCAGCCACTTCACGCAACTCTCTTTACATCGTCAATCATACTAAAATTCTACATCAATGTCGTCAATCTACCGTATGCTTACTAAAAGAATGTCTCAAGAAATTTTCGGCTTCAGGTCTAAACTTTTCGCCTGAAAATCAAACTAATTTTTTTCTTCCACCGTACAAGAATTTGTCGAAATGGAAGATACAGAAATCAAATTTTTGATAAACAGTTTAGCGTCTGATTCAAATTTAAGCGATGTCCCCTATTTTTAAATAAATTTATAACCATTTAAGTTGGATTGCCTGGTGAGAGGCTTCAGCCGTGGCTAGTTACCAACCTACCGGCAAAGACGTGCCGCGTTCCGGTACGATGCCGTAAATAAACCGATATAGCTGCCATGTCCCTAACAGGTTAGCCAGCTATCATCTCAGATTGCATTATCGCTCACCATCAGGTGAGATCGCAGTCAAGGGCTAATTTATCAAAACTAACTAAACTTACCAAACGAAACTTACCAAACTTTTATTTAGTCAAACTGCACTCCCTTACAAACGTAGCAAAATCCAAAAACAAAAGTCGCTCATGGTTTTAGCATGCTGAAATTCTGCTGGAGAAGAATTACATAATACTTTTTGACGACCTCCGTGGCGCAGTGTGTAGCGCTGTTGTCTTAACGTGCGGAAGTCCCGGGTTCGATCCCCGGTAGGGTCAATTTGGGAATGTATAATTTCAGAATTTTCCCTGGTCTGACCTGGTTCGGCCGTGACTAGTTACCACCCTAACGGCAAAGACGTGCCGCCAAGCGATTTAGCGTTCCGGTGCGATGCCGTGTAGAAACCGAGTAGGGGTATGGGTTATAACTGCCATGCCCCTAACATGTTAGCCCGCTACCATCTTAGACTGCATCATCACTTACCATCAGGTGAGATCGCAGTCAAGGGCTAACTTGTAGTGGATAAAAAAAAACTTATACATTCTAACATAAAGAAACAAGTGAAAGAGTATTTATTTCTCTTTCAATCATAAGCCGCAATAGAATAACGGATCGTCTTAATTTTTTACATGGGTATGGCCTAAAATGAAGTTCCCCCGAATAACTTGTTAATGCCTCATCCGCTTGACTGATTTTGTCAAAATTGATTATAGAGATAGCTAGCATCCCCAGAGACGAGCGTAGAAGAATTTTTCATACCGAGACGTCAAAAAATTCACACGAGATTTTTAAAAAAGAACCTAACTAATGAATCTTACTAATATTATAAATGCGAAAGTTTGGATGGATGAATGGATGTATGGATGTTGTTACTCAATCACGCCTCAACGGCTGAACGGATCTGGCTGAAATTTGGCACAGAGATAGATTATAGTCTGGAATAGCACATAGGCTACTTTTTATCTCGGAAAATTACAGAGTTTCCGCGGGAACCAAAAAACCTCAAACCACGCAGACGAAGTCGCGGGCATTTGCTAGTCATCTAATAATACCATAGTCTAAGAAGATAGGTACGTTCCTACCTACCAGTCGTTCGACGGGAACACATTGTTATTACAACAATTATCACGGTATAAGCCGAGTCTGTCATTTGTATCCAGCCCTGTCACGATTTTTTTAAGTGACTACCTACTGTAGTATCAATATATACTTACGCTGTGATAATACCTAAAGCAAAAGCTAGAATTATAAATGTGATTAAACAAGGGGCAAATTAGCGGGCACTGGGGATTTGGTCGAGTAAAGCCTACAAAGGTCGACTTACATGAAATTAATCCTTCAGCCACCTGCAGTTGCTTTCGTTTTTACGAAATTCGGCGCCATGTTGTACTGAAATTAATCTTGTGAAGGATAAAGTGTGTGTACAGCTTAATTAAAGCTTGGCTGGTATTTTTTTATGTGAAAACTTGATTACGATGTTTTTTTTATTCGATGTTATCTTTGGTGACCTCCTTGGCGCAGTGGTGAGCGGTGTCTTTTTGATTTCCGCAGGATATAATTTCTGATTTTTTTCTGGTCTAGTCTGGTTGGAGGCTACGGCCATGGCTACTTATTACACTACCGGCAAAATAATACCACTAAGTGATTTAGCGTTCTGGTACGATGCTGAGAAGAAACTAATTAGGGATACCTATGGGTTTAATGCCTCGTTGGTCTAGTGGTTAGCATGTTTGACTGCGGCCGATGAGGTCCCGGGTTCGAGTCCCGGGTCGGTTCATAATTAAGTATCGGGTTTTTCTGATTAGAAATTCCCAGTACTAGCCCGGAGTTAGGAAGTTGGCGGTGTTTCACCCCCGTGCCTCGGAGAGCACGTTAAGCCGTCGGTCCCGGTTATTATCACTAACATGATAATAGTCGTTAAAGCCCGCCAACCCGCATTGGAGCAACGTGGTGGGTCTAAGCTCTAATTCCCGCTCTCCTATGAGAGTGGAGGCCTGTGCCCAGTAGTGGGACGTTAATGGGCTGTAGTGGTGGTGGTGGATGGGTTTAATATAACTGTGGTATACCTAACAGGTTAACCCACTACGATCTTAGACAGCATCATGAATTAATTACCATCAGGTGAAATGTTTGGTAGGTATACTTAGGCTATAAAATAAATTTAGCTGGTATTGTATCGTATGGTATGGCTGGTATAAGGGCTGGTATAAGGACTGGCAAACACGTACAGTCCGCGTACGAGCTCCGAGGAATCAGGGTCTGAAGAAACGACGGCTGTACGCCACCTCCGATCATCGCTCCATATCCAGCTCGCTGCCTGCACTAGTTTCAAGCTTGACGCGTGTAATTTTGCGATAGCAGTATTGTTTTGCACTTTATACAACTCTAGGTCATTACTTTAACATTCCATAGGAATCCTCAGAGCTCGCGCGCGGACTATAGTTTACTTACTTCGAACAAACGAGTGCTTATTGTTCATCCCAGCAGGTAGCTTTATTTATAAGCTTTCTCGGTAACTTAATATTAGTTTTGGAACAACTGTCGCGTTGTCACGTTTTTTGTTCACCTAGGACAAAGGGTCAGGCCCTGTCCTACGTTAGCGACAAACGTGACTACGTGACTCTATACTATGTGACGCGACAATATCAAACAGTCGTTCTTCACGTTGCCTACGTTGTCGCATAGACAAGTTTTTCATTTTATATGGAGTCGTATAGCGTCGCTTTCATCACTCACCTAGGTTAACGGGTCAGCGACAGACGCGACAACACGACTCGATACAACATAACGCGACAGTGACAGTCGAAGTCATTATATGTTAATTCAAAATTGATTCCTACTCCTTACACTTTATGAACCACAAGTATACAAAGCATAAGACGTGTGATGGTGATAATTAACGACGGCATCTTACAACTAAAGCTACGAAGGTTCCAAATGCGCTCTGGTCTGAGAAGAGCCCACAAAAACCCAGCCAGGCTTGTTTTCAAACAGTAGCTGACCCTTTATGTGACCAACGTTGTCGCCAGTAAGTTTGGCACTTTCTAAGGAGTCGTATTCCATCAAAACTGAAAGACACTTAAAGTCGATGACTCCAATTAATTACTTACTTGAATTATTAATGGAAATATAAAAGTTTACCAAGTCATTCTCTCTCAGAAAATAGAAATGACACAAAAAACCTTCTCACTATTAAATCTAGCCGCGAAGCATTTTAAAAGGACTATTTTTAAGAGAAAATTCCCTTAAAAGTTTCACAAATTACAGCCTTTACGTGGCAGAATTGAACAAGAGGCTAAACAATCAGAACGCGATATGGCAACACGATAAACGCGGCGTCTAGATGCTGTTATGTAATAAACGTGTGTATTATTATGGCCAGCAAACTTTTTTTGCGGCGGAGGCCGGTGACAATGTATGGACCGCTAGACATCGCACAGAAATGAGCCCTAGGACTCGAAGACATCAGGAGGGCAACGTCTTCCTAAAGACTTCCTAAGGACCACGCTTAGGATGACGTTGGGGCAGAGATCAGCAACCGATAGATAAACACTGTAGCATTTAATCTGAGGCCATGCCAAATAGTTCAAATGACCGTGTTA
Source organism: Erebia palarica (assembly GCA_964035005.1). Taxonomy (NCBI): domain Eukaryota; kingdom Metazoa; phylum Arthropoda; class Insecta; order Lepidoptera; family Nymphalidae; genus Erebia; species Erebia palarica. Next base: position 13,340,932 of record OZ035989.1, read on the forward strand.
CCGTCACGCTTTAAGTTTGTTTCAAGCTTTAAACTTACAAAGCGAAAACCACTTATCGCGCCATTTAAGGGTTGAACAGCCCGTCACGGCCGGCTTTAGAATTATTTCATCCAAAAAGGCATGGCATAATTAAAATTTAAGCCTCTGTATTTTGTTTCAGTCCCAAAATGTATGTAGTTGGAAAAAATTCAACGGCGCGGATCGGACTTATCGTAGTCAGGCCTTTGAGAAAACAGATATGCGACAAATCGCGAGACAAAAAGTTTTTAAACGGTTTCCGAGCATCAAAACTCTCATGCATCAAAAGTCTTAAGCTGCTGTTGTACCTAAGTACAATTATTGTGATTAAACTAGCCAACCGAAAGTAATTTTGTCAAACTGTGACGCTTGAAGAGTAAGACCGCGAATTTTCTTGGCTTTGATGCAGTATAGTACCCACTGCCGAAGAGTGTTTTGTTAATAGGATATATAGGCCCATTCACTTTTATATTATTTTCCAGTTTCGATAACACAAGATAGTCTATAATAATCCATACTAATATTTTAAATGTGAAAGTGTGTCTGCCTGCCTATGTGTCTGTCTGTTATGCTTTAACGGCTCTTATTTATAACATATTTTAATGAAATTTGGTAAAGAACGGAAGGACATAGTCATAGGTTACGTTTTTATACCAGAAAATTAAGAAGTTCAAAAGAAAATAAATAAACATGATGAACGTGGATGAAGTCACGGGCATCATCTAGTATAAGATATTTATTTATAGCAACAATACTCCAATTACATAACGTTCAATCTTGTATAATCGCACCAATGCGTTCAATTTCATATTTTAAAGCTACAGTTCAGTTTCGTAACCCTAGTGTTATTTCACCCAGAAGATGACAAAACAAAAAGTGAAACAAAATGTCCCTAGTATAACCTTATCCCAAGCCGTGTCGAAAGACCCTGGACGCTTTAATTCTAACCCAAATGTGGGGTCACTTACACGTAATTGTTTCAAAATGTTTGCTAAACAAAGGATAATTTTATTTAGATTATAATTCATATTCGAGTTTTTGCGCCGTTTATTGCTATTAAAAAGTATATTGTTAGTAATTTAATATTGTAAATGAATTTTATTTCAGCCAGATTTTTTGTAATTATTTACTCTTGAGTTCTAGATAATAGAAGGCACCTTTTTTGCTTTGTAACATGTTTTGTATATTTTTTTTCAACGAGCGAGCTAACCAGCGGAATTTAAATCTCTCAAATCCTTATTAATTTTTCGTTTCATCTACCAGAAGTTCTTTTCCATTTAGGACTAGACTACAATATGGACAGAACTGGAAACGCTTTGTATGGCAATCATGGTTCTTTACGTCGTGGTAGCCTGTGCAGCCCATATAAAATAGGTGAACTTAAGCAACGCTACAGTTACCATAGACCAAAGCTTATAGTTATTAAACTAAAATAATCACATACAGGAAAATACTCTGTCCCTTTCCATTCCATCTATACTTACTAGAGAAAGAGAGACAAAGTTTAACGCATTTTTGTAACGTATGATTTTCCAGTCCAAGCCGCGTTTCATGGTACCAAAAAAATTACTATTTCTAAAAACTATAACTGAAAAGAATTATAGAAAATTACCTGCTTAATTAACATTTACAATTTTAAATTTGTTTATTCGTGAAGAAATATTATGATCAACTAATAATGTTTTTTACATTTTTCTTAACCATTTTTCTGATTTAAATTATCTAAATTAACAGTCAGCGCAATTCAATTTCTAATTCCCCTATGGGTTCCGTCAATCTAATTAGTGGCGTCTGCGGTCGCATTATGTGATTTTCTTTTACTTTTAATATAAATGTAATTATTATTATTACCTCTCTAATTTATTTTTGTTATGTTAAAGGAATAAAATGTTTAACTACATCAGCTAATAGATTGAGGGCCAGTTGATTCAAACAATATTACGTTCGTTAAAATTTTACACACGTACATTCCCACAAACTTATCTGACACGGTGGCCAAAATTTGAACAATTTTTTATGCCTGTTTAACTATTGTTTTTATTTTATTTTTCACAGATACTAGCTACGCTGTCACCGGATCAGATAATTATATATTTTGTCGGACTATAAGAACTTGACATCTGTTATTTTTTCTGTTGGTGCAATTCAGCCTAAGTTATTTTTTTTTTATCCACTACAAGTTACTTGACTGCGATCTCACCTGATAGTAAGTGATGATGCAGTCTAAGATGGTAGCGGGCTAACCTGTTAGGGGCATGGCAGTTATATTGAACCCATATTTGGTTTCTACACGGCATCGTACCGGAACGCGTAATCGCTTGGCGACACGTCTTTGCCAGTAGGGTGGTAAATAGCCACGGCCGAAGCCTCCCACCAGGCCAGACCAGGGAAAATTCAGAAATTATAAATTCCCAATTTGACCCTGCCGGGTATCGAACCCGGGACCTTCGCACGTTAAGACAACAGCGCTACACACTGCGCCACGGAGGTCGTCACTATCCATAGACCGTAAACGCGACTCAGACAAATATAGTGTATAATATGACGTATAATAATATATATGACGTTTCGATTGTTTCGCCATTAAAATAGCTAGCCTAGTCTAGATAATAGAATAGCTGTCTTGTTTCTGATCTAACTTAGGGCTCGAATGCATCAAATTTGGGTGTACTGTACTCACTTGTGCGAGTCATACACGAACTACGAAATAAAATTTAACTACACCTATTTCGTGACATTATCGAATATTCAGGTCGATGACAAAACTCATTTATGTTGCATCCAATGTAAAATAGAAGCAGCGAGCGGGCATTAGGCGCCGTAAATACGAATTTATAGTCGGTAATAAGCTATAAATATCTATCGTACAGATTTTAACTTGTCACCTGTGTCCCCAATAATGTACAGTGTGTTTAAAAACGCGATGGAAAATTGTTCTATTACATAGCAGTTATTGAAATAAAGCTTCTAATAATTGTATCTTTGAGTACAAAGTTACTCTGGCTAAGTTTTACTTATCTCGTCTGCTATAGTTCAGTACCTACCTGTGGATTTCTGATATTACTACAATTTAATTCTATACATTCTATACATGTTACAAAAGGTTTAGTCTATAATTCTGATATTATAAATGTGAATATGTGTCTGTCTGTTTGTCTGCTATGTTTTCGTATTCATGCTTTCAACCCCAATGAGCAGATTCCTTTTTATGTGCTTTCAACTGTTTTTGACGAAATTTGGTACCATAGTGCTGCATCCCAGGGTTAAAATGGGAGAATTCGAAGGGATTTTTTAAAACTTTAATCCATGCCTATGAAGTCGCAGGATCACTTTGTTAACAAAAACTAGGTTTCAGTAAAAAAGTATCATAATTACTTTGTAGTACACCCTACCTACTGTTATATCCTACCCTATGTTATAGCTTTAAAATTTCTATGCAACATTGTTTTTAATTCAATATAACAAAAGATAAATAGCTATAACTGATAAGAAAGCTCGTTTAAGTGAAAAGAAAATCCAATTCCATTAGAAAAAGTTCTTGTCGTGTGAAAAATCCTATTAATAGCAAAGCGAACGTATCTTAACACGATGCCATTTTGTTCTCCAAATAGGATCCTAAAGTTGGTTACTGTTTTCTCTTTTGAGCTCCTTTCAAAACTTTTCTTTTACTCCAGCGCAACACTGCATCCAAAGTTTTCTTTATTTCTGTGTTCCTACAACCTAATAGAGTCGCCGAAGGTTTTAGGCTAAAAGTAAGGCTACCTCTCCAATGGAGGAGAGACGATGTGACATTATTCCCTTATCCGAAACCACCGGACCAATTGGTCCTAAAATTAAGCAGATATTTAAATGTGGGAAAAAGTCAAACCGTTCATGTACTTAAATTTGTATTATGAACATAATTTTTCCAGAGTACTTATCTAATAAATTGGACACATTAATCAAATTTTGAAGTCTGATTTTATCCGTTAATGTCGATGATTTTCATAATTTATCCACAAAAATCCATCACAAATGCTAACATAATTAATAATACTTAAAACTTACATGAAATAGCTAACTATGTTACTACCGCTAATTATAGATGAACTCATTTAATATAGTAGCGATTCCTGCTCAAAGGTTTAATCTGAAATGTCTCAAATGAAAATAATAATTCATTATCTTTTGCCGACCACTTTTTGATGTCTTCTCATAAGCATGTTTCTTACTGGTTTAGGCACTTTGTGATCTTCCATTTTGTTACTTAAACTTCTAAGAAGCAAAGTTTTATAAGGCCTTAGAGTGTCTTTATTTTGCGGTATAAAGTAAGGGAAGTGTTCGAGTAATACTATTTTCAGTAACTTAAGGCTTATTAAGAGTTAAGTAGGGAACTTTGATAGATAAAGTGGACGTACGACTATATCGGTGACAGTTGTGCTCAACGGAGTATTTTAAAAGATGTAAGAGTTCTATCAGAGTTTCTCAAGTTCTATTAAAAGACTTCGTGGTCTCTTACACGTGGACGTCTCTGCCAATAGTTAAGATGTTGACAAGACAATGCTATAGTAATTTATAGTTTTCAAATTATAGTTACCAGAGCCAAAGCAATACTTAAGGAATATTACCCAAAATGACAGTCTTTGTTGTCACGTATCTGGACGTTCCTAAAATAAGGATTGTAATTCTAAAACATGAAAATCAATAAAAATGAAACTTATGGTTTTAAGCATTGGAAGCATGGCCTTTGATCTTTAAAGAATTTTCAGTATTACCCTAGTATAAATTTTCATACTGAATACGTATTGAAACACTTCATACTAATAGGATAGGATAGGAAGGATAGACTCGATGGATGGGTTACGCCTCACCTGTCAATTGTAACGAAATCACGAAAGCCTGTCCTATATGGTTAACTGACGGTTGCAACTTAGACTGACAATAAGTTGCAAAAGTCATGATTTAGTAACTTTTGACTATAACCTGCAACTGGAACTAAGAAAGATATACCTACGAATAATTGTAAAAGTTGCAGAGTTATCTAGAACATCTGAAAAGTGAAAACCTGAACTAAACCATACCTACCTAACAGTTTTGCCATTTTCCGGTGAAACTATAATAGCCCATATTATTTCCTTCAAATATAAACCAGTAGTTAGTTTTAAAATATCATCCCGCACAAATTAATAATAATAATCGAAACAGTCCATAAACTTTGCTTAAACATCCAAGTTCCGCAAAGTTTACCCACATTTTAATCAAACTACTGATTATTGAGTTCTGACATAGTTTTCCAATAAAATCAATATCTTACAGAGCTAAGGGTGGTTTCCGATTAGTGTTTTATGGCGCGTCTAAGCTAGCCTTTGAAAGCTCGTATTAGTTGATAGTCTTTTGCCACACCCGCAACTCTTACGAACAGTATATATTGTATACTATTTATTACTACAACGTACTATTTACCTATTCTGTGCTACTGCTACTGACTGACTCACGGCCGCCGGAATAAGTGCGTGGATGCGCGTACTTGCGGATTTTTAGAAGCCCAAAATATGGCGCGCGAGTAAGGACGTACGCCGATACGAGTTGGTTTTCTTTTTTTTTTAATATATAGACTTGGCTGCAATCAGACTTGCTTGCAAGTGGTGATGCAGCCTAAGGCGGAGCGCGCTTGCCCAGAAGATGCCTATACACTCTTAATTTGCTTATACGCGCAAATAATATGCCGCTGGCCTGAAACCACACTGAAGCACTAACCCACTAGGTACCGGACATGAAAAAACGTACCGGATGCGTTCAAGTTCGTGTCAGAATGGAAGCACGTGTTGTCTTCTCGCGCTAGTGTTTGCAGCTCCATAAATGAGTTATATGGACTTATTGTCCTATTATTATTATTATTTTGTACCTAGTATGTTTGCGATCTTATCTCTTCCCCTCATATTAGTAAACATATAATATTTAAGTAAACAATCAATCAGTTTTTTGAATCATTTTTGTCAGAATAAAACGCGGGTACCTACCGGAGCTAGAAAAATCATACGTGACAAAAAACGTTAAACTCTTAACTCTGTCTTTCTCTTTCTGTGGTATAATTTTTTAAATACTTAATAGTTATGTATGTATAGTGTTTTTAGTCTGTATAGCTATGGCTGTTAGAGGTGGGGTCGACGGCTGAAACGCAGTTTTTTAACCGACTTCCAAAAAAGGTTCTCAATTCGGCGCGTATTTTTTTTTTAATGTATGTCGGTGCATATCTCCGTGGCTTCTGAATCGATTTGAAAATTCTCGCGGTATCCCATAAAAAATTCTGACTCTAAATCCTCAAGCCTGCAGATAAAAACTTAAAAATAAAAATGATTTCCAAAAAACTGACTTCCAAAGCTACTGTAAAGGAAAAAAAAATTGATTTCTACACACTATGTTGAAGTGAAGAAGATAGCAGGGAAGAATTGGCTCGAAATTGCCAAAGACACAGAAAAATGGCATAAACTGGAGGAGGCCTATACCTAAGGACCCCCTTGTCAAAAACATATATAACAATCAAGAAACATAATATATATATTTAATATATAAAGTAACAATTATTAATTAACACAAAACAAAACAACTCTTACTACAAACACACACATGCCCACACACACACTCACACTCTCTCTCTCACACACACATGCACACACACATACATAAATTAACAAACTAACAATTAGAATAGATAATATGATAGTATTTGAAACTTTGTAGGAATAATTAACAACTGATAAGGAAAATAAAGGCTTAATATAATAATAATAATCATGTTGAAGTCGGGTGGGTATAACAAAGATAAGCAAAGTAGTGTAGGGTGTAGAAATCAAAATTATTTTTTACGTTACAGTGGCTATAGAGGTCGGTTTTTTGAAAATAATTTTTATTACTTTTGCCGTCATCCTTAACTTCTTAGATAAAAGGTCCATCTTAGTTATAAGGTCTAAGTTAACGTAAGTACTATAATGAAAATAAGTAAATTCAAATAGAGGCAGCAATTCATCATCATCATCATCATCATTGGAATACAACCGGGTTGAGCAAGATACCACAGGTTCAAGTCACTCCCACGAATTTAGCGTTTTAAAAAAATAACTATGTTCCCAACACTACCACTAGACTTATATATTATTATTATTCTATTTCTAGTTTAAAATAGTATCTGACTGTTATTAATAACGGTTGGAATTTTAAAGAGTTTAATCCAAAAGTAATTAATGGTAGGCAATAGGAATTTCATCGGGCACTATATCGATAAAATTGCTCAATTTTAACTTCAATTTCATCGATAGTATGAAGTACTTTACAACAATTAACGTCATGATATTTAATAATGCAGAGGGGGGAGTTTTTATTAATAAATTATCCAAAAAAAATTCTATTTTTTCGCGATTTCCTATCGTCATCATCGTCAAACTGACCCAAATAGACAAAAGCCTCAAAAAAATTAAAAAAAAAAACATCGGTAACCAATAGGCTAAATATAAGGCTTATGTGTGGACTTCATATTCATTTATTATTAGTAATAAAAATATGTTACATTAGGCTTAGGTATCTTAATTATTTCATTTATATTGAAATTAAAATTAAAACATAAAAATCAGATATCATAAAAAAAAATAAAAAAAATGTTGAGTACCTACAATAAATTATTACATTATGTCAAACCATGTATTCCGCGTAGATTGTTTAATTGGCTAAAAAATCCTCAACCTCATAAAATCCCTTCTGGGTGAACAGGGTCTGGAGTTCTTTCTTAAATTTTTCAATTTTTATGATCCTATCCGGAATTTTGTTATATTGTTGATGAGTAATATGGCTATTAAAGAAGAGTTTTGTTCTGTGTTGAATTACGGCAAGTTTCGATTTATGTCGAGTCGATTTAAATGTTTTTTGTGCATACAAGTTTAGATGTTTCCTCACGAATAAACAAACTTCTAGTATATATAGGCTAGGTAAGGTCAAAATGTTATATTTTATGAAATATGGTCGACAGCTGTCTTGGTTGCCGAGGTTGCGCCGTCTGGATCGAGTTTCTCCCTGCAACTCGCTACCCCTACCATCCCCTGACATCAGACTCAGGGGGGGTCAATCAGGCAGGGGAGGATCTACCAGCGATGCGCTTTCCGGTGAGGGATCGCCATTTCAGCACCTTGCGAATCCAACAGCTATCGGTTCTTCAAACATGCCGCGTCAGCTTCGCAGTCCAACAAGGTTACCTCAGTTTCCCGATGAAGTATGAATAATTCAATTAACCATAAATTACTAGAATATTACGACGGTTTAATATGATAATACGAGAGAATATAAAGGGCTTGGATTTATGGTCCAATCCGTAATCCGTGGCTTAACGTATAGTTTAATATTGATAAAAAGGATGAACAGAATCCAAAAGATGTTACTTATCAAAATATTATTTATTGTCAATTGGTACCTGCTTCGCTTTTCGTTGTAACGGAGCTAAGGGTCCAGGATATGGCTGGCCGCGTAGCTCCGTGTGTCTAGGTAGGGAGGCCCTCACAAATTAAACGCGATTTATAGAAACACACACTTAACAATCCTTTATTCACGGTTTTACAGAAAGTACTTAAGTCTAAGCGATCTTCCTATACCTTAACTACACGGTCCGAGGTCCTGAGGGGACCTGCGGGGCGCGGGGCGTCACCGGCTGACGCACGCGGTGCGCGGATACAAAGGGTGTCCGCGACGAGAGGGGGCGAAGGGGAAGGGGAGACGGAAAGATGGGTCGTCCGTGGCCGAAGCGGCGGAGCGACCGATCTCGCCTGCGTTCACCAGTTACCACTGCCACTCATCTGCCCGGTACCCCCAAGCCGACGTGCTGTGACAACGGTCGCTGGCGAACTGTGTGTGAACGCAGGCCGGATGCCTTATATAGGCAATGGCGGGAGAGGTGCGCGGCGGCGGGGTTTTGCACACGGCACGATGGCGCGATTTCGAATGTTCTGGATTATCCATTGTTCGTGCGTGAGTCATCGCCGTGCTGAGCTGCGTCATATCCTCCTCCCACGAGAGAAGATTTTTACCTGTAAAAATCACCGTATCAATAGGTTTACGGAAATGTAAGAACCCCCATTCCCCATTTTCACTCAAGTTAACCCCTTTTTAGTTTTTTCTTTTTTTTTTCTCTTTCTTTTTTCAGTCCAGAATAATGCCATAAAATGAAAGTTCGTTTACGTATTGAATCTTTTTATATCTTTTATGTGCGCGGTGCATATCTTGCCTCCCTGTTTTGCTTTCAGCAGGAATATTACGGGCGACTTTTTTTCCATTATGGTATATGGGCCTGAGAATTTAGGTGCTAATTTTGCGGAAAATTGTTTACTGGCGTTGGATAATGGGTACTCTCTTTTTAATACGTCATCGTTAATTCTCGGTGTCCAGTTACGTCTTGCCCTATCAAAATACTTTTTTTGTAGGTTTGAAGCTTGATTTTGTTGGTTTTTGACTATTTCATATATTTCTTTCAGTTTTTGTTTTTCTTTTAATGCCGGTGTGGGGAATTGGTTTTCGTCGTGGACGTTCCTTAGTTCTCTGCCGAATAGTAAGAATGCCGGGGAGTGTTTCGTGGATTCTTGGACGGACGTGTTTAGTGCGAAGTTGAATTCGCTTTAGGTACTCGTCCCATTTTTTATGGTTTTTCTCGATGAATGTTGCTATCATTGTTTCGAGCGTTCTATTTACCCGTTCGGTTGGGTTACACTGTGGAGTGTATGGTGCGGTTAGCTTTTGTTCTATGCCGTATCTTCTTAAAGTTTCTCTGAATTGTTTACTTACGAAAATTTTTGCGTTGTCGCTCAGTAAAGTTTTCATTCCCCCGTATCTCATAATTAACTCTTTTAGAGCGTTCGTGATGGAATTTGCGGTCGCGGTTCTTAGTGGTTTTATTTCCGACCACTTCGTGAATTTGTCGTGGAACACGATGATCCATTGGAATCCTTTTGATGACCGAGGTAAAGGGCCTATTAGGTCCGTTGTTACCACTTGCCATGGTTCTTCCGCATTATTTATGTGCATGAGGCCTGGTTTTTTTTCCTGTGATGGCTTATGTTTTTGACATGTTTCACACCGGCTCACGTATTTTGATACGTCTCTGAATATCCCTGGCCAATAATACCGCATCGCGATTTTGTTAAACGTTTTTGAAGTTCCTAAATGTCCCGCACTGGGTTCATTATGGTTTTGCCATAATATTTTGTCCTTGTCTTCTTTTTTGACGCATAATTTCCATTCGGTCGATGGATCTAGTTTTCCTCCGTATCTTGGGTTGACTACTTTTCTGTATAGTCTCCCATCTCGTATACAGTAGTCGGTATCCAATTCGGGGTTCTTACTTACGTTACTGTATTTTTTTGAGTACCAGTCGCTTTCTTCTATTGTAGTGGTGTATAGCGGATTTCTTGATAGTTCATCTGCTATGACGTTTTGTTTTCCTGGCCTATATATTACGTCGAAGCTGTACTGTTGTAGTTCCAACGCCCATCTCGCCACTCTGCCTGAAGGGTTCTTCAGTGTGTTCAACCACTTTAGGGCTTGGTGATCCGTGATTATTGTGAAATGGTATCCTTCTAAGAATGGTCTCATTTTTCTTATTCCCCATACCACTGCCAAGCATTCTTTCTCTGTAGTTGTATACCTTGTTTCCGGTGGTTGTAGCGTTCGGCTTGCGTACATTACTACTTTCTGTTTTCCGTCATCTTCTTGTATAAGGACGGCTCCTAAACCTGCATCGCTTGCGTCTGTCTGGAGTACGAATGGTTTTGTGAAGTCGGCTCTGGTTAGGATGGGATCCTGTGTCAATAATTTCTTTATTTTATCGAATTGTTGTTGCTCGGCTTCTCCCCAGTTGAATTTTGCGTCTTTCTTTAGTAATTTAACTAGCGGTGTCGTTAGTTCCGCGTAATTTGGGATGAATTTTCTGTACCACGATGTCATTCCTATGAATCGCCTTACGTCTTTTATGGTCTCTGGTGCTTTGAGTTGTTTTATTGCTTGGATTTTCCCTTCATCCATCTTTAGACCTTCTTTTGTTACTACGTGACCTAGGTATTCCACTTGGTGTTGACAGAATTCGCATTTCTCTTTGTTTATTCTGAGGCCAGCTTCCCTGATCCTTCTAAATATTTCTTTTAAATGTTTTATATGTTCGTCGAAAGTTTTACTGCAGACTATTATATCGTCCAAGTATACGTATGCATTTGGCTCTAATTCCGGACCTATTACCCTGTCTAGTAGTCTTTGGAATGTTGCTCCGCTTGAATGTAGTCCGAATGGCATAACTTTGAACTGGAATAGTCCTCTGCCTGGTACCGTAAATGCTGTTATCGGTTTGCTTGCGTCGTCCAGTTTGACGTTCCAGTACCCGTTTTTGAGATCGAACTTCGAAAAATATTTTCCTTTACTTAGCTTTTCCAGTGTGTCGTCTATTTGTGGTATCGGATATGCGTCTTTTTCTGTGATTTCATTGATCTTCCTGAAGTCTATGCAGAATCTGTACTCTCCATTGTCTTTTTTGGCCATTACAATCGGTGAACTGTATGGACTGTTTGACTTTTCGATGATGCCGTCTGCTAACATTTTGTTCACGTGTTCATTTATTTTTTCTTGCATTTTCGGGTTTCTAGGATAATATTTTTGTTTTATGGGTTCTGTATGTTTTAGTTTTATTACGTGTTTTACCCATGTGTTTCCTTTCGGACATTCCTCAGCTTTTTTGAATTCGTCTTCTAGGATGTTTTTTAGCGTTGTTTTCTGTTCTGCCGAGAGGATTTCTTCGCTGCCTGTCGTGTCTTCTCGTCTTTCGGTGCATGTCTGCTCGCATGCTGTCTCTTTCCATCCGACTGTGATTCCTAGTCTTGCTAACAGGTCCATCCCCATTATCATTATGGTTGTGGATGGTAGGTAGATGACTTGGTGTGTTAATGTTTTCCCATTTATTTCTAATTCGAGGTTAATCGCTGTGTCCGTTTGTACTCTAGAACCGTCTGCTAGTTTGATCGTGGTCTCTTTTCGTATTATCTTCTCGTTGTGTTCTTTTATTTGGTCCATTATGTTTTTATTGATGTAAGTGTTCGTTGAACCTGTGTCTATTAATGCTTTGAACGTTTTTCCGTATATTTTTACCTTGGCGAAGATTCTATTATCTTTTTCTGTCTGTGCCTTCGTTGTGTATGCTTGTTTTGTTTTTCCAGATGTCTTTCTCTCGTTACAGCAATTTTTTGTTAGTTTTCCTCGCAGTCCGCATTGGCTGCAGAAAACGACTTGTTTATTTCGACATTCCCGAGATGTGTGGTTCCTTTTGCCACATTTCCAACAGCAGGATTCCGGGTCGTATTGCGGAGTTATTGGTTTTCTGTCTGTTTTGTGTTCTTCATTCTTCCAATTTTCCGGTTTTCGCCATGATTTTTCTTTATGGTCCTCTTTAAGTTGGACAGTCCGTTTGTGGGACATATCTTTGTTTCGGTCCACGTTTCGTAATCACCTGCCAGTTGTATGAGTTCTGGTACTGTATTGAAGTCCTTCCTTTTTATATAGTATTGATAGTTATATCTCATATTATCGTATATTCTATCTAACTGTTCCTCTTTCGTTAATTTTTTGTATCTCCTCATAAGTGTTTGGATTTCTGTTAGGTATGACACGAAGTTTTCCCTGGCGTATTGACGTCTGTTTATAATGGATTCTAGTAACTTTTTCTCATAATTTGTCGGATAATAGAACAACTTGAAATTCTCCGTGAAATCTTCCCATGTCTTCCATTCATGTCTGTTATTTCTGTACCACAGTGATGCTGTTCCGGTGAGGCGTCTCGGTATCACGTGTATGATTGTGTATTTGTTGACATTCCACGTGTCTGCTAACTCCTCTATCCTTTCCAGGAATTCCACGGCATCTCCGGTGGTGTCAAATTGAATTTTCCAGCGGGATATGGCTTTATCGAATTCTTTTATGTCTTTTTCGCTACCCATGCTGCCGCCTTGGCTCAATTCGTCTTCAGTTTTTACTATAAGAGATAGCTGTTTGCGTAACTCCTCGACAGTGCTTCCCGGTGAAACTTCTATTTTCCTATTTTCGAGTTCCTCAATTAATTTTTGCTTACTAAGTGTATATATCCAGGACGTAGGCATTTTTCTTTACTTATCCGAAACTGATTGTTAATTATTTATTTACGGGTTATACGGTATTTATTTCCAATTTTACGGTTTCCTCTAGTTATTTATGATTTGTTAATCGCGGTCGGTACGGTACGGATTATATTTAACTTGTTACACGGTTCCCCTTGTTTTTCCGAAACTGATTGTTAATTATTTATTTACGGGTTAAACGGTATTTATTTCCAATTTTACGGTTTCCTCTAGTTATTTATGATTTGTTAATCGCGGTCGGTACGGTACGGATTATATTTAACTTGTTACACGGTTCCCTTGTTTTTCCCCTTATGAAGGCTGTTGTGTTTATGTGTGTATATGTGTTCTACTTCTTTTTTTTGTCGGATATTCGCCCTTTTTAATCGACCCGGATACCCCCAAGCCGACTGTGAAAGAGCTTGTATCCGTTTGTTTTGATCTTATCTTTTTTTTTCTATAGTTTTTCCGCTCCCGGTCGGATATTCGTCCTTTCAGTCGACCCGGATACCCCCAAGCCGACTTTTTGAAAGAACTTGTATCCGTTCGTTAGAATAAAATATAACGTGCGGGTGTTGTGAGGTATGAGTTTCCCTAACCTAGTACGGACGGACGGAAATTTTAAAGGACGCGACGCAAACGGACGGACGGACGGACGGATTTCGCGACGCGAACCCGGAATGGGTTTTTACGTTGGGCGCCAATGTAACGGAGCTAAGGGTCCAGGATATGGCTGGCCGCGTAGCTCCGTGTGTCTAGGTAGGGAGGCCTTCACAAATTAAACGCGATTTATAGAAACACACACTTAACAATCCTTTATTCACGGTTTTACAGAAAGTACTTAAGTCTAAGCGATCTTCCTATACCTTAACTACACGGTCCGAGGTCCTGAGGGGACCTGCGGGGCGCGGGGCGTCACCGGCTGACGCACGCGGTGCGCGGATACAGAGGGTGTCCGCGACGAGAGGGGGCGAAGGGGAAGGGGAGACGGAAAGATGGGTCGTCCGTGGCCGAAGCGGCGGAGCGACCGATCTCGCCTGCGTTCACCAGTTACCACTGCCACTCATCTGCCCGGTACCCCCAAGCCGACGTGCTGTGACAACGGTCGCTGGCGAACTGTGTGTGAACGCAGGCCGGATGCCTTATATAGGCAATGGCGGGAGAGGTGCGCGGCGGCGGGGTTTTGCACACGGCACGATGGCGCGATTTCGAATGTTCTGGATTATCCATTGTTCGTGCGTGAGTCATCGCCGTGCTGAGCTGCGTCATATCGTAATCACAAACCATTTTATAAATTTTCAATTTAGGTTATACGTACAAGTTAGGTTTTAATTTTAGTGTAGTTCTTCGTTTTTAATTTAGATTTAAGTTTATTTTAATTTCAGTTATATAATATTAATATTATGGATGGGGGAAAATAATGTTTTTTAAAAATTCTAAATGTTCTGTTTTTTTGGGGTTTGAATATTTTGGTCTACCAAACGTTCCCCATTTTTATTTTAAGAAAATATGGCAGACTTTTAGGTAGGCCAGGCTCCATAGTAACATATTCAAACCCCTTATGTAAAAAAAAATATCGCAGTTCTAGGATAAAGAGCATTATTATTGTCTATCTTTGATTTTGAATCAATGTTTTAATAATATCTCATTCTCTCTTTCTGCGTCGTATTCCTCATTACTTAATACCCCCCCTTAATAATTAAGGGGTCGTGACCCCTTTCCATTAATCTCAGAATGGTAGGAGTTTTCTTTGGATAATGATCTCACGTCCTCCCGCATACGACTCGTCTAAGAGTAAACTCTTAGTAAGAGGAAACTCTTAGGTTTTTGGAACGATTATTATCAGTGATAATAGCCGGGACCGACGGCTTAACGTGCTCTCTGAGGCACGGAGGAAACGAAAAGGCCAAATTTGAACCTCTAAATTCGGCTACCTATCCAGTTACCGACTTGGGTCAACGTTGCTTAACAATCGCAATCGACTGATATGCATTGTCACAACTAGGTGGCTCGTCAAGTTCAAGGATAAGGAGTCACCAATATGGTGTAACCTTGATTTTGAATCAATATCAGCTAATAATGTTTTAATAGTATCTCATTACCGTGTTCTAAGTTCTACCCGCTACTGCAGGTTGAAATCTGACCAATTGTTATTTATAGCACGTTTTCTGATGCGGTGCGGTGCTTCCATATTGCGTAATAGAGAGTTATGGTATCGATTTATGGTTTACCGAGGGATATTAAGCGTCAAAGGCAGGACAGGCTTTGTTGCTTAGCGTTACTTGTATTGCAGGCACACAGTTGTAGGTATAACCGCATAAATTGTTATTGATAGCTATACCGGGTTTATTTAAAAATGGTAATAACTTTTATATCGCTAATAACTGAACATGACAACTTATATAAGTTTTACGACTCATGATTAGTTTTTCATACAATTAATTGAATTACGCGATGTGCATTCAGCAATTCGGCATTCGGTATATGTTACGCTACGCTACACGCTACGCTACACGCTACGCTACACGCTACGCTACGCGCTTCGCTACACGCTACGTTTCCATGGCACATCTGTTTAACGAATACAGACGCCACAGAGAAAACGGCACAGAGTTAGGTTGCTTCCCGCGGTACGAAACAGGCAGGAAAACGGACGAACGTATCATCTGGTACTGTTAATATAACTTTGACAGTGGTCAGCACGTTAAACTGCATAAATAACGATTGGGTTTGATTCCGATCGGGCCAAAACTTAGTCGAGTTTTTCTGTCAAGTAATTCGCGAAGGAAAATAGATCTGAATAATACCAAACTATAAACTATCCTACACGCTACTTTACACGTTACGCTACACGCTACGCTATAAGCTATGCTATATAGCCTTTGGAATCTTATGCACATTTTTTATTAAATGATATTTTTTTGTGAATCACTAAATATTGAACTATAGTGTTACATATTTTTGGAATCTACACATCATTTTCTAGATGATGATTATATGGTTAATCTTATTTTCGATTTTTTTTTTTTCAATTTTGGTCTTTAATGGGAGACCATGGTCACCCCATCAATTTTTTTTTAAATTTTACTAGCCTATGTCACCCGGAATAAGCTAGGGATTCTAACGATAGCTCATTTATCAAAATCGGTTCAGGCGTATAGAAGTTATGGTGGAATATACAAACTCACATACATACATACATACATACATACAAACATACATACATACATACATACATACATACATACATACATACATACATACATATATACATACATATATACATACATACATGAACCCTGAAAACAATATACTCCTTTTTTCAGGCAGTCGTATAAAAAGCTATTTGTTCGCTCATTAAAAGTCGAAGAACGTTTTTTGCGCTGGAGCTTAGATAAATGGAGCCCTTAGCGCTAGTCCTTAATAAATTGTTATAACGGGGCTTAAAAAATAACAACCTGTGGCCCACGCTTTTCGTAAGTCATAATATTAAATGAAAAGATTACAGTATCCTACGCATAAAATATACTATAATAGCTTGTAGGAAAGTACATTAAATATTTTTAATCTACTTTCCATATTCCAAGGCGCTGTAGCTATCTTGAAAAATATAGCCTAGTATATTAATTAAAATATTTACAAAAAATCTTTAATATTTATATGTTAAAAAATATACACCGTCCAATAATTAATGATCGTTCATGGCCATGATCCTAAGACACTGGCGCTATTGCCTCTCTGAATTGCCAGGCTAAGCCGTTTTGCTAAATAATCGCCAGCTCTTGGGTCAAAGTATAGTAAGTATTCTTTGGCCCAGTTCCGGTTGTTGGCTTTTGACCTTATTTGTCGATGAATATACCTAAGAACCGTTTGTGGACCTTTTATTCGAATGTGTGCTTGGTTAGGAGACTATTTATTTACCATATTGACAGTATTGACCAACTTACCATCTTTCAGGTCTTATAATCAAACACCTGCACAATTAAATTGATGACATAAGTGTACACATAGCTTCAAACTTAAAACTTTCCGAAAGTGTAGATTGCAAGGGAAAAATCATCAAAATCGCTTCCTTGGTTTCCGATAAAATCGTAAGTATGACATAAATAAATACACACGAGTCTACTACAGAATGTACTTGCAGAAACATCTGCTTCGTACTTAAAACTTCCTGAAGTAAATTTCAGTACTGAAAAACTATCAAAATCGCTTCCTTAGTTTCCGAGAAAATCGACTACAAAATTACCTCTTTTTGAGTCTGTAAAAATGCCTACCAGCTCTCCGAGTCTATTCTATTCTAATTTCCAACAGCAAACGATTTATTTGTTAATTTCGTCGAGACAGCTTTATATGTATTTTACTTAGTGATTTTGCGATTCGAACGAGAGTGTTTTATTGCTTTGACGCTTCCAACTTATAAACGAGGGTTGGTTTATCTTACTTCAACATGTATTCCGCTTTTGGTGAATATGAACTTTATTTCTTTATTTTAAAGTTGATTTTTGTACAACGTGTGTTGATAGCAAAAGGTATAAGGTGGACGTATAAAAAGTTTTTCCGTGATTTTCTCTATCGTATCGTTTCGGCGGCGATGCAAAAATTATACAGCTCTTTGTTCTCTAGAAGTGTTATAGCGCTTGAAAATGCTAAAAAGAACTCCTATCTTATGTCCATCATAATCTTTAATATAAAGGAAAAATTTAATTTCACATATTACTCAAACTGCTGGGTTAAGAAACTGTACATTTCGTATGTACGGCCACATAGGGTCACGGTTATACTTGAAATTGTAAACAAACCACGATTTACAAAGCTTTTTTTCGTGAATTATTCATGTAAGCAAATTAGGCGAGTGAAACTTACAAGTGTAACTTTTAAGAAAGTTAATCCATGCCTTAAAAAGCCTTTTATTGTATTGTGTTTCAAAGAAAGTCAGTAGGTTGAAACTATGTAACTACATAATATTTTCATGGAACTCCATATCAATAATAAGTGCGTGGCAGAAAAGACTTAATATAACAAAATATGGAAGAAAATTTAAGAATCCAGGTGGTGGGAATGATTTTTTTTCTAAGGCGTACCACGTAAGGTGATATCAGAACAAAGAGGGTGATAGGTGTCAGATCAAATAATTAGCAGTAGCCAGTCATTTTAAGATTGAGCAGGAGTAGAACTGCCCGGCTTTGGCTACCGACGGGTGCTTTTATAACAATAACTAGCTAATGCCTGCGACTTCGTCTGCGTGGATCGGCTTTTTTTGGTTCCCGTGGGAACTCCTTAATTTTCCGGGATAAAAAGTAGCCTATGTGCTATTCCAGACTATAATCTATCTCTGTGCCAAATTTCAGCCAGATCCGTTCAGCCGTTGGGGCGTGATTGAGTAACAAACATCCATATATCCATACATCCATCCATCCATAAATCTATACATCCATACATCCACACATCCATACATCCATACATCCATCCAAACTTTCGCATTTATAATATTAAGTATTGAGTAAGTTTATGTAATTTAACTTTATATTAACCTCAGTAAATAGAAGCTTTATTTATTTTATTTTTATTTATTTTAGAACTGCCCTGCCTTTGCATACAGTCAAAATATGAAAGAAGATGGTACTGACTGTGAGAGTTTTGAATAATTCTACTAGAAGCTTTCTTGTCTATAGCTGGGTTAGTTAGCTTTATGCTGACTTATACTTAAGTTTCTTTTACATTGCCATTTTTTGTATTATTGTGTCGTTTACGTAGAATACGTAAGTAGAATATTAAATATAATAAATTTTGATAAAAGTTTATAAAAATCAAATCAGATTTATCATTACGCGAAGCTATTACACAAAAACCTAGTGGCCTAGTGAAAATTTGCAATAAGAGTTTTGAGTAATTCTCATAGAAGTTTAGCTATCGGATAGCTAGCTTTTTAAACTAACTATACCTTACGTTCATAACTTTACATTGCTACTTTTTTAATATTAAGTGGCGTTTACGTAGAATAATAAATAATTTTGAAGTTTATAAAAATCACGAGATTTCTCATCACGCAACGCTATTACACAAAAACCTAGCGGCCTATTGAAAATTTGCATAAAACAATGTGGGCTTTTAACAGCAATTTGTATCTGGAATAACTTTAAAATTGGCCTGCAAGTACATTCGCTGCAGCATTTAGGTGCAAGACGTGTCGCATGCTAGATTTATAGCGAAATGAAAATTACGCGGAACAAGCATTAAAAACACGATACAAGTTGTGCTACGTGTAGTGTTCGTAATTTAAAGTTTTTTTTTGAAAAGTTACTAAGTGTATTTTTTTAGTAGGTACACAAAGATTTAAAGCACTTGTACCATAGCTACACACCCATATTTATAATAATAATAATAATGTCATACAAAACACATTTAAAAATAATCCTGTTTTGTTAAAACAAATGGGAATATAAATATTGTGTACAAATAAATGGGAGTAATATCATACAATAACAAGTGAACATAATTAAAATTACTAAAAAATACGACTGCCCTATCATAATGAATCTTTTTCAAAAAAAATATAGACAATGTTACTCGGGATGATGTAAAGATTCGGACGATACCCCATTATTATTCCGAGATTAAAGAAACTTACATACAAAAATGCATATATTAACCCCGAAAACGTTACACTCCTTTTTAAGGTTCTGTCACCCAAGAGGAAAAAGGAACCCTTTAGGATCACTTCGTTATCCGTCTGTCTGTCTGCTACGCTTTCCCGGTCAATTTTTTCAACCGATTTTGATGAAATTTGGTACACTAGTAGGTTGTATCCCGTAGGACATAGGCATAAAATTCAAGACTTAATCCACGCGGATGAAGCAGGCATCATCTAGTCTAGTACTATATACGTGAAAACACCTCATTGCGCCTAAAGTAAATAAACGTGATTCGAAATCCGGTACCCCATTGTCAATAGAATTCATTACTGTCCCCCAATTAGGAGACTGAATAGGCCACGGCCATTGATATATCAGTGTCCATCAATCCAATTACAGTACGTCCATACATCAATCTCGCAGACGGAACAAATACGCTCGAATCGCGTACGATGAGATAGCGCACAACGCTTTCATGTTCGTGCCAAAATTGCGTGTTTGCGAGTATTATGAATAGCTTTGCGGAGCGGTTTACAGACCAGAAATTATTGGATGGTGTGTTACGGCTTTAAAACCTTCACGATCTGTACTGTATAAGGTCTGATTTTGATTGCAAATATTGTTAAACGTCTAGCCCCACAACAGAGTCGCGGCACGTATCGGCAAGCATTCTTTGTAAAATTATGAAGTAGCAGTGACCATACCACGTTGTTTGAGTGGACGCAGCTCCATACAATCTCATACAAATAATTTTTGCCGCTACTTGCCGTGCCGTCGATCCCTAGTGGGGCTAGACCTTTACGCGTATGTGTTTTGTCTTATGGCGTGTGGTACCTACCAACTATCTTTTATCTAATACGAGCACTTGTATTCAAAATTGAAATGCTTTTTATTCAAATAAATTTTTACAAGTACTTTTGAATCGTCAAATTAATCTACCTCTGGTTCGGAACGCCATTCCTAACGAGAAGAACCTGCAAGAAACTCGGTGGTTGCTCTTTTTAAATTATCAATCTACAATTATTATATCAATGTGTACATAAGAAACCGCTGTCCTTAGCATTGCTGGAGCGATCAAATCCATGCTCATGATCATTTACATAATCTTCAACAGATAATCTTTTTTAATGGATTTCTTAAATTTGTGTTTAAGCAAGTTTAAAATAGGTTGTGGAATTTTGTTTTAGAAAAGAATGCTCATTCCCACGAATGACCTTCTGACTTTTTTATTGATTATCCGTCCGATTATTTTTTCCCTTTTTTTTCAAGTTCTGTCTTTTGTGAGAAAACTATTATTTGGAGCCCAATTGAACTCGTGATTTTAAATTTAATTAACCAATTCACATTTTTTTTAATTTTATGTCGGTAAGATCGAAAAATATTATCCATATTTCTTGAGTATGTAATTTGTATTTAAAAATAATTTACAAAAAAACACGATTTACCAAAAAATATACCGAGCACAGCTCGATCGATAGTGGTACCTGCAGTGTTCCTTCTCAAAATACTGCGTAGAATTTTGGACCGTTTTTATCATATTGAGTGTAATTTAATATGATAAAAACGGTATTATAATTACTATTTTACTCATCAATTAATTTATTCACTGCACCTTCCCCTCTCGGCGTTGTATTCCTCATTGCTGAGGGTCGAGACCCCTTTCCATGAATCACATAATAGCAGGGGTTTTCTTGGAATATAATTCTGTGGGTTCCCAGGTCTATCTGCAACACTACTACGTTAGGCGTATAAGTGGGTATACAGTGGTAGGTACTATGATACCTAAATTGTAGGTATAATATATATATAATAAGGTTAAACGATGCCCACCTCTTCGTCCGCTTGTTTTTTTTTATTCCACTACAAGTTAGCCCTTGACTGCGATCTCACCTGATTTTATGTGATGATGCAGTCTAAGATGGTAGTGGGTTAACCTGTTAGGGGCATGGAAGTAATATTAAATCCATACCCATATTCGTTTTCTACACGGCATCGTACGGAAATCGCTTAGTGATACGTCTTTGCCAGTAGGATAGTCACGGCCACGGCATATCCATCACAAAGCCAGACCGGAGAAAATTCAGATTTTTAAAAACCCTTATCCGGGGATCGAACCCGGGAACTCCCACTTAAAATACATTAAAGCGCTGTTGAATAAATGCATTTTCTTCATTACTCATCACTGCGCTAGGAAGGTCGTCAAAAGGATGGATTCAATTTAAGTTTTCAAAAAGGCCGTGGGAACATTTTGATTTTCGTGTATAAAAAGTAGGCTATGTGTTTGTCCGGGTCTGATCAGCAAAAATTCCATATATAAGTTACTCCCTTGCGGTGTAATTGAAGGACAACACATTGTCGCATAATATAACGTATGGAATTTTTTAATCTACTTACCAGTTAGAGACTATCTAGATGATTCCCGCGACTTCGTCCGCGTGGATACAGATTTTTTGATTCCCACGGGAACTTTTTAATTTTCCGGGATACAATCTACCCCCGTACCAAATTTCATTAAAATCGGTTTAGTAGATGGGCCGTGAAAGCGTAACAGACAGACAGATAGACATACTTTCGCATTTATAATTTTAGTATGGATTTGACTGAATTTACTCGTATGAAGACTGTTTATTAATTTATTGAAGCTAATAAATAGTTTTTTAATTTTGAATTTCATTAGTACTTAAAAATTATTAACTAGTTCTGTGAAGTTGATCTAGATATCGTTAACTTGAGTTACAGCTTCAACTTTATAATTAATATCAGGAAGTAGCCACTCGTAACCTAGTTATTACTTTAAGTTGAAATTGCTTCGAGCTAAGTTTCAGATTTCTTACCATGAAATTACTTAACACATCCTGTTACAGGATACTTATACAGCTAGTTGCTATTTCATTTAATACTAGACGATGCCCTTGACTTTGCGTGTTTTAAGAGTTTTCTTAATTACAACGGGAACTCCTTCATTTCCAGGGATAAAAACTGCCTTCTCCGCGTTTCAACAATAAGTCTGCACTTTCAAGATTTCGTCACAATCAAAACAGATGGGCTGTGAAAACTTAGTATACAGATAGACAGAATGTCACACAGATAGATACACAGACATTCGGACAGACTGACGAACAGACAGACGGACACACTTTTGCAAAATATATTTATATAGTGTATAGTGTTATAGTAGTGTTAATAAGATGTAAAGTTATAATGTAACTTAAATTGTAAATGTAACCTAACCTGATTTTTGGGATAAATAAAAAAAAATTAAAAAAAATGAGCGGATACGGATAGTACGGATAGTGAGCGAATAGCCTAGCTGTGATAACGCATATCAGTCGATTGCGATTGTTAAGCAACGTTGACTCGAGCAGGTAACTGGATGGGTGACCGAATTTGGAGGTTCAAATTTGGACTTTTCGTTACCTCCGTGCCTCAGAAAGGACATTAAGCCGTCGGTCCCTGTTATTATCACTAATATCTGATAATAATCGTAACAAACCTAAGAGTTTTGATACTCTTAATTGATTCGTATACGGAAGGATGTGGACCCACCGATTATTATTTACACCAAGAAAACTCCTACCATACTATACCATATGTAATTAATGGAATGGGGTCACAACTCTCAGTAATGAGGAATACGATGCAAAGAGAAACGGATAATATACAGTCTTCGTGAAGCAACATGGTTAGATCTGCGGCACCAGCAAAAGGGATTTCCGCTAATTCGCGGATGCTGCGTAGCCGAGTGTTATTTTCTTTCAACAACTTTTCCCATCATGATGAGTCGTTGAAGTTTATATTTTTCGTACCTCAGCACATGGTCTACATACTCCATGCCTATATGTATATTATGAGACTTTTCCTATACTGACGGTGACGGTTTTTAATGCTTTCTTAGACTCCATTGTAACATGACTAACTTTAGTCATGTTTCAATACTTTCACTTTTGCTATGAAAGTTGTAAAATAACTAAATCAATCCATTGTAACTAATGTTTAGTAGAAATACCGACACAGGAAAAATAATAATTTATTACATAATTTATTTACACTTTTATATCAGGCGACACGAAATTAATAAGATTAATTAAATCAGATAAACATTTATATATTCTAGGTACATAAGTTAATAATAAAATAGTTTTTGGAGTCAGTGCCAAACATCGCTTGAAAGGAAAAAATATTCTAAACGAAGAACCAACCGCCAACCACGTCTGCTGACTGGGCGCTGGTTCGCTTGCAGGGCCTTTGCACTTGAACATTTTTCTGTTGTTTCATGGAGATGTTAGTTCCACAACTCCCTAAAGGATGGCGCTCATGGCGCTTATCTTGTACTGAAAGTATGTATACTTAAAAGTCTGTGATCAGGGTCTGTGATGGCGTTGAAATTAGTGTTCGTTCAGAAGCTTATGTTTTAGATACATTAATGATTTTGCCATTTATATAAACACAAAGCTAATAATATATAAAACTTTTTTTGAGCAGAATATGAGCTATCTTAGATAATTTATAAAGATTTATCTGTTATAAATTTAGTTTAGTGGAATGGGCTAGAAGTTTAATGAAACTTTTGTGATTTAATTTCCAAACGTGGACAGCCGCCATTTTAAAGTTTGAAATTCGACATTGACATTTGTCATGACATGACATTGCCGGATGCCGGGTGGACAAAATTATAATTTTTTGTTAAATTCGTTACAATTTGAAACTATATTAATAGAGAGTGTGTAAGATGTGAAAAACATGAAACTGTGGAATAATTGTTATGCTTTATGTATATTTTTTGTAATTGAGAATATAAGAGAAAATAATCAACATGTGTTTCATTTACTAACATCTGAACATCTTTACAGTTTGTGTTTATCGTAATTTATCTTAATTATTACAAGGTCACATAATTCTATAGTTGCAGAATCAGGTGATCTTGTAATAATTAAGGTAAATTATTATACAATACACTTTGTAATATATAGTACCATAGCATTGTGTTACGGTTATATATATGTCACCGTAAGATTGTAAAAACCGTTAGATTATAATCTGACTCGCGAAATTCGAAACTGTCGAAAGATTGTGAACTGTTCAATGTTCTGAGTGTCAATTTTTGAAATATTCATTTTATTTACGTTTTCTTGTCTCTTTCTTGTAGGTTAGGTTAGGGTTCGACATAATTAAGCAAGTAGTGGCACTTAGGTTTTATCGCGTTTAAATACCTATCAGATTACAATCTACCGGAAAATAATGCGTTAAATTCTAATCTTTCGACAGTTTAGAATTTCGCTAGTTTGATTATAATCTAACGGTTTTTACAATCTTACGGTGACATATATATACATATTTTAGTTGGACAACTTCCCGATAGATGTCGCTGTACATTGAAAGTCGAGTAGCAACTCTATACTAGTATATTTAGTGTACTCTGTGTTCGCTTGTCTAATGTCTGGTACCGGCTGGTCTGACATCGCCAAAAAAAATACTCGTTGAATTGAAAACCTCCTCCTTTTATAAGTTGGTTAAAAATAGAAACACATGCCCGTAGAAATACGCAGGATAAGGTCCCTCTATGTTTCATATTTGTTTCAAAAATCCACTTATGTAATAGACCCACATTCCTATATTCTAGTCCCAAATTCAGTCAATTCTAAAAGTAAAAGATATTTATCACAAAATATTATGTTTTATGTATCAAATGCTTCCTCGATGCTTAATTTGATATCCCAAAATATCGCAATGGGTTTGAGCAAAGTTCAAGGCAATTCGGACAAAACTTTTAGAATTCCAATTTGAACTTTATATGGGCTAGAGTAAGGTTGACATCTAAATGCAAGGAAGTCGAAATGTGTAGACAAAAAGAATTTTCATGGGATAACTCATAACACCGCAACGCGATCAACTGTGAAATAAACAAGAGGTCAATCGCAATGAAATTGGTGAAGTTGGAGATCAAGTTTTCAAATAGAGTTTTATATTTTGCTCTCTAGTTAAATTTGTGAAAAGCGTTATTTATAAAGTTATGAATGTGTTAGGAATAACTTCTATTTTTCCGCCGTTTAACTTGTAATTTATCATTTAAGTATGTAACTTATTGATTTGTTATACTTGCTTTTTTATATTCTAATTTAACCTTTTTAACCTGAAAAATTTAATATCATAACCAGCTTATCCTAATGATTGACTTAAATGTAAAATAAGAAAAAAAATTGTTACCTTATTATATTTATTTTTAATTAACGTCTGGGAAGGAGCTGGCCCTTAAGATATGGGTCTTCCTACTTCAGGGGCCTGAATATTCATTGTATATTTGTACTTTAGTTAATTACATTATTAAAAATTTATATTTCTATTGCTGGATCTATGATTTTGTTTTTTTTGGGGATGAAAACTGGATTGTGTGAAGAAGACGGTGTGATTGCTTTCACACCGACTTATTCACACAATCCGTGTGTTGTTTTGAATGAGATTAGAAATTACAAACGATTTCACAGATAAACATGGACTGTAACTGTTTTAAATTATTTGGTGAAGAGAAAAGAAGTGATGCCAGAAATTCATTCACAACATCAAAATATAACGCACTTTCATAACAGATATCTAATCGTTTGCTTAAACAGACTTAATTAACTGCATGTTTTAATCAAAGATGAATACATAGAGTTGGTAATTATATGAATCCGCAAATACCTACCCGTGCACGAGATTCGTAGTAGTTCCTAACTATAAGTACCTCACTCAACCGGCTCAATTAAGTTGAGAACACAAGATATTGCATTAAACACGGATTTAAGATAACTTGTAATTAATTATTAGTGGTGCTTAAACCAAGTGTTACATCATTAGGTAGGTATTTATTATTCCAATCCAATCCAATTTATTAGCCTGTTTGCGTCCACTGCTAGACATAGGTCTTTTCGAGAGCGGGCAAATACGGTCCTCCGCCTTTCTCATCCATCCGCTTCCCGCCACTTTCTTTAGGTCATCGGTCCAGCGAGCTGGAGGCCGTCCTACACTGCGCTTACCGGTACGCGATCACCACTCCAGAAACCTCTGTCTGAGGATTAGTAGACAGAAATGGCAGTGGTCGTATCAGTCGAAAAACTTATTTTTTGAAGTGAAAACTTCTTTAGGCGCGTTGAGCACTTTTACTTATAGCTTATTTATTATTATGGTTATGCAATCTATCCGAAAATGTGGTGACTCCCACTTACTTTTTTATTTTTTTTATTCCACTACATGTTAGCCCTTGACTGGAATCTCACTTGACGGTAAGTGATGATGCAGCCTAAGATGTTAGTGGGCTAACCTGTTAGTATGGCAGTTATATTAAAATCCACACCCCTAGTCGGTTTCTACACGGCATCGTAACGAAACGCTAAATTGCTTGGCAGTACGTCTTTACCGGTAGGGTGGTAACTAACCACTGATGAAGCCTCCCACCAGACCAAACCAGAGAAAATTCAGAAATTATTAGCTCCCAAATTGACCCTGCTGGGAATCGAACCCGGGACCTCCGACGTTAAGACAACAAGGCTCAACATTGCGCCAGGGAGGTTGTCAAAATTCAAAACTTACAAAATAATACATTCCTGAATTGCTCCAAATCCGGAACTCCGAGGCCACTCAACCAATATTGTAATCAGCTCTTCTAATGAGTTCAAAACTTTACTTCCACTACTATAGCCCATTAATGTCCCACTGCTGGGCACAGGCGCTACTCTCATATTAGGAGAGATGAAATTAGAGCTTATTTTACCACGCTGCTCCAATGTGGGATGGCGGGCTTTGACAAGTATTATCATGTTAATGATAATAACTGGGACCGGCTTAACGTGCTCTCCGAGGCACAGATGAAACATCGCCAACTTCCTAACTCCGGGCTAATACTGAGAATTCCTAGTCAGAGAAATCCAACACTCGACCCAGGACCTCCTCAGCTGCAGTCGAACATGCTAACCACTAGACCAACGAGGCAGACAAGACCTTACATATTTCTACCTTATTCAGGAGCGGGAATGTTTATTATCCACTGCAAAGGGGTTGGCAAAAGAAATTTTGTCCGTTTTCGCAATTCGGCCACAAGTCGCTAAAAAGGAAAATGCATAAATAAACATCCCTGATTTGGGTGCCGTTGCTCTGACTGAATTCAAATTAGATAGCGATCGCCTCTAAATATATATTGTCACCTGAGGAATAGGAAAAGCTGTTATGTGATTTGCATTAATGATTTATCTCATTTAACTAACCTAAACCTTGATACGTTTACGTCCAACCACAGAAACTAATGTAAAACCTTGAGATTTTTAAATGTCTTGTCGTAAAAGTCCTTTTTTTATATTGTTCAACTACAAGTTAGCCCTTGACTGCGATCTCACCTGATGGTAAGTGATGATGCAGTCTATGGTAACAGCTAACCTGTTAATGGTATGGCACTTATATTAAATCCATACCCCTAGTCGGTTTCTACTCGGCATCATACCAGAATGCTATATCGCTTGGCGGTACGTCTTTGCCGGTGGGATGATAACAAGCCACGACCGAAACCCCCCACCAGACCAGACCAGAGAAAATTCAGAAATTATAAATTCCTAAATTAGCCCTGCCGGGAATCGAACCCGGGACCTCTCACGTTAAGACAACAGCGCTCAACACTGCGTCAGGGAGGCATCCCTTTTTGACGAGGACCCCCACTAAGAATATAATATTTTCATGAAAAATGCCAGCGGAACGAAGCTAGGATTTTGTATCTAAGAACTAATAATAATAATTATTAAAGCAACGGAAATATGTTGATCCAAAAATATGTTGTTTTAAAATAATTAGAACACAAAAATCATTTATTTTCTTGGAGTAATCTAGTCATCACAGTGAATAGCCCAAATTCTTTTACATTAACAAAGGAGTCAAAATAGCACCAAGCCATTTTACACTTCGTTACCGCTGGTCGGTTGGGCTTACATTCATAAAGTAAACTCTGATTTAAACTGCGGATCTAGTACGAGTATTCCTTTAGTACTGACCCAGTTCAATTTGAAATCTCTCTCACTTATGTTACGGTTCATTTTTGAAATTCTTCACGTTGGTGAAAGCCGCGCTGCAACCGAGAACAACAATTTGGTTGATTTCATTTATTAAAGCTTGTAGGTACATCGATGCACCTGTGTATCTTGAACTTTTAGCATAAAAATTTGAAAACTACTTTACACGAATTTTTTTCACAAAAAAAATGGTAATAGACGTGGCGACTTACAAAAAAATTGTGTGTGTCCGACGCACGACTGGAGTTTACTCTTTACGAACGATTATAAAATATGTAGCTATAGGAGAATTAGTTTAACTTCCGGTAGATCGTGGCGCCACCGGACGAACGTGTATAAAACGCGCTAGCTGTATAATCGCGTAGAAATTCTTTATTCGCCTATTGAGCTGTCATTTTGTCAGTTGAGGGACTCGCAATGAGTCATAGTTGTATTTAGATTAAAGTGTGTTCCTTTTTGATTATTCTATGTGTGTTAAGTTAAAATCATTCAGTAGAATAAATGGTTTGTTATTCACTTATATTTCTTACTTTACTCCATTTCTGGTCCTTAAAAATTGATTAGTAAATGAGGGTAAATGAACGCGTTTTTTATTAAATTACTAAAAGCATGCTTGATACATTTATTTATATTTATTATATAATATATATTCATCAAAATACATTTCATAGTCATGGAAACATAAACAAGTGTTACCATGAAATCATGAAGTCAATAACGTAACCGAGAAATTTTGATTTTACTCCCCATAAATTTTCATATCCCGGGCTTATATATGAAAATCGATTCTAAAGGTAAACTCCAAAAAAGCAATGCGCAAACGAAGTGGCGGGCATCATTTATAGTAGGTATATTGTATAAAGCGCGTAGGTGCATAAAGAAAGGAATAAGGAAAGTTTATTCTTCAGAGGTAAGTAAATAAATCCTAATTGATGCTAATTAGAATAACACTGTACCTACCTTTGATCTATGTAACAAGGCCGCAAAATTATCACCTAAGCTCTCGTACATACTTACGCAGTTGTTTGAATAGCGAATAAAGTGCAACGTGCAGCAGTTCGCCAAAAATTCGAATTTAAAAATTAATAGGTACACCATCAGTCGTTCGTTCTGTGCTCTTAAAATAATTTTTAAGAGCACAGAAGGAAACTTTTATTTATTGTGAGATAGGCTTGCGCTTGATGACAATCATGCTTAGTGCAAAGCAATGATGAGGTCTAGGTTGGAACGCGCTTGCCTAGAAGATGCCTATTTACTTTAATTTTTAATGAGTGTAAATATTGTTTCCAAGCTTCACATTAAAGTTAATAGATGGCGCCGTCAACTACTATTAAAACCAGTTCTGCATCAACTATTATTATCTTGTACAACAAATACTAATTTATGTCATTCAATTATCTGTTTGATAATTATATCACAGAAAAGTACTTATTAAACCACGTACCAAAAGGCGATCGTAGGAGCTAGTGCCTGGAAATGACTGGTTTTTATTCTGTATGCTAGATCTATATGTAAATGATTTTAATTTTAGTAAGGTACGTCTACAAACTTATAGTGCATGTACTATTACCTATTCTGTGCATACAGGACGCGAGGTTTCAGTTCGGGGCAAATCACTTGAGTTTTATTTTTAAGGGTTCACTGTGCGTTGTCCATTGGACCCTTGTGACACAGTTGGTTATAATGAATAGTTTCCGTCGTTAAAACATGTCACGGCAAGGCTGACGCTAACTCACTGTCTAAATCACTCACTCACTCACCCCACGTCTGTGATACTTGTTCACCTGTCAAGATTGTCAAATAGACAGATTAATGGTGAAATAACGCGTTAAATTTAAAATGCATTACGTCGCCTGTTTTACACCTTTAGCATATAATATTAAGCGTTTGTAATTTGTTACTTATCTTGGCCAAAAATACTCTACTGCCAGGAAAGGACAAAACCATGCCATACTACTTTGGATTTTAAAGCAATATTATTTTAAAATGACATACCTTAAGGTACTTAAAACAAGGATTATACTTCTCAAACAATATTAAAATAATAGTGCTCTAAGCGTAGTAAGCCCTCTACACTAAAAACGTTTTGTTGTGTCGCGCAGGTATGCACATACTGAAAAGAAAAAGAAAACTACAATATTAATCAATTCTTAAATGATATTTACAAACACTAATAAAATCGGTCCATACCACCATGTACTGCTCTGTTGCCACACCCAAACTGGGTATCCATAGCATGCCTTCCATAGCATACTAATGACTGTAATAATATGTTAATTAAGAAATAATGAAATTATGGAATTGCAACTAATAAAGAAGCCGAAACTGAAAGACCACGCTGCTCCAATGCAGATTGGCGGGCACTTTTCCATTTAATCACGTTAAGGTCGCGAGACGTCGTACAATTCAAAAGCACGCCACGATTCAAAGTAGAGTAAGTACGTGGTAATTTCTTCTGAAAGTATTCCTTATTTATTTTGAATCTTGGGTATTATCATTTTAAGTCCAATTTAGAATACGAAAATGTTGCTGATAGTTGTTGCTAGCCAGTGATCGATACAACACTGTATGGAGAGAGCCAATTTGGTTGATTTCATTTAGGAAGCCTGCTAGTGCACTTATGCACCTGTGGCTTCTCGTACGCTACATAAAGACTACTGGAACTTCGCCTGTGTCTACTTAAGTTGAGCAAAATTTACATTTTAACAACCGTATCTGGAGTTTGAATATTTTAGTATGGAGCCTGGCCTACCCACCTTTCCGCCATTTTAAGTTTCATAATCCGAGCGAGTAAGTCACCTTTCAATGAAAAGAAAAGTAAATCAAAATCGGATCATCCGTTTGGGAGTTATGATTCTACAGACAGACACACAGATACACACGTTAAACTTATAACATCCCTCTCTTTGCATCGAGGGTTAAAAAAAAGTCGCGACTCACTTCATCAATTATCAGCTGCTGAGTTTATTGGCGGCTCATCTCATTAGAACGGCTTCCCGAACCGGTGGTCTTATCATAAGTGGCACACATTTGTCCTACTTGAAATAAATCAATAATTTATCAGCCCAAACCTTTAGGAGCCAGAAAGTTGAAAACGGAAACCAAATAAGTTTATTCAGTTACAAAAGAAATAACGTTATATGATACAAAATATTATAATATCAAATGATACAAAAAAAACGGGAATCCAATTTGATGATATTGTCAATATCAAATTGGTTTCAAGAATATTACAACTATTACTAAGGTGTTTGGCTTAGATACGATTCTTATTTTTTGGAACAACTTTACTCGATTTCACAAACATAACAGAAGCTATTATGTACCAAAATTCATAATATATTACCCTCTTACAGATTTTTATGAAATGTTATTATTAAAGCAGAGGTGCATAGCTATGAAAAGCAGCGAACAGTTTTATATGGGAGTAAAAATCTTCATAAATTATATCCTCCAAGAAAATTGCTCTATTAAGGAAATCACAATCGCACTCAGTACTGCAAAATAAAGTATATATTTTGTTTACTTATTTAATAATGTAACAGAAGTACTCTTTTTTCGGAACAGGTGGGTAATTTTTCGACAACATATTAAAAGTAAACAAATCAGTACCTAATACTGTACAAAATAGGATGGCAAAATACTAGTTAAAACTTCGTAAAAGATGTACTTAGCTTATGACGTTTGTAAAAGTTGATCAGAGTACCTACTGTATTTTTATGAAGACATGGTTGATCATTCAAAGATTTTTGAATACTGTTAATATGAGTAAGTTTCAGATTTTCGCCATACCTACTAAACGGCTGAAAACATTACAAAGCGCGAGCTTAAGCCTCTTGATGGCTTGAGATTTCTGTATGTGACAGAATTATTACTTTAATACTAGTCTATGCCCGGGACTTAGTCTGTGTTGAATAAGTTTATTTTATTCCCGCGAGAGCTCCTTAATTTTCCGGGATAAAAAGTAGCCTATGTCACTCTCCAGGTCCTCAACTATAACCATGCAAAAATCACGTCAATCCGTTGCTCTGTTGCAGCGTGATTGAAGGATAAACCAATATACCAACACACAAACATACTTTCGCATTTATAATATTAGTATAATACTAGTTGAAGCCCGGGAATCTACTGCATCGATTAAGGTTTTTAAAAATATGGAATTTTAAATTACCTTAATTGACGCGGTAAATTCTATTTATTCGGAACTCTTTGATTTCCAGATATAAAAATTATATATATTCTGTCCGTATTAGTGCTGTCCCTGGAATTGAAAATCACTCAAAAATCTCAGTAGGTACCAGATTTTCTCAAAATCTGTTGCACTGATGGATCGTATATACCACTAGCAGACATACAGAGAGACATACTTCAGCATTCAGACGAATATTTTAAATGCGAGAGTGTTTCTGTCTCTTCGTCTACCTGTCTGTCTGTTACGCTTTAACGGCTTGTATTTTCAACCGATTTTGATGAAATTTCGTTGGTAAAAAAAACCGACCAAGTGCGAGTCGGACTCGCGCACTGAGGGTTCCGTACAAACCTGTAGTAAGTTTAAAATTATTAAAAATATTTTTATTATATGACATAACTAAAAATGTATGCTTTTCGCAATTTTTTCTTTTATCTGTGCTATAAGGCGTTGCTTCGTACCAAATATCAAGATTCAAGATCAACAAAGTGATCCTAATAAGGGTTCCGTTTTTCCTTTTATAGTACGGAACCCTTTAAAAACGTAGGAGCACAGGGAAAGAGATATACTTCTTTTAATCACGCAAATTTAAAGGCTTTCCGCGCGAATATAAATAACTAAATCTACCTGGATGAAGTTGCGGGCATCATCTAGTTTATAATATTAGTAGTAATTTAGTTACATTTTGTTTTTCCTATTCCGATTTCCTTCCTTCCTTCTGTGGATGGACTTTAAGAATTAAATTTTCAGGATTTTTACCTGAAATCAGCTTAGTAGTTAACAATATAGGGGTCTGTTACCCCCACAGAATAGGTTATAGTTTTAAACCATCTAAAATTATCACCACTACAGCCTATTAACGTCCCACTGCTGGGCACAGGCCTCCACTCTCATAGCAGAGAGGGAATTAGGAGCTTAGACCCGCCACGCTGCTCCAATGCGGGTTGGCGGGTTTTAACGACTATTATCATGTTAGTGATAATAACCGGGACCGACGGCTTAACGTGCTCTCCGAGGCACGGGGGTGAAATACCGCCAACTTCCAACTCCGGGGTGGTACTGAGAATTTCTTAATTGAAAAACCCAATACCTAACAATTTTTATGCCCGACCGGGAATCGAACCCAGGACCTCGTGCTCACCTAACTAACCGCTAGACCAACGAGGCAAAATTACCACGCGATACGCGATATCACGATCCTGTATCGAGCAAATATTGATGGTGCAGTCATACTGACATTTATCCGAATACTCTTGAAATCCTAAAAAACCAGAATCGTGACACAGTATTGATTATACCTTTCGTCTAAGGCTTGGAAAGGCTTGGAAGAAACACAATCATAAAATTTAGAAGAAAAAAATAAAGAAATACCTACTCGTAATCATGTTAATGTTTTCATAAAAGTTGAAAAGTAGAATGGCGTGATGGAAACAATAAAACATAGAACGTGTTACCGGTTACCGGTTCCACGTAAATTTTGTAGGCGGCCAAATAAATCACAAAATACGAGTAAACATAAACCTGCTCCAATTATAATTATTCGCGTGTGGCTCTGAAGGGCAGGAGTCTTGTTTCGGAGACGTGATTATTGTAAGGGCGAAATAAATAATTTTCATACACAGAATCACCAGGCAGTTAAAGATATCGCAGGGGATACGTTACTTACAGAGAAGGCTCATTGGAGATAATATATAGCTGAGAAATGTTCCCGTTGAGGAAGTTGCCTCAAAATACCAATCTATTCTACATCATATCTGCTCATAGTCCACCAACAAAGGAACGGAGCGAAAGTCAGCACATGATAACACACAAAAAAAATTTGCAGTCCTATGGGCAGAAGAAGTGAAAACGGATATTATTTTATATTTTATTTTTAAATAAAAAAAATTAAAATATAAAACTTAAAACTAAGGTGTTAAAGTTTAATTTCGAATGTAGTATGTTTATATTTAAGACCTTTTGTCGTCGTAACAACGCGAGCATGTCACTGTTCGCATGTCGGTCACGCGAATCCACAAGTTTACCCCCTAACAAAAAGCGCTTATCGTGGCTAATGAATTTTTCACTTCAAAAATGCAAAAAGTCCTTATCATTTAAGGATTGTTCTACGTGAGCGACAAATGTGACTACGTGACTCGATAGGACGCAACGAAGCGTCCGTATCAAACAGTATGTTCCAACAAACTTATCTTACCCTGTGTCATCGTCGCTGG
Source organism: Erebia palarica (assembly GCA_964035005.1). NCBI lineage: Eukaryota > Metazoa > Arthropoda > Insecta > Lepidoptera > Nymphalidae > Erebia > Erebia palarica. Next base: position 13,376,158 of record OZ035989.1, read on the forward strand.
TATCTATGAAAGATAAAATAAAAACAAAAACTAAATAGGCATAAAAATTTGTTCAAATTTTGGTCACCGGGTCAGTTATTTTTGTTTACGCACCAACGTAGGTCACGTGAAGCGTGCTAGTGTGTGATAAAGTCGCGTCGTGTCATATCGAGTCGCCTTGCCGCGTTTATCGCTGATGTATCTCAGAGCCTTACTAGGGCCCTTAAGTTGGGTTTCCTCTGCTGTTACTGAGCGAGAAATAGATAAGCCGAATGGACTCTGTGTAGACAAAATAGCTTTACACTTTCAATAACCACGAGCTCAAAAGCGAGCACATCTTGGCTCATGTTTAACTCTTTTTGCACGCTCAGTACTTTAAGCTGGCTCTATGTTGGTGAAACTGCCTGCTTGAAATTTTTCTCTGCGAGTTAAACAGACTCCATTAGGAGCTCGCTCCACTCGCGGTGGACACCGCACTTTTGAGTCCGTTTTCACCAGAGATGATGAAGGATCCGTTGACGTTCATAGCTAGATCACTAGCTTACAGTTATAGTTCACTAGATCACTAGCTTCTATTGGTAGGTCCACCCTACCAATAGAAGCTAGTGATCTGGCGCGTCCAAGCTTAGGAACGTAGTACATCTCTGGTGGAAGCGCACCCTTAAGCCTACTGTTAAGCACAAGACCCGTCATAGAAAACCTAATTATAATTACCTACCGCGTCAAATTACCTACTCCTCCACAAATTACACGGCCGGTGAAAAATTCCCCCACAGTCGGCGTAATGACTTTCAGGGGCCTTACTGCCAACGCTTAGAGCAATACTTTAGCAATATTACTCAAAATGACAGTTTGACGTCACGTACCTTGACATTCCTAAAATAAGGATTATAATTCTATAGCAATAAAGTCAACAATAACGAAACAATATGGTTTTAAGCGTTGGCAGTATGACCCCTGTGGTTTAATGCAATCACAGGATTGTACTGGTTTTATTAATCTGACACGTTTTAATACACTGGGACACTTGTTATGGCTGACGTTGGATTCGGATTGTTACGTAAATATTACTTACTAGCTGATGCCCGCGACTTCGTTCGCGTGGTTTAAATTTTGTTAATTCTCGCGGGAACTTCCTTGATTTTCCGGGATAAAAGTAGTATATACTCTACGTCACTCTCCAAGTCCTTAACTATACCTACTGATGCCAAAAATTATGCCAGTCCGTTGCTCCGTTGCGGCGTGATTTAAGGACTTTAACATTAATGAACTTGGACGAAGTGACTGACGATGTGAAGTACTCTCCCTCCTCCCTCCCTGACAACCTTCCTGACGCGTGTTGAGCGCTGTTGTCTTGCGATGGCGATTTAACGTTCCGGTACGATGCCGTGTGGAAACCGACTAGGGGCATGGGTTTAATATAACTGTCATACCCCTTAGCCCGCTACGATCTTAGACTGCGTCGTCATTTACCATCAGGTGAGATCGCGGTCAAAGGTTATCTTGTAGTGGAATAAAAACTTATTTAATTCAAAAAGAATTACCTACTACGAATAACGCAAATACGTTTAGTAGAACCATAGAGTCGAACAGAAAGTGATCCTTCGCATCCCATTGACTTCATTATTATTTACCTCTCCTTCATGAAGCGGAGTGATTTGCAGTGTTTACTGGATTCAAACGCAAAACTTTTCGGGGTCAATGGGAAACGGAAATATTGGAAAAATGAATCATAAAAAGTATTATAAGGGTTGGATGGGAAAATACTTGACTTTTTTAATTCCTATACGTTTAGGACTTTCATAAATCAATAATTCTTAATATGACCGCTTGGTAATTTGATTTTATTTAGCTATACTTGCACATAGTTCGTAGAACTGATAGGTGTTGGGGTTCCAAAGTGCTTGAATGGCAGCCTCGCACCGGGAAGCGCAGCGTTGGATGACCCCCCACTAGGTGGACGGAAGATCTCAAGCGAGCAACTGGGAGCCGCTGGAAACAAGTGGCACAAGACCGTGCGCTGTGGTGGATCGCCACAGCGCACGGTCTTGAGCAGGAGACCTTTGTCCAGATGTGGACGTCTATACGTTTAGACGACGTTAATCATCGTCTCAACGTATAGAAGTCCACGTATCAATCCGGGCGGATCAACAAGAAAAAAAATTCATTCTTCCCATTCACAGTGAAGAAAGGTAAGAATATGTAAATAGGCAGGTAGGAAACCATTAACTATTAAACATTACCATTAGTAACCATAACTTTTTTTTCCTGTCTGAAACCACCCGATATTTATTTTTCGGGGTACTTGCTTGTCTCGATCAACTAAACAAACTTGAAATTAATAATATTTACCTACCTACTCTTACATAAAAAACATTATTATTAAAATATAATTGACCATATTATTCCAGTTTTTCAGTATCTGTATCTGTTGATTTACGCTGTTGAGTTTCATATGATAACTAGCTGATGCCCGCGACTCCGTCCGCGTGGATTGAGGTATTTTAGAGGTATGAAAAATAAATAGAAGCCAATTCTCAGACCTTCTGAATATGCATATAAAATTTCATAAAAATCGGTCAAGCCGTTTCGGAGGAGTATGGTAACTAACATTGTAACACGAGAATTTTATATATAAGATAATTAAAAAAAATTGAATCATTTATTTTCCTTTGCCACTTACTTCATGATACCGACGCAAAAGTCAGCGAATGTTTGTTTGAAAGTTGATCCTGAACGAGCACCACAAAGAGAATTCCATTCGAAGTTGTTAGTATACCAACTTCAAATATTCAAAATACCAACAACCATTGCCCTAATCATATTTACTTGTTTTCATATAAAACAATCATGCCAGCCAAAACCCCTTTTATTTATTGGATGAGCACCCTTTTTGCATTAGACACTGGATAGCTTTACAACGTAAGTATTCCGCAGAATTTTTTTCACGGGTATTTATAAGAGATCGTATTATCTTCGCACTGGTGGTCAAAGGCACCCTTTGCTCATAAAAAGTAAACCGGCAAAGCCGCGCTTAAGGAACTATTTATCCTTTAAAGCTACAAATTCTGTTTTTTCCTTCGCTCTGAAACATCATGAAATAGTACATTGTTACCCTAGGGATGAAAGTAACTTATTTAGTCCCGAGACGGGGTTTGGCGCCCGAGCGTAGCGAGGGGGCCTATAGTTCGAGGGACTAAATAAGTCTTTATCCCGAGGTAAACACTGTGCTTTTCATTACGAATTTAAGGAAAGTCAAAATAAAAATAGAAATTAGCTAAAGAAAATTGAGTGAACTTTATTTTACATAAATCAACAACTTTGGTGAGATATTTATTTAAAGTTTATGTTAAAATTATGCATTGCATATTGGGCTATGCATTTAGCTTTTTAATAGTCAAGTATTGTCTATGATTGTCTATGAATGTCTATGAATCAGTTGTCTTTACTTTATGAATAAAGTCTATCTTTCTTCTTGTCTATGGATGCACTCGGGTATGTCGTGTTTCATTTGAACTCCAATAAAAATGTGACAACTAGTTTTTTTTAATTATTTGACAGCTGTCAGTTGAAAACGATTCTCCCTAGGGCTGAAAAGTATTACTTTCAACCCGCTTCTCAGGCAACTTCAGACCTACTTTCCGTGTATGAGTAATGAAAAATACTGTTTCTACATTTTAAAATTAGAATTTTTTACCTTCTAAACACAGATATGCCAGTTGCGACAATTTTTAACAGTCCACATTTCGTAAAGGGAATAGTCCGACAAACTTGTCTGATCTGGTGACAGCGTTGCTATGAAAAATACAAATAAACATAAACAGGCATAAACATTAGGTCCAATTTTGGCCACCGGGTCAGATAAGTTTCTCGAACGAAAACGTTTGTCGAAAAAAAGTATTATATTGGTATATCATCCATGTTTCTGAAACTGTACTTAATTTTAACTTTAAAGATGGACGGTAAAACGGACAAACGGAGATCGAAGAGTTCCTTGTTTATCAAAACAAAATAAGAGTAAAATATCTCAGATAATAATTAATTAGTTACAGTAAAATATTATGCTTTCGTCGCTTAACTTACTAAAGTAAGTAGCTAACTTAAAATTTAATATACTTACTCTCCTAAAAACTAAATGGGCAAACTTTGGCGACCTAATATACAGTAACGTTCAAGCAAATTGAGAACTTACTCAAAACTGATTACCGAGTTGAGGACTTTTTAATAGAATCTACTTTAATTACGCCATTAAAGTAAATAGTGGTTTTCGAGTTGAGAAATTGGCTATTTCGGGGACGGGGAATTATGACGATTATTTTGATTGCTACAATGTAGGAGGATGACCCCCATTGCATTATCATATTATAAAATCCCTTTTATCATTTTTAACCCATTGCTGGCTCACGACTCTCGAGTACAAGTCTCCCATCGGAATGAGAAGAGTTTGACCATGCTGGCCAACTGCGGATTGGCAGATTCATATACTTAGCGATGTTTTCCTTCGCCAGTCGAAGCAAGTGATACTTCATTTCTCGATTCCATGAGGGGCGGCACCCTCTAGGGCTCATTTCTCGGAGACGCCTGGCGCTCGCCCAACCCCCCTGTGACGCTGTAGCGGCCAGTAGGGCCTACGCATATTCAGTCCGATAAAATAAGAAGAACGGCAAGTGGCAGTGACTTGCAACAGCAACATGCAACAGTACTGCAGACCACAAGTGACACTACTGGCAAGGAGGTTCCGGCAAGGGATAAGATACGGCATCCCTGGCATGGCGATATGTCTTCATACAAAGTCACAGAAAATGAAGTATAGTGTCGCTTTCTGGGTCGGCGGTACGATCGCTAGTCGCTCCCCCCGATTGGGTAAGAATTTTCGACCAAATCGTCAAAGTTCGGCGTTAATGTTACGGTTTATTTTACTTTGACGCAAACTTTGACGATTTGATCGGCAATTCTTACATAATCGCACCTGCATTCACTAGGCACGTCGGACTCGAGCTTTGATTTGAATGAGAAAATGTTTTTCCATTATCTTGCCGCACGCGTTGGAAGCAAGTTTTATAGGGCGATCTAAAGGTCAAGCCCCACTTGAGATGCACAGAGCGGTGCGGCACGTAGTGGTAAATATTATTTGTATGAATTTGAACGGTAGTGCGTTGCTTAAGTGGACCCAGCTCCATACAACCTCATACGAAGAATACTTGTCGCTACGTGCCTTTTAGTTAGGCTAGACCTTTGTATCTGCGTTCCGCTTTTTAACGAAGGTGATCTATTTGACCTCGATTTTGAGACAGACTTTTGCCACATCCTGTTGCGCCTCGCAACCCGCAGTACGAAACGTGCCGTGCTAGTGGCCTAGGTCTCTGACCTCAATGATTCCCAGCGGCAAAATAAATATGCCAGCTGTTAAAAACTAAATATAAACGATTGCAAATAAAAAAAGAAATAAAACATTGCGAGAAACAAAGCCTCCTCACTTGTCAAGAGCTGGAAAATTGTTTTCTGAAACGGAGTTCGAGTTATGAAGTCAGAGAAATTAACTTTTTTCATTAGCATATTCTTTCGAAACGAGGTCGGATTGAGGGTTTAACTGAGGGCACTTTGATTGTGCTGAGTATTTAGTTAATTTTCTGTTGTATTGTTTTTGAGTTAAAACCTCTTTAAACAATGGATATTGAACCAAAAAAACCTGCCAAACGCGAGTCAGACTCGCGCATAGTGTGTAAAACCTGTAGTAAGTTTAAAATATTTTTATTATATAATGTTACAAAAAATTTATGCTTTTCGCAATATTCCCTTTATGTGTGCTATAAGACGTTGCTTCATACCAAGTTTCAAGATTCTGAGTTCACGGGAAGTATCTTGTATGTTTTGATTCCCTTGCGAGTGTCGAAAGTTTGCAGTATAAACGGTTGTATATTTTGATTGCTTAGGCTTAGAAGTTTTATTTTTTCACAGCTCCAAGGGACAGTAGACTTGAGTATTTTATATGAATTTCATATTGATACCATGCGTTCCTGAGAAGAAGGGTCTTGACGGACAACAAAGTGATCTTATAAGGGTTCCGTTTTTACCTTTTGAGGTACGCGCTGGATTGAGAACCTTGTCCATTTTGGAAGTCGGTTAACTGGCTGCAGTTGATGGAGTAATAAAGTAATAATTATATTTCCTAAAATATGTATCACTCAACAACAGGGCGACTGACTTAAAATGACAGCTACAGTGAAACGATCGTAATCACCTCTGATCGGTTAACACTCTTCCACTATTGGACAAAATCCATTGACGCAGCAAGAATACCATAAATTCAATCACAACAATTGATACTGTAACAATGATTGATGTAGGTTTTACACAATCGCCGTACAGTTCAAACGCAAAAACTATTTATCATTATTGTTTATTGAAAAATTAATTTATATAAAATTTGGTGATGATTACTTATCAAGCTGTTTTTATTCCTGTGGAAATTCCTTAATTTTTCGGGATAAAAGGTAGCCGATGTCCTTACCTGTGATACAACTTGTCCCTGTACTAAATTTCATCAAAATCGGTTAAAAAGATAGGCCGTGAAAGCGTAGCAGACAGACAGAAAAAGAAACTTTCAAAATTTTAATATTAGTATAGATATGGATTGTTATGATAGGAACTTTTTGCTGTATTTGTCACCGTAAAATTGCAAGAACCGTTAGATTGTAATCTAGCGAAATTGTAAACTGTTGACGGATCAAGACACGTGGAAGCGTGTCCAGCCAAAGTTCAAAAAAACTGGCGAGCAGCACCGTGTGTAATATTACACGAACCATTTGGAGCCACTTTTAACCCCCTCATAACTCAAAAACTATTTCACATAAACATGTCAAATTTGGCGCATATATTGAGACCCGTGAGATATATATGTGCTCCAAATTTCATAAGCACACCTCAAATGGTTATTTAGATATAAACGTACAAAAATCGTCATTTTTATGATCAAAGGTATAGATCAAAACTCTGACACGAGGCATGCTACCATTGCTTAAAGCCGTATTATTTTAATATTGTTGACGTTTATGTTGTAGTGTTATAATCATTATTTTAAGGACGTCAAAGTACGTGACATTCAACCGTTAGTTTGAAACAATACTGCTTTAAGCGGTGGTAGTAACTCCTTAACTATTGAAAATGACACATAATTATTATTTTAATGTAAATAATAATGAATAATAATATAGTTGCATTAAAACCTTACCTTCGTATTCATACATTTTGTGCAACGAAACGTCATTGACAGAAAAGAAGAAGAAACGTATTTGAAGTCGTCAGTTCAAGCTGTCAGTCATTGTGATTTGTATTCATTGTTTATAGTGGTTTTAGTGATATCGACTGTTTACCGTGCTTGTTTTCAATGTTTCACAAAAAACTTTTGATTTTGAACTTTTGCAATCAAAATTGATGAGATGTAGAAATGTGCTGTAGAGGTAGTCTGACCATAGATGTAATCTGTCAATGTCAGTGTAACTCTAGGTACACTATATATTTTTCTTGAGAATTCTCGTCTTTAATTATCTTGTACAATGAGTCGTACAATAGAATTACTGGTGGGTGACACACTGACCTTACACCAAATAATAAGTACCTACTAATGTAAAACGTAAACTAAACTAATAGAAAAGTCCTATTACAGTGTAAAGGATTATTTGAATGATAGCAAGGCATGGGTATGAATTGTTACAACGGCTGATTATGTAATGTTATATTATAAGTACATATATATAATTTCAAATATTAGTGAGATGGTGATAATAAAAAAAAAGCGGAGTTTACTGCGGGCTCTTCTCAGACCAGGGCACGTTTGGAACCCTCGTAGCTTTAGTTTTACGATATCGTAGTTAATTATCACCATCACGTCTTATGCTCTGTAAGCATGACGTTCAGAAGGTGTACTTTGTAGGTACATATTTTGAATAAATATGTTTTGAGTTTGAGATTGAGTTCAATAATTTCTGTACAAAAAGTAATGATATCCCATCAAAAACATAAATGTAAAATGAGAGCCAAGTTCAAAATTGTGATATATATGCCTTGGTTGTTGACTTCAGCGACAAAAGAAGTGAGATCTAAATGGGTGCCAAGTTCAATGGTCAGACCTGCAATTTATATATCCCATTAAAAACATAAATGTGAAATGAGAGCCAAATTCAAAATCGTGATATATATGCCTTGGTTGTTGACTTCAGCGACAAAAGAAGTGAGATCTAAATGGGTGCCAAGTTCAATGGTCAGTCCTGAAATTTATTTATAACAACATATAATATTTTATAACTACTTAAAATATCATTTCTTCTTATAACTTAGTATAAAATGTTGAAGACTAAGCTTTGGCTTGGCTAGTTTCCATATACGAATTATTATTAAGTACCTAAAAGTACAGTTTCTACCAGCAAGCCAAATTTTCGGAAGAATAAAATAAGAACTTACAGCTTTACAACTTGTGAACGCTATAATTCGTATATGAAAACTAGCCAAGCCAAAGCCTTAGTCTTCAACATTTTATACTACGTTATAAGAAGAATTGATATTTTAAGTTGTTATAAAATATTATATGTTGTTATAAATAAATTTCAGGACTGACCATTGAACTTGGCACCCATTTAGATCTCACTTCTTTTGTCGCTGAAGTCAACAACCAAGGCATATATATCACAATTTTGAATTTGGCTCTCATTTCACATTTATGTTTTTGATGGGATATATAAATTGCAGGACTGACCATTGAACTTGGCACCCATTTAGATCTCACTTCTTTTGTCGCTGAAGTCAACAACCAAGGCATATATATCACAATTTTGAACTTGGCTCTCATTTTACATTTATGTTTTTGATGGGATTACAATTTAACGCATTATTTTTCGGTATTGACAATCAGAATATTGAACGGTTCACAATCTGTCGACAGTTTACAATTTCCCTAGTTAGATTACTGTTACGATTACTGGTTTTTGCAATCTTACGGTGACATATTCATTCTAATCTAAATAGCGCAGTATGATACAGGAAACCATATTTTATTTTCATACATCTAAAAAATCTTCTATAAAGTTGTATGGTCGATATCATACCCCGTATCACAAACGGAACGCGTTAATGATTAACAGAGTTATCTATTTGTTCTGTCTAGTTCATTTGGCTTCTATCAAAAGCGCTGGTGTTATAAAATGAATTTCAATGTTTACCTACGATCAAAAAACACTGAAATAAATAGCCGCGTTTCAACGATATCTTTACCGATGCACGTGTGCATTTCGTTATTTAGTAAATATTTTAATAATCGATAAAGTATAGTTATTACTAGCTGATGCCTGCGACTTCGTACGCGTGGATTAAGGATTTTGGTTCCCACGGGAACTCTTTAAGTTTCCGGGATAAAACTAGCTTAAGCGTTATTCCAGACTTTAATCTATATCTGCGCCTCATCCATTCAGCCGTACTGGCGTGATTGAGTAATAAACATTCATCCATACGTCCATCCATCCAAATATTCGCATTTATAATATTATAGCAAGTATAGACAAGCATTTTTTTTTCAAGACAAATGCTGATAGCCTGGTGGCTATTTAGTATTTATAAATTGCCAAATAGACTCTGCCGGGGATCGAACCTGGGACCTACCTATAATAAAAACACAGCGCTGACCACTGCGTCAGGGAGGAGGTCAATGGGTGATGTAAAAGGTAATTTTTTTAAATTCTAATCGAGCGAACCCGAGAAATATCAGCTACTTTTTTGTAAGGAATCTAGGTAGATACAAAAGAGCATTAGCGTCCTTGCGATATTTATCGTTTATTGCTTTACATAAATCCGTATTTACGGCGCCTAATGCCTGTGACGGGCTTGTTGCTTGTAGCTACGTCCATTGAATGCAACTATATGCTAATTCTATAGCGTCGTGTTGATAGTAACTAGTACTATTCAATGTAAGCCTATGTAATAACTTATGTTAACACGTCAATTCAATACCAATCCTAACTACCGAGGATCGGACTGTATGCGATTTTAACTTTTCTGAGTAATTTGCGTTATAATCCACAGTAATATTATGAATGCGAAAGTGTGTCTGTCTGTGTGCTACGCTTTCAATTGTTCAACCCTTATTGGCAAAATTTGGTATAGGCATATGTGCTACTTTTATACATACATAGGCTACTTTTATCCTGACAAATGCCTATGCCACTCTCCAGATCCTCAACTATATCCATGCCAAGAATCACTTCGATACGTTGCTCCGGCGTGATTGAAAGACAAACCAACAAGCCAACAAATAAACACACTTTTGCATTTATAATATTATATAGTAATTATGATAATATGATTAAGGATGGATTTAGCGGCTTTATAACGATGTGCAACATGAAATAGCACTTCAAATCCGGCGCCAAATAAATATTCACATACCCACTCCGTTTCAGGATCGGTATGGAAAGCGGAATATTATACCTAGACAAAATATCAGCTCTGTATTTGTGAATATTTTCGCATAGAACAATTGGAGATTGAAACCGGGACTTGGAGGCTGTTTCAATTTAAACGTACCTTGGTGTATTTATATGACTAGCTTTATTAATTTGATACTACGAATTAGCTGCTTAGGTGTACTCATCTCCACGTGACATTGGTAAAGTGCATTGTGCTGGTATGGCACTAATAAAACCAATAAAACAAAATAAGAAAAAGAAGAAGAAGTGGCACATAATACTATGAAGAATTAACAGATAGGTAGTTTTTTTTCTTTCTTGTATGTCAGCCTCGCACCGGAAAGCACAGCATTGGAAAACCCGACGTACAGACGATAGCTGGGAGCCTCAAGAAGCAAGCGACACAAGATCTGCATGTTATGTGGAGATCCACACAGGAAATCATACAGCAGTGGCATCATCACAGGTCAAACCACTAAACGGATCGGGCTGAAATTGGCATTCAGATAGCTGCATTTATTGGCTAAGAAAGGATTTGTTTAAAATTCAACCACTTTTGAAACGAACCTAAAATAGCCCATAAATCACATAGCCCAATAAAGCTGGAGGTGAAAGGTGGAAAGAGTTGCATCCATGTTACCGTTGTAGTCGTCGTATGCTATAAAACACATCAGGGAATGACAGTTCAACCTGCGCGAATAGGCATGAAACTGTCCTTAAGGCCCTGTGAATTCACGAGATCAAAACATAGGAGCGCGGGGGTGAAATCGAGCAAGCGAATGTCGCAAAAAAGTAACGAAATAATTTGAAAATGAATAAATACTTACTGTTCAATACAAATCAATTTAGAAATATAAATTTTATTTTATATTTCCAGAGCAAATTATTAGTTTCAACAAGGAGAAATATTGCTTTAAAAGATAAACAGAGGTATGTTTAAAATAAATTGCAATGCAGATTTTTTTTTTATTGTGTTTTGAAATACGTCAATGGCTGTTTAAAGGTCTTGAAAACAGGAAATTATTTTATCAAGCATACATTATGTCACCGTTTGATGGATACACTGCGTTAAAAAACTCCGTTTTACTGATTTTACGCTATGACAGAGAGGAATGACGTTTGGCCCTGTCACGCTAATATGAGTAGTTCTATATACAGGGTGGCCCAAATAGTGGCGCCAAAGAAAAAGTATGGTTTCCTCGTACCTATCTGAAAATACCCCATGTATAGTCAGCGATTTTTAGTAGTTTTCAAGTTATATATTTCTGAAATTTTTTTTGTGAACATGCTTGCTATGAAGTATGCTACTTTGCATAAAAGAAATACCATCATAATATTAACCCAAGTCAGAAAAATTTTGATCGAAAGTGAAAAGTTTACGTTCGACAGAAGTGACGAATTTTCAACTTAAGATTAAAAATACCTGTTTAAGTAAGAAAAAAGTACCTGTCTACCTGTAAACCTGTCTGTTGTGCCAGCAATACTTTACAATGTTGCCGACAAAACAGGAAAAAAACAATTGTAGGTTCGGAAGAGCTTTACTTTATTGACAGAAGGATAATAAGATAAAGCTATTTTAGTACCTAAACGAGTGCAATTCGGTTTTTTAGCCTACTGACTGTAAAAAACTAAAAAAAAAACAAATAACTTTTACGTAACCTTGATGTCAATTAATCGACAAATTATTATTTTTGTAGAAAACACCTTAATTCAAAAATTTCTTATTGCAATTAGCCATACAATTGTCAAAAATAGGCAAAACTCAATTTTGAGAATCAAATTTTAAGTTCAGAAATTACGCCTTACCACATTTGAAGTCCGATTTCTTACAATAATTCCCCCTAAAGTACCAATTTTTTTAAGTAATAAGGGAAGCTTAGGAACCCTAAAAGTTTTTGAAATTAGTCGGAAGTGACGTAAACAGGTTTAAGTATTTTCAATCTTAAGTTAAGTTCGTCCAAAAATTTTCCGACTTGGGTTAATGTTATGATGCTAATTATTTTATGCACAGTAGCACACCTCACAAAAAAATATTCGGAAAGAAACACCAAATAAAAAGAAAAAAAATTAACACTCACTCCCTCAAGAAAAACTAAAAAAAATCGCTGAATATACATAGGGTGTTTTTGGATAGGTCTAGTACAAGGAATCGAAATTTTTTCCTTAGACGTCACTATTTGGGCCAGCCTGTATAAAAGTGAATGACGCGAACATTTCGTCCGTAGTGTGTTTTCCAAACGTATGTTGCCTGATGCATCTTTAATCAAAATCAAAGCCCTAGCCGTTTAGTTTCTATAAACTTTACCTAGTGAAAATATCAAGAAAGAGTGGAGCTGTTATAATCCAAACCATTTCGGATCTTGCATTGTCTTTTATCTAGAAACAGCTTATTTCAATTGTAAATGCGAACCTCCTTTTAGATCTTTACTTAACTGTTTATTTATACGCTTTACTGCACAGCTGGATACACAAATTGTATCAACGTAAGGCGGAATAATGTTTTGTTTGTTTTAAATTCTTTATTGCACATAAGAAAATTACAATGCACAAAGGCGAACTTAATACCTAGAGGTATTCTCTTCCAGTTAACCTTTGGTAGTGGGGACAGGGTTGAAATCACAGTGCTTACAATAAGTATAAAGAAAAAAGTTGGGGTAAGAAGAAACATATTAGGTAGTAGGTAATAAAGTAAAGTATGTGAATTTATTATGCAATTTGTTCTTATTGTATCCTATATCTAAATTCTATACTTGTATTATAAATGCGGAAGTTTGGATGGATGTTTGTTACTCAATCACGCCAGAAGGTCGAAACGGATCTGGACGTAATTGGGCACAGAGATAGATTATAGTCTGGAATAACACATAGTTTACTTCTTATCCAGGAAAATTAAGGAGCTCCAGCGGTAATATAAACACTTAAACCACGCAGAAGAAGTCATAGGCTTAAGTGAATCTATATAAATATTCTAAAAAAAAAGAAACTGACTGACTAACATATTATGCTCACGTACCTACAGCTATTATGCCTATTCACTCTTGATTTGAATATACCAATGGGTATGGAAAAACGGAAGCCGGCAGGGCGTTCTATATAAGTTACTTATATCCTAGCGGTTCGATTTCGAAACGAGGAAGCAAATCGCTTCGTACGCGTCCGTGGAATTTCAACTATATACGGATACAGACCCTCCAGAACCTCTCCTAGATATTAGATTCTAAACAATCTAACCGGTAGCTTGTGCAATATTCAACTTCAAAGCCTCAAATATCCCATGACAGCATCAAAAGATCCATTGTGTTCGATAGTACACACATGATAATATTATGAATGCACAATGTAAAGACCACTTTGACTACGCGTACAATATCAGAACACGTGGTATCAATATCATTAATGTATTAGCTAGTTTACGAACGCGGCGGTCGACGTTTGAACACATGTACGAAACTATGTACTCGTTGGGACATCGTTGAAAGGCTTCCAATATTTATAATGGAATACTACTGGTTGAAACTATATAACACTGCGTAAATATACATACAGTAAAACGATGATGATAGTTGCGGATGAGCCGGCTTTACAGCGCGGTGTAACTCAGCAGTCAGCCTTGCGTATAATACCTACTAAAAGATAAGCAGGTTCTATAATTCGTCTCTATCGAACGACTGTATGAAGTATATTTTTAGGCTGCGACTTTAATATGCCTGTTCGTAAAAATCTCCTACTAGTTAAAGTTTACTTAATATTATTGAATTTTAAGATTTACGATTATTCGTTTAAGTACAAGCCAAGCCGAGTAAAAAAACAAGAATAGATAATTATTCAGTTACGTGAATATCACAGTTGGTAGTCAAGAAAATTAGAAAAACAATTTGTAATTTTAACAGATAAAAATTCTATCAATTGTTTGACTTGGGTCATCAATGATAAAAGTGGCTTTCCAAAATATGAAACTTTCTACTTCGTTTCAGATTTAGTAGCGTTGGGTTAAAATAATTTGGTAAACATGATCGCATAGAATCCACATCACCCTCGAGCAATATTTTGTCTAAATTAAATCATTCAAATTGGTGTAGCGTCCAATGCAACGTTGCATCGACTACCGGCCGCAAATAAGTAACTGAAATCGGACTTTAAGACTTGTACATAAAGTTCTTTCTTTGCAAAATGTGTTCGAAAATTTTAGTAGAAATTTTATTTTCGGATACCCAGTTTCTGTCTCAGGATGCTTTATGAACCTACGCTCGAGACACCAACGGTAACGAACTGTACAATTGTTTGATACTATTTTGGCATCTCGAGCGTACGTAATATGGTGCTTATTAGCGTGCCTGGTTTACCTCAAATTTCTGTACAATTGCTATTGATTGTAAAATGTATGGTGGAACATAAAGTACGCGGTAAGTCTTACACGGTTTGATGAATTTTGTAGCGATAGATTTTGGTCGGAGCACGTTTGGCTAGTTATTTCAATTGCGATAGGTACCTGAATCAGACTGTGCACTAAGTACTTGTATTAGTTTTTTATTTGTTCGATTATTTACAGCTAAAACTTCTACTGCGCAAACTTTCGAACATCATAATAATAGGTAAGTATTACAAAGAGCTTACTTTTGTGATATGGCAGTTTATCTACGGCACATACATTATTTATAAGTACATCTAAGCAACAATACATTTAGATAATTTGTTGTGGGTTTTCAGACAAGAAATTCTCCCAAGCACTTATCTAGATATATCCCTGATGAAGATTGACCACTATGGCCGAAATTTGGTCGGGAGGATATTATTTATATTTGGATTAGTTGGGTGTTTTGACTGATTATAATGTTAAAATTAACCTACTTACCTAATTAATAAATAATATTGAAATATTTTTAAGATTCAGGTTAAGGTATTTATTTGTTGTGAACTCAACATGCACCCAGCCATTTCTAGCGTACAACATTTTACGTCATTACATACTAATTTTGTAGTTATCTTGTTTACTTTCACAAACATTTCAAGCAGGCAAAGTTGAGACATTATTTCCCAACAAAATACAATATTCCAACACGCACTAGGCCCGTTTGCCGTACATTTAACCTGGTTACCTACATTTTAAGTACGTAAAGTGATTATGAGAATTGTTATAGTGAACTTTTTTCACGCGGAATGATGATACGTAGCGACATTATGATTGTTGAAAGATAATTGGGCCCTCCACCACACATATTGGGTCAAGTGCAGCAAGCTAGAGCTTTATTTCTATACGTTATTTTATAATTTATCCTTTTTTAAATCCACATTGATGTTTTATGTTATGCTTAACAGTCTATTAGCATAAATTACTATTCGTTTTTCTAACTCTTAGCGTTTTAAGCAATCTCTTTCCATGGAACTAGGAATATGCTTATTATTAAGCACTTTCTTATTATAATGCTGAAACACTGAAAAAAGCTGCGTGCCTATGAGTTGTTTATAAAAGCCTGGTTGGATTTTCGAAAATAAATGATCAGTCACCTAATGAGTGATTACCGCAGCCTATGAGCATTTGAAGTACCAGAGGAACCGTTGCCGGCTTTAGACAGATTTGTATCACCTTTTGAGCTACTTGACATTTCATTTTTGCGGGAATAGAGGGTGGAATCTGGTTCCATAATTTATAGGCATGTACCAGAAAATACCTGGAATAAGGAGTGTTGGATAAAGACATTAGGATGCTGGGGATGAAAGTTTAATCCTAACTAAAATTATATTAAAATATGCGTTTATTTGCGTTTTATTTATTTATTTGTTTTTTAAGCATTCACTTCCTTTTAGCCGATTTTGATGAAATTTCGTACAGACAAAGGTAAAGGCTACTTTTTTTCCCGAAAAGTTAAGGAGTTCCAACAAAACACTTAGAAATACCCTTAAAATAGGGGTTTTTGAATGTCTATTTGCTTTGTAGGGAGTTGTATTTTTAAACGAGCATTCAGATCGGCCTTCAGTACAATACAAGGGACACAGACAATTGCTCAGTAAAAGCACGAATCCAGCCCAGTATATGAAATTAATATAAATAACAAAAGGGAGATTCCCGAACTAACAATGAAAAGGGTACATTTAATCCCACAATTTGCAAGTGGGATCGGACGAGACTAGTTGTCATATCTCCCAGATTTAGTACTCCCCAAACAATAGCCCTTTCTTACGCTGATAAATGGATTTAAACACATAAACCTAAGTAGGTTTATGCCTGCTTAGTTTTATTATTATATAATTATCAATAATATATGCTAACTAGCTAATGCCTTGGTTTTGTTTGGTTTGGTGCCAGGATTGAGGTTTTTCGGTTCCCGCGGGAACTTTTTAATTTTCCGCGATAAAAAGTAGCTTATGCAGACTATAATCAACCTCTGTGCCAAATTTCATCCAGATCCTTTCAGCCGTTGCGGCTTGATTGAGTAACAAATCATTCATTATTCTATTCATACATCCATACATCCATACATCCATCCATCCAAACTTTAGCATTTATAATATTAGTATAGAAGTATGGAAGTATGGATTGGAAGAGAATCTAGTACTTACGTACAAATTAGAACAAATAATCTAGTGAATAGATGATGCCAGAGAAGAACAAGGGCTAGCGGTTATAGAAAGTGATATTTAATTGCTTAGAAAGCACATAACCCAGAAAAGTTAGAAGTGCTTGCCCGAGGTTGGATCACCCGACCACCTAAACAGGAAGTCAATCGTCTGTCAAACCGCTAGGCTATCGTCAAATTTTCATCTCGTTTCAAAAATCTTAACCCCAAAAACCACTTACAGTACTTACCCCAATCCTGCAGCAATTCTGTTACGCTAAAAAGAGAAATAACTAAACAATTTCAGTTTCGATCCGGTGAACAATAATAGAATCGTTAAGTCTTTACAGACAGTCGTTTTAGCAAAAGACCATTGAATATCCTAAGAAATAGTTTTATATTCAAGAGTAGGTCTGGTAGGATGCTTCGGCCATGGCAATTTACCACCCTATCGAGAAACACGCTTGGCGGCACAAGCTATTCAGCGTTCCGGTACGATGCCGTGTAGAACAGATTAGGTGTTAGCCCGCTACCATCATAAACTGCATCATCACTTAACATCACTCATCAGGTGAGTCGAGGGCTAAATTATAGTGGACTAACTGATGCTCGCGTTGATTGAGGTTTTTTTGATTCCCGCGAGAACTCCTTAAATTTCCGGGATACAATACACATTTTATCCTGGAAATTTAAGGAGTTAAATTTGGCACAGAAATAGATAAAGTCTGGAATGACACCATTCCAGACTTTATCTATTTCTGTGCCAAATTTCACCCAGATCCGTTCAGCCGTTCGGGCGTGATTGAGTAACAAACATCCAACCATCCATCCATCCATGGTTTTTTTTTTTTTTTTTTTATCCACTACAAGTTAGCCCTTGACTGCGATCTCACCTGATGGTAAGTGATGATGCAGTCTAAGATGGTAGCGGGCTAACCTGTTAGGGGCATGGCAGTTATATTAAACCCATACCCCTATTCGGTTTCTACACGGCATCGTACCGGAACGCTAAATTGCTTGGCGGCACGTCTTTGCCGGTAGGGTGGTAACTAGCCACGGCCGAAGCCTCCCACCAGGCCAGACCAGAGAAAATTCAGAAATTATAAATTCCCAAATTGACCCTGCCGGGGATTGAACCCGGGACCTCCGCAAGTTAAGACAGACGCTGCACACTGCGCCACGGAGGTCGTCATATGGATGGAGGATGTATATCCATCTATCTAAACTTTCGTATTTATAATATTAGTATTAGTATATATGTCACCGTAAGATTGCAAACGACCTGCGGCTGGGCATTACCTGATTATTTATGTCGAACCCTAACCTAACCTACAAGAAAACGTAAATAAAATGAATATTTCAAAAATTGACACTCAGAACATTGAACGGTTCACAATCTGTCGACAGTTTACAATTTCGCTAGTTAGATTACAATCTAACGGTTTTTGCCATCTTACGGTGACATATAGAAGTATAAATAAAAAGGCTAATATTTTATTGGATAGTAGATAATATATTCTAGACATAAATGTTTTTTCTTTCTTCTTTCTATCTTTCTATATATGATGTTTTCTTTAGTTAGCAAGCGGTCCCTGTTCTTTTGTAGTGGATATGACGTCTATTGGTTGAGACAGCGAAGAAAATGATATCAATATTTCATTTCGCTCAAGCAAGTCTCTAAGCTCTAAACTTTACCGATTCTGAACAATTTATTCGGTGAGTACTAGATGATGCCCGTGACTTCGTTCACGTGGATTTAGGTTTTTACAAAATCCTGTGGGAACTCTTTGACTAACCTATTTCTGTCTCAAATTTTGACAATTTTACAGAAATCAATGTAATTATATTTTTAATTTATTATTTAAAGCAAACGAGAAATTGAAAATGTCTAAAATCCAAAACATCTCTATTAGAGGCGGGCGCGTAACATTTTCGATATAAAAAAGCATCGTATCTGCTCCTTTCTAGGCGAGAACTTCTAGAAACCTTCTCGTTGACAAATTTTGCGACCAATTGGTCCGAAATATGGAGATTTATTCGTGGGTGTGAGCCTGAGATCCTCCGTTCTTTATTCTGTGTTGTCTATTAACATACATAATACACTCCAATTCTTTAAAAAAATGCTATAGCATAACATTGGAAAAAGTCGTATATTTTACTGTTGAGAATAAGAATTAGATGTTGTATATTACATGTCCTAAAATTGGACGGGTCGAAGGTAGAATAAAATTCTCATATCAAGTTTTCGAACAGGTTATATAGGGCTTAGGCTTAGTGGCAAGGGAAAAGGCTATTAACATGATGATAATTTTTTTTAGTTCTGATTAATAATTATCCGAAATATGCCATATCGAATCTAAAACTTGTTGCTTAGTGGCGGATGGGAATCTTCGAATGCACCACTGCACTCCGCTTGTAAAAGAAAAGTTTTTGAAAGGAACTCAAATAAAGAGAGAACAGTAAACAACTTTAGTTTCCATTTGGAGAACAAAATGGTGAGTTTAGATCTATTCGCCTCAGTGTTTGTATCGAATACATTTGTGAGAACTTTTTTAGAATTGAATACGGCGTACCTATAGTTTTTGTTAAACTTTTTCTGTATAAAATGAAAAAAGGGTCAGTTTCCAAATCGATAATTTAAAGAGGTATACTTTACGCAATATTAGCGGGGATCCTGGTGGGAGACTTTGGCCGTGGCTAATTACCACCGTACCGGTAAATACGTACCACCAAACAGTTTAGCGTTCCGGTACTATCCTGTTAGAAACCAAAGCAAGTTAGCCCGCTACCATCTCAGATTGCATCATCACTTACCATCAGGTGAGATCGCAGTCAAGGGCAAACTTGTAGTGGAATAAAAAAAACGAAAAATCAAAGAGTTCAGACATTCAAGTCATTTGAAAACCTATTTTCACCCAATATACATACAATATAATAATCGATTCCACCCTTGGCCTTGTTTCACCACACACCAGCCTGTATCAAACTAACAGCGGTATCAAAAAGCAGTGTAGGTTAGATGAACAGAAACAAACTAAAAACAAACAATTTCGTAACCCGAAAACGAAATACTTCTCAGCCGGGACGATTCGAAGATGCAATCCCGTTTCTGAATTGAGTTTTCAGATACGGCAATAGATTCTACGTCTACTTAAATTATCTGCCTGCTTTTATCCAAGGCTATATTATAATTTTATTATTAGTTATTATAATGAACTGTGATCTTAAAAACCATGATGTACGTACTTATACCTAACATACATTTCGCCTAGGTTAAAAATTTAATTTTAGTTTGAAATAAAATAAAATATCAACCTTTAAAACCACTAGCAAAGTAAAAATTAATTTTGTTTCTACACCCTATGTTGAAGAGCATCTTATAATTGACTCGAGACGCCCGCCCAAAACTTTATTTAAAAAAAAAATTATATCTTTATCATTTTTTAAGAATAATCCTTGAAAATCAGATATTGTATTTCTGTTGCTAATATTTTTACAGTATGTATATTCATAAAGTGGTGATATGTAGTGAAAGGCCCAATGAATAGCGTCAGTTTTAATAATGTTTACGTACTGCGCATACTTTATTACTGTACAAAAATCAGTCTTTCTAGTTATGGTTCATTTTTGGTAACCATAAACCGTCTTTGGGCGGCCATATCTAGCGTAAGGCCTATCCGCATGCGGGCAGACTTTCAGTTTTGTCATCAGAAGAGAGCCCTACACCCACATAATACTTAATCAGCCTTTCTGGCGATAGTTACCAAAAGTACAGCTATCTCCTATAATATAGGTCTGTACTTTAAAAATAATAAGTTTTGCGCTCAAAATGAAAGGAATAAGCTTAAAATAACCTTGCAATAACTAAAAGAGGAGAAATAATAATTATAGCTTCTGAAGCAGATGCAAAGCAGGCGACACCGTTCCCGACAGCAAATAATGAACAAGCTACGCTATAATCTACTACGAAGCTGCTACGTATTTCGTGTTTAAAGTTTTTAAAGCGTTTCGTAGCTAAAGTCAACCTTACCTAGTAATTTATTATTCAATAGAATGATGATACCCACGACTTGGCCTACTATTTTTATACGACTGCCTGAAAAAAGGAGTATATTGTTTTCAGGGTTCATGTATGTATGTATGTATGAATGTTTATGGGTACCTAAAGATGTCTTCTGCCCCCATTATAATATATTTGTCACGTAAAATTGTAATCCTAATTAAAAAATACGACTGCCCTGCCAAAACATGAACTAAAAAGTTAAAAATCTAAATTAATCTAGTTAAATTAGAATCTTATCCACATTCTTATTAAATTATATTTTTTTATGAATCACTGGATATTGAACAATAGTATTATATATTTTTGGAATCTACTCATCATTTTCTAGATGATGATTATATAGTTAATCTTATATTCGAATTTTTTTTTCAACTTTAGAATTTAATGTGAGACCATGGTCAACCCATCAATTTTTTTTAATCTATACTAGCCTATGTCACCCGGAATAAGCTAGGGATTCTAACGATACCTCATTTATCAAAATCGGTTCAGGCGTATAGAAATTATGGTGGAATATACAAACTCACATACATACATACATACATAAATGAACACTGAAAACAATATACTCCATTTTTCAGGTAGTCGTATAAAAACCGTTAGATTGTAATCTAACTAGCGAGATTGTAAGCTGACGAAAGATTGTTAACCGTTCAATGTTTATTACTTTGTTCAATTACGTTTTCTTGTCTCTTTCTTATAGGTTAGGGTCGACATAAATAATTAGGTTTTATCGGGTTGATATACATAACAGATTACAATCTACTGAAAAAGAATACGTTAAATACAATTTACGTTTACAATCTCGCTAGTTAGATTATAACAGTTTTACGGTGATATTTATAAAATACTAGATGATGCCCGCGACTTTGTCCGCGTGGATTAAATTTTTTTGACACTTGAATTTTCCGGGAAAAAAGTAGTCTATGTCCCTCTCCGGAATACAACCTACCCCTGTATCAAATTTCATCATTCGCATTCAACTTTCGCATTTATAACATTAGTATGGATTAAGTATATTATACTTGAAACGTAACAGAAACATGGCGGAAAACAGAATGGAACATAAAAATCCTTTATATTTTTTCAATGAAACAAGCGAACTGATTAATAGGAATACCTACTGCGGCCTTCGATGGAACACAGTTTATAAAAACTACATAGAACCGGTAACTAGTGAACATGGTACATTTTATTCTTTTGAGCACGCTATTATATTGTGTTTACTATTCTTTCGTAGTACGAAACCGTTTTAGTTGAAAATGTTTGTGATACATTTAGGGTTACTCAGGAAAATGGTAAAAAATGTATTTTTTGGCAAATATTTTAGGTTTTTTAAGAAGTTAATAAACCTTTCATTATTATGTAGAAAAATAGCCCAAAAGAGGTAATTAGTATTTTTAAATTAGTACTCAAAATGTAAAGTTATAAATTTTCGCTTCATTGAACAACTATTTTATTAGTATTAACTTACATTAGATCAACTTATTAAAAAACTTTACAAAAAATTACTAACTAGAAAATAAAGTACAGCACAGTTTTTAGAAAACAGCAACAAACCTTTAAAAAAGCTTAGTTTTTAGTCCCATTGGGAATGTCCCAATTAAAAGTGTTTTTTTTTATTAACTTAAAATCGACATTTGATTACTACTTTAAATGTCTCTTTTCTAGTTTTCTAGCTAACTTTATTAAATTAAAAACTAAGTCCACTCTACCCTATTGTTAAGTAACTTTGACTCGCACTTGGTCTTTTTTTAATGTTTGTTTTTGGGTTAATCAATCAACCTTAAACGACTGGTTGTGTGATGTTGGCACTCATTAAAAAGACCTTGTGTTTTTTTATATTTCTAGGGCGAATTTTCGTATTTTAATTAAATATTTATTAATTATAATAAACAAATTTGTGGGGTCATTATAGTGAAAAAGCGTGAAAAAACTATAACACGGAAACATAAATTTGGGCAGCCAACTACCATACTACATGACAAGTTCTTGTATTATTTGCAGTCTTATTGGACGGTACTCAACGGGAGCATTAATGATAAATGCTTTATTTATTTCATGTAGGACAACTTGCCAACGGGAGCATTAATGATAAATGATTTATAAAATTCACGTGGAACAACTTCTGTAACTGATAAGTAAATACTCTAACGCCGCGCGTCGGTTTCGTGACGGGCTGTCTATATTTCAAGCTGTACTTATACTGGAATCGTTAAGTAAAGTTGTAATAGTAAGAGTTGGATCGTTTCGTATCGATGTATACTGTTACCGCGATAACCTTTCGTACAACAAAAAGTACTTTGAATTAAGTGTTATTTTTCTTTGTAAAAGCTTAGGAGTTTCCCTTAGTTTGCTGTACCATCCGTATCCAGTGGCACATTGTTCATTTTGATAGAGGTTAAAATAATAAAATCGGATTTAATTTCACTACTTTAATAATTAGTATATTATATTATATTTTTATAATAATAATCAATAGATTATCGTGGGGAGACCACAGATCATCAAAGTTTTGAAATCTATAATGTGTTAAGACAAAAATGCTAGCATGCACTAGGAACGCATTTTAATTACTGAAAATTTTACTTTTGATACTTCTTCACTTTACTCATAAAGTTTTTAATGATTGTTTAGTACACTAAAGTAGAATTTCCTAGATCAACTTTTGTATTCTGCAAAAGTTTCACCGGCAAAATTTTAGACCTGTAACACAAAATCGCTTGGAGAGAATAAAGTTAAAATTTCAATATCAGTCCGTTCCAATAGGAGAGGTGGACGTGTAAAAAACTTTAGACGTGTGAAACTCTACTGTTCCGGATCGTTTGGGAGAGGCGCAAAAAGTGTTCAGCGCCCTTTATAACGTACCGTGGTGTTTGAATACAGATGGGGACCTCCACTATGTTGCTATTTGATTTTATGAGGCGCACTTTGGTCTTTATTGAAAAAATAGATGATATTATGACTCTATAGCCCACTTACACAAGGCCCTTAAAGTCCGTCAAACTTATGTGACCCGGTGTCAGCGTCGCTAATGAGATAAAAGTAGGCATTAAAATTCGTTCCAACCCCGGAATAAACTTCATCAAAAAGTGACAGCATCACAAAAAAAAACTAAATCAGTATAAGCAGCATGGCGTTAAGTTTATGCATGGTGGCGTATGACTATAATACTAAAGTCATCTGTGCTACGGATACTGTGTGTGTTATTGTGTTTTGAAAATATTTGGTACCTGCAGAGAAATAGCCCGGCGAAAGACTACTTTTCATTCCGGAAAATTAAAGATTTCCCAAAGTTAACTTTAAAAAACTTTAATCCACGTTGAAGAAGTCACGGGAATTCTAAATATAAATTCTATACTAAATATAATAAAGATCATCATTAAATAAAAAATCATACATGCTTCGCTCGCCGTAAAAATATTATTAAAATTACATTTAATGTTCAGCTAAAAACTAAAACAATACATTTTTAATTTGCCCCTACCCGAGCTCTTTTATTTAGAAGACCATAGAGTGCCACAGCAATCACAAAATTTAAAAGAAAATGCTACAATGAAAGTCTCAAATTCACCGACAAATGAGAACGTATCGAGGTTGTCGTTGCTTTCACTTTACCCACAGCAGTGATAGCTAAGTAATTAGTTCATTGTGATGGCGTGATCTTCGTACGAACAACAATGAGAGATATCTAGACCGCAATACTACAGAGAATTTCTAAATAGAACTAATCTTTACTTAACCTATTTTTACGGGGATATACAATTTGCAGGCTTCCCAATCATTTCTTAAAAGACTATCAACTTCAGTATAGTTTGTGTCTATATTTAGTATGATAATTTTGGTTGACGCCATTGGCATAGTACTGCCTCAGTCTGTCTCACTCTAGTCTTTCACTCTTGCTATACACCTCTCATTTGTCAAAATGATTATCCTAAATTAGACAAAGCATAGGTTACGCTCCACAAACTAATCTGACCCGGGGGTCAAAATTGGAACTAATTATTATGCCTGTTTATTGACTTTTTTTTCGTAGATGCTAGCGACGCTGTTACCGGGTCAGATAAGTTTATACCTATAATTAATTTATAAACTGTATGACAACATTACTCAATTCTAATTTTTGATATTACAAGACAACTTAAGAACTGTCCAAGTTTCATAAAGTAGTGACGTTACATTTCGTCAAAAGTTTTTGGCAAAAGTTTTTCAAACGCGCGGTACTTGAGCGACTTCTTTGTTTTGATCCTACAAAAACGACATATTTTATCGAAGTGTTTTAGGAAAAAGAGGCTCTTATCTTTGTTTATTTTCTCCGTAATTCTTTTTTCGTTTGCCAATAACTCGAGCTTAATATATTTCAATGAAAATACTTTTATTCTTTTCAAATAAAATTTTGTATTTATCTTGACGATATTATTTGATTTAATTAAAGTCAACAGTAAGTAAGTTTGTTAAAATATGGTATTTTAATATTCTGTCTACTCGTACCAATAAACTAACCAATTGCTAATTATTCGCTATAATTAATAAATTGGTCACACATCCGTCTTTATATTAAAATATGTTTGCATAAACACTTCTAAAATAAGTTACAAAATCTGGTGCTTAAGTTTTTCGAGTTTTTGTCACTAATTAGTAATAATAATTACAATAAACCTTCTATAGTTTTGGTAGGGACACGCGATATTCAAATTTTAACCTTATTTCCTCATTTAACATACTCGATATTGGTACACGCCATAGTTTGGAAAGGATTATTAACAAGGTAAAACCTAAGGTAGGTACTAAACTAATATATTTTGAAGACATATTGAGAGTTCAGTTTAAAAATAATAAGTCGTTTATTCTAAACATGAACGCAACTCACTAAACATTCACTTCGTATATATGCACCAGCTCACCATCCCTCCATAAATTTCCCTACTCAGTGGTTTTACTGCTTCGGTGGTCTAGTGGTTAGTATATTCGACTGCGGCCAACGAAGTCTCGGATCAATCCGGATTCGGGACTCAAGTCCCAAATCGGGCCATATTTGAGTATCGGGTTTTTTTTGGCAAAAAATTCTCAGTACCTACCCACTAGCCCGGAGTTAGGAAGTTGGCGGTGTTTCACCCCCGTGCATCGGAGAGCACGTAAAGCCGTCGGTCCTGCGCCTGATCTCTCTCTGATCGTGTCAGATTTTCCGACCCATCGGGTTATGAGAGTAAAGGAACAAAGAGTGCACTGTGCACTCTTGGTTGTGCACTATAATATTTTCTCCGGGTCAGATGGCTAATCCCTATGGAGATTGGCCGCCGTGGCCGAAATTCGGTCAAGAGGACTTTTTACTATGCATGTCAGCGTAAGTACTTGGCTATGACGTTTATCTTAAGACTACTTTCTATAGAACTACGAGTTAATGCGTTTAATCGTGACTAGTATATAATTTATTCTATTCGTACTAAAAGTAATTTCCTACCTTCCATACGTTACTCACTCGTGGAAGTTACGAAAGTAGTGAAAAACAAAAAGGTGAGATAAACCCTCGCTCAGATTTATTAGTTGCTTTTAACTCCGTTCTATCTCTAACTACCCTTAAGTTTTTACTTTTTGCAGCTATATTTCTAAGTTTTTAGGACTTAGTCTGCAAGATACCTGAATAACCTATATTGAAATTATATACCTACCATTAATATTAACGAATGAGCCCGGTTTACACAGGAATCACGTATTAGGTACAAACTAGACTAAAGAACTTCTTTGTTAAAATGTAATAACTGTCCTTCCGACTCTCTTTTTCTTGTACCTATTATACCTCTTTAGGCCAATTGTGATTTAATTTCTAAAACAATTAGATCCCTAGTTCAGCCCTCTGATTGTGTTATGAATATTGTTAACGTTTTCAAACGTATAATTGGTACTGTTTAAAAGGACTTCATAGATGCCTGGACGTCAAAAAGCAAGTATAAACTCCCTAAACAGTTCTAGACAGACACACATCCGCATTTATAATATTAGGTTGGTAGTATGGAATATGTTTAGTATTTATTTAATCACATAAAGAAAATGAGAACCACTCAACCTTATTTTAAACAAGCTGATGTCCGTGACTTCGTCCGCTTGGATTGATGTTTTTTGGTTCTTGCGGGAACTCTTTAATTTTCTGGCCTATGTGCTATTCCACACTATATTCTATCTCTGTGTCAAATTTCATCCAGATCCGTTCAGCCGTTCTGGCGTGATTGAGTAACAAACATCCACGCATCCATCCATCCATACATACATCCATGTATCCATACATCCAACCAAACTTTCGCATTTATAATATTAGTATAGGGTATCGATAGAAGTATAAGTAGATTTCTATTATGTTTTCGGAATAAAACTGAGAATTTAAACGGAAAAGCGATGATTTATTTAGTGAGTGATTTAATGAGAGATTAGCAGCATTCATCGCATAGATTACCGATGTCGTTTGAAAGGGACGTGTGAAAATTTATAAATCATTCCCCCATTGTGGAGTTTTTTCAACGGATTCCCTTTGTGATGAATGTGTTATGTAACAGACAATGGACCCTCTTTTTGTGTATGATTAATCACAGTTTAAAAACTCCTTTCGGACCGAAGCGACGTTACGCGTCGAAAAACGGAAGCTCGGAAGAATGTCTTCAGATTCTTAGCAAAGTACGAATAAATTTACCATATTGACTTTATATACTAATATTCTAAATGCGAAAGTTTGGATGGATGGATGGATACATGGTTGATGATGATTTTTACTAAATCACAACATAACGATTGAACAGATCGTGCGGGCATCAGCTAGTAGTTTATATTTTGTGAGCTTAAATCCTAAAATTACTCCCTATAGTACTAAACATAATCCGAAATCAAAATGTACTTCCAATGACTTAAGACAATAGGCATGATGACTGATTTTGAAAAATGATCAGATTATGTTCGGAAGTATCTACTATTTCGAAAAAATATCTTATTTCAGCAGAAAAATAAGGTTTGGTAGATAAAATTGCCATTTGAAATTTATATTTTAATATTCACACCAAAACGCTCGCGAGTGTCATGGCGTCGTTTGTGACGTCACTATTGTTTTTACCAGTGTACTGTGTGCAGTAAACAGTAAGTCTTCGTACAGCAATTTCGATATTTTGTGTGAATAATATGAATTTTAAAGTGTGTAAGTGGTGTGCGGTCCCCCCGTGTGATAACACATCAAAATTAACTCCAAGCAAGTTATTTATTCACGCGCCACTTAAAAAAACAATGCGATTTAAGTGGCTTAATCTTACACGGCGAGATCCTACATATTATAGGGCTAAATTCTACTATTTATTTCTGCAATGATCACTGTGACGTAAGTTTTTGCTGTATTCTAATACTATCAGATGCCCGCGACTTCGTCCGCGTGGATTGAGGTGTTTTGGTTCCCGCGGGAACTCCTTAATTTTCCGGGATAAAAAGTACATATAAATCTTCCTCTTGAATCACTCTATCTATTAAAAAACCGCATCAAAATTCGATGCATAGTTTTAAAGATAGCATACATAGGGACAGACAGCGGGAAACGACTGTTTTATACTACTCGTATGTAGTGATGCTGTTTGCCTTATAACACAAATAACTGCAAAAAAGTCAGAGATGCGTGCCAGCGATCGAACCCCAGACGCCCCGAATAGGAGGCAGACGTCATAGTCACTAGGCAATCACCGCTCATATTAAGTTAAACGGTATAGTTTTAAAAAACAACGTTTCATATATTTTATAACATAACCTTTAGAGGTTATGTTAATGAAATGTTGTTTGTTAGTTATTAGTAAATATAATGAAGTGCTTAATATATAAAATAGCAAATTTTACGGCTTTAGGACCTTAATATTATTATGTTATTATTGTACTTACATGGAAGTTTTGACGTTGCGAAATTCTGCTGAACAAAAGTCTTTGTTTGATGCAAAATACTCACCTAGCATCAACAAATCAATCCTGGGCAAATTAGAGCTAGTAGCTTTGGTAAATCCTTGATCCATGGCTAACGGTTTTTAATTTCTTGATTTTCAAACTAGATTAAGGAATCTCTTAGAATAAGGATCTTTGCGAAACAAAAAAACACGAAAATACTTGATAAACATTTAAAACACCTGTACTTATAGAGATTGTTCGTCGATTGTCAAAGCTCGAAAACAATTGTGACGTCATTCGCTTCAGTGGTGTTTTATACAATATGGCGGATTGCTGTATTTTATAGATTTATTTTATCAAAATAAATAACAATCTCACTCGAAATAGAAAAATAAATACGTTTTTTATAATCCATGAATCCTAATCCTATTTCATTAGATAAATTCATAATTTCATTGATTCTTGGATACTGTCATCATGCCTATTACGCAAAGCAAGTTTTTTTTTTATCCACTACAAGTTAGCCCTTGACTGCCATCTCACCTGATGGCAAGTGATGATGCAGTCTAAGATGGTAGTGGGCTAACCTGTTAGGGGCATGGCAGTTATGTTAAACCCGTACCCCTATTCGGTTTCTACCGGATAGGGGTCATAGGGCATCGTACCGGAAAGCTAAATCGCTTGGCGACACGTCTTTGCCGGTAGGGTGGTAACTAGCCCTAGCCTCTCCACTAGGCTCCCACTAGGCCAACTTGCGTTTCTTAAAAGGATACATTTTCGAACTGTGCAAGGAATTCATACTTAGTTGCTTGCATATTATCGAAAAGCATCGTTGAACTCCCTAAACAGTTCCAATTAACCGTTAGACTAATGTACGTTGATGTTTTAAGCACTCAAATATTTGAAATTTTCTCACACAATCTGGCCTTTAATCTTAAGCGCTCCCCTCTGCTCTCCACTCCAATCCATACGAGCATGTCTCCAATAAAAGTAATCTTCATTGTCTCTACTTCAAACTTGAAAAACTGAGCCTAAGGCCACAACTACATTTGTAAATTTCACTCACGTAAGTCACCTTACACGAGTAACATACGAGATGTAAACTGTCTTGTAAGTCGCGTATCGTATGCGTATGCTATCTAATATTATGCGCTCTACTTACTTAAAAACCTACTATTGTAGTGTGACCGTGGCCTATCAACTATCCTTCTCGCCAGCGCAATAAAACTAATTACCCAGCTGCAGCTATCACAGCCGCACAGGCCGAGGGAAAAGTGAAAAGTAAGCCCCGACGTCCTCATTTCAACAATATAATACTTCTTTTCATTTCAACTCACATTTTCGCTAGAAAGTTGTATTTTTCATTGCTGGAGATCTTAACACTTTATCTCAAGCTTATGAGCATATGCAGCATATGACTCGTCTACTTTTTGATTTCCAACACGACCGGAGAGCAATTAAGCGCTGGACCGATGGCTTTACGTGCTCTCCGAGGCAAGGGGGTGACACATCCTCACTCCGGGCTAGTATTGAGAATTTCTTGTCAGAAAAAGTCAACAAAACCTATCGTGTCGGATTTTCCGTCCCACCGGTCTATGAGAGTAAAGGAACAGACAGTGCACCTGTGTATGCGCACATACTTATGCATCATATTATCTTTCGCGCAGATGGCTTATCTCTCTGGAGATAGGCCACCGTGGAGAAATTCGGAGGAGGACATTACTTTTTGAATTAGAGTTCCGGTACAGAATAGATAATGTTCCGGTACGAAATTTCGGTACGATATCTTCGGTAAAACTGACCATGTGCATGACTCGCACACGAAAGTTTTCATACCATCGTACAAGATTTAATACTACGTAGGTACTTTTTAAATACTTTCGTACAGGTATACCTAAGAGAGGCGTTCAAAAATCACGTTTCTTTCAGAAGAAATCAGAATCTTCTTTCCCATCCTTTATTTTTTTATTATTTATTTCATTAATAGATTAAGATGTTTTGATTCCCGGAACTCTTTAATTTTTCGCGGTAAAAAGTACAAAGGTTCAACAGATAGGCTGTGAAAGCGTAGCAGACAGACAGACACACTTTCACATTCA
Organism: Erebia palarica; assembly: GCA_964035005.1. Classification (NCBI taxonomy): domain Eukaryota; kingdom Metazoa; phylum Arthropoda; class Insecta; order Lepidoptera; family Nymphalidae; genus Erebia; species Erebia palarica. The sequence goes on from OZ035989.1 coordinate 13,407,206, forward strand.
TAATATTAGTATGGATTTGTTATTATAACGGCAATAGAAATACACACTCTGTGAAAATTTCAACTGTCTACATATCACAGTCAATCACAGCCCGCTGACAGACACTTATATGTAATAGGGTCTCGCTGACACTCTTTGAATATGGACCCCTAAAACAAACTAGCAGAACACGTATAACATATCACAGGGGCAAAAATACATGTAATCAGAACATAATAACACAGACTTAACGTCACAACATAATGCGACTCAATTATGACGGAGTTGTTCACGACATCTGAAAATATACTCGCCCTACTCACATTAACTCTACTTTTGTCATGAAAATTAATTACCGTCCAACTAGGCACTGAATAGGCATCCACTCCATCAATCGGATCACTGTGACTCGATATAATTATAGATAGATCTGTATTACGTATATTATTTTTCCAGACTGAACTTTTACCATACTGGAGTAAAACCGTAAAGAGGAAACATCAAGGGCCTTATACATCCGTGACCGTCACGGATAGGGATATAAGGTTTGACATATTTTATTGCATTAAAGGGGCAATTATGATTATTTCTTAATCTTATTTTCTGCTAGTTGAAATCTGTGGGAATTTAGGCTATTGAAAAATTCCGTGGGAACTCTCTCATTTTCCGGGATAGAAAGTAGCTTACCCGGGATGCAAGCTAGATCTCTGTATCAAATTTCGTTAAAATGGATTGAGCAAATGGGCCTTGAAAACGTATCGGATAGAACTCGTTCAACCATCTAGAAAAGTAATAAAAACTCATTGAGAGTTCTTACTTAGGTACTTTAGATTCCGAAATACTAAAAATAAAAATTACTAATTATTAAACTAGTATTTATTAGGTGCCTTAGAACATAAATATACATAAAACCCGGATTCACTCACGTGTTATGTCGGAAAAGTGCCCGACTAGATTTGAACCCGTTTGGGGCCCTTATTCATGAGACTGTGCACACGTACATACACAAGTCTGGACATAACACGTGTATCCGGGTTTTATGTATATTTATAATGAATATCTCACGATAGTTCAAACGTTAAAATGCCTTATGCTATCCCATTAGTACGTAATTTTGAAGTTATCCTCGTTATTATTGTCTACGTGTTCAATGAGCTGAAAATAAAACGCCGCCAAGGATTGTTACTTTAAAACTGATGTCGCGTTCGTTGCGTTCCTTAAAATAGTATCCATAAATAATACGAAAATAAAGTAAATTAATTAGTTTTGATCTGTCGATAGGCGAAAAATATTCCATCATAACACTTTGAATCTATCAAAACTCAATTGAAATTCAAAGATCTTGAGTTTTAAACAGTCAACAGATGAGATGAATTTCTAAGGGCCAATTTCTCCAAATCTGAGTATAGTTTAAAAATTAAAATCTACGAGTTTTGATGTTTTGACAGAAAGAAGTGTTAAAGGAATTCCATCAAAATTTTAGCAAAAAACACTAAATCAAAAGAAAAAAAATTAATACTCAGAAATCTCACGAGAAAACTTAAAAAAATTATAACTCGAAAACTACCAAAAATCGCTGAACATACACGGGGTATTTTCTGATAGGTCTAGGTACGAGAAATCTAAATTTTTTTGGACTTCACTATTTGGGCTACACTGTATTTGTAGGTTCAACGTTATTCGTAGTTGGAAAAAGCGGCCCCTTAACCGAAAACCGAATATACTAAGAACATCTCTATAATATGTATATTTGTAAAGGTGCATTTACACGTTCGTAATAAACACTAGGAGTAACGAGCTGAGACGCGAGCTATTTGTTTTTCGTCACCGATCTCATATTGCAATCTTGCAGTACCAAGATTGTTCACATCAACGCCGAGTGGCTCGACGTGCCGCTGTGGCATGTAATAAATGTAAACGCAGGGTTATAGAAACAACAATTTATAACCAAATTTGCCAAGGCCCACGACCATCAGCTTCATCATCACGTAACCGTTGAGGCAAATAGCTGCTCGACGTAACGAAACTAGTGAGAAGACTAAAGGACTAAACCTTTTGAGTTAGTGCATAGTGATAAGTGACAGTGTAGCGCGTAGTGCTAAAAGAACACGTGAACAAAGTGTCTAAGTTTATCAATAAAGACTATAGATGCGTCAATGGATAATTTCTTATTAGATAAGATAAGTATAGGTTAAAATAAAGCTATTCATTAGCCAATTAGTTAGGCTAAATTGTAGTTAAATGAGTACCTCGCTGGTAGTCAATAATAAGAAAAAATTTGGCAGTTATAGGGACTACCGATAGAAGTGAAAACAAATATTTGAAATGTGCTACATTTTTATTTAACCTCCAATGGGAGAATAAGGGCCTGAAGATTGACGGTGAATGCTTAAGTCACCTTCGTTTCGCAGATGATATAGTGGTGTTTGCAGAAAATGCATTGGATCTCGGCAATATGGTAGAAGAGCTGGCACGGGAGAGTGCAAAAGCTGGCTTATCTTTGAACACCTCGAAAACCAAAATCCTAACAAACGCCGAAACAATAGACATAAAAATATGATTTGAAAAAATAGAGTACGTGAACGACCACGTGTACCTTGGTCAATCAGTCTCTTTTGAAAACTGTACTGAGAAAGAAATCAATAGAAGAATATCCATGGCATGGAAAAAGTTTTGGAGTTTTAAAGAGATAATGAAGAGCAAGGAGATTGACGTAAAAATAAAAAAAAAATAATACGAAGTCGCAATAATGCCATGCCTAACGTATGGATGCCAAACGTGGTCCCTCCGAAAGGAAGAAGAAGAAGAAGAATTAGCTATCTGCCAAATGAAGATGGAGAGAAGCATGCTTGGCTTGAGATTAAGGGACAGAATAAGTAATAAAAAAATTCGAATGGGAACTATACTAGTAGTTATAATTAAAAGGATAAGAACATAAAAATGGAATTGGGCTGGACATTTATGCAGACTAGAAAACACGAGGTGGACCAAAAAAGTCACTGAATTGGTTCCAAGAGATAGAAAAAGGAAAAGAGGCCGTCAAAGAAAGAGGTGGCGAGACATTTTTTCCGAAATATATGGGCCGAACTGGATGAGTCAGGCCAGGAACAGAAAGCGTTGGAAATATTTGGGGGAGGCCTACGCCGTAGAGGCGACTTATACGTCAAAATAACACAAGTGAAATTAATTTAACGAATTCAAAAATACGACTGCCCTGCCATATTATTTTTGGAGTTTACCTCCTTAGGAAGCGAATTGCATATATATAGCCTTTGGAATCTTATTCACATTTTTTATTAAATGATATTTATATAAAAAATATATAACTATATAATTATATATTTTTTCGAATCTACTCATCATTTTCTAGATGATGATTATATAGTTAATCTTATTTTCAATTTTTTTTTTCAATTTTGGTCTTTAATGCGGGACCATGGTCACCCCACAATTTTTTAAAAAAAAGTTACTAGCCTATGTCACCCGAAATAAGCTAAGGATTCTAACGATACCTCATTTATCAAAATCGGTTCAGGCGTATACAAGTTATGGTGGAATATACAAACTCACATACATACATACATACATACATGAACCCTGAAAACAATATACTCCTTTTTTCAGGCAGTCGTATAATAAATAAATTGACATATTCCATATTTTGTATATTTTTATTGACTAAATTGAATTTGTAATATGTTTAATAATATAATTTAATAATGTGAGAGTAATTTGTTTTTTAGGTTGATTTTTTAATTTGTATTAATGTAATTAATTGTAATTTGTTGATTTAATTTGAACTCTTAATTTTAATATATATTTCAAGTCACTGACAAAATTTGCATTAGTAAAACTGGTAACTTTAAATGTATTTTATTATCTATGTGTATTTTTATAACGTATTAGAAATAAAGGCTATTTAATTTTATATTTTTATTTATTTTTAAGACCTTTTGTCTTCGTAACAACGCGTAGTGTCGGTCACGACGTGAGGTGGTAGTCACGGTGTCGGTCACGCGTTTCCACATTTTTACCCCCTACCAAAAAAATGCTCAACGCACCTAAATAAATTTTCACTTCAAAGAAAGGGTTATAAAAGATGAGCGACGCTTTATAGAGGCTTTGTGACAAAAGTCAGTGTAAGCACTTTTATTACTTATGAATATCACGAAATTGATTGACAGTAAACTACCACTAGCTTGTTAAAACGGTTTCATGGTAACGGATTTCACACCGAAAGCTGTTAACGGGAAATCACTAAACTTCCGCAACTGGCTTAAAAGTTACAGTCTGCATCCAAACATCTAATTTCGACTTAACCATAAAAGTAATAAAGTTCAAATTTGAATGAAAAATTTGTTGTGCTACCCTATTACATTTGAAAGGTTCAAGAGTTTTGTTTCAAAAGTTGTCTGGAATGTCTGGTTACAAATTTGATGGACGTAAACTGAGCCTTCGTCACTTGATGGAGGGTTATTTAATCAAGTAGTGATCTTAAGAACGTACTTTTGTTAAGTATGTAGATTGTAGACCTTTCCTTGTTAATAATGCTCCTTATAGTAATATATAAACTTTCCGAAGTCAACAACATTGTACTTCATCTTAACCCATCTCCGGGCTTTATTTGAGCGTGTTTGAGCGCAGAAAAGTTTAGACAGTCTACCACGCTCGGCTTCGGCTCGCTCGGCTCACGCACCATGCCGCCAATTGAATCCGGGACACGGGACGAAGGAGGTCATAAACCCCAAAATTGTACTGGAACGTTAAACTGTTTGACGGTAGCGTGGTAACTATAAGCTACCACTACTACCGATTTTTGAAAATTCAACCCTTAAAGGGATAATTTAGGGGTTTGGCATGAAAATAAAATCGAACATAACGTGAGCGAAGCTGCGGGCAAAAGCTAGTACAAAATAAAGGCCTAAGTATATTGAAATAAAAAAAGTTTACCTATGACAGCCAAACTTTATTAATTTCCCGTCAAATTGTAACAATGTGTATTTTGAAACCAGATGTTTTCTTTCCTTCCTTTTTTCGTTTTCTTCTTTTGTTGGACCCTCATCACCGCATAGTTTAATTTTTCGTATGAACTGTCAACTTGCATCGCAACAAACTTTATTGCAGATATTGAATTACTCGACACTGGCACAAAGTGCTGTCCAAAGCATCTCAACAAAAATTTATATCTACTTAGTATAGAAATGTAGTAATTTAATTATAGTTTCAGGATTAATCTATCAATTCGTCGTACTAACTTCAATATTCAAAATTCAAATATTTTTTATTCACACTTATCTAGTTGACTTTAATAAGTGCTTTTGAATAGTCGAGTGAGTCTACCACTGGTTGGGAATACCATTGCTACCGAGAAGAATTACCAGCAAGAAACTCGGCGGTACTGATATCTGTTTGTCTGCCAAACAATATTTCGATCTTGAAAATATTCTCAGACTTATATAATAGCCAGTAAAATAACTATTCCCTCGTGCTTTATGCCTTCTTTTTGATGTTACAGTTTCCAGGCCTAGAAATGGACAAGGTCATTGATGTTGCAGAAAGCTGGGACGACTAAATTTGTTACACCCACCTCAGATGGAGTTTTTAAAGGATATCCCAAAAAATATTATGTGATTTATGGAAAGAGGTCATGTCCCTCAGCAGTAAGAAATGGTCGAACATTTACCCAAGGGTAAACCGAGTTTAATGTAATTTGAGTTTTAATTTGATTTCAGTAACTTAATAAGCTTTCATGTTTAACTGCAGTAACTTAAGTTTCTATGTTAAACAAGTAAACTAACTTATTAATATTATAGTATGCCATTTCTTTATAATTTCATAATTAATTCAGTGCATTGGTTGTAGTTCTAAGACTTTAGTAGCACTTTGTTGTTATCGACTGAGCTTTGCTGCTTTGTGAGTTGTGTTGTCAATATCGAACTAATTAACCAGTCTAAAGAAACTTCATACAGTGAGTCGACAGAGATATCTAGGAGGGAGGGAATCTATCCGGCAAAAGCTACAACAAACTTTGTCGTTCAAACGAAAAAAATCGTTAAAAAATATTGATTCTGATAGATATAACACCTACCACTGCAGTGGACATCTATTGGTGGAAGAAGAAAACTAGGTGAAACCCATAATACTTATCAGACAAGACTTCTACTTTTTTTCTGGCCTTAGCCTTAGCGGTAGTACTTTCAAATTCGGTAACCCATCCAACGTCTAGACGAAGCAACGCTGCGTAGTGACAAAAGCAAGGCGGGGAAGGGTGTCTCTAAGCTAGCAAAACTTTCATTAATAGATTCAATTTTAGAACAACATTAGTATGAATCTTGGAGGTATTCACGAAGGTGTAGGCAGGTGTTGTAGGTAAATGAGCCTGTGGTCTGCAATTATTTTTGGCATCGATTCACTGTAAGGATAACATTATTATTACGCTGATGAATATAGGCGTCGATTTCCTGTAAGAATAAAATATCTAACCTGTGTAAGTGTTAAAAATATACATAAGTAATATTGGGTCATCAGGAACCCAACCGTATTTCTTTAGAAACACAGTCACGCATGCCTTATCTATATCAACGACATTTATTTATACGCCTACCCCTTTTTCGAATACCTTGTTTTGGCTTTGGTATTGACCTCTTGTTTATTTCACAGTTGATCGCACTGCGGTATTTTCTTTACAAAGTTTTCTTTTCTAACACACTTCAATTCTTTTATCTTCCATTCAATTTTGAACTATATCTTCAAGTTCGAAAAGCTCATTATTGTATGTGACGGTGTATTATGTATATTGCCTTGAACCCTTTTCGATGTTTTCACTGAATCGAATTAAGCGTTCGGTATAACATTATTTGCTTTCTTAAGCCTTATTCTTAATTCCACTTTATTCATATAAACATAAAGTGTTATTTCTTTCTAAGAGTATTTAAACATTTTTTTAGGTCAATTATAATGTTATGGAAAACCACTCATAAATATACTAGATGATGCCTGCGACTTCGTCCGTGTGGATTAAGGTTCCCGCGGAACTCTTTAATTTTCCGGGATAAATAGCCTATGTCCTTCCCCGGAATACAAACTATTCTTATACGAAATTTCATCAAAATCGCTTGAACAGATGGGCAGTGAAAGCGTAGCAGACAGACAGACACACTGTCGCATTTATAATATTATTAGTATGGATATTGGATATCCATCCATAATAAATTAATATTAATGTCTATCTGTTACGCCTTCACGGACCACTTGTTCAACCAATTTTGATGAAATTTGTCATAGGGATAGTTTTGTATCCTGGGGAACGCCATAAACTACTTTCTATCTCGGAAAATTAACTCCGAGACTCAACTACTCAACCGATTTTGGTGAAATATGGTACAGGGACAAATTACATATCGGGGAAACAGTGTACTTTTTATCCTGGAAAATTTAAGAGTTAACGCGGGAATAACCAATCCTCGCGGACGAAGTCGTGTCCATCTTCTTGTAGATTATAATCATCTTTCTCCTTGTGTGCACTAGAGTTTATTTGGCTAAAACAGAATGTGTACTGAATATCAAAACATTGTATAACACCTGCGGAGTTTGTTTAGGATGATCTCCAAATTGTCCCAAAAGCGAATATGTTTATCCATCCCTTATACACAATTTCATTCACAAACATCCTATATTTTCACGATTAATTTCAGTGTTCTGCCATACTATTAAGAATTCTGTGGTTGTGCTTGGATAAAGGCTTTTCGATGCTTTACTATGTCCAATAGAAGTCCAACTATCTCGTTGTTCTAGCGGGTAGTCATGATTAACTGCGGATCACGAGGTCCTAGGTTCGATTCCCGGTCGGGGACAGAAATTGTTAGGATTGGGTTTTTCAGTTAAGAAATTCTCAGTGCTAGCCCGGAGTTCAAACTTGGCGGTGAGCCACCCCGTGCCTCGGAGAGCACGTTAAGCCGTCGGTCCCGGTTATTATCACTAACATGATAGTAGTCGTTAAATCCGCGAACCCGCATTGGAGCAGCGTGGTGGGTCTAAGCTCTAATACTTTTCTTTTAAAATCTTTCCTACGAGAGTGGATGCCTGTGCCCAGCGGAGGGTAGATAATGGGCTGTAGTCGTCTAGTGGATGCCCTATAGGTGATATCAATGGGCTCACGGGATGTAGACGCTTACGTAGGCGAGATTGCTCAACTTGCAGCACCAGTGCAATCTACTATAATAATGATTCATTGTAAGATTTAATACTTACACAATTATTTTATATTAATCTAGATACTAATTAATTAACCTTAAAGTGCTTTACAAGATACATAATAAGGCACATTATCATCGTATTATGTTTCTGTGATTGCTCATTACCTAAAATTTGTTCTAATTGTTAGTGCTCATATTATGTTGTATGTTTATAGAGGTGAGTTAACCTGAAAAAATCTATCTCCATCATCATCAGTTCAACGCATTGCCAGCTCACCACTGAGCACGAGTCTCTTCTCAGAATGAGAAGGGTTTGGCCAGAGACCACGCTGACCAAGTGCGGTTTGTCAGTCTTCAAACACCTTAAGGAATATGAGGAATCCATACTAATATTATAAATGCGAAAGTGTATCTGTCTGTCTATCTGCTACGCTTTCACGGTCCATCTGTTCAACCGATTTTGATAAAATTTGGTACAGGAATAGGTTGTATCCCGGGAAAGGATATAGGCTTTTTTTATCCCGGACATAGGAAATCTTATACAGGCGGACGAAGTCGCAGACATCATCTATAATTCGTAGTTCTTTACACTATGAACAACTCTCAGGCATGCAAATTTTCTCGCGATGATTCTTTTCACAGTTAGATCAATCGATTTTTAATTTCCTTGCATCTTAAAGGCTACTACCGCACCTACAAAATATTAGGCACTTATCGGTCATTTACCTAAGCTAATTACCGAAGCTACTGACGTAAAAATTTACTGGCGTAATAGGGATGATGACAACTCAAACAAATCAGTAACTCTTTATCAAACTTAAAAACGCACTTCTAGTATGGACGTCGTATGAAATTCACAGTTGTGACGTCATCAAATTTCAACGCACTTTTTTCTTTAATCTATATTTTAAAACGGTTATGAAACTTAAAAATAACCGAGGATGTGAATTTTAGGTCTTTTGGTAGACCCTCTATTTAATAATCATTTAAAAATAAATTATTTTAGATAATATAGGCATCATCCCTGCGGCATTGCGGCATATTAATACATCATCAAAAATAAGTTTTTAAAATTTACATAATATACACGATGTAATGAAATAAGTTCAAAGTTTATTAATGAGGGATGCCACCATTGTTTTGTATCAATATTTCACGTACGTCAGTAACAGTGTAACTTGTTTACCATGGGTTCCCTCATAATAATTTTACGACTCAACTCAAAGGAGGTCCACCGTCAAACTTCCCGGCCCCAAGACTGAATCCGTGCATACTTGCTGTTTGTGTACCTATATTATTAGTAGAGACACCATATTCTCTGAACAAAGATAAGAAAGTGGTCATAATCGAGATAACAAGTAAAAAATAACCTACCTATAAGTCCGCGCGCGAGCACTGAGGAATCCTATGGAATGTTAAAGTAATGACCTAAAGTTGTTTAAAGTGCAAAACAATACTGCCACCACAAAGTTACACGCGTCAAGCTCGAAATAAGTGCTGGGAGCGAGCTGGATATGGAGCGACGATCAGGGGTGGCGTACTGCCGTCGTTTTTTCAGACCCCGATTCCTCGGAGCTCTTGCGCTGACTTATACTAGTGGGGTAAATCCGAATAATCTGCTTCGAACATTACTACAATTACAATTGTTGTCATCGGCTCACCTTGTAACTAACCTGACGGTTCCTAGAAATCTATACCCTATTCTACCCATAGATCTCCCTAAACATCTAATAATTTCGTTATAGTGGCTCGTGAATTATCTAGCAGTAAGACACGAATAAGACCCTTCGTATAACATTATTTTGTTCATAATAAACCAAGAACTTTTAGAGTTTCGGAAAATTCAGCCAATCGCGAAGGATAATAATTGTTAGCCACTCAGAGTTGATTGCTTTTAACGATCGTTAAATTTACTATCAACGTGATTGTGCATAGATATTTTTTGATGAATGATTTAATATACTTTTCATTGCAGAAAAATCAATAGCTCCTACAGGATTATTAAAAAAATCTTTACCTATGTGGACAAAATCGCATGTCTCATTATAAATTAACTAGATGATGCCCGCGACTTCGTCGGCGTGGATTGAGGTTTTTCGATTCTCGCCGGAACTCTTCATTTTCCGGGATAAAAATCCTACATTCCAATTTTCAGCCAAAACGGTTCAGTAGTTGTGGTGTGAAGGAGTACACATTCTATAATATTAAGTAGGAAGGACAGAATGGAATTCCATCAGTATAACAGGGCTTATTATCATTAAATTTATATGAAGTAACAGGGTGAAATAGGTAACACGTTAATTAGCTCCCTGCCTAACGAAATTCACTAAGACCAAAGAGGTTTACTTTCATTTGTTCTAAAGCTTCTGGAACTATCCGTATCCTTTCCACCGTCGGTCCAATTTGCCCTAAGCCCTGTAATAGCGCCGCCTAAATGGGACGCTCATGCAAAATGCTAAGTATCTTAAATCGGGCAGGGTAGAATATATTTAGTTACGAGCTTGCCCCGTATACAGGGGAAAATTTGGGTTTTTGTACTGTGAGGACGGTGAATTTAGGGGCGTTTTTATCAACCTTTTACCTTATTAGAGGATGTTAAATTTAGGTTGAAATATTTACAAGTGCGTACAATATTAAAAGAATCTTCGTTCGCACGTATTTAGTTTTTTTACATCCCGTAGATAATTTACTCTGGAAGAGTCAAAAGTATACTTTTGATTGCATGCGTATCTTTGTACCAAAATATTATAATATCTTAGAGACTTTCTAAAGTACATTTCGAAGAAATTGACTAACTCAGGAAATATATTACTTAAGATTTAGAATTATAAAATTTTGAACGTCGACCTCCGACCGTAAGAAATAATAGTTTTCTAAATGAAAGGATTATTAGGATTACCGAAGTTGAAAGGTTTTATGGTATGGCATAGGTATTTAATTGAATGACCAAAATATACATACTAATAATATGCAATGCGAAAATGTGTCTATGTGATTTAAGTTCACTGCCCATCTGTTCAACCAATTTTGACGAAAATTTTGGAAAAATAGTTTTCATCCCGCGGAAGGCTACTTTTTGCCCCGGATAATCAAAAAAAAGCCCACGGGATTTTCACAAAATATCTATCCACACACGAATTCGCGGATATCTTCTATACTAGCACAGTAAGTAAGTACCTAAAAAAATTAAGTCAAAACTCATGGCCACCTACTTTATCAAGACATAATATTATGGCGGGTTAAGGGTGCCAAGCACGGCTTTATTACAAACAAATCGAGCGGCTCTGTTGTAGCGGGAAACTACTATGGCCAATTTGAGGGTTAATTGGCACAATTTTAAGCTGAATCACTCGAGTTGAATAGTCCCCGAATGAACTTGCGGACTATTCCGTGACTTTATTCAAGTAGATGTAGATTGTTTAGTACTTGTAATTTAAGAATAGATTAAGGAGGCCTGGGGCCATACTGCTAACCCTTAAAACAATACATAAAAAATACTACTCAAAATGACAGTAGGATGTCACGTACCTTGACGTTCCTAAAATAAGGATTATAATTCTAAAATAATAAAACAATAATGAAACAATATGCTTTTAAGCGTAGGCAGTATAGCCCAGTCAATTTCGCTGATAACAAGATTCTCCAACCTTATAAACACAACAATTTCAATAATTCGTTGAAAACTATCCAGACGGTTGAGCAATCATTTGAGAGTTAGACATAATATCATTTTAACGGATTGCTATTTTGAGATATAATTGAGTGAAAGATGGGCTATGCAGAATCATTAAAGACAGGAACAGAAAATTGTAGAGACCAGCCAACGACTTCCAGCTTCAAAAACAAACTAGATCTACATATTAAGCTTTAATACCATAGAGATCACAATCATAATCTGCAGAAGGCTGTACAAAGAGTTACAGCTCACCAGCTCCAGCTCATTGTTTTTGAACCATGAGTCGTTGTCGTCGTCTTACCCAAGCAAAGTCACTTATTCTGGTTCTCTTATGGATCACCTCATTCTGATCCGTGATTTCCTACACATTCCAATTTGATCGAGTAGGGATACTCTACGCATGCCCAATCCATCGCCCGCTGAACATCATGCCCAAAATAAACGACCAAGTTTCAGAACCGTAAGTTGTCACGGGCAACACGCACTAATCGAAGACTTCCGATTTCAGCCACTGAGTAATTTTTCGACAAGATGATGTAATATAACGCAATTTCCCGAACATAGCCCAACCCAGATAGAATTGGTGATTAACCTCTGTGTGAGTACCTATTGGATACTTTAAATATAAATCTGGTAGGCTCTTAATCCTCTATACTAAGCTACAGAGCCGCTAATAAGCATGGACCAGAACAGAGACAAATGGATTGTAAAATCGCTCTAAATCTTCCGTATTTTCGTTTACCCTCAGAGGTCGCAGTCTTTAACATACGGACGATAAATCGAGGGAGGCGCCGATAACAGGCCAACGTAACTTTTGTAGTTCAATAGCGTTAACGGACAACGAAAATAAAAATCTATCCCTTAATATTCGACTTTAATTTTACAGAAATAGAGCTCAAAATAAATATTTTGTTATAATAAAAATGTTGTAACAGTAGATAGACAAGGACAATTTGTCTTAAAGAATCTGTCGTTTGCGAACTTATCGAACACTTTAAAAAAAATAGGCCGCTCGGTAAATCTAAAGCGACTAAATTGTTTATGAGTGATTTTGGAGGTCTTATTTATTAAAATAAATAAATAATAAATATAAATAAATTCTTTATTTCTGTTAAAAATACAATTGAATTACATTGGAGCTGGAACCTCCTTTTAAGTATATTTAAATACTTGTATCATGAAATTCCGCTCTTCTTTGACATTAAATGATAATGATTTTCACAATTCTATTGAATAAGTAAATACATATTTATATCTGATCATTAATATTATTAACAGTAACTACACAAACATTTTTATTTTATTTTAATTTTTAATCTTAAATTATTATTAACAATGTAAAATGGATAGTGTGTGTGTGTGCGTGTGTGCGTGTGTGTTTGTGTGCGTGTCTGTGTGTGTGTATGTGTGCATACTTGTTTATGAGTTTGCATAGTGTGCTTATAAATATTTTAATAACCTAAGCAATTTGTTAATCTTATTGTAGAGGTGTACAGATCTTTTTGTGAACTGATTGCAAGAAAATAAAGTTTTTGATGCGGATACCTTTAAGACATTTAGCTTCCTTCTCCTATGTGAGATGGTGGCTTCAAATTTTGTCGATTTTATCTTGTGAATCGTTTGCAGTATATACAACTGTCTCACGGTTAAAAGTTGACTAGTTAAGTTCAGCTTTTGAGTAGGGAATCTATAAGGTTTGTAAAACATGACCTTTAGCAAAGATCGCTGTGTGTCTTTCTATATCAATGAACGTTGTTTTTGCTGCACCACCCCAGACGGGGATGCAGTAGCCTAGTATTGATTGAGCCAAAGCAATGTAAATTTTCTTTAGTAGGTTCTTAGAGGCTATGTTTCTTAGCATCTTAAATATCCAAATTAATTTTCTTATTCTGCTGCTAATAACTTCAATTTGTCCCTGCCAAGATAACCTATGATCTATTATAATACCTAAATACTTAGTTGAGTTTACCCTACTGATGCTGAAACATATATTACAATCAATATTACAGTTAAGGGCGTGTAATATTATGCTATAATCGCTATTTGACTGAGTCCTGGAGTTGATTGAGAAACATATATAATTATTTTTTTCCTTGTTAAGAGTTAGTAAATTTATTGTCAGCCAATAAGCGACTTTAGCAAGTCCCAGTTCAGTTACAGTTTTAAATCTTTCCCATGAAGTATCATTCTTTAAGGATCAATAATAATAAATACTGTCCTCCCAAACCAAATTTCGGCTACGGCGGCCTATTTCTGAGATTTAACATCTGCGCCGGAGATATTAGGACCTCGTCAACCGCAGTCAAACCTCTAACCACTAGAGTCTAAACCAGCAAATAATCTTCATAATATAGAATCTATATGACTATAAAGGTAACAAGGAGGGTTTAACAGCAAAATATTAATATTTACCGCTTTCTTTTTACCCTGAGATATTATTAGATCTATACTAATAAATTATTACGTAATATCTTAACGTTTCATAGTTTTAGCACAGAATATTACTATAACTAGGTACTTACGTAGGTATTGAAGTAGTTAAATCACATAAGTATATAGGCTTATAATTAATAATAATAAATTCAACTGGCACGAGCACTTAAAGCATGTATGTGACAAGCTTAGAGCTTTTTTGGCAAATCCATACTAATAATATTATAAATGCAAAAGTGTGTCTGTCTGTCTGTCTGCTACGCTTTCACGGCCCATCTGTTTAACCGATTTTGATGAAATTTGGTACAGCGTTAGGTTGTATCCCGGGAAGGACATAGGCTACTTTTTATCTCGGAAAATTAAAGAGTTCCCGCGGGAAACAAAAAAAAATCTGTTCAACCGATTTTGATGAAATTAGGTACAGGAATAGGTTGTATCCCGGGAATGGATAAAGGCTACTTTTCATCCCGGAAAATTAAAGAGTTCCCGCGGGAATAAAAAATCTTAAATACGCGGACGAAGACGAAAACGCTTAGATTACAAAGTCAAAATTATGCTTTATAATGCTCTTGCCGATTCCATTATAACTTATGTAGTCCATATGTAGCAGTTATGGACGAACAGATAAAACACACTTACAGTACATATACCAACTACAATTTAGGATCTTAAAAGCTATTGAACCGTTAAATATTACAATTCAAGCCAAAACAAATGAAAATATTCTGTTTAAATTCTGCAAGATAATTCATGATACGGTCAAATATCAGCTTCTAAAAGAACAATTATTTAACTTAGACATACAAAATATAGTAACTCACAAAATTTATACTCGTAAAGTATCTCAACAAAAGTTAATAACCGTTAAATACCGTTAAAAGCTAAGAACAAATATGGTGAGCGCACTAGTGAATACATGATCCCTCGCTTATTAAATAGTCTCGATACAAATTTTAAAATGGTATTAACTAAGAGTAATTTAAAATATAAGTTAAAAACGTATTTTTAAGCAAACTGTAGGTAGTTGTAGTTTTCTTCATGTATTTTTAGTAATTTAGCTAGATAAAATAAATACTGTATAATACATGTATTTTTAATAATTTAGCTAGATATAAATAGTTTTAATTTCTGATATGTTGACGGAAGAGCACGCAATTTAAACCTACGTGGTTTTTTCGCAGTGCTACCTACCAAAGCTGTATCGACTTTTATGTTGATAATAAAAAAAAAGAAAAAAAAAAGGTTTCGCAAACATATCAAAATTCAAGTTCTTAACAGCCCAATACACATGGGCACAACAGAGTCTGCCAATGCACTCGGCGAACGTGTCCAGGGCTTGGCGGACATATTGTCACTCGTGTAGCTGTGGCCAGCGCTACAATAGCCCACCTCGTGGATTTTAAATAAAATATCGGACAAAAAGGAACTGAACACAATTTAGAAAAAGCGTTTGAACGTATTACAAGCTGGCACTTGCATCTAAAACTCATTGATCCAATGTGTAAAAGAGCCATAACGAGTCTTAGAGGCCAAAACCATTCTTTAAAGTTTGAAGTATGATCCAAAATGATACTTCATACTAATATTATAAATGCAAAAATGTGTTAGTTTGTTGGTTGGTTGGTTTTTGGTGTGTCGTTCAATCACGCCGCAACGGATCGACGTGATTTTTGGCTTGGGTATAGTTGAGGACCTGGAGAGTGACATGGGCTAAGACTTTAACATAAAAAAGTTTAACCACGTGTACGAAGTCGCGGGCATCAGCTAGTTTTACTATTTATAATATCTACTGTTTTCTGTTTAAATAAATTTATTGTCACAGTTTATGGATATTCGTTCTTTTCTATTACTCATTCGGAAAAGGCGTCAAGACCGATCAACGCTGCGGGGTGTATTTTCAGAAACTGGCAGAATTTTTAATACAAAATTCTATCACTTTATGATTGAATTTGTATACAGTTTCCTACTTTTCTCAACCTGATAGGTGAGAGTACTGTACCTCTAGCAGTTACAACTGTCATAGTAGACGGGTTGTACCCAAATTGTATGGGCGTCACTCGACCTGCTTATTATACTGTAGAAGATTATGTAAATGATAGAGGGGCATGGATTTCATCGCTCCAGCAATGAAAACACTAGAAGTATAATTCGCTATAATCCGAAGACTCGAATACAGATTGTGACTTTACAATCGTGCATTGTAAAGGCAACATCTCCTGAAAATGCTCCGGTATCGGAGTGAAACATACGAATTTTTGAGGGTTTATGTGGTGTGGTGAATGTCGCGGGCATCAGGCTCAAGATACGCACTGTACCACATTTATATTTGCCTACTGTGGCGGATTATAGCGAATTAAACTTCTAGTTTTTTCATTGTCCTGGACTTCCGCAAAGTAACGCCTGCTTCTATCCAACGCTCCAGCAATGCTAGGGACGGCGGTAACTTATGTATACATTGTTATAATAATTGTAAATTAATTATTTAAATAGAACAACCACCGAGTTTCTTGCTGGTTGGCAAGAAAGGCATTCCGAACCAGCGGTAGATTTACTCGACTATTCAAACAAACGCACTCTCGACAAAAGCACTTGTAATAAGTTTATTTGAATAAATAAATATGAGTTTGAGTTTGACCCACTGTATAAATATATACTTATTTGCTGCTACATTAGTTAACAAGGTTTAAAAACGTCCATACGCCGATCTCGCTTAATCATTTGCCGCTAGGATTTATGTACCGTTAAGTGTCAACGTCAATACAAGAGGCGACGGCGTGGAAAATAGCTAGCAATTCATTTCCCGGGAAAAGAGAGCTCCGTTCAGTAGAAAAGTTAATGACTCCAGTGCCCTTACCAAAAGTTATTTTAAATCGCACCTACGTTTATAGTATTTGTGAGTTCGAACACATTAATAGCAAAATAAAATGGAAAAGGCCCTTGATTCAAAGTCAAAAATTCAGTACAACCGATGTTTCGTAATTTTTTTATAGAGAGCGCTGGCTGTTGTTCAATGAATGCATACACGAAATTGAACTGTAAAACAAGTAAATGTTCATTTTTACTTTGGCGCCAATGTGTTCGAATGCTCGAATACGATCAACGAATGCTCGAATACGAACGTAGGTGTGATTTAAGAACTTGTGCTAAGGGTACAGTTAGTAATTACCTTCTAACTCGATTTATCAGAACGTTTACTGACCACAATTTCTGCACTGCACCGGTTAAGAGTGCATCGAAAATCTGCATCTGTATCTGCATCAAAATTTTAAAGCAGGTTTGTAAGTAAGTTTGTCGATATTATTCTTGTTCCCAGAGCTTTAAGTAATTAGCGTCAATCTTCTAAGCTTTGAGATTAACTTTTCGCGTGAAAAGTTCCTTTGCTAGTTAAATTTTAATAGTCATCCATGGTCTTGAATAAGAAAATATTCACCAAAACTATAGCAAAAACGAAACAGAAGGTAGGTCTGTTATCAATTGAACCTGTAACACTTATAATTCTGTAACCTTTATGAATCTGTTTTTCAGTCCCTGGTCACGTATAAAATAGCTGAAAACTTGTCGTATGTATAGTCTATAGTAGTATATATAGTCGTTGTGTGTCCTCCAACTTATCTGACCCGATGGCCAAAATTGGAACTAATTTTTATGCATATTTAGTTTTAATTTTTGTTTTTATTTTATTTTTCTTATATATACTAGTGACGCTGTCATCGGGTCAGATAAGTTTGTGAAACTATAAGCAACTAGGTAAATGTAAACAAAGAAGATTTAAATGTTCTCGAGTTACAATTTTGTAAATAAAAATACGAAGAACAAACGTTCACGTGCGTTGAGTTATTACGATTCAATTTCCTTATTTTATAGTTAGGTAACGTACATATTAAGTACGTAAGTTTTATTTATTTTAAAAAAATATTGCGATTTTAACAAATAAAATCCAGGAAACATTTTTGGTCATGGCAACATTATAGCCACGATGTGTGTGTATGACTTCTATAATAACTATCCTAATATAGTTATGGCGTAACCAAAAATATACTAAACCAGGCAATATCGCCGCTCCAACCTAGACCTCAATATTGTTTTAAAAAAAATTGTAATATTGCCTGATTTAGTTAGTTAAAAGTTTATTGTAACGTTTTCTACAAAAACCAAACATACTTTCGCATTTGTAATATGTATAAGAATGGATTACACATACTGAATGTACTAATAATAGATATACAGGAATTCACAGGATTCACAGGAATAGCATATTTTAGTACAATGGAAACTCAAATAAAAATAACAAAGGTGCTTTTTAAGTCGCTCCTTTCTTCCTGTCATGTATAAATAAGCTGAAATACGTGTCGCAAGTAAGCATTACCGTGTAAAAGGCGGGTTTAAATTCACTCAGGGTGCAATTTTGAAATGAAAATTACGCGGAACAAGCGTTTACGTGCGATAAGGGAGTTATTATAGCGAAATGCATCGATGGTATAATGTACCGACGGTGTGGCATTTAGTCACGGAAGTCGTTTATTGTACAAATCCAGGGAAATCTGGCGATATTACGCGAGCGGGAAAACGGATGCAGAAATTTTCTATGCTACTTTTTGTCGCGCAGTTTTTAGCACTCTTTTTAACAAATGTTACGACAAATTTTGAACACGACCCGACAAATAAACATAAAGAGGATATGCAAATAAAGCACGGCAAGAATGGTTGCGTCACGCAAACACACGTCGCTGTAGGAACCACATAGGACAAAACGTTTGTATCAGAGTCGTATGATGTTTTGTTCTGTCGCACTAGTGTATGCAGTACTTATGAACGTGGTTTACGCGGACTTATTTGTATGCCATACATTTATTTATATTCCTGTGTTATTTCGCCCTTAATAACCCTTATTTCAAGTTGTTAACAAGAACTAAGTGAAACTATGCCGGTTTACGTAGCGCGTAAGATGTTACCAAATGCAAACAAGGTTTAACCTAATCATCTTCATTATTTATTACAGGTAATAATAACTGTACATACTCCTCGAAACCAATTACTTAGCAGTGAAGTTCATTATAACCGCCGTTAATGTATGAACCTAATTCCAATTTGAAATAGGCGAGGACTCCCGGGAGAAATACATAATATTAAACTTCTAGGGCTAAATCATTAATTGCACTGCGTACCGGGGCATAATAAAATCACCTAATTATGCCTGTCTAATATTATACTAGCTGATGCCCACGACTTCGTCCCCGCGGAAACTATTTAATTTTTTCGGGACAATAAGTAGCTTATGTATTATTCCAGACTATAATCTATCTATCTACCAAATTTTATCCAGATTCGTTCAGCCGTTCTGGCGTGATTGAGAAACAATCCATCCATCTATCTATCCTTCCATCCATCCATCCAAACTTTCACTTTTACGATTCTCATTCTGACAGGAGACTTGTGTTCAGTAGTGCTATGGTGATGGATTGAAATGATGATGATAATGAATAATCATAATAATTATGAACTCAACATTTTGTCATCAACTGTAGTCAAAGTCACAGTCAAAGATTTTATTCAAAACAGTTTGTACACTTATTGAACGTCATACAAAATTATAAATATGTATGATGTATGATGAAAATTGTGTGATGCCTGTTTTGGTGATCGGTCTTCCAAAACTACATGAGAAGAAATAAAACTGATGCCAAATACGACTATGTACTTCAGCTTTATATAGCTACTTAGGCACTGTAGACTTTGCTGTGTTTAAAATAAGGTTTCAATTCGAATGGACTGTTATTTCTGCTAGGCATCTAGTTTATTGGAGTACTTACAACAGTTACGTGTGTCTGTTATCGGCGCCTCTACGGATTTATTGTTCTAATGTTAAAGACTGCAACCTCTAGGAGTGGGGAAAAATACGGGAAATAGAGCACGACTGATTTGAAATTTATCTGTTAAATCAAAATCTCTGTGTTTCAAATATTATAAAATATGATGTCTCTAATTCAACATGAGACAAACATGAGATAAACAGTAAGAATTCTGAAAGTCTTAAAATATATTCTGTAAATATAAAATTAAACCATGTTAAGTAATTTGGCGCAATAAAATTGTTTTAGAAATAATTATTTTCTATATTTTAAAATATTCCTAATAATATTCAGAATTCTAAATAATAGATTATTATTATTATTTAGAATTTAAAAATAGAAATGTATATTAATTTTGTACAAAAAACGTGTTTGGTATTGGTATTAAAATTGGATGCACTTTATTGCTTCAATCCATAGTTTTTAATACTAATTAAAATTTAAACTATCAGAATATATTTAGACGTAGATTATCGTGGATTACTAAGGACGTCTTTCAGAAGATGCTCTACTTTAAATAATTACTTTTTTGAGATGAAGGGATTTTCCTTTATATTTCGATCTAATGTAATCCATACAAATATTATAAATCCGAAAGTGTGCTTGTCTGCTACGCTTTCACATGGGCAGATGGGCATCAACGGATTTTGATGAAATTTGGTATAAAGATAGTTTGTATCCCGGTGACGGATATTTACTTTTTATTCCGGAAAATTAAGGAGTTTCCGCGGGAATAAAAAATCTTAATCCTCGCGAACGAAGTCGCGGGCATTATCCGGTACTTAATAATTATTAGTAATTAGACGAATTGATTTATATATTAGCTCAATGAAATAGTTACCTACATTTATGAATTATTAATATGAATTTGAAAATAGATTCCGTCTTCGCGACTTCGCTTTCACGTTCCTGAAGGCGTAATTAATTATGAAACTATAGTACGCGTACGTTGGCTCATTAGAAATATTCCACTAGCGTATAAATTAGTAGGGCATCGTTATAATGACTTCAGAATACGTTTATTATTGTGCACAATTTAGAATGTAGGAAACATTGAGCCCTATGAATTTTCATCATCCCAAAACTTCCCATTGCCGGCTCACGACTGACCATGAATCTCTTCTCAGTATGAGTAGGATTTGGCCATAGTTCACCACGCTGATCAAATGCAGATTGGAAGACTTTACATGACGCTGATTCTTAGCTTCGCCATTATAATTTAAATTTAGTAGCAATAAATAGTTCCTAGTTCCCCTCGCAACGTGCAATCCCTGCGATCTCACCATCGGTACCATCCTAGACTGCATCATCACTGACCATCAGATGGTAAGTGATGATGCAGTCTAGGATGGTACCGGGCTAAACTTTGAAGGGCATGGCAGTTATATTAAATCCATAACCCTATTCGGTTTCTACACGGTATCCTTCCGGAACGCTAAATCGCTTGGCGGTACGTCTAAACCGGTACGGTGGGCCACCCTACCGGCAAAGACGTGCCCTGAGATACCCTGGGTGGCACTTGCGGAACGTCGTCTGCGATACGTCGCGTCTTGAATAGAAGCAGGCGTTACTTTGCGGAAGTCCATGATAGTGAATGAAATAGAATTTTAATTCGCTATAATCCGCTACAGTAGACAAATCTGTGTGGTACAGAGACTGTCTTTCACCTGCAGCATGCGACACCCACCACCCAGCAATTCGCACAGGCATTGGCAGGATTTGTGTGGTGTGGTGTTGTGCCTGTGCGAATTGCTGGGTGGTGGGTGTCGCATGCTGCAGGTGAAAGACAGTCACTGTACCACACAGATTTGTCTACTGTAGCGGATTATAGCGAATTAAAATTCTATTTCATTCACGTCGCGTCTTGTCGACAGGCTCATGAATATGGACCCCTCACAGGTTGAAAAAAAAAACGGGCATAGGTCATATCATCGTGTAAGCATTTGAAATTTCAGCTAAATCGGTTCAGTTATTGCGGTGTGAAGGAGTAACAAACATCCCACCATGTACCTAAACTTTCACATCCATACTAATATTATACACGCGAAAATGTGTCTCTCTTCTGCGCTTTGACGGCCCATCTTAACAACCGATTTTGATGACATTTGGTAGGTATAGGGGTAGGTTACATCCAGGGGAAGGACATATGCTTTTTGTCCCGGAAAATTAAGGAGTTCCCTTGGGAATAAAAAAGTTCATAATATTAGAGACAAATAGTGAATATACCTCACGATAGTCTTTAGTTAATATATTAAGTAGATAATTCTGGCTAATAAACTTCCGACAAACATGATAACGCCGTGCTAATACTTAAATACTTATTTACTTAGCGCGCAACTTAGTGGAAAATTTATAAAGTAAGTTTTAAACCCCAATGATTCTACATTAGCTCGCCAACTATACTCGTTGATCAAACGTTTAAGTACCGCTTAAACTGTAGTTGGGTATTACTCAAACTTTGATACGGTGTCGGATGGGGGATTAGTTGAGTGTTTTATAGGGCAGATTTTAGTATAGCGGCGTCTTTTAAGCCGGTCTGTGAGAAAGAATTTCTAATTTACATGAAAAAAACCTATAATAAAATTATTTTTGTTAGAATTATATAATTTTCAGCGACTTAGTCAGCGAGGAATTCGTTTTTTTAATTCCGGCGGGAACTCGTTAATTTTTCAGGATAAAAAGTTGCCTTTGTCACTCTAAAGGTTCATTCGTTGCTCTGAAAGACAAATCAACAAACAAACACATTTTCGCATTTATAACATCTTATCAATTTTAGCTGATGCCCGCGATTTCGTCCGCGTGGAAAAAGTTTTTAAAATTCCCACAGGAACTCCTTAATTTTTAATTTTAGATTAAGATTAGGATTTAATTTTTAAAATTAAAAGTAGCCTATGTCACTCTCCAGGTACATAACTATATCCGTGCACAAAATCACGCTGATCCGTTGCTCTGTTGCGGCGTGATTGAAGGACAAACCAATAAACCAACAATCAAACACACTTTCGCATTTATAACATTAGTATGATTATCTTTTCGATTTTAATTACATTATTTTTATTCCAGTAAACTTGTACCCTTGACTGTGATTTTGCCTGGTTGGTACTTAGTAAGTGATGATGCAGTCTAATCTGATGGTAGCGGGCTAACATGATAGGGGTATGGCAGTTACATTAAATTATACCCCCTTGTCTGTTTCTACACAGCATCATATCGGCTCGTATTTGCCGGCAGGCTTATAACTAGCCACGGCCGAATTTTCCCACTAGACCAGACTAGAGAAAATTGACCCTGCTGGGGATCGAACCCAGAACCCCCCGCTATTGCTTATTAATGCGCCCATTAAAGCCAAAAAATACATTTTTAATCAGTTTTGGAATGTTTTGCCGGTTTAATTAGCCACGACCGAAACCTCTTGCCAGAACAAATAAATAAATAAATAAGCCATTTATTTCCCAAACAAAAAACGAATTACATCATATGTCGTTATAAGTAATAGTAGAGTCCATAATATTCACAAATTCCTTTTTAGTTAGGTACTTACTTAAGTCAAAAAAACAAGAGTTAGTAAAAAAAACACCATAAGAGTTCGATTTATACTTAAATAAGGTTATTATTTACTTAGAATATGTGTTGAAGTATTGTGCTAATATTTATTTAATTTTATTTTATATCATGCTCCACTTTGCTCTCTCCGCGACGACCCTCGTCCATGTCGGTCCTGCGACATCTACGATGTCGTCTCTCCAGCGAGCGCGTGGTCGCCCGCGCGGGATCACATCAGGATCTTGGTGAGTATCTTACTAAACTCCAGTTTAGTAAGTACTCAAAATCTTTTGACACTTTTATGAACCGTAAGTAATCGAGTTCAAATTATACTTTTAGTCCAGTCGTACTCAAGCGAAATGAGCTAGAAACCCACCGCATTATTATCTTTAAAAATCCTACCATTATGTAATTAACGGAAATTGGTTACAACCATTGGCATTTAGGAATTTGATCCAGAGGAGGTCTTCCAAGGTTCACAAACCAACGTCATAGAATCTCTTCATAAGTATTTTTAATCCTTTGAGCTTTGTCACTGTTGGTATACTGCATGCGAGTTACGAACGAGTGGGACCCCTAATTCCTAAGTACCCTATTTAGTATCGTTAAGGATACCTGCAAGTAAATAGTACTTAGATTTGAAAATACTTTTCCAAACCAGTAACCGATCGACAACAATGAGGTCATTGTTCTGAAAATAATACACGTCATATTGGCCACCTTTTTTTTGAAGTTGTAAAAGGTATTGTTCCCGGGAATAAATTTCAAGTTATTTTCCACGCCGTCGCCCGCCATATTGACGCTGACACTTAACAGAGTATAAATTCCGAGCGCAAGTTAATAAAATCGCTGAATTGACACGTATATACTTTGTCATATTTTTCGAACTTTGCTAATTATTTCCTACATGTATACTAAAACGCAACGCCAACCTGCAGAGTTGAGTGGAGGGCCCAAGAGTTGGTGTGTTTCTTGAGTAGGTACGCATAACGGCACAGCAGTGGATTGTGGACCTTTGTGTCCCCTATGTCTTTGGTTTCAGTAAGTAAGTATACCAGAAAAGATGCAGTTCGACCTATTTTGAGTTTTGTAAGTTTTAAACAGTTGAATATCACATTAGGTATAACCATGCAAAAAAACTTCGTGAGATAACCTACATGCAAGATGTTTTCAAACGTGAGTGAAGTCTGCCAATCCGCACTTAGCCAGCGTAGTGAGTTATGGCCAAACCCGTCTCATTTTGGTAACAGTCTTCAATAGTAGGTCTTAAACAGATTGAAATTATGATGAAGAGTTATTTAGTCTAATACCACCTTCCGTGTTCTCCAGTCGCACCTTTCGTTACAGAAATAAATTTCATCCTCACCACCTGGATGCCTGGTCTTCTTCCACCTCCAGTTATTCCAGGTCATTTCTGCCACATACCTGCAAATTATGGTACCAGCTGCCTTCTTCATCTTCTGTGTTCCCTCATTCCTTATCTTCAAAGGGCGGATAAACAAATATCTCAAAAGCCATCAACGCATTCATGGCGGTTCCTCTGGTGTTGCAAATGTTCATGGGTCACTATAATCACTTAACATCAGGTGACCCCGCCTACTCGTTTAAATGATGATGAATACAATTTTAATGTATATTGTTTATATGATTATCTATAAAAAATCTTGCCTTCACTCCACTCCCCGTGTAATATGCATTGAGCCTAAAAGCATCACGTTTCAGATGTTACTCTAATATGAAAACTTATCTTAATTAGACTTTGGTGAAAAGTTTCACAGAGCCAATCGTTCCCTAATTAGATTTTCGTGGGTAGATCAATAGTTAAGGCATTGCTTTGAGATAATCCTTTGGGATTTAAAGGAATTTGGTCTGTTTTGATCAAACATTTCACCCTCAAGTGAGTACAAAGATTAAGTCAGCATAGGTAGTGCAGATACATAACGGTAAACCAGGTTTAGACCAATTAAGGCCAAAGTATGCTCAAAATACGTATCAGAGAAGAAAGATTTGTTATATTTTGTGACTTGTCGCATCAATATTAGCGCTCTCTATAAAGTGAACGAGGAATTATAGCTCTAGAGTTTGAAGCCCTCTTATGTCGTTCCAACATTCGACCATAACTACTCATATTCATTTACTTTGCGTTCCTATTCTTACAATGATCCATAACATAATAATTAACGTAATTTAGATCAAATTATTATTATTATTATTATCATAAATTTAGCTCTCACGCCCGCATACAAAATAAATACATATATGGCCTAAAGAGTTATAATAAACTTACGTAAATAAATATAAATTAATAAACTTACATACACAAATACACAAATAAATAGTTGTAGCGGGCGGAGGATTACACCCCGGCAGGGGAGACCAGACGGCCGGGGGTCAGGGCGACAGGTTGAGAAACCGGCGGACTATCCTAGCCGAGTCTAGCAACACCGCTTTCTGCATCCTGGCTGCGAGCGAACTGCCACGGAACCCCAGTCGCCTCAGACGGTGAGTGAGGCTGACTGGGATTAAGCCATTCGCAGATATGACGATTGGGATGGTTTCGGTCGACCCCACATGCCACATGGCGGAAACCTCGTAAGCCAGATCAAGATACTTACGTTTCTTCTCCGTTTCAGCTCTCACAAGGTTCTCGTCATATGGAATGGTGATGTCCACCAAAAACACCCGTGACTGTGCCCGGTCCAACAGCACGATGTCAGGCTTATTCGCTAGAATAGTCCTGTCCGTGATGATGGACCGGTCCCAATAGAGCCGGACTCCGTCCCGCTCGAGTACAGGCACCGGTGTGTACTTGTAATACGGCAGCCTCTCATCCAGGAGACCGTACTTCAGAGCAAGCTCCTGGTGAAGGATTTTGGCCGCTTGGTTGTGTCTGTGCAGATACTCAGTGTTAGCAAGCGCCGAACATCCCGAAAGCACATGTCTGAGTGACTCACCGGGATGGCGACAGGCTCGACAGGTGTCGTGAGTTCCATCCTTCAGAATGTACTTTCGGTAGTTCCGCGTCTTAACTACCAGATCCTGTATCGCACAGACAAAACCTTCGGTTTCCCCAAAGAGGTCACCGAAGCGCAGCCATTGCACGGACGCTTTTTTATCAACGTGTGGCTCATTAGGAGCTTTAAAAAAGCGTCCGTGCAACTCCTTCTCCTTCCATACGGTCTCCCGGTCAGAGGTGCTAGGTACCTTCGGCGCCTGTCACTCGATTTTGGCTAAGGATAGGGGAGTGAATTCTTTATCACATTCTACGACCTCTCTATGCATGGGCGACTCGCTCTTCATCTCGAAGTATGTTCTGAGATTGGCTATCTCCCGGTTATGCATGGTCTTGACGCTTAATACGCCTCGACCACCACATTTCCGGGGGATATACAATCTCATCACAGACGACTTCGGGTGGTGCATGCGATAGAGTGTCATAGTTGAGTGTTGGGTACATCACTCGGGGTCCACTCAGGTCCCCGAGGAGGCTGTTTCTGTGGCCAGATTATTATTATTATTATTATTTTATTGTAATACTGGAACCCCGGTGGGGCACAGTAAAAAATTATTGAGCTAGTAGTAAATTTTAATAAATTAGGTAGTTTCATTAATAATACGGGAGTCATTTACGTGCATGATTAGGTACATGCGTTTCTACCTAATCTTAGTAAGTATACGCCAATGTTTAACGCATCTCGAATTCCTTGCATATAGAGATATCGATGTGAGACACGCAATCAGCATCCGAACTATCAGTGCAGAAACGTTATGAGAACCAGTACTATCGCATATCAAGTGCGAGAGAGCCGTTTGTTACACCGAAGCGTAATTCAGAGCGATACGGACAGGACAGGGTAAAAAATTCCGCGCGTAACGTCGGCGTCATATGGGGAAACACTGTTAGTCTTATCAGGCTGATCCGTGCAGTTCCATACAAAATTCCACCCGCGGATGTTTATTAGCCAGACCAAATTTATTGCACTATAGTGTGTTTTTGCCCATATTCATCTCAATATTATTTAAAATACAATACAAATAGTAAAGTCTGAGAAACTATGTGTATTATATGAGTTCTCAATAATTTAGCTCTACGGTCTATGAGCAAACTTAATTCAATACTCAATACTCAATATCATTTATTCAATATAGGTACACTGTAGGTACACTTATTGACGTTAAAAATTACTTACTTATAAAACATGATGGTGATAATTGGTTACGGTATCTTATAACTAAAGCTACGAGGTTTCCAAACGCGCCCTGGTCTGAGAAGAGCCCACAACAAACTCAGCCGGGTTTTTTTTTTTCTTTTTATTATCACCATCTCACAAATCATCTTAACTAAGGAACTATCAGAACCATAGAGCAAATCATTGCCAAGCTTCCTTGTCGTTTAAGTAATCCTTTACATGGTAATAAGATTTTTCAATGAGTTTACGTTTTACATTAACTTTGAACTTATTTAGAGACATCTTTAACATGTCTTCTGGGAGCTTATTGTAGAAGCGGACACTGTTTCCATCAAATGAATTGCTAGTTTTACTAAGCCTAGAAGCAGGCATTACAAGTTTATTTTTATTTTTAGTATTGACATTATGACAATCACTTTTCTTCTTGAATTTATCAATGTGTTTATGCACGTATACTAAATTTTCAAATATATATTGGTTGTGCACTGTCATAATATTGATTTCTTTAAATTTATCTCTTAGTGACTGTCCTGGTCCCATATTATATATGGCTCGAACAGCCCTCTTCTGCAGCACAAAAACAGAATTAATATCTGCAGCATTACCCCGTAATAATATACCATATGACATAATGCTGTGAAAGTAACCAAAATAAACTAATCTCGCCGTTTCTATATCTGTCAACTGGCGAATCTTTTTAACCGCGTATGCAGCAGAACTAAGCCTGTTCGATAAGTCATTTATGTGATGGCCCGATTGGAGTTTAGCATCTAACGTTATACCGAGAAAAACAGCGGTATCCACTAAATCTAATTCCTCATTCTTTAGATCTCAACAGATTAGGGATTTATAACGCCAACGTACTCGCAACAATGAATATTAACAAAGCTAAATCAAAAAAGCAAGCTTTTTCTATAGAATTCATCCACCTTCCATACAAAGGTGGCCTCACAAACTATTCGAACTGACGATTAACGAAACTTATGCTGGAGCCTAGCCTAGTCTTAGAGCAACTTTATTTCTCACAGTTAAAAACTATTCGTTACCTCAGCTAACAGTAATTATATTGCAACTTTATGTATTTCCAGTTAATATAACTAAAATTAAGCACATTCATCAAATTTAAATACTTTTTGTTACAGCTCGTTGTCACTGGAGGTAGGTGAGAAAAAAATCTGCCTTTTCCGAAAGCTACTTCACGCACGTACGATGTGAAAAATATCTCTCTCAAATCCTGCAGCCAAATACAAAACGAGAGGCGAAAGCGCGAATGTTATCAGTGTTATCACGTCTCGCTAACGAACAAGAGTATATCTACCTAGATATTTAGAAAGATTTGTGACTTTTATATCTACATCAAAGTTATAGTTGTAGATACAAAGTTATAGATTATTATTACTAGTGGTTCGCCCCGAACTGAGACCTCGCGGTATCCATAAGATAGTTTTAACTATATATTGTAATTAGTTAACTTTTAACATTACACGCAAAAGAGCTAAAGAGTTATTGATGAAACGAATAAACTTTTACAGAGTGCTATCTATTGACATCATTGTGAAGTTCTGTTAAAAATACTGAAGCTCATTAAAAATTAAATAATTTCGTTTCCTTATAATATTTTTCTTATTTTAGTATTTGTTGTTCAAGTACAGGATATAATTTAAATAATTGATCAAGTTTCTGGCTCAGCCTTTCAGAAAATCGAGAATTCTAAGGTCAACTTTGGAAGTTAGAAAATCCACTTTGAAAGCCCCCCATTTCGTCAATTTTAAAAATAATATATTTTTGGACTCTATTCCTAATTATCTTTAAAATTGTATACCGCAACCTTATGTAACGCTATAAAAATATTTTACTTCGCATTCGCTTCTATGAGAGCCCCCCTGAAATAAAGATTTTCATAACTTTTTAAGCAATATTCGGCTGGCCATAGGTTTACATATTATATTCAAATTTGAAGTAATTACGTTCAGTAATTCAGAAGTTATAAGGCTCTGACAGACTGACAATTTTTTTTGCCAACCATAGGACGGACAAGTGCAAATTCACTCAAGTAAAGTCAGAGACCTCGCTCGGTCAATTATTTAACACTTTATTTGCACCACACAAGAAAAACAAAGACAAGAAATAAAATAAAGAAGAAGGATAGGTACAAAAGGCGGCCTTTTCGCTAAATAGCTTAAATAGTAGCTAAATAGTAGGTAGCTGTCTAATACATGGGGCTCAAACAGTTTCTTCTGTACTATTATCTGCAGAAAGAAAATGAATAGATTTAAAAAACCAACCTCTCTAGACCGAAAAGCGCTTCTTTGCTGCTTTAAACCAGAGAGCAAAAGTTGTGTTTGTCCACACAGTGAGAAAAAGTACTTTGAATTTAGAGCGCTGTGGATTGGGCTTTTCTTTTCACTGTCTCACGAATGTTCAAAAACTCCGTCACATGTTACGTAATATTTTATTATGCTTATGAAATAACTAGCTGATGCCTGCGACTTCGTCTGCATGGATTAAGTTTGTTGATTCCCGCGAGAACCCCTTAAAAAGCGTAAAGACAGACACACTTTCGCATTTATAATATTAGTATGGATTATTATTAAACAAAACTATTTAATTTATATATAATAAAAAAATTTGTATGCATAGTGCACCAGTGTTATTTGCGCACACAGTTGAGCCCTATGATATCTGCCACGCAGATGGAGATGGATCTCTCTGGAGATTAGCCACCGCGTCATGGCCAAAATTCGGTCAAAAGAACATTAATTTACAGACTCGTACACCGTTGAGAACATGAGACTATAATATAAGAACATAATAGCAATGAGGATATGCCAAATAATCTTTTAAATCAAGTTTCTTGCCGGCTCTTTTCATTAGAATCGGAAAAGAGATTCTATACTGAGAAGAACTAGTGGTACCTAGAGTCTTGACTTATCATAAGTGGCAATTCAGTTGTCCTACGTGAAAAAAATAAATCATTTATTATTTAATTAAAGAAATAAAATATTTTTCGGATTTATTTAATTATTAAAGAAACCAAATTTCGGAAATAAATAAATTCCATGTTCGTATCAGCGATGGAACAGTGCGAGCGCAATTATTTGAACAACAAGTCAACAACTCAATCAAACAGGCCGGCTTTATAGAGTGTTATCCATATTTGCTCGCAACGTATGGAAGGTTGTTCAGCACCAATCTGCATATTGGAAATCGGCTTCATGTTATTGACTTAATTAATAAAACGCTTTTTTTTCTGGCTTACTTCGCTAGCAAAGTGACCGATACAGGAATTTGTCTTTCGTTGCTAGAAGTGCTAGAACCAGGCCTGGCCAATTTCATCACGTGACCCAAGATAATATACCTAACTCGTGTTCCTATTAGGTGAGCGATAAAAGTGGCATTACGCGATGCGATGCCATAGAAAATGGCAAACTTATCTACGCGAAAACGTAGGCCATGTGAAAGGTCAGCTACTGTTTCATACTATTACGTCGCGTCGTATCGAGCCGCGTTTGTCGCTTACGTAGGCAAACGGGTCAGAGCCGGTCCATACGATATATTGTGTCGTCGCAACGCATACATTTTGACGCATAGCCGGCCACACGGGCGCTGTGTCAGCGCAGCGTTACTACGACGCAGTCGTAACGTTCCGTCGTCGCAGCGGCTACGCACATTTGCGGCGGGCGTTTTGTAAAAACATTGCAGTCAGTCTATCAACGCACAAACAACTGAGCGCTGCCGTTCCGGCGTCGCAATGAGTACTGCAGCCCCGCCCGCTTCATCTCGGGGGCTGCAGTTTAGTCGTGAGTGCGTTGCGTCGACGCAGCGCACCGTGTGTACACTATGATTATTAGTAAAGGGTTTTTCAATAGGGACGCTCGAACTTTGAAAGTTTATAGCGGCCATCTTGGAAAAGT
The DNA here is from genome assembly GCA_964035005.1 of Erebia palarica. NCBI lineage: Eukaryota > Metazoa > Arthropoda > Insecta > Lepidoptera > Nymphalidae > Erebia > Erebia palarica. The sequence continues at coordinate 13,438,985 of OZ035989.1, forward strand.
GATAGCTGTCAAATTTGGCAGAAATACATATTTATTCGTGACATTTCACCATGGAACGCTACACGCTTCAACAACGAGTACAAATCGTTAAAATTTATTATCAAAATCAGTGCTCTGTTCGCCTAACGTTCCGTGCGTTCGAAGTTCGAAGGCTTCGTCATCTCGCGTGGTGGTGACATCAACTGGCCACCGAGATCGTGTCATTTAACACGGCTCGATTATTTTCTGTGGGGCTACGTGAAATCTCGAGTCTATGCTGACAGACCACAAACAATTGCTGCCCTGAAGGCCAACATAACTCGCATTCTTCATGAGATTGAGTCCCATTTATGCGAAAATGTCGTCCAAAATTGGTCCACCAGGATACACCACCTTCAGCGGAGTCGCGGCGGCCATTTGGCTGAAATTATATTCCATAAATATTCTTTAAAATAAAATATACATTGTGGCAATATCACTTAAACAGGTTGTTTTATTCAATTGCAAAGTTCGAGCGCTCTTAATGAAAAACCCTTATGTTAAACGACGCAGCGACAGCTCTACGTCGACGCAACGCTGACGTAACGCACCCTGTGGACCGGCCGTAATATAAATAATTATTCGCTTTAATCTAAAACAAAAACCGACTTCAAAACTATACCTATAAGTACCAACTTAAACTAAAAAGTAAAAACACAATATTATCTGGGTAGATATTTTTTGTTAATTTTCTCAAAAAGTGCTAAGTCAATTTCGATAAAATTTATATGGGACCACCTCTGCAATATGATCTACCAAACAAAAACAAGAATCATAAAAATTTATTAATAATTTGCGGAATGATCGCGTCACAAACATACAAAAAAAACATACAGTCGAATTGAGAAATTCCTACTTTTTTGAAGTCGGTTAAAAATGGTGACCACGACACGCCGACATCACTGGGATCAGTAGTTTTGCGCGCGCGTTGTAAAATACGTTTGACTTACATTTTCTCGTTAATCATGGATGAACGAAAGCACAATGTACGATATTGAATCGTATCACTTGGCTGTTCAAACTCTAATAAAGATATTAGCACTCTAAAGACCTTTCCATTACAAGAAGTTAAAAGATAACCCTAACGCAAGACAAGCTTAAGTGCTAGAACCACTCAAGCTTGTATAAAGGTGTTATAACTTATTTAGCACTCTATAGACCCTATTCAATACAAGAAGTTAGAAGGCAGCCCTAACGCAATGCTAGAACCACTAAAGCTTGTCTTGCCCCGTTTCACCCCAATCGGGTCTATCATGGGCTTGCAGATTGACGACTATGCTGGCGCAGTGGTGAACGCCGTAGGCTTAAGTGGGAGGTTCTGGGTTCAATCCCTGGCAGGATCAATTTGGTAATTTATAGTTTCTTCGTTTTCTCAGGTCTAGTCTGGTGGATGAAGGCTACGCATGATCAGCTTGTGTATAACATAAATTTCTCTTTCTTTGTCAGATTAGATATTTATTTTTAAAGAATAAAACAATTTTGTAGGAACACGTATTTCTTCATACAAGCCTATTAACTATTTCATTAGTAGGCATTGAGTAGGTACCCAAAACAAAAAAATAAAATAAACCCATATAACCCCGTGGAAAAGTAGATTGACTATTAGCAGTTCCATTAGTATTATACTTAATTAGAAAGATGTTTACTAACTGAAAGTATTATGCTGTGAAAGTACTATGCTGAGTCTAAAAATTAGGATTACTCTTGCGACTTCTTGTTTCAAAACTTTTCGTCGCGTGATCTAATTCATACAGATTATATTGAAAACAATAAGGTCTAATTAAGTTGCGCATTTAAGTCTTACGAGGTACTTATGAGGTACGCTCATGGTTCTTAGACTAGGAACATCAACTTAATTTTGAAAGACTTGTTCAATGATATGCCTCTCAATATCGTAAGTAAATATTGTTATATCCTTCCCCGGGATGCAAACTATCTATGTACCAAATTTCATAAAAATTGGTCCAAAAGATGGGTATTTGATGCGTAGACAGACAGACAGACAGACAATTAGACACACTTTCGCATTTATAATAAAAATTTGTATGGATTGAGGCCACCTCAATATTGGGTATATATTTAAATAAAACCTAGCCTATAACCATCAAGCGGTATAGAGATGAATCGATAGACAGCTCATTTATGAAAATCCATACATCAGTTGGGATGCTTCAAGGCTTTAAGGAATCCAATACATACAGTCATACATTCACATTCCCAGATAGGCTTGAAAACCTAACTCTGCTTTTTGCTGCCGCACAGTCGGTTAAAAATATAGACCTTGTCGGATGACATGTCGCAAGTGTGTCTCATACCACAGAATAAATAATAATTTTTTACGCTAATTGAATTAATTCCAAATAATTTCGTCCTAATTCCCAGCAAGATAATTAGGATGTTTAGCAAATTTTCCAACACAAAGTTGTAGGTAATTCCATACGAGCGTGAAATGCATCTGTATGTATACCTATAAGCTCCGCACATTGTATTATGGAATTAGATTTTAGTTTTAGTTCACGATAATTAAATTTAGTTCCTACATCCTAAATTGAATTAGGAGGTGATATTACATTCTATTGTTTAATGAACTTTTGTTTTAGGCTAATTAGATCTAAGTAGATGTACAAATATAGGTAAGTACTCTACTTAATTCAACGAGTAAAGAGCTTTTGTTAGGATTAGTTTATAGCGCTTGCCATTTTACCCTTCTATCGTCATTATCATTTCAACCTATAGACGGCCCCCTACAGAGCACAAGTTTGCTCTTAGAAAAACGATAAAAGCCTAGTAGCTTAAACGCCCAGTCTCCAGATGTTTGGGAGTTCGATTACTAATCCTAAATTTTCGGAGTTATGTGCATTTTTAGCATAGAAACACTACGAGCGTACGGTTTCTACACGGCATCGTACCGGAACGCTAAATCGCTTGGCGGCATGTCTTTGCCGGTAAGGTGGTAACTAGCTACGGCTGAAGCCACCCACCAGGCCAGACCAGGGAAATTCAGAAATTATAAATTCCCAAATTTACCCTGCCGGGGGTCGAACCCGGGACCTTCGCACGCTAAGATAACAGCGCACAACACTGCCCCACGGAGGTCGTCAAAGGTTCATTTGAAAAAAGTTTTATATACGCTCTCATGGTTAGAGGTGATCTGTCAGCTTGCGTATCACTCGAGCATCCTTCGAGGGGCCTTAACGATTTTCCGATCGCCCGGAAGATTTGCGCTCCCCTGATTCGACACTAATCCCATTTTCCGACCGGCTGGGTTAAGTTAATAAGCTACACGTTTAACTTTCCTTTTATCCTAAGCATAGCCGAGTGGCCATGACTCTGTGTCATAGGCGATATAAAACTTTTTTTCTTTTTTTTTATCCACTACAAGTTAGCTCTTGACTGCGATCTCACCTGATGGTAAGTGAAGATGCAGTCTAAGATGGTAGCGGGCTAACCTGTTAGGGGCATGGCAGTTATATTTAACCCAAACCCCTATTCGGTTTCTATACGGCATCGTGCCGGAAAACTAAATCGCTTGGCGGCACGTCTTTGCCGGTAGGGTGGTAACTAGCCACGGCCGAAGCCTCCCACCAGGCCAGACCAGGGAAAATTCAGAAATTATAAATTCCCAAATTGACCCTGCCGGGGATTGAACCCGGAACCTCCGCACGTTAAGACAACAGCGCTACACACTGCGCCACTGGAGGTCGAAAAAAGAATAACGATTTAAAGTCCGTTATTTCGAAGTTTAATTCTTTTAATTTAAGGAATAAACCACACGCACACGACATATCTTTTGTGTCGTTATTAACTAAGTTCTTGCTAGCACAACAAGATTGTGGCCCGGTAGCCTGCCTGTAACCTAATAGATAGAAAAATAACATCTGCTGGCTTACAACATAGACAGTAATTATCTAAATAGGGCTGTGAAATGAGTTTGCTTCTAACAGTAAATAGCTTAGAAAATAGTTTTAGATTATTTTCTTTTTAAATACTTATCAGTTTTCTAATTAAAATTTATATTCAAATTCATCTTTTCGTTTTTAAAATTTTAACTACAATAGAGTTCCATGGAACTAAAGCATGATCGCTTCTAAAGTAATTACAAAATTAGTTCTTCATTTTTCTAAGTAAAAAAACCTCAATTGCTTTGTTATAGGTAATATTTATTTGTAACTGAAAGATGGATTTAGTGAACAAAACCAAAAACACAATATAATATTTCGAAATCTCAACATAAAATTTTTGAAGATTGAAATCTATATTATTTGCGAATTTTGAAAGCTTTTTATTTGAAGTTTAAATACTTCTTTCCTTGATATTTTTTTGTCTTTTATTCGAGTCTTTGATATTTCAATGTGACCTTTGTATCATAAATCTAAGTTAAATAAGTAGGTAACAGAAATGGGACTGGCTAAAATTTTTTCTCTATGAATTACAGAATAATCTCAGCAAAAAAATTTTAGAAACCTAAATATTTATATTAACTTTGATTAAAATCAAAATGATTGTTACTGCGTTATCAAAATTTAATGTCAACTCACACAAAATTAAAGCATAAGCCGACGATATTACAGCTCACTCAAAAAAAAGAGCAGCCCATATCCATCGTGATAGAATTTTATTGGCGTACTAAAATTTAACTCACACGAATAAAACATTTAATTTAGGTCAGCTAATGTATATTTTATGTGATACTCGGTAATGGACTGAGAGCTCGTGCCAAAATTCGAGAAGACGATTTCTTTATTTTGTAGACATTGGTTTGTATTCGGTTAGTTGTACTAAAAACACTAAATTGATACGACTAAAATATTAATGCTATCCCTTTGTGAATTCGCACCAATTTTTTAAGCACCAATGTGCGGTTGATAATGTTATGAAAGTGGGCAATATTTTGATGTGTCCTGTAAAACCTACCTGTTCATTAATTTACTATCATGGCTTGAAAAAAAAGATTAACGAAGGGATAGAAATTACCAAAGAATGAAGAAATCCCTTTATTACAAGCTTTTATTTATCTTACAATCGTGACTTGTTTAGGTCAATTCTTGCAATTGAATTTTAAAACAGCTTTTTATGTATCCCCAACCGATTGAGCTGAAATTTTGCATACACGTTTAGTTTTGATGACAATGCATGGTTAGCTAAGTGACGTCATTCTAAATCCAAAATGGCGGAATCCCAAAGATGGCGGACTAGTTATTTTTTATACATCCGCGGTCGCATATCCGTGGATATGGCGGTCAATCAAAAGGGTTTGCCAGTAAGAAAAATTAAAATAACGTCACACTAAATTTAATATGGCGGATAATAAAAACTTGTTTTAATGATTTAAGACTTACTTACAATATTTTTATAGGTTCTCAAGCAGCTAATCAAAATTTCCCACTACGTCTTGATCCACGTGGCCTGTTACCGCGCCGTAAAAAGTTAATCCGGAATGACAAAGTGTGAAATTGGCCTTAGGTTGGGAAATCTCTTTGAAGTAATATATTTTTAATAAGGCCATTATTAGGGGAAATATAGGTACAAAAGTTATTAACATTTTAATAATAATAATTAGGATTGTATACTTTAGGCACGTTGTTAATTTGAATAATGAATGTTTGGTTTGTAGATTTTGGAAGTTTTACAAAATTATATGTCCTACGTCATGCGTAATGGGTTGACCCGCTGTCCTGTGTGAGCAACAGAAGCGACGCGACGCGATACGACGCCATAGAAAATGGCAAACTTATCAAAGTGACAACGTACTTAGGCCATGTGAAAGGTCACCTACTGTTTAAAACTGTCGGATCTGTCGTCGTATCGAGTCGTGGTGCCGCGTTTGTCGCTCACTTATGACAACGGTTCATATAGCTTTCTAGAATTTTAATATGATCATTTATAGTGGGAAATCGTTATTGGAGATAATAATAAATTATGGTTTGTAATAACATGATGCATAAGTATTAACAGTACATACTTAGACACCCACGCCTACATCCGCGTGAATTTTCGTTTTAATTTCCCGTGGAAATTCTTTGATTTTCCCGTATTAAAAGTCACTCAATATCGACCAAATTTTCAGTTAGTATACTTTTCCTATCAAACGTCGATATTAGTATGGATATTCGCAATATTAAACCCACCTTAAGTTATAATATCAATATAAATATTCGGTGATTAATATGGGTAGACTAATGTATTTTTTATGTGATAGGTATTCAGTAATGGCCTATTACGGCGTCATAAAAAGTTAATCTGGAATGACAGCGCAAAACGGGCCTAAAACCTCCGCATTTAAAATATTAATCCTTTTCATATGACATTAATCATTCCATCGTCATCATCTAAACTTTTTTGAAGTGAAAACTTGTTTAGGCGCGTTAAGCACTTTTTGGCAGGTGTAAACTTGTGGATTCGCGTCACCGTCACCGACATGCTCGCGTTGTTACGAAGACAAAATTTCTTAAATAATACTACATTCGTAATTAAACTTGAATGCCTTAGTTTTAATTTTTTTTAATAAATTGTAAATAAGTATTTGTTTTCACTTCTATCTATTTTTTATATTTTAAATAAACGATGAGTACTGTCAAGTATTTTTTTTTGTTATCTAAAGGTTTGCCATGAGTTGGCTATCAATAATATAATTCCTCCTCAACCACAGCGTCTCCAAAACTCTAGCATTTGACAATTCTGTATTAATTAGCCTGTTTTATTAAATGTTTTAATAGTCGGGGATCGAACCTGCGACCCCGTATAGGAGGTCGGGTATCTAATTCACTAGGCTAACACCGCTTCCAATGTATATTACCATAATATAATTATTTGGTTGTAATTTTATACCACAATATTTCGTCACGCAGACTTAGTGACGGTATTACCATAAGCTGGCGGTATTATATACCGCACCATACAGTTCCCACCCTACACCCATAAATCATGGTTGATTTTTACTGTCGCGCTAAAAATTTAACTCCTATGAATAAAACATTTAATCCTGCCCGGCTAATGTACGTCTATTACGTTTTCTGTGAGATTCAACAATGATCTACTCAAACCGTAAAAAATTTAATCTTACATGACAAAGTGAAAAATTGACCTGGCAATAATATGAAGGAATTATTTATAGAAATTGTAAAAATATGAAATAAAACCGCCACCTTTACACCGTAACAAGTTGTAAAGACACTGTTCGTGCTACCTCTGTCCGGTTATTTGTTTGTGTGTAATAAAGTGTTTTACTTACTTATTTCACTTGATGAAACTATACTTAAACTAGCGGTCGCCCGCGACTTCGTCCGTGTACAATTTCTGATTCCATATGAGATTATTAAATTTTCCCGCTGCAAAAAGTCTACTATGCAGGTTTTTTATTATTATAAACTCATAATCTAAATACTGATTTTCCACCCCCATTGCACCCCTTTTGTAGTGGATTTTGGTAAAATTGCGAATGCAAGTTATTATTAAACTAATAACCTAAATCCCCAAGTTTCTAACTACAAAAATATAGGATTTTCGTACAAATTTTCACGCCTTTTGGAGTGGATAATCGTAAAATTGCTTATGCAGTTTATTATTACTTAGAACTAATAACCTAAATACCGATTTTCATGTCTCTAACTTCAAAAACTTAAAACCCTCACATAAGCTTCCAACCCCTATTTCGTAAAATTGCTGAAATCGGTTTTTATTATTATTTATAACTATAAACTTAATTGCCAATTTTCATGTCTCTAACTTCAAAAACAAAGGACTTTCATACAAACTTCCAACACCCATTTCAACTCCTAAGGGGTGAATTTTCTCAAAATCTTTCCTTAGCTGACGTCTACACCATAGAAGGAACCTATCTTCCAAATCTCAAATCTGCATGCTTTATAGTTCCGGAGATCTCGCGATGAAGCAGTGAGTGACCTTTCGCTTTTATATATATATATATATATTATACAATAGCTTGCATCCCGGAGAAGGAATTATGTTCTTCTTGGACTCTGCTCTCGCATCTTGCATATCGGTCTGTGTTTCTTAGCGCGCAGCTATTGATGCATCGCTAATACTGGCCATAAAGGTCTGGCCCCACTACAGAGACTTGGCGCGGCGGCGCGGCTCGGCGCGTAGCGGAAAATATTCTTCGTATGCGTTTGTATGGAGCTGGGCACACTTAAGTGAGAGTAGCACGGAGATGCTCTACTACATAATTATACTACATAATTGTAAGAATACTTGCTGCTACTTGCCGCACCGCGTCGCGTTTCTGTACTGGGACCAGACCTTAATGGAATAGATCTCACAATGTAAGTACACACCCGTGGCGTGAACATTGATATAGATCACCAAAAATACCCACCACATCTATTATTATACTTATTTTCTATTCATAAGCAGAGCAAATAATAATTATGAGAGATGTCTTTAAAACAGACTTCCAAAAACGTGGGTTCTAAATACGTCGCGCAAATTGACTTATTGCTTCAATCTTCACCACTTAATGAAAAAATTATCCAACTTTGTTTTTTGAAAAACAAGTTTTGTTGAAAATGATTTTAAAAATTTTAACCGTCTTAAAAAAAGGAGGAGGTTATCAATATCAGCGCGTATGTTTTTTTTTTTAATTCATGTATTTTATAGATAAGCTGATTTACACCCTTGCTTTTTTTTATAAACTTACATTTTTTTAGCTCACGACTAAGGTTTGGATTTAGGACATAAAAAGTGAAATAATAATAGTTGCCCCGAAGGACTGACCAAATTTAAATTTCAAGCGAGCGACTTGTGTCAAATATTTTGCAGAGGTTTTAAATAAAGCTTTTTTTGTTATTTTGTGTTACAATCGACATGGCTGAATGGAAAAATGGGTGTTCAGTACAAACACTGTCTGTTTTTTTTTATATCGTCATCGGTATATATGTATATTTAAGTCAACGAGTCAATTAAATTAAATATTCGAATGGAAAAATGGGATCGGTAGTCTGACTATTACCACACTATTGCTATGTAGAGTCATTTCGCACATCTGTTTATTAACTTTAGGATGGCTAAACCGCTGAATCAATCTTCATGAAGTTTGATGCTTCGGGAGACTAGCCATGGCTGAATCACCAGACCAGACCAAGAAAAATCGGAAATTAGAAATTTAACACGGAACCTCCCACTAGGAAACTACCACTAGGACCCAAAGAGGTCGCGTCAAAAGAGTAAAAAGCTAATGATATGCTTCATAGTTAAATCAACCATTAGGTACACACAGTGTGAAATAAAAATTGAAAACGTATAATAAAAGTATACTAACATCGCTAGAACATACAAAATTATACACATTATGTATCATTATACGTACTATTACCTATTCTGCGATTATACGTACAATTTACATGTGACTGTTTAATTGCATGCATTAAAAAGAATATTTAGAGGGTATACTTTTGTATAATTTACGTGGTATTTTTTTATTTATTACAGTAAATCATGGCATAATTCGTTTAGGGAATTTGACTTGCATGTGCACGAAATGCATGGACTGATTCATATAAAGTGCATACCTAATAATGGTTAACTATTAAAAACTGTATTACCGAGAATACTGCATACCTACATAAATATATAGAGTTTGGAATACAAATTAAAAATATATATTTCGACGTAGACGTTATGTCCCCACATGGCATTAATCTAATAATACGTTCATTTGGTAGTTTCACCTGGAAAGTTTCTCGGGAGTTTTTAAAATTGGTGTATTTTCTAGATTTGGACGTGCTCTTTCCGAATTTTCACTTTGCCACCTCGTATCTTTGCCGCTCGCGCCGCCATATTGGAATAATGGCACCCAAAAACAGTTTTTTGACAATAACTCCTTTTGGATTAATTTCACGATGAAAATAGTAATGTAATAAATTAAACAAGAGAAAATTCCCTACAACGTCGTCGTAACTTTTTTTTGTAAAATCAATAGTTTCATCGTACGAGAGCCGCAAACCAAAACCTAAATTCACCTTCCACAGTTCAAATAAATTTGTATTGTGGGTGTTTTACAAGATCTTTAAACTAAATTAGAATGACATGACTAAATCTAGTGATGGAATATTTCCTCTCAAAAAGTTCTAAAAAAAAGTTCGCGATAGCATATATATATCTTTTAAGGTTGTCTCACAATAACAATTTCTATGATTTTCAAATTATCTAAAAAAAAGGTTTACTTTCGAAGGTATTTTTATTGACAGTGGTTTTCAATCCTTATCAAAACAAAATGGCTGGTCATCTTAAGTAGGTATGTTATATAGATTGTCATATATATTCGCCTTTTACACCTATTAATTCAGATTTTTATCTTAGAAGATATCATAGAAATAAATTAACGCGCAACAGAATATCGCAGTGCTAAGCTAATGTGCCTGGTGTGCTGCCCAGTGACGGCTGGCTATTATTGGGTATGGACTATTATGATTAAGTGCTACCCGTGCAAAGCCGGGGCGCACCGCTAGTAACTCATAAGGAAGTAATTAACTTCAAAAGCAAAAGAAAATTAGAAACCAAGGTATGTAAAGTTATTAAACTTAAGTACTTAAGTACTCTAGTCTTAGACAATAACAGAAAAAGATTATAAACATTAAGTTCATTATTAAAATCTCTCACTATAATATATTCGCGAAATAACATTTTTAATGGCTTTCTTAAAAGAATCTTCAACGAAGTTCCATTTTATTCTTTTATTTGTCTTTCTTACTAATTCAATGCTTCATTTTACTTTTCTAGGTCAAAAGCTGAATCAATGATGGGCAGATCTAGAAAAGTGTGTACGAAAATAGATCCGTGTTATTAAGTATGCTTTATAGAATTCGTGATCAAGTGTTGACTTTGTCTGAGAAGTTTCTTTGAATTGGTATTTAAGTTTTTTATACATGACTTTTTAAGCAACACAAAACTATGCTGCGATAGTTATGGGGATCATGAAATTAAGCTAAGGTAAGAAATTCGTGTAACAGCTGTGTATTTATGTGTTAACATTTTCCCCAAAACTGCTAAATATTAACGATAACCATAATCTTATATATAAAATTCTCGTGTCACAAAGTTAGTAACCATACTCCTCCGAAACGACTTGACTGATTTTTATGAAATATTATATGCATATTCAGTAGGTCTGAGAATCGGCTACTATCTATTTTTCATACCATTAAAACATCTCAATCCACGCGGACGGAGTCGTGGGAATCAGCTAGTCTAAATATGTCGAGAGCGTATGGTATGCTCGACCGATGCAATAGGAAGTTCTTCCTCCGAGCCGGTGTCATGCTCAGGGATCCCAGCTGGCCCAACTGTTGTGTAGGTTGATGTTTCCATATATAGTGCAATTCCGAAAGAACTTCGTAATCGTGATTCAGGCGGCGGCACGTGATTGGTTAACGTAGTAGCGTCATGTTTACGTCATCATGTAGATGATTGGCTAACGTGGCCGCGTCATGTTTACATCATCATGTAGGTATTGTGTGCCCCTACATTACTCCCCCTCTTTCTGAAAGTCGTTGAGCATCCATTGAAGCGGCGTGTGTGCAACCAGTGTAGCGGCGCCCGTGTAAACCTCATGCGTAGCATCCAGAGTAGGTGGCGTGGCAGGCTCGTACTATACTGGATGCTGTGTGTGGGAGACCCCATTATTGCTGCGTTACTTGCTGACCCGCTGTGTTCGTCTGATGCTGTGCCGTCGACCCACGATCTGTGCTGATGCTGTGCTGACGGACTTACAAATGTTTTCTTGTTCTTGACTTTTTTTTGTTTTTACTGTTGACCCCTCCCATCCATGACTTTGACTTGTATGGTGTTTGCTTGTCGGTGTTCACCAATGTCAGGTGTGTATGGTATGCTCGACCGATGCAATAGGAAGATCTTCCTCCGAGCCGGTGTCATGCTCGGGGATCCCAGCTGGGCCAACTGTTGTAGGTTGATATTTCTATATATGGTACAATTCCGAAAAAACTTCGTTATCGTGATTCAGGCGGCGGCACGTGATTGGTTAACGTAGCCGCGTCATGTTTACGTCATCATGTAGGTGATTGGCTAACATGTTTACATCATCATGTAGGTATTGTGTGCCCCTACAAATATATAAAAGGAAAATGTGACTGACTGACTGAATGATCTTTCAACGCACTGCTCATACCACTGGACGGATTGAGCTGCAATTTGGCATGCAGATAGCTATTATGACGTCGACATCCGCTAAGAAAGGATTTTTGAAAATTCAACCCCCAAGGGGGTAAAATAGGTGTTTAAAATTATTGTACTCCACGCGAACGTAGTCGCGGAGTAAGTTAATATACTCGTTATATTGTTTATTATATAATAAACAATATACTCGTTTTATTGTTTATTATATAATATTATCAACCCGTTCCTCCATAGATTCATCATCCAAAACAGATTCATTGCTAAAAGTGGGTTCTCCTCTAGTTGGATAAATTTGAATTTCGGTAAGAGCCTAATTATATCTCAATTAATAAACCTACCACTACAGCCCATTAAAGTCCCACTAATGTTCACAGGCCTCCGCTCTCATAGGAGAGAGGGAATTAGAGCTTAGACCCACCACGCTGCTCCAATGCGGGTTGGCAGGCTTTAACGACTATTATCATATTAGTGATAATAACCGGGACCGACGGCTTAACGTGCTTTCCGAGGTACGGGGGTGAAACACCGCCAACTTCCTAACTCCGGGCTAGTACTGGGAATTTCTAATCAGAAAAACCCGATACTTAATTATGGCCCGACCCGGAACTCGAAACCGGGACCTCATCGGCCGCAGTTAAACATGCTGACCACAAGACCAACGAGGCAATTAATAAACCTTATTACTTCAAATTTATAATTAATACAAGGTAATTGCCACAAATAATAATTTGCAAATCGATAGACCAGAGCCGAAATTAACAATTTTAATTTGAAATTATTTGAATTACTCAAATCATATAACAATTTTTAAAAACCTTTACTTGAGGAGGTGCTTAAAGAAGCAGCAAATGATGATTTTACTATCTTAATCTATAACTACGGGTGTTATACAGAAAAAAATGCCAACAACTTTTTTATATTTTTTGTGGTAAAAAGCTTTTGTTCTAACGTACTGACATATGACTCGACATACTTAATATGACTTGAATTTCAGCTATTTACACGAGTACAAAGAAAAGGACTAAGCAAATTGAAACAGTAAACGTTTATCCAAGATTTACGGAGATAAGGAGGCGCAAACACACATATCACGGCGGGGAATCTAACTCCTCACCCTAATTTGATTCCGCCATAAGGACGTCATCTGCAAACTTCTGAGATTACATCAGCTATCTCGAAGCTCACAGAGTAAAACAACAATAGAGACATGCACCCATTGATTTGCTGATGATGCAGCCTACATCAATGAAAACTGAACATTTTACTGCTTCTTTTCAGTTTCTGGCAAGAAATCGTATGAAAACAAACAACTACATTGTATTTTTTGTTAGTAAAAGATGTAATATTTTCTATTTCCAACCTGTGTATGAATTTGTTTAATCTTCGAATACAGTTTTTAGTTTCTTTTTAACTGACGGCCAGTCTCTTTGAGCCGAATTCGTGTAGTTAAAATATTCGCCGCAGTGGCCGCTCCCAAATACCCTGTTTTTATTTTTCTACACTGACAAAATCTCGTCTACTATGTGTTGCCTTTACCAGAAAAAAATTAATGTAGGAACTTTAAGTTTTGAATCCGATATAAACCATTAATCTTTTGAGGCGAATTTTTTTTCTCTATCTCATAACTAACCTGTACTGTAAAGTAACAAGCGTGGAAGTAAGTGTTAATAAAAGCGTTTTATCTGACCTTCCATCGGTCCTGAAGTTAAATTGCTGGTACCTTAAACTCACGTATCAAGTTTAGTTAGTTCCCTTCAACGACTCTTTCGAAAGTTATGTAGATTAAACAAAGTTAAATGGAAAATAATTTACCAAGAGGTTTTACTTTGCCCATTCTTAGAGGACCTGTGAATATGTGTTATTCAAATTGACGACGAAGACGAATTTAACGACCTCCCTGGCGCAGTGTTGTCGTCTTTAACATGGGAGGTCCCGGGTTCGATCCCCAACAGAGTCAATTTGGGAATTAAAATTTCTAAATTATCTCTGGTTTGGCCTGGTGGGAGGCTTCAGCCGTAGCTTGTAACCACTCTACCGGCAAAGACGTGCCACCAAGCGATTTAGCGTTCCGTTACGATGCTGTGTACAAACCGATAGGGATATGGGTACCAATGTTTGACTTAAGAGTATATCAGACAACAGTAACGGCTAGCTCCATCGTAGCGTCATAGCATTTTTGATAGGTAGCCTAAGGCAAATTATAATAACGATAATAAATTAAAAATAAATAAGTAAAGGCAGGTAATTTTAATTAGTAATTTAATAATTTATTTATTTTTTCCTTTGTTTTGTGTTTTGTTACAATATTATGTTTACAGATTTAAAATATTATTTTTCGGTAGATTGTAATCTCTTAGGTATATTAACCCGTATATTAACCTGATTATTTATGTCGAACCCTAACCTAACCTACAAGAAAGAGACACGAAAACGTAAATACAATGTTTTTTTTTTAAATTTACACTCAAAACATTGAACGGTTCACAATCTATCGACAGTTAACAGTTTCATTAGTTAGATTACAATGTAACGGTTTTTGCAATCTTACGGTGACATATACATCTCAATAATAATTATTTCTATATATTTTTAAGTCAGTTTTGTAAACTATATAAAAAACATGTTTATGTGAAGCCCTATAATAAATCATATTTTACTGATGATCAGAACTGACTCTGATACAAGCCCATCTCATCTCTATTAAGTAGATCTAACATCTCCCCTAAATACAGAGGGAATCGTGACTGATGTGCACTTTAAACTCAAATCCGTGCACTTTATTAAATTGCCTAATTTGCATTTTCGACAAATTGATACAGCGAATAAAAAGTGAAAATGCGACATCTTTACGAAATGTTCGTAATGTTCACACCATCTGTCGCCCCCTTGTGGAGATAATCTGGCAAGAGGACGGAAATAATGAAATCCGATAAAACAATATTCTACCGTTTTTTTTTTGTTTCTTTTTTACCCGACTACGGCAAAGCCAGAAGGAATGATTAAGATTTTTACAGCCTATGTATGTATGTAAGATAGGTTTGTATCTATGTATGTTACACCGTAGCGTCTAAACTACTGGGACTGATTTTGATGAATGAGGTGTTAATCAATTCGTTATGTTGGTCCGGGTAACTTGCCAAAATCTATATTACGGATCCCCACATTTTAACCATCCATCTATCCATCCAAACTTTCGCATTTATATTATTATTAGTAAAGATATCGGGCGCTTCAATTAAAACGAGTCTCTTAACACCTGCCTGAGCAGCATGTTACTAATGTTAGTACCATCTGTCGCCCGTTACTGAAGATAATCTGCCGAGACTAACTAAAGTAAGGAACTGTATTGAGATTGTTAAGGCGAAGCGATAAGAAGACAAGAAATCCATATCCATACTATTTTAATATTATAAATGCGAAAGCGTGTTTGTCTGTCTGCCCGTCTGTCTGTTTGTCTGCTACGTTTTCCTGGCAAATCTTTTCAACTTTGATGAAATTTCGTACATCCCCGGGAAAGACAGCCTACTTTTATACCGGAAAATTAAAGCGTACCCGCAGGAATTGAAAATCCTTAATTTACGCGGACGAAGTCGCGGGCATCATCTAATATTAAATAGAAGGACTGTTTAACCGAGAATTAATGCTGCCATTGCTCAGTAGAAAATAAAGTTGTAATCGATACTTAGTATTATAAATGCGAAAGTGTGTCTGTCTGCTACGCTTTCACGGCCCATCTTTTCAAGTGATTTATATGAAGTTCGGTATGGAGATATGTTGCATCCCTGGGAAGGATATAGGATACTTTTTACCCCGGAAAATTAAGGAGTTCCCACAGAACCCTAAAAAACTTAATCGCGAACTTGATAGACAAAGTCGCGGGCATCGTCATCATCAATTATATTAAAACGAAAACCTGAACGCTATCATAATAAAATTATTAATCTGATTGATTGAGCCTTTGACTAAAATTTACGTAACGTTCCTAAGTGGCAATGGGCGGGACACATAGTTCGTAGAACCGATAGGCGTTGGGATCCCAAAGTGCTCGAATGGCGGCGTCGCACCGGAAAGCGCAGCGTTGGACGACCCGCCACTAGGTGGACGGATGATCTCAAGTGTGCAGCTGGGAGCCGCTGTCAACAAGCGGCACAAGACCGTGCTCTGTGGCGATCCATGCAGGAGACCAGCAGTGGATGTATATAGGTTGAGACGACGACGACGAAATAAGATATAACATTTCAATCCTGCCAATTTACTTTAGTTCATTCAGAAATTCTATATATAACTAGTGGGCCCGACAGACGTTGTCCTGCCCTGAAGTTAGAACTCGATTGCACGTCAAATGTTTGATAGGAAAGTAGGTAGAACAGTTTATATGGGAAAATGAAATTGTTGTTTTTGCTATTTTTCTCGCGATTTTTCCATATTTTCACACCGTTTAAACCTTCCCTGGACTGCGACAAACATTTCAAAACCAAAATCAGCTAAATCGGCCCAGCCGGTCCCGAGTTTTAGCGAGACAAACGAACAACAATTGATTTTTATATATATAGATTAGCACCAATGTTGTCTTCAGTAAGACATTATTTTTTAAGCAACGGCATCTTTTTTAACGAATGTGACAGTGTCTATAATATTATCGATGAGCGAGAGCACAAACGCACACACACACATACACACACACACCCACAAACACACACACGGTACAGATTTGTATCTGAGTTCCGTCGAGTTTCACGACACGTCACGAGTTTTTTTCCTAGAAGAGCTTCCCCTTAAATGCATATTTTCATGCAGCATTCGCAACACGTCGTTACCGACATTATCGTCTCGGCTTGTGCGAGGCGTTGCGTTATATAAAAAGGATCTGTTACAAACACAGGGGAGAACGTAATTGGATACTAAGATGGCGTAACCGATGGATAAACGGTACTTTATACATAGTAAATACTTTTTTCTAGCAGCGAAAGCCGAAAATGCGGTGGAGAGTACTGGTTTTATAAGACAAAATGGATTGGGAATTCATAAGATTTGAATGCAAATGCAACTGAACTGCAATTAGACTTTGAAGACTTAAGAAGAATAAGAATACCACGAAAACAAGAAATTCCACGAAAACAAGCTTCATCATCATGTAAACGTCGAGGCCAGCTCCTCTACAAAACAGATTTAGTACGTAGACTTAAACGGATTAACAGATGAACATAGTGTTTCCCACGAAAACACCCATAATACAAATTTATTTGAACTGTGGAAGGTGAATTTAGACTTTATTTTGCGGCTCTCGTACGATGAATCGATGTACGATGAATATTGATTTTACAAAAAATTATAGGTTTCTAGTTTAATTTATTTCATATCTATTTTAATCGTAAAATTAGTCCGAAAGGGGTTATTGTCAAAAAATTATTGGGCGTAATTTTTTCAATATGGCGGTGCGAGCGGCAAAAATACGAGGTGGCAAAATGAAAATTCGGAAAGAGCACGTCCAAATCTATAAAATACACCAATTTTCAAAACTCCCGAGAAACTTTCCAGGCAACCCCCTTTTTGAGCACGAAATGACTGGGTTATAAGCTAGATCTTTAGAGCTAGAGCTACCTTAGTAGGGTACGAACTGTAAAAATAATAATAAGATCTGAATGATTGTCACTGTCTTGTTTTTTGTAAGGCATGATTGTACTATTATAACCTTCCCGGTTTGCTTGCTTCCATCTTAGACTACACCCTCACATACCTACCACAAAACCCGAATCACCCAGACTTAAAGGACAATACAAATAGACAATAGGATAATACAAAACCAGAATTAAATGTTTAACTTGGAAGTTAGTAAAAAAAGAAGGCACTTAATCAACACAATAAATTATAATTTCGTCAAAACAACGACGTTTTCAAGTCAACATTTTGTTTTCCCCTTTTAGCTCCATGCCGTCAGATGTTGTATAATATTTTCATAAAAATCCGGAAATTAAATCGGACTGTGGCCCACGAATTCCTTTGCGGGCATTCGTTTTGTTTTATCTCAGTTACAAAGAACATGTTCGTTTAAAAATTATTTTTTGAAAATGTTATGTTAATTTTGCAACTGGTCTCAAAAGGAATGAAAGAACTAACGTTTATATAAATTTGTGCCACACACCAAAATACTTTTAGGTAAGTAATTGCCTCATTGGCAAGCGCCAAGCAGTCCTAGGAGTCTTCAATGTATTTTCAGAGATTGGACTTTCGCAGCCTTATTTATCTATATATCTTATAGAAATAATTTCGATGAGTTACATTCACACAAAAGGCGATTTTGCTTATTATCTACCACATTACATTGAAAGAGATCGCGGAAAAGGGGCTTTACAAATGTAACCGAATATATCATCGTTATACCCGTACTGCCCAATTTACGTGGATACGCAGATTTGGACACACAAATCGCGTAATGGTAGTGAAGCGCGACATTCGCACGGCGTTTTAAATGTTCTCGAGTTAGTTTTCACATAAATCACGACTTCATCGTTAGGTCGTGGTATGCCATACAAAGCGCGTCTTACTCGTTTCAGCGACAAGCTATTTTTTTATTATATTTTATTCAAACAGACTATAGAAACTGTAATGATTCGAGTGCATCTACACTCAGGGTAATTTTCAATCAATGTTGTGAAGCGCATGAGTGTAAAACGTACTAAAGTTGCCAAAACCTGTTTATAAGTGGAAAAATGGTTCGATCTTCATTTTGAAGAAACAAGAAGTTCAACATTTCGCTTCACGTGAATCCAAGCCCTTACTGGATTAAACCCACACAAGCCTGAGTCTTGTTACCGAACAAAATAGCGCCTGTATCAATTTTTGTGATTGAAATTTTCAAATTTTGCCGTTTGTTCGCTATATTCGAATTCTGGGACAACAGGCCGAAATCCCAATTAAGCCCTTGCGAATCGCGGAAAAAACAGGCCTTTTATAGTAAAGCATTTCTCTGTTGTTAGATTCAATACACGTTTTTTGTCACAAAACTGTTGTTCATAGGCCTTCCATAATGAACGCCTGTTTTCCTTGAGATAAATCCTCAGGGATACCGCTGGTCACGAAGGAGCAAGGTGATTACCGACCAAAAAACTCATAAAATACCTCACATTACTTTCAGTATTTCATAAAACATCCCATTTTAAGCACACGTTTTGGAATTTTGAAAAAAAGTGTTAAATTGACTCAAACTCAAACTCATATTTTTAAGAGTCAACTTATTAAGAGTGCTTTTGAATCGTCGAATGAATCGACCACTGGTTCGGAATGCCATTCCTACTAAGAAGAACCAGCAAGAAACTCGGTGGTTGCTCTTTTTAAATTACTTGATATGACCATGTTGTCATGTCAAAGCCAACATCCGTAAAATGCAACATAAAAAAAATATTACATTAATTTATAAGTTACTCGTGTAAGCCAAATACGTGATTAAAACTTACAAATGCTGCCTTAGAAACTAATTTATCTATCTGAGGCACATCCTCGATACTCTACCTCACTCACTCTCACCACAGCCCATTAACGTCCCACAACTGGGCACAGGCCTACACTGTCATAGGAGAGAGGAAATTAGAGTTTAGACCCACCACGCTGCTCCAATGCGGGTTGGCGGGCTTTAACGGCTATTATCATATTAGTGACAATAACCGGGACCAACGGCTTAACGTGCTCTCCGAGGCACAGGGGTGAAACACTGCCAACTTCCTAACTCCGGGTTAGTACTGAGAATTTCTTATCAGAAAAACCCAGCACTTAATTATGGCCCGACTCGGGACTCAAACCCGGGACCTCGTCAGCCAGCCGTAGTCGAAAATGATCACCACTAGACCAACGAGGCAGTTGACTAGCAGAGGCTATTCTACCAGTCGATAGCTATTAATTAATTTTATTAGAGAAATAAATTATTCTTTGGTTAAGGTGTATTGTGCCCGAAGCCGATGTAACTTATATAAATGGACAGCTTCGCCAATTTATTATGATACCTACAACATTTGCCCAATTTCAAGTTTCAAGAGATTCTAAGCGGAATCGACGTGTAAACAAATTTCGCCAGCAGCACCTTACAGAGTAAATAGAAACAAGCGCTATTGGTACAGTTATTATGAGAAATAACTCTATACAAAATCACAACCTTTTGTTGTTTGTGGTTCAAGTTACCTACTGTTTATTGCGTCAAATATCTCGTTCACTTAACTTTAATAATTAGAATAGTTTCGAACTCTAAATAAAGTCATAGAGTTATATGTAACTTTATTTTTACCGGTATGATGGTATAGATACTATGGCTAGGATGCGCACAACGAGTAAAATTATGTCTACCCGGTATCTCTATTTGTCTGCCGACGCTAACATGGCTACTTGTCTCGTTATGTCAGAAATAGAGATAAATTAATATTTCTTATCTGTGGTTTTTTTCTCTACAAACCTATAACTACATGCCAACTATTTATTTCTTGTAATATACTGCATTTTGTGCATGTTAGCGTAAACAAAAAGTTAGCCGGCAACGACAAAATCTCTCTCTCTCGCTGCGAGATAATCTCGTGGTGCGCATGCTAAGCACACTGGTCGTAAGTGATGAAGCAGTCTAAGGTGGTAGGTTGTAGGATGGTGGAGATGCCTAATAGGTTAGATGTTAGGGATAGCGCATAGTATACACAGATTACACTTTCTTTTTATCCACTACAAGTTAGCCCTTCACTGTGATCTCACTTGATGGCAAGTAAAGATGCAGTCTAAGATGCTAGCGGGCTTACCTGTTAGGGACATGGCAATTATATGAAACCTATACCCCTATTCGGTTTCTACACGGCATCGTACCGGAACGCTAAATCGCTTGGCGGCACGTCTTTTACCGGTAGGGTGGTAATTAGCCACGGCCGAACCAGGCCAGACTAGGGAATATTCAGAAATTATAAATTTCCAAACCCTGCCGGGGATCGAACCCGGGACCTCCGCACGTTAAGGCAACAGCGCTCAACACTGCGCCACGGAGGTCGTCAAAACCCATATAATATATATATATATATATATATATATATATATATATATATATATAATATATATATATTAAGCCCATACGTAGCCCTAATCGTTTTCTAGACAGCATCATACCGGACCGCTAAATCGCTTGGCGGCACGTCTTTGCCGGCAGTGTGGTAAAGGCCAAAGTCAGATCAGACCAGAAAAGATTCAGGAATTATAAACTTCCAAATTGACTCTGCCAAGGATCGAACCCGGGCCGCCCTCGTTTATAAGACCACAGTGCTCACCACTGCGCCAGGGTCATCAATAAATCATATCATCATCATATCATATCATAAATAAAAGAAATCTTTGCAAAAGTACCAATTTATTTTTTCACATTTTATTAGAATAATACATGAATGTTAATTAAAATATATATAGGACTATAGCCGTAGGTACTTACGAGTATTATATTTACATTACAATATTTATTATGAGAAATATATTAATTAATTACTAAGATACAAATAAGAGAAGAGCTAATTCTTTGGTAAATAAAGCTTTTAAAACAACACCTTAAGTAAATTAAGTAAAAAAGTAACAAATATTTCAAAAAATATTTGGAAGTTATAATGATGCGTTAAATATTACTTGTTTGTGTCTATGAAGTGCACGTAATTGAAAGGTACATTGGAATGTAAATCGAAGGAATTCAAAGGTGATTAGGAACAATGCTTAGATTTCTCCCGGCCTAGCCGCGGGACTAAATATACAAGAGTCGACGGTCGCCGTCGTTTCTTTCATATATAATAAAAAATGATATACAGAGGCGGCGTGGCGCGGACGCCGCTTTTAGTCTAGGCAATGGGGTGGTCCGTTGTATGGACACCCCCGCATTAAATCCTCAGTCGATGAAATTTGGCTGAGTTTTAGTATTGGATGATCCAAAACTTACACAAAAATAACCAACCAAAAAAACACCCGGAAGTTAGGTATATATACCTAAAACTTAATATTTATGTCTTAATATTTTCTCGATTTCTTTTTAAAATAATAGTAAGTAGTATATTTACACTCAAAACCGAAATATCGAATGAAATAATCATGCAGAGCATCGATATTTAAACCTATTTTATGATGAAATCTAAACTGCGTTTACGCGACAATGTACCATCCTGCTTTAACAATTGGGTATAGCATAAAAAACCTTATTTCCTTTCTGATTTTTTGTTGGATATTTATAATATATGTTTATCTGATGATACTTTATCATACTATAAAGTTTCGTCGCCTGAGGATTTTTTTTTGGGGTTTATCAGCTTTATTGCCTAGACTACTCCCGCCGGCGCAACACCTCCGCCGCGCGTCGCGTAAATCTAATTTGGAGGTACCTACTATATATCTTGCAAATACGTTAGTTTCGGATTTAGCGACGCCCCTAGCGCTGTCTAATAAAACTAGTAAGGAACTAGGGGCTAGGAACCTATCGAGAGCTCCCACTTAGAAAACCACAGTACGCCTATTCTAAGTTTTAATTCGGTTATTCGTATAAGTAATCGATGATATTAGCGTCATAGTGAAATGAACCTTAGTTACATTAATTTACAGCTTAATTTCGTGGATGCATTAAAAGCTATACGTTCCAAGCGATACACACCAAGCGAATTTAAACTTGGGATAAGCGAGTACCTACTACGGATCGCAGTGAAAATTGGAAGGTCTCAGAATCGTTTGCTAGCAGAGGAACATTAGGAATTTATAATTTCTAAATTGCCTGTGGTCTCATTTGAGCCTTTTATTTTATTTTGTAAAATGGTTGCCGGGGCAATTTAGAAATTATAATTTTTTCCCCCTGCCGGGATTCGAACCTATGATGTCCCACTTACAGTTACAACTCACAGCGCTCATCACTGAAGCAGAGGCGTTGTCTATAGAAATTCCATAGACTACAATAGAATTACATAAACCGTTAAAAGTAAAGCAGGTACACTAAGTTAATCTTTGGTAAATAAATCACTTCGTATAATATGTATATTCTTCTTAACTATAGATAAGCGAAAACTTCAAGAAATGCTAAGTGAAAATTAACAAACTTAAAGTCTAACACAGTCTTTGATTTAACGTTAAAGTTTCTAAGCGCCTAAAGTTATTTACACGAGAATTTTAAGCAACATTAAATAAGAAGATTAACTTTGCGTGAAATCTTTAGACATCGTGTTGCAAAGTAAAGGTTTAATTTAATCGTTTTATCGTCGGCATAATTATTTGTATTATTTAAAACAATTTTCAAACGCATGGTAGGTACACAATTTCTCTATCTCACACATTTAATAAAATATCATATCAATATTTTTGTTTTAGATATTAAACAATCTATGTATCTGTGCCCTAAGTCAATTGTTTCATCAACAAATTGATCACAGACTTATTTCGTGGTTTAACCTCAAAAAGTAGCAACTTATTTAGTGGTATGGTCTGTTTTTAACCTGTACTATTATTTATTATTTGGTTTATGGAGGGTAGAGGTAAGGAGGATCAACTCTTATGGGACAAACGTTGAAAAAGTGTCCAGGGGTTGCTATAAATAACAGTTCAAAAACCTTCCACATTGGCGCTGGTGAGCAAAGGAAATGAATGAAGGGGATGGTATGAATGTAGCAATTGTAGATGATGTGAAGTATGCCGAGTTAAAAAAATTAATATAATTGTCGACTAAAGCAGTTGTTTATTAAAAATTTCAACAAACTACGTTGTACAAAATAATGATGAATGTTTTCTTTCCTTGTTTATTTCTCATACCTACTCTAATAATATTTGGCGCTTCCTTTTAAATTTACCCTGATGCTAATGTGGCGCCCCCAATTTAATGCATTTCGACGGACACTTCATATACAGAGATGATCCTCCTTACCTCTACCCTCCATATTGGGTTTAACGACATAGGTATAATGTAAGGGTTCGATACTGCCCGTGACAGCTACGCAGTCCCGTTGTAACCATGATCAATGCAACCTGGTCGAAATATCAACTTATAAAATCTTCATATTTATCGTGCTATGTGCCCGTTTATTACATGATCTAATTACTAGCTGATGCTCCCGACTTCATCCACGTGGAATAAGTATTTAATTTGCACGGAACTCCATCTCAATTTTCCGGGATAAACAGTATCCTATGACATTCTCCAGGTCCTCAAGTATACCCATGCAAAAAATCACGTCAATCAGTTGCTCTGATGCGGAGTGATTGAAGGACAAACCAACAAACCAACACACAAACAAACAAACACACTCGCATTTATTATATGAGTATGTGACTTTGTAGTAAGTAAACATACTGTACTGCCAAGCGAATTCCAGTCACAGCGGCCAATCTCCTTAAAAGTTAGCCATCTGCACGGGATTGTGGATGACAATGTCCTAGGCTCGATTCCCGGGTCGGGTCATAGTTATAACGAAGATATATTGGGTTTTTGCTGTCATTAAATTCTCAGTACTAGGTTGTACTAACACAGTACCATTAAAGTTGGTCATTATAGCCGAAGTTTGTTTAGAAATTACCTATCCATACATTTATTACCTGGAACACTACGAGCGTCATGGGTACACTGAAATCATAAAATTATAAACAGGTGTACCTACGTGATGTAACTAAAGA
Source organism: Erebia palarica (assembly GCA_964035005.1). Lineage (NCBI taxonomy): Eukaryota > Metazoa > Arthropoda > Insecta > Lepidoptera > Nymphalidae > Erebia > Erebia palarica. The sequence goes on from OZ035989.1 coordinate 13,463,792, forward strand.
GATCCTGTTCCACGTCTCTCCGGGACCCTTAAACCCTAGCCTATGTCAGTTAGATAAATAAGGTCATAACTATTTACATTCCTACTGGGAATTAGATAGGAAAAGAAACTCTCGCAAGTGTGACGTAACCTGTTTGTTCTTACAATTCCTTATTTCCATGTAATTTACTGTATTTTTCGAATGGGTAGGTATACATTTTAAGGCCTGGACAGACAAAGCGGTAGTCGTACGCACAACAGAATGTCATTTCAAGGGCAAAAACACACGGGCATGACATGACAAGTCGGTTGCGTTGAGGAGAAAAACGTTTTGCTGTCGGACTAGTCTGTGCAGATTCAGATCACTAAACAAGGCCACCACCACCATCCATCCCATTAACGTCCCTCTGCTGGGCACAGGCCTCAACTTTCATAGGAGAGAGGAAATTAGAGCTTAGACCCACCATGCTGCTCCAATGCGGGTTGGCGGGCTTTAACGAATTTTTATCATGTTAGTGATTATAACCGGGACCGACGGCTTAACGTGCTCTCCGAGGCACTGTGGTGAATCATAGCCAATTTCCTAACTCCGGGCCAGTATTGAGAATTTCTAGTCAGAAAAACCCAATACTCAATTATGACCCGACCCGGGACTCGAACCCCAGGACCACGTCGGCTGCAGTCGAACACGCCAATACCACTAGACCAATGAGGCAGTCCGTGATGCAGATCCTTATAAACGCTGACTTTTAGTCTGCCATCAGGTTCCATAGAACACCTCGTGGATCAAGGTCATCCGTCCTTTTTGTCCTGTTAATAGCCTTTTCACGGAGTCGAGCTAGTACATATTAATGGCGAGTTATTATATTATTATAGTGTGCTTTCTCTTTAGGAGCCGGACGCGCTCCATCTGTCCAAGCCTAAAGTCCTCCCGAGAGCATAATTTGGAACCTGATCTTATCCTAATAATGTGTTTGTTGGAGATTGCTCTACATTTTGTATGCAAATGACCCGTTTTAATGTTATTAAAACTTTAAACGTGCTACTTTCGCTCTTGTCTTACACCTTAATGCTAAAATAAAATAGACTGACTTTTTTTACACTAACGATAATATAAAATTAATAGGTTTTTATACATTATTTCATACTACGTTGCATTCAATAAATTAAAAATACAAATATCTCTAAATGATGATAATAAATTATACCGCTATATGATTACGTAATCTTTATCATTTGCAAATAAAAAATACCTTGGTTTGATTATTAAAATTCACCAATATTTTTTTTTTTAAAAAGTATGAAATAAATAATGTGTCATAAATTGTTAAAATACGAAAATCAAAATTTATAGAGATAACGTCTTACAAATAACTAGTATTTACAGTAATTCTGCCACAAACTTGACCTCTATTCATGATCAAACAGTGAGTAATTTTTCAGAAAGGGCCTTAAAAATAACTACTAGTCTATTTTAATTCAAGGCAAACCTTATTTCTATATCTACGACTCCAAAGAACAACTGTTAAAGATTCACGAACAAAATTTCAAAATTCTTGCTTATACTTAAAACTTTGTATTACGCTACAACATCTTTGTTAGAGTGCATAATGTTACCAGACTCAGGGTTGACACTAAGCACTTTCCGGAGCCCGAAGTTTTATAATATTTGACTTCGTCTTGCGTCGGCGGTGAGTAAGATGCCTCGAAGCCAAGTTTGCTAGCACAGGGTAGCATGTCAACCGGGATTTCCATTAGTTTCCTACGATACTCTACCTTTGAAACATCTAAGCCATTTTCCTGATCCTGCATAGCATCATCGTAGTTTACATCGTCATCAAAGAATTCCTCTTCCTCGTCAATTTTGTACTCCTTTTTATTAATTGCTGGTATTACTTTAGGGTTGATACCAGTTTTGGATGTTTTGATGTTACCTAAATTCGCTTTTAGTTTAATATCCATGATGCAATTGAGACGGTCTAAAGAGGCTCTCACACGCTTGCTCCGAGTTTCGTTACGAAGTTTATGCAGCCATGATAGACGGCAGTCGCACGTCAGCCTATTACCTGTTAAAAGATAAAATCTTGCTTAAAAATATCATACAAGTGAAAATAAATAAACTGCTAAATTTGGTTTCAGGATTTCTTATTCGAATTCTGCAATTTAAATTTCTCACATACAAGCTCAAAATTTAATGATTTATCTGTTTCATTTAGTTATTTTTATACTCTTTACAATGATAATATCACGAGTATGCTAACAATAGGAAGGTAAAATATAATTCAAATAAATGATAAATTGCATGTCCACGCCGATAACAATATTTAAGCGTATATTGGATAGACGACGATTCATAAAAATGCGTCTACCTATTCGAATTTGCTTGAATGAACTAAGGTGTCCTCCTACGCTAATCGGTTTTTCTATACCTACTCCTACATTGTTTACTAGCTTTATCCCGCAATTTCGTCTGCGTTGCATTTAGGTATTTTCTATCTTTCTTAGTGAACGCCTATATTATAGAGAGGTCAACGGTTGTGTGTCAATCAGTGGTTTTATGCATAAAATAATGATAGTAAATTATAGAAGATTATATATTAGAAGATTATGCGTGCAGACTCCAGAGGACAAGTTACAAAATTTGGAACTTTAATATCGCTAAGCTTCATGTGTGGAGACCAAGCACTGAAAATAATTAACTCAAACTCAAAACATATTTTTTCAAAACAGGTACCTACAAATTACACCTTCTGAACTTCATGCTTACAAAGTATAAGACGTGATGGTGATAATTAACTACGGTATCTTAAAACTAAACCTACGAGGGTAATAAAACTTAAAAACTTTTATGCAACAAAATTTTTACCACAGACAATAAATTTAGAACCTAACCCAAAAAACCAAAAAAAAATAGTGTTTTAATTCCAACTCCAACTACAGGTCCTATTAAATCATACCCAACAATGCAAGTGTAGTAACGAGCAATTTTGCGGCAAATATAATATCTCTCGACCGCGAAATACAGTCGCCATTAAAACGTCACAGTGCAACAAACCACCATACATCACCCGCTGATTCATAGACTAGTTGCTACGAACGTATTAAGCTCATACAGGTACAAACAAAACTCATTTATGAAACCCTTACAAACGAATTTCAACCCTATTCTGGAATCATAAAATACAATTTCGTTCGACTCCCAACGCAATTTTGTCCTTTAATCCATTGATATGGACTTGACTTTATGCAACCCTTCATGGGTGTAATAAATTTTTGTAGTGCACATTAACGGACTAATGAATTTTATAGCGCCATTCTAGTAAGTATGAGTGTTTTATTGATACAATGTAATAGCTTTCCGGAGACGGACGCGGACGCAAGCTATTCGGAAAATTAAAGAGTTCACACGAGACTTTTTAGTCATAAAAACATTCACATTTATAGTAACCCGTGCGGGCTTTCACATTTAGAGCAATGAAAAAGGGGCGAGTCAGATTGTTGGCAGTAAATTAAAATTTCATTATCCAGAAAATCTTTTATCCATTTGAAACAAAAGAATCTAAAATTCAAATCTTCAGAAAAGACAATTCCTTAGAAAATACACCTTGTTGAATTTTTATGAACTCTGTTATAAGTTGATTTAAAAGATGTGCATTTAACATCTAAGTATTTATATTTGCCTGATGGGAGGCTTCGGCTGTGGCTAGTTACCACTCCACCGGCAAAGACGTGCCGCTAAGCGATTTAGCGTTCCGGTACGATGCCGTGTATAAAATCGACTAGGGGTATGGGTTTAATATAACTGCGATACTCTTAACAGGTTCGCCCGGTTTTACCCCTAGTCGGTTATACCCCTAGTTATACCCCTAGTTATACCCCTAGTTATACCCCTAGTCGGTTTCTACACGGCATCTTACCGGAACGCAAAATCGCTTAGCGGTAGTCTTTGCCAGTAGGGTGGTAACTAGGTTATTAATTCCCAAAATCGGGTCAATTTGGGAATCGAACCCGGGACCTCCCTCGTTAAGGCAATTCAACACTACGCCTGGGAGGTTTCAAAACTTTATGAATATAAACTTTGTTTGTTGTACTCAATGTGAATGAACGTTAGACTTTGTATGTATAATTAACTCTTGATGAAGTTCCACTTGTTATTAGTGTTTTGAAGTACGCAATAATTCAAAACGTTTGTAAGCGCACCACTACACACACATAAACCTGGCTGAGAAGGGTATTTTAGTAAAATTTTCAATTTTTAAACCTTTTATTAAAAAGCTAAATTATTTGGAAAGTGTAAATACTTTCCAATGAGGCAGTTTATTCGCTTAAAAATTAATTGAAACGTCGTATTGAGCCTTTTTGTATAATATCTACTCTACCTATGCTTTTTGAGATTTGTCGGTTCTTAGATGCCCGCACCTTAGCCATTCGTTTCATAGTGGTGAGAATTTTATGATTATACCGCGTGAATGTAGGATCATTATGAATCCCGTGAGAACTGTTAGATTTCTCAGGACATAAAGTATCTAGTCTCTAGATGTTCAAATATATGAATACTCAACAATATATCATATCATAATTTGGTTAATTAATTCCGCATTGAGTGGTATAGATTCAGTAAATCGCTGATGATAACAGTTTTTGCGGCTGCGGCTTTGGTCTGGGGTTTTGTGCATTATTTCATGGACGTTAATGAATAAATTTATTAATTGTACCTACACTTAGATGTTAATTACTAATAACAGCTATAGCTGTTACTATATATTAATATTTAGTTCTTAGCCGATTCCTACAAATTTATCCACGTTAATTAAGGTGACTACTAGATAACTGAATAAAAAATGTATGAACTTACCATCCAAAGAAACCAGAGCGTAATTCGTTTTCATATTTTCGACAACATTCCGTAGAATCTCTTGTTTCAATGTTTCCAAATTGTTATTCCTTAAATCGAGAACATTCAACTTTTGTATATCGTCAAACACCCCGTCATCCAACACTTGTAACTTATTATCGGCCAAAGAAAGTTTCTTGAGTTGAGTCAATCCACCGAAACCCCGTTCAGAGATAAATTCTATTTCGTTACCGTCCAAGTAAAGTTCCTGAAGGCTCCAAAGTTCCGCGAATGCTAAATCTCCTATCATCATCAATTTGTTGTTCCTCATGTCCAACATAATCAGATTCGATAACCCCTGAAAGTTTTCTCTGACAACGACTGTCAACAGATTACTGTTCAGATCTAATTTGATCAAATTATTCAAATGCTTGAAACATCCATCGTGCAGCACGCTTATCGTATTCTTCGATAAGTATAACCTCTGCAAATTTGGGAGAACGTAGAAAACGTCCCTTTCCAATTCAGATATCTGATTTTCTGTCAGACTCACATTAGCTAGCAGTATTAGATGGGCGAACGCCATCCTTTCCAGTTTTACGATTTTGTTTTTCGGCAGCGTTATTTCTCTCAGCGATGAAGAGTTTGTGAACGCGAACGACGGTATTGTATTAATATTTGCGTATTGAATATTTAAATAGCTCAATCGATCCAGTCTGACAATAACCTTCGCCGGGATGTATGTCAGCCCACCGTCAGCTCTTACATTAAATGTTAGTCTTTCTATTTTCGGTTGGGAGTAGAAATTGGACCAGAAGGGATCGTCTTCGGCTATGCCTCCGTTGAAAACCCAGCAGTCGGCTTTTGTGGCTGTTTCTATTTTGATACTCTCGCAATAACAGTGTACTTTGGATACCCGGTCCTGAATATCGCAAATGTTAACGTAATGCGAGTAGGGGGACTTTTCGGATTTCCATCTTCGTTTGTCATTTTGACGACTCTCCGTCAAGTTTATCTCGACGGTCGCGAAGGCAATCATTAGGATTAGGTACTTGAAGTCCATATTTATAGCCCTTCACATTGAGGAAATCTGGAACAAAGAAAAGGTATTAGGTAATCCTTATTACTTAGATTTATTTTCTTTTTATTAAATGACGTGGTAAAGACACAATGACAAGTAAATATAATCAGACAGACTGTTTGATTTAGTGATCAGAAAATTCATGATCGAGTAAGTAATAAACATTTATCTAATAGTGTGAGGTCTATTGACCGAACTTTGAATTTGCTTAGACTTAAGACATGTACAAAAACGAGACAGATTTATGTACATAAGTCCATCTTTTTTACTCTAAGTAAAGTCTGAGCTAAGTCAAAGTATTATCTCAGTAGTATCAAAGGAGTAATTCCTATCTAGTACTTAGAGATCGTCTTATCACTCGGCCCTGGAATTAATATCTAAAGTGACGCTGATTCTACACTGTCTACTTTACATAAAAACACGTCGGAGGCGCATTCATTTTTAGATTAGACAATTACAATAATTTATTATTATTTATTTTTAATATCATGCAGATGATATTAGGATGACAGCATTTTATCCTTTTCTCTCAAGTGACTGTAATCATAAGAGGAAAATAGTTAAACCTATTTTAGTTCTAATAATAGCATCTGGATTGAGTTAAACTATGTTTATCAAACTTAGAAAAATAAATAGGTATCACAAAAGTAAAATGTAATAATAGTAGGTACTTTAAATAAATATTGTCATAAAATTAAAGCATCATTTTATTCCCTCGTGTCTGTCAATTTTCATACTAGCATTTTAATTGGGACAAATTATTAACAAATTGGTACAAATTACTATATTGAATACTGTAATTTGTGTAGTTCAAATTTAGTTTTTGCTTCATTTATATTCACGTTATTCACGATAATACTGAATATTTTTGTTTCTAAGTAAACCAATATGATTCCGCTTAATGATTCCAGCAATCAAGCTTCAAAAAGCCTTTAAACGAGGATACCTAAATAAACCCTAATAAAATTGACAGTAAATACTTTGGCGTCCGGATGTGAACATACAAGTACCTACAATTTATACCGCCATGCCTCGACCGCGCACGGACCCTAATCTGCCCTTTGAATACAAAAGACATTTTGAGAGCATATAATGTACGCTGTTATAACGTTTTTTTAAACCACTACAAGTTACTTAACCCACACTGCGATCTCACCTGAAGGTAAGTGATGATGCAGTCTAAGATGGTAGTGGGCTAACCTGTTATGAGCATGGCAGTTTTATTAAACCCATACCCCTATTCGGTTTCTATATGGCATCGTAACAGAACGCTAAATTGCTTGGCGGCACGACTAAGCCGGTAGGGTGGTAACTAACCACGGCCTTAGCCTCCCACCAGGCCAGACCAGGGAAAATTCAGAAATTATAAATTCCCAATTTGACCCAGGCGGGGATCGAACTGGAGGTGTTAACATATCGCTAAACGGTTAAACGGTTAACGGCTGTTAGCGGTAGTAAAAAAACAAGATATTTTTCACTCGCTAGTGCACAAGAGTAAAGATTGTTTACTAATATTTTCAAAAGCCGTTAACCGTTTAACCGTTTAGCGATATTTTAACACCTCTAGATCGAATCCGGGACCTCCGCACGTTAAGACAACAGCGCTCAACACTGCGCCACGGAGGTCGTCAAACGTTACTTTCAACAGTTTGCAAATATAACCATTTATATATTCTAGTGCTAGGTAAAACGATTTAAACTATTCAGGAATATAATAGCAATAAAAACGCATGGATTTGAATCGAGTCTATAATATTATGTAAATCCAATATTCTTGCCATTTTCTTTTTGATCGAATTGGATTTTAAATACAGCCTAACGTATTTCAACGCATTTACCACTTACGCTTAAGGCTAGGGATAAACACAACGTGCAACGTCAGCGATGCGTCAAATAGTCTATTCACAATCAGTGCACATAAATCAACCGAGGCATTAAATTATCTGTTTTCGTACTCCTTAGAAGTAAAACTGTCCGTGGTCAAACTGATTATATTTAAACAAAAAGTCGTAATACTGAAAGCCTGATTATAGTGGTTGCTCTTCACGAAGTCAGCCAATGCACGTACAAGAATATTAACAAGCTGCAAGTGATTTGGGTTTTCCATGTTTTGGTTGCACTTAGCATGATTCAAAGCGTGAAATATCAAAATACCTACACGGTTACCGGCAAAGACGTGCCAAGCGACTTAGCATTCTGGTACAATGCCGTGTAGAAAACGAATAGGGGTATGGGTTTGATATAAGTGCCAGGCCTCTAACAAGTTAGCCCGCTACTATCTTAGACTGTATCATCACATACCATCAGGCGAGATCGTAGTCAAGGGCTAAATTATAGTGGATAAAATAAAGATAAATAAAACGGGTGCGCATCATAATAGTGTGCCTTTTCGACTTCTCATACAAGGAACTAATTAAAGCACGTGACCCAATACGACTTCAGTATGAAAAGTTCATAAATAGTAAGTATAGTTCAAGTGTATAATTACAGTACGTGTTCATAAGGATAACAACAACTAGTAGCCGCATCATGCAACGTTACCAAGGCTTGAAAGTTTAACATAATAAAGGCAATCGAAAGCTCAAAACATCGTGAACATTTTGAGCATAAGCATGAAAACTATTTATTAGAATTTTATCATTGCATTTGCTACAGAAAAGTCTCCTTTTGAAAAATACTTTATTGTTGTGCAACAAGTACAGCGTAAAAGTTAATACTTTCAGTTATTTCCAAACATCTGTATCCACAGACCTGTTTTGTGTATTAATCAAACTTTATTGTTGCTTGACTACTTATGCCTAGTATCCATGCTTCCATACTTAATACTATAAGTACGAAAGCCTGTTTGAAAGTGTGTTCGTCTGTATGTCCGCTTCGCTTTCACCGCACATCTTCAACCAATTTTGACGAAATTTGAAATAGCTGTAAATAGGAGGCAAGACAAGAAAATAATTTAATTTCCGCGGGAATTAAAGCCTATAACTCACGCGGACGAGGTCGCGAGCATCATCTAGTTCAAGATAATGCCATTTGCAGCGATTAAACAAACTGTGTAAATAATAAGCTATAACTTACTATAGTAAATATTTTGGTAAAATGATTTTATCGTCTACTTGAACCTTTAATTTCGTAGCAATAAATTAATGATTAGCTGTTACTGGCACTTTTACATTAAAGAGAGAACTTTGAAGTATTTTTTTCAACTTTTATAAGATATTTCACCTGACTGAAACTACAAACCAAAGTCTGCGGCGCTCTGACTTTAAATTTGGTACTACATGGCTTCTATTATAAATTTAATAATTTTAAAGGTTACGGGCTGACCGTGACGGCCATTTTTCATTGGCCTACAACGATGATCGATATACAAATAATAACGATATTATTCTAAACCAGTGGTAGATTGACTTGTATTAAACGGAAACGCTGTTTATTTACTTAGCTTTACTTTAATTTAGCAATAGCGATGATGCCTATATCAAAAATAAATTATTTCTCACTGATTATTCAATAGAAGGCCTTCTAAAAGACCTAAAATTAACATCCTCGGTTAGTTTTAAGTTTGCTAACCATTTGAAAATATTGATAAGAGAAAAAAGTGCGTTGAAATTTGATGACATCACAACTGTGAATTTCATACAGCTTCCATACTGGAAGCACAGAATAGGTAATAGTACTAACTAGAAGTGCATTTTAAAGTTTGATAAAGGGTTGCTGATTTGGTTGAGTTGTCATCATCCCTATTCACAACAACGCGGCCGCGCCGCCATCTTTATGATATCCTCTGAAGTTCCTAGCACAGATAATTTCTATTATCTGTAGTTCATAGACTATTGGTGCTACTCTCGAGAGTTAGGTCTTGTAAATTTTTCAGCCTAACAATTGCAATTCAAAAGCACGTTTGAAGTTCCTTTGAATAAAATTACATACCTACTTATTAGATTTTTTTTTTGTTACATTTGAATGTTGTTTTTGAAGTGAAAACTTCTTTAAGTGCGTTGAGCACTTTTTGGTAGGGGGTAAAAATGTGGAAACGCGAGACCGACACCGTTCTTCTTAAGACAAAAGGTCTTAAGTAGTACATTCGTAATTAAACTTTAATGGCTTAGTTTTAAGGTTTATATTTTAATTATTTTAAAAGTGCTGGGTTGTTATTTTGAATTTTCGTTTTCACTTCTATCGGCAGTCCCTATGACTGCCAATTTTTTTTTAATACATGTAGTATATTTATAAAAGGTTGCATGCCGTGCTAACTCTTTGTCTGGGGCCATACTCATTTTTGACGTTCTTGTTTCATAATTATCATCCTTATTTCAGGGATGTCAATATACGTAACATAGAACATTAAAATAATACCTACTGGTTCAATCGATGGTACTATGCCCCTTGTTTTCGCATTTGGAAAGAAAACATTATCAATTAAAAGAATAACGACTATGTCATAATAATATTTATAGTCCACATCACACAAAAGTAGTAAACTTACAGCTACAACGGCTACAATTTAGCGTTTATAAATTTAGTTTAACTAGAACCACCGGGCTTCGTTATTAAAGTTTAACGACCTCTAACAAATTATTGTGGCTCCGAGAGCTTTATGAGTTATGACAAAAAGCAGCAGCCGGCTTTCCCTCGAGGGAGAGCCGGAAATACATAATTTCTACTAAAGTTCCAGACCACTGGGTCCACAACTAATAATTCGTAGTATCGTTGAAGTGGACGTGAATTGTTGGGTTTTGATACCATCTATGGCTACGCATTTTCAGTAAAACAGTCTTTCCTTTCTAACGAAAAGACAGAAGATTTATCAAACATATAAAATTGTACATCTTTTTTTAAAAATTAACGAAGTTTTTTTTCTCAAATCGTAGTATTATTGTGTTATACCTATACTTTATTACGTCTTCTATTTCGTACTTTGACTTTGGTGGGAAAAATAGATGGCGCTTCGGCCGAAGTAGCTGTAGCCCTGCTAGGGCAAAGCAAAGTACATACATTAATAAAAATATGTTACATTAGGTTACGTCCTTATCTTAATTATTACATTTATATTGAAATTAAAATTAAAACATAAAAATCAGATCTCAAAAAAATAATGTCTAGTACCTACCATAAACTATTATATTATGTCAAAATCAAAATTAATTATAAAAATAATAAATAGATTAAATTATTAAATAGAATTATGTCAAATACAATAAATTATTACATTATGCCAAACCATTTATTCCGCGTAGATTGTTTAATTGGCTAAAAATTCCTTCTGGGTCAACAGGGTCCAATATTTTTGATCCTATCCGGAATTTTGTTATATATTATTGTTGATGAGTAATGTGGGCTATTAGAGAAGAGTTTTGTTCTGTGTTGAGTTACGGCAAGTTTCGATTTATGTCGAGTCGATTTAAATGTTTTTTGTGTATACAAGTTTAGATGTTTCCTCACGAATAAACAAACTTCTCTGGCTAGGTAAGGTCAAAATATTATATTTTATGAAATATGGTCGACAGCTGTCTCGGTTGCCGAGGTTAAAGATTACTCTAATACATTTAGCACTATCCACTCTTAGGCGAGTAACTCGTTGTTTATGAGTAATGTCGCACCAAAACGACAACACTGCGAGGGTGAATTTACACGCCCTGTGATATTAAGGCAAATAGAAGGTGTTTCGGGCACCACTATAAATTATTAAAATTTCGCATAAATATTCGTTCCGCGTGAAATGTGGTACACGTGGCGTAGTAAAGTTTCGTTTATTATATGCTAGATTTTAACCGTGAAGTCACTTAAATGTAAATGTATGTGTCACCGTAAAATTGTAAAAACCGTTAGATTGTAATCTGTTAGGTTTATTAACCCGATAAATCCGAAGTTACCAGGCACTACCTGTTTATTTATGTCGAACCCTAACCTAACCTACAAGAAAGAGACAAGAAAATGTAAATACAATGAATATTTCAAAAATTGACAGAACATTGAACGGTTCACAATCTGTCGACAATTTGCAATTTCGCTAGTTAGATTACAATCTAACGGTTTTTGCAATCTTACGGTGACATATGCCTATAATAATATAAAATGGAGGAAACTGGGTAATATGTTACGTGAGGAATAGTATAGAATATTTTACTTTTGAATGAAAATTTACTTAGGCTGGGCTTGAGAGTCAACCTCATCATAATCATTTCAATTATCGCCGGCTCCTAAAGAGAAATTCTTGTCAGCCGCGGTCTGTGTTATATCTTCTAATTGCCTCGTTGGTTAGCATGTTCGACTGCAGCCGACGAGGGCCGGGGTTCGAGTCCCGGGTCGGGCCATAACGAGTATTGGGTTTTTTCTGTCAAGAAATTCTCTGTACTGAATAAAGTCGGCAGTGTTTCACCCCCGTACCTCGGAGCGCACGTAAAGCCGTCGGTTCTGCATCTGATCTCTCTCCGGTCGTGTCGGATTTTCCGCCCCATCGGGCTATGAGAATAAAGGAACAGAGAGTGGACCTATGTGTGCGCACACACTTGTGCACTATAATATTTCCCGCGTAGATGGCTAATCTCTCTGGGGATAGGCCACCGTGGCTGAAATTCGGTCGGGAGGACATTATTATTATATCCTCTAGATTATAACATAGTTTAATTTGAGGAAAAATGTGCTTTATAAATACGGAATAAACTTGTAACAACATTTTTAATCAGTTATCTTAACCCTATCAATAGTAGCTGAAGTACTTTATACAATAAACGCTGTCAAACAGACATACGCGATAAGCTGACTTAACTTTACACGAGAGTAGAGATAATAATTAGTTCGAGGAAGTCAAGATGGTCCAATATTAATTATTTAACATGATACTTGCCATGACATGAGCGCTCCCGATGAAGTAATTAAGTTTAATTGCCCTTGTGACAGTATGGAGGCGAGACAAAAGGATTTGACCGTTACCGACGCGCCGTCACGATATAATATTATGGGGTTAACGTCTTTTTGTCCTCGATATTTTTTTATTATTCGTCTAGTGTTTGAAGTGAAAACTTCATTAGCCGCGTTGAGCACTTTTTGGTGGGGGAAAATCTTATGAGTTCGCGACACCGACAAGCTTCGACGTTTTTTTTAATCATTATAAGTATTCCTATTTTTATTGGCGTTTGAAGATTTTATATTATTTTCAAATTTTAATACTAAAATTCCAAGTTATAAGTTTTCCCTTCTATCGAAAATCCCTAAGACTACCAATTTTTTTTTTTACTTTTATGGGGCTGGAATATATTTGTATGGAGCCTGGCCTACCTACCTTCCCGCCACTTTAAATATATTTTTTTTAGAAAACAAGGACACTAATAAAATCTGTATTAAACAATAACTGGGCATCAATAAAATAAGTATTTTATGAGACAAAATCTTCTTAAGCGTCAAGTTTCGGAGTTATAAACTATCAAATCTGTCTAGTGGCGCCATCATCGAGTGCGTAGACTATATCTTTGATATCTTATACCTCGGAAACCTGACGCTTGAGATGATTTTGTCTCAAATAATACTTGCTATATTTTAATGCTATAAATAGATTAATACAGGTTTAATAAGCGACCGCTATTTCGAAAAACAATATGGCTGAACAGTGGGTAGGCCAAAGTATTCACAACCCTTTCTATTAGTGTAAGTCTAAAACACCCATTAATTACTACACGCGGCAAGTGAGAGTTCCCAACAGTATGTTGTAACGTGGGTGTGACAACTGACAAGGGAAATTAGGACTTAAAAACTTTAGTGACAAAAGTACTAATGCCAAATCACTTAAACAAATGGACAGACCCGTCTTAGATGCAGTTGCAAATAAAATCTTTTTTAAATTAAGAAAATATTTTTTGAAAAGACATCAATCCAGAAAGTTTGATTTATAAAAGAATATTAGATAAATAAAATTTGATAGTCAAAAATACTCGAGCGCGTCAGATTACGGCAGAGTGAGTTAATTACATGCTGAAAAGTAAAGAAGTTCTCCTCCAACTCCAACTCCTGTAGGTCTCGCTAAAATAGTCGAGGACCTGCCGAGTGACAAAAACTGCCTATTCCCGGAAAACCAAAGAGATATATTTTTAAAAACAAGGTCCACACGGGCGAAGTCGTGGGCGGTATCTAGTCAAAAAATAATCATACCCTTTTATCGACTACATAGCATTGAAAACAAAGCTGTAATAACAGAAACAGCGTGAAAACAGTCCGCCATTGTGAGCTAAACAAAGACATTAATTTGGGAGGCAACTTTTTTGAATCTGCGCGACGGAATGATCACCGATGTTTTGAATGTCACTTCTACAAAGGACTTAAACCGGAGCAAAGGACTTGACCTATTCAATACGATGGTGATCGTCGTAGAATAAAATATCCCTCATTCTTATTATTATACTAAATCTTCAGCTTGACTTTATATTTTAAAGTTATATGACAAAAACAAGCTGACGGCCGCGACTACGTATGAGCGAATTGAGGATTTTTTGTTCCCACAGGAACTCTTTAATTATCCGAGGTAAAAAGTAGCCTATGTGCTATTCCAGACTACAATATACCACTATGCCAAATTTCATCCAAATCCGTTCAGACATTCTGGCGTGATTGAGTACCAAACATCCATCCGTACATCCATCTATCCATTCAAACTTTTGCATTTATGATATTAGTATAGATTATTATGGATGTACCGTTGTTCCGATGTTAAGTTATTGTGATGTTAAGTTCCTTACTATGGTACAAGATTTAACACTAAGTACTTTTTGTTAAGTTCTTTTTTATAGCAATAACTCTAGTATAACCCAACTCTACTAGCAAACTTTAGGGTACCGCAACATGTAAATCGAACCACGGCCTTGTACTATATATATGGGTAGATTTATTGCGAATCCAAGGACGGAACACAGTTTCAAACCTTGAAGAAGAATTACCTAGTGCAAAAAACTGCTTAACCTCCTTTTTATTCAAGAGTCGATCTAAGTAATTAATAACCCACTTATCACAGTAACGTCCAAACAAATAAAGCAGGGCGTTCTTTCCGGCACGTAACGTTACTGTGTTGTGTCCGTAAACTTACGTTAGAACAGCCGTGACTTAATTATAGTAATTAAAAGTCAGGGTAAAATAGAAAATTGCGGGAAAACGAGCAGTGGCGTTGATTGGCGAGATAGCGTTATAAATATTCTGCGGTTTTACAAAGTATATCTAACTGAAAAAGGTTAAATCTATACTAATATTATTATCGTTATAATACTACCACTACAGCCCATTAAAATCCCACTGCTGGGCACAGGCCCCCACTCTCATAAGAGAGAAGGAATTAGAGCTTAGACCCACCACTCTGCTCCAATGCGGGTTGGCGGGCTTTAACGACTATTATCATGTTAGTGATAATAACCGAGACCGACGGCTCAACGTGCTCAGGCACGGGGGTGTAACACCGCCACTTTCCTAACTCCGGGTTAGTACTGAGAATTTCTTGTTAGAAAAACTCAATACTTATTATGGCCGACCCGGGACTCGATCCCGGGACCTCGTCAGCCACAGTCAAACATGCTAACCACTAGACTAACGAGGCAGACGTTATAATACTATTACTATATATTACTATACTATTTGTTATAATACTCAATCATGCTATAACGGATGAACGGAGCTGGATGAAATTTGGCACAGACAAAGATTATAATCTGGAATAAAACATAGGCCACCTTTTATACCACACAGACAAAGTCGCTGGGATTACCTAGTTATAATTTATAATCCAAAAACTCACTTCTTCGTTGTTTTAAATCTGAAAAAAAAAATTTGATGGTAGGCTATGTAGTACACAATCGTGGTACAGTGAGTAATAGCGAGTAAATGAAAGTCCTTAGGTTAGTAAAGTCCCGTAACTGTGTCCATAGAACTAAACGAAGTAGAGCAACACATACAGCACCACAAATAAAACAAGACACGCTTCCGGCCGCATTGTATCGTCCCGTCAGTGTCACGACGGACTACGTTTGCTTTTATAACAAACAGCACGTCGTCGGTCTAACTGGTTCATGTCTAGTACCACAAAATAGGTAATAGGATGCTACTACTTCCGATGTGCTGATGAAAATTTTAAAACAAAATAATTATACGCAAAAACAAACTTAATTGTCTCGCTTGGATGCAATGTGTCTGCTTTATTGCTATTCTTTCTACAGTGTTACAGTGAGTAATTATTATTAGCGAGAAAATTATTATGTCCTTAAGTAATTAAAGTCCCCTAACGGTGCCTATAGAGCTAAACAGAGTAGAGCAATACACACAGCACCACAAATAAAACAAGGCACGCTTCTGACCGCATTGTATCGTCCCGTCAGTCTCACGACGGACTACGTTTGCTTTTATAACAAACAGCATGTCGACGGTCTAACTGGGTCATGTCTACTACTACGGAATAGATAATAGTATGCTACTTCTTCCGATGTACTGATGAAAATTTGAAAACAAGATAATTATACGCAAAAACAAACTTAATTGTCTCGCTTGGATGCAATGTGTCTGCTTTATTGCTACTCTATCTAGTGTTACAGTGAGTAATTAGTATTAGCGAGTAAATTATTATTTCCTTAAGAAATTAAAGTCTCTTATCGGTGTAGTACTAAACAGAGTAGAGCAATACACACTACACCACAAATAAAACAAGGCACGCTTCCGGACGCATTGTGTCGTCCCGTCAGCGTCACGACGGACTGCGTTTGCTTTTATAATAAACAGCAAGTCACCGTTCTAACTAGGACGTTTCCATTACTTCCTATCTAATACCTTTAAACGAGCAATTCTTATAATTGAGCAATATATATATTTATAATCTGAATCTCGGAAACGGCTAAAACGATTTTCATGAAATTTAGTAGGTATGCAAGTTGTTTCGGGGGCGATTAATCGATCTAGCTAGGATTCATTAATAGAAAATGTAGTTTTATCCGTGTTTTCAGGCAGTTAAAAACTGCTGCAATATCATTGAATACGAAGGTAAATTTTGCCGCCATCAACAAGGTTATAGCTCAGGTGGGAAATTGGGCGGTCCAAAAACCAGAAGACCCCGGTTAGAGTCCAGATGTCTCCAGTCCCATTATTTTTTTCCCTTTTTTTTCAATTTCCTTCTTTTGTGAGAAAAACTATTATTGAGAGCCAAACTGCACTCGTGATTTTTTATTTAAATAACCAGTTCATATTTTTTATCATTAAGTCGGTAAGATCGAAATATATTATTCATATTACATCAGTATGTAATTTGTATTTATATATAATTTCCAAAAACACGATTTACCAAAAAGTTCACCGATTTCGCAGTACAATCTCTAGGAACAGCGTTAGGCCTGCTCTATTCTCGCGCTTTGTATGGTTCAGGCTTTAACAATATATGGTACATCAATTCCGAAAGCCATGGACTTAATGTTACTAACGAAGATAAATTACTATTCTAAGTTCTAATAATGAGAAAGCTACTTTAATTTGTGTTTTGCGTTGACTTTTTATACTTAGCTTTTTATAATCAAACAAAAACCATAAGCTTCTCTTTGAGCAAGCGTTTAAATACCTATATCGTTTTTCTAGCACGAGTCACGACAATATGGCTAAGTATATTATTTTAAACTAGTGTTTTTAAAACCCAGTAGTTGTGAAGATAATATTTTGTAGGAATTCTTCTCAAACGTATTATACTTATATAAATTACTAGCAGACTTGCCCGCGACTTCGTTCGCGTGAAATAAGTTTTTTAAATACCCACGGGAGCTCCCTAA
Source organism: Erebia palarica (assembly GCA_964035005.1). NCBI lineage: Eukaryota > Metazoa > Arthropoda > Insecta > Lepidoptera > Nymphalidae > Erebia > Erebia palarica. The sequence continues at coordinate 13,481,462 of OZ035989.1, forward strand.
TTTTTGGGATAATATATAGCATATAACACTCACAAATAATGTGGCTTTCTATTGGTACCAGAAATTTCAAAATCGGTTCAGTAGATCCAGAGATTACCCCCTACAACGTCACAAACTCACAAACTTTTCTTCTTTAAAATATAAGTAGATATAGATAAATGCGAAAGCATGTTTGTTTGTTGGTTGGTTTGTTCTTAAATTACGCCGCCATAGAGCGTGAATTTTTGTATGGCTATAGTTGAAGACCTGCAGAGTGACATAGGTTTCTTGTTATCCCCGAAAATTTAGAAGTTCTAGAGGGAATTTAAAAAAAATTATTCCACGTGGACAAGGTCGTTGGCATCAGCTAGTTTAACAATAGACGTTGTTGTAGCTTATCATCATCATAAACCGTTGCATGTAAAAGATGCATTTAACTTTTTAATCGACCCGTTTAAAAAAAAATTACTGCTATAGCATGAAATATAGCGCTGATAATTAAAAGTTGCCAGATGTAAACATAAACTTTGTAATTATCCACGCGAACATGCTTACTTTACGAGCTGGATGGATTACAATCTGAGGGTAGTTAACGTCTTTAAAAGCATTACTACACGCGAATTCTTATGATTTTTTTTAAATCATTTAATGCATGGTTATGTCTGATGTTCATATCTCTAATGGTAAAATGACACCTCTAAATATATTTTTTATTTACACCTCTATGTGGTCAATTCTGTTTAATTATCAAACTGCAGCCAAAAGCTCTTCCTGATTTTATGTTCCACCATAACACCTAAACTACTGGGCCAATTATGATACTTGAGGAATTAATCGATTCAGTATAATGGTCCGGGTAAAATAAGCTACATTTTACACTAATAAAATTGATATGACGGATGTTACATCGAAAAAAGTGGGGGGGAGGGTCTCTAAATTGTTTTTGCTAATGTATCTGGTTATGTAATATGTATCTGCTTATGGGATTTCAATTCGCGTGGTTTATGGTTTTTGAAAAATAGCGCGGGAACTCCCTGATTTTCTGGGTTAAAAAGTAGACTGCGTCGTACCCTCGAGTATCACATATTATGTGATATTACGGACAGACATCACACTATCGTTTTATTATATACTAGTATAGATTGAAATGGTTCAGCTACTTCTGAACGCTAGCTAAAATCCATTCACTGCTACTACTGAAGCTGGTCTGGCCTGGTGGGAGGCTTTACCGGCAGACCCTACCGGCAAAGACGTGCCACCAAGCGATTTAGCGTTCCGGTACGATGCTTTTAGAAACCGAATAGGGGTATGGGTTTTATATACTATAAATTTTAGACTGCATCATCACTTACCATCAGATGAGATCGCAGTCAAGGGCTATCTTGTAGTGGATAAAAAAATACTTAATTATCTCATTAAAAACTTTAAACCTTCTAAAGCTGATGTTGAAAATGATAAAAAATTAAATTGTTATATCGAACAACAGAGGTGCACTTCGCAATAATTCTGATTCTACAAAGTTATATTGAAAACAACTTGCAATTGTGGTTTTTCTTGTTCAACAATAATACTTGTATTATATTAATTCCGTTCCTTTGAAGATACCTGCGTAGGTAATTAATTAAAAGTTCTTCATAATAATTATCAAAGTGCACAGTATAATATCACTGTTTTTAATTTACTTCTCTTAATGAACTAGATGATACCCGGTACTTTGTCTGTGTGAACTTAAGTATATAATTTGAGAAGGGATTAGCCTACATCGTTGTGTGCTTGTTTTTCTGTAATATATTATATGACAAATTTGTTGGCGGGAAGTCTTTGAGTGGGGTAAAACAGTTTTGTAGTTTTAAAGGTTTTTGTTTATTTTCGTCAACATCATTATCGTATGCCTTCCTCGAATCGAAATTTGGCGGTCATCACGCGAAAACTTTCTCTAGTTAAGGCAGCATCTTTTATTATGGCTAATTAAGCCCTGCCCCACACCCTTTTCTCATAATTTTGTGAAATAATTATAAACTTTACAATACTATATTAACAAATTAAAATTTAAATTAAAAATTAAACATTAAAAATATCATCTATGCCACTGCAATAAGGCAATGTGCCCAGAACACTGGCTGCGTTACCCCGTGGAATAGCCAAACTTATATGTTGGCCGACGTAACTGCCAGCCCTCCGTTCACCTGTGGACTATGTGAGACGAGAAGATAGATCCTTAAAAAAGGATCTAGCATCTTCGCCCCACGGCCACATGGTTTCAATAACAAAAGGCACAAAAATGAAATTATTTTCTATAATTTCATATTTGCACCTATTGGCGCTTTCTGCATTAGTGGCCGCCACCCCCGCCGTCATGGAGGTCGCCTGCAAGTGGGACAACGCCAGCGTATCCACGCACGTAGCATCCCAAACAAGCGACCTTCCTTGCCTCCACGGAACAAGAGTCATCCCATCAGTTCTCTTACCATCAATAAATTATAAATTTTAAATTTATGGGGAAACGCATAGGTATAGTTATTAATTTCATGAAAATAAAATAAAAAATATTGCTCAATAATTGTTATGCGTGGATAAATCATCTGATTTATCCACGCATAATAACAATTTTAAAAAATGAGTTTGTATGGACCAACGGCCGCCACATTTCCTCTTAATCCTATTTTTATTTCACTACAAGTTGCCCTTGTAAATCTTACGCCGTTGTAAGTAATGATGAAGTCAAAGATTGCAACGGGCTAACCTAGGGGCAGTTATATTAACCCTATATCCCTAATCGGATTCTACTCGCCGCCGGCATCGTACAGGAACGCTAATTGCTAAATAGCTTAGCAGTACGGCTTTGCTGGTAAGATTGCAACTAGCCACGGCCAAATTCTACCAGGCCAAGCTAGAAAAAAAAAAAATTTCTGAAAATTATAATTCCTAAAATTTATAATTTCTGAATTTATGCTGGGGAACGAACCCGGGACTTCACACTTATCGACCACTCGCAGCGCTAACCACTGCGCCAGGGCTTTTTTTATCCACTATAAGTTAACCCTTGACTGCGATCTCACCTAAGTGATGATGCAGTCTAAGATGGTAGCGTGCTAACCTGATAAGGGCATGGCAGTTTTATTAAACCCGTACCCCTATTCGGTTTCTACACGGCATCGTACCGGAACGCTAAATCGCTTGGCAGCACGTCTTTGCCAGTAGGGTAGTAACTAGCCACTGCCGAAGCCTCCCACCAGGCCAGACCAGGGAAAATTCAGAAATTATAAATTCCCAAATTGACCCTGCCGGGGATCGAACCCGGGACCTCCGCACGTTAAAACAACAGCGCTACACACTGCGCCACAGAGGTCGTTATTTTATAGGAGCTGCTTACTATTACGTTTAAGGTGCGTTTAATTAAACATGAAAGCCTAGCCGCAGAGTACAGTAATTAATAAAACCCAATGCTCCAAATTTCTATTACCAACCACGGCCACGGTTAAAGCACTGTTTGGAATGTATCCAAATGTATTGTTTAATTGAATTGAGGCTGCATACAGTTTTCGAGGCTCTGAGCTAGAAAAGCCTGTTCAATTTCGGTGGAAAGCATGTATCTGTGCTGTTCCACTTATCTATAAAATCTTATGAGTTTAATTCGAAAGAGAAATAGAAAATAATCACTACCTACTGTTAGCATTATTACTGTTTGTCATTATATCTCATGAAACGGGAAGTATAATATCTGTCAATTTGAATCGTTATATGTCATTTGATTTAATCTGCGGATACGGACGCCATATTGAAAATAGGAGTTAGTATAAATACGAGTGTTTTGTCGATGCTAAAGTATTCAATAATCGCTGAGTCTCCTGCCGGAAGACTCAGCGATTATTGAATACTTTGTGTTTAGATCGCAATTTTGTTTCGAGCTTAACGATAGCAATCGTGGCCGGATCAAATGAATATTGTTTTAATGTATAGCCAACTTTTATCTTATTAAATTAAATCCCTCGTGAAACCTCTACATTTTTCACAAATTTTTCGTGCAAGTTTCAAATGAGAGGGCAAATATATTAAAAGTGTTTATAAATACCTACTTCTGGATTGTCGCTTTAACTATATTATAAATGCAAGAATATGTTTAACGGATCGACGTGATTCTTTGTATTGGTAAGAATAGTGTCCTAGGTGCTTTTTCTTTAATACCCCTGGGATAAAGTTTTTTAGTAATAAATTTTTTAGTACTAATTAAAATTTAAAAGTAATAAAGTAAGTATTCCAATTAATTTTGCATGTTGTAGCACTAAAGTGCACCAGATAATAATGAGTAGCTAAAATCTCATATAGTGTTGAGTTTTGTGAATCAAATCCATCAGAAGTAAGTACTCAGCATATAATATAGTCTTAATACTTTAAGCCTTAATACCTCAAACCTGTTATATATAATAAATTTTAAGTTTATAACTATAACTGCCTCGTTGGTCTAGTGGTTAGCATGTTCGACTGCGGGCGATGAGGTCTCGAGTTCGAGACCTCGTCGAGAGTTTATGGGATAAAAAGTGTAGGGTTTATTGAAAAGAAATTCTCAGTATTAGCCGGGAGTTAGGTAGTCGGTGGTATTTCACCCCCGCACGTAAGAGAGCACGTTAAGCCGTCGGTCCTGCGTCTTATTTTTCTCCGGCCATGTCGGATTTTCTGTCCCATCGGGCTATGAGAGTAAAGAAACAGAGAGTGCACCTGTGTTTGCGCACTCACTTGTAAATTATAATATCTACCGCGCAATCTCTGTGGAGAACGGCCGCAGTGGACGAAATTCGGTCGGGAAGACATTATCATTATTATAAACTATAGTTACAGAACTTCGCGTGAAAGAGCATCTCAATACAAAGCCATTCGATTTCACAAAAAGAAACATCGATTCAGGCAGTACGATTACATCGGTACTCGGAGCCCACAGAACGAATAGTATCCCACTAATGAAGCAATTGTGAGTTTTGCAAACGTTTTTGCACTGCAATTAACATCGAAACTCAATTGTGGTTTATTTAATCACGACGGCCGCCCGACTTTGTCAATTACGTTTTTTTACGCCAATGAAGTGATGGTCAGCAAAGTGCATGCTTTTCGATTTGGTATCGAATTTTTTAAAAGTTTTTTTTTTGTTTTTGACTGTTTTTATGATGAATAGAGAAAGTCGAGTAGATATAATTTTATTCGGTTTACACTGTAACTGGTTGTAAAGATTACACTTTGGAAAGAGATAATCAGCAGCTTCTTTTTTTATCAGCAACACAGACTTCAGAGCCTCGTCTCTGTTATACTTATCTCTATTCTTGCTTTGGTATGCATAAACTGAATCAAATAATAAAATTTTAGGGGATAGGTTGAATTCAACTGCCATACCCCTAATGGATTAGCCCGCTACCACCTTAAACCTCATCTTTCCTTACCATCAGATGAGATTGGAGTCAATGGCTAACTTGTAGTGGAAGAAAAAAACGATTTAATTGTTAATTTTGCTTTAACATTACTCAAAAAAAAATTATGGAATTTATTTTCATTTTTCATTTCATTTTCATTTTCAAAAAAAAAACTTTATACGTACATAACATTTGATACGCAGCTTCGTTAAATCGATTATGAAACTGTCATAAATCCCGTAATTCAGGGTATAAGCCTATGTAAGCAGACGGCAACATGTTTGTGAATCAAATATTGGGCCTATATCGACTTTAATGGAAATTTAATTCCGATGCTTTTTGATTTAGGGTGAAAATACACTACGGACAAAATAGTCGCATGTTTTGTCCTGTTATATCCTAAGTGTTTCCACCCTTATGGTTTAAAAAAAAAAGCCCGCGCCTTCGTTCACGTGGATTGAATCCTGCCGGAACTCTATAATTTTCCGGGATGAAATGTAGCCTATGTGTTTATTCAGTTAAGCTATCTTCATTTCCGAGACCAAATTGACACAATTTTCGAAACATTTTGGTTAGGTCACGGTGGAAGACATCTATTCGGAATACTCACACATTATCAAGAGCCGACTGTGGATCAGACCACCAACTGTTGATGTCCAAAATTCAGCTCAAACTAAGAGCGGCTCGAAAAATCGACCAAACACGAAGACTCGAAGTGAAAGAAAAATCAAAGTTTATGACCGCGCTTAAACAAAACTGGGATCAATGGACAACGGTAGATTGCAACAGTGAAGGTCTGGATAAAATGTGGGATTGCGCCAAGAACCTCATCAGATGTGCTGTCAAACACTCTGCACCACCTGCAGGCACTCGTAAACGGCAACACTGGATGAGTGATAATACGCTGGCTCTTGTAGAGGAACAACGAGAGATGAAAGCTGTGGAAACGGATGTGAGGCAAATAAATGAGAAATCTGCACAAATTCAAGCCGCATGCAGGCGAGATCTTAACACCCGAAATCAGAAGTATGTGGAAGTTGAAGCCCATTCAAATAAGCATGAATCGCGGGACCTCCATCTAAAGATTAAATCTATCATCCGTTCTCTCTCCTCAAAAACATGGGCTATAGAGAACTCTCAGGGCCAAACAGTTACAGACATAGATGCAATATCCGAGACTTGGAGGGAATGTTGTCAGTCACTGTTTGAGAACCCACAATCTCAGTGTTTCACTTTGACCGAACCCATGGATGAAGAAAAAGAGCCTGACATTATATAGGATGACATCAAAGTGGCAATAAAACACCTGTAGACTGGAAAAGCCACAGGCAATGACTCTATTTCCATTGAAACTATCAAGGCCTCGGGAGAATATGGCGTCCAGATATTCCATGCGCTGTGTAAAAAGGTGTGGGAAACTGGTTCATGGTCGCAAGAATGGGCCCACAGTGTCATCATCCCACTTCACAAAAAGGGTTCTACCAAAGTGTGTAGCAATTATGCCCTCATTGCATTAATACCTCACGCAAGTTAAATCCTACTGCACATAATAAATGAGCGCCTAAAGTCATACCTATCTGAGGAGATTGCGCCTGAACAGGCGAGTTTGGTTAAGGGGAAAGGTAGCAGGGAGCAGATACTCATAGTGCGACAGATCATCGAGAAATCTCGTGAGTTTAATAAGACAACGTACATATGCTTTATGGACTTCTCAAAGGCTTTCGTTTCTAATATTGAATAGAAGCAGGCGTTACTTTGCGGAAGTCCATGATAGAAAATGAAATAGAATTTAAATTCGCTATAATCCGCTACAGTAGACAAATCTGTGTGGTACAGTGACTGTCTTTCACCTGCAGCATGCGACACCCACCACCCAGCAATTCGCACAGGCACAACACCACACCACACAAATCCTCCAAATCACTCTCAACGTACGTTTCACTCCGACACCGGAGCATCTTCAGGAGATGTTGACTCGACAATGCACGATTGTGAAGACAATCCTGCATCCTTCACAATCGTGCATTGTCGAGTCAACATCTCCTGAAGATGCTCCGGTGTCGGAGTGAAACGTACGTTGAGAGTGATTTGGAGGATTTGTGTGGTGTGGTGTTGTGCCTGTGCGAATTGCTGGGTGGTGGGTGTCGCATGCTGCAGGTGAAAGACAGTCACTGTACCACACAGATTTGTCTACTGTAGCGGATTATAGCGAATTAAAATTCTATTTCATTCGCTTTCGTTTCTGTCAAATGGCCCAAACTTTGGGATACTCAGCTAAAGATGGGAACACCGAAGCACCTGGCTCATTTGCTTAGGTGTTTGTACAAAGGTGGTACTGCATCCGTAAGAACAGATAACAAGCTATCTACACACTTTCATCCTAGTGCCGGCGTTCGTCAAGGATGCATTATCTCTCCCCTGTTATTTAACATCTACAGAGAGCTAATAATGAGATTTACCCTTGAGAACTGGACGGATGGAATTACAATAGGGCGTCTGAAAATCTCAAACTTGCGATACGAGGACGATACCACCCTAATCGTGACTAGTATTAGCCATATGGAAGAACTTCTTCAAAAGATGGAAAGCGTCAGTCTTGAGTTTGGCCTCAAAATCAACCGGACTAAGACTAAAGTTATGATTGTCGACCGTATAAATAAGAACTCGGCAGAGGTCACACATATAGCAAACTGTCAAGTGGTCCAATCATACGTCTATTTAGGAGCGTTGATTTCGAATAAGGGTGGCTGCATTGATGAAATCAAGCGACGCATGGCTAAATCTAGGTCTGCCATGGACACGCTGCGGAAGATATGGAGGAACCGAAATATCACCAAGGCCACTAAGACCCAGCTTGTCAGAGCGCTTGTATTCTCCATATTTCTCTACGATTCAGAGACGTGGACCCTGCGAGAAAGTGAGAAGAAGAGGATAGATGTTCATGAGATGTGGTGCTGGAAAAAAAAAGGTTGAGAGTGTCTTGGACTGAATTCCGAACAAACAAGCCCATTTTTGAAGAACTCGGCATCAAGAAGCGTCTCTTCTCCATTGTACAGGCTCGCATTCTCACTTTCTTTAGTCAGGTAACTAGACGGGACGATAACATCTCCATTGAGCGTCTGGTTGTTCAAGGAAGAGTAGAGGACACCAGGGCACGAGGCAGATCACCCATGAGGTGGACAGACCAAGCGAGGGCTGCGGTGGACGTCCCCTTACATGAATGTACTCGCAAAGCTGCTATCAGGGCAGAGTGGAGACGGATCGTTAAGCGTGCCACAACCGCAAAGTGACGACCACGACCGCTCTGACAAGAGCGATACGAGGGAGAAGATCTTCATTTCAAATTTCGGCCAAAGCGGTTCAGTTATTATGGCATGAAGGAGTTACTAACATCCGAACGTGCACACTTACTATCAATTCAAATTTTACATTATTAATATTAGTATGCTAACGTAGGCCATGCTACGGCTAGCGCTACGATTCGGTGACGTAGAGTAACTGGCGTAGACCATCCTGAACCGATTTCCATACTAATTCATAATAGTTCAGTGATAATCTTAATAATATAAGACTGACTGACTAAACTGTCGAGTTGGTATAGTGGTTATCCTGTTCGACTGCGGCTGACGAGGTCCCGGGTTCGAGTCCCGGGTCGGGCCATAATTTAGTACTGGGGTTTTCTGATTAGAAATTCTCAGTAGACCGTAGTTAGGAAGTTGCCGGTGTTTCACCCCCGTGCCTCGGAGAGCACGTTAAGCCGTCGGTCCCGGTTATTATCACTAACATGATAATAGTCGTTAAAGTCCGCCAACACGCATTGGAGCAGCGTGGTGGGTCTTAGCTCTAATTCTCTCTCTCCTATGAGGTGGAAGCCTGTGCCCAGCAGTGGGACGTTAATGGGCGGTGGTGATGGTGGTAGTGGTGGGGACTGATCTATCAAGGTACAGCTCAAACAACTGGACGGATCGGGCTGAATGTTGGCATACAGATAGCTATTGTGACTTTTATCCACAAAAAAAAAGGATTTTTAAAAATTCAACCCCTACGGGGATGAAATAGGGTATTCGAAAATTGTATGAAAATCGAACCTGACGTAAGCGAAGCCGCGGGCAAAAGCTAGTAAGTACTATATAATCATAAAAAAGATGTGGTCACATTTTTGAAGTGAAACTTCTATAAAATCGTTGTGATTTGAAAATTCGATGAAACGAAAAAGCGACACCAAAAAGAAACGAATATGTATTCATAATAGGCTTTAGTCTGAGAGTGAATGAGATAGAATACAAGTTATATTTATCTCATTATCTCGTAGGCTACTTTTCTGAAGTTTTCACTTCTGCCGTGTGTGAATTGCGCACACACACTTTTTTTAAAATTAAAATCATTCACATTTTACATAACAATGATCAACACTGTAGGTATGTACAAGAATTTTATACCATTTTGCGTTAAAATCCGAAGCTGAAGTAAACCTTCATTGATAATAATAGGTCAGGCGAGAGAATGATTAGCTACAAATTGTCGTCTAAATGGTATTACCCAAAGTTCACGATATTTCGACCGGAGAGGAAATTTTGTACAGTATCTACTCTTAGATACGTTCCTAGTGGTGCTGAGGTTAGGTTAATACAAAAATTGGCTGTAATAGGTACGAAATTATTATCTACCAGACGAAGCCCGCAACTTCATTCGCGTAGATTAAGTTTTTTTGACTCCCGGAGAAACTCCTCAATTTTCCGAGATAAACAGTAACCTACATCTTTCCCCGGGATGTAACCTACCTCTGTACCAAATTTCATCAAAATTGGTTGATAAGAAGGGACATTAAAGGACAAGGAAGACATACACATTTTCGCATTTATAATATTCGTATGGATTGATTCCAAAGTGAAGCCATAACCGCAGTGCCATAGGGGGTCATATAAATAGAGTCGTCAAGGTAGGTCCGCAGGCCGGGCACTTAGGTTCTATCGGGTTAATATACCTAACTTAAGTTAAAAAAAAATATTTTCAGAAGCACTAAAGTTTGTAAAATGTACCGACATTTTATAAAATCGCCAAATAAATTCTTTGGTGAAAAAATATTTTATAAAATGATACTGTAACATTCAGCACATTTGCAAAGTAAAACATTTGCGAATTGAATGTATTTTGTCAAATGATCTTGCATAAAATGATATTTTTGTGGAATACGTTGTTTGTCACCTGAATAGTTTTTGAAACGTATTTTGCGAAATGATCATTTGTTAAACGATTCAGTTTCACTTTATTAGTTACAATTCCATAGTTATATTATTTCTTAATTAACATATAATAGTCATTAATATGTGACACATATTTAGGAAATTCCTGAAATGACGTTAGGTAGGAACGTAGTTGTATAAATAGGGCCCGGTGATGGAACAGCCACACTATAACTGATAATAAACACATTAAAATATCGCCTAATTATCCATCTTAATTTATCTAAAATAATGCTGGATACTTAATAAAAATAATATTGGTTATTCAATACTGGATATTCAATTTAAAATCTGGAAGGTTTAAATACCGGAATACACAATTTAAATACTGGAAAGTTTAGGGTTAGGTAAACATAAAGCCATGTCAGTCTGTTTGTTACGTTTTCACGGCCCACTCATGCTTCTTTTTACCCCAGGAAATTATACATTCCTGCGGGATTTTAAAAACGAGCATACTCTAGTTATATTATAGTTGGTCTTTTCATGGTTTCTTTTTTGTTCATAAAGGTAAATTTAAAAACTTAATAAAGCTATTTGCGTTTCACGAAACTATTTCACGTGCATGCAAATAAATACAAATACAATACAAATTACCTACAAATTATTGTGTGGCGCATTCGAATTCAGTTTGGAAATTGGCTCGTAACAACTGTACTGTGCAGTCAACATAATGATGTATAGGATAACTTCGTACGTAGAAAAGCGAGAAATCGCTCATGCGAATCAAGCCTTAAAATGTAGCTCAGGCGAGAAAGTGATTAGCAAAAAGTGTCACCTAACTGGAATTAATTATACCGCGTCAAAGTTCAGGGTGCCGTAGATATGCCGCCGCTATCTTTTCATTTGACAGTAATGAAAAATATGCCCCGGCTTCATCCTCGTCATATATTATCTCGAAAAAAGGTAAATATATAAAAAGAAAAGGTGATTGACTGAATAACTGACTTTTGACGATTTTTGAAATTTGTTTGAAAGTTGAACCTAACGTGAGCAAAGCCGCGGTAAAACGCTAGTGACATTATAATCTTTGATTGGGTCTTATGAAAAGAATTTCATAATTTACTAAAGAACTTGTTACATTTTAAGGACAAAGCTGATTAACTTACAAAGCGAAATAAGAGACACCGCGCTGCGTGTTTTAAGTCGTAGTGCATATTGGCAACGAATGAACCGTCTTGGAACGCGAAGTACCTACCTATAATAGAAAATTAAGAATTCTGTGCCTACAACGAAGTCACACGAGGGGCCGAACATAATTAAACCTCTGCATGAAACGTGTGCCATGATGGGGGGTGACGTTTTATCCTGTCGCGCTGATGTGAAAACTATGCAGCTCCATATAAAAGTGAGTTACGTCACTTCAAACTCGCCTTTTTTAATAATGCCACTTCGCTTTGCGGCTTTGAATGTTAGTCCATTAAATAAGTAAAATAATACGGCCGCCAGATTAGTCTACTGCTCAAATACAAAATGGTTTATGTTAAAAATCAAACGTACGGTCACGGTCTGAAAATGTTTACCAGTTTTCAAATTAGATTCTTTAAAACACTACGTGTAGTAAGGTCTCAAACGCTTTAGCGGTATTTATTACGTTTCAAAGTTATCAAAAGTTTTCAACCATCGAATTCAACAAAAAATTTTCAATTATTTTTTTATAATGAAACTCATTTCCGTATTCACAGTTTGGCACATTAGCATTTGTTAGAGTAACATTTTTTTGTGAATCACTGGATATTAGACTATAGTGTTATATATTTTTGGAATCTACTTATCATTTTCTAGATGATGATTATATAGTTAATCTTATTTTCGTTTTTTTTTTTCAACTATAGACTTTAATGCGGGACTATGGTCACCCCAACAATTTTTTTTTAATTTTACTAACTTATGTCACCCGTAATAAGCTAGGGATTCTAACGATACCTCATTTATCAAAATCGGTTCAGACGTATAGAAGTTATGGTGGAATATACAAAGTCACATACATACATAGATACATACATGAACCCTGAAAACAATATGACATTGGATGCGATGGACAAAGGTTTTCAAGTTGATGCCGTATATACCGATTACTCCAAGGCTTTTGACAAAATTTCACATGATATATTAATCAAGAAACTTGGAGCACTTGGGATACACGGAGATCTCTTAAGATGGCTCACATCATATTTGCGTGAACGTACCCAAGCAGTTACAGTTAAAGGATTCACTACCACATTTGTTCCTATAACATCTGGCGTGCCCCAGGGCTCTCACCTCGGACCTTTGCTATTTAATATTTTTATAAACGACGTTGTAAAGTGTACTAAAAACTCTAATTTATTATTATACGCAGACGACACAAAAATTTTTAAAGTCATTCGAACGTTGGAAGACTGCCAAGATCTGCAGGATGACTTAGATCGCATAAGTGCATACTGTATAAATAATGGCTTAGATTTAAACGTCGATAAATGTTGCACTATTACCTTTACGAGAAAAAAGAACTTCATCCGTCATAATTATCATTTACTTGGAAAACCAGTGCTAAGAGTCAACGAGGTGAGAGACCTGGGAGTTCAGCTAGACAGTCAACTATTATTTGATTCCCATCTGACTAAAATTAGAAATAAAGCGTATAAGATGCTAGGATTTGTTCTCCGTCAGACAGCTGATTTTAAGAACCCGAATACCCTTATCTTGCTTTTTATCTCAATTGTAAGATCTCACTTAGAGCACGCATCCACTGCTTGGAATCCACAGTACGCCGTATATGTCAATATGTTAGAAAATATTCAGCACAAATTTCTAAAATGCTTAAACAAAAGATTTATGTCCTTCGACACTACTGCAATAATATCTTTAGAACTTAGAAGGGAACACAAGGATCAAGTATTCTTATATAAAATTATAAATGGTTTAGTTGATTCTCCCTATTTGTTAGGGAGAATCAATTACTTTGTGCCTAGACTATCAAGGCGTAGTGTCAAAACCTTTAGCCTAGCTCAAACTAAAACAAACTATGGCCAAAATAGATTCTTAATCAGGGCATGTAACACTTTCAATAAAAAATATGTACAATTAGACCAGTTTCAGCACAGCATTGGAAAATATGTGTCAGAATTAAAAAAAATTACATAAAAATTATATTACTTTGTATAATTAATATAGCTATGTAACTAAAGTAACTAAGTTTAAATTTAATTGTAACTTTACTATTTATTATTGTTTTTTTTTTTTTTTCTTCTTTTATTTAACACTTCACAAAATTACTCCCGCAATAACCACTATATTTATATTTAATTAGTGAATACTTTATAGGCAAATGTGCAAACTATATTTAAGTTCTTATGTGTAACGTAAAACGCTGTATGTATTCCAATAAAGTGAAAAAAAAAAAAAAAAAAAATATACTCCTTTTTTCAGGCAGTCGTATAAAAATATTTAAAAGGTTCTCTATCTAGCTGTCACCTTCTGCAGCGACCGATAAATGTTAAAAATCTATCAAATTAGCCTAATCAAATTACATATCGACCTTCTGATACAGATGTATGCATTCAATTATGAACCTTAAAGTGGTAAACATTTTTTGACAGCGACTGTACCTAATCCAACATTCACCTAATAATGTTTAACTTTAAAATCCCTCCACGGTAAGTATTACAAACTTTAATACTCATTATCTCTCAATCTATTCCAGACTTGACTTTTAGAGATTAGTGGATAAGAGTAGCGACTATTAAGCGAAGCCTAACAAGAGTCGATTTACACGGAGCTTAAAACAAAGTTCTGAGCCATTGGGGCGGACAGCACGAAGCTACAATTCAGTCAAACATATAGTTCGACAAACTTATCTGACCCGGTGTCAGCGTCGCTAGAATACATAAAAATAAAATAATAAACAGAAACTAAAATATACTAGACATAAAACTTAGTTCCAATTTTGGCCACCGGGTCACAATGTTTTGCATGAATATAAATGGTGTTCGACTGTCATAAAAAAGATACCTTTTTATTCCCTTTACATTATTAAAGACTAAGCTTTATAAGCTCTACTAAAGTATCAAAATTTACTAGACTAAAAAGACAAGAATATTACAGGTGCTTTAAAAACCCAAAAAGTCTGTAATTAAAATGATGATGATGACGAATTTGAAAACGTTGTGAAACAAAGTGATGATTATTGTCAGTATGTTGATAATGAATAATATGGACAATACGATGTCTCAAAGTTTACTAATTTATTGTTACTTTTGTTATTAAAATACTAGCTGATGCCCGCGACTTTGTCCGCGTGGATTGAGGGTTTTTGGTTCCCGAGATTCTCTCTTCTTCTCTTTTATTTTCTGGGATAAAAAGTTGCCTGTCGGTTAATCCAGACAATAATCTATCTCTGAACCGAATTTCATGCAGAACCGTTCAGCCGTTCTGGCATAATTGAGTAACAAGCATCCATCCATCCATACATACATCCATCCAAACTTTCGTATTTATAAGATTAGTTAGATTAAAAGCTAATATTTAAACTCTAAGATGCAGACATGCATTGAGGTCAAACCTCTGTGCTTTTTAAAATGTTTACTATGTGTGATTTCTAACATTTTTATTGTGATAAATAAATTTAAAAAAATATTAATCGCAGAACTCCTGACCGTTGGCCGTGGGATCGATACCAAACTAGAGTCAATTTACTTAAACACAAAGTTCATGGCCTTTGAAACAGCATGAAACTACAATTCAGTTAAACATACATTTGGAAACACTCCAAACATTTTACATTTTAAATATTATTTCACTTTGGTTGGAAAATGATAGATTGGGTTGGCAACTAAGTTCTTCTTTCGAGTGGTTCCCATATTTAACTATTAGTAATTGCATATTTTTTTGTAGTAGAAAGGACACTGTTCCCTCCACATACAAAGTTCGCCTAAGAACCAACCGTCATAAAACATTGATTACTGGGTTAAAATTAACACCTTTTTATACTTGAGAGCAGATTAAAACTACGTACACTTGCTAAAAAAATACTTATTACCAAAAACATTTTCAATTTTGAGGTTATTTCAGCTTTCACGATCGATCTGCTTGAACAAATCAATATCATCTTTATCCATTTGTAATAGAGCTGGAAACAGTATGTAGGTAAGACAAGATTCGCCGTAGTTCATCAAAAACATTACAGATATTATATTATACTTATATATAATATATTATTATACTAATTAATAAGGATGCAGCTGTATCGTCATAGTTCATCGAGAACTTCACAGATGGCGTTAAAAATATTACATTATTGTACTTTCAATAGATGGTGTTGCGAGATTCAGAATACTAGCACTTTAAGCAGCTTTTATCTTGTTTCTAACGATACGGATCTAGCGCTCCAGCGGTGGTATTATTTTAACCTGTAAGTTTTTGATCTGTGGTTAATAATCCAGAGACGGAAACGTATAGTAATTAATTTAATACCCATTTTTTTTAATTAATTTAATTAAGTGTCCGTCAAATTCTAATATTTGGATTAAAGGCTGTAAAATAAGCTAAGAATTACTGTATATTTCAAACGTATATTGATTCTTAGGCGAATTTGGAATGGCGAATGTCCCTTGTGTAGTAAGTTAGTTATATGCAGGAATGATTTATTATATTTAAAAAAAACTATATTTTATGCCGCCATAAGAATTAGCGTTTCAGTTAACTGTCTCATTAGTCTGGCGGTTAGCATGGTCGATTGCGGATCACGAGGTCTTGGGCTCGATTCCCGGTCGGGCATAAAACGTGTGAGGTGTTGGGTTTTTCAGTTACGAAATTGGAATCACCCTCTCCTACGAGAGTGGAGGCCTTTGCCCAGATGTGGGACTTTAATGGACTGCAGTTATATTGTTATCTACTTATTATTTTCATTTCATCAGAAATTCATAATAATATTATAAATTACATAGAAAAAATAATATTATTTATTTAGTTACATTACTTGTAAGCAAAATACAGAAATGGTGATTTAGATTTGGTCAATTTTATTACATTTATTATTCATGTACTTCACCAGCTTTGATTTATGTTTTGGGCGTGCTCTAATGGCCACGAAAATAAATTAACGTAAGTACCTTCAATATTATGGTATTACAAAGGGTAGCATGTGTCGTTACCATAATAGATAGGCAGACAAAATATGCTTAATGTTTTTCTCAGTTTTTTGTAAACAAACATTATCGTACAACGCAGGTATACAGCAAGAAATCCGCGTGCAACGTAGGCACGTACCTGCGCAAAACCTACCGAGTAGATTTTAGTTTTGAAAAAATCCGTATAAGACTCCTTGATTTTCCTGGATAAGAAGTAGGTACTTAAGTGAGTCCTTTTCCAGGATGCAAACTATCGCAAATTACATCAAAATCGGATGAACAAAGGAGTCGTGAAGGCGTGTTACGCTTACCGACATACAGGTAGAGGGATATACACTATCATATAATATTCACGTAAGTATAGATTAGTTGGAGTTGTTTGGGAATTGGGGAAGGATCTGAGAGCTCAGTACATTACTACCCAATTACTTAAGGCTCAAGTAGGTAAAACCTTACCATAAAAATTGTATGATAAAACTAGCTGATGCACGCGACTTCGTCCGCCAGGAATAAGTTTTTTAATTCCCACGGGATCTCCTTAATTTTCTGGGATAAAATAATTCTGTCGCTCTCCAGGTCCTTAAATATACCCCTGCATAAAATCAAGTCGATCCTTGGCTCTGTTGTGGCATGATTGAAGGACAAGCTAGCAAACAAACACACTTTCGCATTTATATTATTAATACTGACTGACTGCTGAACTATAATGCTGTAGTTATTATTGTAACACAAATTAAGTAGCCTGATGTGTTCTTAGCTTCTTTCTAATCTATTCTCTAGTTCCTAAATTTACTAGCTACTTAACTCAACATATTTCACAAAGCACTTTACATTTAAGTTATTTACGAAACTTACCAATATACCTACTAGTACCGGTACATCAAACATTCTCCTGTGGAACGTTTAATATTTTCGACTTTTCTTATTGGAGGTAGCGTTATGATCGATATAGAGCCCAAAGCTTTTTTTTTATTTGTGTTTGTCTGTCTGCCTGTTTTTTTTGTGTGTTAAGTCTGTCTACAATCACGCTGAAACTACTGAACAGTAAACAGAACAGAATCGTACAATAATAATTTTAATTTACAATTAGTTGAATTTATTTCTATTAAAATAATTATAATATGAGACGGTGGATGTAAATACCAGTAGGTAAGCTTTTATGTACAAGAAAAGGGTTTTATTTCCGGTGCCAAATTCAAACATGGTGCTTCTGAAACTAAGTGCTGAAACGGTAACTTAATTGCAAGGGAGAAACGCTTCGCTAAAAGCGTACATGTCTAAGACGTTACCCTGAATAGTTTACTGTAAATAGTTCGTCTGGAACACGACTGGGCTACTGTCATCGCTTAAAGCAGTATTATTTTAATATTGTTAACGCTCTTGATTAAGAATTATAACATCCTTACTAGGATATGGAATGCCCTTCCGGCTTAAGTTTTCCCCTCCTCTTTTAATAAAGGTACCTTCAAATCAAGAGTGAATAGGCATCTTCTAGGCAAGCGCACTTCACCTTAGGCTGCATCACCACACCACCACACACAAGCAAGTCTGATTGCACCCAAGTGCTGACCTATATAATTTTAAAAAAAGATGATGCTTTCAGCTTCGTCCGCGTGGATAAATTAAATTCGTGAAACTCCTTAATTTTTCTTAAACAAATTTCATCAAAATCGTTTGAAATAATGGGCTTTTAAAGCGTATCAGGCAGATAGACAAACAGACGGACACACTTTCGCTTCATTTATCATAAGTATGGTATGGAAGTATGGACAGTAGATTTTTAAAAATAATATTATATATGTACTTATCTACTTTTAAAATACCCCGGCGGCACTTACCATCAGTTTTAATTAACTCTGCAAAGATTTTAATCAATATAAAACACCCCTTTATTAATTTAAAAGCCCAGGTGAGCGGGGTGGTAAATGCATATGGCTAATTAATTGGACACATCTAGGGTAGTAATAAAAAATAGCTTTGGGTGAAAAAGGTCATTTCATTTAGGGGTGTAGTACGTGATTAATTTAACGACGGAAGTGCTATGCAACTTTTGACTAGTGATAGTATAATATTTCAATGTAATAATATTAATAGTTAAAAAAATAATTACTATTTTTAATGAGCATTTAAATTAATATTATTTTACAATATGTGAATTTAAATGCAATGCAAAAGAAATGGTGCTATAGAAAAAACCTAAAATCTAGGAACAATTAAGAAACATCTCGCATACTCGCAAAGGCCGAAATAGACAATCCTAAAGATCCTTAACTACGAGTATTTTCATCATAACTTAGACAGATGTAAAACCATAATATTATTACCTTTGTGCTGTCATGGTAGCTTCCTCAGTAATACAAATACTATTACCTATTCTGAGGTAATACGTCAGTAATGTTACTTATATATGTCTCCGTAAGATTGCAAAAACCGTTAGATTGTAATCTAACTAGCGAAATTGTAAACTGTCGACAGATTACAATTTAACGGATTATTTTTCGGTAGATTGTAATCTGTTAGGTATGTTAACCCGACATAACCAGGCACTACCTGATTATTTATGTCGAACCCTAACCTACAAGAAAGAGACAAGAAAACGTAAATCTCGTACAATGAATATTTCATAAATTGACACTCAATGCAATCTTACGGTGACATATACATAGAAACAAGGCATTCCTTTAACATATATGGTTTTCTAAATAATAGTATTAAGCCCCCAGCTCTGCTTAGTATTTTAAATTAGTTAAGAATAATATTCTTTTAACTGATATCCATATTATAAAAGCGAAATTACGACTGTCTATCTGTGCATCTGGCCATCTGTCTGTATGTAGGTATTATTGAGGACACTCTTTTATCCTGGAAAATTAAAGAATCCTCATGGAATTTAAAATTTAGTTTGAATAAATACTGACTGACTGACTTGACTGAGAAAACTTAAAAGATTTTTCTTAGCGAAAAATTAAAAAAAATAATAGGAACTTTATTTTCTGCTGGGAAATTTTTCAATTTTTTCACTGAGCAGAAAATAATCTACCCAATAATTCTGCGAAGTACTCGTATAGAACTACTAAACTATACGAACTAGGAAACTAGGGATTAGGAAAATTGTGTTGACTCCCCATTAAATATATTATTGTCGTGGTGCCGTTTTCCTCCCATCGTGGAATGGAAATAAAATGATAGAGCAACGCGGCATCGTACAAAGCAATTCTCTCGTGCAGTAAGCCCTGTTCTTTGAACGCTGGAAAGTGCTGTTTGTGTAGACTATTATAAGATCTTTAGGGTTCCCTTGCAAATCAAGGAACTTAAGTTTATTCAGTTCGTCTATTTGTAAGTCTTAAACATGGTTACTAAGAAGTATCCTACAAGAGCTGTTAATTTGAAAAGCACAGTTATAGAAAAACGGTAACACATAAGCCGGAGCTTAGAAAAAAAATTGAAAACAAGAAATTATGCTACCTCCCCTAAATATGTAAAGAGAACTCAAAAAAATAGTTTAATAAATTAACTGTGAACGATTTTACCATATGACGGAACCCTACCTTTGTGTGTTCCTACACGCACTTTAGTCGGAACCTACACTTTGGAGCACATTTTAAAAATACTTCTTATTGCTAACAATTGAAACTATACCCTGCTATAATAATGCTAAGCCCTCACGTTTTCATACTTATATACAGCTTTCAAGTTTATTTAAAAGTGTGGGCGCAACGTCTATCATTTATTACGACTATGCTAAGTTATAATATCATAAATTTATAAAAGCAAATGTGAGTTTGTTACGCTTTCACGGCCCACCTTTTATTAAAAGATTTTGATGAAATTTTGTACATGTTTTTTTTAGGATGTGTCCCAGAGAATACATAATATGCTATTTATCCCGGAAAATTAAGAGTGTCCTATCGGAATACAAAAACACGAGCAACTATTTAATACGTATGAACTCAATGAGTGCCATTTTTTAAACGACTGCCTGAAAAAAGGAGTATATTGTTTTCAGGGTTCATGTATGTATGTATGTATGTATGTATATATGTGAGTTTGTATATTCCACCATAAGTTCTATACGCCTAAATCGATTTTGATAAATGAGGTATCGTTAGAATCCCTAGCTTATTCCGGGTGACATAGCCCAGTAAATTTTTTTAAATAATTTATGGGGTGACCATGGTCCCGCATTAAAGACAAAAGTTGAAAAAAAAATTCAAAAATAAGATTAACTATATAATCATCATCTAGAAAATGATGAGTAGATTCCAAAAATATATAACACTATCCAGTCAAAAAATATATATCAATATCCAGTGATTCACAAAAAAAATATCGTTGAATAAAAATGTGAATAAAGTTCTAATTTAACTAGATTAATTTAGATTTTTAACATTTTAGTTCGTTTTTGGCAGGGCAGTCGTGATTTTTAATTTTTTTAAATTCTGGCTTGTTGTTGCAAAGGTCGAACTTATGTTTGAAAATGGCACTACATGGTAAGAAAGCAAGCTAAGGTTTCCTTGTGGCAAGTGCTTCATTCTTATTCCTTAGAAAACAAATCGGTTAAAATATGCAGTGGCATTTTAGATGAGTATAGCTAAATAGAAAAATTACTTGAATGAAATCTGTACACGCGCGAATCTTGTACCAGAATTTTGTCTTTTAATTTACCTTATTTGGATGTGTGAATTGTGCTCAAAGTCTGATCCTGCGTTTAGACAAGTTTGCTTCAAGCTCACTAAATCTCCAATTTCAGTGATGTAACATAATTTAATTGCCCAACCCTAGAGAATAGTTTATAATATGTAAAGGGCTAAAGTAGAACTAATTCATGTAGCATATTGTAACCCTTGGGCAAAGTCTGTCTGAATGTTCACTGATAACATAGGTTTAACAACCGTTTAACAACTATTTCTGTCTGTCTGTTTGATAAGGTATAGGATGGATCCGTTTAACCGATTTTGAAGAAATCTGGTAGCTTGTAGAGGGATGTATTTAAGCTTTAAAAAGGAAATGAGAATAACCTACGAGGAAAATCAATGAAGATTTAAAATGTCTGTGGGAAGTCGCAAGCATCTGGCATCGCGTAATAATACCTATTATATTTGATTTTGCATTTTCATTGTGGTTCATGTATTGACTATATTATATTGAAAGTTAAATATTATTGACCTTCCATGCCGATGCCGGCTATTTTGAAACGAACAACGAACTTTTTGAGATAACGAACTCAACGAAACACAAAAATTTACGCTGTTTTCATTAGAATTGACGCCTAAAACCTTAAAACGCAATTAATGAATCTCAAAAAAAATTGCTTAGGTTGGGAGTTACGAGGGAACGTACATATAACAAATAGACCTAGCTAAAAAACGTAATTGTTCTACAATCGGTTAAAAACAAGCAACTAAAGTTATCAATATATGATCCAATTACTGGACTATATAAAAACAAAATGGCGTAACGTAGTGTACACTTCCAAAAACCGTTTCACCCTCGTTAATCGCCAACGAACCATTGATTTGAGCTTTTTACTTCTCCATTTTACGTTTTTAGCCCGTGTAATGGCGGTAAGGTTATAAAAACTAATGTGCAGTATTGTATTGCGGGGATTTGAAATGGGCTTGCTATGCTGTTTCAAAGGCTAACAATGGAATTTTCTTAAAAAGATATAAAAATCTTTATTTCAGGGGGGCTCTTATAGAAGCGAATGCGAAGTAAACTATTTTTTATAGCGTTACTTAAGGTTGCGGTATATCATTTTAAAGATACTTAGGAATAGAGTCTAAAATATATATTTTTTTTAATTTTTCCCCTAACATTTACGAAATGGAGGGTTTTCAAAGTGGAGATTTTCTAACGTCCAAAGTTGACCTCAGAACTCCCAATTTTCTGAAAGGCTGAGCCTGAAACTTGATCAGTTATTTGAATTGTATCCTGTACTTGAACAACAATTAATACTAAAATTAGATAAATATTATAAAGAAACGAAATTATTAAATTTTTAATGAGGTTCAGTATTTTTAACAGAACTTCCCAACAATGTCAATAGAAGGCGCTTTGTAAAAGTTTATTTGTTTCTGCTTATAAAAAATAGATAGACAGAGCGCCATCTTACGTGGAATAAAAAAATAGTCTACTGATAGTACTGATGTAGCGAATGATGATAAGGTCTCAGTTCGAACCACTAGTTTTAGTTAAGTTTAGAGGTGTGTTGTGGAGACCAACTCTGGTGAGTTGGCCTCTGCCTGCCCACTGCTGCCAACGAATCTCGACAACAAACTACAGACGGACTAAACAAACGGACAGACGAATGGAATGATTGAATTTGTAAGGGTTCCTTTTTTACTATAGATTTTTTTTAAATGTCACATAATTACAATAACTGCTACACTGATACATGGCACAATTATCTACGGACATACAATTAAAATTCCATCGTCGTACCGACTTAATAATTCAAGTTGGAAATGCGGCGGGGTCAATCAAATATTCAGGTGGTTACGTCGAACTGAGCAACGTCAACTTTTTCCTCGCTGAAAAACGTTTATGAGACCACAGTATACGAAGATACGTTATTTACTACTTACTTACTTTACTTTTTTAGCCACTACAAGTAAACCCTTGACTACAATCTCACTTGATGGTAAGTGATTATGTAGTTCGAGAAGGTAGCGGGGTAACCTGTTAGGGCAGTTATATTAAACCCATACCCTCAGTCGGTTTCTACACGGCATCGTATCCGGAACGCTAAATCGCTTGGCGATACTTCTTTGCCGGTAGGGTGGTAACTAGTCACGGCCAAAGCCTCCACCAAACCAGGCCAGATCAGAGAAAATTTATAAATTATAAATTCCCAAATGGACCCTGCCGGGAATCGAACCCGGAACCTCTAACGTTAAGACAACAGCGCTCAACATTGCGCCAAGAAGGTCGTGAAACTAAATATTTCTACTAGAAACTACTACGGCCGTACGGTGCGGTGCCAGGTACATTATCAATCTGGATTGTGATCCAGCAGGCCGAGTGGGACTTTTTTTACGTATTCGATAGTGACAACGTCAACTACCCGACGCCCGCGACTTCTTGCGCGTGGATGAGCTTTTTATTCCCGCGGGAACTTTATTTTCCGGGATTAAAATCTATGTCACTCTCCAGGTCCTCAACTATACCCATGAAAAAAGTCGATCTATTGCTCTGTTGCGGCGCGATTGAAGGACAAACCAATAAACCAACAAACAACACTTTCACATTTATAATGTTAGTATGATTGATCGAGCGCTTAATATATTATAAATATCCAATAAAAAATCAGGAAGGAAGTAAGGTTTCTTATGCTATGCTATGCCCAATTGTTATAACAGGAAGATACATTCTCGCGTAAACGTAGTATAGGTTTGATAATAAAATATTTCGTTTGATATTTCGGTTTTGAATATACTACCTACTATTATTTTAGAAAGAATCGAGAAAACATTCAGTCATAAATATTAAGTTTTAGGTATAAATACCTAACTTCTGCAAGGATTTTTTAAATATATTTTTGTATACGTTTTGGTTCATACCATACTACAACCCTGCCAAGTTTCAATGACTGGGAATTTAATGCGGGGGTCCTCTACAACGAACCGCCCCTAGAGTCTAGGCAACGACTCTATAACGTAGTCGCTTTGTCAGTCGACCAGACTGATCACAGTTGTAGTGGATTAAAAAAATCCTAATCTTTCGGATGTTGAAGAGTGAGCTTTGAGAGCTGGTACGCACAGGTAATAATAATAATAATATCCTCCCGACCGAATTTCGGCCACGGCGGTCAATCTCCAGAGAGATATAGACAAAATTAACATAATAAAATATAAAGAAACCTAAAAATATAAAAAAGTGTTTATTTCGTTATAATCCATTATAATATTAAGTTTGTTTAAGTTAGCCGTCACTTTCAAACTAAGCCTTAAAATTTAAAACCTCCCAGTAAACTGTTTTAGGTACTCTAACTCTGAACGCGAAGCAATAAACAAATTCCCAAAAAAAACTCTCTTTACTGAATTATTAAACCGCTGTTCGAAGGAGCGCATAAAAAAGTTTTTATAACTATTTTGCCCGCCATTTTTATTTGCTAAGTAAACGATAAAAACTTCCATGCCTATTTTCCAGGAGCATACCTTGGGGCTTTTTGTACTATCAAAGCCAAACTTTTTGAAGTATTTCCTTTCAACGTTACCTGTACGATGTTCTTCAACAATTTATATTAATATATTTATTAAACTTAAGAATTTGGATAATATTAAATCGACAAACTACTTTATCTCAGCTTATAACTGGATTAGCCTGGAAATACTTTTAGCGATCGGAACACGATCTGTCAATTTTCTCCTGGTCTGGTCGAGCAAATTAAACCATGGACTATAATCGCTTATCCAAAACACCACAAATGCAAAATAGAGTTTGTTTATTGGTATTTCCTTCAATCACGCCGTAAGAGTATGAAACTAGTCACATGATTTTTTGCATGGCTATAGTTGAGAACCTGAAGAGCTATATTTATCTTACTTAATATTATAAATGCGAAAGTTTGGATGGATGTTTGTTACTCAATCACGCCCCAACGGCTACATGGATCTGGCTGTAATTAGGCACATTGATAGATTATAGTCTGGAATAGAAAATAGGCTACTTTTTATCCCGGAAAATTGAACAGTTCCCGCGGGAACTAAAAAACCTCAAACCACGCAGACGAAGTCGCGGGCATTCGCTAGTACTTTAATAATATATGAAAGCGAAAAAGCGTATTTAAAACCACTACCGCAGCGGCCCCTGGAGGTGACCAATAATCTTAAAACTAATGTAAGAGCAGGTTCTTACTTCTTAATCTAATCTAAATGTTACTAATATTATAAATGAGAAAGTTTGGATGGATGTATGGATGTTTGTTACTCACTTAACCACGCCCAAAAGCTGAACGGATCTGGCTGAAATTTGGCACAGAGATAGATTATAGTCTGGAATAGCACATAGGCAGGTAGCACATAGGTAGATACATAAAAGGAAAAGATGACTGGCTGACTGACTGATCTATCAACGAACAGTTCAAACCAATTCAGTTCAGTTCAGACGGATTGGGCTGAAATTTGGCATACAGATATATCAGAATGGTATCCGCTAAAAAAGGATTTTTGGTAATTCAGCCCCTATAGGGGTAAAATAGGGGTTTAAAATCTATATTAAAATCGAACTTAACGTGAGCGAAGCTGCGGGAAAAAGCTAGTCTCTGACTATAATAATACCTGGGAAGTACAAAAGCCGAATCTGAACCCGCCCAGTTGTTTTTCAGAAAATGGTAACGAAAAGTGCACAAACAAACAAATACACAACATATTCTAACGGTAAACACATATAATGTCCTCCTGACCGAATGTTGGCCACGGCGGCAAATCTCCTGAGAGATTAGCCATCTGCGCGGGAGATATTATAGTAAGTGTGTGCGCAAAAACAGGTACCCTCTTTGTTCCTTTACTCTCATAGCCCGATGGGACGGAAAATCCGACACGACCGAGAGAGAGAGAGAGAGAGAGAGAGAGAGAGAGAGAGATCAGCCGCAGGACCGACGGCTTTACGTGCTCTCCGAGGCACGGGAGTGACACACCGCCAACTTCGATACTCCGGGCTAGTACGGCGGTAGTAGGGCGGTACCTACTGAGAATTTCTAGTCAGAAAAACCCAATACTTAATAATGGCCCGACCCGGGACTCTAACCCGAGACCTCATCGGCCCCAAACGGTAAACTGTCGAAAGATTACAATTTAACGCATTATTTTTCGGTATATTGTAATCTGTTACGTATGTTAACCAGATAGTACCTAAGTGCCTGATTATTATTTATTTCGAACCCTAACTTCCTGCAAGAAAGTGACAAGAAAACGTAAATACAGTGAATATTTCAAAACTTGACAATTAGCACTTTGAACGGTTCACAATCTGTCGTCAGTTTACAGTCCATCGAGAAAAAAGCGTAACATTGCAATCTAACGGTTCTTGCAATTTTACGGTGACATATATACCGTCTAACACAAGAAAATCCGCTAAAAGCAACTTTCGTGGAAACTTTTAAGCTCTTAACCCCCGAACGGAATTGCGTAAATCAATGTTGTAAGAAGTTCGTGTTTATTTGTTTTGCAAAGTTCCAAAGGTTTCAAGTTTTATCCATTAAGAAGCCCAATTTTATCCATAAATAAGAGATTGGATTTCAAAATATCGGCAACCATAATATTCTTAGCTTGATTTTGTTACAAATATTTTTAACTCGGTCCTTGTTTTCAAGTTGTCACGGTATTATTAAAAACCTAAATGCATTCTAGTCACGAGTATAAAGTCCCCTTGCCCCTATTGATAAAGTTACAATAAAACTTATAGCCTAGCTTAATCTTATTACTATACAAATCATGCCCGCTTGGAATAGTAGCAAGAAGGGGTGGTTGCATATCCGTGCTTAACAGCCAGGCTGATAGTTTACGCAAAAAAAAAGCCAACTCTTCTGACACCAGACTAGGTAATTAACTGCCTGAAACTGTAGCCACTACTTCTCCATGGCCATAGGGTTTCCAAGTTACTATTATTCTTCAAAAAAAAAATTTATAATGTAGAATACCTAAGCCCCAAAACTGAAAAAGCACTTTAAATAAGAGTGTCTCTTGAAATTTCGAGTTCAACTTAGCAACCTCACTCAATGAAACTTTGTAGACGAAAATGTTTAAGCTCGTAATATTATAACTAAAATTTTAATAAGAATCAAGCTTAGTTTGTATGGAATGTCCAAAAAGCTGGTCTAAAAGATAGACATAAGTTACGTTTATATATTTTAGGATTACGTCCTGGTTACCAAAAGTACTCTAAACTTTTATTAAATCCCGCAAATCAACATCGAATCAAACCTATTTTTTATGAATTCCGTGAATAAAAAAGGTGTCTCCACGAAACTATTTCAAAATAGGATCGTCACTCAAATAAATATTTTTCTCATTACCTGGTATAGTATTTAATAATAAAATAACTAAATGCTTCTAAACATAAGGCTTAACGCTAACATTTACCGCCAAAAACAATCCGTAAAATGGAACGCGCACACTAAAACACAGATTGAAAATATTATATAGAAAAAAAATACTATACCTAATAAACAATCACTACCACCAACAATTCGAGTTCGCACGTAAGTTCTGTATAACAGTTCTCTTAACACAAAGCACGTGTACACTTCACAACGATAACGGTTAGACTGAAGTTTCTCGCGACCATTCTGAAAGCACGAGCAAGCTTTGTATATAGGGATGCTAGAAATGACTTGAGCGTGGTTTAATTGGGATTTAAGCTCTTAATTTGTTCATCATTAACTTTTTTCCTTCAATTTATTTTTATAACTGGCGTGGTTAATTGTAACCAATGGATATGACACAAGACTGTTTAGATATAAATTGAGTGTTAAGATCCTTAATTTCGTCTCTTTATTAGTTTTTGGATACCATAAAGTTAATAAAAAAGTGCTTAATTTGATGTTATTATTTTAAATTAACCGATCTCAAACTTATATGTACTTAGAAGTTGAAACTATACCGTATTCCGTTAAAATCAGATGGATCGTGAAAATGTAGCAGACAGCACAACGGACAGACCGACATATTTTTACACACGCACATATTCGCATTTCTAATACAAGTATGGATTCTATTTCAGAGATAAAGAGACGAGATATAAAAAGAGAAAAATAAGTTTATCAGGAAGTAGTCAAGCAAAAATAAAAAGCCTCATCTAGAAATCAATCTGAATCAGTAACATCAAACCGTACGTATAGTATTTCTATTTTGGATCATTAAGCTGATTTTGTGCCGGAAAATTAAGAAAAACAAAGTATCTTACAACGCCGCTTTCAGGCTTTAAGGGCTGAAACAAACAGATCGCTTGATAGAAGCGTAGCGCTACAGCACGGTATATACGGCTTCTACATTGAATTTATTATTCAGATACTAGTTAGCCCATCCAATACGGCTCCTAGATTGATTTTATCATTCAGATACTAGTTAGCCCATCCAATACGGCTCCTAAATTGATTTTATCATTCAGAAACTAGTTAGCCCCTCCAACCGGCTCATAGATTGATTTTATCATTCAGATACTAGTTAGCCCATCCAATACGGCTCCTAGATTGATTTTATCATTCAGAAACTAGTTAGCCCATCCAAACGGCTCATAGATTGATTTTATCATTCAGATACTAGTTAGCCCATCCAATACGGCTCCTAGATTGATTTTATCATTCAGATACTAGTTAGCCCATCAATGTTATTTCATCCGATGAATAGTGATTTTACAACGTCCCTATCAAGACTGAAACACAAGCCTCCTTAATTTCTTCTATCATTCAGATAAGTAGGTACTAGTAGACTGTAATTTTGACGATCTCGCTGGCGCAATGTTGAGCGCTGTTGTCTTAACGTAGGAGGTCCCGGGTTCGATTCCCGGTAGGGTTAATTTGGAAATTTATAATTTCTGAATTTTATCTCTGGTCTGGCCTGCTGAGAGGCCTCGGCCGTGGCTAGTTACCACCCTACATACGGTATAAACGTACTGCCAAGCGATATAGCGTTCCGGTACGATGCCGTGTAGAAACCTTATAAGGGTATGGGTTTAATATAACCCTAACAAGTTAGCCCGCTACCATCTTTGACTGCATCATCATTTACCATCAGGCGAGATCGCAGTCAAGGGCTAACTGGTAGTAGAATAAAAAAAACCTGTTGTTATTGAGTAGCACAAAAAGATGGAATTAGGACAACCCGGAAGAGGTATGCCAGTTTTTTTTACACGTGATAATTAGGGATTATATTTTTTTGTCGTATCTTCGCTAATTGACCGCATTATCGTATTATACCAGAATGGCTTGGTGGCACGGCTTTGTCGGTAGGGTGTATATTGCTATAATAATAATAATAATAATGTCCTCCCGACCGAATTTCGGCCACGGCGGCCAATCTCCAGAGAGATTAGCCATCTGCGCGAGAGATATTATAGTGCACAAGTGTGTGGGCATACACAGGTGCACTCTCCGTTCCTTTATTCTTATAGCCCGATGGGACGGAAATCCGTCACGACCGGAGGTTCAGGCGCAAGACCGACGGCTTTACGTGCTTTCCGAGGCACGAGGGTGAAACACCACCAACTTCCTAACTCCGGGCTAGTACTGAGAATTTCTTGCCAGAAAACCCCAATACTTGTTATGGCCCGACCCGGGACTCGAACCCGGGACCTCGTCCGTCGTAGTCGAACATGCTAACCACTAGACCAACGAGGCAGTTAAATATGCTATATAATATGAGATATGCTAGGTAATAGGTAATACATAGCACAACCAATTTAGAAATTTAAATTCCCCCGTAGCCCTGGCGGGAATCGAGCCCCGGACCTTAACTAAACATTTTAATCCATACTGTTGAAGTTAGGGTTGTTTGTAAATGTAATTAAATTATAAAAACTTGAATTAGTTACTTAAAATATTAGAGCATGGAAGGACATGTAATTTTGACAGGTTGTATTCGAAAAGGAAATTATTTAGTTGGTGACAGCTGACATTTAAAGTGACATAACAAAATGGCTGTCACAGACAATGAACCATAGATACATTTTGGTGTCTCTAACCTCTAACACACCTCTACACAGCATGAAAAAATTTTGGGCAAATATATTAGTTACCAGAGTACCACTACGGTTAATTAATTTGGATTATAGCTAATTGTTATTTTTCTTGAACTTTCCCAACACGTAACATTAGGGACTAAAGTTTATTTAGTTAATCACCAAATATTTACCAACTAGTCTTGTTTAACCCCAAACCTAATCAAGTACGTGTTTGGTTTACTGATTTCTGAGATAACGTCATGAGTCTTCGATATCTGTACTGAAATCATACTAATATTACAAATGCGAAAGTGTATTTATTTATCCTTCAATCACGCCGCAATAGAGCAACGAATTGACGTGTTTTTTGCATGAGTATAGTTGAGGTCCTTCTTTTTATCCCGGAAAATTAAGGAGGAGAGAAAATTTAATCCAACCGGACGAAGTCGCGATTATCAGCTAGTAGTAGATAATCTAGCGGTCGCCCATAACTTCGTCAGGGTACAATTTCCGATTTCCTATGAGAACCTCGTCAACAAAAGTCCAAAGCAAATCCACGATGTTGTATACTCGTACCACAGACCGTACAACCAAGTCGTACGTAGGTATGAAGATGGCAATTTTTACTCTTTTTTTAACCCCCTTCTGGGTCAATTTTCGTACATTAAGTAAATAAATAGTTTAGTGTACAGGCATTGATGTAGAATTGTAGTACCTTAACAGGTTTTTTATTCAAAACTAAGAACTGAATACTTTGTATTCAAAAACATGAGACTTTCATGTAACCTCCCAATTACATTCATTTTGTTTCTTTCATTGTCAGTTTTTCCAATTATAGTTCATGACTTACTATTCATACTTCATACTTCATACTTGTATGTACTTTGGTTAAAGTGAAAGGATTTCATTTCATGGTAACATTAACTTGAAATGATTCATAATATAAGTTTCCTGCAGCAATATTATATTAACTGAATAATATTAACCAGAAATATAAAATAAAACGTGGCAATTTCATTGTTACAAAAGTTAATGCAATCAAACTTTTAATGAAATTCAAAACCGTCAGATACGTATCGAGGAAACGCGCGTTCGAAATAATATGACGAGAGTATTATTATGGTAATATTGTACCTATTATTATTATGCTAATAACTTATTTTATATAATAGTCTAGTGGTTTAGACGTCGGCCGCCTATTGCGGGCCATAGTTTGATCCTCTCTAACATTTCGGAGTTAATTGCGTTTCAAGAATTTTAATATCACTTGCTTTAATGATGAAGTAAACATCGTGAGGAAACCTTGTTTGAAAGTTCTTTATAATGTTTTCAATGGTGTGTGAAGTCTCCAGCGTGGTGGAGATGGTGGACTATCACGTTGGCCGTGATAGTCCACCTTCGCTCTTCTCAATCTGAGAGTGGACGCGTGCTCAGTAGTGAGCCGAATATGGATTGAAATGGTGATAATGACAAATTGCTAGATGATACTTCGCGACTTCGTCCACGTTTCTGGGATACCATACTAAAATTCTACATTACACTAGCGGCACGCTATGATGGCCGGTTTGACACATTACAATAGTGATGTGGAATGTCAATTTATTCTCGAACAAAAAACAATTAAGTTTTGTTTTTGTACCTGATTAAATAGGTTTAATAAAACAAAAATGTATATGTTTATTTAATTTATTTGAACGAACTGAATATTTGAACGAAAATGAATATACATACTTTATATGCACACAAGAAACATATGAATACAAAAGATACCAAAAAAGGTGCCACAAAAGGCCATAATTAATCAGATTCGTCCATACTACTATTTTCACTGTCGTCACTGCTATCATCACATACATTAATAATTATATGTTCGTTTTCTATAATATTATCTATTTTCACATCTCTTTCATAATCTTCCCTTATTAATTTAACAGTTCTATTCACAACCTTTTCCCAGTCTCCTTTAGTCACATGTTCACAAGCTTCTTCTAATAATTTTAGCATTTTTTTTGTGGTAAATGGGGGTTCTGTATTGTGTCTTGCAGCATATCCCTTAATTTGAGCCCACACCAACTCAATCGCATTATACTCACAATGGTAAGGCGGTAACCGTATAACTCTGTGCCCATGTTCTAATGCTATTTCGTCAATGACGTATCGGATCTTGGTTGGTTTGTTTTCTTTTAAAAGACGTACTAATTCCGCTTTTAACATATTCATGTTTGCATCTACGCCATTTTTACGAAGCCATGCGACGATATCAGCTTTCTTTTGGGATTGGGCAGGTGGCTTGTCAATTTGCATCGAGTGGTATGGGGCGTTGTCCATAATTATAATAGATGGTTCAGGGAGGCTACACAACATTGAGGTAAACCATTCAGTAAACTTTTCTCCATTCATGTCTTCATGATAGTCTCCAGTGGTTTTTGACGCAAAAGCCATGAGAGAACCTTCGACAAACCCGTTGATGGTTCCGGCGTGACAAATTATAAGTCGCGATCCTTTTCCTACAGGAACTTTGGAAGTAGATGCTGCTGTGTCATCGTTCCAAGAACGGCCTACAGTATGGTTAGCATTAAGCCATGTTTCATCCAAGAACACAACATTTTGCCAATTTTTGATTTCTTTCACTTGCCGTAAAAAAGTATACCTTGCCATCGCTATATCAAATCTTTCCATCAATATTTTGCGTTTGTTACATTTTTTGTATCGAAATCCAATGGTCTTCAAAATCTTCGTTAAAGAACTTTCCCCACCGAAGAATAATCCAGCTTCCTTCAGTGAATGCACCAACTTTTTTCTTGTTGGATACTCCTTCTGTAAATAGTAGCCGTAAACATGTCTTCGGATAGCATCGGCATCAAAGCTATCGATGCCTACGACTGGTTTTGCTCGTTTTCTCTTTTTTGGTGTGTGAAGTTTATTTTCTTCTGTGCCAGTCTCGCCATATTTTTTTTTAGTTATCCGTCTAACAGTTCGTTGTCCAATATTAAGCGCATCAGCTACGCGTTCAACCACTGACGTTATATGTAAAATTGGCCCTCCATTTTGAGCTTCACGATCGAAATAGTTACGAAGGCGTATTACGAACTCACGTGTCTGACTATTTAGAACAGTTCTCTGCGTACGTTCGGTCATATCGACGAAATCCACAACAAAGGGCTTGAACAGAGTCCAAATTAACGAGCAAGGGTCAACAGTAATGCAGTATCAATATTTGAAATCCAAAGCCAGGTCAAAACTATATCACAATCGCATTGCACTGACAGTTTATACTTTTCGAAGCAACGTCAATTCGAAACTGCTTTGTTTTGCATTGAGCATTGACGCGAGTTTGCCGGAGGTAGTAGTTGTGCTAGCCAGCGATCCTATGTGACGATCGTATTAGATTCCATTTTTAAAAATTTATTGATATTTTTTTGCGATTTCAGAGGTTTGTCCACATAGTGAAAATTGTTCATATTCATAAGTACATTCACCCCTTAAATGGTGCAAACTGATTTTTCTACACTTGTATACATTTAAGAAATCAATTTAATAAATACATTTTGAGTCCTAAACCTAAAACTACATTCGATAAAATTTATGAATCTCTGCACATCACTATCGTCAATAAAGTAATACAATTATTTCCTTCAAAGTCGTTATCAATTAATACGGAACTTCATGAGCGGACAAACGTCAAACCGGCCATCATAGCGTGCCGCTAGTTTAATGGATATCAAGGATATCTGTAGCAAATGACGTCACTTAAGTTTAAAAAAAGAACCGTGTAAAGAAAACAGACAGACACATTTTTACATCCATGACGACCTCCGTGGCGCAGTGTGTAGCGCTGTTGTCTTAACGTGCGGAGGTCCCGGATTCGATCCCCGGCAGGGTCAATTTGGGAATTTAACAAGTTACCACCCTACCGGCAAAGACGTGCCGCCAAGCGATTACGCATTCCAGTACGATGTAGAAACCAAATAGGGGTATGGGTTTAATATAACTGCCATGCCCCTAACAAGTTAGCCCGCCTACCATCTTAGACTGCATCATCACTTTCCATCATTTGAGATCGCAGTCAAGGGCTAACATGTAGTGGATAAAAAAAACCATGCTTCTATACTAATAATATAAATGCAAAAGTGTGTCTGTCTGTCTGCAACGCTTCAACGGCCCATCTTTTCAACTTATTTTGATGAAATTGGGTACAGAGATAGGTTGTGTCCCGGAGAAGGATTAATGCTACTTTATCCTAGAAAATTAAGAAGTTTTCTCGGGAATTACAAAAAAACTAGATCCACGCGGGCAGTAGTTGGCAGTAGTTGACTTGTATCCAGCTTCTTTTTTCTTATTCCACTTAAAAGAAGCTCCCCCCCTCGCAAGGTAGAAATTATTTTCAAACAGGAGCTGAAATTCTGAAATTATAGGTTACGCTACATTTGTTTTGGAGGTTACACTCTGCTAAGCACACGGTGGCTACGTGACTATAGCCTGTAGTCTTAGTACGAGGTTGCACATATTATTATTATCGCTTGTTTTCGACTATCGAAATACCCAGACACACATTATAATTTTCGCGTTGGACGTCCTCCACGCTATTCACTACGCGGACGGATGATCTCAAGCGTGCAGCTGGGAGCCGCTGGCAACAAGCGGCACATGACCGCGCTCTGTGGCGATCCATACAGGAGACCTTTGCCCAGCAGTGGACGTCTATAGGTTGAGACGATGACGACGACAACGACGAAATATTATAATCTCAATTTGTTCTGGAGATGGAGGTCATACTCGGCTAGATATTTGCTGACTGTGTGACAAATTTGAAGCCTGTAGGCACGAGGTGGACATTTTGAAACCGTTCATAGTTTTTGAATATGGAAATACTAAAAGGTTAGATTTGTTTCAGAGATCGTGGTTTTACTAGGCGAGGCTAGGCACTGTATCTATGCGAAATACGAGGCTCACATTATCTACAATATTTTATAATTTGCTTATTATAAAATGATACAACTTCAAGCGTCAAGAGTAACGGAATACATAATTTTGTATTAAGAACTCTGCCGGTTTCCGGCACGTCCCCCGCCACCCGAAGTCTCAGAATTGCTCTGTCTAAATAACCTATTTCCTTAGACTGTGCTGGTACTAAGGTCACTGTTATGTTAGGAACCGCCCTCCAGTATTGCCCATACGTGACCTATTACGATATTAAATGTTCCCCAGTTCTGGGAAATACCCTCTCTTTTCGATGCCGCTTTTGAGGATTTGAGGATCGTGACCCTTGCCTTTAAAATCAATTGGTAAGCATTTTGTAGATGTAGTAATGAGGTGAGCTACCAGATTATTTCTGAATGGTTTGGTGAGAGGCTTCGGCCATGGCTATATAGGTAGTTATCACACTACTGACAAAGTTGTACCGCAAAGCTATTAAGCGTTCCGTTATGGTGCTGTATAGAAATGGTTTTAGGGGTATGGGTTAAAGTGCCCGTTACAGGTTAGCCTGCTACCATTTTAGACCGTATCATAATTTACCATCAGATGAGATCGTAGTCTAGCGCTTACGTGTAGTGGAATGAAAAGAAATATTTCAACGTGAAAATGAATTATGAAGCTGACGCTTATCTTAATATAATTCAAATATCCCCAGACAGGAGAAAGCGAGCTAATAATTAAATATAAAAAAATATATTATTTGGGTGTTTTAATGGCATTTTATCTGAACCGGTTTCCGTTAATAGTGTTAAAAATAGTATAGATAGATAAAGGATTAGAATTTAATCTAGTAGTTATTTATTCCAGTAGTAAAATAGAGTAAAAAAGTAGTAGAATTTATATTACGATAGGACTGTCATATACATATTCTATAGAAGCCTTAAAATAATGGTCCATAGCCATAAACATATTATCAGTAAAAAATTTAACAATCAATAATAATTCAATTTCGATACTTACGTGTTATTCCAGACTTTCTATCTATCACCTGTAATTAAAACAGTCTAGCTAATGAAATTTATTTTGAAAAACCGGCTATGTGCGACTCGGACACGCACACGAAGGGTTCCCGTATACCATTATCACAGAATAGGAAATAGTACTTTCCATTATACAAGATTTAACGCTATTTTCTATTTCAATACTTTCGTAAATAAACACAACAGAGGCGCCTTAATACACATCAGTAAAGGGCGGGCCCCCCTTTTTATTTTTTTTATTACTACCTCTTACGATTCATGAGATACAGCCCCCTTACATACGGACAGACGGACGGACAGCGGAGGCTTAGTAAAAAGAGTCTCGTCTCACGTTAGCACCCTTTGGGTACGGAACCCTAATAATTAAAATAATTAAAAAACACATGTATGTATGTATGTATATATATTCTTTATTATACACCACAAAATATAAAAAAAACAGATAACAAACATTTTTACTTAATGATATGTTTTTGTGAATCACTGGATATTGAACTATAGTGTTATATATTTTTGGAATCTACTCATCATTTTCTAGATGATGATTATATAGTTAATCTTATTTTCGATTTTTTTTTAACTTTAGTCTTTAATGCGAGACCATGGTCACCCCATATTTTTTTTTTCAAATTTTACTAACTTATAACACCCGGAATAAGCTAGGGATTCTAACGATACCTCATTTATCAAAATCAGTTCAGGCGTCTAGTGGAAGTTATGGTGGAATATACAAATTCACATACATACATACATACATACATACATACATACATACATACATACATACATACATACATACATACATACATACATACATACATGAACCTTGAAAACAATATACTCCTTTTTTCAGGCAGTCGTATAAAAATTCGTTACAAGCTGACGTTACTAGTAACGACAAAAACAAAATAACCTCGTTTGAGAACTTGTCACAATTATAAAACCTTGTTATTGAAACAACTAGGCGCAACTACAGCCCTCATTAATAATGAGGAAAAAAGTGCGGGGAAAGTAGTACAACTGGTTTTATCACAGAGAATATAAGACTACATTTTTTATAAGGTTTTATTTCTACGTGTGATATCATAATGTTATAAGTATCACTTATATTAAGTTGACGTGGTTGATGATGGAAGTATGAGCCTATTTGTGTTATTTTGTTTGATATACCAGTGATATTATGTTACAACAAAATTTATAATATACAGGGTGGCCCAAATAGTGACATCCAAAAAAAAAATGAGATTCTTCGTACCTAGACCTATCAGATAATACCCCATGTATGTTCAGCGATTTTTGGTAGTTTTCGAGTTATAATTTTTTAAAGATTTCTGAGGGAGTGAGTGTAATTTTTTTTTCCTTTTTATTAAGTGTTTTATTCCGAACATTTTTTTGTAAACATGCTTGCTATGAAGTGTGCTACTTTGAATAAAAAAATTACCATCATAACATTAACCCAAGTCAGAATTTTGTTGGTCGAAAGTGAAAAGTTTACATTCGACAGAAGTAGAGACGAATTTTCAACTAAGATTAAAAATACTTAAACCTAGAGAGGTGACCTAGAGAGGTCACTTTCGAATAATTTCATAAACTTTTGGGGTTCCTATGCTTCCTTTATTAGTTAAAAAATTTCGTACTTTAGGAGGCATTATTGTGACAAATCGGACTTCAAATGTGGTAAGGCGGTAATTTCTGAACTTAAAATTTGATTCTTAAAAATGAGTTTTGCCTATTTTTATACGACTGCCTGAAAAAAGGAGTATATTGTTTTCAGGGTTCATGTATGTATGTATGTATGTGAGTTTGTATATTCCACCATAACTTCTATACGCCTGAACCGATTTTGATAAATGAGGTATCTCGGCTTATTCCGGGTGACATAGGCTAGTAAAATTAAAAAAAAATTGATGGGGTGACCATGATACCGCATTAAAGACTAAAGTTGAAAAAAATATTTCGAAAATAAGATTAACTATATAATAATCATCTAGAAAAGGATGAGTAGATTCCAAAAATATATAACACTATAGTTCAATATCCAGTGATTCACAAAAAATATCATTTAATAAAAATGTGAATAAGATTCCAAAGGCTATATATGCAAATCGCTTCTTAGGGAAGTAAACTCCAAAAATAATATGGCAGGGCAGTCGTATTTTTTAATTCGTTAAATTAATTCCTCTTGTTGACAATTGTATGGCTAATTGCACTAGGAAATTTTTGAATTAAAGTATTTTCTACAAAAATAATCGATATTTTTCGATTAATTGACGTCAAGGTTATGTAAAATTTATTTAGATTTTTTTAGTTTTTTACAGTCAGTAGGGCAAAAAAAGCCGAATTGCACCAAATTAGGTAATAGCTTTTATCTACTCCCATGCTATAAATCCTCTATAACAGGTTCTGAAACAGTTAGCTTATAGCCAACATTAAAACACCCAATGTCCTAATAACCATAGTCCTTAACATCATCCAAACGGGTGATGTAATGTTGTACTGAATTTCATAACAACACTCCTTTGTTTTTTTTTTCGATCCCCTCTGCGCAAAGGGTTTACTCAACAGACAGCCACGTCTGCTCGTTGCGTGGTATCTATATGAATTACAAAACAAGTGAACTTAATTTAACGAATAAAAAAATACGACTGCCCTGCCGAAGCGATTTGCATATATAGCCTTTGGAATCTTATTCACATTTTTATAACTAGGGATTCTAACAATACCTTATTTATCAAAATCGGTTCAGGCGTATAGAAGTTACATACATACATGAACCCTGAAAACAATATACTCCTTTTTTCAGGCAGTGGTATAAAAAGAACATCTATACGAATTTCAAAAAAAGAACATAGTCATACACGCGCGTTTCACTACCAGAACGCCACGCGCTGTAAAAAAAAAGTAGGTTATTAGAATTTTCCCCGCCATTTTTCTTCGTTTTTTTTATTGTTTTGTTAACAAAAAAATGAGCGATTCAAGTTTTGATAGCACACCGCCAGATATTTTAAACGCTGCAAGAGACATTTCTAACAAACTATCTACTACCGGAAAAATCAAGAAGGCGTTATGAAAAAGCGTATCAAGATTTGGGTAAAACAATTGCTAAATATTTATAACTTCCTAATCCTGAGTTGTATACAGGACATTGCTTTCGCAGAACACAACGCAGAACAGAATATGTCACAATATTAGTAGATGCCGGAGGAGACATAACAAGTTTAAAACGGCACGGCGGATGGAAGTCTACATCTGTTGCAGAGGGCTACATTAATGACTCTATAACCAACAAAATCCACGTGTCAAATGTAATTTCGAATTCCATAGAAAATAAAAATAGTGAAGTCGTAAATATAAATATTCCGCCGAGTACATCGGGATCAGGACCTTCCAAGATTGAGTGAATTTTAATAATTGCACTATACAAAATGTTAATTACTACTACAATAAATAATTCTTTCATTAATACTTAGTTTATTTGTATATACTCAGTAATGGATGATATTAGGTTACTAGGACTGGATGTTTTAATGTTAGCAGTAAGCTAACTATTTCAGAATCTGTTATAGAAAATTCATATTATGAGTGTAGATAAAGTAGTAAGTTAGTAAGTCTTGTATGCAACTGTTGATAATTAGGTATTAAAACACTCATATGATACTATTATCACACTCCGCTTCGCGTCTCGTGATAAACCCACATTTGTGTTTTAATACCTCTTATTACACAACTGTTGCATAAATAACTATATTTTATTATCCTTATGTCAATAAAGTGTAGCTACAAGTTTTTTTACCTGTTTTTGCCAGCAATACTTTATAATGCTGCCGACAAAAACAGGGAATAAAGCTTGTAGGTGTGGAATACAGATACATTTTTTTCTTAAAGCTAACAAAAGTATCTTATAAGACTACTAGTTTTTAAATATAAATGCCGCCTTTTCTTCCTCAATCCTTTCGGTTATATATTTCGGCAAACTATCACTTTAATATCCATATCCATACTATTATAATTGCGAATGTGTGTCTGTCTGTCTGCTACGCTTTCATGGCCCACCTGTTCAACTGATTTTGATTAAATTTGATACAGGAACAGGATGTATCCCAGGGAAGGACATAGGCTTCTATCCCAGAAAATTAAGGAGTTCCCGCGGGAATCGAAAAATTTGTCCACGCGGACGAAGTCGCGGGCATCATCTAGTCCTAAATATATGAATGGTCATCTCAAATAAGCTGAAATAAGAATAAAGTTCCTCGCAAAGAAAAGTGAGCGAGAATGGGACGGAAGGAGTTGACATCCCGCGATATGATTACACTGCCCCCTTCATCGAATAGCAACTTAACATGGATAAGGCTTATATTTTTCAACCATCACCACAAGATGATATGTACAGTATAGGAGGGATAAATGGATAATCGTTCTTGAAACTCTCAATAAAAAAATTGTTGAATCCATTTAGATGCTTCATTGCTATGTCGTTGTTCCGCCGTCGCTTCTCGCTATTCTAGGAAAATGAGATGGTTTCCCACAATAAACACACAGTAGTTGTAAATGAGATATTTAATTGACACGCTTCCGAAATGAGTTTTTGCTAGTTTTATACTTTTTAGTCTTTCATATTTAAAATGTAAAATGTAAAAGAAAAGTGAGCGAGAATGGGACGGGATAGGAGGGATAAATGGATAATCGTTCTTGAAACTCTCAATAAAAAAATTGTTGAATCCATTTAGATGCTTCATTGCTATGTCGTTGTTCCGCCGTCGCTTCTCGCTATTCTAGGAAAATGAGATGGTTTCCCACAATAAACACACAGTAGTTGTAAATGAGATATTTAATTGACACGCTTCCGAAATGAGTTTTTGCTAGTTTTATACTTTTTAGTCTTTCATATTTAAAATGTAAAATGTAAAAGAAAAGTGAGCGAGAATGGGACGGAAGGAGTTGACATCCCGCGATATGATTACACTGCCCCCTTCATCGAATAGCAACTTAACATGGATAAGGCTTATATTTTTCAACCATCACCACAAGATGATATGTACAGTATAGGAGGGATAAATGGATAATCGTTCTTGTAACTCTCAATAAAAAAATTGTTGGATCCATTTAGATGCTTCATTGCTATGTCGTTGTTCCGCCGTCGCTTCTCGCTATTCTAGGAAAATGAGATGGTTTCCCATAATAAACACACAGTAGTTGTAAATGAGATATTTAATTGACACGCTTCCTAAATGAGTTTTTGCTAGTTTTATACTTTTTAGTCTTTCATATTTAAAATGTACTTAACTATTTAAGTGGTGATTAAACTTATTTGATCACAAGCATTTTCGTTATTAAATTAGTTTAATTTCCATTTGTCTTTTGGTTCGTGCAACTCTCAGTTCCTTTTATTTATGCGAGGTAAAACATAGGTAAGTAGGTACTCGTATGTACAAGGGTACATATGCTTAAGTATGTCTATAACGTTTATACAGATCCCGCATATCCTGCCTATCCTAGTCTCAGAGATGTGGAACTAAAAGGAGCTAACAAGTCTGTAGTTGGACTTGTTGGCCACATCTCTCGCTAAGCATTTTTGCTTAACCCAAATTTAAAATCCCTGATTCTAGTATAATTATCAACGACATATAATAAACATAAACATTTCGCTGATAATTCGACAGTGTAATAGTATAATAATATATCAACTACATAATATATTGTGCCCAATATATGTCGCTGATAATTATACAGTTAACAATATATTTTCGTTAGTAATAACTAATGTCGATGGCTCAGGTGTACAGAAAAACTCGAAAGACCATAAGAACCAAATGTACCTACTTAGCATGTCACGTTTAAAGGAAAAAATATTATATTATAATCCATATGACAGTTTGCATTTTAGCGAGTTAGATTATAATCTAACGGATTTTACAATCTTACGGTGACATATACATTACTTTAGTCTCTTCCCCGTGGTGAGTTATCCTTCAGCCCACCAAGTGTTGCTAATAATATCATCAATATTATTCATATAGTCCCACCAACTTGCAACAGCTCGATGGTCGAAATTTGATTTGGCAAATTTTTATGCCAGTGTAGGTTTTTTTGTTGAAATATACACCTACTCGATTTCGACACGGCATCGTACTGAAACGCAAAATCGCTTGGCGGCACGTCTTTTTTTTTAGCCCTTGACTGCGATCTCACCTGATGGTAAGTGATGATGCAGTCTATAAGATGGTAGCGGGCTAACCTGTTAGGGGCATGGCAGTTATATTTAACCCATACCCCTATTCGGTTTCTACACGGCATCGCACCGGAACGCTAAATCGCTTGGCGGCACGTCTTTGCCGGTAGGGTGGTAACTAGCCACGGCCGAAGCCTCCCACCAGGCCAGACCAGGGAAAATTCAGAAATTATGAATTCCCAAGTTGACCCTGCCGGGGATCGGACCCGGGCCCTCCGCACGTTAAGACAACAACGGTACACACTGCGGCACGGAGGTCGTTTTTGCCGGTAGGTTCGTAACTAGCCACGGCTGAAGCCTCAGATCTGAAGGTCTATAGGATTGTTCGTGTTAGAAATAACCTCTCTCTAGAATTTTATCAGGATTAATAAAAAAATTATTGATGCAGACTAGATATGCAATTATACCTATTAAGTATATTGGAAATAAAACATTTGTGAACGCAAACAATTTAGTAACCAAAAATCAATATTGTTCTTCACCATAATAATATTATATGTTTTGCTAATATTAACTCTATCTCTACTGTGTACGTAGGTTAAATATTTGATAAAATTACAACAGCGAGCTTTTAACCTCCTCATAAAATATACAATTACGTGAGGAAACACACTCTATAAAATCACGTTTATAATTGAGTTTAATAATATTCAGTACTTAGTGTAACTTTGATATCCGAGATTATATAATAATAAATACTCCTTATTTATAGCAAATAGGGCTCAATTTGTTAGTATACAATCTTAAAAATTATTGTTAGAATACACACAAAAAATATTAGATAATTATTAAACGAAAATTATTACACCATAGGTATTATTATCAGTTTATTTTGGACTCACGAACACTTGAATCATGTCACACAATCACATCACAATCGATGCACGCACGCTCACGCATATTTCTTGTATCATGACGTTTTGAGGTCGTACCTTCAAATTTGGTATTTGACAACTATTCAAATAATTATGTTGTCTTTTTTAGTAGTTATTAAACATAGAATCATCCAAAAGTCGTAATATCCACGTCTTCTGTTAGTTTTATATTGAATAATCTTTTGAAACTATCGATTGAAGTAAAAAAGTGCGTCGAATTTTGACGACGACACTGTTCAGTATTTCATACGACATCCCATACTAAGCGCGCATTTTGACGTTTGAAAAAAAGTGGCTGATTTGACTTGTTGTCAAATACCCAATTATTGTAGGACAAAGTACTTGAAAATACCTGTCAAAACAAAATGCCTTCTCCATATTGAAAGTAGCGTCACCAACCGGCAGGTGTAGTTAATAGCATCCCTTAAACCATTCACCTTTATTTATTGGCACCTTTACAAAAAGGCCGGCTGATGTAGAATGCCAATTATACACTTTTTAACCTTTTTAATATTAAAAGCTACTTAGTTTGTAGGGAAAATGGTAAAAGCAGCAAATAATTCTCTTCAACCATTTCAGCCGGAAAAACACACTGTATAATATAAATAAATACACAAATAAATAAATAAATAAAAATTACTGTTTACCTTATTGTTACGTTACTCTTATATACAATGAATGCACATAGACTATACTATAGGCACAGTGTGCTTTCCGTGCTATACACATATGCAAAAGTGTGTTTCATTGTTGGTTTTACCTTCAGTCACGCCTCAATAAAGATACGGATTGGTGATTAGGGCATCCATGCAAAAAAATACAAATAAGCTATAGTTATCTTTGTACCTGGCGAGTGACGTATGCTTCTCTTTATCCCGGAAAATCCAATATTTTCCTCGGGTTTTTTTAATACCACACGGACGAAGTCACGGGCAACATCATGAATATAATAAACAACAAAGTTTTCTATATATCACTCTTGACACGTATATAATAGAGACCCATATCAATAGAAAAAGTGAAATAGAAACTGGTGCATAAATAATAGATCCCTTTGTCCTTTTACAGATAACTTTGTTCATAGAGATTTATAGGAGACCGTTACGATAAGAACAACACTATTCATAAGTAGCTTCCCCACGAACCTGGACCTGAACGCCACAATGCCTGGCTGCTGAATAAAGACAGGAAGGCATACCATGTAAGTCAAAATTCAAAATTCAATAGGACTTTTTGTCAAATAGATTTTTTTGAAGTGCTTTTTTTATCCACTACAATTAATTTAGCCCTCCAATTTAGCCCTTGGCTGTGATCTCACCTGATGGTAAGTGATGATGCAGTCAAAGATGGTAGCGCGCTAACGTGTTAGTTGCATGGCAGTTTTATTAAACCCATACCCCTATTCGGTTTCTACACGGCATCGTACCGGAACGCTAAATCGCTTGGCGGCACGTCTTTGCCGGTAGGGTGCCACTAACTAAAACTAAAAGTAGCCACGGCCGAAGC
The DNA here is from genome assembly GCA_964035005.1 of Erebia palarica. NCBI lineage: Eukaryota > Metazoa > Arthropoda > Insecta > Lepidoptera > Nymphalidae > Erebia > Erebia palarica. Next base: position 13,526,416 of record OZ035989.1, read on the forward strand.
CTCCCACCAGGCCAGACCAGGAAAAATTCAGAAATTATAAATTCCCAAATTGACCTTGCCGGGGATCGAACAACCTTTTTTTATATAATAGAATGCTCATTCCCATGAACAACCTTCGTACTTTCCTGAGGCGGAGCGATGCGATGGATAAATTAGCGACTTTACAGAAGAGCGAAAAAATTTGTTCGTTGTTGTTTCCAAAGGTTTGATTGGCTGAAAAGACGCATCGCTCAATTCTCTAATAAATTACATCAAAATCGCCAAAAATTACTTACGTGGTTTTAGAACTTACCTACGCACCGATTTGCGGTTCCTTATAAATCCTTAATATTATAATATTAGTATGGAATTGATAAACGAGCTTATAAACAATTAGTTCGTTTATCAATTCCATACTAATATTGAGTTATCTCTTCTCCAAGTTTTAAGGCTCGGACAGACATGTCCAAAACAACAGTCTTGGCAAATTGACCCTAGACAAAGAAGTAGGCTTCCTTTGCTAATGCGATTTGAAACAGCAATTTTTATTCTTATGCGTGCAGCAAATTTAATTTTCATGATCAAACAGTACTATTTCTAAACTGAAGCTCGAATTAGAAAATTTTTGCATTGCAACTTTTTTCATTCAACTCTCTGTTTAGAAGCTATTCTATATCCAGCTAAACGATATCCTCAATCCTGACACATGACACAGGTGAAGTCGCAACGTCACTCCTGCGTCTAGTTAAGACAGAGTTCTACTATAAATTAGGACTAATAAAATTTATGGCGTAAGGTGACCCTTATCTACTGACTTTAGCACATAATATCACCACCACCATCACCACTACAGGCTATTACCGTCCCACAGCTGGGCACAGGCCTCCACTCTTATAGGAGAGAGGGAATTAGAGCTTAGAACCACCACCCTGCTCCAATGCGGGTTGATGGGCTTTAACGACTATTATCATGTTAGTGATAATAATCGGGACCGACGGCTTAACTGCTCTCCGAGGCACGGGGGTGAATCACCGCCAACTTCCTAACTCCGGGCTAGTACTGAGAATTTCTAGTCAGAAAATCCAATACTCAATTAAGGCCCGACCAGGGACTCAAACCCGGGACTTCGTCGGCCGCAGTTGAACATGCCAACCACTAGACCAACGAGGCAGTCACATAATATCACGTTAGTAAAATATCGAAACACTAAATTCATTCAGAGTTTGAAGTCTTCCTTCTTTACTAATGTTTCTTCACGACATCGTACGGGAACGCTAAATCGCTTTGCAGTACGCCTTTGCCGATAGGGTGAAAACTAGCCACGGCCGGCTCTGCCAGGATCGAACCCGGGACCTCCCAAGTCTCACTTAAATAAGACACAGCGCTCACCTTCGCGCCAGGGAGGTCGCCACTGTATCTTCTATTTCAATAATAATTTGTCAAGCGTTGATAGACTTGGGCCATTTGGGGGGTCAGAAGTACAAATCCACATCTTTAACGTTTTAACTATCATACAAAAAACGTGAGTTTACAAACATTTTCATAGTAAGCATATTTGTTTATGTGCAGGTTCAACAATTATCTCAATACTTTCTTAGGGCGAAAACAAACAACGGACATAATATTATTAGTCTGGACAAAAAGGCCGCGTACGCACATTAACATGGACCGGCACAGACGACCGCGACAGGACCTAATCCTGGTCCCCTATGAAGCAGGCGTTTTGAGCACACTTTTTTTTGTTCTTAAACAGTACAATCGATGCGCTGTTTAAAGTAGGTTAATCTATAAACTACCCTCTTACTACAACATTTAAGAAAATCTCAATGAAATATATAAATTTAAAGAAATAACCCACGAATAACTCGCCTCGGCATAAGAAGTAGGTACTTGATCATTTGCAGCGGGTCATTAATATTCTGTGGAGTGGCTTCGTTATCTTTGTACTTACTTAGTTCTTTTCTTTTCTTTCCTTGCGTAATTCGCTATAACTCTGTGTAAAGTACTAATTTTTGAATGTGATTTTACTTATTTTCTTCACCCTTTAACGTGGTAGTTAAGTAGGTATTATCACCAGTAAAATTTTTCGGGATCCAAATTCGGCACTCGCAATAAAAACGAGCTTTGCTCTTTTGTTGTTGTTGAAATTACTACTATAACTGACTAGTTGATGCCCGCGACTTCGTCCGCGTGGTTTAAGTTCTTTTGGTCCCCGCGGAACCTCTTTAATTTCCGGGATAAAAAGTAGCCTATGTTGCTTTCGAGGTCCTCAACTATACTCATATCAAAAATCAAGTCGATCCATTGCTCCGTTGCGACGTGATTGAAGGACAAACCAAGAAATAAACACACTTTTGCATTAATAATATTAGTATGATACATCTATCCACCATACCCAGAATTTATAAAGAAAATTACTAACAAGAATTATTCCAATAAATTACAAGAATTTAATATTTTCTAGAAATTTGTGTTAGAGGCATAAGAATAATTAGTTGTTTCAATAAAGTATATGTTGCGTGAAACATTTCAGGGTCGACATGGCCATTTTGATTTATTTGACATATTTGTCAGTGTACACGGATTTTAGTAAACTATTGTAAACATGCTTTTTTTCTATTTTAAAAAAATCTGCATTTTTTCCAATAAATAAACAGGCGATTCGTATTATGAACAAAACCAAATTTTGCAAAAGACAATTAATTAAAAAACTATCAGCTTAAATCGTCTTAACGCAGCAAAAAATAATGTTGATTCTAAGTTCCCTTTCTTTTTATAAATTATTATTTGTATTAATATTTTAAAATTAAAATCATAAAACGAATAAGAATTAAAATAAAGGTTCTTAATCCGGCGCAATTCTTGCCTACTACATATTTGATTCTGCGCTGTACAAAAAGACATTTCCGTTATATTTTCTTCTATACTGACCAAATAATATATGCATGGGAGCAACACTAAATTTATGTGGCGGGCAAGAAAAACGCTACTACATTATTTTAATAGGCGAAACAATAGTAGTGGGGTGGTCACCTCAAGATATATGAAGTTATTATGGCGGCAATTTACTTTTGATGAGCGATAAAGACGTGTATAATATTGTTTCTTTATTTTTATACGACTGCCTGAAAAAAGGAGTATATTGTTTTCAGGGTTCATGTATGTATGTATGTATGTATGTATGTATGTATGTATGTATGTATGTATGTATGTATGTATGTATGTATGTATGTATGTATGTATGTATGTATGTATGTATGTATGTATGTATGTATGTATGTATGTATGTGAGTTTGTATATTCCACCATAACATCTATACGCCTGAACCGATTTTGATAAATGAGGTATGGTTAGAATCCCTAGCTTATTCCGGGTGACATAGGCTAGTAAAATTTTTTTTTTTTTAAATGGGGGTTCCCGCATTAAAGACCAAAATTGAAAAAAAAAATCGAAAATAAGATTAACTATATAATTATCATCTAGAAAATGATGAGTAGATTCCATAAATATATAACACTATAGTTCAATATTTAGTGATTCACAAAAAAATATCATTTAATAAAAAATGTGAATAAGATTCCAAAGGCTATTTATGCAAATCGCTTCTTCGAGGTAAACTCTAAAAATAATATGGCAGGGCAGTCGTATTTTTTAATTCGTTAATGTACTAGCGAATGCCCGCGACTTCGTCTGCGTGTTTTGAGGGTTTTTGGTTCCCGCGGGAACTCTGTAATTTTCCGGGATAAAAAGTAGCCTATGTGCTGTTCCAGACTATAGTCTATCGCTGCGCCAAATTTCAGCCAGATCCGTTCAGCCGTTGAGGCGAGATTGAGCAACAAACATCCATACATCCATCCAAACTTTCGCATTTATAATATTGATAAGATACGTGTGTAAAATATGTAAAGATGCAGTGGACTGGCACGCCATTGTGCTCAATTCGCCGCTAATAGGTACCTCCGTGGTTGATGATCCTATTTGAGACGGTGGCAAATTAAAGAGTACATAATCCGTTGTCCGAGGTAGCACGTTGTCCTAGGACCTAGGACCTCGGTGAACAACAGAAACTACGCCACGTGACGCGACGCGATACGACACCATAGTAAATGTACGTAAACGTAGGCCACGTGAAGGGTCAGCTACTGTTTGATACTGTCGCGTCACGTCACTTTTGTGACTCACTTATGACTGTTTGATTGCCAACATGAGTGTATAAAATTAACATTATTACTTGTATTAAATTATAATTTTACATATGTAAACACAAAATGTATTAGGACGATGGCAACATCGCTCTTCCTCTTCCTCTTTCATGACCGCTTGCGATAGAGGTGGTCGGGTCAATGACCCAATTATTAATTTAATTATATAATAAGATAGCTATCGTATCGTATAGTTCAATAAACCTTTCAATAAACATAAATATAAAAGTCATTATGTGGTTTATATTCCCACAACGACCACGGGTTAGTTGATGTTATTATATGCTTCAAGAATGCTATACCCTTATACGGTTTTTACACGGCATCGTACCGGAACGTTAAATCGCTTGGCTGCACGTCTTTGCCGGTAAGATGGTAACTAGCCACGGCCGAATCCTCCCACCAGGCCAGACCAGGGAAAATACGGAAATCATAAAGAACAATGGCGAGCTTGGACCAACATAATTTAAAAATTAAGGAGGCATCGTTCAAGTACAAGTTTAAATTAAGTATAATAATATGTTTATAGGCTGTTTATATAAAAAATATTGATTCAAAAGAAAGAAATTGTTATAATTTATTAAAAAATAAGTCATCTTGCACTAACGGAACGCAATTGACATAGATAGACATTTTGTTGACCTGACAACGCTTGTCAATATTTTTATTTTTGTAGGGATGTTCCGACACCATCGATGTATCATCGATACCTACTAAAATGAGTATTCTTAATATTACTACTGTCTTGTGATACTAACACGAGTACTTTAAAAGTATCGATACCTAATCGTATCGATACTTTTTATTTTTTATGTAAATGATTTTATCAGTATCAGTGATCACTACTTATATGACACTAGCTGATGCCCGCGACTTCCTTCTCATGGATTTGGTTATAAGAGAAAGAAAAAAGCTCTCATTGGTAAAGTAAATAAGTACTTAATGCAAGTGTTAATCAAAGTATATAGAGGAATAAAACGCTTAACGTTAGGAAGATCAGGCTATAGAATGGGAAAACAATCTGAATTATTGGTCAGCGAATCACTTCAACTTGGGCTATAAGTGTCGAAGAATTCACTGGCCAGAATCCGCATAGAGGTACCAGTAGTGCAAAACAGATCTATTTTGATATTATTGTTACTCAATTTGTTAAAAGATAAGAAAGATCTAAGCAGATAAGAGTTATTTCGAAATATGGTGTGAGTAGAATTATTGCGGAATTCTCGCAGACATAAGTACCTACCTAACTATAACTAGGCATAAGTACCTACCTACCTACTCATTCATACTAATACTGATACAAATTATTGATTGAACAATAGCCCTTTCCCGTAGTAGTAGTTTTTGATTAATAATTTTTAGGTTTTATTCTACTTTTAGGTGTATCTTTTTTCTCCCACATTTTTAGACTTACTTACTATTTGCTTTTTTCTTAGTTTTGTTACTTTCTACAATTATTAATAAGTTTCCATGATGAACGCTACCCTTTTCAGTGGGTCCCAAAATACATGCATTCTCGCCATTCTCCTTTCCAAACACTGCCGGGGATCGAACCCGGGACCTCCGCACGTTAAGGCAACAGCGCTCATCACTGCGCCACGCAGGTCGTCAAAAGCTGAAAGTGGAGGATGATTATACGATCACTAAGAAGATCCTCCTCGAAAATCAGAGTTAAAAGTTTTTTATTCAACATAAGCTATTTCGTAAGGGCTTTCGAATTATGAAATGAATCGACCATTAGTTCAGAAGTTCTTTTCCATGGAAGTTAATCCGTCGTTAATGGAAGTTAATCATTTTTATTTGAAAAAGTCGTTCGCTGCCCTCTTTCATTGCACGTGTCACTAGTGTGGAATATTGTGCCGCTATACTTCTAATAGTCATGAAATAAAATATGATGCAAAGGAAATTTATCAAATCCATCCTAAGTTCCACGCGTGCACCCACGGTTCCACGCTTTTCGTCCAAACCCAAAACAACTTTTATGAACCAAATCGCAACAAAAGTGTCCCCATTTGCTTCAATTTCCGACGGTAATATTCCAATGTCTTTCAGGTGTTAGCTCAAAAAGCACTGTTAATAGCTAAATCAATTTAAACACATTAATTAAATTTAAATATATACAAAGTTCTCCATATCCTAATAAACACAAAAAATATCGGTTTCAAACTATTTATATGTATAAAATAGATAAAAAACACAAAATCGCAAAAAAAAGTCTTCCAGTCTGAATCCATGCTTAAAGAGCTTCCAATTCCGACAATATATTCCAATATATTTAGAAAAAAACGTACGAAATTTTCAATATCCAGAATAACCCTAAAATTATCTCTCAAACTAAACTAGATAGATACAAAATACTTTACGTCCTTGCAAACATAGTTTCTATGAATCGCAATAAAAATTGTTCCGGTCGAACCCCTTTTACAAAGAGTTTTAATTTCCGCCTGTAATATTCCAATGTATTTCAGGGGTTAGCTCGAAAAGCACTGTTAATAGCCAATTATGAGTACAAAGCCACATTCGGGGTTGCTTTTTTTCTTAAATTTCCTCGTAATGCTTGTATGCCGTTCACTACTGCGTGGATTATATGGTGCATAGACGAACAGAAAGGTACTGGAAGGCGCAATTGATTAAAAACGAAAACACACTAGACACCGGACAGAATCAAAGCGTCTGCGTGAAACATCCGCGTTAGAGAGAAATCAAATTTTGTCCTGTCGTACCGGTCTACGCAGCTTACTTTCCGTAAGTTACGCGGAATTTTGTCTGCGTACAAAACTTCTTATCCCTAGTGTGTGTTTATGCGCGCCTCTTGTAGTAAGATAGATAGTAATAAATTCTTGTTAGTTAAATTTTTATAGGACACTTTCCTTACTTTTGAAACTAAGGTTAGGCAAGACACAAGTTTTTTTTTTAAAGACAATTTGCTTAGTTATAGTTCCATTATTCTTATTTATAGTCAAATTGTTTAGTAATTAATATATTCTGGTTATATTTCACCAGTCGGAAACACATCTATGGACACTTTAAGACTCCTCCTGAAAACCTTGTGCTGAATAAGGAGCCTTATTTATTCACGAACGATTTTAATAGGAAATAGATTTACATACTTCTGTCGGCAATTATTGTAAAATGTTTTGGTGAGCAAATAAATCATTTATATATCTATCTAGCTATTTATCTAAGGCGGATTAATTTATAACTAAGTTGAAACTATAGTGTAAGTCGCTTCCAGATTTACAATGTAAAATAGGTATCCATGTTGAGTGTTGTTAACATTGAATGTAGGTAGCGTGTGGCGCTGGAACAGGCGGTGAGTTTAATGTGCGATCGACACGGCAATCAAACACGCTCGGGGTGACTCATAAACCGCGTCTAGACTTTTGAGTTGGGGTTATTGGCTAAAAACTCCATTACAACGTAAAAGTAATTTGCATTACATTGTATTTTTTAATTTTAGTGAGTAACACCTACAACTTCCAGTACGAGTACCAACTGATAAGAGCAGTGTGCCATTAATCTCGAGCTGTAAATGGTGTGGATTTTTGAACGGCCTATCACTGAACGTACACAGGCTGTTATGGTTAACAGTTTAAATTGGATATACCCTTTTTTGTTGACCTTCGTAAAGATTCCGACTGTACGAGTTGACGACCTCCAGCGTTGAACGCTGTTGTCTTAACGTGGGAGGGTTCGATTCCCGGCAGGATCCATTTGGGAATTTATAATTTTTGAATTTTCTCTGGTCCGGTCTGGTGGAAGGCTTCGATCATAGCTAGTTACCACCCTACAGACAACACGTACAGCCAAGCGATTTATCGTTCCGGTACGTAGGCGCATAGAAACTGACTAGGAGTATGGGTTTAATATTACCGTCCCCTTACAGGTTACTACCCCTAACAGGTTAGTCTGCTACAATCTTAGACTGCATCTCACTTACCATCAGGTGGGATTGCAGTCAAGGGTTAACTTGTAGAGTCGTAAAAAAATTAAAAAGTACTACTGAGAGCTACTTGGCAGTGTACATAAATACTAATGAAAATAATTAAATATCTACGGTACTCTGTCTCTCTCCATCTGTACTAGAGGGACGGAGATCGCTTATTTGTCATGTACGATTTTTCCAGGTCAGATCTTCGAGTTTTTTTTATCCACTACAAGTTAAACCTCGACTGCGATCTCACCTGATGGCAAGTGATGATGAGGTCTAAGATGGTAGCAGGTTGACTTGTTAGGGGTATGACAGTTATATAAAACCCACACCCGTAAGCGGTTTCTACACGGCATCGTACCGGAAAGCTAAATCGCTTGGCGGTACGTCTTTACCGGAAAGGTGGTAAGTAGCTACGGCCGAAGCCTCCCACCAGACGAAAAGCACTATGTTCTAAAAATATCTCTATCTTACCGTCCAAAACTATATGAAGGTAGCACGTAAAAGCGCAAGTTTCGTATAACTACCACATAGCGAGAGCCTACGGCCAAACTGTTTAGCCCTATTTCCCAAAGGGAAGCCTTCGCAAATATTGGACTTGGGCTTAATAACATAATATAAAGGCATAGTTCGGGCCCGGCATCCGCTAGTTAAACCTTCAAATGAGCAATAAGTTAGTGGTTGCGTGAATAAATAAACACAAATAATAATTAAAGTCCGAAAGTAAGTACTTATATAAAATTATTATTTACTGAATGCCCGCAACTTCATACGCGTGGATAAAATTTTGAAATTACCACGAAAGCACACAAATTTTCCGGGATAAAAAGTATGTCCTTCCCCGGGATACAACCAAAACAATACAATATAAAATTTCATCAAAGCGGTTGAAATTAAGCCCCGTTAAAGCGTAGCAGACAGACAAAAAGACACACTTTCACGTAAGCATTCGGGAGGGGTTAAGTAGGAGTTTGATATTTGTATGAAAATCGAACGCCGCGGGCAAATTACATGTTCGTATAAAAGAAGTATAATTCACAATCGTCAAGATTTTATTAAAGCTCTACAGACGCCTTATACCGCAAGTGTGCAAGAGAAAAATCTGGAGTAATATTTCCACTCAGCTAAGACTGTTACTTTGACAAATGGTCAAAAGTTAAATGTGGTACGTGAGTTAAATCCAGTAAAAATTGTGCAAAATCTGTAGCTACGGAGACTTCAAGATAGAAAAACCTAACAACGGTATTTTTGGCTCAACCCAAATACGGGACCTTGTCACCCGCAGCCGAGTAATCTAGCCGATACCTTTTTCATTCAAAACAGAAAGAATGCACAGATTAAGTTATAAATGTAATAAACAGAGACATGACTATCATATTTTCTATGCCTCATCAGAATACGCCTTATAAGATCAGCCATTTTAATGGCAAAACAAACGAAACTAGCAAACGACTTTATATTTTGTTAGCCTGAGTTTTTGAAACGTCAACCTCTACGATTAAAGCCGTCAAATTTTACGCCTTAACGACATAATAATCGTGAAAAGACTCTCCTTAATGGTCGTCTTTATGACACTAGACGTACTTTGTTATTCTAACTGCAATACTTACAAGACTAGACACATGAGCTAGCGTCTGATTCTTTGGTAGTTTCACCAGTTTAAGCCTTCGGCTGTGTCTATAATATACATATTAACTTATATTCAAACCAAGCAGTAACACGGACTCCTTGGCTCCCTGATTGTAGTCATTCGAATAATATCCGAAGAAATCCTGTAGGAGCAATTAGTATTGAATGAATTAAATTATGGCATTAATTTACTGAATAAGATTATGTTAATAAAATAAACTAAAATCTAAATATTAAGTTAACTATAAAAATAAATACCTAGTAACAAAAAACCTAATCCAAAAGACCACCCCTGGTTTCCACGCTAAATGGCGAAGATAACCTTTGTATAGTTCTAAATGGTAACTAACCCTCCATCAGGTAATGATACGTCCGGATAGGTGTCAAGGGCAAGACCGATGACTTTACATACTCTTCCAGGCACAGCCAACTTCCTATGTTCGGACTCAACTGAGTTAATAGTGATGATGTATGGATCATGTCTAAAATAAATTATTATTTCATACAGGCGGCTTACTACCGTCGCTTAAAGCAGTATTATTTTAATAATGTTGGCGCTCTTGCTTCGTATTTGTAGTCCTAATTTTAAGGATGTCAAGGTACCTCATATAAAACTGCAATATTAAAAAATACTGCTTTAAGCGATGGTAGTAAGCCCCCTGATTAGGGTCTTTTAAAAGACCTAAAATTCATATCTCCTAATTTTAAACTATCGATTTAAAAAAAGTGTGTTGAAATTTGATGACGTCACAATTATGTATTTGATACAAACTTCCATACTAGAAGCGCGTTTTTAAGTTTGATAAAGAGTTGCCGATTTGATTGGATTGTCATTATCCCTATTAAAGGAAGAGAAACCCAGTACCTAACTATTTTTAACCCGAACCGGGAATCAAACCCAGGATCTCGATATCACAGGGGATCAACGCAACAAATCAAGAAATTAATTAGAGATAGGATTACCATGCCGCTTACACATCCATAAATATTAATTTAAGGACTCAATCATGAAGCAATTGGCTTTGGTTACTATTATCGTAAGGTTATTAACAAGTTGTTATCATTATTATAACAGCCCAGAGGGCTTACTACTATCTCTTCAAGCAGCAATATTTTAATATTGTTGGCGCTCTTGCTTCAGAACTATAGTCCTAATTTTAAGGATTTTAAGGTGCGTCCCATAAAACTGAAATATTAAAATAACACTGCTTTAAGCGATGGTAATAAGTCCCCAGAGATTTCAAAACGCTGGATGTATTAAAATAATTACAAATCTTAAAGGAAGTCCGGGGTTTTTTATTGACTTTGCCCGAGTTGTTAAATGAGTAAGAAATTTTCATTTTAATTAAAAGTTGGATATCTTTGCCAGTTCTGGGGTGAATATGGATAATATTCTCACCATGATATTAAAGTAGAAATGGTATGTAACTCAATGTATTTAGTATTCCGAAAGGGCTGCAAAGCTTTAGAGTTCACTTACTCTCCATATTATGTTAAAAATATTAAAGTTTGTCTGCATGTTACCTTGTTAAACGTTACATACTTTAATAATTGTTTTAAATACATGTATTACAATAATTATTCCATGTATTGCGGGAATTGGAAATGGTAACTTGATCCACAGGCATTTGCTTAGCTCAAGCGCCAGTCTCCACATTAAAATACCATAGAAAATAGGAATTTAACTGTAAGCACTTATATGTAAAGTAATGTGGACAAATAAATTCAGCTTTTACGTGATTTTGATAAAATTTGATACAGAGAGAGACCGGAAACAAAGTATATATAATACTAAATAAAATAATAATTCGTAGAAAAAAGATAAATGGCAATACATATCGTCAAATAACGTCTCCTCAAAGCATGGATGTCGCAATACATGCCGATACATTTTGTCAAATTAAAAAAATCACAATTCTTTATCGTCGTACAAGTTTACAATTCGTTTGTCAATTGCGTGTACCGGGCCGAAGTTTAACCAAAATCCTTTGAGTAGACAGTTTGACCTAGAAATCCGAAACTGGCTACAGAAAGAACTAAAAAATAGCTACAGAAAGGCACATTATTTCTCATACGAAAAGTTCGATGAATTTCATTTAAAATCGGACTAGAAATAGAGCACTCAGAATTAACTGTAGATATCATTTTAAACTCCCGGGTGCAGTGTCTAACTTTGCGTTTTGGTTCTTAAAAAAAAGAAAGGTAAAATCGGATTAAATTTAAAAATAGGTGAAGAGCGGGCTACACAAGTCAATGCTTTCAATTTTAAGTTTCAAATTTATATTACTTTTAGCAAAAGACTTACTTCAAAATACAACCATTAAACAACCATTTTAATAGGGATAGGCATATGTCAAAAATAAATTATTTCTTACTGATTATTATAAAATAGAGAATCTTCCAAAAGACCATTTACATCCTCGGTTAGTTTTAAGTTTGTTACCATTTTAAACTATCGATTAAAGAAAAAAAGTTCGTTGATTTTGATGACGTCATAACTAGGTATGTATTTCATACAAGCTTCCATGTTAGAAGCGCTTTTTATACGACTGCCTGAAAAAAGGAGTATTTTGTTTTCAGGGTTAATGTATGTATGTATGTATGTACGAGTATGTATGTATGTATGTATGTGAGTTTGTATATTCTACCATAACTTCTATACGCCTGAACCGATTTTGATAAATGAGGTATCATTAGAATCCCTAGCTTATTCTGGGTGACATAGGTGCCGATTCTGTAATGTAACATCTCTAAACTAAACTAAAATGGCAGCTTTAAATCTAGTTCTGTCCCTTTCCGTAGGGAGTATTATGAAAGGCTTAGCAATATTTATAATGCTCTAATTTTAGTTTAGTTTAGAGATTGTGCACTACAGAATCAGCCCCATATGCTAGTAAAATTTAAAATAAAATTGATAGGGTGACCATGGTCCTGCATTAAAGACTAAAGTTGAAAAAAATATTCGAAAATAAGATTAACTATATAATCATCATCTATAAAATGATGAGTAGATTCCATAAATATATAACACTATAGTTCAATATCCAGCGATTCACAAAAAAAAACATTTAATACAAATGTGAATAAGATTCTAATTTAACTAGATTAATTTAGAATTGTCGGAGAACAATCCAGAAGTAGGTATTAATAAAACACTTTTAATATATTTGTACTCTAACCACGAGAGATTTAATGTAATTAGTTAATTTATAAAACTCAGTTAAACAATACTACAGTATCAAATCATTTGACCAGGCTGCAGTTGCTACCGCAGGCTCGTAAACAAGGTAACGATCTCAAACACCGAAGGTATTCAATAATCGTTGGAGTCTCGGTGGAGACTGCTTTACCGATGGTAAAACATTCGTATTTATACAAGTTAAGGCGTTGGGAACGAACCGAGTGAAATACATCGAATGAGTAATATCAGTACAATTGAACCTTCATCAATAAATTAATTAACAATCTTTTAACTTTTGTAACAATTCAATTCAACTTTAAACGCAAAGCTGACAGTTCGGCCGTCCTGAGAACAACACGTCCTCGTGTTTATGTCATATCACGGGCGTTTATACCCCAAATCATGAAAATCATGATCAGACGTTTTTGCCTTGGGCGTTCTTGCCCATACTTACTAATAATAATTATATGTAACACACTAATCAAACTGCTGAACTTCCAGTCTTATCAAACATACATAAACTATTCTCAAGAAATTGTAAATTGATACAACTAACCTCATTCGATGTACTTTTCAAAATCTGAAACACTTTATGAACTTTTAACAACAACATATTTAAAACATCTAAGGTTACAGCCACTTATCTCAAAATCTTATTATCACGTTTAATACGAATACTTTCACAACTGCGAATCTACCACTGGTTCGGAATGCCACGTCCTAGCGAGAAGAACCAGCAAGAAACTCGGTGGCGTCTAACATCGAAAATAATTTTGACACAGCTAGTGTTGACGCCGCAACCGTTGAACAAAGAAGGTACCGTTACTCGGAAAAATACAAAATGGCGGTCGTCAACATGTTTGTTCAATCAAATAATAAATATGACAATTCGTTAATATTACTACGATAATAAAGTAAATTGTGTTAGGCACTTAATAATTATCAGATATCCGCTAACCGATTCGGCCATCCGTTATTAAATGTGTCCTCACATCCATGCAACGTTTTAAATTATTTTTCATAAAAACAAAAAAAATATGTAACGACAATTACAACAACATAGGACACCTTTTTCCCGTAAATGTAACGATAATAATAATAAGCTTATATTAATAATTAGCTTTACATAGTATTATTTTGCTGACGCCTTTGTCTTGTACACAATAATAAGGGACACCTTTGTTCACAGAAACAAATAAAACCATTAGCCTTATCAATCTCTGTGCCTTCGAGACACCTTTATCATCTAAGCAAGGACACCTTTGTCCAACAGAGACAAATAAAACCAATAAGTCTTTTGTGACAACCTTGTCATCTTATAGTAGTTTATTAGTTTTATTCATATTTGTGCCTTTGTGACACCTTTGTCATCCAAGCACGGACACCTTTGCCCAACAAAAATAAATAAAACCAATAACGCCTTTATAACGCCTTTGTGACACCTTTGTCATCTAAGTGATAATTCAGGACACCTTTGCCCAACAGAAATAAATAAAATTAGTAACGCTTCTCCGACACCTTTGCCCTGAAACATAATAAAAAAACACAGTCTTCACATGACACCTTTGTCATATTAAGATAAATTAGGTTAATATATTATAACAGTCCGATTCCTCCTCACTCAGTATGTCCTGATAGTGTCGTGAAAAATGTAACCATGTCTTATGTATAATTAAGCTGTACGTTTGAATATTTTAACAGAAACACAGCACGGTTTAGGAGAAATAGGTCAGCTACTATTGCTATATTTCAGTTAAGAACCAATGACCAGTTAATACTGGGAAAACAAAGATTATTGCGTTTAAAATTTCACAAGAAAAATACCTATAAAAATTCAATATAATCATGTTATAATTAAGGAAGTCAACACTATTAAATAGAATTCCACTGCAATTGGAAATACCACATTAATAACCTATGCAATTGATTACAAAACATATTATGGATATGTGTTTAATAATATTGTTTGATGTCCTAATTTAATAATAAATTCGATCCTTTTGAGGTTAGGTTTTATATCTTAAAAATCAATTAGGTACTCGTAATACAATACGTATAATAGGTAATAGGCGCTTCCCCAAACGCTCCAAATAGGAGGCAGACGTCTTAATCACTAGGCAATCACCTTTCATATTAAACTTTAAGGTACAGTTTTATAAAAACAACATTTCATCAACATAACCTCTAACAACTATCATGAAGTTCTTAATATATAAAAAGCAGATTTTACGGATTTTGGACTATAGGAATCTAGATGTGACGTAATTCGCCCTGACTGGTGCTCAATGTTGCTCAATTGCTGTATTTTGTAGTTTTATTTTATGTATGGCAGATTGCTGTATTTTACAGTTTCATGTTATCAAAATAAATAACAATCTCGTTCAAAATAGAAAAATAATACTTTTTTATTTTTATAATTGATGAATCCTATTTAATCAGATAAATTCATAATTTCATTGATTCTTGGTTATTGTCATCATGCCTATTCGTTTACTTTATGCAACCGCATAGTCGCTATTTTGTGCGAGTCAGGAGTAATGGACTTTAATGCTTGGACCAAAAACTAAAGTAAATCAAGACCATCTGTACCCTCATTATTGAGTGCAAGGATGTCACCTCCGGAATTCCGGATGTCGACCTCGTCGGTAGCACGGCACAGGGGCACACGCAACCGGTGGCCGCTCTGGCAACGCCCGCCGTCACGCGGCTGGCCGCGCCGGTGATGCCCGGAGCGCCCTCGAAGCACTGCTCGGAGCGAGAGAACGGGCTGTGCAGAGCCCGCCCAGGCGCAGCGTACGTCACATGAAACAAAATAAGAAGCCATGAATATTTCCGCTCGGTCTTTCTGATTATTGATGGGTCTGATTAGCAATTAATTCGTATTCCTGTATTACAGCCAGCGGTAAAAAAAAAAAATAACTTATTTAAAATTACCCATTATTATTATATTATTTTTTCAATTATCAAAACTAATGTGCAGAAGGCAAAACAATATCAAGGCAACGTGATTCGCATCCCACTTCTGAACTGTCGGAGAACAATCCAGAAGTAGGTATTAATAAAACACTTTTAATATATTTGTACTCTAACCACGAGAGATTTAATGTAATTATTTAATTTATAAAACTCAGTTAAACAATACTACAGTATCAAATCATTTGACCAGGCTGCAGTTGCTACCGCAGGCTCGTAAACAAGGTAACGATCTAAACACCGAAGGTATTCAATAATCGTTGGAGTCTCGGTGGAGACTGCTTTACCGATGATAAAACATTCGTATTTATACAAGTTAAGGCGTTGGGAACGAACCGAGTGAAATACATCGAATGAGTAATATCAGTACAATCGAACCTTCATCAATAAATTAATTAACAATCTTTTAACTTTTGTAACAATTCAATTCAACTTTAAACGCAAAGCTGACAGAATTTTAACTTTTAGTTCGTTTTTTGGCAGGGCAGTCGTATTTTTTAATTTTTTTAATTATGACTTGTTTAAGTTTGTTGAAGAGTTGCTGATTTTATTGAATTGTCATCATCCCTATTGTTTGAACACCCTATGTTAAAATAAGCTACGTGAACTCCTAGGCTAAGACATAACACGGAGTTACGATTTTAATGAGCGGACTAACTCTTCAACTAAGCATAACATTATCTTTTACGGCCGACTATTTTCAGTGAAAGGTCATATTATAGAGTATTTAGTTGGAACTTTATTCTGGTTCGCTAGTCCCTTCGCGCAAAACAACTCTAATTGATGGCCACTTTGCCCTAATAAAATCTAATATAAACTTTCCATAGTTTTAATCGAGTTTCGCAAATATAATGAAAACTAAATTATGTTCTGAAAATAAGCATTCTAGTTTTCCGTCCTAAATTCAGATTAAAATAGTGAATTGCTTAGCAGTCTGTACACGGCAAGTATTCCTGTATGTTTTCGAAGTGAAACCTCTTTAGAATCGTTGTGATTTGAAAATTCAATGAAATGAAAAATGAAATGTAAAAGCGACACCAAAAAGAGACAAACATATAGGATTTAGCCTGCGAGATAAGTAGATTCAACTTTTCTGAAGTTTCACTTCTGCCGTGTGCGAATTGCACACACACACTTTTTTAATTTGTTTTATTACCAATGTTTTTTCATTATACTTAATTATGTAGTGTCGACGTATAGTCCATTCCTAGGGTAGTTGGTACAGACTTTGTAAGTATCTAATTATAACTGTAAAGTTGAATATCTACAATTTTTGCCATAATTTTTAAAACCAATCTATTTTCAAGTAAATGTAACATAAAACGAAATTCCACCTGCCCTAAAAACGAACGATAACTACATATTATATAACTGATAATATTTAGAACAAGATTTTTTTTCCGTTCCATACAATTTGTAATGTATATAATTAATAAATTTGTAAAATATTTACTCTGAATAGTCCCACCAGAATTTTGAGACATTTTTGTCTGCTTGCTTAGAAAATACTTAAAAGCTCCCGTGGAAAGTTCCGGCCTATTTATTGTCTATAAAACCATTGAGAATAATAAAAAGCAAACGAAATCAATTTTTTTAGTATATTATATAATACATTTATAGCGAATCGAATGACAACTCATTGATCAAAATCGGCGACGTAGTTTAGATACTACGGTGGAAACAATACAAACATACATATATACATAAATAGACTGCTAAAATCATAACCCTTCGTTTCGACGTTGCCATAGTCGACTAAAAAGGGAATCTCTGTGCACAATTTCAACTTTTCTAAGAAAATCGTAATCGTAATCATTTGTCATACGGGTAATCCGACCTGTTTAAGAAGTTCATAGATGCTTGAGAGTCAAGAAGCATGTATGAGCTCCTTAAATAGTTCGAGTAATACGCTTTAAGCTGTCAAATGATTACGATTTGCTTAGACAATTGGGCCTCTGATCTTTTCTTGTTATTTTACCTCCAATCATTTTTCTATGTATCCACCAAAAAACCTTCCTGTAATACAAAAACCCATGTTAGCGATCTCATCTGAAACGGGAAAGTTTCGTTGTTAACCTTCCCTGAGGGAATATACGTAAGGCTGTAACCAGATGAGGCAATCAGCTTCTTCGCTTCTACTTCTCTTAAAAAATATTAAATATCCAGTTTTAAAAAATCCTAAAAAATTACACTTTTACATTTCTAGAGGTGGGAAATAAACCAAAATCAGTTATTTCTTGAGATAAACACTTTCACATTTACAGACACGATGAAAGTATTTTTAGTGCGATTTAATAAGGATATTATTTTTAAACATCGTTTTGGGCTGTAATGCAGTTATAGTTTAGTTAGTTTCCGTTTAATTTCGATCTTCTATCATTTGCTAGGTTTTTTGTAGGCATTTGTAGACGCGTAGCGTAAACATATCGTTCTAAGCCGTAGTACGTAGCTACGACGTAGAACGTAGAACCTATTTAAACTTATGCCTTGACTCAGTAAAATGCTTACTCGATGCCCCTTTGGAAGAAAAATCTCCTTTAAATAAAATTTAGTTTTTATTTTTTTCTTTCTGGTATATCATCATCATGAAAAGCTTTGGTCATTTTAACTGCGCCTAAAACGCTCTTTGCACATAATGCCTTACAAAGCTAACAAGCTAAGATCTCATTACCCGCTTTGTTATGTGAACACACTTAAGCTTGCGCGTAGTCGGTACCTTGCTAAGTAAACGCTATAAGTTAATGGAGATGTGAACAAGTTGGAGTTTTCAGCCTACATTTTTTTAGGGAGATCATACTTGTGAAAATTTTGGCTACAAAAATTTGTAGTTTTTATATTTGGCCCAATACTAATAATAAACACATAGTGAGGAAATCTGAATGCCCGAGAGGTCTTCATAATATTCTCGAGGGTGTGTGGTCAGCGTGGTGGACTATAGGCAAACCCTTTTCTTTCTGAGAAGAGACTCGTGCTCACTAGTAAACCGGCAATGTGTTACAGTGGTGATTACAAGAAATAATCGAATCAGGGAGCTTACCGCCATCGCTTAAAGCAGCATTATTTTAATACTTTTTCACGCTCCTGTTACAGAACTATAATCTTTATTTTAGAGACGTGAAGTAAAAAAGTAAAAAGTAAATCCTATGAAACTGCAATATTAAAATACTACTTTAAACGATGATACCAGTCTCTCTCTGCGTCGTATTCCTCATTACTGAGGGTCGTGACCCCATTCTATTAATCAAATAATGGTAGGAGTTTTCTGGGGATAACAATGCGGTGGGTTCCCACGTCTTTCCGCTTACGACTCTACTAAGAGCATTTAAAACTCTTAGGTTTTTGTAACGATTATTATCAGATGTGATCGTGATAATAACCGGGAACTACGGCTTAACGTACTCTCCGAGGCACAGAGGAAACGAAAAGGCCAAATTTTAACCTGCGAATTCGGTCACCCATCCAGTTACCGACTTGGGTCAACATTGTTGAACAATCGTAATCGACTGATATGCTTTGTCACAACTAGGCCACTCGTCCCTCACTAACTCGTCCTCACAAGCCCAGAGTACTGTAATAAAGAAAATTATTAATCTGAAAATGCTCGGTGGACTAGTACCTTTAGAAGGGAGAGATTTTTAAAGTTCAGAACAATGTTCTCTGATTTATAGTGTCTAGTTTAGTTCAGACTCGCGATACTCGTGTAAAACAATGCAAGTGCTTACTGCTTACTTAGTACTTGAAAATGTTTGTTTATTTTATGTTATAAAAGAACTCTTAATACTGAGAAATGAAGGCGAATATAAATTTCAATTGTATAGAAGTAAAGCCTTATTAATGACTACTTTGAGGCGCCCTGCTGTGAAGAGAATCATAAAGTAGAGAATTATAAAATGAAAAGACTGCAAGGCAGTTGTATTAAACCCTTCGGTTTCTACACGGCATCATACCGGAACGCTAAATCGCTTGGCGGCATATATTTACCGGTAGAGTGGTAACTAGCCACGGCCCGAGCCTCCCACCAGGCCAGATCAGGTAAAATTCAGAAATTATAAATTCCCAAATTGAGCCTGCCGGTGATCGAACCGGGGACCTCCACACATTAAGACAACAGCGCTACACACTGCCCCACAGAGGTCGTCAAAACCATTTTTTGACCAAAACGCGCCAGATGTCTCCCGACAAAACTAATCAAAACACCTCGATCCATGCGGCGCAAGACCGCAGCGTGTGGAAGAAGAAACCTTTTGTCGAGTGGTGAATATCTCTTGACTACGACGGACAATTCCGGTAAAATATTAGGTACTTACCCTACCTTTGTAATTAATACTACTTAACATAACTGCCTTGTATGGTCCAGTAGTTATCGTGTTCGACTGCGGGTGACGAGGTTCAGCGTTCGATTTCCGCAGACACACTTGTGCACTATAATATTATCTCTCGCGTAAGTAGCTAAACTATCTGGAGTATAGCCGCCATGGCCGAAATTTGTCTAGCGCTGCCTCTTTGGTCTAGTGGCTAGCATGTTTGACTACCGCCGACGAGGGCCCGGGTTCCAATCCCGGGTCGGGCCATAATTAAAGTGTAGAGTTTTTCTGACTAGAAATTCTCAATACTAGCCCGGAAATTGGCAGTGTTTGCTTCGGAGAGCACGTTAAGCCATCGGTCCCGGTTATTATAACTAACATGATTATAGTTGTTAAAGCCCGCCAACCCGTATTGGAGCAGCGGAGTGGGTCTAAGCTCTAATTCCCTCCATCCTATGAGAGTAAAGGCCTGTACCCAGCAGTGGGACGTTAATGGGCTGTAGTGGTGGTGGTGGTAGGCCGAAATTCGGTCGGGAGGATATTACCTGCCTATGTGGAGTAGGTAATTACAGCTCGCCTCAGGTAGCGGTTGTACCGCTGATAAAACAAACACCTCTTTGTCCGCATGCCGCTTTCGTGTCAATGCGGCGTTAAGGTGTAACACGTATTGCTTATTTCAGGGCAGCAACACTAAATGAAAGGTTATAACGGCGGGGCGTGGGTGAGAAACTACCGGTACCCTGTATACCGCAGATTAGCTAGCTTACAGTTACGACCTCCCCAAATGTAACGACGCGGGACCGGTTCGACCCAGTCAGAATTTCTTTATGTATACGGTACTAGATGATGCTCGAGATTTAGACCGCGTGGATTTAGTTTTTATTTACTCCAGCGGGAACTCCTTCATTTTCCGAGATAAAAAGTAGGTAATGTCCTTCCCCGGAAAACAACCTATCTCTATATAAAATTTCATCGAAATCGGTTGAAAAAAATGAACCATGAAAGTGTAGCAGACAGACACACTTTCGCATCTGGTGAGGGTAAAAACGCGACAGATCGCTGTTTTTCCGTCGGTAGCCGTCGCGCGTATATGTATCGCTTTTTCAGACCGCCTCAAGCCAGTTTTGGGGAGATCCTTAAGAAATACAATCTGCTAAAGGATACCAAACAAAACTGCAATTTGTTTTTTTTTTAATTGAAAATAATACAATAGAACTTAATGCTAGCTAGCCTAACCTAATTACTATATAAATCATGCCCACGTGGAATGGTGGCAAGAATGTTGGCTGCATTTCCGCGCTGGACAGCCAGGCTGATTTTTTTTTGGATAAAGAAATTCATTTGTAAACGTCAGCTTCTTCGTTATGTCTATAGCGTTGCTGCACGTAAGATAGTCTCAACTGTATGATTACTAAACTTTGAAGGTTTGTAAGTACTTTCGCAAGGAGATGACGTGACAGAAATGTTTTATTTTATTATAAGGATGAAGCAAAAGGTACTTTTCCCTCTAATACCTACATATTAAGGACAAAATAACATACAAAATAATATACCTATTACTTCTATGTTGAGCAGAGACACAATAATTCTGAAGAACCGATAAATGATGGCGACACAATGTAGGTCACGTGATCGGATCTTGAATGGCAACTCTTCAGCAGTAGGTAGTTTAGGCAACGGGGCAGTTCGTTGTATGGAGACCCCCGCATTAAATCCTCAGTTGTTGAAACTTCGCAGGGTTTAAGTATAGTATGAACCAAAACTTATACAAAAATATCCAAAAAAATAAATGCGGAAGTTAGGTTTTCAGACCTAAAACTTTATATTTATGACTGAATATTTTCTCGATTTATTTTAAAAATAACAGTAGGTAGTATATTTACACTCAAAACCGAAATATCAAACGAAATAATCATGCAGAACATCGATATTTAAACAGATTTTATTATCAAACCTTCACTACGTTTACGCAATAATATACCTTCCTGCTTTGACAATCGGGTATAGCGTAAAAACCCTTAATTCTTTCTGATTTTTTATTGATTTTTTTAATATACGTTTAGCTCATGATCGTTTATCATACTGTAAAGTTTCGTCGACTGGGGCATTATTGTTGGGGTTCACTAACTTTATTGCCTAGACTACAGAAAAGTCTAGCCCCACTTGAGATGCACGGAGCGGCGCGGCACGTAGCGGCATATATTATTTGTATGATATCGTATGGGGCTGCGTCACGCAGTGCATCTACTATTCTACTTGCCGCTTCGCTAAAGTGAGAAGAGGCCTATACAAAATCATACAAAGAATTTCAGAATCAGAAATTGTAAATTGTAATCGAACTCCGGACCTCCCACTGTAAAAAAACTGCGCTCACCAATGCGCCAGGTCGTCAAATATTGCGGCCTAAGGTCACCCTACATGACCTATAATTCATTTCAGAATTTACCCTGGTCTGGCCTGGTGGGAGACTTCGGGCGTGGCTAGTACCGGCAATGACGTGCCGCCAAGCGATTTAGCGTTCCATTACGATGCCATGTCGAAACCGATTAGGGGTATGGGTTTAATATAACTACCATACTCATAACAGGATAGCCCGCTACCATCTTAGACTACATCATCACTTACCACCAGATGAGGTCGTAGTCAAGGGCTAACTTGTAGTTGATAAAAACAAACACGGTGAACCAGCGTGTCAATTTTTCCCAACTGGGCCACACGCCCCCTTAAGTTAGGAATGAATATAAGCAGTTCCAAATTAGTACCTCTATTCTTTTTGTATACGATTGTACAAATTAACCAGCATACCTTTCCTGTGCGTGTCGAAAGCGTCAATTAAACTGTAACACGTACAAAAGAGTTTCATATTAACATTCTTTACTGAAAACACGCTCGGTTATTACCGCTATGCTGTAGTCCGCAATAAACTGTGCGGGTTACTGCCGAAAGAGTCGTGCTATTGACCCATAATGCGCTAGAAACTACAGTAATAATAAAGTTACAGTTTAATTCCGTTATAATAGAGTTCCGTAGTAGATACTATTTAGTTAAAGGAAAAATTACTCCACTACAAGTTAGCCCTTGACTGCGATCTCACCTGAGGGTAAGTGATGCAGTCTAAGATGGTAGCGGGCTAACCTATTAAGGGTATGGCACTTATATTAAATCCTTACCCCTAGTCGGTTTCACTTTCACTTACTTTTTTTCCAGACCAGACCAGAGAAAATTCAGAAATTATAAATTCTCAAATTAACTCTGCCGGGAATCGGACCCGGGACCTCCCACGATAAGATAACAGTGCTCAACACTGCGCGAGGGAGGTCGTCAAAACTTTAATTTGCGTCTGTCGGCTTGTTTCCTAAAAATAATTATATTTTAATCTTCATCTTTTGATTCTTTTTGTTTTGAAGGTTGGTGCACAATCATAAAAAATTCGAGTTCCGTAATACTACGTACATTTTTTTACAGCTCCAAGGGACTGTAGACTTTTATTTGACAGAATATGAATCCATTATTGTCACCTACTCATGTTTAGCGTTGCTAATCGTAGAAAGATTTAATAATTTCACCACTGAAATTAGGATGAATTCGTGGATTTCAACAATCAATGCTGGTTTAATATTTTATTTTCTTTCTTTTCACAACTGGTACAAGAACAGTCCCACGTTCCATACAAATCTGGAACGTCGCCTTTTTGATCCTAGAATTCCTTTAGCATATCATTGAAGTGCTGTATAAATGAATCAAAGAAGCTCGACGGGTTCCTCGCGACTGCTCCGCTCAGTGCTCAATAAACAAGCTTTCGGTACTGTAGTTAAATAAACTGGACTTAATTCAATTACACTCAAATGCACCATCCCAGTTACATTTCTTGCAAATTCAAAACTGAAAGTACGTATAATGAAACCAGTGAACAAATTATATATACTTTCAAGTAACTGAAATCGGTTCAAAATTTTATAACACTCCAGTATTAAGCTTGAACCTAAAAATACTTCTACTTTATTAGCAAGCGCGCTACCCCCCCAGGCTACATCACTGTTCGCCAGCGACTTTGATTGCACCCTAGCGCTATCTATACTTCTATACTATTCTATGTCTATTCTAATCTATACTACTGACTGCCTCATTGGTCTAGTGGCTAGCATGTTCGACTGCGACCGACGAGGTCCCGGGTTCGAGTCCCGGGTCGGGCCATAACAAGTATTGAGCTTTTCTGGCAAGAAATTCTCAATACTAGCCCGGAGTTAGGAAGTTGGCGGTGTTTCACCCCCACGCCTCGGAGAGCACGTAAAGCCGTCGGTCCCGGCTATTATCACTAACATGATCTCTGCTATGAGAGTAAAGGAACAGAGAGTGCACCTTTGTTTGCGCACACACTTGTGCACTATAATATCAGATGGCTAATCTCTCTGGAGATTGGCCGCCGTGGCCAAAATTCGGTCGGGAGGACATTATTAATATATACCTACTAATTTTATACTAATTTATAAATGCGAAAGTTTGATGGATGTATGGATGGATGTTTGTTACTCAATCGCCAGAACGGCAGAAAAGGCTACCTTTTATCACGAAAAAATAAAGGGTTCCCGCGGGAACCAAAAATCATGAATCAAAAATACACAGCGTTAAAGCAAATCCTTGCGACTGTTTAAAATTAACATGTAGGAGCATCCTAATTAGCTACTATAAACCAAACTTCTCTTGTTTATAGCTTCGAACTTTGC
This sequence comes from Erebia palarica, assembly GCA_964035005.1. NCBI lineage: Eukaryota > Metazoa > Arthropoda > Insecta > Lepidoptera > Nymphalidae > Erebia > Erebia palarica. Next base: position 13,551,340 of record OZ035989.1, read on the forward strand.
ACTGAATTCCCGATCTAGGATTTCAGGCGAAGGTGAATTTGTAAAGTCACGATGAAATTCGAATTGTTCGCGTGCATTGCCTTTATTCGCCGATTTGGGATGCAAATGGTTAATTTAGTTACCAGCATGCTATAGTAGCTGTGTACCTACTATTTGTATTAACTGTGTTAACCTGTTAGTAGTGGAAAGTTGGCGTACCTATTTATTAAATTAACGAATAATTATATGTATGTTTAGGTGTCACAGTTGTATACATACTAATATTATAAATGCGACAGTATGTTTGTTGTGTACAATACCGTGCTCAGTGGCGATCCCTGCAGAAGACCTTCGTCCAGCAGTGGACGTCTAAAGGTTGAGACAACATCGACGACGACGAATAATGTAGCATCAATACCTATTTGATAATTCATAGCCAAGCCAAGACAGAACGAGCATTATCAGGTGTCGTTGGACACTCCGTAAGAACATAGTTAGGTATTTTCGCTATTTCAATATTAAAAAAATTGTATCTAACAAATGAAGTGAAATATAAAACGAATGAGCCAATTTCGTAGAATTCGAACCTGTGACATCTCACGACGCGGCTAAGAAAAATAATTACATACCTGTAGCCTGTAGGTACTCTGTCTTTCTATATCAATACTAAAGCTCCGTCTAGGTATACCAGAGAAAGAGAGACATAGTTTAACGCTTCTTCGTCACGTACAACTTTACCAGGAAGGGTCCTAGCGCTTTTTTTTCCCATAAAGAACTAAGTTCTAAAACCCTAATGTTAATTTTTACTGTCATAATACCAAAGATACACCAACCTTAATATTTTAGAGGATAATAAGCACCAAAAGGTAGCAATTAATAAATTGGTACCTTTTTTTCTACCTAAAATCTTATAGGTATCTTGAGGCCTCTTAAGTAAGCCTCTTTTTCTCAAGTATTTATAATTATCCTCTCGAAGCCCTCTTCGCCCGGAGCGTCCCTCCGTACAATGAGGGCCCCGATAAAAAATATAAGAGACAATAGAAGCCGTAGATATCTGACATAGTCGTATTCAAGATATACAGTTCCATAAAATCTGACTGGTACCTCTAAACAGTAGCTCCATTTTCTTGAGCATATGGCGAAGACGAAAGATTTTTCTTTTTTTGAATCACAAACGTTTGAATAAAAGTTCTACAAAAATCGAAGCAAAGCCAAGACAGAATACCCCAATATATTTTTTTATTCTATAAATCTATATCTAAATATACCTATTAAAAAAGGAAGAGATGACTGATTGACTGACTGATATATCAACGCAAATCTCAAACCACTGGACGAATCGGACAGAAATTCAGAAATTGAGAAAATAAGACGTAAACATCCGCTACGAAAGGATTTTTAAAAAATCAACCCCTAAGAGTGTAAAATAGGGGTTTGAATTTTGTGTAGTCCACGCGGACGAAGTTGCGGGCAACAGTACCATAATAATATAAACATACCTTCAGCGGTAGGCATCTCCATTTTCTTGTGGAAAGAAAGATGATTTTTTTGTTAAATCACCAACGATCGGATGAAAAAGCATCCAAAATCTCATTAGCAAAACAATGAACTTTTTATTATGCTTTCTGAAACTCCAAGAGGAACTGTAATTCCATCTTAGGTTATGATAATTGTATCAATGGCTCCAATAAAAAATGTAAGAGTTCCGAGACTGAATTTCGCGGACGGCCAGTCGGTAGTCTGCGCGACGGATGAAATGAAAGAGGCCTTAATTATCCGGTGCGACTCCTTGATCGAGAGAAAAATGTCTTTTGTACTGACATTTTGTTTCGGCTTTAGATTTAACTGGATGTAGGTCAGACGCGTGAAAAGACCTGATTTTGTATGATTTGTATACAGCCTCTGTGAACTAAGGAACAGTTTGATATTTTACGCTGACTTTTATAGCCTACAGATAATTGATCGTTAGGTTAGGTTAGATAGTGGTAAGATACCTTGCCACTATTCCACGTGGGCATGATGTGTTATATCGTAAGTAGTTAGTAGATATTGTAGCCACAGCTTCAGGATAATGGGAACTTTAAGTAAAAACCAGCAATACGATAACATTTTCTATATTTTACACTTCTTCGAGTCACATGTTTACCATCACAATGCCATTCAAAAAACAAAAGACAATCTGTCGTAACTTGTTGGCGCCAAAATCCAAGCACAGTTTACGAACTCATTATGATAACAAAATATTATTAATGAACAACTCCAACAATATCCAATATAGGATACTCATAAAATAATAGAAAAACAATTTAAACAAAGCTGAACGATAGCAACAGGCGAATATTAATCATTAATCAACTCAACAACATGACATAAACTAGCAATAAGTAACTTCCTCGAACATTCACTAGATGTCGCTAGAATTCCGACACGGTGAATGAGTTTTGTTATAAAAGGTTGTATATAATTAATAAAATAATATTAGAAATAACAAACGCCGACTTAGACGATATAAATCTATATACCTAAAATATGCCCAAAATGATAAGTGGGCTTACAGCTCGGCCTTCCTGTGATGAGCGAGTCCCTTCGCTCTGAGATGCAAAATCTATAATTTATGTTAATAAATAATTAAAACATCATACAATCTACTAGAGTAACTCATTCCAACAAGCAAACTAGAAGTTCTTTTTTAATTTATATTAAGAATTAAAGTATTTAGCTAATTATCTTGACATAGTTTATTATATAAGGTTTAAACTAATACAGTGCTATCTTATGATTGTTCAAGATTTAAGATTAAAGATTAATTTATTGCAAATTTGAGTTTTCATAAGGTCTTAATATAATATAGTTGTTTACATCCAAATACTTTCAATATATGACATACAATATTATAAAGTAGATACATAATGTTTCATTTATACAACATTATTTTAATTACCATCCAAACTTCATCCAGTTATTTATTTTTTTACTTTAAATACAATTTTTATATTAAAATGTTATTACGTGTCTGATGTCACAATATGTTAATTATTAACAATGTCAATTAATACAATTACTCGAAATACAACAATGTCAATCCATAAAAAAAACCAAATAATAAAATCAAATTTATCTGTTTAGAGGTATTCAGCCACACTGTAAAAACTACGATTTAAAAGATACCTACTCAATAAGTTTACGTTTCAGTACATGAAGCGAAATTGTTTCACCTTTAAGCGGATTTGACAGCTTATTAAACAATTTTAAATCCATTGCATAATAATTCTTACTGTAGAATGCAGTGTTTATGTTATATTTTAATTATTTTTTTTTTTACATATGAAATTATCTTTGATGATTTGTTATATTAAAAGGAATATCAATTAATCATTTAGTTATACTTTTATTTAGCAATTCACTTTAAGTTCACATTTTATGTTTGACAGGGCCCATCTATGTAAATTGAGTTAGTTAGCGCCAACTATACCTAACGTGCGTCCATTCCATTTATCATATAATCAGAGCCAGACTCCATTACCGAGTACCATAGAACAGTATCGCCACTCTGGACTACACAAAGCCGTATAGGACAAAATTAATGCCTCTTTCAATTCCTAACAATCCTAACAGTTTGAACACACTACCTAGAACTTTGTTCCCGAACTGTACATAACAGCTGATGCTACACTTCCATTAGAAGTATTATCGTTAGTATTTATCGCATAAAACAGTGATGTTAGAGCACTGACATTATAAACCTTAACCGAGTAGAGTTTCAGATAACAAGGTTATATTTTAAGTGGCAAGAGCAACATCGTCTTTTCACATTACAGAACATCAACTGATAAGTAAAGATCGGTTTTTCATTAAGTGTATTTCTCCAGAAAATTTATCTCAGATGAATGTAAGTGTAGCAACAGTTTGAAGCAATTGAATTGCCATGTTTCACATACAACAAAAGTTTCCCAACCATGTAAATTTTGTGAACATCACTTTTTATTTTAATTTTTATTTATTCGGATTAACAAACAGTAGCACGCAGTGCATTAAACAAACAGAATATAGCTACCAACTGTGTTAACCACAGATTACTTCATTATTAAATACAATAAAAGTTACACATATAAAATTATTAATTATTATATTAACTTACCACAATGATGTATAATATTTATAATCTTAAATCTTTATATGAATATATTTTTAAAAATATTCAAATTTTTAAGTTAGCAATAATTGTTCTTTGATCTGAATTTACTAGTTTCCCAGCATTACACTGAGAGTTTCAGTTAATGACTTTTCCCTTACTTATTTTGATGAACCCAATGCAACTCAATGCCAATTAATCTTTAGGTACCAATTAGTGAAAATTTTAACTTCGTCTGATTAATGACATGATACATTTGCTTACTCTTAACTCAAAGTTCTATAAGTGTAATTGGTAACAATTTCAACATTCTCAAAGGTGAGAACACCATCATTTGATCAAATGATAATAAGATTCTTATAGTTTTAATTATATTATTACACATCTATGATTGTTTTCCTACGAGTATGAGGATACACATGTTCTTCTTTAATTAAGTACTTTCCAGAATGGTTATTCTTACCCACTCATTTAATCTAAACTAATATTATAAAGAGGAAAGATTTGTTTGCTAATGTAAAACCTGATGTGCTGCCCAGTGCCTACTGGTTATAATTGGGTATGGACTATTATGATGATTAGTGATACGCGTGCGAAGCTCGGGCGAACTGCTAGTCTTATCTAAAGAGGCAACTGCAAAATATCTTAGCATAACATTAGTGATACATCTTAAATGGTCAGCTCGTATTCAGAATACCTATAATAAAATTAAGAAACTGTTTTTCCCATTTTTTTCCAGAAATCAAAGAGATATTGCACCTATTGAGACGACAATAATGATTTATAAGTCGCTGTGGCTTCCGATCATGACCCATATTGTTCATTAACAATATTTAAATTCAATAATTTTACGTTTTCCAAAATCATTTGATCACTGCACTATAAATAATTATAAAAGAGTAATAAAATTTACAATATCAGTTACTAACACAAGTTTTGTTCACTCACAATTTGAATTCAACTCATAATAGTATGCATTTAATGTATTCATTAGAATTAACAGGGATATTTCTTTTGAACGAAAAATAATAATAAAGGGAAAGGTACATTTTAGGCCTACTCTTGTAGACTCTACCATGAATAGAGGGAAAATACATAGATTTTATTAAAAATATAATAATTTAGAACAGTAAAATAAATAACGAGCAAAAAAAATAAAAATGTATTTCAAGTTTTCGATACATTTCCAAGATGGCAACCTTCAGCCATAGAGAAGGCAGCAGGCGCGAAATGTATCAAATGTAATTTCTGACAGTCACTGTCAAAATAACGTGTTTTTCTTTTGAAAACGTCAAAAAATATGAATCCGCCTTTGTTATCCACTCATGTTTAGTGTTCCATAACTTGGAAAGATTTAATAATTTACCACTGAAATAATAAGCCGAATTCATAGATTTGACCAATAAAAACTGGTCCAGTATTTTATTTTTCTTCATTTCTCTGCTTGTACAAGACTTGGCCTACGCCCCATACAAATCTGAACCGTCTCCTTAAACCTGACTAAGAGCTACGACGCAATTGAATATATATATATTTTTTTAATTACATTGCATGCACTTCACACATGACACAGACATGCTCAGTTTTTTTTTTACACCATAAATAAGTAATTAGTTTTTAGTAATATTAGCCTGTATCACTGGAAGGAACTACCCTCTGCAGTACAGGTTATCATAGCATAGAGGGCAGGGGACAGCTATATAATTTTGTTACACTCTTTTATGAAAATAATATTATTATTATTCTACCCTTATTATACTTTCCTATACACATGAAATAAATGACCTATATTCTGTGAGTCTCCGACAAACACTACATTCGCCTTACACAATGAGAATAATCTTATATAATCTTGAGTATATTTCCAATGCTTTACCGTTAACTTCATTAAGACGCAACAACAGCCCACTTTTGGTCATTCTCCTATATAATAAACTGGACATAAATATACAAAAAACAACTACCGACAAATCTCTTTTAAAGAAAGCTCCTTAAGTGGTTGTGCGACAAGTCATTTTACTGTTTCAGATTACCCTAATAACCTATCACGGAAATTGTAGTGACATATACTTGACATATCACTTTATAATTTTAGTATTTCACAATTTTTATAACTTTATATTAATAACATCGTAATTCCTAATTTCGCTTCTTTCTATAATATAATATAATTAAATTAATTGAATTAGCGCTAGACGAACAACCTCGAGTTGAACGAAGAAATCTGTCCATATTTTTCTCCTTTGAAATTCATTTCATAGCTGACGCTCTCCATCAAACCAATTATTATCTGTATTATTCTCAACCTCGGTATGGCCACTCGCCATACCCTTGGTTTCCCGGATAATAATGTTTTTCTCTTCTGACCTGACCTCCATCAAGCCGATTATATTTGTATTATTCTCAACCTCGGTATGGCCACTCGCGATACCCTTGTTTTCCCGAATAATAAAGTTTTTCTCTCCTGACCTGACCTCCATCAAGCCGATTATATTTGTATTATTCTCAACCTCGGTATGGCCACTCGCGATACCCTTGGTTTCCCGAATAATAATGTTTTTTCTCTCCTGACCTGACCTCCATCAAGCCGATTATTATTTGTATTATTCTCAACCTCGGTATGGCCACTCGCCATACCCTTGGTTTCCCGAATAATAATGTTTTTCTCTCCTGACCTGACCTCCATCAAGCCGATTATTATTTATATTATTCTCAACCTCGGTATGGCCACTCGCCATACCCTTGGTTACCCGAATAATAATGTTTTTCTCTCCTGACTTGACCTCCATCAAGCCGATTATATTTGTATTATTCTCAACCTCGGTATGGCCACTCGCGATACCCTTGGTTTCCCGAATAATAATGTTTTTCTCTTCTTCGAAGCTGAAACTGACAAATTTCAGCTTAGAAAACTCATTTGCAACAATAAAATATTAAGCCTACCGTTCCTTGCCCATAATAAATTATTCTGGTCAAACTTTAAAAGATAAATAGACCGATAAATTCTTTATTGCCACACAAAACATAAAAATAACTGATAAGCAAAAATAAAAACGGAAAATAATGCGTGCGTAAGGGCAGTCTTATCACCAAAATTGATTTCCTCCAGACAACCTGTTTTCTTAAAAGAACTTTGATAAGGAGCGGGATAGTGCAACAATAAATTTGAAAGTTTCCAATACCAATATCTGATTCGATTTTCTTTTTATTAAACTTTTCTTATAAATTAACATAAATTATTCTCATATTGTGCCAAAAATCTTTACTTAATATTATAAAGAAGTAAAGTCTGTGATGTTGTGGGGTCTCTGGATCTACTGAACCACTTTTTGAAAATTCTGGTACCAATAGAATATAAAGCCACATTATATTATGTCATAGTCTATGTATTAATGCGAAAGTTAGAGAGTTCCAGTGGATTTTTTTTAATAAATTATTTAACACGGACAAATTCGCTGGCATCTGCTAGTACAATATTAAGGTTATGCCATTGGCATTCGCATCTAAAAGTGGTCATTGAAAATCAGCGTTGCACTGCTGTACAAACTAACAATTTCTGATATGATGTAATTTAATTTACTTTTAAATTTTTGAAATAATTTGTACGTTTTGTGAATATAGTTCAATAAAGATTTTTCTATTCTATTAGGTATATTTTAAACTGGCTAATAAATCTTATTACGTAGCTTAATAATTGCAATATGCATTGCAATTATCGTTATGTACAACACTCTTGTATTTGCAGTATTTTTTTTATTTGTGTTCTTTTCTTAGACCACCTATTAGGTATACTAACTTTAAAATGTTAAGAAGTACATATTTAATTTGATGAAAGTGGTAATCGGCCAATAACTTCAACATAAATTTGTTTTTACCGTCGTAGACTGTATGTTTACTTCGTAAGATAATGTAAATTACTTTGAGGATAAACCGAGATAGAAAGAAAAAAAAAACATGTCGGATGTACGCGTTACTTACACTTTACGTCGTTGGCGTGGAACAGAAAAAAAAGTATATTTTCCTGGAATCCCACTTCTGAAGCTGTAGCCACAGCTTCAGGATAATGGGAACTTTAAGTAAAAACCAGCAATACGATAACATTTTCTATATTTTACACTTCTTCGAGTCACATGTTTACCATCACAATGCCATTCAAAAAACAAAAGACAATCTGTCGTAACTTGTTGGCGCCAAAATCCAAGCACAGTTTACGAACTCATTATGATAACAAAATATTATTAATGAACAACTCCAACAATATCCAATATAGGATACTCATAAAATAATAGAAAAACAATTTAAACAAAGCTGAACGATAGCAACAGGCGAATATTAATCATTAATCAACTCAACAACATGACATAAACTAGCAATAAGTAACTTCCTCGAACATTCACTAGATGTCGCTAGAATTCCGACACGGTGAATGAGTTTTGTTATAAAAGGTTGTATATAATTAATAAAATAATATTAGAAATAACAAACGCCGACTTAGACGATATAAATCTATATACCTAAAATATGCCCAAAATGATAAGTGGGCTTACAATATGTTAGTAGTAAGTTTGTTCTTGTACAATTTACCTATTCATCCAAAGTTTTGTTGTAATGTTTTTAATGACCAAGTTTTAGTAAGATACCTACCAAAATATTAAAAAGTTAGGTATAAATGGATAGAAAAAAACGAAGTAGTTCGAACTAAAATTGGAATATTCATGTACAGTGTGTATGACTTTCGTAAAATGTTTGTCAGAGCTGGAAGGAATGAACATAATTTCTTCCATAAACCAATTAACTAGTCTGTGCATAAAGTAAAATATTTTTTACTGATTTAGTTTAATCTAGGAACAATTTTCCGAGCATCCTAAAAATAACAGTCTGAAACCTTATTCAATAACGATTTTATTCCAATTTCAAATATGTGCTATGATATTTTAATGCTATTTACGGAGAATAATATCTTACCTTTTTGTTCTTAGACCTTAAACAAATTCTCCGCAATGGATCAGCCGATGTTGATCACCCGAAAACTTTTATTTATATACTTTACAGAAGCCTGGACTCTTTTTTATAGAAAAGTATTAGGCTGACAGACCACGTTTAAAAATATAGTAATAAATAGGCTAATCCATACTCAATCCAAAGACAACGTATGTTTAGTGATAGAGTGGATAACACGCCTAAAACTAAAAGTGACAAGTGTCAACTACGACAGCTTCTTATATATTTTGACTAAAACGAACTCGCATTGGTTCACTTGATCTTTATTGTCGATTGATTTTAGTCCATGGGAGGACATTGTGCGCGCTTTTCTTATGATTTAGGGTACAATTTCAATGACTTTCTGACATGCACAGTGACACAGGAGGGGAAAAGAATGAGTACCTCAACAATTCGTAAAAATAAAAGTGGTTCGGTAATTCATAGTGGAGAGAGAAAAGTAATTTGCAATGTTTTTAAGTATTTTAAACAGTCTGATTTAAAAGTGACTGTGGTCGGTATAGTACAAAAAACTCGCTGCAGAAAATTCTTTTATTATAAATACTAACGAGGATACTAGTGATAGTGATTAAAATATTAATGACTTAATTTTGATTTTTAACTTTTAAGTGTATTTTTTAAATTAATTACACTTAATCTTTAAAAATATAATTTGTTTGAATTTGAACACCACTGTGAATACACCTTTACCCTGCACTGATGACTCACTGCATTCTTAACGCGAACGAACTTATATATTATTTACATTCATCAAAATACATTACATAGTCATTTAAACATAAAAATTTTGAAATAAAATTTTATTTTACTCCCCATTAATTTTAATACCCCGGGGCTATACATATGAGAATCGATTTAGAGGAAGTAAACTACTTTACTAATTACATAAAATACTAAATAGGTAATACCTGCGACTTTGTCCGCGTTGATATATTATAGTTTTATGAAAAAAACCAATTTGATTTTCCAGGATAAAACGTGGCCTGTGTCCTTACCCGTAATGCAACCTATCTATGTACCAATTTTTTTTCAATCGGTAGAACCAATAATCTGTGAAAGTGCATTTATAATACTATCATGGATTGGTATGAACATTTCCATTACCCAGTCTTAGTACTTAGGAAAATCTCATTGACTAAATCCCAAAAGGCCATATTGATCCGGAATTAATATTATCAACAGTAAAACGAGGATAAAGTTCTGGTCATCTCGGTATCTGGCACACGGAGTATTTGATACCCCCAAATCGAATTTGGAGCTTTAATTTTTTTTAGAGTACAAAGTTGCAAGCAGGGTGGATCTGAAATCTTCTTACTCGAGTAAGCTGCTTAGAGAGTAAGTCTTTGACAATCGAAAGCGAGAGATTGGGGCTCGGGAATTTAAATTTTGCTAGAGACTTCCTGGCCGAGTTACTCTCGCACTGTGGGAACGTTATGACGGGTACCGCATGTTCGCGGACAATAGGTATTGAACTGTTTTTGAAGTATTTTTATGGAAAACTGCGGTGTCAATGGAAGCTAGTTTATTATTCTTTTGAAATATTACTCAATACTCGATTTATTTATTGTATACATATAGGCTATGCATACGCTATCCAGGTGTCTAATGCTAGGTACGTCATATTTTGATTATACCATCGTCCACCGGTTCGGATGGCTCTTATTTGCTAAGAAACATTTGGGAAAATAAACGAGTCCACGGCCTTCAGCCTTGTAACATATTACATGCCAAGAAGATTGCGAACTGTAAGTGATAAATATAGTAATACGTGGTTTTAGCCGCGTTATGTAAGGTTTTATCGAAATTCCCGTGGGAACTCTTTTTCCCTGAGCTGTTTTCAGTATGAAAAGTACCTTCTACCTAACCTATATCTACCGAGACCAAAGCCATCTATAAAGTCCTTAAGAAATGGATTGTCTGGAGGAGATATGCCCTTGCGCACGTGTTTTTGTCTGTATTTTGTTAATAATTTAGTTATTTGTTATGTGTGGCAATAAAGAATTTATCTATCAATCCATATATAAAATGGTGCCCAAATCGATTGGTTGTAAAAATTTAACAGAGTGACAGACAGACGAACTGCAGATCTACAATAAAAAGAAAAGCCCTGACTTACCCACTCACTGACTGAATTACTCATTAACGCCCAGACTCTTAGACATAAAAAGCTGAAATTTGTTTAAAGCTGTATATTAGTATTTTTAGAGTTCCGCACCTCAAGGGAAACAAAGGAACCCTGTCTGTCTGTCAACCACCTTTCTTTTTCGGGAACGCGTGGAGTTATCAAGTTGAAATTAATATCAAATACTTAGGTCTACGGTCCATTGAAGCTGTAAAAAAATCAAGCTCCTAAGTCAACGCAATCACAAGATACGGCTGTTCATGCCGAATATTTTACATATTTTGACACTCGCTAATAAATTAAAACCTTTAAGGCACTTCCCATTGACCTAGAATAAAGAAATTTGGCAAAAAGAAAGGTCTCACAGCACAAATATAGGAAAAAATCCGGAAATCTTGCTAGGGTTCCGTACTCATAGGGTGTCGAATTGTTTGTCAGGCGCTACCCAGTTTAGCGCCATATATAAGCCAGTTGTTTCGTTATTTCACAGCCGGTCACGTGTTGTTATGACATATTATTTCTTGTTATTTATTAAAATAATACATTTATTTGTGCGCGAGTCTGACTTGCACTTGACAGATTTTTTACCTGGGGCTTTTTAAGTTTATTGACTCTGCTTTAGTTGCTTAGTTAAGATGATTATTTGTGAAATGGTGTTAATGAAAAAAAAACCCGGCTGAGTTTGTTGTGGGCTCTTCTCAGACCAGGGCGCGTTTGGAACCCTCGTACCTTTAGTTTTAAGATACCGTTACTGATTATCACTATTATATTTTATAAATAACTAGACGTCAATAAGTGTAGTATACCTACCTAAATTGAATAAAAATTATTTGACTTTGACTTTATTATGTAACTCGACCCGTAGTGTGTAACTGCAAGACCACAGTACCTTCTCGTAGGAAGACCCTCGCACTACTGAATTAATACGGACTCAAATTAATCCGAACACCTTCCGATTTGAAAGATTATGAAACTCCGATTGGCGCTTTTCGAATTTCGAACACGTTCCATTAAATCGCCGACATTTTTATTATCATAAAGGACGACTTCTTTGTTGTTTTAAATTTGGTGCAAATTGATATGAATTTAATTTTTATTCTTATTACTTTCTTTAATATTGGTTTGAGGTCGCTGTCAAGTTTTGTTTTTCTCGATTGTATATTTGTCATATTTTTTATATTATTAAATTGACTGTAGGCACTACCGAGAAATAATCATTCAGGGAAAATTAATCCACTAAAATTTCAGCATTCGTATATAGGTACAGCCCCAGGTAACTTTTTATTTTCGAAGCACTGGACTCCATTGTTGTACTATAATATCACACAAAGTAGGGCAAGATATTCTCTCAAGCACATTCTGCGATAGTAGCTACTTGCGTCTAGTCCCAACGGTCTTTGTTTGATTTTTAAAATTCACGACGTGTTTCCATTGAGCCGATACAAAGGGAATTTTCAGAATCATAGCAGCTTTTATAATGTACTAGCAGTAGGTACCCTTACCACATGATTTTAAACGCGACGTTAGGCGTATTCGAGCATGGATACCATGCATAAAGATAAGTTGACTTTAACAGCCTTGTTTTAAATTTCAAAGTCCATACATGATACATCCACATCATACAGCCAAGGATTGAAGCGGAAACTTTATTGAAATTATAACTTAATTATTAGCTTTAAATCGAGGGCACTTGAGTCCATTTTACTCTGAAGCGACATTGTTTCGGTGTGATTAAAAAGCTTGTGGTTATAGCGACCTGACTGGTGCAGTTGGGATTATGTGTTCTTGTAAGTGCATGATCCTGGGTTGCAATCCCCGGCAGGGTCAATTTGGGAATTTATTATTTCTGAATTTTCTCTGGTATGGTCTGCTGGGAGGCTTCCGTCGTGTCTAGTTACGTATCACCCAACCAGCAAAGACGTGCCGCTAGCGCCGCGACTTAGCTTTATTTATGACTGCCTGAAAAAAGGAGTATATTGTTTTCAGGGTTCATGTATGTATGTATGTGAGTTTGTATATTCCACCATAACTTCTATACGCCTGAACCGATTTTGATAAATGAGGTATCGTTAGAATCCCTAGCTTTTTCTGGATGACATAGGCTAGTAAAATTAGAAAAATATTGGTGGGATGACCATGGTCCCGCATTAAAGACTAAAGTTGATAAAAAATATTCGAAAATAAGATTAACTATATAATCACATCTAGAAAATGATGAGTAGATTCCAAGAATATATAACACTATAGTTCAATATCCAGTGATTCACGATGATTAATGCAATGCTGTGTAGAAACCGATTGTATCCGACTATGATATTAAAATAGCTGGACCCTAACGTTATTACTTACTACAAGGTGAGATCGCAGTCAAGGGCTAAACTTGTAGTGAAAAAATAAAAATAAACTTGTGGTAAGGGTACTGTCCTGGTCTAGGAATAGCTATTGTTATGGCTAACCTAGGAAGCAGCCTAGTAGGCAATTAGATACGTACGTGCTTAGGGCTTTAAACAGGGCATTACTGTCAGGATTTGAGCTTCCTGGCCTGGAATTCCTGGCCCAGACCGCGTGGGGATAGACTAGGTCCAACACGTAGAAGCTTCGTGAGAGAATTATTTTAAAACTAGCTTTTGCCCGCGGCTTCTCGCATGTTAGGTTTGATTTTCATACAAATTTAAAGCCTCCTTAGAATGTTCAAAAATCCTTTCTTGGCGGATGCCTTCGTCATAATAGCTATCTGTATGCCAAACTTCAGCCAAATCCGTCTAGTGGTTAGAGTTGTGCGTTGATAAATCAGTCAGTCAGTGCCCATATCATGATACTTTAGTGCTCATTGAGTTTATATACAGCGCGAAGCGTATATCTTCAGGCGTAGTCCATCCATTTTACATCTACAATTATATCCCTACAATACACCCTTCAATAATGATATTATGGTCAACGTTGATAAATTATTATGAGTCGACAAATGAAATTCCATTCCATTCAATTCAATGCAATTAATTAAAAAATAAAATTAAACAATATTTTTTGATGAGGTGATCAATTCTGTGATTTGGACACGATAGATACCATAACTCGATATTATCTTTCGGTACATCAATAAGTTTTGACTGCATCGTTAGTCCAGTTGTTAGTATATTCGAGGTCGTGGGTTCGATTCGGTCGGCCCGTTTTCTAACAAATAATATGCTGGCGGTGCTTAACCTCCTTACCTTGGAGAGCATATAAAGCCGTCGTTCCTGCGCTTGATCTCTCTCCGGTCATGTCGGATTGCCTTCTTATCGGCCTATGAGAATAAGGGCTTCATTTGCGAATAACAGACCTATTTGATGTGATCAGAAGCCAAAAAAAGATTTCTGTAGCTAAAAATTCAGCTAAAGGTTCACAATATGTTGAGGGGAATGTCGAATGGTTATTAACTGTGACCATGCTTCAGAGACCGCTGGCTTGACGTTAATCCTTTAAAGGAAGTAGGTATAATGTATGGTATTGTTTGCTGGAAGCGACCAATTTACTTTTTTATCAAAGCATTTGTAGACAAATAAGATTTTTTTTACATATAACAGGAGCAAAGTATATTATAAACTCTATATAATATTCCTTTTTTTAATTTCCGACTCAAGATCCAGCCCAAACCCTTGAAAGCTAAAATTTTGCACAGGCAGGTTTTACAACTAAGTAATAAGTTAATTAGAATTTAGACACCAGGCATTATAATTAACTTTATTCTCATAATAAAAACACAGTTTTAAAACATTTCACAGTCCTCAGTTTTGTATTAAATACAATATTGAATGCCAATATAACTTGACTGAGATCTTCTGAACAACGAAATTCCCGTCCACATAAATAAATAGATCATAAACTACTATGACTAAAGCCGTCACGCACAGTACTCCAAATTGATTTAACTAGTAAAATTTTGTGATGCTGCAATTTTCGAACAAGTTTATTCCGGGGTTGACAAGACGGGAGATAACAACAATAAGATAGGTATAGAAAATTTAACTTAAATACATTAAACTGCCTTGTGCAAGTAGGCCTAAGTTTGCGAAACTTACCTAATCTGTGCCTAATACACACACTTTTCAAAATTAGGGACGCGTAGCAAAACTATGGTCACATCCAGTGGCTTTAAATCTTACATTTCTATCTCCACAAAGGGTTTCCAATCGTCTAAGGATTTCCCCGGACTCTGGCACAGAATCTATTTCATCATTCGATGGAAATGTGCCTCATTATGCCTCAGTGAGGCGAAATTTCCGAAAGGACATTGCAAATCTCGGAGAAAATCGTAATCTTTAAGCGGCATATTGGTAGCGATTTCATGGTAATGGGGTGGGTAAGGTCAGGTGTGATATTGTAGTGGTTGAGACGTCGGTCTCCTATTCAGTGGTCATACTGCCAACGCTTAGAGCTATACTTTTTATTTTTGAACTTAGAATTGTGATTTGAAAATTTGATGAAACGAAAAAGCGACATTAAAAAGAGACATATTCGTAATAGGATTTGGCCTGCGAGAGAATACAAGTTATATTTATCTCATTCTCTCGTAGGCTGCTTTTCTGAAGTTTCACAGCAATATTACTCAAAATGACTCAATACTCAATTATACTCAATACTCAATATCATTTTTTTATTCTATATAGGTACACTGTAGGTACACTTATTGACGTTAAAAATTACTTACTTATAAAACATGATGGTGATAATTGGTTACGGTATCTTAAAACTAAAGCTACGAGGGTTCCAAACGCGCCCTGGTCTGAGAAGAGCCCACAACGAACTCAGCCGGGTTTTTTTTTCTTTTTATTATCACCATCTCACAAATCATCTTAACTAAGGAACTATCAGAGCCATAGAGCAAATCATTGCCAAGCTTCCTTGTCGTTAAAAGTAATCCTTTACATGGTATAAAGATTTTACAATGAGTTTACGTTTTACATTAACTTTGAACTTATTTAGAGACATCTTTAACATGTCTTCTGGGAGTTTATTGTAGAAGCGAATACTGTTTCCAACAAATGAATTGCTAGTTTTACTAAGCCTAGAAGCAGGCATTACAAGTTTATTTTTATTTCTAGTATTGACATCATGACAATCACTTTGCTTCTTGAATTTATCAATGTGTTTATGCACGTATACTAAATTTTCAAATATATATTGGTTGTGCACTGTCATAATATTGATTTCTTTAAATTTATCTCTTAGTAACTGTCCTGGTCCCATATTATATATGGCTCGAACAGCCCTCTTCTGCAGCACAAAAACAGAATTAATATCTGCAGCATTACCCCATAATAATATACCATATGACATAATGCTGTGAAAGTAACCAAAATAAACTAATCTCGCCGTTTCTATATATGTCAACTGGCGAATCTTTTTAACCGCGTATGCAGCAGAACTAAGCCTGTTCGATAAGTCATTTATGTGATGGCCCCATTGGAGTTTAGCATCTAACGTTATACCGAGAAAAACAGCGGTATCCACTAAATCTAATTCCTCATGATCAAGTTGTACAGTGGTTTTTACCTGTTTGACATTAGGTAATGTAAATTTGATACACTTTGTCTTTTTTCCATTGAGGAGTAGTTTATTAGCTTCAAACCACTGTACCACTTTAGTGAGAGAATTGTTTACTTCGTCAAGAGTTGTTTCGTAACGATTTATTTTAAACAAAAGAGATGTATTGATGATACATCTCTCTGCAAACAATACTATCCCATGATTTTCCTTGGCAAGATAAGAAAGATCGTTAATGTAAATGAGGAATAGAAAAGGCCCTAACATTGAACCTTGTGGAAACCCCATTTTTACAATCAATCCGGGAGACTGCTTTCCATTGACGTCTACTTTTTGTAACCTATTATTTAAATAGGAATTCATCATATTCAGTGCTACACCCCTAATTCCATAATGGTGCAGTTTTCTGACTAATGTTTCGTGATCAACACAATCAAAAGCCTTGGATAAATCACAGAAAACGCCAAGTGTATCACGTGATTCCTCCCAGGCTTCGAATATATTTTGAATTAACTCAACACCAGCATCGATTGTTGAGCGACCCCGTGTAAATCCAAACTGCTTACTATGTAATAAGTCATTATTACAAAAATGATTAAGTAATTGAATTAATATTAATTTTTCAAATATTTTACTGAAAGTGGGTAGTACAGATATAGGTCTAAAGTTAGTGGGGTCATTTGTACTACCTGATTTGAATAGAGAAATTATTTTACTATGCTTCATTAAGTCAGGAAACTCACCACAATCAACACAATTATTAAATATTAATGCTAACTCGGGTGCAACGATATCAATCAATGATTTTACAACATTAACGGAAATGCCCCACAAATCATTTGTCTTCTTATTGTTAATTAATTTGAATGCTTTAATAACGTCAGAGCAGCTAACGTGACGGAATTTAAAAACGTTATTACATTCAGGCACGTTATCCTCCAGTAAAGTAAGAGCGGCTTTTGGTGATGAGTTCAACGATTCTGTGGTAGAAACAGGAATATCTGTAAAGAAGCCTTCAAAAACAGAAGCAACTTCGGAGTCCGAAGTTACAGGTGTATTACCGACATTAAGTTTAAATTCACAATTTTTCCATGTTGCTCTTCCTGTTTCTTCATTCACTATGTTCCAAGTAGTTTTTACACTGACAGTGAGCCTTAGATTTGAACCACAGACATATAACAGTGTCAATTGACATTCTTGTCATAGACAATATATAATTATGCTCTGGCTACAAGGGTTTTGGCCTTGTTATGCATTTAAATCATGATAGTTCCATCTTATGTATCCCTTGAATCTATTTCGTGGATGGTACAATTCCAATAAAATTTTAATAAAGCCTTCCACGAATTTTATGTTATAACTTAACGATTTAAGGCCAGGCTTGAATAATTACTCGTTTTTGTTAGTTGTTTTTGTACACATTTAATATAATGCTTAAATAGAATGTACATATTATTAATTTGAACTTGGCAATATTCTATTATATCTTTGCTATGAGATTACGCCCCTCCACTGCATTTGGAGTGAAAATAATATGGAAAATACGAATTGAGGCGCGTATTCTTAATTTTTATTTTTATTGTTTTAAAATAATTTAATTGTTAGTTATTGTTCGTTTTAAGAAGTGATTTTTTCCTTGCAACTGGTGGGTGGGTTTGTAAATATATTCTACTTTTATACATATATAATTATTTAATCAAAATTATTGATTCTGATAATGAAAACTTTGATGACAGCTTTTCCCCCTCTCTGACTCAGATGGATTGAACAGTAATGATAGTTTTTACAGCATTCCTTCTCTAAGTGAAACTCTTAATTCTCATTTCTCAGATTCACTGAAAAATTTAAACGTAATTCATATAAATGCCCAGAGTATTCCTGCACATTATCCTGACATGTTGTCCTCATTCGATAATAAAAATATCCACGCAATTCTAGTTTCTGAATCGTGGTTAAAACCTTGTTTGCCTTCAACAACCTACTCTCTTCCAGGATTTCACTTGATTCGCAACGACCGTGTTGGGCGCACTGGTGGTGGCGTGGCCATTTATTTAAGATCGCATATCCCTTTTACTATTATAAGTTCCTCGCAACCAATGTCTAGTGCTGGCTTTGAACATATTTTCATTGAAATAACGCTTGGATATATGAAGCTCCTTCTAGGTGTCTATTACAGTCCAAATCTAACGATTGACTATTTTTCATCACTTGAAGTCCAGTTGGAGAATTTCACCTCTCTTTACGAGCACACGGTAATCATGGGAGATTTCAATACCTATCTCCTTAAAAATAACAATAGGTCATCTCGTTTGAAATCTCTCGTGAATAGCATCAACTTGCATATTCTTCCCCTTTCAGCAACTCACACTTTTCCTAACTGTGCGCCTTCTCTTCTTGACTTAATTCTCGTTTCTTCCCCTGGCCATGTTGCAAAGCATGGTCAGTGTGATGCTTCCGCATTCTCATATCACGATCTACTTTATTTGTCCTATAAATTGAAACCCCCTAAAGTTAAACCAAGGATCCTTCTCCAGCGCAATTTTGTTCGAATGGACTTGGACCAGTTGAGAGAGGATGCTGCCAATATCGATTGGTTGGTAGTCTCGAGTGCTGACGCTATTGATGAGCAGATTTCTATATTTAACTCCTTACTCACACAACTATACGACATTCACGCTCCAATTCGGCCAGTTCGCATGAAGCATCTTCCTGCTCCTTGGCTCACTGCAGACATAAAAAAGCTACAAGACAAAAAGAACATTGCGAAAACTAAATATCGTATGAACTCTAGTGATCTTAAACGTGAAAAATACCATAGGGTACGTAATCGCTGCAACATGATGTGTAGAGACAGTCAAAGACGCCATATCCATAAATCTGTTGTCGAGGAAGAAGACTCGACTAAGGTCTGGTATTTTCTTAAAACTTTAGGGGTTGGAAAGGCAAAAGAAAATGTAGATACTCCTAATCTTGATTTAAATAAGCTCAATAAGCAATTTTCCTCTTCCGCTACTTTGGATATAAATGTGAAACATAACACTATTAATCAACTTTCTGCTGAGCCAACCCCAGACTTTCCTTCTTTCTTCTTTAGCCGACTTACCATCAGTGATGTTATGAAGAATATTAAAGCCATCACATCTGATGCAATTGGATCTGATTGCATTAGTCGTAAAATGATCCTCCCTATCCTTGATATCTTAGCTCCCATCATTACTGACATCTTTAACTATTCCATTAACTCCAGTAATTTTCCCTCATACTGGAAAGAAGCACAAATAATTCCTCTCCCAAAGAAATCTAATCCGACATATGCGGATTACCGACCCATATCCATCCTTCCCTTTTTATCTAAAGCACTCGTACGTCTTGTGCATCAACAGCTTAGTAAATCTTTTTCCAATCATAACTTACTAAATCCTTTCCAGTCTGGCTGGTCATAGTACGACTACTGCTTTAGTTAAAATCAGCGATGACATACGGTTGGGTATGGATAACCAACAAGTTACAGTATTGACATTGCTTGACTTTAGTAATGCTTTCAATACTGTGGACCTTGATGTTCTACTCGCCGTGCTAAGTTCTCATAACATATCTCCTGGGGTAATTGGCTGGTTTCATAGTTACTTGCATGGGCGCCGGCAGCGTGTACGAGTTCAAGATTCATTTTCTGAATGGTCGACTGTTAAGGCTGGTGTCCCGCAAGGTGGCGTATTGTCTCCTCTATTGTTCTCTATCTTCATCAACTCGATTTGCTCCCACATTACTTCTCCCTACCACCTGTATGCAGACGATTTACAAATCTACTCCCAACGTAAGGTAGCGGATCTACCTGATACAATTAGGTTGGTCAATGAAAATCTTTTACGCATTTCTAATTGGAGTAACTCGTTTGGGCTTAAAGTTAATCCAAAGAAGACCCAAGTTATAATCATTGGGAGTTCAAAATTAATTTCCCGAATAACTTTGTCGCAGCTTCCACCAGTCATATTCGATGGGACTCTTATCCCCTACAGTGACAAAGTAAAAAATTTGGGCATTTTTTTTGACCAAACATTATCTTCGAAGCCGCAAATGAGTGAGCTACGTAGAAAGATGTTTGGTGCAATTGGTTCCCTACGTAGATTGCATAACGTCCTTCCCATTTCTACCAAAATTGCGCTGGCTCAGTCTCTTCTTCTACCGATCCTTGACTATGCGGATACTTGTTATCTTGATCTCACTGAGGAGCAACTAAATAAACTTGAGCGGCTTCAAAATTACTGCATAAGGTTCATATTTGGCTTGCGAAAGTATGGCCACGTTTCCGAGTTCCGCCGTAAACTCAAGTGGCTCCCGATTCGCCTTCGCAGGAATACTCACATTCTTCACCTTCTTTACTGCATTCTGTTTAATCCCATCACACCTCACTACTTAAAAGATCGATTTAAGTATATATGTAATTTACACTCTTTTTCCCTCCGTTCTCAAAATAATCTTTTATTAAGTACTCCTAGACACTCAACTTCCTTCTATCAAAATTCTTTTACGGTAACTGCTATACGGCTTTGGAACGTTCTCCCTCTGGATATTAAGCTATCTCAATCTCTTCCTATCTTCAAAACTAAATTGAAACAACATTATCTATCATTCTAATCTATTTATTCATCTGTCGTCTATTACCTATTACATCTACACTTTGTATATATATATTTGCATAGTTATAATGTCTCAGTACACCCCTCCCGCTTTCTTTTAAAAGTTTCCTCTGCCCTAAGGTTGCCTGGAAGAGATCGCTGTTTAAGTGATAAGGCCGCCTGTTGTGCCGTATCTATTAATATTATTGTTTTTGTGTTTTCAATTCTTTGTGTACAATAAAGTATATTTTACTTTTACTTTTACCATGAAGCTCCTCAAATAAGTATTAAAACTAACTAAAACACTAAAGTCAACAATAATGAAACAACATGCGTTGGCAGTATAGCCCTAAGCACCCAAGTTTTCGATGCTACGTACTTACATTTTAAGCAATTTAATACCTATCCCTTGCTTTAAAGATGAAGGAAAACATCGTGGACAACGTATAAGCCAGAGTGTTCTCTTCAGTGTTTTCAAAGGTGTATGAAGTCCAAAATCTTCCAGTTACTCAACACTTAGCCAGCGGGACTACGGTCAAACCCTTCAGATTCTGAGAAGAGACTCGTGCTCAGTAGTGGACCGATGATGATTTGAAACTGGCGCAGTCTTTGGCTATGCCTGGTGGTACGAAAGCAGAAAGGTTAGGTTAGGTTAGGTTAACCAAAATGTTCTTGGATACTTTCTCTGCAATATATCCTGCAGTATAATGTAGAAATTAGCAGCTAGGTAGTTGTTTAAATCATACAAACGTTTAGAAGCTTGTAACAATCAAAAATCCCCCGTGTACCTAAATGAATATCCACACGTTATCCGATATGACTACGCGTGCCAGTTCGTTAGACGTAATGAACACGCGCTTTTATAATCCTAAGCTTTTTTCATGTTATTGGACTAAACAAAGGTTGCTTTGTTATTTTTTGATTGGTTGATCGAAATAAATAATTTAAAAAAATATTTAAGTTGAGATTAAACTAATATAATCGCAAGATAAGGTTATAAGGCCGGCTTAGACAACACTGCCTAAACTGATTAAGTCCAATTCAATTCAATTCCAACTCCGGGTAACATTATGTCTAATGTTACTCGGACTTGGAGATATTGATTTTTGATTGATTGATTTTATAAATTCTTTATTATCAATAACGATGTAACAGAAATTTTGTAAAAATCTTACAAAAATGTAACATAAATATCGTGATACTTACAGATTTACAGTAGACGGGAAATAAAATATGTTACATTTTCGATCGTGAGCTTATTCAAACTACTATAAATTAGATAAATAGGTATTGCGAAATACTTGTACAGTGTTTTCGCTTAATAAACATTAAAAGGTCCTGATGTGAAGAGGAGTTGGAGAAATTTGATTTTTTAATAGAATTTCTTTCAAAACAATAGATTTATATTCAAAAGTAATATTTATATTATGAGTTATGTTATACTTAAGAGCTGTATGTTACGGTAATGATTGTGTTCGAACTTAGTTAATAGTCAATTATTTTCATAATATTTTCTTATAGTTTTAAGATTGTTGTATAAATAACACCAACAAATATATTCCGAATACATTAATTAATGAGGACACTTGCATGCAGCTTGGTTGACATATATCAAAATTGCCATAAGCACCTTACCTTACAGAGTAAATTTCATTATAATTGTATACGATACTAGCAGATACCCGCGAAGTCGTCCGCGTGAAATAAGTTTTTAAATTCCCACGGGGACTCCCTATTTTTTCTGTTTAATATATAGCCTATGACACTCACAAATAATGTGGCTTTTTATTGGTACCAGAATTTTCAAAATCGCTTCAGTAGATCCAGAGATTACCCCCTACAACTTCAAAAACTCACAAACTTTGTTTCTTTACTAGCTGCAATCATCATTTGAAACCATTCCCACTCTATTGATCAAGAGAGTCCACTCGAAATGAGAAGGCTTTGGTCGTAGTCCACCACGCTGGTCAAGTGCCTTCGGATGGCCGATTTAACATACCATATGCCAATTGCCTCGTTGGTCTAGTGGTTAGCACGTTTGACTGCGGCCGACGAGGACCCGGGCTCGAGTCCCGGGTCGGGCCATAATTAAGTACCGGGTTTTTCGGATTAGAAATTCCCAGTACTAGCCCGGAGTTAAGAAGTTGGCGGCGTTTCACCCCCGTGCCTCGGAGAGCACGTTAAGCCGTCGGTCCCGGTTTTTATCACTAACATGATAATAGTCGTTAAAGCCCGCCAACCCGCATTGGAGCAGCGTGGTGGGTCTAAGCTCTAATTCCCTCTCTCTTATGAGAGTGGAGGCCTGTGCCCAGCAGTGGGACGTTAATGGGCTGTTGTAGTGAGTGAGAGAAATTCTCAGGCATGCAGGTTTCACCGCCAAGTTTTGTTTCCTCGTTATAGCCAGTGATATTAATTCATTGCTTAAAACGCTCGTAACTCAGAAAGTTCCCTCCCTTTAACAACAGAATAGAAGAAAGTTGACGACCTCCCTGGCGCAGCGTTGAGCGCTGTTGTCTTAACGTGGGAGGTCCCGGGTTCGATCCCCAGCAGAGTCAATTTGGGAACTTATAATTTCTCAATTTTCTCTGGTCTGACCTGGTGGCTTCCGTGGCTAGTTACCACCCTGTAGTTATCTTAGACTGCATCATCTCTTACAATCAGGTGAGATAGTCAATGGCTTAAAATTAGAAATAGATACGTGCCCGAGGATCGAACCCTCGACCACCCAAACAGGAGGCCTAACGTCTAAATCACTAAGCTACCAAGCCTTACCACTTAATCATATCATACTAATATTATAAATGCGAAAGTGTGTTTATTTATTGATTTGTTGGTTTGTCCTTCAATTAAGGAGTTTCTGCGGGTATAACATAAAACTTAAACCACGCGGACGAAGTCACAGCCATCAGATAGTAAATGATAAGACTTATTTCAAGTTAGGTTCTTAGGGTTAAGTACTAGGGAATCCTTAAAACAACGAATGTAGGTACTTGATGAAGAGACTTCAAAAAAGTTTTCAAAATGAATTAAGAAGATCCAAGTAAATTTCAAGCTGAATTGGTCCCAAGTAAATCTAGCGATGGAGGGCTTATTGATTCATTAATACAAATGGAAATTTTATTTTTAAAGGCTTTAAGGAGCTGAAAGAATTAAGCGAGCTATTACTGGGACGCTCAAAGATGCAATTTATCCTCATTAAGAGTAATGTCGTCGCCGGCATTAATCACTTCTTGGTCCATTAGTGCCGGAATTACTAGCGGACGTTTTAATTTTACCAAATACAAAACGCAGTTTCAACTGTGAACTCTTATTGTTTGAGTCGTAAAGGCGATTTTGCAATGGAAATTCGTTTTCCTGTCGGCTACACGGTGGATGTTGAGGTAATGTTCGCCAAATATTTCGCCCATCATTCCATTATCCGGTGGTTGAAGCCCGTTTTTTAATGGAATTTGTTAAGTTGTCGAGGAAAATTTTCGTTACATTTTTACTTTTTAATTATGGCGGTTCTTACAGAATACTAATTATAATATTACGTGTAGATCCTCTTTTACAGCTGGGCCTTGTGTAAAAGTCCATTATTTAGCTATCCATTTACCCATATTTTTTAATCTTATGTTATTCTTTCTGCGACGATGTATTTTGCGAAAGGGAGTTAGCCTAGGGTTGTCAGTCGTTCGGATAAAGTCATAGTTGGGTTTTTGGATGCTTGTCCGGTCATACCAGACGGTGTCCGGCTTGTCGGCTATTCTCAGGTTTTTAAATTTTTTACAAGTATTTCAATATACAATAACAATAACGCAGAAAATTTGGTTAGTTTAGATAAATTAGTGAAGAAGTTTTATTTTGATTCAATTATACTTGAATCCTCAATAGTTAAAAGTGTGCGGCCTTTTTACCGAAATTACCGGTTAAAACTGGCTTAGTATGTCCTACTGTTCGATTTTTTTAGACCTGGCAACCCTAGATTAGCACAGATTAGCATCAGATTAACCCCCCCCCTGATGCATCGCTTAAAGCAGTATTAGTCCAAAATTACACTTTTATGTCACGTACCTTGACGTCCCTAAAATAAGCATTATAATTCTATAACACGAACGTCAATAATATTAAAACAATACGGCTTTAAATCATGGTGGTAAGCCCGCAGAGGTGATTACGACCGTCACACTGTAGCTGTTCTTTTACCGTATTAGACCCCTGGTTCAGTCTGATCGTTGAAGTCGTCTGGTCGTTATTGAATATGATTAAGTGGCAACTTACAGAACCCAATGGCTTTTAATTTAGACTCGTTATAAATGACAGAGCTAGTTGCAGTTGTTCTTTCATATTAAAGAGCAGTTAATGTCATATTAATAGTTTTTCATATCTGCATTTTATAGACTTGTCGTGTATAATCCATCTTTGATATACCTACTTCTACAATATCTTTCGTATTTACGTATTATAACAGTTCCAATAATTGAATGGGTGACGGACAGTAAACAGCTTCTGCTAGTGGACTTAGAAAACTGAAATTTCGGATGAAAAGCCAGGCTGATTCTTTGCGCAGAATTACTTAAGTAATTACCAAATCTTACTTTTAAAGAAGGTTTAACCAGAAATGTATTAGAAGCCATTGAACAAAAATGCAATTATCAACGAACGTCATTCAATTTAATTTTTTCAGACAGAATCCAACAAATCGGAAATTCAAAACTTTTTTGATGGCTGCGGCCAAAATCGAACCTATTAAAAGGGATTTTTGGGGTGAAACTTTGCGCCAGAAAAATGTCCAAAACTTTTATAATAGCCGAAGTTTTTATCGATCATTGAAACGCGGATTATTAACAATCTGTTTGCTGTTAAACTTTGGAAAGGGCGTATTCATTTTGTTCAACGCGACCCGGCTTGGATGCTTTTCATGCAACCAAACTTAAATAATAAGGGCCGACGCTAACCTAACCACGACGAGTAGATAAGGACCAATGCTAACCTACCCACGAAGATTGGATCTTTTCTTAATCAACTTCTTTTTTTTTCAAATGCTCCCTGTGCAAATGAATTTTTATTCTTAATTAAATAGGTTCTAAGAAAGATGCTTCAGAACCTTATAGAAATCTGTATCGTGATTTATAAATCTTCTTACTTTGCGAAACACAAAAATTTTAATAAAAAATTAAACTTCATTTGAATGAAGCACAGATAATTATGTCATTTTCTGTGGTGGATGAGTCTAGACGCACTGGAAAAACAACAGTTCTGACAAACTAAGCTTAGTTATTAAGATTTCTTTGAGTTACCACCAAAAAAGACGCTCCGCCTAAACTCCATTCTATATTGCGGATGTGCGCTGCACTTAAGTCTACATATTTCACATGTATTCCAAAAACTGTAGTAGACATCAACAAATCCTTTGAACGAGCACACTTACACTTTGGAAAACCTTTTTAAAAACTGATTTTATTTTGTTATTTTAACTTTATTATATACTCATACAATGATTATTATTATTATTATTATTAAACAACTTTATTGCATACAAAAGAACAGTTACAAAGAACATATAATAAGAGTAGAGACAAAAGGTGACCTTATCACTAAAGTGATCTCTCCAGGCAACCTACACTAATGAATCAATTAGTACTGTGAGACGGGAAATTGCTTATTTATCTAAGAGTTTAAATGCATACATAAACATATACATACAAATAGGTACAAATAATGTACTTACAGAGTCAAAATTTTTCAAAGCTACACCTACAAATTGAAAAAGTTAACATTCTTTTCATTGCTTCCTGCTTAAATTCTCAATCTTTGATCTCTATCCATTTTTTAAAATAGAGACGGGTGGGTGGGCATACCTACGGACAGACAGATGGACAGAAATAAAATCTATCAGACAGTCAGATTTACCTATTATATAAGAACCTACAGATTTCCATAAACAATGAAAAATATATTTTTTTACAATAATTTTTGTAAACCACAAATTTTTTTTATATACAGGCCAGCGCTTGGCTGCAATCAGACTTGCTTGCAGTGCGGTGATGCAGCCTAAGGTGGAACGCGCTTGCCTAGAAGATGCCTATTCACTCTTGATTTCTAAGTACATAAATTTATCTCGCATATCAGCACATCTTTATTGTACGTTGACGGTACTGTCTCAGCACCTTCACAGAAGAGCCCTGTAAAACAACGGATATAATCAAAAAGCAATCCAAATATTGTGGAAAACCTGCTCGGTTACAGATGGAGTTCAAAGGGAATATACCTTTAATACCATAAATCATTTATTTTGCAAAATTGTGCCTACCTAGAACCAAACCACACGAATCGAATTTAACTACTATTTTTTTACTACTGTCACTGCTGGTTACAATATTGACAACATGACAATAGCATGACATGTAGGTATAATATACAATGTGACATTTTGTTTTGTTAATAGTAATGTATTAGTCTATGCTTTTTACGTTTCATTTTAATTTTTTATTAGTGGCATTAAAGGTAGTTTAATAATCTTACTAATATTATAAATGCGAAAGTTTGGATGGATGTATGGATGTGTGGATGTTTGTTACTCAATCACGCCCCAACAGCTGAACCTATCTGGCTGAAATTTGGCACAGAGATAGATTATAGTCTGGAATAGCGTTCACTAGTAATTTATATTTTGACTGAAATTGACATTTAAAGTATTTTTAAAGTAAGCCATTTATAAAGTGAAATGTATATATATTAATTATTCAAGTTTAGTTACAAGATATAGATAAATGTTTTCTGTAGACATTTGTAAACATAAAACAACCAAGGTTGGCAATGTCGGAAGTGAGTAATTAGAATTAGTTAGTGTTATTAACTCGAAGAAATTTGTACTTCAGAGTTCTTTTCGATAAAAAAAATGTTTAATGAAATAAAATGGTAAGGTGAGGATACTCAGTAAAAATGCAAAATATTAAAAGGAAAGAATGCAGAAAAAATATTTACCCTCCCCAAAAGTATACTGTTAATAAATTCAAAAGTGTCGTTGAAGTACCTATTTACTTCTATTACAATAAAAATTAATTGTAGGAGAAGATGTACATAAACGCTAATATTTATAACGGGGCACTCTGAGTTAATTAGGAAAAGTAGCACAACATATTAATTTCTCTTTATTTAGGAAATCTTAAAACCTAAGATTATACGAATATAATATATTCATGCTGTGATGTATTTTTTTATCTTTTTAAGGATGTATAAAACATGCTGTTCCGTACCGGAACAGGTATTCAAGGGTCAACACGATTTGGAGTTTTTTTTTATTAACATAATGCATTGTTTTATTTTATTCAATGGGTTTGATCTTCGAGTGCCCTCTTGCGGCCGAGAAAAAGAGTAGCCAATGCATCCCATTGTTTGGTTCAGCGAACCGCTGCACCTGAAGCGAGATTAGGTACTACCTATTATGATGACATTACGATGTTCATCAATGGTCGATCAATACACGCTTTCCAGTGTAATTAATCTATTCTAATCCCTATCTGGTGTCTCCGTACTCTGCCTGATGATATTGTGATCAAAGTACTCTGTGGTTGTGACACTGAACTGGACCAGTGACCCATTCTAATTGTGTAAATATTGGGAAAATATCGACGACCGGGCCCTGTTGGAACTCACACGGCGGTGCTCGAGGTAGGTGCTCGATTGTTCATTCTCATATTGAACACATACTTTTGCGTCCACAGAAAAAAAAGTTATTGACATTTTATCGGTTTTTTTGGTCTCTTGTAAAATTACAATTTTCATCTAATACTTTTTTCCACTGAAGGTGCGATATATGCGTGACCATTTCAAAAACAACAGTGAAGAATTTTCAACCAAATCGCATTATGTTATTTTTTAACATTAATACTAATTTAACCAAAATATAAATATAATCGATGTCAGTTTATCTTAGTTCCCGCATCTTGTAGCATAACATAATTTTTTTAGGGTTTCTTTATTAAAGTACGGTCGACGAATATTGGTGCAACATAAGATAATTCTTTGTGGGTGCAATCTGTCGTGGACAAGATTACAATTTTTAAGCGCCCATGTATACTTACAATTTACAATTGCATACCTATATAAAAAGTTAGTTTAATTACTTTAGCCTATTCCATATTTTACTAAGAACTTTTAACAGTGCTTGTGTAGGAATGTGCATGCAGAAAATTATATTTTTCTATTTTATGCCGTTTGGATCTATAGATTTTTAGACATTTAAAGATTACCTTGCCACATAGGTACTATTATGAAAATCACCTTTAAAAAACCTATAATTAGGTACTCGCTACTCACCACTCGATATTAACTTTATAATTTAATTTAACCTTATTTCATTGTAATACAGATTCCTTTCGCCTACACGGGCCCCATTTGCGGTGGCTATGAATTTTAAACGAGCTTTCATTTATGTCAGTATCTGTCGGGTATGCGAAATCATGAACAGTCTGTGAAATCGTATTTGTTGTGGTCAAATTAAGCTTACACGTTCTATCAAATATGTACACGACGCATAGTAAATCTCTTTTGTTCATTTGATACTGGAATTGTGTTTTCAACAATCTTGTTACTATTAATTTTTGAATCAAAATTTCAAAGAGATGAAGATAGCGCAAGTTCAGTTCAGCTAAATAATGTTTGAAATGAGTTGGTTACTAGTTACTAGAGGATAAAATGTACATACAGCATATTAAAAGTAACTTTTAATGTTTTATTACATAAATAGATTTGATTCACTTGATCTAATTTGTATGTATGATTTATGATGCACCTTGCACACGCATTTAATGGTCGTATGTAGTATAGTTTATTGTGTGCGCGCGCGCCGCTTTTACAATAGAGACAGTTTAGTCAAAACTGCTTTAAACAGTGGACGTGTTTTATATATCGTTGATTGTTCTGTTTATTGTTCAATTTGGTTTGATTAACGGCTGTGATGACCTCTAGGATGTACTTTACTGTGGCCGTTACGCTGGCGCTATTAGGTAATTAAATTTTTTACTACTAATTCCTACTACGGGAGGAACTGGCTGACATTAAATTAAAACAGCATAATAATATTGCAGGATCTATTAACATGAGATTTTGCAGACAGGAGGTTCAATTATATATACCTAACTAACGAAAAGTCCCAATAAGAAATAGTTTTAAGAATTTCTATCCTTGCTCATAGTCATAATTCTTAATTTATTAGGTGTCAGAAATACGATACAAATGTTTTCTAAAGATTGCCCCAAAATCTTGATTCTTAGCTTGACCACGAATCACAATGTTTTCATTCACCGTTAAAGCAAGCGATATTTACTTAATAGCTTATGAAACGGACTCCCAATTCTGTGCTTACATCACACGTAACTCTAAAAAGTGATGAGCTGCATGTCTGGGGCGGGGGTTTGAACCCATGGCCTCTGAATTAAATAGCTGGAGGCTGAGGTCTTAACCACCAGGCTATTAACGCTTTAGTACCACACCTATTTGATACAGATAACAGAAAGCTATCTTATCTTACTTATCTTATCTGACTTAGTTTGGATGGATGTAAGGATGTGTGGATGTATGGATATATGGATGTATGGAAGTTTGTTACTCAATCACGCCCCAACACTGAACGGATCTGGCTAAAATTTAGCACAGAGATAAGTCTGGAATAGCACATTTTATCCCGAAAAATTAAAGAGTTCCCGCGGGAACCAAAAACCTCAAACCACGCAGATGAAGTCGCGGGCATTCGCTAGTACATGATAAATGATTTATTTATTTCACGTAGAATAACTTGTGTCACTTATATACTTCAAGTCTCTACCACCGGTTCGGAAAATGATTCTACTGAGAAGAGCCGGCAATAAACTCAGCAATTCCTCTTTTCTCAAAAGTATTTTTTTACATTATGTAAACAATACAACACATGACGTTACGTTACAAGAATAACACTGGCTTGTGGGCTACTGGATGTGAGGCCGGTTGCCATGCAACTTTGTCATTAAGAAAATCATCGATAGAATAATAACCTCGACTTAAAAAATGCTGTTTAACACAGTCTTTAAATTTATGCAAAGTTGAAACTTTAATCTCCGCGAACCATCATAGACCGCGGTTCCCATCTTGCATATTAATTTTTTCACATCACCCGCTTCTATTGCAGATGTCTCTTTAATTATTCTCAATTGGCAGCAATTACTAAGCAAGAGAGCTTCCATAAAGGGACCTCGCGACTCCCCGTTTGAAGGCAGCCATAAAATGACATTTTGCCTAGTAAAGTAACCTTTTAATCTTCGAGAAGCCCATAGGAGTAGCAATTATATACTTTAGCTTATTATTAAAGTAATAATGCTAAGTAGAATATTTTCCTAGCGTTCTTGAAGTTTTCAAGCACAAAAATTAGTTAAAAATATGTAATGCCCTTGAATTTGTAAAATTTAGGTATTTTCGTTTATTTTTTTGTGGGTTTATTTTTCATCTAGACTATTAACATATTATTTTAATTAAAACTAAGAAATAAATTGAAATCGAAATTAAAATCTAATAATATTTACAAAAAATACACGCCATTCAAGTGATCGTTAATGATGGAGATGGATGGATCTCAAGAATGGCCAGACCAGGCAGGACTATTATTTTGCTTCCAGTTTGCTCCTGATAAGTTCCCGCTGCGCCCTTAGTGCTTTTCTTTTTTAAAGTAAAATGAAAACGTTTTTTCACCAATTCATACATAAACGCAATTTATGTTATGCTACCTTCCTTATTCAAAACTCTACGATACCAAGTACTTACTTAAAATTAAATTAATTTACAGTTTACTTAAACTTTGCAGGGTGTTATTTTATTATGTATAAGTATGAAGACCAAAGTGGCCCAAAAATTTAATCTTAAGCATCCAGGGTGAGCTACACATTTGCACTGGTGAACTTGCGTTTGAGTTTTAGTGAGTGAGACATAGTGGGTGGTATAATAGGCGAAGGGTTCACTTAAATAGCTCGTCTGCTTGTTTGCCCACATCAGTTCTAGCTCTTTAAAAAAATTGTTTTTATTCCAAAATATTAGATAATTGGTCCACCAACACCAAGGTCCTCGTGCTTTATTTTATCACCCTGAATGAAGTAGGCTTATACTAGCACAGCTCTAGCTAGGGTACCTATAATAAGTATGTAAAAAAACAAAGGCGCAGTCATAGAAGCTTGCACAGGGCGCAGAAAAGGCTATTTACGGCACTGTTTTTGGGACATGACATTTATAAAATTCTTCGTGTCCAATGACCATGGGCCCATGGAAGTCTCAAAAGCAAGCGCCGCAAAAACGTAGTGTTGAGTAATGGCTGAGTATTTGCATCGCTTAAGCAACTGAGCAGATTCGGCAGCTGCACCCGCCTTTAGGTAGGCCGAGCACGGTACTATAGTCATCCCGTCCAGCCTCTTGCCGTCATCCCTGTACAAACCGGAGGGTTCCACTTGTGCAGGGATGGAGGCAGTGGCCAGAGCGTGACGGACAATTTCATTGAGAGCACCGTGGGGAAACAAGCGGCCTGCGCTCCGAATCCCTGTCCGTTCGAGAATCGTCCCCAGGCTATGAGATGGCAGAGCGTGTAACCAGTGACCTGACTCTTTTTCGGATACGTCTAAAATACGGGCTTTATCCGTATCCGAGGTACACTGTGCTACGAGATCCGCATGCGTCAAGACAACGCGCGGTTTGTCCCAAAAACCTTGACATTCCACAGCCGAAGGAAAACTCTCCCCAGGACAAGATGCACTCCAGGCAAACCTCGCCTCCGCCATACTATCAACCACAACGTCAGACGGACTAGTCAGATTTAGGATCTGACTGATTCTTATCAGCCACAGACAGTGCAGACAGAGCCAGAAGAGAAAGATAAGAAAGCCGGAAGACACTTGAGATGGAATGTATGCCTAAGCCCCCGTATTTCACAGGTACGCTCGCTTGGTATTTTAATCTCGATTTTCCGAGATAAAGTAGCCTATATTATTTTCTAGGACCTTGGACGAGCCTCTTTAGTAAATTTCGTCAAAAATGGTCGATAAATGGGCCGTTAAAGCGTAGCAAACAGAAAAACACACATTCGCATTTATAATTTACTGTATTACTAGTTGATACACGAGACTTGGTCCGCTTGGTTTGGTTACCGCGGTAACTCTTTAATTTTCCAGGATGAAATTAGCCTATGTGTTCATCTAGACCATAACCCATCTTTGTGCCAAATTTCATCTAGACATCCATCCATACGTCCAAACTTTAGCGTTTATAATATTAGTATAGGTTAGAATAGACAGTATGAATTAGAAAGGATTAAACAATAAAGATTAAATTGTTAGTTTGTAAAAAGACTAAAACAAACCCCGTGTTAAATACCGCAGCTTCCCGCTGAGTTAATTGTGATAAATCTAGAAATCCCGGGCATTATGATGCATAATTTGAACGTAACGGCTAACGTTTTAACCTAATTCATTGAATGCTTAATTTGAATGCATCTAACTAACTCCAGTATATACACTTACATAATTAAGCGTAGCTGTCATCAAATTATTAGGGTGCCGTTTCGATTTTTAGACTGAAATGGAAATCGGTGGAAAATCACCTTTAATTATAACTAGATGATGCCTATGATGATTAAGTTTTTTGTATTCCCGCGGGAACTCCTTTTTCCGGGATAAAAAGTAACCTATGTCCTTCCCGGGATGCAACCTATCTCTATATTAAATTTCATCAAAATTGGTTGCGATGGGCCGTGAAAACATAGCAGACAGACACACTTTCACATTTATAATATTGGTTTAGATATTATCCTAATTGATTCAGCTTATGGTTTATATTACGTGAGGTATTAAAAAAAAGCTAGGCACCCAAACAGTTTGAGAGGACCATTTCCTCAGTAGGAACATTTATACAATATGACAAACTACTTACCTTTATGTAGATAATTTTA
This sequence comes from Erebia palarica, assembly GCA_964035005.1. NCBI lineage: Eukaryota > Metazoa > Arthropoda > Insecta > Lepidoptera > Nymphalidae > Erebia > Erebia palarica. Next base: position 13,585,659 of record OZ035989.1, read on the forward strand.
TTTTGGTAAACCACGCCAATAAAGTTTCAATCAAGTTTTCAACTTTTCGTTACAGAAAACAAGCAATAAAAAAAAATAAGAAGCGCGATTTTGACCATCATTCCCGAAAAATATTTCCTATCGTCATAGTTTGGCCAACGTTACTCCGATCCTATTTAAACCTAACGAACCTTCTCAAAGAACTTATTATTCTATGACTTTTTTGAATTGAAGGGATTTTTTTAGTTTCTGAGACTTGCGCAAACAGATTTGGAGAGACTATTAATTTATTAATATTCACAGTTATGTAGGTTCAACTTCCAAAATCCCGACGTTAAGCAAAATAAATCCCAAGATCCCGGAATTCCGCAAATCTTTCGGTAATCTTCGGCACGAGTAGATCTATACTAATATTATAAAGAGGTAAAGTTTGTGAGTTTGTGACGTTATAGGGGGATCTACTGAACTGATTTTGAAAATTCTGGTACCAATAGAAAGCCACATAATTTGTGAGTGGCATAGGCTATATATTATCCCCAAAAATTAGGGAGTTCCCGTGGGAATTAAAAATAACTTATGTCACGTGGATGAAGTCGCGGGCAAGTCTGCTAGTAGTTACCTAATAAAATATTAACCAGTAGAAAAAAGCAGCTTTATTCAATTTATTCATTGCAGCTTATTTTTTGAATAAGTCCTGCGAAATAACAGGTTTAAACTAGCGGCACGCTATGATGGCCGGTTTGACGTTTGTCCGCTCATGAAGTTCCGTATTAATTGATAACGACTTTGAAGGAAATAATTGTATTACTTTATTGACGATAGTGATGTGCAGAGATTCATAAATTTTATCGAATGTAGTTTTAGGTTTAGGACTCAAAATTTATTTATTAAATTGATTTCTTAAATGTATACAAGTGTAGAAAAATCAGTTTGCACCATTTAAGGGGTGAATGTACTTGTGAATATGAACAATTTTCACTATGTGGACAAACCTCTGAAATCGCAAAAAAATATCAATAAATTTTTAAAAATGGAATCTAATACGATCGTCACATAGGATCGCTGGCTAGCACAACTACTACCTCCGGCAAACTCGCGTCAATGCTCAATGCAAAACAAAGCAGTTTCGAATTGACGTTGCTTCGAAAAGTATAAACTGTCAGTGCAATGCGATTGTGATATAGTTTTGACCTGGCTTTGGATTTCAAATATTGATACTGCATTACTGTTGACCCTTGCTCGTTAATTTGGACTCTGTTCAAGCCCTTTGTTGTGGATTTCGTCGATATGACCGAACGTACGCAGAGAACTGTTCTAAATAGTCAGACACGTGAGTTCGTAATACGCCTTCGTAACTATTTCGATCGTGAAGCTCAAAATGGAGGGCCAATTTTACCTATAACGTCAGTGGTTGAACGCGTAGCTGATGCGCTTAATATTGGACAACGAACTGTTAGACGGATAACTAAAAAAAAATATGGCGAGACTGGCACAGAAGAAAATAAACTTCACACACCAAAAAAGAGAAAACGAGCAAAACCAGTCGTAGGCATCGATAGCTTTGATGCCGATGCTATCCGAAGACATGTTTACGGCTACTATTTACAGAAGGAGTATCCAACAAGAAAAAAGTTGGTGCATTCACTGAAGGAAGCTGGATTATTCTTCGGTGGGGAAAGTTCTTTAACGAAGATTTTGAAGACCATTGGATTTCGATACAAAAAATGTAACAAACGCAAAATATTGATGGAAAGATTTGATATAGCGATGGCAAGGTATACTTTTTTACGGCAAGTGAAAGAAATCAAAAATTGGCAAAATGTTGTGTTCTTGGATGAAACATGGCTTAATGCTAACCATACTGTAGGCCGTTCTTGGAACGATGACACAGCAGCATCTACTTCCAAAGTTCCTGTAGGAAAAGGATCGCGACTTATAATTTGTCACGCCGGAAACATCAACGGGTTTGTCGAAGGTTCTCTCATGGCTTTTGCGTCAAAAACCACTGGAGACTATCATGAAGACATGAATGGAGAAAAGTTTACTGAATGGTTTACCTCAATGTTGTGTAGCCTCCCTGAACCATCTATTATAATTATGGACAACGCCCCATACCACTCGATGCAAATTGACAAGCCACCTGCCCAATCCCAAAAGAAAGCTGATATCGTCGCATGGCTTCGTAAAAATGGCGTAGATGCAAACATGAATATGTTAAAAGCGGAATTAGTACGTCTTTTAAAAGAAAACAAACCAACCAAGATCCGATACGTCATTGACGAAATAGCATTAGAACATGGGCACAGAGTTATACGGTTACCGCCTTACCATTGTGAGTATAATGCGATTGAGTTGGTGTGGGCTCAAATTAAGGGATATGCTGCAAGACACAATACAGAACCCCCATTTACCACAAAAAAAATGCTAAAATTATTAGAAGAAGCTTGTGAACATGTGACTAAAGGAGACTGGGAAAAGGTTGTGAATAGAACTGTTAAATTAATAAGGGAAGATTATGAAAGAGATGTGAAAATAGATAATATTATAGAAAACGAACATATAATTATTAATGTATGTGATGATAGCAGTGACGACAGTGAAAATAGTAGTATGGACGAATCTGATTAATTATGGCCTTTTGTGGCACCTTTTTTGGTATCTTTTGTATTCATATGTTTCTTGTGTGCATATAAAGTATGTATATTCATTTTCGTTCAAATATTCAGTTCGTTCAAATAAATTAAATAAACATATACATTTTTGTTTTATTAAACCTATTTAATCAGGTACAAAAACAAAACTTAATTGTTTTTTGTTCGAGAATAAATTGACATTCCACATCACTATTGTAATGTGTCAAACCGGCCATCATAGCGTGCCGCTAGAGTAGTTTCGACCAATCTCGATTATATACAAACGGGATATAAAAATAAAATTCATATTCTATTTTCGATAAAAAATTATTACTTTTTTACTGTTTTTACAGTAAATATAAATTTTATATATTTATAAATTTTTTAAACCTGCATTGTAGTTCACAAAATAAAGTATAAAGCTGGTTATATGCTATAAAAATATTAAAATATTAAATTATGTTGTCACTTAACCAAGTTCATCAAATTAATCAATTCGGAAAAAAACTCGAAAAGCAGGGATTTAACACAGAGTTTTGGTATGAGACCATCATAATACTGAATATCATACTACATGTTAAAAATGCGAGCATAAAAGTATGTTTGTTTGTTGGTTTGACATTCAGTCACGCTGCAACAAAGTAACGAATCGACGTGATTTTATAGTCGAGGACCTAGAGAGTTACAAAAGCTACTTTTTATATACCAGAAAGTTATGGATTACCCGAGGGAAATTAAACAAAAAACATTCCTCGAGGACGATGTCGCGCGCATCAGCTAGTTAAATGTAGGTACTTTGTTTTTCCAAAATAGTGTTTATGTCACCGTAAGATTGTAAAAACCGTTAGATTATAATCTAACTCGCGAAATTGTAAACTGTCGAAAGATTGTGAACCGTTCAATGTTCTGAGTGTAAATTTTTGAAATATTAATTGTATTTACGATTTCTTGCGTCTTTCTTGTAGGTTACGTTAGGGTTCGACATATATAATGCGGTCCGGCACATAGGTTCTATCGGGTTAATATACCTAACAGATTACAATCTACCGAAAAATAATGCGTTAAATTGTAATCTTTCGACAGTTTGCAATTTCGCGAGTCAGATTATAATCTAACGGCTTTTACAATCTTACGGTGACATTTACATTTCCCATTGACAACGATACACGGTAGTTACGACGCGTGGCTACAATTAAAGATCCCCAAAACAGTTTTTCTCATTAGGTACTTAATCATCACATTACTGGTTTACTACACTTGCGGAGTGCTTCATTGAAATGCGTCTAATCAAGTAGGCAATATACATAATTAAACGGCTGAATAAGTAATCGCATTCCGCAATGTATTTACATCCTTATTACTACGACTAGTACCTATAATATGAAATAGGGATAGGTAATGAGGTACCTAGAACCTACCTACTAGACTCAAATAGAGTTGTCGCGTATTTAGACATTTAAATTAATCGGATAAGATTTCGTTCCGCTTGTATTCAAAATCTTTACTTATGTAACTCAGCCATAAGAGAGAATTTGATTTGATTGTGTGGTGAGATAACTACATCGACATTTTTTTTTTCTACTACAATTTTATGCTTAATCTCACATGCGATTGCGTTGCGGAGCATTTCGATATTACTTGGCACATACCTGTGGTGCTGCAGTAAGATAGAGTATCGTTTGGTGGCACGTCTTTACCGGCAGAGTCGTAGCTAGCTACGGCCTTCTACCACCTTCTACGAGATCGAAGCCTATCCAGATCAGAGAAAATACAGAAATTATAAATTCCCGAATTGACCCAACCTCATACTGACTATTGTTGTTGTATATTATACTAGCTGCCAAGACCACTCTACCCGTATTTAAACAATGAATTAGTTGATGCATGTCGGTTATTATCCACGCATCAAAGGCTACGTGCCTCGGGGTATCATAACAAGACAACAAGATAGCCCAAGTGCTATATTAAAGTATTAAGGCGCGCACGACGCTTCAATTGAGCACATTAACTGCTCGTTTTGGTACGTCCCAAACTGAATATTGTCAGTTTTATCTTTATACAACGATTATAATATTATTATTTTTGTACTTACATAAAAACTTACTAAAACCATTCATCCATACTAATATTATAAATGCGAAAGTGTGTCTGTCGACTGTTACGATTTCACGAACCATCCGAGCAACCGATTTTGATGAACTTTGGTACAGAAGTACAAGTTTCAGTCCCCGGGATGCACTAGGAAGTAGTTTGGCATTTTAGCCCGGAAAATTAAAGTTAAAATATATGTTTCAAATTTCGCCAAAATCGGATAAACAGATAGGCCGTAAAAGCGTAGAAGACAGACAGACAGACACAGTTAAAATTTATAATATAAAGAAAGAAAAACCCTTTTCACCTCTTCTACTCACTCCCTGGAACGTCCACAAAAAACTGGTGAAAATTCCAAACCCAGGACTTCCCCAAACAATTCAACTACTGTACTTACCTTTGATCTGCAAAGACTTAAGTACTACCTTACTAATTGCATTAACAATGCATCTGAAAAAGGACTGCACTAATGAATAAACCAGACGTTTTATTCCATTGTAGAATGCCAAGTATTTGACTATGCAGATTTCTGTAGGTTAACAATACATACGTAGGGAATTAACTCGCGGTCACTCACTCCTTTCATCATCGTCACTTCAATCCATTGCCGGCTCACTATTGAACAAAAGTCTCCTCTCAGAATAATAAGAAGGTTTCGGCCACAGTCCACCACGCTGACCAAATTATTGGTAGACTTCACACATTTTTATTGAGAAAATTGTGGAGAACTCTCGGTCATGCAAGATACCCCACGATGTTTTCCTTCACAGTTAGTATATAGCAAGCATCAATGATAGTAAAAAATGATAATATCATGAATTCTAAAAACTCACTCCTGTAAGTACTGAATCGAAATCAAAACTAGGTAATGCATTCCGCTTCTCGTGGGTAAAATTGCTCCCGCTGCAACGTATTTTAAGAAACTAACTATTTCATAGGTAGCTAAGGACCCAAGTTATGGATGTTAAAAAAGTTCAGGGGCCATACTACCAACTTGTTTCATCATTGTTGACTTTCGTGTTTTAGAATCCATACTAATATTATAAATGCTAAAGTGTGTGTGTGTTGAAATTTTGTATAGGGATAGGTTGTATCCAGGGGATGGACATACTTAGGCTACTTTTTATCCCGGAAAATTATGGAGTTCCCGTGGGAATCAAACAAGCTCATTCCACGTGTACGAAGTCGCGGGCATCATCTTTAAACTAGCGGCACGCTATGATGGCCGGTTTGACGTTTGTCCGCTCATGAAGTTCCGTATTAATTGATAACGACTTTGAAGGAAATAATTGTATTACTTTATTGACGATAGTGATGTGCAGAGATTCATAAATTTTATCGAATGTAGTTTTAGGTTTAGGACTCAAAATTTATTTATTAAATTGATTTCTTAAATGTATACAAGTGTAGAAAAATCAGTTTGCACCATTTAAGGGGTGAATGTACTTGTGAATATGAACAATTTTCACTATGTGGACAAACCTCTGAAATCGCAAAAAAATATCAATAAATTTTTAAAAATGGAATCTAATACGATCGTCACATAGGATCGCTGGCTAGCACAACTACTACCTCCGGCAAACTCGCGTCAATGCTCAATGCAAAACAAAGCAGTTTCGAATTGACGTTGCTTCGAAAAGTATAAACTGTCAGTGCAATGCGATTGTGATATAGTTTTGACCTGGCTTTGGATTTCAAATATTGATACTGCATTACTGTTGACCCTTGCTCGTTAATTTGGACTCTGTTCAAGCCCTTTGTTGTGGATTTCGTCGATATGACCGAACGTACGCAGAGAACTGTTCTAAATAGTCAGACACGTGAGTTCGTAATACGCCTTCGTAACTATTTCGATCGTGAAGCTCAAAATGGAGGGCCAATTTTACCTATAACGTCAGTGGTTGAACGCGTAGCTGATGCGCTTAATATTGGACAACGAACTGTTAGACGGATAACTAAAAAAAAATATGGCGAGACTGGCACAGAAGAAAATAAACTTCACACACCAAAAAAGAGAAAACGAGCAAAACCAGTCGTAGGCATCGATAGCTTTGATGCCGATGCTATCCGAAGACATGTTTACGGCTACTATTTACAGAAGGAGTATCCAACAAGAAAAAAGTTGGTGCATTCACTGAAGAAAGCTGGATTATTCTTCGGTGGGGAAAGTTCTTTAACGAAGATTTTGAAGACCATTGGATTTCGATACAAAAAATGTAACAAACGCAAAATATTGATGGAAAGATTTGATATAGCGATGGCAAGGTATACTTTTTTACGGCAAGTGAAAGAAATCAAAAATTGGCAAAATGTTGTGTTCTTGGATGAAACATGGCTTAATGCTAACCATACTGTAGGCCGTTCTTGGAACGATGACACAGCAGCATCTACTTCCAAAGTTCCTGTAGGAAAAGGATCGCGACTTATAATTTGTCACGCCGGAACCATCAACGGGTTTGTCGAAGGTTCTCTCATGGCTTTTGCGTCAAAAACCACTGGAGACTATCATGAAGACATGAATGGAGAAAAGTTTACTGAATGGTTTACCTCAATGTTGTGTAGCCTCCCTGAACCATCTATTATAATTATGGACAACGCCCCATACCACTCGATGCAAATTGACAAGCCACCTGCCCAATCCCAAAAGAAAGCTGATATCGTCGCATGGCTTCGTAAAAATGGCGTAGATGCAAACATGAATATGTTAAAAGCGGAATTAGTACGTCTTTTAAAAGAAAACAAACCAACCAAGATCCGATACGTCATTGACGAAATAGCATTAGAACATGGGCACAGAGTTATACGGTTACCGCCTTACCATTGTGAGTATAATGCGATTGAGTTGGTGTGGGCTCAAATTAAGGGATATGCTGCAAGACACAATACAGAACCCCCATTTACCACAAAAAAAATGCTAAAATTATTAGAAGAAGCTTGTGAACATGTGACTAAAGGAGACTGGGAAAAGGTTGTGAATAGAACTGTTAAATTAATAAGGGAAGATTATGAAAGAGATGTGAAAATAGATAATATTATAGAAAACGAACATATAATTATTAATGTATGTGATGATAGCAGTGACGACAGTGAAAATAGTAGTATGGACGAATCTGATTAATTATGGCCTTTTGTGGCACCTTTTTTGGTATCTTTTGTATTCATATGTTTCTTGTGTGCATATAAAGTATGTATATTCATTTTCGTTCAAATATTCAGTTCGTTCAAATAAATTAAATAAACATATACATTTTTGTTTTATTAAACCTATTTAATCAGGTACAAAAACAAAACTTAATTGTTTTTTGTTCGAGAATAAATTGACATTCCACATCACTATTGTAATGTGTCAAACCGGCCATCATAGCGTGCCGCTAGTGTAGTTAGGTATAATCCTTATTTTAGGAACGTCAAGGTACGTGACATCAAACTGTAATTTTGAGTAATATTGCTTAAGTATTGCTTTAAGCGTTGGCAGTATGGCCCCTGTTTCAGTCAATCACTTACTAACTAAGTAACTCTTCAACTCCCAGCCCAAGAGAACATAAATTCTGCAAGTTGCCTTCAATAATGTAGAAAATGTGTACTTACAGCCGGATTTTTCAAAATCCCACGTGAACGAAACGATGGTCGATCGCTAGTTCAAAGCAAAATGTGTTTTTCAATGTTGCTTGTGGACTTCAGTTTCAGTAGTCTATCAGTGTTTCTCAGAAAAAGTAAGACGAATAAACAAAACATTCAAAACGCAACTCATTATGCACCTTAAATAGAATTTTCCTTAACGAAACAAGCGCATTTCCTGCACTTAAACTCTTATCTAATGCAATCACTTTAAAGCTAAATGTTTTCGCGGGCGTGGGTTAAACTAACCTTATCGTAAAGACTACGGGGAAATTATAAGATGGAGCCCTCAAAAACTAAATTAAGTATATTACTGGTGTAACTATACGTACTTTACTATGTAGTGTATAATAATTTATATTTAAATAAAAAATATCATAATAAAATAATATTAAAACAATAGTAGAATAATAGTATACATTACGATCTAGATGAGGCGCGATCTTGAATTTAACAAAGAAGGTATCCGGCAATCTCGCCGCTTGGGAAACGAGAACTCGACATGGTGTAAGAACGAACTCGGTTGACACTCGTTTCAAAAGCATTACTATGCGTTTCCCTATAAGGTCGATTGTTCTGGTGGCGGAGGGGGCGATACATAAAATTAATATTTATGTATATTCAATAAAACATTTCGAACGCACTACATTGTTGGACGCTGTCTACTGCAAGGGGGCTTTGGTATATTATGTGCTTCGTGAACCTGACTTGGAGAGCTTTCGACAATATTTGATTTCCACCTATGGTGGATTTATATACATTATACATACTTAAAATACAACATACTTACACGTATTATGATGACATATTACTATCGCAGGTTAATTTGGGCTCTGTGGAATATAAATTACTCGCTTCGGCGATGCCTCAACACGGCTGGTTCTGGCTTGATGTTTACCTAGTTGAACGTTAAGATGGGATCGGTTTGTTGTTGAACCAGAGAGCTTGCTTTCTGTGCGCAGTGCACTTCGTGTGCTTTTTTATGTTTTATCTACTCCCATGCTATAAATCCTCTATAACAGGTTCTGAAACAGTTAGCTTATTGCCAACATTAAAATACCCGTTTACAAACGGGTGATGTAATGTTGTACTGAATTTCATAACAACGCTCCTTTGTTTTTTTTTTCGATCCCCTCTGCGCAAAGGGTTAATAGGCCTATTACACTGCACTTTTCACAGGGACCCTTACAAATGATTCAGAATAGTGTAATAAGATATAGGGAGGAAGGGTCCCTAATTTGGTCCATAATTCTGTGTAATAAGCGACGCTCGAATTAGCGGTCACGCCCACCCTTACTTCAGGGCCCTGATAAAAGTGCAGTGTAATAGGCCTATTACTCAACAGACAGCCACATCTGCTCGATGCGTGGTTTCTGTATGAATTACAAAAAAAAACATCTATACGAATTTCAAAAAAAGAACATTGTCATACACGCCGCGCGCTGTAAAAAAAAAAGGTTATTAGAATTTTCCCCGCCATTTTTCTTCGTTTTTTTATTGTTTCGTTAACAAAAAAATGAGCGATTGAAATTTTTAGCAGTTTGGATAAAATAATTGCTAACTATTTACAACTTCCTAATCCTGAGTTGTATACAGGACATTGCTTTCGCATAACATCTGCCACAATATTAGTAGATGCCGGAGGAGACATAACAAGTTTAAAACGGCACGGCGGATGGAAGTCTACATCTGTTGCAGAGGGCTATATTAATGACTCTCTAACCAACAAAATCCACGTGTCGAATGTAATTTCGAATTCCATAGAAAATAAAAATAGTGAAGTGGTAATATAAATATTCCACCGAGTACATCGGCACAGGACGCTCCAACATTAAAGAACATCAAGTGAATTTTAATAATTGCACTATACAAAATGTTAATTACTATATATTATATAATAATTCTTTCATTAATACTTAGTTTATTTGTATGTACTCAGTAATGGATGATATTTTTTTTTCTTTGTCTAAGTTAGCCACACAGGGTTCTTTATTTTATCGCAATTTTAGTTTTGTTGTTTCTTATATACAGCGTGGGTTTAGGCGCTGGGGAGTTTCCGCTATTTGATACGTCCGCTCCCCAGCCCTTACAATAATGATAATATTAGGCTTAAAATACTAAACATACAAGCAATTTAAACATGGAACTAAATGTTAGTATTACTATACAATAATTGCCGGGCCTCCAAATGCCCCGCGCAAAGCGCTATAAATTGTATACTAATACATTGCTATTGTAACTAAGATAGGTGTACTGGTAGGCCCCAGCGTCGGCTATATGATGCATAGGCCAGGAGCTCCGAATACCCCGCGCGGAAGTGCTTTGAATGATATGGACTGAGCTGAACAATACTGAAACTAACAATAAATGTAGTATAATATGATATGAACATAGCGTGTTTAAAGGATGATAATAGTATCGATGACCAACTAAAATGAATATGTCCTTTAATTTATGGATTTAACATACATAGATTTAAGTAAAATGGAGTTGAACTTTACAGTATGTTATACAGTTTATAAATATGTTGCTTATAAATACTTATAAATATTAACCCTTACATCTAAACTTAAATTTAAATTATATACATATGATGTACAGTGCACATGATGTAAACTGGGTTGGATACAGCGTAGACAAGTTGCATGTTAGTCCCCAAACCGCCGTGCGCCCCACTCTCCGATGGAGTGGTGCACAATAAGTGTAGCACACACGTCTCCTCTTTTACATCGTGCTGTCGGTTTTGTTGAAATCCTTTAATGCGCTAAAGATGCTGTTCGAGAACCCCGTCAGAGACTCTATACACGCCTGTTTCCCAACGAGGTCAGGAATAGAATAAGGTGTGCGCCGAAGGAATTCGCACAACGATTCGTGTTGGAATCTCTGGTTGGCGAATTTTGGGCAATCTTTCAGTAGATGATCCACTGATTGGACGGTTGTTCCGTCGCATGGGCACCTATCGTCGTCGATGATCTTAAAACGTTTTAAGTACTGTCTGTGGTAGCCGTGTCCGGTGAGCATTTGTGTGAGGAAGAAGTTTATTTTGGTGCATCTGAACAGTGTTTTTATGTCCTCAAGACACGGTAATAATGTGCGTGTATGGGCGCCCTGAGCCGAGCTGCCGTACCTGGCCTCCCAAACTCGATGTAATTCGTTCCGTGTTCCGCGCCTAACATAGCTGACAGGGAATGAGGAGTAATCGGGCTGCTTGTGAAGTGCAGTACCGTCCTTGGCAGCAGCATCCGCTGCCTCATTTCCCGCAATGCCGACGTGAGCCCGACCCACACGAAGTTGATGGGATTGGGGTGTGAGTGGATGACGCTGTGTATGGATGCGACCAAAGGGTTAGAGGTACTCCTTTCTCGCAAAGCCGCCAGGGTGGCCCTGGAGTCGGAGAGTATCGTGTACCTAGAGGGTTTTCGACTGTTGCTATGTGTACGATCGGCTGCTCAGAGGCAGGCTTTGTAAATGACGAACAGCTCAGCCTGGAAGACGGAGCAGCTGTCGTGCGGTTTGAATTTCTTGGTGGCGGTGACATTGTTTCCGTCGTAGCACACGAAGCCTGCACCAACAGCTCCGTCCTCCTGCTTGCTGCCATCCGTGTAGATGAGTGTGTTAAATTGGATGATATTAGGTTACTAGGACTGGATGTTTTAATGTTAGCAGTAAGCTAATTATTTCAGAATCTGTTATAGAGGATTCATAGCGTGGGAGTAGATAAAGTCTTGTATGAAACTGTTGATAATTAGGTATTAAAACACTCATATGATACTATTATCTCACTCCGCTTAGCGTCGTGTGATAAACCCACATTCGTGTTTTAATACCCCTTATTATACAACTGTTGCATAAATAACTATTACAGTACGTCTGATTTTACCTTGCGATCTACTTCAAGATGACGACTTATGCTTACATTATATAAATTTACGACGTTCGCTACGTTCGAACCTTCGAAATAACCTTCCATGGTTGATAGGAAGTTGTTTATTATGATCACTATCTATATTACGTTCAAACAATGTCCTACTACCCATGGTGGTTTCCGCGCTGTATTTTAACTAACATACTATTACTGAAAGTTGCATCACGCTTGTGGATTCTGTTTCGTTGCGGCGAACAACCCTGCAGAGCGCCTGGTGCATCGTTGGAAACTATTACAGGTATATGTGGAAGTACACTACTCTAAACATGTAATTATCCTGCTATACGCTGACATAGTAGAACGCACCACTATAAAGTATGCTTGCATACGTCGCGCTATTTCCTCAAATGATGACCTAGTGATTGAAAGGGAGGGGAAGCTAGGTTGACTTTTGATATTCTATGAGACTTATTAGTCCATGACTTAATATTCCTCTTGGGGTATCAAGAGAGGGAAGAAGCTTGGTTGGTGGCAGGGTGGAGCCAGCCAACCATCATTTATTTTTTAGAAAAGTAAATGATGCCATTCAAAGCATCTTCCTTTTCTTATAAAAGGAAGATGCTACTACTAGGATTAGCTCGTTTGACTGTGACCTTTCGGAACAGCATTTATGTTGTTAATTAAGATAGAAATCTTAACCCTGGGTTATAATACAAAAGGTCTTTAACTCTCAGATTCAAAGTGTAGATATCTCAAAGAGATATAATATAATATGATTGTTTAATAATCCTCTGGCTCACTTAGTATACGTGCTAGAAGTAAGGCATTAGAACGACCAAAATACAGTATACAGCACAGTAGTAAGCACAGTAGTAGTAATACGCGTGTAAAACGTGTGTCATCGCTTAGTGTTGAATCAATACTCGAACACGCGTATAAAACCCAAGGAACCCAAAAGTTTTCAAGATTACAATTATTATATCATAATTACTTCTACCTTTTGTACTTATCAGCTCTTTTGGACTGGACGGAAGTACTCAGATCGGCTTCTTATTCTGGCATTATTGATCGTCTATCTTTTCCTCTTAGTCTAGGCCTTATTTATGGTACTAAAACACTTTATTTACATAACGTTTTTGTCAGCCAAGTGGATTAAACGATTAATTATGCAAATGTGGTCTAACACCTGACTATGGGCGGGTCACGAAGCTGCGAATAACATGCACCCTCTACAGGCAAAAAATCACTGCCTTCTTCTGTTAATTATCGACTTTTATAATGCTGCACGAGACTTTTTTATGTAATCATGTTTTTTACTGTGACTTCGTCCACATGAATTATCGCATATGCAAAAATGGTCTACCTACCCGTTATTAAATATGTAAATTTTATATGCAATTAATTTTGATTTTCAAAAGTGGTTTTTGGAACGAAAAAGCATCAATAAACTTAATGGAAATCATTCGATACCTTTAACATTTAGTCAATCAGTCGCACTCAATAAATCATTGGTCTCAGTACATAGTGCGCCTGTTTGTTCTTTGTATTCCAGCAACAATAACGCGAGCAATAGATGTGAACGTCACGGGCGAATGGAGACCGGAGCGAGGATGGGAAGTGACGTGCTCCTGGGCGACCCTGCCCAACGACACACTGCAGTCTGTGCGCCTTTACAACAACGGACAACAGTTCATGATCTACCGGCCTGAGGTCAGTAACACGAATAATAGATGGGAATGACACGGGCGTGGATGGAAATTGACGTGTTCCTGGGTGACCCTGCCCAACGACACACTGCAGTCTGTGCGCCTTTACAACAACGGACAACAGTTCGACATGATCTGCACTTGCACACTTTTGAATTTTTTAAGAGTTTTGAGTCTAAGACCACCGGAGGAAAAAATTAAAAAAAAGCAAAGATACTTGAACGGTTGCTTTTACCTACCTAACCAAAATCTCATAATCGAACTCAAATTTATTTTATTCAAATAGACTAGATAGTGGTAATCTTGGTAGAATATTAATGAATTGTAATTAGAAGGAGATGCTCTGTATTCTGAATTGAGCTATTACGATTCATCTTGTTGAATCCTATTTGCATGAAGAATATTTTAAATTAGTAGGTATACCTAAGTATTTGAAATTATAAATGCAAATGCTTTCTGTTTATTTGTTACGCTTTCACGGTCCATCTTTTCAACCGAATTTGGTGTAATTTGGTACCGAAATAGGTTGTGTCCAGATAAAGGACAGGCGAAAATTATCTCAGGAATTCATGGAAACCGGCAAAGTGCGAGTCGAACTCGCACATGAAGGGTTCCGTATCTACCTACCAACGTACAAGATTTAACACTGTACCTACTGTACTTTTTAATAGTATAGGGAACCCCTTTAATTTATAACTTTATTTTATTTCTATTATTTGTTGTTATAGCAGCTATAGTACACTTTGTACTTACACTTTAATTTCATGTGTCTACCCCCTGATGCAAGAGATACAGCAAAAAACGCCCTTTTTTTGTCATAGCGGCAATAGGAATAAAAGTTTAACTATGTATAGCTATATAACGTTTCATGAGATACAGACGGAGAGCGGAGGTTTAGTCAGGGGGACACTACTGGCTTTGGCCACACTTGGGATGTTTAGGAACCCTTAAACACCTAAACCACGCGGACGAAGTCGCGGGCATTTGAGTAATTTTGTATACGATGTCATCTTCAGAGAAATAACATTCTACTATAGAAATTTCCTTTTAAATCAAGCGCTACACAAATAGCTATGAATTAAACCGTAACGTACCTAATCTAAATTCAAAAGATAATCTTCATAAATATATTCGTGTAACCAAAGGTTTTCTCTTCGAATAGCTTTCCAGTCTGTTAGTTAAATAAAAAGGGACCAAGGTCGGGTGTAACGACGAAATTAATTGCTTCCCCGGCCATTCATAATAAAAATTTCCTCCGCAAAATGTATTTTGTTTAACCACTAAAGCTTGCGATAGATAAGGTCAACTGAAGTGAGGCGGAATTTATTTCATTAGTTTGTGGAACTTAGAGAACGATTAGACGTGTTACACTTACTTTATTTTATAAAAACAAATTGAAAGTACCTACTAGTTAAGTACTTAACTACGATTTTAATAGTTATCTAGGTAGGGACCTACTGTCCCCGGTCCACAGTCCAAACGTACAGTTTACTCCGTCAGCTCTAACCTACATTTCGTAATACATTTAACAATTAATCAGTGCACTAACATCATCCCGACCATCACGCGTGCCGCTCATTATATCACATTAGCATTTAGCTTTAATCATAATAGTTAATTGTAATAATAATTATAAATTATAATTCTAATCAATCAATAAACCTTTTAGCAAGCATTCTATCAATTAACGGCCATAGATGGAAACCTACAGTCCCAAAAAATTATCTTATTTTACTCAGGTACAATGACTGAAATCATTCATAATATCCAGTATCTAACTTAACGACGGTTTGACGTCCTCCCTAGCGCAGTGGTGAGCACTGTGGTCTTACAAGTGGTCTTACATCTTACAAGTCCCGGGTTCGATGTCCATCAGAGTCAATTTGGGAATTTACAATTTCTGAATTTTCTCTGGTCTGGTCTGGTAGGAGGCTTCAGCCGTGAGCTAGTTACCACCCTACCTGCTATAACCTACCGCCAAGCGATTTAGCGATCCGGTATGATGCCGTGTAGAAACCGAATAGGGGTATGGGTTTAATATAACTGCCATAACTACCATACCATACCCTACCAGCGCAAGTGTTTCCTGCCGCGTATGATTTAAGTACATTCAAGGCAAGAGTGAATTGGCATCTTCTAGGCAACCGCGTTTCAACCTAGACCTCATCATTGCTCTGCACTAATCATGATTGTCGTCAAGCGCAAGCAAATCTTGCAATAAAAAATAATACCCCTAACAGTTTTACCCGCTACCATTTTAGACTGCATCATTACTTACCTTCAGGTGAAATCGCAGTCAAGGACTAACTTGTAGCATACCAATTCTGTGCTTGTAGTGGAAATAAAAAATTATACAAGAGTTAGCGTCATGCCTACGCGTCTCGCACGCTATGATAGGTAAATGAACTCGTCTTATTCGAGTCATAAGTGAAGTAGAACTGAGTGGGTCTAATCTTCCCCATCCTAGCGTATTACCGGTGCAACCGGCCGCTTCCTTTCTATTATGTTCTTATTGACTACGTTGATCAACAACGGGTTTAACAAATGTTTAACATTTCCTAGATTCAGAGATGCGCTACCATCCTCACAATGCATCTTCATTTGAATCTAATATTACGGTTTAGGTACCCTACGTTTGGACAGGTTTAGTTCCACATACTCGTACATAGCTGACACGGTGACAGCGTCGCTAACTAGTACCTATTGAAAATAAAATAAAAACAAAAACTAAACAGGCATAGAAATAAGTTCCAATTATGGCCAACGGGCCAGATAAGTGTGGGACTGTAAATACCTGTTTAGGTACTCTTGCTGTTAAAGATTACGTAAACGACAAAAGAGCATGGATTTGACTCGCTCCAGCAAAGCCAAGGACAGCGGTCACATATATTATGTACTTTACATTAAGTACTAAAATTGTAATTTTTTTTTTCAAAAGAGCAACGAGTTTCTTGCTGGTTCTTCTCGGTAGGAATGGCATTCCGAACCAGTGGCAGATTCACTTATCGAAATTAATTTAATAAAACATTTTATTTTAGATTTTTGCACAAGCTAGAATATGGAACGCCCTTTCGGCTCCTTTATCCCGCCAACGATTATTGGCACTTGTACCTAGTTAGCAACCTTCAGAGTAAACAGCTAGTTAGCAGTAGCAAGAAGTTACCCTACCTGCGAAGACGTACCGCCAAGCGATTCAGCGTTCCGGTACGATACCGTGTAGAAAACGATTAGAGGTATGGGTAAAATATACTGTTGTATAGGTACAGCAGTTATATTTAACCTGTTAGGGGTAGGCCCCTAACCGGTTAGCTCGCTACCATCTTAGACTGCGTCATCACTTACCATCAGATGAGATCGCAGTCAAGGGCTTTTACTATACTTACATTCTTCGGCGCTACAACCCTTTGTGGGTCTTGACCTCCTCTACGATTATTCTCCACCTGGCCCTATACTTTGCCTCCATGAAGGGAGCTTTCCCCTTCGTGGAGTCTCTGCAGATCTTCCACACAATGTATCCATCTTTTTCGTGGTGGCTTACCTTTGGATCGTTTCTGTTATGGTGTCCATTGGCTTGACTTCCAAGGGCTTGTAGTTGAATTTTAAAAATACCCCTTTTGAAAAGATAAGGAGTTTTAGGTAGATAATTTATGTGAGTGTATTGATTTTTTATAGAAACACGGCCACGGTCACTCGGAGGTTTTCCACGGCGCCGACAAGATGATGACTGTAAACTGCACCACTATCACGTACAGAGGGCAGGAGGGTCGGTGTGTTCTGCTACTGGAGCCGTATCAACCGCCTGTGACCAACTATAACTACACCTGCGAAGTGTCCGGCGAGAGACCGATGTTTAGGATCGGGAAGAAGGATTATGTGATCCGGGTTCTTGGTAAGTAGTATTCAAAGTCAAAGTATGTTTATTCAAAATTGATACGACTTACACATTAGGGACAGGGTAAGTAGTACCAAACGCACCCTGGTCTGAGAAGACCCCACAGCAAACTCACAAAACAATTCTTTGTTTGTACCTACATAACCCGTCGAAATATCTATAGAGCTTGCTGTAGGATAGGTACTTTTTATCCCAAAAAATCAAAGCGTTTCCGCTCATGTTGGTTAAATTAAGGTTAAGGCTTCATAAAAAGACTACTACTACTATAGTTTAATTGTACTTTATTTCATATTTAAAAAAAAAACAGTACAGTACACATGTGTGTTTTTCATGAAATAAATAAATAAAATAAAAAATAATAAAAATAAAAAGATTGAAGTGAATGACTTTTCGCTGTACGATCCTTAATGTTTCCGCCCTCACCTGATTGTACATAATCTCTTCTCTGTTCTAGTTCCACCATCAGATGCGACTCTAACAAGCACCAAGCATGAGGACTGGTCTCCAAATCGGGTGATGCTGAACTGTTCTTCTACTGGTCTGCCAGCGCCTAACCTACTGTGGACTGTTGGTGACGACAAGGTAAGTAGATAATAGAAGTTTGGTAGAATAACAACGTGACTAGGTACAGTCCGTTCTTGAAAAGGACAGGGCTGATTGTATCGCTACCCCTCAGTGGCGGCGCTAGACCTCGTGAAAGACCTCGCTAGGCTTGGACGTCGGCGAAATCAGCTTTGCAAGGCCCCTTTCATTTCCAAGTCAAGAAGTAAGCAAATATTAAAATAACTTGTAAAATATTTTTGCGAGGCCCCCTTCGTCGCGAGGCTTTGGCGGTCGCAGACTCATAAACGCTGCCATTGTTATAATCCCTTCTACTTATATAGCTACTAGGTATACCTACTGCTATATCCTAGGGATAGTGTCCCCTTCATTATGCTCCGCAGAAAGATAATTCCAGAACCATACCAAGCGTATCACTTAAAGGGATAAGTAATGAATGAAATACTTTCCATTATGTATTGTTTAGCTCCAAGTTCGTACCCACCTTGTAACAAAATCAATTAAATCTCGTTCTTTCACGCGTTCATTACGCGTGAAAGCAGATTCCCTGTTCTGTTTGAACGAATATGCATTCCTGTCTAATGCGGCTGAAATGAGTAGTGTCTAGCAATCTGTAGGCTTCTTTGTCTTTGTAATGCTCCCTGCAGAAAAGGACAGCACTAGAAATTTAGTTCTGTTTAGGGATTATAACTCTGTTGTACAGAGTTATAGTCCCACAAACTTATGTTACCTGGTAAAGGCGTCGCTAGCGCTAAATAAATTGAATAGTATTCAATGTGTTTTGCACGCGACTAGCGACCATATAATATTATATGGTCGCTAGTATAGGAAAAATAAAATAACAACAGTTTCAATTTTGCCCACCGGGTCAGATAAGTTTGTGGGACTACGTATGTGTCCACCACAGATTAAAG
This sequence comes from Erebia palarica, assembly GCA_964035005.1. NCBI lineage: Eukaryota > Metazoa > Arthropoda > Insecta > Lepidoptera > Nymphalidae > Erebia > Erebia palarica. Next base: position 13,604,918 of record OZ035989.1, read on the forward strand.
ATTTAATATCATATCCACAAAATTGCACCTAGTAGGGTAATTCCATTGATAGGCTTAACCTACCTACCGCTTAGCTCAGCTTAAAAATTAAAATTGACCTTATAACTAAAGCAAGCAAAGTGCATCTGAGCCATAATCCATCCATGGTTAGGGTATAATTTTCAACTAAAACGAACGGTCCTGACTTATTGGATGGAATCAGGCGTCAGACTGTTGGCGGATTATAGCAGAATAATTGTATTCTTTTCTTGCTGGACCTGACTTAGTAACCAAAAGGTCAATTTCACATGGCCAAAATTTATTCTCAGTATTTTATGAGAATTTTAACAGTTTAAATTTCACATTCAACTAATGGAGGAATACGAAATGAAATGATAAGTCTATAAACTATTACAGGTTCAAGCAGACTTCTCCGGTCGCATGTGGAATCCAACGTCAAAATTATGGAACGTGTGGTCTTACCTTTCTTACACAAGGAACGACGACTCAAAGGTGCTGTGCAGTCCCGAAGTGACTTCTAACAACGAAATTATTAGAGGGAAGCCCGCTGAGTACAACTCTGCTAGTGGATTGATTGGTAAGATATCCATGAACCTAACCGTAACTAACATATTGTACAGAAACCTGCAGGATTGGTCAATGTATAGGCCCAGGATTTCCCAACCAGTGGGCGCGCCTCATTTAGGGGGCGTAAAGGAATCAACCCAACATATTTAGGGGCCATACTGCGATCTTTTAAAGCCATTGTTTCATTACTGTCGACTTTCGTGTTTTAGAATTACAATCCTTATTTTGGAACGTCAAGGTACGTGACATCAAACATTTTAAGTGATATTGCTTCAGTATTGCTAAAGTGTTGGCAGTATGGCCCATGATATTCTAAAGAAAAATCTATTTGAACTCGGAGCCGTGGTATGCAGAATTTTCCTGTTTCTCGCACATTCGAACATTTTCAATGATTGTGAAAGCCTCAATATCCCACCACCACCACTACAGCCCACTAACGTCCCACAGCTGGGCACAGACCTCCACTTTCATAGGAGAGAGGGAATTAGAGCTTAGACCCACCACGCTGCTCCAATGCGAGTTGGCGGGCTTTAACGACTATTATCATGTTAGTGATAATAACCGGGAACGACGGCTTAACGTAAACGTGCTGTCTGAGGCACGGGGATGAAGCCTCAGTATACTTTTGACAAATGTGGATCCAAGTCTTGACAGTAAAAAAATTACGAACATTTCAAATAATATTTTTATTCTAATATACCTTGTTTTTGATACAAAAATAGAGAAAGGATAGTTTTCTCCTTTTTTCTCTACCAATAACTAATTCCTATATTATATTCGTTGATCGATTTTAATGTATTTGAACATGAACTGAGCTAAACTTATACTATTATTAGTATGTCTAACGGTATACTTTAAAATAATACCCAATTTTGTGACTTTATTATAATTATGTACGTTTGACACGGACATAGTTATGTACTTGTAAAAAGTTAAAAAGAAACAATTGAATTAAAAAAAAATTTCAGGGCCAGCACGGATTTGTACTGCACTGGTTTTGGTTCTGAGTCTACTGAGATGATAAACCTTGCAACACTAATATAAGGATTAGAGTTGGACGAATACTTAAATGAAAACCAGGACTTCGATAATGACTGTATTGTTTTAATTTCAGTATAATATCGTTGTTGACTTATGATATATTTATCATGACAGAGTTGTACTGAAACTACTATGGTATCACACAATCATATGAATTGAAGGAAGCATTGTGTAAGGGATGGCACAACGTTCATTAATGTTTCGCAACAGTATAGGTTCACTCGCAACTTTGTTGATACAAATATTATTACATTTGGAACTAAAGTTATGTCTACTCATACCTGTAAGCATTTGTACTGGTCTCCCCACATCTTAAATAAAGCTTATTCTGACTTACTCTAAATTGATAGTAGTGAAAAGCATGGCATCCTTTTTACAATGCTCTCTGCTGAAAAGGATAGCATGGTTAGAAGAATTACTACCAATATAAATAAGTAGTGCCATTCCTCATAAATTTCTCCCTGCTGAAAAGGAAGGCAAGTTTTAGTAAGAGGTGTACTAATGTGTTACAGCAGACATTTTTTTGAAATTATAAGTAGGAGTAATATCGTAACATTAAAATAACGGTACAACAGTATATAGTACGCGATGTAAAATGTATACCTCATTTATAAAGATATGGTACCTTCTACCATATCCACGTGTATTGGATAGAAGCAGGCGTTACTTTGCGGAAGTCCATGATATTGAAGAAACTTGAAATTTAATTCTAAATAAATTAATAAATAAATTTCAAGTTTCTTCAATATCCAGATGTTATTAAGATGACAGTTAGTAGTTCTATCCTTTTCTCTCGATTTACTATAATCATAAGGAAAAAGTGATAAATCTGTTTTTATTGGGTTATATAACCATTTATTACTGATGAATCGTTCCAGTACAACACTTTTATTAAAACAATAGAATATAACACCCCAATACTGCAATATACCAGAATATACACAATCAGCAAATAAATACGGTCTGATTAAAATTAATACGGTCTGTTATAAAAATATAGGAATAACTACCTCGTAACAACTCGTAGTAATACTTCAACTCATCTTGGCCCGCGGCGCTGTCTGTGTGTGCTTCTATCGTCCCACAAACTTATCTGGCCTGGTGCCAAAATTGGAACTTATTTTAATGCCTGTTTAGTTTTTGTTTTTATTTTATTTTCAATATAATAATATATTAGTAACACTAGCGACGCTGTCAGATGAATTCGTGGAACTGACAACGTGATACTAAGGGTGCGTTTCTACCAGAGATGTGCTAAGTTGCTAAGCTAAGAATGTGTGTCAAACCCACCAATAGGGACGCTTGATTTTCTCGTTATCCCGTGTTGTATTTCATCCAAGGAAAATGAATCAGTTAACATCAGGGCACACTTGCAAAATGAAGGCAACGCGTACTTTTACATATAATCTCAACTTTGTTTGCTTTTCCATAAGGTTGAAATTGGGTTGAATGAAAAAAACAAGGTAGAGACTATTACCTTTTCCCTGTTTTTTACGTTAATTTACATTAACTAGTTTTATATTGCAGTATGGAAGTGTTTTTATACATTTAGAAGACAAGACGGAAAGGCACATAGACCGAAAGAAATAAAGCTATTGGCACCGTTTCATTCTCTAGCTTCTCAATAGGTATATGTAATTGCGATTGTTGCAATATTTACAATTTATCTACTACCACCACGAATGTCACAATTTATACCTAAACCTCTTTCTTTTTATATGCATATGCGTTTGTCTATTACAGAACCTAGATATATTATATTTGGCATTTGGGTAGGATTCCTTACTGTTTTACATGATACATTAGTATAGATTATATATTTCTTGGGGTTACATTATTAAAATCCATTTTATAAGTAACAAGAAACCTTAAATTGAGTTATATCATGTATTATTTTAAAATAAACCCGTTGATAAAATTTACTTTTATGTGCGCATAATTGTATCAACAAATAGAGATTAAAATTTAAAAAAACGTGTCTGTACAGATTGTAAATAAAACTTAAATATTTTTTTGTACTCCTACCCGAGCACGTGAAGTAGACGATTTGCACTGCAGAAAAGATACATTTCGTTCGTACTTTACTTATTCGGGATACATAATATGGACGATATTCGACGCAATTGATTTGAGATAAAATATTGAAATAAGTGTAAATATAATTTTATTCTACTTATAATAATTAAAATTTATATAATAAAGTGGATTAATATGGAATGACTAGGTCTTTGAGATAGAAGCTCAATATGTTTTTGTAAGTTTAAAGATTTATATTATATATTATATTTAGCTACATTACTTTTAGCACTTATTTCATGTATTGGTGATGATCCGATGTACAGTCCCAGCAACTTATCTGGCCCGGTGGCCAAAATTGGAACAAATTTTTATGACTGTTAGGTTTTTTTGTTTTTTTTTAAACTATTTATTGCACATGATATATTACAATGCACCAAGGCGAACTTAATACCTGGAGGTATTCTCTTCCATTAGTTTTTGTTTTTATTTTATGTTCAATATAATATTAGCAACAGTAGCAACACTGTCATCGGGTCTGATAAATTTGTGGGACTAACAACGTGATACTAAGTATGCGTTTCCACCAGGGATTTCCTAAGTTGCTAAGTTACTCATGTGTGCCAAACCCACCAATAGGAGCGCTTGATTTTCGTAGCTTAGATCGCTAGATTAGCAGACCCTTAGCATTCGCATATAAAATTAATGATTCAATTCGTGACTGGGACGACATTTTACTGATGTTCATTGATATCTCATTTACTCCATGTACTTTTTACCCGTACAGGTACCGGTACAGGTACAGGTACTTACTCCCTTACAGTGGGACCTCTTTATAATTTATTTTTTAATAGTGAACTACATATTTGTATAATTAGATCGGCTCAAACAGCCAAACTGAGTAGTTTGCGTGGTTACGTTATGTGTTTACTATTCTGTTATTTGCTATTGTCCATTGAGGAGTTATTAAAGTAAAAATACGTAAAGGTATAATAACGGTAGGTATATAAACCGTTAAAAATACTCGTGCAAGTTTGTTTGACTCGAACGCCTTTCATTTCCATATTTGCCAGCTTACTTCGGATGATCGTCGTCAAGACATGAAAACCTTTGAAAGGTAGGTAAAGTAGTTTAAGAATTTGTAATTATGATACCTATTTTCGTATAGTTATTAATTTTAAGATTCTAGTTAAGTTTAAATAGGTATATACAGTTCGATTCTTACGTGAATCTTTTGTGCGTTTTTGAACATTTGCAAAGCAATAAACGTTCAGAAGACATTAATTTACCTTTATTTTTTTTCAAAAGTATACAAGTGTTCAGTATTAATATTTTATTTTGTTTAATCCAACTTTTATTACTAATATAAACAAATTTTTTGCTGAAATGGCTTTTTATTTATATTCATCCGTTCCGTTTCCGTTACAGTTAATTTACCTTGCCAATACGACTGGCGAGCAGAAATTTATTAAGGCCCACCGCCGCAATGTTAAAGTAAAGAAAACCGGAGCGCCTCTTTTCTATTCCACTCTGAGTGTTGCGCCTTAGATTTTAGGCGCTCTTTCGGATTATGAAACATTTAGTATCTGGCCGATTTTAAAAACTGGGGGAATAAGTTTGTTTGGGTCCTGACAAAATACACAGTCACTCATTGAGTAAAATCACTTAGATCAACAGTACTTATATACATTTCTACGATTTTTACACAAGTGTGCGTTAATTAAGAGTGTAAATAACCACCTTTATACTGAAATATGAAAGTTTTTTTTTTAATTAATGTGCGCACCAAGTACCTTTGTGTGAAAACTATTCAAATTAGCTTAAATGGGATTAATGAACATAAGGTATGTTTACAGACTACGTTAATTTATCACAGTACCTTTCTTTCCTTCGCACTAGCAATTTTCCTATATCTAACGATTATGCAGGCTAACCAGATCTATTATAGTAAGTGAAAGTGCGCGTTAGTATAGATTCACTTTCTGTTCCACCACTCTCAGTCCGATGGGACAGCAATTTTATACGACCGGAGAGAGCCGATGCAGGACCGACGGCTTTACGTTATCTCAAAGGCACTGGAGTGAAAGTAACTTCCAAACACCGGGATGCTTTTTTTTTAAATTGAAAATCCGAATAAGTTTTGTTTATAGCCGGGTCTCGATCCCGGGACCTCTTAGTTTACAGCCGTATAAGCTAACCACTCCACCGATGATACAACACTATATCAAGTCAAATCGTTAAGAATAGTAAATTGTTAGCCGACTGCCGATACAAACTCGTAAGAATAGTTCAGTCTACTTGATCAAGGAGTAAAACATTCCTTCATAGGGACTAGAAACATTGAGATATTTTTACTCTGAAATCTAGAGAACAAACTTTGAATTTACTCAGACTTTACTGAACATAATTCAATGAATAGTTAAACGTGCCAGTCATAAATCTGTCTCGTAAGGTCCACTTCGATGACTCAAAACAGGCGGTTATAGTTACGTTATAGTTACCGTTAAACTTTGACCGTCATTGAAAAGGGGTCGCAAAAAAAACTATGTGTAAAATTCTTTTTTTTTCACTTAAACCTGTAACATAAACGTCTCGTTTTAACTCTGATCGGGTGACATGCGGTTAGTGTTATGTTATGGTTACCGTTCAACTTTGACGTGAAAATTCAGGACGTGATAACTTTGGACCAAACATTGTATACTTCCTCCATCAGCCTGCATTAGTCCATTTTTGTATACTTACTTTAAATTATTGCAACCAATCATTTTCTTTTTATTGGTGTTCAATGTTTATTGATAACCGGAATATAACTTTAACTGCCTGATAAGCACCCGACCCTTATATTTTAAACGAGACAGATTTTTATCTTGTTTAGCTTTAAGTAAACTCTGAGCAAAATAAAAGACGCTCTTTTGATATCAGCTTAATATTAACACATAGTAGGTACTCGAATAAGTTTATCATATATTTATAAGCCTTTACATAATAATTATATATTCATAGGGACCTAAATTTCTAGGATTATGTACTAAAAATTTACTTTAAAAAATTTTATATTCAATATTAAAACTGTTAGACCGAACTGAAATATATATTACTTAATATGTATATTTATAAAATAACACGTTCCATAGATTTTTAACAAAATCTGAACCTTAATTAGGAAATAAAAACTATAATTATCACAATAAAAATAAGTAAAGAAGAATTTGAATTATTATTACACATCATCAATAATTAAGCTAAAAAATCACGAGTTGACTAGTTTCAAACCTCCACACATTTATTTCTAGAAATACTTCATTTATTTTCTAGAAATTCTAAAGTATAGTATGCATTACGGATACGATCAGTCAATTGACTTAGTACAATTTACTAACGGACTAGTTTCGATACACTTAAAAAAAATCTAGATCTCGCAAGTATCCCTTCACTACTCTTTAATGTAACATTATGACTAAAATAAAGCTGGCTTCAGACAACCGACAAATAGTATTCTCTTATACACAAAACTTACAAATTAAACTAAATTAAGAGAACAGTTTTATTTCATCAATGATTCTTCTTTCTGATGCGTACGCATTTTAATACAGAAAAAGGCATTTTGAAAGGATTATATTGTGCGAATTCATGCTGACAATTCATGTGAGTACATCTATACTATTTATTATAAATGCGAAAGTTTGGATGGATGGATGTATGGATGGATGTTTGATCCTCAATCACGCCAGAACGACCGAGCGGATCTGGATGAAATTTAGCACAGAGATAAATTATAGTCTGGAATAACATAGGCTAGTTGTTATCCTGTAAAATTGAAGAGTTCCCGCGGGAACCAAAAACCTCAGTCCAATAATTCCACGCGGACGAAGTCGCGGGCATCAGCTAGTTATATAATATGGGTAGGGTTTAATTACATGCCTTCAATCGTAGTAGAACGCTAAATCCCTTGGCGGCACGTCTTTGCCGGTACGATGGTAACTAGCCACTACCAAATTCTACACCAGATCAGACCTGACTATTTTAAAATACATTACCCTTACCGGGTACCAAACCTGCAGCCCTATTTTATAACTCAGCGGCTTTCAGTCGCTTTCAAAAAGACGAAAGCCACTGACTCATATTTAATTTATATATCACCGTAAGATTGTAACAACCGGTAGATTATAATCTAACTAGCGAAATAGTAAACTGTCGCAAGATTAAAATTTAACGCATTATTTTCGGTAGATTGTAATCTGTTAGGAATATTAACCGGGAAAAACCTATAGGTATACAATACACAATAATAATAAAATATACTATTAGGTAGTGCCCGGCCGTACCTAATAATTTATGGCGAACCCTAACCTGACCTACAACAAAAGGACAAAAAACGTAAATACAAAGAATATTTCAAAAATTGACACTCAGAACATTGCACGGTTCACAATCTTGCGACAGTTTACAATTTCGCTAGTTAGATTATAATCTAACGGTTTTTTCAATTTAACGGTGACATAATATTTAAGCATATTGAATAGGGCTGCAGTTAGAAAATAGGGTGGCTGGGTATTACAAGATTACAGCGCTTATCACTGCACTAGTACGATCGTCAATATGTCCGGTCAAGTAACAAGCCTTGTCGATTTAGTTTACTGTAGCTTTGTGTACAGTCTTTATTAATATCGAGTTATTGTATCATTTTATAAAGAAGTAGTGAATCAGAGCTAAAGGTGCAAACAAACTATAACGAGGCATCTGTTGTACACCATCTCTAAACTTACCTAAAATGACAGCTCTATTGGTATCCCTTTCATGATACTCACCGAAGAAAGGGGCAGCATAAACTTGAAATAAATCATTTATCATTAGATGAGCTGTCATTTCAGTTTAGTTTAGAGAATGTTAGTGTAGTTACGCATTGTGGCCACTTCTGTGTAACACAATGTTTGTGACATTTTTACATATGCGTATAGTCCCACAAACTTATCTGACCCGGTGGCCAAAATTAGAAATATTTTTTATGTCCTTTATACACATTTAATTTATCATAGATACTAGCGACGCTGTCACCAGCAGGCTTAGCATGTGCACAACTAGATATCTCGCGAGAGAGAGCGAGAAGATATCGGGGCCGGCTAATTTCTCGTTTACCCTAACGCACAAAATACGGTAGGTATATTACGAGAAAAAATAGTCGGCATGTTCGTAAAAAAAAATACCGCAGATAAGATATATTACTTTTATCCCTACTTTTGACCTAACGACTAGACAAGTCATATGTGTAACCATGTTAGCCATGTGTCGGTGGTAAAATAGAGACATCTCGTCAAAATGGGTATACATATTAGACATGATGACAACACAATCAAATCAGCAACTCTTTATCAAACTTAAAAACGCCCTTGTAGTCCATACTAGAAGGGCGTTTATAAGTTTCAAGTTAAGTTCATACAACTTCCATAAGTTGTATGAAATTCACAGTTGTGACGTCATTAAATTTCGACCCACTTTTTTTCTTTAATCTACATTTTAAAATGGTTATCAAACTTAAAACTAACCGAGGATGTGAATTTTAGGTATTTTGGATGACCCTCTATTTAATCATCAGTTAGAAATAATTTATTTCTTTATTTTAATGTATTTTATTTGTTTATTTTATCATGCAGTACATAAGTACTGCATGTTATGTTTTTTTTAGTACTACTGATTAATTTAATGTAAACTGTTGGTCAATAAAAAATTATTAATTTATTTATTTATTTTTTATATAGGCATCATCCCTATTCAATGTAGCGCATGCTAGTCCTGCGGGTCACTTATGCTTGTGGGACTATGTGTACGGGCACGAAATGAACGGCGGCGGGGCGATGGCGGCAGCGGGGCGATGCGATTAGTCGGAGAGCTGGCGACGAATTTCGCCGCAATTTTGTCGTACTCATTTGAAAACTTTATTCACGTTTAAAACCGCAAAATTTGTCTGGCGATTTGCAGGTATTATTTAAATTACTCAATTAAAATTTCAGATGGCTGAAAAAAAGTATTTTGGGAATTTTAATAAAATATTTTTAAAGAAAAATAACCGCAAACGCTCTACCAGACTGGCAGGACTGGATTCGCCAGTTGACGAAATTATATTTTATCACAATTTCAGTTTGCCAGGCCTTCTCGAAATTCGTCGCTAGCTGTCGTACCACGTCAACCCGCTGTCGCTGTCGCTCGGCCGTCGCTAGTTTCGTGTTTGACGCCTAACAACAGAAATTGGGTATTTGACTAGTAGTGAAATGTGTTCGCGCGATATTTGAATTCTCCCGCTAAGAAGCGCGAAAGCGGGGGTGCGGGCAATTGCCGGGGCGTGGGCGGCCCGTCTTGCAAAAAAGTGCAATTCACGGCACTTACTTACTCACACTAGGTCAAGCGACTGCCACCTCAATCTAACGCAAACTCGCTAAATTTTGTAATATTACTCTTAAATAATTAATTTAGTGTTTTATTAAACAATTTCAAAGTTAAATTTGGTTTTTATCAATATTTTATGTGCGGTACTGCACAAAATGAACTATTTTTAGTGGTTATTAAATAAAGGATCTCCCAAAAGCCGTAATATCCACGTCCCTGTCAGTTTTATATTTGATAACAATTTTAAATTATCCATTAAAGTCAAAAAGTGTGTCGAACTTTGATGACGTCACATCTTAAAATTTCATACAAAATCCATACGAAGCACGCGTTTTGACGATTGAAAAAAACTTCCTGATTTGACTAGTTGTCAAATACCCAATTGGCCGCAATGTCAAATACAATAAATACTGTACGATATTGGTATCAAAGTGCCTATGGGGCGGTTTGCAGCCAAGCGCGCAACCCCTTAGCCCTTTCCGCCACGCCGCCGTCAGAGGTGTCCTGCATCCCCGGTTCAGGCTGTAGAGTTTTGTTTCATTACAAATAATATTTTATTAGGTACCACAACTACAGCCCATTAACGTCCTACTGCTGGGCACAGGCCTCCACTCTCATAAGAGAGAGGGAATTAGAGCTTAGACCCACCACGCTGCTCCAATGCAGGTTGGCGGGCTTTAACGACTATTATCATGTTAGTGTTAATAACCGGGACCGACGGCTTAAAGTGCTCTCTGAGGCACGGGGGTGAAAAACTGCCAACTTCCTAACTCCGGGCTAGTACTGATAATTTCTATTAAAAAAAAAAGCCAATACTCAATTATGGCCCAACCCGGGACTCGAACCCGGGATCTCGTCGGCCGCAGTCGAACATGCCAACTACTAGACCAACGAGGCAGTATTATTAGGTACATAAATTGTATATTTATATTTGTTCTTCGCTTGGACTTACAAAAAGCACTTACGAAAATCAGATCGGTATAGTACAATACAACATTGATAAAAATTTACATTGATATGTCACAAAAATTAATTAGTTACGCAAGTAACTAATCATACAAAATTTAAATAATGTTATTTACAAATCACATTGTCGTAGCTTCATAAAAATAAGTCATAATAATTATTATATTAAAATTTTTAAAAAGGCACACTATATACCTACTTACTAGATGATGCCCGCGACTCTGTCCGCAAGGATTTATAATTAGACAACATGTTTTGACATTAGCTAATGTCAAATTGTAAAATAATGACGCCATATTTAAGGTAATAGTTATGGAGGGTAGATTAGAGGAGAATAGTGATGTGATGAGGTTCAGTGGTGTCATGTGAATGAGCCAATGAACCAGTTCCTGCTTCTATATTTTTTAAACTGAACCGTCGAGTCACAATGATTGACACGTTTCAAGTTACCCGTGCCTACTGTACTGAGTGAGGTGATTCATATCAATCAATCAAATATCTAATCAAATAAATATTATAAATGCGAAAGTTTGGATTGGATGTATGGATGTATGGATGGATGTTTGTTACTCAATCAATCCCCAACGGCTGAACGGATCTGGATGAAATTTGGCACTGAGATAGATTATAGTCTGGAATAATACATAGGCTACTTTTTATCCCGGAAAATTAAAGAGTTCCCGCGGGAAACAAAAAACCTCAATCCACGCGGACAAAGTCGCGGGCATTACCTAGTAATTAACATAAATATTATTATACTGGCTACTTACAGCGGATAGAGTCAACCTAGTCTGGGAAGTAGTGGGCATATTGCAGGAACTAGTCTCCGGCGAAACTGAAACAAAAACGGCAAAATAAGGAAAACATCTAATGGAACAAATTTATGAGTAACTGACTTAGTTTCGGATTTAATACTAAATTGTCATTTATAGGCCTCATTTACTAATAAATCCCAATTTAATACTGTTTTTGCACGCTTTTAATTGGCAGATTGTAATATGTACCATCCTTATGTAACATCTATTTATGTCACTTACAATCATGCAATAAATGAACAAACTAAACTTTCTTTTTTACAGGTATTTTTTAAAATTCGGGAAACTTTAATTTCCAGTCTTAAGTCTCTAGAAGCGAGCGCATTTTCTATCGATTTCTTATCTGTGGCATTTTCCTCTATGAACCCTTACATGCCGGCTATGTTTTTCTCGCAATAAACCGGATTTTGAGCATATTAGGGTAAACGAGAAATTGGGCGGCAACGACAACATCTCTCTCTCTCGTTGCGAGATATCTCGTTGGGGGCATGCTAAGCCTGCTGGCGTCCAAAGCTCGCCATATATCGCGCACGTTCGCGTGTAAAGCGCGAAGCGAGCGCAGCACCGCTCCGCCCGCCTCCGCTTCGCTCATGGTTACCTCCTGGATACCTCACATCCTGTATACGCACCCGCGTTACGTCTCCTCGCGTCCAAGGCTCGCCATATGTCGCGCACGTCCGCGTGTAAAGCGCGAAGCGAGCGCAGCACCGCTCCGCCCGCCTCCGCTTCGCTCATGGTTACCTCCTGGATACCTCACACCCTGTATACGCACCCGCGTTAAGTCTCCTCGCGTCCAAGGCTCGCCATATGTCGCGCACGTCCGCGTGTAAAGCGCGAAGCGAGCGCAGCACCGCTCCGCCCGCCTCCGCTTCGCTCATGGTTACCTCCTGGATACCTCACATCCTGTATACGCACCCGCGTTACGTCTCCTCGCGTCCAAGGCTCGCCATATGTCGCGCACGTTCGCGTGTAAAGCGCGAAGCGAGCGCAGCACCGCTCCGCCCGCCTCCGCTTCGCTCATGGTTACCTCCTGGATACCTCACATCCTGTATACGCACCCGCGTTACGTCTCCTCGCGTCCAAGGCTCGCCATATGTCGCGCACGTCCGCGTGTAAAGCGCGAAGCGAGCGCAGCACCGCTCCGCCCGCCTCCGCTTCGCTCATGGTTACCTCCTGGATACCTCACATCCTGTATACGCACCCGCGTTACGTCTCCTCGCGTCCAAGGCTCGCCATATGTCGCGCACGTCCGCGTGTAAAGCGCGAAGCGAGCGCAGCACCGCTCCGCCCGCCTCCGCTTCGCTCATGGTTACCTCCTGGATACCTCACACCCTGTATACGCACCCGCGTTAAGTCTCCTCGCGTCCAAGGCTCGCCATATGTCGCGCACGTCCGCGTGTAAAGCGCGAAGCGAGCGCAGCACCGCTCCGCCCGCCTCCGCTTCGCTCATGGTTACCTCCTGGATACCTCACACCCTGTATACGCACCCGCGTTAAGTCTCCTCGCGTCCAAGGCTCGCCATATGTCGCGCACGTCCGCGTGTAAAGCGCGAAGCGAGCGCAGCACCGCTCCGCCTGCCTCCGCTTCGCTCATGGTTACCTCCTGGATACCTCACACCCTGTATACGCACCCGCGTTAAGTCTCCTCGCGTCCAAGGCTCGCCATATGTCGCGCACGTCCGCGTGTAAAGCGCGAAGCGAGCGCAGCACCGCTCCGCCCGCCTCCGCTTCATTGCCCGCTTCGCTGCCCGACGACGCTTCGCTCGTCGTTAGTTCCTTGAATTTGTAAAATGTAAAGTCATCATCATCTCCCATCGCCGGATTACTGAGTGCGAGTCTCTTCTCAGAATGAGCCCAGTCATTAGTTAGGTTAGTCCAGAACGCTGGCCAAGTGGCAGACTTCACAGACCTTTCAGAACAATACTGAACTGTTAAGGGAAGTGATATTCAATTACTTAAAACGCACATAACTCCGAAAAGTTAGAGGTGGGAAATTATATGTTTTCCAAATGAATAATTTTGGAGACTCGGTTAATTTGTGTGTAAATGGATGTAGACAGGTTAGATGAGTACTCAGACGTAGTAATTTTATTTTCATGCTTTTTTCACACAGAGATTAGTAAATTATCTTAAATTAAACATTGATACAAAAAATATAGACGTACAAACAAGCGCACATTTACAAGCCTAAAAGAAGAAACAAGGTTTAAAGAAATTGTAGAGCACAAAAATATAATATATATCAGTATCTACACTTCTCGTCAAGGTAGTTGAAAATGGATGAATGGCAGTTATCCAAAAGATAAAGAGCCTTGACATATTGACCTAATGCACTCAGCCAAAGCACGCTGCGAATGAGTACAGGGCGACATGGCGAACATTTCACCAGCGGTGATTTAAAAACAAACGAAACACCCACCCACTTGCACATTAGACTAATAAGTACTGGAGGCCTACATCCATCTGTTTCAACTTTGGTGACGCGGAGTGTATGTAAGAGGTGCAACGATAGGTTTTTCTGAAATTTTTCGCAGACACTGCTGTGACTGGCGGATGAGATAACTTATTTTGTAATGTGATAATGAGATTGATTGATTAATTCTCTGTTCTATCGATTGATAGAAACGATTGTTAAATGATTATTTATCAACCATCGGAATTTACCGATGCAAAACCTATCGTCTAATCAACCCCTAAGCGTAAATTGTAATGCCCGAAGTAGAAAAGAAAAATGAGACATCCAAAACAAGCCATGAAACAATAACTGCAACAGTCAACAAATCTCCGAAAACATGGACATAACAAAAAAGTATCGATGCATTAACTGGAAAGAGATGAACTGCAAAAATAAGAACAGCAATATTTATCTTGAAGCCACCTTTTCAGTTGCGGAATACGAAATATAAATTAAAAATATATGACGATTGATGACATTGAAAGCCCAATGGACATATGAAAACGAGATGTGAGAGCTAGCATGAAATAGACTGGGATGGATTAACGTGGCCAATTTGTGTGCGTGAATACATCTTAATGATAACAGCGTACGTTTTACCGGGTATTGATGTATTTTTTTTCGCTCTGCTATTTAATCTTTTCATCAGCCTAATTTTTTGAGAAAAACTTCGTAAGTGTTTTGAGAAATCGTGTTTCGGAACACAACTCTGACGAAAATGGACGATAAACCAAACAGCTCTTTTAGAGCCATTATAATATCATTGTAATAATTCAAAAATCTCACGCGTATTTAGGTTTACTTCAACACAAACAGAGATTGAAGCTAGGGTAGACATTTGTCAGTCAGAATACCTATTTACTGACTGTTGTTAATAACCATTGATAATGAAAATGAGCATTGACGTATTTCCATTTGGGTAAGCAGTGATTTTATGCCTCTATGAACTGCACGCCACTGACCGCGCGTAAAGGTTCCACAGGCATTTTTTTTTAATTTATACTTTCAAAGACGTATTCACGCTAACAAGCAGGCGCACAATAAAATCCACCTGTATCAAGGGTGGAGGCTGCGCGTCGGCGAGTTTGCGCAGCGCGCGCTCGATGTGGCGCAGCCTTATCTCCTTCTCGCCGAGCAGTGCGCGCGCTCGGTGTAGAGCCACCTCGAGCTCGGTCGCCTCGCGCTCCTCCTATGTGACGAGTTACGGTACGGTCACACCGACACATCCGATTCTTTTAACTGTGTTTTGTAGGACCCGATTTCGTGGTATTTCAATAAATAATTCGTTTATACAAGCATACGATTGCAGGATCCGGCAAAAAATCGTGCTAAAGTTATCCGATTTTACAACTACAAATCGGTCCGGTCGTAGGTACTAAAAAAAATCCGGATCCGATTTAGTGACAACAGTCAATGGACGCGTTCATACAAGCATACGATTGCAGGATTAAGAACGGGTAAACACGGATCCTGCTTAATTTGTTATCCGATTTTGCGACTACAAATCGGTCCGGTCGTACTAAAAAATGCAGAATCGATTGAGTGGTAACAGTATTTCAATGCACGTGTACACTCAAGCATACAATTGCATAATCCGGCAAAAAAAAATGTATCCTGCTAAATTTGTTGTCCGATTTTGTGACTACCAATCGGTCATGTTGTACCAAAAAATTCAGTATCCGATTTAGTGGTAACAGTATTTCAAAACACGCGTTTATACCAAGCATATGATTACAGGATCCGGCAAAAAAGCCTGCTAATTTTGTTATCCGATTTTGCGACTACATATCGGTCAGGTTGTACTAAAAACGGCAGGATTCGATTTACTGGTAGCAGTATTTTAATACATCTGTTCACACAAGCTCGGATCAAGAACCAGTCGAGGTCAGTTTAACGGGGCCGTAGGATCTTACATACTTTTTCAGGATCCGATAAATTAGAACTCCGAACTTGACGCTGTGTGAACGGGCTGTTACCATTTACAGCGCTTTTATAAGAGACGCTGATGTAATGTCAAGCAATAAGGTGTATTTTACTGGTGTTGGATTTATAGCGATAAAAGTTCGTAATATATTCTCTTGTCTAACAATCGTACAAAGGGGAATATAAACTGGGTGCTCACCGACGGTGCCCTGTGGGGGGACAGCGAAGCCCTAGTCTCCCTCAGCGCGGCCCTGCGTCGCTTTAACACGGCTCGCGCGCGCCGCATGCCCTCCCGCTCTATTAAGGCCCGGTGACGTACAAACTCCAGCTCCGGCGTGTCGGCGGTTGCGACCGCACCTGAAGACGATAACATCTTACTAATATTATAAATGTGAAAGTTTGGATGGATGTATGGATGTTTGTTACTCAATAACGCCCCAACGGCTGAACGGATCTGGCTGAAATTTGGCACGGAGATAGATTATAGTCTGGAATAGACATATTTTTATCCCGGAAAATTAACAAAACCTCAAACCACGCAGATGAAGGCGCGGGCATTCGCTAGTGTTTATTAATTCAAAACTGATACTACATACCTAACTCAGAAAATGGATATCGTAAACTATAAGCCGGTTGGCACGCCAAGTCCGGGAACTGGTCTTCTAAGTCGTCTAACTTGCGCAGCTGTTGTCTTAAGGATTCTAATGGACTGGACCAACCTTCGCCTCGCCTAGACAAGAATAAATAACTATGATCAGACATTGAAATATGCAAAAATTACAATAATATAAGGGTGTCTCTCCACTGTAGCGGAGCGGAGAGGAGCGGGGTTTACACCGCGAGCGGAGCGAGTTCGAACTCGCAGAAAAAAGCTATATACAAACACTTTCACCAACAAAAAACCCCGCTTTAAGATCTTTCATAGATCACGTTATAATTCCTATGTGAAAAACAAATATTTATTGTGATTAATTAAATAGAGGATCTTCTGAAAAACATGAAATCCACATCCTCAGTTATAGATTTATGTTTGACAACCATTTCAAAGTATTTGTTAAGTGCGTTAGTTTTAATGGATCAGTATTTAAAAGTCCCATGCTGATCGCGCGTTTTGACATTTGATAAAGAGTTGCTGATTTTACTACCAATTTAATCAAGTCATCTTTAAATAATGAGATTGTTCTATTGAAAAAATCTCCGCTCCTAAGAGAGATTAATATAGGAGACGGAACGTATTCAACGCACCACATTAATCATAGATAACGTATTAACACGTCACATGTGTCCGCTCCACTTTGCTTCAGTGGACAGAGCACCTTACTGGAAATAAAAGGAAATATAGTAAGAGATATCAGGTCAACCGCGTATTATCAGAAATTGAATGTTAGAAACATCTCTCTCGCACAGTGAAAATCATAAACAGACGAATGATCCGATTCTAACTGTCTGTGACGTTTAGTCATGGTCTAGTACAAAATATGGGATTTTAAAAAAAAAGTGCCTACTGGCGCCTTTCTCGTTTTTCTGATCATACGCTTCTGGCCCCAAATAGGTCTTTGAATTTTTAAGAAGCTGTAGACAATATAAACCGTTTTCATTAAGGCGGTGATATATAATGAGCAAGAAAGTGCTTTTTGACCCAGAATCCGTCAAAAAACGCTCTCCGAAACCACGGTATCTCGTTTCAATAGACTCAACTATGGTGATGTCATTCGACCATATTTTGTACCACATATTTTCTCACTTATAGAAATCTTTCTGTTTTTGCAATGTAAGATCTAAGTTTAGGTCCACAAGTGGTTCTATCTTGTTTTAAAAGAGTATCTTTTTTTTATATAATAAATCTTTATTTGCCAAAACTGATTACAAAATTTCAATAGTGTGAAATCCTGCCTCCTAAAGTAGTAAAAACTGTGTTACAGGAATGTCTATTCATGTAATATTGTTTTACTTTGACACATACATTTTTTAATATTTTTTTTATAGCTAAAACTATCTGTTTTGTGGTTTTACTAACAACAAGTGATGAAGGAACGGACTGTTTTATGAAAATCGAATATTTGCGGACTAAGCAAAGAAAGCTTGTTAGATTTCTTAAGAAAAAAAGAAGTAGGTGTACAGAATTCGAAAAGAAAAATGCATTTATGTATATTAGCACATACTTTGGCGAATAGTTTAGGCGCGAGGTGGACGCAGATTTTAATCTTGTGAAACACCTACGTCGGCCGTGACCTGCAAATAATTTTCACCTGTTTTCACACAAATAATCTAAACTACGAATATGATCACGAAATTTAATGAGTTTGTTTGTGTGTTAAGTGTCGACTTAAAAACTGTTGTTTGCATAGTACTAAAATATACATAATTTGTCATACATGAGCTAAATGGGGTCATGTAAATCCAATATGGCGGATGCTTCAAGACAGATTGAACATTGTATTAAAAAGGTTTTACTTGGGCATCAAATATCAAAAAATACAATTTAAATCAATATATAACTTGTTTTTTTTATCTTTGGTAGTTTTTACGTCTATAATTTACCTTTATTTTATAGAGGATTTTATCCCTAAAAACCTGACAACGATTTGATTATGTGACCTCATCATTAAATCAATACGGCGATAATTCCAAAATGGCGATTTGTAATTGCCAAAAATTTTATAGATGTACAGAGTTTAAAGGTTACACACCATTTATTGACTCTTTTGGCTTCTCATCTGCTGTAGTAGCGTCGGAAGAATCTTGGCAATCGGTTGTTGCACCTGAAAAAAAAACATTTTGCATCAACGACCTCAAGTTACACAGACGTGTCCTGTCAAACAAAGAATGTGAAGTTATTTTACCAACGCCATTTAGTCTGAAAAGCGGGACAGCGATGGGGACAAGGACAGGCTTATACAGGTGAGGGGCACGCCCTAAAAGTCGGACGCCCAACTTTTTTCTATGAAAGGGCCCCTCTAGTACCTACATATATATCGATATTTTATATAGTATTTTAAGAACACTATGAATTTACATCACTACGCCATTTCGACACGACAAAAGGCGACAGGAGAATGGCGGCCAATACAGCATTTTACTACGTCATTAAATCTATGCAATCAAATGACTAAACTGATTTATTGATACACTAGCTGATGCCCGCGACTTCGTCCTTGGATTTAATTTTCTGGGATAAAAAGTAGCCTATGTGTTATTTTATAATATGACTATAATCTCCCGATATTCTCCCGAGTTCCGTTGAACCAAAAATCCTTGACGAAGTCCTTGATCCTTGAAATTGACGAAGTCAAGAAGTAATTTTATAAAACTTCTTTATGTGCACTTTAAAAAGGTTATTTAAACTGTTCTATCCAAAGAGCATTTTATAGAGTCTTAACGTCACAGACTAAAACTACATACATAGGAAAAATACCACAGACAGCGTAGACTAAAACTACATACATAGGTAAAAATACAACAGCGGGCATCAGCTAGTATTATTACAAATGCGAAAGTTTCTTCTTTTGTTGATTTGTTCTTCAATCTCTCCGCGACGGGGAAACAAATCGACGAGATTTTTTGCATGAGTAATATAATATTGGCAAATTTAAATTTTATAAAAAACCGAAATCCATGCGGACGAAGTCGCTGGCATTAGCTAGTATTATTACAAATGCGAAAGTATCTCCTTTTGTTGATTTGTTCTTCAATCTCGCCACAACGGGGAAACAAATCGACGAGATTTTTTGCATGAGTGATATGATATTGGTAAATTTAAATTTTATATAAACCTCAATCCATGCGGACGAAGTCGCGGGCATCAGCTAGTGTTATTACAAATGCGAAAGTATCTTTTTTTCTTGATTTGTTCTTCAATCTCGCCGCAACGGGGCAAAAACGGATCGACGAGATTCTGTGCATGAGTGATATGATATTGGCAAATTTAAATTTAATAAAAAATCCTCATTTCACGTGGACGAAGTCGCGGGCATCAGCTAGTCTAATAAATATTAGTTAAATTGAACAGATACCTGCATCTCTATCTCTGTCCCGCCTCCGTCTGGGCGGTTCTCTGAAGGCGACACTGCTTCTCTTGGATCGAGGCTGTTTCACCGCCGATACTTGCGACGTATCCGATTGTATAGTCTGCGGAAGGAGCAGGTTATGAAACGGTTGCGTAATTTAAAGGGGTTATTAAAACCTGCTTTTATGTTTAGTAGCCTGTTTACTGGCTAACAAAACCTGAAAGTCACTGACATATATATAATTCTTCCAATGAAGGTTTGCTGGAGACTTCATTTTACTTTTTAAAAACAAACCTTCGATGGCAAAAGTGTGTGTGTGCAACACACATCAGAAGATTCCAAGTTCGAATCCTGGCACGGTCGCCATGTATTACTTCATTATACATACTTCACATTGTATGTCACAACGTATTTCACTTCACATCATACTTCATTCACACACGGCAGAAATTAAACTTCAGAAAAGAAAGCCGTAGATATAATAAGATAAATATAACTTGTCTTCTATCTCATTCTCTCGCAGGCTAAACCCTATTTTGAATATGTTTGTCTCTTTTTAGTGTCGCTTTTTCGTTTCATCGAATTATCAAATCGCAACGACTCTAAAGAAGTCTCACTTCAAATATATGTCAGTGGGTTACACTTTTTGATAGCCACAGAGTTACTTTTTCATTGCAACACTAATATACTACATAAATTTATAGACTGTGTTAAACAGCATTTGTTAAGTCGAGGTTATCGATGATTTTCTGAATGGCCTCGCATCCAGTGACCCACAAGTCAGAGTAATACTTGTAACGTCATGTATGTGTTGTTTTGTTACTTATTGTAACCTTTTTCTTTTTTAAGAAAAGAGCAACTGCTGACTTTCTTGCCGGCTCTTCTCAGTACAACAGTTTTCCGAACCGGTGGTAGAGTCTTGACGTATCATAAGTGACACAAGTTGTCCTACATGAAATAAATAAATCATTTCATTTCAATCTGGAGCTGGTGGGAGGCTTAGGCTGTGGCTTGATACCACTCTATCAGCAAAGAAGTGCCGCCAAGAAATTTAGCGTTCCGGTTCGATGACGTGTAGAAACTAGAAAACGATTGGGGGTGTGGATTTCAAATTACATCGAATGTGTTTTTATTTAAATAAACTTGAACAAGTGCTATTGAATAGTCGAGTGAATCTACCGTTTACGAGTTTAATATATCTGACAAACCCCTAAAAGATTAGCCTGTTACCTTCTTAAGGCTGCATCATCATTTACCATCAGGCGATATTGCAGTCAAGGGCTTACTATTAGTGGAACAAAAAAAGGTGTTTCCAACAGTCCTTTGTACTTACATTATCTCTTCTTAGTTTCCAGTCTTCGTTATTATTGTCCATAGACTTAGGCGCGTTGCTTTCCGAATAAGATGTCTCGTTGTCATTAAACTTGATCGTTGGGTTGTTGTTCCTGATTCTGGAAGGTTCTGCCTCCACAACTACACTGACTGAAGTGGTTTCATTCAGTTCTTTACATCTGGTAGAATGAGATGAGATTACTTATGTTTTTTAAATTCAATTTTTTTTTTAATATTCTAAACTGAACAAATGCATTAAAGCTTTAGTAATATGGTTCCAATAGAACTTTTAGATTTGTCATTGCACACATTGAAAAAATCGCAAAATAACACTTGTTGACTCGAGGCTATTACACAAATGACGAATTTCCTAGTGACAAAGTAGGAAGCAATCTTGAATCTCATTCTAGAAACTAGAAATGTCATTCATTTTTAGTAAAAAGAAATCATTGAACTGAAAAATAAATTTAAAGTTTACATTTTTTTAGGACTGGAAAGGTGTTAAAATGTCATTATTATGCATTTATTTGTCTGCAAAAACTATTTTTGGTAATCGAGAAACCTGAACTAAGTTTCTTACCTTTCCAATGATTGGTTGGCTTTGTGGGAATTCGATTTCTCAGTCTCCGATCCGGTAGTCATACTCATCTCGCGTCTTTTGTTTCTCCTTTCGATCGACATCTGTAATAGTTTTCTATTGTTACGCAAATAATAATTAGAGTCGTTAGTCAGTCAACTAACTGACTGTCGTGACAAGTCTCAGTTTTTCCTTCCGTGGTGGAAATTATTGGTATTGAAGAATGAGAAGAAGAAATTCTCAGTACTAGCCCGGAGTTAAGAAGTTGGCGATGTTAGAACCCTGTGGCTCGGAGAGCACTTCAAGCCGTCGGTCCTACGCTATCTATCTATCTCCGGTCGTGTCGGATTTTTAAGATACCGTGGCTAATTATTACAGTCTTATTATTATTTTTAAACGTGACGTGTCGTTTGTGTTTGAGTTTTAAAATTCGGACGGGAGGACATTATCATACTAATATTATAAATGCGATGTGTTTGTTTGTTGTTTTATTGGTTTGTTGGTTTGTCCTTCAATCACGCTGCAACAGAGCAACGGATCGACGTGATTTTTTGTATGGATATACGAGGGAGGGTTTTTTAGTTCGCGGAATGAGAGGGTTGGAGGGGGGTGATTAGGCTTATTAGGATCGTAACGTGTTTAGTGACTCATAATTAGTATAAATACGAGATTTCATTGTTATTAGACTATTAGTATTTGAGCTATCGCCAACCAAGCAACATAATCAGGAGTGAAAAGTGAAATATGGAAAAAATCGAATATCGTGCCGTTATAAAGTTCCTTACCAAGCAAGGAAAATCAGTTGCGACCATAGTGGATGAGATGTCATCGGTTTACGGTGACTCTTGTCCAGGAAAAACCATGGTGTACAAGTGACACAGTTTGTTTAAAAATGGAAGGGAATCCCTTGAAGACGACCCGAGGTCGGGCAGGAGCATCGAGGTGACCACGCCAGAACTTATCCAAAAAGTCGAAAAACTTGTACTCGACGATGCTCGACTAAAGTAGAAACAACTCACAGAAATGGTTGGAGTATCCGACACAACCATTTTAAAAATCCTACACGATCATCTTGGCATGACTAAGGTCAGCGCAAGATAGGTACCGAGAAAGCTCACGCCGCCGCAAAAACAACAACGCGTAGAATGTTCACGTGCATTTTTGGATCTCTGCAATGAAGACAAGGATGGTGTATTGAGTCGAATTGTTACTGGAGACGAAACTTGACGAAACAAGACTCTATGCAGTGGCATAAAAGGGCACAGCACCCCCCAAGAAGTTTAAGGTGTCACAGTCAGCTGGGAAACTCATGGCAACGGTCTTTTGGGACTCAGAAGGAATATTATTGATCGATTATAAAGATAAAGGTGTTTCTATAACCGGAGAATACTACGCTTCAATATTAGAGCGACTAAAAGAAGCCATTAAACAAAAAAGACGGGGAAAATTGACGAAAGGTGTGGCTGCTTTGGCACGACAATGCGCCCGTCCACAAGAGCCGCGTTGCGTTGGCTGCCCTGTTTAAAGTGGGCTTCGATATTTTGAACCACCCACCCTACCTACAGAACAGACCTGGCCACGAGTGATTATTACCTCTTTCCAAAAATGAAAAAAGAGCTGCGGGGTAAAAAATTTACCACCGATGATGAAGTTAAGGAGGCAGTTTCAGCGTATTTTGAGGACAAAGACAAAACCTTTTTTATGAGGGTATAAATAAATTAGCTGAAAGATCTGAAAAATGTGTCCGTCTTGTAGGTGAATATATTGAAAAGGAAAAATAATTTGGTTTTTTTATTTCAACCCCTTACCCTTCATTCCGCGAACATAAAAACGATTCCTCGTAGTTGAAGGCCGGAGAGTGACATAGGCTACTTTTTATCCCGGAAAATTAGGGAGCTCTCGTGGGAGTTAGAGAAAACTTATTCCACGCGAACGAAGTCGCGGGCATAGGGCTAGTCATACTTATATTATAAATGCGAAAGTATGTTTGTTTGTTGGTTTGCCCATCAAAAATGCCGGAACGGATCGACGTGATTTTTGGCATGGGTACAGTTAGTACAGTTAGTTAGTTGGGTACAGTTAGTTAGTACAGTTGAGGACCTGGAGAGTGACATAGGCTACTTTTTATTAATTTATTATATAAAATATGAATTATACCGGAAAAGCGGACGAAGTCGCGGACATCAGCTAGTTATCAAAACTAGTAGGCTATCTACCTTAGTATACCTATCTAAGTGAATTGACAAGAAAACAGTATTATTAAATTAATTATAAAACGATAAATGATTATATTTTATTTTGTAAGTCTGAATTGTATCAGTTATAATAATAAACTGTCTCAAATAATATGTATATAAAATTATCTATGTAATTGTAACAATGATTGTAAGAACTAATTATGACTGGAAATAAAGTCTTGTGGAGACGAGTTTTTTTTTAATCTACGTTTTTTTTTAATCTACCTTAACATCGTGTTTCAGTCTCGCATATTTCTCCTTCAGGCACTTGTATTTCTCGTGTACGGCTCTGTCGTCGTGTATCCTCGCAGCGGCCGCCCTCTCGCCCGCCAAGCGAGCCCTTAGCTCCTCTAGGTGGCACCCGTGTTGCGTTCTCAGACGTTCCACCTGTGTGGGAATCAAAATTCATCCCTCTGTTCTTACATACTTTAGACACTTTTTGAAGTGAAAACTTCGTTAGGCGCGTTGAGCACTTTTTTGTAGGGGGTAAAAATGTGGAATACGCGAGAACGACACCGTTCTTAAGTCGAAAGGTCTTAAGTTTAATAATATAGTACATTCGTAATTAAACTTTAATGCTTTAGTTTTAAGTTTTATATTAATAAGTGTTGTGTGTAGCCGTGGGCGACACCTCGCGTTGTTACGAAGACAAAAGGTCCTAAATATAAATATAGTACATTCGTAAATAAACTTTAATACCTTAGTTTTAGGTTTATATTTGAAATTTTGTTCTGTTTTTTAATAAGAAGAAAAAAATAATAATATTTGTTTTCGCTTCTATCGGTAGTCCCTATGACTGCCAAATTTTTTTATATTATACGACTACTAGTGAGGGACGAGTGGCCTAGTTGTGACAACCCATATCAGTCGATTGCGAATGTTAAGCAACGTTGACCCAAGTCGGTAACTGGATGAGTGTCCGAATTTGGAAGTTCAAATTAGGGTTGTAACGGAACCTCGCCTCTGCCTCCGTAAGTGCGGAACTAACGCAAGAAATCGTACCTTCATTTCCGCATCCACCTCCGCCGTTTTTTTGCGGAGTTGTAACGGAGGTTTATTTACGTTGACTTACAATGCGTGAAATACAAATCGAAGGTGACGTCAGTTACAACAAGCAAAAAGGCAACCTCCGCTAACCTCCGCATCAGCGGAGGCAAAGCTCCTACACCTCCGCATCGGCTAAGAACGCCCCCGTTACAACCCTAGTACAAATTTAGCCTTTTCGTATCCAGACAATTTAGAAATTATAAATTCCCAAATTTACCCTGCCAATGATCGAACGGGATCTAAGGTTTGGAATACCCTCTCAGCGCACGTGTTTCCTGTCCCATATAATTTAAGTGCTTCAAAGCAAGAGGCATCTTCTAGGCAAACGCGTTCCAAACTAGACTTCATCATTGATTTGCACTAAGCATGATTGTCGTCAAGCGCAAGCCTATCGTGCAATAAAAAACGCAGCTTCAAGCGCAAAACACAGGGAGTGGGCGCGGGTCGGGAGCGGGTCGGGCGCGGGTCGAGCGCGGGTCGGGCGCGGGTCATGCACGGGTCGGGCGCGTGGCGGGTGACGGTGTGTGATGTCGTCCATAATGTCCATGTGATGTCGTAAATACAAGGAATTCAACCCGCCGCGCACCCGACCCCGCCCGCGCCCGACCCGCACCCGTTCCCCGTGTTTTGCCCTTTAGACAGATATTTACCTAATGTTTCACGATTATGATTTATACAGTCCTTACCTCCGCTCTATAGTCGTGTCTCAAGTCAGTTACCCTGTTCGTGTGTTCTTCCCTCAGCGTTTCCAAAGTAGCTCTATTCTCTTCTATCATGCGCGATCTCTCTCGGTTGAGATTCATTTGGAGCTGAGCGTGCACTTCTGTTAGGGCACGCTCGTTTTCTACAAATAATATATTGCAATATCACAATGAAATCAAATGCATGATTAAATTTTTCATCTTTAACTAATGGGCCCGGCAGACGTTGTCCTGCCCTGAGCCTAGAATCCGATTGCAGCGCACCCTACCGAGTCCAATTGTGAATATAGACCATCCCTGGACCCACTTAAACCCGCACAAAAAATTTCATCTAAATCGGTCAAGCAAGTTCCTGAGTTTTAGAGAGACAGACGAACAGCAATTGATTTTTATATATATAGACTAGCTGATGCCCGCGACTCCGTCCGCGTGGATTGAGGTGTTTTAGGGGTATGAAAAATAGATAGTAGCCGATTCTCAGACCTACTGAATATGCATATAAAATTTCATAAAAATCGGTCAAGCCTTTTCGGAGGATTATGGTAACTAACATTGTGACACGAGAATTTTATATATAAGATAAAAATTGTTGACTTGAAACTTGTAAACTTACCTATTTCTAATTGTTCCCGTAATTCACTAAACTTTTTGCTATAATCGTCTCTCAACGTCGCTATGTTGAGTTCATGTTGCTTCGCTGCGTTTTCGGCGTCGCTGTGATATTTCCTCTCCATTTCTTTCAATTTATTTTGCAATTCCTGTCTATGAGATTTCTCTGCTTCTGCTAGCGCCTTTAAAAAAGTATGGTATTGCTATTATTTCTTTCAACAAGATGTCAAAGCGTGACTTTGGTGAATAATAAAATAAATAGATAAGAAACATCAAAAAGTGTCCATGTAAATATCCCCTCAATGACGATTGGGCGTTATTTTTAAGTGATTTACATTTAACTTTATATAATTAAGGTAGATTTTGTTCTGATGTAAACGAAATAAAGTCGAAGTTACGCTTTCTAACAGTATTTTTCTATGACTACGTATCTTGTCACACTACTAAAATTAGCAGTTTGGTCAAACATTTTGTAAAAAGGTAGACTGAAAGTCTCCGTATTAATAGATAGTTTAGTGTCAACTTACTTCCTCCATCTCCTGTTGATGCCTCAAAGCTTGCTCAGATAATCTTACTCTCTTATCATTTAAAAACTTCTCCTCTGCTTCCTTCAACTCTTCTTGCAACTCTGCTCTCATTCTCTTCTCCTTGGCTGTGAACTCCATGCGAATTATCTCCAATTCTTTTTGCATAGAAAACTCTAATCTTCTTCTTTCATCTTGTTTATTTCTCTCTATCATTTCTCTTACTCCCATATCAGGGATAAGAGGAGATTTTATAGGTTTCGGTGATTCATCTTGAGATTCAAATTGGTAAACTACCACAACATTGTCAGTATTAGATTTTCCTTGAGATAGTATGACTCCATCTAACCTAGGATTTGCCAAACCTTTGCCTAAACTCGAAGCAGAATCTGATGATTTTAGAGGATTTAAGCTAGGTTTATTTAAAGGTTTAAAAGTAGACAAAGGGCTAGACCAATTTTTAGTAAATTCTAATCTAGGAGACCTATCGGAACCTAAACTTGGTGTAGGGGATAATTTAATTTGTGTTTTTATTTCTTTAGGTATATCTATACTATTCGATCTAGCACTGTTCTTAGGTTCATCGTCTTTGGATATTCTGGAATCTTCTGAATCGGAATGTGTAAATTTGGCTTTGTTTGGCGTGAAATCTAATTTAGGAACTCTTATTTGAGGTATTGGAATGTCGCGAGATCTTTGTATGGAATCGCTTGCTTTGGATTGTGTTTTTTCAGAGCTGTCTTCCAATCTAGGACTTTTTTCTCTTTCGTTATCTTTTAACTCTAATATATTATCTTGTTTGTTGGAATCGTCCAAGTCGTTGAGATCTAGATTAGCAAATTCTCTGTCAGGGGAGTCGATCGATGTTTCCGATTCGATACTTTCCATGAGGTTTATTGATATTTTGCTTTTGAGTGGAATCAATGGTGACCTAAAAGTACATCAAAAATATTCATAAAAAGATATAGGTACACAGATTGGATCTACAGTAAAAGCGTGAACCAGCGTGAGACAGCAATTCTAACTTCCGCCCATGCGATACTGCGACTTTGTTCGAGATTGCCATACCATCGCGACTTTGAGAGCACATGCTGGTTTCTACATTTTAGTATAGAGTATATCGGTTTTGTGCTAAACAGGTTATACTTAATTAATTTGGTTGGTAAATAGATTCTTCCGATGTTACAATCAACGGATTTTTTTTACTTTAAAATTTTGACAATTTAGTTGACAGCGTTAAAAGTGTGTTTATTTCTCATTTAGGTTACCCAACTGTGAAAAACTCAATTCAAAGTTGAGACAATAGGAAAGATAACACATTTTGTCATTTCACAGGAACTTTATCAGAACTCAAGCATCCATCCTTTTCGCAGAGGAAATAAAAAGGATCTTGCAAGGGGTGTAATATCAACGTCCCCTGTTACTTTTATGTATGATAATTAACCATTTTGAATTATCGATTGACTTTACGCAAATATTACTCCCATCTCATACTAAGCGCGCGTTTTGACGTTTAAATAAGTTTCAGATTTGACTAGTTGTCAAACTTATCTGACCCGGTGACAGCGGCGCTAGTTTAAAAATAAAATAAGAACAAAAACTAAACAGACATAAAAATTTATTCCAATTTTGGCCACCGGGTCAGATAAGTTCGTGGGACTATACAGTCCGATGCAAACTTTATTACGTCTCGGAAGTTAGCCGCGAATGTAGGTTCGCACAGGCACAGTCCTGCGTACAGTTAACTGAACCGTCCCGCGTATACCTAATATTGTATTGTGCGCATTGAAACGCACGATGTTCGGATATATTGATGAGAAGTCATAAAGTTTGAATCGGACTGTTCTCAACTCAATTCAATTTACTTAAAACATGTAGGACATACAGGTGTCTCTTATGTTACGTCATGTTTTGACTCTACCAATCATACTAATATTATAAAAGCGAAAGTGTTTTTTTTTCTTCAATCATGCTGCACAGGAGCGAATCCGAGAGAATCACGTATCGACGATGATTTGGCATGATAGTTGAGGACCTGGAGAGTGACATAGGCTACTTTTTATCCCGGAAAATTAAGGAGTTTCCGCAGGAATAAAAAAAAACTTAAACCAAGCGGACTAAGTTAAAAAAGTAGTTCTGTAATAAAAGGACTTGACCGGTGGAACTATGGCAGCTTGCCTAGGTGTCAAAAATCAATGTTCAGCAATGATTTCTTTATTATTGTAATTGTAATATTTCACTGTTTTCAGATAAAAAAGTTTCAGGAGTCTGAAGGCTCGGAAAACTGCGAAAATGGACAAAAAAAGTTTCACCAAAAGACTGCTTTCCCACACTAGATGGCGCTATTGAGTGTGTTGAGCGAGTCTAAAAAAATATTTTCAAGTATTATTTCTTTATTATTGTAATTGTTATATTTTATAGTTTTCAGATAAAAAAGTTTCAGGAGTCTGAAGGCTCTGAAAACTGAGAAAATAAATAAAAAAAAGTTTCACCAAAAACTGCTTTCCCACACTAGATGGCGCTATGTATTGTGGTGAGTCTAGAAAATATTTTTAAGTTGCTCACTACTTTTGGTTAACAAGTTCAACTATTCGACCACAGATGGCAGCATATGCAATGTGAAAGGGCGTTCCAGTTCAACTATTCGACCACAGATGGCGGTATATGCAATGTGAAAGGGCGTTCCTTTAAACGCAGTATTTCAAAATGCTTTGTTCGATCTATTAGTTTGAGACTTGTCAAAAAATTAAAATAATTATAAACAAAACATACATTTCCTTTTCATTACTATTTAATTGATCAAAAATAAATCATTCATAATATAATGACTAAGGTACTTAAATGGTATTCATGTAGGGTTACAAGATTATTATTAGGCATGGATATAATGGAACGTCAAAATGAAGTAGTGCTTAAAGAGGAAAGCGGACGCTCAAGATTTAAACAATAAACGTACTGTTTTTTTTTGTCATTTGAACCCTGACCTTATTTGGAATAATAAATCCATAATAATTTCGTTTTGAATTTTTAAACCTTACTGTAAAAACGGAAATCCTGTGCATTATCCCGAATCGGAGGGCAATTACTGGTCATGTCCTTTACCTTGGCCTGTTCCCTTTTTCTGAAGTAGGTTCTTCCAAAGCAAGGGAAGGGGGGTCAATGTCCGCCCGTCGCACCAAATCGGATATCTTCTGAAAATTCTTCTGGAACAGCTCCGGCTTTATGTATTCAGCTGGTGGAGGCTTTATGAGACGACGCCGCGGGGAAGTACCACGGTTAAGATTTTCACTGTCTAAAAAAAAATTAAAAAAATTGTATGTTGGAAGAAAACAGACTGATAGCTATTTTCTTAAAGTGAAAGACGAAAATCGACAAAATGGTTTTTTATGTTATTTTGTTCACAACACCTCGATGAAAGATGGCGGACTTAAAACAGCTGTACTGTTTGAGAGCTATTCTATGTTTACCGGTTCATAGAAAAAAGATGTACCAGCCTAGGTACCGGCACAGTACCTGTTAAATAATGACAGCCGTAAAAGATACACTTTCAAATTACAATATAATTAATAATATTAAATATGGATTACGAAATTATATATGTCTGTCTGTTATCGTTTCATGGCCAATCCGCAAACTGATTATTGTTTGTTTGTTTGTTTTAAATTCTTTATTGCATATACATTTTAATGTACAAAGGCGAACTTAATACCTAGAGCAGGGATGGCGAACCAATGGCACGCGACACAATATTTTGGGCACTACACCAATCACAAAATTCATTATGCACTAAGAAAAATTAATTTAACGAATTAAGAAATACGACTGCCCTGCCATATTATTTTTGTACGACTGCCTGAAAAAAGGAGTATATTGTTTTCAGGATTCATGTATGTATGTATGTATGTATGTATGTATGTATGTATGTATGTATGTATGTATGTATGTATGTATGTATGTATGTATGTATGTATGTATGTATGTATGTATGTATGTATGTATGTGTGTATGTATGTATGTATGTATGTATGTATGTATGTACGTACGTACGTATGTATGTATGTATGTATGTATGTATGTATGTATGTATGTATGTATGTATGTATGTATGTAAGTTTGTATTTTCCACCATAACTTCTATACGCCTGAACCGATTTTGATAAATGAGGTATCGTTAGAATCCCTAGCTTATTCCGGGTTTTTTTGATTTTGTGACCATGGTCTCGCATTAAAGACCAAAATTGAAAAAATAGTTCGTAAATAAGATTAACTATATAATCATCATCTAGAAAATGATGAGTAATTCCAAAAATATATAACACTATAGTTCAATATTTAGTGACTCACAAAAAAATATCATTTAATAAAAAATGTGAATAAGATTCCAAAGGCTATTTAGGCGAATCGCTTCTTAGGGAGGTAAACTCTAAATAATATGGCAGGGCAGTCGTATTTTTCAATTCGTTAAATTAAGTTCACTTGTTGGAGTTTACCTCCTTAAGAAGCGATTTGCATATATAGCCTTTGGAATCTTATTCACATTTTTTATTAAATGATATTTTTTTGTGAATCATTAAATATTAAACTAAGTGTTATATATTTTTCGAATCTACTCATAATTTTTTGGATGATGATTATATAGTCTTTAATGCGGGACCATGGTCACCCCATTCAATTTTTTTAAAAATTTTACTAGCACATGTCACCCGGAATAAGCTAGGGATTCTAACGATACCTCATTTATCAAAATCGGTTCAGGCGTATAGAAGTTATGGTGGAATATATAAACTCACAAAAATACATACATACATACATAGATACATGAACCCTGAAAACAATATACTCCTTTTTTCAGGCAGTCGTATAATTATGGTGGAATATACAAACTCACATACATACATACATACATGAACCCTGAAAACAATATACTCCTTTTTTCAGGCAGTCTTATAAAAAGAGTGAAGGTGAAATTGAAGAGTGAAAGTGAAGAAGTTTTATATGACGAGCGAACGTCAGAAACCGTTTGACAGATGACTGCAGCTCAGCATGCTCAGCATGCTCTGCTAAAAGTAACATCTTACAACCCCGATTTAAGTTATTTGTCATGTAACCTGTAATAACAGAAGTGACACTAATTTTACTTTAATTTAAATTACGCGTATAATTGTGACAGTGCAAAATGTTTTTTTTTAAAATAGTAAATAAAGAATTTTGAGTTGATAGTATTCATTATTATTATTTTCCCAATTTCCCAACAATCTCAAAGTAAAAATTATTTGATGGCTATAACCTCATTAAACATTACTTTAGAAAAAATGGCACGTTGATACATAAAGGTTCGCCTACCCTGACCTAGAGGTATTCTCTTCCAGTTAACCTTTGTTATTGGGGACGGTTGAAATAACAATGAAGATTATGACAAAATTTGCCACAGAATAAGCTTGCATCCCAGCCACAGACTATACTTTTTATTTTTAAATAACTAGATAATTTCGCGGGCATCAACTACAGTATTATCAATAACTTACCTAAAGAATCCCTTTCAGAACCCGATATACTTTTCACTTCCCTCGGACTATCAATTCGGGGAGGCAAAGGCGGCCTTGCAACCAACGGTGACAGGGTATTCAAAGGCACGGGGTGTGTGATAGGTGTAAGCGTGATATTGGACGTGATAGGTGTGATAGGGGACGGCATGATGGGCGATGATGGAATAGTAGGGGAGGGCATGGTTGGGACGGCGCTGATGATGGAACTTTGGGCGTCGTTTTGTTCTGAAGAGCTGTTTGAGCCGGGACTGACTGTTGGTTCGGGGAGGTTTTCCAGCTTGAATCTGAAAATAATATTTGAAGAATCCATACTATTCCATAGTCCATACTAATGCATTAGTGATATTCATTATAACTTTAAATATATCACCGGTTGTAACTTACGTGTTTTGTCGGAAAATGCCCGACTAGCCTCGAATCCGTCTGGGCCCCTTTTAAACTAGTCGGGCACTTTCCTACAAAACACGTGACTTACAACGGGTGATATATTTACAGATAAAATACTAATTTAATATTATCCCCAACTTAGTAAGTTACTATTTATACTAACCTGACACTCTTCTTATCCTCTTCAAAGCTAGACGTTTGTTTCGGTTTCCCGAACAAAACGCTTTCGGATTTCCTTTGTATGGAGTCGGACGTTTTCTCTCTGAGTATGCCTTTCGGAGGATCACTTTTGGTGACTGAGTCCAGATGTAAGGATTTATCAGTGTCCGGGCTGGGTAGGTTTGAGCGAGATATCTTGAGGAACATACTGCCTTTACCTAAAATAATAAAATCTACATGTGATAGATAATAGAGGATAAATAGAAATTCTATTAAATTAAAAAAGAAGGGTAAGGTACAGTTTGGATTAGAACCATAGAACCAAAAAAACTAACCACTGCAAGTGCAAGTAAAGATTTTTTTACAGTTTTAGATAATTTTCCTCGGAAAGTTGCTATTTTCAATATTCTAACATTAGACTAAAAAAAACTAGAAGAACTATTCTTTTATGGAATATTTTGGACAATTTTAACTGCAGTAATTTCAAACGAATAGTTTAATCGACATTACATACATATGTATTTACTGTCGCTTTAACATTTTCAAAGGTGTTTCAAATTTTTTTTTTAAATAAAGTACGTGCTATTTTATTACAATTACATTTTATAAATAAAACTACTAATTTTCGCTTTAAATTATTCGTAATCTGCTTTATATAATCAAGTGACCACAATATTAACAATAATTCGCTTTCATCTAAAACGAAAACCGACTTTTAAAACTATACCTATAAGTACCAACTTTAAACTAAAAATTACAACAATATCTGGGTATATATTTGTCGATTTTCTCAAAAAGCACTAAATCAATTTGGATCAAATTTGTATGAGACCACCTCTGAAGTATGCTCTACCAAACAAAAAAGAATCATCAGAATTGATCCATAATAATTAGCGAAATGATCGCGTAACATAAATACAAAAAAATACACAGTCCAATTGAGAACCTCCTCCTTTTTTGAAGTCGGTTAAAAATAGTAATCAAAGAACATACCAGTCAAAGGTAAACCCTTTTCAATTTTAGCAGATGCTAGTAAAGGGCTAAAATTCTCTTCTTCGGGACTCGTTAGCACGTGCATTTTCAAATCTATTATCTCCGACTGCTGTTTGAATAACATCTTAGGCCTTTCAAACGTAGGCCGACTCAATATATCCCTATCAGATATGTTCCTTACTAGCACCGGTTTGGGGGATATTGGGCTTTCTGTGCTACGTCGTAAAGGCGATATTCGTATATCACCCAATTTCTTATCCAGTCTAGATAGTGGTGCTAAAGGCGGTCTGCCCAAAGGAGTTAAACGTCTATTCCCTGGTAATAAGGTTGTATTTGTGTTGTCTTTAATGTCCGATGGGTGTTGATCACTGTCTGTGCTGAGGTCTTCGTCTTCGCTTTCCACTTTGGTTTCGACGCGTTCAAGGTTTTTGGTGTTTTCCTCGGACGTGAGAAGTTCCTGTAAAACAAATGGTTTTTCACCTACCCTAAAATAGCGCTGAGGAATGAAGAATGTTTGCCCCCAAAAAATGACAACTCCATACTAATATAGTATGTCTGTTAGGGTTTTCTAAGCTTAGAATATACTATATTGAATGACTGGAATGATCAAGTGGGGGAGGCGCAGGCGGTTTCACGTACAGCGGACACCTACGACGACGCGGAAAATAATCCCAGACAAAGAGAGAGAGAGAACCCTACAGAATAGCAGCCCTATATATTAATAGTAAATAATTTATTCTCTAGTCTGTGGTGCTTCTACTACTACTACTACAGACCATTAACGTCCCACTGCTGGGCACAGGCCTCCACTCTCATAGGAGAGAGGGAATTAGAACTTAGACCCACCACCCTGCTCCAATGTAGGCTTTAACGTCTATTATCATGTTAGTAATAATAACCGGAACCGAAGGCTTAATGTGCTCTCTGAGGCACGGGGATGAAACACCGTCAACTCCCTAACTCCGGGCTAGTACTGAGAATTCTAGTCAGAAAAACCCAATACTAAATTATGGCCCGACCCGGGACTTGACCCCGGGACCTCGTCGGCCGCAGTCAAACATGCTAACCCACGGGACCAACGAGGCAGTCATGGTGGTGTTCTAGAGGATTGTATATCAAACTTCAATCTTTTAACTTTTTCTACATGTGGCGCGCTAGTGAAAAGGCCTATGACAGTGGACGATGAGGGAATGGAATGTCCAGCAGTGGACTTCCAACGGTTGTTTCGTCAACAGCAGTGTTACCTGTACAGAGGCGCAAGTGTCATCTTGCATGGACGCATCGCGCGCCTTCTTCACCAGTTCTCTATACACGTGGTCGAGCGGGTGCTCCCATTGGGTCTTTTTCGTGTCCTCATTATAGTAGTAGTGGGTTTGGAGTTTCTCGTCGAAACTGGAGACAAAATAGACATTGTTACATAAAAACGATTACAAACAAATAAAAAAAAACACAAGTTTGCTAATTTCGTGAGTGGGATCTTACGACGCTCTTTTCCCGCTGAGCTATAAAGGCCCGCGATACACAGACAGCTTGAAGCAGTCAGAATAGACTGCTTCAAGCTGCAACTGCATTGTGACACACATGCATGGACCGCTCGAGCAGTTGCGACTGCTTCGGGCGGTGAGCAGCAGCTTGTCAATGGTAGCTTCAAGCTGTTGACTATTGACGGACTGCTTGGGAGGTCCTTGTATGTTGATCACTGGCTAACTGCTCGAGCAGTCCGTGTATGGCCGCACTTAGACCTACTTGTAAGGGTTTAAAATGTCCATAAGTACATAGAGTAATTTTATAGACATGTACTTTGTCTCTCTCCATCTAAACCAAAAGGAAAGAGCAGTTTAACTTTTTTTTGGTCACATACGATTCTTCCAGACTCTGCCAGATCCATGCGATTAATTGTGCCAAAGATAACTTATTTATGTTCTTATACTGATATACTTACACATCCGTACTATATAAATGCGAAAGTGTGTCTGTCTGTCTGTCTGCTATGCTTTCCTGGCCCATCTTTTTAACCGATTTTGCTGAAGTTTGGTATATAGGTAGGTTATATATATATATATATATATATATACCGGGGCAACTTTTTATCCTGGAAAATGGGGGAGTTCCCGCGGGAATTAAAGAATCTTGATCCACGCGGACGAAGTCGCGGACATCACCTAGTAATATTATAAAGTACATGAATATGGATTTAGCGCTGCCCTCAGCCTTACTCAATACCCTGGCGTGTATAACGTTTACGTATACAAATAAGTAGGTATACACGCCATAGTTCGTGCGAGAGAATTCTGAGATAACACAATCTGGGAAAGATTGTTTTAATTACACTACTAGCTGATGCCCACAACTTTGTCCGAGTGGATGGAGGCTTTTTGGTTCCCGCGGGATCTCTTAAATGTTCTGGGGGGTATATGTATTATTCCAGACTATAATCTATCTCTGTGACAAATTTCATCCAGATCCGTTCAGCCGTTCTGGTGTGAAAGAGTAACAAACATCCACACATCCATCCATACTAAGATTATTATTGTTTGATTATAAAATTCAAAGGTAACTTGGGAAGTGGTTGTATAACTAAATACCCAGTTTTAGAAAAGCTTATCAAAACTGTTTTGCACTATACTTATTATTTAAAACTAAACAGGCATAAAAATTTGTTCAAATTTTGGCCACTGGGCCAGATAAGTTTGACTGTATATAATACTGGTATGTCAGATAGTAAACTTAGTTACAACTACTATTCTTACTATTTGACGACCTCCCTGGCGCATTGTTGAGCGATGTTGTCTTAACGTGTGGAGCTCCCGAGTTCAATCCCGAGCCAGGTCAATTTGGGAATTAATAATTTCTGAATTTTCCCTAGTCTGGTGGCTTCGGCCTTGGCTAGTTACCACCCAACCACCAAAGACATGCCACCAAGCGATTTAGCGTTCTGGTACTATGGTGTAGAAACCAAATAGGGGTATGGGTTTAATATAACTTTGATCATCACTTACCATCAGGTGAGATCGTAGTGAAGGGCTAATTTGTAATGGATATAAAAACTCACTAAGCTTTCCAAGGTGGGGGCAGCGCTTGCATGAGGCCATCGCGAGCCAGCGGCAGCAGATGACTCTCGCTCTCGGGATCGATGCCCAGTTGGCACGCATAATCAGATATTTCTGCAAATTTACACATTAAATTGTAATTTTCACTTAAAAGTACACTCTATAGACCTCAGCATTATATCCCTTTGCTTGGCAAGCCTGTATGACAAATTGTGTCACACTATACAGTTATTGTAGTATACCTTTTATTAAGCTTATGGGCTGGGCAATACACAAGAGGTGATGGCCAGGTATAAGTGTAAGGTAATAAAAAAATGGATGGACAGGTTGAACTCTGTGCCATTATCGTTTGACGCTCAAATAGAAAAACTCAGTAATGATTATTAACAAAAGGCGGGATTTTGTAATTTCCATATGAATTTATTCTCAATAGAATAGTTACAAATTACCTATTTAGGTACTTAGCGAAACTGGCACTTTTTTTAACAAGTCCCTATCAAGTTCTCGGAACTGCAGATATAACTTGTGCTGTAAGCTGTCCAAAAAAGGACAGTGCGCTAAAATAGGCGTTTGTATAATAAGGGCTAAACAAAAAACTAAGATTATGAGTTAAAATTAAACAGCAAATCAGTATGTTGTGGGTTTTACTGTTAATGGTTCTCTGATAAAGTCCACTACACAAATAACAGAGTTCTAATCTAAAAATTGGAAGTTTTATACAAAATACAAACAATACAAACCTTCCGCCGAAGGCTGGCTGTTTTCGTCGAAAATCTCGCGGCACACCACGGCCGACGGCGAACTCATATTTTGCTCTCATACCTTTCTCATTTCACATAAATTCTGCTACATGCGTAGCTATAATTATCGTTTAATGCTTTTAAATCCATTATTAAATAATCGACGAAAATCACCAAGACGGCCCATGAAAATTTTGACCAGAAACAAGTAGATATTTTGACCATTTGACAACTGAATTGAATTCGGGGATCAAGGGGGATCTTATGTATCCTTTAAGTTACTTGTCTCTGATCTTAAGTGTAAAAATATTTACCCATAAAAAGCGCACTATACACGTTCAGACTTCAAACCCTTTGATTTTATATATAGGAGAGGATAGGTTGCATTTTACTCAGTTATAGCTATACGATGCATTTTGTTAATAAATCATGTAAAACTATGACTGATCTGACTTTTCTTACTTACTAAAAGCGTGCTAAAAGCTACGTTATTAGAGCGAGACAGGTGCATTATGTTATTGCGTGAATGTGTCACGCAATCGTCATATGACGTCATCAAATTTAGCTATTGAAGCCAATATTTTGTCAACTATAAATGGCGTCTGTTGTGCTTCCGGTGTGTCAGTTGTGAATAATTACCTGTTTTTTTGAATATTTTCATGTGTTTTTGCTTAGGTTTATGTAATCAA
The DNA here is from genome assembly GCA_964035005.1 of Erebia palarica. NCBI lineage: Eukaryota > Metazoa > Arthropoda > Insecta > Lepidoptera > Nymphalidae > Erebia > Erebia palarica. Next base: position 13,643,679 of record OZ035989.1, read on the forward strand.
CTATGGTGAAGTGCTCAGTTGTGGGGTGTCGTAATAATAATATTGTAAAATGACCAGGAGTTTCATTTCATAGGTGAGTAACAAACTCGTCTAGTTTTTCTTTTTTTAGTTACTTCGACTTATTATAGCTTAGTTTCTTCTTTACTGAATCCATAACACATAAATTTTTGCACTGTCCCTAAAAATTTGGATTATTTCATTAGTTTTTGTATAGAGTGTATATATAGTGCGGGGATTGTATTGTTTACAAATAAATTGAAAATCGATAAAATTTAAATTTCATATAACTCTTACTGTTTCTCACTCTGAGGGGTAGAGATATGAAATTGAACAGTCAGATTCTACTTATAATATTGCCAAACTCTTTTTGGACTGTAGCGATAATAATCTAGTGATTAAGACACCCGGTCTCCAATCCCCGATACGTCAACATTAAAAATCAATAACTGATTTACTACTATAAAGTACTAGTATATACCTTGCCTGCGTGGACCACTAAAGTGGCCCGCGGATATGCACAGGTTTTTTTTCAAATGCAACTATTGTCTTTTTAGGCATTCTTTCTTGATTTTCGCATTTAATCGGCTCTGTCACACCATTTTTTAATTTCTGAGTAATCATTTTTGTACCCACGACGGAACGGAGACGGTATTTGTGTTTGCCCTAAAAGGTGTGCGTTAGTTTGTGTACTTTGTTGTTACCATTTTCCTAGAAAACTACTGGACCGATAATTATGCGGTTTTTTGCATTATATATGCATAACTTCTGAGAAGGTTCTTAGATATGTAAGGCCATAGTCCATCAAGTTGAGCTGCAATCCTGGTTTTTATTCTTCAATGTTACCATTTTTCTCAAAAAGTACTGGGCCGATTGAGATGCGGTTTTTTGCATTGGATATGTATAGCTTGTGAGAAAGTTCTTAGATATATTTTATGGTCAAAGTCCGCAACGCTGCGCTGCAATTGTGATTTTTTTTACTATTTGTATGCATTTTCATAAATTTTTGAAATAAATCAATTTTAAAATCAGTCTATTTTTATTATTCATATCATCACATTCAGTAAATATTTTTCCATAATATCTAGGAATTCCAACTTATATTATGAAACAGTATTGTTTGTAAGGTTCACAAGAACTAATAATATAAATCTATACTAACATATATTATAAACGCGAAGTTGGGATGTATGGATGATGTTGTTAATCGTGCCTAAACTGAGCTGTATGAAATTTGGGACAAAGATAGATTATAGTCTGGAATAACATGCCGGCTAGTTTTTAGTCCGGAAAATGCAAGAGTTACCACAGGCATCAGCTAGTTCATTAGAAAATACGAATATAAAATATAAATATTCGTAATTTATTTATGTACACTAGTGTTTTTTCAAAAGATTATGTTTAATTATCATTTCATTTGTGATAATTTTATATCGATTATATAAGTATCGATAATACCAGCCCTAACCCCCAGCTTAAGCTCCGCCCATACGCCATTTTTACTTACCGGAAGCTTCAATTTAAATATGATGTTTCATATCCTCTCTTATATATAAAATCAAGGTTCAAACTAACCTAGCCACCCAATTTCCACCGCCTTGCTAAGATATACCGCAAAGCTAAGGTTCCCTTTAAGGCTCCATAATCGGAGTAGCTGAGTAGGTCCTAGTAATATGTGATCAAAGGTGTACCTACTTGTCTCTGAGGTCTCTGTTAAAAAAAAGGAAGCTGCAAAGCTCAGGAGAACTAGAATCCAGAGCCGTTATCGTAGTTAATTTAAAAAAATACAGGAAGTCAGAAAGGTGCCTTAACTTGTCTCTGGTTAACTTGTCTCTATCTCTGGCTGTTTGCTTATGCTCTGTGCATAAGTCAGTTAAGTTACTTGTCTCTGGTTGTTTGATTCCTGGCAGAGACAAGTTAAAACCAGATTCCTGACACCAGAGACAAGTAACATCTGACACCGAATTCCTGATTCCTGGCTGATTGATTCTGCAGTGATATTTTAATTTTTTTAAAATACGTGCTATATTAAAATGCCGTCGGTTAAAGACGTCGCTACGCTTTATCAAAACCTCAAAACCGAATGGGCAAAGAAACCACGCAAGCTTGAAAAATGCGGCGAACTTTTGAACAAAATCAAGGTACGATGACTCGTCAAAACTTTAAAATATTTCTATTTATTTTAGATAACTTTTATTTTAAACTAATAACTTCTTTATTTTCATGGGAAATAGAATAATTATATCTGCTTTATTTCGATTTCAGATTGCACTAACGCAGTTAACCTTTTTACCAAGTAATAATACGACTGCCAACCAGAAGGAATTGATATTAGCGCGCGATGTGCTAGAAATTGGTGCCCAGTGGGCCGTGGCCACTAAGGACATGAAGGCTTTTGAGAGATACATGTCCCAGTTGAAATGCTATTACTTTGATTACAAGTAAGTCTAAAACTATAAATTGGCTATCTTAATGTGTGTCCAATCAAACAGCGCCAAGAATGCCGCGTATATTATATTCGTGGGTATAGCTATAGTTCTAAAGTCCTTGTATTGTGTTTCGAACAGTGTCCTGAGAATGCTGCGTGTTGCTGCCACTTGCTGCTTTATGTTTGGATACGCCTTTAAAATAATAATATTAAAGGCTAATCAATTTGTGTTTCAGTAAAATTACCATGGAATAATGTTTTGCAAGAGGTGTAAACCCAAATGAAACATCAAACAAAGTGCACACTCAAAGTATCCTGAATTTGGATCTAAACTTAATATTATAAATCCGAAAGTTTGGTGGATGTTACTCAATCACGCCAGAATGACTGAACATATCTGGGTGAACATATAGGCTACTTTTTATCTTGAAAAATTAAAGTGTTCTTACAGAAACCAATAAACCTCAATCAACACAGGCAAAGCTGCTGGCATTTGCTGGTATTAGATCATTTGTTTAAGAGAGACTATAACTATACAACTAGTATTTTAAAGGGAAAAACTAAACAGACTAAAATTTCTCATCTTAAACATAGTTTATTGGTCATCTTATTCACAGAGATCACCTCCCTGAGTCGGCCTTCATGTATCAACTGCTGGGTCTGAACCTGCTCTTCCTATTATCTCAGAACAGAGTAGCAGAGTTCCACACTGAGCTTGAACGCTTGTCAGTGGATGTGATAAGAGTGGACCCCTATGTGAGGCATCCGTTAGCATTGGAACAGTATCTCATGGAAGGGAGCTATAATAAGATTTTCTTGGCCAAGGTAGGAACTTTTTGACCTGGATGACCTTGATTTACCTTGATGTTCAATAGATTGTGGGCAATAATATTGTACTATCATCTAATTGAAACTGTCATAATAGTATGAGCTTTTAAAATAGTTTGCATCCACAGGATAATGTACCAGCAGAGAGCTACACCCTGTTCATGGATACACTGCTAGAAACGGTGCGAGGGGAAATCGCTGCATGTATCGAAAAGGCATACTTCTGCATATCCTGCAATGAGGCCGCCCGCAGACTCAACCTGCTGTCACAACAAGCTGTGCTTGAATATGGCAAGAAGGTAACATCTTTTATAACACTGTGTGCTTTAACCCTGCACTTAAGTAATACTTGGCTGTGACTTAAGTAGTCTAGCAGGGCGATTGTGTAAAACCTGCATCAATCATTGTTACAGTCTGAATTGTTTTGATTGGCTGAATCTATGGTTTTCTTGCTGTGTGAATGGATTTTGGTCAAAAGTGGAAGAATGCTGACCAATCAGAGGTGATTGTGATTGTTACACTGTAGTTGTCATTTTTAGACAATCGCCCTGCATACAGGTTTACACAAGCGTGTCAAAAAGCTTTGAAATAATAAATGATACCTGTTAATATAGCAAGTCTTATAGTCTTTAGTCTATTATTTCACTATTGCACAGCATATAGGACTTACATTATGCTTTGGCTTCATAATTCTGTGCAATAGTCGACTATTAACCCCGCAATTATGTAACCCTTTTCTGTAACTTAGGACTCAATGAAGATTCCAATACTATCTTCACTGTAATAATTTTTGCAGTTTGATTGTAAAATATGTATAATAAACTACCCAAGTCACAGATAAGTGTTACATAGATTTACGTTACATGGGCACTTCTATGTGTATTGCAGAATGCACGGCATGCAATAATGAACAATAAACTACGTAAGACATGAGTTGTAGTATACCAAAGTACTATCATTTTTTTTAGCGCAACTGGACTTTGGGCGCAGATAATTGCTACCACTTCTCAGCCTCGGTGGATACCAACGCGTCGGCCGCCGATGTCTTCCCCTCGCTAGAACTCGCCGAGCAGACCATAGAATACGCTAGACATCTCGAGATGATTGTGTAGTAGTTGGGTGTGATGAAAGCCTATGTTAAATATTATATTGAAATTATTGTATTAATTAAAAGCATAAAATTAAAAATAACTGTATGTACTAATTAGTTTCTTATTATACAACTGCCTACCACTACTACACAATAATATTTTATTTGTTATTACCAGACGATGCCCGTGACTACGACGTGGCGTGGATGTAGTTTGTATTCCCGCGGGAGGTGATAAAGCCTATCTCGGTGCCAAGTTTCATTAAAATCGCTTGAATTATTTAGAGAAACGAAAAAATTTCATTTTTAATAGCACGACTATTTCATAAAACTTCACAATAATTCTATAAGATGGCTCCCGCAGTAACAGTTCTGCATTGATAACCATTATAACTTAGACCAAGCTTATTAAATAAGATATTCAATCAAAAATAAAAACTAATATTAAGTTCACGTCGTTGATTTTGCAAAAATTTATTCGTTTCAGCTTTCAAAAAATACACGGTCTATCTACCATCCATACTATAGATGTCATCCATCCATACTATATTACTTACATACTATGTTTCTACACGCCATCTTATGCAGAACCGTAGTACATTGATGGTATTGTAAGTAGGTCTCAATAAAGTTAATAGATGGCGCTGTCACCAAATATATCAAAAAGCCTTTTCTTTTTTATTGAAAGTACTAGCTGATGCCCGCGACTTCGCCCGCGTGGAATAAGTTTTTTTGTATGTCCACTGGAACTTCTTGATTTTCCGGGATACAAAGTAAACTATTTCACTCATCGATGTGCAATAAATTATGAATTATATTAAGTAAAGTAAAATAAATACGAAAGTGTGTTTGTCTTTCAATCACCTCGATAGAACAACCGATCGACATGATTTTTTGCATGTGTGGTCGACGGAGAGCTACATTTTAGCCTGGTAAATCAAAGCGTTCCCGTGGATTTTTAAACCTAAACCTACGCAGACGAAGTCGCGATCATTATCTGGTAAGTAATCCTAATATCATGAGCAACTGAAATAGTATATTGTGATACAAGGGTGGAAAGTAGGTTATTGCAAACGAGCTGTCATTAATAAGCCCGAGCCGAAGGTGAGGGTTTTTAATGTCACGAGTTTGCAATAACCTTCACACCCGTGTATCACACGACGTTTTTCAATACAATTGTGGGAAATAGTAATAAACAAATCAAAGAATTACAAGTTTATTTCAACATACATACGTACATAGTAGGTACTTAATTAATTCTGGAAATTGAGAGCAATTACTAAAATTCGCAAGTGCGCAAAATTCCATCTTGCGCTGTTTTCGCCTGAGATAAAATATCTGGTGGAGTTAATTCCATTTCATCATTAGTACTAGAACTCATATTAACAAAAATATAATCAATTTATCACATAAAAAATAAAAAAATTCAGCAAATGGCGCGTATTTACACCTGGAAATATTTTTTTTTTTCAACGAAACTAGGCTACGCGTATACAGCCTATTCGATTTTTGTCAAATGTTGAAAATAATTAAATTAAAACTGGTAAATAAATATAATCAACAACCAAGAATTTTGGAAATTCAATGCTAAAACGTACGGATTCATTCATTTTTCCTCGTAAAAAGCCTATCCGATTATATTCTATGTATGAAAACTCCTTGCTACTAAACTTTTTTAATTGACTTGGTAAAAAACTAAACTGCAAAAGTAAGTGTCGAGCTTGTAAAAGTAAGTCACGACCGTGTAAAAGTAAGATGCCTATGCGAAAGATTCAATTTTCGAATCATAACTACAGCCTCTGAAAGTGCGCCATGTTTGACAACTGTATTGAAAAAAATATTTCTAGCTAAAAGCGTAATACGTTTCTTGCTTTGATAACATGTATGTCTATTCGTCCGAACGCGAGGTCAGTTTGGGACCATATATAAATATGTACAACCTGAAAGCCTGACGAGCCCTATGGGCGCTCAGATTATGTTTATAGGAGTACGGGCAAGCTCAGAAGAACTATAATCCAGAGCCATTATTAAACCAGTTAAATAAAAAAAGGAGTATGGGCGAGTGAGGCACTAATAGTATCATAATATTGTAATCATAGATATATATATGCCACCGTAAGACTGTAAAAACCGTTAGATAATAATCTAACTCGCGTAATTGCAAACTGTCGAAAGATTACAATTTAACGATCTATTTTCCGGTAGATTGTAATCTGATAGTTATTTAAACCTGACAAAACCTAAGTGCCCGGCCTGTGGCCGGGCACTACTTGATTGTTTCTGTCGAACCCTAACCTAACCTACATGAAACAGACAAGAAAACGTAAATACAATGAATATTTCCAAAATTGACACTCAGAACATTGAACGATTCACAATCTTTCGACAGTTTATAATTTCGCGAGTTAGATTATAATCTAACGGTTTTTACAATCTTACGGTGACATATACAACCCATTGTAATATAATTGGAGCTCTCGCAAGTACTTGCGAATGAAGTTCAAAAAGCTAGAATCCAGAACCGTAAGTTCGTAAGCGTAGTTTCTCCGCGTTTAAAAAAGTCTAGTGTTCACAGCTGAAAAAATTTTATAAACCCACTACACACGAGGAGCTAAAGTTAATCATATTTTAGTAGGTTACGTTATTTTACTAGGTTAGCTTTTGTAATTGAGGTTAGAAAGCAGTGAAAGCTTTCGTTTAGACGATTGGCTTCTAATTCGGTTGTTCGTGAGTTCGATCCTCTCGCAAACACTTCTAACTTTACTGAGGATCAGAGTGGGTTTAATAAAAGTCTTACAATGAAATAAAGCTTTTCTATTTCATAAATAACCGCCTAATTTTCACTATAGGTGAATAATTATAAATGACTTAAAATTATGTTGTATTTTTACAAATATTTGACAAATCAAAAAGTATTTTTAATCCATCAAACTCTGTACTTTATCTAATTTTACAAGCTTCATATAATACTCAAGGGCGTGCTCCATATGCCATTCCTTTGCTTCCAAACACCTGAAATACATAATATTTTCTAAGAAAAATACATAAATAAAACTACATTTATTACTAATTATCATGAATAATAAATTCATGATAATGAAGCCTGATTGCTTGTACAAAATAATCCAGTGAAAATATTGTTATCAAGCATGATGCAATATTTTCAATGGAGTAGCTATAAAATAAAAAGACCTGCATTTTAAAAACAAAACTACCTTTCACTCGGTTGTTTCTCCAAATTCGTTACTTTCATGAAAATTTCAACAAGTCGCTTTTTTGTGTCATCGTCTGGAGGTGATTCAAACTTAATATCCAAAACGCTTTTTTTTGGGACCTGAAATGAAAAGAATAAAATGAAATACTAAAAATCCTCGCAACCAAATAAACCATCAAAATGTCGGCACTTCTATAGAAAGCTTTATATCAACAACATAGACAAATAGATTTTTAGCATGGCAATGAATTGATTGATTCGGTGACGCCGCTGTCAAACATTGCAATTTGCGACGAAGACAGTGTGAATGTGAAATTATTTTTGATTATTGTATAAATTTAACAATCGTAAAACATGAAGAAACACCAAACGAGGCAAAAATCCTTAAACGACCCTATTATAGTGTCGCGGGTGAAAAACTACCTCGCGGAGAACGTGGACAAAACGTTCGTCGATGTGAGCCAAATGGCGCGTTCTCTCAAAGAGCGGTATCGCGAATACAACAACAAAAGCGACAGCGTTTTCTGTCAGATGGTTGAAGGTGCGTACAAAGTGGTGTTGCACAGCTACGGGCTCGACGGTCCCTCCACGTCAGATGGCTCCGAGGAGGAATCGGACTTGGAGTTGTTAGACGAGAACAACAGTGCAATGAACGACCGCTTACTAGCAATGTATAAAAAACGGCCGACGGCCACCCGCCGCGCGACCGACAAATCCGGCGAGCCTATAGACATACTTAGCAGCGATGAGGACGGCGGCGCTGCGGCTAAGATACCGAAAATCAACGACCAAATAACCATCACGCCACACATACCCAACCGCAATGCCAACAGCACGAGTGTGGAACGCACGGCAAAACCGCAACACCAAAATACTACCGAAAAGAAACGTAAAGTGGAATCATCAAGCAAAAGTGCTGCGTCCAAGAAAAAAATGGAATTTGCTGCTGCCAAAAATGTTAAGGTTAGTTTTGAGGACATTGGCGGAATCTCAGAAATTATAACACAGATTTGTGACCTTGTGTTGCACATGAAACACCCTGAAGTTTACACCCAGCTGGGGATAAAATGCCCTAGAGGAGCTCTGTTACATGGGCCACCAGGCACAGGAAAAACTTTGCTGGCTCATGCTATAGCTGGCAAATTACAATTGCCATTAATAGCAGTGCCAGGAACTGAATTAGTTGGTGGAATGTCTGGGGAATCTGAAGAGCGAATAAGAGAGCTGTTTGAGCGGGCTGTGTCTGTTGCCCCATGCATTCTGTTCATAGATGAAATAGATGCCGTCTGTGGCAATCGAATACATGCTCAAAAAGATATGGAGAAAAGAATGGTTGCTCAATTACTTGCCAGCTTAGATAGTTTAAGTGAAAACAGTGCCTCTGTGTTAGTACTGGCAGCAACAAACAATCCAGATACTCTAGACCCTGCCTTGCGAAGAGCTGGAAGACTTGAACAAGAAATAACTTTAGGAATACCTTCATTGAAAGCTAGGAAAGAAATCCTTTCTATACTCTGTAAAAACTTAGCTCTGTCAGATGATGTGGACATGAATACTATTGCCCAAATAACACCAGGTTTTGTTGGTGCCGATTTGCAAGCACTTGTAAACAAAGCCAGCACATATGCTGTCAAAAGGATATTTGCTGAAATAAGACTACAAAGCAAAGCTCTGAGTCCAAGCAAAAGTGAGAAGGATATAAAAACAAATGAAGAAACCAATAACCTCCCGAATGGAGACAAAGAAAGTGATGAAAGTGTACCAACAGAACCTAATGCGGATAGCACTGAGGAGAAACCTGTGGAACCAGAGAGCACAGAGCCTGAGCCACAAGATGCTGGTAATGAAAATGGTGTCATCTCTAACCATACAGCTACATCAGACAACAAACCAATGGATCCAGTAGATGAAGTTGTAAGTCTTCTGGAAGACACTATGCCTTATAGTGAAGAAGAATTAACAGGTCTTGCAATCAGGCAAGATGACTTCCTAAAAGCACTGAAAACAACCAAGCCTTGCGCTGTGAGAGAGGGTATTGTCACAGTGCCTGATGTGACATGGGATGATGTTGGTTCATTGAATCAAGTCCGCAAGGATTTACAGCTAGCTGTGCTAGCACCTGTTAAATACCCTGAACAGTTGAAAAAGCTAGGATTGGCTGCGCCTAGTGGTGTTCTACTGTGTGGACCGCCAGGATGTGGTAAAACTTTGCTTGCCAAAGCAGTAGCAAATGAGGCTGGGGTCAATTTCATATCTGTAAAGGGACCTGAACTACTGAATATGTACGTGGGTGAGAGTGAGCGAGCTGTACGTACTTGCTTTAGACGTGCGCGGAATTCTGCTCCATGCGTAATATTTTTTGACGAATTTGACGCACTGTGTCCTAGGCGTAGTTCCCATGATAACAATGGTGCTGCGAGAGTAGTGAACCAGTTGTTGACAGAAATGGATGGCATTGAAAGCCGTGAAGGAGTCTTCGTACTGGCTGCTTCTAACCGACCTGATATCATTGACCCAGCAGTTTTACGACCGGGCAGGTTAGACAGGATAATGTATGTTGGGATGCCAGCAACGGAAGATAGATATGATATACTACAGAAGATAACGAAAGGAGGCACACAACCTCAATTGGGACCAGATGTAGATTTGCAGGTTATTGCTAGCTTAACAGAGGGTTACACTGGTGCAGATCTGTCTGGTTTAGTAAGAGCAGCCGCAACTAGCTCTTTGACGAGTCATATCGCGAATGGTACACTTGAGGAGGATATATTTGTGACCTTTGAAGATTTCAGGGTTGGGCTTACAAAATGTAAGCCATCTGTTTCAGCAAAAGAACAGTTGCACTATGAAAAGTTAAGACTGAAGTATGCAGGTGGGAATGAGGAGAAAGAGATGGAAATGGAAATTGAGCCCCCAAATGAAGAATCTATGGACACAGTGATATAACTGAGAAATATAGTAATAAGTTATAGTATTCCATTAATATCACGTCCCATTTAAGTGTGTTATAAGGACAGTGCCAATTTGAACATAATTGTATTGAGGCATTCAATGATTTACAGCCATTGAGTTCAAAATACTTTTAGTACACAATCACATTAATGTAAGAGCTACTTTAACAAAAGAAAGTGTATGATATTAGAGTTTTATCTTTTTTACTTTGTAGGTTTACACTTTTAATTTTTTTAGCAATTGAAATTAAAGTTTTATTTAGTTGCTAGTATACTGTGACTGTAAGAGAAGTATATTAAGTCATTAAACTTTTAACAACTTATTTTGAAAGCTAAAATAGGTTTGATTGCAAACTTTTATGTTAGGTAGTTAGATAACTAGAACCTGTTTTGAACTTCAAATGAATTTTTCTTCATTTAAGATTTTTTGGGAAGCCACTTATAATTTTATGCACATTTCAAATTCAGTGATGAATAAAATATTTTAATAAAATTTTACAGTATTTTTTTCTATCCTCTTACTGCTACACTGCTTCTTATTGGATAATATTTGAGCTGAGATAATAAAACAACTGTACAAAAATTTGGATTTTCCCTTAGTATTTTAATTATAGTGCATTTAAACTATAAATAAGGATTCAAACTAAATCCTTTATTTACCTACTTTAATTTAATTACTAAAGACGTAACAATAACAAAATAATATTATACAAGATACATTAACTATAAATAATAATAAATAAATAAATAAAATAAAAAGCCTTTATTTACTATTACGTTACAAATTCTTAGTTATAAGTACACACTAAGTAATTAATAATTCGGTTATTATTTCATTTAACGTATGTCATGTCATATTCATATTATATTCGATTCAATTTGTATGTAAATTTAAATTTAATTATTATCCATTATTATTAATTACAACAACATTACAATTATTTATGATTTATATTCTTGTCAACAGATAAAATATTGAGTCAAAATGCTATACGATTTTAAATTTGTCATAATAACGTAAAAGTCGCCTCTTCGGCGTAGGCCTCCCCCAAAACTTTCCAAAGCTTTCTATCCCTAGCTTGTCTCATCCAGTCAGGTCCACATCGCTCTGAGAAAATATCTCGTCATCTCTTTCTTTGGCGTCCTCTTTTCCTCTTTTTATCCCTTGGAATCCATTCAGTCGCCTTTTTTGTGCATCTTGTGTTATCTAATCTACAAACATGTCCAGCCCATTTCCACTTTAAAATTCTAACTGTCTTCCTTATGTCAATTAATTTAGTTGTCTTCCGAATTTGTTTATTGCTAATTTTATCTTTAACTCTCATACCTAACATACTTCGCTCCATCTTCCTTTGGCATATGGCTAGTTTATCTTCTTCTTTTCTTAATGACCAAGTTTGACAGCCGTATGTCAAACTTGGCATTATAGAGACTTCGTAGTTTATTTTTTATTTTTATACTTATTTCCTTGCTTTTCATCACCTCCTTGAAGCTCCAATACTTTTTCCATGCGATGGCGATTTTCCTTTGTATTTCTTTTCACTGCAGTTCTCGAAACAAACGGATTGGCCCAAGTACACATAGTCTTCCACGTACTCAATGCTTTCTCCTCCTACCTTAATGAATCTTTTATCTGCGTTGGTTAAAATTTTAGTTTTTGAACTATAAATAATAGATAAAATTTAATCTGTCCTGAAGTTTGCTTATGTAACTATCCATAGCAGGTATGTGGGCAACTAAGTAACAGGAAGTAATTATTTTATGATTCCACTACAAGTTAGCCCATGACTGCGATCTCACCAGGTGGTAAGTGATGACTAATGATGCAGTCAAGTTGGTAGTGGGCTCACGGTGGGTACGGTAGGTACATTAAACCCATACCACTAATCAGTTTCTACACGGCATCTTATCAGAATGCTAAATCGCTTGGCGACACCTCTTTGCCAGTAACTACGGTTGAAGTATCTCACATGCTTTTCACTGCAATCACACCTAAAAGCTGACGATGGGGCGCGCCTTACACGTAGGTACCTAAAGAGTGCCTATTCAGGTAGGTTTGTGCCTATTGAAACTAGTTCTTTACACAAAATGCTCTTCATTGCAATCACACTAAATAGCAGAAGGTGGAACGCGCCTTAAGCCTACCTAAAGAGTGCCTATTCAGGCTATTCAGGTAGGTTTGTGCCTATTGAAATTCAAAATCAATTTATTTGTTTAAATAAGTGGTACTTAAAGTAAGTTAGAACATTATTAACATTTTTAGAAACACTATTTCATGCCGATATGCGCATAAATAGTGTTTCTAAAAATGGTCTAAAACCTAAAATTATGAAGCTACAGTTCTGACAATTCACGAGCGTGCGTTAACTTTACTTGTAGTTATGCACATTGACGCGTACCTTCGTAAGTGCAATCACGTACACGTATTCTGTATACAGATAGGACTTTAACACAACCATGAGTCAAGCACACTCGTGAATTGGGTGTTTGAGGAATAGTCAAATCAGCAACTTTTTGTAAAACGACAAAACGCGTCCTAAGTATGGGATTTATATGAAATTCCGAAATGTGACGTCATTAAAGTTTGACGCGCTTTTTTACTTTAATCGGTTGTTTAAAATGGTTATTCAAAATAAAACTATCAGGGGACGTGGATATTACGACTTTTGGGGGATCTTCTATTTAATAATCACTAAAAAATATTTTATTTGTATAGTAGTCAAATACCCAATTGCAAGAACTTTATCATTACCAGGTAAGTTTCCATCGTGTCACAGTGTGACTCACCATACCATGAATGTATAGTCCGACAAACGTAACTGACCCGGTGACTGCGTCGCTAGTTTAGATGAACTAAATAGTCATAAAAATTAGTTCCAATTTTGACCGTCGGGTCAGTTACGTTTGTGGGACAATATTCTGTGGTCGAAAGAACATCATTATCGTCATTGTTTCAACCCATTTGCCGGCTCCATACTGATCACGAGTCTGCTTTAGGAATCAGAAGGGCTTGTCATACCACGCTGATCAAGTACGGATTGGCAGACATGTTTTAGAATTATTATAATCCTTATTTTAGGAACATCAAGGTACCCGACAACAGAATGAGTCAATTTGAGTAATATTGTTTGAGTACTGCTTTAAGCGTTGGCAATATGGCCCCTGGTGTCTCCAGTCTCCAATAAGCTATCACCACTTCTACCCAGATAACAGTAGCATGTTCGACTGCGGCCGACGAGGTCCCGGGTTCGAGTCCCGGGTCGGGCCGTAATTAAGTATTAGGTCTTTCTGTATAGAAATTCTTAGTACTAGCCCGGAGTTAGGAAGTTGGTGGTGTTTTATTATGCCTCGGAGAGCACGTTAAGCCATCGGTCCCGGTTATTATCACTATCATGATAATTATTAAAGCCCGCCAACCCGCATTGGAGTAGCGTGGTGGGTTTGAGCTCTAATTATTTCTCTCCTATGAGAGTGGAGGCCTGTGCCCAGCAGTGGGACGTTAATGGAGTATAGTGGTGGTGGTGGATGCAAAAAAAAGCATAATACTTACCGTGAGTATTTGGAACGCCTTTTTGGAAAACTCATACGTGGGTTCGTCCCAGTACAGCATTTCGTTGTGTATTTTGTACTCGGAGCCGTTTTTGGTGAGCAAATGTACGGTGCGAGTGAACGCTACCAGGGTTTCGTCTTCCGCTAAGGATTCGGCAGTTAGCTTGAGAATTCCGCTTATACGAATAATGGTTGATGTTTCCTGTGGCAAAATTATGGATTAATTTTTGACCGACCTGCCTGGCGCAGTGTTGAGCGCTGTTACCTTAATGTGGGAGGCCCCAGGTTCGATTCCCGGCAAGGTCAATTTGGGAATTTATAATTTCTGTATTTTGGTCTGGTCTGGTGGGAGGCTTCAGCCGTCGCTAGTTACCACCCTACCGGCAAAGACGTACCGCCAAGCGATTTAGCGTTCCGGTACGATGTCGTGTAGAAATGGACTAAAGGTATGGGTTTAATGTAACTGCCATACCCCTAACAGGTTAGCCCGCTACCATCTTAGACTGCATCGTCCATTACCATCAGGTGAGATCGCAGTCAAGGGCTAACTTGTAGTCGATGTTGTAGGTATTCAACATCCTTGGATTAAATTAATAGCATTAGAAGTTGTAGTAATATCTCTCTATGCGTCGTATTCCTCATTGCCGAGGGTCGTGACCCCTTTCCATTAATTACATAATGGTAAGCGTTTTCTTGGGCTAATAATGCGGTGGGGTCCCAGGTCCTTCCGCATACGATTTGACTAAAAGTATTTTCAACTCTCAGTTTTGTTAGGATTATAAACAGATGTTAGTGATAAAGGCTGGGACCGACGGCTTTACGTGAACACCGAGGCACGGAGGAAACGAAAAGGCCAAATATAAAGCTCACAGATTGGTCAACTATCCAGTTATCAACTTGGGTCAACGTTGCTTAACAATCGCAATTGTCTAATATGCATTGTCACTACTAGGCTACTCGTCCCTCAAGTAGTAGAATAATCTTCTTCTGTTCAAACACCGGTTTGGGTTGAGTATTGAGTAATTTTACCCTGATTTTACCTTTTTCGTCGTGTTGTATGTTGGGCCACTTTTACAGTATGGTAATACTGTATGCGCCTTGGACTTCGTCGTAATCGACTTCCAGCAATACTCGGATATTTATTAGATAGATTGAGATAGAAAAATACAGAAATTTTGATTCTTGGAGTGAAGTCTCCATTTAAACACCTCGGGACCCCAAATTGGGTATTTGACAAATCAGCAACTTTTTTTCAACGTCAAAACACGTGCTTAGTATGGGATTTTGTATGAAATACTGAACTGTGACGTCATCAAAGTTCGACGCACTTTTCTACTATAATCGATAGTTTAAAATGGTTTTCGAACATAGGACTAACAGGGGACGTGAATATCACGACTTTTGTGAGATCCTCTATTTAATATCTAATCACTACAAATTAATTTCTTTGACTACCAGTCAAATACTCAGTTCTGTCCTATTCACGTTATGAAGACTATAAATACCACTCACGTTGTGGAACATAACATCGACAGTAAAGGTGGACGGGTCGTGTTGAATGTTGGGCCACTTTTTCAACAGTTTGGTAATACTGCTCGCGCCGTACACTTCATCAAAATCGTCTTCCAGCAACACTCGACTCTTTATGAGGAGGTTTCGTGCGTCTTTGAATGTTGGGTCGTGACCTGAAATAACTCTTATTTGATCGATTGTTCTAGAGGTCTGCGTAAATAAGTGAGCACGGCGGTCCTGAGAACGAATATTTTACATCTCAAGTAAGGTGTCGAGTGTCTTCAATCCTTTATGGCTAAAGTATAGTTTTGGATATCCACTATTTATAGTACAGGTACAGGATAATTATTGTAGGGTCTTCCAGGGTCCAGAGTGTTTGTATGATATGCAAAAAAAGCGTGTCAAGGAGTAGGTAAAATATGCCAATAAACTATAAAATTGATATTACGAATGACCACGATTACACTTGCAAGTTTTTACGCAATTAGAGCACAACTAAACAAAAGTTGCAAAACTAACGTTTACGATACGCGACTTACAAGACTGTTTACATTTCGTAAGCTACTCATATACGTGACTTACGTGAGTAAAACTTACAAGTATAACCGTAGCCTAATATCAATTTTAAAAGTTGATTTTTGAATTTAAAAAAAAAACAACAAACAAATTGTAAAATTAAATATTTTCAAAAATTGCCTACATGACGCAATTATGAGAAAAAAAAATCTACATATAAAGGGAAAAAGTCTTTCCTGACTCACTCACTAACTGACTCTTCAACGCCCTTGGACATAGAATGCTACAATTTTGGACAGAGATTCTCTTTCTAATGTACCAGATACTACTACTCTTTATAATGGCACTCTCTTCAACTAAATCCATGCAATGAATCAAGTCGATCCATTTGCTCTGTTGCAGCGTGATTGAATGACAAACCAATAATGAAATACATTTTTGCATTTACAATATTGGTGCGATATAAACAAGGAATAAGGACGAAGTTTTCGAATGTGGGAAATTATATTCATGTAAATTTGACTATAAATACTACTCACGCTATGGAAAATAACATGGCCAATAAAGGTGGCCGGGTCGTGTTGTGTATTGGGCCACTTCTTCAACAGTGGCAGTCGCTAGTGTTCAATAATCATTGGTACTCACGCATTCTATTCCTATAAGTGATGGTCAAAACAGCTTTATCGGAATACATCGACTGTATATCGGCCCTGAGGTCTCGTGGTAACTCCAGTAAAGGGAAGAATACTTCTAAAAACTTGTCCACTACAGGCGCGGCGTCCTCTGGACAGTAGTTCTTTCCAATTGGAGGCATTTCGCCTTTGAGAAGTAATGGTATATCATCCTAGAACAGATTTAATCTATTAATTGACTACGAAGTATCTAATTGAACAAAGATATTTCTAATATAGATAAGTATTATGCCTCTATAATCTAACGACCTAGTTTTCCTTAGACTATACGAAATGAAATGATTTTTCAATATAAGAAATTTAAATCACTAATGGTCTGGGCAGGTGGCTAGGTGGGCTAGGCTTTCATATTTAAATAAACGCACCTTAAACGTAATAGTAAGCGGCTCCTATAAAATAACGACCTCTGTGGCGCAGTTGTTTTAACGTGCGGAGGTCCCGGGTTCGATCCCCGGCAGGGTCAATTTGGGAATTTATAATTTCTGAATTTTCCCTGGTCTGGCCTGGTGGGAGGCTTCGCCCGTGGCTATTTACCACCCTACCGGCAAAGACGTACCGCCAAGCGATTAAGCGTTCCGGTACGATGCCGTGTAGAAACCGACTAGGGGTATGGGTTTAATATAACTGCCATACCCCTAACAGGTAAGCAAGCTATCATCTTAGACTCCATCATAACTTACCAACATGTGAGATCGCAGTCCAAGGCTAACTTGTAGTGGAATATAAAAAGGTAAACACATCGCAAAAACGCGTAAGTGAGGCGTATTGACCGGCGCTTTAGATTTTCTCGAGTTAGGGTCTAAAGTATCACAGTAGAGGTCATGACAACTCAATCAAATCAGCAACTTTTTATCTATATATATAAAAATCAATTGCTGTTCGTTTGTCTCGCTAAAACTCGAGTACGGCTGGGCCGATTTAGCTGATTTTGGATTTGGAATGTTTGTCGTAGTCCAGGGAAGGTTTAAACGGTGAGAAAATATGGAAAAATTGCGAGGAAGATAGGACAGGACAACGTCTGCCGGGCCCACTAGTCAAACTTAAAAACGCACTTCTAGTATGGAAGTAAGTTGTATGAAATTCACAGTTGTGACGTCATAAAATTTCAACGCACTTATTTCTTAATCTATATTTTAAAATGGTTATCAAACTTGAAACCCACCGAGGATGTGAATTTGAGGTCTTTTGGAAGAGCCTCTATTTAATAATCAGTTAGAAATAATTTATTTTTGATATAGGCATCATCCCTATTTCATCGTTAGTTTGCGGTAATAACGTCCTATCCGCTGTGTAATGCGCGACTGTTACACGTTTCAGCGTGAAGCTCCTTATTTACCTTCTTTCTTGCTAAGAGAAACAGACTATATAATATTTAAAAGGTATGTATGTCGAGTTAAATTACTTAGCAACGATGTTATTGGTTAATATTTCTTTTTAAAGGTTGATTTCTCGACACAGTCGCTTGGGCGCAACGGTTTGATCCTGTTATGTAGGGAGGAGGGGGGGGGGGGCTGCTATGTAATAATATACTCACCAGTTCCCTCAAAGTGGGGAATATTTTCCTCATGACGGTAATGTATCGCTCCAGGTCCGTGTAGTCAGTATAGAGCGAGTTGCCTTCTAGCCACAGTCGCTTCAGAGTCAGTCTATTATGCCGCTATATGAAATACATACTCACCAGTTCCCTCAAAGTGGGGAATATTTTCCTCATGACGGTAACGTATCGCTCTGGATCCGTGTAGTCAGTACAGAGCGGGTTGCCTTCTAGCCACAGTCGCTTTAGAGGCAGTCGTCGACATTGCAACAACGGTTTGATATTTTCTATCCAATTGTGTGAAAGATCTAGGTTCCTTAGTCTAGGCGTTACCAATTCTAGATTGAAACCTTCGAGGGATCTGTTAAAATAAAATTAAGACAAGTAAATTATTTTGTTAGCACATGACATCGTTTAAGAGGCCCGTAACTGTAGAAATGTTTAAGAATTTTCTTTGAGGATATCAATGGTGTAAAGCAAGCAAATTAAGTAGCGTTTTTGAGGACAGTTACAAAACACGCATTATTACCATATTACCTTTCCCCGAATCCTACCAATAACTAATGTAATAAATGCGAAAGTGTGTCTGTTTGTCTTTCAATAACACCGTGACAAAGCAACGGATCGACGCGATTTTTTGCATGGTTATAATTAAAGTCCGTTGTTAATTATCATCATCACGTCTTATACTTTGTATACCTGACGTTCATTAAGTGTACTGTGTATGTACTAACTATGAATAAATATATTTTGACTTTAACTGGACCTTGACAGTAGCATAGGCTACATTTTGTACACCTAAACCATCTCTCCCGCTATGAAGTGGAAAACCATACAATTTATTTATATCTATACTTCTATACTAATATTATAAATTCGAAAGTTTGGATGGATGTATGGATGTATGGTTGTGTGAATGGTTGTTTGTTACTCAATCACACCCCAACGGCTGAACGGATCTGGATGAAAGGACTTGACCGGTGGAACTATGGCAGCTTGCCTAGATGTCAAAAATCAATGTTCAGCAATGATTTCTTTATTATTGTAATTGTAATATTTCACTGTTTTCAGATAAAAAAGTTTCAGGACTCTGAAGGCTCGGAAAACTGCGAAAATGAACAAAAAAGTTTCACCAAAAGACTGCTTTCCCACACTAGATGGCGCTATTTATTGTGTTAAGCGAGTCTAAAAAAATATTTTCAAGTATTATTTCTTTATTATTGTAATTGTTATATTTTATAGTTTTCAAATAAAAAAGTAGCCTATGACTCTTTCCCCGAGACGAAACCTACGTCTGAAGCAAATTTCACCAAAAACTGCTTTCCCACACTAGATGGCGCTAGTTATTGTGGTGAGTCTAGAAAATATTTTTAAGTATTGCTCACTACTTTTCGTTAACAAGTTCAACTATTCGACCACAGATGGCAGCATATGCAATGTGACAGGGCGTTCCTTTAAACGTAGTTTAGATTAGTTTGAGACTTGTCAAAAAATAAAAATAATTATAAACAAAACATACATTTCCTTTTCATTACTATTTAATTGATGCCATACATCTCTATGCCAAATTGACTTCGTATGCGTAGATTGAGGTTTTTTGGTTCCCGCGGGAACTCTTTAATTTTCCGGGATAAAAAGTTGCCTTTTATTCCAGACTATGCCATACATCTCTATGCCAGATCCGTTCAACCGTTCTGGCGTCTAACTACTAACTAACATCCATCTACCCATCCATCCAAATAATCGCATTTATAATATTGGTATAGATAGAAATTTAAAGAAATCAATATTATGACAGTGCACAACCAATATATATTTGAAAATTTAGTATACGTACATAAACACACTGATAAATTCAAGAAGAAAAGTGTTTGTCATAATGTCAATACTAGAAATAAAAATAAACTTGTAATGCCTGCTTCTAGGTTAAGTAAAACTAGCAATACATTTGTTGGAAACAGTGTCCGCTTCTACAATAAGCTCCCAGAAGACATGTTAAAGATGTCCCTGAATAAGTTCAAAGTTAATGTAAAAGTCATTGAAAACTCTTATTACCTACCATGTAAAAGATTACTTAAATGACAAGGAGGTTTGGCAATAATATGCTCTGACTCTGATAGTTCCTTAGTGAAGATGATTTGTGAGATGGTGATAATGAAAAAAAACCCGGCTGAGTTTGTTGTGGGCTCTTCTCAGACCAGGGCGCGTTTGGAACCCTCGTAGCTTTAGTTTTAAGATACCGTAACCAATTATCACCATCATGTTTTATAAGTAAGCAATTTTTAACGTCAATAAGTGTACCTATATAGAATAAATGATATTGAGTATTGAGTATAATTTAGTATTGAGTCATTTTAAGATACCGTAACCAATTATCACCATCATGTTTTATATGTAAATAAGTAATGGACATCAATATGTGTACCTAAATTGAATAAATGAATTGAATTGAATTAAATTGATATAGATTTAGTACACAAATGGGGACTCACGTGATCCTATTGCGGGACAAATTGAGCACGGTGAGATATTCCCAAACCACGTCGCTCTGTATTCGCACTAGCTCGTCTTGGTTGCATATTTGGTACAGCGGGAAGTAAATGAAATGACTTATGTCTGGAACAATTGATACTTTTTTATACGACTGCCTGAAAAAAGGAGGATATTGTTTTCAGGGTTCATGTATGTATGTTGGTCAGTTTGTATAATATTTCACCATAACTTCTATACGCCTGAACCGATTTTGATAAATTAGGTATCGTTAGAATTCCTAGCTCATTCCGGGTGACATAGGCTAGTAAAATTAAAAAAAAATTGATGGGGTGACCATGGTCCAGCATTAAAGACTAAAGTTGAAAAAAAAATTCGAAAATAAAGTTTACTATATAATCATCATCTAGTATCATCTCATCAAATGATGAGTAGATTCCAAAAATATATAGGTTACACTATAGCTCAATATCCAGTGATTCACAAGCTCAATATCCAGTGATTCACAAAAAAATTACATTAATTAAAAATGTGAATAAGATTCTAATTTAACTAGATTAATTTAGATTTTTAGTTCTTTTTTTGACAGGGCAGTCGTGTTTTTTAATTTTTTTAATTAAGACTCGTTGTAATCTGTAGTCCCACAAACGTATTAGATCTGTAGTCCCACAAACGTATTAGACCTGGTGACGACGTCGCTAGTATACGGGTGGCCCAAATAGTGACGTTCAAAGAAAAAATTTAGATTCCTCGTACATAGACCTATCAGAAAATACTCCATGTATGTTCTGCGATTTTTGGTAGTTTTAGAGTTATTATAACTTTTTTTATAAGGTTTTTCGCGAGATTTCTGTGGGAGTGAGCTATTTTTTTTTCTTTTTATTTAGTGCTTTTTCCGATTTTTTTTTTGTGAACTTGCTTGCTATGATGTGTTGGATAGAATAAGGCGTTTCTTTGCGGAAGTTCATAATTTAGCAAGAAAAGTTTACAATTATTTTGCTATAATCCGCGAACAGAAAAAATTCTGTATGGTCAAGCATGCAGTTACAAGCGAAGCACCGTTTACCTTCCCAACCAAGCAAGAAAGCCAAGTTCCCAAGCAATCAATGCCACCACCACTCACATGCACCACCACACATATACTTTTATACTAATCTCGACGCATGTTTCGCCCCGACACAGGAGCATCTTCAGGAGATGTCGACTTTACAATGTAAGATTGTCTAGTGACGTTCGTGTTAAATGCGCGATGTTATATACCAGGCATATATATGCGCCAGGCATATTTTCAAAAAATAAATAAACTTACCACCCAAGGTCTTTTTAAAATAAGAAAAAAAAGCTTAAGTACCATGTTTGAGCGTAAACTCGCTCAAGTCCAACATCCTTTCCCCATCATAGTTCATAGCCAAGCGTCTTTTAATCACGGCCCGAGGCTGGAACTCCAGCTTCTTAGACGAGATGACGGAGAGAGATATAGTGATCTTCAGTTCCACGTCATCTTTGCGCATCACGAATCCGTGCCAATGTATCGCTAGCAGCGCGCCCCGACATTTCATGACGAAGAATTTACACTCCTTTGAGTTGAACTAGAAAACGAGAAGGTATTGACTCAAAATCTGGGCCGGCCTTAGCCATCTAGGCGCACCGAGCGAGTCATGACTTTGGCACCCTTTTAGGTATACTTACTTATTTCATTACAATGAAAAAAAAATTTGAATTTGTACATTTGCAATTTCTCGCCTGTTGCCTCTATTTCGTTCTATATTATTTAGTGAGAGATACGACAAGCGTCAAAATGATAGGTCATATATTGATAGGTCCTACGAGATAAGTCTATAAAAGTTAATACACTGAGTCTAGTTTTCCTTTAGATCGATAAAGGAAAATTGTAGTACCCCTAGCGCCCCGGTCGCCCCCTCCCCCACACCTCCCCCTCTAAATGCTACCCTCCATATCAAAATGGAAAATTTTTCGCAATTTATCCCGCTTAATTGGTAACGGTGCTGTAGATTAGGGATGTTATGGTAATGAAATTCGGATCTGGATACATATACGGATATAGGAATAATATTATACCCGTTTTAGACAGGCAAAGGGAAATGCAATTATTTCGGACTAGATGCAATGCCCGCGATTTCATCCGCGTGGATTTAGACTTTTTGATTCCTATGGCATCTTTTTACCAAAATTTACCGGTATAAAAGCAGCCTCTGTGTTATTCCAGACTACTCTATCTCTGTGCCAAATTTCATCCAGATCCGTTCAACCGTTCTGGCGTTATTAAGTAACAAATATCCATCCATTAATGTATCCATCCAAACTTTCGCATTTATAATATTAGTATAACTAAGTTTTATATGTTTTGCAAAATAAAACACTTATTAATTCAACAGTAATTTGTTAAAATTATGACTTAAAATCTTAGTGTTTTAGTGTTTGTATGTTTAAAAAGGTGAGTTAGCCTGAATAACAATTCTACCATTTTAATGTTAGCAATAAGTTTTTCATAACTTGTATTGTATACCTTTTTGTATTTTTCATAAAACAGTAGACATTTAAAACTTTAAAAAAATAATGTATAGATGTAGGTTATGTCACTGGTGCCAACAATACAAAGATAATTCAAAGCTCACCTCAATAAAGAAAGGAACAAAACTTTTCTCATTTAAATTCGCCATAATCATATCCAGTACATTTTCTTTCGTCCAAGAGTCCGGATATCCAGTTACCTAAAATAATTGCCTCAATTAACTCTAGAATATTATAAACGGAAGAGTGTGAATTTTACGGGATTAAGGGCCACTTGCACAGACACATGTAAATTGATTTACTTATATTTTGTAATGCTGTCCCTTTCTGGCAAATGCACATTGTAACTATTAGTTGCCAAAAAGGGACAAGATTAAAATATTTAACTAAATAAATTTAAGATTACTTGTGCAAGTGGCCCTTTAAGTTAATTTAATTAAGATTTTTATTAAAACGATTGTTATTTCTCTGTCAAGAAATAAAATCTTGTCATCGTGGTTTTTGAAAGCTGTCTTGTCACCTGACATAATTATACTGTTTTTTTTTCCCAAAAATATGTTAAATTTATTTGATCTATTTTTTTTATTGAAAATAATACAATAGAACTTAATGCTAGCTAGCCTAACCTAATTACTATATAAATCATGCCCACGTGGAATGGTGGCAAGAATGCTGGCTGCATTTCCGCGCTGGACAGCAATTAAGTATTATACTGTTAAGTCAATGTCAAAATATGTTTATTTAAAGCTACCCTGGCCTGAGAAGAGCCCACAAAAAACTCAGCCTATTTAAGAGTACTCCAATATCCACCTCACACCTCCATCAAGTAAAGAAGTATAAGTCGAAGGTAAGATATCTTCGACTTATAGGATTCCCTTCGACTTGTAGAACTTACCGTGATTATAATATAAGCAGCATTGTCCATAGCGTATATTTCCTCCATTTGCTCTTGCTCCATCATCATGACAGTCTGAAAATATATCATATTCATATTCATTAATTTGCATTTTTAGCCCTGTTAGGGCGAAGCAAGTACATACATTAATAAAATTACAGTAATTAAAATATGTTAAATATTATATAGATTTAATTATTAAATAGATTATGTTAAATACAATAAATTACTACATTATGTCAAACCAGATTTTCCGCGCAGATTGTTTAATTGGCTAAAAAATCTTAGTACAGTTAATCCAATGAAGAATGCATGGATTTGAAAATTGGAAGATTATCATCAATTGAAGTCGTTTGTTTTTAATAGCAACCCAAAAAACTTCGGAAGTGACGCCGTCAGATACTAGTATCAAAAGTATGGATGTTGCCTGAGAGTATATTAGTATTAGCGCCTTTTCTAGAAGAAATTAAATCAACGTTCTCTGTTGTAGTTTTAAGTTTATTTATTTGAAACAATCTATTAAAGGAAAAAGTGCGTCGAATGATGGTCGAATAATCGAATGTAAATTATGAGGTACTGGATGATGCCCACGACTTCGTCCGCATGGAATAAGCTGTTTTTATTCCTGCGCCAACTCCTTAGTTTTCCGGGATAAAACATATCCTATGTTTTTGCCCAGAATTAAACCTATCTTTATATCAGACAGACAATTAGACAGACAGACAGACGGACGGACGGACAGACAGACACACTGTCGCATTTATAATATTAGTATGGATGACGTAAGCTACGGACCTTGGAAGATCTGGTTGTGACAGTCTTCTTAGCGACTACTTAAGTTTCTTCCACGGCCAAATGAAACTTTCATAAAGTGCCTCCCAAGTATAGTCCAATTTTCATAAAGTACTTTATGAAAGTTTAATTTGTGCTGTTTATTATGTCACCAACTAAAGACACTAGGAGTCTTAAACTAAATACGTACCTTGGAAGATCTGGCGGTGACAGTTTTCTTTGAGATTAGTTGTTTCTTCCACGGCCAAACAGCCACAGCTTCAGGATAACCAGCAATACAACAACACTTTATATATTTTACACTTCTTCGAGTCACACGATTACCATAATTACAGTATTAGAGTCGGCTATCCATAATATAATCTACAACCAGATAAGCGCGCAACTTTCGGACGCTCAGCACGGATTCCGGCCAGCGAGGAGTACTACGAGCAACCTTCTCGCTTATATGGCTCATATTATTCCAGCAGTAGACAGTGGGGGGCAGGCTGATGCAGCGTACTTTGACTTTCAGAAGGCATTCGACCTAGTAGATAACGATGTCTTGCTCAAAAAGTTAGCATCGGTTGGGTTCACTCCACATTTACTGAATTTTTTTGCGAGTTACTTGAGAGATAGGCAACAATACGTAGACTATAGGGGTCATAGGTCAGAACCGTATTTTACTAGATCCGGTGTGAGTCAGGGTAGCAACCTGGGTCCCTTACAGTTTATTTTAATGATAAACGATCTACCTCAGGTGATCAAGGATGCAAAGTGTTTACTGTTTGCGGACGATCTCAGGCTCTCTCTGGCTGTAGATGGCGAGAGTGACTGTGGGAGGCTGCAGCAGGACATTGATCGAGCAGTCAAATGGAGTAAGGACAACCGTTTACAATTTAACACCTCAAAATGTGCAGTGATCACCTTTTCTAAGGCGCAATCCCCCATCCATTATGATTATAATATCGATGGGGTACCAATGGTGAGAGTTTCAGAAGTTAGGGACTTGGGGGTTGGTTTGAACACAGAACTTACGTTTCGTAACCACATTGTAAAATGCTGTAAGAAAGCTTACAAAGATCTAGGTTTTTTACTTCGTACCGTTAGGAGCTTCAGTAACGTAAAGGCGGTGATAGCATTATACAATGCTTTGGTCAGGAGCCACTTAGAAAGTAACTCGGTCATTTGGGCTCCACATGAGGCTAAATATAGCCTTATGTTAGAGCGGGTACAAAATAAATTTGTTAGGTACCTATATATGAAGCTATATGGGGTATACCCATACTACCCGTTAATGTATCCAACATTATTTGTTCTGGGTATGGTTGGGTATAACGAACTAGGGGTTAGGAGGGAATTAGCACTTATATTGTACCTTTTTAAAATAATACGGGGGAAGTTATTTAATGTAGACGTTTTGGGGCAGGTGAGTCTTTGTGTCCCAGACCGGTACGTGTGGCGGAGGCGCAGGCCACCGCTGCTGGCGGTACCGCGCGGACGCACCAACTTGGTCAACAAGGCGCCGCTCACGCGAGCGATTCGCACCCTTAACGTCATAGCTGAGAGAACGGATCTGTTTTGTTGTACTCTGAGTGAACTCACTAGGATTGCTCTGTGGGCTATATGTTATAATAATAATAACAATATTTAATTAGTTTATAATATAGTTAAGGCTTATTTTAGCTACACTAGTGTATTAGGGAAACCTGTAATGCTAGTTGTAAGTGGAGAAATAAATAAAATAAATAAAATAAAATAAAATAACAATGCCATAAAAAAAAGACAATCTGTCGTAACTTGTTGGTATGACTGCTTCATCCGTGCTTTTTATTATATCACCTACATGTTTTGTATATGCTGTTTTTTTTTTTTTTTTTTTGAATTGAGACCATTTTAATAAACTATACATATATATTAGAATTAAAAGTAAGAAATAAATTAAAATCTAAATTAAAAACTAATTATATTTACAAAAAATACACGCCATCCAAGTGATCGTTAATGGGCATGGTGCCCAAAATACTGGCGCTATTACCTCGTTGAATGGCAAGGCTAAGCCGTTGGGCTAAATAAGCGCCAGCTCTTTGGTCACCAGAGGCGTGGATCAGTTTTTGGGACACAACATTTATAAAATACTTCGTGTCCGATGACCATGGGCCCAGAGTCTCAAAAGCAAGCGCCGCAAAAACGTAGTCCTTAGTAATGGCTGAGTATTTGCGACGCTTAAGCAACTGAGCAGATTCAGCAGCAGCACCCGCCTTTAGGCACGAGCCTGATAGATGGGACGCTGCCAACGTATCAACGCAGGTTGCATCCCACACCAGTGCACGACCCATCGACCATGGTACTATAGTCATCCCATCCGGCCTCTTGCCGTCATCCCTGAACAAACCGGAGGGTTCCAGTTGTGCAGGGATGGAGGCAGTGGCCAGAGCGCGACGGACTATATCATTGAGAGCACCGTGGCGATACAAGCGGCCTGCGCTCCGAATGCAACTGAGTCCATGGTAACCAAACTGATCTACGCGGCTGCCACAAGGACAGTAATGAGGCTCACATACCTTTATTCCCAAGCGTAAGCAAACTGCCACACGAAGCGCTGTCCGGTCGAGAATCGTTCCCAGGCTATGAGATGGCAGAGCGTGAAGCCAGTGACCTGACTCTTTTTCGGATACGGCTAAAATACGGGCTTTATCCGTATCTGAGGTACACTGTGCTACGAGATCCGAATGTGTCAAGACAACACGCGGTTTGTCCCAAAGACCCTGACATTCCACAGCCGAAGGAAAGCTCTCCCCAGGACAAGAAGCACTCCAGGCCAGCCTCGCTTCCGACAGACTCTCAACCACAACATCAGTCCGACTAGACAGATTAAGGAATCTGACTGATGAGTGTAATAGAGCCAGAAGCGGAAGATAAGAAAGCCGGGAGTGCTACACTTGAGATGGAACGTATGCCTAGGCCCCCGTATTTCACAGGTTGACTCGCTTGGGTCCAGGTGCGGTCATCAAATTGTAAATTTAGAATTTTACATAGAGTGTCTTTAAGAGACACATCTAAAGTTGAGATCAAAGAAGGGTATTTCCAAAAGGGGCCGCACCTTAACAGATACATAAATTTAGGAGCAAATAAACATAACCGTAAAATATAAATGGCCATGTGTGGCTTTATGTCTAAAAGGCGATGCGAAAATTTATTGAAATTCTCTAATTTAGAATTTATTACAGAGGGAAATGCTTCATCAAATATTGGAGCACCAAGAAGGGTTAAATTTTGACTCGAAACTGTAGATATACCCGGTATCAAAAAACTCAAATTATGAAAAATTTCATTTTTCTTCTCAATGGGAATTGAATTTGGGAAGTAAGCCTCACACTTGGAAAAATTTAGATTTAGCCCAATATAAGAAAATTTTTGTATGATTGTTCTTAAATCTTGAAGAACTGACGACGCATCTCCTGCCAATGACCCATCATCTAGGTACCATAAGTTGAATTTTGAATTTAGGGACGAAATAATAGGATTTATAACGAGACTGAAAAGCGCGGGACCAAGTGGGTCACCCTGCTGACAACCTACTGCTGAATCCAGAACTTTTTCCCCAAACATTAATTTTGTGGGAGAGCCATAACATTGCCACAAATAGTCTAATATCTCAGGTATCTCTTTTTGAATTTCATCTAACATGGCTCCCCTATCGACCGAATTAAAAGCGTTACGAACATCAATTTTTATGAAGACGTCATAATCACTTGAATTTAAATAAGTTCTGGCAGCATGTACCGCTGCCTCGCACGCTCCCTTGACCCCGAAACCTAGTTGTTTAGGTTTCAGGATGGCCGCTGTTTTGTCCTTAAATGCTCGGCAACACATACGCGATGCTAACCTGCGATATGTGCTGCCGACAGCAATAGGACGAACCCCCCCATCTTTTTTGGTCAAGGCCACCAAGTTCGCTCCGTATAAGACTGGAACAATATATTGAGGCACCTGACCAGATAACATTAAATTGATAAGACCGGTCAACTCCTTCAAAAGAGATTTACTTTCATCACATGAAGGAGGACCCATCAAATCTTTAAGGTGTTGGGGTGACAGGCCATCTAATCCTCCTGCAGAACCGTTTGGGAATCCAAAGATTCCAAAACGAACTGCATCTTCCGTCACACGTAGCGGATTGATGGTAGCACTACATGGGAGGTTACGAAGTCGGGACGAAGGTAAAGGCAGAGGGTGTTTTTCCCTGAGAGCAGCCAAAGTCTCAAAAGAGTCCGCGGCCAAGACATCGTCTGAAAAAAGCAATTTGGCAGCATTTTTAACGTTCCCATCACTTACTTTGTGTTCAATTAATTTGGATACATTTTGAATTGATGATTGGCAATTTAGAAGTCTGTTGCATGTAGGAATAGTATTGCTCGAAATATTAAGTTTTATCTTTTTTGTAAGGGATGTAACTGTTTCAATGCCGGATTCTATATTCAGGACTCTATATGAGAACGTTAATAAATACTCCCACGCTTCAGGTGAATTCTCAGACGAGGCCCTAGCAACACACTCTTTGAGGCTGCGAGCGACTGAGGGTCGAGCCCCTCTAGGGATGCGCTTGACCAACCTAATCCCGCGCTTAAAGGCTGCGAGCCTCACCCATAAAGGAGAGCTACATGAGGGCCCACCCCCACAACATGCATCGGAAAAAATACCTGATGCATGCTCTGAAACTTGGGCAAAATTCGGGATGTGACGACGGCTTTTATGTATATTAAGACCGCGTTGGCCCTTATACAGCTTGCCGTCGACACAAATGGAACACTCGAGTAGCTCTGAGTTGGACGACGCATCTATAAAAGGCATAAAACTTACACTATTATATTTACAAATTAAAAT
Organism: Erebia palarica; assembly: GCA_964035005.1. Lineage (NCBI taxonomy): Eukaryota > Metazoa > Arthropoda > Insecta > Lepidoptera > Nymphalidae > Erebia > Erebia palarica. The sequence continues at coordinate 13,673,565 of OZ035989.1, forward strand.
TAAAATAAAAAACACCAAGAGAACACACAAAAACACTGTTCGAGTTCAGCACAGCAAACACTGGTAATATCTCTATTCCCTTATGGGAAGGGATGGCAATCTGACACTGCGATCGGGGAGTACCAGGCGCAGGAATGTCTCCGATGGGCAAGGTAAAGGCCAAACGCCTGTTGGGATTTTCTGCGCAGTGAAACCCAAATCATTTTTTTGCAAATGGACAGAAGCATTCTCATATGCTGTTTATTATGTCACCTTCTAAAGATATTACGGGTCTTAAACTAAATACGTACCTTAGAAGATCTGGCGGTGACAGTTTTCTTGTAGATTACTTGTTTCTTCCACGGCCAAACCGGGAGGTACATTATGACTGTTTCATCTGTGCTTTTTATTATATCACCTACTTGTTTCGTATATGCTGTTTATTATGTCACCTACTAAAGAAACTACGAGTTTCAAACTAAAAACGTACCTTGGAAGATCTGGCGGTGACAGTTTTCTTGGAGATTACTTGTTTCTTCCACGGCCAAACCGGGAGGTACTTTATGACTGTTTCATCCGTGCTGTTTATTATGTCTTCGTTGTCATGTACCGGGACATCCTTTTTAATTTCTACCACTTCCCTGGAAAATTAAAATTGTCTTTTATTTTCCATTATTTTCTTTTTACGACGAATTGAAACTAGCCAAATGTAAGCTGTATTAAAATTACTTTGTGCGTAAATGCAGGTGCAGATAAGGTGCAAAAAGGTGGTATATGCGATAAAACATTCGAGTACAACACAGTTTTTATACTAATGCAATTGTTTCTGTTCTTCAGATTTAGGTTATGAGAATGATGTTTATGTATAAAATTAATATCATTATCAAATCAAATAATTTTAATCAAGTACACTTTTAACAAGTGCTTTTGAATAGTCAAGTGAATCTACCACTGGTTCGGAATAACGTTCCTACCGAAAAGAACCAGCAAAAAACTCGGTGGTTGCTCTTTTGAAAAAATATAATTTACAATTACATCAATGTGTAGATACATAAGTAACCGCAGTCCTAAGCATTGCTGGAGCGAATCAAATCCATGCTCCTTTATCATTTATATAATCTTCAACAGTGTAATAAATCATTATCATTATTCCTTCACTCCTATAGTTTGATGGAACAACATTCCAATACAAGCAGAGAGAGATCTGGCGCGTAATCTCCGAAGGAAGGACTCCAACTTCCCAGTTCCGAACTCTACTAATATAATGTTTTGTTTGTTTGCTTTCTTCTTACACACACACACACACACACACACACACACACACTCACGCATGCACGCACACGCACACGCACACCCACACTCACACTTTTAAACCCAACAAGGAAGCAATAACCGATGTATTGGAGCTAAATAATATGTGTATAATTTGTTGTTGTTAAGTTGTACGTTCACATAGTAAATTATTCTTAAGTTTTTTATTGTTACCTACCCTCGGAAGGAAGTTTTTTCCACGATACAGGGAATCCTAGTGTGGAAACCACTGCCCCAATAGTTCTAACCGAAAATATTGTAATGTTTTTAAAAATAAATAAATGAAAAAAAAAGAATAGAAGTCAAATAAATACAGTAGGTAATTTTTTACCTAACAGCTAGGTCCTTGCTCAAGCTGAGATTGATGGTGAGCTTAGGCTTCTTCGGTTGCGCCTGGGGTCCAAGCCTTTCGAAAGCGCTGAGTCTCTTCTGACCTGGTTCCAACATGTCTGGGGATTCTGAGCCTTCACGATCACCTAGAAATTGGAACAGAACAACCAGACAAATTAAATGGAATGTTTATTTTGAAGTGAAACTTCTTTAGAATCGTTGTGATTTGAAAGTTCGATGAAAAGAAAAAGCGACACTAAAAAGAGAGATTTAGCCTGCGAGAGAATGAGATATAATACAAGTTGTTACTCAATCACGCCTAAACGGCTGAACGGATATGGCTGAAATTTTGCACAGAGATAGATTATAGTCTGGAATAGCACATAAGCTACTTCTTATCCCGGAAAATTAAGGAGTTCCCGCGGGAACCAAAAAAACGACGCGGACGTAGCCGCGGGCATCAGCTAGTTGTATAATATAGTATAGATAGGTACCTTCATTATTCGTCGGAGAGTATACTTGGCGTTGGCTTTGGTTGGCTTTGGCGGTATGGACAAACTCGTATCCAGGAATAGGTTTGTCCAAGGCAGTTTTTCTGTCCCATCTTGATAATGCAGATGGATTGTCTGCAAAATCTAGAACCAAAGAAATTCAAATAGTAGAAATATTTGTTTTATTTTATTTTTAATATAATAATATTTGGTAAACATGCTACCCATAACTTTAGCCTCAGAAAATTTTGATTCAAATAGGTCTTCTTTGAAAACAACTTTGCATTGGACGCTTTAATTTTGTATTTGTATGTAAATCACAATATTGAATGATTGCATTTAGTTTAATAATTTTTAATCTAGTCTGAAATTCAAGTACAAATAGAAACAAAAAAAATTGCTAAACATATTTTATTTTCCGCGAGTGTATGACAGTTTCGCTTTTTTATTTATAAAACATCTGCTTTACTTATTTATTTTTCGTTTAAACATTTGTCTCGAAGCACCCAAAAATATCTGCTTATAGTTAAAGTTCTTCTCAGACCAGGGCGCGTTTGGAACCCTCGTAGCTTTAGTTTTAAGATACCGTAGTTAATTATCACCATTAAGTCTTATTCCTTGTAATCATAACGTTCAGAAGGTGTACTTTGTAGGTGCCTATTTTGAATAAAGAAGTTTTGAGTTTGAGTTTGAATTTCAACTGAGCGCAGATAGAGTACAATTAATAACAAAAAAAAAAATATGTTGCACCTTTCTGCGGTTCGATGGCGCCATAATATCTATCTTGATTCTTCAAAAAAGTTCTCGGGACACCTTTTGGATAGTTAGGCACTGAAACAAGCAATATATGGTGGAATGAAAGTTTGGGTGCGTTTCCACCTGAGATGTAATACTTTTCTAAGCTACAGATGTGTGTCAAACCCACCAGCAATGCTTGATTATCATATATTAGATGGCTAGACTTTAGATCAAGTGCCCCTATGTGTGGGTTTGCCACATCCGTAACTGGTTAAAACACAGCACAGCTCTGGTTAAAACCACCCGTGGTGAATTTTGAAACCCACCCTTAATGCACCCCACTTACACAAGGCAAAACATAATCTGTAACATTGGCAAAGGGCACAGATTATACCGATTGGTAGAAGCCAGCAAAACAAACTTTTATTTTTCTTAGTATTTGATTCATCATATAGGTATTTAGGAGCTACAACTGACAGCAGGCTAGACTTTAAGAGCATTGTTTTACTGTTTATTTATGCTGTGGATGTACTATGAGAACAGCCTTAACATATAATTTATATAGATCATCAAAAAATACAGTGTTAATTTATAAATTCTAACAACCTCTTAAGGGTAACTTATATACCTAATACTGAATGAATTCTCAAAACTCTAAATTTAATCACCACAATCAACTTTACTAAAGCATTGACGAAACATGTCATCATAATTTTACAATGTTTCTAGCAAATAAAAAATTGATTGATTGATGTTTTTGAAATACCCTCAAGACAATATTCAGCTCAGATTTTTTTTAGCAGGCACTAGACAATCAATGATACTGATGATATGATGAACTATCAATGATAGATCACAGTCAAGGGCTAATTTGTAGTGTATAGAAAAAGAAAAAAAAAGACCTTACCACTGGCCACACACATTTCCAGTACATATAGGAAAGGTGTTTGAGACCATCCATTTCAAATATTCTATTTCTATATCAAAACAAGTTTAAGTAAATGGTTAATCCCAGAAGTAACCACTATAAGGTTTTTGAAAACCTTTTTAGGAGGTTTTACCTTGGTCCTCATATGTATTCATATGCTCATTCATATTCTGTAGGACGTTCTCTCTGACTACTTCTCTTATATCAGAAGATAGGCTTTCGTGAAGTTCTTGATTCGCTCTTTTTCTGGATTCACCTGAAAGATATAGTTAAATAATAAGCTTTCTATGATTATACCTGTTGATGATAGCAATAAAATATAAAAACCACCTGAGTTTTTGTGAGTTTTATTATGTTTGGAACCCTCATAGCTTTTCTTCATAATAATAAGTAATATTATAAAAGTAAGTAAATGTTTTATTGAACCTTTTTTTCATGTTTATTTATACTGCATTTTAATTGTTATTATTAGATTAGATAGATTTATTAATTATTAGATTAGATGGAATCATTGTGTAAAATTGGTAAATAATTGTACTTTTTTGGCCATAAAGAATTTTATTTATTTTTCGACATTACTATACTTATATGCTATTTTTCGTACATCTGAGTTTAGATCTTAAAAATCGTGAGGGTAATTTCTGATTTACTAGGATTACAAGTAGCCTAAGTCACTTTCCAGGTCCTTCTATATAAAAATATGAAACTGATCCATTGCTTCATTGTGGCATGACTGAGGGACAAACAAACAAAACATTTACTTTCACATTTTAATTAAAATAATATGAGTATTTATTTACCAACCTATGGACATAAAATCTATCATAATTTACTCATAAGTTAATAAGCGTGGATAAAAATTAAGTTATTTTAGTAAGTAATTACCTGGCGAAAGTGCATTTGGTGTTCCCGAAGCTCCAATATTTCTTGTTTGTAGTTTTTTAGCGTATTTTTCTTGCAATTTTGTTTGAAAACTTTGTTGACCTTGTTTGAATGTAATTTTAAATGTGTTTCTGTAATTAATTAATAGATATTGATTTAGTATTGACAGTGACAATTTAACTAGTCTGTAGTTTAAAGAGTCTATGAATGCACATGCCATATTAAGTAAATATTTCTTAATTTTCATATATATTCATTTTATATTTAAGATATCAGATAGTTTGATTTCATTTATTCAGCACATGTCCATTATGTAACGATTTAATTTAACTGCCATTCCTATCCCTAACATATTTTATAGCCGTTTTTGTAATTTATAAAATAGGGCTTGGCTGCAATCAGACTTGCTGGTAAGTAGTGATGCAGCCTAAGATGGAGCGTGCTTGCCTAGAAGATGCCTATTCACTCTTAAATAAGTATAATAAGCCAGCTTCCATCTTAGACTGCATCATTACATATAACCTGGTTAGATCGCAGTCAGGACTAACTTGTAGTGGAATAAATAAAAGAAAATATGAATCATACTGAGTGTAATTAGTCACATCAGGCTGCTAGTTGGGCTGCATATTCATTTAAGTGCTTTATGGTTTAGCAACAGGAGACTGGAGGAGGCTAGTCTGTAATAATATGATCTATATATGAATATGGTTCCCAAAGAGTTTCTGGATTTGCCATTACATAGATTTAAAGACTGTGTTAAACAGCATTTATTAAGTCGAGGTTATTACACTATCGATGATTTTATTAACGACAAATTTGTATGGAAGCAACCGGCCTCGCATCCAGTGACCCACAAGTCAGTGTAATACTTGTAATGTATGTGTTGTGTTGTCTACATATTGTAACCTTTTCTTTTCTATGAAAAGAGCAACTGCTGAGTTTCTTGCCGGTTCTTCTCAGTAGAATATCTTTCCGAACCGGTGGTAGAGTCTTAACGTTTCATAAGTGACACAAGTTGTCCTACATGAACTTGTATAACCCTACAGATCACTTAAATCTCTCTACTTAAAGGAACTCTGCCACCGGTTTGAACAGCAGACTGAACTCAGAATAGGCCGGCAATTATAAGTGTAGTTAAAGACTTACATTTGGCCCGGAACTTCGGGTGTTTCAAGTTCATCCAAAGCGGTGTCAGAGTTTCTGATTGTTTTATCATCGGTTGGACGTTCATTCGACATTGAATAGAAATTTTAAGTTATGAGTTTATGAGTGTGCTAGATGCAGAACACAAATTATTAGGAATTATTATATTTAATTTTAATCAGCAATCACACAAATTGTTCAAAACCTAGTCCAAAACAAAACATGTAAACAATTTTTTGACAGTGACAATTCTATTCTTTTTCATCTGCAGCAGGGCGTCTACGTATCTCTGACAGCTACAGTGTAACGATTGCAATCACTTCTGATTGGATAAGACTCTTCCACTATTGGACAAAATCCATTGACGCAGCAAGAATACCATAAATTCAGCCAATCACAACAATGATTGATGCAGAAGATACGCGGTTGCCCTGCTGACAGCTGTGAGCAGCAGTGCGACCGCGTATCTTTTTAGGACTGCATCAACGCCAAAACAATAAGGTCTTGGTTTCGCGTATCATTGAGACTGTCCGTAAAGGATCGTTGAGGACAAAAAAACGTTTTGACATTGATGCAGTAACTATCGATAAAAATAATTGCTGAAAATTGGTGTCACGTAAGACTTTTGAAGGCCAATCTCCTTCGTGCCTCCCTCAAGTTACTCGACACTGGCGAAGTGCATTGTGCTGGCTTGGCACTACTCACAACACACAAAGCCATAAACCAAGAGAAGAAGAAGACTTGATTTTTGAAGTAATTATCTTAAATAAATTAAATATCATTTATGGATTTAAATAGCTCGAATACATAGTTAGTTAGGTAAAAATAGAAAATACAATTATTTCAAGCAAGTACGTATGGTAGATTGGAATGGTTTCCACATATTATTTAATTTAAGACATTCTATTGTTAATTTAGTTATCTTTTATCCTAGTAAAATATTCTCATCGGCAGTATTATCAACACACGCTACTAAAAAATAAAATAATTGTACTACAAATACATACTAATGCTTTACATATGCTATACATACAAATACATACTAATGCTTTACATTAGTGTTACCTTTAAAAAATATATTGTTGCTTGTATTTTACTTACTGTGCACAAAAATAAGTACAAATGAAAATATCCATAGACAATTTCAGTATATCGAGATATTTCTAGCTTATGCTACCTTTGATTGCATCGTTAGAAGAAAATTTCATAAATACGCGCATGACTTCTTAAATTAAAGTATTTTGTAATAAATTTATTAAAAAATAAAACGTATTAAAAACAGAAAATCACAAGATACCACAGACTCTAAAATTTTACTTGGTTATATATGTAACGCAGATAAATTTGGAAGACTGCGATGCCGATTTAAATTGCTAGATTACCACATGATTCACATAGATATTCAAATTAGTCGGTTTATAAGTAGGTCTGCACCACCAAAATGTCGATATTCAGCGTTCGTGACTAATAATGGTTTGCGGCCTTTGTTTTATTTATAGGAGAGGATATGAAACATCATACTTAAATTGAAGCTTCCGGAAAGTAACAATGGCGTATGGGCGGAGCTTAAGCTGGGGTTAGGGCTGGTATTATCGATACTTATATAATCGATATAAAATTATCACAAATAAAATTAATAAATAATTAAACATAATATTTTGGAAAAACACTAGTATACATAAATTACGAATACTAGATTCGTATTTTCTAATGAATTAGCTGATGCCCGCGACTACGTCTGCGTGAATTGAGGTTTTTTGGTTGCCGCGGTAACTCTTGAATTTTACGGAATAAAAACTAGCCGGCATGTTATTCCAGACTATAATCTATCTTTGTCCCAAATTTCATACAGATCAGTTTAGGCATGATTAACAACATCATCCATACACCCCAACTTCACGTTTATAATATGAGTTAGTATAGATTTATATTATTAGTTTTTGTGAATCTTACAAACAATACTGTTTCATAATATAAGTTGAAATTCCTAAATATTATGGAAAAAGTTACTGAATGTGATGATATGAATAATAAAAGAAGACTGATTTTAAAAATTACCTGGTTATTATGTTCAACCCTAACCTAACCTAGCCTTTTGACAAATATTTGTTCTATACTTAAGTTTGGAGTATTAACCCCATAGGAACCCTAAACCTTAAACCGCTCTGGTTCCATCACGACTGTAAGGATTTCCGGGTGATCGTCTTTCTAACCAGTTAAAAACAAATAAGTGGGAGGGGGGGGGGGGGCGTGGTAGGGGCCTAAGTAGGTAATGCGAAAATCAAGAAAGAATGCCTAAAAAGACAATAGTTGCATTGGAAAAAAAATCTGTGCATATCCGCGGGCCACTTTAGTGGTCCGCGCAGCCAAGGAATATTCTAGTACTATAGAGTAGTAAATCAGTTATCGATTTTTAATATTGACGTATCGGGGATTGGAGATCGGGTGTCTTAATCACTAGATTATAATCGCTACAGTCTAAAATGAGTTTGGCAATATTATAAGTAGAATCTGACTGTTCAATTTCATGTCACTACCCCTCAGAGTGAGAAACAGTTAGGAGTTATATGAAATTTTAATTTTATCGATATTCAATTTATTTGTAAACAATACAAATCCCGCACTATATATACACTCTATACAAAAACGAATGAAATAATCCAAATTTTTGGGGATGGCGTGTTATGGATTCAGTAAAGAAGAAACTATGCTATAATTAGTCGAAATAACTTAAAATAGTAGCCACAAAAAGAAAACCACCTATGAAATGAAATTTCTGGGCGTTTTACAATATTATTAATACGACACCCCACAACTGAGCACTTCACCATAGCTGATTACATAAAACTAAGAAAAAACACATGAAAATATTCAAAAAACAGATAATTATGCACAACTGACACACCGGAAGCACAACAGACGCCATTTATAGTTGGCAAAAAATTGGCTTCAATAGCTAAATTTAATGACGTCATATGACAATTGCGCGACACGTTCACGCAATAACATTATACACCTGTCTCGTTCTAATAACGTAGCTTTTCGTATGTAAGAAAAGTCAAATCATAGTTTTACATGTTTTATTAACAAAAGGCATCGTATAAGTCTACTCGATCGTCTCTTATATATAAAGTCAAAGCCCATTGCTACATTCCTGAAAAAGCTTACGCGAAGCCAGTTAAAAGGACCAAAACAAATACGATCCATGAGGATATTTTTGAATGTGATACTGCGACAATTTTTAGCCGGTAGGGCTGCTGACATCCTAATCATCTGTTGGGCGACCGCGTATCTCTGACAGCTACAGTGTAACGATCGCAATCACCTGTGATTTGATAACACTCTTCCAATATTAGACAAAATCCATTGACGCAGCAAGAATACCATAAATTCAGCCAATCACAACAATTGATACTGTAACAATGATTGATGCAGAAGATACGCGGTCGCACGGCAGCAGGGCAACCACGTATCTTCTGCATCAATCAGTAAAGGACTGCATCAATGACAAAACATGGTTTTGGCTTCGCGTATCATTGAGACTGTCCGGAAAGGATCGTTGACGACAAAAAAACGTTTTGTCATTGATGCTGTAACTATCGATAAAAATAATTGCTGAAAATTGGTGTCACGTAAGACTTGAAGTAACAAACTTTACGTCAAACGAGGCTTTTATTGATACATGACAAGAGGTGTTTTTAGCGCTGGATAATATATAGAGTATGTCTAGATGTATATTTTGTGATTTTTGTATGCAGATTTCAGAACTTTTTACATACTACCTGAAAACCTGACTGCATCTGCAGACGTGCCCAGACGCTATCACGAAGGGTAGGGTAGGCTTCTATTTACTTAAAGTATGTAGGTACTTATGGATTAAGTAGTAATTAGCTACCTACCGGCTATCTTAAAGCAGCCTAAGCTCTTGGTATATTTTGAAGAAACACCATAAAGTAATAGGTGTATCTAGTTATTACGAAGAAGGAAAAATGAATGTAGAAAAAAGTTCGTTAAGTAGTTAAATAGGTTTGCATATCTCTATGAGTTCCGTAGGTAGTGTTATGGGATCCTAAACTTATAGTTTCGTCCAGGCCACCCAGTTTTTTTTCGAATACTCACTACTTATGACAGTTATTATATTACTATCTACTATGAAAGTTATTGATGTTATTGATTCTGTTTGTTGTCTATTCTGTGAGTTTGATGAAAAGGAATAATTTAACTCAGAAGGGCTGGGACCCAGAGTCGTAAAGTAAAGTTAAATAAAAAAAAGGAATAATTAAAAAAGATTTTTAAAAAGATAGGAATTCTTAACCTAGAAACTTCATAACCTTAGTGGTATGGAGGGTAGAGATATGGAGAATAATTCTGGGAGAAAAGTTGAAAAAGTGTCCAGTGGTTGCTATAAACTTTGTGTAGGTATCATAATCCCCTGTTAACCACTACGGTCCGTTGGCCCGTGAGGGCCAAGCGGGGGTACGGGCTTCGAGGCTAGGCCTCCTTACCCGGGTGGGGCGCGGGGCAACATTGTGCTCCGGTGGATGTTTTTAAGCAGAGTAGAAACCGGCTAGGGCCTGCCTTGTAGGCTACGGGCTCTTAGGTCGGTTGTCATTTCCGGTGTTGGGTCCGCACTACGGGTGACGTCATCACCTCCGCGTGCAGGACCCGTGTCTCGTCCAAGTATCTCGGCGCTGCGGGCCATGGGGTCGTTCTCGCGCGCCGAGACGGTGTCAAATCCGGTGGACTCCGCGTCGCGGGCGATAGGGTCGCCGCTGCGCGCGGAGTCGGTGTCAAATCCGGTGTGTGTCGCGTCATCGTCGTCGCTACGATCGCCTGCGTGCCGCGCAGGTGATGGCGATCGTAGGAGCTCACGAGTCACGTGGTAGTGGACGCCCGGTCATCATAATCAAAGGCTATAAATAAGAGTTCAAAAACCTTTCACAGCGGCCTTGGTGTAGGCAAAGGTCTGGTGCCGTATGAATGTAGCAATTGTAGATGAACTGAAGTATGCCGAGTTAAAAAAAATAATATTATTGTTGACTAAAGTAGTTAATGAAAATTTTAACAACTTACGTTGTACAAAATAATGATGAATGGTTTCTTTCCTTGTTTATTTCTCAAACCTACTCTAATAATATTTGATGCCCCCAATTGAATGCATTTCGACGGACACATATTTTCATATACACAGATGATTCTCCTTAACTCTACCCTCCATGCTGTGGTGAAAAATACTGCTGCCGCTCCGAACTCCGACCAATCAAACTTGTGCGCACCGACCAGAAAAGGAAGCTTGTGTGAGACTTAAGTATGTATAGGACTGGAGGTGGTGGTCAGCCGGTGAGCTAGCAGCTATGGGCTAATAGGCCTATTAGTTACACTGCACTTTTTACAGGGCCCTGTGGTAAGGGTGGGCGTGGCCGCTGTGTTAGAGCGTCGCTTATTACAAAGATATAAGGACCAATTTAGGGACTCTTACTCCCTATAACTTATACACTACACTGATTCAAGTGGAAAGTCCCTGTGGAAAGTGCAGTATAATAGGCCCATAGATAAATATGTACAACCTCTTTAATTTGTACCTAGTGGGGTAAACAATGACTGGCCGAATACAATATGGAATGATGTCAGCGGCGGGCGACATTTAAAGGCCCGCGGGCGGCATGTCTGAATGAGGCCTCTTTTCTCTGAATGAAGATCCTTTTACTTTTTAGCTGTTAAACCTAGCGGGTAGGTAGGTTTTTGAGCGCTGTGTACCTCCGTAATTTTATGAAAATGGGCAAGAAACCAGAAATTAATTGAATAGGTATGTAGATAGGTACTTATTATCACAAGCGAATGGAGCTCGGATTTTTTTTCTTCTTACAGAAACTACCGACGCTTCGGGCTTCAGCTACAATCTTACTGAAAATGTTTCGAACTTGACTTATGAGGGATTCTTAATATTTGGAGGCCCCTCTAGAATGACCCGTCCATAGTATTATATGCACCCACTTTAGTTTGCCACTGAATGACGTGCACATGAAGATTGAAGAGGCCTTTTGGACCGACGCGATGGATTCAAATTAATGTCTACCCGAAGGCCGGCCAATCTCCACAAAGATTAGTCATCTGTGCGGGAGATATTAGCTATAGTGCACCAGTGTGGGCGCATACAGAGGTGCACTCTCTATTCCTTTACTCTCATACGATGCGACGGAAAATGCCGACACGACCAGTGCGAGATCAGGCGCAGGACCGATGGCTTTACGTGCTCTCCGAGTCTCGGGTGTGAAAGACCGCCAACTTCCTAATTCCATAATTGAGAATTTCTTGTCAGAAAAACTCAATACTTACATAATTATGGCCCAACCCGGGACCCAAGCCCGCGACTTCGTCGGCCACAGTCGAACGTGCTGACCACTACACCAACGAGGCAGGCACGATTAAAATGAAAGCATAACATTAAAGAAGAAGCATTTATGTTAGAATAAAACGAGATAATAATACTAAGCCATGATTTCGTCGTTTACCAATTCGGTACAGAAACACTGTATCAAGTAATCCAGCTCTACGTTCTAGTAGGAGCAATTTTGGAGACGAAACAAGAAAATCCCCTCCTAACCGTTGTTTCGAAGCATGCACTCAAAACGTCGTACATCCGAGGCGCGGGCACGAAATGCAATATTACTTGTTAAGTCCACTTGACCCGCGGGCCTCGTGTACAGGCTGTTGTATTACTACTCGACAACGAAGTTATGACATTTTGTGTTTAAAGAGAATAATATAAACAGGACTTAAGATGAGAACTACCTAAATGAGAACAAACTCCAGGTTTTATGACGGAACACTGCACGCCTTTGAACGATCAGGCAAGCGCGTTCTAAACGTAGACTTCATTATTGTTTTCCATTAATTGTCAAGCGCAATCCTAGTAAATAAAAATATTACCGATTATTATCAGATGCAACTCGGATTCGCACTACCTTATATTACTACTAGCTGATACCCGTGAATTCGTCCGCGTGGATTTAGGTTTTTTAGCCAAGTGTACAGACTATAATCTATCGCTGTGCCTTTCATCCAAATCCGTTCAGCCGTTCTGGCGTGATTGAGTAACAAACATCCATGCATCCATCCAAACTTTCGCATTTATAATAGGTATTATGTATAGATAGTATAGATAAAACGTTAAAATCTATCCCAAAATAACCCTATTGTTTTTCTGGATAGTAAATATCCTGTATCTTAACCCGGAGTATAAGCATATGTACCTACTTTATTAAGTAGCTTTAAGCTAAAGTTCGCCCATTAGTTTCAGAGTGATGTCTGAACGGACAGACAGAACGTTGAAAATAGTGTTGTTTTGGGTTTTGTATATGTATAGTAAAGCTACCAATTAAAATTTATAAAAATAGATTAATGAACAGGGACCGTTTATTTTTTTATACTTAGATAGTAGGTAGGACCTCAATAAGTTTATACTAGGTATTACAGAACTCTAAATAAGCTCCGTAATACAAATGATAATTATTATTAAGTATTTTATTAATGACTAATAATTATAAAATTACTAGGTGCTACCTGACTGGTGTCACTAATTTTGAGAGACTCAAGTACATATAGCACAAAAAGCCTGACTCGAGTATGCCGAATATTTTTATTTATCTCACTACCCTACGTCCTTTCTCAGAATCACTTCGATGTCAGAACCTCCTGTATAAGAATGACCCCTTTAGGTCAAACTCCTAAATTAGGAGCCTATCGAATCTTCATGGGCGTAATTAAATAATTTGCACCAATACCGACCTCAGTCTGTACGGTGGCATTACTTTGATCGGCCGCAGTCTGCAAGTAGCAATTAATTTTAATAATAATTCTGTCGTCAACTCTGTATTTTTCCTTGTTGTGTCGCGAATAATTACTTATTATTTATACCTACATAGTTATTGCATCCATAGTCGGCAAGTACCTACACAGTTTGCATACAAAGAAAAAAACAGAAGTGTGAAGAGAAGTATTTTTAAGAAGTGTTTCGTTATATACATTTTTCGCTAGTAAGTATCTATCTCTACGTGATCAAATTAGAAATGAGGAAATCCGTAGGAGAACCAGATAATTAACAACTATCCATAATATAGGAAGACATGATAACCGACAGCTTGAAACGAGTCGCGTAGCAAAAATGGCGCATAGATGGACCATTTAGAGTTAGAGGAACCGATAGACATTGAGGTTCCAAGGTGCTTGGATGGCCATCCGCTTTGGGAGAATGTCATTTGGTGGACGTATGATCTCAAACGATTCGCTAGGAGTCGCAGACTAATAAATTGTGTTTGCTAGCAGGTGATGCGTTTGAAAGAGACCTAAGTAGAAGTAGTTATCAGGTTAGCTTGTTTTACTGCAACTCTCAATACAACAGTATTGCATTTTAAAACAGAAAAAGCATTGCATTCTAAAACAGAAAAAGAGGTGAGACTTTTTTGATAAAAACCTATTTCAGAATAACGCCGGTAGAGACCCCATTTCAGAATCATCATCAATCAAACTTTCTCTTTAAAAATCTCAACTATTTTGTAAATGATTTGCAAATGGTTAGAAGCTCAGTCATCAAAGTTTTCTGTAAAAAATATTAAGCTTTAATATGGTTCAGACGGTTGACTGTTCGCATTAATTCGGTGAGTTTCCAAATCTGCCCAATAGACCAACATTGAGGTCCAGTAACTCTCCTGGCCGAAACAGCATTTTAAGCTTTACGCTATGCCTAGCATATCAAATTGTGACCTCCATCAAATTGCTGTAGCAAGGAACCCACCACAACTGCTCATGAACCCATACGGTCATAATCACTATAGCAATAAGGTATTGTTCGAGCAACGGCATGCGACACTGTGGCATGCAGCATGCTATAATTGTAAAAGGGCAGTCTATTTTATGCCAGGACAACATTGTGCTATAAAATGGAAACACTAAAGTACCAGTCTGTTGAGGATTCCTGCTACATTTTAAAATGTTGTACCATGCGGTGCTGTTGCAAACCCCAGTTTAGGTAAATTATGATGCTTTCAGGGAGCCTTTTTTTGGGGGGAAACTTAGCGAGCAATCATTCAAGTCTTTTCCAAAGCTCGCACACCTGGAGAAATTAAATGAAAATCCCATATAAGTAGTAGTGATATGGCTAGTAGACTTGGAGAAACATGTGTTTTTCAAATGGGACATTCTTGAAATATTTTGGCCGGTTTATTTTGAAGAGGCGCCTCGCTCGAAAACAGAAGAAGTATAAAAGATTTAATACCAATAAACTCAAGGTGACATGGCTAAGGACACGTTGATGTGGTAATTATCTGTTACAAAATCTGTTATCATTCTGTCGATATGACCTAATTGCGTTGGGTCACAGCCTTATCACATAAATTAATACGCAGGACCTGACTTAGGTTATTGCTAATGACTCTTCGAATGCTACAGTTAATTCATACTAATATTGTAAGAACGAATGTGTGTCCGTCATCTATGCTTTCATGAATTATGAGTCTTGAGTCATGGGTCATGACCCATATTATATTTAACCGATTTTGCTAATCTACGCTAAATCTGTGCGCGCTATTTTTAAAAGATTCTTTGAGTTTTTCACGAGTAAATAGAATGGTATGTTAAGATTTGGAATAATAATATTAAATCAGCATTAAATATTTATAACTTAAACTAATTTATTTATCTATAACTAGCTAATGCCCGCGACTTCATCTGCGTGGATCGAGGGTTTTTGGTTCCCGCGGCAACTCCTTAATTTACTGGCCTATGTGCTATTCCAGACTATATTCTATCTCTGTGCCAAATTTGAGCCAGATCGGTTTAGCCGTTGGAGCGTGATTGAGTAACAAACATCCATACATCCACACATCCATACATCCATTAAAATCATCCTTTCGCATTTATAATATTAGTAAGATAAATACTTACCTATTTGTTCATTTATAATTTGTTCTTCTAGTTCATTGAGTAGATACCTTCTTACAACAAATAATTCCAAATATTTTACTAAAAACATTTCGTTTTTTCTAGGTTAATGACCTACAGCTTAATGCTCAGTTTTTGTTACGTAGTAACGTTTGCACCGATGGAATATAACGGATTTTGTATTGACATGTTCATTCATAGAAAATCACTATTGTCGAAGCTAGAGAACTGTACCATCGTGATTGGTGACCTGAAGATTTCACCGCTAGAAAGAACAAAGCCAGAGGACTTTAAAAATGTTTCGTTTCCTAAATTAAAAGAGGTAAGAACTTAGGAAACTCTATATACCTTTACTTGATTTGTAAACTGTGAAGAAGGATCCTTATTTCGTGAGCGACCACAGAGTTCTAAATCGACTTTAAAAATGGGAATAGGTATATTAGGATAGCGTAGTGTGTCACTGATTTTTACCTAGATACTCATTCATACGCAAATAGTTATTCAAGCGCTTATCCTTATCTCAAATAATAAGTATAAGCATAAGCCTTCTAGCTATGCAAATACATAATTATATTAGGTGTTACTAAAGTACGTCAGTTTATCAATGTGTGCATCGGTTTAACGTTCCCCTGGTAATTAGCAAGCTTCTTATGGAATTTTTACAACCAAGGTGTCTTCTGCTTTCTGTAAATGTGTTTCCACTCTGATTTTTATGAATTTTATAATACAGAGTAGAGATACAAGAAAAAATACACTTGAGTTAAATGTATCGAGATTGGCGAATGATTGGACTTATTGCATTTGTTGCGGATGTGTGTAGATTATCGCGAGTTGGGGTAGTTTTGATACGCACAGACTCGATGTTAAAATGGCATATATTTACAGATTTATCCTAAGCTTTTTAACTAAGAAATTATGTAAATTGAAGTGGGGGAAACCTTGTCATTATCATGTACTGCTAACTAAAATAACGCTTACTAATCCGGCTCGACAGAATGTGAATTAAATATAATTAAAATTGTAACTAAAAAAATTCAACCTAGATATCTTTGGTTACGTATTGGCAAGTGCCATAGCATTCATTCTGAAAAACAAAAATTTTATTTATGAAAATGTGGTAGATATCTTTTATATGCAGTTAATTTTAAGAGGATTAGTCAGATTTTACAATAGCGTATAGTCCGTCAAACTTATCTGATCCGGTAACAGTGTAGTCTATTGAAAATAAAACATTAACTATACTTACTCAACAGGCAGTAATTTTGGCCACCGGGCCAGATAAGGTTGACGGACTGTATGTACACTGATGTCCCACTATACTTCACTGCCACATCTATACTTTTTAATTCTGTGGTTCAAACCAATACCTGAAAAAGAGATTTTTGATAAATTTTCCAGGTGACTGGATTTATGGTTGTTTACCGCGTATTCGGACTGGAGACCCTGGGAAACTTGTTTCCGAATCTAGCCAGAATTAGAGGGAACACTCTTTTATATAACTACGCTTTAGTTTTATACGATATGGCTGGTCTAAGGGAGGTTAGTGGCAAAATTTTTTGACTAGCGACCCGCCCTGAATTCGCACTGGTAGCACGTTTTTCGATTGTATTTTTTGGTAACTGTGAGTTAGGGCGATTTCATGATAGCGGTTTTTCGGTGGATATAAGCTCGTTTTTGCAAGCGCGTAAAGGCGCCCCCTATGCCACACGCACACGAGCATTAACGCGCTTATAAGCTCTAATGCTATTGACTACTACATTATTATCTATTTTGTGCTTCTGCTACTGACTGACCTATGGGTCCGACCGAACACGCCGGAATAAGCGCGTAACACCCGTATTTTTTGGAAACTAAAAGGTAGCAGGGCTTAAAAACTATTTCACGGTATAATTTTTGCCAAAAATTGAGGTTCCAGTGTAACGTTTCAAAGTTGAAAGTACTCGTAACATTCAGGGTTTGACTTCCGGAAAGCAAGATTAGAATTATCAGCCTCACATAGCGTTAATACTATAAGTTTTTATAATTCCAGGTGGGTTTGCATAATCTTCTCAAAATCGACAGGGGCGGAGTAATAATCTGGGGCAATCCCCTAACTTGCTTCGTGGACACGATCGATTGGGAAGCCATCGCTCCAAAATCACGACACGTGCTCAGAACTCCCGATAGGGAGGCCCGCTGTAATTTCCCTTGCACCTGCTCAGACATTCCTTCTCGGAATCGCTGTTGGAATAATAGGTACGTTTAAATCGAGGTAAAGGGAAAAATCGCGAATATCCATGCTATTTTTTCGGATTGAGTACGCTGCGTAGGCCCTGCAGCGTCATCGGGGGTTGTTCATTATGTTTTCAAACGACGATGGCCCAGTCCTTATTAGAGATGAGACTCTTTGTTTTACCTAACTTTCAGTGTTGTGCAGGCTATAATTAATAATGAATGTGTGTGCGTCTTTCTACGTGCTGCTCATACCTAACCGGCGCGCTGACTTATGTATCAACGCACAGCTTAGACCGTTGCTGGGGTTAGAAAATTGAATTTTTGATAGTAGATAGAAATTATTTTTAAAATAGGGGATGAAGGTCCGTAGGAAATTAGGTAATATAAAAAAAAGTTATAGGTATTCATGAAGGAACTAGAAGTTTGATTCGCTTTCACAATCGCGATTGTAGAGTCAACATCTCCTAAAGATGCTCCGGTGTCGGAGTGAAACTTACGTTGAGAATAATTTTGAAGATTTGTGTGATGTTCGTGTTGTGCCGGTGCGAATTGCTTGCATACTTGGCGGTGAATTTCACAAGCTACACGTGCCAGCTACACGCTGCACCACATACGTTTGTCTAATTTGGCGGATTATAGCGAATTAAACTCCTAGTTCCTTCATTATCATGGACTTCCGCAAAGCAACGCCTGCTATTATCACAAGCTATATTCGTGAATAGTGAATAGGTATTGGAGCTTTCGAACGAAAAGTAGAGCAAAACATTTCAAATTTTTGGAACAACATAATATAGCAATAGGTATTTAAATACCTATAAATTTCACCGCGGTTAATTGTCTCATCTGGTGACAGAAGGGCTGGCTCATTTTTTGGAATCAGCAAAGGATCAGCCTGGCTGCAAAGCGCGGAAATGCAGCCAGCATTCTTGCCACCATTCCAGGCGGGCATGATTTATATTATTATTTAGGCTAGCTAGCTTTAAGTTCTATTGTATTATTTTCAATAAATGATTAGAAAAAATTTTTTTTTGTTGCCGATAGAAGTGACATCGAATATTTAAAATAATTAAAATATAAACCTTAAAACAAAGGCATTAAAGTTTAATTACGAATGTACTACTTAAGACCTTTTATCATAAGAAGAACGGCGTCGGTCTTGCGTTTCCACATTTTTACCCCTTACCAGAAAGCGCTCAACGCGCCTAACGAAGTTTTTACATTAATTTTTTTTTAATCCGCGTTAAGTTGACTTCGATCGCACCTGATGGTAAGTGCAGTCTAAGATGGTAGCGGGCTAACCTTTTAGGGGCATGGCAGTTAAATCCATGCCCCTAAAAGGCATTCGGTTTCTACACGGCATCGTACCGGAACGCTAAATCGCTTGGCGGCACGTCTTTGCCGGTAGGGTGGTAATTATAAATTCCCAAATTGACCCTGCCAGGGTTCGAACCCGGGACCTCCGCACGTTAAGACATGGCACACTATGCCACGGAGGTTCCATTAAAAACGAGTCCTTCTTCCAGAAAATGCCAGCGTTTCCTCGAAGGTGCTGAGCGTGAGAATTGCAGCACCGAGTGTCTCGGGTGCCGCAACACGAATCACACCAGCTGCTCCTTGTGCCGGAGCTACACGTTCCGGGGCGGATGTGTCCCGCGTTGCCCGGATGACACGTATGTTGCAACTTGCAATTTGCAAAATATTTCCAGACAAGCCTGACACCGTTTCATGTATTTTTGACTAGCGCATTTATAATATTAGTATAGATAGTATAGATTAGATCCCAGATTGATGTAATTATTTTTTAAAATTTCTAAGGTCAAGTTAATGGCGGAAAGCTTCAGCTACCACCCAATACCACAATAGTTACCACCCAATTGACAAAGATGTTCCAACTTAAACACGTTCATAGTTCATACCTATTTACCTGCAGATTATATTTTATGAATAAAATGCACCATTTATTTAAGGAGAGCACTGTCGCCTAAAACACTGGTTTATAGTTATACCTACTCTATGGACAGTTGGTTTTCTGTATGCGACTATTCTGTTTTGTAACTACTATATACATTTTTTTAAGATTGTTAAATGCGGAAGATACTTATTTGTTTTTATAATTCTTTGATCAATAAAAAAATTATTTATTTATTATTATAATCTATATACCCACGATTGTTTCAGATATATCTTATCAGCGAGCAACTATTGTGTAACAAAAGACGAATGCTTACATTTAAAACACTGGATCTTTAACAACAAGTGTGTCTCGGAATGCCCAAACAATTACAAAAAGGAATACAAGAATGCAACTATCAGCTGTGTTCCCTGCAAAGATTGCCAAATGGTAAGTAGTTCTAGAAAAAAGAAAACATAAGTGTACTGTAGCCAACGTGGCTACAGTACACTTATGATACACATAGACATAATATTTATTGTAAGTCATCAACTCATCAACGAAATTGAAAATCAAGCAATGTAATAATGTTTCTGTTTCAGACATGTAAAAATCTCAATATACAGGACTTGTCCACAATTCAGCTTGCAGAAAGATGTGTTTACGTTCAAGGTTATCTGAGAATCCATATCTGGTCCATACCACAAGTGGTCGATGAACTAAATTATTACTTGAAAAATATTCAGGAGGTATCGAAGTATGTTCTCATTTATGGTTCCATTCAACTTCGTTCGTTACATTTTCTTTCATCCCTGAAAAGAATAAAGGGAGAAGGATTGTTTCACGGAAAATATAGCCTGGTTATATATGATATGCAAAATCTTCAGACCATGTTTTTGCCAAATGTAACGCAAAATCTCAAAGTGGATAAAGGCTCCTTAAGAGTATACAGAAATAGAATGCTATGTATGAGCGAAATAGATAAAGTGAATACAGCATTTCCTGTTGAACCTCGTGAAATTGTCGTACCCCCTGGATTAAATGGATATAGTGCAGCTTGTGACGAAGTATATCCCAATCTAAAGATAGAAGTAAAGAATGAAACATTTGCCATAGCAACATTTTATCCTCTACCAAACGATAATGTTCAATATACACTTCTGTATGTGAGAATACCACACGGCTCACAATCATCGATAGTGCCAGAATCGTGTAGTGATTCTGAATGGTCTGCTGTTACTATTTCAAACACAATTGGCAGCTCTGTTACGGTAGAATTACCATCGTTAAGGCCAGCCACGACCTATGCTGTATGTATAGAAAAGTATGACCCAACAACTCGGCATCTCGCGCGAAGCAATATTACAAATTTTACAACGGCAGTTGGTAAACCAGAACCACCTTTTATATTGGAACTTGTCGCGTCATCATACAATATCATTGTTATAAGATGGGTAAATCATTTGGATTATAGACCCTATATTACTAAATACGAACTAGATGTTGTTCTTGTCGATATTGAAGATCGTGATATTACTGTACGAGATCATTGCATGGCAATGGATGATGATTTTTTTGAAATAGATTATTCAAGACACGCAAAAGTAATGCGTCCTCCGAGTAACTATGAAAAAGGGTGTGAGTCCATGTGTGGTATCCTATCTTCAGTCACTCAAGGAGCAATGGTCGAAGAGTACTTTGACGTATGCAGTGCAATAAATGGCTGTAACCATGAGACTGAACGTCCAAAAAATTCCTCATCTCGAGGTGTTATTAGAAGTTTGGCTTTAGATTTAGACGGTAATAGAAATAGCAGCTATCAAGTTGGAGGCTTACTTCCCTTCAGAGATTATAGGTTTCATTTAAGAGCTTGCACTAAAGATTGGTGCAGCAATTCTGCTAGAGGCGTTGCAAGGACTTTGCGGTTACAAAGCGCTGATAGAGCGTCTATTAAGTTTGTCAGTGCCAATAGGTTTGGCTTTATTGACGTGAAATGGAACCCTCCGGCACGAACAAATGGACCTTTATTATCGTATACGATTGAAATACATACAGACCCACAAATTTATGATATTAATCATATGCTGCCCCAAACCTGGTGTGTTCTTGGAAATGTTACAAGCCTCAAAGTGCAATCAACTGTTGCTGAGAAATACATATTGAGAATATGTTCCACGACTCTTGGAAATCCTTACACTTGCGATTCTTGGAAGAAAGTATTGGCATTAACTGATTATGAGATAACTTGGTGGTGGAGTGGTCTGTTGTTTGGGGTCTTCTTACCTATGTTTTCGTGCATTATAGCCTGGCGTCTGACTGAAAAATTGAGAGAAAGTGAAAATATACCGTTGGTTGATATGACGTCTACTTTGCGACAAGAAACGGAGGCTCCAGCAACTATGTTTTCAGACTTTATGCCAAGCAATTATATTTCGGTGAGCGATTTGCATTTTGAATGATATTTTCATTAATTCGTTGGCAGTTAAGATAAATTTAAATAATATTACAGAGGAAGGATATAAAATATTATGTAATAAAAAAATAGGGTAATTTTGTTTTGGGTTAATAAAATATGATCATAATATTATGGTATGCCCTAATTCAGAGATTCCCAAACTATTTTGGGCAACAGACCTGACCTGATTCGAAAATGAACTGATACCTCAGACCTCCATTGCCAAATTACTTTAGGATCCTATCTCTAGTTTTTTCCTATTTATATAAAATACTTACCAATTTAAAAAAATTGCGGTTGGTTAAGTGAATAAACTTGACATCATTTTCTCATCAAAATTTAACAAAATAAATAGACATAAAAGTCTGTAAATACCAAATTTAATTAATAATTATTAATACAAATTATGTAAAAATACTTAAGTACCTATGTAATTATTTTTTGAAAAAAAAAGAACATTCTTTTTCTTCCTCGATTTTTAGACCTCGTCGACTCTCAAAATCAGTTTTGGAGACCAGGATCAGGAGACAGGAAACCGATATCGACCACTTTGGGAATCCCTGCCTTAATTAGATAAGCTTGATTTAAAATTATTATAAGTAGTGTTGTGTCGCTCATAATATGTATAACTCTACCACCGAAATCCGAAAAGTACACTGTTCAAAGTAACGACTAATGAGTAAGTATGACTTCAAATACATACCTATATTATTAGACCTGTATGCACGGAAATTTAAAGAAGCTACAATTTCATTCGAAATCTGATGAAGTCAACTGCTGAAGACTAATCGAAACAAGTTAAAAAAACAACCCAACAAAATATTTAAATACTTTTGCGGTTTTTTAGGTTTTACCTCTATAAAGAGTTTCCTGTCTCCGAATCCGCTTAGTGTCCTAATCCGACACTATCTACAGAAATTCAGACGAACGTACCCCCGTTTGACAGTCAACCGTGAAATCACGGTTTATCTCTATTCAGCAGATCGTCCCGACTCCGAGCTTAATTAAACCTCCACCCGTTTGCTCAAACGTCTCCGCATCCGGAAACCCTGTTTTAATATTGTGGACAAACATGCTTTTTACTCACCATATTAAACATAGTTTCTTAGTATCTATTTTTATGTGCGTAACTACTTTTCCACGTACGTAGGTCCAATTTTTTTTCCATGAGAAGTCTCTACTACGATTTTATCTAAGGGACTATGATTAAAGAGGACTTAGAATTTTATTATTCCCATATGCCTTATCGGTTTTTACATTTTTATTCCGCATCGAAGCAGAACGTCTAGGCCGGTCAGATTCTAAAGGAAACAAACCACAGACTTTTCAGATCAAATGCATCGGAAAGCGCAAACAAGTGGCAGAAAACCGCGTCGCGTATAGTATGTATGAAAAATAAAATAAAAACAAAAACTAAACAGGCATAAAACTAGTTCCAAGCTTATCTGACCCGCAAATAAGTTTATGGGACTTATAAGTTTCACAAACTTCTATAGAAGTTTTTACAAAATACATCGATTGACGTTGTCGAAAGTGTGCCACTGTACCTAGATAAAATTATACGCATTCCCGTATTCAATGTACAAATAGAAGCTCCAGATTGACAATAGTGCTCAGTAACAGATGTACAAACACAAAACACTAAAGCAAACACCCGGATGCTTAATTAATGCCGGGGGAATACGCCCTGTCGAGGTAAGTCCGGATTTTACGGTTGATTGTCAAACGGATACTTGTAGTCGGGGACACCCGTAAATAATGGGAAACTAGGGTAAGTAAAGCCAAATTGATTGTATTGGTCAGATTTTTAAACTAGTGGAACTATGCGGAGACTTCTGTAATCTTTGTGTATTATATCGAAAAGGGTTAGACACCAGAGAATTTGTGAAAGGAGATTTAAACAAATGTCCTTTTTCATATTTTCAAATTTGCAGTGGCTAGATAGGTACCATCTTATTAGCAAAGCGATACAGCGTACCGGGACGTTGCCACAAGATATTGCCGGTTACATCTTTATTCTCAGCACGACACGGTTTTGAGGCAAAATCTAGACAGTAGCTGCCACCTAATGTGTAACATAACTAAGAAAATGAACTATTAACTGTGTACTAATAACTGCCTCATGCCAAGCCTATTGGTTCACTGGCGGCGGTAAACACTTCAAATCAGGTAGGTAGCCCCTGCAGTTTGTAAGATTTTTAATGTCATCTTGCCTCGATGCACAGACTCTGTGAGCTGAGAGACCACTAGCCGCATTAGCAATATTACTTGTAGAAGTCAGTATTCAAACTCAAACTCTTTTTATTCAAATAGCAAGCTCTTTAGAATCGTCGAGTATCTTCGGAATACCAATTAAAACTACTAAGAAATTGACTAAGCCATTAATTTTGACAGTGTCAAATTAATTAGCATTGATCAAGTAGCACCTAAAAATTTCCAAAGGGCTCTTTGACTATAAGCTCCGAACATTCGAATGAAATAGTGGGTAGTTTATTTACATGTAAGAATATCTGTGGAGTCGAGATAAGACGCGATTAGACGGGCCAGTGTCAAACGGTGTTTGCTATTTAGAATTTGTGTAGGTAGCACTCCTATTTCTAAGTAATCTTCTGTGCGATAAACAAATCTGAACGGCGCGGTGAAGGTACAGATATTTTCGTTTAGGACAAATTGAATCATACCAACATTATAATTGCGAAAGTGTGTTTGTTTGTTGGTTTGCCCTTCAATCACGCTGTAACAGAGTAACGAATCGACGTGATTTTTTGTATAGTTAAGTACCTGGCAAGGACAAAGGCTACTTTTTATTCCGATTGCCGGAAAATTAGGGAGTTCTCGTGGTAATGCCGCATTGTCGTCTAAGCAAGGTGCAGAAATCCTTTGTGGGGTCGAGTATTACCTTTTATAATATGCTTCCAAAAGAACTTTTACATTTGCCGCTACACAAATTTAAATAGTAACTTATACTAGTGTATTTAATTTATATATGCCACCGAAACTCACTCGCGAAATTGTAAACTGTCGAAAGATTGTGAACCGTTCAATGTTCTGGGTGTCAATTTTTGAAATATTCATTGTATTTACGTTTTCTTGTCTGTTTCTTGTAGGTTAGGTTAGAATTCGACATATATAATCAGGTAGGTTAGGTTCTATCGGGTTAATATACCTAACAGATTACAATTTACCGAAAAATAGTGCGTTAAATTGTAATCAATCGACAGTTTGCAATTTCGCGAGTTAGATTATAATCTAACGGTTTTTACAATCTTACGGTGACATATACTTACCTACGAATTGTAATATCATGTTTCGAAAAAAAAAGAGCAACTGCTGAGTTTCTTGCCGGCTCTTCTCAGCAGAATCTGTTTTCCGAATCGGTAGTCGAGTGAAAACATGACGTAAAATTAGAGACACTTGTATGTCCTACGCGTTTTAAATAAATTGAATTGAATTTAATTAAAAAAACTTATTCCACGCGGACGATGTCACGGGCCTCAAAAACGACATAAGTAGCAAATTTTTCTGATAGGTTGATCAGGTACGCGTGTTTTTGCTTTACATACCTAGCTCATAGCTGGTAAGTAGTAATAGGCCTATTACACTGCACTTTTCACAGGGACCCTTACACTTGAATCCACCACCACCACCACTACAGCCCATTAATGTAGCTTTTTTGTACCCACCACGCTACTCCAATGCGGGTTGGCGGCCCACTTGAATCAAAGAGAATGGGTCCCTAATTTGATCCTTATTGCTGTGTAATAAGCGACGCTCTAACTAGCGGCCACGCCCACCCTTACCACAGGGCCCTGTGGAAGTGCAGTGTAATAGGCCTATAAGTATGTAAGGTAAGTATCAACACGAAGCAGCAGTTTTTACCTGGATTATGGTTTAAGAATAACCTACCTATTTGTAACTTATCAAAGAGATTTGATTGACCATTACGTAGAAAAAATTTAATTTTGAATTTTCATTTTGTAAATGAATTACTTAGCTGCCTATAAAACGTTCAGTATTACAAGGTTTACAATATATAAGAGTTTTTTCAAATGCCGATGCCTGCAAAATTGAAAAAATGAAACATGATGAGCGTCTAGACATATTAATGCAGTTTCCGCAGGGCGTGTATGGAACTTTAT
The DNA here is from genome assembly GCA_964035005.1 of Erebia palarica. NCBI lineage: Eukaryota > Metazoa > Arthropoda > Insecta > Lepidoptera > Nymphalidae > Erebia > Erebia palarica. Next base: position 13,700,005 of record OZ035989.1, read on the forward strand.
GGAGCTGTTTTTTTTTTTTATAAATAATTAAGATTTAGACTGCAACAGTTCTCTCCTATGTCTTAACCTTCATAGAAGAAAATTTTAATCACATAGTAGGCCAAATAATAGACCAGGACCTTATAATCGTCCGATCATACGGAACAGGATTGCGGGTTTCTGGGAAACTGTTCATAATTCTAATAATAGTATGATCAGTATCGTCGCTCAGGCATCCCCTGACAACGTGTTTTTTAAACACTGGCTGAATGTGCACCAGATTCAGAACACTAAACTGACATAACTATACCAATGGTATTCCATGTTGTAGTTTAAGTTTTAGAACTATATTCTTATTTTTATTTTTATTCTGTATTATTATTTATGTATTTTGTAATATGGGTCCCTACCTGAATTAAAAAAAAACTATTTATTTATTTATTTATAACGAAAAAATTATTGATATCAGTGCAATGATCGGAATAACCTCTCATTGGCTAGTTAGCCAAAAGCGAAAGTGTTTAAAAGCACTATTTTAAATTAATTATCGCAGCGAGACTACTATTAATTCAGCAAATCACAACCATTGAGATTGTATCAATTATTGATGCCGCTTTTACATAATAGGGCTACATAATCTGAGGTGCGATTATGTAAGAATTGCCGATCCAATCGTCAAGTTCGGCGTCAAAGTAAAATAAACCGTAACATCATTGAATTAGAGCTCAATTTCATGTATCCATTCTCATACGTTTATGGTATCGTACATACCGAAACGAATGAGAATGGATACACGAAAGTGAGCTCTAATTCAATGCCGTTATGGTTTATTTAACTTTGACGCCGAACTTAGACGATTCGATCGACAATTCTTACAAAATAGGGGGGCTGTCTCCAGGCCGAGAGTTGCGCTGTTTAGACAATCAAAGATTATGGAATAAGATGCTTTGGTAGAATATAAACTCGCCGGCATATTTAGCGGAACATAAAAAAATGGTCCATAGTTAAAAAAATATGGTTTTATTTTAAAATCTACTTACTACACTTCTTTTGTTATTTAAAGTTTCATTTGTTTTACTTAAAATGAGATCACATTAAGAACAGATTTTGCGAGTAAAGGCTATTTGTGAAAAATGGTACATTTTTGAACTTTTCATGTAACCGGGAAAAGTGAAATTTAATATTAAAATAACAATTAATTAAATTAGAAAAATGGTGATTAATATCGCGTATTTCCTCCACGTGCTCTTATTAAATTTTCTACCCGTCTAGGCATACTGAGAATGATGTTATCGATGGTCTCCTGGGATAGTCTCCGCCATTCCTCAACTACGGCGATTCGCAGTTCTCCCACGTTGGCAGGAGCTGGAATTCTGGACTTAACGTTGCTTTTCAGCAAGTCCCAAACGTGCTCTATTGGGTCCATATCCGGTGATCTCGCCGGCCACTCCATAACAGTGATATTCATATCATTAAGATAAGCTTGAGTTACCCGAGCGGTATGCGGCCGAGCATTATTCTGCATAAAAACAAAATCTTCACCGATATATGGGGCAAACGGTACCACAATTTCATCTAAAACTTCTCTGATATAGCGGTCTGCAGTCAGACTCCCTCTGTCAATCACTACCAAGTCTGTGCGAACTCCCAAACAAATGCCCGCCCAAACCATTATTGATCCACCACCGAATGCAACTGTAGTTTCAAAATTTGTCTGAATGTATCGTTCTCCTTTGCGTCTGTATATTCTTTGCATGCCGTCAATTTGATTTAAGAGAATTCTGCACTCATCACTAAACAATACCTTACTCCATTGGTCCGCGTTCCAAAGTCGATGTTCCTGAGCAAAAGTTAACCTATTTCTACGATGATTTACCTCGAGCCTTGGAGCCTTGGCGGGCACAAATGAGCCCAAACCAGCTTCTTCGAGCCTTCTTCGTACCGTACGCTCACTTACGGTTACACCCCGCACTGCTTCTAACTTATGTCGGGCTTGGACGGCCGTTAAACGGGGATTCCTACGTACACGAAGCTGAATGAAACGATAATCCCTACTCGAAGTGCGTCTTTTTCTGCCTTGTCTTGCTCTTCTCACATAAGTACCGGTCTCCCTGAACCGTTGGATACTGCGATGGATCGTTGAAACTGGTCGTCGAAGATCTCTGGATATCACTCTGTAGGTTTGACCATTTCTTCGCATTTCGAGTGCCCTGGCAATCTTCGTTGGGGCTAAGTCAGGCATAATTCAGTCATCAACTCCAGCAAGATACGCGATTAAAAAAAACTTACAAAAAACAGTATTTCAATGAAATTTTAAATCAAACTCCGAAGGAAGAAATACTCGAAGTTCGCTCCAGATAAGGTGTATTTGAATAAAATTAAAACAATTGCATAAAATGTGATGTTCAGTTGTTTTCTTAATTTGAAAATATTTCTTTTTAAATTAAATGACGTATAAACCAGCCAGCAACCTTATATGATACTGATATCAAACCTTTTTTTTTGTTCCGCTAAATATGCCGGCGAGTTTATATTTTTTAATTATTTAACTTTATTGTTACAGACTCTCTATTTTAATGGTCAATATATTGTATTGCATGCCATTCCATGGCAGATTGTGTCTGTCTGCCTGTCTGCTGATTTTGCTGTTGGTAAAGAGGTAGGTTATATCTCCGGGAAGGACATAGGCTACTTATCCCGGAAAATTAAGGGGTTCCCGCGGGAATCAAAAAACCTTCATCCACGCAGACGAAGTCGTGAGCATCATCTGGTATTATTATATAACACCTGTAGGTATTATCTTCAGTCTGAGCAAATAAATGAATTGGAATTTGTAGGGCAATAACATAGCTGTTTTCAGCTCTATGTAGATAATATAATACTCGTAAGTTGCAAGGCGGAGCTGGAGGCGTGTCGTCTAGCCCTTTGGAGCCTAAAGTGTCTCAGGAAGCGGCTCAGACTAATCAAGGGCTTCTGACGGAGTAGGTACCTCACGATGAAATTAAATTAAGGGTGGAAATCGATGAAATTTAATTACCAGAAAAACGCAATTTACTCGTATTTTACAAAAAGTTTAGGGCGAAAGCACCTTTTAAGTTGTTAGTTTCTTTTTCTTGTAGTACAAATGAATAGTAAATAATAAACATTCAGGACATTAACAAATTTTGTATGGCGGACAAAAAGCCCGCGCGCACACTATTAAAAAATTGTTTTGACTAGAACTGCACAGACGAACTCGAGAGGAGGAAACGTGTTTCTCCTTAGACGTGGCTGGTGGCCCTTCGATCTGAGACGTTTGTCCTGTATACCCTGTCCCTAGTGTTTTTTCGCTTTTAGTAATACAGACTAAGATAGCTATAAATAGGTAGGTACATTTGGGAGATTACCAGGCGCAGGAGGGACCTTTATTCTCGGAAAACAAACGAGTTCCCATGGGATTTATAACGCGGACAAAGTCACAGCCATCATCTAGTATTCTAATTAAATAAAATTAATATAAAATAAATTCTAAAAAAAAACTGTAGGGGTCAGATCTCAGTACACGTAATTGAAAATTTAATTTAAATTTAAAAACTCTTTCGGAAACGATAAAGAATTTTTAATTATTAAAAAAGGTTTTTTTAAGCTTAAAGTCCGGAACACTGCTGAGATTTCAATATAACTGTCTAATTTCGTCTCGGTTTTCGGTGCAGAGCAACTATTCTAAATTTTTTCCGCCGTAATAACTTAGTTCGCAGAGTGAACGTAGCATGTGCCACATTAATCCATCTCCAAGCTCCGTGTGCACTTCTACAGAGTTTACTAAAGACGTATGTGCTTAATTTATATCAAGTATTCACAGTTATGCAGTTAGGTTAGGTACTAGCTCGTGCCTGCGACTTTGTCTGCGTAGTATCTATACTTCTATATTTTTATAAATGTTAGTTTGTATGGATGGATAAATGGATGGATGGAGGGATGGATGTTTGTTACTCAATCACGCCAGTACGACTGAACGGATCTGGATGATTTTTTTTACAGAGACAGATTTTAGTCGGATTTTTATCCCACTACAAGTTGACTGCTGCCTCACTTGTCGATAAGTGATGAATGATGATGAATGGTGAGGTCCAAGTTGGTAGCGGGCTAATTAGAAATATGGCAGTAATGTTGAACCCATTCTCCAAATCAGCTGACTAGCCACGTTCTAAATCTACCAGGTTATCATGAGTTAAGAGGAAATAATGTGAAGTATGAATTAAATAACTAAATAGTTATGCGCTAGGCATAACTTTATAGGGCTCGTCACAAACATACCCACTTACACTCAAATTGAAGTTTAAGTTTGTTCAATACTTCCTGTGCCGGTAATTGCGTTATGCACTTGCAATCAGCAATGAATTGAAATGCAATAAAGATATTGGATGCCTGCTAAATGAAAAATTAGATTTTTCATTTATCATGCTCTAAGCTATTTAGAGTAAGCTCAGACTCTGAACATTTTGTTACCCATGTAATTTATTATGTAGCCTGTATAGTTAACGTATTAAAGTAAGTAACTTAGTAGGTAAGTATCCATAATTCCATACTAGTATTATGAATGCGAAAGTGTGTCTGTCTGTCTGCTACGCTTTCACGATTCACTTGTTCAACCGATTTTGATGAAATTTAGTACGGGGATAGGTTGGGAAGGACATAAGCTTTTTATCCCGGAAAATTAAAGAGCACCCGCGGCCGCGGTAAGGGAATCAAAAAAAAATTATCATCTAGTATCTAATAATTATGCTTTTTGAATGTCAATAGTTACATTTTTATGTAAATGGAAGTGGTTCAAAGGTGATAATCATTTAAGTCAGCTTAATAGCAAAAAAAAAACAAACTGGCCTAACTTATTTATTGTACAAGTCATGCCCGCGTGGAATGGAAATTATTCTGTGATAATGACTGTTAAAACTTATAGGCAACCGGCTTCGCATCTAGCAACCCTCAAATCAGTGTAATACCTACTTGTTACGTAACGTACCTATGCATTGTATATTATTTACAATGTGTTACATTGTTCTTTTTTTTTAAATTATATAGGCTAGCGCTTGGCTGCAATCAGACTTGTTTGCAAGTGGTGATGCAGCCTAAGGTGGAGCGCGCTTGCCTAGATGCCTATTCACTCTTGATTTGAAGGTATCTTTATTAAAAGAGGAGGGGGAAACGGGAGCCGGAAGGGCATTCCACATCTTAGCGATTTGTTCTGTTTATGAAAAGAGCAATTGCCGAGTTTATTGCCGGTTCTACTCAGTAGAATCATCTTTCTAAGCCGTTGGTAGATTCTTACGACTTATCATGACTGACAAAGTTGTCCTACGTGATAAATAATTTAATTTTCATTTAAGTTCCAAGGTTCCAAATGCATACTTCGTGTCGAGTTTACTGTCTTCCATGCACCTACGAAGTAGAGGTGTTTACATATCGCTAAACGGTTATATGGTTAACGGTTAACGACTGTAAACGGTAGTAAAAAAACAATGTTTTTTTCACAGGAGTAAAGATCGTTTACCTACTACCGCTAACCACTAACCGTTTAACAAACGGCAGTAAAATAAACAATGTTTTTTTTCACTCGCTAGTGCACAGGAGTAAAGATTTTTTAGTAATATTTTCAACCATCAGCCGTTAACCGTTTAACCGTTTAGCGATATGTTAACACCTCTACTACGAAAGTGCATCATGGAAGACCACTAAAGAAGAGCAAGCAATAAACTCTAGCGGGTATTATTTATTTTCTATCACTTAAAACTTTTTAACGCAGTAATTGGCCATTGGAAGAAAAATATGGGTATTACTAGCAGATGCCTACGGGAACTCCCTAATGTTTCGGGTTAATATATAGCCTACGACACTCACAAATAATGTGGCTTGGTTCAGTAGATCCAGAGATTGCCCCCTAAAATCTCACAAACTCACAAACTACCTCTTCATAATATTAGTATAGATGAATGCGAAATAAAAAAAATAATGAAAAATGAAATGATTTAGGTATTTGACGTAGGACAACTCGTACTAATTATGATAGCATGTCGAAAGAATCTAACCGAAAACCGGCAAGAATCTCAGCAATTGCTCTTATCATGAACAGAAAAATGTTAACAAATATGTAATATACAATGCATACGTTACGTAACCAGTGTGTCTTGTACATTTTCACCGCACAGCTTAACCGCCGAAAGGCGCACTGATAGCTTATAAAGATAGAAAATATTTTAATATAAATTCGTGATCCGATTACTAAACAGGACTCCAGTCCAGGACAACTGCTTCGGTAAGGCGATTGTACCTATTCGTATCGCACCAATTGTATTTGGGCGGCCGTGTCCGATTCGGGAAGGTAATAATGTAGCAGTGTTTACAGCTCACCGCGAGATCTCCCTAATGGACTGAAAGCCGGCTCACTGGCGCTACCTACCTGATACTTACCCAGAGATTTATAGATATTGGAGAAAATAAAACTAACGTCTGTTTTAGCAAGTGTAGTGTGTATAACTGTTCGGGTCATCATCACTCATCACTTCAATCCATTGGCGTTTTGCGCCCACTACTGGGCACGGATCTCCTCTCCGAATGAGAAGGATTAGGCCATAGTTTACCGTGCCGGCTGTAACTATACGTACCTCTCAGTTCATAAAAAAAATAAAAAAAAAATATATAATATATATGTTTGATAGCATCAACTATAAAATAGTTAAAATATATTAAATTAATATTAAAATAATATTAGAATAATAGTATAATTGATATAGATGAGGAACCATCTTGAACATAGCAATAGTACATTACTGCAGCGGCCAGCAAAACAGGCATTGAAGGACGAACGTGTAAATACATACGTGATATTTTTCTTACGATTTTGGCAGTAACAAGTTTTCTATTACGCCTCTTGCCGCCTCTTCAATTTCAGATGGCGTTAAAGAAAGTTCATCACACTCATTGTCTTCACTTGAACTCATTTTGTCAAATACATTTCAAAATCAATGACGAACAACGAACAACAATAACTTTTCCCGCGTTAAAGTGTTCCTTTGTTTTTTTTTATAAACAGCTTTCTATTTGTAAGCTAGTTCGAAATTTAAATAAAACCTTTGATAAGTTACCTCCTTGGTTGCCATGTTTCGGAGTAAAAGATCGTTCCATTTTAAAATTAAACGGCAGATATGAATTTACTATATAATTTATTTGGCCGCTAAACCACGACAGATATGGATTTTCATACAACTTTTGCCGGCCGCTGCTCGCATGTATTTGGCCAGAACGGCAAGTTCGATTTATCTCGAAGAAGGTTGTCAAAATAATGCTTAAATTTCCAAGCATGTTTGAGAAAAGGTGATTTTCGGCATTCAGGCCACTCGGGAAAGCGATGAGACGACGAACGATGTTGCGAGAACGAGCGCGGCGCCGCAGCACACACTATGTGTCTGCGTCTTTCTCCTCCTCATGGTGGCGAGAGTGGGAGCGATTCATACAATTAATATTTTATTATGTACAATCAATGAAGCATTTCGAGCGCACTACATTGTTGGATGCTGTCTAATTCTAGGGAGCCTTGGTACTATGTGCCTAGTGAACCTGACTTGGAGAGTATCCGACGATACTTGATCTACCTATGGTGGATCTATATACATACTTAAAATACAACATACTTACACGTATTATGATCACATATTACTATCGCAGGTTGAGTTGGGCTCTGTGGAATATAAGTTACTCGCTTCGGCGATGCCTCAACACGGCTGGTTCTGTCATGATGTCTACCTAGTTGGATGTTAAGATGGAATTGGTTTGTTGTTGAACCAGAAAGCTTGCTTTCTGTGCGCAGTGCACTTCGTGTGCATTTCTATGTTCTACAGTACGTCTGATTTTACCTTGCGATCTACTTAAAGACGACTTATGCTTACAATATATAAATTTACGACGCTCGCTACGTCCGAACAATAACCAATCATTGTTGATAGGACGCTGTTTATTATTATCACTACCTATCTTACGTTCAAACAATGTTCTACTACCCATAGTGGTTTCCGCGCTGTAATTTATCTAACCATACTATTACTGTAGGTTGTATCACGCCTTTAGACTCTGTTTTGTTGTGGCGAACTATCCTGCAGAGCGCCTGGTGTATCCTTGAAACCTATTACAGGTATGTGGGAGTACATCACTCTAAAAATGTATTATCCAGCTATACGCTGACATAGTGGAACGCACCACTATAAAGTATGCCAACATACGTTGCGCTATTACCGCGGTTGATGACCTAGTGGTTGAAGGAGGGGGAGGCTGTTGACTTTTGGTATTCTATGAGACTTATTAGTCAATGTATTAATATACCTCTTGGAATACTAAGAGAGGGAAGAAGCCTACCATCGGTGGCGGGGCGGAGCCAGCCAACCATCAATTATTTTTTAGAAAAGTAAATGATGCAATTCCAAAGCATCTTCCTTTTCTTATAAAGGAAGATGCTACCACCAGGTTTAGTTTACTTCACGGTGACCTTATGGAACAACATTTATGTTGTTAAATAAGATAGAAATCTTAAACCTGGGTTTCAAAACATATAGTATAATACAAAAGGTGTTTTACTCTTATAGTCAAAGTATAAATGTCTCGAAGAGATGTATGATGTGATCCTTTAATGATTGTATCACTTAGTATATGTGCTAAAAAGTAAGGTCTTGGAACGAGCAAAGCACAGTATACTTGATCTGAAGGCATGTTGTAAATTAGTATTGAATCAATACTAGTACACACGGGTATAAAACGCGTGTCATCGTTTAGAGATGAATCAGTACTCGAACGTGCGGGTAAAACGCGTCATTGATCAGTAATGAATCACTCGATCACGCGTATTATAATTCACATAACCTCGAACTGAATTTATGCATTGGTATAGATCAATGTTTGAACGCGTTTTATAAATTTTCTATAACTCGAACGCGTTTCTAAAGCCAGTCATATGTGAGCTTAATTTCATCTAAATTGGTATATAATCAAGTCGTTGGGTTGATTGAACTCGAAGCTTCCGAAACTCTAAAAGATCTTGGTTTATTATGGACGCAACAATATATGAGGATCTTACTGCTAGATGATTCACGTGCCATTTTACAGAAATATTGAATTTAAAAGTAAGAGTAAGGTGTAGATTCTTAGGGACCCCGTCGGGTTAGTTACACGGCCAAGTGGGGACTGGCACACTTTACACACCTTTGAGTAGGTACATGAAGAACTCTTGGGTGTTCAGGTTTTCTCACGGCATTTTCCTTCACCGTTCGAAACAAATCATCATCATCTCAACTCATTGACGGGTCACTACTGAGCACAAGTCTCTTTTCAGAATGAGAAGGGTTAGGCCATTACCATCACGCTGGCCATGTGCCGATTGGCAGACTTTACACACCTTTGAGAATATACTTAAATAAGATCTCTCTCAGAAGGGTTTTCAATAACTTGCAAATAAAAACTTGCCGAGTTGAGAACGTCCTCCATTTTGGAAGTAGGCTGTAGCATTTCATAGGTTTTAAGCAAAAAATAATTACAAACGGGACAAGAAAATATACCGTTTTTACATTCAATCAAACGAAACACGCTGAAGTGCGGCCGCTTTTATGCAATTTCCATTCCATTCCATAATAAAAAAGCTTTAATTAAGTTGAAAGTAAAGTAAACAGCCGGGAAAACTCTCGTTGAAATTTCCTCGCAGATACTAACTATACTGAGTGTACTTGAAAGGTCGGTAATAAAATAAAGAGAGATACAGTCGGCGTACCAGCATCCATCAGTTATTTTATTATTTAAAAATATAAAGATAGGCCTTTTACTAATAAAATACACAGTGCTTGTACATTACTTACGCACGGTCAAATGTATGACAGAAATGTTTAAACCCAGCAGGCTAAGGATAAGCCATTTAAAGGATTGCTACATCACCCAGGTGGGTGGGTTGGAGATTTTCTTCTCTTAGCAAGAAAAGATTACAATTATTTTGTTATAATCCGCCAACAGAAAAAATCTGTATGGTCAAGCATGCAGTTAAAAGCGAAGCACCGTTTACCTTCTCAACCAAGCAAGAAAGCCAAGTTCCCAAGCAAGCAATGCCACCACCAATTTATAACTTAACTATGGCTCGAACAGCCCTCTTCTGCAGCACAAAAACAGAATTAATATCTGCAGCATTACCCCATAATAATATACCATATGACATAATGCTGTAAAAGTAACCAAAATAAACTAATCTCGCCGTTTCTATATCTGTCAACTGGCGAATCTTTTTAACCGCGTATGCAGCAGAACTAAGCCTGTTCGATAAGTCATTTATGTGATGGCCCCATTGGAGTTTAGCATCTAACGTTATACCGAGAAAAACAGCGGTATCCACTAAATCTAATTCCTCATGATCAAGTTGTACAGTGGTTTTTACCTGTTTGACATTAGGTAATGTAAATTTAATACACTTTGTCTTTTTTCCATTGAGGAGTAGGTTATTAGCTTCAAACTACTATACCACTTTAGTGAGAGAATTGTTTACTTCGTCAAGAGTTGTTTCGTAACGATTTATTTTAAACAAAAGAGATGTATCATCAGCAAACAATACTATCCCATAATTATCCTTGGCAAGATAAGGAAGATCGTTAATGTAAATGAGGAATAGATAAGGCCCTAAAATTGAACCTTGTGGAAACCCCATTTTTTCAATCGATCCGGGAGACCGCTTTCCATTGACTTCTACTTTTTGTAACCTATTATTTAAATAGGAATTCATCATATTCAGTGCTACACCCCTAATTCCATAATGGTGCAGTTTTCTAACTAATGTTTCGTGATCAACACAATCAAAAGCCTTGGATAAATCACAGAAAACACCAAGTGCATCACGTGACTCCTCCTAGGCTTCGAATATATTTTGAATTAACTCAACACCAGCATCGATTGTTGAGCGACCCCGTGTAAATCCAAACTGTTTACTATGTAGTCATTATTACAAAAATTATTAAGCAATTGAATTAATATTAATTTTTCAAATATTTTACTGAAAATGACCCCACTAAATTTTACTAAAAAATTAGTGGGGTCATTTGTACTACCTGATTTGAATAGAGGAATTATTTTACTATGCTTCATTAAGTCAGGAAACTCACCACAATCAATACAATTTTTAAATATTAATGCTAACTCGGGTGCAACAATATCAATCAATGATTTTACAACGTTAACGGAAATGCCCCACAAATCATTTGTCTTCTTATTGTTAATTAATTTGAATGCTTTAATAACGTCAGAGCAGCTAACGTGACGGAATTTAAAAACGTTATTACATTCAGGCACGTTATCCTCCAGTAAAGTAAGAGCGGCATTTGGTGATAAGTTCAACGATTCTGTGGTAGAAACAGGAATATCCGTAAAGAAGCCTTCAAAAACAGAAGCAACTTCGGAGTCCGAAATTACAGGTGTATTACCGACATTAAGATTAAATTCACAATTTTTCCGTGTTGCTCTTCCTGTTTCTTCATTCACTATGTTCAAAGTAGTTTTGATTACATTGGAGCTATTTTTTATACGACTGCCTGAAAAAAGGAGCATATTGTTTTCAGGGTTCATGTATGTATGTATGTATGTATGTATGTGTGTATGTGTATGAGTTTGTATATTCCACCATAATTTCTATACGCCTGAACCGATTTTGATAAATGAGGTATCGTTAGAATCCCTAGCTTATTCCGGGTGACATAGGCTAGTTTTATAAAAAAATTGATGGGGTGACCATGCTCCCCCATTAAAGACCAAAATTGAAAAAAAAAATCGAAAATAAGATTAACTATATTATAATCATCATCTAGAAAATGATGAGTAGATTCCAAAAATATACAACACTATAGTTCAATATTTAGTGATTCAAAAAAAAATTTAATTTAATAAAAAATGTGAATAAGATTCTAAAGGCCTCCAAAGGCTATATATGCAAATCGCTTCTTAAGGAGGTAAACTCCAAAAATAATATGGCAGGGCAGTCGTATTTTTTAATTCGTTAAATTAAGTTCACTTGTTATCTTAGTTCGAATATGTTTTGATTTAGCCACAATGCAATCTCTTTTAAATTTCCTGGAAAACAGTTGAACATGCTGCTTGAACTCATCACTAGTATCATACTGTTGCTCTGCATACAATTCATATAATTTTTGCCTATTTCTGTGTAATTCATTTGTTGCCCATTCGCTAAAAACGTTTGCATCAGTAATTAAGACCGTTCTACTGGTGAATATTGATTTGAATATTTCACTGAAAGTATTAAAGAATATGTTATACATTTCATTAGGACTCAACCCATTTGGTAAAAAAGGAAGTTCCTTCATAAGACTTGTTCTTATTTTTTCAATACGGTCCAACGTTACTGGATTATAGCAAAATAATTGTAATCTTTTCTTGCTAAATCATGAACTTCCGCAAAGTAACGCCTGATTCTAACCAAGATTTCTTCTCATTTGATGGCGACAACGTTAGCTAACTTTGTATGGAATTGTTAAGCGCTAAACAGCTGGCGCTCGATCAATTCCAAATAAATGGTAGTTAACGTTGTCGTGACTCATGCTCGAACATGCAATAATAACTCCAACTCGGCCTGCTGGAGTTGTGATGTCTATGCGAGGATTTAGGTTCTAGTGAACGCTTCAATATATTACACAAGCTGGTAACAGCGTCGTATCGTGTGCGCAAAGTGCAGAGATCCTTTGTGGGGTCGAGTGTAGTACGCTTTTATAATATGGTTCCCAAAGAGATTCTGATTTGCCATTAAATAGATTTAAATACTATTTTAAACAGCATTTGTTAAGTCGAGGTTATTACACTATAGATGATTCTATTAATGACAAAGTTGCATGGAAGCAACCGGCCTCGCATCCAGTGACCCAAAAGTCAGTGTAATACTTGTAACGTATGTGTTGTGTTGTCTACATATTGTAACCTTTTATTTTCTATGAAAAGAGAAACTGCTGAGTTTCTTGCCGGCTCTTCTCAGTAGAATCAGCTTTCCGAACCGGTGATAGAATCTTAACGTTTCATAAGTGACACAAGTTTTCCTACATGAAATAAATAAATCATTTATCATTTACATTTTATTTAAGTCCCGAAGAATAATAAAAATAAGAATTCACCTGATAAGTAGAAAAGTGGGCGTAGGTCTATGTCTGTAGGCATATATGTCCGCCATTACACCGGTTAAGGAAATAATAATAGGTAAGTATATTATTCTTATCTTGAACTGTTTCTTAATATAAAAATTGCTTTTTTGTTTGTGTTGATGGGCGTAAAACTTTTACGGTAACCTATATAAATACAGTTCTTTGTTCTAGCGAACAAGAAAAATTGTTATTTGCCCGGATAAATTTGAAGGCATGAGGAAAAAGCTTAACATAATATAAACAGAATAAGGGTGAAAGAGGTCAAGGCATAAAGGGTAAAGAGGCGAAAAATAACCCTCCCGTGATGTTTGTGTCAGCATGTGCATTTTTTGCGAACGAAGTACGGAAACAAAGGAGAAACGAATAAAAGGGATAGTGAAAGCAGCAGGCGGAAAGTGATGTAGGATAATAATTTTGATAGGTGAAAAGTAAAACTTCCCTGTTATTATATTCTTACAGATGATCTCCAAGACGTCGTTCGCGTTGATTTAGGATTTTGAAAATTCCCGTAGGACCTCTTCAATTTTCCGGGATAATAAGGAGCCTATATTTTTCTCTGGGATGCAATTTAACTCTTTACCAAATTTCATCAAAACGGTGTAACAGATGAGCCGTGAAAATGTCGCAGATGGACTCACATTCTCCTCTTTGCAAATCGTATAATGGGGGGGTGTTCTTGGGAAAGTAATCCTAGGCCCTTCCGCATAAGTTAATAAGTAAAGTATTAAGTAAGCATCTAAATAATAAAGTAAAGTTGATAAGTTTTGGTTTTATGTATGATAAAAGAAAGTTAATCGCAATAAAAGACGCAAACAGAAAAAAGCTCATTAGACGCCACGGTCGTGGACGGAGCTCGAGAAACGGTTGTTGGATATTATTATCGTGTTATGGTGGATCCACACATGCCGCCGGGTTCCACATGGTTTAAACCTATAACTTAAGATAAACTTGTTTACCTGAGTTATACTTTCGCAAAGACTTTTGGAATCTCTGGAGATATCCAAGATCCGTATTTGTTATAAAATTATAATCCCTATTTATGGACGTCAAGGGATACAGATTATATATTTATATATATATATATATACGTATATATATATATGTATGTCACCGTAAGATTGTAAAAACCGTTAGATTATAATCTAACTCGCGAAAGTGTAATCTGTCGAAAGATTGTGAACCGTACTCTATCATCGGGTTTAAATACCTATCAGATACAATCTACCGGAAAATAATGTGTTAAATTGTAATCTTGCGACAGTTTGCAATTACGCGAGTTAGATTATAATCTAACGGTTTTTACAATCTTACGGTGACATATAAATATAATCTGAATCTCGGAAACCGCTCGAACGATTTTCATGAAATTTAGTATGCATGCAGGGGTTTCGGGGGCGATAAATCGATCTACCTAGGACTAATTTTTAAAAAATGTCGTTTTATCCGTGTATCAGGCAATGAACTGAAATTTTTACATTTAAATATAATTTCCAAAAAATACGATTTACCAAAAAAAAATTATAGATAATCTAAAAATAAAATAATTCAGTATGAGGTATAATTATATGATCTACTTTATATATTATGGTTTCTATTGTATTTTTTCATACCTTTTTATGGTCGAAACAAGTCGCACATGAAAAAAAGGGACACGCCCCGGTAATTCATTCATTTGCTATTCACAAAGGCTCTATCGGTTTGTAATTTGCGATGATGAAAAACGGCGTGAAAATAACATACACAAAACGTTGGCAAGCAGATTTATATATAAGCATTCATGTATTTTTTTAAACCGCATACCTAACAAAGCAGCAGCTAAAATCAAGGGGTTCCGTCAGTTTTATTTTAATTGATGGCTAAGGCCCGTATTACATATACCAACTAAGAACAGGTTTTCAAGTATCGGTCAATATATGCTTATGACCGGTCTAAAGCATAGATTGACCGAGACTTGAGGACTTGTTGGCATGAAATCCTAGATACAGGTAGGATTCAGACCCAAGCACCCACGCAAATGGCAAAATTATTACTTAGTAAGTTTTCTAGTAAGTAATTTCAATGTAGATTATAACTGTGTAGTTAAATGTAAGCTTTTTTGGAAAATAAATTGAAATTGATTGGAATCTCACGCGGTGGTGAGTTATGATTAGTGACCAACCTTACAGGACTAAAATTACATTTGATTTATAATATAAGTAATATTTTAAGATTGATTTAAAAAATCTATATATAAATTACATTAGATATTTTATGAGTTTTATTTGAAACGATGCATACACCCTAAAAGTATTTACTAATTGCATTTAAAGAATATTATTATTAATCTAATTAAATAAATACGTTATTAGATTAAAATCGACAGTTAGGAATTTATTAATCAGTTGAATTTTTAAACCATTTTTTTTGTTTTTTATTGCGGGATAGGCTTGCGCTTGACGACAATCATACTAAGTGCAAAGCAATGATCTAGGTTGGAATGCGCTTGCCTATGCCAGATTCACACTTGCTTTGAAGGTACCTAAGGTGGTTATACGTATGGCAAGACGCACGTGCGTGGAATGTTACAAATTTTGAAGGAATTTCTAATAGAACAATCATGTAGTAACCGTGTACCGGAATGGTAAATCGCTCGGCATAGCTTCGCCAGTTACTAAAGAAAGTCAATTTACAATACTCCACCAGAAATCGAATCAGAGGCCCAATTGTCTGAGCAAATCGTAATCACGTATTATACTCGAACTATATACGGAGTTCATACATGCGTTTTGACTTGCAGGTATCTATGAACTCCATATATTCTGATGATTTTGTGTCGGAGAACTTTTTGTTGCGACTTTTGTTCTGAAAAGGCAAACTCACGATGGTCGTGAAATTGGAACTTTTTTTTATATGAGTTCTCCGTCAAATATTAATGAAAATAAATAATTAAACATGCAAAATGAATCATAAGTTAATTAGTCGTTTCAGTTAGTACCTCAGTAATTAAATTTTTATAAGCTCTTAAAGTCTATATTACTCAAAATGATTACAAGGATCGAAAGGATTGATAAATACATAGTTGAAATCCTTTATGTTTGAGTAATTTCAGGGGGTTAATTATATTTATTAAGGTCATACCGTACATGATGCAAAGTAATCAACTTTGCATCATTATTTGTAGGCTCATAAGCTACATTGTTCGAAAGATGAGAAGCCATAAAATTATTATCATTTGTTCATCGTGACTTTGATCTTAAATATTATTTATAATTGGGTTTATCAAATCCCAATTGCCATTTCAGTCCGAAGTATAATGTCCAGTGCAAACGGTCTAAAGCTGCCTGTATGAAAATGTTCCTATTTTTAAAAAGGAACCTCTCCTAATTTGGCTAGCGCGGTGGACTAAGAACTTATCAACCCTAAGTAAGATTTAGGCTAGCCTCAGTTTTAAGCAGGTAATGGATCGAGGTGATGGTGGGAGGTACGCGCATCGTTGGTGGGAGGTACGGAGGTAGTGCAGAGCAATTAATGGAAAGGCTTCATCTTTCGTGTCGTGTCAATAGTTTATACCAATTTTACGAAGAAACAAGAAATAAGTTTATAGTTCTTTCGATCAAACGGATCCCTGAAACCTGTTACGTAAAATATTAACGACTCATATAAAAGGACACGCTGTTTCACTTCGGAACGGGGAAACAAATAATGCGATCGAAAAAATGGACGGAATGAAAGATTCCCCCCCGAGTTCACCAGGCCTTTCGTCATCTCTTTCAATTATTTCAAGAGTTGCAATATTAAATTTTTCGATGACAACGTGCCTTTTTGGCAAAAGTACTGGCGCTTCTTTATTATGACCGTGATTGTTATTCTCAACTTTATCTCTATGTTGATGTACATGATCTATAGTTTTGGGTTGCAAATGAATATTCCCGAAATTGCACTCAAAACGTTTTTTTGCTTGGGCGGGCTTCAAAGTATGTGTTGCACTACATTTTCATTCAAGGTATTACACAAACTAAATATTAAATAAAATTGAGTCTGAATTATTTAATTATATTTTTAGCTATTTTAAAAGCAATAGTTCTGCTTCCAAAGAAGAAAGACATCGAATACCTAATAAGAGGTTTGGCGAAGATGTGGCAAATGGATGATCTAAGTGATGCTCAAATGAAGGAAAAAAATCGTCGCCTAAAACAACTAAACGTCACTCTGACAGGTATTTACCCAATAATATTATTTTAAAGTATTTACCTAAATATTTGTAACATAAATAAAATAAAACGCGACCAATCACAGAACAAGTCATAATTAATAAAATTAAAAAACACGACTTGCCAAAAATCAACTAAAAAGTTAAAAATCTAAATTAATCTAGTAGTTAAATTAGAATCTTATTCACATTTTTAATAAATGATATTTTTTTGTAAATAAAAAAAGGATAAATTGAACTATAGTGATATATATTTTTCGAATCTCCTCATCATTTTCTAGATGATGATTATATAGTTAATCTTATTTTCGAATATTTTTTTTCAACTTTAGTCTTTAATGCAGGACCATAGTCACCCCATCAATTTAAAAAAAAATATACTAGCCTATGTCACCCGGAATAGGCTAGAGATTCTAACGATACCTCATTTATCGAAATCGGTTCAGGCATCGTTTGCTGGAATATACAAACTCACATACATACATACATACATGAACCCTGAAAACAATATACTCCTTTTTTCAGGCAGTCGTATCAAAAGGTACAGCCCGTCAAACTTATCTGGCCCGGTGGCCAAAATTTTGACGTTTTTGTTTAATGAAGCTGTCACCGGGTCAAATATGTTTGACGGACTTTAATCTGCGTATTCTTTTTGTTCCGTGTGACCAATCTTCATAAACAGTTCTATGGTAACTACCTCATTTATAGTCCCACAAGCTTATCTGACTCGGTGAAAGCGTCGTTAGTAGATATGAACAATAAATTAGAAACAAAAACTAAACAGCCATAAAAAATAGTTCTAATTTTGGCCACCGGGCCAGACAAGTTTGACTGATTATAACCGAATAAAAATATGCAACATCTTTCTTCCCTACTATTCGGGGGGAAAATTTTATAAAAAAAATTCTTGTTCCAGTTTTTTACTGGTCGAGCAAAACAGCCGTATTATTAAATTTAGTTCCTCAGCTGATTCATACTGTGCATCGGAAAATTTGCGGGCCCAACTTTGATTTCATACTGCCATTGGGATACGTGTACCCCTTTGATCCCGTTAAGAATTGGGGGCGCTACCTACTGGTTTACATATTTCAATACTACGCAAGTAAGTAGTGTGTTCTGTTTCATCAACTTCTGCTCGAGCTTGCTTACGGCTTTTTTATCGCTCTCTATTATTCTCTGATAAAGTGATATCAGAGACTTTTTTGCTTCGAATTTTTGTTGCCATGGTAGTGAGATTGAGATTATTATTTTAGCCGTCTGAGCGGCACTGTTTCCAGATTTTAGCAGTGATAAAAATTATATGGTTAATGAAGATATAAACTAGTGGTTCGCCCCGAACTGAGGCCTCGCGGTATCCATAAGATCCATCCATAAGATAGTTTTAACTATATATTCTAATAGTTAACTTTATATTAGCCGCAAAAGAGCTAAGAATTATTGGAGAAACGAATAAACTTTTACAGAGCGCCATAATATATTGACACAATTGTGAAGTTCTGTTAAAAATACTCAAGCTCATTAAAAATTAAAAATAATTTCGTTTCTTTATAATATTTATCTGATTTTAGAAATTGTAGTTCAAGTACTGGCTTACAATATATAATTCAAATAATTGATCAAGTTTCAGGCTGAGCCTTTCAGAAAATTGAGAGTTCTGAGGTCAACTTTGGACGTTAGAAAATCTCCATCTCCCCATTTCGTTAGTTTTAGGGGAAAAAATAGAAAAAAAAATATTTTTGGACTCTTTTCCTAATTATCTTTAAAATGATATACCGCAACCTTATGTAACGCTATAAAAATATTTAAATTCGGTTCGCTTTCGCATTGCAAGCATTCGCTTCTATGAGAGCCCCTCTGAAATAAAGATTTTTATAACTTTTTAAGCCATATTCCGCTGGAGGCCATCGGTTTACATATTATATTTAAGTTTGAAGTAATTACGTTGAGTAATTCAGAAGTTATAAGGCTCTGACAGACGGACGGACGGACAAGTGCAAATTCACTCAAGTAGACTTAGAGACCTTCGCTTCGCTCGGTCAAATAATAGTAATGAAAGGAAATAAAAATATGGTGTTAGCTTAATTTTAAGAAATGCTAAATTGGTATTTTTGGTCACGACTGCAATCCAAGAATATTTTCAAGTGATGTAAGAACTGATTGAAGTGCATTCCTACCATTGAAATCGGAAGATAATAACCACCCACTACAAGGTGCTGAAACATGCCAGAAATAATGGCTGTTAAGTTTCCTGTTTGAGTTATTTATAGTCCGACCAACTTATCTGACCCGGTGACAGCGTCGCTCGTTAGTATCTATAAAAAATAAAATAAATCCAAAACTAAACAGGTATAAAAGTTAGTTCCAATTTTGGCTACTGAATCAGATAAGTTTGTGGGACTGTACCTTAATTTTAAATATTAGTGTTTTAACTGTTTTAAACAAATTCATATTCTTACAATATTATAATAGGGATGATGACAACTCAATTAAATCGGCAACTCTTTATTGAACTTAAAAACGCACTCCTAGTATGGAAGTTATATGAAATTCACAGTTGTGACGTCATCAAATTTCAACGCACTATTTTTCTTTAATCTATATTTTAAAATGGTTATCAAACTTGAAACAAACCGAGGATGTGGATTTTAGGTCAGGTATTTGATAATCAGCTAGAAATAATTTATTTTTGATGTAGAGTAGGCATCATCCCTATTATCTACATTTTGCTTTGCCTTCATGATCCTAATATAACAATATTTATCGGTATTTTCAATTTACTAACTACTACATCGGCGTACAGTGTTTGGTAATAGCTTTATGCTCACAACTTAGTACGGAATTTGCTCTTTTACGCGAAGACATAAAATATGCTGTACCGATGCCGAACAAAAATAAAACTACACAGGAACTATATGTTGACAAAAATGTGACTATTGAATCAATGATCAAAAATCACCAAGAATTAATCAAGTTACTATTATAATTATAAGTAAGTATTATTGTACATTATAATTGTTTGTATGCGCCAAGTTATTATAACTCATTACCTCTACATTTAATAGGAAGAGCTAGGCTCCCCGGTTGTGTATGGTAATCGTAATCGTTTGTCAAACGGATGATAATAGATGCCTGCACTACAGAATAGGGAATAGTCCTACACTTCAAAAAGCATGTATGAACTCGTTAAACAGTTCGAGTAGTACGCTTTATACTGTCAAATAATTAGGATTTGCTTAGACAATTGGGCCTTAGATCTTATATCTGGATTCCCATTTCTATTGGCACATTTATAATTTTCCAAGTTAGTCTTATTTACAAATTATATAACTCAATACTTACCCAGATTGTTCGAGGGATTTCCACATTTAACAGTAAGTAGTTATATAGCATAATATGTCAAGCAGTAACGTGCTGAATAGGTATAGAGACATAAAATCAGTGATTATCTGATCTGAAATAGCTCAAGATTCATTTTTTTTCTACTACAAGTTAGCCCTTGACTGCGATCTCGCCTGATGGTAAGTGAAGATGCAGTCTAAGATGGTAGCCGGCTAACCTGAGGGGCATGGCAGTTATATTTAACCAAAACCCCTATTCGGTTTCTACCACGGCATCGTACCGGAACGCTAAATCGCTTGGCGGCACGTCTTTGCCGGTAGGGTGGTAACTAGCCACGGCTGAAGCCTCCCACCAGGCCAGACCAGGAAAAATTCAGAAATTATAAATTCCCAAATTGACCCCGCCGGGGATCGAACCCGGGACCTCCGCACGTTAACGCAACAGCGCTACGCCACAGAGATAATTTTTACTACTCACTAACCAAACCAAATTACCAAAGTACCAAACTGACTAACGCCTACCTTGCATTCCAATTCTGCGGAGTAGACGCCATACAAACTACTCTCACGTTTCATTTCGATACCGGAGCATCTTCAGGATATGTTAATTCGACAATGCACGATAATTAGTACATTACTGCAGCGGCCAGCAAAACAGGCATTGAAGGACGAACGTGTAAATGTGGGCCGAGGCGAGGCCGAGGCACACATACGTGAGTCCATCAATGCCTAGTTGTGGCCAAGGCTTGTATAGTGCTTTTCTCAAATAATGCGCGGAAATTAAAACTAAGTAGTACCTAGACAGAAATTTTTATTTAAAAATATTTTTCTTACGAATTTGGCGGTAAAAAGTTTTCTATTACGGCTCTTGTCACCTCTTGAATTTCAGATGGCGTTAAAGTAAGTTCATCACACTCATTGTCTTCACTTGAACTCATTTTGTGAAATACATTTCAAAATCAATGATGAACATCCAATAACAATAATTTTTCCCGCGTTATCGTGATCATTTGCTTTTTTTTTCAATAAACAGCTTTCTATTTGCAAGCTAGTTCGAAATTTAAATAAAACCTTTGATAAGTTACCTCCTTGGTTGCCATGTTTCGGAGTAAAAGATCGTTCCATTTTTAAATTAAACGATATATATGAATTTACTATGTAATTTATTTGGCCGCTAAACCACGACAGTTAGGGATTTTATACAACATTTGCCGGCCGCTGCTCGCATGTATTTGGCCAGTACGGCAAGTTCGATTTATCTCGAAGAAGATTGTCAAAATAATGCTCAAATTTCCAAGCATGTTTGAGAAAAAAGACTTTACAATCGTGCATTGTCGAGATTGGAAGAATTTTCTGTGGTGTGGTGAATATATACGCGGGCTATAAGTGCGGGATACACACTGTACCCAGTACCACATAGATTTATAGGCCTATTACACAGCACTTTTCACAGGGACCCTTCCATTTGAATCAGTGTAGTGTAATAAGATTTAGGGTGAAAGAGTCCCTAAATTAATCCTTATTGCTGTGTAATAAACGACGCTCTAACTAGTGGCCACGCCCACCCTTATAGCCCCACTATTATACCCTAAAAGGCCTATTACGTGTTGTCGCGGATTATAACGAATTAAACTTCTAGTTCCTTCATTAATTTGGTCTTTGTTGAATACATACCTACCTTCTGTATAATATTATAAATGTAAAAGTGTGTCCGTCAGTCTAAATTTCAAAATTCAGATATATTTCTTTAATCTTTTACAAGTGCTTTTGAATCGTCCAGTGAATTTATACCACTCCCTGTCTGTTACGCTTTCACGGTCCATCTGTTCGACCGATTTTGATGAAATTTGGTATAGGGGTTGTTTTTCTATAATTATATACCGAGGAAGGACATACTCTACTTTTTATCCCGGAAAATTAAAGAGTTCTCGCGGGAATCAAAAAACCTCAATCTACGCGGACGAAGTCGCGGGCATCATCTAGTCTTTAATATCCTGTTTGAAAATGCTTTGTATTCCTCAGATTGGCGCAGTTTATGAATAAAATTTTCAACCAATTGGTTTTCATAGACATTTGCTTCGTGGCTGTCATGTTATGCTTACAGCTTTTAGTTTTATCGGTAAGCCACAGTTCCTATTCTCATAACTAGTATTATGAATACTTACCTAATATTGTTAATACCTTATATTATAGGAGATAGCTGCACTTTGGGTAACTGTCGCCGGAAAGTCTGATTCAGTATTAGGTGGGTGTAGGGCTCTCAAGTAATGACAAAACGGAAGTCTGCCCGCATGTGCGGATAGGCCTTTCGCTAGATGTGCCGCTCAAAGATGGTTTATGTTTACCAAAAACGAACCATAACTAGAAAGGCTGATTCTGTATGGTGACGACATAATATTTGCTAATATTTTTTTACAGTATGTTCATAACGTCTTTGAGATGTGATATCTAGTTGAAGGCCCGATTTTAATACTGTTTACATAGGTACTCTACATACTTTAATGCTGTACAAGAATCAGCTTTTCTAGTTAGCTAGTGTTCATATAGGTCCAGTCGGGTGACGAACTATTGATCGTTTTTTTTTATACTACTTTGTTTGATCGAAGGTAACGCTTACCGCTGTGGACAAGATCTCTAACATATTAAGTATCCTATCTCTCCTGTCTTTGGTTTACCTAATCTGCTACTACTGCGAAATGCTGAAAGTGGAGGTATGCTATAGAAGCATTACAATTTATTTTTATTTTTATTTAGATAGCATACCCGAAGAGACCTTACAGTTGCCCAATGCGTCTCTCCGGGCTACAGAATTAGAGTGACAACAAATAAAAAACTTATTGTACTAGCTTACAATTAACAGAATACACAAAAAACACATAATTTGGTACCCACATCACAAAAACAATGTCATTCCAATAAGACTATACTGTAATAGGTAATTTTAATATAATAATGTAAACTTAATACACGTAATCAATAAATTAACTAAAATAATAAAAATAAGGTTATTGATTTTCCAATAATTTTTTTATCACTTTTGCGAGCTGAAACGGTAGGGTGTGGAAAAAGTCCAGTCCCGAATTCTCTCGAACTTTTTCGTTGAGCAAGCGCAGCGCACGGGTCAATGGAGCCTGCTGAGCCAGTCGACGCGCTATAGCGTAACCGTCAGTTGCATGAAGGGAAATATACATTAGTACTTTTTTTCCCTTGGATAATATTATGTATCATAATAATAAGTGTATGAGTTAACGTATCAAATCATCACGAGGTAGGTTTCCTAGTCTTAAAAGTAAGTAGAGATAATAAATGAACCAAGCCTGATTGGCGTTTTCAGATGAGACAATTAAACGCGGCGAAATATCTCGATATAAATTTTCGCCACTAAGACCCCATTATATTGTAAATGAGAGAGGCATACTTCCACCGCTTGCCGGTTTCAGCCATTTCTGCTGTACCTTGATGCTGTCCCCCTGATATGATACGGGGCCAATGCGTCAACGCATTTTGCGTTCCACATTAGCGGCCGTCCCGGTTCCCAAGGATACATCGTCGATCTAGGTCTCTCGCCATCATCAACCCGACTAATCCCTGTCGCCGCGACTTTGTCTGCGTAGTTTACGCGGATGAAGTCGCGAGCCTACAAAGTGTAACATTTTTCTTCTAATGAAAAGAGCAACTGCCTCGTTATTGAATAGAAGCAGGCGTTACTTTGGGGAAGTCCATGATAGTGAATGAACTAGAAGTTTAATTCGCTATAATCCGCTCAGTAGACAAATCTGTGTGGTACAGTACGTGTCTTTCACCTGCAGCATGCGACACCCACCACCCAGCAATTCGCACAGGCACAACACCACACGACACAAATCCTCCAAATCACTCTCAACGTACTTTTCACTCCGACACCGGAGCATCTTCAGGAGATGTTGACTCGACAATGCACGATTGTGAAGTGACTATCGTATCGCAAGTTCCGGCTTATATACCTGCCGTGGACAATAACCATTCATATAAAATCCTTCATAAATGTAATAAAGGGTTTCAAATGTGCGTTTGGGAGCAATTAGAAATAATTAAACACAATAATAAAGGATTTGAGTTGCTAAATGAACAAATAAACGTATCAAATTCACCTTTACTCAATTTATACAGTAATAGGGGAGGGGGCGGGGCTTCAGTATGAGTCATGCCAGTAAGGTGCGAATTGGTGGGTGTCGCATGCTGCAGGTGAAATACACGTACTGTACCACACAGATTTGTCTACTGTAGCGGATTATAGCGAATTAAACTTCTAGTTCATTAACTGCCTCGTTGTCCATTGTCAGATACTTAGTACGAATGCAACCTCCTGTCAGACACTCTTAAATTAGCAGGGTGTCTAATATTATTCTAAAGAAAAATATAAATAAACGGAGCTTAATACTTTAACGAATTTGAGGTGCCACCTTTTCTACCTGATACCTTCCAAAGCAATCGTGATCGCGCTTCACAGTCGCGAATCGTTTATACCTCTATTAGAGACATACATAGAAAAACTTTCAGCTTAAATATTTTAATTAATTTATTTATTTTATAATTTCATCATAGTAGGTGAATAATTTGATCAATATTGTAGAGTGAGGGAATAGCAGAAGCTGCGTACGAAAACCCGTGGTACGAAGGAGGCACACACTATCAGAAGATTATCAGGTTTATCATCATGAGGTGAGTAAATTGACAATTACTGTTATACCACATAATAAAAAATAGGTAAACTTTTTCTTCAAAGTTAACGGTTTTATTCAAAAGAAGGGTGATACTGATGAAGAAAGAATGAATGATCCTCTGATGGTAAGTGATGATGCAGTCTAAGATGGCAGCGGGTAAACCTGTTAAGGGCATGGCAGTTATATCAAACCCCTTTTCGGTTACTACCGGAACACTAAATCGCTTGGCGGCAAATCTTTGACCAGATAAAATTCAGAAATTATAAATTCCAAAATAGACCCTGCGGGGGATCGAACCTGGGACCTCCGCACGTTAAGACAACAGCGCTCAACACTGAGCCACGGAGGTCGTCAAAAATTTCTAAACGAAGTTCTAAAAATTACATATGTGGGAGCCTCCATAACTTTTTATCGGAATCTTATTTGTTATTACCTTTTTACAGGTAGTCAGCGCTGCATGGTCTTACTTCTCGTTAGCTATGACAATGTGCGGTGATAAATAACTAACCAATTCACTATGTAGTACCTTTAAGAAGACTATGATTTCGCAAAAAGTTTTCAAAAAGGACAAACGCACACGTTTTTGTTTCACTATTGCGTTAAAGTTAGTGGTGCGTTAGCCGAGAACTAGTGGCGACTGGCGTACAGTACATAGAGGCATAAAAGCACTGCTTACCCAAGTGGAAATACGTCAATGCTCATTTTTTATCAAGACGGTCAGTAAATAGGTATTCTGACTTACCAATGCCTACCCTAGCTTCAAACCCTGTGCACGCCACTGCCGAGTACGTTGGAAGAATGTGTACAAGGCTCTTTCAGTGATGGATAATATTCTGTAATTCTAGTACCTAATTATAGTGCAATCTAGGTCTATTAGTTTAATGTGTAGATATCTACAGATGGAAAGCACCCTAATGCACCCA
Organism: Erebia palarica; assembly: GCA_964035005.1. Taxonomy (NCBI): domain Eukaryota; kingdom Metazoa; phylum Arthropoda; class Insecta; order Lepidoptera; family Nymphalidae; genus Erebia; species Erebia palarica. The sequence goes on from OZ035989.1 coordinate 13,726,330, forward strand.
ATATGACAGAAACCTTATTTGAGCGAGAACACATTACACAACATCCATGTCGAGGGGGAACGTTTTGTCTTGTCGCACAAGTGTGTGCGTATTCTAAACAAATAGAAAATATATATATTCTAATATTATAAAGAGGTAAAGTTTGTGAGTTTGTGACGTTGTAGCGGGTAATCTCTGGCTCCACTAAACCGATTTTGAAAATTAGATAGAAAGCCTTATTATTTGTCAGTGTCCTAGGCTATATATTATCCCGAAAAATAAGGGAGTTCCGATGGGAATTTAAAAACTTATTTCACGCGAACGAAGTCGCGGGCAAGTCTGCTAGTAAAATTTATAAAAGTAAAAGGTAACTTACTGATCTATAAACACACAAACCACTAAACGAATCGGTCTGAAATTTGGCATGCAGATAGCTATGAGCTATTATAACGTAGATATCCGCTAAGGAAGTCCACGTAGACGAATTCGCGGGCAAAAGCTACTACAATAATAAAATAACTTTTCTCCCTCAGTCCAGACCCTTTGTATCTGTTTTCGCTTTTAGTCACCCAACCCAATCGATATGCATTGTGAGTTGTTACCAACTTCAGACCCACCCGTAAGTTTGATTGACGATTCGTAGTACAGAAATCAGTCTGTCTTTTCTCCTGAGCTAATAGCTTGTAGACACAGACTGGATAGTAAGTACAAAATCCTATTTATCCAATACATTTACCGCTCGTCGAAGCGGGTGGGGCAAATATTGGACCGCATGCTGGATGCGAGTGTTTACCTCTCCGGTTCCACGCTCATTCCCCGTCGTCTTAACAAGTGAACACAGGGAATCCTAAACGTGATTTATTCACCCTGAATGTGCACTTTGTGGCCAATAAGTAGGTAAGTATAAAGAATCTGACAGTCTTTATAATATTCGCACACGAATTTAAGTTTTGAAAGCAATATTATTACATTGGTTTCGGTGAGAACAGGTAGAAAATTGACTCACTGGCTTCAATGCATAATATTAGGTATCGTAAAACTCAAAATCTCACTCAAATCGTTCTAAAAACTTTAAGAAATAACTTTGAGAAATTTCTGATGGTAGTAAAGCTATAAAATCCTGAATCTACGTGAATGAAGACATGCGATATGGTAGTATGTAATGATAAGATGATCAACTGTTTACTCTTAAAAAGTGTGCAATTACTATTCACATACGGCAGAAGTGAAACTTCAGATAAAAATTCTTTCCAAAAATCCGACTTCCAAAGCCACTGTAATAGTACATTACATCGCGAGACCGGGAAGTACGCGTTTTCTAGTCGAGTGTTAGTTATATACGAGACCAGAAATGCTCTCCCGGTCGAGGTGCGTATAGTGCTTTTCTAAAAAATTAAACAAGTGACTTTTTTTTAAAATATATTTTTTTGCGCTGTGAGTGCTGAACGCGTAATACGGTAGAGTTCCAAATTAAAACTATTTAGGCAGGCCAAAGAACATTATAACAAGTTACAAGATATTCAGGACGAAAGAGTCCAAATTCAAACTTAATTAAAATACAGCCTAGGCCAGTAAAGAATGTATCTTTACTGGCCTAGGCCGGGAAGTTTAACTTTCGAACTCATTTACAAATGTGCACATTTCATATCATTTTTAGAAAAGTAAAAATCATTGATTTCTACACACTATGTTGAAGTCGGGCGGGCCTGACGCGTTAACTTTGCCTCTTTGTTATACACGCGTGTAACATACATTAAAAAAAACGCGCCGAATTGAGAACCTCCTCCTTTTTTGGAAGTCGGTTAAAAAGTAGCCTACGAGAGAATGAGATAAACATAACTTATAGGTTTCACTTCATAACTGGGCCCAATAATGTGCAGCTTAAAAGGGCGAATGTAAAAGCCTACTGTGAATAATTATTGTTCGTGACTAAATATTTCATGACAAATTATCATCTAATCAATTGAATATTCCTCGACAATGACCTTCAATTTGTTTACCTACTTCAATTGATTAAGGGCCTTGATGTTGTTTACTGCTTGTAAAATTATCTAATAAATTAAATATACATAATAGAAAAGTGTTTGTTTTACGTTAATCCGATATAATATATTTTTCCATAATTTTTCCATTGTTATTTTGTTAGTATATTTTCATTTTTTTCAGTTCATAATAAGTATCATGGTTTTTGCTAGTGTAAAAAAAATTTCCAAACTTGCCCAAGCTAGTTGGATGCGGCACAGAAACCCACGAATGCTTAAAACCTAAGGACTGAAACAGTAGCCGAAATAAGGAGTTGCAACACTGTTTTTGAAACTGTTATAAAACAGAAACACTTATAACGGAAACGGAGACGATAGCCCAATCAATCTGTAACCGTTTATTTCTGTTAATAAGTGTGATTATCTGTAACCCTAATAGGTACATGCCCTAACAAACTGCACGGTGTGACAACGCGTTCTTCTCACTTCATTGGACACTTTATGGCCATGTTCTGTCAGTGTGTGTAAAGAAACACTCTGACACAACGTGGCCATATTTTTCTTAAAACAATTGCAACCATCGGTGATTTCACCTTAGGTTCAAATTTGAATATGCGTCAACAGTAAATTTGGCAACGCCGCTATTTCGGTTACACTTTAAAACACTTTCATTTCTGATACAGATTCGTTTCTGTTACAGTAATATAAGTGTTTTGGTTTGACATAATTAAAAATACATTCAAAAAGGTTACAGCTTCGATTCTGTTACACTTTCATTCTGTAACACTTATATTTCTGTAACCTTTAGAATCTGTTTTCTCAGTCCCTGTTAAAGCCGAATCGACCAGCTCTGGCCGCATACAGCAAATGTGTGCCAAGTGATTCCGTCGCCAAATGCATTGGTACAACATGTAGTAGAAGTCTTTGAGGTGTGATCAAAGACCCACACCAGTGGAAAGGTAGCTTGTATACTAGCCGTACAACGATATATATGTAGGTAGATGGGCCCTTTCATAGAAAAATATTGGGCGTCCGACCTGTATAGCGCTCTCCTCACCTGTGTTAAGCCTGTCTCTGTCCCGGCCATAGCGCTGTATCGCTTTTCAGACTAGATGGCGTTAGTAGAATATGTTCACATTATTTGTTTGTCAGGGCCCGTCTATGTAAATTGAAGTCGTTGTATATATATATACGAGGACGTAGCCGCGGGCATCAGCTAGTTTCACATAATATTACAACAAGTAAAACATACGCATAACTTATATATGTCACCGTAAGATTGTAAAAACCGTTAGATTATAATCAAACTCGCGAAATTCTAAACTGTCGAAAGATTGTAAACTGTTCAATGTTCTGAGTGTCAATTTTTGAAATATTCATTTTATTTACGTTTTCTTGTCTCTTTCTTGTAGGTTAGGTTAGGGTTCGACATAAACAATCAAGTAGTGCCCGGCCGCAGGCCGGGCACTTAGGTTTTATCGGGTTTAAAAACTTATCAGATTACAATCTACCGGAAAATAATGCGTTAAATTCTAATCTTTCGACAGTTTAGAATTTCGCGAGTTAGATTATAATCTAACGGTTTTTACAATCTTACGGTGACATATATAAGATAAGATAAGATATATATATATATATATCTTGTACTCCTAATGCGTTAACTAAGTATAATAATAAATCGTTGACCAACATTATTCAGACATTAAACCATTTAAATAATATTATTATCATATAATTATTTATGACTCAAAAATGTAAGATACTAAAACTCTTATTTTATAATATCAAAAGTTATCCGAATTAATAATAAGTTATGCGTATGTTTTACTTGTTGTAATATTATGTGAAACTAGCTGATGCCCGCGGCTACGTCCTCGTGGAATGAGGTTTTTGGTTCCCGCGGAAACTCCTTAATTTTCCGGGATAAAAAGTAGCCTATGTGTTATTCCAGACTATAATCTGTCTTTGTGCCAAATTTCATCCAATTCCGTTCAGCCATTGATTGATTAACAAATATCCATCCATACATCCATCCATACATCCATCCATACATCCATCCATCTATCCATACATTTAAACGTAAATACTTTAGTAGCCTTTAGTAGAATTCATGAATAGACGGTAGACCAATCATACAGCCAGATTTGCTGTACCTAAGTGTACACCTTATTTTTCTATTCAGTGGCATAAACAAATAGGTGGGGGGGGGGGGGGAGGAGGAGGATTTTTAGATTAGACTGTCACTGTCAAAAAAAATGTGAATAAGATCCTATTTAATTTAGATTTTTAACTAAATTATTAGCATTAGCTTAGCGTTTATGCTATTCAGTATTAGGAAAGCTTACAAACCACGTGCTCGTTAAAAAAAACAGCGAAAATAAAAACACCCTATTAGGACCAGCAAGTATTGCGTCGCCAGATTCGATAAAAGGAACGAGCAGTAACAGGAAAAAACAATGTAAAACACCCATATCAGTAACCCAATTGATTCTCCTAACTTCCGTCCCGGCTTCATTACATTCGGGTTCACCGTGTCAGGGAATATTTCCATATTCAGCAAGCTTAGGGGACGACGTAAAAAGCTTAAAGTATTTTCATTTTCAAGCAAACTTTGCTCCTGATATTGAAATTTTTTGAAATTTTTTTTTTGCTTTTTAATAAATTGGTTGCAGATGACTTTATGTTTTTGCTGTATTTTGACTGCATAATGTTTTCAATGAAATATTACTTTGTAAATTGGGGACGCGCAAACACTTTTCTCATATTTTAAATAAAATTGACATCGTAATTTTATCTACCTGTACCTAATGTTGATACCGATATTAAAGCATTTTGAGGTTGATGGACTATCTCAAGTTAGCGGCTAATCTACTGGGAAGAAGAAGGGGTCTTCGACTCTTCCCTTCGTTTCATTTTTGAGCACCGTGAATCGGGATTGCTTTGAGAAATTGGTTCAACGAGTCTTGGTGAGCATTACTATAATCAGCAAGCTTAGGTGACGAACATTGATGTAGATTTTTAGTACCTATTCAATGGTGACGACGTATAAAGCTTAAACTATTTTCAAGCAAACTAGATAATTTCGATCATAAAATTTTATGAACTTTTGTTTTGTTAAGTAATAAATTGGTTGTACTTGACTAAATTACTTTTTTGCCGTAATAATGTTTTCAATAAAACAGGCATACCTTAAGGTGTGGCGACAGGTGGTGGAAAATTTTGAGTTGCTGGGAGGCCTCCTACTTTGATATACTTACGTTGATAGTTATAGACGATCTCAAGCGAGGAAATGGTTCGTAATGGTTTTTTTAGAAATCATACTAATATTATACTTAGTACGATGGGGCACTTTTGTACCAGGAACGTTCCGTAGTGGGCTTTTTATACGACTGCCTGAAAAAAGGAGTATATTATTTTCAGGGTTCATGTATGTATGTATGTATGTGAGTTTGTATATTCCACCATAACTTCGATAAGCCTGAACCGATTTTGATAAATGAGGTATCGTTAGAATCCCTAGCTTATTCCGGGTGACATAGGCTAATAAAATTTTAAAAAAATTGATGTGGTGACCATGTTTCCGCTAAAGTTGAAAAAAAAAAACAATAAAAATTAAATAAGATTAACTATATAATCATCATCTAGAAAATGATGAGTAGATTCCAAAAATATATAACACTATAGTTCAATATCCAGTGATTCACAAAAAATATCATTTAATAATAATGTGAATAAGATTCTAATTTAACCAGATTAATTTAGATTTTTAACTTTTTAGTTCATTTTTTGGCAGGCGACTGCCCTGTTTTTTAATTTTTTAATTATGACATGTTGCCGAATAATTTTATTAAAAAAAATTGTAATGTTATACTACATACTTATACAATATATAACTTTATAAATAAAACGGCAGGTGGATATATTGATCTTCAGGAAGCGGACGTCGGAAACAAAAGCAAACATCTTAAATTCCTGCTTCAATTTTCCATAACAACAAATCGAGTTTCCAATACAAAGCTTTCCAAGCTCAAAATTGCTCAGAACGTTAAGTTTGTTCGTCATAGATTATACTAGGTGGTGCCCGCGACTTCGTCCGTGTGGATTAAGTTTGTTGATTCCCGCGGGAACTCCTTGATTTTTCGGGATAAAAATAAACCTATCTCCTTCCCCGGAATACAAACTATCCTTGTACCAAATTTAATCAAATCTGTTGAACAGCATTTTTTTGTTTCCCGCAGGAACTTTTGAATTTTCCGGGTTAAAAAGTAGCCTATGTCCTTTCCCGGGATTTACAAGCTATACCTGTACCAAATTTCATCAAAATCAGTTGAACAGATGGGCCGTGAAAGCGTAGCAGACAGACAGATACACTTTCGCATTTATAATATCAAGTATGGATTTCTAACAGCTAAGAGAAACGACGAAGACTTGAAAATAAACTTTAAATAACACGCTTGATGACAAATGATATCTTAAAATTTCGATAGATACCGGCAGGGCGACCGCGTATCTTCTGCATCAATCATTGTTACAGTATGCTGTTACAGTTGTCACAGTTACAGTAGTATGCTGTGATTGGTACTAAATTTATGGTATTCTTGCTGCGTCAATGGATTTTGTCCAATAGTGGAAGAGTTTTATCCAGAGGTGATCGCGATCGTTACACTGTAGCTGTCAGTTTTAGCCACTAGCCCTGCAGATAAGTATAGCATGATACGCATCCATATTAATTCTAAATGTGAAAGTCTGTCTGTCCTTCTGCCTGTTAACTTTTCGCAGTCCATCTGTTTACTTTTTTTTCTGATGAAAATAGAGTTAGGTTCATCCCGGGAATGGACATAGGCTACGTTTATACCGGTTAATAAAAGAGTTCATACAGGATTTTTGAAAACGCGAAAGTGTGCCTGTTCTTTTGCCTGTTAACTTTTCGCAGTCCATCTGTTTACTTTTTTTTCTGAAGAAATTTGGTACAGAGATAGGTTCATCCCGGGGACATTTTGGACATAGGCTACGTTTATCCCTGTTAATCAAAGAGTTTATTCAGGATTTTTCAAAAATCTAAATCCCGCAGATGAAACTATGGAATATGATATATAATATTCTGTGATCGAAACAAATAATTTTTATAATATAAAACATTAACCTACGAGCTTTTTCAAATAATTAAAACCTCGTCCAAAATTAACAAAGCCTCTATTATGGTTTTCCTAGTTAAAAAGTGAGTTTGGTCATTGTGAACTAATGAGCTGATAATCCTAAATTGTCCTCCTATTTAGGATTTAATTTTAATGTAAATTAGAATTGGCGATGTTTTCTCGTATTTTGTGAATTTGTATGGTTGTCAAACAATGTCTCGATTGGAGGTTATTACAAACGTATCTTGTAATGAAAACACGCTCAAGACATAAAAATAACGCATAAAATTTGCATAAAACAAAGAAATTAAGTTTGTTATAACAGACGTTGGCATTTCATTTGTAAGTCAGACATTGTTAAAACAATGTTTTGATAGAGGCTGTTGGGATAATATTCGGGCCATTGCCATGGAATTGGGTATTTGACTACTAGTGAGATAAATTATTTTTTAATGACTATTAAATAAAGGATCTTTCAAAAGTCGTACTATCCACGTCCCCTGCTAGTTTTATTCTGAATACCAATTTTAAACTATCGATTAAATTTAAAAAAGTGCGTCGAACTTTGATGACGTCACAACTTAAAATTTCATACAAAATCCATACTAAGCACGTGTTTCGACGTTTGAAAAAAAGTTGCTGATTTGACTAGTTGTCAAATACCCAATTACCTAACTATAACATAATATGATAGATAGGTAGGTACAGTCAGTTTGTAGTAAAAAGGTAGGTACTATTACTTATTCTGTGGTAAAAGGAGCGATTGAAATACTTTTAGTCACTAAGCTGAAATGGAATTTCATGAGCATTTTTTGAATCCACTACAAGTTAGCCCTTGACTGCGATCCCACCTGATGGTAAGAAATGATGCTAAGATGGTAGCGGGCTAACCTGTTTTTGAAGCACACAATATTTGGTTGAGATTCTGTTTATTTCTAAGCTCAAATAATTACAAATACAATAGCGGAACCCCTTGAAAATTGAATGGGGTTTCAACTTTCAGTTCAGCCCATTATAATCGCTAGAAGCTGAAAGTGATTGAATCCAAGTTTCAAAGTCAATTGACCGAGTGGTACAAGACTGAAGAACCCTTACAGAACATTTGAACCGTATCTATGCCGGATCGCTCTGAAAAATCGGTTCACCGAAAATTTAAAATCAATATTTCGATGAATAAAGTTGAAACATTTTTATTGCCTGCAATAAAAACTGTAAAGTCTATTGCGTTTTGATTCTTCGGTATTTATGCAACTACCGTACGAGTTATTCGTTTTTGCAGCTACATTCAAAGTTTCAAACGCTAACATGCCCCCAATAATCAGGATTAATTGCTCAAAAATATTTATCAAAATCGCAAATAAAAGCCGCATTATGTAAATCATCCGATGTACAATGAGTAAATGCCTGGACAAAATATTAAAAAAATGCTAGAGTAAATATTTAATCCCATCAAAAACATAAATGTAAAATGAGAGCCAAGTTCAAAATTGTGATATATATGCCTTGGTTGTTGACTTCAGCGACAAAAGAAGTGAGATCTAAATGGGTGCCAAGTTCAATGGTCAGTCCTGCAATTTATTTATCCCATCAAATCATAAATGTGAAATGAGAGCCAAGTTCAAAATTGTGATATATATGCCTTGGTTGTTGACTTCAGCGACAAAAGAAGTGAGATCTAAATGGGTGCCAAGTTCAATAGTCAGTTCTGAAATTTATTTATAACAACATATAATATTTTATAACAACTTGAAATATCATTTCTTCTTATAACTTAGTATAAAATGTTGAAGACTAAGGCTTTGGCTTGGCTAGTTTCCATATACGAATTATTATTAAGTAGGTACCTAAAAGTACAGTTTCTACCAGCAAGCCAAATTTTCGGAAGAATAAAATAAGAACTTACAGCTTTACAACTTGTGAAGGCTATGATTCGTATATGAAAACTAGCCAACCAGTAATTCTATTGTACGACTCATTGTACAAGATAATTAAAGACGAGAATTCTCAAGAAAAATATATAGTGTACCTAGAGTTACACTGACATTGACAGGTTACATCTGTGGTGAGACTACCTCTACAGCACATTTCTACATCTCATCAATTTTGATTACAAAAGTTCAAAATCAAAAGTTTTTAGTGAAACATTGAAAACAAGCACGCTAAATAGTCGATATCACTAAAACCACTATAAACAATGAATACAAATCACAATGACTGACAGCTTGAACTGACGACTTCAAATACGTTTCTTCTTCTTTTCTGTCAATGACGTTTCGTTGCACAAAATGCATGAATACGAAGGTAAGGTTTTAATGCAGCTATATTATTATTCATTATTATTTACATTAAAATAATAATTGTGTCATTTTCAATAGTTAACAACACAAAATAACGAATTTAAACAAAGACCTGCAGTATGATTTATGTAATCGGAGTTTTTTTTTACTTAACAACTCTTGTTTTATTTAGTTGTGCATGCACTATGCGTAGAATGTTATGCAAGTTGCCGCAGGAAGTGGACGACGGAGTTACTACCACCGCTTAAAGCAGTATTGTTTCAAAATAACGGTTGAATGTCACGTACTTTGACGTCCTTAAAATAATGATTATAACACTACAACATGAACGTCAACAATATTAAAATAATACGGCTTTAAGCAATGGTAGTATGTCCCGTGTCAGAGTTTTGATCTATACCTAGGTAGAGCATAAAGATGACGATTTTTGTACGTTTATATCTAAATAACCATTTGAGGTGTGCTTATGAAATTTGGAGCACATATGTATCTCACGGGTCTCAATATATGCGCCAAATTTGACATGTTTATGTGAAATAGTTTTTGAGTTATGAGGGGGTCAAAAGTGGCTCCAAATGGTTCGTGTAATATTTATATTACACACGGTGCTGCTCGCCAGTTTTTTTGAACTTTGGCTGGACACGCTTCCGCGTGTCTTGAAAAGAGTGGTAAAGGAAAATTAAACAAAGTGGTATTTATCGTATGACTATCATGCTCATTAACCAATGTAGAGGTTGAATAAGAATCGATAATGGTAATAATAAAACTTTGTTCTTAAAAAAATCATGTTTTCCAGTATAGGTAAGTTATTTAGTTCGAAGATTGCTCGCTTTAGTCGAACTTTCTTTAGTTTTTTCAGTAGTAGTAGCATGATTCTAAGGTTGTGCTAAATTGAATATAATGCATTAACAGACACACACCCATACGATAATATTACGTACTAGCTGATGCCCGCGACTTCGTCCGCAAGGTTTAGTTTTTTTTGATTCCTTGAAAAAGTTGCCTATGTAACTCTCCAGGTCCTTAACCCATGCCAAAAATCATGTCGATCCGATGCTCCGTTGCGGCGTGATTAAAAGACAAACCAACAAACAAACACACTTTCGAATTTTAATATTAGTATGATTTTCATATGTTCGGTTTGATAGGTTTTTCAAGAGTGTGGAACACTAAATTATACCAATCCAGGTTTGTAGATCAATTCTTACAAAAGAATAAAAGTGCCTCTCACGAATTTTATGTTTCTTTCCAATTCAGTGTACGTAGGTAAATCATCCAACAATAATAATGTGTTTTATATTTGCACGCAATAAAACACAATTTTATGATTGCCATAATAAATAATTTAAAATTTTATGTGTCCCCGTTTCCATTGATATGGCAGAAAATGCAGTTTATTGAAAAATGGTACCTGAGTACTTTTGTTTTATTGTTCAACCCAGCTCAGTGCACGTTCCCTGTGTTTGTTCAGGGTCTGCTGAACAGTTAAAATGTGCGCGATTGTTTTCGAAGATAATAACCGAGATTTTTCAAAAATGTATGATGAAAAAAGGATTTTATTCAGTACATGATTTTGCTTGCGAATTCGCCGGCGTGGATTTGGGGTTTTAATTTTAAAATCACATGGGAACTCTCCGATTTTCCGAGATATAGAGCAATTATACATGTTACTACATATTATGTTTTAGCGAGCCAGTTGCCATATTATGTAAAATATAACAGGTACTAGCTGATGCCCGCGATTCCGTCCGCGTGGATTGAGGTGTTTTAGCGGTATGAAAAATAGGTAGCCGATTCTCAGACCTACTGAATATGCATATAAAATTTCATAGAAATCGGTCAAGCCGTTTCGGAGGAGTGTGGACGTATACTAGGCCGAATATGTACACGACACATAAAAGTTTCCGCTCCGGCATTCATAGTTACTGTTTACTACACTTCTATTCAAGGTAAGTCTGCAGGTGGCGCGCTGCCAGCAACTTATCCCGCCCGTTTCATCTGATGCCTTGACACGGCTTACGTATAGCGCCTTTCAGAGTACCTATCGACTTATCTTGAGAATAAGTGCATAGAGATCGTTGTGAATCATGCTAAACTATACTTCTATACTTAATATTATAAATGCGAAGGTTTGGATGGATGGACGGATGTATGGACTATGGATGGATGGATGGATGGATGTTTGTTACTCAATCATGCCAGAACAGCTAAATGGATCTGGATAAAATGTGACACAGATGTAGATTATAGTCTGGAACAACACTTTTTATCCCGGAAAAAAATTGAAGAGTTCCCGCGGGAACCAAGTACTTACCTCAATCCACGCGGACGAAGTCCCAGACATCAGTTAGATAAATGCGAAAGTGTGTTTGTTTGTCGGTTGTAGCCCTTGACTGCAATCTCACCTGATAGTAAGTGATTATGCAGTCTAAGATGGTTGCGGGCTATCCTGTTAGGGTTACGACAGTTGTATTAATTCTATACCCACGATTAGCCGAATATTTATATTAGCCGCTGGGTATTGTACCCGGGTCCTCCCACTACAGGACCACAGCGCTCACCACTGCGCCAGGAAGATCGTTAAAGCTGTGTACATAAACTAGGTGGCACCTAGGGAGTAGGTAGGGGCGCTGCAGACCAATTTCACCGGGAAGTGGGAGTGTTTATGACAAGCTCTATTAGCGCCTGCCGCTAGCAGAGGAAGTTATTGAATTTATTTACAACATTAATGGACACGGATAACCGGGTAGGCGACGACGACTACCCCGACTATTTTGACGACCTCCGTGGCGCAGTGTTGAGCGCTGTTGCCTTAACGTGCTGAGGTCCCGGGTTCGATCCCCGGTAGGGCATGGAAATTTATAATTTCTGAATTTTCTCGGGTCTGGCCTGGTGGGAGGCTTGGGCCGAGGCTAGTTACCACCCTACTGGTAAAGACGTGCCGCCAAGCGATTTAGCGTTCCGGTACGATGCCACGTAGAAACCGAATAGAGGTATGGCTCTGCGTCATCACTTACCTAACTTGTAGTGGACAAAAAAAAAGGTATAGTAAAGGTAACATTTTCTAAAAACAACTCCGTTGAAGTCGATTCTTGTTCTATACTATAAGGCGTTTGCATTTTTGGGTATACATTGATACAATGATAATATGGAAGGTAAGTAGAGGTGTCTAATACAAAAATGAAAGTCACAATGCATAGGTATAGTACTCGTATGTGAGTTCTGTGTTTATAAGTAAATAGCTGAAGCCCAAGACTTCGTACGCGTAGATTAAGTTATTTTATTCCCGGAAGTCCCGGAAAACCTTAATTTTACCAGGATGTCTATGTCCTTTCCCGAGATGTAACGTATCTTTGTACCAAATTTCATTTAAAAAAATCGGTTTTGAAATTGGGCAATCTCCAAATTTCATTCAGATCCGTTAGCCCTTCGGCTAATGAATTTATTTGTTACCTAATGATGAATAATTACGGGAAAACATCATCATTAGGTAAATCCATCCTTGCATCCATATATTATCCATCCATCCAAACTTTCGCATTTGTATTATTATAGATAGTAAGTTAATCAGATTTTAAATTGAGCTTAAAGTAGCCGTTTAAAATAATAGGTTTTTATGCAAGTTTTAGACAGAGGACTATTTTGTTAAAACATACAAGTTGCATACGCCTTTTCATAGGGGCCCCATTATCCTAATGTGCCCAGGGCCTCCAATAGGTTAAAGACGGTCCTGCACTCAAGTCTATGGTACGCAAGTTTCAAAAAGACGTAAAGGGTATTACATAACTCCATAAAAGTGATGACGCTGTTAAGCTAAAGCGTTGATCCGGAAAGAGGTAGGGGTATGGCAGTTACAGAGATCCATTTTCGTAATTGGTTTGTATGCGCCGATAGGATAAGCCATACCAATACCGGCTGATTGGATTTCGATCTATAGTGCTAATAAGTATGAAAGGTGTAAGGAGCTTTGTTCGATTCACGTAGTTCTCTTATTTGGCGAATATAGGTACCTAGTTTATTTTGCCAGAATATTGGAGACATGTTTAATGTTGGGTTGACAAGTGAAATTAATTTAAGGGTCCTTATACAATCAGGCCGCAGCCAACTTTAGGTATATAACTCGCCACACTACAACATATATCTGTACGCATATATAGCACTACGCTCTACGCTCGATTTTATAGCCAACTAATCAATTTTGTAACTTGAAATATTTGATTATTTATTTACTACATATTATTATCTATGCCTCCGCTCCACATTATTATAGTAAATACTAGCAGACGCACCCCTGCTTCGCTCGGGTGAAATTTTTAAAAATTCCTTGGAGGTCGAATTTCCAAAAATCCTGAAACACGTGTTTCTTAAATCCCTATCGTAAAAATCTGTAGGTATTTAACTCGCCACAATACAAAATATTTCTGCAAGCACGTATACTCTACGCTAGACCACAGTAAACGGATGAAACTACCTAGAAACGTTCGAAACAGCTCACTCACACAAACATGCGCATCGACATTGCCGTCAGTATTGATTGCCGCGTCATGACGAGTGGTCACGTATAAATCTATTTCCGCGATCTTTTTAAAAATGCAAGGAGTGTATTGCGTAGTATACGGCTGTTTGAACTCTGCTTCAACAAAACCGGAACTATCGTTTTTTAAATTCATTCTAAATCGATATTTGGGGCTCCCTGGGAACAAAAAACAGGAAACTGGTAACAAATTTAAAAAAAATCTCTGTTATTGTACCGATTTCGTACAAAATCGATATATGAGGATCCCTAAGATCACAAGACAGGAAACTGTTACCAAAATTTAAAAAAATCAGCGCCATTTTGAAATGTTTGTTATTGGACCGATTTCAGTCAGCGCCGTTTTGAAATTCTCTGTTATTGTACCGATTTCGTTCAAAATCGATATCTGTCGATCCCTGGGATCACAAAACAGGAAACTGGTACCAAAATTTAAAAAAAGTCAGCGCCATTTTGAAATTCTTTATTATCGTACTGATTTCGTTCAAAATCGATATCTGACGATCCCTGGGATCACAAAACAGGAAACTGGTACCAAAATTTAAAAAAAGTCAGCGCCATTTTGAAATTCTTTATTATCGTACCGATTTTGTTCAAAATCGATATCTGGGGTTCTCTGGGATCACAAAACCGGAAACTGGTACCAAACTTTAAAAAGTCAGCGCCATTTTGAAATTCTTTGTTATGTACGATAAATACGCTGGCGACGAAATGGCGCTGATTTTTTTTAATTTAAATACCAGTTGCCTGTTTTGTGGTCCTAGGGAACCCCAGATATCGATTTGGAACAAAGTCGGTACGATAACAAAGAATTTCAAAATGGCGCTGACTTTTTTCAAATTTTGGTACCAGTTTCCTGCTTTGTGATCCCAGGGATCGTCAGATATCGCTTTTGAACGAAATCGGTACAATAACAAAGAATTTCAAAATGGCGCTGATTTTTTAAAATTTTGGTAACAGTTTTCTGTTTTGTGGTCTTAGGGATCCTCAGATATCGATTTTGAACGAAATCGGTACGATAACAAAGAATTTCAAAATGGCGCTGACTTTTTTAAATTTTGGTACCAGTTTCCTGCTTTGTGATCCCAGGGATCGTCAGATATCGCTTTTGAACGAAATCGGTACAATAACAAAGAATTTCAAAATGGCGCTGAGTTTTTAAAATTTTGGTAACAGTTTCCTGTTTTGTGGTCTAAAGGATCCTCAGATATCGATTTTAAACAAAATCGGTACAATAACAGAGAATTTCAAAATGGCGCTGACTTTTTTTAATTCTGGTAAAAGTTTCATAATTTGTGATCCTAGGGAACCCCAGATATCGATTTTGAACGAAATCGGTACAATAACAGAGAATTTCAAAATGGCGCTCACTTTTTTAAAATTCTGGTAAAAGTTTCCTGTTTTGTGATCCCAGAGAACCCCAGATATCGATTTTGAACGAAATCGGTACGATAACAAAGAATTTCAAAATGGCGCTGAATTTTTTTAAATTTTGGTACCAGTTTCCTGCTTTGTGATCCCAGGGACCGTCAGATATCGCTTTTGAACGAAATCGGTACAATAACAAAGAATTTCAAAATGGCGCTGAGTTTTTAAAATTTTGGTAACAGTTTCCTGTTTTGTGGTCTAAGGGATCCTCAGATATCGATTTTGAACGAAATCGGTACAATAACAGAGAATTTCAAAATGGCGCTGACTTTTTTTTAATTCTGGTAAAAGTTTCATAATTTGTGATCCTAGGGAACCCCAGATATCGATTTTGAACGAAATCGGTACAATAACAGAGAATTTCAAAATGGCGCTCACTTTTTTAAAATTCTGGTAAAAGTTTCCTGTTTTGTGATCCTAGAGAACCCCAGATATCGATTTTGAACGAAATCGGTACGATAACAAAGAATTTCAAAATGGCGCTGACTTTTTTTAAATTTTGGTACCAGTTTCCTGCTTTGTGATCCCAGGGATCGTCAGATATCGCTTTTGAACGAAATCGGTACAATAACAAAGAATTTCAAAATGGCGCTGATTTTTTAAAATTTTGGTGACAGTTTTCTGTTTTGTGGTCTTAGGGATCCTCAGATATCGATTTTGAACGAAATCGGTACATAACAGAGAATTTCAAAATGGCGCTGACTTTTTTTTAATTCTGGTAAAATTTTCATATTTTGTGATCCTAGGGGACCCCAGATATCGATTTTGAACGAAATCGGTACAGTAACAGAGAATTTCAAAATGGCGCTGACTTTTTTAAAATTCTGGTAAAAGTTTCCTATTTTGTGATCCCAGGGAACCCCAGATATCGATTTTGAACGAAATCAGTACGATAACAAAGAATTTCAAAATGGCGCTGACTTTTTTTAAATTTTGGTACCAGTTTCCTGTTTTGTGATCCCAGGGATCGTCAGATATCGATTTTGAACGAAATCGGTACAATAACAGAGAATTTCAAAATGGCGCTCACTTTTTTAAAATTCTGGTAAAAGTTTCCTGTTTTGTGATCCTAGAGAACCCCAGATATCGATTTTGAACGAAATCGGTACGATAACAAAGAATTTCAAAATGGCGCTGACTTTTTTTTAATTCTGGTAAGTTTCCTATTTTGTGATCCCAGGGAACCCCAGATATCGATTTTGAACGAAATCGGTACGATAACAAAGAATTTCGAAATGGCGCTGACTTTTTTTTTAATTTTGGGTAAAGTTTTCTGTTCAGTGATCCCAGGGAACACCAGATATCGATTTTGAACGAAATCAGGACGATAAAAAAGAATTTCAAAATGGCGCTTACCGTTCTAAAATTATTGGGAAAAAGTTTGTTAGTAGGATTGTTCTTCAATCACGCCGTAACAGACTAACGTATTGACCTAATTTTTTGCATAGGTATAGTTGGCTATAATAATAATTGAGTGTATTTAAGGGCTCTGGAGTGTCATAGACTTCAATTAATACATTCATACATACATCCAACATACATACACACTCACACACACACGCATAGGCATACATAGACTCCTAATCTCGTACCCTTTCCTTTTGGCTTTGCTGTAATCGGGTAAAAAAAAGGGTAATTGAGAACTTTCTTCTTTGTGTCGTAAACAATATCAAGTTTTATCAAGCGCAGTATACAACACGATGTTAATTTTGTCGTAATAAATTTCATGCAAAAAAGCGATACACCCACCCATTCACGAGCGCATCTCAGCGCGTACTGAGCGCCAAACGCCAAGCGGCCGGCTTCTTTCCATAGAAAATGTATGAAGAATTTTTTGTGTTGACACATAAATGACAAAGTATTTATTTGTATGCATAATGTTCCAGCATTTGGGTAGAGGACTATATAAGCCCCACTCTTTTGTTATTTTCAAGTTAAAATATGTAGCTGATCTAGCTTTATGGGTTCCTATCCAGACCCCATTTTTCGTCATTTTCAGCAGTTCTTGCGTTCGTAGAAACGTATTTATTCCGAAAATTTGTATGGGAGTGTGCATTTTTTATGGGGTCTAACTAGAGATGAATACATTACCTTTAATTTAATACCATAATATCCCAACAGCTGTTATTCCATTTATCTATAAATGGTACTTGAAAAAGTATGATATCTGTATAAGGGGCCTTAACGAATGAAAAAATACGACTGCCCTGCTATATTATTTTCGGAGTTTACCTCCTTAAGAAGCGATTTGCATTTATAGCCTTTGGAATCTTATTCACATTTTTTTAAATGATATTTGTTTGTGAATCACTGGATATTGAACTATAATGTTGTATATTTTTGGAATCTACTCATCATTTTCTAGATGATGATTAAATAGTTAATCTTATTTTCGAATTTTATTTTCAACTTTAGTCTTTAATGCGGTACCATGGTCACCCCATCAATTTTTTTTAATTTTACTAGCCTTGTCACCCGGAATAAGCTAGGGATTATAACGATACCTCAATTATCAAAATCGGTTCAGGCGTATAGAAGTTATGGTGGAATATACAAACTCACATACATACATGCATACATACATACTTTCATACATACATGAACCCTGAAAACAATAAACTCCTTTTTTCAGGCAGTCGTAAAAAAATAAAGCTTGTGAGAAACTATATATACCTTTTTAATATCATGTTTTATCTCACTATGGACGGAACTTCACTATCGCAGGCTGAATTTGTAGTAACCTGTACCTACTTATTAGTTATAATGATGATGTTTTCATAAGGAGCTGGTAATTTTTGACAAATAAGCTAGTCTTTTGAACATATAAGTACGTAAGTACAGTATTATGGTGTGACGCTGTGCCGAATTACTGATGGTGGGTGTCGCATGCTGTAGGTGAAAGACACGCACTGTACCACATAGATTTGTCTACTGTGGCAGATTATAGCGAATTAAACTTCTAGTTCATTCATTATCATGGACTTCCGTAAAGTAACGCCTGCTTCTATTAGATGACTGTTTTCGAGACAACACACCCTTTCACACAAAGGTCGACTGGGAGATAAGTCTCTCAAGCTTTCCGGCTAGTCCATCGATTGTACATAGCGTACTGCTCGTGCAATAAAGTAAAAAAAAGAACCAGCAAGTTAATCGGCAGCAGCCAACTTGTTGAGCATATTGTAATATTCAAAGGTGCTTCTGATCAGAAAACTAAGGTCTCAGACCATTTCGACAAACATTAAAGTTGAAAAGTAATCAGAAGCCTTATATATCGAGTCTGTTCAAAAGTTTGTAGCATGCATATGTATGATATTAGTACATCAAAATAATACGTGTTGTAAACAAGGGGGACGCCTGTGATTGATGCTTGTTTTGCAACCGTATTTCTCCTTATTTTATTACCGACCTTTTAACTACCAAGTACTTTACTATGTTTGGAAGGATTTCAAACAAGAATTTACTAACTTTGTGTATGAATATTAAATTCTATTTAATGTACTTATTATCCCGAGAAAACCCCTGTCATTCGATGATTAATGGAAAGGGATATAAATATATGTATAAAAATTAAAATAAATGAGAATGTAATTCTAAACTTTTAGCGTCTTACCGCAACCTCATAATAAAATAATGATATGCAAAATATGATGAGTTTTTAACTGATACCCAAGTTATTAAAAAGAGTATACCTGAAACCTAAAATGTCGTTTTGACAGTGAATGGGGAATATGTCAGGTTTAAAATAAAAAAGCGTCCAACACGTCTTGCTTGTTTAAAAAATCACAAAAAGTTCAAATCCACGTGACTACGCCCAACTCCGTCCTAAGTCGTGGGAACCAGCTAGCTTTTAGCTTTTATTAATATTCATGCAATATCAAAATGATGCATACATTAATTTTCATGCTGAGAATAGTTCGTGATTGAATCTCCGTCGCATAATAGCCATTTGCATGTCTTGGGGTCAAAGTTGTACGGAACTTAGATTACATTACGAATCGCAGACGAACCCTCTTGGCGTATTAGTTCCTGATTAAGACGTAATTTACTTATCATAGTTTCTCTTTGAGTCGTCAATTCCGCAGTCTGAGTCAGAGGCTATCTATCACCTCTTTCATCTTTCACGTCTTTGGGTAAATATTCCTTTTCCTTGCAGATAAATAAGACTTTTTTATGATCATCACAATCATACCATCGCTGGCTCATTGCTAAGCATGAGCCTCCTCTCATATTGAGAAGGGCTGAAGTCATGGTCCACCACGCTGGTATACTGCAGACTGGCAGCCTTCACATATCTTTGAGAACATTATGGAGAAATCTCAGGTATGCAGGATTTGAGCCAAATGTGAGAAGCGATTTTCCATAGATTTTCCCATGATTTTCCGCATGTGGAATAGGTGGAGTGTCTTTAAATTCCCTAGATAAAAGTTAAAAATGTATCAGCGGATAACGGAGCCTGTTAAATCTATCTACCAGAAAAAATATTTTGAGATTGACTTTCAACTCGACGAATACTTTCCGTTTTATACAGATGTGAATTTTATATGCGCTGGGCTTGGGACGTAGATCGACGAGGCGCGACAGGCTGGGATCGCCGGATCGGTAATACTTACTTCAGCAGCCGATACGTTGGTGCAAGGTGTATTGCTATGATAGATAAACTGATAAATTAAATAAAAGAGTAATAAAAAAAACAAGAAACCCGACTGCTTGGACACCAAAAAGTATAAAACAAGATGTGAATTTCATTATTCTCAATTTACATAGTATAATACTTATAATGAAATAATGAACAAAATAATATAGCAATTGAGTATTCTCACAGCACCCGTTTTATAATAATATTTTTCCCTCTTATATAATTCTGTAATTATTACAAATTATCAAGGTGCAGTCGCACGTTAATGTTAGCTAATGGAATTTTGTTTTTACCCGACTGCGGAACGCACAGGGTTATGTGTTCATCAGTCTATATATGTTTGTTTGTTCCTTGCAGGACAGCTACAGTCTAAACGCGTGGACCGATTTTGATGATTCTTGCACCAGATTATGCCGAGTATATCATTAGAGTGTCACTGTGGAAGCCGAATTTGAGAAAAAACAAAGTGGCGCCCTCTAGAAGCCATAATGTAACAAATTAAAAAAATAAAGTCAATAGACTATGACGTGTGGGGTATCAATGAATAGGTCTTGCAAAATCATAGTTAGGTTCCCTTGATCATTTTCTCATTTTAACGATCATTTAGGATTTACGAGGTTTCAAAGGCTTATTTTTAGTGTATTCCTTCGTGTCGCACTACAGACAAAACGGCACAACCGATTTTGATAATACTTGTACCACTAGCTTTGTCTTAATCTTCCGAGTGTCATAACATAAGCCGAATTTGAGAAAAAACAAAATGGCTGCCTCTAGAAGCCATAATGTAACAAATTAAAAAATAAAAGTCGATAGAATATGGCAAGTGGGGTATCGATGAATAGGTCTAGCAAAATCATAGTTAGGTTTCCTTGATCATTTTCTCATTTTAACGATCATTTAGGATTTACGAGGTTTCAAAGGCTCATTTTTAGTGTATTCCTTCGTGTCGCACTACAGACAAAACGGTTGAACTGATTTTGATAATACTTGCACCACTAAATTTATCTTAATCTTCCGAGTGTCACTATGGAGGCCGAATTTGAGAAAAACAAAATGGCGTCCACTAGAAGCCAATTAATAAATGAAAGTCCATACTCGATAGGTTATAGGCAAGTGGGGTATCGTTAGATAGGTCTTGCAAAATCACACCTCCATAAACCATTTTTCCGTTTAAATGATATTTTAGGATTTACGAGCTTTCAAAGGAAATGTTTAAAGTTCCTACTCATATCATCTATATCGATCAAACTAGGTGGATTATCTCGAAAACCACTCAACCGATTTTAACAATTATATCGCTTATAGAAAGCTACATTATTAACAAATAAAATAGGCTATATTTTATTTCCACAAAAATTGGAAAACCTTACGAAAATTGCAATAATGTGAGTTAAGTCGGAAAAAATCATCTCATCTGAGAGCTTACGTGGCGTGCGCTGCCTAAATCGTTAAAGTTACACGACAACAATGTATGGTGGAAACGTTCCTCTCAAAAAGTGCTAAAAATAAGTCCGCGATAGTATATAACTATCTTTTAAGGTTGACTCACAATAACCATTTTTATGATTTTCAAATTTGGTCTAAAACAGTGCTTTACTTGCGAAGGTGTTTTTACGAACATAATCGTTAATTCCTTATCAAAAAAAATATCTTACTCATCTCAAGTATTTAATTAAGACAAAAATTGTCCTTTACACCATTCAATTTAGATGAATATCTTATGAAATATCATAGAAATAAAGTTTATCATGCAACAGAACACTTCAGGCGGTTAAACGTCTTTTACAAATATCACTCGCGGGAAGCGCGTCCGCGAGGAGTGCGGTGCGGTGCGGTTGGGACTGATCTTTTTTTTTCGGATTGAGTATACTGCATAGGCCCTACTAGACGCTACAGCGTCACCGGGGGGTTGGACGAGCGCTATAGGCGTCGCCGAGAAAAGAGCTCTAACGCTCGATGACATCGGGGGGGCAACGTCCTCCTAAGGGCGCCTCCTGTGAGGCTCGGACCACGGCTTAGGATGACGTTGGGATGAGTAGGAGTCACCCCAGTGATCAGTCGATCACTGGGGTGCTTGTGGTAAAACGAACTACAGCCGCACCGCGGACGACTGACGACAATTGCGTGCGAGCGTCCTGATCATCAGGACGCTCGCACGCAAACAAGCATAGGCTTGCGAAGCTTAAATTAAGAAATTTTGACGCGTTTTCATAAATTGTTTAATTGGTACATATTAATTTTGTTACATAATAGGTACCTAATAAATATTGTCATTTATCTACTGTAATATTAAAGTTAGGTATAGTTATATTAATATAGTTTAGGCACCTACCTAAATAAGAGTCAATAAACCGTTAGTAAATCTAAATTAGGGAATCGAATAGTTTAAATAAATAAAAAATACAATTAATACAAAAAATAATGATTCTTATTACGGCAATAATATTATTAGGATTACCTTGCAGGTAAATAAATAACCAAATTACTTTTTTATTTTAATCTTTTTGGTTATTTATTTTGTTTATTTACCTGCAAGGTAATCCTAATAAAAATATTGCCGTAATGAAAATTATTCTTTTTTGTATTAATTGCAATTTTTATTTATTTAAACTATCAGATACCTTAATTTAGATTTATTAATTGTTTATTGACTCTTATTTAGGTAGGTGCCTAAACTATATTAATATAACTATACCTAACTTTAATTGTACACTAGATAAAAGAAAATATTTATTAGGTACCTATTATGTAACAAAATTAATTTGTACCTACTAAACAATTTAAGAAAACGCGTAATTGTTTTTAATTTAAGCTCCACAAGCATAGTATCTGGGCGCTCGCACGCAAATTTCGTCAGCATATTTATCTATGGTCGTCAGTCGTGTGGCTGTAGTTCGTTTTATTTTACCACCAGCACCCCAGTGCTTGTGGTAAAATAAAACCACCCCGGCAGAGGCACCCCGCCTCCCGCGAGTGATATTGTAAAAGACGTATAAGCGCCTGAAGTTTTCTGTTGCATGAAAAACTTTATTTCTATAATATTCATTTAAATTGAATGGTGTAAAGGAAATTTTTGTCTAAATTAAATACTTGAGATGAGTAAGATTTTTGTTTTGATAAGGAATTAACGATTAATACTATGTTGGTAAAAACACCTTCGCAAGTAAAGCACTGTTTTAGACAAAATTTGAAAATCATAAAAATGGTTATTCAACCTTCAAAGTCAACCTTAAAAGATAGTTACATGCTATCGCAAACTTTTTTTTAGAACTTTTTGAGAGGAACGTTTCCACCATACATTGTTGTCGTGTAACTTTAACGATTTAGGCAGCGCACGCCACGTAAGCTCTCAGATGAGATGATTTTTTCCGACTTAACTCACATTATTGCAATTTTCGTAAGGATCTCTAATATTTTTGGAAATAAAATATAGCCTATTTTACTTGTTAATAATTTTGCTTTCTATAAGTGATACAATTTTTAAAATCAGTTGAGTGGTTTTTTAGGTAATCCACCTAGTTTGGTAGATGATATGAGTAGGAACTTTAAGCATTTCCTTTGAAACCTCGTAAATCCTAAATTATCATTTAAACGGAAAAATGGTTTATAGAACTTAGGTGTGATTTTAAAAGACCTATCTAACGATACCGCACTTGCCTATAACCCATCGAGTTCGACTTTCATTTATTAATTGACTTCTAGTGGACGCCATTTTGTTTTTCTCAAATTCGGCCTCCGCAGTGACACACGGGAGATTAAGATAAATCTAGTGGTGCAAGTAGTATCAAAATCGGTTCAGCCGTTTTGTCTGTAGTGCGACACAAAGGAATATACTAATAATGAACCTTTGAAACCTCGTAAATCCTAAATGATCATTATAATGAGAAAAATTAGATTTTGCAAGACCTATTCATTGCCATAGTCTATCGTCTTTATTTTATGTTACATTATGGCTTCTAGAGGGCGCCGTTTTGGTTTTTCTCAAATTCGGCTTCCACAGTGACATAATTTGGTGCAAGAATCATCAAAATCGGTCCACGCGTTTGGGCTGTAGCTATCCTGCAAGGAACAAACAAACATATATACACTGATGAACACATAACCCTGTGCGTTCCGCAGACGGGTAAATAGGTAATAAGTCCATATTTAATGCATAAATCCATATCCATACTAATATTATAAATGCGAAACTGTGTCTGTCCTACTGCTACGCTTTCACGGCCCAACTCCTAAACCGATTATGATGAAATTTGTTACAGAGATAGGTTACCCTAACTGATACTTTTTTTATCCTTTTTATACTTTTTATCGGAAAATTGAAGAATTCCCGCGGCAATCAAAAAATCATCTAGTAATGTAATAAATGCGAAAATTAGGTAGTTTGAAGCTTAACTTTGATGTATTATAATATATAATATAAAAACCTGAATATTGATATAAAAATATATGTGATGAACATCACATATATTTTTATATTTACTGTGCCATTACGAGTCGTAAAATGTTATTACATTACGAATATAACATGTTCATTTATTATATTTTGTATTATTTGCATGTGTTTCAATTGACCCCAGGCACTGTTTTAACCGACCCTGGCATGGTGACGGTTGGAACATTTTTTTTTTAAATTTGATTGTACACGTAAAATACAATATCTCAAATAACATTGCGCATTAAATGCATGGTGTTTTATTTAATATATTTTCGTCATCGCTTGCTTTACTTATCCCGATGCAATGAATGATAAACGGTCAAATGTTTCAACCGCACCCAGTCTCCCCTTCTTTACACTCACGCGTTTGGCTTGACTTGACCTTGTAGCTTAAGTTTTAATGTACTATTACATATTCTGTAGTTTTATGTCCTAGTATACTAAAGACACACAACCATAAGCGGGTTGAGTCATCATTGATACTTACGGCACATGGATTTTGCCCAGTGTAGTAGGTTATAGGAAGTTTGCAAGCATGAAACGCAGCTCTGATTGGACATAGTTACGTCGTGACTGAATACGATCCGATGTTCCGGTAACTTTGCTTAAATTTTTACAACTGCAGTGGAATTTTGAATCGGTTTTAAAGAGGCTTTACATGCCAGTCGAGTCGTATTTTCCTCTTCAAACTTAACCTACATGGTCTTTTTTATAATCTTTATTTTTAGAGATTATTCGCTTGATGAATATGCCTCTCAGTAGAATAACAGAATTAATAATTAAGTAAATAATAATTATGGATACCTACATTATCCACTAATCATAATATTACATGGTACACAGCAAAAATGGCTAGGATGCCCTCGAAACTCGAGATGTTATTCTCTTTTTTGATACCAATCCTAACCATCCTCAACACTTGCGGTGCTTTGGCTAAAAGTGGGTAAACCAGCACAGTGTTAAACAAACGGACAGCATACGAGTTTACGGAATCCCTAAAAATTCTCCTTCTAAAGTCTTCGTTTCGGGTACATTCCAATAAGATATGGACCACATCCTCTGGCACATTGCAGACCCTGCAGTTGGGTGAATTTGTTTTTTCATTAAGTATGCAAATTTGTTCAATGGTATGTGCCGTCGCGATTGAATACGATCCGATGTTCCAGTAACTTTGCTTAACAACTGAAGTGGAATTTAGAATCAGTTTTAAAGTAGCTTTACATGCCAGTCGAGTATATTTTTCTCTTCAAGCTTAACCCACATTATATTATATTCCTAATCAATTTGGAATATAGCAATTCCAAATGGATTAGGAATTATAATATTTAGTCGCTTTCAAAAATAAAGAAAGCTTTAATAAAAATGTACTTCCATTCAGTGTTCCTATTATAAATCAGTTCGATTCCTCCCGGTCGCGGCATAACATTAGGCTGCAGAGAGATAGATCCAAAAGCTTTTCAAGAATCTTTTCAGAGAGATGTCGAGCAAGAGGTCCGAACAGTCGTGCATTATGTGATACAGTAAATTGCGGAAGGATCTGGGATCCCATCGCATTGATATCGTAAGTAACTTAGAGGTAAAAAAAAATTGTCAGTGGCTGAACTGCCGATAGTGTGTGTGAGTGAAAACGAATATTTAAAACAATAATAAAAATTAAAAATAATAATAATGGGATCGGTCCATCATCACGGACAGAACTATTCTAGTGAATAAGCGACCGTCCGTCATCGTGTTGTTGGACCGTGCACAGTCGCGGGTGTTTTTGGTGGACATCACCATTACATATGACGAGAACCTTGTGAGAGCTGAGACGGAGAAGAAACATAAGTATCTTGATCTGGCTCACGAGGTTTCCGTCATGTGGCATGTGGAG
Organism: Erebia palarica; assembly: GCA_964035005.1. Lineage (NCBI taxonomy): Eukaryota > Metazoa > Arthropoda > Insecta > Lepidoptera > Nymphalidae > Erebia > Erebia palarica. The sequence goes on from OZ035989.1 coordinate 13,752,629, forward strand.
TCCACTGAAACCATCCCAATCGTCAGGCAACTGGGGTTCCGTGGCAGTTGGCTCGCAGCCAGAATGCAGAAAGCGGTGTTGCTAGACTCGGCTAGGATAGTCCGCCGGTTTCTCAACCTGTCGCTCTGACCCCCGGCCGTCTGGTCTCCCCAGCCGGGATGTAATCCTCCGTCCGCTAACTGTTTATTTGTGGTGTATTTGTGTGTGTAAGTTTATTCATATCTATTTAATTACGTAAGTTTCACGCGTTTTCATAATTTTTACTCCCTACCAAAAAGTGCTCAACGCGGCTAAAGAAGTTTTCACTTCAACAAATTGTGCTTGTACTAATATCGAAAATGTAAGGATGAAACTCATAGATACAACGTTCATAGGCAAAGTAGAGTAGAGATTTTCCTTTGATGATGATGATGAAAAGAAGTGCATTGTAGGAACACAGGAAGCGGGCTTTAAGTTCGTTGGTTTGTAAGCATTGCATCTTAATTTTTTTTAATATTTTTTTTATGTCTTATAATTTTATGCCAGTTTTTATTGAATTTCTTCAACATTCGAAAAAGAATTGCTGGAAAATTCGATTAAGATCTATGTGTAGCTGGTTAATATGAATTCTTTTTTCTATGAAGTTTGTACTAAAGTTGGTCTTCCTACTAAAAGTTAGAAAAGTAACAAATAGAAGACTTTCTTAGCTACAAAGCTGGAGTTAGTCACCGGGAAAGTTACATAAAGGAACAAACAGCAAAAAACATAATGAGAGGAAAAAGTGCGAACCTTTTGGCCGATAATAATTATAGAGATCGTTCGGAAAATCTTGGATTAAAGGACAACTTTCATTATTTTTCGCATTTATCGTATAGGTGCACATAACGAGAAAACAATCGTTCATGCGGATCATCTGAAGTAATGCTACATTAATTATGTATGTAGGCAGCCTTAAATTCCTAATATCAATCTCTTAAATAGCACTAGATTGTAACCGTGACTTGATAAGTTTTTTTAATTCCCGCGGAACTCCTTAATTTCCCGGATAAAAAGTAGCATATGTTCTTCCCCGTGTTAGAACCTATAGCAAATTTTAATAAAATCGGTGGAAAAGTTGGGCCGATAAAGTTTAGCAGATAGACAGACAGATTAATAGACACACTTTCCCATTTATTATATTCGTAAAGATGCTATACGTCAGGAGTACAGAAATTCACAACAAATAAATAAATCTAAATCTAAACTACGTTATATCGTTCTAACGTAGTTTAGATCAGCGTTATGGTCAAATCTAGTTTATCTAAGTGAAAGCCTTCAGCCGTGGCTAACTATTCTGCAGACAACGGCACTGTCAAGCGATTTATCGTTTTGGTAGAGTACCGTGTAGGGATGTGTACCAATTAGGGATGTTAGATGACCTACGGGTAACCTGCATTCAGTGGCGTGCACAGTTTTAGTCAAATATAGTTCCAGAGTTTATTTCTCACTTTGGAAGAAGTTGCGGGAATACCTTTAGGTACTTACTATCAGAGATCACATGCAATCTAGTCTTTTCACGGCAGTTTTCTTGTTTTTTTTTTGTCGAATAATGTTTTGAACTTAAAAATGTAGCGTGTTGTAGACTTGCAGTAATGGCTTCATTCTGAAATGCAAATTAAATGAAAACCCTTAAGCTAAGATGATGTTACTGTATAATATGAACGTCGTTGCCTTTTAAATTCTGCAGGCGCTACGCTCTATGAACTACTTGATATATTTTGCAGCAAAGCTTTTATAAAAGTTCTTTGGAGTCTTCTGACGATGCTCTTGTGGTAAGAAAACATGTATTGCCATTTTAAAGACTACTTACCTTTATAATATTAGATTGGAGGCGAAACAAAGGATTCCTTTAGGGTTTTTAAACCTAAATCCAAACGAATATAGCAAGCGTTAAATTTAATTAATGATGGGATGTTTAATTAAGTCATACAAAATCTTAATTTACTAGAGCTGAAACCTGTACCTTTTTTGAATTTTCGGATGTCACGTGAACACCTTAATTTTCCAGTATATATAGCAGGTAGCCTAGTTCCTTCCTCGAGATGCAACTTATGAGGTGGCTATTAAGGGTGTTAACATATCGCTAAACGATAAAACGGTTAACGGTTAACGGCTGTAAACGGAAGTAAAAAAAACAATGGTTTTTTTTCACAGGAGTAAAGATCGTTTACTACCGTTAACCGCTAACCGTTTCACAAACGGTAGTAAAAAAAACAATGTTTTTCACTCGCTAGTGCACAGGAGTTAAGATTGTTTACTAATATTTTCAACCATAAGCCGTTAACCGTTTAGCGATATGTTAACAACTCTCTACCTACCAAATTTCATCAAAATCTGTTGAAAAGATTGGCCGTGAAAGCGTAGCAGGCAAACAGACAGTGACTCTTTCCCTTTGATAATTCAGTATGGATACTATGTCATGAAGTTGTTTATTTTTTTTTAATTTGAATTTGGGCCACGAAGTCAAACTCTACCAATAACCATAAACTTCGCACGCGCGATATCGTAAACCCGAGGCAAACAAACAGTACAGCACATTGAACACGAACTGATAACCTATCGCCCATCAATAATCTAACTTCGTTAACAAGCTACGGCCTCCATTTATTGATTGGATTGAGGCTTAAGGTGATTACACATATACCACTAATTTGAGCGTGGATCAAAATGTAACCCCTGAGAAACCGATATATTGCAAGTTTGGTATTGTAATTCGTTAAAAACAGTAACATGGCTGACTGAATGAATGAAACAACACACAGCATAATAAACCAGTAAATCTAAAGATTTAAAAATTGAGGAAATATTCCATGATTGTTTATCCTTAAGGTGTATTCAGGAAGGATTTTGAGAAATAGTCTTTAAAAATGTACACGTACAAAATTTCGATACTAACTTAGTAATGGATAATAAGTATTGCTGTTCTCACCGCGTCGTATTCCTTGTTACTGAGGGTCGTGACCCCTATTCATTATTTAAATAATGGTAAGAGTTTTCTTGGCATAATAATGAGTTGCATTCCTACATCCTTTCGCATACGACTCTACTAAGAGTGCCTATTTAAACTCTTTAGTTTTTGTAACGATTATTATCCGATGTAAGTGATAATAACCGGGGAACCGACGGCCTAACGTGCTCTCCAAGGCACGGAGGAAAGGAAAAGGCCAAATTAAAACCTCCAAATTCAGTCATCCATCCAGTTACCGACTTGGATCAACGTTGCTTAACATTCGCAATCGACTGATATGCGTTGTCACAATTGGACCATTCGTCCCTCAACAAATCCATTGGAGTTGAAAATCAATGTTGTATGAAATTTCATATATTTAACATCTTTGTATGAATAATCTTACTTACAATCTGTGCTTATTTTATCTGTTTTTAAGCAAATACGATAGTCAAAACTCAGGAGTGCTATGAAACATTTGAAAAGATTTTACCTTGACTTTACTTGAATAAACTAACTAGTAATTACGCACTCATTGTCAGTGTAAGTCTTTACAACAAATAATGCATGCGCAAATATTATAATGGCCTATGGTTTGGTGATAAATCTGTATAGCAAAATTGTTTGTGCGATCCACAAAATGAGGTTTACGGGCTCTACAAAGAATTGAAAGGGAATATGAAGTGGATAATTTATTGCGAGATTGTCATTTATCTCTTTAGCGGCTTTTTTCGATAAGCTGAATTTATGACCCATTTTTACGGTTGGGCTTGTATGAACCATATTTTTTGCGGTAAATTATGGAGTGGCCAAGGACGTTGTAATTTGGATTAGAGATACTAGGACATTATGAGATTTATTATACTTTAAACGTAACATCTCGTAGGTTGTTTTCTTTCGGCCAATATTAATGGTTCTACTAAATCTTACAGATTAGTTTTATCGACACGAAATGTAAGAATGGAATATTGAATAATCGGTAGTTTTAATACTCTTCTGAAAAAGATAGATACCGATCATACTTTGAAGAATCTTGTTTTTGTGCCTCCTTAATAGTGTCTATATTATTTACCGTGTTTAGATGTCGATTCTATTTATATTCTTTCTATTTCATTAATCTTGACAGCAAGATAAACCTGAAAATTGCTGGCATTGAAGTGGCATTATAAATAACTAGATGTAGCCGGCGACTTCGTCCGTAAATCAAGTTTTATCATTCCCTCGCGAACTTTTTAATTTTCCATGATATAATGTAGCCTACGGCCTTTCCCGGGATACAACACATTCTTGTACCAAATTTCACCAAAATCGGTGGAACAGATGAGCCGTGAAAGCATAGCAGACGGACAGATAAACAGACACACTTTCGCAATTATAATCTTAGTATGGATTATGATCTAAGCGTAAAAACTACTTAGAATATTATTATTCTCTGTTACACAAAATATTGAACATGTAACATGGATAATATTATAATAGATAAGTATGTACATACATTTGTATTTCAAGACGTTTGTGGCGAGGGTTTTGGATCTTTGTAAGAAGAGGGTCCATCTTACTACTACCTTGAAAGTAGTTTATGACTTTTTCCCGGGAATATTTCATGCGTTCTTGGCGACTGAGATAATAATAACAATAGTACCTAGTATGAGTAGTAGTAGTCTTAGAGTTAAATCCTTAATAAAGTAAATAATAATTAAATTCATACATACACTTTACACATTTTGGTGCACATAACTAGTTTTATTTGACTACACTAGTTTTTATTTCACTTCAACCAATGCAGTAGGTATAACGGAAATAATGGCTTCTAAAAGTTTTTTTTGAATTTTCGTGATGAGGTTGTGAGTCACAAGTCGCCTATAAATAATAATATACTTTATAATAATAATTTGTCGTCTATAACATAGTAGTCTATATATGGCTCATAATGGAGAAAACCAGTGTGTTAAAATTTTAAATAAAAATAATTCTAAAATCATAAACCATGAAAATTAATATTTTCAATGTTTAAATTAATTAACTAATTTTAGAAGATAAATTAAAAATATGAAAATCATTTTCATACCTTTGACAAAAAATGCCGGTCACTTCCATTATTATTTTATTAAAATATAAAACAAAATTAAATAGCAAATTGTCGCGCACAATATTGCTATATGTTTTTTAAAAGGCGCAATAATTTTAAAAGGACATAAACATATTTTATCTATTCCAAGTAAACTTAGTAAGCAAATCTGAAACATCAAAACTAATTTAACTTGTGACGTTCACACTTTCAATTAATTAGATTAATAATTTCACATCAAAGCAAACTTGGCAGTCTTACTACCTGTTTATTAACTTATGTAAATCTGAAACGTTTAACGTAATTTGACAGTTGTTTGTTTACGTAACGGAACTTCACATTTAATTCAGTAGGTAATTCAGTCAGAATATTTAGTGTGGGTGGTTAAATCCATATAAGTAGAGTGGTTTCATTACAGATTTAATATCATAACTTATTTATTGATTTTGATTAATTTTATGATGATATTCTGAAAATGTGAGTAGGTAGGTGTTTTGCTTCAGTCCCCGTGGTAAAAGGGGCTCAAAAATATGGCAACGATGTTTTAATTCTTTGGCAGATAAATGTAATATTAGATATAACTAATATATTTGTTCCTTAATTAATGAAAATTTTAATAATTAACTAATACAAACGACATTATTTTAGTATCTAAATAAAATAGTATGATATTTTATTTTAATATTTCCGGTTTTTTTATACTCTACAAGTTAGCCCTTGACTGCGATCTCACCTGACGGTAAGTGATGATGCAGTCTAAGATGGTAGCGGGCTAACCTGTTAGGGGCATGGCAGTTATATTAAACCCATACCACTATTCGGTTTCTACACGGCATCGTACCGGAACGCTAAATCGCTTGGTGGCACGTCTTTGCCAGTAGGGTGGTAACTAGCCATGGTCGAAGACTCCCACCAGGCCAGACCAGGGAAAATTCAGAAATTATAAATTCCCAAATTGACCCTGCCGGGGATCGAACCCGGAACCTCCGCACATTAAGACAACAGCGCTACACACTGCGCTACGAAGGTCGTTAAAATAATAATATGATGATGCAATTTCGGTTAAAATTAGAGCTTCATAGCGATTATCTCTGGAAGTACGTAAATTTAATATGGGATCTATAATTAATTATTTTCCGTTGTGACTAAACAATACACAAAATTTGTATAGTTTTTTGTGTGACCTGTGAACACTTGTGAACTGTAAATTTTATTCTGTAGCGTAAAAAGACCCTACAAAACCTTGAGATTTCCGACATACACCTGCCAAACATACATAATTACTTGTGTCTAAGAAATAACGATCTCGCGACCGAATTTTTGCACTGAGAGATTCGGAAGATAATATTATAGTGCACGAAGTATGTGCGCAGACACAAGTGAACTCTCTACATGATCAGGATGGCAATTCATCACGACCAGGCCCAGATCGACGGCTTTACTTGCTCTCTCACAGGGTTGTAACACCACCAGCACAGTAAACACATACAGCCAGGTTCCTAATTCCGGAACTACTAAGAAAAATCACAATTGGTACTTATTTTTGGCTTAACCGGGGAATCAAAACCAGGACCTCATTTGCTGCAGGCGAACATACAACCACTAGAGTAGACTCCAGAATCTAGACCAACAATGAGCTGAAGAGGGAGTACTAAGCGAACTATTTTTAGCATCTATATTATACCTACGTACCTAATGTTATAATTAATACCTCACAGTAGAGAGTGGTAGTGATTTCCTCCTAAAACTTTTATTCTAAGATACTGAGGCTACCACAAACCGTCAAGTTTAGCATTGGTTTGATGTTAGGCGCGACATAACGTTTAAACTAACAAAATATATTATAACATCGAGTTTCCATAGTGCTAGCCCGTCAATTTCGACGGAAAGCCACATACAGTACGATAGTTTACGCATTTGTATTTGTATCGATATCTACTTTACAAAAAGAAATTGTTTTCAAATGCCGTAGTTAATGATATCTACATTCTGGGAATTACATCTGTTATCGGTGACCAGGTTCCTGGGGTTTAAAAGTATCTAAAGCGTCATCGAAAATTATCAAAATATGATAGTAATGAAAAACGTCGACTGATAGACCGTACCTTAATTGCTTCCAAAGTTCTGCCAATTATTTTATTTTTATCAAATGATAGTAATTAAAAATGTCGACTTATATCTGAATCACTTCCAAAATTCTGCCAATCATTTATTAAATTAAGCCTGAGTTGATGCTGCTGGCTGGCCCACGACCCCTTACAGCTTCTTGAATTAATATACTTCCAGCAGCCCTATTCTCTAACTCAGAGGCTATCAAAAAAAGAAAGCCACTGACATATATTTGTATCCATGGAAGGTTTGCTATGAAATAAGTAACATTACAAACATTACAAGTAACATTACATCAGTGGCTTTAATTTTATGATAGCTACTAAATTAGAGAATAAGTACCAACCATGTTGTCACGAGATAAGTTCTCTTTTGCATGCTGTGTGGTTCCATACTTAAATTTTTTAAATCCTATTATTTTTGTGAAATAATAGTTTAAAAGGAAATCAATAAATACTTACGGCAAAATTCCAAGGATAGAACAGGCAAGTAGGTAGAGTAGAAATCGTTATAATATTTGGGAGGTTGTAGATAGCATCAAATACTCATCATAATTTATGTCAACACATTTGAGTTCATAATACCAGCCAAGTTTGATATGATGGTGACATCGAAAACTACTTACGGCAAATTTGTCGATCCGAGAATAGAAAAGTCTGGTTTGGTACAGTGGAAACTCGCTATAATAGATGGGAGGTTATAGATAGCGCCAAATGCTCATAATTTATGTCAAACATTTGAATTTGTACCGACCAAGTTTGAGACGCTGGTGACATATTGAATCGAATTACAGAAACTTTGCCAGTAGTTTTCGAGGTCTTGAATACGTTAATACTTGTGTCAACAGTGAAAGTGTTATTGAAGAAACGATTTACACGGCACGCTGACGTCTGTGTTACTTAACCATCACTTATCATAAGTTGAATATTAATAATCATAATTATTTCGACCACCTTCTGAACACGGTTCTTCACAGGTTTGGGCCACGGTGGCCTAGTGCCGTGTGACAAATAAGGGCGAAAACACACTATGGACAGGACAGGACGATTTATAAGCCCACGTTTTTTCGTTCGTCCGTTTTAGAGGTGCGTGCCAGGGGTTAAAACTTCAAACTCAAATTTTTCATGCTGTCTATTAGATGGAATGTTATCTTGAGAGACGTGGTACCAGCATTCATGTAATAGACTAATGGTCCAGTTGGATGACAATTGACAAGTTTGATATGGGTACGTACTACGTTTTGTTACCGTTAACTTAACTTTTAAGGACTTATCACGCATCTATTGTAGATTTTATTGCAATGTTCTAAAGCTGAAATAGCGGGTGAACTTAGGTCTGCTTATCTATCCCTAACGCTAGAAGATACTTACGTAATATTACTGTCCTGTAAACGCCACCTCACGCCTCACAGTCATATTTGAAATGTTGAATTAATGAATTTGAAATGGAATAAATAATTATTAGTGTTGGATTTCATAAAAATGCAAGAATTTTATTGATTATGTTTACCGCTATTGACGAAATTGAGCACAGGGACTGCTTGCATCGTGGAGACGAACACTAAATAATATATTTGCTATGAGCGAGTACAAAAAATAACGGGAGATAATTAAAATACACTAATCAATATAATTTATTTAAAATAAAAAAACCAAGAGCTATTTACAATTTTTCTGATGATATATGGCTGGGTGCACATTGAGTTATATCGCCTCAACGTCTAGCGGCTCTAGCAGCTCTAGAAAGAATCCCAATTTTTTAATGGCAGGTATTAAATTCTCAACATATTATCACAGATATAGATTCGGATGCCCAGTTCGAGCCAGCCCTCGTCAATGGAAATCGGTGCTGCTAAAGCTCAGCTGCTTAGCTGCTGCAGGGCGATTCGCTAAAAATGTAACAGCTACAGTACAGTGTGACGATTGCAATCACCTCTGATTGGTGTTTCTTCTTCCACTATTGGCCAAAATCCATTGACGAAGCAAAAATATCGTAAATTAAGCCAATTAAAACAATTGAGAATGATTGACGCAGATTTCACACAGTTGCCCTGCTGAATATTTGAAAAGCAAACGCTCTGGTGACGGCAGTAAAGACAATGTGCGACCAGCCTAAATGGCAATATACAAAGCCAGTGTAAAGCGTACGTCACACGCGACGATTTCGCTCCTTTTGCTTTCATGCTCGCTTTGGTCCAGTAGTCACGACCTGATTGCATTCCTGTGCATTTCACTTGAAAATGTATCGCTTGTGTGTACATCGTTTATGCAAGGTTGACGACCTTGATGTTATGAAAGTTTTTATATAATAATGCTTTTGTTAGATACCTATCTTTATAATTGATGCGTACATTATAATCAAAACGTAAGTGCGTTCCATCTTTAGACTATTAATGATTATTATCAATCTAAAACAATTGCAGAGAGTGGCCGTTGAATCTACTGGATGTAAAATTGTGTTAATTTTACGCATGCTATGCTAAATCATTTTACTTTACATACATTTAGAGACTATACTTATATTATACTATATTTGAAAAATAGGCTTGAGCTTGACGACAACCATGCTTAGTACAAATCAATGATGAGGTCTAGGTTAAAACGCACTTGCCTTAAAGATGCCTATTCAACCTTACCTTGAAGATTTCGTGAAACTTACACCAATTATTTAATTATAAACTCGTACCTATTACTGCATTTTGGACAAAGCCAAATAATATAAATAAATCCTCATTTATTCATCGGAATGGCATCCTAATATTTTTGGGCTATTCCACTTAATTTAACGTTGTGTAACCTTGAATATTCAATTCATCTGATAAATCATACCAAAATCCCCATTAGACTAGATCACTACTCAATGTCTTTTGAACAAATCACGGTACAGTGACAGGTAAGAACATTTGCGGATCACCGAGTTTGGGTTCAAAACGAATGTTCACTTTAGTGTCACCATCTCCTACTTCTAGAAAACTATTCCAATCTACCATCCAATAGAAACCGTTTTTCTTAGGCGGTGGCAGTTCTGAGTCGCCAGGTTCAGCGGGTACTGCTCCTCCGAAAGAATCCTCGAGATCTGCAATAGACGCTCCAGTATCGGCATCTGAAGCGACAACGTCTGGTTCAAGGGCTCCAGAGGCTTTTGCATCACTTTCAGTATTCACAGATTCAGTAGTTGTAGTACTTTCACTATCAGGAGCACTAGTTTCATTTGTCTGTCTCTTAATTTGATCCGGATTGGCACTTAAATTAACTTCATCTTCCACTGGACTCGGACCTTGCGGTAGTGGTATTACTTTAATAGAGTCGTAATCAATAGGCTCATAATTAGGTTTTGGTGAGTCTTGAATAGATTTGGTTTTTCTTGGTTTTGGCAAATCGAGTGGTAGGACGGTATGTTTGGATTCAGATGATGAAGTGTCCAATTCAAAAGGTATTTCTGGACGTAAGGGCTCGTATAAGAAATTCGTTTGAGCAAATTGCTGATCTTCATTTGACGACTTTTTTAAATCTGACGGTGAAATAAGATCGTACGTAAGTAACAAGTTTTCTGGTAGTTCCACATTTCCGTCCACTATTTTAGCTGGTGGCAAAGGCTTAAATCCATCCAAAGGAAGTAGAAAGTTGTCTTGTCCTGGTTTACCTTTTAACCCATGTGCATCTAAGAACGCTTGTAATTCAGCTGGGAAATCGAACTTCTGTTTATTGGACCCTTTTCCGTGATTTTTCAAAGTTTGGTCAACTTTGGTACCTGATTTTGATGGTTTGACTGGTTTAGGTGTAACTTCTTCGGGTACAACTTGGAGACGAGGAGGTCTAGTATACAATTCTTGAAGTGATGATCCATCACGGGGAGTATAAGGTAAAACAACTGTTAGAGTAGCCCCACTAGATTTAGTCGTAGATTCAACTGTTTTAAAGCCGTTATTTCCATTTACGCTGACGTCAACTGTTTCTGTTAATTTTGATGATGTATTTATTTCATTATCGCTTTCATTTGAATGCGTTAATGTCGTTAATTCGACGGGTTTCTGCCTGCTGGTGGTAGTTTTTATTTCATTTGATTTTTGTCTGGACACTGGTTTAGTTTTAGCATCTTCTTCTTTTATATCATTAAGTAAATCTATTATTTCAGCTCTTGTTAGTCGGGGTAACAAAGCATTCGCCTTCAATATGTTTTGCACTTGTTGTACGGTTTTTTCGACGTCGACTGCAGCACTGGTTATTGCTAGCAATACTGCCGCTACACAACACCAGAACAGCTTCATGGTCTGCAAGAAAGAAATCAAAATTAATAAGAATACTTTTTAGTAACCACAAAAAAATTACTTCGTCCTAGAGGTACTTCTATTATGTTGTTTTGTGGTTTTAGCGGTGAATTAAGAATATCAAATAATTTAATTCACAGCAATCAACTCGTATTTGCCAGAATTGTTGTATTTATATTTTGTTTTTCGACACATATTTGCATTAGGTAATGAAAGTTCCCTGTCCTCCATTATGTAACGAATTATTCCACCGTCTCTTATTCTATCATAAATTTCTTGTGTAAGCTTTTCTAGATATTGTGTGATCATAGGGAGGGGAAACGAAAATTCAGATTTAATTTTCTGTGTTTGGCAACAAATTTTCGCTTAATCAAAGTCTTGGTGAGAAAATAATTGATAATGTTAAAAATGATGAATCCACTACTAACACCACTACAGCTCATTAACGTCCCACTGCTGGGCACAGGCCTCCACTCTCATAGGAGAGACGGAATTAGAGCTTAGACCCACCGTGCTGCTTCAATGCGGTTTGGCGAGCTTTAACGACTATTATCATGTTAGTGATAATAACCGCGACCGACGACAGCTTAACGTGCTCTCCGAGGCAAACACCGGTGTGAAACACCGCCAACTTCCTAACTCCGGGCTAGTATTGAGAATTTCTAGTCAGAAAAACCCAATACTTATTATGGCCCGACCTGGGACTCAAACCCAAGACCTAGTCAGCCGCAATCAAACATGCTAACCACTAGACCAACGAGGCAATCCTGGAGGCAAATGATGAATGATGTTATATTAAGCAGTAAAGTTCTAGGCTAACAATAAAGTGTTCCCACAGAGAATTACCTGATTAATTGATTACCTTCAAGGCTCTATGTTTATAGGTAAGTAAAGTAATAGGCTTAATGATGGGTTTTACCTTAAAAACCTTGAGAATAATATTTTGGGGTAACAAGGTGTTGAAATTTCCATAGCAATAATATGCATATTCAAAAATTGAATATCCTCTTCAAAACTATGCGTGACATGTACCTACCAATTGCGATCTCCGAGGAACCCAGACAAAATTATTCTTACAAATTCTTTGGTGGTGTAATATTATTTTCTCGAAAATGCTTGGAAATTTGAGCATTATTTTGACAACCTTCTTCGAGATAAATCGAAATTGCTTTGCCAAATACATGCGAGCAGCGGCCGGCAAAAATTGTATGAAAATCCATATCTGTCGTGGTCTAGCGGCCAAATAAATTACATAGTAAATTCATATAAGTCGTGAAATTTAAAAATGGAACGATCTTTTACTCCGAAACATGGCAACCAAGGAGGTAACTTATCAAAGGTTTTATTTAAATTTCGAACTAGCTTGCAAATAGAAAGCTGTTTATTCAAAAAAAAACAAATGAATACTTTAACGCGGGAAAAATTATTGTTGTTCGTTGTTCGTCATTGATTTTGAAAATGTATTTGACAAAATAAGTTCAAGTGATGAACTTACTTTATCGCCACCTGAAATTCAATAGGCGGCAAGAGCCGTAATAGAAAACTTGTTACCGCCAAAATCGAAAGAAAAATATTTTAAAATATTAAGTTTAGTATAAAAAGTTCTGTCTAGGTACTACTTAGTTTAAAGGACTTGACCGGTGGAACTATGGCAGCTTGCCTAGGTGTCAAAAATCAATGTTCAGCAATGATTTCTTTATTATTGTAATTGTAATATTTCACTGTTTTCAGATAAAAAAGTTTCAGGAGTCTGAAGGCTCGGAAAACTGCGAAAATGAACAAAAAAGTTTCACCAAAAGACTGCTTTCCCACACTAGATGGCGCTATTTATTGTGTTAAGCGAGTCTAAAAAAATATTTTCAAGTATTATTTCTTTATTTTTGTAATTGTTATATTTTATAGTTTTCAAATAAAAAAGTTTCAGGAGTCTGAAGGCTCTGAAAACTGAGAAAATAGATAAAAAAAGTTTCACCAAAAACTGCTTTCCCACACTAGATGGCGCTAGTTATTGTGGTGAGTCTAGAAAATATTTTTAAGTATTGCTCACTACTTTTCGTTAACAAGTTCAACTATTCGACCACAGATGGCAGCATATGCAATGTGACAGGGCGTTCCTTTAAACGTAGTATTTCAAAATGCTTTGTTCGATCGATTAGTTTGAGACTTGTCAAAAAATAAAAATAATTATAAACAAAACATACATTTCCTTTTCATTACTATTTAATTGATCAAAAATAAATCATTCCTAATATAATAACTAAGGTACTTAAATGGTATTCATGTAGGGTTACAAGATTATTATTAGGCATGGATATAATGGAACGTCAAAATGGAGTAGTGCTTAAAGAGGGAAGCGGACGCTCAAGATTTAAACAATAAACGTACTGTTTTTTTTTGTCATTTGAACCCCGACCTTATTTGGAATAATAAATCCATAATAATTTCGTTTTGAATTTTTAAACCTTACTGTAAAAACGGAAATCCTGTGCATTGTCCCGAATCGGAGGGCAATTACTGGTCATGTCCTTTCCGCCCATTATTTGAGAAAAGTACTATGCAAGCCTTGGTCACAACTAGGCATTGATGGACTTACGTATGTGTGCCTTGGCTTCGCCTCGGCCCACATTTACACGTTCGTCCTTCACTGCCTGTTTTGCTGGCCGCTGCAGTAATGTACTATATTGTAATTGTAACTACAATGAATTTTATCTCAATTGTCTATCTATATTATTTGTACGTTGATACGGCTAATGTGCTGGATTCTGTTTTTATTAAATCTTAGACACATTTTGCAATTAAATAATATTCTATTCTGTTCTATAGCTTTGATAGACCCCCACTAGGTGGACAGATATCAAATGTTGCAGTTCGACTGGGGCGCAGCGTGCAGAAGTCTTTCCTTAATGAATGAAAATGAATAGGAACCTACCTACTGGAAAAATGCAACGGGTGAGGTTTGCAAAATTTTAGTGTTGAATTTGCTCAGTAATCGATGAGCTTATTGAGGCTCATTCCAAACACGCTCGCGTGTTCACTTTCAACGCTCAACTATGGAAGTTCATTGAAATTCTGCGTGCAATGATGCAACGAGGTTATTCTCACGTTCCAGCCATCGGCCTTTGACAGCCTATTCATAATTTATTGCGAGATTACCTTTTGACCACGATATTATTATTTGTGAGCAAAATATCCATTGGTTGACCTACTCCAAATTAGCGTTGGGGTATTAATTAGACCGCAGCTACAGTTAAGCTTCCTGGCACACTAGTTTAATACCAGGTATAATTATTATGTAATATGTTGAATCAGTAATATTATGATAGCCATAGGCTTTGCGGACTGTAAGAGACTGTAGAAACTCATCCCAGACACCTCAAATTCAAAATTATGCGCTTTTTAAGCAATTAAATATCTCGTTTTTTAAGGGTGAAGGCAAACATCTCGAGGAATCCTGCTTGCTGGAGAATTCTACATAATTTTTACAATAATTTGCCAAGGGTGAATTGAAAGAAAGAAGTTTATTCACCGACAAAGCTAGAAACAAATGTAATAATTTCTTCTGTGACACCACCCAGATAGGGTGTACAGCTCAGCGTTTTAAACTGCGTCATATGCCCATAAAAACATACAATTCCAGTGGTCCAATTACACCATCGATGGTTAACGTTAAATTGACACCAAAAGCTATAACAAACTGCGAAAAAATCTTAATAAAGTGATTGGCACACAAGCCAATATTCTATCAATCATTATAAAGATTTTGGTCAAAAAGTGTAATTTTTCAAAGTAGAAGAAACCTGTTGGATGGAACGACGTTATTTCCTGTCGCGCTTGTGTGTGCAGTTTTCGTCCGTTGTGCTTTTTCGCTCGCTCGGTAATCTACAAAATTATGTTCATTAGTATACACATTATGTTTATGCAATATGCATATAGCTCTATCTGGTACGTACAATATGTTTATGGAATCCGAGACATTTGCCATCCATACAACATAATTATACGGAGTAATCAGTAGATACTCGTGGATTAATTGACATTTGTGTGTCTAATGGTGACCCGGATATTACCTCTAGCGACCTAAAAGCTAAGAACTAATCTTGGATATGCTAAGAGCTGCTGCAGACGAGCGATTTTAATTTTTCAAAAAAAATAAAAATTCAACCCATCGCCGGCTCGCCTTCTGAACATGAGTTACTAACGATCACCCTAGCCTGACCACCACCACCACGATCTTCGAACGATTAAGATCTAGATTTAGTAAAACGTTAGGTAAGATTAATTTATTAAAAGGTTTAAGTAATTTTATGCTTATGCTGTTTATGCGGACGGACGTGAGAACCCACCGCACTGTTATCCCAAGAAAACTCCTACCATTATGTGATTAATGGAAAGGGATCATGACCCTTAGTAATTAGGAATACGACGCAGAGAGAGATGATGCCGATATTTCTTTAATAAAAGAATACTAAAATTATATTGAGTATACGACAGAAAATAACATTTTAATAAAATAGTGTATAAATATATTTAAAATACGCCTAGTAATTCTACAAAAGTGTTGCACGCAGGCAGGATATTCGTAGAAATAATACACACAGATGATGCTTCATATTGTATAATTCCACGTTCCGTTATTTTATGAGTTGTATGATATGTACTTGTACGCGGTTTAGTTAACCCAGAATACCGCTAACAATTACTGGCGACAATAATGATTACATTTTCACTAACAGATAAAGGATGACTCAAATACCTCCAAACAATCTTATTTATAGAAGACACATTTAGTATGATGACGTTTTTGTCGTGACATTATATTTCTCTAATCCAATTTAAACTCAAATGAGCTCTAATTATTCATAAACGCGAACAAAAAAGAATACAAAATATTTAATAATATATAAGATGTTTAATACAAAATATTTTATAATAATATTTCATTCGATATGCCCAAGCCTTTGATCCTACCCAATACTGAAAAGGGTAGGTAGCCTCACCTATTTATAAAGGAACATTTTCACCCGTTTCTCCACTGTATCGCTCATGAAAATATTATGTTTTATTGAATGTGAAAAATGATTATGTTTCATTGTATATTTTTGCTCTCTTTTATATGAATACTTTAGGTGCGCGGCTTATAACCCAATGAATACCATAATATCTATAAACTTTTCATATTTTCTTACTATCTACCAACCTACCTAAATTAAAAATCTGGAGTGTCACCTTGTATTTTTTATAATCTTGATCACATTTTTAATTGAACCATCTAGCTGTAGTTATGTCATAAAGAAAAAAATTACAAAGAACATTGCTATTTCGTGCGCGTGGATTAAAAACCCTAAATCCATACGGACGAAGTAACGGGAATTTTCTAGTATATTATTTAAAGAAATGTATAACGATTTCATCCCTTTGATTGCGGAGACGCAGTGTGTGTTTAACTGAGTATAGCGTACTTAATTTTTAATAGTATCATACGAATATTTTAATACCTAGTTATAAATAGTTTCATACAATTTTTATCTAAACTCATTTCTTAAAATCGAAAACAGTTATCATGTTAGTAAGTAACTTATCCTTAACTTTTCTTGATATTAAGTTGTACACTTCATAGCTATTTTTCATTGATATAGAATTTTAGTACTGATCTTGCAAATTTCTAGAGGATACTTGAAGAAGAAAGACCAAAAAGCTCTCCTGGCTCATTAATAAAAATATTACAGCGAGAAAGTAAAATCACACAAGAACGATACGCAACGTCGGATGACAAGGAAGGAGAGAGCCCCTGCTAGCAGTGCACGCATCCTTTTATAACCTCGTCTTCGACGTTCGACTCGGACATCGTTTTTCTTCTAATGCTATTTTTGGAATCTCACAACTGATATAAAACATATGACAGTATAATTTTCACGTTAATTCACATTTTCCCCTTGAATATAATAATAATGACAAAAAAAAATTGAACAGTAATAAGTTATTAAAGGCGTCTTTCATTAAACCGCGCCGACAACACGCATGTGCGAATGATGTCGTTAAATGTCGACCAATAGCGATGCCCGAAATCGCCACCATATTTACGTGAAAATGTCATGTAGGTACGAACAAATTTTCGGAAGCTATAATAGCGGCACGCTATGATGGCCGGTTTGACGTTTGTCCGCTCATGAAGTTCCGTATTAATTGATAACGACTTTGAAGGAAATAATTGTATTACTTTATTGACGATAGTGATGTGCAGAGATTCATAAATTTTATCGAATGTAGTTTCTCATGAAGTTCCGTATTAATTGATAACGACTTTGAAGGAAATAATTGTATTACTTTATTGACGATAGTGATGTGCAGAGATTCATAAATTTTATCGAATGTAGTTTTAGGTTTAGGACTCAAAATTTATTTATTAAATTGAAAAATATTGATGGAAAGATTTGATATAGCGATGGCAAGGTATACTTTTTTACGGCAAGTGAAAGAAATCAAAAATTGGCAAAATGTTGTGTTCTTGGATGAAACATGGCTTAATGCTAACCATACTGTAGGCCTTTCTTGGAACGATGACACAGCAGCATCTACTTCAAAAGTTCCTGTAGGAAAAGGATCGCGACTTATAATTTGTCACGCCGGAACCATCAACGGGTTTGTCGAAGGTTCTCTCATGGCTTTTGCGTCAAAAACCACTGGAGACTATCATGAAGACATGAATGGAGAAAAGTTTACTGAATGGTTTACCTC
Organism: Erebia palarica; assembly: GCA_964035005.1. Taxonomy (NCBI): domain Eukaryota; kingdom Metazoa; phylum Arthropoda; class Insecta; order Lepidoptera; family Nymphalidae; genus Erebia; species Erebia palarica. Next base: position 13,770,773 of record OZ035989.1, read on the forward strand.
AATGTTGTGTAGCCTCCCTGAACCATCTATTATAATTATGGACAACGCCCCATACCACTCGATGCAAATTGACAAGCCACCTGCCCAATCCCAAAAGAAAGCTGATATCGTCGCATGGCTTCGTAAAAATGGCGTAGATGCAAACATGAATATGTTAAAAGCGGAATTAGTACGTCTTTTAAAAGAAAACAAACCAACCAAGATCGATACGATCCGATACGTCATTGACGAAATAGCATTAGAACATGGGCACAGAGTTATACGGTTACCACCTTACCATTGTGAGTATAATGCGATTGAGTTGGTGTGGGCTCAAATTAAGGGATATGCTGCAAGACACAATACAGAACCCCCATTTACCACAAAAAAAATGCTAAAATTATTAGAAGAAGCTTGTGAACATGTGACTAAAGGAGACTGGGAAAAGGTTGTGAATAGAACTGTTAAATTAATAAGGGAAGATTATGAAAGAGATGTGAAAATAGATAATATTATAGAAAACGAACATATAATTATTAATGTATGTGATGATAGCAGTGACGACAGTGAAAATAGTAGTATGGACGAATCTGATTAATTATGGCCTTTTGTGGCACCTTTTTTGGTATCTTTTGTATTCATATGTTTCTTGTGTGCATATAAAGTATGTATATTCATTTTCGTTCAAATATTCAGTTCGTTCAAATAAATTAAATAAACATATACATTTTTGTTTTATTAAACCTATTTAATCAGGTACAAAAACAAAACTTAATTGTTTTTTGTTCGAGAATAAATTGACATTCCACATCACTATTGTAATGTGTCAAACCGGCCATCATAGCGTGCCGCTAGTGTAGAACCCGTAGCCTGTGAATAGGGATGATGATAGGGATGATAGGGGAGTGATCGGTACTTCAATGGTAAAATAGTCAACGACCTCAATTTGTACATCAAATTACCTACATATATATCGATTAAAATAGTAGATTGTTCATCAAGCTCAAGCATCAAGCTTACCGAACGTAGCGAGGTATGCTATAGAATCGAATGGCTTTTAGTCCCGTGGTAAACACTCTACTTTTCATTTCGATTGCGAGAAAATAAAATAAATAACGATGTTTAATTAATTATTTGCCATTCTGTTGTTACATTTTAATAGAATGAGTAAGATCTTTCTTTTCACTTGATGATATTAACGAATAAATAGTCACATTCACTTAACCCTAGGTATGCCTGCACCTTGTATTACCTACGTATTGTGTATCGAAATCCGAAATGGATTAAATAAACATCCCTATAAATAAATGTTGTAATTACAATAAAAATGCTTGAGATTTCGCGGCAAACCGCAATACCAACTTTATTATACGACTGCCTGAAAAAAGGAGTATATTGTTTTCAGGGTTCATGTATGTATGTATGTATGTATGTATGTATGTATGTATGTATGTGAGTTTGTATATTCCACCATAACTTCTATACGCCTGAACCGATTTTGATAAATGAGGTATCGTTAGAATCCCTAGCTTATTCCGGGTGACATAGGCTAGTAAAATTTTTAAAAAAATTGATGGGGTGACCATGGTCCCGCATTAAAGAACAGAAAAAAATCGAAAATAAGATTAACTATATAATCATCATCTAGAAAATAATGAGTAGATTCCAAAAATATATAACACTATAGTTCAATATTTGGTGATTCACAAAAAAAAACATTTATTAAAAAAGTGAATAAGATTCTAAAGGCTACATATTATGCAAATCGCTTCATGGAGGTAAACTCCAAAAATAATATGACAGGGCAGTCGTACTTTTTAATTCGTAAATTAATTTCACTTGTTTTTCTCCTTATTGTTAACAAGAAGGAATTTAAAAAAATACATTGAGAACCATAGATATTGAGCTGTAACAGCACATGTAACAGGCTGTGGCTGTAGGTGACGATGGGTAACACTAGCACATTGATACAATATACTTGCATTCAACCAATAATTGCGCGCAAATTATTTCAAAAATGGAACATAAAAATAGTAGATTCTGTGTGGATCGTATTAACATAGCGTAACTATTTATTCATTTCATACAGTAGGTCGATGCTCATGGTAGTCAGACCTGACTACCATCATACAATGACAGTTTTAGCAGTCCTAGATGTACGGTACTGCATAAAATATATTAGTGTAGAATTTTGTATTATAAAAATTCTGCTAGTTTCATTCGTTACGCCACTGTCACCCCGCAGCTTTGCTTTGTCTAGATGCCTCCGTTGAACGACTGGTAGGAAAGAACGTATCTTCTTAGACTATGTTTGTGAGATTAGCTTGGGCTTTGATACAAACCATAGACTATAAATTTTTACTACCCATTTACTACCTTTCAATTCAATTTCAATTTATTTTATTATTTACAAAAAAACTTACACACTAACCACACCACCTTTAACTTAATAACGTCTGCAATTATTTAAAAAATACTATAATCCTAGACCCTTAATGCAACTTTAGTCCGCCTACGCTAAGCTATAATGAAATATTTGTAGAGCATGAGAGGTGAAATATATATTTAATAGAATCAATTTGGTATGAAATCAGTGTTTTTTTACATATATGTTCGTGAGTAATCTATGCCATCATTCTTTATTTTATTATTAAGAATTTTAAGATATTATGAGAGTAGATAAAGATTATGCATGTATGGAACGTTAAGATACCTTTCACTTTAGATGCACTTTACAAGATTGTTGGGTTGTCAGATGTTTTTGCTTATTATCATAGTTAAATAACAAAAGCCACACGTTAAACTTTAAACACAATCGCTATTGTTTATTGTTAGCCACAAACACGGTAGTTTAGTATTCATTTAGTTACATACACATACATTCCTCAAGTTTAGTATAGCTGTTATAATATTAAGATAAGTGGATTCTTCTTAACTTTCGCAGCTGTCATGGGCAGTTTTCCTAATTTGTCGACTTTCAGACCAAATGTAGTCCGTCTGATTAGACCTACCTACTATTAGAAGTAAAAAGTATCCTACACGTTTATACTTATTATTGTAAAGTTAAAAATTGCGTTCACGTATAAAATAAATTAATGCGCGCAATTTAAATGCATATTGTACCTATGCGTACCTATTGACTATTGAGATTAATAATTTGAACGCATTATATTTCCACTGAATAATAACATAATATTCGGATATTGTAAAAGTGATATGGAGGCGAATATTGAATTGAATAATTTAATAATAAAATATAGTTATATGTTTCAATGATTATTTCCTGAATTCAATTTATAAATTTTTTTATAATGTGATAAAAAATACAAGTATTTTAAATATAGATACCTATATAATGTATATTACACAAAATAAAATGCTAATTGCGAAATATAAATTCGAAAGTTTGGATGGTTGGGATGTATGGAAGTATGGCTGGATGTTTATTACACAATCACGCCCAAATGGCTGAACGGATCTGGATGACATTTGGCACAGAGATAGATTATAGTCTAGAAACACATAGGCTACTTTTTATCCCGGAAAACTAAGGAGTTCCCGCGGGACCTAAAAAACCTCAATCCACGCGGAGGTAGTCGCAGGCATCAGCTAGTAATATAATAAGTCTGAAGTAATTAAAAACATTTTTAAAAACAAGCATTTATGGCCTGCCATGTTGAATTAAGTGTGACATGATTAATTAGTTTTTCATATTCTTGTCAGCAAACTCCTTGCAAACTTGTTAAATCACAAAAAATTGTTAGTATAATATCTGAACTCAAACTCATATTTTTTTTACTCAAATAAACTTATTAAAAGTACTTTCGATTCTGCTGGATTTTCTAAAATCGCACTTTAAGAAGTTTTTTTACTTAATACCTAAATCTCTTCATCATCTCTACCTATTTTCAGTGGTCAGGTCACACCATTTAGTATGAGTACTTCTGAAAGGTTTTAGTCCACAGTCTACCACGCTGCCAACGTAAAGATTGGCAACGCAATGGACGAATTCGCAATAAAAGGCTAGTTGTCCATAGTTATTATTTCATCTGTGTCCATTGACTCAATTCTAATATTGTGAATGTTAAAGTGTATCTGTCTGCTACGCTCTCACGGCTTTTTGAACACATGTATTCAACTAATTTTGATGAAATTCGGTACATTGCATCCCGGGAAGGACATAGGCTACTTTTATCCTGGATAAAATATAATGAAACAGTTCCCATGGGATTTTTTAAAACCCACATCTAAGTGAGCAAAGTAGCGGACATTATCTAGTATCACATATGCTCGGGCCAAGGTAGATATCTGGATAATAAAACAGTATCCATGGGATTTTTAAAAACCTACATCTAAGTGGGCAAAGTAGCGGGCATCACCTAGTTCTAGTATCACATATGCACGGGCCAAGGTAGAATAACGAGCTATCTACGGGCCAAGCGTTGATTGCAGCGTACTTGACCGCCTTACGCCGATGCTGGTGTTGCGAATTTATCTATGAAATTATACCGTGAATTTTCAGTGGGTACCTACAGATATTCGTGACAATTGGAGCGTAATGTGGAGTGCCGTGCTCGATACCATCGAGAATATTGAGAGAGTATCGCACATTGGTGTATAATATTATGTTGAATATGTAGTTATGGTTGTAGTATTACAACTACATTATTATTACATTAAAAACTTGTACCCTTTATACAAAGATCTTTATCTATGAAATTATATCGGGAATTTTCAGTAGGTACAGGTAATCGAGACAATTGGAGCGTAATGTGGAGTGGCGTGCTCGATACCATCTAGAATATCGAGAATATTAAGAGTGGTTTATAATAATAACTAGCAAATGCCCGCGACTTCATCCGCGTGAATATATAAGTTTTTGAATTCCCACGGGAACTCCCTAATTTTTCGGGTTAATATATAGCCTATGACAATCACAAATAATGTGGCTTTCTATTGGTACAAGAATTTACAAAATCAGTTCAGTAGATCTAGAGATTACTCCCTACAACGTCACAAACTTTACCTTTTTATAATATAGTATAGATATGTTAAATATGTAGGTATGGTTATAGTATTATTATGCAACTAAATACCCTTTTCACAAAGGACAAATTTATCTATTAAAATTCCTTGAAATTGTACCGTGAATTTTCAGTGGATACTTGATACCATCTAGAATATTGTGAGAGTATCGCAGATTTGTGTATAATATTATGTTGACTATGAAGGTATGGTTGTATTATTATTTATCTGTGAAAATGCTATGAAATCATACCGTGAATTTTCAACAGGGGCAGAAAATCGTGACCCGTACTAATAATCCAGCATCGAGCTAAGAACAGGTTCTCAAGTATCGTTCAATACTTGAGAAGCTATTATCACCTGAATTTCAGTTTATTAATACGGGCCGTCCCTACTTAGAGTGGCCTGCTCAATACCATTAAGAATATTGAGTAGATAATCCTTATTATAGTGAAATATTTAATCAATACGTCTTGATATTGATGCAATTTTTGTGAATATGTGTTGGAATTTGTAAAGTTAATTCTAAAATTTGGTCGACCTTTATCCATAATATGTTAACTAAAATGATAAGTTGTGTTAACCAATCATGGAACGAATTATTATAATGAGAATAAATTTTACTACTTACCTAATTAGTCGCTTATGAAATGAGGTCAAGGTCATGGTTAGTTTAAAAGCGGTTGAAGCGTAACATTTTTTTAAATATTATAAAATTTGTAAACCAAGTTAATTCAATACCTACTTACTGATCTTTGGAGCACGATAAAGTACCTATCTGAGGTTGTCTAGGGAAAAATCAGTCAAAGGTCAAGGTTGCAACACTTCAAATTCTAATCGTACACGAATAAAGTGTGACATTTTGCAAATCGATAGGTACTAATATTTTAAATGCGAAGATATGTACCAGTATGTCCGTCTGTCTGTCTATCTGTGTATGTTTGTCTGTCTGACTACCTACTACCTTTTCACGACCCAACGAACCGTTCAACTGTTCTTGACTCTAGGTTTTGATAGAAAACTTGACTTCCGTGGAAAATTAAACCGTTTCCACGGAAATTTAAAAAATAACCAAAGCTTGCGTGCATAAACGCAGGGACGAATGGCCTAGCTGTGACAACGCATATCAGTCGATTGCGATTGTTAAGCAACGTTGACCCAAGTTGGTAACTGGATAGGTGACCGAATTTGGACGTTCAAATTTGACCTTTGACTTCCGTTTCCTCCATGCTTCGTAGAGCACGTTAAGCCGTCGCTCCCGGTTATAATCATATTAAAGGGGCCACGACCCTCAATAATGAGAAATACGACGCATAGAGAGAGAAGCTTGCATGCGAACCGCTCGTGGCATCATTTCGCAGTCCTATGCTAAACTCCGATTTGTAATGTAACTTCTTTTTATCGATTGACACATTGATTATGAAATGATGATCAAGTTTGAGATTACGCCATCCCACCTAGACGTCTTTGTCAATGGCCAATGGAATGTAAAAGTGCTAAAAAACTCTGAGCTAAATAAGTGTTAGGTGCCAAATGATTTGTTAACGTTTTTATGTAATTCAGGAAATCACGAGCATTAAAAAGATGAGTAAGTGTCTAAATGTCAGTGAATTATTAAGTGCGCATTTTATCGCTAAACAGTTTTGTAAAATAATAATAAAAAATTACGCAATTCTCTTAACTCAGCGGCTATCAAGAAATGAATGCCACTGACAGAATATTTTTATTCATTGAAGGTTTGATAGGAAAGTTATTTTAATTACCGTTAACAATAATATTATAAACAATAAAGCTTTTATTTATTTATATATTATGTATTTATTTTCATAGCAAACCTTCAATGGATTAAAAAGCAGCTTTAATTTGATGTTTGATAGAAAATAGGGCTGCAGATAGCGTGGTAGAATTTAGAGCCCGGCCTCCTTTTCGATTGGTCGAAGGTTCGATCCTCTTATCAATCAAAAAAATATAGGCCCAAAGGATAGCGTACCTGCGTAGAATGTGCCTATCATATTTACTCTACTTTTGGAAGCACCAACATTATAGTGTGCGTAGAAAACGGAAGCCGGAAGGGCATTCGATATTCTAGCAGAGTGAATTATAAACGAGGAAGCGAAACGCTCACTCCTAACAGCTTTAAATGCACTAATAGATTATTTAATAATGTGGGATGAGTGAGTGATTTATGCTCGTCCGCATCAATAGGAAGATCTTCCTCCGGGCTGGTGTTGTGCCCTTTTGGTCCGACCGTTGTAAGCTTGAACGGTCTACATATAGCGATAGCCTATTCTCAGAAAATTTCGATATCGTGATTTAGGCTTGTATGAAAGTAATAATTTTTCAGTCGATTATCTTATCTTGCAGTGTACATACCATTAGCGCCATCTAGTTTGCACTGTGGTAACCCCTGCAAATAATATTGTCAGGATTGCCCTGTTTATTTTATCATCTCCCCGTATACAGTCGGAAGCCGCATGAGCTTTTGGAAGGTTGCTTTTGATTAGACTAACAAGTAGGTAATAAATATTAAAAAAAACCTACACATTGAAGTGATTGAATTGATTTTCTTGAATCATAGCTAAAACACTTTCAATCAAATCACCTTTCAAAAAAAAAGACAATCAATAACAGTTTATCCGTTTGGGGGCTATGATGCCTCAGACGAATTCGCAATTACATCAAAATACACAGAAACACGTATAACTTGTAATTTCGCGTCCCTCTGTGTTTGGAGGGGTTTATAGATATTTTGCGATTTTAATACATACCTATCTAATAGCTAGCGAAATTCTGTTAAGTACGCCGCTTTACTTCAGTAACATATTAAACGGCGAAACGAATAAAATTGCCTTCCAAAGTATTTTTGCCTATTTCCGGATCCAAGACGCAATGACCTTACCTTTGTTATTGAAATCATTTTAATTGGCCCTCTCAGGTAATTACCATAACCTTAATTACGGACCGGCTGAAAAAATTACAAGCAGTAAAATACCTACTGTCTAAAAGGTTTTGCTTTGACGTTTTATTTTTCACATCAAAAACCTGGCTTTTAGGTGTCTTTTCTTTTTAAACTTCGTTCTATAGCACTTAACTAGAATTATGGCGTGGTGGCGTACTTTTCGATTAATTACAATTTCACCGAAGTATTTTTTTTTCGATCACCTTTAAATTAACTTTATATTCTTAAAGTAGGTTCTTAAAATCACAAGTCATCATGGTGGGATAAGTTGCCGAAAAAAGACGCTTTGTTCGCAGAAAGAAATCTTATCTACGCATCATCAGGGTGTGGATCAGAACAGAAGAGTAGATAAACGAAGCTGACTGTCAACCTTCACAAGTCGAAAGCGGTTCACGGGGCATGTGGGTGTCCCTACAAAAGACCAATATCCAACCGTGGACGTGTATCGGTTGATGATGACGAGACAACTATTTATTTTAACCTTGAGCTATAATTACGGGTATTTTAAATTAGGTAATACGCGATTAGGGTTGTCAGATCGAACAAAAACTATGAACTTAATATACGGTCTGAGGAGCAACGTATTGACGTGATTATTTGCATGGGTTTTGTTGAGGTCCTGGAGAGTGGCTATGTTTTATCCCCGTGGGAATTAGAAAACTTATTCCACGCGGACAAAGTTGCAGGCATGAGCTAGTTGAACGTAAGTTACAGCTGTGAGTGTAATAATCTAACTAGCGAAATTGTAAACTGTCGACAGATTACAATTATTTAACGCATTATTTTTCGGCAGATTGTAATCTGTTAGGTATATTAAGGCCGGGCACTACCTGATTGTTTATGTCCTAACCTAACCTACAAGAAAGAGACAATATTTCAAAAATTGACACTCAGAACATTGAACGTTTCACAATATGTCGACAGTTTACAATTTAGCTAGTTAGATTACAATCTAACGGTGACATATTTAACACATGCTGGACAATCTAACGGTTTTTGCAATCTTACGGTGACATATATAGCACATGCTGGACAATGATCTTTTTGTAGTGTACAAATGTACTTACTAGGTTGGCCATTTCAAAATAAAATTGTGCTTACTGGTTATAATTATGAGGAAAGTAATACTAAAACACGCACAAGTATCACATCTCTTTCATTTGGGCGTCCCAAGTCCCAGCATTGCACTCGATTTAACAGCTGCACTGTAAGTATTAATTTGATATCGCTTGAAATAAACTTAACTATCAGTTTTATAGAATACGATTTTTGTTCAACATAGCGTTAATTCTAGATACTTATATTTCAATAGTTTGCCAATTGCGGATGATGATTTATATACCTATCATTAAGAGATTGTAACAATAATGTGCAAGTGAAAGTATTTATACCACCGTGATGATTAATGAGACGTTTAATAATAATTACGAGTCAATTTAATTTGCTCGCTGCCACATAATAATTATCCGACGACGTGTTTATTAATTGCGACTAATTACACTTAAATAGGTGGGTATTGTTGTTGATTTATCTTTATTTCGATCGGAGACTGCAATATAAGCGAACGGTGGTCGTATTCGATTTAAACTGTAAAGGCAGCCATTTTAATTTATTCGCGCGGAAACGTTTAAAAAAGCTGAAGTGACTGTTTGTTACAATATAATAATTAAAAAAAAAAATATGTATGTAAAATTATATTCAGTAACTCGATCATGCCCGTGACTTCGTCGCGTGGATTTGGGTTATTGAAAAATTTCCATTGGAACTTCCGATTTTCCGGGATAAAAAGTCAATGTTCGTTGCGGGACATGGTATTACGTCCATATTTCCGTGATGCGAGTTACCTCTGTACGAAATTTCGTCAAAATAAACAGATTTTGACGACCTCCGTGGCGTAGTGTTGAGTGCGGAGGTCGGGTTCGATCCCCGGCAGGGTCAATTTAGGAATTTATAATTTCTGAATTTTCCCTGGACTGGCCTGGTGGGAGGCTTCGGCCGTGGTTAGTTACCACCCTACCGGCAAAGACATGCCGCCAAGCGATTTAGCGTTCCGATACGATGCCGCGTAGAAACCGAATACAGGTATGGGATTAATTTATCTGCCATGCCCTTAACAGGTTAGCGCGCTACCATCTCAGACTGCATCATCACTTCATGTGAGATCGCAGTCAAGGGCGAACTTGTAGTGGATAAAAAAAAGTTGAGGCGTGAAAACATTACAAACCTACACTATAGCATTTACACCTAATGCGAGAATTTATAATTGAAACGTAAATATTTACATTAAAGATACGTTTTCGAAGCTCTAAAATCTTAAAATAGGCTCTTTCTATTATCTAGAATTATATAATTTAATATAACTACTCATTTTCTGTACTTACTTACCTACCAGACGTTCTTTACTAAGTACTTAAGTGGTGAACACAAAATCAAGAATTTAATCTATATTTCAAGGATGTCTCGATGAATTATTTACCAATCGGTATTATACGCAATATTGAATAGATTGGTCTAATTTCAGGTCTCATTACTTAAAATAATCTACAGTACGTAATTATACCACAGTAGGATGAGAAAACTTCTGTTTTATGAATTACTAGAGTCATAAATTAATGTTATGTTAGAATCAAGTCAACCCAATAACTTTCAGCGCAAAAATATACAAGGGATAAAAAAAAATTGGGTAGCGGCCAATTAGCCCGTCTAACTCACTCTTACTTGGATCTGTACACTCTAGTGCGACAGGATAAAACATTTCCTTCCGATGCAGTCGTTTCTCTATGACGTTTTTTCCTGTTTGGTACCTACTTCCTATTTTTCTCTCTCTTACGTTTGCTGTTATTCCAACCAATAATAGATCAAAGTCCTTAATACATGACCCAAAAATTGCTTAACCTATCTATATAAATCTCCATTATTTGCACCCTCTAGCCACTAGTCCAGTGGTAATGTAACGCTATACTTACTGGCATATATCATAAAACAACACAACAAAGATCCAACCTACCTACTAACTAATCCCTGTTTGTAACACTCTCTAGCCACTAGTTTACTGGTACTGTGATACTATACTTACTGGGAAGTTACCGTAAAAGAACACAACACAAATCCAATTATTACAAACAATAACAAAACATCACAACACAAAATGCGCTAAGTATATAAAACACGTTTAATATAACGATCATATAACCCAACCTACCGTGAAAGTTGCTAAGGCCACCGTACAGTCGGAGACCGCTCGCGTTACTGTTACCACCTCCAGGCTACCAGTTACGACATACTGTGAGGTAACAGCCATTACCAAATAGCGGTCGTTTGTGACCATCAAAGTAATTTGCATTATGCAGTTTTATTATTTTATTTTAATTTTAATAAGTTCCGATAGTAGTACCTGCAATCAATAAAGGATTACATTTTCATGTGGTGTTATCATAAATTGATACTGATTTTTAATATATATAGGTATGTATGTTAAACCTAAGGTTATTTTTCCACTACAAGTAAGCCCTTGACTGCGGTCTAACCTGGTGGTAGGTGATGACTGATGATGTATTCGACTGATGATGTATTCGACTGATGATGTATTCGAAGATAGACAAGTAGCGTAGTAACTTGTTTTTTAAAAATAAATATTATATAGCGAGCAAACGAGCAGGCTAGTCACCTGATGTTAAGTGATTACCGCCATCCATGAACATTTGCAGCACCAGAGGAACTGCCAATACGTTGCCGGATTTATGTTAGGGGTATTAAACTAATCGGTTTTTAGTTTCTACAGGACGTTGTACCGGAACGCTAAAACACTTGGAGGCACGTCTTTACCGGCAGGGTGGTAACTAGTTACGGTCAACGCTTCCCACCAAACCAGACCACAAACAATCTGAGAGTATAGATTCACTTTAGCCTACCGGTTTCCAAACCCGGGACCTTCTGTTTATAAGACAACAAGCGCTCACCACTGCGCCAAGGAGGTCTTCCAAATTAATCAACGCTACTACTTAATAAATTTGTAATTCATAAATTTAGGTTTACTTAATATGTCTAGACACTTATCCACTCACACACTTATAATATAATTAATCCAAATTATAATCTAATCTTTGAAGTTATAGGAGATCGTCACCCGCCCTGAGGGGTTGAACTTTTGAGGGCAAATTGCAGCTTAGGGCGACATTACGATGATTGGAACTTGAACGGGCCCGTCTTCAAATTTTATGGCAATAACAGTTTCATTGACCGAACAACTCTACCATTTCCTAACCACCACCACCACTACAGCCCATTAACGTCCCACTGCTGGGCACAGGCCTCCACTCTCATAGGAGAGGGGGAATTAGAGCTTAGACCCACCACGCTGCTCCAATGCGGGTTGGCGGGCATTTCCTAACCAACATACCTATATAATTAGTTCAGGCACGGGCGATAGCCTACGTTAAGACTTCGGCCTCTTGTTTGTTGGGTTCAACTTCAGCCCCCCGATTGTGTAAGGAAATCGTAATCGTAATCGTTTGTCAAACGGATAATTCGAACTATTTAAGGAGTTCATAGATGCCTGCACGTCAAAAAACACGTATGAACTCCTTAAACAGTTCGAGCAATACGTTTTAAGCTTTTATTTAACGGTCAAATGATTACGATTGGCTGTTGGGTAACAGGATTTGGATCCTAAATACGTTTAATTTGCAACTCACATAGCAATGGTGAGTTTCAAATTTCGAGCAATATAATAGTAAATCTTTTACCACGGTTGCCCCATCTGATGACAGAATTTAATTCAATTTTTTGCGCCAAGAATCAGCCCGGCTGTCCAACGCGCAAATGCAGCGAGCGTTCTAGCCACCATTCCACGCATGTATGATTTGTTTAGTAAGTATTATATTGAGTGCGTCTATTAATACGGGTACTGTACGAAAAATTTATAATTACTAATACGGTTAATTTATAATTATTAATACGGGTACTGGACAAACAATTTATTATTCGAAAGATTACAATTTAACGCATTATTTTCCGGTAGATTGTAATCTGATAGGTATTTAAACCCGATAAAACCTAAGTGCCCGGCCTGCGGCCGGGCACTACTTGATTATTTCTGTAGAACCCTAACCTAACCTACAAGAAAGAGACAAGAAAACGTAAATAAAATGAATATTTCAAAAATTGACACTCAGAACATTGAACAGTTTAATATCTTTAAAAAAAAAATTTGAATAAATGTACGAATAAATATAATTTATTCGTCCAGTACCTGTACAAATAGTCACTTCGTATTATATTAGGCTACCTAGCTTTAGGTACCTACCTATTATTTTAAGAAGATAAAAAAAGTTTCGTAAACGTTATTATTTAAAACTAAATAGAGTAACAGAGCTACTTATTGATCTTAAAGAACATAATATGCGTAGTATCTCGGTCCGTATTTGGCCAACGCGGTAGACTATAGCCTAACCACAGGTTCCGAGGTGATTAAAATTTAAAACCCCAACGTCACTGAAATCATCTAGTTATACCTACTTGATTTAAATAAAACTAAAACCAGAAGTACACGCCATCAAGCCTTATAGAGCTAATTCCAGTTTAACTTAATTATGTATATGTACCACTTACGCCGAGTGAAAGTCCCAACTCGCAATGTCATTATGCGGATATGACGTAACATTATGTAATAATATTTAACCTTAGCTCGTCCGTCTGATTGTATGTTGTATAATTTGTGAGGCCAAAGATGCCAATGATAGAACGTAAACGGAAATGATGGCGTTATTGTGACTTATAGTTAAGAAAAAAGTGCGTGTGTGCAATTCACACACGGCAGAAGTGAAACTTCGGAAAAGTATGAGATAAATATAACTTGTATTCTATCTCATTCTCTCGCAGGCTAAATGCGATTTATGAATATGTTTATCTCTTTTTCGTTTCGTTGAATTTTCAAATCAAAACGATTCTAAAGAAAAACTGTATAATTCGGTCTAGACACTCAGATGTATAAAGCAGGGAGTCAGATCCTTAGATACTGGCAACATAACTGAGAGAACGGATCTGTTTTGTTGCACTCTGAGTGAACTCACAATGATTGCTCCGTGGTCAATTTGTTATAATAACAGTATTAATCTAAACTTAATATTATAAAAGCGAAAGTTTGGATGGAGGGATGTTTGTTATTAGTGGAATAACACATAGACAACTTTTATTCCCGGAAAATTAAAGAGTTTCCACGAAAACCAAGAAACCTCAAACCAATCATCCACACGGACGAAGTCTCGGGCATCAGTTAGTTAGTTTATAATAATAATAGGTATAATCTTTGTTACGCTAGTGAATTAGGAAAACTCCTGTAATGCTAGACGTAAGTTGAGAAGTAATCAAAAAATAACACTGGACTGTACAAAGGATAAGGCTAAACCACAATTTAAAAAGATCTAGTTCATTTGGTACCATTTGTATGCCCATCCTATTTTTTTTAAGTTCCCGCTATTTTACTTTCAGCTTTCAATATAACATACCTACTGAGAAAGCATTTTTCGCCATTTTAGGTAAACATCGTGCAAGCAGCTTGTCTATTTTGCCACTATTTATAGGTTGATCAAGACACGCGGAAGCGTGTCCAGCCAAAGTTCAAAAAAACTGGCGAGCAGCACCGTGTGTAATATTACACGAACCATTTGGAGCCACTTTTGACCCCCTCATAACTCAAAAACTATTTCACATAAACATGTCAAATTTGACCTTGAATTTGATTTGATTTGATTTGATATTGAGATCCGTGAGATACATATGTGCTCCAAATTTCATAAGCACACCTCAAATGGTTATTTAGATATAAACGTACAAAAATCGTTATTTTTATGATCAAAGGTATAGATCAAAACTCTGACACGAGGCATGCTACCATTGCTTAAAGCCGTATTATTTTAATATTGTTGACGTTTATGTTGTAGTGTTATAATCATTATTTTAAGGACGTCAAAGTACGTGACATTCAACCGTTAGTTTGAAACAATACTGCTTTAAGCGGTGGTAGTAACTCCTTAACTATTGAAAATGACACATAATTATTATTTTAATGTAAATAATAATGAATAATAATATAGTTGCATTAAAACCTTACCTTCGTATTCATACATTTTGTGCAACGAAACGTCATTGACAGAAAAGAAGAAGAAACGTATTTGAAGTCGTCAGTTCAAGCTGTCGGTCATTGTGATTTGTATTCATTGTTTATAGTGGTTTTAGTGATATCGACTGTTTACCGTGCTTGTTTTCAATGTTTCACAAAAAACTTTTGATTTTGAACTTTTGCAATCAAAATTGATGAGATCTAGAAATGTGCTGTAGAGGTAGTCTGACCATAGATGTAATCTGTCAATGTCAGTGTAACTCTAGGTACACTATATATTTTTCTTGAGAATTCTCGTCTTTAATTATCTTGTACAATGAGTCGTACAATAGAATTACTGGTGGGTGACGCACTGACCTTACACCAAATAATAAGTACCTACTAATGTAAAACGTAAACTAAACTAATAGAAAAGTCCTATTACAGTGTAAAGGATTATTTGAATGATAGCAAGGCATGGGTATGAATTGTTACAACGGCTGATTATGTAATGTTATATTATAAGTATGTATATAATTTCAAATATTTGTGAGATGGTGATAATAAAAAAAAAGCGGAGTTTATTGCGGGCTCTTCTCAGACCAGGGCACGTTTGGAACCCTCGTAGCTTTAGTTTTTGTAAAGCTGTAAGTTCTTATTTTATTCTTCCGAAAATTTGGCTTGCTGGTAGAAACTGTACTTTTAGGTACCTACTTAATAATAATTCGTATATGAAAACTAGCCAAGCCAAAGCCTTAGTCTTCAACATTTTATACTACGTTATAAGAAGAAATGATATTTTAAGTTGTTATAAAATATTATATGTTGTTATAAATAAATTTCAGGACTGACCATTGAACTTGGCACCCATTTAGATCTCACTTCTTTTGTCGCTGAAGTCAACAACCAAGGCATATATATCACAATTTTGAATTTGGCTCTCATTTCACATTTATGTTTTTGATGGGATATATAAATTGCAGGACTGACCATTGAACTTGGCACCCATTTAGATCTCACTTCTTTTGTCGCTGAAGTCAACAACCAAGGCATATATATCACAATTTTGAACTTGGCTCTCATTTTACATTTATGTTTTTGATGGGATGGTTTATACTAAGTCTGGAGCTTTTACAGTGGTCAGTGCCTTTAGCGACTGTGTGAAGTTACGTGCAGATAGAAAGGCTTCTGCGTTCTGCGTTCCACGTTTTTTGTAACTTTAAAGCGCCGCGCAGATTGAAGTCAGTTAAAGTTACAAACGTTACAAAGAACATGGAACGTAGAACTGAACTCAGAACTGCTGAATTCTTTCTGTCTAAGAAGGAGATTCTAAAGACATTTGCAGTCGTAGGCAAGTCGTAAGTAGGCACGTGGCTGTCTAAGACTAAAGGGACGACTAGACTGAGTGCACGTGGATTGAATATATTATATCACCTTGCAGTAAACTACTAAAGCCTTATATAACAATAACGTTAGATAGACGCATCTAACTCATGCCACGTTTACATTAGGTCGGTTTGGATTGCATGTTAATTGATTCGACTGCAGCCGTTTTCCGTCACCGACTCATGTAAACTGCAATTCGGTTAGCTGCATTCGATCGCAGCTCGATTGTGGTAAGCGGTCTAGTGTAAAGGTTGTTGCGGTTGACTGTGTTCGGTCATATCCGACTTGTGAAAACTTACTGTCAGCCGACGCATTCGGTCACCGCCTTAATGTAAACGCGCCATTATTAAGTAGGGATGATTTTTTGCAAAATATTTGTTTCTATTTATATAAAACCTGAGTACCCATAATATAGGTTCTGCTAGTACGAGTGCTAAAGCACTCCCTCTGGCTTCAAAAAATTTATTGTTACTATATGTATATTTTCCTAATTGGAGTATGTAATGTAAAACGCGTTCTGGCTAGTAAATATATTATTTACTAGCGGCCCGTCCCGGCTTCGCACGGGTAGACTTAAATAGGTACAGTTCATAATGGTGTGTGCACCCCCTTCTCCCGCACTGCCCCTCTCACGAAGAGTTAGTTACCTACTCGATGCGCTGCGTGGCGGCCGCCGCCGGCATGTCTTTTTATTTTAATTCCATGATATCTTTTGAATGGAATGTCCGATTTCAATAATTCAAAAAGTTATCATCCTTACCTAATACCTGTATTGAGACAGTCTTGAATATTAAATTATTTATTTGGATAAAAATTTATAAATGGTATGGATAACACGGTCTGATTTTGATCGGCATTTCTATCAATTTGTTAAATGTAAAAAAGTAGTTATAGTGACGTAACTACAATAGTTAGACACATGGTCTCGCGAAGTTTTTTGTAGATATTGATATATTCTATAATATTGTCGAACATTTTTTTGTCCTATCATTAATACTCTTCGCAACGTATGCGATGAAAGACATGTTATGGCTAATTTTTTTACACCTTCGGTTGGTTTTAATAGGAATTTCTAAAGATTTCTATAGTAATCTAGTACTAAATATAGCCTATGTTACTCAGTGATAATGTAGCTTTCTAATGAAAAAAGAATTATTAAAATCGGTCCAGTACTTTTTGAGTTTATTCGTTACATACAAAAATACAAATCTTTCCTCTTTATATTATTATTAGTGTAGATTGTTAAGTAAGTAAGTATTACAAATAGAACATTGAGTAACATAATATCATCGTAGTACGTATAAGTTAAGCTTGAGATTTTCTATATAGAAGATTTAAAAAAAAAATCTTTTTTTATTTAATCAATATTATATATGTAAACAATTAAATATTTACATGGATTCTCAGCATGTCTGGGTCGTTTCTCCCTAGCAATCTTGGGACTATACGGGGTTAATTAATTAAAAATATTAATAACCTTATGAAAGCAACTTCTTTAGATAATACTCAAAAACTTTGGTTCTATGACTTTTTAATAAACAAAATGTTTTTTTAACCGACATCCACAAAAGGTGGAGGTTCTCAATTCGTCGCGTATTTTTTTAAAATGTATGTCGGTGCATATCTCTGTGGTTTCTGAACCGATTTGAAAAATATTTTTTCTTAGAGGAAGCTCTCGAGGTGGTCCCATAAAAAATTCTGACTCCAAATCCTCAATCCTGACATTAAAAAGTTAAAAATAAAAATTCTTTCCAATAAACCGACTTCCAAAGCCACTGTAAATTAAAAAATAATTTTGATTTCTACACACTATGTTGAAGTCGGGCGGGTATAACAAAGATAAACAAAGTTGACGCATCAGGCTCGCTTGACTTCAACTTATGGATGTGGAAATATTTTTTATTGTACAGCAGGTCCACTCTAGACGCTCTTCAACTCCGGTTTTTTATGACAGTAAAATTAAATTAATAAATTAGTTTTGTCAATTAATAGTCGAGCGATAACCTTTCACTCCGTGCGACATCTTGGAGTAATTCAATTTAAATTTATTTATTTTTGTATAAAATCTCTGAATTTTAAAAAGTCGTAGGACAAAGTTATTCAGTAATTTGTACAGAATATTAGTATTTTTAAAATAAACTCTGAATCGGAACTTCAGGCAGACAGTAGTAAGGGCGAAAACGAGATAGGTCATAACAAGTGTCGTTCAGTCACTGTAGTCTGTGCAGCTCGGAGGACTCCGAAATAAAAGTATTTTGTCCATAAGTACTTGCGTCCTATAATGCATATTATACTGCTTAGCTTGATATAGAAAAATGCATACTGATGAAACTATTTAATTCTTCAATTTATTCTTAAAATTTTCTTTTTCAAATTCGCCATTTTTCGTTAGTTTTTAGTTAGTTCGCTATTTGAAGATAAACTTGGGTTACTCCACCGCCTTAACTCTATTTAGTAGAAATAATAAGAAGTAAATTGTGCTCAACCTGCTTACTCCCTGTATATGAGAGTTGCTGCCGTGGACAGGGTTATTAAACACGATCTCCGAGGCCGGTGGGACGATGAGACCGCGTTACGTGACGTGAATAGATAAGTAATAACTTAATCGATTGCAGTTATGAGATATTATTTGCACCTGCAGAATCATAATATTACGGTATATTTAAGTAAGAATCGGCGAGCCTATCGTTAGGAGGAGACCAGATGATGCACGCGACTTCGTCCGCGTTGATTATGGTTTTTGATTCTCGTAACAACTCTTAAATTCCCGGAGATGAAAAGTAGCCTATGTCCTTCCCCAGAATAAAATCTCTATACCCATCCAAATCGGTTAAAAAGATGGACCATTAAAGCGTAGCAGACAGATAGACATACAGACGGACCGATGACTGACACACAATTTCGCATTTATAGTGTTAAAAAAGCCGTCCCATACCTACCTAAATAATTGCAGTATTGCAACGGCTGCACATTGCTGGCCGAGTCAAATCCAGGCTCTTCTATCTCTCTTGCATTGCACCTACAAATCGACATGAAAAATTGAAAATAGTTAGTTCTTTGTTAGCTAACAAAGAAGAAGCATTTGTCTTAACAGAAAGGCACACAATACATCCGATTATCGACTCGATCCAACAATTATGTGATAGAGAAAGAGATTCGTATTCCCCGCGCGTGATCGCGGACTAATAATAGCTGAATGTCTCCTCCGTGGCACGTTTTAATCATCGCAATCGGCTGCCATTACTTCAAGGTCTAACGTGCCGATTGTGGCTTTATTTTACCTATTTTACCCACATCTAGAGCTTTTCTTTGTACAATTTAAACAAAAGTCTTGGATAGTTCATTATTGGTTGATATTTTAATAACTTCCGAACTGAATCTAATTATATTCTTTATCTTTTAGCTATAATAATAAATAAAACCATTTTATTGCAGGTCGGGGACCTATATAAAACATATAAAAACACGTTTACATTAAAAAAAACAATAACTAAATAATATAATAAAATGTTTAAATTATACTTACATAATTTAAAATAAAGTTTAAAATGAAAAATCATTTTACGTTAGGGGTCTAGTGTACCCTAAGCCAGTGTTTATAAAACACGTTGTCAGGAGATATGCTATAATCAGCATTTATCTTAACGAAAATCACAATTTATCTGATTATTATCGACTTGATCCAGCAATTATGTGATAGAGATTCATATACGCTACGCGTGATCGCGATGTAATAATGTTTCCTCCGTGGCACGTGTTTGATTATAACGATATCGACTCATGAACTAATGTGCCAATTGTGGCACAGGTTTCTGCCTATATTTTACCAACATCTCAAGGTTTTCTTTGTCCTTTTATATGCATTTTATTACACATTCTGGAATAAACCGATTCATTAAGTAAAATAGGTTGAATCTTTTCTATTTAATTTATAAAGAATTCCATCCATTATAACTAAACTGGAAAATAGAGGGGCTGTAAAAGCTTTTCCACTAATTTACGCCGGCCATTCACTAATCGCATCCCCAGGCGTGCCATACCGTCAATTATCGAAATCAGCTTACGACTCGCCCGTCCCACCCGTGACCCGCCAGCAAAGTGTTGCTGTTGCATGAATAATGCTATTGATAGAGTCGCGACAACAGCTTCGCTTTAACATAAATTAAACCGAGTAGGTGCCGAGGTACTTAGAAAAGGTAAAGAAGTAGCTTCTCAAGTTCTCACTGAAACGCAAGGAAAGTTAGACAAAAGTAGACATAAGTTAGTATTGTCTTGTGCCGCTTGTGTCCAGCAATGGTCTACCGGCTCTATGCTATTGTTTAATGCCGTATACTGTGAGTCTACTAATTAAGTACACAATATTTCTCGATTTCGCATAAACCGATAGGCGTTGGGACCCAAAGTGGTGGAGTGGCGACCAGACACTGGAAAGCGTAGCGTTGGCAGACCCCCTACTCGCTGGACGGACAACATCAGGCGAGTCGCAGGGTGCCGTTGGATCCAGGCGGCGCAAGACCGCGGCGTGTGGAAATCCTTGCAAGTGGCCAGCTGTGGACGTCTATCGGTTGAGGATGATGATGATGATATCACTTTCTGATGTGGGGTTGATTATTTATTATTATGATACTTATTAGATGATGCCCGCAAATTCATTCGCCTGGAACAAATAGTGTAATTTTTTAATAGCAGTTTTTATTATACGTCGTAAAAGGTACACTAGCTTTTTCCTGCGATTTCCAGCGTGGATTTAGGTTTTTAAAGATCAACCATTAGATTATAATCTAGCTCGCGAAATTGTCGACTGTCGAAAGATTGTGAACTGCTTAATGTTCTGAGTATAAATTTTTGAAATATTCATTGTATTTAAGTTTTAGGTTAGGTTAGGGTTCGAGATAAACAATCAAGTAGAACTTAGGTTTCACACTCAGGTTTTATCGGGACAATATACCTAACAGATTACAATCTACCGAAAAATAATGCGTTAAATTGTAATCTTTCGACAATTTGCAATTTCGCGAGATTATAATCTAACGGTTTTTACAATCTTACGGTGACATATATAAAAGCGAAAGGTCACTGATTCATCACGATATCTCAGGAACTATGAAGCACACAGACTTGAAATTTGGAAGATAGGTTCTTTCTATGGTGTAGACGGCCGCTAAGAAACGATTTTGAGAAAATTCACCCATAAGGGGTTGAAATGGGGGTTGGAAGTTTGTATGATAGTCCTTTGTTTTTGAAGTTAGAGACATGAAAATTGGCAATTAAGTTAATAGCTAAAAATAATAAAAACCTGTATAAGCAATTTTGCGAAAAACTTCCCCAATATGGGGGAAATGGGGGTTTGAAGCTTACATAAGGGCTCCCAAGTTTTTGAAGTTTGAGACTTGAAAATCGGGATTTAGGTTATTAGTTTTAAGTTATAATAAACTGTATAAACAATTTTAGGAAAATCTACCCTACAGAGGGTGAAATGAGGGTTGTAACTTTGTATGAAAGTCCTGTGTTTTTGAAGTTAGAGACTTGGGAATCGGGCTTTAAATAATAATAACCTGTATGAGCAATTTTGCGAAAATTCACCCCAAAGGGGGTGAAGATACTTGAAAATCGGCATAAAGGTTTAAGTAATATGAAACTGCATAAGCAATTTTACGATTATCCGCCCCAAAGGGTGTGATGTGGGGGTTGACAACTTGCATGAAGGTTATAAGTTTTTGAAGTCAGCATTAAGGACTTATTAGTCTTAAATAACAAAAACCTGCCGATGCTATATAGCTGCTATAAGTAGGCCTTTTGCAGCGGGAAAACCTCATAGGAAAAGAGAAATTGTACATGGATGACTTAAACTTATAACTGTAGGCACTATTCTGTGCTTATACCCTACAGCTGTTATGGTAATTTTTCAATCATATTTTCACTTCTAACTACTTCTACTAAGTCTTTGGGGGGTTACTTTACTACCATCGCTTAAAGCAATATTATTTTAATATTGTTGACGCTTTTGTCTCAGAATTATCACTGGAATAGTTATTCCAACTTCTACCTACTGCAACTCGCATGCAATCAAAAGTAAAACAACCATACCAGGAGACTACTAAAACTTAATTACCTATATTTTATGACTTAATCTCACCATTATCACTAACCTGTATTTTGTACACGTGCTCTGAATAAGCCATTAGCATTATAATAAGGCTGCTCATACAGAACCCCTACAGAACAAAGGGACAGTTTTGCTGTTTGTAGTACCTACTTTATACTTGCATCTGTATCTGACGAGTATTAAGAGTAAGGTGGATATAATATTTTATGCAAATCGTGGATGCATTTTTTCCTTTTAATTCGATAGCATAAATACTGTATTGAAAGATGTGATAGACGGAGAGACTCAGCGAACCATATGACCGTAATTACATCGTAGGAGGTCCTATTATACCATCTTACCCTAATAAATATGCATTTATTGAACAAGACGATGTCTGCGGAGCTATTTGATATTCCGGGATAATAAAAAGGCTATGTCCTTCCGCGGGATGAAATCTATCTCTGTACAAAAAATCAAAATTGGTTGAATTGGCCGCGAAATATTTTTTTATACATTAAGTAGTATGGATAGCATGAATAATTGACTTAACTGGGAATCAAACTCGAGACCTTCCATATACATAGGTATATCTAAGCTAATATCACCATTCACACCATGGCAGGCCAAAGAAGTAGGTACTAGTTCAAGAGAAGGTCGCGCAAAAGGTTTAAAACATGACTCTAAATTTATAGGCCGAATCCGTAAGAGGGTCACTAATTAATGGCGCGATTCATCTACTAATCTTCTAAATAGGCTCTATAATCATAAAACGGCATGGCTTTATCGCAATCCCCGAGCAAGTGATGAGCAATTTGCAAGGATTATGGCCAAATTGTCGCGCAAAATTCTTGAGATCTAAACAACGGGATTGCCACTTTGAGATTATGTTAGGATTTGCATTTGCATTGCTCTAACCATTTAAAAAACTTGATTTAACTAGGTACTGATTTTTCATTCGAACACCCCTGAAAATTAAAATTAATTAGCTAACTAAATTGCCTCAATAGGCAGGATTTTTTTATAATGTTACAATATACTTCATATATTTTTGTATGAAACCCAATTTTTATGTTTTACTTTTTGTGGGACGTCTGAATTTTATTGTCACCAATTTTATCGTCCGTCTATTTCTATATTTTATATTCCATATTTCATATTCTATATTCCGTCTATTATTGCAACTGTAGTCTAAAAAGTGGGAGGTCCCGGATTCGATCCCCGCAAAGTCAATTCGGGAATATATTATAATTTCTCAATTCATCTCTGATTTAGCTCGGTACCCGGCTTCGGCCGTGGCAAGTTACCCTCCCTTACCATGCTACCGGCAAAGACGTACCGCCATCATCATTTATCACTTACCATCAGGTGAGATTGAACTCAAGGGCTAAATTGTAGTAGCGTAAAAAACGGTTGACTACGTTACGTATAATACGTTAATCAGTATTAAATCGCATTTTTTCAATTGTAAAAGACTGTTTTGTTTAAAGATTGATTACTTCACTGATATTGATTGATAAAACGAGAATGTATACGTAGGTATGTAGCATCTTCAATGTGCTTAGCTATAGCGACGATTTTTACTACATTTAAATGCCGTATTGTAACTTGTAGCATGCGATGCAGCCTTGTGGCATGCTTAAATGTTCTACTGTGTCGCTCTTGCGCAAAATGACAGTGAAACTTATTTATCCCATTAAATTAAAAAGTATGCTTATCGTTAAATGTTAGGGTATGATAACCCTCATACCCAAGTTCGCACGTAACCATAGCAACACGATATCGGGAAGCATTTCATCTCGCATGTTATGTAAAGCTAATTTTCAACTCAAGTTGTGGGTGAAAGTTTTGCTGAGCAGAACGCTCTAACATCTGAGGATTTCCTCCGGAGGTACAGATGTTCATAATTATTGTATGCTCGGCCTAAATACTCGTATAACTATCATTTCGCAAATACACGTTCCTAATTAACTCGGGTGTAATCTTAGTGCAACAATTGGAAAATTGGTAGGTGTTTGGTATGGGATTTCCAAAAATACTATAAAATACGTATATTTTCTCCCTTTTTAAAATGTTTGTTGTAAGATCTTCAGGGGGACTCAGTGTTTCTCGGGATAAAAAGTAGCCTGTGTCACTCTCCAGGTCAACTAAACCCATACAAAAAAGCATGTTGATCCGTAGCGTAGCGCGTGATTCAAGAACATAATATTATCAAGTAACAAACACACTTTCAGTTATAAAATTAGTATGATGTGCGAGAGGGGCTGGATGGTGAAAAACTATCTAAATTTTTAAAAAAGAGCAACTATCGAGTTCCTTGCCGGTTCTTCCCAGTAGAATTTTCTTTCCGAACCGGTGGTAAAGTCTTGTCATTTTATAAGTGGCACAAGTTGTCCTACGTTAAATAAATAAAATTATTTAATTTAATTTCTTCCATGGAGTTTTATTTTAATTTTAACTCCTTATAATTTTAACTTTTCTGCTGACTCCCCTTATTTAGCATCGAAGCATTTACCAAAAACCATAATTAAGGTATTTAGGGA
This sequence comes from Erebia palarica, assembly GCA_964035005.1. Lineage (NCBI taxonomy): Eukaryota > Metazoa > Arthropoda > Insecta > Lepidoptera > Nymphalidae > Erebia > Erebia palarica. Next base: position 13,795,849 of record OZ035989.1, read on the forward strand.
TGGTTCACGCTGGGCCGCACAGCTTCTGTCTCAAGGGCTGGCTAATTGAAATTGTTTTACCTCCAAACAAGCTAGGGGTTATGGACCTGGGCATTGAAAAATATTCATTTTAAGTAGGGTAATTAAGGTAGGTACTTCAAGACTTTACCATGGCTTGGAAAGAAGATTCTAGGTAGAAGATCTGGCCAGTAAGTTACACATCAAAACTAAAATCGAGCAATGCAAGTACAAAATAATGTTAAAGGTAAGAGGATTTAAACAAAGGAACATAATAAAAGTTCATATTACAAAGTTTTAAGTAAGTTACGAGTATAAATGTTGTACATACTGTATTTACTGAAAGTCTAAACCTAATAAATATTAAAGCACTTAGCTCGGAAGAGTTATTACAGTTAGAAAATATCTTCACCGAAATCAGGACCAAGTTTTGTTTAATTACTAATTAATGAAGAAAGGAAAATTCGGTTGAAATATTTATGGTCTATTATTTTCCCACAGAATTGATATATTTCGCGCTACATTTTAAGATAAGTTTTATTAATTTTTATACTCAGTTTAATTTACTGACACCATACAGGCCTCGGCTTCTTGTTTATTCGAGTTTCTGAAAACCTTATCATTTGCTTACCTTCGGCTACGTCGTAGAAATAACAATCCTGAAGTACGAGTAGGAGTTGGTAGTAAAAAGCATTCAGCAACTCCACATGTATCTAATAACCATAATAATTAACAGCCGAAATTAATAATCAATCTATCATCTATCTGAAATCTGTCGATGTTTTACTTATTTTTTTAGCAACGTTTATATTTATTTTGTCAGAAGCTTTATTTTCTTTTATTGTCAAACAACATCGTTGTTTGATAATTAACTACGATTATTAATTTCGGACGTAAAGACAGCCGTTATCACAGGAATCACACACACATACACAAATGCTATCGTTAGACTTCGCTTGGGAGTCCTAATAGTTAAGCCTTTTCTTCGCTTGGTAAGTATAGTATAAAGATAAATTGAGGGACGAGTAGCCTAGCTACGACAATGCATATCAGTCGATTGCGATTGCTAAGCAACGTTGACCCAAGTCGGTAAATGGATGGGTGACCGAATTGGGAGGTTCAAATTTGGCCTTTTCGTTTAATTAAGCCGTCGATCCCGGTTATTATCACTTTCATCTGATAAAAATAAATACCTACTTACAATAACCTAAGGGATTCAATAGGTACTCTTAATTGTAAGCGGTAGGACGTGGGAACCCACCGCACAATCATCCCAAGAAAACTTCTACCATTATGTATTAAATGGAAGGGGGTCACGACGCTCAGTAATGAGGAATACGATGCAGAGAGAAAGAGAGAGATAGGATAAATACAGTTCTGCCATGAAATTTATTTTGCGCTTTAAATTTCTTAGCCTGTTGCTACAGGCAAAATAGCTAAGTCCTAATTTAATTTTAATGGGTAAAATTTTAAAGTGCCCATTGAGATCGCGTTCAAGAACCTAACTCCTTTGAAGCCTTCGTTTAGAACTTTGTAATTTCTATTTGTAACGTAATCTATATAAAATTAACCTTTATAACAATGTATAATAAGGGTGGCTGATTGGAGATTTTAAACCGGCTACTTTGACTGTTCGAGTGCTTTTATATTGAGAGATATTCAACTCCGAGTTTAGTACCTAAGTCCTACTTAAGTACGCAAGTAGTTCCTTTGTCGAAACTCTCAAGTAATCTATAGTTTAATACTTAAATATACCTAGTAGTTTTCTATCCACTGACAACCGAGTCTAAGTAAAAAGTAACAATCATAGATTCTCTTTGGATCTTTCTCATGAAAATCTTTCTCAATTTTAGTTAACTAACTAACTTTATACCTTTGAAGGTACTCATTAATTCACTAACTTGGGTAAACTTTGAATTAACCAAATATATTTTTATTATTTTACATAAATGTGTATAATTATACTTTAGAATCATTGTCGTAACGCAGGAATGTACGTATTTTAACTTGCCCGAAGTAATATATTAAATAATAATGTCCTCCGACCGAATTTAGGTCACGGCTTAAATTTTGATAGAGACTAGCCACCTGCGCGGAAGATATTATTATAGAACACAAGTGTATGTGCAAACATAGGTACACTGCACTCTCTATTGGTTCCTTTATCCTCAACGCCCGATGGGCCGGAAAATCCAACACGACCGGTGAGAGATCGACAGCCGAGGCTCGAGGACCGACAGCTTTAGGTGCTCTCCGAGGCAAGGGAACACCACCAACTTCCTAACTCCGGGCTAGTACTGTGAATTTCTTGTCAGAAAATCCCAATAGATAATTATGGCCCGACCTGGGACTCGAACCCGGTACCTTGTCAGTCGCAGTCGAACACGCTAACCACTAGATCAGCGAGGCAATATGTAACTTGTCCGAAGTGTACTTGTGTAAGTGTAACTTGTCGTATTGTATAAACAGCTTGAACTCGAAGGCCCTGGGGCCATACTGCCAACGCTTAAAGCAATACATAAGCAATATTACTCAAAATGACATGATGTCATGTACCTTGATATTGGTAAAATAAGAATTATAATTCTAAAACACGAAAGTTAACAATAATGAAACAATATGGCTTTAAGCGTCGTTGGCAGTATGGCCTCTGATTCAATGCGATCCGTAGTGAAACAGACAAGCGCTTTCCAAACACGCCGTCGATAAGTGTCTTGCAATTGTAACCGGGATGATGTTTACTATCAAACAACAGATCAATTGAGACGTACCTAACTACGATAATCGATTACAGAATAAATAAATTGCGTATATTTGTTTATTAATTATCTGGATCAGGAACTATGACTATGGTATGTCCAATAGGTATGGTCCTGTGGTATAAAGTGTCTGCAAGATGTCTACGAGCTCCATTTGTCCATAATCGTATCTGTTCTTTACAATCAAACAATATTATCATGATGTACCCATGTTGTTTAAAATTATTATATGCAAAGTTCACTTATACACGGCACATTTGTTAACTATGCTTGCGTACGTGGCAGCGGCCAGCGCGTGGCAGGAAATATGTATGTGACTTGTTATTTTTTTTCAAATTTAACTTTAATTATAATGACTTTGTATTTTGTAATACGAATAACCTCAGATTGTTATGAGCGAAAAACAGAGACAAGGCCCTTGGTCTGTAGACAATAACAATGATATTTATAAAGAATCACCACAGACTATACACAGATACTTTGGCTATGGAGGTAGGAATTTAGTATCGTAAAACCGTAACGATACGCACTAGTGTAATCTGTGGGTGTAATAGAAGTTAAAATAAGTAAGTTTATTTTGATTTTATTTTTAATTTAATTTTTAATTTTATTAGGTATAAGTGATGGTCCGTGACGTCGTGACCCTTGGGCCCCTCCTGAAAATCAGCGTTGCAGTATGTTAGGTAGGTATATATCTATCTCTCATGCTGTGGCATGAGCTGAGGAGGTGGCCCATTGATGGCACGTTTAATATTATAAGTTTAATTTGTATCTGTATAAGTTTAGAAATTGCTAAATATTGTAGTGCTGGTCAATAAACTTTTATTTATTTATTTATTTTATTTAATCATCATCTAGAAAATGATGAGTAGGAGATTCCAAAAATATATAACACTTTAATTCATAATCCAATGATTCACAAAAAAATATCAGTTAATAAAAATATGAATAAGATTCTAATTTAACTAGATTAATTTAGATTTTTAACTTTTTAGTTCGTTTTTTGGCAGGGCAGTAGTGTTTTTAAATTATGACTTGTTAAGTAGGAGATTGGTTGCATGATGACAGGGCGGTGCACACGTGTACATTTCAAAAAGAAAAATTATAACAATCTACTACTTAAATATTACAACTAACTATTACCACACTATTACAATCTATTAAACTTACCTAGCAGTACATATATTTTGCTTAAATGACAATACTAGTGGTTCGCCCCGAACTGAGACCTCGCGGTATCCATAAGATAGTTTTAACTTTATAATTGTAATAGTTAACTTTTAACATTAGACGCAAAAGAGCACAAGAGTTATTGGAGAAACGAATAAACTTTTACACAGCGACATCTATTGACATCATTGTGAAGTTCTGTTAAAAATACTGAAGCCCATTAAAAATTAAATAATTTCGTTTCCTTATAATATTTATCTAATTTTAGTATTTGTTGTTCAAGAACAGGATATAATTCAAATAATTGGTCAAGTTTCAGGCTCAGCCTTTCAGAAAATTGAGAGTTCTGAGGTCAACTTAGGACGTTAGAAAATCTCCACTTTCAAATTTCGTCAATTTTAGGGGAAAAATAATAAAAAAGTATTTTTGGACTCTATTCCTAATTATCTTAAAGCCATATTCGGCTGGAAGCCATCGGCTTACATATTATATTTAAATTTGAAGTAATTACGTTCAGTAATTCAGAAGTTATACGAATATTATCATACTATTAGAATACCTATTCTGTGATATTGCCACCGCCACCGGGCCAGACAAGTTTGATGGACTATACTTATCTACTTATATTCAACAAACGTCTCCATACTCAAAGAGCTCAATATGACTCAAAGGCTTTCGTCACTTGTTCAACTGTGTATACATACTTAATTTCTTTGGGCATATCACAAGGAAGAGGTACGATAGAACACCTCGTCGTACAAGGTCGACTTGAAGGCACACTTCCATATGGTCGTTCCCCTACTACGTGGACGGATTCAATCCGTTCCGCAACAAATTTATCCGTCTCCGAGTGTTCCCGAGATGCCGTCAACAGAAGTCGATGGAAAGAGATCACAAGAGCTGCTGTGAAGGCCCAATCATAACCACGACCACTCTGCCATGAGTGAACGAATGAGAAGAACTTACTTAAATTATGGTATCATAGTGAAGATCAGCATCCGTACGTGGTCGATATTATTCCATTGAACCATATGACAGTTAAGTAGTAGATAGGCGCAAAAAAAGAAAAATGTATTAATTTGTATATCTTTATCAGATCTTTATTTAATTAAACTGGGACCAACCTGAGATATATCTAACCAAATAATAGCTATACGTAAATAGAAGAACCTCTTCCTTTTTCAAAGTTTTACCTTTCTTCCTATTGGCTTCATTCTGTTTATTAAGTTTTATTTTGAATGATCGTATTTCTCCATTTATACTTGTTCCACTCGTTTAGTTATTTTTCTTTTGTGATAACGTCCAACTTCCTGTTCTGCAGTAATTTGTATTTAACTTGATTCTCTTCGCTAATGTGAATTCTCGACTGCGATCCGTCAAGGCGTTGTTTTGTTCGCGAGATCTCTGAATAATGGGAAAAGTTTCCTTTCTAAATATGTCTCGGCAATGTTGCCGGATTTCGCCTTGCTATTTTTTGTTGCAGGCGCTATTTTATGCTCGGCGAGAAAATATAATTACTACATAAAGGTTTTTGATTCCCGCGGGAACTCTTTAATTTACCGGGACAAAAAGATAAAGGACATATGTCCTTCCCCGGGATACAAACTATCCTTATACCAAATTTCATCTAAATCGTTTAAATAGACGAGCTGTGAGAGACACACTCGCATTTATAATATTAGTATGAATATTGCTACTAGATGATACCCGCGACTTAGTCCGCGTGGTTAAGGTTTTTTGATTCACATTCACCGACGTACATTTAAAAAAAATACGAGAACAATTTAGAACCTCCTCCTTTTTTGGAAGTCAGCTAATAATGATCTACTCACGATTATACATAAGACTAGCCGACTTGCCCGCGAATTTGTCCGCGTGCGTGAAATAAGTTTATCAAATTCCCACGGGAACTGCCTAAATTTTCGGGATAATAATATATAATTGGTACCAGAATTTTCAAAATTGGTTCACTAGATCCAGAGATTATCCCCTACAACGTCACAAACTCACAAAGTCGTAAACTTTATCTCTAATGTTAGTATAGATAAGCCACATGAAAGGCTACTGTTTATATTTCAGATTTCTGTAGATATTTCCGTAACGAATTGCGTCGCGTCGTTTGTCGCTCACATAGAATACCTTAGTAATAATTATGTCAAATCGAGTTCAAATTAAATGAAAATTGAAGATAGTTTTAATATCCCATCAAAAACATAAATGTAAAATGAGAGCCAAGTTCAAAATTGTAATATATATGCCTTGGTTGTTGACTTCAGCGACAAAAGAAGTGCGATCTAAATGGGTGCCAAGATCAGTGGTCAGTCCTGAAATTTATTTATAACAACATATAATATTTTATAACAACTTAAAATATCATTTCTTCTTATAACTTAGTATAAAATGTTGAAGACTAAGGCTTTGGCTTGGCTAGTTTTCATATACGAATTATAGCCTTCACAAGTTGTAAAGCTGTAAGTTCTTATTTTATTCTTCCGAAAATTTGGCTTGCTGGTAGAAACTGTACTTTTAGGTACCTACTTAATAATAATTCGTATATGGAAACTAGCCAAGCCAAAGCCTTAGTCTTCAACATTTTATACTAAGTCATATGAAGAAATGATATTTTAAGTTGTTATAAAATATTATATGTTGTTATAAATAAATTTCAGGACTGACCATTGAACTTGGCACCCATTTAGATCTCACTTCTTTTGACGCTGAAGTCAACAACCCAGGCATATATATCACAATTTGGTACTTGGCTCTCATTTTACATTTATGTTTTTGATGGGATATCATTACTTTTTGTACAGAAATTATTGAACTCAATCTCAAATTCAAAACATATTTATTCAAAATATGTACCTACAAAGTACACCTTCTGAACGTCATGCTTACAGAGCATAAGACGTGATGGTGATAATTAACTACGGTATCTTAAAACTAAAGCTACGAGGGTTCCAAACGTGCCCTAGTCTGAGAAGAGCCCGCAATAAACTCCGTTTTTTTTATTATCACCATCTAACAAATATTTGAAATTATATATAAGTATGTACTTATAATATAACATTACATAATCAGCCGCTGTAACAATTCATACCCATGCCTTGCTATCATTCAAATAATCCTTTTACACTGTAATAGGACTTTTCTATTAGTTTAGTTTACATTAGGTACTTATTATTCGGTGTAAGGTCAGTGTGTCACCCACCAGTAATTCAATTATACGACTCATTGTACAAGATAATTAAAGACGAGAATTATCAAGAAAAATATATAGTGTACCTAGAGTTACACTGACATTGACAGATTACATCTATGGTCAGACCACCTCTACAGCACATTTCTACATCTCATCAATTTTGATTGCAAAAGTTCAAAATCAAAAGTTTTTAGTGAAACATTGAAAACAAGCACGGTAAACAGTCGATATCACAAAAACCACTATAAACAATGATTCATACAAATCACAATGACTGACAGCTTGAACTGACGACTTCAAATACGTTTCTTCTTCTTTTCTGTCAATGACGTTTCGTTGCACAAAATGCATGAATACGAAGGTAAGGTTTTAATGCACCTATATTAATATTCATTATTATTTACATTAAAATAATAATTATGTGTCATTTTCAATAGTTAAGGAGTTACTACCACCGCTTAAAGCAGTATTGTTTCAAAATAACGGTTGAATGTCACGTACTTTGACGTCCTTAAAATAATGATTATAACACTACAACATAAACGTCAACAATATTAAAATAATACGGCTTTAAGCAATGGTAGTATGCCCCGTGTCAGAGTTTTGATCTATACCTAGGTAGAGCATAAAAATGACGATTTTTGTACGTTTATATCTAAATAACCATTTGAGGTGTGCTTATGAAATTTGGAGCACATATGTATCTCACGGGTCTCAATATATGCGCCAAATTTGACATGTTTATGTGAAATAGTTTTTGAGTTATGAGGGGGTCAAAAGTGGCTCCAAATGGTTCGTGTAATATTACACACGGTGCTGCTCGCCAGTTTTTTTGAACTTTGGCTGGACACGCTTCCGCGTGTCTTGATCTCATATGAAAAGATTTACTTAAAGTAGGTACATAAACAAGCCTACGGTATAAGCATCAAACACAGCAGTTTATTTGTAGCGGAATCTCCTCCGGAATAGTAAAAGCTTAAAAAATATACCTAATAAGTTCCGCATTAGCCTGTTTAACATTCGGGCCAGTGGATCGCTCGCCCCCAACTTTTAATTAACACCGACAAATGAGGATTTAATTAGTCACTACTTAATTAAAGTGGCCGGATCTGTGATCGTCGAGTAAAAAGTTTTAAAATAGCTTTAAAAAGTGCTTACACATGGCCGCAAGAGGCGTAAGTTAAAGTTAATTTATATTTATTTATCTATTTTATTAACGTAGGTACTCCCATCGCGTAGCGGCATCAAACACAAACTCAAAACATATTTATTCAAAATAGGCTACAAAGTACACCTTCTGAACATAATGCTTACAAAGTATAAGACGTGATGGTGATAATTAACGACGGTAACTATCTTAAAACTAAAGGTACGAGGGTTCCAAACGCGCCCTGATCTGAGTCCAAACTCAAACGGGCTTGTTTTTTATAATCACCATCTCACAAATATCAGAAATTACTGAATAATATTTATAAATACATAGTAACATAATCTGTAGCTGGAACAATTCATACCTATGTCTTCCTATCATCAGCATTCTTTTCGATTAAGTACGATGCAGTCGAACTTGCTCAAAAGTTGAAAGTTTCGTGGTCCACTAACTACCCAATTCGGGATGATATGGAAATGTTTCATTTCAGATTACATCAGTGCACAGTTCTATTTTTTTTTTTAAATTTATTTAGTACAAAAAAGTTATAAAATTAGAAGAAAGATATACATAGTGGACAAGGGGGCGCTTATATCTATAAGAGATCTCTACCAGTGACCCTTGGCAGTGAGTAAGGTTGTGGAGGAAGATAGGTACAACAAGATATGAGATAGAATGAAACAAGATATTATATCATAAACTTATATAAGCACACAAACTATACATACTAATGACATAATTATATATACATAAATAAATACATACCAACATACTTAAGATATAGTATTTATAATTATGGTAGAGAAGATAGTTTTTACTGTTTCAGTCGAATTTTAAATTGGATTATTCATAAAAATTGGAAATAGATGAAATAGAGAAATTGGAAATAGTAGATGGGTTATTCATAAAAATACTATCAGGTAGTGAGTTCCATAGGCGCGTTGCAGCTACCGTAAAAGATTTATCATAATAAATAGTTCTACTGAGGTCTTCACAATTTTCGATGCACCAGATGCGACCGAATCTTACTTTTGACGTCACACATAAGACATTAGAATTGCTTGTCTCCCAAGGTCTAATAAAACACCCAATTCAGAATGACGTGAACAGCAAAATAAATCCATTCACGGACAATTTAATTCTGAGTGACATACAATTACGCTTGCCGGCAGAGTGCTCGCCGCTGAAACTATGGCTGTTGTGATATCGCCGTATAATTGGGTATTTGACAAATAGTCAAATCAGCAAATTTTTTTCAAACGTCAAAACGCGTCCTAAGCTATGGGATTATATGAAATTTTAAAATGTGACGTCATTTCAGTTCGACGTACTTTTTTACTTTAATCGATTAATCATAAAACTATCAGGGGACGTGGATATTACGACTTTTGGGAGATCCTCTTTATAGTAATAACTAAAAAATAATTTATTTGAATAGTAGTCAAATACCCAATTTCAACATGGTGAAATGAACTATATTATATATATATTTTTTTTTAAATTGTCAACTAGCGATACTTTTTTGCAGGCGCTAACCAGCTTTGTTCATGGCTGCTTCGTATTGTTTCTTTTTCAAATTAACATATCATTGCTTCTTTTAATACAGGACAGTCATTTCAATAAATTGAAATAAACTTTGGTTTTTAGACGAGTAGCGATTTTATCTTTTTCCTTTCCACTTAAAGTTAGCTCGTGACAGAGCGTGTTTTAACGCAACTTTGCAAAATAATTCCCAACTAGTCACACTGTAACACTTTGGGAGATCTTTCTTAAATAATTCCCAACCAGTCACACCACACTGTGACACTTTGGGGAGACCTTTCTAAAATCATTCCCAACCAGTCACACTCTGACTCGTTAGGCCAACCTACTGTTAGGCGATTTCACCTGATGGAAAGCGATGATGCAGTCGAAGATGGTAGCGGGCTAAACTGTTAGGGGCTGCCAGATATATTAAACCCACATCTACCCTAGTCGGTTTCTACACGGTATCCTACCGGAACCACAGTAAACAGATACAACCAGTATGGAAACTAAGCCAAGTTGATAAATTATTTACCTACGCTCCATTGAAGCAATAGGGTTGTCACTTTTAATGTTTTATGGTTTAATTTTGTTTTTGTTAATTAAAACATTCTATGTTCTGTAGTGATCAATTAATCGAATTGAAATAGCTAGTTTACGAATACAAATTAAATAAGTATCTAATGGCGTCGGTTAATCTTAATAGTTTAAAATAGGGAAAACAGTTTAATATTGACACACAATAACTTGTAGATCTTTGTTTTTTTTGTAGGTCACTAACTTATCATTATGGCGTAACCTTTTACATGTTTTGGCGGGAGTGTACGCGATCCGCGGCTGGGCGCACGGTAGGCGCCGCAGGTGGCGCGCGGGCTGGGCTCATGAGCTCTGTTTTCGGATGTTTGTCATGCATTTTCGGGTTGAAGCGTACCGCGTTTCAACCCCAAAAATGCGTGTGATACCTAATAATTAAAAAAACCTTGCATAAAAAATACCTTTATTTTTGACTAGCGGTCTGCCCCGGTTTCGTACGGGTGCAATTTAGATTTGTAATTTTATCGTGAAAAATACAAAGTGAACAAATTACAGGTTTTTTCATATTATGTACTATCTTTACTCAAATGTAAATTAATTAAAATTAATACTTGTAATGTAAGAAAGTATTTTTAGTAATCAATATAAATTTTCATTTCTATAGCTGTTATTTCAGAATTGCGCATTTAAAACAGATAGAAAATTATAACTAACCACTCGCGTAGATCTTGATCCCGTGAGGATATCGGGATAATAAATAGGTAGCTAGGTTCTTCTGGATAATTAAGTATTCTAAAAGTGAAAGTTTTATTAAAATCGGTCCAGCAGTTTTTGATAGCTGACCCGCCCCAATATATATCGGCTTCGCACGGGTAGATAGATAGACTGGTATTATTATATATTATTTCTGCCTCGGTGTTCTGTTTGTGATGTACGGTCTGAGTGAATAATTAACTTGAAGTTATCTGAAGTTCTAAGTTTTGTTTAAAACTTCGTATGTAAACATTGTGACTATTTAAAGCGGTCTGTAATTCCCTAATTAAATCAATTTAAGAATTTCAAAATGGCGCTGATTTAATAAAATGTTGGTAACAGTTTCCTGTTTTGTGATCCTAGGGATCCTCAGATGTCGATTTTGAACGAAATCGGTTCAAAAACAAACAATTTCAAAATGGCGCTGACTTTTTTAAATTTTGGTACCGGTTTCCTGTCTTGTGATCCTAGGGATCGTCAGATATCGATTTTGAACGAAATCGGTTCAAAAACAAAGAATTTCAAAATGGCGCTGATTTTTTAAAATTTTGGTTACAGTTTCCTGTTTTGTGATCCTAGGGATCCTCAGATGTCGATTTTGAACGAAATCGGTTCAAATACAAAGAATTTCAAGATGGCGCTGACTTTTTTAAATTTTGGTACCGGTTTCCTGTTTTGTGATTCTAGGGATCGTCAGATATCGATTTTGAACGAAATCGGTTCAAAAACAAAGAATTTCAAAATGGCGCTGATTTTTAAAAATTTTGGTTACAGTTTCCTGTTTTGTGATCCTAGGGATCCTCAGACGTCGATTTTGAACGAAATCGGTTCAAATACAAAGAATTTCAAGATGGCGCTGACTTTTTATAATTTTGGTACCGGTTTCCTGTTTTGTGATCCTAGGGATCGTCAGATATCGATTTTGAACAAAATCGGTTCAAAAGCAAAGAATTTCAAAATGGCGCTGACTTTTTAAAATTTTGGTGTAGGTTTCCTATTTTGTGATCCTAGGGATCCTCAGATATCGATTTTGAACGAAATCGGTTCAAAAACATAGAATTTCAAAATGGCGCTGACTTTTTTAAATTTTGGTACCGGTTTCCTGTCTTGTGATCCTAGGGATCGTCAGATATCGATTTTGAACAAAATCGGTTCAAAAACAAAGAATTTCAAAATGGCGCTGACTTTTTTAAATTTTGGTACCGGTTTCCTGTCTTGTGATCCTAGGGATCGTCAGATATCGATTTTGAACAAAATCGGTTCAAAAACAAAGAATTTCAAAATGGCGCTGACTTTTTTAAATTTTGGTACCGGTTTCCTGTTTTGTGATCCTAGGGATCGTCAGATATCGATTTTGAACAAAATCGGTTCAAAAACAAAGAATTTCAAAATGGCGCTGACTTTTTAAAATTTTGATACCGGTTTCCTGTTTTGTGATCCTAGGGATCGTCAGATATCGATTTTGAACAAAATCGGTTCAAAAACAAAGAATTTCAAAATGGCGCTGACTTTTTAAAATTTTGGTACCGGTTTCCTGTCTTGTGATCCTAGGGATCGTCAGATATCGATTTTGAACAAAATCGGTTCAAAAACAAAGAATTTCAAAATGGCGCTGACTTTTTTAAATTTTGGTACCGGTTTCCTGTTTTGTGATCCTAGGGATCGTCAGATATCGATTTTGAACAAAATCGGTTCAATAACAAAGAAATTCAAAATGGCGCAGATTTTTTAAAATTTTGGTAACAGTTGCCTGTTTTGTGATCCTAGGGATCCTCAGATATCGATTTTGAACGAAATCGGTTCAATAACAAAAACATTCAAAATGGCGCTGACTTTTTAAAATTGTGGTACCAGTTTCCTGTTCTGTGACCCCAGGGAGCCCCAAATATCGATTTTCAAGAATTTAAAAAACGATAGTTCAGCAGAGTTCAAGCAGCCGTATACTACGCAATACACTCCTGGCATTTTTAAAAAGATCGCGGAAATAGACATAAACGTGACCACTCGTCATGACGCGGCACTCACTACTGACGGCCTCGCGACGACTGCTTAGAAGTCTCGTCGATGCGCATGTTTGTGTGAGTGAGCTGTTTCGAGCGTTTCTAGGTAGTTTCACTACTGTTTGTATCTGTTTACTGTGCCGGAACGTTAAATCGCTTGGCGGTACATCTTTGCCGGTAGGGTGGGAACTAACCACGGCCGAAGCCTCCAACCAGACAAATCATCCAGCCTTCTATGTTACCTAAAGAATAAAATAAAAATTTTATCTAAGATACGATTTACATTGGAGGCAATAAAGTGCATAACCTCGACTAAAAGTTAAACATAAGGCCTTGCTATTACTAAAACCAGTATAATTAAGCCCATATTACTAAGGACTCTCGTATTAAACGAAACCTTTCACTAAGTTATTTAAAGTTATAAGCTTCTACTAATGAAGTAATTTCCGTGGTTTTTGATACTCGAAGGTGGACTTAAGCGTTAAACTGGAATCATGCCAGCTGACCAAGAGCAATTTTCCTCCAAATTCACTTTTTAGTCCATTTGTGCATTGCAAGGAAAATGAGAATACGTTTTTGATTATGGCTGCGGGAACGGTAAGGCTCAGGACATATTGGCGCAGAGTCGAAGCGAAGCGTAAAATTGTCTGCAAAAAGCCTTTCTAGGAAATAATCAGTCAAGTCTCTGCCTTTTTCTTCTTTTTTTAAGAATAAAAAAACAATAATGAGGTCTCGGTCGAACGCGCGCTTGCCTAGAAGATGCCTATTCACTCTTGCCTTGAATGTACTTAATTATACGTGGCAGGATATACATGCGCTGAAGGAGCATCCCATGCTTTAGCGGTTCGTATCAGAAACGTAGAGCAAAACCTTTCAGTCTTTCTCTTAGACTGGTATTATACATTATCAAATTTATATGATTAGCTGATGCCCGCGACTTCGTCTGCGTGTTTTTTTTTGGAATTCCCACGGAAACTGCTTAATTATCCGGGGTAAAAAGTAGCCTATGTCACTTTCCAGGTCCTCAACTATACACATGCATAAATAACGTCTATTCCTTGCTCCGTTGTGGCGTGATTAGAAGGCAAACCAATGAACCAACAAACAAACACGCTTTCGCATTTATAATATTAAGTATGATTCTTTTGGATTATGATTCATTTGGATTACCATATGAATAGATCGTCAGCCGATAGCTGATGTCCACAGCTGGACATAAGTCTCTAGTGCAAGAACACGACCATTGTCACTTCAGATTCACGATCAGGGCCGTCTTTAACCTATTGGAGGCCCTGGGCACATTAGGATAGTGGTGCCCCTATGAATTTGACAGAGGACTATTTCAGACATAAAATTTATTCATATTAAACACCATATCCATATCCATATCCATATTAAACACTTTCTTTCTTCTTTTCTTACTTGAATGTCGGCTATCTATCGGTAGGTGATCTGGCTGGAAGTACGGGGCCCCATCGATTGCGGGGCCCTGGGCACGTGCCCAGAGTGCCCTGTGGGAGAGAGGGGCCTGGTCACGAATCACGACACGTCGAACTATGTCGGTTACTTTACTCCTCATTTCTGATTTGACCGCATTTCGATCCAGTAAAGTTTAATAGCATTTAGATTACTGGGGTCAGGGGTATGGAAAATGGCGCGCGTCGCGTGGGCGGCTTTAATCCTAAATCGAAAACAAACTCCATCGGCCCGCATCGCCGCAGTGTAAAGGCATCATTATCGAAGTCCAGCTGCATAATAATAAAATTATAAATTCCAATTATGAGAAAGTGTTTCAAATGGCGAAAATGTTATTTTAACATTTTTGTAATCTATATTAAGATTATAAAGAGGTAAAGTTTGTGAGTTTGTGACACTCCAGGGGGTAATCTCTCGATCTACTGAACCAATTTTGAAAATTCTGGTACCAATAGAAAGCTACATTATTTGTGAGTGTCATAGCCGTATTAATTCGAAAAATTAGGGAGTTCCCGTGGGAATTTAAAAAGTTATTTCACGCGGACGAAGTCGCGGGCATCTGCTAGTATAGTAATATAACGGACAGCAAAAGGGATAGAATTAAAACAAAAACCTCCTAATAATATTATAAATGCGAAAGTGTGTGTGTTTGTTGGTTTGTCCTTCAATCACGCCGCAACAGAGTAAAGATACTTTTTATCCCGGAAAATAAAGGAGTTCCCGCGGGAAAAAAAACTAAAACTTAAGTCACGGGCATCACCATGGTTTCTCTCAGGTTTCTATGGTCAGGCCCAAGGAGTCCAAAGGCAGGATCATCATCACTTCAACCCATTGCCGGCTCAAAACTACGCACGAATCTCTACTCAGAATTATAAGGGTTTGACAATAGTCTACCACGCGGGTCAAGCGTAGATTGGCAGACTGAACACACGTTTTAGAAGATTATGACAGCCCTCGGTATGCAGGTTTCCTCACGATGGTTTATAAATAGACGATCGAATATGGTGCCTTCCTTCAGAAGCGCATTTTTAAGTTTCACAAAGAGTTGCTCATTTCACTGAGTTGTCATCATCACTATTGGCTTAAATCGTTAGTGTAATATAGTTTTAACATAACATATTAAACGGCAATACGTAATACGGTATTAAAAAATTTAACACGCGTTCCTTATTTGCAAGCTGTAAATCTATAAGCCACAATTCGATTCCCAATAGCGCGGAAATAAAGAAGAAAAGGAAAATCAGTTCAATACGAATATACTTTTAATGTCGGATTTACATATTTATGCATGTTTTAAAACGGCTGTCCACCGAACAAGCGGGATGGTTTATTTATTCTGCGTTACAGGCTGTGTCACATGTTTGGAGGGATGGTTGACGGGATCTTGATGGGACCTCGTCGGGACGGCAGTGCGACGTGATAAAATACGTCACACTACGGATATACTACACTAATAGTTTTCTAGTATAGTATTCTTGCCTGCAAATACTCGGCGTGATTTATTTACTATTTTTGTTTATATGGTAGTAGGAATTAATGCGTAGAGACTTTGACTGTGTCGAGATGCGGTGTCTGTCGTTTAGTCATCCTTTCGCGTCCTACACAGACAAATCCCCACCATTGTCTTAAGAGCTATTACTACATGACCCCAAAAGCTATACTTAGTTCGCGTGCTATATAATGTATTTTTAATTAGAAAAAATGTAAACACGCAGCTTCACCATGAAAAGCGAGACGCGCTTGGCAAGGAGGAAAATCGTAATACAAGTTAAAAACCTAACTCGAGAACACACGTCACGCACAACTACTGTAGCTAACGCAAAGTAGTCTATACCATTGCGGGACGCGTCTCTGTTGCGTCCCGCCAGCTGTGTAGTGATGCCTTTACCTTGCATTACAAAATGTAGCATTTAAAAGCGCAATTTCATCCGATTACTTATTTTGCGTCAACGTTATTATCTCCCTTTGCTTTGACAGGAAAATGTATGTCCGAAAAACGTTATTCATGAGCCTTTCTTTTTGTTTTTCAGCAGTTTGGCGCGGATTTACGAATGGGACTTGGATGAAAAATAACCTGAATAACTACCCAGTAATGTGAATGGATTGCTGAAGTTTTTAAAATTGCTTTTTTTTGTCTAAACGTTAATCAACCATCTTCTTTTTCTATTAATGGACTGGTTTCCGCACTTAAAGCTTAACCGTCTACTGAAAAGACAAACAATGTTGGTGGGGAACGACGTTTTGTCCGGTCGCCTCCTGTATTTTTGCCGTCAATAAAAAAGTCAGTCAGTGGCGTGCACAGAGCTTTAAGCTGGGGGTAGGCTAGTAAGTCAGTATACCTATTTACTGACTGTTATTATAAAAATAAGCGTTAACATATTTCCATTTGGGTAAACAGTGCTTTTATGCCTCTGAACTGCACGCCATTGTCCTCAAAGTATGTATGAATATTGACTTGAAAAGCCCCCGCTTTTATTTCGCAGTTTAAAACCTAATGGTAACCGAACTTTACCTGCTATAAAAGCTTGATGCATCTGGCGTTTCTTTTGTGTGACAGAATGTTAATTCACCATTTTTAGTGACATTGCAACTTACATAGTTTAAAGAGTAAGAAAAATGCCATACTAGTCTGTATCTAGAGACAATATTCAAGGTGGAAGACTATATATAAGACGCTTTGTACCCAGCAGTCTCCAAGTTGTTTAAAGTAAAAGCTTACCTTTAAAAGGAATAACAAACTTGAAAGAGACTATCCACATGAGACTATACGAGGCATTCACTTGTAGCGTCAGCACGATGCATTTTTCTTTTACACAATACGTAATTTTTCATTGAATCATTTGGCTTTACGTTGTATTGATTGTCAGATTGCAATGTAACTTTTTCTCGCTGTCGACAGATTGTGAACCGTTCAATGTTTTAAGTGTCAATTTCTGAAATATTCATTGTATTTACGTTTTCTTGTCTCTTTCTTAGGTTAGGGTTCGATGTAAATTATCAGTTTCTATCGGGTTAATATATTTAACAGGAAAATGTGACTGATTGATCTATCAACGCTCAGCTCAAACCACTAGAGGAATTGAGCTGAAATTGGCAAGCAGAAGCTGTAAGCATCCTAAATTAGGGGTTTGAAATATGTGTAGTCCACGCGGACGAAGTCGCGGGCGAAAGCTAGTAAGTTTTTCTTCTCTGTAACTATTTGATGTGCAATAAAGTATTATATTTTTCGTAGCCTTTTCAGCTAGAATTTAGCGCCTATATATTAAGATTAATTGAAGTCATAAACTTAATAGCTTTAGTAATAGCTAATGCTAGTACAGAACTAAGTAATTTTATGATATTCGCTCTAGACTCTAATAGATCAAGACTAGAAATGAATAATCCTGTTATTTAAAACTTGTACACGGACAGGTTAGCTCGCTACCATCTTAGACTGCATCATCACTTACCATCAGGTGAGATCGCAGTCAAGGGCTAACTTGTAGTAGATAAATAAAAAATTTCTTACAATCTACCGAAAAATGCTATAAATAAGTAAGAAACAAGGGAGGGACGAGTGACCTATTTCCTTTCCTCCATGCCTCGGAGAGCACGTTAAGCCGTCGGTCCCGGTTATATCACGAGTATTGAGTACCAACTACGTGTACAAGTTTTAAATAACAGGATTATTCATTTCTAGTCTTGATCTATTAGAGTCTAGAGCGAATATCATAAAATTACTTAGTTCTGTACTAGCATTAGCTATTACTAAAGCTATTAAGTTTATGACTTCAATTAATCTTAATATATAGGCGCTAAATTCTAGCTGAAAAGGCTACGAAAAATATAATACTTTATTGCACATCAAATAGTTACAGAGAAGAAAAACTTACTAGCTTTCGCCCGCGACTTCGTCCGCGTGGACTACACATATTTCAAACCCCTAATTTAGGATGCTTACAGCTTCTGCTTGCCAATTTCAGCTCAATTCCTCTAGTGGTTTGAGCTGAGCGTTGATAGATCAATCAGTCACATTTTCCTTTCATATACTTATTTAAATATCTAAAAACTAATTTAAATGGTTGCAAAAGTGATTAAAATATATTTTGTTATCTTACTAATCTTATCTTATTATTATTATAAATGCAAAAGTTTGGAAGGATGTGTGGATGTACGGATGTATGGATGTATGAACGTATGGATGTTTGTTACTCAATCACGCCTCAACGGCTGAACGGATCTGGCTGAAATTTGGCACAGAGATAAATTATAGTCTGAAATAGCACATAGGCACTTTTACCCCGGAAAATTAAAGAGTTCCCGTGGGAACCAAAAAACCTCAAACCACGCAGACAAAGTCGCGGGCATTCGCTAGTAATATTAGTGCCTGCGGCGATTATTCAAAAGACTTTCAAAGAAAGCGACGTCGACTGGGTCCGCACTTGCGAACTGTCTATGAAACTTGTGAAATGCTGACTACTTAAACCACAAGGGGCTACTAGGGATATCAATAGTTTATAATACTTTCTCATAAAATAAAGTAACTGAATGGCATATCAAATCAAACTACAGCTTTGAACACTAGATCTAGAAACTTGTGGTTTTGCTTAAGGGTTTCCTTTAACGTAGATTACCACAAACAAAATATTGGAATGTATTTGCAGCAATTTTACTACACAAATTTTATGTTATGTATTATAAGGTAAGTTAGTTAAAATTATAAATAATTAGTGTAAATTTTTAGTTAGTGAGTCAAATAAGTTAGGTAAATTGTAAGTTTATTGTAAGTTAAGGTTAAAAAATATTTGTCAATTGAGTTACTCAATCTTTATAGATGATATCTGTCAATTATTTTATGAGACTAATGAATCAACACATATTGCGTTCAACATTAGGGCTTGTGCCTCCCCTTGTCCCTCATCATCATCATCATTGTTGTCACTGTAGCCTTTGGAAGGCCTAGGCCTGCTCCAGAAGGTTCCTTTATCTGTCTCTATCTTAAGCGTTCTTTATTCAAAGCCCCTTTTGGTTATATCTCTATCTAACAACTAAAGCCATGGCTGACCAATGCTACATACATCTGACTGCGTTATAGCATTATTTTTTCGGGGTTGACATTCATCCATGCGCTGTATAATTATGCAAAGATTTAATAATATACACAATAATATTATACGTGAACAGTGAGTTCTATTAGTTTAATAAAGATGCTAGAGTAATGTAAAAAATGAGGTGTAATGCGCAAAATTAATTTCTATTTTCTTAAGAAATTAATTAAAACTTACGACTTTCGAATATACGAAGAGCTTCCTATCAGTACGTCATAGAATATGACCATATTATTGTGTGTAGATACTTACAGCGGCTCCGATCCAACCTTATTATCTAATTTTAATAGTTTAAGGTATATCTTAAAACTTTGCCTTTGGTGACAGCCCTATTATTTCACGTGAAAATCAAAGTTCACCAGAAAGCGCAACGGTAATTAAAGTTCTAAGTTTGAGAGACTCGATTTCCTAAGTGATGTCCTCAACTATACCCATGCAAAAAATTACGCCGATCCGATTTTCTCTGTTCCGGCGTGATTGAAGGACAAACCAACAAACAAATACACTTTCGCATTTACAATATTAGTATGATTTAGGTTAATAATAATTTATCCAATGTTTCCTAACATCACAGTAGTATTATCGAAGCTAGTTGACGCTCGCGACTTTACCTGCGTAGATTTAAGAATTCGAGCGTTAACTTTTTGATTTTTCTCCAGGATTCAAGTTTTATTTGTACTTACCTACTAAATTTCATTTAACAGATGGACCTTGAAAAAGTAACAGACAGACAGAACCACACTTATGGAATTTTGAATAGGCCTGCACAGCTGTTCACATCTACGTGTGCTTTGTATCCCCGCACGCATAATTTAGATATGGAAATGCGGAATATAGTTTAACTGTATTTTATTCCCACTTTAACCATTAATCCAACTAATTAAATTTCAGAATTATAGAAGAATATAAAAGCTTATTTTTATTATATAATAACTTTATTATAGAACAAGCGGTGATAGCATTAGGTGTTAAGTATTTTCGGGTGGGTCATAGGGGCAGGGGTAGGGGTAATTTGTCATTTCATTTGTCTCTCGTCTGGTCTAGTAGGCGGCTTGAAGCTTTCCAGTAGGACGCCGTATAGAAACGGATTAAAATACCTTGCCATGTTATTAAGGGCTCACTTGTTGCATAGTTTAACAGCAAATTAAAATAAAAACCATTTATTCGGCCAAAGTTGACACTAAAATTATAGGTAGGTGAGTACAGGTACATTTTCAAAGAAATTACTAAAAAAATAAATAAATCCTCAGCTCTTCAAAAACAAGACACCGTACTAACAAAATACAGTACTTAAATAATATGTCCTACGTGACCTTGTTGATTATGGACCTTAATCATAGGAAGGTATGGGTATGAATTATTCCAGCGGCTAATTAAGTTATAATTATAAATCCAATTAAGTAGTTATCTATAATTGTGAGATGGTGATAATAATAAAAAACCCCGGCTCAGTTTGTTGTGGGCTCTGCTCAGACCAGGGCGCTTTTGGAACCCTCGTAGCTTTAGTTTTAGGATACCGTAGTTAATAATCACTATCACGCCTTATATATATATATTGTAAGCATGACGTTCAGAAGGTGTAGGTACTTTGTAGCTGCCTATTTTGAATAAATATGTTTTGAGTTTGAGGGCGCTGCCTTAGCTTGAAGCCAAATAGTTTCGACTATAAAACCATAATCTCCACTAAAAAGGTTATTTATAGATTCAACAGCAATCCAAGTATAAAGTATATATCAATGTTAAGGTGGTCGAATCACCGTACAACTTGTTGGAATACGTAACAAGAGATCTATTGCATTTGCACTCGCCTTTTGACCGCTGGAGTTGAAGTGCTCTTCAATGAAAAGCTAACATTTCGACCGTTTGACTTTACTTGATCTAGGTCGTTAGCTATGACTTAAATTGATGATAGGGAATGGCTGAGATGTGGATTTGTTGTTAATGAGTTTGCATGTACCGCTTTTATTGGTCTAACGTGGTACCCTATTGGAATGTTTATAGGTAAATATTTCAATTGGTGGCCCAGTGTGAGATTCTTTACCTATTTATTGTAACATAATAGCCGCCACGTAAGTTGAACTATGCGCAGAAACACATTCCGAGTGTCATATGAAGTGTGGTATGAGGTGCGCCGCGAGGGGCCGCGCGTTACCATACCCCTCGCTCCCCGCGCATGCTCCGCACGGTCCTGTAGTACAATGTACCTGCGCAGACGACCGCCATTTTGGGTCAACTTACTGGACACGATCTACGCATTTGTATGGAATTGTCAAGCGCTTGTTCAATTCCATGGCGGCGTTTCCAGGACACTATAATTCTGCCGCGTCCTAGAACGGAATTGAGGACTATATTCATATTATAATATTTTTTTATTGGGAGATAGGCTTACGCTTGACGACAATCATGCTTAGTGCTAAGCAGTGATGAGCTCTAGGTTGAAACGCGCTTGCCTAGAATATGCCTATTCACGGCATAATATGCGCGGCAGACGTTGCGTGGCATCGCAATGTTGGACACACCGTTACGCGATCGAGTGGGTATATACAAAATCACCCAACAGGCCCGCGGATCTTGGCGCGCCCTATATTTGTGTTTGATTGTAATAAGTCTATGCAGCTTTACGTAAAATTATGCACTTCTTCTATTGAACCCGGTAATGTCAATATTATTTAGTGAATGCCGACATTAACGATTTTAAAGTTCTAACGGTAACATTTATGTATGTAGATGTGGGTTTATCGATACAAAGATAATTTTTATGTGTCTTCGAATGTTTCTGAACAAAAGCACAATGAAATATCGTGCAGCGAGTAGATACCTAGGTAGAGCAAGATCGATTGCAGCTTGCACTTGCCTTGATAGGTCGAGTGGAAGTGAACTGGCATACATTTCTAACCTTTGATTTTGCTCGACTTGACCCAATTCACATATTATTCCATTTGCCGTAACAAGCAGTGCCCTATACGTATATAACGGTGAAATGATTGGTATAGTGCAACCATCGCATCACCTCTGGATATTGGCTAACGCTATTTTGACCGAAATCCATTGTCGCTGTGGCCAATATTATTTCTGTGTATCATAATATTGACCACTTACAACAACAGGGGGTTCATACTGCCGTATTGTTTCAAAATTGTTGACTTTCGTGTCTTAGAATTACAATCCTTATTTTAGAAAAATCAAGGTACGTGACATCTACTGGATCTTCTCAGACCAGGGTGCGTTTGGAACCCTCTTATATTTAGTTTTAAGATACCGTAACCGAGTGTCACCATCATGTTTTATAAGTAAGTAATTTTTATCGTCAATAAGTGAACCTACAGTGTACTTATATTGAATAAATGATATTGATTATTATGTATTGTAATTTTGAGTAATATTGCTTATTGACTTATGTGTTGGCAGTATGGCCACAGAATAGGTAATAGTGGTATGGCCCCTGAAATTGTAGCAAATAGCAATGATTGACGTCGCTTTTCGGAATAGAGTTACAATAGCCGTTTTAACGAAATCGTGCCCGTCAAAGGTTTTGGCACTTTCTGGACTGAACTGGACTGGTCGAAGCAGCTAATTAGCAGGTACCTACACTCTCTCTCTATTCCGAAATTCCAACCGACCGGAGAGAGATCAAGTGCAGGACCTATGGTTTTATATGCTCTCTGAGGCACAACGATGTAACAACGGTTCCATTGTCATGCTTTTTTGCAAATAGCATGACCCGGAAGTCTTAGTTAAGCGTGCTCTGATACGCAATGGACAAAGTTTGTTAGTTGAGCTAACCCGGCTGAGTTTTTTGTGGGCTCTTCTGAGGCCACCTTTAGACCCTCGTACGTAATTGATTATCACCATCATGTTTAAATTTTAAATTACTAGATGATACTCGCGACTTCGTCCGCGAGGATTAAGTTTTTTTAAATTCTATACTAAATTTCATCAAAATCGGTTGAACGGATGGGCCGTGAAAGCGTAGCAGACAGACACACTTTCGCATTTATAATATTATAAGTATAGATTGGCCGTTAGTAGGAGTACAGTGACTCACAAACTTTACCTCTTTATACTATAAGTACAGATATTCTGGTCTAGTTTTAGCAGCAATTGTGAATATTATTGAGCAACGATTTAAGCCACTTAAACTCTAATATCATAATTCGCAGATTAAACCGAACCGATTTTGCCGGTTATTCACCTGTTTAGAGTAGTGGTATAAACTACACGGCAGCAGGCCTGTGTCACTCTTGGTACTTGCGCGACGAAAATACCGACGATCGCGCTCATTCCCGGAATGCTTACGCAGTCGGGGCTGGCGCGTTATAAGCGAGCGACGTGCTAGTGAATTTAACGCTGTTTTCGTAAATAGTTTTTTGAAAATATTTGTTTAATAGTTTAAGTTAAGTGTTTAGCATATTAATTATTTGTAGGATAAATAGTTGTAGACATTTAAACTCATGTATATATAATGGTCTATCGATCTTTAGAATTATAATGGCAAAAAAATATAAGACATTATATTAAATTCAAACAGCTATAAATATTAAAATAAATAATTAAAAGTTATACCTACTGTATTTTTTTACTCTTTCTTTAACGCGCGGCGATAATGTTTAATTTAGCTTGCTTGCGTGTTTTATCTATTTAATAATCATTATTTTGGCTATTAAAGCTAGCAAGCAAGTCAACAAGTAGTCAATACAATAATAAGTAGTCAATAGTACTAGCAAGTATATAGTGTATTATCTATGAATAGTACTTCTATCACGGAACAGGTACAATTCATGTCAAACTTAAATGAGCCTCTTTTCAAGTAATTTTTTTGAATTGAGGCACGAGCTGTAGGAAGAACAAACGAGTCGCAGGGAATACGCTCGCCCTAGTTAGGCCCTTACTCCCTAATTCTTATTACACCTTGCCGATTTAAAGTAAGGGCACGGAATATATATTTATATATTTCCGTGATCGAAGTGTATCTACCTCTCCGAGCGAAATATTATGTTTCGCCGCACTGCTTCGCCGCGACGAATGACCTTGCAAGTTGCGTGCGTAGTGAAGAACTCACTGTGTAGCGACACACAGTAAACACAGTCGATCATAGTCAGAGTAGGTACCTTACTTACCAATTCGAAAAACCTACTATTGTTGTACTGTTTGCTGACAGCCCTAGACAAGCTCGCAATGTCGTCCGTGACGTAGGAAAGGGAAAAGATTCAAAGCAATACGGACACTCGCGCGCGACGATAAAGTTTAATTTAGCTTGCGTGCGTGATTTATCTTTTTAATAATAATTATGTAGGCTATTAAAACGTCGGCAAGTAGTCAACATCAAAGGAGTGAGACTTCTGTACGTCAGTACTATTATATTATTCTGTGACGGCAGGCTAAGCCAGCGCGCGGGATTAATTTCACATGATTAATTTTGTGCGCAGGTGTTTATATAACCATTGATTTAACTTCGATGTTATTGTTTGATTTAATTTCGAGTAAGTCAAGCGGAGTTTTCAACAGTGTTCAAGAAATAAATATCTATTACCTGCTCACTGAACCATATAATCTATTAAACTAAATACCTAGAATATTTTACATTTATACTTAAAGAGGTGAAGTTTGTGAGGTTGTAGGGGGTAATCTCTGGATCTACCGAACCGATTTTGAAAATTCTAGTACCAATAGAAAGCCACATTACTTGTGAGTGTCATAGACTATATATTAACCCAAAATTATATATAGTAGTATAGTAGTAATACATAGAATAAGTACCTATTAATTTGATGTGAAAGAAAGAAAGAAAAAACATTTATTTTCCAATTTTGCCACATATGTCCTTACCTCAAAGGTATGCTACCACGGCGCCTCCATCATCACCATCAACAGCAATGAGCTAAACTAACAAGGTGACACAAACGCTTACTTCAAGCAACTATTACTTCATAATATTTTATTACCAATTCTTGTCTTTTTCAATTCTAGACCCACAAGCCAACAAATATCAATACCAGCATAAACAGAGTCAAACATTGTATTAGAATAAAAAAATTGGCAGTCATAGGGACTGCCGATAGAAATGAAAACGAACGATTTTTTTTTTAATGTTTATGTTGGTCACGGTCACGCGAATCTACATTTTTACCCCCCAATAAGTGCTCAACGCGCCTGAAGAAGTTTTCACTTCAAAAACGAAATACAACATTACAACCAGCAATGATTATATTTATTTATGTGTTCCCCTTATTCATAAAAGTCAATATACTTTTTATGTTTTGTATGAGTAGCAAGGACAAAACCTTGGTCAATAACAACGCGGCGCATCAGGGTCACATCGATAGTTAGATAGATAAATTCTTTATTGCCACACAAACATCCATATCTTGAATAGAAGCAGGCGTTACTTTGCGGAAGTCCATGATAGTGAATGAACTAGAAGTTTAATTCGCTATAATCCGCTACAATAGACAAATCTTTGTGGTACAGTGCGTGTCTTTTACCTGCAGCATGCTACACCCACCACCCAGCAATTCGCACAGGCACAACACCAAACCACATTGTGAAGTCTTCACAATCGTGCATTGTCGAGTCAACGTCTCCTGAAGATGCTCCGGTGTCAGAGTGAAACGTACGTTGAGAGTGATTTGGAGGATTTGTGTGGTTTAGTGTTGTGCCTGTGCGAATTGCTGGGTGGTGGGTGTCGCATGCTGCAGGTGAAAGACACGCACTGTACCACACAGATTTGTCTACTGTAGCGGATTATGGCGAATTAAACTTCTAGTTCATTCACTAACATCCATATCCATACTTCCATACTAATATTATAAACGCGAAAGTGTGTCTGTCTGCTACGCTTTCACGGCCATCTGCTCAACCGATGTTGATGAAATTTGGTACAGAGGTAGATTGTATTCCGGGGAAGGACATAGGCTACTTTTTAACTTGGAAAATTAAAGAGTTCCCGCGGGAATCAAAACATCTTAATCCACGTGGATGAAATCGCGTATCTTTAAATCTTGTAAAAATATAAAATATACAAGTATAGAAAAAAAAAATTGATATGACGACAAGACTCACAACGCGACGATTCGTAGCAGCGACTGCAACAGACTTCATCCTTCTTTTAACCGTTAGAAGTACGGCACTGTAGAACCCAACGATCTACATACTATTACTTGTATTAATTAATAAATTAAATAATGTCCAGAGAGATTAGCCATCTGCACTCTCTGTTCCTTTACTCTCATAGACACGACCGGAGAGAGATCAGGCGCAGGACTGAAGAATGAGGCTGAGAAAGTACTGAAAATTCCTAGTCAGAAAAACCCAATACTTATAATTATGGCCCGACCTGGACTCGAACCCGAGACCTCGTCGGCCTCAGTCGAACATGCTAATCACTAGACCAACGAGACAGTTAGAGCTGGAAATCCTTGTATTACAAAGTATACCATAACATTTACTTTAACGTTGGAGTCGCTGCCGTAACGCATCATGTTTGACCAGAGATTGGGCCTGAGATCTAAATAATGTTTAATGTAAATATTCAACGTGAAATATATTATAAAGAAGGCTGTTCACAAACATTGTTTACTGAATAGAAAGGGAAATGTTTATGATTCTCTCATACTAACGTGTTTACATCTAAATTACTTTTGGTAGTATACCTTTAATAATATGTATTTAGGTATTTTATGGATAAGATTCTGGTTGTTTGTGATACTAACCTAGATTTTGAGTCACTCTCAGTACTTAGGTGTAAGTATCTTCGTTGTCGTCGTCTCAACCAATATTGAAAGACCAACCAATACTGTTGGAAGAAGGTCTCCTGCGTGTTAGCGCCGTTCGATGACTACAGAAGGCGCTGTACTTGTGAGGCGTCAAAGCAGTCGTTACACGAGGTTTCCGCCAATCAAAGCAGTTTTCGTTAATGTGACAGCTATGTTTAATGACGTGACTTCAAAATACTGCTTTAGAATATTACATTATAGCAACTTCAAAGTCTTTAACCATTCGATACTCAGATTTGCGTCGAGTAGCAAGTGTTCTAGAAAGTAGACCTATCTATACCTTGGTTGCGAGTGGTTATGGATCCAGTTGTTGTTATATTGTTACATTGCAATTAATTGAATATATCTAATATGTTCTTATGTTTATTCCTAAATAAATGACCGAGTCAGTGTATTATATATTGTGAGTTTGCATCTTAAAACCCTATCCATCACCATACGCAAGTAGGTCTACTACATGCATGGATCTATATTTATGATATTAGTATAGATGCGAAAGTTGGGATTGATGGATGGATGTTTGATGGATGAAAATTAAAGAGTTCCTGCGGGAACCGAAAAACCTCAAACCACGCAAACGAAGTCGCGGGCATTCGCTAGTAGCACATATGTAACTTTTTAGCTCGGAAAATTAAAGAGTTAACTAAATGGGGAACTAAAAAACCTCAATCCACGCTACGAACTCGTGGCTGATGCCCACGAGTTCGTAGCGTGGATTACTAGTTTATTATATAATATTATTATAGATCATTGCGTCATACTGAATGAATACAGTTAACTGAAACTTAAGGGTTGAATTTTGGAAAATCCTTTCTTGGCGGATGCCTACGTCATAAAACCTATCTGAATGCCAGCCCGATCCGTCCAGTTAGTTTGAGCTGCGCGTTAAAATATCAGCCAGTCAGTCAGTTACCTATTTCTTTTATATATTTACCTAGACTTTTGGAACCCATTTAATCAGGCGAGTTTTGTGAAATTACTTTTTCGTTTCAACCATTTTAGTTCCTACATTATTTTAAAAATTCTAGTTGCACTTACAGCTAATAAAGTAACCCTATAAACTACCCGCTTCGCAGTCAGTAATATCTACCAGTGGAACTTTTTAATACACTGTGAATATGTCATACTTACTTGGACTTCTACTGCGATGCTAACTTCGCCTAGCGAGTCGCCGTAAGAAATGAATAAAATAACTTTTCCGACTACCGATAAGCCGAAGTTTCAGGGAAGCTTGCGATTTATTCCAATTTACTTCGGACATCAGTTTTTTTTTACAGAATTGTGAATGGAATTATGACGTGATCAAGTAAGTACCTGAGAGTACGCTCCGAATATCACTTAAATTTGATGCCCACGACTTCGCCTGGGTAGAATAAGTTTTTGTAATTCCTACGGAAACTCCTTAATTTTTCGGGATAAAGCCACTCTCCAGGTCCTCAACTATACCCATGCAAACAAACAAGTCGATCCGTTACTCTGTTCTGGCGTGGTTGAAGGACAAACCAACAAACAAACACTTTCGCATTTACAATATTAGTTTGGAATCATTTTTAAATTGTGTAACTTTTTAAGTTATCGTTTTGCCATCCATACGTTACGGCCGATTTATGTCCAGTACCCATAACATAACAACTTAACACCCTATTATCGATGGGTATTAAAGTATAGTACAGTATGTAACCTTTCCTATGCAAACAGCCCAGAACAGATCGTATATTGGCGTAATCTTGAAGATGTCTAATAAAGTTATGTTTGTCTTTATTATTGATATTTTTAACGATGTACATAATTTATATCCTATGTAAAAAAATAATAATAGTAGATTGCTCATCAAGAAACTAAAATGAGCCATTTCATACGAGATGTTTAGCTTGACCGATATGATTACAGTACGGCAAAAATTAAAAAAAATACTTTAATCCCTATTAGGCTAAATGCTAACTTAAGTATAATGATATCTATAATTTTAGAGTATGAGAGGTGAAAAATATATAGTAAACAGTTTAGCAGGCTTAGTTAGACGCCTCTCTAATACTTTAACATTTTTGACACCATAATAACAAATAGAAAAACCAAGCTTAGTAATACAGTATACACTTTTAAACAATTTTACATTTAAAACACTAACTCTAAAGGTTCTTAAATTAAATTATAAAATTATCTTATTTCACTAAATCTATTTTTATAATAATATACCTATCCAACTATAGTGGATGCAGCCCTAAGGTACCTTCTGGCTGTTGATGACATTATAACAATAGATCAAAAGTAATAAGTTGCAGATTATCGCCATAGAAGAATAGCAATCTGTCTACCTCTCAGGACCAGACTCTTCTGTTGAGATTTTTTAATCACTATTATAACTTTCCTCTTTTAATATAATTAAAATATACGGAAGCAATAATGAGACTTTTATCCTTTGAAGGGACCCGGTCGGAAATTAATAATTAATTTCCCAAGCGTTAATCTTCTACGGGCTTGCACGATTAATTTTATATGGGATGAGGTGTGGAAGCAGTGATCAATAATAGTCTCATGATTATAAGGATATTATTACATGCCACTACAGGTGTAAAGGTGTGCATTTTCAGTTTTTTAGGCTAATTATTTTGCCGACATCTTCACACAAAAACTTTCCTCCCTTTTTTTACCCTCTCTAGGGTAAACTTTTTACAAACTTTGAATGTGGTATTTATTTATATCTAATCAAAAACCTAAAAAAGAAGTTTCAAGCTTCTAGCTTTAAAAATGACTTTCCATACAAACTTTCATCCTCTATTTCAACCCTTTACCGACCTTTTTTCGCATTAGGCAAAGTATATAAAATTAGCCTATGTCCTTTCTCAGGCTCTAGACTATCTCTGTACCAAATTTCATTTTAATCGGTTCGGTAGTTTAAGCGTGATTTCGTAACACACAGACAGACAGAGTTATTTTCGCATTTATAATATTAGTATGGATATTATGATAATATATATGGGATAATAAATTCCCAAATTGACCCTGCCGGGGATCGACTCAACCCGGGACCAATCAAGCAATCAAGGAACAAGAAGTTTAATTCGCTATAATCCGCCAAAGCGTGTGGTAAAGCGTGCAGCTTGCACGTGTAGCTTGTGATATTCACCGCCCAATAAGTCAGCAATTCGCACCGCTACAACACCACACCACACAAATCTTCCAAATTACTCTCAACGTAAGTTTCAGTCCAATACCGGAGCATCCTCAGGAGATGTTGACTCGACGATGCAAGAATGTGTCATTGCTGCAACTTGCTATTTATATTAATTTTACTTACTTACACACAGTTGATGCAAAACAGAAAGTCCACACGGCGGGTTGCGTCAACGTAGCGCTGCGTCGTTTTACATACTAATAATTATAGTGTACACACGGTGCGCTGCGTCGACGCAACGCACTCACGACTGAACTGCAGCCCCCGAGACGAAGCGGGCGGGGGTGTACTCATTGCGACGCCCGTGTAGTAATGCTGCGATGACGCAGCGCCCCTGTGGCCGGCTATGCGTCAAATTTTATGCGTTGCGTAGACGCAACGCGCCTTGTGAACTCTCTGAAAGTCCTAATACCAGTAGCGCAGTAAACGCTACTCCTCAGGGAGTACAATAGAGTCTGCCCGTCAATTTCCTGTACTATTCCGCAGAGAATACCAGACCAACAGATGAACAAGGTAAGTACAAGGATCGTGATGACCGTCTTGTCCCGTGACTCGTATACTATTTTGAAAGTTTCAAAACACTAACTACAAAGTACGGGGTATGGTTAGGGTTGCTACAAAGCTATTAAGTTGGTTCTAATTGGGTATTTGGCAACTAGTCAAATAAGTTATTTGTTCGTGATTATTATATATCCGCGTCTTCAATTAGTTCTATGCTTGACAGTCATTTTAAATTATCAATTAAAGTAAAAAAAGTGCGTTTATTTTGATAACGTCACAATTCAGTTTCATACAAAATCCTATAATAAGCGCGCGTTCTGAAGTTTAAAAAAAGTACCTGATTTGACTACTTCTCAAATAACCAATTGCTTATAGCGAATTATTATGCTAAAAATGAAATAATATACCTACTGACGAGTGTAGGTATAGGTTAATTAACCCCTCAAGAATACAATTAAACTTCCAAATCAAATCATTTATTTGCAGAAGTGTATGTGTCTATTTGACTACAAGTGAAATAAATTATTTTTTTGTGATTATTCAGTAGAGGATCCCCCAAAAATCTTAATAGCATGTGCACTGTTACTTTTATGTTGAATAACCATTTTAAATTATCGATTAAAGTAAAAAGGTGCGTCGAACTTTAATGTCACCACAATTCAGTATTTCAAACAAAATCCCATATTAAGCACGCGTTTTGACGTTTGAAAAATAGTTGCTGATTTGATTAGTTGTCAAATACCCAATTCGTTATCAGTCAGTGTAAACTAAAGCAAAAATAATCTCGGTAAAAGACCCAAACCCAAGTCAGCTAAAGTAATAAAATCTAGTGGCAGCCCTATACCAGTTAAGGTGAAGAGAACTGTAGGTACTCAAGAAAGCAAAGGGGTAATTAAAGTTTCTGAAAGCTTTGAATTCCCAGTTGATCTGTTCGTTTCGACGTGTACTTTGTATGCTTTTGTGTGAGTACAGATCTATAGATCTATATAGATCATACTATCTGTACAGATAATAATGTTCCTTTCAACCGAATTACGGCCACGGCGGTAAATCTCCACAGAGTAGGTAATAGGTACCCGTTAAGTAAACTATGTAAGAGATGTCAAAATTCACGTTCATGATGGATGATAGACCAGTGACCTAGTGGTTAAGAAGTTTATCGGGCTCCTGTTCGCGTGGTCGGGGGTTCAATCCTCGGGCAGGTACATCTAACTTTTCTGCAATGAACATTACTTGAACTAAAGGAAAACATCGCAAGATGTGCTCAAAGGTAGTGAGCAACCTTTGAGCAACCTATTACTGTACCCAACCGAATCAGTTGAAAAGATACATTGTTACAACTTTCACTTTCATACTAATATTATAAATGCGAAAGTGTGCCAGTTTGTCTGATACGCTTTAACGATCTTTTCAACCGATTTTAATGGAATTTTGTACAAAGAAGCTTCAACAGCTACTTTTCATCACGGAAAATTACGTACAAAAACTTAATGCACGCGGATGAAGTTGCGGGCATCATCTTGCTTATTTAATTATACAATATAAGTATGGATATAATGTTTCAAGTGAAACTACTTACTAAACTTAAGACAAAACTTAGATAACTACATGAGTTGAATCATAATAAACTAAGTTCTACAGTATTTTGAATTATGCATTAAAAGCGACTAAATGCCGAATGAATTAAGCCAGTGTAAAGATGGCGCCATATGCCGGCAGGTGGCGAAACAAAATTAAATATTTTACACTGAAACTGTGCTTGGTGTGAATTTAATTGCTATTTATTTACGAGTGTTTATACCTGGCTCTACCTTCGTAATTACATCATAGAATAAGTAATAGTATGATTTTATGCCATATAAGACAACCTTATTTTTCGGTTGCAACTTGCAAGTGTGTAGCTGTACCCTTACCACCTCCTTACTTTCGATGGGCTCCCTGCCGCAATTTTAAGCGCTGTTGTCTGGTTCTAATTGGGTATTTGGCAACTAGTCAAATAAGTTATTTGTTCGTGATTATTATATATCCGCGTCTTCAATTAGTTCTATGCTTGACAGTCATTTTAAATTATCAATTAAAGTAAAAAAAGTGCGTTTATTTTGATAACGTCACAATTCAGTTTCATACAAAATCCTATAATAAGCGCGCGTTCTGAAGTTTAAAAAAAGTACCTGATTTGACTACTTCTCAAATAACCAATTGCTTATAGCGAATTATTATGCTAAAAATGAAATAATATACCTACTGACGAGTGTAGGTATAGGTTAATTAACCCCTCAAGAATACAATTAAACTTCCAAATCAAATCATTTATTTGCAGAAGTGTATGTGTCTATTTGACTACAAGTGAAATAAATTATTTTTTTGTGATTATTCAGTAGAGGATCCCCCAAAAATCTTAATAGCATGTGCACTGTTACTTTTATGTTGAATAACCATTTTAAATTATCGATTAAAGTAAAAAGGTGCGTCGAACTTTAATGTCACCACAATTCAGTATTTCAAACAAAATCCCATATTAAGCACGCGTTTTGACGTTTGAAAAATAGTTGCTGATTTGATTAGTTGTCAAATACCCAATTCGTTATCAGTCAGTGTAAACTAAAGCAAAAATAATCTCGGTAAAAGACCCAAACCCAAGTCAGCTAAAGTAATAAAATCTAGTGGCAGCCCTATACCAGTTAAGGTGAAGAGAACTGTAGGTACTCAAGAAAGCAAAGGGGTAATTAAAGTTTCTGAAAGCTTTGAATTCCCAGTTGATCTGTTCGTTTCGACGTGTACTTTGTATGCTTTTGTGTGAGTACAGATCTATAGATCTATATAGATCATACTATCTGTACAGATAATAATGTTCCTTTCAACCGAATTACGGCCACGGCGGTAAATCTCCACAGAGTAGGTAATAGGTACCCGTTAAGTAAACTATGTAAGAGATGTCAAAATTCACGTTCATGATGGATGATAGACCAGTGACCTAGTGGTTAAGAAGTTTATCGGGCTCCTGTTCGCGTGGTCGGGGGTTCAATCCTCGGGCAGGTACATCTAACTTTTCTGCAATGAACATTACTTGAACTAAAGGAAAACATCGCAAGATGTGCTCAAAGGTAGTGAGCAACCTTTGAGCAACCTATTACTGTACCCAACCGAATCAGTTGAAAAGATACATTGTTACAACTTTCACTTTCATACTAATATTATAAATGCGAAAGTGTGCCAGTTTGTCTGATACGCTTTAACGATCTTTTCAACCGATTTTAATGGAATTTTGTACAAAGAAGCTTCAACAGCTACTTTTCATCACGGAAAATTACGTACAAAAACTTAATGCACGCGGATGAAGTTGCGGGCATCATCTTGCTTATTTAATTATACAATATAAGTATGGATATAATGTTTCAAGTGAAACTACTTACTAAACTTAAGACAAAACTTAGATAACTACATGAGTTGAATCATAATAAACTAAGTTCTACAGTATTTTGAATTATGCATTAAAAGCGACTAAATGCCGAATGAATTAAGCCAGTGTAAAGATGGCGCCATATGCCGGCAGGTGGCGAAACAAAATTAAATATTTTACACTGAAACTGTGCTTGGTGTGAATTTAATTGCTATTTATTTACGAGTGTTTATACCTGGCTCTACCTTCGTAATTACATCATAGAATAAGTAATAGTATGATTTTATGCCATATAAGACAACCTTATTTTTCGGTTGCAACTTGCAAGTGTGTAGCTGTACCCTTACCACCTCCTTACTTTCGATGGGCTCCCTGCCGCAATTTTAAGCGCTGTTGTCTTAACGTGGGAGGTCCCGGGTTCGATTCCCAGCAGGGTCAATATGGGAATTAATAATTTCTGAATTTTCTCTGGTCTGGCCTGGTGAAAAGCTTCGGCCGTGGCTAGTTACCACCCTACCGACAAAGACGTACCGCCAAGCGATTTAGGGTTCCGGTGCGATTCTATGTAGAAACAGACTAAAAGGTATGGGTTTAATATAACTGCCATACCCATAACAAGTTAGCCCGCATCTTAGACTACATTATCATTTATCATCAGGTGAGATCGCAATCAAGGGCTAACTTGTTGTGGAATCAAAAATACTTTAAAAATATTTTATCCATATTTTATCGCTTATATTAAGAAACCTCTAGTGGTGGTCTCCGCAACCCGCACATTATTATGCTAATAGATGGCACTACTGGTAGCAGACGAAGAAATCAGACTCTTCTCAGGGTCTGTATCGCGTTAAAGAATTTTTCTCTGAATTGCGCTATGTACATTGAGGCAAAATATAATATACATTAAATATTTAAAATATCAAATTTTACACATAGGAAACGTTCTTTTATTTCTTTTTTTAAATATAAAAGTCTGCATTTAAATTTTTTTAAGCTTACTTGAGGTACCCACTGAAGGTGAGATATACATATAATACTTTCGTCTTTATAATAATGTCCTCCCGACCGAATTGCGCCCACAGCGGCCAATCTCCAGAGAGATTAGCCATCTGCGCGGGAGGTATTTTAGTGTACAAGTGTGTGCTCATACACACCTGTGTATGAGCACTCTCTGCACTCTCTGTTCTCTGTGTTCTGTTCTCTGTTTTACTCTCATAGCCCGATGAGACGGAAATCCGACAGGATCGGAGAGAGATCAGGCGCAGGACAGAAGGCTTTACGTGCTCTCCGAGGCACGGGGGTGAAACACCGCCAACTTCCTAACTCCGGGCTAGTACTGAGAATTTCTATAATACTAACTAGGTGCCTGCGACTTCTTCCGCGTCGAAAAAGTTTTTTCCATTCCAACGGGAAATGCATAATTTTCGGGGATAAAATATATATATATAAATATATACGTAAGCTTCTAAGTTAACTCCGCTATTACGTACGTGCAATTCATACAATTCATAGTCACGCGGTTCGGAATCAGGTTAACCGATATTCCGCGATACGTTCTCATTACTACTAATCTGAATAATCTAAATCAATTATTCTAATCAACCACTCACTCAATTACAGAATAATGTACTTAGTATAAGCGATTCGGTGACATGTAATTGGAAGTGGGTACCACAGAGTTGAGAATCAAATAATAGAAATGGTACGGGCCGTGTCCAATATTTGTAGCAATCAAAACAAAAATCTATATAGGGTATTTTATTTTTATCCACTGCAAGTTAGCCCTTGACTGCGATCCGCCTGATGTGAGTGAAGATGCAGTCTAAGATGGTAGCGGGCTAAGGGGCATGGCAATTATATTAAACCCATACCCCTATTCGGTTTCTACACGGCATTGTACCGGGACGCTAAATCGCTTGGCGGCACGACTTTTACCGGTAGGGTGGTAACTAGCCACGGCCGAAGCCTCCCACCAGGCCAAACAGAGAAAATTCAGAAATTATAAATTTCCAAACCCTGCAGGGGATCGAACCCGGGACCTCCGCACGTTAAGGCAACAGCGCTCAACACTGCGCCACGGAGGTCGTGGTATTAGGGTTGACGAATTCCATGACACAGTGCAGAGCACCAGAACAGAGCAAAGAACATTCTGCGATTAGAAATTCCCATATTTACCCTGCCGGGTATCGAACCCGGGACCTCCCGTTGTAAGACGACAGCGCTAACCACTGCGCCCGGAGGTCGTCGAAACCTAGGTACAATCATTAAAATCAGTCGTCCATATTATATTTATTATAAATTTAATTTAGAATTAATTCAATCAATACTCAAAAACTTTCTATAAGAGTGTACAAAGGCAGACAGGAAAGTAAATATCGGAATGAACGGATCAGTACCTGGACTCGGGAGCTTTAATTACCCCTTTGCTTTCTTGGGTACTTTACTACTGGGGCGTTTCTATACCTATCGGCTAAATAGGGTTGTCAATACCACCTTTTTATAATATTTTAACTCTACGGCTTGGCCTGGTGGGAGGTTTCGGCCGTGGCTAGTTACCACCCTATCGGCAAAGACGTGCCGCCAAGTGATTTAGCGTTATGGTACAATGTCGTGTAGAAACCGAATAGGGGTATAGCTGCGATGCCCCTAACATGTTATCCTGCTACCTTCTTGCACTGCATCATCACTTACCGTCAGGTGTGATCGCAGTCAAGGGCTAACTTGTAGTGGATAAAAAAAGAAGGATTTTCTTCTAGTCTATGTATGTATGCATGTTCCAAATAGCTAATGCTCGCGTTTTCGTCCGCATTGATTGAGGTTTTTGGTTTTTGCGGAAACATTTAAGTTATCCGGGAGTAAAAAGTAGCCTATGTGTTATTCCAGACTAATATCTCTAATCTATCTCTGTGCTAAATTTCATCCGGATCCGTTCAGCCGTTCTGACGTGATTGAGTAACAAAAATTCATCCATCCAAACTTTTGCATTTGTAATATTAGTAGGTACAGAAGTATAGACGTTCCACCGTAGCACCTAAATTACTGAGCCAATTTTGATAAATAAAGTTTTAATAGATAAATAGATAAGCTACAACAATGACAGATGTTACATCTAAAAGATGAGTACAGTATCTCTGTTTTTTTTCCGTAGTCGGGTTACAGTTTTTCTAATACCTACTCACTGCCTTTATATGACTGCAAAACGATTTTCCTAGTGTAGTGTTGCAGTGATGAGGGCAGTGGTTTTATAACTGGGAGTCATGCGTTTGGTTCCTGACAGGCGCAATTTACGAATTAACAATTTCTAAAGTGTACTAAAAGTTTCGAGTGACATGTGTTAAGCGCACTGCAATGTTTATCTAATCTAATCTAATCTAATCTAATATATATATATATATATTATAAAATCGTTAAGGGATCAACGCACAGCCTAAACCGCTGGGGTTATTAACTTGAAATTTTGACAGTAGGTTTCTTTTGTGACGTAGGCGCTCACTAAGGAAGGATT
Organism: Erebia palarica; assembly: GCA_964035005.1. Taxonomy (NCBI): domain Eukaryota; kingdom Metazoa; phylum Arthropoda; class Insecta; order Lepidoptera; family Nymphalidae; genus Erebia; species Erebia palarica. The sequence continues at coordinate 13,833,854 of OZ035989.1, forward strand.
TTTCAAAATTCCACCCTTAAGGGGGTGAAATAGGGGGTCAAAGTTTGTATGAAAGTCCGTCATTTCTCAAGTTATATCCATGAAACTTGGTATATGAGCTGCGAGTTAAAAATCAAGAAATACGTATTTCACAGTTTTTAAAAATTCGACCCCCAAAGGGGTGAAATAGGGGATGAAAGTTGGTATGAAATGCCTTCATTTCTCAAGATATTTTACAAGTTATATCAACGAAACGTGGTATTTTGGCTTATCATTAATTTTTAAGTTAGAGCTATTAAAATAGGTATTTTTTGGTAACTTGGTTTGGTTTTTTGGAATTTTGGTTTGAAATGGAGAAATACCTGATTCACATTTTTTGTAAATTTTATCCCCAAGGACGTGTAATAGATAGTTAGTCCTCCAATCACCCCGCAACAGATTAACGTTATTTTTTGCATGGATATAGTTGAGGATCTGGATAGTGGCACAGGCTACGTTTCATCCCGGAAAATAATGAAGTGATGTGAGAATTGAAAAAAAAAACTCATGCCACACGAACGAGTGACGTTCAATCACACCAAAACGGCTGAACGGATCGATTTGATGAAATTTCGCACAGAGATAGATCGTAGTCTGAAGTAACACGTAGTTTTCTTTTAATCCCGAAAAATTTAAGCAGTCCTGCGGGAACCAAAAAAACCTCGGCTGAACGGATCTGGATGAACTTTGATACAGAGATAGATTATTTATCCCGAAAAATTAAAGAGTTAACGCGGGAACCGAAAAATTCCAAATAGATGTTTGTTACTCAATCACGCCATTACGGCTAAATGAACTTTGCACAGAGACAGATTATAGTCTGCAATAGCCAATAACACCATAGGCTACTTTCTATCCCGTATAATTAAAAACAATTCAATCCACGCGGACGAAGTCGCGGGCATCAGCTAGTCGTTAAGGGATCAACGCACAGCCTAAACCGCTGGGGTTATTAACTTGAAATTTTGACAGTAGGTGCTTTTTGTGATGTAGGCGCTCATTAAGGAAGGATTTTGCAAAATTCCACCCCTAAGGGGGTGAAAAAGGGGGTGAAAGTTTGTATGAAAGTCCGTCATTTCTCAAGTTATGTTCATAAAACTTGGTATACAAGCTACTGGTTGAAAATGAAGAAATACGTATTTCACAGTTTTTAAAAATTCTTACCCCGAAGGGTTGATATAGGGGATGAGAGTTTGCATGAAAGTCCTTCATTTCTCAAGATATTCTCGAGTTATATAAACGAAACTTGGTATTTCGGCTTTCGATAAAAATTAAAGAATTACGTGTGTCGCAGTTTTTCAAAATTCAACCCCTAAAGTGGTAAAATAGGGGTTGAATTTTTTTATGACAGCTATAGCTACGAAACTTGGTATATGAGCTGCGAGTTAAAAATTAAGAAATACGTAATTCACAGTTTTTGAAAATTTGACCCCCAAAGGGGTGAATTAGGGGATGAAAGTTGGTATGAAATGCCTTCATTTCTCAAGATATTTTACAAGTTATATCAACGAAACGTGGTATTTTGGCTTACGGTAAAAAATAAAGAAGTACTTGTGTCACAGTTTTTCAAAATTTTACCCCCAAAGGGTTAAAATAGGGGTTGAAATTTTGTATGAATGTCCTTCAGTTCTCAAGATATTGCTCAAGTTACATATACGAAGCCTAGTGTTTCGGCTTTTATTAAAAAATTAAGAAGTACGTATGTCACAGTTTTTCAAAATTCAACCCTCAAAAGGGTTAAATAGGGGTTGAAAGTATGTATGAAAGTCCTTAATTTCTCAAGTTATAGCTATCAAACTTGGTATATAAACTACGGGTTAAAAAGGAAGAAATATGTTTCACAGTTTTTGAAAATTCGATCCCTAAAGGGGTGAAATAGTGGATGAAAGTTGGTATGTAAGGCCTACATTATTTCTCAAGATATTGCTCAAGTTATATCAAAGAAACTTAGTGTTTCGGCTTTTGGTAAAAAATAAAGAAGTACGTGTGTCACAGTTTTTCAAAATTCAACCCTCAAAAGGATAAAATAGGGGTTGAAAGTTTGAATGAAAGTCCTTAATTTCTCAAGTTGTAGCCATGAATCTTGGTAAATAAACTGCGAGGTAAAAATGAAGAAATACGTATTTCACAGTTTTTGAAAATTCGATCCCTAAAGGGGTGGAATAGGGGTTGAAAGTTTGTTTGAAAGTCCTACATTTCTCAAGTTATAGCCATGAAACTTAATAGGTAAACAGCGGGTTAAAAATGAAGAAATACGTGTTTCACAGTTTTTAAAAATTCTAACCCCCGAAGGGTTGAAATAGGGGATGAGAGTTTGCATGAAAGTCCGTCATTTCTCAAGAAATTTTCAAGTAATATAAATGAAACTTGGTATTTCGGCTTTTGATAAAAATTAAATAATTACGTGTGTCGCAGTTTTTCAAAATTCAACCCCTAAAGTGGTAAAATAGGGGTTGAATTTTTTTATGACAGCTATAGCCATGAAACTTAATATATGAGCTGCGAGTTAAAATTCAAGAAATATGTATGTCACAGTTTTTGAAAATTCGACCCCTAAAGGGGTTAAATAGGGGATGAAAGTTGGTATGAAATGCCTTCATTTCTCAAGATATTTTACAAGTTATATCACCGAAATTTGGTATGTTGGCTTACGGTATAAAATAAAAAAGTAGGTGTGTCACAGTTTCTCAAAATTTTACCCCCTAAGGGTTAAAATAGGGGTTGAAATTTTCTATGAATGTCCTTCATTTCTAAGATATTGCTCAAGTTACATCTACGAAGCTTAGTGTTTCGGCTGTTAGTAAAAAATTAAGAAGTATGTATGTCACAGTTTTTCAAAATTCAACCCCCAAAAGGGTTAAATAGGAGTTGAAAGTTTGTATGAAAGTCCTTCATTTCTGAAGTTATAGTTGTGAAACTTGGTATATAAATTACGGGTTAAAAATGAAGAAATATATGTTTCACAATTTTTGAAAATTCGATCCTTTAAGGGGTGAAATAGGGGATGAAAGTTGGTATTTAAGGCCTTCATTTCACAGGATATTGTTCAAGTTATATCAAAGAAGCTTAGTTTTTCGGCTTACGGTTAAAAAATAAAGAAGTACGTGTGTCACAGTTTTTCAAAATTCAACCCGCAAAATGATAAAATAGGGGTTGAAAGTTTGTATGAAAGTCCTTCATTTCTCAAGTCATAGCCATGGAACTTGGTACATAAACTGCGAATTAAAAAGGAAAAATACGTGTTTCACAGTTTTTGAAAATTCGATCTTTAAAGGGATGTTGAAATTTGGTATGTAGGGCTTTCATTTCACAGGATATTGCTCAAGTTATATCAACGAAGCTCAGTGTTTTGGCTTTTGGTAAAAAATAAAGAAATACGTGTTTCACAGTTTTTGAAAATTCAACCCCTAAAGGGGTGAAATAGGGGTTGAAAGTTTGTTTGAAAGTCCTACATTTCTCAAAATATTGCTCAAGTTATATCAACGAAGCTTAGTGTTTTGACTTTCGGTAAAATATAAAGAAGTACGTGTCTCACAGTTCTTCAAAATTCAACTCCCAAAAGGGTAAAATAGGGGTTGAAAGTTTGTAAAAAAGTCTGTCATTAGTTTTTAAGTTAGAGCCATTAAACTAGGTATTTTTTGGTAACTTGGTTGGGTTTTTTGGAATTTTGGTTTGAAATGGAGAAATACCTGATTCACATTTTTTTGTAAATTTTATCCCCAAGGACGTGTAATAGATAGTTAGTCCTCTAATCAGGCCGCAACAGATTAACGTAATTTTTTTGCATGGGTATAGTTGAGGATCTGGACAGTGGCATAGGCATCCCGGAAAATAATGAAGTGCTGTGGGAATTGAAAAAAAACTTATGCCACACGAACGAGTGACGCTCAATCACACCTGAACGGCTGAACGGATTGATTTGATGAAATTTGGCATAGAGATAGATCGTAGTCTGAAATAACTACATAACAAACTACCATAGGCTACTTTTTATCCCGGAAAATTAAATTATTCATAATATTATTTGTACAGAATAAATTATGTACCAAATTTGAAATGCAATATGGCGCTCATGACAACAACGATACCGAAATCATTAGTAGTCTAAATTACTGTCATGTTTGTAGAAAAATACATCCTATAATTATTATTCAAACCTATCAAACGCTATTGATGTTCAATTTAATAAAATGAACATTATATATGTTGATATTTTAGATACCAAAATAGTTTAGCTGTTATCTGTTTTGAGTGATCTCATTTTGACCAAAATGTTTTGAAAATAAGGTGGTTATTAGGTAATGCTTTTATTTATTCTGTGGCTATTATCTCTACTATCTAAACTTAATAACGAAACGTAAAATGTATCCCTGTTATTTTTAGGGACTATCGGATTAATATACCAGATTACAAATCTAATGGTTTTCCAATATTACGGTGACATATACATAACATAACCTACCTAATAGATATATTATGTACATTTAAATATAAATAGAATTGCTTCCAAAAATTGCTATAAGGGTTCAAGAGTGAAGGGTTGAGGTCTAAACTAGATAAATCGAGGTCGTAAATTCGTGGAAATTGGTTTTTAGACCCGAATACAATTCGGACGTCCATACAAAGAAAAAAAAACAATCATTTTATTATACTGCCTGTGTTGCTGTATTTTATTAAAGAAGCGTTGTTTCGAAATGTTTTATAGAGACTAGAGGATAACTGCGACATTGTTGGCTTTCACAGACGAATTCTTTAATTTCGCGAGATATATAGTACCCCGCACAACGAGATATCTCGGGACGAGAGAGAGAGAGATGTTGTCGCCAGCTAATTTTTCGTTTACCCTATCATGCAAAAAATGCGGTATATTACAAGAAAAAATAGTTGATATTTAAGGGTTCGTAGAGGTAAATACTGATAAAAAATGTTACTTTTAAGATAAGAAATCTCTACTTTTGACGTAACGATACGTGAATTAACCATGTTAGCTTCGGTGGACAAATAGAGATAACGGGTAGACATAATTTTACTGCATGCTAGCCCTACAGGGTGCCAGCTATCTCTTCAACAAAGGACCATGCGTCATACTGCGGTCACTTTAGAGCTTAGCTATAAAGTAAGAAAATGTTGGTACCATTTATTTTTTTCAAAAATTAATTGATAATTTAGTTTAGAAATGGTATCGAAAGCAGCAGCTATATAATGAAATTAAGCGCTACACCCCAAGAGCTTTCATATATCTATGAAATGGAGCCCATGGGTCCTATCGCTGTAGTAAAAATGTTTGAAAATGAGTTCAGGCTTCCCAAAAATGCCGATGGTAAGTGACCGACGGACAGAACTTTCGTATTTAAAATATTAAATGTGGGTATGTATTAATGTAATGTAATAACTCTATCAAATATAGATTTAAGTTGAACTTGATTGCGGCAACCCTAGCCACGCCAACTGGACTGTGAAGTTAGCATTTCGAAAGTTTCATGACAGTTCGCAAGTAGCGGGACAAGAAGGCCAGCGCGATCTCCAAAACTTCTGTGAAATACTGTTATATGACAAAGAGTCTGTTCGACAAGATTATATCAGATTAACCCGCTATCTCCGGAATATAAATTACCTACAGAGCATGGCTTCAAGCTCCCCTTGGCTTTCTTTAACGCTTATTTTATTGGGCAACTTTGAGAACGTATTTTGGCAATTACCTTTATGTTTGAACTACCTTTGCATGCTCGAACTGAAAGGCGTACGTTACAAGTTTCGATACAATAGAACTACGGAATGGAATAGAGCCATTCTTTTTAATAAAATCTTAAACTCAGCCTTTTTTACTTTGCCATAAGGCCAAAATTGGTAAAAAGAAAACTAAACAATGCACCGACCTCCTGTACGGGGTCGCGTTATGTCACTGTGAACTTTTCCGTGTTATGTGCGTTTTAAGAAATTTCAAACGGTGAAGGAAATCTGGAGTACCCGAAAGTTCTTCATAATGTTCTCGGAGGTGGGTGAAGTCTGCCAATCCGCACTTGGCCTGCGTGGTGGATTATGGCCGAACTTTTTACATTCCGAGAGGAGACTCATGCGATGGTGAACCATCAATGAGTTGATAAGAGAGAGAGTTTAGTTTAGTTCAAAATATTATTAATACAAGTATCAACTCTACATGGATGCCAAGTGCTCGAACCCAAGTGTCTACTCTTGTAAAACTGAATAAAAATAACTTACTAACTTCCGATAGGTCAAAGTTTGCATGAAACTCGATTTATTCCTATACTTCATAAAAATTTTTTAGTTTTATTACTTTTGTTATTCGAGTTTTGAACTGTGCAGTTCACTGAGATGTATGTACCTACTTCAGAGTAAACTTTCCCGTGACATTTTTTACTCTAAACTACAATATTAATAGGTCTAAGCTGCATTCTCACGTGTTCTGAGTGCCTAGTAGGAGCTTCCCATTCAATTGTATCAACGTTAACTATACGATTTGTGTCGAATTGTCAAGCGATTGACAGCTGGCATTCAATCAATCCATACTAATATTAAAAATCTGAAAGTCTGTCTGTCTGCTACGCTTTCACGGCCCATCTGTCCAACCGATTTTGATGAAATTTCTGAGGGAATCAAAAAACCGTAATCCACACGGACGAAGTCGCGGGCATCATCTAGTTGCATATAAATGGTAGTTAACTTTAACGCGATCGAATACGTAACTCCCACTTGGCACGCTGAAAAATTCGGAGCGAGCATGTCAATAATTATTATTATTTTATTTTTAGTTTTTAAATTGACATTGTCTATATTTATTATATTTTTTTTTTTTTACTTTTTTTTTTATTGAAAATAATACAATAGAACTTAATGCTAGCTAGCCTAACCTAATTACTATATAAATCATGCCCACGTGGAATGGTGGCAAGAATGCTAGCTGCATTTCCGCGCTGGACAGCCAGGCTGATCCTTTGCGCAAAAAATGAGCCAGCCCTTCTGTCACCAGATGAGGCAATTAACCGCGGTGAAATATCTCGCAAAAAATTTTTGGCACTAAGACTCCACGGCCCAAACGGAACAAATATGTAACTCTCTATGAGAGAGGCATACTTACGCCGCTTGCCGGTTTCAGCCTTTTCTGCTGCGGCTCCCGGCCTTGATGCTGTCTCCCTGATATGACACGGGGCCAATGTGTCTACGCATGTTGCGTCCCACATTAGCGCCCGTCCCCGTTCCCAGGGAACCAGCGTCAATCCATCAGGTCTCTTTCCATCATCCCGACTAATCCCTGCCGGCTCAATGAGCGCAGGAATATCTATGGTGGCAAGAGCCCTTTTGATCGTATCATTGAGAGAGCTATGCCGAAAAAGCCTACCAGCGCTCCTTTGGCAAGAGAGTCCGTGAATTCCAAATTTATCGACCTCTTTTCCACACGGACATCTGTGCTCGAAGCACAGGGGTGTTCCCAATCTGAGACCTAGAGCCACACGAAAACTTTCATTATCTAAAAGAGTGCCGAGATTTTTCGATGGCAAGGCATGAAGCCAATACCCGGATTCTTTTTCAGATAAGATTAGAAGCCTTGCTCGATCTCTTTCACTTGTAAGATTTTGAACCAAATTTGTATGTGTCAGCCGAACCAACGGCACATCCCAAAGTTTTTGTGTGAAACATTCCTTCGGAATATCGTCATTGGGACACCTGACCTTCCAACTCTCTAAGGCCTCTGTGGCATAGGTCAATGAAACTGAATTAGAATTAAGAATCTGAGAACTAAGCTCTTTTATACTATGCACATAGGACAGAAAAGCCGGAAGAGCAACACTGGAAATTTTTCTCACGCCGATGCCACCGTACTTGACCGGTAAAGTAGCTTGATTCCAGGACTAATCATCAAAAGATAAAATTAGAATTTATTCTAGCGTATCTCTTAAGGTGGCATCCATGATATTTATTATATTGGGTTTGTACCTTTTAATAAAGAATATTATTATTATATGCATCATAATAATATGTTGGGCATGCTCGCTCTGGTGCCATACTGCCAACGCTGAAAGCAATACTTAAGCAATATTATTCAAAAAGATTTAATGTCACGTACCTTGACGTTCCTAAGGTAAGGATTATAATTCTTGTAAAACACGAAAGTCAACAATAATGAAACAATATGGCTTTAAGCGTTGTCAGTATGGCCCCAGAACTGTTCAGAACAAAATGCAGCTTTCGCAGGAATCCATGTTATGAAGATGAAACTGTTCCTGTCCATCTGTTTTTAGCCAGTCTGCTACATTTTCACGGCCCATCTGCTCAACCGATTTTGACAACATTTTGTACAACGATAGGTTTCATGTATGCATATTAATCCAGTTTAAAAATTCGCCCTTTTCAATCATACTAGACATAATATTATAAATGCGAAAGTGTGTTTGTTGGTTTGTCTTTCAATCATGCCGCAACAGAGCAACTGATACTTTTTATGATGGAAGAAGTACCTTTAGGAAATAAAAAACTAAATCCACTCGGACGAATTTGCGAGCATCAGCTAGTTTATTAGAAATTTCCTTGGTCCGGTTACAAAGGAAAAGTAGAAGTAGGTAAATGCATTTGAGCCGAAAAATATCCGTTGAAATATCACTGGCGTGCTGATAACCCAGAGCTGGAACCGATTGATTCATTGCACTTTCCTTTTGATCGACCGAATGGAATTGCAGTTGAATCAAAAGCTTGCGTTTACCGAACATTGATATTATCAACCCTTATTCACACTACCCGCGCAACTATACAGACAGAAGGGCAGCCTTTTAACTGCTGTACGCTTAAATGGTTATTCCGCTACCATCTTAGACTGATTCATCATCTTACCATCAATCGAGATTGCCGTCAATGGCTAAATTGTAGAAAAATAAAATAAAATAGGTATAGTATAAAATAACATACATTTGGATTTAGCTATTATTATTATTAAAACTTTAAAAACAATGTTTGAACTTGCATACATAGCTAGGGGCTAGGCTGTGAACCTGTTCTAAAAATCGCTAACTTCAAAAAGTTAGGAATGTTTATTTTGCACGTTGAAATAACGAAACTGAAACAACTAGTTTAATTCGACATAAGTGCATTTGCGTATTGATAACGTCTACTTACAGTTTTCTAAATATACTTAAAAAAGGAAAAGGTGACTGACTGACTGATCTATCAACGCACAGCTCAAACCACTGTACAAATCGGGATGCTATTTGGCATGCAAATATCTTTTACGACGTAGACACTAGACATCCGCTAAGAAAGGATTTTTGAACATTCTACCCCTAAGGTTTGAAATTTGTGTTGTCCACGTGGACGAAGTCGCGGGTATAAGTTAGTTTATTAAAAATAATACTTACTAAGAAAATAATTCGCCTGTTACAAAAAACCAAAGACAAAAAATTTATTAAATGAAGGCACTAGACGTCGCTTCCTCCTGGGATCCAGAGCAAATGAGGACAGAGAAAAATGCATATCGTTCCGTAGCGGCTGAAGATTATTGCTGCTATTATTAAAAACGTACCTACAGCTTTTATGGAATAAAAATGAGCAATTTACTTGCGTTTTATCAGGTAAAAAATCTGTCTTCCATATTTGAAATCATTCATCAAATTCACAACAATCTGACTTGACTTTGCAACTGTTGTAAAGGAGAAAGATTTGTTAAATCAGATCAGATTAAATTTCCGGACCTGTGGAACAAAAAAACATCTCCCATCGCAAAGAAGAGCTATTTTTTTTAAAACTCAAACTCAAAACCATACATATATTCAAAATAGGTATCTACAAGTACAAAGTTCACCTACTGAATGTCATGCTTACTATTATCTCGGGATAGTCCAGACAGAGTACACGTTGTCCTAGGAAAGCGACAACACAGGGACTGAAAAACAGATCCCATCAAAAACATAAATGTAAAATGAGAGCCAAGTTCAAAATAGTGATATATATGCCTTGGTTGTTGACTGCAGCGACAAAAGAAGTGAGATCTAAATGGGTGCCAAGTTCAATGGTCAGTCCTGCAATTTATTTATCCCATCAAAAACATAAATGTGAAATGAGAGCCAAATTCAAAATTGTGATATATATGCCTTGGTTGTTGACTTCAGCGACAAAAGAAGTGAGATCTAAATGGGTGCCAAGCTCAATGGTCAGTCCTGAAATTTATTTATAACAACATATAATACTTTATAACAACTTAAAATATCATTTCTTCTTATAACTTAGTATAAAATGTTGAAGACTAAGGCTTTGGCTTGGCTAGTTTTCATATACGAATTTCAAATACGAAACGCCTTCACAAGTTGTAAAGCTGTAAGTTCTTATTTTATTCTTCCGAAAATTTGGCTAGCTGGTAGAAACTGTACTTTTAGGTACCTACTTAATAATAATTCGTATATGGAAACTAGCCAAGCCAAAGCCTTAGTCTTCAACATTTTATACTAAGTTATAAGAAGAAATGATATTTTAAGTTGTTATAAAATATTATATGTTGTTATAAATAAATTTCAGGACTGACCATTGAGCTTGGCACCCATTTAGATCTCACTTCTTTTGTCGCTGAAGTCAACAACCAAGGCATATATATCACAATTTTGAATTTGGCTCTCATTTCACATTTATGTTTTTGATGGGATAAATAAATTGCAGGACTGACCATTGAACTTGGCACCCATTTAGATCTCACTTCTTTTGTCGCTGCAGTCAACAACCAAGGCATATATATCACAATTTTGAACTTGGCTCTCATTTTACATTTATGTTTTTGATGGGATATCATTACTTTTTGTACAGAAATTATTGAACTCAATCTCAAACTCAAAACATATTTATTCAAAATATGTACCTACAAAGTACACCTTCTGAACGTCATGCTTACAGAGCATAAGAGGTGATGGTGATAATTAACTACGGTATCTTAAAACTAAAGCTACGAGGGTTCCAAATGTGCCCTGGTCTGAGAAGAGCCCGCAATAAACTCCGCTTTTTTTTATTATCACCATCTCACAAATATTTGAAATTATATATATGTACTTATAATATAACATTACATAATCAGCCGCTGTAACAGTTCATACCAATGCCTTGCTATCATTCAAATAATCCTTTACACTGTAATAGGACTTTTCTATTAGTTTAGTTTACGTTTTACATTAGTAGGTACTTATTATTCGGTTTAAGGTCAGTGTGTCACCCACCAGTAATTCTATTGTACGACTCATTGTACAAGATAATTAAAGACGAGAATTCTCAAGAAAAATATATAGTGTACCTAGAGTTACACTGACATTGACAGATTACATCTATGGTCAGACTACCTCTACAGCACATTTCTACATCTCATCAATTATGATTGCAAAAGTTCAAAATCAAAAGTTTTTAGTGAAACATTGAAAACAAGCACGGTAAACAGTCGATATCACTAAAACCACTCTATACAATGAATACAAATCACAATGACTGTCAGCTTGAACTGACGACTTCAAATACGTTTCTTATTTTCTGTCAATGACGTTTCGTTGCACAAAATGCATGAATACGAAGGTAAGGTTTTAATGCAACTATATTATTATTCATTATTATTTACATTAAAATAATAATTATGTGTCATTTTCAATAGTTAAGGAGTTACCACCGCTTAAAGCAGTATTGTTTCAAAATAACGGTTGAATGTCACGTACTTTGACGTCCTTAAAATAATAATTATAACACTACAACATAAACGTCAACAGTATTAAAATAATACGGCTTTAAGCAATGGTAGTATGCCCCGTGTCAGAGTTTTGATCTATACCTAAGTAGATCATAAAAATGACGATTTTTGTACGTTTATATCTAAATAACCATTTGAGGTGTGCTTATGAAATTTGGAGCACATATGTATCTCACGGGTCTCAATATATGCGCCAAATTTGACATGTTTATGTGAAATAGTTTTTGAGTTATGAGGGGGTCAAAAGTGGCTCGAAATGGTTCGTGTAATATTACACACGGTGCTGCTCGCCAGTTTTTTTGAACTTTGGCTGGACACGCTTCCGCGTGTCTTGATTCATAGAGGTTAAGCTTTTCGATGTGTTTTTAATTCTGTTAACCCGAAACATTTATATTTCTGTAACAGAAACTAATCTGTACCAAAAATAAAGGGTTTTAAAGTGTAACCGAAATAGCGACGTTGCCAAACGTCGCTATTTCGGTTGCTGTTGTCGCGTATTCAAATTTGAACCTAAGCTTAAAGCACCGATGGTTGCAATTCTTTTAAGAAAAACATTGTTTCCGTGTGTGCAAAGTCCAAAGAAGTGAGAAGAACGCGTTGCCACACCGTGCAGTTTGTCAGGGCATGTGCCTATTAAGGCTACAGATAAAAACACGTATTAACAGAAACAGAGGTTTCAGATTGATTGGGTTACAGTATCGTTTCTGTTTCCGTTTTAAGTGTTTCTGTTTTATAACAGTTTCAAAAAACAGTGTTTTAACCTCTAATTTCGGTTACTGTTTCAGTTCTTAGGGACAACGCAGCAACGCGACGCGACAGTATCAAACAGTGGCTGACCCTTCACTTGGCCTACGTTGTTACGAGTATGTCTGTAATGGCATCATATTGCGTCGTGGCGTCGTTTCTGTCGCTCCCCTAGGACAACGGGTTCAGTATTTTTAAGACGCGAATTAAAAACTTCTCTTTCAATTTGGGCTTTACGCTGAAATTTACAAAAATACTGTTTTGAGCTCTATAAATTGACTGCAATCTCACCTAGTGGTAAGTAATCATGTAGTCTAAGATGGCAGCGGGCTCACCTGTTACGGGTATGGCAGTTATATTTGATTCAAGTCAAGTATTTGAGTCGTGGTCAACCGATGGACGTCTACTGCTGGACAAAGGTCTCCTGTAGGGTCCTCCACAAGCCACGGTCCTGCACCGCCTGAATTCAGCGACTCCCTGCGACTCTCTTGATGTCGTCAGTCCACCGCGTGGGGGGTCTGCCGACGCTACACCTTACAATGCGTGGTCGCCATTCCGGCACCTTGGAATAGCGACGTTGGACCCCAACGTCCATCGGTTCTCTAAGCTATGTGCCCCGCCCACTGCCACTTCAGCTTCGCAACTCTTCGGGTTATTATGTATTTAATTAACAGAAAATCGATCTGAATAGTCAATGATATCGATATTGTCCTTGTTTACTTTTATCACTTTAAACAGTTACGTAATTGTGAGAAAAAGAAATTTCGCTATCGCCCCACGGAGTTTAACGGAATTAACGGCGGTTACGTGACCCAGAGATGTAGGCCGTATTACAGTATTTTACTTAGCGCCGGGAATTTATTGTTTTGAAGTGAATAATCTAAACTAATATTATAAATGCGAAAGTTTGGATGAATGGATGGATGTATGGATGGATGAGTGGATGTTTGTAACTCAATCGCGCCAGAACGGCTAAACTGATTTGGATGAAATTTGGCACAGAGCTAGATTATAGTCTGAAATAACACATGGACTACTTTTTATCCCAGAAAATTAAAGAGTTCCCGTGGGAACCAAAAACCTCAATCCACGCGGATAACTATAGCTATTACAGATATAGAAATATATTAGAAAAGCCCGTACAATTTCGATAAATACCCACGGAAGATAATCTACGAAGGGAGAAAGAGAGAAATTGGTAAAGAACAGGACCACAAGTTTTTGATTGGTCGATTTGTTTGCTAAACATCATATTTTATGCTGATTAAAATGGAAGATAATATTATACGAATAATTTCCAAGAGCGCCGATACTGAAACAAATGAATAAATTATTACCAGAGCAACTTCACAAAACTTTCTGTATTGCGTTTGTTAGACATCTGTTTTGCTTAATTAAATTATGACGGCACTTTATTGCTTTAGACTTTAATAATAGATAGTCAACATTGAGTTTCACGGCGTAGACAAGTAAGAGTTCGAAATTTTAATTTCCCACCACACCAGACCCGGGCCTTAACTCTGCCCCGATCAAACCCGGGATCTACTATTTATAAGATCAGAGGTACAATTGCCTCAAAGGAAATAGTTATGATTTGACAGCTTAAAACGTATTCCTCGAACTGTTTAAGGAGGTCATACATGCTCTTTGATGTGCAGGCATTATAAACTCCTTAAACAAGTCGAATTATACATGACAGTAGAATAGTTTATTTTATTGCGCAACTTTCGCGGCCTTTCGTTCTGTTCTGATGTTATATGCCTTGAACCTAAGCACAATCGCAGTTTCACTGAAGCTTCGCAGTAATATAAACCTAGGTCTACGTAATTCTAATTTCACTAATTTGAAGCAACTTATCTAGTGTTCCGAACTTTGACAGCGACTTGTGTAGAAGGAACTTGCTAATGAAGTTAAACTTCAATATTCTCACTCACACTCACTTCAACTCATTGCCGTCTCACTACTGAGCATGAGTGTTCTCTCAAAATGGTCTGGCCAAGTGCGGATTGGCAGACGACTTCGCACATCTTTGAGAAAACTGTGAAGAACTCTCGGACATATATTTTCCTTCACCGCTTAAGCAAGTCATAATATTTAATTTCTTAGACCACTTGACACCCACAATGGTTTTAGAGAACCCGATTATTTACATAATTATATACGAATAGACCATATATTTATAATAGGTAGGTAGTGTACACTAGTAGCATGACAGTACACTTAATACAAGACTTGTGTACCCGAGATTACCGCAACCCAAAGTTAGCTGTTACGTGATTACCATTATACAATAAACACTTCAAACTTCGAGTGCTCTTGAGTCTTGAACAATGGAGCTCTTTCACACGAGCTACTGTGTGACAACGTCGTTTCACCATTGATGCAGCAACATTGTCTACCTGAATATCGGTCGACGATACTGAAGGCCTGTCTTCTTCTTTTCTTTGTCTACCCTCTCTCTCCCATATTTTTTGTTCTATTTTGGACAACTAGCTCTTCATGAGCACTCCACTCCTGGAGGAGTGTTCATAGGGTTGCTAATCTCACCCAAGTCCCCCCATGAAAATAACGATATGGTCGGAACAGTGGGATTGCTTTATCACAGTTTTTCCCGTTACGTGGTCTCCAATCTAGGCTCCCCACTTTATTTGGTAGTCATATCATCTTATTTGTGGTATGCTTATCTGGGATGCCCTTTATTCTTGCAGTGAATGTAATTTAGGTATATATTTTATAGAACTTGGATGTCGGGCGAGCAACTGATTCCTTAATTAGTTCCGCCACGTTATATCGTTTTAGTTACCTAAAACCACGGTGAGTTTGCCAAGAATTAACTAAAGACATTTTCATCTCCTTGTCCTCATGTGCACCACATAGTGGCATAAAAGTACAGCGTACCCTAGTAAGAAAAGGCCAATGCTTATTTTTCGTCATACCCTGCCTGAAAATACGTATCCACCTAAAACATACCTACCCGGACTCCGACCCCGAGCACGCCACTGATCATACCACACTATGTATATTATCTTCTTTCACGTAATCCATCCATATTTTCTTTGGAGAAGAAGAATTATTACTACAGTTCGCGCGCTAGTTGAATGCAGAGCTAATGTATGGTGACACGTACAAAAGCTCTTAAATTCAAATCGCGCGCGTACTACAGGTTAGTTTCATTCAACATTTTTTATGTGCGCACGTCTTTATCTGGGCTTTGTTAGACACTTTATACTCTGTGTGGTGCAGAATGCAATTAATCTTTAGTTTTAATTAGCTCTCATACAACTTCAGGCTACGAGTATATCACCGAGCGAGCTTTTACGGCGCAACTATCTTATCTTATCTACCTACTTGCTTGCTAGATGGTTTATTATGCAAGTAAAATGGCGCAGAAACTTTTACAGATGTTTTCTATACTAATTTTACTCATCTACCAATAGGGTATTCATACTATGGCGACAGTTTCATTTGGAATTAGTTTTATGACTGGAAAATATGACAAAAACATTATAATTTTTCGAATTGTTTTGAATGACTACTGTAATAATACGCACCTTTATTATTTACTAAAAAGATATTCTTAAAAGTAGAAAATTAAAAATACTCCTTTCAAAGTACTCATATTTAAATAAATGTAATAAATAAAAAAAATAAGCTTGGGGTGAAATCGCGGTCATTTACTAGTCGATAAATAATGAATTATTCAGCCGTAGAAGCTCTGTAATGTTTACCCACAACCGGTATATCCATGTTCAAAGGGAATTCAAAACTAATGGAATGTCATTACACTTCCACGCAGAGTTCCACGCCTAAATTAATCGAGTTAAGTTGAAATTAATACAATAGAATCGAAATTAATCAAATAAATTAACACATGTATTGAAAGCAGCGCAAAATTATTTTAGGAATACATTTTTGTGCCAATGTTTGATTTGCTATCAACTACGAGACGCGCTCCAACTTCGCTTGGGTTGATTTTTGTGCATGCCTCGGTACAGTGGTGAACGCTGTGGGGAAAGTCCCAGGCTCGATCCCCGCCAGGGTCAATTTGGGAAATTATAGTTTCAGATTTTCTCTCGTGGAAGAAATTGGCCCTGGCCAATTACCACGCAACCGGCAAAGACGTGCCGCCAAGGGATTTAGCGTTTCGGTTCGATGCCGTGCCGTACCATCAGTTAAGGGTAAACTTACGCTATGATTTTCAGTGCGGGGTCTTCAATCCTACACCAAATCAGGAGAATCGTTAATGCACGCTGGTACGTCAGAAACGAAGATATTCATCTCGATCTGCAAATGAACTTAGTATACATAATCATAAGAAGACAAGCGCAATCACACGTAAACACTTCATCATCATGTAAACGTCGAGGCCTCAACAAAAAAGATTTAGTGTGTAGACTTAAAAGACTAACCCTCGAGGAAGTGGAATAAAGTGAAAGTGTTGTAATAGTAAAATCTTTTTTTTATCCACTACAAGTTAGCCCTTGACTGCGATCTCACACGATGGCAAGTGATGATGCAGTCCAAGATGGTAGCGGGCTAACCTGTTAAGGGCATGGTGGTTATATTAAACCCATACCCCTATCGGTTTCTACACGGCATCGGAACGCTAAATCGCTTGGCGGCACGTCTTTGGCGGTAGGGTGGTAACTAGCCACGGCCGAAGCCTCCCACCAGGCCATACCAGGGAAAATTCAGAAATTAAAAATCCCCAAGTGGACGCTACCGGGGATCGAACCCGGGACCTCCGCATGTTAAAACAACAGCGCTCAACACTGCGCCACGGAGGTCGTCAAACCTGTACTATTACCAATTCTATGGTAAGGCCTGGTAAATCAATGGACCAATTCTAAGATATAATTTTTTATAGTATAAGTTTTGGTTAAAATAATGTTATTCATTAAGGCTGGATGTACTCAAAACATGGTTTTCTTCTACCACTTTTTAGGATAGTAAAAATTAAAATTTCATTACCAAATAAATACCATTCGCTACTCAGATAAATGGAGTATGACGTAATTAAAAAAAGTGGTCAAAAAGTCGTATAGTAACAGCAGAAAATTATCGGGAAATTCATGGAAATCTCAAAAAAGGCGTTATCACTTTACGACTATTGTGATTTAATTTGAGACATGATTTAAACAAAAGTTATTTCAAATTAATCGTAAAAGATCAAAGAACACTTTAAATAAATAATATTTTCAATACAACTTAGTTTTTTTACAATCTGGTTCCAAACATACCTCATTTTTACAGCACGAATTTTTCATACAGATTTAGTACGGGCGCGCATCTCAAAATTTTGTTATATATTCATGAAATTCGGCAGTCAGATTCCATACGCCTCCGGGCTCTCAAAGCGGGAGGTTGCGTTCCCTTGCTTCTGAAATGACGTCTGTCACTGTTAGTATCCGTACACAAACGTTAATGAATCCACTACCATCGAACAAAACTAATCATCGATCAATATACGTATAAAAAAATGTAACTGGACGATTTCTGTATATAAAATATTTATTTTGAAAATATTTAAATTTATTATATTTGTAATTGGTGGTTATTTTATTATTTACTGAACCCAAAACGGTATTTTATTCTCTTGTCTTATTTTGCCTGTTCTGTGCACACACTCCACTACTACAGATTGAACTAACTTTGAATAGGTATTTTGGTTCTGTAGATTTTTTTCTATTAAAACAGTCATCCGAAGGAGGTAACTGGCGAAATATCGATTTTAGGCAGCGAAATAAAGGTCGAGTATAGATGAATTGAATGAAGCGTCGCCCCTTCATTCAATTCATCTATACTCGACCTTTATTGAATGTTTTGCGTAGAGCATCCTTTTACATCCACTTATGGACACTCTACCTACAAATGATATTAATATAATGATAAAACAGGTAAAACCCACTGTACAACTTGATCATGAGGAATTAGATTTAGTGGATACAGATGTTTTTCTCGGAAAAACGTAAGAAACTCCAATGGGGCCATCATATAGATGACTTATCGAACAGACTCAGTTCTGCTGCATTTAAGAAAGATTCGCCACTTGACAGATTTAGAAACTGCGAGAGTGGTATATTTTGGTTACTTTCACAGTATTATGTCTGTCATTCTGTTTTCGTCTTGCAGAAAGGACTGTTCGTGCCATATACAAAACTAAATTCAAAGAAGTTGAAATTATGACGGTCCACGATCAATACATAATTTTTCTTTTATTGCCATTTTAATAAAATAATTATTCGGCTAAATTACTAATAAATTAATAATTGTTATAATTTTTTATCGACCAATACATAATTGAAAACTAGATGATGCCCGCGATTTCGTCCGCGTGGATTTTTGATTCCCGCGGAAACTCTTTAATTTTCCAGGATAAAAATTAGTACCTAACCTATGTCCTTGCCCGGGATACAACTTACTCCTGTACTAAATGTCATTAAAATCGGATGAACGGATGAGTCGTGAAAGCATAGCAGACTAACAATCATAATTTCACGTTTATAATATTAGTATGGATTACGGATAGTATGGATTTAGTATAGGTATGTGCATAAAAACATCAATAAATTCAAGAAAGAAAAAAATGACCATACAAGAAAATATGAGAATTTAGACCCGCTTCCTGACTTTGTAAAATTAGTTATTCAGTTGTCGGTAACAGTATGCCTTTATAATTATTATATTATTTTAGTATTATTATATATATTATATATATTATTATTATTATTATTATATTATATTATTATTATTATTATTATTTTATACTATATATAGCTAAATTACCACTCACTCACTCACTCACTCACTGACTCATTGACATAATTGTTCTCCTAGAAAGAGACAGAAAATGATACAATGATGTATGGGAGAAGTGTTTGAGTGCGCGAGTCGAGTAGGGAAAAATTATGACATTTCGGAAAAACAAGATGGCGGCCGACGTGATTCTTGTAACTCTTTTGTTTTCCAACCGATTTCGTTGCAACTAGCAGTGATTGAAGAAATTAGGAAACGATCTATAGACAAAGTGGAAAAAATTTTAAAATTCAAATTTCTCGCAGTTGGCAACGTCGGAGCGTTTCGACTTCTACTGGGAGATTGTGGGTACAGACTCGAGGTATGGATTGGGGAAAAAAATTACCCCATTTCTCGGGAAAATTTCAAGACTTACCCCAAAATAAAAAAATAGAAATACGAACTTTTTTAAAAATTCGAGTACGAGCAACCATGTGTCCCACTTGTACAAATGACATTTGGGTAATTTCGTCGCCGAGGTCTGGCAACACTGGAATTTATCAAAGAAAAAGTGACTTTCGACATGGTCTTTTTTCAGGGGCTATCGTGTCGGCTGGGTGCGAGCGAGATGAAAGATTGAAACGTCATCAGGAGCTGTGTATCCTGTAGTTCACGGGAAAATTATGAAACTATGCAAAAAGTTTTTGTGAAACGAGGTGGCGGCCATTTTGTATTCTTTTTGTGTTTTTGAAAATTTCAATCACGTCTTAGAGGCGGTTGGCAACATTTGGGAAATTTGACATGTATGGATCGATTGTGTAACTCGACGGGCAGTATCGAGAAATAAAAACAGTGTTGCCACATTCGGGGTAGTTTTCGAGATTTTCCCTAAAAACTTCCTCCTGTAAAATTTTGTATGAAATTTTTTTTTTCCACGTAAGGCTTCGTATGGAAGTCAGAAAATATAACTTGAAGCAAAATATGGAGACACCTGATGATTGAGGATTTCGGAGACGGGTGAAGGGCACGGCCAGGGTATTGAAGATAGGTGGGGAGTGCTCGAACAAATGTCACTCGAAACCTCATCCAATTGGCAATAAGTAAAAAAAAAAATTCAAAATGGTGGATTCAAGATGGCTGCCATACAAATTTCGTGAGTGTCTATCTCGGAGAGTATGAGAGATGGAAGTGTGCTTTCGTGAAAAGAGATGATCAGGACGAGGAGTTCTATTTGGCGAAATGAAAAAAAATCAAGATGGCGGAATTTGTTTTTTCATACCAAATTATATGGCGAATATTGAAGGGACTACAAGTGTAGTAGTGTAGCAATTGACAGTATTGTTCTCCTAGAAAGAGACAGAAAACGATACAATTATGTTAGGGAGATGTGTTCGGGTGCGGGATGGGAGTAGGGAAAAATTATGAAATTTCGGAAAAACAAGATGGCGGCCGACGTGATTCTTGCAACTCTTTTGTTTTCCAACCGATTTCGGTACAACTCACTATTATTGAAGAAATTAGAAAACAATTAATAGAAAAAGTGGAATAAATTGGAAAAACAAGATGGCGGCCGAGCTGTAATTTTTTCCAATTTTAGATTTTTAGACCCTGAACCGCTGCGCTACAGATCCGAAACGGCGGGGTCGAGCATAATATTTTTTTCTTTGTCTGCCTACAATTATCCTGTATTTTGACAGAATGGGTGTGGTTTTAAAAAATTCAAGATGGCGGCTGCCGCGGCGGCCGTTCGGTTTGAGTTACGAAAAAACGCAATTTTAAAATTCAAATTTCTCGCAGTTGGCAACGTCGGAGCGTTTCGACTTCTACGGGTAGATTGTGTGTACAGACTCGAGGTATGGATTGGGGAAAAAATTACCCCATTTCTAGGGAAATTTTCAAGATTTACAAATCGAATTACGTATTTTTTTAGATTCGAGTACGAGCGACCACGTGTGTCACTTGTACGAATGACATTTGGGTATTTTCGTCGCCGAGGTCTGGCAACACTGGAATTTATCAAAGAAAAAGTGATTTTCGACATGGTCTTTTTTCAGGGGCTATCATGTCGGCTGGGTGCGAGCGAGATGAACAATTGAAACGTCGTCAGGAGCGGTGTATCTTGTAGTTCACAGGAAAATTATAAAACTATGCAAAAAGTTTTTGTGAAACGAGGTGGCGGCCATTTTGTATTCTTTTCGTGTTTTTGAAAATTTCAATCACGTCCTAGAGGCGGTTGGCAACATTTGGGAAAGTTGACATGTATGGATCGATTTTGTAACTCGACGGGCAGTATTGAGATATCAAAACAGTGTTGCCACATTTGGAGTAGTTTTTGAGATTTTCCCCAAAAACTTGCTCCTGTAAAATTTTGCATGAAATTTTTTTTTTCACCTATGGCTTTGTATAGAAGTCAGAAAATATAACTTGACGAAAAATATGGAGACAGCTGATGATTGAGGATTTCGGAGACGGGTAAAGAGCACGACCAAGGTATTAAAGATAGGTGGGGGGTGCTCGAACAAATGTCACTCGAAACCGCATCCAATTGGCGGTGAGTTTAAAAAAACTCAAAAATGGCGGATTCAAAATGGCCGCCATACAAATTTCGTCAGTGTCTGTCTCGGAGTGTATAAAAGATAGAAGAGTGGTTTCGTTGGAAGAGATGATCTGGACGAGGAGGTCTACTAAGCGAAATGAAAAAAAAATCAAGATGGCGGAATATTTTTTCATACCAAATTATATGGCGATAATTGAAGAGACTGCAAGTGTAGAACTATACAAGATTTTGATACGCTACCGTTTTACCGACAACGGGGCTCCCTTGGATTACGACGCCGGAAACTGATACCAAAGATTTAAACAATCAGCGCCATTTTGAAATTCTTTGTTAATTGACCGATGTTATTCAAAATCGAGATTTAGGGTTCCCTGGGATCACAAAACAGGAAATTATATCAGAGTTTTAAAAAATCAGCGCCATTTTGAAATTCTTTGTTAATTGACCGATTTCGTTCAAAATCGATATTTAGGACTCCCTGGGGATACAAAACAGGAAACTGTTTTCAAAATAAAAAAAAACCAGCGGCTTTTTGAAATTCTTTGTTAATTGACCGATGTTATTCAAAATCGAGATTTAGGGTTCCCTGGGATCACAAAACAGGAAACTGATACCAAAGTTTTAAAAAATCAGCGCCATTTTGAAAATCTTTGTTAATTTACAGATTTAGTTCAAAATCGATATCTGAGGATCACTGGGATTACAAAACAGGAAACCGATACCAAAGTTTTAAAAAATCAGCGCCATTTTGAAATTCTTTGTTAATTGATCGATTTCGATCAAAATCGATATTTAGTACTCCATGGGATTACAAGACAGGAAACTGGTACCAAAATTTTACAAAATCAGCGCCATTTTGAAATTCTTTGTTAATTAACAGATTTCGTTCAAAATCGATATCTGAGGATCCCTGGGATTACAAAACAGGAAACCGATACCAAAGTTTTAAAAAATCAGCGCCATTTTGAAATTATTTGTTAACTGATCGATTTCGTTCAAAATCGATATCTGAGGATCCCTGGGATTACAAAATAGGAAACGGTTACCAAAATTTAAAAAAAACCAGCGCCATTTTGAAATTCTTTGTTAATTGACCGGTTTCACTCATAATTGATATTTAGGGTTCCCTGGGATTACAAAACAGGAAACTGATACCAAAATTTCAAAAAATCAGCGCCATTTTGAAATTCTTTGTTAAGTGACCGATTTCGTTCAAAATCGATATCTGAGGATCCCTGGGATTACAAAACAGGAAACCGATACCAAAGTTTTAAAAAATCAGCGCCATTTTGAAATTATTTGTTAACTGATCGATTTCGTTCAAAATCGATATCTGAGGATCCCTGGGATTACAAAATAGGAAACGGTTACCAAAATTTAAAAAAAACCAGCGCCATTTTGAAATTCTTTGTTAATTGACCGGTTTCACTCATAATTGATATTTAGGGTTCCCTGGGATTACAAAACAGGAAACTGATACCAAAATTTCAAAAAATCAGCGCCATTTTGAAATTCTTTGTTAAGTGACCGATTTCGTTCAAAATCGATGTTTAGTGCTTCCTGGGATTGCAAAACAGGAAACTGGAACCAAATTTTAAAAAATCAGTGCCATTTTGAAATTCTTTGTTAATTGACCGATTCCGTTCAAAATCGATATTTGGGGCTCCTTAGGATTACAAAACAGGAAACTGGTATCAAAATTTTAAAAAATCAGCGCCATTTTGAACATCTTTGTAAATTGACCGATTTCGTTTAAAATCGATATTTAGGGCTCCCTTGGATTACAAAACAGGAAACTGGTATCAAAATTTTAAAAAATCAGCGCCATTTTGAAATTCTTTGTTACTTGACCGATTTCGTTCAAAATTGATATTTAGTGTTCTCAGGGATTACAAAACAGGAAACTGATACCAAAGTTTTAAAAAATCAGCGCCATTTTAAAATTCTTTGTTAAATTACCGATTTTTTTCCGAATCGATATCTGAGGATCCCTGGGATTACAAAACAGGAAACTGATACCAAAGTTTTAAAAAATCAGCGGCATTTTGTTTTTTTTTAATCACAACCCGTGAGCTGCTAAAGCAGCTCACGCACAGAGCAAAAAACTAGTTTTATAATAAACTCACAGAAGAAATATAGGAGATGTGTCTCAACAAGTTCAAATATTTTGTAAATAGTAAACTAATTGAAAAATCCTAAATAAAATATAAAATAAAATAGAATATACAAAATTGAAAAAAATTGAGCCACCCGAAACTAGTCAATTTCAGACGAATACGTCCGTAAATCATCAAAGTGCTGGTTTTGTACCTGCTGAATGACGTAGCAGCCCTTCTTGCAATCCTGTCAGAGTATCTATTGTTTATTTCAAACCTTAATATTTGTCATTTTACCATCAACTAAAGTGACAGATATCATATTTGGAAACAACAACCTGGCCACTAAGAAATACATAAAACTCGCACTCAATGCAGATTATATGAAAAACTAGCTGATGCCTGCGACTTCTGGGCAGACCTTCAATAGCGGAGATCGGAGAGATCATCAGTGGAGAGCCCTACACCCACCTAATACTGAATCAGCCTTCCTGGCGATAGTTACCAAAAGTGCAGCTATCTCATAGTCATGATATTATTATATACGTTTTTTTGCTGTCATAAAACTATTTCGTTATATATAAACACCAATTTGGCAAAATGTTACAAGGACAATTTTTATTTATTTTATATCAAAAATATAATTACTTTATAGTTTATACTAATAAATATCGATTTTATTTCCCATTCCAAAGTGCTATAAAAGTTTCACACCAAAAACTAAATAAAGAATAAAAGGTATATTTATATATGTAGTTGTGTAGTAGTAGTATATATTTACATCTATTTATTGGTCTAAAATGTATGTACTTTATTATGTATGTATGCATTTCTTATTTATTTATTTATTTTTTTTTTTTTTAAATACAGCACCATCCCGCGCTTCCGTTTATTTATCCTTTCACCAAAGGTTGTCTGTAAGAGATTGCTTTAGCAATAAGACCGCCTTTGCACATTTCTATCTAGTTTTACTAGTAATTAATACTTTAAAACTGTATTCTGTATATTTTGTGTGTGCAATAAAGATATCTAAATAAATAAATAAATAAAGAATGGAAATAGGTTTTTTTAGGATTAATTGTGTCATTTATGATGAATCAACGGAACTTTACCACCAGCTTGAAAAGAAGATTCTACTGAGAACATATGACAATAACTCGGCAGTTAATAAAAAGAAAAAAAAAATACAATAATGTACCTAGAAAATAATAAAGAGTAGGATATATTATACATAATTATATGAACACACATAATGTATATTGTATATGTCACCGTAAGATTGTGAAAACCGTTAGATTGTAATCTATCTAGCGAAATTGTAAACTGTCGACAGATTGTAAACCGTTCAATTTACTTTTTCTTGTCTCTTTTCGACCGTTTACAATTTCTGTAATGCTAAGCCGATAGTTTCTATGCAACATTAGGAAAATCATCGATGCTACGTTACGGATATATATGTCACAAAAAACCTACCAGAATCAATTGATTTTCATAGCTTAGCTTTAGTGGAAAGGAGTTCAACTAAGCAACGAAGTTTTTTTACATAATGAGGATAGGAAATGCAGGGGGTTTAGGGGCGATAAATCGATCTAGCTAGGATAAATTTTTAGAAAATGTAATTTTATCGGTGTTTTCAGGCAATGAAAAACTGCTACATTATATTTCGCCACCATTTAGAAGGTTATAATAGCTCAGGTGGAAAAGCGGGCTGTACCAAAACCCGAAGACCCCGGTTCGAGTCCAGAGTCTTGAATCTGATTATTTTTCCCCTTTTTTTAAATATAATACAATGTTTTATTTTAAAAATAAAATATAATTTATAATTTAAATTTATTTTCCAAAAAACACGATTAAAAAAAAAATAATGTCCCTCCCGACCGAATTTCGGCCACGGCGGCCAATCTCCAGAGAGATTAGCCAACTGCGCAGGAGATATTATAGTGCAAAAGTGTGTGCGCATACACAGGTGCACTCTCTGTTCCTTTACTCTCATAGCCCGATGGGACGGAAATCCGACACGACCGGAGAGAGATCAGGCGCAGGACCGACGGCTTTACGTGCTCTCCGAGGCACGGGGGTGAAGCACCGCCAACTTCCTAACTCCGGGCTAGTAGTGAGAATTTCTTGCAAGAAAAACCCAATACCTGTGGCCCGACTCGGGACTCGAACCCGGGACCTCATAGGTCGCAGTCGAATATGCTAACCACTAGACCAACGAGGCAGTAAAAAAAAGAATATACCGAGCAAAGCTCGGTCATCCAGATATTACTAGTTGAAGTATGGAACACAGAAGCCGACTACTTCTAAAACCACTACGTCTACATGGCACATCCCAGATGGAAATGGAATCTCCTAGTGCTGTCTTACACCGTTTTTAAACTATTTATGCAGAACTACTTCTAATACTAAGCGCCATGATTATTTTAATTATTAATTTAATTTACTTTTCTTTCAACCTTTATCATATAAACACCTATAGATAGGTGTTTATATGATAAAGGCCTACCTACCTACCTACCTATACAGTCTTATAGCTATAAATCAGTTAGCAGGAATTAGTCGGTTGGTAATTGGTATATTATCAAGAAGCACCTCCATTATCCATACTATGATATTATAAATGCGAAAGACCTGTATTTGAACGGCCTATTTTTTCAACCGAGTTGGTATAGAGTAAGATTACATCCCGAGGAAGGACATAAGTTAACTTTATCCCGAAAAATTGAGAAATTCCCGCCGAAATAAAAACGAATGCAGACGAAATCGTACGTATCATCTATCTATCAATCAATAAATAATAATATTATCTCTGCCATAGTGAGATAATTGATCGCATATTGTGTGCACCCGTGGTAGGGGCTGAATCCTTTCTATGTGTGCCTGGGTAGACTGTGGTTGTATGTGTATGAAAACAATTGACAGCGGGTGACAGATTTGCGAAGAATTCCTAGAGGGCTTCGATCCTTAAATTTACTTACTCATAGGCTAGATCGTAACTTAGTAGGGTACTAAATGTTGTTGATACTTTATGATATTTAAAAAAAAACTGCATCTTGTATCCGTAACATATTTTATCGTTTCTATAAACTACGAGTATATGCCCAAACCAATCAGAAAATTATATCTATCTCTTGAATTTAAATACTTACATATCCGTGAGTTCCATATGCACAGTATATCGGCTGTATTCCATTTAATTTAAATTTACTCAGGAAATAGAATAGGGCTGAGTATAGAACAGTGTAATGACATAGGATTAATTTTAGATTCCCTTTGAGCGTCACTGTTTGTGCGTAAATAACGGGGCTTTTGTGTAGCGCCAGTGTGTACACGGCCTACTTATATAAAGTTAATTATAATTACTGTTTCATTAGTTGCTAACATAACATTAGACGTCACTGCGTTCATAAAGCGACATAAAAATAATATGTCAAAAGATGTTTTTTTTTAATTTTATTTATATAGCGCTTGGCTGCAATCAGATCTCCTTACAAGGTGGTTTGACCAACTGAGGGAGTCAAACGCGACTAAATTTTATAATATAGTGAGAATGGCTACAGAAGACAATGGAAACAAATAATCCATTCGAGGTTAGGATCTAGCGAGGACCACAATCTTCAGCAATGAGGTAACGATCGAAGAGAGAGATATTTAAAGAGGTGAAAACGAAAGCTGGGAGGGTTTATATCCTAGCTATTCAACTTCAAAAGCAAATCGCTTTGTACATGTCCGTGACTGTTATAACACTACTCTTTTTGAGTTAGAGATAGGCACGACATTATCTATCATAATATAATATTCAAACGTTGTCGCCGTTTGATCTCGTAGGCACAGCAAGGCACCTATATTTCTGAGTAATCCTATTTCCATGCGTAAACAGAGTTATCGATATATTTGGCCGGAATACAATATCTTTGCCTATAACCTATATGAAAAAAGCGATGTTTTTTTTGTTGATCAGGGCAACGATCTCTATGTACTACTTTGAAGGGAGATCAAACAGTATTTGAATATTTATTAGATAAATAAATAAAAAGCATAAAAAGAGATATTTAAAGAGCAATTGCTGAATTTCTAACTAACTTCGGGTCATAATTAAGTACTGGGGTTTTCTGACTAGAAATTCTCAGTATTAGCCCGAAGTTAGGAAAACACGCTAAGTCGACAGTCCCGGTTATTATCACTAACATGATTATAGTCGTTAAAGCCCACCAACCCGCATTGGAACAGCGTGGTGGTCTATCTTTCTTAGCTCTTATTCCCTCTCTAATATGAGAATGGACTATAGTGGTGGTGGTGGTGGTGGCTGAGTTTCTTGCCGTCTCTATTCAGTAGAACACTTTCCGAAACCGTGGTAGAGTCATATTCTGTTGATTAGCTGATGGACACAACTTGGTCTGCGTTGCCTAAGATTTTTGAACAATCCTCTGAGAACTTTGTATTTCCCAGGGCATACAATTTATATCTTAGTTCTTAATTTATTTAATTGTGAATATTTTATAATTACTCGTGTAGTAACTAGATTTTCGCCATTTTATAATACAACTTAAAATATTAATGACTAGCGATCCGCCCCAGCTTCGCACGGATAGCACTAATAATCATAATAGTCTATAACCAATATAGCCAGTGGGCAGGGGGCAGTGTACATGTTTTACATTTAAATATTACATTATAAGAGTACGCCTCGCCCTCACTATACCTGCCACTGCCACCAGCCCTCAAATTATAGGTATTTAACGTGAGCGCCGGCCAAATTAAACGGTGTACAGAACGATTGTTATGTTAATTAAATACTTGAGATGAGAAACATATTTATTTTGATAAGGATTAATACTATGTCAGTAAAAACACCTTCGCAAGTAAAGCATTGGTTTAGACCAAATTTGAAAATCATAAAAATGGTTATTGTGAGTCAACCTTAAAAGATAGATATATGCTATCGCGGACTTTTCTTTTGAACTTGGAGAAGTTTCATGATGTTGTGAATATCATATTTAACAACGGAAGTAAAATATATATTAAAACTAATAAATCAGTGTTTTTTTTAATCCATCAATAAATGACTGAGAAATGAGGATTTAAAAGTATAATTATTTAATGTACCCCGATTGCTGTATCTTACCCGAGTAAGAAATTTTGTGAAATTTTTATATTAACTTATGTTCTATCGGGATTAGATTATTTATGTCGAACCCTAACCTAACCTACAAGAAAGACACAACGAAACGTAAATACAATGAATATTTCAAAAATTGACACTCAGAACATTGAACGGTTCACAATCTGTCAATAGTTTACAATTTCGCGAGTTAGATTATAATCTAACGGTTTTTACAATCTTACGGTGACATATACAAACAAACAAATCTCTTCTCTTTATAATTTTAGTTTAGATAACTTACAACATCTTATAATGTTAATTATTAAATATGTGCAAGTTTGGATATTTATAAGTTTTTTGTTTGGATTTCACGAATCTCAATCACCTATACATAAACTGATTTGGCTGAATGAGCGACAAAAAAACAGAATAATAATGTATTATTCTAGTTATATTTTTACATAGAAAAATCGCTACAGTATTAGTATTATAACCTAAATAGGAAATGATTTTTAAAGGTTTCAAGTTTTGGTGCGATACCTAGTCCAATAGTAAATAATAAACAATGACCATTGACTCTTGACTCTTGTCCCATTTCCCTTTATGTCAACATAAAGGGAAATGCCTGTGATGGGTACCTTTGGCCCAGGGGTATCCAGGGGTGCTCGTTTTGGCTAGGGTTTTATTTTTATTTTCGTTAGTAAAAGCAATAAATAATTGTAGGTATTTAAGGATTTGTAAATTTATTTTATAGTTAGTTTAATATTTAAATTTTAGCATATTCTACATGTGATGTACAAAATGACCATTAATAATTTAAACATATCGTGAGCGATTCGAAATATCTAACCGTGTATTTCAAACGTGAAATACATTCTCAAATCCAACCTCTATAACGAGGACCGATAGCTTTTCCGGAAACAATTCAAATTTCGAGAATGTTCTACAATAAATCGCGCCCTATCGGTGCTAGGTACACTAGTCCCAGTTCTAAAGCCATACGGCGTTCGTACATATTGGTGTCAAAGCAAAGTGAACTTTATTAACGATAATATTACAGAGCTTACTTTCGTGTATGGATTCACAGCCAGCTCTCCAAACGGAAACGTTTCGAAATTAAAATTGGTTGTATTGAATTTGTGACTTTAAATCAACGGCTTTTGGGTCAATTTTGTTTTGAAGCCAATTTGTTCGAATGCTCGAATACGATCAATCGAAAATGCAATATAAAACTGGGACTAAACGTAAGGGAAGCCACCATGATATACTTTTACCTCTTAAGTAACTTTTAAAGGGTTCCAAGAAAGTTTTATAGGTGATTTTACACCTGTTGGCGAAGAATACCTATTGGTAACACATTGTTACGCCAAACTTTTATCGTCTGGGGTTAAAGTTTTATTTGAAATAAATGATAGACAAGATAACGTTCGAAAAAGTACTTGCTACCTTTAAAAACGGTTCACTTTTTTCGTTTATAAGTTACGCTGAAATGTTTTTTTTTCGCAAACACATTGAAATCTTTAAACGGCTAAACAGAGACTTGAGTTATAGTCTAGAATAGGAAATAGTACATCATAGTGAAGAATCTTCTAATCTCCTAATCAAACTAAATCAAAATCGATTTATCCATTTGGGAGTTATGCCATGCCAAAGACAGATACATACACATAAACATTACTCATACTAATATTATAAATTCAAAGTGGGTCTGTCTGTCTAGTCCAGAAAATTAAGGATTTCCCGCGGGAATAAAAAAAATAATCAACGCGGATGAATTCGCAAGAACTACCTGGTAATTAATACACCGCTCCAATGCATTCATATTTTGAGATCTCGGAGCTTCCCAATACAGTGCTGAGGGTGGCCACCGAGGGGGTTTTAATAAGTAAAAATCTCACATTACCTACCTGAATTCTCCACCGTGAAATCAGGCATCATACGAAGATTTCCCCTCCGATACCTAAAAAAAGGTAATTAATACTCAGATATACATACACATGCTTAGACTTATATAACCTCTCTTTTTACGTCTTCTCTTGTCCTCTCTTCTTACGTTTTACGGGGTTAAAATTTACCCAAAAAATTCTCAAGCGGTTTAGCTTGCAGCGTGCTAGATTTTCGCTGGCCCTTAGCTTATTTAAGGTCGTCTCTAAAGCAAATTGCAGAGTCGCTTCAACTTCATAAATCAAATCAATAGAGAAACCAGCGCAGCGTTAAACTGGCCAGGTTGGTTGTGTACTTTGAGCGCCAGCTCTTGACCTATATCGTCTTAAGCGCGCTACTCGTTCGTTAATTGAAGCCTTTTTAATTAATCTCGATTTTACACTGAGATGTTAATAATTGCTCTTCGATTTCGTTTTTAATATCATAATTGCGAGTCAATCAAACTAATATTATAAATGCAAAGGTGTGTTTGTTTGTTGGTTTGTCCTCCAATCACGTCGAAACACAGCAACGGATCGACGTTATTTTTTGCATGGGTTAGATCAGGACCTGGAGAGTGACATAGGCTATGTCAAAGGCTTTTTATCCAAGAAAATCATATTAATCTTACTATAATATTATAAATGCGAAAGTTTGGATGGATGTATGGATGTTTGTTACTCAATCACGCACCAACGGCTTAACGGATCTGGCTGAAATTTGGCACAGAGATAGATTATAGTCTGGAATAGCACATGGACTTTTTATACCGGAAAATTAAAGAGTCCCTGCGGGTACCAAAAAACCTCAAACCACGCAGACGAAGTCGCGGGCATTCGCTAGTATTATAAATGCGAAAGTGTGTTTGTTTGTTTTTTGTCCATCAATCACGTTGGAACAGAGCAACGGGTCGACATGATGAGTGACAAAGGCTATGTCACAGGCTTTTTATCCAAGAAAATCAAGGAGTTTTCGTGATATTAAACTAGTATTATTATAAATGCGAGTCAATGCTCCATTTTTAACAGAGATTTTAAGTACTAGAAGTATCGATTTACATAATATACCTATTAATTATCAGTACCTATTCAGTATTTAGATATCTGATGACGGTGTGGTAGCGACAAACCAACAAACAAACACAATACACTTTCGTATTGTGTACGAACCTATTGTAAACCTAGGAGAAACGAGTGGCTTAGTGACAACGCATATCAATCGATTGCGACGATGACCCAAGTCGGTAACTGGATGAGTGACCGAATTTGGAGGTTCAAATTTAGCCTTTTCGTTCCCTCCGTGCCTCGAGAGCACGTTAAGCCGTCGGTCCTGGTTATTATCATTAACATCTGATAATAATCGTTACATAGACCAAAGAGCTTAAATACTCTCAGTCGAGTCCTATGCGGAAGGACGTGGGCACCCACCGCATTATTATCCCAAGAAACCTTATACCATTATTTGAGGTGTCACGTCACTACCCTCAGTTATGAGCAATACGACGCAGAGAGAGTACAGAAATCACTAAAAGACTTACAGGTTTTGATATATTAAGAACCGCCGAGATAAACACAGTTTTATTAAAAGTAAGTGTATAAGTGGATAACGATATTAACTTTCGTCGACGGAAAATGATTCAAGGACAGTTTCTCGAAGTTCAAGTTGCTGATGCTATCAAAGATTAAGGAAAAAATTGCTAAAAGGAATCAACGATAAAAGGAAATCTTCATGATTAATTGATGGAGATTGATCAAGGAGGATACTTGGACGAACTTTTTTGTAAGTCCATCACATGCTCTTAGTATCAGTACCTGCGTATCTAGTTATAGTCAGTATTTTGTGGTATTAAGTATAGTATACTTTTGTTAGCATTATTACTGTTTGTCATTATATGTCATGAAACAGGAAGTATAATTCAGTCAATTTGACTCGTTTCATGTCATTCGATTTAATCTGCGGATATCGACGCCATATTGAAAATAGTTAGTAATAATACGAGTGTTTTGACGATGGTAATTCAGTCTCTTGCCGGCAGACTCAGCGATTATTGAATACTTTTGTGTTTAGATCACAATTTGGTTTAGAGCTTAACGATAGCAATCGTGGCCAGATCAAATGAATATTGTCTTTAAGTTTAGCTTACCTTTATCTTATTACATTAAACCTCTCAGGGAGCCGCTACACATTGTGACCATTCACACGTACAAGTTCCAAATGAGAGTACAAATATATTAAAAGTGTCTCAATAATACCTACTTCTGGATTGTCGCTTACACTTTAGTTCAGATAGGAAAGGAAATAATGTTCTCCCGAGCGAATTTCGGATACGGTGGCCAAAACTCCAGAGAGATAGCAACCTGCGCGGGAGATATTATAGTGCACTAGTGTATGCGCAAGCTCAGATGCACACCCTGTTCCTTCTCTCTTCCTTCTCGAAGAGAGATCCGGCGCAGGACCAACAGTCTTACGTGCTCTCCGAGGCACGGGGGTGAAACACCGCCAACTTCCTAACTCCGATCTATTTAGTACTAGTATAGGGTTCGATTCTCAGTCAAACTGTTGAATAGATTTTCATAAAATTTGTCAAAATCCTAAATTCACTTAGTCGAAGTGAATCATCAGGCATCATCTAGTATTATAATTTTTAAACAGTTAAATTTTTTAGGCCTTAAAACACAATAACTAGATGAGTAAGCAGGGAATTTTGCGTAAACCATCTTATTCATGAGTTTTGTATAAACCGCTTTTTAGTACCGCCAAATGGAGTATCGATAGCTCATTCGAATTCAATAATGTATTCGCTAACAAAACGCCCTTTTAAAATAATATTCGCGTACAGACAACACCAGTTATTTTGCAATAAATTTTTTTTATTGAAATATGTTCCTCGGGATAGGGGATAGAAAATTAATCATTTTACTCTATCTATACTTCTATACTAAAAAAAAGTATAGAAGTATACATAGATGGATTAATGTGAAAGTTTGGATGGATGCATGGATGTTTGTTTCTCAATCACGCCACAACGGCTGAACGGATATGGATTAATTTGGCACAGTGATAGATTATAGTCTGGAATAACACCCTAACCCTAGCGCTCTGGAGAGTGAAAAAGTGACATCAGCTTGTAATAAATAATCAGTAGGTTATTAGGTTTATATTACACTGACTGTACAAGCGTTCAAAGGCTATCTAAAACTCGTTGCGTAATGACAGTCCTATTTCCCGGCGAAATTAATCGAGTTGAATCCAAATTATTGGAATCCAATTGGAATGGTCAATTGCTAACGGTGTATTAAAATCAAATTATGAGGTAGGCATTAACATTAACATTTTGCCTAAATATATCTTTATATCGAGGAACGAATGGCCTAGATGTGACAACGCATAACCAGTCGAATGCGATTGTTAAGCAACGTTGACCAAAGTCGGTAACTAGATGGGTGACCGTATTTGTGCCTCGGAGATCACGTAAAGCCGTCGGCCCCAGTTATTATCACTAACATCTGATAATAATTATAACAAACATAAGAGTTTAAATACTCTTAGTCGAGACGTATGTGGAAGGACGCAAGAACCCACCGCGTTAATATCCCAAGATAACTCCTACCTTTATGTGACTAATGCGATGGGGTCACGACCCTCAGTAATGAGGAATATGACGAAGAGAGGGAGCTTTTTAAAAATTCAAAATTCAAATGTTTTTTATTCAAATAAACTTTTACAAGTAGGTACTTTTGAATCGTCAAGCGAATCTACCACTTTAAATCGACTTTGAAGTAGTGTAAATTAAACTAGGTGGACGGTTAAGCGAGCGAGACATTAAGCGAGTGCCAGGAAGCGGTTGAATTCAGGCAGCGTCGTGTTTAGTCCCTTCTCCTAGATCTTTTGAAGGTACTAAATATTATGGACTGTAATTTAAGAAGGCTAGCTTTTGGTTCGATTTCTATACAAATTTCAAAGCCCTATTCTACCCCCTTAGGGGTTGAATTTCAAAATCCTTTCTCAGCGGATGCCTACGTCATAACAGCTATCTGTATGCCAAATTTCAGTCCAGTAGCTTGAGCTGTGCGTTGATAGATCAGTCAGTAAGTCGGTCACCTTTTTTCCTTTTATATATTTGGATTGCATTAATTGAACTTCATCATAGAAGTCTATAATGGATAGATATATATATTTGGTAGATAAAATGGGAGGTCAGAGACTCCATTACGGGCAGGGTCTTTTTTAACTAGCTCAAGACTGATCTGGCGTGACTTCGGCCGTAGCTAGTTTCCTCCCTACACACATTCTTCTTCTTTTCTGTCTGGCATGTCTGTAATGTCTTTAGAAATTGTATCATCTCTCCTAAAACAATGGCAAAGTAAAATTACTTCATACTCGGATATAAAGTAACCGGTAATAAGGGATGATTGTTCTGAATAAGCCCACCCTTCACCCTTGTATCACCCTTGTATCAGTAACATTGGGGGAATTATTCTGTAATCGATTCTATTATGTATTACACTAACCAGTAACACATTAATATAACAGCTAATAAGAATACCAGAAGTCTGAAATCGTGTTTCATCCAGCGTCACACAATATATTATATATTCTTGCAAATTTCTAGAGGATACTTGAAGAAGAAAGACGTAAAAGCTCTCCTGACTCATTTATTAACATGAACAATAAAAAAATTACAGCGAGAAAATAAAATCACACAAGAACGACACGCAACGACGGATGACAATGTAGTTCGCAGCAGATGCGCACGCATCCTTTTATAACCTCGTCTCTGACACCATCGTTATTTTTCTTAATCGCAGGGAATGTATTCCATTCTTAAATTTCATTTTTTTATCCTGAAACAAGTATCTTATGTTAGTAAATATCTTCAATACGGCCAGACTAACCCGAGACCGTCCCCGGGCTCCTTCATTTCAGCTCCTCTAGTCCAGCAGTGGCATTGCTTAGACTCCGTTGGACACAGACCAGAATCTTGAAGCTCTTAAATGACAGGCGTAACAGAAGCACCTGCAGGCCTCGGCACCACAGAACCTTGTTGGTTGCTGGCAACCCGGAAGATCATCTCATGTCCTTGTCTGCACCTGCGCACATAAAACAACAAACTTCACATATCTTTTTACGGCCATTACCGAATACAACGCTTCAAATTTCAGAAGACACGTTAGGCGTATAAATAAAATTCGAAACGTTACGGCCACTGGTTAAGTCATTAAGCGCGACGTTAGCATGACATACCACGACAGTGGCACAACGTTATACCCTATCTGGTAAGCAGTGTTAGAACAACTTGGGCCTAAGTCATTAAGCACGACGTTAGCATGACTTAGCCCGGCAAGACAGTCGCACGACGTTAGCTTGTCTGCCCGATACGATGAAGAGTACACATCTAAGTCATAGGCACGACGTTCGCATTAACTTAGTACGGCAAGATAGAGGCCCGACGTTAGCTTTTCTGCCCAGAGTGTACAGACAGCACAGGCTTAAGTCATTAAGCCCGACGTTAGCATGACTTAGCCTGGTTAGACAGAGGCGCGACGTTAGCTTGTCTCGTTGCGGCATCGTTGAAAAAAGTATAAAGAGCAACTTCATGGCATAAGACATAGGCGCGACGTTAGCGTAACTTAGCCCAAAAAAATAGTGCGCTCGGCCAAACCTGAAACCACAGCAGTCACCGCATCCCTGCACGCAGTTAGTCGCGTAGCGTCACACCTCCCAGTGTGACTAGCGAACACGCAGTGTCACGCCTCGCAGCGCGGCAGGCGAGCGTGAAGTGTCGCGCACTAGGCAAGCGCGCAACCCTGCGCGACCAGCAGACGCGCAGCAGCAGGCAAGCGCGCAGCCCTGCGCGACCAGCAGACGCGCAGCAGCAGGCAAGCGCGCAGCCCTGCGCGACCAGCAGACGCGCAGCAGCAGGCAAGCGCGCAGCCCTGCGCGACATGTAGACGCGCAGCAGCAAGGCAAGCGCGCAGCCCTGCGCGACATGTAGACGCGCAGCAGCAGGCCAGCGCGCAGCCCTGCGCGACATGTAGACGCGCAGCAGCAGGCGAGCGCGCAGCCCTGCGCGACATGTAGACGCGCAGCAGCAGGCAAGCGCGCAGCCCTGCGCGACATGTAGACGCGCAGCAGCAAGGCAAGCGCGCAGCCCTGCGCGACATGTAGACGCGCAGCAGCAGGCAAGCGCGCAGCCCTGCGCGACATGTAGACGCGCAGCAGCAGGCAAGCGCGCAGCCCTGCGCGACCAGCAGACGCGCAGCAGCAGGCAAGCGCGCAGCCCTGCGCGACCAGCAGACGCGCAGCAGCAGGCAAGCGCGCAGCCCTGCGCGACCAGCAGACGCGCAGCAGCAGGCAAGCGCGCAGCCCTGCGCGACCAGCAGACGCGCAGCAGCAGGCAAGCGCGCAGCCCTGCGCGACCAGCAGACGCGCAGCAGCAGGCAAGCGCGCAGCCCTGCGCGACCAGCAGACGTGCAGCAGCAGGCAAGCGCGCAGCCCTGCGCGACCAGCAGACGCGCAGCAGCAGGCAAGCGCGCAGCCCTGCGCGACCAGCAGACGCGCAGCAGCAGGCAAGCGCGCAGCCCTGCGCGACATGTAGACGCGCAGCAGCAAGGCAAGCGCGCGGCCCTGCGCGACATGTAGACGCGCAGCTCGGCTCAGCAGGCGAGCGCGCAGCCCTGCGCGACATGTAGACGCGCAGCTCGGCTCAGCAGGCGAGCGCGCAGCCCTGCGCGACATGTAGACGCGCAGCTCGGCTCAGCAGGCGAGCGCGCAGCCCTGCGCGACATGTAGACGCGCAGCTCGGCTTAGCAGGCGAGCGCGCAGCCCTGCGCGACATGTAGACGCGCAGCTCGGCTCAGCAGACGAGCGCGCAGCCCTGCGCGACATGTAGACGCGCAGCTCGGCTCAGCAGGCGAGCGCGCAGCCCTGCGCGACATGTAGACGCGCAGCTCGGCTCAGCAGGCGAGCGCGCTGCCTGGCGCGTCCAGAACGCCTCACACCGTGTTGAGCGCCGAATATGAAAGAGACATACAACAGATAATGACCACACCACACACGTTTGCCACAGGTTCTGAATACCTTTACAAGCCATATCACATGAACCACATTTCGAGTAATAACTTCGTAACATATCCATCGAACGAAACTAACTTGAACAACATTCTCTAAATGTGAACAAGTAGAAATGTTCCTTTTTGGTGCTCTCTATAAATGTGAGCATACCAGCGGTCCTTTATCTGTGAAAGAAATACGAACAAACAAACCAGACTTTATTCTACGTACACAACTTTAACAGGATCACAAAACGACCAAAAATTAACAGGTCAAACTTCAAATAATTTTACACGAAAGTAAATAAACACAAGTAGACAAATAATTGACATGACATGACAATATGTCATGGCTGATATGCGCAGAACTGAATAAGAACCTGAACACCCAATGTTTACATCTTCTGTTTACACGGCAACCAGGCAACGATGACAATTAGACTGCAATCCAGTTTTTCAAAACATCAATTACCCAACACTGAGCCCTCTCACTATTCGCAAACGAAGAAGTGAACGACAAGCATAGTCAACATATGTGCTGTAACTATCTGAACTCTTACTCGCATCTTCTCTTATCCGCATTCGCGTCACTTACAACACATTCCGATTCAACACCCAACATTTGACCCCTGTATGGTGCACCCAGCGGCTGCAACTTGACCGCCGGCTCATAGAACATGACGGAGGTTTTTCCAACAATGCACGCCTATTAGGCGATGGTGATATTAGGCGTAGCTGTCTGACTTTTCAAAGCACCTGACGCGAACTAGTATCGCATCCACCTCATGCTTCAAACAACCATTATGACCAGTTCTACGACATTCACGCGATCACAATCAGGCATTCTTGCCTTCCTTCCTCAAGTATAGAATTATAAAATCAGAATAGCCGGTAGGATTAGGCATCACGTTGATACCGAATCCCACTTCTGATCTTGCAAATTTCTAGAGGATACTTGAAGAAGAAAGACGTAAAAGCTCTCCTGACTCATTTATTAACATGAACAATAAAAAAATTACAGCGAGAAAATAAAATCACACAAGAACGACACGCAACGACGGGTGACAATGTAGTTCGCAGCAGATGCGCACGCATCCTTTTATAACCTCGTCTCTGACACCATCGTTATTTTTCTTAATCGCAGGGAATGTATTCCATTCTTAAATTTCATTTCTTTATCCTGAAACAAGTATCTTACGTTAGTAAATATCTTCAATAATATATATATATTTTTCATAATATAATCCGCATTAATATTTTATTAAAATTGTATTTCTTATTTATTTTAGTTGCAGAAATATGATATCTGTCTGTTTAGTTGATGGTTAAAATGACAATTATAAAGTTTGAAATAAACAAAAGATATACTCTGTCAGAATCGAAAGGAGGGCTGCAACGATCGATTTCTGTTCGCTGAATGGCGTATTCGTCATCGAGTGGCTTATTAGGCATTAAAACTCGTACTTTCAATGCAGATTGTATGAAAACGTCAAACTATCACATCCAAACTAATCTAATACCTATAAACGAGCAATTCTTGAATGATATATAAAATCTGAATCTCGGAACAGCTAAAACGATTTTCATGAAATTTAGTATGAAGGAGGATTCGGGGGCGATAAATCGATCTAGCTAGGATTCATTTTTAGAAAATGTCATTTTATCCGTGTTTTCAGGCAATGAAAAACTGCTGCAATATCATTAGAATACGAAGGTAAATTTCGCCACCATCTACAAGGTTATAATAGCTCAGGTGGGAAATCGGGCGGTCCCGAAACCAGACCCCGTTTCGAGTCCTGATGTCTCCAGTTCGATTATTTTTTCCCTTTTTTTCCAAGTTCCTTCTTTTGTGACAAAAACTATTATGGGGAGCCCAATCGCACTCGTGATTTTTTATTTAAATAACCAGTTCATATTTTTTTATTATTATGTCGGTAAGATCGAAAAATATTATGCTTATTTCATTAGTTTGTAATTTGTATTTTAAATATAATTTAAAAAAAATAGGATTTACCAAAAATAATACCGTCCCCCAGGTACTATTATAAATATGAAAGAGTGTCTGTCTGTCTGATACGCTTTCACGGCCCATCTACTTAACCGATTTTGATTAAATTTGATATAGCGGTAGGTAACATCCCGGAGAAGGACAAAGACTACTTTTTCCCGGAAAATTAAGGACGGAACTTGGAACCAGGAATCAAAAAACTGAATCCACGCGGACGAAGTCGCGGGCGTCATCTAGTTTATTATATTACTAGGATAGGATTTGTTAGCAACAATAACACGAAAGGGTTGTTAGTTTAGCTGCAAAGCAAATATTGATTTCTACTTTGTGATTCACTAAACAGAATAATATTATCATTTAAATCTGCATACATTTTCACTATAGTGTTTTTTATAATCCAACTAGCGGACGCCCGTGGCATAAGTTTTTTAATTCCCATAGGCACTCTTTAATTTCCCGGGATAAAAAGAAGCTCTCCAGGTCCTCAACTATACCCATCGATCGAAAAAATTACGTCGATCCATTGCTTTATTGCGGCGTGATTGACGGACAATTTCTCTATTTAACGTCCTTGGGGATAGAAATTACAGAGACTGCGAAATACGTATTTCGTGATTTTAAGCCGTAAGCCCATAAACCAAGTTTTATGGCTTTAGCTTGAAAAACGACGGACTTTCATACAAATCTTCAACTCCAATTTGACCCTTTGGGGGGTGCAATTTTTAATATTGTGACTCACGTGCTTCTTTATTAAAATATCAAATTTCGAAGATATAACTTGAAAAATAGCATGTAAAATAAAGGAGCTTCATACAAACTTTCATCCCCTATATCAGCCCTTTGGGGTTAGTATTCTCAAAAATCTTACCCCTTTAGGGGTGGAATTTCGAAAAACCCTTTCTTACCTACCTACTCTCCCCAAATAACACAGCCTCCAAATTTTATGTCTATAGGACTCGCGGTTTAGGCTGTGCGTTGAAGTCAGTCAGTCAGTCAGTACTTTGAATTTTATATATATACTCGTAGATGATCCACTTGAATTAACTTAGCTTAATCAAGAAATCATTTGAACGCTGACAAATGTAGGACAGTAGTTTTCCAGGATAAAAAGGAAAGGTCTCAACGATAATAACCTTTTCTAACAAGGCTTTTAAAAGGATTACGATAATAATTCAGCGGGTTTCAGAATCCGACCCAATCCATTAACAAATACTTCAACAATCCATCGAACCATGGAATGTTTGAGGTATTACTTGAATGGATGACGACTAATTATTTTATTCTGTTGTTACTAATTAATAATTGTATCCGTTTTCTTTGTTGCTATCGTCAACCAGAGACGTCTAAATAACTGAATGTAGGTTTTTGCAGCAACTTCCATACGCCGATGTCTTTTGCCACTTGGATCCAGTGACTCCATGCAACTTGCATGAAGGTCTAGGCCCCACTTGAGATGCACGGAGCGGTACGCCACGTAGCGGCAAGTATTTCTTGTGTGAGTGTACGTGGCTGCGTCGCCAGCTCCATACAACCTTATACCTACAAGGAATATAACATATATATAACACATAGTAGTGGGGCTAGAACTATCGTTCAAAGCATTTTATATTGTTCAATAGCTGTTATAATACGCATTGACTTCACCCGTACAAACTCACATTATATTATCTACAACAAATAATATTTGCCGTTAAGTGCCGCGCCGCTCCGTGCATCTCAAGTGGGACTAGATAGATATATAATATAATAGTGAATCGACGGGGAAGTAAACCGGGTTCATTGGAGAGCTTTCCAGGGTATTTTCTCCTATCTGTATTACCATGACATCGATGGCAACGAATTAAAAACAATCTCAACTAAATTACGATAAAACTGCATCCAATAGCCGGTAGTTATAATATTATGACAGCTTGACCTAGCTTCGTGGTTTTGTGTTATTTTATCTTACACCTTTAGAGTCTGCGATAAACTGTTCGACCAAAATTTTTTGTGTTGCAAATTTCACAGATAACACAAGAAAAAAAAAGAATCACTTAGCGTTTCTGTAAAAAGCCAAATATACTTTGGAGAAGCCAAAAAGGCCAATTTTCCTTTTACTTAACACTAAAGCGTCTTCTGGAGAAAACAGAGGTATTTTCACTCGGTGAGGCGTTCCGTAAAAATTAATGAAATCCACACCTCTGGAACCCCGAGGGCGCATTTGAGAAGCTTCGAGCGACCTTATTCCGCGAATAAATAAGCGCTACGCCCTTCTTCAGGCCGCTGCTAATTGAAATAAATACGTATAAAATATACGTATTTATCCTACGAACGGATTGTGTTTTTTTAATTTTATTTATTAGAATTTTCTTGCGATTAGGACCTAGGTTTTCTGGTTTTGTTCGGTCCATTATGTCCACCCTTGATGCGAGAGTGTGTCTATCTGTCTGTTATCTTTTTACGGTCCATCCGCTGAACAACTTCGTCATACCAGAGGCAATTTTTTAGACTGGAAGATCGAATAGTCAAGATAAATTTATATAAAGCCGCATCACCGTGAAGCTTGAGCTTTAACAATAATTTGAAAGAAAGTCTGCAAAGTCAGTTTAAACGACATCGTAAAAAATACGATGGGCCTATTTCACTTTCTACTGCAATTTCTATTGACATAATAAGCGGAGTAGTAGATATTTACATGAAAAACGTCTGAGAAATCTAAAATTTTAAAAAAGGTATTCCACACCTTTATGTTCTCCAGGAAGTATTAAAAAAACAACATTACCGACCTTATTCTGAGTCTTAGACTAAAGAAAATAGAGATTGTTAACGACCCCAAAATATGAATACAGCTGCAAGAAGTTGATTTAAAAATCATGAATTAAATCTGTCTGAGTCCTACGTGTCTCTTTCGTGTACCACGACACTAGCAGAGCATTGTGTCACCATCACCTATAATACTCGTACATAAATTGGAAATTAATTCCTAAAGTAGACATGCTGCCTACACAAGCAGACGTGGCGTGGCTATGGCGTGGCGTCAGCCGTGCGCGGACCGATCTCATTGTATTGTAGTATTCTTGAGTTGTAATACAGTCATGAAACAGCAGTGTCTTGTTATCGTGCGTTGAAGCATCGTTGCAGTCCCGCCACGCCAGCTGTATGTAGGTAGCTTTAAACTCACGGTTATAACGAATTGGAAACGTAAATATTTTATTTCATAAATATATTTGTGACACATAAAAGTCCGGACCTTCTAAATCCGGTTCGGAAAATAGATTTATCTTAGAAGAGTAACAAGTTTGACGTATAATAACACTAAAAACACTTCAATTAGCTAAGTATCTACTATTTTGTGTTAGTCTGTGGACCAAACATTAATTATACGAAACGCCCAATTCCGACTGCGCCGTTTAGGCTAATTGATATAAATGCGGTATTTTAATCTGTGAATTTATGTTGAATGCCGTTTGCCCTTTATTTAATAAATTTTACTCTTGACCAAATATTTCACTGGACGGTCCAAGCTTGGGTCCATTCAAACTGACAGATTTTCAATTTTAAAATTAAAATTCTTTACCGTCAAAACGAATGCGCGTACTGCATTCAAGTTTTCCTCATAATAATTATATCTTTACTGTTATGTTTTGTCCAATCACTCATTTGACTTTTGGCAGCTCGATTCAATGATGTTCTAAATTATGTTACTGATTACATTTTTGATAACAATCGACTTTCTTTACGAAGTTTTAATCGATTTGACACATAGAAATTTGTATTTACTTAAAATGTTCTTATTGTTTTATAAACATACCCAAGCGTTTAAATGACTAAGTATATTAATGTGTATGTTAAAATAAATCATTTATATACAGTAAACGTACAAGAATCCATCAGATCATAGAAGCCATCCATCGCCAAAGATTGATGTTGCTTAAAGGACTATCAAGAAAAGCTCCGTGTTGAAGCTCCGTGACTATTTTGAAAAGGAAAGTCGCACTTGTAATCACTAGATGGGTATACGAGTTACGAAATATCGGATAAAAGGGCATGTCGCTTCACTATTGTGAAAAACTATATTAAGCGTCTAAACATAAATGCAATACTCCATGTATTGCATTTTTTTGTCAATGGTTGCCTGTAAATAATTATGAAACTTCATAGACGTGCTTATGCCAAAAGTAAAATAAATCGTTGAACAAAATATAAAGGAAGTGATAGTCAATTGGCTTAAATGCAAATTACTCAAAAAAGTTTGTATTTAAATAAAAATAAATTAAACTATGATAGTAAGAAACTGCGATTTATTATTAGTTCTATATAATAATTAATTTTCGAATAGGTAAATTGTATCCCCTCAATCGCTTATCCTTGGACCCATACAAGATTTGAAATAAAAATAAACTTAGCAGGTCGGGGGTTAACTCGTATCTAAAATAACTATTAACAATTGAATACTAAAGTTCAGTGGGATCTTAATATGTGGGCGCTTCCTTTAAATGCTTACAAATACGACCGGGTCGCTGACATCCTGCCTCAATGAATATTTCATGATTTGTATTGACTTCAAGTTATTGCGATATTTGCCGTTCCGTTTTAATCCATACTTCCAAAA
Source organism: Erebia palarica (assembly GCA_964035005.1). Taxonomy (NCBI): domain Eukaryota; kingdom Metazoa; phylum Arthropoda; class Insecta; order Lepidoptera; family Nymphalidae; genus Erebia; species Erebia palarica. Next base: position 13,878,401 of record OZ035989.1, read on the forward strand.
TTATATAACAAATGCGAAAGTATGTCTGTTTTATCTAGTGAAAAGTAGAAGAAACATAACTTTTGCGGCCCAAATTGGGTTTTTCTAGGTTGCCAAATTTAACGTTAACTATAATAATTAAATTACCCTATACCTGTGGTAAAATGGACCCTTAATAAACCCCTTTAGCATAGAACCGTTTAATACAGGTACGTCTCTGCAACGATACAACTTCAAGCCGTGTGATGTAGTAGTTATTTTCGTTATTCTATGAAAATAGAAATAAAACCAATTTGCGAATTTTACGACGATCTTACGACGCAGCTTTTTCCGCTGAATTACTGAACATTTTGAACTATAAAATATGTTCAATTTAAACAATAATCACATACAGGTGCTCTGACCTATACTAGAGGGAGGAGGCAGAATATAATGCTTTTTTGTCACGTACGATTCTTCCAGGTCAGTCTCTGCGTTTTATAGTGGCAAAAAGAGATTCTATAAATCAAGACTTACAACCTGAAAAGAGGTTAACCCGTCCAGTGTTAGTAACTTCAAGTAAACTTCTCTTCTAACATAAGTACTTTACGCTTGCACGAGCTGTGTCAAACTTGGTTTTCTCGTGTTTGGGCGTAAGTATTGTAATACCGTGGCTTCGAGTTCATGAAACTGATATTGGAATTTGAAAACAATTTTGAAATTAAATTAGTTGACGGAGGGAAATTGAAAAGAAATAAGTTGCTCTAAGTTGCTTGAGTTTGTTTTGGCGTTGTCAAATTATATTACGTTGTTGTTTTCCAGGCGTTAATTTTATGACGAACTCCCTGGTTGGTGCAGTTTTATAAGTAATAGATAGATAGATTCTGGGTTCGATGCGAAGTTCGAACAGATACTAACATAAAAATCATTGGGTTCGAAACAAAGCAAGCAAGGAATTATATGGAAACTAGATGATGCCCGCGACTTCATCCGCGTGAATTAAGTTTTTACTTTCCCGCGGTAACTCCGGGATAAAGATTGCTTCCCCAGGACCAATTGTCATCAAAATCAGTTAAACCGATGAGCCCTGAAAGCGTCACAAATAGACAGACACACTTTCGCATTTGTAATATTAGTATGGATATATGGATAATCTTGATAGTCTGGTTTGGTGGGAGGCTGCAGCCAGCGTGTTAGCAAAAGCAATTAAGCGTTCCGATACGCTGATGTGTAGGTATTAACTGATCCTGGACATTTTTTAACTAAAACTTAATACAGTTGTCTGATTATAATTCAAACAATAATTGAAATAATGTTAATAATCAGCTATCCTTGCCCTAATCCTCTATTCTATATTCTCTATTTTCTTAATAATCACTAAGCCCAGGTGCCTAATTGAAGTTTATATAATGTTCCGACCGTACTTAAAAGTGACCCCTAGCACAGAACCTACCCTAAGTTGTTGTGATTGCAATAGTTGTTATTGGTTGTATATTTCATGCGAATAGAGTAAGGGTGCATTTCCACTAGAGATGTGCGAAGAAAAGACCGGTTATATTTTTTTAAGATAATACTTGCTGCTTGTTTCATCGTACGTACTTACACGTCTACCATTAATAAATTACTTATCCTATATATATCCTTATCCTATTTCTATAATAATATCCTGTAATTTTTATTTCAGTAATATTGTTGCTACTATGGATTGCGCTTCCCTGAGTTTGCGAATACCTAAAGTCTGGAATTTACGAAACCTAGCGTCTTGCTTTTTGAATACCAAGCAGATTTAAAACTTGAGGTATAATTTTACAATAGCCCGATAACATCTTAGATTGCATCATCACCTTTATATGAGATCGCAGTCAAGTTCATTGAAATTATTTTCTAACTTCGCTTATAATTTCTTTGACAAAATTCGCAGCGTAATTACTTATGCGGAGTTATCCCGCTGTTTCCAAGATGGCGGCGCGCCTTGCATACAACGTTGATAATTTCTCTCCGTCAAGTGTTCCAAATATTCAGGATTTTAGACTTTCTTCAACATTCAACAAGCGGTAGATTAAAGACGCTCAGCGTTTTACATTCTCTGAGGTAGGCGATGAAGAAATTGGAATTTGAAACGAGTAGACTGAAGAAACAGAAATTTCTGGAACGGGATTTTTAATTTGATTTCACCTAAAGTAGCTGTTTTATCTTAAACTAGCTGATGCCCGCGACTTCGTCCACGTGGTGAATATTTTTTTAATTCCCGCGGGAACTGCTTAATTTTCCGGGATAAAAAGTAGCCTATGTCACTCTTCAGGTCCTCAACTATACCCATGCCAAAAAACACGTCGATCCGTTGCCCCGTTGCGGCGTAATTGAAGAACAAACCAATAAACCAACAAACACACTTTCGCATTTATTATTAATTATGAAAAAGTGTGATTCCTAATACTAAAACTAAGTAGCTCTGAAAAGAACTTTTTAAGTGAAGCATAAAAATGTGTTAAAAAAACTCGAAATATTCAATGTCGCTTGCGTCCACTGCGTAAGGAGCCGCGCGGCTACCTAGTTCATAATGGTGCACCCCCTTCTCCCGCACTGCCCCTCTCACGAAGAGTTGTTACTCGATGCGCTGCGTGGCGGCCGCCGCCGGCATGTATTTTTATTTTAATTTCATGATATCTTTTGAATGTAATGTCCGATTTCAATAATTCAAAAAGTAATCATCAAGTATTGAGACAGTCTTGAATATTAAATTATTTATTTGGATAAAAATGTATAAATGGTATGGATAACACGGTCTGATTTTGATCGGCATTTCTATCTATTTGTTAAATGTAAAAAAGTAGTTATAGTGACGTAACTACAATAGTTAGACACATGGTCTCGCAAAGTTTTTTGTAGATATTGATATATTCTCTAATATTGTCCAACATTTTTTTGTCCTATCATTAATACTCTTCGCAGCGTATGCGATGAAATACATTTTATGGCTAATTTTTTTACACCTTCGGTTGGTTTTAATAGGAATTTCTAAAGATTTCTATAGTAATCTAGTACTAAATATAGCCTATGTTACTCAGTGATAATGTAGCTTTCTAATGCAAAAAGAATTATTAAAATCGGTCCAGTACTTTTTGAGTTTATTCGTTACATACAAAAATACAAATCTTTCCTCTTTATAATATTATATAGTGTAGATTATATAGCATTAACTGACTGAACTCCTTGGCTTTGCTGTGGTAGAATTCATAAAATAATTGTAATTGTAGACGAATTGTAAGTTAGGTGAGAGTCTAGGTATGCGAAATAGGAATTTACTATAATATTTATACTCTATGGAATTTAACATAAATGTAAAGTCTCCTCAGGTCATTTCGGCAAACTAACACACTTTCGCAATTACCTATATTAATAACTAGCTGGTGCCCGCGACTTCGTTCGCGTGGATTGAGGTTTTTTGGTTCCCGCGGGACCTCCGGAAATAAAAGTATCAGCTAGTACGATATACATCCATCCATTCATCCAAACTTTCGCAATTTTTCCTATTAGTATAGAAGTAAGCTAGAGACAAAATAATATGATATAACAGTTTTGAATTTTTATATTGTAATAATTTTTAATATAATACAATTTTACAGCAACCAACATGAACTATCGAAACAAACTATTTGCATCCCCTAGCGGGTTACAATTCTTAATTACCAGAGTCGGATGCTGACGTTAATCTGCCTATGTAAGCGAAAGTTAACCAGTTAATTAAAACTTTTTGGACCACTTTGCACCGCTGTTCATTAGGGGAATACTGATATTTTATGAAATTAGTGAAAATGTATTTTTTTCGAACTATGGATATTACCACTGTGTAAAGTAGATGGCGCTTATCAGGTCTATGAAGACTCTAAAGATAACCTCTGAAGTGTGCATCGCGATATCGAAGAATATTCAGCTTAAAGTCCGACAAACTTATACGACCCGGTGGCCAAAATTGTTTTTATGCCTTTTTTTTTTCATACACACTAGGCGATGCTGTCACCAAGTCAGCTAAGTTTGTCGGAATCAACTATAAACAACAACACAATGGTTGGACTAGAAGGGCCCCCGAGTACAACGCAAGGCCGGAGGAAGATGTTTCTAAAATGTTGTACATGAGCACACAATATGTATTTTTTACAAAAACTGATCATTACGTTACTGGTCTTTTTTACAAAAACTGCGTGTTAGAACTCGCATATGGTTGGTAAGGCCTCCCTAATTCGTGCACTTCTTTTTTCAAAAATTGTCTAATAATTTTCATAATGATAAAAACCTCTGCAACGAATCACTAGATGGGGTAATCTAAATGTTTTGGCTTTCAGTATACACATCTAAAAGTAGGTTGTAAATCTTATCAAAATTTTAGTATGTTTAGTATGCCTTAGTGTAGGCACTACACTGATACTGCTATACTGATACTTATTATAATGATACTACACTAATACTTACTATACAGATTTTTATAACTGCCGTAACGAAATTCGGAGATATAACTTTATTTTTAAAAGTAACTTCATATTATCCCCGATGGCCATCTAAATAAATGCATAGTAGATGGCATAACGTATTTATCGAAACGTCACAACTTGCGGGTTTTCAGAGATATCCCAGTAAAATAGCTTTCTTATTCCGAACCCTCAATCACGATAAAGTCCGCGATCCTTCCCGACACACTTCAAAACTCTAGCGAATGATCCTCAATAAATCGACGGCTACTTATCAGGGTAGAGAGGGTGAACAAAACTATAACCACAGTGTAAGTATCTTCGGTTAGTTTGTTGTAATGTTGAAAAATTCACATCCAATTAATAAAGTTGCAAGGACCACGATTCATAGATCTTATTTCCATGCTTTGCTGTGAATTAACTCGGAGTGGAGTCAGTGTCGAGTCTGTATAATGTGCGAAGACCTTAATGTAGTGTTCCGTAAGTCAAGCTATTAGGTCACTTATACCGTAGTTATTCTAAAAGCTACTATTTAAACGAGCGAAGATAAAATTAAAACTAGCGAACATAAATTTAAATAATAGGTGTCAATAATACTCAATAGCTTATTTAAATACTAAGTTAGCGAAAGACTGGGCGAATACCAATATTGAAAATGGCGACTTGAAAATACAAATTTGAGTTACTAGTTATTCAGAACGATCAGTTTAATAATTCTTAAGCGAACAATTTTCTATAGGTTAACTATTTCCAAAAAGAATATACAGCTACAACATTTTACAAGTACCTCCCATAAAAAAAGTAATTGCGGTCCCTTATTCCCATCATAGTAATAAAGTAATCATTTTGTTTACATGATGCAGTCTAAGTTACTAGCCGGCTAACTTAATAATGCTTATGGAAGATAAGGGGTTTTAAGCCTTTTGCTGCGATACAATGATTGCAATTCCTGAAAGCTGAAAACGCAGCTGTCCTAATTAACACGCAGGTTTCATTAGGGCATGCAAAATGTGTAACGCAAAAGCTACGAGGCTTGTTGAGGCTCAAATGTGCAATAAATGTCGCTCACTGAGATGCGTGGCTTTTAGCATGTGTTTTAGACGCACGTTGAATTTGAATGCTTTCTACTTACATTAATCTAAGAGATTACCCGTTACAACCTCACAAACTTTACCTCTTTATAATATTATTATCATAGAGTATATATGTATATATTCTTGCAAAGGAAAACGCCAGACTATGTATAGATCTTTGCCCCGCTTATTAAATTTCGTTTACAAGCATGCCGTATGTAGGATTTAATAGATTTTTTATTACTGATAACTATACATATATTTTGAAGCCTCTAACACTTGCGGTTTTTTATTAAAACTAAGTTTAAGTTGCAATATTATTTTAGGTTATATGCATTTTTAATTGTGAAATAAGTAAAAAAATGCTGTGTATCGTTACAATGCTCTTGCCAAGAGATATTATGGCTTTAAAATGAAGTAAGATACTCAAATGCCTGCGTAGCTTGAGGTCTACCTGAAGTAATATACCTAGTTAATAAGCTTGTGCTATCTTCTCTAACGATAGAATGGTTGACTAATTGGAAATAAAACAACTGTTAGTAATCATTGATTTATTAATCTTCATATTATATATGTAATCAGTCGCTACATTATCAAGACTGCCGTGGTGCATCAATATCATTCTGATGGTAAGCCCAACATGGCAACAACATGTCTTAGGATCCTGTTTACACTTGGCTGACAATTTATGCACCTCAACGTCGTTACCCAAATCGCAAACAATGGTCATCCATGGAATATGGCGTAAAGTCGGCGAGATCGAATCAATATTATAGAAGTTCTAGCAAGTTTTTGGTGAAACATTCAAAACAAGCACGGTAAACAGTCGACTTCACTGAAACCACGATTTAATGATCACAAATCACAATGACATTGACATCTTCAAATACGTTTGTCAATGACGTTTCATTGCACAAAATGCGTGAATGCGAAGGTAAGGTTTTAATGCAACTATTTTATTATTCATTGTTATTTACATTAAAATAATAATAATGTGTCATTTTCAATAATTAACAACACAAAATAACGAATTTAAACAAAGATCTGGAGTATGATTTATGTAACCATAAAGGAGTTTTGTTTTATTTAAAAACTTAACAACTATAGTTTTATTTAGTCGTGTATGCGTAGAATGTAATGCAAATTGCCCCAAGAGAAATAGGAAGTGGACGAGGGACTTGAATTACTTTTTTTTATACATTTTTAAATCCGCAACTTTTTTATCAATAATTATTAAATACCACGTATGGTCATAAATTCCGAAGATAATTTTAAAAAGTTTACATTTTGTGTAAATTATGAAAATTGGTGGGACAAAATCGGGCATTCTCTTTTCTAGAGGATACTTGAAGAAGAAAGACGTAAAAGCTCTCCTGACTCATTTATTAACCCGGCGTCATGGGGGCTGGGTCTGTGCGACCCGTCACATTTTATTTCGCTTGTAGTTCGGTTACTATGCGTGCGACGTTGCTGCTCTTCTCAATAGCTGGAGCTGTTGAGTTGTTCTATGCGTCACAAGCAACACGTTAGTCGTGCCACAGCCACAGTGGGAGATACAGGTACACAAAGTTGAAAAAGGTATGTGAGACCCATCCCCGCAGTCAGTGTAACAATTTTGCGCCATTTTGTATAGATATTGTTTGACTTATTATCTGTGTTTTTATCCTTTTTATATTTGATTTTTTGTTGTTATTTACAATTATAGCTGGTTATATATAGTTCAATGTGTTTTATTTGTATTTTTTGTAGGTACTTAGTAAAAAATGGACCGTGAAGAGGCAGAACGGCAGCGTATTCTTGCAATTTTACAAGAGTCTGACTCTGATTCTGAGTTGTCAGACCAGGATGTGTTCGACGAAGAAGATCACTTGAGTGAGCGTAGTAATCCTAGTGACACAGAACAAGTTATCTCAGAGTCTGATGATAATGATATTCCACTGTCTATTCGACAGAAAATTGTTTTTTTTTTTTGGTGAATCTTCAGAGGAACCTCCAGCAAAAAAGGCTAATGTTCGCAAAAGGTGCCAAGTGTGTTCAGCCAAGAAAGACCGTAAAACTAACTACACCTGCGAGAGTTGCAACAAATATATCTGTATAGAACATATAGTACCTATCTGTGCTGACTATACCAAAGATAATGATTCCAAGTGATTAATTGTTTTTTTTTCCTCAAATTTATTTAGTTTCCTATAAAAAAATGCCATTAAAACGTTAAGACTGATTGTTAATTTATAATATTATTACATTTAAGTAGGAGAGAATTTTTTTTTTGACAATTTTCGTTATTTTTTTAAAGTTGTATTAAATATAATTAAAACATAATATAACAAAATATTTGTGTGTTCATTTATTCACATAAATACCCAAAAAACTAAACACGTATAAATATAATCTTTATTATTTATAAAGTATTGGAATAATTTTGACATTAATGAACGGGTCGGTGAGACCCACCCCAACGTCCGTGTATCACTTTTCCACCCCCATCACGCCGGGTTAACATGAACAATAAAAATATTACAGCGAGAAAATAAAATCACACAAGAACGATACGCAACGACGGGTGAAAATGTAGTCCGCAGCAGATGCGCACGCATCCTTATAAAACCTCGTCTCTGACACCATCGTTATTTTTCTTAATCGCAGGGAATGTATTCCATTCTTGAATTTCATTTCTTTATCCTGAAACAAGTATCTTATGTTAGTAAATATCTTCAATAATATATATTTATATATTTCTACTGAACCAATTTCGAAAATTCTGGTACCAATAGAAAGCTAAGCTACATTGTTTGTGAGTGCCATAGGCTTTATATTAACTCGAAAAATTACTGAGTTCCTGTGGGAATTTTAAAAACTTATTTCACGCAGATGAAGTCACCGGCAAGTCTGCTAGTATTCATATTATATTGCATGTAGTGTAGTGTGTTAAATAAGTGTTTGCAATCATTTATTTCACTCAAATTAAATTATTTCATTAATTACTTAACTGCAGTCGAAATTATGGACTGTAGCTTCAAGCTGAGGCAGCGCCTTATTCGGCTAGGTCACGGAGGATATACCTAACTGCCTATAGTGCTACCTATAAAGCTATCACCGCCTCGCAGTGATAGCATTTTTTATCACAACAAGCTGGCTATTGACTGTGATCTCTCCTGAAGGCAAGTGATGACGCCGTCTGAGAAGGTAGCGTGTTAACTTGTTAGGGTACAGCAGTTAGGTTAAACCCATACCCAAAGTTTCTACACGGCATCGTACCGGAACGTTAAATAAAGGGAACGGAATGGTAACCAGCCACGGCGGAAGCCTTCCACTAGACCAGGTCAGAGAAAATTCCGAAATAATAAATTCGCAAATTGACCCTGCTCGGAATCGAACCCGGGACCTCCCAGAATAAGACCACAGACCTCACCACTACCCCAGGGAGGTTGCCTAGTGGTTTAGGAGGTATTAATATAAGAGCTATTTATAGCGTGTAGGAATATATAAAGTAAATAGGATTTAACGGGCATTTGTCGGTCCATCGATCTCTGTACCGGAGCTGGAACTCCTGTTGCTGTCACACGGCGGCCCGTAAGCGGATTTTGATATATCGCATATCGCTTCCGTGGAAATCTTGTCCATATAATGCATACAATACAATTTTTGTACAACATTTCTGAATTTCTTATTTTTATGCCGCAGCTTACCTCTGTACCAATTTTCGTTCAAATTGGTTGACCAAGAGTTAACAGAAAGACAGACAGACACACTTTCGCATATATAATAATATTAGTATGGATACTATAACATAATATCGTCGTCATCGTCTCAACCTATAGACGTCCACTGCTGGACGAAGGTCTCCTGCATGGATCGCCACAGAGCACGGTCTTGTGCCGCTTGTTTCCAGCGGCTCCCAGTATACAAAACAATATATTTATATCAACGTATACTAAATTATAAATGCGAAAGTGTCACTGTCTGTTTGCTATGCTTTTACGTTCCATTTGTTAAACCAATTTGACGAAATTCGGTACAGAAATAGGGTGCATCTCGGGGAAAGACATAGGACACATTCCTTCAATCCCGGAAAATTATAGAATTCGCGGAACGAGGTATAAAAAATGAACTTTTCTTTAGGATAAAAATTTTGGTAAATCCTACAAAAAAACTCTTTTTGACTTAATTTAAAACCACAATACTTTTTGTGGTAAACAAAAAATCATTTCTGAATAGAAATGATTTTTTGTTTACATTCTTAATATCTTTGTGAATACAAAGATATTACAAGTCAATTAGTTTTTACTCTGTTGAAACTTCCTCAGTCACAATAAACTTAATTTTCACCTGAAACAGGGACCTGAGAATTATAAACATTATCCACACAGTAAAGAACCCTTGGAGACGTTTGTAAAGGTTGGTTCAGCTTCAGGCATGACCGTCGAAACGGTGCAATATTTACCTGTTTCATTGATATATTATGTAGAATATAATATGAATCTCTGAATGAATGGTGGTGAAGTCGGAGCATGACGAAGCATAGGAGGCACCTGTAAGTCCTACATGTAGTAAATAAATAAAATTAGATGCTATCAGATTTACAATTAAGGAGTACTGTATTTAAATTTAAACATGAAGTAAACAAAAATATTTTGATGATCGTAAATGTATTCGAGATGTTGGGGATATTACGATGATGATCATTGTTACTTAAAAGTATCAGTTTGATGATTAACTGCGTTTTGATTCTGCCGTATGAAATAACCCTTAAAGAAAATTTCCAACCTTTTTACGAATTAATTATACGGTTTCTGGCCACGCATTTCAACCTAATTGAATTAAATCCGGCGTCCTTAGGCACGGATGCTGTACGCTTTGAACCCTTTCCTTTTCCTGTTTTCAAAGACGTTCCATTTCAATCTCAGAGATTTCTCATACGTAAGAGCCTTGATTGAGAATCTTTATGTTAACAAGGTTCATTTAAGCCTCAAATAGCTCAATGTCTCAAATTCGAAAGGGTATCGATTTATATCTTAACTATCCCCTTGTATTAGGTGCCTTACGTTTATAGTTGGAAAAATCTTTAAAAGAAATTTGTACTAAATTATTGCTGTCTACTGGGCAATCCTAATTTTGTGAGTATACATACAAAACAATTAATTACTTCTTCAACTCGTTTAGGTTTATTATTTCGATATTTATCAATTTGACTAATTTTATGACGTTTCATTAAATTTGTATGGGGGTAGTTAATTCCTTTAAATACAAAGGTTTTGAGATTCTTATTTCATAGGGCAGTCTGGTACGAGTCGCGGCTCGGTGGACAAGGATTTTTAAATACTTCGGTGTTTGGGTCGTAATTTGGTTTGGTGGTCGTAATAGCGATTGGGCCCAGGAATTAATGTATTGGAATTGTATGATCCTTACAGTAATTGGAATGAATTGAAATTTACAAAAAACCCGAACCATTTTATCTTAGAAAGACAGAGGCATTGATGCAACAAACAATCACGGATTTTGAGCTCATAGATCACAGAACGAACTAATGTTATTTATGAGAGTGCTCTGCAATCATTCCCTGTACGACACATTAGCGCCAAAGAAGGCCTATTATGTATGTTGGGGGCCTAACGACCGTCATAGTTCACACACAATTGATGCGTTGAGCCGATATTTGTATCAGGCGCAAACTAAACTCGGGAGTTGGTGTAAATACTAAAATACTCAGTGGTCACAGAGTGCCTCGTTGGTAGTTCGCTTGCTCGACTGCGGCCGATGAGGGCCGCGAGTTCGAGTACCGGGTCGGACCATAAATAATCAGGTATTGGGTTTTTCTGAATAGAAATTCTCAGTACTAGCCCGGAGTTAGGAAGTTGGCGGTGTTTCAAACATGACACATACGTAGGTATTTCATGGGTATTTTGTATATTATTACAAATAAATAAATGAATTGTGTAACGAGCAAGGAGCGGGGAGCGAGAGAGAGAGGGGTAGCAGTTAGTAGGAGAGTCGGAGAGAGGAGAAGAGAGGAGAGGAGGGGAGAGGAGAGGAGGGGAGAGGAGAGGAGGGGAGAGAAGAGGAGGGGAGAGGAGAGGAGGGGAGAGGTGGCTACGTATAAAACACGGACATCGTGCCGTGCTCGGGCATTTTTATCATTATTTTTATCATTAGCATTATCGTGTATTTTTGAAGTGATTTGTTGTAAATTATTGTGAACAGTGAAATAAAAATTGCTGTTGACTCTGTTTATAAATGTACGTGTTTAATTTTTGACTGTTCGTAACAGTTGTTTGTCCTCTTTTTGTTGCAATTTATTCATTATCTACATCGTCTCTAATTGGTATTTATAGCTATAAATAAATGGCTTTGTTTATTAAAATCCCATTTTAACAGCTATTTTTGCAACCCTTTTTATATGGTTGGTCTAACTTTGAACTTTAGAAAAAAAAGTCATCGTATAAAAATGTCTAAAGGTGCTTTTGTTTGTACTGAAACAAGTTATTCTGTGACAAGCACCTACGCAAAGACATCGTCCATATTTGAAGAGTTAGGCGTGGAGTCAATGATGTGTTAATATGTATAAAAGGGGAAAATTTTCTCTTTGCTTCATTTCTCGCACACAATGAGGCATTTAGAAATTAGCCGTATACATTATTTCTATCCACGTAATGAATTTTGGAAGGCTCCATTTTGTCTTATATATCGCCTAATCCTTTATTGCGTGACGTCTTTTCTTTACCTTATCTGGATATACTAATCTTATGTCTTCAAATGTCTTTATGAGATTGGACTTGGGTTGTATGATAATATGACCATGACCTGATTCGCCCAAGAAAGTTTAGAATATTGTAATCTTTAATCTATTAAATGCGAAAGTTTGGATGGATGGATGGATGTTTGATACTCAATCACGCCAGAACGGCTGAACGGATCTGGATGAAATGTGACACAGAGATAGATTATAGTCTGGGATAAAACATAGGCTACTTTTTATCCTGGATAATTAAAGAGTACCCCGGGGAAACGAAAAACCTCAATCCACGCGGACGAAGTCTCGGACATTAGCTAGTATAGTATACTACGAAGGACATAAAATGTGTAATTTAATTTTTATGTCATGACGCCACCATCTTTACCACCACCATGCCATCTGTAGTATAACAATATTTATAGTGTGACAATTAACATATTTTATCATGTGGGTACTTCAATAATTACGTAAAGTAAACAGTCTTGAGCTAGTGAGCAGTGTTTTATTACATGGTGGCAGCCGTGGGATAAGTTTTCAAATGAATTTCGGGGTTGGAGATTCGAATTAAGCGAGATATTTGCGTTTTGTGTAGAGATTAGTACGCAAGTGAATAAATAATAGTGATGGAGCACGTGCGACCGCCGCCGCAGCTAAGTATCGAGGGCAATCCTGCGGCGCGGGCCAACGCGTGGACTAAATGGTGGAAGCAGTTTGAGATATTATTTCTTAAGGCATCAGGCACAACAAAAGAGACACCTGATGTGCAGGCTAGCTTGCTAATAAATGTAATCGGTCCTGAAGGTTATGAAATATTTTCCCTTTGGAACACAAAAAGTGAATTTAAATTCTTTACGAGAAACCAATGTGATGGCGAAACAATCGGTAAATAGTAAATACTTAACTGCGCTCAAATTACCCAGCCAGTATTGTAAGTTTGAGCATTTAAGGGACGAATTGGTAAAAGACCGTATTGTTTGCGGTATAACTAATAATGTCGTTAGAGAGCGATTACTGAGGACCGACGACTTAAATTTATCGAAAGCGGAACAAATATGTGAGGCCGATGAGATATGAAGACACGAAAGTCGACAAATAGAGGAAGCTAGCTCGAATGGACGGGTTGACGCGGTGGGCGGGCGCTGCGCTCGCGAGGTCGCGGTTGGGCGGGCTAGCATCGCAGCGGTGCCGGTGGCGCTTCGGAGCCGAGGCGGGCACGCAGCTCCACGTCATTCTACGATCATGGTTTTGACTACCCTCTTAGACTGCATCATCATCCTACTCGACCTACTGATGGTAGGTATCATCAGTAGGTCGGGTAGGAGTTTATTTACGTTTTCGATCCCGACAACGTTAACTACCATTTATATGGAATTGATCGAGTGCCAACTATCAAGCGCTTGACGATTCCTCTAACCAGGCTGAATGAGAGTTTTTTTTACGTATTCGATCGCAATACCGCCAGCTGTCAAGCCCTTGACAATTCCATACAAATCGTAGTTATAAGTTTTCGCGATCGAATGAGCAGAAAATCTCCCACTAGGCACACAGGTGATAACGTAGTCAAGGGCTAAGTTGTTATAGAATAAAAAACATTAAAATTGATTACTAAACCATCAGACCACGCAGGCGTCCACTTATCATCAGCGTTATTATTTAAATAGATATTAATTTTAATGGAAAATTATGAAAGAAGTTCTACAAGGGCCTTACTATCAATTTTCATACAAAATTTAGTTCTTGTGATAAGAAGTTCTACTAAATAACGATTTTTGTATAAATTACAAGAATATAGGCACAATAAAATTATGTACATAATTAGAAGTTAAGTACTTAAGAAACTTAAATTAGTTTCTTCGCTGAATATTTTTAATGAGAGTACAAAAAATCAACCTTATTTATTCTAGTTTTATTAATCTAATAGTACAGTACGATTAAAATATAATAATAGCCTGAAGATAAATTGTATTTTGAAATCTTGTATAAGAAATAAAGTTATTTTTATTTGAGATAAAACAAATTTAAGTCTGTGTAATAAAGCACGGCTGAAAACTTTTACAGAGTTGTGATTAAATTCATCACATTAACGAAAACGTCTGATAAATTTTCGTGACTGAAGCATAATAAATAATTTCAACAAGTTCGTTTTACTCTTGCCTCAATGACAGGTCCAATGTCCTTGTCTCAACCCTGGCGCCATAAAGGCATAATTATTGTTCCATTATTGTTGAAATTCGTGTTTCAGAATTATAATCCTTATTTTAATAACGTCAAGGTATAGTACGCGCGCGACTTGAATGCATAGTAAATGTATGTGTCACCATACATTTAGTCTGCATTCAACTCGCTTGCGAACTATACGTGACATCAAACTGTCATTTAGAGTAATATTGCTTAAGTATTGCTTTAGGCGTTGGCAGTATAGCTCCCGTTCGCAAAAGGTTGTGAACGGGACCCTTTTGTACCCAATGGTGGAACGTTGCACGAACGGTATATTATGCTTTCAATATCTCTTTTGATTGACTTAATAATTTGAGTTGAATCCATACTAATTCGAAAGTATCTTTGTTGGTTTGTCCTTTAACCACGATGCAACAGAATCGTCGTCTTCGTCGTCAACCGATAGACGTCCACATGGAGATAGGTCTCTTGTAATAAGACCACAGCGCTCACCACGACGACGCCCTCCCTGGCGTAGTGTTGAGCGCTGTTGTTTGGGAGGTTCGATGCCCCGCGGAGTCAATTTGGGAATTTATAATTTCTGAATTTTCTCTGGTCTGGCCTGGTGGGAGGCTTCAGCCGTGGCTAGTTACCACCCTGCCGGCAAGACGTACCACCAAGCGATTTAGCGTTTCGATACGAGGCCGTGTAAAAACCGACTAGGGGCTTGGGTTTAATATAACTGCCATACCCCTAACAGGTTAGTCCGCTACCATTATAAACTACATCATCATTTATCATCAGGTGAGACAGCAGTCAAGGGCTAACTTGTAATGGAATAACATGCGCCGTATGTCGGCCGGTCAATCCATCACACTAGACAGCGCCCCGCACTACGCTCACTGACACCAAGTGGTTTCCACCCTCTCCACTCTAGGACCAGCTATGATATCGTATGATAGCATGACCAGTGGCGTGCACAGGTTTTGAAGCTAGGGTAGGCATTAGATAGTCAGAATACCTATTTACTAGATGTTTTGATGAAATAAAGTACTTTTATGCCTCTATGAACTGCACGCCACTGAGCATGACCTACCCTCTACCATTTCAGGTTTGACGGTTTATCGACATCAGTCGTCAGACATCGCATAACAAATCATTCACTAAAATTAAAATCGATCCACGAAATAGCAAACAAAAATAAATCACAAATTTCTAAAACATACCTACCACTCAAACCATAATAATTTATGCGCCTGTACTAAAAAGCCGAGAGCCTGGCGGAATTTAAAAAATATGAGGAGGTGCTGAATAAAGTCTGGAAGTGGTCACGATTGCCAGTTTATCGGTCTAGCTGACCCGTTTTCCTACGTGAGCGACAAAAGCGACACTGCGACTCGATACGACGCGACGCGACAGTATATAAGGCAATAGCTGACAATAGCACTTGGCCTACATTGTCGCGCTAACAAGTTTGTCATTTTCTATGGCAAAGTATCGCGTAGCCTTGCGCCGTATCGTCTCTGTCGCTCACTTAGGAGGGTCACTTTTTAATTTTTTCGTCGTTGTCAAATGTAAGATGTCCATTACTGGATCTAGGTCTCTTGTTTACGCCATACGCCATGTTCTGCACCGACTGAAATCAACTTTTTTCTGAGAATACTGGAAGGAAAATGGGAAATCTTTTATGAAGTACTAAGGTGTGTTTGCATGTGAACTCCAAGGATCCAAGGCGGTATCAAGACACGCGGAAGCGTGTCCAGCCAAAGTTCAAAAAAACTGGCGAGCAGCACCGTGTGTAATATTACACGAACCATTTGGAGCCACTTTTGACCCCCTCATAACTCAAAAACTATTTCACATAAACATGTCAAATTTGGCGCATATATTGAGACCCGTGAGATACATGTGTGCTCCAAATTTCATAAGTACACCTCAAATGGTTATTTAGATATAAACGTACAAAAATCGTCATTTTTATGATCAAAGGATAGATCAAAACTCTGACACGAGGCATGCTACCATTGCTTAAAGCCGTATTATTTTAATATTGTTGACGTTTATGTTGTAGTGTTATAATCATTATTTTAAGGACGTCAAAGTACGTGGCATTCAACCGTTAGTTTGAAACAATACTGAGTTGCATTAAAACCTTACCTTCGTATTCATACATTTTGTGCAACGAAACGTCATTGACAGAAAAGAAGAAGAAACGTATTTGAAGTCGTCAGTTCAAGCTGTCAGTCATTGTGATTTGTATTCATTGTTTATAGTGGTTTTAGTGATATCGACTGTTTACCGTGCTTGTTTTCAATGTTTCACAAAAAACTTTTGATTTTGAACTTTTGCAATCAAAATTGATGAGATGTAGAAATGTGCTGTAGAGGTAGTCTGACCATAGATGTAATCTGTCAATGTCAGTGTAACTCTAGGTACACTATATATTTTTCTTGAGAATTCTCGTCTTTAATTATCTTGTACAATGAGTCGTACAATAGAATTACTGGTGGGTGACACACTGACCTTACACCGAATAATAAGTACCTACTAATGTAAAACGTAAACTAAACTAATAGAAAAGTCCTATTACAGTGTCAAGGATTATTTGAATGATAGCAAGGCATGGGTATGAATTGTTACAACGGCTGATTATGTAATGTTATATTATAAGTACATATATATAATTTCAAATATTTGTGAGATGGTGATAATAAAAAAAAGCGGAGTTTATTGCGGGCTCTTCTCAGACCAGGGCACGTTTGGAACCCTCGTAGCTTTAGTTTTAAGATATCGTAGTTAATTATCACCATCACGTCTTATGCTCTGTAAGCATGACGTTCAGAAGGTGTACTTTGTAGGTACATATTTTGAATAAATATGTTTTGAGTTTGAGATTGAGTTCAATAATTTCTGTACAAAAAGTAATGATATCCCATCAAAAACATAAATGTAAAATAACAACATATACGAATTATTATTTAGTAGGTACCTAAAAGTACAGTTTCTACCAGCAAGCCAAATTTTCGGAAGAATAAAATAAGAACTTACAGCTTTACAACTTGTGAACGCTATAATTCGTATATGAAAACTAGCCAAGCCAAAGCCTTAGTCTTCAACATTTTATACTACGTTATAAGAAGAAATGATATTTTAAGTTGTTATAAAATATTATATGTTTTTATAAATAAATTTCAGGACTGACCATTGAACTTGGCACCCGTTTAGATCTCACTTCTTTTGTCGCTGAAGTCAACAACCAAGGCATATATATCACAATTTTGAATTTGGCTCCCATTTCACATTTATGTTTTTGATGGGATATATAAATTGCAGGACTGACCATTGAACTTGGCACCCATTTAGATCTCACTTCTTTTGTCGCTGAAGTCAACAACCAAGGCATATATATCACAATTTTGAACTTGGCTCTCATTTTACATTTATGTTTTTGATGGGATATGAATTGACATAAAACATTGATTTTATTACTAATATAGTTTTTAAAGTGTATTTATACTTACACTTTCTATGGATTTATATTATTTGAAATAAATGTTGATTTATATTAATAAATATTATGAGTAACCAGAAGTCGATAAAATTAAAAAATAAAAGCAGTTAAGCTAAACCAGACTTTTTTCACAACAACACACAAAGTTCAACCAAAAATGAACAAATAACGAACAATATAATCTTAAAACAATTAATACCAGATTTAGCACTGTTAACACAACTAACACAAATTCATAGTAAAAAATTTAAATGGTCGCACACGCGTGATAAAACTCGTGTTATTGCTTCAAAAGTCGATATAAAAGTGGCCAACAACTAGACGATAATGGTGTTAGCACTTTGAGAATTAGCAAGAGAATGACACGTGCGCCTTTTTTTTTCGGATTGAGAATGCTGCATAGGCTACTGGCCACAACAGCGTCACCGGGGGGATGGGCGAGCGCTAAGCGTCGCCGAGAAAAGAGCCCTAGGGCTCGATGACATCGGGGGAGGCAACGTTTTCTTAGGGCGCCTCCTATGAGGCTCGGACCACGGCTTAGGATGACGTTGGGATGAAGGGGAGGTCGGTTGGACTGGATTAGTCCACACGCCCCCGAGGCCGTGGGTAAGGACCACGTCCGGGTGACGTAAGATATTGGGGTCCTCGTCTTCGCCGGCGAAAACGCTGTGTTTGACAGGTGTTTGTGTGTAGCCCTAAGTAGGGTGCATTGCCGGTAGTGATTTGGTCATCGGGGTCGTTAAGGACGTGTTTGGGACGTCTTTTGTCTGGTGGGTCATTTCGGTCGGGGGTGTAAGATGCAGTCTGAACTACAAGAGGGTTGGGATGTCTAACTGCCTTCTCAAAATAATTTTTGGAGAGCTGCTTGAAATATTGGGCTATGGTAGGGAGTTCGAGATCTATATGGAGATCGACGTTGCGTACGAACCACGGGGATCCCGTGGCCATACGCATGAACTTGTTTTGGAGGACCTGAAGACTGTTAAGTCAAGAGTGAGGAAGGTGTGCGAATAACACGCATGCGTAGGACACGTGCGCCCGTAGATTGCACGCTTTTATACATCAACGACAGTTGGACAAAAGGTTTTTATTTAACAGCTAGTGGGTACTTCTACAATAAGTTATTATTATCATTTACTTTAGTTGGAACGCAATTCTGCCGGGACCTAGGCGGCAGGCATCGTTAAAATGTTCCGTTGTTTCCGAAAAGTTGCTGTAAATGTGGTAAAAGGTCCTTTGTTCCACATCTCTTTTTGTTTGAGGTATTCCTATACACCATCAGCTGAATAAGGCATTCAAAATTTAAAGTTCTCCTCAATAATTTTACTAGCAGGTCTTTATTGCCCATTAGGAAATGAAGCAAATCATCTTAACAACTGTCAGCTTTGATCAAAGACTTTCTCGAGTATTCCACACGCTCTCAGACCGTAAAATAAACCGTGCTATCATACTATTTCCGTTACACAAGGCCCGCTATATTTTATCCTCTTAATATCATAAATAACGCTCCTGTTATGATGTTTACGCAAAATGTGACCCGATTCAATCGGTGATATCGATTGGAGGTTTTACGACGGGCAAGACCGGCTATTCTAGTAAATAATATTATAAACCAGTCATTCCTATACGGTATCGGTAGGGCGTAAATAACACCTTTATATATATCTAGCTCGTTTGTAGGTATTGGTTATAATACACTGCAAAAGATTCTTTTAGATGATAAAATACTACAACTACATGCTTTTTCGTAACATTTTATGAAAACTTTATTCAAATAAAAACTATGAAATACTTAAATTAAAATTAAATAAAAAATTAAACATTAAAAATATCATCTAAGCCGCTGCAATAAGGCAATGTGCCTAGAACGCTGGTTGCGTTACCCCGCTGAACAGCCAAACTTAAATATGTTGGCCGCCAGCCCAGGTCATCTGTGGAATCTGTGAGACGAGAAGATAGGTCCCTTAAAAGCATCTTCACCCCACAACATAACATAAAATAACATAACATCATAACATAACAACATAACATAACATGTTTTCGTAACATTGCATTTTTTATGAAATATGTTAGGTAGACTACTGTTAATTGACAGACAGATTTCAGCGTAGGTAAAATCATAATCGACATCGATATTACACCTAAGGCCAAAGTGTGCCTGTCTGTATGTTTGTCTATTATGCGTTCACGAATCACGACCCATATGCTGAAGAAAATTTAACGAAATTTGGTGCAGACAGAACATAGGCTACATTTTATCCCGGAAAACCAATTATTTCACACGGGGTTTTTCAAAACCTAAACGCCATCTGTTGTAAATTGATTATACCAGAAACCTTTCTAAAAGTCTCAACGAGAACTGCACAAAATTTCAAATCAAACTGATTAACATAGCACGAGCGCAAAGGCAACAAACAGATTTAAATATCAAACACTAGCTGATGCCCGCGACTTCGTCCGCGTGGTTTAAGTTTTTTTATTCCCGTGGGAACTCCTAAATATTCCGGGATAAAAAGTAGCCTATATCACTCTTCAGGTCCTTAACTATACCCATGCAAAAATCACGTCGATCCGTTGGTCCGTTGCTGCGTGATTAACCAATAAACCAACAAACAAACACACTTTTGCATTTATATTAGTATGATATGACAAGGTATTTATTATACACCCATATTATAAATTCAAAAGTGTGTCCGTCTGCTACGCTTTCACAGCCCATCTATTCAACCGATTTTGATGAAATTTGGTATAAAATAAATATATTCATGTTTCAGTGGACAATAAAGACCCTGGGAAAGTCTGGAGATTTCTCGACACCATGGGAATAAGCCGGGATCGAAAATCCTCTCTTACTCATGCTAGGATAGCAACGTTGATATAGAATCGCTAAATAGACATTTTACGACTGTTCCTTCATTAGACAATTCAACGAAATCGAATACGCTTAACTCCCTTAGTTTAAGGACCAGTCCTAATTCCGGGCTATTCAATTTTACACCCATCACTGCTACGGAAGTCCAGAAGCATATCATGGCTATAAAATCTGATGCCATCGGCAGTGATGGTGTAAGTCGTAAAATGATTTTGCTGGCACTTGACAAAATCCTACCTGTCCTTTGCCATATTTTCAAGCACTCTCTTTCCTCTAACACTATATTTGGTGCTCGGCTTATGTCATTCCCATTCCTAAAATTTCCAATCCTTCAGCCTTTTCTCACTATCGACCAATCTCAATTCTTCCATTTTTATCGAAAGTGCTTGAACGTGTGGTCCACAGTCAACTTTCACTATTCCTCTCTAAGCACAATATTCTGAGTCCATACCAATCCGGATTTCGCACTGGGCACAGCACTGTAATTGCTTTGATCAAAATTTGTGATGACATAAGGTACGAGATTGATAGCCGGCTAGTTAGTATTGTAACCTTACTTGATTTCTCAAATGCCTTCAATACTATTGATTTTGATATTCTCTTAGCAGTTCTGAAGTCAATAAATGTCTCCTCTGATGCTATTGGCTGGTTTTGCTCCTACCTTTATGATCGCAAGCAATGCATACGTATTGATGATTGATACTCGTCATTCTGCTGTCTTAGAGCGGGTGTACCTCAAGGAGGAGTTCTGTCTCCCCTTCTCGTCTCTATTTTCATAAACTCTATCACTGACCTTCTCTCACTATCCTTTCATCTCTACGCTGACGATTTGCAAATTTACACATCAACAACCATCGACGATCTCTCTGGTGCTATAGCACGACTAAATTCCGAACTCAATACTGTGAGCAACTGGAGTAAGTCGTATGGGTTGTGTGTAAATGCAAGTAAGTCGCATGTTTCTTTATTTGGATGATGGCAGCAAATTGCCAAAATTAACCCTTCATCTCTCCCTCCTATAGTAAGTACTCAATGGCACTAATTTGGAAATTTGCAGCACTGTCAAAAACCTGGGTCTTATTATGGACAACTCCTTTTCCTGGGCTCCTCAGATAGCTGCAGTTAGTCGAAAGATCTACGCCGTGATCGGTAGGTTGAGAAGATGGAAAAGCTTTTTACCGGTCCAAACCAAAATATCCCTGGCTCAATCACTTCTGCTTCCCCTGTTAGATTATGCAGATTCATACTATTCTGATTTAACACAGATTCTCCTTAATAAGCTTGAACGTCTGCAAAATATGGCCATCAGATTTGTGTTTGGGTTGAGAAAATTTGACCACATAACTCAATATCAAGTCCAACTCAAATGGCTCACCGTTAAACAACGCCGTTATTTCCATATCCTTTCTCTTCTCTACTCTATCCTCTTCCTTCCACATACTCCTCCATATCTTAAAGAAAGATTTAATTTTCTTCGGTCTAGCCATCTTTCTCAACCTTCGTTCAAATAACGACAACAAATTAGCGATGCCAAGGAGTCGCCGTAAGCAGTCGCTCGCAATGCTACGGGGGGGGGGTAAGGGAGTGCACCTCCATCTAGCGCTCCAACAGTCAACCTCACCTGCCCGTGGTACCCCCTGCTGGTCTACAAACGAGGCTCTGGCGACCGACAAATGGCGGTATAACCATTCAAAACTAGCTAGGCTGTTTTAAATGACTCAGGCTGGTGTCGGGCATGTAATAGTTAGTTGTAATAGTTAAGTAGTAGATTGTTATAATTTTTCTTTTAGAAATTTACACGTGTGCACCGCCCTGTCATCATGCAACCAATCTCCTATCTTAAAAAGGTTGCCTGGAAGAGATCTCTCATAGTGATAAGGCCGCCTTTACACCGTAACAAGTTGTAAATTCTGTCACGATTTGTTTTACCTCTGTACTGTTATTTGTTTGAGTGTAATAAAGTGTTTTTATTTTTATTTATTTTATTTACCTGTAAGTGAAGTTCTATTATATTTATATGACTCGCTTCATTCGAAGATATAATAATAACTAACGAATGCCCGCGACTTCATCTGCGTGGTTTGAGGTTTTTTCACATCCTTACATCCATCCAAACTTTCGCATTTATAATATTAGCAAGAAGTAAGATACAGAAGTATAGCTTTAAACTAATATTATAAATGCGTTATATAGTTTGGATGGATGGATGGATGTTTGTTACTCAATCACGCCCCAACGGCTGAACGGATCTGGATGAAATTTGCACAGAGGCAGATTACAGTCTGGAATAGCATATAGGCTACTTTTTATTCCGGAAAATTTAAGTTCCCGCGTGAAGCAGAAAAACACGCAAATAATTGAAGTAGCGGGCATCAACTAGTGTTTCTATACTTTTTGATGCAGTAGTGACCGCTGTGGGAGGTCCCAGGTTCGATCTTTGGAACTTAGAATTTCTAAGTTTTCACTTGTCTGGTGCTGTGAGACGCCCGGCCTTGGCTAGGTTTAACCATACTGACAATTACGTGCCGCGAATTGCGTAGAAACTGATTAGGGGTATGAGTGAAATCCACGCATCCAATCCAATCCTTGATTGATGAACTTGGGCCAAATACTGTAACTTTGTAGACGTTTATGTACTGACATATACCCGTACCTATTTCAGCATCTCTACATATCTAGAGATGTTGAACGCATATCAGTCGATTGCGAAGGTTTAGCAACGTTGACCCAAGTCAGTAAATGGATGGGTGGGTTCAAATTTGGCCTTTCGTGTCCTCTGTGCCTCGGAGAACACGTTAAGCCATCGGTCCCGGTTATTATCACTAACATCTGATAATAACCGTTACAAAAAACCTATGCTTTTAAATACTCTTAGTGGACTCGTATGTGGAAGGTTGTGGGATCCCACCGCATTATTATCCCAAAAAAACTCCTACCATTATTTGATTAATGGAAAGAGGTCACTACCGTCAGTAATGAGGAATACGATGCGCAAGTACACAAGATGAAATAAAACAAGTCTCTTATGATTTCATCACACCTCCGTGTAATGGTTGGTTACTGTGCTTATATGTATGATGGGGCACGGTAGGCATATTCCTTAGTAAAACGTTCTATGGAACCTATGTCAAAGAAATACAAGCTTATGGTGTACCAAGAGGGAGCCACAACTGTAAAGAAGTGCTTCAGCATAATTTTTTCACGTATTTTGCGGTGTGCATTCAGCATTTTCAGGGTAAATTATAGTTTTTTTTATTGCTAAACAGTAATAGTTCTAGTTCTCTAATTCCCTCTCTGCTCTAAGAGTGGAGGCCTGTGCCCAGCAGTGGGACGTTAATAGGCTGTAGTGGAACAGTTCTAGTTATTATATATATAGTAGAGAGTCTGTGCTTCAATCAAACCGCAACAGAGTAACGGTTCGACGTAATTTTATGCATGGGTATAGATGGGGAGTGACGTAGGTTTTTTTTAAATCCTAGGCTCCTATAGGCTTTTTTTAAATTAAGGAGTGCCTTTGGGGGTATTCAAAAACTTATGCCACGCGAACGAAGTCGTGGGCGTCTGCTCGTCTGTTAATACGATGTAATTCTTCATAAAATGCAGATATCAAATAGCTTTGGGTGAAACTAGGTTCATTACCATGAACGGAAAAAAATGAGGTAAATATCACTCTGTATGAACTTCAGTTAAACAAGTAGGCTGTTTGTCCACCGCAACCGATAACGACAACCATCACTACTCAGAAGGTTTAGGACGTCTGTCGTACAAAGTCCACCTGACCGATTAATGGCAGACCAGCTTTTAGGCGAAACATCGAATAGGCGATCTCGGTAGTGGTGGAAAAATTCAGACACGTTTTCTATTGCGAGCATTTTCTATTTGGTATGGGGTTTAATATAACTGTCGTAAGTACCCCTAGCAGGTTAACCCGCTACCATCTGACTGCATCATCCCCTACCTTCAGGAGAGATCGCAGTCAAGGGTTTACTTGTAGTGGAATAAGAAACAAGGAACATACAAACATATAAAGAATGATGAACACATAATCCTATGCATTCCGCGGTCAGGTAAAAAAAGAGTAAATCGCTCTGACAACACGTCTGCCCGATCTAGTGGAATCGCTGATATAGCAAAAATAACCTTAAAGCCTAGAATCATAAAGAGTAACCTTGGCAGGATTGCGCCTGTTAATAGAATAGTCATAGCATATAATAACATATTCAAAAAAACTCATTTAGGTATGTTTCATAATACCGCGTCGCTTTTTAAATAAAAAAATTAAAAGACACCCAGTGTATTAGTTACTTATTTTTATTATATTCCATTCATAGATATTTAATTTTATATTATCTAAATTATTGTTGAAATATTTAAACAATTTTGGCCTGTTTATTTTTTTGTGTTCTTTTTTTGTAATTAATCTAACTACTTTTAACTCCTTTTGCATGTTGAGTTAGCTTAAAAGTGTGTAATCAATGATAGTCATAAGATTAAATAACTAAGTTGTAATAGTATAAGATAAATGGTCATTGTACTACCGTTGGCTTTCTATTAAAAAAAAAATAAAAAAATATCAGAGGCCGGTTATAATTGTTGTTTGTCGGCCGTCGGTCATGTGGACAGGTATTATTGGACTAACGACGAGTCGGTTGCCGTTATCGGTTACGGTGGACAAACGGCCTATACAGTGGCGCACTATAGGCATATTATTAGGTAAGTATTACTCGTACTTATAATTTCTCATTTCTGTATTTCTTTTCCGTGTAAAGCTAAATAAACATTTATTTATTTATATGAGCATATTATTGAGAAATGCCATTAAGTAGTTTCCTTCCTATTTAATGGGTCTAACTTATGTAAAACCCGTAGAGAAATGGTAGTTGACAAATATACTTACGTAGTTGCCATACCTAATACGGCAGGGTAGGGAAGATTTCTAGGCAATATTCTTTAAAAAGCCATCTTTATGCTGTTTCTGCGAACACAATGGTCTGTCTTCCCCGGTTCTCTTTAGCAATTTTTTCCCCCGACTTTTCTATTAAAGGTTGTCTTTTCTTTGCGGAAGTGGAAAACGATGCGACTCGGATTGCTTGTGATAGTATTTTTTGTAAAGAAAATAGTATTTTAAACAGTCGCTGCATGAAATTAGCAACGAGGGAATATTTTGTTTCATTTTTTTGTAATTTTTTTATGCGTATAAATGTGCTGATTATGTGGTATAAATACTGCATTGTGTATCTTTCCATCAGGGCTTTACATCTTCAATTCAATGATTTTAAACTTAACCTAAGGGTGCCTTTCACACGAGATGTTCTACGTTGGTAAGCTACGGATGTGTGCCAATCCTACTAAAAGAAGCGTTTCATCTAACATCTAGCGGTTCAAGCTATGAAAATCAAGCACCCCTCAGGGTTCCCTTTTTCAATTTCGTTAAGGAACCCTCGACAAGGTTCAGCATCATACATAAAACAAATTCAACAAGCACCTACCTTCATATTCTAATTAAGTTCTTTAATATTACCATTACTCTTAAATTCTCTTCTATTCTCTTCTATTCTGCATTCTATTCAATCCTACTACTCCCCTTTACCTCAAAGAGCGATTTGAGTTCCTTAGTGACACTCACGGTCGCTCTCTTCGCTCTGTTGACAACCTTATCCTAAGAATTCCTTCCCATAGTACTTCTTTTTATTCTAAATCCTTTTCCGTTGAAGCGGTAAGGCTATGGAACTCCTTACCGCTTCATATTAGACGTGCGCAATCTCTTGCAGAATTTAAAGATCTCATCAAAGCGCACTTTCTTCCTCCTTGAATTCCTTAAAATCATCATATTCTAATAAATTATTCTTCATTCCTCTTGCGTCTTGTTGGCTTTTATTTTTAATCTTTTCATATAATATATATATATTGTATAGAAGTATAGTATATATAAGTATATGTATTACTATCTATATAAACAGGTATTTATATAATTATTTTATGTGTATATAAGTATGTGTGTAGGTAAATTTGTATTCTTAGTTTATGATATTTTATATTGACTAGGATAAGATTATTAGTTTAGAACTAATTATTAGGTTTTCCTTTTAAATAATGTACACCCTTGAAGCTTTCTCACTGGGTTTAATCCTTTTTTATGCATGGTTGCCTGGTAGAGATCGCTTTAAAGCGATAAGGCCGCCACTTGTACCATAGCATAGTTTTATTGTTAGTTGTTTTTATGTATGTGTTTCTTGGTGTACAATAAAGAATTTTTCATTCATTCATTCATTCCAAACTTTAAAACAATGGAGCAGGAACGCAATTACTTGCTTATGAAAATGAACAAAGCATTTTGCAAAGTAATGCAGGCACTGCAGGGAGCACGTGTTTAAAATTAGTTCCTGTTTCCCGATGCGAAGGTGACTTTATTTTTAATATACATATACAAGCCTCATTCCGCAAATTCGTTTGTGTGGATTTGGGTTTTTAAAGTTCCGTTGGAATACTCTCTTACTACGTACGCACTGCCAAAAATATTCGTGATATTTTTTTATTGCAATTCAGCAACACTAAAAATTGCACGGAGGTGTACGCACGAATAAAATTCACGCGAAGTTTTTTCGCAGTGCGAACGTAACATTAGTGTTAATCTCTTAGTGGAATTACGAATTTTTAAAGGAAGCCATTTTCTCCATCTTCGAGTAACGTTTAACCAACAAATAAAGACGGAATTTCTGTACAATATACCTCAAGACATCAAAATTCAGTTAAACGTTTCTCGGCAATAAAGAAATCAGTCCTTAAATGGCGAAAATAATTTGAGACGACAACAAGAGAGAGATTAGGCGAGAGATTGTTAGGATCGAAGGCTGTGTTATTTTCATAGACTTGTCGTTACAACACTTGTTGGGTCTACGCTATTAATATACAATTGACGAATTTCTTAGTGACAAAGTGGTGTGGAAGCAATCGACAGCATAGCATAATAACTTATTACAGTACGTTATTATATACCTACTTAATGTAATTTTTTTTTTTACTAAGAACAACTGATGAGTATCTTGCTGGTTTTCTCAATAGTATTATACCATTGATATACCATAGTTATCAGATGTAAATCGCCTGAGACGTATTTTTGGCCACAGCTCCGAGGATTTTGGAAGGATCGAGATGGTAATAGCACCAAGAGTTGAGGAATTTATTGAGGAGTTTTAATTTTGAAAATCGGCTGGTAACTTGGCATTTTAATTTATTTCGGGTATTTGTTTACTAAATTGTAAATATTTCGAAAAAACCGACATAAGAACAAATGAAACCGATAACCACCGGGGCACAATGTTGCCCCGCGCCCCGCCCGGGTAAGGAGGCTCAGCCTCGAGGCCCGTACCCCCGCTCGGCCCCCACGGGCCAAACGGAGAAGACCCACACGAAAAAAAAATGTTCTAGGGTATTAGTTAAGCTACAAAATGGTGATTTTTTTTTGAAAATCTATTATTAATTATGACCTGCAGTCGTCCCTTTAGATTTTGAATTGTAGAAAAACGGGTATTTCCGTATATAAAAAGTGATGTAGTTTCTATGATTATTATTGACCGATCATCATGGGGATGGTGTTAAAAGATGCGAATGCAGGCGAGAAGGGCATTCGAGTTAGAATTTTAAAAATCAATTAATAAATTTTTGAAAAATTTTGAAGAGATTTTTATTTCCGTTATTTCGTAAATTTTTGTTTGTAATGCTCCGATTCTGGCGGGGACTGCGAAATCTGTGAATTTTTTTCCTAGCCGGTGATAGAGTCAAAACATGAGGTGACGTAAGAGACACGTGTGTGTCCTACATGGAATAAATAAATTGAGTATTGAGTGTTGACTCAGAATATTTGAGTTTGTTCCACCCGGGTGCTCTCCAAGACAACAGGGTTGATACACTGGCGTTTCCTCGTGGTTCTATGGACACCTACCCACCACTAATTTCTTGTCAGAATACCCCAATATTTAATTACTATGATCCGACCTTGGAATTGAACCTACGACCTTGTCAATCGCAGTTGACCATGCTTACCCCTAGACATCATACTAATATAATAAATGCGAAAGTATGTTTGTTTATTGGTT
Organism: Erebia palarica; assembly: GCA_964035005.1. NCBI lineage: Eukaryota > Metazoa > Arthropoda > Insecta > Lepidoptera > Nymphalidae > Erebia > Erebia palarica. Next base: position 13,907,267 of record OZ035989.1, read on the forward strand.
TGTTCTTCAATCACGCCGCAACGGAGCAACAGATCGACGTGATTTTTGGCATGGGTATAGTTGACGTGAGTGATATAGGCTACTGTACCCCGGAAAATTAAGTAATTCCGCGGGAATAAAAACACTTAAACCACGCGGATGAAGTCGCGGGCATCAACTAGTAGGTACTTAAATTATACATCAATGCTCTAGACCAGGAATACCCAAAAGGGTCCCCTGGGAAACCAAAATCGACTAATAAACGAAAACTGATTTTGGGGCGTCGACCCCCAAAAAGGGTCTAAAAATCGACCCTATTTTAATGTTTTTTCCGAAAAATAATTACCTATAAGTATTTTTATATAATTTGTGTTAATAATTATTAATTACACTTGAAATTTACTAAATTTATGTCTATTTATTATGTTAAATTTTGATGAAAAAATTATGATTTTACAACTGCAAAGTTCTTAAATTGGTAAGTATTTTGTATCAATAGGAAAAAAAACTACTGATAGGATTTTTAAAGTAATTTGCTATGTGGCTCTGAGGTATCAGTTCATTTTGGAAAAGAGGTCTCATGCCCAAAATAGTTCGAGAATGACCAACGAGGCAGTTAAACTGTCGTTGCATCTAGGCACCACGACTAATCATAATGAACAGCTGGGCTTAGAAATCAACGTTTATGTATTGAGAGAAAAAGTTGTTGATATGAAACAGAAATGAAAGGGAATATTATAAGCGAATATTTTCGTTGCTAGCCACAAAAACCCAAAATGGCGGAAAACCGCGGTACGGCCAACAATTTCATAAAGCAATATCGTTACTTATAGTTAATAACTGTTTCATAAACATCCGAAACGAACCAGCGCGTATACTTCGGCAGCTAGTAAGCTTAGTATGAGTGGGTATCTTGATTACTTAAATTGATTTCGAGAAACAAAATACTGTACCCCTTAAGAAAGTAAAATGGATTTAAGGCTAAGAATTGGGTTTGTTCATACAGCCAGCGTTACAAGTGTGTAGATAATACAAGTTTATAAGAGGAATCATTTAAAAATTAAATCGGTAATGTAAATTGATTCATCTCCGAGTGTTGAGGAAATGCCGTAACAGAAGCCACTGGGAGGTGGCAAGAGCTACAGTAAGAGTTCCGTTAACCTGCCACCACGACCACTCTATCATGATCGAATGAGAAGAAGAAGCATCATGCGTGAACCTTTTACAGAATTTGCAGCTTGCTCATAGTTATGAATAGTAAAATCTAATAGCCTAAGTCAGAGTCCTCAGTTCTCCTGCAGATCCATCGATATAGGAATAAAGGAATTTCAAACCACGGCCCATGATTTCTGACCTTAAATTGATACTCGACAATCTATCAAAGTTTTCGAGGCGTAAGATTGTACTAAGGAAACAGTTAAAAAAGCGGTGTTCCCCGAGAAATATGATATTGGCAAACTTCGGGTTTAATAACACGCGTAATATGTTAAGTTTTATGAGGTACTTAGGTACTTTATTGCGACGATTACTTGAAAGATGATGGTCAAATTATAAATGGTACTCTTTTATTTCTGGAAGATTAGAGGTTAGCAGAGCACAGTAGGTATTACGACAGAGGTATCGCTTAATAAACCTGAACCAGAAATGTTAGCGGTTCAGGGTGTTAGTTCTATATTACGCTTCTAGTTCAAATTTTGCTAGAACAAACTTAATACAACCCAGAATGTAATGTAAAATGCATGTTTTAGGTAAAGACCATCAAACATGCCGCTAATTAACTCCCGTTTGATGCGAAATAAATGACTTGCTTGCCGATCCCAACATATGAGGCGTACAATGCTAGCCATACAGACATCGACAGAAACATTCCCATTGTGCCGGTTTTACATGTATTTTATAACAGAAAATACTCTGGCTTTCTATTAAGCTTAGCTGCAAAATATGAGGTGTGTAGATTCGACTACGTTTACATGTAAAGGTAAAAAATGATATTGGTCATAGACAAGGGGAAGGGTAAGTGCCAATAGATTGAGTATGTAGTTCGAACAAATGGACGTTGGGGTCCCAAGGTGCAGGAAATACGAGTATGATCCCACTTTGCAACGCGCAGCGTTGGAGAACTGCCTATTACATCGCAGGGAGCAACTGGATTCAGGCGGCGTATGGAACTCACTACAGAACTTATAAAGAGATCCATATCCAGTAGTGATCGTCTTAGATTGACAATGAATAATGATGTCGAATACATGTAAATAATTGGTTAGTTAATCTGTAAGTAATTTCAGCTTCATCAACAGGGTGCCGGTTATATTTCGATCACCCAATTTATAAGATCATTTTTTTCCAGCCCATGCAAATCATGGAACAAACCCCCTTTGGCGGTGTTCCAACTTCAACTTGAGGTTATTCAAGTATTGAACAACAACAAGTTATTTAAGACCGGTAAAGCATTGGCAATTCCTCTAGTGCTGCAAATGTTAATGAGCGGAAGTAACCTATAATATCAGCTGAGATCTATCAAGTATCAATGTAAGAAGGCGGAGCATTTCAGGTTATATATAAAAAAGTTGTAACGTTGGTAACCCGGCTATCATTTAAAGCGGTATTGTTTTAATATTGTTTACGTTCGTGTTTTAGAATTATAATTCTTATTTTAGGGACGTAAAAGTACATGTGTCATTTTGAAGTAATACAGCTTTAAGCGATGATAGGAACCCTGAAATATTGTAGTATCGCGGAATTAATCAACTTAATTTTAACATTCGCAATTGAAATGTATTTTTATGAATATTCCAATGAGCTGTTTTAAATGGATATCATTGGACGTCTGAAACAAGGGAAACTTGAAATTAAATTATGAAAGCGAACAAAGCGTTTTACTAAATTAATACTGCAATAAGTAGAGTAGTGAATATAAGGCTTAACGCAGACGTTGAGATTTTTCTAGACCGGTTTTTATCCGATTATCGTGCAAATTCGGTTGTACACAGTTTATCTGTATAACCGATCACTACACATTAAAGTATAGAGCTTGCTGGGTATCTTTGGCTCAGCGGCAAGCAGGCTAAGCGGGTTTCTAAATGAGGTTATTTTCTCGATATTATAATTATTTAATAGCCGTCAAAGTATAGGTAAGTCTCTACATGATGTCCACGACTTCATACGCGCATGGATTGAGGTTTTTGGCTCCAGCGGGAATTCTTTAATTGTCGGTTGTCCGCAATAGGGCGAATATAATCACACGTGATTCTGAATAATAATTAAAACGTTTCAAATGCTTTTTTGCACAATTATAATGACAAATATTTTATTATTATAATATCACAAAGGCTTCTAATAATAAAGGTTTTGGAAAGCAATCTGAATTGTGATATATATGCTCTATGCATGCTATATTTTTAGGGTTCTGTAGTCAATAAGAAACCCTTATAGTTTGCTATGTATCTTCGTCTGTCTGTCCACGAATTAGCTTTTAGGCACTTAGTACTTGAATACTGTTAATTGGCATAAGTATACATATTAATTACGGCGATAAAGTGGAAAAATAAAGTTTTGAAAAAATAATTTTTTAGGGTACCTTCCCTACATGAAAGAAAGGATGATTTATTTATTTCTCATCTATCCCACGGTGTGGTGTATCGTTCGATTCAAAAATGTTTTGGTTGTGGGGTAACCATGATTTGCGATATGGGATACGTTTGCGAAATATTAAGCTTTAAAGTGCTAATTTTTGTAAGATTCTTTTTATTGTCTCTCCATCTTCCAGCTAAACGGTTGTTTTAAGATATCTGTGCAAAATCCATTGCAGTAGTATATTTATCGATGTTCAAAGAAAACTATCACAGCTAAGCAGACTTTACACGTTAACCAGTAATAAAATACCAACTTATGAAATGTTCGCCTAATGTAATGTGCAACTACGGATCCCTACACTGCACGTGGTCCGACACGCACTTAGCCGGTTTTTAGTATTATACATATAATTAGGGACTCCAATCCCTAACATACATATTTTAATTAAACTTTTCCTTACACTAATAAATTGGGTTTTTAATATAGTTTTAGACAACCCTCTTCAAATACTTAGGAAAAGGGTCATATAAAACTGAAAAGGGATGAAGAGGCTTGCGGAGTTTCGTTTTATTTATTAAAATAAGTACCTAAATTGGCCTTTATATGAGAGGATGTTTAATGTTTTAGCGGAGATTCTCTCAAAGTTTTGCCTCTAATAAATTGTGAAGTTAGTTTCACACTTCTGTTATGTATTTTCTAGAACTTTGAATGTAAACCTGGATATCTATGTATTCCTTTTATTAAGAGTGATGTTACTGTATTGGTGTTTCAAATTGAAACGCAGATTCAAATGTTTTTTATTATTTACTAGTTTTGCATAGTCGAATGAATCTTTTCTTGAATTTTTTTTAACCTATAAATTCTATTTTAAACGATAAGCCGGGATAAATGTAAAAAAATCTAATAATAGCGTTTAGCAGTATAGTTTCCGCGCCATGGGCACCAGTTGTTCACACTATTTCAGCTGCTAAAAACTCACTCATGCGGCACGCATCCTAACCTAAAGTGATAATTAGCGCGGAATTTGACGCGACAGCGGATGGAATTACAATAATGAGGGGAGGTATTTCGCATTACGCGTAATATTAACTTTACTCGTACGCCTTAGTAAAACAAGCAAGAGTTTGTACTCTATGGCAAAACTCTCCTCTTGACAAAACATAAGATAGTTAAAGAAAGTTTGACCTATGATTTCAAATAGTATATAGTATGTAGTAGTAATTTAATTAAATTAACATTATAAAAGCTATGTAAATTATAAACAAGCATGCACGTGACTAACTTCAACATTGTGCGTTGTTAAATTGTAGAAAAGAGAAACCGCGGAGTTTTATGTTGTTTCTTCTGAGTAAGGAAGGGCATTCCAAACCAGTGACACAAGGAGCATACTACTATTCAAGGAGCATACTACGTTCAAAGCCGCATTGTTTTAATTTTGTCGACTTCGTGTTTTAGGATTATAATCCTTATTTTAGGTGATATTTTTAAACATTATAAATTTGAGATATATACGCCGTTAACCATCTCCCGGCTATTTGCCAGTTGAGAGGTAAAAGCGACGTTAGTAACTTCCCAAGGCAGTGGTAAGTAGATTCGCTTATTTACTTGTTAATGCATATTCACTGGTCAAGGTTTATTGTAATTTTAAAAAGACAACTATTCTATTCACTTCCAAACGATTAATTGGGATACAATTTGTTGTAACAGTTATTAGTTTCCGCGCGAATGGCACCAATTGTTCGCGCTGTTTCGGCTGCTAACAACTCACTCATGCGGCACGGATCTTATACTAATGTGATTTAATTCGCGCGGAATTTGACGCGAAAGCGTGGATGGAATTACAATAATGAGGTACAGGTATTTCGACTTACGCATAATATTAACTTTACTCGTACACCTTAGTAAAACAAGCAATAGTTTACTTGTGGCAAAACTCTCGTTGTGACAAAAAATAAGATAGTTATGGAAAGTTTCACCTATGATTTCAAATAGTAATTAAATTAACTTATAACATGGTATGTAAATTAAAAACAAGCATGCACGTGACTCACTTCAACATTGCGCGTTGTTAAATTCTAGAAAAGAGAAACCGCGGAGTTTTTGTTGCTCCTCGCGGCAAAACACAAGAAGGTTATGGAAAGTTTGACTTTTGTTTGATTTCACATCAAACTTAAATTAACATAAAAAATGCTATGTAAATTATAAAATATGAGCATGCACATGACCTTTCTACCTCCTCTATTCTATTCTAAACGTTAAACTAGGTAACAATTGGTTGTAAGTTGTAACACTTATTAGTTTCCGCGTGAATGGCACCAATTGTTCGCGCTGTTTCGGCTGCTAACAACTCACTCATGCCGCATACATTCTAACCTAAATGTGATTTAATTAGCGCGGAATTTGATGCGAAAGCGGATGGAATTTGTATAATGAGTGGAGGTATTTCGAATTACGCTCAGAATAGCGTACCTTAGTACACTCTCCCCGTAGCGTATATACATAATAATAGAAGTATTTGTTATGAATTTGACTGTTGATCGCCAAAATTTGTTCTCGGTTTTACCATTGAAATGGTTATCACATGCAAATCGCCTGAGACGTATTTTTGGCCATAGCTCCGAGTATAGTGGTAGGATCGAGATGGGAATAGTACCAAGAGTTGAGGAATTTATCGAAACACGTGTTAGCGTTTGCATTTTGAAGATCCACTGGTAATTTTTTTTGGTATTATGATATTTTTTTAAAAGTCGCGTTTTTGGTATTTGTTTGTTTAATAAATAGTAAATATTTCGGAAAAAAACGACTTAACTTGTTTTTTAAATGTCCTATATAGAGTTTAGCTACAAAATGGCGATTTTTTTAAAAATCGGGTATTAATTATTGGGATCTGCAGGTGGTCCCTTTAGATTTGGAATGGTAGAAAAACGGGTATTTCCGTATATAAAAAGTGATGTAGCTTCTATGATTATTGATCGATCGTCATGGTAATGGTGTTAAAAGATGTGGATGCAGGCGAGAAGTGCATTTGAGTGAGATATTTTTTTTAAGAATCAACAAAAGCTGGAGTGATATCGCGTATTTCCGTTTGCGTGTTCAATAGAAGGCAGCATTGCCTCAAACGCTGCACGGGTTTGATGTGCTAACTCTCTATTCAAATTCGTGTTCAATATAAGGAACTCGTCCTAAACCCGTGCGCGATTAGTAGATCTGTATGTTACTGGGATGACATATGTGATGATAAAGTACTAAGTAAACCAAAATGACAGATTTCAATCTAGTTCTGTCCCTTTCCGAAAAGAGTATTATGAAAGGGTTAGCGATATTTATATTGCTGTCATTTTAGTTTACATTAGAGATTGTGTACTTCAGAATCAGCCCCATTATTTCCCTGAAACCATCCATCTAATATTATAAATATGAAAGTGTGTCTGTCTGTCTGTCTGCCGGCTACGCTTCAACGGCCCCCTCTCGTTCCGAGACCGAGGACCCGAGTTCCCGCGGGATAAAAAAATCTTTATAGATGAAGAAAAAGTCCCGGGCATCATCTAGTTTGAAATATTTAGGTTATGTAAGGGTTACGCTGAGGCTCCAGGCGTACGCAATGCTAATTAAACCTCATTCTGATGCACGTCGCAGGAACGAATCGCGCGCAGTCCCGGAACCGAAACGCGACACAAACAATGCGGCGAGTCACTCGCAAACTAATTAAAACATTCCGTTTTGCTGGCATACTGATATGAACGTTGTATGAAATGTTTAGTGGTTCTCGACGATGTGTCAATGTTTGGATGATTTTCTATATTCAAATCCTCCTTATCCAACTTGACTTTGACAAGTACTTTTGAATATTCGAGTGAATCTTCCACTCGGAATGACATTCCTACCGAGAAGAACCAGCAAGAAACTTGGTGGTTGCTCTTTTCAAAAAAATAATTTACAATAGCCATGATGACAGTAACCATTAATCAATGAAATTATGAATTTATCTAATGAAATAGGATTCATGGATTATGAAAAACGTATTCTATTTCGAGTGAGATTGCCATTTATTTTGATAAAATAAAACTATAAAATACAGCAATCCGCCATAATGGATTAAACACCAAAACGAGAATGACGTCACAATTGTTTGTTTTCGAGCTTTGTCAATTACATTATTGTTTACTGTACCCTTACTCTGAGTTTTAATTCGATTGATCGTATAAGAATTCGATGACATTAGCGTCACAGTAAAATGGACCCAAAAGCGCTTGATTTAAAGTCACAAATTCATTACAACAGATTTAAATTTGGAAACGTATCGTATACGTAAACGTATATGAATGCATACACGAAATTGAGCTCTATATTCAAACGTTTAAGTTCGTTCGAATGCTCATACGATCAATCGAATTAAAACTCAGAGTAAGGGTACTGCACACTGCACAGAGTACATTGGTAGAAACAACAGTGACATTACAAACGACGCCATGATACTCGCGAGCGTTTTGGTGTGAATTTTAAAATTTAAATTTCAAATACAAATTTTATCTATCAAACCTTATTTTTCTGCTGAAATAAAATATTTTTTCGAAATAGTAGATACTTCCGAACATAATCTGGGGGGTCACTGCCACTGTTTAAAGCACTATTATTTTGATATTGTTTCGCCAAAACCTACCATGACGTGCCCAAAAGTAAGCTTATTAGAACATTGTTTCCTAAGCAAAAATTTTAAACCATGTATTCAGCTATGTGGGACTCCCCTGAAATACGTAGCTGAGTTCAAGTACCTCGGTCATATTGTAACTGAGCGCCTGGAGGATGACAGTGACATAGAGCGTGAGCGCAGGGCTCTGTCGGTTAGAGGCAACATGTTGGCCCGTAGATTTGCACGTTGCACGACACAAGTCAAGTTAACTCTGTTTAAAGCCTATTGCCAATCTTTTTACACGTGCAGTCTATGGGCAAGCTACACGCAACGGGCCTACGGTGCCCTGCGTGTACAGTACAACAATGTGCTGAGGGCGGTGCTGAGGAAGCCTCGACACTGTAGCGCGTCGGCAATGTTTGCGGAAGCTCGGGTGGATGACTTCTACGCGATCATACGCAAGCGTGCCGCGTCCATAATGAGCAGGCTATTGAGTAGCTCCAACACCCTCCTTGGCACATTGGTTGTTAAACTGGACAGCCCTCTCTGGAGGTGCTGGAATGGTGCACACAGTCGCGCGAGGAGGCCCCAAAGGGCCTTGTAGTGTGTTAGGTTTTAATTAGTATGGATAGGTATAGAGTAGGCTAAGTATTTTGTATTTACTAACATAGGTTAAGTAATTGTAACTAACAAAATATGGGACAGTTTCCTGAAATAAAGTTATTATTATTATTATTATATATAAGCAATTTTGTGACGTCATTAAGCAAATCATTCACTCAATTCGTACCATCAAGTGTTGTTTGAGAGCTAGCATTATTGTTTTACGTAGGATTTACGTCAAATTTAGCAATCATAAAAAAGTTACATTCTTGCGACGGATCAACAACGGATTGACTTTATAAACAAATAAATAGGAAATTGTGAGGTTTTCCAAGTGAATATTCTACTAGATTAAACTAAGTTAATGAGATATACCTTTATGAAAGTGAGTTAAATAATTTTCCAAATGGTATTAAATTGAAAAATCAGGTACCCCTGGGTAAAGGGGAGTATGCTTGGAGTATTCCTACATGCTCAAATCAAAAATGAGGAGCCTCCAGATACCTAATTTAATACCAATTTCGAAGAACCGACGGACGTTTGGTTCGCAAGGTGTTTGAATGGCGGCCTCACAATGGAAAGCGCCCCACTAGGTGGACAAACGATCTCAAGTATGTAGCTGGGAGCCGCTGGAAGCAAGCGGCACAAGACCGTGCCCTGTGGAGATCCATGCAGAAGACAGCAGTCCAGCAGTGGACGTTTCTCGGTTGAGACGACGACGACGAATACAAAAGGTTTGGGATGACTGCGATCTCACCTGATGATAAGCTGTATGTAGTATGATGTAGTCTAAGATAGTAGGGGTACAACAGTTATTAGTAACTAGCTCATGCCCGCGACTTCGTCCGCGTGGATGAAGGTTTTTTGGTTCTCGCAGGAACTCTTTAATTTTCCAGGATAAAAAGTACCTAGCCTTTGTGTTATTCCAGACTATAATCTATCTCTGTTTCAAATTTCATCAAGATCCGTTCAGCCGTTCTAGCGCGTTTGACTAACAAACATCCAGCCATCCATCCATCTAAACTTTCGCATTTTTATTATTAGTATAAAAGTATTGAAGAATTAAAATAATTCAAATGGCAAAGTAATATATTTAAAAATAAATATATTTATTATTTAACAGTTATCTTTAAATTCACAATAGGTAATTAATTCAGTCATATTTGGCATAACATAAACAGATTTAAACTATAATTTAAAATTTCAGGTGACTAAGGATATCCATTGAGAAAAAACAATGATCCCAATATGTAGCACTAGACTGGCTGAGGCACATACGATATTATTATACGAATTTGCATGTTTGCACTCGAAATATGCCCTTAGCGGAATCAGGAATGCCCTTATTCAACAACTCCGGGCAAGACGGCAGCATTTATTGTTCTGAAAATAAACATAATACACAATTCAATTTCATAACAAACATTTAGGTATTATAGATTGTTTAATTCATATCAAACTTGTTTCCATATAAATAAAAGTAAGAAAATCAAAAAAGCTTATTATTTTTTATAATTATTAATACTGTTGAAGGTTATGTAAATGATAAAAGCACTTGGGTTTGACTTGCTCCAGCTATGCTTATTTTTGCAGTTACTAAATTAAAATTGATTATTTTTTCAAAGAGCAATCGCCGAGTTTCTTGCTGGCTCTTCTTAGAAGAAATAGCACAACAAGCCAGTGTTAGATTCAATCAACGATTCAAAAGCACTTGTAAAAGTTTATCTCAATAAAATCGTTTGTATTTTGAACATTATATTTTTGTTTATTTTTTTTTCGACATCTGCTGCAAACCAACACAAACCCCTTGAAATGCACTGCATTAAGTGCACTGCTGCATCACAAATCCTGTTCGATCATCGCGCGTAGTGCCACAATAATTATACTTACTCGAGGCCCGACATATTATTCAAAAAAGTTATAAAACTATTATTTTACGTGCCTTGCTTGACAATTGACATTTAAAACAACTGTTTCGTTTTACACAACGATAAGGAAACATAGGGCAAACCACAGAGCAAACAAACAATTATTATTTGGTTTCAAATTATTACATAATATTAATAAACTTTTTGTTAATTATTGCACTTTATAGAGGTATAATAACTTTGTAAAGTTATAATATTTAATAAAAAATGTATCAACACTGTTATTTTATGCATAAAATGAAACGTGATGCAGACGAGATAGCGCTACAAAAATTTATATAGGTACATCTCGCTTACTCTGAAAGCAAGGAATAGACAATTTTAGAGTATCATTCGTTCTGTCCATCATGTAGGCAAGAGTAGAACCATAATACTTTTGTGCGGTCTTGGTAGCTTTCTCAGTAAGATTACTTACACATTGAAACAAGATGTTCCCGTATCATAATGGTTTTCTAAATGTTGATAGTAACCGCCCTGACCATTTTTCAAAATCAGACATCACGCCTATTACATCAATGTGCAATAAAGGTAAGTATAAGTAACCCCAGCTGTCCTTAGCATTGCAAAAGTGAGTCAAACTAGCGAGTTAATGTGTCCAATCTTTCGGCGCGTTTCTCGGTTCCGCTACAACTCTTTAATTTTCCGGAATAAAAAGTAGCCTATGCGCTCTTCCAGACTATAATCTATGTCTGTGCCAAATTTCATCCAGATCCGTTCAGCTGTTCAGGCGTGATTGAGTAACAAACATCCATCCATCCATCCATCTATCCAAATTTTCGAATTTATAATAATAGGTATTTACCTATGAAATTGGCGTTTTGTATGGAATAAGTGAAAGTACTTATTTTGTCAAACTTTTTTATTTCTGTTATTTGAAGTAATCACCCATGCAATCGACGCATCTTTGCCAACGCATTGGCAGTTTATTGATGCCCTTCTTGTAAAAATCAGGTGGACGGGAGGCAACAAACTCTTCAAAGGCATTTTGTACTGCCTCTCGGGAATTGAATTTTTTACCCACTAAAAAGTTGTCTAAATTTTGGAAAAGTAATAGTCGGTAGGTACAAGGTCTGGTGAGTATGGCGGAAGAGGGAGAGCTTCCAACCCCAGCTCTTGCAGCTTGGAGACTGTCTGTTGCGCAGTATGGGGTTGCGCGTTGTCGTGAAGGAGCAGTGGGGACGACCGATTGACCAAAGCTGGTTGCAGATGTGCAAGCTTCTCCATCATTCTCTCCAGTTCTTCACAGTACACATCTGCAGTAATGCTCATGCCGTTTTGTAAAAAGCTGTGTAAAAATCACACCCGCACTAGACCACCAAATAGTGACCATCACCTTTTTAGGCGTCATTTTTGGTTTAGGGCATTGCTTTGGTGCTGAACTAGGATCGTCGCACGTAACAATTCGTTTCAAAATTCCTTCATTTCTTTGTCTGTTGAGCAGCGCAAGGCAGGTCTCGACGCGTACGTTGCGCTGGCGATCGTTAAGGTCGTGGGGCACCCATCTATCAAGCTTTTTATACGACTGCCTGAAAAAAAGGAGTATATTGTTTTCAGGGTTCATGTATGTATGTATGTATGTATGTATGTATGTGAGTTTGTATATTCCACCATAACTTCTATACGCTTGAACCGATTTTGATAAATAAGGTATCGTTAGAATCCCTAGCTTATTCCGGGTGACTAGTAATTTTTTTTTAAAAATTGATGGGGTGACCATGATCCCGCATTAAAGACCAAAATTAAAAAAAAAAAACGAAAATAAGATTAACTATATAATCATCATCTAGAAATTGATGAGTAGATTCCAAAAATATATAACACTATAGTTCAATATTTAGTGATTCACAAAAAAATATCATTTAATAAAAAAATGTGAATAAGATTCCAAAGGCTATTGCAAATCGCTTCTTATGGAGGTAAACTCCAAAAATAATATGGCAGGTCAGTCGTATTTTTTAATTCGTTAAATTAATTTACCTTGCCAATTTGTCGCAAATGGATCAATATTTTTTTGATGCTTACATCAAAAGCTGCTGCTAGCTCAGCTGTAGATTGAGTTTCATCAGCTTCCACAATCGCCTTTAATTCATTATTGTTGACCAAAGTCTCCGGACGACCACGAGCTTCATTTTTCAAGTCAAAATTTCCAGAACGGAACCGGGAAAACCAATAACGGGTTGTGCGTTCGTTTGTACAGTTCTCTCCGTAAACGTTTTTGATGTTACGCATGCCGTTTGAGTCGCGTTGGTGCCACGACGGAACTCAGATTCCATAATTACACGAATTTTTAAAGTATCCATTATGACGAAAAATGTTGAAATGTAATGAAAATACAACGCTAATCAAAAAACAAAAGACTGAGTATGTAAAAAGAATGTCATGGTTTTAAAACAAAATTAATTTGAATTTAGAATACAGAACCATTAAAAACATTTTTTTATTTGAAATGACCAGTACTGAAGAAAGGCAATTTCATAGGTAAAGACCTAATGTTAGTATTGATTGATTGACTAGTATATCGAAAACTATAAGTCCGTGTATAAGTCAAGAATCTCACTAGCTTCAGAAATTAAAAAATCACAAATTAGTTAAGTCCCAATAGACTTAATTTCGTTGCTCGACTACTTGCATTATTTTCATATCAACTCTATTTCGAAAGTTGCGGTTGCCTTGACAAACGGACATAAAAATTAGTATGTCTATTGTCTAGCCACGCTGTTGTTTTAAACTAAAGTGTGAAACTTTTTCGTTAAACTTTTAATCCTTTTCAAGTGTTGCACTTTACAAATTGTTTACTTGTTCTACGCAAATTAGCTCGATTGAGATTTCACTTAGTATTTACTAGTAACCGAATTTAAAGCAAGTGTTTTTTCGCTTCACTGGTATTTACAGGAAAAAAAATTCTAAAATACAAAGATTTTATGTCGTCGTAGGTAAAACTACTCACAGATTTCAATGAATTCACTTGTACCAGGAATCAGGATAAGGTCACCAGAAGAAGCACTAAGGAATTACTACAACCTTTTCCACGAATTCTCTTATTCTTGAATAGAGGTTATTAGGTATATCTCTGAGTACTTTCCTTAAAGGTATACAGTCAACTTTACCTCGATATAATATAGGGGTTTTAGCTTGTAAACACCATTTTGCCACCGGCGATTGTTATTTTTACTTAAAATTCAAATATCAATATACAATGTATTGAGATATTTTTGATTGTATTCCAACTCACTGGTGGGACAAGCCCGCCAACCCGCGTTAGAGCAGCGTGGTGGGTCTAAGCTCTAATTCCCTCTCTCCTATGGGCTGTGCCCAGCAGTAGGACGTTAATGGGCTGTGGTGGTGGTGGTGAGGCAAGCCGTTAGGGCCACGGGTCGCGACACGAATTTTGCTTGTGCATGAGATCGTAAAAAAATCCTATTTGGCATTTCATTGCTCTAAATTGACAAATATGAAAATGTATTGATAAGAATTTTTTCTATTTTAAATTGAGTTAATTTATTTATTGTAATTTGGTTGCTTAAAAAACCAGCGAATGCCCGCGACTTCGCCTGCTTGGTTTAAGGGTTTTTTGGTTCCCGCGGGAACTCTTTAATTTTCCGGGATAAAAAGCCTATGTGCTATTCCAGACTATAATCTGTCTCTGTGCAAAATTTCAGCCAGATCCGTTCAGCCGTTGGGGCGTGATTGAGTAATAAACATGCATACATCCATCCAAACTTTCGCATTTATAATATTAATAAGAATTAATAAGATTAGTAAGATATTAGTACAGTGGCGTGCAGATCATAGAGGCTTAAAGCACTGCCCTATTATTTTTCATTGTGACCGGTTAGAAAATAGGTTCTTACATGAATGCCTGCCCTGGTTTCAAATCCTGTGCACGCCACTGCATTAGTAAGATAGTAAAATGACTGTAATAAATAGTTAAGATAAGAAAAATAAGAGGCTTATTTATTTATTTATTTACTAGCGAATGCACGCGACTTCGTCTGCGTGGTTTAAGGTTTTATGGTTCCCGCGGAAGCTCTTTAATTTTCCGGGATAAAAAGTAGCATATGTGCTATTCCAGACTATAATCTGTCAATGTGCCAAATTTCAGCCAGGTCCGTTCTGCCGTTGGGGCGTGATTGAGTAACAAACATCCATACATCCATCAAAACTTTCACATTTATAATATTATAGTAGTAGTTAATAGTATAGTAGTTAGTAATTAGTAATGTAACATCACGTACTTAATTAAGCACCGGACATGAGTTTCAACCGGCCAAATACTAGATGGCGCCACCAGTGGATTACCTCGCGCTCGCGTTTTGTACTATACGTAAGGATAAGTCGGCCACCGCGGCCAGCCTTCGATGTTCAAAACATCAAGCTTACTGCGGTGCTTCAGCGAGCGCTTTCCACCTGGAGACACTCGCCGGACTCTGCAGTCAAGTTAGATAGTTTAGTTTAGGGTTGTGCTTCCGACTGGCGCTTCCACTGCGTGGGACGTCAGCAAGGGACTCAACTCTCGTACCCATTATACTTACCTTAAGTATTCGAACAATAAAACTTCAACCGACACTTCGCTGTTTTTACCTCGACCCGATATTTCACAACACGCTCCACGCATTACATCTGGCGCGCAACGTGGAGCCGCCATTTTGCAATCTGGCGGACGACGTAGGCAAATTGAACACCACAGGCCTAAAATTTCACGTGACAAGATCGGGTCGGACATCGACACTGCGCCAAAGGAGAAAATCAAATATGGCGCTGACGGCGGAGCAATTTCAAAAGCTGCTGGAACAAAACCATCAACAGCAGCAATCCCTCATTGCCGCTTTAACGAAACAGAAAAGCGGGAACATGACAAAGTGCAAATGTTTCTTCAACGGTGAGAAGGAAACCGAAAAGGTGGAGTCATTCCTGTCTTCTACTCACCTCTTTAGAAACCTGGAAGGAATTTCGGATGAGGACTTCATTCAAGGCTTACCATTGGTACTGCATAAGGACGCCGGTACTTGGTGGCAGGGCGTCAAAGAAGAAATAACGACCGTGGCGGATTTCGAATCGCGCTTGCGAGAGAAGTTTTCACCGTTGAAACTTCCTCATCTTCTTTATCAGGAATTGATGACCATTTCCCAAGGTGCCTCTGAAACAACTGAGGATTTTATCACACACAAAAGAATGCTTTTCTCATTACTACCGGAGCCAAAACATCCTGAGCCACAACAACTGGATATGATTTACCACCTATTGCGATTGGACATAAGAGATAAAGCTCCGAGAGCGTGTTTCGCCACTTATAATCAGTTGCTGGAATCTGCGAGAGGCATAGAGCAGATAAATAAAGAAAAGAAAACAAGCCACCCAACTGCCCCTTCGCTCCCACGTGGTACAAAGATTCGGTGTTCTTTTTGTAAGAACCCCGGACACGCGGTTGCAGAATGCCGTAAGAAGAAATCAATTGAATCCCGTGATGAGCACACTCGTACCTCTAAAGGTCAGGCCAAAACTCAGGCCTCATCACCGATTCAGCCGAAATTCTCATGTTACGGCTGCGGTGCTCCAAATGTGGTGCGCACAAACTGCCCTACTTGTTCCCACCAGAAGTCGACAAAGCCCATCAAAGAAGAGATCGGGTTTTGCTCCCTGAGTATTCGGCACGAGACAAGACCGCGACCGGTCATACCGGCCACAATAGGAGGAATAAAAGGATACCCCTATGTCGACACGTGCGCGAAAACAAATGTCGCCTCTTACTCATTGTATTGCCGACTCCTAGAACAAGGGTATGGCTTTAAAGAAGAGAAGGTAGAACTTACCTTAGCTGATGGAGTCGCGAAGAGCTGCACAGTCCTAACAGTCCGGGTTGATGTCGAGGTCTTTGGAAGGGTGTTTCCTACCAGTTTCATGGTATTACCGGAATCCAAAAAAAAATAAAACTCTACTGGGTATAGGGTTCCTTACAAGAGCCATGATGGTCCTAAATCTACCGCAATTTACATGGTACTTCATTGATAATCCTGATGAGGTACACGAGCTTTTCACAGAAGATTTTGTGAGATTTAATGATGAAGCAGTTTCTCAAAAGAACGCGCAACGGCAAACAATGATGCCACATACAACAAATGCACTCGTTCATGCAATGAATACCACTCCCAGCATATCTTCCGGCGCTGACAGTTTAGTTTTCATTCCTGAGCCAAGGGACGATGCGAGTCTTCCGGATAATAGTGCACAGATGAAAAGAAAATATGAATTCAAAGAGATAACTTTCGGTACTCCTAAACGTGTCAAGACGCTTTTCGATGGACATTCGCCTAGATTAAATTATATGTACCGAGATGCCCAAATGAGTATTCAAAGACAGGAAGTAGAGTTATCACCTCATTCACTGGCGTTATTCCCAGACACATCAGAAATCGGTATCAACACGGTGGACATCGAACTGCCCTCCAATGACGAATTGACCACAGATCGTCAAAATCAGTTACGGAGCCTGTTTTCGAGTTACGAAGACGTGTTTACACCAAATAGGGAACCAGCCAAACACGTCCAACATACTATTAATACAGCAGGCAAGGGACCTATCTCGGTTCCACCTTATCGCTTGTCTCAACCACGCCGTGATATTTTACGCAAAGAGATCGACAAAATGACACAAGATGGAATTATTGAGCCTCGTATTACCCTTTGGGCGGCACCGGTAGTTCTCGTCCCAAAGAAGAACGGAGAAATACGAGTCTGTATTGATTATCGCCGCCTTAACTCCATCACAGTACCCGACTCTTACCCAATCCCGAGAATTGATGATTTACTTCACGAAGCGAAGCCTACATCCTTTATGTCTAGCCTTGACCTTAAAGCAGGATATTGGCAAATCGAGGTCAATAAGGACGATATAGACAAAACAGGATTCATCACCCCATTTGGAATTTACGTTTTCAAACGCATGCCATTTGGGCTGCGAAACGCACCCGCCACTTTTAAAGGTTAATAGACAGATTTCGGGTATCTCTAATTGATGTGAAGATTCTGGCATATTTGGACGACCTAATCGTATTTTCTACGTCGTTCGATGCTCACCTCGTAGATCTGGCCAAGATCTTTGACAAAATGAGAGAATTTAACCTCACTGCCAACCCGAAGAAGTGCAGATTCTGTTGCTCAACCATAAAATATTTGGGCCACTACATCACCCCATTTGGACTGAAAGTGGATCCCGAGAAAACAACAGCTATAGCAAACCTTCCTGCTCCTAGCAACCTACGGCACTTGGTTACTTTCCTACAGACTTGCTCATGGTACCGTAGATTTATTGAAAATTTCTCGGCTATAGCTCAACCCCTGACTAAGCTTACAAAGAAGAGTGCCCAGTGGGCTTGGACATCGGCACAACAGAGAGCATACGATGAGCTAAAACGTCGTCTCACCACTGCGCCGATCTTAAGACAAGCCGATGAAACCAAACCTTTTATAATTAAAACAGATGCAAGTAGTTACGCTTTGGGAGCTGTTCTGATCCAGGGGGAGGGAGAGGACGCCCCCGAAAGCACAAATAAGGAAATAACGACCTAACACATCCAGTTTCCTCGTCGGGACGCCTTCGGAAACTGAGGGGGAGACTGTAACATTACGTACTTAATTAAGCACCGGACATGAGTTTCAACCGGCCAAATACTAGATGGCGCCACCAGTGGATTACCTCGCGCTCGCGTTTTGTACTATACGTAAGGATAAGTCGGCCACCGCGGCCAGCCTGCGATGTTCAAAACATCAAGCTTACTGCGGTGCTTCAGCGAGCGCTTTCCACCTGGAGACACTCGCCGGACTCTGTAGTCAAGTTAGATAGTTTAGTTTAGGGTTGTGCTTCCGACTGGCGCTTCCACTGCGTGGGACGTCAGCAAGGGACTCAACTCTCGTACCCATTATACTTACCCTAAGTATTCGAACAATAAAACTTCAACTGACACTTCGCTGTTTTTACCTCGACCCGATTTTTCACAACACGCTCCACGCGATTACAGTAAGAAGTAAGATATTAGAGTTAATAAGATGATTGTAATAGTGAAGATAAGAAAAATAAAAGGCTTATTAATTATTTATTTCATTGCTCTTAAATGCCTGTATGCGGGAGGTGGTGCTGGATATATTTTACAAACTGACTTCAGAGCGTATAATCAAAGAGCGAGTTGTTGCAAGATGGTGCCAATGTGCATAACGCTCTTCAAATACAGCCCTAGGGCCATGACTCTTGCATGGAAGCGAGAATTATTGTTGGTTTTTTGTTGCTTGCCGTGTAGTCTAAGGTATCTTCCAAATTATCATTTGAAGAAGTTGATAGAATTTGACAGGCTCTTATCTATGATACAAAATATGTATAGAACGTTAACGAACGAATAGATATAGAGAAATTTTGCTGATAAATCTCAACTGTAGAGATCCAGTGGCTTAAGCTGGATAAACAGCATGTTCAAAAAACAAATCTCGGAAAAAACATTAAATAAAAAGAAAAAAAAAATTAACACTCACTCCGTCAGAAATCTCACAATAAATTAAAAAAAAATATAACTCGAAAACTAAAAATTGCTGAACATACATGAATACAATAAATAAAGTACAATTAAGTCATACCTATAGAACTCCCATGGGGTTTTTAAAAACATCATATTCCACAGCACCAAGTCGCGGGCATCAGTCCATAAAATATTTGGTGTTGCCAAATATTTTATGGACTGTTATTTACCAGAAAATAAGTAGATGCCTACGACTTCGTTCGCATGGATTTAGGTTGTTTAGCTCCAGCGGGAACTCCTTAATTTTCCAGGATAAAAAGTAAGTATCCTATGTGCTATTCCAGACTACAATCTATCTCTGCCAAATTTCATGCAGATCCGTTCAGCCGTTCAATTCCGTGATTGAGTACCAAACATCCATCCATCCAAGCTTTCGCATTTAAAATATTAGTATAAAAGTATAGATACCACAGTGCTGTCATTTATTTTTTTTTTATTTTTTTTTCATAAATTGCCCAAAAAATATACAAAAATTATGTTATTCGTCAAACTACACATGTAGTTTGTTGGCGAATTCGCCAGGCAAGGAGAATACGATACGTTACGAGACAGGGATACACGACAAAGTCGTGGCTCCACGGTAACGGCGCTGTATAGTTTGTCCACGGTGCCTTGTTGCGGCTGCTACAACCCTGTTAAAGTTCTGGCAGCTTGTTGCAATAAATACTGAGCATAGTTGTCTTGCAAGTGCTAGTCGTAACGTTTACTTTGAATTTAGAGGTCGCTTGACAGTTAGGAATGCAATGAGACTAAGCTCTCCAGTTTGATTGTATGGTGCTTGGATAACATCGGATTAACATGATGTTGTATTTAGTTATAACTAGTTCTTCGTGACTCCCTTTAAATATTATGTTAAGGAATGCCTGGCTGTCTAACTGGCTGTTATGCTTTCACGATGCATCTGTTCAACCAATTTTGACGCGATAGATTGCATCCCGGCATTTTATCCCAGAAAATGAAATAGTTCACATGGGATTTATTCAAAAACCTAAAAACCACGAGAACGAAGTCCCGGGCATACTAACATTCTCATAATTCTTCCTTTCTTGGGCTTTAAGGGGGTTAACACATAAACTTATTAATTATATTAGGTCGTGAACATCGCTGTGTCTTTTGTGGTTAAAAATGTTTTCTTCTTCGGGAATAGGTTCTAATTGTACATTGAAAATCATAGATACTTGCATACGTTTAAATATACACTTATTCAATCGAAAATGGAAGTGATGATGATGTGAGGTATACCGTCAACTCTAATGCGTGTTAAGTTTTTTTTTGTGTGTTGGCAGTGGGACTATATGATCAGTGTAAAATTGATACCGTTGATGAGGCGTTTCAAAGCTCAATATTGTAAAATCAAACTTTCAAAGATTTTGCCGAAACCACAGATTAAAACATAATGCTTCTATTAAACCATAGATTAAAATTATGTTGATAATATTAAGTCATACTGAAAGTTTTAAAATGTTTCGATGACATGAATGATAAATTATTTATTTTTATAATAATTTACTTGGTTTTGGGATCATTTTGTGAAAACATAAAATTAGGTAAAATGTATTTTATGCGACGGCAGTAAACATGATAGTTTGCGCTGACTTGAGGCCTTTGGATCAAGATGAATTGGCATTCAGAAGGAAAGCTCTGAGAGATGCTGTGCTTTGTATAGGATGGCTAAAATTAGTAAGTACTTTTAACAACAAAACAGAAGACTTAAAATTGCTAAACTAATTGAATCATATCAAACTATCCACGGTCTATCACTGATCACTAATCTTCTCTTAGAATTAGAAAGGCCTAACGGAAGCCCTCAGATTACAGTTTTTTCGACGCGTATTTTACAGCGTTCAGTGCGGACTCTTTGCCTGAAGGCTTAGTGTACCGTCGTTAAAGGGAAACGAGAGAAAAGTTCCTATGTATTTACCTATTTATAGTATTTTAAAAATAAATTTACTGAAAAACAGATTCATAAAGGTTACAGGAATATAAGTGTTACAGAATGAAAGTGTAACAGAATCGAAGCTGTAACCCTTATAAATGTGTTTTTAATTCTGTTAACCCGAACCACTTATATTTTTATAACAGAAATGAAAGTGTTTAATACTGTTTTAAAGTGTAACCGAAATAGCGACGTTGCCAGATTATCTGTTGGTGCGTATTCAAATTTGAACCTAAGGTGAAAGCACCGATGGTTACAAGTGTTTTAAGAAAAACATGGCCATGTTGTGTCAGTGAGTGTAAAGTCCAATGAAGTGAGAAGAACGGGATGTCACACCGTGCAGTTTGTAAAGGCATGTACCTATTAGGGTTACAGATAAAAACACTTATTAACAAAAATAAAAGGTTACAGATTGATTGGGTTACAGTATCGTTTCTGTTTCCGTTATGTGTTTCTGTTTTATAACAGTTTCAAAAAACAGTGTTTAAACCCCTTATTTCGGTTACTGTTTCAGTCCTTACCCACGAGTTCGAGCAAACACGCTGGAATAAGTGCGTGTACGTGCGTACGGTCTTTAAAAGTGCAAAAGGTGGCGCGCGTGTAAGCGCGCAGCCCGATACGAGCTCAAAACCTGTAATCGCCCTAAGATGTATTTTTACCTCCATTAGCCAGCCACGCTAGCCAAGACTTCACACACTATTGAGATAAATAATTAAAATAAAATAGAAGATGCCCGCGACCTCGTCCGCGTGGTTCAAACTCATATATCTGAAAAAGTGGTGCGTTTTATCTTACAGATATCAGTTATATGCTACATAACACTGTACTTCGTCGTACTCAGCAACAGCAAAGGGACACATATGTCAAAAGTAATTCAGTACTTGGTCTTGGCGATCGTACCTTTCATCATTCTTAATGGATTGTTTCTATTCTTGGGAGCATTGGAAGTTAGTGAATAACAGAACAGAATAATATAATTTGTTTGATTATCAACTATACTAATATAATAAATGCAAAGGTTTGGATGGATGGGTGTTTGTTACTCAATCACGCCAGAACGGTTGAAAGGATCTGAATGAAAGGCTGCACTGAGATAGATAATATTATGCCCTTCTCCGGGATATAACCTGTCTTTGTGCCAAATTTCATCAAAATTGGTTGAGTAGTTGAGCCGTAAAAGTGTAGCAGATAGACAGACAGACACTTTCGCATTTATGATATTAATATGGATCGTAGTAAAACATAGATTTTTAAAGTTTTATTTAGAACATAAAGCCAACCAGATCGGGTCAGATGTCATTCACTCGATCAGTCTGACATAAAATGAAGACATTTCATTCCATTTTTTTCATGCAACAGTGAGAAAACGGCAACAATTGAAAAATGCTACATCACGTTTTCCGATACTTTTCACAGGGCCGGATCTGGGCACTCCAGGTGGGTCTTTGGCTCTGCCTTGCAATAGCGGCTTACGAAACGGCAGTGGGTGTCCTGGGCGGGATATATTTTATCCGCACCGGACATTTGACAATGCACTTTCTGCTCGCCGTTATATTCGGCATTATGGCGATATCAGTTATCAGTAAGTCGCAGTATAGAATTTCACATTTTCATTCGAAAACCGAGCTACATTTATTAAATCCGCAATCCTAGCGTTTTATACCAGATGTTCTTTTGACTTGGATTAAATAAACACAGGATAGGAAACGTAAGAAGAATGTTAAAAATCTCGTTCAACTAATTTTTGTGAGCCTTTTCTCATTTTTCTGCCTAATTATTGACACTTGTACATGAAAAAGTCCACCACTATGACAATACACCACCACCACCACTACAGCCCATTAACGTTCCACAGCTGGGCACAGGCCTCCACTCTCATGGGAGAGAGGGAATTAGAGCATGCATAGACCCACCACGCTGCTCCAATGCGGGTTGGCGGGCTTTAACGACTATTATCATGTTAGTGATAATAACCGGGACCGACGTCTTAACGTGCTCTCCAAGGCACAGGGGTGAGACACCGCCAACTTCCTAACTCCGGGCTAGTACTGAGAATTTCTAGTCGGAAAAGCCCAATACTTGAGGCCCGGACCCAACTTTCCAGCGAAACTTTCACAGGGCGTTGCTGTCGACCGGCACCAGCGACCTGCGAAAGAAAAACAAAATTTAAATTTTTCACGATTTTCACTTATATATATATATACATATATTTTCACATATTATTACGACTTAGAAAAAGGAGGATGGCGTGGCGAAATGCATGTATTTTGGGACCCACAGAAAAGGGTAGCGTTCATCATGGAAACTTAGTAATAATTGTAGAACGTAACAAAACTAAGAAAAAAGCAAATAGTAAGTAAGTCTAAAAATGTGGGAGAAAAAAGATACACCTAAAAGTAGAATATAACCTAAAAATTATTAATCAAAAACTATTTCTATCAATAATTTGTATCAGTATTAGTATGAATGAGTAGGTAGGTACTTATGCCTAGTTATAATTAGGTAGGTACTTATGTCTGCGAGAATGCCGCAATAATTCTACTCACACCATTTTTCTAAATAACTCTTATATCTGCTTAGATCTTTCTTATCTTTTAACAAATTAAGTATCATTAATACTCGTATCAAAATAGATCTCTTTTGCACCACTGGTACCTCTATGCGGATTCTGGCCAATGAATTCTTCGACACCTATAGCCCAAGTTGAAGTGATTCGCTGACCAATAATTCAGATTGTTTTCCCATTCTATAGCCTGATCTTCCATACATTAAGCGTTTTATTCCTCTATATACTTTGATTAACACTTGCATTAAGTACTTATTTACTTTTCTACGGGAAAGGGCTATTGTTCAATTAATAATTTGTATCAGTATTAGTATGAATGAGTAGGTAGGCACTTACGTCTGCGAGAATTCCGCAATAATTCTACTCACACAACATTTCTAAATAACTCTTATCTGCTTAGATCTTTCTTATCTTTTAACAAATTGAGTAACAACAATATCAAAATAGATCTCTTTTGCACCACTGGTACCTCTATGCGGATTCTGGCCAATGAATTCTTCGACACTTATAGCCCAAGTTGAAGTGATTCGCTGACCAATAATTCAGATTGTTTTCCCATTCTATAGCCTGATTGCGATATTACTGATACGATTAGGTATCGATACTTTTAAAGTACTCGTGTTAGTATCACAAGACGATAGTAATATTAAGAATACTTATTTCAGTAGGTATCGATGATACATCGATGGTGTCGGAACATCCCTACAAAAATAAATAATAATGACAAGTGTTGTCATGTGAACAAAATGTCTATCTATGTCAATTGCGTTCCATTAAACTAGCGGCACGCTATGATGGCCGGTTTGACGTTTGTCCGCTCATGAAGTTCCGTATTAATTGATAACGACTTTGAAGGAAATAATTGTATTACTTTATTGACGATAGTGATGTGCAGAGATTCATAAATTTTATCGAATGTAGTTTCTCATGAAGTTCCGTATTAATTGATAACGACTTTGAAGGAAATAATTGTATTACTTTATTGACGATAGTGATGTGCAGAGATTCATAAATTTTATCGAATGTAGTTTTAGGTAATCAGTTTGAAAAAATGCTAAAATTATTAGAAGAAGCTTGTGAACATGTGACTAAAGGAGACTGGGAAAAGGTTGTGAATAGAACTGTTAAATTAATAAGGGAAGATTATGAAAGAGATGTGAAAATAGATAATATTATAGAAAACGAACATATAATTATTAATGTATGTGATGATAGCAGTGACGACAGTGAAAATAGTAGTATGGACG
This sequence comes from Erebia palarica, assembly GCA_964035005.1. NCBI lineage: Eukaryota > Metazoa > Arthropoda > Insecta > Lepidoptera > Nymphalidae > Erebia > Erebia palarica. The sequence goes on from OZ035989.1 coordinate 13,932,293, forward strand.
AATCTGATTAATTATGGCCTTTTGTGGCACCTTTTTTGGTATCTTTTGTATTCATATGTTTCTTGTGTGCATATAAAGTATGTATATTCATTTTCGTTCAAATATTCAGTTCGTTCAAATAAATTAAATAAACATATACATTTTTTTTTATTAAACCTATTTAATCAGGTACAAAAACAAAACTTAATTGTTTTTTGTTCGAGAATAAATTGACATTCCACATCACTATTGTAATGTGTCAAACCGGCCATCATAGCGTGCCGCTAGTGTAGTGCAAGATGACTTATTTTTTGATAAATTATAATAATTTCTTTCTTTTGAATCCCGTATCTCAGAGTCTCAATATTTTTTTATATAAACATCATTTATACATATGATTATAAATAATATAAAGTTGTACTTGAACGATGCCTCCTTAATTTTTAAATTATGTGGGTCCAATTTCGCCATTGTTCTTTCGCATCAAAATTAAAACTTCCCGATTATCTTCTAATTTTCACATTTTCCAGCTCGGGCGAGGCTTGCACGCGAGTGATCGCGCGCGCGCCGCCGTACGATCGGTTTTTGGCTATTTTCCGCTGCGAAAAACGCTTTTGTCGCGTTACCAAACTTAGTAATTTTCGACACCGAGGTTACCTTATTCCTCGCGATCTCCATACATATTCATCAGATCAAAAGCGAAAAATCGCAGAATTCCTGCGCCGTTGCCCGAATTTTCCAAATTTTCCAGCGAAACTTTCACAGGGCGTTGCTATCGACCGGCATTAGCGACCTGCGAAAGAAAAACAAAATTAGACCCAACGAGGCAGTCAATACAACATCATAATTAACGGCGAAACAGCGGCACAGCCCAGTTCGCGGCTAGAGGCGAATATTGCCGATTTCACGCGTCCTGTGGTTAATTCGTTCAAGTCTTATGAGTGGGACGTGCCAGGGATTCGATTCCCAGCAGGGTCATTTTGAGAATGTATTATTTTTGAATTATTGTCTCCAGTCTGTTTTGGTAGGGGATTCTGAATTGTAGATCGTAAGCTTATTATTTCTAAGATGGAAATCAGGGAGAGGTGTAGAAAAACCGAGGCAGAAAATCTGTTTCTAAAGGTGTAACGCCATCGATATATATGTAGGTACTAGTTGGGCCCTTTCATAAATAAAAGTTGGGCGCCCGACTTGCAGGGCATGCCCCTCACCTGTATAAGCTTGTCCTTGTCCCGCCATAGTGCTGTCCCACTTTTCAGACTAGATGTATGGTATTTAAATTGTGGTCATTGTGTAAAGCTTAGCATGAGAATGTTGAAAAATGTTTTCCCTTCTTTTTCAGCCGTAGTATGCCACGACGTGTTTTTAATACACGCTTACATGAAGCTTCTTCGTTCCTCTGCTGTAACTTAAGACTGTAAAATAATAATTCCATTATTTTATTATCATATTGCTTAGTTTTATTTAACCCATATTAAGGGTGCCTTTCCACCAGGGGTGTGCTATGTTGCTAAGCTACGGACGTGTGTCAAAACTTATAATAGGGCGCTTGATTTTGATAGCTTATGCTGAGATCTATAGAGCATACTTTGACTTGGCTCAGACTTTACTTAGAGTTAAAACGAGATGGACTTATGTGACTAAAATAAATCTGTCTCGTTTTAACGATGTCCTAAGTCTAAGCAAAGTCAAAGTTCGCTCTATAGATCTCACACTTAGACCGCTAGTTGTGCAATTGTTGGTGGGTTTGCAACTGACATCCGTGCCATAGCAATGTAGCACATCTCTTGTGGAATGGCACCTTTACTGCCATTAACATTAAAGTTTCAGTAGATTTTAATATTGCATTTTTGAACTGGAAAGCCTCAGTCAGTTCAGTATTTTTTGTAATTTGAATTACTCTATAATAGTGAAGTGTAACTAAGTATAGCTTAGTTAAGTATTTATTTACTTAAATTTGCTTTTGATATTGATACTTACCTTTTATTTGACGATATCCCTGGTGCAGTGGTGAGTGCTGTTGTCTTAGTAATGGAAGGTCCCATGTTCGATCCCCAGCAGGATCAAATTGGATAGGTTTTATTGTCTAAATTGTCACTGATCTGGCCTGTTAGGAGCTTCTGCTGTAGCTAGCTAATAGAAACGAATAGAATATTTTTTTACGCCACTACAAGTTTGCCCTTGACTACAATCTCACCTGATAGTAAGTGATGATGCAGTCTAAGATAGCGTGCCTAGAGTAGCGTGCTAACTTGTTAGGGGTATAGCAGTTACATTAAACCCATACCCCAAGTCTGTTTCTGCACGGCATAGTACCGGAATACTAAATCGCTTGGCCGTACCTCTTTGCCAGTAGGGTGGTAACTAATCATGACCAAAGCCTCCTACCAGACCAAACCAGAGAAAATTCAGAAATTATAAATTCCCGAATTGACCCTGCCGGGGATCGAACCCAGGGCATCCAGTTATGAGAACACAGCGTTCACCCTGCGTCAGGGAGGTCTGGAAGAGGGCGCCCGTGAACTTTGCTTGTAATTATGTACATTACGTGTGTGCGTGCCTCTCGGAGTGAAAAGAGAGAAAGACAGTTTATTCAACAGTGGTGTCACAGACAAAACTAGATATAAATTAAATGTCAAACACTTTCGTCTGTGACACCACCCAGAAAGGGGGTACCTTTGATAATATGTACTATAATCAAAGGGGTGTATAGCTCAGCGTTTGCCCATAAATGCATGTAAAGCAAGGCGCTGAGTGGTCAGTCGTACGTGATCACGCACACATTTACACGTATACAAATAGGACTTTAACACAACCACGAGCCACAGGCACTCGTGAATTGCAAGAACTGTAACAGTTTAACCCCCTAATCTATTTCTCCTTGGCGTTTTACTTGACGCTGGATTGCTTGGTAGCATATGTTTATCGGAGTATAGAAGCTTGATTCATCAACATGTTTAAAAGTGTTTTCTTTTCTTTCAGCTGTAGTATGCCACGATGTACGATTAATACACGCGTATATTAAACTTCTCAGATGCTCTGCTGTAAGGTAAGACTGTAAAATAGTAATGTCATTATTTTTTATACTGTTAGTTTTGTTTAACTCATACCCCTATTATGTAAACTATCAACATTTCAACAATTTATAATTCAGGTTGCAGTAGTCCGATTTTGATTAAGGTTGTAACTGTTAATTCTATAGCAGGTATTATATTCTACTAGCTAATGCTCGCGACTTTGTCCGCGTGGGATAAGTTATAACTTATAAAGTAGCCTATGCCAGGTCCTCAACTATATACCTGCCCATGCAAAAATCACGGCAATCCGTTGCTCTGTTGCGACGTGATTGAAGGACAAACCAATAAAAACACACTTTCGCTTTTATATTACTAGTATGATTTGAAAACTGCAGAGCCTTTATTTAGCTTTTTTTATTTAGCCTCAGTCAGTTCAATGATTTTTGTAAAAATTACTTTATTATAGCCGAAGTTATAATACAGAAGAAGCAAGCAAGTTCCAAGCAAATAAATAAGATCGGTGATGTAATGTAAAAAATAATCATAAGAGCAGACTTTATCAACGGTGTAATAATAAGAAAATATGTATCTTAAACTAATAAAAACAGTCTTATTTAATTCCCTGGATAAAACCTCACGACAGAATTCTAAAGCTATTCACAATTATAATAAAATAGCCCCAAAGTATGGAATAAAAAATAGTCAACAAAATTAAAACCACAATTGAACCATGAGGTTGATACCAGAAACAGCTGTTTACACACAGACAGTATAAACATAAACATAAATTAATCAAACAGTTTAGACACAAATGTGCTAAAGCACACCAAAGATATATCTGTATTAACAATTCAAGTCCCCTTAAAACGCCAAGTAGGAGCACTAAACTTGCCAGAAACAGCAATGCGATTATCAGAAATATCGATCCAAAATACATAAGTTCGTCAAATTTCTTCTCATACAAAGTTTTCCAATCCGAATAGTTTATGATGAAAGATAAGAATAAAACAAATCCAACGAAACCATACGCGATTCCAATCACTGCGATAAAAATTGATCCTTGTTTTAATTCTATGCATAAAAATTCGTCTAAAGTTAGGGCATCGTCCCACACCGACATCGTTTTTCTTATTTAGTCAGTGAAACTGCTAGAAATTTATTGCGAATATTTTAAATATTAATTCAGTATTCGTTGAATTTAATAAACAGAAGACCAACACTTTATAATTAAATATTTTAAACTTTATTATTATTCAGATTTTGTTCGTTGGCATGTTTCGGTTTCAATGTCAAAATTGACTGAGCATCATAGATTATGTACCTACTATTTATTTTATGGTTTATTTTTAATCAATGGAGGATTTACTATTTCAAATAATTATATTTAATATGATATTATTATAATTATATAGTACTAGCTGATGCCCGCGACTCCGTCCGCGTGGATTCAAGTGTTTAGGGGTATGAAAAATATTTAGATAGTAGCCGATTCTCAGACTTACTGAATATGCATATAAAATTTCATAAAAATCGGTCAAGCCGTTTCGGAGGAGTATGGTAAGTAACATTGTGACACGAGAATTTTATATTTAAGATTCACTTCGCTCACTTCTGAAAGGGGGACCTATTTCTTTGTAACCATCGCAGTTTGCTCTATATATAGTTAAGTAGTTATTACAATGCATGCCAAATTAAAATTAAATTAAATCAATATTTGTACACCACAATGGTAGAATACTAGGATCCTCTATTTTTAAGAACATCTATGTACTGTATTCCACAAATAAATTTGAAGTTTGTTATAAAGAGGTAAAGTTTGTGACGTTGTGGGGGATAAGATTCTGATACCAATAGAAAGCCACATTATTTGTGAGTGTCATAGGCTATATATTATCCCGACAAATTATGGAGTTCCTGTGAGAATTTAAAAAAAATATTTCACGAAGTCGCGGGTAAGTCTGTTGTAGTTTAATATAAAATTAATATAATATAAATTATTTATTTAGTATAACAATAATATTAGCAGTAGTATTGTAGGTATACAATGTTCTGAACCATTTTCAAACACCATGGAAGTATGCACAATGATTTACTTAAACTATTCTCATAAGAAAGGGGTTTGAAAATGTTGGCCTACCTACCGACCATCTTTATATTTTTTAACAAATTAACGGCCACTCATAAAACCGTTTAATCAATGCTGGCATGTATACAATTAAGTATTATAATGGAGAAAATCTTCTATAGCATCAGGTTTAACTGTTTAACTAACAATCGACATGCAGCTATTGATTAGTAAAGGATTTATGAGTGTTTCGAAAAAGAAAATGGCAGGACGGTAGATAAGCCAGGCTCCATACAAAAATATTCAAACAACTTTCTAGTAGTTTCATCCAGAGCCAGAATAGAATAGAATAGAAAATTCAAAATTAAAAATTCAAATGCAAATGCTTGTTTTTACTCAAATAAACTTTTACAAGTACCTACTTTTGAATCGTCGAGTGAATCTACCACTAGTTCTGCCATATTTGTCTGAATTTGTCTGAATATGGTTACAATGATGGTTACATAACCTAGGTAGTACAAGTATGTTCCAGAATTATAGGATATCACATAATAGAAATTATATCTTGAATAAAATACACATAATAACAACCAAGGAATAGTCAAATTACCTACTCTTACTATAAGTCTATGAATCTTACAATTCAATCTTCCAATATAATAAGTCTCACAATGAACTTACTTAAAAGGTCTCTTGTAAAGATATCCACCTCACTAGCGTCTTGCATTCAGTGTACAACAGGAAAAGTAACTTGTATAAAAGCAGAGTACTGGAATAAAAAAATTAATTAGAAACAACGTTAGAAGTGGACTGGAGGAAAACGTTGTCGAGGAAACCAGAAATTAAGTAACATGAATCATGCTAAGATAGAGATTAATGTTTCAAAGTAAATTATAAGGCATAGGACAGAATACATTGGAAAAACGACATTGAAACGATACGACGCTAAGTACCTTGTACCTCCTAGTGCTCTTTAAAGCTTTCCATCCTATACCTTAGAAATCCTGTGTACAAGTATTTTTGAAGCTAACTCAACAAATAATTTATACAAAGAATCTTTTTCTTCCAAGAACCTCATATTTTTATTTTGCATAAAAGAAAAGCGACGCGAAGTCAAGTCAAGAGAAATATTTTGCTCTTTCTAGCAAGGCAAAATATATTTTTCACACCACTCGCTTCAATCAGGATTCTAGATCCAACACCCAGGCTACATTCAGGAGTTACTCTAGAATCCTTCGTTACGCTTGGTATTTATCCCGGCGCCCGTAACGTAAGTCATTGTATTACCCCCATCAAATAAATATTATAAATGCGAAGGTTTGGATAGATGGATGTATGGATGTATGGATGGATGTTTGTTACTTACTCAATTTGATCTGGATAAAATTTGGCACAGAGATAGATTATAATCTGGTATAACACATAGAAACTGCCTCGTTGGTCTAGTGGTTAGCATGTTTGACTGCGGCCGACGAGGTCCCGGGTTCGAGTCCCGGGTCGGGCCATAATTAAGTATCGGGTTTTTCGGATTAGAAATTCCCAGTACTAGCCCGGAGTTAGGAAGTTGGCGGTGTTTCACCCCCGTGCCTCGGAGACCACGTTAAGCCGTCGGTCCCGGTTATTATCACTAACATGATAATAGTCGTTAAAGACCGCCAACCCGCATTGGAGCAGCGTGGTGGGTCTAAGCTCTAATTCCCTCTCTCCTACGAGAGTGGAGGCCTGTGCCCAGCAGTGGGAAGTTAATGGGCTGTAGTGATAACACATAGGCTACTTTTTATGCCTTAAAACTAAGGAGTTCCCGCGGGAACCAAAAAACCTCAATCCACGCAGACGTAGTCTCGGGCATCAGCTAGTATAACGTGTCAAACGGATAATTCGACCTATTTATCGAGTTTATAAATTGCCTGCACGTCAAAAAGCGTGTATAGACTCCATGAACAGTTCGTGTAATACGTTTTAAATTTATGCTGATAAATGATTACGATTTGCTCAGACTCTGATGAGTGTCATGAGTCCCCTTTCCAAAGCCTTTCCATCGACCATCAATCGTTATAGTGGTAAGGGATTTCTTGAGATAGTAACACATTCATTAATCACATCAAGGCTATACGATTACTTTTGTCATTTTGTATCGACTTCCAGCCCCTCTAGCCAAGTTACATACGTTTCGTGTCTATTATCTTTTTATAATCGTTAACACTTTAGTGAAAGCGATTTAAAAGGCTATCCATAGAGTATTCACTTATTTTTTTCACTCCGCGGTAAAGACGTATAGAGCGTCCCGATTAAGAGGATATGAACGGGAAACTTTGAGAATAGGTATTGAATATAGAATGAATATTTCCGTCGCGCTGCTCCTCGAATATAATTCCATAACACCCCATAGGGACAACTGCGGCTTGGACCTATAATGCCTACGAAAAAACAATCGAATTCTTACTCTCTTTTTTTTTGTTTCCTCCTCCAAAAGTGAACAATTTCTTTTGATTTTTAAGAATTATATATGAAGGATTTTTTTTTATTATATTCGTTAAATTTATTTGCGGGATGTCTGATGACGGCTCTGGCAATGTTTTGAAATTTATGAAGGTTCCATGTTCGAAAAAAGGAAAGCATAGGAGAATGGCACAGATACATGTGGATATTATAGTGTAAGAATATTTTCTCTATTGTCTCTATTGTATATTATCCACGGAGGAAACAGACAAATGTTTTTGTATGGAGAATCGGCAAATCCGTCAGGAGAATTTCTCTTAATGACAACTTTGCCTAACTTGCGTCAAAATTAAAACAACCGAATAAAGTCCCAACAACTGTAACTTCAAAACCTCGCCAGTGTGAAAGCAGCGTCAAGTTTGAAGTCGAATATAATTACGTAATGCGTTGGTGCAATTTGTGCAAGTATACTCACTATGTACTCGCGGTGATAAAAGATACGGTTGCATTGTTACAACCGCGCGGCGCCAGTAGAATGGGTGATGATAATTAAAATCTCATTTGGCTTTTACTTTTTTATTTCTCTTTGCTCAGGTTCTTGTTTATAGCTTTACTGGGTGATGCTCGCGACTGCGTCCGCGTGGATTTCTGTTTTAAATAAAAAAAGAAAAAAAATACTTAAGTACAGAAACAAGAATTAAATATTAAAAATATGTATGAATAAATTTAAATTAAAGTTTAAAATTATTGTTAAATTGTCATTAAATTTGCATATGCTTGTTTGTTGCCAAGGTTTCAAATTGATAGAATACTTAAAATAATTGGAAAACAAAACAGAAAACTTGTTTTCATATTTTAATGTTGTATGTATTTTTGGTGTACAAAAAGAATACTTCATACTAACTTACCTACATAAATGAGATCGATTTGCAGTTTATAAATTAGTTTATTTTCGAGCATAACTGTAAATACTAAAATAATGCATTTCAACTTGAAGCAAAGTTAAATCCGGAGTGTAAAAGTATTTTTACTGAAAAATACGTAGCTCTGCAAAACCAATAAAAGGCGGGGTATATTAAGTTAGGTGTTTAATAAGTAGGTGCACCGATATTTTCATTCTTACTATCGGGACAGTAAATTGATTAGAAACTACCTATACTGCCCTCATAAGCCAAGAACCGGTACATCTACAGAAATAGAACTGAGTTCTAAAAATTAAGGTTTTGTAAATTTTGTTTAGCATCAAGTATCTATAATAGAAACAAAAATCGGCCATGTGCGAGTCGGACTCGCACACGAGAGTTCCGTACCATCATAAAGGATTTAACACTATGTAGTATGTAGCAACTCTACTATGTATGTCTCGTAGAAAATTTAACGCTCTTGCTCTCTTGTACTTACTCCATATTATATTATCCTTAGATGCCATCTTATTTAAAAGAGCGATTCAACTTTCTTGGCAGGTATGATGCACCTTTTTATTTGTAACTCGGCATCAAGCAGCGTCTCTCCTAAACTGCTCGCATTCTCACTTTCTTTGGTCACGTAACTAGACGCAACAATAACATCTCCATTAAGCGTCTTCAAGGAGGAGCCAGGGCACGTGGCAGATCACCCATGAGGTGGACAGTCCAAGTGAGGGCTGCGATGGACGTCCCCTTTCACGAATGCACGCAAGGCAGCCATCAGAGATGAGTGAAGACGGATAGTTAAGCGTACCACAACACCAAAGTGACGTCCACGACCGCTCTGACAAGAGCGATACGGCGAAGAAGAAGAATCGGGACAGTCCCTACAAACTTATGGAGTGTCCTAGTTCAATTAATAAGACTTGGGACTAGAGTCCAATCGGCAAAGATTTGCATAGCGCAAGCGAGTTGCGAACAGACCAATAGGTATTTAAACTTTTGCTTCTGCTGGCGTTTGGAATTGCTGTTACTCGACTGGTCAGTTTGATTTGTTACCGAAGTCACATCTCACGAAGGCGAAATCACTGCTTTCTATTCTACATTAGCATTCTATTCTATAACAAAATTCCACAACCTATTTTAAACTTGCCTTTACATAAGTTTTTATCCATTAAAAGTATGCTCCTGAAACCAGCTTATTATACTTTTGAAGATTATGTGAATGATAAAAGAGCATGGATTTGGCTCGCTCCAGCAATGTCAAGGACAGCGGTTACTTATGTATTTACACATTAATGTAATTGTAAAGTATTTTTTTCAAAAGAGAAACCACCGAGTTTCTTTCTGGTTCTTATCGGTAGGAATGTGATTCCGAAACATTGGTAGATTCACTCGTCTATTTAAAAGTACTACGCTCTAAGTCTACTTGAATTAAAGAGTTTTGTATTGTCTTGAAATTGTTGTATTGTATTAAAAAAAGGTCTCATTGCATTATTTGTTGTTTTGAAAGGAACCTTTTTAATCCCCTAATACACGCGGATGAAGTCGCGGGCATCAGCTTGTATAAAATAAATGGGAGATTCATTTTAAAAAAAAACATTGACACGCGTGAAATCTTCAGCTTCTCGTGATATTCGCTTTCTTTTCAGTTTATCAAAAATAATCACGGATACGCCGATGAAGAGGATCTTAAAGAAACTTTCGCTATCACGAGGAAACTTCAAATATCCGAGAGTTATTGGAATAACGAATTTCAAGACTCCTTTACTCTGTTGAGTTGAGAAGAAGTTTAATCCCATTCTATATTTTCATCTTGAGTTATAATCAAGTTTTCTCGACTTTCACTCTTGACTTGTTTACCTTATAATGTTTTGTACAGTTCACTAACCAAATATCGGGTTTTGTATAAAATTCGATGGCCCTGCCTTGCCATAGTAGGGTGAAAGTAGTAGTGTACCTTCCTACCTTTTTTGTTTCCGTCGGAAAACACGTCGGTTTTGTAGAGGAAATATGTTTTTCGCGGTAGCGGTAGTATGTGCAGATTTATAATATAAAATGTGCGCGCGTGAAATAGGTTCCTTTTGAGTATTTCTGTCCAGAAATATATCTGTTCAGAATAAACTGGTATTTAATAGAGTCTCAAAAACAGCACTCTTTCAGAAAAATTGTTAAAAAATTTTACGCTATGTGTATAAAAATTTTCAACAAGCTATCATTGGAAATAAAAAAGCTTCCAACAAAATAATAATTCATATGTAAACTTAAAAAATGGTTACTTGCAAAGAATTTTTATACAGTGAATGAATTCTTGTAACAAAATAATTTAATCGATAAACGAATGCTTCATGAACCTTGACCTAATTATTATCATACTTCACAGCTAATTGACATAACATTCTGACTTTTTTTCTATATACTTATTTATATGATAAATAAATATTATATCAATTAATATAATTAATACCTATTTTGAGTTTTATAACATTTTGACATTTTAGTATTAAGTATTTGAGATTTATATTTATTTCACAATAATTTAATTTAATTTATTTTATCTAGACTTAGAATAATTGCTTTCGTTCATTAAGGTTTCAGATTTTTTGTTATTTTTGAAATGTTGATTTCATTATTTTTTTCCAGTGGTAAATAATTCTTTGTTAATATAATATTATGCATGTTTCTTTAGATTTTTGTCGCCATTATTTGGATGATTGTAACATGTACCATCTTTATAAGTAACATCTTTTTATGTAACTTATAATAATGCAATAATTGAATAAACATAAACATATACATAGAAGACCAGAAGCACACTAGGAACGTGTCAGAGTACCACGTCGGTCAACGTGTTGTCCTGTCGTGATAGTGTGCCCATTCCATATAAAAGTGAGTTTTTGTCCGCCAGACTACATTTTGTCCCTAATGTACTTTCGCCATAGCTAAAAGATAATTTTCAAATACATATTGGTCAATCTATACCAGTTTTTACCGGATGGATAGGTGGATTAACGGTCAATCCACTCTGTAGTATGCCCAAGAATGATATCAATAGCGTCTATGTGATAAAATCACATGTTCTCTGTACGCTTAATCTAAGTTTTTACATTGCAAAGTCGATTGATCGTATGAAGCATTCGACCACATTTGCGTCAAAGTGAAATTAACCTCAACTGCATTTATTTAGAGCTCAATTTCATGAATGCATTCACAGTCAGCGCTCCAAACGATACGTTTTGGAATAAAAATGGGTTGTACTGAAATAGTGACTTAAGATGAAGTGTTTTTGGGTCCATTTTACTTTAACGCTTATGACGTGATCGAACGCTCAATACCTACGATCAACACAGACTAAGCATACTATTCTATGTATGGGGTGTCAATATATCGAGTATGATATTACTCATACGCAGAGAATATCTTGCCAAAAGCCATCGGCCCCATATCAGGGAGACGGTATTTTAAGAGCGGGTGTCTTAAAAGCTTCCCTCGAGTTTACGAGTCAAAAGCCATCAAGTTTCATTAGCTGGAAACCTATGGCTTTACGTTAGTGCATCGGGCATATTGGCCTCGTTCCATGTATTCTGTGCAGGCGACGTAAAAAATCCCACGTACCGGATCCGTAGTAAGTTGTTGTTTGTGTACTTTATCTGCCGTTTGTTTTATGTCGTAGATTCATTTTATATTCACGGATTAATCTGGAAAGCTGCATGCCCGAGGGTTCCCTATAATGTTCTTTAACATGTGTATTTTTATCCACTACAAGTAAGCCCTCGACTGCGACCTCGCCTAATGGTAAGTAATGATGCGGTCTAAGATGTGAGCGGACTAATCTATTAGGGGCATGGCAGTTAAATTAAACCCATCCCCCTAATCGTTTTCCACACGCCATCGTACCGGAACGCTCAATTGCTTGGCCGCACGACTTTGCCGTTAGGGTGGTAACCAGCCACGGGCGAAGTCACCAGGCCAAATCAAGGAAAATTCTGAAATTATAAATTTCCAAATTGATCCTGCTGGTGATCGAACACAGGATCTCCACACGTTAAGACAACAACGCCCAACACTTCGCCAGGGAGGTCGTCAAAACGTGTAAAGTCTGCGAACCCTTTTACTTGGCCAGCGTGATGTGGTTAACCTAACCAGTAGTGGCCCGATGATGGTGATGTAGATGATTATGATTACGATAACGACATGAATGAATAAATTAATAAAACACTGAAACGAAGACGGTATAACATGTGTTTTGTGAGTTTGTTTTTGCACTTTTTTATATCTTCCGAGCCTGTCCTTTTTTTCATAATCATAATCATAATAATAATATTTATTTGCTAATTGTAGGTTACATGAGAAGTTACAGTATCCAGCCACAATCTACCAAACATATGGTGTGGCCTTGGACCTGATTAGACTAGATGATGCCCGCAACTTCGGACGCATGGGTTACGTTTCCTTATTCCTCGACAACTCCATTATTTTCCGGGATAAAGAGTTGCCTATGTCCTCTCTCAGCATGTAATCTATTGCTGTATCAAATTTCATCAAAATCTTTTGAAAAGGTGGATTTTTAAAGCGTAGGTAGTAGACAGACAGACACGTTTTCGCATTTATAATATGAATATTGATTTCGTCGTCTAAGGGTCCATTAAATTAACTTTATCTTCTTTCGTCTTTTTTTCAAATCGCGTTTTTTCAAAATTCTGTCCGTAGAGATGAACATCAAATAGAGAGAGAATAGATATTCAGCGATTTTTGTACGTCGATTTGGCGACAGTCATTTCTCTTTTGATTAGACAAAAAATATATATAAATATATTATATAGCTTATATCCATTGAAGCTTTGAAGTTAAATTATTTATAATTACTTTCAATGAAAAAGTTTTAATTGACGACATCTCATTAGCATTTATTCCAAGGGAAAGCTTGAAGCTTGTTCTTTGATTTCTATCTTAAATTTTGGATGTCCGGTAAATACTTAGTAATTGTTTTTTCATTCTTTGCTTTTGTCATTGAGTTCCTAACTAGCAATAAAGTAAGTTAGTAAATAACAATTTAGTTGAGTTTGTAGGTCAGTCTTTGACTATCTTCAATTAATTCAAATTATTTCAAGACTCGATCAAAGGTGATGATTGTACCTTGACCTACCCCCAATTCGCTCAAGTGATTCCTTTGTCAGTATCTTCGTTATCGATACCTTCATAACGTAACTTACAAGTTTCATAACCGCGGTTTATTGAGCTGTAGGTTGATAGGACACTCAGTTTCTATAGATATAAATAGTAGATCTAGTACAACAGGTACTAAGCTAAATATAATAATGTGTTAGATAATAAGCATTATCTTATTCGTATGGGATCCGTTAACCGGTAATAATCCACCTTGTTTTTCTCAGTAAGCACCTTTCATAAATCCCAACTTTCGATATACTTAGAGCGTTTTCAGATTATACGATCCGATATCGGATATCGGATTCGATATCGATATCTTAACAAGTAAAATATATGAAATGAATCATACTCCGATATCGGACCAGATAATCTGAAAACGCTCTAAAGGCCAACTGCACCACAAGTATTTTTAACGTTATATTTGACCTAAACATGACACTTTTGGTTGCAGTGAATAGAAAATTGAATGCAGTTTATGTTAAAAGAGTAGGAATATAAATAAATGAACCATAACGGTAATTTTATATGGTGCCACTGATCCTTACTTGTACGCGATTTCGAAATTTTTAACCAACAACGGATGTCGTATTTACTAATAATCTTTTATTTGCTGTTATTTCTTCATTTTGGAACGTTTCAGAAAATTCCTGTCAGAATTATTAGCTTTTAAGAAATTTAATATTGTATCAAAATTTCATGTCAGGGTCGATTGCAATTAGGAGTCCTTGAATTTCAAATTTCATCTCAAAGACGAATCGTCTCAACCTGTGCGAGATTGGTCCGCGCTGTTTTATTGCGGATCTCTGAGAAAATTAATTAAGTTTCAACATTCTCTTTGTGGGCTACAGAGGAAAATTTATTTAACGTTTTATAATACGCACAATTTCATTCGTCCTGGTATTTTATTTTCATGAGTGTCTGCTTTCTACCTAATGTAATATTTATTTTCTTGTTTTGTTTTTTTGCTATACAGTCGTCGTCTCCACTTAGCAAAAACACACTACTTACGGGATAATTGACAAAATGAAAGCTCGCGTCGTATGGGAAACACGTTCCGCCATGTCGCGCAGGAAAGGTAGCGCGTTGACTTGCCATTTTTCCTATCCTTACACACCCACTTTTTCAGCGACAGAATATTAACTACTTATTACTATTCCAGCTGAGGGCGTCCATAGCTTCAGATATTAAATTCATTCATTCATCATTGAAGACGCATTTGGCCTCCAACAAGTATCTCCACACCACACAGCCTTGAGCAGCTGCCATCTCCCTAGAAAGTTCGAGGAACTTCGGACGCATGGGTTACGTTTCCTTATTCCTCGACAACTCCATTATTTTCCGGGATAAAGAGTTGCCTATGTCCTCTCTCAGCATGTAATCTATTGCTGTATCAAATTTCATCAAAATCTTTTGAAAAGGTGGATTTTTAAAGCGTAGGTAGTAGACAGACAGACACGTTTTCGCATTTATAATATGAATATTGATTTCGTCGTCTAAGGGTCCATTAAATTAACTTTATCTTCTTTCGTCTTTTTTTCAAATCGCGTTTTTTCAAAATTCTGTCCGTAGAGATGAACATCAAATAGAGAGAGAATAGATATTCAGCGATTTTTGTACGTCGATTTGGCGACAGTCATTTCTCTTTTGATTAGACAAAAAATATATATAAATATATTATATAGCTTATATCCATTGAAGCTTTGAAGTTAAATTATTTATAATTACTTTCAATGAAAAAGTTTTAATTGACGACATCTCATTAGCATTTATTCCAAGGGAAAGCTTGAAGCTTGTTCTTTGATTTCTATCTTAAATTTTGGATGTCCGGTAAATACTTAGTAATTGTTTTTTCATTCTTTGCTTTTGTCATTGAGTTCCTAACTAGCAATAAAGTAAGTTAGTAAATAACAATTTAGTTGAGTTTGTAGGTCAGTCTTTGACTATCTTCAATTAATTCAAATTATTTCAAGACTCGATCAAAGGTGATGATTGTACCTTGACCTACCCCCAATTCGCTCAAGTGATTCCTTTGTCAGTATCTTCGTTATCGATACCTTCATAACGTAACTTACAAGTTTCATAACCGCGGTTTATTGAGCTGTAGGTTGATAGGACACTCAGTTTCTATAGATATAAATAGTAGATCTAGTACAACAGGTACTAAGCTAAATATAATAATGTGTTAGATAATAAGCATTATCTTATTCGTATGGGATCCGTTAACCGGTAATAATCCACCTTGTTTTTCTCAGTAAGCACCTTTCATAAATCCCAACTTTCGATATACTTAGAGCGTTTTCAGATTATACGATCCGATATCGGATATCGGATTCGATATCGATATCTTAACAAGTAAAATATATGAAATGAATCATACTCCGATATCGGACCAGATAATCTGAAAACGCTCTAAAGGCCAACTGCACCACAAGTATTTTTAACGTTATATTTGACCTAAACATGACACTTTTGGTTGCAGTGAATAGAAAATTGAATGCAGTTTATGTTAAAAGAGTAGGAATATAAATAAATGAACCATAACGGTAATTTTATATGGTGCCACTGATCCTTACTTGTACGCGATTTCGAAATTTTTAACCAACAACGGATGTCGTATTTACTAATAATCTTTTATTTGCTGTTATTTCTTCATTTTGGAACGTTTCAGAAAATTCCTGTCAGAATTGCTGTTGAGCAGCTGCCATCTCCCTAGAAAGTTCGAGGAACTTTCTAGGGATATGGCAGTTACATTTATTCCATACCCCAGGTCGGTTTGTACACGGTATCGTACCGGAACGCTAAATCGCGTGGCGGTATGTCTTTGCCGGTAGGGAGGTAACTGGCCATGGCCAAAGCCTGGAGGGCTTTGGCCGTGGTTTGACCAGACCAGACCAGAGAAAATTCATAAATTATAAATTCCCAAATTGACCCTGCTGGGGATTGAACCCCCTCACACATTAAAACAACAGCACTCAACACTTTTTTTTAATTTATACAAACTGCACATTTGAGCGCGAACTTGCCAACAAAGTTGTTGGCAAGTTCGCGCTCAAATTATTTACACACAACAACTATTATACCTAGTTATAAAATAACATAATTAAAATTAAGTTACTAACATTAACATATTGAACTGCGGCAGGGAGGTCGTTAAACCAACCAAGACAGGCTTCACATTCATTAGAATTTTGAGGCCTCAACGCCTCGGTTCTTTAAGCTACAAGCCCGTCCATTGGCAGTTCAACTTCGCGATGCATCGAGCTATTTTACTCTGCAACTTAGTTCCCTGTTTTGTAATAAAACCTCCAAACATTCTGTTGATGAATGAAACGAATGAATCGGTACATCGCAGTTCAAAGGGAACATTTGATTGGAATCGCTTTGTATCATTGAAAACCTATCGGCTACCGAGCCGACACTATCTGACACTATTTGATTTCATTAATTTTGTAATTTAGGCTTAGCGCGGTTTGACCTAGTTATGGCGTAATTAAAAGCTATGATAGCTCAAAGTTCTGGTTCACTAACTGTCTCACTCATCAACGCCTAGATCTAGAAAGTTGAAATTTGTAATTTTAAGACAGTAGAATTAGAATAAAACAATGATTTTTAAAAAATTTCAACGCTCAGAAATATAAACGTGAAGCCGCGTGCGATCGCGATTTAAAACTTAAACTTAACAGTTAAAACTTCTCTTCTTCATGCGTCGTTCCCTCAACTTTGAGGATCGTGACACGCCTTCGATAGCACTCTTTTCACGATGCTCTTCCATTTTCCTCTGTTTCCCTGGCTGGCTTCCGATGGCTTCGCAGATCGATGTGTCGGCCGCTTCCTTAATTTGGTTTCACCAACGTCTCTGGCTACGTCCACGGGGCCTCTTTCCTCCGATCTTACCAGTTACTATAAGTTTCTCGATTGTACTGACATTCTCCCGTGCAATCTGGCCGAAGTACTCGAGGGTTGGTGTTGGAAAGCTTCATTTTTATTTTTAGTTTATTTAATATTGAGACGTTGGTCCTATGTTCTGTCCATGATATTTTGAGCATACATCTCCAACAGAACATTTCAAAGACGTCTATTCTTTTCCTGTGGGCGGCCTTAAGAGCCCAAGTCTTAGCTCCGTAGAGAAAAATAGAAAGTACTAGACTACGGACTAGGCGCATTTTCATCCATTGGAATATGTTTTTATCCCTCCATATCCTAGAAAGCTCATGGCGCTCTTCGCCATTCCAAAGCGATGGCGGGCTTCCTGTTCGCATCCACCTTTAATACTTATATTGGAGCCTAAGTACACAAAATTTTCGAGATTTCCAGACCTGTAGCGCTTCTGAGGTCTAGTTTACCTGTTCTATCCACCACCATGACTTTAGTTGTGGATCTATTGATGGAGATTCTCAGTGCGTTGCTAACGGTCTATAATTTCTCTGCCATTTCATTCTCATCAGATACTATCAGGGTTGTATTGTTATTGTATCTTACGCCTCCGATGCTAACTCCCCCGTTCCAGTCCGCTAGCACCTCTTGCATGAAGAACTCTCCGTAGATGTTAAAAAGAACGGGGGACAGTATGCACTCCTGGCGTACATCTTTTGCAAAGCAAAATGGCACTGAAGTGCTGCCATTAACCCTAACAACCCTAGAGCTGCTACGATAGAAGGAATGTAAAAGAGCTACCAGATGCCTCGGGACCCCCAGCTCTAGAAGCAGTCTCCATAAATGCTGCAGGTCCACGCAGTCAAAGGTTTTGCTGTAGTTGACGAAGCACAGCACAATTGGTGTATCAAAGTTGTAAAAATTTTCAATCAGTTACCGCACGTTCAGTGCCTCTGCCTTTCACAAAGCCCGCTTGTTTCTGAGGTATCTACCAGTCAAGAAAATGGTGAAGTCTCTGATTGAGGATGTGCAATATTACTTTACTAGCATGAGATATCAGAGAGAGTGTGCGATAGTTTTCACACTTTTTGATAGATCCTTTTTTGAGAATTGGCAGGACGATAGACGTGGTCCAATCGACAGGCCACTCGCATGTTTGCCAGATTTGGTTGCACAGTTTGTGGATAATCACGATCCCAGTGGGTCCTAGAGCCTTTAAAATTTCAAGACTTTTAAGATCTGTTTACTCAGAGTAGCGTATGATGTAGATTCACACTGCGTGGGATGTTTTCCAGCTAGCAGGTCCTTACGTCTTTGTACAGTTTGCCAGGTCTCGTCAGATATCCACTTTTTGCGGTTTTCTGTGCGACTTTTTTGATTTTTTATAACATTCAGTGCATCGATGATGGGCTTTTTGAATTCTTTTCATATGTTATTTGGGGACGTTAGGCTGGATGCATTGCACTCATTGAGTTTCTCTTCCATGGTGTTACGAATGAGACTTATTTCATCTACTGCACTCCTAAGCCGTGGGGATTTAGAGTAGTACACTAAAAAGTTAAAAATAAAAATTCCTTCCAAAAAACTGAATTCCAAAGCCACTGTAAAGTAAAAAATAATTTTGATTTCTACACACTATGTTGAAGTCAGGCGTGTATAACAAAGATACGTAAAGTTGACGCGTCAGGCTCGCCTGACTTCAACATAGTGCGTAGAAATCAAAATTATTTTTTACTTTACAGTGGCTTTAGAAGTCGGTTTTTTGGAAATAATTTTTATTATGTGTACAGATAAACACATTTGAGTATGTCGCTGCCTATAAACATTTTCCCTTGCACTCGTCGATTCATCTAATTTATGAATGATAAATCCCTGCGTTATCAACCCTGACTTGTAACCCCGAATATTTTTATCTTTTGTGAAAGTGTAAAAAGTTTACAAACAAACATCAAAAATAGCCACCGCATTCAACCAATTTTTTGCAATCTAATTCCCGGAAGGGTAAAAGGTTTTTGTGGAAGCCCTCAAACCGTGCCAGAGAATGCACAAGCCATTTTTGTACCTTTTTGCTCCTTTTTCCATTTTCACCAACTAACAACGCTGGCTGATACGATAGAAAAGAGGAATTGATTTAAAAACTTAATGAAAGTTACTGCAAAAAATGCTTTAATTATTCCAGTAAATAGAAATCTTGTCAGGAGCAGTAACATTTAAAAAAAATAACAAAAAGAAGCCATTAGGATACGTGCAGACCAGAACATAATATTTTGTAATTTTTTCCACTATCGAAATCCTATCAGCTAAATGGAAAAGAGCTTCAAGCTTCCAACAACCAGTTTCTTTCCGCACCAATTTACTTAGGTAATTTAAAATTCCCTTCTTCATTTCTACCCTATTGCCAGACCTACCCTAACTACTGAGAACAAGTCTCCTTAGAATTAGAAGGATTAAGCCATAGTCCACCATGATGACCATTTGCGAATTGACACACTTTACACACCTTTGGACGATTATGGAGAAATATTGGACATGCACTATGTTTTCCTTCACCATTATAGCAAGTGTTAGGAAATTTGTTTGAACGCCCATGACTCTGAAAAGTTTAATGTGCATGCCCGGTTATCGAACCCCTTACCAATCAATGTAAACAAGGAATAAGGATACAAATTCCAAAATTCCCACCGGAGAGAAGACGCGGCGGTCACTGGCCGAATAATTTGAGTATTTGAAAATTATGCAAAAATACGCAATTAAAATTATACAGTGATACAAATATTTCACCCTCGTGTGTACCAAGCTTAATAATTTAGATCTAGAGGGAGGAGAAATAAGTCTGTCATTACCACAGCTAGTGACGTCATGGTATCCTCCGCAATAAACCAATATGCATATAAGTAATAAATTTATCATTTAAACTAGCGGCACGCTATGATGGCCGGTTTGACGTTTGTCCGACGACTTTGAAGGAAATAATTGTATTACTTTATTGACGATAGTGATGTGCAGAGATTCATAAATTTTATCGAATGTAGTTTTAGGTTTAGGACTCAAAATTTATTTATTAAATTGATTTCTTAAATGTATACAAGTGTAGAAAAATCAGTTTGCACCATTTAAGGGGTGAATGTACTTGTGAATATGAACAATTTTCACTATGTGGACAAACCTCTGAAATCGCAAAAAAATATCAATAAATTTTTAAAAATGGAATCTAATACGATCGTCACATAGGATCGCTGGCTAGCACAACTACTACCTCCGGCAAACTCGCGTCAATGCTCAATGCAAAACAAAGCAGTTTCGAATTGACGTTGCTTCGAAAAGTATAAACTGTCAGTGCAATGCGATTGTGATATAGTTTTGACCTGGCTTTGGATTTCAAATATTGATACTGCATTACTGTTGACCCTTGCTCGTTAATTTGGACTCTGTTCAAGCCCTTTGTTGTGGATTTCGTCGATATGACCGAACGTACGCAGAGAACTGTTCTAAATAGTCAGACACGTGAGTTCGTAATACGCCTTCGTAACTATTTCGATCGTGAAGCTCAAAATGGAGGGCCAATTTTACCTATAACGTCAGTGGTTGAACGCGTAGCTGATGCGCTTAATATTGGACAACGAACTGTTAGACGGATAACTAAAAAAAAATATGGCGAGACTGGCACAGAAGAAAATAAACTTCACACACCAAAAAAGAGAAAACGAGCAAAACCAGTCGTAGGCATCGATAGCTTTGATGCCGATGCTATCCGAAGACATGTTTACGGCTACTATTTACAGAAGGAGTATCCAACAAGAAAAAAGTTGGTGCATTCACTGAAGGAAGCTGGATTATTCTTCGGTGGGGAAAGTTCTTTAACGAAGATTTTGAAGACCATTGGATTTCGATACAAAAAATGTAACAAACGCAAAATATTGATGGAAAGATTTGATATAGCGATGGCAAGGTATACTTTTTTACGGCAAGTGAAAGAAATCAAAAATTGGCAAAATGTTGTGTTCTTGGATGAAACATGGCTTAATGCTAACCATACTGTAGGCCGTTCTTGGAACGATGACACAGCAGCATCTACTTCCAAAGTTCCTGTAGGAAAAGGATCGCGACTTATAATTTGTCACGCCGGAACCATCAACGGGTTTGTCGAAGGTTCTCTCATGGCTTTTGCGTCAAAAACCACTGGAGACTATCATGAAGACATGAATGGAGAAAAGTTTACTGAATGGTTTACCTCAATGTTGTGTAGCCTCCCTGAACCATCTATTATAATTATGGACAACGCCCCATACCACTCGATGCAAATTGACAAGCCACCTGCCCAATCCCAAAAGAAAGCTGATATCGTCGCATGGCTTCGTAAAAATGGCGTAGATGCAAACATGAATATGTTAAAAGCGGAATTAGTACGTCTTTTAAAAGAAAACAAACCAACCAAGATCCGATACGTCATTGACGAAATAGCATTAGAACATGGGCACAGAGTTATACGGTTACCGCCTTACCATTGTGAGTATAATGCGATTGAGTTGGTGTGGGCTCAAATTAAGGGATATGCTGCAAGACACAATACAGAACCCCCATTTACCACAAAAAAAATGCTAAAATTATTAGAAGAAGCTTGTGAACATGTGACTAAAGGAGACTGGGAAAAGGTTGTGAATAGAACTGTTAAATTAATAAGGGAAGATTATGAAAGAGATGTGAAAATAGATAATATTATAGAAAACGAACATATAATTATTAATGTATGTGATGATAGCAGTGACGACAGTGAAAATAGTAGTATGGACGAATCTGATTAATTATGGCCTTTTGTGGCACCTTTTTTGGTATCTTTTGTATTCATATGTTTCTTGTGTGCATATAAAGTATGTATATTCATTTTCGTTCAAATATTCAGTTCGTTCAAATAAATTAAATAAACATATACATTTTTGTTTTATTAAACCTATTTAATCAGGTACAAAAACAAAACTTAATTGTTTTTTGTTCGAGAATAAATTGACATTCCACATCACTATTGTAATGTGTCAAACCGGCCATCATAGCGTGCCGCTAGAGTAATGAGTGTACAAATATTATTTTTGCCATAATACTCAAATAATATTATTCGTTTTATTATGAATTTGATATATAACCAAACACAAACACATTTGATATATAACCAAACCGACTTTCAAAAATAGGTAACCCTATTGAGATTTCCAACAAAACAGCAGAAACACGCTTTAAATGCTGCTTTCGCTTAGAGAGAGTAAGACTATACTCATAAAGGGCACCTATGCTAAAGTATTACGACTTTCGCATTCTATAAACCTTGGTGTGATTTAAACTTTTCTGTTCGGTTGGCCTACAATATAGGATCAGCTTTAACCGGACTGCGATACCCGGCAGAAATTATAAAGCCGGGTAATACCTTGGGAGAGACATAAATATTGTATTCTTTAGTCCTTGTGTGACTGTTGTATTGTGTGTAATTGTTCTTTGCTTTTGGCATAATCCGCCATTGTTCCGGGTTTTTTATTTTGTGTTTATTCTATTTTGTACGATATATTTTTCAGGCAATTTTTTTGGACATTTTAATGTATCGCGATAAATTCAAATTGTGTCATGTATATAAATTGTGTCACTCTTTCGGTTACCCGTGTAGTTTTCGATAGGGTTTTTGAAAGGGTTAGAAAAATCTACTGCATATTATAAGAAAATAGAAGGTAACGTTTATTTATGTTATACTAGCTGACGCCCGCGACTTTATCCGCGTGGACTGAGGTTTTTTTGTTCCTGCGGGAACTCCTTAATTTTCCGGGATAAAAAGTAGCTAATGTGCTATTCCAGACTCTATCTATCTCTGTGCCCACTTTCAAGCAGAGCCGTTCAGCCGTTCTGGCGTGATTGAGTAACAAGTATGCATCAATCCATCCATACATCCAAACATCCATCCAAACTTTCACATTTATAATATTACTAGCGACCCGCCTCGGCTTTGCTCGGGTGCAATGCTGATACTAAGTATACTACAGAATGTCCAATACAACGTTCATAGCTTTTTTGTCATTAGACAATACAAACATGTTTTCTTTAGAGGTTATTCTTGAAAGAGCGAAAGAGATTGGCCACGTGAAAAATACTGAACGCTCAAATCTAAGCCTGCAAAGTTGAAAGTTTGACCCTGTGATTTATTAATAGTCATTGCAAAAGATGTCTTCACCAGAATTTGTAGGCGTTTAAATTGGAACGGTAAATCCGCTGCTATCACAGGAATTCGGAGAATCAATACATCTTCTCCGGTACCACATCCGGTGAGTATTGTGCACTCTATTATGAAAGTTTTTAGCGATTTGTGTGTTTGTAGTGACCAGCAAACGCGTGCCATTGCAAAGTTTAGGTGGATTCAGGTTTCTTAATAAAATAACAGGACAACCTAATTTCAACACCATTTTATGAGGAGGGAGTCCAGACGCGTTCAAAGAATTATGAAATTCAAAAAAAATAAAAGAAAAGGAAAATGAACAGCTTCTTCCAAATCGAGTACAGTATCGACCGAGTAGTATATTTGTTTATTGCCGTGTGGCCAAAGGTTGTATCTTTTTAGGGAAGCATTTATTTCTTCAACACGTGTTCCTCGAGTCACAATTGGTAGGATTTGACGAAAATCTCCTGAGAACAGAATTGTACATCCACCCATAGGTGAATTTTTGCTGCGCTAATCGCGCATTGTCCTAACCAGTGCTTCCACAGACGTCTTGTTTGACATGGTGGTTTCGTCCCAGACTATAAATGAGCACCATCAATCATCATCACGCATCAATTTTCCTGTATTTCTCTGTTTAGAAACACTTCAGACGCTGTTATTATTCAGCAGGAGCTTGAATGTAGAGTGTGCGGTTCGGCTTCCTTCTAAAAGCGTAGTGGCAATGCCGGATGACGCGACAGCTAATGCAATTTTTCCGGTAGATCTCAATTTTGTTAAAAGTAAATTGAAAAAAAATGTTTTTCCTGTACCTCCTGGGGCATCAAGAAAAAATATTTTTCCTTCATTATTATCAATTGATGATAGTAATGTAGTGAATACTTTCTTCTGATCGATGTTCAATCACGGCTCATCTTCTTGAGCTATATTTTGTAAAAGTCGATCGTATGATGTTTCTCTTGTGTATTCGGCACTATTCGTTAAATCTGAGTTAGTAGTATAAGCTGGCATCGGCAGCCCAAAATTTAAGATACCGCCCAATTTGGACGTCCGTATCGCCTACACGAATTAAGAAACTGGGTGGTTCCAGCCGCCTTGGGAGCTTATGAAACCGTAGGGCCTCTGTTTTTTGAGGCGCTACCTTCAGTCCCAACCCGTGAATTTTTTCGACTACGCTATCGATGCCGGCCTCTGCAAGGCTACACGTCCCTTGAAAAGTATCTCCTTCAGCAATTACCATGGTGTCATCCGCGTACCATACTAGATGAACGCCATACGGGAGCCCGACTCGCAGAACAGCATCATAATATTCCATAATAGCGGCCCAAATACGGAGCCCTGTGGAACCCCGCAGTTCACCTCTTTGGCATACTTACGGCCATCCTTCCCGATGTATTCTATTGACCTGTCGCATAGGTACGCCCCGACTATGTCACGGAGGTATGGAGGCACATTGTGGTAAGTTAGAGCTTTCCTGATAGCCGCCCAAGGTAAGGAATTAAAGGCGTTTACGATATCTAAGCTTACCGCCAACGCAACTCCACCCCCGCATACCGCTCGTTCCGTCAAGGTACGGATGCGAAGGATAGCGTCCACGGTCGATCGGCCTTTCCGGAAACCGAACTGGCTTTCCGACAGATCGAGGCCCACCCGCGACAGGTGGTCGGCAAGGCGGGCTGCAATAATGCGCTCAAATAGCTTTCCCACCTCGTCCAGCAGGCATATAGGTCGGTAAGCAGATGGGGAATCTGCGGGCCTGCCTTCTTTTTTCAAAAGGACTAATCTAGCCTTTTTCCAACCGGAAGGGAATATGCCTGAGCGTAGGCAGCTATTAAAAAGTCTCCTCAGACGGTTCCCTAAGCCCTCCAAGGCTAACGCCCATGCACGGCCCGGAATTCCGTCTGGCCCAGGCGCAGTATTGCGAGTTTTTAAACGCCTTACCGCTTCATTAAACTCGCTCTCGGATATTTCTAGCTCGCCAGACCATCCAGTGCGCTCCTTTGATGGCAGGGAGTTTTGAAAACTGACCTGTACCCTGGGAAAAAGTGTATTGACCACTGTCTCCAACAGGTTAGGGTCTAGCGTTTCAGTTAAAGGAGGAACCCACGGTCTGAGTTTGCCCAGAACCATTTTATACGGGCGCCCCCATGGATCCCTATCAAGATTTTTCAATAACTCCTCCCAGCACTGCGCTTTAGCATTCGCTATTGCAGCCTGGAGTGCTTTGGTGGCTTCCCGGTACGCATTATAAGCCGTGGTGACTTCTTCGGCAGTAGCTCGCCGCCTTCTTCTTGTCCTGGAGTACTGGCGTCTGGAACTGATACAACATCGGCGCAGTTGCGCTATGTCCTCGGACCACCAGTACACCGCCTTTCTTTTTGACATCCCGGCTCGTGACATCGAGACATCGCATATCGATGTCATGGTGTCCCGAAACCAGGTCGCCTCCACCTCGGGTTCGACGAACGTGACTTGAGACTCTTCGGGCCACGCCGCGACGTAGGCTGCAGCAACTAGTATGTCACGGTCGATCCGCTTTAAGGACCAACGCCGAGGGGGTTGACTGCTTTGTCGTTCGGATAAACGAGTGGGTCCCTGTGTCACCACGAAAACTATGTGGCGGTGATCGGATAGTGTTACCACTTCTTCTGCCACTCTCCACCCTGACAAAAGTTGTGATGCGGAAGGAGTCACCCATGTTAGGTCCACAATCGATTCTCCCTGCCACCGCACACATGTGCTTATCGAACCCTGATTAAATAGCTGGAGATTTAGTTCCGCTGACCACTCCAGGAGGATATTTCCCCTTCGGTCATCCCGTTTGTCTCCCCAGACTCTCGAGTGCGCATTAAAATCACCCAAAATTATCATCGGGCGTGGTGCAAATTTGCGGATGCAGGCTGCCAGTTCATTCAAATATGATTCGTAAGCGGTGAGACCAGAGTTGGGAGAGATATAGCACCCCACTATTGCCAGTTGACCCCATTCCACAGCGACGTACCCTGTTCCCCTCTCCAGGATAGAACAGATTGGATCGCCTTGCTCACCGCCCCAATAGATGGCCACGGTGTCCCCAACGCTACCGTACCAGCGAGGATGGTTGGGGACTTTATAGGGTTCAGCCACAACAGCCAGGGCAACGGACCATTCCGCGACGCATTGGAGTACTAAATCCTGCGCCGCAAAGCAGTGGTTCAGATTGCCCTGTAAAACTCTTAGCTCTTTGAATTTTGCGCTTCCATCGCCTCCTCTGCCGGCAAGTGAGCCGGTGGAGCCGTTTCGCTCGAACTACATGATTCAGGGGGTTTCAAAGTTGTCCACCCTTACCTGTCTTCTTTTTGGGTGGGTTGCACTTTTCGCCCCCCAGTCTATGGTCTGCTGGTCGACCGAAGTCCGCACTCACGGGACATTTTGGAGCTTGCGCTTTGCATTCGCGGGCTTTGTGTCCCTGTACACCACAGCAGTAGCAGCAAAGGCTTCTGTCAACTGGGTTAGAGCACTGCTTTCGAACATGCCCCCTTTCTAGACAACGGAAATATTGCAGCTGCCTGGCTGCTAGAACACGTACCCTTGCCCTGACCCAGCCAACCTGGACGTGTTTCTCTTCAGCCAGCTTCCGAACGGCTGTGAGTGGGCATCGGACCCAGACCATTCCCAACCTTGAGGTGTTGAAGCGGATTTCTCCTACCTTCACTTCCTCCGCAGAACATCCTCCAGCCTGTGCGATTGCTGTCGCTACATCCTGCTCGGTAATGGATTCATACAAATCCATTACTCTTAGCTCCCCTGTTTTTACCGGGTGTGCAATACGTACGCCCATGCCCGCTAGGGCCGCCCGAAGTCTCTCCGAGAGATCGTCCGCCTTCTTGGCACTGTCTGGGCCTGGAACTTCAAGGACCAGCCCTCCCGTGATTGCTTTCTTTTGACGGACTTGAGATATTCTGCAATCCGATAAATTAACCCGCTGCTTGGCAGTTGCCATGGCTGTTGCATAGCTGACCGTCGCGCTTTCAGACAGTGTTATCGTGACCGCCGCCGTCTTGGGAGCGGGTGCTGGTTTTACCGTCTTATTTAGGTTTCCCAAAGTGGTGACCCGACCTAAGGTTCCGTCTTTATGCCTGATTTTATTATCAAACCTAAACTGCGTTTACGCGATAATGTACCTTCCTGCTTTAACAATTAGGTATAACATAAAAACTCTTACTTCCTTTATGATTTATTTTTATTGGATATTTATAATGTACGTTTAACTCATGATACTTTATCATACTGTAAAGTTTCGTCACCTGGGGAATTATTGTTGGGGTCGACTAGCTTTATTGCCTAGACTTTATGTTGGTATAGGCAGAGTTATTTGGTACGTATTTCACGTTTGACCCAGTTTTCACGTTTTCACATTTTGTTATGAAACACATAACAAAATGGTAGCCGGTTAGTCAGAAAAGCATTTTTTTACATACAGATTTTCCATGTTTTAGTGCTAAGTAATAAAACAAGTCAAATGTACCTGAAGGGAATATTTTTTGCTCCGCAGCTGACGATCGACGTGAAATGGGAACGGGGAATGTGTCCTACTTTTCAGTGAAATTGCAAGTCCGGTAGTTCTGTATTTGTTACAACAAAGCCTTTTGTTCGTCTCTACGAGGAATCAATATAATATATATATAGGTTGATTCATCTATGAAATGGCATGACAACAAAATGGTTGTAATATCCATATTTTTTTTTGTGACCTTGTAAGGTTCACTGAAAAGAATTGCAGGCTTATTGGGCGGAGCATATCGCAAGCTACACCTTGTACCACATAGATTTGTCAGTTTTGGTGGATTATATCGAAATAAGCTTCTTGTTTCTTAATTAACGTATTTTGTAATATCGCAGTGTGTGCAAAACTTACTTCCATCCAAGAAAAGATCTGATTTACTCTCAAGTAGTAAACTAGTACTAAAGAAAATAAGTAAACATCAGATATACCTGATAAAAATACAGCTTCTTATATAACTACCCATCTCTCTCTTTGCGTCGTAGTTCTCTTGAGTGAGGGTCATGACCCCTTTACATTAATCACAAAATGGTAGGAGTTTTCTTGGTATAATAATGCGGTGGGTTTCCACGTCGAAGAAACGAAAAGGCCAAATTTGGACCTCCAAATTCAGTCACCCATCCATTTACCGACCTGGGTCAACGTTGACCGATATGCGTTACCACAACTTGGTCATTATCCATAAATACAACATAAATGCAGCAACATATTTAAAACTATAATCCACGGGATTTAAACAAGTGACATAATTAAAAAAAAATACGACTGCCCTGCCATGCAGACATTTTTCATAATAATTATAGCCAGTGTCACTCGGGATGATATTGAGAGGATTCTGACGATACCCTATACATCCAAATCTGTTCAGGCATTTAGAAGTTATGGTGAAATAAAGAAACTCACATACATACATGGACCCTGAAATCATTACCCCATTATTTTTTTGGGCAATCGTGTAAAAACTGCGAAGTCAGCAGCATCAGCTAGTAGAGTTATTGCCTGGTCGGAAGCTTCGGCCGTGGCTAGTTGCCCTACCGGCAAAGACGTGCCGCCAAGCGATTTAGCGTTCCGGTACGATGCCGTGTAGAAACCGACCTGGGGCATGGGTTTAATATAACTGCCATGCCCCTAACAGGTTAGCCCGCTACTATCTTAGACTGCATCATCACTTACCATCAGATGAGATCACAGTCAAGGGCTAACTTGTAGTGGATAAAAAAAAAGTTATAAGTATAGAAGAATGCTCACATAACAAAAGTTGCTCCAAACGTCAATAACAGCGAACGCGGGCGCCTCGGCAGCGTTCCTCCATGAATATTTCATGATATTGCATTGACTTCCAGTTAACGTGGTCTTCGGTTCACTCCCGCAACATTAGTGTAACTGGTTCCGCACATTTCCAATTACACTTTGAAAGGAGCTTGTTTGATGTGAAATACGATGACGTAAACTTTGTTTTTAACCGTGGGGTGTACTCGTACTGTGTAAAAAGATTGTCGGATTTTTTTAAGCGAAGCATCTTAATGCGAATGGCATTCCGAATCAACGATAGATTCATTCGCCGATTCAAAATCACTTCAAAAAATTTATTTGAGTAAAAACTTTTTTTTAAACTTAATTTGAATACCTACCCTTTATTAAATAAGGCGCGCAACCTAAGTAGCAATCTAGTAGACCACATACTGTCGTCCCTGATCAATGAAAACATTCAAAACGTACAGAAAACAAAGTGTGCAAGGGCAGTCTTAACTCCTCCAGATAACCCATTTAAAGCAAGCTATAAATATGTTTTGACTCTACCGCCGGTTCGAAACGAAGTTTCTACTGAGAAGAGCCGGCAAGAAATTCAGCACTTGCTGTTTTTAAAAGGCAAGACATTACAATAGTGTAAGTTATTACACTATTGTATAGTGGGGCGCTGTACGCAAAGTTGATAGCCTCGACTCAACAAGTATTCCTTTACGTGACGTAAAGAGGTACGTAAGAGGTGACTATAATATTATATTGTTGTGACTAGGAAGAAAATGTGTGCCCGCCACGTCTCCACTTGATGTGACATAAAGTAACAGCTTATGGTATAGGCAGGTTATAGAACTCGTAACATAATTCTTACAACTAATTTCATCAGTGCTGAACCCTAAGCGCAGTTCTCAAGTATCGTTAGAGGGGTATCACTAAATTGGCTATTTATACACCACCCTTTCACCTTACGCCCCTGGATCAGGTGAAAAGGTTATACGTACCCCAATTAATTTTACATCTTCTATCTATACTTAAACACAAAATGTTGGCTGACTGATATATACGTGTTCACACTAAATCACTGAGGTTAGAATTTTGAAATTATTCATGCTAGTTTTAGTTAATGTAATTTTCTCTTTTGACATGATTGTTTGTGGGTTTGTCTAGGTGAAAATTTGTTCAGTTATCCAGTGATCCACAAGCGATTGAGCTGAAATTTTGCCTACTCGTTTAGATTACATTATTCTAAATCAATATGTCGGAATTCCAAAGATGGCGGACTAGGTTATCAATAAAAGGGTTTGCTGAAAAGAATACGAAAAATAAAATACGTCTCACTAAATTCAATATGGCGAACGATTATAGCTTTTTTTATTTAAATGTTCTTGTACTGCATGAGTGGAGCCAAAGTGCAGTATATTTTTAGATAACACCTTAAAATCACCTCTAACTACTCCATACTTTATTATAAACAGCCATGGGCACGACTGCTTTGAGCCTCCGTCTCTATGAAAATTAAATAAAGTAATAGGTAAGTACCTATATCTTCCCAACCCTTCATACCATCTATCTCCTATTATATAGGTTGCCTGGAGCCGCCTTTACACCATAACAACTTGTAAATTATGTCATGAATCATTTCTGTTTGTCAATAAAATTATATTATATTTACTATTTTACTAATATTATGAAGAGGTAAAGTTTGTGAGCTTTTGACGTTATAGGTGGGTAATCTCTGGATCTACTGAACCGATTTTGAAAATTCTGGCAGCAATAGAAAGCCACATTATTTGTGAGTGTCATAGGCTATATTTTATATAGCCGATTATATCGTTTATAATTAACCCGAAAAAATAATTCGTTCCCGTGGGAATTTAAAAAACTTATTTCACACGGACGAAGTCGCGGCCATCTGCTAGTGATAATAATTTTATAAAGTGTTTTTACTTACTTTATTACTAAAAGATGAGTTTTAATTTATATGCAGAAACAAAACGCTGCGTCTCATGTCCGCTCTGTAGACCTTGTGTGTTGCACCGAAGTATTTTATTTTTGCTCATCGAACATAATATTATTCAGCGTAACCTTTTAGTAGTTTTTGACGACCTCCGTGGCGCAGTGTGTAGCGCTGTTTTCTTAACGTGCGGAGGTCCCGCGTTTGATTCCAATCAATTTAGGAATATTAATTTAGTGGGAGGCTTTGACCGTGGCTAGTTACCACCCTACCGGCAACGACGTGCCGCTAAGCGATATTATAGCGTTCCGGTACGATTCCGTGCAGAAACAGAATAGGGGTATGGGTTTAATATAACTGCCGTGCCCCTAACAGGTTTGCCCGCTACCATCTTAGACTGCATCATCACTCACCATCTGTTGATATCTGTCTCAGTCAAGGGCTAACTTGTAGTGGTTAAAAAAAAAGGATACTATCCAACGTATTTGATCCTCCTTTAGGATAAAATGTTTCATCTTCAACAAAAATTGTGGGTTGGAATGAAAAATTGCTATGGAATTTATTACAGGCATTATTATCATGGACTTCTGAAGAGGTTTTTTTTTATCAAAGAAAGGTTTCGCATTATGCGTGTTTCGTATACTTTATGAGGAAATATCTTGCTGTTATGAGAACGAACACTTATTTCATATTGTTTGGCAAATTTTTGCTGCTGCTTATGGATGTTACACGATTTATTTTTATGTTTTATCTGCTATATAAATATTATAACTGGTGAATTAATGTCTTTTTCTCTTTATTTTCTTCTTTCTTTCTGTACCAATCTCATGTAATAAAAAAGTCCTGCGACCCACTTTAGAAACTCTCATTTTGAAGCACAAACCTTGTTGTTTTATTATAAAAAGACCAAAACTAACGGAAAGCTTTCTCTGGACATGAAACTTCTGACTTTGCATGTTACTTATTATGATTTAGCTCAATGTTATTTTTTGTCCTGGTAAATACCCATTTTGCTACTTATCAATATTCGTATCTACCCCAATAGCAAAGAATTTTGAGAAATCAGATCACAGGCCAATTAATTGTCTGAGCAAATTGACATCATTGAATTGTCATTTGAACGGTTAAAAACGTATTGCTCGAACTGTTCGAGGAGTAGACCTGGGGGGGAATCTTCGTAGATGCCTGATTTCTTAGGGGAGAAATCAGGTTTTTACTCACTAAAACCTCGGTGGCCACCCTCAGCGCGCATGTGTTGGGAAGCTCCGAGAAGTCAGAGATCTCAAAATAACATGAACGCATCGTAGCATCCCGTTGTTGATACGTCCCGGATGTTTTTTGGGTTAATTGTCCACCACCACCACCAAGAACTTATTATGTTTTAAGAAATATCACATTTGAAAGTGCGGTTATATAACAAACTGCCTAAGCATAATAAAGAATGTAAAAACATGCACACTTTCCAAAAATTACTTAAAATTAACCTGTTCAACAAAACTTAGATAAAAATATAATCAAATAATTTTTTACACAAGACACTTCTAGTTAAGATATATCTGTGTTCACACAGCTCCGTGGCAAACTATCAGTGTATGCGTTGGAAGTTTTTTGTACAGGTCGTAAGGCTACCCTCACTATAAACAAGAATAAATTAGTATTTTGCATCGAATTGTATCTAATTGTAAGTTATCTTAATCTTAACCTTGTATGCTCAAAATACTTAATCTCGTTAGCCTGTAAGTTTCATCTAAGTGAATTGTTAATTCTTAATGAAACAATAAATATCTTAAAACAGATTGGTAGCAACTATTTTGCTTGGAGAGTGAAATACTGAGGCTTTAAAATAAAATTTAATCGAAAATTAAACACTTTCGAACGTTATAAATTTAAAAATCTCGCGTGCAAAGTTGCAGGCATAGTTCAGTCGCTACGATTGAGTATATTTAGCTGAAATTTGGAAAGTAGATAGTTCTTATAGACCCGCTACTTCGTCTGCGTGGATTAAAGTTTTTGATTCTCGCAGGAACTCTTTAATTTTTTGGGACTAAATGTAGTATCTGTTAATTAGGTAATTACCCTGATTACCTAATTAATAGATACTACATTTTGTATCTGTAACTAGGTAATCACCCTGATTACCTAATTAACAGATACTACATTTAGTCCCAAAAAATTAAAGAGTTCCTGCGAGAATCAAAAAACTTTAATCCACGCAGACGAAGTCGCGGGCATCATCTAGCATTAAATATACCAGAAACACTTCTATGATAAATTGTTGCAAACATTAGATCAACGAAAAAAATCACTTTATTTTACTTTCATAAAATATACATAAAATGCCCTCCGCGTACAAAGTATGCCACGTATTTCCGCAGAAAACAAACGCATAACCGACTCCCCGAGGAGTTCACGCAAATTGTTTAAGAGGACGTGCTGTTTGTACAACTCTCTAGACGTCCCTCAGACGTGCCCTCAGTGTCTTCACTTGGAAAATAAAAATTTCGAATTATTGTAACACTTTTTCATTTTTGAAGCGAAGCCTAATAAGAGACGTTTGAGGCGGGACCTTACTAGCAAAAAGTGAAGAAACTGATGCAGCAATTAAATTGGCTGGACTGCGCGTACCGATTAAACGTTTTTGTTTGATTTTAAGTAACTATACTTTGCTGAAGCTTCGATTCTGTATTCTGTGTGTCTTTGGTCGGATGTGCTCCTCCTACCCCTTCCCACTGCTGGGCACAGGCCTCCACTCTCATAGGAGCGAGGGAATTAGAGCACTGCTTAGACCCAATACGCCGCTCCAATGCGGGTTGGCGTGCTTTTTAACAACTATTATCATGTTAGTGATAATAACCGGAACCAGTGGCTTAACGTGCTCTCCAAGACACGAGGGTGCAACGCCACCAACTTCTCTTCTCTCTTAACTCCGGGCTATAGTGCTGAGAATTTCTAATCAGATAAACCCAATACTTAATTACGGCCCGACCCGGGACTCGAACCCAGGACTTTGTCGGCCGCAGTCGAATATACTCACCGCTAAAGTCTAATGGTTAGCATGTTCAACTGCACTCGAAGGGCACTCGTTGGTCTAGTGACTAGACCAATGAGTGCCCCTCACGATTTTATTTTATTCAGAACAAGTATAAGCTCTTACCTTCGATCTTTGTGCAGGTTGTACCTACAACCTGCACAAAGAGCATCATAACCTTATGATGCTAACTACCATAAAAGCAGGATAACCTGGAATAAATGACAGTTAAAATAAACTCATATTCCAAACAACAGTTTTTGTACTGTAAATCGCTTCGCGGCCTATTTTTTATGTTAGGGTAACTAGCGCAAATTCTCTAGACCAGAGAATTCATTTTTGTTTGAAATTCATGCCTTCAGTCGAACCTTATACTTCTTATCACAAGAATATAGCGCTCGAAACTGTGACAGGGAAGTCGTAAAGAATTTCTTCACTTGAAAAATAAAAATTTCATAATGTATTTCTTGCTCCCTCATGTTTAATTCCGTGCGCTCACGGTGCTTGCAAGAGAAAGCGAGAAAAAACTGTTTTGCATTTTTCATATTTAATTAGATCTTACTTGTTAGTACACCCATGTGGAAGGCCATTTACTGAAAGACGGCGCTTGCATTTTGATGCAGTAAGCTTGTTTTTTGCTTAGTCAGGCGTTGTTCCTAAGACGTGAGGTCAGCTTTACTATACCGTATGTGTACACAATATAATTTCGATACTTGTCGTCACCCGTTTCTCAACCAATAGACTTCCGTACGATTACGATTTTCTTTCCCAATGGTTTGTGATCTCCACTACAGAACACACACCTGCCCACTGATACTTACGAATTTTTCCGGCTATGACACACTTCCATACCACACTCGAAAGGTCGTTCTATGAAAAACCTCGCTTTAATATAATATTATATTACAAAGCTCGGATGGAACAGGCCTTTGAGCTAAAACCGTTGTCGTTTTTTAATCACAGCTGAATTTGATAATATCCCATTAATCCGCTTTCAGGTTATTAACTCCCAAATTGCCTGAGACGCCGACGCAAGCAGAGACAATGGGAATTTAAGCGACCACTCATCTTTGTAATAACTCAGCCGGTAGGCGAAATACAGCGATTAAAAGTGTAAGCTATTTTAATTAAATTGCTGCGGCGATGGCTCCAGTTCAAGGAACTATTTAGTAACTAGATGATCCGCGTGGTTTAAGGGTTTCTGATTCCCGCGGGAACTCCTTAAATTTCTCGGTCCTTCCCCGAGATACCTCTATCCAAATTTCAGCAAAATTGGTTGAAAAGATGGGCCGGTAAAGCGCAGCAGAAAGACAGACACACTTTCGCATTTATAATATTAGTATGGATATGGATAGTACGGATATTCGGTTTTGATTTTATATTACTTTTAAAGTAAATTTTCTTTAGAGCTCAAGGGGCTTATTACCATCGTTTAAAGCAGATTTATTTTAATGTTGTGGACGCTCTATCCAGCCAATTGTCAATACCCTTATTATATCCATCAGCTAAACACACGAGTATCGAAGCCTGAATAAGTCATGATTCGAAACACTTTACACTAAATTCATAGTAATATTATAAATAAGAAAGTGTGTATGTCTGTCTGTCTATCTGTTTGTCTGCTACTGTTAAACATCCCATCGTTTCAACCGATTTCGTTGAAATTAAGTATAGAGATACCTAGGTTGCATCCCGGGGAAGGACATGGGCTATTTTTATCCCGGAAGGTTAAGGAGTTCCCGCGGGAATAAAAAAAACTTAATTAACGCGGACGAGGTTGCGGGCATCATCTAGTACTTATCACCATAGTAATAATTTCAGAGCAATCTAATTTATTTCTTTCTCCTGAGGAAGTTAATTGTTTTAGTTTTTCTCTTGTATATTTTCATTATCTATGCACTGGAAGGCGTTTCATAATGAAGATAGTGTTATCCTGCCTACGTTATTCTTAGAAAGCCGGCGTTTTAATGTCTTTATAATGTTTTCTATGTATAGTATGTAAACTTATAATCCACCACTACAGCCCATTAACGCCCCACTGCTGGGCACAGGGCTCCACTCTAATAGGAGAAAGGGAATTAGAGCTTAGAACCACCACGCTGCTCCAATGCGGGTAGGCGAGCTTTAACGACTATTATGATGTAAGTGATAATAGCCGGGAACGACGGCTTAACGTGCTCTCCGAGGCACGGGGATGAAACACCGCCAACTTCCTAACTCATAATCATTTACTGCAAATTACTTGATTTGTGATCAAATGATTAAAGAGCTTCTATCCACAGCAGTGGTGCAAAGTTACATAATATTATATGGTATTAATTTGTCGATTCTTTTTTGGTCATAAGTTAGTACCTACTCAAGATTTTGCTTTGGCTTTTCCGGCAGAAACTTGTTTTCTTCATATAATGTTTCTAGGTCCTATGTTTTAAATTGTATTAATTTAAAATATAAATAAAAAATATAATCTTATATATAAAATTCTCGTGTCACAATGTTAGTTACCATACTCCTCCGAAACGGCTTGACCGATTTTTATGAAATTTTATATGCATATTCAGTAGGTCTGAGAATCAGCTACTATCTATTTTTCATACCCCTAAAACATCTCAATCCACGCGGACGGAGTCGTGGGCATCAGCTAGTAGGTATATAGAAAAACCCTATACCTAAGTTTTTTTCGACTCGGAAATTGGGCCCAGGACCCGTAATTTCCAATCAAACACGATAACCACTAGGTCAATGAGGAAGTCTATAGCGCAAACTTATTACGGTAGGTAATGGGCTAATAGCCTGACGCCATAAAATTTAAATCAATGCTTTGATAAAAGATCAATTCATAAAGAACATAAATCTGCTTGCTTTCTGTAATGTGAGAATGATATTTTACCGGGATTATTAAATACAAGACGATTCCCGCGACTTCGATCACGTGGATTAAGGTTTTTTATTCCCGCGGGAAATCTTTTATTTTCCGGGATAAAAAGTAGTCTATGTCCTTCCCCTGGATACATACTATCCCTTTACCAAATTTCATCAAAATCGGTTGAAGAGACAATTTTTTTTATTCCCGCGGAAACTCTTGAATTTTCCGGGATAAAAAGTAGCCTACGTCCTTTCTGAGGCTCTAGGCTGTCTCTGTACCAAATTTCATTTTAATCGGTTCAGTAGTTTAGGCGTGATTGAACACATAGACAGACAGAGTTACTGTCTCATTTATATATTAGTATTGATTTCAAATAAAAAGTGACTCGATGACACCTGCGATTTCGATCGTGTGTTTTTGGATTTTGGCGGGATCTCTTTAAATTTCATGCTTGCATGCATGCATCCTTACCCAGGATACAAAATTTCGCTTTATCAAATTTCGTCAAAATCGGTTGCACAGGTGACCGTCAAAAAGTACTATACAGACATAGACTGAAAGACAGACAGACTGTAATATGAGTATGGATTTCTTACGTAAATGTAAATAATTAAATGGTAACAGTATCTCGTAAATCGAATAAATAAACAAAATTACTCGTTACATACTATCAGTGTTCACAAACCGTATCTGAGAATCGCTTGATCACGAATTTGAGACGATTTTACATCACTAATCGTCACGCCTCCAAGATCAACAATTGGAGGCTAAACTAAAACTACACTACGCAATTATTATATTTTTAGAAAAGCACGTTTAATAATAATAATAATAAGCATGGTTTCGTAATTTTATGTTGTTTGAAATATTGTTGAAACTAGCTAATTCCCACGGGAACTAAAAAGTAGCCTCTGTGCTATTCCAGACTATAATCTATCTCCGTGCCAAATTTCAGCCAGATCCGTTCAGCCGGGGCGGGTTCAGTTGAGGCGTGATTGAGTAACAAACATCCATACATGCATACATCCATCCAAACTTTTATTTTAATTTATTTATTTATTAATTTAATAGTGTCCAAATTTCCCGCGTCCTATGAGAACCACGTTCCGTCGTGCCGCGGTTGTCTGCGCAGCTCTATATAAAAATGCGAGCACGTTCTTTGTTTTTGTCAGCCAGATTTTGTTCGTAGTGTGGTTTCACCCTAAGCTGTCAATCGTTGCGCCTTGACTCTACTTGCTGCGCATACATCGATAAATAAAATTGGCAACCTAACACCAATCAATTATTATCAATCAGTTATCAATCTATCTGTCTATTTGCGTCCACTGCCGGTCGTTGATCTTCCCGAAAGCGCATCGCTACTCACCACTATCATATTGCAAACCCGAGATGTCTGTCTGTGACATTTTCACAGCATAAATTCTGAACTTATCAATTTCATACAGAGAAGAAAATCTCCAACTTAGTTCACATTAAGTGTGCAAACGGGCTATTCAGCCCGGAGTACAACGGAGTATTCAGATAAAATATAGTACCATACTACTGTAGTCAGCAAAAATTTGCGTGCTTCGGCCTAACAGAAAAATTAAAAACTAAATTCCATGTAGATAAAGTCGCGAACAACAAGATGTACTCTTTGTTGTAATTTAAAAAACCCGGCTGAGTTGGTTGTGGGCTCTTCTCAGACCAGGGCGCGTTTGGAACCCTCGTAGCTTTAGTTTTAGGGTACCGTTACTGATTATCACCATTATAGTATATTTTATATATAACTGGACGTCAATAAGTGTAGTATACCTACCTAAATTGAATAAACATTATTTGAGTTTGAGTTTGAGTTTAATTAATTTTGGATTAATTATACCAAAGACTACATTGTAGTCTTACTCTCTTGGATTAGTATTCTAGTGACCTAAGTTATGAATATTAATTAATAACATTATCAGGATGATAACCGTTTTCGGACGGGATTCGAAATGAAGAGACCAGAGAATCATGGTTACTGACATAGCCTAAACCATTAGTAAGCTGAAGTGGCAGTGGGTAGGCCATGCTTGTCATAGAAGTGATGGCCATAAGAGCCGGAAATTTCTAGAGTAGAGGCCGCGTTCAAGTTAGTGGTTTGTGGGGACGCCCTGCAGTACGATTGACTAACGATATAAATAGGGTGGCGGGAAGTGTCGGGATGAGAAATGCTGACGAGCGGGTGTGGTGGCGTTCTTTGGGGAAAGGCCTATGTTCAAACATGGGCTGAACATACGGTTTTAGTTTATAGTGTTGATCGCCGCTGTCTTAACGTGTCCCGGGTTCGATTCCCGGCAGGGTCCATACGGAAATTTAGGATTTCCCAATTTTCTCTGGTCTGGTCTGGTAGTTGCTTCGGCCGTGGCTGGTTACCACCCTACCGGCAAAGACGTACCGCCAAGCGATTTAGATTTCCGGT
Source organism: Erebia palarica (assembly GCA_964035005.1). Lineage (NCBI taxonomy): Eukaryota > Metazoa > Arthropoda > Insecta > Lepidoptera > Nymphalidae > Erebia > Erebia palarica. The sequence continues at coordinate 13,972,000 of OZ035989.1, forward strand.
ACGTTGCCGTGTAGAAACCGACTAGGGGTATGGGTTTAATATAACTGCTATAACCCTAAAAGATTAGCCAGCTACCATCTTAGACTGCATCATCACTTACCATCAGGTCAGATTAATGGCGTAAAAAACCACATTATTTGTGAGTGTCATAGGTTATATTATATTAAACCGAAAAATTAGGGAGTTCCAGTAGGAATTTTAAAAAAAAGTTCACGCGGACGAATGTGCGAGCATCTGCTAGTTAGAAATATAAACACCACATCACACCACACCGCATCCCACTAAACTAGCCAATAAAAAACATTTCCGTATTCAAATATTTTGAGTTACAAATAAACGGCATTTTTGTGTAAAATACGTTTCTCAAGCAAACAATGATGTGACAATTATATCCTCACGTCTCGGTTTAACATTATTGCCTAACATGTGCCTATATAACCTTGTTATAATCTTTTGTCTAAATAGATTTGTCTGTTTTTGTTTTTGCTTGGTAGACTGAGCGCGAAATGATAACTAGTAAAAACTAGTTAGGTTAAATTAAGCTTTATTCCTTTTCACATATGGTTGTGATTGATAAAATCTGAGTCTGCGTTGAGTCTTTTGGCCTGCAAGATTATAATTACTTTTGTTAAAACATACAACGTATCTGCAAATTATGGAGCCAGCTTCCATCTATTGTGTTTCCTCATGATTATAATATGGGGTTCTTCAAAGGGCTGGCTAACACCTAACTGCCAAAGCCATTTATCAGTATAACTACAAGTATAGTTGCACCAACCTAACTGGCCCGGTGGCCAAAATTGGAACTAATTTTTATGACTGTCTATTCAGTCGGGTTAGATAAGTTTGTGGGACTATACAAATGAAAAATTCTCTTGTCGTGGAATTAAAAAGAAGCCCTGTTCCATCTTTAACTGTTCAAACGAGGTCATAGCCAAGGGCTAACTTGTAAATAAAATAATAATATCAATCGTTATCCAAGCTACAAGGGTACAAGCTACAAGCTACAAGCTACTACCGTTGACCTAATTATTTGATATTAATTTAAACTTGGTACCTCCACGTGTGCCCGAGAAAACGGATAACCAACTGAACCTTTTAGGATTATTTTTCTTCCTCTCAAGGTACGAAACCCTAAAATGATTTTACTCTTCGCCTCTCATTGATATTTCTTTCCATCAAATAGTGTACAACATTATTTGAAAGTAAATTGGTTATTTTACTTATTTATTTATTCGGCTGCCATAATAAATAAGCCTATCCCGGACTACTTCACCCTAAAATTGGGTATGTTAAGGGACTTGTTATCTTTTCTCGCCTATCCAAACCAAACTTGTTCAAAACAGTGATGCTTATAAACTTTAGTATTTTGAGCTTAGGCCTTATGGTGTGTAACAAGGCGGAACATACTTGGGTCGGTCAATAGAATAACTATTCAAAAGCCCTTTAGATTGTTCATCATCGTCGTCATCATTTCTATCCTAACTAGTGAGTATGAGTCTCCTTTCAGATTCAGAAGGGTTTGGCCATAGTCACCACGCTGGCCAAGTGCGGGTTGACAGACTTTACACACCTCCGGGAGTATTCAAGAACTGGCCATGTTTTTCTTCACCGTTCTAAGCAATTTATATTTAATTTCTAAAACGCGCATAACTCCCAAAAGTTAAAAGTTGGTGCCCGGGGATAAACCATCACAGCTTCTAGATTGGTGACACTATTATACTAGGCAAATCTATATATATAAAAGCGTAAGGTCACTCACTGATTCATCACGATATTTCAGGTGAGCATACAGACTTAAATTTTGGAAGATAGGTTCCTCCTATGGTGTAGACGTAAGCTAAGAAACGGTTTTGACAAAATTCACCCCTAAGGGGTTGAAATGGGGGTTGGAAGTTTATATGAAAATCCAATGTGATTGAAATTAGAGACTTAAAAATCGGGATTTAGGTTATTAGTTTTAAATAATAAAAATCTGCCAATGCTTTAGCCGCTTAGCAGTAGGCCTTTTGCAGCGGGAAAATCTCAAAGGAAATTAGAAATTGTACGCGGACGAAGTCGCGGGCGACCTCTATTCTGGGATAAATCGCTTGTTACTACGATGTATCAAAACTCAAGTGCAAGGGCGTAATACGCTAAACGGGCGATAATTGGTGGTCCCCGCGGGCTGATTGGACGTGAACATACCTCTCTTGCTCGTGTGACATAGGGTGAGACAAGGACAATCATGTTACAGTTGATATGCTAAATCGTTCATTAGTATATAAATGATCTGGGTAAGATCAGTTTTTTAAGTTTTTAGTTTTTTAAATAAAATTGTAATTTAGCTATGGCCAATTTATATCTATTGTTTACGTATTATTAACACGACAGCCAAAAAAAGGATGTAATTTTTTCAGGGGTATCTTTAGAATCGTCACATCATTCTGAGTGTCACTGGCTATAAATTTATTGTAAGAAATTCAAAATGGCGGCTGTAAGACGCCTTTTTTAGAACGGCACCATACAATGCTATTGCAGTCATGTTTTTTAATTATGTTTAGGTACATCACAGTGGATCATTTACTCCAAAACAATCCGGCTAAGATTGTTGTAAGTTCTTCTCAGACCAGGGCGCGTTTGGAACCCTCCCCTTTTTCCTCTTTACTCTTTTCACTCTTGATTTAAAGATACACGGATTCCTAGCCCCTAGATGCATAATATGAGAAATGAATATCGACGACATAGGTGTGGAAACCCTAGATTAGATTATAATTAAATAGCCGATACACACAGAAAGACAGAAAGCATGACAGGAATGGGTATTCCTTGTTCTACGGAACCCTATAAAAATATACCATACCTAACAAAAATATTTTGACATAGCGAATATCTTAACAAATATGATAATAATTTGTAACTTTAAGATTCTATTTACGCACCTATCAGTTAACCTCAGATAACGATTTGATGTCATTTTACTCAAGATATTTATTTTAAAAATAGCTTTGCACTCGTCGTGATAGGCTGGTTATTTACGTGTTTTTTTAATCAAGAAATAGTTAAGAAAGGTAAAAAAATAGATAGAACTAGAAATACCAAGTTTCTAAATTCTATAATGTTGTAATTTTAAAGTATTTTGCGATTTTCCTTTTAAAGAGATTTTGATACAGTATTATAGGAGATTAGTCAGAGCCGGGCATTAAAAAACAAAAAGATTTTCTGCTGACCATCCCTTTTCGATATCAATAAATCAAGGTGGATAAGATTGAAAATGTCTTCCAAGTTAACTGACGCAATTGGCTATTTAATGTCTGTGGAGGAACAACAACTCAGTGGGCATGCTTTGAGACTACCTGTAAGTTTTATAACTTATATTAACACTGTAGCTGAACGATTTCTATACATTATATAATTTTTAATTTTTATTGGAGACAGCTTAACTATAGATAGGTACAGAGCTCAAATTGACATTATTTTATGAGTATAGATTATTTTAATTAATTTGGCCTGTGGACGGACATGAGTGAAGATACAGCTGACGGATGAGACAAGTTTCGTAGAATAAGCCTAATAATTATTATTATTGCAATAGCTATAGACAGAACTTACCTATAAAAACATTTTTGGTTGAATTGTCATAATATCGGATAATTATGCGGCTGTTTGTCGGTGATAGGTTTATATTTTACTAGCTGATAACTTCGTCCGCGTGGATTGAGGTTTTTTGGTGCCCGCGGGAACTCTTTAATTTTCCGGGACTGAAAGTAGCTTATGTTATTCCAGACTATAATCTATTCCTGTGCCAAATTTCATACAGATCCGTTCACTCATTCTGGCGTGAAAGAGTAACAAATATACGAACACCCATACATCCATACTTACAAACTTTCGCGTTTATAATATTAGTAAAGTAAGAAGTAAGATAAGATTATGGTACTAGCTGATGCCCGCGCCTTCGTCCGCGTGGATTAATTTTTGGGTTAAAAAGTAGCCTGTGTGATGTTCCAGACTATAATCTATCTCTGTGCCAAATTTCATCCAGATCCATTCGGCCGATTCATTGGCGTGATTGAGTAACAAACATTGATCCATCCCTCCATCCATCCATCCATTCATCCAAACTTTCGGATGTATAATACTTAGTATAGTATAGTTTATAATTTTTGAGTAAAGTGTACCATTCCGCGTTTTATATTAAAATTTGTTTTGAAAAATTTGATTATATCAACCATTACTGATCCGGCTAATAATAATAAAGGTAAAGTAAAAGTAAGCAACAACAATAGGTATATCAAAATATATATCCAGACATATATTGAAATGACTGATTTTCAAAATAACTGTGGCACATTATTACTGACGGACGCGTGCGAACTTTGACGGCAAAACGTTCTCAGTTGATATTAGAGTGTGGCGAGTGCGCTCGATCGTGGGTTTAACGTAACTGCGGATTAAAAGGTAGTTTACTTTTTTATAACTATTTTTTAAAACAAGGTGTATGGTGTCGTTGAAAATCCTGTTAGACCATGAGTTACTTTCTGTATTCTATTTAAGAAAAAAAAACAAATAAATTTGTGAATTTCGACAGTGGGATTGGAACCTGCGACATCTTGCTCGCAGCTGACTTCCGACTGAACCATGGAGAGCTGCCCCACGATTGTGTAAGAATTGGCGATCAAATCGTCAAAGTAAAATAAACCATAATAGGACTGAATTTGAGCTCAATTTCTATTCCATTCTGGTACGTTTAGGTATGTATGATACCATAAACGTATGATAATGGATACACGAAATTTAGCTCCAAATCAATGCTGTTATGGTTTATTTTACTTTGACGCCGAATTTTGACGATTTGACCGCCAATTCTTACATAATCGCACCTCTGGTGGCATACTACCATCGCTTAAAGCAGTATTATTTCAAAATGTTAGTTTTACATGACGTACCTTAACGTCAATAAAATAAGGATTATAATTCTGAAACGAGAACGCCCACAATATTACAATAATACAGCTTTAAAAGCTATACTAAAGTAGTAAGCTCCCTGTTTCGAAGGTACGCTGTGGCTCTCCATCTATACTACAGGGATAGAGACAGAATAATTATTTTTGTCACGAACGAATTTTCTAGACTAGTTCAATCCTGCCAAAAAGAACTATATTCTTAATATAAACTAATATAATGAATACAGTTCTTTACTACAGACCTAGGAAGGACTAGGAAACAGAATAAATCTAAGCTAAATATATAGAAAAGACTGACGATTTAAAGAGGGTCGTGGAAAGAGCCTCGATGGACAAGGCTAAAGACATTATGTTTATTTGCACTTTTCAGTCAATTTTCAACATTAGATATCTACAAGCTGATGTTAAGTATTTTTATCAATGAAAACAAACAATTTTATAGAAAAGGTCAAGGGCATGTCATCGATGAAAAAACCATCAGATCACGTGTAAGCCTTACGTAACAAGACCCTCAAAATGATGAAAAAAGCTTGCTCTGATCTAATTCCGTGGTAGAAGCGGATAAATTGGCAGAACCTATGATTGATGAATTACATAAGGAGTGAAAGTGGCCTGTCACTATTCAGACATCTGCTACTTTATTTTCCATCCAATATCTCTATTTTTTGGGATGACATCTCGTAACTACTTACTCATATAGTACACACATTATGATTGTTGCTGTTATTTATAGCTTTTCATTGAAAGCTGAAAGGAAGACTGGAGGATACCCATGACTTCGTTCGCGTAAATTAAGGTTTTCGAAAATTCCCTTGTTAATTCTTTATTTTCCGCGATAAAAAATCGCCAAATAATTCCTCAAATCCATCCATCATTCAAATTTTCGTCAAATAGTTCCGTAGGACCTGCCCCCTCAGCCAAGTTACATACGTTTTGTGTCTATTCTCTTTCTAAAATCGTTAAAGCTTTCAAAAGCGATCAAAAATGCTAATGCCATACTTGCTTCAAACACTTATTTTTTCTCTCCGCAGCAAAGACGTTAAGTGTAAATGTACGTTACTTGGCTAGGGGGCTGGTCTTTTGTCGCTTAAGTAATGTTAATCGGCGATTCACTTGAATATGTTTGTTCGTCCGATGGGGCTTTAAACAACGCTGAACTATTTCATTAGGCACCTTGGGAGTTGAGACCCCAACTTCTATTGGTAATTGAAACTATGCGAGCTCATTGCCGCTTTAGCTTCGCATTTGTTGAGCTAGGTTGGTTAAGTTAGAAATATTTATTTTACCCTGAAATCTAGGCTCTGAAAGGCTTTTCCTTTTATATATTTAGACTAGTGGATGCTCGGGACTTCGTTCGTGTGGTATAAGTTTTTTTAATTCCCACAGGCACTCCTTAATTTTCCGGGATAAAAAGTAGCCTATGACACTCTATGTCCTCAACTACCTGTGCAAAATACCCTTTGCTCTATTGCGGCGTGATTGAAGGACAAACTCTCTATTTCATCCCTTTGAGGGTAGAAATTTCAAAAACACGTATTTCTTCATTTTCAACTCGCAGCTCTTATACCAAGTTTCATGGCTATAACTTGAGAAATGAAGGACTTTCATACAAACTTTCAACCCCTATTTTACCCCTTTGAGGGCAGAATTTTGAAAAACTGTGACATATGTATTTCTTATTTTTAACCCACAGCTCATATACCAAGTTTCATGGCTATAACTTGAGAAATGAAGGACTTTCATACAAATTTTCAACCCCTATTTTACCACTTTGTGGGTCAAATTTTCAAAAATGGTAATTACGTACTTCTTCATATTTTATTGAAAGTCCAAATACTATTTTTCAAATGAAGGACTTTCATACAAATTTTTAACCCCTATTTTACCACTTTGGAGGTTGAATTCTAAAAAATCTGTGATACACGTACTTCCTTAATTTTTATCGAAAGCCAAAATACCAAGTTTCGTTGATATAACTTGAGAATATCTTGAGAAATGAAGGAGTTTCATACAAACTTTCATCCCCTATATTACCCCTTTGGGGCTAGAATTTTCAAAAACTCTGAAACACATATTTCTTCATTTTTAACGGTAGCTCGTATACCATATTATTTCGTGGATATAACTTGAGAAATGACGGACTTTCATACTAACTCTCACCCCCGATTTCACCGCCTTTGGAGAGAAATTTTGAAAAATCCTTCCTTAGTGAGCGCCGACGTCACAAAAGGAACCTACTTTAAAAATTTCAAGTTTCTAACCCCAGCGGTTTAGCTCTAACCGCTGGATGGATCGGGCTGAAATTTGGCACTCAAATGGTTTTTATGATGTAGGCATCCGCTAAGAACGATTTTATGAAAATTCAACCCCGAATAGGGTAAAATGGGGCTAGAAAATTTGTTTGAAATAGACCCTAACGTGACCGATGCCGCAGGCCGCTAGTAAAGCAATAATTATCTTCTTGAACCTGTCGTTATGTGGGGTCTGCACAACGTGACATCTTCTTCCACTCACTTCTGTCATCCATCATCGTATTATCCAACCCTTTACACGCTTATCCTCTTTCATACAATCCATCTATCTCTTCTTTGGTCTTGTTCTACTCTTTTTTTACTACATCGAAGTAAAACGTAATCGTAGCGTAAAGGGAGTTTATTACTCTTTTTTAATCATGCTTCTAGGCAATAACAGAGTCACATTTTTACTTTTTAAGCAGTATGCTATAGTCGACTAACTTTTAATAAGATACAAACAATAATATTTTGGTTACATCAAGGAATCGCGTTGATATTATAATTTTGTATGTAATTGTCGTAACATTTGCTACAATGGCAATGTTTTGTGAAACATTCAAAGGCTGGCCATTATCATAACGGTTCTACGAAGTTATTTGATACTAATTGTACTTCATAACAGTACCTTGATGAATTCGTACGAAAATAATAGGTACATAATTCTCGATTCAATAATCGAACTAAATACAAGTTTTCTCTGCTATTCAGGAATTAATATGAAATCCCGATAATAGATACATAATCATTTACTAAAAAGATAAAGCTTCATGCTTCATATTCATATGCTGTGATTGTTTGTTGGTTTGTCCTTCAATCACGCCAAAACAGGGCAACAACTCAACGTGATTTTTTGGGTCATCAGTTGATGACCTGTAGAGTGACTATAGCCTATGCTACTTTATATCGCGGCGATGAAATTGAGGCGATTCCGTGGGAATAAAAAACTTATTCCACGCGGACAAAGTCGTGGGTAGTTAAAGCTTAATATAGAGCATGTAACGAAATACGACTCATTGGGTATAAAAGTATTTTCTAAAGTCACAAGCTCTTCAAATGTTTACGTGCAAATGTTCAAAGTGCTCGGAGAATCTGAATATTTCACCCTCGCGTGCATTCGATTGCATAATGGCGGACCAATTTCTACGTTAAATTAATTATACAAAAGCGAAAACTTCGGTAGGTTAACCGAATTACGTGGAATATAAAATGTTGTCTGGTATTTTAAGAATTCTAGGCGTTCGGTGAACGGTTCGGTGAAAATGACTCTTAGCTGAATGATATGAGTAGAAAGATAGAGTTGTGGCTTAAGGTTGTGGCCATATTGGCCATTGTAAATTTATTAGCTCCGTAAAGCATTTTGTGGAAGCTAGTCATAGACCTGTAGAAGAACTCGCTTACTTTTCTAAATTCCATCAACGTTCATACGTTTCATATGTCGCACAAACTTATCTGACCCGGTGACAGCGTTGCTAGTATATATTAAAAATAAAATAACAAGAAAAACTTAGCAGGCATAAAAAATTAAGTTTCACAAGTTGGATTCGCGTCACTGACACCGACACCGTCATCGCGTTGTTACGAAGCCATAAGGTCTTAAATATATACTACATTCTTAATTAAACTTTAATGCCTTAGTTTTAAGGTTTATATGTGATTTTTTTTTATGAAAATTATTTTAGCATTCTTTTTCACTTCTATCGGCAGTCCCTATGACTGCCAATTTTTTAATTCTATTATAATATAGTCTCTATATAAATTAGTCCATGAATGTAGGAATATTTATAGATTAGTCTTTAGGCGTGACATTTGTTTGACAACAATGATACTGTTCTTGTCAATTACTGAACATTTGGCAAGAATGGCTCAAGAAATAACTAAATTTTTACAATGAATTTTGGACTATGCTCAGTTGCAATATTTTTCTGAGAATAATGTTCTGTACAAGAATCAGTTAATGTGTAAACGAAATTCACATCACGTAGTTTTTTTTTATTTTTCAATAAATATCCAAATAACCATGGGGTCATCGATCAGCCACTATTTTGGCCACAAGAAGGAAGTGAGACTAAAATTTATCAAAAACATTAGCAGTTAAAAGATAGTGTAGATGGTAGATAGTGTAGTGAGTTTTCGGGTCCAAACCAATTGTCTAAGAAAATTGTAATCCTTTTTATAGTTGAAACGATATTATTTGAACTGTTTATGGAGTTCATTCATACTTTTTGATATGCCTATATATGATATATATACGCCTTTGCCGGCGAAGACGTTGCCCCCGATTTCTTACGTCACCTATCACGGAATCGGAGATGTATGACGTAGTCTAATCCAACCGACTCTTCCCAACGTCGCCCAAAGCCGAGGTCCGAGCCTCACATGAAGCGCCCTTAAGATGTTGCCCGGGATGTCTTCGAGCCCTAGAGCTTATACCCGGTCCCTGAATATTAGTCAAACACGATTAACGTTTTGCCCTCAAACTTACGTGCGTTACGTGCCACTAAGCGGTTTAGTGTTCCGGTACGATGCTGTGTTAAAACCAATTTTCTAGATTTAATATTCTCACGTCGTCGACCGCAATGCCATTTCTTGAAAGCGGGTAGGCATAACATTTCTTCGGCATCTTCAATAATTTAGTGTAGAGGTTTTGCTTAGTTTTCGTAAATTTTTATGATAGTAAACAGCGAGAAGTACAGTTTCATTTTATCTGAAGTCAATCATGAATGAATGTCAACTGTGACTTCACAATCGTGCATTGTCAAGTCAACATCTCCTGAAGATGCTCCGGTATCGGAGTGAAACGTACGTTGAGGGTAGTTTGGGGAATTTCTGTGGTGTGGTGAATATCGCGGGCTATAGTTGCGGGATACACGCTGTACCACATATATTTACCTATTGTCGCGGATTATAGTGAATTAAATTTCTTAATTGTCATGGACTTCCGCAAAGTAAAGCCTGCTTCTATTCAATCATTTTATCTAATAAACTGGTTAAACTTACGAACCGCAGACCGCGAAGGAAACGGGCAAGAAATCCTAGATCCACTTAACTAGTTACGATTCAGACCCAACCACCCACGTAAATGGCCAAATTAGTAAGTTTTCTAGTAAGTAAGTAAATTATATTTATGTGTGTTAAAATTGTAAGTATTTTTTGGATAATAAATTGAAATTGAATTATCACTGACAAGTTAGCCCGCTACCATCTAAGACAACACCACTTCCCAGATGAGATTGCAGTCAAGGGCAAACTTGTACCTACTGGAATAAAAATATCACTCTTGTGACAAAATTTTTATTTGATGTTATCTTCTTTACATAATTAAATCTCCGAATGTTTGTATGAAATAAAGGCACGTCGATGAATTCCCGCTAGCGTTGGAACCTCGCAAGATGAAATCCGTTGGGGGCTGAAGATCAAAGGTTTTCCAAATAGAATTTTTGTGTTTGTAACTTTTTTTCGCTTTGAGACCAGAAAGTGCGTGTATTGTGATCGTAATCCCCTTGAAAATAGATTGTTTATCAAAATAAACACAAAGATACACAAAGCACATGTAATTTTATGAGGTCTGCTAAATTCTATGGTTAAGTTTACAAAAGAGCGAACTTCTGAGGAATAAATGAATGATAATTTGGGAATTTACGTGCTTGAATTTAGAGAAGTAAAATATTACTTTGCCTGCTCTGTAAAATATTGATATTTTGACGAAATTGAAATATTTGTAAGGCTAAGTGCAATTTTTTTTGGAAAAATTAATCATGAAATAAAATGGAGTCAAAAACCGGGACAACATGAGAAATGAAATGGGCATTCAGAAACCCATAAAAATATTGAAATAAGTATATTTAAAAGTGTGTCCGTCTGTTTGTTGTAACTCCCTGTGTTATCTTTTCGTGACCCAGAGTTTATCCAAATTTGATGTTTTTTTTTTACGCCGATCTACAAGTAAGCCCTTGAATCTCTCCTGAATATGGTAATCATGATGCAGTCTAAGATGGCATAACCTATTGGTTATGTGACAGGGATATTAATCGATTTCTACACGACATCGCACTGGAACGCTAGGTCGCTTGGCGGTTCATTTTTGCCGGTGGGATCCGCCAGGTCAGACCAAGGAAAATTCAGAAATAATAAATTCCCGAATTGACCCTGCCGTGGGACCTCCTGCACTTATAAGCCCGCAGCTCTTACCACTGTGCCAGGGAGTACGTTAACTCCCACTTTTTATCCCGGAAAATCAAAAAGTTCCCACGGGATTTTTAAAATCCTAACTTCACACGGACAAAATTGCGCACATCATTTTAAACAGTATACCTACACCCTATGTTTTTAGGTAAAAAAATCGCTGACTCGTGTGCGGGACAGTAAAGATCCATTAGGAAAAAGAAATTAATTTAAATTACATAGAACGGTAAATTGAATTGTGGGTACCTATAATATTTGGGACCTATTTAGTACCTTATTTGGTACCTTAGCTATAATATTTGGGAGCACTGAACTAAACTGCTCGCAAAGGATTTCTTCGCTAATTACAGTCTTCGGGTACTAGCCAAAAGAATATCGAAAAAGATAGCGACTATTCGAGAATCTGTTACTTTATTTTATAAAATTGATATTCTGCAAGACTTCTGTAGTAATGCAGATTTTCTGTACTATTTTTTTACAGCATTAGAACAGTAGGTTTTTGAATTGACTTTAAAGTAAAAATAGTTTTTATTTCAAAAGAGCCATTCATGGCCATGGACAGCTTGATTTGCTATTTAACTTCTTTACAATAATATTTTTAAAATTATTTCTATCTATAATACATTATTGTATCGAACTAACATAGTACTAATATTATTATTTTTGTAGTTTAAAGTATTTATTGTTGTTTCCACTTGTTATAGACGGGTAGTCTACAATATATGTTCTATGAGTGCATTGGCGTATTCTTTATTCTTTCTATCTCGTGCGAAAACAATAGTCGTCAGGACCTTGGCTAACACCACCGGACATGTCTTTGAGTCCTGTGATTAATCGACGAAAGTTAGGAGCAAATTTTTTGTGCCCTTCCCTAGTATATTTGTATGTCATAAAAAGAACTTCAACAAGATTATAGTATTGGCGTTTTTGGTTTATTTTTCACGAATCATTTGTACCTACTTGACCTTGCTTTTACCTTGAACAGGCATTTTCTAGGCAAGCGCGCTCCAACCTAGATTCCATCATTGCTTTTCATAAGCTTGATTGTCGTCAAGCGTTAGCCTATCTTGCAATAAAAAATTAAATAAAATGAAGCGCAACTCCCACTTTCCTACTTTTACGGTGAAGAAAAGCATAGTTTTTTACTAATATAAAGGAAAACATTTTTAGGAATTTATCATGCTTGAGGTTTGGCCCCAGTACAGAGGCGCGGCACGTAGCGGCAAGTATTCTTAGTACAACTATGTAGCACTACATCTCTGTTCCGCGTCGCTGAAGTGGGCTCAGTCAGTTCCATAACACAAACTCAAATAAAGAGTATTTGGCACCATCTGCCGCGCCGTGCAGCGCCTCTTTAGTGGGGCCAGACATTTACAAATTCTCCAAATGTTCTCTAAGGCGCGTGAAGCCTCCGATTCTGGAATTCGCCAGCGTGGTAAACCTAATCCCTTTTTTCACTAAGACTTTTACCATGCAATGGCCGGCAGTGGGTCTATTATAATAATGGTTATGATAGCAATCAAATTAATGGGCCATTTTTGTTTGCAGCCTGAAAGAATGAACAAGTTCCACAACCTGAGGTATCTACCGTTGATGGTGTTTCAGCTCATACTGATGGCACTGTTCTTTATCTTTGTGAGGTACGAAGGAGAGAAACATCATGATCTTAGAGGTAAGCGATTATGAACCTGGACTACTGACTTACATCAACGATGATTACCCAGCGCTATCAAATCAATTCAAATTAGCACAAATTGATAAAATTATGTACTCTACCAGGCTACGCGTCCCTCTAGCTTAATATCGCAGTATGGTTACCTATTCTGTAGTATGGTTATCACAAGATTTTTCATCTCACTTAGATGCTTCAGAGATAATTAATAATGCAAAACTTTTAGTGAACTATTGTGGTCAAAAATCTATACTTCTATACTATATTATTGTAAATGCGAAAGTTTGGATGGATGTTTGTTACTCAATCATGCCAGAACGGTTCAACGGATCTGAATGAAATTTGGCTCGTAGGTAAATTATAGTCTGGAATAACACATAGGCTACTTTTAATCCCGGAAAAATAAAGAGTTCCCGCGGGAACCATAACACCTCAATCCATGCGGACGAAGTCGCGGGTATCAGCTAGTATTATGATAGTTGTAACAGTTTTCACGTACATTAATTCTCACATATCGGGCTTGTCTTTGGACTTCTTATCAACTACTTTTACTAGCATTTTACTCTCACATCATTTACGCTCGAATAATATGTTGGTGCGATGTGAAATCCCATACTAAAACTACTGAACCTCTTTGTCAACAGTTGTGACCATGTCAATTAGCCTGTACCAATTTTTAAATTAACGCATACAAATAACACAATTAATCTTAATATACACACATTTGTAGTTATTGAACATCGTATTATTATTACGTAAGACGATATCCATCAATCTATTCAGTAGAGACATGATATGCAACTATTATACTGCCATTAATTTACAAAATAGTAACCAATTCACTTTAAAGGAATCTTTGAGAGGGGTGATATGGGTGTCCCCAAAGGAATGACAAAATGTAATTTAATAATTATTATCTTTTCCGAAATATATGCATCGAATTGGTTACTTCCTCCATTTTTGAAATCGCTTATAATACGGATACACATTTGTGCTATACGAATTTTATTTTTATTTTAAACTATAAAACTTTTGAAAGCCCCACTTGCAATCACGTAACAACGCACGTAAAACCTTCAGTCTTTTCAAAAAGCCATTCAATACATGCCTACTATTCATACTATTCAAAAATATAAAGAACACCATTTAGAAGTATATAGACCCGTAATAAAACATCAACTTAAGAGCCTGAAACTACCTGAAAATGTATGATACTTTTTATATGTATATTTAAAATAAGAAACGTTTGTCTATATGTCTGTTCATTACTTAGGTTTCCCCATTACACATTGGATTGTGTTGAAACAATGTACTACCTACATTCGTTGTTAGGACTTGCAGGTAGGTTTCATTCATTTAAGTTAGTATCATTAAGATAATAAATAGGAGGCGCATATTATCAGAAAGTAGCTGGATGAGGAAGGCTGAGGACATTAAGTATGGAGACGGTCACTAGGGAATACCTATGCACCAAACTGTATGCATTATCACAAAATCATAAATGATGACCACCGTGGCGCAGTGTGTAGCGCTGTTGTCTTAACGTGCGGATGTACCGGGTTCGTTCCCCGGCAGGGTCAATTTGGGAATTTATAATTTCTTAATTTTCCCTCGTCTGGCCTGATGGGAGGCTTCGGCCGTGGCTAGTTACAACCCTACCGGCAAAGACGTGCCGCCAAGCGCCGTGTTAAGACCGAATAGGGGTATGGGTTTAATATAACTGCCATGCCCCTAATAGGTTAGCCCGGTACCATCTTAGACGGCATCATCACTTACCATCAGGTAAGATCGCAGTCAAGGGCTAACTTGTAGTGGAATAAAAAAAAACATCCGCAAAGATTTGGTTTGAAAGATCCTGTTTGAGTATTCTAGTGAGTCATGTGAGAGATTGTAAGCGAAGAAAAATAGAATCACGTGTTAAGTCTTTTAGAGGGACGAGTGGCCTAGCTGTGACAAAGCATATCAGTTGATTGCAATTCTTAAGCAACGTTGACCCAAGTGTGTAACTGAATGGGTGATCGAATTTGGACGTTCAAATTTGGCCTTTTCGTTACCTCCATGCCTTGGAGAGCACGTTAATCTGTACGACGTACTAAAAATAGATAATAAAATACGACATCTGATAATAATAGTTACAGAAACCTAAGAGTTTAAATACTCTTAGTCGGTTCAAATGCAGAAGGACGTGGCAACCCACCGCATTAATTTTGGTGTACAATAAATTATATATGTCACTGTAAGATTGTAAAAACCGTTAGATTATAATCTAACCCGCGAAATTGCAAACTGTCGAAAGATTACAATTTAACGCATTATTTTTCGTTAGATTGTAATCTGTTAGGTATATTAACCCGAAAGAACCTAAGCACTTAGCCTACCTAATTATATATGTCGAACCCTAACCTAACCTACAAGAAACACACAAGAAAACGTAAATACAATTAATATTTCAAAAGTTGACACTCAGAACATTAAACACTTTACAATTTCGCGAGTTAGTTTATAATCTAACGGTTTTTACAATTTTACGGCGACACAAACATACATTGTTATCCCATGAAAATTCCTACCAATAAGAAATTAATGCAAAGAGATCACGACCAGTAATGAGAGAGAGACTCTTTAATTTTCCTAGCTTATTTTTATTCAACGGTGGGGCTGATACTAATATTATGATGAAGATCATGATGATTGTTTAATTAAAATTTCGTAAGAATAATTTTGAAATACCAGCTAAGAGTGGATATATTATACAACTAACCTGCTGTATAAACTAGCTCTTGATTAATTCTACAAAAATATTTTGTGAGGAATTTCTGAGAATGGATAAAATAATAATTAATGCGAGTTTGTTTTATAAGCATATATTTTTTACAAAAGCGTGCATATTATTAAAATAACAAGTAACACTTTGAAAGAAATTATGTATAATGTTACTTAAAATAATATTGTACATAAATCCATGTGAATAATGGAGAAATTATTCAGTAGAGACCCGATACCACTTTGTCACTGATACCCTTCAAAGGCAGGCTTTGTGGAACAATCGTCCCTTACTATCGTTGTACTCGTATTCAGGGAGTTGCCATAAACTAGAGGTTATTATGTCTTTTAAAACTGCCTCATAATGAGCATTCGCCCGCGGAATTGCCCGAGTAGGAATGCCCAAAATTCTAACCTTATTCCCATATTGTAACGGGATCAGTTTGCACTTTGGATCATAAACGTTACAAAAAATAGATTGGATGTCAAACACGTGATAATGAGATCAAAATTTAAGTTTTTTCGTTATTCTGCAGTTGTAGAGCCACTAGAACCATCAAGAACCACTCACGTTTTTTGTCATTCAGTAAATCATTATTGTCGTTGCTTTACCTGATTTTACTCTTTCGGTTAACATTAAGGCTTTGTAAGTATCAAATTAAAATATGTATACTTATAAAAATCTTTTTCCATAAATTGATTTATCATTCAAATTGCGTATTTGTTTTGGTGGGGTTGCCATGGCGAGTACGGTAAGCTGTCGATTCCGGTTATTATCACCAACATCTGATAATAATCTTTAGGAATCTAAAAGTTGAAATAGTATCGAATCTAGTAGTATGTGGAAGGACCTGGGAAACCACTGCATTATTCCATGAAAACCCTTGCCATTATGTGATTAATGGAATGAGGTTATGGCCTTCAGCAATAAGGTAAGGTTCAGCAATACGACCCAGAGAGATTGGTGGAGGCGGAGGCGCGTTTTGAAAGGCTTATGTAATTCTCTATGGTTTGTGTAACTCTTTGTCCGTTTCTGTCTGGCCCACGGAAGGTAATACCATCAAGGTAACGGTATTAAAACTGGGTGAATGGATGATAGAAGGCGGAATTACATTTGGAAATAGAGCCATTATTCTTATTATCACATACGAATGAACCCATTGATACTTTTTCTTTTTTAATTATTTTTTAAATAAATTAAAAAAAAAAACATTGAAGTAATGGGCCAGCGATAGTTTAATGGGGATGATGATGATTTGTGTCCAAGTACAAGGCATCTGCCCCCGATTGTGTAAGGAAATCGTAATCGTAATAGTTTGCCAGACGGATAATTCAACCTATTTAGAAGTTCATAGATGCCTGTTCGTCAAAAAGCATGTATGAAGTCCTTAAACTGTTCGAGTAATACGTTTTAAGCTGTCAAATGATTACGATTTGCTTAGACAATTGGGCCTTTGAGGAGTAGTTTTTAATATAAAGCCTGACGCAAACAGAGGGATATTATAAGTTGAACGAGTGTATTTGTCAGTGGCAGCGTAGCTCCTAAACCGATTTTGATTTAATTTAACTGAAAAAGCTATCATTCAATAGCGTTTTAGAGGTTTTCATGAAGCTACATTTTGTATGAAATTAGGCCTAGAAAAATGTTCCTATCTTTAATACCTCAGCTTACCTTACCTTAAGCTATTTCTAGAGTAGGATGGTCTTGACACACTAGATTTTTAAAGAACTAGTCCACAGTAGAGTGATGAAAGTAATCGGCAGTGGGTACTATATTGCAATGTTACGATTTTCTATGCGACGCTATTTTCCTCTCCATCACACCCCCGAGGCCTATTAGCAGATTTTGTGCGATTTCGTGAGCAATTTTTCATTGAACATTTTTGTTTTCGCTACTGTTATGTAGGGTCGTGTGGATTATGGACACCGTTTGTTACATTAATTCGGTATTCATTGAGTTTTTTTGCCAAATTGAGAGACTGAGTGAGAGTAATTTTTTTGTTAATTATTCGATTTGCGTCATCCTTGCTACTTTTACGCCTATCGATACTATAGCAAATAGTCGCTTCAAAAGTGAAAGTTCTCGCTGTAAAATTAGCTATTATTAAATGAGTTACACTATTTTAGCTTCACTTGTAAATTGGTAAGGAGGTACTACTTGGTGTAGCGACCTATTGGATTTAGGATTGATTTCCCGGTCGGGCAAATTATCGTTAGGTATTGGGTTTTTCATTCAAGCGTAAGAATTTCTTTGTACTAGCTTGTAGTAAGGAAGATGTATGTTTATTCTTTATTTTAACTGAAAAGAAACATGAAAACATGAAAACTTAAAACCGAGGATGTTGGTGAATAACGAAGGCTACGTAAAGCCTTCGATCTTGCGTATCTTCGTTGCCGTCGGATTTTCGTCCCATATTACGCATAAGAGAACGACGCAAACACTTGTGCACTAAATTATTATAATAATAAGTATACTCATTCTCATAATATCTAGAGATGAAATTGAGTCTGAAGAAGTTCTTTTTACTCTTCATTTATTTCACTTACCTTTAATTTAAATATTGTTACAGGTTTTGAAGGCACCCATGTAATGATCTTCGTCGGCTTCGGATTCCTGATGACGTTTCTCAAGAAGTACGCCTACAGTGCCTTGGGTTTCAACTGGTTCCTTGCAGCCGTGGTGATACAATGGGCGTTCCTGTGTCAAAACTTCTACCATATGAAGGACATGAAGATTTATGCGACGAAAGAGACTTTATTGGGTAAGATTGTGTCTAATTCAAATTCAAATGTTTTCTTGTGACATACTATTTATATAATGCAAGCGAGTCATTTTTTAAATTTCAACTTAGAATACTTTTCGTTTTTTACAGTAGTCAGTCGAGTAACGTGAACTTGTAGAAAATGAAAAAAAAAAAATTAATATACCTTGAAACTTTCAATAATTTGTGCAATTAGAATAATTCTATTATTATTGACTAGGAAAATTCAAAGTTACGTTCAAATTGAATCTCCTACATTTATAATTACTCTTACTAGTTCAGAACTTTGTTCTTATCTGGCTAGGACTAAATCAAGCAGAAATCCGCGTACAAAATGAGCAACCACAGTGAAATCACTATATTGATAGCATCATCACCATAACAACCCATAGCCAGCTCACTACTCCTGAGCCAGAATAAGAGGGGTTTGCCCATAGTCCTTTGACCAAACCCAACTGGTCCCAACACCCAACAACATATGGCCAAGTGTGGATTGGCAGACTTCAACCACATTTGAGAACAATATGCATGATTCTCGGGTTTTATCACGATGTTTTCCTTCACCGTTTGAATTTTTGAAACAATTGATATATTTAATATTATCTTAAAAAGAACATAACTCTGAAAAGTTAGAGGTTAGTCCGCGAATTGAACCCGTGATCCCGTATAGCAGGTCGGTTGTCTAAACAACTAGTCTATTTGGGGAACACAATCTAAGTAATATGCACAGACAAAACTCCGAAGATAATAACCGCATTCGAAATTCCGCAAACTTGGTCCCTAGTTTAAAAAAAGCCGTTCCTGATGTTTAGTGTCCACTGAAAACCTTTTGCTTTTGCTTTTCTAACTTATCCGTAATTTATGAAATGCAAGTAAATTAACAATGCTATTTTCTGCAAGTTTTATTATCAGTGGATACTTGACCTTTAGTGCCATAATATTTTTGAACGTGAAATGATTTGCCTCAAATTTCTGTTCAACAGTATTTGCTTCCATGTTGATCTATTTTCGCTGTATCTTGTACAAGTTTGTATTGAAGCAACATCATCATGCCCACAAAGGTCTGAACATCCGTTACCATCTTAACTCTCTATCAAACGTAAGCGTATGTAAACAACGTATTCTTTCATCGGAACGAGCTGTTAGATACAGCATTGTTTAAAACAGTACACAAAGAAAGTTAAAAAGGAATTTCATTCTATTCAAAAGCGAGTGTAAATACTAACTACAAATTTTAGTTTTCCGAAGTGTTTAAAGGCTTGGACGCACTATAAGCGTGACGGTAGCTGCATAGCCAGATACTATACGCCCCACGATGTGTCCTCATCATACACCTGATTGATTTAGAAATACTGAGTTATCAGTGTGCGTGTTGTTAACTGCCTCGTTGGTCTAGTGGTTGGCATGTTCGACTGCGGCCAACGGGTTCCCGGGTTCGAGCCCCGGGTCAGGCCATAACAAGTATTGGGTTTTTCTGACTAAAAATTCTCAGTACTAGCCCGGAGCTAGGAAGTTGGTGGTGTTTCACCCCCGTGCCTCGGAGAGCACGTTAAGCCGTCGGTCCCGGTTATTATCACTAGCATGATAATAGTCGTTAAAGCCCGCCAAGCAGCATTGGAGCAGCGTAGTGGGTCTAAGCTCTTACTCCCTCTCTCTCATGAGCCTCCTCAGACCTGTGCCCAGCAGTGGGACGTTAATGGGCTGTAGTTATGTTGATAGGCCTCGGCCAGAAAGCAACGACGACGACGACGAGACTCTCCGGTGAAGTCAAGCACACTTGTGGGCTGGGTGGTCTATTGCCAGGCTGTCGAGCAAGTTTAAAAAAACACTGGTAGTGACGAACTAAGCTGAAAAATGCCGATTGCAGACCATCCAGTTTTTCGATCCAAATAGTTCAGCCCTAAGCTTGCAAATAATGATTTGCAGGTTATTATCGCTAGTAGTGACTGGCCTATGTACAACTGAGTCAAGAGTACCAATGAATATATCACACATTCACTCACTTACATTTTGATATAAAAAAATGACATTTATTTTTAAATTTTTAGTGTCAGGGTTGAGGATTTGAAGTCAAAGTTTTTTATGGGACCACCTCGAGAGCGTGGTAACGACTGAAAAAATATTTTCAAATCGTTTCTGAAACCACGGAGATATGAACCGACATACATAAAAAAAAATATAAATATACGCGCCGAATTGAGAACCTCCTTTTTTGGAAGTTGGTTAAAAATGACAGTGAGTGGGAGCATTTACAGCTTATCTAAACGAGCTACTACCTTCAAACGAGCAATTCTTGTATATATAATACACAAGAATTAAAAGATTATACGGCTAAAACTATTTTCATGACATTTAGTATGCAAGGGGTTTCGGGGGCGATAAATCGATCTAGCTAGCATTCATTTTCAGAAAATGTCGTTTTATCCGTGTTTTCAGGCAATGAAAAATCTTGCCGTCATTTACAAGGTTATAAAAGCTCAGGTAGGAAATTGGGCGATTCAAAAATCAGAGGACACCGGTTCGAGTCCAGATGTCTCCCAGTCCGATTATTTTTTACCCTTTTTTTTCAACTATTATTGGGAGTCCAATTCTACTCGTGATTTTTTATTTAAATAACCAGTTCATATTTTTTTATTATTATGTCGGTAAGAACGAAAAATATTATTCATATTTCATCGGTATGTAATTTGTATTTAAATATAATTTCCAAAAAACACGATTTACCAACAAAAATACCGGACACAGCACAGCCGGTCACCCAGGTACTAATATTATTACGACCCATGTTTGACACATCGCCATCGCCAGTCGCCATGGTCACGTATTTTTTTTACCAAGCCTTAATTTCCTTCTTCCACTGTCCGTGTTTTTTGTTAAATTAAAAGGAACTTTATTCTTCGCTAGACGTTTTATGTAATCCCAAGCTTAAGATAGTTCGCAGTTCAGTCTGGCGTTTAAGGCAGAAATTGTTTCTAGTAAATCTAATCTTTATTTATGCAGTGCTTTAACTGAGATTTCAATTTGGATAATTGTGAGTGTGATTTAAGTACTGTTATACTTTTTTCATTATAAGCGATTTTCCTCACCGATTTTCAATAATTTTCACTCTAACAAAGTAACGGGATAAAAAGCTGCCTATGTACTATTCCAGGCTATAATCTATCTCTGTGCCAAATTTAAGCCAGATCCGTTCAGTCGTTGGGACGTGATTGAGAAATCCATACATCCATCCAAACTTTCGTATTTATAATATTAGTAAGATTTAATGCATGTTACTGAATTTTCATTTATTATTTTGGTAAATGGAAAAGGTTCGGTAATGGAAAAGTTTTAATGTTAACAAAGTAATTAAATCAATCCGTTCGAGGGTAGGATCTAGCCAGGACCACGATCTTCAGCAATGAAGGAACGACCGAAGAGAGAGAATTAAATCAATACCTACAGGATATAGGCACTTACGATGCGGGACTTGCGGTCTTAGTACGGTGCAGATGATGCTTTCGAATAAAACATGTCTTCTTGGATTATAAGCTTTTCGAAAAATCCCGTAGGAGCTCTTTGATTTTTCAAGATTCAACCTATCCAGGTACCAAATTTGATTAAAATCGGTTGACGATTTGGGCCGTGAAAGCGTAGCAGACAGACACACCCGCCCGAACAAAGCCAGCCCGAGCATTTATAAAATTGGTATGAATTCTTTATTTTTATGCCACCCTACGGTATATTAGACGACTGCATGAAAAAAGGATATAATGTTGTCAGGATTCATGTATATATGTATGTATGTATGTGAGTTTGTATATTCCACCATAACTTCTCTACGCCTGAATCGATTTTGATAAATGAGGTATAGTTAGAATCCCTAGCTTATTCCGGGTGGCATTGGCTAGTAAAATTTAAAAAAAATGATGAGGTGACCATGGTCCCGCGTTAAAGATTAAAGTTGAAAAAAAATATTCGAAAATAAGATTAATCATCATCTAGAAAAGTATGAGTAGATTCCAAAAATATATAACACTATAGTGCAATATCCAGCAATTCACAAAAAAATATCATTAATCAAAATGTGAATAAGACTCTAATTTAACTGGATTAATTTAGATTTTTAACTTTTTAGTTAGTTTTTTGGCAGGGTTGTCGTATTTAATAATTGTTTTCATTATTCCTTTTTGTAAGATATTTTTTAAATTCTTCGATATAGTACTTATTATTCTGTGTTTTTTTTTTTGTAATTTATAGACTAGGGTTTGACTGCAAACAGACTAGCTGGAAGTAGTGATGCAGCCTAAGGTGGAGCGCGCCTGCCTAGTTAGTTCTTGACAGCTACGATCACACCTAGATGAAAAGTGTCAATCATATGAGGTTATCGGGCTAACCTATTTAGGGTATGGCAGTTATAATGAACCCATATAGGCATATGGTTCTATTACCACTGCAATACGTTCTAATAAGCCCATAAAGGGATATGGGTATATTATAACTGCCATTGTGAGTTGGTTTCTATACGGCATCAGACCGGAAAGAAAAATCGCACGGCGGTACGACTTTGCCGGTATGCTGGGTAAGTGGTAAATGAGCCACCGCTGTATCAGGGAAGTGGTGAAAATTTGAACTAAAAGAGAGAATTTCGGTCAGAAGAACCATGGTTCAAATTGAGAGAAAATTAAAATCTCAAACACAACGTCAAGGTGGTATTATGTATTATTATATATATATTACTAGCTGACTAGCTGATGCCCGCGACTCCGTCCGCGTGGATTGAGGTGTTTTAGCGGTATGAAAAATAAATAGTAGCCCATTCTCAGACCTACCGAATATGTATATAAAATTTAACTAACATTGTGACACGAGAATTTTATATATAAGATTATGAAAAGTCAAAAGAGTATGTTACAAAGAATCATCTTTACGTTGCATCATTGCCTTTGTAATAAAAGAAAGAACTCGAATGGACAGGATTTTTAAAACTGTCTGACAAAACTGATAAAATGGCAAGCGAGTGAAATCTTTCTTTTATTGGTCGCTTGGCATCCGCTCTTGATTAGGATACGTCCGCTTGTATATTTTTTGCAACTTCAGCACTAGTTTAGTAGTAAGAGGGACCTCAAACTTTGCCGGCAAAACTGTGGTATTTCAAAATGTAATTGAAAGCATGCTATGTCTTCGATGTTTTTTCAATACTTTATTTAAAACTTGATAATAGTCAAATAATGACTTACCCATAATGAATTTCGACTGATTTATTTTTCTTAAATTATATAATATGAGTTTATATAATATAATTGTTGCAACAACGACAGATTGAGCTTTTAAAAAACACACAGTGAGCTTTTGTATGAAATCGCTTAGTACTAACAAGAAAGCGTCAGCGTTTTAAAGGGCCTGTCGCAATTAAAAACTGATCCTTTCTTGTTGCAGATGTTTAATCGTAATTATAATAGTATTAACTAACAAAGTCATGAAAACAGCTTGCTGAACTCATTTATAATAATTAATAATTGTTATGCAAGTTAAGTTTTCGCATTTATGGACCATCGTCTTATAATTATTATAATATATTATATCCCATCAAAAACATAAATGTAAAATGAGAGCCAAGTTCAAAATTGTGATATATATATGCCTTGGTTGTTGACTTCAGCGACAAAAGAAGTGAGATCTAAATGGGTGCCAAGTTCAATGGTCAGTCCTGCAATTTATTTATCCCATCAAAAACATAAATGTGAAATGAGAGCTAAATTCAAAATTGTGATATATATG
The DNA here is from genome assembly GCA_964035005.1 of Erebia palarica. Classification (NCBI taxonomy): domain Eukaryota; kingdom Metazoa; phylum Arthropoda; class Insecta; order Lepidoptera; family Nymphalidae; genus Erebia; species Erebia palarica. The sequence continues at coordinate 13,996,379 of OZ035989.1, forward strand.
CCTTGGTTGTTGACTTCAGCGACAAAAGAAGTGAGATCTAAATGGGTGCCAAGTTCAATGGTCAGTCCTGAAATTTATTTATAACAACTTAAAATATCATTTCTTCTTATAACTTAGTATAAAATGTTGAAGACTAAGGCTTTGGCTTGGCTAGTTTTCATATACGAATTATAGCCTTCACAAGTTGTAAAGCTGTAAGTTCTTATTTTATTCTTCCGAAAATTTGGCTAGCTGGTAGAAACTGTACTTTTAGGTACCTACTTAATAATAATTCTATTGTCCGACTCATTGTACAAGATAATTAAAGACGAGAATTCTCAAGAAAAATATATAGTGTACCTAGAGTTACACTGACATTGACAGATTACATCTATGGTCAGACTACCTCTACAGCACATTTCTACATCTCATCAATTATGATTGCAAAAGTTCAAAATCAAAAGTTTTTAGTGAAACATTGAAAACAAGCACGGTAAACAGTCGATATCACTAAAACCACTCTATACAATTAATACAAATCACAATGACTGACAGCTTGAACTGACGACTTCAAATACGTTTCTTCTTCTTTTCTGTCAATGACGTTTCGTTTCACAAAATGCATGAATACGAAGGTAAGGTTTTAATGCAACTATATTATTATTCATTATTATTTACATTAAAATAATAATTATGTGTCATTTTCAATAGTTAAGGAGTTACTACCACCGCTTAAAGCAGTATTGTTTCTAAATAACGGTTGAATGTCACGTACTTTGACGTCCTTAAAATAATGATTATAACACTACAACATAAACGTCAACAGTATTAAAATAATACGGCTTTAAGCAATGGTAGTATGCCCCGTGTCAGAGTTTTGATCTATACCTAGGTAGATCATAAAAATGACGATTTTTGTACGTTTATATCTAAATAACCATTTGAGGTGTGCTTATGAAATTTGGAGCACATATGTATCTCACGGGTCTCAATATATGCGCCAAATTTGACATGTTTATGTGAAATAGTTTTTGAGTTATGAGGGGGTCAAAAGTGGCTCCAAATGGTTCGTGTAATATTACACACGGTGCTGCTCGCCAGTTTTTTTGAACTTTGGCTGGACACGCTTCCGTGTGTCTTGATGGTGAGGCAACGCATTGTCACGTGGCCTTGTATAGTTAATGACAGCATGAACTATACGATGATGAAGATTTTTTTTTATCCGCTACAAGTTAGCCCTTGACTGCGATCTCACCTGTTGGTAAGTGATGATGCAGTCTAAGATGGTAGCGGGCTAACCTGTTAGGGGCAAGGCATTTATATTAAACCCATACCCCTATTTGGTTCGTACACGGCATCATACCGGAACGCGTAAACGCTTGGCGGCACGTTTTTGCCGGTAGGGTGGTAACTAGCCACGGCCGAAGCCTCCCACCATGCCAGACCAGGGAAAATTCAGAAATTATAAATTCCCAAATTTAACCTGCCGAGGATCGAACCCGGGTCCTCCGCACGTTAAGACAACAGCGTTACACACTGCGCCACGGAGGTCGTCAAATCAGAGATTGCGTTTGATAACAATCATTATTTGGGACGTTGCTGACGTCAAAAATAAGTATTTTTTAGTGATTATTAAATAGAGGATCTTACAAAAGTCATAATTATCCACGTCCCCTGGTTTAGTATTTAAATGTTGATAACCATTTTAAAATATCGATTAAGGTAAAAAAGTGCTTCAAATTTTGATGACGTCACAACTCATAAGTAAATTCATACCGTTGGTGTTTGAAAAAAAGTTGCTGATTTGACTAGTTGGCAAATGTCACAAATCACTTGTAACTAGCCATAGACCAGAGAAAATTGAGAAATCCGAAATTCCCAAATTGACCCTGTCGTGGATTAAACTCGGGAACTCTCACTTGTAAACGCTATCCACTGCATCAGAGAGGTCGTAAGAGAAGAAGCCTATTCATATTTGCTTTGGGAATATTTACCTACTTAAGCTATACCTATACATGAAGGGAAATACGAACGCCAGAAGGGCATCCCTGTTTCCTTGTAGCTAATTAATTGTCTATTTAATTACCAAGTATGTATAGTATTTTTATTAATTTGACGTAAAGATCTTATTATGACTTCTTGTTATCTGTAATAATCAAGACGTATTACTTAATCTAAGCCTATATGAACTCCCCTCCGACTCCAAAGTGGCATTTCAAAATGTATTCCGGGATAAAGAGAAGCCTATGTCCTTTCCTGGGGTACCTACAATTTCATCAAAATCGGTTGAACAGATGGGGTATGAAAGCGTAGCAGACAGACATACAGATACAATTTCGCATTTATAATATTATTATGGATCTAATTAGAGCACTTTGTTAATAATTTTAATTCTCTAAAATTAGATATTTGTACACCACTGTGGAGCACTATTATACTAATTCCACCTCAAATGAACTACTCTATTCACAGATAAAAAAATCGATTGATTGATTGATTGAATATTTTGTATAAACATGCAAAGTGCGCCTCCACAACACGCACAGATAATTAATTAATGTTTGCCAAGCACAAATGAAAAACCAAACTTTAGTTAATAAAGCGTTTACGCGTTTCTCCAAGGAATTTGTTGCAATATAATTCCCTTTGCGATACATTATCGAAATGTCAATATCTATACTAATATTATAAAGAGGTAAAGTTTGTGGCGTTGTAGGGGGTAATCTCTGGATCTACTTTGAACCGATTTTGAAAATTCTGGTACCTATAGAAAGCCACATTATTTGTGAGTTTCATAGGCTATGTATTCACTCGAAAATTAGGGAGTTCCCGTGGGAATTTAAAAAACTTATTTCACGCGGACGAAGTCGCGAGCATCTGCTAGTATCATATAACTTCACAGAGGCGGACGTTATGGCGGCGACGGTGCTTATAACATTCGGCGCGTTGCTGGGCCTCGCGAGCGACTTACAGTTGCTTTTCATCTCGGTCATCGAAGTTGCGGTGGCGTGCGCGAACTTCTACCTCGTCGGGGATATATTTAAGGTATAACTTTTAAGCCTATCAGAGAGCCTTCACACTATCGTTTATTCAGCGTAAGCGATCGTCGAACCTAAGCGTAAACGCCACGACAACGCGACGCATGCGTCTCGATGGCAGAACTATGCGCTAGTGTCGCGTGAGGACAACGTTATATTTATACAATTGCGAATGCGTTACTTTTACTTAGTTCCGTTAATAACATTCGGCGTGTTGCTGGAACTTGCAAGCGACAGACAGTTGATTAGGTACACTTATTTAACTACCATATGAATAGGTCAGCTGTGTGTATATTTTGTGTGGATTTTGAATTTTTTCTATATGGTATTTTATAAGTTGAAATTTTATGCAGTGGTGGTTTTTGAATTTTTATTTTGGTAATATCTCTTTTTCATATCCCAAGGCAGCAGACGTTGGTGGCTCCATTGGAATCCACGCCTTTGGCGCGTACTTCGGCTTGGGCGCCAGTTTTGCGTTGAAGCCCCGCCACAAGAAAACAACCGCCGCCAACCCACCGCCCTCCACAGCACCCACTGTTGACTTGAGTGGACCGACTTACGTGTCTGATGTTACTGCTATGATAGGTACCTATTGACCTCTAATTTTTTGAATTGAAAACTTCTTTGGGCGCGTTAAGCACTTTTTGGTAGGGGGTAAAAATGTGGAAACGCGAGACTGACACCGTTCTTCTTAAGACAAAAGGTCTTAAGTATAAAAAGTATATTCGTAATTAAACTTTAATGCCTTAGTTTTAAGGTTTATATTTGATTTTCTTATTAGAAAAAAAAACTTTTTTTTTAAATATTCGTATTTATATTGGCGTTTGAAAATTTTATATTATTTTCAAATTTTTATATTAAAATTCTAAGTTATAAGTTTTCACCTCTATCGGCAGTACCTATGACTGTGACTTTTTTTCTTGTATAAAACACGTGTGCACCATCCACACACACATCATGCGACCTATATCCTATCGTATGGGTTGCCTGGAAGAGATCACTAGTACTGATAAGGCCGCCTTTACACCGTACAAGTTGTAAATTTCGTGTTACTTACTTTAAGGTGTAAACGAAATAGCGACGTTGCCAAAACTGTTGACGCGTATTCAAATTTGAACCAGGTGAAAGCACAGATGGTTGCATTGTTTTAAAAAAACATGGCCATGCTGTGTCAGTGTGTGTAAAGTCCAATGATGTGAGAACAATGTTTTGTCACACCGTGCAGTTGCCCTAACAGGGCATGTACCTATTAGGGTTACAGATAAAAACACTTATTAACAGAAATAAAAGGTTACAGATTGATTGGGTTACAGTATCGTTTATGTTTCCGTTATTAGTGTTTCTGTTATAAAACAGTTTCAAAAAACAGTGTTAAAACCCCTTATTTCGGTTACTGTTTCAGTCCTTCTTACTTACTTAATTTAATTTATTTTATAGTTAGTTTATTATTTAGATTTTAGTTTATGAATACATTATTGTTTATTTTTAGCCCGATTAATCCATACTAAATAAATGCGACAGTGTGGCTGTCTGTCTGCCTGCTACGCTTTCACGGGTCATCTGCTCAACCGATTTTGATGAAATTTGTACAGTGATAGGTTAATATATTATATCGGGAAGGACATAGGTTACGTTTTATCCCGGAAAATTAAAGAATTTCCGCGGAATTAAAAACTTAATCCACACTGGCGTAGTTGCGGGCATCACCTAGAATCAAATAATTAGTAGGCAAGCGTGCTCAACCTTATTCTCCATCACCATTTGCCAGCAAGTCTAAATTAAAAAAGTCGCCATTCATAAAATGGCAGTGGTAGATTCACTTGACGATTCAAAAGTACGATATAAAAGTTTATTTGAATAAAAAACATTTGAATTTGAATTTGAAAAAGAAGGGTAGGTATTGGGGTTCATCACACTGGCCAAGTGCGGATTGTGAGACTTCGCCTTCATGCATGCAGGTATTCTCACGATGTTTTCCCTCGACGTTATAGCAAATTATATTTTGATTGCTTTAATTTAATTAACAAAATGTATTTTTCCCCAGGTTCACTTTTCCTATGGATTTATTGGCCGTCTTTCAACTCCGCGCTCACAACTACTAACAGCGAATACCAAAGAGCAGTTATAAACACTTACTTATCTTTAGCTTCAGCTACTGTGAGTACCTACTTCGAGATTAATAGAAAATTGCTTCTTTTCAACTATTAAGAATCTTTTAGGCTTTTATATCTAATTTGCGTCTTGGTAATATTATAAAAATGGTCTGTGTAATAAAAACCGCTTGCTGCTTACTTCAATATTTTTATGGCTTTTAAGGTCATTTTTTATATAAAACGTTTTTAAGAAAAAGTGATTTCTTAAGTTCTTCTTAGTAGTATTATTAAAGCAACGAACATTCCAATTTCTTCACCACATCAGTTCAAACTCCAAATAAAAGTCTAATAGAGTAAAAATTACATTTATAATAAAATGTGAAATAAGTATGATTATATTATTATTACTAAAAAGTTGATGCCCGCGACTTCGTCCGCGTGAATTCAGTTTTATGTAATTCCGCGCAATAGCCTTTGTCCTTCGCCGCGATGCATCTCCTATCACTATTAAATTTCATCAAAATCGGTTGAAAAGATAGGCCCTTAAGGCGTAGCAGACAGACAGACAGACACACTGTCGACAGAAAGATTTCCTTTTATAGGATCATTAATATTTTCTTTAAATTACTGAATTCATAAGGCATAATTTTCCATATCTCTAGGTAACAACATTCGTAATGTCGGCAGTCGTCAGTCACAACCACGGAAAGTTAGACATGGTGCACATCCAAAACTCGACATTAGCGGGCGGCGTGGCTGTCGGCTCTGTGTGTAACATGCATATAATGGCCGGCGGGGCGATCGCTATCGGAATCGGTGCTGGAATCATGAGTGTACTGGGATATAGATATTTAACTGTAAGTAGAGTTGTCAAGTTATATACTTAATAGTAAACCATAGATATTTGACAAACGGTGCACATACAAAACTCGACGTTAGCGGGCGGCGTGGCTGTCGGCTCTGTGTTGTCAAGTTATATTTAATAGTAAACCATAGATATTTGACAAACGGTGCACATACAAAACTCGACGTTAGCGGGCGGCGTGGCTGTCGACTCTGTGTGTAACATGCATATAATGGCCGGCGGGGCGATCGCTGTCGAAATCGGTGCTGGAATCATGAGTGTAATGGGATATAGATATTTAACTGTGAGTAAAGTTACCAAGTTATATTTAATAGATATTTGACAAACGGGATGGCGTAGTGTCAGTGGGAGTGCTGTTGTCTTAACGCGGGTTCGTTTGCCGGCAGGGTCAACTTGGGAATTTATAAATTCAGATTTTTCTCTGGTCTGGTCTTGTGGGGGGTCGGTCGTGGCTATTTACCGCCCTACCATCAAAGATCTGCCGCCAAACGATTTAGCGTTCCGGTACGATGCCATGTCAGAGGAAATTCAGAAAATATAAATAGCAAAATTGACTGCCGGGAATAGAACCCGGGACCTCCGAGACCACAACGCTCACCACTACGCCAGTGAGATCGTAAAAATTATGTACAGTTTAAGTTGAGAGATAATAATGGCTTATTTTTTTACAGCCTTGCCTAACCAAGTGTGGTATCCGGGACACATGCGGTGTCAACAACCTCCACGGCATGCCCGGTATCTACTCAGGGCTGCTGAGCGTTGCGTTCGCCGCTGTCGCCACCAAGGACGTCTACGGAGACGATTTGGCTGCAGTTTTTGGAGCTATGGACGGTGAAGTAAGTGATCTTATCTTACTAATATTATAAATGCGAAAATTGGGATGGATGTATGAATGTATGGATGGTGATGATTTGACGACCTCCGTGGCGCAGTGTGTAGCGCTGTTGTCTTAACTTGCGGAGGTCCCGTGTTCGATCCCCGGCAGGGTCAATTTGGGAATTTATAATTTCTGAATTTTCCCTGGTCTGGCCTGGTGGGAGCCTTCGGCCGTGGCTAGTTACAACCCTACCGGCAAAGACGTGCTGCCAAGTGATTTAGCATTCCGGTACGATGCCGTGTAGAAACCGAATAGGGGTATGGGTTTAATATAACTGCCATGCCCCTATAAGTTTAGCCCGCTACCATCTAGCGGATCTGGCTGAAATTTGGCACAGAGATAGACTGTAATAGCCGTAACTGTAAATGTCTGGAATAGCATATGGGCTACTTTTATCCCGGAAAACTAAGGAGTTCCCGCGGGAACCAACAAACCTCGATCCACGCAGACGGCATTAGCTAGTTTTGCTATACTTATTGTGGAAAGGGACGAGTGGTCTAGTTGCGACACCGTACTCTGTGGCGATCCATGCAGGAGACCTTCGTCTATTGGTTGAGACGACGACAACGACGAGTCTTGTCATAAAACCAACGGATATAGATGAATTAAAAATTTACGAGGGACGAGTGGCTTAGTTGTGAGAGACGAGTGGTCTAGTAGTCATGACAACGCGTATCAGTCGGTTGTGATTGTTAGGCAACGTTGACCCAAGTCGTGAGATAATAATGATGATCACGTGTTTTTATACGACTGCCTGAAAAAAGGAGTATATTGTTTTCAGGGTTCATGTATGTATGTATGTATGTGAGTTTGTATATTACACTATAACTTCTGTACGCCTGAACCGATTTTGATAAATGAGGTATCGTTAGAATCCCTAGCTTATTCCGGGTAAGATAAGCTAGTGAAAGTTAAAAAAATGCCCATGGTCCCGCATTAAAGACTAAAATTGATAAAAAAATCGAAAATAAGATTAACTATATAATCATCGTCTAGAAAATGATGAGCAGATTCCGAAAATATATAATACAATATCCAGTGATTCACAAAATAATATAATTTATTAAAAATGTGTATAAGATTCTAATTTAACTAGATTAATTTAGATTTTTGACTTTTTAGTTTGTTTTTTGGCAGGGCAGTCGTGTTTTTTAATTATTTTAATTATGACTTGTTCCAGGAAGGGACCGGCAGAACAGCAATGAAACAGGCTCTGAATCAACTTTATGCTACTCTTGTGACGATCGTCATATCACTAGCCGCTGGAGCGCTCACTGGTTAGTTAGATCTTTTTAATTTTAATTTAATTTATTTATTAATAACTAGTAGATGCCCACGACTTCGTCAGCGTGAAGTGATTTTTTGAATTCCCACGGGAACTCCCCAGTTTTTTGTTAATACGTTAAGTCAATACTTAACAAATAATGTGGCTTTCTATAAGTAACAGAATTTTCAAAATCGGTTCAGTAGATCCAGAGATTACCCCCTACAACCTCACAAACTTAACCTCTTTATAATATTATCACCTCCTATTGTGAACTCTGTATAGATCAACGGCGTTGACGACATTCCTGGCGCTGTTTTTAGCGTCGTTGTCTTAACGTAGGAGATCCCGGTATCGATTCTCGGCAGGGCCATTGTAGGAATTTATAATTTCTGCATTTTATCTGGTCTGGTCTGGTGGGAGGCTGTGGCAGGCCTAATTACGGCAAAGACGTACCGACAAGCGATATAGCGTTCCGGTACGATGCTGTGTAGAAACCGATTAGGGGTATGGGTGAAATATAACTACCATGCTCCTAACAGGTCAGCCTGCTACCATCTTAGACTGCATCATCACTTACCATCAGGTGAGATCGCAGTCAAGGGCTAACTTGTAGTGGATACAAAAGAAAACTAAGTACTCACTTTCTGGTTTATTATAAGCAAAAAATAATTTTGTATACTATTGTTAAGTATCTCATAATTTTAATGTTTGGGTATTAACCTATTATTAATGCGTAATGGCAAAAGATATCTATACTAATATTATAAATGCGAATGTATGGATGGATGGATGGATGGATGGATGTATAGATGGATGGATGTTTGTTACTCAATCACGCCAAAACGGCTGAACGGATCTGGATGAAATTTGGCACAGAGATAGATTAGGAGTAACACATAGGCTACTTTTTATCCCGGAAAATTAAAGAGTTCCCGCGGAAACCAAAAACCTCAATCCACGTGGACGAAGTCACAGGCATCAGTTAGTAATAATATAAATAAATTTGCTTTGAGTCAGTAATTTATTTTTTCACACACGATTTGTACTCGTACCATAAACATTTGCCTGTCGAGTTGCTACTCGTATTAACGCGTAACGTAGACAACCGATAAATAAATAAAAAATCTTTTATTATAATTTTAATACTAAATGTTTTTTGATAATTTTAAATCCACATTGACATTATGTTAACTCTAAAATAATATTGGATGCGATGCAGTTTTTTCTCTATGACGCAATATTTGTAGCATTATTTGTGTATATGTCACCGTAAGATTGTAAAAACTGTTAGACCTTACTCGCGAAATTGTAAACTGTCGAATGATTGTGAACCGTTTAATGTTCTGAGAGTAAATTTTTGAAACATTGATTGTATTTACGTTTTCTTGTCTGTTTCATGTAGGTTAGGTTAGGGTTCGACATAAATAATCAGGTAGTGTTAACCTAAGTTACCTGTAAATTAGGTTCTATCGGGTTAATTAATCTATCAGATTACAATCTACTTGAAAATAATGCGTTAAATTGTAGTCTTTCGACATTTAGATTATAATCTAAAAGTTTTTACAAACTTACGGTGACATATACATTAAAAAAAATTAATAAGGGTAGTACATCAAAAATTGGAATAAGGGTATAGAACAGTTGAGTCGAGTCTTTTACGTTGATATTGATATTGTTTGTTTGGGTGAGCACGAACTTGCCAACGTAGTTACGTTGAAAATAAATAAAATTTAATTTAAGTCGTTATCAATTAAACCTGTTTGATGGATAAAAGGTAACCATAGTATAAAAGACCTAATAAGTTCGCTTCAAATTGAGGCGCCTATCAGTTACCTTTATTATTTACCATTGGATAAAAATAGGTCACTGTCAAAATCAGGCATCTACGTTAGGCAGCAACCTCTCTATATCAAATTTATTGACTCCCCTAATAACATATAGGTAATAAGAGGTTACATAGTCTGTATATTCAATTTGCGTACAAACATGTTTACGTAAAATAAACATGACAACTTTTTGAAAGAACATTAAAAAAACTTGATTATATTCGGCCCTTCTCCGACCAAAGCTTTAAGAGCTTTAACAATGATAAATTTCTACATGATCTTCATAACATAGACTGGGACGCTATCTATACTGCATCTACTGTGGACGATAAAGTAAATTTATTTAACTCAATGCTAACCGAATTGTTTGACGTGCATGCACCTTTACGGCCAATTAAGCTGAAACACTTGCCTGCTCCCTGGCTGACTAAAGATATAAAAGTTGTAATGGCTAAACGCAACTCAGCTAAAGCTAAATTTAAATTAAACCCTACCGATGAGAATCTCATTAAATACAAAAAACTTCGGAACCGTTGTAGTAAACTTTGTAGAGATGCGCAGCGCAATTATATACATGACTCCATAGACAATGGCAATCCTGTAAAAACATGGAAGTTTCTGGCTTCGCTAGGTATTGGCAAGCAACGAAATCAAGCCATTAAGAATGTCAACTTGAATCATCTTAATATTCACTTCTCTACAGTTACTCTGATGGACAGCCTAACTAAAGCTAACACCTTAGCCTGTATCGGTGAATCGGCTAGACATTATTTCCCTCCTTTTAAGTTTAAATCAGTTACGTTGAATGAAGTTGAAAAACATATTCTAGCAATTAAATCCGATGCAATTGGGAGTGATGGCATAAGCCGAAAAATGGTGCTATTGGCTTTAGAAAAAGTGACCCCAATTCTTTGTCATATTTTTAATCACTCCTTGTCAACTAGTATCTTTCCCAATGTATGGCGCTCAGCATTTGTTATACCCGTCCCTAAAACTGCTAATCCTTCGTCTTCTTCTCACTTTCGTCCTATTTCCATATTACCCTTTTTATCCAAAGTCGCTGAACGAATAGTGTCCTCTCAACTTCGCATCTACCTATCTTTCTCGGTGCTGTTGATCGTCATATGCAGCTGCGTTCTACCATGGATAATAAGCTCAAAACTCCTAGTCATCGTACAAAATTTTACAGCAAATCGTACACGGTGTATGCTGTGCAGCTAAGGAATTCTCTACCCAAAAATATTAGAGACTCCAAATCCTTACCTATTTTTAAAAATAGTCTCAAAAATATTTCCTTAACCAAGTCATGCCATAATAAATAAATCATACTTTTATCTTAATTCGTTACCTACTATGCGTATTTAATTTTTATATTTAAATGTGTAATTTGTGTATGTTTATGCATAATATTTTTATTGTTATATTTATGTATTTTATTTACATGTAATGTATATATACAATACGTTTATTATGTTTTATATTTTGTACTTACTTACTTAATAATAACGTGTATTCTATTGTGCCACACTACCCTACACATCTTATTCGATCCTCTCACCAAAGGTTGCCTGGTAGAGATTGCTCAGTAAGCAATAAGGCCGCCTTTGCATACCTAGTTTATAGTTAACTTTACCTTGTATTTTTCATGTGTGCAATAAAGTATTTATCTATCTATCTATCTATCAAACTCTCAGATGTACGAGTATGTACTTGGAAGAGTTCAAATATTCGACTACATTTCGATTACATTTGTACTAGTGGGAGATAGAGATGAATGGTTTTTGGCACGTACGATTTTTGTAAGGTCCACGTATTTTATTATCCCAAAAGAACTTTTTTGAAGTTAAAACTTCTTTAGGCGCGTTGAGTACTATTTGGTAGGGGGTAAAAATGTAAATACGCGTGATCGACACTATTCTTCTTAAGACAAAAGGTCTTAAGTATAATAATATAGTACATTCGTAATTAAACCTAATGTCTTAGCTTTAAGATTTATATTAATAAACGCTGTGTAACCGTGGGCGACACCTCGCATCGCTACGAAGACAAAAGGCCTTAAATATAAATATAGTACTTTCGTAATTAAACTTTAATGCCTTAGATTTAAGGTTTATATTTGAATTTTTTTTTATATTATTATTTATTTATTTTTCAATTAGAAAAAAAATATTTAAATATTCGTTTTCACTTCTATCAGTGTCTATGACTGCCATTTTGCTTTTATTTTTCCACTAATCACGAGTATATTATGTTCTAATAACACGGGATGGGTCAAAATAGACCATTAAAATAAAATATGTGATTTGGTCTCGTACCTACGTATAAATTAAGAACTATCCCTCTAGTAAACAGGTTAGAACAAAGAATTTTTATTTATAGACAGAACATCGGAAAGGTCTGCAAAAAAATTACCTTTATCTAACTCCGTTTTGTGACCTTTGTATCAATTTACTGCTTACACTGGGCGAGATTCGGGGAAATCGAAACAAAAGCCTCTGGCGCTACACCCATTTATCTTACTCCCTTTTATTATTTAGCAGTTAAGTCAAGTCACTCTTAAAAGAATGTAATAAAAATAATAAGTGGGACGATTAATCACTTGTTGTTTGTGACCGGCAATCTTTCTTGTTTTTTGCTGAAAAAAAATGAAATTTTTCACGGGAAAACATTTTAAAAGTTGTTTATTTCGACTCGGCTTCGTAGCCGCGTAGAAGGTCGTAGACACAAGAAAGCTATGTATGTACGTAACTATATAAATAAGTGTCCGCTTCTACAATAAGCTCCCAAAAAACATGTTGAATAAGTCCAATTTTAATGTAAAATGTAAACTCAATGAAAAATCTTATTACCATGTAAAGGACTACTTAAACGACAATGAAGCTTGATAATTTGCTCTATGGCTCTGATAGTTCCTTAGTTAAGATGATTTGTGAGATGGTGATAATAAAAAAACCCCGGCTGAGTTTGTTGTGGGTTCTTCTCAGACCAGGGCGCGTTTGGAACCCTCGTAGCTTCAGTTTTAAGATACCGTTACCGATTATCACTGTATATGTCATCACACTGTATATCACTTTTGTATGTGTCACTATACATTAGCTCTGCATTCAACTCGCGCGCGAACCGTAGATACAATGCGGATTTTGGACTTGAGGCTTACTTTGCACTGGCTTATCCTGAAATGACAACATTTACTTGCATACCAACTTTAGTAAACTCACGGTCAGTACTTCAGAAAAGATGCCCAGACGTAAATTTTTTGAGATGATGAGATTAAAGATTTTGCTGTATGACCTTTGTATATCAGTTCCCTTAGCACAAGTTTACACATTTCGACAACGTTCTTCAATTCGGACATCGAATCACAGGATTGTTTTTATTAAAACCACTATTAAACACTACCATATTATTTCATAACAGTGTATGTACAGCAAGTGCTTGCTATGTAATAAGTCGAAACATAAGTCAAAGATATTAATTTTAATTTGGGTTAACAGTACTAAAATAACATTTCAAAATTTCAGAAATCGAATACCTTTAGACGACCAATTCTTTCGTAAATACCTGATTATAATTAATAATTAATATTATTAATAATATATAAGGTATTATAATTAATAATTAATAATATTAATTATTAATTATAATACCTGATTATAATTAATAATTAATATTATTAATAATATTAATTATTAATTATAATCAGGTAATTTATATACCTGAATCTCGGAAACGGCTAAAATGATTTTCATGAAATTTAGGTTTCGGGGGCGATAAAATTTCAAAAATATAATATTTATAATACATAGTAATTAGCGACATATTGGCCTGGTGGGAGGCTTCGACCACCATACCGGCAAAAACGAGCCGCTAAGCATTCCGGCACGAGCAAGTCGTGTAGAAACCGAATAGGGGTATGGGTTTAATATAACTGCCATGCGCCTAACAGGTAATCCCGCTACTATTTTAGACTGCATCATCATCATCATTATAGTCGCAGTCAAGGGCTAACTTGTAGTGGAATAAAAAAAAGTTATTTGGACCATTCCAGTAAGTGACTAATATTACTGCTACTACTTGTGACGGGCGGACTCTCACTTCTATAACATACAATGACTTATGATGCGGCTTCCGTCCATAAATCTTTCTGTCCGTTTCTCCGCCTGTATGTCCATCATCATAGCTGCTTATTTCATTGACTAAACTAGCGGCACGCTATGATGGCCGGTTTGACGTTTGTCCGCTCATGAAGTTCCGTATTAATTGATAACGACTTTGAAGGAAATAATTGTATTACTTTATTGACGATAGTGATGTGCAGAGATTCATAAATTTTATCGAATGTAGTTTCTCATGAAGTTCCGTATTAATTGATAACGACTTTGAAGGAAATAATTGTATTACTTTATTGACGATAGTGATGTGCAGAGATTCATAAATTTTATCGAATGTAGTTTTAGGTTTAGGACTCAAAATTTATTTATTAAATTGATTTCTTAAATGTATACAAGTGTAGAAAAATCAGTTTGCACCATTTAAGGGGTGAATGTACTTGTGAATATGAACAATTTTCACTATGTGGACAAACCTCTGAAATCGCAAAAAAATATCAATAAATTTTTAAAAATGGAATCTAATACGATCGTCACATAGGATCGCTGGCTAGCACAACTACTACCTCCGGCAAACTCGCGTCAATGCTCAATGCAAAACAAAGCAGTTTCGAATTGACGTTGCTTCGAAAAGTATAAACTGTCAGTGCAATGCGATTGTGATATAGTTTTGACCTGGCTTTGGATTTCAAATATTGATACTGCATTACTGTTGACCCTTGCTCGTTAATTTGGACTCTGTTCAAGCCCTTTGTTGTGGATTTCGTCGATATGACCGAACGTACGCAGAGAACTGTTCTAAATAGTCAGACACGTGAGTTCGTAATACGCCTTCGTAACTATTTCGATCGTGAAGCTCAAAATGGAGGGCCAATTTTACCTATAACGTCAGTGGTTGAACGCGTAGCTGATGCGCTTAATATTGGACAACGAAATGTTAGACGGATAACTAAAAAAAAATATGGCGAGACTGGCACAGAAGAAAATAAACTTCACACACCAAAAAAGAGAAAACGAGCAAAACCAGTCGTAGGCATCGATAGCTTTGATGCCGATGCTATCCGAAGACATGTTTACGGCTACTATTTACAGAAGGAGTATCCAACAAGAAAAAAGTTGGTGCATTCACTGAAGGAAGCTGGATTATTCTTCGGTGGGGAAAGTTCTTTAACGAAGATTTTGAAGACCATTGGATTTCGATACAAAAAATGTAACAAACGCAAAATATTGATGGAAAGATTTGATATAGCGATGGCAAGGTATACTTTTTTACGGCAAGTGAAAGAAATCAAAAATTGGCAAAATGTTGTGTTCTTGGATGAAACATGGCTTAATGCTAACCATACTGTAGGCCGTTCTTGGAACGATGACACAGCAGCATCTACTTCCAAAGTTCCTGTAGGAAAAGGATCGCGACTTATAATTTGTCACGCCGGAACCATCAACGGGTTTGTCGAAGGTTCTCTCATGGCTTTTGCGTCAAAAACCACTGGAGACTATCATGAAGACATGAATGGAGAAAAGTTTACTGAATGGTTTACCTCAATGTTGTGTAGCCTCCCTGAACCATCTATTATAATTATGGACAACGCCCCATACCACTCGATGCAAATTGACAAGCCACCTGCCCAATCCCAAAAGAAAGCTGATATCGTCGCATGGCTTCGTAAAAATGGCGTAGATGCAAACATGAATATGTTAAAAGCGGAATTAGTACGTCTTTTAAAAGAAAACAAACCAACCAAGATCCGATACGTAATTGACGAAATAGCATTAGAACATGGGCACAGAGTTATACGGTTACCGCCTTACCATTGTGAGTATAATGCGATTGAGTTGGTGTGGGCTCAAATTAAGGGATATGCTGCAAGACACAATACAGAACCCCCATTTACCACAAAAAAAATGCTAAAATTATTAGAAGAAGCTTGTGAACATGTGACTAAAGGAGACTGGGAAAAGGTTGTGAATAGAACTGTTAAATTAATAAGGGAAGATTATGAAAGAGATGTGAAAATAGATAATATTATAGAAAACGAACATATAATTATTAATGTATGTGATGATAGCAGTGACGACAGTGAAAATAGTAGTATGGACGAATCTGATTAATTATGGCCTTTTGTGGCACCTTTTTTGGTATCTTTTGTATTCATATGTTTCTTGTGTGCATATAAAGTATGTATATTCATTTTCGTTCAAATATTCAGTTCGTTCAAATAAATTAAATAAACATATACATTTTTGTTTTATTAAACCTATTTAATCAGGTACAAAAACAAAACTTAATTGTTTTTTGTTCGAGAATAAATTGACATTCCACATCACTATTGTAATGTGTCAAACCGGCCATCATAGCGTGCCGCTAGTGTAATAACGCTGTGAAACGACAAAATAGAATTTTCAATCTCACGTTATTGTGTTATTGTCGAAAACTATCAAGATAATCGTTATATGAAAACTTTATTAATGACAAAGTTGCATGGAAGCAACCGGCCTCGCATCCAGTGACCCACAAGTCAGTGTAATACTTGTAACGTATGTGTTGTGTTGTCTACATATTGTAACCTTTTCTTTTCTATGAAAAGAGCAACTGCTGAGTTTCTTGCTGGCTCTTCTCAGTAGAATTAGCTTTCCGAAGCGGTGGTAGTCTTAACATTTCATAAGTGGCACAAGTTGTCCTACATGAAATAAATAAATCATTTATCATTTATCATGCTAAACATAGGTAGTAGTAGGTACCTATATAGGATTCCGAGTGAAATCTCGGTTTCAATACCGGAACGGTCGTCCGAGCTGCTCTCGAGTCTATCGCGTCAATAGTTTTAAGATAACTCACTTGATCGACTCCTAAACGATTTACCGACAAAAAGAAAATACTGCAAGATTTGTTCAATACATTTTACCGGTCCAAACTCTTCCATAACTTGTTTGCTAGAACGCACTTCCAATGACAACTTCTTTGCTATGTGAAAACTTTTTTACTCAAGTTAAATAAAATATGTGGGCGACCGAGCTTTGCTCGGTATTTTTTTTGGTAAATCGTGTTTTTTCGAAATTATATTTAAATAATAATAATAAAAAAACTAAAGTAAAAATAAAATATTACTTAATATATTATATTAAAAAAGGGACGTTTACCTTGGCTCCATCTTTCCGTGGTATATCCGTACCGATTAATGATCACATTGAGCTCTTGGGAATTGACATCTCTCCCTACCTCAATTTCGGAAAATATATCGAGTCAAAGGCCAAAACAGCTGCCATAAAACTTGGTATCCTGAACAAAGTGAAGCGGTACTTCACGCCAGAACAGCGCCTCACTCTTTATCAGGCACAAGTTCGTTCTGGCATGGAGTATTGCTGCCACCTTTGGGATGGATCCGCCAAGTACCAACTCGATACATTAGACTCGATAGATCGCCGTGCCCTAAGAATAATTGGTGATCAATCACTTACGCAGGCGAAATTGCTGAGTCTACAACACTGACGCAATGTCGCCTGCTTATCGATGTTTTATCGGATATAACATGGGGAATGTGCTCTGGAACTTCACAACCTTGTTCCTCCTTCTCCGTTCTACCACAGAACAGCGAGAAACCGTGAGCGTTGGCACCCTTACATGGTTGACGTTCAATTTGCTCGCACGAAGGGTTTTTGCTCGATGTTTCTGATACGAACCGCTAAGGTGTGGAACACCCTCCCAGCGCACGTGTTTCCTGCCACTTATAACTTAAGTACCTTCAAGGCAATAGTGAATAGGCATCTTCTAGGCAAGCGCGTTCCAACCTAGACCTCATCATTGCTTTGCACTAAGCATGATTGTCGTCAAGCTCAAGCCTATCATGCAATAAAAAAAAAAGGGAAAATATAATCGGCCTAGAGGACATCTGGACTCGAACCGGAGTCATCTAGTTTCGGGACCGCCCTGTTTCCCACCTGAGCTATTATAATCTTGCGGAAAAAATATAAAGGTATTAGATAATAATAATGATAATAAAATATCTTTATTTGCAAAAATTACATAGGTGAGGAGGAAGTTACATAGGAAATGTATATAAGTAAAAGTCACGTACTTTTTTCATGGGTATATTTGAGGACCTGGAGAGTGACATACGCTTTATATCTCTATAAATTAAGGAAACATATTCCACATGGACTCAACACATCAGCTAGTATATAATATATAAAAAGACGTTTTGTGCTGTCTGATCCCTGGTGGAGTGTGGTTGCTTTCAACCGTAAAGACGGCGGGAATTTCCCCAAAAATCCATCAATATTATTATAATGAAAAACGATTACTGGAAAATTTACCTGATGGAAATTTACCTAGTTTTACTTTCGCGAGGTACTCATCTCGAATTTCACTCGAATAATAGTATTGTTACTTTCGTTTCAGGTTTATTTGCTAAGCTGCCGTGTTTCTCGCCTCTCAAAGACAGGGATCACTATAACGATGACGTCAATTGGGAGCTGCCTGAGTGACATCTCTTCACAAAAAATATAACGAGAACATAATATTATACATGAACAATGATTAAATGTTTCTTATACATTGCTCGACTTTTGCTGTTTCTCGACTTATATTAAAAATGCGAAAGTTTAGATGGATCGACAAATGGATGGATGTTTGTTACTCAATCACGCCAGAACGTCTGAATGGATTTGGATGAAATTTGAGAGATAGATTATAGACTAAAATAACACATAGGCACATATTTTATCCCGGAAAATTAGAGTTCTCGCGGGAACCAAGAAACTTCAATCTACGCGAAGTCGCGGGCATCAGCTAGTAAATTATAATTTCAGTAGTTTATAAATCCTAATAGATCCAAGTCAAGTTCAAAGTGTATTTTTTATTCAAATCAACTTTTAAAAGTGCTTTCGAGTGAATCTGCCGCTGGTTCGGAATGACATTCCTACCTAGAGGAGCCAGCAAGAAAGAATCCGTGAGCTACGGCGGGACCAACCAATAGTTAAACGATTAGTCTTTCTCTTTACTTTTCAAACAATGCGACAACTCAGAGCTGATTTATTTGTAGATTTTATAGATTTATTTATTTTCTCATAAACATAGATACTTATAAACTAATGAACGGAGACAACTGCGTTAGTATAAAACTGTGGTGCAGCAGTTAACGCCCACCTCCAGGTTTACAAATCAAAAGAAAACAAATGATAAACTGAAAAATGAAAATTAAAAATAAAAAATCTTAGTATTAATATACATTAGGATTACGTGTAGTATGGGTGAGTGTGTGTGTGTGACTCGTGTGTTGTAACTTTGCAAGGGGTGAATATGGATGAAGTTTAATATCTAAGGAGATTTCAGTCTCATCCTGTGGTCTCATCATAATTTAGGGTAAGAAGCCAACTTGTCAATTTTTATTTGCATTTTCGAGAAGTCAGAGGGTAGACATGTCTTTAGATATGTAGTATTTTATAATTTTTTTTATAGACCAATGCACATAAGTAGTATGACTGACGACCCGCTACGGCAGTTTTTGACTTTGTCAGACCTCGGCTTATTTTTTTCAAATTCAGAATCGTAAATAGTTGAAGCATGCTTTCGAAGGATTAGCGACAATATGAGGTTTTAAATAGCAAAATAGAGTTACAAGAGGTACAGTCAGAACCTTGGTCAGTTAATATACTTCAGAAGTGGGAAAGAGGATAGGTTTTGATGTCATGACCTTCAGAACCGCATGCTGAGTCCTCTCCAGCTGAAGCATCACTGTTTTACCAGCAACACCCCAGACCTTTATGCAATAACCGAGCACAGACTGCACGATTCTGGTTTGTAGCCCGGAACGTGCTAGCAAAAAGACATTGTATAAGATGGCATGACATGAATATATTGGTACTTGAGCAAAAAGCCCGTCGCTGTTATGGCACGTTATTATCAACGAAGTTGCTTCGAAAAAGCTTTTTGCATTTTGATGCCATAGTAAGTAGGTAGCTATAATATATATCTACCTAGGATATAACGATGACATAGCTACTTGCGTGAATTAACTAGTAGGTACCCTTATTTTACAGGCACTTTTACGACAGAATTACGACTATTGTGACTAATCTTATTTATTTATTTTTTCAACATACAAACTCTAAAAAAGACGGCACAACTACATTTATCCGTCTATCCGTTAATTTTTCAGTCTTTCATATTCTAACTCATAACTTTAAATTGATAGATTTAGTATTTAGAATAGTTTTAAATATTCCATAATGCTAATGAAGAAAATCTAAATAAAATATATTATTCTTATTACATTTTGGTAATGAGACCATTCCAGGACATAAAGAAAAATTCGATTTTCAATTTTTTTAATTATTGTCGTTTCAACTAGCCTAGCTTTAGTTCTTTCATGAATCACATAATTTCTGATTTAATAATCCGAGATCAGAATCAGAGAAAATCTGAAATTTCTCTCTACTGTCCGTTGAGTTCGCGTTGTCCTAGGTGAGCGACAGAAGCGACGCCACGCGACGCAACGCGACGCAACGCGATACGACTCCATATAAAATGATACGTAGTCGATTAGATACATCTGTATTCTATGGTGGCCTTAGCGACCATGTCTCGAACCCATTTGACATTACTGGTAACAGGCACTGCATTTGGACTTTAGGCATTGGCCCGTTGTCCTAGAACGATGAAAGCGACGCGACTCTGTTCGATTGCAAACATAATATACTTAAAATAATATATTATCTGTATTACATTAAGATTATTTTATCTATGTAAATACAAATAATGTTAGTGAGGCGTATTATTACGCATGGCAACATCGCTCTCTCTTCTAAACCTTCTGCGATTGAGATGATTGGGTCAATAACTTATTATTAGTATTGTAATTAAGTTTAATTATTTAGGCAGCTATTGTGCCTGAGCAACGAAATAAAATTATTCAAAGGTCTATGTGGCTTATATTTTCACTACAGAAAATGACAAACTTATCCATGCGACGACTAGCCACGTGAGGGGTCTTCTACGATTTGATACTGTCGCGTCGCGTCATTTGGAGTCGCGTCGTTGCGTTTGCCGTTAACATAGGACAATGCCTATGAAATTTCGGACAAAATTCCTAGCATAAAATAACCTGTTATAAAAATTAAAACAATAGCGTGTTATAAAGCTCGTTCTACCACTATCGGAGCACTAAACGGCAGACCGCGTTAACTGGTAGTCAATACAATATCATGAAATATTCATGGTGGAATGTTTCCGAGCGCTTGCGATCGCTTTTATTGGTATTTAGGACAACTTTTTTAATGTCTCGCCTTCCTTTTAGATTTTCTACTAGCAATTTTTTTATTCTATTTGCACTTTTCTGATCATTTTCATAGTTGGCCGAGGCTGTACCTTCTACTATTATAAAAGCGAAAGTTTAGATGGATGGACGGATAGATATTCGTTACTCAATCACGCCAGAACGGCTGAACGGATCCGGATGAAATTTGGCAAGATAGATATAAAGTCTGGAATAACACAGGCTACTTTTTATCCAGGAAAATTAAAGAGTTCCCGCGGGTACCAAATATTCTCAATCCACGCGGACGAAAACGTGGACATCAGCTGGTTTCGACTAAAGTGGAGCAGAATACAGATATATTCAACTTTGTGAGAAGACAAGATAGATCCATACAAATCAAATTATTCCAGGGTTTTAATTTATTTTTGATGTATTATTTTTTGTCAGGTTACGTAAAATGTATCTATTTGCATATGCCTATTGCCTATTTTGTATGAAGAATGCGTACATTTTTAGCATATCCATGCATGCAGACATAATATTATGTGACTTGTGAGCCCATACAAACCACAAAACAACAGCACCTTTGGTACAGCAGCAGTACATCGGGTTTCTATATAATGTTTAAAATATTTTCCTGCTTGACTTTCGACCATGTCGGCCAATCTTCACGGAGGATAGCCATTTTCGAGGGTGATTATATATATTTATATATACTTACCTATCCACAAGCAAATAGGCGCACATTCGTCACTACAGGGTTTTACAAGTCCTCCGAAGCATGAGAGCAATATTTCACGACTAGCCACTTGAAATCGCCACTGAACTTCCTAAATATAGTCTAAGAAATTTTTCATACAAATACTCAATATCTTGCTTTTTTGGCCTGACCTGAGGATTGAACCAGGAGCTCGATATCCTCAATTGAACACGGTAACCACTAGACCAACAAGGTAGTTAAAATAATGTTAATTTAAATACAGAATAATATGATAGTTTCTCTTTATGTAGTACTTTCTAACAAAATATGGACCTTTTGGTTGCCTCAACAAAGACATTTATGTATTTATTATCATAGATTTAGCTCGCAGCGGAGACCAATCCTAAATCTATGTTTATTATTATATTCATAATGGTGGAAAGCTTAACGGTAGAATCGGTAGGTATTAAATCGGATGAAATGAATGATCGAAAACCAGATAGCCTCGAGTCAGGAAGGATCGCATTAATGCGATCCGAAATCCGGGAACATTTTGTATTAGCGTCGTGAATATTGCCTACAATGGCCGAATGGAATTTTACTAAAGTTAAGGTTTCCAAATCCAATAATTTTTTAATTAATTTTTTTAAATAATTATAGATCCAGCAAGATTGATTATATCTTCTGCTAAATCTTTTCCGACTTGATAGCTTTTCTGTAGTCGATGCCGAATGTGCCGATTGTGATTTTAAAATACCTTCTGAAATAACTTAGTATAGCAAGATTATGTGTCCAAAGAAGATTTAGCAACTTTTGAATTTTAAAATACTAGTGCTTTGACCCGAACTGAGACCTCGCGGCATCCATTCACTGCACCGTACGCATTAAAACGCGCTGAATCTGATGACGTCAATCGTTGTCCGTTTGCGTGGACATCGTCTCCGTTCGGTGAGCGGGTGTTACCTAGCATACGATTTCATAAAAAAAATTATAAAATGTTAAGACTATGCTTGCGGCTCCTGCGGCGAGCATGTCTAGATGCGCGCTCATCTTTACGTTCATAGACATCAGTACCTACTATCGTTAGACTATTTTTTTATTCCACGTAAGATTGTGCTAACGTCTATAAATAAGCACAAATTAGTAAAATTTTACAGAGCGCCATCTATTGACATTATTGTGAAGTTCTGCTAAAAATACTTAAGCTCATTAAAAATTAAATAATTTCGTTTCCTTTATTTATCTAATTTTAGTATTTGTTGTTCAAGTACAGGATATAATTAAATAATTGATCAAGTTTCAGGCAATCTTACAGAAAGTTGAGAGTTCTGAGGTCAACTTTGGACGTTAGAAAATCTCCACTTTGAAAGCCCCCCATTTCGTCAATTTTAGGGGAAACCTTAAAAAAATATATATTTTTGGACTCTATTCCTAATTATCGGACGGACGGACGGACGGACAAGTGCAAATTCACTCAAGTAGACTCAGAGACCTTCGCTTCGCTCGGTCAATTAAATCAGGCAAAACCTGAGTGAGTATGAGAATTTTAAGGAACAGCGCGAAAAGACAGAGTATATATAGATCCTCGGGGTTTTATGAATAACAAATTAGACAAAGCTTTGTTGACGTTGAAACATGATTGAAATTAATTACTGAAAAAAAAAACATGTAGAAGACTCAAAGGACGCTCGGCACGCTGAAGTGCGACTTCAGCGTGCCGAGCGCGTTCGAAACACGCCTCGCACCACCTTTTATGTAAATGCGGTTAACTTCAGTTGTGATAACGATAGACGCCGCGTTTATTCTCCGCTGTACTCTGTTGGTATGCGTTGCGTGTAAGTTTTACAGCAATACTTGAAAAAGTTATACCGAATTACAACATTTGCACCCTCCGGCTTCACCCACTAGTGGTGCAAGGGAATCCTTACTTATCCGTGCACCCACTTTATAATGGTTGGAAATAAAATTAAAATTATCAGTTACAAAGATTGAACTTTTTCAACTGGTGTATTAGAAGATTAGTGTTGTGTTGTGTGGGTGGTGATGGGTACCTACCTTAAGTTTGATTTCAATTCATACAGAATTGATTTGCGTGGGTATGTATTTGTTCGTGGGTGGGT
Source organism: Erebia palarica (assembly GCA_964035005.1). NCBI lineage: Eukaryota > Metazoa > Arthropoda > Insecta > Lepidoptera > Nymphalidae > Erebia > Erebia palarica. Next base: position 14,020,509 of record OZ035989.1, read on the forward strand.
ATGTAGTTCCGAATCCTACCTAATTGATCGATGAGATTCCATTTTTCAATTCAACTTATTTTTCCAAACAAGCTTTTTCTATGACAATTACAATTTTTGTGGTAGTCGATTCTCTCTCTGTCTCTCTCTGCGTCGTACATTATTATTACATTACTGAGGGTCGTGACCCTTTTCCATTAATTAAATAATGGTAGGAGTTTTGGGATAATAATGCGGTGGGTTCCCACGTCGTTCCGCAAAAGAAGTTGTTGATAGTTGATTAATAACTATACGAAAAATAATATAATTTTTATTTTCCACACAAAGTTAGTTAACCATGAAAATTATTTTACAACCTCGGTAAAAAGAGATACAAATATGTACACAGTATAAAATGTAAAAAGAAATCCTTTAATGGCTCACTTCTCTTATTCATAAAACCTTGCGTGCACCGAACGAACAATTCAATGGAGCCTTGTAGGGAAGCGCCCGAAAACATCCGCTGAAAGACGAAACAAATAATAAATTATGCGCCTAAGTGGCTGCGATTATCCACTTGTACCTTACGCTATCCAACCGCACCCGCAAAAATACACCCTAACCTTCCTAACATATGGCTCAAATTACAACGTTTATTCTGAATTTAAAGGACTACATCCATTAGCTATCCTCTTAAACTTAGCCAGATCCTTTATCCCCATAATACTGAAAGCACTATACGCCATCGAAACTGCGTGTCTTAAAATAAAATGGAAAATGCTCGTCCAGCCACATCTTATCTGGCAAGCTCATGCAATATTTATGCGTGGGGAACACTGAATGTCGATTACTGGCAAAGAGTGCAAAGAAAGCATTCATATAAATCTGATAAGGATTTCCAATGACCAACCCAACTCAGAACTGTAATATGGTCACCAAATACAGTTTTAATTATAAGTTAGTATTGAGTCCCCATCTTTTATCGAGGGCAAATGCACATTATTTATCTAAAATGGAATCGCGCGCTTGCTTCTATGTGTCTAGACATCTTGGGTTTTAAAATATCAAATAATTGGTCATGTTGCCGATCTTGTGGACTTGTATGAGCTCTGTACATCTTAGATTTTTTATATCAACGAATAAAAGGAATAGGCTTCGAGGCGTCTCCTGTGGATCTTGGGGACGCGGCTAAGGCTCTGGATATCTTGGGTTTTTATATCAAAGAATGAAAGCGATAGGCGTCGAGTATCTTGGAGGTACAAGTACGTGGGCGTGTAATCCGATTATTGCTTTACGTCTTGAAGGAGATTTTCACTGAATCCTTTTTTAGCGATAAATCTCTGAATTTATTAAGATTAAAACTGCCTTCGTAACGAAGGAATAAATTGAGATATATATAAGGTTTACGTATTGAATACATAAGTTTAGCTCATCTCAGCTTAAAATTTAATATGGCTAATCTCTAGATCCATAAGACCGATTAAGTTACCTTTGCCTATTAATAAAGATTAGGTAGTCCAATTTATGAAAATATTTTGATTTATTTGAGTCAGGTATTTTATCTAAGTATTCTCCTTAGGTAAAATACCTGACTATGGGCCTGATAAGAAGGCTCAGGGTCACTCAGCGGGCGATGGAGAGGGCTATGCCAGCATACATATATATACAGCATAGTGTCCCTACGTGATCAAATCAGAAATGAAGAAATCCGTAGGAGAACCAGAGTCACCGATATAGTCCGAAGAGTTGCGAAGCTGAAGTGGCAATGAGCGGGGCACATAGTTCGGAGAACCTGGACGTTGGCGTCTCAAAGTGCTGGAATGGCGACCCCGCACTGGAAAGCGTAGCGTCGGCAGACCCCCCACACGGTAGACGGACGGCATCAAGAGAGTCGCAGGGAGTCGCTGGATCCAGGCGGCGCAAGACCGTGGCTTGTGGAGGACCCTACAAGAGACCTATGTCCAGCAGTGGACGTCCATCGGTTGACGACGAGGTAAAATACCTATGTATCCTCGTTCAGAATATATAATTTTTAATTGTGTTTGTTTAGTCTATACTAATATTATAAATGGTACAGTTCTCGAGAGCACTACAACCTATTCTAACTAGTAAAATAAATGAAGAAGTAGCGGCTAGCAAACTACTACTAAATACAGCTTCAGACGATTTCATGACGAAGCTTTATGAGGCTGTTCATATCTGAAACAGCTTTAAGCTATGGCCTCATCCATAATCTTAGTAAGTAATGTAACTGACTACCTCGTGGATCTAGTGGTTAGCATATTCGACAGTGGCCGACGAGGTCCCGGGTTCGAGTTCCGGGTCAGCCATAACAAATATTGGCCTTTTCTGACAAGAACTTCTCAGTGATAGCCCGAAGTAAGGAAGTTGGCGATGTTTCACCCATGTGCCTCGGAGAGCACGTAAAGCCGTCAGTCCTGCACCTGATCTCTCAACAGTTATGTTGGATTTTCCGTCCCATTGAGCTATGAGAGTAAAGGAACACTTGTGCACTATAACACCTTCCGTGCAAATGTCTAATCTCTCTAGAGATAGGCCGTCGTGGCCGAAATTCGGTCGGGAGGACAATAAGTAATGTAACTATTCTTAGTGATAAGAAATAAATCTGAATTCGTGGGCGTTTCCCAGTAAACTTATAAAGCGTATACCTACGTAGTACGAATTATATGTTAGTAATATTGTAGGATAGAGTTTATAGCCGGATTAGATACTCGTAAAACATAATAAGTTATCATATTATGATGATGTAGCCGCCTAGGTTTATACGGGTAACGTTAATGTTAACCAAACTATCCAACTGCAGTAAACTTAACGCTTCATAACACCTAACGTTTCTCGGAGGTGAGGACGCAACTACTGTAATGGGATCCCTTAAATAAGGACCGATGTTACCCCTGCTGAGAGGTAATAAATTAACATTAGAGTCCCTCTCATAGTCATCAATGGCTATAGAGGCCTGAATTGAACCCTATTTTGAATACTGTATTGATAACATAATTATTTAATTTGAATGGCTTATAGTGTTATCGTTTATGAATAATAAGAGCTCATTTGACTTTAAATTGGATTAGAGAAATATAATGTCACGACAAAAACGTCATCATACTAAATGTGTCTTCTATAAATACGATCGTTTGGCGGTATTTGAGTCATTCTTTATCTGTTAGTGAAAGTGTAATCATTATTGTCGCTAGTAATTATTATTGGTATTCCGGATTAAAATAAGTACTAAAATTCTACATCAATGGGGTTAACTAAACCGCGTTACAAGTACGTATTAAACATATAAAATAACTGAACGTGAAATTATACAATATGAAGCATCATCTGTGTGTATTATTTCTACGAATATCCTACCTGCGTGCAGCAATCGATTTTGTACAATTTATATTGATATATTAGAAAATTGGAGAAATTTATTATCAATGGGTTTTCACACATACACATATTAAGTATTGTGTCAATCTGGCAAAGTGACCGATAAAATTCGGTAACCTATAATTATTTGTGTTTCAAATTATACACTGTACAATTCCACAAACTTAACTGACCCAGTGGTCATAATTGGAACTAACTTTTATGCCTGTTTAGTTTTTGTTTTTATTTTATGTACTAGTGACGCTGTCACCGGGTCCGATAATTTTGTCGGACTGTACACACAATATGCGCGCGGTCCATACCGTTGCCTGCATAACGTAATAAGTATACAGTTCGCGCGCGAATTGAATACAGAGTAAATGTATGTGTCACCCTACATTTACTCTGTATTCAAGTCGCGCAAAAATATTACATAACAAGTAGCGTGGGCAAGCGTGGACTGTGGAGTAAAACAGTCGCGTGGATTGGTTTGAAAATATACAGGACCGGCTTAAATGCATACATATTATTATTAACTGAAATGTCGGCATTGGCGAAATCGCACTTTAAGTGGATTAAAAATTTTTTATCTTCCTTTATAGTAATTTATGTAGAAATTCATAAATGTATACAATGAATTCTGCTGGTTTTTTTAAACTAGCTCATGTTCGAAACCATATCTAAACCGGAGAGTGGCTGTGTGCGAAACAAAAACGTGAAAAGGCAGCTTTGGATGTCGATTTCCATATTGCGGATTTCTGTTTTTAGGTTTTTATAAACCGGCTGTCAACCCCTCTCTGAAACTGAAGTTGGATTGAAATCGACAACATCCCGAATTGTTACGTGTAGGAAAATGGGGCATGAATATGAAAATGTCAACACGGAATTCAAATACACGGTTACTTGTTTTTAGAGAAAGCTAGAGCTAGGTCCTTGAACATAGGCCTTTACGTAGGTACTCAAAGTATTTTTTTATTGTGAGATAGGTGAGTGAGATAGAGTGACGACAATCATGCTAAGTGCAAAGCAATGATGAGGTCTAGGTTGGAACGCGCTTGCTTTTAAGATGCCTATTCACTCTTGCCTTGAAGGTAGGCGTGGCAGGAAACACGTACGCTGAGAGGGTGTTCCGCACCCTAGCGGTTTGGATCAGAAACGTCGAGCAAAACGTTTCGTGCGAGCATATTGGACGTCATTGTTGTAACACACAAATATATACTGTCTCAGATTCGTAAACTAAAGCCACAACAACCACGCGGACGCCCTTGATGTCACTTGGCAGTACGGGGCTAGTCGTGAGTTACTGCGCCACCTTAAGCGTATGAAACAAATGACACCATTTTATCTCGTTGACCCAAATCGTTAACGAGCTCTTGGTGCCTATGTGATGTGTCATCAATCATGTTTTTATCCAATTCCAGGCGTTAATACTCATTATACTTGGCCATACATACTATCGACATCATTTGAGAATTAAGCTTCCTTTTGTAACATAGGAAGATTGAGCAGAAATCAGAAGACAAAATTGTGTGATCCTTATTGATTTTATTTATATTAGATAGCTTTAAAGTTCACGTAATATTATTTTGAAAATATTCAAATTTAAAGTACGTAAATAAATCTTTATTTGCAAATACAAGGACACACAAACATAGAAACTAAACTAAGACACAAAAATATTTACAAAAAAGGGCATCGACGATAAGAACACCATTACAGCGCTGATTTTCAGGCATTCCCTAAAAGTTTTCGACGCTCGAAAGTAAAACTTTTATGAAGTAGTTATCGTCAATTAAACCGGTAGGTAAAGAAACAAGATCATCAGTCCACTTAGTGGGCGTTCGGTGCACTGCATTGCATTAGAGCGAGCACCTTTGGATATCAAGCGAGTTTCAGTTGGGAGCAGTTGGAAGCAAATCACACAATGGACCGTTTTCTGTGAAAATCTTTGCAAGGTCCACCAGTGTACGTTAGAAGCTAGCTAAGAAACGTTTCGATGAGGCTTCTAAAGCATCGTACAAGTACGCACTTTTGTTTGAAACACTTTTATCTCATTGCGTTAGTCAAGGGTTCTTATTGACTGACTAGCTTATGTCCCTCGCTTTGCTCACTTTAAGTCCGATTATCATACAAATTTCGAAACCCAATTTTACGTCTTTAGTGGGTGAATTTTCAAAAATCCTTTCTTAGAATGACTAATTTATAAAAGCTATCTGAATTCCAAAGAGTCCGATTCGTCGAGTGGTTTGAGCTGTAAATTTACAATATAATGTCCTCTGCCATCTCTGCAGGAGATATTATAGCAGACAAGTGTGGTTTCACAGATGCATTCTCTGTTCCTTTACTCTCATAGCCCGATGGGACGGAAAATCCGAAACAACCGGAGAGAGATCAGGATGTAAACACATAATACACTGCTGCGAGTAAAAGCATTCCATTTTACAAGCGACTACAAACTCTAAATTGCGATTCTCAGTTGAAATTTTTTCACAAACACGTCTTTTTTTCGTCACACCTTCTAAACACGACAACAAACGAACTTAAAAAGCAGGAAGCTCGTAGTTTTTAATCTGTATCACAACGTCACGGCTTTTGCGAGTTACAAAGGATTTTGAAATGAAAAAAAAAAAACAAGTGGCAAAACGGTGTAGCTACGAGTTACGACACGGATATGACAAGTGTAGTCACGTTTAATATCACTACTCACTCGTAATCATAATATAATCTATACTAATATTATAAATGCGAAAGTTTGGATGGATGTATGGATGTCTGTTACTTAATCACGCCAGAACGGCTGAACAGATTGGTGAAATTTGGCACAGAGATAATTATAGTCTGGAATAGCACATAGGCTACTTTTTATCCCAGAAGATTATGGAGTTCCCGGGGGAACCAAATGAAACCTAAATCCACGCACGAGGACGAAGTCGCGGGAATCGGCTAATTAGGAATATAAATAGAACCCAGAATAAAATAAAATTCAGCTTAACAAGTCATTAAAAGTTTGTTTATTAACATCACGTTAAGTGTGAATGAAACGATACATCGCTGTTTGTGTTATCCAGACTAATAGTATACCTAAGTGCGAAAATTTGGATAGATAGATGTTTATTACTCAATCACGGCAGAACGGCTGAACGAATCTGGATGAAATTTGGCACAGGCAACTTTTTACCTATCCCGTAAAATCAAAAGGTTCTTACGATATTTTATTTTATTTTAAGTAGTTGCGGTACGCGAGTATACTCTAGGTCAGGGATGGCGATGGCACATGACACAATATTTTGGGCACGTCACCGATCAAAAAATTCGTTATGCACTAAGAAAACCAAAGTGTGAAGTAGATGTGGACATGGAATGCGTTACCAGATACATATAACTGTTTGAAGAAGCTGGCTCATGATATTTTAATAATATTTTCAATTATCTATGCTTGCGAGTCATTATTTTCACTGATTCAGAATAACATTAGAAACTCGGTTAGAAACCATGTGACAGATGACTCCAGTTCAGCATGCATTCTGCTAAAATAACATCTTACAACCCTAATAATATAAGTTATTTGTCATCTTATTTGCAACAACAGAATTCACACTAATTTTACTTTATACGCGTATAATTGAGACATGTAAAATGTATTTTTTCTTGTATTAAATGAAGAGTTTCGAGTTGATAGTATTTATTATTATTATTATTTTCACATAATCACATAATCACAAAGTCAAAATTATTTGATGGCACATTTATGACCTCATTAAACATTTCTTTAGAAAAAATGGCACGTTGATACATAAAGATTCGCATACCCGGCTCTAGGCAGTCAGTTCAACCCATTGCCGGCTCCTTAGTCCTTACTGAGCACGAGTCTCTTCTCCGAATGAGAAGGTTTTGGCCATAGTCTACCACACTGGCCAAGTGTGGATTGATACAGCTTTCAGAACATTGTAAAGAACAAGAAAAGAAAGAAAAATTTTCTTGCTAAATCATGAACTTCCGCAAAGTAACGCCTGATTCTATCCAACATTGTAAAGAACTCTCGGGTATGCAGTGAGACACGATATTGTAACTCTAAAAAGTTAGAGTTGCCTGAGGATCGAAGCCCCGACCATTCCAGTAAGAAGGGCGACTTTTAACCACTGGGCTATCCGGCTGGCTTTAATCCTCTAGAAGCTTGGTAAAATGTATAGTAGGTACATTAAATTTTACAATATCAAATTATAATAAGTAATAAAGGGTATTATTAGGTTTATTCACCGTTTATTCTTTTATTTAAGCAGAAAATACACAAGTTCCTAAGCGACGTTGGAATATAAAAGTTTTCTTTATCGTCAGCTGTTATAACACTATGACAATATTTATGCCGAGGTGTGAGAAACAAAGAAATACTGTCTGCATATTGTTGGCTAGACTCTCTTGTATGGCAAAATTGATACTCTACTGAATACTGTACTGTATTTTGTTTACGGTACGAAACATATGGTTATTGAATGTTTTAAACTAAGAAAAATATATCAAAAGTGAGATAAGTTTACAAAATAAAACGACCAATGATTAGCTTTTTATAAAATTGATGTTATTTTGACTGAATAGAAATACTATCGTAATACAATAGATGGTTCGACGTAGCTTATTATTTTGAGGGCTTTAAAATCGTTATTAAACATTGCCATATCGGAAACCTTCTTTAAAAAGTATATAAGTTTCTACAATTACATATAAAGTACTCTTGTACCGAATATCCTTGCTAATTTAACTACCTGTCTTATCATTACAAATAGGGTGCTAGCCTTCGTCCAAGGAATTACGAATTATTTAAATTTATAATTATATAATTATTTAAATTTAGGAATTATTTAATTATTAGATTACGTGAATAGAATATATTATAGTTTGTATTGCAATATTATTATTTCATAATAGGCACAATTTAAAAAAATTGCTAATAATTTGCAAAGTTTCATTCACAATGTACGCACACTACGCAAATTTTTTTTTAAATTTCAAACCGCGTTCCAAATAGAACTAAGTCGATCCGTTTTGCCTTGAACGAATCATTAAAAAAAATCCTACCTACACTTTAACCTGCAGAAATATGTGAGAGTAATAAACTGGTCAAGTACAAGTCGAACTTACACACAAAGGGTTCCGTACTAATTGCGTATTTCCGGTAGCGACAAAAAAATAAAAAAGGCGTTTAAATTGTAGCACCACGTACTCTCGCGGCACTTTCTCAATACGAGTACAAAGCCCTATTATAAATTATATTTTGCTGTTACGCTATGAATTTGTGAACTTCAATTTAGCCAATAAAATGTATACGGGCTACCGTTTTTAGCTAAAACAATTAATATCTTTGAAAATTGTTATTTTCCCAAGAATTTTTATATTACAGGACTCCTAATTTGTTTTTTTATTTTTATTTTGCCGTGATGCAGGCCATAGTATTACTTATTCTATTAAATTCCATTGACTATCCATTACGGTAGTTGCAGCTGAACCAGAAGCTGTAGACCTGAGTGTTAGACGGACAGACTGACAGACATAAAACGGGGACTTAGTGATACATGTTGCAACATTTTCTTTTTATGAAAAGAGCAACTGCTGAGTTTCTTGCCGGCTCTTCTCAGTAGAATGATCTTTCCGAACCGGTGGTAGAGTTTTTACATACCATAAGTGAGACAAGTTGTCCCGCGTGAAATAAGTAAATAAATCAAATCATTTCATTTCATTAGGTTTCCGTTTGGGACCCTTTGGGTACGGAACCCTATAAATAAATTGGTATCAATCATTTGTTCCATTTTCGGCGAATGGCAACAGCTGTAGATACATTTATTTCACAATATTTCAACTTTCTTCGTTTTTTTGTCGATAGCGTCAATATAAATGCAATTTGAATTCTATTGTTTTGTAAAAGTGATAATAGTTGTTTTTTATCCACTACTAGACGATGCCCGCGACTTCGTCGGCGTTGATTGAAGTTTATGGTTCACTTGAGAACTCTTTATTTTTCCGGGATAAAAGTAGTATAATATGTGTTATTCCAGACTATAATCTATCTCTGTGCCAAATTTCATCAATCTGTTCAGCCGTTCTGGCGTGATTGAGTAACAAACATCCATCCAAACTTTAAAATATTAAGTATAGATTTCAGAAATAATTTGTAAAATATCCAAAAATATAAAAACACTGACACATATATGTACAGCTCAAATAGCTTTGTCTAGAGACATTATTATAAAGAGATCTCTTCTCAGTAGAAACTGCTATCAGTACCAGGTGCTTAGAGCCCTAAGCTATTTCATCTATCTTGGATCACCAAGGCTGCGTTAAATAGTTAATTATTTCTGAAAAGCAGGTTGATTAATTCTGGCTAAAAATGTGTAAATTGGTTTGAAATCCGCATTCCGCCACTGTTAATCTAAATAAACAATTTGGCAAAATGATTTTCTACGAATCTTAATAAGTTATATACGTTATTTATGTTTTCGAATTAATATATCGTTTATTTTTATTTGGTATACATACGTTTTAAAGGAATATTGTTTATTAAATTCATATTAATTACTAATATTTTAAATTCGAAAGAGTACTGTCTATCTGTCTGTTACGCTTTAACGGCCCATCTTTTCAACTCCAGTGTCCACTGCCACACTCTTTAGCTAACGATTGTTTGGGGCTTTATTGGTGATCTGGTTAATCTTGTAATTTCCAATCTCATCCCTCCTGAAAACTCACAACATAGCCCTCATAGCGTTGTGTTCCTTTGAGTTTCTGGATAAGATAACTTATATGCTACGTTCACCAATGAGGGTTTACGTTACAACGCTATAATCTATACGCTACTTTACACGCTACGCTACTTTATACGCTATACTCGTACGTTAAAGTCACACATCACGTGAAAAACTTTCAACAGGAACAGAAATATCAATATTCCAAAAGGCAAATCATTCTTTTTCTCGCCCATCAAAATTGTTTCTAAATAAATAAATAAAAGAAATTTTACTTATTGCTAGATTTACACATAACACTTACCGACTAAATCCTACGACTAAATTAAAAACAATAAACAATAGGAGGCAAACTCAGCATTACAAGGCATTGATAACAATGCTCAGCGCTGGTTTTCAGTTTGCTCCGGTTCTGTTGGATCATACAAAAATTCACAGATTTCGGAGTCCCGCAAGAATCGGAGCATTGAAAATGAATACAAAAGTTTACGAAAAAAAATTATTTTATTTTGAATTATAATATAAAAGTTGATTATTGCTGCGTCCGTATCTTTTAACACCATTACCATCACGATCGGTCAATAATAATCATAAACGGATAATCGGTCAATTTATATACGGAAATACCCATTTTTCTATAATTCCAAATCCAAAGGAACCACCTACAATTATTTACCGCTTTTTAAAGTAAATTTTTGCGCCATTTTGTAGAAACTAGCCCTAGGAACCTTTTTCAATTTTTTCTTAAGTCGGTTTTTTTCCGAAATATTAACAATTTAGTTATTTTTTTACATTTTTCAAAATTCCAAAAAAGTTAGGAGGCGATTTTCAAAATTCAAACGTTCACAAGTGTCTCTATAAATTTCTCAACCCTTAGTAGTATTCCCATCTCGATCCTCCTCCTCCTCGGAGCTATGGCCAAAAATACGTCTCAGGCGATTTGCATCTGATAACCATTTGGTAATGGTAAAATTATATATACCTACTCAACTAACCATTACAACACAGTCAGTAATAGATGTTAGTAATTGCACGTAACTAATAATGTTCCTGGTGGAATAATAATTTTGTGCCACTTTTATACCCCTTGCGGATTTATACTCTACGGTGTAATGTAAATTCTACGGTAGCTACGAGGTAGTGAGAGAGCTTCCTTTCAGTCGCAAACTTTCCGTTTTTGCTTAACATAACGTATCGTATAATAATGTAAACATCGCTACTCCTTTACCCGCTTTTATATTACGGAACAACTTGCCTCCAGAGTTCATATGCAATAATATTTAATACTAGATGTTGCCCGCGACTTCGTCCGCGTGGATTGATGTTTTGATTCCCGTGAGAACTCTTCAATTTTACGGGATCAAAATGTCCTTCCCCGGGATACAACCTATCTCTGTACCAAATTTCATCAAAATCGGTTGAACAGATGGGCTGTGAAAGCGTAGCAGACAGACATACACACTTTCGCATTTATAATATTAGTATGGATTATTGTATATTGATGATTGAATCTTTTTATATAATAGGTAAATGGTGTGTTATTAATATTCAAGGAACATAATAATTATTATTATTATCTCATGCCTTTGAACTGTTAACAAGCAATATCGGCTTAAAGATAACTGATAGTAACAGACACTATAATATTATTATAGTGCAATTACTTAGAACAACATAGTGGAACTGTTTATGTTTCCTGACGTGTCAGAACGATACAGATGTAGACGGAAACAGCTCAGATTAGACTTGAATCTCATCTACATCTACAGGAACGACCAGGGTAACAGAGCATGATATCACTCATTTCTCGGTGAAGTAAAAGCATCGTGAGGGAAGCTGCATGCCTTTGAGTTCTTTATGCAATATTCTCAAGGGACCACCAATTCGAACTTGGCAAGATTAGTGGTCTAAGCTCTTCTAAGTCCCCTGTCAGAATTATTATATGTAATTTAATAAAGTTTTTTATTATATGCTAGTTAAGTTTCATGTTATACTCTACCTAGTCATAAGTTCGTCATTTTCTAAGGTCATATCGTGACGCGTTGCGTCGCGACACTTTCGTCGCATATTTAGGACAAAGGAACGTTGACACATGTTATTGCTCCACAATAAAACAGTGTAAACTAAAATAAAACGCTATATAACTATTTACCACTATATAGTTGAGAAAGGTATATAAAAACAAAAAACGAAAGTAATATACTTTGTTATATTAGTTCGTACGTAAATAAAAATAATATAGAGTCGGATCTGAACGTTATTGTGGTAAAAAGTAATTTAGTTAGAGCTCTCGTACGTTCAACACAATACGTCTTTTGAAGAGAACCAGCGAACTACTACATTTAATTTAATGTACAAGAAAATTTTATATACCTATTTCATATTACTTTACCTATTTCATATTACTTTTCGTGTTTTATGCTGGGGATATATTATAGTAGCGCAAATTTTAGTTGTATTGTCTTTGAGCGTTTTTATTTTGACCTAGCTTAAGCTAATCTTATCTTACTAATATTATTAATGTGAAAGTTTGAATGGATGTATGGATGTTTGTTACTCAATCACGTCCCAACGGCTGAATGGATCTGGCTGAAAATTGGCACAGAGATAAATTATAGTCTAGAATAGAACATAGGCTACTTTTTTATCCAGGAAAATTATAGAGTTCCTGCGGGAACCAAAAAACCTCAAACAACGCAGACGAAGTCGCGGGCATTCGCTAGTCTTCTATAAATATAAAAGCGAAAGGTCAATCACTGATTCATCACGATATCTCAGGAACTATAAAGCATACAGACTTGAAATTTGGAAGATAGGTTTCTTCTATGGTGTAGACGTCCGCTAAGAAACGGTTTTGAGAAAATTCACTCCTAAGGGGTTGAAATGGGGGATGGAAGTTTTTATGAAAGTCTTTTGTTTTTGAAGTTAGAGACATGAAAATTTGGCAATTAAGTTAATAGTTATAAATAATAAAAACTTATTTATAAGCAATTTTACGAAAATTCACCCCAAATAGGGTGAAATAGGGGTTGTAAGTTTGTATGAAAGTCTTATGTGTTGTAAGTTAGACACTTGAAAATCGGGATTAAGGTTATTAGATTTAAATAAATAATAACCATTTTATGGAATTTTACGAAAATCTACCAGAACAGGGGTAGGAAGCTTACATGAGAGTTTTAAGTTTTTGAAGTTAGAGACTTGAAAATCGGGATTTAGGTTATTAGTTTTAAATAATAAAGATCTGCCAATGCTAAAGCCGCTATGAGTAGGCCTTTTGCAGCGGAAAATGTCATAGGAAATTAGAAATTATACGCGGACGAAGTCGCGGGCGACCTCTAGTAATTTTTAAACGTAGTATCCGCGATAGGATTAAAATCTGTGTGGTTTGGGCAACAGAACGCTTCGAGTTTTTTTTTAATATAAATTAATGTCTTTTAATTGTTATATTATTATGATAGATTTAATGTTAAATCTATTTTAGTGAATTAATACCCAATGTTCATTACTTTATTCCTTCCGATAATATCATATTCTAGAGTACCTAATTTAATTATTTTTTTACTAACTTTTTTCCCTACGATTTTATTATTGTTCTTCGCCCCCAATTGGCGGGAAGCGTCCCAATTGGCCCTCAGAATTCCCCCTTTTTAATTATTTTATTTAACGCCCTGGATTCAAGTCCTTTATGGCCTTATATTTATTGCGAATGTCGTTCCACTTAATATAAAACTAGAAAACCATGACATTCGGCGATCCACTTTTGGGCAACCTCCCGGTGCACAATAATTGAAATTTATGAAAGTAAGTCAGTTACCAATCAAGTTTTAGGAACGTAGCTCGACATAATATAATTCTTAATTTAACACACAAAACATTATAAAATGTATCGCTATTTACCTAAATAATTAATGAATTTAATTATAATTAAATTCCTTATACAAATCAGTACAACTACTTATCGTTTTTGTCTGACGAACGTAACTATATATTCTCAAAGTATATTTAATCAAATTAGGTACACTTTACATTTATTATAAAACATGATGGTGATAATCAGTTACGGTATCTTAAAAATAAAGCTACGAGGGTTCCAAACGCGCCCTGGTCTGAGAAGAGCCCACAACAAACTCAGCCGGTTTTTTTTTTGTATCACCATCTCACAAATATCGTAAATCAAGCTAGCTCAAGCTCAAGCTATAATTATGTTATTAATGTGTTAAACAGCATTGTTAAGTCGAGCTTATAATACTATCGATGATTTTCTTAATGACAATATTGCATGGAAGCAACCGGCCTCGCATCCAACAGTCCACAATTCAGTGTAATACTTGTAACTTAACGTATGTGTTGTATTGTTAACCTATTTCTTTTTTAAGAAAAGAGCAACTGTTGAGTTTCTTGCCGGCTCTTCTCAGTAGAACAGTTTTCCGAACCGGTGGTAGAGTCTTAACGTATCATAAGTGACACAAGTTATCCTACGTTAAATAAATTAATCATTTATCATCTAATGATTTTAGTCAAATCAGTTTTCACTTTAACTTTGCAGTAGGCTTGGCAACCACGTTAAACCCACGTTAACAGATCGATAGATAGATAGATTCAGGCTTTATTAACAATATATTCAGCATCAACAGAGTTCATTTGGGACCACAAAACAAACATTGCTTCAGCCGCTAATTGCTTTCAACGCGTGTTTATTCTCATATCAAAGTTTTAGTTGTAATTTATTTAGTAGGTAAAATGTACGTAGAATTTATTAAATGTACGGTGTTTACGGTCACAATTGAAATTAACTATGTTTATAGTTTAACAAAGATCGTTATCTTAATAATATTATAAATTCGAAAGTTTGAATGGTTGTATGGATGTTTGTTTCTCAATCATGCCCCAACGGCTTAACGGATCTGGCTGAAACTCGGCACAGATATAGATTAGAGTCTGGAATAGCCTATGTGCTATATAGCACATAGGTTATTCCAGACTCTAATCTATATCTGTTCCGCATTATCCCAGAAAATTAAAAAGTTCCCGCGGAACCAAAAACCTCAAACCACGCAACAAACGTCGAGGGCATTGGCTAGTAGACCTATTTAATAATATACTTTGTATTATATAGCAAAGTGGATTTATGTGTTTATCCTCATATCTGTTGCAATTTATTTATATGGAAGATATTGTGTGTTTTACAGTCACAATTTTAATAATTTACCTTTTTTAAATATTAAATAGTTTAACTAATAGTATATAGTCCTATACAATTAAATGCTGTGGTAGGTACCTACAGAGTTTCTTCCCATTCGGTTGCATGCAATTGTAAAGCTCTTTACAGCTAGCGCACGATCGATTCCATATCTAAATTATTATAGTTTAACGTTGTCGCGATTGAATACGTGAAAAAACTCGTAAAAACAAACTCAAACTCAAATAATGTTTATTCGATTTAGGTAGGTATACTACACTTATTGACGTCCAGGAACCTGCTTAACTTGACCTGCAGTTAGTTATCCTTACGTGCATCTAAGTACTGGGGGTCCCTTTTGGATACGACCTGAAGGAAGAGTCGGTAGCAGAAGAGCAGCAGGAGCTGACTTTTGACGCAGACTTTTTATCCGCCAGACAAAAATTTTTTGTCCGTAGTGTTTTTGTCGTTATCCTGAGTAGAAAGCGTAGTAGACGCATCCAGCTTAAATTTAAGAGCTCACATCCAACGCATGAGGTTGGAGCGTGCTAGAGTATGGGTTAAGTAGGTGGTTAGTGATGAATATTACATTCCCAGAGAGACGCGGCTTCGAACCCTGCCGGTTCCGCATTTTTTATTAATATATATTTAAGATTTATTAGTGATTAAACGAACTTACCTGTAAGTGAAGTTCTATCATAATTAAAAATGAGTCGCTCCATTCGAAGATATATATGTTCGACTTACTTCTCCAACAGCTTTGCCTGTCCATTTTAATATCGGCCAAAGGTAAAGTAAATCAAATTCAAGTTTTTGACTCATTTCAAGATCAAAAATAAAATCCAATGTTATGCCGCCCACATTGATGAAAATAGGTTTTGTCAATAGATTAATCTATAAAGGTAAACAGAAATCTGATATCAAACCATTGAACAGTTAAATACACATTTATCTTTGACGATGATATAAGCGGCTTCAAAAAAGAAACAATCCCACGTTTTTTCTTTGGGAAAACATGAATGTCCCCAATTATTTCAAAGGATATGTAACTTGAGACGAAACCTGTGTACATTATTATAAAGCTACAGAATATTTTCTTTGCGCAACTACGAAATTTAGGTAGCCTTGTTGTTACCTAAATTTTGTAAAACTATTATTATTATTATTATTACTCTTTATTTTGTACACCACAACACATAAAAAGTACACAAAAAATACATAGAAAACAAAGAACTAAGTAGTATACAAAAAGGCGGCCTTATCGCTTAGTAGCGATCTCTGCCAGGCAACCTTAGGAATAGGAGAAGTAAGGAGATTAACTCGCGGGTGGTGTATCATTATAAACATACAAACAAATACCTACATACTAATACATAAACTGTTACACAAATAATATAATACTTATAATAAATATATGAAAATAAACTAATATATATTATGTATTTTTAGTAATATCATACTAAATAAAAGTTTAAACTAGTCGTCTGCATTATGGTGATAAATAGAAACTCTTAACAGATTTTTTAAATATTTCCAGTGACTTTGATTGTCGTATGTTTAATGGGAGAGCATTCCATAATACCACTATGTAGCTGGTATCTGGCAGGATTTTGAACATCAATCTAAATTTATTTACCACGATATTTTACAACATTTTATTGGGGTATTAACACTTTTGTAGTTAAAGAGTATACTTTCACGTTATAATCCTTTCCCGTATTAATATAATATTCTTTGTAGAGGTATTTTGACATCAGTTGAGCACTATGGTTTAACATACGCGCAGACTCAAAAAGCAAAATCAATGGTTACGTGGTAGTTTTTTTTATTCCATTACAAATTAACCTTTGACTGCAATCTTAACCGGTGGTAATTGATGATGCAGCCTGACATCGTTGCAGGCTAACCTTCTAGTCCAAAATTGCGCCTGCCGGGAATCGTACCCTGGACCTCCCATTATCAGACCACAGCACACCACTGCGCCTGGGTCATCAAAAATAATAAAATAAAACTAAAATCCAACAAAAATTCCAAATCTTACTTACTCATTCCATTGGCCAAGTAGGTACCTATATTTATATAACATAATATTTTTATGAATGAATTAAGAGGCTCTTCGCTTTACTCGGCCTCGTAGGCCCACTTTTATTTCAATACCTAATTTGCGAGCGATAATATTCATTGATATGGTCAACCAAATAGTATTTCATCACGCCGACTACTTCATGACATGTTACAGAACACAATCGTTAGAATGGTTCAGAGTAATTTTACTGTACGATTTGAGTGTGACATAAATAAACAAGACTAAAAACTACGAAACAATATATGCACGCACTTTACATTATAAATCACTTTACATTATCCGAATCTAATCCCGAATTTAAGTCCGCCCTGTAACACCGTAAAAATATAAATTTACACTTTACAAAGTTGGCAACTTGTGTAAAATTGAACACTAAGTAAGTGTGTATTAATCTCCTCACAAATATTATGCTCTTCTAACAAACGAGTGGCTAAATTAATTAACTTAAGAGTTCACGCCAAGCGCCTGGCGACGTCTTAAGTGCCGCTACTTTTAATCCCGAGGGATAAATTCACACTCGTAAAAGATATTTGTGGTAAAAACTTGTCTCTGTCTTCTTGGTGGACAACAAAAACTTTAAGTCTTTTGTTTCAAGTTATTGTTGTCGGTTGATTTATTGTTTTACCGACATGGAATGATAAAAAACATTATTGAAATTTTAAAAAACCAAAGAGTCTTGGTTGGGGACATACAAAAGTACTTAATGTTAATTATTAGTAAACATGTCTACGACGTTTATAAATTGCAACAGTTCTAAGAGCGAAAACACTAGAGACCGGCCATTCCTTTCGCATCAGAGGTTTTCGAGAGTACTAAAATTATACATCAATGCTAAAAACGCATATATATAATTTGTTCCATGTTTAAGTGCGGAAACCTGGTCAGAAGGAAGAGAAGTGAGTTAAATGGACTTTCTCCACTAGTTTTTTTTTGGTGCGTAGTGTTTTCGCGGCATCGATACTAAAATTGTGCATGAATTTTTCGCGCTACACGAAAGTCATAATCCTAGCTTAGGAGAACACATGTTCTCAGACACAAATTTCACATAAAGGTTACCTTTAACTAATTCCGTAGTAGGTACCGGCAGATCCTCTTAAAAGTGAACTTCTACAAGTCACCTAACTCTCAGGATCGAGGCCCCTAATAAGATCCGGATACGCACATACCGTTTCGTGATAAAATCAGTGCGCTTATGCTGAGTTTGAATTCGAATGGTCGTATAAGAATTCGATGACATTAGCGTTAAAATTAAATGAACCTCAACATAATTGTTTTAGAACTCAATTTCGTGTATGTATTGCCCCAAACGATACGTTGGAGCTAATCGTAAATTTGACATCGGTTGTACTGACTTTGTAACTTTAAATGATATCAATTAAGGTTCATTTTACTTTGACGTCAATTTCATCGAAATCTTATACGATCTATCGAAATTCAAACGCAGCATAAACGTACAGTACAAAACCGGGGCGTCTCGATGTCTCATTCGATTTAGAATTACGATATACAATTTCGAAACTCGCATTGAAGTGTCCGTAATCGGGTTCCTTGAATCTCATTTGCTCACTTTTCTGGGTCTTCATTACTTTGGATTCATCTCTATTGAGTTCACGGAAACGCTGATATGTTATGTACATATTCAATGATTCAGTAGCACGAGAAGAATTTGTTTGACTTTCGAATTGGCGTTTCATTTTGCAGTTCGTAAGTAACATTTTTCCTTGGAAAACATGATATCAAAAACATACTAGTCGTCGTCATCGTCGTCTGAACAGATGGACGTCCACAGCTGGATGAAGGTCTTCTGCATCGATCTCCACTGAAGATAGTCTTGTACCACTAGCTTCCAGCGTCTCTCGGCTGCTCGCTTGAGATCATTAGTCCACAAATTGGGGGAGTCGTCCACTGCGAGGCCGCCGTTTTAGGACCCCAACACCTGTCGGTTCTTCGAACTGTGTACTCCATTTTTGGAACTTTGAAATAACTATTCAATCAATCAATTCAATCTTTTCGAAGGCAAACCAATCTTTTTCAATACTCACTTTTTGTATTCAGTCGGAAAAAAATATCTATAAATGTGCTTAGTTATAATAATTAGTGCACGAATCTTATAGTTGACTTCTAAAATGGCTATGACATATAGACCGATTGGACGAAAAATACATAGGATAAGCCGGAATAATTTTTTTTCCGATTTTAAATAAAATTTATAGATTATCTAAATACTTGAGATGGGTGGATACTTTCGGACACATAATCCCGTATATTTATCGAAGGATTAACCTACTATCCGAAGGGCCTATACTCTATACTATCTGGTCACGGCATACTTACCCTAGGGTCGGAATTGATGACCCTTGCAAAGGTCGCAGAAATCTAACTTTAGATTCGATATCCGAGACTAGAGTGGAACTAGACTAGATGAAATTTTCTACATTGGTTCCGTAAAACTAGCCATTGCCAGTGAAGGAAAATATTGCGAAGAAACCTGCATACCTGAGAGTTTTCCAATATGTTTTCAAAGTTGTGTGAATAGGGAGGATGCCTATGTCAAAAATAAATAATTTCTTACTATTTATTAAATAGAGGGTCTTCCAAAAGACCTTAAATTAACATCTTCGATTAGTTTTAAATTTGATAACCATTTTAAAGTATAGAATAAAGAAAAAAATGCGTTGAAATTTGGTGACGTCACATCTAGTTAAGTTTGATAAAGAGTTGCTGATTTGATTGAGTTGTCATCATCACTATTTTGCTTATCTGCACTTGACTAGTGTGATGGACTACAGCCAAAAGCCTTGTGTAAAATAATGTTAACGTAAAAACATTCATTATTAAAATCTCAATGTCACTTTTACAATTTATGTTATTTTTACTGCAACAGTATAGATTTTGGCCAATAGTGATAGAATGTTAGTCAATCATAGTAATTGCAATGGTTACGCTATATACAGCTGTTACAGTAGTTTCTCTCTGTTCCGCGCGCTTAGATATTATAAAGAAGAAACTTTATATATGCGTCAGAGTTCTCAGTCAGTGTTTCTTTCGGTAGATGATTCATTGCAATGGCGCTAAGTGGTCTGGTCGTTCATTGTCTTTGCCAAAGTGGGCGTTGGAGCTAGTAATTTAATATCTTAAGAAGTGAAAAGCATAAAATACTCAGTTATACGAAACTTCCGGCTTTAGGGTCTTGATACACCCAGCGTATCTTGCGAAGCGCACGCTTATTCCGTTGTCCTCGGTAACGATGAAAGGCACGAGCTACAAGACACGAGAGTTTTTTTGTTTAATATTTGTATGCTATTAAATTAATAGAATGATGATTGTAATTTATGTGATGTTTATCAATATGCTTTATACGACTTGACATTATTTATATTAAAAAAATATAATGTAATTTTTAACATAGCCTTTTAACACGCCTTGCATGGCAATACACTGTGACTTATTTATTTTTGTAAAACCATTCTGTATTACGTGTATTATGCGAATAAATATTCTTATTCTTAAACAATTCCATAGAAAATGACAAACTTATCTACGCGACATCGTAGTTCACGTGAATTCTCCCACTGTTCGTTCTTGTCGCGTTGCTTAGCATCGTGTCGCATAACCGCATTTGTCGTTCAAATGCTATAAGGTTCTAGCAATGAAACGACGTTTTCCAGACTGCGCGTATATTCAAGTAACGGTCAATCAATTCATTATTAAAGTACCCACATTAGGATAGTTAATGTACACAAATACTACACTCCTCCACACTTATTCTTATATTAACAATCTATTTATTACCTCTAAAGAAAACTTAAATGCTAGTTTAAGTAAATACACTTTATATAATATATTTAATCTATAAATATATAAACTAACTTTTATAGTAATTATTCTTACTTATCTAGTATCCAATATCTACTTATTTTTTAAACGACACTGTTGTATCGGACGAGACTGGGAAGATTCAGTAGGTGGTGGAACTGCCACCGCAAGGCTTGGACGTCCGTCGCCGGGCTCCTCAACATCTTGCTGAGCCTCCTCAGCTACTGCCAAGGAACTTCGCTTTGATAGCGCTGACGTGTCCACTTTTAGGCCATCATCTGGAACTGAGCGCTCTATCCCGTCCACGGTACGCGCTGGCTCCGGGGAACTTCGTATTTGGCTGCTAGACCTACGCCTTAACTGATCGATATGCCTATGAGATTCTTTGCCGAAAACGTCAACTACTCGATAATCTGTTGCCCCTAACTTTAACGACACTCTTCCCGGAACCCATTTTCGCTCGCCATCGTATTGTCGCAACCATACTTCCTCTCCCGGCTCTAATATTCGTTCCACGCCACCCCGTGACTCTTTCTGTCGCTCTTGCTTATCCCTGACCTTATTCTCCCTATCCGGTCTAATAATATCTAACTTTGTTCTAAGTCTTCGACCTAACATTAGTGAAGCGGGACTAACTCCCGTGGTACAGTGTTCTGTATTTCTATAATGCAAAAGGAAGTTGTTCACAAAGGACATTACGTTCATATTTTGACTGACTGCTTTTTTTATAGCCTTTTTTACGTAGCTGCAAGCCATCGCCTTAGTCTTAACGATGCCCACATGTGCTTCGTGTAATTCCTCTAGTACCCTCGGTCGACAAACCTCCGGAATGACTACGCGATAACCCCACATAACGCACTCTAATTCCTCATACAGTTCCTTTCTCCTGTTAAAATAAGGTTGCATTTCTCTTATCTCGTCATCCGCCGGCCAACCGTCCATAATATAACACAAGACTCTGGCGAATAATTCCCTCAATTTATCAATAGTATGGCAGGCTGCAGTACTAGGGACCGGAAATACCTCAATCCATTTAATGTGGGAACGTCGTACGACTGATCGCTCACGGCCGGTACGACCAAACGAGAAAGGCTGTCGGCTACGTTATCTTTCGTATTTAAATATTCTATAACGTACGTATAGGCAGATAATATTATCGCCCAACGTTGCAAACGGCTCGCCGCCATCGCTGGAACCCCGTATTTAGGGCCGAAAATAGATACTAGCGGCTTGTGATCCTTGCTTAGTGTGAACCGCCTCCCATAAAGGTACTGGTGTAATTTTTTTAAACAATAAACTCTCGCTAACGCCTCCTTATCAATCTGTGAATAGTGTTTTTCGCTGCTCGTTAAAGCGCGCGAAACACCGCTCGACAACGACCGCTCGCTCGCTGCCATCCGGTGACGACTGAGCCTATGCCTACTGCGCTCGCGTCGCACGTTAACACCAAGGGCTTGTTGGGGTTAATGCGATAATACCGGTGCGCTGGTTAGGATTTCTTTTACCTTCACAAAAGCCCGTTCATAACCCTCGCTCCATTTCCACGATACGCCCTTTTTTAATAATTCATATAAAGGCGACAGTAAACTACTTATATTTTTTACAAACTTAGTATAAAAGTTTATAAGTCCCAAAAATGAGCGTAACTGGTTTACATCTATCGGACGCGGATCTTCAAAATAGCCGCTATTTTATCCTTATTTACCTAACTCCCTCGCTCGAAATGATATACCCCAAATAATTAACTTAACTTCCTGTAGCATAAAATGACATTTACTTCGTTTAAGCTTCATGCCATTAAATTGTAATCTTTTTAAAACTTCCTCTCAAGTCTTTGAATGATCTGTTTGATCTCCCTTAGTACCGATAATGATATCGTCTAAAAATATTTTCACTCCCAGTATATCCTTCAATAACGTCGACATAATAAGCTGGAATATTCCCGGACTCGATGCTAATCCGAAAACTAACCTATTATATTTAAACAAGCCCCGATGAGTATTTATCACCGTAAGCACCTTCGATTAATCCAATTCGATCTGGTTGTATGCTTGCGACAAGTCTATTTTGGAAAATATCTGAGCCCCATTTAGATTCACAAGTAAATCGTCGATCTTCGGCAAAGGATATCTATCCACCAGACAGGGTTCAAGGTTACCTTGAAATCAGCACAAATCCGGAGTCCACCATCCGCCTTACGTACCGGTACGAGCGGGGTCGCCCAATCCGACGTATCGACCGATTCGATGATGCCCTCGCGAAGCATGGCGTCTAGCTCCGCGTCCACGGGGCCGCGGAGCACGTACGGAAGGCGCCGCACACGGCAGAATACCGGCGAGGCCCCCGTGCGCAACCGAAGCGTCGCGCGCCCGCCCGTGAACCTTCCCTACCCCGCACTGAACAACTCCTCATGTCTGTCGAGTAAATGATTTGAGTTATTAGAACCGCCGCTCCAGTGTAACTCAAGTTATCTTTGGCAAAAAGTCGTTGACGCGTCATGTCACATTTCAACCCGCAAACAAATTGATCGCGAAGATTTTCTTCCAGTTTCCCACCAAATTCACAGTATCTAGCTAGTTTTTTAAGTTCTGAGACGTATTGTGATACACTTTCGTTGGTACTTTGACTCCTTTGTCTAAACCGGTAACGTTCCGCCATGACGGACGGTTGCAGATGATTACGCAACAACGTCACAGCGGTGTCGTATGTTACATCCGCCGGCTTCTTGGGACTCGCCAAACTGCTCAGCAACTCGTATGTCTCGTCACCTATCCCTGCTATCAACATGGGTAACCATAAATCTTTCTCAATCGCGTTCACTTTGAAGAACATTTCTAACCTCTCCGCGTAAAGGGTCCAATTTCCCGATTTTAAATTGAATTCGCTTATTTTTCCGAATGACCGCGACATATTTTGTTTTTGTTACACTTATTTCTTTTACACAATCCCTGTTAATCCTCGATCGCCAGTATAAGGTTTTAGCAATGAAACGACGTCTTCCAGACTGCGAGTATATTCAAGTAACGGTCAATCAATTCATTATTAAAGTACCCACATTAGGATAGTTAATGTACACAAATACTACACCTAGGACAACGGGTCAGTGTGGCTGTAAACGCTGAAAATGCTATATACATACATGCTATATAAATGACTGTACGCATAATGCATACGTACATTGATGTAGACTTTTAGTACCTATATATGTACGAGGCAATCCATACCTCCATACTAATATAATAAATGTGAAAGTGTGTCTGTCTGTCTGTCTGCTACGCTTTCACGGGCCACCTGTTCAACCGATTTTGATGAATTTGGTATAGGGATGGGTTGTATACCGTGGAAGCATATAGTCTACTCTTTATCCCGGACAATTAAAGATTTCTCGCGGGAATCAAAAAGCCTTCATTAATTTCAATTAAATTAGTCGCGTAGCAGCCCAGCAAAAAAATCGAAAGTTGTTCTTTACAAAGTGTTGAAAAGTTAAGTGTACAGTGGTGCCGATTCTGTAATTTAACATCTCTAAACTAAACTAAAATAGCAGCTTTAAATCTAGTTCTGTCCCTTTCCGTAGGGAGTATTATGAAAGGGTTAGCAATATTTATAATGCTCTAATTTTAGTTTAGTTTAGAGATTGTGCACTACAGAATCAGCCCCAGTGTACAGCTTAATATTAAATTTAGTTCTAAATTAATATTAAATTTAGCTTTACCGGCCACTTGAGCTGAAACAATGACTCGACGAACGCTTTTGTTGTAAGCTCAACTAGCGTAGCGAGAAACAAGGTAGATGAGAACATTCCAGGAGCAATTTGGACTTATTCGGCTTTTAGATTATATGGACGTTATGGTAATTGAAATAAGGAACACTCAGGGGCTATAGCGCCAACGCTTAAAGTAATAAAAAATCAATATTACTCTAAATTGCAGTTTGATGTGGAAATGTTAACATATCGCTAAACGGTTAACGGCTGTAAGCGGTAGTAAAAAAACAATGTTTTTTTTCACAGAAGTAAAGATCGTTTACTACCGTTAATCGCTAACCTTTAACAAACGGTATTAAAAAAATAATGTTTTTTTCACTCGAGAGTGCACAGGAGTAAAGATTGTTAACTAATATTTTCAACCAATAGGCGTTAACCGTTTAGCGGTATGTCTACCTCTAGTTTGATGTCACGCACCTTGATTTTCCTTATATAAGGATTATAATTCTAAAACGCGAAAGTCAACAATAATTGAAACAATTAGGCTTTAAGGGTTGGCAGTATGGCCCTTGTTTGGTTTGGTGATGCGTATGACTTGGTTGCTTATCCATGCGTACATACATAAATAGACCTGCGTAAGGAACGTTGTACCATAAATATTTATATTCTGGTTAAAAAAGGCTTAATCTAAGTCTGAATTGTATTGAATGAATTATTTAAGGGACGCCAAGGTACCACCCTAAACTGCCGTATAAAACTGCCCTTTAAAAATAATACTGCTTCAAGCGATAGTAGTATGGTCTAATAGGTGTTTGGCTTTACTGTCACTAAGCGATTTTGCGCTCCGGTACGATACCACAGAATAGGACGAAACCTCGTAAAATCCAATTAAAGGGACATAAAAACTGATTTTTTTAACCGAGTTCTTAAAAATCCACTACAAGTAAGCCATTGACTGCGATCTCACCTGATGGTAAGTGATGATGCAGTCTAATATGGCAGCTATATTAATCCCATTCCCCTATCGGTTTCTACTCGGCATCGTACCGGAACGCTAAATCAATTGACGGTACGTCTTTGCCGGTAGGGTGGTAACTAGCCACGGCCGAAACCTTCGACCAGACCAAATCAAAGAAAATTTAGTAATTATGAATTCCTGAGTTTACCCTGCCGGGGCTCGAGCCCGGGACCTCCCGCTGATAAGACCGCAGCACTCACCACTGCGCCGTGGAGGTAGTCAGTTAGTCCACATAAGACCGTATTATCGTCTTAATGAACATCTTACCATCTGGTGAGCATTCAAAGGATAGCTTGTCATTGAATGAAACAAAAAAGTTTAGCATACACGGAAATAATACCATAGAATGTGTCTATATTAGGTGCACTTCCTTTCATTTCCCAGAGCTTCACAAGTAATGGGAAACATTATTTGCGAAAACTCGGGAAAATACCGCAAGCAAATGTTTGATAAATAAAGTAATATCTTGACATATATTTTTTTTCTTTCTTAAGCTCATTAGCGTCCCACTATTGAGCACAGGGCTCCACTCTCATAGGAGAGATGGAATTAGAACTTAAACCAAGCTGCTCCAATGTAGGTTGGCGGGCTTTATAGACTATTATCATGTTAGTGGTAATAACCGGGACCGACGGCTTAACGAGCTCTCCGAGGCACGGGAGTGGAAATACCACCAACTTCCTAACTCCGAGGTAGTACTGAGAATTTCTAGGCAGAAAAACCCAGTAATTAATTACCTGGAACTAAGGTCCTATGGTAGATGATGCCAACCACTAGTGACTAGACCAACGAGGCCATGCCATAATATGTACCTACAAAGTAAATTTTGAATAATTTCTTCTTCTTCAAATCTTATATATAAAATTCTCGTGTCACAATGTTAGTTACCATACTCCTCCGAAACGGCTTGACCGATTTTTATGAAATTTTATGTGCATATTCAGTAGGTCTGAGAATCGGCTACCATTTTTTTTTCATACCCCTAAAACACCTCAATCCACGCGGATGGAGTCGCGGGCATCAGCTAGTATTATGTATATAGTAAATTTTGAATGATTTCTTCTTCTTCAAATACTACAATATTTTTTTTTTTGTAATATTTAAGCATGTTTAACTTAAATGATTCAGTCTGTAATAAGATACACGAGAAAAACGCAAATGGCTTCAAGTCCTCGAGTCTGTTGAATATTCAGTTTAATGTGAGTCCCTAAGAAAAATATGTAAAGATATAGGCCAATTTCCTTCGTTCCTTTCCTTCTATCACATTTAAATTACAGAGAATTACGTTGATCGCAAATTGTAAATTGGTCAGTTGAAAAATAAGTCAAAGAAAAATACAAAATATTATAATATTCATTCAAATTTTTAAATTCTCAAATTCACTGAGATTTATATAAAACTAGATGATACCCGGCGTGTGCTGTGTGCGTGTGACAACGCTAAAAAAAGGAAATTTAAAATAATTTTAGTGGTCTAAAACCATAATATTCGTCTTTTACATGAAACCAGTTTGGAGCACATCGGTTGGATGTTTCATAGTCTATAACGGACATAGGTAGTATTTTTTTAGGGAATACGTGACAGCAAAACGTATCAGCTAATGTTTAACAATAAGTATACTTCAGATGATAGTGTTTATCTGCAGTAGTTTTCATACTAAATATCTGGATATTATTTGCTGAATAAAGCTACAAGATACATCATATTACATGATTTACGTAAATCAATGAAGCAAAACCTATAGTGTAAAAAATAGGTAATAGTAGTGTAAAAAAATAAACACAAATAGCGAAATGGAAAAAACTTTCGGATTTTATAATACTATGGGATGGACACCCGGCGAATTCGATACAGGTGATTATGATAAAATCGGTCATAAAAGCCGACTCAGTAACTACACCGTCCTTACCATAAACGAAGGTCTCTGAAGAAGTCCGTATAAATCGTCGACTCAGATGGGATCTGCCCCAATCAAATCAAATACCTTTAATCCGTCAACCCGCCGAACTCAATTCAGGATGATCCTTGCCCAGGGTAGTTTTAACACAGTTGGAGAACTAGCGAAACCCGAGTTTGGATATTATCTCTGCAATATTTTCATAACAATAAAATGAATGTATCCACCGCCACAACTCAGCCTATTAACGTTCCACTGTTGAGCACAGGCCTCCACTCTCATAGAAGAGAGGGAATTAGAGCTTAGACGCACCACGCTGCTTCAATGTGGGTTGACGGGCTTAAACGACTATTATCATGTTATAATATCCGGCTAGGCCCAATACAATTCAGTATAAAAGGTGCTACAGTGACTCCTAAAGAACACGTGAAATACTTAGGAGTATGGCTTGGAGTTTTGACGACCTCCGTGGCGCAGTGTGTAGCGCTGTTGTCTCAACGTGCGGAGGTCCTGGGTTCGATCCCCGGCAGGGTCGATTTGGGAATTTATATTTTCTGAATTTTCCCTGGTCTGGCCTGGTGGGAGGCTTGGGCCGTGGCTAGTTACCACCATACCGGCAAAGTCGTGCCGCCAAGCGATCTAGCGTTCCGGTACGATGCCGTGTAGAAACCGAATAGGGGTATGGGTTTAATATAACTGCCATGCCCCTACAGGTTAGCCCGCTACCATCTTAGACTGCATCATCACTTACCATCAGGTGAGATCGCTGTCAAGGGCTAACTTGTAGTGGATAAAAAAAAACAAAAGTTTAACTTTTAAGAAGCACGTTGAGGAAGTTGCGAGTAAGGTACAGAAACTCACGGAAGCGCTGAAAAGACTCATGCCAACGAAAGGTGGTCCTAGAGCAAGTAAGCGAAGAGTGCTGGCATCAGTTGCTCACTCCGTCATTCTTTACGGGGCCCCGATCTTCGAATGAGCAATTAGGGTAGAACTGTACCGAAAAAGGCTGGAGGTAGTCCAAAGACGATTAGCAATTGGAATCTGCGGAGCATACAGGACAGTTTCTACTGAGGCGGTGCTGGTCAAAGCAGGGCTGGTTCCTATAGCCAAGCTGGCCAGGGAACGCGCTAAGCTGTTCCGATGCAAGACAAAAACGCCTATAGAGACCGCCAGACCAACGAGGCAGTGAAATGAATGTATACCGGGACTGAATGCTAAGCATTCTCTCAAGAAAAGCAATAAAAAAAGAGGTATAAATAAATAAAAGAATGAGAAACAAACAGGCTGGACCATCATAGTTAACCTAATAAAACACCTAGGACAGTCATGTATTTATAGAATTGTTTTACAATATACGTAAAAGTTTTTAATGGTATTTATTCCTTAGCCCACAACGACCTCAATTTACATAGACGGGCCCTGTCAAACAAAGAATGTGGACCTATTTTACTAATGCCATCTAGTCTGCAAAGCGGGACAGCGCTATGGTGGGGACAAGGACAGGGCTATACAGGTTAGGAGCGTGCTCTAAAGGTTGGACGCCCAATTTTTTTCTATGAAAGCGCCCATCTAGTACCTACATATATATCGATGTTAGCCCATCATATCACTTTCAGGTATCAAGTTTACACTTGACTGCACTCAAAAATGCCTCTTGGAAAATGATATTATTCAACCGAAGAATTGTTACAAAGTAAAATTATAAATGACTAGCTGAAGCCCGCGACTCCATCCGTGTGGATTGATGTGTTTTAGGGATATGAAAAATGGATAGTAGCCGATTCTCAAACCTACTGAATATGCATATAAAATGTCATAAAAATCGGTCAAGCCCTTTCGGAGGAGTATGGTAACTAACTTTGTGACACGAGAATTTTATATATAAAAAAGAAAGATCATAGATGCTGCAATACTGTTTACTATATTACACTCTGTCTAATCATTTATTTTACTTTTGGCAGATGAAGTCAATGATGTTCTAATGCGTTACTGGTTAGATTTTTGTTATCATATGGCTTTCTTCATGAAGAAGTTTTAATCGATTTGACACATTGATATTAATTATCTTTGCTCAACATTTTTTATTGTTTTATAAATACTTCTAAGCATTTATAATGATGTTTGCCAGTCAATAATTGTGACATTTCATAGGTCGCGTGCTTACGTCAAAAGTAAAATAAATCGTTGGGCATAGCTTAACCATAGACTACAATATGTGCATACATAACATTAGCATGGCATGATAAAAAACTACATTTCGTTTATTGGTTTAAGTTGAAGGTATATATTATTTAATTTATATTTATAAGAAGGTATATATTTATATTTTGAGCGATTTAATATTTTCTATAATGTAATGATTTTAAACAGTTTAAATAATTCAATACTTTTTATTTTAGTTACAAAATGTGTCTTTATGTAGAATTTTGTAAACAACTGAGCATGGCAATATAGTAAGTAAGTTACTAGTTTTATTATAACGCTTTGTGTATCTCGAGAAATTAGTATGTGGTGGTTAGGTGACTGAATATGCGGTTCTAATTTAAGTATTTAAACATCTTGTATCACCCATATTCTCACAAATAAATAAATTTCAATTTCAATCGACTGATATCAACTTGGTCTATGGCCGTAAGTATACGTTACCTAAGATACTATTGTTATACTTGACTTCAAAGAATTCATTGCTAAATATTTATACTGAATAGTGAAGTAACTAAACAAGTTACCTTTCTTTTATCCGTGAACTTCGACAAAGTAACGTCACTTTTAAAAACCTGTTACAGTTTTTACAAAGTAAGTCGGTAACTTTGTGGAAGTAGAACAAAGATTTGTGAATTCACTTTGTAATTTACCCTCGTTTTATAAAATGTGGCACCTTTGGAATTTTAGTTAATTCCTGTTATAAAAGTAGCAAAGAATATCAATCAATCAATTTATTTATTTTCCCAATCACAAAATTTGCCATAGTTAATCTTACACTAAGCAGTTGGGACTGGTGCTTGAGCTAGGCAAGGTAAGCTTGACCAACACAGGTTTTGTTTCAATTATCTCTCTTCTAAAAAATAAATTAAAATCTAAATTAAAAACTAATTTTATTTACAAAAAAAATTTACGATGATTTTTGATGACTTCCGTGGCGCAGTGTGTAGGTAGGATCCCCGGTAGGTTCAATTCGGAAATTTGTAATTTCTGAATTATCTCTGGTCAGGCCTGGTTCGGCTTCGGCTTTGGCTACCACCTTACCGGCAAAGATATACTACCAAGCGATTTAGCGTTCCTTTACAATGCCGTGTAGAAACTAATTGGTGGTAAGGGTTTAACATAACTGCCATACCCCCCCACAGGTACGCCCGCGACCATCTTAGACTGTATCATCCATACCATCAGGTGAGATTGCAATCACGGGCTAACTTGTAGTGGCGTAAAAAAAACATGAAATAAATGATGAAAATGAAATTATTTATTTCACGACAACTTGTGCCACTTATAATAAGACGTAAGAATCTATCACCGAATCTTCTACTGAGAGGAACCGGTAAGAAACTCAGTAGGTGCTCTTTTCATAGACAGAAAAATTACAGTAATATTATATACAATGCATACGTTACGTAACAAGTAAGTATTACACTGACTTGTGGGTAATAAACATACATATTTTCATTTCATGACTATTTTTTAGAACTCACAGACCTTTGGAAATCCCATTTGCATATCAAATAGATTTGGTACCTCGTCGCTACCATCTTAGTTGACTTGAAACATTTCCCGGAGCCAAAGCAAAGTTTTTACGGCGCCCAGGGGAGGGACTTTAACACCGTTTTAATTAGCCCACTTTATTTCCTACTCTGCGCTACTGTTTGGAGTATCCCTTCGTTCATATCGTAAAAGGGAAGTTGGGAGTAGTATAGTTTAGAGCATCGTTGCCAAAGTTTTAGTACCGAGAACTAAAATAAAGCGTTTCATTTACTTTTTTTTCATCTAAACATATAAAAGGTGACTGAATGACTGGCTGATCTATCAACTCACAGCTCAAACCACTAGACGAATCGGGCTGAAATTTGGCATGCAAATAGCTACTATGACAACAGACATCTGCTAAGAAAGGATTTTTATACTACACCCGCTTGGAAAATACCTTCTTTCTTTTTTCTAAACGAGGTAGAAAGTACGTCCTTGCTACAAACCAAAAATGCGGGAGGAAAAAATGTATGAAATTTCTAACGTGCTAAGCGGGGAGAAAAAGTGTATGAAAATCCATTTCTAATGCGCTGTTTTTTATAAATTTGTAGTAAATATGATATGGTCGATGAGAATTTGGATATGTATTAGAAGCAGCTTCACCACATTTGACATATAAAAGGCAAATATGGTGAATGCCAATAATTGTCGATATCGATGTCGATATCGATGTCGATTGTCGATATCGATTGTCGATAGCGATGTAGATTGTCGATATCAATGTCGATTGTCGATATCAATGTTGATTGTCGTTATCAATGTCGATTATAGATATCGATAGTCGATATCGATGTAGATTGTCGATGTCGACATCGATTGTCGTTATCGATGTCGGTTATCGATGTCAATTGTCGAAATCGATAGCCGATATCGATGTAGAATGTCGATGTCGACATTGATTGTCGATATCGATGTCGATTGTCGATATTGCTGTCGATTGTCGATATCAACGTCGACTGTCGATATCGATGTCGATTGTCGTTACGATGTAGTTTGTCGATATCAATGTCGATTGTCGATATTGTTGTTGCTTGTCAGTATCGATGTCAATTGTCGATATCGATAGTCGGTATCGATAGTTGACATCGTTGTCGATTGTCAGTATCGATGTCGATGGTCGATATCGTTGTCGATTGTCTGTATCGATGTCGATTGTCGATATCGATGTCGATTGTCGATATTGGAATCTTTATTGAAATAATCCTCAAAATGTTGTGATAGTGAAGCTTCGAATGAAGCGACTCATAATTATGATAGAACTTCACTTTATAAGTTTATTTAATCACTAATTATCGCTTATGATCACTAGATGATGCCCGCGACTTTGTCCGCGTGGATTTTTTTTTTATTCCCGCGAGTACTTTTATTTTCCGGGATAAAAGTAGCCAGTTCCCCGGGATGCAACCGATCCCTGTACCAGAATTCACCAAAATCAGTGAACAGATGGGCTCGACAAAGCGTAGCAGGTAGACAGAAATACATACATACAGACAGACAGTTTGGATAGTATGGATTTATAGACTAAGTAGGTAATAAGTTATAAGTAATAAGGCCAGATTTTATATAATTCCCAAGGGAGCGAGGCTGCGGACTATCGCTAGCTGTTGTGGATAGGTACATTAATCTAATTGATCACGCAAGAATGTTAAGCTAAAAGTATAAAAATACTGAGTATTTCCCTTCTTTACTTTTATTTAAGTATGTGGATATTTTCCAACTTTCCACTTACGTAAGAAATATTATGAGAGACCCAATTTTATACGACCAATCCATCATACTCTGCAGTCGTGGGTATTCACAAAAAAATTGGATGGCTCCTAAATTATTATAGGTTATTTGTCATTTCCTTAAACGTTTTAGGTTTCATTTTGTATCAAATCCAAGAGATCAAGTTTATTATTTTTTTATTACTTTTCCGTATTTATTTTACGAGAAACTGTTTTATAATATAAAGTTTGTGTTAGTAAAATGACTTGTATTTAAATTGGCAATAGAATGGCACAAAATACTTTACAAAGTTTAAAACATGATGGTGATAATTAACCATGGTATCTTAAAATTAAAGCTACGACGGTTCCAAACGAACCCTGTGTCAGTTATTTGGACAGATACGTGAGGGCCCGATTGGCAGGTCCTGGAAATTTAGGAGGTAAGTGGAGAAGGTTGAATCAAAACCAAAGCTTGCAATGGACATAACAGTCGTTTAATTCGAAATTCATATATATACACAAGGGATGAACCATAGACTAGGTAGATTTTATTCCTTTTAAGCACTGTATATACTATTATTGTTCCCGAATAGTCCACCTTTATTTTATCACCAACTTGGCTGAATTGTTGGCGTAGTGTAACGCAAATATTGACGTTAACACCCTGGTCTGAGCCCACAACAAACTCAGTCCGGGGGTTCTTTTATTACAAATTTTTAACAAAATAGGCATCTTTATAATATACTGGCTTTTAGTACTAGGATAACATTAATACTAGCTGATGCCCGCGGCTTCGTACGCGTGGATCGAGGTTTTGTGGTTCCCGCGGGAACTCTTTAATTTTCTGGGATAATAATTAGCCTATGTGCTATTCCAGACTATAATCTATCTCTGTGCCAAATTTCAGCCATATCAGTTCAGCTGTTGGAGTGGCATATTCATCCATACATCCATCCAAACCTTCGCATTTATAATATTGGTATAGATGATATCGAACATGTGTATCAAGCGTGGTTACGTTTTAATGTAAAACAGAATGGGACCCTTTCCGATCCATTCAGCAGTCTCATCAAATTACGCCTTTGTGAGATTACTCCCAATAAAGTCAGAGGGTTGACGGATTAAACGTATTTGATTTGATTGGAGATAATCCTACCATGATCACCGATTTCTTAATACTTACCTTTCTTTCAGGGGTTTCCTTTAATATAAGAAATGAAATAATTATTGATTTTCCTTTTGTACGTCACCGATTTACTATAGCTTTTTCTTGAGACTCATATATGTAACCCATACATAATTTATTATACATGTAATATAATTTCTGTCGGTTTACATGCCCCACAGACTTACTAGGTATAAGTTTATCTGTATGATACGTTTGATCGGCCCAACCGCAAACCAACCTTGATAAAATTTGGCATGTTCTTTATCCAGAAAAACAAAGAATCGCCATTTTGAGGGTAATGTTTTAAATTTTAAACTACAACGATACGTGGTTAGGGTTACCCGGTGGCCAAAATTAAAACGATTTTTTATGCCTGTTAAATTTTTATGTTTATTTAATATTATTTAAACTAGCAACGCTATCACCGGATCAGGTTTGTGGGACTTGTACTTTGATACTTATAAGCCAAACATACGTTTTTAAGTACGATCGAGTATAGAATAGAAATAGAAAGTTTTTCAGATAAATATTTCATCTCTCTTACGCCATATCTTAACAAGTTTTAGTATAGTTCTCTTCTTCTTCTTTCTCTGGAATGTATATCTGTCTTTTTCTTTCTCTGGAATGAACATAAGTAATAAACTATATCTGTACCAAAGATATTAAATTAAAAAATATTTTAACAAATTAAAGTTTTTTTTTGTTTGTATACTAGAGTACATGTAGGTACATATGGAGTTAACTAGCTTTATTTTTTCTGAAAAACCATAGATTTCATACGTGATTTAAAATTTAAATACATGGCGACGAAGTCACTGGCATATTAGGACCATAAATATCACAAAACATTAAAATAAAATCGAAACAAAATGACAAAAGCTTTCTTATAAATGTGGGAACATTTTAACACCAGATCTACATTTCACAATGTCTCTAGGATGTAAGCTATTCAAACGGAAAAATTTATCCTATTTTTCTCGTAATTCCACCCACATCGCTCTATTTCTGATACGCCTCCAGACATGTCGATACGTTAGCAATCTATGAATGCAAATTGAACGGATATTTCACGCAGAACGATATAGAAATGTTTTGTGCATATACTCACCGTATTTGCTCGCTAAAAAGGCAGTGTAAAAGGAGAAAATAATAAATGCCGCCGAGATCAATGTCATCGACAGCTAGTAGACATCTATCTGGTTCTGGACTCAGTTTTCTCGTAGGGACTTCCATGCGCAGGGAGTTCATTGACTCCCTGCGACTCGCTTGTATCAAATCAAAGTATATTTATTTACTCAAAATAGGTACCTGCACAGTACACTTTTTGAGCGTCGATTATACAAAGTATGAGAAAGATGGTGATAATCAAATTACGATATTTTAAGCTAAAGTTACGAGGGTTCCAAATGCGCCCTGGTCTGAGAAGAGCCTGAGTTGGTCTACCTAGTTAGGGTCTGCCAATGCCGTTTTGTCGTTTGTAAAAAAAGGACACTCAGACACTTTCACCTTTTTAAACGACTTCAAAAAAAGGAGGAGGTTCTCAACTTGGTTTCTATCTTTTTTTTAAAATATTAGTATAGACAGTACTAATAATTGTTACAACAGTTATGTATCCTCGTCTAGTTTATAGCTTGTTTTTATTATTTCCATTAAAAAATCCTAGTCGCTATTTATAGTCTAGAAAAATGAGATGAAATGTGCACATTTCATACCCTGTAAATGAGTTCGAAAGTTAAACTTCCCGGCCTAGGCCAGTAAAGAATGTATGTATTTTCATTACATATCATAAGTTTGAATTTGGAATCTTTCTTCCTGAATATCTTGTAACTTGTTATAATGTTCTTTGGCCTAAATAGTTTAAATTTGGAACTCTACTGTATTACGCGTTCAGCACTCACAGCGCAAAAAAATATATTTAAAAAAAGTCACTTGTTTCATTTTTTAGAACCGTCTAACACTCGACCAGAAAACGCATACTTCCCGGTCTCGCGATGTAATGTACTATAAATCTAACCAAACAATGCAAGCAAATATAATAATTATGTTTTAGTCTGTTTCACCATAAAATAAAAAGGTACAGAGAATGAAATAGAAATAGAAAGTTATTACTTTCTTTATAAGGTTCCCTCTTACTATATTACGAGTATGAGTAGTAGCTTATGAAATACACTCATATTAATTTACAGTACACCTTGTGAGAGCCCGTAGAAATATTTTTAAAGGTTTTAGACAAAAGCTCAAAGTTTGATACTTATAATAAACTAGCGTTCCGCTCACGCTAGTCCACGCGCACGAAGTCGCGGGAATCATCTAGTAGGTAATATAATAGTCCATATCCAATAATAGCCAGTCGGCACTGGGCAATAGGAACGCTGCGATATCTCCGCACTGCCCCTATTTCTATTGCGCTTTAATTTATTTCTACGGATCTAAGATATTCATCAGAATTACATAGTGTAAAGGGCGAATTTGGTCTCTATTAAATACTTAAGATGACCTACCATTTTCCGAAGCCTCCCACCAGGCTAGACCAAGGAAAATTCAGAAATTATAAATTCCCAAATTGACCCTGCCGGGGATCGAACCCGGAACATCTGCACGTTAAGACAACAGCGCTACACACTGCGCCACGGAGGTCGTCAAACCTCCGCAGTTTCTTCATTACCACCTTACTACCAAAGCCGTCAACGAAAGAACCTCTTCAAAACTTTCAACAGTTTTCTGACTATACCTATTATTATCATAAAGAAAGAGCACCGACGGTTGCCTGGAATAGATCGCTTCTCAGCAATAAAGTTACCTTAGCTTTACTTTTACCTACTTTCTTACGTAATTTGTGAAGTTTCTCGTATCTTCATTTCGCTTATTTTCTTTATGTTGCTTTCATATTATGTAAGTATAATATCTTGATTTATAACGCATAAAGTAACTGACGAAATAATAATAACAATAAATAGAAAAGTTCAGACTCTAACACTCTTTTTTTATTCCACTACAAGTAAGCCCTTGGCTGCGATCTCACCTAATAGTAAGTGATGATGCAGTCTAAGATGGCAGCTGGCTAACCTGTTAGGGGAACTGTAGTTATATTAAACCCAT
This sequence comes from Erebia palarica, assembly GCA_964035005.1. NCBI lineage: Eukaryota > Metazoa > Arthropoda > Insecta > Lepidoptera > Nymphalidae > Erebia > Erebia palarica. Next base: position 14,057,995 of record OZ035989.1, read on the forward strand.
ATTCCATGCATAGTTTTTCAATACTTACTGCTTGTTAGAAAAGTACCACGGAAGCGAAGCTGCGAGTGTTCACATACTTAAATTTAGTATAAATTTCAACTTATGATTGTCTATCTATCTGCTACGCTTCTACGGCCCATCTTTTCACCCGATTTTGATATTTGGTTCAGAGGTAGGTGAGGTATCCCGGGGAAGGACATAGAAAATATAGATTTTCTGAGAAAAAAAGAAGCCTTTGTAGTTATGAGATACGTACAAAATGACACACTTTTGCATTCATAATAATATTATAACAGATAGACAGACGTCTATCTGTCTGTCTACTACGCTTGAACGGCCCATCTTTTCAAACGATTTTGATGAAATTTACTACAGAGATAGGATGTATGCCAGGGAAGGACAAGGACTATATTTTTATACCGGAAAATAAAGGAGTTCCCACGGGAATAACATAAACCTTAATCCACGTGAACGAAGTCGCGGGCATCATCTAGTTAATATTTATGGATTATAGGAATCACTTTTACTTTTCCATTACTTAGTTACCCAACTTCAAATAATTCCTAAAGTTTTGCCTAAATCCAAAGTTTTTACGACTCCCAAGGGCTAAACTTCAGCTCTGTTTTAATTAGTTAGCCCTATATTCTCTTTGGAAGTTACGGTTTGCATATAGGCTCGGTCTTCTTCAAATCCTAACAGGGTACCTAAAAATAAAATAATAGTACGAACTTAAGGTTTACTATCTGGAGACATGAATTAAAAGTATGCATTTTTACTAAAAAAACTTTGTTTGATATTGGTTTTATACCTGCCTACTAAAATTTTCTTATTATGCCCTAAAACTCAAGTTAGGTTGAGCGCACAATGCCTATTTTTTCTCGAAATTTAGCCTCTCAAAATTTTTTTATTCAAATTTAGCAAGTGCGTTTGAATAATGAAATCTTCAATGAGGTGCTCTCAATAATGAAATATGAAGGTGAAAATTTTGAAAATGTATAAATGGTGCATATGTCACCGTAACATTGTAAAAACCGTTAGATTATAATCTTACTCGTGAAATTGTAAACTGTCGAAAAATTGTGAACCGTTCAATGTTCTGAGTGTAAATTTTTGAAATATTCAATGTATTTACGTTTTCTTGTCTGTTTCTTGTAGGTTAGGTTAGGGTTCGACATAAATACAGAGGTAGTGCCCGGTCGCTGGCCGAGCACTTAGATTTTATCGGGTTAATATACCTAACAGATTACAATCTACCGAAAAATAATGCGTTTAATTAGAATCTTTCGACAATTGCAATTTCGCGAGTTAGATTATAATCTAACGGATTTTACAATCTTACGTTGACACATACAATTTTATAGACGCTGCCCAACGATTTTTGCGATTTAGGTCCTCATTGAAATGCTAATTCAGAAGCTTATCTTAAAAAAATTAATGATAATTTAATCTATTTAATTGTTACAATATTAAAGTTGATTTTAAGAATATTATTTCTTGAATGGGATCGAACTTGTTTTTCGTTTGTCGGTATACAAACACACTTTAATATTATAGACAGGACAATCAAAGTCCAAAAGTCCGCGTCCTGTTGTGCTCGTATGTTAATTCAAGTAACGCGGACTATTTCTCAGTTCAATTTCCTCCATAGTGTGTTTTCTCCTATGTGAAAATGTAAAAATCATTCCACGAATCCAAAACAATTTGGAACTCTATCTTTAGATCGCGGAATGTGATATTCCAAAGCTTAATATTTGAGAGTTTGAGAACGGAATTCGTACACTGCAGACGTAACAATTTAATTTAACATTACCGGGCCTGCCGAATTATAGGCCTCGCTCACCGAGGTGCAAATACGAGTTTCCACTCTGGGTCACGATTCTCTAGTCCAAGAACAATTTTAGATTTTAAAGGCTGGCTAAGCTAGCCGAGCTAAGTTGGATCGAGTCGCAACAATTCGCTTCACAAATAAAAATTGCTTATGTTCGTGACGTCGTGGTGTTAGCTTTTTTAGTTTACACGAGAATTTAAGGAATTTTCCGGGATAAAAAGTAGCCAATGTCACTCTCCGGGTGCTCAGCTGTACTCATGCCAAAAATCACGTCGATCCGTTGCTCCGTTGCGGCGTAATTTAAGGACAAACCAACAAACAGACACTCTTTCTCATTTATAATATTAGTATGATATGAAGTATGAATATGAAACTGCGTCGATAAGCGGCATACTAATGTGCGCCGAGTCGAGTAACTCAAAGGGTTAGCACATGATTTAGTGATGTCAATTTTAGTTTAAAATTACTGGACTTAATAGTCTTCAATTGACTCTGTTACAGTTTATTCGAATATATATTTTATAATAACTGACCTCATGAAAATTTCCAACGGGCTCTTAGCATATCTGAGCCACGAAATAAGCAATTTCACCGCAGTCAGTAGCAAAAAAATCACGGCCATTCTCGCTCAAATTACGAGTACTTACCCGTTACTACGAGTAGGCACGTAACGTTTGCAAAGGTCACATTTTTAACGTTTAAATAGGATTTTAATTGAAATTTTACAAATGAGATTGAATGTTTAATATGAATTATTATTGTTTAGCTCTGTTTTCACTGATGGCAATTTTCAGAGGTTAAAATGTACTAGAATAGCTTATTTTTCACGCACTTGACAGTGCAGTCCCCTCCAATATAGTTCCTATAGCTCCCTTTTTTTGCAGCCAAGCGCTGTAATGTATAAATTAAAAAACCCCCCCAGGCGCTGTGGTCTTATTTTGGGAGATTTCGATTCCCGGCAGGGTCTATTTGGGATTCTTTTCTGAATTTTCTCTGACCTGTTCTGGTAGCGGCTTCAGCCGGAGGCTTACCGCCCTACTGGCAAAGACGTACTGCCAAGCAATTTAGCGTTCCGGTACGCTTCCGTGTAGGAACTGATAGGGGTAAAATCTGCCATATCCCTACTAGGCTAGCCAGCTACCATCTTAGACTGCATCTGAGTCTTTACCAAATTTCATGAAAATCGGTTGCTATAGCGTTACCGTGAAAGCGTAAAAAACTCGCATTCGCTTGCTTATAAATGCGAAAGTGTCTGCTACGAAGGCCTTAAGGGAAAGGGCTACTTTTTATTGCGGAAAATAAAAAGTTCAAGCGGGAGTCTTGAACGTTAATCCACGCGGACTAGTTATAATATATCGCATCTAGTTTATAATATTAGTTCAGATACTAAAATGTAGGCTATACGACTACAAAAAGCTTCCGTCAATTTGCATGAAAATCTCTAACTTTTATTGGCGCTAAAACCGATCTGCAGTTTTAATAGGATTTACGATGAAGTATTGCATTTGCGCCACATACACTGGGAAATGATCAGTCAGTTTTATAAGCCAATATATTTGAGTACCTATGCTTTTTTAGATCCTTTGATTTGTGGATAAACGATTACTTTTTTTCATGAACTAGCGCGACGTTGTTCGCGTGGATTGAGGTTTTTCGGTTCTCGCGGGAACTCTTTAATTTTCCGGGATAAACAGTATGTGTTCTTCTTCTTCTTCTTCATGTTGATGCGGCTTTGCAGGGCTCGGTAGCGAGGCCCAGTATCACTTTGACCGTTGCCGATCTATTGTGATCGCCACTATCTAAAGTTCCTGGCCAATACTGCTTACTGCTAGAAACAGCAGCAGCTTTTTGGCCGGGATATTCTTAGCCTCCTCAGGGTCTACGGAGTGTTTCCCTAAGAGGAGGTTACGTTTGTGCATTAGAGCGGGGCAGTAGCAGATAAGGTGCAAAGGCGTTTCCTCAGCCCCAGAGCAGAGCCTGCACACATCTGTTTCTCGGAGCTTTAGGTTGAACATGTGTCTGTTCAGCCCACAATGCCCCGTCAGTGCCCGCGCTAGTATGCACAAGTTTTTCCTACTAAGCGCTAGTGCCTCTGCGGCGGCCTTCTTATTGAAGGATTTCACTAGCACTTTGGAGTGTTTCATTCCTGGAAGATCTCGCCAGCGAATGAGTGTTTCATAATAGCAGTAGGTCAACAGGGTGAGGTTGGCTAGGCTCCTAGGTATGCCGCACACAGGCTCAGGTCCAGTTTGCCGCTCCCTAGCTCCTAGCTTTGCGAGTTCGTCGGCACTTTCGTTGCCGTCAATGCCCGCATGCCCCGGGACCCAACGAAGAATCACCTTATTTTTGTTAGCTAAGGTGTTCAGTAGTTGCCAACAGTTTTCAACCAGCCTCGAGTTGAAGATCACTGAGGATAGGGCTGAAAGAGCTGCTTGGCTATCCGAGTGGATATAAATAGTTTTGTTGACAGTGTTGCTGTCCAGTAGGGTTTCCACACATTCAATTATGGCATACACCTCTGCTTGAAATATTGAGGCATATTTCCCAAGGTTCCGATGCAATCGCACCTTGGGTCGCTCTCCATAAATTCCACAGCCCACTTCACTGCCTGACTTGGATCCATCGGTATACCATTTTTGGCTGCCCTGTCTCCAAGTCATTTGGTTTTTCAACCATTTATCCCTTTCAGGAATTTCCACAGAGTAGTTCCTCTGGAAGTGATATTTTGGGATCATGCTATCTGTTGGCATCCCCAAAATTGGTATCTCAAGCACTGAGTCATGGAGAGATCTCATTGCTTGTGATAGCCAGTTCACCTCCCTCTGGCTGACGATCCTGTACATGCTAACCTTCGCCTCCTTTTCCAAATAAATGTGAAGAGGAGGCAGGTTCAGTAATGCATCCAGGGCAGCTCCCGGAGAGGTGCTCATGGCTCCTGTGATAAGCAGACCAGCAGTTCTTTGTATGCTGCTTAGCTTGCTTTGTGTGGTCTTCTGGGTCGCTTTTCTACTCCAAACCACGGAGGCATACGATAGCGTCGGCCTCACTATGGCGGTGTAGAGCCAGAGGGCTATTTTGGGTTTGATTCCCCATCTAGTCCCCGCCAGCCGACTACAGATACCTAGGGCTCGTTTAGCCTTACTGGTAATACCCTTCACATGAGGGTTCCATGTTAGTTTTTGATCTAGAGTTACCCCTAGATATTTAACCTCAGATGAGAAGGGTATTTCAATACCATTCAACCGGGGCGGCACGAGCTTGTCGAGTTTGCGCTTTTTGGTGAATGGAATCAATACGGTCTTACCCGCATTAACATTCAACTCGTTTTCTTTGCACCATTTTTCAATGGTGCAGAGTGCTTTCTGCATGAGGTACGAAATGGTACCTTGGCAGCTACCTCTCACAGTGATTACCAGGTCATCTGCGTAGCCCTGGGCATCAAAGTGAAGGTCAGCCAGCCTGCTAAGAAGTTCATCGACTGCGAGGGTCCACAAGAGAGGCGAAAGAACTCCCCCCTGAGGACACCCCCTAGTCGTGAGCACTTCTGACGAGGAATTGTTTAGCTCAATTATGGCTATGCGGTTCGAGAGCATCGCTTCTACCCATCTTACAGTGGTATGGTCTGCCATTTTCCTGGCTAGGCCTTCCACTATTGTACGGATGGGAGTATTATCAAAAGCGCCCTCAATATCAAGGAATGCCGAGAGGGCAATTTCCTTATCTTCCAGTGCCTTTTCAACCTTATCGACAAGGTTTAGCAGGGCAGTTTCTGTAGAGCGACCTCTGCAGTAGGCATGCTGGGTACTATGGATGGGTCTCTGAATGAGAAGCACATCCCTGATATACCTGTCCAGCACTTTTTCCATCGTCTTTAGCAAGAACGAGGAAAGGCTGATGGGTCTGAAGGCTTTTGGCAATGCATAGTCCTTCTTCCCTGCTTTAGGTATGAAAATGACTTTTACTTTTGTCCAAAGTTCTGGTATGTATCCCCAGGCATAGCTCGTCCTGAAGATTTTTACCAGATGCGGAGTTAACAGCGCTGCTCCTCTCTGTAACAGGAGAGGACCAACACCGTCAGCTCCGCACGCTTTATTCGGTTTGAAGGAGCTTATTGCCCAGTTTACAGCCCCGGGTCTGAAGATTATGGCGGCTCTCCTCCAATCCTCTGGATGAGGCTTATGAGGTGTGCACACCGGGGATTCGTTTGCATTGCAGACTACCCCGCCGGGAAAGTGTGTTAGCGCTAATAGCTCCAGCGTCTCCCTCTCATTAGTAGTAAAGGAACCATCTGGCTTTTTGAGAAGCCCGAGTTGATTAGGTTTGGCTTTAGCGAGCACCCTGTGGAGTCTCGCGCTTTGAGGAAGATTATTTATTTCCTCGCAGAACCTCCTCCACGATGCCCTTTTCGCCTTCCTAATTTCTTTACTATATTCAGTAAGGGCCCTTCTATACACCTCCCATTCCTGGGTCTTTTTGGCCCTATTGAATAGTTTCCGCGTTTTATCTCTCAAGCGTTTAAGCTTAGAGCTCCACCACGGTACTTTATGCTTCGAAGTCCTGGTTTTGGGGGCACAACTCTCTTCAAAGGCTTGCACAATGCCACCTGATAGAGCCTCCACCGCTAAGTCCAGGCTTTCGGGCGTTCTTATACTTTTAGGGATTTGTTCCAAGTATCTCTCCAGGTTACATTGAAAATCCCCCCAAGAGGTGCACTTAGGATCCCTAAAAGTGACTGTTTCACTGATGGAAGTAGTTGTTAGATTAAAGCAGATGTGCCTGTGATCCGACAATGAGCTTTCGTCACTTACCCTCCAATTCTCGATAAATCTTGCCAGTTTGGTAGTGGCGAAAGTGATGTCCAGAACTTCTTGTCTTGCACTCGTTACGAAGGTTGGAGTGCAGCCTTTGTTCAGTAATTGGAGGCAGTTAGCTAGGAGGAAGTCATAAAGGTACTCACCCCGTTCATTCGTGTCGCTGCTGCCCCATTCTTCATGGTGGGCGTTTGCATCGCAACCCACCAGCAGTTCCGCGTTGTGTTTCCGGGCGAAGTCCACCACTGGATAGAGGTCCACAACGGGATTTTTAACCTCACCAGGCAGGTAGGCTGAGCATACGAGTATCCTCGACCCCTCCCACCCTTTGAGGTTAATAAATGCCGTCGCCAGATCATCAGTACAGAGTTCTGGAACAGGCAAAAAATTTATATGCTTGTCAAAGACAATGCAGGCTCTGGGTCTGAAACTACCGGTATGATACAGTAACTTACCCCCGGCGTTCAGCCCCCGAATAACCGAGTTGGTCACCCAAGGTTCTTGTATTAAGGCGAGGTTGCTTTTTCCTTCAACAAGACAGCACTCCACCACCGCGGCAGCAGCTGCTGCGTGGTGGAGGTTCGCTTGGAGGAACCTCACCGAAGTACCTTGGGTAGCCATTATTTCGCCCTTTTGGCGAAGGACTGGGGCGAAGGCTTACCCATCCCCGGCCCAGGCGCTGAGTTACCTGGGGCGGAGTGGGTTTCCTTCGCTCGCCTGCCCTTTCTCCTTTTCCCTCGAGGGCCTTGACCCCGCGTGGCTTGCGCCTGACCAGACGCACCCCGCCCACGCCCGCTGGGTCCGGGTATGCCGGCACGGCTGTTGGGAAACCCGCCAGCCTGCCTGCTTCCCGTACCAGCCGGCGTTCGCCCTGGTCCGGTAGGTCGAGGGGCAGAGGTGCTCGTCGATGGACGGGCATCCCCACCACCAAGTCCGCTCGGGCCTGGGACGTTAGGCACGGTACCGGTGCTGGCACTCGCCTCTGCACCACCAGCCGTCGGAGGGTTTGGTTCCCCCTTCAGCTTAAAGTGCAAATTGCGGAAGCCAATGCCCACTTGGAAATTATTCGCCCGGAGGGTCTCCACGGAAGGCTCGTCCAGGGAGAATGTGACATAACTGCCATTCCCTTCCTCCTTCACGTGAAGTACCTTCCAGTACTCTGGGTTAAGACCGGCGTTCTGATACCAGATCATATTCAGGACCCGAGGAATTGAAGACGCCTCCACTGGCGGGATGAAGGTCACCGCTGTCCATGGCTTTGGCAGTTCACTCTCCAACATTATGGAGAGTTTTGCCTCAGGCCACGGTTTCAGCCTTGGGACCTCCCTTCTCAGCCAGTCCTGTCCTGCCTGATTTTTGCAGGTGATCAGGATCCACCCGGCCTTCTTTGTCAATCCTAGATATAATGGACCGCTCCCTTTGTTGTCAGTACAACTCCGTTTGCTGCTCATTATATCTAGGAGAGCATGATGGAGTATATCCATCTGTTCCGGCGTCATGGGTTCCGAATTCCGGATACCCACTCGAGCGGCACCCACAACGTCCCTGAAGCTAGGAGGCGGATTGGTGTGTCCTCCAGGCGTCGTTGACGTCTTGGGTGCTTTGGCCGGTTTTTCCCTGGGAGACACTTCCTCAGAGCGGTCACGCTTGCGCGTTTCGCTTTGAGGTATGGGTCCCTCCGGGGAGGTCTGCGACCTCTGTTGACTACATAGTGCCCTGGCCTCCTTCACGTCCATGCCGGCATTTACCATGCGCCACATGCGCTTACGCGCCGCACCACAAAGCTGTTTAGCCTTGGGTGGTTTATTCCCACTCGCAGAGGAAGATCCCAAGGGCGTGTCAGAGGTAAGATTGCCTCGTCCATCCACAAGTTCACAGTCCATTGCGAGTGAGCTAGGTCCAGGAACTTCAGAGTCCTGTGCAGGCCTCTGCATCCTGGAAGAAGAAGTTCCAGGAACCTCAGAGTCCTGCACAGGCCTCTGCATCCTGGGGGTAGTTCCAGGTACTGCAGAGTCCACTTCCGGTCTCTGCACTCCTGGAGATGGTCCACGCGAGGTGGAAGAGAGTTGCTGGTTTATTGTTTTATCCATACAAGTCCCACGATAAGCTAGGGAATAGACTGTCACGGACGGCAGAGCCCCGCTTGCCGCCCGAAGGGCAAAATACTACCTCGAGGCGCCCTGGTATCGAGGAGACACCGTTTGCGACTGGGCCCCCCCCCAGCCATGCATCCATCGGCACGGTACGAATAACGCCTTGGATTGGGTAGGGAAACTGGTGGTAACACTTCCCCAAGGTGTTACCTGCAGTCTTTTTGGAGGGTATTTAATTCCTCCCGGCTTCTGCTAGCCAGCGCAAGCGGGCTTGCGATGATGGGTTAGTGTCCACCGCCCATTATTCGGTGTTGAGGTGTTACTGTCTGCTGTGTGTATTGTGCCTGTCTGTATGAATGGGTGTGTATGGTGTAAGTGTAAGAAGTGACTGTGCAGTGTGCGGTTTGGGAAGAGCTCTCGTAGTACTTTCCCAAGGTACTACTGCCACGACTGTTTTGAGGGGATTTAGTCCCTCAGGGCTTGTGGGAACCCAGGTACAGGATAATTTACCGCCGCCTGTTGTTCGGCGTTGTCTCCCTTTTAGCACCAACCAGGGGGCACGTGCAGGGCAGGCCTAATTGTATTAGGTGGTAACTCCTACGGACGCGGGTGACGACCACCCCCCAACAGTATGTGTTATTCCAGACTATAATCTATCTCTGTGCCAAATTACATCCAGATCCATTCAGCCGTAGGGGCGTGATTGAGTACCAAACATCGATCCATACATCCATACATCATTTCCACTCACATTTATTAGTATACGACTGCCTGAAAAAGGAGTATATTGTTTTCAGCGTTCATGTAGGTATGTATGTATGTATGTATGTGAGTTTGTATACTCCACCATAACTTCTATAAGGCTGAACCGATTTTGATAAATGTGGTATCGTTAGAATCCCTAGCTTATTCCGAGTGTCATAGGCTACTAAATTTAAAAAAAAATTGATGGGGTGACCTTGGTCTCGCACTAAAGGCTAAAGTTGAAAAAAAAATCGAAAATAAGATTAACTATATAATCATCATCTAGAAAATGATGCGTAGATTCCAAAAATATGTAACACTATAGTTCAATATTCAGTGATTCATAAAAAAATATCATTTAATAAAAATGTGAATAAGATTCTAATTTAACTAGATTAATTTAGATTTTTAACTTTTTAACTTTTTTTAACTTTTTTTAATTTTTAACTTTTTAACAAGTTAGCCCTTGATTGCGATCTCACCTGATGGTAAGTGATGATGCAGCCTAAGATGGTAGCGGAGTAACCTGTTAGGAGCATGGCAGTTATAATTAACCCATACCCCTAATAGGTTTCTGTACGACATCGTACCGGAACGCTAAATCGCTTGGCGGCACATCTTTGGCGGTAGGGTGGTAACTAGCCACGGCTGCAACCTCCCACCAGGCCAGACCAGGGAAAATTCAGAAATTATATGTTCCCAAATTGACCCTGCCGGGTTTCAAAGACGGGACCTCCACACGTTAAGACAACAGCGCTCAACAATGCGCCAGGGAGTTCGATCTCGGCAAATGGTAATGTACCTATTCGAGAAGGACAACAACGTGATCCTATAAGGGTTCCTTTTTTGTCTGCTAGATGAGAGGGATCGCAGTTAAAAGCGGTTTGTACTGGAGAAAAAAATTACAGCTTTTAATTAATTCTACATACCCACATGGGAATATTTATCTTGAGTGGACATTGATGTAGAATTTTAGTTAACTCATTGTATTTCAATGTGAGTGGAACGTCGAAACCAAAACTAGTTTTAGATAAAATCTGTTCGTAACTTCATTGCAAAATCAAGACCCGCCCTCATGTAAGGTCGCACCCTCCATTATCATTCCTAACTTAGTTTCCATGCTTTATTTAGTCCCTCAATTTTCTGTATTAAACGGGGACCTTCGGATATGAGTTAGTTTGAACAAATACTCACTTAACTGAGAGTTTAAAGTTGATATTAGATCTCCAAATATATCACCATATTTTTCAGTCTTTATTTTACTTTTAAAATAAACTTAAATAGTGCCCTAGAGCTTAATAAATATCTTCGTCCAAATATCCTCTTTATTTTTTTATTAGTTTGCAGGTCATAACAGGTGTAGATTAACGCGCTTGCCCTGAACTCTGAAGACGCCTATTTACTCTTGCCTTGAAGGTGCTTAGTTTGCCATGAAGCTAGCAGTATGACTACAAATAAATAGATAAGAGTAACACATCTAGTGCGTTTTATATGTCACCGTAAGATTGTAAAAACCGTTAGATTATAACTCGCGTAATTGTAAACTGTCGAATTATTGTGAACCGTTCAATGTTCTGAGTGTAAATTTTTGAAATATTCATTTTATTTACGTTTTCTTGTCTCTTTCTTGTAGGTTAGGTTAGGGTTCGACATAAATAATCAAGTACACTTAGGTTTTGTCGGGTTTAAATACCTATCAGATTACAATCTACCGGAAAATAATGCGTTAAATTCTAATCTTTCGACAGTTTAGAATTTCGCGAGTTAGATTATAATCTAACGGTTTTTACAATCTTACGGTGACCTATATAAAGGGCGCTGTCGTCGAGGCTTATATTTTTACCAAATAAAAGCCTCAAAAGTAATTATAGTTCAAATAAATAGTAGATTGTTCATCAAGGAACTAAAATGAGCCATTTCATACGAGATGTTTAGCTTACCGAGCGTAGCGAGGTTGTTGAGGTTCTGTCACAGTTGTTTGGTCTGTTGATATTAACCATTGTTGCGGTTCTTGCAACATGTAATGTATGAAAGTGGACTGTATGTATGGAATGGTATAACGAAGGGGTTTCTATCTCTTGCCCAGTGATTCGATGGGTAGTAAAATAGTTGCACCAACCTTGCATTCGCCCTCGACTGGAGAACGTGGACCACGCACGGCGCAGTATCCCAGGAGAATTTGGCACGACACCCACAAAACCACAGTAGTTCAAGAGTTCAGTTGACTTGGCGACACTGATGGATGCACGGCATCCACGTGGAGCTAATTCACAACATCGACAGTATGTATGACTGCTTCGTTCGACGTTAGCGACGCAAGTGAGTTGGTGGCGCCATCGGCGCACGTGCCTGCCGAGCGCGTTGCAGGTACACACCAGTACGTTGACTTATACATAGATATGTACAACCATTTTCTTATAGCTACCCATCAATATAGGCAAAAGATCGAACAACCATCTTAATATATATAAATCACGTGTCACGTTGTTTGTCCGCGATGGACAACTAAACTACTTAACCGATGCACGCCGTGTGCAGTTTGATCCAACTTGAAAGATAGGATAGATTACATCTTAATTTATAGCCGCAATATTATTATCTACAAATGTTTGCGAGTCAATGGTCACTGAGGGTAGCCATATTGATTTTAGTTGGTTTTGAAAAGACAAGGCGACAACGTCAGGTATGTAACGTTCAAATGAATATGTATTATAATAAGTTATAAAGATTAATAATATCGCAGTGCTTAATGTAAAACCTGATTTTCTGCCCAGTGCTCACTGCCTACATTGGGTATGGACTAATAATTATGATTATTAGTGCTACCCGTGCGAAGCCGGGGCGGGTCGCTAGTAGACTATAAATATTTACTTCCCATTTACTACCTTTATCTTAATAGCGCTTGCAATTATTAAAAAAAAATACTTTAATCCCTAGACCCTAAATGCTAATTTTAGTCCGCCTACGCTAAGCTATAATTACATTTTTTTACAGCATGAGAGGTGAAATAGTTATTTATGTTTATGGGGTCAAAGAAAATTTTTGTTCCCCGAGGGCGCTATTTTGAATTCAGAGCAAAGTGAAGGATTGTATAGTAGAATCCTGAGCGTAGCGAGGAACTCAATATACGCCGCCCGAGAACAAAAAATTTTGCCCCGAGTGACACACACACTATTTTTCATCTTTACGTATGAGAAAAAGCTAGGAGTATCAACGTACTATGTATAGACATTACCTATACGTTTAAGCACCAATCAGAAGCACGAACGCGGACCAATCAGAACAGAGAAATGAAAAGTCCCATGGGCCTAAAAATTTCATTTTGCTCCCGCTATCCTCTGAAGTCAATATTCGTTTTTCGAATAGGTATGATGAAAACAATATTATTGTGACAGTGTTATTGTTGTATTGAGCATGGGTCTTAAGACGATTTGTTGGAAAAGTCGTTTATATAAAACAAATCCTCGGTTGTTCAGGTAATCCTGACTCGACTGCCAAAGAGGTAGGAACCGAAGTAGAAATAACATCTGCTATTGAATTATTTATTTAGGTCCGGTGTACGACCCGTAAGGAAATTTATCTTGCATGGGAAGGTTTAAATTTCCCCAATTATAATGCCAATTTGTAAAGTAAGTTCTATTGGTAGAAGGGGTTTGGGTATTTTTACAGACAGAATTTTATACAGTTAGTATTTTTTATACTCAGGTCATACTGAAAGTTTCTGCATTCTGATAAATAAGACCAGATATTAAATTTATGATACATTTATTGTTTTTCAGAGTATATGCCTTTGCTATTTACGCATTTTTGCATTTGTTGGAACCATCGTGTAAAGCAATGGATAATGTCTTAGACAGTGAACCTCTTCAATGGCTACGTGGGACGCATTCACCACCGCTTCCGGGCTTGTAAATCGCAAACCTCTAAGCTTATCTTTAATTTTCGGAAATAAAAAGAAGTTGCAAGGTGCAAGGTCCAGACTGTATGGTGGATGCGTCATAAATTCCACAATTAATGCCTTAAATTACGCATTCCTTATCTTAGCGGAATGCGCAGGCGCGTTATCGTAGTGTAGGGCGACATTCTGGGCAAACACTCTGGGCAATTATTGTCATATCCATCTGATCTGCAGTTATTGTCCTTTGGTATTCAAGCAAAACTGTAATGTAATGTCCTGGTTTGCCAAAAATGAAGCAACTACTTTCTTGCCGGCCCTCCTACTTTTCTTAACTTTCGTCAGCAAGTCTTCGAAAGGAAATTTTGAATTGGCGATTGGCTTTTTCTTTCCGGTTCAAAACAGTGCACCCAGGTTTCGTCACATGTCACGGTATTATAGACAGCCAACGACTGTCTTCCCTTAAACTTTTTTATCATTTTACAGCACAACTCTATACGCAGCCGTCTCTGGTCTTCCGTTAAATCATGCAGTATCCATCGAGTGCAAAGCTTCCGAACCCTCAGATGCACATGCAAAATGTTTTGCACTTGGCTCATTCCAATGCATAATATAGAACGAATTTGCTTTTTTTGCTTGAATTTTTTTTGTCAGTTTAATTCAGTCGTCCTACGGTATCAATATTGGATTCTGTAAAAGCAGTCGTCAGCCCAGCGTCATATACATGGTCGTAGAGATGATCTCGTCCACGTCTAAATTAACCGAACCACTAATACACCGAGCTGCGACATGGGGCTTTATCATCAAAGGCCGATTGAAGTCTCTGGCAACTCTAGTTTAGGTCACAGCGAAAATCGTAAAAAATAACTGAGTGAAAATATTGACTACTTAAATTCATTGCAATAGCGACAGAGAATTTTCTAATGGCCACTACGAGGAAAAACCAAATGACAGTCTCGCAAATTAAAAAGTAACATTTTCCCAGAGAGTTCAATTTTTGAATCCCGTACTTGCTTTTTTATTTTTTTTTTATTATAAGTGATCAGTTCCAGAAACTTTCAGTATGTCCCACGTAGAGATGTTTTCGATAACTTCGTGTTTTGTTTAACCCTGAACTGTTTTCGTGGATTTTTCTGATCTCGCAATGATGGAGACGTGTATAAAGTTATAAAATATAGACCAAACAGCAATTGGAAATTGCTTAGTTGGCCAGCCTATAGAAGAATCTTCACTTTTTCCTCAGCTAGTCTTTTTATTACTCTACCGAGTATCGACTAAGGAGTACCGCGTACAATCAGTTTAACGATCCTGGACGATACGACTTAGAAACCCCAAACCACATAGAGGTAGGTATTTCATAAACTGTTTCCAACGTGAGAGGTCCCGGGTTCGTTTCGCAGCTGGGTCAATTTGGCAATTCATCATCCTCAACCCATAGACGTCCACTGCTGGACATAGGCCTCCTGCAAGGATTTCCACACGCCTCGGTCTTGCGCCGCCTGGAACCAGCGGCTCCCTGCGACTCTCCTAATGTCGTCTGTCCAGCGAGTAGGGGGCCTGCCAACGCTGCGCTTAATTTGGCAATTAATAATTTCTAAATTTACTCTGTTCTGGTCTGGTGGGAGGCTTCGGCCGTGGCTAGTTACCACCCTACCAGTGATTTAGCGTTCCGGTATGATGCCGTATAAAGACGTTACAGCCCTAATAGGTTAGCCCACTACCCTCTTAGACTGCATCATCACTTACCACTTAGGTGAGATCGCAGTCAAGGACCAAAAAATTAAAATTATCAATTTCTTGTTGGTTTGGAAAGGGCATTCTGTTACCAGTGGTAGGTTCACTTGGCTGTTCAAAAGTAAACATTTATGTAATATTCATTAATTTTCCTTTATATTTACTAAAAACAAAAATAAGGCATTATCATTTTCTTTACTTCACTTACCATTTTCATTTCCGGCTTAACTTTACCTTCGCTAGTAGATCATAATAGTAGTTTGTGATACAAGAGCGTTTTATCATACGAGGTTGTCATGAAGGTTTTTACATACGAGTTGACTAATGTCAGCCCGATGACGCCAGTTGAGGGCTGACCATCGTCATGAGTATGTAGAAACCTTCATGACAACCTCGTAACCATTTTTCAATACATTTGTGAGAAAACTTGAAAATAAAAGTCGAGTAGATAATCACTAGGTACTCACTAGAAAATTTTTTTTCACGCCCATACTTATTTCGATATTTTTGGCGGCTAATTGTACCTAATTGTTGATTTAATTTTATGATTCCACATCACATCTATCACTCATATTTATTGATAATTTATAAGAAAAATTCAATGACTATTTTAAAAATAGCGCGCACAGATTAAAGATTTAGTATAGACTACGGCGCGTTGTTGTAATTGCGTTTTTTTTATTAGATTCATAGCTCTAGGTTATGGTTCTTAGCTCCCAACCTGGACTATTCAGCCTTTGCTTTTTTGATTTATAAAACTTATAACAATTTTTATTAATTATATTAAATACAATTTTTTATTTTATCAATAAATTTCATAAATGTCATATTTTTTTAGGTTTTCTACATACAAAGTCAATATCATTAAGAATAAAAACTTTTCTTACAAGAAGAAAAGTTTTTATTCAGAAGTAACGTGGACTTTGGAAAAAAAACTGCAAATTTACTGCACGAGGGCAGTAAATATTTACATCACGCAGGCAGTAAATTTAACTTACAAGCCCTGTTTACTACCTCTGTAAGTGCATTTTTCGAGCAAATGTATTGAAAAATATATTTCCCCAACATTACCTTCATAGGAAACATACGGGAGATTACCCGGTGAATATTATCTGACGCAACATCCGTTTCTATAAAGGAGATTATAGATACAATAAGCAAAAATTATTGATCTATGCAACAACTGACGCAAAAAAGGTTATCCTTTTTTACGTCAGTTGTTGCATTGTAATGTATGTTTTCGATATTTTTTTTACTATATCCATACCTATATTAACAGTATGTCTATGTTAAATCAACCACTTTTTTTTGCGACCCATTGTTTCTACCTATTTTGGTATAGAGATAGCTTGCATGTCAGGGAACGACAAGACTACTATTCGGGGTACTTTTATCCAGAAAAGTCAAAGAGCTCTTGAGAGAGTCTTGTTCATCTTTTTCTTGTTCAACTTACGACAATAGGAACGTGTTCTCAGAAGTTGAGAGAACTTATATTGTTACATTCCCTGTACGAAGGAAACAGTGGTACTTATTGTTGATATTACTATAGATTTTGGTACTCGGGGGATGAAATAAATAAAACATTCAGTTGTCCTATATAATTTTAATACGTATGTAAACAATCATTTTGAATGAAATAAAATTTATCTATAGTAAAATCCCATCGACTTATTTTGTAGCTATATTTACAAAATATATTAAATTTATCTTCAATATCAAAACAAAATATTTACATAATTTTATTTTATATTTGAATAATATTATAAGCAACAAGAATTTATAAGGCTGGCCGCTCTTTAGCCAATTTCAATTGAGTGAAAAACTAGCCGCTCGCAGTAAGTCGTGTGATTGCGTTCCTTGCGTGGCTATTGTTTATGGTAGCCTGAGAATTTATGACTGCTGAAGCAGCATATTTAAAATGTTAACTAAACAGAACTTGATATCAACTTGAGCAATTAATATGGATGATTGACCGTCAGTATAATATTATAATGAACTAATTAACCAAGCGGTATACATTTCTTGGGATGCTATAATAGGTTATTTCATCGATTGATAAATTACGTTCTTCTTTTTTATCGTAAGATAAGCTCAAAATACTGTCGTTCTACCAGCAAAGTGCGACCAACCTAAGCTTTAAACATTTGAGTTTTCTCTTCTCAGAAATATCAAAACCAACATTTAAATTAATATATTTCATACAATAACTTACACTTATATCACATTTCTTTACAAAACCCTTAATTATATTTACACTAATAATACATACCTCATAATTTCTTTGTCATTTTATTTAGATAAGGTACTTATAATAAATTACGGTTATTATTGAAATGAAATTAATTGCTCGTAGTAAATTCTTCGATACATCTATTTGGTTTGAAATTGGTACTTAATTTTATTCTATTGCAAAAATGTTTTAATATAATATATTACATAATAGGTACATTATATTATTTAATTGAAACATAAAATATTTATTAACATGCAATAACATAATATTGTGTTCATTATCTAACTGCGTTTAAAAAATTAAATAATACATCAAAATTATTACAATTTTGACTAGATTGTTATTTTTTTTTAAAATGTGGTACAACATTAAACTTATAACCAAATCGGCATTAAATATAATGTATATGTAATAACAATAATACAAAAACCAAATGATATTTATTTAAACACAACGCAGCTGACGAGTATATAAGATTTCTATAATCTTTGGCTTCATTTTGAGATGGATACGTGTACGTACGATCTGTAACGCTTTTCACTTCCGCTGGACAAGGAAGCAACTCTACTGGTATTTGTAACAACGCTCTTTCATTATCAGCCCTTACTTTCTTCGGTTCGTCGAGGTAAATATCATCAACATCATCACCTAACTCATCAGGCCCATCCAGATCGTTCCTTATCTTTTCTGTCTCTTCTAAATTATTACTTGGACTCATTCTTTCATAATAAGTAAGATGAGAACTTAAAGCTGGATCAGAGTTAAATTTGCAAATGAAGTTTTCTAAAGATGTCCTCACTTTGATACTCTTCGCTTCATGCCGGAGTTTGTGCATCCATGCCAAATGGCAATCGCAGTCGAATTCGTTTCCTGCAACAATTGCGCCTTAATTAATCTTTAATTGAACTAATGAATTCTCGCTTCAGATACCAAGTCTAATTGACTTTTACATTTAAATTAAGACCTGTTCAGTTCGGATTTTAGAAATGAGAAAGTCTTTTGAATAAATAGTTATAAATGGTTAGCGATATTAAGTTTATCGCATTTAATTAATTTATCTTATACAATAAGAGATAATTTTACACAGCTAATTCAATAAAGAATTTCATTTACATTTAGCCACCTGAATTTTGAATTAGAGTTTAAACATTATTTTTATAAATTAATTTGAGTAAATATGAGATTAATCCATTGTAAAAGAGAATATAACGCATAAAAAAAGTATTTCCGACATTATTAACAATATAATATCAGGATGCAACCACACCTTTCCTATAACAGTGAAGACGTTAAAGCGAGAGAATACAGCTTGATTGGAATAGCGTTACCTGTCTTGTGTACTTTGCGGTATTAAAATTTTCATAAGAAACAAGGGCAAAATTATCAATAAAAACATTAAAATTAAACATACCTTCCAAATAAATGAAGCTTTTCTGCATCTTCAGGTTATCATAAATTGGCCGCAGGTTTTCCATTGTAAACCTTTTTAACTTATTATGCCTTAAATCTAAGGCTGACAATCCTCGAACACCTTCAAATAGTCCATCCGTTAACGTCACCAACTTGTTATGACTTAAGCTCAATTTTTTTAACTGTGACAACCCATCAAAAGTCCTCTGAGCTAATATATAAATCTCGTTATAGTCTAATAACAACTCTTGAAGGTTCCATAGCTCGATAAATGTAAATGAATTTAGCACAGCTATCTTATTTCTCCTTATGTCTAGACGTTTTAAATTAGCGAGTCCATCGAAACACTCTTTCTTCAAATCACTTATATTATTCCTATCAAGTTCAAGTTCTAATAAATTTACTAGGTGCCGAAAAGCACCGTCTTCTATGACACTTATGTTATTACTAGTTAAAAATAGTTTTTGTAAGGCCGGTAGTTCATAAAATGTGTCCGTTTCGAGTTTCTTCAATTTGTTCTCATCTAGCGTTAGAATTGTTAGATTAGGCAGATTATAAAAAGCATTTTTACTCAGGACAACTATTTGGTTTTTCGTCAATGTCATCTCTTGCATCGAGGTTAAGTTGACGAACGTGTTGCTCTCAATCTTAAGTATCGAGCTGTACTTTATGCTAAAGTGCTTCAATTTGCGTAAGTATCTTAAAACCTTCGTTGGCACGAAGCTTAATCCTCCGTCCGCTCTAACGTTGAAAGCCAACGTTTCTATATTTGTCTGCGAAGTGAAACTGGGCCATAAAGGATCTGTCTTGTCTATACCGCCGTTGAATACCCAGCATTCTGTTTTAATTGCCTCGTTTATTTCAGGGCTGTTTTCGCAGTAGCAGTGCACTTTGGAGTCTCGATCGCTTATGTCGCAAATGTTTATGGTTGTCTGTATGATTTTCTCTTTTTGCTTCCTCCTATTTGCGTGTAGGGAGTCTATTGCGAACAGCAACAGTAGCAAGGCAGCGGGTATCTTTTTAGCCCGCATACCTTCTACCTGTAACAAGAAATATGCATTTAAGAAATTTGTATAGAGCTAGTAGCTAAATAAATACAATAAAGGACAGACATGTAACACGTCCAATTATTGAAAAGCTTCGTAAGAATCCAGTATAACAACTTCAATTTGAAGTTAAACTGAGGTTAGGGAAATCAATACGCCTGCTCATACATTTAGTACAAAGTTTAGGACTACACGACTAGTTTTATTAGGACTGGTGATTATCAAATGCTAATTGAAGAGTTTGAGCAGTTTGGCCGTAGACACACACAGCTGCAAAGTACTATTTAGATTCTGTGCTAAAAGCTATCACAGCTCTATGCTATGTATACTAATATTATAAATGCGAATGTTTGGATGGATTGATCACGGCAGAACGGCTGAACGGATCTTGATGAAATTTGGCACGGAGATAGATTATAGTCTTGAAAAACACATAGGTCATATGCTTTTTATCCTGGAAAACTGAAGAGTTCCCGCGGACCAAAGAACCTCAATCCACGCGGACGCAGTCGCGGGCATCAGCTAGTATCGCTATATGTAGGTCAGTACAGTTCACACTCGGTCCCAAAATTACGTTTAATAAATTTCATTTGGCAACAAAAATATGCGAACCCAGTCGTGACCAAGTCGTAAGCCCAAGGACCAGCCGAGAATAATAAACAGGGCTTTCAGAGGAATAAAGTAGGCTTAATTGAAGATTTTTAACGGAACCTAATTAATGCTTTTAATTGAAACACCTAAAAAAACAATAAAAATTCCCGGTGTAAGACAGTTTTTATTTCATGGCAGGTAATTACCTTTTAAACTCTGGCCTGTAATGGTAATGAATATTTAGGGATGTTAAGAAAACATTCCGTATTAAACATTTAAAAAAATATATCATCTTCAATAGTAGGTATACAAAAAATTTTGTTTCTTTTGTCCCATCTTTCCTCCTAATATCAAAACGATCCATAAACGTAAAATAACTTAATTAAGTCTGTTTTAATTAAAGAGTCAGAGTTCTTACTTTAAAATAAATGTAGAGATAATTATGGTGTACTTTTATCATTTTATCTTCGCGGCAGACAAAAGGATATTTTTTTAAAGAAAAAAAGATGATATTATTTTATATTAGTAAAAAAATAATCTTACTCAATCTTATTTCAATAACGCCTGGGTCAATACAAGACAAAGTTTTTAATTGTTAAACTACCCTATTCTATTTCCCTGATATGTATTATTCGCACCTGAGTTGAACGTAGAGTTTAGGAATGTGCAAGTGCTGTGCCCTTTAGTGACAGTCATATCGATAAATTACAAAAACAAGCAGTGTATTATTTTAAAATATTGATTGTAGCACAATAATAAAGTCAAAAATTAACTTCATTCCTTAAGTAAAGAAAATAAAATCATTCGGATAAATAGGGAAGTTTTTTTTTTTGTCAGATATAAGTCTTTAATATTTCTGTGAATTACGCTACGATAAAAATCATCTTTTTTACGAAAAACTTTTTAAGCTTCTTTTTGTATTACAGATAATGTTCTTTTTGATACTCTGCATATCGACTTTGTATGCCGTTAAAAGCAAGGTCAAAAAGTTATTTTGCCTTTCTTCAGTACACATATCCAAAGCTTTTTTCGTCATTTCGCATTCTTGGCGATGAATATAAAAGCTTTTTTTTGTTACTGAACCTCTTTAATCAGTCATTTTAAAAAAAATACATGGAAAGCAACTTGATTAAGCGACAAACAAGCAACAAGCGTTCGATCAAAGAGTATGTATGTGTCAGCATTTCCTAGGAAATGTCGACATAAACGGTTTCGATACGTAAGAGCTCGAAATTCGTCAATGAAGTGATTTAAGAACTTTATCTAGGAATAGTAAACATTAACGGTCCCTCCACTGATAAATCGCGAAATCATATAGCTGAATTAATCAAGTCAATCAAGTATATCATTGTGTTAGGGACAATCATGAAGTAGGTATTAATAAACACTTAGACACTTTTAATATATTTGCCCTCTCATTTGAAACTTGCATGAATAAATGGTTAAACGTGTAGAGGTTTCACGAGAGATTTAATTTTATTAGATAAAAGTTGGCTATACATTAAAACAATATTCATTTGATCCGGCCACGATTGCTTTCGTTAAGCCAAATTGCGATGTAAACACAAAAGTATTCGATAATCGCTGAGTCTGCCGGCAGGAGAATGAATTACCTTCGTCAAAACACTCGTATTTATACAAACTATTTTCAATATGGCGTCGGTATCCACAGATTAAATCGAATGACATGAAACGAGTCAAATTGACTGATATTATACTTCCTGTTTCATGAGATATAATGACATACAGTTATAATGCTAACAATTGAATGATTATAGTTTTTATCAAGAATGATCATCTAATTAATTGATTATATTATGATCAAACGTCTAATGCTAGGTGTCCATAAAAATGTAGAAGTAAAAAGGATGGGCTACACCAGAAGACTCGCTTCGTCGCCCCTTCATTCAGCTTCACCTCGCTTCATTCTCACTTAACATATAACTCACTCCGTATACGTATGTATATCGTACAATAGGTGTCAAAGACAGCACTTGACAACACTCGCCCGTCACCTCAGGCCCCGACTGCATTCAACTCGAGTGCGTACTACAGGTAGACTGTGACGGTAGAATGGACCCTAGATTGCTTTACCTAACTATAATAGTCCTTATCAATTCGGTCATATCAACGAAAGTTTTATGTTCCATTTGACGACATAAATTTTCAACAACTTACTCGTACATCCCTACAAAGATATTTGTCCACTTCAAGTTAACCCTTGACTACTATTTCACCCGGTGAAAAATGATGAGTGGTGGCGGTGAGTGGTCTTAAATCGTAGCGGGCTAACCTAATCCTATATATATATATATATAGGTTCATGGATCATGGCAGTTATATTAAACCCATACCCCTAATCGGTATCTATGCGGCGTGTTAATGGCTACATCAGTACGCTAAATCGGTTGGCGACTTTTGTTTTTTTTTAATTTAATTTAGGTTCTTTTAAATAGAGTTACGGTTGATGACGTAGAAACTAATGGTTTACATTTGGATTACGGTACTTCGGCACTGTATTATCAGGAGAATTAAGGGACCCCGAGATTGATTCATTGTTTGCTAAATAAAAACTTCTTCATAAAATACTCCGATGCTGGAATTCGTTGTCAAGTTTCTCTACCTGGATATATTTGGATAGCCCTTTTCAACTGCCGTGCAGTTCTTACATGCCCATTACTTTTACACAACATCATAATAAACTAAACTATAACAACATAATCTAGTCCAACCGGCTTTTTCCTAAACTAAAAATTAAAGAAAGTCATAGTCATCAAAAAAAGCGGAAATCATGATTTCACTTTCTTAATATTTCGAGTAATAAGAACCAAATTAAAAAGAGTAAAGGGAATCCATCAGTCATGAACAAAAGTGGAAATCATGAAACCCGTTTTCGCGTGCCTCTTAATAATAAGGCCCCTACTTGTACACACGTAAATTTCACTCAAAACCTCAAACTGCTGATTGGCAGTTCTTTTATGCATCCCTCTTTTGATTATTCTCTTTAACTTGGGTAGTTTCAGAGTTAATTAACGAGCCATTTCCAAGTTAAATAGTTGGTTGATGTGCAAATTTACTCGATTTTGTATAATGAATTGAGTTGGACAAAACTGTGTCGTTAGTAGGATTCAAACTTTGTGCATTAGCGAGATTATTACTGAGAGGGTCCAGTGTTAGAGTGATTAAGTACTCTAGCCACTGCAAGCGAAGCTAAGCTAATAATATAACTGCATTTTTTATAATATAACTATTTGATGAAGACCCTATTTACTGTCGAAAGGTAACGCATTCCAGTGTGCGAGAAATTCACCTAAAAATAATGTTATTAAATAATTAATCACGTGCAGTGAGCCTCGCAAACTGTTTTTTTTTTGGGGTGGGACAGGCTGCGTGGACTTGTGACTGTGACTGAGCTTAACGACACCAACGGTCTTAACTATCCTGTCTATTTAGTAATTTTTTCACTCGTTCTACCAAATGCCTTCGTCGTTAAACTGCATAAAATTATCGCGGGATTATTAAAAGTAGAATATATGAGAAATGAAACAATTTGTCGCACTTTAGCAGACCCACTCAGTAAGTGCTTTGTTTTCGCATTTTAGTAAAGCATCGACCAAGATATCAAGCAAATAATTCAAGCAGCATTAGCGATGCCCACTATTTTCAACTGATTAGCTAGATAAGTGTTGGATTTAGTGCATATAATATAAGTTAGTTTAATATAGAGTACTTTACTTCATTTACAATGTAATTAGTATAATGTTCTGAGCTTTATGTACCTACTATATATGTTTTTTAAACTTCAACAAGATAATATCTTCGACTTTGCCCATATGATTTGGCCATAGCCATAATTGAAAGTGCATTTTTCAGGATAAAAAGTAGTCAATGTCAATAAATTATACCTTAATCTAAACCTTTTTAAATATATTTGAACAGAGTCAACCACGGAATCAAATTGCATAATAGGCTAAACGTCCACATTACCGTCAAGCTGTACTTAGATCGTATAATCCAATGGTTTTAGAGGTACCTAACCCATTCATCCCGTATCCCAGGGAAGGACGTAGGATACTTTTTATCCCGGAGAAAACCCCGCTGGAATATAAAAAATTAAACCACGTGGACGAAGTCGCGGGCATCATCAAGTAATTTTATTGTACTTAATTGAAATAAAATAAAATAAAAGGAAATATTTTATTTCGTGAAGGATAACATATTATGTCACAGATAATATTATGTCAGGGTTCTACTACCGGTTCGAGTACTGAAATAACATGACAGAACAAAACAAGGTCTTCAATTTCAAATTCGGTAAATAAGTATTTTGTACCCATAATTCTACAAACTATTCCGAAATAATGAACGAGATTACTTTAATTAAAAATTCTAAAATATCAAAGTTTATAAAAATCTTCATTCATGGGCGTCAATATTTCAGCGAAGGTCGTGTTCAAAATTTTCAAACTAGTCCGACGTGTCCTAATACCGGCCATTGGGACCGGAACGTCGCATTGCGTCTGCGAGCCCGCAGTTACTATGAACGGGTTAGGTCACCCTAATATCATCCGATTTTACGACCGAAGCACAACCTGACGGTAATGTGAACTTTTAGCCGGCTGCGGATTTAGCACACCTAGCATTACTGACAATTTTTATTAAATAATATTATTTATGGTAGTAAATTTTCGATGGTAGTCCGTTTTGGCCTCTCCGGCGTAGAAATCAACGAGTAATGATGTGTTGTGTGTATATAATATAATATATATCATGCGTTTAAAAATTTGATTATGCCAAAAATATACCTGAGGTACAATTATTGTTGTGTAATAAAATCGTAATCAAGTGACATATGATAGTTCCAATTAACCGTTGGACAAACGATTTTCTGACACCATTGTCCTTGAGAAAATGTAATTTTCATATTTGTTAGCTATTTTAAGTTACTAAAGCACTACAGTCGTCCCTTTGCATTAATTGTCTTTTATAAAACTGTTAGATTTACCTAAGCTATGGCTGGTTACCAATTTGAAGGTATTGACGTATTCGTATTTGTTTAATAACATCTACGCCGTTTGATCTATACATGTGACATAAAAAAATAAGTATGTTTTTTCATGTCACACATGAATTGACTTGAACAGGTATTTTGTCAGTACGTGTATTGACATTGCAAAAAAAGATAAACATTTTAATATTCGCACGATAAAAAATCGACAATTTTTTTACACGTTTGTGCGTTTCAAGTTATTTCAAATATTTTTACATTCAATTTGTTATTCGAGCGTGCATTTATAACGTGGAATGTAAATGTCCGAAAAAACAAACAAATCGGACGTACTCGTTGACAACATTGACAATTGGTTCGGAAAACACGTCGGCCAAAGGTCATTTGTACCGGCCGCTGAGCTGAAGTGTTAGACCGCGGGAAAAATATTTTAGGAATACACCAAATACGAAAATATTTTTATTATTTTTAAGTTATTAAAATAAAATCTTGATTCCAAGCAGCGCTACCTGGTGCATCCAACAGGGCTTTTTTCTACTGGGCAACCCAAGTATGCTATTTTACAAGAATTTCAATCAATTATATCGTAATGGTGGGAAATGCGGCCAAACACATGCCTACATTATCGTTCACGTGAATTTAGTTTTTTAATAAATCCCATGTGAACTCTATGATTTCAAATACACCTACTCAGAATGCAAAAAATTCCTATCTATGTGCTAAATTCGTCGTCAAGATAATTATATTTTAGCTATTACCAGTTTAAGTACACATAAAAATTCCTTACACTGTTAAATTTTTCAATATTGTCCAAGAGTACAAATGCATGACGAAAGTATCTCTTCCGAGATGGTTTTATGGGTTATAAAGTCCCATTCACGAGGCCAGACGAACAATAAAACGAATTACAGATTGCCAGTTGAACAAAGTGTATCAAAAAATACAGTAAATTCAATACAAAAGTTATGCAAAATTCAGTTTAAATCGACAAACTTTTTAAAACAAAACCAATGCTGGATGTATTGCTCTATAAAACAGAAACTTGTGTCATAAATGTTAGCTAGTGGCATTTCAAACTTGATAATAATACGATGCGATTGTTACAACGATTATTTTGTTATTTTTTTTTTTTTTTGTAGTTTTAAAAGCAAGCGACTCGAATGTCAAAAAAAAATATTTTCTGAGAATGTTACATCGTAGTCGTGCTAATAGTAAGTGTAGTAATAATATAATATTACTTATTATTATTTAACAAATCGATAATGGCCAATAATGGGCAATAATGGCTCTCTTTTATCATTTTCTATACAAAAATTCAGCGTTTATGAAAATAATATTATGGTTAAGGAATTCTCTTGAATATTTTACGTTTGAGTCTTATTAAGCACGTATCAATTTCCTCGCAGTATAGTTTGGTAGTTTAGAAGTCATAAAGTTATAGCCCTTTTTATTTCATGGGCAGCAAACGACGCGAGGCCTATGTAAGGCCGGTCAAAATAGACTAAAACTCCGACAGAGCTGAATTTTGCTAGAGACCTTAGGTACGGTTCACTAATGTTTCACAAAAAAACGTTTAACAAATGATCGTTTCACAAAAATTGTTTCAAAAACTATTCAGGTGACAAACAACGTATTCCGCAAACATATTATTTTATAAAAGACCATTTGACAAATAATCTATTCAAAAATGTTTTCCTTTGCAAAATTGCTGAATGGTAAAGTATCATTTACAAATTTATTATTTTACCAAATAATTTATTTGTCAAATTCGCGATTTAATAAAATGTCGCTACATTTTAAAAAACTTTAGTGCTTCTGAAATTACATCGAGATAAAAAGCGTTAGATTGCAATATGACGTTTTTTGCAATTTTACGGTGACATATTATCGCTTAAGTCTATACAGCATTGCGAAAATATTGCATGCAAGCTATCTAGAAAATATTATAAACTAGATCTCGTTACAAATACTTATCTATAATCCATCAAAGTCAAGGCAAGTTAAGAATTACTATTATTAAAAAAATACGCGCCGAATTGAGAACCTCCTCCTATAATGAAAGTCGGTTAAAAATGAAACTATACAGCGTTTTCGTTATTATTTTACGTATTGAAAAATAAAGCTATTGGAAACAGCTTTTAAAATCTAAATCCAGCTATCAAGTATGGCTTTCGGATTTTGCCACGTATTGATTTACAGCAACAATGCCAGTGCAATATTAATCCGTGTACTAGCATCAAGTCGATCGATTTTAGTATAAAATCGCTCGAATGGAAGAGAAAACAATTTTTTGAGCTTTTGCAACTCATTAAATTAACTATTATTATAAAGATTTTGAACAAATAATAATAAAAGATGAGTATACAATGAAGTGGATTTTTCTGACTAGAAATTCTCAGCACTAGCCCGGAGTTAGGAAGTTGGCGGTGTTTCACCCCCGTGGCTCGGAGAGCACGATAAGCCGTCGGTCCCGGTTATTATCACTAACATGATAATAGTCGTTAAAGTCCTCCACCCCGCATTGGAGCAGTGTGGCGGGTCTAAGCTCTAGTTCTCTCTCTCCTATAAGAGTGGAGGCCTGTGCCCAGCAGTGGAACGTTAATGGGCTGCAGTGGTGGTGTTTTCTTTTTTTTATACACTACAAGCTAGCCCTTGGCTGCGATCTCACGTCATGGTAAGTGATGATGCAGTCTAAGATGGTTAGCGGGCTAACCTGTTAGGGGCATGGCAGTTATATTAAATCCATACCCCTATTCGATTTCTACACGGCATCGTACCGGAACGCTAAATCGCTTGGCGGCACGTCTTTGCCGGTAGGGTGGTAACTAGCCACGGCCGAAGCCTCCCACCAGGGCAGACCAAGGGAAATCCAGAAATTATAAATTCCCAAATTGACCCTGCTGGGGATCGAACCCGGGACCTCCGTACGTTATGACAACAGCGCTACACACTGCGCCACGGAGGTCGTCTTATTGGTGGATACAATAAAACATGGCTTTATAAAACTACTACTATCTACTAACTATATCTGCACTTACCACTCCACAGGTAAAGTTTCCTGTTCTTTTAAAAACGTTCTGGGGGGCTATTTCCTTCGTTTAAAGCAGTATTATTTCAAATAGATTAGAATATAATATGTCTTGTACCTCGACGTCCTTAAAATAAGGATTATAATTCTAAAACACGGTTATCAACAATAATAAAGCAAGACGGCTTTAAGCGATGGTAGTATAGTTACGATATATACAATATTAGGTTAGCCCTCTTTATTTGCCATGGGTATACATAGGGTATAGTCAACATTTACCTAGGTCCTAGGCCGTATGCAACCGTGACATAGTATTATATATACAGAAGAGTTGTTCAATGAATATCGATATATTGTATGTGAGTGTTCAATAAATCGAACGATAAAAAATCCTGCGGGAATCAAAAACTCTTAATCCATACGGACGAGGTCACGGGCATCATCTAGTAATATTATATTCATAGAAAATAGATAAACGTTGATATCACATAATTTTTGTTGCCTATGGCGCTACATACTATATTTGCAACTGTGCGAACTCGGGGCGGGTCATTAGTTTTGTACGTTACCTGCTGGGTAGGGTTTGGCCATAGTCCGCCACGCTGGCCAAGTGCAGATTGGCAGACTTCAACTTTGAGACCATTATGAAGAACTCTCGGGCATGTAGATTTCCTCAGGATGTTTTCCTTCGCCGCACTTGCTCTAGCAAGTGATATTAAATTTCTTATATATAATAACTTCGAAAAGTTAGAGGTTCGTGCCCAAGGTTTGTCCTCTGACCACCCGAATAGAAGATAACCACCTTAACCACTATCATCATTTTTAACAAGTTAGGTATACACATAAATTTAATAAGGGTGCCTAAAATCTGATACAGTATCCCTGACCTTGACAATGTGAAAGAGCCCTCAAGTCCTTGGGCAAGATTTACGTGTTTGCTTTACAACAATAAACAATCTTGTCGGTAGAAGTTGTTATATTAGAAGCCGAGGATGGGTGAAATTTATGTTGTTTTTTAAGGGGTTAAGCCTTGGAACAACATTTTAATTTAATGAAATTGCGGAGATTTATGAAAATGATTTTAATTGGGCGTACAGTAATTAATAATTGGTATCCCTTATTTATTTTGTTCTGCCGATATAGCCTGAGTAAAAACCTTCGCGGACTTTTTGCCAGTAGTGCTTTGTCGCACAATACCACAGACCATACAACTCGGTGCACAATACCTTTACAGGAGTCATACTGCCAACGCTTAAGGCCATATTACATACACATGAACAGACGAAATTATATAAGGATACCTTGTTTTATTACGGACCAAGCGACACTCGAGTGCCATATCGATATCCCCTTTGTTGATAGAGTTTGATTGAAAAATACTCATAAACCGTGAAATTCTATACGCACACTCAAGAATTAAGGCAGCAGAATCGCAAGATATAAGGGTAACTTGTTTTATTACGGAATCCAACATTACTCATGATATCCAAGTATTCGACCAAGCGTCACTCGAGTGCCATATCGATATCTCCATTGTTGATAGAGTTTGATTGAAAATACTCATAAACCGAGAAATTCTGTACGCACATACAAGAATAAAGCGAGCAGAATCGCAAGGTATGTCAGCAATGGTCGGCGTTCGAGATGATCCCTTTGTGATGTGGTTTTGGTAGCCATTATTATTATTAGTGGAGCGTAATATATTTGATCTCGGGTGAAAGTGGGTCGAATATTGAGGTTTAGGGAGCGTTTCCACTAGATTTGTGCAGGGCAAAAGAGCAGTGAGAGGATACGTGAAACTTAATCATTCAAAATTTAATGCCTTTTTGGAGCACCTCGGGTTTGTTTAACGTAATTTTTTTTTTACCTGGATTAGAATTCTAAACCAAAAATTTCTACTTTAGACATTGACCAGCCAAAAAGCGCGTTCAAGCATCGAATGAAATAAAAGCAAGTAATATTTATTTCCACTCATGTTTCAAAGCAAATCCCCTGTACATAAAGACGAGAATCGTATGCAAATAGTCATGTAGGTTCCAATGGAGCGTGGAGGGAACTACTTTAAAATCCTTCGCCGGGTTGAGAACGGATATTTTTATTCCAAGCACGTACGCCCTGTTGAGACAGACATTAGCTAAATCGCTGGTGAAATTACGGCGTAAACGTATTTCTTAGCATTCGTGATGCTGTACAGTCAACAAAAACTTACACGTGTTTTATCGGAATCGAAATTTTGCAAATACATGAAATAGTCTTATACCAAAAATGTCTGCTAGGGCTGTGAAATAAGCATTAAAATGCGAAAAAACATCTGGCGGATTAGTTCCATCGCTTAAAACAGTATTATTGAAATTATAACAGTTCTAAGTCACGTAATATCTTAAAGTCCCTAAAATGAGGATTATAATTCAAGAACATTAAAACTATACACGATGGTAGTAGGTATGCCCCCAGAATAATTCAAAGGAAACAATCAGATTTACCTAATAGACGTTTATGTATACTAGGTACTTTACATTAATTAATTTCACACTATTATAATCTGTACTAGCATTATTATAAATAGAAAATGCGAAACTGTGTCTGTTTGTCTGTCTATCTATCTGTCTGTCTACCACGCTTTAACTGCCCTTCATTTCATCTGATTTTGATGACTAGTGTTACATCTCGGGAAAGGACATATTATGCTTATTTTTATCCCGGAAAATTAATTATTAAGGAGTTCGCGATAAAAACTTAATTCAAGCTGATTAAGTCATCTAGTAACATTTTAAATTTTCTCACCAATTTAGTTTTTTTTAGATCGTAGTTGTGCGTTCCCAAATAAAAAGGGTTTTGTTTTGAGGTGTTAAATTAATATTGGCTATTATTTATGTTTCATTCCAAGTCACGGAACCCTCAATGGAAGATTCGAACTTGGCAGGTTTTTAGTGGACTGTGTCAAATAATGAATGCTAAGCGATATTTATTCTGTAATTTAGCAGCGATTTAACTAATGCCTGTCTCAACAGTGCGTACGTGCCCGGATTAAAAACCCAGGACTCAACTAGAAAAAGAAATTGAAAATAGTTTCAATGTTCTATTGAAACTATGTTTAAATATAAGTCAAAGTATATTTATCCAAAATTGGTACCTAAACAGTACTCTTTTTAATCATTATGTTTTATAATACCTGATAATTAACGACGATATCTTACAACTTTATAAAAAACTAGAGGCCCGTCCGCGTACAATTTCTAATATCCTATGAATCTCGGAAAATTATGTAGTTCCCGCGGGAATTCAAAAAATAAATATATGCAGACGAAGTCGCGGGCATCATCTAGTAAAAATATAAATGCGATCGTGTTTCTGTCTGTCTGAACCCATCTGTTAAACCGACTTTGAGGAAATTTTGCACGGTGATAGGTGATGTATCGGGGAAGGACATTTTTTATATATTCCACTACAAGTTAGCCCTTGACCACGATCCCATCTGATGGTAACTGATAATGCAGTCTAAGATGATAGCGGGCTAACCTGCTGCCGTGCCCGTAATATTTAGGGGTAGATAGGGCAGTTTATACATCAATCAATCAATCATCGATCAGTCGTCACTATCAACTTACACTCAACTTACACCTTATGTTGCGTATTCTACAAGGTGAAATCAAAGGGCTAACTTGCATGTTAGACATACATTCGTAATGATGGTAAGAAATTGTTATCTATCGCTGCGGCGAATAGTATTTCTCAGGAAATAGAAATCCGGGAAAAAACAGCTAAGAAATTCGCTTAAAATTTAATCACAATGTTTCAGATACCCTGTCTTAATATTACACGTGCGAGTTACAAAGTGTTACTAGAGTTACAAGAGTTACAAAGTGCGAGTCAATAAAACATTATTGTCGAGTAAATAATAATATAGAACATTTGCTAATTTCAAAGTTCAGAACAATACGCTCGGAGCCTTATAATATTAGTAAACATTGTGTAACTTAAGCAAAATTCCTCATAAGAATCCCTCTGTAAGAACTTGAAACTTGTACTTTGTTCTCTATTGACTCATATAACGTACGCCATTAAAGCGAAAATCGCAGGAAAAATTTCTCTATTGTGCCATACGCAACATGTTAAGCATGTGGGAAATAGAGTGTTCTGAAGAGCCCTCTAGAATACACTGGACCTGTTATTAGAATTTCAACGTTGAGTCTTAAGACATGTGGTACAAAATTGAACGTAGTGAAGCAGTTCCTGCATAAAAGTACTTTCACAGTCGTGGAAAAGTAATTCCTCAGAGAATGTTGCGAGTATAATAATTTTAAGGTACTCCTTATTTGCGTTAATGACTTGCGAAAAAGTTTTTAATGGCGCGTCAACACGTGGAAATTAAGTACAGAGTTGGGAGTTAGGGCAATGTAAAATATTTACCGGAAATGATTAAAAAGTTTTCTTTTTATTTGTGTCAAAATAGGAATACCGTACGTATTTTGTGGAATGGGATGACAAGATAGATATTATATAGATAAATGATTTATTGCCACACAAAACATTAAAAAGAAATAAAATAGTTAAAAAGCAACAATAAATGCGCAAAGGCGGTCTTATCACTAAAAGTGATCTCCTCCCAACAACCTTTAATTATAGAAACTTATAATTATAGAGATAGTTCCTTAGTTAAGATGATTTGTGAGATGGTGATAATAAAAAGAAAAAAAAACCCGGCTGAGTTTGTTGTGGGCTCTTCTCAGACCAGAGCGCGTTTGGAACCCTCGTAGCTTTAGTTTCAAGATACCGTAACCAATTATCACCATCATGTTTTATAAGTAAGTAATTTTTAACGTCAATAAGTGTACCTACAGTGTACCTATATTGAATAAATGATATTGAGTATTGAGTATTGAGTATTGAGTATAAAGTTAACTGTAAACCTGTAACTGTGAAAAATAACTGTTAAGTCAATTGAATCCTCAAGATCGCATAGATGTAGCTATTGGAAGTCACGTAAACTACACAGACAGATTTTAAATTGTTTATAGCTTAGTAAAAAGTAAGTAAATAAACTAAGTTCAAAGATCAGTAAAGCAATTGAATATCACTGGCTTCCTAGTAAAGAATGAAAACATCGTGCAGAAACCCGTATACCTGAATATAATTTTTTTTCCAATACATACCATGCCAGCGTGGTGGATTATAATATTTAAAGCCGATTTCAATCTGAGAAGAGACTCTGTAGTAGGATTACTTAGTGAAGAGCGGGGCCCCCCGCCACTAGTAATAGTTGCTGCTAGTAACTTACTGGGTTGGCCCCAATTACCATTTAATTTTGTAAATTGGTCAAATAAATATTTTTTTTTCATATAACCTGCATTAAAAATGCGAGTTTCAATGCCTGTTGAGCCACCTGAAACTATGTACACAATTTAAGACGAATACCTCATTCAGCAGGTAGAAAACCATTACTGTGTGTGTGTGAAAACAATGTGATAGTTTTCTATCCTCTCAAAGTATCTTTCGTTTATTTCAAATCTTTTTAATTGTCATTTTACGCATCAACTAAATTGACAGAAAACCTAGAGAAAGTATTAACAGAATATACTAAATAAAATTCTTATAAATACTTTCTCAGGCTAATTAAAGATCAGAGTTGACTAACTAAAACATCATTTGCACTTACACGATCCATACTAATATTATAAATGCCAAAGTGTGTCTGTCTGTCTGTCTATGTGTCTGCCTGTCTACTAGAATTTAACGGCTCATCTTTTCAACCGATTTGGACGAAATTTGGTATAGACGTAGGTTAATACCAGGGGATTTCGGGTGATACCAGCCCTCGCTTCGCTCAGGCAGACAACTTCACCCTCGTCTGAAATCGTCTTGTATCACCCCGCACATAATACACAATTAAATTTTTGAATTTTAACAATAAATACGTAGTTTTCTAGCTAGAGTTGAAAAAATTGCTTGCACATAAAGGTTTTACAATTTTTAGCCAATGCTCAAAGCGTTCCATTCAGGGTATTTTCGATTCTCTTCTATTTCCCTTTTGTTGCAGCTTTTAACTGTTGTAGACCATTCAAAGCACATTGTAAATACTTGTATACATTTTGAGAATAACGTTCCTGTGTTTAATGTGGGCAATGGGCATGTAGCATAAAACTTAACTACTAACAGTAGGTCCTATTAGCAGTTATAGGCCTATTACACCGCACTTTCCATAGGGACCCTTTCGCAGATTCAGTGTAGTGTAATAAGGTGCAGGGAGTAAGGGTCCCTGAAGAGGGAGAACGTGTGGCCCCGGTCTAACTAATTGCCTGAGACCGGGTAGTGTAATAACATTCAGGGCGGTTAGGGACCTCAGTTGTCGCACGACCAGCTTAGAGAGTATTTGTGTCTAT
Source organism: Erebia palarica (assembly GCA_964035005.1). Taxonomy (NCBI): domain Eukaryota; kingdom Metazoa; phylum Arthropoda; class Insecta; order Lepidoptera; family Nymphalidae; genus Erebia; species Erebia palarica. The sequence continues at coordinate 14,092,796 of OZ035989.1, forward strand.
GGCTCGCGCGTGCATTTTGTCAATATATCATGTGCTAAACTATATATTATATATAACTATATATTTTTTTGGTTCCCGCGGGAACTCTTTAATTTTCCGGAATAAAAAGTAGCCTATGTCCTTTTTCGGGACGTAACCTACCGCGGCTGTACCAAATTTCATCAAAATTGTTTGAATAGATGGGCCTTGAAATCGTAGCATATACTAATATTATTAAAGCGATCCACGCGGACAAAGTCGCGGGAATCATCTAGTTTTTAATATTAGTATGGATACTACTTTTTTTGCATCGATAGCATGGGTGCCATAATCAGTAAACGATAATAAACATAATAAGATACACGTCCAACACTTTTGACGTTCTCGTTCATACTGAGTTAGGGCCCGGTAGTCAGTACAGTGTAATAGCGACGCCAAAACTTAACGCCCACGCCAACCCTTACCACAGGGCCCGGTGAAAAGTGCGGTGTAATAGGCCTATTAATACTTAATTAAGTACTTTTAAATTATTTTAGCGTTTTTTTCCAATGTAATTGGATGACTATTTATGGACGTGGAACCCTAACAGTTTTGTCCAGTCCATTTAGACGTAATAATACATACATGCAGTTAGATAAAACAGTACGCTATGTTTTGAAAACAATTTGACAACAAGCCAGAACATATTTTGTTTAATCTCAATCGAGAAATTTATTCGTGTAAAGAGTATTTTAAAATCAAAGTGAGGATTATTTAACAGTTTTTTGGGAAAACCACCATTTACAATATACCTTCAAAATTTTTAGGTACTAGCATTTTGACCTTTTTATCTTCTAGTAAAGTTAACTGCAAAAAAATCTTTTTTTTTTGTTGCGTTTATTAGACGATGTAATAAGTTCTGTTGTCAATATTTACTTAAATGGCGTGATGACAACTGTAACAAACGGAATTAGTTTACCATCTAGTATATACGGATAGCTTGCCGTCCTGCGCTAACTTTTGTTAAAATGAAAAATATTTGAATATTAAGTATAACAGCAGCGCTTTAAACTTTAAGGCCTGAAATTGTGTTGCAGCGCACTAGGCAACTCCGAAAATAATAAAATAAAAATATTATGATTACCTAAATTAAAAATGTACACACAAAAATATTTTTTTCATGCCAAAAATACGTAACATCATTGACAGTGGTCATTTTGGCAAACGGCTTCTGGCTTTCCCACTAAAACGGGAGAATTAATGGTAGCTTTTTTGCAGATAATTTAAACACGCTTATTTAAAAAAAAGGTAGAATCAAACACGCCTATTTAAAAAAAATGTAGCATCGATGATTTTAGACGAACTTCCCCACCTTTGGTCTTTTAAGGTCTAGACTCTAGTCCCACTTGAGATACACGGAGCGGCGCGGCACGTAGCGGCAAATATTATTTGTTTGAGTATGTATGGGGCCGCGTTACCCAATGCATCTGCTTGCCGCGTCGCTTAAGTAGGCCCACCTACATACGAACTCATACAAAGAATATTTGCGATGCGTGCAGCAACGTGCCGCTCTGTGCATCTGTAGTGGGGCTATACATTTGAGTGGATAGGTCCAGTGTTAGGCTGCTGGCAGGGGTAAGCAATCCGTACTTCCATACTAATATTATAAATGCGAATGTGTGTCTGTCTGTCTGCTACGCTTTCCCGGTCCGTCTTTCCAACCGATTTTAATGAAATTTGGTACGGAAGTAGATTGCATACCCGGGAAGGCAGAGGCTACTTTTTATCCCGGAAAATCAAGGAGTTTCCGCGGGAATCGAAAAACCTTAATGCACGCGGACGAAGTCGCGGGCATCATCTACGTAGTTTCTAATATTTCTCTGTCCTGGTGTAATTCTTAATTCTTAAAAGACTTAATTCGTGGATCTGCCGGTATCCATTGAGTCTCAGTGTGAGATCTATAGAGCGAACTTTAACTTTGCTCAGACTTAAGACATGGTTAAAACGAGACAGATTTATGTTACTCACATAAGTCCATTTCGTTTAAGTCAAATCTGAGCCAAGTCAAAGCACGCTATATAGATCTTAGCATTAGAGTCGCATTAGTCACATTTCTGTCGTTGCCTTTAATATTTTTACGTAGCTTTCCATTTCCGCGCGCAATATCCCAATATAACATAAAACGCAATAAAGTAGCGGAATAGATTTTCTCTACAAGTTTTCGATAAATCTGTTTAAGAACTGAATTCGTATGCAAATGCCCATGTAGGTTTCAATGGAGCGAGTGGGGACTACTCTGAAGTGTTGCGGGTGCGACTGAGTATTTTTATTTTATTCTGAACACGTACGCATTGGTAAGGCGGATTAGTCAAATCGCTGGTAAGTCATCCATAAAATTATGCAAACTAATTCCTTACTTTGTAATGTTTAAACTATCGTGAGTGATAAACGCTCATTGAAAATTTAATAATTTTTTTCCTTAAAATATTTATCTAATTTTAGTATTTGTTTTTCAAGTGCATGATATAATTCCAATAATTGATCAAGTTTTAGGCTCAAACTTTCATAAAATTGAGAGTTCTGAGGTCAACTTTGGACGTTAGAAAATCTCCACTTTGAAAGTCCCCCATTTCGTCAATTTTAGGGGAAAAATTAAAAAAAGAATATTTTCGGACTCTATTTGTAATTGTCTTCAAAATGATATACCGCAACCCTTTATTACGCTATAAAAAATATTTTACTTCGCATTCGCTTCTATGAGAGCCCCCCTGCAATAAAGATTTTTACAACTTTTTAAGCCATATTCGGACAAGTAATTACGTTCAGTAATCCAGAAGTTATAAGGCTCTGATAGACGGATGGACGGACGGGCGGACGGACAAGTGCAAATTTACTCAAGTAGACTCGGAGACCTTCACTTCCCTCGGTCAACTACCGGTTAAATCCACATGTTTTGTCGGAAAAATGCCCGACTTGTTTCATACGTGAGTTTAACCGGTAGTTGTTTAAAGTTAATTCCACACTAATATTTCAAATGCGAAAGTGTGTTTGTCTGTCAGCTACGCTATAATAACATAATTTTTAACCAATTTTGATGAAATTTCGTAACTTTCGTTACGAAATTTATTAACGTTTATAGGTAGGTTACATTCCGGGGAAGGACAAAAGATACTTTTTATCCCGGAAAATTAAGGAGTTCGTCAGGGAATTTAAAAAAAATAATTCACGAGGACGAAGTCGCGAGCATTATCTAGTAATATAATAAACATAATAAGCATGATAAGAGTTTTTTAAAGGAAAATATTCAGAGGACTAAATACTCTTCAGGCAATGATAGGCAGCATTGGTAACGGCCTCCGCTTGACACGCGGTGCGGCACGTAGCGGCAAATATTATTTGTATGAGTTTGTAAGGGGCCGCTTCGCGTAGGGCATCTCCGTGCCGCGTCGCTTACCGAAGTCCGTAAGTACTTCCAAAAACTGGTCAATACTCAACCATGGAGGTCTGTAGGCGGTACCGATGGCGATTTTAAGGGAGTTGACTAACAACCAACTTATCATCAAAACCTACTGTAATCTTATAAACTCTAATAATTACTGATTTATTTAGTAAACTCTTTACAATAACTGGTAAAAAGAGCAGTTGAATTGTGAATTTAAGCCATAATACAGTTTATTACTTTAATAAACTAATTAAACTCTTTAAAAAAAAAATTTTTTAAACACTATCATATCAGAACCAATCGAAGATCATAACTACTTCCATAAAACTAATAAGTATTATAGGAATTACCTAATAAACATTTTAAGACTTTAAAGGCAATAGAAGTTTCTCATAAAACGTTACCGAGAAACGCGAAACGTTAGTGAGAAAGGTGGTTATGATTCTCTGGGCCCGGTAAATGAGCTCCCTTCTAAACTAAAGGCCCTGAATGTGAGTAAGCTTTTTGCAGGGCACTTAAAACATGGTTAATATTTTCGAGAGGGAAAGTAAGTTTCAGAAGGGAGAGGCAAGGAATTTTCAAGGAACGTATAATGTAAAGAGGCTGATGAAATATCTAACATTCCACTAATTATTCGAGCACTTTAGACGCAATTAGCCCAATAAACAGCTGCCCGTCTGATGTTTAACTTGTAAAATATATCCCTAACATGATATTAGAAAAAGAAATATAATATAAGAAAAACATAAACTATCTCTGGCAGTAAATTTCCAACTGGTCTTATTCAAAGTGCACCTGCAAATTCCCACAGTTAAGCAAAATATGTATTTGATTAAAAATATATATTTTTTTGTGAGAATATAAAGTGAAAATTTCATTTCAATCGTTGAGAGTCAATCCACTCTATCATTCTAGTTCGCAATCATTGGTTTTGATGTGAAACTTGTCATAAAATGATTGTAATAACTTTAATTTATTAATAAAGTAATTACTTATTGAATATTTGCATTTAATAATTTATCACAGACATAATGTTGAGGTTCCAATTTTTTCTGTATTTTAATAATATTGAATAATATTATTATAATACAGAAATAAATGATTTGATAACATGGTCAAAGCTATATTTTTTTTTTGAATTGAATCAATTTTAAAACAAATGTTTTTCCGATGTTGATAATGAAAAAAAAAACCGAATACACAGCACTCAATATATGTTTATTACTCTTTCAATTTGAACATTACTACATGAAAAATAAGGTACAAAATCCTTTGACAATGCTGCTGTAACGAGTTACGCGTGTAATATGGAAACCCCTGAGAATGGTGCGAGTATAATAATTTTAATGTGTACCCTGTTTACGCTAACGACTTGCGAAAAAGTTTCTAATGATACTTTGCTGTGTGGAATTAAGTACCGAGTTTAGAGTTGGGTCGGGGACAACCTTTAATTTTGTAAATTTTTTTTTTAGTTCATGACTTCTCACGATTTAAAATGATAAAGCACAAACTGCAATTTGAACTCTATGTCTAGCATGTATAATAATTTCTAAGTCAGTTTAAGCCTAAGCCGAGATCTTAATATTAATTTATAAAACGTGGATCAAATGAAAGTTTGTGACAGGTATCTAAGTGTGTACTTATATTATACTAGATGATGCCCCCGACTTCGTTCACGAAGATTACGCGTTTTTTTAATTAACGAGGAACTCCTTAAGTCTCCGGGCTATAATGTATATCATACCCCTGGTTGTAATCTATCTCTATACCAAATTTAATCCAAATCGGTTGAAAAGATGAGCCGTTAAAGCGTAGCAGACAGGTAGACACATCGGCAGATAGACAGACACACTTTTTCATTTATAATATTCGTATGGATCGTGTAAGTGCACATGATGTTTTGGTTAGTCAACTCTGATATTCAATTAGCCTGAGAAAGTATTTAAAAGAATTTTATTTAGTATATTATTCTAAACAATGCTTTCTCTAGGTAATTGAAGATCTGGGTTGAATTATCAAAAAAAAAAATCGCACACTACCGAAACGTTAAAGAAAGAATTATTCTATTAATAAATAAATAACAAAATATTAATAAAAGGTTATGAGATCGACCGTCCAAAATACAAAACGCTTAGAATAGACATTGTAGTCAAAATATAACGGGTTAAGAAAGGCAAACAATGTACGGAAAACGAATTAAAATAGAACGGGAATTTGCTGAGCAAAGGCTTACATTTACGGCCGAATACGCCCCAGATGCTCCGTAACAGTTGAAAGATGCTTCAACAATGGCTGCGAACCAGAAAAGAGCTGAAAATATACGCGAAGCAAAAATCTTGAGCTATTGACGAACAATGATGAAAGAACTTGGCAACTCAGGAAATTTAAGAATTAGCTGTAGTCTTTTACTCGAACAAAGGAGTATTTAGGGCGAAATAATAAAAAATGTATATTAGACAATAGCTCAGCTCTGCGAGGTTGTAAGAACAAGGGTTGTTTACGACCCTGAAGAAATAACTTGTAATATTACCGCCACAGTAAAGTGCGGGTTTGTAATAACTTTCTCACACACTGAGGGTAAAATAACAAAGCTAAAGTAAAATAAAAGGAAGAATACAAGCATGGCACCCCTTTTAAGGCTTTTCAGAAATTTGAAAGCAGGAAGCAAAAAAACCTAAATAATGTAACAAAGATTAAGTGTATAGGAAAGAGTGTAAGATATTATGCTAATACGCTTCGCAAAACTTGATGACTTTCATAATAATATAATTGAAAAGCTCTAACTAATCTATACTAATATTATAAATGCGAAAGTTTGGATGGGTGGATGGATGTATGGATGTATGGATGGATGTTTGTTTGGCCCGATCACGCCCGAATGGCTGAACGGATTTGTATGAAATTTGGCACAGAGATACATTATAGTCTGGAATAACACAAGCTACTTTTTATCCCGGAAAATTAAGGAGTTCCCGCGGGAACCAAAAAACCTCAATCCCCGCGGACGTAGTCGTCGGCATCAGCTAGTATTATTATAAACTAGACTAACAAGAACTAACAAGAACGACTTCGTTTACGTTAATTAGGTTTTTTATTTCCACAAGAACTGCTTAATTTTCCATTTTCCATGATAATAAGATAAAATGTCCCCGCGTCGTAACCTATGTATGGCAAAGTTCATGAAAATCGGTTGCAAATATCGTCGTTAAAGCGTAGTAGACAGACAGACGGGCTGACAGACACTTTCGTATTTATAATATAAGTATGGATATGTATGTAAAAGCTTGTAAGTTTGGGCGTAGTTATTGTTACTACTTCACGCTGCAATAACTAAACCAATTTAACTGAAATTTAAAATAGATATAGCCTGAATTAACACATAGGCTACATTTTAAAAAATATAGTTCCCGCGAGCACAAAAAACCTCAATTTACGCGAACAAAGTCGCGGGCATCATCTTCTAATAATAATTTTAAAGTAGACCCCAACTTAACAGAAATTGTAACCCAGCGAGCTAAACAGCTAACTGTGCATAAGCGGGTTGGGCAAACGAAGTGCTTTCTGTGCTTTGTGCAAAACACGGAAAACTGCTGTACATTATGGTGAGACTAACGAACGCTCGCAGCTTCGCTTCTCTTGAAATTTCGAAAAAGCCTGGAAATCTGGCCTCATTTATTCTTACCTACATTTTAAAGAAAACCGTTGGGTGTACCCCATTCTACCGTTCTAGTACCGTTTTTTATGTATTCTTATATTATACTAGCGATCCGCCCCGGCTTCGCACGGGTACAATACTGATACTAAATAGCCTCCCGGCCGGTACCGCCACAACCGCTATGTTGTCCCTGCATTTTAAATCTGTAATATCTTCGAAACTATTCATTTAAATTACATGCTGAGAAAGGGCCATATTGATCTATATTATTATATATGCACAATGTATTTAGGGTACTTAATTGTATAAGAATTAATGCTGTATTGCTTAAAATCGCTTCGTAATAAAAAAAAAAGGAACAAAAATGGTTATTGTGGGTTATCCCTAAGAGATAGACATATACTATCCCGGACTGTTTTATAAAGCTTTTTAAGGTGTACAATATTGTAGTACATTATTTTGATTTATCTCGTAGGGTTCAGCCAGCGATTGCAATGTAAGCGCAAAAAATATGTTTATCAACGAGATCACATTAGAAACAACTAATCACATTAGACAAAATTATCAGTGTTTCTCTACTACATTATGCATGTGTTATACATATGAACCTTCCTCTTTAATCACTTTATCTATTTAAAAAAACCGCATCAAAATCCGTTGCGTAGTTTAAAAGATCTAAGCATACATAGGGACAGACAGCGGGAAGCTACTTTACAGTTACGTTACAGTTTTATACTATGTAGTGACTATTCTAGGCTATTTTTTCTGTGGAAATCCTTTCAAGCGTTATCGTTAGAGCTTTATCGTCTATTGATTCAAACGACGACCTACATCCATGAAAAGAATATACCCAGAAATTTGTCTGCAGAAATTTTAGAGATTTTTTGCAGATATTTTAGAAATTCATAACTTGAACGTGATTTAAACTACTGGGACACTGATCTATGAGCAGAAACAGAGCATTCGATATCATGCATATTGCATTATATTTTTCTTTATTTCCTCGCTGTACGTGACAAATTTCATATTCCGCTGAAGGTATCTACCTTTTTTTTTTGTTGGATTCAGTAGTCAAATTACGGGATTAAAAATCATCGTCATAAAATCCTATGCTAATAATACTCATAAAATTGTTCTGCAAACCCCTCTTTTTTTAATTCCACTACAAGTTACCCTTGACTGCGATCTCACCTGATGGTAAGTGATGATGCAGTCTGAGATGATAGCGGGCTAACCTGTTAAGGGTATGGCAGTTATATTAAACCCATACTACTTTCAATACGGCATCGTACCGGTACGCTAAACAGCTTGGCAGTACGTCTTTACTGGTAGGGTGGTAAGTAGCCGCAGCCGAGGCCTCCCACTAAACCAGACCATAGAAAATTCAAAAATTATAAATTTCCAAATTGACCCTGCCGGGAATCGAACCCGGGCCCTCCCTCATTAAGGCAACAGTGCTCAACACTGCGCCTGGGACGTCGTCCTCTTGAACTTCTACGTGAGGAGATATTTTTGCCTCATTAAGTCTGTACACACTTCATTGCGTAGTAGCACATTGTTGCCATAGCAGGCCACTATGTTTGCTCAAGCCTTCAAGCTAACCACGCTTTATTAGTTCATTGTACGACGTAAAAACATCGTTAATAATAATAAAAAAATGACTGCCCTGCCAAAAAACTAACTGAAAAGTTAAAAATCTGAATTAATCTAGTTAAATTAGAATATTATTCACATTTTTATTAAATTTTATTTTTTAGTGAATCACTGGATATTGAACTATAGTGTTATATATTTTTGGAATCTACTCATCATTTTCTAGATGTTCATTATATAGTTAATCTTATTTTCAATTTTTTTTTTTTCAACTTTAGTCTTTAATGCTACCACTACTAGCCTATGTCACCCGGAATAAGCTAGGGATTCATCAAAATCGGTTGAGGCGTATAGAGCGGTGTTACGGTGGAATATACAAAGTCACATACATACATACATACATACATACATACATACATACATACATACATACATACATACATACATACATGCATACATACATACATACATACATACATACATACATACATACATACATACGTACATTCATAAACCCTGAAAACAATATACTCCTTTTTTCACGCAGTCGTCTAATTAAAAATCAAACTACTTACTTATCTTACTGTAATAGTGAAGATTCGAAGTCAGAATAAATTTTTAAACTAAAAGAAATGTGTGTGTGTGTGTGCATATTCACACACGGCAGAAGTGAAACTTCTGAAAAGTAGCCTCCTAGATATTGAGATAAATATAACTTGTATTCTATCTCATTCTCTCGCAGAATATGTTTGACTCTTTCTTTTGTGTCGCTTTTTCTTTCCGTTTTTCGTTTCATCGAATTCAAAGAAGAATTCTAAAGAAGTTTCACTTCAAAAATATTAAAATAAAACATAACCAAGTATTCGTGTACAAACTTATTAATTTGGTAAGTATTGATCATATCTACTGATAACTATGACTGGCAAAGTCCTAGATTAGCACCCTAAATCAAGATTTTCCTAGTTTAGGGCCTGTTGTGTACTGCCTACAGTTTTCTATATAGGTATACATTAGCTGATGCCCGCGACTTCATTCGCGTGGAATAAATAGGTTTTTCATTCCCACGGGGACTCTTTAATTTTCCGGGATAAATAGCCTAAGTCACTCCCTAGGTCCACAACTATAGCAAGAAAAAAATCACGTCGGTCTGTTGTTCTCCACTCTAACCCTCTCCTGAATTAGAGCTTACACTCACCACGCTGCTCCAATGCGGGTTGGCGGACTGTAACGACCATTATCATGTTAGTAATAATAACCGGGACCGATGGCCTAATGTGCTCTAAAGGCACGGGGGTGAAACACCGCCAACTTTCTAACTCCAGGCTAGTACTGAGAATTTCTAGTCAGAAAAACCCAATACTTATAGCCAAAATAAAATGGCTCAACCTAGGACTCAAACACGGGACCTTGCCGGCCGCAGTCAAGCATGCTAACCACTAGACCAACGAGGCAGTATGTTTGTTTAATTTATTTTATATCGTAAGTTAATCGTGATCAATATAGAGAAGAAAATACAAATAGCAAGACCCCAAAGAATTACCATAATTACCTTAATTCAACTTTAATCGCCTGGATCGTAACTCACTTAATGATAAGCATCTACCATTTGGAACCATTGGGAAATAAAGTCTATAAATTAGGATGTTCATTTGCTGAAGGTTAACCTGGAACCCATTTTAAGATCGTTTCTACTGATAGTGTCAAGCGTGTAGATATTGCTTTTTAAACATAATATTAACTTTGTTGGACGTGAAACGTTCGTTGGCTGTTAATATAAATGATTCTTTTAATCGACTATTACTTCGAAACTTGCAGGAATGCTGTTACTTATCTACACTTTAATCACCAGAAAACACGTACGGTACTATAATATGGTACGACGGTCCTATGAACCGGATCCCGAAAGCGAATGTCTGGAACTGTAAATTGAATATTTCTGAAGTTTGAATCTACGATCCGGGATCTGGGATATCTGAATTGAACCTTATAATCTGTGTGTGTGTAATATGTAAGTAGTGCTCGCATACAGAAAGGTCTAGGAATCTTTTTTGAAAAGGGTTAAAACTCTTAGCAAAGAGAAGTACGACACAAAAACAGAAATATGCAAGCATTTATTCAGTATTTTATAGGATATATTTCGGTGAGTGTGCTCAGGAGCTGTTTGATCTTGTACATTTTTTTTATCCACTACAAGTTAGGCCTTGTCTGCGATCTCACCTGATGGTAAGTGATGATGCAGTAAGCGGGCTAACCTGGTAGGGGCATGGCAGTTATATTAAACCCATACCCCTATTCGGTTTCTACACGGCATCGTACCGGAACGCTAAATCACTTGGCGGCACGTCTTTGCCGGTAGGGTGGTAACTAGCCACGGCCGACGCCTCCCACCAGGCCAGACCAGGGAAAATTCAGAAATTATAAATTCCCAAATTGACCCTGCCGGGGATCGAACCCGGGACCTCCGCATGTTAAGACAACAGCGCTACACACTGCGCCATGGAGGTCATCAAATCCTCCCTCACCTTTCTACCACCGTACCGCAAGACGCCGTGCGAGTTTTCACCCCTATGTCGTCGAATTTCCATCGACATGTACGAAACGCTTTACATCTCCATTCCTCATTCGCATGGCTGGGGTCTGGAATAATCTACCTCCAATTACAATCCGTATCTTTAAATCAAGAGTGAATAGGCATCTTAGGCCGCATCTTCACTTCCCAGGTGTGATTGTGGTCAAGCGTAAGCTTGTAATGAATCATAAAACATATATCAATGCATCAAATTCAATAATAATATCGTTCACGAAAAAAATTTAGGCACCCACAATCCATTTCGCACTGAGTGGGATCGTAATTTCGACACTAAAGGTAAGACCCACATTAATCAGAACCGGGTACAAAGCACAGTTTCCAGAGTACCCTTCATTATTCAAAACCCACATCTCAAATCCACTGTACACATTTCGCCGTGAAATCGCCCAAAATCGCTACGTATTATTAGCAGCCCTTCCGTTAGGCCCGTTGAATTGAATACTTAAACCCTTAAAGGGATCCAAATTTACAGGTTTCAACCTCTAAATTTAAAGTACTTAATGTTTGTATGCTTAACTAGCTGATGCCCGCGACTTCGTCCGCGTGGTTTAAGTTTTTGATTCCCACGCAAACTCCTTAATTTTTCGGGATAAAAAGTAGCCAATGCCACTCTCCAGGTCCTCAGCTATACTCATGCCGATCGAAAATCACGTCGATCCGTTGCTCCGTTGCGGCGTGATTCAAGGACAAACAAACAATCACACTTTCGCATTTATAATATCAGTATGATGCCGGCTCTTCTCAGTACAATTTTGCTTACTGAAGCGGCTGGTGGACTTTTGACTGTCAAGACACCGACAATTTAACTTGCATACAATTCTATTGAATCTATTAACTCCCAGGTATATATAATTGTATGTTTGTGTCTTTCTGTCAGTTTGGCTGTCTGTTCGTTACCTACGCTAAGGCTGCTAACAATGTTCATTAAATTGCGTTGAAACTTTGTAGGTACAGTTGTTACTGGCACTTGAAGAGTTCTGTCATAGTACCCTCAATGACATAAAGGTGGCAGCTAGTTTTTTTTGTTTGTCAACAAAATAGGTATTTCAACACACAGCTCAAGGATGCTTAGAAACTTGAGTCAGTAATTTAGATGAATATCTGAATAATATGAGTCAAAATTAAATCACTGAAAATTCTCTTGTTCTTTTCAAGCATTGGCAAAACAATGAAAGGGCTGAGAAATTTTGAAGATTAGCCGTCGTCCTTCCCTCCAACAAAGAAATATCAACGAGGAATAATAAAATATCATTATACAACAGGGACCACTCAGAGAGGTTGGTGTAAGGGTGATAATCCACAAATCACCCCACGACACCACAAATAGTGGTTACGACTTTAAGCGCCCATACACGCGTGTAGAATGCCGTCAAAAAAAGTTCTTGAATCTACACAGATGATCTATTTAATGTACAAAGGGACTTACCTGCGAAAGTGAACCGCGTTAACGCTCCGGTGTAAGCCAGTAAATTTCTCGTAAAAATATTTACTCAAAATTAGCTATGAAATTAAAGAAATAAAGAATGCATAATTTTGTACGTCTTTTGTAGTAGTACTCTTGTGTACTTATTCCATACCTCCAGCGAAGTTAGCTAACCTCCGGTGTAATTGGGTGTCATTTCCGACATTCGGTTAAGATACTTACACCATACGAATACCACAAATTATTTAATCAGGGGAAAATTATCGTGATTAACGTGTCGTGCCTTCGCCTGTGTAAAGATGTCCTTACAATAAGTGGGCTTTGTTCACGAGCTTAGAGGAATAAATCGCAATAATACCGCCTGAGCAAGGCGTAGGCTGAAACAACTTACACACACAAACACACACTGTTGTCGAACAAACAACAAGTTGAGGCTTGTTAGAGATTTGTTCCAATTTAGCTTAGTTTTGTGACTTAGGGTGTGCCCACACCTGATATTTTCAGCGATCACAAGCCTCTTACAGCGTGCACTGCTTCTTGCCGTACTTTTATTCATAAGACACAGAGGTGCATTTATATAAATATACTTATAATATTTGCTTTTCTGTTTGTAATAAATATGAGTCATTATTTAGTGCAAAGCTAATCAGAGTGAAAAAAGTACTCGGCTAAACATAATATTATAAAAGAACTAGCAGATAAACGGGAATAAAATAATCGATAGATGAACCAATTTGATTAAAAGAAAGGTAAAACAAACAAAGGATTGGTCGAATTGCTCAAATGGCGTTTGAATCATAAATTCATGAAGCGATAAGGATCGGCAATTTAGAAACCTTTAAGAAATAAAGCCCAAGGGTTATTAAAGTTCATTTCAAATGATGACCTCGACAGATAATTTTGTGTTTTCCATTGATAATAGGTATTTAATAAGCCCTTAGAGTGAAACCACACTATGGACATAAAAATACACTCACGGACTAAAATCTGTGATATTATAGGTTCGTCTCGACCCAGGCGGCAAATATCCATGAAAAAATCAGGGACTGTGGGTTGATAGAACTTTTTTTAAATTTAATTTGTACCAAAAATTTATAGTAGAAAAACAGAAATATAGTGGATAAGGAAACATTTATCTATACAAGATATATCTCTACCATTGGCAGTAGGAAACAAAGATCTATCATTTTAGTCGTAATAAAGCTAGTGGCCCCAACAACAATTCCTCAGACGACGAAACTTTACAGTATGATAAAGTATCATGAGTTAAACTTATATTATAAATATCCAATAAAAAATCAGAAAGTAAGTAAGGTATTTTATGCTATACCCAATTGTTATAGCGGGAAGGTACATTATCGCGTAAACGCAGTTTAGGTTTGTTAATAAAATCGGTTTAAATATTTTGCATGATTATTTCGTTTGATATTTCGGTTTTGAGTGTAAATATATTAAGTACCTATCATTATTTTAAAAAGCAATCGAGAAAATATGCAGTCATAAATTCCGCAATGTATTTTTTTGATATTTTTGTATAATTTTTGGTTCATACCATACTGCAACCTTGCCAAGTTTCAATGACTGAGGATTAAATCCCTCTAAGGTCTCCATACAAACCGCTCCATTACCTAGACTATTTAGTCAGTCAGTAAACAATTAGAAGAAACGTTTTTGTTATCAGAAGTTTTTAGCTAGTAAGAATCTGGCTAAGAGTATTTACTACTCTTACCAACAAAAACGGTATAAATATTATTTAATTACTCTGTGGCTACGCTACGGTTATAAAGTATTGCGCAGTTACGAACTGTATGAAAATTGGGGCAACACTAATATTTATTCGCTAGAGTTCCGACTGAAATGCAAACTTTACAGCGATTCTAGATTTCGAATTTGTAAGTAAATGTTTACATAAACTCCTAGAAGCATGGCTAAAGTTGAATGTACATTGCTGCCATACGATATAATATGAGCCCACTATCGTCACTATGAAAATACAAAAGTGAGATAAGTTTCGCTTTGTCATAAAGATGATTATTTGAAACCTTGTATGAAACTGATGATTTTAAAGTCTCAAAAAAATTAGGAAATGCTTTCTCATTAAAATGAAGTTGATTGTCTCCAAAATTACCTTCTATAACTTGTTCAATTTTCACCTATGTCTTTGTCCATTGATATTTGGTATCTTCTGAAAATCATTATATGGGACCTTCTTTATCATGTAATAATTTTTTTCCCTTTTGCTACTCAAATTTCAAAACAAGACATATCTTATGAGGCACCTGTATATCCTAGAGCAAATAAACAAATCGAGCATGAGTATTGAGTATGTGTATATATATAAATATATATATAAATTCATTGTAATAATATAAATGAGAAAGTATATCTGTATATATTCTGTCTGCTATACACTTCACGGCCTATCTCTTGTATCAACTTGACGAAATATGGTACAGAGATATGTAGAACGGGGAAGGACATAGTCACGGACTTAATCTAGATCACCATAACACAACTACTTAACTGGCGCTGGCGCGTGTCTAATGGAAATTCTCATGGAATACTGAAGATAACCGTTTGGATAACAGAGCCTGAAATAATAATATTTGTTTTTATTTCTGTTAAGGGAATATCTTTCTGCTTGGTTTGTCTAACTGTTATTTTTGTACTTGTGCCGCCGTGTTTATTTAAGCTGTGTCGGTCAATAATCATCATTCGGTGACGTCAAAAATAGACATTTATAAAAAATTGTTGGTTAATCTAAGCAAATTAATAAATAAGACAATGAGTCCTGAAATACTCGCTTTTCAAATTATAAAAACGCAGAATCCTGGTCTTTAGTTCTTATTTCTGTATCCGGGGAGGATATTAAGAAATTCCTGCTAGATACCTAGTGACATTGAAGAGGAAATAGGTTCGTGTCTGCGCTCTCATAAATCCGGAAATATTTTAACGGAAATTCAGGTATCCGAAAAAGTATCCGGACAGTTTGTGGAAAAATCATTTCCGGGGGATGAGACTATAGGTATGGCGTTATTAATCATACTGATATATTTGAATTAGGAAAAATGTTGGATTTGCCGTCCCATCCGACTATGAGAGTAAAGGGACAGAGAGTGCATCTGTGTTGACGCACACACTTGTTCACTATAATATCTCCCGCGCAGATACTTAATTTCTCTGGAGATTGACCGCCATGGCCGAAATATATATATAATACTAGCGACTGCCCGTGACTTCGTCTGCGTGGTTTGAGGTTTTTTGGTTCCCGCGGGAACTCTTTAATTTTCCGGGATAAGAATGCCTATGTGCTATTCCAGACTATAATCTATCTCTGTGCCAAATTTCAGCCAGATCCGTTCAGCCGTTGGGGCATGATTGAGTAACAAACATCCATACATCCATCCAAACTTTCGCATGTATAATAATATCTTACCGCAATTAATTCCTGTATGAAGTACCGGGTCATATTATTTGCAGTTTATGGGATCTATTACTTTTTACAAGCTCTTAATTAACTTGCAATGATTGTGGGTTTGTTTAGGTCAAATCTTGCAACTGAATTTTAAAACAGTTATCCCCAACCGATTGAGCTGAAATTTTGCATGCACGTTTAGTTTGGGTGACAATGCATGGATATCTGAGTGACGTCATTGTAAATCCAATATGGCGGACCAGTTCTTTTTTATGCACCCCCATGATAATATTAGTATAGATTCAACTGAAGGACGATACCTTTATCAAGTTGATATCGAAATTTGACAACTGAATTGATTGATTTATAATGTAAACGCCTTTCCAGGAGTAGTTACTGATTTCTTATGGGAAACAAAACTCTTTATGTCGCGCTAGTGTGTGCAGCTCCATTCAGAAAATGCGCTTCGACTTTGTCAGCCAAACGAAAAGCCGGCGCATGCATTTTTCCATCCATATAGTATCCATGAGGAAAACAATAAGTATAGCGAATCGAATTAGATACACACAAATAAAATATAATAAATAATAAAAAAGCCTTTATTAAACTGAAGCACAAAATTAAAATTTTCAATTAAACACACACACATAAGAATGAGTTAGATAGAATTGATCAAATCGATAGCTAACGAAATAATCACTCTAACTATAAGTATACCAGTAAATGCAAGATCTAAGTCGCGATTAGGTTAGAAGTTAATTGACCCGTAAAACTTTTGGTCGCTAACAATGACATAATCACGACTCAATGCCTCATCAGCGCTGGCGACATTTTACACGAAATGCTAGAGCTCGAGCAATTTTACCAAGTGAAGTGAAAATTCGGGGAGTCGTTAGTGATATTGTTACACGGCCGGTCAGTCAACTTCTGCAGATGCAGTTACGTAAAAGTTATCGCATTTTACAGTTTACTAATACGATTTACGGTATTTCCTGGTCCAAAGGTTGTCCATTGCCATTCATCGTGGCAATGCTGCCTTGATGACCTTCCATCATGGTAGTTACTGGGTCGTTATGTTAACTATGTGAAAATATATTTTTAATTTAGATTTAAGTTTATTTGTTAGACTTAGTTTAATATTTAGCTTTTAGTTTAATGATCCATTGACAATTGGTGATACTTAAGTTATTAAAATAAATTATTTACGGTGTAGCGACCCTTAATTTTTAACCGAATTCCAAACAAGGAGGAGGTTCTCCATACGGCGCGTATTTTTTAAAAATTATTAGTAAATAACGCAACAAAACAGGTGCTTTTCCTGGAAATTTGAGGAATATGGCAAAATTCGCGATTCAGGTGTTATCCCTACACCTGACACACAATGGTGACGTGAATATTATGACATTTAAAAAGGTTGACGTACTTAAGCAATACTTAGGCAATTATACTCATAATGACAGTTTGATGTCACGTAGGTACCTTGACGTTCCTAAAATGAGGATTATATTATTCAACACGAATTTATATTTTAAATACGAAAGTTAACAGTAATCAAACAATATGACTTTAAGCGTTGGCAGTACGGCCTCTAAGCGAACAAGCTAGTGATTTAATAAAACAATACTAGAACATAGGTAGAGCCTTCCAAATTTTAAGATCCAGTTCCGATAACTAGTGAAATACGCAATTCCACGGGAAATTTTCGTGCACCAATTAAAATTTTACCATTCACCAAACAACTGGAGTCGAGTTCGTGAACAAAGGGTATCCTATCGGTGTTATAACTTTGGCACGTGAGTCAGAAATTTCCACATATTCTGGATATCGCACGAAATATGCGAGATGTGAAGTTAATGTCCGCAGTAGATCGTTAGATCTCTTAAAAAGGGGCGTGCTTATTCACCACAGTTTTAAAAACATAAAAAGGTTTTAAAAACTTTAACCCGACTGCTGAAATAGTATTCTAATCGCTTGGTTTATTTAAAATTGAACCATATTCATATTTATGAACTCAGAATTTCCTCCTTTCATTTGAGACCCCATGCGATACGTTAGCAAAAAAGTTTTAGAGACCCCCCACTTTTTTGGAGGTAACGTTCGTTATATCGATTTTAGTATAAAATGGAGCCTATGTTATCCGGACCATTATAAAGAATCGATTTACACCTCATTTATCAAAACCGACCCAGTAGTTTAGACGCTATGGTTGAACATACATAAAATCACAACCCTTCTTTTTATATTTGCCCTGGTCGGGTAAATCGTGGTGTCGCGGCAGGGCGAGGAAAAGATATTTATAAAGTTCCTAATTTTAAATAGAATAAATAGATAGTATAAGGATGACAGTTAACATTCTATTCTTTTCTCTCGAGTGCCTGTAATCATAAGAGAAAAAGAGGTCTATAGCATCTGGTATAGGTACATTTTCAAGGGGAAGTACACTTATTTATGTTTATATCTTAAGGGTGTAAAATTGCATGAGCTCCATACGTCACGAGAGGTGTTGTAATAAGATCCGCTTGCAGACACAACGTGTTATTAACCCAGGAATAAATTTCAAAATTTCGACAATATTTTATGCGCATTTGTGAAAGTAGCAGCTAACTCTGGGTTGAAAGGATAACACGGCGTTAATGCAAGCAGGAAGGAAACAAATATAATTTTACTATTTTGTTTCGTTTCAGGCTCAGATAACGAAGCGAAAAGTATAACTAAGTATATCAGACGCTGTTTAAAAATTGAAACCATAAAGAATAAACAACTATCAGAATTATAAAACAATTTGAGCCAACTTAAGCAATATTACCGGAGTTGCGTTGAATATAATTGTCAATACCCAATACTCAATTTATTTATTTCAAATACAAATAAATACAAATACAAATATTTTTTATTCAAATAGACTTTTTACAAGTGCTTATGAATAGACGAATGAATCTACCACTGGTTCGGAATGCCGAACGTTACGTGTAGGACACACAGTATGTATAATAAACATAAGATACAGTAGTGTAACACCCCTGGTCGGTTTCTACACAGCATCGGACCGGAACGTCGTTAGCGGTAAGTCGGCGTAGGATGGTAACAAGCCACGGCCGAAGCCTCTCATCAAACCAGACCAGAGAAAATTCAGAGATTATAAATTCCCAAATTGATCCTGCCGGGAATCGAACCCAGGAAATCGCAAGTTATTATACTATCCTGTGTTCTTATTTTCAAGCCCCATGAAAAAACACCATCCCAATCTCTCGATTTTTCACAATTTCCGACGCTTTTCCTGTCAACTTCAGTTTAGGCAAATATAATTTAGCGATACCTTTTAAAAATATTACTTATTTGGATATTCCTTAACAAGAAATGCTTTTAGAGCAACTGCTTTTAACGGCATGATATTAATGAAAATGTTAATGTGACAGGCGAGATGTGTAGGTGCTTGAATATACAATTTTGTACTTAGCTTTTTGACTTGCAAAGAGGAAATAACTTGGAGATGGTTGGCTTCAAGTCAAGATGCAACGTGTATTTTGTTCTTTGATACTACAAAGAGGTTTTTAGCTTTTTTCCTTTTGATTAAGGATTATGCTGCAAGTTTTTGAGATAAAGCAAAATTCTGTAGTAACTAGTAACAAAAAAAAAAATTGGCGGTCATTATTCAAATTCAAATGTTTTTTTATTCAAATAAACTTTTACAAGTACTTTTGAATCATCGAGTGAATCTACCACTGGTTCGGAACGACATTCCTACCGAGAAGAACCAACAGGAAACTCGGCGGTTGCTCTCTTGAAAAAAATTATTTACCATTTCATTAATATGTAGAATACAGTAATAGCTGTCCTTAGTATTGCTGGAGCGAGTTAAGTCCATGCTCCTTTGTCATTTACGTAATCTTCAACAGTGTAATAAAAAAAATTCTGGAAAATACTTTTATTGGACTTCTTAAACTTGTAAAGGTAAGTTGAAGATAGGTTGTGGAATTTTGTTATAAAATAGAATGCTCATTCCCACGAACGACCTTTGGACCTTCTTGAGGCGGAGTGATGGAATCACGAGCTTATCGCGGCCTCTCGTTTGCCTATCATGCAGATCGCATATTTTGTTGTAATTTTGAATGTTTTGTTTTACGAAGATTAAATTACTATAAATATATTGCGAGGCCACTGTAAGAATACCTATTACCTTAAATTTCTGTCTGAAAGGGATTCGCGCGGTTTTAAAATATAAATTGCACGAATTGCTCTTTTTTGTATTATAGATAATTGCAACACACACACTAAGCGGATAAACAGACTGGAAAAAATATTAGTGCTCCTGGTTATAAACGGAAACCTAAAACACATAAACACGTTCAAGGCAAGTAGGTTTACCTTTTACAGACTAAACAATTTCCTCGTAATACTAAACTCTTACCAAAAAGGGATCCAATAATTTTATCAAGTTAACAATGTTACATTATATGAAATTCCTAGAGACGGGTAGGTTTCACTAAAGTTATGTCAAGGACACTCGGCAATAGAATTCTTTGATATTTTTCCTAAATATACTCGTACCTAACTCTAATATAACAACGCATTATTTTATGCTTTTTTTATTTTCTCGCCAGGATACTAGGTGCTTTTAAACAAGTATAATGAAAGGCAATGATAACTATGTCTATGTAAGTAAGTAACTATGTCAGTAAGTTGAAGTAAGGACCAGAACAAATAAACAGAGTAGATCGGAGTTGAGTTTTTTGTATAAAAAGCTCAGTTTCCTTATTCGTGCACGCATTTTTAAAACACTGAGGTATTTGAGTTTCAAGCAATTCCATAATATTGGACTTTGGCTGAGCCATATTCTATTATTCTGAGAGGAGATTTAGTGAAATGACTTAATATCGTACAATATTTATTATGATTTTTATAACAAGCTCAAAGTTATAGTACCCCACTTGTGATGCACGGAGCGGCGCGGCATGTAGCGGCATATATTATTTGTATGAGTTTGGGCCGCGTTGCACAGTACATCTCCGTGCCGCGTCGCTTAAGTGGGCCCAGCTCCATACAACCTCATACAAGGAATACCTGCGCTACGTGCAGTGCCCCGTCGCGCATCTGTAGTGGAGCCTAGATCTTTATGATAAACCTTAACGCAAAGATACCACCGAAAAATAATATGTCACTTGCTTCGCGTCCAACTTTGAAAATGACCTGCTAGAGTTTTTGATCTTAACAGTACGTGGAATCTTTACCGGCTAGATATTGTTTCCAAAGATAAGTTACATCACAAGGTCAGGTTACGGTATGAACAAGGGACAAATTACTACGCTACACTACACTTTTGTTAAGTTAGGTCACGATCTTGATAATTATAGTTATCTGAAAGTTAGGTAAAGTTACTGGTAAGTACGTCTATTTGTACAGAGGTTTCAATATTACATACCTTCATCATCATAATCAGCCTACTGTTGAGCATGAGTATCTTATCATAATTAATAGGTAGGCCATAGTCCACCACACTGGCTTCGACGCTTAGACGTTTCACCCGTTGAGGTGACCGCCAGAATCGACGCAACGTGACGCGAAGCGATGTGACGTCATAGAAAATGACGTTACGTCTACGTTGTCGCGTAGATCCGTCTGTCATTTTCTACATTGTAACTCGTATCGCGTCGCTTCGTGTTGCGTGGCGTCTTTTTTGTAGCTCACCTAGGACACGTGGACGCGAGAAAAATGTCGAAGTGTGTGTCGCTCTAAATCCATTCAGATGAATTTTTTTTTTATCCACTACAAGTTAGCCCTTGACTGCGATCTCACCTGATGGTAAGTGATGATGCAGTCTAAGATGATAGCAGGCTAACCTGTTAGGGGCATGGCAGTTATATTAAACCCATACCCCTACGAGTATTTGGTTTCTACACGGCATCGTATCGGAACGCGTAATCACTTGGCGGCACGTCTTTGCCGGTAGGGTAGTAACTAGCCACGGCCGAAGCCTCCCACCAGGCCAGATCAGGAAAAATTCAGAAATTATAAATTCCCAAATTGACACTGCTGGGGATCGAACCCAGGACCTCCGCACGTTAAGACAACAGCGCTACACACTGCGGCACGGAGGTCGTCGAAATTCACAGTTAAGAGCTTGTATGTAAATTAACTCGCTGATGGTTTCCCATCTGGAAATAATTGAAAGGTATATTAAATTAAAATCGAGATGCGTACCGTAATTTTGTTACATTTCGTTTTATTTCGTTTCATTTGTTTTTGTTTTTGTATCATTTGATTACGTTTCAGTTCGTTTCATTTAATTGAACATATGCGAATCAATCATTATATTGGTGATATAAATAATGTAGTAATGTAATGGTTTCCAATCAATATATTTCCTACATTACTGCATTTGATAAGCCACGTTGTTAGTAAAAGCTTATTATACAATGATATTTACTTACTAAAAAGTCGTTCATAAATTTTTCAAGAATCACGTTTATTTTCTTTATTTCATTATGAAAGGCCATTTCTTATATTTCATTTTATACAATTTTTATCCCTTAGTTAACCGCTGTAGACATGGAATTTCCAAGAAACCTTACTTAGTGCCTAAATACACGCAGACATTCATTCACGAGTCATTGGCCTCAGTTCTTGTCTTATATTTTAAAGGCGCTTTAATTATTATGGCCCTATTTGAAACAACCTCATTGCACCTTATATACCGTATTCCTGCTAGGTATACTATTTACAGCTCTATTATCTTTATTCTCTACAAATTTCCCCTTTGTCCCCACACGATGCACAATGCGAAATAATTGAAAGATTCTATAAAACCCACGTATGTGTGGCCGCTTTTCTTTTATTGTGTCGCTATTTACTCCTTAATGATCACAATTGTTCCACATTGAATGGAGAATTTAAAAAAACTAATGATAATAATTCCAAGCGCACATCTCAAACAATGGCAGTCGCTGTACGTGATATTGACGGCCCGATATTGTTAGGGCTTGCTTATACTTACAGTAAAGAGGAGTTAAGGAGACGAGTATAGACAATAATCTGAGGAGACTTAAAATAAAACAATAGTATATTGTATGCCTAGGGGTGCAACAAGACGATTTGGCATCCCCCGAAGTCTGAAATCGTGTTTCATCCCGCTGCACACACTATATTTTTCATATAACCTGCATTGAAAGTATGAGTTTTATTTAAATTGCATTTCTTATTTATTTTAGTAGCTAGCTTGTTGTTTACAAATATCATAAAAATGACAATTATAAAGGTTTGAAATAAAAAAAAGATACTCTGGCAGGATTGAAAGGAGGGCTCCTTTTTTTATTCGTCTGAAATTTACTAGTTTCGGGTGGTTCAACACGCATTGAAACTCGCATTTTAAATGCAGGTTATATAAAACAAGGTACAAATACATAACGTCACACATACCATAAATACAGTATAATTTTTAATACTAATGTATTAAATCACATACAAGTGTAGTAATTTTAAATCCTAGAAAATTAAGTCCTAGAAATAAAAAGCTTTTACTTTCATTAAAGTTTATTATACAGTGAATTTTGATTTTGTTTTAAAATAAATTGTGATATCTTTTTAATTTGTGCAAAATATTTCTATTTGTATGTATTGGTTACATACAAATACCCGCCAACCCGGATTGGAGCAGCGTGATGGTGTAACTAACCTGACGGGGTCCCTAAGAATCTACGCCTTACTCTACCAATAAAATTCAAAATTTCTTTAGAATGGCACGTGAATCATCTAGCAGTAAGACCCTTATATATTGTTGCGTCCATAATAAACCACGATCTTTTAGAGTTTCGGAAGCTTCGAGTCCAATCAACCCAACGACTTGATTATATACCAATTTTAGAAGCGCGTTCGAGTTATAGAAAATCTATAAAACGCGTTCAAGCATTGTTATTTAATGTCAAAGCTTAAATTCAGTTCGAGGTTATATATATGAATTATATAATATGCGTGATCGAGTATTGATTCATGTCTAAACAATGACACGCGGTTTACCTGCGTGTTCGAGTATTGATTCACCTCTAAACAATGACACGCGTTTTACACGCGTGTTGTATTGATTCAATACTGCCATGCTTTCAGTTCAAGTATACTGCGCTTTGCTCATTCTAAGAACCTTACTTCTTTAGCACATACAGTAGTGAGCCAGTCATTATGTATAGGATCATTAACGGATCATATCATACTTCGAGAATTTTATGCTTTGACTATGAGTGTAAGACCTTGTATTAATACTATAAGTTTTAACCCAGGGTTAAGATTTCTATCTTATCTAACAACATAAATGTTGTTCCATAAGGTCACCGTGAAACGAACTAATCCTAGTGGTAGCATCTTCCTTTTATAAGATAAGGAAGATGCTATGAATAGCATCATTTACTTTTCTAAAAAATAAATGATGGTTGGCTGGCTCCGCCCCGCCACCAACGGTAGGCTTCTTCCCTCCCTTGGTATCCCAAGAGGCATATTAATGCATGGCCTAATAAGTCTCATAGAATACCAAAAGTCAACAGCCCCCCTTATTATTATTTCTGTCGTCGTCGAGTCTGCTACTCGCTTCCTCCCCTGGCGATCGGTCCGAATGACGGAAATCGCTTCGGCTGCATCCACGTTCGTTCCTCATCTAGATCAATTATACTATTATTATTTTATTATTAATTTAATATGGTTTTACTATTATTTTATAATTTATGCTATCGAATATAAATATATATATATATTTTTTTTTTTCTGACATGTACGTATAGTTACAATGGGTTTAAGCTCTAATTCCCTCCCTCCTATGAGATTGGAGGCCTGTGCCCAGCAGTGGGACGTTAATAGGCTGTAGTGGTGGTGGTGGTGGTGGTGGTGGTTACATACAAATAAAAACAAATATTAAATTCATAATATTTCAAATAATTCATAATTATTATAAAATTGAATTTCGCAGTAGTTTTCAAACAATGCAATGCACACCCAAACATTGGATCGTAGAAACTTCTCAAAACACTGGACTAGGATCTTATGCTTACATAATAATATAGTACGACGCCAATAATATGCACAGCACCTAAGAATAATTCATTATCCAGCGGGAGACAAAGGGGCTTTTAATATTATTGAAAACTTGCAGTAAGAAAACTTTGTATGCGATAGAATATTTGCATACATTTACATAATATTATTATTGTTCCAGACAATATTGTATTGGGATATTTTGAAAACATTATATTAGTATAATGTGAAAATTATATTTTTAACTGTGGGTGTAGAACAAGCCATGTGGTGTCATTAGATACTCCATAAGAATGTAGTCACATTCGCTATTCTATTCGTTAATAAAAAAAATATACTATTAATGTGTGAATTTCGTGAGTACATTCGAACCCGCGACATTTTCTTTACAACGCGGTTCTTTGGAAGTATTCAAAATGTTTAAAAATAACCAAAGTAGTTACATGCAGGTACTCTGTCTCTCTACATAGTATATACTAGATGGAGAGAGACCATTGGTGACCTCCCTGGCGCAGTGCTAAGTTTTTTTGTCTTAGTGTGGCAGGTCCCCGGGTTCGAGCCCCGGTAGGGTCAATTTAGGAATTTATAATGGCTTTGACCATAGCTAGTGACAACCCTTCCGGCAAAGATGTACTGGGGCCATACTGCCAACGCTTAAAGCCATTTTGTTTAATTATTGTTGACTTTCGTGTCTTAGCATTATAATCCTTATTGTAGGAACGTCAACGTACGTGGCTTCAAACTGTTATTTTGAGCAACATTGCTTAAGTACTTTTTTTAGAGTTGGTATTATTGCCTAGACGATTTAGCGAAAAATTTTATCCTGCCAAAACCAACTATGATCTATTAATAAGTAGCTGATGCCCGCGACTTTGTCCACGTAGTATAAGTTTTTTGATTGAAACTCCTTAATTTTCTGAGATAAAAAGTAACCTGTCACTCTCCAGGTCCTTAACTATACTCATACCAAAAATCCCGTCGACAAAGACAAACCAACAAACCAATAAACTAACAAACAAACACAATTTCGCATTTATAATATTAGTATGATTCATGGTACGCATACATAGTTTGATGAAGACTACGTAATTATTTCATGTTTTCTCATATTCGTCTTTCATCAAACAAAAAATATCCTGCCATACCTAGACTATAGGATAAAGCTTTTAATAACTGTGCTTATTATTCTTAGGGTGTTCTCATTACTTCTTATATTTACTTTTACAAAATTATGTACTTAGTTTGGGCTGCGAATATTGAATTCTTACAATAACAAAAATGAATATATAAAAGCACAGAAATAAAATACGAAAATAGAGGCCTAAATATGGATACAAGAGGGTATTTTACTATTAACAATACTACCTATGTACAAGTAGGTACAAATAACTGCCTCGTTGGTCTAGTGGTTATCATGTTCGACTACGGCCGCCGAGTCCCGGGTCGGGCCATAATTAAGTATTGGGTTCTTTCTGATTAGAAATTCTCAGTACAAGCCCGGAGTTAGGAAGTTGGCGGTGTTTTACCCCCGAGCCTCGAAGAGCACGTTAAGCCGTCGGTCCCGTCTAACTAACTAACTCTAACATGATAATAGTCATTAAAGCTCGCCAACCCGCATTGGATCAGCGTGGTGGGTCTAAGCTCTAATTCCCTCTCTCCTATAAGAGTGGAGGCCTGTGCCCAGCATTGGGACGTTAATAGGCTGTAGTGGAGGTACAAATAATAACATCTAACAATGCAGAGAATATAGGTACTTATGTAGTTATAACAACGCTATGATGAAATACAAACGGATATTTTGTGTTCGCTGACAATGAACCAATTTGTCTTTTATTATTTTTCTTGATGTAAGATGTCTCCTTATTATTTTATTTATTTAGGAACTAGATGATGCCCGCGACTTCATCTGCGTGGTTTAAATTTTTTGATTCCTGCACCTCCGTGGCGCGGTGTTTAGCGCTGTTGTCTTAACGTGTGGAGGTCCCGGGTTCGATCCCAGGCAGGGTTAATTTGGGAATTTATAATTTCTGAATTTTCCCTGGTCTGGCTTGGTGGGTGGTTTCGGCCGTGGCTAGTTACCACCCTACCGTCAAAGACGTGCCGCCAAGCGATTTAGCGTTCCGGTACGATGCCGTGTAGAAACCGAATAGGGGTATGGGTTTAATATAACTGCCATGCCCCTAACAGGTTAGCCCACTACCATCTTAGACTGCATCATCACTGACCATCAGGTGAGATCGCAGTTTAGGGCTAACTTATAGTGGATAAAAAATAAAAATAAAAACTCTTTAATTTTTCGGGATAAAAAGTATGTGTGTTATTACAGACTATAATTTATCTCTATGCAAAATTTCATTCACATCCGTTCAGCCGTTCTGGCGTTATTGAGCAACAAACATCCATCCTCCATCCATCCATCCAAACTTTAGCATTTATAATAATAGCTTAGTGAGAGATATAGGAATTGAATTTTACACAGGTAGAAAGAATATTCTATGTTAATTTATGTTCATAACTCACCTAATATCATCCTCATTAACCTCAATTAAATTACCCTTAATTGCTTGTACATAAGGTATTTGCAATTAAATGTGCTATAACCACTGTAAGAAGTTCCATTAACAGTATCGGGATCGCAAACTGGTCTATTGCGGGCATAAATCGTGCAGCCGAGACTGCAATAGGACATCAATAGGCCGTTAGGGCATTGCGACATTCAAATACAAATTGCCATATAAATGTTTACGGTGAATATTAATGTCTTCATCAATTCAATTGATTACTTCTGTTTTAATATATAATTGTTACTGAAAATTATAGGTACCTTTTTTCTACTCATGTATTATTTTAAATTCAACTCAGTTGTATATTAAACTAGCTGATGCCCAAAACTTAAATTAATAAACTTTTTAATTTTCCGTGAAAAAAAGTAGCTTATATATTACGCCAGACTATAATCTATCTCCGTGCCAAATTTCATCCAGATCCGCTCAGCGGTTCTGGCGTGATTGAGTAACAAACATGCATCCATACAATGTCCATCCAAACTTTCGCATTTATAATATTAGTATAGATTCAGTATAAATTGCATCGTAATGTTTATTCGCCACTTGGCTACTATACAGTTTTATCAGCACGACATTTTTTATTTATTTTATAGTTACGTCAAATAGATCATATCTTTATGCCATAAAAATACGTCTTCGTATAAAATACAGAATATTGGCTTTGCTCTTATTTCTTTTGTCATCGCCAAGGTTATAATTAAAACGCTGTTAATAACTCTTTTAAAATTGTCAAGAGCATTAAATATAGAACAAAAGAAGTCTCTGATTGAGGAATAATAATAATCTTAGTTTTGTTTCACAATTATGACAATACCGAGTGAGATTAATAAGAAAGTACAACGTGCTTTAAACAGAAGCTGAAACTGGAATTTTATAGAGAAAAAATGTCTTTTATAGAGACGACAATTCTCGTATTGTCTACTCTACAGTCAAGTTCATGACGACTTTGACCTGTTTTTTTGTGTTTTACTACGATGTTGCAATTTTTGTAAAACAAGTAACGAAGGTAATATTTTTCAGACGTTTGCAACTTATGACAATTTTTTTTCATATTTTTGGTGTAAAATCTTAACGGACTTCTTGTTAGCTTTTAAAAAAACCCGAACTCTTCGATCTTGTTAAAAAACCTGACTTTTTAGCATTTTTCTGAATTCCAAAAAAAGTTCACAGCCGATTTTTTGATTTCAAAGCTGACACGTGTCTCGACTAATTATTCTTCAACTCAAGAAATACTTTCGCATTTTTAGTATGGATATAAATATTAATATGTAAAAAATATAATGAAAACTTTAAAAATATAATAGCATCAAGAGTAAACAAATCTTGTTTACTCTTCATTCTACATTTGTAATTCAATTATAAAGTTATTTATTAGTTTAGTTTTGAATTTTATGAGATCTTATTATCCTGTAACTTTTTGTTTAATTATTTCATAACTTAATCGAGGCCTGTTCGTAATTGCTCTTATTCGAGACTCAAACTTGATCAAGAATATTTAATGACTGAGTTTGGGTGCTCGAGTGCGTTCTTCATAAACTTGGAAATCATACTAAGTGATATAAATGCGAAAGTGTGTTTGTTTGTTCTTCGATCACGCTGGAACGGAGCAACGCATCTACGTGATTTTTGGCATAGGAATCTCCAAGACCTGGAGAGTGACATAGGCTACTTTTTGTCCCGGGAAATTGAGAAGTTTCCGCGGGAACCATAAAAAACTCAATCTCAGCTAGTTATTGATAAATGAACAACCCATTTTCCTAGAAAATTTAACATTTAATTTCGATACAATAAACGGAAGTAGATAAGATAAAGCGAAGTCAATTTCGAGCACTCTGAATCGAGGCTGCTACAGACTGATAGCCCATTTACAAAACAATGTAAAATCGAGCTTAAAATAATTAATTATTTCGATAAGAGAGAGAAAATTTTGAGAAATATTAGAGAAACGTTCATCGCTAGGCAATTATGAAAATGATGCTGAAATAATTAAATTTCACAATAATTTTGCAAAGCCTTATTTAGTGACACCCTAAACTCAAATTTAATATACCTAGGTATAATTAATATTTTATTTGTAAAAGGTTCCGAAAAAGGTTAAATTAGCACAGAATAGGTATTAATCTAGCGGCACGCTATGATGGCCGGTTTGACGTTTGTCCGCTCATGAAGTTCCGTATTAATTGATAACGACTTTGAAGGAAATAATTGTATTACTTTATTGACGATAGTGATGTGCAGAGATTCATAAATTTTATCGAATGTAGTTTTAGGTTTAGGACTCAAAATTTATTTATTAAATTGATTTCTTAAATGTATACAAGTGTAGAAAAATCAGTTTGCACCATTTAAGGGGTGAATGTACTTGTGAATATGAACAATTTTCACTATGTGGACAAACCTCTGAAATCGCAAAAAAATATCAATAAATTTTTAAAAATGGAATCTAATACGATCGTCACATAGGATCGCTGGCTAGCACAACTACTACCTCCGGCAAACTCGCGTCAATGCTCAATGCAAAACAAAGCAGTTTCGAATTGACGTTGCTTCACAGTGAAAATAGTAGTATGGACGAATCTGATTAATTATGGCCTTTTGTGGCACCTTTTTTGGTATCTTTTGTATTCATATGTTTCTTGTGTGCATATAAAGTATGTATATTCATTTTCGTTCAAATATTCAGTTCGTTCAAATAAATTAAATAAACATATACATTTTTGT
The DNA here is from genome assembly GCA_964035005.1 of Erebia palarica. Classification (NCBI taxonomy): domain Eukaryota; kingdom Metazoa; phylum Arthropoda; class Insecta; order Lepidoptera; family Nymphalidae; genus Erebia; species Erebia palarica. The sequence continues at coordinate 14,123,172 of OZ035989.1, forward strand.
TTTATTAAACCTATTTAATCAGGTACAAAAACAAAACTTAATTGTTTTTTGTTCGAGAATAAATTGACATTCCACATCACTATTGTAATGTGTCAAACCGGCCATCATAGCGTGCCGCTGATATAGGTACTACTAGACAAAGTTTTGATTCCTCAGCAGATGACTAAGGAATCATAACTTCACCTTGTTTTTAAGGAGAAGGATGTTATAACTTGCACATGTTTGTTGAAATAAAAATAAATAAAAAATAAAAATTTGTGTGTGTCAGCTCCCACGCACGACTTAAGTTTGCTCTTATCGAACGATTATCTATACTAATCTTTCTTGCCGGCTCTTCTCAGTAGAATCACAAGTTGTCCTACATGAAATAAATAAATCATTTATCATTTATCATTTAATATTATAAATGCGAAAGTATGGATGGATGTATGGATGTATGGATGTGTGGATGTATGGATGTATGGATGTTTGTTGCTCAATCACGCCCCAACGGCTGCACGGATCTGGCTGAAAGAACAATAGCGAGCTTGGACCCACATAATTTAAAAATTAAGGAGGCATCGTTCAAGTACAACTTTATATTAATTATAATCATATGTTTATATGATGTTTATATAAAAAATATTGAGACTCTGAGATACGGGATTCAAAAGAAAGAAATTATTATAATTTATTAAAAATTAAGTCATCTTGCACTAACGAAACGTAATTGACATAGATAGACATTTTGTTGACTTGACAACACTTGTCATTATTTTTTATTTTTGTAGGGATGTTCCGACACCATCGATGTATCATCGATACCTACTGAAATGAGTATTCTTAATATTACTATCGTCTTGAGATACTTACACGAGTACTTTAAAAGTATCGGTACCTAATCGTATCGATACTTTTTAATTTTTATGTAAATGATTTTATCAGTATCAGTAATCACTACTTATATGACACTAGCTGATGCCCGCGACTTCCTTCTCATGGATTTGGTTATAAGAGAAAGAAAAAAGCTCTCATAGGAAAAGTAAATAAGTACTTAATGCAAGTGTTAATCAAAGTATATAGAGGAATAAAACGCATAATGTAAGGAAGATCAGGCTATAGAATCAGAAAACAATCTGAATTATTGGTCAGCGAATCACTTCAACTTGGGCTATAGGTATCGAAGAATTCACTGGCCAGAATCCGCGTAGAGGTACCAGTGGTGCAAAAGAGATCTATTTTGATATTATTGTTACTCAATTTGTTAAAAGATAAGAAAGATCTAAGCAGATAAGAGTTATTTCGAAATATGGTGTGAGTAGAATTATTGCGGAATTCTCGCAGACATAAGTACCTACCTAATTATAAAACTAGGAATAAGTACCTACCTACTCATTCATACTAATACTGATACAAATTATTGATTGAACAATAGCCCTTTCCCGTAGTAATAGCTTTTGATTAATAATTTTTAGTTAAATTCTACTTTTAGGTGTATCTTTTTTCTCCCACATTTTTAGACTTACTTACTATTTGCTTTTTCTTAGTTTTGTTACGTTCTACAATTATTAATAAGTTTCCATGATGAACGCTACCCTTTTCAGTGGGTCCCAAAATACATGCATTCTCGCCATCCTCCTTTGGTACAGAGATAGATTATAGTCTGGAATAGCACATAAGCTACTTTTTATCCCGGAAAATTAAGGAGTTCCCGCGGGAACCAAAAAACCTTGATCCATGCAGACGAAGTCGCGGGCTTAAGCTACTAAAATATATATATTAGTAAATAAGGGTATATGAACGCATTTTTTATATTACTGAAAGCATGCTTGATACATTTATTTATATTAATTATATAATTCATATTCATTAAAATACACAGTACATACATACATACACATACATACATACATAGATACATAGTCATGGAAACATAAACAAGTGTTACCATAGGAACGTCAATAACGTTACGGAGAAAGTTTGATTTTACTCCGCATAAATTTTCATACCCAGAGCTTATATATGAAAATCGATTCTAAAGGAGGTACTTAAACTCCAATGAAAATGGAAAATTTTAGACCATCATCGAAAAACCCCCAGATTGTAAATTAGAAAAACAGAAACACACAGATCCTACTCATCATCTTCATAAAGGGACTGCCGATAGCAGTGAAAACTATTTTTTTATTAAAATTGTTAAAATATAAACCTTAACGCTAAGGCATTAAAATTTAATTTCGAATGGAGTATATTTATATGTTCGCGAGCATGTCGGTCGTGCGAATCTACATTTTTACCCCTACCAAAAAGTGCTCAACGTGCCCAAAGAAGTTTTCACTTCAAAAATGACACCAAAAAAATTGCAAACAAAAAAAGTCGAAGAGTTATCTTGGTCATAGTTTTGATATCAGCATTTAAATGGCCCATATTTTTATAGGAAGTTGGCCATATCATTTCACATTATTATGATTTTTTGAGATTTATTTTTACAGTGAGTCTAGACTAAAACATAGGAGGACCGTATTCGTTTTCTAAAAAGTTTAAATGTATTCCGGGTAAAACCTTTATCAAATGCCAGTTTATACATGACAGACCCTAAAAGCTTTCCATTTCAACTTCGCATATTTACTTTGCCGCTACATTAATCGTAACAAATTGTGTTTGAGCGGAATATGACAAAGATACTGGATTGTTTGGTAACTTATATAAGTTATTATGTTACAGGGCCCTGGAGGTTACCATCAACGCTTAAAGCAATATTATATAAATTTTGTTGACGCTTTTGTAAAAGAAATATAATCCTTATTGTAGAGACATCAAAGTACGTCACATAAATCTGACATTTCAAAATAATACTTCTTTAAGTGATGGTACTCGTAGTATGCCACCTGGCGAAGGGCTCAATCGCGCGGTAAAAGCCACTGTTATTTTATATTACTTTTATTTCTTTCTGGATGCCCACTCTATTTCTTTCTAGATAAAGGTTTGTTATAAAACCCCTGGGAACTCTTTGATATTCCGGGATGAAAAGAAGCTTGTGCCTCCGGGATGACTGATACCAGATCAGAGGAAATTAAATTCCCAAATTGACTCTCCTGGGAATCGAACCCAAGACCTCTCACTCTAAGACCACAGCGCTCTACACTGCGCCAGGGAGGCTGTCAAACTTTCTTAAATACCTCTAGTGGATTTTTATCCCTTCCAGCTAATTATTCCATTTAATGGTTTATTACTAATATACGTTCTTTGATTATAGTAATTACTGACAACTAGCTGATGCCCACGTCTTCACCCGCGTGGTATGAGGGTTTTTGGTTTCTGTGGTAACTCTTTAATTTATACCAGACTATAATCTCTGTGCCAAATCTCATCCAGATTCGTTCAGCCGTTATGGCTTGATTGAGTAACAAACGTACATCCAATCTTTCGCATTTATAATATTATAGATAGATAGTTACATATAAATATTATCTTAGTACAATAGCATATCCTCCAAATTCGTACACGCTAAACCGGTTACTTTTTCATTAGAACATATTATAACTAAGTGGTAATTAATCATAAGACAAATTTGTGATAACCCATTTACTCGCAGTTGGGAAACTTCATTCATCTATCAATTTGGGAGAATAATATTGAGTTAGCGAACTATTCGGAGAATATGTCAATGTATTCTGTGTCTACCACATCAATAACGCTCTCAATATAATGGAAATTATGAAACGGCAAATTTAATACTGTTGAAACGTCCATTAGGTAATCTCGCCGGCGCAGTGATAAGTGCCGTTTTCTTACAAGGAAGTTTGGTGTTCGATCCCGAGGAGGTTCAATTTAGGTTAGGCTAGCTAGCTTTAAGGCCGGCTATACACGGACTGCTCGAGTAGAGTAGCCAGTAGTCAACATACACGACCGCTTTTGCAGTCATAGTCAACAGCTTGAAGCTGCCGTAGATAACTGCTGGAGCAGTTGAAACCAACTGAAGCGAGTGGGCGGGAGGCGCGCGTAACGTGAAATGAAGAGCGTGGGCGGAGGTAGCTGCGCAAGAGCAGTCAGTGTATGCCTGGCGACTACTTGACCGCACGATGAAATTCCACCGCGCTGCCAACCGCCCAAAGCAGTCGTAACTGCTCGAGCGGTTCCATGTATGTGTGTAAGTATAGAAGACTGTAGTTCACTATGCAGTCGCAGCTTGAAGCAGTCCATCCTAACTGCTTCAAGCTGGCCACCCTAAATTGTATTGTATTGTTTTCAATAAATATTGTAGACACACTTAAAAATCGGAAATTATAATTTCTTAATTTTCTCTAGTCTGTTCTGGAAGCTTCAGTCGTTGGTAGTTTCTACCTTATCGGCAAAGACGTTCCACCAATCTATTTAGGGTATGGGTTTAATATAGCTATAAAACCAAGTTAATCCGTTACCGCATTAGACTGTATCATCATTTTCCACCAGGTGAGATTGCAGTTAAGGGCTAACTTATAGTGGAGTCGGAAAAAAAACTACATTATTATAATTACGTATTATAATTTGTTCAACTTTTTATGTTACTTTTAGCAGGTCGATTCAATGATGTTCTAATGCTCGATTTTTGATAAGAATCAGAAGATTCTTTATGAAGAAATATTAATCGATTTGACGCATTGATTAACATTTTTCAACTTGTTTAAGATATTTCAAGTTAAAGTTTAAGTATAAAAATAAATCATTTATACATAACAGTACAGTAAATGTACATGAATCCATCAGGTTATAGAAACTATCCATCGCCAAAGATGTATGGTGCTCAAAGGACTATCAAGAAAAGTAGTGTTGAAACTCCGTGACTGTTTTGAAAAGGAAAGTCGTACTTGTAATTACTAGATGAATATACGAGTTACAAAATATCGGATAAAAGGGCACGTCGCTTCACTATTGTAAAAAACGGTATGCGTGTACGAAGTATTGCATATTTTTGTGGATGGTTGCATAAAAATAATTATTCACTTCATATTAAGACGTGCTCATACCAAAACTAAAATAAATGGTTGGACAAAAATAGTCATCAAGACTTTCGATGCTTCCTCCCCTAAGCATCATGTTAATCCGTTTCAACATTCAATACGATTGCACGACATTTTTGATTTAGCCCGAAATAACTCATAAATTTTTTTCTATAGCCACAGTATTTGATAAATAAACGCCACACCGATCACAACGATCTAAAGGCTTATAAAGTGCCGAAGGTATATCGACTGCCGATGCCATGATTAAAGCCCCAGTGGATTCCAAATTAGTAAAGCTTACGGGATAATTCACGAAATAGCCAGTGTGTATCACGGGCTTTATGAATGACCCACGGAAGCGGAGATCAATACCCGACGATGCGTACAATTTTTTCGGATGAATCATTCATTTTTTGGGTTTCGTACTAAAAACATCGAACAGATTTGTCATGAATTCTCGTATAGGCATTGGCTTAACATAATTTAAGAGCGATCTGCTAGCTAGGGATATTTAAGTTCATACAACACGTGCGCATAAGATCGGGCATATTTTTGGGTAATGACGTAATGTAACTTATCAAAATCCTGTAATGTTACACGACACGAGTTCAAGGTTAATTTAAAATCCCTCGTTTATTAAATCGACAATAAATCGGAACGATACAAAGTGACTCACCCTAACTATTCAAACCAATTCATAACCACTCAAAAAATCTCTGATTTCCCACTCTTCTGCCTGCATCATCCATCTTATACTTGCCCCACTACTAATGACGCCATCTTGTGAAAAAATACACGCGTTCGATCGCCATTTTTCCAATCATGCATGTCTACCAACTCTCGATACAGTAATAATGATAGACTAATATGAAATATAGTACAGTATTGCCATTCTATAAATAATAAATAAATGCTGCCAGTAGAAAACACGATCACGACAGATTCATCTTGCAGTTAATCTGCTTGTCACTAATTTGTTTAAGAAACATACAGTAGCTGGAATATTACCTACATTTTACATAATTTATGTATAATTTAAGGACGAAAACGCACTATTGCGCACTAATGCAATAAATCGTCCGCGCGACACTTTTAAATGGAACTGCAAAGACTAGTTCGACAGGACAACACTTGTTTTCCCTCGGACATGGAAGTTTTTTCCTGTCCGGTCCTAATGTGGTTTTGACCACCACAGGCTTATGAGCGATCTACCGCCAGCTGTCATCAGTCATCAAGCGCTTGGCAATTCTATACAAATAGTCGTCCCACTTTAACGCGATCGAATTGGTTCTTACTAAATGTCTCTGAAACTGGCAATATAGCCGTCATCCCTATATCAGTACTACTTAAAAATGTTTCATTTCCAACTTATGGCAGATACTAAATTGCACAGCCCGAGGCGTCCAGCTGCTAAAAGTTAGCAAATTGTTTACTGGATTTATTGAAGCGAAACGTTCGCCTGCTGCCCGCAATCCTCGAACAATATGTTCACCAGAAACTATAAAACGTTTTCGCTATTAACCAATTAAAATATGCAAAAGCGTGTCTGCCTTTAATTACGCCTACAATAGGAAAGTTTACTTTGCATTAATTCAATCACAGAGACTTTATTTTTATTTATTCACATTCTTTGTTTTTATTTTTCTTATTATCAATAATTTTACCGATTTGTCTAAAATCTTTTGAAACTTATTTAAAAAGGCTCCAGAATTGTCGGTCCTCATAACCGATGACGCGTTATTTTCAGCTGAGCCTGAAAATAACGCAATAATATTATGTTATTTCTGAATTCTCAGGTAGCTGTAACCACGTAACGTTCTAATTGCAACAAAATGACAAAAAGCCACGTAGGTACGTAGATCGGTACTTAGTATAAGAATTAATAAATATACACAAATAAATACGATTGTAAGAACTTCTAATACGAAGAACCTTTTCGGTGATTTATTGAGGAATATTTCAGAAGCACCGTACCATTACAGAGCGAATTTTGGCGATTAAGTCGAAGAGGAGAGAAATTTTATCTTTAATAAAAAAGGCTTACCTTCTGGTAATAAATTATTCCAGAGGCTTTTATTCATTCTACCGATACACGTATGATGTTTTACTGATGTATAAATGTGAAAGTTACGTTACCTTGGGTTGATTTTGACAGAGATACGAGTAGCTTACCTCTGGTACTTTTTTAAATTGGTTACTTTTAAAACACAGTAAGTACTTTCTTTTTGCGTTACAGTAAAAATAGAGTAAAAAACATTTATCATTTCACGTTAAAAATACAGTTTATCTACTTTAACTCCGAAATTAAAGAATTAACTTCATCTACGGATGACAAAACATCCACGCCAAATACTGGCTTGTATAGGAAACACGTTATTCAACGCGCAAAAAATGAATGCGCGGAGTTTTTGTCGCCGGATTTAATTTCCCATATTATTTACAAGAGCCAACAATTAAGTAAAAATTATTAATTTTTTTTTTAATTAGTTAACTTTTTTTTATTCTTAATTAAATTGTTAGTAGCCTTTACACAAGTAGTTAAAAGAGCACATACTTACAGGTGTCTCCTAAGAAAAAAAAGAGCTAATTGCTATAGCTTTACAAAAAAAATATATAGTATATATCTTCTAATATATATATAAAATCGTTAAGGGATCAACGCTCAGCCTAAACCGCTGGGGTTATAAACATGAAATTTTGTCAGTAGGTTCCTTTTGTGACGTAGGCGCTTACTAAGGAAGGATTTTTCAAAATTCCACCCATAAGGGGGTGAAATAGGGGGTGAAAGTTTGTATGAAAGTCCGTCATTTCTCAAGTTATATCCATGAAACTTGGTATACGAGCTACTGGTTGAAAATAAATAAATACGTGTTTCACAGTTTTTAAAAATTCTAACCCCGAAGGGTTGAAATAGGGGATGAGATTTTGCATGAAAGTCCTTCATTTCTCAAGATATTCTCAAGTTATATAAACGAAACTTGGTATTTCGGTTTTCGATAAAAATTTAAGAATTACGTGTGTCGCAGTTTTTCAAAATTCAACCCCTAAAGTTGTAAAATAAGGGTTGAATTTTTTTATGACAGCTTTAACCATGAAACTTGGTATGAATATATATTGGTTAAAAATCAAGAAATACGTGTTTCACAGTTTTTGAAAATTCGATCCTTAAATGGGTGAAATAGGGAATGAAAGTTGGTTTGAAATGCCTTCATTGCTCAAGATATTTTACAATCTATATCAACGAAACTTGGTATTTTGGCTAACAGTAAAAAATAAAGAAGTATGTGTGACACAGTTTTTCAAAATTTTACCCTCGAAGGGTTAAAATAGGGGTTGAAATTTTGAATGAATGTCCTTCATTTCTCAAGATATTGCTCAAGTTACATCAACGAAGCTTAGTGTTTCGGCTTTTGGTAAAAAATTAAGAAGTACGTATGTCACAGTTTTTCAAAATTCAACCCCCAAAAGGGTTAAATAGGGGTTAAAAGTTTGTATGAAAGTCCTTCATTTCTTAAGTTATAGCCATGAAACTTGGTATATAAACTGCGAATAAAAAATAAAGAAATAAGTGTTTCACAGTTTTTGAAAATTCGATCCCTAAAGGGGTGAAATAGGGGATGAAAGTTGGTAAGTAGGGCCTTCATTTCTCAAGATATTGCTCAAGATAAATCAAAAAAGCTTAGTTTTTCGGCTTTTGGTGAAAAATAAAGAAATATGTGTGTCATAGTTGTTCAAAATTCAAACCCCAAAAGGGTAAAATAGGGGTTGAAAGTTTGTTTGAAAGTCCTACATTTCTCAAGTGCAGCTATGAAACTTGGTATATAAACAGCGGGTTAAAAATGAAGAAATACGTATTTCACAGTTTTTTGAAAATTCGATCCCTAAAGGGGTAAAATAGGGGATGAAAGTTGGTATGTAAGGCCTTCATTTCAAAGGATATTGCTCAAGTTATATCAACGAAGCTTAGTATTTTGGCTTTTGGTAAAAAATAAAGAAGTACATGTGTCATAGTTTTTCAAAATTCAACCCCCTAAAGGGTCAAATAGGGGTTGAAATATTTTTATGAAAGTCCTTAATTTCTCAAGTTATAGCCATGAAACTTGGTATATAATCTGCGAGTTAAAAATTAAGAAATACATGTATCACAATTTTTCAAAATTCAACCCGCAAAAGGGTAAAATAGGGGTTGAAAGTTTGTGTATGAAAGTCCTTCATTCCTCAAGTTGTAGCCATGAAACTTCGTATATAAACTGCAAGCTTAAAATAAATAAATACGTGTTTCACAGTTTTTGAAAATTCGATCCCTGAAGGGGTGAAATAGGGGGTGAAAGTTGGTATGTAAAGCCTTCATTTCTCACGATATTGCTCAAGTTCTATCAACGAAGCTTAGTGTTTTGACTTTTGGTTAAAAATAAAGAACTACGTGTGTCACAGTTCTTCAAAATTCAACCCCCAAATCGGTAAAAGATTTCCCGCGGGAACCAAAAAAGATCAATCCACGCGGACGAAGTCGCGGGCAACAGCTAGTTATATAATATAGTTTGACGAAATTCATTAAAAAAATTGTCACCCGAAGATATCAACTTTTATGGAAAACAACAGATAAAAACATATTTTAACATAAAAATATCCTTTGATAACAAAAGTTAATCATATTATCATACTAATATTATTGGTTTGTTCTTCAATCACGCCGGAACGGAGCAACGGATCTATTTGATTTTTGGCATGAGCATAGTTGTAAACGTGGAGAGTGACGTAGACTACTTTTTATCCCGAGAATAATTGAGAAGTTCCCGCGGGAAAACTTAAACCACGCGGACGAAGTCGCGGGCATCAGCTAGTTCATTATTAAATTTATAAAACTAGAGCTCTCTAGTACATTACTCCTCTTGACCTATTTCTTTTGCTAATGGCGGTACTAAAGCTCCAGGCTAAATTACTTTCGAGAAAAGCAGGTTACTTATTGGGAATGTGCTCGCAGACGTTAGTGTTTTATTAATCTTCTTTTGTCCCGCTTTTCATTGTGGCAGGTTCTGAATGATTGTAATACCAATGGCTTAAATATCCACTGCTCTGATACATCGTAGCCAGAATTAAATTATTGAATGTCTGTGACGCATTGGTTCATCAGTCAATCTTCTGTATCATCATAAGCTATAAGATTAAATGACTGAATGAATAGGCTTAGCACGAAAAAACACTACAGATAACAAGTCATAATTAAAAACATTAAAAACATGACTGCCCTGACAAAAAACGAACTAAAAAGTCAAAAATATAAATTAATCTAGTTAAACAGAATCTTATTCACATTTTTATTAAATGATATTTTTTTGTGAATCACTGGATATTGAACTATAGTGTTATACAGTGTAGTGTGTTCCAAAAGTATATAGTGATATATATTATACTTTTGGAATCTACTCATCATTTTCTACATGATGATTATATAGTTATCTTATATAGTAATCTTATTTTCGAATATTTTTTTTCAACTTTAGGCTTTCATAGGGGACCATGGTCACACCATCAATTTTTTTTTAAATTTTGCTAGCCTGTGTCATCTGGACTAAGCTAGGGATGCGAACGGAACCTCATTTATCAAAATCGGTTCAGGCGTATAGAAGTTATGGTGGAATATGCGAACTCACATACATACATACATACTTATGTATACTTATATACATGAACCGGAAAACAATATATTCCTTTTTTAGGCAGTCGTTTAAAAACATTTGGTAGCCAAAAAGTCACTAATAATATATTATGACGTATCAATCTCCAATCTCTCCAAGTTCTCTATAATGCTATAATTTTCTTTGCGGTCTGCCAATCCACACTTAGCTAGCGTGGTAGATTAGAGTCCAGGAAGAGACGTGCGCGATAATGGAATAACGATGGGTTCATGTTATGATAAATTAGATAGGTTATTTATAGTAAGCATTCCAAACTTCACTTTTTATTTTTTCTATTTTATTTTCTAGGACAGCCAAATATTATCAAACTCATACAAATACATAACTGCTGCTGCCTAGTGGTTAGCATAGTCGACTGCGGATCATGAGGTCCTGGGTTCGATTCCCGGTCGAGCATAAAATTGTAAGGTATTGGGTATTTCAATTAAGAAATTCTTAATGCCAGCCCGGAGTTGGAAGTTGGCGGTGAGTCACCCCCGTGCCTCGGAGAGCACGTTAAGCCGTTGGTCCCGGTTATTATTACTAACATTATAATAATTGTTAACGCCCGCCAAGCCGCATTGGAGCAGCGTGGTAGGTCTAAGGTCTAATTCCCTCTCTCCTATGAGAGCGGAGGCCTGTGCCCAGCTGTGGGACGTTAATGGACTGTAGTTGTGGTGGATACAAATATATGATCAATGTAAAATCTTTTATAGGCTATCACAACATCCATAAATAGGAATAACTAATAACTGTTTATTTATTGAACCAGCCATTACAGTTTTTATTTACCTTTCGGCCATTCTTGAGTTCAGAACTTTCTTCGCTCCCCCCTTACCCCAGTGTGTTGAAACTTGTTTCATTTAAGCAACACAGTTGTTGACTTATGAGTTGCAGAGGTCCGAATACAAATAGCATTGAATCAAGTGAACTAAAAGTGTTCGCACATCTGGGAGCACCGTGAGCATTGTACGCGTCGTCGCGTCGATTGTTTTGCATTACAAATAATGTCTATTTTAACGTTAATAAGTAATTGGACGTCATGTTTTATAAGTGATTGGATATTCACAACTTAACAGTGTACCTAATTTGAATAAATAAATATTGATTGATTGATTGATTGATTTAAACTATTGTGAATGATAATGTTTAGAGATAGAGACAAGTTTAAATTATGTATGGATAAACTAGTCGTGCATAACTCGACAAAAACGTGAGTTTATTCGTACATAGTGTATTTGTTTAAAAAGAATGAGAGTAACGGTCACATTAAACAAGCTTTACAAATTATTGTTATTATTTATTAAGAAAGCAATTTTGCATCCGAACCTGAGGCGTTTTCAATAATAGCACGTGATAATTTGGCAGTCGAAACTTAGTTTAGATAACAATATAATTTATCTTACCCACTGATTTTATACGACTTAGGCAGGTTTTTTGACACACTTGGCTCAGCACAGCGCATCGATTGTGCGGCGTGTGACGTGTATAATACAAAGACAAGAGCGGGCAAATTTTTACTAAGTATAAATAATGTTTAAGCTCCGTGATTTTCCGGTATAAAAAGTAGCCTATGTGTTATTCCAGACTAATATATTTTACCTCTGTGCCAAAACTCCAGATCCGTTCAGCCGTTATAAGGCGTGATTGAGTTACAAAAATCAAATTGTTTTAAGGTAAATAAATGTTTTCAATCTTTTTTATTTTCATCCATCCATCCGAACTTTCGCATTTATAATATAAGTATTAGTATAGATAACTGTATAAATAGTATTTAAATACATACTTCTATATCTAACAGGTAATATTGGTAATATTGCCTTGAAATATATGCGATCACCTCAAAGATGTAGAGGTCAGAATACAAATAGCGATATATCAACTAAAGTTCCACGCTGGTCCCCAACAATTTTTGTTCTGTAAGCAATCTGTTCGTATGACAGGCCAGTCACCAGTCATCTCCGAACAAACACAATAGTTAGGATTTATTGGGAGGATCTTGTTTTTGATTAATAACTTTCGTAGCATATTGGATAGTGGCACTCCATCTTCTATCTGTTATTTATGTAATATGATATATATTGAAGAACGAGAAAAAAGAGTATAAGGGATATCATACATATCAAATGCGTGAAAGGTTTTAATGAATGACGATGAAATAGAAGTACGTTGGAAGGAATATTTCAGAAGGTTGATGATTGAAGAAAATTACTGGAGCAGAGGGCTAGGCAATGTACCACCCAACTTGGGTGAGGTGAAAGAGGTGAGTGTTGATGAAGTAAAAATGGCAGTGTAGAGTATGAAAAATGGTAGAACGACAGGGCCAGATAGTATACCAGCTGAAGTATGGAAGTTTCTAAAAGCGGATGGATGGAGTTGGCTGACTTTATTCTTCAATAAGTTGTTACTCGAGGAGGCGATCCCAGAAGAATGGTGCAACAGTACGCTGGTGCCCATTTACAAAAACAAGGGTGATGTACAGGACTGTAATAGTTATCGAGGAATAAAGGTCATGTCACATAGCATAAAAATTGGAGAAAAGGTGATAGAAAGAAGAATGAGAGACGGGAGTGAGATTACAGAAAATCAATTTGGGTTTATGCCGGGATGAGAAACGACTGATGCAATATTTGCACTTCGACAACTGTGCGAGAAATACAGGAGTGCACATAGAAACTTGCGGTGTTTGTCGATCTGGAGAAGGCATACGACAGAGTTCCCCGAGAAATTTTGTGGTGGATGAAAGTGAAAAGAATACCTGAGACGTATGTGAGGCTTGTGAAAGCAATGTATGCAGAAGCGAGCACAAGGGTTCGGTCAAAAACTGGCGTTACAAATAGGTTCAATGTGGAAGTGGGCTTGCACCAGGAATCGGCTTTAAGCCCGTATCTGTTTCTCCTGGTAATGGATGCTTTAACATCAGACATACAGTAGCAGGCACCCTGGTGCATGATGTTCGCTGACGACAGTACTTGTCGGGGAAGAGACGTCCGAGGTCCAGAGCAGACTGAGAAAATGGCAAGAGAAGTTGGAGAGTGTTGGCCTGAGGATCAACAGACGACATCTGTTCTGTGACTTCGGTGGCCCCTCTCATTTCTATGAAATTGCCTTAGATGGTGTATCCCTACCGGTCTGTTCCGATTTCCCTTTACCTCGGGTTGCTCTTTCAAAACGACGGCAATATTGAACGAGATGTGAACAAAAGAATGAAATTTATGGATGAAATGGCGACAGGTCTCAGGTGTTATATGCGACCCACGAATGCCCCTTGACTGCGGTGGCGCTAGTTGGCGCTGAAGGACATCCGCGACGGAGTTTTGCACGGTGTCAAATTTCGCAAACTTTCGCGGCCCGCGCGAATATAAAAAATCATATCTCATATTACATGTACGAACTACGTAAACACAGTACCTCATTCAAATCGTTACGAAATACAGCAATAAATTAAAGTTATTATGGTTATCGCTCTTGTTTATGCTTTACACAGAAAAATAACAAAAACAACAACAAAAAATGACCCCGTTTTTAAAAATAAAACCTCAGAAAAAAAAACAATATAATCAGTATCTTTGTTTTAAAAAGTTACGTACCTCTATGATTAGTCATTTCAGAGTAAAACAACAAGAAACAAAGACTCTTTTCAAAGATTCTCATTCTAGAACAAAAACCATGAATAAAAAATAAAGGTGTCAAATTACGGTTTTGTGTTTCACTCGCACGAAATTTCTACCCATAAATTCATCTCATAGAGTAGGGCCTCCAAAAAATTCCTACTGTGTCCTTGTCTATCCTACTCGTTTTAGCCAAAGTTAGAGAGGAATCGAGTTAGTAGTTTACTCTGTAGAAAATCATTGTACGGCGTCGGCGATGACGCATTCCGCCATTTCGCGCCGGAGCCAGTAAATGGCCGCGCGCCAGTTAACCCCAAAACCACCAAAAGCCATTTACTGGCTTCGTGACGGCCCAGGGGACTAAAAGGGAAAATATACAAGACAGTCGTTAGACCTGTCGCATTATATGGCTGAGAATGTTGGGCGGTGAAAGGGATGGATGAAAGAAAAGTACATGCGACTGAAATGCGAATGTTGAGATGGATGTGTGGTGTGACTAGAATGGAAAAGATTAGACATGAATATATAAGGGGAAGTTTGAAAATAGCGCCAGTGATAGAAAAGATGAGGAGTAATAGGCTAGCATGGTATGAACATGTAATGCGCAGGGAAGAAAGGCATATTACGAGAAGAATGATAGATATGCAAGTGGAAGGAAAAAAGAGTAGAGGGAGACCAAAGAAAAAATGGATGGATGGTGTGAAAGAAGATATGCGTATAAAAGGGGTGAATAAGAGGTTGAATAAGAGGAAGAAGAAAACAAGTTGTGCCGACTCCAAATAACGTGGGAAAAGGGCAAGAAGAAGAAGATATTATATATTTTTCGTATGTCACGTATAAACTAATTTTTACAAGCCTTTATTTTATTTGCACATTTGTGTATGTTTTATAACAGTTATCCTGAACCGATGGAGCTGAAATTTTTAAACACGTTTAGTTTTAATGTTTCAATGACAATGCTTGCAGTGACGTCATTCTAAATCTAATTTGGTTAATAAAAAATTAAAATTTACCGGCCTCGAAAACTAAAAAATACGTTTTCATTATAATTTAAAAAGGTTATGTTTGAGACAACATAACTAGGTTTTTAAACACTGCTGATTTGTAAAAAAACTGTGCTAGTTTGAGTAATCAATTAATTCATCTTTTATTCTGTAACATTTACATCAACTTCTATCAATTCGAACTTTGCAAAAGTTCAAATAAGTATACAAATGAAGCCCCACCCCACCTGTAAATTTAACACCCATAATTAAACCCCTTTTACTTGAAAATGAAAGAAACTGTTATGATGATATTTAAAATATACTTAATTTCAAATCGATTGCATAGAAGTAAGTAGCTGTTATAGACAGACAAATTAATAACACGCAAATGACTCTATTTTTTAGCAATACTATATTCAAACAACATAGAAACAAAACATAAAAATATCTTGAAACGAAGATAATAAAACCATCCCTGAATTACCATTGTAATATAAATAGGCCTTGGAAGTTGGAATATGCCTTACCTGGAACAAAAAACGGTAATATGTTACACAAATACGAATAACATACAAGGAAAACTCCCCAAAAGAAATAGATAAGTAAACAAAGCAATATGCCTATGAAAATTGAGTTACCTTTGTTTTCTACAATTTACATATAAAAGTTAAGCTAGGGTTTGTTCACACATCCCAATAAATGATTTCAGAGTAAATAAAAACTTCAGTCATATATTATACTTATACTAGCAAGAATTTAGTTTCAATTTTTTAAGAAAACGATCGAAATGATTAGTGAAAAGTTTTTAAATTCGTTACAGACTAGTTACAGCAAACTAAAAATCCATTAATGCAAGATTTCAACACAAACAGAAAAATGGTCCGACCATCAAAATTTTACGGCACGGTACATACGAGTAAAATGAGTACATTTCACAAGAGAACTTTTCTCACATCCATTTAAAATGAAAATTCTTGCTTACTTTCAATTGAATGGATGTTCTTCATACATTAGAATTTCAAAGAACTCTTTAATGTAGGATAAGTATAAATCACAGAAATCAAAATAATAAATAGAGGTAGTAATATGAGCTTGTCATAACGCAGATGTGTAGCGCAATTTGAGTGCACTGAAAAACCTATCGTATTTGCATAGTGGGGACTGAAACAGTAACCAAAATAAGGGGTATAAACACTGTTTTTTTAAACTGATACAAAACATAAACACTTATTAACGGAAACCGAAACGATACTGTAACCCAATCAATCTGTAACCGTTTATTTCTGTTAATAAGTGTTTTTACCTGTAACTCTAATAGATACATGACCTAATAAACCGCACGGTGTGATAACGCGTTCTTCTCAGTTTATTGGACTTTACACACACACACACCATTGATGCTTTCACCCTAGGTTCAAATTTGAATACGCGTCAACAGTAAACTTGGCAACATCGCTATTTCGGTTACACTTTAAAACAGTGATTTGCGATGCAGTTGATTATTGTTTGCTTTCGAATAAGTTTATGTCTCTTTGATTTGTTATCATCGTCCAATCGTCCGTGGACCTACTCGTAGAAGTTTCTTGTACATGACTTCAAAATAGTGTAGTTTTTGTGCTGCATAAATCAAGCGCCTCTCTACGTTTCGCTTGATGTTGTCTTTCTATATTGAGACCCCAAATACTTCAGCTTTCCCTAATTGAAGATGTCATTTCTTTTACTTACCATATTTATAATTCATTGGTACAAACATTGCATTCATTCTGGAATGCGGTTTTACGTATTCTGTATTTCAAAGAATCTAACCAGGCTAAGTTTTTAAACGGTGCAGCGGATGAAACGTCTTTTATTTATAATCATTCTTCTATTTGACTGAATACGGAACGAGATTTTAGTATTTTCTTACAATATTAGTTCAAAATTCTTGCTCGAGCAGTTTGGTATTTCAGAAAGCTTTTAATGAAAACGTAGTTAGGTACCGAATACATACATAAAAGGATAAATATAAAATTTTAATTTGATATCAAACTTCTTTAACTTTTTAGTTTTGAGGATTTCATGTAGTACGGCACACCTACAGCATCAGGATTGAGGATTTGTAGTCAGAATTTTTTATGGGACCACCTCGCAATATTCCTCTGACCACTGAAAAAAAAATCAAATTGAAAACAAATACAAACCACGTTGATATGCACCGACATACATATATATATATATATATAATCTCTTAGGATCTTAATTCGGCGCGTATATATATAATTGAGAACCTCCTCCTTTTTTGGAAGTTGGTTAAAAACCACGTAGGTACTCGTCAACGTTACCGCAATGCGACACCATACGTGTCATACGTGTACACCCTCTATGTTTTGGTGTGTATCACTTAACCATCCCCAAAACGCCGATGATTTTGATAAATTATTTTTAGGCGGTTTTGTTTCCTCGTTGCTATCAAGACACGCGGAAGCGTGTCCAGCCAAAGTTCAAAAAAACTGGCGAGCAGCACCGTGTGTAATATTACACGAACCATTTGGAGCCACTTTTGACCCCCTCATAACTCAGAAACTATTTCACATAAACATGTCAAATTTGGCGCATATATTGAGACCCGTGAGATACATATGTGCTCCAAATTTCATAAGCACACCTCAAATGGTTATTTAGATATAAACGTACAAAAATCGTCATTTTTATGATCTACCTAGGTATAGATCAAAACTCTGACACGGGGCATACTACCATTGCTTAAAGCCATATTATTTTAATACTGTTGACGTTTATGTTGTAGTGTTATAATCATTATTTTAAGGACGTCAAAGTACGTGACATTCAACCGTTATTTTGAAACAATACTGCTTTAAGCGGTGGTAGTAACTCCTTAACTATTGAAAATGACACATAATTATTATTTTAATGTAAATAATAATGAATAATAATATAGTTGCATTAAAACCTTACCTTCGTATTCATGCATTTTGTGCAACGAAACGTCATTGACAGAAAAGAAGAAGAAACGTATTTGAAGTCGTCAGTTCAAGCTGTCAGTCATTGTGATTTGTATGAATCATTGTTTATAGTGGTTTTAGTGATATCGACTGTTTACCGTGCTTGTTTTCAATGTTTCACTAAAAACTTTTGATTTTGAACTTTTGCAATCATAATTGATGAGATGTAGAAATGTGCTGTAGAGGTAGTCTGACCATAGATGTAATCTGTCAATGTCAGTGTAACTCTAGGTACACTATATATTTTTCTTGAGAATTCTCGTCTATAATTATCTTGTACAATGAGTCGTACAATAGAATTACTGGTGGGTGAAACACTGACCTTAAACCGAATAATAAGTACCTACTAATGTAAAACGTAAACTAAACTAATAGAAAAGTCCTATTACAGTGTAAAGGATTATTTGAATGATAGCAAGGCATTGGTATGAATTGAATGAAAACTAGCCAAGCCAGAGCCTTAGTCTTCAACATTTTATACTAAGTTATAAGAAGAAATGATATTTTAAGTTGTTATAAAATATTATATGTTGTTATAAATAAATTTCAGGACTGACCATTGAACTTGGCACCCATTTAGATCTCACTTCTTTTGTCGCTGAAGTCAACAACCAAGGCATATATATCACAATTTTGAATTTGGCTCTGATTTCACATTTATGTTTTTGATGGGATAAATAAATTGCAGGGCTGACCATTGAACTTGGCACCCATTTAGATCTCACTTCTTTTGTCGCTGCAGTCAACAACCAAGGCATATATATCACAATTTTGAACTTGGCTCTCATTTTACATTTATGTTTTTGATGGGATGCTTTTTACATATACGTCGCATCTTTGCTAGTACTAGACTGGTAAGGCAAAAACTGGTAAGTTAAATCCGCGCGAAACCCTTACACAGAAATTTAAGGAAATAGGTATTCTTACAGTAGCCTCGCAGTATATTTATAGTAATTTAATCTTCGTAAAACAGTACATCCAGAATTTAAAAAAAAGATGCGATTTGCATGATAGGCAAACTGGAGGCCGCCATAAGCTCACGACTCCATCGCTCCGCCTCAAGAAGGTCCGAAGGTCATTCGTTGACCATTCTATGAGCATTCTATTTTATAACAAAATTCCACTTCCTATCTTGAACTTGCTTTTACACAAGTCATTTATAAGTATGCTTCTGAAAAAAGCTTATTATACTATTGAAGATTACGTACGTACAAAATTGTAAATTATTTTTTTTCAAAACAGCATCTGGTTCTACTCGGTAGGAATAACATTCCGAACCAGTGGTAGATTCAATCGACGATTCAAAAGTACTTGTAAAATTTTATTTGAATAAAAAATCATTTGAATTTGAAGCATCCCGCCAGACCAGACCAGAAAATAAATACTCTACCGGAGATCGAATCCACCACATTCCTCCCCACTGCGCCAAGAAAGTCATCAAAGTTTAAGCCGGAAAATAAAAGAGTTCCCGCTTTAATCAAAAAAACCTTAACCTTAACATCTTATATCATAAAAAGTTTGCCTGTGTGCATTTTATAGAAATTATATAGTAGTTTTAGTAACTCTGTAGAGTTTGAAACGTATGAGCCTTTGTCCAAAATTTTACCCGAATTTCCTCCAGCTTTACCTAGTTATCAGAGTTGAAACGGTATTTCCACGTATTTAGCGAGATACTCCTTTTAATCTGTGTTAGATAGTGTTGAACTGGATTCTGAAAAGTATTTAATACGTTGCAAAGGTATCGTTTTAGACGGCCATTATGTTCGTAAAAATCAAAGTCCTGACTGACTGACTGACTAACTCATATATCAACGCACAGCCTAAGGCGCTGGTTCTAGAGACATGAAAATTGGAGGATGTGTTCTTTGTGAAGAGTTAGTATCCATTAAGAAAGGATTTTGGGAAATTCTACCCACAAAGGGGTAAAATAGGGGTTGAAAGTTCGTATGAAATTCCATCGTTATGCAAGTTATAGCCATGAAACTTGGTATTTGGGCCTCTGTTTTAAAATTATGAAATACGTATTTCACATTTATTGTAATTTCTATCCCTAAGGATGTTAAATAGAGAGTTTGTCCTTCACTGACGCCGCAACAAAGCAACGGATTAACGTGATTAGTGAGGACCTGGAGAGTGACATAGGCTTCTTTTTATCTCAGTAAATTAAGGAAAGCCTGTGGGAATTAAAAAATTATGCCACGCGAACGAAGTCGCGGGTGTCCGCTAGCTAATAATAATATCATGCTGCGTAATTAGGTATTATTATTGTATTATTTTATTTCAATACGAGTTCACTGCGTTCACATACAGCTTTAAGTTTTTTCTATAGCTATGAATTAAACCTCTACTTACTTTTTGTTTAGCTACATTACACAGATCAGGATCAGATTTTAATTTAATTTAATTTTTTGTACTTACCAAAAAGTTATAAAAGGACATGACCAGTAATTGCCCTCCGATTCGGGACAATGCACAGGATTTCCGTTTTTACAGTAAGGTTTAAAAATTTAAAACGAAATTATTATGGATTTATTATTCCAAATAAGGTCAGGGTTCAAATGACAAAAAAAACAGTACGTTTATTGTTTAAATCTTGAGCGTCCGCTTGCCTCTTTAAGCACTAAGTACTCCATTTTGACGTTCCATTATATTCATGCCTATTAATAATCTTGTAACCCTACATGAATACCATATAAGTACCTTAGTCTTTATATTATGAATGATTTATGTTTGATCAATTAAATAGTAATGAAAAGGAAATGTATGTTTTGTTTATAATTATTTTTATTTTTTGACAAGTTTCAAACTAATAGATCGAGCAAAGCATTTTGAAATACTGCGTTTAAAGGAACGCCCTTTCACATTGCATTTGCCGCCATCTATGGTCGAAAAGTTGAACTGGAACGCCCTTTCACATTGCATATGCTGCCATCTGTGGTCGAATAGCTGAACTTGTTAACAAATGTAGTGAGCAATACTTAAAAATATTTTCTAGACTCACCACAATACATAGCGCCATCTAGTGTGGGAAAGCAGTTTTTGGTGAAACTTTTTTTATTTATTTTCTCAGTTTTCAGAGCCTTCAGACTCCTGAAACTTTTTATCTGAAAACTATAAAATATAACAATTGCAATAATAAAGAAATAATACTTGAAAATATTTTTTTAGACTCGCTCAACACAATAAATAGTGCCATCTAGTGTGGGAAAGCAATCTTTTGGTGAAACTTTTTTTGTTCATTTTCGCAGTTTTCCGAGCCTTCAGACTCCTGAAACTTTTTTATCTGAAAACAGTGCAATATTACAATTACAATAATAAAGAAATCATTGCTGAACATTGATTTTTGACACCTAGGCAAGCTGCCATAGTTCCACCGGTCAAGTCCTTTGTGATCTTTTCCCCTTGTTACGGCTTGATCAGTTCCACGAGTCAAAGACGTACCGCCTAGTGATACATAGTGTTCCGATACGATGCCGTAAGAAACCGATTGGGGGTAGGTATGGGCTTAATACAACTGCCTTACCCCATCAGGTTAGCCCGCTACCATCTTAGACCGCATTATTTTCTTCTTCTTCTTCTTGAAATTGCCGTCAAGGGCTAACTAGTAGGACTAAGCGTAAAACACACCGGATTTTTAAACTTCAAGCCACGAGTATGAATTTGTGGACATTATCAAGTTTAATGTAAAAATTAACAAGTCTTGGGAGAAAAAATGCAGGAGCACCCACGGTTTCACAAATAAACAGATTTAAATTCATATTTATAATAATACTATTAGTTAGGATTTCGTAGGAAAATATTATATTGGTCCATGAGGCCGATTTTAAATAACAAGAAAACATTAAGGTAAGCTTTTATGCCGATAAAAAATTACGAATACTTATTTAGAAGGCACTGAACTGAAAATAAGGAGATTTCGGCATTTAGGTTCATAACAATTGAGAGTAAAATATATAGCCTGCGTAAGCTGGAAATTAAATCGCTAGAATTCCAATAATTCAACCAGTACTACACATCAGAAGGGTAAAGTGACGTCGTGCTAAATTACGGTCACACGTACAAATGGACCTAATCTTTCAACCCTTATTTCATATAATATAAGTGTGAGAATCCCATAACCAGTTTCCGGTCTTAGTTAAGTCCGTCGGATGAATCGAATTCCTAGGACTACGAGGCAAGCATAATTAACACAAAGGAAATAATTACTGTCTTAATAATTGTATTTGTGTCAAACTGAATTATCTAGTATCTACTTAACGAAGTTTCAGAGAAGTTTAATTAATAAGCTCGGTTAAGTTTGGCGGATAGCTGTTAAGTAATGTATTATAGATAGCTTGCAACTTGATGGCTGACGCCTTAACTTTGGTGGTTCGACAATAACAAATTGGAATAACATTTTACGATTTAAAAGCTACGTTTCTCAGAAAATACATAATCATATCCATACTACTTAATATTATAAATGCGAAAGTGTGTCTGTCTGTCTGCTACGCTTTCACGGCCTACCTGTTCATCCGATTTTGATGAAATTTGATACAGGGATAGGTTGTATCCCGGGGAAGAACATAGGCTTCTTTTAATCCCGGAAAATTAAAGAGTAGGTACTCGCGGGAATTAAATAAAACTTATTCCACGCGGACATAGTCACGGACATCAGCTAGTGTTAAAATTTTCTTGTAGACCGCATGCGATGGAATAAAAATGGAATTTCAAACAAGGAAAGCATCCATCACACGTGTTAATGTCGCTTAAAGTACTCTGAAAACGTCGCCGACCAGTGCAGTACCGCAATGCGACTGGGATATATGGTCCGCACATAAAACACTGTTTTTGGGTACGAAGTAACACGTAATATGTATGCAAATACCTGTGCATTGTACGTAGGTATAGATGTTGCTACATGAATCTACGACTTTATTTCTTGCATGTTTTTTCTAAGCTTCATTCTTCAGTCTTTTTTATTCAAATAAACTTTTACAAGTGCTTTTGAATGGTCGAGACAATCTACCGCTGGTAAGGAATGCCATTCCTACCGAGAAATGCCAGCAAGAAACTCGGTGGTTACTCTTTTCATTTAAAAATTACAGTCATTATAAGGATACCTACAAGTAATTGCAGTCCCAAGCATAGCTGGAGTGAGCCAAATCAAAGTTTGGATATATAAGTATTTGACTATCTGTTACGTTTTTATTAGTAATCATTTTGTTACAAGGCATGCGTCTAATCACAATCATGAATGGGAGGTTAAAGCAATGATAAGGACTGGGTTGTAGTGTGATTGCCTTGAAGACACTAATTATTCATCATCATCAACCCATCGCCGGCTCACTACATCAGATTTAGCGTTCCGATACAATGCCGTGTAGAAGCCAAATAGGGGTACGGGTTTAATATAACTACCATGCCCCTAACAGGTTAGCCCGCTACTGTAATAGTATAGGGTCTAAATCAAATCATGATTAGATGATAACTGACTTATTTATTGAATATGCTCTCAGACCTACCCACATATTATAAATAATATATTAAATTATACTTATATTATTAAATCTCAACTTTTGAAAAAAAGGAAGTTAGTTTTTCATAAATGCTTAACATTATATTAGTATCAGATATTGTTACATCATAAATTAGCCCCTAATGAGATATTGTTTTAAAATACCTGTAAGTTGCGTAAATAATTGTTATAGTTACATTTAATTTATCTAAACTTAGCTTAATACTCAGACTAAGCAAGCTAGATCAAGAAAGTTTAATTATTAATTAATTTAAAGTAATACACATAATATATCTTTCATCAAATAAACTTAAAATTTAATATTGTTATTTATTGGAATTACGTGTTTTTGAATTTCACTAATAGTTAAATTGATCGCCAAAACGAACTGGCGGACGCACAATTGGGTATTTGACTACTAGTGAGATAAATTATTTTTTAATGATTATTAAATAAAGGATCTCCTAAAAGTCGTAATATCCACGTCCCCTGCTAGTTTTATTTTGAATAACCATTTTAAACTATCGAGTAAAGTAAAAAAAGTGCGTCGAACTTTGATGACGTCACAGCTTAAAATTTCATACAAAATCCATACTAAGCACGCGTTTTGACGTTTGAAAAAAAAGTTGCTGATTTGACTAGTTGTCAAATACCCAATTCGGCTGCTTCTTGTGGTGTTAGGTGCGTGCGATGTTTGCGGCGGGCGTGCCGTTTGTGGCCCAGTTGCCGGACTGGTACTGCCCGTTGGCGCGGGATTAAAATCCCAATCGACGCCAGAGGAAATATTTGTACGATTAGTAACATTAACATTTGGTATTTTCATGATATGCTGTCGATTACGCCTGTAGACGGCACCGCTTTCAGTTTGAACCCAGTAAGATCGGTTTCCTTGAGCCGGAAGCAAAACGCGAGCTTTGACCCACACCTCATTCTGTCGCATTCGGACCGGTTCGTTTTCTGATAGAGGAATTAAATTTTTAGTTCCTCTGTCATA
The DNA here is from genome assembly GCA_964035005.1 of Erebia palarica. Classification (NCBI taxonomy): domain Eukaryota; kingdom Metazoa; phylum Arthropoda; class Insecta; order Lepidoptera; family Nymphalidae; genus Erebia; species Erebia palarica. The sequence continues at coordinate 14,147,901 of OZ035989.1, forward strand.
ATATGATTTATACTGCGCTATTCCTTTTGAGTGATCATCTAGCATAGCTTGCGGACTCACCACCTTGGGTTTTAACTGCGTCGTACCAGAAGGCAAACGAGTATTTAATCGACGGCTCATTTACAGCTGTGCCGGCGACCATTTTTCACCAGAGAGTGGTGTATTCCGAAAATTAAGCAATGCGAGTTTCCAGTCCTCTCCACTTTCATACGACTTGCACATAAGGGCTTTTATAGTTCGTACGTTCCGTTCTGCGAGACCGTTATACCGGGGATACAGCGGCGAACTCGTAACATGCTTAAAGCCCCAACTATTAGCGAAGGATTTAAATGATTCCGATGAAAATTGCCCAGCATTGTCATTCTGTAATACATGTGGGATGCCAAAACGACTAAAAGTATCTTTCAAAACACGAATCACACTCGAGCTCATCATATCAGGCAGCGTAAGCACTTCGACAAATTTAGAATAGTAATCTACTACAAGTAAATAGTATTTTCTAAAAAATTATATGTACCCTGTAAATGAGTTCGAAAGTTAAACTTCCCGGCCTAGGCCAGTAAAGAATGTATGCATTTTCATTACATATCATAAGTTTGAATTTGTAATCTTTCTTCCTGAATATCTTGTAACTTGTTATAATGTTCTTTGGCCTGAATAGTTTAAATTTGGAACTCTACCGTATTACGCGTTCAGCACTCACAGCGCAAAAAAATATATTTAAAAAAAAGTCACTTGTTTAATTTTTTAGAAAAGCACTATACACACCTCGACCGGGAGAGCATTTCTGGTCTCGTAAAACGCGTACTTCCCGGTCTCGCGATGTAATGTACTATTATTTCGTAATCAGAATATGTCAGCCGCCAACACTTCACACGGCAGATCGGGCACGCGGTGCGGCTGCAGCGGTTCGCGCGGGGCGGCCGCGCGGTGTCGCTGACATTTCTCTATCCCCATGTGACCCTCGTGAATGCGCTTGAGCATATCTCTTCGAAGCGAAGTCGGTATTACCACCCGATTACCATCTTAGACTGCATCTTCACTTACCATCAGAGGTCCAATCGTATACATTTGACAGTTCATAACGTATAACTCGAACTTTTAAGGAGTACATACATGAGTTTGGACGTGAAAGCATCTATGACCTCCTTAAACAGGTCGAATTATACGTTTGACAGACGATTATGATTACGATTTCCTTACATAATCGCGCGTCAGGTGAGAAAGCAGTCTAGGGCTAACCTGTAGTGGATAAAAAAGGGGCGTCCTCTCCGATTGAAATAGGTCCAAAGTCCAACACGCTGCCTAAGTACAGATTGGCACACTTCACACATTTTTGAAAACATTGTATATATACTCAGGGATGCAGGTTTACTCACGAATTCCATTACCTTTATACCTTGCAAGTGATATTTAATTTCAGGCAAAGATATTTAATACACTATTAAAACAGTGATCTGATTTAATTTTCTACAACAGATCATAAAAAGTGGTCCTTTTTTTCAATCTGATATAAGGATTACTAATTCACCATAAAATAAATTGATAATGCGTATTCAGTGAATAACAATATACAAAGAGAGATTGTTGATAAGTTTAAGTAATCCAACGGTTCAATACAATATACTATTTAGGAAAAAGTCCATTAACTCTGATACAAACGAAATTGCGTTCTTCGACTCGAGACGATATTAGGAACCTATTAGGAAATGCGCCAATGCTCACGAACAGAGATTTTAGAGACAATTGTTGACTCTCTAGCAATTCTGTGCTTTGGATTAAGAAGAACTAAAATGAAAAAAAAAAACATGAGATAATCAAAGCCTAAAGAGACACTTCATACATTTAAGGCGAAAACACGCTACGTTGACTGGACATTTATGACAAAACAAAACTAACGTCAGTAAAGTGGGATGTAGCATGGGTCAAAATATTTGACTTGAAATATTTGAAATTGTTATTTACCGATTATTAAATACAGGACCTGCCACAGGTTATACCTATCTACGTCCCCGTCTACGTTAATTTCATGTTTCATAACTATTTTAAAATATTGATTTAAGTTACAAAGTGACTTTTGTTGACGTCACAAGTAAGTATTTCATACAAAATCACTCGTTTAAAAAAAAGTTGCTGAATAATAATAATTGACTAGTTTCCAAATACCCAATTCCGCGAACGAGACGGCAACTAGATTATACAATGTCAGCATTATACACTTTAATTATTATTTTGCTTAAAGTGAAAACACACTACGGAAAAAAAACTCAAGCAGACAAAAATCTGAAGTGTGTTTCCGCCCTTAGTCCTTCCCCTTGGATTAGTCGCTCGGGTAGGGTACATGCTGCGTGCAAAAAGCCGAGTCATTTCGTAATTTTAGGATGTGATATTATTTTTGTCATCCCTAATAGTACAGGGCCTTCTTATACCTACTTATAGTACAGGAAAGTACAGGCAGTAGTAGTAAAAAAAATTATAAGTCTGGGCGGGACAGCTATTGCCAAATTCTCATTTATAGGCACATAATCTATTTCTATTTTGGTGAGTTTTAATCAAAATAACAATGAATACAGAATAACTTTTTTTCATTCAAAATAACAATCACATCGAGCAACGCGCCATAAAAATTGGAATGGCACAAAACGTTCCTATTTTACAGAGAATAGTTAAAAATTACGAAAAATGTATTTTGTATTATGAATAAAGGGACTGATTTTTTTGAAGTAAAACTTTTGGAAATTCGATGAAACGAAAAGGTGAAACGAAAAAGCGACGCCAAAAAGAGAGACAAACATATTCATAAATATATAAGATTTAGCCTGCGAGAGAATGAGATAGAATACAGGTATATTCAAGAGCAAAACATGGCGCTGTACGATATTGAGTCGCGCTACTGCTCCATTGTGCTCAAAAGGGTATATTTATCTCTAGGTTACTTTTCTGAATTTTCACTTCTGCCGTATGTGAATTGTACACACACAATTTTTTTTTAAATACAATATAGTCGAGTGAGTTTAAGGTTCAAATAAATATGTATTTAGTAGCTTTAAGGAAACGCTTTGGTTTGAGAAAACCTGCATGCCTGAGAGTTCTTTAAAAATCTAATGAGCTTAATGGTGTTTTGTTTGGCAAGTACACGTGGCCAATGTGGTGAAGCATGGCTTAATAATGTATGGCTGGCTTAATAATAATAAAGTATGGCTGGTGTGAATTGGGATGAATTTCCTTTTAATTAAACTTACAATAAATCTGATTTCACTCAAAAACACAATGTCTTCCAATAACCAGCCACGGAAAAGAGAATTGGAAAAAACTACTGCCCTGCTTTTACAAGAATTAATTAAAATTTGCTCTCAGAAAAATTGTTGAGCCAAAAATATGAAACGGAGTGCTCCAGCAGATTGAACGCTTTATCCGATTTCTATATTACAATAGTTTATTTATATACTAACTGAAGTAATATTATGAATGCCAATGTGAGCGTTTGTTACAGATATGGTTGGTCAGCAGTAGTGTGCACAGGGTTTAATGCCAGTAGTAAATGTTGCAGATCATAATGAAATATTAGTATTGAGCTGTTACAACCGCTAGTGTTAGCCCCTTTTATGCCTCTATGAGCCGCACTCCAGACTTTCAGGGCCCATCTTTGCAACCGACTTTTATGGAATTTGGTACAGACATGTTGTGTCCCGGGGAAGGACATATTAAGAATATCACAGAAAATTAAGGATTTCCCGCGGGTATTAAAAAAACTTAAATGGTTAGAAGACGGCATCGGCTAGTTTTAATATAAAAAAGAGAAAATAATGTCTTCACTCACTTACTCATTTGCACAGAGACTTTCTTTATGTGTTTTAAGGAATGAGGTTTAATTTTCCGAAATTAGTAAGGGAGCGTAGCCGCGGGCGATCGCTAGTAAATGATAGTAATTAAACGTAAGGTTACTGGACCCACTGGTCTCGCAAATTAAGAGGTCCAATAGATGATTGATCATCAGACAATTATCATGAGTACATGATGGACACTATCCATATACCTAGTTGTCATTTAAACATCAATCATCATATCATCATATCGAGGGTATAATCCTTCAACCACATCTGATTGACGCAAAGCTGAGGCCAAGCTGCCCAACAGAATATTATAATATTGGCCGAAAGTATCTTCCTTATTTGTCTTTGAAGTTGACAGTTTTTTTTCTTTTATATGGTTATGTTTTAGTCGTTCATTTTAATGATGGAGAAAATTGTACGGCATATGAGTACTTAATGGGTGATTATGTGCCACAGTGTAACAAGCATATACAGTTCTAAAACGACAATATAGTATAAAGTCAATGAGTAAGGCCTCTGAAGAACAGTAGCAGGGATATATCTAAATTACGGTTGTACTGTTCCCTCCTGTAGGAAGAGATAAAAATACCCGCCAAATCGCTTAATTTTGTACCACCAAATCTACCGTTAGGCCTCAAGGTTACAATAATCCATATTTCGATTCCACACTATCCATACTAATTATAAATACGAGTTTCTATTTGACTACTGAAAGCATGCTTGATACATTTATTTATATTAATTATATAATTTATATTCATCAAAATACATTACCTGCATAGTCATGGCAACATAAACAAGTGTTACCATGGAAACAAAGTCAATAACGTAACGGAAAAAGTTTTATTTTACTCCCCATACCCCGGGCTTATATTATATGAAAATCGATTCTAAAGGAGCTAAAGCCCAAAAAGATTTTTGGTGGTTAAATTTTACTTTAACGGTAAACTTTGTTTTTACTGTCTGATATAAAAATGGCGTTAGACCGATGGTAGAGACATTGCGTTCGGGCCAACTCCGCCCCTTTTCACGCCTTTTTAACCTTTGCTAATACCGTTTCCGAACCGTATAATTGCTAAGCTGTGTCGTAATGGGCTATTACGGAGAACTCTCGTTCATGAGGGAGGGAAAACAAATTATAAATAATACGAAAAATAGCCATAAAAGGCACTATTTTATGGGATATTTTCGCGTGAGATTAGGTTTATTGTCCGTGTATAACGCGCGCAAGCAGTTTTATTGAATTGCTGTAAGTTTTAATATTACTATCATGCTACGATATAATAATAATATAATTATTAAGTTTGTATTGTTTGCCCGTAACTTATTGGCTTATATTGTGATTTTACATGAAATGTAAGATCCTGTATTGTAGTTGTATTTTATTCTTTAGACTAGAATTTTTTTCCAATAATTTTTTTTATCACCTTTTTACTACTTTTTAATCTTATTATCCTACGCCTACAGCATTTTATTCGCATGTTGGCCATCTGTTGGATACATACGAGTAGGTACGTCACTAATAAGGTTGTTAACATTACCATCCCCGAATCCTCCCACCCAGAATAGATTATTATAAACTAGCTACGGCTAGCTAGCTTGATTCCCACGGATATTCCCGGGTATTTCCACTTTTATCGGAAAATTAAGGAGTAGGTAAGTACTCCTTAATTTTTCAAGATTTATATTGAAAAATTAAACTAAAAATTAAATTAAACTTTTAAGTAGCACATATCCACTCCAGGTCCTCATCCTTCCTTCCTTCACCTTTGAAGCAGTGATAGCCTAGTGGTTAAGACACTCGACCTCCGGTCCGGGGTCGCGGGTTTGCGATCCCCGGACACACACCTCGAACTTAAAACTTTTCGAAGTTTTAAGAAATTAAATGTCATGTCCTGGCGAGGAAACCTGCACTGCCTTATTTATTGTTGACAAAATGTTATCTAAAAATTTAAAAGGAAAAGGTGTGTGACTGACTGACTAATTTATCAATGCACAGCTTAAGCCACTGGACGGAATGAACTGAAAAATGGTATACAAGTAGGCATCCACCAAGGATTTAAAAATTTCAACCCCTGAGGGGGTAAAATAGGGGGATGAAACTTGTATGTAAGTAAATCGAACTTAACGTGAGCGAAGCTGCGGGAAAAGCTAGTTTAAGAAATAAGTGTACCTATGGAATTTCAAGTAGTAAAAATATCGAAACTGAGAATTTAATTCACTACCGGTTATATAATTACTTTATGTGTATACGTTATGTCCATAGTGTATAATGTTTTATGATTTACCCACTCCCCGTCCTTGGGACTCGCTATTATAATGATAAAAGCAAAACCGTGTATATGGAGCATTACAAAATAATTGTTTTAATAGACATTAGTTGGAAAATGATGAGCTTTATAACTTTATTATAGGGGGCTTTTATTACGACTAGTTAAAGCATCAAAGTTATGCACGAGTTTACATTAAAAGTTTAGAGATAATATTTTAGTACCCAATAGGGATAATGTTAAATTCAAATTCAAATGTTTTTTATTGAAATAAACTTTTACAAGTACTTTTGAATCGTCAAGTTTCTACCACTGCTTCAAAATGAAAATTGTTGTCCCCGTGGAAACATTAACAAAACTGAAAACTCTGAGCTAAAAATACACCGCTTGATGTCACTGCTGGCGTAAATATCACACTACTGCGGAAAATAGACACTAAGCCATTCTGAGCAGTCACTTCTTTTATCATAACGTAATGCCCCCATAAGTTATAAGTAACCTTTGCAAACTAGAATATACAAAACTAACTGTTTTCCGTGGCTTTCTTCATCTATGCCTTTGCTACGATCAATCAATCAATCAATATTTATTTGTACAATATAAGTACACTGTACACTTATTGACGTCCGATACTTATAAAACACTAGCTGATGCCCACGACTTCATCCGCGTGGTTTAAGTTTTTTTGATTCCCACAGGAACTCTTTAATTTTCTGAGATAAAAAGTAGCCAACGTCACTCTCCAGGTCCTCAACTATATCCATGCCAAAAATCACGTCAATCACGCCGTCTCTCCGTTGCGGCGTGATTGAAGGACATACCAATAAACTAACAAACCAATGAACCAACAAACAAACACACTTTCGCATTTATAATATTATTAGTGTGATGATGGCGATAATCAATTAGGGTATCGAAAAACTACAGCTACGAGGGTTCCAAACGCAGCCTGGTCTGAGGAGAGCCAACAACAAAATCAGCTGGGTTTTTCATTTATTATCACCATCTCAAAAGTTACTTAGAGTTAAAACGAGAATGAACGATGGATTTAAGTGTGTGATATAGGTCCGTCTTGTTTTAACTATCTCAGACTGCGCCAAATCAAAGCACAGGAAAGCATACACTTTCTTAGTAGGATTACCTACCTAACTACCGTTGAAGTACGCTGTAAAGGTAGGTCCTTGGACGAAGGCTATTTATATGAATGACAACATTTTTTTTAATTGGTCAAACATGTGGCCGTGTACAGGTAACAAACAGACACACAGATAGATAGACATAATAACTAATTATAAGTAAATAGTAGTTGGAAATATACCACATCTTTTTTCGATCTAACTTAAAACATTTTTGGTACCTTTCTTTTACAAACAAAATTAAAGTTCCCACATCGAAAATGTAATCAAACTTTCTGATACAATTTGTTTCATTCGAGCATGTTAAATTTTTTTTTTAAATATTTTTTTTATTACTGGGTATCGACATTGAACGGAGAACGTTAAAGAGATTTGCACAATAAACCTGTACCTATATTGCAAATTAAAGCTCATTTTTTTGTTTTAAAAGTTTCCTGGACTAAGGGATATCTTTACTTATGGATATCTCTTTTGTACTTAAATCATAAAATACTTACAGATCCAGCAAGTTTCGTCCAACTAAATGTTTACGTTTATTTCTCGACCTCAAAGCTACTAAGAAATAAAACTATTACACAATAATTTTGTCCAATTACGTACTATAAAATTCTACATCAATGCCTATTACACTATAATTTTCTCACTAAACTTCTCTAAACTTCTCAGATGCAAATTAGAATTTTCTGAAAGGATAAATGGGGTCAAATAATTACACCTGTAAGCTTTCTAATTTCCATTATTAATAAAACTTACAGAGGTTAAGTAGTTCTCGGAATATTTTCACAGTGTAAAAACTGTGTAATCAGTCACGTAATTAAAATCTCTTAATTCCATGCTTGTGGCAAGTTTTGGCAACTAAAAATGGAAGGTACTATTAAGTATTTTGTTCTAGAAATTTCAGAAATTTACATTAAACATGATATGACGTTAATCGGCTGATTTCTGCAAGTTGTATTGCTAGTGCGTAACAATTGAAATCCAAATGCGAAAGTTGACAGTTTTTATTGAGTCTGTTAACGTTTTCACATCTAAAGGTACTCGAAATAGAGATGGACATAGAAAAAAAACAGAGTTTATGAGTAAATATTATAGTTACGTTGGGCGTCTTCAATATTTTAGTATCATACAGGTAAGTAAATGCTCAAATCAAACAGTAAAAGGAGTAAAACCCCAAAACGCGACCAACTCTTGCCATAATAATTTGATGTCCCCTGTACGTTATGTCCCAGCATAAATTTTATGAAGTACCCATCCCTGTCCTTGGTATAGTTATTTTATTATACTCGTACCAGAATTCCCTGTTTTTAATCTGTGTAATAAAATTGCTTTGGGATATTTTCTTAGAATAAAACTAATTTATTCAGGTTTATGGTGGAAGATTTTAATTAAATTAGCTTTTACCTACGGCTTCGGTATGCGGTATGCGGTCTGAGATGTAACATCGAAGAGATCGACCTTGCCTGCAACGGTTGTAAATTTTGCATTCTGCAGAGGCTTAACGCTCGTCGACGATCTTATCGATGAGACGAACCCTACGATGTTTGCTTAGGCGAGCCAGTGATGTCATACTATTTTTATATTGGTACCGGTAAATGCTTACGATTGACTAAATAAGCCTATTTAATAGTTTATAAATTATTGTTTTAATAATTTTACTGTTGTAATACAAAATTAAATGTAATTAAATGTAAATGCCAATTTCCTTAAAAAATAATCATGATTTAATACTTTTGTCTTCGACATAGGCAGAATGCTTATAGACTTTTGCCTATACTTTATATTTTAAACCGGGTGCTTTAAAAAAAACGTTATCACACTGGCGGGATGTCTACATCTACAATCCAAGTCAGCAAAAAACTAAATAATTCTTGACCAAGAAATACTCGAAACACTTGTGACTGTGAAGGCAATCATTGTTTATAAGTATAAAAATTTAATCGAAGTGAAACACTTAAAATTCCATGGTGATCCCCGCAATACTGAAGTGCCATGGCGACAGGCTAGTGTTCGAACTACTTGTGAAGTTGTGAGTTCATATTACATATTATGTTGTGTTGTATTTGTAAAAAGTTGTATAAAAGTGAGCACTAAAATATAATTTATCCAGTGTATATGGCAATAAGCTCCTCTTTGAATAATTGCTACATAACCTAAAAACTATGTTTATAAGTTCGCCATTAATTTCAGACCCTGTCAATATACTTATGCTGCGTGCAGCACTTTGAAAAGGTGGCAGAAACTAGATTGCAGTGGAAACATTGGTAAACGAACTATCATGAAATACTTATGATATAATATGAATGGAAATAATTCTAAGGAAAAAAGCAAACTTTTGTTGTTCATCAGAAAGCAAAAGGTTTGTTTATCATATTTTCTTGTGGCTTATGATTTAACTTCTTCCCTATAAACATAACAAGACGTGTATTAGGACATTTTACTAAGTACTCACCTTAACTACACTTCTTTTTACCTACGGCTTCCCCGTCTGATATTCAAACCTCCCTGGTGCAGAATTGAGCACTGTTGTCTTGACGTGGGAGGTCCCGGGTTCAATTACCGGCAGTGTCCATTTGGAATTTTATAATTTCTGAATTTACTCTGTCTGTCTGTTAGTCTAGTCTGGTGGGAGGCTACGGCCGTGGCTAGTTACCACCCTAAAGGCAAAGACGTACCGCCAAGCGATTTAGCGTTCCGGTACGATACCGTGTAAAAACCAACTAGGTGTATGGGTTTAATTAAACTGCCATTTCTCTAATAGGTTAGCCCACTACCATCTAAGACTGCATCATCACTTACGATCAGATCAGATTGCAGTCAAGGGCTAACTTGCAGTAGCATAAAAAAAAATCTTGTGGTTCCTATTAAGTGTATGTAACCATTTTGAGCGATTTTGATCCAACTTAGATTTTCTCTAATAATTATCCAGTTTGGTTCTTCGTACTGTAAGTGCTTATTTAATGGCGGCTGTTATTATACAAAATTGACTTGTACTTGCCGACAGTGATGAGGTCTACATTAGAATGCCCTTGCCTAGAACATGTTGAATTAACTCTGGCATAATAAGTTGAATTAGAGCATTGTCAAAATATTCCATTTAAAATGATCATATCTAATAAATACTACAATTTATAAATACATGTATTAAATTAAAAAATTGCAGATCAAGCAGTGACACTGGACTGGAAACAACAAGGATTTGGAAGAATCAAAATTATGCAGTCTGAAGAATCTAGGATACATGTTCAGATGTGTTGGCAAAAGATTTAGCGTTCCGATACGATGCCATACAGAAACTGATTAGGGAAATTGGTTTAATATAACTGCTATACCTACCCCTAAAAGGTTAGCCCGCTACCATCTTAGACTACATCATCACTTACCAGTACCACCAGGTGAGGTCGCAGTCAAGGGCTAACTTGTAATGGAAAAAAAAGCTAATTCTGTGTAAGGTTACCGTTTCATCTATTTTAATGAAGTTTGGTAGGTACATAAATATTTTGTATTCAGGAGATGGGCAAAGTTGACATGGAAAATCAAAGTGTTCCTATGAAACTTCTAGAAAACCTAAATCCACGCAGAAGAAGTCGTGTGCATCATCTAATGATATTTTACAAGCTGCTGCCCGCGACGTCACCCGCCTGGTTTAAGTTTTTTTAATCCCGCGGGAACTCCCTAATTTTCCAGGATAAAAAGTAGCCTATGTCACTCTTCAGGTCCTCAGCTATACTCATGCCAAATCACGTCGATCCGTTGCTCCGTTGCGGCGTGATTGAAGGACAAACCAACAAACAAACACACTTTCACATTTATAATATTAGTAAGTATGATTAATTGTTGGTGTGTCCTTCAATCACGCCGCAACGGAGCAACGGTTCGGCGTCATTTTTGGCATGGGTATAGTTGAGGACCTTGAGCCTGCTTTTTATCCCGGAAAAAGGTTTTTGCGGGAGTAAATAAATACTTAAACCATGCGGACGAAGTCGCGGGCATCAGCTACTACTATATATATTTAATAAGGTTTTTAATAGATATTAGAAATAAGAATGGATAATAACTTAAGGATTGAAAAATAATAAAAATTGGTTTTCAAAGTTTTCTTTTGTGTTATTTTTGCTTCAAAGAAGTATTCCTTCAACAGCCATTTCAATGTTATTCATATTGCAGAAAATAACATCATAATGCAAAAATGCTATAAATATTATGAATTTGTAGCCTGTAGATGGCCTGAAAAATTCTAAAAAATTGGAAAATCTTTGACTGAAAATATCGGAAAAATATTTTTAGCCTTATAAGAAGTGCTATAAGATAAAAGCTTGGAAGAAATTAGTAAATATAAGGTGAACCGAGGCTATTGCATCTAAAAATTGAAATTTTTTTGACCGAGGTATGTTGAAGTAGCTGTATTTCTGCTAAAAAATAATTTAGGGAAAAACTGTTTTAATATCTTGAATGATTAGATCCTTATTAGATTATTTTTACCCATTTGCGTTAGAAAACAACCACTATATTCTTATTAAAACTGATTTTAATTTCAAGGACCGATTTTAGCCACATTAGCCCCGTATCGGGGGTTAATGTAACTATCACTCTTAATTCCTAAACTCGAAGAGATATTATGCTCAAACTCACTGAATATGATAAACAGAGGCATAATTGAATGAATTTGAGACTTATCTCAATGTAAGAAGGTTAGTTTCTCTTTAAAAATACTTTTTCGATATAAGTGGGGCTATTGTAGCTTTTTTTAAAATTTTAGTGTTGGATTATGCCTGATAATTTGTGCTGTGTCGATTGTCGATAATATTTTGAATGAAACACGTTTTCATATATCATTTATGTAATATTTTTATTAATGAAATAAAATTAAAAGGACAAAATTTAAAGTAATATTATGTTAAAAAAATACCTTCAAAAAATCAAAATAATTCTCCACTAGCAAAAATTAGGTTACTATAACAAAAGTATCACTAGCCAGTCTTTTCCATTACATGCAGCAGTGAAGCGAGATGTTCTTCTTGTTTCTTGGGAAACACTGTAGGTTTTCCAGCTGATGGCATTTTTGCGCCACGCGCACCGCTTATCCGGGCGGAAATGGTTGACCTCGGAATTCCAAATACTTTCGAGGCTTCATAACTGTTCATTTTTTTTGTTTTTACTGCCTCTAGAGCTTCAAAAAGGTCTTCTTTTCAGTATGTTTTTTCTCGTTTTCTTTTGTATGTACGCACCATCTAAAAACAAATCTTTCTTATAAATAATTACGTTGATAGGTTTAGTTTGAATAATAATCATCATAAGTGCAAATAAAAGGTGTTGAGATTATTTAATAAATTAAGTAGAGTTTTGTATCATGTTATGAGGGTTGAGAAGGGTACAGGGGAGAAGGGTTGTTAAGGAAAAAGGGTAATTTCCCCTTCCCACGAATCTTTTTTGCCCTAGGAGCAATATTGTTTTTAATATTTTAGCCGATATTAGTAAAAACACACACAATGGTCCTGGCATTTTGTTGGTTATTGAAGTGAAAACTTCTTTAGGCGCGTTGAGTACTTTTTGGTAGGGGGTAAAATTGTGGATTCGAGTGACCCACAATTACATCAAACTAAAAATAAAAAAACTACACGTCTCCGGCAAGTTGGATTTGTGGGAGGCGAGAACAAATACCCTCCCCTTCTCCCGCTACCCCTCTCAACCCTCGGTGAAGGTGGCTCGAGTCCAAACTTTTACCTTTTATTTTCTTACAAATTTTGTTTTTTATTTTATCGATAAAAAAATACGTTGGCATCACTAGTACTTTTATTTCCATACTAAAATCAACAGGGCTATTGTGTCTTTCTTTGTAGATACAATAGCCCCGTGTCACAATTTTAGTGGGGTTAATGTGTTTTTACTAATAACTCTAGATAACTACGACACAGAAAGAAAATAATTATCAAATAACAAGGACTTATTCATTAAATTTGTACTTACCGTAAAATATTGTTCCAAAAGGCTCACAGTAAATTTTTGCCGAATAAAATATCACACCATGTTTCCAGTACACTCAACGAAAAATGGCCGACTAAAAAAGAAGACGCCGTCGGTAAAACAGTAGGCGCGATACAAGCACACTCTATGATCCCCTTTAGTAAACAATAGTTTGTCTATCCACCAATAAATGTCATTTCCCGTAAATCTATTTGTGAAGGAAGATAAAATGATAAGACGCAATAGCCCCGAAGTTACAATAGCCTCGGTTCACCTTATATAAGACCACTTAGAGACCAAGTCGTTATCATCAAATACTATGATAATACATAGTAAGAATAATTTAAACAACTGTATAATATTCTAACGTACGTTTCTCCTTTGACTATGCTAACTGGTAATATTATAAATGCGATAGTGTATCTTTTTTATCTGGCAGCTACCTTTTCAAGACCATATGCATTTTTATACAAACAAGGTGTTTGTAATAAAATTTGAAAAATCTGGACTATGGATTTACAATTTACAGAATACAGATTGAAAAATTAATCAAATTAATAGTGATAGCACTAGTTCGGAATGCCATTCTTACCGAAAAGAACTAGCAAAGTACTGAGAGGAACTATACGGTACTACTACCGTATATACAGTACTTCCTACTTCCATTATCAACGTCGCCCATAATATAATAATAGTAATTTAATGTAACAGTGCAACACTTTTTTCCATTACGATATTTTGTAAAAAGAGGAGTTGTTTGAATCTCAATTTTTCCTGAAAATGATGTTAATATCTATCTTTGCACTATATTTCTACACACGAGTGTAATAACTTATAGTAGTTTGCTTATTGTATTAATTCTCGCGCCATAATAATTTCTCGTGCAAGTTTACCTGCCGCTTTCAGAGTCATTTAATCATGACGAACTCTTTTGTATGTATAAAATATAAATCTCTATAAAATATAATCTCTATTGCTGGACTCAAAAAACATATATTAGCTGTTCGATCTGGTGCTGTAGGCTATGACGGCATCAACCGTAAAATATTACTGCTTCTCCTTGAAGAGGTGGCGCCTGTAATCTGTCACATATTGAACTATTCCCTATCTTCTAACGAATTCTCCTCCGCATGCAAAAATGTCTATGTTATCCCTATCCCCAAAATTAAAAATCCCACTTCTTTCTCACACTTCACACCTATCTCTATCCTACCGTTTCTTTCGAAAATTCTGGAGCGCATCGGTCACCATCAACTCCAACCTTTTCTGTCCAAATACAACGTCCTTAGCCCGTATCAATCCGGTTTTCGGGCTGGCCATAGTACTGTCACTGCCCTCATCAAGGTCTGCGACGATGTTAGATCAAACATGGACAACAAACTAGTTAGTATTATAGCACTACTTGGCTTTAGTAACGCTTTCAACACCGTTGATTTCGATAATCTTTTTGGCGTCCTAAGGTCAATAAATATCTCTCCTGAAGCTGTGAACTGGTTTGATAGCTACCTGCGCGGTCGTCGGCAGCTTGTTAAAACCGATAATAAATTTTCCTTCTATAGCCCTATTACTGCTGGCGTGCCGCAAGGTGGCGTCCTATCTCCTCTTCTTTTCACTATTTATATTATATTTGTAGTTAACACTGTCACTTAACTTCTCCTCTTCCTATCACCTCTATGCTGATGATTTTCAAGTGTATGCAGCTGCACCTGTCCATGACATCCACATTGCCATAGAAAACGGGATTTGAATCAAATTAGCACTTGGAGCGAATCCTATGGACTGTCTGTTAACGCACAAAAATCTCAAGTAGCTCTATTAGGTTGCTCCGAGCAGCTTGACAAGATCATACGAAACAATTTCCCTTTCCATCCGCCTCGGCCAAACTACCCTGGATATTAGCCGCTCTGTCAAAAACCTTGGCATTTATATCGACAGCTCTTTATCCTGGGTCCCGCAAATCGCTGAGGTTAGCCGGAAGTTGTTTGCATCAATTGGTGGCTTAAGACGCTGGAAAAACTTTCTTTCAATTAAAACCAAAATTTATTTAGCTAATTTTCTTCTTTCACAACTTCTAGACTATGCTGACTCATCCTACCCCGATCTAACCGAAGAACAGGTGAATAAGCTCGAGCATCTTCAAAATTTATGCATTAGATTTATCTTAGGGTTGCGTAAGTTATATCACATGTTCGAGTACAGAGCTCGTCTGAATTGGCTCCCAATCAGACTTCGTCGCAATTTGCACATTCTGACACTCCTCTACTCTATTCCATACAATCCTTATACTCCTTCTTACCTCAAACAACGTTTCTCCTTTCTTGGCTCTAACAACGAACGACAACACCTAAGGTCATGTATGGATAATCGCTTGCACACTCCTGCCAGTCGCACAGGATATTATGATAAATCTTTTACCAGTAAATCCGTATTATTGTGGAACAGCCTACCAGCGGATATACGACAGTCTAAGTCACTCTATCTTCAGAAGTCGCTTGCATAAACATTTCCTATCAGATAGCAATTAATTCACTTTTTCCTATATTCTATTTAGAATTATTTAGTATTTATCTTTATATGTATGTATATATTTAAATATATGTTTGTATGTATGGACGCATGCATGTATGTACATATATATTACATATTTTAATTTTTAGTTGTTGCACTATCCCGCGCTCTTGTTTTATAATCTCTGCCTTATCTTTTAAGCTTTTCTTTATTGTTATTGTTTTTAAGTGTGTGCTTTATTGCATCAGAGCTCATCTATCTATATATACTAAGGAGTTCCTTATATAATGATTAAGCTACTCTGAGTGCGGCAGTAAATGAGAGTGCAAAAATAATATAAAAAAATTACGAATTTTGCCATTGCATAAATTTAAAGACTGTAAAACAGCATTTTTCTAAGCCGAGGCTTTTATACTATTGATGAACTTTTGAATGAATTTTGTTGCATGGAAGAAATTTTCTGCGTATTCAGCAGCCCACAAGTCAGTTTAATTAGTAATCACTGTTATATTTACGTAAGTAGGTATGTATTATGTATTAACTACATATTTTAACATTTTTTTTTTAAAGAGCAACTCCTGATTTTATTACTGGTTCTTGTTAGTAGAATCTTTGCAAACTGATGGTAGAGTTTTGACATATCATAAGTAACACAAGTTGTCCTACGTAAAATAAATCATTAAATTTTCATATTCAATGAGTACCTATTCTTGGAAAGACCTTTAAATACCTACAGGTAAGCTGGCGTTCGGCTAGAAGATGACTACTCACTCTTGAAATTGTATAAGTGGTGAGAAAAACGGGTTAGACTTGTTTATTTCCGCTCAAACGTTGTACGCGCAATATTAACTTGGTACAAAGGAGTAAACTTTTGAAGTGTCTTAATTAACAAGGCTCTCAACTCTACTTAGTTATTTGTTTATCTTTCCATTACGGCTCAACGGTTTCGTTGACTTTCGTAATTGTTTTTTGCTTGATGAAGTTAATTTGGGAAGTCCAGATTTACATTTAAATGGGATTGTTTGTGAAGTCCGCTCGAATCGTCTTGATACTTTTTCCGGGAGCACTTAAAAGAGAGAGAAGTAAATTAAATGACTATTGCGATACTTGAATCCTTTCTAATCTTTCGGACGTTTGACAAAACAGCGTAAAAAGAAGCAAGAAATGTTTTTGCTCAATGGTTTTGTAAACCTATTCCTTGATGTATCCAAAAATTTTTTTTGAGCTAAGTCGCCAGCAAGTAAGCATACAAAATTTTTGTTCATTAGTGTTTAACTTGAGTAACCAGACGCATTAGGGATATTTTAGGTAGGATCCGGACACCAATTATTTTACTATTTTAAAAATAGTAAAATAATTGGTGTCCGGATCCTACCTAAGATATTGGTGTTCTTTTAAAAATTATAAATAAACTAGATGATGTCCGCGACTTCGTCCGCGTGGACTAAGGTTTTTTGATTCCCGCGGGAACTCTTGACTTTTCCGGGATAAAAAGAGGTCTATGTCCTTCCCCTAAATTTCATGAAAATCGGTTGAACAAATATTTTTTTTCGGTTCCCGCGATAACTCTTTAATTTTCCGGGATAAAAGGTAGCCTATGTCCATCCCCGGAATACAACCTAAGTCTGTGACGAATTTTATCAAAATCGGTTGAACAGATGGGCCGTGAAAGCGTAGCAGACAGACAGACACACTTTCGCATTTATAATATTAGTATGGTTATGGATTATTCTTTCTTATAACATTTCCTAGTTGATTCCCGATATGCGACCAGAAATGGTATAGCAATGCGACTCGCGTGTCATTTCTGTACGCACATTGCTGGTGCGAAGTCAGAAACCTTTCCGAAAGTCCTTATAACAGCTGTACAAACTTTAAACTCAATTTCTTAAATTAACGATGCGCCAATTCATAGGTAGATAAAGAATAGATGAATGAACGAACACGTTTAATACAACGACCTCAATTTACATACACGTGCCCTGTCAAACAAAGAATTTGGGATTATTTTACTAACGCCATATAGTCTGAAATGCAGGACAGCGCTATGGCGGGGACAAGGACAGGCTTATACAGGTGAGGGGCACGCCCTAAAAATCGGACGCCCAACTTTTTTCTATGAAAGGGCCCATCTAGTACCTACTTAAATATACCAATGGTTTAACATCATAGTGTAAACCGTTTACTTGGAGGAAGCCTTGTTTAGGGTATTAATATAGAACCTGAAACTAATAAAGAATATACATAGAATTTTAAATCTATGGAATGTCTTGTACCAAAATAACGAAGGAAAAAACTAACAGGAAAAAATCACGTGCAAATCTATAAGCAAAACTACTAAAACCATATAAACAAATAGGATTACCTAATACCTATGTTATTTGGATGTGTCATTTCCATATTATTAGGAGTGTATCGGATAAAGGGGCTATTCACGAGAGACAATCGTGTACGAGATCCGCAGGGAAAATAAATGGACTATACATACAGTATTGTGCTACATTATTTTTGTGATGTCGCTTTTATGGTATGGGAATTCTTACAATACTTTTCATACGGGGGCAGCGTTATAAACGACTAGATAATGATTGCAAACTCATATTCACATTTATATATCCTAATATTATACTTAAATGCGAAAATATGGATGGATGGATGTTTGTTACTCAATCACGCCAGAACGGCTGAACGGATCTAGATGAAATTTGGCACAAAGATGAATTATATAGTCTGGAATAACACATACTTTTTACCCCTGAAAATTAAAGAGTTCCCGCGGGAACTGAAAAACTTAAATCCACGCAGATGCAGTCGCGGGCATAAGTAAGTATGTGGAACGCTACGCGCTTGCGTACATACAAGCGCATGGATTTGCTTTACTTACTAAAACAATAATTTTGCCAGCTTTCCATATCTGGAGTATACATTTTTTTGATTGTTATAACAATCAAAAAAATGCACACTACGAAAAATGTTACTTTGAGACAAATGGGATTTAATTCTCGGTAACATATATCATTTTCATGGATAAATATAATAACCTAATAGCAAATCAGGTATCTCAATCAAAATACTTAATAAATAAAGAAAATACGTAAATAATGTTATATACCATGCAGTACTACCATGTCTAGAATAATAATCAGCTTATGATTTCCATACAATGCGGTATAAACAGGCCACTTAGAGGCAGCGGTCGTAGAAGCGATTCCCGCGTGGAGCAAATGTACTGGATGGCACTACACACCCCGCGTACGTGCAAGATTGCTTTCTGATAGCGCTTCTGTCGTTTTTGCTGCAAAATCCTTATTATTTACTTGTATTACTGCAAAGTGTCTGTCTATTTATCGACTTTCTACATTTGTGGTAAAAGAATTTATTCTCAAAAGAAATTTACTAATTTCATTTATTTAACGAGAACTCATCAGCACCATAAACATAACTAAATAATATCATTAGGCACAGTGGTAAGTACTTAAAAACACTTTGCAACCTTGTTCCCCCCTAACCGTTCTACCACAGAACAGCAAGAAACCGCCTGCGTTGGCATCATGTGGTTGATGTACAGTCAGCTCGAACGAAACAGTTCTGCTCTACGTTCCTGAATCGAACCGCCAGGATGTGGAATGTTCTTCCAGCGTATGTATTCCCTGTTGCGTATAACTTAAGTACCTTCAAGGCCTGTTTATAAGTGTCCGGTTTATTATAATTTAGTTCTAAAATTCTAAATCTATGGTAGACAAGTTAAGCATATTACAACTACTTATTTAGCTGAGTATTCTAGTCATGATAGTACGTTTAACAAATCGCATTTTTACGCTTTCCTCAAAGCAATGCGAACGCTGTAGTTCTTCGAAGTATTTTAAGAAGAAGGAGAACAAGAATTTGGAAGTCCTAGTTTTCATCCCCAGCAGGGTCAATTTAAGAATGCAGAATTTCTATATTTTAACTCTGGTTTTCGGGCTTCGACTAGTTTCCACCCAACCAGCAAAGACATGCCGCCAAGCGATTAAGCGTTTGGGTACGATATCGTGTTGAAACCGATTAGAGGTATGGATTTAATAAATCTGTCTACCTACACGGTATCATAATATAGTGTCAGAGAATAGTAATATTTTACGTAAGTTTTTACATATAAGTTCCTATAGGATTTAAACAATTTCAAAGTATATAAAGCGACGTAAACCAAAGGTTTAAACTTGTAATTCCTACATTCTTAATGGCAACACTAATCCTGCCTGTGAAAACAACTCTCAAACTTACTAGATTCTAGAAAAGCGAAGGAATATCCCAGAGCTAGCTGAAGTTCACTAATCCCACTACATTTAATGTGTCTAGGTTTTCCTTGTACTAAAATCTCTTGTTGCATTTTCTCATTACTGAATACCGATTTAGTGTGGTTTGGAAGATATAGGTTAGAGGGAGAGTACTCATTTACTGCATTTTTTACACGACAGCCCAAAAATAGGAGTATTCTCTGTCAGGGTTCATGTGTATATGTATGTAAAACCAACTTGATGCTTCTTTATACCATCATAGCTTCTGAATGCCTGAACAGATTTGGATTTATAGCGTACTAGCGAATGCCCGCGACTTCGTCTGCGTGGTTTGAGGTTTTTTGGTTCCCGCGAGAACTCTTTAATTTTTCGGGATAAAAAGTATCAGACTATAATCTATCTCTGTGCCAAATTTCAGCCAGATCGGTTCAACCGTTGGGGAGTGATTGAGTCAGAAACATCCATACATCCATATATCCATCCAAACTTTCGCGTTTATAATATTAGTAAGATCGTTGGAATTCCTACATCATCACATTTTCTTTTCTTTGATGAATTAAGTTTCTATTTAGATTGGCCAGGAAGGCATGGTATGAATCTCAGATCCATTGAACCACCCATAGAGTCATAGTTCATTACAGAACCCTATGACGTGGTTATCACTATACAGAAGCATATTACTTAATTAATATTATAAAATAAATGCGAAAGTGTGCCTGTGCCTGTCAAACGGATAATTCTACCTGTTTAATGAGTTCATAGATGTCTATTGCCTACACGTCAATAAGCTCGTATGAAGTTCTTAAACAGTTCGGGTAATACGTTTTATGCTATCAAATGATAACGATTTGCAAAGACAATTGGGCGTCAGAAAAGGGTACAGGTTTTTCTATTCTGAGATAATAATATAGTTGACACCGTAAACATGGAAGATGAAAGCTATTTATAATGAAACGTAAATATTATATCCAACCAATAACATTTCTAAACGTACTATACTTCAGGCAAACAATATAAAATTCCATATCATATTCATTTCCTGTTCCCGACATGTTTGCAAATGAGAAAAATAAACCTTGGCATATGAGTATCTTGCATTGCGGAGAATCCGACTCTATTTCACTTGTTAGGAAAAAACTACCTTTGATAAAATATAAAAGCTAAAACTATTACAATTTAGGTACAAAGCATTTTATCTCCATCGCTTTTATATGAGTAAAAAAAACCTACCTAAACTATTATTGTAATATTCTCTTATTAGCTTTTTTTATTCACTACAAGTAAGCCCTTGACTGCGATCTCACCTGATGGTAGGTGATGATGTAGTCTAAGATGGTCGCGGGTTAACCTGTTAGGGGCATGGCAGTTATATTAAACCCTTAAGTACTCCTGTTCGGTTTCTATACGGCATCGTCAGCCGGTAGGGTGGTAAGAACCAGACCAGTGAATGTTCAGAAATTATAAATTTCCAAGTTGACCCTGCCGAGGATCGAACCCGGGACCTCCGCACGTTTAGACAGCAGCGTTCAACGCCGTGCCACGGATTTCGTCAAGAAGAGTAGCTTTATATTTAGCTTTTTAAAGGTGAAGGAAAGCATCGTGAAAAAAGATGCGTGCCTGTATGTTAATATAACTCAAATGTGTGTGAAGTCTCTTAGTTTTCATGAAATCGCGTAATATTATATCCATGCAAATTAAAATTCAAATGTGTTTTATTCAAATGAACTTTTAAAGGTGCTTTTGAATCGTTGAGTGAATGTACCACTGGTTCGTAATGCCATTTCAACCGAGAAGAACCAGAAAGAAACTCGGTGGTGCTCTTTTAAAAGTAAAAAAATAAAACAATTTCAAAACTAATTTACAATTTCATTAATTTGCAAATTAATTCATATACTTAATATTCTTAAATATATATATTTTTTAAAGCAACCAACGAGTTTCTTGCTGATTCTTCTCGGTAGGAACGGCATATTGAACCGGTGGTAGATTCATTCGACCCTGTTAAAAGTCAACTTGAATAAAAAATATGTGATTTGATCTGAAATCAGAATGATCGGTTTAAAATTAAGACAGAATAGATAAAGATTTTTAGAAATTCCAACCGAGCACAGCTAGCGAGGGTTAGCTAGTAGGTTGTAAAGGTTCAGAATGAAAGTCTTCCTAAACTAAATTCCATATAAATTCGGTCCTCCCGACCGACTTTCGGCCACGGCGGCCAATCTCCAGAGAGATTAGCCACCTGCGCGAGAGATATTATAGTGCACAAGTGTATGCGCACACACTGGTGTACTCTCTGTTCCTTTACTCTCATAGCCCGATGGGACGGAAAATCCGACACGCCCGGAGAGAGATCAGGCGCAGGAACGACGGCTTAACATGCTCTCCGAGGCACGGGGCAAATACCGCCAAGTTCCTAACTCCCGGCTAGTAGTGGGAATTTCTTGTTAGAAAAACCCAATACTTGTTATGGCCTGACCCGGGACTCGAACCCGGGACCTCGTGAGCCGTAGTCGAACATGCTAACTACTAGACCAACGAGGCAGTTAAAATTCCATATACGGAGCACGCGACAGCAATAATATTACACACAAACTTAGATTTTAAATTTTCCAAAACCCGCAAAAGAGAACTCAGTCGTTTTGCATTTGGAATGCATTTCGCTAAGTGAGCACGAAGTTTCACAAAACTTACTAGCTTGGAACGTATAAAGTTAAACAAACATATTGTGAACCGCTTTGCTGTGTGACATACTTTAGCATTACTTTATTTAGGTACTATCGATAGTTTTAATAAAGTGTAAAACTTGGACTTATCTTTTTTTTCAAAGAACAAAAGAGATTTTACTCGAAATAAGAGTTCATGTATGAAGTCCCTTACCAGTTATCACCACTTGGTGGAATAAAAAATCAAACGTGTCATGTTCTGGTAAGTTTACAATGAAAATTGGCTCAAAAACTATGTGATTTGTTTGTGTTTTTTGGTAACTGCTTGCCATCTATGATGCCATGTTGTTGGTCAAAAAGTCGGATGGCTGGATAATAAAGTAATCTTTGTATTGCTTGACATAATACTTTGATAAACTAATGATAACTGTTACGATGGGGTTGAAATAACCACGAGGGTAACAACTTAAAAGTAAATAACGTATTCGAAATAAAATAAAAAATGCGGTACAGGGAGTTTCAACATGGCACAAAACCGTGAATATAGTAATCTCTTTTACGGAGAATCCATGTTAACTTTGAGACGAAGAGAATTATAATAATACTAAGCGCAATCAAATAAGTAAGTACTTACCTATCGTTAAGTTTGATTACGATAAAAAATCTTTACAAAAAACCGACTTCCAAACCAACTGTAAAGTAAAAATTAATTTTGATTTCTGCACACTATGTTGAAGTCGGGTGAGCCTGATGCGTCAACTTTGCTTATCCTTGTTATACCCGCCCGACTTCAACATAGTGTGTAGACGTCAAAATTATTTTTTACTTTACAGTGGCTTTGGAAGTCAGTTTTTTGGAAAGAATATTTTTTCTTAACTTTTTAGTATCAGGGTAAAGATTTGGAGTCAGAATTTTTTATAGAACCACCTCGAGAGCTTCCTCTAATGGCTGTTTTTTTTTTAATCGGCTCAGAAACCACCGGATTTATACACCACCCCCTTTTTTGGAAGTCGGTTAATAAAATATGCACAACCAGTTACCAGCCGTTATGTACACTTTACATGATAAATTGAATCATAATGATAATAATGTGTTAATTTAACACTGTGAATACAATCATTGGTTACAATAACTTCAAACAGTTATAATTATGATTGAATATCATATTTTACATTCTATGAATTAAATTATTGTAATTTCATAACCATTTTTCTATATCGATGCCTAATAATATAAATATAATATTCACTTTATAATTATTATCAAATTTCGGTCACTAATTGAACGTCTGTGTTCGCCAGGGTAATTATTAACCATACAATTGTTTAATTTATGGCTGATTGCGTTCAGATCAGATTTTCTCTATTAGGAATGCTAATGAATTAGGTCATTGTGTAATGAACTATAAATAGATGAAAATGCGTTATAATCGCTTCTGCTATTTATTATTTCACTCCATTATTAATGTAGTCAATTGTCTACACCTGTATGTATTGTGTATAACAAAATAAGCTTTTTCTTATTAAAGAATAATATTGTTAATGTAATAAACTCCTAAGAGCAGAGTCCTCTTAACTTAAAACGTTAGACTTATTTGAATCGTTCCACGTTTTTCATTCGACCCTATAGTAACGGTCGTCTTAAGTTCGAATATTTTGACGTTTGAAAGTCAGTCTCTTGAGTGGAGACTCAGCCAATTTTGAATATTTTGCTATTTCTCTCAAAAAACTTATGATTTGATTTATATTACTTAGGTTGTAGAAGCAATTGCGCCCTAAACAAATAAATATATTTGCCTTTTGGTTTAGATGAGTATGATAATAATAACTATTCTTTACTGAGGCACCTGACGACCTCCGTGGCGCAGTGTGTAGCGCTGTTGTCTTAACGTGGGGGTCCCGGGTTCAATCCCCGGCGGGGTCAATTTGGGAATTTATAATTTCTGAATTTTCCTTGGTCTGGCCTGGTGGGAGGCTTCGGCCGTGGCTAGTTACCACCCTACCGGCAAAGACGTGCCGCCAAGCGATTTAGCGTTCCGGTACGATGCCGTGTAGAAATCGTATAGGGGTATGGGTTTAATATAACTGCCATGCCCCTAACAGGTTAGCCCGCTACCATCTTAGACTGCATCATCACTAACCATCAGGTGAAATCGCAGTCAAGGGCTAACTTGTAGTGGATAAAAAAAAAACCTACGCGTTTTAATAAAGAACTTTTGCAAGTTTAAATCAGAATCCAAAAATATTAAGAAGTGTTAAATTAATACATTTTCTGAAACGAAGTTTGTAATATCTGATTGGATTTCAACAACAATTTGAAATGAAAATAATATACATACCTCATATTTAAAAATACTCCAAATTTTGCAAAATTGTGGCCTGAATAAAAGACTACTTTTAGGAACATAGTAAATAGGTATTGAATGCATAAATGAAACAGGCGTCATCTTGGATGTAATACGGGTCGCTTGCTTTTGCCTATATCGGTCGCGTCACGACCTGGTAACCCCCTTTTTTTCTCGTCTTCATGTTTTGTATTACACAAGCTTTTAATGTGCCCTATGTTCTGTTCCTGAATTTCACGAGGCCCATGTTCCGATTCGCTAGGAAATGTTGCCTTGCAGGCATGTGAGATTTCTCAGGGTTGTTTCTATTGAATTCAGTCCTTTGCTTGCGGTCGGGTTAGTATTAAGCGTAGCGTAGTGAAAGCGTAGCAGATATAGCTTTTATACTTAAAATATAAAGTCAATTCAGGTTACAGATATTATTCATGCGGCAGTAAAGAATATGGAAAGAGATCAAACAATTGATGGGGATCTTAAATACTTTGATTTAGTCCAGCAGTTGAATGCGATGTGCAGTAGATGATTTTTATTTTTTTACTTCAAAATTAATAACAATTATGTAATGAACGTGAACGTGAACGTGTGGCTGTTACTTTTCACGGCTAATTAGAATCCAAGAACCTTACTTCTATCCCAACAAAAAAAAAACCCATGGTATTTTAGAAACTTAAATCAGCGCGATCGAAGTAGTCACGTGCATAAACCTGACAAGTCTAAGACTGTACTTGCTTTCATGCAATTTCACCAGGTGCATATATATGGTAGTTTTAAAAAAAATCTCTTCAAAAATCCTACAAATCCATACTAATATTATAAACTCGATGATGCCCGCGACTTCGTCCGCGTGGATTAGGGTTTTTTGATCCTCGCGGGAACTCTTGAACTTTCCGGGATAAAAGTAGCCTATGTCCTTCCCCGAGATACAACCTATCTCTGTACCGAATTTCATCAAAATCTGTTCAACAGATGGGATGGATAGACATACAGACGGAAACACTTTCGCATTTATAATATTAGTATGGATGTGAATGTGTGTCTGTTTGTCTGCTATGCTTACACGGCCCAACTACTCAACCGAATTTGATGAAAATTGGTAAAAAGAAATCTCGGGGAAAGACATAGGCTACTTTTTATCCCGGAAAATTGAAGAGTTTCCGAGGGAGTTGAAGAACATCCATCCATGCGGACGAAGTCGCGGGCATCATTTATTTAGAACTAGCGAATGCCCGCGACTTCGTCTGCGTGGTTTGAAGTTTTATGGTTCCCGCGGGAACGCCTTAATTTTCCGGGATAAAAAGTAGCCAATGTGCTATTCCAGACTATAATCTATCTCTGTGCCAAATTTCAGCCAGATCCGTTCAGTCGTTTCGGAGTGATTGAGTTACAAACATCCAAACATCCATACATCCATCCAAACTTTCGCATTTATAATATTAGTATAGTTAGACAACTTACTTCAATAACAATTTTCGTAACCAGAAAGCAAGTCAAAGGTCAAAGCATTCATAACGCTTGTTACCTACTAGTTATACCCCGCGGTTAGCAAAACTTCATGCACACTTAGCGAAATGCATTCCTAATGTGAATGTAGAAACTTGCTTTTACGTTGCTTACAATTTTCAAGATGTGTTGTTTACGTAGCTGTAGGTATGCTGTAGGTATTGAATACACGATTATTTTATGCACGAAGTCAACATAAATTCTGTTTTCATTCGTCTTTTAGAGCATTATGCTTTTTGCGTCTGAGTTGGATAACCTTTGCTAGAGAGACGAAATTATGATGCTATATTCATACTTCAATTCCATGCAAAATTCCGTATCTACATCGATAGACGTCCACTGCTGGACGAAGGTCTCTTGCATTTATTTTCACAGAACATGGTCTTGTGCCGCTGACCGTTCTCCACTATAGGTCTAGCCCCACTAGAGATGCACGGAGCGGCGCGGCACGTAGCGGCAAATATTATTTGTATGAGCTTGTGGCCGCGTCGTGCAACTCCATACAACTTCATACAAGGAATACTTGTGCAAGCATAATTCCCGAAATGGGCAGTAATTAAATTGCTTTTTAATATATTTGTACTGTCTTCAAAACATACACGAGCGAACGGTCACAACGTGTAGCGATTTTACGAGAGAATTAATGTAAAACTTGATTAAACTTAAAAGAAAATATTAATTTGATCCGGCCACGATTGCCATCGTTAAGCTCTAAATCAAATTGCGATCTTAACACAAAAGTATTCAATAACCGCTGAGTCTGTCGGTAACAGACTAACTTTCAATCGTCAAAATACTCGTATTTATGTGAATAATTCCAATATGGCGATCCCGCCAAAGAACGAATCTAGTGAAATACGTTGAATGAGGCAAATATTTGTTTGATTAAACCTTCGTCAATAAATAAATTGACAAACTTTTATCTTTTCTAAAAATTCAATTCTAATTTAAAAGCAAAGCTTGCCACAACGTGCCGCGGTCCGCGACGCACAGTACCTCTGTACTTTGTACTTGTAGTGGGACTAAACCTTGAGGAGTGGGGGGTTTTACTACATTGCGCTTTCTAATACGAGGCTGGCATTTATACTCTTTGGGTGTCTGTCGGTTAATTTCCGATAAAAAGTAAGCTTTCTGGGAACAGCAACCTAACAGACAGACAAAATTTCGCATTTATAAAATTAGGATGGATTTACAGTACTTATGAACTTTATTTTTATATAAATTACTTATTTAAAATAACATCATAATACGCCGGCTACGTGCGATTAAAATCCTAAATCTCCTGAATTCGAGAACCCTACTCGATTATAAGCACTTTGAATAAGCTAAGCGCAAAAGTTTCAGTATTGATAATTTTCGTCAGGATTAAAGGACCACGTTAGCAGGTATCAACACAGGGAGGCTGTTAGGGAGCACTTCCACCAAAACAGAGAAGAGAGGAGAGATTAGCGGTGTAGTGGGTAGGTTATTTTCACCAATATGAAGCGGAGACGTGAGCTAGATTGAGCGAGGCAACGCTTTGGAGGCAAAGAAAAGTTTGGGTCAGCGCATATCTGGCAAAGCGCAACGCAGATCATTTCTCATTGCCAAACCATTAACGACTTTGCTAGCGTTGAAATAAAATCAAAAATCAATTGACACAGCTACTGGTTCCAGAGAGCATTGAAGCGAATTTCTATATTATTTCTGAATCAGCAAAGTCGATAGTGATTTAGCAGCCAAAAATGCTCTGCGCTGTACTTCGCCAGATGTTTTCCGGCGGAGTTGCTTGCTCGTTGCGACACATAATACACATCTAGCTCCTACGCGCCGCTCGCCTACTCACCGTACACCACTCACAATATCTCCGCTGAAGCTGGTCATACAAAAATAAAAGGAGAAGAGATGTGGTAATAACTGTGGAAATGTGGAAGCTATTTACAAAATATCTTCCATTCTCTCTGCTCCCCTCCGCTTTGGTGGAAACCCGCCCATATACTCACGCTCCAATCCCCTCAGCTACTGTCGCCGAATGCTTAGAGAATTTAAATTCTTTTTTAGCGTATGCCATATCTACCGTAATCTCAATATGTTTCAGTGTTTATTTATGCTTTTGTATTCGTGATTGTACCTAGGTTAATATTTAAAAACGAAAATACAATATTTGGCCTGAAAAACAAAAAAAGGAATTTCCGTTTATAACAGGGAACCTGTTCATAAAAGAAAAAAACTGTATCTATAGGACTCCCCGTGACCATAAAAGAAGATCAAATATCGATTTTGAAAGCAATCGGCCAAATAGACGCAAATCGAAATCCTTAGCGACTACCTATAATTTTGACAATAATTCCCTTCCATTGCTTACTTAATTAATTGTCTTTTATATTACAAAGAGTGCAACTTTGTTTGGTCATAGGTACACTTGTGCACTCTAATTCTTTTACGAGGAGATAAGAAATTATCTCTTCACAATAGGCTTGCCTATGTTAGGTAGCGGTTGACATAGCCAATAGCCATAACAAATATAGCAGGTACTTAATTCGACTAAGAGGTAATTGTGTTTGTCTTAACGCATAAGTAGGCGAAACAGGGAAAGAAAATGTAGACGAAGTCAGCTACATTAGCTGACTTTGTCTACATTTTCTTTCAAAGTCTCCAATAAAAGCGTGTCTCTGTGTTGATATTATAATAAGGGGCTAAAATTCTAAATTAGGACCCATTTTTTTAATACGTGCAGTGAATGTGACCATCTTGAAAATATATGACGGTCTTTTATTACGGTTTGGGTCATATGGTAATTTAATAGACTGTATTTTATATGTACCCGCACTCCTACGAGTAAACGCTACTTAAGAAGGGGTTTCATCTTGTGAAAATATACAGGAGTTTTTATTAGCTACGAGCGGATGACCGCGACTTCGTCCACGTGGATTAAGTTTTTGATACCCGCGAGTACTCTTTAATTTTCCGGGATAAAAATTAGCCTGTGTGTTATTCCAGACTATAATCCATATCAGTGCCTTTCATCCAGATCCGTTCAGCCGTTCTGGCGTGATTGGATAAAAAACATGCATCCATTCCATCTAAACTTTCGCATTTATAATATTAGTACATCGTACATACTAGATGATGCCCGCGTTTAAATTTGTTTTTGAAAAAGCAAACCCTTTGGTTTTGGATAAAAGTAGCCTATGAATAGCCCGCCATAAGAATGTAAGGTATGTCTATGTACTATATAAAGTCAAAATTCCTATCCGATTAACCAATCTTAACGGTAAATAGAAAGCCTTCAACCTGGCTTGTGATAAAGGCTTATTTTATCCCGGAAATTCAAAAACTTTCCACGAAATTTTTTTTAAACCCTACACCCACGCGAAGTTAAAGGAATGGGTAAATGAGCTTTATATTTGAAAAGAAAGTTATGAACGAAGCTCAATTATGTTTAGCTTGCCTAAACAAATGAATGTAAATAAGATCATAACGTACCAAATTAAAATAAAACAGTATCAGATTACTTACCATACGACCGAAACGTAAAATATGAGACGTAAAACGTTAATAAAAGAGTATAGGTACTGAACAATCATACTAATATTATAAATGCGAAAGTGTTTTCGCATATCGGATCGCGTTGTCGCGTTTGTCGCTATAGTATAGATATAAACAAAAAAAAAAGTAAGCTACCTTATTGTAATTTAACGCTAAATTACCGTTAGTACAGTCGGTTTCTTTAAAAAAATAGCGAATATAACAATACCTACACACTTTTTCCATTAACCTAAGTATCGTACGAAAGTGTTTTATACTTGAACGAAAAAACCAAGTGACATTATAAAGGTACGTAAAGTGGCACACATTAATATCTAATTACTCGCGCTTACGACCCAAAAACACGCCATGTAATCCTCTAATGGGTATATTGTGAAAATAATGGGCAGGAAATACAAAATGTCCCATGGGCTACGCTAGAAACTACAAGTTTTTACGCCCTTTTTACACATTACTTTCCTTGTTCGCCTAAAGTAGTTTTTTATCTAATAACAGACTTTTTTGTGTGTATTTGTTGTCTCAATACATTTAAACTGAAAGAACGTAGCTACGTATAGTCTAAGCAATAAAGCTAGTGGACCGTAACAGTAAATCCTCAGGCGGCGAAATTTTACAGTATGATAAAGTCATGACTTAAACGTATTTTATAAATTAAAAAAGAAAAAAAATAAGGCATTTTTATGTTATATCCAAGCAGGATGGTACTTATATCGTACGAAAATCTCTTTAAATATCGATGTTCTGTTCGATTATTTCTTTTGATATTTCGGTTTTAAGAGATTATATACTAAGTATATATATTCGTAATATACTAAGTAAGTACTAATAAGTATTTAAAAAAGAAATCGAAAAATTGTTCAGTCAAAAATATTAAGTAAGTTTTAGGTATACTTAACTACCTAAACATCCGCATGTTATTTTATTTGGATCGTTTTGTATAAGTTTTGGTTCATACCATACTACAACCCTGCCCAGTTTCAACGACTGAGGATTTTATGCAGTGGTCTACATACAACAAACCGCCCTGTTTCGTAGACTAATAGTGCTATATATAAAGAACCGTTCAACCTGCAACGGTTGGACCACAAGCGTCCCCGGCCACAACCAGCCTAGAGGAAGATCTACCTATTGTTGCGGACGAATACACCTCACTCGTCCCACATTTCCCCACTATTTGATTGTCTCGTCCGTCGGTTTAAAGTCCCCACTTGAGATGCACGGAGCGGCGCGGCACGTAGCGGAAATAGTTATTTGTGTTTTAAGGGGCCAAAAAAAACTTTTGTTCCCCGAGAGCGCTATTTTGAATTCAGAGCGAAGTGAAGGATTCTATAGTATTATATAGATTCTAAAGTAGAATCCTGAGCGTAGCGAAGAATTCAATATACGCCGCCCGAGAACAAAAAATTTGTCCCCGAGTGATACACACTATTTTTCATCATTACGTATGAGAAAAAGCTAGCAGTATCAACGTACTATGTATGGATATTACCTATACGTTTAAGCACCAATCAGAAACACGAACATTAGTTTTTCGAATAGGTATGATGAAAACGAATATTGGCTTCAGAGGATAGCGGGAGCAAAATGTAAGTTTTAGGCCCATGGGACTTTTCATTTCTCTGTTCTGATTGGTCCTCGTTCGTGTCGTCGTCATAGTACGTTGATACTCCTAGCTTTTTCTCATACGTAATGATGAAAAATAGTGTGTGTCACTCGGGGCTAAATTTTTTGTTCTCGGGCGGCTTATATTGAATTCCTCGCTACGCTCAGGATTCTACTTTAGAATCCTTCACTTCGCTCTGAATTCAAAATAGCGCCTTCGGGGAACAAAAATTTTCTTTGGCCCCATATAACACAAATAACTATTTTCGAATAGGTATGATGAAAATATTATTTGTATGAGTTTGTACGGGGCCACGTCGCGCAGTGGATTGCCGTGCCGCGTCGCTTATGTGGACTCAGCCCCATACATCCTCATGTACAAAGAATACTTGCCGCTACATGCCGCGCCTCTGTAATGTGGCAAGACCTTTACCCATAGTAGGTAACCTACGCGTAGTTTCGATTCCGATACGTAACCATTGACATAGGGCAAACTTTCTCGTTTTGGAAGGGAAGGAGGATTGTTTGCGTGCGTATAGGTACTATGAATGATGATACATTAAAAAATTCAATTCATTACTTACCATTGGATAATAAGCCTACTTACTAAGAAAGTTACGACTCGTTCACTGAGGCTTCCATAGCGTCGAAAGTTAACATTTAAAACATCTATCACAAATTCTCATTGCTTCAGTTTTTCTTTGCAAAATAGTAGAAGAGTATTGTTGTTTTTATTTTTCATAATAACTTACTATATATATGTCACCGTAAGATTGTAAAAACCGTTAGATTATAATCTAACATGCGAAATTGCAAACTGTCGAAAGATTACAATTAAACGATTTATTTTTCAGTAGATTGTAATATGTTAGGTATATAAACCCGATAGAACCTACCTGGTTATTTATTTCGAACCCTAACCTAACCTACAAGAAACAGACAAGAAAACGTTAATACAGTGAATATTTCAAAAATTGATACTCAGAATATTGAACGGTTCACAATCTTTCGACAGTTTACAATTTCGCGATTTGGATTATAATCTAATGGTTTTTACAATTTTACGGTGACATATATATACTGCCGTCATAATTAAAAAAGGCACATCTAACATTTTACAAATATGGAGAAAATCGAGATTAAAATTTTTATTGGTTTTTGGCGAAAAATATCGACTATAATATTATTTTTCGAAAATAGATGAATTAAAATAAGTTCATTTTCACGATTCCTATACGATTACTGAAATATAAATGTTTATTTTATTTGCATTTATTAAATAATCAAAATTTTCTCTTTCAACGTAGCATAAAAAATTAAGTAAAGTTATTAATATTACCAATAGAGGGCATAACTAACCAATTGTGACTTTTCATTTTGACATTTTGTGAAAAAATAAAAAAAAAAGATGAAATAATACAATAAAAAGGCATATTTATTAAAATGTGCCTTTTCATTTTAATAATTGTACAAAAAAACAGTTAAAAAACAATTAGGGAATATTTTTACAACTTTTATTTTTAAAAGGTAATAAAAATTATCGTCTCAAAACTTAGAAAAAAATTGGCAATTCCATTCAAGTAAGCTCGAGAGCTAGAATTTTTCAATTAAAATGTCGAGGACCACTCTTCAAAATCAAAATATCTTGATTATTTATCGTCTTTACTATTGTGTGAGAGCCAGTATCAGATACAGCTTTGCAGAAGTCCTCAAAGTCGTATATAATATGTTTTTTTGTTTTAAGAGATCGTTCCACTCTGTGGTGGAATTCATCAGCAGCCATGAATGTATGACCAAGTCGTCTTCAGTCACTGTCGATCCTTTATGCCCACGTTATATGTTTTGCACTTTCTAATAGTTCCTTTCTTAGTCAGTTGAACATGGTTTGTTTCTTCATCTGATTCTTCCGATGATTCTAAAAATTTTCTAAAAGTCCTTTATCATCCTACAAGTAATTTTTATCCAATATGGGAAAGCGCAGCGTTGGCAGACCCCCTACTCGCTGGACTGACGACATTAGGAGAGTCGCAGGGAGCCGCTGGATCCAGGCAAGAGGCCTATGTCCAGCAGTGGACGTCTATCGGTTGAAGATGATGATGATGATGATCCAATACTGAGTCATCAGAATGAAAATCGGACCCTGTATCTAACACAGAGTGCGGCCCCACAACATGCTCCGAGCTTAATGCTTGCACCGAGAGTTAAATGCCACGTCTTATTGACGGCGAGGGAAACCATTCGCCTACAGAATTATCGTTGCGAAAAGCAGCACTAACTATTCTTGCGCTTCGTGATTCCATATTGCTGAAAAAAGAATTAAGTTTATTTTGTAGTATAAACGGGCAGAAACAAGTTAACAATTATTGCGCGTTTCGTATCCTTCGTATCCTAAATTATTTACCATACAGTACTTACTAAAAATTTCGTCATATTTTTTAAATTAAATCGCAATTAATCACTCAAAAATTTCGCCAATAAATCATATTAATGTTTTATAAAAGCATGCAAATGTAACAAAAACTTAATCTTACCAGCGCAGCTACACAGACAAACGTGGACTCGCCGAGACGTCAGGCACAACTGGTGGGATTCGCTTCGTATCTCGACCCCCTCACTTCACCTCTACTCAAAAATTTTTTGTAGTAAAGGCATAAATGCTAGTTGTGACTTTTCTTTTAAATTAAATTTCAAGGTCTAGCTGGTAAACTTTAAATCAAAGAGCACATCTGGGGTAGTTATGCCTTTAATATTTAATGCAGGTCAATTATGCCTTTTCAAGTAAATAAATTATATTTATCGTGATACAAATAAAAGCCGCATCTATGCATATGTGACCTTTTGACGTACTATAAGTCAGATGTGCTCTTTTTACGTACAAAAACTTAAAAAGTGGCTCAGTTGTGCCTTTTAAGCTTACGGTATTTTTGTTTATATTGTTCCTAAAATTTTACAAAAAATATTGGCGGATGCGCCTTTTTTTTCTGATTCCGAATATGTATATAACTCAATTTCGGAAAAAATGTTAGTTGTGCCCTTTTTCCTTATGACGGCAGTATAGAGATCGCTCATAAATCAAGATCTATTTAAGAATGTATAAATTGAGACCTTTGATAAAGACACTAAACTAGCGGCACGCTATGATGGCCGGTTTGACGTTTGTCCACTCATGAAGTTCCGTATTAATTGATAACGACTTTGAAGGAAATAATTGTATTACTTTATTGACGATAGTGATGTGCAGAGATTCATAAATTTTATCGAATGTAGTTTCTCATGAAGTTCCGTATTAATTGATAACGACTTTGAAGGAAATAATTGTATTACTTTATTGACGATAGTGATGTGCAGAGATTCATAAATTTTATCGAATGTAGTTTTAGGTTTAGGACTCAAAATTTATTTATTAAATTGATTTCTTAAATGTATACAAGTGTAGAAAAATCAGTTTGCACCATTTAAGGGGTGAATGTACTTGTGAATATGAACAATTTTCACTATGTGGACAAACCTCTGAAATCGCAAAAAAATATCAATAAATTTTTAAAAATGGAATCTAATACGATCGTCACATAGGATCGCTGGCTAGCACAACTACTACCTCCGGCAAACTCGCGTCAATGCTCAATGCAAAACAAAGCAGTTTCGAATTGACGTTGCTTCGAAAAGTATAAACTGTCAGTGCAATGCGATTGTGATATAGTTTTGACCTGGCTTTGGATTTCAAATATTGATACTGCATTACTGTTGACCCTTGCTCGTTAATTTGGACTCTGTTCAAGCCCTTTGTTGTGGATTTCGTCGATATGACCGAACGTACGCAGAGAACTGTTCTAAATAGTCAGACACGTGAGTTCGTAATACGCCTTCGTAACTATTTCGATCGTGAAGCTCAAAATGGAGGGCCAATTTTACCTATAACGTCAGTGGTTGAACGCGTAGCTGATGCGCTTAATATTGGACAACGAACTGTTAGACGGATAACTAAAAAAAAATATGGCGAGACTGGCACAGAAGAAAATAAACTTCACACACCAAAAAAGAGAAAACGAGCAAAACCAGTCGTAGGCATCGATAGCTTTGATGCCGATGCTATCCGAAGACATGTTTACGGCTACTATTTACAGAAGGAGTATCCAACAAGAAAAAAGTTGGTGCATTCACTGAAGGAAGCTGGATTATTCTTCGGTGGGGAAAGTTCTTTAACGAAGATTTTGAAGACCATTGGATTTCGATACAAAAAATGTAACAAACGCAAAATATTGATGGAAAGATTTGATATAGCGATGGCAAGGTATACTTTTTTACGGCAAGTGAAAGAAATCAAAAATTGGCAAAATGTTGTGTTCTTGGATGAAACATGGCTTAATGCTAACCATACTGTAGGCCGTTCTTGGAACGATGACACAGCAGCATCTACTTCCAAAGTTCCTGTAGGAAAAGGATCGCGACTTATAATTTGTCACGCCGGAACCATCAACGGGTTTGTCGAAGGTTCTCTCATGGCTTTTGCGTCAAAAACCACTGGAGACTATCATGAAGACATGAATGGAGAAAAGTTTACTGAATGGTTTACCTCAATGTTGTGTAGCCTCCCTGAACCATGTATTATAATTATGGACAACGCCCCATACCACTCGATGCAAATTGACAAGCCACCTGCCCAATCCCAAAAGAAAGCTGATATCGTCGCATGGCTTCGTAAAAATGGCGTAGATGCAAACATGAATATGTTAAAAGCGGAATTAGTACGTCTTTTAAAAGAAAACAAACCAACCAAGATCCGATACGTCATTGACGAAATAGCATTAGAACATGGGCACAGAGTTATACGGTTACCGCCTTACCATTGTGAGTATAATGCGATTGAGTTGGTGTGGGCTCAAATTAAGGGATATGCTGCAAGACACAATACAGAACCCCCATTTACCACAAAAAAAATGCTAAAATTATTAGAAGAAGCTTGTGAACATGTGACTAAAGGAGACTGGGAAAAGGTTGTGAATAGAACTGTTAAATTAATAAGGGAAGATTATGAAAGAGATGTGAAAATAGATAATATTATAGAAAACGAACATATAATTATTAATGTATGTGATGATAGCAGTGACGACAGTGAAAATAGTAGTATGGACGAATCTGATTAATTATGGCCTTTTGTGGCACCTTTTTTGGTATCTTTTGTATTCATATGTTTCTTGTGTGCATATAAAGTATGTATATTCATTTTCGTTCAAATATTCAGTTCGTTCAAATAAATTAAATAAACATATACATTTTTGTTTTATTAAACCTATTTAATCAGGTACAAAAACAAAACTTAATTGTTTTTTGTTCGAGAATAAATTGACATTCCACATCACTATTGTAATGTGTCAAACCGGCCATCATAGCGTGCCGCTAGTGTAGTAAGTCATAAAGCCAACCCGTGTGAATTCGGTGCTTGCAACCTTTTTTACGCAGACGCTACTCATGGAAACCCCACTGTTTAGTTATCTACCTAATTTTCATATATTTCGTACATTTTTTATACTCGACGATATTACGAATTCGTAAGATAGACTTTTATTAAAGGCTCACTTTACGCAGCCAGAGAAGTTTAATTTAAAAAGAAATTTAAAAAGATTAGCCACTTTAATAAATTCCATGATGGCCAAAACAAAAGAAATTCCATTATCTAACAGGCATAATAAAATGATAAAACTGGAGAGGGTTTTCACAGAATCAGATCAGATATCGTTAACTAAACCATGCCCGCGACTTCGCCTGCGTGGATGTAGTATTTAAAAATCCCATAGGAGTTCGTTGATTTTAAATATTTGACACGTGTTTCGGTTTTTGCATGTTACTAAAACTAACGTTGTATGCACTAAAAGAGATATGTTGGTTACCGCAGAACGACGGTATCGTCAAAATCGTTTGTACAGTGAAAGCGTAGCACATAGACGGTCGGTCAAACACACACACACACTTTCGCATTTATAATATTAGTACTTAGTATGGGTTTGAAAATGTTTGTTAGATAACAGCACCAGCAAAAACATTCTATTGAACGAAGGCAATCTCTTTCATAATCACAAAATTCGGTACTACAATATGAATAATATCAAAGCGCTCTCTGTAAGCTCTAGAAAAAAATATTTTGTCATTTATTTCATCTAGTGTTCAGTTTTTTAAATTATGCTCTGTAATAAAGGCTTAAACACATTAGCCAAAGGTATTCGAATAATGCACGTATAGTTTATTCTCCAAGTACTTACCTATTATACCTAATCAAAATAGTTTAGTTGCTTGTATGGTCTGTGTAAAACACAAACATTAATACCACTTACCAGCCCCCCGATTAGTGAGGAAATCGTAATCGTAATTGTTTGTCAAACGTATAAGTCGACCTGTTTAAGAAATTCATAGATGCACGCAGCCTGCACGTCAAAAAGCATGTATGAACTTCTAACAGTCCGAGTAATACGTTTTAAGCTGTCAAATGATTATGATTTGCTTAGACAAAATATGCTCAGAATTTGATTGTCTCCTAAATGTATTAATGTAGTGGGTCAAGAGATCATTAATATTAAACCGTGCATACCTATTTTATTAATATCACGCTTCACCGACAAATCGCGGAATGCCCTAAGGGCTCAGATATCGGATATCGTATGATGAGAAAAAAGCTCGGAGTAAAATATAAGTATGTGCGTTCTTTTATGTGGTCCCTAATATTATCGCAGTCACGTTCTATAGGAGGGCACTTTATATACAGAAAGTAATATTGCGGTCGTTGCTACATTCTTGGTCTTTCGGAGCATATTTCACAATCTCACGCGCGACTCTGCTTAAAGGATTATAACCATTTCATATCTACTTAATGGATTTTATTTTTATAAATAGAGATGGATTGATGGATAAACTTTTTATTTGTCTACGAAACATATTTTGATCAAACCAGAAAACTGTTTCATTTTGCACAAAGAATCAGCTGGTATGATATTTTTAGCTATTTTGTATTGTATTTTCAACTAAGTTAGTAAGTGGGCTTGTTTCAATTAGCATAAGTGAGGTTTTGCAATAATTACCTATTTTGAACAAAGTTCTACCTATTAAAAAAAACTCAACTAAGTAAGTGGGCTACTTTCAAAGGCGGTACTTAATTAATTAGCTTAGGTGAGGTTTTACAATAATTATCTATTTTTAACAAAGTTCTACCTATTAAAAAAAAAGTTGATAGACAAAATTATAATTATAATAGCATTCAGGCCAATCATCAGGGTAAAGAGGCTAGGTTTCGAAGCCTGTACCCCCGCTTGGCCGTCACGGGCCAACTGTAGAAGACCCTCACATAGGTCAATCAATAGAATCTGATCAAGAAAAAATTGTGTGCAATTCACACATTGCAGAAGTGAAACTTCAGAAAAGTAACCTACGAGAGAATGAAATCTCATTTTCTCGCAGGCTAAATCCTATAATGAATATGTTTGCCTCTTTTTAGTGTAGCTTTTTCGTCTCATCGAATTTTCTAATCACAAAGATTCTGAAGAAGTTTCACTTCAGAAAATATCCTCAGATTCAAATCTTACCTAATTTCCGCCTGAGTAATTAAGTAATAGGTATTCCTGCAAAAATGTTTCCATCTTAGTTTCCATCAATATCATGGCAATCGCGGCAATTTAGGGACAAATAAATGGAATTAGCGCCAAATCCCCCATTACACCCCTCGTTACAATCTAATACAAGAACAATTGGCTCAATTTAAGTTGTGTAATTACGCCTCGAAACGCGATACGAAAGTCGATATAGTTATTTGGAAGAGTGCTTTACTTAATGTAAAAATGTTGAACATGATATTTTTGATGTAACCCTGAATTCTATATTAATTGATTAATAAATATCCCCAAAGCGGCTGTATCCGCCTATATATTATTACTAGCTGTTGCTCGCAACTTCGTCCGCGTGGAATGGTTTTTGGTACCCGCGTGAACTCGTCAATTTTCTTGGATGAAAAGTAGCCTATATGTTATTCCAGACTATAATCGTACATACATATAAACCGTTCAGCCGTTCTGTCGTAATTGAGTAACAAACATCAATCCATCCACACATCCATCCTGCACCTATCCATTCATTTAACCAAACTTTCGCATTTATTTATATACTAGCGAATGCGCGCGACTTCGTCTGCGTGGTTTGAGGGTTTTTGGTTCCCGTGGGAACTCTTTAATTTTCCGGGATAAAAAGTAGCCTATGTGCTGTTCCAGACTATAGTTTATCTCAGTACCAAATTACAGCTAGATCCGTTCAGCCGTTGGGGCGTGATTGAGTAACAAACATCCATATATCCATACATCCATCCAAACTTTCGCATTTATAATATTAGTATCGATATAGAAGTATAAATTATAGTATAGAAGTATAGATAATAATATTAAGGTACACCTTTAAAAACTCTTTAGGGGTCTAAACTGTACACAGAATAGGGAATCTAGACAATTAACTATTTGGGTTATCCTTACTCTGAGGCGCTACCTGAGTGACCACGCCTTATGGCTAAGAAAATTATCAAAAAGACT
Organism: Erebia palarica; assembly: GCA_964035005.1. NCBI lineage: Eukaryota > Metazoa > Arthropoda > Insecta > Lepidoptera > Nymphalidae > Erebia > Erebia palarica. The sequence goes on from OZ035989.1 coordinate 14,188,084, forward strand.
GCACCTTAGTTTTATTCACTACACTCTGCCGGTGTGCGTTGTGGTTAACGCGTCCATTTGGAGCCGTCCAATTTGATATGAATATAAATAGCCTTATTTAGAAATGCCCTAGAGGTACTAGAGATAGGTACTAGGAGCCACTAAAGCTATGATAACACAATACTACGTCACAAAGAAACATCAATGGATTTTAGTACTATTGTATTCTAGAACGTAAACCTGTTTCTCATCATCATCCCAACCCATCACCGGCTCAATATTGATTTTGAGACTATACTCAGAATGAGACTGGTTACCGTAGTCCACCACGCTAGCAAACCTGTCATATCTCATCTTTCAGCGTCAACATTCTTGGTTTTATGGGGTAATGGGTAAAAATAAGGTACCTAACTATACATCATTCCATGGTTCTTCCTTGAGTGGATTGACTTAACACACAAACAACACAAAACAGAGAAGTTTAACTTATCTAGGTACCAGTCATAAAGTAATTATTCGAATTGTTTGCCATTTTGCTCCAAACAAACGACGAGCACGTTTTTGTAAGGGTAGGTGTGTCATAAAAATGTTTGACTAAATCACTTCGCGTCGTACTCACAGTTTAGCTAGGTACGTCTTTCAGTTACTCAGGAATTAGACTTTGTATCATGTTGCAAGAAAAACTATATTATTTATCACTTCCGCGTTCTGCGTACGCGCATTCGCGTTTCGGCCGTAACTGAGTAACCAATTTTTTAGGCTTGGGTAAAAATATCGATAGGTATATCAAAATATCGATTTTTTTTTTTAAATAATCGGTATATATCGTCGATATTTTAAATCTCAAAATTTCTATAATCAATATTCATTTCGAAGTATCAAATTAGTAGCAAATTCGATATTTTTTAAGAGCTCACTACATGCATATAGCTGATATAGCAGCACTACTGAATCATTCCCTTTTTCTATCTCTTGTTAACCCACGATTTCCACACCCCCACTACTTGTAGAAAGAGTAAGCTCTCAGTATCTTGAATATTTTGACAGTAATCTAGGAATAGCAAACAATAACGGTCCCTCTACTTGTTAAATCGCGAAATCAGCTGAATTGATGATTTCATGAAATAATCAACGAATGAATCATGAATGGTCATAGTTTTCATCAAGAATGATCACCTAATTAATTGATTAAATTATGATCAAACGTCTAATGTCGGGTGTCCATAAAAATGTAGAAGTAAAAAGGATGAGCTACAACAGAAGTCTCGCTTCGTCGCCGCTTCATTCAGCTTCACCTCACTTCATTCAGGACCTTCTTCGTGAGCTTCTGGGTTCATACATTACAAAAACACTCTAGGAGTGGGGCAAACAAGACTACGTTGAGTCGGGTTCTGCTGATTCGGTATTGGGACAGTCCATCATCACCACCACCTATTTTCTCAACTCAAACGAATGCTTGGCTATAAGACAAAAATTCCCGTACTCCGTATTATCTAGTAAATGTCAACTTACCTATCCTAGGTAGTATGAGCAAGAAAACAATTATTCCAACTTTTTACAAATATTCCTAGCTGATTTCATACGTTAATGCAGCGTACATCATAGCGTTAATGTGAACATGAACGGTTTTAACCACTTTAACATATAAATCACTCCGTATACGTATGTACTATGTATATCTTAAGATAGATGTCAAAGACAGCACCTGACAACACTATCTGCGGGGGTGAGGGCGGACGGGGGAGGAAGATGCTCCCGCCAGTCACCTCAGGCCCCGACTGCATTAAACTCGAGTGCGTACATTAGTTGAGGACCTGGGAAGTGATAAGAGGTATAAGCTCCCTTTTTATCCCGGAAATTAAAGAGTTTCTGTGAGAATTAAAAAACTTATTCCACGCGGACGAAGTCGCGGGTATCAGCCCGTTGTTCCATAATCTCTTAAAAACATATCGACTAGGAAATAAATCACCTATAAATTGGCTAATTTAACAAGTAGCTATACTGTTTTTGGCTAGTATCGCTGCTTTGTTGGCTCTTTTACGAGGAAACCGGTAAAATGTGGCCACTATACGATCCCGTGGGACGTTAAGTGCTTTATCACCTTTATTTCAACAATTTAATGTCCCATTAGGATATTGTATAACGTATTTTTGGCTCGTATACGTAAGTAATGAGATATTAATGTGTTCGCGATTCCGTGCTCTCTTCTAAAGGCGTGTTTTTTCGGGCTATGAATAAAGAATGTTTCTTGTTATTCTTTGGCGTGGCTTAAAACGTTTTTATTGTTGTCCTATACAGATATAAAATAGCAAACATACCTGCTCTTAGGGACAATACATACTGAAATGGAGTGAAATTAATCCGCCTGGATAAAGATAAACTCAGGAAGGTGGTAGGACTTATAACAGGGCACAGACCATTAAACAAACACCTCAATGTTGTAGGCGTCACCGACAGCCCTCTGTGCAGAGCTTGCATGGAGACAGACGAAACGCCGACGCATGTGTTGCTAGAATGCACAGGCGTCACAGATCAACGAGAGCAAGACCTTGCTACGAGAGGCCCTAGACAACCTGATCGGTCTTCTAGGCTTCCGGAGCGAGCTCGGATGGCTGTAGTGAAAACTCCAGCGGAGAGAGGCAACTCACGTACAACAGTCCTCCAACTGGAGGTTTAAGTGCGGAAACCTGCCCAGTAGAAAGAAAGAAGGGGCATATGTTCCAGTAATACTAACCAACCCGGTAATATAGCCAAATGCAAATACATACATGCAAATACATACATATGTATGCAGTAAAAATATAACCCTCTTTTTGGCAGTCAGGAAATAAATCACAGCACTCAGTATCAACCGAACAACCACACTCAAAATTTCATCACAAGTAAAAATATTTTACCGCCCAGCGAAGTGGGCACGGGTCGGCCAATATTTTATATAAATATAGATTTTTTGTAGTAGGGTATTTTTAAATATAACATAACTCAAACAACATAACTTTCGAATCTACTTTAAAAAAAACTTTGGCAGTAGAATTATGTTCAGAAAATTTAACGTAGGTAAAATTTTTCGGGTAAACAGGTCAACAGGAAGCGGTTTAAAATTGACCCGCAACGTTTGAAGTTGAACTAACTAACGAATATTAAGTTAAAACATGAGCTTGCAATGGGAGAGTTGGAATTATACTATTTTAATGTCGATAAAGGCTAAGCTAGAAGACTATTGCGAAACGCACTTGCAATCAATGCGATGGTAGTCTTGTATTGTTACTGCTTTATCGTTGTGTAATTTTTCTTATTTCTAAGAGTCGTGATCTTTCCATTAATCAAATCAAATACATTTTCTTTAAATAATAATGTAGGGGGCTCAAAGATCATTTCACATACGATTAGAGGTTTGAATATAATATTAGAGATGTTAATCTGGGCTGTCAGCTCAATGTTAATTTGGGGATCGAAGTTACTCGCGTCCGTAGGATGTACCATGTCAGGTTTTAACCCTCTTTACCCTACACGTGATCCCCGGGTGGTGCCAAACGAGTAACATAGGTGGTAGGCTTCGGCCGTGGCTAGTGTAACCACCCATCGAGCAAAGCCGCGCCGCCAAGCGATTCGTCGCGTGACATGACTTATCGTGCCATGGGGTGCGTCGTGTTCCGGCGCGATGCTCGTATTAGCCAGATCAAGGGGAATGGGTATGTACAGTTGAGTTGTGTTTGGTGACAGGAGCGGCTGCGCCGGACGACTCGACCTGGAGGTTAGCGGGATCCGAAGCACGGTTTACCGCTGGCCGACCGCAGGCAGTAGGGGGCCCAATTAGTAGGGAAGCCAACTATGAAAGGCTGCCCCGCCACCTCGCGAAAAATCCTGGGATGGCTTCCATCGTGCCGGTTGGCGACCGGAGAGAGGACCCGATGGCGATTCCCAGGGGGGTTCGGGCGTCCCCGCAGTCTCCAGTCGAGCCTTCCAACCGTGCAGTCCCTTCGTAAACTGCGAGGTCTAAGAACACAACGCCTCGTACAACTGCCATTCCCTTTCCTATTCACTCCCACAAATCACACATGACCAGGAAGAAGAAAAAAAGTAAGATTAAACGGCGGCTGCACATCCTCTCCCTTAAAGTGCACCTCTCCAACATACGAGGATTGCACTCTAATCTCTCAGCAGTCCACCATCATCTAGAGACTGAGAAGCCGCATTTACTTTTTCTTACGGAGACGCAAATCAGAAAACCAGCAGATATAGCGTATCTACAGTACCCGGGGTATTCGCTGGAGCATAACTTTAAAGCTCGCGCTGGGGTCTGTATGTTTGCTCGTAGTGATATCTGCTGCCGGCGTCTCCGTAACCTGGGGGTACCCACTTTTTCCACCATGTGGTGTTTATTGGATACGGCTGTGTATGCCTGTGTCTATCGGTCGCACAGTGGTGACCAGGAGACAACTCGATTGTTTGAGTACCTCAGCGAGACGGCAGTCACCGTTCAGCATCGTTACCCAACTGCTCAAATGGTATTTCTGGGGGACTTTAACGCTCACCATCAGGATTGGTTGTTCCCATACCAGAGTACCGACCATGCAGGGAGAGAGGCGCTTAAATTTGCTCTATCACTAGATCTCTCACAGCTGGTCCAAGTAGCAACGCGAGTTCCAGACGTTGACGGTCACACACCTAATTGTTTGGACCTTCTGCTGACTACCGACCCAGACCGGTTCTCAGTGTCAGTTGCGGCCCCCCTGGGCACTTCTGATCACTGTGTGGTAAAAGCGGTGTCGAGCTATCGCCCTTTCGACTCGGGTCCTTCCGGAACCAGGCGTCTGTGGAGATATAAGTCAGCAGACTGGGACGAGATGCGACACTTCTTCGCATCTTACCCTTGGCGGCAGGTTTGCTTCTCTTGGAGTGATCCGTCGAGCTGCGAACAAGCCATATCCGGGGTGATACGTCAAGCTATGGAGTAGTTCATACCATACGCTGACGTATCACTAGATGGCAAAGTTCCACGGTGGTACAATGCTAAATGTGCCGAAGCAGCGGCCCGCAAAGACTCAACGTTTGCAGCCTGGGCAGAAGCCCGCACCGTTAAGGCTTCGGACGTCAACATAAAGAAGAGAGCGTTCAACTTTGTAGCCAAGTCCTACAAGAAGGTTCTTAAAGAGGCTTGTTTCAACCGCACTAACCGTATTGGGGCCAAACTTGCATCCTATCCACGTGGTAGTAAGGCTTTTTGGTCCCTTTCGAAGTCGGTTGAATCAAATTTTTGTCGTCCTTCGCTGCCTCCTCTACTCAAACCAGATGGAACGCTGGCTTTTACTGCGACAGATAAAGCAAATCTTTTGGCGACTCTGTTTGCGGAAAATTCACATCTAGATCCAGGATGTGCTATACCACCTTGTTTACCATCTTGCGGCTCTGCCATGTCAGAGATACACGTTCGCCAGAATGAGGTACTAAAAGTGCTCCGTAACCTGGATGTGAATAAAGCAAGTGGTCCAGATGGAATACCAGCAATGGTTTTGAAGACCTGTGCTCCCGAGTTGTCTCCAGTTCTGACACGCTTGTTTCGCCTCTCCCTTAAATCTGCTCGGGTCCCTAAGGCTTGGAAGATTGCGAATGTACAGCCGGTCCCAAAAAAGGGCAGCCGTGCCGACCTGGCCAACTACAGGCCTATTGCAATCACCTCCATGCTTTGCAAAAGTTTGGAGCGTGTTTTGAACATCAGGCTACTGGCATACCTCGAAGAAAATGACCTCCTGTCGGACCAACAGTACGGATTTCGACGTAATCGGTCCACAGGGGATCTTTTAGTGTATGCCACGCACATCTGGGGTGAGGCCATCGAGAGGTATGGTGAGGCACTAGCTGTTTCACTAGACGTCTCGAAGGCTTTCGACCGGGTCTGGCATGAAAGCCTTTTGAGCAAGCTTCCAGCCTATGGGATACCTGCTGGCTTCTGCGACTGGATATCGGACTTCCTGAGTGGACGATCGTTTCGAGTAGTCGTTGATGGCTCCTCATCTGATCTCATGGCGATCAATGCCGGTGTCCCTCAGGGATCAGTTCTCTCTGCAACGCTTTTTTTGCTGCACGTAAACGACATGCTAAAACCCGGTATCTTTGGGTATGCTGATGACAGCACCGTTACAGAGAGATACATATCCGGTCCCCGTGCCAGTGGAGCTGAGATTCTTAAGCACAGAGAGGCTTTGGTAGAACGAGTCAACTTGACCTTGAGGGAGGTGTCCGACTGGGGTGACGCCAATCTCGTCAAGTTTAACGCTACCAAAACGCAAGCGTGTCTATTCACCGCGAAACGGAGTTCATTCCCACTTACTCCGACTTTCCGAAATATATCCGTTCCAATTACCGACAGTGTCGAGCTCCTTGGTATCAACATATCGTCCAACCTCAACTTTGGACAATGCATCGAATCCAAAGCAAAAACAGCTGGCAAGAAACTTGGCATCCTCAACAAAGTCAAGCGGTACTTCACGCCGGAACAGCTTCTTATCCTGTACCAAGCACAAGTTCGATCGTGCATGGAGTACTGCAGCCATTTATGGGATGGCTCTGCCAAGTACCAGCTTGATGCATTGGATTCGGTGGATCGTCGCGCCAGGAGACTTATTGGTAACAAAGCGCTGGTCAGTTCGAAGCTGCAAAGCTTAGAACATCGGCGAAAAGTTGCCTGTCTGTCGGTATTCTACTGGATATATTTCGGAGAGTGTGCTCAGGAACTATTCGATCTGGTTCCTCCATCACCTTTTTATTATCGAACCGCAAGGCATCGACAAGGTCTGCACCCTTACGCAGTCGAAATTCCGCGGGCTCGTACGAAGCGATTTGCTTCCTCGTTTCTAATTAGAACCGCCAGGATATGGAATGCCCTTCCGGCTTCCGTTTTCCCCACCTCTTTTAATATAGGTACCTTCAAATCAAGAGTGAATAGGCATCTTCTAGGAAAGCGCGCTCCACCTTAGGCTGCATCACCACTTTAAGCAAGTCTGATTGCAGCCAAGCGCAGGCCTATATAATTAAAAAAAAAAAAAAAATGTGCTCTAAAAGAAAGGATAAAAGCTTTATTTGGTCACCTTTCTAGTTACTGACTTGGGTCAACGTTGCTTAACAAGTACAATCAACTTCTAAGCTCTAATTCAACTAAGTAAGTAAGCCCACACGTCCTTCGCACATGGAAGTGTTTTCATGATAAAGCAAAACAAAGTAAACAAAGCTTTTCTGAAGCGATTCATAGTCATAGTGTCTTAGAGCGTTATACTCTAACAGTTCCCAATTGTAATTCTACATGCACAAGTAGTTATCTGGCTTTAGGTATTTGAATTTGGTTTTTTATGATTCCAAAAGTAAACCTCTCATTATTGTTATAACTCATAAGATTATTTGGGATTGTGATTGCAAGTACGTTGCCCAATAACCCTCAAGTCTGAGTTGAAAAGATACGCTCAGAAGACCCATAAAAATTTAAGAACGTACTTGCTGAAAGCTGTAGCGTAAATAAGTACTCTCTGAAAGTGCAACTAAAAGTAGCCACTTCGTAATTGCAAACGATTTGAAATGGATGGCACGTTATAAAGACGGCCATTACTGCCAGTCTTTGGCAATATCTAGATGCAATTTTCTATTGATTATATTTAACGAGATGATGCCAGCGACCCGTGGATTTGAGTAAAAATCTCGTGGGAACTTTTTGATTTTCTGCGATAAAATGTATCATTATGTGCATCTTCGGGATGCAGCTACCTCGGTAGCTTACTAATAGCAGTATTATTTTAAAATTAACGTTTTATGGGATGTACTTGAACGTCCCTAAAATAATGATTATAATTGTGAAACAAGATCGTCATCATTAAGATAGTATGCTTTAAGAAATGATAGTAAGTAGTTATTGTGTCAAATTTTGTCAAAGTCCGTTAGTAGATACTTTGCATAAATAATATTCTATTTCTATATTTTGTACCAATTGGTTCCAAATAAAATGAATTCCATAAATATCATGCCAATTGCTAATACGATTACGATTGGTTCAATATTGGTTAAAGACGAAATTGAAATGAATAACTTTTTTTAAAAAGATCAATTACTGAATATTTTTTATTTTTCTCCTACTGGCTCGGAAAAAAAATAGTTAATTTCCTTAAAACCCAAGGTTTTAGCGTGAGTTGACGTAAGTCAACGCCATCTAACGGACGTGTAATTGTTTCTTTCCTACTTCTCAATCAAATACACCACAGGAATACCAGATTAAAATGGTGTTTATTTATGACCATTATCTACAATACCTATCAAATGTCATCTTTATACCTAATTGTAGAAAAGAAAAATAAAAAAAAGTACGTACGTAGCCATTGAGCCATCCTAAAAGCCAATCAATGGATAGCTGATCTGCTACGTCTGTGGTAGGTACATAAATTGAAATAAAATGGCATGCCTTATCTGAGGAAAAAACAACAGCTGCCGAAGTACCCGAGCTGGCCGTAGATGGTATTTTACAGCTTCATGAAATTATGAATGAAAAAAAAACGGCTACAAATTTTTAGGCAATATATGAGCTAACGTTAAATAATTCATGAATTTTATTATGGTTTATTAATGTATAATTGAAATGTTAGAATTTTGCATGTTCAAAATCAACAAGATTAATAATAATTATACTAATTATATATAATGACATATTTTAACGTTTTATAAATAATTATAATCAATTAAACTTAATAATTAACAAAATTAAAAAACACGACTGCCCTGCCAAAAAAAATTTTATCTAGTTAAATAGAATCTTATTCACATTTTTATTAAATGATATTTTTTTTGTGAATCACTGGATATTGAACTATAGTGTTATATATTTTTGGAATCTACTCATCATTTTCTAGATGATTGTAATAGTTAATCTAATTTTCGTTTTTTTTTCAACTTTAGTCTTTGATACGGGATCATGGTCACCCCATCAATTTATTTAAAAATTTACAAGCCTATGTCACCCGGGATAAGCTAGGGATTCTAACGATATCTCATTTAACAAAGTCGGTTCAGGCGTATAGAAGTTATGGTGGAATATACAAACTCACATGCATATATACATACATACATACATACATGAACCCTGAAAACAATATAATCCTTTTTTTCAGGCAGTTGTTTAGAAATGACATTATAAGGAAGAAACATTAATACCATATTTAACAAAAAAATGCATGTATTGTATATTTTAATATTTTATTAATTATTTTAACATTTTTAACAATTGACGGAGCACTCAGGACTGAATACAGTGTCACTCACACATACACACTAACATAAAAAAATAGGCTACATACACTTAGATCTATCACCATTTCACGACTATCGTGAGCTGGCACCTATTCAGAGTAAAAATCGTATTAAAAAGGTCTCTGACGTCTTGTCAGAGGATAAATGAGTGCGAGACAAAAATAAAACACCTTGTTTATTAATAGTTTATTTAATATAAAGGCAGTTCAGTGCCTCTATCAGGATTGTCAACCATAACGACTGGTAGATAAAGATCAAGGACAGTACAAGAAATGACAGCTTCGCATACAATTTGTACGATATCTTCTTTATAATAATTTCTTAACAAATCAACGAAATTATGGTACCACTAATTAGAGAATCATTAATTACAACGTTTTTTTACTATTTCTAACATAAAATAATAACTGGATTACGCGGAACAAAAGCGATTCGTCGGAAGCGTGGTGCGCTTGCCATTGACGTTTTAAAAATGTGTCGTCCAATATGGCTGCGCTGACCATCGACACGACGCTCCGCCAGACTGACTAACTGTCAAATCTCGTTCCGACTCAATTTAAAAAGAGGGCGCTAGCGATGCGCCGTCACGGCCGGACTGACATGCGGCCGTCCTCGGGCGCCTCAGGTTGTAGTCCTGTAACAATTACACAAGCATCAAATATCTTCGTATTAGCATTCGTTGAGCAACCCGCTCGTCCAACCTGACTATCTGTCTGTAACTATCATTGAACACCTTTCTTATTCTAACCAAAATTATAGTCACATAACCACTATCTCTGAATAATGGAAAAAGTGTGTCCTTTCGACCACGCATGGACCGGACGGCACTATATTTCCATTTTCAAACAAGCAATGCACTCTAGACGCGACCAGTATGTCCTTACAACCAACCCAAAGGGTCTGGCCCGGACGATACCGTCTCACTTTGATCAACTACAGCATATTGTATTAGCCTGGACCGGACGAGTGTGTCCTTTCAACCAGCCACTAGGGCATGGCCCGGTACGACACTGTCCTTTCGACCAGCTAATACTCCAAATTGGACTAGACGAGTGTGTCCTTTCAACCAGCCGCTTGCAGCTGCATGGCCCGGTACGACACTGTCCTTCCACAGCAAATACTCAAAATCGGTCTCGACGAATGTGTCCTCTCAACCAGCCGCTTGTAGCTGCATGGCCCGGACGACATCGTCCCTTCGATCACCTTCATATTATTACCCAATGATTCCTTCCAATCTTGATATAAGTAATCTTAAGTAACTAATAATACACATCCTTTACACAGACCTATCATTATCATGGACTGTCTCGCTCTACGTGAATTTCGACTTCATGCTCAATATTTTCCCTATCATAAGTGTATCAGAATCTGGTGTAAGGGTATCGGAGTTTGCGGTTAACGAATGACAGGGACTTAGTCTGTCGAGGGGATCTTTGTTAAGTTCTACGTTTTCCGACGCCGTCACGGCTACCTGCATCTTATAAAGAGGTATGTTCTAAAAACACGTTTTTGTGAACGCGTCTATTATTACGGAACAATATTTCTTGCGATCACTTTTCCCACATAGTTTCCCAGTAAAGTCTATAGTATGTATGTATGTATGTAGTGCCACGGTACCGACGCCTTTGGGATGGGATGTAGCTGCACAGACTGTGCGCCTGAAGGGCTTTTTGATGCTTTGAAGACAATGCACGAATAAATAAACTTTTTAACGCATTTGAACATCTGAGGAAACCAGTACTGTTCGTATAGTTCGTCCAAAGTTCTCTACCCTACCCTAGACGTTGTAACTCGTCATGATTAATAAGTCCAAATTAAGGAACGAGGGACCGCTGGTAGCCATGTCATAATCTTGTTTACTACGACTTCCCTATAAAGAATGACGTCTCTAACGTCAGATGTTTGACCAACTGTGTCACGAACATGGTTATTATTAAAGTGATTAATTAAGTCTTGAATTTCAGCATCGTGCTTTTGCTCTACAGAAAGGCAGTCATGGTGTAATTCCACATTTAATGTCTTGGCTGCATGTAAAGAAGTTCGCGATGAGAAAGCTGCACTACTAGGGTCTGGCAAGGGATTTCTAGAAAGGTAATCTGCATGTTCCATACCACGGCCTTTACGATATTATAGGCCCACCAGCAATGGACACGTTGGCTTAGATTGGTTTGTGATTTAGATGCTTTTAAAGAGTTACAGTCCGTGAAAAACCTGAAATGTCAGCCATATAAATAGTGTCGGATGTGTTGCACCACTCGTACGACTGCCAGTATTTCCAGTTCGTATAAGTGGTAGCGGGATTCAACTTTTGTCGTACGTCGGCTAAATTATTCCACGACATGTGGAAGATCTATCTTCTTTTGTATTAGGATTACACGGAAAGTGGGCTAGAGAGACTATTGGAAGATGTGGCAGCTGCTGGAGCCGTGATGGGGATAAACATTAACATTAATAAAACCAAAGCGATGGTTATAGTCGAAACCCAGATGCCACCTCCTAAAATAAAACTTCACGGTGCTGATGTCGCAGCTGTAGATAAATTTAAGTATTTAGGGCGATTCTTTACAACGGATCTAGATCCTATGGAAGAAGTTAAATGTAGAATTGGACAAGCAAAGGCCGCTTTTTATAAAATTTCGAAAGTATTGTGCGACCCCAAAATCCCTTTTCCTATAAGATATAGCGTTCTGAAGTGTTATGCCTGGTCCACTCTTTTGTATAGCTGTGAAATGTGGGTTTTAAAGAAAGAAAGCTGTCGACGGTTACAAGCATTTGAGATGTGGGCACTGAGAAAGATGCTGAAGATATCACGGAGCCAGTTCGTCTCAAATGCTGAGTTACTTAAACGAGAGCATTGTAACCAAGCTCTAATGACATCCGTCGTGACGTTATTCGGGCATCTTCAAAGAAGATCCCAGTACGCCTTCTCAAGGTTGATCCTAGAAGGCAAGGTTCCCGGAAAAAGAGCACCTGGAAGATAGAGGAGGAAGTGGATGGATGACGTAAAGGAGTTGCCCCGTCATAATTACGCAGAGTTAAAGAAGATTGCTCAAAATCGGAAGACATGATTAGGATTACCCCTTACCCCTCAGATCTGGCATCGCAATGCAACTCAACGGTCAAGTCTGGGTCTAAAATCGTCAGAACTGTCAGAGTTAAGTATCTCTATGACGTTAGTACGGATCTTTTTCATATTTATCATTTCATGTTATGGGACCTTTTATTTTTGATACAATGGACCAACAATCCCGGGATAAATCTACGAAAATAAGACGCAAGACCTAAAAATTGACGGACCTGTGTCGCTGTTTTGAGCTGGGGAGGGTCAATAAGAGCCTGTATTTTGCGAGAATTAGGTCTCACCGCACCGCACTGGAGAGAGTATCTCAAGAAATCTATTTTCTTTTTCGTAAACCTAATTTTTTTAAGGTAGAACGAGAACCCAGCAGCAGAGAGAGCATATAAGACTTCATCAAGACGTTTGAAACCTTCAGGTATATCATATCAAAATATCATCCATGTAAATGAGGAGCTTATCCTTCAGCTCATGACCAGCCTTTGCGATGGACCGTTGATAAACTGAAGGTACATTGCACAACCCAACAGGCATTGCGAGATATCCGTATTGCCCCTCGGATATGATAAATGCCGTCTTTGCCACTGAGCTTTAGTGAATTGGAATTTCGTGTAAGCCTGACGCCATATCTAATGATGTAAAATGATGTGCACCACTAAGTTGATCAATTTGTTTTCCTATTGGTGCTATAATTTTTTTTTTTTTTTTTTTTATCCACTACAAGTTAGCCCTTGACTGCGATCTCACCTGATGGTAAGTGATGATGCAGTCCAAGATGGTAGCGGGCTAACCTGTTAGGGGCATGGCAGTTATATTAAACCCATACCCCTATTCCTATAAGGATGCCGCAGTACAATTTTGTTTGGGTCAACTAACTCGATTTCCAACTCTCCTATTTTCACACGCATAAGAGGAACGCCTTCTATAAAGGAGTCGGCGTATCGATTCAAAAATTTAATAACGGCCTACCTACCAAATTAGTATCCACATGGACAAAATCTGGTTTAGTAAAATTTAACTCGCAAACATTAGTTTCCTTTATCATTATTATTAATTTTAAAACTCATACCGTTTTCTAAAACATCCCTTCCTGTTATAACTGGATCCTCAAAACAGGTATCAGGTACTACGTGAAATTTTAAAGTTTGTGAAATCTCTCCAATATTCCATACTTATAATTTGAGACGTACGTTTTATTTTATCGCCTCCAGTCCCCGTAAGATAAACGAGATCCTTGCGCACAGTACCTGACAATTTACTAGAAAAGCTTTCTTTCATCAAAGAGCTAAACGATCGGCTATCATATAGGAAGGAAACTGACTCACCGGGAGACGTTCATATGGAACCCCTTGACAATCTTTGTTACGTGTCCTGGATTTCTGCAAATATTACGGTTGAAGTCTGTCCGGTGTACGCGCGCCGCATCTAGCTTCCGTCATTTGAGCTAGTTTTCAAACCGGTTTCTTGAGTTTCAAAAACCTCTAAAATCATCTCTCTAGTGAAATACCGCTTAATATTCTGAAAAGCTGAGCTTTGGTAGTAATAGCCGTGTGCATTTAACTCGCGGCGCATTAAGCCATTCTTCTGACAAAAGACTGATATAACAAAACCTGTTATTACATCTTCTGGCATTTGGGTCTAAGGTATACGTTCGATCATGTTCCAGAAGCGTAACCCAGTTTCTGACGCAGTTTCCTTGACTTCAATTTGAACTTCGTCAAAATAATCTTGGTATCGAGGCACTATTTTCCTCTGTGGGCGATCCATGGTATCCCACTTCTGATAAAGGCAGTTCAGTGCCTCTATCAGGATTGTCAACCATAACGACTGGTAGATAAAGATCAAGGACAGTACAAGAAATGACAGCTTCGCATACAATTTGTACGATATCTTCTTTATAATAATTTCTTAACAAATCAACGAAATTATGGTACCACTAATTAGAGAATCATTAATTACAACGTTTTTAACTATTTCTAACATAAAATAATAACTGGATTACGCGGAACAAAAGCGATTCGTCGGAAGCGTGGTGCGCTTGCCATTGACGTTTTAAAAATGTGTCGTCCAATATGGCTGCGCTGACCATCGACACGACGCTCCGCCAGACTGACTAACTGTCAAATCTCGTTCCGACTCAATTTAAAAAGAGGGCGCTAGCGATGCGCCGTCAAATATATTATTAATTTACTAATAGTTTATTAAATCAAGATAATACTTCTGACTTTGTACAAAAATATTATAAAAGCAAAGACCAAGAAAGTAAAAGAACAAAAGAAAATAAGCATGAAAATGAGAGAATAGTGTTTTATAAAACACCGCTGGTTTAGTACTAGTAATAAAAATAAATCATTGTGTTTGTTTACTCTGTACGGGCGAGCCGGATATATAACACACCAGTGTAACTGCGTCTTTCCCCGAGCGACAACAAAGACTTTTAAAAGAAAGAAAAGCTAAATTATTTCTTTCACTCTTTATAAAAAAATAAAAAAAGCTAAAACTCAATTTAGCCACATATTTATTTAGACACATTTTCCGCTAAGTTTGATGAAAAGACTATTGATATTAATACGTGTTATAAGTTCAACGTGTGTATCTGGTATGGTAACTTCCAAATGGATGAACCGATTTTGATTCAGACTCTTTTGTTTGAAAAGTGACTTGGTCTGCCATTTGAAGATCATTATCTAATTTCTAGTTGATGTACGAATGAATACAACTTCTACGGGTATCGATTAGAAATGTATCTATTACTTAAATGATTGGCGGGTTTTTTTAAATATTTAATTAATATTATCCATTCCTGGATTATCATTGTCAACCGAAAGACTTTAACTGTGGATAAATGTGTCTTGGCGATGATCGCCTTAACCATTCGATTATTTAATCTTTGACAGAACATACTTTATTCTTTATTTATGAATCACGCCTGGGGAGACATACAGTTTCCCAATTCGTCTCCAACTACGAAAAGTAGAATTCAAATTTAAGTACCACTATAGCCCATTAACGTTCCACTGCTGGGTACAGGCCTTCACTCTCATAGGAGAAGGGGAATAAGAGCTTAGACACACCACGCTGCTCCAACGCGGGTTGGCGGCTTTAACGACTATTATCATGTAAGTGATAATAACCGGGACCGACGGCTTCACGTGCTCTCCGAGGCACGGAGGTGAAACACCTAACTCCGGGCTAGTACTGAGAATTTCTAATCAGAAAAACCCAACACTTAATTATGGCCCGACCCGGGAGTCGAACCCGGGACCTCGGCGGCCGCAGTCGAACCTAATAACCACTAGACCAACGAGGCAGTTAATTAAAGTACACATCAAATAAAATAAAACAAAAAAACTAACAAACTAGACAATTAGACTTAAAAACCTGATAAACTATAACTTATTTTCTAATATGGATTTTATTATTGGGAACATAGGTTTTATACCATGGTCTAGTACCGCTTGCATACAGCGGCTCCCAAAAACTCGCTAGGAAACTGTACATGCATCTATGAGTAGTGGAGGGTCGTTCAAGGCTTGGCTGTGGAGCGGGGATGTGAGCTGGACTCTAATGGAGCTCCACCGACGATCCGCAGAAGAAGACAGGGTGAAAGAAGGCGACGATATGCTCATCTTCTCCCGCCATAGTGTAGGTGTCAATGACACTATGCCGGTTAAGGTCAAGTCGTCTTAGTCGTATCCAAGACCCTGAATGCATAACCGCTTAGTGCGGAATGCGTAAAAGAATTTTTCCAGCGATAACAAAATGGGTTGTCGAAGGCTACGTTTTCTGATGGTGACCGCTGAGCAAGCACCTTGGGTGCCCAACGCCTACCAGTTCTTCATTATATACCTCGCCATTTGCCTCTCTTGTAGCTCTCTTGTTTCAAATTTTAAAAAATATGTCTATGTCTTACATAATGTACCTACTTAATATTCCCGTGTAACTAGACAAACTATTTTCATTAAAAGTTGGCTTTATTATTTGGCAGGAGTTTTGCTAGGTGATATTTAGTTAAATTTTCATCCATCACAACTTGTAGTTGATAAAGTTATGCAAGCGTAAATTCATCATGCACGCCTTTTTGGAGTTTATTTTCAATATTGAAATACCCGCGGCATTCCCTACAAATTATAATAATGTCCTCCCGACCGGATTTCAGCCTCGGCGGCCTATCTCCAGAGAGATTAGCCATCTACGAGGGTGATATTATAGTGCACAAGTATGAGTGCATACACAGGTGCACTCTCTGTTCCTTTACTCTCATGGCTCGATGGGATGGAAAATCCGACACGGCCGGAAAAAAATCAGGTGCAGGACCGTCGGCTTAACGTGCTCTCCGAGGCACGGAGATGACACACCGCCAACTTCCTAACTCCGGGCTAGTACTGAGAATGTCTTGTCAGAAAAACCCAATACTTGTTATATAGACCGAACCGGGATTCGAACCCGGGACCTCGTCGGCCGCAGTCGAACATGCTAACCACTAGACCAACGAGACAGTCTCTGAAAATTATTCCTTATTTTTAAAAAGGTTTTTGATGAAACAGTTAGTGAGTCAGTCTGGGCTTATTTTATTGAGATTATGTACCTACGTATTGAGTTAAAGGAAATACTACTAATGGATTTTTATTTGCAAGTAAAAAGTAGTTGCTTCAATCTACTAGAAAGTACTACTCCCTATTCTGTGCTACTAATTTTAAAGACATAAATAATATAAGCACAGAAATAGGAATCTGCTTATAGTCTTTATATTTTGTTCTGTGGAAGTGTGGATATTACCATTACTATACCTACCATTGCGACACCGGCTATTTAGATTTCTACGACCAGATCTTTGGACAAAAGACGTACCGTCAGGCGATTTAGCATTCCGGTAGGTACGATGCCGTGTAAAAACCGAGTAGGGGTATGGGTTTAATATAACCACCGTACCTTTGATACAGGTTAGCTCGCTACCATCTTAGATTACAGTCAAATGCTAACTTGTAGTGGAATAAAAAAAAGAAGATTCAGATTAGCTGAAAGGTAATGTTCAGTTTTCCTAGTTCAGAGATCCTAGTACCTACGTATAAATTATAAATACGCATTTGATTATAAATGGTGTGCTACTACGCACCGAAGTTACAAAAAAAGCAGCATAAAAGAATAATTAATTTCATAAAAAGTTTCATAATTACGTCGCAAATTTTATGATGAATGGGACCTAATGACAACGCTGTTTAGGAAGCGGTTTATGGGATGAGAAATAAGTCATAATAACATAAGACCGCGTAAATAGACCGTATTTTTATACGCACGTACAGCCGCGGTCTAAAATGTTTATCGGTTTTCAAATTAGATTCAAACTCAAATTAAAATGTTTTTTATTCAATTAAAGTTTAATATGTCGAATTTTGAATTGTCGAGTGAATCTACGACTGATTTGGAATGCCGAGAAGAGCTAGCAAGAAACTGCGATTATTTATAACACTGCGTGTACAATGTCGATAGAGTCTATAATGCCATCTCAAGGTACTATGTGATTCGTGATTTTTGAGTTTCGTAATAAAGAGAAACCTCTGTCCTTCCCCGAGATGCTACCTATCTCTATATTAAATTTCATCAAAATCGGTTCAAAAGTTCAAAACAAATTCGTTAAAATGTAGCAGACGGCAGACACATTTTCGTATTGATTCTGATGACCGTAATTTTTGTAATAATAATAATTGTGAGTCGTGTCTTGCCAGAGTTTTATTACAAAAACACAATACTATTCTATAGTATTGTATTTTTGTAATAAAACTCATTTCCTAATAATTTCAAGTTAACAAACACAATAATAACTTATTATGCATTTTGAAGTGGTATTTATAAACAAGCAATAATTAAAAAAATTAAAAAACACGACTGCCCTGCCAAAACACGAACTAATATGTTAAAAATAATAAATGATGTTTTTTTGTGAATCACTGGATATTGAACTATAGTGTTGTATATTTTTGGAATCCACTCATTATTTTCTAGTTGATGATTATATTATAGTTAATCTTATTTTCGTTTTTTTTTCAACTTTAGTCTTTAATGCGGGACCATGGTCACCCCATCTTTTTTTATGTTGCTAGCTATGTCACCCGGAATAAGCTAGGGAATCTAACGATACCTCATTTATCAAAATCGGTTCAGGCGTATAGAAGGTTTGATGGAATATACAAACTCACATACATACATACATACATACATGCACCCTAAAAACAATATACTCCTTTTTTCAGGCAGTAGTAGTTTTTTCAGTTTTGTCGTAGGTTTGTGGAATTTGAGCCATTTTCCTTTTATTTACCCTGTTGTGCGTGGTATTTCGTAGAGTCATCGCTTACAGGGGATCTACAAACTTCTTTCGCTAAGGAATGTGTCGCGTAACTCGTGGTTTCACCTAAAGTTTGGTTTATGAGGTTGAGAATACCTACATACTTGTATGCTAGGACTTTTTTTTAAAACCTGCAAACCTACTTAAATATTTTTCGAGACAAGAAATGAAATGAACTGAAAATTGTACACCTAAATAGATATTTAAAAAAAAGCAGAAGAACGTAGAAACGTACATTAAGGAAAGAAGATGTACAATAGTCGGGCCTTATCGCTAAGAAGCGATCTCTTCCAGGCAACCTAAATAGAAAATAATAAATAAAGGTGTGAGAAATTACTTTCTAGTGAGTACTTAGTACCTAGTACCCATTCTTATATTCTCGTGTTTCCTCACAAATGTATTGAAAAATGTCGTGTGATGAACGGGCGCTAAGACTTTTCACAACTGACGATGGTGAACCCTCGTCTAGCGGCTGGGGCTCACAAGAATCAAAGTCGTTTGTAATAGGGATAATGTCTATGTAAAAATAAATTATTTCTTACTGATATTGTTAAATAGAGGGTCTTCCAAAATACGTTCAATTCACATCCTCCGTTAGTTTTAAGTTTGATAACCATTTTAGAAAAGGAAAAAATTGCGTTGAAATTTCTATTAACTGCCATACTAGAAGCGCGTTTTTAAGTTTGATTAAGAGTCGCTAATATGATTGAGTTGTCACCATCCCTATTACATTACCATCATCGTGTGCCTTCTTCAAAATGAAGTTTTTGTGGTTATCACGCGAAAATCTTTTCTATTTCGAGCCACATCTTTTAGTTTTTGTAAGCTAAACCCTGTCCTTAACTTTATATTATCGTTTAACCACTTGCGCCTTTGCTTTTATATTTACAATTTCCGCACAATTTTCTACCTTGGCTAACTTTGATTATTATTCATCGCTAGAGCATGTCTAATGCGCTATCATACCTGGATGTCACATGTACCTACTCTCAAACGTAATATCGCCCTTTTGAGCGAATTTTGGCAACAACGGCCAATCCCACTGGAAACCAGCCATCCGAAGACTAGAATGTGTTAACACAAAGTCACTTTCTCCGCGCCGTAATCCTCATTACTGAGGGTGGTGACCCCTTTCTATTACCTAGTTAATAAATTCAAAAAAAATATCCTCAATTGAATATGCAAACGTTAAACAAGCTTTGCGTTTCACGGAACACCTCCATAATCGTAAATGAGGGCCGAAATTTCCTGAAATTAATTTAACCTTTGGCTACA
This sequence comes from Erebia palarica, assembly GCA_964035005.1. Classification (NCBI taxonomy): domain Eukaryota; kingdom Metazoa; phylum Arthropoda; class Insecta; order Lepidoptera; family Nymphalidae; genus Erebia; species Erebia palarica. The sequence goes on from OZ035989.1 coordinate 14,208,042, forward strand.
AAATTGTTTTTCATTTGCCGCAAAACGGCATAACTCGATTTGCGAAGGGAAACTTTTGTAAAAGAAACAGCGCCCGCACGAAAAATGATCAAGAGAAAGTAATTATGTTTTTGTAATTTATAATGGAATTATGAAGTTATCTTATACAATAAGGCTCAAAACGGCACAAAAGTTAATGCGGAAATATGATAGAACTTTAGTTTCAAATTTCAGACTAAAATTAGACATGTCTAGAAAAGCTTCATAATTTGATAAAGGGTTAAAGTCGGTTATTTAACAAACGGGTTGAAATTGGTTTATAGTTCGCGCGCGAGTTGAATGCAGAGTTTAGGTATGTGCCACCTCAGGCGCCGACTGTATTCAATTCTCGTGCTACTATACTTACAGTCTTCTGGAAAAAAATATTAAAAAAAAAATTTAATTTAATTTACGAATGTAGTACTTCTCATTAATATTATAAATGCGAAAGTTTGGATTTATGTATGGACGTATGGATGTTTGTTATTCAATCACGCCCCAATGGCTGAACGGTACTGGCTGATATTTGGCACAGAGATAGATTATTAATGACAAGCATGAAGCAAGAATCACATGGAAGCAACCGGCCTCGCACTCAGTGACCCACAAGTCAGTGTTATACTTGTAAAGAATGTGTTGTGTTGTCTACATACCTTTTCTTTTCTATGAAAAGAGCAACTGCTTAGTTTCTTGCCGGCTCTCCTCAGTAGAATCAGCTTTCAAAACCGGCGGTAGAGTCTTAACGTTTCATAAGTGACACAAGTTGTCCTACATGAAATAAATAAATCATTTATCATTTATAGTCTGGAATAGTACATAGGCAATTTTTTATACGACTGCCTGAAAAAAGTAGTATATTGTTTTCAGGGTTCATGTATGTATGTATGTATGTATGTGAGTTTGTATATTCCACCATAACTTCTATACGCCTGAACCGATTTTGATAAATGAGGTATCGTTAGAATCCCTAGCTTATTCCGGGTGACATAAGCTAGTAACATAAAAAAAGATGGGGTGACCATGGTCCCGCATTAAAGACCAAATTTGAAAAAAAAAAATCGAAAATTTCTTTTCATTTCTTGTCTCGAAAAATATTTAAGTAGTTAGGTTTGCAGGTTTTAAAAAAAAGTCCTAGCATACAAGTAAGTAGGTATTCTCAACCTCATAAACCAAACTTTAGGTGAAACCACGAGTTACGCGACACATTCCTTAGCGAAAGTAGTAGTAGCGAAGTAGATCCCCTGTAAGCGATGACTCTACGAAATACCACGCACAACAGGGAAAATAAAAGGAAAAGGGCTCAAATTCCACAAACCTACGACAAACCTGCCGGTATAGGCGATACATTATATACTCATAGATAGACTAACATAGCTAGATACTTATTATAACTATATAGGTACATATTTTTTCTCATTTCCAGTGAAGTAACAGCGGAAAAAGCGAACCGACACCGACAGCGAATTCATGTAATATTATAAATGCGAAAGTTTGGATGGATGTATGGATAGATGAATGGATGTTTGTAACTCAATAAAGACAGAACGGCTGAACGGATCTGGATGAAATTTGGCACAGAGATAGATTATAGTATCATATAAGCTATTTTTCTCCCGGAAAATTAAAGAGTTCCCGCGGGAACCAAAACGCGTCAACGCGGTCGAAGTTGCAGGCATCAGCTACGCTATTATTCGTTGTTGATACGCTCTATGGGTACAATAGTTACTTTGCTCTTTCATCTGTGGTAGGTATAGTAGTTTTGTGAAGTGTTGTTTTCGTGCCAGAAATGATCATAGCACGTTCAAAGCATGGAGCGGTAGTGGGCCGAAAGATTTATACGGGATGCAAACTAGGTAGAAAGTTCAAATTGTTGTTTAAATCAGTTTGTTCAAAAGGGCTGTTTAATTTCGGACGCAGGTCCAGTGGTCATCTCTTGGAACAGTTTGAAAGTTCCGATTTGTTCGATGATTTATTTATTTATGATCTCACCTGATGGTAAGTGATGATGCAGTCCAAGATGGTAGCGGGCTAACCTGTTAGGGGCATGGCAGTTATATTAAACCCATACCCCTATTCCTATAAGGATGCCGCAGTACAATTTTGTTTGGGTCAACTAACTCGATTTCCAACTCTCCTATTTTCACACGCATAAGAGGAACGCCTTCTATAAAGGAGTCGGCGTATCGATTCAAAAATTTAATAACGGCCTACCTACCAAATTAGTATCCACATGGACAAAATCTGGTTTAGTAAAATTTAACTCGCAAACATTAGTTTCCTTTATCATTATTATTAATTTTAAAACTCATACCGTTTTCTAAAACATCCCTTCCTGTTATAACTGGATCCTCAAAACAGGTATCAGGTACTACGTGAAATTTTAAAGTTTGTGAAATCTCTCCAATATTCCATACTTATAATTTGAGACGTACGTTTTATTTTATCGCCTCCAGTCCCCGTAAGATAAACGAGATCCTTGCGCACAGTACCTGACAATTTACTAGAAAAGCTTTCTTTCATCAAAGAGCTAAACGATCGGCTATCATATAGGAAGGAAACTGACTCACCGGGAGACGTTCATATGGAACCCCTTGACAATCTTTGTTACGTGTCCTGGATTTCTGCAAATATTACGGTTGAAGTCTGTCCGGTGTACGCGCGCCGCATCTAGCTTCCGTCATTTGAGCTAGTTTTCAAACCGGTTTCTTGAGTTTCAAAAACCTCTAAAATCATCTCTCTAGTGAAATACCGCTTAATATTCTGAAAAGCTGAGCTTTGGTAGTAATAGCCGTGTGCATTTAACTCGCGGCGCATTAAGCCATTCTTCTGACAAAAGACTGATATAACAAAACCTGTTATTACATCTTCTGGCATTTGGGTCTAAGGTATACGTTCGATCATGTTCCAGAAGCGTAACCCAGTTTCTGACGCAGTTTCCTTGACTTCAATTTGAACTTCGTCAAAATAATCTTGGTATCGAGGCACTATTTTCCTCTGTGGGCGATCCATGGTATCCCACTTCTGATAAAGGCAGTTCAGTGCCTCTATCAGGATTGTCAACCATAACGACTGGTAGATAAAGATCAAGGACAGTACAAGAAATGACAGCTTCGCATACAATTTGTACGATATCTTCTTTATAATAATTTCTTAACAAATCAACGAAATTATGGTACCACTAATTAGAGAATCATTAATTACAACGTTTTTAACTATTTCTAACATAAAATAATAACTGGATTACGCGGAACAAAAGCGATTCGTCGGAAGCGTGGTGCGCTTGCCATTGACGTTTTAAAAATGTGTCGTCCAATATGGCTGCGCTGACCATCGACACGACGCTCCGCCAGACTGACTAACTGTCAAATCTCGTTCCGACTCAATTTAAAAAGAGGGCGCTAGCGATGCGCCGTCAAATATATTATTAATTTACTAATAGTTTATTAAATCAAGATAATACTTCTGACTTTGTACAAAAATATTATAAAAGCAAAGACCAAGAAAGTAAAAGAACAAAAGAAAATAACCATGAAAATGAGAGAATAGTGTTTTATAAAACACCGCTGGTTTAGTACTAGTAATAAAAATAAATCATTGTGTTTGTTTACTCTGTACGGGCGAGCCGGATATATAACACACCAGTGTAACTGCGTCTTTACCCCGAGCGACAACAAAGACTTTTAAAAGAAAGAAAAGCTAAATTATTTCTTTCACTCTTTATAAAAAAATAAAAAAAGCTAAAACTCAATTTAGCCACATATTTATTTAGACACATTTTCCGCTAAGTTTGATGAAAAGACTATTGATATTAATACGTGTTATAAGTTCAACGTGTGTATCTGACTCTGGTATGGTAACTTCCAAATGGATGAACCGATTTTGATTCAGACTCTTTTGTTTGAAAAGTGACTTGGTCTGCCATTTGAAGATCATTAACTAATTTCTAGTTGATGTACGAATGAATACAACTTCTACGGGTATCGATTAGAAATGTATCTATTACTTAAATGATTGGCGGGTTTTTTTAAATATTTAATTAATATTATCCATTCCTGGATTATCATTGTCAACCGAAAGACTTTAACTGTGGATAAATGTGTCTTGGCGATGATCGCCTTAACCATTCGATTATTTAATCTTTGACAGAACATACTTTATTCTTTATTTATGAAACACGCCTGGGAAGACATACAGTTTCCCAATTCGTCTCCAACTACGAAAAGTAGAATTCAAATTTAAGTACCACTACAGCCCATTAACGTTCCACTGCTGGGTACAGGCCTTCACTCTCATAGGAGAAGGGGAATAAGAGCTTAAACACACCACGCTGCTCCAACGCGGGTTGGCGGCTTTAACGACTATTATCATGTAAGTGATAATAACCGGGACCGACGGCTTCACGTGCTCTCCGAGGCACGGAGGTGAAACACCTAACTCCGGGCTAGTACTGAGAATTTCTAATCAGAAAAACCCAACACTTAATTATGGCCCGACCCGGGAGTCGAACCCGGGACCTCGGCGGCCGCAGTCGAACCTAATAACCACTAGACCAACGAGGCAGTTAATTAAAGTACACATCAAATAAAATAAAACAAAAAAACTAACAAACTAGACAATTAGACTTAAAAACCTGATAAACTATAACTTATTTTCTAATATGGATTTTATTATTGGGAACATAGGTTTTATACCATGGTCTAGTACCGCTTGCATACAGCGGCTCCCAAAAACTCGCTAGGAAACTGTACATGCATCTATGAGTAGTGGAGGGTCGTTCAAGGCTTGGCTGTGGAGCGGGGATGTGAGCTGGACTCTAATGGAGCTCCACCGACGATCCGCAGAAGAAGACAGGGTGAAAGAAGGCGACGATATGCTCATCTTCTCCCGCCATAGTGTAGGTGTCAATGACACTATGCCGGTTAAGGTCAAGTCGTCTTAGTCGTATCCAAGACCCTGAATGCATAACCGCTTAGTGCGGAATGCGTAAAAGAATTTTTCCAGCGATAACAAAATGGGTTGTCGAAGGCTACGTTTTCTGATGGTGACCGCTGAGCAAGCACCTTGGGTGCCCAACGCCTACCAGTTCTTCATTATATACCTCGCCATTTGCCTCTCTTGTAGCTCTCTTGTTTCAAATTTTAAAAAATATGTCTATGTCTTACATAATGTACCTACTTAATATTCCCGTGTAACTAGACAAACTATTTTCATTAAAAGTTGGCTTTATTATTTGGCAGGAGTTTTGCTAGGTGATATTTAGTTAAATTTTCATCCATCACAACTTGTAGTTGATAAAGTTATGCAAGCGTAAATTCATCATGCACGCCTTTTTGGAGTTTATTTTCAATATTGAAATACCCGCGGCATTCCCTACAAATTATAATAATGTCCTCCCGACCGGATTTCAGCCTCGGCGGCCTATCTCCAGAGAGATTAGCCATCTACGAGGGTGATATTATAGTGCACAAGTATGAGTGCATACACAGGTGCACTCTCTGTTCCTTTACTCTCATGGCTCGATGGGATGGAAATTCCGACACGGCCGGAAAAAGATCAGGTGCAGGACCGTCGGCTTAACGTGCTCTCCGAGGCACGGAGATGACACACCGCCAACTTCCTAACTCCGGGCTAGTACTGAGAATGTCTTGTCAGAAAAACCCAATATTTGTTATATAGACCGACCCGGGATTCGAACCCGGGACCTCGTCGGCCGCAGTCGAACATGCTAACCACTAGACCAACGAGACAGTCCCTGAAAATTATTCTTTATTTTTAAAAAGGTTTTTGATGGAACAGTTAGTGAGTCAGTCTGGGCTTATTTTATTGAGATTATGTACCTACGTATTGAGTTAAAGGAAATACTACTAATGGATTTTTATTTGCAAGTAAAAAGTAGTTGCTTCAATCTACTAGAAAGTACTACTCCCTATTCTGTGCTACTAATTTTAAAGACATAAATAATATAAGCACAGAAATAGGAATCTGCTTATAGTCTTTATATTTTGTTCTGTGGAAGTGTGGATATTACCATTACTATACCTACCATTGCGACACCGGCTATTTAGATTTCTACGACCAGATCTTTGGACAAAAGACGTACCGTCAGGCGATTTAGCATTCCGGTAGGTACGATGCCGTGTAAAAACCGAGTAGGGGTATGGGTTTAATATAACCACCGTACCTTTGATACAGGTTAGCTCGCTACCATCTTAGATTACAGTCAAATGCTAACTTGTAGTGGAATAAAAAAAAAAGATTCAGATTAGCTGAAAGGTAATGTTCAGTTTTCCTAGTTCAGAGATCCTAGTACCTACGTATAAATTATAAATACGCATTTGATTATAAATGGTGTGCTACTACGCACCGAAGTTACAAAAAAAGCAGCATAAAAGAATAATTAATTTCATAAAAAGTTTCATAATTACGTCGCAAATTTTATGATGAATGGGACCTAATGACAACGCTGTTTAGGAAGCGGTATAGGGGATGAGAAATAAGTCATAATAACATAAGACCGCGTAAATAGACCGTATTTTTATACGCACGTACAGCCGCGGTCTAAAATGTTTATCGGTTTTCAAATTAGATTCAAACTCAAATTAAAATGTTTTTTATTCAATTGAAGTTTAATATGTCGAATTTTGAATTGTCGAGTGAATCTACCACTGATTTGGAATGCCGTTCCTACCGAGAAGAGCTAGCAAGAAACTGCGATTATTTATAACACTGCGTGTACAATGTCGATAGAGTCTATAATGCCATCTCAAGGTACTATGTGATTCGTGATTTTTGAGTTTCGTAATAAAGAGAAACCTCTGTCCTTCCCCGAGATGCTACCTATCTCTATATTAAATTTCATCAAAGTCGGTTCAAAAGTTCAAAACAAATTCGTTAAAATGTAGCAGACGGGCAGACACATTTTCGTATTGATTCTGATGACCGTAATTTTTGTAATAATAATAATTGAGTCGTGTCTTGCCAGAGTTTTATTACAAAAACACAATACTATTCTATAGTATTGTATTTTTGTAATAAAACTCATTTCCTAATAATTTCAAGTTAACAAACACAATAATAACTTATTATGCATTTTGAAGTGGTATTTATAAACAAGCAATAATTAAAAAAATTAAAAAACACGACTGCCCTGCCAAAACACGAACTAATATGTTAAAAATAATAAATGATGTTTTTTTGTGAATCACTGGATATTGAACTATAGTGTTGTATATTTTTGGAATCCACTCATTATTTTCTAGTTGATGATTATATTATAGTTAATCTTATTTTCGTTTTTTTTTTCAACTTTAGTCTTTAATGCGGGACCATGGTCACCCCATCTTTTTTTATGTTGCTAGCTATGTCACCCGGAATAAGCTAGGGAATCTAACGATACCTCATTTATCAAAATCGGTTCAGGCGTATAGAAGGTTTGATGGAATATACAAACTCACATACATACATACATGCACCCTAAAAACAATATACTCCTTTTTTCAGGCAGTAGTAGTTTTTTCAGTTTTGTCGTAGGTTTGTGGAATTTGAGCCATTTTCCTTTTATTTACCCTGTTGTGCGTGGTATTTCGTAGAGTCATCGCTTACAGGGGATCTACAAACTTCTTTCGCTAAGGAATGTGTCGCGTAACTCGTGGTTTCACCTAAAGTTTGGTTTATGAGGTTGAGAATACCTACATACTTGTATGCTAGGACTTTTTTTTAAAACCTGCAAACCTACTTAAATATTTTTCGAGACAAGAAATGAAATGAACTGAAAATTGTACACCTAAATAGATATTTAAAAAAAAGCAGAAGAACGTAGAAACGTACATTAAGGAAAGAAGATGTACAATAGTCGGGCCTTATCGCTAAGAAGCGATCTCTTCCAGGCAACCTAAATAGAAAATAATAAAAAAATTAAGGTGTGAGAAATTACTTTCTAGTGAGTACTTAGTACCTAGTACCCATTCTTATATTCTCGTGTTTCCTCACAAATGTATTGAAAAATGTCGTGTGATGAACGGGCGCTAAGACTTTTCACAACTGACGATGGTCAACCCTCGTCTAGCGGCTGGGGCTCACAAGAATCAAAGTCGTTTGTAATAGGGATAATGTCTATGTAAAAATAAATTATTTCTTACTGATATTGTTAAATAGAGGGTCTTCCAAAATACGTTCAATTCACATCCTCCGTTAGTTTTAAGTTTGATAACCATTTTAGAAAAGGAAAAAATTGCGTTGAAATTTCTATTAACTGCCATACTAGAAGCGCGTTTTTAAGTTTGATTAAGAGTCGCTAATATGATTGAGTTGTCACCATCCCTATTACATTACCATCATCGTGTGCCTTCTTCAAAATGAAGTTTTTGTGGTTATCACGCGAAAATCTTTTCTATTTCGAGCCACATCTTTTAGTTTTTGTAAGCTAAACCCTGTCCTTAACTTTATATTATCGTTTAACCACTTGCGCCTTTGCTTTTATATTTACAATTTCCGCACAATTTTCTACCTTGGCTAACTTTGATTATTATTCATCGCTAGAGCATGTCTAATGCGCTATCATACCTGGATGTCACATGTACCTACTCTCAAACGTAATATCGCCCTTTTGAGCGAATTTTGGCAACAACGGCCAATCCCACTGGAAACCAGCCATCCGAAGACTAGAATGTGTTAACACAAAGTCACTTTCTCCGCGCCGTAATCCTCATTACTGAGGGTGGTGACCCCTTTCTATTACCTAGTTAATAAATTCAAAAAAAATATCCTCAATTGAATATGCAAACGTTAAACAAGCTTTGCGTTTCACGGAACACCTCCATAATCGTAAATGAGGGCCGAAATTTCCTGAAATTAATTTAACCTTTGGCTACAAAATTGTTTTTCATTTGCCGCAAAACGGCATAACTCGATTTGCGAAGGGAAACTTTTGTAAAAGAAACAGCGCCCGCACGAAAAATGATCAAGAGAAAGTAATTATGTTTTTGTAATTTATAATGGAATTATGAAGTTATCTTAAACAATAAGGCTCAAAACGGCACAAAAGTTAATGCGGAAATATGATAGAACTTTAGTTTCAAATTTCAGACTAAAATTAGACATGTCTAGAAAAGCTTCATAATTTGATAAAGGGTTAAAGTCGGTTATTTAACAAACGGGTTGACATTGGTTTATAGTTCGCGCGCGAGTTGAATGCAGAGTTTAGGTATGTGCCACCTCAGGCGCCGACTGTATTCAATTCTCGTGCTACTATACTTACAGTCTTCTGGAAAAAAATATTAAAAAAAAAATTTAATTTAATTTACGAATGTAGTACTTCTCACTAATATTATAAATGCGAAAGTTTGGATTTATGTATGGACGTATGGATGTTTGTTATTCAATCACGCCCCAATGGCTGAACGGTACTGGCTGATATTTGGCACAGAGATAGATTATTAATGACAAGCATGAAGCAAGAATCACATGGAAGCAACCGGCCTCGCACTCAGTGACCCACAAGTCAGTGTTATACTTGTAAAGAATGTGTTGTGTTGTCTACATACCTTTTCTTTTCTATGAAAAGAGCAACTGCTTAGTTTCTTGCCGGCTCTCCTCAGTAGAATCAGCTTTCAAAACCGGCGGTAGAGTCTTAACGTTTCATAAGTGACACAAGTTGTCCTACATGAAATAAATAAATCATTTATCATTTATAGTCTGGAATAGTACATAGGCAATTTTTTATACGACTGCCTGAAAAAAGTAGTATATTGTTTTCAGGGTTCATGTATGTATGTATGTATGTATGTGAGTTTGTATATTCCACCATAACTTCTATACGCCTGAACCGATTTTGATAAATGAGGTATCGTTAGAATCCCTAGCTTATTCCGGGTGACATAAGCTAGTAACATAAAAAAAGATGGGGTGACCATGGTCCCGCATTAAAGACCAAATTTGAAAAAAAATAATCGAAAATTTCTTTTCATTTCTTGTCTCGAAAAATATTTAAGTAGTTAGGTTTGCAGGTTTTAAAAAAAAGTCCTAGCATACAAGTAAGTAGGTATTCTCAACCTCATAAACCAAACTTTAGGTGAAACCACGAAACCACGAGTTACGCGACACATTCCTTAGCGAAAGTAGTAGTAGCGAAGTAGATCCCCTGTAAGCGATGACTCTACGAAATACCACGCACAACAGGGAAAATAAAAGGAAAAGGGCTCAAATTCCACAAACCTACGACAAACCTGCCGGTATAGGCGATACATTATATACTCATAGATAGACTAACATAGCTAGATACTTATTATAACTATATAGGTACATATTTTTTCTCATTTCCAGTGAAGTAACAGCGGAAAAAGCGAACCGACACCGACAGCGAATTCATGTAATATTATAAATGCGAAAGTTTGGATGGATGTATGGATAGATGAATGGATGTTTGTAACTCAATAAAGACAGAACGGCTGAACGGATCTGGATGAAATTTGGCACAGAGATAGATTATAGTATCATATAAGCTATTTTTCTCCCGGAAAATTAAAGAGTTCCCGCGGGAACCAAAACGCGTCAACGCGGTCGAAGTTGCAGGCATCAGCTACGCTATTATTCGTTGTTGATACGCTCTATGGGTACAATAGTTACTTTGCTCTTTCATCTGTGGTAGGTATAGTAGTTTTGTGAAGTGTTGTTTTCGTGCCAGAAATGATCATAGCACGTTCAAAGCATGGAGCGGTAGTGGGCCGAAAGATTTATACGGGATGCAAACTAGGTAGAAAGTACAAATTGTTGTTTTAATCAGTTTGTTCAAAAGGGCTGTTTAATTTCGGACGCAGGTCCAGTGGTCATCTCTTGGAACAGTTTGAAAGTTCCGATTTGTTCGATGATTTATTTATTTAAGTTTAAATTGACTTTTGTATCCGGGAGTTTATGAAAGAGCACAGTTTATCCGCTCTTCTTTCTTCTGGTCTCTTTTTTTTCCAAAATTCTCTAATAAAACAGGATAGCTGTCTGAATGTCCGTTTCGAAACGTTTATAAAAAAAATAAGTGCCTACTTTTATTTTGTGAAATTAGCTTAGAAAACTATACAGTATACAGATGATCCCCTTCAGTGACAACTCTTTAATGCCTGTGTTTTTTTTAATCATTTTCAGGTTTCTAAGACAATTTTTCAGAAAGGAAAACTATGATTTTGAACTATTTACAGCCAAACATAGCAATTATTCAATTATAGTCAGTGTAGAGGCAGATGCCACACTGCACCTAGTTATAAAATGTTTTTAAACATTAACTATAAAATTAACATGTTTAAGCAAAATAATGTTACAATAATATAACTGCAGTGTGGCAGCGCTATTAAAAACGAAAGTATTATGTTCTATTTAATTCGAAAAATATAGATGGCACGGTAAGAATTTGAGGACATTTTTTTTTGATAATCGTACTTATAACTAAGATCTATCTTACCGAGTTTAAATTTTTTTATTAAAAATAGAGTTAAGCAAAAGCAAAAACAATCACCGGATTTTTCATATGCCCTAAAACATATTGTTATTATAGCATCGCTACGTTACTCTATTTTCTGCATTCTTTGACACGCTCTAAACTGAACCAAAAAGTTAAAAAAATGCCTTTTAACTTTCAGTTCAGTTAAAATCCATCAGAAAATATCAGTATCGCAACCGCAATACTATTTATTTAACATTCACCAACCTTCATGTCAAAACAAACCAATAAAACGGATCACCAATTTCCATCAACCGTTTCCCGAACGGAAAACATCGTATAAAAATGGTGACAAGCTCGTAAACGTTAATTAACATAAAAAGGGGACATCACAGCTCTCCAAACTCGATAAACGCTGCGTACGAGACGATAAATAGATTTCCAATATAATAAAAACCTATTATCACTTATACCGAACTCCAAAACAAGGACATAAATTTCACCATCGACGTTTATCCGTAATAGACACAAATATACAGAAAAAAAAATTGAATCTTACACTTTTCAAGTCCAGAGAATAGAAGAACATGGACACTCACCGATTATATTTAAATCACATTTGATGCGCTTCGCCGGTCTTATTGACGAAGATTTGAGGTTTAAAATCACACTTTTTGCCGCGCGCACTTTCAAACACTAGACACAACCAACCTCGACAGAGGTTCGAATGGAACTGAAAGCCTGAAAGCTCGCGCAGGCTCCGAATCATATCCCGAGACTGAAACTGATCTGGTACACAAATTTACCCCATTATCACCCTTAAACCTTTATCGATAAGACCTAGAAGGGGGTTTGTGTGTGTGCTTGGTATGCTATGCCGTAGCGAAGATACTCGTGCAACGTAAATTATGATTAACGTGTTTATTTAATTAAAATGGCGATTTTTTTATTTTATTTCATATAATGAAACTGCGGTAAAAGGCTTGCAGCAATTAATGGGGTGGAACGGAATCGACGGTTGGCAATTTTATTTTTGTTCTAGCCAATTTCCTTTTGCAGTTTTTGCTTTGCAATTTTTTTTGTAAGTGCGGGTGTAGAATTACATTCTGTTTTATTTTGAGAAATAATGTTGCATACTGTTAAGAAACAAACTACAAATAAGAAAACCTACCTACTAAGAAAATCACGGAAAAATAAACACAGAATATACCGACAATTTATATCATACTAGCGGATGCTCGCGACTTCGTCCGCGTGGTTCGCGGTTTTGTGATTTCAGTGGGAACTCTTTCCGGGATAAAAAGTAGCCTATGTGTTATTGCAGACTATAATCTATCTCTGCATCTGATCCGAACAACCGTTCAGGCATGAATGAGTAACAAACATCTATCCATTCATCCATGCATCCATCCAAGCTTTCGCATTTATAATATTAAGTACAGATTCACATGCTTAACTAATACATAAAAGTTAAGTTTTCAAGGCTTTTCGAAAGTCGCAAAATTTTTGTAATCTGAAATGATTATAATTTAGACCACAAGTCTAAATCACAACTAATCTATACTTTCATACTATGTCCGTGCCTGTCTGCTATGCTTTCATGGCCATTATCTGTCCAACCAATTTTGATGAAATTTGGTACAGAGATTACATCCCATCATCACGTCACATCTTTTCATTTTCATACAGAAATGAAAATGAAAAGATGTAGAAATTAGCTCTACCGATTTAGATCATATTATTTTGTACTAGATGAGCTCGCGACATCGTCCGCGTGGATAAATATTTTTTTATTCGCGTAGGAATTCCTTAATTTTCCGGATTAAAAGTATTCCTTCCTATATATATATTTACTCAATCACGCCTGAACGGATAAACGGATCTGGATGAAACTTGGCACAGAGATAGATTATAGTCTGGAATAACAAAAAGGCTAGTTTGTATTTCGAAAAATTAAAGAGTTCCCGCGATAAAGAGAACCGATAAACCTCATTACACGCGGACTAAGTAGCGGGCATCAGCTAGTAAAAAAAATAAAAATAAAATTTTTAGTCTCGGGAAGTAAAATTATTGCTTGGTTTACAATAAATTCCCGAGATCTAGATTTTTTTCAGTAATTAAAGAGCATAGCATGATTTTGTCTAAATAAAACAAACATAGAAAGAAATGGAATTAAAAAGTCAAAAGGTTGTTTTGTTGTGTCTTTTGATTTGAGGCAATGTAGACCATGGAATTTAGTATCCTGTCTTAGGGTACCTCCTATGGGCTTCTTCGTCTTCCAAGCGTAACGGTAGGAATATAGGAAACCCCGCTGTGGTAGGCGGACCTCCCAAGACCGTACCGTCTCGCCTCATGGCAGGGTAACAATACCCTGACACAAGCCTTCGTTGGTCACACTTATAACCCCGCTTATCGGCGGTCTGTGTGAGGAGTCAGATACCTTTCACTAAGCCTTTGAGGTAACTGTAGGTATCAACAAGGATGGGGAGTAGGTAATGTAAGGGATAGGGATGATATAGGACGTATGCGAAGTGGATCTGAAACCCACATGACCGTCCGGCGAGGTGGCGACCAACGAGTCGGTTAATGAAGAAGCCCTTAGGAGGACCGCTGGTAATTCAGAACAGTTGATATATATAGCGCATTGAGTCAACAATTTTGATAGCGCGATTCAGGCTACGTTCATTGATTGGTCAGATGGTATGACGTTTCGATTTTTTCTGCGAATCGCTAGACGTCACAGAGAGTTCTTGGGTGTATGTTGTAATTATTTCGTCTAAAGGCTCTGAGATGGTGGTATGATTTGGTTCGACTTGATTCCACACTATTTTACACTGACTGAAAATATAAGCCTTACTTATATATTATACTAAATACAAATGTATATTTTTATACATAGAATTAATTATACGTAGGTAATCATAGGTGATTATAATATGTTACTAGACTACATGATGCCCGTGAATTCGTATGCGTGGATTAATTTTTTTGATTCCCAAGGGAGCTCCTTAATTTTCCGGGATAAAAAGCCTATGTCCTTCACCGGGATGCTACCTACCTTTGTTCTAAATTTTATCAAAATCGGTTGACAAAATGGGGCTGGAAAGCACAGAAGACAGGCAGACAAACAGACAAGATTTTATTTTAGTCCAAAGATTTTAAGTCACGATAATTCTCTGAGCTTTAAAAATATATTTTTAACAACAAGTCAAATTAAGAATTATTAAATGAGTTAAAAAACACATAAAAATAAATATTTTCAGAAAAGAAATTCCTTCTTGAACGGAGTTTACGGAAGGATAAATTACGACATCATATTTTTGTTTATCTGCAAGGTATGCTTTCAAACCACAATCTCTTAAACTACGGTCTCGACTTCATTATTCAAGGAACTAAAAGTTTAAAACTGTGCACTAAAAGTCCAAATTTCTTTGAACGCATGTCAAAGTTACCTTCTTATAAACTGAGGACTTTATTAATTACATGCATTACAATTATAGCATTTAGCAAAAGGGAAGTTGATAGTAATATCAATGACTCCGTGTAGTGTTTTGACGACCTCCGTGGAGCAGTGTTGAGCGCTGTTGCCTTAATGTGCGAATGTCCCGGGTTCGATCCCCGGCAGGGTTTGGAAATTTATAATTTCTGAATTTTCCCTGGTCTGGCCTGGTGGGAGGCTTCGGCCGTGGCTAGTTACCACGCTACCGGTAAAAGACGTGCCGCCAAGCGATTTAGCGTTTCGGTACGATGCCGTGTAGAAACCGAATAGGGGTATGGGTTTAATATAACTGCCATGCCCCTAACTGGTTAGCTCGCTACCATCTTAGACTGCATCTTCACTTACCATCAGGTGAGATCGCAGTCAAGGGCTAACTTGTAGTGGATAAAAAAAAAAGTTTAAGTTCTGTATAAATAACCGCTAAGCCCTTTACAGATGTGCAAGTAAGTTGGGTGCCAACATGTTTGATCAATTTCCGCCTGTCAAACTTGCAAACCCTTCCAACATGATATCAGCTGATCTGCTGATATCAAGATGACAGCTGATCAGAATGGGGCATGTAATGTCTATAGTAAGAAATGCATTATCACACCCAGTTGGGTGAACTGGTGAACTGGTGAACAGCACTTCTGAACACGATTCAGGCCATAGTTCACCACTCTAGCTAAGTCAATGGCAGACTTCACACACCTTCAAGGACATTATGAAGAACTCTCGGGAATGCAGGTTTCCTTACGATGTTCTCCTTCACCGTTTGAAGCAATTTATAATATTTAATTTCTTAAAACATATAGCTAACTTCGAAAAGTAATAATTAGAAGTGCGTGTTTTTATACCCTTATACAGACTTTACACACCTTGAGAACATTAAGAAGAAGAGAAATATGACAAAGAATTCTAAGCATTTTCCCTTACAATGTTTTCTTTCATAACTCTCAAGTGATATTTAATTGATAGCTCACTTAACTACAAAAAACCGTAACTACGTGCCTAGAATTCGAACACCGAAGCACTGGAGGAGACTAAAAGACAGATTAGTTGTCAATAGTTGAAGTAGTGACTTTAGCTCAAGTAGTTTAGTTGTTTTTTTGTTTATAACCTTAACGATATTACTGCGTTTTTGGTCATGTTTTGCCAGGCTAGTGTATTATTAGGCACTAAATCATGCCCGCGACTTCGTCTTACTGGATTAAGATTTTTTGATTCCCGCGAGATCTCTTTAATTTTCCGGGTTGAAAAATGGCCTACGTCGTCAAGGATATGTAGGGAAGACGTCGTCAAGGCTTGAGTTTTATGGAAAGCCACAACAAGATATCTAGTCAGACAAACCTGACGTACAAACTTTACCTTGGTGGATATTGAGCCTTACGCCAAACGTCAGTCTCTCACTCAGGTCAGTCAATCACGATGTCTGATCCTTTATAACCACATATGACGTGATACGTGAATTGAATCGTGTAAGGTTACACGACGGTCGTTATTCAAAGGCTTCCCTTGACAGAATCTTCACCAGTTGATAGATCATAGGAAATGGACCTATTTGTTTTATTTCCGATGTTCTGAGCCTACAGCGAGTGATTTATGTTCTCGAAAAACACTAAGTTACTGGATTCTTTTTCTATATATAATTTCGGTGTTTTATCTTGTTATACTTTTGAAAAAGTTTTGTCGCCTTGCAGCTTGTGACTTCCCTGCGTTATTTTCTGCGCAGACTAGCATGGACTCGAGGCTCGGTGAGAAGCGGTGAGTTAGGGGCGTTTTTCCAGTCGCAGACACGATAACGATATATCGTGGCTGATATAGACTCACCGATATCGGGGCACTGAAATGTATTGAACAACCTTTGAGACTTTTTCACAAACTCATAAACTCATACTCTTTTTTTTGTATTGAAATAAACTTATTAAAAATCCTTTCGAATCATCCATCCGAACTTTCGCATTTATAATAATAAATGTGAAGTTCCATGCTAAAGGAATCCAACAGGATAACAAGGATCAGCAAATCAAATACGTTAATCTCATTCAAACATTTTAATATACTGACAACTGACGTTGTCATACATCATATGTAAGTGTAGATTTATCATAGATTAGCAGATACCCGCGACTTCGTCCACGTGAAATTAGTTTTTTAAATTACCACGGGAACTCGCTAATTTTTCGGGTTAATATATAGCATAAGACACTGACGAACAATGTAGCTTTCTATTGGTACCAGAATTTTCAAATACGCTTCAGTAGATCCAGCTGGAGATTACCCCCTACAACGTCACAAACTTTACCTCCTAGAGTATTAGTATAGGATTAGGATTTAGATTTAGGAAAAAAAGACCAGTCTTCAATCTATGAGATTTATGTCTTGCTAGGTAACTCACTTCATAAATTAGTGAAACTGACGGACACAGCGACGCTCAACTCTCCAGTTTGCTAATAGCTTCATCTATGACGAGCTCACTAACGTAGGAATGCATAACTTCGTGGAATAGTTGGACAACACATTAGGTACTTGACGGGTAGTTGGTATTGTGTCTTAACAACCATGCTAATATTGTACGGACTAGTTTTGAAACAACTTGCGCTAAGTAACCAGCACAGGTGGTGAGGGCCTAGTGGTTTTAGAAATAAATAAGATAGAAAGCATTTTTTTATTTTATGCACGTCCCACTGCTAGGCACAGGCCTCCACTCTCCAGAGAGAAGGAATTAGAGCTTTAACACACCAAGCTGCACCAATGCGGGTTGGCGGGCTGTAACGACTATTATTATATTAGTGATAATAACCGAGACCGACGGTTCTCCAAGGCACAGGAGTGAAACACTGCCAACTTCCAACTCCATCCTAACACCAACTCCATCCTAACACCAACTGAGAATTTCTAGTCAGAAAATCCCAATACTTAATTATGGCCCGACCTCGTCGGCCGCAGTCGAACATGTTAACCACTAGACCAACGAGGCAGTTGATTTATTTCATCACAAAAAAATTATTTCTAGTAATTCTTAAATAAACTGAAACTAGATGATGCCGCGCGACTTCATCCGCGTGGATAAAGTGTTTTATAATTCATGCGTTGACCCCTTCATTTCCGATTGAAAAGATTGGCTGTGAAAGCATAGCAGATGGACAAATAGACAGACATACAAATTTTCCCTGGCTCGCATCTCTAAACTTTTTATACGACTGCCTGAAAAAATGAGTATATTGTTTTCAGGGTTCATGTATGTATGTATGTACTCATATGTATGTATGTATGTATGTGAGTTTGCACATTCCACCATAACTTCTATAGGTACGCCTGAACCGATTTTGATAAATAAGATATCGTTAAAATATCTAGCTTATTCCGGGCGATATAGCCTAGTAAAATTAAAAAAAAAAACATATGGGACCATGGTCCCGCATTAAAGCGAGATTTAGCCTATCTCCGTGCCAAAGAACATGTTTTTTGTATCCACGAAAATTAAAATAATCGTATGCCACTTGCATCACCTATAAAGGACTACTTAAAAGACAAGGAAACTTGGCCATAATTTGCTCTATGGCTCTGATAGTTCCTTAGTTAAGATTATTTGTGAGATGGTGATAATAAAAAAAAAATACCCGGCTGAGTTTGCGTTGGGCTCTTCTCAGACCAGGGCGCGTTTGGAAACCTCGAAGCTTTATTTTTAAGATACCGTAACCGATTATCACCATCATGTTTTATACGTAAGTAATTTTTAACGTCAATAAGTATACCTACAGTGCACCTATATTGAATAAAACGTAGCATGTCCTTCCCTGGGATACAATCTGTCCCTGCACCAAATTTTATCATAATCGGTTGAAAAGATAACAGCTAGAACGTCAGAAAGACGGACAGACAGACACACTGTCGCATTTTTAATATAAGTAGGTATTTCCAATTATAATCTCAAAGGCTTCCTAATAACGATTATTTATCACGGTAATTCAATTAATTCAACGTAATATAGTTAAGCCAGATTGAGTTATATCAACCAGCGGTGAGAGTTGAGGAGCCGATAATTATGCCAATTAGCGGGAGATATAATAACAGTGGGTACTATAATTATGGTCTGTATGGGTTATTATTATGTCCTACAAACTTATGACCCGGTGGCCAAAATTGGACTATTTTTTGCCTGTTTAGTTTTTGTTTTTATTTAATTTTTCATAGAGAAGTACTAGTGTCACCTGGTCAGATAAGTTTGTCGGACTTATACTCAATACTCAATATCATTTATTCAATATAGGTAGTAAGTACACTAGACAGTATCTGTGGCTTCGTTCTCCGGAATTTAGGTTTCTGAAAATCCCGTGACAAGTCTTTACATTTCCAGAGTAAAAAGTAGTCTACATTCGTCCCCGGGAGGCAGACTATCTCTGTGACAAATTACGTCAAAATATGTTTAGCCCGGTAAAGGCCGTGAAAAGGCAACAAACAGATAGACAGACAGATTTACTGATAATAAATAGATATAAAGCCAGACATACACTCTTATCATTTATATTTTTTCTATAGATTTTATCTTAAATCTTCTGCTTAATTTTTTCCATCAGGCTTATTGCTAAGTAAGCTTAATTTACCTTCTACCCGTAAATCAATCAAGTAATAATACACCGGCATCCGATGCCCAATCTCCGGCAAGCCCACATCAAGATTACTATAGAAATTTGTGAATTAAAAAATACTATTTTATTAAAACATCATTTTGTTGACCACAAGCAACGAAATAGCAACCGTATCCCACCAACAATAGAACACAATTTGACCCACAGCAACAGGATGCCAATTCACGTAAAATATTGGCCCTATAAAAGAATCATGTGCGCAA
Source organism: Erebia palarica (assembly GCA_964035005.1). Lineage (NCBI taxonomy): Eukaryota > Metazoa > Arthropoda > Insecta > Lepidoptera > Nymphalidae > Erebia > Erebia palarica. The sequence continues at coordinate 14,227,818 of OZ035989.1, forward strand.
AATATAATATCGCTGAAAGCAATCGACTGGTTAATTAATTAACCCGAAAGCGACCACTATATTCGTAGCTGCGCGTTGTGGTCCGGACGAAACGACCCTTATTAATTTTACACCACTTTTTCCACTCCAATCTCTTAATCGATTTTTGCAACGAGATTTGAGGATGTTTTATTTATGTTGCTATGGAGATTGATTGGATGGTTGTGTTCCTAGTTTAATTTCTAGATGGATGTTGGTGGAATAATTGATGGACCGTATATATAGCTGGTTTACACTACTGGTGATCCAAGAGCCGGCGCTTTCTTAGTTTGGTAACTCAAAGAGGTAATAGAACCATTCTTATTATTGCTTATCTTATCTTACTTAATATTATAAATGCGAAAGTTTTGATGGATGTATGGATGTTTGTTACTCAATCACGTCCCAACGGCTTAACGGATCTGCCTGAAATTTGGCGCAGCGATATATTATAGTCTGGAATAGCACGTAGGCTTATTCCGGCGAAAATTAAAGAGTTCCCGCGGGAACCAAAAAACTTCAAACCACGCAGACGCAGTCGCGGGCATTCGCTAGTATATTTTAAATAACAAATAATAAAATAGTTCTTCATAATATTATTTTGAACAAATAGTCTGTATGGATTTAACCTTTAAAAGCTCCACTGTGTCTACAATATTATAAGCGTCGTAACCTTATCATCGTGTGAGTAAATATTAAATAGCATATAGGTAAATAATATATAACATAAATATTAGCCAAAAGTAAATAAAACAACAATAAAACAAAGCTTGTGGAACTAGCTCCTTTAGCTATTTAACGAATAATAAACTTTGATTTATTGAATGGGCGAAATGTTTTAAAAATAGGCTTCGCATTTTCTGCTACATCACGGGGGGTTATTCTCTGATTAAGTGATCATCACAAAATAAATGCCACCGAATTTTTTCAATATAGGTACATTGCTGCTTTACTGCTTGAAATTAAAATTAGTTTTCAACAATTGGGTTCTTTCGGGATAGAGGACGAAAGTTTTCTAATTCCAAGTGTAGTAGTTCGCATCATAACTAATCTGCCCCCCGATTGTTAAGGAAAATCGTAATCGTTTGTCAAACGGATAATTCGATCTGTTTAAGGAGTTCATAGATGCCTGCATGTTAAAAAGCATGTATGAACACCTTAAACAGTTCGAATAATACGTTTTAAGCTGTCAAATGATTACGATTTGCTTAAAAAGTTTTGCCTCAGATATGATTCAAACTATTTACTTTACACAAGCATAATATGTATAAAACGGTTTAATTTAAAGCTATAATTAAACATGATTGCGCAACTGTATTACTTCCGTTATTTCTATTAAATGTTCGTGTCCCCAAACACGTTGTTTGTCCTGTTCCTTCCAGCAATATTGCAGTGGTAACCAATGTAACTAAGAACTTCTGGTAACTAGACACGTCCCGACGAGTCTCGATTATATTCCTGGGACAATCGTGTCATGCAATTTTGATCTTTCGGTAAAAAGAATAAAGCTCGCAGTTGCAGTTGAGGTTTGTAATAATTTTGTAAGCTGCAGGCTTCCAAAATTACTGTTTAAATTCAAAAAGGCATAGAAATAATGAGTAAGTAGTATGATAATGTAAAATGTAATGGAATAGGTCTTTATTTAACAGACATAACATCCATAAAAATGCAACTCACATTTCAAAAAATTACTTATTGATAGAAAAAACAGTTGCAACCAAAAAATGGACAAAGTATGAAAACATCAGATATGATCCAAGTAACAAACCTCCATAGTATGTGTACATAACTAACGTCGTCAACCAATTGAAGTCCACAGCTGGACATTGGTCTTTTGCAATGACTTCCAAATCCAAGACCGCGCGGCTTGGATCCAGCGGCTCCCTGCGACTTGTTTGATTTGGTCCGATCACCAAGTTGGGAGTATGCCAACGCTGCGGTCTTCAGGGGGCATACTACCATCGCTTAAAGCAGTATTGTTTTAATATTGTTGACGTTCGTGTCTCAGAATTAAATAACCCGTATTTTTGGGACGACAAGGTACGTGACATAAAACTGTCATTTCGATAATAATGTTTTATGCGATGGTAGACGTAGTGCGGGGTCGTCATTCCAGCACTTTGGGACCACGACATCTATCAGTTTCCTCACCCATTTCCATATTTTCAGCTTCGCAACACGGCGAGCTATGTTGGCTACGTAAGCTGTCGAGAGGTACCTATGCTCGAGGCTGTCAAGAGGTACCTATGCTTCGTGTGCCTTTACAGAAATAAGGATATAACTATGATACGACAAGAAAAATAAGCTAGTGAAAGTATGTATACTACCACTATAAACCTCTATTTCACTTAAAATTAATCAACATGCACTTTGCCAACTTTTGAACCTAGTTAACTCGACGCGTACAGCTATTTAGGCCATTTACGTGAATTATTGCAGCCATGGTTATGCAGACCGCCAATTTTTTCTGCATTACCAAAATGTTAACTTCAAATGTGTTTCACTTATCATAAAATTTCGTACTTAACGTATAATTTGATATTATATTGTCTATATTAAATATTTCTTATTTTCTCAGTTTTATATTTGGCTTAAGAACACAATAAACATATTATGCTAACATTAATATAGAATAATGATTACAAAATAGATCAGGATTTTTTGGAATTATAATTATGAGAATACTTACAGCTAAAATACAGCTAAAGTCCGAAGACTCTTAGCTTAACGTTGATACGAAACAATTGGAAACAACTGCTAAACGTTAGCCTGCTAACATTTATCATCACATTCAAGGTGCAATGCACAATAGCAAAGTGGAGCTAAGGTGCTGCTTCGTTTTTGATAACAACACAAACTGAGTTTTATTTATTTTACTCATTTAAGCTCGCGGTGAGGGCGTGTCTCGTCTTTTTAGTCTCTTGTAATAATACGGCTTTAAGCACGTCGTAATTAAGCAATGGATCGACGTGATTTTTGCTATGAGTATAGTTGAGGACGTGGAGAGTGACTTGGCTACTTTTTATCCCAGAAAATTAAAGAGTTCCTGCGGGAATCAAAAAAACTTAAACCACTTGGATGAAGTCGCGGGCTACTTTTTAATAATTTTGTTAATAAGAAACTGTGTCTCACGGCTCACCCTTCTATTATGATATTAATTAATTGATATCCTGTACGTGGGAATAAAATAAGATAAGATAAGATCCAAAGTAACCAACATAGATCAAAGTATACTCCTAACGCCATCTATTAGCATTTTCTTGAACTACTTGCATATAAAGTATCTAGAGCTTGAAACCGAGGGCGTTTCAATCGGCAGCCATGTAAAATATTTCAGCGGGACATCGAAATAGAATGCGTACACTAAAATTCTACATCAATGCGGCGGGAAGAAAAATATGTTAAAAAACACTTTTTCTAGACACAATGTTTTGCATTTTCTACTCTAAAATCGCATGATGTTTGGGAAATAGTGAAGGAATTGGATGTTAATATCATGTAAGGTTAAAGTATTTGATGAAATCCAAGGTGTGGAACCTTGGATCTCATTCTACATATTATTGTTTGTTCCATTATCTGGTCGTCATTTTTTTTTAAATCTATGTCCCTAAATTTTTAATATAACATCAAACTTTTCAGTTCTTAATCCCCAATGCTGCTGGCGTTATTTAGAGCGATAACACATTACCCACGGGACAGGATAAAAAGTCGCGAAAACGTCCAGGTTGTATGGAAAACTCGTTTTATTCTGTCGCGGTAGTTTTTTTTTCTATTCCACTACAGCCTATTTACGTTCCACTGCTGGGCACAGGCCTCCACTCTCATAGGAGAGAGGGAATTAGGAGCTTAGACTCACCACGCTGCTCCAATGCGGGTTGGCGGACTTTAACGATTATTAATATGTTAGTGTTAATAACCGGGACCGACGACTTAACGTGCTCTCCGAGGCACGGGGGTGAAACACCGCCAACTTACAACTCCAGGCTGGCACTGAGAATTTCTTAATTGAAAAACCCAACACGTAACAATTTTTATGCCCGACCGGAATTGAACCCAGGACCACGTGACCCGCAGTCGACTTCGCTAACCTCTAGACCAACGAGGCAGTCACTTTTTCTATTCCACTACAAGTTAACCCTTGACTGCGATCTCACCTGATAGTAAGTGATGATGCAGTATTAGATGGTAGCGGGCTAACTTGTTAGGGGTAATATAGGTAATATTACAGCCATACCCCTATCGTTTCCTTGGCGGCAACAACTTTGCTGGTAGGGTGGGAACTATTCACGGCTGAAGCCTCTCACCAGACCAGACAAGAGAAAATTCAGAAATTACAAATTACCAAATTGACTTTGCCGGAACTTGAACCCTGGGACTATTGCGCCAGGGTGGCTGTTGAACTTTTAAAGAAAGGCAAAAAGGGTGGGCTAATCATAAATACTTTATATAGAAGTCACCGCGTGGTCTATATTATTTCATAGTCTAACTTCGTCCTAATCGACGCCAACAACATTCCAGTGCCAAAGTGCTGAAAATTTTGTGCTCAAAAGGTGACAAGTACTAAATGCACTAATAATATGACAGGGTTAACGTGCTCAAATGCTCATAAGTTATTCTAGACTACACGCTAACACTCACAGAGGAATTCCAATTTTGCACAGAGCCTACGAAACAAATACCTACTAAATGGATGCGATACTTTTTAGGGTATCCAAAGGATGCCAACGGGACCCTATTACTAAGTCTCCGCTGTACGTCCGTCCGTCCGTCCTCTGTCTAACATATTAATTTGTGCATGTGATATAAAAATACTTCGTACAAGAAATATGAGAGGGGCTCAAAAATCACGTTTGTATGGGGCCCTACTTTATTTTTGGGATAAAAAGTCAGCCTATGTCATCTTTCAGGTGTCCTTGAAGGAACAAACAATCCTAAAAACCAACAAACAAACACTTTCGCAATTATAATATTAGTATGTTATTTTACAGTGTTAGATTTACGTCTACTTACAGTGTTACAATTGAGTTTTATAGCTTGTCAGAAAACACACTTAATTTTTTAATACTTTCATGCCAGAAGCAAACTGAAAATCAGCGTTGGGTATTGGTGGTATTATAGCTATAGCCCAGCACAAGGCTGAGTTTACGACCTTGTGTTGCTGCTTGTCCTTTTTGCAGTTTTTAAATATTTTTTTTTTCAAGTCTAATTTAAAATGCAACTATGTAACACAATAAAGGATTAATTTTTTACTGTACTAAAAATACACAATCTGTGAAAATTTCAACTGTCTTTCTATTACGGTTCATGAGATACAGCCCGCTGACAGACGGATGGACGGACAACGGAGGCTTAGTAATAGAGCCCCGTTCACATCCTTTGGGTATAGAACCGTAATAAATTGTAACAATAATACCTACTTCATATAGTATTGTACTTCTATGCGCATTGTAACACATAGTTGCGGCTTAATTCAGTGTTGCTAAGCGACAATGTGCTCTGCCAGCAACTAGAGAAGAACTGTTGAGCTCAAGGAACAAGAAGCTTAAACTTTACTCTATACTAATACTAATATTATAAATGCGAAAGTTTAGACGGATGGATGGATGGATGTTTGTTACTCATTCATACCTGAACGGCTAAACAGATCTGTATGAAATTTAGCACAGATGAGATAGATTATCGTCTGGAATAACACGTAGTCTAGTTTTATCCCGGAATAATAAAGAGTTCCCGTGAAAACCAAAACACCTCAATCCACGCGGATAAAGTCGTGTGCATCATCTAGTATGTGTAGTAGTGCGAAAGTGTGTCTGTCTGTCTGCTACATTTTCACGGCCCAACTACACAACTGATTTTGATGAAATTTGGTACAGACATTAGTTACATCCCGGGACGGACATAGGCTAATTTTTTATAGGACATAGGCTTAATCTGCCAAAACAGACTAATACGACGTACAACTTGGGATGTGCACCACCCAAGCCAACAATACGCCCCGCCACGTACCACACAAATCCTCCAAAGTACTCTCAACGCAAGTTTCACTCCGACGCCGGAACATCATCAGGAGAACGTTTGTAAAGATTTGTAAAGTGCAAGAATTAAGATTATTGTTCATTCATTATTAAGGACTTCCGCAAAATAACGCCTGCTTTCATCGAATACTGTAAAGCTCGTCTTAAATTCTTGAAGCACCAAGCAAGAAAGGAGTATTCAATGAAATGCAAGGACCTTGCTAACAACTTTTGTTTATAATCATCATAATCACTTAAACCTATGGCTGGCTTATTGCTCGTTAGTTTTTCTTAGATTTTTTTTTATTTTATCCACAAGTTAGCCCTTGACTGCGATCTCACCTGATGGTAAGTGATGATGCAGTCTAAGATGGTAGCGGTCTAACCTGTTAAAGGCATGGCAGTTATATTAAACCCGTACTCCTATTCGGTTTCTACACGGCATCGTACCGGAACGCTAATTCGCTTAGCGGCACGTCTTTGCCGGTAGGGTGGTAACTAGCCACGGCCGAAGCCACCCACCACCAGGCCAGACCAGGGAAATTCAGAAATTATAAATTCCCAAATTGACCCTGCCGGACCTCCGCATGTTAAGACAACAGCGCTACACACTGTGCCACGGAGGTCGTCAAAAGTATGAGCCAGAGTAAGAATGAGCCAAAGTACATACACAGCCCATACAGTTCTGGCTGCATGCGAAAAATATACGCTGGCTAATTGACCCTTTATTATAGGTACTATTTAAAGGCCAAAACCCAAAATTAAAACAAATGCGTTAAAAAATTATTTTCCATTGGTCATCAAGCTAATTTAATATACTTATTTTACCAAAACGTAATGAAAACTTTAGCCCTGGTAGGACTCGAACCCACAGTCCCCGGCTTAGGAGGCCGATGCCTTATCCGTAAGGTCACAAGGGCTTATGACAGACACATCTTAACACATCAGTTGTATACTCATATAATATTCGTCCGTGTGGATTGGGGTTTTTTGGTTCCCGCGGGAACTCTTTAATCTCCTGATATTAGCCTACGTGCTATTCGAGGCTATAATCTATCTCTGTGCCAAAATTCATCCAGATCCGTTTAGCAGTTCTGGCGTGATTGAGTAAAAAACATCCAATCCATCCATCCAAACTTTCGTATTTTTATTATTAGTAGTGTAGATTGGAAAGGCGTCACAACCCTAAGCAATGAGGAAAACGACGTAGAGAGAGATCTATTATTTTATAACTTGTTCAAAATTCATACAATCTTTTAAGTTTCGCGGACATATGTTTCTAGAGGCGACACGGGTGTTATCATAGAAAATACAATGGAAGCACGCGCGCACCACGTGAAGAACGGGACCTTTTACCGCTCTGTCACAATTTGAGAAATATTGCTTTCTAAAATTTATGCTATCCAATCCATTCTTCTGTGATATATGCCGGGATGAGTTGCTTTGTATTGTTTTTGTATTTGAAAATTTACATACTAATTAATTTTTTTAAGAAAATAAATAGTTTCATTCGGCTCCTTAGAACGAGTAAACTTGGCCTGTAATAAGGGACAACAAAGTGTTCAATCTCTCTCTATCTCTCTAGTATGGATGGATAGAGAAAGAGTACATGCATTAATTATTTTATTTATTGTTGAATATTTCGAATTCCAAGATTTGACAACCTCCGTGGCGCAGTGCTTAGCGCTGTTGTCTTAGCGTGCGGAGGTCCCGCGTTCGGTCCCCAGTAGGGTCAATTTGGGAAATTATAATTTCTGAATTTTCCCTGGTGTAGTCTGGTGGGAGGCTTTGGCCGTGGTTAGTTACCACTCAACCGACAAAGACGTGCCGCTAAGCGATTTAGCGTTCCGGTACGATGTAGAAACCGAATGGTAGGTAGAGTATGGGTTTAATATAACTGCCATTCCCCTAACAGGTTAGCCCGCTACCATCTTAGACTGCATCATCACTTACCATCAGGTGAGATCGCAGTCAAGGGCAACCTTGTAGTGGATAAAAAAAGTAGCTCTCAGTAACTCAGTCGGAAAAGAGCTGCATCATAAATACGATGTTGCAGGTTCGCATCTCATTTACTTACTATAATCTTAATTTTATTTTTTATTTTTTAATACATCACCTAAAGTTGCTTTATCCTTACGTCCCACGACACCACACGGTAATACATTATACCTCAATGCCACAGGGCTGTTCTTCCTCTTGTTATTTCACTGTAAGTTATCCCTTGTATCTGATCTCAACCGGTGGTAAGCGATGATGCAGTCTAACTTAGACTTTGTCGGTGTTTTTATGGCATGATACCGCAAAATAGCTTTTTGGCATGTTTTTGCCGTGAGGGGTTACTAGCCACGGCCGGAGCCCGGAGCCTCCCACCAGATCAGACCAGAAGAAATTCAGAAATTATAAATTCCCAAATTGACCCCATTGGAGATCGAACCCAGGATTTCCCACGATAAGACAGAGCTCACCACTGCGCCAGGGAGTCTGTCATCGTGTTCTAGTCCTACTAATAACTAGTTTTCTAGTCCTTCATTATGTTTTTTTTCTGCAAAATCAGTCATATTCGATTTTGGACTAAAAATCTTTTTATAATGCGTCGAGGTTTGGGAGAAGGTCCATCGAGAAACTCTTCTTATGTATTCAGTGGCTTTATTGTTCACAAGTCTGTTCTTCAACTGTGGATCTTTTGATCCTTTTTACTCTGCTGCATGTGGTAAGTGACACTATCAGACTATTCACATGACCTTGAAGCCTGCTCTTAGGTTTTATAGCATTTCGATATTTCCTCCCTTAAAGTGGGCATTTCAAGATATTCGCGTGTTTCCGTTGTTCTGGTAAACCATGGAGCATTGAGTAGTTCATCATGTATAACGTAGTCTATAGCTACTAAGGACTTCCATTCAAAAAGGCTTAGAGAAATAGGTCAAAGGTGAGCTGAGCTTAGGCGAGATCGCGCTAAGCCACCATATTGCAATATACGCCGTCAAATCTGACCAATACTTGCGACTAGGTGTACACAACATTTCGTTTTTATAGTCCCATAAACTTATCCAAAAGATCGAACTAATTTTTATGCCTGTTTAGTTTTTGATTATATCTTATTTTTCACATAAACTAGCGACGCTGTCACCAGGTAAAATAAGTTTGTGAGACGAAGGGCTAACTGTTCAATCGTCAGATAAAGTTTATCGGAGGAATAAATTTGACGCTTTGACGGAGTTTCAATACAAAACCTGTCAAAACGTCAAATTTATTCCTCCGATAAACTTTATCTGACGATTGAAAAATTAGCCCTAATCAAACCAAATTAGAATAAAATAAAAGTTTTCATTATTCAAGTAACCTCCGGGACAAAGAGTAAATTAATATTAGTAAACTAATTAAATTAGTGTTGCTAAATATTAGTAAATAATTAAGTATTCTTTGTAATTGGCTATTTAGTAATAGATAGGTAATAAATCATTAGTATAGTTAATAACGTGTCTGTTATTTGAACAGACACGTGAGGGCCCGGGATGAACCATAGACTAGGTAGATTATGTTCCTTTTAAGCACGGTACACATTATTGTTCCCGAATAGTCCAATTTTATTATATCACCAACTTGACTGATTTGTTGGCGTAGCGAAACGCAAATATTGGCGTGAACTACGTGCCTAAAAATCTGCTTTCGAGAAAGTTCACAACTTTTATTTAACTTTGCAACCTCAGTGGTACAACGTCAAACGAAAATATTGCATACTTAGCACCAGTACGTCTTTACCTTAACAGTTGTTACTTAATAAAAATTCCCCTAACGATTGAATTTAGCTCTTAAATAAGTACCGTAAGTCTCGTCAGTCGTCATACCAGTGCGCATTCGGCAATCATAGAGACAGACGCAGTCAAAAGCACACGTTTTATATTTATATACGAGTATTTATGGTGATAATATTAAAGGTGTTGATACCTATTCGAGTAGTTGACTATAGCGGTAGTGGGACTAATTTTAACTTGCTGCGAGGAAAGCTGCAGGTTTGTGCATTTATTTTGCTGTCTATTTATAACTGAAGCAGTAGATATCCATGACTGTGTGGATTTAGATTATTAGCGTTTCTGTGGGAGCTGTTGGATTTTCTGGCATATCCTTCTCAGGAGTAAAAGCTATCTTTGTGCCAAACGTCATGATCGGTTCACCTATTGAGCCATGAAATGATAACAGATAGATAGGTAGAAAAAAACAACTTTTAGAATTGAGCGAGCGAAGCAAGGATCACTGAGTCGTTTGGACCCCTGTCCGAAAATTTTACGGGGTTAATTTAAAAAAACTAATAATCTCTTGAGGGCTGAAAAGCTTTTGTTCTACTACTTTTTGAGAACTTCAGAAAATTCATCAAAAAACCTTTTCACTGTACACTCTAGATGATTTTCAATTCTCTTTACCTTCAGGCAGTGGTCGACTAGGCGGCCGCTAACCAGTTTTATTTGAAGGGGTATCTTATTTCCAAGTGACATTTGCGTCTGCAAATGGGAAGTAATTTTTTTAATAATATTTAACTAAGCCATTTAAACGCTTGGGTATGTTTATAAAACAATTTAAAAATGTTGAGCAAATAACAATGTGTTAAATCGATTAAAACTTTTCCATGAAGACAGACGATTAATAGAATCAGTAACGCATTAGAACATCATTGAATCGAGCTGCCAAAGGTAAATTAAATGATTGGACAGAGATTAAATACATAAGTTTTTTTTGTTTTACAGTTGCTGTACTGGGTTGTCCACCCTATGGAGAATCGAGCTGATTCTGGCTGGGTCACCACTCTCTGCCTATATCTCTCTATGCTCTTACGTCATCTCAGGCTTGAATATAACATCAGGGTTGCTTCATCATCAGAATAATATGTTGTTAATTGTGCATTGACATCGACTTCTTTTTAGTTTCCTTTGTATTGACACGGACTTCTGGACTAGAAGAAACATTATAGTTTTTTTAATTGAAGTGATTTATTTTTCAATATTATGGAACCACTGAGACTTTCAGAAACACAGCTTAAAGAGCTGCAAGGGAAAAGAGCGATAAGTGAGAACCGACTTCAGATTTTTAAAGACTATGTAACGAATTTGAATGATTTATTTAGGTCATTGACCAAAACTGAATTTTATATTCTAAAACTGCGGTTTGGTAAAATACAAGAAAATTTTTCCGATTTCGACAGTATACAAACTAAAATTGAACTTGAATTCTTTATGCGAACCGGACAGAACCCTGTCAACGCTTTCAAAAATAGGTCAAAAATTGAAACACTGTACTTTGAAATATTTTCAATAGCTCATGCATTAATTGATAATAATGAAATGATGAATGATGTCAAAATAACACAACGACCTTGTTAGGAGACCTTGAAGCAGACTCCATTAAAAATATTTTAGGTCAGACCCATTAGTGATAGTAGTGATATTAGTGATGATGCCCGCGTTTTCGTACGCGTGGATTAAGTTTTTTGATTCCCGCGGGAATTCTTTGATTTTCCGGGATAAAAAGTAGCCTGTCCTTCCCCGGGATACAATCTATTCCTGTACCAAATTTCATCAAAATCAGATGAACAGTTGGGCTGCGAAACCGTAGCAGACAAATAGACAGACAGACACACTTTCTCATTTATAATATCAGTGTGGAAGTATGGATTATTGTTGTTCTTGTTTTAGAATTACAACCCTTTTTTTAGGAATGTCAAAATACGTTATACTTATTAAAACTTCTTTTCTAAATAATAATGCTCTATGCGATAGTCTTTTTTTTTATCCACTACAAGTTAGCCCTTGACTGCGATCTCACTTGATGGTAAGTGATGATGCAGTCTAAGATGGTAGCGGGCTAACTTATTAGGGCCATGACAGTTATATTAAACCCGCATACTCCTATTCGGTTTCTACACGGCACCATACCGGAACGCTAAATCAATTGGCGGCACGTCTTTTCCGGTAGGGTGGTAACAAGACACGGCCGAAGCCTCCAGGAAATCGAGGTATAATGGTATAATGCGTGTTACGAAATAAATTCCGCAGCAATTAGTGAACTAATACATTTTCCATACAGTAATTGCATAAAGACGCGACTACTAGCTCCACCTCTATGGGACTTCTTTCTTGACTCGGTATAGTAACCCGCAGCAGTACAAGTTGATTATAATACTTTGAACTCTGTAACTTTAGATATATAGTATCGGCAACTCTTCTTGCGTTGCACTTTAAGTTGTGTACAAATTTTATAATTATAGCTTATTTATACTCTAAGTTTAGACTATATACTATAACTAGCTAATTCCCGCAACTTCTTCTGCGTGGATCGAGGTGGTTTGGTTCCCGCGGAAACTCCTTCACTTTCCGGGATAAAAAGTAGCGTGATATTCCAGTCTATAATCTATCTCTGTGCCAAATTTCAGCCAGATCCGTTCTGCCGTTGGGGCGTGATTGAGTAACAAATATCCATACATCCATACATCCACACATCCATACATCCATACATCCATACATCCATCCAAACTTTCGCATTTATAATATTATTGTAAGATTAGTAATTAGTAAGATCTTGTAAATGTGAAAGTTTGAATGGATGTATGGATGGATGGATGGATGGATGTTTGTTACTCAATCACGCCAGATCGGCTGAACGGATCTGCATGAAATTTAAAACTGAGATGATTATAGTCCGGAATAGGAGATAGGCCACATTACATCCCGGAAAATTAAAGAGTTCCCGCGGGAGCCGATAAACCTCAATCCACGCGGACGAAGTCGCGGGCATGAGCTAGTTGTTAATACAAGTGAGTGCGCCTTTTTCATTGTCATAGCATATCCAGTAGGGCTAGTATGTGCACAACGAGTAAAATTATGTCTACCTATTTGTCTATCTCTATTTGTCTACCGAAGCTGACATGGTTACTTGACTCGCTACGCCAAAAGTAGGGATAAAAGCAATATTTCTTATTTGTGGTATTTTTCTCTATAAAACCTTGCACGCCGACTGTTTTTTCTTGTAATATTCTAGCTTGTGACAACATCAAATTAAAATTTTATGTTTTTCTTAGATTACTTTAAGACTTCAAATAAAATGTAACTATAGTGAACGTTTTGTTTTTTTTTCTTATCATTTTAAAACCCAATTCGCGACGGTGTCGTTTATCGTCAGAGAGTTAGCAAAACCTCTACAACAAAGACCATCATCCTTCCTTGTCATCTTACTTCAAAGGATCATTTCTATAGCATTTCGAACCAGTGGTAGATTCACTCGACGATTCAAAAGTACTTGTAAAAGTTTATTAGTATAAAAAGCATTTTCAGTTTTGAATAGTAAGCTTTTCACGAGACCGAAAGCCTTATGTGCTCTTCCAGTCGCGTTGGTAAATCATCGCCAATTTCTTAACTCCGGACTGTTTCTCACAACTAGTCCTGAAAATTCCTTTGGATTATAGTACTGTTAAAACTACTTGTCCGAAAACCCAATACCTAAATACCTTTACCTATAGTAATTATGCTCCAATCCCGGATTGTGTAAGAAAATCGTAATCAGTTACGCTTGTCAAATGGATAATTCGAATATTTAGAGAGTTAGCCCGGCTGAGTTTGCTGTGGGCGCTTCTCAGATCAGGGCGCGTTTGGTACCCTCGTAGCTTTATTTTTGAGATACTGTAACTGATTATCCTTACTAATGTTATAAACGCGAAAGTTTGTGAGTATGGATGTATGGATGTATAGATGTTTGTTACTCTGTCACGCCAGAACGGCTGAACGGATCTGGATGAAATTAAAGCACAGAGATAGACTATAGTCTAGAACAACACATAGGCTACTTTTTATCCCGGAAAATCAAAGAGTTCCCGCGGGAACCAAAAAACCTCAATCCATGCGGACGAAGTCGCGGGCATCAGCTAGTTATATCTAATACATGGACCTGACTAATTTAATCATAGTAATTTCGTGCCCCAATAGCCAGAAAGGTTGTGGGTTCAGATCTCGCCGAGTTGTTTTCATTACGAAATTTATAATTATTTTCAACTAGCTGATGCCCACGACTTAGTCTGCGTTGATTGGGGATTTTGGTTCCTGCGGGAAGTCCCCACCGTTGGTCTATAATCTAATGTAAAAAAAAGTATAATGCCAAATAAAACATGATTCATTTGATTCACATGACGATGCCCGCGAATCCATCCGCGTAGATTAAGTTTCTCTTTAATTCACGTAGGATTCCTTAATTTTATGTAACAAAAAGTAGCCTATGGAATACAACTTAGCTCTTCGCTATCTCTATAGAAAATGTCAATAAAATCGGTTGAAAAGCGTAACAGACATACGGACTTACATACAGACAGGCACACTTTCGCATTTATTAGGTATATAATTAATAATTAGTAAATCAATATTAGTAAACCAGTTTAATTAGTAAATTGGTAAATATTAGTAAATAATTAAGTATTCTTCGTAATTCGTTATTTAGTAATATATATTATATAAGTAAATAATTAGTATAGATAATAACGTGCCTAAAAAATTTGCTGTCGAGTAAGTTCACAACTTTTATTTAAACTTTGCAACCTCAGCGGTGGCAGATTTAGATGAAATTTCATAAATGATTTCAAACGTTATTCTCTTGCGAAGACAATGTTTTACGTGTTATAATAAATTATGATTGTCTGCTCGGACAGAACTCTAATGTCTTGGAGCTCGCATAACTTGACTAAAGATTTTCTGCAGTTGTATTTGTAAGTTGTAATAAAAAATTCGGTCAAGTGCGAATCAGACTCGCGCACATAGGGTTCCGTACCACCACACAATGCGAATTATTTTAGTAAATAACAAGAAAGATGTAATCAGCTGAGAACAACTCGTAATTAGCAGTGAAATAACTAAGGTTCATGTATGCGCTGCACTAACAAACGGTCCCAATGCAAACCTTCCCACTCCTCCTAGCTGTCAGTGTCACATGTCAGCAAACGAACACAGAATTGAAACATTGTGTTGGAGCCATGGAATGTTCGGAATTAGCTCCTGTGCTTTCTAAATACTAATAATGAAAGTCGTATTGTTCTAAAATTGTTGTCTTTAGAATTATAAGCCTGGTTTTAGGCACGTCAAGGTACGTGACATGAAACTGTAATTTTGAAATAATACTTACTGATTTAAGCGTGATCTGCCTTAATGCAAAGTAAACATGGAACCGCTCATGTGGCTGTACTGTATTGACAGTGCATTTGATTATGTGTCGCACTAACAAACAGTTCCAATGCAAACCTTCGCACTCCTACTAGCTGTCAGTGTCAGCAAACGAACACAGAATTGAATCATTGTGTTGGAACCAAGGAAAGTCCGGAGCTACTGTAATGACTACTATAGGAGACATAACCGTATTATTTTAAAATTGTTGACGTTTGTGTTTTAGAATTATAATTTCATAGATGAAGGATTGGTCTCGCTCAGATCAATCCTACATCTATGTATAATTAAAATAAAGTAGGTACCTACGTGACTTAAACTCATTTTAGAATAATACTACTTTAAGTGATATTCAGTTAAAAAAATAAAATATAAAATGATGTCCCACCGACTGAATTTCGGCCAGGGCGCCCAATCTTCAGAGAGATTACCCATCTGCGTAGGAGATAATAATATTATTGCGCACAAGTATGTGCGTAAGTCCAGGTGCACTCAGCATCCCCCTACTCTCGTAGCCCGAAGGTGCGGGAAATCTGTCACGACCGGAGAGAGATCCAGAACCCACCCACGGCGCAAAACCCACGGCTTAACGTCCTTCCGAAGCACGGGAGTGAAACACCGGGCTTGAATACCTCTATCTCTCTTTCTGAGTGCTATACTAGAGGGAGAGAAACCAAGTTTATCGCTTCTTTATCACGTACAATTTTATCCAACAGGCCTTCAAATCTTCAAAAAGAACAGTGTTCTAAATGAACATTTGAAAATTAATTTCCAAGCCTGCTAGTTTAGTAGCCTTAGACAAAGAGTTAATTGTATTCCACGCGTCGGTCGGCCGATGATTGAATCTGACCGATCTTGGATCGGATTACGTAGCCAATACGCTGCGTATATATCCTTAACAATTACTTCTTGAAACTGATATTATGTTTGATTCAATTTAAGAGACGACTAGTTAATTGACCCGCAACCGATTTGTTTGAATATCCCGAAATATTACTACCTGCCTTATATTCTTCCTAGTTGATCAAACACAGTTTTTAATATTTTTATAGTACTTACGTGTAACTTTTCGAAGTTATGTGTTACTTATGCGATTAAATGGTACAAAAGTATAGCTTGAGTCAAAAGGTAAAGGTAAATATCTTAGGTAGGCAAGCACGAAAGTTTATTTTATTTTTACTTTATTCTGAAAACAATTGTATTTTGTATTGTATTTTAGTGACATAAAATAAAATAGGTAAAACAAATATAGCATTACAACTAAACCTTATCAGTTTTCAACGTTTTTTTGCATATAATATTGTCTAAAAATTTTCCAAATGAATAGTTGTATATAAAATTTGTAAATAAAATTTGTTATTATACTTACTTTAAATTAGAATAGAGAAAAAGAAAAACAAACTAAAACGTATTGATTAAAAATGAAGTTCTTCATAATGTTCTTGGAGGTGTGTGAAGTCTGCCGCACATGGCCATCGTGGTGGACTATGGCCATTGACCAAACCCATCTGTCCGTGGGGAGACTCGAGCCGAGTAGTGAGCCAGCAATGGGTTGAACTGTCGGCAATGGGGTACTAACTACATAGTTTTATAGGAGATATTGATAAAGATGGATACATAGAAACAGCTGTTCTCTGTATCTCTTACTTTTAATAAAATTTAATTTTCTAAACTAAACGCTTCCAAAAACACCCTGAATACATAAATGATGTACCCTTAAATATTCTGTATAATTAGTGCAAGCTGATGCCCGCGACTTCGTCCGGGATTGAGGTTTTTTGGTTCCACGGGAACTCTTTTCAGCCAAAAAATGGTACCTTTGTTTTATTCCATACTAAAATCTATCTCTGTGCCAAATTTCATCGAGATCCGTTCTGCTGTTCTGGCGTGATTGAGTAACCAAATATCCATTCATCCAAACTTTCGCATTTATAATATTAGTAAGTATAGATTACATGCCAAATACCATTCAGCACAAAGACGTATTGTTCATAGCAAACTATGTATTCGCTTTAACAAGGGACTCCCCTTTAAAGTTTATAATCATAACAGTTCTTTATTTATGTTTCATGTTGATAAAACTTATCGCATCGGGTTCTCAGTAGGTTCCTAATTTCTTAGTAACGCACAGGGCGTTACTAAGAAATTAGGAACCTACTGAGAACCCATTCAAAATTAAATTTGATACCATGTTTATAACGTCACAAGCTGATGCCCGCGATTTCGTCCACGTGGATTGAGGATTTTTGGTTCTTTTTTTTATTTTCCGGGATAAAAATTAACCTATATGCTATTTCAGAATCTATCTCTATGCTAAACATCCATTCATCCATCCAAACTTTCGCATTTATAATCATACTAATATTATAAATGCGAAAGTGTATTCATTTGTTGGTTTATTGGTTTCTTGGTTTGTTGGTTTGTCCTTCAATCACGCCGCAACGAGGCAACGGATCCACGTGATTTTTGGCATGAACATAGTTGAAGACCTGGAGAGTGACATAGGCTACTTTATATCCCGGAAAATTAAGGAGTTCCCGCGGGAATCAAAAAAACTAAAACCACGCGGACGAAGTATTATCAGCTAGTATTAGTATAGACTAGTTAAAATCTATAGTTAAAGTCAAGTTGCGTAATAATTATAATGCTAGTTAAATGTGTAAGAGCACAAACAGAGGGAAAAAAAAGCTTGTCTGCTGAACAAAAAGTTTGCCTTCCTTTTGTGCATAGATCTAATATTTATTATTAGCTCTACGCTTTTATGTAGAGCCGCACACACCGCGGCATGAGAGGTCTTTCCCTTAGCACACGAACTTTGTATTACTATTTCTGTACTCTGTACATGTGACGGCTGTACACTAGTCACCACAAACAATAATTTCACACGGACAAAGTCCATCATTTAGTAGCTCTTTAAAAAGAAGATGTTGATCCATCAGAATAATAATACCTACACAAGTAAAAGTTGTAGAACGTAAGGTAAACCCACCCGTGCGAATCCAAAGCGGGTCAGCTAGTAGGGTAAAAAAGAAAATAACTCTGGTAATACGCAGGAATTTAGTAAGTATTTCTTTCATGTTTTTGTTCAGGGATATTTATTGTGTCACGCCCGCTCTATAACTCTTTTAGTGCCATCCGCTCGCCTTTTCCCAAAAATATTCGTTAGGGTTCCATAGTTAAATAAGGAACATCTTATAATAGGAATATTTCTAATGTCAAAAGTCGGATCAAAATTCAAATAATTCAAATTTGAATTAGGATTTGACAGACCTATGCACGTTTCTTTTTTCGGGCTATAAAAGTAAGCCAAGTTGCATTCAAATCTGTTCAGTAGCTACTAGATACAGTGTGATCCCGTAATTGACAGACAGATAGGCAGACAGGCGAACGTAAAAAACTTTCAAAAAATATTGGAATGTACTGGAATCGTCCAGTCCAGTCTTATTATTTATACTATCTATACTTTTACTAGTATTATAAGTTTGGACGGATGGATGGGTGTATGGATGGATGGGAGTATGTATGGATGGATGGACGTTTGTTACTCAATCACGCCAGAACGGCTGAACGTATCTAGATGAAATCTGTCAAGGAGAGTCTAGAATAACACGCTACTTTTTATACCGGAAAATAAAAGAGATCTCGCGGGAACCAGAAAACATCATTCCACGCAGATGAAGTCGCCGGCATCTGCAAGTAACTATATATAACGGATAGGATGCAATACTGTGTTATCCTTCTTAATAATAATTGTGTCTAAATGCGCAAGTAACTCTATGGCATTGAGATATGGTTTGTCGCATAAGACGAACAATATGCATAGGATACTTTTTATCCCTGAAAGTCAAAGAATTCTCTTGCGATGTTCAAAAAGCCTAAAGCGGACGAAGTTGCGGACATCAACGATATCGATAAATAATATGGCAAAATGTTTGGTCCGACTAAGTATATCGATGCCAACTAAGTTGGTTCGTCTGTTGAAAGCTTTTTTCACATGACCAAGCATTCCGAACTCTAAGTACAATTTACAATAAGTAAAGGTGAAGACAGACCAATCTAAATTACGCATCGGGATAAGGACACTTGATTTTACTGGACAAATAATAGGCAAATTATATAAGGCTTAAGCCAACTTGAACTGACGGTAAAAATAGAGTTCTGTACCATTTTCACTTGTTTACTAGGCATGTGAAGTGAATGATGTATTTTAGATAGATATCCTAATAGTATTATGAATACGAAAGTGTGTTTATGTGATTCGTTGGTTTGAATGTGACTTTTCGTGTAGATTAAGTAAAAGATCTGGAATCACATTGGCTTCTTTAATACCGAATAATTGTGACATTCACATGTGATTTTAAAAACTTATCAACGTGGACGAAGTCGCTGGCAAATCTAGTATCATAAAATTAAAACAAAAATATTATAGTGATAGTAAAGAGTTAAAAAGATTTTTATTTATCAAACGTCCTTAATGTATTTTTCAGACTATGAGAGTAAAGGAATAGAAAAATAATCTGTGTTTGTGTACATAATAATATTATTATAGTTGTGCAATGTTGTTTATTGGTTTAGTATCGCCTGTGGCTAGCTATTTAATGCTAATAACAAGTGAGTGTACGCTTTTATAACATAATTCCTAAAGAGTTTCTAGATTTGCCATTACATAAATTTAAAGAAAGTGTTAAACAACATCTGTCAAGTCGAGGTTATTACACTTTTGATGATTTTCTGAATGACAAAGTTGCATGGAAGCAACCGGCCTGGCATCCAGTGACCCACAAGTCACTAATTGTAATGTAATGTATGTGTTGTTTTGTTTACTTTTGTAACCTTTTTCCTTTTTAAGAAAAGAGCAACTGCTGAGTTTCTTGCCGGCTCTTCTCAGTAGAATCCGAAGAGTTTCTTCCGAACCGGCGGTAGAGTATAACGTCTTAACGTAACAGTGACATAAGTTGTCCTACATGAAATAAATAAATAATTTATTTATCAAAGTTCTTCTCTGTTGATATTAGTCGCTGTGGCTGAAATTTAGTATGGCTAAACATTAAAATAAGGTCAAAATTTGGCACCTAAATGTAGTTGTTCCGTATATCTCACGAATACTCAATTAGGAGTTGGAAGCCAGACTTACATGGCATTGAGTACATACTTTAAGTATGTACTTAATTCCATGTATGTACTCAATACCATGTAAGTACATACTTCAAGTATGTACCGTACCTATTTCAACAGATAAATTGATAGATTTTGAGTATAATATAATATCACATAATAAATTTTATTACTAGCGAATGCCCGCGACTTCGTCTGCGTGCTTTGAGGTTTTTTGGTTCCTGCGGGAATTCTTTAATTTTCCGGGATAAAAAGTAGCCCATATGCTATTCCAGACTATAATCTATCTCTGTGCCAAAGGAGATCGGCGAGCTCCTATATAGTTTCCGACCCAGGCTTGAGGGTCACGTTCACGCATCAAACTTCTCATATTTTTTATACTAAACCAGACCAACAAAAAAGTTTATCAAAGTCAATCAAATAAAGCTGGGAGAAAAAAGATATTCTTAGTGATAGTTATGTGAGGTTAGGTTTTCATTTCATTGTTTTTAAGCCAGATGACCACTTATTAGCTTCTAAAAATCTATCAGGCACTGCAGATCACCTATTATCTGTCCATATACCAAAGAGAACACGGTTTCTTTTAATGTAGGTAGGTAGGTACATTAAAAACACTACAAACTATACTACGTAATCCAACGTAACGTGGCCATACAAATTGATGGTGCCATAACTATTTATTTGGAAGTATTGGGAATAATAAGAACTATAATTCATGCAAGAGATTTAGGTAAGGGAGGTCGCCCACGGCGGCTTCTTCCATCGATTCAGTAGCGCGCTACTATTTCTGGCCACATCGGGTAAAAGAAGAGCGGGGGTGCCGGTAGGTACCTACTACACCGCAAGACTGTATCGATAATGCATCGCCTTTGTATCAATGCTGTATTGCGTTAATACCGATGCAAAATCGTAATAAGTACGTGTCCGATATATCTAGATTCTAGACCAGCGACTGATTCGCGACCTCGATTGGCACATCTCTACCACAGTCCACGAATGACATTTGATTGAGTTGACAATAATTGACATTTGACACGTTAGTTTGTACTTTTACCTCAGATTAAAAACCTATTACACTCCGTATTGCCATTAAAATGACTTTTTTATTGTGTCATAATTATTTTTATTTTTGATCCCCATCTTCTAAAAATTTGGTGTTTACACAGAAAAATACTTTGAAATATATTAAAAAATATTAAATGCTTTCTGAATCTGTACGGTTTTTAAATTAGCTGGGTCGGACTTCGCCGATCTCCTTTCAGCCAGATACGTTCAGCCGTTGGGGCGTGATTGAGTAACAAACATTCATACATCCAGACATCCATACATCCATGCTCACTTTTACACACAAACAAACTTACAAACTTTCACATTTATAATATTAGTAAGATACTATTACAACGTTAACCGTAAATGTTGCGTACTTTGCACTAATATGTCTTTAACTTAACAGTAATTTTACTACAAATTACTAGAATTAATAGCCGAACGATGGAGTTATGTTTTATGTAAGCACCGAAGTCTTGGCATACCAATGCCAATTGCCATTCCGCATTCGACAGTCACAGAGACAGACGTGAGACCGTGAGACGCAGTTTGATCACCACAGTCAAAAGCACACGTTCTTCCTGTTGTGATAGATAGTATAGCAAACGAAACCAGCTCAACCAACTGCTAAGTAGCAGTTAACCACAGTGGAACAAATTTTGAGTTGCTGGAAAGAAAGCTGCAGGTTTGTACATTTTTTTTTTAATCTCTTTGCTCTTTATTTTTAAGTGAAGCAATAGATACCTGTGTGGATTTAGATTCTTAGCATAGCATTTCCGTGGGAGCTGTTGGATTTTCTGGGATATCCTTCTCAGGGGTAAGAGCTATCTCTGTATATCATGATCGGTTCACCTGTTGAGCTATGAAACGATAACAGACAGATAGGCAAACAAAAATACTTTAACATTTATAATAATAGAGCGAGTGAAGCAAAAGGTCTCTGAGCCTTTTGGGTGGATTGGCACTTGTCCGAAAATTTAACGGGGTTAATTTAAAAATACGAATGATTTCTTAAGGGCGAGTTCTCCAAATAGTACCGCAGAATAGGTAATAGTAAAATAAATAGTTATATTAGTGAAAAATTTTGTTCTACAAGTTTCTGAGGAACTTAGTGAATTCACAAAAGAAAAAAAACTTTTCACTGTACGCTCTAGAGTCTAGATACTCTTCTACTCCTTGCCTTCAGTAGGCAGTGGTGGACTAGTCGGCCGATTACCGGTTTTATTTGAGGGGTTTAACATTTCTATGAGACATTTGCTTCTGTAAATCGCCAGTCATTTTTTATATAACCTTTACTTAGACTTGAGGGGCAGAAGTTTTTAATCAGAGCACAAACATAAGTTTTACTACAATAATTGACGATAACCTCCAGGCTATCAAACCTGGTATTTTAGACCAATTTTGTCTATTCTCAAAATGGACGTACTACGTGGATAAGTACTATAATTTTTGGCTATGCTATTTTTTACGTGTTGGCTTGTCCGATGTATCTACTTCGCAAGTAGCTGTAAGAAATGATGCATATAATATATCTGTCCCTTTTAAACCCATTGCCGGCTCACTAATAAGCACGAGTCTCCTCTCGGAATGAAAAGGGTTGAGCCATAGTCCACAACGCTGGCGAAGTGCGGATTGGCACTCTACACACAATTTCTGGAAAATTATGAAGAATCCAGTCCAAATCCAATCCAGTGAATGAACTAGAAGTTTAATTCGCTATAATCACGCCCTGTACCACACAGATTTGTCTACTGTAGCGGATTATAGCGAATTAAACTTCTAGTTCATTCACTACCATGGACTTCCGCAAAGTAACGCCTGCTTCTATTCAATACAAATCCAATCCATCCAATGAGTATGGAAGCCTTCAAAAACGTAATTTTATTTCTTAAAACGCACATAGCTTCGAAAAGCTGCAGGTGCCCGGGGATCGAACACGCGACCACGTAAGGAGGTCGGGTGTCTTCCGCACTAGGCTATAACCGCTTCTATACCTTAATACATAGATTTTATTTACTTTTACAGTTGCTGTACTAAGCCGACCGCTGTACGGAGAGTCTAGCTGTTTCTGGCTGGGTCACCACTCTCTGCCTATATCTCTCTATGCTCTTACGTCATACCTGACTTGAATATAACATCAGGTTGGATTCATCATTAGAATATGTTTTTAATTGTGTATTGACACGGCCTCTAAACTAGACAAACAAACAAAACTAGAAACATTATAGCATTTTTAATTGATGTGATTCTTGTTTTTCCATATTATGCATTCACTGAGACAAATTGTTTTTGACTCACAACTTTTGGAGCTGGAAGGGAAAAGAGCTATGATTAAGAACCGACTTGAAAATTTTACAGATTTTGTAAATAATTTGGATGATTTATCGAGGCCATTGACTGCATTTGAACTTTATATTTTTAAATTGTGGTTTGCAGAAATAAGAGAAGTGTTTTGCGGATTTAACCACATACAATCTAAAATTGAATTACAACGGTATATAAATAGCAACGGTTGTAACCCTATCGACCCTGATAAACATAGGTTAATAATTGAAACACTGTACTATAAAATACTTTTAAATCTCATGCATTAATTAGGAATAGTAAAATGATGTATGATGGTAAAACTGACAAGCCTCGAAAGTTCGACGAGTCGGATGTGGATTCCATTTAAAAAGATCTTAGGTCAGATCCCATCAGTGACCTAGTACCGTCTTACCTACTCTTAGCTATAAGTTTTATCCTAATTGTAATACGAAAGTCCTATGTGTATTATTGTGTTATGTTTAAGTTGTATCTGTAATTGTAGATATTTTTGTAGCCAGGGGAAATGAATTGGGTGACTGTAAAGTCTCCCCTGGCATATTTTTATACGTCTGCCTTAAAAAAAGGAGTAAATTGTTTTAAGGGTTCATCTATGTATGTATGTATGTGAGTTTGTATATTCCACCATAACTTCTATACGCCTGAACCGATTTTGATAAATGAGGTATCGTTAGAATCCCTAGCATATTCTGGGTGACAAAGGCTATTAAAAAAAAAATTTGAATTGAATTGAGATCATGGTCCCGCATTAAAGATCAAATTTAAAAAAACATAAATAAGATTAACTATATAATCATCATCTAGAAATGTCTGAGTACAGAGCTCGTCTGAAGTGGCTCCCAATTAGACTCCGTCGTAATCTGCACATTCTGACACTCCTCTACTCTATTCTATACAATCCTCATACTCCTTCTTACCTCAAACAACGTTTCTCCTTTCTTGGCTCTAACAACGAATGACAACACCTAAGGTCATGTACGGATAATCGCTTGCACACTCCTGTCAGTCGCACAGGATATTATGATAAATCTTTTACCCGTAAATCCGTATTATTGTGGAACAGCCTACCAGCGGATATACGACAGTCTAAGTCACTCTCTATCTTCAGAAGTCACTTGCATAAACATTTCCTATCAGGTAACAATTAATTCACTAGTCCTATATTTTATTTCGAATTATTTAGTATTTATGTTTATATGTATCTTTGTATGTATGTATGTATGTATGTATGTATGTATGTATGTATGTATGTATGTATGTATGTATGTATGTATGTATCTATGTATGTATGTATGTATGGATGGATGTATGCATGTATGTACATATATTACATATTTTAATTTTTAATTGTTGCACTATCCCGCGCTCTTTTTTTATAATCTCTCTCCCCAAAGGTTGTCTGGAAGAGATTGCTTTAGCAATAAGACTGCCTTTGCACCCTTCTGTCTTATCTTTTAAGCTTTTCTTTATTGTTATTGTTTTTAAGTGTGTGCAATAAAGAGTTTATCTATGTATCTATCTATCTAGAAAATGATGAGTAGATTCCAAAAATATATAACACTATAGTTCAATATCCAGTGATTTTAGTTTACGTCCTTATTACTATGACCTTAGGGTTATTTATGTCTATTCGAGCGTTGGAGGTACACAGTGGCTGTCACACGCATGCTTAGTTATATATAGTAACTATGGTGTTATTCTTCGAAATGGAGAACCATTATAACCCATTCCTCAGAGCTGCATTCAATTCATGCGCCCACAGTGGGGGCATAGGTACTCAATACTCAATATCATTTATTCAATATAGGTACACTGTAGGTACACTTATTGACGTTAAAAATTACTTACTTATAAAACATGATCGTGATAATCGGTTACGGTATCCTAAAACTAAAGCTACGAGGGCTACATCGCTTAAACAGTTATTTTTAAATATAATTGTGGCTGTTCTTGTTTCAGAACTACAATCCTTATTTGACGGACGTCAAAGCACGTTAGATTAAAATGTCATTTACAAATAATACTGCTCTAAGCGATGGTCATGGTATAGTGCGTGTTCTATTTTTTCTTAGTCCACAAAACCGACTGCAATTATAAAAAAATTGCGTTTACTCGATGTGGAAATGGCATGCATACAATTAAGGCACTAATTACACACTAAAAACTTAATAACTACAACATAACTTACGCCAAAGAAAAAAGAGATATTAATTATTAATAAAAACAATACAATAAGCATTAAGGTTAAAATTTCTTTTTGATGGTTTTGACGCTATCACAGAAGATATCTATAGTATTTCGATAACAATTTGCGAAGGATAACATTACGAAAACATTACGTGTTACAAAAGAAATCCCGTAGCAATGAGGGCTACCGTTTTTATGCTCACTAGCTGGCGCCACTGGCGAATAAGGTCCTAAGTATTAAACAAGCATATTTTGACAAAAAATACGTTTTAAATAGTAAGCACACTGGAACCAGGGGCATAATGTCTTCTGTAACTTCTGAATTCTTCTTCTTTCAACCGCTTAATTTTTCACTTTTTTTCTTAGCTCCGCTTTCGCAGCGCACTGACATTCATTGACACGTATATCTTCATTAATTAATCCGGCATTGCAAAATACATTAATGAAATAATTAGACCCGCGATAAAGGCCCAGTGATAATATCTATTTGATATTTTGGAGACCTCACTCTCTACACTAGCGCCTCTAGCGGCGAATTTAAACGCAGCAGCCTCCATACAATAATTGAATAAAAACTCGACTACTAGCGCCAGCTCTATGGGACTTCTTTTACATTTTACATGGACTATATTAACCAGTATAATTTGATTCAAATAATACTTTGAACTCTGTAAGTTTAGATATATAGAATAGTGGCAACTGCAACACTTCTTGCATTACGCCTCAAGCAGAGTACTTATTTTACAATGTTAGCTCTTTTGGTCATAGCGTGTCCAATAGGGCTAGCATGCCCACAACGAGTAAAATTATGTCTACCCGTTATTTCTTTTAGTCTACCGAAGCTAACATGGTTACTTGACTCGTTATGTCAAAAGTAGAGATAAAAAATAAAATAAAATAAAATATAATTAAAAGTAATATCCATAAATAAAATGTATAAAAAAAATATTTATCTTTGTAAAGATAATTTTTTATGGTATTTTTCTCTATAAACCCTTACATGCCGATATTTCTCTTGTCGCGAGATAGCTCATTGTGCGCATGCTAAGCCTGCAGACCGTATCAAAACGCAACCTTCAACAAAAGCATTCTATAAAATAGACGCGTACAGAAAGACAACATCAAATAAAAAAATTATAATTTTCTTAGATTGAAGACTTCAAATAAAATGTAATTATAGTGAATATTTTGGTTTTTTTTCTTACTCATTTAAACACCTAAAATACCCAATTTGTGACGGTGTCGTTTATATCGTTAGAGAGTAAGCAAAACTACTACAACAAAGACCGAAGGCATTACTTCATAGGATCATTTCTACAGTAAGCTCTTCACGATACCGAAGCCCTTATGTGCTCTTCAAGCCACGTAGGTAAACCATTATTATTATTATACACTTTATTTGTACCACCACAAGTGAAATTACAAATACAAAAATTGGAAAAAAAGTAAACACAGACAGAAGTAGGATACAAAAGGCAGCCCCATAGCTTAGGTAGCGATCTCTACCAGGCAACCTCAGGAAAAGGAGAAAATTGGGGAAAATATAGACTGCAGGTGGATCTATATAATATTATACTTACATTCAAATAACTACATACTAATACTTAAACCAATAGTAAATATATATATAAGTATTAATAATATACCTAATTATAATATATAGGTAAGTATTTCAACTATGCTAAGATAATTTTTGTCAATTTCCTAACTTTGGACTAGTTACTTCTCAGCACAATTCTCGAAAAATTTTCTTTGGATTATAGTTCTGTAAAAGTTACGTGTCGGAAAACCCAATACCTGAATACCTATACCTATAGTTATAATGGTCTATCCCGGATTGTGTAAGAAAATCGTAATCAGTTACATTTGTCAAATGGATAATTCGAACTATTTGAGGAGTTCATAGATGCATGTTAAAAAGCAAGTATGAACTCCGGAAAAAGGTCGAGTTATAATATGTTTCAAGCTCTCAAAGAATTATGAATGGTTGCATTCTTTCATGGCTTAGAGCACTAGGTATTATCAAGACACGCGGAAGCGTGTCCATTCAAAGTTCAAAAAAGAAGGAAGAACTTTAAAAAACTGGCGAGCAGCACCGTGTGTAATATTACACGAACCATTTGGAGCCACTTTTGACCCCCTCATAACTCAAAAACTATTTCACATAAACATGTCAAATTTGGCGCATATATTGAGACCCGTGAGATACATATGTGCTCCAAATTTCATAAGCACACCTCAAATGGTTATTTAGATATAAACGTACAAAAATCGTCATTTTTATGATCTACCTAGGTATAGATCAAAACTCTGACACGGGGCATACTACCATTGCTTAAAGCCGTATTATTTTAATATTGTTGACGTTCATGTTGTAGTGTTATAATCATTATTTTAAGGACGTCAAAGTACGTGACATTCAACCGTTATTTTGAAACAATACTGCTTTAAGCGGTGGTAGTAACTCCGTCGTCCACTTCCTGCGGCAACTTGCATTACATTCTACGCATAGTGCATGCACAACTAAATAAAACAAGAGTTGTTAAGTAAAAAAAAAACTCCGATTACATAAATCATACTTCAGGTCTTTGTTTAAATTCGTTATTTTGTGTTGTTAACTATTGAAAATGACACATAATTATTATTTTAATGTAAATAATAATGAATAATAATATAGTTGCATTAAAACCTTACCTTCGTATTCATGCATTTTATGCAACGAAACGTCATTGACAGAACAGAAGAAGAAAGTATTTGAAGTCGTCAGTTCAAGCTATCAGTCATTGTGATTTGTATTCATTGTTTATAGTGGTTTTAGTGATATCGACTGTTTACCGTGCTTGTTTTCAATGTAAAAACTTTTGATTTTGAACTTTTGCAATCAAAATTGACGAGATGTAGAAATGTGCTGTAATACCGCCCCGACTTGGCCAAATTAAGTATAAACAGAAAACGCGTTAAAAAAAATCCGGATACTGAATGGGCCATTCACTCGAATATTTCAAAGGTACAAGAAAATATAGAAAATAACACAAAAAAGACAATTATACCCCGTAAACGTAGGAAAATGCAGTAAATTAACAAAACCATTTTGTATTAATTTTATTATGAATAAGTACCTACTAATGTAAAACGTAAACTAAACTAATAGAAAAGTCCTATTACAGTGTAAAGGATTATTTGAATGATGGCATGGGTATGAATTGTTACAGCGGCTGATTATGTAATGTTATATTATAAGAACATATATATAATTTCAAATATTTGTGAGATGGTGATAATAAAAAAACACAGCTGAGTTTATTGCGGGCTCTTCTCAGACCAGGGCACGTTTGGAACCCTCGTAGCTTTAGTTTTAAGATACCGTAGTTAATTATCACCATCACGTCTTATGCTCTGTAAGCATGACGTTCAGAAGGTGTACTTTGTAGGTACCTATTTTGAATAAATATGTTTTGAGTTTGAGATTGAGTTCAATAATTTCTGTACAAAAAGTAATGATATCCCATCAAAAACATAAATGTAAAATAAGAGCCAAGTTCAAAATTGTGATTTAGATGCCTTGGTTGTTGACTTCAGCGACAAAAGAAGTGAGATCTAAATGGGTGCCAAGTTCAATGGTCAGTCCTGCAATTTATTTATCCCATCAAAAACATAAATGTGAAATGAGAGCCAAGTTCAAAATTGTGATATATATGCCTTGGTTGTTGACTTCAGCGACAAAAGAAGTGAGATCTAAATGGGTGCCAAGTTCAATGGTCAGTCCTGAAATTTATTTATAACAACATATAATATTTTATAACAACTTAAAATATCATTTCTTCTTATAACTTAGTATAAAATGTTGAAGACTAAGGCTTTGGCTTGGCTAGTTTTCATATACGAATTATAGCCTTCACAAGTTGTAAGTTCTTATTTTATTCTTCCGAAAATTTGGCTTGCTGGTAGAAACTGTACTTTTAGGTACCTACTTAATAATAATTCGTATATGGAAACTAGCCAAGACAAAGCCTTAGTCTTCAACATTTTATACTAAGTTATAAGAAGAAATGATATTTTAAGTTGTTATAAAATATTATATGTTGTTATAAATAAATTTCAGGACTGACCATTGAACTTGGCACCCATTTAGATCTCACTTCTTTTGTCGCTGAAGTCAACAACCAAGGCATATATATCACAATTTTGAACTTGGTTCTCATTTCACATTTATGTTTTTGATGGGATAAATAAATTGCAGGACTGACCATTGAACTTGGCACCCATTTAGATCTCACTTCTTTTGTCGCTGAAGTCAACAACCAAGGCATATATATCACAATTTTGAACTTGGCTCTCATTTTACATTTATGTTTTTGATGGGATTTTATTATCATTAACGCTTTTAGTTCAGAATTATAATTCTTATTCGGACCCTACCTACCATATACACCTGACGTTTTTAAATAATACTGCTTCAAGCGGTGGTAGTTTGTTCCCTAGTACCTGCACTCGTAATTAACGTCCTAACCAATAGACCAGTGGTACCTATGCCATCCCGAGGTTATGTTTGATGTCTGATGACATTCTTCAATTAGATTTTGAGCATCCCTAAAATTTAATCTAATACATGGGACCTGACTAATTTAATCAAAGTAATTTTCTGCCCCTACAGCCAGAGAGGTTTTGGATTCGGGTCTCGCCTAGTTGTTTTCATTACTAGCCTGCAATGAAAATATATTTATTTACATCTTGATGACGCCTGTGACTCCGTCAGCATTGTTTAATGTTTTTTGATTCCGACAGGAACTCTTTCAAGTCCCGGGATGCAACCTATCTATGCACTAAATGTCTTCAAAAATCGGTTAAAAAGATGTGTCATGAAAGCGTGGCAGACAGACAGATAGACATACTTTCGCATCTTTACTTATGATAAAACTGTAACTGCATGATTTATGAAGTACATTGAATATCTTTTGTATAATTGGAGATTACTAATATCATAATTTTTGCATGGGTATAGTTGGATCTGAAGAGTGACATAATATGCTACTTTTTATTCCGGAATATAAAAACGATACACCAGGATTTTTAAACCTAAACCTACGTAGACGCGGGCATAATTTAGTAGTCAAATAAAAGGTAGATTTTAGTCCATAAGTAGATGCTAGATATAATATACTATAAGGTAAACCCACACGTGCGAAGCCGAGGCGGACTTATTGTATTAACCTTATCTCATTAAATATCATGTATAAAACAAGCTTTTATCGTCCGCCATATGTAATTTAGTGTGACGTAATTTTTTTCGTATTCTTCTCAACAAAGTCCACCATATTGGATTTGGAATAACGTCACTTAGCTACGTAGCCAAGTATTGTCATCCTAACTTAAGGTGTATGCAAAATTTCAGTTCAATCGGTTGGGCATAACTGTTTTAAAATTCATTTGCAATATTTGACCTAAGAAACAAAAAAATTACAAGTTCATTAAAAGCATGTTAAAATAAGTAGGTATAGCCAATGTTATACGGTGCTAGATAATTAAAAGAAGACATAAATCTTAAGCCCATGTCCCAATAAGAATTACGACAATTTTCGACCAACATAAGCTAGATGCTTCTTGCAGTTGTCATTTATATGGTGAATTTATTACGGTTCACTAAATTGAGATATATAAAAAAATCTTTTATCCTACCGCGTCAGTTTATGCAGCTACAAATTGAAGTACCTATGCGGAGGTTTCGCGTTTTGTCCTGTCCGGCACGTCGTGTTATTGGGCTCTGACTGACCAAAAGTCAATATATTCGTTTACATCTGCACGGGACCGACATTGTGTTTCTGTGATTCCCAAAAACGCGAGCATCAAGCGCGACATGGGTACATACTACCATCGTTAAAATCAGTATTATTTTAATATTGTTGACTCTCTTGCTTCAGAATTATAATTCTTACTTTAGGGGCGCCCTAAAAAACTGTCATTTTGAAATAATACTGCTTTACTCTATCTCTGCTTTACTCTATGCCACGATGATAGTATGCCCCTTGTCCTGTTTTCACCCCTGTGTTGCCCGCCCGCAGCACCGCTAATGCCATAGAAAGGTGGAGGAAGCTGTAGATAAAATAATGCCACAAAGTATTTTTTAACGAAATTTCAGCTCGGGTATATCAATACACAATATTCCATTGCAATAGAATTCCCTCGATCCAGCCCGCGCCGTAAAAGTGAGCAAGTCATAAATTTTCAGCTTACTATACCAGAATAATGCAGATATACGCTGTATATTGGAAACCAGACAACAATATGTTGAGAGTTAACTTCCAACTTTTGAGTGTACCTATTCTTAAGGAGCTGTTACACAGAACTGCGATGCGCCTTGTTATCATAATTTGTACAGATTCGAATGAGTATGGCGGCGAGAGGCGAGACGCGAGCCTTGACGCGACTTTGTGGTCACACCTTGCGATCGTGCCATGGTTAGATTTTACCAACATTAAACGGCAAGAGGCCATGCCGTAAGTGCAATAAAGAGTAATCATATATTTGCCCTCTATCTCTATTTGCCCGCCCTTGCAGAAAACATGGCAGATAAAGAAGTCGAATTGAATTCGATAGATGCTGCGGGCTCTGTATTCTATGATAATATAACTTGTTCTGAATTTTCTCACTCTTTCTTATAATCGACAAAACAGCTGTATCAGATGTTCTGTGAACGTTCTTTACCACTAGGTTTTCATCACTTTTACGATGCGATATTACCAACAGATTACATGTCGCCCACGTCACAGTCGTATGTAAACATTCCTTAATTGCGTTTGCTTCATAATGATACCAAACTGTAGTAGCCATTATTCATTTTATTTACTAGTTAAGTGGGAAATGGGAATACAGTTTTTAAATAACGGCATTATAATAATTTACTGAATTACTCAGCTGAAATAATTTGCATTATTTTTGAAGTGAAAACTTCTATAGCCGCGCTGAACCCTTTTTGTTAAGCACTTTTTGGTAAAAGTGATAAACTTGTGGATCCCCATAAACTTGTGGATTCGCATGCTCACGAACACTGACATGCTCGCGAACAGCGACATACTCGCGAACACCGACATGCTCGAGTTGTTACGAAGACAAAAGACGTAATTAAACTATAATGCCTTACTTTTCAGGTTTATATTTTTAAAACTTATTTGAAATATTCGTTTTCACTTCTATCAGCAGTCCCTGTGACTGCCAATTCTTGTTATCCAAGTTAGCCGTTAATTGCGATCTAAATTAATGGTAAGTGAAGATGCATTCTAAGATGGTAGTGGGCTAACTTGTTAGGAGAATGGCAGATATATTAAGCCCGGCGTGTAGAAATAAATAAGAAGTATGCTTAGGCGTGTTAGGGTATCGCGCCGGAACGCTTAATTGCTTGACGGCACATAATTGCCGTAGATTGGTAATTAGCTACGATCGAAGCATCCCGCCAGACCAGGCCTGGGAAAATTCAGAAATTATAAATTCTCAAATTGACCCTACCGAGGATCGACCACAGAACCTCCCGCTTATAAGAAAACAATGCAGGCCACTGCGCCAGGGAGGTCGCCAAATCTAGGATTACACAATTCTACAATGAATTAATTAAGGTACGTAATGGATCATTATATCATAGATGGCATTCCCACATCGAAGATTCAAAGAAGTCTTTTTAGATTTGTCTAAAGACAACCTAGTCCGGAAGGAATGCTATCGCTATGCTTTACCAAATTTCGTCAAAATTGTCTTGAAAGGTAGCAAAAAATTACACTCAGACGGACAGAGAGACAAACTTTGACCACTTTTGCCTCAATGCATTTAGTTTATATATGTCACTTATCTAACTTATCTAATATTATCATCCAGTGTAAATACAATTTATTGTATAAATGAAACTTCAATTGAATTTAATCTCCGATAACAGCGTTAGCCTACCCTAGTCGTTCGTTTAACTTATTATTGCGTTAGTAAAGGTGGACAGGGGCGCAGTATTGCTTGCTTGCTGCAAAATTAAATTTCCATCAAGTAGTTAGCCATCGACTATTTTACTTAAATTGTTGTCATTAAAAGCGAGAAACGTTTGCGTTTAAGGGGAAAAAAGTTTTGTCCAATCGCGTTATTATGCGCGACTACAGATAAGAAAAAACATTCAGAATACTCGTAAAACAACAAAATAAAATAGCGAAATTGAAAAGTATATTCTCCGTTTTACCAAAGTAGTTTATAAAGCATTTCATTACAATTGAATTTCTGCGCTTGATGCACGTACGCAGCTATCACATTTCGGGCGTAAGCGGGTGAAAGAGCGGGTGAAGAATTGATAAACGCGCCCAGCTAAATGACATCTGGCAGAAATAAGCAGGGAAATCAAAGAGATCTTTAAGTGGCCTTTGATAAGTGAAGGTGGGGCAGTGCTATATTTCCAAGTCAAGGTGCTCCCCATTTCCACAATCACACTTCACAGGTTTCCAGCTGTATTTGTATAAAGTACTAGCGAATGCCCGCGACTTCGCCTGCGTGGTTTGAGGTGTTTTGGTTCTCGTGGTCATTTTCCGGGATAAAAAGAAGCCTATGAGCTATTCCAGGCTATAATCTATTTCTGTGCCAAATTTCATTCAGATCCGTTCAGTTTTTGGGGCGTGATTGAGTAACAAACATCCATACATCCATCCAAACTTTGGCAATTATAATATTAGTAAGAAGTAAGATAGTAACTGAAACTGCCTTGCTGGTCTAGTGGCTATCACGTTCGACTGCACGAAGACGTTCTGGGTTCGAGATCGGGCTATAATTAAGTGTTGGGTTTTTCTGAATAGAAATTCTCAATACTAGCCCGGAGTTAGGAAGTTGGCGATGTTTCACCCCCGAGAGCACGTTAAGCCGTCGATCCCGGTTATTATCACTAACATGAATAGTCGTTAAAGTCCGCAAACCCGCACTGGAGCAGCGTGGTGGGTCTAAGCTCCAATTCCCTCTCCTATGAGAGTGGAGGCCTGTGCCCAGCAGTAAGATGTTAATGGGCTGTAGTGGTGGATAGTAAGTTATTCTATGCCCTGTTCCCGACTCCGCGCTATTGCGCCGCCTGAATTTAGCGACTTGCTTACACTTGTCCGTCCACTTACTAGAGGATCTACCGACGACGTGGTCCAGTACTTTGGGTCTCCAACGTCAATTGGCGCTTCGAACTAAATAAATGTACCAGCCATTGACATCTTCCCAACACCAGTAATATAATAATATAAAACGCGTAAGCTCCCGCTACCGCCTGTTATTATAATCAAAACAACTTGGAACTCGATAAGCCATAAATAAATTTTCCCATGATACATGGATGTACGCTGTATATTGAAAGTCATGCAACAGTTTGCAACATATTTTTGAACTTTCTTGTAGGCATTTAGTGGATGTGTATAGAATTTGTTACCTTATTTGCAAAATTTCTGTTTTAATCCGTTTTGGAGTGGACTAGATACTTACGTTTAGCAATTGTGAATAGTTATTACTAGAAGATACCCGCGATTTCATTCGAGTGGATAGTAGTTTTAGAATTTTTTAATTCGGGTACTCTTTAACTTTTACCTTGTACCTTACAAATTGAAGACGACTTTAGTTTATATTTAATTTTATTGTAAGTATATGTATGCTAGTATGTATTTGTAGATTTAAGTTTATATTATGGTATGTATTTATATAAGTATTATATATGTAAGTTTATAATATATTTATGCATTGTGTGAATTAAGATATGTGTGTATTGTTGTCTATGTATTGTTATGTAGTTTTTTGTATATAGTCAATACTAATATTATAAATGCGAAAGTTTGTATGGATGTATGGATGTTTGTTACTCAATCACGAACCAACGGTTGAACGGATCTGGCTGAAATTTGGCATAGAGATAGATTTTAGTCTGGAATAGCACATAGGCTACTTTTTATCCCGGAAAATTAAAGAGTCCCCGCGGGAAACAAAAAACCTCAAACCACGCAGACAAAGTCGCGGGCATTCCCTAGTATTAGTATGATTTTGCGCCACCTGCAACCTGGTTTCTTTGTGTTCTCCTACTTAGGTTCCCTGTAAGAAATTTCTACTTAGCAATAACGCCGCCCTTTGTACTTCTTTGTTTTATTATATGTTTTCTGTAATTTACTTTTGTTATGTGTGGTACAAATAAAGAGTTTAATAATTATAATAATTTTCCGGGATAAAAAGTAGCATATGTCCTTTCCCGGAATACGATCTACTCTTGTACCAAATTTCATCAAAATCGGTTGAACAGTTGGGCCGTGAAAGCGTAGCTGACAGACAGATAGACAGACGGACAAACAGACAGACACACTTTTGCATTTATAATAATACTATCGGTCGCCAATGACTTCATCCGCGTACAATTTCTGATTTCCTATAAGATTTTCTCGCTGCAAAAGGCCTACTTATAGCAGCTATAATATATCATCGGCAGGTTTATATTATTTAAGACTAATATGTCCATAATGCTGACTTCAAAAAATTATAACCTTCATGCAAGCTTTCAACACCTATTTCACGCCCTTTCGGGTGGATAATCGTAAAATTGCTTATGCAGTATTATTACTTAAAACTAACAACCTAAATCCTCTTTTTCAAGTCTCTAACTACAACATAGGACTTGCATACAAATTTTCAACCCTCATTTCAACCTCTGTGGGGTAGATTTTCCTAAAATTGCTTATGCAGTTTATTATTACTTAAAACTAATAACCTTTATACCATCAAGTAATCTTCAATTTCAATCTTATGATTATCAAGTATCTAACTTCAAAAACTTGGGAGCCCTTATGTAAGCTTCCAACCCCCATTTCACCCCTATTGGGGTAGATTTTCGTAAAATTGCCTATACAGGTTTTTATTATTTATAACTAATAACTTAATTGCCAATTTTCATGTATCTAACTTCAAAAACCAAGGACTTTCATACAAACTTCCAACCCCCATTTCCAACCCTTAGGGATGAATTTTTACAAAACCATTTCTTAGCGAATGTCTACACCATAGAAGGTACCTACCTTCCAAATTTCAAGTTTGTGTGCTTTATAGGTCCTGACATATCGTGATGAATCAGTGACCTTTCGCTTCTATAAATGTTACCGTAAGATTTTAGAAACCGTTAGATGATAATCTAACTCGATAAATTGTAAACTGTCGAAAGATTGTAAATAATTCAATGTTCTGAGTGACAATTTTTGAAATATTCATTATATTTACGTTTTCTTGTCTGTTTCATGTAGGTTAGGTTAGGATTCGACATAAACAACCAAGTAGTGCCTTTTTATCGTAGCCTTGTAGTAGTAGTATCTTTTTATCTAGTATTACGTTAAGATCCCTCACCGAGGATACCCAAAACATTTTGAACACAAAACTTCATCTTTTAGTTTATAATCATAAGTTATAGGTTTACATTTTCTTGTAAATGTTATAACATTATACTTTTTTTATTATACTTAAGAATAGTGAATTTTGGGAACAATAATGACAGAGTCAGTCTAAGTCATTTTGTAAATCAACGCAATCTTTTACGCTAATTATAATTTTGTAAATCTTATTGTCGTCAGCATAAAGCAAGAAATTTGAGTGTTTAAATACAAATATGATGTCATTTAAGTAAATATTAAAAAATATTGGACCAAGATGAGAGCCCTGATGAACCCCTGAAAGGACAGGGATGAACAATGAACTAACCTTTAATTGTAACAGCTTGACTGCGATTAAATAAGTATGATTTAATCCACCAAAGTAGGTCCCCACATACACCAATATGCATAAGCTTAGAAATAAGAATATTATGGGAAATTTTATCAAAGGCCTTTGAATAATCTGTGTAATATTATAGATTTGAGGTGAAACTAGAAAACGAATCGCTTTTTAGGTGTCTACGGTATGTCTTTTATCTAAGAAGCTGGTTTTAATTTTAAAAAACATAATATTTCTTAATAACATTTTTATTGCCAGAATAATGTTCGCAGCATCAAACAAATCTTCTCGAAAAAGCTTCACTATCTTAACATAAGTAGGGAGGCAATACTTAAGGCCATCAGGGAAATTTATTTTGTGCCCAAGTGAATGGACCACTGAGCCTTATCGCCGAGGTAAAGCACGATGCCTACCGCAAGTGTTCGTATATTATTATTTTGTTAACATACAGTACTTACCTTTAGGCTTTAGGTGCAAATTATTCTAACATTGAAGTGCTTTACGCATAAGTTTTTAGCGCATTATTTTAGCTTTAATGGTACTTGAGTTCTTAGTTAAAGCAAATTTTAAAAAGACTTAAAATAGGTACATACGAGTATGTGTGGTGATATTAAGTTTCTGTAATTCACTTTAAATTTCAACTTTATAGCTTAAGGCCATCTTGCACAAGGCCGTTAAATGTGTTTAATTTAAAATTTTCTATACATGTCCTTTTCAACTTGTAAAAAAGTGACACCATAAAAAATACAAAAACATTTTAGACTGTATAATGTGCAAGCCACCCATAATCAATTACTCCTATTTGTAACCAAGATTCTTGGCTATTTTTTTGTGTTTTTTTTTTCAAAATCATTTCTCCTTTTTATTCAAAAGAGTTAAATTAAATCATGACCAGTCTATAAAATTAGAAAGATTCCTTGCTTAGGGCACTGAGATCAAAAACGTTTTCATCTGTGAGTGGACCCATGCCTTAAATATTTTTACTTCGTAAACTATTTTACGAGCGATTCTTTCAGAATTTATTGACTTAATAAATTTTGGTATAGTACTATGATTTAAAACTGTGGACTGGTCCAGTTTGTAACAGCAATATAAAACAATTAAACCTTTCAGATATTATGAAGCTTAAAGTGAAAAATACCGTTATATTAATTGTTACATTATAGTAATATAACATCTTTATTAGCGACCACCCGTAGATTCGTTAGTGAGGGAATACATACTAATATTCCATACTAATATTATAAATGCGAAAGTGTGTCTATCTGTCTGCTACGCTTTCACGGCCCATCTGTTCAACTGATTTTGATGAAATTTAGTACATGGATAGTTTATATCCCGGGGAGGATATAGATATTTTATCCCGGAAAAGTTCCTGAGGGAATCAAAAAAACTTAATCCACGCGGACGAAGTCGCAGGCATCATCTAGTTTCTAATAATCCTACCCTACTCCTTGCCAACATTAACTGGCATTATGGCAAAATTTCAGACTTATAGGTTCAAAGGTTAGGCTAAGCGTTGCTGATTCAGTTAGTTTGTCAGGACTTTCCTCTTTATTCTAATGAGATGATTACAGTATTTGTCCATTAAAATATATTTTGAAATTAATTGGAAAAAGTTTTCGAAACAGAGCCCAAAATAGTTTTTATTTTAAATTTTACTATCTGTCTGACTGTCTGTTTATGCAATAACGCCGCAATTACTGTACGGGTTCGAATGCAACTGGGCTTATAGTAAATACCTACTCTTGGTTAACTTAGAGAAAAGCCCGAAGTTACGTTAATACGATAATTGAATAAAAGTTTTTGGCGATGTTACTTCTTAATTCCGTTGAATCGAACTGATTTTAACAACTCTTTTTGTTAACAACTAGCTGCTTCGCCAGCATGGCTTAAGTATTTTTAAATTCCCGCAGGAACCCCTAAATTTTCCAGGATGAAAAGCCTATGTCACTCTACAGGTCCTAAACTATACTAATGCAAATCACGTTGATCCGTTGCTCTGTTACGTTGATCTAATCAATTATAGTTCGGAGATAGCAGGCGGAACTGTTCAACGGCAAATCGATTTTCATAATTTGTAGCATATCAAAAGGTATATTTTTGACCATACTGTCTAATCTAATACTATATAATTATAATAATAATAGGTATGCCACATGCAAGTGTAGTATCTCCGAAGCCGGGGCGGGAAAGCTAGTGCAATCATATCTGCAGACATTAACTGCAGTCACTTAATTAGACACTTCCGACTTGTTAGTGGGCAGGTCATAACTTGCCAAAGAATAAATTAATTCGCATATCTACAAAACTTGATGATCCCCGCGGAAACTCTTCATTTTTCCTGAATAATAATAGGACATAGGCTAAAAATAGCCTTCCCCAAGATACAACCCATCCCAGTACTAAATTTCATCAAAATCGGTTGAACAGAAGGGCCGTTAAAGCGTAGCAGATAGACGGACAGACAAACTT
This sequence comes from Erebia palarica, assembly GCA_964035005.1. Taxonomy (NCBI): domain Eukaryota; kingdom Metazoa; phylum Arthropoda; class Insecta; order Lepidoptera; family Nymphalidae; genus Erebia; species Erebia palarica. The sequence goes on from OZ035989.1 coordinate 14,267,914, forward strand.
TCGTCGTCAATCGTCAACGTCAATATTGACGTTGAGGATTATAAATATAATATTGACGTTAAAAAGTGTTCCGTGTGCCACATCTTCATTGACTGATTGATTAATTTGATAAAAAAATATTATACTTACGCTTATCATTTTCCTGATAGTCGATCAAACTAATCGATACCTTCTTCTCAGATTTATTATCTATGTATATTCAATTCAATTCAATTTATTTAAAACATGTAGGACATACAGGTGTCTCTGATGTTGCGTCATGTTTTGACTCTACCACCGGTTCGGAAAGGAATCTGCTGAGAAGAGCCGGCAAGAAATTCAGCAGTTGCTTTTTTTTTTTGAAAAAAAATATTACAATTCGTACGTAAGTATATAAATTATCTAATTTATTATTACACTAGTGTAAGTTATTATACTATCCTGTGGGGAGCTGGACCCAAAGTCGGTGCTTCCATACAACTTTATCATAAAGAAATTCGTTAATAGGCATGATGACTGATTTTGAAAAATGATCAGATTATGTTCGGAAGTATCTACTATTTCGAAAAAATATCTTATTTCAGCAGAAAAATAAGGTTTGGCAGATAAAATTGGTATTTGAAATTTATATTTTTAAAATCACGCCAAAACGGTAGCGAGTGTCATGGCGTCGTTTGTGACGTCACTATTATTTTTACCAATGTACTCTAATGTACTATGTGTGCAGTAAACAATAAGTCTTCGTACAGCAATTTCGATATTTTGTGTGAATAATATGAATTTTAAAGTGTGTAAGTCGTGTGCGGTCCCCCAGTGTGATAACACATCAAAATTAACTCCAAGCAAGTTATTTATTCACGCGCCACTTAAAAAAACAATGCGATCTAAGTGGCTTAATCTTGCACGGCGAGATCCTAGGGCTATAGGGCTAAATTCTACTTTTTATTTCTGCGAAGATCACTTCGACGTAAGTTTTTGCTTTATTCTAATACTAGCTGATGCCCGCGTCTTCGTCCGCGTGGATTGAGGTTTTTTGGTTCCCGCGGGAAGTCCTTAATTTTCCGGGATAAAAATTCCATATAAATCTTCCTCTTGAATCACTCTATCTATTAAAACCGCACCAAAATCCGATGCATAGTTCTAAAGATCTAAGCATAGGTACATAGGGACAGACAGCAGGAAGCGACTTTGTTTTCTACTATGTAGTGATGCTGTTTGCCTTATAACACAAAGAACTGCAAAAAAGTCAGAGATGCGTGCCAATGATCGAACCCCAGACGCCCCGAATAGGAGGCAGACGTCATAGTCATTAGGCAGTCACCGCTCATATTAAGATAAACGGTATAGTTTTAAAAAACATTTTATTAACATAACTTAAACTTTAGAGGTTATGTTAATGAAATGTTGTTTGTTAGTTATTAGTAACTATCATGAAGTGCTTAATATATAAAATTGCAAATTTTACGGGTTTAGGACCTTTATATTATTAAGTTAATAATGTACTTACATGGAAGTTTTAACGTTGCGAAATTCTGCTGAACAAAAGTCTTTGTTTGATGCAAGATACTCGCCCAGCATCAACAAATCAATCCTAGGCAAGTTAGAGCTAGTAGCTTTGGTAAATCCTTGATCCATGGCTAACGGTTTTTAAAATCTTGATTTTAAAACTAGATTAAGGAAATGATCTTTGCGAAACAAAAAAACACGAAAATACTTGATAAACATGTAAAACACCTGTACATAAAGAGATTGTTTGTCGATTGTCAAAGCTCGAAAACAATTGTGACGTCATTCGCTTTAGTGGTGTTTTATACAATATGGCGGATTGCTGTATTTTATAGTTTTATTTTATCAAAATAAATAACAATCTCACTCGAAACAGAAAAATAAATACGTTTTTTGTAATCCATGAATCCTATTTCATTAGATAAATTCATAATTTCATTGATTCTTGGATACTGTCATCATGCCTATTGTATAGTAGGCTCGACTCAACAAGTGTTCTTTTACGGTTTTTTTTTAATTTTAATTTTTTATTTTAAAGAAATATTTATACTCGGTTATATTTAACTCGCTATTTCATTAACATTTTGAAGTTTAAGTTTATCCAACCAATCCCAAATGAAAGAAATAAATAATATTGTTTGCAAACGAACCGAAAGTTGAAATTAATTGCTATTGAAAATTGTTATCCGTTTTCCCAACAGGTATACGGTGCAGGTATATCCGTATAATATCCGGATAATGAGCTAAAATTTATTTATGACTCGCTTGCTTTTATTGCGAGGCATGCAGAATTTACTAGCTAAAGGATACGAAGTATGAAACGTTGTATACTGAAAATATTATTTAATGTTTTCTATCAATGTTTTAATTTGTGATTCTATTTTTAATTGGCTTAGAAACGCATACGTATGTCTAATGTTTTGCATAAATTTAACTGCAGCTCATGACCGCGACTTCGTCCGAGTGGCTATTACCGTCCTAAGCTTCCATTTGACTGTTCGTCTGAAAAAGTTTTTAAAGAGTGACATTTAATTATAAAATTATACTTTTTATTGTCCCGTAATTAGGCTTATAATCTATCTTTCATCGGCCAAATCATTACTAATCAAATAATCAAAAACTATCCCACAAATATTTACCTTGGCAAATAAGTTATTGGTAGTTTCCTGATGGATTGATTATTAATTTAGACCTTTTGAAATTATTTAATTTCCGAAGTGGCCTATTAAAAACTAATTCAAACCCATGTCTTTTTACGTCTTTGAGTTAGAGATGTCAGTGGATTAGGGCTTATGCAAATTACGACAAACTAGGTGCGGTGCGGTTCTGCGAATGATTCTCTCTTGATCTTTGACAATCAAGCGAAGGCAGTAATTTGCTGTAAGTAGGCGACAATGGACAGAGATAAGTGGCGTTATTGTTATGTTAATAACGTCATAGCTTAGTAAATTTATATATCTTGTCACACTAAATATATCCATATTAAAATTACCTGTATTAGTACTCTCTCTTCATCATGTTTAAGACTATTGTCTATATCACTGATTGTTATCCTATTACTATTACTGACTATTATCATGTCATTAATAATAACCAGGTTCATATAACACTGCTGGTGAAAAGTACTGTTGTTAAGTGATTAATAAAATCAACTTGTAAACGGTTGCGCTGTTAAGTGTGTTCTATTATTCACTTATCACTGTGTGAACATTTACTGTACACTTATCATATGTTAACAAATCGGTTAACATATTTTATGGTTTTACCATAAAATTTGTTAACTAATCACTTCACATCTGTACTTTCAAATTCACAAAGTGTAATCCAGCCTTAAAGCAAAGCAAAAGATCATTAATCAGTCGTCATAATACGGCGTAACTTTTCTCACTTAGAAATAAAAAAAAACATCAAACAGAAAGGTAAACTCTGGGACACAAATTAATACGCGCCAATCAAATGTCACATTACGGTTCTTTAATAACTTAGGGAACGACTGTTTTCTGTTTTCACCGGATACCTGTCACTTAGCAGCTGCAATGCTTTATTATTATACGTTGTTGTTTTTAATGTAATTTGTTTGACATTTCTATACAAATATCTATAACAGCCGTACAAGTAAAAGATTCTAGTTTAACTGAATAAACAAGTAACCACTAACTAGTGGTGCCAATTCTATAAGTCCGCGCTCTTCTTTTATATGAAGCTGCACAGACTACCGTGACAGGACAAAACGTGCTTTTTTCTGTACGATGCGGGCGTCTCACGCAGAGGTTTTGTTGTATACTGTCCGTTCTGCGTATTGTATTTTCACCCTAAGATAAACATCCTTTTAACACAAGATATCGTATATCCTTACCCCAAAAAGGACCGTCAAAGTAGATTGCTTTATCATACGCTATACATTGACATGAAAGAAAGATCCTTACTAATATTATATAAGAGCCAGTGTGTTGGTTTGTTTTTCAATCATACCGCAATATAGCAACGGATCGACGTAGTTTTTGCATAGAAACAATTGAAGACTTTAAGAGACATGGACAGCTACATTTTATTCAGAGACCTACCGACTAAGACCTGCTGCCTAGTGATTTAGTATTTCAATACGATGTGGTGCGGAACCGATTAAGAGTAACAAACATACTAATATTATTAATGCGAAAGTTTGTTTTCGTTGGTTTGTCCCTCAATCACGCCACAAAGGAGCAACGGATCGACGTGATTGCATGGGTATAGTTGAGGACATGGAGATTGACCTAGGCTACTTTTTTATCCCGGAAAATTAAGAAGTTCCCGCGGGAATCAAAAAAGCTTTAACTACGCGGATGAAGTCGCGGGCATCAGCTAGTTTAATATAACTGACATACTCCTAACAGGTTAGCCAGCTAACATCTTAGACTGCATCTTCACTTACCTGAGATCGCATTCGAGCGCTAATTTGTAGTGGATAAAAAAAGACCCAGGGCCAAGATCAATATGGCCGCCCTCCACTAACATTAAATAATATTATGATATTCACAGGGAGCATTCACCATTTCTCCAAAGTAAGGTACTTTGTAGTTTGTACGACCACAAAAGCATCTCATTGCAATTGAATTTCTCCGCTCCGACGTATAACGGTGATCATATTACGAGCGGAAGCGGATACTTGAGCAGATGAGATTAATTCATTATGTAATTTCATTATTTGATATCTTTTTGACTGCCTTGAATGGATCTAGTGCCTCTCTATCTTGTTTACGGATTATAAGGTCCCGAGATAGATTGATTACCAGGTCGGTCCACAAAAGTTATTGGGAGTTTCTCTCAAAAAGTTCTCTACAGCGGCCCGAACCTACTCGTACATTCCTTCGCAGGCGCAGGGCCTGATCTCCCTCCTGTTACTTCAGACTGTCGTCCCAATTTCATATGAGTGCACAAAGGTAGTGCACCTATCTACACATCCATTCAAAAATAATTATTTACATCTCTATATCTACATAGAAATATATATATATATATATATATATATATATATATATATATATATATTTTAATTATATAAGCTAGCGCTTGGCTGAAATCCGACTTGCTTGCAAGTGGTGATGTAGCCTAAGGTGGAGCGCACTTGCCTAGAAGATGCCTATTCACTCTTGATTTGAAGGTACCTATATTAAAATAGGAGGGGAAAACGGAAGCCGTAAGGGCATTCCATATCCTAGCGGTTCTAATTAGAAACGAGGAAGCAAATCGTACGAACCCGCGGTATTTCGACTGCGTAAGGGCGCAGACCTTGTCGATGTCTTGCGGTTCGATAATAAAAAGGTGACGGAGGAACCAGATCGAATAGTTTTTGAGCACACTCTCCGAAATATATCCTGTAGAATACCGATAGACAGGCAACTTTGCGCCGATGTTCTAAGCTTTGCAGCTTCGAACTGACCAGCGCTTTGTTACCAATAAGTCTCCTGGCGCAACGATCCACCGAATCCAATGCATCAAGCTGGTACTTGGCAGAGTCATCCCATAAACATAAAAAAATATGTATTATCTCTCGCCTCTATGCAAAAGATCTATACCTTGTTTTCCTATTACACATAGTGATGATACACTACATAAGATAAACTTACACTCCTTTACCACTTCTATTTCTATTCTTAATTTTGTACTCTGAAACATTGCTATAAAACAAATACTTATTCACTTATTTTTTAAATATAATTACTATTGTTTCTTCGCTATACTGTTAATTAACTTTATTTCTTCTTTCGTGTTCACTATATCAAACTTTAGTAAGCGCCAATTTAACAAGCGTAAATCGAAGAATTAAAATAAATATACCGATTTTTTTTTAGTAAATTCGACGACATCGCGCCCGCTTGTTACCATGATCATTTAAATTCAAAACTCGGTAAGTCATAAATAAATTTTCCCTCATACGAACATGATACACGGATGTTCCCTGTACATTAAAACACGTTTGAGCAACAGTTTTGAGAAGTAAATTTGAAACTGCCTTTAAAATACTATAGCCAAGTGAAATATTATTGACCTAACTTTTGCTATTTATGAGGTGGTGAAACTCATACTAGTAATATGCATTAATCTTTAGTATTTTGTGCTACTTTAAATATGTTTAATAAAAGTCTGTCTAATACCTTTCGACAACTAAACCGACCTGAACGAAATTTGGCACAGAGTAATGAAAAAATTACACCTTTATTCCGGAAAAATCACGCGGATCAAGTAGCGCGTAGTGGGTATTAGTATTTATGAATACAATGTAAACTTAGTATATTAGTCATATAGTTAAAATAATCAATGATCACTCTAACTATTTGGTAATATAAAAATGCCTCGACAAAGATGGTGGCAATTGGCATTGAATCTGTGTGTTGTTTTGTATGGTGGCCCATAAATAACTGCACTGGTTCTAAAATGAATATTATAAGCATGGTTTTATAGGTTAACAACTGTGCGGTAGTATATTTATCGCCCAATAGTCTTAAGTCTTTTTATAAGGAAAAGATGTATTATCACATTTTACAAAGTTAGGAAACCAGAAACTGCAAAATGGTTTCTTACTGCGATAAGAGGATGTTGTGAAGATCTTGATCATACTCTATAAGAGTCAATTGACTTTCTAAGGTTCACAATTGTAGCACGAGTGTTGTAAATAAATCCAGAACCCCTGTCAGGGTTTGAGATAAGTGGCACTTCTTCGCTCGGGGCGCTGTAATCTTAACGGAGCTCACGTAAATTTTTCTAATCTCACTGTACTTTTTCATTTACTGTGCCCGCTAACTTGATTGAAATATTTACAACTTTTTTATTGAAAAACTGTGCAAGTTTTAATCATCAGTATAATATTTTAATAATAATTAATGATTAGAGAAAAAACTGACGATGTCACGTCCATTTTTTAAATTTTTATTTTGCTTGTATAATTTCGTCTATAGCCTTGAAATTGTTGACACAGAAAATATCTTAATAGATTCCAACTCGCTATTGAATTGAAAAAACATACTGATATATATGCGGAAAATCTGGTTGATATTATACCGTATTCAAACTATCATACTGTTTGCCGTAAAAATACTAAAAATACAAAATAATAGCTAAGCCCTAAACACCCTAACACTTTAGGTACTAATGGCTCTTATTTTAAAAAAAAAAGGTTATGCGCATCTAAAAATCCCCCCATTTAGTACTATAGGTTAAATTATAAAATTACAAGTGCAATTGTGCCAAAAAGTAAAATTTAAATGAAATATTTACGTTGTGAAAAATAATCTAGACTTCTGACTTCAGTCTTGAAAAAACTAGCCAACAAATTGAATAAGCACAGCGAACGCGATAAACAACTTTCAGAATTAAAATTTCCTCTTTATTCTTCCTTTCTAGGTTTATATTATTTTGGTTTAAAACAATCTCGCTGTACCCACTGTCTGTATGCTAAAATGACATATTTATTACTATGAACTCAGAATTGAAAGAAAAAAAAATGTTTTAATTTACTATTAAATTTTTTGATGAAAAAATCTAACAAAAGATGCACAGACCTGCAAAAACTGCCTCGTTGGTCTAGTGGTTCGCATGTCCAACTGCGGCCGATGAGGTCCCGAGTTCGAGTCCCGGGTCGGGCCACAATTAAGTGTTGGGTTTTTCTGATCAGAAATTCTCAGTATTGGCCCGGAGTAAGGAAGTTGGCGGTGTTGCACCATCATGCGTCGGAGAGCACGTTAAGCCGTCCGTCCCGGTTATTATCACTAACATGATAATAACCGGGACCGATCGTTAAACCCGCATTGGAGCAGCGTTGTGGGTCTAAGCTCTAATTCCCTCTCTCTTATGAGAGTGGAGGCCTGTGTCCAGCAGTGGGACGTTGATGGGCTGTAGTGGTGGAGGTGGGATGCACAGTCCAAGTGACAGGATTGGCAATGGCAACAGTTTTATAGCTATTCTGTACTTTATTATATTACTTTGTATCCTACTACTACTATAAATTATGCAAAACTGGGTATTTGACAAAAATTCAAATCAGCTACTTATTATCAATCGACAAAACGCATGCTAAGTATGGGATATAAATTAAATTCTGATGCTATTAAAGTTCGACGCACTTTTTACTTTAATCGATTGTTTATAATAGTTATTCAACATAAAACTATCAGGGAACGTGGATGGTGGCGACTATTGCGAGATCCTCTATTTAATAATCACTAAAAATAATTTATTTGAATAGTAGTAAATACCCAATAGTGTTTGTTTGTGTTAGCGCCGCTCGATGACTACAGAAGGCGCTGTACCTGTGAGGCGGGAAAGCAGTCGTTACGCGAGGTTTCTGCCAATCAGAGAAGTTTCCGCTCTTGTGTCAGCTACGTTTAATGACGTGACGTCACAATACTGCTTTAGAATATTACATATTTTTTTTATCCACTACAAGTTAGCCCTTGACTACAATCTCACCTGATGGTAAGTGATGATGCAGTCTAAGATGGTAGCGGGCTAACCTGTTAGGGGCATGGCAGTTGTATTTTTTTTTTTTTTTTTTTTTTTTTCTGCACTAGCTCCGCTAACGTAATTAGCGCCTATGTTAATCTAATTCTCATTCATACCAGTTCTCGCATTTATTCCTCTCGCACTTTCGTTCCTCATACTTTATCTTTCTTGCATTCATCTCCTTGCAGTCTTTATGGGTGGGATTCCCATTTACTAGCCTATTCTTCTTATCTATTTAGTTATTTATTCTTAATTTAGGGAAAATAATTATCCGATGTCGTTTTTATTCTTACTCTGTCTTCTTATTCTAATACATGTCTTAATTACTAAATATTACTTCTACTATATTACGTTTATTTATACAAGTTCTTATACTATACAACTTCTTACTCTGCTGGTAGCTACTATTTAATTCTATTTGTACATACTTTTCTATAGGTGTATAGTCCCAGAGTGGCTAAATGGCAGTTGTATTAAACCCATACCCCTTTCGGTTTCTGCACAGCATCGTACCGGAACGCTAAATCGCTTGGCGGCACGTCTTTGCCGGTAGGGTGGTAACTAGCCACGGCCGAAGCCTCCCACCAGGCGATATTATAGCAACTTCAGAGTCTTACACCATTCGATACTCAGATTTGCCTCGAGTAGCTAGTGTTCTAGAAAGTAGACCTATTTATACCTTGGTTGCGAGTGGTTATGGATCTAGTTGTTGTTATATTGTTACATTGCAATCAACAAAATATATTAAATATGTTCTATGTTTCTTCCTAAATAAATGACTGTCTGTGTATTAAATATTGTGAGTTTGCATCTTAAAATGCATCACCATACGCAAGTAGGTCTTCTAATATTTGTTGATTTCAGATTTACTCACGTGACATGATTGGTATAGGCTACTTTTATCCTAGAAAATTAAAGTGTTTCCACAAGAATTTTAAAAAAAAGGTCAATCAACGCGGTCATCTTGAAAATGAGAACTTTCAGCAGTACGTTGGTAATTATGTTTGTCAACATAATTATCAACGTACAGCTGAAAGTACTAGGTCAAGTAACTTTGAGACTTTGAATGTAGGATAGGGTAGCTCTGTTACAAAGACGTCCACTAAGAAAGAATTTTTAGAAGTTTCAACGGATTAATAAATAAAGTCTAATCCGTGCGGACGAAATCTTGAAAACTAGTAATAACGAACTATAAATAGTATGGGTATTCAAATTCAAATGTTTTTTATTCAAATAAACTTTTACAAGTACTTTTGAATCGTCAAGTGAATCTACCACTGGTTCGGAATATCATTCCTACCGAGAAGAATCAGCAAGAAACTCGGTGGTTGCTCATTTTAAATAAATATTTCATTTACAATTATTATATCAGTGAAGTACCTATCTGTTGAAGTGAAACTCCTTTAAAATCATTGTGATTTGAAAATTCAGTGAATCGAAAAAAATAAACAAAAAAGCGACACCAAAAAGAGGCAAACATATATAGGAATTAGCCTGCGAGAGAATGAGCTACAAGTTATCTAGTACGCTACTTTTCTGAAGTTTGACTGCCGTGTGTGAAACGCACACACACTTTTTTTATTGTTAGGACAATTTCGTAGTGTGATGATAAATAATTTGGATATTTTCTGTAGTTTTCCGAGATATGAAACACCCGTTGCTTTAGTTACCTTTATTCGTCACGGATAATTAATTTGTGAGACATTTTTATGTGTGGTTGTACATTATTCCCGAATTTATTGTGTGGTTTTGCTAGGTTACCAGTCGATTAAATCAAAGTTAGTATTGAAATTGTGTACTATTAAAAACGTATTTTTTTATAAATTATAATATTATTATGAAGTTTAGCAACGTAACATTTGTATATTTTTATATTATACAGAAAACCTACGTATCAAATACTGAATACTTTGGTTTACTGACCATAAGCACGTTACCATCCACAGGCTACTTGTCTTCGTCAAGGGATAACGTGTAGTGAAAAAAGGGGGTTTTAGATCATAAGTAGTCCACCAAGCTGGCCAACTTGACTTCGCTAACCCTTGGAAATCTTAAGTAGAGTTTTCAGGCGTGCAGATTTCCTCACTAATATTCCTTCACACTCTATCTTTTAAACCTTTGTAATTAATTGGTAATTTGGTAACTACAGAGTTAGTTGGACAATATTATTATGTGGGGTAATCACTAGCGCGGCAGAACAAAATGTTTGTCCTGTCCAGCAACTAGTATGGTTTTCCTATTATTCCATAAAAACAAAGAGTTCTGGTGGGATTTTTAGCCAGACGAGATTGACGACCTTCCTGGTGCAGTGTTGAGCGCTGTGGGCTTAACGTGGCAGCTCCCGGGTTTGATCCCCGGCAGGGTCAATGTGGGAATTTATAATTTCTGAATTTTCTCTGATCTGGCCTGGTGGGAAGCTTCGGCCGTGGCTAGTTACCGCCCCACTGACAAAGACGTGACACCAAGCGATTTAGTGGTCCGGTATGATGCCATGTAGAAACCGATTAGGTTATAACAGATTAAACCCATACCAGTTTAATATAGCTGATAGACCCCTGATAGGTTAGCCTCCTACCATATTATTATATTAGTACATAGTATTACTTCCACAAATTTAGTCTTAAGATACATAAATAGCGTCGAAAAAACAGCCCCAAAAAGTTCTTATAACAAGCACTTTCCACAGCAACCAATTTTTCCGAGCCTGCGGCGAAAACTTCTAGTTTTCTGTTGATAAAACAATTACTAACTGAGCTTGGCGTAGCTCCGCTGCAGTGAATCAGTGGTTTGAGCAAACGTCGAGAGCAACACGGAGTGAAACAACTTAAATCTGCATCGCGCAATATCAAAAACTTCTATATATATAATGTATTATTTATATACTTAAAATTATAAATGCGAAAGTTTGGATTGAAGTTACTCAATTATGAAAGAACGGCTGATTGGATCTGAATGAAATTTGGCATAGATTATAGTCTGGAAAAACACAGGGGCTACTTTTCAACCCGGAAAATTAAAGAGCTCTGAATCAAACCTAGTTATTTTCGATTATCGTAAAATATTTTTGTTTTCAGAAGAAAATGCTTTTTCATATTAGGAATGTTATGAAAACTAAACATTCGTTAAAAACCTAGCTACCGACCCTCGATTTATATAAAATCAAGAGGAAAAATCCATTCATTTTTTACAGGGAAACACTTTTTCATACAAATAGTATGAAAACTAAACAAACTCTAACAAGGTAATTTCAGGGGTAACCACATGGCTACAAAACTTTCTATACCGTGTGGTGAAAACTTTTAGTTGCTAGTTGATGGAAACATTTAAGTGTCCTGTAACATCACCAGAAAATCGCCTTGTTTAGGTAACACTGTTTTTTTTGTCCACTACAAGTTGGCTCTTGACTGCGATCTCACCTGATGGTAAGTGATGATGAGGTAGTAGCCTAACCTGTTAGGGGTACGGCATTAGTGAACCCGAACTTCTAATTGGTTTCTACACGGCATAGTACCTACCGGAATTGTTTGCCGGTACGTCTTTGCCGGTAGGGTGATAACTACCCACGGTCGAAGCATCTTAATAGACGAGACCACAGAAAAATCAGAAATTAAAAATTTCAAAACTATTCCCCATATTTATTCCCAAATTGACCCTACCGGAAATCGAACCTACGACCCCCTACTATAAGACCATATCGCTCACCACTGCGCCTTAACTAATAAGTTAGGGGTGCCCCAAATCTTATCTCCACACAGGAAAATCTAACAATAATAATTAGTTACAAAAACAATACTAGAGGTACGTCATATGGTAACTAAAATCTAAATATAAGTAAATAGGTAACTAGCGACTGTTAATGAGTCAGGACGTTTGCTTTTTATTATACTATGGGATTTATTAAAACAAATAGAGGTTAATTAGAATATGAAGGGCCGACTTGCACTACACAGCCTAAACTGATTTAGTAAAACTTTTTGATAAGTAACTGTTTATTTCCGTGGTTGACATGATAGGCATTCATATGTATGTGGTGGTGTTTATATTAATAACTAGATGATGCCCGCGACTTCGTCTGCGTGGAATAAGGTGTTTTTATGCCCACGGCAACTCTCAAATTTTCCGGGATAAAAAGTAGCCTATATCCTTCCCCTAGATACAAACTATCCGTATACCAAATTTCATCAAAATCGGTTGACAGGATATTTTTTGTATTCCTTTGGGAACTCCTTAATTTGCCGGGATAAGTAGTACCCTATGTCCTTTCCCGGGATACAACCTATCACTGTACCAAATTTCATCAAAATCGGTTGAATAGATAGGTCATGAAAGCGTAGCAGACAGACAGAAAGACAGACATACTTTCGCATTTATAATATTAAGTATGGATGGATTTATTTATCTTTACTTTTAAACTTTTAAATCGCATAAATTCTTATACAATTCAAAGATAAGTAAGCCAGTTTAAGAATCGCCTTGCAGACTATCAAAGCTTGAAGAACAGATGGGCGCATAAATCTAGTTCCGTTGTCAGGTCTCCAGATAAAAGAGCTTCTTTAACCCCGCTCCAAAACGTTTGCTTTATCTTACTACTGATCAACTTCTTTTTGGACATAGATCTTGGTTGCTTCGTTCGTATTTTATGTGGGTGAAGTTGGCACTTTTGTCGTTAGTCTGTGATGGTGCTTTACTTTTTTTTAATCTGGTAAAACCAAGCCCTTGACTGTGATGTCACGTAGTGGTAAGCGATGTTGAAGTCTAATGCTGAGATCTATAGAACGAACTTTGACTTTGCTTAGACTTAAGACATGGTTAAAACTAGTCAGATTTATGTCACTCCCATAGGTTTCGTTTTATCTCACAGTTTTATCTCTAAGTAAAGTCTGAGCCAAGTGTTCAAAATCACTAATTTCCGAACTGTTGAACGAATTGTGACATTGACAGGACGCCAATTCATCTCTATGATTTCAAGACGTCATAATTAGCAAAATGTCAAAGGTGAAATAGATGCGCATGTTTTAAAATTCATCGAAACGAGCGAATGCCCGTGACTTCGTCTGCGTGGTTTGAGGTTTTATGGTTCCCGCGGAAACTCTTTTATTTTCCGGGATAAAAAGTAGCCTATGTACTATTCCAGACTATAATCTATCTCTGTGCCAAATTTCAGCCAGATCTGTTCAGCCGTTTGGCGTGATTGAGTAACAAACATCCATACATCCATACATTCATACATCCATACATCCATACATCCATCCAAACTTTCGCATTTATAATATTAGTAAGACTAGTAAGAGTAAGATACAAGAAACAACCAGCAAAAAACGTGAGTGTTTATCCATTCTCAAATTATTAACCACCAAGACAAAGTACGCTCTATAGATCTCAGCATAAGATGGTGGTGGGCTAACCTGATATGGATATGGGGCAGTTATCTTACTAATATTATAACTGCGAAAGTTTGGCTGGATGTATGGATGTATGGATGTTTGTTACGCAATCACGCCCCAACGGCTGAACGGGTCTGGCTGAAATTTGGCACAGATAGAATATAGTTTGAAATAGCACATAGGCTACTTTTTATCCCGGAAAATTAAGGAGGTCCCGCGGGAACCAAAAAACCTCGATCGACGCAGATGAAGTCGCGGGCATTAGCTAGTATCCCTAATACGTTTGTAAACGGTATTGTACCAGAACGCTAACTCGCTTGGCGGCATGTCTTTACCGGTAGGGTGGTAACTAACCACGGTCGAAGCATCAGAGCAGACCAACGAGAAATTCAGAAGTAATAAATTACCAAATTAAAAGTTCAAAAACTCTATTACAATGTAAAAGATTATTTAAATAATATAAAAAACATGGGAATAAATCGTTCCAGCGACTAATAAATCAAGTTGCTAATTATAGTTGTACAGGAATGAGTTGTATCCCGGGGAAGAACATAGGCCATTTATCCCGGAAAATTCAAGAGTTTTCGCGGGAACCAAAACTCTTTATCCACGCGGACGAAGTCGCGGGCATTATCTAGTATTTCATAAGTTTCGGACGTCAATAAGTGTACAGTGTACTCAATTTAAATAAATAATTAATGATTCTTTGATTGATTGATTAAAAAATTTAACCCGAGACCTCCCGCTCATAAGACATCAACACTCTCCCCTGTACGTTGTCAAAACCATGTCTTATGTTCGATGGATCTGAAAAAAATAACTTACTTTGGTTGTCCACTAAAATTAAACATGAATAACATCTTCCTGCAACTATATCATACGAAACGCATCTTAAACTCAAAATCGTATCTTAGTACAGCATCCGCAGCAGTTTGAAGCGTTTTTATAGGTTTTTTTACGTGACCGTCGCTACGTGACTACCCCTCGTGAGTAATAGCCAAATGATTGGATCGTCAAAATTTTACAACTTTATTTACTAGTTCACTTGAACCGAACATACGTAATATTATTTTAATTTATAGTCTTTATGATATTAAACAGTCATATTTATTGTTAAGGATCCTAAGCATTTTGGAAATGTGTGACTTGTGTATGCGTTCTGCCATATAGTAAAGTATAATATAGATTCTCTCTTATTTTCTCCTTTTCCTAAGGTTGCCTGGTAGAGATCGCTAAGCGATAAGGCCGCCTTTTGTATACTACATCTGCCTGTGTTTATTTTTTTCCAATTTTAATCTTTGTTATTTTTACTTGTGACGGTACAAATAAAGTAATAATATACTTACAAACTCAGGGAATGCTGCAATTTTGCTAGTGGAAAAAGTACACTTAATGACTCTGCAGTTTGTATGATTTGAGCCTGAATCTCTAACATTCCAACATGCGCCCACTCTTGAGCAAGCTCCAATATGCACCCAGCCTTGAGCAAGCCCCGATGTGCGACCAGCCTTGAGCAAGCTCAGATATGCGCCCAGCCTTGAGCAAGCTCCGATATGCGCCCAGCCTTGAGCAAGCTCCGATATGGGCCCAGCTTTGAGCAAGCTCCGATACACGCCCGGCCTTGAGCAAGCTCCGATATCCATCTAGCCTTGAGCTTTGGTTGGCTTTCTAAAAGTGTGTTTATTGGTTTTGTCACTCACAAAAAATCAACGATACGAGTACAAATCGTGATTGTGTAACAAACGTCCATCCATCCATCCAAACTTTTACATTTATAATATAAGTCTAAATATTGATTTAAAGTATAAAATAGAATTACTAACAGGGGTTAGGTATGCCATATTGTTAACTATGTGTATCAATTATATTAAAAGGGGACGCACAGGCCCTGGGCGATGTTTGATAACTTCCTTCGATTAAATTACTAACATGTTACGGGGGACCTAAATCAAGACACGCGGAAGCGTGTCCAGCCAAAGTTCAAAAAAACTGGCGAGCAGCACCGTGTGTAATATTACACGAACCATTTGGAGCCACTTTTGACCCCCTCATAACTCAAAAACTATTTCACATAAACATGTCAAATTTGGCGCATATATTGAGACCCGTGAGATACATATGTGCTCCAAATTTCATAAGCACACCTTAAATGGTTATTTAGATATAAACGTACAAAAATCGTCATTTTTATGATCAAGGGATAGATCAAAACTCTGACACGGGGCATACTACCATTGCTTAAAGCCGTATTATTTTAATATTGTTGACGTTCATGTTGTAGTGTTATAATCATTATTTTAAGGACGTCAAAGTACGTGACATTCAAACGTTATTTTGAAACAATACTGCTTTAAGCGGTGGTAGTAACTCCGTCGTCCACTTCCTGCGGCAAATTGCATTACATTCTACGCATAGTGCATGCACAACTAAATAAAACAAGAGTTGTTAAGTAAAAAAAAACTCCGATTACATAAATCATACTACTGCAGGTCTTTGTTTAAATTCGTTATTTTGTGTTGTTAACTATTGAAAATGACACATAATTATTATTTTAATATAACTAATAATGAATAATAATATAGTTGCATTAAAACCTTACCTTCGTATTCATGCATTTTGTGCAACGAAACGTCATTGACAGAAAAGAAGAAGAAAAGTATTTGAAGTCGTCAGGTCAAGCTGTCAGTCATTGTGATTTGTATTCATTGTATATAGTGGTTTTAGTTATATCGACTGTTTACCGTGCTTGTTTTCAATGTTTCACTAAAAACTTTTGATTTTGAACTTTTGCAATCAAAATTGATGAGATGTAGAAATGTGCTGTAATACCGCCCCGACTGGGCCAAATTAAGTATAAACAGAAAACGCGTTAAAAAAATCCGGATACTGAATGGGCCATTCACTCGAATATTTCAAAGGTACAAGAAAATATAGAAAATAACACAAAAAAGACAATTATACCCCGTAAACGTAGGAAAATGCAGTAAATTAACAAAACCATTTTGTATAAATTTTATTATGAATAAGTACCTACTAATTTAAAACGTAAACTAAACTAATAGAAAAGTCCTATTACAGTGTAAAGGATTATTTGAATGATAGCAAGGCATGGGTATGAATTGTTACAGCGGCTGATTATGTAATGTTATATTATAAGTACATATATATAATTTCAAATATTTGTGAGATGGTGATAATAAAAAAAACACAGCTGAGTTTATTCCGGGCTCTTCTCAGACCAGGGCACATTTGGAACCCTCGTAGCTTTAGTTTTAAGATACCGTAGTTAATTATCACCATCACGTCTTATGCTCTTTAAGCATGACGTTCAGAAGGTGTACTTTGTAGGTACCTATTTTGAATAAATATGTTTTGAGTTTGAGATTGAGTTCAATAATTTCTGTACAAAAAGTAATGATATCCCATCAAAAACATAAATGTAAAATGAGAGCCAAGTTCAAAATTGTGATATACATATATGCCTTGGTTGTTGACTTCAGCGACAAAAGAAGTGAGATCTAAATGGGTGCCAAGTTCAATGGTCAGTCCTGCAATTTATTTATCCCATCAAAAACGTAAATGTGAAATGAGAGCCAAGTTCAAAATTGTGATATATATGCCTTGGTTGTTGACTTCAGCGACAAAAGAAGTGAGATCTAAATGGGTGCCAAGTTCAATGGTCAGTCCTGAAATTTATTTATAACAATATATAATATTTTATAACAACTTAAAATATCATTTCTTCTTATAACTTAGTATAAAATGTTGAAGACTAAGGCTTTGGCTTGGCTAGTTTTCATATACGAATTAAAGCCTTCACAAGTTGTAAAGTTGTAAGTTCTTATTTTATTCTTCCGAAAATTTGGCTTGCTGGTAGAAACTGTACTTTTAGGTACCTACTTAATAATAATTCGTATATGGAAACTAGCCAAGCCAAAGCCTTAGTCTTCAACATTTTATACTAAGTTATAAGAAGAAATGATATTTTAAGTTGTTATAAAATATTATATATTGTTATAAATAAATTTCAGGACTGACCATTGAACTTGGCACCCATTTAGATCTCACTTCTTTTGTCGCTGAAGTCAACAACCAAGGCATATATATCACAATTTTGAACTTGGCTCTCATTTCACATTTACGTTTTTGATGGGATAAATAAATTGCAGGACTGACCATTGAACTTGGCACCCATTTAGATCTCACTTCTTTTGTCGCTGAAGTCAACAACCAAGGCATATATGTATATCACAATTTTGAACTTGGCTCTCATTTTACATTTATGTTTTTGATGGGATCAAATTTACAGACTTGACTCCCGTCTAGTATCTGTATGAAAATAAATTGTGTTTATTTTCGGAAGCTCAAGGGCTTTTCCACGAATTTTCAAAAAAGAGTTATCGAGTCCATCGGGGATTGAAGAGCTGGTATCTTGGGTCTGGCTGGTACATGGAATAGCTGGAAGGCTAACCTTCAGCATCTTGGGCACTATGCCTCGCTGCAGTGATTTCGGCTAAGTTTGTTGTGCGCTCTTCTCAGACCAGGGCGCGTTTGGAACTCGTAGCTTTAGTTTTCAGGTACTGTAACTAATTATCACTATTATGTTTCATATGTATGTAATTAACGTCAATATGTGTACCTACCGTTACCTAATTTGAATAAATGGATATTTGATTAATATCATAGCGTTTTAAGATCTTGTTTCAATTTAGATAGTTATAGTTTTTAATTTAGTTTTAATTTGTAACTTTACTAATTATGACATTAATAATGTTGTGATTATTTTGGTACAATAATAAAAAAAAACGTTATAAAATCTTAACGGACTGCCAAGACTCTTGGGACAAGATTGGGGTCTCAAGTTGCTATAATAGCGAAAGCGAAGAGTTGCTAAACCCCCTTCTAGGTAGACCTACAAAGACGAAAGCCGCCTTCATAGGCGGCTAAGTGTAAAAACACACTACGGACCAGACAGGACAATACATTCCTATATGTAGCGGTACAAGTTTCTTTATCTGTATTAAAAATACCCACTTTACAGTTTTAATATTTGACTAGATAATGCCTGCAACTTCTTCCACGTGGATTAAGTCTCTTTAATTTTCCGAGTATAAAATTAGTCCTTCCATTGTCATATTTCATCTAAATCTGTTGGAAAGACAGACCATTAAAACGTAGCAGACAGATAGACACACATTTTCCATTTATAACATTAGTATGGAATTTTAAAATGGCTTTGACACACAGATAAAAGGACTGGAAGAAACTTTGGTTTAAACTTTACAACGGATCCCTAAAAACGTTGAAAACACCTCCCAATTTCACCGGTCATCCGACCCAATTTCGGGCAGATCCCAAGTGATGGATACCTCTCGTTACAGGAATCTAGTCCGCACTCATCCCCACGCTATTATCCGTTTCCGAAAGAGTATCCTTAACATTTGAGTGGCTATCATTAGACTGATGGATGTGACGTGTGACGTCATTTTTATTTACCAGACCTAGTTTAGGATTATAGGGGTGGATTTATCTCACACATGCACTCCTAATCAAATTACTCATCATCATTTCAACTACTCCAACTGACATCTGAGCACAAGTCTCGTTAGAGATGAGATGGTTCGACCATAGTCAACCACGCTAAGTGTAGATTGGCAGACTTGACTTCACCCTTTTATTCAAGTGATATTTTTAATTTGTTAAAGCACACATAACTCCGAAATGAAAGCTGCTTGGCCTGGGATCGAACTCACGACCAATATAGAAGGTTGGGTATCTAAGCCTACTTACACCTAGACTATCACCGTTTCAACACTCACTACAACAGCTGATCACCTCATTTCGCAATTTTAATAGTATAAAATACAAAGGAAAAGTTAAAATTACCTGTCTCTCTCTCTCTCTGCATGTATACCTCATTGTTGAGGTCGTAACCCCATTAATCACATAATGGCAGGGATTTTCTTGGGATAATAATGCAGTGGGTTCCCATTTCCGCCCGCATAACGAAACTTACCAAACCTTACCTGCAAGTAAAACAATAAAATTCTACAGATGAAGAGATAGAAAAATAAAAATAACGACATCCTATATTTTCAACAGATACAAGGAAAGAAATTAATCGCTAAAGCTCGCAACAACTTGATCAATCTAAACGAAGGGTCATTCCAATCCATCAAGCGGAGCTTTAGGAAAGAGAAATGGACGCGACGCCGACGGACGGCTCGATGTCATTTGACGTCTCTGAAATAAAATGAAAAGACCTTTTCGATGGTAGGATGGACGTTTGTAGAAGTCAATTGATTTGGCACTGTACGAAAAGCCATAAAATGGGAAAACAAGCAGTTATCAAATTGATACCAAATGGAAAACAGAAAAAGCGTTCTATTAAGCTTTTACCCGACTTTTAAGATTCTTTTTACCCGACTACATAATATTTTGCATTTAAACGTTACATTATTTAGCAGATTTTTGACTGATAAAAATGTTTTCTCCGAAGTGCGTTTTTACTCTAACTCGTTGTTCTTGGTGAGCGACAGAAGCGACGCGACGTGACGTGACGCGACGCGACGTGATATGACCCCAAAGAAAATGATAAGCTTATTATCTACGCGACAACGTAGGTCAGTACTGTTTGATATTGTCGCATCGCGTCGTATCGAGTCGCCTTATCGCCTTTGTCATTCACGTATGACAACGGGTATAGTTATGGAGATGCCCGTATGAAAAATTCACGCCCGTGTTTAATATTCAGCAACCAAAAAACAGCAATACTGGCAAATATTGCATGGACCATATTGTGCTAAAATATTAACTTTGATTACTATTACTAACTGAATTTAGATTAAAAAATATTATAGTGTGTAAGCCTGTAATAAAAATTCATACGTAAAAACCACAAAACAGATTTTTTAATCTACAGTTGAGTGAGTGGTACAACACACAACGCTTATATTACTCGAGAATATTGTTGTGCGCCACAGAGTTAAAATAAAGGTTAATTTAAATCAAAATAACCTTTATTGAAAACTTTAGTATCTAATGTTGAACTTTATGAACTTCGTGAAAAGACGTAAAGTTTTTTTCATATCTGTTCTTCAAATTTGAACCCAGGAATAAAAACATCAAAAACCTGTCAAATCCAAGTCAGACACACACACAAAGTGTTCCCCCACGTACAAATTACAAGAAACTAACAAAGCGCTCAACGCTGCGCCACGGAGGTCGTCAAAAAGGATTACTCTATGATCTGTACCAAATGTCGCTAAAATAGGTTCAATACATGTGCCGTGAAAGCGTAAAAGATAGACAGACTGATATTGATATACTGACTACTACTATGATTGATTCAACAATTAGTAAAAAGGTAACAAATATAGATGCAATATGCTTTAACCAATCTCCCCCTATCCCACCGCTACTTTGGTGAAATATGTTCGTGAATATTTATCCCCGGTTAATTTAAACCAAACATTCGGGTTTAAATAAAACACGGTTTTGTGTTTAAAGAAAACATTTATTCCTTTATTCGTTAATACTGTTTATTCATGTGTTTAACTGCCTCGTTTAATCAATGGTTGTCATTTTCGATTGCGGATGATGAGGCCCTGGATTCGATTCCCGTATCGGTTCATAACATAATGATTGGGATTTTCTGTAGCTGGCGAGTTCCTGGGAGCCACTGGAAACAAACGGCACAAAACCGTGTTCTGTGGAGATCCATGCTGACCTTTGTCCAGGACTGGACATTTATAGGTTGAGATGACCGGAGTTAGAAAATTGGCTCTTGCCTCGGAGAGCATGGAAAGCCTTTGGACCTGCGCCTGATCTCTCTACCAGTTGTTTCGGAGAGAGAGAGAATATCTCCTGCGCATATTATAAGGTCTGATATTCTGGTCGAAGTGTCATTACTATACCTGCTAAAGATGTTGCCTAGTGATTTTTTGGCATGTTATGATGCCGCCTAGAAGCCGATATAGTGAGAATTTCTTTTTATAAAAACCAAATACTTTTAATGGCCCGACTCGGGACTTGAACCGGGAACCTTGTCGGCCGCAGTCGAACTAACCACTAAATCAACGAGGCAGTTTTATAACTAGAATGAGTGTATAATATTATCACTACCATATGACAAGTACTTCTGAGTCAAAGACTGCAATAACACCAACCAATAAGAAATATAGATAGAAAAATGTGTATGAGTGGTAATGAATAAATGAAAACGTAGCTCAGGGCTCACTTAAATAGAAGAATAAAAAAATATATAAAAAACCGTCAGGAACAACGATTCGGCAATAATCAAAGCTTTTTTCAATTAACTCCACCGTTTTAATAATAACAAGTGGAATTTCAATAGCAAGATTTTTCCATCTGAACTCTATTACAAAGTCAAATATAGACGGAGGGAAGTGGTGATTCAAATATTTTTATGAATAATTTGAATTTTATTCTTTAACGATTGCCAATTTCAATTTATCTTCTGAATATAACCCAATTAGCTTTCAGATTTTATTTTAAACGAGATGATTTTCGACGAGCCCGCGACTTCAAAAGACATCACGCGGACGTACCGCCTGATGTCTTTTGAAATCTCGTGAGTTTTTTAACGTTTAAACTATCGATAGTGATATTAATTATAACTTTAATTACTAACTTGTTTTATTTAAACTAGAAACTGACGTCTTGTGAGACTAGCCTAGACTAGTCGGGTATTTTCCGACAAAACTAGTGAGTTACAACCGGTGATATATCAATTGATATAATAAATTTCGTGAGTTTATTATCTTCCAAATAGATTCAGAGAGGCACGCTTTGTTCTCTCTTACAATACCTACTAGATGAACTTTAATTCACATAAAATATAGTTGTTAAGTTGAAAAGGAATTATGTATTTTTATTCCACTACAAATTAGTCCTTGACTGCGATCTCACCATCGTAAAACTGTGATCTCCCCTGGCCTTATACCCCTCACACTGTGATGTGAGGGGTATAAGGCCACTATCGGTTTCTACACGGCATTGTACATTTTGCAGGTTTCTAAAAGAAGTATTAATTCTACACCAGCGTTAAGAGCAAGATCAAGATATATCACTGCTTGACATTCAATAAAATGCAGAAAAAATGTTTTGGGTTCGAACTTCAAACCCTGAAGTAGGAGGCCGGTACCTTTACTACTAGTACCGATATACTCGTTTAAGTAGGTAAGGCCCTTTCATAGAAAAAAATTGGGCGCCCGACCTGTAGAGCGCGCTCCACACCTGTCATAAGCCTGTCTTTGTCACCGCTTTAGCGCTGTCCCGCTTTTCAGACTAGATCGTGTTAGTAAAATAAGTCCACATTCTTTGTTTGACAGGGTCCGTCTATGTAAATTGACGTCGTTGACTATTAGGTCTATACTATGGGTCCTATTATTGATGGATAATGGTTGCTCAGTTCTAATATAAATTGATCAATGCTTGAGCAAATTGGGAGCAAAGATAAGCCAATTATATTTGTCGAAGTGTTTGCTTCGTTATAATTTATTAGATACTAGCTGATGTCCGCGACTTCGTCCGCGTGGTTTAAGTTTTTTTGATTCCTGCGGGAACTTCTTAATTTTCCGGGATAAAAATAAGCCTATGACACTCTCCAGGTCCTCAACTATGTCTATGCCAAAAATCACGTTGATCCGTTTCTCCTTTGCGGCATGATTGAAGGACAAACCAAAAAAAAAGACATTTCGCATTTAGAATAATAGTATATAATGTTAATAGAATTTAGTGGTATTACTTGATAGGGTTCAGTCAATATGAATTGATTGAAATTGATTGCTTTTACGGAATGTATGTAGAAAGTTTACTAACTTCATAAATTTCAGTAATAGCAATATTTTAAAACACAATAAAACCTAGCACAGTTTTAAACAGCCGTATATCTATTTACCTCAAGGTTAGTCTATATGTTTGTTCCTATCTTTTAGTATGCTTACGTATTACTACGGTGATCTATTAATAATACCTATAAATTAAGAATTTAAAACGATATGCAACGCCCTTCCGGCTTCCTTATTTCCCTCCACTTATAATACTGGTATCTTAAAATCAGGAGTGAATAGGCATCTTCTTAGCAAGCGCGCTCCACCTTCGGCTGCATCACTACTTCCAGCAAGTCTGATTGCAGCCAAGCGAATGATTTAAAAAAAAAAACTCCGCCAAATATTTTACGAAAGGGAGCACTTAAACTTAGAAAAGAAGTAATTACCTATCATCTAAATCGTGTTAAAAATCTCTTCTGACTTTACTGTTATGTTTTTTTTTCTTCGAAAAATACGACAAAAATATTATAATTCCAACCGTACATTAAGTTTATTGAAACATTTATCAGGAAATAATTGCGAGCCAGCCTCCATAAATAATTTTCATGAATTATTGCAGACACTGAGTGAAAAATTGTACTCTCCCGCTGTTAAGTGAAAATATAAGTATCTAACTAGTTGATTTTTTAGATACGGGTAAAATATTCGAATCTTCGTTGTTACCTCTAGGCTTACAACAGAGCAGTATTATTTAAAAATTATAGTTTCATGTCACGTACTTTGACCTCTCTAAAATAAGGATTATAATTCTAAAACATGAACGTCTACAATATTAAATCAATACGGCTTTAAGCGATGGTGTACGCCCCCTGGATGTCCCAATCACGAATTACCATGGTTGCTTGAAGTCAGCCTGATAGACTTTTCTGGCTGTGGTATAAGTACGTCTTTTTCAAGTTTCTTAAACGTTACAGGAATGACAACCGCATTCACTCTAAGTACTTATATGCCTATTACACTGCACTTAACACAGAGCCCTGAAGCAAGGGTGGGCGTGGCCGCAATTTAGAGTGTCGCTTATGGACTACATTGCATTAAGGATCAAATTAGGGACCCTTTATCCCTAAACCTTATTACACTATACTGATTCAAGTGTAAGGGTCCCTGTGAAAAGTGCAGTGTAATAGGCCTATTACTTTCAATAAAAGCTAGTTCCGATTATATATCTTAGAGTCTATGCACACGAAGAGCCTATGCAGATGACTTATTTTATACGACTGCGCAGATAACGGCCGAAGCCTCCCACCAGACCAGGCTAGAAAAAATTCAGAAATTATAAATTACCAAATTGACCTCACCGTGGGAAGAACCGGGGACTTGCTGCGTTAAGGCAACAGCGCTCTACACTGCGTCAGGGCTCGTTCGTCGTTAAAAAAGGGAGGTCTGCGCGTATTAAATACGCCGTCTACATAGGCAGGCTTTTATGGGGAAAAGCCTTCCTCATAAAAGCAGCGGGACCCCGGGCCGTAAGCGCACCATTAAACGTTTAAAAGAAAGTGGGTAATATGACTAGTTGTCTAATTTCCATCCAGAAAGAAATTTGCTAATAGTTTACAGATGGTTCTAAAGAACTAAAACCTTGCTAAATGGAGTAGCCGTCAGCCGTATATTGACGCAAAATAGTTTCCAATTTCGCTTATTATAAATGGAGGAACTGACAAGTACAGAGTTTCGCTATAAGCGGTACCGAATCTATGCAATTTTGGACTGGTTTGTTACATGTAGTTAGTTTATGAAAGAACTTGAAGCTTAATTCGCTATAATCCGTCAAAGTAGACAAATCTATGTGGTACAGCGTGCAGCTTGCGATATTTACCGCCTAATAGAAATTTTAAAGTTAGCAATTTTAGCAATAGGTAAGGTTAGCAAAGTTAGCAATTCGCACTGCCGCAACACCAATAATAAAATTGCTAGATGATGTCCGTGACCTCGTCCGCGTGAATGGAAGATTCTTATTTCCGTAGGAATCAAAACATCTTAATGCACTCTCTAAATCTCTTTAATTTTCCAGGATACAAGATATTATGTCCTTCCTCGGGATGCAACCAATCCTTATACCATATTTCATCAAAATCGGTAGAACAGATGGGCCGTGAAAGCATAGCAGACAGACAGACCCTTTCGCTTTTATAATATTAGTATTTATGTTCATAACTCAATGTACAGTCAGTCACAAAGCGTCAGTGACGACTGGTAGCTGCATTTTAATATTTAATCGGGCCGCGACAAAATTTACTGCTCCAAATCTAAAATTTAGAAAGGAATATTCCTAATTTTCATAGCTCAATGTACAGACAGGCACAAAGCGTCCCGCGGCTGCACAGATTGACAATACAAGTCCCACGACAAGCCTCCCCGGCGACTGATCGCTGCATTTCAATATTCAATCGGACCGCGACAAAATGACTGTTCCAAATCTAAAATTACTCGACTATTTTAGACAAAAGTAAGTTATAATCATTTAAAAATGTCACAGATACTATGTAAGCCTTTGATTATAAAAATCAAAGATGTAAACAGCCTACATAACCCAGTCATTTAGCAGTTTTATCTGGAATGTTTCTCGGGAGTTTTGAAAATTGGTGTATTTTATAGATTTCGATGTGCTGTTTCTGAATTTTCACTTGGCCACCTTGTATCTTTGTACTATATTAGACTAGATTTAGCCAAGTCAATCTAATTTCGTTTAACGAACTTGTAAATCACCCATAATACAAATTTATTTGAACTGTGGAAGGTGAATGTAGGTTTTGGTTTGCGGCTCTCGTACGATGAAACTATTGATTTTGCAAAAAAAAGTTTACTTCATAAATTGTAGGAAATTTTCTCTTTCAATCATCATGCAGGTTACAAATTAATAACATGACTATTTTCATCGTAAAATTAGTCCGAAAGGGGTTATTGTCAAAAAACTGCTTTTGGGAGCCATTTATACGAGAAAAGAGCATGTCGAAAGGACATTGACCAAATTCGCCTAAGAATCAACATGTGTTAGAAATATACAGTAATTCTTAGCTTATTTTATAACTTTTATTTGAAATATTAGAATTCAAAGGACACTTCAAATTCATTACAAAATAAATAAATGGGTATTAAATTGATTAATATACGTTTCCATCTCCCGATTATTAACCACAGATCAATAACTTACAGGTTTAAATAATATGCAATACCACCGCTAGATCCGTATCGTAAGAAACAAGACAAAAGCAGCTTACAGTGCTAAGTGCGCTAGTATTCTGAATCTCGCAACGCCATCTATTGAAAGTATAATAATTTAATATATCTAACGCCATCTGTAATGTTTTTGATGAACTATGGCGAGTCTTTATTCTTCTTTTCATACTGTTTACAGCTCTATTACAATAGGATAAAGATGGTTTTTATTTGTTCAAGCAGATTGATTGTGAAAGTTGAAATAACCTCAAAATCAAAAATATTTTTGGTAATAAGTCATTTCTTAGCAAGTGTCCGTTGTTTCAATCTGCTGTCAAGTATAAAAAGTTATTTATTTGAACCCAGTAATAAATGTTTTATGACTGTTGGTTCTTAGGCGAACTTTGTATGGAGACGGAACAATGTCCTTTATAAAATACACGACTTTTCAGAACTCCTGAAAAACTTTCCAGGTAACCCTCTTTTTGAGCACCAAATGACTGGTATAACAGTGATCATTTATTATTTTAGAAAATAACCTATTGAAGAAATTTTATTATTATTTTTTACAAAAACATATATATAAATCGTCCAATTGTGTTGGCTACCATTCCCAAGAAGGGAATGGTGGTGCCCAAGACATTGCACTGGTGGCTTTTGTCTTTGGGCTCGTCCGTCGTTAAAAAGGGAGGTCTGCGCGTATTAAACACGCCGTCTACATAGGCAGGCTTTTATGGGGAAAAGCCTTCCTCATAAAAGCAGCGAGACCCCGGACCATAAGCGCACCATTAAACGTTTAAAAGAAAGTGGCTAATATGACTAGTCGTCTAATTTCCATCCAGAAAGAAATTTGCTAATAGTTTACTAATGGTTCTAGAGAACTAAAACCTTGCTAAATGAACTAAAACTAAAACTAAAACCTTGCAAAAAACTCCTTTTGGGAGCCATTTATACGTGAAAAGAGCATGTCGAAATTTATAAAATACACGACTTTTCAGAACTCCCGAAAAACTTTCCAGGTAACCCTCTTTTTGACCACCAAATGACTGGTTTAACAGTGATCATTTATTATTTTAGAAAATAATCTATTGAAGAAATTTTATTATTATTTTTTACAAAAAATATATACATCTTCCAATTGTGTTGGCTACCATTCCCAAGAAGGGAATGGTGTCCAAGACATTGCACTGGTGGCTTTTCTCCTGAATTGCCAGGTTAAGCCGTTGGGCTATATAAGTGCAGCTCTTGAGTCGCTAGTTATTATAGCATGTAGACACCTACTAAAATCATAGGACACAATAATATTATTATCAAAGTGTTTCGTGTCCAAAATTAAAAATAATAAGGTAAATTATAAATTTTTCAAAACCATGCAAGCGTTTGAAGTTCGGAAATGCAGGAACCCTAAACGGGTAGCAATGAAGGCAATTGCGATCAAACTTTTATATTTTTTATTCAAATAAACTTATTAAAAGTGCTTTTTAATTTCCGAGGGAATCTCCTCCTGGTTCGGTATGCCATTCTTACCAAGAAGAACCAGCGAGGGCAAAGTATATCTGGAGCTTCTAATAGGAAAAAAGACTATACTGGTATCAGCGAAGGGTATTAGTTGCGCTACTAATAAGGTAATAACTTATTACTTAGTTGATTATCTTGTAAGAGGTGGCTTGTGAATTGTTTCAAAGTTCACTTGCAGACTCCAAAGTAGGTAAGCTTAAGTTTGAAGGCTTTCATACTCAAGTAATTAATTTACTACTTTAGTAAGTAGTGTAGTGTAGTGTTATACAGTGATTGGGGACACCATGACGTACCTGGAACGTGGCAAGATTTTGATCAATCGAAATATTTAACTGTCAAAGCTAGCTATCCATATCCATATCCATATCCACGCTAGAAAATTATAAATGCGAAAGTGTGTCGGTCTGTCTGCTACACTTTAGCGGTCCATCTTTCAACCGATTGTGATGAAATTTGTTACAGCTCCGGGATGCAACATATTTTTATCCCGGAAAATCAAAGATATTCCGCGGGAAGCAAAAAACCACGCGGATGAAGTCGCGGGCTATCTTGTAATTGAAAAATCCTTACTTACCTACTAATATATTGAAAAATTATTAAAAGGGATAATTTTACATGAAACCTATATGTGACACCAATTATGTACCTACATTAGAGCTATGTATCGACAGGTTCAAATAAATAATGTCGAGAAGTAGCTAGAAGTATTACAGTAAGCTAGAAGTATATTTAATAGTATTTATTATTATTAAGTTGGTAAAAAAAGCAAAGTTAATTTTGACATTATTCATTGGATGTACAAAAAAGAATAATATCAAAAACCTACTTGCTTTTTCGCTTTCTGAAACCATAACCAATAAACCATCGCCCACATTTGTAAAAGCGCCATCTAGTTAAAATTCGATGAACTACGGCGCGAAACGAAAACTTTAGACACAACCGTTCAGATGGCGACAATGTATACGTATAGCGGAATTCATACGGTCGTAATAATATTTACGTTACATATCTCATAAAGACAGTAGGTCATGCCTGTGTCCTAGGAACATGTCAGGAGGTTTATGGACGTATTATTATACATGGGACTAAAGAGAATTGTGCAAAATTGCAATATAATATTATATGCACTATATGTTAGGTAGGGATTGCAGAAATTAAGGTAAGAGGATGTTGGGTACCTCGATAAAATAGTTAGGCAGGTATTTTTTTTACGTTCTACTTACTCTTGCCTTTCACCCGCGTTGCATTAAGGCCAATTTCGAATTCTTATTAATTATATGGTTACCACTACAACCCATTACAGGGAACAGGCCTCCACTCTCATAAGAGAGCGGTAATTAGACCTTAGACCCACCACGCTGCTCCAAGGCGGGTTGGCGGGCTTTAACGACTATAATCATGTTAATGATAATAACCGGAACCGACTGCATAACGTGAGAATTCCTAGTCAGAAAAACCCAATACTTAATTATTGCCCGTCCTAGGACTTGAACCTGGGACCTCGTCGGCCACAGTGAACATGCCGACCACTAGACCAACGAGACAGTCTATCAGTTACCCTAACTTTTCACGGCCAATCAAATTTACCAATATTGCTAAATTCATCCAATACC
Source organism: Erebia palarica (assembly GCA_964035005.1). Lineage (NCBI taxonomy): Eukaryota > Metazoa > Arthropoda > Insecta > Lepidoptera > Nymphalidae > Erebia > Erebia palarica. The sequence continues at coordinate 14,297,902 of OZ035989.1, forward strand.
CGGCTAAATCAAAGCAGATGTAGTCACAGGCTTAATTTAGTTTATTATAATATACCAAAATAATTAAAATATAATTCAAATTAATTTATTTACTTGCACATATTGAGGGGGTGGTAAATCGATGTCACTGTGTTATTAAGTATAAATATTAAAACAATATTTTCCTTGTCTCAGATTTTATGAGCTTCCGTATTTTCCTTTTCCAATACAATTATATTAAACAGAGTAGAGAATATAATTCTTTTCTCAAACATGCATGGAAATATTGTCATTATTTTCGAAAAAAGAACACGCGAAGTATCGAATTTTCGGACAAAGAAAATCAAAACCATTGCAGGAGCGTTTTTTGAATTTGGAAAATCACATCGCTCCTGCAATGTTGTATGAAACGGCGTGCTGGGGTTATTAAATACTCTTTGATCGGATCTCTTTTGTCATTCTTGGCATACCATAGTCTCTTTGCTTAGTACAAATTGGTGGCTGTATAGCTATAAATGCGTTTGCCTGTCGGCATAGATGATAAAAAAAAAATTGACGGCGAATTCGTCTTGATTTGTTATTTACATACTTATTAAATATAAATTTAATAATAAGTAAAAGGGGTTCCAACGGTTCCGAGAGTGAAATGGAGATTGATTGTACTCCAGCAGATTTAAGATCAGAAGCCAAATTGGCAATGGAAAACCTGCTTCCAGCGAAGTCCAAAGAAAAATACATGAAAGTATATGAAAATTTTATGAGTTGGAAAAACGAGAAAAAAGTGAACATTTTCTCCGAAACAGTATTTTTGGCGTATTTTAATGAGATTGCTAAAACTAAAAAGCCTAAATCTACATTATGGGCAATTTATTCCATGCTGAAATGTACAGTTCATGTTAAAAACGGCATTAACTTGAAAAATTATGGGAACTTAACTACTTTTCTTAAACGACAATCGGCCGGATTCAAAAGCAAGAAATCTAAAATTTTTACTGGCGAAAACATAAAGCAATTTTTAATTAAAGCCCCAGATGATATATATTTAGCGACAAAGGTAAAAAAGTATGTTTTATTTCCCTGCATTCTTTTGAGAAAAGCACTATATATGCCTCGGCGGAAATGGCAATTGCCTGTCTCGTATTAATGAAGTCCTCGCCTACGGCTCGGCCTTCAAACTCATACTCGACCTGCAATTGCCTGTTTCCCAGCCTTTGCAATAATGTACTATTTCATGCCACAGCATGACAGGCATATTATATAGTCCGCGCGCGAGCTCTGAGGAATCCTATGGAATGTTAAAGTAACCTGGAGTTATTTAAAGTGCAAAACAATACTGCATCAACTAATCGCAAAATTACACGCGTCTAGCTCGAAACTAGTGCTGGGAGCGAGATGGACATGGAGCGACGATCGTGGGTGGCGTACAGTCGTCTTTTCTTTAGAGTTCAGACGCCGATTCTTCGGAGCTCATGCGCGGACCCTATCATGCTGTGGCACAAGCTGAGGAGGTAGCCCGTTGACCACATTTACTTTTTAAGTATGTACACAGTACATAAGTACTGCACGTAATGATTTATTTTGTACTACTGATTATTGATGTAAACTGTTGGTCAATAAAATTTTATTTATATACTCTCAGTAGAATCAGTTTTCCGAACCGGTGGTAGAGTCTTGAGTATTGACGTATCATAAGTGACACAAGTTGTTCTACGTGAATGAATAAAATATAATTTATCATAAATCCGAAAGTATGTCTGTCTGTCTATCTGCCTGTCTGTCTGCTACGCTTTGCCGGCCCATCTTTTCAACCAATTTTAATGGAAATTTATTTATCTCGGAAAATTAAGGAGTTCCCGCGGGAATCAAAAAACGACGCGGACGAAGTTGCGGGCATCATAAAAAGTAAAAAATTCTTTCCAAAAAACCCGACTTCAAAGCCACTATTAAGTGAAAATAATTTTGATTTCTACACACTTTGTTGAAGTCGGGCAAGCCTGACGCTTCAACTTTACATATCTTTGTTATAGTGGCTTTTGAAGTCGGTTTTATGCTAGGAATTTTTACTTTTAACTTTTTAGTGTACTCTAAATCCCCATGGCTTAGGAGTGCAGTACCCTGAAGCATCAGAGTTGAAGAAATGGGACTTGGGTTTTAGTATGTATGTTCTGTGTAAATATAAAATAAAAATTCTAATTATGAAAAGTCGTGATTCCCAAGCCTTTAGACAAATTATTGACAAGAATAACGCGGGCAGATCAAAGGTTGAATGCTCGTAAATTAATTCGCTGTGCTTGTCATCTAATAACTATCAAAATTTAAAGTATCATTCAAGTACAAAAACATTAAGTCCTCACTATCAGTATTAAGAAGCAAAAATTTTCTTTATCTTTATCCTTATTTATGCAATTCAGGTACCCTTCCCATACGATCGTTAAGAAGTTTCGCTTCAAAGGTTCGGGAATAGCGAGGGCATATTTCATTCAAAAGCATTGAATAGTAAATTAGAAGCAGAATATTCTGGTGCCTTCCTCAACCGCAATTTCCACTTCGCCCACAAATCTTTCTCACGGAATCCATAATCCGGGCTCGTATGCGCCTCACATACTCGAACGCGCACAAAAGCGATTTTTCAGCGGGAACTGTCTATGCCCGCTTACTCATTAATCTAGCCAGGACACCCTGTGACGAACGCATCACTGAAGAACGGCACAGAATTAGAAATATACTAGAAGTGACATTATTTTAACAATCTATACTAATATTATAAATGCGAAAGTGTGTTTGTCTGTCCATCTCAATGTCTGTCTGCTTTGCTTTCACGGTCCACCTGTTCTACTGATTTTGATGAAATTTGGTACAGGGATAAGTTGTAACACGGGGAAAGATTTAAAGGTATCTTGATTGAAGTTAATTGCTAGAAGACTGGAGCATAATATATATTATGTGAGTCTCTCGCTGTGTTGTTTGTAGCGGAACGGCGCAGCGATGACTACCTACTCATTATAAGTCTTGTAGGTTGAGTAATTACTAACATCTTCTATATATAGAAGAAAAAAAAATCAATTGCCTTTCGTTTGTAAAACTCGAGAACAATTGAGCCGATTTAGCTGATTTGTTTTTCGTAGTACAGGGAAGTTTTGAACGGTGAGAAAATATGGAAAAAATCGCGAGGAAGATAGTAAAAACAACAATTTCATTTTCCCATATAAACCGTTTTACCTTCTTTCCTGTCAAACATTTGACGTTCGTCCCTTCAGCTTCGGTATTGAAGTAAGTAGAAGTAAGGTAAGTATTGAATTAATAACAAATAATATGAGTCAATTGATATTGAAATAAAATTTTATTTATTTATTAAACTCATCCAGTATCATTTAATGCAACGGCAACCGCCGACCTAGTTTCGAACTGCATGAAGATTGATTAAGTAGTTTTGCGTGCGCAAAACCGTACTGCGATGGTCCAGGATTATTAATTTTTTACACAACTTTCATTGATTGAGTCTATCTAACGACTTAAGACCGTATTTAATTTTAAAGTAGGTACCTGGGTGACCGGTATTTTTTTTTGGTAAATCGTGTTTTTTGGAAATTATATTTAAATACAAATTACATAGTGATGAAATATAATATGAAATAATATTTTTCGATCTTACCAACACAATAATAAATAATTTGAACTGGTTATTTAAATAAAAAATCACGAGTGCAATTGGGCTCCCAGTATTAGTTTTTTTGACAAAAGAAGGAACTTTAAATAAAAAGGGAAACAATTAATCAGCCTGGTAGAGATATTTGGACTCGAACCAGGGTCTTCGGTGGACCACCCGTTTTCCCACCTGAGCTATTATGACCTTGTAGATGGGGGCGAAATTTACCTTCGTATTCTAATGATATTGTAGCAGTTATTCATTGTGGATAAAACGACATTTTCTAAAAATGAATCCTAGCTAGATCAATTTATCGCCCCCGAAACCCCCCGCATACTAAATTTTATGAAAATTGTTTTAGCCGTTTTCGAGATTAAGATTATACATATATAATATATTTAAGTATAATATATGGTATTAGACAGACTTTTTTCACGTAGGTACAGCTGTAACACAGTAGATACGCGTTAAGCGTCTTCTAAATAATTAAGGGTGAATAGCCATTTTAGATTTTAGATGCAATCATTCTCCAATCTAACCTGATCATTGCTTTGTAAGGGGGAAAATACACGAGAGAGAAAACATGTTTTCGAGCGGTTGAAACGTCCGCGCGCGCTTTTTATTTAAATATGGAGTTGCACAGACTACCGCGATATTACGTAATGCGACACTTTGTCCTGTATGTTGTGTCGTTTACCTTTATTGTTGTAGCTGTTTAAATATCTATTGGTTACAATATTATAGCAATTATTACTATTATTATACTTATCTTTATCATGTTTGATGACTAGAAGAAATCTGAATGATTAATCATTTTATTTCAATAAGTTCTGCGAAGTTGTGCTACAAGTAGCTACGGCGCTACAACTTCGCTACGAGACAGCTACGAATATGATACATGGTGTGTCGGTTCATAAACTTAATCTAAGTAGAACCAGACGAGTATGTTTATTGATTTATGATGGAATAGTATATTGTGTGCCTAAGGATGAAACAAGACGTTTTTCATCCCGCGTCACACACAATATTTTTCATATAATCCGCATTAAAAGTGCGAGTTTTATTAAAATTGTATTTCTTATTTAGTTTAGTTGCTAGGTTGTTGTTAACAAATATAATATCTGTCAGTTTAGTTCATGGTAAAAATTACCATTATAAAGGTTTGAAATAATTAAAAGATACTCTGATAGGATCGAAAGGAGGGCTGCTACGACCTTCAGCGGGTAGAATGACGCTACCGCTGAATGACTTATTCGTCTGAAATTGTTTAGTTTCAGGTTCAACGGGCATTGAAACTCGCACTTTCAATGCAGGTTATATGAAAAAATAAAGTAACAGAAACTTTGTTCAAGGTCATTGGAAATTCGTTAAGACACCTAGTGGTCCTCAGGCAAGCTATTAACTACCACAGTCTAAGGAGTTATGAAATGAATGTATTTATCTGAATATGTGTTACAACATGATTAAAATATTTATCATTACTCTTTCTTAATAAATAGAATTATACAGTAAGTATTATATAGTATATATATTATATGTATATTAATTTATTTATTTTGTATTATATTTATTTAGTATGTGTAAGTAGTATGTAGTTCTTATTCAATTAATAGTATATCAATTTTTTAAGTAAATATTGTAGATTTTTTAAATTCCAATAAAATGTTTTATTTTTGTACCTATACCACTTAACAATTTCAACTAACTCACTTTCAAGGAAGGCTGGAAGAGATTTATTTTTAAAGATAAGTCCACTTTTTAAAAATTAGTTTTAAGGCAATATTTTGTATAAAAATAATAAAAATAAAAATGAAATAAAATTAAAGTATGAAAAGGCAAATCATTTCTAGTCAGGTATTAAACTTTTAAATAACATAGGTAGTACAAGTACGTTCCAGTATTATATATAGGGTAGAAATTAAACGTTATGGGGCCATATGCCAACGCTTAGAGCGATATTTTTTCATTATTGTTTCGTGTATTGGAATTTGTATAGTTTTAAATTTAGGCTTGTATATCCAATGATGTTACATCCCTTCAAAAGTACCAGTATAATTAATCATTATTAGTAATTTCTAAGGGGTGAAAGTTTGTATGAAAGTCTTTCATTTCTCAAGATATGTTTCAAGTTACATCAACGAAACTTGAAATTTTGGCTTTCAGTTTAAAATAAAGAACGTATCACAGTTATTCAAAATTCTACCCCTGAGAGTCTGTCATTTCTTAACTTACATCCATGAAACTTAAATGATAAAATGATAAATGATTCATTTATCATTTAAGAAATCATTTATGAAAGTCTGTCATTTCTTTACTTACATCCATAACTTGGTATTTCAGCTACTGCTTCAAATAAAGATACATAGGCTTCTGGTTTAAAATAAAGAAATACGTGTTTTACAGTTTTGAAAATTTTATCTCCTAGGACCTAGGACGTTAAATAAAGTTTATCCTTCAATCACACCACAAAAGAGCAACGTATCGACGTGAGTTTTGCATGGGTATAGCTGATGACCTGGAGAGTAACATAGGCTACATTATATCCCGGAAAATTAAGAAGTTCCCGTGGGATTAAAATACTTAAACCACACGGACGAAGTCGCGGGCATCAGCTAGTTTTACTATATGCTGACCAATCTTGCCCCTTTGAGGCGTTACATGCTGTCACTATATTCATAAACTGTACTGCTAAGTAATTTTTATGACGCTCAAGTCTCTGTTTATAGGCCACGAGTGACCTTTCTATTTGCTCTTGTCTCTGTGGGAATTTTTGGTGAACCAGGGTGCATTGCATAAGACCTTTAAAACATTGTTTTGGAAACGCTGGAGTATCTCAATGTTTGAGTAGCTTGCTGAACCCCAGAGCTGAATCTCACACGTCCACATCGGTTTAATGATGCTTTTGAATGTGTGGACCTTATTCTCAAAGCTTAATTAGGACTGTCTGCCTATCAGCCAGTATAGTTCGCGATATTTCCAGTTGTCCTGATCTCGTTTTTCCTAAATATGGTCTCTTCAGGTCAATCTTCGATCCAGATGTATACCTAGATATTTAACTGTTGTTTGCTGGGGTAAAAAGGTACATACATGACATAAACTAACATTTGGAGTAATATTGCTTAATTATTGCTTTAAGCGTTGGCAGTATAGCCCATGTTCTACTTGTCATACGACGGAGCAACAGACTATACAGAGCAACTATGCAGCGGGTCGATAGGGGCAAAGTGGAGTAATCTCTAAGCTTGCAGAATTACCAGTATAATTATCACTTCAACCACACATTTTTGACAAATTCACTAGCACAGTGTTGAGCGCTGTTGTCTTAATGTGCGAAAGTCCCAGGTTCGATCCCCGGAAGGGTCAATTTGGGAAGTTATTATTTCTCAATTTTCCCTGTTCAGGCTTCAGCCGTGGCTAGTTACCACCATAACAGCAAAGACGTGCCGCCAAGCGATTCAGCGTTCCGGTACGATGCCGTGTAGAAACGGAGTAGGAGTATGGCTATTACCTATTCTGTGGTATGGGTTTAATATAATTGCCATGACATAACATATTAGCCCGCTACCATCTTAGACTGCCATTCATCATTTACCATCAGGTGATATTACAGTCAAGGGGTAACTTGTAGTGGATATTAAAAAAACGATAAGAAAAACCCAACTATTTATATATATAATTTTTACATCAAAACGAAAAAGTATTCGTAGTCGTAGCAAATGTTAAGTTGTTCAGCTTATCAGAGTCATGCGCGTAAAATATGTGGAGCCAGTTCATTCGTTCCGTGAAAATTATTGGCCCTTTATTGTGCAAATTTTGTGCATTATACGCGGTTTCATTTATTTACTGGTTACAGTTACAATTTCATTCCAGTTGAGTAAAAAAAACTACATTGAAATTTTTTAAATTGTATATTTTGTGCATGGCAAGATGTACTACGGCTAAGTAAGGGACGACGGCTAAGTACACCTTGCCATGGCCCAAAATATACATACTTATTATATATATATTTATACCGCTTTGCTATATAGCGCAAAGCGGTATAAATGTCCTCTAGAAACTTAAGAGTATGAGCTTAATAAAACTGACATACCCTTACCATGTTAGCCTGCTTCTATCTTAGACTGCATTGCATACTACCAAATGAAATTATATACAGTGTGTAACGGAATAAAATAAATGCATTTGTGGTTGACATTAAAACAGATCTGTAACAATAATTTTAATGATCAATAAAATAATCATTAAACAATAATCTCTGAACACCTTAACCTAACTCCAATCAGAAGTCTCGAGCACTGGTTGCTAATATAATGTTAACTTTTTATTACATTGCGTTAAAATATTACTATCAGAAATACGCGATGATACAAGTATTTTATTTGTACAGCTTAATCTTGGTGAAATAAGTTATGCAAGGATCGTGATTCTTACGCTGCTTCTGGGAAAATTCAAACGTTCCTCGCATTCAACTGGACTGCCTATCACACAGTTTCATAAGAAAAGCGTTAATGAATACTATTGAAATCCGTATCCAAACTTTTATATGATAAATGCAACACAAGGAACGATAAGTTTCACGGCCCATATGTTCAACCGATTTTTAAAAAAAAATTGTACAGAGATAGGTCGCATCCTGGGGAAGGACATAGGCTGTTTAATCCTGGAAAAGAGATAAATGCTTCCGCGTCCTACTAAAAAATACTTAGGTAAGTTTTTGGTACAAAGAAAATAAAAAAAAATGATCGATATCGATGTGTCAGTTTGGTGTACCAATCGATCGTATCGATGGATAGGATATCATCAGTTTGAGCTTGGCGTGAGAATCAAGCAAAGTACATTTTGTATTTCTACGACTTGTAATTATTCTGTTGGTAGTTCAAATAAATTAAATTAAAATTTGCTTGATTCTATTACATTCTGAGAATCAAGCTAATTGTACTCATCCTTTGTAATCATCGTAGCGGCAAAATTAAGTGAAAATCCATACTAATATTATAAATGCGAAAGTGTGTCTGTCTGTCTGCTACGCTTTCACGGTCCACCTACTCAACCGAATTTGATGAAATTTTATATAAGGATAGGTTGTATCCCGGGGAAGGACATAGGATATAGACATACTTTTTATCGCGGAAAATTAAGGAGTTCCCGCGGGAATTGAAAAAACTTAATCAACGCGGACAAAGTCACGGGCATCATCTAGTTTGTTTACATAAGGAACCATTCGTGTTAGACAAGTTACTACAATCACTCTATAACCCCTTGGTGACTATGGATCATCTAAATTAATTAAAAAAAGAAATGTTTGATAGAATTAAAACATACGCTTTGGTGCAATAGGAGGTTGGACTAACTACGAAAAAGTTATCGCCTCGGGGACAACGCTCAGATATTTCCCGTCCAACGTCACCCCGGCGGACATTTTGGTTAATTTAATTCCGCGAATTTTTGAGGCTGTAAAATTCTGTGTGGAATGTTACATTTCTGTCTCATCATCATCTTTGTCCATCACCAGCTTAATATTGAGCATAGACCTAATAATCGTTAAAACCGAAGGGAAAATAGTACCTTCAGTCTCGATTGAAACGTATATTGTTGTGTTCAGAACGATCTGGGAACCTACCATGTTTATCTTTAAAGCAATTTATGTTTATAATTATTACTTAAAATGCGCATTTATCAGAAAAGTTAGCTGTGCGAGCTGAAAGATCAAATCCCAGATCACCCAAATAGGCCAAAGGTCTAAGCTACTAAACATAATGGCTTAAAATCGATGCAGTATTTAAGTGGCTTGATAGAGAGACTCTACATTTTTAGTTTCACTTGCAATTTATTCCATTACCTAGTTTAGTTCTAAGATACTACGGTCAATACTATAATCGTTAAACTAAAGCCATAAACTGCAACCTTAAGACGTAAAATATCTATTCCAGCTATTCGACATTCGTACACCATCGTATTTAAACTAATAAAGGCTCTACATTTTGCGCAGTAGAGTATAAAATCATTGAAACAAACACCAAGAATCCTATCATCTAAATACTGTTCAGCTTCAAAGGGTGAATAGATGCGCGCAGTAAATCTTATGGTTCTAAAATTAAGAGCTATTTTTACCAGCCATTACACTCGGACTATACCTTATGCAAGCAGGTTGCACACCGGCATTGTTTCAAAGAGTTTAACGTAAAGGATGAGTACTCACCACCTTTCGTTCCAACCATGCAAGCATTTTATAGTTGTTTCTATGGCTAGACCAAAAGATAACAGTGACCATAACATACCAATGGACGTAATCATTTTGCCATCAGTAGGTTTACAGCAAAGCTATTATTTACTAGATGATAGCCGGGACTTAGTCCGCGTGGATTTATGAGTTGTGATTCCCGCGGGAACTCTTAAATTTTCCAGGATAAAAATTCCAGGTAGCCTATGTCCTTTCCCGGGATGTAACCTATCTCTGTACCAAATTTCATCAAAATAAGTTGAGTAGTTGGGCCGTGAAAGTGTAGCAAACAGACAGACTGACAGACAAAAAGAAAGACAGAGAGACAGACATAGATTATATTGTTGACTTTCGTGTTTTAATTCTTATTAAATTACGATTATCGAGGTACATAACTTCTTCTCATTCGTTCACTCTTGGCAGAGTGGTCGTGGTTATGAATTGGTCTTCACAGCAGCTCTTGCGATCTTCCTCCAGCGACTTCTCTTGGCGGCATCACGGGAACACTCACAGGTACAACAACAGGTACATAACATCAAACTGTTATTCTGAGTAATATTGCACTATGGCCCCAGCTGATTTGTAGAGCCTTGTGTGTTTATAGCCTTATAGTTCGGTTTTCGTTGGCACCGGTTGTTCAATAATTTCCAATTCTGCACGTAAACCTGCAGTCAGAGTCAATTCGAATTTAATAGCGATATATGTGGCGGGAAGGGACCGCAAAAATACCGACGAATATCGATATACAGGCAAATATGAATCGTGGATATCCATTCACAGTTCATTTAGGTAAATGTAAATGTAAATAATTGTTTTGATACGGAATCTTTCAATTAATTAGCCCTGAATCGATACTTTAATATTATAAATTCGAAAGTTTGGATTGATGGATGAATGTATGGATGGATGTGCGTTACTCAATCACGCAAAAACGGCTGAACGGTTCTGTATGAATTTTGGCACAGAGATAGATTATAATCTGGAATAGCACATAAGCTACTTTTCATTCCGGAAAATTAAAGAGTTCCCGTGGGAACCGAAAAACCTCAATCCACGCGGAAGCGGGCATCAGCTAGTGTGATATAAAATTCGACTAATTATACTCAAACGCACCTCACACTATCATGCTACTAGTTAAAAATAATCTTTAGCAATAGTTATATTAAGATATAACTCAGCATCGGTATAAAAGTTACAAATAAGCTTATAACTCTATTTGCTTGTGACATGAAAAACAAAAACTACCTTGTTACGACCCACCCTTCGCCCATAAAATATAATTACGAAACGGGCTATAAGAGGGCGAACTTTATGACGACTTAATTTGTGTAACTACCCTCCTAAAATGTTCTTCTAGATTCCCTTTAATAAAAATACAAAGATATGTTATAAGTTTTTTTTTTAAATTGTATAATAAGAGTCATTGATAGATAAGTGGGTGGATGAGTTATGCTGTTGAAGTAGTGAGCACATAGTTCAACGAACCAATAGACGTTCGGTAACGAGACGAGGTAGACGAGGTAACGAGATGCTGCAAAGGCGACCCCGCATTAGGACCTATGATATCAACCGAGTGGTAGGGAGCCGCTGGAGTTAGGCGGCGCGGCGAAAGATTGCGGGGTATGGAAATCTCTACAGGATATTTATGTCCAATGGAAGTCTATCGGTTAAATAAAATATATCCAATCCAAATCGGTTCAGTCGTTGCGGCGTGAAAGAGAAACGTACAAACTTATAAACTTACAAACATCTTTACTTTCACACTTAAAATATTAGTAGGATATACAAGAAACACGTTTAGTAGTATCACGCGGGACTGTCCAGCTCCTTTTAGAAGTAGGCACGCCGACGTTTCATGCTGACATTTTTTCCTATTCTGTAGTTTTTAGTAGTGTGCTTCCGTCTTAACTGCTAGCGAAAGCAGTGTACCTAATAAATTCGAGCCAATCAGAATGCAGGAGCTGTACTGAATTTCACTTTGATAATACATTCCGTGTAATTTGACTCAAGTTTATTTCGTTTGCATCCAACTAGCGCGTTAGAACAAAGCGGTGCTTATTTCCTTCGACTAACAAAGCTAAATAAAACAGCTATCAATTCCGTTTTTGTTATTTTCTTCTTGTTTATTTTTTAAATTGATGAATAGTGTTGCGGATTGCGTGTAGGTTGTTGTGAGTTGGAGCTGAATTGATACACGCAGACTCGGTGTTAATATGGCAATATATTTACAGATTAATGTTAACCTTATATACTAAGAAATTAGGTACATTAGAGTGGGGGAAAACCTTGTAAATTATCATGTAGTGCTAAATAAAAACTGCCTCGTTGGTCTAGTGGTTTGCATATTCGACTGCGGCCGACGAGGTCCTGGTTCCAGTCCCGGGTCGGGCCATAATTAAATGCTGGGGTTTTCTGACTAGAAATTCTCAGCACTAGCCCGGAGTTAGGAAGTTGGCGGTGTTTCACCCCCGTGCCTCGGAGAGCACGTTAAGCCGTCGGTCCCGGTTATTATCACTAACATGATAATAGTCGTTATTTTATTAGTTATATGGAACTCACGTATCCAAACATTTTTTTTGTTCGTTAATCAACTTTTTGTTTATAGTTGGTTAGCGCGTTTAGCAACCGCGGTGCAGTAAATATAAAAAGCTTTTCAACTGGTTGTGCCATGGGTAAAATTTTTGCGAAAGCGTTCCCGACTATACAACTGGTTGTCTTCTGACGTTAATTTGACTCTTGACTTTGAGGTCTCAGAGCTCAAAATTTCCAAGACAATAAAATTCGCCAAACCTAATACAAGCAAAGTCATTACCAAAATCCGGCATTATATAAAAAAAACATTTACTCGTGCCCCATTGTTATTTCGTTCCAAATTCTAAGCCCCCGCGGGCTATACCAAATAGATTAATCATTTTGTCACAATCGCAGGTATTAAGGCAAATGCGTGGCAATTTTTAGATTTCCGGGTAATTTAGCAGGTAATTTTCCCAAATTCAACAAAAGCTGAAAAATGGCGGAATGTTGAAAACAAAGGGGAATGAAAATGTATAAGTGTTATATAATTAAATGAAAAACTCACGTTCGGTACGGCCACAGACTAGAATAAGTATGGACGATAAAATTATGTTCCTTCAGTTATCAAACTGAGATATGATAATAATAGGATAGTAACCAATCTCATTGGATAAACTACTTATTATAAAAATTAAATGATACTATATAGGTGCATTCTGTATTCCCTTATCATCCTAGAGGCACTATTTTTATGTGTTCTTCAAAATACCAGTTATGACACCTTAAACTCTGTACTAACTCTGGGGTGTTATAAAAAAAATTATTGGTATAGAACGGGCTTCTATACCAATATTTTTTTTTTATTTCACGTATCATATACTGGCATAATTTGCATTTACAGTCCTGAAAAGATTATTTCACTAACAGTCTGCGATCATCTTTTAATCAATTTAAGGGGTTGAAAGCCACCTTCTTGCTCTCCACCACGTGTCTCGCGTGACAGTGATCTTATTTTGCATAAAAAGAAGCTGCTGTTTTACTCTTTCGTCTCTCTTATCAACCCATTGCCAGCTCACTACTGAGCACGAGTCTCCTCTCGGAATGAGAAGGGTTTGGCTATAGTCTACCACACTGGCCAAGTGTGGATTGGCACTTCGTACACCTTTGAGATAATCATGAAAACTCGAGCTTGGTTGGTTTCTTCACAATGTTTTCCTTCGGCCTTTGAAGTTTTATTTAATTTCTTAAAACGCACATACTTTGAAAAACTTCGAAGTGCGTGCCCGGGGTCCGAAATCGCTACCTAGTACAGTATGTTTGATGTTTTAACCACTAGTCTATCACCGCTACCTTTTTTTACATGGTTCTATCGATTTTTTCATTTAGTCCTTGGGTATTGCATACATCTTGTGAGGCAATTAAGGGCATTGTTTATTCTGGCTGTTTGTTTGGAGCACTTAATTGATAACGTTTAGGCAACTGTATTAGAATATTGAATAGAAGCAGGCGTTACTTTGCGGAAGTCCAAAAAATACTAATCTTTTAGTGGGAAATATGAATAACTATTTCATGCCCGCATACTTCACAGTAATTCCTTCGAGCTAAATAGTAGCCTATGTCCTTTCCCGAGATAAAACCTATCTTTGAAACAAATTTCGTCAAAATTAGTTGTGCAGATGGGCCTTTAAAGCTAAGCAGACAGTCAGACAGATTTTTTTACTTTACTACAAATTAGCCCATGACTGCATTTTTACCTGAATGAGTGATGCTGATGAAGTAGTTTGAAGTGATTGCTGGCATATCTGTAAGGGGTGTATAGGCAGTGAGTAGTCTAAGGTGCTGGCGGGCTAATCTGTAGGTTAATAGTCTGTATTGGCAGTTACAATATTAAATCAAAACAAATTCAATTAATGAAGGAACCAGAAATTTAATTCGCTATAATCCGCGACAACAGAAAAATCTATGTGGTACAGTGATTCTCACCACACCACAGAAATCCCCCAAAAAACTATTTTTTTTTATTCCGCTACAAGTTCACCCTTGTCTGCCATACCACCTGATAATAAGCCATGATGGCATACCCCTAATTTGCACGGTATTTCTACGCCGCATCGTACTGGATTGCAGCGCTACGTCTGTGCTGGTACGGCATAACCCAGATGCTAGTAAGATATAAAAGAATACGTTTATCTCTTTACTTCTTAAGATTATAGTCACTCGAGAGAAACGGATAGTCTGCTAACTGTAATTATAAGTATGAGGGTAGGGATTATAGCGAATTAAATTTCTGGTTCCTTCATTATGATGGACTTCCGCAAAGTTACACCTGCTTCTATTCAATATTCAAAACAAATTCTACAAAAAATATATTAGACACCAAACAACAAATTCATTAAACGCGATTTTCAAAGCAGGCGGTCGTTTCCAATGTTTTTTTTTGAGAATTAGTTCAAGGTGAATTAATTATTGAATTCCAAACAAAGGCTGAAACGCCCCGGGCGATATACGAAAGAACAATGGACCCGCGTGCATTCACATCATACTATAAGAAATATTTATATATTTTTTTTAAACAGGTAATACCACTAAAATGTAGTACGTGACCCACCTTTGATTTTGGTTTTAGGAAAGTGAAAGAGCAACTTTAATCTAAAATGCGTGATATCAGCAGCTACAGTCGTATTGAAATTAAGGAATTAAAAAAACTCATTTAAATCCATAGATTTTTCTTGCTAATTGAGCTCCACAAAAATTGACCTGCTTAGAAGTATTCAAAATGATTATTATAATTTAAATTTATGAGTAAAATATAATTAGCCTATTTGCTACCACCAACCCTACGGACCTGGTTTCTGCCTGCCAAACTGGACTAGCAATAAAAGCTAAGACCCTGAACCAAATTATCGCCGAAAGACCTTTTGGAGGTCATTGCGAGTCGCGATAAGTGATCTAAGTAGCCAACCTTATTAGTTTGTGAGAATATTACAATTTTCTCAACTAATAAACTTCAGTTCAAGTACTCGTGCAGTTTTCTTTGTAACCACCGAGTGCTCGGGACTAACATTTGGTTAATTTCACAACCCCATTAAGGTTAGCCCGTTACCATCTTAGACTACATCATGACTTACAAGTTACAACAAGCAGTCAAGGGCCAACTTGTAGTGGATAAAAAAATACCAAAACGATTAATAAATCATTGTGACTCACCACAACTGATCCAAACCTTACTCTATACTAATATTATAAATTTTATAGTTTGGATGGATGGACGTTTGTTACTCAAAACGCCAGCTAAATGGATCTGGATAAAATTTGGCACAGGGAAAGATCCTAATCTGGAATAACACATAGGCTACTTTTTATTCCAGAAAATTAAATAAATAGTTCTCGCTAGAACCAAGAAACCTCAATCCACGCGAACGAATTTGCTGGTATTGAAGGCGGGTAGTGCAGAATATCGGAGATTAGTTTCGAGTGAATTAATTAATAATGGATTCCAAACAAAGGCGGGAACGCCCCGAGTAATATAATAACAATGGAACCGAGTGCAGTCAGATGGTATCCAGTAATATAATACCTGACACACCTTCAGATTGCTGCTATGTTTATTGTAATGCTAACAGGCGCAGATTTTAACGTGGTATTTTTTTTATTCCGCTACAAGTTCACCCTTGTCTGCCATATCACCTAATTATAAGCCATGATGGCATACCCCTAATTTGCACGGTATTTCTACGCCGCATCGTACTGGATTGCAGCGCTACGTCTGTGCTGGTACGGCATAACCCAGATGCTAGTAAGATATAAAAAATACGTTTATCTCTTTACTTCTTATGATTATAGTCACTCGAGAGAAACGGATAGTCTGCTAACTGTCATTATAAAAGTATCTGGATATGATAGTTTACAAGATCTTATGGCTTGTTTGTCCGTAGTGTGTTTTCGACCTTAGTTTAATGACGTCACAGTAATGCAAAATTCGTATATTTTTATACTAGCTGATGCCCGCGACTTCGTCCGCCTGGTTTAAGTATTTTGATTCCTGTTGGAACTCCTCAATTTTCTGAGATAAAAATTAGCCTATGTCACTCTCCAGGTCCTCAATCGTAGCCATGACAAAAATCATGTTCATCCGTTGCTCCGACGCTGCGTGATTGAAGGACAAACCAATAAACCAATATACAAATACGCTTTGGCATTCATAATATTAAGTATGATGATTCAAAAAATTTGATAAGTAGGTTTTTCCTGAAAGCAGTAATGCATCTGCATTATTTAAGATCTTTAATCCAATTTCAGTAACCCAGCTTCCAACTAAGAGCATTTTAGTGCATTTCAGTCTAAATCAAAACTCACATACGTTACGGATGGAGCAAAACGTGTGACCAAGTGATATAAGAAAAGTATTGTTTATAATTCACGATACAAGTTAAAATCTTAGGTGTTTATGGCATGTTATTAAAAATATATAAATACTGAATGTTCTCTTGGTACACTAATATTATAATAAAACGGATAAGTAAATCAAAACCTTTCTTTACCTTATTCTTCTTAGCGTTGCAAAGCGTAGCGTTTCGTAAACTGACATAGCCTACGAATTAAGTATCTTAAATAACGTGTCTAAAACATAACTTAACTACACTAAACTGATCGTAGCCTAACAACGTAACAAAAAATTAGTATTGTAATCGATTAGTCGTGTAGCATCATCTGAGTGGTCTTTTATGCCAAAAGTGCAGAAAATGGAAAGAGTGTGATAAATAAAACCGTTTGCAGTGGCTAATTGGAAAGCGGACACTTATATCAAATCCGAATTTTAACATACAAACGTAGCGTACGTACGTTACAAAGCGTAGCGTATCGTACCTAGACTGACATAGCGTAAGCAATAAGTAGGTATCTAAAATGACATATCTAAAACGTTGCGTAACGGTCGTAGCTTAGACAGTGTGATATAAAATGAGTGCTGCAATCGATAAGTCGTGTCTTATCAATAGAATGGTCTTTTATCCCAAAAGTGCAGAAAATGGAAAGAGTGCGATAAATAAAACCGTTCGCAGTGGCTAATTGGAAAGCGGACATATAAATCACGGGGCACTTTGACCGCTGCCAAGGCACGAAAACAATTGCCACTCTAAATTTGCGGTTCACTTGCCTTTTGCCGTTCCAATTTGAATTGGTAAGGGGATTTCGGTAATTTTGATTTAATGTTAACTTATCTCTTCGAAATAATTTTGTTTATCACACAAAGCCTTTGAACTATGAAACACATTTTTTTTTATAAATGTATGCTCCCGAATCTGTCCGTGTGGATTCAAGTTATTTGATTGACGCAGCAACACTTTAAATGATATGACCAGTAACTGCCCTCCGATTCGGGACAATGTGCAGGATTTCCGTTTTTACAGTAAGGTTTAAAAATTAAAACTGAAATTACTATGGATTTATTATTCCGAAGGTCAAGGTTAAAATTTCTTAAAAAACAATACGTTTATTGTTTAAATCTTGAGCGTCTAGTTTCCTGTTTAAGCACTACTCCATTTTGTTCTACTCCACGTTCCGTTTTATCCATGCCTTATAATAATCTTGTAAAAATAATCTAACCCTACATTAATATCATTTGAGTACCTTAGTCACTATATTATGAATGATTTATTTTTAATCAATTAAATAGTACTGAAAAGGAAATGTATGTTTTGTTTATAATTATTTTTGTTAGATGAGCCTCAATGAAACGTGTAGTTGATCGAACAAAGAATTTTCAAATAACCACTGCGTTTAAAGGAACGTAACGCCCTCTGGCATTACATGTCTGCCATCTGTGGTCGAGTAGTTGAAATAACTCGCTAAACAAAACGTTTAGCGCCATCTGTTGTCGAATAGTTGAAAAGACTCGCCAACCAAAACGTTTAGCACCATCTAGTGTGGCAGCAGTACAATGTAGCGTGATTTTTAAAGGAATTACATAATTCTTGCAAATATAGTTTTATTATTCCACTATAATCCTGATCCATCGAATTCTTATACGATCAATCGAATTAAAACTCAGAGTAAGGGTACCGGAATAAAATGTAGCCTATGTGTAAGCTACGACTCGTAGATTCACTCGTACTCTTAGCCTACGAGAGTATGAGTAAACATCTAAACAAACAAATTCAAAATCATCTAAACTTACAACATATTGGTAGCAATGCAAAACCCAGCTTACACTCGACTGCAGTCGAGTTCTAAATGCGTTTTTATCATAACTGTAATTTGAACAACATAGCTATCTATGGAAGTTACCTCATAAGTTTTGGAAAGCATCAGCTCAGTGCACCCACAAAGAGAATTCTGCGCTTGTATCAATTTTACTCGTATCTATTCGAATTTGTGTAGTGCGTACATATCCAGATATAAGCGAAGAAAATGTATATTACCTATCGTTTTAAGCATGATCCCGGCGCAATAAATTAAATGGATGCCCTCGAACTTTCATTCACTCACGCTAAGTGGGTTTTAAGACCAAGTTGCGGTCACGAGGGCCTTAAATGGACCGGTTAATTTACTTATTTATGTCGTGTGACATGGGTCTTCTTCGGGGCAGAGTACTCTCAATTGGCTGGAAGTTTTTGAGGATATAAGTATGAGGTACAACGCTTAAATCTTTTATGCTTTGTGATTATAGTAACTGCTATAGTTTAATTGAACCTTGCTTGTTAGTTAGTTAGTTTTTAAAATATTTTATTGAAATCCATACTTAATATTATAAATGCGAAAGTGTGTCTGTCTGTCTGCTGCACTTTCACGGCCTATCTGTTCAACTGATTTTGATAAAATTTGGTACATGGATAGATTATATGCCGGAGGCTTTTTATCCCGGAAAATTAAAAAGTTCCCGCGAGAATCAAAAAAACTTAATCCACGCGGACGAAGTTGCAGGCATCATCTACACTAGCGGCACGCTATGATGGCCGGTTTGACACATTACAATAGTGATGTGGAATGTCAATTTATTCTCGAACAAAAAACAATTAAGTTTTGTTTTTGTACCTGATTAAATAGGTTTAATAAAACAAAAATGTATATGTTTATTTAATTTATTTGAACGAACTGAATATTTGAACGAAAATGAATATACATACTTTATATGCACACAAGAAACATATGAATACAAAAGATACCAAAAAAGGTGCCACAAAAGGCCATAATTAATCAGATTCGTCCATACTACTATTTTCACTGTCGTCACTGCTATCATCACATACATTAATAATTATATGTTCGTTTTCTATAATATTATCTATTTTCACATCTCTTTCATAATCTTCCCTTATTAATTTAACAGTTCTATTCACAACCTTTTCCCAGTCTCCTTTAGTCACATGTTCACAAGCTTCTTCTAATAATTTTAGCATTTTTTTGTGGTAAATGGGGGTTCTGTATTGTGTCTTGCAGCATATCCCTTAATTTGAGCCCACACCAACTCAATCGCATTATACTCACAATGGTAAGGCGGTAACCGTATAACTCTGTGCCCATGTTCTAATGCTATTTCGTCAATGACGTATCGGATCTTGGTTGGTTTGTTTTCTTTTAAAAGACGTACTAATTCCGCTTTTAACATATTCATGTTTGCATCTACGCCATTTTTACGAAGCCATGCGACGATATCAGCTTTCTTTTGGGATTGGGCAGGTGGCTTGTCAATTTGCATCGAGTGGTATGGGGCGTTGTCCATAATTATAATAGATGGTTCAGGGAGGCTACACAACATTGAGGTAAACCATTCAGTAAACTTTTCTCCATTCATGTCTTCATGATAGTCTCCAGTGGTTTTTGACGCAAAAGCCATGAGAGAACCTTCGACAAACCCGTTGATGGTTCCGGCGTGACAAATTATAAGTCGCGATCCTTTTCCTACAGGAACTTTGGAAGTAGATGCTGCTGTGTCATCGTTCCAAGAACGGCCTACAGTATGGTTAGCATTAAGCCATGTTTCATCCAAGAACACAACATTTTGCCAATTTTTGATTTCTTTCACTTGCCGTAAAAAAGTATACCTTGCCATCGCTATATCAAATCTTTCCATCAATATTTTGCGTTTGTTACATTTTTTGTATCGAAATCCAATGGTCTTCAAAATCTTCGTTAAAGAACTTTCCCCACCGAAGAATAATCCAGCTTCCTTCAGTGAATGCACCAACTTTTTTCTTGTTGGATACTCCTTCTGTAAATAGTAGCCGTAAACATGTCTTCGGATAGCATCGGCATCAAAGCTATCGATGCCTACGACTGGTTTTGCTCGTTTTCTCTTTTTTGGTGTGTGAAGTTTATTTTCTTCTGTGCCAGTCTCGCCATATTTTTTTTTAGTTATCCGTCTAACAGTTCGTTGTCCAATATTAAGCGCATCAGCTACGCGTTCAACCACTGACGTTATAGGTAAAATTGGCCCTCCATTTTGAGCTTCACGATCGAAATAGTTACGAAGGCGTATTACGAACTCACGTGTCTGACTATTTAGAACAGTTCTCTGCGTACGTTCGGTCATATCGACGAAATCCACAACAAAGGGCTTGAACAGAGTCCAAATTAACGAGCAAGGGTCAACAGTAATGCAGTATCAATATTTGAAATCCAAAGCCAGGTCAAAACTATATCACAATCGCATTGCACTGACAGTTTATACTTTTCGAAGCAACGTCAATTCGAAACTGCTTTGTTTTGCATTGAGCATTGACGCGAGTTTGCCGGAGGTAGTAGTTGTGCTAGCCAGCGATCCTATGTGACGATCGTATTAGATTCCATTTTTAAAAATTTATTGATATTTTTTTGCGATTTCAGAGGTTTGTCCACATAGTGAAAATTGTTCATATTCACAAGTACATTCACCCCTTAAATGGTGCAAACTGATTTTTCTACACTTGTATACATTTAAGAAATCAATTTAATAAATAAATTTTGAGTCCTAAACCTAAAACTACATTCGATAAAATTTATGAATCTCTGCACATCACTATCGTCAATAAAGTAATACAATTATTTCCTTCAAAGTCGTTATCAATTAATACGGAACTTCATGAGCGGACAAACGTCAAACCGGCCATCATAGCGTGCCGCTAGTTTAGTAAATAATAATATTAATTCAGTTATTTAGAAGACAACTTTTGTGGTCCACTTTAGTGTTAGTAACAACAATATTATAACCTTAATAACTGTGTTAATACTTACAATTTAAGGTGTAAGTACCAATTTTAACTTTAAAAACTAAAGGGAATTTAGCCCTCTGCATGATTTTCCATATCAGAGGACTATCGTTTTTCCCTGCTATGCTGCTCAAGATGTTGTTGCTGCTCCCACGGACCCTGGACTCCAGTGATGCGGTTTTTTTGCACCAGATAGCATCAAAAACATTTGTCCGCGCTTGGGTAAGGTATAATAATAGCTTTAGCTAAAAATAATAATAAAGCTTTAGTTACCCAAACTTATACGAATTATGAAATTGTCTGTCTAAAACCTCAACACTGTCAATCAGCTTTTATCATTTTTATCCTCAGTCATGAAAGAAGTTTTTAAATTCATCTGAATTCAAAGAGGTTTTTAAACCTAAATTTGGACGACGTCAGAGGTATGACATAAAATATCAGTATTTTCACGGGATTAACAATATGTGCAAAAAAACTGTTATGGTTTAAGTGTAATGCTATATTTGTTTTACCTATTATATTTTATTTAACTGTATGTTTTACAAAATAATGTAAAAAAAACGTTAGAATAAAGCTCCGTAAGGAAACCTGTTAATTCCGGGAGATTTTGATATTTATTAAGTAAGGTGAGAAGAGTGCTGGACCAGGGGCCATACTTCCAGCTGTTTAAGCCATATTGTTTCATTATTTTTTACTTTCGTGTTTTAAAATTATAATCCTTATTTTAGGAAGTCATTTTGAGTAATATTGCTGTATTGCTTTAACAGTTGGCAATATGTCCCCTGAGATCTCAGAGATATCAATCTGTATTATCTCAAGGTAAAGTCATACTCAGGACCTGCTCAAATAGACAGCACGATACGGCAGGGGATTCTCCAGCGACGAATGGAAATGTAACTTAATAGTATGACAGTAAAATTGAAATTTTAATGCCTATAAAGCAGACCACTAGTACCTGATGTGTTTTTGTACATACGACGATCAAAATTATATTTTACGAAATTTAAATATTATTGTCATACTAATAAGATATATTTCTAGAGAAATTAAAATCCCGTAGGCCATTACGCCCTAAGGTTAGTTCCGTGTAAGGTATATGAGGGTTTTTCCTGTTATTGGGAAAACTTGGGTCAAACCTGCGACCCCACAGTAAATATCCAAAGGTATTTATG
Source organism: Erebia palarica (assembly GCA_964035005.1). Lineage (NCBI taxonomy): Eukaryota > Metazoa > Arthropoda > Insecta > Lepidoptera > Nymphalidae > Erebia > Erebia palarica. Next base: position 14,320,618 of record OZ035989.1, read on the forward strand.
TAAGGTGAAAATATAAGGGTGAATATCGATACAGAAATGTTGAAGCTGCAGAGATTTTATCCAAACGGAATCCATAATTACTTCCATTTTAATTTAAAAGTCGGAAGTTTCAAGTGCATTCGAAATCCATTCAAGTCAGGAGTATTATTCAATATTGACATAAGTTATACACGGGGAAGTGCAGACATGCGACACTTTTATTTAGTGAAGTAAAACTTCTTTAGTCGCAACTTTAGAGCAGCTCAGATTTTTGTCAGATGGAAGTAATGTTCCATCGTTATCCATACTAATCCTTAAATAATATTATATATGCGAAAGTGTGTCTGTCTGTCTCTCTGTCTGCTACACTTTCACGGCCCACCTGCTCAACCGATTTTGATGAAATTTGGTACAAATATAGTTTATACCCCGGGAAATGACAAACGCTGCTTTTTATCCCGGAAGATTAAGGAGTTCCCGCGGGAATTGAAAAAGCTTAATAAACACGAGCAAAGTCGCGGGCAACATCTAGTTTCACATAAAAATGACCTTCAAACAGAAACTGGATAGTTCATTATTTCTTCTGGCAAAATTGACTTGCCTTTAAAAATGCTTAATGGAAAGCAGAGAATATTACGAGAGTATAGCGTGGTTCTATCCAATATTATGAGGTTTCGGGGTTGATGCGCTTGTCTAAAAAAAGTATATAAAGTCTTGAGGTATGTCTGCGACAACTGCAAACTGTGTAACTGAGTTGAAAATACCTACTTTCTACCGCGAAAGGAAAAGATTTGCAGGTCCGGGATATGCATTGAGTTTCAAAAGTGGATACATTATGAATACAAATATTATGCAGCTATAAACTTCATATTCCTAAAATACATTTCCATTTAGCCTCCCTATGGCATTCAACCATTGATTTTAGTACAATTATGCATTCAACTATTAGAACCAGTAATGTTAGAACACCTTTTATTATGTTAACGAACTAAAGGATTCCGGCATGGAATCAAAAACTGTACATTAACTACGCAGAGAAAGTAGCGGGGCCATTTAGTTACTTATAATGCAATAATTTTCTGTATCCTCCACGCCATTTTCAAGTTTGCAAGCACAACCAAGCACTCGTTTTAAACTTTTAACAACCTCACGATACTTAACGTATCCAGTTAGATGTTTTTTAATATAATATGGCAATTATGTTGAATGGGGCTATTAGTGCACTAGTTATGCTAGTAGGTCTCTTGAAAGTTCATATTTTCTTTTAAAAGTCTTAGTGGGCAAATTAAAATTTTGCAACCTAGTAACTTTTATTTGAATAGGTTGCGTTTTAAATCATCACTATGGCGCAGTGGTGAGTCCTGTGGTCAAATTATAAGTAAAGTTCCCGTTGGATATAATTTGAGAACCCATACCTCCAAACTATTGTTATAAAATACTAGCGAATACCCGCGACTTCGTCCGTCGTTTGGAACTCTTAAATTTTCCTGGTTAAAAAGTAGCCTGTGTTATTCCAGACTCTAATCTATCTCTGTACTAAATTCCATCCAGATCCGTTCAGCCGTTGGGGCGTGATTGAGTTACAAACATCCATCCACATATCAATGCATCCATACATCCATCCAAACTTTCGCATTTATAATATTAGTATAGGCAAGTGTATCTGTTTGTCTGCTACGCTTCCGCAGGTGATCTATTCAACTGAATTTGACAGGTACACATGAAAATTGCACACCGAGGAAGGACAAAGAATGTCACATCAAAGAGTTCTCTTGAGATTTTCGGAAAACATATATCCAAGTGGACGAAGTCACGGCATTGTCTAGTTTATATTGGTTCTAATTTGACAATGATGTGACTACCGCGTACCACCAAGGCTACTGGATAAGACATGCCTCCAAGCATTCAGCGATTTATATCCATACTTAATACTTTAATTAATAATATTAGTGCGAAAGTGTGCCTGTCTGTCTATCTGTCTGCTATGCTTTAACGGCCTATCTTTTCAACCGATTTTTATCTAATTTGGTAGATGCAGGTTTTATCCCAGGGAGAAACATAGAATACTTTTTATTTCGGAAAATAAATAACTTCTCTCCGAAATTAATTAAACTTAACTCACGCGGACTAAGTCACGGGCATCATTTTGCAACCAAAGAGGGTTATTTGGCTGGAAGGCATCAATAAGCTTTTTTCTTAAAAAATATCACCAGTTAAAATTTCACTCAATGTTGTTGCAAATTTTCAATCTATACTAATATTATAAATGCAAAAGATTGGAAAGATATATTTTGTGTATGTGTGCTGAACGAATCTGGATAAAATTTGGCACAGAGATAGATTATAGTCTGTCGAAGTCGCGGGCATAAGCTAGTGGTATATAAGTCAAAAGCCTTCCTATAACTTCTTTAAATCCAATATATTTTGATTGAAATACCAAAATATGTTACACTCAACATTACTCGTATAAATTAAATCAACTTTCATAATAGCAAATCGATTACATAATTAATAGTTTATCATGTTGTTAATAGTGCCCAAATAATTAGTTCATTGGCGGGTTAAGCCGCCGCCGGCTGCTCGTAAAGGCTTCACTTATTATACGCAGAAATATAATCGAACTCGACGGAGTTGTGAAGCATTTCATTTCACCGTTAAAGGTGCGGCAAATAGTATTTATATAAGTTTGTATCTGTGGTAGTATGAAAAGTAACCTTGTAGTGGCCTAAGCCCTTCACATTCTGCAAGGTGACCCGTAATCAGAAGTACTTTTTGACAGCTTTTTCTTTTACAATAACAAACCATGACCGTACACCAGTCAAGAAATTCTACGCAACGCACAAAAAACTTACAAATAGAAGCTTCTGGCAAATTCAAACATAATAATATCAAAATGAATAACTAGAGCAAAGATTAAATTTGAAAAGGCTTAGCATTACAGGAAAAATAGACTTATTAAACCTCGTTTCGCAACAGGCTATTAACTTTTTTGAAAAGAAAACACCAACACTCGCTTAGTGGCTAGCACGGCAACGAGAAAAAAGATTCTCTCAGCCATCCCGTAAAACAGTTAATGACTGGTCTCTCCTCGTTTGGGATGTGGTGCCAGTTATAAAATTGTTCATGTTTGAAAGCTAAGACGCTCGGAGTTTCCCTACGTTTTTTTTTATCCACTACAAGACAGCCCTTGACTGCGATCTCACCTGATGGTAAGTGATGATGGAGTCTGTGATGGTATCGGGCTGACCTGTTAGGGGCATGGCAGGCATGATATGTTAGGGGTATTTGTAGAAGAACCTGAGTAGCTTGATTTGGCCCTATGAGTAGCTTGATTTGGCCCTATGAGTAGCTTGATTTGGCCCGATACTGAGAAAAGGTTCATCTAACGATTTCCACGCTATGTGCTTTGATCTTACTTTGCAATGAGTGTACAACTGGGACCTGGCATAAGCACAGCAATACTCTTATTACTCTTAACTATGCTCCATTTGTGTAGGCACGGTTAATAAGGAAAATCAAAGTGCTTAGACTACGTACCTACGCATAAATGCATGGAATAGAATTGCACAAAGTCATACCGGACTATTAGTAGATATTTTAAAATAAAATTTAGTTAGAATTAAAGTCTAGGTTTATAATAACTTCACAAGTTGAACTTTGATAATTTGAACGCATAAGAAAAGACATTTAATAGTATGAATGCTCGAAAATATACTCTTAAATGTATAGCATGAATATTAATCTTTAATTTAATGCTACCATTAGATTTATCAAAACAGCTTTGGTTAGTTATTCAAATAAGATAATTTTTTTAAAACGCTATATCTTATGACTCGAAGCCTAATTATTCTGTATATAAGTTCCGGTTAACTTAAATAAACGCATTAAATGTTAATCTATTGCTGTCCAGGGATTAACTAACCTGGAAAAAGTAACTGGCTTTCCTTTGTAGTGTGTAAAGTATGAATAAATAAAAATATAATAAAATCGTGATAACTGGAACCTTTTCTGGATTATGCAAGCACTAATTATGGTTAAAAACATATAGTATTTTAGATTCTGTTTTCAACTAAATAATACCTACTATTAAATATGTCTTCACTAGCGAATGCCCGTGAATTCGTCTGCGTGGTTTGAGGTTTTTTGGTTCCCGCGGGAACTCTTTAATTTTCCGGGATAAAAAGTAGCCGATGTGCTATTCCAAAGAAAGAAAGAAAGAAATGATTTATTTGTATGAATATGTGAATATGAGATAATCCAGACAATAATCTATCTTTGTGGCAAATTTCAGCCGTCCGTTCAGCTGTTGGAGCGTGATCGAGTAACAAACATCCATACACACATACATCCATACATACATCCAAACTTTCGCATTTATAATATTACGTAAGATGACAACAAACAAAAAAGGTAGAATGTTAAAAAAGAAAAACGGAAAAAGTATTGTTATAACATACTTAAGCTAGCTAGTTAGCTTCTCGTGGCTTTGTCCGTATGAATTTAAGTTTATTTCCACTAGACTTAACTCAAACTCTAGTAAGTTTCTCGCCGTACATCCAAAGTTTCAATCACCAGTCTAGACTGTGCATTATCAATCATGCAAATGTTTTAATATATGAGGTTAAATAAAAAGCGTTATCCAATACTAGTTAGGCTTTGACTGCGATCTGACCTGATGGTAAGATATGATACACTCTGAGATGGCAGCGGGCTAACCTGTTAGGCGCTCCTAACAGGTTAGGTCCGATATCCTAATCGTCACCTGCATGCATTTTATCATAATAGGGGAATAGCACAGAAGTCTGATCATAAAACGATACATCTTACTAATATTATAAATACGAAAGTTTGGATGGATGTCTGGATGTATGGATGTATGGATTTATGGATGTATGGATGTTTGTTACTCAAGCACACCCCAACGGCTGAACGGATGTGGCTGAAATTTTGCACAGAGATAGTTTATAGTCTGGAATAGCACATAGGCTACTTTTTATCCCGTAAAATTAAAGAGATCCCGCGGGGACCAAAAATCCTCAAACCACACAGACGAAGTCGCGAGTATTCGCTAGTAATAAAATAAAAATAAACGTAAACAAAAGCACCTACACATTGATTCCGGGAAAGATCACATAAAGGCAGTGAGACACGCAGAAGCAAGGCCCCGTAATCACGATTGTACAAACGTTGCCTCGTACCGAGACCTTAACTCGAGCACGCTTGTATCACAGAGTGGAGTTTATAACTTGCGACACGATATCGTTTGTAATATTATATTTTTACGAAAAATTCCAACAAAAAAGTAACATTTCGGTGTATATTCAGCTCATATTAGAAGGCTCTTGGATAATTCCGTAATAATGGTATTTCGAGACCTATTAAGAAAATAACAAAGATATAATAATAAAGGCACTCTGGGATCTCTTTAAATCGCGGTATTTTTGTTACAGAAAGGCAAACAAACAGAAATTTGAAATAAATGATATTTAATAAGAGTTCCTTTAGATGCATACTGTTTTTCGTATCGAAGCTCTAATATCTTGGCATAAGCCGCAAGTAGAAGATGATATAGTTGGTTTTAAAGCAAGGTCTATAATTATGGAAAACCAAACCTAACACTCTAGTACATATAACGATAACGTTATAAACAACATTTAGGCCATTCCAAATGTTATTTTTAACGTTATCGTTGAATTTCGAAAAAAGAAAACAACCAAAAATGGTCAATGTTTGGTGAAGAGTTTTTCTTAAAATTAAAGGTTTATTATATTATTTTATTTTATAAGTAACGTCTAAGGTAACGAATGTTGTCTTAATTCATTGGTAAATTCCAAGTCTTATAGGTGTCATATTATTCTTTCATATAAATTGCCTGGAAGAGATCACTAGTAGTGATAAGGCCGCCTTTGCACCGTGACAAGTTGTAAATTTTGTCACGTTATCACTGTTTTATTCTAATATGGCCTTGGATTAACGACTAAATTATAAATAAATATTATATAACGATATTTATTACATAAAATAATAATAATAAAAGTATACAATGTCGTAAAGTAGTTAGGAATAAAAGTCGCATAGTGCATGAGTCTTCAGAAGTCACAGCTGCGGTGGGAGCGTGTAATACTGGCAGTGAATCGAAACATACTAGTAATAGACTTCGGATACCTTCTCGATAGATTTGATTCATTTTATAATAACAACAAAGATATACGCTTACTCACAATAATGACGTTCATTTAACGGAATAACAATAAAAGCGGCGATAACCTGCAATAAAAGTGAGAAAAGTTTTGCCGTAACGACGGAGAAAAACATTGTAAGGAATATTCTTATAAGTGTGTGAAGTCTACCAATCCGCTCTCGACCACCACGGTGAACTATGGCCAAAACCATTGTCATTCTATTAATAGACTTTTGTACTGGAAATGGATAAAGCACAGGAGCTTACTATACTAATATTATAAATTCGAAAGTTTGGATGGATGTATGGATGAATGGATGTTTGTTACTCAAGCACGCCCCAATGGCTGAATGAATCTGGCTGAAATTTGGCACAGAGATAGATTATAGTCTGGAATAGCACATGGGCTACTTTCTATCCCGGAAAATGAAAGAATTCCCGCGGGAACCAAAAACCTCAAACCACGCAGACGAAGTCGCGGGCATTCGCTAGTATAGTATACTTTTTATCTCAGACAATCAAATTGTTTCCACGGAAATTTAAAACACGGGAACCAAAATGTACGGAGTCGCGAGTACCAGCTAGTTCGATTTAGACCACTTGTTACATTAATTTTCCTTTATGAGTTAGAATAGGGTTACATAATAAAACTTCGATAACTAAGTTACTTGTTAGTTACGGCTTTCTCGACTGTATTGATTAGTTGCGTTAACTTCGGTATAATTATTATCGGTCTATCACTTTGTTAGGAAAGTATTTGAGACTTGGGAAACAAATTATCACCTAAAGTTAATCAATACAAAACGATAAACGAGTAAAGATAATCAAAAAAATTTAATTATATGGTGCTGTTTTGAAAATGGCACCGCACCATACAGCCGCCATATTTTAAAAAAATTGTAGGCAGTGTCACTCGAGATTCTATCGGAGCGATTCTAACGGTACCCCACACATCTAAATCTGTTTAAGCAGTCAGAAGTTATGGTAAAGAAAGTCACATACGTATAATCCTATGACATGTTAAAGTAATGAACCTAGAATTATTTAAAGTACAAAACAATACTGCTATCGCAAAATTACACACGTCAAGCTTGAAAATATTGCTGGGAGCGAACTGGATATGGAGCGACGATCGGAGGTGGCGTACAGCCGTCGCTTCTTCAGACCCCGATTCCTCGGAGCTCGTGCACGGACTGTACATGAACCCTGAAAAACATTAGACCTTTTTTTGGGCAGTCGTTAAATCAGGAGAAGGCATTACAAAGTCGTTGTCATGCAAAATGGTGATAGCGTAGTGGTAAGACCCCGGCTTCCTATTCGGGTGGTCGAGGGCGATTGATTCCCGGGCACGCACTTTTAACTTTTCGGGGTTAAGTAAATGTCACTCGCATTAATGGTAAATCAAAACATCGTGGGAAAATCTGCATAAGTACTTGAGAGTTCTTCACAATTACTCACTCACTGCCTAAGCTACCAAATCCCGTGGACCTAGAAATATTAAACGCTCAGAAGTTTGTTTGTAATATAGCCCAGAAATAAGGACGGAGTTTCACGGATTCATGTATGTGGTGAGTTTCTTTATTCCACCATAACTCCAAAATGCCTGAACAGATTTGGATGTATGAGGTATTTTAAGAATCCTCCAGAACTTGAGACTGACTATAATTATAATTTTTTTAATTCTATATTGCAGGGCAATCGTGTTTTTAATTTTTTTCATGTTATTTTCACTTTTTATAAGTCCCCGAAACGTAGTCGTAGGGTGTTTACCAATTTTTTTGATAAAAATTTATATACATATCAGCTAATTTATATGCAAATTTTTATTTAATAATCCTAACCTCGAATATGGTTTCTGTATAAACAATAAAACAATGGCCGCCGCTTCGAATTAGATTCAACTAATTGTATTTACACACACACAACAGACGCACACAATTGGAAATGCAAAACTAAACGTGAATTCAATATAAAATGTTTGCTATTCCGTTATTGAACAGAAAGCAAAAATCAACCTGTATCTTCGTATTCCATTTAACACTATTAATATTAAATATTATATAATTGCGGAAATATCTATGCCTGTTTTGCTTTCAGAGGCAACCTTTTCAACCGATTTTATATATTTATTTATTCTCTCACTACGTCGTATTCCTCATTGCTGAGGGGCGTGACCCCTTTCCATTACACAGTGGCAGGGGGTTATCTTGGGATAATAATGGGGGTTCCCAGGTCCTTCCGCATACGATTTGACTAAGAGTACTATTTCAACTCTTAGGTTACTATCGATTATTATTAGAATATGTTATTGATAATAACCAGTTTCGATGACTTAACGTGCTCTCTGAGGCACGGAGGAAACGAGCCAAATTCGGACTACGCAATTCGGTCACCCATCCAATTACCGACTTGGATCAACGTTGCTTAAGAATCGCAATGGACTGAAATACCTTGCTGCAACCGCACACCCCTGAAATAATATTCATTTATTAATACTTAATTAAATTTATGATTGACAATTTGATTGGACGATTTTAATGAAATTCTGTAGGTAATATTAGGTAAATTTATGTGAATAACCGTGTTCTCAAAATGGCGCCATACTTTACATATTTATCCCGATTGCAGAACGCACAAGCCACAGGGTTATGTGTTCATCAGTCTGTATATGTTTGTTTGTTTCTTGCTGGAAAGCTAAGTACAGCCTTAACGCTTGGACCGATTTTGATGATTCTTGCACCAGTAGATGCCGAATATATCTTCCGGGTATCATTGTGGAAGCCGAATTAATTAAAAAACAAAATGGCGCCCTCTAGAGGCCATAATATATCAATTACATCGAGCAGTGACCCAGAATCATCTCAAGCACCATCAAGTTTTTCTCCTACATGAGAAAAAATTAAGTTGCCGCAAAAGAAACGTCCCTTTTTCATAAGAGTATTAAAAAGTTTCCCCCAAAAACAAACTTCGCGTATGAATATACCATTACAAGTTTAATCAGAACGCAGTACAATGAGGAAACTTTATTTTAACCCCCATTAGGCAAGGGACGGTCGTAAAATACAGGGGGGGTCGATAATCTCTATTTATAAGGCAACTGGACACCGGCTAGTGGGGGATTATCCTATAACGAGATAACTTTCTTACGAGTATGAGACACGGAACTCTACTAATCTTTACGTGGACATGGATAAAATATGTTACCAGCCAAAGAATAAACTAGTTTTACCCAGCCTGCTAGTTAAATAGTTTCTGTTATATTAATTATAATAATGTGCTCCCGACCGAATTTCGGACACGGCGGCTTATTTCCAGAGAGATAACCATCTGCGCGGGCGATATTATAGTACACAGGTGCATTCTCTGTTTCTTTACTCTCATAGCCCGCTGGGACGGCAAATCCGACTCGACCGGAGAAAGATCAGGTGCAGGACCGACGGCTTTACGTGCTCTCCGAGACACGGTGGTGAAACACTGCCAATTTCCTAACTTCCGGCTCGTACTAAGAATTTCTCGTCAGAAAAACCCAACACTCGTTATGGCCCGACCCGGGACTCGAACCCGGGACCTCGTCGGCTTCAGTCCAATATGCTTACCGCTAGACCAACGAAACAGTGATATATTATTTTCTGTGTAAGTATAGGAAAAACTGAAAACTTTGGCAATTAATGAACTAGAAGTTTAATTCGCTATAATCGTCCACAGTAGACAAACTTTGGCAACTAGCATGAAAATTATCACTAAGAAAATTATTTGTAATTTAAAAAAAACACGCGAGCCAAGCATGGGTAAGTCATGAAATTAAAATCAGGAAAAATCCATACTAATATTATAAAAGCGAAAGTGTGTCTGTCTGTCTATCTGCTACGCTTTCACGGGCCATCTGTTCAACCGATTTTGATGAAATTTGGTACTGGGATTGGTAATATATAGCCCGAGGAAGGACATAAGCTACTTTTTATCCCGGAAAATTAAGGAGTTCCTGTGGGAATTTAAAAAAATAGGGACTGCCGATAGAAGTGAAAACGAATATTTAAGTTTTTTTTGAATAAAATAAAGAAAACTAGCGAATGCCTGCGACTTCGACTGCGTGGTTTTAGGTTTCTGGTTTCCGCAGGAACTCTTTAATTTTCCGGGTATAAAAAGTATAAAAGTATAAAAAGTAGCCTGTATCCTTCCCCGGTGATAATCTATCTCTGTTCCAAATTTCAGCCAGATCCGTTCAGCCGTTGGGGCGTGATTGAGTAACAAACATCCATTTATCCATCCAAACTTTCGTATTTATATTATAATAATAATAAAAAAAGTATAAACCTTAACACTAAGGCATTAAAGTTTAATTACGAATGTAGTATATTTATATTTAAGACCTCTTGTCTTCGTAACAACGCGAGCATGTCGGTTACGCGAATCCACAAGTTTACTCCCTACCAAAAAGTGCTCAACGCGGCTAAAGAAGTTTTCACTTCAAAAACTTAAACCACGCGGACGAAGTCGACCAACGGCATTAGCTCTCCCTCTTTACGATCTAGTCTGGATAATATGGTGATGCAGAGTTACATGGTAAGCTAAGCTGGAACGAGTACGGCAGTTATAAACTCATACTCCTAATGTCGACTAATTCAACGTCTCCAAACTCTCTCAGGCAAGAAGCAAAAAGGCTATATTTAGTCGACTATCAAGTTACTAACTTGTGTGAATGTCCCTTAACGAGCGCAATGTTTTGATGATCTCCGTGGCGCAGTATTGAGCGCTGTTGTCCTAAAATGTGGAGGTCCCGAATTCGATCCCCGGCAGGGTCAATTTGGGAAACTATAATTTTAGAAATTTTCCCAGGTCTGGCCGGGTGGGTGGGCTTCGGAGGTGACTAATTACCACCCTACAGTCACAAACGTGCCACCAATTTAGCGTTCCGGTACGATGCCGTGCAGAAACCGAATAGGGTTATGGGTTTAGTATAACTGCCATGCCCCTAACAGGTTAGCCCGCTAACATCTTAGACTGCATCATCACATACCATCAGGTGAGATTGCAGTCAAAGGCTATCGTGTATAGTAGCGTATAAAATATGCGATGTACTACAGCAAAAAATCTCTCAGAAAAACTTACCCCACTTAAATCCCACTCTCATCGTAATTAAAACTTACGTCTACCAATTTGGCCTAAATCTCTTTAATACGGTACCCTCTTTAATGTGAACAGATTTATTCATCACAAAGGCCTGCTACGTGCCAGTTAGGCCTACATACGCCTTTATTGGAGACGAGCGTGTCTACGTCTTAATTAAACGAAAGACAATACCCCCGGTTTAACCGATGTTAATCGATTTGGGCGTTAGCTTTATTACAATTCAATCAAGTGCTCTTACGGGAAGGAAATTTACATCATATGGAACAATTAATACAGAGTTATCTTTATGTTATACTTACTTAAAATACTCGTAACCCCAAACAGCCTTTTATAATTTTTGTTGTATTTTACTTTGCAACTTTGGTCTCCGTTACCGTTGTAATTACAAAAAATTTAAAAGTTATTTTTTTAACTAACGCTCTGTCTGCATTCGTTTTTTACTCCGAAGTGGCGGAGAGCTTTCCTCCCTAGGTTTAGATTAAGATTTCTTAGGTAAGTATGATGGTAGTCTCTCACTTTATCACCTGATGTTAGTGTCATAAGCGAGAACGCAGGCATATAGGCATCGAACCAGGAAATGAAAAGGTCAAAGTCGGTAAATCCATCTAGTTACTAACATGGATCAACGTTTCTTAAGGTCTAGCCCTATTTGAGATGCACAGAGCGGCGCGAAAATTTTATTTGTATCAGTTTGTATACGGTTTGTATAGACGTGTCGCGTTGCTTAAGTGGACCCAGCACCATACAGCTTCATACAAAGAACACTTGCCGCTAAGTGCCGCGCAGTGCATCTCCATGCCGCGTCGCTTAAGTGGACCCAGCCCCATACAGCTTCATACAAAGAACACTTGCCGCTAAGTGCCGCGCAGTGCATCTCCGTGCCGCGTCGCTTAAGTGGACCCAGCCCCATACAGCTTCATACAAAGAACACTTGCCGCTAAGTGCCGCGCAGTGCATCTCCGTGCCGCGTCGCTTAAGTGGACCCAGCCCCATACAGCTTCATACAAAGAACACTTGCCGCTAAGTGCCGCACAGTGCATCTCCATGCCGCGTCGCTTAAGTGGACCCAGCCCCATACAGCTTCATACAAAGAACACTTGCCGCTATGTGCCGCGCAGTGCATCTCCGTGCCGCATCGCTTAAGTGGACCCAGCCCCATACAGCTTCATACAAAGAACACTTGCCCCTAAGTGCCGCACAGTGCATCTCCATGCCGCGTCGCTTAAGTGGACCCAGCCCCATACAGCTTCATACAAAGAACACTTGCCGCTAAGTGCCGCGCAGTGCATCTCCGTGCCGCATCGCTTAAGTGGACCCAGCCCCATACAGCTTCATACAAAGAACACTTGCCGCTAAGTGCCGCGCAGTGCATCTCCGTGCCGCATCGCTTAAGTGGACCCAGCCCCATACAGCTTCATACAAAGAACACTTGCCGCTAAGTGCCGCGCAGTGCATCTCCGTGCCGCATCGCTTAAGTGGACCCAGCCCCATACAGCTTCATACAAAGAACACTTGCCGCTTAGTGCCGCGCCGCGCCGCGTCTCTGTAGATTACTGCTAGACTTTTTACCAGCAAACTCTAGTGAAATGCGCCAGATAAATCTACATGCAAGCAGTTCAAACTCATCGTGTTCCAGATGCATCAAAATATTTTCCTAAAATACTATCTTGTAGGGTCACTTCGACCAACGTGTCTAAAGCTAAGGGTTTAATTATTATTTCTTACATTCTAAAATTAAAGCACCGCAAAATTATCTTCCAATACAAACCAATGGCATAAATCCAATATTTAACTCGATATAAATCTAGTTCACTAGTCACCAAGGTCCATTTATTTTAATAACCGTACATAATGCAATCTAAAATCGTTCATAAATCAATGTTCATAAGATTCATTTTAGTTATAAATTAATTTGTCTGCAGCCAGGCGTTTGGCGTAGCATTCCAATAGGGTCGAGACTTGTCGATTGTCGATAATCGAATTTCAACCACGTATATTCATTATTTCCGCTAAACTCGTTGATGTGTGTCCTAAGATACCTACGACGACGCTTTGATCTTGATGGCGTCTTTACTCGATATTGGATTTTCGATATTTGGTTCTGAAAACGAAGATTCTAGTGACATACATTGAATTACTCATCATTACCTTTATGTAATGGCAGCTTTATTGTTTACTACCGTAGTCTGATAATTTATAAATCTCTTTTCTCTTAGAATAGCCGTCATAAAAAATATTTTTATAAATTTTGTAGGAAATAATGTATACCTTGTCGACGATGCGATGTTGTAATTAAAATCAGCCGTTTGAGGAGGTAAACTAATTAATAATATTATTATTTTTCAAATAACATTATAACTAAGTTACCTTTGGACATAATACAGATTGATCTTCAGGTTTTGGCTGTTAGTTTAGATTGGAGATTAAGTTCCTGTCGTATAAGCATTTACTATCGATACTTTGTTATATGAATTATTTCATCTCTAGTTCATAAAGCAGAGACTCATCAGCATCACTACCTTCGTTTGCTATATCTACCGTCTTATAATCCCAGCTTCATAATCGTTTCATTTAAGCACTTCCATCTTATTGGATGAAGGCAGGGTAAAAATCCTGGTCTTAGAGTATCTTAGATTTATTAAAAACGAAGCTGAGGAATATATATGAGCTGTTAAAGCGCCTGTAGTACTTCACCCAGCAACAAAACACAAATGAAATTCGTTTTAACAGCAACATAAAACGAATTTCATTTAAAAATAATAATTAATATAATATTAGAAAGTCTTAATTGGGTATTCGTCAAAAAACCAAAACAGCAACTTTTTTTAAACGTCAAAAAGCGTCCTAAGTACGGGATTTATATGAAATTCTGAAATGTGACGTCATTAAAGTTCGACGCACTTTTTTACTCTAAGCGATTGTTTAAAATGGTTATTCAACATAAAACTATCAGGGGACGTGGATATTACGAGTGTTGGGAGATCCTCTATTTAATAATCACTAAAAAATAATTTATTTTAAGAGTAGTCAAATACCCAATTATAATTTAATTAAGTAAATATTTTTTTATAAAATCAATATTATCTGAATTGTGATTTAATCAAAATTTTCAAATCATCATGTATAAATACGCACAATTTTAATTTTTTTTTAAATTTTGACTGTCAACGTTTGTCACTTCCTCCAAAAAATTCCTTTGATTTAACTCAATTCGAGATTTTTTAAATCTTTAATTCAATTAACAATAATCTAACACAATTAACTAAAGTGTAAGTGTAAAGTGTAACCTAAACCTAAATTAGCTAAAGTGTAAGTGTAAAGTGTAACCTAAACTTTTTGGGATCCGCATTGTCCGTTCAGTGTGCCGACTTATTTCAGCTGCCGGCCCGAGTACCTACCTGCTCACCGCGACCCAGCGGCGCAGTGGTTTGGCGTTGCGAGTGTTGATGCGATCTGCGCAGTCGACGAAGCTGAGCTGCGCTGCGGCTTACCAGGTGACATCAAAACAAAGAGGAGTGTGAGAATTTTTAATTATTCAACTTGTAATTAGTAGTTGCTTCATTAAAATAGTTCGAGTAAGCCGACAGAAAAGGTGATTTAAAGAGCTTACTTACAAAAAGCCTCTATAAAGTGTCATATCAGAAAGTTTAAAAACTAGATCGAAACTTTGTCTAAAAATGAAATTTTAATGTCAATTCAATTACCTGAATTAACAATTAAATTAGAGGAATTTCGTTTGGCTTTCGGTTCAGTAGGTACGAGTATGTGCAGTTGCAAGACTCAATCGATGGTTTAAGTTCAGAAAATATACTTTTTTAAACCAATGAACGAGATGTCTTTGAGCAGGACTGCGCTACGTGCATGACTATTGCTCAAACTATGATCAACGAATAAAATATAATCAAATATATCATAGTCACTCGTCCTTATCACAGTATTATCGCGAATATTTTGAGTCCGCGCAATAACAAATTAATAAATTCGATGGTGCCTATTTTCGGTGCCTCGTTGGCCTAGTGGTTCGCATATTCGACTGCGGCCGACGAGGTCCTGGGTTCGAGTCCCGGGTTGGGCCATAATTAAATGCTGGGTTTTTCTGACTAGAAATTCTCAGTACTAGCCCGGAGTTAGGAAGTTGGCGGTGTTTCACCGGTCGTCGGTCCCGGTTATTATCACTAACATGATAATAGTCGTTAAAGCCCGCCAACCCGCATTGGAGCAGCGTGGTGGGTCTAAGCTCTAATTCCCTCTCTCCTATGAGAGTGGAGGCCTGTGCCCAGCAGTGGGACGTCAATAGGTTGTAGTAGTAGTAGTAGTAGTATTTTCGGTGGCTTGAATTCCGCGACACTTTTTCATCGCTAATATACTATAATGAGCGTATCAAGCCCATCCATAAATTTCATTATTTGGTATCGTACTTGGAAAGTGACGCCACGCACGAAATAGCGAAACTTGGAGTTTTCGAGTCTTCTAATAATAAGGATGAGTGGCTATGCTATGCGATAGGTACGATAATAGGCGGCAACTTATTAATAATCATCTAAATGCTCTTTATTAAAATGGAAACTATAACACGCGAGACTGATCGTTCATTGCGCTTTGCAGTGGATACAGTAACAAAAAACTTACGTGCATTGTCTAGTTTAGGCCAACCTACCGAACACCGAGACCGTACTTTAACTAAGACTAAACTTATATAGACTTATTATTTTAACTTATTATATAAACTTATACTTAAGCGGACAAGTCGCGGGCTAGTAACTGATAAGTTTTGAACTTAATTTTAATTTCCGTGTTGATTTAGATTTCTTAAATCACTATTTGATTATTCGGAATAAAATAACCTAAGTCCAAACTCAGGATGAAGGCTATCTTAGTACTAAATGTCGTCAAAATCGGTAGGGCCATGAAAAGGTAACCGAAAAAGTACAGACTGACAGAAACTTTTGCATTCATAATAGGTGATACAGCTTATTTTACACGAACATTACTCACGACATTATTAAATTTATACATTTAATTTTCTAATAGTTCGGTAGTCAATATTTAAGTCTAACTAAGTAATAGTCGTTTATATTACAATTACACGTATTTCATAGAAATCTTTTCCCGTAAGATTCCATTGCTTGACATTTTCTCCTATTGAAAATAATTGAAGCGTATTTTTCTACGCTCCTCATATTGGAGTTCGCGGTCTACAGTTAGAAATTCTTACATGTAATCTCATATTTTATTGCGGAAAGACTTTTGATAATTGAAATATCAATTTATGGCTTTATGATGGACTTTAATCTTATGACAACTTGTTTTTTCTAACCCGTTGTCCTATGTGAGTGACGAAAGCTACGCGACGCAGCGTGATACGACACCACATAGAAAATAACTAAATATTACTTATCTAAATGGATAAATACTCCAGTCAAAATCGGTTCTGAGCTCTCAAGGCTCGCGCCTTCGTCCGCGTGGTATAGGTTTTTGAAATTTCCATGGAATCTCTTTAATTTTTGGGGTAAAAAGTAGCCAAATTCACTCTTTAGGACCTCAACTATATCCATGTAACGAAAAAATTACGTCAATCCTTTGCTCTGTTGTGGCGTGATTGAAGGACAAATCAACACAATTTCGCATTATTATATTATATTAGTATGATGATTCTATGGTGCTGATGTATGGAGTAAAAAATACAGATTCATATTCAATTGTGAACGTCTTCCTTTTTTGAAGTCTGTTACAAAATTCGTAAAATGATGAAAATATTTAGTTTAAGCCCACTGAATTTTGCTTACAACATTTTAAAAATATTTCTGAGAAGTGAAGCAATTTTTATGAGATTTTAATAGTTTTAAAATTCAGCTTCTCAAAAAGCGATTTTCAAAATGTGCTCCCTTGTTTCCGAATTAGATTGAACGACCAAGAGTGGTCGCCATTACTCTTCCTAACGACCCTAAGGACTGTCAGCTTAGGTCGAAGTTGTTATTTACTACAGCTTAGTATGTAAATGCATGTCCTCTTCAAGTGTCATTAGGAGATTGCTTTAAAGTTTAAACTTTAAGAAATTTAAGTTTTAAGACGCTTTCTGATACCGAACTTTTCTCTTGAGTATTTCAAGCGCTACGAGCTTGATTTTTGATATTTCTTCTTGAACATAATTCTTTTTGAGACGTAAAACGTGAGGATCTTGAAAAATTGAAGTAGAAAAAAATGTGCTAAATTCCATCAATACTAGAGTGAAAGACACAGTATATAATTATTATTCAACGAGTGTTGAATATAATGAACTTTTGAAGTAGTAGCCTGGTTGAAAAAAGTCGCGTCGTAGGGTTCAAATCCCATTTACGATATTTTTATTCGCATAAATACTCATAGTAATATTTTGCAAGTGTAGACGTAGGTACTAGTCTAGTGCGGTAGAGAAGAGTAGGGTCATAAAGGCTACTTTTATCTCGGTAAATATAAGAGTTCTACTTCTTTCCAATTCTTACAACCTTAATAAGGCCAGATGAAGTCGCGGGTAACCTTATATTAAGATACGGGCTACTACAATATATATCAAAGTAAATAATACTTTAAAAAATCACGTTTTTTGCTGGTTATTCTCTGTAGGGGCGGCATTCCGAACCAGTGGTAGATTTATTCGACTATTCATAAGCACTTGTAAAAGTCTATTTGAATAAAAAATATTTGTATTTGAAAACAATGTTGATGATAAATATGAAATTAAGAATCGATATCAATACTCGAATCTCTCCATTTTAAGTACTCTTGTGTGCTTTATCATTTACGTCTTTTTTTGAATGTACATGAGATGCAGACTCGTAATACAGATTAAAATTCTAGTGGGGGTTATAAGTACCGTCTGGTTCTGATATTTAATTTCGCCATTAAAACCCCATCAAGTATCATTCAATTTCATATCCCATTTACTCCAGTAATGCATCCTAATCACTTGCGACCCTTTGCAACCTTTTGATAAACTTATTTGCCTACTTTAAATGACTTAAGGGGATTATTAAATCTTAAAAGTCGAGGATAAGGGTTGGGGTGCAATTCAAGATATCTTATTAACCCTAGCCCCCCTATTTGTACATTATGGAGTGCTTGGGGTACTTCGCCACTCAAAGCTAAGCTATGAGCATATTATTATTATTATTGTAAGCGACAATCCAGAAGTAGGTATTATTGAGACACTTTTAAGATATGTGTACTCTCATTTGGAACTTGCACGAGTAAATGGTTAAACGTGTAGAGGTTCCACGAGAGATTTAATGCAATTAGAGAAAAGTTAGCTAAGCTTCTGTACAACATTCATTTGATCTGGCCACGATTGCTATCGTCAGGGCCTTTGCACTTAGAACATTTTTCTGTTGTATGGGGATGTTAGTTCCACAACTCCCTAAAGGATGGCGCTCATGGCGCTTATCTTGTACTGAAAGTATGTATACTTAAAAGTCTGTGATCAGGGTCTGTGATGGCGCTGAAATAAGTGTTCGTTCAGAAGCTTATGTTTTAGATAAATTATTGATTTTGCCATTTATATAAACACAAAGCTAATAATATACAAAACTTTTTTTTTTGAGCAGAATATGAGTTATTTTAGATAATTTATAAAGATTTATCTGTTATAAATTTAGTTTAGTAGAATGAGTTAGAAGTTTAATGTAACATTAGTGTTTTAATTTCCAAACGTGGACAGCCGCCATTTTCAAGTTTGAAATTCGACATTGACATTGACGTTTTCTGGCATGCCGGATGCCGGGTGGACAAAATTATTATTTTTTTGATAAATTCATTACAATGTGAAACTATATTAATAGAGTGTGTATGATGTGAAAAACATGAAACTGTGGAATAATTGTTATACTTTATGTATATTTTTTGTAATTGAGAATATAAGAGAAAATAATCAACATGCGTTTCATTTACTAACATCTGAACATCTTTACAGTTTGTGTTTATCGTATAATAATTTATCTTAATTATTACAAGGTCACATAATTCTATAGTTGCAGAATTAGGTGATCTTGTAATAATTAAGATAAATTATTATACAATACACTTTGTAATATATAGTACTATAGCATTGTGTTAAGGTTATATATATTTTAGTTGGACAACTTCCCGATAGATGTCGCTGTACATGGAAAGTCGAGTAGCAACTCTATACCAGTATATATAATGTACTCTGTGGCTATCGTTAAACTCTAAACCAAATTGCGATCTAAACACAAAAGTATTCAATAATCGCTGTGTCTGCCTGCAGGAGACTGAATTACCATCGTCAAAACACTCGTATTTATACTAACTATTTTCAATATGGCGTCCGTACCCCTAGATTAAATCGAATGACATGAAACGAGTCAAATTGACAGATATTATACTTCCTGTTTCATGAGATATAGTGACAAATGGTAACAATGCTAACACTATGCGAAAACTTTTCGGTTGATTATTATCACTCCAGCTTTCTGAAATTTAATTTGTTTTTGAATGAATGTTGATGCAATATCAGTGATAAATACTCTCTTTTTTTCATATCCGCCCATTACCATCTCACTACTGAGCACGAGTTTTCTTAGAATTCTTAGTGCGGATTGGCAGACTTGACACCTATATAAAGAATTTTCTGGCATTTCTGACAAACCTATGTGTGAAAAATTAGAGGTGCATGCCCTGGGATCGAATCTCCGACCACCCGAATAGGAAGCTGGGCATTTGAACCACTAGGCTGACTCCTAAATTCTACAGGTTATAATTATTTTACTTCAACTTCAAATTGACACAATACCAATGTTGTATACTTACACGCATAATACTGTTTTACTATTCAGCATCAACCATGATCAATGCTGTTGCATTATGATACTGCATCATCATAATAATGTTGTTGAGCATAAGTTTTCTGTCCAACATAGGGTTCACCTTTTTATAGCAAGATGCTTGCGCTTGACGACAATCATGCTCAAAGCAATGATGAGGTCTAGGTTGGAACACGCTTGCCTGGAATATGCCTACTCACCCTTTTTTTGAAACACGATAGTGTAGATTGACAGACTACACACGTCTTTTAGAATATAATGGAGAACTCTCAGGCAGGCATGATACCTTACAATATATCCTTCGCCTTTTCAGGCGGTGTTTTATATTATTCCACTCAAGTTAGCCCTTGATTTCAATCTCGTCAGGTAGTTAGTGATGCTGCAGCTAAGATTGTAGCGGGCTAGCCTGCAATGGTTTGGTGTTATATGAAACCAATTCCCCTAATCAGTTTCATTAAATCGCTCGGCGGTACATTTCTGCCGGTAGGATGTTTATCAGGTAACTAGCTACGGCCGAAGCCTAAATGGTTTTTAATAGATTGCAAGTAATACACCAAGCAAATGGTTTTTAATAGATTTTTACTAATCGGTTTCTAAACAGTATCTTACTGTTACGCTTAATCGGCCGGTGACATTATACCGATAGGATGTTTAGTAGGTAACTAACCACGGCCAAAGCTTCCTACCAAGCAAATGGTTTTTAAAGATTTTTACTTAACGGTTTCTACACAGCATTGCACTGTAACACTAAATTGCTCGGCGGCACATCTCTGCTGATAGGATGTTTAGTAGGTAACTAGCCACGGCCAAAGACTCCCACCAAGCTTGTAATCGATTTTCACCATTTTCTTACCAAAATACAATCCTCAATCTTAAGAAGAGATTAACTATGTCTATAATCCACGAAGGCTTCGACGGATTTATTGTACGGCTTATTTCTCACTTCAAAACGAGGATGAGATAGATTTGGGATGTGATCGTAGTGATTTTCGGAACGCATTATGGGGGTTAAAGGGAGACATAGGGATTTAGATTATTTATTTGCTCTCTCGCTGTAGCAGTTGATCGTTTTATATACCCACTCTCTTTTCCGTTCCCAGATTATTTTATAAACAAAAATCCAGTTTAATTTTATCTTTTGATAACATATGTATAATTTGGTTAATGTAATTCGGACTTTAGCAGGTTTTTGATCATTGAAACCTGAACCAATCTTGATGAAATTCAGTCGAAATAGCTTTCTTATGGACGATGTCACGGGATCTTCTAAGTTTTTACCGCGCAAATTGATGGCTTTCCTTTCACTAAGAAGTCCAGTATTCATTTCCAACAGAGGTTACAAATATGGGGCTAATATAAGAGGAAATAATCTTTTCTAACTAGGTATTTCGGAGCCATTTCGATTTTCTGAATTCCTATGGGTAATTTTTATTTTTCTAGCATATCAGAACTTACAAAAATCCTAGTCAAAGAAACAATCTCTCTTTAATAAATTCGTTGGAATATAAATTAAAACAAAAACAGGTTAAAAAAATTACACCATTAATTTTATTCATACAAAACGCCCCCTCATAATGATTTTTACAATGACATATTAAGTAATTAATCAATCAGAATTAAACATTTATTATAAGTAAAACATCATTATTGTGATTAAAATAATAATGATTTTTCTTTCACCACAAACTTATTATTATTACTGTGCCGGACTATCAATAAGACAGAACTTAATATTATTATATAACTATAATTTATAGTGTAGGCTAAAACTCAAATGTATCAGTAGTTACTATGTACCTATTTATATTTTGGAGACAGCTTACTGGATAGGTGGCTGGTCCCCTAGCACCAGACTTTGATACAATTAATGCGATAATTGGAATACTTCCGATTGGCTGACACTGTTTTGCTATTGGCTAAACTTCTAAAATTTTGCCCATGGCGATGATAACAAAATAATGTAAGAATTGAGGGCATATCCTTTAGGTTTAATCAAATCTTTTTTATTCAAATGAACTTTTACAAGTGCTTTTGAATCTAACACTGGTTCGGAATGACATTCCTACCGAAAAGAGTTAAATCGGTGATATTGAATAGAAGCAGGCGTTACTTTGCGGAAGTCCATGATAGTGAATGAACTAGAATTTTAATTCGCTATAATCCGCTACAGTAGAAAAATCTGTGTGGTACAGTGCCTGTCTTTCACCTGCAGCATGCGACACCCACCACCCAGCAATTGTGATTTGGAGAGTGATTTGGAGGATTTGTGTGGTGTGGTGTTGTGCCTGTGCGAATTGCTGGGTGGTGGGTGTCGCATGCTGCAGGTGAAAGACAGGCACTGTACCACACAGATTTTTCTACTGTAGCGGATTATAGCGAATTAAAATTCTAGTTCATTCATTAAATCGGTGAATCATTTGGTAAGCATAAAAATTGAAACACTAAAGCAGCATACGATATTCTATTTTGCATCGCAAAAACATCGTGCTTTGGAATCATAATATGACTGAACGATGAATTAATGTTAGTGTGAGTATTATGAACTCCTCACTAAGTTCCAATGAGTCGTTTGAAAAAGACGCTCAAGATCATCCATACAAATCCATATCCATACTAGTATTATAAATGCGAAAGTGTGTCTGT
Organism: Erebia palarica; assembly: GCA_964035005.1. NCBI lineage: Eukaryota > Metazoa > Arthropoda > Insecta > Lepidoptera > Nymphalidae > Erebia > Erebia palarica. The sequence goes on from OZ035989.1 coordinate 14,343,367, forward strand.
CTGTCTGTCTGCTACGCTTTTACGGCCCATCTGTTTAACCTATTTTGATGTGATTTGGTACTGGGATAGGTTGTATCCCGGCGAAGGACATAGGCTACTTTTTATCCCGGAAAACTAAAGAGTTCCTGCGGGATTCAAAAACCTTAATCCACGCGGACGAAGTCGCGGGCATCATCTAGTAAATTATAAGCTCTCAATTAGTTATCACGATTTTCTGACAAAATCTAACTTACTAAAACTGAAAAGTCTCTGGACTGAATCGCTTTGACCAATTATTGTGAAGACCCCAAAGATTCAGTACCAAGTTTTCCACTCCGTATCACATTTCACTAGAATCTACCAGCGTTCACAGCATAATTGCCAGAACCACTTCAAAGCAATACGTACGCTTTATGAATGTAAATAATCACATTAAGTTTGGTGCTAGGGGTCGAATTGCAATGGTACTTAACTTAAATTTCTCTTTGTCTAGGAATTAGTTAAATAAGGTGATATCAAGTTTGACAAAATGGTAGTAATTAAAATTATTTTCATAACATTTCAATCTATGCTAATAAGTCCTATAGGGGATACAATCACTTCATGTATATCTTATTTAATTGCTGCCGGATACTGAAATTAGACAGATTTTTGATATTATCTACAAAAAAAAAAGAAAAAATAGCCGCATAGCGTTTGAAGCTATATTATTTCAGTATTCGGCCGATAGTCCCTCACTAGTAGCACATAATAATTAATGCTACCTTTGCCCAGGCCTAATTTCTTTTCATATTTCAGATTAACCTAACATTTGTTTATTCTGTTGTATTTATTAATAATCCAAAAGTTTTACAGTCTACTATATTTTGATAGCATAGCTGTTTAAATTGTAAGCTATATTTATTTACAACTCTTTCTATGAATTGAGAATTTAAAAAATGTATTTAAAAAAAAAAAAAGATTATAATGCAAAAATATAAACTTACCAAAAAAAAAAAAAAGTATGTGTGTGGGTTATATTTTGATTTAAAAATTGCACATTTAAAACTAGATAGAATTGATTATGAGTCACAATTAAATATCATATTAAATGCCCTTTGAAACATTACAATAATCAAATATAATTAATTAATTTAAACTAGTACCTACTAATTATAATATATTTAATAATTTACAACATTCATTTTATGGTGAATATATTACATTTTTTAATAAGTACTAAAAGTTTGCGTGCTCACTTAAATTTATCTTATAATATTTATCATTGATTATACTAATCGTAAACACAATTTCAATTCATTTAAATATATCCCGGATTCATAATTTTCATGTAAACCTAAATCGTAATCGTACGATTTCCTTACACAATCGGGGGGCAGATGATGTAAATCCCGGGGAAGGACATAGGCTACTTTTTATCCCGGCAAATTAAGGAGTTCCCACAGAAATACAAAAAAAACTCAATCAACGCGGACGAAGTTGCGGGCATCGTCTAGTAAATTAATAATTTTCTCAAACCCTTATGCTGCAATATCATCTCTACAATTTTGATTTTAATTATAACGTTTATGTACGAACGGTTAATAACTTTCAGCTTACAATTGCAATTAACATTCCTGTCAATAATAATTATGGATTCCATTTATTTCCATGCTATCACTAAAATTTAAATTGCGTTTACAATTTTTAACATTAAAATGTTTAATAGTCTGTTTCTCACTTACAATAATCACTAGATTCGCAAATCTAACAACACTTAAGTAAAGAAGAACACAAAGCAAAAACTCCATAATATCAGACTTGGGACCAGTATAATTTTTCCAGCTGCATTCATCTCTTGAAACCTGAAGGTCTTCATTTCATTCTGAATTGGAATAACTGGATCGACTATAAAATGGGGTAGTTCTGTCGTCTTGCTTGTTTCTACGGGACAAGGTAATGTTTCTGGTGGTATCTTAAGCACATTTCTCTTAACACCTTTCTTTGCGCTTATATCGTTAGGTGCATCTTTGTAATCGTCGGATTTCTTATCTGTTGCATTCGTTTTGGTAAAAGTTTCTACTGCATTCCCACTATAAAAGATATCATGGTTAATGTTTGCATTTTCTTCTGGTATTTTGTTGTATGCTGAGCTGACTATCGGTGGATCCATTTTGCAGGTGACACCCTCCAAGGAGTTTTTGGTATTTTGACTTTTCGTTTCATTTCGTAGTGAGTGCATCCATTTCAGTCTACAGTCGCAAACGAAATTGTTTTCTGTGAACAGGAAGAAAAATTAAATATTAGCACTTTTTAAATACCAAATATTATGAATAATATAAAATAGTTTAACGAGGTTTTCATCGAAGTATGCCCGACTAGTTTTGTTGGAAGGTAAATTAAAGGTATAAAGTTCCAAGAACCCGTCTGGGTTCTTGAGCTTTTTAATGCATTACGACGCAATGCAAACTACATTAATATGCCGGATGGGTAGTCAGGCATAGCCTTTCAGTAATGTGAATTGAACCGGTTTATATTTATGACTACAATATAAATGACTGAATATCACCCACGTTAGGTTATACGGTGCGATGGAGTTATTGTATTTTCTATGCACACTTAACTATAAATAAAGGAATGCAACTACGTATTATAGCCGGGGAGCTATAACAATCGCTTGAAGCAGTAGGTATTATTTAACAATGAATGTTTTATGCCACTTAACTTGACGTCTCTTCAAATAAGGATTATAATCCTAAAACACGAAAGTCAACAATATTAAAGCAATACGACTTTAAGTGATGGTAGTATGCCGCCTGTACTTTGCTAAAGTGAAATTCAAACGGTTATCGAATAAAGCTACTTCAGTTATACTTTGCAAATCTTATCTTTATTAAGCAAATCTTGAAATAATATGTTATTCTTGCATCAGGAAAATATTCTGCATTCCCGCAAATTATTCCACATAAACCACCTCGGTATTCCTGTTCGCTGCAGTTCACATGCATAACAAAGTCATTACCATATAAGCTGCGGGATTTGTCTCTATTACAAAGACTAGTTCAAGTGGCGGCGAACATTTTGCGCCAACAAACTAACACGCGGACGCCAAGCACGATAATCGCGAAGATAGTTCTGCGCAAGTTAAAACCCAGCGGAATCATAACCAAATAAACTGCAAAGTATATCAAAGTTACACCAAACGCCTATTTCTCGTCGTTACGGATTCAAAATGTTTTCAGTTTATCATACTCGTACGAACGTTGGGAGGGAGTATTAAATATTCATTAAATTACCTTCTAAGAGTAAATTGCTGCCTGAAGGCTTCAAATTATCCAATATGGGCTTGATGTTGTCAAAAGTTAAAGCGTGGAGCTCGTTCGAACGCAGGTCTAGGGAACTGAGACCCCTCACGCCCTCGAACAAACCGGAGGGAAGCGACGCCAGCTTATTATCATCGAGGGACAACTTTCGGAGTTGGGATAACCCATCAAACGCCCTCTCTGATATATATTTCAAATCGTTCTTCCCCAACAAAAGCTCCTGCAAGTTCCATAGTTCAGCGAAAGTAAACTCAGTCAAATTGTATATGCGGTTTTTTCTGAGGTCCAATCTTCGTAAATTGGCCAATCCATCAAACGTGTGTCTATTCAAATGGAAAATGTTATTCTTGTTCAGTTCCAACTCTAATAGATTGAATGCGTGTTGGAATGCTCCGTTGGCTATTGATGAAATATTATTTTTGGAGAGCACTAGTTTTTGCAGTTTTGGGACGTCAAAGAACGAGTCTCTTCCGATCTCAAGAATCATGTTCTCTTCCAAGTTCACCACTGTCAGATTGGGTAAATGCGCAAAGGCGTATTGTTGCAGAATTTCAATTTGGTTCTGCGATAGTAATACCTCTTTCAGATTGGTTAAGTTGGCGAACGCGTAAGTGCTAACATCAACAATATTGCCATACTTGATGTTTATAGATCTAAGTCTCTGTAAGTACTGGAGTGCTTTGGTGGGCACGTAGCCCAGTGCGCCATCGACGCGGATGTTGAAAGACAAAGTTTGTAAAGTTGGCTGTGACGCGAAACTTTGCCAGATGAGGTCATCGCGGGGTATACCGCCGTTGAATACCCAACATTCCGCCTTTGTCGCATTTCTGGGCTCTCTCGTATTCTCACAATAGCAGTGCACTTTTGAATCGCGATCTGTGATATCGCAAATATTCTTTTGAAAGCCGCCCGATTTCTCTTTGGTACGTCTCTTAGTATTGTCCTTGGCTTGGACTGCTATCGACATTTCGTTTACTAGTGTAAATATAATATAGATGTACATTAACTTCGCCAGAGTCCGGTCCATTTTTGTTTATCTGTAACAAAAAAATACCGTTAAAAAATAATATAAATGGTGTGTCTTTGACTTTTATGAAAACATACTTTTGCAATCATAATTCATAATAATGTTAAATTTTATTACATATGTTTTTAACTATTCTGTTTAAGTTTAAGATTGTTAATAACAAACCTATACTAATATTATAAATGCGAAAGAGTGTTTGTTTGTTGGTTTTTCCTTCAATCACGCCGCAACGGATCGACGTGATTTTTGGCATGGGTATAGTTGAGGATCTAGAGAGTAACATAGGCTACTTTTTACCCCGGAAAGCTTGGAAGTTCCCGCGGGAATAGCAAAAAACTTGAACCACGCAGACGAAGTTGCTAGTACTCCATAAAATGTAATATTTAAAATTAAATTGGGACTATCTTTCTATTTTGATTAAGAAAAAACTTGCAAACCGGAGGAAATAGGAGGAAATATTATGGCATGTAAATTGCAGAGGCTATGCAAAATTGCTCCCTCACTAGCAATCTTTACCACAAAGTCATTTTAAAGTTCAAAATAATCTTATTTAATCAAAACTGTCCGATTAACGAAGCAATGCACGACTTCATCACAGAACAAGAGCCTAAATTGCCAGTTCAGTTCATACAATTACTCCCTGGGCCATTTGAATGAAAAAGTAATTACGGGTCAATAATACGACGCGATTTGAGTTAATTACATAAAGAAATCCCTCACTCTGCAGTTGACTGGTAATTTCCAGTAATTACTGGGATTAAGCGATTCGTCCTGCAGTGATAATGAAAATTCGGATTGATCGTTGAATTTGTAATTTGTCGTTAATGTAATTAATGTGGGATCCCCTTTTTGCCGACCGACATAGGTGACGATATGTAAACGCAACTTTTACTAAAGACTTCTTCAGGCCCCAAGAGAGCGGAGTGGAAATCTAGCAGATCAATAGGATTATTGATAGATGACGTGGAAAAGTAATAATAAAAAACACCACTACAACCCATTTAAACGTCCCACTGCTGGGCACAGGCCTGCACTCTCTTATGAGAGTGCGAATTAGAACTTAAACCCACCACGCTGCTCCAATGTGGGTTGGTGGGCTTTTACGACTAATATCATGTTAGAGTGATAATAACCGTAAATAAACCGTAATAATAGAAACCAGCCAAGTGCAAGTCGGACTCGCACACAAAAGGTTAGTACCATTGTACAAGATTTAACACTATGTACTTTTAAATACTTTTGTAAAAAAAAACAAGAGAGGCTTTAAAAAATCACTGTATTAGCTTCTTGTATGGGCTCCCCCTTATTTTTTTTATGTTATTTTTTTTGTTATAGACTATGAACATTTCAACTTTCTACTTGCAACGGTTCATGAGATACAGCCCTACCCTGAAAATCGATGTTAGTCTCCTATACGCGGGATTCGATCTTTGCACGCACCATTCTTTGTAGTTTTGTGCATTATAACAATTATTTAAAAAAAAAGTGTATCACACACGATAGAAGTGAAACTTCAGAAAAGTAGCCCATGAGAGTATGAGATTAATATAACTTGTAGTCTATGTCATTCGCTCGCAGGCTAAATCCTATGTTTGTCTCTTTTTGGTGTCGCTTTTTGTTAAGTGAGCCCTAGGATATTTTCTCAGGAAACACATTGTTAATTAATTTATTGTTCAACCATATTCAATTTATAATATTTTTATACGATATAAAACAGAAGGTGATAAAATATGACAAACCAATAATAGACAGCAAAAAAAAACTAAATTCAAAATGAACTCTTTTCTTTAACACATTTTCGTTTCGTTTTTCGTTTCATCGAATTTTCAAATCACAATGATTCTAAAGAAGTTTCACTTCAAAAACAGGCGTCCCAAGCTACTGTAGGGACACTGTGTGGGCAGTAACACTGCAGCATCAGAATTGAGGAGTTGGATTTGGAAAACATAATTGATGTGACATTTTGTTAATCCCAACAATAATCTAAGTAGAAGTTTAAACTACATTAACATTACTTAGTAGCCCATAGGCTGAATGGTAGTAGACAATAAAGTTGTCATTATAATATTGTAATAGAAAGTTATGTTAAGGAAAAAATACAATAATTAGTGTATTTTTTCGGTTATATTTATTTAAGCCTTTGTACGCTAATCGCACTTGTGAGCATTAACAAAGCAAATTTATAGCCAATGAATAATAAATATCATTATTGAAATAATTTACATTGATACGCGATATAAATTTATCGTGCTGTATGGAAATTTATGCATTTTGCGTTTAAGCGTTTTAATTTACGCACACCAGTTGTATAATATGCTATTTAATAGGCTTTAAGTTATTATCCATACTATACATAATCCATACTAATACTTTTAATATTACAAGTGCGAAAGTATATTTGGAACTCCGAAAAACTACGGAGTTCCCGCCGGAATTAAAAAAAAAAAAGAATTCACGCGGAATGCTTCGCGGGAATGATCTAGAATATCTATTAATAATGCAAAGGTGTATCCGTTCTATCTGCTAAGTACGTTTTCTCGAACAACAGAATATTTTAACGAAGTTTGGTTAAAGGTAGGTTTGCTACCTATCTGTGTACTAAACCGGCAAGAAGTGTACTAAAATGACAGACATAGGATTACTACTCGGTGCGGGGGAGCGATATAGGCTTCCTTTTAACACGACTGCCCAAAAAAAGGAGTGTAATGTTTTCAGGGTTCATATATGTATGTATGTGAGTTTCTTTATCCCACCAAAATTGCTAAATGCCTAATGTCTCTGCGTCGTATTTCTCATTACTGAGGGTCGTGACCGCTTTCTATTAACCAAATAATGGTAAGAGTTTTCTTGGGATAATAATGTGGTGGGTTCCCATGTCCTTCCGCATACGACTCGACCAAGAGTATTTAAACTCTTAGGTTTTTTGTAACGATTATTATGAGATGCTAGTGATTGATATGCGTTGTCACAACCAGGTAAATATCGTTATTAGAATCCTTACATCATCCCGAGTGACATAGGTCATAGACTATAAATTTTTTGAAAAACAAAAAGTTTTTAGCAAGGCATTCGCATTTTTTTATTAGGTAATTACAGCCTGTTATTTCAGATAGTCAAAAATTTACCAAGGGATTGATTATAACAATTCACGTGTGTATATCTTACTCTTACTAATATTATAAATGTGAAAGTTTGGATGGATGTATGGATGTTTGTTACTCAATCACGCCCTAACAGCTTAACGGATCTGGCTGGGCACAGAGATAGAATATAGTCTGGAATATCACATAGGCTACTTGTTATCCCGGAAAATTGGAGAGTTCCCGCAGGAACCAAAAAACCTCAAACCACACAGACGAAGTTGCGGGCATTCGCTAGTAATTTATACTTTTATACTATAGTTAGGTGTGCTGTGAAGTTGTTTGCTGGCATACTTTGCGTAATATACGTACTTTATCTGTATCATTCTTTCAGTATTATATTATGGTAATAGCAAATAAATCGACAAAAGATGGTATTGTGGAGATTAAAGTGTAAAGGTGACACACAAAACTTATTAAATTCAAAGCAATTTGTACAATGTAGATTCAGATAAGCGTGAAACATGCGTTTGTGCATTTGAAATTCAAAACGAGATAGTATTGGGGTCTAACCACACTTAATAGGTCAATTGTGTTACCATTATTTTAGGAAAATAAATTGATTTGTGATTGACTTTATACTCTAATGTATAGATTACTTTTTAATGTAAAAACATGATATTATTCGTTTGGGGTTTCCGAAAACACACGGAAAAGACAAAACCGGTTGGTTAGCTGTCTATACTAAAATTAAAATTAATGACATAATCTGTGTTTTAGCTAGTTTAAACACCTACACTAAGATTTCAAGTTAAAAAACAAAGACTGGTAAAATTGCAAAGTTTGCTTGTCTATCAAAATATAAAATAAAGCTTACACTTTCAATATGAGGTCTCAGATCTGATTGTGTACGATTATTAGAAAATGATAAACCAGGGTTGACATAGATGTATGAACGACCAATTTCAGTTGTCAATATCATAATGTGATACATAAATGCAAATCAAGTGACACGTCTGATAACATAAACTAATTTACCAAATATATAAATTAAAACACTATTGCGTATAAGTGTATGGAGTCTCTAAGCCAGCCCGTGGCACACTATCAGATCTTGCTCATGAATGCGGACCGGATTAACAATATAGAAAACTTATTGTTTGACAAATAAACTGGGTCACTGTTATTACTTTCATTGCAAGGGATAAAGGACTTTTTTCTAGGCTGTTTCTATCGCACTATGGCTTCGACGTCATTGCCAAGATCTTCTTTATCGTTCAACAAGCTGGTAAACAAGATTACCAAGCTAAATCTCTTTTTCACTACGGCCACCTCCATACGCAGGATTCTAGCCAGTGAATTTTTTGTCTCTCACAGCCTGAATTGAAGTGGTTTGCTGGCTGGTAATATAAATCCATACATTAGTATTTTAGTAGTATTAAAGTTTGTCTATCTGTTACATAATTATAATTTATTAATAATTTTAATTATGTAAGTTTGCGAACATAATAAAAAAATACTTATAGATAAATAATAATAAATAATACTTTAAATTCTTATTCAACTAATATAATTATTGATTAAGCAATCAATCATAAATAATTACAACAGTGCTCACTTATATACAAGAAAATCTGAAAAACTAGAAAAGCATCAAAGGGCAACTTTCGCTCTAACATTTATTTTTTGGTTTCGAAACATTAAATCACGCCGCGGTACGGTTTCGTAGATACAATCTGCTAACTAACGGAATAACCCTGCCGCTCGGAAGAAATTGAAACTAAATAAATTGAAGAAAGATAAAAGGTAGATAAACTACATAAAATTCCCAGAACTCCAATCCTTTTAAATAACCACGCTGATTGAGTTATTAGCCAAGTTGAGACGCTGATAATAAAGACTCGTTTAGTGCAAAATTCATTCAATAATCCCGTCGAATTCATACCAACTCCCCTTTCGAATAGCAATGAGCATCAAAACTTGGAAGCACTGAACTCCTTTTTTTACTAACCTTAATTTGGGGATCCATACTAATCATTATTATAAATGCAAAAGTGTGTCTGCTACGCTTTCATGAATTCATCTATTAAACCGATTTTGATGAAATTTGATACAGGGATAGACTATATCCCGAGAAAGGACATAGGCTACTTTTTCTCCCGGAAAGTTAAAGAGTTCATGCGGGAATCAAAAAACCTTAATCCACGCGGATGAAGTCGCGGGCAATATCTGGTACTTATATAAATATATACTTCAACCGATTTTGATGAAATTTCGTGCAGGGATACTACCAAATTTTATCAAAATCGGTTGAACAGATGAGCCGTGAAAGAGTAGCAGACATACTTTCGCATCTATAATATTAATAAGTATGGATCACTTACTTGGGAATGCTTTATTTTCATAGCTTAGCTTTCTCGGCTTGGGTAAAAAAAGGGTTCATTGTACATCCCATAATACAGACTTACCGATTTATAAGAATATACAAAGAAATGATAAACTTGTTCATAAATCTCTGAGAAATCTCTATTTTATTTACCGATACCAATTAAATGTTGCTATATTTTTATAAATAAGATCATAATGATATGATGTCTGAAATAAAACAAGCAGGCTTAGACTTTCGAGATTTAGGGCTTATTTTATAATTATCCGAGCGAAGCGAAGGTCTCTGAGTCTACTTGAGTGAATTTGCATTTTTCCGTCCGTCCATCCGTCTGTCAGAGCCTTATAACTTCTGAATTACTGAACTTAATTACTTCAAATTTAAATATAATATGTAAACCGATGGCCTCCAGCCGTATATGGCAAAAAAGAAAGTTATAAATATCTTTATTTCAGGGGGGCTCTCATAAAAGCGAATGCGAAGTTAAATATTTTTTATAGCATTATATAGTGTTGCGGTATATCATTTTAAAGATAATTAGGAATAGAGCCCTAAAATATTTTTTTAATTTTTCCCCTAAAATTGACGAAATGGGAGGCTTTTAAAGTGGAGATTTTCTAACGTTCAAAGTTGACCTCCGAACTCTCAATTTTCTGAAAGGCTGAGCCTGAAACTTGATCAATTATTTGATGTATATCCTGTACTTTTACAACAAATACTAAAATTAGATAAATGTTATAAGGAAAAGAAATAATTTAATTTATAATGAGCTTCAGTATTTTTAACAGAACTTCACAATGATGTCAATAGATGGCGCTCTGTAAAAGCTTAATCGTTTCTCCAATAACTCTTTAGCTCATTTTCGTCTAATGTTAAAAGTTAACTAGTTAAAACTATCTTATAGATACCGCAAGGTCTCAGTTCGGGGCGAACTACTAGTATTCTAGACTTCAAATATAATTCTACCAAAATAAACTAATTTTACAATATTATATTTGTTGGCCATAAATTCTGAAGTCTTGATAAAATATAAATATAATAATTTTATTTAGATAGCCACCTATTTACCTAAAATATAATTGAGCTACGATATAAAACTTTAGATAAGGAGCTTTGATGACTTTAAAGCTTCACAAACGCAATATAGTGTGACATTTTTTTAAATGTTGCCCGGTGGGGAGGCTTCGGCCGTGGCTAGCTACCACCCTACCGGCAAAGACGTGCCGCCAAGTGATTCAGCGTGCCAGTGCGATGCCCTGTTGAAACCGATTCGGTGTATGTGCTTAATATAACTGCCATGCCCTACCAGGTTAGCCGGCTACCATATTAGACTGGATAATCACTTAACATCAGGTGAGATCGCAGTCAAGGGATAGCTTTTGATAGATTAAAAATAAACTAACATTTTCATACTATATGATCGATGCATAGATATATGCGCATCCTGCAAGAAGAGACACGAACATTGGATATTGAGCGTAGTTGGTATAACGAGTAGGCAGTAAAATAAAAGTATTTTTTTCAAATACTATGTCTGGCTTGGATGGCATTACGTTGATCTAACGTAAATAAATTACTCAACAATTTATTATTCTCCTACAAAATTATAACAACAGGGAAACTTCAACGCCACTGACATACAACACTCGAATAACAAGTTACAAGTACGTGTTCAAAAGAATTTATCTGTTCACGAGAGATTTGCGGCAATAAATCACTTCTATCAAGGACCTTTGGACCCTTTTATCAAGATTTGAAGCCAAAAAGCACCGATGGGCCTGACAATTTTTTTTGTCTCAACTTATCTCCTCCCTGAGGGGCGTTTAGAGTGGGATGGAAGGTTCGCGATATTATTTAAGAAGCGATTACGAATGGGTTGGGATTTGATTTATCTGGCCTTTCGCAACATGCGGTGTGAAATATCTTGTATCTTGTTTAATCTTCATACGAATTACATATGGCTTTTTGTCCTTTACGAATATGAATACAGATATGATTTATTATGCCTACAAAATGCTGTAACGCTTACAGCAATAAAATAATACTGCAGTCCAGCGATTAATCGTTCCGGTACGTGACATTGTTCTGCCTCGACAGAGTTTTTTTTTAAATCCAGGTAAAAGATCGCAGTGTTGATATAATAGTCTACTAGCGAATGCCCACGACTTCGTCTGCGTGGTTTAGGTTTTGGGTTCCCGCGGGATCTTTTTAATTTTCCGGAATAAAAAGCCTATGTGCTATTCCAGACTATAATCTGTCTCTGTGCAAAATTTCAGCCAGATTCGTTCAGCTGTTGGGGCGTGATTGAGTAACAAACATCCATACATCCATCCAAACTTTCGCACTTATAATATTAGTAAGATGGCCACGACTAAACTTGGAAGTTTTTACTTATAATAAATAATATCCTCTTGACCGAATTTCGGCCACGACGGCCAATCTCCAGAGATATCAGCCATCTGCGCGGGAGATATATAGTGTACAAGTGCGTGCGAAATCACAGGTGCACTTTCTGTTCTGTCCTTTACTCTCATACCCCAATAGGACAGAAAATCCGACACGACCGCAGAGAGATTAGGCGCAGGACCGACGGCTTTACGTACTCTCCAAGGCACGGGGGTGAAACGCCGCCAACTTTCTAGCTCCTGGCTAGTACTGAGAATTTCTTATCAGAAAAAACCCAATACTTGTACAATACAATATGGCCCGACCCGGGACTCGAACTCGGTATCTCTTCGGCCGCAGTCGAACATGCCACTAGACCAACGAGGCAGTCTTCTACTTATAGCACGTAAGTAACTTACATTACTAACATTTGCATATGATACGCGACTTAAATAGTACATTATTGCAAATGCTGGGAAATAGGCAATTACAGGTCGAGTATGAGTTTGAGGCCGAGCCGTAGGCGTGGACGTCACTAATACGAGATAGGCAATTGCCATTTCCGCCGAGGCATATATAGTGCTTTTCTCAAAAGAATGCAGGAAAATAAAACATACTTTTTATGTTATACATTAAATTTAATTTACCTTTGTCGTATAATATATATTCTGGGGATTGAATTAAAAATTGCTTTATGTTTTCGCCAGTAAAAAATTTCGATTTCTTGCTTTTGAATCCGGTCGATTGTCATTTAAGAAAAGTAGTTAAGTTCCTATAATTTTTCAAGTTAATGCCGTTTTTAACATGAACTGCACATTTCAGCATGGAATAAATTGCCCATAATGTAGATGGCTTTTTAGTTTTAACAATCTCATTAAAATACGCCAAAAATAATGTTTCGGAGAAAATGTTCACTTTTTTCTCGTTTTTCCAACTCATAAAATTTTCATGTACTTTCATGTATTTTTCTTTGGACTTCGCTGGAAGCAGGTTTTCCATTTCCAATTTGGCATCTGATCTTAAATCTAGTGGAGTACAATCAATCTCCATTTCACTCTCTGAACCGTTGGAACTCATTTTACTTATTATTAAATTTAGATTTATTAAGTATATAACAATATCAAATCAAGACGAATTTCTTTTTATCATCTGTGCCGACAGGCAATCGCATTTATGGTTATACAGCCACCAATTTGTACTAAGCAAAGAGACTATGGTATGCCAAGAATGACATAAGAGATCCGATCAAAGAGTATTTAATAACCCCAGCACGCCGTTTCATACAACATTGCAGGAGCGTTGTAATTTTCCAAATTCAAAAAACGCTCCTACAATGGATTTGATTTTCTTTGTCCGAAAATTCGATACTTTGCGTGTTCTTTTTTCGAAAATAATGGCAATATTTCCATGCATGTTTGAGAAAAGAATATTTACATTTGGCAAGTTACATACGCGACTTAAAACTTACAAGTGTAGTCGTAGCATAAGATAGAAACGGGCTGACCTGAATTGGATATGGAAGCTTTATTAGTTACCAACTACGTGAAATTGTGCTAAAACGGTAAATCACTTGGCGGCACATCCTTCCTAGTAACCAGGCCAGAGACAGTTTAGACATTATAAATTTAATTTGTCGAGTGAGACGTGTTTTGGCCAAAGTCAGCACATATCTTTGAGAATATTATGACGATCTCTTGAGCATGCAGGTTGATATGCAGTAAGTTAGTGGTTAAGCTTAAGCAATTCATTTTTAGTAATTCATTTGTTGGAAACAGTGCCCACTTCTACAATTAGCTCCCAGAAGACATGTTAAAGATGTCTCTGAATAAGTTCAATGTTAATGTAAAACATAAACTCATTGAAAAATCTTATTACCATGTAAAAGATTACTTTGCACGGGAGCAGGTGATATGGTTCGACTGTAACAAAGGATGATCTTCCTCCGAGCGGGTGTTGGGCTCGGGGACCACTGGTCCGACCGTTCATCTTTGGAGGTCGTATATATAGTGTAATTCAGAGAACGCTTCGTAATCGTGAGTTGGGCTCTTCGTGGTCGCGTGAATCGTACTAGTAATGTCATCTATTGGATTATGTGCGGACTGCGAAGACTGCCACATCACTCCCCTTCGAGTCTGGAGGTCGTCAGCATTCAGTTGAGCGGCGTTTCAAGCATCTGAAGAAGTGGCGTCGATGAGCATTCAGGTAAGCGCTGCGTCGGGAAGTACTCAGTGAAGCGGCGTCGTGTAACAACCAAGGTAGTGGAGTTGTAGGCTCATACTACTCTGAGGCTGTGTGACCCATTTGTGCGGCTGGTACTGGCGTCGACGGGCTGTGTACTGATATGTTATTGCGTATCGACTGTGCTGGCCGCTGAGCGTATGGCTCTGAGAGCGGCTGTGCCGGAACATCGGTTGGCGTTGCTGCGTTGTGTTGCTGTACTGCGTTAGTTGCTATGCTGCGTTGGTTGCTGTGCTGGATTGATTGCTCTGCTGCGTTGAGTTTTGCTGTACTGCGTTGGGTTACTGTGCAGCGTTACGTTGCTGTGCTGCGTTGTGATGCAGTTGTGTCCCGCTGTGCATACTGATGATGCTATCCTCGCTGCCATGACTGCAGGGTTTATATTGTGATGTGCGATGTTGCTCAAGTCTGATGACTGAGGGCGTGATGTCGGCTAGATGCACGTCGGCGGCGGCTGTGACGTCACGTCGACTTGTTTGATCGTCGGCGGCGGCTTGAAGATCACGTTGGCTTGCTGTGATGGTCGGCGGCGGCTTGGAGATCACGTCGGGGTCACCAATGTACGGGGATCGCAGCTAGGTCTGCAATTTTTGTTTCCGTGCCGTCGTTTTCCATGTCGGCTACTGATCTTCCAACGTTGGCTTCAAACGTCGGCTTCAAGCGTCGGCTACTGGATTCTCTTCGCCCTTGACGTATTTGATGGCTTTGCAGAACTGGCTGATGAACGGAGCGGGTAGGTGCAGGTACGTATCCGGGTGACTCCTAGTTTCTTCATCAGTGCCTTGAAGAGTGCAGATTCAAAATTTTTGGCCTGGTCTGTCGTGATGCGGCGAGAGATGCCGTATCTCGGGATCCAATTGTCGTATAGGGCTTTTGCCACGGTTTCCGCGGTGATTTCTTGCACTGGAACTGCTTCTGGCCACTTCGTACATCGGTCGATTATAGTCACGCAGTATCGGTGGTCGTTCGATAGTTTTAACGGTCCGACGATGTCGATGTAGATGTGCTCGAACCGCTGCGAAGTTGGGAACTCCGCCAGAGGGATGACTACGTGTCGATGAATTTTGCTGCGCTGACAATCGATGGATGTCTTTGCTCATGTTGCGACTTCTTGGTTCATTGTAGGCCAGAAAAACTTTGATGCCATTTGCTTCCGAGTCTTATATAAGATAAGATGATTTATGAGATGGTAATAATGAAAATAAATACCGGCTGAGTTTGTTGTGGGCTCTTCTCAGACTAGGGCGCGTTTGGAACCCTCGTAGCTTTAGTTTTAAGATAACGTAACTAATTATCACCACCGTGTTTTATATGTAAGTAATGGAGGTCAATATGTGTACCTTTAGTGTACCTGAATTTAATAAATAAATTGAATTGAATAAGACCTTCTAAATAATTTCAGGGTTCGATCCTTGGGCATGCAAATTTCCGTCACCGTTAAAGCAAGTGGTATACCACTAAGAAAGGACATGACCAGTAATTGCCCTCCGATTCGGGACAATGCACAGGATTTCCGTTTTTACAGTAAGGTTTAAAAATTCAAAACGAAATTATTATGGATTTATTATTCCAAATAAGGTCGGGGTTCAAATGACAAAAAAAAACAGTTATTATAAATCGATCGAACAAAGCATTTTGAAATACTACGTTTAAAGGAACGCGAAACTTTTTTTATCTATTTTCTCAGTTTTCAGAGCCTTCAGACTCCTGAAACTTTTTTATTTGAAAACTATAAAATATAACAATTACAATAATAAAGAAATAATACTTGAAAATATTTTTTTAGACTCGCTTAAAAATATTACAATTACAATAATAAAGAAATCATTGCTGAACATTGATTTTTGACACCTAGGCAAGCTGCCATAGTTCCACCGGTCAAGTCCTTTCTTAGAAATGGAATACGTTCCATTTTTTAGAACACACAAAACTCCGAAATGTTAGTCAAGGCGCGTTTCTGGGGATAGAAAACCCGACCCGACCCGATAGAGAGACTTGAATAGAAAGCCATGTCTCAAGCACTATGAGCTTTCACCGTTTTTTCTACACGTCTCTATGTGGTATCAAATATAGGAGGACTTTAATAATTGGGTACTAGATGACGAGACTTCGTCCGCGTGGACAAAGTTTTTTCGATTCCCGCGGGAACTTCGTAATTTTCCGGGATAAAAAGATATGACCTGCCTTGGGATACAACCTATCACTACCAAATTTCATCAAAATCGGTTGAACAGATAGGCCGTGAAAACGGATAGATAGATAGATGGATTAGAGAGATAGATAGATGACAGACAGACTCACTTTAGTAAATTTATAATACTAGTATGGATTGAACTACTACTCAAATAAATTCCTTTTTTTGATTAATAAATAGAGAATCTTTGAATGTTGTAATATCCACATCCCCTGTTAGTTTTTACCATTATAAACAATTGTTTAAGGTTAAAAGGTGCGTCGAACTTTGATGACGTCACAATTCAGTATTTTATACAAAATACGCGTTTTGATTTTTTGTCAAATAATAACCAATTCGCATGTCTTCCAAAAATAAGATTAGTATGAAATTTGCTATCGAATTTTATAATCCAAAACCAAACCCATCTAACTAAATTTTCGATTAAATCGACCTTCAATGAACCGGGGTATATCATATACAACAGGCCCCATAGCATGCGGTCGACAAACAAGGTGTTGGCAAAGCGAGCCACGTCACGTGCCAAACATTAACTATAATGCTGAAATGTAGCGTAGGTACCTTAAACTAAACTGGATTCTTACCAGTTGGGCCGATTCTCTCTACATCGTATTCATCATTGCTAAGGTCGTGACCCCTTTCCATTAATCACATAATGGTAGGAGTTTTCGTGGGATAGTAACGGGTTCTCACGTCCTTCCGCATACGAATCGACTAAGAGTATTTAAACTCTTAGGTTTTTGTAACGATTATTATCAGATGAAAGTGATAATAACCGGCACTGACGGCTTAACGTGCTCTCCGAGGCACGGAGGAAAGGAAAAGGTCAAATTCAGACTTCGGTCTCTCATCCTAGTTACCAACTTGAGTCATCAATACCTAGCAAACGCAATCTACGCAATGCGTTGTCGCAACAAGGCCACTCGTCCCTCAAGTTTCTTGACGACTTTAGATTTGTCTGATTGAAACAAAGGTTGTAAATTGTTTTTCTTTGCAAATAATATGAAAATTTTAATGCTGGATGGTGAATAACGTTACCTTTTTAATATCCATTTAAGGGTGACTATCCAATGAAGTGGAGTGGAGTGGAGACAAGTTAGTCAGATATAAAAAAATACACAGGGATGGATTACCAACTAGGGTCATACCAATATCTCAAAGTTCGAAGTCTTTAAAGAAAAGTTTGGTATGAAATTTGCTATCGAATTTTATAATCCAAAACCAAACCCATCTAACTAAATTTTCGATTAAATCGACCTTCAATGAACCGGGGTATATCATATACAACAGGCCCCATAGCATGCGGTCGACAAACAAGGTGTTGGCAAAGCGAGCCACGTCACGTGCCAAACATTAACTATAATGCTGAAATGTAGCGTAGGTACCTTAAACTAAACTGGATTCTTACCAGTTGGGCCGTTTTTTTTTAGATTTTCCTTAAATTTCAAGGTAACTCTGATTTGTCTGTATGAATGTGCTTTGTTCGTCTCTGGTATATAAGTTATCTTTGTACAAAAATCTCTGTGCAATCCATATAAATTTATTTTATAAACTATCGTATTAAATCACATCGTAATGGAGTGACAACGGATTGACCTGACTTTTTGGATTGATGGATATAATTTCTACGCGGACAAAAATGTGCGTAGACATTAGTTTTGAGTCTTCTCAATTTTATCTTCTTGTACAGCGAAGGCAGAAACTCTCAAAATAAAAAAATAAACCGTACCTCATTCGCTTAAAATACACCTAGGTACAAACTATGTGTTTTTTAATTAAGTAATTTTACTTACTCTATAGTAATAGAGATAGCGATATTCCAGGCAAAAATCCAAGTGAACTAAACTACAAATTTTAAAATTAAGACACCACTAATAAATTTTTAGCCATTTAACTATTAATTTCTTATCCTTTACTTACTACACTTTGGCAGCGAACCTGACCAACCTAGCCAAAACCATCATGACATAATTTCTATTATGTATGGTCATTTTATTTTAACGCCTAATTTACTGTTATGGTTTCACAATTGAATTTCAAATATTAAATTTTAAAAAGTTTTATGGTTTTATTTCGTGCGAGGAATATTTTGGAATCTCTCCAGAGGGTAATTGCGGAATGCACTTGCAATCAGCACAGCATTTTAATTATGACTTTGATAAATGGAAAATGTACTATGAATACTGATTATAATAAAGTTGCAGTGAAGGAGATTTCTCTAGTATGTTCTCAAGATATGTTTCCCAATCTGCACTTGGTCAGCATGGTGAACTAAGGCAAAAACCATTCTCATTCTTTGAAAGGACCCATATGCGTCTTTTATCATTTCTCAACCATGCCGTTGGTACTCGTATACATGCATTTGGATTTATAAGTGAACATAATTTAAAAAATTTAAAAACACATTTGTCCTGGATTATTAACTTTGTTAAAAAATATAGCCAAGGTCACTCGTGCTTTTGTACGGATTCTAACGATATTCCACACATCCAAATCTGTTCAGTTATTTAGAAGTTAGGATGGAATAAAGAAACTCACATACGTACATTCATATATTATTCATTCGTTTTATACTACAAAAAAATATCGTGTTTTTGAAAAGTCAAGTGAATTGATTGAATTGATGATCTGCAAATAATGGATTTTCCTACGGAGGGGTTGAAATGACAGACAGACATAATAACAACCCATAAGTTATGGGTTGTTATTATCTACGTTATTAACTTGAGTATTTTTTTTTCTCTTTATGGAATACATACAGCATAATAAATATCAAATTGCTACTTAAATATAGTTTGTACATTCGCCATTTAAGTATTCACTATTGATTAATGTTGGGGGTGAGTTGGGGAGTTATGATGTGAAATATAAAGTAAATTGCATTTTATTTTACTCCAATTAATTCCTATATGAAGTACCGGGTCATATTATTTCGCAGTTATTATTTACTTACATCACAGGTATCGTTGGAGGTGGCCATAAACCCTCAAATGTTTGTTTGAACACTTATACCTGCACGAATAGCTGCACTTTTATGCTAATTTACAGATACAAAATTATTGCTTTCAAGAGAACGCTGGCAGGTAAGGTTGTAACTGGCGAAGAAAGATCAAAGTTAATGTCCGAGCTCATATAGACGTGTGAGCATAGATAATAATAATATAAAATAGGATGGAGTGGGCAAGCGCTATGTATAACATTCTATGATTTTAAACAATCACGAATCTGGAGCTGTGTCCCTAATACAGATAATATAATTATGCGTTTGATCGCATACAGGTATGAAAATGAAATATCGTATTCGAAAATGCTCCAGTGAATCCATGATTAATTTTGCATCCGTCTATATTATACGAGTGGCCTAATTTTAGATTCGCGCCCCGTTTAATTAGATTGGAACGTTTCAACCGGAATTATTTGCAGTTTATGGGATCTATTACTTTTTACAAGCTCATAATTAACTTGCAATGTTTGTGGGTTTGTTTGGGTCAAATCTTGCAACTGAATTTTGAAACAGTTATCCCCAACCGATTGAGCTGAAATTTTGCATGCACGTTTAGTTTAGGTGACAATGCATGCTTATCTGAGTGACGTCATTCTAAATCCAATATGGCGGACTAGTTATTTTTTATGCACCCCCATGATATTATGGGTTAAAAGGGTTTGAATGAATATTAAAAAATTATGTCACTCTAAATTCAGTATGGCGGACGATAAAAGCTTAGTTGTAATAAAAAACATCTAAACCCAATGTTTAGTAACCATGTTTCTACCTAGAAACAAATCATTTATTTTTAAGTAAAATATATTATTGACAAAATTACCTGAATTACCGCTTTTAATTCTATCGAAAAATTCTAGTAAAACACAACCTAGTTAAAAAATATAACACGCAGTTTCCTGATAAATTATGTAACTGAAATATTTCCGCAATACAACATAATAATATTGTAGTTTTTCGTAACATAAGACAGCCGGTGGCCGTTCAGCTTTAAGCTTAAGTGGCCAATTTGCTGTAAGACACGTACTCGTTTTACCCGCAGGAGGTAAATCAACAACGTTATTATTAAAAATCTGGAGAACTCTATCCTTGAGTAAACCTACCTTGTATAACCTACAGTATACACCGTGTACGGTGTGACAGAACAAACATACATTCATCCAATCCATATACTAATATTATAAATGCGAAATTGTGAAATGAAATGAAATGAAGTTTATTTGCTAAATATGGGTGGTTAACAAAGTTCTTAAAATTAAAGAGGCCCTGCATATTTTACTGACAATGTGTCTGTCTGCTACGCTTTCATGGCCCATAACTTCAACCGATTTTGATGACATTTGGTATAAAGATAGGTTGCACCCGAGAGTTTTTATCCCGCAAAAGAAAAATCAAAAACCTAAATCTACCTAAACGAAGTCGCGGGAATCATCAAGTACATAATATTTTACGAGTTTGCAATTGAATTCAATGTTGCATGATATAAATCAATATTGGGGAAAATAAAAGAACACCTAAAAATTCCTACTTGGGGTTGTGGGACGAGTGAAGTGACTGTGTTCTCATCCGCAACAATACTAAGATCTTCCTCCGGGCTGGTGTGGTGCTATTTCTGGTCCAAGCGTTGTTTTTTTTACTAGCGGCTTCAGCGTCAGCGGGGCGTTGAGTAAGTCCCAGGGCTCGGGTCTCGGCTTAGGATGACGTTGGGACAAATGGGATGTGTTCTCTATAGATTTTTCTTCTTTATATCGGCCCTTTTATAGCGCTAATCTCAAAAAATTTGATATCACGATTCAGCCTTATATGTGCCTTATATGTCTTCAGCCGATTATCTATCCTGTGATATAGATACAATTAGCGCCCTTGCTACAATAAAGACAAAAATACTTAGTTTAAATTTTCAACTAGTCCTCCTTTGAATAGATTTATGACCCTGTGCCGTCTTTGCTAACATCAAAGACTTTTCATAGCAACTTGACATAGGTACTTAGCGTAACCTAGTCTGACTTTGAACTAAAAAGTGAAATTTCAATGTGGTAAAATGTGGTTTATTCTCTATTCCTTACCTAATTCTAATTTTATAAAGGCTAAATCTTATAAATTACACAATAAGAGAGAGACTTCAATGGCAAAAATGAAGTATTATCTTATATTATTATATTTATCATTAAAATATGTAAAAGTTTTTTGTCAGGCGCCAATAAGGTTCAAGCCTATAACGGCTGGGTTGTGCCTGTCCTTATGTAGACCTTTGGCATACTCAGATGGACTTAGACCGAACTTGACGCCCTGGATAGAAAAGTCTGCACAACTATGACACTCTATCGCATGCACCACCCGAAGTCGTAGGTGATGAGATTTTATATCCCCCGGAAATATCGTGGTCGAGGCGTATGAAGCGTCGCCAATCTCAGAACATACTTCGAGATGAAGAGCGAGTCGCCCATGCATAGAGAGATCATAGAATGTGATAAAGCACTCACTCCCCTATCCTTAGTCAAAATCGGGTGTCAGGCGCCGGTGGTACTTGGCACCTCTGACCGGGAGACCGTATGGAAGGAGAAGGAGTTGCAAGGACGCTTTTTTAAAGCTCTTTATGAGCCACACGTTGATAAAAAAGCGTCCGAGCAATGGCTGCGCTTCGGTGACCTCTTTGGGGAAACCGAAGGTTTTGTCTGTGCGATTAGATAGTTAAGACGCGGAACTACCGAAAGTACATTCTGAAGGATGAAACTCACGACATCTGTCGAGCCTGTCGCCATCCCGGTGAGTCACTCAGACATGTGCTTTCGGGATGTTCGGCGCTTGCTAACACTGAGTATCTGCACCGACACAACCAAGCGGCCAAAATCCTTCACCAGGAGCTTGCTCTGAAGTACGGTCTCCTGGATGAGAGGCTGCCCTATGACAAGTACGCACCGGTGCCTGTACTCGAGCGTGACGGAGTCCGCCTCTATTGGGACCGGTCCATCACCACGGACAGGACTGTACTAGCGAATAAGCCTGACATCGTGCTGTTGGACCGGGCATAGTCGCAGGTGTTTTTGGTGGACAACACCATTCCACATGACGAGAACCTTGTGAGAGCTGAGACGGAGAAGAAACGTAAGTATCTTGATCTAGCTCACGAGGTTTCCGCCATGTAGCATGTGGGGTACACCGAGACCATCCCAATCGTCATATATGCGAATGGGTTAATCCCAGTCAGCCTCGCTCACCATCTGAGGCGACTGGGGTTCCGTGGCAGTTCGCTCGCAGCCAGGATGCAGAAAGCGGTGTTGCTAGACTCGGTAGTCCGCCGGTTTCTCAACCTGTCGCCCTGACCCCCGGCCGTCTGGTCTCCCCTGCCGGGATGTTATCCTCCGCCCGCTACAACTATTTATTTGTGTATTTGTGTATGTAAGTTGATTAATTTATATTTATTTACGTAAGTTTATTATAACTCTTTAGGCCATATATGTATTTATTTTGTATGCGGGCGTGAGAGCTAAATTTATGTCGATAATAATAATAATAAGCTACCTTTATAAAGTAGACTCCTACAAAAGGTGAAACTTGCATAGCTGGCAGACCAAAACTTTCGCACGGATGCTTTTCTATAGCTGCACAGACCACGACAGGAAAAAAACCTGTTTTGCTCACGAAGCGGGCGTTTCGCGAAAACGTGTTATCCTGACGTGTAGTTAGTGTGTTTTGCAATTAGGTAGGATTTTTAGAGTATCCAAACTTATGAAGACAGTGCATTTGATAAGTAGTTATAATCATCAGTGGAAAACTGGGGGGATCAACCAGTTCAAGTATATCCAATCGCTCACAGAAAACCAATCGCATTAGAACTAATCCTTAGCTTACTGATGTCCACTATTGGCGCCGTACTAAAATCACGATAAGCCTGCTTGATATGTTCTAAATCTCCCTGCATAATATTACAGAAATCCGAAGATTATTTACTTGAACTTAACAGGCATAAGGTACTTAATAATATTAATAGGCTCTTAGTTTTCATGTTTAGAGAACTCCTATTAGCTTTTTGGAATTATTTTGTCACAGTCTAGTTCGTAAGTTATTCTATTTATTTATTTATTTTCTTTACTACTAGTAGGTTTGTGTTTGTACCTTCACTTTGTATGGTAATGGTATGTATTCCAAATAAAGATTTTATTTATTTATTTTATTTATTTAGCTAAGTAACTCAATCTGATTATTCCAACACCTACCTATCAACATTGTCTTTCCTACCCTTAGAGTGTTTTTATAAAGCGTGAAGCCAGAAGTTTGCGAAGGAGATTCTAAAGAGAGTTTACGAGACCAATTGTAGTAAAAGGAAGGAAAAGTCCAAGAGGATTAATTTTTTTTAGATAAATGATGTATTGAAGGAACTAGAAATTTAATTCCCTATAATCTTGTAACTATACATACACCTCAGTTCATTAAAAAATATATATATTTATATATTATATATGTATATATATATTTGATAGCATAAATTATAAAATAATAGTAAAAACATATTAAATTACTAATAAAATAATAATAGTATAATTGATCTAGATGAGGAACGATCTTGAACATAGCAAAGGTGATTTTCGGCATTCAAGCCGCTCGGGGAAGCGAGGAGACGACGAACGATGTTGCGAGAGTGAGCGCAGCGCCGCGACACACACTATGTATGTCTATGTCC
This sequence comes from Erebia palarica, assembly GCA_964035005.1. Classification (NCBI taxonomy): domain Eukaryota; kingdom Metazoa; phylum Arthropoda; class Insecta; order Lepidoptera; family Nymphalidae; genus Erebia; species Erebia palarica. Next base: position 14,367,640 of record OZ035989.1, read on the forward strand.
TCCTCATGGTGGCGGGTGTGCGAGCGATTCATACAATTAAAATTTTGTTATGTACAATCAATAAAGCATTTCGGACGCACTACATTGTTGGATGCTGTCTTATGCTAGGGAGCCTTGGTACTAAGTGCCTCGTGAACCTGACTTGGAGAGTATCCGACGATACTTGAACTACCTATGGTGGATCTATATTCATACTTAAAATACAACATAATTACACGTATTATGATCACATATTACTATCGCAGGTTGAGTTGGGCACTGTGGAATATAAGTTACTCGCTTCGGCGATGCCTCAGCACGGCTGGTTCTGTCTTGATGTCTACCTAGTTGGACGTTAAGATGGGATTGGTTTGTTGTTGAACCAGAGAGCTTGCTTTCTGTGCGCAGTGCACTTCGTGTGCATTTCTATGTTCCACAGTACATCTGAGTTTACCTTGCGATCTACTTAAGGACGACTTATGCTTACAATATGTAAATTTACGACGTTCGCTACAGTCGGATAATGACCAATCATGGTTGATAGGACGCTGTTTAATATTATCACTAGTTCGTATTAGTATCGTTATATAGTATTAGTATCGTTGGGTTGATTGAATTCGAAGCTTCCGAAACTCTAAAAGATCTTGGTTTATTATGGACGCAACAATATATGAGGGTCTTACTGCTAAATGATTCACGGGCTATTTTAAAGAAATATTGAATTTCAATGGTAGAATAATGTGTAGATTCTTAGGGACCCTGACGGGGTTAGTAACATTCTGCCACAGTAACTGTGGCGGATTATAGCTAATTAAATTTCTAGTTCATCCATTATTACAGACTTCCACAAAGTAACGCCTGCTTTTATCCAATAAATGATGAATTCGTCCGAATGGATAAAGGATTTTAAAAAACCCTCGATAACTCTCTGGGATAAAAGTAACCACGTCCAACTTCATCATACATTAAAAATCTGTTATACAAATCGGTTGTGAAATGATAATAGACAGATAGACACAGGTTCGCATTTATAACTTAGTATAACTATGGATTGTACCCAGAGTTCATCATAATTTATAGTCAATAACCCTTTGTGTTGACAACCTCCGTGGCGCAGTGTGTAGCGCTGTTGTCTTAACATGCGGAGGTCCCGGGTTCGATGCCTGACAGGGTCAGTTTGGGAATTTATAAATTCTGAATTTTTCTTGGCCTGACCTGGTGGAAGGCTTCGGCCGTGGCTAGTTACCACCCTACCGGCAAAGACCAAGCGATTTAGCGTTCCGGTACGATGCCGTGTAGAAACTGAATAGGGGTATGGGCTTAATATAACTGCCGTGCCCCTAACAGGTTAACCCGCTACCATTTTAGACTGCATCATCACTTACCATCAGGTGAGATCGCAGTCAAGGGCTGTAGTGGATAAAAAAAGGTATTACACTGCCGTACAAAGTTCCAGCCAATGACAAAAAACTCTAACTTTCTTTGACGAAATTGGTACCTATTAAATCAGAACCGACTGTATTATTTTAAATTCACGAGACATAAATCACTAAATTCGCCCTGAAAACCTTTTTTGGCAGCTCCACGCCTTGCTTGTGCCAAGTCGACGAAAAATGTTTCAAGTGATCATGGTTTGAGATTCATCAAAAATTATTCCGTACTGAGCTAAAGTGGCTGACTTGAATGATAAAACGGGAGCACAAAAATGCAGTATTTACATAGAGGCTCATACTCTATTTAAATCGCAACCGTTTTCTGTTTCGAAACATGGAAGCCTATGGGTCTGAAAAGAAGGCTTAAGCAGTCGATGGAGAGAGCTATGCTCGGAGTTCTTTACGTATATGATCAGAAATGAGAAGATCCGTGGAAGGATCAGAGAGTTCGAAGAGTCGGTAAGCTTAAGCGGCAATGTGCAGGACACATTCTTCGAAGAACTGATAGGCGCGTGGGGTCCCGAAGTGCTTGAAGGACGGCTTCGCACCGGAAACTATAGCAACGAGCCCGAACTAGGTGAACGGACTACCTCAAAAGATTTTAAAATGTTGTAGGTTGAGTATTATGTCAGAAAACTTTATACAGGTGCCAAAAAACTGTACGAAGTTTCAGCTTCACTGGATGAACGATTAGCATATATTTTTGTGTAAGAAAAGGCTAGACAAACATTGATTTTCATGTTTATGAATATTTATGTTAATTTCATCAGCGATAATAATAGCAATTTTCCGTACGTGTGTTTGTCATTACGACCCCATATTTTCTTGACGAGCGGTTGATCGAAAAAAAAATATGATTGATACTAATAATATTATATAGTGCAAGGGCGTTGCCCGCCAAGTTGCGACAAAGTGAGTCAAGCTTTTAAGGCTGGTTTATATTGTGCTGCGATTGTCACCAGCGACTGGCGTCACTTAAACATATTTTTTGAACATAATATTCAGTATATTTTGTTGTTCTTTAAAAAAAGCTATTGTAACATTTTTTTATCAAAGATTAATTGCTAGGTTTCTTGCTGGTTCTTCTCAATAAAATTTACTTAACGGACCGGTGGTAGAGTCTTAACAAATAATGCACATATAAGCGGTTCCAGTTTTTCTAAATAAATTTAAAACATTTCATTTGATTATAATACTTTTTTTCATTCGACTGCCACGACGCATTTTACCTTGTCACTGAAGTACAATAAAATGCGTCGTGACAGGGTAGATAGACGGGCGCTCAATTCTCGGTAGCACTGTCTGCCAGCGTAGTACTGCAGGCCCAATGGGAGATTTTTTGCGAATTCGATCGTGACAACGTTAACTATAATTTATATGGAAATGATCAAGCGCCAGCTGTCAAGCGCTTGACAATTCCATTTAAATCGTAGTTTACGTTGTCATGATCTAATTTGAAAAAGGTGTACCATCGTCCTTGAAAAGGTGTAGCAAGCCGTTGCCAATCTCAATAAAAACCTGCCTTAATAAAATGATAAAGCCAAATTGGTGTAAAATTATTATAATCAAAGGCATTACAGCGAATGTGGTTTTACCCAAAAAGTCAACATTAGAGCACTTTCTATAATAGTAGGCTGTAGACGGAAGCCATTTTTATTGATTACTCATTTTTTTTGGAATGGTCTGCGGTGTGATTTATTTGCTAGATTACGTCCGTGACTTATTCACATGAATTTCGGTTATTTTAAGCGCGGAAATATACTAAAATAGGAAATAAATCTTTATGTCTGTCTTACAAAACGTTCTCGTGTGCACATTTATATTGAGCTACAAAGACTAGCGTGACAGAACGAAATGTGTTTCACATACAATACCGATGACGTTTCGTACGGAAATTTTCCTATCTTACGGATCTTCTTACGGATCTTCTTACGGATATTTATCCGTAAAGCGATTGTGCCCGTAAGTCCTGAAGGACTTAAATTGCAGCCTACTATGTTTTAAAGTCAATAGTGCTTACGGACTATTGGTCATTTTTTTTTGTCTATTATGTTTCATCTGTACGCTGGAAGAATTCGTTTATAATTAATCTATCTTCTTTCCATCTGCAAAATTTAGAGGACCTTTATTATGCCTATTATAATAATAGAAACTGTACTCTAATGCTTTTGAAGATGTCTTCAAAACGCTTGACTGGAAAGGGCATGGCATCAACATAAACGGAGAGAACATATTTCACATCTCCGATTCGCCGATGTTAACGTCATCATCGCAAGTTCGCTGCAGGAGCTTCAACAGATGCTTGATGGCATCCACGCTGCCTCCCGGCGTGTCAGTCTCCGGATAACTTAGACAAGACCAAGGTCATGTTAAATTACCTGGTACTCCGGAGCCGACCAATGTCGATGGGTCTATTCTCGAAGCTGTTCAGGAATATACAAACCTGAAACCTTACCGTGGGCAAATTTTCCAATTGGGTAAATACAGCTTCAAGAAGAAGATCGATAGGAGAATACAGCAAGGCCGGGCAGCATTAGGAAAACTTCATCGAGTGTTTTCGTCGCCCATACCGCAGTGTCTGAAGACTAAGGTCCTACCTTGTAATGTGGACACTGACAGCGCGACTGGTAAACCGAATGCAGGTTGCTCAGCGTGCTATGGAAAGAGCTATGCTCGGAATTTCTTTGAGGGATAAAGTCCGAAATGAAGTGATTCGCCAAAGAACTTTTGCAGAATGTCGTTTCCTTTTGTGTTGAAAATTTGCAGCATAAACGGCTGTATCTTTTGATTGCATTGGCTTAGAAGTTTAATTTTTTCACAGCTCCAAGGGACAGTAGACCTTAGTATTTGATAAGAACTTCAGCTTGATACCTTCATGCGTTCCTGAGAAAAAGGGTCTTGACAGACAGACGGACACAAAGTGATCTTAAAAGGGTTCCGTTTTTTCCTTTTGAGGTACGGAACCTTAAAAAGTAGGTAAAATCGGGTGAAAACTTTCAAATCGTGTATTGTCATGCAAATCGTTCAAAATTGCATGGATCTATCGGCATTACAATGGTCCCAAATATTTTCATCAGCAAAGAATTTCGTCGGCCGTAATAGACATCCTATAGAGAACAAAAGGATATTCCAATCACACATTTCATTCTCCGCATTGATCACATGAAACTTGCGATGCCCGCACCGATCCCTTATTCATATCCTAAATCGTCTTGACATAAATAAATCAACCTTTTACACGAATTCAATCTGATTTAGACCTCCCTGGCGGAGTGTTGAGCGCTGTTGTCTTAACGTGCGAAGGTCCCAGGGTCGATCCGCGGCAGTGTCAAACTGTCAGTGTAGGGAACTTATTATTTCTGAATTTTCCCTGTTCTGGCCAGGTGGGAGGCTATGGCCGTGGCTAGTTACCGCCCTGCCGCCAATCGATTTAGCATTGCTTGAGAAGCCGATTAGGGGTATGGGTTTAACACAACTGACATGCTCCCAACAGGTTAGCCGGCTACCATCTTTGACTGCTTTATCGGTTACCACCCGGTTAGATCGCAATTAAGGACTAACTTGTAGTAAGTATAAAAATAATAATAGAGGGCTATGAAAATTTGTGATGCAAGAGAAAATGTTGGCAAATTTTGACACAATTGTTGCATTGTTACGTTTGATAATGAAGTATCTATAATATAACCTGTAACTGAAGTAAAATTGAATTCAAACACCAAAGTTTTCATCTTACTAATATTATAAATGCGAAAGTTTGCATGGAGGTATGAATGTATGGATGTATGGATGTATGGATGTATGGATGTATGGATGTATGGATATATGGATGTATGGATGTATGGATGTATGGATGTATGGATGCATGGATGTATGGATGCATGGATTTTTGTTACTCAATCACGCCCCAACGGCTGCCGAAAAATTAAAGAGTTCCCGCGGGAACCAAAAACCTCAAATTACGCAGACAAAGTTGCGGGATTCGTTAGTTAAACATAAAAACCTTGTAATAATAATAATAAATAAAAAAGTATTGGAATGAAAATTATCCAAATGCCGACCGACAGTGCAGTCCACTTCTACTTGGGGTTAGCGTACGTGCACACTACGTACCTACCATGGCTACAACTGCCTATTAGTCCCCTGACAGTCGCCATGAATGTCGAATAATAATGTGCTCCTGACCGAATTTCAGCCACGGCGGCTAATATGAATGGAGTTTAGCCAATTATGAAAAAGTTATCTAAAGGACTTGACCAGTTTCTGCCCTCCGATTCTGTACAGTGTGCAAGATTTCTGTTTTTACAAGCCTCAATGAAACGTGTAATTGATCGAACAAAGCATTCATAAATAACCATAGCATTTAAAGGAACGCCCTTTGACATTACATGTGTCTGCCATCTGTTGTCGAATAGTTGAACTCGCTAGCAAAAACGTCTAGCGCCATCTAATATGGGATAGCAGAAGTACAATGTAACGTGATTTATTAAAAGAATTAATTAATTACTACATAATTTTTGCAAATATAGTTTTATTATTCCAGTATTATTGTCATCCCTGCCTAAATACTGCAAAGCTTAATTTTTTCCTAAACAGCGTGGTCGAATAGTTGAAAATAATTGTTTAGTCTGGCTAAGCATAACGTCTAGCGCCATTTAGCGTGGGAAAGCAGCTGAAACTTTTCTTTATTTTTTAATTTATTGCAATAATAAAAAAAAACTTTACTGCACATTGATTTTTGATACCTAGACAAGCTCCCATAACTTAACCAGGTTAAGTCATTTGAAACTTAGTGTGTTTGGAGATTTGTAACCTTCCTTCACGCAGCAATGACTGAACAAATTTGGCTGAAATTTGGAATGTAGATAACTTATACCCGGAATTAACAAATAAGCTACATTTCATATCAGACTAGCTGATGCCCGCGACTTTGTCCGCGTGGTTTTAGGTTTTTTGGTTCCCGTGAGTACTCTTTAATTTTCCGGGATTAAGTCTATGTGTTATTCCAGAATCTAGACTATAACTTATCTCTGTGCCAAATTTCATCCAGATCCGTTCAGCTGTTATACTGCCGGAAATCGAATCAGTGACCTCCCTTGATAAGATCACAGCGCTCACCACTGCGCCAGGGAGGTCGTAATTGTTATAAACTTGCAGAGTTTTAGAGTATGCAACGGATACTATGAATTCGCGAGTAGAAGGAAAATCAATCAATATTTATTTATTCAAATTAGGTAAACTTTTATACACTTCTTGATGTTCAATAACTTAAAAAACTTGATGGTGATTATCAATTACCGTATCATAAAACTAAAGCTACGAGGGTTCCAAACGCGCCCTGCCGGCCTATTCTGTATCTCAGTGGCTTTTAAAATTTGATGGTCACCGGCTTGTCTGTTAGAATCTAAAATTCTCAAAATCAAATTTTGTAATATTAGCCCAATCTAGGTCACTCGTGATTCTATTAACAAATAAGGCTGTCGCTGCTAGGCAACAAGTCGTCCCTCAGTCCCTATCATTCATATCAGATGATTCATAAAGAAGAACCGATCAAAAAATTGCTCAATACAAAATGACATCGGTAGCCATGAATACAAATTACCGAGCTCGTCCCGGAAGGGATCGCGCGGGACGTGACTGTAAACACAATAAACCATTTATCTCAACCGGCCTGAACGCGGTCTATCGTCGTATCTACGAACAGCCGTGAAGTTTCTGCCCCCCAATTGTGTAAGGAAATCGTAATCGTTTTTTTCGAGCGACTGCCAGCTACGTTCGTCCACCTAGTGGGGGGTCGTCAAACGCTGCGCTTCCCAGTGCGAGGCAATCATTCAAGCACATTGAGAATTTTTGTATGCAACCGATTTTGACGTAATTTGGTAGAAAGAGAGGTTGCATTCCGGGGAAAGGCAGCTTACTTTTTTGCCACGCGGAGAAACTTACAAAAACTATAACAGAGTTTAAGTTACATGAAAACCTACTATTTTTCTAGCCCAGAAGCCCAATTGTTATCGGGAGGAATCGTTTAATCGCATTAATGGAATATATACTATCTACACTATAATATAATAAATGCGAAAGTTTGCATGGATGGATGGATGTTTGTTACTCAATTACGCCAGAACCGCTGAATGAGTTTGTATGAAATTTGGCACAGAGACAGATTATAGTCTGGAATAGCACAAAGTCTACTTTTTATTTCGGAAAAATAAAGAGTTCCAACGGGAACCAAAAAACTTCAATCTACGCGGATTAAGCCGCGGGTATCTGCTAGTCGTATAATATAAGAAAATCGTAATCATATTTTGTGAGACTACTTAAGTGTTACTAGAACAGCTGTCTAAGGAGTTTATACAATATGCTTACAGGCAAATGCAGGCATATATTGTGAACTTATCAAACAGATAGAGCAATGGCGAAATAGGTATAGACTTCAATGACTAAATCTTGACTGTGCAGAAGTAAGATAAAGTCAAGAATAATTTTCATATTTTTTTATATTTTATCAAGTATTCACTTTAATTAATTGAAGCTAGGTAAAATATAAAATATTTAAGGAACTTTTTTTGATTATTTAGTTGCGTTTCTCAGTTTAGTGTTACCATTTTATGTATAATCTACCTAGTAGCTAGATTACATTTAAATTGATAGATTATTTTGTATCGTTTTAATAAATTTAATTATTTCGTGTGATGAATGTTTGCATAAATAGCAATAATAGCTCTTTCTTTTAGTGTATTTTATATTATTTATGTGAATTTTCTTGCATACATTATTTCATCATCTCTAACAGAATGGTAACAAATGAAAGAATATTATGGTAGCACTGATGCTGATTGTCTATAGTTTTGCCGGATGTCTTACTAGTCTGTGGTTGTCATCTGTCTTTGTCATTGTGGCTTTCTTCCGGTTGTAATTTTCAGAAGTGACATTACCACATAACCTAAACAATTATAAAACGAAATCTCTTTTTATTCAAGCTTCTTTTTAAAAAAATTCTTGCTTCTGAGAGCTTCGTACTCCACGCTTATTAAATTATATTTTTTGTTGATGTGTATATAATTTTTTTTCGCAATAATATTGATGTATGGAAGTTCGCCGTTGCTCTTTATCCGTTTGACAAATGCTTACGATTAAGTATCATTTTCTTATAAAAATTATGTTCTTATAACTGGCATTCCGTATACTAAATTAAGATTTTTTATAATTAATAAAGCTTTTTCGAGTTGCGAAACTCCTCCAGTTAAGGGCAATGAAAGACGTTAAGCCCGAAACTTTAAGGAGCGAGCACAATTAAATAACTCCCAAAGTATAAACTGTTTACCGTTTATAATTATTTAAGTCTCGTCAAAATTTTGAAGTTAAATAATGAAGTTAAACAATAGAGGTTTCCGTGCAATGGGGCGTCTTTCTTTTGATCCTGTTTTTGTAGATAAAGTGTTTTTGGTAGCGAAGTTTTTGCGGAAAGTGAAAGATGCGGGGGTCTTTGGGGTGCATTCATTTGACACAGGTTTCTTAAGGCAAGTTCAGATTGAGCGCGGCAACTAGAGTGAACCCGTTGTCGTAGGTGAACCATTGTAGGACAATGGTAAGCGACAGAAGCGACGCGAAGCGATGCGGCGCCATAGAAAATGACAGATGAAGGCCACTTGCTACAGTTTGATACTGTCGCATCGTGTCGCATCGCGTCGCGTTGCCGCGTTTGTTGCTCAACTAAAACAGCGGATGAGTGACAGAAGCGGCGCGATGCAACGCGACGCGATACGTTGCCATAGAAAATGACAAACTCGTCTACGCTACAACGTAGGCCAGGTGACCGGTCAGCTACTGTGCGATAATGTCGCGTCGCGTCGTATCGAGTCGCGGTGTCGTGTTTGTGGCTGACGTAGGACAATGGGTGAGGCGATTCTAATGTTCAATATTGAAGTGGCGATAGCTTAGTGAGTATTTTTAAATATTGGATAGAAGAAGCGTTATTTTGCGGAAGTCCATGTTAAAGAAGAAACTTGAAATTTAATTCGCTATAGTCCGCCACAGTATATAAACCTATGTGGTACAATGTGTATCTTGCAATATTCACCACACCACAGAAATCTTCCAAATTATTCTCAACGTACGATTCACTCCGACACCCGAGCATCTTGAGGAGATGTTGACTCGACTGTAAACTTTACAATCGTGCATTACTGAATTGGTTATAAATAATTAAATTTTAAGTTTTCTTCTTATTATAAGTTCCTCGGTGGTGTCTAACTAATAGCAGCCGAGAATTATTTGCCACTACACAAAGCATTTTCTAAGTTTGCCTATGTGCCTACGCCTAGCCAGCCAAATTAAGTCATAGGTATATTATTTATACCGACGATTATTTTTGAACTGTAAACGTAAATTTAGTGTAGTTACTAAAAACGGTAAAGCTCATTGTCAAATAACGCTTAACAATATGAAAAATGGGGAAAAATCCTTTATCTAATCCTAAATCCTAATAATAAATCCTAGCCGTCACAAAAATTTTTATCACAATGCATTTGCTACTAGCAATGCCAAAAAGATTAAAAAAAAGTAAAACATAAATCTAAAGCCCGCCGACTTACGTTTTTGCATATCTGTGGTGTTTATAAAGATTAAGTGAGCTTTGTAAGCGGTGCGTGTTTTTGCTAACATCCGATTTTCGTGCCGGCCTTTATAGGTCTCCTTAATTACTAGGTTTAAGACACGAGACCCATTGTTGTTAGAAAACGTTTAGAAAATATAATATTTACGTTGCGATTATGGTCTCTAGTTTTAAAGGTTAAAATATCGAATATATGTACTATAAGTTACCGATTACTTGATCTTAATGATGATAAGTAACGCATTGCTACGGATTCCAATTTAGAGTGCATTGAAATTTATTACATTTCAAATTAAAATATTATTATTTCAATATCACAGTTTTTTGTCACGTACCTTGGCGTCCCATAAATCCATACTAATATTATAAATACGAAAGTAACTCTGTCTGTCTGTGTGTTACGCAATCACGCCCAAACTACAGAACCAATTTAAATGGAATTTGGTACAGAGGTAGTCTAGAGCCTGAGAAAGGACATAAGCTACTATTTATCTCGGAAAGCTCAAGAGTTCCTGCGGGAATAAAAAAAATTGTCTCTTCAACCGATTTTGATGAAATTTAGTATAGGAATACTTTATATCTCGGGGAAAGACATAGGCTAATTTTTATCCCGGAAAATTCAAGAGTTCCCGCGGGAAAAAAAATAGTCTCTTGAACAGATTTTGATGAAATTTGGTACAGGGATAGTTTATATCTAGGGGAAGGACATAGGCTACTTTTTATCCCGGAAAATTAAAGAGTTCGCAGACGTAGTTGCGGACATCACCTAGTAAGGATTATAATTCTAAAACATGAACTGCAGCAATATTAAAACAATGCGGCTTTCAGAGGTGGTATTTTCCAGGATAAAAAGTACCCTATGTCACTATTCAGGTACTCAACTACACCCTTGCAAAAAATACGTCGATCTGTTGCTCTATTGCAGTATGATTGTAGGACAAACCAACAAACAGACATATTTTCGCAGATGATGATTCCCGCGACTTCGTCCGCGTTGTTTAAGGTTTTTTGATTTTCTCGGGAACTCTATAATTTTCCGGGATAAAAAGTATCATATGTTCTTCCCCGGGATACAATCTACCCCTGTACCAAATTTCATCAAAATTGGTTGAGCAGATGGACAGACAGACAGACAGATGGACAGACAGACAGATACACATTCGCATTTATAATATTAGTATGGATAAGTATGATTTATTGTGATACCCTCCACTCTCTAAAATGATATAAATTATCCTCACCTGTCAGATTTACATATAAAGATGGTAACAGAATTTGCCTGGCTGTTTTATACAAATAAACTACTTTAGCGAAAAGTTCGTGGTGAAAACAATTATACGCACATGCATGAAAATGTAGTTGAATTAGTTAATCAACAAAATTTTCATGTATGTATAATGTATGTATAAATGAAAACCATTATAGATTTTGAACTTATCCAAAACAATGCAGAGGCACTTGTAACAAACGTGTATTGTGCAGGTACAGGTCTATTGGAATAGTCGAGGGATTTTCAGTGATCCCCAAAATCCGTGTAATTATTCTATACATGCTAGTGATTGCATCCAGAACCTGACTAGTAGGCTCATGATAATGGGTATTAGGATTTGAGAGAGAATTTAATAGAAATACGCAAATATTTTAGAGGCAATCATTGTGAATATACATAGCTATCAAAGACAATTAAATAGGTACATCTTACTGTACTGCACCTATTTTTTTACAACAATGAGAACCCGGTATTTAATATAATTTATATAAGCCCCTATTCATAAAAGGATGTCGATCTAAGAACCGATTCTCAAGTATTGGTCAATCTATTTGTTTTGCGTCGAGTCCTGTGAATTTTTTTTATAAGGCTTATATATTACTGGCTAATGCCCGCGACTTCGTCTGCGTGGATCGAGGTTTTTTGGTTCCCGCGGGAACTCCTTAATTTTCTGGGATAAAAAGTAGCCTATGTGCTATTCCAGACTATAATCTATCTCTGTGCCAAACTTCAGCCAGATCCGTTCAGCCGTTGGACCGTGATTGAGTATGCATACATTCACACATCCATACATCCATACATCCATCAAAACTTCCGCATTTACAATATTAGTAAGATTACTTCGACTTTTGTACCCTTATCCATATGTTATTTAAATATCTATTATTATGTAAAAGTGTGTCTGTTTATTTGCTTTCACGGCCCATCCGTTCAACCGGTTCGGTCGAAATACAGGCTTTGGCAAATAAAGTATCTGAATCTGAATCTTTGGTACAGAGAAATTTATATTTTATTTCGGAAAATTGAACAGTTCTCGAAGGAATCAAAAACCTATACACTATACATACGTCGAGGCCGCAGGCATCATCTAGTCATACTAATATTATTATAAATGCGTATGTGTGTTTCTTTGTTGGTTCTTCCGGGCAACGAATTGACGATTTTCTTTTGCAGGGGTACAGTAATTGAAGACCTGGAGAGTGACAGTAGCTTATCTACTGTAGATATATCCCAGAAAATTAGGGAGTTCCATGGCAATTAAAAAATATTTATTACATTCACAAGTCGCAGGCATCATCTAGTTGCTATATAAGGTAAACATATTAAGCAGTCCATGTACAACCATTGCAGTTTTATACAACCAAATTAGTATCAATGTTCGATTGTATAGGACACCATAGTCTAATAATTTTCTTCAGCATCACATCCCTATAAAGAAGACCAAAAGAGCGTATCAAATAGATTGTAGCTGTTAGAGTAATAGTTTCTAATATTAAATCGGTTTTCGCTGAGTGGACATGACTATTGAATACTTGTGTATAAAATACATCTTGGAACCCATCCAAGGGTTCGATATCCAATAAAACGCACTATTATTATTATTATCATCGTTTGGACAATTTACGATAATATCACTTGCGTATTATTGTCGTATTTTAGTAGTAATATCAATTATAGCTTAAGGTCTCTTGGGGACGAGGAAATACCCATGGATACTAGCCTGTTGGTGGCATATCCGACTTCACCATTTAGTGCCATAGAGACTAAAACTTCCTAAAAATCTCTCACACTCTCTGCGTCATATTCCTCATTGCTGAGGGTCGTGACCCCTTTCCAATAATTTGTTTTCTTGGGATAATAATGTGGTGGATTCCCACGTCCTTCCGCTTAATCCGCAATTCCGCATAACTTCATAAAAATCTAATCCATGCTAATTTTACTAAAATATACAAAAGTGTGTCTGTCTGTTACTTACCTTTTCACGGGCCATGTTAATAGCCGATTAAGATAAAATTTATATTATCATGTAATATATACATAATATTATATAATTTTTTTTTGTCCCTCTATATTAGAATTTCCAGCAGTCAAAAAAATTGTTAGTAATAATTGTAGACTTATTTCTTGATATAAGTGACTTTGTTATATTATATGAAACCCAATTTTGTTTCTTTATTTAAAATCTCACATGATGCGTATACCAGTTTAGTGTTTATTGATGTCCACGACCTAGTTCGTGTGGAATAAGTTTTTTTCTATTCCCACGGGAACTCCTTGATTTTCCGGGATAAAAAGTACCTAACCTATGTCACACTCCAGGTCCTCGACTATACTCATGCAAAAAATCACGTCGATTCGTTACTCTGTTGCAGCGTGATTGAAGGACAAATCAACAAAGCTAAAAATTTCTATAGTATAATTATCAAGCTGTACACCTGTACAAGCTATCTGTAAGATTATTTTTTCTATTCTTGCGTAAAGCCGTGCATTATTTTGGTTTTATAAACTTTATATATTTTCAAAAAGTATTCGTATCACTGGTCAAAAGAACATCCAATGTAACTGTTAGAGTAATAACATGTAATATAAAATTTCCGCTGAGAGGACATACTCATAGCTATAGGATTTGGATGGTTTCCAAGTCCTATACCGTACAAACGTAGACTGTGTTTTTGTGACCATCATATCAATAGACCTTTCTGCTTTGTGGCTCAGATTTTAGGATTTCAGCTCATTGATAGTCAGTAAGCAAATTATTATTTTGGCTTATATGCAAGGGAAACACAGTTTAAGAAAAACTTGGGAACTGACTGTTGGGAAACTTGGGCGGTTACTTTATCTAGTTATCATCCTACACCTTAATATCGTGCCACCAAGTGATTTAGGCATTTAGCGTTGCGGTACGATGCCGTGTAGAAAGTGGAAACCAATAATTGTATGGGCTTAATCTTTTTCTCGCTACCATCGTATATTGCAAGCGTAATATCCTCCCGATCAAATCTCGGCCACAGCAGCCAATTTCCAGAGATAAACCATCTCCGCGGGAGTCTGTAGATATTATAGTGCACAAGTGTGTGCGCATGCACCGGTGTACACTGTGTTCATTTATTCTATTTATTTGAAAAAAAAACGCTAGCAACTGTGTAGGTCAGTTTACTCACTTTTATTTTCGCTGCAAGCTATGCGCTATCGTTGAGTGGTCTTCTGCTCATGCCTGTAAAAAGATAAAAGGCTTTATAGAAGCTATCTTCTTTGAAATAATGCTGGAATGTTATCTATTAAAATTATATTTAAAAAAAAAATTAGGGCATTTAATGAACATAAAGACGTAACGTAACGGCAAGTAGTCATGGCTTAGACCAAAAACAAACAACTGAATGGATATCACAAATTTTTTATTTGAATAGTCTACGTTGGAGGGGAGCAACGTTTTGTCCAGTTCCCTCGTGTGCGTACATCATATACCACAGAGGTTTAGCGCGGGGTTTTGCCCTATCCAATCCCTATCAACCAATCAATCAATCGTTTATTTTCAAAGAAACATTGTACAAATAAGATAACAAACTAATTAAAAAACAAACATGTTTCTTCATTGCTGACGGGCCTAGTGCTTTTGTACCCGTAATTAATAATTGTAAAAATATGGTAACTTTTTTCGTTAAATCAAACGAGGGTTCTAAACATGCCCTGTCTTAAGAAGCAAATAAAAACATTTATAGCTGACTAGAAAAAAATATGTATGGCCCCTTAGGAGTATTTTATACGTATTTTATTATCATAGTCTGGTTCAAATGTCGTCTCGGTCAAGCCTCATGTTTATTTAGAAGGCTTTAGAGGCCCGATAAATTCGATAGACGTAAATTGAGTTTGTAATTTGTAGGCGTAGTTGGTGTGTGCTTGGAAAGGATGCAAAGTCAGCCACTTTCAGAAAAATATCTAGGTAATAAAGTCACAACCGGTGATAGACTAGTTGTTTAGAAAACTAATTATTAGCGAGTGTTTTTTACATCATAAGAACACATGCAAGTACGAGAGTGATCTTCATAATGTTCTGTCAAATACTGAAATAGCCTAGTAGTTATTGATTAAGATGTCGGCTTCCTCGAGCGGTCCATATTCGACCCCTTTAAAAAAAGATTTCGAATATTCACTTGTATGTTCTTAAAAAAAATTATTCTCTTCTTTACAAAATACCCGACAGGTCCCAAGAGTTCAGAAATAACAACGTACAAAAAACAAAATACGTCAAATATTTCGAATTTATCATGAACAATGGAAATAGATGCTGCTGGAAGTGATTTTGTAAATAATTTAAAAAATATTTGAATTAAACATCATGTATGGCGCTCTACGAATATTTTCGATATTAATTATTGAAATAGTCTTGTTAACTAGAGTCTTATGGCCAAGCTTTATGTTCATTTAGTAAAAGTAATTAATAATAATAATCCTCTTGACTGAATTTTGGCCACGGCGGCCTATCTCCAGAGAGATTAGCCATCTGCGCGGGAGATATTATAGTGCACATGTGTGTGCGCATACACAGGTGCACTGTCTTTTCCTTTACTCTCATAGCCCGATGGGACGGAAAATTTGACACGATCGACAGGCTTAACGTGCTCAAATAAATAAGTAAATATACTTAAAATGTAAATGTATCTTTGAAAGTAAGCAATACTATGCACTTTTTACAAAAAAATCTTAAAATAATTTAGCTTTATGCAGTATATAAGGACCTTATTAATGTCAGAGCGCAAAAGCTTTCACTAAAAAAGGCTGCTATTTAAAATTCTGACAAGGCTCAACAAAGCGTGTTTAAAATTAATTTAAAGTTAAACTAGGACAATCCTGAATAAGTAAGCATCTGGTTAGTAGTAAAAAACAAAATATACTGGCTGCATGGTTTTCTAGATAATTCACGTTACCGCCTACTTAAAACTAAGGCCCGTATTAAGAACTAAAATCAACTAAGAAGAGGTTCTTAGAAGTAAAAAGAAGCTTGATCGCCTCAACGTTAACGCGGTGATGAAGACGATTGTCGTGGGCTTAGGCAAATTTGGTTATAATTTGTTCGACGTATTCAATATTGAGGATTGTTCTTAGCTGATGTTGTTATATGGACCATAAAGGCGCCACCTGTGTCCTAATGATTTGACCAAATAAAAAAAACAACATGTAAATTGTCACTTTTTATTTTTCTCTATCTTTGTTATTCACCGAGCGTTACATCTTAAATCCCGATAATAAAGATCATGTTTTACGGACCTGGGAAGATTTGCCCCCCTGGGGCGAGTTTGATTGGCGAATACCTCACCCCAATATACGTTCCGTACACCCATTTTAAGGGTAACTCGGTCGCTTTTTGAAACGGAATAATTTATAAACTTAAGTACGTTTAGAGTAGATATTTTTAAGGGTAAATTTTAGTGACTCGTGATTAAAGTGTTAAGTTAAAAGGCATTTACTACCGCGGGCTTTTGATGTGAATAAAATTTGTTTAGAAGATGTATAATAATTATGGTTATGCACTAGGTCGTGGTCAATGTGCTAATTAAAACATTATAAAATAAAATAAAATCTTGAAACTGACTCCTGCAGAACGCTATGTGGCCACTTAATATATCTACCAGTATTCGTCAAAACATGATTGTAAAAAAATATATTATTGAACGATTTTCAATATATCATTATCTAAATTAAACTAGCTTTCCAATTCAATTTTAAAGCACAATTACGTGCTTGATTTTGTTGTATATTGCAAACAAAATAACGTCGAAGCGATACTTTTTCTTTCAGATTATGATGTATCAAACTGCATATTTCGGTCCAACATGACCTTATATTATAACAACTATTTTATACGTATTTATTTATAGCTTAAATAAGACAGAAAAAATTTAATACCTCTCCAAAACTGTCACGTGAACAAAACTTCTATCCTTTTGAATATACAAGATTTGTATACTATGCAAAAGAAAATTTTTATAATTTACAGCGGAAGACTTCCTTTGACAAATAAATACTAATTCATACACATTTTGTACGACTGTAAGTTAAAAACATAACTTGCGCGCCGCGAACTTTAACGCCGTAAACCGTGAGTTAACTGTAAGTACATTAAACTTTACGTGATTCATTCGCGCTCTCGGGTACAAGTGTCATTAAAATATACACATTTAACTCCGTACGGACGAGTTTCGTTTGTAATAGTTAAAACTATGATGCTACGTGGAACTGTATAAAGGTGTTTTGTGTTTGAATTATGGATGGAGTTATTTAGTAAAATAAAAAGAAAATATTTTACTTAATTGTTTTTTTTGGGTATTTAACGACGAAATATTCAAATAAATTATTTAATAATGGTTGTTATTAAATAGAGGATCTTCTAAAAGTAGTAATATCCACGTCCGCTGTTAGTTTTATGTTCGAAAACCATTTTAAACTACCGAGAGAAGTTGAAAAGTGCGTTGAGTTTTGATTTCGTCCCTCGTTTTGATACATGTGGCCAACTAACTAGTTTAGTTTGGCCACAAAATGTTGAATTACAACTAGGTATTTACTAAAATTCTGTAGAATGTTGTAATCGTTGATGTGTCAACGATTGTTGTGTTACATTGTGGCGGTCTTCAGCAACAGAGTCTTCTCCGTTTGGCCTTAGCCAAAACTTGGTACGGGCCCCGAGGCGTAGCCCACTTGCCCGGGTGTGGCGCGGGAAAGTTCACTTATCCGGTGTCGTCTTTTTAGCCTTGTCACGGCTAGGGCCTGCTGTCTTGGCTTAAGGCCTCGTGGTCTTGGCTGGGTGTTAGGTCTTGGGCCCCCGCGCTATGAGCGATAAGCACTTGCGTGTTTTCGGTAAGAGTCGCGTAGTCCTCGTGGTCGCCATAATCACCGCTAAGTTGTGCTGGTGAAGGTGATCGCAGGAGCTCGCGGGGTAGTGGATGTCCGTTTGGTGTTCTGGGGTTAAGTGGTGCGAACCATGTTCAGGTTACAATCGATGCGGCGCCCCAAGTAGCACACCGAAGTTTGCCACTCAATGCCCTGGCCTCGAAGTTGAAGCTGACGCGGCGGCTTCCGCACGCCGAACAGAATGGCGGCCGTCTTCCCCACATCGAAGGCCATTCTCCATTTGTCCAGCCATTCCGGTAGCAGGTCCAGCAGGCGTTGCATTCGGTTAGCAAGGATATCGTTTGTGAATCTATGGCGGTCTTCACAGTCCGTACAGTATAAATCTCATAGATGGCACTACTGGTAGCACATGAACAAATACGAAAAAATCCGAATCTTAATGACAGAGCCTGCATCGCAATTACGAAGTTATCCCTGAATTACGCGATATATAATACCTATGTTCAATGTTCGGACCAGTGGTCCCCGAGCATTATCACCCTGTCAGAGGAACATCTTCCTACTACATTACCGCTCCCACACACTATAAATGTTATATTTTCAGGACTGCACATGAAAAAGGGTAACGTTTTGAGGCTGTATATACATACACATGTACATACAGCCTCAAAACGTTACCAACGGTACGCAAGTGTGTGTGAATGCTGTCATGATTATTTCTGAATTCGGCTTTATTTTAAGAATGACGTCAGGATAGATGATGTCACAAATAAATAAATGTGGTGGACAATAATTTACAATGAATGAGATATCGTTAGATTTTCATAGCTGTATGTGTGTAGGTGGTGAATTTTGGAATGAATATTTTGCAAAAGTAAAAGTAGAGTACATAAAATTAAAACCCTATCTTAAGACCCTCAACGTAAATCATAAAATATTCATAAAGCTACATGTTCAAGCACCTTTACACTCGTAACTTACGCAATAATTTAGGGAAGGCTCCCTGATCACGTAGGGCACGTAAAATTGGCTTATCAGATCCTCTCGTAAGATTGCTTATCTCTGCTGGATTCAGAGTGGATGCAATTTGTATTTCCTATTGGGTTTGATCGGTTGTCTTTGAGGCAATGTTTTTTTTTTCGTCGCTGCGTGTGGCTACAATATTATACGTAAGTACTAGCTGATGCCTGCGACGTCGTTCGCGTGTATTGAGGTTTTTTGGTTCCAGCGGGAAATCCTTAATTTTCCAGGATAAAAAGTAGCCTATGTGCTAATCCAGACTATAATCTATCTCTTTGCAAAATTTCATCTAGTTCCGTTCAGCCGCTTTGGAGTGATTGAGTATCCATATTCGATCCATACATCCATCCATCTGTCCTAACTTTCGCATTTATAGTATTAGTATAGATTTCCTGTATATACACGTAAAAGCCAGAATGATAAGCTGTTTTAGTAACATATTAGCCATCTTTGGATGTAAAAAGCTTAGTAAGTGGCTCGGCATAAAGATATATGCTATTAGAAATTTCACCCGATTTGAGTAGTCAACCACAATTATAGTGTCTTATACAAGATCAACAAATTTAAAAAATATTACTATAGACGATGTAATTATTTACGTGAACCATAACTTATAAAGATATGTGTGCAGATACGTGGAAACTTTGGTATTTTTTTCAATCTTGTTAAGTAAATGAACGGTCTCGATGTTTTTATTCAACACAATGTTCAAGCTCCCTTATACAATTAACTTAAACAATAATTCAGCCCACGCCCTGGTCACGTAGTGTGCGTAAAGTTGCCTTATCGGATCATCAGGTAAGATTGCCCTTCCTTGGAGGAAATGGATGCAATTTGTTTATGTCCTTCGATGTCATACCTTGCAAGCGGCGGATTTCCATTAATATTTATTTTACGGCTTTAGTTGATTTTCAAACTAGCTAATGCCCGTAATTTCATCCGCGTTAAATAACGTTTTCTTGATTCTCATGGGAACTGCGCGATCTTCCGAGATAAAGTAGACTATGTTACCCTACAGGTCCTCAACTATACTCATGCAAAAAATCACGTCGATCTGTTGCTTTGTTGCAGCGTGATTGAAGGACAAACCGACAAACAAACACATCTTTGCATTCATAATATTAATAATTATTTTTTTTTTTTTTTTTTCTTTATTGGTTTAGGGACTTTTATACATAAGTACATGTCAGCCCCATTATAATCTAAATTTATATACAAAACAAAAAACACAGTAACTGAAAACAAAACAAAGAGTAAAAGATAAAAAAAAAACAATCAAATTAAAAAACAGAAAACACTTCAAGAAATGAGACTTATGCATTCAAACAAACTAATCGCATCCTTAGATGCGGGACGGGCAAGAATATTCACAAACATGCCCGTATCAAATCTGTTCAAATGCATATGTCTCATAATTTTATCTCTACCAGACTGAAACCTGACACATTCATTTAACAAGTGTTGAACATCATCAATTAATTCACATGAATCACACAGAGGTGACTCCGATATTTTCATCAAAAATTTGAACTTATTCAAAGGCATGTGTCCAGACCTCAGTCTGTGGGCAATAATAATCAACTTCCTACTAATCTTTACATTAAGAAACCACGGTATATGAGGAGGCTGAGATTGTATAGTTCTATACCAAATTCCCTTATCAACAGATTTAAAACTAAAGTGTTCACACCATAAATCCTGACATTTTCTTTTATATTTAGGTAAGAATTCAGTAAAATCAGGTTTGATATACGTAAGCTTTCCATTCAATGTTGCTTCTTTAGCCAATCTATCAGCCTCCTCATTACCCCTTAAACCAATATGCGATGGAACCCATTGCAATCTCAGTTCAATTTTATTTTTTAAACAGTCCAAAATCTTTGAGAGTATAACATAAGCTATCGAAATACCTCTGCGACCAGAGGCGCATCGAGCTATATGTTGTAATGCACTCTTACTATCAGTACAAATTAATATCTTTTCACACTGCAACATTTGTGAATAATTTAGTGCTTCAGCGATTGCAATAAGTTCTAAAGACATAATCGAGACATTACTATTTATTTTAAAACAATTGTTGTCGTAATTAGGCACACAAGGATCATAAAATGCTGCACCATTACCATCTCTAACACTTTTGGATCCGTCAGTAAACAAGGTGTACCATCCATCATATCTCTCTGAAATCTCTTTAATTACACTGAATTTAAGATAAGTGGGATCATACGACTTTTTGGTATCTTTCAAACTTCTTAAATTAACACATAAAATATCACACAGGTCAATACCACTGACCCACGAACTTAAACTAAACATTTCTAATGGAAAAGATGAAGCAATTTCATCTGCACTTATCTCAATCCTAGTTGTCACCACTAACGGTATCTTTTTATTAGTCCAGTACTGCTTATTACATAATTCTTTTAACTCGTCAACTACTATATTTGTGACGTTGTTCGAAACTGAAGCGGCTTTCAAATTATATTTATATGCCAAATATCTCCTTCTTAAATGTAAAGGTGGTAAGCTAAGCTCACTTTCCATTACATGTATTGGAGTACTTTTGATAAAGCCTCCAATAATTCGCATCGATTGATTTTGAATCTTATCTAACTTATATACATTCGTTTTAGCACTACTATCAAAAAGAAGACTTCCATAATCTAACCTACTTCTGATCATAGCTATATAAATCCTTCTTAGATGTGTCGGATGTAGACCCCAAGATGAACCCGCCAGAATTCTTAACAAATTTTGTAATCGTTGAACTTTTCCGACAGTCTCCTTTATGTGTTTATTCCAACGAAGCGATTTATCTAGCCATATACCAAGGTACTTATATGAACTTACATAACTAACCTGATTTTCATTAATTTTTAAATTTATATCTAAATCACGATTTCCTCTACTATATACACAATACTTACATTTTGTTTCAGAAAGTTTAAGACCGAGACTATCGAGGAGTATGATAAAAGTATCCAAAGCTTGCTGAATCTTCTCTGCACTTTCTAATATATTTTTATGGGTAGAATACAAAACGAAATCATCAGCGTATTGACAAATTGAAATATTAATTACTCTTTGACATAATTCATATGTAGCAATATTAAATAATAATGGTGATAGAGGATCACCCTGTGCTAAGCCTTTAGATGCATATCTTATCAACATGTGGCTATCTTCAAGTTCATTTTTAATCTGCAAATGTCGCTCTGTTAAAAAATTCCATATATAAATGCAAATACTTTTACCCACTTTTAAATTATCCAGAATGGTAACTAGTTTATCTACTAATACGTTATTATATGCACTTTCAATATCTAAGTAACATGCCAAAGTAGGTGTATTCTTAGATAAACCAATTTGTATATTTGTTACTAATCGTGCTAGACAATCGATAGTCGACTGACCTTTTCTAAACCCTGAAGTATACGAAGATAAAATGTTATTTTTTTCAATGAACCATTCCAAACGTTTTGCTATCATAACGTGAAATATTTTACTGAGGCAAGACATTAATGAAATCGGACGTAACTTTGACGGCAAACCTGGTTGAGTCGGCTTTGGAATGACTACAACTTTTATATCACGCCATTGTGTGGGTATCGTTCCTGTTGTATAGATTAAATTATAAATTTTCAAAAGAACTACTTTCGCACAATTTGGCAAGTTCCATATCATTGAATATGTAATTCCATCATTGCCCGGAGCTGTATCCTTTTCTTTCAAACAATTGTTCATTTCAGCTAAACTAAACAGGCTATCTAATTTGGTGTTTGAAAATTCTAAAACCGGCATGGATGGAATCACATAATCAGGAGCAAGCGCACACAACACCTCAAACTTTCGTTCTTCAGATACAGACAATCTTGCTGTTTTAAATCCTTTCATCCATCTCATTCGGCTCCACATCGTCGACGATGTAGTTGCTTCATCAATACTATCACAGAAACCATGCCAGTCTTGTGTACTAGCTTTTAAGATTGATGACCTTGTCTCTGAATGTTTTTTCTCTAACACGTTTAAGTTAATAGGTATAGGATTTTTCCTAAATTCCCGAAGTGCTAATCTACGCTGAGCTACCTTGTGAGATAGTAAAGGACTCCAATAGGATTTTGGAATAAATTTTTCTGTTGGATTCTGTGGTACTTTAACAGTTGGAATACTGGTATTAACCGCCCTGTTTATTAAGTCTATCAAGCTATTGTAAAGTAATTGGATATCTTCTCCGTTTTCTAAAGTTTGTAAGTGTGATTCAATATAGGCTTTATAGATTGTCCAATTTGCACGTTTAATATTGCGTTTTTCAGAAAACTTCAACTCACCGCGGTAATTAAAACGGATCTTAATACACAAATGATCACTAGCTAAATTCTCATTTATGACTCGCCAATCAAATTTTACAGCAATGTTTGATGAGACGAAAGTTATATCAGGCGCACTTTCCTGTAAATAATTATTAACTAATTTTATTCTAGTATTCTCACCGTTGTTAAGAGGCGTAAAGCCTGCGTCTAAAGCTGCATCATAAATCTGAGTACCTCGACTGTCAGATCTGTTGGACCAACTCGAGTGGTGAGCATTGAAATCACCTGCTATTATAGAATTACCAGTAAATGCGGAAAAAATATTTTCCCAGTCACCAATTACTGTACGAACCGATGACGGACAATAAACAGACACTAAATTTTGGATTTCACTACAATTTACAACTTTTAAGCATACCAACTCTATACCATTATTATGTGTGTTTGCCTGACATTCCTGGACAATTATCGACTTATGAACTACAATAGCCACACCTCCATATGAATCAATTCTATCATTTCGAAATATATTGTAACTATTTACATGTAGAGCAGACTCGACTTCAAGCCATGTTTCAGAAATGAATGCTATGTGAATTTTTTCTTGCAGCAATAATAACTCAAACTCTTTTAATTTTGGTCTTAAGCTTTGTGCATTCCACTGCAATAAGTTCAAAGTACGGACTTTACTCTGCTGCCTGTCCATAATTAAATTTGGAAAGAAGCCAAGTACAAATATCATTATCTCTAATCAAAACCGAAACATAATTCATAATCTCTTCAATAACAAAATTAAAAACTTCTTTAAGCTTATCCTCTAAAGTACTGTCAGACAAATATATTTCTTTCATCTTTTGAATATACTTCGTAAAATTTATGCTATTACCTTTCTTTCTCTGAGTTTTTCTTCCCTCTCTTCCTTTATTTTCACGATCACGTTCATCCATAGACGTAGCTATATCACTCTCTTCTCTAGTGATATCCTCATTTCTTGCTGCTTTTGTATTCATTTTATTTATTTTCTTACTCTTTTTACTTCGCTTAACTCTTTGCTTCATGGCAGTACTATTATCCTCTGGTTGACTCTCTTCACTCATGGATTCTTGGTCTTCCGCATGAATTAAAGGCTGCGTGATTACTACTTCCTTGTACGATCTTCCGAGCTTTTGATTATCAGATACATTATTGGTCTCAGTAGAATTTTGTTTTGTTTGCGCATCGTCAGCCTTCTTCACCTCATTCTCGCTAAGATAAATTGCCAAAGCCTTTTTATATGGATAGTTCAGGTCCCGCATTATAATTCTTATATTTTTTTCTTTCAAAAAAACAGGACATGACTTATCTATTGCCATATGATTACCTTTGCAATTGACGCACTTATATCTGGTTTGTTCACAATTTGGATGGTACTCCGTACATTTTGGACAAACTATTTTCCTACTCGGGCAAAACCGGATACTATGTCCAAACTTCCAGCATCCGGTACACTGAGTAACTGGATACATGTAAGGCTCCACTTTAAACCTGCATCCATATCCGCGCACATAAGTCGGTAAGACTGATCCTCTGAAGCCTATGCGAATTGTCTCACTTTCAACCCATTTTCCTGTACTTGTCGTACGCTTTAATCTCATAACAGATACTACTTCGAGCTCACTCTCCAGATTATCTTTAATCTCTTCATCTTCTATATCTATATCTACATTCCTTATTATGCCATACGATAAACTCATCTCGTTCAACAGCTGACATCTAAATCCCATATCTAAAATTTTTTTGCATTCTATCAGTTTCTGTGCACTTTCGATAGTTTCAAATTCAACAATTATTTTATATGGACTTTTATACTGAATATTAGTGATATTTAAAATATTTTCCGAACGAAGTAATCTAGCCATCTTAAACTGTTTAGGCAACACCTCCTTACCTGTGACGGCAACAATTATCTTTTCTTCTTGTGTCAGTAAGTTCTCACTTTCCCTTCTAGCAGTACTCAGAACCACAAGCGCCTTCTTAGAAATTTTCACCGATCGTTTGCTGCGTACCGTCGTAAAACCATCTTCATCTACAATATCATCCGAACTAGATCGTAATCGTTTCTCCCGTACAACTACCTCTTGATGTGACCAATCCGGCTGCTCGCCCACCATTCTACAGTCCTCCTCGACTATATCACTCCCACTCGAATCAAAAATAGTTTTATTAAGATTATTTTCACACATTTTACTTCACATAATATGTGGGTACGCGTCGAAAATTATTGCGCGATGCGGCGTCGAACAGTACGCTGATACGCAAAGCGCGCGCTTGACTTGCCGTCTCACGCCGGACTCTAATAATTATTCATTTATTCATTTCTTGCGTCAAGGATAAAAAAAACTAAGTCAGTCTTAAAATATTATTATTTAAATAATATTTTAAGACTACGCCGCGTGTCTGTTTTGCCGTAAATAAATTAATTGTAGCTTTGCAGTACAGGATGAACAGAATCCTTGTGAAAATATTATGGTAAGAAGGGAATAATAAAAAATGAAAATACGATACAATTAAACGTTAAATTATTCCATGAGCTACGACATACTGACATGGGTCAGCCCCCCGATTGTGTAAGGAAATCGTAATCGTATGTGAAACGAATAATTCGACCTGTTTACGGAGGTCATAGATGCCTGCACGTCAAAAAGCATGCATGTATGAACTCCTTAAACAGTTCAAGTAATACGTTTTCAGCTGTAAACGATTACGATGTGGGACCTCCATTGATGTAGAATTTTAGTACATAAGGGACCTCTGATAAAAATCTTGAGCAGAAAGCAAACAAATAAAGCTCTTTTCGGAAGCTACAGAAATTACTAAATTACAGACTAGGTAATGAAAGTTTGAAGACTCAAACGTATAAATAAAGAGTAGGCAATTTAAACGAATTCCTGGCCCCTCAAAACGAGGATTCCTAGTGGGAGCAGTTGAATGAGAAACGCAACAAAACTTCTAATTGCAATTAATTTTATGAGCCATTCCACGAGGTATGTACCAGCATAATAAATTACTTCGGTAAAATAGTTAAGTTGACTTTGTTTGTGCAATTTATGCAACTTTAAATAGTTTGAACTAAAATAAATCAACTTGAATGCATTTCTTGTAGCTGGTTGAAAAGTAAATGAACCAAAGTTGTATCTCTAAGCGTTAAATTCCTCATTACCATCAGTGCCTCTCCTATCAATCCCAACCCAAGGATTAGGAGGAACGGAGATGGAGGGAACTCAATGAAATATTGTTATGTTAGGAAGGTTACTTGGATATTATTTGGGTTTTTGACAACAAGTCAAATCAGCATTTTTTTTTTCAAATATCAAAACGCGCGCTTAGTGTGGAATTTTGTATGAAATACTCAACAGTGACGTCATCAAATTAGGCGCACTTTTTACTTCAATCTAATCTAATATATCAAATCTTATCTAATCTAATCTATATAATCCAATCTATCTAATCTAATATTATATATATATATATATATATCAACGCACAGCCTAAACCGCTGGGGTTAGTAACTTGAAATTTTTACAGTAGGTTCCTTTTGTGACGTAGGCGCTCACTAAGGAAGCATTTTCCAAAATTCCACCCCTGAGTGAAATAAAGGTTGAAAGTTTGTGTGAAAGTCCTTCATTTCTCAAGTTAGAGCCATGAAACTTAGTATATGAACTGCGGGTTAAAAACGAAGAAATACGTGTTTCACAGTTTTTAAAAATTCTAACGATGAGAGTTTGCATGAAAGTCCTTCATTTCTCAAGATATTCTCAAGTTATATAAATGAAACTTGGTACTTCGGCTTTCGTTAAAAATTAAAGAATTACGTGATTCACAGTTTTTCAGAATTCAACCCCTAAAGTGGTAAAATAGGGGTTGAAAATTTGTATGGCAGCTATAAATATGTTACTTGGTATATGAGCTGCGAGTGAAAAATTTAGAAATATGTATTTCACAGTTTTTGAAAATTCGACCCCCAAAGGGGTGAAATAGGGGATGAAAGATGGTATGAAATGCCTTCATTTCTCAAGATATTTTAGAAGTTATATTAACGAAACTTGGTATTTTGGCTCACGGTAAAAAATATAGAAGTACGGTGTCATAGTTTTTCAAAGTTCAACCTCCAAAAACGTAAAATAGGGGTTGAAAGTTTGTATGAAATTCCTTCATTTCTCAAGTTATAGCCATGAAACTTGGTATATAAACTGCGACTTAAATATGAATAAATACATGTTTCAGAATTTTTCAAAATTAAACCCGCAAAAGGGTAAAATACTGGTTGAAAGTTTGTATGAAAGTCCTTTATTTCTCAAAATATTGCTCAAGTTATACCGACGAAGCTTAGTATTTTGACTTTCGGTAAAAAATTAAGAAGTAAGTATGTAACAGTTTTTAAAAATTCAACCCCCAAAAGGGTAAAATAGTGGTTAACTTGGTTTTTTATGGTAACTTGGCTGGGTTTTTTTGGAATTTTGGTTTGAAATGAAGAAATACCTGATTCAAATTTTTTTGGAAATTTTATCGTCAAGGACCTTTAATAGATAGTTTGTCCTCCACTCACGCCGCAACAGATCAACGTAATTTTTTGCATGGGTATAGTGGAGGATCTGGATAGTGACATAGGCTACGTTTTATCCCGGAAAATTAAAGAATTCCCGCGGGAACCAAAAATCTCAAATGGATGTTTTTTACTCAATCACGCTATTACGGCTGAATGGATCTGGATGAACTTTGCACAGAGATAGATTTTAGTCTGCAATAGCCAATAACACATAGGCTACTTTTTATCCCCTATAATTAAAGATTTCCCGCAGGAACCAAAAAAATTTAGTCCAGGTGGACAAAGTCGCGGGCATCCGCTAGTCGTAAGGTAAAATTGATTTTAGAACATAAAACTATCACGGGACGTGGATAT
This sequence comes from Erebia palarica, assembly GCA_964035005.1. Lineage (NCBI taxonomy): Eukaryota > Metazoa > Arthropoda > Insecta > Lepidoptera > Nymphalidae > Erebia > Erebia palarica. The sequence goes on from OZ035989.1 coordinate 14,396,048, forward strand.
TACGACGGTTGCGAGATCCTATAGCTATTTAACTATAATTACTCACTATAAATGCTTGTAACAAAGTCGACATCAGCCCGGAGAATCAAAAAGTTAGTTAAAAATAAACTTTTAACCATGCGGAGTAGCGTGAAACATTTTATTCTTGAAGCATTACAATAGTTTACATACAGTACTATATACACTTAATACAATTGTTTATTATGTGTATATAGTACTGTATGTATGTAATATTACTTCCTTATATTAAACTAGCTTTTGCCCTTGGCGTCGCCCGCGTGGACTACACAAATTTTAAACCCCTATTAGAGATTGAATTTTCAAAAATCCTTTCATTGTGGATAATCGTCAATCATACGTCATAAAAACTATCTGCTTGCCAAATTTAACCCGACTCGTCCACTAGTTTGAGCAGTACGTTGATAGATCGGTCAGACAGTCAGTCACCTTTTCCTTTTATAGATTTAGATTAATCTCGAAAAGTCTCTCTTTAAAATAATTATGTAAACCTTACCGGGAATTTATTTATCATGTAAAATTCTTATTTCCATAAAATTAATGTTTAAAACTCCGACTTATGACAAGTAATTTTAAATTCAGAATCACGTGACCTGCATAAGTGATGTTTTTAATCTTCATAAATGTATGTTCACTGATAAAACTAGTTTCCGTCGTTCCTTAGACTTCACTTCCGCACTCATAAACTCTCACCGAACTTAGCGCTAGTGTGGACTCATGAGTTGTAACATAAGTGAAGTGTAAGGGCTTGTGTAGATTGAAACCTTTCATTTGAGAGGTAATTTTGTTTTTTGGTTAAAGTCTTACTTAAACATACGTTTTTCTTGGTGTAATAGTGAGCTCTGCGGTGCTTTAATTAAATAAATAATAGAAACGCTAACGCCTATGTCTTCAAAAGTAAGTAGTCATAGCTTCGGTTTCTGTCACACTGTCGCATTTTTTTTATGTTAAGTTCTAATGTTTACTTTCAAGCTTTCTATCCGCGATTTCCCGGAGATTTTCATGAATCTACTCACGCGACGCGGAGTAGCGCAGACTGCGCACCGCACAGACGATAACGCGTGGTAACTAGCCACGGCCAAAGCTTCTCACCAGGCCAAAAAGCTTGTATTAAAAAGGGACTCCCTGGAATCAGCTAATCATAATATAATAATAAAACTAGTGAATATAAATAAAAAATAAAATAAAAAACAGAACTACCCTGCCCACATTGAATTTTGTTTCAAAATTTCAATTTCAAAATTAAAGCCATTGTCACTCTGGATGGTGTAAGGATTCTTACGTTAACCCATACATCCAAATATGTTCAGGTATTTAGAAGTTATGGTGGAATACCGAAACTCACTTACATAGAATACATACATGGACTCTGAAAAAATTACACTCCCTTATGTCTCGCCTCGATGGTCTAGAGGTTAGCATGTTCGACTGCGGCCGACGAGTTCCCGGGTTCGTTTCCCGGGTCGGGCTATAGCAAGTATTAAGGAGTAAGGAAGTTGGCGGTGTTTCAGCCCCGTGCCTTGGAGAGCACGTAAAGACGTCGGTCCTGCGCCTGATCTCTCTCCGGTCGTGTCGGATTTTCCGTCCCATCGGGCTATGAGAGAAAAAGGAACAGAGAGTACACCTTTGTATGCGCACACACTTGTGCACTGTAATATCTCCCGCGCAGATAGCTAATCTCTTTGGAGGTATGCCGCCGTCGGTTTCGGTCAGACATTGTTATTATTACACTCCATATATAAAATAAATAAGTCTTTCGCGGTCGTTTAATAAAATATTATCATTTCTCAAACCGTTGTATTAAAATTTAAAACAATTTCACATTCAAAGAGTATACCAGCAGAATCACACCCTAACACGTCTCATCCCGAGTGGTCGCTAACTCCGTGTGCTTGCCTAATGCGCTGTATATTTTTTGCCCGACGGCTTTATGTGAAGAATCTGTGACCGAGATACTTCCCAGATACTCAGCTTTATGGCCCCAGTCACCGCTCACAGATTTTATTTAATACGTGAATACGTGACTTAGACATGAAAGAGTTTTAATGATTTAGCACTCAGCATAGCACATTTAGCAGCGACTGTACACACAGTTACTCTTGGTACCTATAGCAATCGTGGTCTTATTATCTTCAACAATCTACCTATTAACGTTTCTGATAGTAATGGCTGAACGCCTTTCTGAAGACCTTGTTTCTCGCCACCTCCGCAAACTTACCTGACCCGGTGATTTTTTGAATTAGAACAAATTTTTATGCCTGTTTAGTTTTGTTTTTATTTTATTTTTCATATTATAACTAGCGACGCTGACACGGGGTCATAAGTTTGAAGGAGTCTATATACGCCTATTAAATCGTGATTCAACCAATTCCGGGGGCATGATTAATTCAAGCACTATGATTCATCATGAATATTGATGTCAAGCACAAAGAAACTTTATTATTATAGCGTACACGGGTATATATTAATTTATTTTCAATGAAAGTATAGCTGCCTTATTTGGTAATTTAAGCAAAAGGTGTAAACGCAGAGAAATACCTTAAGGGTTGTACCTCTAAAGTCCAGTTAGGCTATGCGTGCCTCATGACCTCAGGTTTCTTTTGCCTAGAATTCTAGGCATTTTAATTAAGTGCATCTCAAGTAGCAACACGAGACTCCTTTCCGTAAAACGCTTCTCATAAACTCTAAAAACTTGTTACTGGAGGTGATGTTCATAACAAATTAAATACATAAAGCCGAACCGTACTTCCATTGTTCAAATTGTTAAAACCTACACAAACTTCCCCCGAAGTTACCTCTGAAGTGGAAACTTTTGTCAACAGACGCCAAAATTTTTTTACTTTTTAAAGGTCCTCACACACAGCCCACTTTAATACTTACACTCCTTACAGTCAGCCATTGCATATGCTTTGATTTTACTTCGAATTCTGATAGCTCATTTACCGGATTGCTAGAAATCCTGATTTAGTTTTTTTTTCACTGACTAATCTAACAGCTGTAATCAGCAACGTAATGTTTCAAACTTAAAAAAGTACTTCTAGTATGGAAGTTTATATGAAATAAATATTTGTGCAAAATTCAGCGCACTTTTTTTCTTTAATCACAAATGTTTTTTCAAATTTAAAAATGACCACGAATTGTGAATTTCAGGTCTTTTAGACCATAACTAAAGGTCTTCTGACCTTCTATTCAATAATCAGTAAGACATAATTTATTTTTGACTTAAGCATCATCCCTATTCAATCAGTAGCCCAAGAAATGACGACGATGTCATGAAAATCAAGAGGAAAGAAAATCTTGCGGTTTTTTTATCGAGTTTGGATTTGTTTGACTTTTCTTACTGAGTATTTTGGCAAAACATTGTAATTAATGCTTATTGGGAAGTTTCTTTCTAACCTTTTTGTGCGTAATGTAGAACTTTTTTATGAAATTTAATCTAGAAAATACCTAAAGAGAAGTGAACCATGTTGCAGGTTGTAAAAAGTGTTTGTAAGTACGACCCTTACATTGTGCATGATGTGTCTGCGTATAAGTGAAATTATGTGTATTCCGCTATCCTAAATTTATTTATGTCTAAGTTTAATTTACATGTAATTTTGTAGGTAGTCCAGTTCAAAATAAAATAAGTGTAATGTAGCCCTTACAAGCACCCTGAGACAAACTCGAAAACTTAAATATAAAACATTTCGGACGCACAAAGTTCCAAGAAACTTATCCCATAAAAAGCATTAATATTTCGCTGTCAACGAAAACTTTATGCCTTTTGTGTAACGGTCTGTTAACGGCACGGTCGCTGGGTAAATGGGTTAGAGGATAAACTGGGAGTTTTTTAATGCATGGATGCGCGTAAATATCTAATCTGTATCGCTATTTAGGGCGTGCTTTTTGGGCAATATTTTTTTATAGACTAGCGCTTGGCTGCAATTAGACTTGCTGGCAGGCTGGAGCGCGCTTGCCTAGAAGATGCCTATTCACTCTTGATTTGAATATAACAATATAGGCGGAGGGAAAAAACAGAAGCTGGAAGCGCGTTCCATATCATAGCGGTTCGAATTAGAAACGAGGAAGCAAATCGCTACATTTGCGGCCTTAATCAAAGTCACAGAAATAACCTAGTCTAGTTATTACGTCCAAAGTATAGCATAACCTCTATTGCAAACTCGATAGGTAAACATTGACTATAAACTAGTTTACGGCCGAAACTTTTTACGGTTTTCGAACTGAATTGTGATATGATAGTCTCTTTCTTACTTTACGAGGCAACAAGGGAGATTTAATGTCTATTTTAATGTACAGTCAACAAATAAATGTCTGAAGATTTGTCCTTAAAGCCACAAGAGATCTCAATTAATACTGGCGCTGAAACTTGGATACTAACTAAATATGTCCTCCTGCCCGAGTATTTGCCACGGTGGTCAAACTCTACAAAGATTACGCATCTGGATCGGAGAAATTATGCTTGAATAGAACTCTTTAGGCCAGTGGCGTGCAGTTCATAGAAGCATAAAAGCACAGCTTACCCAAATGGAAATACGTCAATGCCTATTTTTTCTACTACCCCATAGCTTCAAAACCTGTGCACGCCACATGGTTTACACTCTGAGACACGGGTGTAACATACCACCAGCTTCCAAACGCGTGCGAAAGTATAACTGAGAATTTCTAGTCAGAAAAAGCCACTATTTAATTATGGTTTGACGCGGGAGTCGAACTTGGGCCCTCGTCATCCACAGTCCATCATGCTGAACATATAACCACGAGAACAACGAATCATTTTTCAGAAAAATCGACCAAAGCTTTCATCCCCTATCCCGAAGGAACCCAATTGTTTTACGTATACTCCGTAACAGATAGACAGACATTTTGCATCTTTCTAATAGTACTGTGTCCCTATTAAGCAAGGATTTTTAGCTATGCGAGCCAAGCCGTGTGTGAAATTTATGTTTGAATTTGGAATACCAAGGTAACTTAGCTAGGAAAAAATATTAATTTCTCAGGCAAGAGCCCAGTTAGGGAATAATATAAAAACCTGGAGCTAGCAATGTTTTACATGCCAGCGATTTCCTATCAGAAAATAACCCTAAACGACAGGAATGTGTGACAAATAGCCTTATACTGTACCACAGCTACCGATTTTTTGAATACCTGTGCAAAATTTTGCCATGCAATTTTGAATCTTACGATTCAAGTAAATGAGCTTGATTTTCTTGAATTGCTTCGTTATCGTTTAAAGCACGGTTAAGTGTTCATCATGTGGGATAAAATGTTACGGTGGCGTAACGTAATTTTGTGATCTTCCATTGTTATTACGTATTTCATACGAAAGGGGTACCATTCTAACCGCCATTAATTTTATTTATGGTAATTAATGGCACAGGAGGTTTTTAATTCGATGACAAATTAGCCCTTGACCGCGATCCCACTTGGTGATAAGTAACAATGCGTCCTTAGGTGAGACTATTTTATAATAGTTATTTAAGAATAGTAACATGTTGCATTACAAAAATGGCAAAAATGCTGAGTTTCTTGCTGGCTCTTCTCAGTAGAATTTTCTTCCCGAACTAGTCTGGACATTTTATCATAAAAGCACGTGCAGCGCGCCTTAAATAAATTTTGTTATCTAAAATATAGCAGAAATATTTATCACAATCAAATAGACAAGAAAATTGAAAAAGAGAATATACTAAATTGAAATTTCATTTTAAGCCCATTTAGTTCGTGGAAAAAGATTTAAAATTAAATGAATGACAGCTCGTATTTCGTAGGCTCGTAGCGTTCTTTTGTTTAGAATCTAAAAGCGTTTCATATTCCAGGCACCTCATATCCGAAAATATCCCTAAGTGACAAGGGAATATGACAAACAACATTATACGGTTGCTGCTACGTTGATTTCTGAATACAGGTACGACCTAAGTGCATTATTATGTCTCGTAGTTTTGTATCGTATTGTGTAGAAGAAAGAGTGCTAAATTCAATGAACTGTTTTGTTTACGTTTAAACAACGTTTGAGCGTTCGTGTAGGGATGAAATGTAACAATGTTCCACGGCTGTGCGAATCTCTATTGTTTTTACGTGTTTCATACAAAAGAGGTTTAACATTTGACCGCCATTAATTTTGTTAAATTCTTTTAATTGTTAAGGCGTGGGTTGAATGTTGAATTCATGTATTTTACATGATTTTTAAGAGCCCTTTTGATAAGTGATACTACATATTTTCAACACATTTCGAAAATATATGCGCTATTATATTATATTTTGCAAAACTTAAATAAAACTCTTTGTTAATGGAATCAGTTTATAGGATTTAATTTTAAACTTTTTGGAAGCAGAAGTTGAAGCAGTCTATGGTAGAAACGATGGCAGATAATTATTATGTCATGCAGTGGACACCGAAGCCAAGCAAGTTTAGTGGAGAATGACCTCTGACTACACCTCTACATCTTGAAAAAGTACGTAGAAAGTGGGCAGACGAGGAAAGTGGAGGGCAATGTATGGTAGCACGCCCTTGGAATTACCTATCCAGCAGGAAATGCATATAGATTGATTGAATCGTTATTCCATCCATCCATTAGCCTGTATGCGTCCACTGCTGGACATAGTCCTTTTCGGGAACGCGCTACCAATCACAGTCCTCCACCTTCTTCATCCACCAGCTTCCCGCCACCTTAATAAACTAATTATAAACGGCGGGATTACGAATATATTTTTTATGAAAGCTAAATTAAAGTAATTATATTTTTTATTATTAATTATACTCAGTAATTATAATTATTTAGTTGTCTGCGATAATAAGAATTGTTTTAGCATCGAATATTTTTAGATTCCACTCAGACACAAAGGACTTCAATGAAATAAGGCGCAAAGGGAGTCTTTTAAAAATCACTTGGAAACCATAAGCGAGAGGCTCTCCAAGAGATGTTTCTAAGTGTGCAACTGAGCGAGGCAAGTTATAGAGGTGGTATCACACAGATTGGTGAGACGCGCGGTTTTGTAGTATCCCCAGAGTCGAAAACAGACCCCACGTAACCAGCAAGGTGAACTAATTAAATTACGTTCATCCGTTTAGTTTACTCATAACAGAAAAGTAATTATTCAAAGTTACTAGCCCGTTGTCCTACGTGAGCGACAAACGCGACACCGCGACTAGATAAGAGCCCACGCAACGCGACGCGACAGTATCAAACAGTAGCTGACCCTTCACGTGGCCTACGTTGTCGCGTAGACATTTCTATGGCGTCTTATCGCGTCGTTTCCGTCGTTCACCTTTGATAACGGGTAATACTACTTTTTGTATGGCAACAGAACACAATTGCTCAATTAAAAATAAAATACTTACACAACAGTGGCAGTAAATTATAATATTTAAAAACTAAAGATACAACTGCCTGCGAATCGCTTGGTTTTGTCCGTCCATGTAGTGGGGATGACTTGGTAAGTCGTGGAAAAAATAAAACACGGCTCTTTGGAATCATGTCTGGCAGGGCATAACAACATGTTTTTCCCTATGTTGGAGCAGACAGACAGAGAATCGCTCAGAAACTCTTTGTAGAGAGCCCCCCAGTTGACAGTGACGTGCCGCGGCTCTACAAGGGCCTTGCTTTGATGAAAGGCGCCTACTTTTTTTAACCTGACTAAACGCGTATGACTACGCAGATAAAACTTAATTAAATAAAAACAAATGGCAGTCATAGGCACCGATAGAAGTGAAATCAAATATTTAAATTTAAAATAAAAACTACTTATAAAATAAAAGTATAATGATAATAATTTTTTTTTCAAATATAAGCCTTAAAACTAAGGCGTTAGAGTTTAATTACGAATGTACTATGTTTATATTTATGACCTTTTGTCTTCGTAACAACGCGAGGTGTCGCCCAGGGTTACACATCACGTATTAATATAAACCTTAAAACTAATGTACAGTACGAATGTACTGTATTATTATACTTAAGACCTTTTGTCTTAAGAAGAATGGTGTCGATCACATTTTCACATTTTACCCCCTACCAAAAAGTGTTCAACGCGCCTTAAGAATTTTTCACTTCAACAAGTGAAAAGTTTATGAGTAACGAGTAATAGTTTTTTTTTTATCATTCTTATCGAGTACAAATTAGCCCTTGACTGCGATCTCACCTGGTAAACGAATTTAAAATACTCCTTTTAAAGACGAGCATAAATAAAACCACAGCGCGTTTTGGAGCGGACCAGATACAGACTCATTTAGAATCTCTTTGTGGAGAGCCCCCCAGTTGACAGTGACATGCCGCGGCGCCAGGAGCGCCTTGTTTTGATGAAGGGCCCCTACATGCTTTTTGGACCATGTTTAGACGAGATATGAGCTCAAAGAAAATCATTTTGACCTACTTCAAAAGGACTACTACTTCTTTACTTTGCGCATATTTAGTCTTTATTATTTAGAACTTAATATGAATAACACAGTACATACAATAACATATATATAACTATCATTGAATAATTAGCATAAGGTGTGTGTTCCAGGTGTACCGGGTGTCAATAATATCCTTTCATTCACGATTGGGAGCATGTTTGTTATTTAAACGATTATAACATAAAATCTGCTGCTAACTAAAGACTGCGAATTTTGAAAAATAGGACAGCCTTATCCTTTTATTCTTCCTTTTTATTAAATATATTTATTGTATTCCTTTTTTTAAAGGGAATCTCATGAATAGGGAAGAATATAAGAATTGCTTCAAATAAAACTTCGTTGGGCTCATTTGGTATGTTTTTCCCAGCATACATTAGATGTTTCAAAGTTTATTTTAAGGTTTTTTAAACAACGTATCATTTTGTATTCCATTACGGTATTCCATTTCCTAAAACCGAATCCGTGTTACCTACGAGAAGCTCGTTTTCACTTCTGGCTTTGCAAAAACTACTCTTGATTCGCTTGAAGATCACTCAACTCCCAGCAAGCCCTATCAGGATACCTTTGAGCGCACTCCAGACGTTATAAAGCGTTTGATCTTGCAAAAGCAGAATCACTAGAACCTTGTAGTTGCACCGTTCCCAGCTAGCCAGTGGAGCATGAAATCCTCTTAAAGGATTCGCTTCTGGCCGAGCTGATCATATCTTTGAAATAAAATTAAAAACTTTAGTAAACTGGTGCAGTCATAAACCCCTCCGTTTAGACTTTAGATAATAAGCTTAAAGGATTTCTCGCAAGCTTGTCGGAGTTTCTGTGTGGAACTGCAAGAATTTGTCTCAATCTCTTGATAACGTATAGGTACGTGTAAATATAAAGTACTAGATGATGACCGCAAATGCACTTGCGTGAATTTACGTGCTAATTAAATAAGTATTTTTGATTGTTCAGTATAAAGGCTTACCCTACTACAGTGTCGTGGCACGTAGCGGTAAGTATTCTTTGTAAAATTATGTCGCAGTGTATCTCTGTACCCCGTCGCTGAAGTGGGCCCAGCTCCATACAAACGAGCAGCGTCGCGCTGTGAATCTGTAGTGGTAGCCATAAAAAGAATCCTGCGGAGTACAAGCTATCTGTATGCCAAATTTCAGCAAGAATACGTCACGTGTTGAGCTTTGAAAAGCTAGCGCAAAACTTTCGCATTTACAATATAAAAACGAAAATAAGTGACTCAGTTAGTCCTCTTTTATTTCAAAATTAATATTTTTGTCTGTTTGGTTGTTGGTATTGTTTCATGCCCCTTATTTTTAACTGATTTTCATAAAATTTTGTAAAGAGATGGTTTGCATCCCTGGGGTGGATATATCACAGAATATCATAAGGTTAGTTCAAATCAGTTCAGTATGAAGTCACGGGCATCACCATCACCCAGTTCTTGGTAATATTCCAATGTAATATAATACTTGTCAGAACTATACAAATAACGGTGATTTCGGGCCATTTAATAACATAGGTAATATCAAAGCCTCACTGATGATAGGTCCACAAAGACGACACCCAATATTTTCAGCCGTAGACTTATAATATATTTCCCAACGACAAATATTAAAGTTCACTGCGACCTGTACCGTTGGCAGATACCTTAAATTAAAGTTCTAGCCTGTTCAACCATCTTATCAACCCTTTGCCGGCTCACTACTGAGCACGAGTCCTCTCAGACGAAGAAGGGTTTGGTCATAGTCCACCACGCTGGCTAAGTACAGATTGGCAAACTTCATACACCTCCGAGAATATAATGAAGAGCAGCTCTCGGTCATGCAGGTTTTGCAGGCTATGCGGGCATTTATCCCGGAAAATATAAATATAATATATCTAAATAAAGTACACAATAAATTACATATTTTAATACTGGAGTGTGTTTTCGTATGTGGTCTTATTTCCATCTCTATGTGAATAATTATCATGTCAACCACAATGATATCTCACTGCAACGCAGTTTTTAACTTAAGCAGGATTATCGCTCGTTTATGTTTTTGAAGTCCTTGGTTAATGTTTCTGAATAAAGTTTATTTGTTTATTTATTTATCTTTATATTTTTTTTATAAAAAAAACATGAATTTCGTATTTATTCGCAGACCCTACTTAGTCAGGGCTCGGTTTGGCTTAATGCCAAGGCTGAATTAGAACTGCCATATATCAACCAACTAGGAAGATCTGAAGTGATCTGAACTTAGTCTTAGAGGTAGAAATTCTTAGTAGTGATACGATTTATTACTTTCTTTTATATATACATAGCGAGCAAATGAGCAGGCGGCTTGACTAGCTGATGGTCAATACTTCGTCCGCAAGGATTAACGATTTTTGATTTCCGCGGGAACTCTTTAATTTTTCGGAATAAAAAGTAGCCTACGTCACTTTCCAGGTAACTATATCCATACAAAAAATCACGTGGATCCATTCCTCTGATGAGAATGAAGGACAAACCAATAAACCAACAAACAAACACACTTTTGCATTTATAATATTAGTATAATTCATTATTTTTCTACCAAAATAATCGGCACTGATGATTTAACGTGCTCTCCGAGGCTAGTTAGAAGTAAAATGTTCAAATTATGATTTCTAGATCCAGATAAAAACTGAGGTCAACGCAATCGCAAATCGATAATCGCAATTGGCTTCAAATCACAGAAAATAAATACGTATAATATAATAATATTAAACCTGGAAAGCTATCGAATTACAAGCCATATGCCAAGACAACTACCATTATGTGATTAACGGAAGGGGGTCACCAACCATCAGCACTTTGGAATATGACGCAGAAAGAGAGATCATTAAGCATAAGAATATGTTAAGAAAGAACGTACCAGCAAAACCTAACCGACGCCAAACAAAACTAACTTATTTGTGAATAAATTTACAAGATCCTCTATATATAGATACTAAGTTTCAAAAAAATTCGCTGATCTTATTTAAAACTTTCAACAGCCCTACTCAAGAGCCGAAAGTTTACCGGTCAAAGTTAGATAACTTAGTTTCCAGAGGGAATGTTTTTCCTTTTGTGGTCATCCGCAGGTAAGAGGTGGAATGAAAGAGGCATGTATCTTTCTTGCCTCAGTGGCCTCGACAAAAAAATGGAGAAAGAAGTTTAGACATATCCGCGTATCTCAGTAAGCGTAAAACCGCAAATAAGTTTTTTTCGTCAAAGGATATTCAATTGTCTGTGGCAGGCGGAAAAAATTTAATTTTTTTTATTTGTTTCATTTACTTGCATTCAGGTCTACATACGAGTACATTGGCATGAGGCCTTGTCAGGGCATTGCAAATTTTAAATTAATTACACAAAATTATCTATTACAAATATTAGATAATTAAATAGTGTGGTCAAGTAATTAAATCTAGAAATCGTAGTCAATGGCTAAAATAATATTAAATAAGTTATAGTTACAGTAAAATTAAAACATTTGATTAGTTATAGTTTTAGTGTAACGGAGATATTTCAAAACTAGATAATTCAAACAAGACGGTGATCGCGAGTTCGTCCATGTGGGTTTGCGTTTTGAACCGGTTCCGACTACCTTCTAAATATTTGATGTCATAACTTTTAAAGAATACTTACTGGTAAAAATTATTATTCATGAACTATATAAGATTTTTGGTTTAATGTAAGTAATTGAGTTTCTTAGTTTTACGTTATAAAAAGTAACATATTATGTACTCCCTCGTTGTTCGACGTGATACAACCTATCTCTGTACCAATATCATCAAAATTTATAAAGAAGATAGACCGTTAAAACGTAGCAGACAGACGCACAGATAGACAGACACACTATCATATTTATAATATTCGTATGTATTTACTTATATCCTGGAGACGGTTATTAGTTTCTTCTTATATTAATTCCTTGAATCGCTAGAAATCGGTCAGCTAGTCCTAAATGCGCTATTCATTTGAGACATAAAGCTAGGATAAAAAAACATGCCGACGTAGTTGACGATTTTAAGTAAGGTAACCAGAGATCTAATTCTATGTTAAACTACGAATGTTTGTAAAACCAACATTTAGGTGAGCTTGATTTTTAATAGCTTAGATCACTACAGTCCGTTAAACTTATTTGACTTATAGACAGCGTCGCAACTATTTATTAAAAATAAAACAAAAACTTAACCGGTTTAAAAATTAGTTCCAGTATTGGCCACCGGGTCAGATAACAGGTTTGTCGGACTATAGATGGGTCAAGCAAGCCATTAAGCGCTCCCATTAATGGATTTGACACACATACATAACTTAGCAACGTAGCACACCATTAATTATTATCAATAAAAAAATTCATGTCAGAAATGAATTTAATAAAAGTACCATAATTTTTTTCGTATGTAATTTTGGGTACTTAACAAATAATTCACTCGGAATATTTAACTTACAATTTACTAATCCACATGAATCTAGGGTTTATTATTTTTGTTCAAATAAAACACCAAAATATCTATGTTCAAAATTTGACACTTTTTTACGCTTTGCCTGTTTTTGATAAAACATCCGTGTTGGAATACGTCGTGTTTTTCACTATGAAAATTTCTAGTAGTTTTATTATTTGCTTTGTGGAAACGCTGTGTGAAATTAAATAATAAATACTCAGCAAATTTTAAACTATGTATGTTTATTTCTCTGTGCAAGTACCATACAAAATCTAAATACATTTTCAAAGAAAGACCCAAATTTTCACTTTTAGAATAAATATACTACCTATAAAACTTACAAACATTACGAGGTAATAATATTACTATATGTATTAGGTAGTTTACTAAACAGTTGTTTTTTTTATATTTAACGAAATGAAATGGAAAACTATCACAGCTAATTAGGATTTACAAGTTATCGAGCAATAATCGAGCAACATATAATCTTAATAACGGGCAAATACAGAACAGTGAACTGCACGTAGCTCGATACACACTTGTAAGATTTTTTAATGAGTAAAAATAAAAATAAAAATTACTAGGAAAACTCACTTGGATAGGCAGACACGACAAAATGCCTTGGCGGGACTTTTGCATTGAAGGGAGTACGTTTAAGTCCCTTTGCACTAGTGTATGCGGACCCGGAAAAGTGAGATAAGTACGTGAAATTTTGTTTTTTTTTTCGTAATCCCAATTAAAGATTTTAGTTCACCAGTATATATTTGGTCCGTATTGTGTTTTTGCACTGGAAACCACTAAACCAACCCAATTCTCCTTGACATGAGACAAATTTTGATAAAATTTCTGCACACTCCTCACATTCTATCATACATGCAAAGATGTCTTCGAAACGACAGGATAAATTTTCATCTCCTTAAGTGAGGTCGGGACCATTCGCAGAACGTCGTTGGTGCTCGCGGCTTATTCTGTAATGTATTCTGGAGTATTTCTGTATACTTTGTTAAATTGCTTTTACTTGTGGCATGGTTTTCTTATAACATGGCATCTATTTCGTTAGTCGTTTTCTAGTTTCGTTCATCGTGATTCAGGTGTGTGAATAACTATTGAATTTTTAAAAATGTTGATACTGCATAGCCAAACAAATAATAATTCGTTGTTAACTTTAAGAGCGAAAACATACAAAGAACCAGACAGGGCAAAACATTTATGCAATATAATAACAGTTTGTCCGTCGACGCTTGTTCAATTTATGTGGATTTAAAATCGAATACACAACGATTTAAAGCCTAAGTTTCGTTTCTCTGAAACCGAACAGAAATCGATCTATTTTTAATCTAAATATAAAAGGAAAAAGTGACTGTCTGACTCACAGACTGATCTATCAACAAAGAGCTCAAATCACTGGACGGATTGCACTGTAATTTGCAATACAGATAGCATGACGTAGGCATCCACTAAGAAAATATTTTTGAAAATTCAACCCCTAAGGGGGTAAAATAAGGGTTGGAAATTTGTATGAAAATTTAACCTAACGTGAGCAAAACCGCGGGCAAAGGCTAGTTTATTGAAAAAAAGGAAAAGAGAAAGAAAGGGCTCTTAAGGAGAGAGGAAGAGTTAATTATTATTTTGTTTTTTACATTTTTTTCGTTTGAGACTTTAAGACTCCTTTGATAAAAAAGTAATGCACTAAAATGCAATGATATGTACAGATTTTCACAATTTTAGAACGCGTTTCACAACTCTTTCTATGCTACAAAAGCTTAGAGTTAGGTTAAAATGTTACGTACATAAATAACTGGTACCAAATATGCTTTGAAAGCTTTCACTAAAAATGGCTCTCTAAAACCTCTTTCAACACAAAATACTTTTCCGCTTCGGATACTTTAAACGGACCTTTAATTTAGGCTGCATCCGGTACAAAACAAGCTCTGTTTTAGCCATGAAGCTTTTTAACACTCGGAGAGAGACCAAACCAGGTTATATAGTCGTTTTAAAATGAAATACGTCGCTTTTAATTATTTAACATGTTTGCAAATATACTGCCACCCGTATGTGCATTAATTACTCGGTAAGTTGGAGCCATTATCGTTTTATTCAGTGCGTACCGAATAAAAGTGGAAAGTTATGCCGGAAGTGGTTTCAGTATACTTAACTTTTCACTATTATGCGCTAGAAGTTTAATTCGCTATAATCCGCCACAGTAGACAAATCTATGTGGTACAGTCATAGAGGCATAAAGGCACGGCTTACCCAAGTGGATATACGTCAATGCTTATTTCATTACAAAACTCAGTAAATAGGCTTTCTGACTAGCTAATGCCTACCCTGGCTTCAAGCCCTGTGTACGCCACTGGGTATAGAGCGTGTCTTTCACCTGCAGCATGCGACACCCACCACCCAGCAATTCGGCACAGTACCGCCACCACACAAATCCTCCAAATCTCTCTCAACGTACGTTTCACTCCGACACATCACGGACATTATAATGGCCTTCCGAAAAGTAACGCCTACTTCTATTCAATACTATTATGCCCGTTAATAGATTATTTCTCAAACATGCTTTGAAATTTGAGCATTATTTTGACAACCTTCTTCGAGATAAATCTAAATACATGCGAGCAGCAGCCGGCAAAAATTGTATGAAAATCCATATCTGTCGTGGTTTTGCGGCCAAAAAACATATCTGTCGTAAAATTTAAAAATGGAACGATCTTTTACTCAGAACCTTATCAAAGTTTGTATATTCCACTATAACTTCTATACGACTGAACTGATTGTGATAAATGAGGTATCGTTAGAATCTCTAGCTTATTCCAGGTGACATAGGCTAGTAAAATTAAAAAAAAAAATATGGGGTGACCATGGTCCCTCATTAAATACTAAAGTTGAAAAAAAATATTCCAAAATAAGATTAAGTATATAATCATCATCTAAAAAATGATGAGTAGATTCCAAAAATATATAACACTATAGTTCAATATCCAGTGATTCACAAAAAAATATCATATAATAAAAATGTGAATAAGATTCTAATTTAACTAGATTAATTTTTAACTTTGATTTAATTGATTTTTAACTTTTTAGTTAGTTTTTGGTAGGGCAGTCGTGTTTTTTATTTTTTTTAATTATGGCTTATTTTCAAAAGTACATATAGTCCCACAAACATATCTGGCCGGGTTTTATTTTTCATGTATACTAGCGACGCTGTCACCGGGTCAGATAAGTTTGCGGGGCTGTATGTAGTTAGTTATACTAATAGTGTTTTAGTATTTAATCCAGAATTGACAATAGTTTAGAATAGTTAATGTTATTTTACAGCGTGCCTTCCGAACGAAATTTAAACGTAAAGTATGCGGGACATATCTTTCACTTTTAATCAGAGTTCTAAATTCTTTAGAAATAAAAAATTCCACCCAATCAAACTATTCAATACATATATCATAAAACACTTACTTTTAAAATTTTGCATATTTATTTAGGCTAAAGGTATGTTTCAGGAAATTATAGATGCATTGTATAGAACTAATACTAAATATTTTTATTTTTATCCGATTTCCTTTATAAACCTCGCGTATTATTAAAAACCGCCATCACTTGAACCGCAAACGTCATACACAGGATCGACAAGTTGTCAAAGCACAACGATCAAATACTTTTCTCTCATACAATTGCTATAAATCTGATCGAGACAGGGGACATCCTACCAGCCCGTACAGCTAAATGATTAGACATGCCACCCAGTACAGTGGAATTGACACGAAGGAAATTACTGGCTTTGAATTATCGAGGCAATATTCATTGTACCGGGGTTGACCGTTGGGAGCATAGGTGGGAGAGGATTACTGAACGTTTGTTGGACTTAAATCTTGCATTTCAATTTGAAACTGCTGGCAATTTGTATCCATTCAGATTGCTTTGGCTTTTGAAATGCTCCAGATAGACCGTAACATTTAAGGTGTCTTCCTTCCTACATTTTCTTCTTTAGTTTCTATGGTTTTCTCTTATTAAGTCTATGGATTTTATAGACCACTTATACTAGATGCCCACGAATATGTCTGCTTGCCTTAGGTTTTGAAAATCCCGTGGGATCGATTTGATTTTCCAGGTTAAAAGGGGTAGCTTATGTCCTTTCCCAGGATGCAACCCATCTCTGTACCAAATTATGCCTAAATTGGTTGATAATGGGCCTTGAAAGGATAGCAGAGAGAAAAACAAACACACTTTCGTATTTATATTATTAAGTACAGATTACGTGCAACTGAAGTAAAATAATAAGCGCCCGGGATTATTTTTGTAAAGTAACAGAAATAATTGAAGAATCGATAGCTAGAACTATTTCGTACGGCCTCGAAAAAAAATGGCAGCCTCATAACAGCTGTACCAGCTTGGTGGTCATTCTTACTACTCCTATAACTGCATTACGCAACGATACCGAAAAGGCAGTAAGAAAGAAGACGTGGGTTCGGATTGTAAAGTGATATTTTTAATAATAAGATGGTGCTGAAAAAATTATCAGGGAAACAGCTGTAGTAGAACAAACTATTCTGTAGTATGAGTCATAATGAGCCCGAATTCCTCCCTAGGTTATAGATTATATATATTAAATGAAGCGACTATAAGTCTTCAATAACATATGACCATTATACTTTCATAGATACTTCGAAGAACGCCATAAATAATGTATTGAGGCGTTTTTAATATCCGAAGTCTGCACCAAAAAGATGCTTGGAAATAGAAATTGTTTTCTACAAGAATAGGAACAGATTACAAAGAAAACAAGTATTTATATTATGTTATGTAAGTAATTTCAGTTTTTAGATAGTTCAAGTTATTGAAGAGGTAGGCCGAAAAATTTAAGAAATAGGGTGAATAACTTGGATTTATTCTGGGAGCACTTATACAGACATGTTAGCCGGTCGTCAGTCATAGGAAAAGATATATAAGTAGAAAAGATATAAGTCCAGTCATCTTAGTAAGTTCACCTCGGAATTTGAGATACCCAGCTGAATATTTGTATAAACTTGTATTTTGGCACTCTTAAAGTTATCTCAAAACCATTCGATGTATAAAACAATTTTTGAAACAAAAGTTGTAGGGATTCAATTTTCTACAATATTGATCATATATACAAATAACGAAAAACCCATAGGAAATGAGATATTTGCAAAAAAATATGCAAATAATCGATTTTTGTGACCTTTGACCTAAAATTTTAATATACGCGTACACCCTACCATATGTAGGTTTTGAGACATCATTTAGAATGCCAAAATACAAGTTTATACAAATATTCAGCTGGGTATCTCAAATTCCGAGATCCTTACCTAATTTTGACCTAAGATGACCAATAATGATTTTTGATGTGACGTTTTGATGAAATCCCAAAACCACAGACAAACGTACAATAATGCTTCGTTTACAATTCCAACATATATTATCCATCCATACTAACATTATTAATGCGAAAGTGTGTCTGTCTGTCTGTCTGCTACATTTCACGGCCCACCTGTTCAACAGATTTTGATGTAACTTGGTAGAGGGATAGGCTGTATTCCGGCGAAGGACATAGGCTAGATTTTATCCCGGAAAATTCAGTATTTCCCGCGGGAATCGCGCGATCGAAGTCGCGGGCATCATCTTATATTACCTATATTTTACCAGATAATATTATTAAGTAGCGAAAATGAGATCTACTCATTTTCGCTACATAACTATCTGGTATTTTTCAAATATATCTATAAAGATAAAGAAAGATACGACGGAATAATATATTCTCATCTATGTAAGTGAGGTCGAGATAAGTTTACGGATGGCTAAAGTGCTCACGGTTTATGTTTATCCTCAAGTACCATTCCTTATTTAGTTTATATGATACTAACCTAATAGAGTATGACGTATACATGATAAAGTCCAAAGCCGAAATGCGGGCGGTTAGCGATTGGCCTAGGCAATTCTCACATATGGCCTTATACGACTGCCTGAAAAAAGGAGTAAATTGTTTTCAGGGTTATGTATGTATGTATATTTATGAGTTTGTATATTTCAGCAACCCAGCTTGTACAATGAGGTTCGTTAGAATCCCTAGCTTATTCCGGGTGACATAGCTAGTAAAATTTAAAAAAAATTGATGGGGTGACCATGGTCCCGCATTAAAGACTAAAGTTGAAAAAAAAAATCGAAAATAAGACTATACTATAATCATCATTTAGAAAATGATGAGAAGATTCCAAAAATATATAACACTATAGTTCAATATTCAGTGATTCACAAAAAAATATCATTTAATAAATATATATTAAATAAATGTTAGTATAATAAACAGAAGGGTGCAAAGGCGGTCTAATAATAAATATCTTTTTGGTTTAAAGATATAAAAGAGAGAAAGAGGTAAATAATTGAAATTATATTGTTGCCTTTCTTTTTAGCTATTTAGCGTAGTATTGTTAGTCATTTATGAAACAGTGACTTTACTCAAGGCGGGTTGCCTTGGTTCCTCTGTGTGTTACAATAATACTAATTGTCTTTAAAACTATAACATTATGGAAATACTTAATTAAGTGAAATTACGACACACTGCATATAATATTTTAACTCGTTAATCCCAACACATTTTAACTACAAATAGATTCAAAATGGAACATAAGAGTAAAAAAATATATTGCGCAAAACAATATCCGACTCATTAACGAATGCATTTTCATTAATTTCAATGGCCAAACAAAACGTAATTGATATCTTATTTTATACACTACCGAAATTCCCATTACATTATCTGTGGATACTACAGATAATTAAATATCCTCTTACCAAAAAACTGTTTACCGTTTTCCTGTCCTGCGGGATATCACAACTTTTTTCTCCATGTTTTTGTCGAGGCCACTCAGGCAATGAAGATATAATATGCCACTTTCATTCCACCTCTTACCTGCGAACGACCACAAAAGGAAAAACATTCCCTTTGGAAACAAATTTATCAAACTTTGACCGGTAAACCTTTGACACTTGAGAAGGGCTGCTCAAAGTTTTAGATTAGATTAGCAATTTTTTATGTTCTAATTACGAGTACAAAATCTATTTGAAAGTTAACTAGTTCTGGGGGGTTACTGCCATCATTTAAAGCAATATTACTCCAAAATGACAGTTTTATGTCACGTACCTTGACGTCTCTAAAATAAGAATTATAATTCTAAAACACGATCGTCAACAAAACTAAAACAATACGGCTTTAACCGATGGTAGTATTTTTGTATCTGCTACAAGTTAGCCCATGAATGCGATCCCACCTGATGGGGAGTGACGATGAAGTCTAAGATGGTAGCGGGCTTCTACACGGCATCGTACCGGAACGCTTAATCGCTTGGCGACACGTCTTTGCCGCTAGGGTGGTAACTAGCCACAGCCGAACCTCCCAAATTGACCCTGCCGGGGATCGAACCCGGGACCTCTGCACGTAAGTAGTATGCCTCAGATCCGCCTTGGCTTCGCACGTTTAGACTTACCTTATGTACTGCCATAACTTTATCTACACTAATATTATAAAGAGGAAAGATTTATATTTTTGTATTTTTGTATGTAACGAATAAACTCAAAAAGTACTGGACCGATTTTAATAATTCTTTTTTCATTAGAAAGCTACATTATCACTGAGTAACATAGGCTATATTTAGTACTAGATTACTATAGAAATCTTTAGAAATTCCTATTAAAACCAACCGAAGGTGTAAAAAAATTAGCCATATAATGTCTTTCATCGCATACGCTGCGAAGAGTATTAATGATAGGACAAAAAAATGTTCGACAATATTATAGAATATATCAATATCTACAAAAAACTTTGCGAGACCATGTGTCTAACTATTGTAGTTACGTCACTATAACTACTTTTTTACATTTAACAAATTGGTAGAAATGCCGATCAAAATCAGACCGTGTTATCCATACCATTTATAAATTTTTATCCAAATAAATAATTTAATATTCAAGACTGTCTCAATACCTGATGATTACTTTTTGAATTATTGAAATCGGACATTCCATTCAAAAGATATCATGAAATTAAAATAAAAATACATGCCGGAGGCGGCCGCCACGCAGCGCATCGAGTAACTAACTCTTCGTGAGAGGGGCGGGGCAGTGCGGGAGAAGGGGGTGCACCATTATGAACTAGCCACTAGGTAGCCACGCGGCTCCTTACGCAGTGGACGAAAGCGACATTGAATATTTCGAGTTTTTTTAACACATTTTTATGCTTCACTTAAAAAGTTCTTTTCAGAGCTACTTAGTTTTAGTATTAGGAATCACACTTTTTCATAATTAATAATAAATGCGAAAGTGTTTGTTGGTGTATTGGTTTGTCCTTCAATCACGCCGCAACGGGGCAACGGATCGACGTGATTTTTGGCATGGGTATAGTTGAGGACCTGGAGAGTGACATAGGCTACTTTTTATCCCGGAAAATTAAGCAGTTCCCGCGGGAATTAAAAAAAATTCACCACGCGGACGAAGTCGCGGGCATCAGCTAGTATGTTATATATTAGGTAAGGTTAAAAATCTAAGCTATTAAACAGATTGCGATCGATTGAGGAGTTCTGCATCTCCAAACCATTCATCAGATTATTACGAAATTAACATGGACTAAACTGAAATAATAACGTTTGTGGAGATGAAAATAGATTTACGGAGATAAGGAATAACATCGACTAAAATTTAAAACTCAATAGGAATCCTATTATTTTGCTGGATAAAAATATCTTAATATGAACTAAGGGTCTTCATTTCAAATCCATAATTCCGCAGCTTAAGGGTAATGCGTCCACAGACCGACGAGACAAAAATAAACAAACAGACAAAAATAACAGTTTTAGTATCTGTATCGTAAAGCTTCAAGCTAGGTTTTATCAAATAAAAAGTTTAAAAATCGCAGTTACAGTTTTGTTACTATAACTGCCAGATAAGCTCTACAAGTCTGTATCCATACTTTCCAAACTTTATGATATAAATGTGAAAACTGTCTGACTGTCTATCTATCTGCTGTGCTTTAACGGCCCATCATTCAACCGATTGTGATGAATGAATTTAGTACAGAAATAGGCTGTATCCCTGGGAAGGACGTAGGCTACTTTTTATCCCGGAAAATTAAGCAGATCAAGATTAAAAATACTTAACCCACGCATACAAAGTCGCGGGCATCGTCTAGTAAACAATAAATCTAGCTTAACCAAAAACTCGAAACTCCGAGACTAGTTCTCAACACGCCTGATCTTCTCAGTTGTTTGATGTATGGTAGTTCTAATTCAGCCTTGGCCAATAGCCAAACCGAGCCCTGACAGTACTTAAGTACAGCCAGCAAATAAAACGAGTAAATAATAATTACTTAGTTTTTGAATGTCATTCCGAACTAGTGGTAGATTCACTTGACGATTCGAAAGTACTTTTTTTTATCCACTACAAGTTAGCCCTTGACTGCGATCTCACCTGATGGTAAGTGATGATGCGGTCTAAGATGGTATCGGGCTAACCTGTTAGGGGCATGGCAGTTATATTTAACCCATATCCCACATCGGTTTCTACACGGCATCGTACCGTAACGCTAAATCGCGTTGCGGCACGTCTTTGCCGGTAGGGTGGTAACTAGCCATGGCCGAAGCCTCCCACCAGGAAAAAGTACTTGTAAAGGTTTATTTGAATAAAAAACATTTGAATTTGAATTTAAAGGTGGCAAAAATAAAGTAAAATTTTGATCTGCTAGTAATTAAAACCAATGCTAGTAATTAAAACCAAACACGGTTTATTACTATAATAACAGCCATAACTCCCTAAAGATAGTAACAAAATTTAGAAATAAAGAAATTTAATTAATTAATAAGTAAAAATTTATGCCCGTGACTTAGTCTGCATGGGTTTTAAAAATCCCTTAGATTTGCCGGGACAAAAAGTAGCCAATGTCCTTCTCCGGGATGCATATAAGCTCTGTACCAAATTTTGCCAGAATCAGTTGAATAGATGGACTATGAAAGCGTAGCAGACAGACAGACAGACACAATTTTGAATTTTATTTAAATAAACTCGCCGGCATATTTAGCGGAACATAAAAAAGGGTCCATAATTAAATAATTAATATGGTTTTATTTTAATTTATGGTTTTATTTATTAATATGGTTTTATTTATTTTATGGTTTTATGGTTGCCATACTTGTGGCAAATTTTGAATTTGGATTTTGAGTTTATAAACCAACTGTGTTATTGGCTAATTGACAGTTTTCGGAAATATACTTAAAAATTTACGTGGGTTCATTTTATGCCTCTTACAATTATCTTTTTCTCAAAAAAGCGTTATTTATTAGAAAAAAAATGCATTTTTAATACATTAATTTTAAATTCGCGCGAAAACAGCCGGTCACGTGACATTTGCTAGCTGTGACGTCATAGCTCAAAATAAAACAAAGCTAACTACGACGCTCCAAGTCATAAAGCAATTTTGAGTGGAAAGCTTTTTTAATACAATTGTGTAAATTACAAGCTACAAGACGTGTGTATAAATAATAATTTATTAATATCCTGATAAGTTGTATATTCCTACAATATTATGTCATAAATATCGAAAGCAGTGGTTACAGTTAATCTGCCGAGACCCGGAATTTAAATCAGATACATCTGCAATATTACTTTGTGAGTCTTCACTTTGATGTCAGTATTATGAAGAAATCAACTTCGACTCTGACATAGCGAAAATGAATTAAACTTAACCTGACATTTTCTTCATAAAACATGACGTAAAATTAAAATAAATTGTATTTCTGTCACTTTACAGCAGCACTTTCTTAGGTCTTAAACACGAGACCTTAGTACTATGATATATACCTTGTTTAATTCGTTTGCACTATCGGCTTTTGTATAGCCTGACTCCATTTCGTGAAACCTTTCACAAGCTCAAATCGAAATATTTAATGGTATTTTTCTCAATAAAACGAAAACGACTTTTAAGTAAGTATAACACACAACCTCACAGTGACGTTTTTTTGAGATAAAAAGTAGACCTACTCTGTGGTTTAAGATATGAACTGTGATGTCACACGATGCTTAATCGATGGCGCCGCGTTTCGGGTCTTGCAATCCACAGATTATAATACCCAATGAAATATTAACAATTTAATTTAAAGCAAAAAATATATAGATTAATAAATGTTAATCTTTGAACTACCATATCTAACATATTTTATCGTTACAGCCATCAAGTAGCCAATTATTATTATAACTGCTTATTATTGCAATTATTATTATAACTGCTTGCATTTGGTTTTGCTATTTTTTTTTTCAAAGACAATGATAATACATTGTTGTTAAGATTAGCAAGGAATAAAATAATCCATGTTTAAAGTACAGGATTTTATTTAAAATAGATATCTTTTTCCTAGTAAGATTACCAGTAGGTAAATACCACCTAACTTTATACCTGTAGCTTTTACACTGCCAAAGACCGTCGAGAGGTTTAAACGTTCTTTAAAACCTCTTTTCAACATAATAGTTTTCCGCTTAGCCCACTTTGTACTGACTTTGAGTTAGGGCAGAAAGCCGGGACTATAAAGGTTCTTCACACAGCTCATTTTATTGACTGAGATTTTCAAAAAAAATCAAAATTAAACAGTTTGTAGGGTACCTCAAAAGGAAAAAAACGGAACCCTTATAGGATCACTTTGTTGTCCATCTGTCTGTCTGTCAAGACCCTTCTTCTCAGAAACGCATGGAGGTATAAATCTGAAATTCATATCAAATACTTAGGTCTACTCTCGAGCTGTGAAAAAATCAAACTTCTAAGCCAAAGCAATCAAAATCAACCGTTTATGCTGCAAATTGTCGACACTCGCAAGGGAATCAAAACTTACAGGGACTTCCCTTGAACTCAGAATCTTGAAATTTGGTACGAAGCAATGTCATACAGCACAGATAAAAGAAAAATTGCGTAAAGCATACATTTTTAGTTACATCATATAATAAAAATATTTTTAATAATTTTAAACTTACTACAGGTTTGTACGGAACCCTCAGTGCGTGAGTCAGACTCGCACTTGGCCGGTTTTTTCAGTGTAACTTATCTAAATATTTGGTCGCGCATTACATGCAGTTTAACGCCCTTAGATTATGCGCATAAATATTCTAATTCTTACAGGATAAGCTTGAATGTGTTTTGGTGCTATAACCACACTATATCCTACGAAACGATGCCAACAAGCGCATACAAATGGATGCAAATGCAAATGAATTTTTAATTTAAGTTTACTTTTTCCTTATATTTTGGGCTAGTTCAATAGGTACCAATTAAAAATAAAAATGTAAGTCCAGGTGGACATGAAAATCGAGTTAAACATGTCTCTATTGAGTAATTATATCCCTATTCTCTCTAAATACTTAACGATAAGATTAGCATCTTGCAATTCAATAATTTAGGCCCATGTTAATAAACCGACAGCTAAGAACACGTTCGATCAAGTATCAGGTAAGACCGGTCTAAAACATAGATTGAGTGATACTTGATTTGAAGAACTCCCTGGGCGGTGTTGAGCGCTGTTGTCTTAACGTGGGAAGTCCTGGGTTTGACGCCCAGCAGAGTGAATTTGGGAATGTATATTTCCTGCTCCCCTACTCTGTAACTCAGTGGCTATCGAAAAATGAAAGCCACTGACATATATATTTTGTCCATTGGAGGTTTACTATGAAAAAACGAAAGAACATTTCATAGTAAATCTTCAATGGATAAAAAATATAAGTCAGTGGCTTTCAGTTTTTGATAACCACTGAGTTACAGAATCGGGCTGCTGGTCTGGCCTGGTTGGAGGTTTTGGCCGTGGCTAGTTACCCTACCGGCAAATACATGCAGCCAAACGATTTAGCGTTTCTGTATGATGCCGAGTAGCAACCGATTAGGGGTATGGATTCATGCCCCTAACAGGTTATCCTGCTACCACCTTAAACTGCATCATTACTTACCATCAGGTGAGATCGCAGTCAAGGGCTACTTGTAGTTAAAAAATACTTGAGAACCTGAGGACATCTTAGAGAGGGAGACCAGTCTGGGGCATAGATTGAGCGATTTTGGAGAATTTTTTTAACTGGTGTCGGTTTAATGATACGAGCCTTAAATTTGCTACTACAAATATAACTTTTCATTATACACTTTCGTATTTTACTTAAAAATAGTAGCCAAATTCTCTATGCATTTGGAACGTGACCAAACCAAGGTAATAAATTTATCGTAACTGAAATACGATTCTCTTAATTATTTCACATACTTGCAGCAAAAGTTTGTATAGTATCTATATGTATAGGTATTAAATGAGTTTAGTAACCATTTTTGGCATAAAATTAATAAAAGTTAAGGCTAATAAGGTAATTAATAATAATTATTAATTAACCTATCAAGTCCAACTTGGTTGATTTGATATGATCACGAAATAAGATGTACAATTTTCTCTCAGTAGAAACTGACTGACTCATTCTCCTACAAAGAAACTAAGGCTAAGCTGAGGCTAAAAATATGAAAAGGGTCCCATTGGGCTATGAGAGCAAGGGAATGGAGGGTGCACCTGTTTTTACGCGCACACTCTTGCACTATTATTTCTCCCGCGCAGATGGCTTATCTCAGTTGAAATTTGCCGTGACCGAAATTCAGTCCGGAGGACCATTTAAGAAAAAACAAATTCCACGCGAACGAAGGCGTGGAAATACTCAAGTCAGCTATATTTGCAATGTTCTCGTATACAAAGCGGATATTACGTACAAGCTAATGTACCGATACGTTATTTATTGACTCCACCGTAGTTTTAATGGCAAACACATGCAAATGATATTGCTTTAGTACTTTATTTCAACCACTTGTTCCTTTGTTTCCAACTGTTTTCTTGTTTGTGCTTAACAAACAGCTAACTAGAAACAGACGTTTATTTACCTTGTAATTGTTTGATTACTTGAACAGAGCTGTAAAGTTTTTGCATTGCAAATAGCGGAATAAAACTGATGAATAAAAAGTTTAAAATTAAACGTTTAATTTTAAATTCTGCCGTTTCATAGTCTTTTGTTAGGGTTCCGTACCTCAAGAGGAAAACCCTTATAGACTTTTTCATTATCCGTCTGTATGTCTGTCTGCCAACATCCTTTTTCTCAAGAACGCGTAGAGGTAATAAGTAGAAATTAATATTAAATACTTAGGTCTACGTTCCCTTGGAGCTGTAAAAAAATCAAGCTTCTAAGTCAACGCAATCAAAAGATACGGCCAAATTTTATGCCGCATTGTTTGATACCAACTCTTCAATAAATCAAAACCTTTTCGGTACTAAAACTATACGTATCTCTTAGTTCATAAAATATATATATATATTTGATAGCATACATAATAAAATAATAGTAAAAACTGCGTCTTTCTCCTCCTCATGGTGGCGAGAGTGGGAGCGATTCACATAATTAATATTTATTATGTACAATCAATAAAGCATTTCGAACGCGCTACATTGTTGGATGCTGTCTAATGCTAGGGAGCCTTGGTACTATGTGCCTCGTGAACCTGACTTGGAGAGTATCCGACGATACTTGATCTACCTATGGTGGATCTATATACATACTTAAAATACAACATACTTACACGTATTATTATCACATATTACTATCGCAGGTTGAGTTGGGCACTGTGGAATATAAGTTACTCGCTTCGGCGATGCCTCAGCACGGCTGGTTCTGTCTTGATGTCTACCTAGTTGGACGTTAAGATGGGATTGGTTTGTTGTTGAACCAGAGAGCTTGCTTTCTGTGCGCAGTGCACTTCGTATGCATTTCTATGTTCTACAGTACGTCTGATTTTGCCTTGCGATCTACTTAAGGATGACTTATGCTTACAATATGTAAATTTACGACGTTCGCTACGTTTGGATATTGACCAATCATGGTTGATAGGACGCTGTTTACTATTATCACTACCTATCTTACATTCAAACAATGTTCTACTACCCATGGTGATTTCCGCTCTGTATTTTATCTACACATACTATTACTAAAGGTTGCATCACGCCTGTAGACACTTTTTCGTGGCGGCGAACTATCCTGCAGGGCGCCTGGTGTATCCTTGAAACCTATTACAGGTATAGGGAGTACACTACTCTAAAAATGTAATTATCCAGCTATATGCTGGCATAGTGGAACGCACCACTACAAAGTATGCCAACATACGTTGCGCCATTTCCGCGGTTGATGTCCTAGTGGTTGAAGGGGGGGAGGCTGTTGACTTTTGGTATTCTATGAGACTTATTAGTCCATGTATTAATATGCCTCTTGGGATACCAAGGGAGGGAAGAAGCCTACCGTTAGTGGCGGGGTGGAGCCAGCCAACCATCATTTATTTTTTTGAAAAGTAAATTATGCCATTTCAAAGCATCTTCCTTGTCTTAAAAAAGGAAGATGCTACCACTAGGTTTAGTTTGCTTCACGGTGACCTTATAGAACAACATTTATGTTGTTAAATAAGATAGAAATCTTAATCCTGGGTTTCAAAACTTAGTATTAATAAAATACTCGATCACACATTATAATTCATATATCCTCGAACTAAATTTATGCATTGATATTAATCAATGCTTGAACGCGTTTTGTAAATTTTCAATAACTCGAACGCGTTTCTAAAGCCAGTCATATGTAAATTAAATTTCATCTAAATTAAAAACAGCAAAAATGAGAAAAAGCCTTTTTTTTCTGGCTATCACTCTCTGTAATAAGCTATCCAACGACATTAAAAAATTAACTAACTAGAGCAGCTTCAAAAAATCATTGAAGCTATTATTAATAAATAAGGCATATTATTTAATAAATGAGTACCTCAATGAACCGATTAATTTTAAACTAAACTGACAACTAATGACATAATTTAACTGAGATTACTGTACAAGCTATATGGTAACTAATTAACGTGACTAATTTTTATTTTATTTGACATTAATTTAATTTTAAATTTGACATTTTTTGCCTATAATGGTTACTACTTTTTTACATTTTATTTGACATAATATTAAAAAGGTACCTAGATATTATTTTGATGTTAATAGTATTTTTGCTGAATTTGACGTAAAGGCCTCATTAAGATCATCTGTAATAAGCAAGACATAATATTGCCTATACTCTGTGGTATTACTTAATACAAAGTTAGGCACTCCCCTCAGACTCCAAAGTGGCATTTGAAAAGGTATAATACGATGTGTTATAATTAATCAATAAGGTTGTTATGAAATTGTGTCTCATTGTATAATATTGTCATCATCAAGATTAAGAATTATCATTTATCATGATTAAGAATTATCATTTATCAGGACAATATGTAGTAATTTTAATTTTATAAAATAATATATATTTGTACACCACACTGTAGTAGAATAGGAGCATTTTTATACTGATTTCCACCTCAAATGTACCTATACAATTCACAAATAAATAAATTGAAATTGAATTTACAATGGAAAATTTGAAATTAAAGTTGCAGAAAACAGCTAATAATATATGTACATACTATAATTATTATCTTTGCCAGGTCTTCATTTATCTCCTATAACTTATGCACTGATGACAAGCTAGTATTATATATGGGTATAGTGTAGCTTAATTATTACACTATTACACTTTATCTAAGACAAATGGGATAATTAGCGAGCGGTAATTATTGCTACGAGCTTCATAGTGCTGTTCCGAGTGCTTACACATTTAGCGTAATTATGAAATTATTAATACTTAGAGGCTACGAGCCTATCCACTGAGGGCAACCCTTGACCTTAGGACCAAGGGTCCATTAGCTACCAATAGGTCAGGGGTCACTGGATCAGGTGCCGCTAAAGTGACAGGTTATAAGACTTAACTGTAAACTTAACTGGTCGGCTGCTTGCTGCCAGGAGAGTCCTGAGAAGGTTATTTGTGGGTGTGTTTATGTAAGTGGTTAAGTGTGGCGACACCTGAGCATCTCCTGAAGATGCTCCGGTGTCGGAGTCAAACTTCTAGTTCCTTCATTACCCGTATCATGAATATGTAGGAGTGTGGGAAGCAGATTTTCAAAAGTTAACCCGAGCGAAGCTATCTATAGTTACTAGCATAAACTTACTGGCGAGTTTGTGTATTAAAAACTTATAGTCTGCTATGATAGAGGCTTCAAGCTCTTGTTTGCTATTTTATGAGAGGACTTAAACAGCAATAGTTCGCCTATGTTGTATTCTAAGCCATCGATATTATGCGCGGACAAACGGCCCGATGCGTAGTTAATGATGATATATCTGGATTAAGGCCTTCGACATACAGATGGTTTTTTAACGCGCGTTACAAAATACAGAGCGAATGAAACTTTTATAATAATTTATTTTAACTAGTGCACTGCTATGACCCTATTAAATAACTACAGATTTTCGCTTCTACTGCTTTTTTACTTTTAATGAAAATTCAGTACTCTCTGAGATAAGTGCGCTCAAGTACAGCTAATATGTATTAATTGCACACATTTTGGACATAAAATTATTATGTAGATTGAAAAACTAGTATTCTGACAAGATCGACTGATATTTTCAATTTTCTGTTTTGTTAAAAAAAATATGTATTCAACTGTTTAAAGAATACACCAGAAAAACTGCTTATTGTGGGAGATTAAGTGGACTGTTGGTCGGTTTGGGTGCTTAGTAAGGTAAAACAAGACTTCTCGTGGTACACGTCTGAACCTTGTGGCAGTTCTTGAGGTAAGAGAGACAGACTACTACTACTACTACAGCCCATTAACGTCCCACTGCTGGGCACAGGTCTCCACTCTAATAGGAGAGAGGGAATTAGAGCTTAGACCCACCACGTTGCTCCAATGCGGGTTGGCGGGCTTTAACGACTATTATCATGTTAGTGATAAAAACCGGGACCGACGCCTTAACGTGCTCTCCTAGGCACGGGAGTGAAACACCGCTAACTTCCTAACTCCGGGCGAGTACTGCGAATTTCTAATCAGAAAAACCCGATACTTAATTATGGCCCGACCCGGGACTCGAACCCGGGACCTCGTCGGCCGCAGTCAAACATGCTAACGACTAGACCAACGAGGCATACAAGAGAGACAGACAGACGTTCTATTTTACATAATAAGTGACAGGGTGAATGAATTGTGAACGATCTGTCTATAGACTGAAAATACATTTTATGTTGTGTTTCCTCCAGTTATTACACACTTAAATTTTTTTAGCATCGCGCGTTAGATAAACGTCCATATGTATGAGGGCTAAGTGATATTAGATTCCAACTTTAGAAATGTTTGTTTTAGACTCATAAAGTAGCAAAACGGAACATCTCTATCGAAAAAAAAGGTGGCAACCGTTGCTTTTGAAAATAAAAAGTTTTATCACAGCCTAAAAAGATAATTACGTTATTATATGTAACGCTGTAGGTATGGGTATCGGTACATTACTTATGCTGTGTACAGAAATTGTCATTATAATTAAATACTTCTTCAATATATTTTCGTAGTCTATTGCAGACTATTTCAAACTTTTATTTAAGCATAGACACAACTCACTTACATACTAGTAATAATATATTTAACTAGCTGATGCCCGCGACTCCGTCCGCGTGGATTGAGGTATTTTAGGGGTATGAAAAATAGATAGTAGCCGATTCTCAGACCTACTGAATATGCATATAAAATTTCATAAAAATCGGTCAAGTCGTTTCGGAAGAGTATGGTAACTAACATTGTGACACGAGAATTTTATATATAATATGACTAGCTGATGCCCGCCACTCCGTCTGCGGGGATTTAGGTGTTTTAGGGGTATGAAAAATAGATAGTAGCTGATTCTCAGACCTACAGAATATGCATATAAAATTTCATAAAAATCGGTCAAGCCGTTTCGGAGGAATACGGTAACTAAAATTGTGACACGAGAATTTTATATATAAGATTATGTTACCAAAGAATTCCAACTATAAAACGGTGTTAGATATCACTTTATGAACTACACAGCGGTGTACACAGTGTACACAGCTGCGTAAGCTTCTTTTTTCGAAATATTTTTTTCTTCTTTAATATCTACGCATTGTTTGTTAGTGAGACACCACTTACAAAGATAAAGGGTGCCTGTCTATTGAAGCGAAGATGTGTGGGGTTGACCAATTGGATTGTTGATCGATGACGCGATAGTTTTACCGGGTCAACTGTCAGGAATCTGATTAGTCTGCTTGGCATATTCACCTAGCCTTCAAGTTCACCTTTGTTTAATTAGTAAATAAGTTGATGTACAATGTGTGACCTATTTTTTTCATTAAATTAAAATAATATTGTATGAAAATCATTTTCCATATTAAATTTAATAGATTCTTATCCTTTTTAAAGTTAGGGCAAAGTAGTCGTCAAAAGGTAAGTTCGTAGAAGTTATAGCCAAGTGCAGGCTTCTTTATATTCAAACTTTGTACTGGGAGAACAGCCGACGGACAGGTGTGAGATCCGCCTGGCTGCGGTCCAGGGGAGGGCGTTGTTTACTAACTCCCAACTAAAGCTCGGGATATTTATTGAAAAAGACATTTCACAGGCTCTTCCGAGTTAACAAAGGAGCTTGGAGGAGGAGGAAAAACTAACTTATTCGGAAAGAAATATACGAATTCTTATCCCGATTCTTTCTCAACAATCGTTTTTTTCATCAACTACAAGTTAGCCCTTGACTGCAATCTTACCTGATAGTAAGTCATGATGCAGACTAAGGATGGTAGCGGGCTAACCTGTTAGGGGCATGGCAGTTATATTAAACTCATACCTCTAATCGGTTTCTACATGGCATCGTACCTGAACGCTAAATCGCTTGGTGGCACGCCTTTGCGGATAGGGCCGTAACTAGCCACGATCAAAGCCTCCCACCAGACCAGACCAGGAAAATTCTGAAATTATATATATAAATCCCAAATTGACTCTGCCGGGGATCGAACCCGGGACCTCCGCTACAACGCTCACCACTGTGCCAGGGAGGTCGTCGATTGTTTTGTATCTCAAAGAAAAGATGATTCAGCCATGATTGAGCAAGCAAAACTTACATTAAATCTGCTGCCGCCACAGTACCTGCGATATAAACTTCATCTTCAATGAATCAATTTCATTCACTTCAATCAGTTTAAAATAAAATACTTTGAATGAATATAAAATTAAGGTATTTTGGTTGCGGTCGCCATATTTGCACCCAGGTATCATTCTTTGGGTTATATCTAGACCTATATTGTGTGTATCAGATATATTTAAAACTTGCACTTACGCATATAATCTTTTTAATAATATACCTACCGCGTTATTGATACAACGAAATGTGGTATCCAAGACATCTATCGCACGCTTAAAGATAAACAGTAGCTTACACAGTACGGACTCAATGGTCTGCTTGTAATAGATGGATATAGGCACTGCTTACCTTAGCTATAATAACTCAATGCTTAGTTAACAGCTGTTAGTAAATTATTATAGAAACCTACCGAAATGCCTACCTTGTCTTCAAACCATGTGAACATGGGACGAGGTTCTCATCGATTTACCTTAGTATTGTTTAGTCTCACAAACTTATCTGACCCGGTGTCATCGAGCCCTAGAGCTCTTTTCTTGGCGACGCCTAGCGCTCGCCCAACCCCCCGCGGTGACGCTGTAGCGGCCAGTAGGGTCTATGCAGCGAAAAAAAAATCTGACCCGGTGAAAGCATTGCTAGTAGATATGAGAAATAAAATTAAAAAAATATAAATGACAGGCATAAAAATTTTGACCATCGGGTCAGATAAGTTTGTGGGACTATACTTATGTAATCTACTTGAATTAAAAGATATATCCCAGGTTACTGCAGGGGTACAGTGTGTGTAACAATACTTTATGTACGCCCTCGGCAGCGCCGCGCCTGTCAAATCTGCAGCGTGCCGTAGCTTGGCTCTGGTCCAATGGAGTTTTAATCTGCGAATGTTTGGAAATACGTACCCGAAGATCGAACTCCCAACCAGCCGAATAGGAGGCTGTCGTTTAAGCCACCAAGCTATCTCCGCTGCTACAATATCTGTTAATAAACCCCAAGAAACCTTACCTTAAGTATGTAAGAAAATATATTATATTCCAGGTCATTTGAAGACCTTCTTGGCACAGTGGTGAGAGCTGTAATCGTATAAGTGGAAGGCCTGGGGTTCGATTACCGGGGTTCAATTTAGGAATTTATAATTTCTGAGTTTTCTCTAGTCCGGTGTGAACACCTCTAACAGGTTAGCCTAAGATTGTAGCGAGCTCAGATAAAATTGCAGTCATGGGGTAAATTGTAGTGGAATAATTAAAAAATACTACAGTGGAACTAACTGCCTTGTTGGTCTAGTAGTTGACATGTTCGACTACGGCCGACGAGGTTCCGGGTTCGAGTACCGGGTCGGGCCATATTTAAGTGTTGGGTTTTTCTGGTAGAAATTGTCAGTAATAGCCTGGAGCTAGGAAGTTGGCGATGTTACAACCCCGTGTCTCGAAGAGCAGGTTAAGCCGTCTCGCGATTATTATCATTAACATGATAATAGTCGTTAAAGCCCGCCAAACTACATTGCTGCAGTGTGGCGGGTCTAAGCTCTAATTCTCTCTCTCCTATGAGAGTGGAGGCCTGTGCCCAGCAGTGGGACGTTAATGGGCTGTAGTGGTGGTAGTGGTGGC
This sequence comes from Erebia palarica, assembly GCA_964035005.1. Taxonomy (NCBI): domain Eukaryota; kingdom Metazoa; phylum Arthropoda; class Insecta; order Lepidoptera; family Nymphalidae; genus Erebia; species Erebia palarica. The sequence goes on from OZ035989.1 coordinate 14,430,568, forward strand.
AATGGAATTGAGTACATGTAACGTTTCTTGATATCCACCCTCGGTAGCGTCTCTCAAATCTGCAGTGTGCGGCAGCTTGGCTCTGGTCCAGCGGAGGTGTTATTCAGGTCGTTCATTAAGATGCGGCCTTGTTATGCTTTGTAAATGTCTAGAACTGGGTTATGTTTAACTTGGACTGTGAAGTGAATTTAGTGTATGACGTTTTAAATATTCGTGTTATAAATCTGTTGTTTCATGTTATACATTTTATCATCATGAGATGTTTTAAGAGCGTTCTCAAAATTCAAGTTGATATAGATGCTATTACCTACCACTTAAATATAAAAAATGCATTAATTCCGTTTTTTAATTTGAATCTTCGTACAGTTCTAGTTGGCACTTGCGTGATTATTTCTGAGCTAGTAGGTACGTAGATATAGCCATTGGCCAGATATTCTAATGTTAAATCGTACATCTTACCCTTTGGGATAATTTTTTTAAATAAGGAAGTAAGTGAATTTAATATAACATAATCATTAATCATATGAAGTAGATTATAAGAAACAACAATGGTAAGTGGTAACAAACGAAAATACGTACATACTTAACATTATAAATGCGAACGTATGCCTATCTGTCTGCCTGTCTGTTCACGTTTCACAGCCCATGAAATTTGGTACAAGCAAAAATTGCATCCCGGGGAGGACATAGCCTATTTTTTATCCCGGTAAATGAAAGATATACCGCGGAACTAAATAAACCTATATTCACGCGGACAAATTCGCACGCGTCATCTAGTACTTAAAATTAGTAGTATTTTAAAAAAAGTTTATTTTTCTCCAACAAGATTGTTTTAACACTTAAAAGGTTGGAGTCTTCTTTTAAGAGTAAAATTAGGTACCGCTGTGGCAGAAGACTCCGTTATAACCCTTCCATATACGGTTAAAAATGTATCGGAGCTAACGCACCGTATCTAAATTCACCTTCCCTAATTCCTCAAGCTAAGCCTCTAATTTAACTAAATTTCCCGCCTCAATCTGACTAATGTGCGGAACGAACCTGCCAAGGTGTGGAATTCTCCTACAGCGTTCTTGTTTCTTGCCTTATACTATATACCTACCAAAATATATTATACCTTCGACATTATAATAAGATCTATCCTTACTAATATTATAAATGTGAAAGTTTGGATAGGCGGAAGTTTGTTAGACCAGGCCAGAGAAAATTCAGTAATAATAAATTCTCAAAATGACCTTGCCGGGAATCGAACCCGGGACCTTCCACATTAAGGCAGTAGCGCTCATCACTGCGCCAGGGAGGTCGTTAAACGAATATTGGTCGTTGTCATCATTATCTTAATACATAAAACAAAGTCGGGTTTGTTCGAACACTTATAACTCTAGAACGGCTACACGGATTTGGATGAAATTTCCTACAGAAACAGATTATAATCTGGAGTAGCACATAGGCTATTTTTATCTGTATTAAAAAGAAAATGAAAAAGTTCCCGCGGGTACTAACTTCCCGCTAAATATTGCAGCGACTCCTTCCACATCGTTGCATTCTTTTGAGATGGGGTATGCACCTTATCTCAAAAGAAACCAAAATGAGAGAACGTAGGTAGGGTAGGCCTGGCACTGGTAGGGTTGTCAACGTAAAAATAATACGTACTAGCGAATGCCCGCGACTTCGTCTGCTTGGATCGAGGATTTTTGGTTCCCGCGGGAACTCCTTAATTTTCCGGGCTGATAATAGCCTATGTGCTATTCCAGACTATAATCTATGTCTGTGCCAAATTTCAGCCAGATCCATTCAGCCGTTGAGGCGTGATTGAGTAATAAACATCCATACATCCATAGATCCAGACATCGATACATCCATACATCCATCCAAACTTTCGCATTTATAATTTTAACACGTATGAATCGTCGCGGGTATAAAAGAGTGAATATACATGGACATTATTTATGTTGAGTTGCGAGTGCAATGGGAACACAGCTATACGTAGTGGATTTACGAAAGGATCCCACTTTATATGCTGAATATTTTTCGAATGTTGTTTACTTAGTGATGTTCCTGAGTTATGACTTTTTCGTACGAAAGGCGATTTTGTATACGCTTTTATGTGTTAAACTAAGTTTATTATTTTTACTGAATCCATAGTAATATTATAAATGCGAAAGTGTGTCTATATGTCTGCTACGCTTTCACGGCCCATCTTTTTAACCGATTTTGATTAAATTTGGTATAGAAATAGTTTGCATCCCGGGGAAGGACATAGGCTACTTTTAAATAGAAAATTAAGCAGTTCCCATGGGAATACAAAACCTTAATACACGCGGACAAATTCGCGGGCATCATCTAGTAATTTATATGTTGTATTCTTGTGTCACGATTGTGAACTGAAAATAAAATGATCTATATATCAAACTTAAATGTTTTATCTCAATGCACCTATTACGAATAATCTTTCGAAGTTTTAAGACAAAAATTAAAACCTGAGCCTTTATAATCAGCGATGGTTAGCGGAAAAATTATTACCCGTTGTCCTACGTGAGCGACAAACGCGACACTGCGACTCGATACGACGTGACGCGAACAGTAGCTGACCCTTCGCGTGACCTACGTTGTCGCGTAGACAAGTTTGTCATTTGCTATGGTATCGTATCGTGTCGCGTCGCTTGTTATTCACCTAAGACAACGGGTCACCTAGGACTACGGGTTAACCACACTGTAAATAAATAATTTAATAGTAAAACTGTACAAAAACTAATAGGTTATTTTGTCTATTTTTATAATTCGCTCTATCCCATTCTCTCACCAAAGGTTGTTTGTAAGAGATCACTTTTAGTGATACACCGCCTTTGCATGCCTTTCACCTTTACCTTTACACCTTTCTACTATGTTTTTTTTCTCCTCTTTTGTAAACTATCTCCTATATTTTTGTGCAATAAAGTATTTTATTGTAAGACGAAGAAAAATGGCGGGGAAAATTCTAATAACCCACTTTTTTTTTACAGCATTTTTAATTACGGCGTTCTGGTAGTGAAACGCGCGTGTATGACAATGTTCTTTTTTTGAAATTCGTATAGATGTTCTTTTTTGTAATTCATACAGATACCACGCATCGAGCAGATGTGGCTGTCTGTTGAGTAAACCCTTTGCGCAGAGGGGATCGAAAAAAAAACAAAGGAGTGTTGTTATGAAATTCAGTACAACATTACATCACCCGTTTGGATGATGTTACGGTTATTAGGACATTGGGTGTTTTAATGTTGGCAATAAGCTAACTGTTTCAGAACCTGTTATAGAGGATTTTTAGCATGGGAGTAGATAAATAAATATCCCAGTGTACCCCAAGCTTTACAATGCATGAGCAAACTCATCGCGGCCTAACAAATGGGAGCTTTAGTCAAGGCGGCGAGACACTCTCGCCAAATGAGAGTTCTTTCATGCCTACGCCTTATTTACCTGCCTTACATGTTTATGTACTTCCGACGATGCAGGATACACGTTTTTGGGACTAGTTTTAGTACCGGAACACATCATTCTATGTAAATGTACACAAACACAAAATATATTATTTAGGTACACAAAATATATTAGTTAGGTATTAAGTAACTAAGGGAAGGAAATTAAAAATAAGTATTATATAACTATATAATATAATCTATGACAAAATTTGTAAGTTCAGCAATAACAGGCATTTTTATGGTTTTTTTTTCGTTTTCTTTATTATTCATCGGTGTTTGGGCATTTTCACCACCTAATTTTCATTGCTAGGCCATACTAGGTACATCATGCTAACTGTTAATCAGCAGACTACACCTTTGAGACAAAAATGGAGAACTCATATATGGAAGATGCCATACATCAAGACTTCTAATTTTTGCGGAATGAGTATATTAACAGGGGGTTGGGCGAGTGCTAGGCAGCGCCAAGAAATAAGCCCTAGGGCTCGAATACATACAACGTTTTATATTAAGGACGACTCCTGTGAGGCATGGAACAAACTTTCACACGATGATTTCATTTAAGCTTTGAGCAGAAAGTGTGTAATTGCAACTCCGAAAAGTCAAAGGAACGTACTTAGGTTTCAAGCAACAGAACACGCAATAAGACGCCAAACTCTAAGCCAACAGGCACTAGACTATCAATATATTACTTAGTGATTCTATTGCAACGCACACCTGCAGAAAGGAATGAGGAGAACGTCTTTTTTTATAAAAGCTGGAAATAAGCTCTGAGATTTACTTTGACATAACGATCATGTCTTACACTTTACATTATAATAATAATTGACGTTCAAAAAGTGTGCTGTGTACCAATTTTGAATAATCATACTTTGATTTGATTTGAACGCTTGTTGAATCACTTCCGTGTTTTGGTTTCCATAGACCAGCTATTTTAACCGTATATCGATAAAAGTAAAACTTAGTTTACGTAGATCATAAAAGACGCGATTCTCAGCTCCATTCTTATCTGCAGGCATGTGTTGCCCCTAAAATTATTAATACATACAATTATGACGTTTAATGAAATAAGGGTATATAGCTTATAGTCCAATGAACATATTATGTATAGAAGTAAAATCCCAAGTTTCCGCTTGCGAATTCCTCTAACTCAAATCAAAGTTGAACCAACTCAATTGTTACATTGTTTACAATGTTTATATTAGTTTATTTTAGCATAATTACATTATTAGAAAGGTCGTTTTAAGTGTATATATAATACTGCTATTCCAACGTTATTGTGTTTAGGGTTTATAACCTTATATTATTATTTACTATTTTCAGGTTTATAATATTACTATATGACGCCCGCGACTTTGACGCGTGGATTGATGATTTTTGATTCCCGCGGGAACTCTTCAATTATCTGGGATAAAAAGTAGCCTATGTCCTTCCCCGGGATGTAACCTATCTCTGTACCAAATTTCATAAAAATCGGTTGAGTAGTTGGGCCTTGAAAGCGTAGCAGTCAGACACACTTTCGCATTTATAATATTAGTATGGATTTTCAACATTGTCAAAGGAACAACTAACTCTACACACAAGGATTCTTTTAAAAAGTTATGATTTAATTAATACTCAAATCTATGGTTTCTAAAAATCAGAGATTATTTTAAATTCAAGCACTATGATAAATAGATAATTATTTTTGGAGATTATTTTAAACTAGGCGATGCAAACGACTTCGTCCGTGCGAATTATTTTTCTTACTCCCGCGGAAACTTTAATTTTCCGGGATAAAAGTAGCTGTTGTCTTATCCCGGGAAACAACCTTTGTCTGTACCAAATTTTAACAAAATCGTTTCACTAAATGGGCCGTTAAAGTTTAGCAGACAGACAGATAGGCACACTTACGAATTTATAATATTAAGTGTGGGAAGTATAGATTTCCTTGGTATTATCCTACGCATAATTTTACTAAAAATAAGATAAGGCTAATTATTATTACGGTAAAAATACAAGAAACCTTTTATTTATCTATATTTTAAACTCTATCTCGAATTTAACGTGGGTAAATTAAAATTAACATCAAAACCGAATTTTGTAGAAATTTTTTATTAATTAGTAGATGATGCCCGCGACTTCGTCCGCGTGGTGTAAGTTTTTAATATCGCAGGAACTCTTTAATAATCCGGGATAAAAAGTAGCCTTTGTTCTTCCCCGGTATGCAACGTATATCTAACAAATTTCATCCAAATTGGTTGAAAAGATGGGCCGTTAAATCGTAGCAGACAGACAGACAGACACACTTTCGCATTATAATATTATAGTATAGACTATAGATCCGTTAGTACCTATTATTTTAGAAATATTGGTATTATCTAGATTTGTTGGATTGTATTATCATCTGTTTTACAAAACCAGATGTTTTTTTACAATAATTCAGCTTAGATTCTGCGTGTTCAGTGATTATATAAAATCACTGAACACGCAGAATTGTATAGACTGTTTACGTAAAATTTTGTACTATCACAAAGTAGAATCTTCACGTAAAGTCGCAGAACAAATCCAAAACAGTATTGCATTGTTAGAGCCGTAACATAAGATAAGTTTAAAGTTTGTCTTACGGTGCGGTCCGTGATTCGGGAAATCCTCACACAATGTACGACCGCAACGGTTCAAGAAAGTGTAAACAGCTTTACCTTTCATTCCTAGTTTATACTGTGAACACACTAAGGCTGCCTACATACAGCCGTATAACATTATTTATGAACATGTTAAGATCGTTGGCGTTGGAAAGGACATTGGCTTTAGGCTGGACACAATATTATGATGAGAGACAGTAACAGAAAATGGACAAAGAAAGTGACAGAGTGGTATCCTAGTGATGGAAAAAGATGTAAGAAAAAGAAGGTAGAACGATTTTAATATCGGTGGCTGGTGATGCATGGCGCTGAACGACAGAAGAAAAGAGATGTTGGAAGTCCCTAGAGGGCGCGGGAGTATAATAATATTTTTTACACTTTATTTACCTGGCAATAAAGGCGATGATTATAACTAAGACCGTTGGTGAAAATTATATCTTCCACTAACAGTGGCGGCCAATACCTACCTACTTATAACTCCATACGTTCACAGTGTAAGCGCAATTGCGTTGCATTCTCTATTCCCTTAATTTCACAGTTAGATGGTACGGTAATAAGCGTAGGACCGTCGAGCTTTACGCAGGCAGGTATTAGTAGTAAACGCGAGAAAATCGTATAGACAGAGTGTATGTGGCCTTATTGTATAACTTCAATTTTGGGCGTACACGAATATAATCTCTATTTATATTGCAGTTAGGTTGATAATAGAGTTTTTTTGTGAGTCCGAAGTTTGTACAACCAAATCTAAATCAAATCAAAGTTGTGCAAATAGAACTAACTCATTTGTTATACGTACATTGTTTACAATTGTTTATATTAATTTATTTTGCAAATTGTTCTGATAGAAAGTTACTGGCAAGTGGAAGTTAATAAGCGTATATTATTAACAACAATAACGTATTCTTATGTTCAATTGTATGTTAAATGTTTGTCTCTATCACCATTTCGGAATAAAGGTATATTCTTTCATTCTTTAGCTTCCACGTGTTACCTTTTTTATATGAATATACTTAATCCTACTTATATTCGCAGTATTTTTAAGATCAAAAATAATAAATAATACAGAAGAGAACATATAACCGGCCACTAATAAAAAACCGGCCAGGTGCGAGTAGGACTCGCACAAAAAGGGGTCCGTTATAACGTACAAAATTTACCACTAAATTTAAATATTCTTTTCAAAGAAACAACGGATGGACGGAAAATCTATCTCAATATATTTTAAAATCTCTCAAATAATACATAATTAGTAGTCTAAAAAAGAAGAGCTAAGTATTTCCTCAGAGGCTGCCCAGACATTCTTTGTAACGTTTGTAACTGACGTTCTGCGTTCTGACTGCCTGCAGCTTACGCAGCGCTATTAAGTTTCAAACGTTACAAAGTACGCGAAACGCAGAACAGAACTCAGAACGTCTGAACTCTTTCCCTCTGCGGGGGATCTTATTTCTATGGGAGAGTTCTAGTCAGTGACATTATATTTTATTTTTTCTACATTTTAAATTCAGAAGTCCAAGGTTAAATAAAGAAAGACAAGGGCTCAGTTATCTGTTGCCTTGTGAAATGGATATATTTATATATATGTATATTTTCTCTACCGAGGCACTGTCAAGCCAAGCTACGTAGAATATACCTACTCTGCGAAAATTTCGAAATTAATTTCATATCCCTCTAGTAAAATTGATTTTGATCAAAATGATAAATTGGACCCAGTCGTAGGCTACTCTAGATCCTCGAAAATCAAATAGTTCTTTAGAAACTTTGACTTATATAACACAAGAAAGTGACAGTCATAAACAAATACTAAAATGCTAAGAAGTCGGATAAAAATCAATAAAACTTGCATGATTTATATGAAATTCGCAGAACTATATAGAAACGCGAATCGATGACCCGTGTAACATATTCCTCAAGTTGCAATGCGAAATCGAATACATTATCTTTACGACCAGCTTTGTGCCCTGACATTTAGAGAATATCACTAGAAATCCCTGAAGAATGAGCAGATTTATCCAGATAACTAAGTATAACATAATGTGATATTGTAAGTTTTTTAAACCCCAGAAATACCACTATTTTTTTTCTATCCACTACAAGACTCGACTACGATCTCACCTCATGGTAAGTGATGATGCAGTCTAAGATGGTTGGCTGAACTGTTATGGGCATGTCAGTTATATTCAACCCATACCCTTATTCGGGTTCTACATGGCATCTTACCGGAACGCTAAATCGCACGTCATTGCCGGTAAGGTAGCAACTAGAGGTCATCTAATCTAGAAGTTAGTTCAATTAGTTAGGAAAATAAGAAAGAAAAAAAAACTATGAAACATTCATATTGTGGCTCTTCTTTCCGTACTTGATAATCGCAGCTGATTAGTATCAACGAATATCATATCAATGAATATTAAAGTGAACTATTGAGCAAAACTAGGTCAATTCTAATTGCAGCTTGCTCAAACTACCATAATAACACAATCAAAGGATCTATTTCAGCATTAATGACGTAATATAATTAACATTTGATTGCTAAATTAGCAAATAGTATACCTCAAGAAATAGTAACAAACAATTACTCGATGTTGTTTGGGTTAATCACAAACCGATCATCCCATGTTATTGGGTAGCTTTCAATAATAATTAATCTATACTAATATTATAAAGAGGTAAGTTTGTGAATTGTGAGTTTGTGACATTGTAGGGGGTAATCTCTGGATCTACTGAACCGATTTTGAAAATTCTGGTGCCAATAGAAAGCCTCATTTGTGAGTGTCATAGGCTATATAAAATCCCGAAAAACAAGGGAGTTCCCGTGGGTTTTTTGGATTCGCGTTATTTCACGCGAACGAAGTCGCGGGCAAGTCCGCTAGTCTTTACTAAAATAAATGTAGCTTGATTTGAATTCGAATAGAATAATCCGCTTTGCATTGGCTCATAATCTTGAAAGCACTTTTGATTTTAACAAGAAGTTTTCTGCCGCATGGAATCAATAAAAAAATCAAACTCTTTCAAAGTTTTTTTTCAGACTTGCTTGCAAGTGGTGACGCAGCCTAAAGTGGAGCGCGCTTTCTTAAAAGATGCCTATTCACTCTTGATTTGAAGGTACATGTATTAAAAGAGGAGGTGAAAACGGAAGCTGGAAGGGCATTCCATATCGTAGCAGTTCGAATTAGAAACGAGAAAGCAAATCGCTTCTTACGAGCCCGCGGAATTTCGACAGAGTTGTTCCGCTGATTTTTTATCGAATTATACGTTACAAGAGCTTTTCATTCCCTAGTGGGTCATCTATTACAGATCTGGAATGACTTTCCTACCGAGATTGAACAGTTCAATGGTCATCAGGTATAGCTTAGCCCTATAAACTTATGCACACTTTATGTTTGGCCTACGATTAAGGTTTTCAGACATTCTTTAGCCGTTTTAGACGTATCACAAACCTAGGCCACGGAATGCTATTACGGTGGTGTTCCGGATTTTGCATTAAGTTTTTTTGGACTGTGGATGGCAGGAAGTGGCTGGGTGATGAAAGATAGGGACCAAGTGTGGTGGCGCTCTTTATGATAGGCTTATACTTAACAGTGGACTTAATAACCTATGTGATGATATAGATACCGTTCATTGATGATTAAAATAGCCTACTATTCAAATATGTTCTTCGTAAAACATTAATTTAAAAAAATCTCATCAATCATGTTAAAAGCGACGTTATCAACGCGTAACGATCACAATGTCCGGATCATGATTAATATTTCAGTGATCGACGTGACTGATTGTTTTAAATTTATCAACAATTTTAACCTAGCGTATTATACTCGTATGTTTAACCGATGCCCTGTGATAGCACTCAGCGTCCAACGTTTTGTTGGAAACGGTCACACCGTTTCAAAGCTCTGCTATACCTCCTCGCACCACTCATTTACCCAACCTATATCTAATAGAATTACATCAGGAATACCCCACGAGGAAGTACGGTCCATTCATGTGGGTTGCCTGGCAGAGATCACGTTAGTGATAAGGTCGCCTTTTGTTTATAATGTTGTAATAATGTCTGTTGTGTATTCCTCTTGTTTATGCAATGAAGAATTTTAATAATAATAATAATAAAATAGCAATAATATATTACTTATTAGCATGCAATGCAGGGCATCCCTAACGCTGAGCTGTACACCCATTCTGGATGGTGTCACAGACGAAATTGTTACATCTGTAATATATGTTTTGTCTGTGACACCTATGTCGAAAAATTGTTTTATAAATTGTTTTTCTTTCTTTCATATAGCGAATTAAGCTTCTTGCGCCTTGATAATCACAATGATTTCATCATATTCAGTTCAAAATACGGAAAGATGGCCGAGATTTCAGTCAAGAACGAAAGCAGTGCTGATTAAATCGTGAAAGCGTCGTGATTAATGAAAGACGCGGAAAGATGTGTTAATTAGATTTGCACGGCCGTCCGGCATCGTCGGAAGGACGTATTGTACCGGATTTAACATCGAAATGGACTTAATCTATTGACAGGGTGTGCACGTACACGTTCAATGATATCATTACTTTTATCTTACAAATTTTATGTCTGTGTCAGCTCTAATTAATTAATAATTATTCATGTGTTAATTAATGAATAAGTAAATTGTAATTAATTAATTAATAATGAATGATAGACGCGGACAGATATGTATTTAGATTTGCACGGCCGCCCCGGATCGTTGGTAGGACGTATTAAAAAATCTATGCAAAATCTTGTAAAGTTTCTTTGTACCCATGGCGAAACGGAGACGGTATATGCGTTTGCCCTAAGATGTTGTACGTTTGTCTGTTTATTTAAGCACTTTTTAGTTACCATTTTCCTGGAAAACTATAGGACCAATCATAATGCGGTTCTTTACATTAGATATGACGTATAGCTTCCGATCAAGTTCTTAGTTCTTTTAAGGCCAAAGTCCACCAAGCTGCGCTGCAATCGTGATTAATTTTTTTGAATATCTTAACATTTTTCAGAAAAAGTACGAGATTTAGATGCGTTTTTTGCATTAGATATTATTATATAGTTTCTGAGAAGGTTCTCAGTCCACAACGCTGTGTAGCAATCGTGGTTTCATCATTTCAACACATTTTCAGCTCACTACTGAACACTAGTCTTGGAATGAGAAGGGTTTGTCGAATGGCCATAGTCTATCAAGCTGGTTAACAAGGGGAACTACCTGTCATGACTTTATTTTTTATTCATAATTTCAATCCATTGCCGGCTCACTACTGAGTTAGAGCCTCTTTACAGTGGCTTTGGAAGTCGGTTTTTACTTATTTTTTAAACAACTTATATTTCGTTAAAGCTTGCTCAGTAACATAAGATTTATTGAGAAGCGATATCAATATTTTGCTTGTAATTAATTAAGAGCTTTCAAAGCAGATATAATATTATCGCTTGGAAGTTTCGAAGACGCGCAATATTAATTACTTGCTCTTTGATATTTCTTACGGGTAAATTTATCCAGTAGGGTAGTTTTATAGAACTTCCAGTTTACCAAATAACGATGACACCTACTACCGATGGGCAAGTATGAATAATATACTTTCCCTATGGGTGGACTCTACGATACTAGATCTATTCACCTATCTATAAAAATATCACAAATGCGAATGTTTGGATGGATAGATGGATAGATGGATGGATGGATGGATGGATGTTTGTTACACAATCACGCCAGAACGGTTGAACGGATCTGGATCCAATTGGGCACAGAGATAAATTATAGTCTGAAATAGCCATTGAAATAGAAAAGGTACTATAAATTTACATCAATGGAATAGCACATAGGCTACATTTTATCCTAGAAAATTAAAGAGTTCCCGCGGGAATCAAAAAACCTCAATCCACGTGTACGAAGTCGCGGGCATCAAATAGTTATAATATATAGAATAGGCGTAGCCAGCTAACTAGCTGACTCAGCTAGTTTTTCAAATAAACCTTAGCAGTAATCAAGTCAGCTCTTGTATGTACACGAGGAATTGGACCTAAATGGCAAACCAGACATTCCGGAAAATGGACATTGGGAGAATTTGACAAAACATACTTGTTATTCTGGGGATAATTGGACGTGAGAGACTATACTATAATACAATTTAGACCTTCTGGGTCAAATTAACCGTGGGGTACTCGTAACTTATTATGATATAGGTACGTTGTAGTTTAAGTCATTATGCTATTACATATGAAAAAGTTTAAAAAAAATAGAAGAAAAGAAAACAAACCATGAAAATTATAAGTATAATAAAGTAGAGTACCCCAATTTATTTTCAACAAAGAAATAAAAGGAAACTTAATAATATTTAAAGCCTTAAAAATATAATATAATAACTAAAAAATATTATTAAAAGATTTAGGCAAGGTTCCGAAGATGTTGGCAGCGTTCCCCCTTTGAATAGCTAGGCTAATTCTTTGTCCGAGGTAGCCTTTTTACTAACCTTTTTACTATTTCCTTAAAAAGTTTTAAAGCGCTAGGACCCCACGGACCAAGGGTCCGAATGGGACAGAAGTAGAGTAGAGTTATAAGTTCTATAATAAGCTCCCAGATGACGTGTTGAAAAAATCTCTGAATTAGTTCGAAGTTAATGTAAAAGTAAACTCATTGATAAATCTTATTACCGAGTAAAGGATTACTTAAATCACAAGGAAGCTTGGCAATAATTTGTGAAATGGATTACCATTTCACAAATTATTGCCTCTCAGGCAAGTTTGTTATGCGTTCTTCTCAGACCAGGGCGCGTTTGGAACTCTCGTAGGTTTAGTTTTAGGATACCGTAACTGATTAGTTATCACCATTATGCTTTTTAGGTAACTAGATGATTCCCGCGACTTCGTACGCGTGGATTAAGCTTTTTTGATTCGCGAAATCTTTCCTGAAAACTTTGGTTTTCCGGGATAAAAAGTAGCCTGTGTCCTTCCCCGGGATATATATAACCTACCCCTGTACCAAATTTTATCAAATTGGTTGAACGGATGAGCAGTGAAAGCGTAGCAGACAGACAGACAGACAGACACACTTTCGCATTTATATATTACTACGGATTGGACGTTAATAAGTGAGCATTGTACCTAATTTGAATGAATGAATATTGAATTGAATTGAATTGAGCCAAAAACTGTTTTATAGGATGTAAACTATGTCTACAAAAAAATTTGTTTAATTTAGAAAAGATAACAAACAGACAGACCTAAACCTTTAAAATAATATTAATATAAAAATATAAGTAAAGAAAACAAAAGATAAAATATCAACTCAGTCGAAATAAGCGTCAAAGAACCAATAAACCGAAGCGTATTATGTATTCTAGAGAACAATGGTACTCGTCTTCCAAGGGTTGATACAATGATACAAAGATACAATGAAAAATAAGGCACAATCCTTACTTTATCTCTGCTCGGAATGATTGTTGTGAAACAATTTTGGGGCGCTGTTTGCTTTATGGCCGCTGTTGGGTGTGATAAGCGGTTTTGGCTTAGCTCCTCTGCATACCGACTACCGTGTTAGGCAAATAAGGTTTTAATGGGACGGAAATGTGATTTCTAATGCATTTATAACTTGCACACATGGATATGTTTCCTTTTTGTTAGGAGCTTTTTCTCGCGAGTAAAAAAAATAATTTTCACTAGTGGGCCCGGCAGACGTTGTCCTGCTCTATCTTCCTCGCAATTTTTCCATATTTTTTCACCGTTTAAACCTTACCTGGACTGCAATAAACATTTCGAAACCAAACTCAGTTAAATCGGCCCAGCCATTCTCGAGTTTTAGCGAGACAAACGAACAGCAATTGATTTTTATATATATAGAAGATTTCTCACGTGATTTTTTTCACAATGTCATCGGCGTGAATTAAGTTTTTAAAGAACCTAGCAAAATAAAGGCTACGACGGAAATATGATTTTTAATGCATTCATATCTTGCACGCTTGAAAAGAGCGAGGATATGTTTCCTTTTTTCTCAAAAGCTTTTTCTCGCGAGTGAAAACATAATTTTTTTTGCTTCAAAGATGTCGTCAGCATGCATTTAAGTTTCTACAAAACCTGATGATAATGTTCTAAATCCACCTGTACGTGATGGAGTGTACCCTACACCAACATTCTTAAGTTCATATTCCCATTGGTTAATTGAGTTTTTCATAATAAATGAACAGTTTTTAAAGCTAAGCATCGAGGTCCATATCTAAGCTGTTATTTCTTTTCTTTTTTTGAGAATCAAATATTTTGTTTCTTACTATACCTTCCTAAACTGTTAGTTAATATAGGTTCTTTCTGTATCGGTAACCCTAGGTAGGAAAGGATTACCAGCATCCCATTGTAGTAGAATAATTCCGTTGTATTTCTAATAAAAACCATGGTTTTAGACCTCCATGACGCAGTGGTGAGCACTGTGGTCCCGGCTTCGATTGCCGACAAGGTCAATTTGGAAATTTAGATTGCTGAATTCTCAGGCGGGATGCTTCGACCGTAACTAGTTACCACCGTACCGGAATAGACGTTCCATCAAGCGATTTAGCGTTCCGATACGGTGCTGTGTAAAAGCCGATAAGGGGAAATGGGTTTAATATAACTGCCGTACCCCTAACAGGTTAGCGCGCTATCTTCTTAGACTGCATCATCACCATCAAGTGAGATCGCAGTCAAGGGCAAACTTGTAGTCGCCTCAGGGCGCGCGACGCTTGAGGGGTTGTCTTGTCAAAAATACTATATTGAATGAAAAAACTTAAGGCTGCGATGGTAATTGGTCACTACAAAAAAATTAAAACAAAGTTTTTCTAGACAGTTGAAGGAGAAGCAACCAATTTATAACAATGATCAACTGGCTACAGTGTCCCGCTGAAGGCCAATTAAAAAACGATTTGCCGCAGTACACAATTAATCTTCGTTATGAAGGCTTGTTTCAGCGCGCCTTCAAATCAACGATTTATTTTTCTCTGCTTTAGGAGGCCATCTTATTTAAGACTAGTTGATGCCCTCGACTTCATCCGCGTGGAATGAAGTTTTTTGTTTCCCGCGGGAACTCTTTAATATATGCTGAGATAAAAACTAGCCTATTTGTTACTGCAGACTATAATATATCTCTGTGCTAAATTTTATCCAAATCCGTTCAGCCATTCTGCCGTGATTTTATAACAAACATCCATCCATCCATTCATCCAAAGTCTCGCATTTATAATATTGGTATAGATGCTACAATCGTTACTTGGCACTGGGAAGGTACTTAAAAGATACACAAACACTCAGTCTTTTATTTTTTTATATGGAGCACGCACACTAGCGCGACCGGACATTCGTCGGATCGTTTCGTTCCGAAGCGTACCTATATGTATCGCGCAGCCGCTTTATCGCTTAGTGTTTTGACATTAGGCGCATAGTAGGAAGTCGCTTAACATGCCAACATAACAAAACCGTAGCGAATGGTATTTCTCTCCGATCTCGTCGAATTGGCGGCTCATCAGATCGGACTTCACCATGGATGGACGGATTAGAGAAATTGAATAGAGAGTGCACCTGGATTTTGCCTACACTTGTGCAATATCTTTCGCATAACTACCAGTAGCTAGTCTCCGTCGAATTCGGCCACCGTAATTGGTTTTTCTTTGTTTTTAATTAGTTAGGTTTATATAGATCATTTGTCACATTAATTATTTTGGGAAGTCTTAGGCCCTTTTTAAACAAACACGGTTTCCGTATTATTGGCGACCTTTTCACACGCACACGGTTGCTGCTGCCATCCTACAATACGTCACAAAACCCAACCTTCGTTAATTCAGAAACCGAGTGTATGTGAAAGGGCTTTCTCTGAAGTGGAGAGGAGCAGAGTCAAGTGCAAACATAATATTGTGCACTTCGACCAATAATACTAATAAAAATTACGTCATAAAAGTATCAAGTCATCTTACAATAACCTGATTGGTCTATTGAACGCATCTCTGCTCCGCTTCGCTTCAGTGGAAATACAGTTCTAAATTAAACAATTCTTAAATAATTTTAAGAATTGTTTAATTTAGATTTAAATATTATTTTTAATTTTTACTGTAAATTGAAACTTATTGTAGAGAATATGCAGTCTTGAAAAAAAAATGCAATTATAGTATTATAATTATAATTATAATCAAAATCAATTGCACTCTACCTACGTATAAGTTATGTTTGTGAAACAGATTTAGATTGCTGATTTCTTAAAATATTATTAAAAGCATATAGTTAATATTTTATTATATTCATCTCATAGTTCCCAAAATCCATACTAGTTTATATTATAAATGCGAAAGTGTGTCGGTCTGTCTATTTGTCTGTCTGCTACGCTTTCCCGGTTCATCTTTTTAACCGATTTTAACGAAATTTGGTACAGAGGTAGGTTGCATCCCGGGGAAAAATATACTTACTACTTTTTATTACGTTTTACCTTCGATTTCCAAAATAATAGAAAAGATTATGAATGTACGATTACTGATATACTTGAACAAATACCAGCTTCTCTCTGACACTCAATATGGGTTCAGACATGGAAAATCCACAGAAGATACCATCATATCCCTTACTTCGTTTCTTGATCAACAATTGGATAGCGGTAAAAAATGTATCGGGGTGTTTCTTGATCTAAAAAAAGCTTTCGATACTGTCTCTGTCCCCATTCTTGTGAAAAAGTTAGAAAATATAGGTATAAGAGGCGTCCCTCTAGCTCTTTTTAAAGACTACCTCACTGGACGTACCCAGAGAGTCAAAATTGGACAGTATATAAGTCAAGATCTCGATATCTCTTACGGTGTGCCACAGGGCAGTGTCTTAGGACCTACGTTGTTCTTAATCTATATCAATGAACTTTGTAATCTAAAATTAAATAACGCTAAAATCTTTTCGTATGCCGATGATACTGCAATAGTATTTACTGATACTTCATGGGAAAAAGTTAAAACTGTTACTGAACTGGGACTTGCTAAAGTCGCTTATTGGCTGAGAATAAATTTACTAACTCTTAACAAGGAAAAAAACTAATTATATATGTTTCTCAATCAACACCATTACTCAGCCAAATAGCGATTATAGCATAATATTGCACGCCCTTAACTGTAATATATGTTCCAGCATCAGTAGGGTAAACTCAACTAAGTATTTAGGTATTATAATAGATCATAGGTTATCTTGGCAGGGACAAATTGAAGTTATTAGCAGCAGAATAAGAAAATTAATTTGGATATTTAAGATGCTAAGAAACATAGCCTCTAAGGACCTACTAAAGAAAATTTACATTGCTTTGGCTCAATCAATACTAGGCTACTGCATCCCTGTCTGGGGTGGCGCAGCAAAAACAAGGTTCATTGATATAGAAAGAGACAGCGATCTTTGCTAAAGGTCATGTTTTATAAACCTTATAGATTCCCTACTCAAAAGCTGTACTCAACTAGTCAACTTTTAACCGTGAGACAGTTGTATATACTGCAAACGATTCTAAAAGTCCATAAATCAACAAAATTTGAAGCCACCATCTCACACAGAAGAAGGAAGCTTAATATCTTAAAGGTATCCGCATCAAAAACTTCATTTTCTTGCAATCAGTCAAATCAAAAAAAGATCCGTACACCTCTACAATAAGATTAACAAATTGCTTAATATCTACTCCACTAAACAGTATGACATAAAGTAATCTTTGACTGAATGGTTAAAATCTAAAACATATGAAGAAACAGAGGCCCTTTTAGAAAACTTATCTAAATTAATTCAAAGGTTATTAAAATATTTTAAAATATTTTAAAAGAACACTACGCAAACTCACAAACAAGTATGCACACATACACACACACACACACATACACACACACACACACACACACACACACACACACACACGCGCGCACTAAAACGCACACACACACACACTACCCATTTTACATTGTTAATAATTTAAGATTAAAAATTAAAATAAAATAAAAATGCTTGTGTAATTACTGTTAATAATATTGATAATCAGATATAAATATGTATTTACTTAATCAATAGAATTGTGAAAATCATTATCATTTAATGTTAAAGAAGAGCGGAATTTCCTGATACAGGTATTTAAATATACTTAAAAGGAGGTTCCAGCCCCAATGTAATTGAATTGTATTTTGAACAGAAATAAAAGAATTATTATTTTATCCCGGAAAACAAGAAGTTCCCGCGGGAATCGAGAAAACCTTACTCCACGCGGAAGAAGTCGCGGGCATCGTCTAGTAATATTTAACCAACAAATCTTAAGAAAATAAAAGTAGGCAGATTTTTGAAATCCCTTATTATTGGGAATCACTATAATCTAACATTAACAAGTGATGACGAGGGTTGAGACATCTACGGCTTGGCGTCAGGAGTAGATAAAGGCTCAGATATATTATTTGCTATGACACTGACAAGCTGGACTTAAGAGGGAGGAAATTCAACGAATATTAAGAAATGGAGTATTAATATGGTTGAAAAATGCGATTTTTAATATTTTGTACTTAAATACCATAGCCCTAATCAGCGATAGGCTAGTCGTTTTAATTAATAATTTAAAAAATTAAAAAACACGACTGCCCTGCCAAAAAACGAACTAAAAAGTTAAAAACAATAAATGATTTTTTTTTTTGTGAATCACTGGTTTAGTGGATACTGAAGTATAGTGTTATATATTTTAATCTACTCATCATTTCCTAGATGATCATTATATAGTTAATCTTATATTCGAATTTTTTATCAACTATAGTCTTTAATGCGGGACCATGGTCACCCCATCAATTTTTTTTTTTAATAATAAGCTAAGGATTCTAACGATACCTCATTTATCAAAATCGGTTCAGGCGTATAGAAGTTATGGTGGAATATACAAACTCACATACATACATACATACATACATACATACATACATACATACATACATACATACATACATACATACATACATACATAATATATACATACATAGATACATACATACATACATACATTAACCCTGAAAACAATATACTCCTTTTTGCAGGCAGTCGTAAAAAAAAACATTTTTAAATAGACTGGAAAACGCCGTTTTTCAATTAGCCGTTTCAAAATAAAACTAAAATACATTTATCTTTTGAAAATGTATTTTGTATCGAGGAAATTGTATCCAATCGTGTCTTTAATTATGTCTATAATTAATTAATGTAGAAAAGAAACCAAAAATGTTAGTGTATAGTTTTTTAATTAAAGTCTTTTAAAAATCACAAAAAATTAAACAACACGTCTTTCTTCTTCTTAATTATATTGACAGCATAAGAGTGTTTTTTCTTCACATTGGAAACTTTAATACACTTGTAGTGGGTACAAAAACTAAAACTTATGTAACAAGGCCGTGGCCCCACGTTTAGGTTAAGTTACGTACAAATAGCTGAAAAAACGCCTTACTTTTATAGCTATGGACAGAAATAAGACAAATAAAACGTAAATATTATGTCCTACGATAACGATTGAATGGTAAAAATAAGACTATGGAGGATACTAAATTTATAATCTTCATCTTGTTCATCATAGCAGTCCCAAGTATGTTATTGTTATGTCTAAGTTGTAGATATTTTTGTAGCCAGGAGAGAAGAATTGGGCGACTGCAAAGTTTTCCCTGGCATATTTTTATTATGAATAAAGAATCAAGGTTCGATTGCAGATTAGAATAAAATAAAAGTTCTTGTAAAAAAACCGACTTCCAAAGTTACTGTAAAGTAAAAATAATTTTGGTTTCTACTTTGGCTAAGTTTTTTTAATGCCCGCTATAAGAATCTACAACAAGTATCAGTAATATAAACTCATAAAGAAGAATAAAACAGATTTAACTTAACAATTGCAGTTCAACTTTTACAACGGCACTTTGATCGTATCAACGCTGCCTTACAATAAACTCTTAATAAAATTAGGCCGGATTCAGCCCAAGAAGGGTAGTTAACGTTTTATTGCATCACGTTAAGCTTGTCACAATTGTAGTCCAAGAGCTCGTGTAAAATATCCTCTTCGAATGTACCGCTCATTCTAGTCCTAGCTGGTCCTTGTTCAACTCGCGCATTATAAATGTGAAAATGCGTGCTAGGAAAAGGTTATTTCCGATTCAGACATTCCGAAATCCATGCCAGGTTTCAAGACTTGAGTGCACAACAAATCATGGTATGTTTAAATCGCTTTGCTTAAGGTTGTTATTTCTATTGTTAAAGTCATGTCTTCAATGGGAGACATTTTGATGGAACATACCGCCCGACATTTACGCGGTATGTGTGTATGCGAACTTGCGACATTTGCCTTCAGCTCCAGCTGTAACCACGATGCTGCCCGAGACATCGGCATAGGTAATGCACACGCACACACAACCTCTTCATAGGGACAAATGTCCCGTAGTGAAAACTAGGCTTAAACTTAATTTTTTTTGGAAAGAATCTCTGTATATTTCATAATATTATTATAGAAATCTGCCCCAAGAAGTTGCAAAGTCACTAGAAAACGATAAAAAGCATTTTTTAAATGATTTTATTATGTACCTTTTTGGAATTTTGCCATGACATCTTGGACTATCATTTGGCACTTTATTATCATAATAAATCACCCTATATCACGTCTTAATGCCGCAGTTAACGCCTCAAAAGACAATGTCTTGGATCGCACGGGTTGATATAGACTTGTTTTTATTAGATTTGCATGAGCGCTTTAACAAACCAGGCATATATTTTATTATTGATGACTTCATTCTTCTTAAATTAAGTGTCGGGTAGTTCTGACCAGAAATTCTCAACACTAGCGCGGAATTAGGAAGTTGGCGGTATTTCACCCCCGTGCCTCGGTAGAAATTGACTAGGGGTATGGGTTTAATATTATAACTGCCATGTCACTAACAGATTAGCGCGCCACCATCTTAGACTGCATAATCACTTACCATCAGGTGAGATCGCAGTCAAGGGCTAACCTGAAGTGGAATAAAAAACAAAAAATACTAGTTGGCGCGCTTGGCTTCGCGCTTCGCTTGGCCTCAGTTACCTTGTACTACAGCCACTACTTATGCAGCATGGTTTTGAAGTACGTCCGTGTGGATAAATTGTTTTTTTAGAAGCGCATCCGTAGATTTTACGGAATATTATGTACCAGACGATGTCCGCGTTAAATAAGTTTTTTTAAATCAGCAGTAAACAGTAACATCCACCATTACCACTACAGCCCATTAATGTCCTACGGCTGTGCATAGGCCTACACTCTCATAAGAGAGCGGTAATTAGAGCTTAGACCCACCACGCTGCTCCAAGGCGGGCTGGCAGGCTTTGACGACTATTATCATGTTAGTGACAATAACCGGGACCGACGGCTTAACGGCTTAACGTGCTCTAAGAGGCAAGGGGGTTAGACACCGCCAACTCCTAACTTCGGGCTGAGAATTTCTATCCAGAAAATCCCATTAATGGCCCGACCCGGGACTTGAACCTCAACCTCGACCTCGTCAGCCGCAGCCGAACATGCTAACCGCTAGACCAACGAGGCGGTCAAACAGTAACATACTATAAAATATTTTTTATCTATAGTTGTTTTTCAATGCCGTTTTGTCTTCATTACTTAGAGTTGGAATAATTTAACCAAATCCTTGAAGGTACGCAACCCTCGGAGCGCGAGGCCAACTCGCACTTGGCGGTTTTTTTTAAATAACTTCTGAAACCTACGCCTGGAGCTGACAAAACTAAGTGACAGATGGATGAGTTTTATGAGTCAATAATTTTTAGTCGCAATTTTACTGAGTTCGAAAAAATTATACTTTGATCAAGTCTGAAAAGTTTCAAAGTTATCAAATTCTAAGTAGTTTAAGTCTCTTTTTATATTTTGTCATCAACTTGGAGTGATGGAGAAATTTTATGATCACGAATTTCAAAGATATTTTCTGCTTTTTGAGATGGAATTTTCCAAAAGTTTTAGAATAATTATATCTAAGTATTTATGCCTTCTATTATTATGATTGAAGTGTGTATGCTTAGAGGCATAAGAGAGACATCTAAATTCTGAAATTGATACTTAACTTGGAACTTTAATAAGTTGTTCTGAAAGTTAATCTCCGGTGGGTACAGAAATTGAATAATTAAAGTTAGAAACAGTCCGACGACCTCCCTGGCGCAGTATTAAGCACTGTTGTCCTAACGTGTGCTATATTTACAACAGCGCTCAATACTACGCCAGGATCGTCAAAAGACATAGTAGATATAAGTTAATAATTATATTCCCTAGTTGTACCCGTAATTTCCATGTATACTAGTCGTATAACCAATGATAACGTCAACCTAGATTGTGAACGTGCCCTCAGATTAACGCAAACATTAGTGGAATGTTATTCAGCCTTTGGTATGTATCGCCTCAGACAGGACGGATTAGTAAACACGGCCTTTGAAAACAGGGAGTATAGGCTTAGGAATAGAGATTCATCATTTTATATCTGATGTAACGATTTCTAGATCTTACGTAATGAAACTGCTTATTTTAAGGAAACTATTTTGGTACAAAGACTATAAGGTAAATTACATTGGCAAATTGATATGGATCGAATCAAATTGGATAGGTGGCCTATTTTTAAGGGGGGAATTTTGAAAAAAATAACTTGTAGAGTTCTGGTGACTCCTTGTTTTTTTAATCCCGCGGGAACTCTTCATTTTTCCAGAATAAAATGTAGCCTATGTTACTCTTCAGGTCTTCAACTATATCTATGCCAAAAATCACGTCGATCAGTTGCTCCGTTTCGGCGTGATTAACGGATAAACCAACAAACAAACACTTTCGCATTTACAATATACGAAATGAATATAATATGTGAAATGAAATTTGATGAATGTATTAAGTAACTATCAAAGTGGTGAACAAAATAAACAAATAGTTGTATAGTAAATGGAGTTCTAATTTTCGTTTCAATTTTCAGCCTTTACTTTTAATCTTTTTCCGTATTCCCTATTCGATCCCTCTAACGTTACGGTATCCGAACGATTACCTTGAAAACGATTAGCGAAGCAATATTTTACATAAGTAAGGATTTTTCCTTGTAATGCGATTTCCGCTGTTCCGGATTAGGAAGGGTCCGGGACTGAATGGTGCCATTTATTTATATTTACGAGCTACATATCACTTAGTGAGGGAATATCAGCATTTTTGTGAACGAAACGACCTAGCTATTGCCTTTTCTGTAGTATCTAAGACGTTTTTGGGGATATTTCGCTAATAAGATCAAGTATTATTACTAGGACAATAATATTCATCAAAAGCTTGTTCTGACTGATTTTCAACACATCATGTAATTTTAACACCATTGGGTGCCTGGAAGAGATCGCTATGTAGGCCGCCAAATTGTATATTTACTTTGTTTTTAGCTAAGTTTTAAAAAGGGTCAGGTATTTTTCCTGTCAAGAAATTCCAGTTGGTAGTAATCTGGATTTATGAAATTGGCGCTGATTCACCCCATGCCTCGAACATCATGTAAGGCTTTACATCATTTTCGAGGCGACGGCTTTACATAGTGATTACATACTGATTCAACGTCAAATGTACTCCATTTACAAATAAATAAATTGATTGATGTCCAGAGCACATACTACGATCGCTTATAGCAGTATTATTTAAATACTAGCTGATGCCCGCGACTTCGTCCGCGTGGATTAAGTTTTGGATTACCACAGGAACCACTCAATTTTCCGTAAAATAAAAAGTAGCCTATGTCACTTTCCAGGTCCTCAACTATGCCCATGCAATCACGTCAATCCGTTGCTCTGTTGCAATGTGATTGAAGGACAAACAAACACACATTCGCATTTATAATATTAATTATGATTGTTGATGCTCTTGTTTTAGAATTGCAATCCTTATTTTGAGGAGTCGAGGTACGTCATAATATGAAACTGAATATAATACTGCTTTTAAAAATAGGCCCGCTGTGCCTGAGTTTGCTCTAGTCATGTTGGATTTCTGTCTCTTGTTAAGAAATAGAGAGTGTACCGGTGTTTGCGCAAACAATTGTGGTCGGGAAGACGTAATAGTATTCAGTTTTGAAAAATTTTCTATCTGAATAGGTTTATTTATTCAAAATTTAAACAAGAGCATAGCTTCTAAAATAAACTAGTGCCAGTTAATTATTATTATAAAACATTTATTGCTAATATGGGTAAATAGTTGGATTAAAAAAAAATTTGCTCCCCAAGAGGGTATAGGCCTCATCCAAGCTCTCCCATAGCTTTCGGTCTAATGCCTTCTTGGCTTACCCTGGACACGCTGTCGCCACGATGTCTTCAGCCCAGCGTTTAAGCGGTCGGCCTGTCGTGTGTTGGCCGAAGTGCGGTCCTCTCCACCGAGTAGCAATCGTGCTCCACCTTTCATCTGTCATATGCATACAATGGCCCAGTCCTTCAAACTTATCTGACCCGGTGGCAAAAATTGGAACTAATTTTTATGTCTGTTAAATTATTTTTAAATTTTATTTTTCATGTCTACTAGCGATGCTGTCATCGGTTTAGATAAGTTTGTGGGACTGTACTTACAAAATTACATTGCGACACATCATTTTTTATATTCCTACGTTGACGTCCATTCAGCGACAACATGTCACCGCGGCGTGAATGGATGACAAAAGCACAATGCTAAAATGTTACCGTTATCTGTTTTTCTTCCCACAAAGAAATATATTTCTCGCGATGCGACACTCGAAGATGTTTACGTAATCGTTCGTCACATACTACTTTTTTCCGCGACTTTAGGTTAAAAGAAAGGTATGTGTGTGCAATTCACACACGGCAGAAGTGAAACTTCAGAAAAGTAGCCTACAGGAGAATGAGATAAATATAACTTGTATTCGATCTCATTCTCTCGCAAATAGCTGTTGTTGTCACTCAAGTGTTGCATATACAGTTGTCGCGCGAGATCCGAAGAGGCTTAGGGAATGTTGACGTAATGAGATAAAGTTGTGTTTAGTCGATACTACGTTATCGATACAAATACATGTTTAGTATCTATGCGCGTGCATTGAATCAACTATGAAATAATAATTTTATGAGGATATTAAGTGCAATAAGGAAGAAAAACTAAATTGTATCATAAAATCTAATTATAATGAACGTAAATTTAATTAATCTATCACAATCAGAATAATCAGTACTATAAGGAATTAAAGAATTAAACACAGACAACTATTAAGTATTGCACTATTTATAGTACAAATAACCCTGCTATTGCAAAATTAAAAACAGGACTCGATAAAACTTACACTCACGTCAAGGGCGGCACTAGGCGGGAGTGTGCGGGGTATGAAGCAACGGTTGGGCGTGGGGCGCACCCGTCCGCTACCTCAGCCCCCGATCCCCCTGAGCTGGCGCGTGGACTATAGATAAGAGTAAAGCAATTCTTATTATTCTTCTCAATCGTGGACTTAGAGGAGTGGTGTTACCTACTGGGATACGTAGACCTGTGCGCTTCAGTCGTTATCAGTTGAAGTGGCCTACTCTATGATGTAAGCTTTCTCTGTTTTCAAAAGGTAAGAGACAGAGAGTTACACTATCTCATTTATTATATTAGAATGGATGTTATCCTACTTTTTGTTGGGGTAATTGTGGTGTTTATATATGTGTTGGCAAGAAAATAGGACACTATAATAGCAGCTATTCAAAGTTTCTATTTTTGTTGTGTTGATCAAATAATGTAGCCTGTTTTTGTTAGCAATGTATAATTCTTGACACTGTTTTATGTGAAGAGAGTGTATCATAAATACATTTCATTGAATATTTATAACTTTTTTATAGTCTTTGTTTCGTTTTCTTTATTGTTTAGGTTAACAGCCGACCTGACCTTATCGTTGTCTGATTAATCTCAATATCATATTTTTTTCAATTAGACCATCTAGGCATTCAATAATCAATCACTTACATAAAAGATATACTATATTAATTAAAGATATTTTAATATCGAAATAGAAAGTTTTAAAGGATTAATTATTAATGGTAACTTCGTTTTTATTTTACCAAAGTCATAGAGCCTAAGAAAGATTTTAGCAGTAACTTAATATTTGAAATATTTTCACTATTGGTATTATTATTACGTTTAACTTCAACGTACTTGAAATCCTATAAAATGTTCTATTTTAATCGTTGTATGATTACAACCGTTGTAAATACTTGAATTTTATCTGATGGGCAAACTTTGGATATATATTATTGAAGATATTTACTAACATAAGATACTTGTTTCAGGATAAAGAAATGAAATTTAAGAATGGAATACATTCCCTGCGATTAAGAAAAATAACGATGGTGTCAGAGACGAGGTTATAAAAGGATGCGTGCGCATCTGCTGCGGACTACATTGTCACCCGTCGTTGCGTGTCGTTCTTGTGTGATTTTATTTTCTCGCTGTAATTTTTTTATTGTTCATGTTAATAAATGAGTCAGGAGAGCTTTTACGTCTTTCTTCTTCAAGTATCCTCTAGAAATTTGCAAGATCAGAAGTGGGATTCGGTATCAACGTGATGCCTAATCCTACCGGCTATTCTGATTCTATAATTCTATACTTGAGGGGTCCATACAGGGGTCAAATGTTGGGTGTTGAATCGGAATGTGTTGTAAGTGACGCGAATGCGGATATGCAATCATTTTGTTTGAAGTAACGAGTAAGAGTTCAGATAGTTACAGCACATATGTTGACTATACTTGTCGTTCACTTCTTCGTTTGCGAATAGTGAGAGGGCTCAGTGTTGGGTAATTGATGTTTTGAAAAACTGGATTGCAGTCTAATTGTCATCGTTGCCTGGTTGCCGTGTAAACAGAAGATGTAAACATTGGGTGTTCAGGTTCTTATTCAGTTCTGCGCATATCAGCCATGACATATTGTCATGTCATGTCAATTATTTGTCTACTTGTGTTTATTTACTTTCGTGTAAAATTATTTGAAGTTTGACCTGTTAATTTTTGGTAGTTTTGTGATCTTGTTAAAGTTGTGTACGTAGAATAAAGTCTGGTTTGTTTGTTCGTATTTCTTTCACAGATAAAGGACCGCTGGTATGCTCACATTTATAGAGAGCACCAAAAAGGAACATTTCTACTTGTTCACATTTAGAGAATGTTGTTCAAGTTAGTTTCGTTCGATGGATATGTTACGAAGTTATTACTCGAAATGTGGTTCATGTGATATGGCTTGTAAAGGTATTCAGAACCTGTGGCAAACGTGTGTGGTGTGGTCATTATCTGTTGTATGTCCCTTTCATATTCGGCGCTCAACACGGTGTGAGGCGTTCTGGACGCGCCAGGCAGCGCGCTCGCTTGCTGAGCCGAGCTGCGCGTCTACATGTCGCGCAGGGCTGCGCGCTCGCCTGCTGAGCCGAGCTGCGCGTCTACATGTCGCGCAGGGCTGCGCGCTCGCCTGCTGAGCCGAGCTGCGCGTCTACATGTCGCGCAGGGCTGCGCGCTCGCCTGCTGAGCCGAGCTGCGCGTCTACATGTCGCGCAGGGCTGCGCGCTTGCCTTGCTGCTGCGCGTCTACATGTCGCGCAGGGCTGCGCGCTTGCCTGCTGCTGCGCGTCTGCTGGTCGCGCAGGGCTGCGCACTTGCCTGCTGAGCCGAGCTGCGCGTCTACATGTCGCGCAGGGCTGCGCGCTTGCCTTGCTGCTGCGCGTCTACATGTCGCGCAGGGCTGCGCGCTTGCCTGCTGAGCCGAGCTGCGCGTCTACATGTCGCGCAGGGCTGCGCGCTCGCCTGCTGAGCCGAGCTGCGCGTCTACATGTCGCGCAGGGCTGCGCGCTCGCCTGCTGAGCCGAGCTGCGCGTCTACATGTCGCGCAGAGCTGCGCGCTTGCCTGCTGCTGCGCGTCTGCTGGTCGCGCAGGGCTGCGCGCTCGCCTGCTGCTGCGCGTCTGCTGGTTGCGCAGGGCTGCGCGCTCGCCTGCTGAGCCGAGCTGCGCGTCTACATGTCGCGCAGGGCTGCGCGCTTGCCTGCTGCTGCGCGTCTGCTGGTCGCGCAGGGCTGCGCGCTCGCCTGCTGCTGCGCGTCTGCTGGTCGCGCAGGGCTGCGCGCTCGCCTGCTGAGCCGAGCTGCGCGTCTACATGTCGCGCAGGGCTGCGCGCTCGCCTGCTGAGCCGAGCTGCGCGTCTACATGTCGCGCAGGGCTGCGCGCTCGCCTGCTGAGCCGAGCTGCGCGTCTACATGTCGCGCAGGGCTGCGCGCTCGCCTGCTGAGCCGAGCTGCGCGTCTACATGTCGCGCAGGGCTGCGCGCTTGCCTTGCTGCTGCGCGTCTACATGTCGCGCAGGGCTGCGCGCTTGCCTGCTGCTGCGCGTCTGCTGGTCGCGCAGGGTTGCGCGCTTGCCTGCTGAGCCGAGCTGCGCGTCTACATGTCGCGCAGGGCTGCGCGCTTGCCTTGCTGCTGCGCGTCTACATGTCGCGCAGGGCTGCGCGCTTGCCTGCTGAGCCGAGCTGCGCGTCTACATGTCGCGCAGGGCTGCGCGCTCGCCTGCTGAGCCGAGCTGCGCGTCTACATGTCGCGCAGGGCTGCGCGCTTGCCTGCTGCTGCGCGTCTGCTGGTCGCGCAGGGCTGCGCGCTTGCCTGCTGCTGCGCGTCTGCTGGTTGCGCAGGGCTGCGCGCTCGCCTGCTGAGCCGAGCTGCGCGTCTACATGTCGCGCAGGGCTGCGCGCTTGCCTGCTGCTGCGCGTCTGCTGGTCGCGCAGGGCTGCGTGCTTGCCTGCTGCTGCGCGTCTGCTGGTCGCGCACGGCTGCGCGCTTGCCTGCTGCTGCGCGTCTGCTGGTCGCGCAGGGCTGCGCGCTTGCCTGCTGCTGCGCGTCTGCTGGTCGCGCAGGGCTGCGCGCTTGCCTAGTGCGCGACACTTCACGCTCGCCTGCCGCGCTGCGAGGCGTGACACTGCGTGTTCGCTAGTCACACTGGGAGGTGTGACGCTACGCGACTAACTGCGTGCAGGGATGCGGTGACTGATGTGGTTTCAGGTTTGGCCGAGCGCACTATTTTTTTGGGCTAAGTTATGCTAACGTCGCGCCTATGTCTTATGCCATGAAGTTGCTCTTTATACTTTTCTCAACGATGCCGCAACGAGACAAGCTAACGTCGCGCCTCTGTCTAACCAGGCTAAGTCATGCTAACGTCGGGCTTAATGACTTAGGCCTGTGCTGTCTGTACACTCTGGGCAGAAAAGCTAACGTCGGGCCTCTATCTTGCCGTACTAAGTTAATGCGAACGTCGTGCCTATGACTTAGATGTGTACTCTTCATCGTATCGGGCAGACAAGCTAACGTCGTGCGACTGTCTTGCCGGGCTAAGTCATGCTAACGTCGTGCTTAATGACTTAGGCCCAAGTTGTTCTAACACTGCTTACCAGATAGGGTATAACGTTGTGCCACTGTCGTGGTATGTCATGCTAACGTCGCGCTTAATGACTTAACCAGTGGCCGTAACGTTTCGAATTTTATTTATACGCCTAACGTGTCTTCTGAAATTTGAAGCGTTGTATTCGGTAATGGCCGTAAAAAGATATGTGAAGTTTGTTGTTTTATGTGCGCAGGTGCAGACAAGGACATGATATGATCTTCCGGGTTGCCAGCAACCAACAAGGTTCTGTGGTGCCGAGGCCTGCAGGTGCTTCTGTTACGCCTGCCATTTAAGAGCTTCAAGATTCTGGTCTGTGTCCAACGGAGTCTAAACAATGCCACTGCTGGACTAGAGGAGCTGAAATGAAGGAGCCCGGGGACGGTCTCGGGTCAGTCTGGCCGTATTGAAGATATTTACTAACATAAGATACTTGTTTCAGGATAAAGAAATGAAATTTAAGAATGGAATACATTCCCTGCGATTAAGAAAAATAACGATGGTGTCAGAGACGAGGTTATAAAAGGATGCGTGCGCATCTGCTGCGGACTACATTGTCACCCGTCGTTGCGTGTCGTTCTTGTGTGATTTTATTTTCTCGCTGTAATTTTTTTATTGTTCATGTTAATAAATGAGTCAGGAGAGCTTTTACGTATTTCTTCTTCAAGTATCCTCTAGAAATTTGCAAGAATATATACTTCTCTCTCTGCGCCGCATTCCCCATTGCTGACAGTCGTGACCCCATTCCATTAATCACTTAATGGCAGGAGTTTTTCTTGGGATAATAAAGCGGTGGGTTTCCAGGTCTTTCCGCATTTCTACTTATGCTGAGGAAAAATATTTCGGATAAATAAAAATAAACAGTCACTGCGACATAATCATTTCGAGACTTGGGCATTCAGATAGGCATAAATATGATCTATATACATTTCACTCGGGATAATCGTAAAAATAAGTGGGCCCAGACGAAAAATAATCTTCTCAACGAGCGCCCTTATATAGCTCCTATATAACTTTTTGACTGTTCGCGATCATATATGAGAAGTTACCTCCGAATGTCGGATTCTAGGCGCGAAGTATACCACTTGTCCTTATTTATGATCCGCCATTTCCTCGCGTAATATCTTTATTTTTCTCTTCGAGGGTAGTTGCGTAAGGGCTCTCAGCCACGGAAGTTTGATATGAGGAAAACGTTTTGGTGGGATTCAGTTTGTTGCTTGATTGAGATTCCGTTTTGATAAGTTAACAAAGGGCTTATCTTCTTTTTATTTATTTATTATTCTTCCAGATGATGCCCGAGGCTTCGTCCGCGTGGATTAAGATTTTTTGATTCCCGCGGGCAGTCTTTATTTTTTCGGCGTAAAAAGTAGTCTATGTCCTTACCCGAAATACAAACTATTCCCATACCAAATTTTATCCAAGTTGGTTAAACAGATGGGCCGAGAAGGCGAAGCAAACAAATGGACAAACAGATATGCAGACACACATCGCATTTTTATAAATGCGATGTGTGTCTGCATATCTATCTGTGTGTGTGTGTGTTATATAAGTATGGATTCTATTCAATTCAATGTTATTATTATAAAACTATCTAACCAGCAACGTCGCACGTCCGCGTGGATTAAGTTTTTTATTATTACCGCGGAAACTCCATTTTCCGCGGAAGTTTTCCGAGATGCAACGTATGTCTGTACCAAATTTCAACAAAATCGGTTAAAAAGATAGGTCATTAAAGCGTAACAGTTCTGACAGGCATTTAAATAAGTAGAGATAATTAAATTAATTATAAGTTAAAATTTTATTACTTAAACAAATTATAGTTTATTTCCAGTATTATTTAAAGTATTTACACATGTATAAATCACTGGTGCGCTCTCAACTTGAATACGCTGTTTGTATTTTGAATCCATATTATGAAAAGTACATTGAAAGATTGAAAAATGTCCAGAACAAATTCTTACGTAGGATGTAGTTACCTCTCTTTTGGCCAGCTCCTCGAAAAGTATAATATACTTGACTTGCGGTCGAGGCGAAAACAATTAGAAGCTATGCTCTTATTCGACTTGTGTCATAATAAATACAATTGTATTCCCTTAACCCGTAAACTATGTTATAAAGTACCAGTTAAGAGTCATGTGCGCAGTAGTCAAACGCACAAACTGTTTGCTATACTAAAATGTCGAACAAATGCTGGAAAGCGCTCACCATTATGGAGAATGACTAAGTCTTATAACGAATGTTTTGGCAATATTGACTTATTTTCTACTCGTGTAGGCTCTTTCAAGAGGTTGCATATGGATTATCTTAAAAGGAATGGAATAAATTTAGATCATAGAACAACTATTGTTATTTTGCAAATTTTTATTATTGTTAATATATAAATTAATATAAAGGTATAAAACTATAAATATTAAACATCATTAATAAGTTAAGACTAATAGTTAATAGTTTGATATGTGTAACTTTTATTGTATACTAGCGGTCGCCCGCGACTTCGTCCGCATACAATTTCTGATTTCCTATGAGATTTTCCCGCTGCAAAAGGCCTACTCATAGCAGCTATATAGCATCGGCAGGTTTTTATTATTTAAGACTAAAGTCCTTAATCCTGACTTCAAAACTTATAACCTTCATGCAAGCTTTCAACCCCTATTTCACGCCCTTTGGGGTGGATAATCGTAAAATTCTTGTTTATAATTAAGTAATCTGTGGTTAACGCAGTTGGTAGCATGTTCAAGAAATATTTACTATAAAATGTTATATAACTACTCTAGCGGCACGCTATGATGGCCGGTTTGACACATTACAATAGTGATGTGGAATGTCAATTTATTCTCGAACAAAAAACAATTAAGTTTTGTTTTTGTACCTGATTAAATAGGTTTAATAAAACAAAAATGTATATGTTTATTTAATTTATTTGAACGAACTGAATATTTGAACGAAAATGAATATACATACTTTATATGCACACAAGAAACATATGAATACAAAAGATACCAAAAAAGGTGCCACAAAAGGCCATAATTAATCAGATTCGTCCATACTACTATTTTCACTGTCGTCACTGCTATCATCACATACATTAATAATTATATGTTCGTTTTCTATAATATTATCTATTTTCACATCTCTTTCATAATCTTCCCTTATTAATTTAACAGTTCTATTCACAACCTTTTCCCAGTCTCCTTTAGTCACATGTTCACAAGCTTCTTCTAATAATTTTAGCATTTTTTTTGTGGTAAATGGGGGTTCTGTATTGTGTCTTGCAGCATATCCCTTAATTTGAGCCCACACCAACTCAATCGCATTATACTCACAATGGTAAGGCGGTAACCGTATAACTCTGTGCCCATGTTCTAATGCTATTTCGTCAATGACGTATCGGATCTTGGTTGGTTTGTTTTCTTTTAAAAGACGTACTAATTCCGCTTTTAACATATGTTTGCATCTACGCCATTTTTACGAAGCCATGCGACGATATCAGCTTTCTTTTGGGATTGGGCAGGTGGCTTGTCAATTTGCATCGAGTGGTATGGGGCGTTGTCCATAATTATAATAGATGGTTCAGGGAGGCTACACAACATTGAGGTAAACCATTCAGTAAACTTTTCTCCATTCATGTCTTCATGATAGTCTTCAGTGGTTTTTGACGCAAAAGCCATGAGAGAACCTTCGACAAACCCGTTGATGGTTCCGGCGTGACAAATTATAAGTCGCGATCCTTTTCCTACAGGAACTTTGGAAGTAGATGCTGCTGTGTCATCGTTCCAAGAACGGCCTACAGTATGGTTAGCATTAAGCCATGTTTCATCCAAGAACACAACATTTTGCCAATTTTTGATTTCTTTCACTTGCCGTAAAAAAGTATACCTTGCCATCGCTATATCAAATCTTTCCATCAATATTTTGCGTTTGTTACATTTTTTGTATCGAAATCCAATGGTCTTCAAAATTTTCGTTAAAGAACTTTCCCCACCGAAGAATAATCCAGCTTCCTTCAGTGAATGCACCAACTTTTTTCTTGTTGGATACTCCTTCTGTAAATAGTAGCCGTAAACATGTCTTCGGATAGCATCGGCATCAAAGCTATCGATGCCTACGACTGGTTTTGCTCGTTTTCTCTTTTTTGGTGTGTGAAGTTTATTTTCTTCTGTGCCAGTCTCGCCATATTTTTTTTAGTTATCCGTCTAACAGTTCGTTGTCCAATATTAAGCGCATCAGCTACGCGTTCAACCACTGACGTTATAGGTAAAATTGGCCCTCCATTTTGAGCTTCACGAAAAGGGCTTGAACAGAGTCCAAATTAACGAGCAAGGGTCAACAGTAATGCAGTATCAATATTTGAAATCCAAAGCCAGGTCAAAACTATATCACAATCGCATTGCACTGACAGTTATCCTATGTGACGATCGTATTAGATTCCATTTTTAAAAATTTATTGATATTTTTTTGCGATTTCAGAGGTTTGTCCGAAAATTGTTCATATTCACAAGTACATTCACCCCTTAAATGGTGCAAACTGATTTTTCTACACTTGTATACATTTAAGAAATCAATTTAATAAATAAATTTTGAGTCCTAAACCTAAAACTACATTCGATAAAATTTATGAATCTCTGCACATCACTATCGTCAATAAAGTAATACAATTATTTCCTTCAAAGTCGTTATCAATTAATACGGAACTTCATGAGAAACTACATTCGATAAAATTTATGAATCTCTGCACATCACTATCGTCAATAAAGTAATACAATTATTTCCTTCAAAGTCGTTATCAATTAATACGGAACTTCATGAGCGGACAAACGTCAAACCGGCCATCATAGCGTGCCGCTAGATTATATACTGTTTGTATAATGCTCTGCGTGCTACTGTTTGTTAACCCGAATAAATAAATAAAAAAGTTAGATTTTAGTCTTAGGCTTTTCGTGATCAATTAAGTACAGGTAAATATTATAATTTAGTAATAGCTTCGGTAACAGCATCGTAAGAGTAACTCTCGTGGTTTTTTGCAGTGCTACATAAGATGACTGTAAAAAATGTGCTGATTATTAAAAAAAACATTCAGACAAATGTTATCTTTATTACACTCAGAGCTCAAACTTAACTAAGTTAATTCATTTATATTTAAAAAGTTCCAAAACATTAGTTGTAGATCTCACAAATTCGGACTTAAATAAGGCGATAGTAATATTTCCCCCTCATTACAATTCACCGAGATCTGGAACAAAATTCCGTTTTATAACAGTATTATTTCCGGGGACATCCGAATACTGGAGGCCTTTAAAAATCTAATTATGTTTCTGTGCCATTCGTTGTATGCCGGCCATCTTAAATGATTTCTTTTCTTGAAGTGTTCCCCAATTCTGCTTCGCTTCAGGCCATGTAATAATTTTATTTATTTTTGAACTTTCAATTTTAATTTCACAACCTTTTTCGTGCACCTAATCAATCTATACTAATATTATAAATGCGAAAGTTTGGATGGAGGTTTGTTACTCAATCACGCCTGAACGGCTGAACGAAGCTAGATGAAATTTGGCACAGATAAAGATTATAGTCAGGAATAGCACATAGCCTACCTTTTACATTAAGGAGTTTCTGTGGGAATCAAAATATTTCAATCCATACGCTGGAAGTCGGGAGCATCAGTTAGTGTAATGCACCTGCAAAGTTGAGCAGATCCGAGATGTAGCATCTTTTTAATAGGTATTAACTTCATGCACACCTGACGATTTGATGCCTGCAGTGAGATTGCGTAACTTCTGCATTAGTCATTGTTACAGTATCAATTGTTGTGATTGGCTGAATTTATGGTATCCTTGCTGCGTCAAAGGATTTTCACCAATAGTGGAAGAGTGTTAACCAAACAGAGGTGATTGCGATCGTTACATTGTAGCTGTCATATTTAGCCGGTCGCCCTGCGGGTTTCCTTCTTTTGTTATTCCAAGTATTGTTTTTGACATATTACCTCCAAAGTACGGAGACATTTTCCAGCTACTATGTTCCCTCACAACTACAATATGGGGTTCAATGGGCAGATAAATTAAATCCTCAAAATACGGCAACATGTATCTCTTTATGTATATAAAACAAATCTAATCTTATCCTAATCTTAACCCGATAGCTTTTTACACGACTGCCCTGAAAAACGGGGTGCAATGTTTTCAGGGTGCATGTATGTGAGTTTCCTTATTCCACCATCTATATACTAATATTATATATGCGAACGTGTTCCTGTCTGTCTGTCTATCTGTCTGTCTGCTACGCTTTCACGGCCCATCTGTTCAACCGATTTTGATGAAATTTGGTACAGGGATAGGTTGTATGCCGGGGAAGGACATAAGCTACTTTTTATCCCGGAAAATTCAAGAGTTCCCGCGGGAATCAAAAAACCCTAATCCACGCGGACGAAATCGCGGGCATCATCTGGTAACTTTATAGCGCCTGAACAGATATGGGTGTATGGGTATCGTTAGAATCCTTGCTTCATTCCGAGTGACGCGGGTTATAATATTTATGAAAAAAATATATCTGGCATTTTATTTTGGCAGAGCAGGGGGCCATACTGCCAACGCTTAAAGCCATATTGTTTCATAATTTTTGCCTTTTGTGTTTTAGAAATTTAATCCTTATATTAGGAACTTGAAGGTACGTGGTGTCAAACTGTCATTTGGAGTAGTATTGCTTAAATATTGCTTTAAGCGTTAGCAGTATGGCCCCAGTCGTGTTTCTTAATTTGTTTAATCAATTTAATGGCAGCGGCAGCAGTGCAGCTTCAAGCTTGCTACGCGCTTTTTAATTGTCCTACATTTTTTGTTTCATCCACCACTACCACCACCACTACAGCCCATTAACGTCACACTGCTGATAGGAGAGAGGGTAATTAGAGCTACGACCCACCACGCTGCTCCAATGCGGGTTGGCGGGCTTTAATGATTATTATCATGTTAGTGATAATAACCGGGACCGACGGCTTAACTTGCTCTCCGAGGCACGGGGGTGAAACACCACCAACTTCCTAACAATGGGCTAGTACTGAAAATTTCTAGTTAGAAAAACTCAATACTTAATTATGGCCCGACCCAGGACTCGAACACGGGACCTCGTCGCAGTCGAATATGCTAACCACTAGAACAACCAGGCAGTTGTTTTCATCATATTATATCAGTAGTAAAAGTGTATCAAAGTAAATAAAGATTTATAAAGTAAATGAAAATCCCATCAAAAACATAAATGTAAAATGAGAGCCAAGTTCAAAATTGTGATATATATGCCTTGGTTGTTGACTTCAGCGACAAAAGGAGTGAGATCTAAATGGGTGCCAAGTTCAATGGTCAGTCCTGCAATTTATATATCCCATCAAAAACATAAATGTGAAATGAGAGCCAAATTCAAAATTGTGATATATATGCCTTGGTTGTTGACTTCAGCGACAAAAGAAGTGAGATCTAAATGGGTGCCAAGTTCAATGGTCAGTCCTGAAATTTATTTATAACAACATATAATATTTTATAACAACTTAAAATATCATTTCTTCTTATAACGTAGTATAAAATGTTGAAGACTAAGGCTTTGGCTTGGCTAGTTTTCATATACGAATTATAGCGTTCACAAGTTGTAAAGCTGTAAGTTCTTATTTTATTCTTCCGAAAATTTTGCTTGCTGGTAGAAACGTTACTTTTAGGTACCTACTTAATAATAATTCGTATATGGAAACTAGCCAAGCCAAAGCCTTAGTCTTCAACATTTTATACTAAGTTATAAGAAGAAATGATATTTTAAGTTGTTATAAAATATTATATGTTGTTATAAATAAATTTCAGGACTGACCATTGAACTTGGCACCCATTTAGATCTCACTTCTTTTGTCGCTGAAGTCAACAACCAAGGCATATATATCACAATTTTGAATTTGGCTCTCATTTCACATTTATGTTTTTGATGGGATATATAAATTGCAGGACTGACCATTGAACTTGGCACCCATTTAGATCTCACTCCTTTTGTCGCTGAAGTCAACAACCAAGGCATATATATCACAATTTTGAACTTGGCTCTCATTTTACATTTATGTTTTTGATGGGATATCATTACTTTTTGTACAGAAATTATTGAACTCAATCTCAAACTCAAAACATATTTATTCAAAATATGTACCTACAAAGTACACCTTCTGACGTCATGCTTACAGAGCATAAGACGTGATGGTGATAATTAACTACGATATCTTAAAACTAAAACTACGAGGGTTTCAAACGTGCCCTGGTCTGAGAAGAGCCCGCAATAAACTCCGCTTTTTTTTTATTATCACCATCTCACAAATATTTGAAATTATATATATGTACTTATAATATAACATTACATAATCAGCCGTTGTAACAATTCATACCCATGCCTTGCTATCATTCAAATAATCCTTTACACTGTAATAGGACTTTTCTATTAGTTTAGTTTACGTTTTACAAAAAGTTCAAAATCAAAAGTTTTTTGTGAAACATTGAAAACAAGCACGGTAAACAGTCGATATCACTAAAACTACTATAAACAATGAATACAAATCACAATGACTGACAGCTTGAACTGACGACTTCAAATACGTTTCTTCTTCTTTTCTGTCAATGACGTTTCGTTGCACAAAATGTATGAATACGAAGGTAAGGTTTTAATGCAACTATATTATTATTCATTATTATTTACATTAAAATAATAATTATGTGTCATTTTCAATAGTTAAGGAGTTACTACCACCGCTCAAAGCAGTATTGTTTCAAACTAACGGTTGAATGTCACGTACTTTGACGTCCTTAAAATAATGATTATAACACTACAACATAAACGTCAACAATATTAAAATAATACGGCTTTAAGCAATGGTAGCATGCCTCGTGTCAGAGTTTTGATCTATCCTTTGATCATAAAAATGACGATTTTTGTACGTTTATATCTAAATAACCATTTGAGGTGTGCTTATGAAATTTGGAGCACATATGTATCTCACGGGTCTCAATATATGCGCCAAATTTGACATGTTTATGTGAAATAGTTTTTGAGTTATGAGGGGGTCAAAAGTGGCTCCAAATGGTTCGTGTAATATTACACACGGTGCTGCTCGCCAGTTTTTTTGAACTTTGGCTGGACACGCTTCCGCGTGTCTTGATACTCTGTACCTCGGCTTTCCACATCCTCCTTAATTGTCATCAACAGAAGTACATGTAAACTACAAAAGTTTATTTATAAATAGCTAAGATTTTTAAAATAGTTGAAGATCAAGTATCCGTATCTCGAGATACAAAGGCAGAAAGAAACAAAAGAGATGCAGCCACAATCAAAAGACGTCATCCGCAGTTCTGAAGCACGGCAATTCTAAAATATAAGTATACCTATTTTTGTTTCCACAAGGTTCCTTATTTAGAAGGTCATACTCAAATAAACTTTTCAGAGTTTTACAAGGCCTTTAGAAGCGTGCAATAATATTTATTCAAATAATAGCTACTTTTTATTAGTTTCCTGAACATCGGGTCTTGTTTAAATAAAGTTTTGAACGGCTGATAATTTCTAGAATTAATTCATTCTAAAAGATGAAGTATTTTCTTTATATTCGCTATTTAGATAAAAAAAAATCACATAATCAGTTGACAATTTCAATGAAAATCAAGATTTTGGGGAAAATTATGTCCAGTCGATGTTTTTCCGTATTTGCTTAAAAGTCTTAGATTAAATTTCCAAGAACGGAAAATAATACCCAAGGCATAGTATTCGGAGATTTTAAAAAACAAAAATCCTTTTTTTTCATTAACCGATATAACTATCACTTAATTCCGTATTTATTTTGATAGAAGTGATCTACAATAAGTAGATCATATATGTAGAAGGTAAAGAAGTATCTATGAACTATCATGGCTTTCACTTAAAATCCAATAAACTCTTGTGAGTAGCAAAAATTTAAAACAGAAATATTTGCAGTTCAACGGCAGGTTAATGCATCAATCAATCACATCCGTACCACATGCGTATGAAATACTGCGAAATCCGCACAGGTATCGAAACGGATTAAATATGTCCGCCTCTTGTACATTATTAAATGATTGCGACTTCAGTTTTCATCGAGTACCATTGAATGACCTCTTTTTCCGCAAATAAAATTCCATTTCTGTATTTCTTATTGCTTTCTTCAGCTAGAGTTCTTTTTTACCCTTTTGAGTAGTTTTTTTACCTCTCAATCTTTGGTATGGCATTCATAATGTTGTGAACGGTGTCAAAACTAAATATTATAAAATCCAACGATAAATAGTATTTAAAAAGGTATTTATAAAGGTATTTAGGTTTATACGTTTACTTAATAATAATTATGTCATATAATATCCTCTTTCGTCCGAACCTTGCTCGTGTGCGGACGTCTTGAACAACGTAACAGCGATCGGCTGCGTGCGCTTGTGTGTGTTGCTGCTACTCGATTCGCACACTTTTAAATAACCTGTTTTACGCCGGTCCGGCAGTATATGCAAAAAAATCAGAACATGTCAAACAGTACGAGGTCCGAAAACCGAAAACACGTTTTCAAAAAACTGAAATTCCTAAAGAACACTAGGCTTCTAAAAATGGTTTACTTTGCATTGTGTAACTCGGTCCTTACATACTGCATAACCTCCTGGGGTGGTGCAGCAAAAACCATTCTGAAGGAACTTGAGCGTGTTCAAAGAGTCTCTTTAAATGTCCTATTCTCCAAACCTCGTAGATATTCACTTTTTAAACTTCATACAGAAAACTATGTATTGACTATTCGACAACAATACTATCTACAAACTATCCTAAAGTTTCATTAAAGCCCAGAAGTACTTCGAATATTCAGTTTGGAGAATATCTCAGGAAAACAATCAACTAAACGTAGACTCACGTGGCCAACGCCAAGAACAAAATCTGCATTCACCCAGAGATTCTTTAGATACACAGCACCACTACTTTATACATTCGCCAATAAACAATTAAATCTAATATATCTAAAAATCTAAACATACCTGCCGAAGACTACTATTTAACTGGCTCAAAAATCATATGAAGAAACCGAACACGTTCTAAGACAAAATAAAACATAAAACTTTTACTAGTAAGCAGAATCTAATCAAATAAATACTTTATAGTAACAAATTTCATATATTATATTCACATTATATTATATATACTAATAAAATATAGATCAATTAAAATGCACAAAATACAGATAATTCAAATAAACCTGGTGGGAGGCTTCGGCCGTGGCCAGTTACCACCCTACCGGCAAAGACGTGCCGCCAAGCAATTTAGCGTTCCGGTACGATGCCGTGTAGAAACCGAATAGGGGTATGGGTTTAATATAACTGCCATGCCCCTAACAGGTTAGCCCGCTATCATCTTAGACTGCATCATCACTTACCATCAGGTGAGATCGCAGTCAAGGGCTAACTTGTAGTGGATAAAAAAAAAAAAAAACTTAAAACTAAGTAAATATAACATTACTTATAGTAATTGTTCTATATCTTAAAAAATATAATTAAATATACAATAACATTCTCCTAAATCCTTAACTAAATAACTCTTGAAAAATGATTATTTCCTTAAATTATAACTTGCAAACGTTGAATTACAAAATGTAAATACTGTCTTACAGTTTTTGATATTTTTGCATATACTATCGCTCTCATCACGTCCGTGCTACCTATCGTCGCTCGACTCATACCGTGACGATATCATTATCTTTTTGTACGACTACCCACCAACACGAAAGAAAAACATAAAGATCATTTATTGTGTATAACTTTTTATTATTCGATTCCATTTTTTACTAAATATAAATCCTATTTTTGTGTGCTCGGGCGAAGGACTGGCCTCCCATAGCACAGGGAATCCTAGTTTGGGGGCCAGGAACTTAGCTAGACACTGTTTTTGTTTTTCTATTCATCTTATAAGTATTAACCTCAATATAAGCACATTGATTACTTATTTACAAACAATTAATTATTATATTTGAAGGTACGGCGAAGGACTGGCTACCCATAGCACAGGGAATCCTAGTTTGGGGGCCAGGAACCTTAGCTAGATACTATTTCTCTTATATATTTTACTTTTATATGGCTTTTTTATTTTTATATGGCTACGTACCTACTACTACTACTATTGTTTAATTGTACTATATTTCATTCTTTAAAAAACAGTGTTTATCTGTGTTTTCATGAAATAAATAAATTAAAATATTATTTGTATAGTATTTTTATATATTTATTATGTAAAACGTGTTTGGAATTAATTTTATAAAAATGTGTATAAATAAATGGGAGTGTATAATATTATGTCATCATGTGTTCATACACATACAACATGTCGTTGCAGGAAAACTTGTTCTAAAAGTTCCGAGCACCATTATTTATTTCTTATTATTTCCTAAAGCAACGGTTTGAGTAACAACTACTTCTATTAATTAACGTAACACAACAACGTTACTGTTTTCGTTTGTTTCCATTCCATACGGGTTTTTTTTTAATTTTTATTTCCGGTCGTCATCAAAGGCATGAAATTGCAACCAACCATAAAATAGTGGAACGCACACCGCGGTAATTTTATTTTCCCAGCTAAACGACACTGGAAACTCGGCAAGCGAGTGCAAAAAAATTTTGTAAAAAATAGTTTTGGAACTCAATCGACTTCCTTTGAATATGCATGTTGTAACTATTGTACTATTTTCCGCTCTAACTCCTAAAAAAGCGGCTGTGCGGTCGGAGCACTATTTGTGTGAATTATTTTTAAAACCACAAACAAAAATGTGTGTGAGAATTTTTTTCTTGTTTTTGCTTCAAAAGATTTTCTTGTCAATTAATTTTTCTTCTTGATTTAGCAACCAGTATGTTTTAGATTATTTTAAGATAATTTAAAAATCATTTTAGTTTTTTAATTAAAAATACTGACTTATCTGTATGAAATAATATAAGATAGTGATTTGCTGCCCAAAGACTAAACATAATATTATGATAACGGCTTGTTCTCATTAG
Source organism: Erebia palarica (assembly GCA_964035005.1). Lineage (NCBI taxonomy): Eukaryota > Metazoa > Arthropoda > Insecta > Lepidoptera > Nymphalidae > Erebia > Erebia palarica. The sequence goes on from OZ035989.1 coordinate 14,473,028, forward strand.
AATTGGCATTCCAAGAATTGAGTTGAATTTTATGACTGTAATTTAGATGACACTAAAGACTACGTACGCGTAGACAAATACGTAGATTTAGGTTTCTAAAAATCGTGCAAGAACTTTTTGGACTCCCGGGATAAAAAAAGCTTATACTCGTCTCACAGATGCAAACTAGCTCATGCGGCATACTACCATCGCTTAAAACCGTATTGTTTTAATATTGTTGAAGTTCGTATTTTAGAATTAAATTCCTTATTTTAGAGACGTCAGGGTACGTGACATAAAACTGTCATTTGGAAATAATACAGCTTTAAGCGATGGCAGTAACCTCCAGTACCAAATATTCCAAAGTGGGTTAATGGGATGGGTCGTGAAATTGTAATAGACAAACAGACAGACACACCTTAAAATTTTCAATATTGGTATTTTACAAAATCTCTAGCTGTGTATGCAAATCTATATTTCATAGCGGAAAAAATCCAGAAAACATGAAACATGGATGCCAATACCAATATCAATTCCATAGTAAACATCGCGTTGCTGGACTAACGGCAGACTAACTGCGGATGGCATTTTAATTGCGATTGTTTTTTGCGATTTCCATCTTCTCGTAGCTTTGTGAATGTTTGATCTTCAACGGTTTATGCATTTTTACCCAGTGATAAAATAGCATTGAATTGAGTTTTGCAGCCTATGATGGTTTTTCAAGTGAAACTTCTTTAGAATCGTTGTGATTTGAAAATTCGATGAAACGGATGTTGTCGCCACGGTACAAGTAACGCCACCGGACCAACGTATATACAAAGCGTTCCATTTAAGTAATTTTCTGCTTGATTGTTAAAATGAAGCAGTATAGAAAGTCTGATTTGTTAATTGTTTTTATTTATGTTTTATTTTAATCCGCCTCTGCTTGATAAAACGAAAAACGAAATGAAAAAGCGACACAAAAAAGAGACAAACATATTCATAATAGGAATTAGCCTGCGAGAGAATGAGGTAGAATAGAAGTTACATTTATCTCATTATCTCGTAAGCTACTTTTCTGAAGTTTCACTTCTGCCGTGTGTGAATTGCACACATCCTTTTTTTTTATCCACAAGTTAGCCCTTGACTGCGATCTCACCTGATGGTAATTGATGACGCAGCCTCGTAGCGGGCTAACCTGTTAAGGGTGTGACAGTTGTTATAATAATCCCGTACCGTAATCGTATTCTACATGGCGTCGTACCGGCACACTAACTAAATCGCTTGGCGGCACTTCTTTGTCGGTAGGGTGGTAACTAGCTACGGACGAAGCCTCGCACCAGGTCAGACCAGACCAAATTCAGAAATTATAAATTCCAAAATTAACTCTGTCGGAGATCGAACCATGGATCACCCACGCATACGTATACCTGTACAACTATTATTATTTATTTTTTACGTTTACAAAATCAATGATAGTGGTTTGGACATAAGTGGTTCGAGTTCCGGTCAAACACCTTTAACTTTTCGAAGTAATGTGCGTTTTTAAGTAATCAAATTATCGCTTTCAGTAATGGTGAGGGAAAACATCGTAAGTTAACATGGATGCCTGAGAGCAATACGCACTAGGCCAGCTATGCCTATGCACGCTATAGCTCGCTATGAAAGATAAGAGAAGAGATTCCGTGCTTAGTGGCAGGCCGCTGATGGTGTGATATTATTATGATTACTAGTTGATACCTGCGACATCGTCCGCGTGGATAAGTTTTTTTGATTTCCATGGGAACGCCTTATATATCCAAAAAAATCACGTCGTAACAGAGCGGTGTGATTTAAGGACAAACAAACACACTTTCGCATTTCTAATATTAGTATGATGGTGATGCTGATGCGCCTTCTTAAACTCTTTACTCACTACTTTTGAATCGTCGAGTAAATCTACCACTGTTTAGGAATTCCAGTATTACCAGTACAAAGATTCGTATAAGGGTAATAAATTTAGCCATCTGTGAATATTTATCTACTTGTATCTATGTATAAAATACTAAAAATAAAGGAGAACGTTAAAGTTTTAATTATATGCGTTTCAATTAACGCATTAAAGCCCTCTTTGTTGAGATAATACAGATGCTTTAATTAAAAATAAATTTATTTATAACGTAATAAAAAACATTCTTAAGCCAGTTAAGTGCTTCAATCCTTTTCAAAGTAACGGTCCTTTCAACCCTCAATTTAAACCCATTGCAAAATCAGTTTAACTGCACTCAAATTAAGATTTCTATTGCGCAAGGAAGAGCAGTCAAATTCAACTGAAGACTGGACTGTGCCTTATCAGGGTAAAAATAAAGCCAACCAATAAAAAGAAAACCTTATTGGAGTTTATAGTCGAATAAAAATTTAAGGAAAAGTACTTATACAGCTTCGGTTAGTAGTAAATACTGACTACGTTTGAGCAATAAAAGCTTACTTTGTTAAAGTTGCTAGGTACCATTTTAAGACAGCTTGATGTTGTATGTGATTATTTTTCACTTGTGGTTGTCGTCGTTGTCTTAACCAATAAACGTCCACTGCTGCAGAGACATAATTATCTCTAAGGAGATACAAGGAGCTCTACAGAACAATGTCTTGGGGCGCTTGTATTTAGCAGCTTCCAGGTACATAAGTAAAAATAGAACTTTTGGTCTATGGAATTTATTTAGATATCTATATTGCATTCACATATTTTACAGAAAACAGTCACGGTGCAAAGGCATTTTTTAAATAAATGGTACGGCTTATGGTATATTTACTTTCAAATTAACCTCAATAAAAATATTATACAAATAACAGGTTATAGCCGACTATCATCTCAGACTGCATCATCACTTACCACCAGGCTTATAGTATTATAAAAAATATAGGAATACATCAGAGGGATTCTCAAATCATGCCGAAATTAGTTTTATTTTAGAAAAAGATACGTAATAATTGGTGCTAGAAAATAAAGGGCCTACCTACTAAACTATAAAAACCCAATAATATTCTAGAGACTATGATTATTATATCATAAATACTCGTAAATTCTACATGGACTGAGGAAGCCGAAAGGAATACTGCAATTTGGTCATCAAACTCCAACAATGGGTCAGCAATTACATCTGAGCGGAGTTCGATCGACTACGGTGCTCCGTTTAGTTTACTTGCCTCCAGAAAAATTATATAAATTCTTTATAAAAGCTGTTTTACAGTCTAGTTGTATGTGAGCTCATGGTAAATAAATTTACAGTTTTGCACAAAATATACTCGTAAAAAGACTTTCGTACCTCGGCTTGCAGCTTGATAACAAATTCATTCAAGTTTTTTCATTTTTTTGTTTATTTGAATCTACCTAAATTTACCTCAATAGTCAACTGGCAACTCACATCATATTTCTCTGTCGAAATGGCGGAAATCTAATAGGTTTAAAATAATTCTCTAAGTTATTTAATATTCCTTGCAAAAACATTAAGTTCAGTTATAAGGAAAAGAGGAATGAGTAATAGGTAAGTATTGCCTGAGTTAAGAAGCTTGATGCAGCGTCAATGTTCATATTGTAATGAAGACCTGCTGGTTTTTTTTCAAGATTTGGAGAAGATGGGGGTCTTTAAAAAACCTAATTTCACCCAGGTGACTTTCCGGAAAAGGGATAGTTTAAGCAAATATTGTTCGGTAAATATCGATATATATGTAGGTAATAGGTGGGCCCTTTCATAGAAAAAAGTTGGGTGTCTGACTTGTAGGGCATGCCCCTCACCTGTATAAGCCTGTCCTTGTCCCCGCCATAGCTCTGTCCCGCTTTTCAGACAAGATGGCGTTATTAAATACGTTCAAATTCTTTGTTTGACAAGGCCCGTCTATGTAAATTGAGGTCGTTGTCGGTAAATAACTTGTACCGATTCACTCACTCGTCTAAACAAACCTGCGGTTAAGTTTAGCCGAACAGATTGATACGAAGGCTGCAATTTTGCCACAACTCTCTCAGTAACTTAGCCATTTCACGTTTCGGCCCAATGACTTTTCAAGATCCACCTCCGTAAGTGAATTCTAGGTGTGTGTAATAAAAACTGATAAATCTCAAGTAATGCTTACTTACAGTATTGTGAAAACGTTTAGAGTATACTAACTTAGTTAATCTTTTTTCATAAAAGTAAACAGATATACTCCAGTCATACTTTTGCGTTCTGCGTACAGTTGTTTAGTTCTATATGACTAAGGGCGAAAAAACACTGAGGACAAAAAATATTGTCTGCCTGTATGTCCATACCCACACTGTTATAGTACCCACACTAGTTGCACAGACTAGCTCGACAGGACAGGACGTGTAGCATAAATGTAGCGTGGTTTATGAAAATGTAGCGTGGTTTTGCATAATATAGTCACAACGTTTCTGAAGACTGAAGTTGCACTCATGTTTTTTCAACGTCACGTGAAAATATGGTCACGTGCGTAAAGTTTTGCACTATAAAAGTTTACAGTCCACATTAATTTCTCCATTTTCATCCGCAAACAAGAGTTTCCTGAAAATAAAACATGAAAACGTAACAACACAGAAGTTCAATTAAAGTCTGGAAATCTCACTTCGATGTTCCATAAAAATTCTTATATAATACAACCATAAAAATTACGTAGCGTATTCCCCCGCATTCACACAAATGCAGACTTCAAAGGCAGACATTTTTATTATCCGGGTTATATACACGTACCCGGAGGAAAGCAATTAGACTACCTACGTACACACGTTGAAAATTAAACTTTATTTCATAGGCAATTAAGTTGAAATTAATTTATGAGTGAAGCAATATAGATGATTATACGTATGCAAGCTAAAACGAGGAACCCATACCCTATCTTCGAGGTAAGCAAGCAATATTCTAATAAAGTCTATTTAAGCACGAACGTATAACAAACGGTAGAATATAGACGTTCATGTAAAAGACACTTTCTTATTAACCCAAGTTGCTCGGCCATGCAATCGGCAATTTTTTTTAACTGTTCCATTTTTATTCCGAACCACAATTGTAAAGACTCGAAGGTAATACGCTTTATGAGGCACTGGGTGGGTTTGCATGTGAACTCCAAATATCCAAGGAGGTACATGAATTAAAAATAGTTAAATTAAATGGTTATAAATAGTTTATTAATATTGTTGAAATATTATCAGTTAAGTATTAATCAATTATGAATATGTGAATTTATTTTTATTACTAACGTAGTTTTTAAGATACACTGTTACTAACACTTTATATGGATTCTATGATCTGAAATAAAAGTTATTTATTTATTTATTAACCTGATTCGTTCGGCATGTTCCGGCCAGTTAAATTATTTTCGAATTTTCGCCGAGGTCTATTGCTGTTTGTATGAAATTCCTCAAATCAGTAAACCAGCCAGCATTTGTCTCTCTCCCTTTATTAAGTTTCTGATTATTGTGTGTCGTAACCTTTAACACCAAAAGTCTACACTAAGGCATCATGTTAACACTTTGCCAATAGTACTGTGTATTGGAATAGTATATTAGGTCAACGTGTACAGGCCTTTTGGTATGATTAAGCAAATAATATTTAATAATTAATATTTTGCAAATAAAAGTGTCAAGTTTATTGAAATAAAAATGTGCAATTGAAAATTTACTTGAAAGGTTAATATTTGTAGGGTAAAGAGAACTTGTACAGGTCAAATGATATTGCAGTCGAGAAAGAACCCGCTTTCGTGCAAGAAGTATTATGACAGAACTATGAACATATTTGGTCATATTATGAGATTGGACAGTCACATGGCGCAGTTGTAGTACGTCAGAATGATAAAGTTCATACTGAGGGCAAAAACCAAATTACAGATGTCCTGTCTGTAATTTTGTTTTGGACCTCAGGACAAAATTAAAATATAATAAAACTAGCTGATATCCGCGACTTCATCGGCATGGTTTAAGATTTTTTTATTCCCACGGGAACTCCTTAATTTTGCAGGATAAAGTACTCTCCAGGTCCATAAGTATACCCATGCCAAAAATCACTTCGATCCGTTGCTCTGTTGCGGTGTGATTGAAGGATAAACCAAGACACTTTTTCGCATTTATAGCATTAAGTATGATTCAACACTCAATTTTAGACTTTCCTTTACACGAGTTCAAAAATCTATTAAAAGTATGCTCGAGAAAAAAGCATAGGTACTTGTTCAATTGAAGATGAAAAAAGAGCTTGGATTTGATTCGCCCCAGCTAGGCGTGGGACTGTGTTACATATCATTATTAATGTTATTATAAATGCCGGAGTCTATCTGTCTGTCTGCTACGCTTTAACTGCCCATCTTTTCAATCGATTTTGTTGAAAAGATAGGTTATATACCGGGAACAAAGGCTATTTTTTATCCCGGAAAATTAAGAATTTACCCCGGAATTAAATAAAAGTCGCGGGCATCTTCTAACCTGAAATAATTCTTGCGTATACTAAAAAAGGTAAAAAGACATGTTCTTTATTTTATAAATTATAAAAGCTATTTCTACTTATTTCTAGATCCAGGTAATTTTAATAAGCTTGTTGAGACGTGAAGAAGGCTGTGAAAGTAAGGCTGCCTCCAAACTGATGCAAAGCGGCGTTACTACAGACAGGACAGCTTCCCGCTTCGTAGTGGGAAACACGTTTCGTTGTGTCGTTATAGTATGTGCAGCTCCATATATAGTGAGAACATGGATATTTTTACGTACAGGCAGTTTTTTATGTATGTAGTGTGTTTAGTAAGATTAGCAAGGTGACGTCAACGTGCATACAAAATTGTATGAAGGCAGCACGAATGGATTGCATAACAGCCAGAGAAGATAATTTCCTTCTATTTATCAGTCAGTAACCTTAACCTAAGTTTTAATTCGATTGATCGTATAAGAATTCGATGACAATAGCGTCAAAGTAAAATAAACATAGGTAAAATAATAGACAGATTTAAAGCTCAATCTCGTGTATGCGTTCATATACGATACGTTTTCAAATTAAAATTGCTTGTACTTAATTTATGACTTTAATCAATGGTATTAACTATTAAGACTGTTATTGACTATTTAGGTTCATTTTACTTTGACGCTAATGCTTAAACGATCGATCGAACTAAAACTTAGGGTAAAGGTACCGATGATATCGACGGGAAACATCACTACGACTAACTTCCGCGACGACCAAAATCAAAGCACTAGCATGCAAGTACCCGGTTCCGCTCTATGAATAAATTAGCAAGTCATTTCACGTACGACAGTACATTCACTTTGCACGGCAAACGCTGTCAATTGTTGACGAGAGCTATCGTTGATTTGTAAATCGCTCTGTCTACTCCCACAAAGAAGATGAAAGAAAAACATCCGATGAATGTTTCATGAGCGATTTAATTTATTCATTTATACATTCAGCCGTTCATTCGCACGGAAGCTCTTTCGGATCTCATATGCAAACAACCAGATAGGAGACAAGAAAATTTAAAGGTCAAGACATATTTGATTTTGAGACTTACGATGGCTTTGGTTGAGTTGAATTTCTGATTACTTCTTATTCATAGAAAGCGGGGGTAGCACAGTGGTTTAAGCGGAGCATTTACTAAGGTGGTCAGAGATTCTATCCTGGGGCATGCTCCCTAACTTTTTAGAATTAGTACGATTTTAGATATAATTTGCTTAAATCAGTAAAGGAAAACGTCGTGAAGAAACCTGCACACCAGAGTTTTGCATATTTTTCTCAAAGGTACGATGAAGTCTGCCAATCCGCACTTGGCTAGCGTGGTGGACTAGGGCCACAACCTTTTAAATAAATTACACACGTTTTCTCACTGGCTTAATCCTTCGTGTGGTTGCCTGGTAGAAATCGCTTTAAAGCGATAAGGCCGCCAATTTTACAATTGCTTAGTCTTATCGTTATTGGTTACAAGTTATGTGTTTCTTGATTTGGTGTACAATAAAGAATATTTCATTAAATAATTCATTGAATCAAACACAATTTCGCATTACAAACATTAGTATGGTTTTACTTCAAAAAAAGGTATTTATATACCTTCTTATTCATGTTTTCCATAAAACACGTCATTACGTAACAGCTCATCATACTCAGTCCACGCGGAAGTGTTTACTTGTGGGCCCATGAATATGCGTGTCAACGGTTTTAACGCGTGCAGAACATATGTATTATGTCAGTACAGATTGCTTACTACCATCGCTTAAAGCAGTATTATTGAAGTGAAACTTCTTTAGAATCATTGTGATTTGCGAATTCGATGAAACGAAAAAGCGACACCAAAAAGAGACAAACATATTCATAATAGGATGTAGCCTGCGAGAGATTGAGATAGAATACAAGTATTCTACAAAATAATTTAATTTATCTCATTCTCTCGTAGACTGCTTTTCACTAAGTAAAGTAGTGCTTCTAAGTTTCACTTGCGTGTGAATTGCAAACACACACACTTTTTTTTTTATTACAATTTTATATGGCGTTCCTTGAAGCCCCTAAAATAAGGATCAAAACTCTGAAACAAGAGCGTCAACATATTAAAATAATACTGCTTTATTCGATGTTAGTATGCCCCCAGAACGCTCCGGAAATGCATGTGTGCACGTTGCTGAAATGCTTGCACTCAAAGCGCTTTGACTCCAAACCTGGCTGCTTGGTACGTGATGATATCAAAAATGCTGCTAAGAATCATTATCTTGCAAACTAGTGTACGACTATAAAAAATATTCTTTAAGCTGAGTCGAAATATATATATAATTATTATAATACATATTTAATAGTATATTTTATAATTATTATACATATAATTTATATATATTTATATAATTATATATATATATATATATTATATATTATATATATATATATTATATATATATATATATATATATATTTATATATATATATATATATATATATATATATATATATATATAATATGTATATAATTTATATTTTGAGTTTATGTTTATTATTGCTTTATGTATAAGTATGTAGTTATTTGAACGTATATTAAAATTTGTAAGTATATTATAGAACCACCTGCAGTCTATTCTCCTTTATTTTCTCCTTTTTCTAAGGTTGCCTGGTAGAGATCACTACCTAAGCGATAAGGCTGCCTTTTGTATCCTACTTGTGTCTGTGTTCATTTTATTTCCTATTTTTGTTTTTGTTATTTTTACTTTTTTACGTGGTGGTACAAAATAAAGTGTATAATAACAATAATAATAATATTATATATATATTAAAAGTCTGCGGTTAATACACAGTCACAGTCCGACAAACTTATCTGACCCGGTGACAGCGTCGCTAGTATCTATACTTCTATATCTATACTTATAATATAATGGCGAAAGTTTGGATGGACGTATGGATGGATGGATGTTTGTTACTCAATCAGGCCGGAACGGCTGTACGGATCTCGAAAAAAATTGGGATGGAGATAGATAATAGTCTGAAATAACACATTCGCTACTTTTTATCCTGGAAATTTAAAAGTTCCCGCGGGAACCAAGGACCAATCCTCAATCCAGCTCAATTTTCAGCTAGTGAATTAATAATTGTAACTTTGTAAGAGTACAGAAAATGGAAATTTTTAATGTCAGTTTTTTTTTATTCGTTGGCGGCCCGCTACTGAACACGTCTCCTCGCAGTTCTAGAGTTAGGCCAAAGTCTACCGCGCTGGCTACGAATGGATTGGCAAACTTCACACACCTAAAATAACATTGTGAATAACTTCCAGGCATGCAGGTTACCTCACGATGTTTTCCTTCACCGTTTGAAGCAAGTGATATTTAATTTCTTAAAACGCACACAACTAAAAGTTAGAAGTGCGGGCCCGGGGATAGAACCCGCGACCAAGTATAGGATGTTGGGTGTCTAAACACAAGGCTATCACCGCTCCGTATTCGTTCATGTTGCCAGAATATTTGCACTCAAAGCGCGATTCCGTACCTAGCTGCTGTCGGTACGTGACGATATCATTCGGGTCCCAGGTACACAGGGGAGTTTTATAATTTACCTACCGCTATAGATAGATTAATAGTTATGTCGCTAATGTCATCGAAATCATTGCCTGATGTTTAGAACTCCAGTACCCGCGCCACTATGTGTTATACTAGTGGTATAAGGTACATACTTATGTAGCTTTATGTAGCTATTTTACTTAAAATTTTTATACGACTGCCTGAAAAAAGGAGTATATTGTTTTCAGGGTTCATGTATGTATGTGAGTTTGTATATATATTCCACCATAACTTCTACACGCCTGAACCGATTTTGATAAATGAGGTATCGTTAGAATCCCTAGCTTATTCCGGGTGACATAGGCTAGTAAAATTAAAAAAAAATTGATCTGGTGACCATGGTCCCGCATTAAAGACTAAAGTTGAAAAAAAAATATTTGAAAATAAGATTAACTATATAATCATCATCTAGAAAATGATGAGTAGATTTCAAAAATATATAACACTATAGTTCAATATCCAGTGATTCACAAAAAAATATTTTATAAAGTGTGAATGATGTTCTAATTTAACTAAATAGATTAATTTAGATTTTTAACTTTTTAGTTCGTATTTTGACAGGGCAGTCGTGTTTTTTAATTTTTTTAATTTACTTTGTACCAATGGTGAAAAAAATGCGTGTGTGCAATTAATATACGGCAGAAATGAAACTTCTGAAAAGTAGCGTACGAGAGAATCAGATAAATATAACTTGTATTCTAGCTGATTCTCTCGCAGGCTAAATCCTATTTATGAATATGTTTGTCTCCTTTTAGTGTTCACAACGGTGCTGAAGAAGTTTCACTTACAAATACTTTTATCATTTTAAAATCTAAATATTATACAAAAGGAAAAGGTGACTGACTGACTGATCTGTCAACGTACAGCTCAAACCACTGGACGAATCGGGTTGAAATTTGGCATGCAGATAGCTATAACGACGTAGACATCCACTAAGAAGGGATATTTGAAACTTCAACCGCTAAGGGGGCAAAATAGGGGTTTGAAATTTGAATAGGCCACGCGGATGAAGTCCCGGGCAAAAGCTAGTATACTTTTATTTGAATCTAAATAAAAGGAGGTGAAACACCTCGAATTTCATAACTCCGAGCTAATACTGAGAATTTTTGAAAACTGCCGAAATACAATTGTAAAAGTACATTAATGTAAGTAAGTAAATAAAAGTTGAAAAGTTCCTCATTCCTCTGAACAGATGTTTCGCTACTTTGCCCAGTTTTCGACTTGAAAATTTGATACTCATATTTTCAGTCAGCAACACTTTTCATGTTTAACTTGTTTGGAAACTTCGGGAATTAACGCATTTCGCGACATTTTTATCATGTTTGCGACTTTTGAGTACTTTTTGATGAGGTTTTGATGTTGGAATTTTCTCAAGGCTATTATTTATTGAATTAGCATGACGATACAGATTTAAAAGATTAGATAGAAGCAGATGTTACTTTGCAGAAGTCCATTATAATTAAATATATTAATTAATCCTTAATTCACTATCATCCGCCACAACAGACAAATCTATTTGGTACAACGCGCAACTTGCGATATGCACCGCCCAATAAGTCAGCAACACGCAATGCCAAATTATTCTCAACGTACGTTTCAGAGCATCCTCAGGAGATGTTGACTCGACAATTGCACGGTTGTACGCATTGATGTATAATTTTTCTCATTATATTTCGATGGTTGTACCTAAATACACTTCAGTCAAATTCAGTTCTTTCGTCTTCAATTTTTTATTTTTCAAATAAAACGGATCACAGAACTTTTATTTATCTATTCTATGAATTATAGGACTAAAGACATTATGGTTAATTGTAAAAGTTTGAATTCTGTAACATACATAAATTCAATAACGAATGGAGATCCTTTAGAAGTTTCGCCGAAATCCTTGTTTACCGTGAATAAATTGCAAATACTTGTGTTTAGTTTTCTGCTCAATTTCAACTTGAGGCAATCTAAACTTTCAGTACAACAAATACTTTGAGGCTTTGATATCTTGAACATGTTTAATTATAGTCCGCTAGCATAATAGGGATAAATTAATATTTAGTTACTAGTAATTGGTGAAGAATATTATTAGGCAGATTTCAGAATTACGTAGGCGACTCCTTTCGTTTATGCTACGGAAGAATATGATGTTATCCTATAATTTTAGTTCGATACTATACTATTATACTATTACTATCAATACTAACAAACCGATACTATCCTAGTTAAGTATGCTATTTAAAGGACTTGACCGGTGGAACTATGGCAGCTTGCCTAGGTGTCAAAAATCAATGTTCAGCAATGATTTCTTTATTATTGTAATTGTAATATTTCACTGTTTTCAGATAAAAAAGTTAGAGGAGTCTGAAGGCTCGGAAAACTGCGAAAATGAACAAAAAAGTTTCACCAAAAGACTGCTTTCCCACACTAGATGGCGCTATTCATTGTGTTAAGCGAGTTTAAAAAAATATTTTCAAGTATTATTTCTTTATTATTGTAATTGTTATATTTTATAGTTTTCAAATAAAAAATTTTCAGGAGTCTGAAGGCTCTGAAAACTGAGAAAATAGATAAAAAAAGTTTCACCAAAAACTGCTTTCCCACACTAGATGGCGCTAGTTATTGTGGTGAGTCTAGAAAATATTTTTAAGTATTGCTCAATACTTTTCGTTAACAAGTTCAACTATTCGACCACAGATGGCAGCATATGCAATGTGACAGGGCGTTCCTTTAAACGTAGTATTTCAAAATGCTTTGTTCGATCGATTAGTTTGAGACTTGTCAAAAAATAAAAATAATTATAAACAAAACATACATTTCCTTTTCATTACTATTTAATTGATCAAAAATAAATCATTCCTAATATAATAACTAAGGTACTTAAATGGTATTCATGTAGGGTTACAAGATTATTATTAGGCATGGATATAATGGAACGTCAAAATGGAGTAGTGCTTAAAGAGGAAAGCGGACGCTCAAGATTTAAACAATAAACGTACTGTTTTTTTTTGTCATTTGAACCCCGACCTTATTTGGAATAATAAATCCATAATAATTTCGTTTTGAATTTTTAAACCTTACTGTAAAAACGGAAATCCTGTGCATTGTCCCGAATCGGAGGGCAATTACTGGTCATGTCCTTTCCATTTCAGTTTATTCTGTGTACAAAAAAAAACAAATATTATTTGTGCTACAGGAAAAATCTATACCTACCAGTTCTGCAAAACGTGTGTTTAAGCATTGATGTTGCCACCAGGACTTATGTACGAACGTGTAAAGAAGTGTGAAGAAGAAAAAAGCGCTTCAAGCCCCTACTCAAACCAAAAATTTGTAACACATTACTGCTTTTTGCGGCGTGACTGAAGGCAAATCAACAAACAAACTCATTTTCGCATTTACAATATTAATATGATTTATCATTCTGTGGCAGAAGTGACAACCGAGTTAACATGTTCTACTATAGTTATATATGAGTTCTACTTTAGTTCTAAGGTAAACAGCGAAGACTAAATGAAGCTTACATAAATTCTGAGTGTAAGCTTTCCGCATGCTACGCCGTAGCGTTGGCTTTAAGTGCAGAACCTCGTACGTCATTCACACCAATTAGGAAGGTGTTCTTCCCGTGAGACGTGAGCAATGCTTAAAACTATGTTTACACTAGTATAATATTAGAGACTAAAAATATGGCGAGTGTATTTTTCTTAAATATTGCTATGAGCAAATATAAGTCAAATATTTATAAATATTTGATGACCTCTCTGGCGCAGTGTTGAGCGCTGTTATATCTTAACATGGGAGGTCCCGGTTTCGATCTACGGCGGGGTCAATTTGGGAATTTATAAGTTCTGAATTTTCTCTCGTCTGGCCTGGTGGGAGACTTTCTTCCCATTCGATAGCGACAACGTTAACTACGATTTGTATGAAATTGACAAAAAACAGCTGGTGCTCGATAAACTTAACGTTGTTTCGATTAAATACGTATGTAAAATCCTCACTAAGTTTGCTGTACTGCTTTCTATACTACTGCTACTGCCTCGTTGGTCTAGCAGTTAGCGTAGTCGACTACGGATCACGAGGTTCTGGGTTCGACCCCCAGTCGGGCATAAAAATTGTTAGGTATTGAGTTTTTCAATTAGGGAATTCTCAGTGCCAGCCCGGAGTTGGGAGTTGCCGATGTTTCACCCCCGTGCCTCGGAGAACACGTTAAGCTGTCGGTCCCGGTTATTATCACTAACATGATAAGAGTCGTTAAAGCCCGCCAACCCGCATTGGAGCAGCATGGTGGGTCTAAGTTCTAATTCCCTCTCTCCTATGAGAGTGGAGGCCTGTGCCCAGCGGTGGGACGTTAATAGGCTGTAGTGGAGGCTATAGGAAATGAATATATATTAACTTGATGAACGTGAGTCGTCTCGTCGCAACAGGTTAAAGAAATAGGTACCTATGGAAGCAAAATAAAAGCCTACATTAAAAATAAAATAAAACATGTTAACCTATCCATGTTACCTGCCTAATTGCGTCAATATTGCTTAAGTAGTACAATCGATACATAATAATTTAATTAGGCTATTCGAAACTAGGCCATACCATACGTTCACTAGTATTATAGGCACTCGAATGCAAGCACTAATCCCATTGCACAGCAGCTTATCCCACTGACTCTAGTCTTTAGCTCAAACAACGGTTGAATGGCAAAACTTGTGACTGACGCTTAGCGTTGCAGTTAGTTTCAGCTTTGTGTAGCGCTACGTTCAACAAAGACAATGGCTACCTAAATTGTCAAAATAAAATAAAACAATAAATATACGAAAAATTTAAAAACTATGGTACCGTAACTATAGGTTAGTAATAATTACTGTCTGGAACTGTAATATTATAAATACGAAAATGTATCCGCCTGTCTATCTTTCTGTCTATCTGCTACGCTTTGGTGGCCCATCTTTTCTACTGATTTTGATGGAAATTAGCAGAAATCTAGGTTGCATCTCGGGGAAGGACATAGGCTATTTATCCCGGAAAACTTTGGTGCTCCCGCGGGAAAAAAACTTATCTAACGCGATCGCATTCACGGGCATCATCTATAAAAATGATATATATATAATAAAAAAATAGCACAGATTTTGGCCGTACATTGATGCTCGCCGTTTTAGTTTTGTCCGCCGTGATAAGGCGGACTCAGGTAGCGAGCAGCGCCTTTGCGCCGCTCACCTTCCTGAGTCGATAAGGCGCAAAGCGTTGCACATTCCTATTGTTGTTGACATTTACAGTATAGCAACCAATAGGTACGATATCATAGTTTATAATTTTTTCACGGTCCATTGTCGAAGTTGATATTGACAAAATTTGATAGGTACATAAATAGCATGCATTTCGGAGACTTGAGTACTAACTGGCTACTTTCAGAAAGTTTTTTAAAAACTCAAACCACACGAACGAAATCGTAGGCTTCTATTACTATAACTGCAAAAGCCATCTGTCTGTTTACTTTTCTTTTAGAACCATTTTGACGAAATTTCGTACAAAGAATCTGACATAGAACAATCAAAGAATTTCACGAGATATTTAATCAAATCAACGCAAGCAAAGTCGCTAGCATGATCTAGTTACAAATTGAACTAAGGCAAAATGCACGAGTGCAGAGTGCAGAGTGAGAGAGAGTGTAGCATTACACGAGTGGAATTATTGGAATCGAATAAAATACAATCTTTAATATGCATTGTGGGCTCACGCTCCAACGAATTAGATTTTACAGCAAAACCATTCGCCTAATTCAAATATAATGAAGCGCATCGAAGCATGACTTCTATTTGCGACCGCAGGCAGCACTGCTCACCAATTTCCTTATTGCATTCTAAACTTTAAGCCGTATTGTAATTCAAAGAATTAAGTTCTTTCCGCTTCTTCTGCTTTTTATGCTACTTTTATGTAGGATTTAAGTCTACGTTATCATTGCGAAAAACATTCGCTTGATTTTTTTGCAATTCTGTAAGACTAGAAATCATATGGAGGTATACGCATAAAATTTGCGCGAAAAATCGCTGGTTTGATACAAATTAGGTAGGAGTATGTGAAATCTGTACGTAAAATATAAATTGCAAGAATAAAATTCGCGCGAACGTTTTAAGCAGTGGGAACGTAGCCTTAGGAGTACTGGAAATCATATTTTCTTATTCCTAATTACAATTTTTTTGTTTTCATTTGAAATTTGATCTGTTTGTTTCTGTTGAATCCAGAACTATTTCATTTATGTACTATATCATAGGACACCAAAACATGGGCCATGTAAGTGTAACAAACAAACTCACATTTGCATTTATAATATTACTACCGGTCGCCGCGACTTCGTCCGCGTATAATTTCTGATTTTCTATGAGATTTTCCCGCTGCAAAAGGCCTACTTAGAGCAGCTATACAACATCGGCAGATTTTTATTATTTAAGATTAATAAATCCCTCATTAGGGACAAACTTATAATCTTCATGCAAGCTTTCAACCCCCCTATTTCCCCTTTGGAGAAATAGGGGTTTCACTCCTTTCACCCCTTTGGGGTGAATAATCGTAAAATTGCTTATGCAATTTATTATTTCTTAAAACTAATAACTTAATTCCTGATTTTCAAGTCTCTAACTACAAAAACATAGGAGGGCTTGCATACAAATTTTCAACCCCTTATTTCACCCTCTGTAGGGTAGATTTTCCTAAAATTGTTTAAACAGTTTATTGTAACTTAAAACTAATAACCTAAATCCCGATTTTCAAGTCTCTAACTTCAAATACTTCTGAAACTTCTAACCCCCATTTCAACCCCTTAGGGTTGAATTTTCTCAAATAACCGTTTCTTATCTGATATCTACACCATAGAAGGAACCTACCTTCCAAATTTCAAGTTTGTATGCTATATAGGTCCTAAGATATCGTGATTAATAAATGACCTTTCGCTTTTATATTTATAGATAAGTAAGGACAAATAAAGAAGGCATGCACATAATCCTACCATCGACGCTTCTACCACCTCTTTAGACAAATTCCTAACACGAAACCAGTGTCACAGTGAGTTACTCAGCCAAGTTCGAGTTCCCCTTTCAAACTTGACTCTAGGTTCCCAACTTATATTATTTGGTCGGAGGATATAACAGCTTTAGCATAAAGCTGAATATTACTAGGTACTGTGTGAGCTACTGAGTCATTTGAGATCTTTATCGTACCTAATAGACTTGTAACCAATATAATAATATTACCAATATTATTATTATATTGGTTACAAGTCTATTAGGTACAACAGAGTCTGAAATAGCGACATTTTGGTTCGAATGTGGATAAAAATAACATTTTTATTAAACTATACAATTTTTACTCATTAAATTATTGAGCTATATTCATTTAAAACTATATAAATAAATATATTTTAACTAACTTTTACCCGCGGCATCACTAACGTTAGCTTCGAAGCCCTATTTTACCCCTTAGAGGTTGAATTTTCAAAAATCCTTTCTTAGCGGATGCCTACCTCATAAAAGCTACCTGTACGGAAAATTTCAGCCCGACCCGTCCAGTGGTTTCAGCTGTGCGTTGATAGATCAGCCAGTCACCTTTTCCTTTCATATATTTAGATTTCAACGTATCTCTGAGCATTTATTAATAAGTTGAAATACAGGAAGCAAAAACATGTGCGCCTCATTTTTGAAAGAGAATTATTTTCACGTCTACGCTCGAAAAATAACTGTTTTGTAAAATCACATCATGATATAATAATGTAAGATATTGAGTTTGATAGGTATATTACATTACTAGATGATGCCCGTGACTTTGTCTGTGTTGGTTTATAGTTTTTTAAATATCGTGAAAAATCTTTAAAGCTTCTTTTGCGTCGTGATTAAATAAAATAGCTCCGACTGCAAACAAACACACTTTCGCATTTATAATTGCGGCTTTAAAAGGTAAAAGGAAGAAATATTCGATGAAAACAAAAGTTGTTTTCCTTCTTGAATAATATTTATACGTTCACAATTTTATCTCTATGTTCAAAACCAAAGATAGAGTAGAAACACATTTCTTAAATTCATTACAAGTTAGCTCTCGACTGAGATCTCATCTGATGGTAAATGGTGATGCAGTCTAAGATGGTAGCGGGCTAACCTGTTACGGATATGGCAGTTATTTTAAAACTCAAATCACTAATTGGTTTCAACGCGGCACCGTGCTAAATTGCTGGGTGGAACGTCTTTGAACTAAATAAGATGAAAATTCCTTCAAAAGGGTGTTTTCTGATATTATTTCCTTTTTAACCAGTATTTCCGGGGTCGTTTTGAATGAAAGCATGTATCAAAGGTCGTGGGTTTGCCCGGGGCCGGAAATTTAACCCTGGCGTGTCGCTAAATACATTATGAGCTTGTGGGGGAATATATAGCGCCACTCACAAGGTGGGTAGGTATCGATTTGCCTTCTCATATTTTCCAGCGAAGGTGATTTTTTTCTTATCCACTACAAGTTAGCCTTTGACTACGATCTCAGCTGGTAGTAAGTGATGATGTGGTGTAAGAGGGTAGCGGGCTGACATGTTCGGATCATGGCAGTTATATTTAACCCATACCCCTAATCGGTTTCTACATGGCATCGTACCGGAACGCTTAATCGCTAAGCGCCACGTTTTGCCGGTAGGGTGGTAACAAACACTGCGCCAGGGAGGTCGTCTATAAAAATTACGTTCTCAACTATAACAGAGATGACGACTATGTCAAAAATATTATTTTTTATATTAGCAGTTTTTAATTTTCCAGGATAAGCCCGGGATACAACTTTTCCCTTTCCACCAAATTTCATCGAAATCGGATTGAAAAGATGGACCGAGAAAGCATAGGAGACACACAGACACCCATTTGCATTTATTATAATATAGTATGGACTTAACAAAGATAAGGAAAACCCTTTAAAAATCCATGTAAAGCCCTCCAAAGCAGTTTTCCGGGTCACTCCGAATGGAGACACATGTCAAGGGTCGCGGTTTCCGGGACAACGCCGGAAATTTGACCCTCGTGCGTCGCTACACACATTGTGAGACTCTATGGGGGGCATATTTGATATATTATGTTTAGGGGTTCCAAATCCGGTTTCACCGAAATCGAAAAAACCGGCTAAACCGAGTTTTTCGCCATTTTTCAAAACCGGTTTTAAAATTTGGCAAAACCGGGTTTTTCGATTTTTTCGATTTATTTCGATTTTATATTTTCATAATGCAATCCATGGATTGCGTTACGTATTACGCTCGCTTATTATAAGCTAAATCATGATATACAAAACTCATCACATCATCATTACAATTTACGAAGCTTACAGCCCATTAACGTCTATGCAAAGATGCAGCTATGAATTTCATGCTCACAAAATTAAAGGGCGTTTTAGTGCCATATTTGCGGACAGACTTACATACCGCATAAAGCAGCGATGCACTAGTTTGACATCTGCTCTGAAATATTTGCAGAATCCTTCCGACTATTACACAAATAAAGATAAATGGCTGAAGTCATTGTTAAATTACAAAGTTTTGGCCTTGGACAATCGAAGATCCTGACATTATCCCGCAGAAGTCAAATTATTAGCTTTAGTGACGATGATGACGTACTATAAGCTTGAATAGCTTCCACTAGAAACTCTGAAATGACAATGGAGGAAGAATAGCAAACAGCAATTGAGAAGTCCATGTCTGACCCTAAATTGAGTAGCAGGACGTCCGTCGTAGTAGGCTCTGACTTCGCAAATAATATATTAGATATTGTCACAGTAGAGATGGCTCTCTATGAAAATGGAGGAGTCAAAGGAAAAAATCTTTTGCAGGCTTACAACATCTTGTTAAATGTACCTGCCACAAGTGTTGAGGCTGAAAGAGTCTTCTCATCAGCTGGTTACCTATGTAACCACTTGTGAACTTCCTTAAATGATGGTGGTGCTGGTGGGTCACCAAGTTAGCCCTTGACTGCGATCTCACCTGATGGTAAGTGATGATGCAGTCTAAGATGGTAGCGGGCTAACCTGTTAGGGGTATGGCAGTTATATTAAACCCCATACCCCTATTCGGCTTCTACACGGTATCGTACTGGAACGCTAAATCGCTTGGCGACGCGTCTTTGTCTGGTTACCATGGCCAAAGTCTCCACTTAGGTAAATTTTTTGTTAGTTTTCAGGAAAAGGATTGTTTTATTTTTTGTTCAAAATTCAAAAAATTCAAAATGTTTTTTATTCAAATAAACTTTTACAAGTCTTGAATTGTACTTTTGAATTGTCGAGTGAATCTAACACTGGCTCGGAATGCCATTCCTACCGAGAAGAACCAGCAAGAAACACGGCGGTTGCTCTATTGAAAAAAAAATACTATTTCATTAATTTTAAGAATAGGTAACAGCTGTCCTTAGCATTGCTGGATCGCGTCAAATCCACGCTCCTTTGTCATTTACGTAATCTTCAACAGCATAATAAGCTTTTTTCAGGAGCATACTTTTAATGGACTTCTTAAACTTGTGTAAAGGAAGTTTAAGATAGGTTGTAGAATTTTGTTATAAAATTAAATGCTCATTCCCATGAACGACCTTCGGACCTTCTTGGGGCGGAGTGATGGAGGCACGAGCTTATGGCGACCTTTAGTTTGCTTATCATGCAGATCGCATATTTTTTTGTAATTGCGAATGTGCTGTTTTACGAATATTAAATTGTAACCGATTTCCTTAAATTTCTCGCTGAGGGATTCACGCGATTTCAAATTATAAATTGCACGTATTGCCCTTTTTTGTAACACAAAAGTTTTTTGAATATCTGCCGCTTTACCCCATAGTAAGATTCCGTAAGACATAATACTACGAAAGTAAGCAAAATATACAATTTTTGCAGTTTCAACGTCAGTAAACTGTCGAATTTTTCTGACGGCGTAAGCAGCAGAGCTGAGTTTGCCAGCCAGACTTGATATATGAGTACCCCATTGAAGCTTTGAATCTAAGGTCACCCCCAGGAACACAGTGGTCTCTTCTATTTTTAAAATATCATTATTAATTACAGTTAAATTTGTTTCCTGTGAACTTGGTTTTCGGTAATGCGAATTCAATGCACTTGGTTTTCTTTGTGTTTAAAAGTAAATTATTTACAGTAAACCAGTTAGTGACTTGAGAAATTGCATTATTTACGTCTTCTTAACGTCCTTGTTTCTATCGATTTTAAAAATCAAGGACGCGTCATCAGCAAATAGCACAATATCGCAAGTATTTTGGACTTAATATGGTAAATCATTTATATACACCAAGAACATGAAGGAACCCAGAATAGAGCCTCGAGGAACACTCATAAGTGAGGCTGATACGGACGACTTTTTATCGTTGACACATACCGTTTGAATGCGATCACTTTCACTGAGATAAGACGCAATGAGGCCAAGTGTCTTTTCGTATCAGTGTCTGTGATTCCATAATGG
The DNA here is from genome assembly GCA_964035005.1 of Erebia palarica. Taxonomy (NCBI): domain Eukaryota; kingdom Metazoa; phylum Arthropoda; class Insecta; order Lepidoptera; family Nymphalidae; genus Erebia; species Erebia palarica. The sequence goes on from OZ035989.1 coordinate 14,494,447, forward strand.
TTCAACTTAACTAAAAGCGTCTCATGCTCAGCGCAATCGAATGCCTTAGACAAATCACAGAAAATACCAATAGCATTCTGTGATTTCTCCCACGCATCGAATATATGCTTCAGCAGCATAGCTCCCGCATCGATTATTATTTAATAGGTCATCTTTTTTACCTAAGCAATTATTTTAAAATTTTTAACTCAATTTTATTATTATAATCAGCATTAAAACTGATTCAAAGGACTGAATAAAAAAACTTTTAAATCTAGTTTTATTTTTTTAAACAAAAATCGTAATCACTGAAAAAACCGGAAAACCGGTTTTGCCTCTGAATCAAAACCGAAAACCCGGTTTTCCGAAATATTTTCGGTTTTGGATCCCCTAATTATGTCCCCCATAGAGTCCAAGCCTCATGGGGCTATAGCCATACTATCCGTTTTTCTATTGAAATACATGTAGATATAACAATACCTATTTGTGACTTCCTTCGTTTATAAGCAGGAGGCCCTAGGTTTGATCCCCGGCAGGGTCAGTTTTAAAATTTATGATTTACTAGCTGATTTTAATGACCCGTGATTTTGCCCGCTTGGATAGAGGTACTTTGGTTGCCGTGGGAACTCTTTAAATTTCCAGGATAAAAAATAACCTTGATACAGGATAAATGTGTTATTCCAGACTTTAATCAATCTCGAAGCCAAAGTTCATCCACATCCGTTCAGCCATTCTGGCGTGATTGAGTAACAAACATCCATCTATCCATCCACCCATCCAAGTTTTCGCATTTATAATATTAGTATAGATATTATAGATAAATTATCTCTGGTCAGTACTTACTGTTGGGATACTTCTGCTGTGGCTAGTAACCACCCTACTAGCAAAGACGTGCCGCCAAGCGATTTAGCGTTACGGTACGATGCCGTGTAGAAACATATTAGGGTTATGGGTTTAACATAAATACCAAACTAGATTAGCCAGCTACCATTATTATGTTTAGAGCGCCAACGCGCCAACAAACTAGCCCACCAGTTTGGCGAGATTTAATTTTGTAATAAAATTGTTTTACTTGTATCTATTTGAAACAAATAAAAAAAAAAACTCGTACCACACCACAACGCCACCTATCATTCTCATTTGAGTTACATCCTCTGAAAATATACAGCTCAATAAATTTTATAATAGTCGCTCCATGAAACGTACAATAAATACGTTTTTAAATAAACTATTACTCTGGTTGTGGTCCCGACTGCTTCCGAATTATATCGGATACATTGAGTTAAATAGACAATGGAGCAGCAATGTTTTGCTCATCAGAGACCCGATTGTGTAAGAAAATTTTAATGAATTACGTTTGTCAAATGGATAAATAATTCGAAATGTTTAATGGGTTCGTAGATGCTTGTTTCGTATAAAAGCTCTCTTTATAATTTGCGTGGCTAGTTACCCTACCGTACTGGCCAAGACGTATCGCCATGCGATTAAGCGTTCCGGTACGATGCGGTGTTGAAACAGATTGGCGGTATGGGTTTAATATAACTGCCATACCCACAACAGGTTAACCCGCTACCATCATCACTTACTATCAGGTGAGATTGCAGTCAAGTGCTTACTTGTGGTGGCGTAAAAAGCGAAGCTCAAGAAAAAGTCAAAGCTGGGATAAAGTTGGATACTGTAACGATTATCCGTTGAAAAAAGTACGTGATTCACGTACATACAAGAGTAATAATTCACGAGATTAAAGGAAATTCGTTCAAAAATATTGCTCGAAACACCTACATAGTAAACTGGTACAATATATTTTTACAAAACCCGTGGTAACCGCAACAGACTGGTTCCCAATAAATAACGAGTGCGAGCCAACCTGTAAGGTGTAGTCCCACTACAGGTACACATGTATAGTCCCACAAAATTAACTGACTCTGTGGCCATAATTGGAACTAATTTTTATGCCTGGTTAGTTTTTATTTTATTTTATTTTTCATATAATACTTTAGCGACGCTGTCACCGTATTTATGGGACTATACAAGTTTGTGGGAGTATAACGGCAAATATTCTTAGCTTGAGTTTGTATGGCGCTGGGCCTACTTAAGCGACGCGGCACTATGATGAACTGCGACATAACTGTACAAAGAATACTAGCCGCTAAGTGCCACTTCACGGCGTGCGTCTGTAGTGGGGCTAGAACTTAATACGTTAATTCAGCAGTTGCGATACCAAAAAAGGAACAATTTGTTATTTAAAACCTAGTTTTTATTCGTTACTTTGTTTGTGTACATTTGTGTGAACATGTGTGGAAGTTTATTGGACTAATAAAATTAATATCATAGCTATATACCTTGTGTATGTTGTATGTGAAACGGTGAAAGCCTTGTACGAGGTCGCGAGTTCAATTCCTGGGTACGCACCTCCAACTTTTTGAAGTTATGGACGTTTTAAGAAATTAAATATCACTTCCTTCAAACGGTGAAGGCATACATCTTGAGGAAACCTGCATGCCCGAGATTTCTCCAAAATGTTTTCAAAGGTGTGTGAAGTCTGCCAATACGCACTTGGCTAGCGTAGTAGACTATGGCTAAACCGTTCTTATTCCTAGAGACTCGTGCTCAGTAGTACAAAGGCGAAGGTTTGATAAGAAGAAGATTTTGTACTTATATTCCTTGTGGAATATGTAGCAATAGATTAAGGCAGTAACTTTGTCGTATTAGTTTTTTTTAAATCACACGGGTACTCTACGGATATGGATATTTTGCGGCGAAAAGGCTTATGTCACTCTCGGCCTTTAATAAATGACTTTAATAAATGAATGAATTTTACTACATGTAAAATTACGCCTATCCGTAGCTCGGTTGCCGCGTGGTTGAAGGACAAGCACCAATTGTCCTGAATGAAACAAATTAATTTCACAGTCAGGCTGAGATCTATAGAGCGTACTTTGACTTGGCTCAGACTTTACTTAGAGCTAAAACGAGATGGACTTATGTGGGGTATCATAAATGTATCTCGTTTTAACCATGTCTTAAGTCTAAGCAAAGTGAAAGTTCATTCTATAGATCCAAACTCAAACTATACTTTTTCTAAACTAGCTGATGCCCGCGACTACGTCCGCGTAAATTGAGGTTTTTTGATTCCCGCGGGAACTCTTTAATTTTCCTGGATAAAAATTAGTCAATGTGCTATTTCAGAATATAGTCTGTCTCTGTGCCAAATTTCAGCCAGATCCGTTCAGCCGTTGGGGCGTGATTAAGTAACAAACATACATCCAGACATCCATGCATACATACATCCATCCAAACTTTCGCATTTATAATATTATAGTATAGTATAGTATAGAAGTATAGATTGGCACAATCGTCATCGCTTCTGAACGTTACGTTTACAAAATATATGATAATGGTGCCAATTAACCACGGTATCTTAAAACTAAAGTTACGAGCGTTCCAAACGCAACCTGGTCTGAGAAGAGCCCGCTATAGATATTATGTACAAAAAAATAATTAAAAGATTTAGATTATAGATCGCCGAAAAGCGTGAGGTTAAACTACTCGAAAGCGGAAGCAATATCAAAGAGCATACAGATCTCTCACGTATTTTATATACTTTTCACGAATATAAAGCGATTCGCGTAATTACTATTGATTTATATTCCCTCCTATACTCAAAGTGTCACGTCTAAAGATCACGTAGTCGTTTAGCCGAAGAACACGCGAGCGACTTTTTGTTTTAAAACTATTTTAACTTCCATAAAGATTAGCTATTGCCTGCGGCTTCACTCACGTTAAGTTCGATTTTCATACAAATAAAGCCCTATTTTATCCCCTTACGGCTTGAATTTTTTATAAAATCTTTTCTTAATGGATGCCGTCCTAATAGCTATTTGAACACCTAATTTCAGCCCGATCCGTCCAGTGGTTTGAGCTGTCCGTTGATAGATCAGTCAGTCACCCTTTCCTCAAACTTCTTCGTCCGTCAAACTTATTTGACCCGTTAGCCAAAATTGAAACTAATTTTTATTCCTGTAGTGTTATGTTTTTTTTTAAATATATACTAGCGACGCTGTCATCGGGTCAGATAAGTTTGATGGACTACACATATTTAAAGCGAAGAAGATAGAAGAAAAGAAACAAATGTATAATACTGTAAAACTCACCCAAATTCAAATCTTAGCTAACGATTTGCGGACAATAGCGACATGTCCTAAGATATTAATTATTATTATAAGACATGCAGAAACCGACTTGGGATATTATGGATGTAATCAGTATTGGTAAGTCCACGGGTGTAATTTAACTGCTTGCCCCTAACAATATATTAGACCGCGACAATCTTAAACTGCTGCAGTCAAGTGAAATCACAATCAAGGACTAACTAGACCTATACTTACTAATACTGAAAAAGTAATCTATACTAATTACTTTACTAATATTATAAATGCGAAAGTTTGGATGGATGGATGGATGTTTGTTACTCAATCACGCCAGAACGGCTTAACGGATCTGGATGAAATTTGGCACAGAGATAGATTATAGTCTGGAATAATACATAGGCTACTTTTTATCCCGGAAAATTAAGGAGTTCCCATGGAAACCAAAAAACTCCATCCACGCGGACAAAGTCGCGGGTATCAGCTATTAGTGCATAAAAAAAATTAGTTATCAGGACATGGAGAAAGGGGTTAGAACATAAAGTTTTAAAACAAAAATTCCATAGTCTGAATTCAGAGTTAAGATCACGTACAGGTTATCCCGTTGGCGATATTTTACTATTTCAACCGTCATTTGCACGTTCGCATAATATATCATTTTTATATCCACGTATTTTTTTTCTCTTTGATTGTACTGCGAGCGTATTTTTAGCTTTCTAAAGAATATTGAATTAAATTTCCAAGTGTGCTGCTCGAGCTTTTAATATTATCTCGTACTAGCTGATGCCCGCGATTTCATCCCCGGGGTTAAAGTTTTGGATTGGATTCCCGCGGGAACTCCTTAATTTTCTGGGATAAAATACTTTTTATATGTATTGCCTATGTCACTCTCCAGGTCCTCAGCTATAACCATTTCAAAAATCAGGTTGACCCGTTGCTCCGTTATGGCGAGATTGAAGGACAAACCAACAAACCAAAAAACCAACAAACAAACACACTTTCACATTTATAATATTAGTATGAAGTATAATGAAATACCAAAGCATCATAAAAGAGAAAATAGTAATGGGTATTTCAAGCGTCAAGGCTTTAAAAACAATAGGACATAGGTAATATTAATGTTATTTTATGTTCATTTTAGTTGCAACACTCGCCTTAGTAGAGTAGAATCGAGTGGCAGTTTTTTTCTCTTGTTCTATCTATCTTGTTTAAAAGCAAGTCAAATTAATCTTTATTTAGTTAGTCATAGCGGCGTTGATACGCGTCTCCACATAGGCCCGGACTCCACAAAAGCGGTGACGAGCGAGAGGAGAGGAGATATGTTTTAAACAACCAATTTCGTTGTTCCCACATCTCGTCTCCGCTCAGCTTCAGTGAATACCACTGAGTGGAGATATATCATATTTGTATGGCGCAATTGATGCGGAGATGTGAGCTTTGGCTCGCAAGCTGGCGGCGGGGCGCAGCGGAGACGAGAAGAGATGTGAGCGGCGCCGCTCGACCACGCAGTTCCGCTCCACTCAGCATACATCTCCGCTCTAGCCGGCACACATTTCCGCTCCAGTCTAGCCATTACGCATCTCCGCGCAGCTTCGGTGGATACACCCTAGCTGAAAAACATCTCTTCTCGTCTCCGCTTGGGACATCTCCACACATCTCTGCTTTGGTGGAGTCCGGGCCTCACACGTTGGTTCGTACTGAACATCGGGCGGAGTCGCTATAGTTTGGGTTTGTATTAGTTAGGTTTTGAGGCGGCTTTGTCTGTATATCCGTCCGTCCGTCTGTCTCTCTGCTATGCTTTCACGGCCCATTTTTAAAACCGATTATGATGAAATTTGGTAAAGAGGTAGGGTTACGACCCGGGGAAAGACGTATGCTGCTTTTTATCCCGGAAAGTTAAAAGCTGAGTCGCTCGTTATTAATAAGCCTCCGCTACTAATTATTCTCTTCCTGTAATGTTTGTTTTAAGTATGATAGGTGAAAGGCAAAAAAGAGTAGAGAAAGACAAAAGAAAAGATGGATGGATTGTGTGAAAGAGGATATACTAGTGCGTATAAAAGGGGTGGACAATACGTTGACGGATAACAAAAGTAAGTGAATGGAGAAGACATGTTGTGACGACCCCACATAGCGTGGGATAAGGACAAGTGGAAGAAGAAGTTGGTTAATAGGTATACTTTTAATATGTTTTTACTATGTATGTACAACAAAACGTAAACACACGCGAGAAACATTCCACTCAAGAATGTAGTAAATACAATAAAATAATAGCAAGAACAGTTCTATATTCCGTATTCCTACAGGATACCTAAACACCCCTACAAATCAAATATCAGATGCAAAATCACAAGTCACTTGCATTCAATCTAAGAGCCAACTTTCTAGAGATTCTACGATTCCGTGAAAAGTAACTGCATGTGTTAGACGTTGATCCTAGATCGAGCGGTCCAGAGTTCCGGCATTCTCATTTAATTTTTCATTTTTAGTTTAATGTTTGTTTACATTTTTTACAACTTATTTATTATTCTTACTACTGGGCATGGGGCTCTTCTCCGAATGAGAGTTTAAGACATAGTCCATCATGCTGGCCAAGTGAGCGGATTGACAAAACTGTTTTAATTATTATATAACTAGATATATCTAGGAAATTAATTAATTATTATATTAATTATTTACTAGATGATGCCCGCGACTTCATCCGCGTGGATTAAGTTTTTTTGATTCCCACGGGAGCTCTTTAATTTTCCTGGATTAAAAGTAGCTTTTGTCTTTCACCAAGACACAACCTACCCCTGTACCATATTTCATCCAAATCGGTTAAACAGATGGTTCGTGAAACAAGCAGTAGACAGATAGACCGACAGAGAGACAGACAAACTTTCGCATTTATAACATTAGTATGGGTTTTACAACTAAAATATTTTTAGGAATTGCCAATAACATTTATGAACTAATGTTTACTCGTTAATTTTGAATTTGGGCTGAATGCAACTACCCATTAGTTGCATTCAGCCCAAATTCAAAATAAACACTTCTCATTAAATTGAACCAATCAACAAGCGGTTTGGAAAACAATGCAATCATAATAAATTTCTGGAATACATGAACTAGATTTGTTCTGGGCGTCAATTTGTAAATTCGTACAGAAAACAATATGGATTCTTATTTCGACTAGTCGAATCAGAATCCATTTATTCTATTTCTAGAATCATATTCGGGACTTAAAAACCTAAATCCATAAGGACCTACTTGCTGGCGCTATCTAGTAGAAATAACTACAACATACACTGATCCTCCATCAAAAGCTTCTCAAAACATGCCGTGTCAGTGAAAAAATATTTTCTCAAAAATTTCGGTGCATACAAAAATACACTTTTGATCGGCAGCGCTTTCCGAGTAGCATATAAAATATTTGAATACGTTTACTTTTATGGGTATGGTAAAAGCTATAAAGCTCTTTTGGGTTTGCGGTTTGAAGCTGTAGACTCGCGCCAACGGTGATTTGATACCCTGATCACTATTTTTATCATCCATCGCTGGCCCCCTACCTGGGCTTTACCTGGCTGGCCGGGTATCTTCTCCGAGTAAGAAGGTAAGGTAGAGGTAAGAACTCTAATAAGCTATTCGTGAAAAACCGTTACATCGAACTTCTCTCTTCAAGTGAATCCTCATCGAAAATCCCTGTTATACCTGGTGGAAGTCATCGAGTGCAAGTAGCATTCAAGTAGCAGTCCAAGTATTTCGAAGTGTTATGATCACCATCGTTAGATCCTTCCGATCTAAATTCCCAATGTAGCACGCGCCACCAAGTTGCGAGCTGTCTACATTTTATGGTAAACCATAAGCCATACTAATATTATAAAAACGAAATTATAAGCCAGTTACCTTTTTATAATTTAATCGGTGCATCAGTAAACATTTACAGCAAAGGTAGTTTATATTTAGACACTTGTTGTGCCGGAAAAACAACATAAATTAATTGTAACTCATCATCTAGGGAGGAAGTAACATTAATAAAACCAATGAGGTAAGTGTGTGTTTCTTACAAATGGCACAAAACCTGAACACTACGGAAGAGGCAGTAGGTATAGACATATGATTACAGAATTCCATCCCAAAATACCGAGGCTGAAAAGATTTTTGGACCCAAAACAATCCAAATATGGAACATCAAATTCCGGAGGCCACTAGGAAAGAGAAAAAATAATTTTGTTTGTCACAATTTTAGATTTTGGTTCTTAATTATAATTTTTTAATTTTATTACGGAACACAGGTACTAAAGTTATTCTACATCAATGCGGAACACTAATTATTCAGTTTGCACTTACTTTCCTGGATTTTAATTGTGAAGACCCTTACTCAAATTAAAAAATTCGCGAATTGGATGAAAATGTCGCACTTTAAAACTAACTTTGCTCAAAACACTTTTAATTTACCAGGAAAACGGGTTCGAAGTGGCACTTAAAAAGCGCCGCGTAACAACGAGAACTTTAATAAAATATTATTTTTCAGCTGTCCATTGAAAAAGCACGCATTTCCCATTCCGACTGTACGCTGACTGTTTTGCATGTGTAAAAATATTTGCTCTCGGTTTACACAGCAAGAAATTCATTGAAAGATATATGTACCCTCTTGCCCGCTCTAGGCAATGGACAAATCCGGCAAAATTTCGCGTGGAGAAACGCGTGCGGACATTTTTTATTCTAAACCATTATATCATAGAATAACAGTGAGGTAAACGCATTTTTTATTGCTACTTTTGTAACGTGGATTTAGAGTTTCTAAAATTCCTGTGAGAACTCTTTGATGGTTCGGAATAATTAGCCCATTTTAGTTCGTGTCACCGAGATGCAAGCTCTGTATCCAAGTCTATCGAAATTGGTTTAACGGATGGCAATGAAGGTTATAGACTGACAGAATCTATACTAATACTTATTATAAATGCGAATGTTTGGATTATTGGATGGATGGATGTTTGTAACTCAATCATGCCTAAACGGCTGAACAGATTTCGATGAAATTTGACACAACGTTAGCTTATAGTTTGGAATAGGCTACTTCTTACTCCGGAAAATTTCATGATAAATTTGTTATCGCGGAAACCAAAAACCCCAATCCAAGCCGACGAAGTCGCGTGCATCAGCTCGAATACTTTTATAACCGACAAAATTACATGTAAGCAACATTTGCTTGCCAATCCATACCTGGCCAGCTTAGTGGACTATGGCCAATCCCTTTCAGAGTGGAAACTTGTGCTCAGTAATGAGCTGGCGATGGGTTTATAATGATGAACGGAGATAATTTATTAAATTCATTTTATTTAAATACAAATCAGGAGTTATAAAAAAGTTGTGAAGATAATAATATATTAAATCCATTTTATTAAATTACAAACTAGGTGATGCCCGCGACTTCGTCCGCGTGGATTGAATTGCTTTTAATTACGGGTTGTGTTATTAGCTATATTAGCTATTGCAGACTATAATCTCCCTCTGTGCAAAGTTCATCTAGGTCCATTTAGCCGTAATAGCGTGATTGAGTAACAAACATCCAATTGAGATTTTTTAGTTCCCGCGGGAACTCTTTAATTTTTCGGGATAAAAAGAAGCCTACTGTTATTTCAGACTACGATCTATCTCTGTGCCAAATTTCATCACATCAATCCGTTCAGCCGTTCAGGTGTGATTGAGCGTCACTCGTCCGTGTGGCATAAGTTTTTTTCAGTTCCCACAGCACTTCATTATTTTCCGGGATGTCTATGCCACTGTCCAGATCCTCAACTATACCCATGCAAAAAATTACGTTAATCTGATGCGGCGTGATTGGAGGACAAACTATCTATTACACGTCCTTGGGGATAAAATTTACAAAAAAATGTGAATCAGGTATTTCTCCATTTCAAACCAAAATTCCAAAAAACCCAACCAAGTTACCAAAAAATACCTAGTTTAATTGGCTCTACAAATTATTGACAGACTTTCTTACAAATTTTCAACCCCTATTTTACCCTTTTGGGAGTTGAATTTTGAAGAACTGTGTGACACGTACTTCTTTACTTTTTACCAAAAGCAAAAATACTAAGCTTCGTTGATATAACTTGAACAATATCTTGAGAAATGAAGAAATTTCATGCAAACTCTCATCCCCTATATCACCCCTTTAAGGATCGAACTTTCAAAAATTGTGAAACATATAGTTCTTCATTTTTAACCCGCAGTTTATTTACCAAGTTTCATAGCTACAACTTGAGAAATGAAGGACTTTCATTAAAACTTTCAACCCCTATTTTATCCTTCTGGGGGTTGAATTTTGAAAAACTGTGACATACGTACTTCTTTATTTTTTACCGAAAGCCAAAACACTAAGGTTCGTTGATATAACTTGAGCAATATCCTGTGAAATGAAGGCCTTACATACCAACTTTCATCCCCTATTTTACCCCTTTAGGAATAGAATTTTCAAAAATTATGAAAACAGGTTTTTCTTCATTTTTAACCCGCTGTTTATATACCAAGTTTCATGGCTATAACTTGAGAAATGTAGGACTTTCAAACAAACTTTTAACCCCTATTTCACCCCTTTAGGGATCGAATTTTCAAAAACTGTGAAACATGTATTTCTTTATTTTTTACCAAAAGCCGAAAACCTAAGCTTTTTTGATTTATCTTGAGCAATATCTTGAGAAATGAAGGCCCTACATACCAACTTTCATCCCCTATTTCATCCCTTTAGGGATCAAATTTTCAAAAACTGTGAAACACGTATTGAATTCGCAGTTTATGTACCAAGTTTCATGGCTATATCTTGAGAAATAAAGGACTTTAATACAAACTTTCAACCCCTATTTTACCCTTTTGAGGGTTGAATTTTGAAAAACTGTAACTTGAGAAATGAAGGCATTTCATACCAACTTTCATCCCCTATTTAACCCCTTTGGGGGTCGAATTTTCAAAAACTGTGAGATAACTATTTCTCGATTTGTAACTCGCAGCTCATATACCAAGTTTTATGGCTATAGCTGTCATAAAAAAATTTCACCCCCTATTTTACCACTTTAGGGGTTGAATTTTGAAAATCTGCGACACACGTAATTCTTTAATTTTTATCGAAAGCCGAAATACTAAGTTTCGTTTGTATAACTTGAGAATATCCTGAGAAATGAAGGACTTTCATGCAAACTCTCATCCCCTATTTCAACCCTTCGGGATTAGAATTTTTAAAAACTGTAAAACACTTATTTCTTCATTTTCAACCAGTAACTCGTATACCAAGTTTCATGGATATAACTTGAGAAATGACGGACTTTCATACAAACTTTCACCCCCTATTTCACCCCCTTAGGGGTGGCATTTTGAGAAATCCTTCCTTAGTGAGCGCCTACGTCACTGTCAAACCGTCAAACCTACTGTCAAAATTTCAAGTTAATAACCCCAGCGGTTTAGCCTGTGCGTTGATCCCTTAACGATTTTATATATATATTAGATTAGATTAGATTAAGAATTATGGACAATTTAAAAGCTCTGTCAACTGTAAATAGCACATACCAAATTAGACGATATTGTTTATTTCAAGTACACTTGCTTTCCACCGAAAATCTTACCTAGAAGTTCACAACTCTCTTACCTAGAAGTTTATAAGAGGACTCTATACTCAACACAAAAGAAGGTGTTAATTAACGGTGTTTTGTAAATAAGCCAACAGTCTTCACTGGTCGAAAATTTCAAGGAGCAGAATAAGCTGAAATTGTCAGGACTTTCTGAGGAGGTCTCCACAGTTAATTAACTAGAGCGATAGTCTTTTGTTTAGGCTTATTACTTTTTTTACCTTAATGAAATAAAAGTGTTGTGTACTCTGTTTACAGGCGTCTATTCACCTGCTACCCAGTCTTTCACTTAATGGCTTTATTTTGACCCTTACTACACGGTAGTAAGGTACTTAATTGGCTGTCACAGTTAGACGTTCATTGCTCAACAAAATTCGTATGTATATTATGGAGATATATACAGAGACCGTCTCCCTGACCTCACTGGCACAATGTTGAGCACTGTTGTATTGACGTAGGCGATCCCGAGTTCGATCCGCGGTACGGTTAATTTGGTAATTATAATTTCTGAGTTTTCTCTGGTCTGGCCTGGTGGGAGGTTTCGGCCGTGGATTTAACGTTCTGTTACAAAGTGTAGAAACCAAATTGAAGCTAGCATAACTGCCATACTCGTAACAGGTTAGCTCGCTACCATCTTAGATTGCATCATCACTTACCATCAGGCGAGATCGTAGTCAAGAGCTAACTTGTAGTGGATAAAAAATAAGAGAGCTAAGATCTCCTTAGAACATGACCTCGTTCTGCTCGAGCGGTTCCCAGATACTCGCTTGAAATCATCGGCCTACCTAATGAAGGGGTTTCCAAAATTTCCACAACAATTTATTACTTACTTAGTCGAAATCTGATCAGCCATAATAATTTATTTATTTGAAACTCTCAATGTTTATGCTGTAATTATATTGTTATTTTTTAAAATTCAAATACATATGATATAAAATATACAATTTTCCGGTTCGGAAAAGTAATAATATAAAATAAACATGTGTGTAGAAAAATTGGTAGTAATAATATAAGCCATATTACTGATGACCTCCCTGGCGCAGTGTTGAGAACTGTTGTTTACGCGGGAAGCGTGCGTAAGACCGGGTCCTATTTCTGGCAGGATCAATTTGGGAATTTATAATTCTGAATTTTCCTTGGGGTGACTTGGTAGGAGCCTTCGGCCAAGGCTAGTTACCACCATACCGGCAAAAGCTGCCGCCAATCGATTTAGCGTTCTCAATATTTCTGATCACAGAACGCTGTCATTATAACCTGTCCTTGTAATATAATTTATGTTATAGTGTTTTCTTTGTTGATTTTTGTATATATATTTTCTACTGCAAGGGATCAACTGACTGACGGAACGCAAGTCATGTTTAATTTAATTTTTTTGGTTGTAAAGTGACATCAACTTTTTATCTTAATCCTAAATCCAAGCAAACCACTTCGCTGGTATCATCTACTTAAAGAAATGAAGAGGTCATTGGATAGGCTGATATCCATTGCCAGTATCCTATAATACTCGTACGTACCTGTCCTTAAAGATTCAGCTATGACGCATTCACAACGATATAACGTCATAGAGATTTTGGTCACTCGGTGTTGATTGCGCGGTTTCCGTTTTTAATCCAGGCTACAGTGCTGAAAGTGAATAGAAAGCAGTTTCGTTTTGTATGACGGCGTACCTTGCTTACTTTACTGGATGGCAATCCCAGATGAATCATGATTTCCTTTATCATCGAATATTCTGGAATTTTGGAAGAGAGGCGAATCGAACAGCATGTCGATGTCGTCAGCCCATTAATGTCATGGAGGAGGATGGAGGCACAGGCCTCCACTCCCATAGGAGAGTGGGAATTAGAGCTTAGATCCACCACGCTGCTCCAATGCGGGTTGGCAGGCTTTAACAACTATTATCATGTTAGTGATAATAACCGGGACCGACGGCTTAACGTGCTCTCCGAGGCACGGGGTTGAAACACCGCCAAATTCCCAACTCTGGGCTAGTACTGAGAATTTCTAGTCAGAAAAACCCAACACTTATTATGGCTCGACCCAGGACTCGAACCCGGGAACTCGTCAGCCGCAGTCAAACAAGCTAACCACTAGACTAACGAGGCAGTTACCCTTGCCTACATAAACATAATATTTTAGTAACTAGGTACATGAGGATTGTTATTACAAAGTTAAAAGGTTTGTGGGTGGTGATGAAATAAAGGTCTAGACTTTAACCCCACTAACGAGGCTCCGATTCAGTTTCTAACCAATAAAGTTATCGCCGCTTGCCCTTAAGTGCCCGCCCGAATCAAATATTATTTAAATTTGCTTATTAACCAACTAAAAAAAGGAAGTTATTTTTCCGACACGTGTGTAATATGTAATATTATTGGAACTGCAAAATATTCACATATTGCGATTGTAGGTATAAGGACTTTCAAACAAATAAACAAAATTTAATAGGTGTATAGTATGCGCGCGAGTTGAATGCAGAGGTTTTGTATGTGTCACCATACAGCATTCAACTCGCGCGCGAACTGTAGGTGTTTGTACATGTATATTTGTCCGTGGATTTCTCCAAAAATATTAATCTAATTGTCACCATTCTATTTGCTTACATTTACTTTCACTCAGGGAACAGTGCAAGTTCAAAATCGGCTCAGTAGTTTTCAAGATATAGACTGTTATGTGTGTGAAGTCGGTTTACTTTCATATTTAAATGATTACCACTAATTTAGAACCACAATAATTTAATCCACTATAGAGAAAATCTATGAACATTTATTTAGCATACAGAAATAAAACCGTCCCAACTCCCGATACAAAATGGGACAAGCATAAAGCGTCTTTCTGTGTCATAAGTCTATTAAAAAGGTTAACTGCGAGACACAGTTATTTATTGCCGAGCAACATTAAGATATTATGTGAGAGGGAAGAGATATTTTTGGCACGTATCGGCCTTGCTGTGCTCAAAGCAGTTTATTATTATCTCCATCTTATGGTTGCGAGCCAAACGTGGAAGGCATGCGCAAATTGTACACTTTCTACTTGAAGTTAATTCTTTGGTCAAAAGAAGCAGCATAAATATGAACCGGTACCACTGACGACTAGTTTTAACGTCGGAGGTCCACCTGGGGTCATCCAGCCACCGATTAAAATCATATTATTTCACTATTTTAGAATTATAATCCTTATTTTAAGGACTTCATGGTACATGGCATCAAACTGTCATTTTCAGTAATATTGCTTAAGTATTGCTTTAAGCGTTGGTAATATGGACCCTGTTCACGCATCGCGGTGCCAACCCATTATTCTAGGTGCCCGATATAATTGCTCGACGTGCATCTAAGGATGCTATGAGTCTGTTTGAATCCATAAATCAGATTTCTTGAAGATTGTTTTTTGTTGTTGTCCCTATAATATAACCCCGATATAACTATTGCACACGCAAACGTAAATACGCATCCCGGAAAATAAAGAGTTTCCGCGGGAACCGAAAAACCTCAATCCACGCGGACGAAGCGGGCATTAGCTAGTTCAAAATAAAATTTTATTTTTTTCGTAAACTTTTGTATTCATTATCAATGCTCCGATTCTTGCGGGGACTGCGAAATCTGTGAAGTTTTATACATAATGATGATGCATCCTCAGGTTTCGAGATATATGATTCATTTAATATTTTAAAAAATATCCATAACTTAAACGTGGAGGTGAAAAAAAAATCCAAATTTAACAGATAATATCATAATAATGTGGCTGAAATTTTAAGAACATCGGGCAATAGGCATGATGACAGTAACCAAGAATCAATTAAATTATGAATTTATCTAATGAATTAGGATTCATGGATTATAAAAAACGTATTTATTTTTCTATTTCGAATGAGATTTCTAATTATTTTAATAAAATAAAACTATAAAATACAGCAATCCGCCATATTGGATTAAACACCAAGAAGCGAATGACGTCAAAATTGTTTGTTTTCGAGCTTTGACAATCGCACTAATGCACGTACTATAGCACAGAGTATATTGGTAATAACAATAGTGACGTCACAAACGGCGCCATGACACGGGCGGGCGTTTTGGCGCGAATTTTAAAATTAAAATTTCTAATGCCAATTTTATCTACCAAACCTTATTTTTCTGTAGAAATAATATGTTTTTTCGAAATATATAATACTTCCGAACATAATCTGACCATTTCTCAAAATCAGTCATCATGCCTATTGGCAAGGTTAATTGAACTACTCCAATCCAATATCCTCCGACTATTCTTATTATGAAGTGAGCAAAGATATATTTGATCAAGAGAAACAATATCATAAAACGGGGGTCTATGGAAACATTGTTGACATAAAAAACCGAGAAATGAAGAATAAAGTGACACCGTTGTTTGTTATTGAACCTTAAAATTCACGTAAAAAAGGTGGAAGTAAATTTGCGTAAGGTTATAAAAATATGGAGATGATCTGAGAGGTTGCAGCAAATTTTGGCGGGCTGCTTTATTAGCCTACCTGAGCTGCTCATAGAAAACTACTGCCAGTTCAACTGCGGAAGGCGAACTTATATAATTTTTTGACATGCAACTTAAATATTACGGTAAGCCGATATTAAAAAATGTAGTCCAGTGCCATGAGTAGAACGATGAGTTCGTTCAATAGTGGCTAATGATGCTCTCTGTGAGCTCGCTGTCAATTGCTCAACTCGTAGTGGAGAAAAATAAAGAGTCTTCAAGCACCCACTCTACTTTTACCACGGGTTCCTGGTCTATGATATTTATACACCTGTGTTCTTCCTCTGCTATTGGATTGTAGTGATGATGGTATTTATTGTTCGTGCGTGCGGCTCTTTTCAGGCTCAATATAATATTGTGCGAGGTTAATATTTTTCTTCCACTTCATGATTTGTTATTCAATTCAATTTACCAGGCGTTCCAATTTTAATAAAGGAATGGCTTCGGTTTTAGTCACGTATTGGAGATAAATGGTTTCCAAGTATGACAATAAGTATGATAATGATGTCTGTATGATGATGAATCCATTAAGTATGATAATATTATCATACTTAATGGTTTTTAATAGTCTTGGAAACTTTGGTTTATTTATCAACTATCATATTTATTATATTATTATTCATAGAAGCATATCGAAAAACTTGAAATAGATTTTAATTTTTTGCTCGTTATTTAGTTTCCTGTTCTAATTTATTTATTTTTTAATAAAATCTATGTATTTCACTCTATTCATGATAAAGTGTACATAGACTACCACCCATAATGATCCTTCTCTTTTCTTTGGAGGTGCAGGCGACGTAAGTGGTGGTCGCGGTATCTGGATGACCCTACAATCTACCTTGGTCTTTTGACCTATACCTTTGTCTAACAGTGGACATCTTTCGGTTGACATCGATGATGACTCGAACAATGCTTACGGTGCTGGTTATAGATGTAATAATTTTATCTGGTTTTAGTGAGAGTAACCGGGACCGATGGCTTAACGTAGTCTTTACTTTAAACTCTCTCGAGTTTTTGGAAAACAACAACTAGCGTTAAAGAAAGACGACTACAAAGTTTTTTGCAAATATCTTGGCCACGGAAACCTAACTTGTTCATAGCATGTTCTTATACACTTGAACAATTATATTAAATAACAAACAATTTACCCTTAACTCTCCTTTTGATGTAGGTTTTCGATAGCGTATCTAATTTAAACCTACGGGTCAATAACTTTTGAGGTCTACCCTGTAAGTTACGAACAAAGTAATCAGTTTGTAAATATAATACTGATTGCCTGTCAAATACAGCTACAAAATATAAAAGTAATAAAATATGTTTGATAGAGTATCTAATTTAAACTTAGGGATCAATAACTTTTGAGGTCTACCCTCCAAATTAGTTATGCACAAAGCAATCTATTTCACCAACTTCCAAACAAGGTGGAGGTTCTCAATTCGCGCGTATTTTTTATTTATTTATGTCGGTGCATATCTCCGTTGTTTCTAAACCGATTTGAAATTATTTTTCAGTGGTTAGAGGAATCTCGCGAGGTGGTCCCATAAAAAATTCTGACTCCATATCCTCAATCCTGATGCTGTAGGTGTACCGTACAGCATGAAATTCTCAAAACTAGGGAATAGGAAATTTTGATGGTTTATTCATATAGTAGGTATCAAGTCACTTGTGTATGTATACGATTCAACTAAGTCCCAACTCTTGAACACTGATGCTGCAGGGAACAGAACTCCTTAAAAATAGCGTTTTAGTTTTTTTATGTTGAATTCATATTGTAGGTGTCAAGCAACGCTTTTATACTTAAACCCAAGTCCCAACTCCTCAACTCTGATGCTGCAGAGTACTACTGCACTCCTATGCCGTGGGGATTAAGAGTACACTAAAAAGTTAAAAATAAAAGTTATTTCCAAAAACCCGACTTAAAAAGCCACTGAAAAGTAAAAAATAATTTTAATTTCTACACACTATGTTGAAGTCGGGCGAGTATAACAAAGATAGGCAAAGTTGACGCGTCAGGCTCGCCCAACTGCAACATAGTGTGTAGAAATCAAAATTATTTTTTACTTTACAGTGGCTTACGAAGTCGGTTTTTGGAAATAACTTTTATTTTTAACTTTTTAGTGTACTTTTAATCCCCAAGTCAAGCACAGGTACGAAATATAAAAAAATAAAATTGAAATACGGGTTAATAAATTTTGAGGTAAAAATAATACTGTCAAATACAACTTAGAAATAGAAAAATTATAAATTATGTAATTAAATAAATGTTCTAAATCGGAATCGGAAATATCTTGAGTATCTTGCTATGAAATAATACTTACGCTAGATATAAAAATAAAATAAAAATAAATGTTAATAAAGATAAAGAGTGAACCGGAATCGAAGCACTTAGAAATTGAATCTTTTGGACCTCCAAATTCGATCACCCACCTAGTTACCGATTTGAGTGGATTTGAGTAGAACTTCGAGTCATATGCGTCGTCACAAGTGGACCACTCGTCCCACGTCGGAGTTAATAAATAACAACTGACTTTAAGTTTTGTAAAACAGAATACTCAGTCTGTAGGCAATGATACTTACCTACAGATTATTATGGTGCGTGATTCAAAATTCAAATGTTTTTTTTTAAATAAACTTTTAGAAATACTTTTGAATCATCAAATGAATCTACCATTGGTTCGGAATGGTATTCCTACCGAGAAGAACCAGCAAGAAACTCGGTGGTCGCTCTTTTTAATTAAATATTTCATTTACAATTATTATATCAATCTATATGTCACCGTAAGATTGTAAAAACCGTTAGATTATAATCTAACTCGCTAAATTCTAAACTGTCGAAAGATTACAATTTGACGCATTATTTTCCGGTAGATTGTAATCTGATAGGTACTGAAACCCGATAAAACCTATTATTTATGTCGAACCCTAACTTAACCTACAAGAAAGAGACAAGAAAACGTAAATAAAATGAATATTTCAAAAATTGACATTCAGAACATTGAACAGTTTACAATCTTTCGACAGTTTAGAATTTCGCGAGTTAGATTATAATCTAACGGTTTTTACAATCTAACGGTGACATATTATACTTGTGTAGCCGCTGTCCTAAACATTGCTGAAGTGATCAAATTCATGCTCCTTTTTTTTCCCTCTATCATTTACATAATCTTCAACTATAATAAGATTTTTTCAGGAGCATACTTTTAATGGATTTCTTAAATTTGTGTATAGGCAAGTTTCAAATAGATTGTGGAATTTTGTTTAAATAGAAAATAATGCTCATTTCTACGAATGACCTTCTGACTTTTTTGAGGCGGGTTCAAATTCAAAAGCCCAAGGTACACAAGCGTTCAGATACTATAAGCTTATGATCTTTGTCAAAGCTGCATGTCAATAAGCAATGTTTTATATTCTCTGTAACAACTGCAATCTGCAACACTGTAGCTAGGATTAACAACGGCAACCGCGCAATCAACGCCCCGCTTTAGTGTTGAAACCTCACTAGCAGCATATTTGTCTTTGGACACGCTAACTGAATTGTAAAGTGCAGGGTGACGGGATAACAATGAAATACGCATTTTGCATTGAGCTATTTTTATTGGCTTTACCATACGTTTTGAGCTTAAGTTCTAAGCTCTGTTTTAGGGGTGGAAATTTTTAATTATTTTGTAGTTAGTTTGTACTTTAGGGCTTATTTGGGACTTAAAGCTAACTATAATAGGTCTCAAAGTTCAATTCTTATTGCAATTGAATTTCGGCCACGGCGGCCTATCTCCAGAGAGATTAGCCATATGCGCGGGAGACAATATTATTAAAGTACACAAGTGTGCGCCTATATGCAGGTGCACTCTCTGTTCCTTTCTTCTCATAGCCCTATGGGACGGAAAATCAGATACGAGCGGAGAGAGATCAGGCGCAAGACCAATGGTTTAATGTGCTCTCCGAGCATGGCAGTAAAACGCTGCCAACTTCCTAACTCCGGGCTAGTACTGAGAATTTTATATCAGAAGAACCCAATACTTGTTATGGTCCGGGACTAGGATGGGACCTCGTCGGCCGCTGTCGAACATGCTAACTACTAGACCACCGAGGCAGTCATTATAAATATAATGAATAGATAAATAGCAAAGGAATAAAACAAATAACTAGCCGAGAAAGCAAAAGGCGTCCGAGATCGGGACAAAACAACTTGCGAATCACTTTCCGAAGTTTAGTTTATTCAGCCTCTTGGGCATTTTTGGCAAGCCATGCCTTTTCACACGATGACGTAGTTACAAGGCTGCTAATTATGAGGCCCTTTGTTTCGCTCAAGAGTGTCCGCTTTTGTAGCCAAATTTATTTTGCGTGAAGTGTGACAAAAATTTTCGTGCAAAATATATTGAGGTTTTCGGTTGGTGTCAGGTTGAATTTCATGTCATCATCATAACTTATATACCTACTCCGTCTAGACTACAGCGTTAAGGCTTAGTAGTAAATAGTGTTCGGAGTTTAATCGCAGGCCTTTTACTTTTCGGAGCTATTTTCGGTCGCGGTCTGAAAATGTTGACCAGTTTTCAAATTCGATAAACACTGCGTGCGTTAAGGTCTAAACTGCTTAAGCAAGGTATTTATTACGTTTCAGAATAATCAAACATCAGATTAAACAAAAAGAGTATTAATGACTATTTACATTAGCATCATTGCATGTGATATGTATTAAAGATATTGTAAGAGGTTTTCTAAATCTATCCTGTCTAGTTGCCGGCTACTTAAATAGTTAAAAAATCTATGATCTATGCCTAATCATACCACATAACGATCTTCTGACACAGATGTGTCCATGCAATGATGAACCTTAAGGTGGTATGCATTGTCAGGCCGCGACTGTACTGCCATGTTTACAATGAAAACAGTAGAAGGTCTTCATGAGTAGTTTATAGGACAGGTTAGAACTATGTTGTTTTGACGCGATGTTTATCCTTCGTTGTAGGAATCGCAGTTATATTACAGACTACTTAATAGTGGGTACATCCCTACTGCAAAGGATAGGCCATACAACTGTTTATTATTAAACAGAGAATAGATAGTCTGTATATACTGTGAAAATAACAATTTATTTTATGTAAATAAATATCGTTTATTTTAACGATGAAGCAAAACGTCCTTGGGAATCCTTCATGCCTGAATTGTCGATAATGTCTACTCTAGAAGGTGTTTGAAATCTGCTATGGTTAGGCCACACTTTCTATTCTGAGAGAACTGCCATGCTTATAAGTGGGCTGACAAATAGGCATACAGATTCTTATTTTAATCTATGTACTCGTATAAGATTGAGTGAATTTAAAAAATCGCTCATGTGCCCTTTAACAGGTTTATTTAGAGCTTCGTCGTGTTTCCGTTAAAATTTTATTGAATGACACCTACAGCAGAGCTGTTAAAATTTTTGTGTAAATATTTCTGTTTTTTCGCAGCTTCATGTAACACTACGTCGTGTCGCACACCAAAATATAGTGAAAAGGTCCGGATAGTCGACATTCTAGGTTTCTATTTTAGTAGTCATTTTTGTTAGCTTACAGTTTTTTCACAAGCTTAAATATCTCTTATAGTATTATGATGCTTTGTAACAGCTGTGAAGTGTAAAAACACACTACGGATAGGTCAGGAATAAAGGTCCGCGGAACACGTTTAGTCGTGTTGCGGTAGTCCGTGCAGCTCCATATATTTAAAGTGCATAGGTACGTTTTTGCCCACAGATAAGATATAATATTTATTTATTGCAAAAATGCCAATGCATCGGAACTTTTGAATTTTTCACGACAAAAAGTATATTGGTATAACTCTGTGTCAAAATCTGCTGAATGGGTCATGAAAGCATAGAAATAGATAAATAGACACACATTTGCTTTTATAATAATACTAGCCGATGCCCGTGACTTCGTCCGCGTGAATTGAGGTTTTATAATTATGCAGGAACTCTTAAATTTTCCGGAATAAAAAGTAGCCATTATGCTCTTCCAGCTATAATCTATGTCAGTGCCAAATTTCATTCAGATCCGTCTAGCCGTTCTGGTTTGATTGAATTACAAACATCCATCCATACATTCATCCATCCAAACTTTCGCATTTATAATATTATTAGTATTAGTATAGATAAGTATGGAAGTACTTTTTCCAAAACTTTACGGCAGAAAACGAAACGGGGCTTTATGTTGGTACAATATCATGGTTTGTGTACCTCTTGAAGTACAATGCAATAAGACAATACCTTTTCCGAAAGGCTCGCTCGAATTGTAAAATGTGATCGAAATAAATCTAGTTGTCTCACAAAACCTATTCCTTCGGGATTTTTCCAGATTTAGCAAATTTGCGTTTCGAAATACCTGACTTCATCCAATTTCACTTTTGCGAATGTTTGAATACGTAAGCTGCATATTCATTGAAATCGGGGGATTTTTAGGGTTCCGTATCCAACGGGATTACTAAGCCTCCGCTGTACGTCCCGTCTGCCTGTCAGCGGGCTGTATCTCATGAACCATAATAGATAGACAGTTATAAATTTTGACAGGGTGTGTCTTTTGCCGCTATAATAACAAATAATAAAAATAAAATAAAATATTGGATAGAAGCAGGTGTTACTTTGCGGATTCCATGATAATGAGAGCAATAGAAGTTAAATACGTTATAATCCGCCACAGTAGGTAAATCTATGTGGTACAGTGTGTATGTTGTAAGCTACAAGTGCAAGATACATAAAATTCTAGTTCTTTCATTAAAAAATATATATATAAGGGGTCTCTTATACAAGACACCTGATTTTTGAGCGCATCTAGCTTTCTATACGGAAGCATTTAAAAAGTACACAGTACTAAACCTTATATGATGATACGGAATCCTTCGTGTGTGAGTTCCAGTCATACTTGTCCGGTTTTTTATATCTTTGGCCGAGAAGTAGGTACGTTAGATTAATCGAATGATGAATCGACTCGGAAACGGAGACTCAGGTATTTGAAACGTTAGATTTTCTGTAAGAGTTTTCAATTAGCATGGGAAAAGAGAACTGAATTTCTGGTTTATTTATTTATCTCTTCATAATTCGATTTCAAATTGTGTATATTTCTAGTTTGCTGTTACGTGAATAGTTGTAAAATAATCAGATATTGTATTTTGTTCCAATTCATTAGGTCTATAGTGCAGTCCCTTCCCGTACTAGTAGGTAATATACAAATAGTATTGGAGATAAAATTGACATAATATGAGTAAATATAGTACCACAAATTTATCTGATCCAGTGGCAGCGTTGCTGGTAGATATTAAATATAAAATAATGACAAGAACTAAACAGCTCTAACAATTAGTTCCAGTTTTGGCCACCAGGTCAGATAAGTTTGACGGACTTATACTAAACTTCATTGCTGTACATAATCCAATTTTGTCAAAATCAGTTTAATAAATGGGGTCCATGAAAACGTAGCAGACCAAAAAAACAGATTAATAGGCAGACACACTTTTTCATTTATACTATTAGTGCAAGTAAATCAAACGAATCAGCTAATTTTATTTAAATAAAATATATTGTCCCCATACATTACTTTAGTAAATTAAAACCCAATGTTCATTATTATTCTTTATTCCTTCCGATAATATCACATTCTAGAGTACCTAATTTAATTAATTTTTTTCAATCCTTTTTTCCTCTCATTTTCTTTCCGTCCTTCGCGCTCCCTTGGCGGGAAGCGTCCCCATTGGCCCTCAGAATTCCCCTTTTTTTAATTATTTTATTTTACGGCCCTGGATTCAAGTCCTTTATGGCCTTATATTTATTGCGAATGTCGTTCCACAGAATATAAAACTAGAAAATCATGACATTACTATACACTATCTCTGCCCGTGACATCGTCCGCGTGGATTGAGTTTTTTTTCAAGTAGGAACTCTTCAATTTTCCAGGATAAAAAGTAGCTTAAGTGTTATTCCAGACTATAATCTATCTCTGTGCTTAATTTCATCCAGATTCGTTCAGCAGTTCTGGTGTGATCGAGTACAAGCATCCATCCAACCATCCATCCCTCCATCCAAACTTTCGCATTCATAATATTAGTATAGAAGTATAGATTGTCGCTTTTATAAACATAATAATATAAAAGCAACTCGTGCACCTAATCTAGTACAAATGAGAACACTCATTCAACGCGACTGTACGTAGGCAGAAACCACAGCAATAACACCGGCCAACTTATCCTAAAGGATATTATTAAAGTTGGCCGTGGAACACAAATCCTGCCCCACGCAAGTCAATATGTTCCCACAATCGCAATTTATATCTACTCCACTAACTAGTTTCGGAGTTCTAGTTGCAAGACTATTTGTGAGAGTTCCGCCTGCCAATAACGCTAATTGGGAATTCAGTATTTATGAAAAGCACAGAACTTCCAGCACAAATTTCCAGTAAATTTCACACATTTATAGCCCCCACAAGCTTATCTGACCCAGTGACAGCGTTGCTTCTATGACATATTTTTTAATATTTACTATAATATATATACTTTTTTAATATATACTAATAAAATATATTAATAGTTTATTATGGTACTAGTGAGTAATGTAGGTGATTACCGCTGAGGCGCCATTGAGACCCGAGCCGTTAGGAGATAGCCGAGGACGGTAATCATCAATACACACGTGTATCATACGACGTTTTTCAACACAATTGTGAAGAAAATAATACTAAAAAATAATTTTATTTAGTAGATAAAAAGTTTATTTAGAGAAACAATTAGTAAATGTGCAGTTAGTAAAATTATAATTAACTGTTTTTGATGGCATAGCGTTCTCATCAGATAGATTATTTACTGAAATACTTTCATGTTCTATTGTTATTTCAGATAGTTCATTATTCGTGTAGGTAGGTGAAATCCAATCATTGGATGTACTTGGTGTTTCGCCAATAGGACGCGCCTCAGAATCAAGTCTTATTATTTTTGTGATTTTTGCACAAGTTTCCTTCTTGTTTAGTATGGATTCTTCTACGTATGATTCTGCTACATTGCTAGATCGCCACCCACCATGACGCTTCAAAGTCATTATATCAGCTCCTGAGTAAGCCAGCAATGTAGCTGAAGTTCTTCTGAAACTATGTCCAGTGTAGCTCTCAGCATCTGCTAAACATAAAAAAATTGCGATTTCTTTAGGCATGGAACCAAATTTGTTTATACCTATAGGCTGACAGGTACATTTACCCGTCAGGTAATTTAGAAAGAAACGGTAATTTTTGCTTTTGGTGAACGCAAACTTTCATACTTCTTAACAATTTCATACAATGGACCGTGTTTAGTGAACGACCTCGGTATTTTATTTTTCGTAATAGGTATCATCAATAAAAGCATCTGGCTATGGTTCTCCACGTCTTTTACATTTATATTTGTTAACTCTTGTATCCTACAAGCACCAGTTACACCAAAATTAATATTAAAACATCGTGTATGTTTTTAATTCCACTCCATTCTTTGTTCGGACTGTACTTTTTAACATTGAGTATATACACCACAAAGAGCAAGATTTGTACTTAGATGATAATTCTTTAAAGTACGTCATGAATATATTTTCTGAAAAAGACTCCGTATTCTTGTTGTTTTGCCATTGTATGAAATTTTGGTATGCTAATAGATATTTTTCCTTGGAGGATTCAGGTAGTAAACTTTCCATAACGTGTATAACATAAATCATTTTCTTCATAATTAGTACTTAGTAGACATTTTAATTAATAAATAACTGTAATTTTAACAGTGAAAACGAGTTGTGAAAAATTTTTCGCAATGGCGGGAAAAATTAATCAGTTTTCCTATGCGCGTGCATCATAAATGGCGATCGGCCATAGACTTAAAGAATGAGGTTTCTTGTTTTTTGGCTTTTTCGCGGATAGCGTTTTAGCCACGTATAAAATGGGGAATTTCAAGTTTTCTTTTTCACAGAAAACAAAAGTTATTTATTAAACAAGTACAAGTTGGAATTATCTATTTAAATACGAAGTTGCAATGAGCAATGAGCAAGCAATAGCATTTATTTGTACTATAATTGAACACGATCTTTTTTGTATCGAACATTTTTTAAGTTAATCACGGCTAGTACCTGAACATAAAAAAATAACACGCATGTAACATTCTATATTTAGCACCGGATCACTCCCGCACAATATTCATCCCCCAGCGATTTATTGGTGATCCGCAAAATCAACACGCGCACAAAAAATTTATGGCCCGACAAAAAACTATTTTTATTGACACAATTTCGCTGACACTAAACAATGTCCGATTTAAAAGCTTTTATTTGTTCCGTTTTATGGGGAACTTCCTTTTTTTGTTCTTGTTTACCGAACTCGGCTGGTATTAATGGTTGATGAATATTATTTACTGCGGATTCGATTATGACCACAATGTTTATGTGGATTGTGTCTAAGCTCCTACGTTCCTATTAATTTGACTAGCGCTTTTTCTTTGTGATTTTGGGACTTCCAAGCTTACGACATTAGTACGTCTTACGAAAGTCTATGGCATAGCAAAATTCTATGCAATATTTCATCCACACGTTGATAAAGGCGCTGCGTGCAAAGATCCCAAACCGTTGTCCTACATGAGCGACAAATGCGGCAACGCGACGCGACGCGACAGTGGCAACAGTATCAAACAGTAGCTGTCCCTTCACGTGGTCTACGTTGTCGCGTAGACAAGTTTTTCATTTTCACCTAGGACAACGGGTGAGGTGTAACGCTCACAGGTAGATTGGAGAGCAGTTGAGGCTACTTTCTTGATAATAAGTCAAAGTAACAGTTATATATATATATATATATGTTTAGTTCATACAATATATTGACGACGGCGTTTCGTTTGAGACTCCGGGATTTTTCAAAAATCTGAGTCCACACGATTGAAGTTGCTAGCATCATTTAGTCCTAAATGAAACCCTTTTAAATTCACAATGAAATGAAGTTGCAGGCTTCAGCTGGTTAATTAATGTTTACCCATGAGACGAAATAAAAATAGAAATATCCATACTAATACTATATATATATAACTGTTACTTTGACTTATTTTCAAGAAAGTAGCCTCAACTGCTATCCAATCTACCTGTGAGCGTTACACCTCACCCATTGTCCTAGGTGAAAATGACAAACTTGTCTACGCGACAACATAGACCACGTGAAGGGACAGCTACTGTTCGATACTGTCGCCACTGTCGCGTCGCGTCGCGTTGCCGCGACTTCGCTTGCGTGTATTATTTTTACTAGATGTAGTAATCACCGCAGTAGGTAGACAGTATAATATCTGAAATATAAATACCTACACGTCTAATTTCTTGAATTATTGGAAGTTATAACAAACTCTTGTAGAGTTATTTGGTAATTTACTCGTAACATTTACTTTGTTTAATTTTATGTCATTTTTAACAAATCATCCCACATTGGACCTTCTTTTTGTTATGTCTTTGTGAAATTCGTAAAAGAAAATTATTCTCGTTAAAAATATCCAGAATCATGTAACAGGTATATCGATGTTTTCCCCGACTCGATAAAATACCCGGGGGAACTCTGTAATTTTCCAGGATAAAAATGAATGCTGTGTACTGATAGGCTTAGTAACGTACAAATTATTTTTTCTTTGCTAATACGCACTGCTATAACCTTGTTATAAATATATTAAAGAACGGGTGGCTGAACGCACAGCTTAAAACACTGGATGGATGGAAATTTAGTACAGGTACGTTTTATCCGCTAGCTACGACTTTGATAGCTTAATGAAAGGCACATTTTGTAGGTAATCGCACTCCACCTTAATGTACATTATCAGTGGGTATACGATGGTAGTATACCCCTGATATTGTAGTTTAATAGCAAAACGATATGACGATATGATTATGAAGATATAATTTTACATCCAAAAAAGGTCCGCACTATTTTTGGATGTAATACCCGTCATATCGATTTTGTTAGTATAAAATGTAGTTGTATGTTAGTGTAGAATTACTTGGATCATAATTTCGAATCAATTAACGCCTCATCCATCAAAATCGACCCAGCAGTTTAGACGGTACGGTGGAACATACATAAATACAAGCAAACATACATAGACTGCTAAAATCATAACCCTTCCTTGTGGCTTTGGCGTAGTAGGACAACAAGACATAATAAAAAAATTAAAAAACGCGACTGTCCTGCCAAAAAAAACTAAAAAGTTAAAAATCTAAATTAATCTAGTCTTAGGGAAGACGGGTATTTTATCGAGCCACCCTCACCCGACTTCTTTCGAGCCTATATCACCAAGCGAACGGCGAACTAGCATCGGGCCTCTTTTTGCACTTCGCCGGCACGTCGAAAACATCTCCCCGAGTTGTATTAATTATTCGATATTTGTTCAATTATTGTTTACTTTGGTTGAAATAATACCCTTTCGTGATAAATGTGTTTATTTGTATTAAAAATAGTAAGAATCTGCTAAATCTAGTTAAATAGAATGCTATTCACATTTTTATTAAATGGTTTTTTTTTGTGAAAAACAGAATATTGAAGTATAGCGTTATATATTTTTGGAATCTACTCATCATATTCTAGAGGATGATTTTATAGTTAATCTTATTTTCGTTTTTTTTTAAATTTTACTAGCCTACGCGGAATAAGCTAGGGATTCTAACGATACTCTAACTACTATAATATAATAACTCATTTATCAAAATTGGTTCAGGCTTATAGAAGGTATGGTGGAATATACAAACTCACATACATACATACATGAACCCTGAAAACAATATACTCCTTTTTTCAGGCAGTCGTATAAAAAAATCCCGAAAACCCTGCCTTTAACAACACGAATCTCAAGCGTTTTGTCAATAAAGGGACTCGAGCTCCACTCACTATTATTGGCATAACCCTATCACTTTACAGAACGGGATTCCAAATGCCAACAGACTTCCATTCAATAGGCAATAACCCAAAAGGAAATGATATAAGTATACAGCGGAATAGTTGTGTGGAAAAGGCTATATTCTGCGTAATAATACGTTTATGTAATATACGTTTGACTGGTGAGAGGCTTCAGCCGTGGCTAGTTACCACCCTACCGGCAAAGACGTGCCGCCAAGCGATTTAGCGTTCCGGTACGATGCCGTGTAGAAACCGAATAGGGGTATGGGTTTCATACAACTGCCATATCCCTAATAGGTTAGCCCGCTACCATCTTAGACTGTATCATCACTTACCATCAAATTAGATTACAGTCCAGGGCTTACTTGTAGTAGATAAAAAAAAACAACTTTATTCTGAAACAAAGTGTGTATATTATTTAAAAATGTGTTTTACTCATCGATGTGCGCGTTGCGACTTGGCATAACGCGATCTTCGATGAGGGATGATGTCAACTCAATCAAGTCAACAACTCTTTATCAGACTTAAAACGCGCTTCTAATATGGAAGTTGTATGAAATTCGCAATTGTGACGTCACCAAATGTCAAAGCACTGTTTTCTTTAATCTATATAATGGTTACCAAACTATAAACTAACCGAAGATGTGAATTTTAGGTCTTTTGAAGACAATTTAATAATCAGTTAGAAATAATTTAATTTTGATATAGGCATCATCCCTATTTAGGCATCCATACTTTAAATGACGAGTATATTGATAAAGTATTATGAAAGCGAAAGTGTGTAATTGTTTGTTGGTTTATCCTGCAATCACGTCGCAACAAATAAACATGTTTTTGCATTGGTTTAATTGAGGATGCTACATTTTATCCCGGAAATAAATAAAAATATTCCACTCGGACAAATTCGCGGGTACCACCTAGTCATTAAAGTCGATTGGTTTCTGAGAAGATTGCGAACGAACATAGGTACCTACAGAACTATGCCTAGGCATCTTCTAGGCAAGCGCGCTCCACCTTAGGCTGCATCACCACGTGCAAGCAAGTCTGATTGCAGCCAAGCGCTAGCGTATATATTAAAAAAAGTAAGGATTAATAGTCATGGTTGTTTCTTTTAATTAATCTATTTAAAGTAAGTAGGTACTTTAATAATTTGGTAGTATGTTAAATTTTTAATATTCGTAATTATAATTTTGACTCCAAAATGTTCCCATGAAATATTTCGTTTTAGTAAGTAGGTACCTAGAAAACGGTGATAGCATAATAGCGGTGAACGACTTGCTGCACGGGTTCGTGGGTTTGATGTCCGGGCCTTCAACTTTTCGAAGTTATGTGGGTTTTAAGAAATTTTGATATCACTTGCTCCAAACGGTGAAGGAAGTTGCACGCCCGAGAGTACTTCATAACGTTTAATTTTTTATTTTATTAAATGTTAAGCGCGCTTCAACCTAGACCTCATCATTGCTTTTCATAGACATGATTGTCAATAAGCGTAAACTTATTATGCAATAAAAAAAGAATTCTCGAAGGTGTGGTAGCTGCCAATCCGCACTAGCCCAGCGTGGCGGATTATGGCCAAGGCCTTCTCATTCCGAAAAGAGGCGCAACTGATCAGTAGTGTTGATGATAAGAGTGAAGAGAAGAAATACCTAATAAAAAATCTCATCACTTAGAAAGCATGAGGTTGACGCAACGCAATCTATTATTATGTAATACCTAGTACCCGTGTTGTCGGTATTCCTTCGCCTCGGATGAAATGAAAGCATTTCTTTTCATCTACGGCGGTAACAAAGGTGCTCAAGCAATCTCTTGTGCCGACTTTTAGATCAATCTTTTACAATAACTTTCTTGTCACATTGTTGTCTCTCGACGCTACAGTTTGGTATAGGTATAGATACAATCGTATAAAAATTCAAACTGATATTTTAAATGCGAATATATTGTGTCTGTTTTTGATGAAATCTGGGAAATTTAAATATTTAATATATTGTTACTACAATTAATTATATCTAGATCTAGATAATTATCGATTCATACATACATTATGCAAATAGAGTGCGTTTTCACAAAAAGAAGTCCCGTGGCAATCAGTGGAACTGATAAATTATAATTACGGAAATGTATAATGTCGCATTGCTAAGACATGAAATTTTTAAAATTTTATAAAATAATGTATTTCCAACGGTGCCGCTAGAGGACTTCATTACTTTCATTTTTAGTACTATTTTAATATCACAGGGTTCTTCTGATTCTACAAATCAGAATGGTATTTATTAAGAAAACGAGTATGTCTGAAAAATACCTCACATTTCATATTCGTATTAATACAAAAAAAAACACAAAATGATGTGACAAAAAATTCGCATATCCATAGAGAATGGAAGCGGACTCTGTGACTATGGAAATGGTATAGTTGGAAATATTGGATTTTTCATCGAATCCGTATAGCCACTGTTTTTCAGCGTAGCACTATATTTTTTGTTCGCCAGCATTGTTTTACTCGTTCGTTACAGTTCGGTTACGTGTGTTGCAGTTGTTTTCAACTTTTCAGTTTCTAGTTAGTGATACTTAAAGAAACAGTTCAGTTTCAAGTTTAGATTAGGTTCGTTTTCACGGTTTTAGTGTTAACTCTTCAACCATAACTAACGCTATACAATAATTTTAGTTATCTATACTTATGAGTATAATGTTGTGACAGCGGAGCAGAAGCTTAGCAATTTTTTAGAACGACATAAATAATCCCAGCTATATTTATTTGTTTGGCTATATGTTGTGTACTCATATTAAGTTTTTAATTGAAAAAACTATTAATCTTGCAAGCAGATATTATTCTTATAGTCAAAACACTCACCGTTCTATACGAATCTATCCCAGCACTTTCAAGAAGAATCCGCCTGTAACAAAGAATAATTTACTTAAAATAAATTTGTTACCTTTTTGTATAAAAAAATAATGAAGCACATTCCTTCAAAACTCCGAATCCAATCAAAATTAGTTTATTCGAAGTAAAAAACACAGCACAAATTTGTGCTGGTGTGTCCACCTATACCATTTTAGTCTTTAGTGTAATTCCTCGCTTAATTATACGTCTGTTATATTTAAGTCAAGGTGAATGTTAATCATGATGCTCCTAGACGTACTTTTAGATACTACTTACTTCTTTAGGGCGATAGCGCAGCGGGCATTAATTGGCTAAGGGAGTGAAGGTGGGGCCACTTTTTTGCGTTCTTTAGTTAATTTAATTGCTATTTATTATTTGCGAAGAGCTTTAAATGAAAAAACCAAAAAAATCAAAATTGAATTAGCTGAAAGGATAATTCGTTCACAATCCCCTAAGTAAAGACCCTAATTCACAGTTCAAACAACCAATTGGGGACGAACCTGAGCTTAAAACATACATTTTAATCTCATCGTTAATTACGTTCTGTATGGCTCACAATTTGTCCCTTTTGAAGTGCCGCAGTGGCATAACAACGGGTTTTGTATTTTCTCAACCGGGACCCGTGTACACAATGTCGATCGGACTAATAAGATTTTTTATCCCAATAAGCTTTTGATTTCAACTGAATCTACCACAGTTTTAAGTATATTATATCCTTCCTTCCAAGAAGAACCAGTTTTAGGGTTTGTTTTTTTAAAAGTTAAACTTTCCAGTGAGGATCCGCCTTGGGACCTTGGGCCGCCAACGTCTATCAATTCCTCGAATCCCTCTACCTCACTTTGCACTGCCTCTTCATCTTTACAACTCTTTTGACGACCTCCGTGGCGCAGTGTGTAGCGCTGTTGTCTTAACGTGCGGAGGTCCCGGGTTCGATCCCCGGCAGGGTCAATCTGGGAATTTATAATTTCTGAATTTTCCCTGGTCTGGCCTGGTGGGAGGCTTGGCCGTGGCAAGTTACCACCCTACCGGCAAAGACGTGCCGCCAAGCGATTTAGCGTTCCCGTACGATGCCGTGTAGAAACCGAATAGGTATGGGTTTAATATAACTGCCATACCCCTAACAGGTTAGCCTGCTACCATCTTAGACTGTATCATCACTTAGCTTCAGTTGAGATCGCAGTCAAGGGCTAACTTGTAGAGGATAAAAAAAAAACTCCTGCTATGTCAGTTAAAAGAAAGTGTGCTTAAAGAACTCAATTAACGACTTTGCAACGAAAAGTACTGTTTTAGATGTAAGATTTTAAATGCAGAGAACCACTGGATATGAAAGAAAAATATTAAACACGGCGTGTTTAATTTTCTACAACTAACGGGTCTATTACACTGCACTTGTCTAAGGGCCCTGTGGTAAGGGTGTGCGTAGCCGCTAGAGCGTCGCTTAGTACACAGCTTTAATTACCACATTAGGGACCCTTTCTCCCTAAATTTTATTATACTACATTGAATTAGGAGAAAGGGTCGTTTGCAAAAGTGTAGTGTAATAGGCCTATTACTTTAGCGTAGAAATATTATTTTAAGCAGGTAAACGTCATCAAGCACTAAAAAAGCATTATACGTCTTACGGACTCCTAGTGGAACAAAACCCTTTTCATCATCGTTTCGACGTGACGTAAACGGGTCAGGCGCAAAGAAGCAGTTGTTAATCTTGAGCAATCCGTCAAGTGGAAGGCTTAGGGTGATCAACAGCTGTGCTCTTACTTACGTTAATAAGATGTATTTCAGGATTTAAATACGACCAAAAGAGATGTTTTACCCGCTTTATGTTGATACAACTTCAATACTTTTGTTTATGTCGCCGATGTATTTTGGTTTTAACTTTGTATGTATGTTAATAGACGATAGCTCCAACTTTGTCGTGGATTATAAATGTTTGGTCGGTCGGTTGATAAATCTCGTGAAAACTCTGATTTTCTGGGATGAAAAGTAGCCTATGAAAGTGTAACATGGGTAATAACAACCTGGATAGCGCTCCAGGTTCTCAACTATCCATGAAAAAATCACGTCAATCCATTGTCTGTTGTGGCATGATTGAAGGACGAAACAACCTTCGCATTTATAATGCGAAAAACCAAATTAAATTTGAATTTCGCGGGCAGACCCTTGTCTTCCACCTTAACCTATAATCGTACCCAATTTTTTTTTTTAATCAGTTGATTTGGTCTGTCGTAAAAGCGTAGTAGACAGACCGACATAGGACAGACAGACACACTTTCGAACAACTAACAAGATGATGCCCGCAACTTCGTCCGTGTGGATTAAGGTTCTTTCATTGCTGAACTCTTTCATTTGCGGGGAATGAAAGAATGATTATGATTTATTTAACTTAAACTCAAATTCAAAATTTCTTTATTCAAAATAGGTATCTACGAAGTACACCTTCTGAATGTCATGTATACAAGGAATAAGACTTGATCGTGATAATTAACTACGGTATCTTAAAACTAAAGCTACGAGGGTTCCAAACCAAGATCGTTTAATTGAGGAGTGTTCCCAAAAATCCAGTGATGGCCTCCTGTCACGGTAAGGGCTTCGAGGCCGCGCCGAGAATGGACGAAAAGATGGACGCGGGAACTTCGTTTTAGGAAAATGAAGTAGTGCTAACAAGATGTCCTTTTCATACCACTTCAAGTTTGCCCTTGAGTGAGGTCTCACTTAATGGGTATGGCAATCATTTTAACGCTGACCCTAGACGTCAAATTAGGATCAGGTCAGAATGGAATTAAAAAAGTTCAACCTATCTTTCAATAGTTGAACCGACTCCAAAAAAGGAGAGGTTCTCAATTCGTCTGTATGTTTTTATGTATGTATGTTACGCGATCATTCCGCCAATAATGAATAAATTTTGATGATTCTTTTTTTGATTGGTAGATCATACTTCAGAGGTGGCTCCATTTAAATTTTATCGAAATAGATGTAGCGCTTTTTGATAAAATCATTAAAAAACCAAATATATACCCTGATAATGTTTTTTACTTTTTAGTTTAAGTTGGTACTTATACTTAAACTTTTAAAGTTGGTTTTTGTTTTAGAAGAAAGCCTACCTATTTTTATTACTACCTATTTTTTACCAAAAGAAGCGCCCCCAATACTCCCAGTATGCTAAAACAAAAGCATAAATTTCAACAAATAAAAAAGGGAAGTCAGCGCTGACTAATAATGAAGTGTTGTGAATGAAAATACTATCCATCACGGGGCACTCCGAACCTTTCAAGGATTCCATCAACAAACACTTTTTTCGATTCCATCAAAAACGGCAGCCAGCCGTCTGACCTGCTTAGCTCTTCGTTGCTATTTTTTTTAAATTTATCTAACTTTAACAATATTATATGTAGGTATCAATATTCAAGCGAATAGTTTATAAATTGCGTGTTCTTCAAAACTGAACTTCGTAATAGAGTTTAAACTTTTGATTTAATATTGTGTTAGACTCAAGAGTGACTTAATTGAGTTAATTGTTTCGAATTTATATCTAACGGTGATCTCTTAAATGTTAATATTATTTTGTATTAAGATGAAAATAATATTATTATGCCAACTTAGAAAGGCACTTGGGGCAAATAACGATATTATTAAGTTGTTTAAAACGCGGCAAATTTATTTAAAGATTTGTTAGAACAAGACTTTATTTCCTCGGTGCTTTAGTGAGGTTAGCTGTCGACCTCAATATTTATATTCAACACATCTGATGGTAGCATTCGTTAAGTTCTCCATTAAGTAGAAGTATTTTTCTCAGTAGAAGCAGCTTTCCGAACCAGTGGTAGATAGATTACGACTTATCATAAGTGGCACAAGTTCTCCTACGTGAAATAAATCATTTCATTTAATTTCAAGTACTTATCAGAGGCCCAATTGTCTGAAGAAATCGTAATCATTCGAGAGCCATAAACGCATTACTCGAACTGTTTAAAGAGTTCATATATGCTTTTGTTCATAGATGAACTACTTAAACAATTCGAATAATACCACAGAATAGGGAATCTGTATAAATAAAAATCAATTGCCAAATTTTTATTTACAGATTCGCATCGTATCACTTCAGAACGGCTGGAACGATTTTGATGTTTTTTTTTTGTGTGTGTTTAAGTGGATCCCGGGATAGTTTATATACACAATTAAACCCGGTAGGGGGCGCTGCAAGTAGGTTCATGGTTCAGGCCGTTTACGCTGAGACGTTTACTCGCCTGAGATCTGACTCCGTATGCGTATAAGCAGGCAGCGAAAGACAGTGTTCTGTCGAGATCTACGTTCAGCAGTGAAGGTTGAGACGACGACGAAGGCAATGCAAATGCAACTTTTAGTTGTGACTCTAGCTAAAAGTCAGCAAGCTTATTTTATTCACTTCAGTATAGTCCTTGTCTACGATCTCACCGCGGTAAGTGAAGATGCATGCTAAGGCGGAAGCGGGCTAATCCGTTAGGCGTATGGCAGTTATGTTAACCCCATATCCTTTATGGTTTTTTACAAGACAGCGTACCGAAACTCTTAATCGCTTGATGGTCTTTGCCGGTAAGGTAGCCAACTAGCCCAACTAATTTAAAACCCTGCCGGGTATTTAAACCGTAGCTTCCCGCTTATTTAACCGTGCGCACCACTGCGACAGAGAGGTCGTCAAAAAGTAAAGGAAGTCGTCATAAAGAGAGCTTCCCATGTATAGCCGCTCTAAGCGTTAAAGAAAGGTGTTTTATTCTAAAACTACTTCCCAAACCTATTTACCATTTTGAAGGCCGGATTACCAATTCGTCGTCCGTGAGAACTAGTCGGGGAAATTTCAAATCATACGGAAACGACGAAGCAATTTGTCCTTTTGATTTATTAGTCTTGAAGACTTGACGGTAAGTAGGTATAATGCTCGGATAATAATGAAAGCACTTTTCTTTATTATTAAATCCACATAAATCTCTTCTTTTAACCCTTTTCTACGTGCTTAACTTATTGGTTACTTACTTACTTTGATGTTGAAAAAACATTTTGTTGTTTAACAACTACTAATGAAATGAAACTTTCTGTGAAAAAGGACAGGATTAATATCTTTTAAAAAAAATATTTTTATTAATTTCTTTGAACCATTTTTTTACTTTTTGTTTGCTTTCCTCTGTTTTAGAGATTGCGTACGATTGCATCGTGGCTCGAGAATTAATGAATAGTAGATTTACTCGACGATTCAAAAGAACTTGAAAGTTTATTCGAATTACAAACATTTGAGTTTGAGTTTGAAAAGATAATGAAAGAGAAGCATGAGAACAGGGTATGGTGGCGGTCACTTGGAAGGACCAACGTTTAACTACAATAGGGAATATGACAAGTAGTTTAATAGTGGACGTCCACAGGCAAATATTGATATATATGATGGACTAGATGGTGCCCGCGACTTCGTCCGCGTGGATTAATGTTTATTGATTCCCGCGGGAACGTTTCAATTTTCTGGTATAAAAAGTAGCATGTGTCCTTTCCCGGGATGTAACTTATCTCTGTACCAAATTTCATCAAAATCGGTTGAGTACTTGGGCCGTGAAAGTGTAGCAGACAGACAGACCGACACACTTTCGTATTTATATTAGTATGGATATCGATTTCAAAGTCATACTTACGAGTACAATATTATAAATGCATAAACTTATGTTGGTTTGTCCTTCAATCACGCCGCAACGGAATAACAGGTCAACATGATATTTGAGTGGATATAGTTAAAGATATAAAGAGTGTCATACATTAGTTTTTGTCCCGGAAGATATGTCTCCACGGGATTTTTAGAAACGGACGATGTCGCGGTCTTCAACTAGTGTCTTAGTCGTACAACTTTCATCATAATAATAATCATCTCCATTCAACACGATAAATAAAATAATTTTCATCCACCACGAACAAATTAATAACAAACGACAACAGTGAGACAAATCACCGAAACGTAGCTCTTTCATTAATCAATCCTTTCCTTCAATTGTTTCCAAGCATTGATTGCTCATCCAATAAACAAAACAAGGTCAAAAACGTCGACCCTTAATAAATCAAAGGAGATCGGGAGATAAAATTTTATGATCTCGCTTTGACAACTTTTCTTTAACAACTTGTTTGTTTACATTAGAAAAACTGAATACTAATATTATACACTAGCTGATGCCCGCGACTTCGTTCGTCTGGTGTTTTGGTTCCCGCGGAACTCTTTAAAAAAAGTGGGTAACCTTTGTGTTATTCCAGACTAATCTAACTCTGTGCCAATTTCCTGCCAGATCCGTTCAGCCGTTCTGGCGTGATTGAGTAACAAACATCCATCCATCCATCAATTCAAACTTTCGCATTAATAATATTATTAGTTTAGATGCAAGAGTACATCTGTCTGTTTTTCTGTATGTCTGATATTTTCCTTTAGACATAATATTATGTTAAAACATGAGTAACCAAACTTTATAAAAAACCTGTGGTGTCGTGGGACACCAGCTAGGAACGAAGTTACTTATCACATAGATATTCATTTCAAGTTCTACTTTTACGAATATTTTTTTCTTTAAAAAAAACAAATTAAAATATAAACATTAACGCTAAAGCATTAAAGTTAAATTTCGTAATTCGTTCTTTTGTTTTCGTAAAAAAAATCTGACTCATTTTTAAATAATATTACAGTCTCTTAGACGAATCAATCCAACGTATGTCTTTACTAATATTCATCACAGTAATATTTACCTATGAACAGAAATTCATATAATATTATTATAGATATAGATTATTATATTAAAACATGATTAAACATAAACTTTATAAAAAAACGTGTAGTGTCGTGGGACACCAGATAAGAACGACGTTCGGTTTTACATAAATATTTATTTCAAGTTCACTTTTAACGAATTTATTTTCTTTTAAAAAAACTATAAACCTTAACGTTAAAGCATTAAAGATTAATTACAAATTAATTAGTGAGGAACTTGAAAATTAATCTCTTTTTCGACGTCGTCGTCATCTCAACCTACAGACGTCCACAGCTGGACAACAGTCTCCTGCATGGATCTCCACGGAACACGGCCTTGTGTCGCTTGTTTCCAGCGGCTCCCAGCTAGTCGTTTAAAATCGTCAGTTCACCTTGTGGGAGGTAGTCCAACGCTGGTCTTTCCGGTGCGAGACCGCCATTCAAGCGCCCTATATTCACGCATGTATAATTTATTTTTCTTGGGTAGATTTGGTATAGTAATAAAAAATTTGAAAATATAATTATTGCTTTTTTTTATTTGATTATAATTTATATATTTTTTTTTCAAGTTGTATAATTGTGTTCAATTAGATAAAAATAATGACTTAACAAATTAAAATCTAAATGAAACTAAATTAAAAACTTAACATTAAAAATATCAACTATGCCACTGCAATGTGCACTGTGCCCAGAACACTGGCTGCGTTACCCCGCTGAATAGCCAAACTTATATGTTGGCCGAGGTTACTGCCAGCCTCCGGTTACCTGTGGACTCTGTGAGATGAGAAGATAGATCCTTAAAAAAGGATCTAGCATCTTCGCCCCACGACCCCATGGTTTCAACACCAAAAGGCACAAAAATGAAATTATTTTCGATAATTTCATATTTGCGCCTCTTGGCTCTTTCTGCATTAGTGGCCGCCGCCCCCACCGTCATGGAGGTCGCCTGCAAGTGGGACAACGCTAGCGTATCCACGCATGTGGCATCCCAAACAAGCGACCTTCCTTGCTTCCACGGAACAAGAACATTGTTGCTTTTAAATAACATTTCAAAAAATAATTAGACTATAGCAAAACTAAAATCACTAACAACAAAATAATTGGTCGCAACTTGCAATTCAGCCTTGCGCCAGCTTAATATCCATAATGATACTAGCCCGCAACTTC
This sequence comes from Erebia palarica, assembly GCA_964035005.1. Taxonomy (NCBI): domain Eukaryota; kingdom Metazoa; phylum Arthropoda; class Insecta; order Lepidoptera; family Nymphalidae; genus Erebia; species Erebia palarica. The sequence continues at coordinate 14,534,340 of OZ035989.1, forward strand.
GTCCGCGCAGGTGGAAGTGTTGGTTTCCGCGGGAGCTCTTTAATTTTCCGGGGTAAAAAGTAGCCTTATTGTTATTCCAGCCTATAATCTCTGTGCACATCTAGATCCGTTCAGCTGTTCTAACAAACATCCATCTATCAATACATTCAAATATCCGCATTTATAGTATTAGTATAGATTATAAAGAAAATAAAGAATATTAGGTAAATTAAAACGTTATTTCGTACATTCAATTCACTCGGAACTTAATAATATTTTGAGCCAAAAATAAGTCATTCGTTCCAATTAGCGTGTAATAAAACAACTCATAATAGAATTACTTATCCCGTAAACCTCTGGCAACTTTTCAAGTATTCGTAACTGTCGTCACTCTCAAACTTGAGTTTTAATGCTCTTTGAATCAACTTAACAGTAATTTGGAGTGTCCATTAGGAAGTTGAGGAATGTTTCGCGGATTTACGTCTTTAGCAGCTACGGATGTGCCAACAAGTCGAATTTATAATCCGGCTTGGACTGGGAACATGAAACGTTTTTTATTGATTGAAAAGTAAGCCAATTAGATGTTCCAAGTCTCAAGTGTAAGAAGTCTGGTATACAGTGCATCTGGATCGATATCCGAGATCCACAATCAAAATCGTGGTTCAGATTGATTGTGTATCAGGCGCTTAGCCACGTGCCTAAAAATCAATGTATCAGGTTCAGGTTGAAGAATTTATTTTCTCTCTTTATTGCAAAGAATTGTTGCAAAATTCACTAACAAAGAAAACAATATTAGTACAATATTATTTCCGGAATCAGATACGAGTACAATTATCTAATCTAATCTAATCTAATCTAATCTAATATATATATAAAATCGTTAAGGGATCAACGCACAGCCTAAACCGCTGGGGTTATTCACTTGAAATTTTGACAGTTGGTTTCTTTTGTGACGTAGGTGCTCACTAAGAAAGGATTTTTCAAAATTCCACCTCTAAGGGGGTGAAATAGGTGGTGAAATTTGTATGAAAGTCCGTCATTTCTTAAGTTTAGTCTGGAATAACACATAGGCTACTTTCTGTCCCGGAAAATAAAGAGTTCCCGCGGGAACCAAAAAATCTCAAATGGATGTTTGTTACTCAATCACGCCATTACGGCTGAATGGATCTGGATGAACTTTGCACAGAGATAGATTATAGTCTGCAATAGCCAATAACACATAGGCAACTTTTTATCCCGTATAATTAAAGATTTCCCGCGGGAACCAATAAAGATCAATCCACGCGGACGAAGTCGCGGGCATCAGCTAGTATTGTGTAAATATCTGTAGATGTAGATGCTATTCCAATCTTAGCAAATCGTAATAATTTGACAACTTAAAACGTATTACTTGAACTGTTTATGGATTTCATACATGCTTTTAGACGTGCAGGTATCTATGAAGACCATCGATTACGAGTACGATTTCCTTACACAGTCGGGGTACTGTTTGGAACAACATTTGAAAATTTTTGGAACAGGGGACCAAAATGACCGAGATCGTTCCCGAGCCCGGGCGAGCATTAGTTTTGGATTTATGTTTGCGGGTGCGGTGTAACGGGTCATTGTATTTAATGAGTATGATGTACTGAAAGTTTATATCAATTTTGTTGGCATTTTTATTGCAATTATTATTAACAAAACGCTATAGTCATTTTAAAAAAAAATCTTCCGGTTTCGACGTTTTTTTATCCGCTACAACCGCAAGCTTTTGATTGCGATCTCACCTGAAAGTAAGTGATGATGCGGTCTAATCTGATGACAGCGGGCTAACCTGTTAGGGGCTGATTAATTAATAATCCTTGCGTAAAACTGAGTCAATCAACATAAACAAAAATAGTATTAAAAAATAGGCCTTACAACTTACCATCTCTTGTTCTTTAACAACAGTTTAATTTACCGAAATGTGGTTCCCCAATGAGGTCAAGGTTTTTCTACATGAGGCCTAGAAGTCCCTTGGAAATGTTCCAAGACTGCACGACCCACATTCGCTTACTGTTCTTTAGCGAATGCACTAAATTACAAACTCAAAATAGCTAAAGCGAAGAGTTGAACCTATTTACAGCGGTGTTTCTACAATATTTTGTAGAAAAACAGATTATAGGCTGGAATAACAAATACTTAGGCTACTCTTTATCCCGGAAAAGAGTTCCCGCGGGAACCAAAAGACTCAATTCACTCGGACTAAGTCGTGGGCATCAGTAGTTAAAAATAATTATTATTTGTAGAAATTACTTTTACAACAATTAGATTTTGAGATTGTTTTCTTGCTTTCAAAGAGTTCCTGAAAGATTTTCAAAAACTATCAATTGAGATCTTGATCCTAGCGACCTCAATCTCTCAATCCCAATTTTCCCACTTACCGCGACTGTTAGCCATTTTTGCCTAAGCAACGCTTCTTAGCCCCATTTATTAATGTCACGACAACTTGTGACGTTGCGAAAAAACGTCGCGCGACGTATTTTTAATAATGGGCCTGAGGTTAGGTTCCGGAACGTTAAAAGCTATTTAGAAATTTTGAGAGGAAGTTAAAGAGAAAATTTTGTCGCCGTCGACTTTGAGCATAATGTCCCCTAATTATATTTTTATAGAATATGAGTCATCAGCCAAGCTAAGCATTACTAATATTTCCTTTTCCTCTCAACTAATTTTCTTCTAGGAGATGGTGGAATTAGGGTAAAATAGGTTGGATGGACTACAGTGATTTGTCCGATGTGTGGTGCAAATGTGTAAAGCTAAATACAAAAGTGAGTAACGTCTAGTTTAGTGCCAATTTCTAGGAATAGTTTTACTACCAACGGGCATCGTGCAATGTAATTTATTGGTAGTAAGCATAAGATCCGGTTGATGTATGTATAAAACATAGTGAAACTCTCATGAAGCCTTTGCGTAGTGAAACATAAAGCTGCGTGGCGTGACAGTTAAAATAAATAAGCTAAGAGGACGAAGCCTTAACCCCATGCGTTGTTTGCTATGAAAATGTTATTTTTATTCTATAGTAAACCCTAAACGGATAAAAAATATAATATCAGTTGCTTTAATTTTTTGATAGCCACCGAATTAGACAATAGAGCTGCAGAATTACTGCACATGGCACATCTATCCACTAGTTAATCCAGCACATTGTTATAGAGAAAGTTGCCTCAAGGATCAAGACCCTGAGCAATGAGTATGATGACTAGTAACAGAAATACTTTACTAATATTAACCAAACAACGTCGTATAAATCATAGAATTGTCAAAACGTAATAAATTCATTATTTATTGGCACGGAAGCAAGTTTAGCAAATATTCAATTGCATTTGACATTGACAAAGTGCTCTAGCTAATCCCGACGGACAGTCAGCATAATTAATTATACGTATCGAACGCCAGCAAATCTATTTATTAAAAGCCTTTGTGTTCTATTAAATTATTCTAGTAGTTTTCGCGACAACGAGTTGGGTTTTTTTGGATTCCTCCGACATGGTGGTCGGAGACCTTTTTTACTTGTGTTCTTTTCGCCTACTTTTATAATTTGTTGGTTTATTAATTATATGTTTATGTTATTTATGCTTAGAAGAGTTGGGTTATGAAAAGGGATTTCAGTTTGCAATCTAGTCGAACTTATTAAAGTATTGAGAGTTCAGAAAAGGTTTTAGTAGTCCATCTTCTACTTCAAGCCTTAAAATGTAAGAAAAGGTCAGATTTTTCATATTTTTTATGAATAGCAAGGAATCAATCGACTGGGTTGACTTAACAGTAAGTAGAAACTTCTCCCAAGTAATCTTCTTTATTTATAAAATTCTCGTGTCACAATGTTAGTTACCATACTCCTCCGAAACGGCTTGACCGATTCTTATGAAATTTTATATGTATATTCAGTAGGTCTAAGAATTGGCTACTATCTATTTTTCATACCCCTAAAAGACCTCAATCCACGCGGACAGAGTCGCGGGCATTTAATTTATAGTAATTTATAAAATTATTAATTACTATAACTTAATTAAACTATTATTAATTTTAGGCTTAGTTAAGTATTTTTATAAGCCTACATGATTAAAAGAGCAAGATTCCTTGCAAGAATCATATTATTATTATCTACTGATATAATAAATGTGGAAGTTTTTGTTTTTTGGTTTGTCCTTCAATCACGCCGCAACAGAGGAACAGATTGACGTGATGTTTTGCATGGGTAAAGTTGAGTACCTGGAGAGTGGCATAGAAGTTTTATCCTGGGAAATAAAGGAGTTGCAGTGGGAATAAAATAAACTTATACCACGCGGACGAAGTCGCGAATATCAGCTAGTAAATAACTTAGGCCTGTAATAAACTTACTCAAAACATTAATTAAAATAAAATTACATACCTACACAAATCGGGACAATGCGTCCTAATACAAATAAATATTTTTAGCATTTTCCCTTTGATGGACATGATAAAGGTATATCTAGGACATCTGACGTGAGAGTGTAACAATATGGATAAAACCTTTCAATGGAATTGAGGTCTAGTCTCGCCTTCAAACTATTTTTATTCCAATTATTGTTTAACTAGCTGATGCACGCAACTCGTCCTCGTGGTTTGAGGTATTTTGGTTCCCGCAAGAATTCTTTAATTCTCCGGAAGAAAAAGAAGGATTTGTGTTGTTCCAGACTATATTATATATCTGTGCTAAACTGAATCCAGATCCGTTCAGCCGTTCTGGCGTGGTTGAGTAACAAACATCCATCAATCCATCCATCCAAACTTTCGCATTTATAATATTAGTATAGAAAGGTACTTTAGGTATTTTAATAGTACCCACAAAAATAGTATTAATTCATCACTAGTAAACCAACAACAACTCACTCAGGCCAATAACGTTATGAATAGCACCTAGTGGCTGAACATCGGTCCATCCATCATCCCCAATGGATACACTCGAATCACTGTCGATCCATTTTCCATTAGGATTTCGGCGCCTTATTGGTACGAAAGTGATGAGTACCGAATATCTTGGGGTATAAATATTTTAGTACACGTTTTTTTTATCCACTACAAGTTAGATGCTGTGTAGAAACCCGAGTAGGGGTATGGGCTTAATATAACTGTCATACACCTAACAGGTTAGCCCGCTGAGATGATGCATCTTAGACTGCATCATCGCTTGCTATCAGGTGAGATCGCAGTCAATGGCTAACTTGAAGTGGGATCAAATTAAATTAAAAACTTCTTAATGTCACAACTAATTGACCAATTTTAACAATAGGTTGTGTACCTAAATTTGGAACTAAAACTTATCTGAAGGAGGAAGATAATTTGTTTAATTTTGATCTCCGTAAAATATAATAATATAGAATAGTATTACTGTCTCTTCATTGAGGAAAACCTTAATGAGGGTCGTGCCCTTTTCATTGTTTTTTATATATTTTTTTAATAACTTACCATTTTAATTTAAAAAGGTAACATTTTTCTTGGGATAAAATGCCGTGGATTCCCAGATATTCTCGCATAAAAGTTTATTAGGTATCAGATTTCTGTGATTACTAGTACTGACACTGATGGCTTAAAACCATAGGGCTCAGTTACAAAAAGTCACCCATCCAATCAAGTGCTAACTGGGCCACTGCCAACTTGTTGATTTTGGTGTTTTAGAATTATAATCCTTATTTAAGCAACATCAAGGTACGTAACATCAAACTGTCATTTAGAGTAATATTGTTTAAGTATTGCTTTAAGGGTTGGCAGTATGGCTCAATCTTCATTGTCGCAACTAGGCTACTCGTTCCTCTATTTACATTACTCATACAATATTAGCCATGAAGGCATGAGGGACTTATCTAACCCATCTAGATCGATGGCACTTATAGCTATACGCGCTGTGTTGTTGCACATTATTAAATTTTATTCTATTTTAGTAAATAATTTTTCCAAGTTCTTAAAAACTTAAGATTTTTTTATGAGAGCTCCATAAAAATACTGTTTAATGAAAAAACATTTTCGTTTTGTAGCTCCAATTAACTTAGTTTATGTTCTATAAATAACATTGTATTTTAATTATTCTCGCTTTATTGATGATACAGTATTTATTAGATACTAGCTGATGCCTGCGACTTCGTACACGTGTTTTAATTTTTTTTTTAATTCCCTCGGGAACTTCCTAATTTTTCGGATTAAAAAGTAGCCTATGTCACTCTCCAGGTTCTCAACTATACCCATGCCAAAAATCACGTCGATCCGCTGCTCCGTTGCGGCGTGATTGAGGACAAACCAACAAACCAACAAACAAACACACTTTCGCATTTATAATATTATAGTATAGTATAGTATAGTATGATCTGATAGTCATACTAAGCCAGGCAGAGTAATTTTAATTATTTTCAGTGGTCAAAGAAATCTAACTGATAAAAAATCTAAAAAGTACTTGACTCAATTTCCAATACAAAACTGTGACATCATTTAGTAAACATTATTGGGCGTGCGAAAAAGTTGGCTCTAAAAGACGAATATACATAGTCACTGAGTGACTAAGCTCTTAAATAAAGAGAGAAAGAAAAGATGTAAAACAAACATCGATATAAATGTGGATACTAGATGGGCCCTTTCATAGAAAAAAGTTAGGCATCCGACTTGTAGGGCGTGCCCCTCACCTGTATAACTCTGTCCTTGTCCCCCCCATAGCGCTGTCCCGCTTTTCAGACTTGATGGCGTTACTAAAATAAGTTGACACTCTTTGTTTAACAGGGCCCTTTTATGTAACTTGAGGTCGTTGAAAATAAAGGATCCAGTCTGACTTGTTATCAATTAATTTGAACATACATTTTGTGAAACTATTGTGCTCCAATTGAATAGATAGATGCCACAATAACTCGACACAAAAGTTACAGAGTTTGGAAGAGGACAATAGTATTGTACAAAAGCATGCAATATTTTTATGACACGTGAGAATATCAATCGCTATAATATCAAAGTGTCAAACTTCGGACAAATGTTCCAGTTCGACTTTAGAATACACATTATTAGGTGTGCAAATAAGTTGACTCTCCTTTTTCTTATTTTGTTAAATGGCTTTTATTAGTGCCACAAAAGATTAATATACATAGTGACTGAGTGACTAAGCTCTTCAATAACGAGAGGGAGAAGAAGATGACTGTAAAACAAAGGACACAATCTGAGTATCTATTAATTTGAAACTTACATTTTGTGGAACTATTGCTCCAATTGAATAGATGAAGCCATAATAACTCAAACACTAAAGTTACAAAGTTTGGAAGAGGACACTAGTACTGTACAAAAGCATGCAATATTCATGACACATGAGAATCTCAATCGCTATAATATCAAAGTTTCCAAAACAGATTCATATGTACGTAAACTTCGGACAAATGTTCCAGTTCGACTTTAGAATAGAATCTAATACTTTTTAGTAGTAGTTGTTCAATAACTCTTAGTTTCCAAGATTCTGGATAAGAAAAAATCAATGAATCTTATAAATTGTATTTTGATAAAACTTGTGGTTTTTGTTCAAAATACAAAATTGAATTTTTTTTATCGGGTCAAGAGAGATATTTTTAGAAATTATGAGTTTCCCCACTGCTCTGTCGCAATCCCGGGAAACCCCATAACACTACTAGCCGTTAAATCGGAGGTTTAAAAGGGCAAAAATTTGTAAGAATAATGTGTAAGATAAAGTTTATTTTTAAATTTTAGCCATAAATTATACAATTTAGCCTTAATACTTAAATTTCTCTTTGTAGACCTGAAAACTGAACCTGATCCCAAAATATAAATAATCAGAATTTACAACTTCATAAATCTAAACAAAGAAGTGTTGTTTAATTTTTGATACCCTTACCAATTAGGGTATAAAAGAGGGTTCGAAGGCAATCACTTTGTACGAAGTTCATTAATGGACCATAAACAAAACCCTTTCGTTACCTCTAACGATTCTATAAAACAGGTTTTATTGAAACAAAGCATTGAGGGAGCGGTGTATATATATATTTTATCAAGTCCATTAGTAAGTACTTCAGTCAGTTCGATTCATTGATTTAAATTTATTTTACAAAAAAACTCTTTCAAATTATCTTCATTATACACTCTGTCACCAAACAATAACGTCAGCTTAATTAATTATCAATGACTCTTTTTAGATACTCAAAAAGTGAAAAGGTTCTATAGTTGTAACATTCTTCCATCTCCTGCTTTAACTAGTTTGTTTTTGGAGTACCTATATTTTAACTAGATTATGTCCATGACTTCATCCGCTTACTTTAGGTTCTTTTTATTCACAGTAATTTCCCGGATAAAAGCCTATGTAGCCTATGTCCTTCCCCGGGATGTAACCTATCTCTGTACTTAATTTCATCAAAATTGGTTGAAATTCAGTCCATCCTTTGAACCATTTATTTAGTAAGGCTCTAGTTAGAATAAAAGTAAGAATATTTTATTTGCTTAACACGTGAGTACAATGTCTGAGATAGTTGTCAAGATGTTAATCTATTAGGAACTAAGCATTTCAGTACGTCAACTAAAACTTTATAGGTAGATCATACTAATATCAAAAATGCGAAAGTGTGTTTGTTTGTTCTTCAATCACGTCACGACGCGATCGATGATATTATTTGCATGGGTATACTTGAGGACCTGAAGAGTGGCATAGGCCTCTTTTTGTCCCGGAAAGTTGAAGAGTTCCCGTGGGAATTAAAAAACTTATTCCACCAAATGAAGTTGCGAGCATCAACAGTAGTAAATAAACTAACTAACCCACCATTGACATCACAATGGGTTGAATATATAGTCTGCATAAGTCCATATACTTAATTAATTATGCCAACTGTCCAATACTATTAGCTAAAACACTTTGTCAATGTCAAACGTAACTGAACATTTGTCTAAACTGGACTCTATGCTGATAGGAAAATTAATATTATTATGATTATAATATTCACTACAAAAATATTTTCATTCCACTACAAGTTAGCCCTTGACTGTAATCTCATCTTATGGTAAGTGATGATGCAGTCCAAGATGGTAGCGGGCTAACTCGTTAGGGAATTATGAATTCCTCGGTTGCCCCTAGTTGGGAAGGGACCTCTCATTTTGAGGCCATAGCCAGAAAGAACTCAATTGTACCAGGTCGTGGTCAAAATATACCCCCACATGAAATAGTAATTCGAAAAAAACTGTCTCGTTGGTCTAACGGTTAGCATGGATTACGAGGTCCTGGCTTCGATTCCCAGTCGGGCATAAAAATTGTTAGGTTTTGTTTTTTCCAGATAAAAAATTTTCAGTGCCAGCCCGGAGTTGGAAGTTGGCGGTGAGCTACTCCCATGCCTCGGAGGGTACGTTAAGCTCTCGGTCTCGGTTATTATAACTAACGTGATAATGGTCGTTAAAGACTCAAGAAGAAGCCAATCCGCATTGGAGCAGCGTGGTGGGTCTAAGCTCTAATTCCCTCTCTCTAATTCAGTGGGACGTTAATAGGCTGGAGTGATAATTAAAAAAAAGTACAGATAGAATTTTGGAACGAAAAATAGAGCATAGGAAAGGAGAGTTAATAGGTAGGTAATTATAAGCATTACCAACACAATAATGTTTCCCGAAGACTTTTGTTTGATTAATGGGATACGCCGCATTGTCCCAGTCGGAGCCTTGACGTACCAAAACAAATCAATTAGTTAAGAAAGTTGTGGCAACAAACAAAACACGAGGCCATTTAAGAGGCATTCATTTAATTTGGACTTTTCTCAGTAAGTTTTATATTAGAGTTTATAGTCTGTGCATATTTTTTGCAGTTTCTAACAATAAATATTAGAAACTGAAAAAATGTGCACAGACTATAAACTTTTTTTTTTATAATATAGAGGTTCTAACAATAGATGTTACTATTCCGCATGATGATAACCTGGTGAAAGCAGAAAAGGAAAAAGTATCGAAATACTTGGACCTTGCTCACTAGATTACCACCATGTAGAGTGTTGACTAACGACGGTTGTAACGGTGGTTGTATCAGTTAACAGACTTATTGCGAAAAGTTTCGACCAACCACTCAAGTTTTCGCTTGGTTGTTGGATTAAGAGTCGGATATAGAAGGCGGTTATCCTTGGGACGGCGCGAATTATGAGGAGGTTCCTCTCTCTGGAGCCCTGACCACCGGCTATTTGGATCCCTATGGCACCACAGTGAGTGGTTATTTTATATTTCATAGATACTAGCGAAGCTGCCATAGGATCAGTTAAGTTAGTCCGATATATCATGAGGTCAATTTTGGAATAGATACAAACAGAAAAGTAATAGAACAAAATATTTTAATCATACTTATAATATCAATGCGAAAATGTTTGTTCGTTGATCTGTATGTTCGTCCTTAAATCACGCCGAAAAGGAACCACGGATCGACGTGATGTTTTGCATGGGTGTAGCAAGACCTGGAGTTTGAGATAGGATACTTTTTATCCAGGATAATTAAGGATTTCCCGTGGTATTTAAAAAATTATGAATTCCACAAGGACGAAGTCGCGGGCATCAGCTAGCAATTAACTACTATACCCATTCATTAGCAAAAAATAAAATTACAAAATGTGATATCTGTTTTGGTATAATCAATTATGAAATAAAAAAGATCTTTTAATGTTGGATAGAAGCAGGCGTTACTTTGCGGAAGTCCATTAAAACGATAAATTGTGGCAGTGAAGACTTATCATAAATTTTAACTTTACTTCACTTATTTTTTTTATTCCGCTATAAGTTAGCCCTTGACTGCGATCTTACCTAGCTGTAAGTGATGATGCAGTCTAAGATGGTAGTGGGCTAAACTGTTAGGGGTAAGGCTGTATATTAAACCCGCATACTCCTAATCGGTTTCTACACAGCATCGTACCGGAACGCTAAATCAATTGGCGGTACGCTTTTGCCGGTAGGGGGTAGGTAAATTTACTTGATAGCTAAGCAATTGGTATCTAAAATTATCCAGACCGGGAGAGGGCACCTCTACCACAATACTTTCGTACATCATCTTTTCTCCAATAATGTTAAAACCAAGTACATAAAGTAGAATAATAGCAAAATTTTAATATAAAATTAAATTTAATAAGCAGACTTTACTTCATGTTTTACGACCCTCAGGTCTGGCGTCGTGTAAAGATCACATTATTATGGGACTAGTCTCGACAAAATGAGTTATGTTAATGAAAACCGTAAGATGCATCTAGTGGGACATATTGCCTATTAAAAAATGATTGCCATGAAAAGAGTGGTTCACTTTTATGAACACAGTAAAAAGTGTATTAGTATTAAAGCATTACAATCATTACATCGCATCCGCATTTATAATATTTTGCAACGTTTTTATGTTGCAAAATATTATGTAAATGGATTTAATTGAACTGCGATACCTATTTAAAGTTGAACCCTTATTTTATAATAGTAACCTACTTAATTTATGATAGTAGTTTATATATGTCACCGTAAGATTGCAAAAACCGTTAGATTGTAATCTAACTAGCGAAATAACACAGAGACAGATTGTGAACCGTTCAATGTTTTGAGTGTAAATTTTTTAAATATTCATTGTATTTACGATTTCTTGTCTTTTTCTTGTAGGTTAGGTTAGGGTTTTTACATAAATAATCACGGCCTGCGGCCGGGCGCTTGGGTTTTATCGGGTTAATATACCTAATAGGTTACAATCTACCGAAAAATAATGCGTTAAATTGTAATCTATAAACATTTTACAATTTCTCTAGTTAGATTACAATCCAACGGTTTTTGCAATCTTACCACATACGATGACATATACATACATACATACTCTTATACTGTTTTAATATGTTTGACAACCAGATGAGGCAGTCAAGGGCATCAATAAAAAAAGAAACTAATGAACTATTAATGTAATAAGCAATAATCACTTATGTAGAGTATTTGTAATAAAATAGTGAATCGTATCCGTAGCATATCTTATTAATTGCTATATTATTATGTTATTTGACTGAGGCAAGTTGAAATATTGAATAGAAGCCGGCGTTACTTTGCGGAACTCCATGATTATGAATGAACTAGAAGTTTAATTCGCTATAATCCGCCACAGTAGACAGATCTATGCGGTACAGTGCGTGTCTTTCACCTGCAGCATGCGACACCCACCACACAGCAATTCGCACAGGCACAGCACCACATCACACAAACCTTCCAAATCACTCTCAACATACGTTTTACTCTGACACCGGAGCATCTTTAGGAGATGTTGACTTGACAATGCACGATAGTAAGCACTTTACAATCGTGCATTGTCGAGTCAACACTTAAACTTCTGGCTCATTCATGAGACAAGTTGATTTTAAAAATGCTAATGCTAAAAAGACATTAAACTAAAAAACCAGTTTTGTTTCTGCCAAATTTAATTTAAGCGTAGCTCAGTTAAAGTAAGATACCAAAGGAATTTTCAAAATACATACTAAGTCGGGAAGCGCCAGAAAAAAACACAATTTGTTGGGAGAGCGAAACGAGATAATACTCTTCCTTTGTAGTCATTTAGCCTATTTTTAACTTATGCTGTCATTTTAAATTTAGTTTGTGAAATAGGAAAATTAAGCTCGGGGCTAGACGTTTGGGATTAAACATGCTGCGGTACAAAATATTATTAAATTAGAATATACGCAAAGTTTTATGACAAAGGTGAACTGTAGGTTTAACAAGAGGATAATAAAGGCAAATTTATACCAAATTCAGTTAAAACTGCTTTTCTCTTATAAAAAATATTTTTATTTTACTCCATGCTAATTTAGTTACTGAATGTTATGATCTTACCTAGTGTTTGAAATATAGTCTACTAGCTGATGCCCACGACTTCGTCCGCATGGTTTAATTTTTTTTGATTCCCGTGGGAACTCCTTATGTCACTATGTCCTATATCACTCTCCAGGTCCTCAACTATACCCATGCCAAAAATCACGTTGATCCGTTGCTCCGTTGTGGCGTGATTGAAGGACAAACCAATAAACCAACAAACAAACACACTTTCGCATTTATAATATTAGTATGAGTATGATAGCCGCGGATTTACTTTAATATATTTCCAGGTAATAATCGATACTATCCATATTCATGCTAATATTATAAATGCGAAAGTGTTTCTGTCTGTCTATCTATCTGTCTGTTTGTCTGTCTGCCTGCTACGCTTTCACGGCCCATCTGTTCAACCGATTTTGATGAAATTTACTATAGGGATAGTTTGTATCCCAGGGAAGGACAGAGGCTACTTTTAATCCCGGAAAATTCAAGAGTTCCCATGGGAATAAAAACCTCATCCACGCGGACGAAGTCACAGGCATCATCTAGTATGTAATAATTATGAAACCCACTTGACCTGTTTTTGTTCGCTCGTTTTCTTTTAATACTTACAAAAATTATTCGCTTTAATTATGTATCGATTTGTCATTGAAATAATTGTTACTTTAATAAAAGTAGCTTTAATAATTATAATTAGTATCGTAAATTCTAGATATTACTGTCACAAAGATTCAACGATACAAAAGAAAGAAGGAAATTAAAACAGTTCAGAATTCCCAGCTTTATAATACCATAGCAATGTTTGTAAGTATTTCGGGGCCAACAATCGTTGTAAATTTCGACGAAACAATTTCTCCGGCAAAGTTGTGCAACATAAAAAATAAAGGGGATGTTATGAAACCGAGAGCGTCTAGTACTTATCTATTTATTTATTGAAGCCAGAGTTACTTAAGCGATTCTGTATTACAACGATATGAAGCAAAGTTTGAGGAAACAGTTTCGGGCTGCAAAGTAATTTTAGCGGACTAAGATTTTATTTATATTTCTTAAATTTTATGATAAAAGTTTTTTAACAAGGAAGTCTGTTTTTTTTATTATGGAATAATCTCTTCATCGTTCAATATTTTTTTACCGTGAACTCGTCATGAGATGTGTTTTCTCCAGTACAATAACTGTCAAACATAAGTGTAAATTTATTCTGTCAAATCGTAAAATTTTTACTTCAAGCATTGCTTCGTATACGTTAATCGTTATCAGCCCATAATCAAGTAAAAACGACTGTCGCGGAATTGATTCCGTGAGAATTTCGACAAATCCTGATTTATTCCTTATCTTATTATATTATATATATCCGTATATATTTAAAAGCGAAAGATCACTCACTGATTCATCACGAGATCCCAAGAACTATAAAACATACAGACTTGAAATTTGGAAGGTAGGTTCCTGTTATGATGTAGACATCATCAAAGAAACGGTTTTGAGAAAATTTACCCCTAACGGGTCGAAATGGGGATTGGAAGTTTGTCCTCTAGTCTACATTATAAAATGAAAATTACAGCTTTCTATGTCCAAAAGTTTTGGCTGGATTGGCGTTTACAAGTCAGTCAGTGAGGCAGAGCTTTTCCTTTTATTTTTCTTTTTATTGCCGGAGATTCACTTATAGTATAACAAATACTTTTTTGTTTTACAAAATGCAGTTGCTCGATGCTCTCAATAGAGTGCTAATCCGAACCCATCCTTCAGTTTGCATACAATTAGTGGATATGCCGTACCTACAAGAATGTTTTATTAAAGGGTATGATAATTAAGTCGCTTTAGTTGTATGTACATGAATCTCTGAACTAAGTTGGATTGTTAAGTAGTGAATTCCTTTTCCGCTGAGAATTTAAAACCAACAGTGGTATTTTTATTAGACTTGTTTGTAAGGCTAAGTGATTTATTAAAAACTAATATTATAAACAAGCACCAAATTAGTTAAAAAAATCGGGATGCATAACAAATTGAAAAGGTATTACCTACTAAGGTAGTGTTCATGTAGGTATAACGATCCAAGCACCGCACCCAAAGCCCCGGGTTCAATCCCCGGCAGGGTTTGGAAATTTATAATTTCTGAATATTCTCTGGTCTGGTCTGGTGGGAGGTTACGGCCGTGGCTAGTTACCACCCTACCGGCAAAGACGTACCGCCAAGCGATTTAGCGTTCCGGTACGATGCCGTGTATAGAAACCTAGAAACTAGGGGTATGGGTTTAATATAACTGGCATACCACTAACAGGTTAGCGTGCTACCGTCTTAACTGTGTCACCAGGGGCTAAGCGTGCGCTAGGCGTCACCGAGAAATGAGCCCTACGGCTCGAAAACATCGTGGGGGCAACGTCTACCTAAGATCGCCTCCTGCGAGGCTCAGACCTCGGCTTAGTATGACGTTTGGACAAATGGGAAGTCGGTTGGACTAAACTAGAACGTACGCCCCCGGGGCCGTGGGTTGAAACCATGTCCTGGTTAACCAGAATATTTGTTATTTGAAATCCTTAGAACACATTGCACCTTAATGGCACTGAAAATATTTATGGGCGACGGTTATCACATAACATGACCCGCCTGCTTCTTTACTTGTTATTCACATTAAAAAAACGAATGTGTACTCATTTCTATTATCACCAAAAAAATCTAAAGCACCATCCATACTTATAATAAAAATGCGAAACTGAGTTGGTCTGTATATCTGTCTGTCTTTCTGCAGCCAATCCTTTCAACTGATTTTGATGAAATTAGGTTTAGAGGTAGGTTACATCCCGGGTAAGGACTTAAGCTAATTAAGGAGCTCCCCTGGAATTATAAAACTTAATCCACGCAGACGAAGTCGCGGGCATCATCTAGTTGTATATATTTAAACTAGCTTATGCCCGCGACTTGGTCCGCATGGACTACACAAACTTCAAACCACTATTTTACAGCCTTAGAAGTCAAATTTTCAAAAAATCCTTTCTCACCGGAGGTCTACGTCATAACAGCTATCTACATGCCAAATTTCAGCCCGATTCGTATAGTAGTTTGAACTGTGCGTTGATAGATCAGTCAGTCAGTCAGTTACTTTTTCCTTCTATATTTTAAAGAAGATAAAACATGTTTGTGATTACAGATGAACAGTGAGCTGTGAACATTTCCATTTTAATTTCCCTAACAAACTTAAAAGCAAAAAATTGTGTAAACGGATCAACAAGATATGCAAATCGTCGCTTTGAGCACGCCTGCATCCCATCCTTGCATTTGCATGGTTGTCTCGATTCATAAGTCTAAATGTAAGCATACTGGGTCAGCAAGGCTTACTGTGAAAAATGAAATTTACTTTGCAAATATCGTCGTCCTAGAAAGTAGGGGTGCATTATGCTTGTAAAGAAACTTGTTACAGGAAATGCTTTGGTTGACGTTTGTTGTTAAATAAAACTATTTAAAAGGAAATTGATTTTATGGTGTAGCCTTATAGGTAAATAGCCTTTTTTTTAAATACCTATGTATAGGCTAGCTGCGCTTGGCTGCAATCAGACATTCTTGTAAGTGGTGATGCATCCTAAGGTAGAGCGCGCTTGCCTAGAAGATGCCTATTCACTCTTAATTTGAAGGAGGAGGATTACCTATATTAAAAGAGGAGGCCATTAATTATGTTTATGCAAAAAAGTTGCTAACATTAAACACAGTACATTAGCGGCAAATAAGCAAGTATAGATTATATTAATTATTATGTATAAATTATTATTGTTTCTCTTTAATTGCGATAACTCATGAGTATACAGTTATAAACCAAGACCAAGCCACTTAAACTTTCCTAAAGATGACTGGCATATATTATATATATATATATTTAGTATTGGTGTATAGAATCCCATCGATTATAAAACACTTTGAGTTGGTTTTCAGTTCATAATTCGCTTTTTAAAGTCAAAGTGACTGCAGTGAATGTTATAAAGTCCCCAAAACAAGTGAAACTAAAATTAGATCACAATTAGTTCGACACAGCCCGCACTATTCATGTTAGACATCGTTAGCACTCATTGTTGTTTCCTTTCTTTTTGGGCTGTCAACGAGGCATCGTTAGTACAGTGGTGATTGAATACATCGGTACGCTTTGAGGCAAAAATGCTTATCGGGAAAAACTCCCAGAGCATTTGTAAAAATTTTATACCCGCATGTATTTTCAACACCACGAGAATGATCTGTAATTGTTTTGACTTCCATTTTTTTTCTAGTTCTTTCTAGGCTAGATCGTAGTTAAATGAGTACCCCGCTGGTACTCAATTATATGAAAAAAAAAATAAAAGAAAAATCTTATTCCACTATAAGCTAGCCTTTGACTGCAATCTCACCTGATGGTAAGTGATGATGCAGTCTAATATGGACGGATTTTTTCGCTTCAAAATTAATTCAAACAAAAAAGCCATTTCATTCAGTCAGCCATTCATCATCGCATAAAGCAGTATTTAAGCGATGATAGTAAATTTTATTCCTGTTGTAGGGATTATTTTAGTCTTAGACGTCAAGGACATAATATTATTACAACGTCCATTTTAAAATATTACTACTGTAAGTGATGACTGTCACCCCAAGTAATTGCGAAAGTCTCCAACAGTATAATCGTTTGTATTCCGCACTTTACAATTTTTGAGCAATTAAAATCAAAAGTTTACCTTAATTAATGGATAAAATATTTACACTTCTCCCAAATCTCTTCCGTGTTAGTTACTACTGATTAATGTAGACTATTTTGTTTTTTTATAGTAGGGTAACAAGAAAGTGTTAACTATATTATAAGTTATTGACGACCTCCGTGGCGCAGTGTGTAGCGCTGTTGTCTTAACGCGCGGAGGTCCCGGGTTCGATCCCCGGCAGGGTCAATTTGGGAATTTATAATTTCTGAATGAAGTCTTAAAAGCTCTTCGGAAGCTCGATGTGAGTAAGGCCGGTGGTCCTGACGGTATACCTGCAGTTGTTCTACAGAATTATACTCCTGAGTTGTCTCCTGTGCTAACACGCTTGTTCCGCCTCTCTCTTGAAACTGCTCAAGTCCCCAAGTCGTGGAAAGTTGCAAATGTGCAACCAGTACCGAAAAAGGGGAGTCGTGCTGATCTGGCCAATTACAGACCTATTGCCATCACATCTATCCTCTGTAAGAGTATGGAACGTGTGCTAAACAACAAGCTTCTAGTATACCTAGAAGAAAACGATCTTCTGTCAGACCGTCAGTACGGCTTTCGGAAAAATCGGTCTACTGGAGATCTTCTCGTGTATGCCACACATACTTGGGGCGAAGCCATCGAGAAGCACGGCGAGGCACTTGCTGTCTCTCTCGATATATCGAAGGCTTTTGACCAGGTCTGGCACGGCAGTCTTCTCAGTAAGCTCCCCGCGTACGGGATTTCCACTGGTTTCTGCAACTGGATATCTGATTTCCTGAGTGACAGGTCATTCCGGGTGGTCGTCGACGGCTGTTCCTCTGAACTAATGACTGTCAATGCCGGTGTTCTTCAGGAGTCTGTTCTCTCCGCAACACTTTTCCTGCTGCACATCAACGATCTTCTAAAACCCGGTATCTTTGGGTACGCTTATGACAGCACTGTTACGGAGAGATACATGTCCAGTTTTTGAGCCAGCACTTCTGAGATACGTGAGCAAAGAGAGGCCTTGGTGGATTGCGTTAACTCGACTCTTAAGGAGGTGACCGATTGGGGTGACGCGTTCAACGCCACCAAAACACAAGCGTGTTTATTTACCGCAAAGAGGAGCCCCTTCACCTTGGCTCCATCTTTCCGTGGTATATCCGTACCGATTAGTGATCACATTGAGCTCTTGGGAATTGACATCTCTCCCAACCTCAATTTCGGGAAATGTATCGAGTCAAAGGCCAAAACAGCTGCCAAAAAACTTGGTATCCTGAACAAAGTAAAGCGGTACTTCACGCCAGAACGGCGCCTCACTCTTTATCAGGCACAAGTTCGTTCTGGCATGGAGTATTGCTGCCACCTTTGGAATGGATCCGCCAAGTACCAACTCAATACATTAGACTCGATAGATCGCCGTGCCCGAAGAATAATTGGCGATGAAACACTTACGCAGGCGAAATTGCTGAGTCTACATCACTGACGCAATGTCGCCTGCTTATCGATGTTTTATCAGATATACCATGGGGAATGTGCTCTGGAACTTCACAACCTTGTTCCTCCTACTCCGTTCTACCACAGAACAGCGAGAAACCGTGAGAGTTGGCACCCTTACGTGGTTGACGTTCAATTTGCTCGCACGAAGCGTTTTTGCTCGACGTTTCTGATACGAACCGCTAAGGTGTGGAACACCCTCCCAGCGCACGTGTTTCCTGCCACTTAGATCTTAAGTACCTTCAAGGCAAGAGTGAATAGGCATCTTCTAGGCAAGCGCGTTCCAACCTAGACCTCAACATTGCTTTGCACTAAGCATGATTGTCGACAAGTGCAAGCCTATCATGCAATAAAAAAAAAATTTGCATATGTCCTGGTCTGGCCTGGTGGGAGGCTTCGGACGTGGCTAGTTACCGCCCTACTGGCAAAGAGAAGTTGTAGCGGATAAAAAAAAGATAGTGACATTTAAAAAAAAAAAAACACATAAATTTATGTCAACAAAAAAAATCCTCATTGTAATATGAAAGAAACGTACATGGCATAAAATAAAGGCTTACCATAATAACACTAGAATGTTCACGCTACGGACTTTGTTTAAACATATAATTAAACAATAATACAAATGTAAAGTATTATCGCGCTTACCTCTTACCAAATTACTTTTTCCCTGACGCGCCGTAAAATAACCCGAATGAAAAATATTTTTGCTGCCACGCTGTCGAGCATTACCGTTAAATTATTTTCTTTAAAAATAGTGTTTACTATGCGACAGTAATTAATTATGAAATCGTAATGTTATTTTGAGAGTGAAAAGTCAGCCTAACTTGTAGAAACTGTAGTAATAATATGGTCATTTTTATATCTCTTGAGTAAAATTTGTTTGTTACGTTTAAGTAAAGATTTTTATTTGAATCCGCTTTTGGGATAGGAATGGTGCAAAATAATATTTTTCAGTATAGTATAAATGATATCTTATCTCTCTTATTACTCATATTATAAATGCGAAAGTTTGGATGGATGTATGGATGTGTGGATGCATGGATGTTTGTTACTCAATCACGCCCCCCCGTCTGAACGGATCTAGCTGAAATTTTGCCCAGAGATAGATTATAGTCTGGAATAGCTTTTTATCCCGGAAAATTAAAAAATTCCCGCGGGAACCAGAAAACCTCAAACCACGCAGACGAAGTCGCGGGCATTCGCTAGTTTTATTATATATCGCAACGTGTGTAAGTTCTAGTTTTTAGTTTGTTCATGGAACAGGGAATTTGTTTATTACTAAAGTTTGTTTGGCTTAGGGTTTCTCCACATCCTACCAATACTATAACATCGGACTAAATATTTCCAAAGTTTATTCCCACTCAGGGTCACTAGTCTATAAAATGAACTTCCTCATATATTCATCGTGCTAAAACCCTTAATAAGTTTAAAATTGACGTTAAATACATTTCTAACTTATCTCTTTGTTATCATTAGTAATGACATATTTATTGTTTTCTTTCTTATAATATATTATTTATGTATTCATTGGTATGTCTATTTAGTTTTTGTGTGTCTATTATTGTTATTTTGTAAATATTATACTATCATAATATGTTATTATATGGTATTGGTTAGTTTATTTAGCTATTAGTATTTAAGTTTATTATTATTTTTGTACCACCTCCCTGTATCCTCTTTTTCATTTTCTCCCTAGCGTTATGGTCGTCTGGAATCGTTTTCGTTACTTTTCCCTGCATGATGGGTTAAAGGAGTTCATATTTATGGGTGTTACGCATTACGTGCCCAAAATACTCAAACTTTCGCTTCCTAATAATAGTGAAAAGCATCTCTGTAGCCTTCCCCATTCCCTGCAACACGGTGCTGTTCCGTAAGCGTTCCGTCCAAGAAATTGTTAGCATACTTTTAAGCTAGACGCTTCCAGCTAGAAGCTTCTACATTAAGCTAGTAATATCACAGATTAGTTAATAGTACATTGGTAATAATGTAATGTTTAGTAATGGTGGGTAAGTAATCATAATAGGGTCTCCGCGATACAGGTGGAGTGGTAGGGAACCTATACTTTGATACTTTACTAGGGAACTTTGGTAAGTTAAAAATATGACTGTAACCCTTACCGGTAACATATATTTTACTTTTTTTTTTTTTTTTAAGATAAGATAAGATATTTATTTATTGCAGATTATTAAGATTCCTTATCATAACAATATTCTGTCATAACCGTATCTTTACTTGGATCAAACCTAAAAATATTTAATGGGGTTCTGCAATTATGCGCTCCTTTGTAACCTTGCTTTCTTTTGAACCTATGAATCGGCAAAACCATGAAAATTCTAGGCAGAGTGGATGGTGGAATGCTGTCTCAAAGCGAGAGTATTTACATAATACCTTGTTGACCCGTTTACACTTTTTTTTAACGTTTTTCGGAAAAATAAAAATGTATACTCATTTTAGTGGTATGTTCAAATAGTCAAATTAATTTGAACCGTTGAAATGTTGAGATATACTTCGTTGTTCTGATTAAATTTCACTAGGTTTATTTATCTTAAATTTAGTTCCACGAAAATTCCTTTTGAAAACTTCTCAGGAAATTTTCTCTCGGTATTTACCAGGTGTTTATTAAATAATTTTTGCTTAAAAATTTCCAGAGAACCGTTTTACAAGTATAGCTATAACTGTCTATTATTAGAATAAACACCGTCTGTACGAAGGTGTTTCATACTTCATAATAATATTATAAATGAGAAATTGTGATTGTTTGTTTGGTTATTGGTTTTTTGGTTTGTGCTTCAATCACGTCGCAACGGAGCTACGGATCAATGTGATTTTTGTCATGGATCAGTTGACTGGAGAGTGACATAGGCTACTTTTTATCCCGGAAAGTGAAAGAGTTCCCGCGGGAATTGGCAAAAACTTATTCCACGCGTATGAAACCGCGAGCGAACCTATAAAATATAGAAAGATCCATTTAAAAAAAATGGCTTGTACACCGGTTTAAGGCACAAGATGTTATTTCTGCTCTTATAAATCCAGATCTCCATGATGATAAAATCAGTGTTACTAAAATATTGTAATATAGCCTAGTTTTCCTTAATTGGATATTTCCTTATACATTTTGGAATAATATTTTTCTAATGGTCGTGGCGATTTCAAGCTCAAGTTAGGCTCAAGTCATGAATTAGTATTGTGAAACGCCGTCGATGTCATGTATTTCTACAGTATGATAAATTCGTTCAACTAAACACGATAAGAAAATTCGGAGTAAGAAACATGATTAGTTGCAGTAAAAAAACACAAGCATAACCGCACTTTTTGACACATCTAAATATATAAAAGGAAAAGGTGACTGACTGATCCATCAACGCACAACAAACCAAACAAAGGGATGGACGAATCGGGCTGAAATTTGGCATGCAGATAGCTATTATGACGTAGACATCCGTTAACTAAGAATTTTTGAAAATTCAACCCCTAACTGATAAAATAGGTGTTTGAAATTGGTATAGTCTAAAAACTATTGAAGGATAAGATTGAATTCAATAAAGTTGCACTTGTCAAAGAGATATATACCTGAAGAGCTAGAACGGGGTGAAAAATTTCAAATTAGAAAATGGTCCCAAAAACTTCGTTTCACTTGGCAAGAAGCATTTACAACAACAGTATCAGCAAAACGAGGTTATGTTAAGCGAGTCGCTGCCGGAAAGGAAAACACTTGGATGCTATTTAAAGAAACTTGGCACCGCGCACTCGCGAAGTGTGTATAAACGCGATAATACAGCTACTTGAATAAACAAAGTTATCTTGAAAAGCGCCACGGGTACGGGTCCCGGCTTGATATATCGTTAAACTTTTATAAAACACATCAGCCCAGCATAATATGGGGCACAGGATAGCAATCTTACAGTTCCGCATCCTCGAATAAAGGAATTCATGCGAAAGTGCCGTTCGTTTAATCAATGTCAATAATAAAGAAAAATTCAGGATTCAAATCTTTTTTATTCAAGTTGACTTTGACAAGTGCTTTTGAATAGTCTTTCTACCACTGGTTCGAAATGCCACTACGCAAAGAGGAAGGAAGCTTGCTTCCTGGATACAAACATAGGCCACATTTCATCCCGGTGAATTTTTGAATTTCCACTATGTTTTACCAAAAAACCATACGCCTAAATGCACGCAGATAAAGTCGGGAGCATCGTCTAATTTGAAATAAATGTGATGTGAAGCCGAGACTTGTGTATTACTTTTCTCTAATTTGCGAGGAAACGGTAAACAGAATTTGTTTAAAAATATTTTCTACATTGCGTTGTATGGAAATGATCTGATATCCAATTTAAGTATTAAAAGCAAGTAAAGAGCTAATGTTGCTTTTTTATAGTAGAAAAAATAATTTTATTGATCTGCATAGTTGTTAAACAGCGATACCGGCCGTATACGCTTTCTTCACCTCGACTTCGCATTGTTTTGGAGTTCTCACGCTTTTTTTCTTTAATATTTATGAGATTTTACTGTATGAATGTAAATTTCCAAGTAGGTATTTGAAATAATTATCATACGAAAAAGACTTAAGCTTGTGACAGTTCACACCAAATTGTATACCAATACCATTTCTACTCATACATAATAATATTATTATTAACTAGCTGATGCCCGCAACTTCGTACGCGTGGATCGAGGTATTGTAGTTCCCGAGGGAACTCCTTAATTTTCCGGAATAAAAAGTAGCCTATGTGCTATTCCAGACTATAATCTATCCCTGTACCAAATTTCATTGGGGTGTGATTGAGTAACAAACATCAATATATCCATACATCCAGACATCCATCCAAACTTTCGCATTTATAATATTAATATAGATAAGTAAGAAAAATCAGAATTTATTTTTGTACTAGATGCATGAGACTTCGTTCGTGTGGATTAAGATTTTTTGATTCTCGCCTTAATTTTCCGGTATGAAAATAAATATGTCCTGCCCCGGGATGCAAACTATACCAAACATCAAAATCGGCTGAAAAGATGGGCCGTGAAACCGTTGTAGACAGACAGACAGACTCACTTTCGCAATTATGATATTATTAATTAATTATTAGTAAATAAATTATTAGTGTAGATACCAAGTGACTACACATTAGGTACATAATATATTTTAGTTCTTGCCTCAGGGGTTATTTGAATGCATTACCACAGAATAGTTACTGTTTTTTCGAACCATATTCCCAAACTATTATTACAAAATTCCATAAGTGTGGTTCTGTCTGTCTGTTACTTTTTCAAGGCCCATCTGTTAAATGAAATTTAGTAGGTAAGTACAAATAAAACTTGAATCCTGGAGAAAAATCAAAAAGTTAACGCTCGAATTCTTAAATCTACGCAGGTAAAGTCGCGAGCGTCAACTAGCTTCGATAATACTACTGTGATGTTAGGAAACATTGGATAACTTATTATTAACCTAAATCATACTAATATTACTATTATTATTATTATTATTGTTTGTTGGTTTGTCCTTCAATCTCACCGCAACAGACAAACTAGGATCGGCGTAATTTTTTGCGTGGGTATACTTGAGGACCTGGAAAGTGACAAAGGCTACGGGAAATAAAGGAGTTCGCGTGGGAATTTAATAAAACTAATTACACATACTGATAAAATCGCGGGTATCAGTTAGTTCTAAAATATTTCTGAATCCCTTTTAAGTAAACTTTTATCCCTAGAGCGAAATACAATATTATGCAGAAGCGTATTTCAAAAGCCACGAAGCAGAAGCCCTATGTGCTTGCAAATAACGTTAATCTGGGAAATCGTACATACGTCCGCAACACCTACAAAGTTATGATAGCTATCTATAAAACGACGATGTTTTCGACGAAATCATTTGGTACATCTCTAAATACACTCTCTGCGTCGTATTCACCATTGCGTGTCACCACCGTGACCCCATTCCATTTATAACATAATGGCAGGGGTTTCCTTGGGATAATAGTTCGGTGGGTATTACGACTCGTAGGTCCTTCCCCATACGACTCGAGTAAGAGTAATATTTTAACTCTTAGGCTACTGACGATTATTTTCAGACGTCAGTGATAATAACCGGAATCGACGGCTTAACATGCTCTTCGAGGCACGGAGGAAGTGATAAAATCAATGTTGGACTTCCAAATTAAGTCATCCATCCAGTTACGGTCTTGTGTGTTGCGATATGCGTTGCAACTGCTAGGCCAATCATAATTAGTCTCTGAAGCGTCCCGTGTCGCTCACGTAGCTATTGTAAGGGACAATCCAGAAGTAGGTATTAATAAACAATTATAAAATATTTGTACTATCATTTTTAACTTGCACGAGCGAATGGTCACAACGTGTAGCGGTTCCAAGAGAGATTTAATGTAATAAGATAAAAGTTAAAGACACAACTTAAAGACAATATTCATTTGGTCTGGCCACGATTGCTATCGTTAAGCTCTAAACCAAATTGCGATCTAAACACAAAAGTATTCAATAATCGTTAAGTCTGCCTGTAGGAGACTGAATTACCATCGTCAAAACACTCGTATATACTAACCAGGGCCTTTGCACTTAGAAAATTTTTCTGTTATATGGGGATGTTAGTTCCACAATTCCCTAAAGGATGGCGCTCATGGCGCTATCTTGTACTGAAAGTATGTATACTTAAAAGTCTGTGATCAGGGTCTGTGATGGCGCTGAACTAAGTGTTCGTTCAGAAGCTTATGTTTTAGATAAATTAATGATTTTGCCATTTATATAAACGCAAAGCTAATAATATATAAAACTTTTTTTTTTGAGCAGAATATGAGTTATCTTAGATAATTTATAAAGATTTATCTGTTATAAATTAAGTTTAGTGGAATGAGTTAGAAGTTTAATGAAACATTTGTGTTTTAATTACCAAACGTGGACAGCCGCAATTTTAAAGTTTGAAATTCGACATTGACATTGACGTTTTGTGGCATGCCGGATGCCGGGTGGACAAAACTATTATTTTTTTGATAAATTCGTTACAATGTGAAACTATATTAATAGAGTGTGTATTAAGTATACGATGTGAAAAACATGAAACTGTGGAATAATTTTTATACTTTATGTATATTTTTTGTAATTGAGAATATAAGAGAAAATAATCAAAATGCGTTTCATTTACTAACATCTGACCATCTTTATAGTTTGTGTTTATCGTATAATAATTTATCTTAATTATTACAAGGTCACTTAATTCTATAGTTGCAGAATTAAGTGATCTTGTAATAATTAAGATAAATTATTATGCAATACACTGTGTAATTTATAGTACTATAGCATTGTGCTATGGTTATATATATACATATTTTAGTTGGACATTTTCCCGATAGATGGTGCTGTACATGGAAAGTCGAGTAGCAACTCTATACCAGTATATATAATGTACTCTGTGATACTAACTATTTTCAATATGGCGTCGGTATCCGCAGATTAAATCGAATGACATGAATCGAGTCAAATTGACAGATGCTATACTTCCTGTTTTATTACATATAATGACAAACAGGTATCATGCTAACACTATAGTAACGGCAAAAGTATCAGCTCCTATAATTAGGGAAGTATAAAATGCTGCCAAAGTATTTTTTAAATCTATCTGAAGTACCTAGGTCCTATTTGTGTTCCACCAAAAAAGATTTAAAATATCTTTCAAGAAACTACAAAGTAACCGAACACTGTCTGCCTCGCAAATCCTTAAAGCCAGAAAGCTTTATTTTAAATTCAATTACCTAGCCACTTTTACAATGTCTAAGTCTTTAGTCCGATTACAAGTAGGTATGAATAAGCCTAGGTCTGGTTTTCAGTCTCTGCTATATATTTTCTGCCAATAATCATAATATTTTTACTTATTAAGGCTAAAATACACTTCTTACAGGACGTCACGAAACGTCAGCGCGAAACGCTCGTGATGGATAATACCGATTTTATTTAAGTTAATATTTAGTCGTAATTATGAACTTTGGAATTTAAATATATCTTTCGGAATATTCAGACGAATTATAATACTGTGTCTTCATATCACGTCAATAATTATTACACAGTATCAATATTTTGTCAATAAGCTGTTGACGTCTTAACTCTCTACGCTAAAAATAGGTAATTAAATAAATGTTATTAATTAAGGAAGGTGAAGGTGTTTGGTTGTTGACGTATGATGACGGTCTCTATTAATAATTCGTTAGAATATTTCTAAAAGTATTTTTAAGTTTCTAGAGTAAATAAATTCATTACTATTATCTCCTTCGTCGTATGAGAAACACATCTCTTTGTATCAGACAGGAATGAATGTACAGCTCCTAAAAGTGCGCGCGACGACGTTTAACGCTCACGTTTTGACCTGTCCTGTCAGCAGCGTGTTTACGCCCTTATGGTGACAACTTATTAGCGATAAAAATGCGGCGGGCATCGCAGCAACTTAACTAAGAATACTAAGTGTTCATTTCATCATCATCATCATCTCAGCCTGCGGACGTCCACTGCTGAACATAGGCCTTTCCCAAAGAACGCCACCATACCCGGTCCTCAGCCTTCCTCATCCAGCCACTTCCCGCCACCCTCTTAATGTCGTCGGTCCATCGAGCTGGAGGGCGCCCCACACTACGCTTACTTGTACGCGGTCTCCACTCTAAAACTTTCCGGCTCCAGCGGCCATCGCTCCTTCGACAAGCATGGCCTGCCCACTGCCACTTCAGCTTGCTAATGGTTTGGGCTATGTCAGTGACCCTGGTTCTCTTACGGATCTCTTCATTTCGGATCTTATCCTTAAGAGAAACTCCTAACATAGCCCTCTCCATGGCTCTCTGAGCGACTTTAAATTTGTGGATCAAGCCTTTTGTTAGTGTCCACGTTTCAGCGCCATAAGTGAGGACGGGAAGGACACACTGATTATAGACTTTCGTCTTCAGGCATTGAGGTATTGACGATGAGAAGACCTGACTTAATTTTCCAAATGCTGCCCAGCCCAGCCGTATTCTTCTGTTGGCTTCTTCGTCTTCTTCAAGTGTTCATTTAATGATAGAATAATTACTAAATTATACAGCACGTTTTTTATATTAAGATATAGTGAAATACCAGCATCCTTGGCTCGATAGCCCTAGCCTTATTTAAATGGCCCTATAAAAAAGATTTTTTCTTGTCAGTCCAGTGTTAGTAGACAGTGCTAAGCTTTCTATTGTGCCCACGAGAAACTTCCGCCCACCTAGTACCCACCGTATAATTTGAGGACAATACAGTTGGGTATTTAACTACTAGTGTTTTTTTTTTTTTTGTGATTATTAAATAGAGGATCTCTCAAAAGTCGTAATATCCACGTCCCCTGCTAGTTTTATTTTGAATAACCGTTTAAAACTATCGATTAAAGTAAAAAAGTGCATCGAACTTTGATGACGTCGCAACTTAAAATTTCATACAAGCTCCATACTTCCTTTTGACTCGTTGTCAAATACTCAATTATGAAAACATCAATACTAAAATACATGTTGTGTGAACAACACAGTCTGGTGACGCAACTGTCTCAATATAAAAGAGCTTCTAGAAATAATAAACAGAATTCCACATCAACATCAACCACATCGTTGAATATCTGAGTTAATCGAATTTTAAAAAAGACCGCTACTAAGACTGGAATATATTTCTACACTAGCGAATGCCCACGACTTCGCCTGCATGGTTTGAGGTTTTTCCGTCCCGCGGGAACTCTTTAATTTTCCGGGATAAAAAGTAGCCTGCTATTCCAGACTATAATCTATCTCTGTGCTAAATTTCAGCACAGTTCAGCCATTGGGGCGTGATTGAGTAACAAACACCCATACATCCATTCATCCATACATCCATATATCCATACATCCTTGCATCCATACATCCATCCAAACATCCTTGCATCCATACATCCATCCAAACTTTCGCATTTATAATATTAGTAAGATTTTCGATTTTCACCTCGGATAACTCTATACTTTTGCGGATGAAAATATTTATCACAAAATATAAAAATTATAAGTATTTCTGGCTTTAAAAAATATTATTTTTGTTTTTTTTTCAGAAGTATTTTTTCATCATACTAGATTATCTTACCGTCAACTAGCAATAATAAATAATTATAAAGTCATCTAGTATTATTATATGTTTGTTACAATTTTTTTTTACCACTACAAATTAGCCCTTGACTGCGATCTCACCTGATCGTAAGTGATGATGCAGTCTACGATGGTAGTAGGCTAACTTGTTAGGGGCATGACAGTTCTATTAAACCCATACCCCTATTCGGTTTCTAAATTGAAGCTGCCGGAGATCGAACCCGGGACCCCCGCACGTTAAGACAACAACGCGCAACACTACGCCACGGAGGTCGTCAAAACAACAAGAACAACAAGGAAAAAGTATTAACTAAGATTGAAATTGTATTTCATAGGATTCCGTTATTCAACTATTAAGGACATCAGAATGAAAGCTCCAAACTGATACTTATATTTCCAAATCCGAGCTTAAAGTAAGCCGCTCTACATTTGGTACAGGAAAGGCATGTTACTTCAAGCATTCCAAAATATAACTATTTTTAACTGATTTCGCAAAAGGAGGATTTTCTTAATAACTGGTATTTCATTTTAATATCTGGTACCAAAGTCTATACGTGAGTATATTATATTTTCTAATAGAATAATAGATTGTTTTTCTAATCACTGACCAAGGCTGCATTTACTCTTGCAAGTTTTTAAGTAATTAGCGTATCGTAAGTAACACAACTTTGGGAAAGCCTAAAAACACATATGACAGAAACGCTTCGTGATATCTCAAAGACGAGACAAGCCAGTCCTAAAAAACAAACTTGGTTAACGGAAGACACTTGGGAATTGATAGACAGGAGAAAGGCAATCAAAATAAAAGGACTTTAGAATCCGCGAGTGATGAAAGATTACACTAGTATGTGTAATGACATCCTAAGAACCTGTCGAGAATACAAGGTCAAATTCATAGAAGGCATATGGAATGGAAAAGTGCCATGTCACAGCTGCATAAGACTTGGAGGGACAAACAGATATCAATCAACACCAAAATACGTCTTGTTCGCACACTTATATTCCCGATATTTATGTATGCACCTGAGACATGGACAATAAAAGCTGCTGACCGATATCTCATTGACGCTTTCGAGATGTGGTGCTGGAGGAGAATGCTTCGGATACCTTGGACAGCGCACAGAACCAACGCATCTATCCTTAAACAGCTGAAAATTACAAAAAGGTCACGTCAGGTCAGACCTCGGGCACGTAGCCCGATGCGTTGGTCAGATCAAATCCGCACCGCTCTCGATAGCAAGGTCCACGAAGACCTGCATGTTGCAGAAAACCGAGCAGCATGGCGTGATATCGTTCGTAAAAGAATTATTGGTGGAAGGGGTCACGACCCTCAGTAATTGGGGAATACGATGCAAGGAGGAGGAAGTAACACAACTAACATTTGCATACGATGCGCGAATTACGAGACTTCAAGTAAGTCGTGCGAGCGACTTGGTTAAGTATTTTTGATTCCCGCGGGAGATCCATAATTTTCTATGTATAAAAAGTAGCGTAAGAGTACTTACTATAAGACTTAAATAAAAATAAAATCTCTTTTCATAAACGCAACATTATAATTGGTATTATTTTCCCTTTGCCTCGATTCGTTATTGTAAAGAAAGCTTATAACTTTATCGATGTTGTGAGAAAAAGTTTAGGAACTTTCTTCTTTCTTGTTTCCAGCTTTTTTGATATTTGTTACGGTTCTTTCTAACGGCGAATTTTTGTTTTTAGAATTATTTTTTATAGAAGTTCTATATCAGTGAAATAACTGTATTAATTGAATTAATTAATAGTATAGCTTGAATAATTGCTTGCGCTAGAAGCTAGTACTACATTTTTTTTATTCTACTAAAAGTTCGCCCTTGACTGCTATCTCACCCAAGGGTTAGAGATGATGCAGTCTTGTTGGTAGCGGGCTAACCTGTTAGGGGTATATTTAATCCATACCTCTAATCTGTTTCAAAACAGCATCTTACCGGAACGCTAAATTTCAAGGCGGTAGGTCCTTGCCGGTAGGGTGGTAACTAGCCACGGCTGAAGCCTCTCACCGGACCAGATCTGAGAATATTAAAAAATTATGAATTCCCAAAGTGAGGCTGCCGGGATAAAAACCCGGGACCTCCTACGAAAAGACTACAGCACCTACCACTGCGCTAGGGAAGACGTCCAATAGTAGTCTATTGTTAGTTTTAACGTATCGCGAATCGTATGAAAATGTTAGTCATGTGAGTCACTTACGTACGCTAACGAGGAAAACTTACTAGTGTAATTAAGGTCTAAAACTAAATCCACACTTCATACTATCAACTTCATAGCGGTGTAAAAACCCCCGTGCCTCGGAGTGCAGGTTAAATTGTCCGTCCCGCACCTGATTTCTCTCTAGTCATGTTAGATCGACGATGAGAGTGAAGGAAAGTAGAGTTTGGCTCCATTAATATTGTCCACCGCAGCTGATATTCGTTTGGGAAGAAACTGTAACCGAATAGGTCAACCGTTACCGTCAGTTGAAATAGCATGGCGATACGTCAACATAAACCACGTTGCCTCGCAAGATTGCCGCGCTAAAATGGAGACTTTCCATTTTTCCTATAATATATTATGTGAGAGACATAATTATTGGCGCAACGCACTCGTCGAATGATACTGCCGAACGTGTACAGGGCCATTCCAAGGCCTAAAATCGCAGAGAACGGCAAACGCAGACCAACTTTTCAGGTTCACATACAATCAACAAAAGATCTTGGCAGGATTTGCAAATTGCGTGTAAACGTTAACCGTCATTTGCTCATCATTTGATATGGTCTAATATGTACTAGATCCTTCATTCAATTTGGTACTAAAAAAATATGAGAAAAAATTCAATAAAAGTCCACGAAAAAACCATACGTTTTCTACGATATGAAGCTTTTATGAACTTTAATTTCAAACTACTTTGCTTTTAAAGCATGCTATTCCGGTACAGTGAGATTCAATGAAAAATGCCGGGCAATTTTTAGCTTAATCCATTTAAACAACGACAGTTTGTCTTTTAAAATTGCCAACGGTATGTAGGTACCTGCTGTGGTACGCTTTGAGTTCTAACTGAGCGCACGGTGCCTTAGAATTAAATTTTGCCGCTACGCGATGTCAGCACGCGGTGTAAGAAATATGGCTGTGATGTGGAATGATATGGAATTTACTAGAAACAACCGGTTTTGTACAGTCTGGGCCATAATATTTACGTCCTGAAACTTACACAGTTTTTAATATTATTTTCCCTATTGCATATTCCCTATTCCCTATTGCATATTGCATCTACAATCATACTAATATTATTATAAATGCGTAATGTGTTTATTTGTTCAATAACTATGCAACAGAGCAATGGATCGACGTGATTTTTGCATGAATCTTGTCGAAGAACTAGAAAATAGCAAATAATATTATATCTCGAAAAATCAAAGAAGTTTGGGCTTTAAAAAAAACTTAAAGCACGTGGACGAATTCGTGGGCATCAGCTAGTCTAGTTTTCTTTAATTCTATCGACACTCAACACAGCACAAATTTAAACAAACCTACCATAATATGTAGAACATACTACGGATTATTGCAAACTCCTTTCTAAATTGAACCGATAAATAGATTCAACTGGTTTCCTTCAGTCTCGGCGGTGTTTACAAAATATAACTTTTAAAACGATCCAGTATTTACTGGATATAACCGGTTTTCAACATTCTTGAAGGTATTTGCGCACTGGTGTTTTAAATTTTATCACCGCTGTTATGAGAGCTGTTGAACTCCTTCCTACCAAATTATATAGCTCTCTAGGTGAAGAAATAAAGCTTCCTCTTTTAGCAGATAGTGCACGAAATATCGCCAAAATTCGAGAATACTCCAAAATTTACAAGATACATATCTTGTCCGTTGTCTGAACAATTTGCCTACCTGCGCTTTAATTTCGTGTTTTTTTATAAACACTACTATAAACAAGTTAAAAAGGTTTTAACAACTTTAAACCTAGAAGTGCTTTACACGTGCGGCCTTCTATGACCACTTGGGTCAAGGGTTCGATCCTCGGGCACGCATTTCTAAGTTTTGTGCATTTTAGCAATTAAATATCACTTGCTGGAAGGAAAACATTGTGAGGAAACATGCTTGACTGAGAGTTTTTCATGATGTTCTCAAAGGGTAAAGTTGTGGACAATAGCCATACCCTTCTCGTCACTCGTACTCACTAGTGGGATAAAAAGTAATTGATGTCACTCTCTATGTCTAACTATACTCATGCAAAAATACGTCGATCCGTTGATCTGTTGTAGAGTGATCTAAAGGACAAACATAGTTTTGTGCTTTAATCCAATCACCTCATAAATGTTCTGAATAAAAGAATAGGTTTCATAGAATGTGTGAAATAAGTAAAATATAAGCATTTTATTCAGTGCGTCTAGACCCTCTACTGCGCCGGTCTTCGCTTAAAGAGATTTTTTTTACGTTTTTCTCAAAGATATATATTTAATTTGAATTTTGAATGGTTCAGCGCCTTTATAGAGATTCAATCATTACTTTTTCAGCTAAGTAAGTATATAGCTTTGATGATTACTCTAATATCGAAGCGATCTTCACAAATCATGCGTTAAAAATAGAAATAAGGTTTTTCTGATCGATAGCTATTGTGTCTTCTTTTGATGTTTACCTTCACGTATTACGATACGTGAAGGTACGACTAACAACAACAAGATAGGGTTTTCATCAAGGAAAGAGACGCTTATTTCGCTATAATCCGCTAAAGCAGACAAATCTTTGTAGTTACTGGGTGCATTGTCGAGTCAAAATCTCCTGAGGATGCTCCAGTGTCGGAGTGAATAATTTGGAAGATTTGTGTTACAGGTGTTAACATACCGCTAAACGGTTAAACGGTTAACGGTTAACGGCTGTAAACGGTAGTAAAAAAAACAATGTTTTTTTTCGCTCGTTAGTACACAGGAGTAAAGATTGTTTCCTAATATTTTCAACCAGTAGCCGTTAACTGTTTAACCGTTTAGCGATATGTTAATACCTCTAATTTTTGTGGTACTTTGCTGAAGTCCATGATAATTAAGGAAAAAGGAGATCGTTCGCTATAATCTGCCAAAGCAGACAAATCTATGTGGTACAACGTATAGCTCGCACGTATAGCTTGCGATATTCACCGTCCAATAAGCCAGTAATCCGCACCGCCACGACACCACAAACACAAATCTTCCAAATTACTCTCAACGTATGTTTCACACCGATACTGGAGCATCCTCAGGAGATGTAGACTCGACAATGCACGATATTAATGTACAACAACTACTTACAATCTACTTACTTACTAGTACTACCGAGTTCTCTTTCGTATTACAAAAGCCACCGTATTGCCGTAGGCGTAGCAGCTATCACTCTAAATGAAACAACTTAACACGTAAAAGAGTCAAAGTCCTACAAACTTATCTGACCCGATGACAACTTCACTTGTAGATATGCAAAATAAAATTTAAAAAAAACTTAACAGTCATATAAATTTGTTCCAATTTTAGCCACCGGGTCAGATAAGTTTGACGGACTATAATTATCTTAATAATTAGCTCAAGATAATAATAATTTACAGATAAACACGAGAGCAAAACATACAGAACACAAATCACAGAGGTCATAGAAATTAAAAGGAAAGTAAGAAAATTCCTTTTGATTTTTTGACCTAACATCGACAGAAAAATTCATTCCCTATCCTGAAGGAACTATTAACTTGAGTGACAGTTAGGTTTTTATTGATAGTAATAATAATTTTACATTGTCCCACAAACCTATCTGACCCGGTGACAGCGTCGCCAGTAGATATGAAAAATAAAATAAAAACAAAAACTAAGCAGGCATAAAAAGTAGTTCCAATTTTGGCCACCGGACCAGATATTATGTTTGGCGGACTTAAAAAGTAACTAGCGGTCGCCCGCGACTTCGTCCGTGTACAATTTCTGAATTCCTATGAGATTTTCCCGCTGCAAAAGACCTACTTCTTCTTCTTCTTCTCTCACTGGGCTTTTCCGCACTTAAGCATAAATGCCCGTTGTGCGTGAGACCTCTGGTGCGTCTCCCCGCTGGATCACTCCAGCCAGCCGAGCTCACTCCAGAATCCAAGCAGGCCGCCCAGGTCGGCGAGGACTTCCGGAAGTGTTGCTGGGGAGCCAATGTAGGCTTCTCGTTGAGTGGATACAGCACTACACTCGAGTAGTACGTGTCTTGGTGTTTCTTCGCTTTCCATACAGGCTCTGCACAGAGGGCTGTCGGTTATACCTAGAACATATAGGTGTTTGTTGAGTGGACAGTGTCCTGTTATCATGCCTATAGCCGTCCTGAGTTTAGCTCTGTTTAGTTGCAATAGTTTCTTAGTTAGGCGTTGGTTTGGGCTGGGTATTGCCTCTTCTGTTTGTCTACAATTGGTGGTGTTTGCCCATAATTCGGCATGTATACCTACTGTTTGTTGTTTTAACCAAGTTTTGTACTCACTGAAAGGTATTGGAACGATCGATTCGGGTCCTATTACCTTCAGGTTTGAGGCTCGTCGAGCTAGTTCGTCGGCTGCGTCGTTACCTATGTTGCCGCTGTGACTTTTAACCCAGTCAAGTGATACCAGGTTCGATTTTGTTAGTGTTTGTAGTGCGTTGTGGCAATCCAATACGAGCTTAGATGAGATCGTGTTTTTGGCCAATGCTCGTAGGACTGCCTGACTATCACTATGGATGTTGATATGAAAGTTTGTTACCTGTCTGTCGACCATAGCCATGGCCGCCGCAGTAATGCTGACGCACTCCGCTTGAAAGACAAAGTTATTCTTACCGAGCGCGCGAGCGATATGTATGTTCAGCTCGGGACAGTACACTCCTGCACCAGTCCCCTGGTTGGATTTTGACCCGTCTGTGTAGGCATTCATCGTATTCATAGTAGTTTTATGTGTTTCGGTCTCTACGATGTTGATTTTATAATCTTTCTCGATTAAGTGTTCTTTCTGTGTTTTGTCACAGAGCCATCCTAGCATTGGACACTTCTTGTTTTCGTCCAACAGTATCCGGGTGTGTGATGTGTTTGTATCTTTCCACAGCCCATAAGCTTTAATTCTTAGCGCTGCGAGGGTAGCTTCTTCTCTTATGTGAAAATGTAGGGGGGGAATTCCCAGTATTACCTCTAATGGTGTACCTAAACGGGTGGTGCTCATGCAGCTAGTGATCACTAGGCATGCTTGTCTTTGGAATTTTTGTAGTTCCTGTTGAGTTGTTGTCTGAAGTGTTCTGGGCCACCATACTAGTGACGCGTATGTTAATGAGCTTCTTACCACTGTCAGATGTAGCCAAAGCATTATTTTTGGTTTTAGACCCCATGTTTTCCCGATCATGCGTTTGCATTGAATTAGGATTATTGTTGTCTTTTGTATTTTCGTGTCTACATGTTTCTTCCAGTTAAGCTTATTGTCTAGTATTACCCCCAGATATTTGACTTCTGTTGATATTGTTAGATTTGTACCGAAGAGTGTTGGCATTCTTATAGCAGCTATATACCATCGGCAGGTTTTTATTATTTAAGACTAATAAATCGTTAGTGTTGACTTCAAAAACTTATAACCTTCATGTAAGCTTCCAACTCCCATTTCACCC
Organism: Erebia palarica; assembly: GCA_964035005.1. Classification (NCBI taxonomy): domain Eukaryota; kingdom Metazoa; phylum Arthropoda; class Insecta; order Lepidoptera; family Nymphalidae; genus Erebia; species Erebia palarica. The sequence continues at coordinate 14,570,994 of OZ035989.1, forward strand.
CCTTGGGGTGAATTTTCGTAAAATTGCTCATAACAGGTTATTATTATTTAAATCGAATAACCTAAATCCCCATTTTCAAGTCTTTAACTTCCAAAAACAGGACTTACATGGAAAGTTACAACCCCCATTTCACCCCCTGTGGGGTAGATTTTCCTAAAATTGTTTATACAGTTTATTATAACTTAAAACTAATAACCTAAATCCCGATTTTCAAGTCTCTAACTTCTAAAACTTGGGAGCCCTTATGTAAGTTTCCAACCCCTATTGGGGTAGATTTTCGTAAAATTTCTTATACAGGTTTTTATTATTTATAGCTATTAACTTAATTGCCAATTTTCATGATTCTAACTTCAATACCAGAGGACTTTCATACAAACTTCCAACCCCCATTTCAACCCCTTAGGGGTGAATTTTCTCAAAACCGTTTCATAGTGGCTGTCTACACCATAGAAGGAACCTATCTTCCAAATTTCTAGTCTGTATGCTTTATAGTTCTTGAGATATCGTGTTGAGTCAGTGAGTGACCTTTCGCTTTTATATATATAGATTTCATAAGATGTCATGCAACTGAAGAAGTTATTAAGTTGCTGTACCTAAAACTTCATGATCATTACCGTTTTTGTTCCAAAAGTAAGTAGGTTTAATTTTCCTCAAAAAGTTTTTCGAAATAATATTATTATCAAGTTTAAGAAATTCGAAAGAAAGAAAGCAATACGTTTCCATTCGTTTTTTTCCACGCAAGAAACGAGTTATGGAAAATTCCGTTAGATCGAAAAGTCATTGTCCTAGCATGAACCCTCCTTAGTTATAACATAATTCCGAACCCATATAATATTACAGGCTTCTAAATTTCACTCAGAGCGACTGTTTCAATATTACTCAGAAAGATAGCAGGGTAGAATAACTTTTAACTTCGTGGCACAGTGGTGTGGTCTTATAAGTGAAAAGCACTGGGTAAGTACTGGTTTGATTCCTGACACGGCATTTGGAATTTATAAATGACTAGCTGGTGCCCGCGACTTCTTATTACGAACACAGACATACACACTCACACACACACTTGTCATCAGGCTTTCATGCTTACATGATTAAAATAAATAAATAAATTGAATCTATAAAATTAGTTTTGTTTAATGTTATTGTTAAAATTGGAAGAACTAGGCCTTCTGACACAGGTTCCAAGGTCTCAGTTACAATCATTTGATAATCATGTTTTTGGAAATAAAACTTTTTTCATTATCATTCTCAATTATGAGCTTTATCAGTTCATTAGTTATCCGATTTCCTCTTTGCGTATTCTATCCCTCACAAAAAACCCAATTTTTTTTTTCATTTTTTTATACTACAAAATAGCCTTTGACTGCGATCTTACCTGATGGTAAGTGATGATGCAGTCTGCGGGTATGGCAGTTATATTTAACCCGTACCCCTAGTCGGTTTTTACACGGCATCGTACCGGAATGCTAAATCTCTTGGCAGCACGTCTTTGCCGGTAGGGTGATAACTAGCCATGCCCGAAGCCTCTCACCAGACCACACCAGAGAAAGTACAGAATATAAATACACATAAATACAAATTATAAATTCCCAAATTAACCCTGCCGGGAATCGAACCCGGACCTCCCACATTTACACAACAACGCTCAACACTGCGCCAGGTAGGTCGTCAAAAATAGCTTGCTCCATAGACCGCTGAGTGACTTATAAGCGAATTAAGTTATCCAAAAATAGTCCAAAGTATACCTATTTACAAAATAGTACCCGATGAATGATGAATAGTACCGAATGATGTAAGCGGTGTAAATAAGGCTTACGCGTAACTCGTGCATGAATATCCATTCAGTGCGAGCTCAACTGGACGACTGGCTGCTATTGTCACGTATGGGCAACGAATCAAAACATCCTTGTACCGAGTATGTATCCATTGTATTGTATACTAGATGATGCTCGCGACTTCGTGCGCGTGGGCTAAGTTTTTTCGATTCCCGCGGGAACTCCTTAATTTTCCGGGATAAAAAGTATCCTTGTACCAAATTTCATCAAAATCGGTTGAATGGATGGGCCGTGAAAGCGTAGCAGACAGACAGATAGACAGACAGACAGAAACGCTTTCGCATTTATAATATTAGTATGGACTAAATGATTGTCGGTTCAGTTTTTAAGAATCCCAAGAATCTTTTATTTTCCGGGATAAAAAGTAGGCTTTGTTACTCTCCAGGTTCTCAACTATACCCATGAAAAAAGTTAGTCATCCATTTATCTGTTGGCGATGGACAAACCAACAAACAAATACACTTTTGCATTTATTTATTTTTGCATTAAGTAGATACGTACTGACCTGTACCGGCCAATGCCAAATGAAACTCCAGTTTTGTAAAACCTCTATTCAAAGTCAGCCATGAGCATTGACAAAGATAAGTATCCCAAGGTATGCTCATGATGGATGAGACAAGTATCAACGTTTATTTACGTTAAGTTACATCTAATACAAGGCTTTTTGTAGGTTTTGGTAGAACCTTACTAACTTATGCAGCTCCGAGATCTCTCTCTGCATCTTATTCCTCATTACTTAGGGCTTTCCATTAATCACATAATAGCAGGGTATTTTTTGGGATAATAATGCGGCGGGTTTCCAGTTTCTTCCACATTCGACTTGACTGAGATTATATTATTATTTCAACTATTAGGTTACAAACGATTATTATCAGATATAAGTGAAAATAGCCGGTACCGACGGCTTAACGTGCTCCCCGATGAACTAAAAGGCCAAATTCGCAGTTCTGAATTCGGTCACCCATTTAGTTACCGACTTAGGTCAACGTCGCTTAACAATCGCAATCGACTGAAATACGTTGTCGCAACTAGGTCACTCGTCCCCTCGAGATCTATAGAGCGCGCTATATGACCACAGAATAGTTAATTGTAAGTGAGACATTACATAGTGTTAAAATGAAATAGATTATAAGTATCACTAGGTGAGATAGCAATATCTTAATATGTAAAACAAAGTCGGGTTTGTTCGAACATGAAATTTGGCACAGAGACAGATTATAGTCTGGAATAGCACATAGGCTAATTTTTTACCTGGAAAATTAAAGATTTCCCGCGGGAACTAAAAAAATTCAATCCACGCGGACGAAGTCGCGGGCATCAGCTAGGTTTTTTATAAAATAAAAGAAAATCTACACGAAATTTTCTACGCCAAAAGTAATACAACAGCGGCGCATAAACAAAAGCAAAATTCGTGCGCAAACAAATTGAAACGCAAATAATTTGTTCCATTTAATTTGGGCATACCAAATTACCTCCGTATTTAGAGACTTTCAATTTATGTGCGCGCCCGTGATGTGGTTTACGAATTATATTATTAAAAGGGATTAAATTCGATTTCGACTTTCACATTTAAAACGCTCGACTAATTTTGTTTGGTGTAAATTCTGATTTCGGCTAATACTGTTTGTATGAGTAATTGATTAACAAAATACGAGGTGTCATATTATTCAGTTTCCATTATTCACTTTCGCATTATAATTTTATTATGGATTTCGTATTATCCATTTATTTAATTATAATGCGAAAGTGCGTGTGACTCTTCATGGCCCATCTATACAACTGACTTTGACGAATAGCTTGCGTTCAGGGGACGGACGGAACATGCAACTTTTATTTCGAAAAATATAACTGCTCCACCGGAATTACAAAAAAATCTGAATTGAAGTGCTCATATCAATCTATCTATCAATATCTATTTATTTATTCAATTAATAACACTGTACACTTTTGACGCCCAATAACTTATAGAACAAGATGGTGATAATCAGATACCGTAATCTTGAAACTGAAGCTACGAGGGTTTTTGGTCTGAGAAGAGCCCACTTAATTTAAATTAAAGAACTATGACAGTCGTAAGAGAAAAAATATTGCCAAGCTTCCTTCCAATGTCGCCAGTATCATCTAGTACTACTGTAAATATAGAAGTTTATTAAAATAACAATGAAAGTTTATTACCAGCTCAAACTTATACAAATTAATTACTTTAATTAACGTGCATACAGTACAGGGTGCATATTTGTGCATAAACTATGTGCGGTCAATGGGCCACCTCCTCAGCCTGAGCCACAGCATGAAAGCCAACTTAACATACAGCAACAATGATTTTCAGGAGGTGCCCAAGGGCCGAGACGTCATGGACCATCATTTAACTCTTTGATTTTATATTTAAGAGAGGATATGAAACATCATATTTAAATTGAAGCTTCCGGTAAGTAAAAATGGCGCATGGGCGGAGCTTAAGCTGGGGGTTAGGGCTGGTATTATCGATACTTGTTTATTCGATATAAAATTATCACAAATAAAATTAATAAATTATTGAACATGATATTTTGAAAAAACACTAGTTTACATAAATTACGAATATTTATATTTTATATTCGTATTTTCTAATGAACTAGCTGATGTCCGCGATTACGTCCGCGTGAATTGAGGCTTTTTGGTTCCCGCGGTAACTCTTGAATTTTCCGGAATAAAAACTAGCCGGCATGTTATTCCAGACTATAATCTATCTTTGTCCCAAATTTCATACAGATCAGTTTAGGCATGATGAACAACATCATCCATACATCCCAACTTGGCGTTTATAATATGTTTTAATATAGATTTATATTATTAGTTCATGTGAACCTTACAAACAATACTGTTTCATAATATAAGTTGGAACTCCTAGATATTATGGAAAAAAACCTGTGCATATCCGCGGGCCACTGTAGTGGTCCGCGCAGCCAAGGAATATACTAGTTCTTTATAGTAAATCAGTTATTGATTTTTAATATTGACGTATCGGGGATTGGAGATCGGGTGTCTTAATCACTAGATTATCATCGCTACAGTCTCAAATGAGTTTGGCAATATTATAAGTAGAATCTGACTGTTCAATTTCATCTCTCTACCCCGCAGAGTGAGAAACAGTAAGAGTTATATGAAATTTTAATTTTATCGATATTCAATTTATTTGTAAAAAATACAATCCCTGCACTATATATACACTCTATACAAAAACTAATGCAATAATCCAAATTTTTGGGGACAGCGCAATAATTTACATGTTATGGATTCAGTAAAGAAGAAACTAAGCTATAATTAGTCGAAATATCTTACAATAGTAGCCACAAAAAGAAAAACTAGACGACTTTGTTACTCACCTATGCAATGAAATTCCTGGGCATTTTACAATATTATTATTTCGACACCCCACAACTGAGCACTTCACCATAGTTGATTACATAAAACTAAGCAAAAACACATGAAAATATTCAAAAAACAGGTAGTTATTCTCGACTGACACACCGAAAGCACAACAGACGCCATTTATAGTTGACAAAAAATTGGCTTCAATAGCTAAATTTGATGACGTCATATGACAATTGCGCGACAAATTCACGCAATAACATAATACACTTGTCGCGTTCTAATAAGGTAGCTTTTAGTAAGTAAGAAAAGTCAATCATAGTTTTACATGTTTTATTAACAAAATGCATCGTATAGCTATAATTGAGTAAAATGCAACATATCCTCTCCTTTATAAAATCAAAGATTTAACCTAATAAACATTTAAAATTAAAAACAAAAAATAAAATGTACATAATACAACAGTGTGTATCGTACTAAACGGCACTAATTTCCTACCTCCATGGCTTAACATGATCTGTATAATCATATAGTATCTGTGTATGTGTATAATCTTTGGTCTGTGGTGAATTGATGACCTTTTATATATGTCATTGTCTTTGTTTTTCGTATTAAAAACACCGTATAGAAATATTGATATGCAAAAAATACATAAAATTTATTGCTATGTGTATATTATTTCTGTCTGTTTTCTTATCATGGGTCAACGTGCACAGTGATATCCTTCATTACGGAGGCAGTCATGGGATAAACAGTAGCTATTCCTACTCGTATAGTACCTGCGGTAATGAATCTGTGTGTTCTGGAGCAAGAAAATAGATTTAACATGGGTTGTATTTTCATGGAAACAAACTTCGTGCGTAAAGTTCCATAAGAAGTTTTCCTTTAAATTGAGGCTCATGTATTAATAACTGTGTCAAATTTTATTAAAAACTGCATGACGCCCGTGACTTTATCCGTTTAGCTCAAGGGTTTTACCTAGCTGACTTGCAAGCTTTGTCTGTACTGTAAAATCGTCAAAACATTTACAGACATACACTTTCATTTACAATAATACAATATCCTTTATTTGCATGAATACAGGTACAGTGGGTAATACTTATATCAAAATCAAATAATGTTTATTCAATTTATGTAGGTATACTAACTACACTTATTGACGTCCAGTAATTTAGAAAATATAATGGTGATAATCAATAACGGTATCTTAAAACTAAAGCTACGAGGGTTCCAAACGCGCCCTGGTATCAGAGCAATTAGATCAAATCATTGCCAAGCTTCCTTATTAATTAAGTAATCCTTTACATGGTAATAGGATTTTTAATGAGTTTACGTTTTACATTAACTTTGAACTTATTCAGAGTCATCTTCAGCATGTCTTCTAGGAGCTTATTGTAGAAGCGGACACTGTTTCCAACAAATGAATTGCTAGTTTTACTAAGCCTAGGAGCAGGCATTACAAGTATATTTTTATTTCTAGTACTGGAATTATTTCTTCTTGAATTTATCAATGTGTTTATGCACGTATACTAAACTTTCAAACATATATTGGTTGTGCACTGTTTAAAAACATTGCACAACCAATATATTATACTGATTTTAAAAATCTTCTAATCATAGCCTACGATGGCATTCCGATACAACTTAAGTAAAAAGCAAAAAACCTTGGGGTGATACTCGATGGTAATTTATCTAAATTTATCTTGGTCAAATCATATTAACAAGGTTAGTAGGCACTTACTCTATTCATTCTTTGAAACGCTTGCAGAATTTCCTTCCTCTGAAAACTAAAATCTTACTTGTACAATCCCTTCTGCTCCCACTTCTAGATTACTCCAACGTTTGCTATTTAGATGCGACTGAAGAGCTGCTTGACAAACTAGATTGCCTTTAGAACTTGTACATTCGTTTTATTTACAGATTGCGCAAATTCGACCATGTATCTCAATTTCGAAACAAGTTAAAGTGGCTTCTTATCTGATTTCGCCGGAATATTCATATTCTCACGTATACTCTTTATGATTTTAAACACATCTTCCCCTTCATACTTTTACGTGAGCGCTTTCACGAGGCTCCTCCTCGTGTGATGCCAGTGCAATATTGTGTTAAATTAAAATCACTTGCAGTGCCAGGTTACAACAGGTTACTATTTATTATGCTAAAGCTTTCACGGTAGCTGCGACTCGCCTATAGAACTCACTACCTGATAGTATTTTTATATAGGTAACCCATCTATTCAGACTTTTAAACTTCGACTGAAACAGCACTATCTATCTTCTCTGTCATAATTATAAATAATAATATTTATCTGTAATATCATTAAGTATTATGTAATATATCATAATATGTATTTATTTATGTTTATATATTTATGTCATTAGTATGTATATTTTGTATGTTTATGTAAGTTTATGTTTTTTTTTTTATCCATTACAAGTTAGCCCTTGACTGCGATCACCTGATGGACAAGGGCTAACTTGTAACTTGTATCACTTACCATCAGGTAAGTGATAATGCAATCTAAGATGGTAGCGGACTAACCTGTTAGGGGCATGGCAGTTATATTATATATTATATGTTATATGTTATATGTTATATATGTGGTATAATTTAATGTTAGTTTTAGTTTTTTTATCGATGGTATCATTGTTCAGATTAGCTTTTTTAACTCTATGTAACTGTCAAATTTGATTGAAGTTTCGAAATGTCAATGTCACGTCAGTGGTTGTCAAGCTGTTATTTTACGAGAAAGATGTACGAGTGCTTTGTGTTAAAAATAATTAAAAGAATTGGTGAAAGTTTAGTGTTTCGTCTCAAATCTTTGATATAATCCCACAACTTTGGGGGCTCGTCCGGGATTTGCCCAAAATTTGAGACTAAACGAAGACTGAAGACTGAAGTTGTATCGCAAGTTGTCGCAAGTCATTGTACGCTTAAGTGCTGGTGCGCCGCCATATTACGTAATTGGGGTACTGCTTTACCGACCGACGCCGTGGCGAGCACAGACCACCACGCACACAGAGTATTTGTCAGGACTGCTGCACCGACATCGCGGCAGTAGAGCAATGTTGTCTCACGGACTGTCATGGTAGAAAATGTTGCCAGCTAAAGAAAAATTCTACTAAAATGGTAGCTTTGGAATTTGGACTTTTTAAGATTTATTTTGAAGACTGAAGACTAAATGAGTCCAAATAAGCCATCATTTTGCATAACGACTAAACGACGAAATAGGAAGAATTCAAAGGCTAACACTAGTTTGACAACCACAATGCCGCCGAAGAAAGATGAAAAGGAAAGTGAAGATGAAGAACAGGAGTTTGATGTACAGATTTCATTCAAGGACCTTGAGAAATCAATGAATCTTTTTACTGGGGACGACACCTACCCTATTGAGACTTTTATAGATGAATTTGAAGATACTGCCCAAATCATGAAGTGGACTAAAATCGAGAAGCTTATCTACGCAAAGAGACTTTTAGCTGGGACCGCGAAGCTATTTTTACGTTCTTTAGGACGGGTTAAAGACTATGCGAGTCTCAAAAAGGCACTAAAAGAAGAATTTGGCCCCAAGATCAATAGTGCTACAATCCACAAAAAGCTCGCATCGCGGAAGATGAAAACTGACGAAACTTACCAACAATATTTCCTGTCTATGAAAGAATTGGCACTTCATGGGAAGATTGAAGACGCTGCACTGATGGAGTACGTCATTGATGGCATCCGCGACTTGGAGACCAATAAAGTTATTTTATATGGTGCTACTGACTTAAAGGATTTTCGCAAGAAGTTGGAAATCTACAGCGATTTCAGAAAGAAGGTGCCTAATAAATCTGCACAGTCTGGCCCATCATCTGGGCATCAGTCAACCCGTAAGACCACTCATGTGAAAAGGTGCTACAACTGTGGTGACCTTGACCATCAATCCCCCGCATGCCCAAAAGGAATCAAATGTTTTAAATGCAACGAATTTGGTCATAAATCCACGGAGTGTATTAACAAACCTAAGAAGACGTTGAATATTCAGAATAAAAATGAAGAAGAGAAAGTACCCTACAAAAAGATTAAGATAAATGGACAAGAATTTGTAACCCTAATAGACACTGGCAGCGATATTAATCTCATAACAAAATCAGAATTCGAGAAGATTAAAGAAGGAATTAAAGATTATAAAACAGAATCAACGTGTATTACAGGAATAGCGGAGAAAAGGGTTCATACTGAAGGAATGTTTACAGCTAATGTACAAATTGATAATTACCACACAGATGTCAAGTTTCATGTTGTGAAAGATAATGAGATACCTGTAACTATACTCATTGGAAATCCTATTCTAAAAGATTTTGAAGTAAGTTTCACTCCCGAAGGTGTCTTCATTGAAAAAATTATGCATCTCACAATTCTGATGGAGGAGAAAGAAAAAGAACAAGAATATGATATAGAAGATTCTAAATACGCAGAAAAGATCCGTAAGATGTGTGAAGAGTACACGCCTAATGGAAAGAAGAAAGAAAGTAACGTAGAATTAAAAATAATACTTACCGATGAAAACCCCGTTTTCCAGAATCCTCGACGCCTGTCACCCTTAGAAATGAATGCTGTGAATACGCAAGTAAAAGAATGGCTAGACAAAGGAATAATCAAACATAGCAAATCTGATTTCGCCAGTCCTGTAGTTCTCGCTGATAAGAAAGATGGATCACGTAGAATGTGTATAGACTATCGAAGACTTAATAAGAAAATTATCAAAGAAAGATTTCCCCTGCCTGTAATAGAAGACCAGATAGACAAGTTGAAGGGGGCAAAGATGTTCACATCTCTTGATTTGAAGAATGGCTTTTTACACGTGAAAGTACACGAAGACAGTCGAAAGTATACTTCGTTTGTAACACCTCAAGGCCAGTACGAATTTCAAAGAATGCCCTTCGGATTGTGTACAGCGCCGTCTGTATTTCAAAGATTTATAAACGATATCTTCAGCAATCTGATTACCGATGGAACTCTGCTAGTTTATCTCGACGATTTGATTATACCCTCAAGTACAGAAGAAGAAGGAATAATTAAACTAGAAAAGGTACTGAAAAGGAGCGAAGAGTTCGGCCTAGAATTTAATTGGAAGAAATGCCATTTTCTAAAGAAGGAAATTCAATATCTCGGCTACATTATTTGTGATAATGAAGTACGATCGTCTCAAGAGAAGATTAAAGCTGTAGCAAACTTTAAGAAGCCAAACAATGTCAAAACTGTCCAGTCATTCCTTGGACTGACAGGTTATTTTAGAAAATTTATAAAAAACTATTCCCTGATTGCGAAGCCGTTGACGGATTTATTAAAGAAAGATGCTGATTTTAATTTCGATGATAATTGTGAAAGAGCTTTTACAGAATTGAAACAGATTTTGTCCAGTTCACCAGTCCTCCGAATATTCAATCCGGATCTAGAAACAGAGTTACATACTGACGCAAGCATAGACGGGTATGGAGCTGTTCTTCTACAGAGAAACCCTAAAGACGATCAATTTCACCCTGTGCACTATATGAGTAAAAAAACGACTCCAGCTGAAAGAAAATACCATAGCTATTATTTAGAGATTTTAGCTATTGTTGCTGCTTTAAAGAAGTTCCGAGTCTATCTTCTAGGAATACCTTTTAAGATAATCACAGACTGCTCTGCTCTAACTATGACACTACAAAAGAAGGACTTACCACCGAGAGTCGCTCGTTGGGCCCTGCTCCTAGAAGAATACGACTACAAAATTGAACACAGACCAGGGACACGAATGAGACACGCAGACGCACTAAGCAGATATCCCATCTGTTTGATGCTTACAGAAACTACGGCTCGTATAAAGAAAGCACAGAATGAGGATGATCGTCTGAGACTGATTAAAAAAATTTTAGAAACCGAAAGCTATCAAGATTATGTCATACAGAACGAAATTTTATACAAAAAGGAGGATGGAAATACATTAATTGTTGTACCGAAGAAAATGCAGAATGAAGTAATAAGGAAAAACCATGAAAAGGGACACTTTGGAGTCTTGAAGACTCAAGAACTTGTTAAGAGAGAGTATTTCATTGAAAATTTGACTCACAAAATAAAAAAGGTCATAAGTAATTGTATCGAATGCATTCTCATAGCACACAAAAGAGGTAAAAAGGAAGGATTCTTACACCCGATAGACAAAGGTGATGTTCCACTATCGACGTATCATGTGGATCATCTAGGACCAATGACTTCGACTCACAAGAATTACAAATACATCCTTACCGTTGTGGATGCGTATACGAAATTTACATGGATTTACCCTGTTAAGACTTTAACCACTGAACAAACTTTGGAAAAACTTAGACTGCAACAACAAACTTTTGGAGCACCTGAAAGAATTATTACAGATCGAAATGCTGCTTTTACTTCAAACGACTTCCAAGACTACTGTAAAAGTGAAAATATAACGCACTACACAATTACCACCGGACAACCCAGAGGAAATGGACAAGTTGAGCGCATCCATCAGATCATCATCGCCATGTTAAGCAAACTAAGTGCTGATGACCCGACTAAATGGTATCGTCGTGTGTCCAAAGTGCAACGATGTCTGAATGGAACATATCAAAGAAGTATAAGAATGACACCATTTGAGCTGCTTTTTGGCACCAAAATGAGAGATAAAGATGATGAACTTCAGAAATTAATAGAAGAAGAGAATATAGAGAATTTTATTGAGAAAAGACAAGAGCTCAGAAACAAGGCGAAAGAATCGATACAAAAATTACAGGAAGAAAACGTAAGAAACTACAATAAAAAAAGGAGAGAAGCAATTACCTACAAAAAAGGAGATTTAGTAGCCATAAAGAAGACACAATTCTCCCAAGGAAGTAAATTGTATCCAAAATATTTGGGACCATATGAAATTGTGAAGTGTAACCCAAACGACCGTTATGCCGTGAAGAAGGTTGGTACCAGCGAAGGCCCGATCAATACGACCACGTCTGCTGATTTTATGAAGCAATGGATTTCGCCGGAAGACGATTCGACGATTTCATCTGAGACAGATGAATGAGCAGGACGGCCGTGTGGTATAATTTAATGTTAGTTTTAGTTTTTTTATCGATGGTATCATTGTTCAGATTAGCTTTTTTAACTCTATGTAACTGTCAAATTTGATTGAAGTTTCGAAATGTCAATGTCACGTCAGTGGTTGTCAAGCTGTTATTTTACGAGAAAGATGTACGAGTGCTTTGTGTTAAAAATAATTAAAAGAATTGGTGAAAGTTTAGTGTTTCGTCTCAAATCTTTGATATAATCCCACATATATATGGCGGAAAGCTAAATCGTTTGGCGGCACGTCTTTGTCGGTACGGTAATAACTAGTCACGGCCTCCCACCAGGCCAGACCAGTGAAAATTCAGAAATTATAAATTCCCAAATTGATCCTGCCGGGGATCGAACCCGGGACCTCCGCACGATACAACCGCCGCGCTTTTAACAGCGCTATTAACAGCGCTACACACTGCGTCACGGAGGTCGTCAATATAATATCTTGTTTCATTCTATCTCATATCTTGTTATACCTATTCTTCCTCCACAACCTTTCTCACTGTCAAGGGTAGAGATCTATAAAGAGATAAGTGCTTCCTTGTCCACTATGTACGTTTTTCTTCTTATTTTATAACTTTTTGTAACTATAACTTTAATATTAATTTCATTATATTTACTTATATTATGTTAGTATTATGATCGAATGTAATCAGCCATTTCTGGCATGCAAATGTTAAATTTTACAAACAAGTCAGTTAAAATTGAATTATTCGTATATATGAACACTATAATTTTTACAAGGACACAATTCAAAACACGGATGCAAAAAGTAGGTATTTCAATTCAAATAAATACGGTACAATATAATTATAATTGAATGTTAAAATGTTCAAATAAAATAAAATGTCAATATTAAAATTGTAGCTTTTTTACTCTGTCAGCATGTCATTTATTGAATAAAGACATTTATTTATCAACCACGAAAAAAGATCTTTCTTAAAGCTTTGTTCTTACACTCATTGATGCATAATTTCCGCCTCGTTGTTCTAGTGGTTAGCGTTCGACTGCGGCCGACGAGGTCCCGGGTTCGAGTCCCGGGTCGGGCCATAATTAAGTATGGGGTATTCCTGACTTGAAATTCTTAGTACAAGCCCGGAATTAGTAAGTTGGTGGTGTTTCACCCCCGTGCCTCAGAGAGCACGTTAAGCCGTCGGTCCCGATGGCCACTTACATGATAATAGTCGTTAAAGCCCGCCAACCCGCATTGGAGCAGCGTAGTTGGTCTAAGCTCTAATTCCCTCTCTCCTATGAGAGTAGAGGCCTGTGCCCAGCAGTGGAACGTTAATGGACTGTAGTGGTAATGGTGGTGGATGTATAATTTTAGTAGTAGGTACTTATTCTGTGTTGACACTCGCACATATACAAAATTCAACGTTCGTCTTGGAACTTTAAATTCATTTAGAAGAATTAACTTTTTAACAAACATGAGCGAAATGGGAACTTAAATAAAACTGTCAAGATAATAAATTATGTAAGAAATTTAAACAAGCGTAAGAATTATTTAGGTAGGTTTAATTTAAACGCGATACAAAATTGCCTTCTTGTTTGGACTCAAGCCTTTCAATTATGTGTTCTGTATATCAAGCCTATGATGTGGCACAAATTAAATTAAGAGAATTAATTGAAATCTCAAAGGGCGTACGAATAAAATTACCTATTTCAAACACAATTTACTTTGTTCAGATTTTCCAAATCACTGGCAACTGGTTGGGGTAAAATAAATCTAATTTATCTACACTATAACAAAGTTGAACATAGGTGTTTTACTGCAAAGTTTTAACAACTTTTTGCCTGAGTGGTGTGTGCTGTGGACTCGAGAACTTGAGGATAATAACGTATTATTACCTATTCTGTGATAATAGTGAGGACCCCGAAGTAAAATTGGGATTTTTTCGTTTTTAAAGTTGCTCATATCGGATTTTATTTGGAGGTTTCAGTCAAAGACAGGGACCACTATATTATTTTGATTTAAGGGTATTATAATTCTACTATACTAAAATACATTCAAGTATCTATATCTGACTCAGGACAATATGCCTTTCAATTAAGTTGTTTTCTTTTTAAGATCGAATTATTGAATAATGACACCATCAGAGTGAGATCGCAAGCAAAGATTTTTTTAATAAAATCCATATCCGTAACATCAATCATCCATACTTTCCATAGTAATATCACAGAATAGGTAATAAAATATGAAATTGCGCCTGTCTAACTACTACGCTTTCACTGCCCATCTTTTTAATCATATCATGATGTTTGTTAAAGTTAGTAAAATTATGTATCCCGGGCCTACTTACGGCTACTATATAGGCTTTTTTTAACCGGAATGAAAACAACCTTATCCATGCGGATGAAGTCGCGGGCATCATCTAGTAAAAAATAACAGAAAATGCTCAAAACCACGAAGATAATGAAACTTAAAATGAAAAAGCTTTCTTTCAAATTGACAAAAATAGTTTCATAGTCAAGAAAATGTAAATTCAATCTAAAACTGTACTAAAATCAAATAACTTCCTTGTATCTCGCAGCCCCTGGTTCCTGTAATCTTTTTAATGAATGTCGAATTCAAGGAAGCGCTTGGTATGGTTGACATTCTGCTCAGTAAGTTTAGCATGCGATTTTACATCTTACCAACGTAAATAGAATTCGAGTGAAATGAAATGAAATGAATGAAATTAAAATACTCTTTATTGTACATCAAACTAGAAACTACTGTTGAAACATAATATAATAACGACAGAGTATAATGAACTTAAATCCAAGGATTTTGATTTCGGAAGTCGATCAAGATCGAAAGTCAACAGTTTAATTTTCAGATTTTTTATTTTGAGTGCTGGCTGTAGAAAAGAAGTTTCAGCTTGAGAATTTTAAAGGCTTTGTGCCTTTATTCAATACTCAATTGGTTTATTTCATACTAGCTCATGCCCGCGACTACGTCCGTGCGGATTGAGGGTTTTGGTTCCCGCAGGAACTCATCAATTTTTCGGGATAAAAAGTAAAGTCTATGTGTTATTCCAGACTATAATCTATCTCTGTGCCAAAGGAAATTGTTCCGTCCCCATACAAAGTTCGCCTAAGAACCAAAAGCCATAAAATATTGATTACTGGATTCAAATAAATACCTTTTTATACTTGAGAGCAGATTAAAACAACGGACACTTGCTTAGAAATGACTTATTACCAAAAATATTTTCAATTTTGATGTTATTTCAACTTTCACAATCAATCTGCTTGAACAAATAAATACCATCTTTATCCAATTGTAAAAGAGCTGTAAACAGTATGTAGATAAGAAAAGATTCGCCGTAGTTCATCAAAAACATTACAGATGGCGTTAGATATATTAAATTATTGTACTTTCAATAGATGGCGTTTCAAGATTCAGAATACTAGCGCACTTAGCACTTTAAGCTGCTTTTATATTGTTTCTTACGATACGGATCTAGCGCTGAAACGGTGGTATTGCATATTATTTTAACCGGAAGTTATTGATCTGTGGTTAATAATCGAATGACGGAAACGTATAGTAATCAATTTAATACCCATTTATTTATTTTGTAATTAATTTGAAGTGTTCGTTGAACTCTAATATTTGAAATAAAGGTTATAAAATAAGCTAAGAATTACTGTATATTTCAAACACGTGTTGATTCTTAGGCGATTTTGGTCAATGTCCTTTCATCCAGATCCGTTCAGCCGTTCCGGCGTGATTTAGTAACAAACATCCATGCCTCCATCCATCAAAACTTTTGAAATATAATAGAAGTATTGATAGAGCACACAGGTGTCTCAGTTACGCCATATTTTGACTCTACCACCGGTCCGGAAGAGAAGAGGAAGAGAAGCGGAGAAGGAAGAGAACCGGTCCGGTTCTCTTCCGGAAATCAGTTCCGGACCGGAATTACTAAGTTTCTTTCATAAAAAGATAAATGTGACTATATGTAAATAATATACAATTTAAGATTCATGTTAAAATGCTTTGACATTCGAATACTTACATCTTGTTCATTGTTCATAATCTTATACTGACCCTAGAGAACTCATCGTTGTGCAACGACTTAAGGGGTTGGGGGCAAATCTAATTTGGGTATAACGCAATTTGTCCCTTGAGCATTCCTTAGAAACCAGAAAGTAAAGTGGTTTGCCTGGTGTTTTGAATAACTCGTTTCAATCGAGACTTTGTATTCGTATCGAAAAATTGAGGTATTATATTATTTATGTAATAACTTTATAGTTATAAATATATTAATATTTTTATTTTCATTTGTATTGATTTACTAGCTGATGACCGCGACTTAATCCCGCGGGAACTCCTTCATTTTCTGGCCTATGTCACTCACCAGGTCCTCAACTATACCCACTACCCATACCAAAAATCACATCGATCCGTTGCTCCGTTGCATCGTGATTGAAGGACAAACCAACAAACCAATAATCAAATACACCTTCGCATTTAAAATATTAATAAGTATTTACTAGATGAGGCCCGTGAGTTCGTACGCGTTGATTAGGGTTTTTGATTCTCGCAGAAAATTCATAATTTCCGGGATAAAAAGTCCTTCCCTGAGATGTAACCTACCTCTGTACCAAATTTCGTCAAAATCGGTTGAAAAGGCGGGCCGGGAAAGTGAAACAGACAGACAAATATGCAGATGGACACTTTATCGCATTTATAATATTAGCATAGATTTAGATTACGGTACTAATATATCCAATACCGATTAGCCCTTGACTGCGATCTCACCTAGTTATAAATGACGATGCAGTCTAAAATGGTAGCGGTCTAACCTGTCAGAGGTATGCCAGTTATATTAAACCCATACCCGTAGGATATGTATAGTAATTGCGTATTATTAGGCGTCTCTTAGACGATATATTACGATGTTACTATTGCCGTAATTATTGTTGTCTAAAGGATTACTTAACATCTCTGTCACATCATGATTGTCAGACTTCACTGATAAGGAACTAAACTTACTAATTTCTCAGATTTTCACCTGAATTATAGATACCTGTAAAAAGAAAGAAAATATTAAAATAATTACATAATATTTAACCACATACATCCTTAAAACTGAAACCTTCGGTTTCACATTCGTCGTCTCAACCGATAGACGTCCACTGCTGGACGAAGGTCTCCTGCATGGATTGCCACAGAGTACGGTCTTGTGCCGCTTGTTTCCAGCGGCTCCCAGCTGCAGAGAGAGATGCTGCTTGAGATCATCCATCCACCTAGTGGGGGGTCGTCCAGCGCTGCGCTCATCGGTGCGAGGCCGCCATTCGAGCACTTTCGAACCCCAACGCCTATCGGTTCTACGAACTATGTGCATTCATACACAAGGCAGGCGAGTGTTACTGAAGCGCCTGCAGTGCTTCAGTAGCACTAAATTTTTGTTTCAAACTGATTGACATGAAATTAACTCAAAACCATTTTCATCAATAAAATAATAATTTTTCATAAGTAAATCTTAATTATAATTCAAATGAATATTATGTAAATATGTTTTATAAAGTTTATATAATCTAGGCTAGTAAAATTTAAAAAAAATGGATGGGGTGACCATGGTCCCACATTAAAGACTAAAGTTGAAAAAAAAACATTCGAAAATAAGATTAACTATATAATCATCATCTAGAAAATGATGAGCAGATTCCAAAAATATATAACACTATAGTTCAATATCCAGTGATTCATAAAATAATATCATTTAATAAAAATGTGAATAAGATTCTAATTTTACTAGATTTATTTAGATTTTTAACTTTTTGATTCGTTTTTTGGCTGGGCAGTCGTGTTTTTATTTTTTTAATTATGACTTGTTATTTTCGAAAAATTCCCATCTTCTTAGTTGGCTCTGTTTAAAATCAACTACAAGCTAAATCACTAAATATTCAAAGATCTAAAAGGGTTTATCATTTTCGTTATCTACGCATCTCTAAGTTACGTCATCTCATCGTTAGGGACTGAAACAGTAATCGAAATAAGGGGTTTAAACACTGTTTTTTGAAACTGTTGTAAAACAGAAACACATATAACGGAAACAGAAACGATAATGTAACCCAATCAATCTGTAACCGTTTATTTCTGTTAATAAGTGTTTTTATCTGTAACTCTAATAGATACATGGTACTACCTACATGCCCTAACTAACTGCACGGTGTGACAACGCGTTCTTCTTACTTCATTGGACTTTACCCACACTGACACAATATGCCTATGTTTTTCTTAAAACAATTGCAACCATCGGTGGTTTCTCCTTAGGTTCAAATTTGAATATGCGTCAACAGTAAATTTGGCACCGTCGCTATTTCGGGTTACAGAATTAAAAATACATTCTTTAGAATGTATTTTAGCTCTAACCCTTGAGGGTTCCAGCTTCGATTCTGTTACACTTTCATTCTGTAACACTTATAATTCTGTAACCTTTATGAACCTGTTTTTCAGTTTGACGGCTATTCGAGGATCCAGCTAACGGTTATAACGGTTTTAAGATCCTCTGGTCAGAGAAGCTCAAGCCAGGAAGGCGATCGTACTATTTCTGGGATTGGAGGACACCAGCGCTGAAGTCAGCACCGATCAGCTATTCGCATCCGTGCCGGCCTATTCAGATAAGTGCCCTACTTTTAAAATACAAAATTCTCGTGTGTTTATAACGTAGGTAACGTAATATTCGGAAACTCTGAAAATAGGACGCAAACAATTTTTTTTTTTATTGCGTGATAGACTTGCGCTTGACGACAATCATGCTTAGTGCAAAGCAATGATGAGGTCTAGGTTGGAACGCGCTTGCCTAGAAGATGCCTATTCACTCTTGCCTTGAAGGTACTTAAGTTATAAGTGGCAGGAAACACGTGCGCTGGGAGGGTGTTCCACACCCTAGCGATTCGTATCAGAAACGTCGAGCAAAAACGCTTCGTGCGAGCAAATTGGACGTCAACCACATAAGGGAGCCAATGCTCACGGTTTCTCGCTGTTCTATGGTAGAACGGAGAAGGAGGAACAAGATTGTGACGTTCCAGAGCACACTCCCCATGGTATATCCGATAAAAAACCGATAAGCAGGCGACATTGCGTCGGTGTTGTAGACTCAGCAATTTCGCCTGCGTAAGTGATTGTTCGCCAATTATTCTTCGATCTATCGAGTCTAATGCATCGAGTTGGTACTTGGCGGATCCATCCCATAGGTGGCAGCTAGTTTTCACATACGCAGTTCCTTTGTTACATCAACATCCTATACCCTTCTGTTTTATCTTTTAATCTTTTGTTTATTGTTTTTGTTTTAAGTGTGTGTATCAATAAAGAGTTTATCTATCTATCTAAATACATAATCCTACAAAAATATGATACAAATTCCTGGTTACATAAAGTCTTCCATCAAAATACAATTCGATACAGTGAAATAATTCCGATGTTTGGGAAATAAATCAGTGCAATTAAGGCCCAGTAGGTAGGTACATGACGCGTGACGTCATAACGATTGCATCATCTTATATTGCGATTATTCTTCACCAGGGAGGCTCTTTCTAGAAATTTCTCATCTCAAGTTCTACATATTATAAAATTACAATCGATATAGTCATTTATTAATTAATTATTTTCACGAAAAGTGTATTTGTTGACGAAATTGTATCATGACTAGACTCTTTTTTATGATTTTACGTAATTATAAAAACTTTTTACGATCTAACGTAATTAACTAAAGTGTTCATGCCTAAACTAAGTCTTAACTTCTTTTTTAGGGTTCCGCATTGTCCTAAATAAGTACTTAAGGTCAGTGTGCCGACTTATTTTAGCTGCCGGCCCGAGTATCTAACTACTAACCGCGACCCAGCGGCGCAGTGGTTTGGCGGTGCGAGCGCAGTCGACGAAGCTGAGCTGCGCTGCGGCTTGCTGGGTGACATCAAAACAAAGAGGAGTGTTAGAATTTTTTATTACATATTCTATTAATTAGTAGTTGTTTTTAAAAATAGTTCTATCAACAATTAATATAAATAATGCCTAACGAAATCGAAAGAACTTTCACAAGTTTTCTTACAAAAAGAACCTCTATTAAGGGTAGTATCACAAACTTTAAAAACGACTACGACTAGTTTTTAAACTTTGTGATACGTTTTTCAAGTTATATCCATAAATTTCGGACCGTACTACTACTAGAAAGTACAAAAGGTCATAAATCGTATGTCAAGATACTTCGAAGCAAACATAATAAAGCTCTTTAGGTAGAGCCAAACGAATACCACTCCAAACTAAATACCATCGCACCATTATCTCATTGTATTCCGAAAAGGACCGGGTAATAAAAGGAAACTTTTTTCCACAAAGAATCTCTCCGGAGTACGGATTCCGCCGTTCTAATAATCGGAATAAATTTGATAAAACCCGGACGGGGACGCAAACTAATAGTTTATTTCAAACTACAAACTAATACCTTCCGGTAAACTAATATCTTGCGGGAGCTATATTGAGGGTAGGTAGAAGTTTTTCCATTAGCACAGTAATGTAACTATGTCGACCGAAAGTATTACCGTTTCTTTGATATTAATCTTTGTGAATCTTGAGGGTGATCTAGTGTAACATCTAACAACGCATTACCAACAGTAAAATACCAGTCAATTCCGATTATTTTATTTCATATAATTGTAATGAAACAGCCTCGACAATGCTCGATTGTAAAGCTGATGCTTTACAGTCGAGCATTGAGAGAGAGCGAGAGTGAAACGTACGTATAAATTATTTGGAAGATTTTTGTGGTGTGGTGAATATCACAAGATGCATACTGTACCACAAAGATTTACTTACTGTGGCAGATTATAGCGAATTAAAGTTCTACTTCTTTCATTATCATGGACTTCCGCAAAGTAACGCCTGCTGCTATCAAATATTAGCCTTTTCTTTTGCGCCGTGCCGTATGACTTTTTCTGGTGACGTTACTTTCCCAGGGTCACTCTTACAACCAAAATGAATCTATCCGACTCACCAATTTTTTGAAATCTACCAACCCGTTTAGGCTGCAGGCGACGCTAATATTTTTTTAATAAATACATAAATACACCTCAAATCATTATCCTTTTCGTGGAATCATGTGAAAAGTACACAAAAACGTAATAGTACTAAGCAAAAAGGTGTGATTTTCTCTATTACTTTATTAGGCAAGTTTATAAACAAACACCTTGTACGACATATACTCTGAACAGGTACAAAACGAAGTTTTCTCATCAACACATTGGCTAATGTAACTAGACCCAGTCTCATAATGTTACTCTTACCTTTGATGTCTTAAGCACATTTATTATTAAGAACACTCGTGTAATAGGAGCACCTAATATATGAATTGTGTTTAACTAACCGTACTGCCTTTCAGTTGACGTTATAACAAATTACACCTTTTCATCTGCGTAATAAATAGTCATTACGTACTGAATATAATATTGTGTCTTGTTATATTATTATCAAGTTTTATACTGGTATGTTATTTCTTTATTATTTTGGGCTCTGTACCTATACTTCTAAATATTCATGCAACTACTAGTTGATGCCCGTGACTCGTACAAGCTGTACTTATTTTGTGAGAACTTTCTGATTTTTCTGGACAAAAAGTGCAACCTGTCTCGTTGTCGAACGCGACAAAAAGTGCGTCCGTACTAAATTCGTCAAAATCGATAGAATCAGTAATGATTCTTTTTTTATCCTCTACAAGTTAGCTCTTGACTGTAATCTCACCTGATGGTAAGTAATGATGCAGTCTAAGTGGTAGAGGGCTAGGCTGTTAGGGGCATGCCAGTTATATTAAACCCATACCGCTAATCGGTTTCTACGCGGCATCGTACCAGAACGCTAAATCTCTTGGCAGCAGGTCTTTGCGTAGATGTTAACTAGCCACGGAAGAAACCTCCCGTCTTCTTCCGGATTCAGGCAGATTCGATTGCAGTTTTCATGCAAGGGCAATTTTCATTTTCTATGCAAACGCGCTCCACCTTAGGGTACATCCCTACTTCCAGCAAGTCTGATTTCAGCCAAGCGCTAGTCTATAACTTAAAAAAAACCAGCTGAATAAATCTGGTAAGTAAGCAAGAATATCTTCAAATTTAACAAAAAATTTAGAAGAAAATTGTCTGCCTAGGCTTGTTAAGACTTTAGAAGTCACAAAAAGTTTCAAAAAGACTGGAAATACCTTTGAATAGATGTTCCTTGAACATCAAACGTCTATTATTCAAGAAGAAAAGGCTCCCCGTCTCTAAATACGCTTTTAAACGTCTCAAAACATGAATGCATCCGCAAGGAAACATAACAAAAATACTGTAACGTCCTCAGAAATGGCTTCGAGGGAAAGAATTCACAAATTCGAGATGAAAAAGCAACATTTGTTTAAGAACGGCATCTTATTTTCTAGGATGTTTTGAGAATTATATTGATGCTATGTTGCTAATAATTTTAAAGATGCACTGCAAAGAATACTTTGTTTCAGTATACTTAGGTAAAACTAAAATGTTTGGTGTTCTATTTAAAATGTCATGTCATTTCATTTTGAAAACGGTATAATATGAATATCTCCAAAATAGCCATTTGACGACCTTACTATCGCATTAGTGCGCGTTGTGGTCTATAAGTGGGAGGTACTGGGATCGATTCATGGTAGTGGGGAATTATAATTTCTGAATTTCTTTGGTGGGAAACTTGTTGCCACCCTATTGGCACTTACACGAGTTTTAGCGTTATGTTGCAGTACGATGGCGTGTAGAAATTGTTAAGTATTAAAGTAAACTTCATAAAAAAACCTCACCAGGCTAGACAGCATCATACTAATATTATAAATGCGAAAGTGTGTTTGTTCATTAGTTTATTGGTTTGTCCTTCAATGACGCCGCAACAAAGCAACGGATCGACGTGATTTTTTGCATGAGTATAGTTAAGGACCTGGAAAATGACATAGGCTTATATCACATCCCGGAAAATCAAAGCATTTCTGTGAGTTAAAAAAAATATTCCACGCGGACGAAGTCGCATACATCAGCTAGTCAACATATACTGTAACTTTTACGGTGGAACTTTTAATATGGCAACATAATCCACTGAAGCCATGGTAAAATCTACGAGTCCATAAAGCTTAAAATCGCTCGTTCAAAATAATAGCTCTCTAATTTAAGCGAGCATGCGGTCGCCGCTTATTCTAAGCATTCACATAACCCTCTTACAACACAGTTAATCACCTACACAGTGCCTCACACTATTTAACTAGATCCCTTAACCGCAGCAACCCCCCGAACAAAACCGCACACTGTGTCTCTAAATGGAAACGCTGGCCATCCTTTGACATCAAACACCGTTTAATCTTTATCTCTCATTGAAACTAGGATGGTAATTTTATTGTGCTTATCCATGCGGGGATAGTTTGGTAGTAAGGCTTCCTATTCGCAGGTCTTGGTTCAAAGCACTAACTTTTTAAAGCGATGTGCGCTCAAAAACGAGTGTCCTTGACGACCTCTGTGGCGCATCGTTGAGCACTGTTGTCTTAACGTGCGGAGGTCCCGGGTTAGATCCCCGCCATGGCCTGGTCGGCCATGGCTAGTTACCATCCTACTGGCAAAAACGTGCTGCCGAGCGATTTAGCGTTCCGGTACGCAGTTCACAGTTTGCAATTTCACGAGTTAGATTATAATCTGACGGTTTTTACAATCTTATGGTGACATATATTACAAATTTTGCATGCCTTCTGCTAAGCGAAACATATTACTATTAAACTTTGTAACACCTAGTGAAAATATTTTATGTTTCTGCAAAATAAACAAATTGTATTTCATTGTATTGATATTTTGGATTGACTTTCAAAGAAGGTAAAATAATTATAATTTGAATTTCAAAGCAAACAGCAAAGAACGTTCGAGGTAATGTTCTAAAAGTATAAATAATTATAAAGTAATTGTGTTTTATTATTGAAAACTTAATAGCTCTTCATTATTATTATTCCGGTATATTAAATTTCTATACAATTTTAATCAAATATCTCATTACTAGTTTGCAAGTTATTAAAGGGGTCGCTCTTTTATCCTATAATCTTATCAAGCTTAAAATTGATTTAAGGATCTTATATTTCTTGTAAATAAAGCGTCATTTCCGTCACCGGTAAAGTCGGATATTAAAACAAAAATCTGTCGCCGCCTGCGCTAGCTCTTATTTGAAAGATGAGTGCTGTGTAATTTGTCAAATTAATTCGCTACACGCCTCTTTCAATATTTCGTTACACGAATACTGGACACGTGAAAAGGTATTGTCGTATGGGACAATGGAAACACAATTCCCTTTTAAACTGACTCTGAATGGAGCAAAATCGACTAATATCGAGAGAAATTTCAATACAGGCAAAACTGATTGAAATGGGCTTCGATCACAATTGATGGTGCAAAAATATTACCTGTGCTCGCAAAAAACATGTTATTTTCAGCCCTCCAGAGCTATCTCTATATTCTTAAATCCATACTAATATTATGAATGTCAATGCGTGTATATCTATCTGTCTTTGTTATTGTCTAGCTCTCTGTCTTTCAGTCTGTCTGTTTGTTTGCTACGAGTACGTGCACGGCCCACCTGTTCAATCGATTTTGACCTAAACTCTTGAGTCTTGAGAAATAGGCTAATCCCGGAAAGTAAAATATTTCCCACGGGATGTTTCAGAAGTCTTAATCCACGTGGACGAAGACGGGGTATCATCTAGTTTATAGTGTAAAGGTTTTTTAGACCTCCTTCTAGAGGTTGATATAAATAAAATTAATAAATTTGTTCTACTGTTGTTGTTGGTGTCCGTTTTGATTTATTGTTGTTCTTGTATGTAAGCAATATTGCTACTCTTTTTTTATCCACAGCAAGTTAGCCCTTGACTGCGATCTCACCTGATGGTAAGTGATAATGCAGTCTAAGATGGTAGCGGGTTAACCAATTAGGGTCCCGGCAGTTATATTAAAACCATACCCCTAATCGGCTAATCTACACAGCATCGTACCGGAACGCTAAATCGCTTGGCTATCCTTGCCAGTAGGATGGTACTCTAAAATCTATTTATAGTTTTAAAAACAATATTTGAATATAATGTCAACACTAATAATGAATAACAATTTCAAATATGTATAAAAAAATCTACGATTAGGTCAATTCAGAGGCAGCTATTTGAAAATAATATTTCTTTCAAGAAAAAAACCTAGTAAGGTAAACTTATTCAAACAAAAAACTCTGTACATTTAAAAACGTTTTTAAATATAAATCCCGAATCTCCATCATGGCTGGAATTTCGAACGCACGTTTTTGCCATTTTTATTGCGAACTCGCGCTAAGCAATTTTTTGCTCACGTCGTACCAAAGTACATAGTAATAAAGCACAGAGCAATTGTTTCGCCTTCAGGGCCCTCAGCTGCGCCATATTGTATAATCGCGTTCAATGCAAAGCGGTATAACCTACATTTCTCATAAAAGCAGTACTGCATGCAATGCGAAAAAGCGTAACTTACATCTTTGAATGGCTTATTGTTTGTTTCTATTTTTGACCTTTTATGATTTGTTTCAGTTCCGCCGTAAGGTATGTTACTGCCTGCTCTTTACATGGATTCATATTTTAAAATTTAACGAGCCAAAATGTGCTTAAGTGCAGTAAAATAAACTGGAATTTCAGCCATACAAAAAAACTTTTGATATTCCACATTAACTCTTGTGCGTAGTACAAGCTTTCATGAATGCAGGACTTATTTCATTTATAGACTTACAGGTTGAGTTAGAATATTTTTTTATGTGTAGCGAGCAAATTAGTGGCCAACTGATGTTAAATGATTATGCAGCCTGATAATATAAATTTGAAAATGTATAAGTGTGTCGGTCCTTTAACCTGTCGAGACCCATTAATTTAACAAATTTTGACGAAATTTGGTAAAGCGCTTGCATCCCAGTTTTTCTTTTTTCCCAGCAGGACACAAAATTTTTCTATCCCAGTATTTATGAGCATTTAAAACACGGGCATCATCTATCATAAAATGTTAAGAAATCGTATGTCATACTGGCCCAATTGAAATTGAAACAGAAAAGTAATATTTTTCTTTACCAAGAATACTAGGACAAGTTATCTAGGTTTAATAATGAAGTCCCGGAGAGATATTTCCAACGCATAAAGCAATACTTGAGCAATATAACTCAAAATGACAGCTGATTTCACGTATCCTGATGTTCCTAACACGAAAATCAACAATAATGAAAAAATATGCCTTAAAAGGACCTTGAAATCTATACTAATATTATAAATGCTAAAGTTTGTATGGATGGATGGATAGATGGATGATTGTATGCAGCTCAATCACGCCAGATCGCCTGAACGGATCTGGATGAAATTTGGCACAGAGATAGATTACAATACAGCCCTTTAACGTCCAACAACTGGGCTCAGGCCTCCACCGACATAGGAGAGAAGAAATTAGAGCTTAGAGTAGACCCACCACGCTGCTCCAATGCTTATTGGGAGGCTACAGGGATAGATTATAGTATGAAATAAGACATAGGCTACCATAAAAACCTCAATCCACGCGGGCGAAGTTGCGAGCATCAGCAAGTGAAATATAAAAGTAGATTTAGTTAAAAGATAGCCTATATTAGTGGAACTAAAAGATCTTAGTTTGGCGTGTCCCATCAGAACAATTACAGCGCCTCGGTTTGACGAACTCGGCTTGTGGCTTCACTTAGTAAAAACGAGAACTTTCTTAATTACACTTTTGTGTTTTAGACCTAACGTAACAAAAAAGCTAGCTTAATTCTACAAGTTTTAAGTGCGAATCTTAGTGGAATTTTTCTAGTGTGTATTTCGGCGAGTGTTAAATTCTTATTTACTCAACTGTGCCCCGAACATAAGACGTCACTGAGGCTTATAGTCACACAAAGTTATCTGACCCGGTGACAGCGTCGCTAGTATACTCGTATATGAGAAATAAAATAAAAACAAAAACTAAACAGGTGTAGTTCCAATTTTAGCCACCGAGTCAGATAAGTTTGTATTGAAGTACCTAATCATAGTTGGGTATTTGACAACTATTCAAATAAATTATTTTTTCAGTGATTATTCAATAGAGGATCTCCCAAAAGTCGTAATAACCGCGTCCCCTGTTAGTTTGAAAACCATTTTAAACTATTGATTGAAGTAAACAAGTGTGTCGAATTTTGATGCCACAGTTCAGTATTTCATGCAACATCCCATACTATTTGAAAAAAATTATTTGACTTGTGGCCAATACCCAATTTATATTATTGAGTGACGTTTACTGTAGAACTCAACGCTGTTTTGGGTAAAATTCATCGATAATTCATCAATGGAAAAATTACATTCAGCGCCTAAGTCTTTGTTTAATTCAAGGTAAAGGAATTTATGTACGAGACAACATTAATTGAACGATACCGTACATCTTAACTTTAATTATACTTTGCTTCGTCTTCGAGATTAGAATACTTGTAGTAGTACGAACCGTGTGGCCATTCATACACTGTCGTTGAGAAATACATTTTTTTTTTGTAAATAAAATAAAAATTCATAAAATTTTACGTTCCATAGACTGTACTTCCCATACTGGCAACACTGGTCGCCATTTTCATTCGCGTTCTAGTGCTTGGCCGTTCTACACAATATTTCTAAACTGCGGTAAGAAATTAAGTGACAATAATGCCTAAACGCAAGAATAAAACCAGTGATGAATATTTACTGCGAAAAATAAAGAAATTAAAGAGGAGGATACAAAAACGGGCTCGAAAATCAGATTCATCTTCAGACAACTCTCATACGGAATTGTCATTACAAGAAGGTAGGTAAAAAAATATTTCATATATAATTCATAGGAAAATTATATGAGAATACTGAAATTTAAATATAATATGTTGAGTACACTTCAATAGAGAGTGTTATCTTCATGACAATATACAATGAGGATAGTTATTAAGACTATCGCCATTGTATTTATTATTACAACAAAGTGATGAGTTTATTTTGTGAGGATAACACCTTCACACCTACATTTTGAGCATAGGTCAATAGAGCCTATGTCTTTGTTACGAGCATAGTCACTAACTTAAGGCAACTCCTTTACTAGTAGACAATCAAATGGATGTGTTAGAAGATGCGCCGGTTATCACCGACAGCATAGGTGATACGATGAATGTCATTCAATTATCACCATTAGAACCAGATCAACCGATAACGGAAATTATTTCCGATATACCCTCAACCTCTTCAGTACCACCTGAAACTCAGATTACTTTGGATAACGATATACTGGACTTGCTGGGTGAAACTCCTTCTAAAAATAAAAAGTACAGTTCATCAATACAAGCGGAACTAGCTGTTCGATGGGAACATATTGCTACCACGGGTCTGTCAAAAGATTTGAAAAAAGATCTCCTTGAAAAATATTTCTTACCAGAAAACCGTCTTAAGATTGGGTCCCCCCAATTAAATCCTGAAATTAAGGCTGCTCTGTCCGACGCAGTAGTGAAAAAGTAAAAAGCTATTGGAGTAAAACAAAACCAACAAGCAATAGCTATAACTTGTATAAGTCAAGCTTTGACTACAATGTTTGCAAATAAAAGTAAAGAGACTGACGTCATAAAGCTCCTATTAGATGCGGCTAGACTTCTGTGTGATTCTCAGTATGTTGAGTCTATGTCTCGACGTAGTTTTGTCACGTCTACTATTAAAAAAGAGATTAAAGACCACTTATACTCAACGGAAATTGATAGTTTTCTGTTCGGAGAAAAATTAGCCGATACACTAAAAACTGCTAAAGCAATACATAAATCAGGATCTGAAATGAAGACTGTATCTCAAGCTAAATCGACAGGCTTCTCACATAATAGTAAATCGGGGCCTTTAAACGAGAAACCTCCGCTCCCACTGGCGAGGCAGGCGGGAGCAGGGAGGAGATCGGCGCCTGCAGCGCAACAACCTCGCAAGTACCAAGACCCTCCGCCGCCGCCGCCGCTGTCCCGAGCACGTCAGCCGCCGCCGCCGTCAGCGCAGCCGCAACGCTCGCGCGGGCGGACACAGACACGCCGATAACCGAGGTACGTTATACCGCGGGCAGATTATCTGCGTTCTATGACAGGAGGCGCCACGTTACTAATGATGCTGTGATTTTATCATGGATCAAAAATGGTTATAAAATACCTTATTTCACTACCGTGAAAAAGCACTTTCCGCCACCCCCCAAAAAATTTTCTCTCGACGAAATCAATGAATTTGAAATAGTGATCAATGAATTGTTAAATTCGGGTGCAATATCTGAATGCACACCATGTAATATGCAGTACATTTCTAGCATTTTTCTTGTACCAAAACCGAATGGGAAAAAGCGTTTTATTTTGAACCTAAAATCATTAAATGAATATATATCAACGAATCACTTCAAAATGGAGGACTTACGGACAACCTTGTAATTAATTTCGAGAAATTCATTCCTATGTACAATTGATTTAAAAGATGCTTATTTTTTATTACCTATTAATGATGAATTCAAAAAATATCTACGTTTTATAATGAATAATAAAATTTATGAATGGGAGGACATTAAGTCCTCCCATTCGGTTTGAACACAGCTCCCCTAGTTTTTACTAAGTTGATGAAGCCCGTAATATCCTTACTTCGGTCTTTAGGATATATCTCATCCATTTATTTGGATAACATATTATGTATAATTGCTGACTTATATTCTTCGATTATATTCTTGCAAATATTTAGGATTTGTAATTGACACAAAAAATTTCCATTTATCCCTTACTGAGGAAAAGAGAATGTTGATAAGACAAGAAATATTAAAATTTAGAAATTTAAAACGATGTACAATAAGACACTTTGCTCGATTAGCAGGCCTTCTTGCCTCATCCTGCCCCGCTGTTCAATATGGTTGGTTGTACACCAAGAATATTGAACGATGTAATTATCTAGCTCTAAAAAAGCTGAAAACTATGACAGTTATATGACTATTCCTGAATATTTAATAAGGGATTTCGATTGGTGGCTGACACACATTGGGAGTTCAGTCAACCCTATTAGGGATGATTCCTATTGTTTAGAAATCTTCTCTGATGCCAGCAAAACAGGTTGGGGGGCGGCATGTGGAAAGAATAGAGCTAATGGTAAATGGAGTGAAGAAGAGAAAAATATGCACATCAACTATTTAGAGATATTGGCAGCATATTTTGCTTTAAAGGTTTTCACAAAGAACCTAAACCATTGTCAGATACTTCTACGAATCGACAATACTACTGCTATTTCGTATGTTAACAAAATGGGTGGGTGTGCGATTTCCTCATCTTACTAATATAACCAGAAAGTTATGGAAATGGTGCGAAGATAAAAATATTTTTGTGTACGCGTCATACATTAGTTCACAAGATAACGAGATAGCAGATGCGGAATCGCGACGATCTCATCCCGATATCGAGTGGGAACTAACTGACAATGCTTTCAGTAGAATTGTAGAACATTTTGGTAAACCTGAAATAGATTTATTTGCTACTAGGTTAAATAAAAAATGCGATGCATATGTTTCTTGGCACAGAGACCCAGGTGCCTTAGCAGTCAATTATTTTACATTAAATTGGACAAAATTAATTTTTTATGCTTTCCCTCCAGTATCGATAATTTTAAAAATGATTCGTAAATATTAATTCAGATAAAGCTGAAGGCATAGTAGTTTTTCCCCTTTGGCCCACTCAACCATGGTACCCTCTTTTTAAAAGAATATGTTGCGATAGTATGTTAATACTTCGAAGAAATGCAGACGTGTTATTATCTGTTCCTAACAGCCAACTAAAACACAACACGCTGGTAGCCGCGAAGTTATCCGCGCGGCATTTTCACGAAAAAGCATCCCACCAAGTGCACTAGAAATCATGTGTGCTTCAATATCGGACAATTCTGTTAAACAATATGGTGTTGTTTTCAAAATATGGTCATGTTTTTGTAAAACTCACAATATTGATGCTTATGAAGCCTCAATTCCCTATGTAATTACCTTTTTAACTAAAATGTTTCATAATGGAATTCAGTATAGTACTTTAAATAGTTATAGATCCGCCTTATCTTTGAATCTGAACCCAAAAATTGGCACAGATGATAGGGTATCTAGATTGTTTAAGGGTTTCTACCGGCTTCGACCACCTTTGCCTAACTATAATGTCACTTGGAACCCTTCAATTGTATTGAATTTTTTGGAAAGCTGGTACCCAAATGGTGATATTAGTATGGAAAATTTAACAAAAAAAATTGTTACATTACTAGCTCTTATAACGGCACTTATAGTGCAAACTTTAAGTAAAATTAAGGTACAGAATATTGAAATTAAAGCAAGTGACAGGATAATTATTAAAATACCAGATTTGATTAAATCCTCACGAGCCGGTTCATCTCAACCCTCGTTAAGTATTCCTTTTTTCAAAGAAAAGAAGGAAATATGTCCAGCAAGTGCTTTGTTAGTATATGTTAATAGAACAGGCTCTATAAGAAAACATGATGACCTGTTTATTAGTTTTAAAAGACCATATAAACCAGTTTGCTCCCAATCAATCAGTCGTTGGATAAAGGAAGTTTTAAATAAAAGTGGAATTGATACAAATATTTTTACAGCTCATTCCACCAGGCATGCTTCCACGTCTACTGCTTATAAAAATACAGTTAATATTGACCTTATACGCAAAACCGCGGGATGGTCAGACTCATCCTCGGTATTCGCACGATTTTATCAAAAAGTTGTGGTAATTGATGATAGCAATGATTTTGCCATGTCTATTTTAAATCAAAATCCATAAAACATATAATAATTATATGTTTGTTTGTGTAAGAAATCATGTACTTAAAATTAGTCTATGATTTACTTTTAAGCTGTTATTTTTGAAGATTATACCAATAATTACTTAATTATAAAAATATAACTATGTAATTTTTCTTTTTTTTTACAAATGTCACATCTCTAAAGATCTACAAGTATTCTAATCTCGAAGATGAAGCAAAGTATAATTGATGATTAAACGAACTTACCTTAAGTGATGTTCTATCATAATTATACGAAGGCTTCGTCTGAAGAGATTAGCTCCAGCCCACCCCCTTTTTGGACACCCTATCATGACATTAAAAAAAAAAAAAAAAAACTAAATGTACTCTAAACTAAATGAAAATGGCGACCAGTGTTGCCAGTATGGGAAGTACAGTCTATGGAACGTAAAATATTATGAATTTTTATTTTATTTACTAAAAAAAATGTATTTCTCAACTACAGTGTATGAATGGCCACACGGTTCGTACTACTACAAGTATTCTAATCTCTTTAGACGAAGCCTTCGTATAATTATGATAGAACTTCACTTAAGGTAAGGTCGTTTAATCATCAATAATTATAAATGCGAATGTGTTATTATAAATTATGCTTTCACCGCTCAACTTTTCAACCGATATTGATGGGTAGGTACAGAAATAACATGTTGTATCCCGGAGTAGGTTACTTTGTGTCCCGGAAAATCAAGGAGTTCCCCAGTATACACTACAAAATGTTCTTAATAATTATTAAAACACAATGTGTTTGTGTGTTTGATTTTGATAAAATTAAGAGCAGAATTAGCTATGAGTTAGCATGATAGAAGTCAAGCTCCAGTCTTTAATATATTACTATAGTTAAAAATCTTTCCCTGAAGTAAACATCTACCTGAATTTCTGTACTTAATTTCTGTTTGAGCTTTTTAAGTCATTAAGTAAGTACTTAACCGTCACATTATAAATACCATGAGCTATAATAAGTTCGCTTAGTTATCTCCGAAGCGACATTGTAAACACTTGCGGAGTGCTTTCAGGCCAGTTGGAGCACTTTTGACGGTAAAATGCAGATGTAAATGTAGCTATGTTAGCACGGTTTAGTCATGTTCGTATTAAATTTTTCAATACTAGCCCATCTCCGCGACTTTGCTAGCGTGAATTTATCCGAAAACTAGCTGATGCCCGCGACTTCGTCCGCGTATAATAAGTTTTTTCAATTCCCACGGGAACTCCATAACTTTCTGGGATAAAAAGTATGATGTAGGGCGTGCGTGAATGACAAAACCAACAATCGAACACACTTTCGCATTTATAATATTAGTGTAGAAAGTACGGACTGATGATAGTTAAAAAAAAATATCAAGTAAATAGTGAGCTAGTTTAATTCACTCAATTTCTGCTCGAACTTTAAGTACTTATTATGGCATTTATAATGTGACGCATTCTATATAAAATGAGCTAAATTAAGCTCGCTCAGTTATCTCCGAAGCGACATTGTAAACACTTGCCGAGTGCTTTTCACGCCGGTTGGAGCTCTTTTGACGGTAAAATGCAGAAGTAAATGCAGCTATGTTAGCACGGTAAAGTCATGTTCGTATAAAATTTTTCAATTAGGTATTTGACAACTAGTCAAATCTTTGTATGGGATTTTGTATGAAATACTGTGTCAATTTTTGTATATTGTTGTTGTAATTATTCATCAACGTTCGTCGCACTTTTTTACTTTAATTAATCGATAATAGTCCGCCAACCCGCATTGGAGCAGCGTGCTCTAATTCCCTTTCTCCTATGAGAGTGGAGGCCTGTACCCAGCAGTGGGACATATAACTAACAGTAGACGTAGATATTATATATTTTGAGAGATCCTCTATTTAATATTCACTAAAAAAATATTTATTTGATTAGTAGTCAAATACCCAATAATAGACCATGCCCGCAAAGGACATGACCAGTAATTGCCCTCCGATTCGGGACAATGCACAGGATTTCCGTTTTTACAGTAAGGTTTAAAAATTCAAAACGAAATTATTATGGATTTATTATTCCAAATAAGGTCGGGGTTCAAATGACAAAAAAAAACAGTACGTTTATTGTTTAAATCTTGAGCGTCCGCTTTCCTCTTTAAGCACTACTCCATTTTGACGTTCCATTATATCCATGCCTAATAATAATCTTGTAACCCTACATGAATACCATTTAAGTACCTTAGTTATTATATTAGGAATGATTTATTTTTGATCAATTAAATAGTAATGAAAAGGAAATGTATGTTTTCTTTATAATTATTTTTATTTTTTGACAAGTCTCAAACTAATCGATCGAACAAAGCATTTTGAAATACTACGTTTAAAGGAACGCCCTGTCACATCGCATATGCTGCCATCTGTGGTCGAATAGTTGAACTTGTTAACGAAAAGTAGCGAGCAATACTTAAAAATATTTTCTAGACTCACCACAATAACTAGCGCCATCTAGTGTGGGAAAGCAGTTTTTGGTGAAACTTTTTTTATCTATTTTCTCAGTTTTCAGAGCCTTCAGACTCCTGAAACTTTTTTATTTGAAAACTATAAAATATAACAATTACAATAATAAAGAAATAATACTTGAAAATATTTTTTTAGACTCGCTTAACACAATAAATAGCGCCATCTAGTGTGGGAAAGCAGTCTTTTGGTGAAACTTTTTTGTTCATTTTCGCAGTTTTCCGAGCCTTCAGACTCCTGAAACTTTTTTATCTGAAAACAGTGAAATATTACAATTACAATAATAAAGAAATCATTGCTGAACATTGATTTTTGACACCTAGGCAAGCTGCCATAGTTCCACCGGTCAAGTCCTTTGCTAGCGTGAATTCATCTGAGCATGCCGTAAAAACTACTTAATTTATTTAAGTTGAGTTAGCATGG
The DNA here is from genome assembly GCA_964035005.1 of Erebia palarica. Classification (NCBI taxonomy): domain Eukaryota; kingdom Metazoa; phylum Arthropoda; class Insecta; order Lepidoptera; family Nymphalidae; genus Erebia; species Erebia palarica. Next base: position 14,605,998 of record OZ035989.1, read on the forward strand.
TTCAATTTAATAATTTTTAACCATAATTTAAACTCAAACTCAAATAATGTTTATTCAATTTAGGTAAGTACTACTACACTTATTGACGTCCTGTTATTTATAAAATATTTTGGTGATTAAAACTAAAGCTACGAGGGTTCCAAACGCGCCCTCGTCTGAGAAATTAACTTTTGTTTTCATGTTATTGTATTATTGCTAGATAATGCCCGCAATTCTTCCTGGTGCGAGGCTTTGGCCGCGGTTACCACCCTACCGTCAAAGACGTACCGCCAAGCGATTTAGCGTTCCGGTACGATGCCGTGTAGATTTCGACTAGGGGTATGGGTTTAATATAACTGCCATATCCCTAATAGGTTAGCCAGCTTCCACCTTATAGTGCATCATTACTTACTATCAGGTGAGATCGCAGGCAAGGGCTAACTTGTATTGGAATTAAAACAAAAATTGATTTCAAAATCTTACTAATATTATAAATGCGAAAGTTTGGAGGGATGTATGGATGTATGGATGTTTGTTACTCAATCACGCCCCAACGACTAAACGGATTTCGCTGAAATTTGGCACAGAGATAGATTATAATCTGGAATAGCCCATAGGCTTTTTATCCCAGAAAATTAAAGAGTTCCCGTGGGAACCAAAAAACCTCAAACGACGCAGACGAAGACGCGGGCATCCGCTTGTCCAATATATATCTAATGATTTTTTGAATGAATAAGTTAGGTAGTTTAAGATATGGAGAGTGATGTAAGGTACTTACGGTACGGTATTTCGGAAAATAAAATAGTTCCACAGCAACGAAGTAAATTGTAGAAATAATAATTATTTTTTAGCAGCGGGCTTCAAGCTCTTACCGAAATGTAAATTCAAATCAAAAAGCATTGCTGAAAATTTCCATATTGCGTTGGTTTTTTGTGAAAGAGAACTCTTTTCTATGAAAGAGAACCAACTGTTAGCCTTAACTGTTACAGTGGTAGAAAAATCCAGAATGTTACAGTTTTTGAATAAGTAGTTTCTTTAAAATGAGGTCTTTAGTTTTAATTCAGAATGTGTAATATTCCGCCATAATTTTTTTTAACTAACGCTTTAGTTTTACTTACAGAGCTTACTTTACATAGAAAATAGTAAAATACTAATGGTAGATTATTTTTTAAAGTAAATAAATCGTGTTTCATAGAACCTTTAAGTTCTAAGCTTATATCCATACTAATATTATAAATGCGAAAGTGTGTCTGTCTGTCTGTCTATCTACTACGCGTTTCCGGCCCATTTTTTCAACCAATTTTGACGAAATTTGGTACAGAGATAGGTTGTGTCCCGGGGAAGGACATAGGCCTACTTTTTATCCCGGAAAATAAAGGAGTTCCCGAGGGAATCAAAAAGCCTCAAAGTCGCAGGCATCATCTAGTTAATCATATTTACATCCAGCCTCAGTTTTTTGAATGTTGACACATCCCGGATCAATCCTCGGCAGGGGCAATTTGGGATTTATAATTTCAATATTATCTCTGATCTGGTCCTCCCAAACTCCTGTCTTCAATCGTGGCTGGTTTAAACACTTACCGGCAAAACGCCGTTAAGCATTCTGAACGATGCCGCGTATGGGTTTAATATAAATTCCATACCCCTACCCAGCTACCTCGCAACGATTTTAGACTGCATCATTCCATCTACGTGAGATCGCAGTCAAGGGCTAACTTGTAGTAAAACAGTAGCCTATGTTACTCGGACCATAGTAACTAATCTATTGACACCTCATTCATCAAAATCGGCTCAGTAGTTTAGGCGCTACGGTGGAACATACATAAATACAAACAAACATGGACTGCTAAAATCAATACCCTTCCTATTGGCTTTGCCGTAGCCGGCTAATAAAAAAAGACGAAGATGATTTATTTATCCACTACAAGTTAGCCCTTGACTGCGATCTCACCTGATGGTAAGTGATGATGCAGTCTAAGATGGTAGCAGGCTAACCTGTTAGGGGCATGGCAGTTATATTAAACTCATAGCCCTATTCGGTTCCTACACGGCAGCGTACCGGAATGCTAAGTCTCTTGGCTGCAATGAATATATAACTATGAGTGTACCGTTTCACTAAATATAACATTTTGTGCAATATGTTGCATACAAAAGCGCTTTAAGCGGTATGAAAAACTCTCAACGAGTTACACGAGTATTCAGCTGAGCCAGATAATTTTTGTACAAACAAATAAAGTATTTATCTTCAAAAAAACATCTAAAGCTGTCTCGCACAAGGTAATGTTGATGGTAATGTAAATGATCGCCAAAAATGAATTTTATAATGCTGCCACTTTTCTTAAGTGAAATGAAAAAACCTGTCTCTTTTAGAATTCTACCTCAAACACATTTAACGTACTTCCAGGCTGTTCTAATATAATAAACATTTGTAACAAACTTAACAACTTCGTTATATTAACAACTCCATACTTAATAGATTAGAAATTTATATAAGAATTATATTTTTTTATTCATAACCCGTTGCCTAAATTGTTTTAATCGATTTTGACAAAATTTGGTACATCCATAGCTTTAATAGTAAGTAAGAAGTACCCGTAAAACGCTTAGATAAATCAAGCTTGATTCACCTATTTAAAACTAGCAAATTTGAGCAAAAGTTTATTACCAAAATTTTGAGTTCAACGTTAAAATTTTACTGACGAAACTAAATTGTCTCTTCATCTGCAGAGAATATTATAATTTCGGTATGCGATGGGATAAACGTAAACAATTATATAAAGTGTGTAAATATTTCCCTCGCACAAATATTTATACAAAATTTTCATATGAACGAATACAAACACGTCCCCGCTAATGGTGGCATTAAATGCGACATTTTACGTTCTAAAGTACTCTAGAGCACTCCGCAAGTGTTGACTGTATTGCTGCTATGATAACGTATTTAGGTACTAAGCGGGCTTATTACTATGTATATCTCACCGTAAGATTGCAAAAACCGTTAGATTGTAATCTAACTAGCGAAATTGTAAACTGTCGACAGATTGTGAAACTTTCAATGTTCTGAGTCTCAATTTTTGAAATATTCATTGTATCTACGTTTTCTTGTCTCTTTCTTGTAGGTTAGCCTAGGGTTCGACATAAATAATTAGGTTTTATCGGCATAATATACCTAACAGATAACAATCTACCGAAAAATAATGCGTTATATTGTAATCTGTCGACAGTTTACAATTTCGCTAGTTAGATTACAATCTAACTAAAAATCTGTATGGAAGCGATCTGAATCACTCATCGACACAAATATATTATCTATCTATCCTATGTATAATATAAAATTATGTCCAAAATATTTACCTTAATAATAGGTTTGAACCTATTAAATTAAGATAATATTTTAAATATTACTATTAAATACTACTGAGATTTTGTTTAATTGCTACAAGTTGGATATTTTTATGTAAGTTTGTGGGTGTCTTTGTAACTAACAAGACACCTTGTTTGCTTATTCTATATAACTTTTGACGTCAACCGTACCTACTAACTTTTTCGTATTTTCTGTATTAATTTATTGCAAATGGGTGAGCAATTCCCGTAATGAGGCTTCCTATTTGTACCAGAATTTTCAAAATCGGTTCGGTAGATCCAGAGATTACGTCAACAACGTCACAAACTCACAAACTTTACCTCTTTATAATATTACTAGCGGTAGCCCGCGACTTCGTCCACGTAAAATTTCTGATTTCCAATGAGATTTTCCCGCTGCAAAAGGTCTACTTATAGCAGCTATATACCATCGGGAGGTTTTTAATATTTAAGACTAATAAGTCCTTAATGCTGACTTCAAAAACTTATGACCTTCATGCAAGCTTTCAACCCCTATTTCACAACCTTTGGGGTGGATAATCGTAAAATTACTCAGGCAGGTTATTATTACTTGAAACTAATAACCTTTATGCCGATTTTCATCAATCTAACTTCAAAAACTTAAAACCCTCATGTAAGTTTCTAACCCCTATTTAAATCGAGTAACCTAAATCCCGATTTTCAAGTCTCTAACATCAAAAACACAGGACTTTCATACAAGTTATAACCCCCATTTCACCCTCTGTGGGGTAGATTGTCCTAAAATTGTTTATATAAAGTTTATTATAACTTAAAACTAATAACCTAAATCCCGATTTCCAAGTCTCTAGCTTCAAAAACTTGGGAGCCCTTATGTAAGCTTCCAACCCCTATTTCACCCCTATTGGGGTAGATTTTCGTAAAATTGCTTATACAGGTTTTTATTATTTATAACCAATAACTTAATTGCCAATTTTCATGTATCTAACTTCAAAAACAAAGGACTTTCATACAAACTTCCAACCCCCATTTCAACCCCTTACGGATGAATTTTCTCAAAACCGTTTCTTAGCTGATGTCTATACAATAGAAGGAACCTACCTTCCAAATTTCAAGTTTGTATGCTTTATAGGTCCTGAGATATCGTGATGGTTCAGTGACCTTTCGCTTTTATATATATTATATATAGATATAGATATAGTATATAGATATAGAAGCAAATCAAATGACACTGGAAAAAGTCATTTTAGCACAAAAATGTTTTCCATGTTCGCCTGCGGACAAGAATGGGGGTTTTTCACTGAGCTTCTGCCCGCCTTTGTACTAGATATATTGGAAGATTAGGTATTGTCGCTCCCTTGACACAGTCACAGTAATAATAATAATGTTTCGACCGAATCTCCGCAGACATGATTTATCTTCGCCTGGTGGGAGGCTTTGGGCGTGGTTAGTTACCACCCTACCGGCAAAAACGTGCCGCCAAGCAATGAAGCGTTCCGGTACGATGCCGTGTAGAAACCGAATAGGGGTATGGGTTTAATATAACTGCCAAGCTCCAAACAGATTAGCCCGCTACCATCTTAGACTGCGTCATCACTTACCATCAGGTGAGATTACCACAGTCAAGGGCTAACTTGAATTTAAAAAGACTTGGATTTAAAAAAAAAAGAAAAAAAAACTGAGCGAGAAATGTTATAGTGTATGCGAAAAAGTGGATTCTCTATTCCTTCTTATTATATGGAACGGCAATCAGTCACGTCCGGAGAGAAATCAAGCGTAGGGTCGTCGGCTTTAAGTGCTATCCGAGGCACGGGTGTGCGACACCGCCAATTTCCTAACTCCAGGCTAATACTTCCTAAGAATTTCTTGACAGAGAATCCCAATACGTTAACTATCTATAATAATATTAAAAATGCGAAAGTTTGGATGGATGGATGGATGGATGGATGTATGGATGTATGTATGGATGGATGGATGGATGTTTGTTAATCAATTACGCGAGAACGGCTAAACGGATCTGGATTAAATTTGGCTCCGAGATAGAGTATAGCCGAGATTGAGGAGTTCCCGCGGAACCAAAACAACCTCAATCCACGCGGACGAAGTCGTGGGCATCAGCTAGTATTTTTTATAACCCGACCACGAACGAAGCAAATTTTTTTTCTGTTTTAAGCAACTAACGAAAAATGAGGAACTTTTCTACTACAAGTATAACATGCATTAGGTATAGGTACAATGCGGTAACGTTTATAGACGAAAATACACTTGAAATCTGACGCAAATATGTAAGTCTTTGATTGCGATCTGTAGGAGTGATTATGCAGTAAATATTTAAAGCGGGCTGACCTAACTTACAGATAAACGAACGAGAGCTTAGATCAACATGCTTACTTAATTCTAGTAGATCGATTACTACCGAAGTACCAAATAGTACTAGGTAAGAAGTGTGCAAAATTAAATATAAAAATAACACTCGGGATGATATTGTAAGAATTCTAACGATACCCCATTTCAGGCATGAAGTTATTGTGGAACTAAGAAACTCACATTGTTTAGTATTAATGTTTAATTATTGGTATAATTGTTGAACGGCAACCCTAAATGTCAAATGTCACTAGTTTTCTGACAGATTATTGCGTGATGACGATGATTGATGATGTCCGTCATTGCATTCATTCCGCTTCCGTGTTCGGTTTGGTTCGAATAACCTTGTTCGGCTCCCCTTTTGGGTCATATTTTCGGTCTATTTCTTTGATTTTATATAAAGGAGGTCTATTTATTATACTATACCCATAGATGTAGGATTGGTCTCGCAATCCTACATCTATGATTATACCACATACTATCATCCACTATCTACTTATATACTTACACAAAGTGAAGGTCAAATTCGACAAAGAAGAATCGAGCCCGATATACCGGCGGGGACACTCCACAAAGGTAACATTTCCCTTCCCACTACATTTAATATATATTTCTTTCGATGAGGTTTTTGATCATATTTATTAGCTCCGCGAACTTGTGGACGTAACATACATACAATACATACTCTGAAAACATTACATTCCTTCTTTTGGCAGTCGTATAAAAATAGATTAAAAAAACTACTAGGTCCGACCTACCCAAAAAATATATTATAAAAGGAAAAGGTGACTAATTGGCTGATCTATCAACGCATAGCTCAAACCACTGGACGGATCAGGCTGAAATTTGGTATATAGATAGCAGATAATATAACATAGGTTTCCGCTAAGAAATAATTTATAAAACTTCTAAGGGCTAAAATAAAGGTTGAAATTTGTATAAAAATGGAACTTCAGCGACGTAAGCGAAACTGCGGGCCAAAGCTAGTTGGAAAATAAACTTCTAGTTAGATATTCAGGGCGTAGTATTGCCAGCACACCTGCGCCGACATGGGCCAAGACATTTATACCTATACCTTACACCCTCCTAACACGTTAAAAGGTCCTACGTATTTTTGCCTTTATAAGTTGGGAATTCTGGAAAGTTTTCCTATCACATTTACTCTTGAAGCTTTTACTTGTAAATTTTTATTGCTTTTATCTAAAAGTTAATAATTAATTGCTTTAATCTCATTTTAGGCATACTTTAAATACTACTCCCAAGTTTTTAACTATCTCAAGTAGTAATTTTGAAAATTAGTATCACAAATTATTATATAATACAACTGTAGAAAAAACATAATCAATTTGAAAATTATGACATTACTAGCTGGTGCCCGTGACTTCGTCCGCGTGGATTGAGGTTTTTTGGTTCCCGCCGGAACTCTTTAATTTTCCGGCATAAAAAGTAGCCTATGTATTATTCCAGACTGTAATCTCTTTGGCAAAAATCATCAAGATCCGTTCAGTCGTTTTGGCGTGATTGATTAACAAACATCCATCCATCCAAACTTTCTCATTTATAATATTAGCAAGCATTGATTTTTACATAGTAAATTGCAGACTAAAACATTCTTCTTCATAAACCACTACAGACCGAAGTTATATTGAACGGACACAATTAATGTTTCAAAATGTCCGTGTGCTTTATTTTATAAGGACTATCGAGACAGGACAAAACGTATTTCTACAAGGAACGGTAGTTCTGCGCGGATTTATGACCTGACCTGTCCGTAGTATGTTTTATCCTTCAATTTTCACGTAGGTATACACACACACTACCTATGTATTTTTTTTATAAAAAATAACATAGTGTGAAGCTAGTTCAATAAGCTAGTATCTGGGTGACCGAGCTTTGTTTAATATTTTTTTTGGTAAAACGTGTTTTTGGAAAATTATATTTAATTAATTAGAAAAAAAACTAAATTAAAACTAAACATTAAAAATAAAGTATTACTTACTTAAATTATATTTAAAAAAAGGAAAAAAAAATACCTTTGTATTCTTGTGTTTTTTTTTCATTGCCTGAAAACACGGATAAAACGGCATTTTCTAAAAATGAATCCTAGCTAGATCGATTTATCGCCCCCGAAACCCTCTGCATACTAAATTTCATGATAATCGTTCGAGCCATTTCCGAGATTCAGATTATATATTTAAGTAGGTATATAATCTGAAAGGATAAATACAAGAATTGATCTAAACGATCAAGGATCTAAAATTAAAGGTATTAGATTATTAATAGAATGAATTCCTCGAAATAAGTCAATGTGAAAAAGAATGCTCCCTTAATTTTTAATTACAATCTCTTTCCAAATCGAGAAATATGAAAACGATGAAATTAAAAATTCCACAAAAGAAATGATGAAAATATTCGCGTTACAGTAATTCTTTCTAATGGCTGTCGAGATTTTCATATCATAAATTTTTATTGCTGTTGTTCACTGAATAGGTAAATAAAATTCACTGCTACTGATAATCAATCAAATCAAATATAATATATATATATATATATATATATATATATATATATATGTCACCGTAAGATTTTAAAAACCGTTAGATTATAATCTAACTCGCGAAATTGCTAAACTGTCGAAAGATTACAATTTAACGCATTATTTTTGAGTAGATTGTAATCTGTTAGGTACATAAATAATCAGGTAGGTAGGTTAGGTTCTATTGGGTTAGAACCTAACCTACCTACCTGATTATTTATGTCGAACCCTAACCTAACCTACAAGAAACAGACAAGAAAACGTAAATACAATGAATATTTCAAAAATTGATACTCAGAACATTGAACGGTTCACAATCCTTCGACAGTTTACAATTTCGCGAGTTAGATTACAATCTAACGGGTTTTTCAGTCTTACGGTAACATATATATTATAATATAATACAATATAATATAATATAATATAATATAATCAATAATAAATATTATAAATGCAAAAGTTTGGATGGATTTATGGATGAATGTTTGTTACTCAATCACACCCGAACAGCTTAACGGATCTGGATGAAATTTGGCACAGAGATAGATTATAATCTGAAATAACACATAGGCTACTTTTTATTCCGGAAAACTATGGAGTTGCTGCAGGAACAAAAAAACTTCAATCCACACGGACGTAGTCGCGGGCATTAGCTAGTGATAATATGAACGGTCCTTCGGGACGGGCTGAATTTTGACCTTAAAAGTTGGTCACCAATCGAGTTCCTGACCTAGGTCAACGTTGGCCCGGCAGAGTAATCGTGTGATAGGCCTCACGTCCCAGTTGCAAAGACAATATAATTTTCTAGCTGATGCCTGCGAGTTTGTTCGCGTAGTTTAAGTTTTTTTAATTCCCAGACATTTTTGCATGAATAGGTATAGGTAAAAACTTGGAGAGTAATATAAGGTACTTTTTATGGCTCAATATCAAAGGGTTTTTGATATTATTGTGGTTGAGTTTATAAAAATCATAAGATACGCGCAGAAGTTGCGCGAATCTTCTTTAACTTATGCCTGTCGACGATGATCTGTGCCTTATTGAGAGTAGGTATTAAGGGTGGACCAGGCCAGCGGTATTTTGAAGCAATGGTTTGTAATGATCTATCCTATAGATATAAGTGGATTTATACGACACTATCATGGATGTAGTAAATGGGACTCTATATAAATCGCTACCCTACGACAGTGTCAAAAAGTCAGAATTTTTTCTTAAAACTAGCTCTAAAATATAGTAGAAACATTTTGCAAAGTGAAGCTTCAGGCTAGTGTGAAATATTTTTCCGGTCGTATCGTTGCAAATAGTGCGACAAAGTTGACACCACACGTAGGAACTTTTAAATCTTTTACGTGCTTCACTGTATTGGACACCCAGTAAATAGCTAGTAGCTATAATAATGTAAAGAGCAGTAACTGCCTCGTGATCTATGGTCTAGGGGTTAGCATGTTTGGTTGTGGATGACAAGGTCCTGGGAGCCCTTTGATTCCCAGATCGCGTCAAAAAAGTAATAACAAAAGCACACTGAGTACGGACCGGAGAGGCTGCCTATAGTGCGCGATCCATTTATAAGTAAATGACGACTTTTTTGTACTGTCTTATCAATACCTTTATGCCTTTATAGACCACGCGTGAGCTCTGAGGAATCCTATGGAATGTTAAAGTAATGACCTAGAGTTGTTTAAACTGCAAAACATTACTGCTATCGTAAAATTACACGCGTCAAACTCGAAAATAGTGCTGGGAGCGAGCTGGATATGGAGCGACGATCGGGGGGATCTTCGTTTCTTCAGACCCCGATTCCTCGGAGCTCGTGTTGAGTTATTCTATCAATAAATTCTCAGTTCAAACCTGAAGTAAGCAAGTTTGTGGTGTTTCTCCACCACCTCTCAGAGAGCTCGTAAACTTGTCACGCCGTAAAGGAATCGAGAGTCTTCGGAGTTAAGTTCGTTTAAGATAATAAAAACATCATGAGGATACACCTACATACCGAGATTTCTTTGTAACGTTCTCTAATGTGTCTAAAGTCTACCAGACCTACAAGGCTAGCTTGGTGGAGTATGGCCTAAACCTATGATATTCTTAGAGGAGTTCATGCTCAGCTGTGTACCGGAAATTTATTTAAGATGATGATGATGTACGGGAACGGATAGAATTAATGCGCTAGATACGTAGTAATAGGAAGATCTTCCTCGGGGCAAGCAAAGCGGTTTGAATATTTTAGTATGGAGCCTGGCCTACGTACAGTCCCGCCATTTTAATTTATTTTCAAAATGATGGCCACTCACAAAACCTGTGTTAATTATTACTAGCTGGCATTAAAACAAGCAAATATGAGACAAAATATTCTAAATGTCCGATTTCCGAGATATAAGTTATCAAAATGATTTGTACCACCCTATCGGCAAAGACGTGCCGCCAAGCGATTTAGCGTTCCAGAACCATGCCGTGTAGAAACCGATTAGGGGCATGGGTTTGATATAACTGCCATACCCCTAACAGGTTAGCCCGCTACCATTTAAGACTGCATCATCACTTATCATCAGGTGACATCGCAGTCAAGGGCTAACTTGTAGTGAACAAAAATAACACTACGAATATTGAGCACGGAACTGGAAAGTTCAAAAACTCTGCAGGAATTCACACCAATACCCTGTCAGCTGCGAAACTTCAAACTATGATACTTAAAAACACTCTCAACTTGAAAGAGCTACTGAACCTAGCCGTCGAGTTTCTAATATCTACATGTGATTTCTGAACTTGCGATAACAGTACTTAAGGCGCTTTAAATAAAGTCAAAAATTCCATAAAGATTTCTCCAAATTTCCGTCTGAGGTATATTAGGTACCGTCGATTGCTGAGTCTTTCAAGATATTTCTTGGTGTTAAAAGATGTTAAAATGCACAGTTTTATAAATGTTAAGTCAGACTAGCGATTAATATTGCCCAAAGATATATTATGAGCAAGATAAATATGGTGTTTTCTTCTTTATCAGATACATTTCGGTGTTCAGATAACTTCATCAGCCTTCTTACTTCTTTGCCGCATTATCAAACGCAGTTAGACTTCATAGGAAGCTATTTTAACTACGCCTCGTTGGTCTAGTGGTAAGCATGTTTGAATGCGATCGACGAAGTCCCAGGTCAGGCATAATTAAGTAAACATAAGGCATAAATATTTTTTTTGACTAGTAATTCTCAGTGCAAGCCCGAAGTTAGGAAGTTTGGTGGTTTTTCACCCCATTGGCTAGGGGAGCATGTAAAGCCGTCGATTCTACACCTGATCTCTCTCCGGTCGTGACGGATTTTCTGTCCCATCGAGCTATGAGAATAAAGGAACAGAGAATGCACGTGTGTTTGCGCACACACTTTAGCACTATAATATTATCCCCCGCGCAGGTGGCTCTATAATGTCCTCCCGAGGCCGAGACTCGATCGGGAGGACATTATTATTAGTTAATTATCTTGTTCTGAGGTAACAGTAGTAACTTCATGAGAATGCCAATTGCCATTATGATCATGCTTAAGAAAATGATAAGCAGTGTACTCACATGGAATGTTTCAGGGGCCATACTACCATCGCATAATACCGTATTATTTTAATGTTGTTGACGTTCGTGTTTAAAATTGTAATCCTTAAAATATGGTGACGAGATAGGCGATAAGATATTATAAACCCCCAGAGCTCTTTTAATTTTACTAAGCACACGATGAATGAAAAATTTTACCATGCAATTTTTCTTTACTTGTAATTTGCGTTCTTTGAATCGAGTTTTAAAATTTCCCAGCTTTAGTTTATCCTTCGTTTAAACTAGATCCATTTAAAAGAACTAGAAAAGAGCGATTTAGGTTTTGCCAAATAGGTTTCGCACAGTTTTGTTATTACTACGATAGGTATATTTAATATGATAATTAAAAAACCCGGTTGGGTTTGTTGTTGGCTCTTCTCAGACCAGGGCCTTTGGAACTATCGTAGTTTTAGTTCTAAGATAGCGTAACTAATTATCACCATCATCATCTTATATATAAAACTAGTTGATGTCCGCGACTCCGTCCGCGTGGATTGAGGTGTTTTAGGGGTATGAAAAATAGTTAGTAGCCGATTCTCAGACCTACTGAATATGCATATAAAATTTCATAAAAATCGGTCAAGCCGTTTCGGAGGACTACTAACTAACATTGTGACACGACAATTTTATAAGAAGATTCTCGTGATTCTCCCCCTCTTAGAATTAATTTCAAAAAGGCCCAAACGAATCCGGTATCCTAAGAAATATACTCGTAGATATACTGACCTATTTATAATTTCCCTTTCATAGTTTTTGTAAGGGTACTCTATTTACTCAGCCAAATAACGTTTACTTCTTAATGGGAAGGATTCATAGAACTAATTAATTACTTGAAATGGCTTGAATGGATGAATGGAAAGCTGTTCTTAGCTAGAATATTTATTAGGTTGTACTTACCTGCATTATTTATTTCTTTTGGTACACATCTTTAGAAAATAGCTTGATGAAATTACTACAGTTTGGCAGCTATACGTCCATAGGTAGGATGGACTATTAGCCACGACCGAAGCCCGCTATCAGACTAGACTGGAGAAAATTCTAAAATTATGAATTATAAAAATACGGTATTTCAGAAAAGATAGACATTGTTCAAAAAGAACTGTCGCGTCGCGTCTTATCGAGTAGCGAATTCGCGTTTGTCACTGCCTTACTTCGAAAACGTTAGCATATCTTTTGGTCACGGCGGTTCTTTTTTTGAACAGACTCAAACAAAAATATAGAGGAAATTCACTTGGAATAATATTGTCCTATCATTTCGATTCACCAGCGAGCTGGAGTTGAATTCCAACCACTTTCCATATTATTACTAATTCCAACTCCACGTTACCTATTTACTTGAACTTTGCTCGGGTGCCTAACTTAATTTAACAGTTCATCCAGTGCTACTGTAAATAAATAAACGACTATTACGGAATTAAATTCGAATAATGTCGGGCTTACAGTATTTCAGTCACTGCAAGCACCGAACTGATATGGCTATCCACATATTATTACTAGATGACGGCTGCGACTTCGTCCGCGTTGATGTAGGTTTTTTGAAAAAATCTGTGGTAATAAGGATGATGTTTTCGTCAAAAATAAACTATTTCTTACTGATTATTAAATATATGGTCTTCCAAAAAATCTTAAATTCACATCTTATGTTAGTTTTAAGTTACTATCGAATAAAGAAAAAAAAGTGATGAAATCTGATGACGTCACAACTATGTATGTATACAAACGTGGCATTAAAACTTCAAAACAAACTTTTATTAGAAACACGTTTTTAACCCGGCGTCATTGAGGTTGGGTCAGAATGACCCAGTGTATTTAAGAATGCAAATATTTTTTTACGTACGCGAGCGTTGTTGGCCGTTTTCTCAGTAGCTGGAGCCAACGCTGTATTCTAAACGTTTCTGAAAAGAAATGAGTCCAACGGTGACCGCGCTGGAAGCTAAACGTGCTTATTTGTCAAAAGGGTCAATAGGACCCATACTCACAATTAACTTTTAAAAAATTCGCGCCTTTTTTTGTATGATTTTTGTACTGAATTTTTTTTTGGTGTTTATTCAAGTTTTTTCTTATGTTTTTATGTTCATGTTTTTGATTTTATAATTTAGGTCCCATATATGACTGAAAATACTATATTTTAGCGTAGTCATCATCATCACTACAGCCCATTAACGTCCCACTGCTCGGCACAGGCCTCCACTCTCATAGGAGAGAGGGAATTAGAGCTTAGACCCACCACGCTGCTCCAATGCGGGTTGCTTTAACGACTATTATCATGTTAGTGATAATAACCGGGACCGATGGCTTAACGTGCTCTCCGAGGCACGGGGGTGAAACACCGCCAACTATCTAACTCCGGGCTAGAACTGGGAATTTCTAATCCGAAAAACCTGATACTTAAGTATGGCCCGACCCGGGATTCGAACCCGGGACCTCGTCGGCCGCAGTCAAACATGCTAACCACTAGACCAACGAGGCAGTTTAGCGTAGTAAGGTGATGAAACTCTAAGGGATCTCAATTTTGAAGATGTTAATATTTTGGGAGTTTCAGTAAAAGTTTAAATATTTTGAATAAATGTTCTGTGATTCATATCTTTTTTCGTTTATTCCTAAGATCAGAGTGTAAATATACATTATAATGACAAGGATTATGAATATATTCAATAAAACATAAAAATATCGTACTAATGTACAAGAATACATGGGTTATATTGACCCATCTTAACATCCGTGTAACAATTTTGTACCACAATGACGCCGGGTTAAGTTTGATAAACAGTTGCTGTTTTTATACGACTGCCTGAAAATGGAGTATATTGTTTTCAGGGTTCATGTATGTGTGTATGTATGTATGTCTGTATGTGAGTTTGTAAATTCCACCATAACTTCTATACGCCTGAACCGATTTTGATAATAAATCGGTACCGTTAGAATCCCTAGCTTAATCCGGGTCACATAGGCTAGTAAAATTTAAAAAAAAATGATGGTCCCGCATTAAAGACTAAACTTGAAAAAAATATTCGAAAATAAGATAAACTATATAATCATCACCTAGAAAATGATGAGTACATTCCAAAAATATATAACACTATAGCTCAATATCCAGTGATTCACAAAAAAAATATCATTCAATAAAAATGTGAATAAGATTCTATTTAACTAGATTAATTTAGATTTTTAACTTTTTAGTTCGTTTTTTGGCAGGGCAGTCGTATTTTTAGTTTTTTTTAATTATGACTTATTAAATTGCTTATTTGATTGTGTTCATTGAGTCATCATCTCAATTCCTTCATGGCTGTGTTACACCTCTGAATAGCCAATATTATATGTTGGCTGAGGTAACTGCCAGCCCTCAGGTCACCTGTGGATGTCAAGATAGCTCCTCAAAAAAGGATCTAGCATCTTCGCCCCACGGCCATAAAAGGCACAAATATAAATTATTACTAGCTGATGCCCGCGACTCCGTCCGCGTGGATTGGGGTGTTTTAGGGGTACGAAAAATAGATAGTAGCCGATTCTCAGACCTACTGAATATCGGCCGTTTCGGAGGAATATGAGACGAGAATTTTATATATAAGATTATTGAATTAAATTGTTTTGTTTTGAAATTGACATTTCGAATTTTGGTCCAAACCATAATATAATTACCACTATTTGGTATTATATCGCAGAAATTCTTAATAGCAAATCCTGCCGATCTTTATTGATATGAGTTATTCGTCAACTTGTTTGTGATAACATCGAGATGTTTCCGCCGCCCAACAGCCATAAAAGAAAACTGCTATAACACAATTTGTCTCGTATATTAATGTATCTTATCTAATAAAAACATCATACTTAATTTTATAAATGTGAAAGTGTGTTTATTTGTTGGTTTGTCCTTCAACCATGTCGTGACAGAGCAAAGGATTGACGTGATTTTTAGTGGATCTGAAGAGTATAAGCTTATTTTTGTCTCGGAGAATGAATGAGTTCCTGAGGGAATAAAAAACTTATTCCACTCCACACAAAAACTTATTAAATGATCTTACGCATATAACCCGAGAAGCCTAACGTAATACCGAGGATATAATAGAGAAAAAACTGTATTTCAGTATTAATATAGCTGGTAATATCTATGAAAAGTCACTTAATTTTTTCACACCATATGAAGTACGAACTGCCGAATCTGGAATTTTCCGATACTATTTCTTACATGGAAAATGAGAAAAGCGTTCAAAGCTGTTTCTTTAATATTAACTTAAATTGAAAATGCTCTGTTTCATCTTTTTCTCCACGTTCAAAGTTTAAATCTGCATAATTTCCGATAGACATCTGTTCTATCAAGATAGGTATAGCGGTGTAAGTATAAACAGACAGTCAAACAAAGTTACTTTGGCACTAGCACAGAGTAGGATGGCTAGTTTATTGAGCGGGGTCTTGTTTTACCAGTTACGGCGCGTAACATTAAATACTCATAACGTGCTACCGTTTTTAATGTCGTAGACTGCATCACGATCATTAAGAAAAAAATAGAAAGATAGAGAATTTGATTTGCTCGAATATGGGTACATAAAAAAGACATAATATTTAGCTATTATTTTTTAACAGTTGAAACATATTCTGAAACGGCGGTGCAAACATCTTGATTTATATAATTTATAACTTAAATTAAGTTACAAACGAATCCAATATCATTTCATGTATTTTCATATTGAAAAACTTATAATTTAAAAGTTCATCGACCTTACAATATGTTTTTTCAAGTAGAAATATAAATAAATTACAGCCAGGCGAGATCGCACTCAATAGCTAAATAGGTAATTGTACTGACTTAAAAATAAAAATAAACTCTTAGCACCGCGTGAAGAAGTTCAAAAAAAGTTTTAATCATTTCTCGGAGGACAGGAGTCCCTAACTAATGGTGACATGTTTTGTGCCATCGTTCCAAGAATATGATCTCGAAATAAATCAAACTTATTTACCTACGCCGCAAAAAGAATTTTAATATAACGCCTCTGGGTATTTATTACAGGTTTTCCTTTATATTCGCCATTTAATGCTGCTTTTATGTGGACAGAAACGGATTTACATCAGTTATTATGAAGTCTGGAATATGATATGTAATTTTTATTTAATTTATTCATTCCCTTTTTCAGAGGCATGTCCACAGGCTTTCATTGCGACTTCTGATGAAGACTGGGGATGAAGTTAATAACCTATTCAATCTACTAGGTCGGTACATGACATGGTTTGACGACTTCCGTGGCGCAGTGTTGAGTGCTGTTGTCTTAACGTACGTAGGTCCCAGGTTGGATCCCCGCCAGGGTCAAATTGGTATTTTATAATTTCTTGAATTTGCCCTGGTCTAGCCTTGTGGGAGGCTTCGGCCGTGGCTAGTTACCACCTTATCGGCAAAGACGTGCCGCCAAGTGATTTAGCGTTCCGGTAAGGTGCCGTGTAGAAACCGAATTGGGGTATTGGTTTAATATAACCGCCATGCCCCTAACAGTTAGCCCGCTACCATCTTAGACTGTATCATCACTTACCATCAGGTGAGATAGCAGTCAAGGGCTAAATGTGTCCTTTGTGCGTAATAGACTAATAAAAATTCACTAGAGACAGAACAATTGTCACAACGGGCCTAACTTGCGCGTTACTCACTTTTATGTGGAGCACTCACACTGGCGCGGTAGGACAAAATGGCGTTCCTACTAGGACTAGGAAGTTATGCGCTTGTTTTTGGTCCTGTTCGAGGTCAGATCTCCTAATGACATATTTGATGAGTTGCCCACTAAATAAAACGTAAAGTCAAATCAAGTCTTTAGCAGCTTCATTTTACTAAATATACTAAATTTGATGTTCGTTGCAAAAAGTATCGTAAAGCTCAGCAATATTCGCTCATGAACGAGCTAGTTTTGATTCAATTACGCCTCTAAACGATACTCTGTAAAAATTATATTTGCTTAACAGGACCAGTTACCATAGTCCGTTTTAGAAAGTTTTCGAGCTTGGCATCAGTGGCTCTTTTAACTTGGAAGTGTTTTCAAGTTTCTAAGTATCGTTGAATGTTCCATATCTGACACGATATTGACGTCAATTAGTGTAGAGGCTTTTAGAAGTCTTTCGAGAGGCTTTTAAAAGTTATAGCAAAGTGCATGTTTCGCGTTGAACAATCAGGGCGTGTTATATTTGTTTTTATTGTGGATTAAAGCAAAGTAAGCTTGTTTTTTTGAAGTAAAAACTTCTTTAGGCGCGTTGAGCACTTTTTGGTAGAGGGTAAAAATGTAAATTCGCGTGACTGGCATGCTCGCGAACATATAATTATATACTTTACTAGTTTTATAGTGGCTTGTCATAAACTTAAATAAGCATCTTAAATTGATATAGCTACATTATAAGCTACTGTTTGAGTCCAAAGAGTTTGACATTTTGCCTACAACGAGGTTTTGGCCGTGACCAGCTATAGAGGCGCGCGGCGCTGCAAGTAGCGGCAAAAAATGTAATAAAATTATTTGTTTTAGTTAATGCGGGGTCGCGTGGTGCGGTGCATCTCATCATAGTATAGATTAGACACTTATTACGGTACTAAAGTTCTATTTGAAAGAAAACCGTAAATCTTGCGTACTTAGCACAAAGTGTAGCCGCCAAATCGAATTATTGAAACCTTTTTGCTTAAAACAATTTTCAAATTTTTATTGTTTTTAACTTAAAGGTATACATAAGGTGATTATAACCTTACTGCCCAGGCCGGAAATAAAGCAATTCTCGCCTCGACGAGGCGAAGCCGAGGAGTTCCCAAGTGATTTTAAAAAGACGTGGTTATTTCGGTTAAGATTTGTATAGTACTTTTCTCTAATTTGCGAGGAAGCAATAAACAGATTTTTTTAAGAAATCTTTGCTACGTTGTCGATAGATGGCGTTGATTCTCATTAACTCTCGCTAAAATCCTTCTTTTTGTACGGAAATATTCTAGCACTATTATTTTATATTATAGGGTCGGGTCATTATATTAATACAAAATAATATGTTTGTGAGCTTCAACTATCATAAAATTATAACTTAGTATGGCCAGCGGTATATCAAGTTTGGCATCTACTTAGAACACTATTTATTTTTCGGTCTATTTGCATACATTCAATTCAATGGTCAAGCATTACATTCTATAGTATGTAAAGCCGTCACACACTAGTCACTAACTAATTAGAAAAAACTACTACCTAGAAACTTAACTAGATAGAAGCACTAGTCACAGCTGTATCGATGATCTCCCCGGCGCAGTGTTGAGTGCAGTGTTGAGTCTTAACGTACGTAGTTCTCGGGTTTGATCCCCGGCAGGATCAATTTGGGAATTTATAATTTCTGAATTTTCCGTGGTCTGGCATGGTCTGGTCTGGAGGCTGCGGCCGTAGTTAGTAACCACCCTACAGGCAAAGATGTGCGTTCACCGTACCGCTACCATGTTAGACTGCATCGTCATCAAAGGCTAACTTGTAGTGGATTAAATAAATACATTTTAATCCAGCTCTATTTTAAAAACTATAGTGCCAGCATTGCCCCATTGATGTAGAATTTTAGTACCTACATTTCCCCGTTTTCGTAACGTGTAGAGACGATATAACGTTTAAAATAACGTACCCAACGTTTACGCAAAACATCTGTTCAGGCGGAAGCTTACGCTAACAGAGCAATGGCGCCGCATTATAATTAAATTATACGAATAATTTTCGACATGTGTCGTTTCTGTAATAAGCTACGTACGCAATTGGGGAGCGCTTGAATTATACCAAGATTTAAAGTAGCAACACACGTTCCGGTTAAGTTTTAACGTTAGGTGTTTATCTAGTTAAACGTGAAAAAGATTGTCTGTCTGTTTGCTAACTTTTCACGCTCTATTCACACGATTTCGACGAAATTTGGTACAGAGATAGACTCCTTCGCGGGGAAGGGCAGGCTTCTTTTCATTCCTAAAAGTTTAATAATTTGAATCTTTATAAACTTAAGAGTTAAAGAGTGGTAGGTAATTTGTAAATATTTTAATTATTATTGTTAATACCTAACTAATTTTATATAGGTTTAAATAGGTACTTTTATTCAAGTTGTATAGTACAACCTGGGAACATTATATTCTCCCAAGAAAACACCCACAATTATGTGATTAATGGAAAGGGGTCACAATCTTCAGTAATGAGGAATACGATGCAGAGAGTGTGTCTTTTTTTACTCCACTACAAGTTAGCCCTTGACTGCGATCTCTCCTGATGGTAAATAATGATGAAGTCTAAGATGGTAGCGGGCTATCCTGTTAGGGATATGACAGTTATATGTGGTTATATTAAATCCAAGCCCCTAGTCGGTTTCTACATGTCATACTAAATCGCTTAGCGGTAACTCTTTGCCGGTAGGTTAGTAACTAGATACAGCTGACACCTCCCACTAGGCCAATCCAGAGAAAATTCAGAAATTATAAATTCCCAAATTGACCCTGCCGGGAATCGAACCCGGTACCCTCCACAACAGCGCTCAACACTGCACCAGGGGCGTCGGTTATCCTCTAACACACAGGCCGCTCGATCTCATTATGTTCGTCACGAATGAGGCTGTGCCATCTTCGCGCACCTACGCTCTTTATCACGAAGACAGCCTTTTTCGAAATTCTCTTTATATGCTAATGAATTTCATCCATCTCAATTGATTTGATTGGAGTAAACATTGCCTGGAATATGACGTTGGAAAACCAATTATCGACGTCTCGCCTCTTACTCATACCCGTGTGTTTAACGAGTGATCGTAAATTGAGAGATGATATAGAGTTTGTATTCTTGAAAGATATGGAGAAAGAATTATAATTTCTTGTGTACATTTTTATCATGATGGAGGTCGCAGGATTGGTTGTTGGACTGATTGATATCTTTTTAATTCCACTACAAGTTAGTCCTTAATTGCGATCTCACTTGATGGTAAGTGATGATGCAGTCTAAGATGGTAGCGGGCTAACCTGTCAGGGCACGGCAGGTATAATAAATCCGTACCTGAACGCTAAATTGCTTGGCGGTACATCTTTGCCGGTAGGGTGTTAACTAGCCATGGCTGAAGCCTCCCACCAGACTAGAGAAAATGCAGAAATTATAAATTCCCAAATTGACACTGCCGGGAATCGAATCCGGGACCTCTCACGTTAAGGTAGTAGAATTTGTGGTTGGTTGACTTGATATAGTTGGCCAGATATATTATATCAGCCCCTGATGGAAATAAAATGAAGGAATTTCGCACTTTTACTCTTTTCATATTTCGTTTCTTTGACCTTTCAAATAAGATCCATAGTTAAGGACCATGCATTCCGTATCAGTATCAGTATCAGCCTCAAAATCATCATTACTTAAAAAACTCCTTAGTAATAGACTAGCTGATGCTCATAGCTTCGTCCGCGTGGGATAACGTTTTTTGATTTCCCATAAAAAGTAGCCTTTGTCACTCTCCAGGTCCTCAACTATACCTTATTGCTTTGGAAAAAAAAACAACAAACAAACACTCTTTCGCATTTAAAATATAAGTATGATTTTATTTTGCAATCTGTAAATTCAAAATTCAATTTTTTATTCAAATAAACTTTTTTAAGTACTTTTTAAACGTCGAGTGAATCTACCACTGGTTTGGAATGCCATTCCTACCGAGAAGAATCAGCAAAAAACTCGGCGGTTGCTTTTTGAAAAAACTATGAGTTCCTTATGTCATAACTTAGCGACTAGATGTGGCAGAAAGAATAGATAACTATATCCTTGTTTTGATATAATATTATGTGAATGTCTTAATCATGACAAAAAAATTATAAAATTGTTACTAAGCGAAGTCGACGGACTAAAACAATTTATATCAACTTTTCTCTTTTAAAACTCAGAAGTATCAGTTGTCTTTTCGGCCTCTCGAGTATCTACAATGTGAGTTTGCGGAAACTTCTTACGCCTTAAGGACCTCTCGAAACAAAGGCAAGCTGGTCAAAGGAGCTCTCACAATCAAGAGTTCGTACTTTGGCAGGAACCTTTGCGAAAAGGAGTTTTCCTTCAATGACGGCTCTCTCGTTTTTCTCGAAGATTCTTTCATCATACAACTTGAGTAAAACGTTTGTGATCTTTGAGGCTTTTACTTTTGTAATACGATAAGGCTGAAGAATATTGCGTTTTTAAGTTCATAAATTGTCTTATTTCAGAGTAAGGTAAAAGTTTTTGTTGTTGTATTTTTAAACAGTCGTTTCAAGTAGAACGGTCTGGATAGACGCGTGACGTGTGTGAAGCGTTTTTTAATATACGACTGCCTGAGAAAAGGAGTATATTGCTTTCAGGGTTCATGTATGTATGTATGTATGTCAGTTTGTATATTCCGCATAAATTTTTATGCGCCTGAACCGATTTTGATAAATGAGTTGTATCGTTAGAATCCCTAGCTTATTCCGGGTGACATAGGCTAGTAAAATTAAAAAAAAAATGATGGGGCGACCATGTTCCCGCATTAAAGACTAAAGTTGAAAAAAAATATTCAAAATAAGATTTACTATATAATCATCATCTAGAAAATGATGAGTAGATTCCAAAAATATATAATATTATAGTTCAATATCCAGTGATTTACAAAAAAATATCATGTAATAAAAATGTGAATAAGATTCTTATTTAACTCGATTAATTTAGATTTTTAACTTTTAAGTTCGTTTTTTGGCAGGGCAGTCGTGTTTTTTAATTTTTTTATTGTGCACGGTCACAGATCAAAGCAAAGTTTGAACGAAACTGCCTCACAGTTGCGTTCAAACTTATACCCTTAATCCAACCATAAGTCCCTTTTATTTAGTTCTTCATAAATGATTACTAGATGATGCCCGCGTCTTCATCATTATCAGAATTACGTAATTTTCGGAACACGATCTACGAGTATGTATGCATCAAATTTCATCAAAATCAGGTAATAAGTTTAGGTATGTACGATACCATAAATGTATGAGAATGGATACACGAAACTGAGCTCTAATACAATGCTGTTATGGTTTATTTTACTTTGACGCTGAACTTTGAGGATTGGATCGGCAATTCTTACATAATCGCACCTCAGTTTTAAAGATGGGCCGTGACACACAAAAAATCTTACACTCGCATTTATAATATTACCACCACTACCACTACAGCTTATTAACGTCCCACTACTGGGCACAGGCCTCCACAGTCATGGGAGACAGGGAAATAGAGTTTAAACCCTCCAAGCTGCTCCAATGCGGGTTTGCGGGCTTTAATGACTATTATCATGTTTGTAATAATAACCGGGACCGACCGGTTATTATTACAAACATGATAATAGTCGTTAATAACCGGGATCGGCTTAACGTGCTCTCTGACGCACGGGGGTGAAACACCGCCAATTTCCAACTCCGGGCTAGTACTGAGAATTTCTTAATTGAAAAACCCAATACCTAACAATTTTTATGCCCGACCGGGAATCGAACCCAGGACCTCGTGATCCGCAGTCGACTACGCTAATCGCTAGACCAACGAGGCAGTAATTATACTATATAATTATAATATTAGTTAGGATTAATTGACGTTCAACAAGCGTGCTATATTCCACACTTTTAATGAAATGACTTTGTCAAAATTTCCAAATTAACCTATTTAGTAGAAATTGAATCTAGGACCTCAAACTTGTAAGCACAGCGCTTATCACAACGCCAGAGAGTCTATTAGGCCCTGCCATTTTTACTTACACTAATAACATTCGATTCCTCGAAGACATTAAAATCCATAACTACTTAGCTTAAGTAAATTCTTTCGCCAACAAATTCAATTATCCATAATGTGTTCCAAAGGACAAAAATGACATAACTCAATTCGACAGCTACATTTTGTAATAGTCACATTGAGGCGGTTTGAAATTACACTAGCGGCACGCTATGATGGCCGGTTTGACACATTACAATAGTGATGTGGAATGTCAATTTATTCTCGAACAAAAAACAATTAAGTTTTGTTTTTGTACCTGATTAAATAGGTTTAATAAAACAAAAATGTATATGTTTATTTAATTTATTTGAACGAACTGAATATTTGAACGAAAATGAATATACATACTTTATATGCACACAAGAAACTTATGAATACAAAAGATACCAAAAAAGGTGCCACAAAAGGCCATAATTAATCAGATTCGTCCATACTACTATTTTCACTGTCGTCACTGCTATCATCACATACATTAATAATTATATGTTCGTTTTCTATAATATTATCTATTTTCACATCTCTTTCATAATCTTCCCTTATTAATTTAACAGTTCTATTCACAACCTTTTCCCAGTCTCCTTTAGTCACATGTTCACAAGCTTCTTCTAATAATTTTAGCATTTTTTTTGTGGTAAATGGGGGTTCTGTATTGTGTCTTGCAGCATATCCCTTAATTTGAGCCCACACCAACTCAATCGCATTATACTCACAATGGTAAGGCGGTAACCGTATAACTCTGTGCCCATGTTCTAATGCTATTTCGTCAATGACGTATCGGATCTTGGTTGGTTTGTTTTCTTTTAAAAGACGTACTAATTCCGCTTTTAACATATTCATGTTTGCATCTACGCCATTTTTACGAAGCCATGCGACGATATCAGCTTTCTTTTGGGATTGGGCAGGTGGCTTGTCAATTTGCATCGAGTGGTATGGGGCGTTGTCCATAATTATAATAGATGGTTCAGGGAGGCTACACAACATTGAGGTAAACCATTCAGTAAACTTTTCTCCATTCATGTCTTCATGATAGTCTCCAGTGGTTTTTGACGCAAAAGCCATGAGAGAACCTTCGACAAACCCGTTGATGGTTCCGGCGTGACAAATTATAAGTCACGATCCTTTTCCTACAGGAACTTTGGAAGTAGATGCTGCTGTGTCATCGTTCCAAGAACGGCCTACAGTATGGTTAGCATTAAGCCATGTTTCATCCAAGAACACAACATTTTGCCAATTTTTGATTTCTTTCACTTGCCGTAAAAAAGTATACCTTGCCATCGCTATATCAAATCTTTCCATCAATATTTTGCGTTTGTTACATTTTTTGTATCGAAATCCAATGGTCTTCAAAATCTTCGTTAAAGAACTTTCCCCACCGAAGAATAATCCAGCTTCCTTCAGTGAATGCACCAACTTTTTTCTTGTTGGATACTCCTTCTGTAAATAGTAGCCGTAAACATGTCTTCGGATAGCATCGGCATCAAAGCTATCGATGCCTACGACTGGTTTTGCTCGTTTTCTCTTTTTTGGTGTGTGAAGTTTATTTTCTTCTATGCCAGTCTCGCCATATTTTTTTTTAGTTATCCGTCTAACAGTTCGTTGTCCAATATTAAGCGCATCAGCTACGCGTTCAACCACTGACGTTATAGGTAAAATTGGCCCTCCATTTTGAGCTTCACGATCGAAATAGTTACGAAGGCGTATTACGAACTCACGTGTCTGACTATTTAGAACAGTTCTCTGCGTACGTTCGGTCATATCGACGAAATCCACAACAAAGGGCTTGAACAGAGTCCAAATTAACGAGCAAGGGTCAACAGTAATGCAGTATCAATATTTGAAATCCAAAGCCAGGTCAAAACTATATCACAATCGCATTGCACTGACAGTTTATACTTTTCGAAGCAACGTCAATTCGAAACTGCTTTGTTTTGCATTGAGCATTGACGCGAGTTTGCCGGAGGTAGTAGTTGTGCTAGCCAGCGATCCTATGTGACGATCGTATTAGATTCCATTTTTAAAAATTTATTGATATTTTTTTGCGATTTCAGAGGTTTGTCCACATAGTGAAAATTGTTCATATTCACAAGTACATTCACCCCTTAAATGGTGCAAACTGATTTTTCTACACTTGTATACATTTAAGAAATCAATTTAATAAATAAATTTTGAGTCCTAAACCTAAAACTACATTCGATAAAATTTATGAATCTCTGCACATCACTATCGTCAATAAAGTAATACAATTATTTCCTTCAAAGTCGTTATCAATTAATACGGAACTTCATGAGAAACTACATTCGATAAAATTTATGAATCTCTGCACATCACTATCGTCAATAAAGTAATACAATTATTTCCTTCAAAGTCGTTATCAATTAATACGGAACTTCATGAGCGGACAAACGTCAAACCGGCCATCATAGCGTGCCGCTAGTTTAGTGTAGGCGCGCATGGGTGAAACTTTTGCCGCACGCGCAACTCTAATAGGAGAGTTGACGCATTTTTTTTATTTATCCACTGCAAGTTAGCCCTTGACTGCGAGACTGCGATCCCACCTGATAATAAGTGATGATGCAGTCTAAGATGGTAGCAGGCTAACCTGTTAGGGCTATGGCAGTTATATTTAACCCATACCCCTATTCGGTTTCTACACGGCCGGACCGGAACACTTATCCGCTTGGCGGCACGTCTGTGCCGGTAGGGTGGTAACTAGCCACAGCGGAAGCCTCCCACCAGGCCAGCCAAGGGAAAATTTGGAAATTATAAATTCCGAAATTGACCCTGCCGGGGATCGAACCCCGGACCTTCGCACATTAAGATAACGGAATAACCGCGTGAACGCGTATGAAGCGCAAAATGTCGATACGAGCTTACATGCGCAAAAAATAAGCTGGTTTAAAACCGCCATAATTTTGGATAGAAACAGGCGCTATTTTGCGGAACTCCATGATAATGATAAACATCTCCTGAAGATGCTCCGGTATCGGAGTGTGAAACGTACGTTGACAATAATTTGGAAGATTTATGTAGTGTGGCGAATATCTCGGGCTATAAGTGCAATATACATATTGTACCACAAAGATTTACCTATTGTCGCGCATTATAGCAAATTAAACTTCTAGTTCCAAATTTAAAAAAAAATACTTTTATTATACTGCCTAATACCAACTACGCTCAATATACAATGCTCGTGTCTCTTCTTGCGGGATGCGCATAGATCTATGTATCGACCGCATAATGTTTACGCACCGCACCAAAAAGGGCACAAAAATTACATTGATATTTTTGTATAAATTGGTGTTTTGTGAGTGGTTGTACTGTAAGGATTTTAAAAATATTGTGTAATATGTGTTAAATGAACCTAGCAGGTTGTACTTCATAAGCCTTGAGCCGTGCGGTAATAAGGAATGATATCCTAAACACAGGTATCTATTTAGGAGTCAGACATACCACCCACGCAAATGGCCAAATTATGATGTGAGTCCAACATTGATGTTTTATTTTATGTTACTGTTATTTGTGTTCATGGTTTATTGATATTTTTCTAGTTTTATTATGAATAAATGAAAAGCAAAAAAAAGAAGTTCCTTCGAGGCCCTAATTCCCCAATTTTCATACAAAACTCCAATTCAATCCAATCTAGCCTATGCTGTTTCACGATTGGGCAAAGGCCTCCCTCCGATTCTTCCATGTCTCTCTATTCTGTGCTTTTATGGGCGACTAAACTTGTTTATCTAGTTCATCACACCACCGTACCCTCGGTCTACCACGCTGGCGTTGTCTACCTAAAATACTAGTAGGTAGAATTTACCCAAAACGTTATAATTATGCAGGTAAGAGTCGCTACACACGTCCCGGAGGGATTCTGCAGCATTAGACACGCGCTGTTTAACGATTCGTTACACTTGGTCGGTTCCTTCCCAAATGCTTGCAAACTGCCATTGCTTAGGATTTCCATACACTATGATAGAAGCAATGTTTCTTTTCGTCAAGACATATTACAAGATAGATATTTTTGGTGGAAAAAAACGTGGCAACCTAGGCTGGAAAAATCGTACGTGATAAAAAAGCGTTATACTCTGTCTCTCTTCCTATAATATAGATGGACAGAGACAGTGTAATTATAGTTTTGAACATTTAAAACTCATCGTCAGAACAGAATAACGCATTGTAAGCCGTGTCGTGCGTCATTTTGTCTCAGGTTCGATTCACTCTCACGATATTTGCTTAATTTGTTGTTTTTTTTGAATAACGAAAGTAATTATGTTACTATGGGTGGGGTATGATCGGTCCCGGTTATTATCACTAAAATGATAATAGTCGTTAGAGCCCGCCAACCGGCATCAGAGCAGCGTGGTGGGTCTAAACTCTAAGTCCTTCTCTTCTACGAGAGTGCCGGCTTGTGCTCAGTAGTGAGACATTAATGGGCTGTAGTAGAGTGCCCAGTGGGAGATTTTCTTCCCATTCAATCGCGACAACGTTAACTATTTATATGGAACTGTAAAGCGCTTGACAGCTGTCGCTCGATCAATCCATACTAATATTATAAATGCGAAAATGTGTCTCTCTGTTCGTCGGTCTGTTTGTCTTTCTGTCTGTCTGCTACGCTTTCACGGCATCTGTCAAACCGATTTTGATGAAATTTGGTAAGGCAATAATTTGTATCGCGGGGAAGGACTTTGACTACTTTTTATCCCGGAAAATTAGGGAGGTCCCTCGGGTATGAAAAATCTTAATCCACGCGGACGAAGTCGCGGGGATCATCTAGTTGCAAATAAATAGTAGTTAACTTCGTCGCGCTCGAATACGTAAAAACACTCCTACTCGGCCTGGTGGTATTAGTTTATAATTATGTATCTCGAGCTAAGCTCATTAACTTAAGACTGGAGTTGGCAGCTGACCAACTGGCAGTGATACCAAACTATAGACATTCTATCCGTGACTTGTCAAGGGCAAACCTAATTAGGTTAGATTAACTCCTAGCGTTTGTTTTAATGTACAACAGGCCTGCCCCCGGATTGTATAGGGAAAAAGTAATCGTTTATCAAAAGGATAATTCGATCTGTTTAATGAGTTCATAGATTCCTGCACATCAAAAAGCATGTATGAACTCCATAGATATTTTGAGTACCGCTTTAAGCTGACAAATGATTACGATTTGCTTAGAAAATTGGGCCTCTGACTTCGTAGTCCAACAAACTTATCTGGTCCGGTGGCCTAAATTGGAACTATTTTTGTGCCTGTTTGGTTTTAGTTTTCATTTTATTTTCCATAGATACTAGCGACGCTGTCACTGGGTCGGATAAGTTTGTGGAACTGTACTTAACTAGCTAGAACCATTGCTAAAACTGATTAAAGCGTAGCGCTTTAACAGCCTATATCTTTTCAACCAAGGAATGACAAAGGCTAATAAATCCCAGAAAAATAAATTCTCGTGGAAATAAAAAAATACAAAAAAAATCCCCATTAACATCTTTATCTTTAGAATGCATGGAAATTAAGTAAAAGTAAATTAAAAAAAAAACCCCTGACACATTGAAGTAATAGCATACCAAATGTAGCATCGATCTGAGTGCCTAGTGGGATATTTTCTTCCCATTCGATCGCGAAAACGTTAACTACGGTTTGTATGGAATTGGCAAACGCTTGACAGCTGGCGCTCGATGAATTCCAAATAAATAGTAGTTAACGTTGTCGCGATTGGACACGTAAAAAACTCCCACATGGCCTGCAGAGCTATGGAAGTTGCTCATTTTCCCACATCAACTTTAATAGTTCAACCTCAAATGGCTGAACAGATTTTCTTTAATCATAGCTATTTCAGCATAAGTCACATTAAAAAAATATGTGTGTGCATTTCAGCAACGGCAGAAGTGAATCTTAGAAAAGTAGCCTACGAGAGAATGAGATAATTTACCCATGTAAATACCCATTTGAGCACAATGGAGCAATAGCGCGACTCAATATCGTACAGCGCCATCTATTAGTCGTGAACATATAACTTGTATTATATCTCATTCTTTCGGAGGCTAAATGTTAATTATTTACGAGTATGTAATCACTTTTTGGTTTCGCCTTTTCGTTTCATCGAATTTTCAAATCGCAACGATTCTAAAGAAGATTCCCTTCAAAAAGATTGGGTTCATCCGATTGGGAGCTATAATTCCAAAGACAGATACACACATTTAACTTATAAAACCCCTCTGTTTTGCATCTTTGGTAAAAAAAAATCGCAAATGAGAACATAACGAAAAAAAAGGTAAAATCAATACCTATAAACGCGTATGAGATCACCCTTACTATAAAGGTATGTTTTCATTCAAATGTAATTGCGAATTTCATTCGAAACGGAGAAAAGTAGCAAACGGTATGAATAAAATAAGGTATCTTTTACGATTGGTGATACATTGTTTCCGTTTTTATACGAAGATTTATGTTTTTAAGCTGTTTTATGAGAGAAGTAGAAGAAGAAAAATATAGTAAGTTTGCTGTATTTTTGCGTGGTAAACACAAGAATTTAGCTATCTGCGACGGATTTATTAATTATAATGCAAAAAATTCTACAATTCTACAATTCTTTACTCTCATAGCCCGATGGAACCGAAAATCTGACACAACTGGAGAGAGACCAGGCGCAGGACCGACTTTACGAGCTTTTAACGGCACGGAGGTGAAAACATCACCAGCTTCCTAACTCCTCAGGATCTCTTCACAGAAAATCTCAACAATTAATTGTGTTTCGACTCGGGAGTAGAACGCGGAACCTGTCATCAGCAGTCGAACATGTTAATCACTAGACCAAGGAGGCAGTAGATTATTCTAATAGTTGATCATAAATTAACTGTGACACATAGAAAACTGGACATACGGACTGGAAGATATACTTAGTAGCCCTATAGGCTTTATAAACCTATAGCGCTATATGTGAGCTTTTTTTTTAACCAAGTTGAGTTTAGAACCCTCGTAGCTTTCTTTTAAAAGTTTGAATAAGTGGCCCTTGACTTTGAATATTTAAGACTACAAGGGTCCTTTGCTTTATTACGAAACCCTAAAAACAGAACGCAGCCCGAGAAAGTGTTGGAACTACGTAAAACTAATACAAAAGACAAGGAAATCCATTTACCCCTTGTCCAAGCCATGCATACGCTATCTCAACTTTAAATAACTTACTCGAACTTTTCTGTTACAATAAGAGAATCCGAAAGTCGGCTGGAATAAAACCTTAAGTACTTTTCAAGTTGCTCACCTTTTTTTGAATCTACCTATGCTTACATTTTTGGAATTTACCTATTTTCATATATAAGTCCGGGGTATGAAAATTTATGGGAAGTAAAATCAAAGTTTCCCCGTTACGTTATTTACTTTATGTTTCCATGGTTACAGTTGTTTCCATGGTAACCCTTGTTTATGTTTCCATGGTAACACTTTTCGTTCGCAAGGAGTTTTTTGTTCGCACGGACTTTTCAAAGAAAGGGAAAGTGGAAAGGGTGGGCATGGCCGCTAGTTTTGGTGTCGCTTATTACACAGCAATAAGGGCCAAATTAGGGACCCTTACTCCCTAAATCTTATTATACTACACTGATTGAAATGTAAGGGTCCCTGTGAAAAGTGCAGTGTAATAGGCCTATAAACTTACTCCAGTCGTGCGTCGGAGCTGACACACACAATTTTTTTCGAGACTTTTTCTTAGTTATTTGCTTTCGCTAGGTGAGGACAAAAGTGGAATCAGTCTCACCGAAAAATTGAGATTTTTGAAAATAAAAAGGGATATAATAGCAATTTTAACATCCTGGCGAAACAAAAAATTACTCGAACTAGGCTTTGCAGATAGATTTGCAACTAGGCACGGCCGAAGCCTCCTACTAAACTAGGTCTAACCATTGTAATTTCTAGATATTATGCTTTATTGCTAGATAAATAGAGTCTATAGCGGGACTTTCAAACGCGCACAATTACGCTTTTGGATTCTCATTCTTATTCAATATTTTTTTCAAAATGCTCAAGTTTTGTATACTTTAAAGAACTGAAAAATAAGTAAGTGTGGAATATGCCCCAAAAAGTAATTCGAGTGTTCCACTTCACGAAGTCCTAACTTTCTCAACGCGCGCTAAAGTATTTTTGTAAAGCGCGAAGTTAGTAGGCCGCATAGGAGTTCCTGAATGAAAGGGGTTTACAAGATCTATTGGAGGTAAGGATGGTGAGCGAAGCGAGCCGCTGATGTCATGAAACAGTTTGAGTTAACAGCTGGTTGAAAGGACGACGTGCGAGAAATGGTGTCTTTAATCATGCTTCAAATGATTAGAAAAAAAAACGAGTATATTAATGAAACCCTGTATCTAAATTAGAGTTGGTCGGCAAAATTATACACCAATCAACTTGACTACACCATTTGGAGCATATAAATATACTGATTCTTACATAGTTGATCATGACACAACCACTTTCGGGATCCGGCCTAAGAACACAAGTCCTAGTAAAACGATCAAAAATCTTGTTAAAATATCGAGCCAATTGCAAATTCAGAAATCAAGATTATTCTTTAATTAGTGCGGTATAGTCACTTCGCTTCCAACAATTTGGCTCAGCATCCAGTATGATAACATAGATTCTCTGTATCTCGTTTTATTTTGTTCTTATCGATGTAGTTAAAATGCAATGAAACCTTATTAACATTTCACATTATGCGGTGGATTCACAGGTCTTTCCGCATTAAATATATTATCATAATAAATCGTCTAGCATAGTATATTATTAGAGAGTTGCGATTTATACGTCAAAGGGAATAAGGGTCCTACAAGCCACGCTCACTTGTAAATCCTTAATTTGGGAAATATACATCATTTGGAAGTTTCCACCGGCCTTTGCCGCTATGCTGTCTACGAAAACTCAAATATAGCGAATTATAGGGGCGTCTAATTGAAAGTGTTGACTCAAATTCGACGAAAATCTTCACGTAACTACGTAGGGCCTTTGATTGAAAATTCTGACCTCTCCCTTTACGTCCTTTTTGTGCTAAGATATTACTCAAAAAGACTTTGAGTATTCTTATTTTAAGAAAACCCCACGCAAATAAGCGGGTGTTATATTAAGTTTAATATGTGTATCTATCTGTACAATCGTAGCTCGCAAACTGATGAACCAATCCTGATAAAGTTTTTACTATAACGGTCCAATTTTTTGTTAGAGACTGAGTCTTACCACTAATTATAATTGAAAGACTCTAAACCAAATTTCATCAAACTGAGAGTAAGGGAATGGAGTTCACTTTTTTGCGCACACATTTACGAAACGTCCATTCTCTGAATGATATAATATTATAGCCATATTTGAGTTATGTACATTTTAAAAATTAGTAATATGGAAAACAAATAGTTAATTACAAAGTAACCTAAAGACAATGGTAACAAAAGGGAATATTATAATGAACAAAAAGTGTAAGATTAATTATTATCTTTCGAGATTGCCCACAATGGATCAACGCAGGGTCAGATGACCTCAAACCCTCATTAACAAAAAAGGTTACTGCCAGATTAATAGGCTCTACCGTATTATTATACTTTTTTTTTGTTTTGATATCGAGATTACCCACCGACTAATTAAAACGGAAAACTTACAAAGATAATAGTTTCACGTTAGTGCTTTTTTATATGGGGTTGTACAAAGTAGCGCGACAGGAATAAACATTTTTCATTCGATGCCGATGTATGCGGACGTTCTGATCTGTCGTATCCGTAGTGCGATTTTACCTTATCATTTATACTGTCAGACAATAATACACAGTTTAAGCAATGGGTAATTAAACCTTATGCAAGTAAGCAACATGCATTGACCCGCGACTTCATCTGCGTGGATTAAATTTTTTTGGTTTCCGCGAGAACTAATTTTTCGGTCTATTCTAATTTTTCGGTATAAAAAGTCAGTGGCTTCTATTTTTTGATAGCCACTGAGTTTGAGGATAGGGGGGGCTGGATGTGAGAAAATATGGACGAGTATGATAGTTTTCATTAAACCCATTACCCTCTGACTTTTGGTCAGAAACTAGCCACAGTCGATAGATATAACTATTCGACCAGTCCAGAGACATAAGAAATTTGGTTTAGAAACATTTGGAAATTTCCAAATTGCCCATGCCCGGAATAGAACATAGGATGTCCCACTTATAGTAAATAGTATTCATCACTGCACCAGGTGACAATATCCTGTTAAAATGTAGATGGAGTGAAAACAATGCTCCATCGGGCATTACCATCATTCTCTTATTCACTCGTTTGGGTCCCGAGCGATTTAAAAACAAGCTTTTTACATTTGCACACGACTTAGTAGCCACTGCTTTTAAAGAACGATTTTAAGAGGACTTTTCTTTTCGGACTTACATTTTTACAATCCGTAGAAAACAATGAATCAATTAACTCGATCGCTGCCAATGAGGGCATAGAATTCAAATTCTCACCGGCTTATTCTCCACAATTTAATGGGCTTCGCGAGGCCGGTGTAAAATCCACAAAACATCCGCAAAACATTTATGTCGCATGTTAGGAAACAATCATTTCACGTACGAGGAATTATTGACTTTATTCGTGCAGATTGAAGCAATTTTGAACTCTAGACCTCTTACTCCTCTTTCACCTGACACAACCGATTTACTCCCGTAACTCCCGGACCTTCCTCTTCCGGTACTTTCTCATCGGTAGGCCTCTCACCTCATTGCCATCACCAGCCTTGTTAGTCGTCCAGATAAGTCAATTAATTGAAAAGATTCCAACAACTTGAACAAGCAAAGCAACAGTTCTGGGAAAGATGACGTAAAGAATTCCTCTGTAAACTTCAACAGTGAGCCAAATGGCGTATCAACAAAGGAAACCTACTTGAAGGAGATATGGTCATTATCAAACAAGAAAATTTGCCTCCTCTTAAATGGCGCATGGGGCGAATTTCCAAGCTCTATCCAGGAGCAGACAGCATTTCATGCGTAGCTGACGTCTTAACTACAAAGGGCATCATCCGACGTGTCATTACCAATTTATGCCCATTACCTTCAGCATTCAATGAAGAACCTCAATATCCCAAGATCGTTTAGGGTGGGGAATATGTTCGCGCCGATGCAGCGAATTAATACGACGGCGGCCGACAGCGCCCGAGTGAGCGGACGGCGGCGAAAAAAAAACCGTTAAATCAGACATTTACGTTACCGACACTACAAAGAACAGCAGTTACGTCTTAATATTATCATCTTGCATCTTGTAAAATTTAATAATCAACTAATAAATCGAACAGTAATTAGAACTCAGTGTGTTCGCATCATGATTCTCCTTCTTCGTGTAAAATTAGCAATAATCTACAACAATTGCTTTAGAAAGTGCGTATTTATATATAGATATATATAGCGAGCAAAAGAGCACTCGGGTCACCTAATGTAAAGTGATTACCGCCGCCCATGAACATTTGCAGCACCAGAGGAACCGCCAATGCGTTGCCGGCTTTTGAGAAATTCGTTTATTCGCCCTTTGAAGAGCCCCATATTATAATCATGACTCTTGAGGGAACACAGAGAATGGAAACTGGTTCCATAATATAGTATTCAAACGAAATCGGATTACTTTTATAGCAAAGATGTTCTCCTTCACACAGTAATATTAATTTAATTTCACGGACCAATCCGGTTTTGTTCCCCGGCTCCTCAATTTTGCCTTAGGTAGGTTTTGAGTAGAGAAACCTGGTTGATTAATCAATTGTTTAAGGCATTACTTTAAGGAAATCCACTATATATTCTAAGTAACAAGAAGCAATTGCATCACCAACTTAAAAGTCGCATAGTGTAAAACCGAATAAGCAGCTTGACCTGAGGTACATAGGTCGATCTCACAATGATTAAACAATGAAAAAGTGATACAAGATACAGTGAAAACTAATTGTGTTTGTTGGTTTATCCTTCAATCACGCCAAAACAGAGCGAAGGATCGACCGTATTTTTTGTATGGTTATAGTTGAGAACCTGGGGAGTGGCGTAGGCTACTTTTTATCCCGGAAAACAAAGGAGTTCTCGTGGGATATAAAAACTTATTCCACGTGGACAAAGTAGCGGGTATCAGCTAGTAACCGATATATTTTATGCTGCTAGGATAATAGTGATGATGATTTTGGTTCATGATAGACCATATTAGTCTAATGATTAAAGAGACCGCTACATTAACACTCGAAGAATAGGAATGGTGTTGCTATTGATGCGATTGTTCCCACGTAATGATCAATAATTAAATAAACAATCACAAAAGCCCTGAGAGGATAGCTCTACCACTGTTTAGCAAATCTTTATGTAGTTCGGTAACTAAGTGCACAGAATTTACTAGAGACAAAGCAGTTTTGTCTCACTGTCTGTCAAAGCAATGTCCTTCCCCTCCACCGCGGTAATTTACGACGTTTTGTCTTAGCGGGTTGACACGTGATCGTGTTGAGCAGCGTGTTATGTACCAGCCCTAGCGACTTTAGACAACACTATGAAAAATGACACCGCAGCGTTCTGCAAATGCGAGACTACCTTCGAAAGCACCCTTGCACTTACGTCACCAGCCCGGACTCCCGAAGACTTAGGTCTTCCCACGCTACTCCGTACCTAGCACCAGGCGAGGTCGCTACATTAAAGGTTGTAAGGTAGGATTAAACGTGGTGCCGTACCTAACATCAAACGGAGACGCACACCCCTAGTGTAAGTCTAGATATAAAAAATATTATAATCACAACATTCAATAATTTAAAGTAAAGAAAATTTGCAGGTCTGGTTTTTGTGTCCCCCGCTTGCGGCATCCGTGACTAGCGAATGCGTACCGCAGACGTAGCATTAGCGTAGCACAGGTATAGTGTGGCGTAGGCGTAGCGTAGGTACAACTTGCACGTATTTTTATACCCATTTGATTAAAAATATATCAGCCAACAACAAAATACCACACGACTACTATCTTATCTAGTAGTAAGTGACGAAGCGGTGTAAAATTGAATGTGGCTAGCTTGGTTTGTTTATATTGAACTGCTGAGTTCTTGCCAACACTTACAGTAGAATCTGCTTTTGAACCTGTCGCATAGTTAAAACAAGACGTTTCATTAGAGAATGTCCTATATGATATTGACTTTGAGTTGACTTTCCTGGCTACAGATATTTAAAAAAAGTTGTATTTCATAGGATGTCCAATACCCTATGCAATCCTAAATTACAGCTCGAGCTAAGATGCCGCCTTGTGTAATGTTACGTCTGGTTTTCTCTTGTATGGTTGCGAAACATGGGTTCTCAAAAAGAAAGCAATTAACCGATTGCAAGCTTTCGAAATGTGGATATACAAGAAAATGCTTACGATCACATGGAACAGCTTTACATCTAACACTAAGGAACTGGAACTAGTCCAAAAAAACAGAGAACTCATGTCCACCATCATTTGAAGAAAACTGGTTTTCTTCGGGCATCTACAAAGAGGAGCCCATTTCTCACTTCCAAGACTGGTATTTTAAGGAAGTATTGCAGGCAAGAGAGCTCCAGGTCGCCAAAGACGCAAGCGGTTGAACGGGAGTTGGACAGGGCTTAGCTATCCAAAGCTCAAAGATGCGGCTCAAAATAGAGAAGATTTTCGGATGATGACCGTCAAACTTCGTTTTGAAGAAGGCACGCGATAATGACTATGATTTTAGAATTTCTAAGTATCAAACCAGGGACCTGCAAATTACAAGACTACAGAAGCAAGCCACATACAGCTTTCTGAACTGAATATTTGCTAAGCTGTGTCCACTGTCTTGCTATTTTCATAATGGTTCCTTCGGAACTAGGTAATTATCCTGGATCCGTTGGGACTCCTCGCGAGAGACAATAGCGCTTTATTTCAGTATGTCTTTAGCGATCCTTATTGATATTGTGTTGGTTAATTAGATTGAACGTAAGGTTAACTTTGTAGGTATTTTTTCTCTCTATATGCTTGATATGCTTCAAATTGCTCAATTATGAATGTTTTAAGTCCTATCGATGCATATTGACGTCATAAAATTATCAACTCCACTGATTCTAGGAACTTATAGCTGAAAGGTACTAAAAACAATAATATTTTTTTCATGACATACACATCCTTAAATTGAATGAATGAATTAATATTATCTAATCAAAAGTAAATTAGCTACAATATTATTAAATAAAAAGTATTAGTCAAAAAGCCCACTAAGGTAAAGGTAAAAAGGTATTTATACATATACTCTTTGCTAATGATTTTAGTAGGTATATCGAGTATGTTTTCTTTTATTTTCCTATTTTTTTATTCCTACCTTATTTTTCTATATGAAGATTATATTTCCTTAATTAAGTTTGTTTAAAAGTAAATTTTCATAATGCAAATAAAAGATAAGTAAAAGCACATTGGGACATTAAGTAAACCTACCCGTGAACCCAAAACCGGATCCTGAGAACTGATATAATGTAAAAAAATAAACAACTTCAGGTTCCTAAAAGACTCCTTCTAAAGCTCAGCTTTTCAAGCTAAATCAATTTTACGAAATTACAATAACAAAATGCTTATAGGCTTTTATTCACGTATCTATCCGTGTCACTTGGAAGCGGAATTTTCGAACCCCAATTCTCGGATGATCATAAATAAAATGTACGTCGAATGGAATCCTCTGGAAGCTATTGAATAAATCACTTAGCTCCTTTTAAAATACATGACATATTCAATATATTTTAATTTTAATTTATATATTTTTAAATTAATAAATATTTATAGAATAAATGGTGCGTTATACATCCTTTTAAGCGAACGGTTTTAAATAACTTTATGTAATTTTATACCTTTTCAGATAATATGCCTGGGACACACGAGGCTAAGATAACAAGCTAAATATGTACATACTGTTCTGGCTTTTTAAATTAAATTAAATATACTTTTCTAAAATTAAACTACCTCTTTGGTCTAGTGGTTCAAATGCGGCCGAGGATCTCCCGGGTTCGAGACCTGGGTCGGGCCATTATTATTTATTCGGTTTTCCCCGGTTCGGGCCTTATTTGAGTATTGGGTTTTTCTGAATAGAAATTCTCAGTACTAGCCCGGTGTTAGGAAGTTGGTAGTGTGTCATCCCAGTGCCTCGGAGAGCACGTTAAACCGTCGGTCCCGGTTATTATTACTAACTTGATAATAGTCGTTAGAACTCGCCAAACCGCATTGGAGCAGCGTGGTGGGTCTAAGCTCTAATTTCGTCTCTCCTATGAGAGTGGAGGCCTGTGCCCAGCAGTGGGACGTTAATGGGTTGTAGTGGTTCTGGCTTACTGTCCTGGTTTGAAACATGCTAGTGATATTTACACGATGCTAGATAATTTAAAGCCGTCTTCACGTCCGTCTTCAAGTAAAATGAACTAGATTCGTAATTAAAAAAACAATTCAACCAGATGTGTTAGTGCAACTTGTATGGACAAGGCTAATTTGAATAAGGAATAGATATGGATCATCTTCTTTGCTGATCTAAAACAAAACGCACAGTCACTGATCGTTAGCCAATCGAATACTAGCTTCGCCGGCCACATGAAGCTAGCATACAAGCCAGGATAGTAAAACCAGCTGTGGGATATGCTTGTAATGATTTAACTCCAACTCTCACTGGCTCACCACTTATACCCAGCTACCTATCACGTGACACGTCCGACCGTGTCGAACACTGATCAAAGACTGCCCCGCGCTTCCTATTGACAGCTAACCTGTCCAACACTATATGCTGGTATAATGTGAGACAGTGTTTAGTATCTACTTAATAGATACACTAAGTACATGAGAACACTACATCCCTTCCATTTTAACAAATTTTATTTCGATACATTATTGTATGTTCAATATCCTAAATTAGTTATTATAATTTTTTCTCGATAGTAACAATCAGCTTTGGTTTTAACATCGAATATTATTTGTTTATTTTTTCATTTTCTTCTTTTGACAAGTTTTCGTCCTCCACTGTCTTCCATTGCCCTTCCACCCGCTTTAAATGGATAACATTCCTCCGTACCAATTGCCCCATTTCTTCGTTTCTTACGGTGACATCGCCCCCTAGTGATTTCTCTACTATATGTGGTGTAGGATTGAAATGAGTAGAGAGCTTGGTCTTTTCCATTTCTTTTACATACACTTTCTCGCCTTCTGCTAATCCCAAATCACCCGCTCTTCTTTTAAGATCTCCATATTCCTTTCCTCTTTCTTTTTGAAACCGGTCACGGTCTATAACTTCAGCGTCATTTTCCGTTTCGTTTATATCCTTCAACATAGGAATTTTATCCCTATTCATCCTTTTGAAAAACAGTTCCGATGGTGTCTTTCCCGTAACTGAATGAGGAGTGGAGTTGTACATCATTAGATATTCATATAATGTTTCTCTCATATATGTTTTCTCGCTTGCCCCTATTCTAAGTCGTTTTAGTATGTCTCTATTTTGATGCTCTACTTCTCCGTTCATCTGCGGCCAATATGGTACCGTGCTGAAAAGCCTAATGTTGCACCCACGACAAAAACTCTTAAACTCCTCGCTAGTGAACTGCCGTCCATTATCAGCAGTAATAGATATAGGATAGCCCAATCGACTGAAGATTTCTTTTAGGATTTTAATAATTTGGAAGCTTGTAATGGTCTTGGTAAGTTTGATCTCTTTATAACGACTGTAGTAGTCAATAACTACCAAAATATAATCGCTACTCGGTAATGGACCCAATAGGTCCATGGCAATGTCCACCCAGGGCTCAGATGGAAGTTCTCAGCGTTTCATCGGCGCTGGGGGATTTGGTAAGCTGACTAGAGTACAACCCTTGCAGCTTTTTACAACAGATTCAACGTCCTTATCTATTTTTGGCCACCAAACCTTGGATCGGAGGCGGCATTTCATGGCCACCAGTCCTGGGTGACCTTCATGTGCTGCATCTAATATTTGCTTCCTTAGACTTAATGGAATTACGATTTTGTTTCCTCTCAAAAGTATGTTCTCATAAAAACACAGTTCGTCTGCAAATAATTTATAGTGCTTCACAGATTCATGCCACTGATGGTTATATATTCCTGTTTTTACTTTGCTTATTTCTTGATCGGTTTCGGATTCCTTGGTTATTTCCTGTATTGAGATTGCACAGGGTCTTGCAAGTTCTACTATTTGATGAACGTAGTCCCCCACTGATGACTGGACTGATCGATTTGAATAATTACATAACCGTGATAGTGGGTCCGCAATATTAGTCTTACCTGATTTATATTTTATATTATAACGATACGCCTGTATCCGTAAAACCCACCTTTCAACGCGGGCACATGGTTTTGATTTTTGGCTAAATAAAAATTCTATGGGTTTGTGATCCGTTATTAAATCAAATTCTTTACCGAAAAGAAATATATTAAAATGTTCAATAGCCCACACTAGGCTGAGGGCTTCCTTTTCTGTTTGACTATATTTCCTTTCACATT
Organism: Erebia palarica; assembly: GCA_964035005.1. NCBI lineage: Eukaryota > Metazoa > Arthropoda > Insecta > Lepidoptera > Nymphalidae > Erebia > Erebia palarica. The sequence continues at coordinate 14,646,966 of OZ035989.1, forward strand.
GACTGAGTGTGCGATTCCCATATGCAATGATTCTTGGTCCTTTATTGTCAATTTGTACTAGGACTGCCCCTAGTCCTACAGGGCTTGCGTCCGCAATTATCTGCGTTTTGTCTTTAACATCATAATATCCTAAAGATTTTATCTCTGACAGCGTCGTCTTTAACTTTTTAAACGCGTCATTCTGATCGTCTTTCCAATATTCCTCGATGTTACCTTTTTTTCCTAATTTCCGTCTCAGTATTTGTTTAAGAGGTTCTGTGGTCGTAGCCAGATTAGTATTATCCATTTATTTATGTAATTGACTAATCCTAGGAAGCTCTGTAACTCGTCTATTGTTTTTGGCACTCGAAATTCGGATGTACTCTTTATATATTTAGGCAAAGGCTTCACTCCTTCCGATTTCAGTTCATGTCCCAAAAAGTTAACAGTCCCCACTTTGTAAATACATTTCTCTTGGTTCAATAAAACGTTGTTTTCCTTTAATACCTGGATCACCTTAGAAAGCCGTAAATCGTGTTCTTTTTCATCAGATCCCCAGATTAAAATGTCGTCTATGAAGTTTATTACTCCTTGACATTTTATCAGCATACTCTCCATAATTTTTTGAAATAATTCTGGAGCGTATGTTACTCCGAACATAAGCCTTTTGTACCCGTAAAGGCCATTAGACTTTATAAACGTAGTCAAATGTCTCGAATTTGGGTGAAGTTCGACTTGATGAAAAGCATTCTTTATATCGAGTTTTGAAAAATATTGTGCTTTTTTATTTTAGGTAATAAGTTCTCCATACAGGGTAAAGGGGGATTTTCTCTTAAAATTGCTGTATTAGCGCGCCGCATATCTACACATAGGCGTACATCACCATTATCTTTGAGGATTGGAACTATAGGGGATACCCACGGCGAAGGTTCATGTACCTCTTCTATTATATCTAAATCCAGCAATTCTTTGATCTTCGCATTTACCTTACCTTCATGGAATTGGTATCCTTCGATAGGATTGCATGATCGGTTTTACTGATGAATCTGTAGGGATCTCGACAAGAGTATCTTTAAATTTTGGGAAAGGTTTTAGTGGATCTGTTTCCATATGATTTACATCCACACCCAATTTCAATACCCCCAATCGGACCGCTGTGTCTTTGCCAAGTAAGTTCCGTGATCCATCCTCAATAACGTAAATAGTACTACATTCCGCCTTCCTGCCTATTTTTGTAACCGCTTCGAAAGAACCTTTGATCTTTAAAGGCGTTTTACTCCCATATGCCATTAGTATTTTATTTGTTCCTTTCACTTGCTTGTGACACACAACCTTGTTGTTCTTCAAATACTCCCAGGTTTTATCAGGTATGAGATTTAATTTGCAACCTGAATCAACCAACATCTCTAAATTTACTCCACCTACTTCACATTTGATTTTGGCGTCCTCGTTCAAATTAAATATTGTATTTCTTCCTCGTCCAGAGAATTAACCGTAGTTTCCTTTCGTTGTCGTTTATAGTTATTCCCGTTTCCTTCCTGCATCCCTTCTAATTTACGTTTTTGTTGATCGTATTTACTCCTGCAGCATCTTTGGAAATGACCTAATTTGCCACAACTATGACATTTCTTTGTTTTTGCCGGACATCTGAAACCTGGCGAAATATGTACGGGCCCTGCGCATCTGCCACACCTAGTCTTCTTTTCTTCATTAAACTCCCTTCCTCGCTTAGTATATTTCGTATTATCTTTGTTTCTACTTTGAATCGCATTCACTTCTTTACTCACGGTCCTTTCCTTTTTTTCATAGCTTTCCAATTGGTAGTTCACAATTTCTAAAGTATTTGCTACTGTCATTACTTTATCTAACGTAATTTCTTCACCCATTGTCAACATTTTCTTGCGTAACTCTGATGATAAACATTTCCCTATTATTTGGTCGATTATATGCTCATCTGGTTTATCAAATTTGCATTTCACTGCCTGATTTCTTAGTCTTATAAGAAATTTATCAAAGCTTTCACCTTCATCCTGTTTAATAAGGTGAAAGATATGCCTTTCATAGGTCTTATTTTGCTTAGGGAGAAAATGTTCATCGAGCTTATTTATAGCTACATCAAAAACATTAACATCGCCACTCGGCTCTACATTTGCTCCAGGCAGATTATAATATATTTCTTGCAGTGCAGTTCCACCCAGAACTAACAACGTAGCTCTCTGTTTACTTGGATTTGTGATATCGACGGCTTCGAAGTAAATTTGTAGGGATCGTTTCCTTTTTCCCACCTTAAGCCCACCGACGTGCTGTCACCTTCAAGGTCCAATTTTTCAGGTGGTAGTAGCTGGTTTGCCATGATTTCCGACCTGAAAATACATCCATCTGAATGAATGCAAAGGTTACTTCCAATTTAATGGAAATCCGAAGCTACTTCCAATTTAATGGAAATCCTACTCCCAATTGAATGGAAATACGAAGTTACTTCTAATTTAATGGAAATCCGGAATTACTTCTAATTTAATGGAAATCTGAAGCTATGCACTTCCAATTTAATGAAAATCCGAAAATACTTCCAATTTAATGGAAATCTGAAGTTACTTCCAATTTAATGGAAATCCGAAGTTACTTCCAATTTAACAGAAATCCGAAGTTATGTACTTCCAATTTAATGGAAATCCGGAGAGAAATAAAATCGATTTTGACAGGTTTTTAAATTTGCTTCCTTCACCCTAACACACATACACACATATTGGCGTTACTTACACATTCGCTGTCAACGCGTAAGTACAATACTAGTTTCATATAGCACTCTAATTGACCAGTACCCAGCACAACCGCTCACTGTTGCAAGAATTTATAGCAGTTGTACTTATTTTTAATTTTACAACAAACGTTTTAGCAACAATACTTAGACCCCGACAGCGAACGTGTTAGCGTTTATTATCACAAGTATATTTCTATAATAGGAAAAATAATCCATGCGGTACCCTGAGCACAACTTGTCAGTTAGTACTCTTTCATGTAGGTATATGGTGAAAACCCAGTGCCCGCGTTTGTACCGAAGATGGATCATCAAATATTTTATGCCAACTGCATCCTGTTTATCGCATAGTTTGATTTTGTGAGTAAATGAGAAGCTTATGTGTATCCTTAGAATACATATAACAGGTACTGAAGACGAAGAATCCACTCTGCAAAATCATTCAAATAACTAACGACTCCTAGCTACGACAACAAGGTTTCCAATCGCAACAGGACAACCCTTAATGAACCGCACCGCCCAAGCTACAATAATCATATTACGGTTACATAAACAAACGCGATCTCTCATTGAACATAACATACCTAGTCACTTAAACAAATGATAGGTGCTTACTAATAGCGCAAGATCGGGCATGGTACACTTTCGACTTTACAGGTAATTGCGATGAACTGAAACTATCATTCATTAATAATTATTATTTGATAGGTACATGGCTTTCCATATCGGAAACGTATTCAATAAATATAAGTATATAACTTGTGGTAATAAACTGCGCAGCACACATTACAATTTTACAATCTTATTCCATAATCTCCCTTATATTTTTTTTTTTTTTTACTGACCTTTTTTTCCGTCGTCGCCACTTTTAATGATTTAACTCCAACTCTCACTGCCTCACCACTTATACCCAGCTACCTATCACGTGACACGTCCGACCGTGTCGAGCACTGATCAAAGACTGCCCCAGGGCCTTTGCACTTAGATCATTTTTCTGTTGTATGGGGATGTTAGTTCCACAACTCCCTAAAGGATGGCGCTCATGGCGCTTATCTTGTACTGAAAGTATGTATACTTAAAAGTCTGTGATCAGGGTCTGTGATGGCGCTGAAATAAGTGTTCGTTCAGAAGCTTATGTTTTAGATAAATTATTGATTTTGCCATTTATATAAACACAAAGCTAATAATATACAAAACTTTTTTTTGAGCAGAATATGAGTTATCTTAGATAATTTATAAAGATTTATCTGTTATAAATTTAGTTTAGTGGAATGAGTTAGAAGTTTAATGAAACATTTGTGTTTTAATTTCCAAACGTGGACAGCCGCCATTTTAAAGTTTGAAATTCGACATTGACATTGACGTTTTCTGGCATGCCGGATGCCGGGTGGACAAAATTATTATTTTTTTGATAAATTCGTTACAATGTGAAACTATATTAATAGAGTGTGTATGATGTGTAAAACATGAAACTGTGGAATAATTGTTATACTTTATGTATATTTTTTGTTATTGAGAATATAAGAGAAAATAATCAACATGCGTTTCATTTACTAACATCTGAACATCCTTACAGTTTGTGTTTATCGTATAATAATTTATCTTAATTATTACAAGGTCACATAATTCTATAGTTGCAGAATTGGTGATCTTGTAATAATTAAGATAAATTATTATACAATACACTTTGTAATATATAGTACTATAGCATTGTGTTATGGTTATACTATATATTTTAGTTGGACAACTTCCCGATAGATGTCGCTGTACATGGAAAGTCGAGTAGCCACTCTATACCAGTATATATAATGTACTCTGTGGACTGCCCCGCGCTTCCTATTGACAGCTAACCTGTCCAACACTATATGCTGGTATAATGTGAGACAGTGTTTAGTATCTACTTAATAGATACACTAAGTACATGAGAACACTACAATGCTATTAGCTGAAAAAATAGAATTTATCCCAGTATAGAATTCTAGCTTGAGACGCTAGCTTACTAACTTTCTCACTAGCTTACTAGCCCATATATGAAGCTAGTTCTATATACACAAAGCCAGAGTTACTAACTTGCTTGCTTACTAACACTGGCTTGCTGCAAGTGCGACTCGGACTCGCGCACCGAGGGTTCCGTACAAAACCTGTAGTAAGTTTGAAATTATTTAAAATATTTTTATTATATGCTGTAACAAAAAATTTATGCTTTTCGCAATTTTTCCTTTATTTGTGCTATAAGAAGTTGCTTCGTACCAAATTCCAAGACTCTGAGTTCACGGGAAGTACCCTGCAGGTTTTGATTCCCTTGCGAGTGTCGAAAATTTGCAGCATAATCGGCTGTATCTTATGATTGCGTTGGCGTAGAAGTTTGATTTTTTTCCAGCTCCAACGGACAGTAGACTTGAGTATTTGATATGAATTTCAGCTTGATTGACCTCCATGCGTTCCTGAGACGAAGGGTCTTGACAGACAGAGAGACGGGCAACAAAGTGATCCTTTAAGGGTTCTTTTTTTTCCTTTTGAGGTACGGAACCCTAAAAACTAGCCTCGTGTATCCCGGGCATAACAGATCAGGAAGATCAGGATGAAAAGTGATGATGTAGAATTAACATTTGTTGCTTCATTTCGCAATCAATTTATCCCAGTAACGACTGATTTCACCGACGCGGCTTAATATGGCTTAAAGTTACGCTCTACACATCACAGGGATTTGCTTATTTTAGCCTACCTACCGTTCCGCCATTTTTTTTTGTGAAATAGCGGCAACTCATATAACCTGTGTTAATAAATAGCTGGCATTAATACAAGCAAGTATTATATGAGACAAAACCTAAAGCGTCAGGTTTCCGACATAAAAGCTATCGAAGTTATAAAGTCTCATATAATACTTGTTTGTATTGATACCCGCTATTAAAAAAAATTGGTTTTATGAGTGGCCACTACTTTGAAAAATAATGCGTGATGGTCGGTAGGCTAAGCTCCATACTAAAATATTCAAACCTCGCTAATACTATCCTTAAGCACATAGCGCATTTGGAATAGACTAGGAATATCCCGGCCAAGAAGATGCTAGTTAGATGTAGGATATCGTATAAACCAAGGAACTTTTAGAGCTCTGCATAGCCACCTCTCCAAAAGCAAAACAAGCTACTTTTTGATGCATGTCAAATATCTGTACCTCTGGGGGCATACCGTTGCTTAAAGTCGTATTATTTTAATATTGCTGACGTTCGTGTTTTAGAATTATAATCCTTATTTAAGGGACGTGAAGTTACGTGCCAAAAAACTGTCACTTAGAAATAATAGTGCCATAAGCGACGCGATGGGAATACCTCCCCTGCCAAAGCTTAAAGTAATACTTAAGCAATATTACTCACATGTCACAAACCTTCAAGTTCATAAAATACGGATTATAATTCTAGAACACGAAAGTCAACAACAACGAAACTATAATATGGCCCACCAGTCATTTATATTTCATGATTGAATATTATTGACTTTTGCTATTGAACTATGAGGTCATAAGGCCCACACTTACATAACACTTTTCAAGGCGGGGAGGGGGTAAGCCACCAGCGGGGGGCGGGAGAGTTGTGTTTTTTAATGTACTCACTCATAGGTATAAAACCAGTGGTTTCAAAGTGCTATGAATTTTGCCGTTTTGCCCATAAATTGAAATTTAGAATGAATGGGCTATAAGGGTTGAGGACAGTTGGTGTCATAACAAAATTAACCGAGCTTTATTTAAAACTAATGAAGCATATAGCCAAATTCAATTATTATATAGCTTAGCGTTGAATTTTATTTCAGAGGACTTCGAGGAAATAAGGCTTCGTTTGAGTTCAGTGTTATTAAAAAAATACTGAGGGCTGGATTACACAGTGTGAGTGAAAAGTGCAGGTATTAAGTGATTAGTAAAATCAACATGTTAAGTAAAAAAGTACATGAATTAAGTCCGAGTGCGAGTAAACTGATTAGAGTAGACTTTTAAAATGCAAGGATCACTTTGTAACATTTACACACTTAACACTTTTATGGTGTTAACGCCAAAATATATGTAAAGTTGTAAACTAATCACTTTGCATGTACACTTTTTACTTATTAGCCTAACTATTCTCAAGTCTAGCGGTGTATGCTACGCCTAAGGGTAATAAAATTTGGCATTTGAAGGGGAAAAGAGTCGTATGTCAGTCGGTAGAGGGAATCTCTCAATTTAATTTGGGGACCCGAAAGTTTTTCATTTCGGTGTCGTTATGAATAAACGTTTTGGTAGGGGAGTCGGCTTTTAGCGAGGATTTGTTCTAAGTTGTTTTACGTTGTCACAAAAATTACGCACTTTGTCCTAAGGTGTTCAAAAATATTATTAAGTATGAGGGGAGCCTTATTATTAGATTTAATTCCGTTGGGATTCGTAACAAGATACATAATTTAGTACTTTTCATAATTTTTTTTTAAATAAACTTTCTGTTTTCTTTTATGCGTAGCGATCTTTTATGCGTAACTCAAGGTATAACTTTAAGGATAATAATCAACATGTTAAAAAGCATACTTGAGAAAACTTATTTTTTCTGTGACAAAGAGTACATTCCAGTTCCTCAATCATACCCAAGCAAAAAAATTACGTCGAATCGAAGCTCTGTCGTGGCGTGAATGACAACAAATAAATAAAAACACTTTCGCGTTTTTAATAATATAAGAGTTATTTGAATTGATCAATTGGCCCATCAGAATCGGTCTATGTAGTTTTGGATACATAATAAAACACTTACAGTTACTTACGAAATCGAACGATATACGAATAAAATTACCTTGAGGAAACGAGAATTCTCCTAGTTTCCTGGTAATTCCCGTTTTCTAAAGGTAATTTAACCGCTAAAGGTTAATGTAACTATACGTACATCTCAGTTCATAAAAATAAAAAAATAAAATATATTTATATTTGATAGCATAAATTATAAAATAATAGTAATAACATATTAAATTAATAATAAAATAATAATAGTATAATTGATCTAGATGAGGAATGAACTTGGATGCAGCCGAAGCGATTTTCGTCATTTGGACCGATCGCCAGGGGAGGAAGCGAGTAGACGACGCGACGCAAGAAATAATGCGTAGCTGTAGTAGTGAGCGCGGTGTTGTGGGGCGCCAAAGCGTATACTATGTCTGGGTCTTCTCCTCCTCATGATGGCGAGAGTGGGAGCGATTCATAGAATTAATATTTTATTATGTGCATTTAATGAAGCATTTCGAACGCATTACATCGTTGGATGCTGTCTAATGCTAGGGGGAGCCTTGGTACTATGTGCCTCGTGAACTTGGCTTGGAGAGTATCCGACGATACTTGATCTGCCTATGGTAGATCTATATACATACTAATAAAAATACAACATACTTACACGCATTATGATCACATATTACTATCGCAGGTTGAGTTGGGCACTGTGGAATATAAGTTACTCGCTTCGGCGATGCCTCAGCACGGCTGGTTCTGCCTTGATGTCTACCTAGTTGGACGTTAAGAAGGGATTGGTTTGTTGTTGAACCAGAAAGCTTGCTTTCTGTGCGCAGTGCACTTCGTGTGCACTTCTATGTTCTACAGTATGTCTGATTACACCTTGCGATCTACTTAAAGACGACTTATGCGTACCATATGTAAATTTACGACGTTCGTTACGTTCGAACAATAACCAATCATGGTTGATAGGACACTGTTTAATATTATCACTACCTATCTTACGTTCCAACAATGTTCTACCACCCATGGAGGTTTCCGCGCTGTATTTTATCTAACCATACTATTACTGAAGGTTGCATCACGCCTGTAGACTCTGTTTCGTTGCGGCGAACTATCCTGCAGAACGCCTGGTGCATCCTTGAAACCTATTTCAGGTATATGTGGGAGTACACCACTCTAAAAATGTAATTATCCACCTATACGCTGACATAGTGGAACGCACCACTATAAAGTATGCCGACATGCGTTGCGCTCTTTCCGCGGTTGATGTCGTAGTGGTTGAAAGGGCTGTTGACTTTTGGTATTCTATGAAACTTATTAGTCCATGCATTAATATGCCTCTTGGGATACCAAGGGAGGAAAAAAGCCTACCTAAATATTGAATTTTATTGGTAGAGTAAGGTGTAGATTCTTAGGGACCCCGTCAGGTTAGTTACATTATGTAAAAGTAACCGGCGGGCAGGCGATGCGCTGGATTTCGTAAGTATTTGTAAGTATATTATTATGTATCCATATAGTTAAGCTGGTTCTGTACAATGATTTCTGTCGTCTATCGAAATTTCTAAGATAGTAGCGACATTTCAGTATTCAGTCGATAGACTGCTAAAATTATCCTTCCGTAGCTTGGTAAAATATTAATTTATGACAAAGTAAAGAGAACTAACTATTCTGGGAACTGTCCAATGTTCAGTGATTTCAATTTGCATGCCATTGTATGGCAGATTGTGACTTGTTGTAACAATTGGTTTGTATACCTTCAATCGAGTAAATTCAATTTAATGTTTGTATTCTTACAAGCTTTTAATAATTTTAATTACAACAATAATTCTATAGTACATTGCTTTATTATTTTTAACACAATAACTTGATTATTTTTGATTCATTTATTCAAGAAATGTATAAGATTATCCTTCCGATTTAATGACTTTATCCTCGTGAATTTTCGAAAATATTTGAAAGCTTAATATCTCCTGTTTATTTTAAAACTCAAACTCAAACTTTATTCATTCAAACTGGGTATCACTTTACACTTAAGGCCATTCGTTTGTATTCTATTCAGTGTGTTCAGGACAAGCCGTGGGAAAAATGGTAGGCTTTTAACCCCGAATGTACGAGCATTTATTTATCCAAATTTTAACACATATCTTTAAACAAATTACAAAAAAATCCGCTAGATTAAAGTAGACAGCGCCACCTATTATAGAAATGAATAACTGTCCTATCAGATAATATGCAATTTTTACAAAAGAAATTGTACACAGTGATAGTTTGTATGAGAGACTGGGCGAAACTCTTCTTGTTTTACAACGTAGCTTTAAAAGAGAATCCTTATTTAAATAACCCTCCGCCGGTAGATAATCGAGAAAGTTTAATTTTGTGTAAAGGAATTGGCTTTAAAATTCTCTTGATCAATCTCCTTTGGGCGGAAATTATGTGTTTTGCTGATTTCAAATTTGTGGAAATGAAGCCAGGCCTTTGTATGCTTTATTTAAATGATTTGAATTATATTTTATTATAGACGATTTCAAATGAAATTGTGGGTCTAATATTGTACGGAAATTTGTAACTAGATGATGCTCGCAACTTTACCAAGCGTTGATTTAGGTTTTTGAACGAAAAAAAAGCCTTCCTCGGGATCTTCCCCTCATCAATATCTTAGTATCTGTACCGTCTTTAACTTCTTAAACTGTAAACTTTTTTTGCATTAAACAGATGGGCAATGAAAAATTTACAGACAGACAGAGTGTGTGTTACGAATATTGGCATGAATCCTACTAATATAAATTCATAATTCATACAAATAATATTATGAATGCGAAAGTGTGTATCTTTGTTAGTTTATTAGTTTGTTGGTTTGTCTTTCAAACACGCCGTAAAAGAGCTACGGATGGACGTAATTTTTTGTATGGGTATACTTGAGAACCTGGAGAGTGACATAGGCAACTTTTTATCCTTTAGAATAATATTTTTTGGTTCCCGTGGGAACTAAAAAATATTATTCTACGCGGACCAAGTCGCGAGCATCAGCTTGTCAGTGTATATTATTGTTTAAATAAATTGAATTGAAACTTACAATGGACCCAAAAACCCTTAATTTAAAGTCTCAAATTCAGTACAACCAATTTTAGTTTCGAAACGTTTCCGTTTGGAGTTCTGGCTGTGAATGTTTACAGGAAATTTAGTTCTAAAACAATATTATTAAGATTCATTTTAATTTGACGCCAATGTGTTCGAACGCTCGAATACAAACGTGCGAACAATCGAAATACCAATTTTAAAACTGGGACTAAGCGTAAAGAGAGAAAACTCATTTGGAAATTCCAAAGTTGAGCTAAGAGATACTCAACACTTCAACAGCTGTTTCCGAATTCAATACTTTTTTAATCATGGGCCAAGTACTTAACTTTCGACTATTGGCCAGTGCTTCGGAGCGAATGAGGATAAAGGGGAATGGCTAAGAGGATAATCAACCGAAATAGTTTTGAGTAAATAGACAAAGAGTACTTGATAAAACGTGAATCTTTGTATTGCTTACAAAATTAAGTTTATTGGCGGTACAATTTATACGCCATACCATATAATTTTTTATTTGCTTAACTATTTATGGCGTACATTTTGGACACGCTTTTTGGTGTTATACTACACTTATATTAATAATATGACTGAGTGTCTGTCGGTGTGTTTATAACCTATCTTGCTGTTATCGCATTTATAATCAGACAAATTTATCTGACCCGGTGACCGCGTCGCTAGTATATATGAAAAATAAAATAAAAACAAAAACTAAACATGCATAAAACTTAGCTCTAATTTTGGCCTCCGGGTCAGATAAGTTTGTGGGACTATAGTGATCCTATTTAACAAAAACTTAAAAGTCAAAAAATTTAGTTCCAATTTTAGCCACCGGGCTAAATACATTTAACGGACTATACTTTGGTTTATATTTTTACGTTCGAGTTTAAGAATTATAATCCTTGTAATTTTAGGGACGTCAAGGTACGTGACAAAACTGTCATTTTCAAATAATACTGCTTAAGCGATGGTAATAGCCCGCCAACCCCCATTGGAGCAGCGAGGTGGGTCTAAGCTCTGATTCCCTCTCTCCCATCAGAGTGGAGGCCTGTGCCCAGCAGTGGGACGTTAATGGGCTGTAGCAGCCTCCCAGTAGTGTGTTTCACCTTATTTTCAGCCTTTCTACAAACTTGGAGTCATTAACCATTGAGGAGTCTACTCACAATGTTTACTATCACTACAAAATTACTGGTTAACCCGTTATGTAGTGGCGGAGGCTAAACCAGCCTGTAATTATCACGTGCTATCATCCTACATACACAATACCCTAACTAATTTCATGTCCATTAGAGCCTTTTGACAACCTCCCTTGCGAGCACTGGGGTCTTTTATATTAAAAATGCCGGGTTCACTTCCCTGAAAGAGCAATTTGAAGGTTTTTCATTTTATAATTACTTATTTAACGAGGGCGACTTAATAAATATCGGTAGGTATTGCGTTCCAAACTAGTGGTAGATTCATTTAGTCAAAGTCAAAGTGTGTTTATTCAAAATTGGTACAGACCTACACAGTACACTTTATGTACGTCAAGTATACAAAGTATAAGACGTGATGGTGATAATTAACGACAGTATCTTAAAACTAAAACTACGAGGGTTTCAAACGCGCCCTGGTCTGAAATGAGCCCGAAACTAAATCAGCCTGTTATTTTTTTTCTTTATTATCACCAACTCACAAAACAGGCTTAAAGATGCAAAGGCACTAACGTTAAAAATTATTCGAATAAAAATTTAAAATGACCCCTGTCTTCATATTGAAGTAACTGAATACCAATTTCGATTCAATCTGACCTGTGGAAGTCGCTGACATCCCTTTATCAACTAGAAAAGAGCTCTAAACAGATAGCAACTACGATAAATCATAATAAATTATATTACAGGGACGTGTAGTGAAAATTCCTTCGTATACAAAATTCTGTTTGCCTACCGAAAGCTCTGGCCTACGTATCCAATTTTCAGCTCAACACATCCAATTTACGTCAAATGTCTCCAGCAGGCGTTTAAGGTGACTTATATCAAACTTTCTGCATGTAAGAAACTTTCTTTCAGCACTATAATGGTCACGCTTAGCCAACACTTATTTTTTGTTATATAGATTATCGGTGTTTTGAACATAACATATTTTTAATTAGCCATCGAATAACCTGTTCTTCTTTATCTACATATCTCTTCTTAATCTAGTTAGGAAACTCATGCTTAATGAAATCATATTGGTTTCAATTCGGAGAAATTATTACTCAAAATTAATTATGAATTAAAACACCGAGACAAAATGATAAATTACTTATTCATAATTGATTAACATAGCTAAAATAACACCACCACACCAAACAAATCCTCCAAATCACTCTCACGTTTGAGAGTGTGCCGAATTACTGGGTGGTGGGGGTCACATGCAGCAGTTGAAAGACACGCACTGTATCACATAGATTTGTCTACTGTGGCGGATTATAGCGAATTAAACTTCTAGTTCATTCATTGTCATGGACTTCCGCAAAGTAAAGCCTGCTTCTAATCAATATTTAAAATAAGGATCATACTTAAAGGATAGAAGTCGTCCCTCACTGCGCTCGCCTGTCAGATTCCTCTCCAGATACGTCTACTATATAACAAGCAGTAACAAAACAGGTGCACCAAGGAGAAAAAACATCTAAATACATATACTTGCAAACATCCAAACTGTCACATTTACCTATTTAATTTAACTAGCTGATGCCCGCGACTTTGTCTGCGCTGTATGCGGTTTTTTGGTTCCCGCGGGAACTCTTTAATTTCCGGGATAAAAAGTAGCCCATGTGCTATTCCAGTCTATAATTAATCTATCTCTGTGTCAAATAACAGCCAGATCCACTCAGCCGTTCTGGCATGATTGAGTAACAAACATCCATCCATCCATACATCCGAATGAAGAAATCTGAAATGCTATTCCATAGACTACTTTTTATCCCGGAAAATTAAAGAGTTCCCGCGGGAACCAATACACCTCAAACCACGTAGACGAAGTCGCGGGCATTCGCTAGTTATTATTATATTATATAATTACATACTTAGTACTGAAATTATCATAATTTTTTATATTATATAATTTCATGGCATTCCGAACCAGTAGATAGATTCAATCGACTATTTAAAAAAAAAGAGCAACTGCTAAGTTTCTTGCCGGCAAGCAGCAGAATCTGTTTTCCGAAGCGGTGGTAGAGTCAAAACATGACGTAACATAAGAGACACCTGTATGTCGAACATGTTCTAAATAAATCGAGTTTATTCAAAAGCACTAGTCTACTTGAATACAAATGTTTTTTATTTGTAAATCCCAGCGAAAATATTCAGGGTAAGCAGTATTCTTATGCATGAAATAATGCACGCCACTGCCTGTTAGTTATTTGGTCAGTAATCCTTTCTGAAATGTTACTGGTTAACCAGTAATGGAGTGGTTAAATGGAACTGCAATTACGAGGTGTTATCAACGTATGAGCAATAGTTACGTGTATGAAATGTGCTTAAGCTTAGACTGGGCACTGGGCAGATATCAATGGTCCAAAATACAAAACTATTACGTTTTGTAACCTCTGACACGACGCAAAAAAGAGGTTTATTACAAGTTTGAATGCTTTGTCTGTGTATCTGTATGTGCGTAAGGTTTATTTTTCAAAGACGTATATGGTTTTTGTTTCCGAAAACGTGTGTTCAACCGAGATGGTTGTAGTTAAATGTTTGATCAAATTTTTTTCAGAAGTATAAAGATTATCACTCAGCTGTTGTAGGGACCTCAGATGTACGATCTTTTTATACGACTGCCTGAAAAAAGGAGTGTATTGTTTTCAGGGTTCATGTATGCATGTATGTGAGTTTGTATATTCCACTATAACTTCTATACGCCTGAACCGATTTTGATAAATGAGGTATCGTTAGAATCCCTAGCTTATGCCGGGTGACATAGAATAGTAAAATTTTTAAAAAATTGATTGGGTGACCATGGTCCCTCATTAAATACTAAAGATGAAAAAAAATATTGCGAAACTAAGATTAACTATATAATCATCATCTAGAAAGTGATGAGTAAATTCCAAAAACATATAACACTATAGTTCAATATCCAGTGATTCACAAAAAAATATAATTTAATAAAAATGTGAATAAGACTTTAGTTTAAAAAAATATTGATAGGGTGACCATGGTCCCGCATTAATTAGTTCGTTTTTTGGCAGGACAGTCGTGTTCTTTTAATTTTTTAAATTATGACTTTTGATATTAAAATGGAAAAGGTGACTGACTGACCTATCAACGTACAGGTCAAACCATTGGATGTATCGAGCTAAAATTCGGCATATAGATTCGCCAAGAAAGTATTTTTGACCCCTAAAGGGGTTAAACAGGGATTTTGAAATTCGTATGAAAATCGTAACGTGATTCCTAACAAAAGTTCAAAATGAATCTATAAAGCATTTGAAGTAAATGGCAAAAATTAAACAAATGTCATTAAAGTCCCACAAACTTATCTGACCCAGTGACAGCGCCGTTAGTAGATATGAAGAATAAAATTTAAAAAACTTATTGGATAAAAATTAGTTCCAATTTTGGCCGGCGGATCAGATAAGTTTGTCGGACTCTATAATTACAGGGTCTTTGAGAAACGCTATACTATCATAACTTATACCACAACCAAATCCATAGGCTGTAGATAAATCCACACTAAACTGTTCCTGGTAAGCCACTGATGAAATGCAATTATTGTAACTCACATCCGTTGTCCGTTCAATCTTCGCATCCAATTTACGAGAATGCCGCCTGTCTTGACCAGACTTCGACTTCACTTAAGATACTTAGATTGTAGTTCGCGTTTTAGCAGATTCCTTCTGTGTTGTAGAAAATTTCATAGATGTACAAAATGATTTTATTTCTTGACTGCCTTAAACAGCTGATGTTGGGTAATATTGGCTAAAAATGAATTTTGTACTTTAACAATCGTATCTATATATTATATATATATATATATATATATATATATATATATATGTATATATATATATATATATATATATATATATATATATATATATATATATATATGTATATATATATATATATATAATATATATTATATTATAGATGCGAAAGTTTGGATGGATGTGAGGATGTTCGTTACTCAATCACGCCCCAACGGCTGAATGGATCTGGCTGAAATTTAATAAATAGATAGATTATAGTCTGAAAAAGCACATAGGATACTTTTTATCCCGGAAAATTAAGAAGTTCCCGCGGGAACCAACAAACCTCGATCCAGGCATGAAGTCGCGGGCATCAGCTAGTATTCATAATATCTTTCATTTAATTTGATTGATTGATATTCTCAGAAGAACCTCAAAGGTGTATTAGCAGGAATAATGTTTAATACACTGCGGACAAAAAATTTATTTGGCGGACAAAAAAACGCGTAATCTTTACTTATATTATAAACTATATATGCGAAAGTTTGGATGAATGGATGTTTGTTACTCCATCACGCCAGAATGGTTAGACGGATCTGGATGAAATTTGGCACACAGAAATATTATAGTCTGGTGTAACACATAGGCTCCTTTTTATTCCGGAAAATTAACGAGTTCCCGCGGGATCCGAAAAAACCTCAATCCACGCGGACGAAGTCGTGGGTATCATCTACTTTGATATATACATAAATATAATTATACATAACTAAATCAGGCTTTAAAAATGCTCGAGGTCAGATTTATATAAAGAAGGTGCCACGCTATACCTTTAATAACTAACACATCACGTCATCACGTCAATAGGCAAAATCGATCTTTTCCAGTCAAGTATTATTAGCTAGAGATGATATCATAGAGGCAAAGCTGTGATGTCTCCCCTCAGAATAACCTCAAGAGAGTGAATTTAGAAAATATCATTTCCTAAATTGACTTTCACCTCACGGGAAAGTACTCGCAACCCAAGTCGAATTAGATTGAATATGGGCGTGTATAGGAGACTAGATTTTATTTGAAACTAGCTAATGCCCGTGACTTGGTCTGCATGGATCGAGGTTTTTTGGTTCCCGTGGAAACTCCTCAATTTTCCGGGATAAAAAGTAGCTTATGTGCTATTCCAGACTATAATCTATCTCTGTGCCAAATTTCAGCCAAATCCGTTCAGCCGTTGAGGCGTGATTGAGTAACAAACATCCATACATCCATACATCCATGCAATTTGGCACAGACATACATTATAGTCTGGAATTACTTATAGGCTACTTATTATCCCGGACAATTAAAGAGTTTTTGCGGAATCCAAAAAACCTCAATTAACGTAGACGAAGTTTAGTAGACAATCAACAGGCATCCATACAGGCTTCATACTAATACTATAAACGTGAAATAGTGTTTGTTGGTTTGTCCTTCAATCACGCCGAAACAGAGCAATGAATGGACATGATTTTTTAAGAGTGACATTGGCTACTTTTTATCCCGGAAAATTAAGGAGTTCTCGTGGGAATCCAAAATGTATTACACGCGGACAAAGTCGCGGACATCAGCTATTAATAAATAGTTTTAGAAATAAATTCCTACAGAAAGAATCAGAGTAACCGACATTACTCAAGATGTCTCGAAGCCGAGGAAGTAATGGTTGGAGATAGCTCGGAAAATCAATATATCTGTGCGGTCCTATAATGTGCTATAATGGCAATTCCACACTAGAAACCCCGCCTTTGAAAGACCCCTCGCTAGGATGGATGGACACCAAGTGAGACTGTGGGTTTGTGTCCTATGAAACCTAAGCTCTTCTCCCCCACCTAACTGTCGAAAAGCTATAACAAGCTTGCGGTACCCTCGTCTTGCACCCCGATGACCAAATCACTACCGACAATGCTCCCTACATAGGGCTACACTCAAACACCAACCAAACACAGCATCTTCGCCGGCGAAGACGAAGACCCCGATATCTTAGGTCACCCGGACGTGGTCTTAACCTACGGCCTCGGGGGCGTATGGACTAATCTTGTCCAACCGACCTCCCATTCATCCCAACGTCATCCTAAGCCGAGGTCTGAGCCTCATAGGAGGCGCCCTTAGGAAGACATTGCCCCCCGCCCAATAACATCAATCCCTAGGGCTCCTTTCTCGGCGACGCCTAGCACTCGCCCAACCCCCTGGTGACGCTGTAGCAGCCAGTAGGGCCTATGCAGCATACTCAATCCGAAAAAATACCCCCATCTCGCTCCCACCATTAAAGTGAGTCTTTTACTGTAAAAGCAGTCATTTTTGTTTTTCTCTTTATAGGAATACATAGAGCGTATTAAATAACAAATGACAACTCATATCTAGTTCGCGCATTCGCGTTTAAAGTATTCACTATTAAGCTTAATTTAGTGTTTAGTGCGGGAGTTATCTTGTGAAACATAAAATAAATTTAGAAAAAAAGACAACAATAAAAGCAAAGTTACAATGAATACAAGTATTTATTGAATAAAATTGAAATTTACTTAACAATATATTATATATAAACTTTCAAAATAATATAATATATACTTTATGTATTTTTTTTAATCTGCCACGAATTAGCAAATGCTGTTGTGAAACTGCCATAATAGTATACAACTAATAACTAATAACTCCCTGTATTCCCTGCCACGTTCAACTTAAGTACCTTCAAGGCCAGATTGAATAAGCATCTTCTAGGCCAGCTCGCTCCAACCTAGACCTCATCATTGCCATAAATTAAGCATGATTGTCGTCAAGCGCAAGCCTATCTCGCAATAAAAAAAAATGTTATACCGTAGGGAACGGACTACCTCGTGAAATCCTTCACCCCGAATAGATCATACATAACATATTTTAAACATATTTAAACGTTGTGTATAAAAAAAATCTATAGTTAAGTAATGTAGTTTGTTCATCTTCATCGTCAAAGCAGGTGATATTGAACTGCTCAAAATGCACGTAATTCCGAAGAAATAGAGGCACGTGCCCAAGGATTAGACTCCGGACCCCTGAATCGAAGAATGAATTCTTAACCAGTAGGCTAACACAGCTTAATATCAGAAATACCTACTCTATAATAAATAGATATTGGATAGTCATTCATGACACAAGCAATATCCCTAATTGTCCTTTCTAATTATTAATATCATCAGCTATAATATAACAACTAATCTTTATATACTAGGTATAGTGCACTAAGCTGTATCCTTAATGGGATATTGTGTTTTACACGTAATAATGGTCTGTTTTCCAAAACAATAAGATCCAAAATGGCATGCTAGTTTTATTAAGGTGTCAAACCCTACCCAAAATACCGCGGCGTCATTAGGCCCTGCCGAATCTACCTCTTATAATTGAGGCGCGTTATTTGAATTCTAGTTGCCTTATCCATTAACGCTTACTAGCCCAAGTTTTACTTCAGACAACAGACTTTCGAAAATTGAAAGCTATTACCCGTTCCGGTACGATGCCGTGTAGAAACCGATTATGGGTATGGGTTTAATATAACATCCATGCCCATAACAGGTTAGCCCGATACCATCTCATAGACTGCATCATCACTTACCATCAGGAGAGATCGCAGTCAAGGGCTAACTTGTAGTGGATAAAAAAATTATATTAACCTGACTTTTTGGTCTGAAGTTCACCATAATTATTATAATGTGCGCAAGCATAGGTACAATAAAAGAGACCAGTGTAAATTTATATAGTAAGAATAGTTTTAATTAAGCTCTTTTAAGGTCTAGCCCCACTACAGAGGCGTGGCACGTAGCGTCAAGTATTTTTAATAAAAAAAAAATAATAAACAAAAGGAAAATTTCCATCTCAACAAATAAACAACCATCACAACACACAAACTATGCGAGATTCCAATCCTAAAAATGTGTCAGGTCCAGTCTAGTTCTAGTCCCACAAATTTATCTGGCCCGGTGGCCTGTTAAGTTTTTTTTTATTTTCTTTTTCCTATCTACTAGGGACGCTGTCACCGGGTCAGATAAGTTTGTGGTACTACACATTAAACTAGCGGCACGCTATGATGGCCGGTTTGACGTTTGTCCGCTCATGAAGTTCCGTATTAATTGATAACGACTTTGAAGGAAATAATTGTATTACTTTATTGACGATAGTGATGTGCAGAGATTCATAAATTTTATCGAATGTAGTTTTAGGTTTAGGACTCAAAATTTATTTATTAAATTGATTTCTTAAATGTATACAAGTGTAGAAAAATCAGTTTGCACCATTTAAGGGGTGAATGTACTTGTGAATATGAACAATTTTCACTATGTGGACAAACCTCTGAAATCGCAAAAAAATATCAATAAATTTTTAAAAATGGAATCTAATACGATCGTCACATAGGATCGCTGGCTAGCACAACTACTACCTCCGGCAAACTCGCGTCAATGCTCAATGCAAAACAAAGCAGTTTCGAATTGACGTTGCTTCGAAAAGTATAAACTGTCAGTGCAATGCGATTGTGATATAGTTTTGACCTGGCTTTGGATTTCAAATATTGATACTGCATTACTGTTGACCCTTGCTCGTTAATTTGGACTCTGTTCAAGCCCTTTGTTGTGGATTTCGTCGATATGACCGAACGTACGCAGAGAACTGTTCTAAATAGTCAGACACGTGAGTTCGTAATACGCCTTCGTAACTATTTCGATCGTGAAGCTCAAAATGGAGGGCCAATTTTACCTATAACGTCAGTGGTTGAACGCGTAGCTGATGCGCTTAATATTGGACAACGAACTGTTAGACGGATAACTAAAAAAAAATATGGCGAGACTGGCACAGAAGAAAATAAACTTCACACACCAAAAAAGAGAAAACGAGCAAAACCAGTCGTAGGCATCGATAGCTTTGATGCCGATGCTATCCGAAGACATGTTTACGGCTACTATTTACAGAAGGAGTATCCAACAAGAAAAAAGTTGGTGCATTCACTGAAGGAAGCTGGATTATTCTTCGGTGGGGAAAGTTCTTTAACGAAGATTTTGAAGACCATTGGATTTCGATACAAAAAATGTAACAAACGCAAAATATTGATGGAAAGATTTGATATAGCGATGGCAAGGTATACTTTTTTACGGCAAGTGAAAGAAATCAAAAATTGGCAAAATGTTGTGTTCTTGGATGAAACATGGCTTAATGCTAACCATACTGTAGGCCGTTCTTGGAACGATGACACAGCAGCATCTACTTCCAAAGTTCCTGTAGGAAAAGGATCGCGACTTATAATTTGTCACGCCGGAACCATCAACGGGTTTGTCGAAGGTTCTCTCATGGCTTTTGCGTCAAAAACCACTGGAGACTATCATGAAGACATGAATGGAGAAAAGTTTACTGAATGGTTTACCTCAATGTTGTGTAGCCTCCCTGAACCATCTATTATAATTATGGACAACGCCCCATACCACTCGATGCAAATTGACAAGCCACCTGCCCAATCCCAAAAGAAAGCTGATATCGTCGCATGGCTTCGTAAAAATGGCGTAGATGCAAACATGAATATGTTAAAAGCGGAATTAGTACGTCTTTTAAAAGAAAACAAACCAACCAAGATCCGATACGTCATTGACGAAATAGCATTAGAACATGGGCACAGAGTTATACGGTTACCGCCTTACCATTGTGAGTATAATGCGATTGAGTTGGTGTGGGCTCAAATTAAGGGATATGCTGCAAGACACAATACAGAACCCCCATTTACCACAAAAAAAATGCTAAAATTATTAGAAGAAGCTTGTGAACATGTGACTAAAGGAGACTGGGAAAAGGTTGTGAATAGAACTGTTAAATTAATAAGGGAAGATTATGAAAGAGATGTGAAAATAGATAATATTATAGAAAACGAACATATAATTATTAATGTATGTGATGATAGCAGTGACGACAGTGAAAATAGTAGTATGGACGAATCTGATTAATTATGGCCTTTTGTGGCACCTTTTTTGGTATCTTTTGTATTCATATGTTTCTTGTGTGCATATAAAGTATGTATATTCATTTTCGTTCAAATATTCAGTTCGTTCAAATAAATTAAATAAACATATACATTTTTGTTTTATTAAACCTATTTAATCAGGTACAAAAACAAAACTTAATTGTTTTTTGTTCGAGAATAAATTGACATTCCACATCACTATTGTAATGTGTCAAACCGGCCATCATAGCGTGCCGCTAGAGTAGTATAATCCTAATTTTAGGGACGTCAGCGTACGTGACACCAAACTGTCAGTTTGAAATAATACTTCTTAGTGTTCCTTGAGAGCGGCACCGCGATTGCGTAACTTTTGCATAAATCATTGTTACAATATCAATGGTTGTGATTGTCTGAATTTATGGTATTCTTGCTGCGTCAATGGATTTTGTCCAATAGTGGAAGAGTATTAACCAATCAGAGTTGATTGCGCTCGTTACACTGTAGCTGGCATTTTTTGCCGGTCGCCCTGCGGTTTTCTTTTGCATTCTTCCAGTAAGTTATTTTCACTCAAGTAAAAATAACTTACTGGAAGTATGCATAAATTTATTGGCAAATCAAAAGCATGAAGTGTGCGCACGTTTCTATATTTGAACGTTAATTTCACTGATTCCCCTCGCTTGTCGAATTTTCGTAATATAATATATTTAGGTAGAGCCATTTGCGATGCCCTTTTGATAAAATTAATCTAAATCTATCGCTGGAAATAGATAGACGTGACAGTAAGGTGCCAAATTAAAAAAATAATTTTGAAACAAATTCGATAATACCCCCCGACTTCTTCCGCGTTGAATGTTCATTCCTGCAGGAACTCTTTAATTATCCGAGATAAAGTATTCTATGTGTTCAGGGCTGTCTTTAACCTATTGGCCTTATGGAGGCCTTGGGCACATTAGGGATTCTATGAAAAGGCATATTATGCCTGTTTTAACAAAACAGTCCTTTGTCTATTTTGTTAAAACAGGCATAAAAAGAGTAGGTAGATAAGCAATATTTCAGATTGATTCAACTGTTATTTTAAATGATTACTTTAAAAAAAACTTCAAGATCAATTTAAAATCTGATTAATTTACTATTGAGGTACTTACTATAATTATTATTTTGAACTTAATATAAATGTATAGTTGTTAGTGAATATCGATTATCGGTTATCTGTCGGTTGGTGATCTGGCAGTAACTAGGGGGCCCTCATCGATCGCGGGGCCCTGGCCACCACTTGCCCAGAGTACCCAGTGAGAAAGAGAGGCCTGTATATGTTAATTCGGGCTATAACCTACCTCCTTTCCAAATCTCAGCCATATCCAGTTCTTGCTTACAATCAACTTAAAAACATCCAAACTAAGCAGGATGTGTATCATCATCATCGCGTACCTTGTTCAAAATTAAGTTTGGCGCGCGAACAACTTCTCTATTTTGTGCCACATCTTTGAGCTTCGCATAGCTAAGCCCCGTCCACTCCCTTATATCGTCCAACCACTTGCGCCTTTGGCGACCTGGAGCTATCTTGCCTGCAATTCTTCCTTCCAAAAGTAATCTTAGAAGTGAGAATTGGGCTCCTCTTTGTAGATGTCCGAAGAAAGCCATTTTTCTCCGCATGATGGTGGACATGAGTTCTCTGCTTTTGTGGACTACTAGGCTGTGTAATCGATTGTTAACTCACGTGTTTTGTTATATGGCTGTCAGCTATTCGTCGCCACGTCGCGTGATCTTGCTTATGAATATGGATCCTGTACAGGTTCGAAAATAGTCGGGTATATTCTGACAAATCACGTTACACGAGTTAGTAACAGTTCACATAATATAATGTGTTTATCTATACTAATATTATAAATGCGAAAGTTTGGATGGATCGATGTTTGTTACTCAATTTCGCCAGAACGGCTGAACGGATCTGCATGAAATTTGGCACAGACATAGTTAATAGTCTGGAATAGCACATAGGCTACTTTTTATCCTGGAAAATTAAAGATTTCCTGCGGCATCAGCTAATGTGTTTATAATGAATTAAATAATGCCCGCGACTTCATCCGCGTGGATTAGTTTTTTGATTCCCGCGGGAATGAATCCTTTAATTTTCCGGAATAAAAAGTTGCTCATGTAGCAAATTTCATCAAAATCGGTAGAAAAGAAGGGCCGGGAAGCGTAGCAGACAGACAGAAAGACGGATACACTTTTCACCAACCGATTTTGATGAAATTTGGTACAGGATCAGATTGTATCCCGGGGAACAATCTTATCCTGTACCACATAGGCTTCTTTTAATACTGCGTTAAAAAGTTCCCGCGGGAATCACAAAAACTTAATCTACGCGGATGGAGTCACGGGCATCATCTAGTTTATAATATTAGTACGGATATCACTCTCGATAGTTTTTAAGCACTATAGGACTATTCATTTTCCTCCTAACAGTGCCTGTCCAATATCTTGAGCGGGGAAGCGTTCAGCATACCAAATAGATTAATAAAAGATGACGTGGTAAAATTATAACGTGTACTGAAAGTAAAGAGTAACGTTACGCTCGTAACAATACGATAGTATTGTTACGATTAGTATTGGTTGTTAAAGTAACGAATACATACGAGCACACAATTTCTCGATAATTTAGAGTTAAATTAGGTGTAACTCACCTTTGAGCGCAGCGACGCCAGTGACCTAGAAAGGAAAAGGGTTGGATTAGTCACGGTGAATTACCTTTACTGCTGACAATTTTATTTGTTTAAGGAAATCGACATCCCCTAGTTTGATTAACGGGATAATTAAAAAAGGTCTCAAATAAACAATATAATAGCTATACTCGTATTTTGGATTGGACAACACGTTTTGACATTAGCTAACGTCAAATTGTAAATATATAATGATGCCATATATTTTATGGTAATAGTGATGTGATGCGATTCGGTTGTCATGTGAATTAGTCAATGAACCAGTTTCTGCTTCTCTATTTTTTTAATTGAGCCTTCAACCCGTAATGTTTGACACGTTTCTATAATTACCCGTGACTACAAAAAGACTGATAATAATATCAATATTTTTGTAAAAGACTCATAATAATACCAATCTTTTTGTAATGTCACCAATCTTTTTGTCCCCAGGACTATTTATTTTTCATAAAAATCTGGCACTTTTTTAATGAAAACAGAAACGTCAAAAAATGTTGTGCAAGTAAAAATTCTACTCATAGGTAAGGTGGTCTGAATCAGCAGAAAAGATGGGCCGTGAAATCGTAACAGACATACAGACAGCCAGATACACTTTCACATTTATCATATTATTTAGTATGGATATGTCACCGTAAGATTCTAAAACCATTAGATTGTAATCTAACTAGCGAAATTGTAAACTGTCGACACATTGTGAACCGTTCAATGTTCTGAGTGTCAATTTTTGAAATATTCGTTGTATTTACGTTTTCTTGTCTCTTTCTTGTAGGTTAGGTTAGGGTTCGACATAAATAATCAGATAGTGAATCACTTAGGTTTTATCGGGTTAATATACCTAACAGATTACAATCTACCGAAAAATAATGCGTTAAATTGGAATCTGTCGACAGTTTACAATTTCGCTAGTTAGATTACAATGTAACGGTTTTTGAAATTTTACGGTGACAGATATAAGTTCTAAGAGATTGGTGCATTCCAGCGTTAACTGCATTGCTCGTCAACGTGGCTTGCTGTTATTATTATGAATTCTATATCGATAGCGATTGCGTTGGGCGATTACCGTGCCATTTATAATTTAACAAGAGTCCTATATAGAGACCACAAATTGTGGTTATTAGTTGTCTCAATTATGTTATAGTCATATTATTGTAAGCAATTTCCGGAGTTTAGGTAATTAACTGCCTCGTTGGTCTAGTGGTTAGCATATTCGACTGCGGCCGACGAGGTCCCGGGTTTGGAGAGCACGTTAAGCCGTCGGTCCCGGTTATTAACACTAACATGATAATATTCGTTAAAGCCCGCCAACCCGCATTGAAGCAGCGTGGTGGGTCGAAGCTCTAATTCTCTCTCTCATATGAGAGTGGAGGCCTGTGCCCAGCAGTGGGACGTTAATGGGTTGTAATGGTGGTGGTGGTGGTAGATAATTAAATTATGTCAATAAGTACTGTTCTTTGAGTTATATTTATCAATTATCACCATCAAACCGCCAAATTGTATACTTATTTTGTTATTAGCTAAGTTTACTGTTGTATAATTTCCTTTGTGGTGTACAAAAAAATTACATGTATTATCGTATATATATTATAAGTATAGTATTTTTGATCTAATGGCTCTGATAGTTCCTTAGATAAGATGATTTGTGAAATGGCGATAATGAAAAAAAACACGATTGAGTTTGTTGTGAGCTCTTCTCAGACCAGGGCGCGTTTGAAACCCTCGTAGCTCTATAAAAAGTAGCCAATGTCATTCTCCAGATCTTTAACAATATCTATGCCAAAAATCACGTCGATCCGTCGCTCCTTTGCGGCGTGATTGAAGGACAAACCATAATAATAGTATGACAAAATGAAAACAAAATCTAAACGCTTTGTGGTGCAAGACGGCCTTAATATCAAAGCTATCGCCACTCATAGGCTACAGTACTATTATATCAACGCTCAGTTTATTAAAAAGTCTAAATTATAACTTTCGGGATACAACAGTATTTTATCTGCCACAGACCCAAAATTACGCAGCCTGAAACTCCTATAATAAAACAATAAGCTCTCTTAATAACGAAACTCCGAGAATTAATATTCTTTCCCTTTAATATATTCACTTTCCCTTAATAAATTAACATTGTATAAATAAATAAAACTGCACAATTGAGCAATAAAGTGGCCAAGATGGGGCAATTTAGCAGTAAAACGGAACGTTATATTAAAATAGCTAAAGTTTCGACTTTGAGGTCGATTGCTTGTGTTTTTTGTGTACTTCACATATAGATGTAAAATCTCACATCTATGGTACTTCATATGAGATTGTAATATTCATGGCACCATGTTATCTTAACGCGTTATAATAATTTTCGAATGTATTCTATATCTCAAGCTGGTAGCCGCTGAAAACAAGACCTTCGTCTAGCAGGAGTCGTCTATAGGTTGAGACGACAATTTCAGAAGATATTTCTATTTTCATCTGCTGAATGCAAGCTATCCCTGTGCCAAATTTCATCAAGATCAGTTCAGCAAGTTTAGTAGAACTTTTCAAATTTAAAATATTAATAGTAATATAGTTCAGATGATCAAAAAATGCTTCAGATGATCAAAAATTATTTTTTCAATCCACTTTATTGCACACCAAACTAGAAACAAAACAGAAGAAAATAAAAAAATACATTAAGGGAAGAATCTGTACAATAATGGCAGTCCGAACCACTAGTAGATTCACTCGATGATTCAAAAGTACTTGTAAAAGTTTATTTGAATAAAAAGGTTTTGAATTTGAATTAGAAAATTTTAATAGGCGGCCTTAAAAAATAGAGTTTAGTAGTGTAGTTAAAAAAAATATCTTTTTATCGTGAGTGATATTGATTATAACTATAAATGCATTACCGATTGTAAATCACTTGTTTTGACGGAAAATGCACGACTAGTTTCGCACTCGTCCGGGGTCCTCCTCTAGTCGGGCATTTTCCGACAAAACAAGTGAGTTACATTTATATTTAGTTATAATTATTAAAAAATATAGTTAGAACTATTCCTAAAAGTGAGATTTCGCACGCACCCTATCAGAATCATGCCATCAACAAAACTAAGTCAATTAATAATATCAACGCTGCATTTGTCAGGCGAACTGGAACCTCCCCTAAATACAATCTCAGCTATTCCATTAATAGAGCCTCATACAAAAGCCATACAAAAGAATTTACTTAAGACGTCGCATCAACTAACGCGTATCCTAATCTGCCATTACAGGGAATCCCGGCATCCCTTCTTCCCCTCTTTTTATTTTCTTTTAATAATGTGTAGGGTGGTCGTGTTATATCCTACTGTACTGTTGTTTTGATGAGATTTTATCCATGAACATCTGACGATTAATTGTTGCTTAATCTGACCCCCGATTGTGTAAGGAGATCGTAATCGTTATCGTTTGTCAAACGTATACTTCGACCTGTTTATGGAGTTCATAAAAGCCTGCACGTAAAAAAGCATGTATGAACTACTTAAACTGATCGATTAAATTAATACGTTCTAAGCTGACAAATGATTACGATTTACTTAGACAACTGGGTATTTGACAATTATTCAAATACAAATTATTTTTTAGTGATTATTAAATAGAGGAGTCGTTATGTCCACTTCCTCTGTTATTTTTATGTTGAATAACTATTTTAAACTATCGATTAAAGTAAAAAAGTACGTCGAACTTTGATGACGTTACTATTCAATATTTCATACAAAACCCATACGACGCAAACTTGAATCGTCGTCTTTATAGACCCAATTGGGTATTTGACAACTACTCAAATCAGCAATTTTTTTCATTTGACATATGAAAAAAATTGCTGATTTGAGTAGTTGTCAAATACCCAATTGGGTCTATAAAGACGACGATTCAAGTTCAGACTGTAAATAGTCCTTCCTCATGCGGCATTTTGACCCTTAGGTATTATATATAAGTAAGGAGAAGGCCAAGAGAAAATAATCAAAATTTAATCATTGTACTATACACGAAATACACATTAGGAAGCGAGATAATGTCATCTCTAACTGTGTAGAGTCAGCATAAAGTGGCGCTAATGTTGCTTTCTCACGTTCTTGCATTGCCGTATTATATTCGCCATTCGTACATTCGGATATCTTTATTAGGTAAAACTAACTTTTGCTTTTAAACTTCTTTAATTAGGAATCGAGGATATAATACATTTAAGACCAGCTGATGCCCACGACTTCGTCACTGTGGAATAAGTTTATTTAATTCCCACGGATTTTCCGGGATAAAAAGTAACTCTCTAAGTTATCAACTGTACCCATGTAAAAAAGTCACGTCGATCCGTTGTTCTGTTGCGGTGTGATTGACAAACCAACAAACAAACAGATTTTTGCATTTATTGTATCAATGTTATGAGAAAATAATCCCGCGAGGTTTAAAGGTTTTTTTTAAATCCTGTGAGAAACCTTTGTTTTTTTTCTATTTTTATTCCTATCTGTTGTGGATAACTGTTTTAAAATTCAATTGCAAGATTTGACCTAAACAGACATAAACATTGCAAGTCAAATAATAATAAGCTTTTAAATAAAATAATACTATTTTCAATGTTTTAAATAAGGAATTAAGTATATTAAATTCTAGGTAACTAGACGTCGGTTAAAAATGAAGGAATACGTGTTTAACGTTTATTGGCAATTCTACCCTCAATTAATAATTAATCATTAATGCCACCCGAGCGAAGTAGGGGCGGGCCGGACACCCAGTTTTCCATTATTATTGTAAGAAAATAAAACCACACTAAAATATCACCCCTATTCATAAAAATGTTCATAATAAAACTGACATAATCCAAATTTTATCACTCCGCATAGAAGAGGTAAACACATTAGAGAGAACGATAATGCCCGCTAGTAACTGTTTGACGTCAGTGCTGCAAACACCGCCATGCTACACTCGTGCGCTAAGTTCGCCATTACTACATTCTGATCTCTTTATTAAAACCGGCTCTCACTACTGAGCTGTTTTGGAAGAGCTCCTTAATTTTGCAGCTCAATATCGCTTATAGCTTATGAACTTAGACTTACTACTAACAAGGTACTTACCTCCCTAAGTTCTACACATCATTCTACGTTAAGGCGAGAAGGCGTTCATACGTTAAACAACAAGCCCACGCGAATCATCCGCGTTGTAAAGGAATCACGTTTTATCCTGTTCCGGTAGTCTGTGCAGTTCAATGTAAAAGTGCACGCGTGGAAAGAAGACAATTTTTGTCTGTAAAAAGTCCTGGTCTTTTATGCTATAAGCTAGACGATGCCAGCGACTTCATCCACCTGAATTGAGTTTTTTTGGTTCCCGTGGGAACTCTTTAACTTTCCGGGATTAAAGTAGCCTATGTATTAATCCAGGATATATTTATTTTTATTCCAATTTTCAGCCAAATCCGTCTAGTAGTTCTTGCGTGAAAGAATAACAAACATACACACATATACAAACTTTCGCCTTTATAATATTAGTGTATTATGACTCAAGGACATTGTGATAAAGAAAGCTGACGCCACATAAAATTTAAGTTTGATATAGTTCTTGCATTTCACGAGCGCGCGTGAACTTTACTTGTGGTTATGCCCGTTTTGCAAGTATGCGTGCTTCTCGGAGCGATCAGTCGTACGCGCAATCACGTACACGCACACATTTACACGTATGCAAATGTATACAGATAGCAATTTAATACAACCATGAGCCAAGCGCACTCGAGAATTGCACGAACTGTACTATACTAGTTTTAGCATTAGTCAAACCCCTTCCCTTGTGAGCCAAACCAAATGATTACATATACTAATTAACCCTTGAAGAATATGAAAGGAGCTCCAAAAACAAACTCCTAGAACTTTTTATTAATATTCAACTTCTGGCATCGTTAAATATGCCTCCCTTAACCATCCTTTTGAAGTGACACGCGTCAAATGAAAGAAAATCATACCACTAGACAAAGGGAAGCGATATAATTTATAATTTATGGCCCTAGTTAAATAAAGGGTGAGAGATGATGGCGGTCTGTCCTCATTTCGGGACAAGCGTCCTTGTTATTGTCTCATTTGTGCGAGGTGGATTATAATTATTAAACTTTAAAATTGTATGGTCTACCTGCGTATACATCTATGTAGTATATGCATTATGTTACTCGTAATTCAGTTGTACGCAATCATAAAATAAATATACCTACTTATTTAAAGTTATAATGTAAACCGCCACAGAGTTCAAAGCTAGTATTAATATTTAAGCATTTTCTTTTGTATGTAGGTTTATTATATATACACGACTTAATATTTATTTATATTTAATTATTAGTTATTTTAGTATTATTAGTATGTACAGTTTAAGTAGTATATTATCATTGCATGTTTATAATTTTTGTTCCACTTTCCCGCTCCTTTTTAAAGTTTTTAAGAAATGGGTTGTCTGAAGGAGATCACTTTTAGTGATAAGACCGCCCTTGGGCCCACGTTGTTTTCTGTTTTTATTATACGACTGCCTGAAAAAAGAGTATATTATTTTCAGGGTTCATGTATGTCTGTGAGCTTGTATATTCCACCTTACTATCCATAGATCTGAACCGATTTTGATAAATGAGGTAACGTTAGAATTCCTAGCTTATTCCGAGTGACATAGGCTAGTATTTGTTTTTTAAATTGATGGTATGACCATGGGGCGCATTAAAGATAAAAGTTGAAAAAAAAATCGGTAAAATAAGATATACTATATAATCATCATCTAGAAAACGAGGAGTAGATTCCAAAAATAAGTAACACTATAGTTCAATATCCAGTGATTCACAAAAATATATCATTTAATAAAAATTTGAATAAGATTCTATTTATCTAGATTAATTTAAATTTTTAACTTTTTAGTTCGTTTTTTGGCAGGGCAGTCGTGTTAATTTTTTATAATTTAGTTCTATGTTATGTTTGGCAATAAAGATTTCATGTTGTAATCAATTAATGAATACCTTCCACAAAAAAACTTCAGTGTTAGGCCTCGGATACACGGACAGCTTGAAGCAGTCAGAATGGACTGCTGCGACTGCATAGTGAACTACAGTCAGTACGTACACACATAAATGGACCGCTCGAGCAGTTGCAACTGCTTCGGGCGGTTGGCAGCAGTTCTCAATGGTAGCTTCATGCTGTTGACTATGACGGCTCGAGCGGTCTGTGACTGTTGATCACTGGCTAACTGCCCGAGCAGTCCGGTTATGCCCATTGGCCGCACTTAGAGAAAAACGACGTTTTATCATGTAGCAAAAGTAAATACTTGTGAAACAGGACAGCTTCATTTAGAAGGGACGTCACTCGCGGATATTTTTTCCTTTCTGGTTCGCAGTATGTTTTCGCAAAAAAATAACAAAACAAGGCTGAGCTGATTTTTCTAAATACAGAGTCTGATTCCAATACCATTATCTCAGAACTATTTTCTTAAGTTTTTCTACACAGAACACGAACTTCGATATCGAAATCCGTTACAGTAATTAAATTAGTACGAGCTTGACAGTTCTTCTAACTGAGACGAATTGATCAGACTTGTTCCGAACAAAAGAGTGCCGGAATTCTGCCACTGCGGTACCTTTCACTTCAATGAGTTAAGCTGAGGCCTGAGTGCTTGCTATAATTACAGAATCTATACTTAATATTATAAATGTGAGAGTTTCATAATCAAGCCCCAACGGCTGAACGGCTCTGGATGAACACTGAGATAGATTATAGTTGGGAATAACACTTAGGCTATTATCATTTATCATTTACCAATTATCATTTATCATTTATCACTTATTATTTATCATTTAACATCCATCAACGTCTATCAGTTCTTCAAACTACCTATACTATGGCCTATCCATTGCTACTTTATCTTTGCTACTCATAAGCTATGTCGGTTGCTATAGTACTTATTTTAGTAATAGTACAGACTCACGTACACCACAGCGTACACGCTCTATTTCTGGTGTTACAGAATATAATGTAAAACGACCCTCAGACCGCTCCTAACCTCAGGCCTTAGCCTTACACTAACGTTAATGAGAGAATTATTTGTTCCCTCAAATAATAATTATCCCTTCGTCATCAGTATTTTTTGTTCGGCGCCGACAAATTAGCCCCTTTTGTTTAAAGATGAAAAGAGTTGGTCGATTTTCTTCGCCGCTGGGGCTATCTATTAGAACTAATTCGCCCATTGTTTCAGTATTTTCGTACTGAATTCTCAAACCTTCTAAGGCTTACATAATTATTTGTTTTGATATTATGAAAAGGAAATTGTTTAGTGAGAATAATACAAGACCTGAATTCACGAACAGTATTCATTAAGATCGGAAAATCAAGTTTGTAATTATAACTTATAATACCTACTACATTTTCACGATGAAAATAATTAATTAATGTTAAGGTACCTATATTTACAAGGGGGAACTGACTGAACTGATTTTTAAAACAGATTGTTTATTTTACCAGGCTGACCGGTAATTTTTTTGGTAAATCGTGTGTTTTTTAAATTATATTTTAATAGGAATTACATACTGCTAAGTAAATAAAGATAATAGGGATGATGCCTATATCAAAAATAAATTATTTCTAACTGATTACTAAATAGAGGGTCTTCCAAAAGACCTAAAATTCACATCCACGGTTAGCTTTAAGTTTGATAACCATTTTAAAATATAGATTAAAGAAAAAAAGTGCGTTGAAACTTCCATACTAGAAGCGCGTTTTTAAGTTTAATAAAGAGTTGCTGATTTGATTGACTTGTCATCATCCCCATTTTTCTTGGTCTAACCTCAAACCAAACACTCATTGGCTTAGTGTTGCTTAACAACGCCATCTACTGAAGGAGCTTTATTGTTACTGTGTCTTTGTAGCAGTTAGTTGCTCCCAATAAAAATAGTATTATTATTTACCAATAGATGTCAGGAAGAGTCATATTTTTCAGTTTTTGTTTAAGTTAAGAGTAATTGATTTGACTTTTATCCTTGTAATAGGATAAAAATATTTGCACAATGTCGGTTTCTTTATTATTGTAATTACTAACGTATTCTTTTTTTTAAAGCTCGGTAATTTTTTTCGTATTTTAAAAAATATAGTTATTAGTAATATGAGTTAGATGCGTTGATAAAGAGCTCCAAATCATATTTTTTCTCACAAAAGAAGGAACTTGAAAACTTGAAAGTTTCGGGACCGCCCGATTTCCCACCTGAGCTATTATAACCTTGAAGATGGTGGTGAAATTTACCTTCGTATTCTAATTATATTGTAGCAGTTTTTCATTGCATGAAAAAACAGATAAAACAACATTTTCTAATAATTTCTAATCCTTCATTTTTTGGAGGCCTGCTGGGCACAAGCCTCCACTCTCATAAGAGAGAGGGAATTAGAGCTTAGACCCCACCACGCAGCTCTAATGCAGGTTGGCGGGCTTAAGCGACTATTATCATGTTAGAGTAAATAGCCGTAATCTATTGTTTAAAACCGCAAAACTATGTCCGCAGCCAAATCACAACGGCATATATTGAAATAAAACGTTTCAACCGGTCAAAAATTAATTTAGCATTGCCTTTCTAATTATAAATGCTCCGTATGAAATTAATTCACGCGCTCCCAAGCCCGTGCGTTAAATACAAGCGTTATACAGCCAAAATACAGGCCACGGCCGAAAATTGTGACCATTAATATATTTTATTACATGATTGTGACTAATAAAATATGCGAAACACTGGCCGGGGAGAGATTTTATCAAAAATATAATATCCGGTATTTCTTTTTGTATTATTTTATTTGTTCGCGTTGTTAACAAGATAATTTTGGGTGTTTTCCTTCAAGCAAAAAAAAAAGCAATATTTGAGCCTACATTACTCAAATATTGCTTTTTGTGTAATAATAAATTAGAAATAATACCGCTTTACGATTATATTAATTTTTAAAGAATAAAAGTAGTAACTTAAGATCATCTCATCAATTCCCATCGATCGAGTTCCTTTCCTTTATAAGGTCAGGTTCATTTGAGATGCACAAAGTGGCGCGGCACGTAGCGGCAAATACTTTTTGTATGAATTTATATGGGGCCGCGTCGGGCCCAGCCTCATACAAACTGATACAAAAAATTCACAGATTTCGCAGTTCCAACTAGAATCGGAGCATTGAAAATGAATACAAAAATTTACGAAAAATATTCACAGATTTTCAAAATTTCAACTCGAATGCACTTCTCGCCTGCATCCGCATATTTTAACACCATTACCATGACGATCGGTCAATAATCATAGAATCACTTCATTATCACTTTTTTAATACGGAAATACCCGTTTTCTACTATTCCAAATCTAAAGGGACCTCGGTCACAATTATTAACCGATTTCAAAAAATTTCGCCATTTTCCGACATATTTAAAATTTAGTACACAAACACCCCCCAAAAAACCAGGCCTTTTTATATTTTTCAAAATTCCAAAATAAGTTACCAGCCAATTTTCAAAATTCAAACGCTCACACGTGTCGCGATAAATTCCTCAAGTCTTGGTACGATTCCCATCTCGATTCTCCCAAAATCTTCGGAGCTATGGCCAAAAATACGTCTCAGGCGATTTGCATCTGATGACCATTTTCAATGGTAAAATATTTGCTGCTACGTGCTACACCGATCCGTGCACCTGTAGCGGGGCTAGACCTTTACGAAAGACGTACCGCTAAGCAATTCAACAATCCGGTATGATGCATTTTAGAAATCGATTAAGGGTATGAGTATATATACCAAGCCCGCTACCACACACTGCATCAATATAGTCGAGATGAGATCGCAGTCAAGGGCTAACTTGAAGTAGATAAAACAGAAAAAACAACTACCTCCTCCTCCTTTGACGACCTCCCTGACGCAGTATAGAGCGCTGTTATCTTAACGTGGGAAGTCCCGGGTTTGATCCCCGGCATAATCAATTTGAAAATTTATAATTTCTGAATTTATTCATTCAAAATTCATAGAAAATTCAGCTTCGGCCGTGGCTAGTGGCTAAACTAATACCATTTCTAAAAATTCAATCTTAATTTTAAACGCAAAGCTGACACTAGTTATCACCATACCGGCAAAAACGTACCGCCAAGCGATTTAGCGTTCCGATACGATGCCGTGGAGAAACCCATCAGGGGTATGGGTGCAATGTAACTGCCATAACCCTAACAGGTTAGCCCGCTACCTTATTAGAGTCCCTCATAACTTACCATTAGGTGAGATCGCAGTCAAGGGCTGACTTGTAGTGAATTAAAAAAAATCTTATTAGGTCGATCTCAACACACACTACTTAAAACTATAGCACTGGTAAGTACATTAGAGAGGCTTTATCTAATCCATCATTTCACTTAGGATCCAATTTTCAAATTTATCAATAAGGAAAATGTGATAAAGGAGACCGACATCTGAGCACCCCTGCGACAGATGTCGGCACTTTGCTAATCTCCTAAATCCTTATTGCTTTTTATTGAAATTGGAATACGCCTGCCGGATCTAGTTTTACGACCTCTCGCTGTCGCAGTGTGATCAGACATGGCTAGTGGAAACTGGGGCCGTACTGCCAATGCTCAAAGCAATACTTAAGCAATATTACTCAAAATGACAGTTCGATGTAAATACTGTAAATTACTGCTAGTGCAAAGTAAAGTGAGATTGGCAATCCTTAAGGAAGAATATCATAATATACAACATCTTATTTGTAAAGAGCGGAAGAGCAATCTTCGTAAATTATCTAATTACAAGAAATTTAAATTACCTAAAACTAATAATATATACGGGATAAGAAAATTTATGTATATCTTGGCCAAAATCATGAACGATTTACCTTTGTGGCTTCAAAATATTAGTAACTTAAAAAAAACCATCTTCATAAGGAAATGTAAGAAGCATTTACTGGATAAAGGTGGCACTTGGGTGCTTATATATATTTTACTAATAACTGCAATGTGAACTCGCTATCCTCGCATAAACGTTAAAGTTTTTAGAGGATGCCTAGTGTATATACCCATAAAATCAATGTATGTTTATCTTGAACAATAAATATTAAAAAAAAATGTCACGTACCTTGACGTTCCTAATATAAGGATTATAATTCTTAAACACGAAAATCAACGATAATGAAACAATATGATTTAAGCGTTGGCAGTATGGCCCCTGGGACGCCTAGGCGTCGATATCTTAGGTACTGGGCTTAAAGTACCTAGCTTACGGTCGAGAAATTTTTAACCGAATTCGAAAAAAGAAAACTTAAAAAACTGTCAGTTGGCAACACTGGCCAATTTCTCTTTTGTTTATAACATAATAAATAACAATACAAAATAAATGATAATAATTAATTAAATTATTAAACGCTTGGAAAATAATTTATACTCCAGCCAAATTTATGTTGCCAAAACCCGGTGAGTTTTACACTGTTAGATAGATTTTGATGAAAGCCGAAGCCGCTTGAAGTCAATGACCTATTGACTCCCTGCCAGGCAATTACTCACAGTCCTCAACATAGATTCTTACACCCCGCAAATTCAAACTCTAAGAAAATTAAAACCCACCCCTGCTCAGTGAGTTGCATCTCCTTAAACCATAGAAAGTGCATTATCGCGCTAGGTGGACTATACATTGTGTCAATTTAAACCAGACGTACTATTTGTCATTTAGTAAACAGGTGCTGCACCGACTTATCTCTGTCTTGTGTCTTGTATCTTATATGTGTGTCGCAAATGTCTCTTCACTTACCTAATATTTGTAGTAATAAAGTGTGAATGTTTTTTGATGCCAATTAAGTATTTTATTTTATCAATGACAAGATCAAGATCTGGTGAAAAGTGATAATACATCCTAAGAAGAAATTATGGAGGGATATGGATATTGGAAGGGATATGGGCTACCATAATAAAGTCAAAATCCCTGATCGGTTACTAGAATGCTAGGCATATCGCAGTGGTACATGTTTTCTGGTAGGTTCCATAGGGTACGAGGTAATAAATCAAATCGAATGGTTTACTTTAGGTTGATGTAAACAGATCGAAACTCAAAGTCATTTGAAATAATTTAACGTTAACATAATTTTATCTCTCAGTTTAGTGGTATGGGTTTAACATAACAGCCATACCCATAACAGGTGATTCCGCTACCGTGTTAGAATACATCGTCACTTGCCACCACGTGAGATAGCAGTCTAGGGCTAATTTTTTGTGGAATAATAATTAAAAAATAAACAAAACTAACAAGGATCCGCACTCTCACTTAGGTGTGAATTTATAAGTTACCGTGGTTGTACAAAATTGGCTCTTCTATGCATTCACAACTCAATGCCCCTGCCAGCAACAAGGCTTCCACATTTCTCATCTAACTATCAAAAGTTTTTACTTACTTTTTTAATGCAATTTTCTCTGCTCTATAAAACTAAGTTTATAGATACTTATCGTTTATTCAAAACTATTTTATAAAAAATTGTTATGAAACTAGACTCACTGATCGCTGGAAAAGTTTAAAAAATTAAGACACACTTCAGCATTTATAATATTATACTCATTATGGATTTCGTGGTTGTACCTAAACCAGTCAGCCACTGAAAGATACATTGTAAGTAGGTATTATTTATATAAGCTTGTAGCTTTACAAATTTGTGTACCATAGCGTCCTAGGTTGTTCCTAAATTCTGTAGCTTCGGCATTAATAGAGGTCCACTCACAAACTGCGGGGTTCACTTAACATAAATTTTGTCGAAGCACTTATACAACAGTGTTAGGTGTTAGAAATTTGGGTATCTTGGTGTTCTCTGTGACATAGTAAGACGAGCTTACTACATAAGTAGATGATACTCAGGACTTCGCGTTGATTTTTTTATATCGTATGTCTTTCCCCAAAATTCAATCTATAGCTTTCATCAAAATCGATTGATAAGATGCGTCGTTATAGCGAAGTGAACAGATAGACACATTTTCGCATTTATAATATTAATGAGGCGATAATAAAGCTTGACTTCAATAAAAACATCAAGAAACTTTTTGAGTATATGAAGCGTCCAGTTGCAGTTTTGCAGAACTAATTGTAAATTTGATCATAATGTAACACTAAGGCCCACGACTTGCCCAACTCTGCCTATACTGATTTAGATAAAGTAATATGGAGATTTCATGTTCTGTGAGTTTTGATTGATGAAGTATATTCTGGGGTTGACATGAAAAGGATCGATATAGAAAACATTTACACACTCATAAAGATCTGCCCCCCGATTGTGTAAGAATTGTCAATCAAATCGCCTAAGTTCGGCGTCAAAGTAAAATAAACCATAACAACATTGAATTAGAGCTCAATTTTGTGTATCCATTCTCATACGTTTAGGGATGTATACCATAAACGTATGAGAATGAATACACGAAATTGAGCTCTAATCGGATGTTGTTATGGTTTATTTTACTTTGACGCCGAACTCAGACGATTCGATCGGCAATTCTTACATAATCGCACCTCTGGTTCCACTAAAGAGGTGCGGTGCGACGCTGCACGTAGCGGCAAATATTCTTTGTATGAGTTTGTATGGAGCTGGGCTCACTTAGTGACGCGGCACGGAGATACACTGCTACATAATAGGCATGATGACAGTAACCAAGAATCAATGAAATTATGAATTTATCTCATGAAAAAGGATCCATGGGTTTTAAAAATCGTATTTATTTTTCTATTTCGGATGAGGTTGCTATTTATTTTGATAAAATAAATCTATAAAATACAGCAATCCGCCATAGTGGATTAAACACCAAGAAGCGAATGACGTCACAATTGTTTGTTTTCGAGCTTTGACAATCATACTATTGTTTACTGCACACTGCACAAAGAGCACATTGGTAATAACAATAGTGACGTCACAAACGGCGCCATGACACTGGCGAGCGTTTTGGCGTGAATTTTAAAATTTAAATTTCAAATGCCAATTTTGTCTACCATATCTTATTTTTCTGCTGAAATAATATATTTTTTCGAAATAGTAGATACTTCCGAACATAATCTGACCATTTTTCAAATCAGTCCTCATGCCTATTGTACTAAAGCGCAAAACACACAGGGAAGTACTCTTAAGGGCAAAATACACAGGGAGCGGGCGCGGGACGGGCGCAGGCCGGATGACGCTGTGTGATGTTGTCCATATAAATATAAGGAATTCAACCATCCGCGCACCACCCGACCCGGCCCATATTTTGCCCATAAGAGTACTTGCCTCTTTAGTGGGGCCAGATAAGCCTTAAAAAGTCTGGCAATCAATCGAGTCACAAATGAAATAACGATCAAACTAATTGAAGAAGCATACAAAGCGTTTCAGTTTGCCGGTTATTCCGACAAACACATCAACTCGTGAATGATTCCATGTATTTCCATAGCTTACATCAACAGCCGATCCTCATCACCATACATGATGTATTCAACGCCTGAACACATTATTCGTGTTTGTTATACCGCGTGCAATCATATATAACCTTAACGCAGTGCTCAGTGAGCGCATTACCATAGCGATTGATGCAACCGCATGTTAGCATGGTTACTGAGCTCTATACCTACCCGGAAGTCTCTAGCTAATACTCCTGTTGATCAATATTATTTAAAAAAATTCAATAAATATAAACATGAATGTTTGTTAAACTTACTCCTCCACGCCACAGTGACTGCACCGATTTGGCTGAAAATTGGAATGCATACAGCTTATACCCTGAAATAACACATAGCCTATAGCATTATAACGTGGAAAATTAAATAAATCCCGCAGAAATAAAAATCCCTTATCCACACTTTAGTAATATGTAGCACTTTTTGTTGTAAAAACTTGTAAGCTTTTATTTTAATTTTGATATGGAGCCCTAAAATTTAACAATTGTATTTCAGTATAATGTTACGGGTTATTCTGACAAACACATCAACTCATGAATGATTCCATGTATTTCCATAGCTTACATTAACAGCCGATCCTCATCCCCATACATGATGTATTCAACGCCTGAACACATTATTCGTGTTTGTTATACCGCATGTAATGATATATCAACACCTTAATGCAGTGCTCAGTGAGCGCATTACCATTGCGATTGATGCAACCGCATGTTAGCGTGGTTACTGAGCTCTATACCTACCCGGAAGTCTATAGCTACTCCCTTTGCTCCCTGCATCTAATATAATTAATGCGAAAGTGTGTCTGTCTGTCTGCTACGGCCCATCTGTTCAACTGATTTTGATGAAATTTGGTACAGGGATAGGCTGTATTCCGCGGAAGGACATAAGCTACTTTTTATCCCAGAAAACTAAGGTATTCCTACGAGAATCGAAATAACTTAGTCCACAACTAAACAAGATGCTAGAAGGTTATCGGCTTAAAACCTTCTGAATGATTTTTTTTCACGTAGGACAAATAGTGTCACTTCTGATACGTTAAAACTCTACCACTGGTTCGGAAAGTTAATTCTATTAACTTTCCGTTAAATTAAATTAGAAGAGCCAGTGTAAAACACAGCAGTTGCTCTTAACTTTAAAAAATGTGACAATTAATAAGCAATACACTACACTTGACTTGTGGGCTACTGGATGCGAGGCCGGTTGCTTCCATGCAACTTTGTCGTTAAGAAAATAATCGATAGTATAATAACCTCGACTTAAGAAATGCAGTTTAAGATGGTAGCGAACTAACCTGTTAGAGGCATGGCATGGCTATTCGGTTTCTACACAGCATCGTACCGGAACGCTAAATCGCTTGGCGGCACGGCTTTGCCGGTAGGGTGGTAACTAGCCACGGCCAAACTAGCCTCACCAGGCCAGACCAGAGAAAATTCAGAAATTATAAATTCCCAAATTGACCCTGCCGGGTATCGAACCCGGGACCTCCGCACGTTAAGACAACAGCGCTTAATACTGCGCCACGGAGGTCGTCGAATCATGAATGATGTTATAAAAGCGTACCATGTTATAAAATACGCTAGTCGAAAACCGTCTTCGGGTAGTTAAGTCTTTGATAGAATTAACCTCCGTCCAAAGTATCTTCAGAATATAACATCATGTTACAAAACCTTAAACTGCACTAAAAGTTTATACAGAAATAAATAGCAAAGTAACCGCCACTAAAATAAAATACATAGCCGTATAATGTTTCCAATAAGTAGCCACCGCACGAACATTATCGATACCGTGTAGAATAACCGCAGAGCTTTCATACTCACTACGGACTACTTTCAAGACTGTTTTTTGAAATTTTAAAGCCACCTTATAGAACTAGTCGTGGTTGCCGTGTTCGACTGCGGCCGACGAGGTCCCGGGTTCGAGTCCCGGTTCGGGCCTTAATTGAGTATTGGGTTTTTCTGACTAGAAATTCTCAGTACTAGCCCGGAGTTAGGAAGTTGGCGGTGTTTCACCCCCGTGCCTCGGAGAGCATGTTAAGCCGTCGGTCCCGGTTATTATCACTTACATGATAATATTCGTTAAAGCCCACCAAACCGCATTGGAGCAACGTTTTGGGTCTAAGCTCTCCCTCTCTCCCATAAGAGTGGAGGCCTGTGCCCAGCTGTAGGACATTAATGGGCTGAAGTAGTTGCACTGTTTCTCGTCTACATCTATACTACATTATAGACTATCTATTCTATACTAATATTATAAATGCGAAAGTTTAAATGGATGGATGTTTGTTACTCAATAACGCCAGAACGTCTAAACGGATCTTGATGAAATTTGGCACAGGGATAGATTATAGTCTGATATAACATATAGGCTACTTTTTAGCGAGGCATTAAGGAGTTCCCTCGGGAATCAAAAAACCTTAATCCACGAGGACGAAGTCACGGGCATTATCGGTAAAGTGAAGATGTGATGTTTTATGGAATATGTGTCTTAATTTCGTAGTCTTGCCATAAAACCAACGGACTAACTATCGCTATAATTCAATAACATCGACGTAGCGTTATAAAACTGTCTTGAAAGTACCGAGTGTCGGATATGAGTGCGGTCAGTCTGCACTTACCCGATAGTGTCCATGCGGTTGCTACTTATTGGAAACGTTTCTGTAGTAGCTACTTTATTGCTTTACTATCTTTTACCCGCGACTTCATCCCTGCGGGCCACACAAATTTCAACCCCCTATCTTACCCCCTTGGTGGTTGAATTTGCACTTATAGCTAGGATTTGACCGTAATAGCACACCCGCAACCAAGTGAAGAAAACAAGTATCAAACTTGTATGACCCGGTGGCCAAAATTGGAATTAATTTTTAGACCTGTTGAGTTTTTTTCATATCGCTGTCACCGGGTCAGATAAGTTTGTAGGTCTTTTACCACTCAGTTGAATTTTAAAAAGAGACAAATGGTTTGAACTTTAGTTTGAAAGTCAAACTGAAAATAATACTTTATTCAAACAAATCCTCACAAACTCTTTTAAGACTTCAAAGACCTGTCCTTTATTAATGAATCTACCGAGACGGTTGGGAAAATTGTTTTTGCCACCAAGAACACACAGCGAGAAAGTCTTTTAAAAAGTTCTACCAGTAATAAATAACTTTTGACTGTATGAGACGTAATTAATATTACAAAGTTCAATGGTTCAACATCATCATCTAGTTGACTGAAAGTTATTAGTTCAAAACTTGTTAACTTGTTAACTTGTTATTACTAGCTGATTCCCGCGAATTCGTCCTCGTGGTTTAAGTTATCTTTTATTACCGCGGGAAAGCGTGTAGCTCCGTTACGGCGTGATTGAAGGACAAACCAGCAAACCAACAAACACGTTGAGACTTGGGATTCATTCACGAAGTCGTTGCTTGTTACTTACAATAACAATTCACCATCAATACGTAACTGAATCTTCATAACTTAGGCGGTTGGTGACCCCATTTTTATGTATGTTTTGCTGGTAATCCTCATGGAAACATGGTTATCGGAGACTTTGTAGGATAGCTCAAACAGCTTCTTCTTTTATACTGTTGTCATGACTGCTTAGCCTTATATCTTGCTTCTTATAATATTTTAACTTATATTTACACTAGCTGATACCCGCGACTTTGCTACGTGGTTTATGTTTTTATTCCGGCGGGAACTCCTTAATTTTCAGGGATAAAAAGTAGCCTATGTCACTCTCCAGGTCCTCAACTATTCCCATTGTAAATATCACGTCGATCCGTTGTTCCGTTATGGCGTGATTGAAGGATAAACCAGCAAACGAATAAACCAACAAACAAACACACTTTCACATTTATAATATTAGTATGATGGTTGGTAACCCCTTACAATATCAGGATTAAGGGGCTCGAAGAAAAATAATAAATTACAGGACCGAACTTCCCATATATTATAAAAATATCACACAAATCGGTCAAGCAATCTCGGAAAATCGGCGTTGAAATTGAAGATTACCCGATAAGGGCGAATCACATTATGAACAGAACAGGATAAAACATCCGCGCGAAAAGCCTACGTCGTAAAGGAAACACG
This sequence comes from Erebia palarica, assembly GCA_964035005.1. Lineage (NCBI taxonomy): Eukaryota > Metazoa > Arthropoda > Insecta > Lepidoptera > Nymphalidae > Erebia > Erebia palarica. Next base: position 14,690,602 of record OZ035989.1, read on the forward strand.
TTTTGTCGTGTTTCGGTAGTTTGTGCAGCTTCAGAAAAAAACAGGCGCGAACTGGTAGATATAAAAAAATATTCGTAGTGTTTTTGCCCTTTAGACGCTAGAGTCATCGACAGAATTAGCTTTGTTAAAAAAATTTAATTGACAGTCCAATCGTTTTGGTTTACGTGTCTATCTTTAGGTATCGTCTATAGAGTAAAAGTTACATCGTCCTCTAGCAAGGAGCTTGGTACAAAGCACATTTAAGATATCTCTGTTATTCCTTAGTTATTCTCCGTAGAGCCCGGGAATTTCGTCGCAATCCTTACATAAGCTCAAGGAGTTTCGAATTTCCCAGAATATACAAATTTAGAGTTTTTTAAAGATTAAAGGAAACTATTTCTCAAATAATCTATTTTTTATATAGATAAATTTTGTTGTTGATATAGATTTTATAAATATACAGTTTTTAAAAATCTAAAATCTTCACCTTTACTTTACTCGAGCTTTACGCTAGCTTAATTAATTATTCATTTATTACACCTTAAACATTGTTAATAATTAAAAAGCTTTCTGAAAATAATTACAACACAAAAAATTACGAAAAAGTTTTACCTCAAAACATCCGCTCGATTAAGGCATCCCAAAGTTATGTCCACGCATAAACACACTTGCACAAAACATACATAAATACCGCATAAATGAAAATCTGATGAAAATTTTACGTACAAAACGAACTCGATTTTACCGACGCGCCGAGACGCAATCCCCTCAGCGGTTGAAGCCTGACTGAGTTAAATTCAAGCGTACTCCGAGAGATATATCGGCGTAGTCACCCCCAAAGAGTACTGGTCCACGGCATCTGCTGAGCCAAAACTTGTGCATTAAACTCTGAACCAAAAGTTTCAGCACTGAATTCGAACAATAGAAAAGCGGATTTACAACTACAAATTTGTCTTCGTACTTCAGTGGAAACCACTAATGGAAAAAAAATTTAAACAAACTTGTTAATACGACATTTTTACATACAACTGTGTAGTTGTGTACCTATTCCATGTCTTTACTGGCAAATGTCCTAATGCATATTTACATAGAAATAGTAAACATTTTTACATTATAAAATCTTAAATTTTAGAAGCGGTAGCGTTGCCAAGGGAATACCTACTTATTATTCAGTTAAGTTGAATAAACTAGGCACTTGTATATAATATTTGAGGATTAAGAAAGTCACTGAAAATTGTGTAAGATTGAGATCTAACCATATAAATGTTTTGTAAATTATTGAATGAATGAATAATTGAGATTGGATTCTGATGAATTTCCATTTAGTAACTTTCCAAGAATCTGAGTTAAGTTTACTTAAATAAACACGAATAATTATTGTTCCTCGTTGAAAACGCTTAACGTAGTCTGTTTCAATAATAGGATGTTACTCAATGAATATTTAAGTTTTTGTTGATTCTCTCGCGTGGATTGAGGTTTTTCGGTTCCCGCGAGAACACTTTAATTTTCCGGGATAAAGACTAGCCTATGTGCTATTCGAGACCTATAATCGATCTCTGTGCCAAATTTCATCCAGACCCGTTCAGCCGTTCGGGCGTAATTGAGTCACAAACATCCATCCAAACATCCATACAACCATCCATCCAAATTTTCGAATTTATAATATTTATTCGATATTTGATTATTTTCTCCATTATTATTTAGAATTTTTCCTTGGCATACTAATTCCTTGGTACTGCAGTGCGTCCGGCACGTTTGCGGAAAATCGTGTGGACGGTTTTCTCGCAATCGTACGGAAGAGGGTCGCCTCAACCAATAGTCGATAGGCTAAAGAGCAGTTCCAATATTATTCTGAAGGTGGCAGCTGACAGACAGGACCACGCAATCAAAGCCTCCCTGGCGCAGTGTTGAGCGCTGTTGTCTTAACGTGCCAAAGTTCGGTAGCGGAAGTCTAGGGTTCTATCCGCGGCAGGGTCAATTTGGGAATTCATAATTTCTGAATTTTCTTTGTTCTGGCCTGGTGGGAGGCTTCGGCCATGGCTAGTTAACACCCTAACGGCAAAGACGTGCCGCCAAGCGATTTAACATTCCTGGACGATGCTGTGTACAAACCTATTAGGGGTATGGATTTAATATAGCTGCCATACCCCTAACAGGTTAGCCCGCTACCATCTTAGACTGCATCTTCACTTAATATCAGATGAGATCGCCGTCAAGGGATAACATGTAGTGAATTAAAAAAAGCGCACTGGATATAAGCTTTTATTTTGTAAGTATCTTAATTATTATATTAACCACATTGATTAAAATTTTAACACATCATAAAACCAGTGTTTCTCACTATGCCAGGGAGGTAATACCTATTTACTGAAAAGGTAGACAATATTCCTAAGAGAGTTTTTGGAGAGACAATGTTTAAAGTGTTTAGAAACTTTCTTGGGGATAGAAAAAGTTAACGTCTTTGTTTGTGCGAAGTTTTTAGATGTTTCCATTGAAAATTATCCAACAGAGTTTTGCATAAGGCAAGTTTTGCTTGTATTTCATTTTAATATTTTCATTATGTAAAACTAATATTCTTATTTTCTCCCATTTATTTTTATAAAATTATTTCTAAACACGTTTTACATAAATATATAAAAATACTAAACAAAACTTATTTAAAAATAATTCTACAAAACTCCCACTTGCTGCGGGGCCTTAAGAACCCAAGCAGCCGGTAGTCAGGGCTCCAGACAGAGGAACTTCCTCACAATTCGCGCCGTCCCAAGGATAACCGCATTCCGTATCTGACCCTTAATATAACAACCAAGCGAAAGCTTCTGGAGGTATTGGCCGAATTCTATTATTAATATTCTAATAATAATCATTATTATTCTAATACTCTTATTATTCTTAATCTTATTGAGCTGGCGCTTATTAAGCCTTGCTATTGCACCAGTGTTTTGGGCACCATGCCCATTAACAATCACTTGGATGGCCTGTATTTTTCGTAAATATAATTAGTAATAGTTTATTCTTAATTTATTTAATGAATTTCTTTATGTATTCTTATCATATAATAAATACAATATTTTCCCCCAATTCTTATTATATTTACAAAAAATAAACGCCTAAAATACATGGCGAGCGTAGTGAACTTTGGCCAATCCTTTCCCATTTTAAAAAGGGTCTCATGCTCAGTAGTAGACCGGCGGATGTTTGAAATGGCGAACCCAAGCAAGCGAATAAATAAAGAAATGGTTATAAGTTAATTACATTAAAATAACCCTTTCGTTGCGTCCCGGTATCTCTCCCCCGGGACCAATCCCTGCCTCTGTGTGTACTCCATTACTTGTTCGCCGGATAATAGGAAAGTGTTGAGTATAGCGCTTACCTAGCTCCATCTTACTTTCACACCTGCCTAATGAGTCCTTTACAAATAAAGGTACACGTTGAAAACAAGCAACGTTTTTTTTATCCACTACAAGCCGTTGACTGTGATCTCACCTGGTCGTAAGTGATGATGCAGTCTAAGATGGTAGCGGACTTATGTGTTATATTAAACTCATAACCCTAAAAGGTTACACGGCATCGTGATATGAGATATGAGATAGGTCGGTACTAGCCACAGCCGAGCCAGCCACGGTATCTTTATAATAAGTAAGAAATAATTTATTTTTGACAAAGGCATCATCGTGTGGAGGAGTACAAGTACTCAAGGTCGTTTGTTGTTTATTAATTAATTAGTATAGAAACATACACCAAGTAAACTCTACAAAGTCTAAAACATTATTAGATAAATATACACTAAAAAGGAGCAAGCTAATTCTACTTAGGTTCATCATAATAATATTAATCTGGTATACGAACCATTATATTGTATGGAGTACGTACAAAGACTGGCTTTATTCCCCGGCGAACAATTTTGAAGACGCTTCGCAAGTAATTGACTTTTGAACGCTTAAACTTATATTGTCGCAGAATTCATAATTCATTATTGAACTACAACAATAGTACCTTGAAAAGCGGCATGGTTTAGATTCACGAGGAAATCTCTAAAAAAAAAAAAATATTAGTTTGACTTAAGTAGCACAGTGTAGGACGACCTCCAGCCTACCGGTCCGATGACCTAAAGAAGCTGGCGGGAAGCGGGTGGATGAGCAAGACGGAGGACCGTGTTTGGTGGCGCGCTCTCGAAAAGACCTATGTCCAGCAGTGGATGCATACAGGCTGATGGATGGATGGATGGAGCACAATTCAAATAATAATTAAGATTTTGTATTTGCAATTTGTTGAAATTACAAATTTTATACAATTAATGTTATAAATGCGAAAGTGTTTCTGTCTGTCTATTTATATATCTGCTACTAACATCAGTGTGTTATGGAGTTTGCCTCGGAAGAATGACATATACTGTTTTTTATCCCGAACATATCAAAGAGTTCCCGCGAGAATTTCAAAAACCTAATTCAACATGAACAATGTCAAAGGCACTTACTAAAAAAATCTATCAAGTATTTATTTCATTCATACTATAAATGGGAAAGTTTGGATGTTTGACACTTAGAATTTTTATAATTTGTTGTTATAACGGCAATAGAAATACATACTGTGTGACATTTTTAAAACCCGCTTAGCGTATCCGAAATCGGCCCCGCGAGATTTATCGCCCTGCTGGAGCAACGGCCTTTGTCAGCTTTAGACTTATTCTCACATCGATGCGATCCGTAAAAGAAAATAATTTTAATCTTTAAGTATTGACAGATACTTGAGAACCTGTTCTTGACTGGTGTCACCGCACTCGGTCTGCGCTGACCTCAACTCAGTAACGAGCTTGACATACAAAGGAAACTATGTAAAAGTAAATGACTTAAGCGCTCAGAGTCAATTACTTTTAAAACCCGCTTAGCGTATCCGGAATCGGTCCCGCGAGACTAATCGCCCCGCTAGAGCAACGGACTGTGTGAGCTTTAGACTTTATTCTTGAATTGATGCCATCCGTGATAGAAAAGTACTTTAAGGCTTACTAGAAGTACATTTAAATTAAAAAAGTGTTTATCCTCAACCGATAGGCCGCTGCTATCACATAGATGTATCTTGAGAGTTAGACATTGGAACGATACGGTCTTGTACCATGTGAGATTGTGGGTCCAGTTATAAAGCAGCTAGGCTCCAAGTTTACACGTAAAGCTGAATTTTCGCTGTTATGATTTCGACATTGCGTGATTCCGTTTATCTCCACTACTTGAATATGCCTAATACCTAAGAGAGATAAGATCTAGCCCTCCCTTGGAATACACGGGGCGGTACGGCACGTAGCATCGCACAGTACATCTGCTTGCCGCCTTGCTTAAATGGGCCCAGCTTAATACAAACTCATACAAAGAATGTTGGCCGCTACGTGCCGCGCCGCTCCTTGCATCTCTAGGGACCTTTACCGGCCTCAGTTTCCACCATTGTACCGAAAGACAATCGTTTCGCGTTTTTCATTTACAACCGTGTTCGTATTACAAAACCCCGCTAAAATATTTCGCCGTACGCTCGTAAAGTCGCTTTCCTTTTAAAATTCCTCCGTAAATCATCTTGTCCCAATTTTAAGCAGCAATTTCGCGGCTTTTCCGGACAAACCGAAATTCTACAGCTCGACTTTCAAAAGACTTTTTGCGAATGAAGATTAGAGGAAATTCGATGGGTATTAATAAAATGGAGCCTTGTTCCTCTCTGGCTCGATCAGTAGACAAGCATTGAATTCTCGGTAATTGATTGAGAAATCTCTCATAGATATACAATTATTACAAATTCATTCTAGACGTTTTCGGAGTCTACGCCTTGACATTTATTTGATTTGAGTGATAAATTGAATTATCCACTCGAATTGTGATAAAACTAGATGTTATTACGTTTTCTTATGATTTAACTATATCGCTATACCTTACTGGCGCAGACCTCACTGGCGCAGCGTTGAGCGCTGTTCGTGCGGAGGTTCCGGGTTCGATCCCCGGTAGGGTCAATTTGGAAATTTATAATTTCTGAATTTTCCCTGGTCTGGCCTGGTGGGACGCTGCGGCCGTGGCTAGTTACCCTTCCGGCAAAGATGTGCCGCCAAGCGATTTAACATTCCGGTACGATGCCGTGTAGAAACTGAATAGGGGTATGGGTTTAACTGCCATGCCCCTAACAGGTTAGCCCGCTACCATCTTAGACTGCATCATCACTTACCATCAGGTAAGATCGCAGTCAAGGGCTAGTTTGTAGTGAATTAAAAAAATAGCTGCTTTACTTTAATAACTAAAAAACAACGCATACTCAACAAGTTAAGTTTAAGTTAAGTTTTTCAAATATTTCCATCAAATTTTCACCGATTTTGCTAAAACTTTAATTCAATTCCTCTGAGTAAAACTCTCAATCATATTTTGTTATAATATCCATGTGCCCAACCAAATATGAGTTAGCCCTAAAATACGTTGACTATTACAATGTTTCCTCAAAGGTAATTCTGATTTGTTTGTTTATTTTCGCGATGGGCGGAATGAGTAATGTTATCCCTGGTTTTTATTGCCGTAATCTTTCTTAATCTTTATCTTCGTTTATGGAGGCTATGGGATGGTGAAAGCATTTTTTGATTACTTAGTTACGTTTACGGAACATTAATTGTGCGAAAACTGTTAGGAGTTCATATGAAATTTTTAGTCAGACCAAAGTTTGTAGAATTTAAGCGACGATATGCAATAACGACAGAGTACAATGAAACCAAAGTCTTACATCCATACTAAATTATAAATGCGAAAGTGTGTCTGCCTGTCTTTCTGTTTGTCTGCCTCTCTGTCTGTCTATCTGTCTGTATGCTACGATTTTCCGGTCCATCCATTGAACAGATGTTGATGAAATTTGGTACAGAGATAGATTGAATCCCGGGGAAGGATATGTTCTACTTTTCATCCCGGAAAATTAAGGAATTCTCGCGGGAGTTAAAAATACTTTAACCACGCGGACGAAGTCGTGGGCGTCATCTTGTTTAAAGTAAAAATACTAGTAGGTACACCTGATTTTAATTTGGCAAGATATCCGCTTGGAACTCGAACTGTATCAATTTGGTGAAATTTAAAATCTCATGTTAACCCTACTGGTGTGGTGCAATCCAACTCCAACTCTGCTGAGCAGCGTTCGGAAAGCTTCGAGATGTCTTTTCATTTACTCAGTGTCTGGAGAACAAAGTCTCCAAGCAATGCATGTCTAGCGGTATACCATAGATATAATAATGTCCTCCAGACCGCATTTCGGCCACGGCGGCCTATCTCCAGAGAGATTAGCCATCTCTACGGGAGACAGGTATTATAGCGCACAAGTGTGTGTGTGTGTGCCCGATGGGACGGAAAATCCGGCACCATCACGACATGGTCAGGCGCAGGACCGACGGCTTAACGTGCTCGTCGGCACGTGGGTGAAACACCGCCAACTTTCTAACTCCAGGCTACTACTGAGAATTTTTTGTTAGAAAAATGGCCGCAGTCGAACATGCTAACCACTAGACCAACAAGGCAGTTACCAAGGACATACCTAGGTAAGTACATTGGTATTTATTCCAAGAATAATATTTAGTCTAAAACTCGGTCCAGAATTTATGGTGCGTATATATTATGCGTCGCCTCGCGTGTAGTTCTGACTGTCAAACTTCGCGCACTAAAGTGACTTGAACAACTGTTTAAACTAACTTTAGGGGTTGGCGCTTTTGAATAATAAAAATATTTTATTCGCTTGTGAAACTAGTACATTTTTTTAATATTTATTTTTTGTTGAAGCTCTGGGGTCGTGGGGCTAAGACGCTGGATCCTTTTTTAACGGCATATCTTCTCGTCTCACAGAGTCCACAGGTGCCGAAGGGCTGGCAGTTATATCGGTCAACATAATAGTTTGGCTATTCAGCGGGGTAACGCAGCCAGCGTTCTGGGCACTTTGCCTCATTGCGGCGGCTTAGATAATATTTTTCATGTATCGGTACATTTACTATAGTCTATCTAGCTGAGTCTCTGGTTTAAGTTATTTTTTTACTCCCCGCGGGAGACACCTAAATTTTCCGGGATAAAGAGTAGCCTATGTCCTTTGCCGCGACACAATGAAAAATAGGCCGTGAAAGCATAACAAAACAATTAAACAAACATCCATTCGCATCCATAATATTAGTTAAGATTTTATATTTCACGACCTTAATGTTGATTGAATATTTTTATGTCATACACCACCTAATGGTGTATGACATAAAAATATTCGTTCATTCATTAAAAAAGAAATCCAGCAATTGTGCCCATAGTCCATATTAATTAACTATGAATGCGAAAGTTTGTCTGTCTTTCTAAATACCTTTTGACGGCCTATTCGCAGGAGATTTGGTCTTCTTTACCTAATTTCGTCAATATTTGTTCATTAACGAATTAATCTTCAAATAGGTAAAAGACATACCTACTCGTTAAACAGACGGATATACTTTCGTATTATTAGGAGTGAAATTTTTAATTATGGATGGATTTTACTCTCACAGATACTCTTTAATTTTCCTTCATTCATCAAAATCATCAACACCGGTTAAAAGGATGGGTCATGAAAGCGTAGAAGACAGACACATTTATAATATTATTAGTAGGTATGGATATTTGGTTTCAACTTGACTATTGAGTGTCATTTTAACGAAGCAAGAATTTTACACTTGAATTTTATTTGTTTTGGTCTATAATAATGATATATTTGAGTAACGCATTCTATTTACTACGACACTATATACAGATAACGATTTAAATATAAAAGGTTATCTAATAAAAAAATACGAATTTGCACGTCCATCAGTCAATTAAAAAAACAGTAACAGAATAGTGAATTTTTTGAATTTCCATTAGTAAGTGGTGCTCAAATAACTGCAATCGGAAAGTTTATTTTAAAATAGGCACGGAACCCTCGTTAAACTATTACGAACTTTACACAAGAGTGTTTTAATGAAACGGAAAAAAGTTTATTCCAATATTAAAGAGCACGAATTTTGAACATTATGTTGAGAAATTGCTCATGCAATACTTTTTTATATCAATAGTAGCCCGTGATTTTGTCCGCGTTGAATGATTTTCCAATGGAATTTTGGAATACTTACCCAAATTTTTTCTTTAAAAGTTCCCATCGCTAAAGTATTTCGCTATATAATCTATTCGCAACTTATCCGAAAACATACCTGTATACTTAGTACGTGTTACACGAAAACGTTGATAGACTTCGCGGGGTCTCAGCAAAAATCTCGTCATAGTTAAATCGATCGAATAGTTCGACCTTGCGGATTAAAGTCATGTTTTTTATATTGAATTCTTCTAGCCGCTGTTTCGCTGGCGAGGCCCACTTTATAAACCCGTTCTATTATTCTTTCTTTAGTTCAGTTCTGTGGTGTAACGCTTACCGATTTTCTTATCAGAGTATATACTGATTTTATAAATATAACGTCTAATTGTACGGAGCCTAACTATAAAACTAGAAAGTGTAGTTCCATTTTAATCTGAAAGTTTTTTCGTCAATCGAACTATATTAATGTTTTTGAAAGTTGAGAAACGATAATTCTGTCAACTCGTACTAAAGCTACTGCATACGAGTATGTGATTTAGCGAAAAGTGCGCAAAACGGACTAAGTTGCTGAAACTTTTAATAGGCGCCCGTCAAACGCCGCCAACTTTGGCGAACGTTATTGTCGCCTTCTGGCGTTTTCCTCCCTTCAAATATTTTGACGAAGAGCGACCTATAATCGTCGAGCTTAAAGAAAAAGTTTAACATAAGTATCACTTTTTAAGTAGTCAATAGTAAAATAAATTGTTAGTAAAATAGTTAGCAAAGGACATTGACCAAATTTGCCTAAGAATCAACATACGTTTGAAATATACAGTAATTCTGAGCTTATTTTATAGCCTTTATTCCAAATATTAGAATTTAATGGACACTTCAAATTAATTAAAAAATAAATAAATGGGTATTAAATTGATTACTAAACGTTTCCATCTCTGGATTAAGAACCACAGATCAATAACTTATAGGTTAAAATAATATACAATACCACCGCTTGAGAGCTAGATCCGTATCGTAAGAAACAAAATAAAATTTGCTTAAAGTGCTAAGTGCGCTAGTATTCTGAATCTCGCAACGCCATCTATTGAAAGTAAATTAATTTAATATTTTAACGACACCTGTGAAGTTCTCAATGAACTATGACGATACCTGCATCCTTATTAATAACGCCATCTGTAATGTTGTTGATAAACTACGGCGAATCTTTTTTTATCTTTACAGCTCTATTACAAATGGATAAAGATGATATTTATTTGTTCAAGCAGATTGATCGTGAAAGCTGAAACAACCTCAAAATTGTAAATATTTTTGGTAATAAGTAATTTTTCAGCAAGTGTCCGTAGTTTTAATCTGCTCTTAAGTATAAAAAGGTATTAATTTTAACCCAGTAATCAATGTTTTATGACGGTTGGTTCTTAGGCGAACTTTGTATGCGGATGGAACCATGTCCTTGGAACCTTTCCGTAAACGTTTTTGATGTTACGTGCCGTTTGTGTCGCGTTGGTGCCACGACGGAACTCATATTCCATAATTACACGAATTTTTAAAATATTCATTACGACGAAAAATGTTGAAATGTAATGAAAATACAACGCTAATCAAAAAACAAAACACTGAGTTTGTAAAAAGAATGTCATGGTTTTAAAACAAAATTAATTTGGATTTAGAATACAGAGCCATTAAAAACTTTTTTTATTTGAAATGACCAGTACTGAAGAAAGGCAATTTCATAGGTAAAGACCTAATATTATCTTTATGCGTTCGGTTTTAGTTGTATCTCTTTGAAGTTGTTTATATTCTCAAGGGATGAACGACAATTCTTTTGATACAAATAGTATAATAATAATAAGTAATCGACGATCGTCAGCTATTTCAAACTGAGCCAAAAAACTCGTCTAGACTTTATTAGTCGCATCAGACTTATTTATGTCTAGACTTTGTGGCCTGTTTGACAAAATTATCATAATGTTAGAATTAATTAAGTTCATTCATAACAAACATCCAGAATACTAGAGGATGCTTGATTATCAAAAACCTTAATCAACACAACTTTTCCCGCGTGGATTTAAAACAAACAGCCAGATGGATAGACACATACAGACGAACAAGAATTAAAAAAAAAATGTTTTGGGCTTTGTATCGACTATAAAACGTCTTAAATGCCCGATGATGATGCCAGCGACTTCGTCCGCGTGGACTAAGTTTTTCAATTCCCGCAGGAACTCCGGAACAGGAATTTTCCGGGATAAAAAGGTAGCTATGTCCTTTCCCGGGATATAAACTATCCCCATACTTTCATTAAAATCGGTTGACCAGATGGGCCGTGAAAGCGTAGCAGACCGACAGACTGGCAGAAACACTTTCGCTTATATAATATTATTATGAGTTTCAATGTAAGCAACTACAGAAATTGAGAATTTAGGTACAGTTTTATTTTGGGAATAAATTATGTAGAAATCGCAGCATTTGGCGTAAAAAAAATTAATCAAAACCATCAAATGAACCTGTTGTTCGATATAAAACAAGTTCTTTCATCACCGGTTAAACATAGACAGTGTTTGAAGGAACCAAAATTATCCTGTTTCTTCGCGGGCGGCTATTTGCAATTCAAATGGGATGACATCTTGTCCCAATTTGTCGTTGTTTCGTAAGCTCCGGTTACCGATCAAATCTCGACGTTTGATTTTTATGACGAACTCCTAACTTGTTAAAGTAGAGTTACACCTCTAACATACAACCTCTAACAACCTAGTCGTTCCTAAAAACTTGTTAGGAACTTACACCTTTAACAAAATACTGTTAGTGGTGCAAGTTTTTAACAAGTTTTGAGATATTAGAGCAGTTTTAAGGTCATGAAGGTAATATGTCTCAAAATAATATAGGTACCGAAGGCCTATCGTATTAGTTTCAAATCTCTTTTATTAAATAGCCATTGTGGGCAATTCTACTTCGATGCTTTAGTATCTATGAAAAATAAAATAAAAACAAAAACTAAACAAGCACATAAATTAGTTCCAATTTTGACCACCGGGTCAGATAAGTTTGAGGGACTTATACTAAAATGACAGCTTTAAATCTACTTATGTCTCTTTCCGCAGGGGTTGATAGTATGAAAGGGTTAGCAATATTTTTAATGCTGTTATTTAAGATTAGAGATTATGCACCATAGAATCAGCCCATTGCGACAGTAATTATTATTAATAAAGTTATTTTAAAAAAACTATACGATCTTCTTCAAGGTAGATTTTAGTTTATGATTCCTATGCATTTTCTGAAGTGAAATGTAGCCTGTTGAAATTGAAACACTCACTATAGTATAAATCACGTGTATATTACTCGTTTAATACAATAAGAACTGCTGTATGGTAACAAACAATTAGTTTTATGCAATTGCAAGGTGTGACATGATAGCGCGACTTAATTACATGCAACGCCATCTATTTTGAGATGGGGGACTATATTATGTCTTAATTCGTAGTGCAGAACTATTTTTAACATACCGCCCACCAAGGACTTAGTTCTTCAAACGGTATCAAAGCAATAAAAATAGTTCACAATATTTCCACACCATTCCATTTATATCACACACAGTATATTGTATAAAACCACCCACCTGGATATACAGTAACTTGTCCGTTGAAACACGCGGACATTGTAAAAATAAAGAAGTGAAATCTAAATGACTATGAAATTAACTAATGATCTCATATAGTTTAACAAAGATTCAGTAGAATCTAACACGTTTTACAATCTTAATTCAGTTATTATAAAGTTCAATGTTACTCTAATTCTTACAATTTATAAATTCATGCAAATTAAAGTGGAATAAAACTCTCTTAAAATAACTCACAACAAACCAACATGAGGAGATAAAGTGAAATACGAGGTACAACCGCCCACCGTGACAACGTGACTCGAGCTACTGCTACTCAGGTTAACTGAAATTTTACTCAAAGAACCTTTAAATGAAAATTGTTTTAACTCAACGACTCGTATCACATTATCACATCCAGAATGTTGGTCTATAAAATTGCCTAATATCAAAATCAACACACAAGTAAAAATAATCATTCAATTCTTGTAAACACTTCAAAATATATATAAAAAATATGAAATAGTTTTAAACGATACAACTATGCACCGATAATGTGAGTTGAGTGATTATGACTTAGTCAATACGCAAAGTTTACTAACAGGGCGTTTAAATGATCCTCCTTTCCCTTTAAGAGTTACTACTCGCGTCACATTATCAGGCCCAGTATGCTTTTCCACAACTCTGCCTAGAATCCATTTTGCAGGCGGGATATTATCGTCTCTCACCACAACAACGTTTCCAATATCTATTTCAGGTTTTTTAGTACACCATTTGTTTCTTTGATTTAAGTTACTCAGAAATTCTTTCGACCATCTTTTCCAGAATGAATAAACCATTTTTTGAATCATTTTCCACCTATCCAAACCGGTTATATTTTGATCTGAGTAGCTTACATCACTTATATTTAATAAAGATTCACCTACTAAAAAATGACCAGGTGTTAATGGAAGAGGGTCATCTGGGTTGTCACTGAGTACTGACAACGGTCTTGAATTTAAGCAGGCCTCAATTTGTGTGAGCAAAGTAGCTATTTCTTCGAACGTTAGAGTACTATCCCCAATGACTCGTTTTAAATGAGCTTTTGTACATCGCACACCTGCCTCCCATATGCCGCCAAAATTCGGGGCACTAGGAGGAATGAAATGCCACTTTGTTGATTCTAAAGTTAGTAATTCTGCTATTTCGTTAGATAGTTCCGATTTTGCGCTGTCGAACATATTACGTAACATAGCGTCAGCGCCGACAAAGTTAGTTGCATTGTCGCTAAACAGATCTTGGCAATGTCCTCTGCGCCCTACAAATCTCCGGAACGCCGCGATGAATCCTTTAGAAGTTAAATCGGAAACAGCTTCCAGATGGATGGCGCGAGTTACCATGCAAACAAACAAACATATGTATCCTTTGTAGGATTTTGCTCCTCGGCCTGGAGAAAACCGAATGTTGATGGGGCCTGCATAATCTACACCCGAAGTTTTGAATGGCCGGCTTGGTGTAAGTCTGGCCTCCGGCAATTGACCCATCAATTGGTGGCTTGCTGCTTTAGAGTATCTCAAACAGGTTACACAACTCCTATAATGTTTCTTAACCATATCACGTGCTCTTAGTATCCAATATTTGGATCGCAGAAAGTTCAACATAACTTGAGGACCACCATGTAGCGTTCTTTGATGCGCATCTGCAACTATCAGCAAACTAAGATGGTTCGTTGCGGGCAGGATTATTGGATGTTTTTCATGGTAGCTCCCATCAGCTTGCCTTAAGCGCCCTCCAACTCTTAAAATACCCTTTTGGTCCAAAAAGGGACAAAGTGTGTATAACTTGCTTCGTTTTGCAACGTAACCTCTTGTTTTTAGCGAAAGTAACTCTTCCTCGAAATCCTTTTCTTGGGCTTGCTTGATGCAAAGCTGCAAGGTTTGATTCATCTCATCTGTTGTTGCAAATTTCGGTAACGATTTTCTTTCGTTTGGTGGCAGTTTCATGTTCAAAAACCTTCGACACAGTGATATTACTTTTAGCATTTTAGTTAAGTTCGAAAATTTCGTCCATTCTAATTCAATGTCCACTCTCTTTACTGTAGAAAATACTTTCACTCTTTCTTCTTCATGTGTATCTTCTATATCAACCTTCTGTACATTAATTTCTCGTTCAGACAACCACTCAGGGCCATTCCACCAAAGTTTATAGTTCTTTAGTTCTTGTGGATTGATTCCTCTAGACGCACAGTCCGCAGGGTTGAAATCGGTCGATACATGACTCCACTGCTCAACGTCCATTATTGTGAGAATGTGTGAGACTCTGTTGCTAATAAAAGTGGCCCATCGATTCGCAGGACCTCGCAACCATGCTAATACGACAGTTGAGTCGGTCCATCCATATAAGTTGAATTTAGAAATTTCCATCACTTGTGAGACTTCATTTAATAATTTTGCTGCTAAAGTTGCTCCGCAGAGTTCTAAGCGGGGTATTGATATCTCCT
Source organism: Erebia palarica (assembly GCA_964035005.1). Lineage (NCBI taxonomy): Eukaryota > Metazoa > Arthropoda > Insecta > Lepidoptera > Nymphalidae > Erebia > Erebia palarica. The sequence goes on from OZ035989.1 coordinate 14,705,721, forward strand.
TCTCAATCGGAGCCACTTTTGTTTTGGAAGTGACAAGCTTCACGTGAACATGATCAGCTTCGTCAATTACCCGGAGATACACTGCCGCTGCGTACGCTACATTCGAAGCATCTGAAAAAGCATGTAGCTCCAATTTAGAACCTTTTGTTGAGTTTAACCATCGTGGTATCATAAGGCTCTTGATGTAATTCAGTTCGCATCTATAGTTCAACCACTCGACCAGTAAATCATTTGGTAGTTCAATATCCCAATCAAGCCCCACTTTCCATAATTTTTGGATGAAAACTTTAGCAGTGATTACCACGGGGGCGATCCATCCGATGGGGTCGTATAGCCTAGCAATATCAGATAAAACCTTTCGCTTGGTTATGGGTTGTTCAGGTTCAGGTAGATTTGCAACATATTCGAACTTATCAGTCAGTCTGTTCCAACAAATTCCTAAAACTTTCATCATATTATCAACCTTGATTACGACCGAGTTTTCGGTGTTTACCTCCTCTTTCTGTATGTGATTCAAAAAGTATTCACTGTTGCTGCTCCACTTTTGTAATTGGAAACCCCCCGCCCTCATTAGCTTATTCATCTCCTCATATATTTTTAGTGCTTCTTTATCCGTTTCGCATCCTGTCATTAGATCATCGACGTAATAATCTCTTATAGTTATTTCCGCTGCAAGTGGATATTTATCTTTTTCCAGGTCTGCTAACTTTTGTAGAGTTTTCACCGCAAGGTAAGGTGCACATGCAGTTCCAAAAGTTAATGTCAACAATTTGTGATGCTGAATTGGCAATTTGGGGTCCGCTCTCCATAAAACTCTTTGAAAATTTGTGTCATCTGTGTGCACGAGTACCTGACGATACATTTTTACCAAATCTGCTACAATGCAAATTGGGTGTTTTCGCCATCGAAGCAATAAATGACGTAAGTCCTGCTGTAGTTTAGGGCCGGTGAGAAGATCATCATTCAGAGATACGTTATTAACTCCTTTACTTGAAGCGTTAAAAACCACTCTAACCTTTGTCGTTTCTTTATCTTCTCGAACGACTGCGTGATGAGGCAAGTACACTGCTTTCGAATTCGTTAATTCATCGCCACTGACTGCTTCCATATGATTCAACGTAGTGTATTCTTCTAGCACTTTGTTGTACTCGATAGCAAGTTGAGGATTTTTACTGAGCCTTCTCTCTAATGTTTGTAGTTTTTTCGTTGCAATGTCGCATGACTGACCATACTGACATTGTGGATTATTTGTTTTAAACGGCAGCCTTACAACAAACCTTCCGTCTTCTCGTCTTTTTGTAGTTTCTTCATATTTCTCTTCACAAAGTTTCTCTTCTCTAGTAAGTTTTCTCTCAATATTGTTAGGCTCATTCTCAACTTCCCAAAATTGCTTTAGTAACTCGTCTTCCTGTACTCGTACATGCAAAGTAAGAACTCTATCACATTTTAGTTCTTGAGCCACTTTCCCAGACAACATCCAGCCGAATATAGTATTCTGGGCTATAAGATTACCAGTTGGGCACTTCTTAATTCCATTCAATAATATGTCTCCATATACATCAGCACCAAGTAATAGGTCCACTCTTCCCGGCGATGCAAATTTAGGATCAGCGAGAGGTAAGTGTTTTAGTTCCAGCCAATCAGGGATATGGATTTCATGCGATGGCAACATAGAGGTAAGTGATTTAAGCACATAAGCATTAACAGTAATATTTTTTCCAGGATCGTAACGCGACTGGACTTCAACACTAACAGCATGTTTTATATTCAGCTGACCCTCTCCCAAACCAGACACCTTACCATTCACATTCGTACGCTTAAGACCTAGTAATTGTACAGTTTCTTCGCTAACGAAGGACGCCTGAGACCCTTGGTCTAATAAAGCTCTGAGAGCGTACGAACCGGTATTAGCAGTAGCTTTTACCATGGCAGTAGCCAACAACACGTTGTTAGTTCTCATATCACCACTTGAAAAGTTAGCTACTACCGTTGTATCATTTGTGGACGGAGTCACTTCACTAGTAAATTGTTCTTTCTGTTTCTCATTATCTCTTAGTGTATCGAACGCTTGCTTATCGTCTTTCTCGACATGGAGCATTGTATGGTGCTTCCGATAGCACCGGCGACAAGAAGTTCTCTGGTAACACCTATATACAGGATGCGTAGGGGCCAGGCAATTGTAGCATAGCTTCTTTGTTTCTGCTATCTTCTGTCTCTCCAGTACAGGTAACTTCTTAAATTCCGCACAGTAATAAATAAAATGTGAACCATCACACATCGCACACGTCTGTTCAGTATTACTCGTTTTATCTTCTACGGCAGTATGAAATGCTTTAGTTTTAATTTCTTGTGTGACGTTCTTCTGTTGTGCTGGCTTAGTCGTTTGTTTGCTATCAATCATTTCTATACTTCTAAATCTTCTTTCTAAAAATGTTTGCAATTGTGTCCATGTAGGCAGCTCGTCTGATGTAGCACTCACATCTTTTTCCCATTGTCGGTGAGACTCATGATCCAGTTTTGAAACTACTAAATGAATGATTATAGCGTCCCACTGCTCTGTTTTAATGTTAATATTATTAAGTGCTTTCAAACAAGAAGTTGTAGTATCTAGTAGAATTTTGATAGCACTCGCAGATTCATTCTGTATAGCTTTCTGTCCAAATAACGTCTTCATAATTGCATTACAGTTATATCGTTTATTGTTGTAACGTTTAGTTAATTGCTCCCAGGCTTCCATGTAATTAGCAGCTGTTGTCGGAAAATTTCTCAATAACATCTCTGGTTCTCCTGATAAGTTTGATTTTAAGTAGTGTAGTTTTTGAACGGGCGTTAGTGCACTATTCTCATGTATGAGTGAGACAAACATGTCAAAAAAGGATTGCCACTCAGTATATATGCCAGAGAATTTTGGAAGCTCAATTCTAGGCAATTTCACCTCTAAGCTGTTAATATTTGTAACTGCACTCGTATTTGTAGCTGCCTTTGTTGTCATGGTGGTTGGATTTGTTAATGCAATGTACTCCTTCAGAAGCGCTTTATATTGTAAAAAAGATTCTTGAAAATTGTCCTGCATGTCATCTCTAAAATATGGTAACTGTAATGTTTGCTCTGATGTAGCTTTGGCAACAATTTCCAAATGATTCTGATTAAAAGCTTCTTCTAATTTATCCAACGCTTCCATTCTAGCAGTCAAGTAACTATATTTTGACCGCATCTCTTGATTTGCTTTCTTAAGGTTGCGTTCAGCTTTTCTTAACTGATCAAACAATTCTTGTTGACCCTTTATTAGGCTTGCTAATTCCATGTTGTAACTCCAATAGTATAACTGGTATAGAATGTGTTTAAAAGGTAACGAAATCTTCCAAATGAATGTTTACAGAATGTTTGTAAAATCTCCACGAAGTGTTGTATATTATGTTCACGCAAAAGTTTCCCTTTAAAGTTCCAAAAAATTAATTCAAAATGTTCACGAGTTGATTGAAAATGTTCCAAAATATTAAACGTAAAAAGTAGTTAATTTTCCAATTTGTATCCACTAATGGTAATCAAAACAACACACATGTATGTCTTCTTGCTTCCCTAACATAGCTCATTCGCATTATTTTTCAAGTTAAATTTCATCAAAATAAGTTCAAGTTTATTTTATCTTCAAAATCTCTAAGTCTGTTGTGTATGAACAAAAATTGCTAAGTCGATGACGCCGGAGTTTTTCAATGTCCATTAGAATACAACTTGAAAATTTTACAAGTCGATGACACGTGCGAGCAAAATTTTTCTATGTCCATAGAATAAAATCACGAAAAAATTACAAGTCCACAGCACTGTTATTTTTCTAAGTCTATATTTTGAACTAGTTCCATAATTTTTCTAAGTTTTTGACATGAACTCTAATTTTTACAAGTCTTTTAAATGCACTTCTATTATTAAAGTTTATTTACTCACGGTTTTAGGGTCCATTTTACCTTAACTTTTCACTTGTATCACCTCACTCACGATCGTTATTCCCTGGTTTCGGCACCATGTTGAAATTGAAACACTCACTATAGTATAAATCACGTGTATATTACTCGTTTAATACAATAAGAACTGCTGTATGGTAACAAACAATTAGTTTTATGCAATTGCAAGGTGTGACATGATAGCGCGACTTAATTACATGCAACGCCATCTATTTTGAGATGGGGGACTATATTATGTCTTAATTCGTAGTGCAGAACTATTTTTAACATAGCCTTTATGCTAATTTAAGGTACACGCTATCTCAATTCCAAGCAACCAAATCGGTTTTGATTGCGTGAAAGAGTAACAGACATCCAAACCTTCACCTTTTTAATGTAGGATACTAATAATAAAAATAGAAATAACAAAGATAAAAGGATATGAGCCTCTATGATGTATTTTATATTTAAAAATGAGAAAAAAAACTTATCGATGAACTTACTTGATTAAGGTATGAGGTAGTTTCGATAAGGAGCGTAATCCTATATTTGTACGGCTAAGCTATCTCATGAATGAACAAGATATCTCAAGTTTGGACAAGATGCTGGTAGGTATCTGAATTGCAAATACCCGCTCTGGAAGAAAACAAGACAATTAATTTAGGAATAACGTGGATGCTTCATCAGTTAAGTGACTTATGCTTGCTGGATTGCAACTTCTTGTAAGTGTTTTATTTTACACGAAAAGAAAGAAGTAATATTTCTTTCCCTCTCTCTTATTAACCCATTGCTGGCTTACTACTATACACGAGTCTCCTCTCGGAGTGAAACGAGTTTGAACATAGTCCACTACGCTGGTCAAGTGCGGATTGGCAGGCTTTACACGAGGTTGAGATCATTATCAAGAACTCTCACCTCTTGAGTACAGGTGACATTAATTAATTTCTTAAGACGCACATAGCATCGAAAAGTTGGAGTTGCGTCGTAATCGAACGAACGACTTGGTGACTACTAGGTGGGCTTTTTTACACCGCTCCGAAGATACTTAGACCTACTTACATTACCTAATGTCAAACAGGTAAAAACCACTGTACAACTTGATCATGAGGAATTAGATTTAGTGGATACTGCTGTTTTTCTCGGTATAACGTTAGATGCTAAACTCTAATGGGGCCATCACATAAATTACTTATCGAACAGGCATAGTTCTGCTGCATACGCGGTTAAAAAGATTCGCCAGTTGACAGATATAGAAACGGCGAGATTAGTTTATTATACGACTGCCTAAAAAAAGAAGTATATTGTTTTCAGGGTTCATGTATGTATGTAAGTATGTATGTATGTATGTATGTATGTATGTATGTATGTATGTATGTATGTATGTGAGTTTGTATATTCCACCATAACTTCTATACGCCTGAACCGATTTTGATGAATGAGGTATCGTTAGAATTCCTAGCTTATTCCGGATGACATAGGCTAGTAAAATTAAAAAAAAATTGATGGGTTGACGATGGTCCCGCATTAAAGAATAAAGTTGAAAAAAAAAATCGTAAATAAGATTAACTATATAATCATCATCTAGAAAATGATGAGTAGATTCCAAAAATATATAACACTATAATTCAATATCCAGTGATTCACAAACACATATCATTTAATAAAAATGTGAATAAAGTGATTTGCATATTTAGCCTTTGGAATCCAAAGGCTAAATATGCAAATCGCTTCTTAAGGAGGTAAACTCCGAAAATAATATAGTATTTTTTAATTCGTTAAATTAATTTCACTTGTTTTGGTTACTTTCACTGCACTATGTCATATGGTATATTATTATCGGGTAATGCTGCAGATATTAATTCTGTTTTTGTGCTGCAGAAGAGGGCTGTTCGAGCCATATATAATATGGGACCAAGACAGTCACTAAGAGATAAATTTAAAGAAATCAATATTATGACAGTGCACAACCAATATATATTTGAAAATTTAGTATACGTGCATAAACACATTGATAAATACAAGAAGAAAAGTGATTGTCATAATGTCAATACTAGAAATAAAAATTAACATGTAATGCCTGCATCTAGGCTTAGTAAAACTAGCAATTCATTTGTTGCAAACAGTGTCTGCTTCTACAATAAGCTCCCAGAAGTCAAGTTAAAGATGTCTCTGAATAAGTTCAAAGTTAATGTAAAACGTAAACTCATTGTCAAATCTTATTACCATGTAAAGGACTACTTAAACGACAAGGAAGCTTGGCATTGATTTGCTCTATGGCTCTGATATTTCCTTAGTTAAGATGATTTGTGAGATGGTGATAATAAAAAGAAAAAAGAAACCCGGCTGTGTTTGTTGTGGGCTCCTCTCAGACCAGGGCGCGTTTGGAACCCTCGTAGCTTTAGTTTTAAGATACCGTAACCAATTGTCACCATCATGTTTTATAAGTAATTTTTAACGTCAATAAGTGAACCTACAGTGTACCTATATTGAATAAATGATATTGAGTATTGAGTATAGATATTGATTATTTCTGTGACTTTAGTTTAGATGGTTGTTGCGCATGTTTATGTGTGGAGAGTTTTCTTTAATTCTACTACAAAGTAGCCCTTGACTGCGATCCCAGCTGGTGGTAAGTGATGAAGTAGTCCAAGATAGTAGCGGGTGAACCTGTCATGGGTATGGCAGTTTACATAAACCTCAGTTTCTAGTCTACACGGCATTGTAACGCAACGCTTAATCGCTTGGCGGCACGTATTTGACACCAGACCAGACCAGAGGAAATTCAGTATTTATTAATTCCTAATTGAGCATGCCAGGGATCGAGCCCGAGACCTCCCAAGTTATAAGTATAAGACCACAGCGCTCAACACTGAGCCAGGGAGGTCGTCGAAAAGGGTTTGTAAAGCGAAATCAGATCTGTGGGGTAAGCTTTACAACTTCGGTCAAGATGGCGCTAGCATTTGCCTTGCAAATGACCGGCCACAAAGAAAACTACATAATTAATTTCGAAACAGCGTTATTATTTTTTAATTAGCGAAGAAAAATATGCTCTGTTGCTAAGATTAAATTCTTGCAAGCTTATTTGCTTTTTTTTCTCTTTTTAACTATGTCTGGCATTTAAGGATTGTGCATAAATCCAATCCAGAATTATGATGCAACTAGAAATTTAATTCACAATTGCACTATAATATAATAATGCACGATTGAAGAAGCAGTGTCGAGTCAACATCCCCTGAAGATACTCCGGTGTCGGAGTGTAACGTACGTTGAAAATAATTTGAAAGATTTGTGTGGTATGGTGAATATCGCAAGCTACAAGTGCAAAATACACACACACATTTACCTACTGTGGCGGATTATAGCGAATTGAATTTCCAGTTCCTTCATAATCATGGACTTCCGCAAAGTAACGCCTGCTTCTATCCAACACCATCCAGAATTTTCAAATTCAAAAACCTACCGATGTCTTAGTAGTCTTAGTACAAGTGTGTCAACCAATCGTATGAAGTACTAGCTAATGCCCGTGACTTCGTCTGTGTGGACCGAGGTTTTTTGGTTCACGTGGAAACTCCTTAATATTCCGGGATAATAAGTAGCCTATGTGCTATTCCAGACTATAATCTCTGTGCCAAATTTCAGCCAGATCCATTCAGCCGATGGGGCGTGATTGAGTAATAAACATCCATACATCCTTACATCCGTTCATCCATACATCCAGACATCCATACATCCATCCAAACTTTCGCATTTATAATATTTATGAATGAATGATATGAAGTATATCGAACTTTGATTAGAGGCTCGATTGTGTAAGAACACACATATTATGGTCACAGTGCATTATTAAAGTAATAGTTCCGTTTTTCAAAAGGAAGTTGTTCGTAGAAAGTTTTCCATTCCAACTCCTTAAACAGTTCCATTTTCTTACAGCACTACAGATCAGTGCAAACCCTAGAGTCAAATAATATACCTAGAGGGTAAAGTAACCTCCCAGTTTCTAGCTGGCTGTCACGGTAAGAATGGCATTCCGAACCAGCGGTAGATGCACTAGATGATTCAGAAGCAAATGTTAAAGTTTAATTGAACAAAAGCATTTGAATTTGAATTTTGACCAAATTCCTCTTTGACCGATCACCTACATGAAGTATCTCTTTAAGCTATGAGGTTGAGTCCATTATTTTCTGGATATAGCTACTTTAGTGTAATCTTACAACTCTCTGGTTAGACCTATCAGGGTGCACACTACCATCACTTAAAGCCATTATATTGTTTTAATTTTTTTTCGTTCGTGTTTTAAAATTATAATCCTCATTTTAGGGACGTCAAGGCACGTGATATGAAACTATCATTTTGAAATAATACTGCTCTCAGCAATGGTAGTAACCCCCCAGATCAGTTGAGTGAGATGGTTGAAAGCTCATGAATCAATGACAAGTTTGGACAAGATGCGGCCGTCATTTGAATTGCAAATGGATTGTTTACGAAGAAAACAAGACAATTAATTTCAAAACAGTGCCTTTGAGGCCCAGTAGTATTTGTAAAATCAGTGTTCAGAATTATAGCCTACCTAAGAATTCGTAGCCACGTTGAGGGGACAGTGCATAAAGGTCCCCACATTGGTCTAGCCCCACTTGAGATGCACGGAGCGGCGCGGAACGTAGCGGCAAATATTATTTTTATGAGTTTGAACTGGCCTTCGTCGCGCAATGATCCTCCGTGACGCGTCGCTTAAGTGCGCCCACCTCCATACAACCTCTTATCCGTTGTCCCAGGTGAGCGACAAAAACGACGCCACGCGACGCAATGTGACGCCATAAAAAATGACAGACGTTTGTAGATATGTCAGTTTCTATGGCGTCGTACCACGATACTTCACGTGGCGTCGTTTCTGTTGCTCGCCTAGGACAACGGTTACAAAGAATAGTTGCCGCTACAAGAAAACACATTACGGTCAAAAAAAAATTCTAGAGCTTTCACTTTTTTCAAATTCACATAAAAGGGGCTGCACAGACTGCCGCGATACGACATAACATTCCCATACGGTGCGAGCATTTCGCGTTTTGTCCTGTCTTGTAAGTAATACCACCTGCTTTGACAATGAAGGATATTAACGTTAGGTAAGCTGGATGCTTGATGCCACCACTACAGCCCATTAACGTCCCACTGCTGGGCACAGGCCTCCACTCTCATAGGAGAGAGGGAATTAGAGCTTAGACCCACCACGCTGCTCCAATGTGGGTTGGCGGGCTTTAACGACTATTATCATGTCTAATGATAATAGTCTCTTGATGCCACACTGCAGTTATAAAATGTTTTAAAATATTAATTGCTGATACTATAAAATTTACCAATTCCCGTACAATAACTAACTACTAACTACTACGTACTTTGTCATAATGTTAGTTAATGTTCAAAATGCTTAAAACTTTTTTTTACAACTTGTAGCAAGCTCTGTGAGATTTCTTCATAATAATCTCCAAGGGATCGAAAAATACCTACCTACTAGTTCCAAATTGTTGACATTAAAATTAGTAAATTTTCCGAAGTTTTAATGAATAGTATGCAGAAAAAACAACTCCCTTATAGACACATCAAACATTTCTATTTTCTAAAATTCAGTAAATTATTTACTGTAGATAACTTTAACAAAGCATCTTGGTAATAATAATATCTCCCTAATCTCAGAGATACGCGTAGGAGTATTATTTGTAGGAGGGAACCTGAAAAAGCAAATACGTATTTGTATTTCATTAAAAGAATGTTTTACAAAGTTTGCAAATCGACGAGGCTCTCTTTATTGAAAATACTTAGAAATATATTAGATGACACCCACCTAAGAATACGATCGCGCGGATTATGCTTTTCGGCACACAAAAGTAGGTACAATCGACTATATGTGAGTTGACCCAAAATGGCGGTCGTCTGCGCAGTTACATTGTACTACAGGGCCGAGCGGAGCATGCGCGGGGAGCGAAGGGTATGGTAACTCGCGGCCCCTCGCGGCGCACCTCATACCGCACCTCGTTTGACACCCTAAATGAGTTTCTGCAGTGCGATTGCGTAACTTCTGCATCAATCATTGTTACTTTATCAATTGTTGTGATTGGCTGAATTTATGGTATTCTTGCTGCGTCGATGCATTTTGTCCAATAGTGGAAGTGTTAACCAATCAGAGGTGATTGCGATCGTTACACCGTAGCTGTCATTTTTAGCCGGTAGCCCTGCTGCGCAAAGTTCAAATAACGCCGCGGCTATTGTATGCCACTTTGCAGGTACACGTTGCTGTAATTTTTGCATGGATCAAATCCATGCAAAAATTATTATTTCATTTTCATTTATTAAAATCGTTTGACTGTTACATATGTAAGTGACAAGCCAAGAGCACCTAAGTATTAAGAAATACTTTTAATATATTTGTCCTTTCATTTGAAACTGGCACGAATAAATGGTTAAACGTGTAAAGGTTTCACGAGAGATTTAATTTAATTTGATAAAAGTTGGCTATATATTACAACAATATTCATTTCACTAAGCTCTAAACCAAATTGCGATCTAAACACAAAAGTATTCATTAACCACTGACTCTGCTGGCAGGAGACTGAATTATCACCGTCAAAACACTCGTATTTATACTAACTATTTTCAATATGGCGTCGGTATCCGCAGATTAAATCGAATGACATGAAACGAGTCAATTTGACTGATATTATATTCCCTGTTTCATGACATATAATGACAAACAGTAATAGTGCTAACACATAGTTAGATCTTAAAATAGTAATAATTTTACATTACTTCGATCTAATGACTCCATTGCGACGTGATTGAAAGTCAAATCAACCAAAATATAATATTCTGCATTTACTAGCTGATGCCTGCGACTTCTTCCGCGTGCATTAATTTTTTTTATTAACTCCTTAATTTTCCAGAATTAAAAGTGGCCTATGTCCTGCCCCAAGATGCAACCTACCTTAGAACAAAATTTCATCACATCGGTTGACAGGTTAAACCGGGAAATCGTAGCAGACGGACAGATAAACACTCTTTCTTTTTCTTTTCTCATCTATAAGTACTAGTATAGATTAAACTGTAATTGGTCGATTTCTGCATATTAAAATATTTTTGAAAATATTAATTGGAGGAAGCATTAGTATCTGTACAGAGCTAAAAGCAATTTTTCTATTAATTTTTATTTCTCTGTCTGTCTGTTACGAGTAACGACATCACGCTGAAACTACTGGATTGATTAGAATGCAACTTGGCACACTTATAGCTAACTAAACCGGGCTAACATAATATTAGCTATTTTTTATCCCGAAAACTAAAGATAATGGATTAAATTATGGTCGATTATATTCCGTAACTCGGTCAAATTTCAACCGGTTTTAATAATTCACCTTTACGTCATTGTAAATAAATAACGTCATAAAGTCATAAAGTCCCATATGAATGAAGATCAATGTTTGCCGAACGAATATTTGTAACTACCACCACCACTACAGCCCATTACCATCCCACTGCTGGGCACAGGCCTCCACTCTCATAGGAGAGAGGGTATTAGAGCTTAGACCCACCACGCTGCTCCAATGCAGGTTGGCGGGCTTTAACGACTATTATCATATTAGTGATAATTACTGGGACCGACGGCTTAACTTGCTCTCCGAGGCACGCGGATGAAACACCACCAACTTCCTAACTCCGGGCTAGTACTGAGAATTTCTAGTTAGAAAAACCCAATACATAATTATGGCCCGACCCAGGATTCGAACCTGGGACCTCGTTGGCCGTAGTCGAAAATGCCAACAACTAAACCGACGATACAGATTTTTAACTTCATCGAAATAATTGAATATGCAAATACTACAAAATCAAATACAACAAGTAATTAATGTGCATATTATTATCAGTGTAATTATTGTGAATCATGATTGATTCGCGGATTTATAGCTCTAAGTCCTCATTGAACCTTGGAGTTGAGCTGGTGATGATTACATCGTTCGCGTAATCTAATATTGTATGCGTACCTACTAATCATAACAATCTATTGGGCGGTGAGCCTTGCTTATAGTTTACTATATGATGTTCGCGACTTTGTCCGCGTGGAGTAAGTTGTTTTTATCTTTGCGGAAAATTAATTTTCCGGGGATTAGCTTATGTCACTCTCGAGGTCCTGAAATATACCCATCCAAAAAACCACGTCGATCCGTTGCTCTATTGTGGCGTGATTGAAGGACAAACCAACAAACAAACACACCTTCGCATTTATAATATTAAATAGTGGTTTGGTCCATTAAATCCTAAAGATGCAAGCATCGCAACTTGTAGAATTTAGCCTTAATATTCATATATTTACGCAAGTTTTAGTACTAAAACTTGTAAAAGCCGGCTTGCTTTGCAAGTTACGTATGTTAACTTGCCATCACAATAAAAAAGCTGGCTTCTGCACGTTGTATTGCTAGTGGAAACTTGACGTTAGAACTATACGCCGCATTGCATAATATTTGGTTCGCCCCGAACTGAGACCTCGCGGTATCCGTATGATAGTTTTAACTATATATTGTAATAGTTAACTTTTTTTTATTCCAAGTAAGATGGTGCTAACGTCTATTATTTGTAAGCACAAACGAATAATTTATTACAGAGCGCCATCTATTGACATCATTGTGAAGTTCTGTTAAAAATACTGAAGCTCATTAAAAATTAAATAATTTCGTTTCCTTATAATATTTATCTAATTTTAGTATTTTTTGTTCAAGTACAGGATATCATTCAAATAATTGATCAAGTTTCAGGCTCAGCCTTTCAGAAAATTTAGAGTTTTGAGGTCAACTTAGAAACGTTAGAAAATCTCCACTTTGAAAGCCCCCCATTTCGTCAATTTTAGGGGAAACATTTTAAAAAATATATTTTTGGACTATATTCCTAAATATCTTTAAAATGATATACCGCAACCTTATGTAACGCTATAAAAATATTTTAATTCGCATTCGCTTCTAAGAGCCCCCCTGAAATAAAGATTTTTATAACTTTTTTAGCCATATTCGGCTGGAGGCCATCGGTTTACATATTATATTTATATTTGAAGTAATTAAATTCAGTAATTCAGAAGTTATAAGGCCCTGACAGATGGACGGACGGACGGACAAGTGCAAATTCACTCAAGTAGACTCAGAGACCTTCGCTGCCGGTCAATTACTTTTAACAGGATATTTAAACAAAAGTAATCGATAAAGAAATTTTCCTGCAGTGCCATTGTGTTCATAAATGCAAAAGGAATGATTAATTTATCCATAATAACTATGGACCTGAACTTAATAAAGAAATATTGAGGAATAGCTGATTCCCACGACTTCGTCCGCGTGGAATTTATTTTTAAATTCCCACGGAGTTCCGGGATATGAAGTAGCCAGTGTCACTCTCCAAGTCCTCGACTATACCCATGCACAAAATCACGTCGATCCGTTGCTCTGTTGCGGCGTGATAGGAGGACAAACTATCAAACAAACACAATTTCGCATTTAAAATATTGAAAGAAAGAAAAACAATTTATTCGACAATGGTGTCACAGAAAAAACATAGTATACAAATATAACAATTTCGTCTGTGACACCACCCAGAATAGGTGTACAGTTCAGCGTTAAGCCCTGCTTTTTATGTCAATAAATTGCATACTAAGCAAGGCGCTGGTTTTCAGCTGTGACCCGGTTGACTATTGGTATGATGAGACTTACTTCCAAAATTAATACGAACTTCACCAAAATTACATTAAAACAATACCTATACCATCTCTCAGAGCACCTAAGAATATATTATCGTTCGCAACAGCAACAAAATCAAAAGGAATTAATATCATAAATTCAAGGGCCCCGATGAAACAAAGCCGCGGGGACCTTTTGAGACGCAAAAACAACAAAGTTTGGAAAGACGCTCCTAAAATAAACCAATCATCGACGTTCGCAGTTGTTATAAGGAAGAACATAAATCAGTGACAAAAATACTGTTACAGAGTAACGGTATACATTTAACGTTACATAGTAATAATAATTAATTCCATGTCTGTTTATTTTCAACAAAGTCAAACGGAAATCCGTGGATAACTGTCCGTATCAAAATTATTAATGCGAAATTTGTCATTAAATCACGCACGCTGTTGTCTTAACGTGCGGAGGTCCCGGGTTCAATCCCCGACAGGGTCAATTTGGGTATTTATAATTTCTGAATTTTCCCTTGTCGGCTTCGGCCGTGGCTAGTTACCACCCTAACTGCAAAGACGTGCCGCCAAGCGATTTAGCGTTCCGGTACGATGCCGTGTAAAAACCGAATAGGGATATGGGCTTAATATAGCCGCTATCCGCCCGCTACCATCTTAGACTACATCATCACTTACCATCAGATGAGATCGCAGTCAAGGGCTAACATGTAGAGGATAAAAAAAAAAAATTTAACCGACTAAAAGATAATCCTTGATTGATGGTAAGTGATGGTGCAGTCTAAAATGGCAGCTATGGCTATTAGGGTTCTGGCAGGTTTAAACTCAGACCCCTAATCGGTCTCTACACGGCGTCGTACGGGAGCGATTTATTCAGACCCCAGAAAATTCAGAAATTATAAATTCCTAAAGTGACGCTGCCCTGAATCGAACCCGGAACTACCTTCCATTATAGGACCACAGCGCTCCATGGCGCAGTGGTGACTGCGCCATGGAGGTCGTAACGTATTTCTTCAATTCTAAAGAATGTATAATTCTATAGAATGTTTGTTCGTATAGATCACTTATTTTGGGTCACTAGGATATTTGACAACTAGTCAAATCAGGTACTTTTTTCAAACTTCATTGTATATGATTTTGTATCAAATTCTGAATTGTAACTTCATCAAAAGCCAACGCACTTTTTTACTTTAATCGTTATTTTAAAATGGTTGTCCAAATTAACAGGAGACGTGGATACAACGTCTTATGGGCAGGTCGTCTATTTAATAATAACCGAAAATAATTTATTTGACTAGACTATATCCGATTATGATGCCAATATCACTATGCTATTGAAGTATTGAAGTCAATCGCCGCTTTATGAAATGTGATCCGACAATAATGTCGTTGTTCAATAGCAAAGAACAAAGTCCTATTCAAACCAAAAATTACCATTAATTAAAATATTGTTTTAATTTGGAAGTCCTTTTGTCAAAATGAATTATGTAAAGACTCATAACTAACTGGTTCTCATAATATTTTTTATTTTTCTCCGTAATTTTGGATAAAATGATAATGCGAACCATTTTGATAGAATTTCCTTGTCATGATCTATTTTATGCGTGGGAGGTCCAGATTTTATTTCTAACTGCTACAAACAATTAGAGATTTTATTATCCTTACTTCGGGAGCTTCGGGGGCAACTTGTTCTGCCTGATGGGAAGCTTCGGCTGTGGCTAGTGAACACCCTTCTGAGAAAGACGTGACTAGCGTGACGTGATTTAGCTTTCCGGTACGGTGACCTGCAGTTCCTCTAAACTGATATGGGATATGGATTAAGTATGACTGCCATACATTACCTAAGAACTAGCACTAATACAGAGGCAGGGTGGGGCGCGGCACGTAGCGGCAAGTATTGCTTTTATGAGGTTTTATGGAACTGGACCTATTGAAGCAACGCGGCAAGATGATGCGCTGCGAGACACGGCCCGCAAAAACTCCACCACTACAGCCCATTAACGTCCCACTGCTGGGCACAGGACTCCACTCTCATAGGAAAGAGGGAATTAGAGCTTAGACCCACCACGCTGCTCCAATGCGGGTTGGCGGGCTTTAACGACTATTATCATGTTAGTGATAATTACCGGGACCGACGGCTTAACGTGCTCTCCGAGGCACGGGGGTGAAACACCGCCAACTTCCTAACTCCGGGCTAGTAGTGAGAATTTCTAGTCAGAAAAACCCAACACTTATTATGACCCGACCCGGGACTCGAACCCGGGACCTCCTCAGCCGCAGTCAAACATGCTAACCACTAGACCAACGAGCCAAAAACTCATACAAATAATATTTTTCGCTACGTGCCGCACTATTCCGTGCATCTCAAGTGAAACTAAAACTTTAGCCCCATGTTAGGTCGCAGTCCGCAGGTTACCATCGCTTAAAGCAGTATTACTTTAAAATCACAAATCACGTACCTTGACGTCCCTAAAATAAGGATTATAATTCTAAAACACCAACATTAACAATAATAAATCAATACGGATTTAAGCGATGGAAGTATGCTCAAGGGCTAACTTGTAGAAGAGTAAAAAAAGTGCAACGATCAGCAACCTGAGATCAAAAAAGTTAGGTAATATGGGTAAATATAAAATTCATCGGTAGGAACCGAAATTCTGGACCAAAATTACGTATGCCGAATGAATACAGTACAATGTAATTACCGCAGACTGAAGTGTTGACGTCTCAGTCTGAGCTCTGAAATTTGGCTACTATGTATGAATTTGGAATACGTGCCAGGCGTTTTTAGCGCCTGACGCAAAAAAAGGAGTGATATAAGTTTAACGTGCGTATCTGTGTATTTGTGTATTTTTCTGTCACATCGTAGCACAAAAACCTAAACAATTTAGATAAATATTTTTGAATATAGGTACATAGTTATTTTTGGGACGATAAAACGCGAGGACCCCGCTTAAAAATCGTACGTGACATGTACTTTTAGTAAGTGATGAGCATTTTGAGTAATCTGTTCGTAACTCAATCGGAAAAGAGCCGCATCTTTAGTGAAATGCTTTAGTGAATCCTACTTACGAAATTCGCACAGTGACACATTTAAATAAAATAGCGAAAGTAACTATTTTTCAACAACAGAACTTTTTTTGTTTGAAAGATGGCTTGATCTAGAGTGCTGTTCAATGATCAAGAAAACCTGTTCAGCCCTTAAGCCATTTTTGCTTTTTAAATTATTTATTAGCCCTGTACATTCACCTAACATACCTCATGTATTTTGAAAACTACCCTAACCCTCAAATGTTACGTAAAGTTTTACTCACGCTTTTAAATCAGTAACTTGCATTATGTAACAGTCTTGTAAGTCCCTGTAAGTTTAGTTACGTACGCTACTTCCGCAAAACTTACAAGTGTGATTGAGGACTTATATTATAATTTTCGCCTTGTTTGAAAAGTCAACCGCCATCGCTTATCGAACATTATTTTATTCACTTGATTGTTAATTGGAAATGGAAGGCATCTGCAATGCAAATTGGAATCCACTCTTCGTTTCTGAAGATAACGCAGTTATATTTTCTGAACGATTGCCGAAAATCGATTTTTAATTTCATTCCGTTTGATGTTCGGGAGTCGTTTATTTTTTGAATTGCGATTCTTCATCTGACTTCTGGAATTTATTTGCAGAGTTCCGTCAAAGGGTTCTTTAGTCCCACAAACTTATCTGGGTTCATATTACCAACGTTTGAAGCCTTATTGTTTCTTTATTGTTCACTTATATGTTTTAGAATTATAATCCTTATTGTAGGAACTTCAAGGTACGTGACATCAAACTGTCATTTTGAGCAATATTATTTAAGTTTTGCTTTAAGCGTTGGCAGTATGGCCCGGTAACAACGTCACTAGTAGATCATGAAAAATAAATTAAAACCAAAATTAAACAGGCATAACAAGTTCCAATTTTGGCCACCCGGCCAGATAAATTTGACGGACTATGCCAAATACTTTTCATGGGATTTTCCAAAGAGGAATAAAAACTAATAATAGCTGTTAATAATAATATAGGCTCTATTTTATCTAGACTAATATTATAAATTTGTTTGTTTGTAATGAATAAACTCAAAAACTACTTAACCGATTTTAAAAATTCTTTCACCTATAGAAAGCTACATTATCAGCGAGTAACATAGGCTCTTATTTATTTTGAAAACATTAGAGATTCTTACTAAAATTGCAATAATGCGAGCTAAGTCGGAAAAAATCGTCTCTTTTGAGAGCTTACGTGGTGTGCGCTGTTGTGCTGTGTAAATAGTTGAAGTTACACGAAAACAATGTATGGTGGAATTATTCCTCTCAAAAAGTTCTAAAAAAAGGTCCGCGATAGCATATATCTTTTAAGGTGCACTCGCAATAACCATTTTTATGATTTTCAAATTTGGTCTAAACCAATGCTTTACTTATGAAGGTGTTTTACTGACATAAATATATTATTCATCTCAAATATCTTATTAAGATAAAAATTGTCCTTTACATTTCGGGCTGGCGGCTGTGGCAAGTGTGGTCAGAATGGGGCGTACTCTTACAATGTTAAACCTGCCCACTACCCATATGTTGGGTATAGACTATTAGGATTGTTAGTGCTACGCGTGCGAAGCCGGGGCGGATCGCTAGTCTATAATAAGCTTAAAACAGCTCATTAACGTCCCACTGCTGGGCACAGGCCTACTCCCTCATAGGAAAGATCGAATTAGAGCTCAGACCAACCACGCAGCTCCTACGCAGGTTGGCGGGCCCAGTAACAGTAGTTTATTTCTATGGATATTACATATTGATAATATTATTACTTGTACTATATTGTAACGGATCCAGATACCATTTCATTCATATTCAATAGAAACACAACATAGCAATCATAACTACAGTTTTCACCAACGGGAGCGGTTGTTTTAATTTCTGTAAATTTAGTTCTAACGAACTCTATTGGTCCCATCTACATTAATATTTGCGAAATATTAGTATAGATGGGATATATAAATACTACTACTAAATGCGAAAGTTTGAATGGATGGATGGATGTTTGTTACTCAATCACGCCCTTAACAACTGAACGGATCTGGATAAAATTTGACACAAAGATAGATTATAGTCTGGAATAATACATAGGCTACTTTTTATCCCGGAAAATTAAAGAGTTTCTCTGAGAGAGATCTGTCTGTCTGCTACGCTTTCAAGACCATCTGTTCAACCGATTTTGACGAAATTTGGTACAAGGATAGGTTTTTATCCCGGGGACGGACATACGCTAC
Organism: Erebia palarica; assembly: GCA_964035005.1. Classification (NCBI taxonomy): domain Eukaryota; kingdom Metazoa; phylum Arthropoda; class Insecta; order Lepidoptera; family Nymphalidae; genus Erebia; species Erebia palarica. The sequence goes on from OZ035989.1 coordinate 14,724,662, forward strand.
TTTTTATCCTGGAAATCTAAAGAGTTCCTGCGGGAATCAAAAATCCTAAATCCACGCGTATGAAGTCGCGGGCATCATCCAGTATTATTATAAGCATTAATAATGGCCCGATTTAAAGGGAATTATGCACTACTGTACGATTGCTATACTGCGACAATATGTGTGTATTTTATTCAATCTACGTAAGGGTTTTCCGTAGCGTCTATCAATAGCATAATGAGAGTGGACCACCGACCCGAGTACATTACATTTATATGTGATACCATTTATTTAGTGGACTGGACTTCTTTCGGCATTATTTGTTAGAATTTCTTAGTGTACATTCCTATAACTGATGAAACTATTCGAGGAAAGTGTGACGTGGTAGGCCGTCACAGAATAAACTTAGGTAGGTATATGGTTGTAAAGAGAACCCGGGCGTAGGTTCGATAGCCGTATATTAACCTTATCCACCTCTCCACACTGTAGTTTTAAGATAAGGGAAGCGGGCACTGGCCTGAACGGTAGGCTAAAGATCCAGGGTCCATCTCCAGAGTTCCCGATGCAGTAGAGCGTCGCTGAAAGAGCGGCGTGAAGATATTAAGCCTCAAGTTTGTAACCTGCCTCCGTAGGGACGCTCACGAAGTATGATGACGAGCGTTTTCTGAGCTTCCCTTCAAAAGCCGATCCAGGCTTCAAAAATAGGTAGCCCGTCCTTGAAAACCTGGACCCCAGAGCGGTAAATTAGCGGTTATATAGCTGTATTTTATCAGAACTATGTCGCAAATACCTATTACCCTCCAAATAGCGTTACACCCCAAGCGTAACGAGTTATTTATAACATAATCCTATAATACACGCCTTAAATTATTTCTGTACTACTTTAGACAAATCGAAATTCGCTTGAGAAACCGAATTGATCCTTTATTATTAACTCAATAGGAATCACGTTAAGAAATAACCGTATTTTGCACATATAGTAGCTAGTTTTCCAAATGAAGTTCTAGTACAAAACTTAATCTCTAAAGTTCTGAACATAATTTTTACCCAATACATAGTGTGTCTTGGAACAAGTCATAATAAAAAAAAATTAAAAAACACGACTGCCCTGCCAAAAAACTAAATAAAAAGTTAAAAATCTAGTTTAATAAGACTCTTATTCACATTTTTATTAAATGATATTTTTTTGTGAATTACTGAATATTGAACTATAGTGTTAGATATTTTCTAGATGATGATTATATAGTTAATCTTATTTTTGATTTTTTTTTCAAACTTAGTCTTTAATCCCCCAGTCACCCCCACCAATTTTTTTAAAATTTTAATTAGCTGTCAAGCGGAATAAGCTAGGGATTCTAACGATACCTCATTTATCAAAATCGGATCAGGCGTATAGAAGTTATGGTGGAATATACAAACTCATATGCATACATAGGTACATATATACATATAGTCCTTTTTTCAGGCAGTCGTATAAATAAATCTCATTTGTGGCGTGATTAAAGGACAAACCAACAAAAAAACACACCTTCGCATTTATTATATTAAAATGATAACATGACCATCGTTTGTGAGCATGTTTTCCGTTCGTGTGTTTTCACTAGATGTCGGTTCAAACGCATCTCGCTGGTTGTGATCCATCGACTGGAAAAATGAATTATTCCTCCAATTTATCCGACTACTGGAGCTGGACCCTTGTGTTTGGTTGGCTAGGTTCTATCCGGTATATTTGGATTCTGTACGTAAGATGCATTACATGTGGATTCACTGTGTATTTATTTCTTTATTCAGATATAGTTCTTGCAATTCACAAGCGCGCGTGGACTTTACTTGTAGTTGTGCATATTGCGTAAGTGTGCGTGCCTCTCAAAGCGGTCGTACGAGCAATCTCACACAGGCACACATTCACACGTATATATACAGAACTTTAACATCACCATGAGCCACGCGCACTCGCGAATTACAAGAACTGTACAAGTTAATTTATGAATGCGATCTCATCTGGTGGTAAGAAAACACGATAGAGTTAAAAAAGGCAGCGGGCTAACCTGGGATATCAAAGCTTATTAAACCGATACCACTCACCTATTTCTAAGCGGCATGGGTCAGGAACGCTTTATGGCTATGAAAAGGTGTAAACCACGGTCGAAGCTTTTAGCCACCAGACCAGACCAGAGTAAAAATAGATATTATAAATCTCCAAATTAACCTTACCGAGAATTGAATCCGCGACCTTCCGATTATAAGACCACTATGCTAAAAAATTCGTCAAAATCTAATTTATATTTAGACGAGGGACATAGTACAGCTACGCTGAAAAAAGGAAATCTTCATTCCTAAGCAGATAGTAAACACGAACTCAATCTCGAGGCTTGTTAAAACAGCTCCGGGTGTAATAAAAAATACGAAACCCGACACAAGTCCGTGTGCCTAGGAGATTTTCTTCCCATTCGATCGCGACAACGTTAATTACGAAAGAACTGGAAGTTTAATTCCCTATAATCCGCCAAAATAGGTGTTATAATATGTGTTATAATGTGTATCTTGCACTTGTAGCATGCGATATTCACCACACCACACAAAATATCTTCCTTTTTATTAAAAAAATATTTTCAATGGACTTTGACACCGGAGCATCTTCGGAGATGTTGACTCGTCAATGCACGATTATAAGTAACAATAATTACGATTTGTGTGGAAATGTCAAGCTGAGATTTTAAAATAATAGAAAATTTTACTGCTGACGCTCAATCAATTCCATATTATGGTCCATGATCCCGCGACGATCTTTCGTTATTTTATTTAAGCTGAAAGTTTTTCTATGTATGTGTCTAATAGAGGTATAATCGATCCCCGACTGTGAAGTTTGGATCGCGGTTGTTTTAGAAGGTATCAGGAAGAAAAGGTGGCACCTCAAATTCATGAAAGTATTAAGCTCCGTTTTTTTATATCTTTCTTTTAAATAATATTAGAAACCACGTTTTCCATTGTCAGACAGTACGATTGCAACCCCCTGTCAGACACCCTGTTGTTTTATAATTTAAGAGTATGTCTCTTCTAAAGACATACATAGAAAAACTTTCCGCTTTAATAAAATAAAGAAGATCTGATCATCACGGGATCTTTCTCTATTATAAATGGTAGTTATGGTTTGATAATGACACTCTAATAGGGATGTAGAAAACTCAATCAAATCAGCAATTCTTTATCAAACGTCTTAAAAACGCGCTATATACATAGTTAAAAATACAAAGTTGTGAAGTCATCAAATTTCAACGCATTTTTTTTCTTTCTTTAAAATGGTTATCAAACTTAAAACTAAGCGAGAATGTGAATTTTAGATCAGCTGAAAGACTCTATTTAATAATCAGAAATAAATAAATTATTTTTGACATAGGCTTCATCTCTATTCGCTAGTAGCGTCCGTAAAATCTTATGGTAAGGGTACAGAGGTGCCTCGGTTTTTGGACAGCTCGCGAAGTCAACTGACGTCCTAAACAAACTGTCATGTAAACTGTACAGTGTAAACAACGTGAAATTCCAATTCGGAAATTGGATTTAGATTTTATGCTCAACACTAGAATGATGATGCCCTGCTAGGATTTAGGTTTATAGATCCCATGGGAACTTTGTTGCTATAAAAATTTGGTTATTTTCTATAATAGATAAAATCTCCCACTTCGCCTACTAGACCTTAAATTCTCTTCTTAAATTCGATACTTGATATTTCAGCAATTTCCAACTCAATCTTCTTCTCTAAAATAATCCATATTTCATTGTTGGCTCGGTTTGCAGGCTTGCAGGTTTCCTCATGAGGTCTCACAACTTGCGGCAAGCGATATTTTTAATTGCTTAAAACGCACATAACGCCGAAAAATAAAACTTCATATAGGAGGTTGAGTGTCTTTACCGCTAGGCCATCGCCGCTTCTAGCTAATCAATAGCTACTCGTATAAAAGGCTTTTACCTGTGTGACTGAAAGACAACCCAAAGCCCAAATGGCTGAACATAGAAATTTTGAGAGAATATGCCTTGAAAACCCTAAAGGTGTACTAAAGAAGGAATTTTCGAAATTCCACCCCCAAGAAGGTTAAACAGGCCGTTCAATTTATATCCATAAAACTTGATATCCTGTGCTTTCGGTAAAAGTGTTTTGAAAGTTCTTTTTTTATGAACCTAATTCTCCGCGGTCGACGTCGCGGTCAAACGCTTATAGTCAATAGTATATTAACACACGACTCAGCGATACAGAAAAGAGACATCATTTTGATCCCCTTAACGTTGTAATTCAATATAGAATTTTCGAGTGATTACGTCTTTCTTGAAAGGCTTGATTATCCACCGGGCGGAAAAAGACCCTAATATCGGCAATTGTGCCGGCATGGCTGACTTGACAATTATGTGGCATTATTTCTTTTAACGCTTTGCTGATCGGTAATTGCGAGTGGAGGAATCTTGACACGCGAGGGGATAAAGAAATGATAACAAATTGGCAAAATTCCTGTAGAATATTATAACGCAACATGTAACCAAATTAACATTGAAAAATCAAAATTCACTACAAAGGAACACTGATTCGTTAAGAGTAGATCTCGTTTCTACTTTGTTGTTTAACCTCTAAGTTAAAAGATTTTTGTTTGATAATATTAAAAAAATATTAATATATTGGGGGGTCAGGAATAAGCCGTATCATATGTGACACGGTAGGCTTATATGGGAGCCAAACTGTATCGTCAGGTGACATACACTTTATCACTGGAAAAATTATTTTTCTTAAAATAAATACATTAATATAAATTAAAATATTTATTCGGAAGATTTGCCAAAAATCATTTTATTTATTTAAGCCGACGTCACACTTGATGCACCTTGCAGGACTGACTTTATGGCAAACTCCACATTGAGAAAGTTTGCCGGTTGGTTGATTGATCACAAAGTGGTCTTTGGCGTCAAAATCAAGAATCCATCATCATAATATGAGAGACTTAGTTTTAAAGAATCTAACTGGTGACTGCTGGTATTAGTAACGAGAGCATTTCTTTTAACTGCCTACCAGGTGCGTTTTCCCAGACCTCAGTTTCCAGACATGTTCTGGAGTGGAGACCTCATACGTAAACGCAGTTTCGGATGACCACCAACCTGCTGCCTGTGACCTAAAGAAGGTTGCGGGTACACGAAGAAGACCGTGATTTGTGGCACGTTCTCAAAAAAACCCTATATCCAGCAATGAACATGTATACTTCCTATACCTATGTATAGCCTGTATAGGCTGATAGATTGATGGACCGTCATTCTATCAAACTTTCTCTTTTGACTTACTCATATTCATCCTCACAGTCGCTGTCATAAGATTGGTAAAGTTTAGCATCTATTTTAAGCCAACATGATGGGCTATTGACTTTTGAAGAGCAGACTTTTGTTGCAGAGTGAACTCTGCATGAGAAGGTGGAAGTATGAATATAATATCACGCCTGCTGTGTATTTTGCTCATTTTCTTCCTCTAGCAGAGTCACAATTTCATTCAAAGACATAGACCTAAAGCTACAAATAGGGAATAATTAGATGTGTATAGACCTACTGTGTCAAATACGATACACCACATCACAGTCAAAATAAATTTACAAAAATAAAATAAAAATCTACAACTGACCTTTATACATATTCTATGATATATACACTTTCAAAAAATAGATAAAACTATAAATTATTATAATATATATAATTTTAAATTTTACTTGCTTGAATATTGCTACGAGTCAAGAATATAAAATCACCAACAAATCTATGGACTTATGCATCTTAAAAATATAGTAATTGTAAGAAAATAATTTTATTTGAAACTCTCATACCATCCACTAGACACCTACAATAAACATAAACTAAAAACTATTGTAAGTACTTCAAAATAATTTATTACTTTTGCTGTGTCACATGTAGGTCACACGGTAGGTACTAAATGAATTATCACCACCGTGATTTATAATTTACTAGCTGATGCCCGCGACTCCGTCCTCGTGGATTGAGGTGTTATTAGGGGATTGAAAAATAGATAGTAGCCGATTCTCAGACCTACTGAATATGCATAAAAAATTTCATAAAAATTGGTCAAGCTGTTTCGGAGGAGTATGGTAACTAACATTGTGACACGAGAATTTTATATATAAGATTTACGTTTAAAAGCTGTATAGTGAAATACCTTATTCGGAATATCTTTTGACTTTGACTTGGTCTCATTGCAACTGATATTGACGAAAGTTCATTTCTGTGGACATAGGATACTTTTAGTCTGACACTACAATGACATTGACACTAGAGGTGTTAGCATATAAGGCTGTAAACGGTAGTAAAAAAACAATGTTTTTTTTACAGGAGTAAAGATTGTTTACTACTGTTAACCATTTAACAAACGATAGTAATAACACAATGTTTTTTTTTACTCGCTAGTGCACACGAGTAATGTTTATTTACTAATATTTTCAACCATTAGCCGTTAAGCGTTTAAAAGTTTAACGACATGCTAACACCTCTAATTGACACTACGGTCTACAAGCAGGTCTTCTGCTTTATTATGTTTGGTGATAAATTATTTTGCAATTTCAATGCTGTGGGTCGTGAGTCGTGACTCCTTTAAATTAATCACATAATGGCAGGGATTTTCTTGAGATAATAATACGGTGGGTTCCCAGGTCCTTTCGCAAATAGTTAAGTTTTCTAATAAAAGATATCGTAAACTTTAACTTGAAAAATAACAGAGCTTATGGTAGACTATGCTCTCTTGTAAAGTTACTTATTTTTATTTTATAAATTCTTTATTAAAATAAATATGTATAATACATTCAACATTGTATACATAATACAGTGTGAAGAAACACATATACAATCACTTAAAGGCTTAACAGGCACCTATTAAAATTTTCTACATAAAATAATATAAAGATAACTGATTTCAACTTGTATTTGGTACTTATTACACGATTATTAGCGCAATGTGCGGGATATTTGTAGATATCTCCGCTTTATACAGCTACTTTTTAAATAAATTAGACAAAGGTATCTTGTAAAGTGGTGTTGCGCAAAGCTGTCAGGTTTTAAGTTTACTTCCGTTCTGTACTGTGCTATTAGGTACATCTAAACATGCTAGAACTTTCATGTTCCTTACATATTCTAGCCTTAATATACGAGTCGGTCCATATTCGATTTATTTTTGTGTGCAAAAAATGTGATTTTTGTTTTTTGCATTTTTGTGACAGAATCGGTACTTTCTTTGAGAGTTTTTGGTTGTGGTAGTAATAATTTTGAATTTTTTCAGCTATAACTAAGCAAACAATAATATTTTAAACTTTTCAAACAATTCTATGAATTTTTAGTTAGTGAAATTTTATGCAAGTGTGGCAGATAGACAGGCAAACGGACGGATATAATGGGATAGTCGTTGATGTACGGAATTATAAAAAAAACAAAAACTATAAAAACTGGTGCCACACTGCCAACGCAATACTCACGCAATATAACTTAAATAGGCAGTTTGATGACGGTATGTACCTTAATGTTCCTAATAGTCTAGGCAATAAAGCTAGTGGAACCCAAAAATAATTCCTCAAACGACGAAACTTTACAGTATGATAAAGTATCGTTAAACGTGTTTTATAAATATCCAATTAAAATTGTTCCAAAAAATAATTTATTGATCCTCTATTAAAGGGTTTTGCATGACTCCTAGATTTCTATTTTCTTGCTTAAATCTTTATCCAATTAAAAATCAAAAAAAAGGAAGTAAGTTTTTGTGCTATACCCAATTATTAAAACAGGAAGGTACATTAACGCGTGAACGTAGTTTGGGTTTGATAACAAAATGGATATTCTGCATGAATATTTCGTTTGATATTTCGGTTTTGAGTGTAAATAAACTACGTTGTATTATTTTAAAAAGTAAAGAAAAGAATTACATCGAACCGCCGCGCTGCCTAGAGAATAAATGAGGATCATAATGCTAAAACACGAAAGTCAACAATAATGAAACAATATGGCCTTAACCCTTGACACCATTGACGCTGAAACAAGACTCATTGCATATTATAGTTTAGCACGCCAACCAGTAGCAATCTATCAAACCATTGACTGAACACGTCCAACTCTTCAACAACAAACTTGATCCGAAGCGACTTCAACGATTTACATGTAAATTGGGTTTCGAACGGATTCGAACGTTAGTTAACACTATCTACGACAACTACAACTTGCAAATTTAACAATAAACTCTATTCATACACTTATAGAGAGCAAATTAGTAAACACTTTAGTTTAATGAGTGAATGCGTGACTTTGTGCCATAGTTAGTAACACAAACCTATGTTTATTCATTTAGATGTGTATACGTAAACTTTATACCTACGGTTTACGGATCAAATTGGTTTGAGTTCATCCAATATGGTGAATTAATTAGTTTGTAAGTCAAGAAGTCTTAACTTTTGGCAAGGCCTTGTTGTCTTGGTCCCAAGTTCCCGACTATAGATGTGTGAGCAAGTGCTTATATAGGAAGTTTACTTTCTATCAAAGGCTTAGGTTAATTCAGTTGTTTCCTTATTTACTTATGTCTATTGGTAAACATCTGCTCCAGAGGTATTTAAATGAGGCCTATGCCTTTCTACTAACATATTTTATCATTGGTTTTATTGCCACATTTGTTTGTATACTAAGACTTACACGAGATAGGAACGAAATTCCTTATTACATAAATATTAATTTCAAGTTGTAGTCGAGGTAAAAAGAAAATAATTATTCAGCTATATTATGATTATTTTTTTCAGTCATAGAGACTGCATATAGAAGTGAAAACTATTTACTATATGTAGCTTTAAAATATAAACCTTAAAAGTAAGTTTAATTTCGAATGTAGTATATTTATATTTAAGCCCTTTTGTCTTCGTAACAACGCGAGCATATTTTCACTTCAAAATCTCAAGCATTTTCGCTACGGACGTTTTTTGCCGGCCAGCGTACCCCTCCGCATCGTCTCATAAGAAGCTTTCGTTCCAACATTTATTTAATTACAAAATAACATCATATTATCGCCATAGTTCCCTACCTACCTTTAAACATTTACCGTAGGCAAAAACGTTCGCATATTATTTGAAGCGTCGTTAAATTTTAATTAAATTTTTGAATAAAGAGCGATTGCTTTTCCTTCTATAATTAATTATGACCGCGAGCGTTTCAAAATAACTCAGTTTTACATACATTATTTGGAAAAGAAAAATCATTCCGTAAGTTTTCTTTTATTTATATCTATGTGATTATATTATTATAGTTTTTAAATTTTATTTTTAATAATATATTCTTATGTAAACAATACAAATCTCCATTATAGATAGTAGTAAGCTAACCTGTCAGAGTTAGTATGATTAGTTTCTACACGGCATCATACAGGAAAGCTAAATCGCTTGGCGGCACGTCTTTGGCAGTAGGGTGGTAACTAGTCACAATCGAATCGTCCCTCCAGACAAATATTACCATTTATGTAATATGCAACTTTCTAAAACTTCTCTCACAAGTAGTTTCTACAGAATAACATTTATTCAACGCACTACATGAAATAAATCCATCTACTTAAAGCTTTAATATAGCTCGAAGTGTCGCAGCCTTATAGGCAATATAAAAACCGACTTCAGAAGGGTGAAATTTATAGCTACTTTTACTAAAAAACTACAAAGAGCTGTGATATTACTAGAGCAGCGATGATGCTAATTCGTTAGAATGCAATTTCGAAACTTGATTGATTGATATAAAACTATGTTTTTATATTCATTGAAATACTGTAAAATAAAAGCATAGTAATAAAATTTAAATTTAAATTCGTTGAAATTTTTAAACCGGTCTCGGCCAATTAGTGAAACTTACATTTTATTTCAACGCTTAAACTATCGTGAGTGATATTCATTTTACATAACTACCGGTTAAACTCACGTGTTATGACGAAGATCTCCTGTATGGATCGCCACAGAGCACGGTCTTGTGCAGCTTGTCTCCAGCGGCCTCAGCTACACGCTTGAGATATCCGTCCACCTAGTGGGGGTCATCCAACGCTGCGCTTCCCGGTGCGAGGCCGCCATACATGCATCATATCAAGCGAGATAGATAAATACTTTATTGCCACACAAAACATTAAAAAATGAAACAAAGCAGTGAACAAGCAAACATAAATAAGTGGGCAAAGGCGGTCTTATTACTGAAAGTGGTCTCCTCCAGACAACCTTTAAATAAAGAAACAAGATAGCAAGATAAATAGCTCATAGATACTTAATCTTTAATCTGTGAAGACAGTCACCGACAAAGTGTCAGGCGTGTGCGTTGAGTCACAAAGTCGGCCCGATTATCGGACCTACAAAAGTCTGGTGTGGGCGTAGCCCCTTTGTTTATCTAATACGAATAGCTTGAAATCAGACCTTTACAATCCTTTTCAATTTGAATCCTTTTGAGTTGAAATGTCAACTTTTGTAGCAGTTTTATTCAATTGACCAGTTTACTGAAAATTTGGTAATAGTTCCAGTTTAAGTTTCGGTTTAATTGAGTCCCTTACGTAGGCTTTTTATTCTTGATGTATGCAGTATGACGTTTGCTACTCTATAATCTAACTCAATGGGAAACTAACAGTTTCTGCCACAATGCTAGCCCATTTGAAGCCCGCGAGCCGTGAACCATTATCGACAACAGCTAACCTGACATTTGATATGACCTTATAAGCAATACCTATTTGACTAGTCCAAAAATACTTAATAACAAAGTGGCATATCATGAATTTAAAAATTAACTTAAATTCCTAAATCCTTAAATTTTATTCGATCTCATCTAACGAGGTCATGGTGAGATCTATATCGAAGCAGGCTAGAGGGATATTGTAATAGTTTTTTTTTAAATCCACACAAGGGTGTTGGCTATGTTTGTAGGAATATAAATACCCAAGCTAAAGTTTCCCCGCAGACCAAACCAGACCCCACTAAGAAATAATAAATTTCTAATCAGAGGCCATACTGCTAACGTTACAAGCCATAGTGTTTCATTATTGTTGACTTTCGTGTTTTAGAATTATAATTCTTATTTTAGGAAGATCAAGGTTTGTGACATCAAACTATCATTTTAACTAATATTGCTTAAGTATTGCTTTATGCGTTGGCAGTACGGCCTCTGTACCTGCCGGAAGAAGAATCCCCCAGATTGAACACGCGATCTTATTCACCATAGCACATGTAACTACTATATTATAACGATTTTTAACGCGACTTCGTCCGCGATGATTAAGTATTTGCTAATTAATAAAAATAATAAAAAGTAGCCCATATATAGGCTACTTTTTATTATATATTAACTAGCTGATGAACGCGACTTCGTCCGCGTGGTGAATGTTTTTTTAATTCCCGCGGGAACTGCTTAATTTTCCGGGATAAAAAGTAGCCTATGTCACTCTCCAGGTCCTCAACTATACCCATGCCAAAAATCACGTCGATCCGTTGCCCCGTTGCGGCGTGATTGAAGGACAAACCAATAAACCAACAAACACACTTTCGCATTTATTATTAATTATGAAAAAGTGTGATTCCTAATACTAAAACTAAGTAGCTCTGAAAAGAACTTTTTAAGTGAAGCATAAAAATGTGTTATAAAAACTCGAAATATTCAATGTCGCTTGCGTCCACTGCGTAAGGAGCCGACCGGCTACCTAGTTCATAATGGCGTACCCCCTTCTCCCGCACTGCCCCGCCCCTCTCACGAAGAGTTAGTTACTCGATGCGCTGCGTGGCGGCCGCCGCCGGCATGTATTTTTATTTTAATTTCATGATATCTTTTGAATGGAATGTCCGATTTCAATAATTCAAAAAGTAATCATCAGGTATTGAGACAGTCTTGAATATTAAATTATTTATTTGGATAAAAAATTATAAATGGTATGGATAACACGGTCTGATTTTGATCGGCATTTCTTTCAATTTGTTAAATGTAAAAAAGTAGTTAGAGTGACGTAACTACAATAGTTAGACACATGGTCTCGCGAAGTTTTTTGTAGATATTGATATATTCTATTCTTGCAAATTTCTAGAGGATACTTGAAGAAGAAAGACGTAAAAGCTCTCCTGACTCATTTATTAACATGAACAATAAAAAAATTACAGCTTGAAAATAAAATCACACAAGAACGACACGCAACGACGGGTGACAATGTAGTCCGCAGCAGATGCGCACGCATCCTTTTATAACCTCGTCTCTGACACCATCGTTATTTTTCTTAATCGCAGGGAATGTATTCCATTCTTAAATTTCATTTCTTTATCCTGAAACAAGTATCTTATGTTAGTAAACATCTTCAATACGGCCAGACTGACCCGAGACCGTCCCCGGGCTCCTTCATTTCAGCTCCTCTAGTCCAGCAGTGGCATTGCTTAGACTCCGTTGGACACAGACAGAATCTTGAAGTTCTTAAATGGCAGGCGCGACAGAAGCACCTGCAAGCCTCGGCACCACAGAACGTTGTTGGTTGCTGGCAACCCGGAAGATCATCTCATGTCCTTGTCTGCACCTGCGACATAAAACAACAAACTTCACATATCTTTTTACGGCCATTACCGAATACAACGCTTCAAATTTCAGAAGACACGTTAGGCGTATAAATAAAATTCGAAACGTTACGGCCACTGGTTAAGTCATTAAGCGCGACGTTAGCATGACCTAGCACGACAAGACAGTGGCACAACGTTTTACCCTAACTGGTAAGCAGTGTTAAAACAACTTGGGCCTAAGTCATTAAGCACGACGTTAGCATGACTTAGCCCGGCAAGACAGTCGCACGACGTTAGCTTGTCTGCCCGACACGATGAAGAGTACACATCTAAGTCATAGGCACGACGTTCGCATTAACTTAGTACGGCAAGATAGAGGCCCGACGTTAGCTTTTCTGCCCAGAGTGTACAGACAGCACAGGCCTAAGTCATTAAGCCCGACGTTAGCATGACTTAGCCTGGTTAGACAGAGGCGCGACGTTAGCTTGTCTGCCCGATACGATGAAGAGTACACATCTAAGTCATAGGCACGACGTTCGCATTAACTTAGTACGGCAAGATAGAGGCCCGACGTTAGCTTTTCTGCCCAGAGTGTACAGACAGCACAGGCCTAAGTCATTAAGCCCGACGTTAGCATGACTTAGCCTGGTTAGACAGAGGCGCGACGTTAGCTTGTCTCGTTGCGGCATCGTTGAGAAAAGTATAAAGAGCAACTTCATGGCATAAGACATAGGCGCGACGTTAGCATAACTTAGCCCAAAAAAATAGTGCGCTCGGCCAAACCTGAAACCAATCAGTCACCGCATCCCTGCACGCAGTTAGTCGCGTAGCGTCACACCTCCCAGTGTGACTAGCGAACACGCAGTGTCACGCCTCGCAGCGCGGCAGGCGAGCGTGAAGTGTCGCGCACTAGGCGAGCGCGCAACCCTGCGCAACCAGCAGACGCGCAGCAGCAGGCAAGCGCGCAGCCCTGCGCGACCAGTAGACGCGCAGCAGCAGGCTAGCGCGCAGCCCTGCGCGACATGTAGACGCGCGGCTCGGCTCAGCAGGCGAGCGCGCAGCCCTGCGCGACCAGCAGACGCGCAGCAGCAGGCAAGCGCGCAGCCCTGCGCGACCAGTAGACGCGCAGCAGCAGGCTAGCGCGCAGCCCTGCGCGACATGTAGACGCGCGGCTCGGCTCAGCAGGCGAGCGCGCAGCCCTGCGCGACCAGCAGACGCGCAGCAGCAGGCAAGCGCGCAACCCTGCGCGACGTATAGACGCGCAGTCTGGCTCAGCAGGCAAGCGCGCAGCCCTGCGCGACCAGCAGACGCGCAGCAGCAGGCAAGCGCGCAGCCCTGCGCGACCAACAGACGCGCAGCAGCAGGCAAGCGCGCAGCCCTAGGCGACCAGCAGACGCGCAGCAGCAGGCAAGCGCGCAGCCCTGCGCGACCAGCAGACGCGCAGCAGCAGGCAAGCGCGCAGCCCTGCGCGACATGTAGACGCGCAGCAGCAATGCAAGCGCGCAGCCCTGCGCGACATGTAGACGCGCAGCTCGGCTCAGCAGGCGAGCGCGCAGCCCTGCGCGACCAGCAGACGCGTAGCAGCAGGCGAGCGCGCAGCCCTACGCAACCAGCAGACGCGCAGCAGCAGGCGAGCGCGCAGCCCTGCGCGACCAGCAGACGCGCAGCAGCAGGCAAGCGCGCAGCCCTGCGCGACCAGCAGACGCGCAGCAGCAGGCAAGCGCGCAGCCCTGTGCGACCAACAGACGCGCAGCAGCAGGCAAGCGCGCAGCCCTGCGCGACCAGCAAACGCGCAGCAGCAGGCAAGCGCGCAGCCCTGCGCGACCAGCAGACGCGCAGCAGCAGGCAAGCGCGCAGCCCTGCGCGACCAGCAGACGCGCAGCAGCAGGCAAGCGCGCAGCCCTGCGCGACATGTAGACGCGCAGCAGCAGGCAAGCGCGCAGCCCTGCGCGACATGTAGACGCGCAGCTCGGCTCAGCAGGCGAGCGCGCTGCCTGGCGCGTCCAGAACGCCTCACACCGTGTTGAGCGCCGAATATGAAAGAGACATACAACAGATAATGACCACACCACACACGTTTGCCACAGGTTCTGAATACCTTTACAAGCCATATCACATGAACCACATTTCGAGTAATAACTTCGTAACATATCCATCGAACGAAACTAACTTGAACAACATTCTCTAAATGCGAACAAGTAGAAATGTTCCTTTTTGGTGCTCTCTATAAATGTGAGCATACCAGCGGTCCTTTATCTGTGAAAGAAATACGAACAAACAAACCAGACTTTATTCTACGTACACAACTTTACCAAGATCACAAAACGACCAAAAATTAACAGGTCAAACTTCAAATAATTTTACACGAAAGTAAATAAACACAAGTAGACAAATAATTGACATGACATGACAATATGTCATGGCTGATATGCGCAGAACTGAATAAGAACCTGAACACCCAATGTTTACATCTTCTGTTTACACGGCAACCAGGCAACGATGACAATTAGACTGCAATCCAGTTTTTCAAAACATCAATTACCCAACACTGAGCCCTCTCACTATTCGCAAACGAAGAAGTGAACGACAAGCATAGTCAACATATGTGCTGTAACTATCTGAACTCTTACTCGTTACTTCAAACAAAATGATTGCATATCCGCATTCGCGTCACTTACAACACATTCCGATTCAACACCCAACATTTGACCCCTGTATGGTGCACCCAGCGGCTGCAACATGACCGCCGGCTCATAGAACATGACGGAGGTTTTTCCAACAACGCACGCCTATCAGGCGATGGTGATATTAGGCGTAGCTGTCTGACTTTTCAAAGCACCTGACGCGAACTAGTATCGCGTCCACCTCATGCTTCAAACAACCATTATGACCAGTTCTACGACATTCACGCGATCACAATCAGGCATTCTTGCCTTCCTTCCTCAAGTATAGAATTATAGAATCAGAATAGCCGGTAGGATTAGGCATCACGTTGATACCGAATCCCACTTCTGATCTTGCAAATTTCTAGAGGATACTTGAAGAAGAAAGACGTAAAAGCTCTCCTGACTCATTTATTAACATGAACAATAAAAAAATTACAGCTTGAAAATAAAATCACACAAGAACGACACGCAACGACGGGTGACAATGTAGTCCGCAGCAGATGCGCACGCATCCTTTTATAACCTCGTCTCTGACACCATCGTTATTTTTCTTAATCGCAGGGAATGTATTCCATTCTTAAATTTCATTTCTTTATCCTGAAACAAGTATCTTATGTTAGTAAACATCTTCAATACTATAATATTGTCGAACATTTTTTGTCCTATCATTAATACTCTTCGCAGCGTATGCGATGAAAGACATTTTATGGCTAATTTTTTTACACCTTCGGTTGGTTTTAATAGGAATTTCTAAAGATTTCTATAGTAATCTAGTACTAAATATAGCCTATGTTACTCAGTGATAATGTAGCTTTCTAATGAAAAAATAATTATTAAAATCGGTCTAGTACTTTTTGAGTTTATTCGTTACATACAAAAATACAAAAATACAAATCTTTCCTCTTTATAATATTAGTGTAGATATAGCCCCGGGATACAACCTTTATTTGTATTAAATTTCATCAAAATTGGTTGGAAAGATGGGCTATTAAAGCAAGCAGACTATTAAAGCGTAGCAGACAGACAGACGCACTTTTGCATGTTTAATATTAGTATGGATTACAAGACATTACACCTCCTAAATAATAATACGCTGTCTATAATGCTCGTTTCAGCAAATGTGAGGGTGATCGGCAAACCTTCGAACAATTTATATTGGTTTATCAAGATTTACTCACGAGTGCCTTTACACAAGATGACAGATGAAGAATCGTAAATAAAATTCCTGTAAACAAACTTAGACCGGCCATACACGGACCGCTTTAAGCAGTCAAGCTTCAAGCTACGACGGCGTAGTGAACTAGTCTTTTACGTACACAACGCTAACTGCTCGAGCTCCATTAAACAAAAAAAATTTAAAAGATAGTTGGAAAAAATCTTGTACTCATCCACAACACACACATACATTTTTTAATTTTATCTACAAATTTCTGTCAGCGGATCAAATAAAGGAGCAGAAGAAATCATGATACAATTGTCTTAAAAATAATAAGGTAATGTATGAATTTGTCTATGTGCTAGGCTCGGAGTTTCTCTATATCAAAAATCACAAAAATGAGGATATTCGAAGAACATACAGTTGGCAATCCTCCAGCTGGTGGACTGACGACATTGGATGAGTTGCAGGGAGACACTGATCTAGAGAGTTGTAGGACTGCGGTATGTAGAAGTCCCTAGTCCACTAAGACTGCGATTTTATATTTGCTGTCGTACATTGTAAAAGGAACTAGATCTCGAAGGTGGAATCTGGGGGAGTCAATATGGTTAGAATTCATATCTTACGGAGACATTTTGTCATCGTTTTGTGGCAATTTTATGGCTGGCAATTTCTTGATCATGCGAAACTAACCGTCTGGCCCTTCCAAATCGTTGTCTGATGCAAAATTTCATGAGCAATTTAAATTTTCAAGATTATATATTCACCCTTTTTCTATCAAGTTAAATTTTGTATATTGGATTACTGTGTAGTTGAACTAATCAATACAAATAAATAGATAAACTGACTGCCAAACGCAAAGTCTGTGTAGTGAAACGTGAAAAAAATTGTGGGTTTTTTTTAAGTTGTTTAAAATAAATACCCGAACCTACTACATTTTTTTATCTTTTAACTTCATCTCAGCTTTCACTTGACAGGCTCGATCAAGAACCATTGATATAATTAATTAACAGTCTAATGTTCTCAAAGAAAATAATGAACACTTTTATCTGATTGATATTGGTTTTTATGATAAAAATTTTAGTTAGTTGTCACTTACGCTAAATGACTCTTCGAGCTACGAGTATGTTTGTGACTCTGGTTCTCCTACGAATCTCCTCATTTCTGGTCACGTAGGGAGACACTGAGCATAAGCCCCGCCATGACCCGCTGAGTGACCCTTAGTCTTCTTATCAGGCCCATAGTAAGCGATCAAGTTTCAAGCCGTAAGTCACAACTGGCAACATGCACTGAACGAAGACTTTCGTTTACAGGCACTGAGGAAAGAAGGAATTTTCAGAAAAAGAATATTATTCTTATTATTAAGCCTTTATTTTCCTTATCAGTTATGAATTCTTTACAAGATTCCAAATGCTATCATATCTATTGTAATTGTTAGTTTGTTAGTATCACTATTAATTTACGTATGTGTGTGTGAGTGCATGTGTGTAAGTGGTAAGAGTTGTTTTGTTTTGTGTTAATTAATAATTGTTAGTTTTTATATACGTATACGTTCGTACGTTTCTTGATTATTATTGTGTATATTCTTGACAAGGACACCTCTCTGGGTATAGGCCTTCAGTTCATACCATTTTTCTCTATTTCTTTTGAAAGAATTGGCTTGAAAAAAGATTATACCTTCAGATAATTAATAGAACCGTGATCTAGGCCACGGTACGTCCCGCGGACATAAAAGCGTCTCTTGGAGCGGTCCTGCATAATTTCCGTGTATTCTTTGCAAATTTAGTGGTGGATTTGCAATTCCGATCTGCACCCTCTTGGGAAACCGTGATGCTCTCGCAAATTGAGAGCCATTCTGATTCGTTAAAACTTACAATTCACAGAAAAAGGAATCTACTTATTACTTTGATACAAATCTTCTTAAACGTTATTATAATTAATGTTAGTCTGTTTGTTGCCTACGCGTTAACGCATCGTGCACTTTTCCCCTACCACACAAAAAAACTGGGGTCGTATTATGTAAAAGTGATTGCTACATACAGTGTAACGATCGAAATTACGAAAATGATTGAACTAGAAGTTTAATTCGCTATAATCCGCTACAGTAGACAAATCTGTGTGTTACAGTGCGTGTTTTTCACCTGCAGCATACGACACCCACCACCCAGCAATTCACACAGGCACAGCACCACACCACACAAATCTACTGTAGCGGATTATAGCAAGTTAAACATCTAGTTTATTCATTATCATGGACTTCCGCAAAGTAACGCCTGCTTTTATTAAATATGATCGAAATCACATCTGACTAATTAACACTCTTCCGCTATTAGCTAAATTCCATCGTTGCAACAAGATTAAGGTGTTTGACAACTAGTCAAATCAGCAATTTTTTTTTCATACGTCTAAACGCGCTCTTTGTATGAGATTTTGTGTGAAATACTTGTGTGTAACGTCATCAAAATTCTACGCACTTTTTACTTTAAATATGAAATAGTAATGGCAGTAAAAAAAGGTTGGATCATCTATATAATAATCACAAAAATCAATAGAACTGCGACTATAAGAATGATTGATGCAAGTCTTACATTATTACATTAAAGGTACTAAAATTCTTCATCAATGCTCAAGAATAATATGGTGGTGATAGATAGAAGATGAGGATGTCCGTATCTAAGGGCTAAAACACGCTACGGATTTTTTTTTGAACTAGCTGACATGAAGTCCACGCGCGCACTTTTATATGGACTAGCGGGACAGAATGACACGTGTTTTCTACACGCCTACGCGCAGGTTCTGTCCTGTGTGTCCAAAGTGTGTTGTAGTTCTATAATATCTCTGTAGTCTGTACCTAATTTTTAAAGAAAAGAATGTCAGGACATAAAATTGGTTACTGAACCATACACCAGAATTGCCGATATTAGGGAGGCTTTGTCCGCTCCGTAACTAATCAAGCCTTTCCGTATAGAAAGTGAAATCAGTCGGAAATTCGCCGGCAATTTTAGCGGCACTTTAGAAAAATATCAATTATCTTTGATCCGTTGACAAATTATAGGTACTTCGTTTTGGTCTCTTTTATATTTATTTTATCTTACTAAAAATATATAATTTTGACGACCTCTCGGGCGCAGTGTTAAGCGCCCGAACGTCTTGAACGTGCGGAGGTCACGGGTTCGATCCCCGGCAGGGTCAATTTGGGAATTTATAATTTCTGAATTTTCCCTGGTCTGGCCCGGTGGGAGGCTTCGGCGGTGGCTAGTTACCACCCTACCAGCAAAGACATGCCGCCAAGTATGATTCCGGTACGATGCTGTGTAGAAACCGATTAGGGGTATGGGTTTAATATAACTGCCATGCCCCTAATAGGTTAGCCCGCTACCATCTAAGACTGCATCTTCACTTACCATCAGGTGAGATCACATTCAAGGGCTAACTTGTAGTGGATAAAAAAAATTGAGAATTTTTAATAGCGTTTCAATGCCCGGGTGAGTGATAAAAAAGTAGGTACGGTACAATCACAATTTTTTTTTGACATGACCTGATATATCTGACACTTAAGCGCTAGTTCTTACAAACCTGCCCCAAGTGAACATCATTAAAAGTTCTCACTGAGCCGAAAAATATATTCCTATATTAGCGGCACGCTATGATGGCCGGTTTGACACATTACAATAGTGATGTGGAATGTCAATTTATTCTCGAACAAAAAACAATTAAGTTTTGTTTTTGTACCTGATTAAATAGGTTTAATAAAACAAAAATGTATATGTTTATTTAATTTATTTGAACGAACTGAATATTTGAACGAAAATGAATATACATACTTTATATGCACACAAGAAACATATGAATACAAAAGATACCAAAAAAGGTGCCACAAAAGGCCATAATTAATCAGATTCGTCCATACTACTATTTTCACTGTCGTCACTGCTATCATCACATACATTAATAATTATATGTTCGTTTTCTATAATATTATCTATTTTCACATCTCTTTCATAATCTTCCCTTATTAATTTAACAGTTCTATTCACAACCTTTTCCCAGTCTCCTTTAGTCACATGTTCACAAGCTTCTTCTAATAATTTTAGCATTTTTTTTGTGGTAAATGGGGGTTCTGTATTGTGTCTTGCAGCATATCCCTTAATTTGAGCCCACACCAACTCAATCGCATTATACTCACAATGGTAAGGCGGTAACCGTATAACTCTGTGCCCATGTTCTAATGCTATTTCGTCAATGACGTATCGGATCTTGGTTGGTTTGTTTTCTTTTAAAAGACGTACTAATTCCGCTTTTAACATATTCATGTTTGCATCTACGCCATTTTTACGAAGCCATGCGACGATATCAGCTTTCTTTTGGGATTGGGCAGGTGGCTTGTCAATTTGCATCGAGTGGTATGGGGCGTTGTCCATAATTATAATAGATGGTTCAGGGAGGCTACACAACATTGAGGTAAACCATTCAGTAAACTTTTCTCCATTCATGTCTTCATGATAGTCTCCAGTGGTTTTTGACGCAAAAGCCATGAGAGAACCTTCGACAAACCCGTTGATGGTTCCGGCGTGACAAATTATAAGTCGCGATCCTTTTCCTACAGGAACTTTGGAAGTAGATGCTGCTGTGTCATCGTTCCAAGAACGGCCTACAGTATGGTTAGCATTAAGCCATGTTTCATCCAAGAACACAACATTTTGCCAATTTTTGATTTCTTTCACTTGCCGTAAAAAAGTATACCTTGCCATCGCTATATCAAATCTTTCCATCAATATTTTGCGTTTGTTACATTTTTTGTATCGAAATCCAATGGTCTTCAAAATCTTCGTTAAAGAACTTTCCCCACCGAAGAATAATCCAGCTTCCTTCAGTGAATGCACCAACTTTTTTCTTGTTGGATACTCCTTCTGTAAATAGTAGCCGTAAACATGTCTTCGGATAGCATCGGCATCAAAGCTATCGATGCCTACGACTGGTTTTGCTCGTTTTCTCTTTTTTGGTGTGTGAAGTTTATTTTCTTCTGTGCCAGTCTCGCCATATTTTTTTTTAGTTATCCGTCTAACAGTTCGTTGTCCAATATTAAGCGCATCAGCTACGCGTTCAACCACTGACGTTATAGGTAAAATTGGCCCTCCATTTTGAGCTTCACGATCGAAATAGTTACGAAGGCGTATTACGAACTCACGTGTCTGACTATTTAGAACAGTTCTCTGCGTACGTTCGGTCATATCGACGAAATCCACAACAAAGGGCTTGAACAGAGTCCAAATTAACGAGCAAGGGTCAACAGTAATGCAGTATCAATATTTGAAATCCAAAGCCAGGTCAAAACTATATCACAATCGCATTGCACTGACAGTTTATACTTTTCGAAGCAACGTCAATTCGAAACTGCTTTGTTTTGCATTGAGCATTGACGCGAGTTTGCCGGAGGTAGTAGTTGTGCTAGCCAGCGATCCTATGTGACGATCGTATTAGATTCCATTTTTAAAAATTTATTGATATTTTTTTGCGATTTCAGAGGTTTGTCCACATAGTGAAAATTGTTCATATTCACAAGTACATTCACCCCTTAAATGGTGCAAACTGATTTTTCTACACTTGTATAAATTTAAGAAATCAATTTAATAAATAAATTTTGAGTCCTAAACCTAAAACTACATTCGATAAAATTTATGAATCTCTGCACATCACTATCGTCAATAAAGTAATACAATTATTTCCTTCAAAGTCGTTATCAATTAATACGGAACTTCATGAGCGGACAAACGTC
Source organism: Erebia palarica (assembly GCA_964035005.1). Lineage (NCBI taxonomy): Eukaryota > Metazoa > Arthropoda > Insecta > Lepidoptera > Nymphalidae > Erebia > Erebia palarica. The sequence goes on from OZ035989.1 coordinate 14,746,787, forward strand.
AAACCGGCCATCATAGCGTGCCGCTAGTTTAGTGAACTTTTAATAGCGTTTCGGATGCTGCAGCGTGTGATATACGTACATTCTTATACTTTAATCTTATGGCCTTAATCCTCGAGATAAAGTTAATTGGATTTCGGGTTAACTTTTTTATCGAGTTAGCTTCATACGATATTTCCGTGTAAGCGCTACTTTTTAGGGTTCGTTGTATAACCTTTATAGATTCGCTAAGACTTTAGTGTTTAGAGCGTCCATCGAACCGTCATTTGTTTCAATAATTTTATCAAATGGTATTAAAGAGATGCCGTAAGTTTAAACGCGCCAAAATTATGCTAATGATGTTTTATAACTTCAATAAATTAGTTATATTGTAGTTAAGTGGTTAAGATGACTTTGGACTAAACTTTTTGACTTCTAAAAAAAATTATAACCATTTAGTTAACTTATACCGAAAACTGTACCGATCCGTTGCTCCGTTGGAGGTGATTGAAGGACAAACCTTGATGGTTACAAACAAACAAACACACTTTTGCATTTATAATATTAGTAATAGTACGATATGATTTTTTCTTTTGTTTTTCTTTGGTTAAGTTTGATTCCGTAGTGTTAATACACTAATTAATAATTTAGTTAAATTTAATAATTTTCAAAAAGTTATACAAGGATCCTGAAAGATAAATATGGGGGATTAAGTAAATTAAAAAAAAACATTATTCCACTTACTTAGTTAATACATGAAATGACACAGAAATTCGCAATTTAAAGTAGCCTTAAACGTAAACAGCAAACCTAACAAGCGGAGAGCTCTGGGAGGCGTGCGGTTGAGAGGCTGATTAGTTTGTTCTCTTAGATTGTATTTTAGGATTACGTAGAACGAACAGGTTATCTAGATTAATCCTGAAAAATACAACCGCCATTTGGTAAATTACTATTTGGATTGGATTTGACTCGGTCCAGCTGTGCTTGGGACTGCATACTTGTACCCTATGTATTATAATGACTATTTGAGTTCCTCGTTGATCTATTGGTTAGCATGTTCGAATGCGGCCGACGAGGTCACGGGTTCGAGTCTCGGGTCGGGCCATAACAAGTTTTGAGTTTTTCTGACAACAATTTCTCAGTACTAGTCCGTAGTTAGGAAGTTGGCGGTGTTTCATTCACTTATTTCCGGTCGTGTCGGATCATCCGTCCCATCGGGCTGTGAGAGTAAAGGAACAGAGAGTGCACCTCATGCGCACACACTTGGGCACTTTAATATCTCCCGGCTAATCTCTCTAGAGATTGGCCGCCGTGGCCGACATTCGGTAGGGAGGACATTATTAAATGACTGTAATTTTTGATTGAAAAGAGCAAATACCAAGTTTCTTGCTGGCTCTTCTCGGTAGACATTCCGAACCAGCGGTAGATTTACTCACACGCATAATAATAATAATAACTACTACTAGTAGGTACTATATCTGTAAACATATTATTATTTACGTAAGTACCTTACAGTAAGGTCCACTGTTAATATGTATTCTGACAGAGGATCTTCGCCCACATCAGTTGAAGTTTCCCACTTTTGTATACAATAAACCACCAATTGTTAACGTTTCTAGGGGATGGCTAGTGTATATAATATTTGTAATTGTCTTAATGAATTGTCGTATGTCTATCTGGAGCAATAAAAAAAAACGAGTGTGCTTTATTACCACACGACTGAAGTTAAACTTAGTAACTGGCTTTAAGAGACAGAGAGAAAGAAAATGTGTGTTCGCAACTATCTCTCTTCCACCTACAATAATTTAAGAAACGTAACTCTCTCTCTTTCTATCTTCACTAAATTATATCTGCCTCTCATCTTCCGTTCGCCTCGCCCGATCACACTTTTCGTAACGCTCTCGTCACGCATTCACCAGCTTACCCACCCACCACTTAACCACCCAAAGTCAAGCGTACGAAAAGAAGTTTAAATTAAAAAACTGTATACTGACTTTGTGCTGGAATGATTGAATTTTGTATTGAAATCTCTTCAGCCTCCTTCGGATGACTGGTAGAACCTTCGTAGACTGCGCTCATTATCGAGGCCATACCAATATTATAAATGCAGAAGTTTATTTGTCTGTAAACTATTCACGATCCATCCATTCGGCAGATTTTTACCAACTTTTCGCGCCCGCACAAGCTACTTTTTAACGCTGAAAATTGAAGATTTGAAGATTGGGTTTGCAAGGGCGAAAACAGAATATACGGTACAGTACAAAACGTGCGCCAAATCTCAACGCGCACTACTTATATGGAGCTGCACAGATCTACGCGACACTACAAAACACTGTTTGTAGTGTCGCGCAAACACACGTCCTCTTCGACGTGGGCGCTGCGCACGGACGTTTTGTCATGTCCCGTCCGTCATGTGTTTTTAATTAACATAAAAACGCGTGGGATGATCATTTTCTCCTTTTATGAAGTTAAAGTAAAGGCTTCAACTTTTTTAAGTTGCCAAGTAGGGATTCTTTACCAATTCTCCGAAGCACTTAATTCGTGTTTACTCTAAAGCCCGAAAAAAAAGAAACAATTTTCCTGAGAAGTGTTATTTCTTTATTCGGCAAAAGATTTAATTTGCGACAGAATCGCTCCTTACCGGGGTTATTCGAATTTCGTTTCGAGATCAAATATAATTTGCATAACGTGGAAAAGTAAATCCTCAGGATAAGCAAGTCGACTTGGAACGTCTGTTGTAATTGTAATAGCTTGAGTAAAGATTAATCATATTCCAGTGGAATTTATTTTACTTAATTACTTCTTGTTTTAGGGTTATTTGCATAGTAGGCAGTTATATAAATGACACAACTCTCAAGTAACTTTACTCCTACTTGCTCGAAATCCTCATTTACTTAAAAAGGCCTCTGCTGGTGTCTCGTCCTTTTAAAATCATTTGGGAAGTCCTCGGCTTCGCTTCGTCCTTCCAATATTACTCGGCCGTGAATTGCTTTATTTCCAGCCTGGGCCGTAATGTACTATTGCTGTCTACTATGTCGTTTATTAACATCCACTAATAAAAAGCTAAGTGAATTGCATAAGCAGTACAAGTCAATATTCAGATTCATATACATTATTTGCATAATATGTGTACATATATGGTTAACTTAGAGACAGAGTCCCTACTTATCCATGTTTTTATTTAAGATCAAAACCACCGCTCAAAGACCGCACCGGGCATGATAAAATGTGCGTATTAGACCCTTTTTCTCAGGGGAACTCCTTAATTTTCAGGGATAAAATGAAAAATGAACCGCTAAGGCCTAGTAGACAGACAGACAGACGAGTAGACAGACAGGTAGACACACTTTCGCATTTATAATATAAGTTTGTATTAAATTGAGTGTCTTTTGAAGAATGTTTATCAGGCCACCCGTACAAAGTCACGGTGTTCCAGCTAATCTTATTAATGTCTTGAAAATCTAATTTGTCTAACGAATTCAGACTTCGGGAAGTGTGTTAAACGAAAGTTTGAGATTAAAAAAGTTAAACGGGTTCATCTCCTGAAGGAATTTGTTACCACCTCATTTTACGTCCTCGTTGGTGTGGTGGTTAGTGTTCGACTGATGATGAAGTCCTAGATTCGATACCCGTGTCGTGCTCAAAATCCATACTTATGTTATAAACGCTACGCTACGCTTTCACAGCCCACCTAATCAAATGAGTTTAATGAAATTTGGTACAGGGATAGATTGTATTTCGGGGAAGGACATACTTAAAGATTTCCCGCAGGTACCAAAAAACCCTAATCCACGCGGATGAAGTCGTGGACATCATCTCATTAATTAATATAGGATTTTTCTGACCCAAAAATTCTTAGTGCTAGCTTAGAGGTAAGGTAATTTGATGTTTCAGCCCCGCGCCTCGGATAGTACGTGAAACTGTCCATCCTGCGCCTAATCTCTCTTCGTCATATTTGTTTGCCATCCCATCAGATTATGAGAGTAAGGGAATGAAGTTCGAAGTTTGAGGCGGAAGTGTGGTTAACTAGACTATTCTATTAGCCAACTCAGTGGCTATCAAAAAATTAAACCCACTGACATATATTTTTTTATCCATCAAAGGTTTGCTATGAAATGCTATCTTTATTTACATATCAAATAAAAATCTTATCCTTCAATGGATAAAAAAAATCAGTGGCTCTCATCTAATGATAAGTAGCCACTGAGCTAGAGAATAAGGCAGCAGTCCTTATCAAAATTACTTTATATCTGCAGTAGGCGAGTTTATAGCCACTTTGATGTCTTGTTCAAAGCGTGGGGTAGTTACGTCTAATATATATAGAGTTGACAAATATTTGGAACTTAACACAAATGTTTGGTGAGCTTTGATGTCTAAAGCAAATATAGGGTTGCGTATAAATAAACTTTGATTGTGAAATCCAAAAGATATTGATATAACCTAATATAATGAAAGCGTTTTTACACTCATACTATTATTATTATTAATGCGAAAGTGTGTTTGTTGAAATTTTCCGGGATGAAAAGCCTATGTACTTCCAGGGGATGCGACTTATATATGTACCAAACTTTATCAAAATCGGTTGAAAAGATCGAGTGAACGCGTAGCAGACAGACAGACAGACACACTTACGCATCTATTATAAACGTATGAATTATTATTGACTTTTGTGTTTTAAAATAATTATAATAAATAAAATTGTTATTTTAAGGGCGTCAAGGTACGAGACATCGAACTGTCATTTTAAGTAATATTGCTTAAGTATTGCTTTAAGCGTTGGCAGTAAGGGCTATAAACCAATGATAGGTATGTATTTATACTAATATGTTACTATAGCAAATAAACTAAATGAGTATTGTTTATCACGTCATCGACCAAGGAATATGAGCCCTAATTTCGATAAATCCACTCAGTTATTTTTTTCATTATATCTATTGATCCACTCAGTATGCCCAGGGGATGTAACGGCAAAACGTTTTAGGAAATACTGCTAAAATATTAAAGACTTGCCCTGATTCTGAATACCGATTTTGTAATACGATTAGTATTAGTGATAAAATTAGGAAAAAAATCCTTTTACATAACAATTTTATATCATAATTAAATTTAAGTAAAACTTTTCGGAGTTGAGAAATTAAAATATTGTCCAACACATCAAAATTTTCAGGCTTCAATGGGCTGGCCATTAACAATATATTATAGACGACCATCAACCACCAAAAAAGGTCATAACGTTACAGCCTGATTGGAGACGATCTATCGGAAGGGCAAAGCTGCACAGAATTTATGGATTCGACTTAGATACAAAAGCTTTCGGATTGCAAAATTGGAGGGCATATACATAAGATGGAGATAGAGGGAGAAATCTTGTGGAGCAGTCCCGGGCCCACAAAGAGCGTAGCGCCAATTATGATAGCAAAATTAAAATGACACTTGCTCTAACTGTGAAGGAAAACATCGCCAGAAAACCTGCATGTCTGAGAGTTTTTCATTATGCTTTCAAAGGCAATAATAAGACTTTGTCCTAACTGACTGAATGAAAGTTTACAATTTCGCGAGTTAGATTATAATCTAACGGTTTTTACAATCTTACGGTACATATATATATAAGTACGAGGTAGTTTATTGTTAGTTAGTGTTTTAATGTTTTTTTGTTTTCCAGTTGATCTCTTAAATCGAAGTATGTCTAGTATGTTAGTTTGGTTTGTTTTATTTATTTTATGTCTAGGTTTTTTTTTTAATTTTAAAGTATTTGTAGCCTGTGGAGACGAATTGGGCAACTGTAATGTTTCCCCAAGCATGTTTCATAAATAAAGAATTGCTCGTTTAAAGGTATTAGATATCGACAAAAATTCCATCCTTTGTCCTGAAAGAACCGTGTATTTTTCAACTAGGCACAATAAATCAAAGAATTGACTGAACACGTCCTACTCTTCAACAACAAACTTGATCCGAAGCGACTTAACGATTTACATGTAAATTGGGTTTCGAACGGATTCGAACGTTAGTTAACACTACCTACAACAAAACTACACCCCAGCAAAAACAATTAACTTTATTATCACAAACATAGAACACAAATTAGCAAACACATTCAGTTTAGCGAGCGAATTTGTAACTTTGTATTGGAATTAGAAATTCAAACTTATGTACATGACTTGGGTATGTGTAAACATAAGCTTTATCCGCAAGGCTTAGGGGTTAAATTTGCTTATTTTAACTGAATATGATGAATAAATTAGTGTGTGTCGATGTCTTAACTTTCGGTAAAGAGTCGACTCCTTGTGTGCAGAGCTTTAAGCTCCCGACTAGGATGAGCATTTATAATTCATAACGAAGTTTGCTCTTTTTAGAACATAGTTCTTTTCGGTAAAACATGGGAACATCGAGATATCTCGCGACGAGAGAGATATATAGTATTTGGTGGCTAATTTCTCGTTTACCCTAACATTCACAAAAATTGTCGGCATGCAAGGGTACGTAGAGAAAAATACCACATATGAGAAATATTATTTTTATCTCTACTTTTGACTTAACGAGACAAGTAACCATGTGTAACCATGTCCGCTTCTACAATAAGCTCCCAGAAGATATGTTAAAGAGGTCTCTGAATAAGTTCAAAGTTAATTTAAAACGTAAACTCATTGTAAAATCTTATTACCATATAAAAGATTACTTAAATGAAAAGGAGGCTTGGCAATAATTTGCTCTAATGGCTCTGATAGTTCCTTAGTTAAGATGATTTGTGAGATGGTGATAATGAAAGAAAAAACCCGGCTGAGTTTGTTTTGGGCTCTTCTCAGACCAGTGTGCCTAGCATGCGCACTACGAGATAATTATGTCTACCCATTTTCTCGCGTTATATCTATTTGTCTACCGTAGCTAACATGGCTACACTTATGTCTCGTCTCGTGTCGTCAAAAGTAGAGATAACAGTAATATTTCTTATCTGTGGTATTTTTCTCTACGAACCCTAACATGGCAGACTATTTTTTCTCGGATATTGTTCTATTTTGACATTTCGACATGGTTATTTACCGACCGTCAATTTGAGGGCGAGATACAACGAGATAGGATATCAACCATTTTACAACAATAAACTTGAAATTTTTCGGGTGGTTCCTCCACGATTATGATGGCGGATCCATACTACAGAAGCGCGAAAATTACAATGCAGACGAAATAGGGATGTCTGTGATCCATTTGATTTGAGCGACGGAGAGTTCCAATTGCTTTGGCGGATCTCCAAGCCGATGGCAATCTATATTGTGGAGAAACTTGTCGAGGAGTTGGAGCCTGTAACCATTGATGGCCTGCCCGTTCATTAAAGGTAAGCCTAAGGCGAATCCCACACTGCGACGCGTCCCGTGGCAGATGGCAGAGCTGCGTACTAATTCCACCTGCGGAGAGGCGTTGTTAATGTGATATACCTAATTACGGTTAACGCGTCGCAGTGTGGGATTAGCCTATGTCTAAGTACTTTTCGGAGTTGTGTAGCTTCTTATTGGAATACTGTAATTCTATGATATAAACATTTTAACAATAAAACAGATACATAAGTAAAATGTTATTGTAGGTATACTGGCCATTCCATTCCATTCAATTTCTGGCCAATGGGGATACCAACTACAACTAGGGCAAGACCATAGCATGTGCGAGGCACATACCACTGTCAGTAGCTTTCTCGGACAATTTCTGACCTCTATTTATAGAAGATATCATCATCTACTTTTATAGTCTCCTTCAGTGTTCATCTTATTAAAATGCCTATACCTATGTACAAAATTCAGACTCTGGTGAATGGGTGCATTTTCCTACTAAGGATACAGCCTGGAGGAGTATAACTGCAGGCTTTGAAAATAAATTTTACGTGCCAGGTATATTGGGGCTCATTGACTGCACACACATAAAAATATTTCCTCCATTTGGACGACAAGGAGCCCAGTATAAAAATAGGAGAAAAGATGCACACAGAATAAATGTGCAACTGGTATGAGTCTTGAGTATGGTATCTTTTCATGCTTTTGGCAGAGACCTAATTACTAAAATACCTTACAACTTAATTCAAATTTAAAGCAAACTTAATTTTGTTAATTTTTTTATACTACATTAGTGAATTACCCTGCAGCATAAGGTTTCAAGAGTTGATACTTGGAGTTCAATGTTAATTGACAAGTCTGTAGTCTGTACTTAGTACCTGGTACCTGAAAAAACCGGCATCCACGAGTCATGAATTCCTAGTGCTGTACCCTGCAGCGTCAGAATTGAGGAGTCTTGAGAGGGACTTTGAGTTCAATAATGCAGTCTATACTTGGTACCCACCTGCAATATTACTTCACCATCGCAGACAAAGTCGCATGCATAAGTGATGAAGACTTGTGACTTGTAGTATAATCAAGTGAAGTTGATGCTGGGTATCTGGGTTCAGATATTGCATGCAGCTTTGCTTGTTTGGTTTGATTTTCATACAAATTTCAAACCTCTATTACCCCACTAATTAACTTCTTAGGGATTGAACTAAAATCCTTTCTTACTAGATGCCTCTTATAAAAGCTATCTGTATGCCGAATTTCAGCAGTTTGAGTTGTGTGTTGATAGATCAGTCAGTCAGTATGTCAGCCTCATGGAATCCTAGATGAAATTTCATATATAGTAATTCTAATATAAATCTTCATCAATACATTAATGAGAACCCGGTTAACCTACACTGTTGTGTAATGGTCTCTCAGAATAAAAAACCTTAGATTATTAAAAAATATTTAATTAATATTAAAATTATACAGGTACTATCTATCATCAGTCATCACTGTAGCTTAGTTTTCAACATTAAGAATTATTAATAACTGTTCTAATAATTTCATATTAATTAATTGTTTTTTATTAACTGTGGGTTAACACAACTGATTGCCAATTAGTTTGTTTGTTAGTTTCACATCAAAATATTGTTTGTTTTTAACTGTGGATAATGTATTTTTTGTTACAGGGAGGCAGATGAAAAAGTGCTCATTTTGGAGGGGGATGAGCCTAATCGGGTGGAAGAACCTAAACATCCTTTAAGACACTCTCAGGCCAAACTAGCACAATTAATTGCGGGATATTATTATGATTGTAACTTATTAAAAAGAGCAACTGCCGAGCTTCTTGCTGGTTCTTCTCAGTAGGAATGGTATTCCAAACCAGTGATAGATACACTAAATGATTCAAAAGTACTTGCTAAAGTATAAAGTTGAATAAAAAACATTTGAATTTGTATTTGAATTTTTATTTATAAGCCAGAACCAAAGTGTAGATTTCATACATAGGGAAATTAATAATAACTATTTGTGAATGTTTTGTTTATGTAGAAGTTAAATCATAATATTAGTACAATGAATGTTAATTAATATCTGTTAATTATATTGTCCTAAGAAGCTGAAAATGATCTACTGAGAACATTTTCATATTAATTTTAATTACTTAGCTTTAGCTTTGCATATAATTTAAAAGCAGACCAATAAAACATTCATTGCCAACCAATTTCAATATTTCTGCAGACAAGCAACATTCCAATTTCATACAAGTAAAATAAAATAAATAAAAAAGCCTTTATTATTCCTTAGTTTGAGTTTAGCTAAATACAGAGGGTACATTACAAAAAAAGGATATAAAAAAAGTACAAGAGTGTGTAAATTAATGAAAAACAAACCTACAAGCAGTAAATGTACAATTTAATGAAATATTGGTATTTTTTAAATTTAAACCCTTGCGGGTCAAGGCCTCCTCCATTTTGTGCCATGCTTTCCGGTTCTGTGCTATACTGTTCCAGCTTTTCCACCCATGTCCACTATCTCGTCTGACATCATGACGTCGAGCGTTCTTTGGGACATCCTCGTTTCTTGATGTCTTTTGGGCCACGTGTGCGTTCTATATGGCCTGCCCATTTCCATTTTTGGCTTTTCCTATGGCTTGGAGCGTCTATAATGTTGGTTTTATTTCTAATGGAGTCACTTTTCACCTTAATGCTTATGCCACGCTCCATGGCCCGTTGACACGTTTGTATCTTGTAACATGTAGTGTAATTTCATAAAAGTACCTACTTATTACATAAATACTCAAGAACTTGAGGTGTTCCTCCGTCAACAATTATTTTTTAATTGTTTGATCGTATTCTGAAACAGGCCGTGTAATTATTTTATGTTTGACTCCATATAAAAGCACATTGTATTTATCCATATCACCAAATTCATTCCTTTTTTGTAAGATTCTCTTATTATTACTTAGTATATTATTAAAATTTAATATTTAGTTGTTTTTAAAAATAAAAAACCAACAAAATAGAACTCCATTTCTCAGATTTGTCACTGTCAGTGTCAGAGGCAAGTTAAGTCAGTGTCATAAAGACGTCATTTTTAAAGTTTACAGATAAAAAATTCTAATAAAAGGCATAAAGCACATTAAGAATAATGAACAATGAATGAACTAAATCGGTGTTGCAACATTAGAATATCGCATGTTATTGGGAAAGGGCAACATTGGTTTCTCCACACGACAAGGCCAACTCTTCCACGAGAATCTTGTCACACGTAGCGTGCATGTTAGGGTAAACGAGAAATAAAGCGACACGACAACATCTCTCTCTCTCGTTGCGAGAATATCTCGTTGTGCGCATGCTAGGCCAACAGGGCGCGTTTGGAACCCTCCTAGCTTTAGTTTTAAGATACCGTAGCATCACTATCATGTTTTATATTTATATGTAAGTAATGGACGTCAATATGTGTACCTATAGTGTACCTAAATTGAATAAATGATTGATTGTTAGCGTCGGTAGACAAAAATAGAGATAATGGGCAGACATAATTTAGCCCTACTGGCATGGAATATAGTAAGTCACATAGAGCGTCATCTAGCATAAAATGGCATTGAACGCTGCCAAGTAGCTCTCAGTAACTCAGTCAGAAAAGAGTCATTTTGTAAGCAAGATGTTGTCATAGGTTTGAATCGTTTTCACGAAATTCTTTTTTTTTTTTTTTATTATTGTTCTTTTAATTAGAAAAGCGAAAGTAACTTTATACGGACTGTCCAACAAAACCGCATGGCTTTTAATTTTCCTTAATCATTATTACATTTACTGAATAAGTAAGTACCTAACTTCTTTCAAAACCTACTTACCTACTAATAAGAATCTGAGAAGGCATAAGTAATAACCTGAATATTACACCAATATTATAGTAAATCAAAGAATTAACATTCCATACAATATTAAAAAGCCTAAATTAATCAAAAAAATAGGTGCGGGACTCGATACAAAGAATCTTTCCCAGCAAAAAAATCCATTATTATTTATTAAAAAATTTCATATTTTATTCCCACAAAAGCCTTATTCAACACGAGCTTCGACTCTTCAGTATTTACTATAGTATACTTTGATAGAATTTCTTCATTACAACGAACATCCAATACACGAAATTTAATTTCGCAGGGAGGCGAGCGGCGACGGTAAATATCGTGCTCAAAAAGTCATATTTTTTCACACTTTATGAGGGAAATATTATGTAAAATATATTTTGAGGTATTTTACACGCAGGCAATGTAAAGTAGACACTGCCAAAGGTTATAAAAAGTCCGAGCAACAACATGCGTCAATGCGACATGCTACAAATCGAGACAATAATTAGCAGCATGTGGTCCACACCACCACACAACCACCACCATATATGAGCCCTGTATATTGGTGGGTCTATCTAGGACAGCAGAGTAGAATAGTAAATAAATAAAATCGATCATCAGTATTTCTGATGGTGAAGGTACTCTACAGGGTCCAAAGAATCCCCCTTTATATTAATCTGCTGCGCTGGAGTAATCGCATCCAAAAATCCCCTCTTGGGCTTCCCTACCATAAATCATTAATTGTCATTTTTGCTGTAACAGAATCGTGCTGTAGAATTCTAATATTACTGTTTGTCATTATATCTCATGAAACAGAAAGTATAATATCAGTCAATTTGACTCGTTTCATGTCATTCGATTTATTCTGCGGATACCGATGCCATATTGAAAATAGTATACGAGTGTATATAGTAGTATATAGTAATACGAGTGTTTTGACGATGGGTATCAAGGGGATAGCTCCACATCACGGACGCCCCCCTGATGGCCGCGGATTCCTACACGACCTCATCGCGGCATGAAAAAGACAGACCAACAGAATAAAGACTGACCCAGTAACATAGTGGACTCCTACTCGACCGCTGGTAGGCATTTGCTGGGCCTCCCGCCAAGGGTCTCACTCGGTAGAGCCAATCCGCGACGGTACGGAGTCCACTCCCACTCCCATGGCCCCTCAGGCTACCCCAAAGACCCTGGCGTATTAACGTCAGGCGACAGAAACCGCATACGGGGGTTCTGCCCCGAACATGCCCAACCACGCCCTTGCGGGCGTGAGTGAACACGCTTAGAGTTTTTTGACGATGGTAATTCAGTCTCCTGCCGGCAGACTCAGCGATTATTGCATACTTTTGTGTTTAGATCGCAATTTGGTTTAGAGCTTAACGATAGCAATCGTGGCCAGATCAAATGAACATTGTCTTTAAGTTTAGTTTATCTTCTTACATTAAATCTGTCGTGGAACCGCTATGTACGTTGTGATCATTCGCTCGTTCAAGTTCCAAATGAGAGTACAAACATTTCAAAAGTGTTTAATAATACCTACTTCTGGAGTTAGCTAACGATTCTTGCTGCGTTTTGAATTATCTTACCATGTGACTGTGTGGCATGCCGCATTATCGCACTTTGTTCAACATTACGAAGCTGCGTCTTCATGAAGTGAGGTTTTAGACCCTTAAGATCAAGCCCCACTAAAGAGAAGCGGCGCGGCACATAGTGGCAAGTAGTCTTTGTACAATTATGTCGCAGTGCATCTCTGTGCCGCGTCGCTTATGAATGCCTAGCTCCATGCAAACTCATAAATAGAATATTTTGCCGCTACCACAGAATAGGTAATATGCCGCTACGTGTCGCGCCGCGCCGTGCAACTGCAGTGGGGCTAGACCTCCACACGTACTGCACTCAAGATCGTCGCTTAGCCAGTAGGCAAATAAACTAGTATATACCTACGTTTTTTTTTGAAAATCCTATAATTTAAAAAGCGAACTGAATCCTTCCACGAGATGCAATATACCTTCGCTGTACCCAATTTTGTCAAAATTGTTTCAATACATGGGTCTTAAAAATGTTGCAGACAGGCAGGCAGACATAATGAAATGTAAGGACTACTGAATTCGATATTTTACTACGAGATATTTATATAAATAATGGACCAAAAGAGGCCAAGTGAGATAAAATTTTCCCCCTCGGCGAAACTAATTTGTTTTCATCCCATGCAATGGTTGGACAATCGTTTGTCATTAAGTATCAATAGTGAAGACTTTGCCTTTTCCTTGGAAAAGTTTCTCGTGATAATGACCAGCGGCTTAGGTGATAAGAGGTAGTGGTTACGTGTGTTAATTGATGTGCACCATATTATATCTGTATGATACCTTTTTAGGATCCAACCGGTCTTGATGTTTGCCACGCAATGAAAACCTATAGAATAGATGTAATAATTATGATAACTATTTGTCGTCCAGAAAACAAAACAAGGGGTTATAGGATTTTGAAAGTGGCTAAATTTGAAGAATGCACTTATTAATTGCATGGACTGGATATTTTAATACCTAGGTTTTTTTTAATTTGTATTAGTAAGGAAAAAAGAATAATTGAAAAAAATTGACAATTATTTACATTTATTACTTTTGATCACGCATTTTCTTAACAATATCATAATATTTTGTATAATATTGTTATTTTTCCCGGTATTTCATTTATGAATTATTATTTTTCCATAAAATATAGGTTTCACTGCCTCTTAGATGCAAATATCAATAGCTTTAATCAATAGCTTAATATTCATTTATCCGAACTCAAGCTTTGAGTTCGGATAAATGAATATTGAGTGAAACACTACTCACTAAACCTTATAAAATCTTCAGAGTAATCGCTTATTTCATGGCTCCACATAAGCCAAAGGTACTATATTTAGACCGCTTTTAATTAAATAAACTAGTCTTTTAAATAAAAGTAAGATGAAAACTCTCTTAAAAGAACATAGAAAGAAAATGCTTTTAATAAATACCTGCTTTCAGTTACACTGTACCGTGATATTTTCTTACAAGTAAGTACTGGAAATTACGTAAGACTGCTTTCAAAGAAGTTTGAAGGATATAAAATTCTATGAAACGACGTTTGCCATAAGAACATAGATACTTGGAATCCCTGTCCAAAGCCGGTATCAAAGCTTTAGGAATTAAACTACTTGAATTAGGCTAGAGTTTTTAACTGCTACAAGTTAGTCCTTGACTGCAATCTCACTTGATGATAAGTGATGATGCAGTCTAAGATGATAGCGGGCTAACCTGTTAGGGGCATGGCAGTTATATTAAACCCATACCCCTATTCGGTTTCTACACGGCATTGTACCGGAACGCTAAATCGCTTGGCGGCACGTCTTTGTCGGTAGGGTAGTAACTAGCCACGGCCGAAGCCTCCGACCAGGGCAGACCAGGGAAAATTCGGAAATTATAAATTCCTAAATTTACCCTGCCGGGGATCGAACCCGGGACCTCCGCATGTTAAAACAACAGCGCGCACACTGCGCCACGGAGGTAGTTCAAAATTTTACTCGCTAGAATAAATATAATATCGTATTTAAAGTATTTCTAGCCTATTAAATGATCAACATTTTAGGATCAACTCAGAGTACAATCTGTTACCCGTTGTCTTAAGTAAACGACAGAAGATTATGCGATCCGCATAATAGGCAAACTAGAGGCCGCAATAAGCTCCTGACACCATCGCTCCGCCTCATGAAAGTCCGCAGGTCATTCGTAGGAGTGAGCATTCTATTTTATAATGAAATTCCACAACCTATTATAAACTTGCCTCTACACAAGTTTAAAAAATCCATTGAAAGTATGCTTCTGAAAAAAACTTATTATACTGTTAAAGATTACGTAAACGACAAAAGAGCATGGATTTGACTCGCTCCAGCAATGCTAAGGACAGCGGTTACATATGTGTACACTAGCTAATGCCCGCGACTTCATCCGCGTGAATTGAGCTTTTTCGGTTCCCGCGGGAACTTTTTAATTTTCCGGTATAAAAAGTAGCCTATGTCCTCCGCGGGATACAAACTATCCCTTTACCAATTTTCATCAAAATCGCTCGAACAGGTGGGCCATGAAAGCTGAAGACTGAAACACTTTCGCATTTATAATATTAGTAATGGATAAACTAACTTATATCCCACAAAACATGTTTGCACAGTTTGACTGCAGGAATAGAAGAGTCTCTATCTTAATTGTAATTATAACTATAATACTAGAATTATTATCAGGTTTGCTCGCTACCATCTTAGACTGCATCATCACTTACCGTCAGGTGAGATCGCTGTGAAGGCCTAACTTGTAGTAGCTTAAAAAATACTTTAAGTGTCTAATAAGTATTTTCTTAATAATGTTTTAAAGCTTAGCGTTTTATGCTCATTTCCTATATAAGCTGGCAAGCTATACAGTAAATATGGTATGCGTTGATGGAGTGTCGATCCCCACAGTACAGACTTACCCTGGCAAGTTACATAGGCTAGCGCTTTCGTGCAAACAATTATCTTTTACACTTGCTAGTAATTTATATTTCATGCCTCACTCACTTAATATTATGTACATTTAGCCCTGCATATGAAAATGCCCACTAACTAAATCCCTCCATAAATTACACCACTTTAACCATGCTGACAATACGCTTGGGAAAGTGATATTCGGGCACATAAATACGTGGCATGATTTATAATCTCATAACTCGATGGGCCGTGATATGCAATGGCCTCCGTCGTCCCATAAAATATCTGAATAACACCATATGTCATAGTGGCGGATAAGAAAAGGGATATAAGACTGCTAAGGCGCTACGTGATACCTACTTTTATTATGGACTTCAAAAAATGGAGGAAGTTCTCAGGTCAGCAGTAGCATTATAATATTTAGGGTTCCTTGTTTTAGCAAGTGTCTTACATAGTTCCAATAGTCAAACTTTGGCCGGTCCCAGTAACTGGGGACATCGTCATCCTTTGACCTGTGAAAATCCTGAGGAATCAACTGACCTTTTATAAGTGCTTTAGAAGCGTCGAGCGTCTACAAATTATGTGGTGGCTACATATTTTAGCTTAAAAGTTTTATGTAGAAATGGGAAAGCTATATTTCCCACATTAGGTAAGGTATGTTTAAGTAAAACCTAAAGCCTCGTATTCACTAGGGAACAAATTCCCCGCGACATGAGTCGCTAGAGATATTGGGCGACATCGCACGATTTCACCCGAAATCGCACGAAAAGTGTGACAACAGGCAACAACGGGCAAATTTTTGCGTGACAAGATGGCCTTCGACATCGGACGAGGTCACCTGTCATCTCTAGAGGCATGTGTCACGGGATTTTTGTCCCCTAGGTAATACAAGTCTTTTTGCAAGATAATTATTACTACTCTTTGCTTTTACGTGGAACATACTATATCACTCACCACCATACATACCCGTCGTTCATTTCTTTCACTCACAATAAACGGAGTCACAGCTTTCATTTAGCTAAATCTAGTTAAGGACGAAGGAAACAAGGCAAGAAAGAGCTTCGCAATGTCACCATCTGTCAACGGTTGGCCAAGCAGTCTTACCAAGTTTATTTACCTGCAAGTAATTCAATTGTCAACCTTAACATACATTAATAGGAACTTAGATACCGCTTACTAAGTTTGTTTTAAAACAAAGATTTTCCTTACACTCTTGTTAAAGGAAAATTGTTCGTATCAAGTTGCGATAAAAGTATCTATGTATGAACTATATAAATATGTTGTATCTCATTCTAAGTCACGTAGTTTTAGTGATAAGAACGAAGAGAAACGCTTTCAAGGGTGCAAGATCTGTTACGAAAAAATATACAAGTTTATCAACTTTAAAACATAAAGTCTAGGTCAAAAAATTAGCTTTATAAGAGAACTTTATTAATTTTGAGCTCTATTCCCGTGGGTGTACAAATTTTTAACTATCGTGTGTAATCTGCGATTTTCCCGACTAAAAAGTACAACGTACCAAATGTGAAAAACTGATGGGCTAACAAACAGACTGACACACACATTCGCATTTTTTAATATGTAGGTACGTATTATATTAGGAGCCCGATCGTGGTCATGAGCTCTTACGCTTACAATAAATATTAATTACTAGCTGATGCCCGCGACTTCATCCGCGTGGATTGAAGTTTTTGGTACCAGCGAGGACTCTTTAATTTTCCAGGATAAAAAGTAGTCTATGTGTTATTCCAGACTATAATCGATCTCTGTGTCAAAAGTAAAAGGAAGTGCTATGATTTTAGCAGCATGTGTATGTTTGTTTATATTTATGCATGTTCCACTGTAGCGCCTAAGCTACTAAACCGATTTCGATGAATCAGGCGTCAATCGATTTGTTATTAATATTATAGTCCGGGTGGCATGTACTTTACACGAACAAAATCGATGCGACGAATGTTACATCCGAAAAGTGGGAGTGGGGGTCTCCTCCGAATTTTTTTTCGTAATCGAATTATAATTTACTAGATGACGCCCGCGACTTCATCCGCGTGGATTAAGTTTTTTCGATTCCTGCGAAAACTCCGTAATTTTCCGGGATAAAAAGTAGTCTATGTCCTTCCATGGAATAGAACCTATCCCTATACCAAATTTCATCAAGACCAGTTGAACAGATCACTTTTTTGATTCCCGCGGGAATTCTTAAATTATCCGGGATAAAAGTAGTCGTACTTTCCCGGGATACAACCTATCCCTGTACCAAATTTCATCAAAATTTAACAGATGGGCTGTGAAAGTGTAGGAGACAGGCAGACAGACACAATTTCGCATTTATTTTTAGTTTGGATATAGATTATTATTAGTTATTTAATTATTATTTTTTATACTTGTTATTTTTTGTTGTGCGTCGTAAGCTAAGAAAATATGAGTTCTGAAGCTTTACGGTCTAACAAATGAGACCGATTCATCTTGGAACTGATACCAAGTTCTAAATTACCCCACGAACTGAAGCACGTGTCTTTAATGTTTCACCGATTTATTTACTTGTTGTTTAAGTATTTATCGTAATTAGAGCCATTGACCTTTTAATTTTTTTTATTCCTCTACAAGTTAGTTTGAATGATCTTTTCTATAACAAAATTCCACAACCTATTTTAAACTTGCCTATACTTTGGACATTGACCAAATTCGCCTAAGAATCAACATGTTTTTGAAATATACAGTAATTCTTAGCTTATTTTATAACCTTTATTTCAAATATTAGAATTCAACGGACACTTCAAATTAATTCCAAAATAAATAAATGGGTATTAAATTGTTTACTATACGTTTTCGTCTCTCGATTATTAACCACAGATCAATAACTTACAGGTTAAAATATTATGCAATACCACCGCTTAAGCGCTAGATCCGTATCGTAAGAAACAAGATAAAAGCAGCTAGTAAAGTGCTAAATGCGCTAGTATTTCGAATCTCGCAACGCCATCTATTGAAAGTACAATAATTTAATATATCGAACGCCATCTGTAATGTTTTTGATGAACTACGGCGAATCTTTTCTTATCTACATACTGTTTACAGCTCTATTACAATTGGATAAAGATGGTATTTATTTGTCCAAGCAGTTTGTTTGTGAAAATTGAAATAACCTCAAAATTGAAAATATTTTTGGTAATAAGTCATTTCTTAGCAAGTGTCCGTTGTTTTAATCTGCTCTCAAGTATAAAAAGGTATTTATTCGAACCCAGTAATCAATGTTTTATGAGTGTTGGTTCTTAGGCGAACTTTGTATGGGGACGGAACAATGTCCTTTAAGAAATCCATTAAAAGTATGCTCTTGAAAAAAGCTTATTATACTGTTGAAGATTATGTAAATGATAGAGGAGCATGGATTTGATCACTCTAGCAATAGCAGGACAGCGGTTACTTACGTATACATTGATATAATAATTGTCAATGAAATATTTATTTAAAAAGAGCAACCACCGAGTTTCTTGCTGGTTCTTCTCGGTAGGAATGTATTCCGAACCAGTGGTAAATTCACTTGACGATTCAAAAGTACTTGTAAAAGTTTATTTGAATAAAACACATTTGAATTAGAATTTGAATTTGAATTGCGATCTCACCTGGCAGTAAATGATAATGAAGTCTAAAGGAAGTTATGGCAGTTAAATTAAGATCGTACCCCTAATGGGTTTCTTAGGGCATCGTACCAGAACGCACGTTTTTTCGATAGAAACAGACAAATTTGTATGTAATTAGGACAAGTCAAATCAGCAACTTTGTGCAAACGTCAAAACGGCTACATAAATTAGTTAAATTTAAAAAGTGTATAAAATTGTTAAAGTTTACCAATTTTCTGTCTACTACGAATAGGCTTCAAGCAAACTTTCCGTAAAAACCGGAAAAATATAAAAACATTCTAATATCATTTTCATAAAAAGTTCCTCATCGCTTTCCAATCATGGAACTCTCGTACAAATTCGACCGTAATACGCGCCGTCGGTCAAACTCTTATCTTGACTGACGTGTCCCAAAGTGGCCCCTCAATTGCCCTTTTGGGGGATGACCGTTGATGACGTCGAGTGTGAGCCCTTATACAGACTGTTATGCTGCCCTAATTTAAATCGCCTTTGTGTGATTGTTTTAATCTTATTATGAAAATCCTTGGAGTAGCTTAGTGTGAGTGGCGTTTTGCCTCATAAAATATAGAACACTAGCTGATGCCTGCGAGTTTGTTTGCATGGATTGAGGTTCTTGGTTCTCGCGGTAACTCTTTAATTTTCCGGGATAAAAAGTAACATATGTGTTATTACAGACTATAGACTATGTCTGTGCCAATTTTCATCCAGATCCTTTAAGCCGTTCTGGCGTGGTTGAGTAACATACATCCATCCATCCAAACTTTCGCATTTATAATGGAAGTAGTTCTAAATAATAATTAATTATGTATGAAATGTTGGTAAGCTGTAGGTCTAGTCTGGTTTACCGTTGAATATTTCGGCCTCAGTTTATTACCACATCTGCGGTAAAACCTGTGCCACAACCCTGCTACCTAGCGTGCTGAAATTTATTAATTTTGGCTATTTAAATTAATTTATGTTGTTAAAAGAATCACATTTGTTACGAGTATATCTGTTATTTAAGTTCTTTCCCTCGCATTAAAAATGTCTAATATTAATTTTGTGTCTACTATTAACTTCCGGTGACCAAGATTATTGCTCAGGAGTTATGGACAAATGCTAGGAGTAGGAAAGACTAATAGACGGTCGGACAGATAGACTTAGGAACAAATTCTATTGTGGCGGTCTCCGCAGTTCGCACATTTATCTAAGCCAATAGATGACATTACTGATAGCACACAAATAATACGAAGAGCCTGCATCGCGATTACGAGGTTCTTTCCGAATTGCACTATTTATAATGTACAACTTCTAAAGAATGGCTGAGCTGAGCATAACTCCTACTCAGAGAAGATCTTCCATATAGCCATATCAGCTGCTTCCATACACTCCTTCGTTGCAGAAATAAATTTCATCGTCACCACCTGAATGCCTGATCTTCTTCCGCCTCCCGTTATTCCAGATCTTTTCTGCCACGTACCTGCAAATTATGGAACCAGCTTCCGTCATCTGTTTTCCTACATTTCACAGGGTGGATAAACAAATATCTCAAAAGCCAGCAACGCATTGGCGGTTCCTCGGGTGCTGCAAATGTTCATGAGCGGCGGTAATCACTAATCATCAGATGACCCACCTGCTCGTCTGCTCGCTATATATATTTTTAAAAAAGAACCAATAGTCTTCAAAACCATAACTACCATTTTAATGTTTGCATGAATGGATGGATAAAACTATCAAAAACTGTACAGTGCCAGTCAAAAGCCCAATTGCACCCACTCGTCTGTACGAGTATACTCGTAGCAGCTCGATTTGAATAAATTTAGTGTTAAAATAGCTCATCACTCGTTATGCCATCGAAGAGGCTGCCTCATTGCCCCCATTCCGCTCAGCGAAGCGCGATAATTTATTCAAGATTTTAATTTGATGGCCCACAAACGCTATGGAATAATAGACTCAAATACAAAATGGATTCATTGGAATACGGAAATCGTTTTTAATTTGGCCGCACATTGTTTTGTGATGCAATTGTGGCGAAGAATCTATCTGTATATATAAAACAGCGAAAGGTCACTCACTGATAAATCACGAGATCTGAGGAACTATAAAACATACAGACTTGAAATTTGGAAGGAAGGTTCCTTCAATTCATCACCTAAGAAATGGTTTTCAGAAAATTCACCCCTTAGGGGTTGAAATGGGGTTTGGAAGCTTGTATGAAAGTCCTTTGTTATTGAAGTTATAGACATAAAAATTGGCATTTAAGTTAATAGTTTAAAATAATAAAAATCTGTCTAAGCAGTTTTACGAAAATTACGAAAAATGGGGGTTGGAAGGTTGCATGAAAGTTCAAAGTTTTTGAAGTTAGAGACTTGTAAATCGGTGTTAAGGTTATTAGTTTTAAATAAAAATAACCTGTATAAGCAATTTTCCGAAAATCTACCCCGAAGAGGGTGAAATGGGGGTTGGAAAGTTACATAAAAGCTCTATGATTTTGTAGTTAGAGACTTGAAAAACGGGATTGATGTTATTAGTTTTAAATAAAAATAACCAGTAAAAGCAATTTTACGAATACCTACCCTACAAACGGTGAAATGGGGGTTGAAAATTTGTATGAAGTCCTATGTTTTTGTAGTAAAAGACGTGAAAATTCATCATTTCGGTTATAAGTTTTATAAAAACCTGCTTATATATAAAGCCCCTTTAGGTAGACTTTTTGCAGCGGGAAAATTTCATAATCTCATAGGAAGTCGCGGGCCACCTCTAGTTAATTATAAAAGAAGTGAGTAAACTTTATTTTTAATAGAATCAAAAGGATTTTATTATTTGCAATGAATAGCTATAGCCAGTCTCACTCGGGATGATTTATGCATTCTAATTATACCATACCATACATCTAATCTGTTCAGGAATTTAAAAATTATAGTGGAATAAAGAAACTCACAAACATTCATTTATATTTAAACTAGCTGATGCCCGCGACTTCGTCATCGTGGAACAAGTGTTTATGATTCCCACGAGAACTTTTTATAGCGAAAAACTTTTCGGTATAAAAAGTAGCCATGTCACTCTCCAGGTTCTCAAATATACCCATACAAAAAATCACGTCAATCCGTTGCTCTGTTGCGACGTGATTTAAGGACAAACCAACAAAACACCCTTGAAAAACATTACACCTTATTTTTCCTTTTTTGGGCAGTCGTGTAAAAAGTGTAGTCTTACTGTACGCTTAGTCTAAGTTTTTACAATGCAAATTCGATATATCGTATAGCACGTTCGATCACGTTAGCGTCAAAGTAAAATGAACCTTAAACACATTAATGTAGAGCTCAATTTTGTTTATGCATTCACAGCCAGCGCTCCAAACGGTACGTTTTGTGAAGATACAATTGGTTGTTCTGAAAAAAAGTGGTTGTTTAAATCTTCTGAACTTTTTGGTACATTTTATTTTGACGCTAATGTGATCGATTACTCCCAGTTAGCTTCCCACGCATCGTGTATTATAGTCCGTCAAACTTATCTTAACTAATGGCCAAAATTGGGACTAACTTTTCTGCCTGTACAGTTATTGTTTTTATTTTATTTTTCATATCTACTAGCGACACTATTACCGGGACAAATAAGTTTGTGGAACTATATCTAGATGAAGAGAAAAGTATTTCACGAGATTTCCTGCAATTTATTTCACCAATCCGTAACGGAACTTCTAATGTTATTTGGAGATAACACAAATGACCGGTTTTTTGAACGGTCAGGTCTAGACTGAATCGTTGTTCATTAAACCTGCCCCAATGCACACTGACGTAGTGCTATTGAATATACTCTAAAGCTTAGAATGTATTGAATACCATACTATTCGTTTTTCTTTCAACTGACTTATTTTTGAAGTATAAAACTTCTGTAGGCGCGCTGAGCACTTTTTGATAGGAGGTAAAAATGCAGACTCACGTGACCGTGACCGACATGCTCGCAAACATGACATGCTGGCGAACATGTAAACATACTACATTCCAAATTAAACTTTAATGCCCCAGTGTTAAGGTTTATATTTTAATAATTTTAAGTAAATTAAAAAAAAATAAAAAATATTCGTTTTCACTTGTATCAGCATTTTTTTTTAAATGAAAAATGAGGTACTCAATTCGATCTTTGTAGCTAGAAATTTTTTCGCTTTTGACTTAACCAGTGTCAAGGCGGTTTTCAGTGCAATATTTTACAGTTGAGGAATTTGAGCGTATTTAAAATTATTTCAGTACTAGCTGATGCCCGCGACTTCGTCTGCGTATTTTAAAATTTTTGATTCTCTCCTTAATTTTTCGGGATAAAAAGTAGCTCTCTATGTCACTCTCCAGCAACTCAGCTATGCACATACCAAAAATCACGTTGATCTGCTGCTCCGTTGCGGCGTGATTGAAGGACAAACCAAATAACAAACACACTTTCGCAAATGCGAATCAGACTTTTAATATTATAAATATAATATTAAAAGTCTGATTTTGCTCGGTAGCTGGTAGAATTACAAGTTATGATGCACGTGAATAATAAAATAACAGTCAAATTTTTAAACTGCGTTATGAAATTAAAATTCATTGTTAAACTTAATACACCAAAATTGATTGCTAAGTTGGATTTTGCAGGACTTGTTTAACAGTTGCAATCTTATTTGAATAGAAAAGTTTCTTTTGGGACGTACTTAAGCACTGAGTTAGAAAATGGCATGTGTTCTATTTTCCCGCGTTTTATTATTATTTATTTATTAGGCATTTTTGCCTGAAATAATACTTGGAAATAAAAACAATACAAAATAAAATACTATAAGTAGGCAACAATACAATATACTAATTACTACGGTAAGGATTTTTCTTTTGTCGGATCGGATGATTATGAGTCGTTTGCGATATCCTTTAATAAAATTTTACACACTTATGCGTAAAATTTTCGCGCGGCAAAAATAATTCACCCCCCATTCCGCGATGAATGCTGAAAATTCATATGAGCACGGAGGGGAACTAAGCCGTGTTATTTTAGACGAGAATTTCTTTCTTTGAGTACGTCGGAAGCATGAACCGGATTTCATGCGTGAAGTGCGCCCGAATTATTTCACTTGACGCTATTTAAATCCACTTGATGATAACCGCAACTTCGTTGGATTTTTTCTTATTCCACTACAAGTCAGCCCTTGACTGCGATCTCACCTGATGGTGATGATGCAGTCTAAGACGGTAGCGGGCTAACCTGTTAGGGGCATCGCCTTTATATTAAACCCATCGTACCGGAACGCTAAATCGCATGGCGGCACGGCTTTGCCGGTAATTATAAATTCCAAATTGACCCTGATTGGGATCGAATCCGGGACCTCCGCACTTTAAGAATAAGACTACAGCGCTCAACACTGCGCACAAGCAAATTGTAGCAGACAGACAGACAAACTTACGCATTTATAATATTAGTATGGATGGTAAATGCGAAAGCCTGGCTGTGTGTCTATCTGCCTTAAACGACCCAACTTGAAAACAATTTTCAAGAAATTAAATACTTCCTAAATATTCTCGCGGCGAGTAGCATCTTCCAATCAATCAATGCAATCTTTTTCATTTTTACTATCTATTTCTGCCTGGAGTTAGGTGGTGTTTCACCCCCGTGCCTGGGAGAGCAAATTAAGCCGTCGGTCCCGGCTACTATCCACTAACATGATAATAGTCATTAAAGCCCGCCAACCCGCATTGGAGCAGCGTGGTGGGTCGAAGCTCTAATTCCCTCTCTCCTATGGGAGTGGAGGCATGTGCCCAGTATTGGAACGTTAATGGGCTGTGGTAGTGATAGTGTTGGATCTATTTCTAGAAGAATTTTGGTGGTAAATTTCCCATGCAAGACGGGATTGTATGGGAAATTTAGCACCTAAATTCTAAAACATTTAGGAAAGTCACTTAAAAACAGTATGCGTTAAATGCTTACTTTTTGTATAAAGAGTACAGTTTCCGTAGTTAGTTACTAGACTATTTGTGGATTGGTCCGGAAACTTTACGGGTAAATCAATATCAAATGGGAATTTTAGTTAGCGCTAGTTAGACTGTTTGACGGTAAATTAGCCTAACTTTACGCCTTTATTCAAGAACTATTTAAACGTGCATTAATTGTCATTTTTTGAAGTGAAAACATCTTTAGCCGCGTTGAGCACTTTATGGTAGGGGGTTAACTTGTGAATTCACGTCACCGACATGCTCGCATTGTTACGAAGAGAAAAGATCTTAAATATAAATATACTACATTCGTAATTAAACTTTAATGCCTAAGTTTTAAGATTTATATTTTAATTTTTTTTTAATTATTTTAAATATTCGTATTTATATTATTATTAATTTATTAGATGATGACGATGTAATAATAATAAATAATAATATAAATATCTTTTATTTGCAAAATTACATAGTACACATTAATAATTGGGCCTCTATCTCCCAAAAAAGTAAAAACTGTGTTATGGGAGCTAGTGCCTTCCCTGTTACATAGGTGCTTTTGCATTTTTAAATTATAATAGTTATTTAATTAGTTAATTTTAACATGCAAAAAAAATACAATTATAAAGATGTGTATATGTGTGGGTGTGTGGTGAATGTGTGAGTGAGTGTTTATGTTGTGTGATGTTTGTGTGTGTATGTGTGGGTATGTATGTGTGTGTGAGCTATTGTTATGTTATGTGCGAATATGTTAGCGTTTGTTTGTAACTAAGCGTGGAATATCGGGAATTATTGTGGAATTTTTAAGAGTTCTTCAGTATTTTCGTAACTAAGATTTTTAAGAAAGGTAAGAAGTTTTGATTTGGCCGAGTAGGAATTACTATTTTTAATAGGGGTTTTTCTATCAATAGCTTTATATAGTATCGGTGCTAGGAAATTGAAATGACGTTTCGCCAGTGCAGTTTTTATAGTTGGAGTTGGGTATCTGGGTACTCTTTTATCGTTTGCTGGTAGTGTTGGGATAGTCTTTTGGTGATACCTCAAAATACTTTTATATATAAACAATTTTCTTACACTAAGAACCTCAGCCTCTTCATAAAGTAAGTGCGTTGGGTATCTATAAGGTAGTTTTAACGCTACCTTAAGAATAGCACGCTGGGCGCGTTCTAAGATAATGAAGTGTGATTTAGACGCTCCTCCCCATGATGTGATACAGTAGGTTAGGACGCATTCACAAAGCGTTTTATAAATTTGTATCAACCGTTTTTTGTCCAATAAAGATCTTAGGTTCTTAAAGATTATTATTAATTTCCTAACCCTAGCTGCTGTTGCCATGAGATGAGGAGTCCACGTGAGTTTGTCGTCTATTATAACTCCAAGATATTTTGTTGTTTTAACTCTAGTTAGGTTAGGACACGCACAAGATTTCATCAACACACGGTTATCTAGACCACTACAGGAACTATTGTGTATTTGTAAATTAAATGTTGTTTCAGCGGTGCCAGGGGTACTGTTGCTGAAACATATGTAGGAACTTTTTTGTGTATTTAGTGTTAGTAGGTGGTTTTCCAGCCAAGTAGCTATTGTGCACAGTCCTTTCTCTGCTGTAGCTTGTACATTTTTCCAGGAGGTGTCATGGAATAGTAGAACAGTATCGTCGGCATACATTATTAAATCAGCTCTCATTATACTACTCTTACAAAGTCCGTTGATGTAGATTAAGAAGAGCAACGGGCCTAAGGTACTACCCTGTGGATGTCTCGTGGATGTTTCGTTTTAACAAAATCCTTAGGTAACTCTTCGTTTCTTGGATCGTACTTTAAACTAAGCTAAACCAAATTTACCTCTTACCAAATATGATTGTATTCTGTGCTCTTACTTTAATTCAGTTTACAACAGAATAGCCCACAACTGATCAGTTAAAATATTAACTGTTTGTCTATAATGGTAAATAATTTCAGTAGTTTTTGAAGCTTATCGAGTTAGATATCGAATTGTTCGAGTAAATAAAATGAACCGCGTTTAAACAGTGTCTATGTCACCGTATGATTGTAAAAACCGTTAGATTATAATCTAAATCGCGAAATTACAAACTATCGAAAGATTACAATTTAACGCATTATTTTTCGGTAGATTGTAATCTGTTAGGTATATTAACCCTATAGAACCCAAGTGCCGTAGTGTAAAATTTTTGTATGTTGAACCCTAACCTAACCTACAAGAAAGACAATAAAACGTAAATATAATTAATATTTAAAAAATTGACACTCAGAACATAGAATGGTTCACAATCTGTCGACAGTTTACAATTTCGAGAATTAGATTGTAATCTAACGGTTTTTACAATCTTACGGTGACATCTATACCAAATCGGTCGCTACTAGGCCACACGATCCTCAAGCGTTTTTCTATAGTATAATATTTCTAATATTAGTATGATTGATCATACTAATCATACTAATATTAGAAATGCGAAAGTGTGTTTGTTTGTTGTTTAATTGGTTTGTCCTTCAAACACGCCGCAACGGAGCAACGGATCGGCGTGATTTTTGGCATGGATATAGTTGAGAACCTGGAGAGTGACATAGGTTACTTTTTATTCTGGAAAATTAAGAAGTTCCCGTGGGAATCAAAAAGAAGCTTAAACCACGTGGTTGAAATTGCGGGCATCAGCTAGTCATACTAATATTATAAATGCGGAAGTGTGTTTGTTTGTTGGTCTGTACTTTGCGGCGACATGGATATTATATTTTTACCCCGTGATATTTCTAACCAGTTTGGGATAAACAGCATGCTTCCTGGTTCCTCCGTCATCTTTTTACTATCGAACCGCAAGGCATCGACAAGGTCTGCACCCTTACGCTGTCGAAATTCCGCGGGCTCGTACGAAGCGATTTGCTACCTCGTATCTAATTCGAACCGCTAGGATATGGAATGCCCTTCCGGCTTCCGCTTTCCCCTCCTCTTTTAATATAGGTACCTTCAAATCAAGAGTGAATAGGCATCTGTCTAGGTAAGCGCGCATCACCGTAGGCTGCATCACCACTTGCAAGCAAGTCTGACTGCAGCCAAGTGCTAGCCTATATATTAAAAAAAATGCTGGGTTCGTTGCCAGAATTCGAAATCACATGATAATGAGCTGTAAAAAGTTAACAGATCATAGACAGACAGAAACATTAATAATCCTACGTTTATAATATTAAGTACAGGTTTAATACTATTTTCGTACTAATAAAACGACAATAGGATGTATAGAAAAATTATTGTCCCCCAACCAAGTCTGGATACGTGCCTGTATAGAACTCATATCTAAGCATGTAAGATTTTCTCTAGAATAACCTAGCAAGTGAGTACCAACCTGAGATGATATCAGTCTAAGACTAGGCGCTAATTAGGTACAAAATGTGCGTGACACAGACATGTAGAAAGTAGAGTCGCAATGAAATGTTGATTTAAAAGATATTATAGTTCTATAATTGTAACTACATTCCTAAATCTATTATGTACTATTTATTTATATAGATACTAGACGGTGTCCCGGACTTCAGCCGCGTGGATAAAAGTTATTTAATTTCCGAAGGTACTCTTTAAATTTCCGGGATAAAAAGTAGCCTATGTCCATCCCTGGTGTACAACCTATAGGTAAAATCGGTTGAACAGATAGACCGTGAAAGCGTAGCAGACTGACAGACAGACACACTTTCGGATTTATAATATTATATAGTATGGATATAGTAGTTATTTTTTATTTATTACATATGCCTAAAAAACATACCTGCCGCTCGTTGCAGTAGAATCTGTTCTCCGAACCAATAACAATGT
The DNA here is from genome assembly GCA_964035005.1 of Erebia palarica. Classification (NCBI taxonomy): domain Eukaryota; kingdom Metazoa; phylum Arthropoda; class Insecta; order Lepidoptera; family Nymphalidae; genus Erebia; species Erebia palarica. The sequence goes on from OZ035989.1 coordinate 14,775,790, forward strand.
AGTGCCTTGTCAAATTTGTCAAGTGTCAGAATGATACGATTATTTTTCTCGAACTGAACTGCCTCGTTGGTCTAGGCGTAAGCATGTTTGACTGCGACCGACGAGATCCCGGGTTCAATTCCCGGGTCGGGCCATAATTAACTATTGGGTTTTTCTGACTAGAACTTCTCAATACTAGCCCGGAGTTAGGAAGTTGGCCTGTGCCCAGCAGTGGGACGTTAATTGGCTGTAGTGGATAATTTGAAATCACACAAAAAGTCGCTCCACAATTTCGTTCACATTACAGTGCTCGCTTTTTTCGCCTTGTCTCGAGCTAGCATTAACTGCAGGCACTAAAGGACCGTCAGGTAAATAGATTCTGGTTAAACTTGAAGTCAAGCTTGAAGTCGAACAGTATTTACGGAGACACTGCACGCTGGGAAAGACAAACAGATCTGTGTAACTTGACTTTATATATCCCTCTTATGTAGCTACACCTTTATGAACGTACTTATGAAAAACTGAAACATTAATAGTTGAATGGATTTTGAGAAATTTCCATGCAAAAAAATGTTTAAAAACTACGCAGACAAAGTTGCAGTTGTTTAATTTTTTTATTTGACCTCATATTATAACTATAATATTTGTACTCACCGGTATATAATCTATCTAATCTATACTAATCTTATCTTATTTTTTACTAATATTATAAATGCGAAAGTTTGGACGGATGGATGGATTTTTGTTAATCAATCACGCCAGAACGGCTGAACAGATCTGCATGAAATATAGATTATAGTCCAGAATAACACCTATGCAAAAAGGCGAAAAATTAAAGAGACCCCGCGAAACCTTCATCCACATGGCCGAAGTCGCGGGCATCAGCTAGTCGGTCTATAAAAAAACCATTGACTGATAAACTGATGTATAGGTACTTAAACATAGAGTAAATTAACGCATAATTTGCAATTTGTTTGAATGAGTCAAAAATACCCATTAAAAAAACCATGGCGCGTCAATTCTAACGATGGATATCCATCGCCAAGTCAACAAATAACGTGTCAAAATCCTCAAAAGGGCTTGAAAGGGCTCCAGTGGCCCGGAAGGAGGGTCGGGTTTTAATAAAATAAAATGGGAATATTATCGAATGGTGCCCGTCGAGAGTAATGTTCCGTGAGTAGCTTGGGACACGAAATCTGTGGAGAGGATAATATTGTACTTTATTATTTTTTACAATTCATGTATTATACCTCAAAGTTAGTACAATATGATGCCTGTGACTTCTTCAGGGACTATTTAGATCTTTAAAATCCAAGGGAAAGCTCTTTAGGTGTCCGTGATAAAAATTAATTCAAAAAAAGTCCTCAACTATACCCACGCAAAAATAGCGATGATTCGTTGATATTTTTCAGTGTTGTTGAAGAACAAACCAACAAACACACTTTTGTATTTATCGTAATAAGATGGGCGTACCTACGTACGAACTTATACGGATACCAGCTAGATAGAAATTGTTTACACCAAAAATAGTGTAAATAACATTTTTATTAAATTACATCACCTTGCTACGGTATAAAAACATTTCACTGAAGTCATTCGAAGCTAAAATATTCGCTTTATGGTCAAATGGTCTCCAAAGCCAAAGTAGTTAAAAAAGAAGGATAATTTAGGAAGATTGATAACCTATCAAAAACATTGCAATAAAAAATAAATAAAGGATTAAATTATCTAAAGAAATGTTAAACTTTCCATTTAATCTGCTATTTAACCCTACATATGCTGACAATTCCATATAAAAAGAAAATGCTTACGACTCCACACATCTCTTGTTAGAGAAAAATCTAATGTTGCGTCTATAAATCCACATCCGTCAATGCGGATTTCATTGTCTCCACTACTCGAAGTCATTGTGGTACAATTGTTATTGAATTGTGTTCCTTTGTATGAGGCTTTATAGCCGAACTGCTAGTATACCCTAGGCCTCAGTCTTTTGTCGAAAAAAAAATGTTTTCCAAACCTTATATTATGGAGCTGGATACATATGCCTCATCTTTGTCTATTTATCTTTAGATCTTTATCTGGGGCTTCGTAATAGTTAAAAATTAATTTGTAGAGATCACCTGTACTTTTAATTAAAAGAAAATAATTCTTTATCCATACGGCTCGACTTAAAAAGAAAATAGCGGTTTTAGCGACTGGTTAATCGAGTTACATTTCAAAATAAATATTTTTGAAGTAAAACTTCTTTACGCACGCTTGACTTGGGGAGTAAGCTGGTGAATGCATGACGAGAGCGTTACGAAGAGTGTGATCGGGCGAGGCGAACGGAAGATGAGAAGGAAATATAACTTAGTGAGGATAGAAAGAGAGAGAGTTACGTTTCGTATATTACTGTAGGGGCAAGAGAGAGAGGTGCGAGCACACATTTTCTTTCTCTCTTTCTCTCATAGCCAGTTACTAAGTTTTACTTCAGTCGTGTGGTCTAAAGCACATTCGTTTTTTTTAAAAGTTCCTACTATTCCGAGCTTTAGTTAACTCATACAAATTAAGATAATATAATATTATTTTAAATACAACTACTAGTATTAAATAATTTTCTTTGCCTATATTCTGTCCTTTTCAAGTAAACCTTGAAATAAACTTATCAGAAAGTGACAGCTAATATTTACACTACAAAGCTGCCTAATTTAGTTCGTGATGATTAGTTTTGGTAAATTTTATACCGAAGTTGATAATTTGAAAAAGAGCAGCTTATATAGAAAACTAGCTGATGCCCGCAACTTCGTCCGCGTGGATTGAGGATTTTTGGTTCCCGCGGGAATTGTTTAATTTTCTGGGATAAAATGTAGCCTATGTGCTATTCCAGACTATTTCCATCTCTGAGCCAAATTACATCCAGATCCGTTCAGCCTTTGTGGCGTGATTGAGGAACAAACATCCATCCAACCAAACTTTCGCATTAATAATATTAGTGTAGATATAGATTTTACTCAATTTGACGGCCTTGTTCAAGGGTGCCTATAAATCGATTCTTATATTCTGGAGATTTGTTAAAAAATTAATCAGTGATCATCACTTACCATCTCACCTGATGGTAAGTCATCACTTACCATCAGGTCAGATCGCAGGTTAGCCCGCTACCATCTTAGACTGCATATGACGCAATCGAAGATGTTAGCGGGCTGACCTGTTAGGGGCATGGCAGTTATATTAAACCCATACCCCTTTTTGGTTTCTACACGCCATCGTACCGGAACGCGTAATCGCTTGGCAGGACGTCTTGGCCGGTAGGGTTGTAACTAGCTACGGCCGAAGCCTCCCACCAGGCCAGACCAAGGAAAATTCAGAAATTATAAATTCCTAATTTGACCCTGCCGGGGATCGAATCCGGGACCTCCGCACGTTAAGACAACAGCGCTACGCACTGCGCCACAGAGGTCGTCAACATACTGTTGTTACTTGATTATTTATTCATAGTACGCTGAAGCTCTTAGCCGAATGGCTAATATTAGTTCGATATTCCCAAAGGGTCTTAAAATTCAATTGACCACATAAACGTGCAGTGTGTGGACTCTTGGTAAACGCGTTTGCAGGTCTTATGTCAATAAATATAAAGAGCGATAAGGCTTCATAGTGGCTTTCCTTTGCTGGGTTTAAGTTTAAGCTTATCTATTTACTTAACTATTATTGAACGAGCGATGCAAAGTCTCTGAGTCTACTTGAATTTGATTGTCTGATTATACTCATAATCCATCCTATCCATACTAATGTTATAAATGCAAAACTGTGTCTGTCTGCTATGCTTTCACGGCCCACCTGTTCAACGGATTTTTATGAAACTTGGTATAGGGATAGGTTGTGTCCCGGGGAAGGACTTTTATCCCGAAAAATTATGGAGTTCCCGCGGGAATCGAAAAAACTTAGTCCACGCGGACGAAGTCGCGGGCATCTTCTAGTAATTACTATAGACAAAAATGGAATTGTGATGGACGTTTATTTTAAAAAGACGAGTTTATGTCTAGCTCCTCTTGAGAAAGAGATGAAATAGTACATTACATCGCGAGACCGGGAAGTACGCGTTTTCTGGTCGAGTGTAACTAACACTCGACCAGAAAACGCGTACTTCCCGGCTTAGGCTTAGGTTAGGCTATATACGAGACCAGAAATGCTCTCCCGGTCGAGGTGTGTATAGTGCTTTTCTAAAAAATGAAACAAGTGACTTTTTTTTAAATATATCTTTTTTGCGCTGTGAGTGCTGAACGCGTAATACGGTAGAGTTCCAAATTTAAACTATTTAGGCCAAAGAACATTATAACAAGTTACAAGATATTCAGGAAGAAAGATTCCAAATTCAAACTTGTGATATGTAATGAAAATACATACATTCTATACTGGCCTAGGCCGGGAAGTTTAACTTTCGAACTCATTTTACAGGGTATGAAATGTGCACATTTCATATCATTTTTTAGAAAAAGTTTTTTACCTCATACAAAGAATACATGCCACTACGTGCCGCGCGACGCTGCTTTTCTGTAGTGGGGCTAGATCTTTAAGATACTAAGGCATCACTGGGACCATACAAAAATCTTAATTTTTTAAATTTCCCGTCATTTTGCCCTCTCTAGTACCTTAATATAACATGCTTTTTATCATAATCATGAGTAACAAAATAAGATGATTAATGCCTATCATAATAATAGACTCCATAGTAAAAAATGCTAAATTGAGTTCAAAATAATTATGTCACATAAAATTCCAAAATGGTTCTAAATATTTATTTAAATCGCTTAAATTCCGCCCGCATCCCGTCTTATCTTAAAAGCCTAAACTAAATAGATTGGAAAATACTGTTCAAAAATTTGACTCGCAACATTATGTTCTTGGGTCATTTAATCACTGCCGCCTTGGGTTTGTGCAAACTTGAGACAATAGTGTCTTAGAAAGTTTATTTAAGGGTGTGTTTCCACCAGAGATGTGCTACGTTGCTGAGCTAGGAATGTGTGTCAAACCCACCAATCGGAACGCTTGATTTTCCTAGCTTAGGTCCTAGGTTAGGTTAGCTAGGTTCCTAGGTTTTCAAAGTAGGTAGGTAGATGTTAGATCAAGCACTCCTATTTTGGGGTCTGACGCACATCCGTAGCTAAGCAACGCAGCACTCGAATAACGGAGTGGAATAACCTAGTGGGAGATTTCCTTCTGATTCGTTCGCGTCAACGTCAATAACGATTTGTATGGATTTGTCAAGCGCTTGACAATTCCATACAAATATACTCGATAAATTCTTCATAAATGGTAGTGTACGTTGTCACGATCAAATACGTAATAAAAATTATTTCCAAAAAACCGACTTCCAAAGCCACTGTAAAGTAAAAAATTATTTTGATTTCTACACACTATGTTGAAGTCGGGCGAGCCTTTTTTTCGGATTGAGTATGCTGCATAGGCCCTACTGGCCGCTACAGTGTCGCCGAGAAAAGAGCCCTAGGGCTCGATGACATCAAGGGGGACGGGCGAGCCTGACGCGTCAACTTTGCCTATCTTTGTTATACCCGCCCGACTTCAACATAGTGTGTAGAAATTAATAGTAGATTAGTAGCCAAGGGTTGTAAGGCATCAATTGCAGCCCGAGATATTTAGGCGCACGAGCGCAGCGAGGGCGCCTATAGTTCGAGGGCGCAATTGATGCTTACACCCGAGCTAACTACTCTGCTTTACATCTCGATTTTGAGGTAAGTAGAAAAAAACCGGCATTACAAGAATAAAACATTATAATAGTTAAAATTTATAGTGAAATGAGAACAATTTTCAAATTTTAGGGACAGGTGTTTTTTGGGTATGTTAATAGTTTGAGATTATGATATTTGTTGGTCATGGACAAAATCTAACGGGATGAAGCTTTCCTCAGCAGAAGTTGATGGTTGCGGATCATCTCTTGAGAAAGATGTTTAAATTTTTGAAAGCTGAATAGTTTTCGTTATTTGGTTGGTAATTTTACTTTTATTTTGTATTAAATCTTCAATGTAACCTTCAGCCACCTTGCTGGATTTCCACCCACCGTGCCTTTTTATAGTGGTTAATTACTTACCACCCTAGGGCTTTTCTAGCTACATTATTACCCTAGAGCGCTAATTGGTCACCTACAAGCCCCATTTGGGGGTAATAAGGACCTACTTACCGAATATGAGAGATGTAAAATTAATTTTTACTTTACAGTGGCTTTGGAAGTTGGTTTTTTGGAAAGAATTTTTATTTTTAACTTTTTAGTATGAGGATTGAGGATTTGTAGTCAGAATTTTTTATGGCACCACCTCGAGAGCTTCCTCTAAGGACTAAAAAAAATACATACGCGCCGAATTGAGAACCTCCTCCTTTTTTGGATGTCGGTTTAAAAAACTCCCACTCAGCCTGCAGAAGTGAGGCAAAACGAGAAATAACTAGGTATTCGCATCTGTAGAGCATGTAAGTCAGACTTAAACAATATAATCATAATTATTATTATCCGACTCTGATTTTCTCGACTAAACTATTGCTCCTCCCTCACCCCATACCGGTTCCCGGCCGACATTCGGTCGTTTCAAAGCACGTGATTTGTGAGTAGAACTCATTTTGAGACGTCGTGTGGCAGTATCGGACTTTTATATAAAATAGAATGCAGCAGAAAATACGCGACTCACAACTCATTATGCTCATTTGGCCCCACCCTTAAAACTCTGACGAGCAGCTCTTCGCTAGTTTCTAAAACATTACATTTTCTTTTTCAGAAGCCTGGTTAGCAAGTTACACAAAAGCTTAGTCAAAAAGTCTGGCTTACACAGTCTGCACTCACCCTTAATTAACCCCCGATGTAAACCGAGTACCTACCCTTACCACAATATTTTATATCACATCAGCGATGTTGACCGAATTCGAGAGACGAAACACTTTGGCGTTGAAGTAATAAACCTTAATTTCCTAGTTTTAAAGCTTAAGTCCGTCCAGAACTTAGTACTTAGGAACCATACAATAGCGAAAATTAAATAAAACCAAACACTAATATAGATAAGCAAAAATATGTATTTGACTAATGGTATGTAATGCGATGACTTAAAAGAGAGTGAATATAAAACAAGAAATATGTCAAAATGTGGTAGTACAAACAAAGGTTTTGTCTAAAACAATTACGTATATATCTGCTGTTTATAGATCATGGCGGTTGGTCCGAAATTATCTTTAAAAATGTAAATCAGTACCACCTTACGCACGTTAGTTATGGTAGCAAGTCAGTTGTCAATAAACAGGTTACGAAGTTCCCCGCATTTGAATTATTAGTCCCGTCAACGAAAAGTGAACCTTAAGTTAATGTACAGGCTTTATTATTTTATTTTACAGTGATGTTTCGAAATTAAAATATATGGTACTGAATTTGTACATCAAAATTATTTGGGCTTATTTTACACTGACGCTAAAGTTTTGCGACGCTCGAATACGATAATGTGATTTAAAATCTTGTGGTAAGGGTATAACGCGATCGCGTACTGAGGCGGAAACAAAATTGTATACGAAATTAACCCCTGTTTAAATGAAAGCCTATTGTTCGAACGCTGCCGAATGATTTAAATACAAAAGGGTTTAAATTCTAACAAAGCTTTGCGCTCTCTTTCAATCTCGTTTTGTTTAGGTACATTTCGCGTGTACGAGTGTTTATTGTACCTAGCTTTGGTCTAGTGTCTATTAATTATCATTGTAGTGGCAGTGGATCGTTGTGTTTTTTTTACCCGACAGCGGAACGCACAGGATTATTTTGTATAATGTCAGTCAGTTATGTAAAACCAGAAATTCGGTTGGGAGGCAACCGAATTTCTGTCACGGCAGCCAATCTCTAGAGAGATTAGGTTAGTAAATTAGTAAAAATAAAAAAAGTGCACAAGTGTGTGCGCAAACAAACTTTTCACTCTCTATTCTTTTACTTTCATAGCCTGATGAGACGGAAAATACAACACGACTGGAAAGAAATCAGGTGCAGAGCTAACGGCCTTACGTGCTCTTCAAGGATTAAGCTCCGCCAAAACCTTCAACTCTCAGGGAGGCTTCGGCGAGGCTACTACCTAGCTGCCTACCTACTACAACAACCCTACCGGCAAAGACGTACCTCCAAGCGGTTTAGCGTTCCGGTACCATGCCGTATAGTCGCCGATTGGGATCATGGGTTTAACTAGCATACCCCTACCATCTTAGACTGCATCATCACTTACCACCAGGTGAGATCGCAGACAAGAGGTAACCCGTTGATCTACGTGAGCGACAAAAGCGACGCAACGACTCGATACGACGCCACGCGACAGTATCAAACAGTAGCTGACCTCTCACGTGGCCTACGTTGTCGCGTAGAAAAGTTTGTAATTTTCTATGGCGTCGTATAGCGACGCTCACTTAAGACACGGGTAACTTGTAGTGGAACAAGTCATAATTAAAAAAATTAAAAAACACGACTGGCCTGCCAAAAAAAGAACTAAAAAGTTAAAAATCTAAATTAATCTATTTAGTTAAATTAGAATCTTATTCACATTTTTGTTAAATGATATTATTTTGTGAATCACTGGATATTGAACTATAGTGTTATATATTTTATCTACTCCCATGCTATAAATCGTCTATAACAGGTTCTGAAACAGTTAGCTTATTGCCAACATTAAAACACCCAATGTCCTAATAACCATAACATTATCCAAACGGGTGATGTAATGTTGTACTGAATTTCATAACAACACTCCTTTTCCTCATTTTTTTTTTCGATACCTTTGCGCCAAGGGTTTACTCAACAGATAGCCACATCTGCTCGATGCGTGGTATCTGTACGAATTTCAAAAAAAGAATCATGACAATGGTCATACACGCGCGTTTCACTACCAGCAGGCCTATTCGCTAAATATTTGACAACAAGTTACCAACACTCTATTGTTGGTAACTCATTAGTGGTTGCTAATGCTTACGTCACATGTTTCGTATTCAGTAAAACATTTTAATGTCAACTGCATAAAATGACTATCAGATTGCTTGATAGTCACTGCTAATTTTATCGACTATAATGTGGTCAAATTAAACATACCACGTCTGAGAAATGTTGTATGAGCAAATGTCAGACTTTTTAATTTGTACGACTAATACTAGAGTTCAATAATCTGCGGAAGGTAGACATTAAGATTTGCGATGTTTATGTTTTTCTCTGTGGTTTATATTTTGAAGTTTGAACGTCATTAATATTCTCAGTTTTCGTATGATTTTACCGGTGGTTTTTAATAGAAAAAAATAAAAAGGAATTACGAAAGTTTTGTCGTACCTACTGCGTTCAAAAGTAAGTATGGAAACAAATTAATAACTAGGTAAAGAATTGTGCGATTTGTGAGTGCTTATATCAAGTGTTTTGGCATAATTCCATGCTGAAGAAGTCTTTCTTCAGCATGGAATTCATATGTTGTTGTTCATATTCATATGTTTGTATTAACTTACTAAGTACTACAAACCTATTATAAAATCCCCTTTACTTTATTATGAGTAATTCAAACGCACTTCATTTTAAAATGAAGACCAGTTTCTGCCTGTGACTTCGTCCGCATGCGAAACTTTAACTGTTTACGCAGTGCACGTAGTGGAAGCTCTCAAAAGGAAAAAAACCCCTCATTTTGAAACATTCTTCATTGGTGCTCCGCTCCTATTGGTCTTAGTGTGATGATATATTATAGCCTATAAGCCTTCCTCGATAAATGAGCTATCTAACACTGAAAGAATTTTTTCAAATCGGACCAGTAGTTCATGAGATTAGTCCCTTTGATTAGATCGTTGAACCCTTCAATTTGAAAGCATGTACATATGTACCTACTTTCTAGATAGAAGTCTGGCAAATTAATCCTTTTTGTTGTAAAAGATATATTCATTGTTATTTTATTTGAGAAATAGTAAATAGATTTCAATTATTATTTTGCAGGCTACTGCTTCCACATCTACAAATTTGGTGGCAACTCCAAATATTGGCGGACCTAGCCACTCCAATTTGGAGCAGTCAGAGGCAGCGGACGCCTCTCCTGTTGTTCTGGTTGTTTCTGAACTGGATCCTGCGATGCAGGAAAACGAAGTTCCTAATTAGTCTGTTCCGTTAGAGTTAATATTTTAATGCATAAGTGCCTCTTTTATTGATTATATTGTTATTGTAATTTCTACTGCGACTAAGTATATTATATAACAGTTAAATTAATAATCAATAATAATAATGTAATGTAATGTTAATATTGTAATGTTAGAAGTAATAAATAAATAAAGCCTTTATTCAGACATTTTACATTAATTCTTAATCTTAACTATTATTTTCCTGCACTGCCTCGACAAACCCATCCATTTGATGACTGCCTCCTCCAACATTTTCCACAGCTCTCTGTCTCTAGCTGTTCGGGACAATATGCCACCTGCCACTACTCTGATATCGTCGACCCATCTTTGCATTGGTCTACCTCTTTTTCTCTTGAAATGACCCGTGTACCAATTCATTACCTTTTTGCTCCATTTATCTTGTCCCCTGATTGTATGCCCCGCCCACTTCCACTTAAGGCGCTTGATTGTAACTGTAACACCTTTGTTTTAGTACAACTTGTTATGTTTGTTGTTTTTATCCTATCGGACAATTTTTCACCATCATACTTCTGTTCATGGCGTTCTGACAAGATTCCATATAAGTAAGTGTAATGCAAGCCATTTCTTCTTCTTCTTCTTCTTCTTCACGGCTGTCCTTCGACGAACGGCTGGGAGATGATCCCTGAGTTCTTCAAGAACCTGTAGGTACCCAACCTTGCTCAATCGAAAGTTCGCAATGAACTCTCTTTCTGGCAGCTCCATAGGATCGTAAAAGTCCCGCAGCCTACGCCTATGAACGCGTAAAGCTTTCTCTTTACGCAGTTCGTCAGCATGTGCAATTAAAATTGCGCGAGTCATTGTCGTTCGCTTGGCTGTTGTTTGTTTTACCTTTAATTATATAAATGGACGCTATTTCACTTCTATTACTGTTGTGAGCCTAAATTCTTTGAAAATAATTTAAATTTTCTTTATCTTACTAACTTGTTATCATTGTTGATGTTCAAAAACACTGCTCTTAGTTGCTAAAGATATAGGCACTCGTCTCATTGAGTTTTCAACAATGACCTGTCATTCTGCTTAGCGAATACGAAAGTATAGTTGTCGATACGAGAATTTAAGGCAAAATGCGTTTCCAGTCGCCATCCCAACACTATGCGTGGCCATCTCACTAAAGATGTACTTTTGACGTCATTTCGATTATCAACCTCTTGTCAACTGAGTTATAGAATACAAAATTTGATTTTGACAATTTTAGATTCTAACAGACAAGCCGGTGCCCATCAAATTTTAAAAGCCACTGAGATACAGAATAGGCCGGCAGAGCGCCGCGCGCTGTAAAAAAAAAGTAGGTTATTAGAATTTTCCCCGCCATTTTTCTTCGTTTTTTTTATTGTTTTGTTAATATAAATATTCCGCCGAGTACATCGGGATCAGGACCTTCCATTAAATTAATTCCATTAAAGAACATCAAGTGAATTTTAATAATTGCACTATACAAAATGTTAATTACTACTACAAAAAATAATTCTTTCATTAATACTTAGTTTATTTGTATATACTCAGTAATGGATGATATTAGGTTACTAGGACTGGATGTTTTAATGTTAGCAGTAAGCTAACTATTTCAGAATCTGTTATAGAGGATTCATAGCATGGGAGTAGATAAAGTCTTGTATGCAACTGTTGATAATTAGGTATTAAAACACTCATATGATACTATTATCACACTCCGCTTCGCGTCGTGTGATAAACCCACATTCGTGTTTTAATACCCCTTATTACACAACTGTTGCATAAATAACTATTTGGAATCTACTCATCATTTTCTATATAATGATTATATAGTTAATCTTTTTTTCGAATTTTCTTTTTCAACTTTAGTCTTTAATGCGGGACCATAGTCACTATATTTTTTTAATTTTACCAGCCTATGTCACCTGGATTAAGCTAGGGATTCTAACGATACCTCATTTATCAAAATCGGTTCAAGCGTATAGAAGGTATGATGGAATATACAAACGCACATACATACATACATACATGAACCCTGAAAACAATATACTCTTTTCAGGCAGTCGTATAATAAAAAACACGTATTGTAGCAGAGTAGGTAGTGTCAAACAAATTTCGTTGCTTGAGGAACTTGATCATCCTTATCACATGACCATGATAGCTATAATCTTACGCAGCTACGATAGCTATTATCTTACATTACCCCCTAACTGCTTTTGTTTCCCTTCTCCTAATCACTTGCGGTTTCCTCATCTACTTTACTAAGAGCAGGTCCCTCACTGTCCTAGTTTTCTAACCTTACTCAGTATCCTCTACGGACAAAAGATGTGGCAAAGTTTGCGTATGGTTTCAAAACTCGATAATAGGGATGACGACAACTCAATCAAATCAGCAACTCTTAAACAAACTCAAAAACACGCTTTTAGTCTTTTTTTAAGTCGATGTCAGTTTTTCATGTTCATACATACATGAAAAAAACACATAGTTGTGACATCATCAAACAACGTGCTTTTTTCTATAATCTATAGTTTAAAATGCTTATCTAACTTACCGAGGATGTGAATTTTAAGCATTTTAGGAGACCTTTATTAAAGAGAAGAATTAAATGCAAGAATTTTTTAAAAATTCTATGTAAAAATGTCTAAAAAAAAACAATACGTTTAAATCTTGAACATCCGCTTTCCTCTTTTAGGCACTACTCCATTTTGAGATTCCATTTTATCCATGCCTAATAATCTTGTAATCCTATAAGAATACCATTTATGTACCTCTGTCACTATAATAAGAAAAGCGAATGTATGTTTTGTTAATAATTATTTTTATTTGTTGACAAGCCTAAATGAAATGAGTAATTGATCGAACAAAGCATTTAAAAATAACCACAGCGTTTAACGGAACGCCCTTTGACGTTACATCTGTCTGCCATCTGTGGTCGAATAGTTGAACTTGCTAGCTAAAACTTCTAGTGCCATCTAGTGTTTGATAGCAGCAGTAATATGTAACATGATTTATTAAAAGAATTACATAATTCTTGCAATTATAGTTCTTTTATTCCAGTACTAACCCCATCCCTGCCCAAATAATGCAAAGCTTAATTTTTTCCTGAACAACGTGGTCAAATAGTTGAAAATAATTGTTTAGACTCGCTAACCACAACGTTAAGCGCCATCTAGCGTGGGAAAGCAGCAGTTGTTTGGTGAAACATTTCTTTTTTTTTTGCCTTCAGACTTCTGAAAGGGGTTTATCTGAAAAGTTTAAAATATAAAAATCGCAATAATTAAAAAATCTTGCCTGCACATTGATTTTAAGGACACCTAGGCAAGCTCACATAGTTGCGCTAGTCAAGTCATTTCTATAGTTCCCGCTGGACTCAAAAAAACCGATTCAACCGATTTCTATGAAATTTGGTATAGGGATAAGTTGTATCCCGGGGAAAGACGTAGGCTACATTTTATCCTTTAAAAATTAAGAGTCCCGCGGGAATCAATAATCTCAATCCTCGCGGACGAAGTCGCGGGCATCGTCTAGAATGAATGAATGAATGAAAAGTCAATATAGACAGGACAGTAGCGTCACCACAAGTTTCACACATACATTGATCGTATTCGAGCGTTCGATCACAAAAATAAAATAGCGTCAAAGCAAAATTAATTTTAATAGAATCGTTTTAGAACTCAATTTCGTATTTCGTATGCATTCACAGCCAGCGCTCCAAACGGAAAGGTTTCGAAATTAAAAAATAAAAATGGTATTGCGGGAATTTGTGACTTTAAACCAAGGGGGTGTGGGTCCATTTGACATTAATGCCGTTTAATTTGAGTACTATATTCAACCCAATATTTAATAATGATTATGATTTATGATTACGTACCTGTAACTAGAACTGTTTATTATTTGTAGAGGTCAAATTATCCGTTTGGCAACCGATTACGATTTCCTTACACAATCGGGGGGCACATCGATTCATTTCTCCGTCGCGTTGTGGCGTGATTGAAGAACTAACCAACACATACCCATACTCTCACAACTATTAATAGGTAGTGTTGATCTTATCATTCCCTCTATATAGTACCATATTATATTTAGTGTACTAAGTATTTTTAGGTAGGTACATTATGATATGATATATAATTCGCCATTCTGTAGTAAACCAGAAGCGATGTGCAGACGATAATACCCTACGGCTAGCCAGGCGATCCCGCAGGTAACTGATATTTATGACATATTACTATGAGGTATACCACTGCATAAAATTATATGTGAACACTTATGTAGGCACCTATATATCATGAGCAAGACACTCATTCTTGCCGGTTTTTTTCAATAGAATCTCCTTTCCGAACTGGTGGTAGAGTCAAAAGTCAAAACACAAAGTAGAATAAGAGACAGTCCTGTAATATAATTTTGAAAGTTTTGATGTTTGTTAGTTGTTTGTTGTTGATTTTGAATGTCCTACTAATATAATTTTGAAAGTTTGGATGTTTTTGTAAGTTTCTAAGTTTGTAAGTTTGGATGTTTATCCTTCACGCCGCAACGATTGAACTGATTTGGCTGAAATTTGGAAAGGAGATAGCTTATAACCTGAATTAATTACCTAACCTGTATAAACTTAGGCAACATTTTATACCGGAAAATGAAATAGTTACCGCGGGAACAAAAAACCCTTATACCACGCGGACGAAGTCGCGGGCATTATATAATAGTATGAAATAAACAAATTGTGTATTACTAATTGTTTCCTTTATTATCTCAACTAGAAAATGGTGAGTGGATTTAGGTTTCTTGCAAGTCCTGTGTGAAATTTTTGATTTTACAGAATAAAATGTTGCCTATGTCCTGCCCCGAGATGCAACGTATATCATTTGATGAGATGTGTGTGAGATTCGTGAATAACTACGTAGTCTCCAAATAAACACACTTTCGCATTTTCACACTTACATAAACACTTCCTCCCTTCCCCCGCGCACACACAAATAGATGCACACACTATCTAACGCGCTCTGCTTGTCTTCTTAATTTAATTTAGTTTAACACAAGTCATAATTATAAGAATTAAAAACACGACTGCCCTGCCAAAAAACAAACTAAAAAGTTAAAAACAATAAATGATTTTTTTTGTGAATCACTGGACATTGAACTATACTGTTATATATTTTTGGAATCTACTCATCATTTTCTAGATGATGATTAAATAGTTAATCTTATTTTCAAATATATTTTTTCAACTTTAGTCTTTAATGCGGGACCATGGTCACCCCATCATTTTTTTTAAATTTTACTAGCCTATGTCACCCGGAATAATCTAGGGATTTTAATTATACCTCATTTATCAAAATCAGTTCAGGCGTATAGAAGTTATGGTGGAATATACAAACTCACTCACACATCATACATACATACATACATTCATACATACATACATTCATACATACATACATACATGAATCCTGAAAACAATATACTCCTTTTTTCAGGCAGTCGTATAATTAATAATATAAGCATTCCTGTCACTTATAAGTCACTCAGTGAGATCCTGGAGGAAGTCGTTACTGCTGTCATACAGGTTTCCTAGCGCAACAGTAACAAAAGCTCTGTTTTAAATGATATTTAAACTGATTAAGTGGTATATTAATGAAAAAATTGATATATGTATAAACCTTTATTGTATTTCTTTTGATAACTGTGTATCATGTCGATTGTAGGTATGTGTTTTATTAAATAAATAAATAATAAAAATAATAAATTTATGATATCAAAAGTACAGCTGTGGTACAGACCACAGAGGATAGGATACGTCTCACTGACGACATCTTTGGGACTGACTAATAGCTTTTTAAGGTTCAGCAAGAGGTTATTTGGAGTATCTCTTATTGAACCCGTATATAAATCGCGTCCCGTAAGTTGACCCAAAATGGCGGTCGTCTGCGCAGTTACATTGTACTACAGGGCCGAGCGCAGCATGCGCGGGGAGTAAGGGGTATGGTAACGCGCGGCCCCTCGCGGCGCATCTCATACCGCACTTCGTTTGACAACCGAAATGTGTTTCTGCGCGTAAGTTGAACTATTTCTACTTACGCGGCGGCTACTGTACCAGTATAAGCACGGCGTTAGTATTGTTCCCCTTCTTGTATACGTTTAAACGTTTCACGCATATATTTTGTCCTGTCCGACACGTAGTGTGCTTTCGCCATAAAAGCAGATTTTTTGTGGTATTTTATTATATGAAACTAGATAATTATACCTACTGTCACACACCAAATGAAAATTGATGACGAGGGTAATCTATTTAGTAAACGCGGAAGTAACGAAAGACACCTTCAAAGAAATATTTCCCGAAGAATTTTCCTTAAAAACGTCGCAATCTTCGTCGGAACTGCCATGTTCAATCAGATGAGATACAAAAAATATAATGGTGTGCTCAATTTTGAAGAATTTTATTAAGAAGTAACTCAGAAGTTACAACGCTATGACAGACGGACGGACGGACGGACAAGTGCAAATTCACTCAAGTAGACTCCGAGACCTTCGCTTCGCTAGCTCAACATAGGCAAACTTTTTCTTGTCTTATATATTTTTTTCGTCTAATTACGACCTAAAATATCGAAATTTTATGATTTAAAGACAAAGTCAAATTTTGTGTTGTGTTATTTTTAAACTGACAAAAAATGGTAGATCATACTAATCCATACTAATATTATAAATGCGAAAGTGTCTGTGTGTCTGTTTGCTACGCTTTCATGGCCCAACTGGTCAACCGATTTTGATGAAATTTGGTACAGATATAGGTTACATAGGCTACTTTTTATCCCGGAAAATTGAAGAGTTCCCGCGGGAATCAAAAAACATCTATCCACGCGGACGAAGTCGCGGGCATCATCTAGTATTGTTATAAATGCGAAAGTGTGTTTGTTTGTTGGTTTGTCCTGACACTGAACAGATCGACGGGGTTTTTGGCATGGATGTAGTTGAGGACCTGGAAAGTGACATAGGCTACTTAATTAATCCTGGAAAATTAAGGAGCTCCCGCGGGAATAAAAAAACTTAAACCGCGCGGACGGGCGGTTATCAGCTAGTCACAATATAATAATGAAACTTTGATCGAACAAGTCATAATTAACAAAATTAAAAAACACGACTGCCCTGCCAAAAAACGAACTAAAAAAGGTTAAAATAGTAAATTAGTCTAGTTAAATTAGAATCTTATTCACATTTTTAATAAATGATATTATTTTTATAATATGAACTATAGTGTTATATATTTTTGGAATCTACTCATAATTTTCTAGACGATGATTATATAGTTAAAATTATTTTCGAAAAAAAAAAAACAACTTGTCTTTAATGCGGGACCATGGTCATCGCAACAATTTTTTTAAAAATTTTACTAGCCTATGTCACCTTGAATAAGCTAGGGATTCTAACGATACCTTATTAATCAAAATCGGTTCAGGTGTATAGAAGTTATGGTGGACTATACAAACTCACATACATACATACATACATGAACCCTGAAAACAATATACTCCTTTTTTCAGGCAGTCGTATAATAAAATGCGAACCAACATAGAGTTGGTTCGCATTTTATTCGATCTTTTTTATCTTTAGCAGTGCCATCTATTCGCTACTAATAAAACTACCCAACCGCATGTCTTTGGTACTTGTAGTTCGGAGTGATGCTAATAGGTGGTGGCTATCTAAGTACAATTTTCTTGAAAGTTAAAGGGTTTTTGGTTTGTCTGGTTTGTGACCAAGGATGTTTTCGGAGTTAAAACAACATTTTTGTAAAAAGGATTGTATTTGTTTATGTATTTTATTTTATTAAAACGTCATAATTCCAAACAAGTGTGGTGTTTTAACACAAAATTTCGAATATATACAAGTTTTTGAGAAAATCTTTAGTAAAATTAGTAGGTACTTACAATTTACAATTTTATATTAATTTCTACACTTGAAACTAAATTTTGTGTTAATTTCTGAATGCGTTAGAAAATAATAAAATATTGTAATACTTGTATGCAATCTGCCTAAATATTGATTTACAAAAATACAACTTTAATAGCCTGTATAGGTAATTAAAAAAGCTTAATTTATTCGTAAAAATACTTAATAATAAATTCGATATCACAATATATATTCAGTAGGCTTCCCTCAAGGATTCAGATCGAGGATAACATTCTGAAAATATACCTACTATTAAAAAGTCAAAAAATATATAAAAATCGACTTAACAAAGTAAAAATCTACCTAAGTAGAGTGCTACTGAAATACAATATTTTGATCGGCGCGCGAGTCTTTAGAATAAAACATTAAATTAATAAATGCACTGAAAATCAAAGATAAAAGTTGAGAACAAATCTCACTACTAAATAAGAACTAATAGAAAACTAGAATTATGTAGTCTTAAAATCGATGAAAACCATTGCTATGCAGATAAAGAAAATAAACGCATTGCAATTTAAGAAATATAATTTGTATCTTCATTTTTCCATTAATGTTCTTCTTATTTTACCTACTTTGATTGTTTACTTTCATTTTTTTATTTTTTATTGTTTTCTTTAAAAATACAGTAAAATTATATTATAGCAAGTAAAATTCTATGCTGCTTGTATTTAGTACAAGTCAAGGTCTTTCAAAAGCATAGTTTTATGATTTATTATTTATTTGTTGAATGCAACGCAAAGTGCTATCTAGAATATAGATGATATTATAAAATGCAGTGCTCATATAAAAAAAATTACGCCTTCGCAGCCCTTTTTACCGATTCTTCCATACTCCTTAAATATCTATTGAGAGATTCAGATGTATTTTGCAAAATACTCATTCCAAGTCTATATTTAAAATCAACTACCCTTTTCAAGAAATCAAAGAATCCCCCGCCACTTGATGATAAAGGGGGATATGTGATAACCTCTGGTCTGTACGTTGGTCCATAATACGTTGGTCTGTATGGTTTTCTGCTAGTAAAAACAGTCACTGGTGGTAGGGAGGGAGACAAAGTTGATGTAGTCTCTGACTGAACTTCGGTAGTAGTTTCCGTACTCATGTTTTTAATCTGTGTAGTTAAATCTGCTTTTGTGTTACTGTTCTCATTCACTATAGTACTCTTTTCTGTAATATCAGGTTTACTTGTAAAAACTTCGTATACTTTGAAAGTTTTCGTAGTCATGTCAACTTCATTTGATATTTCTGTTTCAGTGACTTTTTTCTCATCGACTGGTATGGTAGATACACTTTCTATTTCGTTATTTTCACTTGTAGTTACTTCTGTTTGCGTGAATTCTTTAGCTGGGTCAACGGATACTGCATAAACGGTGTATACATCTTTATTTTCTGGTGTAATAGTCACATCATTCTTTACTGGCAGAGACTGGACAGGTGATGGTGTTTTTGCGGGTACTTCAAGTCCGTCATAAATTTCGTTACTAAGGAATATTTCATTCTTTTCTCGGGTTGCTTTCAATATTTCTTCAATAGATCCTACAACATTACGTTTGCGACGCATATTTCTTCTCCTTCTTTCTAATTTCCTTGGTCCATGTTCAGGTACAACCGCTGGTGTAGCAGATTCAGTCAATTCTTTTGGTACATTACCAACTACAAATTTATTGTCTGCTGTTTCCATTTCTTCATTATTATCATCAGCATAATTGTCATTGTCTGTATCTTCTGCCTCATTATTAGAACCTAAATACATAGAAGTGGGAGAATAAGTAATGGAACTACTCGTTGTTTCAGAATAAAACTGACTGTCATATGGGTACACAGGTTTAAAATCTGTCTCCTCTGCTGGTTTTACTCCGTACACAACAGAACTTGACACATCACCGCCATATGCTGAAAGTTCAGGAGATCCTGCTTGGGGAGCCGCATATATTGGCTCGACAGCTGCTACTTGATACGGACTATACGTTTGAGCTTTGTCATTCTTCTTTTCTGCTGCTGTATAGGCATGCCTTGTTTCATATTGATAGCGATTATAAATATTATACGGTTCAGGATACACAGCTCCATGAGCTATTCCTGTTTTTTGTTGTGGATAATGAACGCTATGGTTTGGATAGCTAGGCGTAGCTACGTGACGATATCTTAAATCCTGGTCCTTTTTAGTAGGATACCTATTAATGTACGCCGTTTGAGAAGCATATGGGTTTAACTTTTGTTTTGAATGTATTGGCATTCCAGCGAGAACAGTTCCGAGCATTTCTTCTTCAGGTTGTCCATTGCCTTCACTGCCGTATTCTTCAGCGTTGTGTCGGTAAATGTCATCTTTTTTATCAACGTCAATTGTACGTCTCACTGGTGTAGCAAAAGGATACAAAAAGTAACTAGCTAGTCCTACTAGTCCAGCTAAACTTAAAACACCCACTCCAACTGATGGCATTACTTCCCGAGAGAAATAATTGTATATTTGAGATGTAATGGGACCAGCAACACTAGTTGGCTTTTTGGAAGTTTTTGTCACCTTTGTTTTATTTGCAGTCTTCACTTCAGTTGACGCAGCCGTTGAAGCTTCAGGCTTTGGTTTCGTTGTTTTACGTTTCTTGGTTTTTGTTTTCTTTCTAGTAGATGATCGTTTTGGTTTCTTCGTTGTTGTTGCAGGTGTACTTATTTCCAATTCAATTTCCTGTTCTTTAGGTTCCATTGGTAGCATTGCAGATTCACTCATAATTGGAAGAAACGTGGTAGTACTAGTTGTGGTCGCAGAAGTTTTTTGCTTATTTCTATTATTCTTTTTCACGGGTTTTGTAGTTACTTTGACTGTTGAAGTCTTTGTCGTAAGTGACTCAGTTGAAGGTGTTACAGTAGTGGTACTTAAAGTAGTAGAACGCGGTGTGATATTTTTATTTTTCTGTACATTTGATAATACTGTATCTTTGATTTTGTTATAAACATTTTCATTTATTGCAGATCCACCAGCTATTAAATCTGATTTATTTGTACTTCCAATTATTGGACGCTTTGCTCCTGGTACCTTATTTTGGGGCTTTTTATTCTTATTTTTATTTAGAACGGGTTTTTGTTTTTTTTGAACGTCTTCAGTTTTAGTTGGCTCAGTGGAAATTGAGGTGTTTTCTTTATTAGGAGGATTGCTTAGTAAGATCCATGTCGATAAACCTTCATTTGTAGTAGAAGCTTCATGTACTAATTCTTTATTTTCCAACTCTAATTCTTCCATTGTTACGGGAACAGCGATTCCTACATGAGAATTTTCAATTGATTGTTCATCTTCCTTTCTAGTTTTTAGTTTGTGTTTTTGTGAAATTTGTATTTTTAGTTTTGGTGGTATCCTCGTATCAGGCACAACTGCCGATTCAATTGTCTTATTAGGTTTATCAAGTAGCTGTATTGTCACCTTTTTAATTGATTCTCCTATAGGCGGTGATTTAACTTTGACTTCTCTTGAGGTATTTGATAGATCCAATGATGCACTATTCTTTTTATCTTCATTGGAAAGTGATTCGCTCGTAACCCTGAAAAATAAGGCAACCAATCGTTTTTATTTTGATTTTAATGATTTAACTACAATGCTTTAGGGATAGGAATTCAATGAAACTAAACAAATATTTTAATTTCCTTTTATTCTTTATCATACACCCTTTTGTACTTATTATTATAACAAGGACATAAAACAGCAATAAAAGTACTTTGATTTTTATTTATCAATAAATAATACTTAATCTTGGTAAATTTACTACTAAAATAATTATTTTTATAACTTTCTAACTACAAAATATTATTTCGATAATATCACAATGTCAAAAAATATCTTACAATAAAATCCTATAAAGCTATTTTAAGGAAACATTGGTGCCGATTCTGTAATGTAACATCTCTAAACTAAACTAAAATGGCAGCTTTAAATCTAGTTCTGTCCCTTTCCTTAGGGATTATTATGAAAGGGTTAGCAATATTTATAATGCTCTAATTTTAGTTTAGTTTAGAGATTGTGCACTACAGAATCAGCCCCAGTGTTTATTAACAGAAACTTAAATAAATCCCACAACTAATTTTGTTAGGTTAGAAAATTAAGTGAATCGCAGAGTAAATGAAATTGCGTTTATCTTCTTATTTTATTTAGATTATTTTCATAGCCTTTTGAATAAGAATAATTCATTATTCATCTTTGACTCATATATTCTTTTTATGTTCTTTTTATTTTTATTTAGGTGTTCATACTTTTGTACTGCCGTTACCTACCTCACAATCTCTTGTCATACTTAACGTTCTACAGAGAGCTCTTATAATATTTGTAATCAACCAAAGCCGCAGTTTAGTAGAGTCGTCATGTTGAAACACTCATGAATTAAAATTCAAATGTTTATCTTTTTTTCGTTTAATTTTACTTTTATTATTCCTTAAGTTTTCAGTTAATCTTTTTAAGAAATCTTTAACATTTTCTAACCATGTAGATCTAATTGAAAAATATTTTTGATTCTTCGTACTCTTTCTGGATTGATCTACCCATTTTCTATTATCAGGAAAAGATTCAAGATACCATGTTTTATAATTATCATCCCATTGCCACTTGGGTCTATAAATAAATGTTTCTGGTGCTTCTCTTCCAGACAAAGCAAAGGGGGCAAATAAAGTAGCCAATCCCGAAGCACCAGCAAAGAGTAATATAATCGGGGTTATGAAGAAAGATATCGCGCCAAAGCTGAAAGGATTTATTGCTGCTAGCCAGCTGAATGCACCTACAGCAGGTCTAAAGAAATCTATTAAGGATGAAAAACTGAATCCATCATCATCGTCATTACTTGGCCGAATTGGTCTAGAATAAGTTGATAGAGCTGAACTAGGTGATGCAAAACTACCCGGTTCAGAAGATTCTACATCAACACTATTTGCTGCATTATAACCTGATAACTCTAAGCCTTCCACTGATGCACTGTCACTTTCTTCATCATCACTTTCAGTTTCGTCATCATCATTTTCCTGTGATTCAGCATAATCATTCGGAACCTCATCACTTTCGGATTCATCATCTATTGGTAGGCCAAATACATCTGTCAGAGTTGTGTCTGTATCTTCATCAGATTCGATTACTACATTTTTGTTTATTACATTTGTGTTTACTGCGATGTTTAAATCTGGACAGGCTTCCTTAGCTTGAAATGTATTGTTAAGGGTAAGAAAGATTGTTGGGCATTCATTGGGATCAGCACTGTATTCTTCTGGTCTTATAACTATTCTATCAGTGAATGTCCCGGCAGGTGGGAATGTGGTAACGTCAAAATTACTACCAGGATAAGGAAGATAGTTGTTTACAGAATTATGATAATTATGGGAATATTTAACCGTTGTAGATTTTATAGGTCTACGCGTAGTAGGTTTTATTTGAGGACGAATAAATTGTGGCCATGGTTTTGGATAGCCTACGTTAGTAATTATCGGTGTAGGTGTGGGTGTCGTAAAAATGTAAGTTGGTCTTGTTGCATATAGGTTATTCATTAAATGGAAACCGTCTGAATAAACCTCTGTTTCCTCAGAATAATGTGGTCTAGGTCTATTAAAGGAGTATGTGACCTTTTTATCGGTTGAGTCAATATACTGTTGATTTTTTATACTTTCATCAAGATTATTGATTGTATCTGGATTGGGTTCATGGTCAACATTAACATTTAATAAGTTAGCAAAATGTATAGAGTCTGTTTCACTTGAAATACTACTTTCGTGGGAAATATTATCTAAATCCTCAGCTTGTACGTTATCCACCCATTTTGTGATAACTTTTTTAATGTTAGTACTCCTATGAGAATAAAGATTACGTTTTTCTATAGTTGGCTCTCTAAACGGATTATAGTTCTCATTTTTCTCGTTATTTTTCTTTTGTGCTTGATTTATAGGTCTTATTATAGTTTTTCTTGGTATTAAACGACTTGTACGATTTGAAGTAACAACTTTAGGATTAACTACATCGAAACTATTACTTAAACTAAAAATATTATTAAATAAGCTATTACTAATATTTTTTTGTAAAGATAACTTAAATCTAGGAATATTATCTCTACTAGAAGCATACCTTATCGTAGTCTCTGTGGGGTTATTGGTTGAAATACTTGCTACACTTAGGGTAGTTGAAGACACTTCAACTTGAGGTCGCGAATACACAATATTACTAAATACAACTAACACTAAAGCTACAGTCCACTTTACACTGTCACTTTTTAGTCGCGCCATCGCGGTGCACTCGAAATGTACCTGAAAAGATAAGAAATTACTATTAGAAGCTCTGAAATAAAGTGTAATGTATAAAATACACAATATAGCTGTGAAAAGTTACAAATGCGTCCCCGAGGTTGCGTCCGAGTAGGAGGCCGACGAAAATAAAAGTTATGACCTCTCAATGATATTTAAATAGCTTAATAATGCACTTAAACTCTGAAACGTTCAAAGGTGCAAAATTGATACCCATATCGAGGGGGTGCTACCATCTTTGAGAGTCCGCCATATTAGATATAGAATGACGTCACTTAGTTAACCATGAATTATTGTCATTAAAACTAAACGTGTATGTATTTCAGCTCGATTGATTGGGGATAACTGTTTTAAAATTCAGTTGCAAGATTCTGCCTAAACACACAAACATTGCAAATTAAATTAAAGCTTGTAACAATAGTGAATCAAAGTATTCGTTGACTAAATTTTATCGTTCGTTACCGCCATATTAAAAGGTTACATGCCCGTCAAAGTGGTGATTCTATAACCACATTGTGAGGTGAATAGGAAATTTTAATTAAAACAAAAGTTAGATGATAAAAATGGTAATTATTAAAATCTAGTCTCCCATACCGCTAACTCAAACGGTACTGGTGGTATGGTATGTATGAAAAAAAAGGTAAAACCGGTTCCGAAGAGGGAAGTTGATCCGTTAATCTATCGTTAACCTACGAGGCAGAAGAGACCGGTAAAACATCCATTTCTTGATTATGTCACGATCTAAGGCTATAAATTGCTTAACTAACATTAGTGGGATGAATAGTACCTATCGGGATGAATTATAATGCATAGCTCTGTGTATAGCGCTGATAACTGATTCTACGATGCAACCATGACATGAGTATTAGAGTCAGCAATTTCGAAACCGCGTTTTTTGCAGCAATTTCAAACCCAAATTTGAGTTTTCCTTCAAAACTGTAATAAATTTAAGATCATTCTAAATTGTTACATCGAGTAGCAATAGACCAATATTAATTGTAAATTAGTTTTATTTCAATAAAGTATTAAATAGTTTTAGTATTTTTTGGGACCTCTGGCTGTGTCTTTTTATACGACTGCCTGAAAAAAAGAGTATATTGTTTTCAGGGTTCATGTATGTATGTATGTATGTATGTATGTATGTATGTATGTGAGTTTGTATATTCCACCATAACTTCTATAAGCCTGAACCGAGTTTGATAAATGAGGTATCGTTAGAATCCCTAGCTTATTCCGGGTGACATAGGCTAGTAAAATTAAAAAAAAAATTGATGGGTTGACCATGATACCGCATTAAAGACTAAAGTTGAAAAAAAATATTCGAAAATAAGATCAACTATATAATCATCATCTAGAAAATGATGAGTAGATTCCAAAAATATATAACACTATAGTATAACAATATCCAATGATTCACAAAAAAATATCATGTAATAAAAATGTGAATAAGATTCCAAAGGCTATATATGCAAATCGCTTCTTAGGGAGGTTAACTCCAAAAATAATATGGCAGGGCAGTCGTATTTTTTAATTCGTTAAATTAAGTTCACTTGTTATACTGATGGAATCCCGTACACCCGCGACTGAAGTCCAACCACCAGGCTGTCACTTGAGGTTGCCAATTTGGGTATGAGCAATGTGGTAAACACAACTTTCATTCGAATGAAATCTCTGGGGTTCATGATAGGTATTGGGAAAATTTCACTGAAATAGGTATGTTTCCTATGAGTAATGCTTGAGGTTATGTTCATTAGCATAATTATAATGAAATTTGCCAGTGGGGGATACCACTTAGGCAATGACTTTCTTTTTGTTGTGGTTTTGATGAATAATTATAATATTTGCTGCTATTAAACTCATAAACTTACGTTTGACCACAGAAATAAAATGTTTGGTGGCCGGTTAAGGTAGGTAACTAAACAATTTCTTGCCAGATTTCTTAATGCCACGTACTAAATAAAGTAATAAAAATGATATAATATTTAAAATAGAATTATTTTTTGAAAAACCAAACAATTTGCACACCATTCTATTATTATAATAGTATTTGTGAGGGAAATAAGTAGATATTCACTTTTAGACCTAAATCTGTAGGTACATATTTTATTTGAAACTAGGCTATGCCCGTGACTTTGTTTGCGTAGATTTAGTTTTAAAAAGCCCGTGAAAGCACTATGATTTTCCGGGATAAAAAGTATCCTATGTCTTCAGGTCCTCAACTACATACACATGCAAAAAATCACGTCAATCTGTTGCTCTGTTGCGGCGTGATTGAAGGACGAACCGACAAACAAATACATTTAGGCATTTATAATAATAGTAGGTATGATACAATCATAAAATATCACAACTCCCATTATTATTTTTAACATGCTTAAACATGGACAACCCACCACTCCCACTAGGAATTATGAATAACCTAAATCCATGCTTCGTTGTCTGAATAATTATCTTTTGTACATATTAAATGTACCGACTACGATTGTTGATAGAGTTTTTTATAATTATACTAGCGAATGCCCGCGACTTCGTCTGCGTGGTTTAAGGTTTTTTGGCTCCCGCAATGAACTCTTTCATTTTCCAGGATATAAAGTAGCCTATGTGCTATTCCAGACTATAATCTATCTCTGTGCCAAATTTCAGCCAGATCCGTTTAGCCTTTGGGGTGTGATTCAGTAATAAACTTCCATACATCCACACATCCATACATCCATACATCCATACATCCATACATCCATACATCCATACATCCATACATCCATACATCCATACATCCATACATCCATCCAAACTTTCGCATCCATACTAATATTATAAAGTCAGTTTGTTTTTTCTCGCATTCATTCTTAAATTAAGCGGCAACGGCGCAACGGATCGACGTGATTTTTTGCATGGGTATCATGCCGATAGAAGTGAAAACGAATATTTCAAATAAATAAAAAAAATTAGACTCATATGGACCACTGATAAAAGTGAAAACGAATACTTTAATTTTATTTTTTTCAATTTTAAATAATCCATATCCATACTAATATTATAAAGGCGAAAGTCGGTTTGTTTGTTGGATTGTTGGTTTGTTGGTGTGTCCTTCAATCACGCTCCAACGGCGCAACGGATCGACGTGATTTTTTGCATGGGTATATTTGAGGACCTGGAGAGTGGCATAGGCTACTTTTTATGCCCGAAAAACAAACAGTTCCTGTGGAATAGTATGCTCTTTTTCTCGCATTTGTTCTTCAATTAGTCGGCAACGGCGTAAAGTTGTTCTCATTAAAGTAAAAAATAATTGGCATTCATACGTACTGCCGATAGAAGTGAAAACGAATACTTAAATTTTTATTTTTTTAAAGTATAAACCTTAAAACGAATGTATTAAAGTTTAATTACGTATGTAGTATATTTATATTTAAGACCTTCTGACTTCGTAACAACGCGAGCATGTCGGCGCGGAGCATGTCGTAGCGTGGTGTCGGTGTCGCGAATCCACAACTTTGCTCGCTACTAAAAAGGGCTCTACGCGGCTAAAGAAGTATTCACTTCAAAAAAAAAAATTTAAATATAAACCTTAAAACTTACGCATTAAAGTTTAATTACGAATGTAGGATATTTATATTTAAGACATTTTGTCAAGAAGCAAGGCGATGTCAGTGACGCGAATCCACAAATTTAACCCCTGCCAAAACAACGCGAACATGTCGCTGTTCGCGAGCATTTCAGAGCGAGGTGTCGGTGACGCGAATCCACAAATTTACCCCCTACCAAAAAGTGCTCAACGCGGCTTAAGAAGTTTTCACTTCAAAAATTTACCATTTTTCACATAAAACTCAGTTATTGTTCCCTTGAGCCACGTGAGCGAAGCCGCGGGTAATAGGTAGTTTATAATATTAGTAAGATAAGAAGTAAGATTATTCTTATTATCATAACTCTAACAACAATCGAACTGGGGGCCTTTCCTTTTCGAAAATCATTCCCACTAATGCGCGCCAGACAAGTGAGTACTAATACGCGTTGTATTATTGACCTAACAATCTCGATTTCAAAAGTTGAATGACCTCTCGCGGCCCTGACCGAAACCGGAATGCTTGCATACTGACCTCTATAACCGAATCTGACCGACACCGTTTTAGAAGTCCTTTTTATTTGATTACTAGCTGATGCCCGCGAATTCGTCCGCGTGGTAAACTTAAGTTTTTTTTTATAAATTCCCGCGGGACCTCCTTAATTTTACAGGATAAAAACTCACCACTCGCCAGGTCCTCATGGTAAAAAATCATGTCGCTCTATTGCTGCATAATTGAAGGACAAACCAACAAACAAACTCATTAGTGTGTTAGCACGGATCACTTGACCAGGTCCTGGGTTTGATTCCCGGTTCGCACCAAAATAGGTTGTTTGTTTCTGTCCGGAAATTCTCAGTTCTAAAACGGAGCTTGAAAGTTGGTCGTGTTTCACCTCGTGTCTAGCATAGTTTAAAGACATCGTTCCTGTGCTTACTCTCCCTGTGGTCTGGTCAGCCTCCAGATCCTGGTCAGATCCATCCATCCATCCATCCATCCAAACTTTGGCATTCATAATATTAGCTACAATATAGATCTCTGTACCAAACTTCGAAATCAGAGAAACAACAGGCTTTCGCGTTTATAATAACAACCGCTTTAATTTCATTTTCTCTAACCAAATAATTTTAACTTAAAAACAGTGTAGCAATGTGGTACCGTTGAAGTCTTTTGTACTAATCTCTTTGTCTGCAGCGCTACGAACGCACGTACCTAATGCAAAAGTCACGTAGCAAAATATGGGAAACTGTAGTTTGCCTAACTGGCACTAATGTTAGATAGGCAAAAAGTTATAGGTCTGTTCATAAGTAATAGGTCTGTTATGTGTTACATTCTTTGTCATATTCAAAAAACACAACATGGAATATTTTACAAAGAAAAACAATACCGGTATGATGCAAAAGTTTGTGACTGTATTATAGACTCAAAATAATAGTTTATCGTAAGCGTGTGTGTGGACATAATATATTAATTTTTCGGTATAAAAACCTGGGATGTAAGCTACCTCACTACCATCAACATCGGTTGGAAAGATTGCTACGCTTTAGCTTACGCTTTATCTTTTCAACAGAAAGACACACTTTAGCATTTATAATGTTAACTTATGGATTACATACAAGTTTTTTTTACATAGCTAGTGAATTTTATTTATAACGAAATTTTTTACTCCATATGGTAACACCACAAAGTGGAACTCTAGGATCCTATGCCTCTATGTAGATAGTGCAGGAGCACTAACCTCATAAACCGCGACGACTAGGATAATAAAGTAGGTACTGTCATGTATTTCCCATTAAAGACTTCGTCATTAAACTCCAGGTTCCCACTCTTCAATTCTAATGCTAAAGAAATATGAGCTGAGAGGATAAAGCATCTATTGATAGTTTATATATTATTGTGGATAAAATAATGTTTTTTTTCACGCTTGACTATAGATGACTTATTATAATCTATGTCATAATACGGTATTAATATTAATTTGTTGGGCACACAATAGAAATATTATGATTTCTTGGTATTCGGCGAAAGGTTTCAACGTAATATCAGGATACTGCAAGTCGAAAATCTCCTTTTGAGTTTACCAATTCACCTACTTTTACTTTTAAATACGTCATAATGAATGGTCCTATCTAGGTTTGTCCAGTATTTTACATGATAATTTTAATGTTTTGCGCCGCATCGAATCTTATCTAATTGTTCGCGTACTCAATTTTAAAATATGATTCTAAACTAAACTTTACAATGTACACGTGTATTGTTCTCGCTCCAACCAAATTATAAACAAAAGCAAGTTGCAGACAGAATAATATTTTAAGTATATAAACAACTGGATCTCATACTGGTGTAAGACTAACTGCCACACTCAACAGTCGCTTAATCATAACTTTAGGAACTCCTGAGAATATATTTCGTATTGAAATCTATACTAAGAAGTTCCTTAAGTAATTATTAGGCGACTCTGAGTGCAACAGATAAACTGCTATGGTGTTACATGAAGGCCCAGATAACGGCTTAGTTAATTTTAAACCGCACTTGACCGAAACATTTCACTATTAATTAATAACGTATGAGTTGCAATTATATGGTGGTATAAGTTATCAACTTTAGAGGTGCAGAAGCTTTAAATTCATTTTCTACCACTTGTTCGGAAACAGTTTTAAAAATAAAGCCTATTGACTCTTTTTTGTCCGCACGCTAGTAATTTCCAATACGATAGAAGAACATAATAATAGAAATTCCTGCTAGACCGTTGAGACGTTTTGAAAGGACACACTAACCTGAATTATTGTTCAAAATTAAATAAAAATAGGGCCAGGGGCCAACG
The DNA here is from genome assembly GCA_964035005.1 of Erebia palarica. NCBI lineage: Eukaryota > Metazoa > Arthropoda > Insecta > Lepidoptera > Nymphalidae > Erebia > Erebia palarica. Next base: position 14,806,462 of record OZ035989.1, read on the forward strand.
CTAAACTTATACTCAAACAATATAACTCAAAATAACAGTTTCATGTCACGTACCTTAATGTTCCTAAAATAAGGATTATAATTGTAAAGCACGAAAGCCAACAATAATGAAACAGTATGGCTTTAAGCATTGGCAGTATGGCTCCAGACTGCGCGTGAAGATACGTCTTTAGAGACTTGTGGAAGAGGCCGCTGATTTGACTTGTCAAATACCCAATTGGCTATGTATTACATGGTCCAAGATCCCGCGACGATCAGACCTTTGTTATTTTATTAAAGCTGAAAGTTTTACTATGTATGTCTCTAATGTGAAGTATAAACGATGCCCGACTATGAAGTTTGGATCGCGGTTGCTTTAGAAGGTATCAGGTAGAAAAGGTGGCACCTCAAATTCGTTAAAGTATTAAGCCCCGGTTTTTTTATGTTTTTCTTTAGAATAATATTAGAAGCTACGTTGTCCATTGTTAGACACTTAGTACGATTGCAACCCCCTGTCTGATACTAGGGTATATACATCTTTAGAGACATACATAGAAAAACTTTTAGCTTTAATAAAATAACGAAGGTCTGACCGTCGCGGGATCTTGCTCTAACAGTATTTTCCAGCTCGCTTCCGCTCATCGCTTGTGCCAGAACAACCTAACCATGACTATTATGGTAATCGTATAACTGGCTAGTCGCGTATTGGAATGCGCTCACGTTTCTACCGCGCCGGTTTTCCAAGTTCCAACTGCGGTTGACAACTATGCATCACAGTTGCTTTGTCAATGTTTATAGTCTCACAAACTTATCTGGGGCCATACTACCAACGCTTTATGCAATACTTAATCAATATTACTAAAAATGACGATTTGATGTCACGTACCTTGAGGTTCCTAAAATAAGGATTATAATTCTTAAACACGAATTTCAACAATAATGAAACCATATGGATTTAAGCGTTTTTAGTATGTCCCCTGACGTGGTGACTGCGACGCTAGTGTATGAAAAATAAAATAAAAACATAACCTAAACAAGTATAAGAAATAGTTTTAACTATGGCCACCGGGCCAATGCTGGTGGGACTATACTTACTTGTTGACTAGCTAACCCAATCATCTTTTGGGTAGAATTTCTGGAAATCTCTTTTAGGGTTTTATACAAAAACGGTACGGATCATTTACGAGGTTATTATTTTAAGAAAATTATTCCAAATTCGTGAATTGTTCTAGTAATTAAATACTAGCGGCCCGTCCCGGCTTCGCACGGGTAGACATAAATAGGTACAGTTCATAATGGTGTGTGCACCCCCTTCTCCCGCACTGCCCCTCTCACGAAGAGTTAGTTACTCGATGCGCTGCGTGGCGTGCGTGGTGGTGGTTTTTTTTATATTTTGTGGTGTACAATAAAGAATATACATACATACATACATACATGTATTTTTATTTTAATTCCATGATATCTTTTGAATGGAATGTCCGATTTCAATAATTCAAAAAGTTATCATCAGTTATTGAGACAGTCTTGAATATTAAATTATTTATTTGGATAAAAATTTATAAATGGTATGGATAACACGGTCTGATTTTGATCGGCATTTCTATCAATTTGTTAAATGTAAAAAAGTAGTTATAGTGACGTAACTACAATAGTTAGACACATAGTCTTGCAAAGTTTTTTGTAGATATTGATATATTCTATAATATTGTCCAACATTTTTTTGTCCTATCATTAATACTCTTCGCAGCGTATGCGATGAAAGATATGTTATGGCTAATTTTTTTACACCTTCGGTTGGTTTTAATAGGAATTTCTAAAGATTTCTATAGTAATCTAGTACTAAATATAGCCTATGTTACTCAGTGATAATGTAGCTTTCTAATGAAAAAAGAATTATTAAAATCGGTCCAGTACTATTTGAGTTTATTCGTTACATACAAAAATACAAAAATACAAATCTTTCCTCTTTATATTATTAGTGTAGATTAAAAAAATAGTATTGGTATACGCTCAAAATGACTTAAATCTGACAGACTAACTGACTCATCTATCAACGAATATATTTTTGCCTTTAATCCTGTTTTAAAGACTTATTTTATATTTATTTAGACGCCGTCCAAGCATAGGTACTGGCTTCACGAAAGATCTGCGCTGCGTCCTAACAAAATATACAGTATATACTTAGTAATTTGAGGATCAAACTTTCCGAATTTTCGTCATGTTCCAATGTGTAACCGTGCTAATTAGTATTTTGGTATTTTAACAATACATATATCGCGGTTATTATTGTCATAACTCACGTGTTTTATCGGAAAATGCCCGACTAGATCGAACCCGACTAGTTTGCCGTGTAACAGCAATGATCTCTTCTATTGATCAGCAAAGTAATTTCTTCTTTAGAATGGTTGTCATTGATTGAGCATCAATTGGAAGAAGCACTTTGGTTGAGCAATGCTATGATCCGCACATTTATTTTTATTGGGAACACTGATGCTGCACTCCAATGTGTTACAAGCTTGCACAAAATGTTTGCAGACTATTTATACAAGGTACCTTCAAAATCTTCAGAGTTGAGAGAGCATTTATGTTTGAAGACGTACCTAGAGGGTCTAGAAGCCTTTGCAACTTGGTATAGACATTTTATAAGTGGCCAGCCAAAAGATATTGAGCCTTTGGCACCTGATGCTTCATTTCCAGACAAAGTTCATCACGAACAGAGGAGTGCCCAAGTTGAACAACAAAAAGCTAGATGGAAGATTACCATTCTACACCAATCTCGTCATACCAAGAATTCGCTTTACAATACTCTACTATTCCATGGTGGTTGGCTCCAAGATGAAACGGACAGTACAAGTTCCAACAATTTAAAATAACAGGGTCATGAATAAGAGCCCCGGGCGGATCGAAACTAGTCGGGCATTTTCCGACAAAAAAAGTGACTTATTACCGGAATATATTTATAGTTAAAATGAATATCACTCACAATAATTTAAACGTTAAAATTCTGTGTCTTTGTTTCCATAAATATCACCGGAGCGAAGGAGGGGAGGTTCAGCTAGCGTATGTGTAATTCGATTGCGGAGACATTTATCGAGTGTTACCTAATACGTTTTGGTCCACTTATCAGGCAGTATAAATTTACCATGAATTTCTTATTGTTACCACAAACACCTGTGTTATGGTCTGGTGAGGACTAAACATTGTCTATTTTAACCTTATTAAGGGTCTAATGATTATGTAAGCTTTCAGTTACAGATACGTTTTAGCAATAGCTAATAAAATCAAAGTTTAAGAAATAAACAGTGGTCTTAACCTATCAATCCATCGCCGTCGGCCCACTACGGAGTGAGAATCTCGGAATAAGAAGGGTTTAAGGTTAGCTAAACAGGTTAGCTCGCTACCATCTTAGATTTCATCATCACTTACCATCAGGTGAGATTTCAGTTAAGGGATAACTTGTAGTGAAGAATAAAAAAAGAGAACTAATCCGTTGTAAATTGTAATCGTTATACTATCAATTCATTCGTGTTCTAGAAAGCTCCATCAATGAATGTTTTCGCAAATATTGCTTTATTTTGTTCCGAAAGGAATGTGAAAGGACATAATTTAGGTTCTTGAGACATGCTTGAGACATGATATTAGTGTGAGGTTTATTAGATTCACTGTAATTTAACTAGTGGTTCGCCCCGAAATGAGACCTCGCGGTATCTATAAGATATAATATTGTAATTATTAACTTTTAACATTAGACGCAAATGAGCTGAAGAGTTATTGGAGAAACGAATAAACTTTTACAGAGCGCCATTAATTGACATCATTGTGAAGTTCTGTTAAAAATACTGAAGCTCATTAAAAATTGAATAATTTCGTTTCCATAAAATATTTATCTAATTTTAGTATTTGTTGTACAAGTTGATCAAGTTTCAGGCTCAGCCTTTCAGAAACTTGAGAGTTCTGAGGTCAACTTTGGACATTAGAAAATCTCCACTTAGAAAGCCCCTCATTTCGTAAATTGAAGGGGAAAAATTAACAAATGTATATTATGGCTCTATTCCTAATTATCTTTAAATGATATACCGCAGCCCTATGAACGCTATAAAAAATATTTTACTTCGCATTCGCTTCTATGAGAGTCCCCCTGAAATAAAGATTTTTATAACTTTTTAAGTCATATTCGGCTGGAGGCCATCGGTTTAGCTATTATATTTAAATTTGAAGAAATTATGTTCAGCGATTCAGAATTTATAAGGCTCTGACAGACGGACGGAATTCAAATTCACTCAAGTAGACTCAGAGACTTTCGCTTCTCTTTGTCAATAAACAACGTTTACTAGTGGACCTATCAAACATGTTTACTCCTGCAAACTTTCAAAGTGGGCTAATTAGAAACTAGTTTGAAAGAAATAACAAAACCGTAGTAAAAATCAAACATAAATCTTTCTGACTAATGATTTTTTTTGCTACTTTTTATATCTCAAAAAGCGCAGAAAATATTATTAGGATCGGGAAGGAATCTAACCTGCACATGATAGTGGTTTCGTGGAATCCTAACACAAGCTTCATATCCTACCTTATTTGAGAAGTAACACTGCTGTGCAATTAGACATTTCAATAGGGATGATGCCGATTTAAAATGCTCTTCTTTATGTTGGTGCTAGTTGGGATTAATAAACGAACGAATATACCTGTAACTTACTGGTAAGGATTATTATATAAGGAAGTTTTCATCTTAAAGTATGTTGTTAATGAAAGCTTTTCAAAGTACTTAAATAGTTATGTAACGGCTTATCGTAACTATGCGGTTGCATAGTGACATTTTACAAACATCAGCTGTTTACTCAAATAGTTTTGAACATAACACTTGTTAAAGCGTAAAGGCAGCCTTATATCGAGATAGTGACTGTAAGTTTAGTAACAGCAAATGGCACCACTGGACCGTGTAATTGTTTCTAAGTAAATAAAAAATCATTTATTTGCCAGGATGTTGTACAAAGTCAGTTGCCGAATTTAATTTACTGTCTACACGCCAGCAACCATCCTACCTCGCTCCTACGCGTAATATCTCGCTAGGAAGTGGGTGAGATACACATGCGAATCGTCTACATCGGGTGTACAACGTTTTGTCTTATCACACTGATATGTCCACTGTGCCTTTAGCCAACATGCAAATGTCTCTAATGTGTCTTCGCTCCAAGACGTGTTCCCAGGCAAAATAGAGTCCAGCGCTGGCGTGCTATGCAACGCTGTCGCCAGTTTCAATATAAACATGCCTTAACACTTAGGAGGCTAGTGGCATATTACAAGTTGACATACTCGTAATAAGAGGTTGCAGTTCACGGAAATACTTTCCTATTTAATAATGTCATTGTATGGTCATGCACACTTTGGGACCCGCCTATCTGTCGCTTATTGCTCGTTATAGCCTACTGAACTGTATACTATTATATTGTAAAATAATATCATACGGATTGCTTTATTTCCGGCACAACTAGACAATTTAAAAACCAACGTCAAATGTCTATATTAATGTGCTGTATCTCAGAAAAAACTATATAGCGATCTACACTGAAAAAGGAGAAGACGTGAGTGCACACACAGCCTCACAGGTGTATTTTCTATTCCCTCACTTTCACACTCCATTGCTCAGGGATATCAGTTACAACTGGAGGAAGATCAGCCAAAGGACCAGCAAAACAAATTATAACAACAAATTTTTACATCAATGGGTCACTACTGGGATCTACATTGCTATACTTACTAATATTATAAATGCGAAAGTTCGGATTGATGGATGGATGGATGTTTGTAACTCAAACACGCCAGAACGGAAAATGGATGCAATTCTCCACAGAGATAGATTATAGTCTGGAATAACACATAAGCTTTTTATCCCGGAAATTTAAAGAGTTCCCAAGGGAACCAAAAACCTCAATCCACACGGATGAAGTCGCGGGCATCAGCTAGTAACTATTACGGACTTTAAATAAGTAATATCTATAGAAAAGTTGTTTATCTCTATGTGAGAAATAACACAACAAAACGAGGTCACCAATGTAATGAGTAGTGGAAATCCATCATTGTTGTTTACACCTACCTTAAGGACATGAACACACTACGGACAAGACAAGCCAAAAAATCCGCGTTGCTTAGGAAAAACATTTCGGCCTGTCGCGGTAGACTGAGCAGTTTTATTTGAAATTAAGCACGAGGATTTTATGTCCGCCAGAATAAAAGTTTTTGTATAGTGTGTTTCCGCCCTTACAATAAACTTTGGTTCCGTAAGTTAATTACTTGTAAGGGTGTATAAAATAAATTACTTTTAATGTATATGTCACCGTAAGATCGTAAAAACCGTTAGATTATAATCTATCTCGCAAATTCTAAACTGTCGAAAGATTGTAAACTGTTGAATGAATGAATATACTTTTATTGTACACCAAAAAACAATAACAACAGTAAACTTAGCTAACAACAAAGGAAGTATACAATTTGGCGGCCTTATCGCTTCACAGCGATCTCTTCCAGGCAACCAATGGTTTAAAAGAATAACCTGAAAGAACTGTTCAATGTTCTGAGTGTCAATTTTTTTAATATTCATTTTATTTATGTTTTCTTGTCTCTTTCTTGTAGGTTAGGTTAGGGTTCGACATAAATCATCAAGCACTTAGGTTTTATCGGGTTTAAATACCTATCAGATTACAATCTACCGGAAAATAATGCGTTAAATTCTAATCTTTCGACAGTTTAGAATTTCGCGAGTTAGATTATAATCTAACGGTTTTTACAATCTTACGGTGACATATACACAGTAATGTGAATTGACTCAAAGAATAACCGTCGATGCATTAAAAAGTTCACACTTTTATTATATCTATTAGCTATTACTGGGATTATTTAAGTTACTTTATTTAAGTAGTATATAGTAATTAGGCATTTAAAACAGGAATTTATGACATAAGTGGTAATAATTTTATATGTAATAGGAATATTACTTTAAACATTTAATTAATTTGATTTAAATTTATAAATATATTTGGTCAATTCAATACCAATTAATTCAATAATATGGGAATTTATATATTAATTACTTCTTTAGAATCGTTGTGATTAGAAAATTCGATTAAACAAAAAAGCTACACTAAAAAGGGACAAACACATATATATATTATCCCTCTATGGAGACAGACATATTCATAATAGGATTTAGCCTGCGAGCGAATGTAATAGAATACAAGTTATATTTGTCGGATGCGCTCGTAGGCTATTTTTCTGAAGTTTCACTTCTGCCACACACGGCACACATACACTTTTTTTAAGTATATTAAATAAACTTTATTTCTGATAATTATAGATACTATACTTAATTTTGCACATTGCCCAGAGATCTTTGATTCTGCAATAAAATCTTAATTAAAGGTGGAGTTTTTACTTAACGTATGACTTGTTTTCCGAACCGGTGGTAGAGTCAAAACATGACGTAACACGTATGTACACGTAAGAGACACCTGTATGTCCTACATGTTAAAAATAAACTAGCTGATGCCTGCGACTTCGTCCGCGTGGATTACCTAAAGTTTTTTTATTCCTGCGGGAATTCTTTAATTTTCCAGCATAGAAAGTAGCCTATCTGTTATTCCAGACTAATAATCTATCTCTGTACCAATATTCATCCAGATCCGTTCAGCCATTCTAGCGTGATTGAGTAACAAACATCCATCCATCCATCCGTCCGAACTTTCACATTTATAATATTGGTATAGATTGAGTATTGAATGTAATCGTTGATGAACAAGTCAATTACATTATTACATATTTATTTTCAATCATAGTGAAATCATTCAATCCTTCATTCATTTGACTCAACAATAGCAATTTCAATTGTTTCATTTGAAAGACCAATCGTGATATACACATTAAGGTCCCGTTGCTGAATTAAGCGTTATTTGGCACACATCGCCTTAACTAGATGCCTTTGTTCTATAACCCAGAAAATAGACCTCATTTTTATATGGCATCAAAATAAACTTCGTCTGCGCGGTTTATTTATTTAAAGGGATGTTAAAATAATCTATTTCGGATTTCGATGCACAAATACTAGGTGAATGTGACTATTTATTTGTTAATATCATCAAGTGAAAATAAAGATCTTACTCCTACTATAAAACAACAACAGAATGGCAAAGAAATAATTAAAAATCGTTATTTATTTTATTTTCTCGCAATTGAAGTCAAAAGTACCTAGAGCATTTACCACGGGACTAAAAGCCATTCTACTCGATTTTATAGCATACCTCGCTTCGCTCGGTAAGCTATACATCTCGTATGGAATGGCTCATTTTAGTCCCTTGATGAACAATCTACTATTACAGATAACTCCGAAAAATTAGAGGTACATGTCCTGGTATTCAAACCCGTACCCCTCGAATAGGATGCCGAAGTCTTCACCACTAGGCTATCGCATTTTTTCAATCTGGAAAATCATAATATTCGTTTTTTTTCTCTCTCCATCTGCGATCAGTCCTTCGACTATAAACAGATCTGTGCTGCTTGTATTTTGAAGTTAAGGCTTTGCGCATCCAACAATGTGGCATCCTTTCAAGCCTTCAAGGTGAAGTATAACAATTTATACTATATATTGGCCAGTCTTGTCCGTTTAAGGCGGAATGTGCTGTCACTGGCACCTAGAAGCTGGATGGCTAGGTAGTTTTTGTGACGCTTAAGTCTTTGTTTGTAGGCCTATTTCGTCTTTAACTGTGGAGATTTCTGTGTATTCATGCACTTCGGTATTTCTTGTGAACCATTAATTATTTAGGCATTGCATATAACATAATGAGCCATAATAAATAACCTTCCTAAGACTAAGAAATGCCTAGTACCTAGACCAAGCCCTAAGTACAGTCAGAGCGAAAGTAACCTTAATATCGGGAAACATAACACTAATCATAGCTTCAACAACTGACTAGAGCGGGCACTTTCACATTTCATTCAAACCTTGCATACCTCGACCTTCATAAATGGAGCATAAATATTTTAAATAATAACCTACGAATTTTAACAAGTTTTAAACAGGGTAAGATAGACTTTAAAATGATGTATTTTTCATATTGAATGTATTGAATATGTAATGAATAATGTAATGTAATTTAATGTAATGAATGTGGTAGTAACAAGAAAGGCGGCAAGAAATTATTAAATTATCACCGAACTTATTATATGATATAATTCAAAAAATCAAGATTCAAATGTTTTTTATTCAAATAGAGTTTTTACAAGTGCTTATAAATAGTCGAATTAATCTACCAGTGGTTCGGAATGCCGTTCCTACCGAGATGAACCAGCAAGAAACTCGGTGGTTGCGTGGTGGTGGTGTAATTTGGAATTCATCGTAGCACGTCCGTAATCCGTACATATGTGTTACATTCCGATTTCATTTATGTAAGGGTTTGTTAATTTTGTGTTTATTGTCGTCTTTATCATTATCTCCTCCCAGATCATTGCTCCCGAACCCCCATCCCACAAAAAGACAGGACGCTTTTCATAGAAACTAGAGCGCAAATCGACTTTTGCAGATTAATCTAAATGTTAATAATTTCTGATTAATTAATATACTTTTCATATTTTAGTCATTACCTAATGTCATAACATTGAGCAAAGGACGTAATAATTGAACCATCAATACCTATTATTGTCTTATTTCATAATATAGGACATGAACATGTCTATAAAATTCAAAGCTCTGTTATTCTTTCTAGTTTACAATGTCAAGAATCTTGGATGCGTGCGCGCACTAAGAATACCGGTAAATTTCCTTATTTGTATAAAAAAGTTATATTGTCCGTCAAAAATTAAGTAAGTATTACCATAAGTAGGTGTGAAGCTTAATGTTTTTATCCGCTGGGTTTACATTCTAAGAATGTTCAGTTTTATCTGGAACTTTCTAGAAAGATTTTCCTCAAACATTCCTAAGTGCTTGGATTGTTTCCCGATTTTATTTTAGTTATTTTCGGTACATAATAATATTACCTAAGTAAATGAGCAAAATTAGTCTAAAATCTGACCGGATAATTTGTCATGTTTTTATTTGTTGAATTATTTGAATTTTAAGTGATAACATAGAGAAAGTTGATTGTTTTTGGTTTTTATTTGGACCTATAATGGACAACTTAACAGTAATGATTATAAAGCCAACCACAAAAAGCTCTAAACGAATTTTACATAAAAAGACCACAAAAGCTTTTCCGCTATAAACAAAAAAAAATGTAAACAGAGTGCACCTGAATAATACCTTCACGACGTACGATTGGGAGATTGGGACATGATAAAAAACCTGCGAGTTTGTATATAAAAAACGGCCGCTTACCGTTATAACCAGTCTGGCCACACACGCGTTTCACACAAGGTATAAGAAGCAACTGATGGGACGTACGGACAACGGTATATTGGTCTACTTCCGTGGTCTCTTCGCTTTGTACTGTATACGCAACGATGGACGCACGATTTTTACACAAGACGATTTCAGGAATAACAGTAAAATAATAATATGGACACTGGACTCTAGCGGCTTGGCTTATTCGAGGCTCCAGGTTCACATCCCAGGATTTAGTACGAATAAATACCCGTTAGTTTAACGAATAATTACATTCGCAAGGTGCTCAGATCACGTTAGATGAACTAAAGTCACGTCGCTGGTAAGCTGGCCCCAAAAAGCAAATAACAGAGACATATATGCTCCTCTCTTGAGGAGGCCCTCACCCTAGACTAGACCCTCTACACACTACACACAACTAAATAGTACTCAAGGTTAACCTTGTGTATTTAGTTTTTAATTTTTAGTTAGTATTGTAATATTTGAAAGGTGTTATTAAAAATATTATTATAGTCAAAATTTTGTTAGAAATAAAAATGCTCTTTAAATTTTTGTTTGATTTATGTAAATACCTAAAATATCCTTTTTATTTCATATCCTTTGACAACGGGCACGTTTGAAATCCCTATTATTGTGATTATGTGCTTATATTATGCCTTATTTACCTACCTGTACCGTGCTGCCAGTACGGCTCCAAAACTTGATCACTTTTTATGAGCCTGATATGGCTCAGGGTAAGGTGGGGATGTTCGGAGTGTCCCTATAATATGATCTAATCATAAATGAGGAGATCCGTAGGAGACCCAGAGGCAGCTACATAGCTTGAAGAGTTTTTTTTTAAATATATACTTATAGGCTAGCTCTTGGCTGCAATCAGGTAATACAGCCTAAGGCGGAGCGCGCTTGGATGCCTAAATTCACTCTTGATTTGAATTTTTCACAATTTCTAAACTAAAATTAAATGACAGATTTAAATCTAGTTCTGTCCCTCTCTGCTGGGAGTATTATGAAAGTTATAGCAATATTTTAATGCTGTCATTTCAGTTTAGTTTAGAGATTGTGCTCTACAGAATCAGCCCGGTTCCTGCAAAATATCTCCAAAATAGATTATTTTGTGCAGATAATTAAGCTTGTAGCGATGGGCGGGATAGGTAGTAGGTATATAGTTATAGGTAACTGCCTCGTTGGTCTAGTGGTTAGCATGTTCGACTGCGGCCGACGAGGTCCCGGGTTCGAGTCCCGGGTTGGGCCATAACAAGTATTGGGTTTGCCTGGCAAGAAATTCTCAATACTAGCCCGGAGTTAGGAAGCTGGCGGTGTTTCACCCCCGTGCCTCGGAGCCACGGGCACGTTAAGCCGTCGGTCCTGCGCCTGACCTCTCACCGGTCGTGTCGGATTTTCCGTTCCATCGGGCTATGAGAGTAAAGAAAGAGAGAGCATACCTGTGTATGCGCACACATTTGTGCACTATAATATCTCCCGCGCAGATGGCTAATCTCTCTGGAGATAGGCCGCCGTGGCCGAAATTCGATCGGGAGGACATTATTATTATTATATAATGGGTAGTAGGTATGTTCCAAGACCGTGTTCTGTGGAGATCCATGCAGGAGACCTTCGTCCAGCAGTGGATGTAATCTATTAGATTAAGACTTCGGCCTCCTAGACCGTAACCGGTTATAGAACTCCGGACGTGGGGTCTGTGGTTCAGTTGAGCACGCATCTCTTACTTATCGTAGTTAAGTTTAACTTACGTTTACGGTGAAGGAAAAACCTTACGAGAAAACCTGCATGCCTATAAGTTGGCCATAATGTAAATGGTGTGAGAATTTTGACATTCTGCACTAGGTACAGTACCTATAGACTTTTTATTCTGTGGCCTACTATAACTTTATTGTAAGAACTTCATAAGTAACAGGACAATCAGTAAATAAATATTATGATTATGATTATGGCCGTATAAGTAGTGAACCGGCGATAAGTTTAGAATTTGAGTGATGTCAGATGAAAATATTAATGATATTGAGCGTAGTCAGCCGAGCCAACGGCAGTAAACACACAACTTTTAAAAAACTTTATATTTTAAAGCGCTATCTATTAAAATATCTTGGAAGTGCATAATTTATTCAAGATGAGAAAGGTTTGAATCAAAGTAACATTTGCATCGCTGTTTCAATCTTTACCACTAGGTGTCTAAACATCCAAATTTTTGTTTGTTATAGCGCCATCTTTTAAAACATATTAGAAGCACATCCCTAATTCAAGAGAAAGGTTCAAACCGAAGTAAAGTTTGCATCGCAGTTTTAATCTCTGCCACTAGGTATCTCTATACACATGTTTAAAATTTCGTTTTATTTATTTAATCTAAATGGCGCTCTAAGTAAATATTATTAATATGTAGATCATCTCTAAAATTTTAAAAAATATTATTTTATAAAAAAAATCTTGTATAGATATTTAAATATTCTGATAAAGGTCTAACCGTATTCCTCACTGTACCTATAGTTTATAATTTATAAATTATGATTTAAGTTTATTTTATAGTTATTACTAGCTGACGCTCGCGACTTCGTTCGCGTGGATTGAGGTTTTTTGGTTCCCGCGGGGACTTATGCAAAACTTTTAGGCAAGCTTGCACCTTCTTTCAAAGGAATAAAGTTTGCAACTTAACTCGTTGTTATTCTAATTCTAGTAGTTATTATTCTACTTTTACAGGAATTAAGTGTACTAACCGTGCGGGTAAAGCAGTCTAAACGCGGCCCTGCATCCATAGACGGCACAGCACGACAGGGGATGTTTCCCACGAAGAATGTTTGCCTAGAAATATAATTTCCTACTATAAGTATGACAATAAAATTGGCTTGGGGGCACATCTTTGTTAGTCGGGCAATAACTAGGCACGACCCGATCATACCATCTGACCAGACCAGGGATAATTTAGAATAATACCTAAATTTGTTCTGCTGGATGTTGAACCCGAGACCTACAGCTTAGAGGACAGCAGCGCTTCCCACTACGCCAGGGCGGTCGTCCAAACTGACGTCATCATAAATATTTTCCCATACAAATACCTAAGTAGTAATACGTAAGTATAACATAGATTTTCAACATGCTAAATAAGAGCTTCGATAGACTTCGAGGACCGGACGTTTGCGCGACGGGTCACCGTTGGAAGGTAGGTAAGGACGTAGCTGCTATCCTGTCGCGCTACTGAGTGCGGTTTCATACCTACCAATAAAGTCAATGTCCACGGAACCACACGGAATTTTTGTCCGATCCACAGAACAAAGAATTTCAATTTATGTTGTCCCTCTACCGCTTTTGACGCTAAGGTGGCCAAAATTGGAACTAATTTTTATGGGTTTAATCTTTGTTGAAGTGAAAACTTCTAATAGGCGCGTTGAGCACTTTTTGGTAGGGGGTAAAAATGTGTGGTCCGTGACCGACATGCTCGCATTGTTACTAATACAAAAGGTCTTAATTATAAATATAGTACATTCGTAATTAAACTTTAATCACTTAGTTTTATGATCTACCTAGGTATATTTAAAATTATAATTAGTTTTTTTTTATTAGAAAAAAAGAAATAATTAAAAAAAATATATTGGTTTTCTATTAGCACTGACTGTCCCTATGACTGCCAACTCTTTTTTTTTCATAGGTGCTAGCGCTAGCGGGTCAGATAAGTTTGTCGGACTGTATTTAAGTACCTACTACCTAACTGCTCGACACTAATAACATGCGCATTTTTGTGGCAATCTGTAGTGTCTAACTACCTACCTACCTAGGATCGTTTATAATTTACTAGCTAACCTTCCACGACTTCGTCCGCGTGGATTGAGGTTTTTCGGTTACCGCGGGAACTTTTTATTTTCATATACCTAAGTACTTTCCGGGATAAAAAGTAACATATTTGCAATTCCAGACTACAATCTATCTCTGTGCCAAATTTCACCCAGATCCGCACATCCATCCATCCATCTATCCATCCAAACTTTCGCATTTATAATATTAGTATAGACTATAGATTCTTGAAATTATAATGGCATACCTAGCATAATTCTGTCCACCTTCCCTTCAATCAATCTCGCGTCACGTACGGCTCCAAACAGCAATTTCCATCATCATTACCAGATATTAGATTTTAGATTACATCTTCATGATAAACTAACTTCACATAAAATCTTTTTTTACAATTTCCTATTACATAGACGTAATATCTAAATGGCCTATTTAACCTTTTCAAACATGCCGTCTATCCGTAAAAAGTTCTATCACAAAGTTTTGTTTGCTATCACTAAAGCAATCGTTACATCAATGTCATTCTTATCACCATTGAATAAGATGTAACTGGAAATTTCTCAAATTATTTGTTAAGTCAGCCTTCAACCTTATCCACTATCCACAAAAAGGTCTATTAGAATAATTTTATTATTACATTGTTATTACCGAACTATATAGGCACAGCAATTTAGTTTTTGTCACCATTGCATACGATATCATCTTCAATTTCACCAATTACTCTGTTAGCTTTGTCGTGATTATGTTCTTTTTGATGTTCTTTGTTGGTTTGTTCCACTTTTTCTTCAATAAAAAATACAATTGAAGTATCTAATAACATTCATTCACATATCAATGAATATCTTTGTTTGTTTATTATGTAACAAAACTTTCAATTTTAATTCACAGGTATTAACATCATGTTTGTTTATGTATCTTATTTTTGTATAGTATATTGATTGTGATGATTTGCATTAATTTCTAATATAAATATCTGTTTATAACTCAGTCCTAAAAACGTTGGCTGAGTTTTTCCCTTTTGTGTTATTCGTTGGAATGTTTATTCACCTTCCATTCTAATGTTAAGATTTTCGTTTGAAAAACTTATCAGTTTCAAGTCAGAATTATAGCTTTGACTTAATTGGGTTTAGATTCACTAACTGATGGTCTTTAAAATCTAAAATCTGTTCCATAGGTTTACAGTTTTTCAATCAAGCTTCTAACAAAGGGTTTGTATCACAAATTAAAAATTTGTAGTTCTCGTGTATCCAGTATTGTTGCAATTAAATCATTATACTCATTTACATTGTATAAATTATTAAGTAAGCTCCTGTTCTCATTTGTCACAGTTTCTTCAGTAATTATGACGTAATATCCATGATCTTATAAAATCACTGGTTCACCCGTTCCATCTTTCTTTATGTTGTCAATCTAAATGAAGCTTGTCCAATCCTATACAATGAAAGTCAGTAAAAACGGTAGAAACTCTGTGATTTCTTCCACAATTTGTTCTTGCTTTACGCTTTTCTTAACGACCCCAGCATGTGGCCTGTAATAAAAGAATTATATACGTGATCATTGAGTTTTACTTTCATCCTATTGCTACATACGATACAGGGTGCTATAGAGACCAGTTGATATTTGACTAGCGGACGAGGACTTTTCCTAGTATCTTTGAGACGGGAACTGTGAAAAACTAGCAGAAATACTTATGAAAATAAATTAAAACTTTTGAATGTCAGGTTCTAAATAATTAATTGCAGTTGTGTTCTGTGTAGAACTTGGACCTTTTGTGTACCTAAATTTTTCAAGCAAATTTGGTATATCACTTGACGGTTTAACACTTATAAAACTTTATTTGAAACATTTTGACTTTAACAAGTAGAATCATGTATTTGATAATCTCAGTAAGTAGAATTAACCTCTTCATTTATTTTGAAATTCAGACTTCTTTCCTTTATCAAATTGTTACATTATTGTGAAACAATAATACGTAAAGACAGTTTTCTCCCTTACTTTAGGATTCATGACAACTTTATTCTAAAACACCATGTGTAAAGCGAAACAGAAGTTATTATGAAATATGATGTCTCACGGTGATTAGATTGGAGTGTCTATTTGAATTGGTCGTTTATAACGATAGAGTCGATAGATAACCATTTATTATCTCATCATCCAGAAACATGCCAATTATTGTCAATGAACTGTGAAGACAAGATAAATCTGTAAGATAATACTTGTCATGCTCAATAATGTTATGTAATTAAGGAAGGACGCTAGTATAACATAGTTCAAAGAACCGTTAGACATCGGGATCGGAAAGCGCAGCGTTATTAACATTAGATATCGTTCGATCATACGCCATACTCATCGTGTTGGACGAGACAGACCATCGTGTTAGACGCTCCTTACTACGCTTACTTGTACGTGATTTATACTCTTTGACATTTTGGCTCCATCGGCCACTCACTATTTACTACCTATTCAATTTACAAAATACTGCTTTGGCTATGTCAGTGACATTGAACACATTGACAAAAAAGAGTAACTGCTGAGTTTCTAGCGGGCGCATCTCAGCAGAATCTTCTTTTTTAACCGGTGTTAGAGTCAAAACATGACGTAACATAAGAGACACCGAGAGAGAGTAATTGAGTATATTGGGTCCCCTACGGATCTCTTCATTTCAAATCGTATGCCTCATAGCTTGCTGAGAAACCGATTTTGTTGGTGACGCAACTTGTCACTGACCACATTCAAACGCCATAAATACGTGATAACAGGAAAAATTAAATAAAAATGACCTACGTTTACTACATTTTATTTCTTTTCATCAAACCCATCGATAGTTCTGAATACTTACATTGGTTTATTTAGACACGATAGAATGAATAAGAACAAGAGATTCACTATTTATAAAACGTTCAGCCAATTCAGTGTTTTTTTTATCATATGCACTAATACCTAATTCTACAGTCATTTAAACAAAACATTAAAATTCACTTTCAATGGTAAGCGACATTATTGTATGTTTCCGTTGGTGCTCTTTTTCACTTTTGTCTCTTACTTTCATTGAGATATTAAATGTCGTTCATCTCTCCGTACTTTTGCATCGGGGGCATTAAACGCACGACTTCTGGCTAATTCAGACGACCGTCACGAAGTGTCATATCGTATCAAGCTCATGTTTTCAGTCACGACTGCGTGGTTAATTGTGCAACGCATCACCATCACCTTCAAAAATAACAATAGTACCTAATTTGGAAATGTTCCTTTGGATTCACTTTTAAACCACGCCTTTCTGAAATTTTGCGGTACCTACTTCGATTTATCATGTTCTTTCGTATTTATAATGATACTATGGATACGGGATATGTATGGAATTAGAGTTTGGCAACGGGTATGACGCCATAAATTCAACTTATAAAAGATCTATTTCATCGTTAATCGAACCAAAAATTTATATTGACTGTCTTCATGCTTTCTTCTCGGGTCAGAGATCGGAAGGTCAACAAAATAAAGGCTTTACTCAGTTATTTTCATTCATTACATAGGTATGTTCTCAAAATAATAACGTACCTATTTCAATGTACTTTCTCGCGATGCTTGCGACGAAAGATTACAAAGTGAAATGTAAATTGATAATTTTTTTAAGCCTGATTTAGTAGGTACAAAAATACCTAATTTACTCAGTGATTTATAGCGATGACTTGCTTTCGACTACGTACCTAAGTAAAAATATGTACTTACTTAAAACCTTCAAATTAATTAATTGAAATAATTGAACCTCTTTTAAAAGAGGAGAGTTTTTGGAGAGGTTAGACAGACTGTCTGTCTGTCTAACCTCAGTCAGTCAGTCTGTTTAGACAGACGAGCGTTTCCTATCATCCATACTATTCTATATTCATCAGTCATGTGTTTTAGTCGGTAGTAGGTAGTCGAGTGAAAAGTGGTCCGCCGACCACGTCGCGTTAAACATTTTTAGAGGAGAAATTTTAAATATTATCTCTATTATGTAGTTATATATGTCACCGTAAGATTGTAAAAACCGTTAGATTATAATCTAACTCGCGAAATTCTAAACTGTCGAAAGATTCTAAACTGTTCAATGTTCTGAGTGTCAATTTTTGAAATATTCATTTTATTTACGTTTTCTTGTCTCTTTCTTGTAGGTTAGGTTACGGTTCGACATAAATAATCAAGTAGTGTTAAGTTAGGTTTTATCGGGTTTAAATACCTGTCAGATTACAATCTACGAGAAAATAATGCGTTAAATTGTAATCTTTCGATAGTTTAGAATTTCACGAGTTAGATTATAATCTAACGGTTTTTACAATCTTACGGTGACATATACAATTCTCGTGTCACAGTGTTTGTAACAAAACTCCTCCTTAACGGCTTGACCGATTCTGAATTATGAAGTAAACTTTCTTCACGCACTTGGGGAGTAAGCTGTTGAGAGCGTTACGAAAAGTGTGATCGGGCGAGGCGAACGTAAGTTGAGAGGGAGATATGAGTTAGTGAAGATAGAAAGAGAGAGAGTTACGTTTCGTATATTACTGTAGGGACAAGAAAGAGAAGTGCGAGCACACATTTTCTTTCTCTCTTTCTCTCATAGCCAGTTACCTACTAAGTTTTACTTCAGGCGTGTGGTCTAAAGCACACTCGTCTATGTTTTTGTGTATTATTCGGCAGTTCTGAGAAAGGACGTAAGTCGTAAACTATTGGAGTCGCGGGTATCAGCAGTGGGGCTAGTCATTTTATAAAAATTGTTCTTATACTTAGTTATACTACCTACGCACATAATTTCTTAGGCTAAGAAATTATTCCGTATATTATGTGCTTCCGTCCAAGCTTTTGTCTTTTTTTCAAATAATATGCACTTGTTGTATGCAAAACAAACTTTCAGATGGCATTTACCAATCCTTAGAAAGTTAACCTATTTTCAAGTCGCTACGAGTACGATGTATGCAAGCAGCATATACTAGCAATATGGATGTAGATAAAGCCAGTTTTCCATACATCAGAGACAAGCTAAAACTATAAGCTATATATATGTCACCGTAAGATTGTAAAAACCGTTAGATTATAATCTAACTCACGAAATTGCAAACTGTCGAAAGATTACAATTTAACGTATTATTTTTTGGTAAATTGTAATCTGTTAGGTATATTAACCCGATAGAACCTAAAGAATCAGGAAGTGCCCTGGGCACTTCCTGATTATTTATGTAAAACCCTAACCTAACCTACAAGAAACAGACAAGAAAACGTAAATACAATGAATATTTCAAAAAATGACACTCAGATCATTGAACGGTTCACAGTCTTTCGACAGTTTAAAATTTCGCGAGTTAGATTATAATCTAACGGTTTTAACAATCTTACGGTGACATATATAATAGTTTTTTTTAACCGAAGCGTCATAGGCTAACTGATGTAAACACCGAATCGCGATAAATGGGCTTAATTTTAATCCGTAAGTATTTGTAGTTAATTAATAAACTACCAATGGTTCCGATGGCGAAGAACACCAAAAAATTCATTGGTACCTGCGATCATCTGGGTGGATCCAGGTTTGTCGAAAAATCTTTTTTATTTCCGTTGTAAATACTATCCTTGGACACCAAAAATTTAAAATTATATCCGTAATATCATTTTGAAGTCGCTCACCGCAGTATAAACAATCATTAACCGAAACCCCCGAACTAGATTTTAAACTACTTACCACAGTATACTTACCTATATAAATTATTTAAATAATGACCATGTGAATCTTTGGGATTCTCTGATGAACTGTCGTGAATACAACTTTAGGTATGTAGAGGTAAGGTCATGTACATGGCGGTAAATTGTGAAAGGGATAATTTTTTTTAAGATAACAACTGTTGTTACCCACAATTTGGCAAAATAAAAATTATGAATTATGAATTATGGCTGACATAATTAGGGACAAACGATAGTTCCTTAGTATGAGATGATTTGTGAGATGGTGATAATAAAAAAAACCCGGCTGAGTTTGTTGCGGGCTCTTCTCAGACCAGAGCGCGTTTGGAACCCTCGTAGCTTTAGTTTTAAGATACCGTAACTGATTATCACCATCATGTTTTATAAGTTATTGGATGTCAATAAGTGTACAGTGTACTTAATTTGAATTTATAAATATTGAAAGATTAATAGAATAAAACATGGCACATCGAGACAAATGTGAGCGTAGCCAGGTGGCGGTGGACCGATCTTCTGGATCTCAACTTGAAAACTCGTCTAAGTTTGAAGCAAGCAGAACCGAAAAGAACAGTTCCAAACGCGACAACGAGACCTAAATAAATATTATAATATTGAAATTGTATATGGTGTGTACATAGTAATACTAACAAGTAGTGGCAGGAATTGCGATTTTTCATAGGATAGCGTCTACGCCTCGAGTTATAGCAGATAGCAGTTACAGCTTAGCTTCTATCATGGATACCATACTTTAAAGTGTAAATCTTAACACAATAAAAGTTCATGGGGTAACAAGGTTATCGGTAGAGAGTCGATTAATAATTAGAGTTATAGGTATATGTATCATGGGACGCTTCCGCTGCCTATATTTCAAATACTTATGAATAATTTATTTATTGTTATGTACCTACTGACTAACTGATATTTTAATGTAAGTAACAATTCGATTAAATTCTTAATTAATAAAACCTAGGATCAAATCATATCATAATATTTAACTTCATAGGTAGTAGGTACTAATTAAATGAATGCAAAAGTGTTTTTTATTGGTTTGTCCTTAAATCAGCCTGCAAAAGAGTAATGGATCGACGTAATTTTCTGATGTAAGTAGGTACCTATATACCTATTTTTAATGATCTGGAGAGTGACATACCTAACCCGCTACGATAGGTTTTTTATCCCGGAAAATCAATGAGTTCACCCAAAAATTAAACAAAGTTGCGGGCATCATCTAGTCATAATCTATATGATTATCATATAGCCATACAGTAATAATTACCTTACACTACTGTATTTAATTTATTTACCTTCGTATTGTTATATCTTGTTTTTTGAAAAGAGCAACTGCTGACTTTCTTGCGGGCTCTTCTCAGTAGAAATTTTTTTCCGAACCGGTGGTAGAGTCAAAATATGACGTAACTTATGAGACACCTGTATAGGACATACTTGAGTAAGTATATTGAATAACCTGATATTTAGTACCTAAGTACAATCGATTGATATGCGCCCGCGTCGCAAGTAGACCAAACCACGAACATAGAATATATAAATAGGTAATAGTTTGTTTTTTATCCACTACAAGTTAGCCTTTGACTGCGATCTCACTTGATGATAAGTGATGATGCAGTCTAAAATGGTAGCAGGCTAACCTGTTAGGGGCATGGCAGTTATATTTAACCCATACCCCCTATTCGGTTTCTACACGGCATCGTACCGGAACGCTAAATCGCTTGGCGGCACGTCTTTGCAGGTAGGGTGGTAACTAGCCACGGCCGCAGCCTCCCACCAGCCAGACCAAGGAAAATTCCGAAATTATAAATTCCCAAATTGACCGGAGGTCGTCGCCACAGTACTGCCAGTAGTACTGCCACAGGCCACCAAGGTAAATACCTATAATCTACGTTATACCTACGTTTTTCATGGGATCCGATGTCACCATGATAGCACAGTTGTATCTGTTTACTGTGATGATAGTGGTGAAAAGTAAAAACAAACGAAAGTCCGCGGCAATTTGCATGCGAGACAGCATTCAGGGACCACTTTGACGTTTCTTGTCTGTCATCTCGAGTTCTCAGAGACGGCGTGAGTGTAATGTACCTACCTACCTGTCTAATGGTGATATTATAATTTTACTTTCTTTGCTACGCCACTTAGAAAATACCTGGTGCCTGGTGGGAGGCTTCGGCCGTGGCTAGTTACCACCCTACCGGCAAAGACGTGCCGCCAAGCGATTTAGCGTTCCGGTACGATGCCGTGTAGAAACCGAATAGGGGTATGGGTTTAATGTATGTAACTGCCATGCCCCTAACAGGTTAGCCCGCTACCATCTTAGACTGCATCATCACTTACCTACCATCAAGTGAGATCGCAGTCAAGGGCTAGCTTGTAGAGGATAAAAAAAACCTAGGTACTTACGAGTATGGCAGGGTAAATTTCAACACTGGGGTATTATTTTGTGACTAAATTAGTAGTGGATGTCCGCTGTCGCCGATAAATGCGAAACGGAAGATGTTGAAATGAATAGGTAATCTTATATGCATATGGTCCTGCATGGAATAACCATGCAGGACAACTTTTCATCACTTAATAATTGAAAACTCTACCACTGATTCGGTAAGGAATTTCTACAAAATATGCTCTAGTTTATGATCTAAACATTGATGTATTCGGCCACAGCCCACCACGCTGGCCAATTGGCAAACTTCACTCACCTATGTGAACATTATGAAAACTCTCGGGCATGCAAGTTTCCTCACGATGTTTTCCTAATTATTAATCCTAAGGTATTAATTCTTCAAATTCGAAAAGTTTTTATGTGCGTGCCCGGGGATCGAATTCCTGACCACCAATAAAGTCAAACCAATTTTCACTTGGCTTCCACAGCCATATTAGGTATAAGTATTAGTAGTACGTACAAACAGACCGACAGACAAATAGATAGACAGACATACTTTCGCATTTATATTCTTAGTATGGATTATAATGAGTAATAACTACCTAGTATGGATTATAGTATAGATCTAATTAATAACATTGATGTATTTCTCAATGCAAGGGAAGTCGGTTCTCGGTAATCGTTAAAGGTACGTAGGTACGTAGGTAGGTATGTAGGCGCGGAAACAAAACAAGATGCGCCTAGGTATAAAGGCACAAGCGAAATCGTTTCGATTTTACTGTCCATTTGTCACAAATCACAATCAACGTCACTTCCCAGTTTCACTTAAATTTATTTCAAATTATATTGTGGGACCCAAGTTCCTTTGCAAAGATAATACTTATTTATTGTGAACTAGATGACCCGCGACTTCGTTCGAGTGGATAAAGATTTTTTGGTCCCCGTGGAACCTCCTTAATTCTCTGAGATAAAATATAGTCAGGATATACCTAAGCTATCTCCTTTTCAAATTCCAGCAAAATCGGTTCAATCTTTGCGGCGGGAGGTAGTAACAAAAGTCCAAACTTACAAACTTACAAAGATCCAAACTTCCACATTTATGTATTATATTGAGTAGTATGAGGAGTAGGTACCTATATAACTTAATCTATACTTAAACGATTCGAAAAATTATTATGGTTTCACTTTTTAAAACAGATTAAAGTGCAGGGTACTAGTACCCATTACTGGGATATACAGTATAGCCTACACCAAATAACAAAAAAATAATAAAAACTATTTGTGTATCTCTAATCTCTATACTAATATTATAAATGCGAAAGTTTGGATGAATGTTTGTTACTGAATAACGTCCGATCAGCTGAACGAACTTGGATTTACTTTAAATTCAAGATTAGTCGGTAAGCTTTCTTTTGGATGCACGGGACCCAAAAAAATAATTATAATCGATCATTTGGCGTTAAATTACAGTTGAGCATGCTTGTTTTATTGCACCAGAAGCTGCATCTGGACAAAATAAGATTAAATGGGCTATATTTAAGATCAAGTTTGCGTGTCTTTTTGGACCTGAATTTATTGATTTTTGTATAAACCCTGTTTTGCCTAAGGGACAAAATAATTACACGGATAAAATATTAATAGACTGCGATCTCACCTGATGGTATGTGATGATGCAGTCTAAGATGGAAGCGGGCTAACCTGTTAGGGGCATGGCCGTTCTAATTAACCCATACCCCTAATCGATTTCTACACGGCATCGTACCGGAACGCTAAATCGTTTGGCATCTTTGCCGGTAAGGTGGTTACTAGCCTCGGTAGAAGCTTCCCACCAGACCAGACCAGCGAAAATCCAGAAATTATCAATTCCCAAATCGAAGGATCCTCCGCACATTAAACAGCGCGAAACACTGCGCCAGGGAGGTCGTAAGGTAATGGTAATTTGTAACCGTGTGGTTCCATCGACGTTATTCTCAGTTGTTTATGTAAACCGGGTCGGCTAAGTGATATGTCGTGTATATGTGTATGATCTAAATTGCACCCATTATGATTACAATCTAAGGCGCTGGGTTGGAACGTGCTTTATTCAAAAAATTTAACATTTGTTTAAGTTTTCTTAAAAAACTAACTTTCTTTTTGAAAATAATACCTAGGCAGGTACTGAATAGTACCGAACGTAAATTTTGCCAAAGGGGAAAGCTATTATAATGTATTAGAAATATGGAATTAAAGTCCTGTGCAGATGTTAAGTAAGGATAATAAACTGAGATTAGATAAATTTAACTAGAGGTCACCCGCGACTTCGTCCGCGTGGTTTTTTGGTTCCCACTGGAACTTTAGTTTTTACACGTTATTCCAGACTATAATCTGTCTCTAATTCGTTTCAGTCCGAAATTTCATCTGGATCCGTTCAGGCGTTCTGGCGTGATTGAGTAACAAACATCCATCCATCAAAACTTTGGCATTTAAAATATTAGTATAGATTACATATTTCTTAATTTTATTATGATATTAAAGTAAATATTTATTTGGTAAAATATGGTACAAAAGATAATGCACCTCGATACCGACCTATCTGCTATATTTGAGAATATTTATTTATCATATTATATGTGTGGAGAACAGAGAACTAAAAATATAAGTTAATCCCTTAACATGATATTTAAAAAAAAAAAATTTTTGGTAAACCTATGCGCTAAATTTTTGCATTTAATACGGTCTAAGCCAGTTTTAGTTACACAAATCATTGGCTGCGAAGGAGAGGGACTTCTACAAATTGAAATAAATTTTATTTAGGAATTCGGTGAAAATCACCTTTTTTTGAGACGAAAATATACTTACATTTAAGTGGTGAGTTAAAGGAAAACAAATTCACTATTTTTAACCACTATATACACTGCACAAATTTTCAAAATTAAGTACTCAGTTTTTCAGAAAATAAACAAATAATGTGGTTGCCACCGAACGTCTTATTCCCAACGCATACAAGAACACAGTAGCAACAAAATTCACAACAGAAATTACAGCAGCAACAACACACAACACTTAGTTCATACGAAATTGAACTCTGTTGCATTGATATAACGGACAACTCTTTGCTCAACTAAATTACATTTATACTGAATGATTTTATATTGAGACTTTTCAGACGATAGTAAACTTAACCCCTTTACCATAAGGTATGCGCTCAATTTCATAGTAAATACAAAAATGCATTTTAGAATATGCTATGTGAAATTCATCTCTACCCCTTTGAATTAGAGCTAGTATTAAATTTTATGGTAGATTTTATGGTAGGTCATTTAGAATCATTACTTGTTTTGGTGGTAAAATTTTATGGTGGCATTTTGAAGACTAACTAACTACCAGTACAAAAAAATACATCTCTTGTTTTAAAACTAAAGACTATCTGAAGGTACAGTGTTCTCAAATTCCATTTAGAGGTTGCAAATTCAAAGCCTAATGAATGCATATGACTGGATAACTTATTCATAAAATACGATGCGTAGAATTATTAGTGCAGTGCAATGTATTAAGAGGTTAAACTCACAGCTATCATAATATATTTTCGATGATGCTGTTGCTAATTTATGTAGAAGACTTCCTAAATCTTGTACATTTTACTGCTGTTCTTAAATATAAAATGATCGAATTTCTATTCAATATTGAAGCCTCATTTTTTACTTTTGATACTTAACAGATATTAATAGTGCGTTAGGTGGAACTACAATATACAATAACTACAATATAATATATCATTCGAAAGATGAGGGATGAAAATTCCTAGAAATGAAGGACTTAGGAAACCTAAAGGCGAATCGCTTGATATCACTCGACCCACGAAGTGGGAATAACTGAAACCAGACCATCGCATATTAAAACTTCTCTCATTATAATATAGTGAGTTACCATAAACAGCATCATTGTAGATCTATTCGCCAATGTCTATGTAACTTAATTTAAAATGCACATGGATCGCGTAGCGTGAAGTTGTAAATGTCATCTATGAATTCGATTTTTCATTACATTTGTGCCAGATTAAACGATGTCTATGTAAATTATCATTATCATCTCAATCCATTACCAGATCAGCAATGAGCATGGGTCTTCTCTCCAAATGGCTTTAGAGTATAGTCCACCACGTGGCAAAGATGGTGACATACTAAAAACACTTCTTTGAGAATATTGGGGAGATATATCAGGCATAAAGGTTTTCTCACGATGTTTTCCTTAAGGTTTAAAGATAACCAACGAAAAGTTACGAAAAGTATGTGCACGAAGTTTGAACCCAGGACCTTCCTCATTTAACTAAGTATGCACTTGTGCCACCCTCTTTATAACCTCAGTCCATCGTGTTGGAAGGAACCCAGCGGTCTCTAGCGTCTAGATAGTACAGTATAAAAATCTAGAACTTTTTGACGACAACGACTATGGCCCCTACAACAAGCATAAACAGACTGCTCTATGCTCACTGCCACTTTAATAATGTATCGGATCTACAAATAAACGTAATGATACCTTTATGTCTTCCATGCGCCATTGTTAGCACCGTGTTAGAATTACTAAACGAGGTGAGAAAGTAAAGGCTGGGACGTGCGAAAATTATGAATTGTTTGCTAATTTTATTGCCTATGCAAATGTAACACCGTTTAAATCTTCAAACGTATAACCTTTTATCACTGTTAACTTTCATTACAAGTCATGATGTACTATTATAATATTATATTTAAATGTTTTGATCATAATACATCATGCTAAGGCTTTGTGAGTTAAACAATAGTGTGAGAGACCATCTTTACGCTCAGGTAAATTAAAGTTAAACTTTCGAGAATGTGTCAGTAATTTTTTTAAACTATACATTATTCGTGTAGAAAAAAAAAGATTCTTACCTATTTTTCTAATTATTGATACTCAAAATGACCTCGATGAAAAATGGTGGACTCCAAGTCCAAAAGTGATTGAGGTTTTTAGGTTCTCGCGGAAACTCTTTAATTTTTCGGGATAAAAAGAAAGCCTATGTATTATTCCAGACTATTGCCAAATCTATCTCTGTGTCAAATTTCATCTTGATCCGTTCAGCCATTCAGCCATCCATCCATCCAAACTTTCGCATATTTTATAATATTAGTATAGATTTTAGGTGGCTATTTTTAAAAGTGACACAAGTACAGATATAAATTACTTTCAAATCTCTCTAAGAAGTTTTATTCTAAACGTAAAGGATGACATTTTGATAATGTACTTAATTACTAATTGAATGTTCATCCTAGTCGTCATTACTACTAACATTATAAATACGAAAGTGTGACTGTTTCTCTGTCTGCTACGCTTTCACGGGCCATCTTTTCAAGCAACTTTGACGATTTTTTGTTTTGAACTTAGCATCCTTGGGAATTAAAAAAACTTAATCCACGACGTCGACCACTGATAAATATATAATGTTTCTATAAGATATTGCTATTTTTGTTAGTACCTAGGTACATTCTGAACTTGATCTGAAATCACTGCTGCAAACGTACCGATAACAGGCAATTTTACCCTATCAGGACATGAACAAAAAAATGCCATACCTACTGGGACCAAGGGACCATACTGCCAACGCTTAAAGCAATACTTAAGAAATATACTAAAGTTGCCGGTTTGATGTCACGTACCTTAATGTTCCTAAATTATAATACTAAAACACGAAAGTCAACGATAATGAAACAGCCACATGGCAGTATGGCCCCTGATAGCAATGCTGAAATGACAGACGGTCACGTTTGTGGTCAGGCGGCATAGTACCATCGCTCAAAGCAGTATTATTTTAATATTTTTAATACTCGTGTTTTAGAATTATAATCTTTAGTCGTCAAGGCACGTGACATAAAACTGTCATTTTGAAATAACACTGCTTCAAGCCATGGTAGTAACCCCCCTGATAGGTTTGATAGGTATCTGCCTACTTAATTCGTAATTCAACAAATCGATATTACTGTTCAGACGTCCGTGCTTTGAATATTTTCCACTCAACTTTCTAGAGTCATTTTCGTTATCGTGCCAAGAGAATTCAATTTTAATCTGATAAACTTTTGACCTCAAGAAAATTGCTTAGAATTTGGAACAAATATAAGCTATTATATTGTATACTAGCTGATGCCCGCGACTTCGTCCGCGTGGATTGAATTATTTTTAATTATACGGAATAAAAAGTAGCCTATGTGTTATTGGCTATTGCAGACTATAATCTATCTCTGTGCAAAGTTCATCTGGGTCCATTTAGCCGTAATGGCGTGATTGAGTAACGACCATGCATTTGAGATTTTTTGGTTCCCGCGGGACTTCTTAAATTTTTCGGGATAAAAAGAAGCGTGTTATTTCAGACTACGATCTATCTCTGTGACAAATTTCATCAAATCAATCCGTTCAGCCGTTCAGAGTCGATTGAGCGTCACTCGTTCGTGTGGCATGAGTTTTTTTTCAATTCCCACAGCATTTCATTATTTTCCGGGATGAAAAGTAGCCTATGCCACTATCCAGATCCTCAACTATACCCATGCAAAAAATTACGTTAATCGGTTGCGGCGTGATTGGAGGACTAACTATCTATTAAGTACACGTCCTTGGGGATAAAATTTACAAAAAAATGTGAATCAGGTGTTTCTCCATTAAAAATCAAAATTCCAAAAAACCTAACCAAGTTACAAAAATACCTAGTTTAAAAATTAATGACAGACTTTCTTACAAACTTTCAACCCCTAATTTACCCTTTTGGGAGTTGAATTTTGAAGAACTGTGAGACACATACATCTTTATTTTTTACCGAAAGTCAAAACACTAAGCTTCGTTGATATAACTTGAGCAACAATTTGAGAAATTAAGGACTTTCATATACAAACTTTCAACCCCTATTTTACTCTTTGGCGGGTTGAATTTTGAAAAACTGTGACACAAGTACTTCTTTATTTTTTACCGTTAGCCAAAAAACTAAGCTTCGTTGATATAGCTTGAATAATATCCTGTGAAATGAAGACATAAAATAGCAACTTTCATCCCCTATTTCACCACTTAGATCGAATTTTCAAAAATTGTGAAACACGTAGGTATTTCTTCAATTTTAACCCGCAGTTTATTTACCAAGTTTTATGGCTACAACTTAAGAAATGAAGGACTTTCATTCAAAATATCAACCCCTATTTTATGCTTTTGGGGGTTGAATTTTAAAAAACTGTGACATACATACTTCTTCATTTTTTACCGAAAGCCACAACACTAAGCTTCGTTGATATAACTTGAGCAATATCCTGTGAAATGAGGGCCTTACATACTAACTTTTCAACCTTCGGGGTTAGAATTTTTAAAACTGTGAAACACGTATTTCATCATTTTCAACCTCGTATACCAAGTTTCATGGATATAACTTGAGAAATGACGGACTTTCATATAAACTTTCACTCCCTATTTCACCCCCTTAGGGGTGGAATTTTGAAAAATCCTTCCTTAGTGGGCGCCTACGTCACAAAAGGAACCTACTGCCAAATTTCAAGTCCAGCCCACCCCAGCGGTTTAGGCTGTGCGTTGATCCCTTAACGATTTTATATATTATATGTCACCGTAAGATTGTAAAAACCGTTAGATTATAATCTAACTCGCGAAATTCTAAACTGTCGAAAGATTAGAATTTAACGCATTATTTTCCGGTAGATTGTAATCTGATAGGTATTTAAACCCGATAAATCCTAATCCTATCGATTATTTATGTCGAACCCTAACCTAACCTACAAGAAAGAGACAAGAAAACGTAAATTAAATGAATATTTCAAAAATTGACACTCAGAACATTGAGCAGTTTACAATCTTTCGACAGTTTAGAATTTCGCGAGTTAGATTATAATCTAACGGTTTCTGCAATCTTACGGTTAGATATAGAACTACATAATAGAGATAATATTTAAAATTTCTCCTCTAAAAATGTTTAACGCGACGTGGTCGGCGGACCACTTTTCACTCGACTACCTACTACCGACTAAAACACATGGCTGATGTATATAGAATAGTATGGATGATAGGAAACGCTCGTCTGTCTAAACAGACTGACTGACTGAGGTTAGACAGACAGACAGTCTGTCTAACCTCTCCAAAAACTCTCCTCTTTCAAAAGAGGTTCAATTAATTAATTTGAAAATTGAAGAAATGGGGGCCTTTCAAAGTGGAGACTTTCTAACGTCCAAAGTTGACCTCCAGAACTCTCAATTTTCTGAAAGGCTGAGCCTGAAACTTGATCAATTATTTCAATTATATCCTGTACTTGAACAAAAAATACTAAAATTAGATAAATTAAATTATTTAACTTTTTAATGAGCTTCAGTATTTTTAACAGAACTTCACAATGATGTCAATAGATGGCGCTCTGTAAAAGTTTATTCGTTTCTCCAAGAGCTAAAGAGCTATTAAATTCAACGTAGTTTATTCATAGATGGTTATTCATAGATGGCGGAACTAGATCGTAGTTCGACGGATTGTCGATAGATGGCACAGGTGGAGCTGTTTCTGTTTTATTTAGTAATATTTTTAATGTTTTAATAAAGCCTTTGAAGGAAATATAAATTATTAATTAAATTGGTTTTACCTAAACTCATTCCAGAATAAATCCAAGTTTTCTTTTTCATTCAACCCCAGTCAAATATGTAAGTGTAAATAATTATAAAAGTGGATAGTTTGTTACAGCGCCATCTAGTCAACATTGTTTAATCCAAGTCATAAACCATTTTGGCCAAGCCAAAAAAAATTAACGTAGTTTTACAGGTTATTCATAGATGGCGTAACTACATCGTAGTTCGATAGATTGTCAATAGTGTATATGTCACCGTAAGATTGTAAAAACCGATTATAATCTTACTCGCGAAATTGTTATCTGTCGAAAGATTGTGAACCGTTCAATGTTCTGAGTGTCAATTTTTGAAATATTCAATATATTTACGTTTTACTGTCTTGTAGGTTAGGTTAGGGTTCGACATAAATAATCAGGTAGTGCCCGTGCCAGTAGATTCTATCGGGTAACGGGTTAATATACATAACAGATTACAATTTACCGAAAAATAATGCGTTAAATTGTAATCTTACGACAGTTTGCAATTTCGCGAGTTAGATCTCTAACTAACTCTAGAATCTAACGGTTTTTACAATCTTACGGTGACATTTATGTATAAATGACACAACACCTGTGGAGCCGGTTGACGGTGGTGGTTCTGTTTTATTTTTTTCTAGAATATTTAAAAATTACTAAAGGAAATCGAAATCGTTTTACCTGATACTTATTCCAGAATTAATCCAAGTTTTTGCCTATTCATTCAACCCCAGTCAATCAGGTATAATAACTAGGTACTTATTATTGTACCTATCCCGCTTACGGGCCAATTTTTCAATCATCAGATAAAGTTTATTGGAGGAATAAATTTGACGCTTTGATGGATTTTCAATACAAAACCTGTCAAAACGTCAAATTTATTCCTCCGACAAACTATGGCGATTGAAAAATTAGCCCATAATCAAAAGTACCTATTCCGTCGCTCTTGTCAATAAACAATTGCAGCTTCGATTTCTGTAGAAAAAGTTAAATTATGCAAAGCGTAACCTATCCACGTAACAGTATGTATATCAAGTTAGAGCGAGTCGATATCGTAAGACGTAACAGGCTAGAGGGAAAGACGATTTTTTATGAATGAATTATTTAAATGTAATTTACGTTCAAGGTCACTCCCACTACTGTCCGTTAACTACTTCAAATTGTGTCTATGGAGACTGGAGTTGCCTGTCTTTAGGCCTATTACACCGCACTTTTATCCTATCCTATATGTTACTTGTCTCTGCTCCAAGGAACATAATTACTACGGGGAGCTCTGCTATAAGACGTTCGAGACCACTGCGCGGGCGCCATCGCACACATTTACACGTTTCCACACGATATTTTATGTTTTAACAAAATGGCTAGCGAACAAAGATTCAATCTGAATTTAGTTAAAGAAATAGAGAAATATCCGTGCCTTTATAATTACACACTGATTGCGTCTTCGCTTAAGAACGTAATGGACAAGGCGTGGAGTGATGTCGGTAAAGCAGTCGGGTTGTCTGGTAAGTTTAAATACTCTACTAAAGAAATAATGTGTAGGTACTACAAGTGAACATAATATTAAAAAAAATTACAAACATGAGTGCACTGCCATATTGTTTTCTTTTTATAGCCAGTGTCACTCGGGATGAATACTATGTAAGGCATAGATACTCTATGATGTAAGGATTCTATAACGAAACCCCATACATACCTACATACAAATCTGTTCAGACATTTAGAAGTTAAGGCGAAATAAAGATTTTTTATTTTTTATGTTCTTATAAGATTAATCTTCAACAAGATCATCTATCCCGCGATTTCGTCCACGTTAAGTTTGTTTTATTCCCGCGTGAACTCTTTAATTTTTCAGGATAAAAAGTACCTACCTTATGTCCTTCCCCGGTACAGACTATACACTACTCGGTGTTCCCCGGGATGCAACCTATCTCTAACATTGAATCAAATGTTCAGTTTAAATGTTGTCATAGGTGTGCGAAGTCTGCCAACATAGCCAGCAGCCAGCGTGGTGGACTGTGGCCAAACCCTTACCGTTCTGAAAGACAGCCGACAATGGGTTGAAGTCAGTGGCGTAACAATAGGGTGGCAGGGCTGGCAAAATGCCACGGGCCCCCGACCCAAGAGGGCCCCGGCCCAAGAGGCCGCGAGCTCAAAAATATTTTTTTACATTGTACCTGAGTATTTTATTTTATTTGAAAAGTATATTTTAATAAGTTCTGCTTAAAATTCAAAATGAGACAACTAAAGACCTTAATACTATTTCAAGTTAATCGTTAAGCATTTCAAGCAACCTGAACAAAAAGATGTTGATTTAGTTTTAGAGATGTACACGTTTCGCGTGACGAGTAATTTTACGTACTGATGACCGTCAAAAAACCGTTAATCAAAATACCGGTAATTGCACATGTCTATTCATTTTAGAACGCATCCATTGGTTTGGTGGAGTTCAAAAACTCATAAAAGATGTCGAGCCAAATGCCGTATATGTTCACTGTGCTACTCATAATTTAAATCTAGTACTCAATAATGCAGTGAGAGGTTATTGATAAGCAATTTTTTTTTGAAACAGTTCAACAAATTTATAATTTTTTTGGGCATAGTATCAAAAGATGGAATATTTTATCAAGTTTTATATCTAATAAAGAAAGTGAGTCTTCGACTTCAACTACCGTTAAAAACATTAAACCCTACTAGATGGGCAGGACGTTAAAACCGTTAACCGTTAAGGCCATTTTTGCTTTAAAAGTTCGGTTTGTTGAGTCCAAAAAGCGCTAACGAAAACAATTCTGTTAAATTAAATTGCAAATCAGATGAAAGAAATGAAGCTGTTTCACTCAAAAAGAAGATCGAAAACTACAATTTTATTATAATATTGGTTTTCCATTGCAAGATCCTACTTACTATCGATGCAGCCTCTAAAGCACTTCAGTCTAAAGCCACCGATCTTTCAAATTCCTCAAAAGTTTGAAAATTTGGAAAGGTATCGACATGAATTTGAAAATTTAAAAATGGAAGCAAATAGTGTAGCAGAAAAATGCTTGATGTAGCGTTTCCTTACAATTAATGAAATAGTTTCAAATTTCAGTGTTTGGCAGCCTTCCACTTTAAAAGTTTTAAATGATACTGATCTATTAAAAAAAGCTCTAGAATCTGTTGAGATATATAAAAAAGACATATCTGAATCATTTGCCAGAGAAATTTTCGATCCACTTTCAAGACGAAATAGAAAAATCTTCATGTATTAGAGACCTTGCTGATTTATTAATAATAAAAAATCATTTTATGTCCTGCAGCTTTCCTGAAGTATGCACTGCATTAATGTTATTTCTTACAATTCCTGTGACTACAGCTAGTGCTGAACGATCATTTTCAAAACTAAAATTGATAAAAACCAATTTTAGAAACTTTATGAGACTAGACAGGCTATGTAACTTGGCTATTCTGTCTATTGAAAATTCTATGGCCCGATCTTTAAACTTTGATGATGTTATAGACACTGCGGAACAGAAAGCTCGAAAAAAAGATTTTTCCTCATAAATATCTTATAGAAATTAAATTGTTATTTTTATTTCATTGTAAATGCATGCAGGTTTCCTCACGATGTTGTTCCTTCACCGAAAAGCTAGCGAATAGATGATGAATGCATTGAGATATTATGTTCTATGGATGAATGTGAAGTCTCCAATACGCATTGGGCTAGCCTGGGGACTACAGACCATTCCCTCTTGCCTAAGAGAGGAGGCCTATGGCCATTAGTGGGACGTATACAACGTGTAATTGAGTACGCTCAATCTCGAAGTATATTGAAATTAAACTGAGTACAACGTGATGATTTTTACTGATAGGGCCCCATCAAAAGAATTTGCCACGGGCCCCAGATGGTATAGTTACGCCACTGGTTGAAGTGATGATTTACCAACTCTGTTCCAGTGAGTGAATGCAAAGAGCGATGGGAGAACCTCCGAGATGCCTACATCCGTCACAAGAAACAGGCACTGAACGGCACCTCCACCAGAAAGCCGTATTACTTGGAAGACGCGATGGAGTTCACACTGCCGTACATCAAGACCTTGAACGCATCAGCTGGCAATACATCAACATCCTTCAAAGTAGTGTATGTTGATCAGGTACCTACCTAGCTTTTTTAAACGCATTACAAGTTAGCACTTGACTGCGATCTCATCTGGTTATAACTTATAAGTAATGATTAATAATTCTAAGATGGTATAGTTTGCGCCAATTTTATAGTTGTTCAGTGTCGCCCGGGTACAGGGATAGGTTGTATTCCGGGAAAGGACATAATTAGGCTACTTTTTATCCGAGAAAATTAAGTAATAAAAGCACTTAATCCACGCGGACGAAGTCGCGGGCATCATCTAGTTTTTTTTTATAATTAAAATAAAATTACGTATGAATTATACTTACATAAGGTTAATATTGAAGTTTTTAAAATATACCTACTTTTATTCATAGGATTCGAATAAATTCAAAGTTATCCTTTTTGACATTCCTTGTTTTATCCTTGTAGTCTTCTTACTTTAAGCACCTGCTGAAGTCAAGATCATTATGATCGATTCATGGCTTGTTTCAGAATGATGATAACTCGTCAAACTCAAGAATCCAATCATCAGGAAACACAGAAGTCGCATTACCACCATCGCCTAAACGAAACCAGCCAAACCAACCTAATGAAGAAAAATTCGACCTACAACAGTACTTCAGATGGAAAATGAGTTGGGTTCAAGACAATGTGGACACTCAAAGGGAAGCTAACACTCTGTTTATCTTGAGCTTATTACCAGATCTCAATGACATGTCTAGTCAACAGGTTAGGACATTTAAACGGAAGGTTCTAGAATTAATTGAAGTTCTGGTGACTAATTCTAATGTAACTAATTCTAATGTAGTAGTATTCTTGCCAAAGCTCACTATGATTAAAATATCATTATTGAAGTCCAATTACATGCAGGTGGATAAAGTAAGAAGACTACACGGATAAAACAAAGAATGTTATGAAGGATAATTCTGAAATAATTGGAATCCTAAGGTTAAAAGTTTTTATAAACTTCTTTAATCTTCGAATAAAAAAAAGTAATAATTAAGCCAGGTTAGAACATATAAGCAAAAGGTTCTAGAATTAATTGATCAACTTCTGGTGACTAATACTACCGCTAATAAATAAATCAAAGCTGAACTTCTATAGTAGGTAATATGACAGAGTCATTATTAAGTTTTAAGTCGGGCATTGATTTATGCAGTTCTGTAAATATTAAACTACGATTACAATATTGTTGCTTTACTATCATCTTTTAGTCATCACCACTACCATTTCAATCCATCATCCGCGCCGGCTCTATACTGAATATGAGACTTTCAGAATGAGAAGAGTTTAGCCACAGTTCACCACGTTTAAGCACATCACGGAGAACTCTCAGGTATGCAGGTTGCCTCAAGATTTCCTGATGTAATATTAATATTTGCGCGAAGGAGTTATAACTCCAGTTTATCAGAGTCATGGTTAGTCAGGTTTCAAAGCATTGTTTACCCTATGTAGGTCTGGGCCGGCTATGTAGGCCGTATGCCAGATTAACTTGTGGGCAAAATCTGGTCCTTCTGGACTCCTCAAAATCATCAACCCCAGCGTGGTATACCGAGGCGACGATGGCGTGATGAATTAGACAAGTTCCCAGTTTAGTGGCATACAGAGACACAAAATAGGGAGATTTGGAGAAATCGGAGAGAGTGAGCCTGTACCCAGTCGTGGGACAGTTCAGGCTTAATTAGATTAGATACCCTAGTTGAGATAAATATATGTACATTGCTTTTTTCATCTTCAGATTCAGTAGCTGAAATTACCACTAAATAAGGTATTAGAGATCAGGAAAAGGCATCCACGCTACTAATTAATTTGACTTGTTTATAAAAGCTGAGTATTAATCTGTATTTTAATCTACCTAGTGCCATTGAATAGATAATTGCTATAACGCAATTATACAGCTGCCGTAGGCTTTTCAAAGCCTCTATAGACCCGTTTATAGAATAGGAAGGTATCAAAGCGTCGACACCCTTTGAGACGGTGTTAACACGCAAAACAAGTAGGTACCTACCAAAGGCTTAGGTAAGACATCCCCAAGAATTAGAACCTGCTTTCATTTGGCATACTATTTGGCAAGACTAATTGTATTATTTAGAACTGATTTCCTAATAATTTAGACGTTCGGACTCTTGATCGGGTGGTTGGGAGTTCAATCCTCAGGCACGAACGGGCATCTTGATATTTTTACAGCTCCAAGGGTGCGTGTACCACCCACGCCCACTACAGAACGTCCCACTGCTGGGCATAGGCCTCCACTCTCACAGGAGAGAGGGAATTAGAGCTTAGACCCACCACGCTGCTCCAAGGCGGGTTGGCAGGCTTTAACGACTACTATTATGTTAGTGATAATAACCGGGACCGACGGCTTAACGTGCTCTCCGAGGCACGGGGGTGAAACACCGCCAACTTCCTAACTCTGGGCTAGTACTGAGAATTTCTAGTCGGAAAACCCCAATACTTAATTATGGCCCGACCCGGGACTCGAACCCGGGACCTCGTCGACCGCAGTCGAACATGCCAACCACAAAGTATAAACCAACGAGAAAGACCGTAGACCTAAGTATTTGATTATAATTTCAACTACCTCCACGCGTTTCCGAGAAAAAGGGTGTTGACAGACAGACAACCGAAGTGATCCTGTTAGGGTTCCACTTTCCTCTTGAGGTGCGGAAACTTTAAAAATTGGCGATTGACAATTTGATCCGGCAACTTCATTTCAAATTATACCGGCTATCTGATAGAAACATGATTAAATAGGTCTTATCGCATCGTATGTTCGTAGATCCGCCGGCGATATTTCCACGCTTTCAGTACTCGCACAATGATGAGTTGACAGCCAATTCCACTAATTGAGCGCCCGCTGAAGCTCGCGCTATCAACTTTTTCCATCAGAGCTGGCTTTTAACGAAATTAATATTGATCAACAAACTCATCAAAAGTTAAACGGCAGGTACTTTAGTTTGACATGTTATGTGAAATATGGGTAGGTCACCGTTTTCTATTTAATTGTTAACAGTTATTACGTAATAGATCAAGTTATTTAGTGTAAGTTATAGATCAAAGAGACAGATGTTAAAACATAACTGTCTCTTTGATCTAGCGGTTAGAATTTACGACTGCGGATGGTAAGGTCCTGAGTTCGATTCACATTCACATATTCACGCGCCCGTTCATACCGCACATGTTGCAAAGCAAGTCCTGAAAGACACGGTATACCAGACTTCCCTCCGTATAGCCCATACCTAGCACCTAGCGATTTTTTCCTGTTTTCCAATTTGAAAAAGGACTTACGGGGCCTGAGATTTGTATATGACAACGAAATGAAAGCTGCGGTTGATCGTCATTAAAAGCTTTTATTTAACTTGTAATGTATGTAACTATGCTTGTTCGGGTGAAATCTTTTATTCAAAGCTCAATTTTGAAGCAGATATCTTCAACCGATTGAGCTGAAATTTTGTATACACGTTTAGTTTGGATGACAATATATGTTTAGCTATGTAACGTCATTCTAAATCCAACATGGCGGAACTTCCAAGATGGCGGACTAATTATTTTTTAATGCACTCCTACAATATGGGTATCAAATGAAACGGCTTGCTGAGAATAACTCGAAAATAAAGTGACGCCACTCTAAATCCAATATGGAGGACTTCTAAGGATGGCGGACAAAGTTTTTTATGCTTTCCTACAATATGGGTATCAAATGGGCTTGCTGAGAATACGAATGCGAGTTAAACTCCGTTGCTCCAATCCGCCTGCCATTTTGGCGTACTGGGGTTTTTGAAGTCCTCGATTATGATATTGAGGTCGGATTGTTGAGTTCTAGCATCGGTTGGTTAACTTTGACTTGTGTAATTTGGCGTCAACAGCATTAGTTTGCACTAAAAAGTAAAAAATAAATTTAAAGTAAAAAAACTTTTTAAACACAAGCTTTTTTTTAAAATGCGCTAAAAAGGTAAAATAAACTTTTCCTTTAAAACTTTTAGTATCAACTATATAGAGAAATCAGGCGCAGAACCCAGGGCTTTGCGTTCTCCGAGCCATTAGAACTCAGTTCACTTCATAACTACAGCCTTGTACTGATCATCGAAAAAATAATCAATAATAATATGTAGTATAAATAAATTCGGCCAATTGCGAGTCGGACTCGCCCACGAAGGGCTCCATAGTCCACACCATCGTACAATATTTAACACTGTACTTTATAAATACAAGTTTATTGTATTAAACCCCCCCTTTAATTTATAACTTTATTTTATTTACATTATATTATTTTGTCGATATAGCAGACAAAGTATTATTCACTCTTTGAAAATTTCTTGTATTAGCATAGCTATAATAGGATCAAAAAATTTAAAACAAACCAAATAAGCCAAAACTTAAGGAGATTGATTTGGAGGATTTGTGTGGTGTGGTGCTGTGCCGAATTACTGGGTGGTGGGTGTCGCATGCTGCAGGTGAAAGACACGCACTGTACCACTTAGATTTGTCTACTGTAGCGGATTATAGCGAATTAAACTTCTAGTTCATTCATTATCATGGACTTCCGCAAAGTAACGCCTGCTTCTATTTAATAAAACTCAAGGAGTTTACTAGTAACTAGTGAAGAGTTCGACTATACACGTGCATTACCAGCCTCTCGTCATTAAGGGTAATGTACCTATTGGAATCGTAGTGCCTTCCACTGCTCCCAAGAGTTCGAATTCTCTTCATAATGCATAGATTTACGAATAAACACACAAAGTGTGTGTGAAAGAAGTGTAGATCACATAGAAATAGGTCACGCACCGCACGTGGGGCTACACAGTACAAACGTATCAATGAAAGATGAAGAAATAGGCCGAGTGTTTCACTTTTAACAGTAGGGCTAGCATGCGCACATGTCTACCGAAGCTAACATGGTTACATATAACAACCTGATGCCCGCGACTCCGTCCGCGTGGATGTATTTTAGGGGTGTGAAAAATAGTAGTAATTGTAGCCGATTCTCAGACCAACTGAATAAGCATATAAAATTGCATAAAAATCGGTCAAGCCGTTTCGGAGGAGTATGGTAATTAACACTGTGACGCGAGAATTTTATCTATAAGATATGACTTCTCTCGTTCAAAAGTAGAGACAAAAGTAATATTTCATGTCTGTGGTATTTTTTTCTAAGAATCCTTACATGCCGACTATTTTTTTTCGCAATGTACTGGATTTTGTGGTAAACGAGAAGAGCCAGCAACGACAAAATATAAAAGGGTACCCAAAGACAACAAACAAGAGGCGTGGTTTTTGCAGCGATTTTTGCTGTATTCCTTGAACCGTAGCTCCACCACAGCCCCTTAGCATCCCACTGCTGGGCACATGCCTCCACTCTCATAGGAGAGAGAGAATTAGAGCTTAGACCCACCACGCTGCTCCAATGCGGGTGCTTCAACGACTGTTATCATGTTTGTGATAATAACCTAGGTATATATGTAGATAGTAGGTATGACGTAGAATTAATATGAAATTTTCAAAGAGTGAGTGATACCTAGGTACTAATACAGCTGCTAGAACAATAATCAATGAAAATTAGTGCCATCGAAACTGTCTACCTACACAGAATTTTAACACAAAACGCCGTGCATATTTGCACAAACCATCATAATTCAACTTTGGAAACTGCATTTACTGAAAGCCTTTGGAAACTACACAACTATTCATCGATTCAATGTGACATACGACCATGATACAATTGAATTTAAATTTTAGTGCAACAACTTTAGGGTATAAATTAC
The DNA here is from genome assembly GCA_964035005.1 of Erebia palarica. Classification (NCBI taxonomy): domain Eukaryota; kingdom Metazoa; phylum Arthropoda; class Insecta; order Lepidoptera; family Nymphalidae; genus Erebia; species Erebia palarica. Next base: position 14,847,165 of record OZ035989.1, read on the forward strand.
ATTGGAGTGTATAAGATAGGGAAGCGTGAGTGATTTATGAATCTGATATGCCAAATTGGACTTTAACGTGGAGAAGTTAAGATGTATAATTTTGAAGGAAGGAAACCCATTGCCGCGTCTCGAATGAGTCTGTATTCGCTCTCGAATAATCGATACCTGACGTCTGGCCTCCTCCCCTATAGTACAGTCGCCGACAAAAGTATGAGCATGCTCAGGTAAAATATAAATTTCACGAAAATTTCCTGAGTCATGTGTAAGAACCTAATGCAGGTAGGATTGTTTTTATCATCTAATATCAAAATATAAATGGGTCGTGTGTAAGTAAATTCAGTTACGAGGAATATGATTACCTTTAAATTAATAAAGAAACCATGTTTTTATTCCACTACAAGTTGTCCTTGACTGCGATCTTACCTGATGTTAAGTGATGATGCAGTCTATGATTTCATTCATCATTTAATTATAATTATTAAAATAGCTAAAATAGTTAGTAATTAATAAATCATAATATGTCAATCAATTATATCATTCAAACGGTTTTAGACCGAACAATATCACTATAGTTTTATGTTTAATTTAAAATAATGATTTCGAAAGAAAATTATAATTAAAGTTTTTGAAATATATCATATGTATTAAGTTTACCTACTGTTAAACTGTAACTGATTTATTTATGCGAAAAATTCTAATACCTACATGATTATTTTGTGATGATCTTATTTTAAACATTTTGTCGGCGACTGTACTCGCATCTCAGTTAACGTGAGTTCCCTTGTAGTTTGTTCGGGCAAAAAATATAAATTGATTTGATTATTCCGCTACTTTCCGGAAAAAAACTTCAGAAAAATCTTTTGCAATCTAAATGAAAATAAAATAGGACGTATCTTTCTTACCATATTATCGTCGTCGTTGTCCACGGGATACGGACTTGTGCTGCTTGTTTGATGGACCAAAAGTTTTTTTTGGTATTATAAGTACTTAGCAACAACAGAAGTTACGATTTTAGCTTTAAAGCTTATAAGTTACACTTTTTTAACCTAAACGTATACTCTACCAAAGGTCTGCGAAAATCACTTTTGCTTAGAGACGCACACTGGCACGACAGAATTTCATTTAAAGTTAGACTATACTAGAACATTGTTACACGTCAGAACAAAGTTACTTCTTCTATTCTATTTTTAAAAAAATATGGAGAAAGACGGATTTTAACCTTATTTTGACAGGTCCCAAGTTTAGTCGTGCCATAAAGAACTAAGTATGTTCTAAAAAGACTCGGTAAGAGCTCGTTAAGTCTCGGTAAGAGCTAGCTAAAAATAAAAACTAAAACGCAGCCTCAGGCCAGATTACTTTTAAAATAACAACCTAGACTTCACATTAGCTGAATACCTAGGTTCTCTTGAAAGTTAGACGTAGTTTAATATCTAACAAGCTCTCGCATGACTGCGTTGCGGCGATGCGTCCTGTACCTAATTGAAACTATCTGCACTAGTGATGTTCCTAAGGTCATATTAGAGTCGAAAGTTAGATATTGAGTCGAGTTTTATGAAAATCTTAATAGTTCGACGTATGTAGTTGATTATCTAACACGCTCTCGCGCTGCGAGGGTTACTACCATCGCATAAAGCAGCATTATTTCAAAATGACAGTTTTATGTCACGTACGTTGATATTCTAAAATAAGGATTATAATTCTAAAACACAAACTTCAACAATAATGGACCAATACGGGCTTAAGAATGGTAGTATTCTCCCTGTACTTGGCATGAACTGCTTCTGTTGTACGTTCATGGTACTTCAGTCTCCACTAGTGATACGTTCCTGTCGTGGTTGTATTTGAGTGAAAAGCTAGAAATCAAGTTGAATTTTTAGAAAATCTAGTAAGTTTGACGTACCTATATCAATAGAATATAACAAGCTCTTGCGAAGTGATTTTTCTGTCTCTATTTTATTATAAAACCCAGTTAATTTAATTATTTGAGCAAATCTCCGAGCCAAAAGTCTTAACGAGCAAGAGCAAACTGCATTTCTCAAAAGCTGACTCGGGTACTCGACGTAATCTGTACAGACGAAGTCATGGGCATCAACTCGTTAAGAAGTAGTAATTTGCACCAACTTTTTTAATTTTAAAGGATTTAATTTAGTCGCTTGTCTTATCGTTTGGTTCAAATAACGAACACAAACTATTTCAAACTCAAAGTCAAATAATGTTTATTCAATTTAGGTAGGTATACTACACTTATTGACGTCCAGTTATTTATAAAATATAATGGTGATAATCCGTAACGGTGTCTTAAAACTAAAGCTACGAGGTGTGGTTCCTGTGGCGCCCCAGATCTGAGAAGACCCCACAACAAACTCAGCCGGGGGTTTATTTTCATTATCACCATTTCACAAATCATCTTAACTAAGGAACTATCAGAGCCATTAGATCAAATCATTGCCAAGCTTCCTTGTCATTTAAGTAATCCTTTACTTGTAATAGGATTTTTTAATGAGTTTACGTTTAACATTAACTTTGAATTTATTCAGATACATCTTCAACATGTCTTTTGGGAGCTTATTGTAGAAGCGGACACTGTTTCCAACAAATGAATCGCTAGTTTTACTAAGCCTAGAAGCAGGCATTACAAGTTTATTTTTATTTCTAGTATTGACATTATGACAACCACTTTTCTTCTTGAATTTATCAATGTGTTTATGCACGTATACTAAATTTTCAAATATGTATTAGTTGTGCACTGTTTGTTTAAATTCATCTTTGAGTGACTCTCTAGGTGCCATATTATATATGGCTCGAAAAGCCCTCTTCTGCAGCACAAAAACAGAATTAATATCAGCAGCATTACCCCATAATAATATACCATATGACATATTTTTATCGATAGCACGTTCCGACATCCCTAGCAAAGACCATCTCTTACACAGAGCTGTGAATTTCAGTAACATGTGAACTTATCTGACGGCAAGTGGATGCAGTCGAGCATTAAAAGTGGTGAATTGGTGTTGCAGTCGAGAATTAAAGCGGAGCTTCTCAATGAGACCTTTGAATCCCGGTTGAGGTAGATAAACCATGTGCCTTACAGCTATAAACTCTCGCTTAGTATGGATTGTGAAGTATGTCTTGTCTTGATTGTGATGTATCACGTGTTTAGGTATCACTTGATAGAAATACTGAGTGTGAGATCTATAAAGCGAACTTTGACTTGCTTAGACTTAAGACATGGTTAAAACGAGACAGATTTTTGTTACTCACATAAGCCCATCTCATTTTAACTCTAAGTAAAGTCAGTAAAGTCTGAGCCAAGTCAAAGTCGGCTCTATAGATCTCAGCATGAGTATATCAGACCCCAAAGGTCTGGGCAGATGACATTAATTGAGACGCAGGGAGCCGCTGGATCCAGGCGACACCAGACCGCTATCAGACTAAGGTCCAATGGTCTCTCGTAATCATTTGTCAACATAAAACGTATGACTCGAACTGTTTAATGAGTTCATACATGCATTTTGACGTGCAGGTATCTGTAAACTTCTTAAATAGGTCGAATTATACGTTTGACAAACGATCACGATTTTATTACACAATCGCGGGGTAACTATATAGTTAGTCGTTGTCTTTGTCCTCAACCGATATCGGCACAAAGACAACGACTATTATGGCTGTACTCTGCATATTACTACAATCGTCAAGACTATGGTGGTAATATGCAGAGTAGCCTCACTGACTGACAAAAAGCCTGAACGAGAAAAGGTTGGTCATAGTCCAGCGAGCTGGTCAACTGCGGACTGGAAGACTTCACAGAACATTATGAAGAACTCTCGGGCGAACAGTGAGGATCCTCGGGAGATTGCTACCTACTATTTGTTATCTGTGGAGCATAGCAACCGCTATTGAATAGAAGCAGGCGTTACTTTGCGGAAGTCCATGATAGTGAATGAACTAGAAGTTTAATTCGCTATAATCCGCTACAGTAGAAAAATCTGTGTGGTACAGTGCGTGTCTTTCACCTGCAGCATGCGACACCCACCACCCAGCAATTCGCACAGGCACAACACCACACCACACAAATCCTCCAAATCACTCTCAACGTACGTTTCACTCCGACACCGGAGCATGTCCGATTGCAATGCACGATTGTGAAGAATCGTGCAATCGTGCATTGTCGAAAGACACGCACTGTACCACACAGATTTGTCTACTGTAGCGGATTATAGCGAATTAAACTTCTAGTTCATTCATAGCAACCGCCTCGTTGGTCTAGTGGTTAGCATGTTCGACTGCGGCCGACGAGGTCTCGGGTTCGAGGCCCTGGTTGAGCTATTATTAAGTATTGGGTTTTTCTGACCAGAAATTCCCAATACAAGCCCGGAGTTACGACGTTGGTGGTGTTTCAACCCCGTGCTTCGGAGAGCACGTTAATCCGTCGGTTCCAGTTATCAACACCACCGCCGCTTGGAGTAGCGTGGTGGGTCTACGCTCTAATTCCCTCTCTCCTATGAGAGTGGAAGCCTGCGCCTAGCAGTGGGACGTTAATGGGCTGTAGTGGTGGAGCGTAACAACTACGACTTTGTTCAGTCTTAAGACATTGATAAACTATCGCACCCGCCTCTGGTCCCGCGTCCGCGACTTTCGACTTTTTTGTGGTCATGTCCTTACAAGTTGATCAGTCTTCAGTTAACGCAACAGAAAGTTTAAAAAACTTTAACAGCGTTGAGCGTACATCCCATAGAAAAGAGACTCCATGGCGCATGGAAAAACAACAAAGTTTCAATATGAGTTGCCTTGCTTTGCATGTTTGACATCGCTTCAACCGTGAGAGGATGCGAAAACGCGAAAAAAATCCTCTCTATTTTAAACATGCATTCCATTAAAATGTTATGTGCTACAAAAATGCCCAACTCAAAAATAGCAATCGCGAGACCTGTCCATTTTCGTTAAATAGAAATTTTCCTATATTAATTCTTATTAATACTTAGTTTTAATGTGTTTAAGTATGTTTGATTAGCTATAAGTCTGTTAGTCTGTTAGTCTGTCTGACTGTTATACCTTTTCACCGAGGCCCATCCATTTAAAACCGATTATGATGAAAACTGATGAAGAGATAGTTTGACTCTCAAATAACATACTCATCCATTAATTAAATGGTTTCCACAGAATTTCTGTTTGTGTGTCCCTCAGGTATGTCTGCTTATACCGCTTTCATGTCCCATCTGTTCCACCGATTTTGATGAAATTTGTTACAGGGGTTGGTTGTATCCTAGGGAAGGCTTCTTTTTATCACAGAAAATTAAAGAGTTCGAACGAAGTCGTGGGCATCATCCATGTCTGTTATATTTCTGAACGATTTTGGATACAGAAATACTCGTAGCTTTAACCCCAGGGTCGGATCATGAACATAGGCTATTTTTTACCCCGGAGAAATATCTTAGTCCCACGGGATAAAGGGAATTCAAAAAACACGTTTCCTCTTTTCTGAAACGCACTGCTAGAATATGATATGGCTTTCCGGCATCCGTTTTCCTTGTTTGAACCAATCTTCAACATAAGGAAAAGGCCTTTCTAGGCAGGTGTGCTCCACCTTAGGCTGCATTATTGTAAGCGACAATCCAGAAGTAGGTATTATTGAGACACTTTTAATATATTTGTACTCTCATTTGGAACATTAAGAATAAATGAATAAACGTGTAGAGGTTCCACGAGAGATTTAATGTAATAAGATAAAAGTTAGCTAAACTTAAAGACAAATTCATTTGATCTGGCCACGATTGCTATCGTTAAGCTCTAAACCAAACTGCGGCCTAAACACAAAAGTATTCAATAATCGCTGTCTGTCTGCAGGAGACTGACTTATATCATCGTCAAAACACTCGTATTTATATTAACTACTAGCGGTCGCCCGCAACTTCGTCCGCGTACAATTTCTGATTTCCTATGAGATTTTCCCGCTACAAAAGGCCTACTTATAGCAGCTAGACAGCACGTTTTTATTATATTAGACTAATAACTCCTTACTGCTGACTTCAAAAACTACCTTCATGCAAGCTTTCAACCCCTATTTCACGCCCTTCGGGGTGCATAATCGTAAAATTGCTAATGTAGTTTATTATTACTTAAAACTAATAACCGTTATGCCGATTTTCAAGTATCTAACTTCAAAAACTTAAAAACCTCAATAAGCTTCCAACCTCCATTTCACGCCCTTTGGGGTGAATTTTCGTAAAATTGCTCATATGGGTTACTATTATTTAAATCGAATAACCTTAATCCCGATTTTCAAGTCTCTAAAAAAACACAGGAATTTCATACAAAGTTACAACCGCCATTTCACCCTCTGTGAGCTAGATTTTCCTAAAATTGTTTATGCAGTTTATTATATATAACTAAAAACTTGGGAGCCCTTATATAAGCTTACAACCCCCATTTCACCCCTATTAGGGCAGATTTTCGTAAAATTGCTGATACAGGTTTTTATTATTTATAGCAATTAACTTAATTGCCAATTTTCATGTCTCTAACTTCAAAAATAAAAGACTTTCATACAAACTTCCAACCCCCATTTCAACCCCTTAGGGGTGAATTTTCTCAAAACCGTTTTTTTTTGCGGCCGTCTATGGTGTGAAGGAACCTATCTTCCAAATTTCAAGTCTATATGTTATATAGTTCCTCAGATATCGTGTTGAATCAGTGAGTGACCTTTCGCTTTTATATATGTCACCGTAAGATTGTAAAAACCGTTAGATTATAATCTAACTCGCGAAATTGTAAACTGTTGAAAGATTGTGAACCGCTCAATGTTCTGAGTGTCAATTTTTGAAATATTCATTGTATTTACGTTTTTTTGTCTGTTTATTGTAGGTTAGGTTAGGGTTTGACATAAATAATCAGGCCTGCGGCCAGGCTCTTAGGTTCTATCGGTTTAATATACCTAACAGATTACAATCTACCGAAAAATAATGCGTTAAATTGTAATCTTTCGACATTTTGCAATTTCGCGAGTTAGATTATAATCTAACGGTTTTTACAATCTTGCGGTGACATATATATAGATAGATTTTCAATATTGTCAATATGGCGTCCGTATCAGATTAAATCGAATGACATGAAACGAGTCAAATTGACAGTCATTATACTACCTGTTTCATGAGATATAATGACAAACAGTAATAATGCTGACATTATAATGTCTCCTATTTGGTGTGATTTTATTCAAGCTATTCCTATTTCTACTACAGCTAGTATATTAATATTCATTTTATTAATAGGTACTATAAATGCCAAGTTGTTTAATTGTCTATTCAATCACGCTGCAACAGAGCAATGAATCGATGTGCATTCCTGCTTATTATATGGTTGTTCATAGAGTTCCCCGAGATATCTTATCTTATCTCACTAATATTATAAATGCGAAAGTTTGGATTGATGTATGGATGTCTGGGTGTATGGATGTATGGATGTGTGTTACTTAATCACGCCCCTAACGGGTAAAGGGATCAGGCTGAAATTTGGCACAGAGATAGATTATAGTCTGGAATAGCACATAGGCTACTTTTTATCCCGGAAAATTAAAGAGTTTCCGCGGAAACCAAAAAACCTTGATCCAAGCAGACGAAGTCGCGGGCATTAGCTAGTTTTTAATAACTAGGATTTAGAGGCTCATTTTATTTGTGTTAATGTTAATAAGCCCGCCAACCCGCATTGGAGCAGCGTGGTGGGTCTAAGCTCTAATTCCCTCTCTACTATGAGAGGCCTGTGCCCAGCAGTAGGATGTTATTGGGCTGTAGTGGTAATGTAAATAATCTTCTTTTCTAAGGCTTGAAAGGAAACTACACTCATTAAAAATCTTTGAATCATACGTAGGAACTTATAATAAAGCAATCTACCTTTTTATTTCGCCTCAAAAATTTTGTTGTTTGAAGTAGGAAATGAGAAAGAAAAACCAATCCCACCGAGCAATAAAACGTTTGCAATAAACAAAATATCATAAACACGTTCAATGCGTACCGCCGCCATCATTGTCGACAGATGTTACCCAAATTTTCACCAGGTGATAATAAAATATCGAATAAAAACGCTTTACGCTTCGTTCTCCCGTACCGAAGTAGGTACCTCGTGATCATTGGGTTGATAAAGCATAAGTACCTAGTTCACGATTCAAATGTGAAAATGGCAAGTACTTCGAAACTCTGCCACTAGCGCAGAAAGTATGTAAACTGACCACTGTAAGTGTACAGTGGTTAGTTTGGAAGGTCCAAGAGCGAATTTTAGCAAAAAATATTATAATTAACGTCTATGTCTACAGCAAATAATACTTGCTGGTAAATCTTCAATTTATTTATTTAATCTATTATTGAAGATATTTACTAACATAAGATACTTGTTTCAGGATAAAGAAATGAAATTCAAGAATGGAATACATTCCCTGCGATTAAGAAAAATAACGATGGTGTCAGAGACGAGGTTATAAAAGATGCGTGCGCATCTGCTGAGGACTACATTGTCACCCGTCGTTGCGTATCGTTCTTGTGTGATTTTATTTTCTCGATGTAATATTTTTATTGTTCATGTTAATAAATGAGCCAGGAGAGCTTTTACGTCTTTCTTCTTCAAGTATCCTCTAGAAATTTGCAAGATCAGAAGTGGGATTCGGTATCAACGTGATGCCTAATCCTACCGGCTATTCTGATTCTATAATTCTGTACTTGAGGAAGGAAGGCAAGAATGCCTGATTGTGATCGCGTGAATGTCGTAGAACTCGTCATAATGGTTGTTTGAAGCATGAGGTGGACGCGATACTAGTTCGCGTCAGGTGCTTTGAAAAGTCAGACAGCTACGCGTAATATCACCATCGCCTGATAGGCCTGCGTTGTTGGAAAAACCTCCGTCGTGTTCTATGAGCCGGCGGTCATGTTGCAGTCGCTGCGTGCACCATACAGGGGTCAAATGTTGGGTGTTGAATCGGAATGTGTTGTAAGTGTCGCAAATGCGCTATCCACAGTAACGGGTCGTTGATGTTATTCATTCGATTAACACGGCAGGCAACATTTCTATGTTTTGAGCTTTGATCCCAGTTTGCATAATATTGAAAATTGGTGTGAGGATAGATCGCGCTAAAGCATGATTTTGGGTGTATGAAGCTGTTTACAGGGAGATGCAAAGACGTGGTTAAATGAATGGGTGACGACAGAGCGTAGTTGCAATCTTTGTGTTCTAAGATGCCGGATATGTAATCATTTTGTTTGAGGTAACGAGTAAGAGTTCAGATAATTACAGCAAATATGTTGACTATGCTTGTCGTTCACTTCTTCGTTTACGAATAGTGAGAGGGCTCAGTGTTGGGTAATTGATGTTTTGAAAAACTGGATTGCAGTCTAATTGTCATCGGTGCCGTGTAATCTGAAGATGTAAACATTAGGTGCAGGTTCTTATTCTGTTCTGCGCATATCAGCCATGACATATTGTCGTGTCGTGTCAGTTATTTGTCTACTTGTGTTTATTTACTTTCGTGTAAAATTATTTGAAGTTCGACCTGTTAATTTTTGGTCGTTTTGTGATCTTGTTAAAGTTGTGTACGTAGACTAAAGTCTGGTTTGTTTGTTCGTATTTCTTTCACAGATAAAGGACCGCTGGTATGCTCACATTTATAAAGAACACCAAAAAGGAACATTTCTACTTGTTCACATTTAGAGAATGTTGTTCAAGTTAGTTTCGTTCGATGAATATATTACGAAGTTATTACTCGAAATGTGGTTCATGTGATATGGCTTGTAAAGGTATTCAGAACCTGTGACAGACATGTGTGGTGTGGTCATTATCTGTTCTATGTCTCTTTCGTATTCGGCGCTCAACACGGCGTGAGGCGTTCTGGACGCGCCAGGCAGCGCGCTTACCTGCTGAGCCGAGCTGCGCGTCTGCTGGTCGCGCAGGGCTGCGCGCTTGCCTGCTATGCCAAGCTGCGCGTCTGCTGGTCGCACAGGGCTGCGCGCTTGCCTGCTGCGCCGAGCTGCGCATTTATACGTCGCGCAGGGCTGCGCGTTTGCTTGCTGCTGCGCGTCTGCTGGTCGCGCAGGGCTGCGCGCTTGCCTACTGCGCCGAGCTGCGCGTCTGCTGGTCGCGCAGGGCTGCGCGCTTGCCTGCTATGCCGAGCTGCGCGTCTGCTGGTCGCGCAGGGCTGCGCGCTTGCCTGCAGCTGCGCGTCTGCTGGTCGCGCAGGGCTGCGCGCTTGCCTGCTGCTGCGCGTCTGCTGGTCGCGCAGGGCTGCGCGCTTGCCTGCTGCGCCGAGCTGCGCATTTATACGTCGCGCAGGGCTGCGCGCTTGCTTGCTGCTGCGCGTCTGCTGGTCGCGCAGGGCTGCGCGCTTGCCTACTGCGCCGAGCTGCGCGTCTGCTGGTCGCGCAGGGCTGCGCGCTTGCCTGCTGCTGCGCGTCTGCTGGTCGCGCAGGGCTGCGCGCTTGCCTGCTGCGCCGAGCTGCGCGTCTATACGTCGCGCAGGGCTGCGCGCTTGCTTGCCGCTGCGCGTCTGCTGGTCGCGCAGAGTTGCGCGCTTGCCTGCTGAGCCAAACTGCGCGTCTACACGTCGCGCTGGGTTGCGCGCTCGCCAAGTGCGCGACACTTCACGCTCACCTGCCGCGCTGCGAGGCGTGACACTGCGTGTTCGCTAGTCACACTGGGAGGTGTGACGCTACGCGACTAACTGCGTGCAGGGATGCGGTGACTGATGTCGTTTCAGGTTTGGCCGAGTGCACTATTTGTTTGGGCTAAGTTATGCTAACGTCGCGCCTATGTCTTATGCCATGAAGTTGCTCTTTATACTTCTTTCAACGATACCGCAACGAGACAAGCTAACGTCGCGCCTCTGTCTAACCAGGCTAAGTCATGCTAACGTCTGGCTTAATGACTTAGGCCTGTGCTGTCTGTACACTCTGGGCAGAAAAGCTAACGTCGGGCCTCTATCTTGCCGTACTAAGTTATTGCGAACGTCGTGCCTATGACTTAGATGTGTACTCTTCATCGTATCGGGCAGACAAGCTAACGTCGTGCGACTGTCTTGCCTCGCTAAGTCATGCTAACGTCGTGCTTAATGACTTAGGCCCAAGTTGTTCTAACACTGCTTACCAGATAGGGTATAACGTTGTGCCGCTGTCTTGTCGTGGTAGGTCATGCTAACGTCGTGCTTAATGACTTAACCAGTGGCCGTAACGTTTCGAATTTCATGTATACGTCTAACGTGTCTTCTGAAATTTGAAGCGTTGTATTCGGTAATGGCCGTAAAAAGATATGTGAAGTTTGTTGTTTTATGTGCGCAGGTGCAGACAAGGACATGAGATTACAAAAAAAGTGCATCCGCATTCTAGTAAATATAAAGACTACAGACTCGTGCCTACCACACTTCAAACAGTTAAAAATCATGACCCTACCTTCTATATATATATTCGAAATATGTAAATTCGTAAGGAAAAACATACACATTTACACCAAAAAAGAAGACAAACCTCGCCGATTCATTGAGAGACATAGAAACAAATTGATTCTCCCATTCTCAAAATTAGTACTGCACAGTTCGAGTCCTTATGTAATGACAATAAAAATATATAATAGTCTTCCAGATTACATAAGAAATATTGACAAAGAAAAAGAGTTTTTAAACACGCTAAAAAACTATTTAATTAACAAGTGTTACTACACTATTAATGATTTCTTTAAAGATACGGACAAGCACAAATAAAATCGGTCTCCCTACTACAATGCACTGTTGTTGCAACACCCAAACTGGGTATCCATAGCTTACCTTACCTATTATTGACTAAATGTTATATTTTAAGGAATAAGTGTACCTATGGAATTGCAATAAATAAAGAAATAGAAATAGAAATAGAGATGATCTTCCGGGTTGCCAGCAACCAACAACATTCTGTGGTGCCGAGGCCTGCAGGTGTGTCTGTGTCCAACGGAGTCTAAGCAATGTCACTGCTGGACTAGAGGAGCTGAAATGAAGGAGCCCGGGGACGGTCTCGGGTCAGTCTGGCCGTATTGAAGATATTTACTAACATAAGATACTTGTTTCAGGATAAAGAAATGAAATTCAAGAATGGAATACATTCCCTGCGATTAAGAAAAATAACGATGGTGTCAGAGACGAGGTTATAAAAGATGCGTGCGCATCTGCTGAGGACTACATTGTCACCCGTCGTTGCGTATCGTTCTTGTGTGATTTTATTTTCTCGATGTAATATTTTTATTGTTCATGTTAATAAATGAGCCAGGAGAGCTTTTACGTCTTTCTTCTTCAAGTATCCTCTAGAAATTTGCAAGACTATACTAATATTATAAATTCGAAAGTTTGGATGGATGTTTGTTACTCAATCACGCCCCAACGACTGAACGGATGAAATTTGGCACAGAGATAGATTATACATTTACACATAGGCACTTTTTTCCGGAAAATTAAAGAGTTTCCGCGGGTACCGGAAAACCTCAATCCACGCCGACGAAGTCGCGGTCATTAACTAGTGTTATAATAAATATCTTATTTACCATTTTTATTCGATAAGTATAGTGAGCCGTTGATGATTTGAAATGATGATCATGAACTCTTTTTGAGTAGGAATCATTCTAATCTATACTTCTTATATATACAATTCTCGTGTCACAATGTTAGTTACCATACTCCTCCGATACGGCTTGATCGATTTTTATGAAATTTTATATGCATATTCAGTAGGTTTGAGAATCGGCTACTATCTATTTTTCATACCCCTAAAACACCTCAATCCACGCGGACGGAGTCGCGGGTATCAGTTAGCAATATTATAAAGAGGTAAAGTTTGTGACGTTGTAGGGGGTAATACAACAGTGATCGCAGATCGCAGTCAAGGGCTAACTTGTTGTGGATAAAAAAAAAACGACGCTACCCCGTACAAACTCATACAAATAATATTTGCCGCTACGTGCCGCGCCGCTCCGTGCATCTCAAGTGGGGCTAACTCTTAAGACCATAGCGTTTACTACATCGCCAGTGAGGTCGTCAAAAGTATCAGCTTAGCATAATATAATGTTACATCGTACCATTATCTACCTATATACTATCGAGCTCTGCTAAGAGTAGTAAGTAGCAGGGTAGTTTTACAGCGCGCAAGGGAAAACTTTCCGTGTTGGGGTTCAATCCCCACCCTACCCGGAGCCCCCGTGATGGCCACTGAAGTGCGCTGAAAGAAAGGGTGGAATAATTGGACTCAAATGTTATGGCACAGAGCAAATAAAACTGAAATTCCGTTCATAATCAAGTTGTTTAAAAGTGGTATTGTGTATCGATAGGGGAAGATATTTTGCTAGCACGCCCGAGTTTTCACAACATTAAATGAAATTGAAAGGTAAAGCCAGCTACTAGTTTTATTTTTATTGACAAATTGTGGTTTATAAGTGTCTATAATTCTACAGTTATTAACAGTATTTAGTTAGTAACAGATATTTAGTTTATTTTTTAATTCATAAAACATTAGCTGATGCCCGCGACTTAGTCCACGTGGATTGAGTTTTTTGGTTTCCGAGATAAAATAGCCTGTGTTAAATAACCTATCTCTGTGCCAAATTTCATCCAGAGCCGTTCAGCCGTTTTGGCATGATTGAGTTTAAAAAACCATCCATCCATCCTAACTTTAGATTTTTTTAGTATAGAAATAGATAAGTAAGTAAGCATAAAAAAATATATTGGTTATGTGTTGTAATTTCGATGTGTGTTAGATACGTACTTGGTACCTACAAATGCAACTTGTGATTCCCAGTGGTCAGATTGTGGTCTCATATTGAATGATGGAACTCTCTCATACTGAGGAAGGAAAATAATTAAGTATGACATCAAGGAAAGATTTTGTTTGGCATATTAGGGCAAGCCTGAAGACCGATTTTTCGTCACTCTAAGCCATAGAAATATAAACTTTAACTAATCGACAGTCAACTAATGTAGATTAAGCTGTCAAAATTGGAATAATTACTATTAATTACGCGAAAGGGTCAACTGATTGGCGAAGGGTGCATATTTATATTTAAACTCGCCTTTGATCTGTCCCCAAAGGGCCAGTAATTGAATGAGTAATTAATAGAACAACACACAGGTTCATCCTATTCTAGGAATAACTTTTATATAGTTGCTAAACTTTGTCAGACCTTTGTTACAAAAGGGTTAAAATTCAGAACAATTACGAATATTTTACCATTTAATTAAATAGATTTTAGTTGTAAATCGAAGCCGAATTAGCTCGCTAGACTATAACAGTTATACCCTTAGTTTAAGTTTTTACATTACAAATTCGATTGATCGTAATCGTTAGTTTAAATTGGCCTCAAAGTAAAATTTACGATTAAAGCTTTTGAATCGCGCGGCTGAAATCCTAAACTATGTGCGGGTTCCCGCAGCTACCTCCTATGTTAGCCTCCTCTATAATATAAATATTTAATCATATTTTCGATATTTAACCGTAGAAATTGATTTGTATTTAAATGAATTAGGAAAGTAAAAAGGAGAAAACGTGCAGGTTTGTAAAACTGCAGGAATTACTGCGAAAAATTGCATCTAGTTAAGCGGAAACTAGGTTAAATTCTGCTCGTTAAGCCCCGGGAGAAAATATGATGTTTTCTTTGCATAAATCGGTCAGGAACGATTTTAATTGGGAATAAAACTATGAGGATTTCGATGGAAATGTATGCGAGAAGTTTTTGCATAATGAGGGTATATGGAGTTGTTTGGGTTGTATATGGGTTTGTTGTAATGTGTTGATTTACAAAATTTACAGTTAGTCCAATTAAAATTAATGATTTAATTTTTAATTCAGATTTCAATATATATCAAATACAAGAAAAGATTACAGTTATTTTGCTATAATCCGCCAACAGAAAAAATTCTGTATCGTCAAGCATGCAGTTACAAGCGAAGCACCGTTAACCTTCCCAACCAAGCAAGAAAGCCAAGTTCCCAAGCAAGCAATGCCACCACCACTCACATGCACCACCACACAAGACTTTTAGATTATTCGCGACGCACGTTTCGCTCCGACACATCTTGAGATGTAGACTTTTTAGAGTCTAGTGACGTCCGTTTTTTTTTTCGGATTGTGTATGCTGCATAGGCCCTACTGGCCGCTACAGCGTCACCGGGGGGATATAACGTCCGTCAAATGCGCGATGTTATATACCGCTTTTAAACCCCCACCACTATTGCCCCGCCCATTACCCCCCGGACTCCCACCCCTTTCAAATAAATGAAGCAGTGGTGAATTTGAGACGTTAACTTGTTCGTTAAGTAATTTAAACTGATTATTATTATTATGTTTTATTATTTCTAATTGTTCCAACATGCTCAGTCTTATGCCTTTATTGCAAGTGTGTAATATTTTATATGAATGATCGGAAGATAATTTGTGCCCACTATCTAGAAGATGTTAAGCAAAATGTGACTTTTCGTTTTCGAATTGAAACTGTTTTTTTTTGTTGTAACTAAAGAGTTTTGAGTTGATAGTATTTATTATTTCAAAATTATTAGATGGCACGTCTATGACCTCTTTAAACATTTCTTTAGAAATGTTGATACATAAAGGTTCGCCTACCCTGCACTATACTATAATACCCTAAGGTTTTTAGCTCCATTTCCCATTACGAAAATGCTTTATTACAGTAAATAAAGATATATAAAGACGTAAGGAGAGTAGAGAAAGCTCTTCGCGAGATTTCTTTTAATCTCGGCACTAACTTGTAAATGGCCGACATCAATCAGCGCTGCTGCTTTTGTTTGCGTTGTTTCATTGTTTTTTTTTTTTTTTTTTTTTTTTTTCACTTTATTGGAATACATACAGCGTTTTACGTTACACATAAGAACTTAAATATAGTTTGCACATTTGCCTATAAAGTATTCACTAATTAAATATAAATATAGTGGTTATTTTTATATTTAATTAGTTTTAAAGGAAGTCTCTGAAGTGCTTCTTTTAATCAACTTTTATTTTTAGGAAATAAGGCCTCAATGACTTTATGGGAAGCCACTTTAAATTTTTTTTATCTATCATTATTATCATTCCTTGTTATATTCAAAGCCCATATAAGCATGTGATGCCTATTTAGTCTAATGCCAAAGTACTGGTGGCATACTACCATCACTTAACGTCCCTTGACGTCCCTAAAATAAGGATTATATTTCTTTAACAAAAGCGTCAACAAAATTTATATAATATTGATTTAAGCGTTGATGGTAACCCCGTGGCACATCGTGATTGGCGTTTGAAATCCTCAGAAATTCCCAGGCCACTAAAAAAGTATAATCTTTTCAGTATTAAATCTTTGCTTGTCTTGGGGCCATTGATTTACGTACTCACCTATCGACTATTTGTGAATTAGAAGCAACGAGCTGAAGCCAATAAACCAACAAACAAACACACTTTCGCATTTATAATATTAGTATGATATGATAATGATAGTGATAAATGATAATGATAATAAAATATTAATGGAATAGCACATAGGCTACTTTTTATCCCGGAAAATTAAAGAGTTTCCGCGGGAACCAAAAATCCTCAAACAACGCAGACGAAGTCGCGGGCATTTGCTAGTGATGATAATAAAATAAACATCTTAATATTACAAGAGTAGGTACTAATGTGGTAATGCAATAATATAGTTGGCGAACCGCCTGAGCAATTCTGTTGTAAAAGCTAAATTTTCTTTTCTTTTGCTGCATTTTTTATTACTGGATAGGCTTGCGCTTGACGACAATCATGCTTAGTGCAAAGCAATGATGAGGTCTAGGTTAGAACGCGCTTGCCTAGAAGATGCCTATTTACTCTTGCCTTGAAGGTACCTAAGTTATTCGTAGCAGGAAACACATGCGCTGGAGAGTGTTCCACATCTTGGCGGTACGTAAAAGAAACGTTATTAAAACTTTTCTAGTTCAGGAGGCACAACTTAAAAATGGCCACAAAAACAGTCTTGCAGACAAAGTTACGGCCCATCTGTAAAGTATATTCTGAGGTCGTAAATGTATAATACATCAGATAGGGAATACTTCGGAAACTCCATTTTGGCAATAAAACTGGTATTTCAAACATGTCTGGTAATAAACTCTGAAGTCTCGCGCCACACTTTAAAAGGAGAGCTCAGAAGAAATAGACGGGGCTAACAAAATATTTAAATATCATTAAAAATTCATACGAATTTAAAATGCGAAAGTGTCTCTGTCTTTCCGTCTGTCTGCCTGCGTCGCTTTATCTACCTATATTTATAGCCAATTTCGTAGAAGTTTGGTACAGTGATCGGTTGTATCCCCACGAAGGACAAAGAAAACCGGTTTTTGTGCCGGAAAATGAAGGAGTCAAACTCAAAAACCATATCGATAGATTTTTAATTGAATAAAATTCAGTGCACCCGTGTTTTATTATTAGGTATACATAAACTGGTTATTAGACAGAATGTTTTCTTAAAACTGGGATATAAATTAATTGCCTCTTCTAATCGTCCCGAGCTCTGTGGCATCTCGCATAGAATTCACCTGGAACGCGCTATATTTCCTCCAAGCGAAATGTAATTAATCAAAAACTTTTCAGAATCCTCCCCATCCCCTTGATGGCGTCAAGAATGTCCCGGAATGTCCCGGAACGTCCCGGTTCAGTCCCGCATATTTTGAAAAGAAATATTTTCAATGGCCATTGTTGGTGTTAATATAAAGCGTTCGCGGGATTACACTAAGCTGTTTCGGAATGCAGGACGACTTTATATTATTATTTTAATAATGTTTTCCCGATTCACGAATTATTTTCATTAAATATCATTGTCATGTCATTTTAATATCAGTTTCAATCTAATCCATACTTCCATACTAATATTATAAATGTATTTCCTACGCTTTCACGGCCCATCTGTCCAACCGATTTTGATTAAATTTGGTACAGAGATAGGTTATATCCCGGGGAAGATCATAGGCTCTTTACCTCGGAAAATTAAAGAGTTCCCGCAGGAAACAAAAAATCCCGTACCACACGGACGAATCAGTCGCGGGCATCTAGTCACTCACTCTTATAAGATTTAGATATACCTACCTGCAATATAAAAATAATATTATTACGCCTACATGATACCTGCAACTTCGTTCGCGTTTATTAAGTTAATTCTTATTCCCGCGAGTTAAATTTTTCGGGATAAGAATATATTAGAAAGATGGTGGAGGCTCAAAGGCAAGTAAAAGTCACCTAATAAGTACAACAAGGCACTGTACGTGTCGGAGTGACAGACGGAGGGCGAATTTTAAACTTGTCAAAATTACACAAGCTGGCACGAGCCTCGATTATCTCGACGACTTATTCTGGGTCTCGATGCGATGTTACATTTTACCTATATTCATTGCTTTTCAGTTAATTATTACGCACAAACCTAAGGTTATTATTACAAATTTGGCCAGAACAGTTTAATTAATAAGCTTTTAAAATTAACCTGTATTAAAATTAACCTTGAGATAACGTTCGATAACGGTGTACAACCCTGACTTTCGAATAATATAACTCATCATATTATAGACCAACTTTTTTATCCCCTACACGTTAGCTGATTGCGATCTCGCCTGATCTAACTTGGCAACACGCCTTTGCTGGTAGGGTGGTAACTGGCCGCGGCCGAAGCCTCCCACCAGGCCAGACAAGGGAAAATTAAGATATTATGAATTCCCAAATTGAGCCTGCCGGGGATCTAACCTGGGACCTCCGCACGTTAAGACAACAACGCTCACCACTGCGCCAAGGAGGTTGTAGTATGTGGGGGATAAAGCGGTCAATCGTTTTTATACGACTGCCTGAAAAAGGAGTATATTGTTCTCAGGGTTTATGTATGTATGCATGTATGTATGTATGTATGTATGTATGTGTGTATGTATGTATGTATGTATGTATGTATGTATGTATGTATGTATGTATGTGAGTTTGTATATTCCACCATAACTTCTATACGCCTGAACCGATTTCGATAAATGAGGTATCGTTAGAATTCCTAGCTTATTCCGGGTCACATAGGCTTGTAATTTTTTTTAAAAAATTGATGGGGTGACCATGGTCCCGCATTAAAGACTAAATTTAAAAAAATAATATTCGAAAATAAGATTAACTATATAATCATCATCTAGAAAATAATGAGTATATTCCAAAAATATATAACACTATATTTCAATATCCAGTGATTCACAAAAAAATCATTTAATAAAAATGTGAATAAGATTCTAATATTGATATAGATTAATTTAGATTTTTAACTTTTTAGTTCGTTTTATGGCAGGGCAGTCGTGTTTTTAATTTTTTTAAATTATGACTTGTTAGATCGTTTCTGTTGCGTTTGTACGTCACCAGAGTAAGCCCGCCTGGCTGGGAGCCAGTGGCATCAAGACGGTGATCCCAAGTTATTCGGAGTAAGTTTGAAAGCACCTGCGAGCAACTGCCGCGGAATATTAATGCGCGCTTGTTGTTTTGTCTGCGTGTTTATCAAAACTCTGATGTATCTCTTTTACCACTCTAAGATCCACTTTTAAAATTTTTGGGGTTCCTTGCCTCGAGAGGAAAAAAGAACCTTCCCACCAGGTTAGACCAGGGAAAATTCAGAAATTATAAATTCCCACATAGGCCCTGCCGGGGATCGAACCCGGGATCTCCGTACGTTAGGACAACCACTTTGCCAGGGAGGTCGTCAACCGATTGTAGTGATAATTCAATTCAATTCAATTCAATTTATTTAAAACGTGTAGGACATACAGGTGTCTCTTATGTTACGTCTGCGAAAATTCTGCTGAGAAGAGCCGGCAAGAAACTCAGCAGTTGCTCAGTTGCTCTAAATTAAGAGAAACATTATTTAATACTAGATAGTGCCTGGAAATTTGTCCGCGTGGGTTTTTCAAAAAATCCGTTGGAAACTCAATGATTATCTGGGATAAAAAGTATCCTTTATTCATCTCCGGGATACCTATAGATTCAAAGTCAAAGTCAAATAATTTTATTCAATTTAGGTAGGTACATTGACGTCCAGTTATAGTGACACAAGTTGTCCTACGAGAAATAAATAAATCATTTAAATACTCTAGCAATACGAAGAGTCGTGTGTACTGTGTAGGTAACATACTCGTAGGGTACCGGACAACCGTTCACAGTGCAATGAACGTACGTACGTGAAGTCTTTGATTATTTTTTTACGCTACACTTTGACATGACCGTCCGCCCGTATCCCCTTCCGGATCCCCTCCGTCAGTGCTGGGGGTCCGGTTAAATCAATTTTCCAATTTTCGGACTTACACGGGCTTATTGAGCCACACGAAATGGGGACTTTTACTAACCGTACTTGCTTGGGTATCTATGTTGTTCATGTTTGTTTACTGTTCGTATTCGTTAATTACTTAGATTTTTAGAGTTACTGTTATTTAACGACTTATTTAGTTACCAGATGATGACCGAAAATTCGTATAGGTTTTTAAAAAATCCAATGGGAGCACTGAGTTTCCGAGATATGAGTAGCTTAAGCCCTCCCCCAAGATGCAACCAATATCTTCACCACTTCAAAAACAGCTACGTAGATGGGCCGAGAAAATAGTAGCCGAAAAACAGATAGAGATACAGACATTTAAACATAGTATTTTAGGAGGTAAGACTGACGAAATTCAACAGCACTTTTACGCTTATTTTCGAAAATTAACTAAAACAAATTAATTTTAAACATGGCATACTTAAAAATATTGACTTGTAGTTTTACTACCGAACCCTAAGAACCTGAAAGGTAATTACTAAGCCCTTGACAAAACCATTCACCAAAAACAAAGCACGAAACGTAAAAAAACACAATAACAATTTAGCGATTCCTGTCCCCACCGGTCCCCACGGAAGTAGGCATTAATAACGCTTCCGTCAGGAACATCTGACGTATAATCGTAGGCGTAGGGTAAAAGCGCCAATTACACGCCCCCGGTGATTGACGTTTGCCCGCAAAGTGCTTTGTGCTGTCCGGAAAAATGTTTTTCGATGCTAACCCTTCTTACAAAAACCTCAAGGGTAAGGTTATTAAAGGAAAATATTATAAGAAGAATGTTAAATGCATTGGTTGATTATATCTCGGTTAAGACAGAAATATAATAGTTATACGTGTTTTCACATGTAAATTATTTAATAAACTAGCCAATGCCCGCGACTTCGTCTACGTGTATCGAGGTTTTTAGGTTCCCGCGGGAAATTTAATTTTAATTAATTTTTAATTAATTTAATTTTTCGGGATAAAAAGCCTAATCCAGACTATAATCTATCTCTGTGCGAAATTTCAGCCAGATCCGTTCAGCCATTGGAGCGTGATTGAGTAACAAACATCCATACATCCATAAATCCACACATCCACACGTCCATACATCCATACATACATCCAAACTTTGGCATTAATAATATTAGTAAGATTAGCAAGAAGTAAGATAATTACTTATTATATATTGCATATCAATAAATACACTAAATATTCAAAGATACATTTAAATCTCAGGGTCTAGAGTTGAAACTACAGGTTTTCGTGGACTTGTGCTGAATAAGTTTACAGAAACTTGGCCTAAGTTAAGCTGGGGCGGGTCAGTTAGTATTTTATTAAATTTGAAGGCTTTTAGTAATCCTCTAGGTATAGGCGGTCTGGCTGCATAAGCCGCTTACACAGGATTGCGATATTGTTGAGCCGACCTCGCATTGAGTCATGCCCAAATGGCAAGATATTAGATCATCAAATGATTCGGTTTTAGTCGTACCTATTAAAAATTATACATGTTACTAAGCTGGCTTCTAAATACCGTCGGTTAAGAAAGATTGATGAAAGAGTGGTTATGAATGTTGTCTTTGTCTACAATAATTATTTTTTAATGAATATTGTTAAACAAAAGGTCTTCCAGGATCCTCTGTTAGTTTGAAGTTTTATTTTATAAACTGTCGAATAAAATAAAAAGTGTGTTTGAGTGATGCCACGAGTTGGTATACGAGTTTGATAGTAAGTAGTTGGCAGCAAGTTTTCAAATAACCCAGCCGTATTTCAACCCCGTGCTTCGAAGAGCACGTTAAACGGTCGGTCCCGGTTATTATCGCTAGCATGATAATAGTCGTTAAAGCCCGCCAACCCGCATTGGAGCAGCGTGGTGGATCTAAGCTCTAATTCCCTTTCTCCTATTAGAGTGAAAGCCTGTGCCCAGCAGTGGGACGTTAATGGGCTGTAGTGGAAGTTCTTTTTCTAAAGTTCGGTATGAAGGGAATGCTTATGAGATCGCAGTCAAGGTCTAATGGACTTATTGTGGCATAAAAAAATTGAAACATCCTACTAGTTCTATAAGTGGCATCGAACATTACATTCAAAGCGAGTTTTCTATACAATTTATATTTATTGCAAATTTGTGGCAGTTGCATATGGTCTGCCAAAAGTGGCCATGTAAAAACACCTTCATTTTTAGGAAGAAGATACGTCAAAGCAGCAAAGGTGATTCTCCAATATAATACGATACCCAAAACGTTATCTTGATACCTTAATCTCAATACAAACGGTACAATATACCCGGGAGGCAGTTGTAAGCGATATTCGCGTATTCCTTTTTCAGTCCGCATCCCTTAGGAATTGTAAGGAGAAACCCAATATGAATATTGCACGAAAATGTCAAGTATCTTTCTCTGGATATCTTATCTTTCATGTGTCAGGCAAGGAAAAAAGTGCACGTCATATTCATAGAAATATAATAATTATAAATTTCAACATTATTTTAATGTAAATTTAATTACATTTTTATATTCCTATACTCTGGTTAAAATTGTTAATAGTATAATATGTATATATTTTTACCCTAACTATTAATTATTAACAACTAGGTGATCCCCGTAGCTTCGTCCACAATGCTTAGGGTTTTTGAAAATGTTCGTTGGATTTCTTTGATTTTCCGGGATAAAAGTTGTCTATACCTTTCTTCGGTATAAAACCTCCCCCTAATCCAAATTTCGCCTAAAGGACTTGACCGGTGGAACTATGGCAGCTTGCCTAGGTTTCAAAAATCAATGTTCAGCAATGATTTCTTTATTATTGTAATTGTAATATTTCACTGTTTTCAGTTAAAAAAGTTTCAGGAGTCTGAAGGCTCGGAAAACTGCGAAAATGAACAAAAAAAGTTTCACCAAAAGACTGCTTTCCCACACTAGATGGCGCTATTTATTGTGTTGAGCGAGTCTAAAAATTATTTTCAAGTATTATTTCTATAATATTGTAATTGTTATATTTTATAGTTTTCAAATAAAAAAGTTTCAGGAGTCTGAAGGCTCTGAAAACTGAGAAAATAAATAAAAAAAGTTTCACCAAAAACTGCTTTCCCGCACTAGATGGCGCTAGTTATTGTGGTGAGTGTAGAAAATATTTTTAAGTATTACTCACTACTTTTGGTTAACAAGTTCAACTATTCGACCACAGATGGCAGCATATACAATGTGAAAGAGCGTTCCTTTAAACGCAGTATTTGAAAATGCTTTGTTCGATCTATTAGTTTGAGACTTGTCAAAAAATAAAAATAATTATAAACAAAACATACATTTCCTTTTCATTAATATTTAATTGATCAAAAATAAATATAATGACTAAGGTACTTAAATGGTATTCATGTAGGGTTACAAGATTATTATTAGGCATGGATATAATGGAACGTCAAAATGGAGTAGTGCTTAAAGAGGAAAGCGGACGCTCAAGATTTAAACAATAAACGTACTGTTTTTTTTTGTCATTTGAACCCTGACCTTATTTGGAATAATAAATCCATAATAATTTCATTTTGAATTTTTAAACCTTACTGTAAAAACGGAAATCCTGTGCATTGTCCCGAATCGGAGGGCATTTACTGGTCATGTCCTTTGCAGGACAGATGGCTCTTAAAGGCGTAACAGATAGATACATTTTCACGTTTATTATATTAGTATGGATAAGTCAAGACTACCATAAATACAAAGAAAAACAGATTTCTAAGACAAGAAGAAGAAGACAAATATGAAGAGTACATAAATTAAACAATTTGATATATTTTGTTTATGGAGGATTTATAACGAGGTTTCAGCTGCCAAGTTTGTTATTTAATTTGATTTGTTATTTGATCCGGTTTATCTTCGAAGAGCTTTCAGGGTCAGACTATGAGTTCCATGAATACTAAGGTACACAAAACATGTAAAATACAAAGATAAAGTCTGAAATTTCTCTAAGTTACAGCTCTCTTAGCAACGTTACGAAGGGTTAGCGGCGGAAAAAAAATAAGGACAGCGTAAAGCTTTTTGCGGGCAAATGTCAATCACCGGTGGCGTGTAATTGGCGTATTTACCTTACGAAATGCCTACCTTGTAATCTACCTGCCTAAATATGGACAAGGTTCTCTGAATAAAACGTCCATACTAATATTATAAACGCGAGAGTCCGTCTTAGTAGGTGTTATCGGTTAAGGTGCGGTTCGACCAGTGTGTGGCATAAATTTTTCTCTCGGTGGACAAGCAAACATTTTCGCAGTGTTTTCTGTCTTCTGTTGTTCCATCAATTCGATATAAAAATATTCGTGCGCAAATGTGCTGCATAATTGGTGTTGCACACTAATTTTGGCGGAATCGCACCTTATATTTTAACGGTCCATTCCTGTTACCGATTTTGACGTGGTACCACAGAATAGGTAATAGTACTAAGTGGTCCAGAGGGCAGAGGGCATACTATCATCGCTTAAATCCGTATTGTTTTAATATTGTTGACGTTTTTGTTTTAGAATTTAAATCCTTATTTTAGGGACGTCGTGACATAAAACTGTCATTTTTAAATAAGACTTCTTTATAAGCGATGGCAGTAACCCAGATAGCGTGTATACCGAAGACCGACTTACTTAGGCTAGGTTACTTTAACTTAGTAAAATTGAGTTTATTTTGTTAAACTCAAGCGCACAACCCGTGGAATTTTTAAAAACCAATCCTACCTGGCGAACTCGCGGGCATCATCTAGTAATTCATTCATCTAAGGGTACGAACAAAAACTTTTATAGCGTAAGAACAAGGGCGCACAACATTACCTGCCGTGATATACCTACGTACTATCGTAGGTATATCACGGCAATCCAGCATCCATCAGGGGTCCCCTTCCGTTCCAGGTCATCGCACTAACCAGATATATGTACAGGAGTACTTTAGGCACTCAAGAAACAAAGACTTCTCTTAGCGCGAGCTTTCACGTGTCGATAACGATAGAGTTTGAGCACCACGGCAACGATAGACCTAATAATCTCTTGTTTCAAAGCCCTACTTTCGGTACAGTGACGGGATCCTCTCCGAATGGTGATAATTTTAAAACAATATGAGATGGTGATAATTAAAAAAAATGAGTTTGTTGGGCTCTCCTCTGACCAGGGCGTGTTTGGAACCCTGGTAGCATTAGTTTTAAGATACCGTAATTGGTTATGATCATCATGTTTTACAAGTTATTGGATGTCAAAAAGTTTACAGTGTAGGTACCTAATTTGAAAAAAATAATATTGATTGATTAATTATTATATATTAGATATAATTACGGGATGAGACTGGGCCTTGTTACCTTTTCGTGCTCTCACAGGTAGCATTTATAAGGTCTAAGACTGTTTACTGTTCACGGGTAGATAGACTAACTGAGGAACTTGAACTTTATACAAGGTTACAGCTCAAGCTTTTTTAGATATGCAGTTTTGTTTCACTTTACTTAGACTCTATAATCTTTGATCAACCCTATCGAGGTGATAAAATTCATACTAACCCTATACCCGCGGGACCCGAATAAAGAACGTATGGTGCTATCTAAAGTTTGGCAGTTGGAATCACCGTAGTAGCCTCCTCAGGGTCTGAGGGATAAGACCCTTTAGGTATTATTTTGACTTACTGTGCAGTGGAGATAGTGAGCTTCTTTGTAGTTGGTAAATCCAGGGTATATAATATTAGAAACTAGCTGATGCCCGCAACGCCATCCGCGTGGATTGAAGTTTTTTGGTTCTCTAAATTTTTCCGGGATAAAAATCCAGATATGTACCAGACTATAATCTATCTCTGTGCCAAATTTCATTTAGATCCGTTCAGGCGTTCTGGCGTGATTGAGTAACAAACATCCATCCATCCATCCATCCAAACTTTCGCATTTATAAAATTAGTATAGATAGTTATAGTTATTGTAAGAATATATTATAGCACTATTTAATTAAAATAACAGTAGTTATTATTTATACTTTTTTTTTATTGAAAAAGAAAACAATAGAACTTAATGCTAGCTAGCCTAACCTAATTACTATATAAATCATGCCCGCGTGGAATGGTGGCAAGAATGCTGGCTGCATTTATTTATATTAATAATACTGTAAACCCAATAATAATAATTAATTAAACTAGAACAAATAGTTTAGTCTCGTAAATTGAATATAATAACACTATTTAGTTGGAGGCTTCTACAAGGCGTTTACAGAGTCGTAGGCTTATATAGAGCTGAGGATGAATGGGGAGGCTTAATTGAAACTCTATCTACGTGTCCATTGTCAATAATACCGACTTAAGGGGCTTAGTTTATTTTTATTTGCGACGCCTTGCGCGTGGATTTGGGTTTTTTTTGCCAATACAAGTCAGCCTTTGACTGCGATCTCACCTGATGGTAAGTGATCATGCAGTTTAAGATGCTAGCTGGCCAACCTGTTATGGGCATATTAAACCCATACTCCTACTCACTTTCTACACGGCATTGTACCGGAACGCTAAATCGCTTGGCGGCACGGCATTGTACGGAAATAGCTTAACAGAGTTTTAATATATAGGCCACGCAAAGATAACTCACTCAAACTTAAATTAAAATGTTTTTTGTTGAATTATACTTTGATGAGTGCTTTTGAATCATCGAGTGATTCTATCACTGGTTAGGAATGCCATTCCTAATGTCATTCCTAATACAAGTAAGCAGGAAGACAGATATACAAAGTAATTATATTAAGCCATTAACTAGGTATTTCAATTTTGCTGTTAAAAAAAACATAAAAGTGCTTTCTATTTTCAGGTCAACCGTTTTTTCACACATAATTTAGTATGATAACTTTTGGAAAACGCTAATACCTACTATTGACATTCATTAAAGTCCTATAGATCCATACTAATAGTATAAATCCGAATGTGTCTGTCTGTCTGCTACGCTTTCACGGCCCACCTATTCGACCGATATTAGTGAAATTTGGTACAGGGATAGGTTGGATCCTGGGGAAGGACATAGGCTACTTTTTATCTCGGAAAAATAAAGAGTTCCCGCGGGAATCAAAAAATCTTAATCCACGCGGACGAAGTCGCGGGAATCAACTAGTTTACTTTAAGTACCGATACTAATCCACACCTAATATCATAAATGCGAAAGTGTGTCTGTCTGTCGACGTTTTCACGGTCTATCCGTTCAACGGATATCAATGAAATTTGGTACAGGGATAGGTTGTATCTCGGGGAAGGACATAGACTATTTTTATTCTGGAAAGATAAAGCGTATAAAATCGTAAACATAATGTACAAAGGTTTATTGGACATATCAATACAATGGAAACGTGCTGTACTCGGGAGGTTTTGGAGAAGTTATTTCGGGGGATTAGCGCGCTTGCTCCCGAGAGCATTTGGGGTAATTTAAAATATGTTTTGTTAGGCCGCTTTAGTTTTGAGCTGTTCACTGTGTAATAAACTAGAATATCTAGCTAGTATTTCTGTAATCATCGTTGAAAATAAAATGTTTCCAAAGTCTGCCAATTCGTCTAAATAATATGTTTTAAGCAATCCATACCTACACCTACTTATTATAAATGAGAAAGTGTGTCTGTCTGTCTGATACGCTTTCATGGCCCATGGCGTCAAAATCGGCTGAAAAATCCCGGGGAAAGACATAGACTACTTTTTTTAATATACTTAGTTTGAGATCTACAACGTGACGATCGCAATCATCTCTGTTTGGTTGCTACTTGAAGTTTGAAATGACAGCACTCTTCCAAGAAAACCCTAACGAATACAGTACCTCGCTATACCTAAACTAGCGGCACGCTATGATGGCCGGTTTGACGTTTGTCCGCTCATGAAGTTCCGTATTAATTGATAACGACTTTGAAGGAAATAATTGTATTACTTTATTGACGATAGTGATGTGCAGAGATTCATAAATTTTATCGAATGTAGTTTCTCATGAAGTTCCGTATTAATTGATAACGACTTTGAAGGAAATAATTGTATTACTTTATTGACGATAGTGATGTGCAGAGATTCATAAATTTTATCGAATGTAGTTTTAGGTTTAGGACTCAAAATTTATTTATTAAATTGATTTCTTAAATGTATACAAGTGTAGAAAAATCAGTTTGCACCAATTAAGGGGTGAATGTACTTGTGAATATGAACAATTTTCACTATGTGGACAAACCTCTGAAATCGCAAAAAAATATCAATAAATTTTTAAAAATGGAATCTAATACGATCGTCACATAGGATCGCTGGCTAGCACAACTACTACCTCCGGCAAACTCGCGTCAATGCTCAATGCAAAACAAAGCAGTTTCGAATTGACGTTGCTTCGAAAAGTATAAACTGTCAGTGCAATGCGATTGTGATATAGTTTTGACCTGGCTTTGGATTTCAAATATTGATACTGCATTACTGTTGACCCTTGCTCGTTAATTTGGACTCTGTTCAAGCCCTTTGTTGTGGATTTCGTCGATATGACCGAACGTACGCAGAGAACTGTTCTAAATAGTCAGACACGTGAGTTCGTAATACGCCTTCGTAACTATTTCGATCGTGAAGCTCAAAATGGAGGGCCAATTTTACCTATAACGTCAGTGGTTGAACGCGTAGCTGATGCGCTTAATATTGGACAACGAACTGTTAGACGGATAACTAAAAAAAAATATGGCGAGACTGGCACAGAAGAAAATAAACTTCACACACCAAAAAAGAGAAAACGAGCAAAACCAGTCGTAGGCATCGATAGCTTTGATGCCGATGCTATCCGAAGACATGTTTACGGCTACTATTTACAGAAGGAGTATCCAACAAGAAAAAAGTTGGTGCATTCACTGAAGGAAGCTGGATTATTCTTCGGTGGGGAAAGTTCTTTAACGAAGATTTTGAAGACCATTGGATTTCGATACAAAAAATGTAACAAACGCAAAATATTGATGGAAAGATTTGATATAGCGATGGCAAGGTATACTTTTTTACGGCAAGTGAAAGAAATCAAAAATTGGCAAAATGTTGTGTTCTTGGATGAAACATGGCTTAATGCTAACCATACTGTAGGCCGTTCTTGGAACGATGACACAGCAGCATCTACTTCCAAAGTTCCTGTAGGAAAAGGATCGCGACTTATAATTTGTCACGCCGGAACCATCAACGGGTTTGTCGAAGGTTCTCTCATGGCTTTTGCGTCAAAAACCACTGGAGACTATCATGAAGACATGAATGGAGAAAAGTTTACTGAATGGTTTACCTCAATGTTGTGTAGCCTCCCTGAACCATCTATTATAATTATGGACAACGCCCCATACCACTCGATGCAAATTGACAAGCCACCTGCCCAATCCCAAAAGAAAGCTGATATCGTCGCATGGCTTCGTAAAAATGGCGTAGATGCAAACATGAATATGTTAAAAGCGGAATTAGTACGTCTTTTAAAAGAAAACAAACCAACCAAGATCCGATACGTCATTGACGAAATAGCATTAGAACATGGGCACAGAGTTATACGGTTACCGCCTTACCATTGTGAGTATAATGCGATTGAGTTGGTGTGGGCTCAAATTAAGGGATATGCTGCAAGACACAATACAGAACCCCCATTTACCACAAAAAAAATGCTAAAATTATTAGAAGAAGCTTGTGAACATGTGACTAAAGGAGACTGGGAAAAGGTTGTGAATAGAACTGTTAAATTAATAAGGGAAGATTATGAAAGAGATGTGAAAATAGATAATATTATAGAAAAAGAACATATAATTATTAATGTATGTGATGATAGCAGTGACGACAGTGAAAATAGTAGTATGGACGAATCTGATTAATTATGGCCTTTTGTGGCACCTTTTTTGGTATCTTTTGTATTCATATGTTTCTTGTGTGCATATAAAGTATGTATATTCATTTTCGTTCAAATATTCAGTTCGTTCAAATAAATTAAATAAACATATACATTTTTGTTTTATTAAACCTATTTAATCAGGTACAAAAACAAAACTTAATTGTTTTTTGTTCGAGAATAAATTGACATTCCACATCACTATTGTAATGTGTCAAACCGGCCATCATAGCGTGCCGCTAGTGTAGGCCAAAATTAATTCTTGCCTCAAAAACACCATAAAATCAGAAACAAAAATTAATAGTTAACTGAGAGACGTCATTTTAAATCTAATAAATCGGACTCCAAGGATGGTGGACGATAATAGCTTATTTTAATATTAATATTAATATATTAATATTTTGTAATGTATTAAGAATTCCATCCATAATCCCTATGAATTTGAATTTCTATGAATACTCATTATAATTTCGTTTAATTAAGAACACGATATGATTAGTTTCCACAGCGCTAAGCCCTTCAATTATTTCGAAACTAATAGTATAATGGCACATGTGTGGTATACATTTATGATGAAACAATTTAAATCCTGTATCAAATTAATGTGAATTCGTGTCAATTAATCGTACTATAGAGATTGTTTACACTGGTTGGGCGACCAGTAGACCGATTGATCGAGTAGATCCGAATTTAGTCAACAAATACCTATTTGCTGACGCTTTGGAAGTTTGTCATTCCCTGTATATGTGGATGGGTAGGTTCCACTTGGAACCTTTTCATCGAGATCATCAGGATCCTTTCATCCTAAAAATCTACCCATACTGAATAATATTCTAAATGCGAAAGTGTGTCTGTCTGTCTATCTATCGGTCTGCCTGCTACGTTTTCCCGGCCCATATTTTCAACCGATTTTGGTAAAATTTAGTACAGAGGTAGGTTGCGTCCCGGGAAAGGACATGGACTATATTTTATGCCGGAAATTAGTAGTTCCCGTCCGAATCGAAATCGAAAAACCTTAATCGTTTATACCTCTAACTCGCAAGTAAATGTGCAGCGGGACGGACGACATCAAACGCAACACAACGGTATTAGGCGGTATTAGTAGTATAGTATAGAAGTCCTTTTATGGAACTTATGTCCAACTTTGGAGGTATATGCGTTGACGACAACGACAACACGAGTACAGTGTGTTCATCAAACTGTAGGTAATGTATTTCTGAAGAATTACATATTCGGTCAACGCACTGCATTCGGCGCAAGATTAAATAAGCGTATACAAATTGTACAATTGCCACGTCTGCGAAAATCAAGTTAGAAAAATTGGTTCAGTGTGAAACATACCAAGGGGAGTTTGGGGGTGATGGAACGCAGCGCTATTAATTATATTACACGGCTGTGACAGCGGCAACTTTCTGGAACTTCATTACCACCCCCACCCGCACCTGGAATCCTGGAATCCAAACAATTCATGTTAGCTCCTGGATTGTTTAGTGTTAAAATTAAATGTTTTTGAATAAGACGAGATTTTAAGGGCTGTTTTGATGCTAAAGCGACGCAATATGACTTCATAGACGATTTACGCGACGACGTAGAAAACGTGAAGGGTCAGCTGCTCTTTGATACTGTCGCATTGCGTCGTATCGAGTCGCGGTGTCGCGTTTGTCACTCGCGCAGAAAAATGTCTGATGCCACGTTTGTGATAGATTCACATACAAGATCTGACGGAAAAAAAATATATTTTTTTATTCCGCTAGTTAGCCATTGACTGCGATTTCACCTGCGTGCTAAGTGATGATGCAGTCTAAGATGGTTACGGGCTAATCTTTAAGGGGGGGCAGTTAAAAAATCTTGTCTTTTCTGGTGGTAACTATAGCCACGGCCGAAGGACGCCTTCTCCACGAATTATTCATCAATGGAAGCACAGATCCTACCATTGCATCAGCCAGGTTGGTATTTAAAAATAAAGCCATGAAAATGTTCTTTTTTTGCGAGATAGGCTTGCGCTTGACGCCAATCATGCTTAGTGCAAAACAATGATGAAGTCTAGGTTGGAACCCGCTTGCCTTGAAGGTACAAGAGTATTCACTCGAAACTTAAACAAGTCCAACTCTTTTAATGGATATTACAAAGTATTTATATTAATGTTCAATACTGATCAACTTCCCCCCTTGATTGGAATCAATCTTC
This sequence comes from Erebia palarica, assembly GCA_964035005.1. Lineage (NCBI taxonomy): Eukaryota > Metazoa > Arthropoda > Insecta > Lepidoptera > Nymphalidae > Erebia > Erebia palarica. The sequence goes on from OZ035989.1 coordinate 14,879,457, forward strand.
GACAAACTTTTCAGTCAATTCTGGTTTAATTAAAAACTTTTTGCCACCTTTTTAATAAGGCTGTTCGCGAATGAAGGATAAAAATGAACTTTCGTTCAAAAACTCACTAAACGGTGGACTATTCAAATCACTTAATAGAGAGATAATTAACCTTACGTTCCTCAAAATGATTTCTAATTTCGGTGGGCTTACTACCATCGCTCAGCGTTATAAATTTAAAATTGCAGTTTTTTTAGGCTTATCTAGACGTCCCTTGAATAATTATTGCAATTCTGAAACGAGAGTGTCAACAATATCAAAATAATACTGCTTTAAGCGACGGCAGTAAGCCCTAGAAAATTGTACGCCCGCCCGTTACGAGCCGGCTTCATTCAGAAATTTGAATCTTGAATCTTTAATAAGTCACACTTTACTAAAAGGTTGACCAAAATTAAAAATAATTTTATTTTAAAATATAAGAATGAAAACTTAATTCATGTAAAATGTTCAAATAAATATTATATCCATATTGACATCGACTGCATCACTCGACATAACTACTGATAAGCAGAAAGAGTGGATCCTTTGATTCAAATGATTCGTTGGTAATCATTCATTCCTTTCCAATAAGCAGTTATTGGGCATCCCTACTCCTTTCATGTTTAAAAGGAAACTTCGGTTAATTGCAAGTTCTTTATAAATGTTTCTTAGTCATTTTGTTTAATTTTATTAAGTGTTTTGGGGGGTGTAAAAGGGTGAAACAACTTTTGTATAACGGTGTATTTCTATGGCATATTGAAGGCCGAAGGGTGAAGTTGAACGTGGAATGAATGGGAATAATATAAAAGTTACTTTGCAAGAGGCTCTGCCATTTTGCATTAAAACTTTTGTCTTTACAAAATTCCTCATTATCTTTTTCTTTTATGAAGTTAAAATATAAGTCAATAATTTTATGGTACTTTTGAATATGAAAAATGTTTTATTATTGATATATAATTTCAGAGGAACTCCTTAATTTTCTGGGATAACTAGTATGGAAATTTCCCCGGGAAACAGCCAGATCGCTTGAAAAGATGGCCCTTTAAAGCGTAGCAGACAGGCAGACACACTTTCGCATTTATAATATTATTAGTATATTAGTATAGACTTTGCCCGCCTCAGTTAATAGTTAACCTTGAACTGAGAGCTTACTACCGTCGTATAAAGCAGTATTATTTTAATATTGTGTAGTTATTATTTGTTGTATTATATTTAGCATCTAGTTCCTTCATTATCATGAACTTCCGCAACGTAACGCCTACTTCTATCCAATATATAATATTATTGACGTGCTTGTTTCAGAATTATAACCCTTATTTTATGGTGGTCATATTACACCATTTTTCGAAAAAAAACAAATTAACATTGCTATTTTTCGAACTCGGGAGCGTAGTGGAGGACCAAAAGGCGCGTGCCTAGGATTCGAACTCATGACCCAATAAAAAGGATGCCGAGGTCTTAACCACAAGGCTGTTTCCCTAGTTAAAAAAGCATAGATCAACAATACAGTACCAAACCATCGCATCACATCTATCAATACTGATTCAATTTATCTCGTAGCTCGTTTGAACAGAATTAGCGCTGACTCAGCAAGTCCCAACTACTCCGCTTGGCCGCCATTTTGAGAGCAGCATGGTCCTTTGGCCTTTGACGTTTATTCTATCCATCCATCAATCTTTGCTTAAACATAAACATTATTCGCTGTCGAGAAATATTAATGACTTCACTAAGTAATTATACGTACTGATATTTTAAAATTCTATGTATGTATGTATGTATGTATGTATGTATGTAGGTATGTATGTATGTATGTATGTATGTATGTGAGTTTGTATATTCCACCATAACTTCTATACGCCTGAACCGATTTTGATAAATAAGGTATTGTTAGAATCCCTAGCTTATTCCGGGTGACATACGCTAGTAAAATTTTTAAAAAAATTGATGGGTTGACCATGGTCCCGCATTAAAGACTAAAGTTGAAAAAAAATATTCGAAAAAGATTAACTATATAATCATCATCTAGAAAATGATGAGTAGATTCCAAAAATATATAACACTATAGTTCAATATCCAGTGATTCACATAAAAATATCATTTAATAAAAATGTGAATAAGATTTCAAAGGCTATATTATATGCAAATCGCTTCGGCAGGGCAGTCGTATTTTTTTAATTCGTTAAATTAAGTTCACTTGTATAACTCTTGGGTTTCTAACGATTATTATCCGATGCTAGTGATAATACCCGAGATTCAAACTTAAAGTGCTCTCCGAGGCAGGCAAGAAACGGAAAGGCTTAATCAGACATCCAAATTCGGTCGTCCATCCAGTTACCGACTTTCGTCAATGTTGCTTAGCAATCACAATCGACTGATGTGCGTTGCCGCAGCTAGGCCACTCGTCTTTCATATAAAAAAGGGTCATCATATAACAGGGTCACAAAACCCAAAACTCCCAGGAAAATGTCTTTTAAGTGAAAATCTCGTGTATTTTTCAAAGTTTAATTCATTATCTTACGTTATTTCAGGCCCACGTGTAACATAGCAAAACGGGTTATTAGACCCTTAAAACAGCTGTTTGAACAAATTAAGTAATTAACTACCCTCCCCCGTCCCTCTTCTCCCTCTACCCCGATTTAGATATTGCTAAACGCAACCCGTGCCTTAATTAGATGTGGACCTTTTTATGAACCACTGCTTTGGAAAACGGTTCAAGTACCTACATATACAAGGACATTTTGTGTTACCTGAGGTATAGTCCAAACGGTCGGTTTAATAAATAATAGTTAACAGAAATATTCTAAAACTTTATCAAGTTTGGATGGATGGATGGATGTTTGTTGCGTAAGCTATCACGCCAGAACGGCTGTTCCTCAGAGATAGATTAATGTCTTTCATAACAGATAGGCTACTTTTTAACCCGGAAAATTAAAGAATTCCCGAGGAAGCAAAAATTTTCAATCCACGCGGACGAAGCTGCGGGAAACAGCTAGTAAGGTATGAAACGTGATGGTGATAATTAATAATAATAACAAAAAAGTCTTAAAACTAAGGCTACAAAGGTTCCAATCGTGCCCTGGTATTGTGATTTGCTGGATGTTTCATAAACCATTATTCTAGTCTTTGACATGTCATAGAATCGAACGAGACTAAGCCCCGTTTATAGTCGGACCTAAAATCGAATTAAAAATTGTAATCCATGGTTTCTGTTCATGTTTCCCTGATTCAGGAAAATTAAACCATTTCTGCTTAATTTAACTTTATCATCGACCCTTTTTCGTGTTCAAAATATTCATAGCTCGCGATTTAAAGGCGAACACACATAACTGTATTCTTCTTCTTTTGATACTTATAGTCCGGTCAAATTAGACATAAAAAAATAGTGATCAAATAACAAAGACTCCGACAGAGCTGAATTTTGCTAGAAACCTTGGGTACACCATAAAGCGCCAAAAGTCGATCCCATGTGTGTTAACAAGTTATTCAAGGTCAAAGGTACATTTTTTCGTTTCTTTTTGGATTTTTCTCGAAAACGGTAAGTTTTATCAAAAATATAGCCCAGACAAAAATTGTTGATCATAAAATGATCTACAAAAAAGGTGCAAATACTTTTTTCCTAACTGGAAAAAAATTATAAATAACTTTTATCCTGGAAAATTACGGAGTACGGGAATAACGGAAGAAGTCGCATCATATTGTAGTTTTTTATAAATATTCGTATTCATCTGCTGCACCCACTTAAAGTTCATCTAAAAGGTTCTAGGTATTTTTGGTAGGATCTCAATCTGGAAAAACTGTTGAAAGAATGGAGGCACTAGTTATGAGAAATAAACCTGGGAGAGTTTGAAGCCTTCTAACCACTAAACCATCGACCATCAATGTAGAAACAAAATAATATGTAATATTGGTTTGCAGGCAATTGAATAGCAAAGTAAGATATTGCTAAGATCTTGATAGTTCTTAATATTGAAGATATTAAGGTGATATTAGAATAGCGAGCGAGCGTTTTCGCCTCACCTATCGTCTTAGCAGTACCAGTTGTAATGAAGGCTCGTTATATTTAGGGTTGTAAAATACACCTAAACGACTTGTCAAAGTAGAGACCCTTGAGTATTGGTAACAATAATGACAAAATAGTCCTAGTCCTGGGCTTCTGGGATCTGGTGGGATGTTTTGGCAGTGGCTAGTTACCACCCTAAATGCAAAACCGTGCCGTTGAGAGGTTTATTGTTTCACTATGATGCTGCGTATAAACAAATTACAAGGTTTCATACATGTCGTTATAATGAATCGCTGGCATATTCAAATTCAAATGTTTTTTATTCAAATAAACTTTCACAAGTGCTTTTCAATCGTCCAATTCGCCTGGTGGGAGGCTTCGGCTGTGGCTAGTTACCACCCTACCGGCAAAAACGTGCCGCCAAGCGATTTGGCGTTCCGGTGCGATGCCGTGTAGAAACCGAATAGGGGTATGGGTTTAATACAACTGCCATGCCCCTAGAAGGTTAGCCCGCTACCATCTTAGACTGCATCATCACTTACCATCAAGATGAGATCGCAGTCAAGGGCTAACATGTAGCGGATAAAAAAAAATATTCTATCGCTACTTTGGAATGGCATACCGAGAAAAACTAGCAAGAAACTCGGCGGTTGCTCTTTTTATAAAAATAATAACAAATTAATAAAATACCACTTACAGGCTAGCTACCCAGCTTCTATTTTAGATTGCATCAGGTGAAATCACAATCAAAGGCTATCAATAATCAGACTATACTATAATCAGACTAGCAGATGCCCGCGACTTCGTCCGCGTTAAATCCTTCGTTTTTTAATTCCCACGAGAACATCCTAATTTTTCGGTTTAATATATAGCCTATGACACTCGCAAATAATGTGGCTTTCTATTGGTACCAGAATTTTAAACCTCACAAATTTTACACTATATTAATATAGATTTACAAAACAATGTGCCTATAGGTAGATTGTGGCAACCCTAGTGATATTCTTCGTAATCGGATTGCCAGCATGTAGTTGTAATGAACCTTATTTCAGCATAGATTTCTAATGAAGCCATTACGCAGGATCAGCGCAATATTATGTTATTGTTAGCTGAATTTCAGGTACCTACCGATAAAAATAGAGTTATATATGTCACCGTAAGATTGCAAAAACCGTTAGATTCTAATATATCTAGCGAAATTGTAAACTATCGACAGATTGTGAACCGTTCAATTTTCTGAGTGTTAATTTTTGAAATATTCATTGTATTTGCGTTTTCTTGTCTCTTTCTTGTAGGTTAGGTCAAGGTTCGACATAAATAATCAGGCAGGTTTTATCGGGTTAATATACCTAACAGATTACAATCTACCGAAAAATAATGCGTTAAATTGTAATCTGTCGACAGTTTACAATTTCGCTAGTTAGATTACAATCTAACGGTTTTTGCAATTTTACAAGTGCTTAATTATAAATAATAGTGACTTAATTTGAACCAATCCATGTAGTTTTTTCTTCATACAACACCAATAATTAACAGCTCTGTCATTTTCTGCTGAGTATCTTTTTAATCCTATTTTATCGAGGAATTAATCGATTCTTTAACGGTTTTCGAAAAAAGTAAGTAAGGTTTTTTACTCAAATAAAAAAAACTTTGATTTTACTAATAGATCAGGTATGTATTCAATTGTTTGATTAATTTCATAGTTCTGTCGTGTCGTCTGAGTATTTTTAAACATGGGTATCGGTGACCACTTTTTTTTTTAAATAACTTCAATTTATACCTGCGGACAAGCCTATAGATTTTCAGATTGTGTAATATGTACCTATTATAATTTTATTATTAGTATAAAAATATGTTTTCAATATTTTCCATTATTTCAATGCCACGAAGTACCTAAGGTAGAGAAAAAGAGGTACAAAACTCAGAGACTCCATCACACTTACCATCAGGTGAGATCGCAAGGGCTAACTTGTAGTGGATATGTCACCGTAAGATTGTAAAAACCGTTAGATTATAATCTAACTCGCGAAATTCCAAACTGTCGAAAGATTGTAAACTGTTCAATGTTCTGAGTGTCAATTTTTGAAATATTCATTTTATTTACGTTTTCTTGTCTCTTTCTTGTAGGTTAGGTTAGGGTTCGACATAAATAATCAAGTAGTGGTTAGGTTAGTTACACTTAGGTTTTATCGGGTTTAAATACCTATCAGATTACAATCTACCGGAAAATAATGCGTTAAATTCTAATCTTTCGACAGTTTAGAATTTCGCGAGTTAGATTATAATCTTACGGTTTTTACAATGTTACGGTGACAGATATAAATAAACAGAAAAAGATAAATTTGTGGGACTTGTATGATACATCGAATCGAAAAAAGTTCGCCTGCGGCTCGGGTATTAAATTCACGGAAAAAAAATCAATCGCAGGGCTACTCTCAATAGCAAAATTGATCAGCAAGACAGAATAATAATAATTTATTTGCTTACTATCTGATGCCCGTGACTTTGTCCACGTGGATTGAGGTTTTTTTGGTTCCCGCGGGAATTCCTTAATTTTCCGGGATAAAAAGTAGCTTAGGTGCTATTCCAGACTATAAACTTCTCTGTGCCAAATTTCATCCAGATCCGTTCAGCCATTCGGGCGTAATTGAGCAACAAACATCCATCTGTACATCCATGCATCCAAACTTTCGCATTAACAATATTAGTAAAGATAACTTCAAGAAACTAAACACAAATACATCGAGGGAACTATTCCATTTTGCAAGCTCATTAATATGGATCACACCACTTTGCAATGCTAACCACACTTGGCATCCAAAGAAATCTAGTTCCCGATTGAATGTAATCACGCCGATGCCTCCGGGGCGCCCGGGGCCGGTGCAATCTGTATGCTAATAAATATTCCCTTATATCTACTGAACTAGTAATGAGTATTAAAATTTCTGTGAAATTATTCATTTTCATTAAAATAATATGTATTATTGGAAGAATTTTTTCAGTCACTAAGTAATTTTTATTTTTATGTTACTGATCCGTTGTGACGACGAAAGATGATGTGATGTGATGTGACGATGATGATGTGATAGAAACTCCATAGTACATTACATAGTAGTTACATATAGTCCGTAGTATACATATGACCCGATGACAGTATCACTGATATCCATAAAAAATAAAATAAAAACAAAAACTAAACAGGCCTAAAAAATGGTTCCAATTTTGGCCACCGGGCCAGATAAGTTGCTAGGACTGTATTATTTTGTGACACGCATTCTTCGGACTCTCTCTTGAGCCAGCGTGACGAGGTCTCTCACCAGACTAGACCAAACTAGAAAAATCCCAAATGCGATTGAACTCGGGACCTCCCACTCATAATGGCGCTTACCACAGTGCCAGGGAGGTCTTCAACTTTTACCATACTTACCTAACAATATGGCTTATTCTGTTTTGCACGGTCTCTAATGTAAAAGTAGACGTCTAATTTAATTGTAGTCCCTTTCATAATGCTCCTTGCGGAAATGGACAGCACTAGATTTAGACCTATCAATTTAGTTTAGTTTAGAGATCGTGTAAGACAAAATAGCTCGAAGATTCGCCAAGCTTAAGAGGCAATGGGCACATAGTACGAAGAACGGATAAGCGTTGGGGTCCTAAGGTGCTTGAATGGCGGCCTCGCACCGGGCAGCGCAGCGTTTGACGACTATGGTGGATAGACGATATCCAGCGTGTAGCTGGGAGCGGCCGGAAACAAGCGGTACAAGACTGTGCTCTGTGGCAATTCATGCATGAGACCTTCGTCCAGCAGTGGACGTCTATAAGTTGAGACGACGACAAAGACAAAATTAGTCACATTAATTATAAGCAATGAAAACTTTTTTTAATTTAAGATGAATTAGTTGAATTCAAAACATAACTCGTTCAGTAAACTACGCATGCCTACGCCATTAACATACTCATTAATATGGATAGAAGCACTTTGCAATGCTAACCACACTTGCCACCTTACTAAATTAAATCATCGTTTGAATGTAAGCCGAGCCCGTCAGCGTGTGTGATTACAGTCAGGTAACAATGTTCATCATGAAACAATGATAGCCTAGTTATTAAGATACCCGACCGCCTGTATGGGGTCGCGGGTTTGATCCCGAACACGCATCGCCAACTTTTCGAAGTAATGTGCGTTTAAAAAAATTAAATATCATTTGCTTCAAACTTCATAATGTACTCGAAGTGTGTGAATCCGCACTTGGAAAGCGTGGACCTTCGCATTCTCGTGCTCATTAGTGCTCAAAGTATTGGGTTGATAAGGGAGAGAGAGAGAGAAAATGTTCATCTTCTTTATCAATCCATCGGCAGCCCAGATGAATAGGCCCACAGAATGAGAAGGGATCAGGTCATAGTCCACCAAGCTGGCCACGTCTTGTCATATTACAAAGTCAGGTAGGTTTCCCCTTGATATTTTCCTGCAAGTCATTAATAATAATTTAATTTTCAAGTAATTTTACTAGACTGTAATATAATAGAATTTTTCAATTCAATCTTTGTAATAATGAACATTTTTTATAAGCCCTACCGCTACGATTCCGTAGACCACTTATTAATGTCAAATAAATAAATAAAAAACGCACACCCCTAGCAAATTCAGCATATTATTTTATCAAAAAAGATATTATATCAGCGCTTTGAAATGCTAACCACGGGTGGAATGCAAAGAATCGAATCTCGGAGTGGATATAATACCGTTGGCACAAGGGGTGAGATGCAATTTGTATGCTAATGGCCGACTGAGCCAGAGGTCACCAGACGACGGAGTTGTTTGAAGAGCCACCTTAATTTAACGGCACGGACAGACCACAGAATCCATACTTCACTACCCATACGGAAGGAAGTAGGTAGGGGCAACTGATCTACCTGTGGACACTTTCCGTTTTATTTTTTACAAAATTTGTTTAAAATTTTCTCTGGTCTGGTCTGGTGGGAGGCTTCGGCCGTGGCTAGTTACCACCCTACCGGCAAAGACGTACCGCCTAGCGATTTAGCGTTCCGGTACGATGCCATGTACAAATCGACTAGGGTTATGGGTTTAATATAACTTTTTTTTTATTGCGTGATAGGCTTGCGCTTGACGACAATCATGCTTAGTGCAAAGCAATGATGAGGTCTAGGTTGGAACGCGCTTGCCTAGAAGATGCCTATTCACTCTTGCCTTGAAGGTACTGTCATACCCCTAACAGGTTAGCCCGCTACCATCTTAGACTGCATCATCACTTACCATCAGGTGAGACCACAGTCAAGGAGTAACTTGTTGAGGAATTTAAAAAAATCTAAAGACATCTTAAATTATCTTTAGCAGGATGTTGAAGTCTAAGATAGTAGCGGGCTGACCTGTAAGGGGTACGGTATTAAACCACTAATTAGTTTATACAGAGCATTGGACCAGAATTTTTGCCGGTAGGGTTGTATATCGCTAAGCCAAAGCTTCCCATCAGACCATAGAAAATTCAGAACTAATAAATTCCCAAATTAATCCTGCCGGGAATCAACCCTGAGCCTACCGCTGATAAGAAAACAGCACTCACCAGTTTTTACAGAGAGGTCATCAAAAAACTCCATAATATATTATATTCTACAATAAGCTCCCAGGAATGTTGAAAAATCTTATTACCACGTAAAACATTACTTAAATGACAGGAAGCTTGGCAATAATTTGCTGTAATGGCTCTGATAGTTCCTTAGATAAGAGATATCTTGTGAGATGGTGATAATGAAAAAAAAAACCCAGCTTAGTTTGTTTTGGGCTCTTCTCAGACCAGGGCGCGTTTGGAACCCTCTTAGCTTTAGTTTTAAGATACCATAACTCATATATCACCATCATGTTTATGTGTTATATTTTATTAAGCAATTACATAATTTTCTTATATCATAATCACAAAAGGAAACTTAATAATATTTAAAGCCTTAAAAATATAATATATTAACTAAAAAATATTATTAAAAGGAGTCCCTTTAGGCAAGGTTCCGAAGATACTGGCAGCTTTCCCCCTTTGAATAGCTAGGCTAATTCTTTGTCCGAGGTAGCTGCCAGCTCTTCGGTATATGTATCATGTTTTATATGTAAGAAACTGACGTCAATATGTGTACTACAAGTGTACCTAAATTGAATAAATGAATATTTGATTTGATTTGTCGGACTTGTAGACATAGTTTGTTTTCATTTTAAGCTTTAATAGATCACTGGTTTTATACTTTAGACCAAATAAGTAGACAAACATTATTTTTGATTGACTCGGGATCTTGCAAATCCCTAATTACAACTTCGCCAGGTAGGTCGTAAAATCAAAATCAAGACGTATTCTTAGGAGCTCGAATAAAATCAACCCAATCAACGTTGAGCAACAATAAAAACTGATCCGGAAACTTAAGGCCTGATTACATGTATTCATTATTAAAAGAAAAACTCATCAAAGGGGAATCTCGTTACTCCCGAAGTTGCCCGAGAGTTGCCGAACTATCGCGAAGTTGTGTTCTTTGAAACAGCCCACAACTATCGGTCGGGTTTTAGTTGCGGTGGTTGGTGTAACATGAGAATTATAAGCGATTATCGGGTGATTTTATCGGGCTTAGTAATTAATTCAATTCAATTTATTTATTTCAGATAACAAAAATCCATATTTATTACAATTTTATCAATATTAGAATTTAGAAATACATATATCATTATTATTTTAAAAATCAAAATCAAAGTTTAATTTAAAAAGTCAAAATGCATTAGAATATTAAAAAAATATATATATAAATATAATTTAAAAAACATATAAATTAATCTTCATCTATATTATGTAAAAATAATAATAATTATCATTATATTAGTGGTCTTGGCCATTTTAGAGATCTTTCATCGTTTCAACCCATCGCCCACTACTGAGCACTTAGCCTTTCAAAATGAGAAAGGTTTGGCCATAATCCATCACGATGGCCACGTGCAGTATGTGCAGACTTCACACACGTTTTGAGAGCATTAGAAGATTTCTAGAGCATGTAGGTCTCTTCACGATATTTTCCTTCACGGTTTGAGCAAATGATGTTTTAATAATTGCTTAAACGTTTATGTTATGTTAGTAGTGCATGCCCGAGGATCAAACTCACGTACATCTGAATAGAGGGCTGAACGTCCACCACACCAACCACAAGGCCATACAATAATCTTAAATAGGGATTATTGTATGGCCATATTATTTTATATATTTGTATTAGTAAACACTACATTATAATATCATATACTTAGTTTACATAAGTATTTTTAGAAAATAAATAAATTGGCTGTCATAGGAACTGCCGATAGAAGTGAAAACGAATATTTAATTTTATTTTCTAATTAAAAAAATACATAATAATACTTAAAATATTTCAAATATAAACCTTAAAACTAAGGCGTTAAAGTTTAATTACGAGTGTACTACATTTATATTTAAGACCTTTTGTTCGCCCACGGTTACACAGCACTAATTAATATAAACCATAAAACTAAGTTTTTTGCATTCTGACAACACGAATATTTGTCTTCAAAAGTACTTGACAGACTTGTACTAATTCATCGATGGTTCTATAACAATGTTGTTATAAACTATTTAAAATTAAACTAGCGGCACGCTATGATGGCCGGTTTGACGTTTGTCCGCTCATGAAGTTCCGTATTAATTGATAACGACTTTGAAGGAAATAATTGTATTACTTTATTGACGATAGTGATGTGCAGAGATTCATAAATTTTATCGAATGTAGTTTCTCATGAAGTTCCGTATTAATTGATAACGACTTTGAAGGAAATAATTGTATTACTTTATTGACGATAGTGATGTGCAGAGATTCATAAATTTTATCGAATGTAGTTTTAGGTTTAGGACTCAAAATTTATTTATTAAATTGATTTCTTAAATGTATACAAGTGTAGAAAAATCAGTTTGCACCATTTAAGGGGTGAATGTACTTGTGAATATGAACAATTTTCACTATGTGGACAAACCTCTGAAATCGCAAAAAAATATCAATAAATTTTTAAAAATGGAATCTAATACGATCGTCACATAGGATCGCTGGCTAGCACAACTACTACCTCCGGCAAACTCGCGTCAATGCTCAATGCAAAACAAAGCAGTTTCGAATTGACGTTGCTTCGAAAAGTATAAACTGTCAGTGCAATGCGATTGTGATATAGTTTTGACCTGGCTTTGGATTTCAAATATTGATACTGCATTACTGTTGACCCTTGCTCGTTAATTTGGACTCTGTTCAAGCCCTTTGTTGTGGATTTCGTCGATATGACCGAACGTACGCAGAGAACTGTTCTAAATAGTCAGACACGTGAGTTCGTAATACGCCTTCGTAACTATTTCGATCGTGAAGCTCAAAATGGAGGGCCAATTTTACCTATAACGTCAGTGGTTGAACGCGTAGCTGATGCGCTTAATATTGGACAACGAACTGTTAGACGGATAACTAAAAAAAAATATGGCGAGACTGGCACAGAAGAAAATAAACTTCACACACCAAAAAAGAGAAAACGAGCAAAACCAGTCGTAGGCATCGATAGCTTTGATGCCGATGCTATCCGAAGACATGTTTACGGCTACTATTTACAGAAGGAGTATCCAACAAGAAAAAAGTTGGTGCATTCACTGAAGGAAGCTGGATTATTCTTCGGTGGGGAAAGTTCTTTAACGAAGATTTTGAAGACCATTGGATTTCGATACAAAAAATGTAACAAACGCAAAATATTGATGGAAAGATTTGATATAGCGATGGCAAGGTATACTTTTTTACGGCAAGTGAAAGAAATCAAAAATTGGCAAAATGTTGTGTTCTTGGATGAAACATGGCTTAATGCTAACCATACTGTAGGCCGTTCTTGGAACGATGACACAGCAGCATCTACTTCCAAAGTTCCTGTAGGAAAAGGATCGCGACTTATAATTTGTCACGCCGGAACCATCAACGGGTTTGTCGAAGGTTCTCTCATGGCTTTTGCGTCAAAAACCACTGGAGACTATCATGAAGACATGAATGGAGAAAAGTTTACTGAATGGTTTACCTCAATGTTGTGTAGCCTCCCTGAACCATCTATTATAATTATGGACAACGCCCCATACCACTCGATGCAAATTGACAAGCCACCTGCCCAATCCCAAAAGAAAGCTGATATCGTCGCATGGCTTCGTAAAAATGGCGTAGATGCAAACATGAATATGTTAAAAGCGGAATTAGTACGTCTTTTAAAAGAAAACAAACCAACCAAGATCCGATACGTCATTGACGAAATAGCATTAGAACATGGGCACAGAGTTATACGGTTACCGCCTTACCATTGTGAGTATAATGCGATTGAGTTGGTGTGGGCTCAAATTAAGGGATATGCTGCAAGACACAATACAGAACCCCCATTTACCACAAAAAAAATGCTAAAATTATTAGAAGAAGCTTGTGAACATGTGACTAAAGGAGACTGGGAAAAGGTTGTGAATAGAACTGTTAAATTAATAAGGGAAGATTATGAAAGAGATGTGAAAATAGATAATATTATAGAAAACGAACATATAATTATTAATGTATGTGATGATAGCAGTGACGACAGTGAAAATAGTAGTATGGACGAATCTGATTAATTATGGCCTTTTGTGGCACCTTTTTTGGTATCTTTTGTATTCATATGTTTCTTGTGTGCATATAAAGTATGTATATTCATTTTCGTTCAAATATTCAGTTCGTTCAAATAAATTAAATAAACATATACATTTTTGTTTTATTAAACCTATTTAATCAGGTACAAAAACAAAACTTAATTGTTTTTTGTTCGAGAATAAATTGATATTCCACATCACTATTGTAATGTGTCAAACCGGCCATCATAGCGTGCCGCTAGTGTAAACTAGCGGCACGCTATGATGGGCGGTTTGACGTTTGTCCGCTCATGAAGTTCCGTATTAATTGATAACGACTTTGAAGGAAATAATTGTATTACTTTATTGACGATAGTGATGTGCAGAGATTCATAAATTTTATCGAATGTAGTTTCTCATGAAGTTCCGTATTAATTGATAACGACTTTGAAGGAAATAATTGTATTACTTTATTGACGATAGTGATGTGCAGAGATTCATAAATTTTATCGAATGTAGTTTTAGGTTTAGGACTCAAAATTTATTTATTAAATTGATTTCTTAAATGTATACAAGTGTAGAAAAATCAGTTTGCACCATTTAAGGGGTGAATGTACTTGTGAATATGAACAATTTTCACTATGTGGACAAACCTCTGAAATCGCAAAAAAATATCAATAAATTTTTAAAAATGGAATCTAATACGATCGTCACATAGGATCGCTGGCTAGCACAACTACTACCTCCGGCAAACTCGCGTCAATGCTCAATGCAAAACAAAGCAGTTTCGAATTGACGTTGCTTCGAAAAGTATAAACTGTCAGTGCAATGCGATTGTGATATAGTTTTGACCTGGCTTTGGATTTCAAATATTGATACTGCATTACTGTTGACCCTTGCTCGTTAATTTGGACTCTGTTCAAGCCCTTTGTTGTGGATTTCGTCGATATGACCGAACGTACGCAGAGAACTGTTCTAAATAGTCAGACACGTGAGTTCGTAATACGCCTTCGTAACTATTTCGATCGTGAAGCTCAAAATGGAGGGCCAATTTTACCTATAACGTCAGTGGTTGAACGCGTAGCTGATGCGCTTAATATTGGACAACGAACTGTTAGACGGATAACTAAAAAAAAATATGGCGAGACTGGCACAGAAGAAAATAAACTTCACACACCAAAAAAGAGAAAACGAGCAAAACCAGTCGTAGGCATCGATAGCTTTGATGCCGATGCTATCCGAAGACATGTTTACGGCTACTATTTACAGAAGGAGTATCCAACAAGAAAAAAGTTGGTGCATTCACTGAAGGAAGCTGGATTATTCTTCGGTGGGGAAAGTTCTTTAACGAAGATTTTGAAGACCATTGGATTTCGATACAAAAAATGTAACAAACGCAAAATATTGATGGAAAGATTTGATATAGCGATGGCAAGGTATACTTTTTTACGGCAAGTGAAAGAAATCAAAAATTGGCAAAATGTTGTGTTCTTGGATGAAACATGGCTTAATGCTAACCATACTGTAGGCCGTTCTTGGAACGATGACACAGCAGCATCTACTTCCAAAGTTCCTGTAGGAAAAGGATCGCGACTTATAATTTGTCACGCCGGAACCATCAACGGGTTTGTCGAAGGTTCTCTCATGGCTTTTGCGTCAAAAACCACTGGAGACTATCATGAAGACATGAATGGAGAAAAGTTTACTGAATGGTTTACCTCAATGTTGTGTAGCCTCCCTGAACCATCTATTATAATTATGGACAACGCCCCATACCACTCGATGCAAATTGACAAGCCACCTGCCCAATCCCAAAAGAAAGCTGATATCGTCGCATGGCTTCGTAAAAATGGCGTAGATGCAAACATGAATATGTTAAAAGCGGAATTAGTACGTCTTTTAAAAGAAAACAAACCAACCAAGATCCGATACGTCATTGACGAAATAGCATTAGAACATGGGCACAGAGTTATACGGTTACCGCCTTACCATTGTGAGTATAATGCGATTGAGTTGGTGTGGGCTCAAATTAAGGGATATGCTGCAAGACACAATACAGAACCCCCATTTACCACAAAAAAAATGCTAAAATTATTAGAAGAAGCTTGTGAACATGTGACTAAAGGAGACTGGGAAAAGGTTGTGAATAGAACTGTTAAATTAATAAGGGAAGATTATGAAAGAGATGTGAAAATAGATAATATTATAGAAAACGAACATATAATTATTAATGTATGTGATGATAGCAGTGACGACAGTGAAAATAGTAGTATGGACGAATCTGATTAATTATGGCCTTTTGTGGCACCTTTTTTGGTATCTTTTGTATTCATATGTTTCTTGTATGCATATAAAGTATGTATATTCATTTTCGTTCAAATATTCAGTTCGTTCAAATAAATTAAATAAACATATACATTTTTGTTTTATTAAACCTATTTAATCAGGTACAAAAACAAAACTTAATTGTTTTTTGTTCGAGAATAAATTGACATTCCACATCACTATTGTAATGTGTCAAACCGGCCATCATAGCGTGCCGCTAGTGTAGGTACCATTTAATTATCAACTCATGTAAACTGACTTATTGAACAAACTCTTATCATAGGTTGGCTGTCAGTGGGTGGATATTATGAAAAATTATAGCCCCTTAAATTTTGCACCACACACCACAAACAAGATCAAAGCATACCGTCTACGACATCATTAAATGACGACCATGTGAATACATCCTTACTTTATATAAATAATACTCTTTCCCTTTGAATTAAGCATCATTTTCGCTTGGCATAACTTATCTTTGCTCTCAAAGAATGTTCGTGATTGCTTATAGATGCGTTCAGCGTAAGAATAAAATCCAAGGACCAAAATACATACATAGAATTGGGAACTTTATTTTGATTGTAATAAGGAGGAAAATGGTTTGAGAGAAATATATTTTATAGTTCATGTTGCTGTCCATCTTTTTATTAATATGTTACTATTGAAACCTCTACTGAAAGGAAAATAGTGGAAATTAGTATTGCTTGGTCGTAACGGTAAATATAATAGGGTGCTGGGATGTATGGATTTTCTTACTTGCTGGCTTTTGAGTAATATCTTAAGGTTCTCGAAATTTCTTTAGGTGATGATCTATACTACCATGACGGTGATCTAACCATGAAGATGATGGTTATTAATTAGGTAACCATTTTTTCAGCTCCTTAACTATAAATACCGATGTCATTCGACTGAATTTCGGCCACCGCAGCCAAACTTCAGATTAGCCAACTGCACGGAAGATATAGTGCACAAGTGCATACACAGATACACTCTGTTACTTTACTCTCATAGCCCGAAGGGACGGAAAATTTGACAAGACCGGAAAGAGATCAGGCGTAGGACCGACGGCTTTACGTGCTCTCCGAGGCACGGGGTGAAACACCGTCTACTTCTTTGTACCTACTGAGATTTCATACTAATACTATAAATGCAAAAGTGTGTCCGTCTGTCTGTCTGCTACGATTTCAGGGCCCATCTGTTCAACCGATTTTGATGAAATATGGTATACAGGTAGGTTAAGGGCATAGACTACTACTTATCCCAGAAAATTAAACGTTTCCCGCGGGAATCAAAAAACCTTAATCCAAGCGGACGAAGTCAAGTTTTGTCATCCAGTTCCTAATTCAAAAAAAAAATTATTATATCCTGACCCGGGAATTCAGACATTCTAACTACTAGACCAACGAGGCCGCTACATGATTATTATAGATCTAGCCACCGAGTTGGGAAATTTAAGGATCTAACTAAACTAAAGTAACGATAGATCCAAGTTACCCTTGTCCCTAGTTAACGATTGTGTCACTATTTGGTTAGGATGTGATCTAATTGATAAATGTTCTCTGCGGGTAGTTGGAGCTATTGTGTGGCCCCACCGCTTTGATTAAGACAACGTAACTAGCGGTCAGGTACCGCAAATATGTACACTAACTCAATCGATGTACTGTGGCCTATAGAAACTTAGTACATTTTAGCCCAACGTATAATCTGTCCAACCATTTATTTTACGCTTGATATATTTATATTTTATTTTATTTATATTTATTTATTTAGGACGACCAAAAAATTGATATATTGAAAAATAATACTTTAAAAACTAAATACTTATAAGCACATTGTTAAGTGTACAATCTATGACAGGTGTCACATCATGCGCCCTATATGACTAAAAGTAAAAAAAAAGCTTGCTCTGGGATAAGAATCAAAAATGCGTAGAATAAAAACAAAAATTGCAAAAATTACAAAATTATAGAAAATTACAGAAAAATTAAAAATAAAATTTTAAAATAAAATAAGTCAAATTGTTAAAAGTGAGAAAAAAAGAAACTTATAGTACTTAATTACGTAATAAACTTAATACTAATTGTAGTATTAACAATCTTAACATTTCTTTTTTTAACTTTAGCAGCGTGTCATGGAAGACATCTACCTCTTTACTAATAGAATTATAGATTTTAGTTAGTCTAGGTATGGTAGAAAATTGCTTTAATTGCTGAAAATTGGTTTTCACTATAGGTCGGTGTAAAAGGCCGTTTGCTTGTCTGGGAAATCTAATTGGTACTCTCAAATTAATTGTTTGAAGGAGTTGTGGGCAGTCGATTTTATTTCTGAGAATTTTATAAATGAAGGTCATATCTAGGATCTTTCTGAGATTGACTAAACTAGTCATAATATTAAAATGTTCCATTTTGTCTTTATAGGTGGGAAGTCGTTTATGTAGCTGTCATGAGTATGCAAGGTGCCTCATAAGCCTTTCACTATAGGTCGGTGTAAAAGGCCGTTTGCTTGTCTGGGAAATCTAATTGGTACTCTCAAATTAATTGTTTGAAGGAGTTGTGGGCAGTCGATTTTATTTCTGAGAATTTTATAAATGAAGGTCATATCTAGGATCTTTCTGAGATTGACTAAACTAGTCATAATATTAAAATGTTCCATTTTGTCTTTATAGGTGGGAAGTCGTTTATGTAGCTGTCATGAGTATGCAAGGTGCCTCATAAGCCCTTTTTGAACGCGTTCCATCCGCAACTGATGAGTAGAATAATTTGGCGACCAGACAACGCTCTAGTATTCGAGAATACCTCTAACGTAAGTATTATAAATTTTAATTTTGGTTCGATGTTGAAAAACTTTACTACTACGAATTAAGAATCCTAACATTTTTGAAGCATTGGTAACTGCGTTATTAATTTGTGGAATAAAAGTGAGTTTGCTATCAAAAAGTATACCTAGATCTCTCAATTCTTTCAATCTATCTATTGTTGTGCCGTTAATGTGATATCGAGACTGAATAATATTTCAATTGCGGGTAAATACTATAAAATTACATTTTTTTGCATTTAAGGCCATTTTATTAATAGTACACCAGTTTGTTACAGCATCTAGATTACCTTGGAGTAATGCAACTGCAAATAGGTAGGCGCTACTATGGCTAATACTAGTCAAAATTTCATTTATGAATAAATTAAAAACCAGGGGCCAATATGTGAACCCTGGGGAACTCCAGAAGTTGCTTTGTAAATGTTAGAATTAAAACCCTTTACTACTACGTATTGAGTTCTGCCCTATAGATATGTCTTAAACCAATCTAGGATAATAATATAAGCACGCCTATAAAGTTTCATAGTTATTGACAGGCAATCATCGACTAAAAAAGGCAATCATACTTCATAATAATATTATGCGAAAAGTGTTTTTGTATGTTGGTTTGTTCTTCAATCACGCCGCACCGGGGCAACGGATCGAAGTGATTCTTGCAGGGGTATATTTGAGGACCTGGAGAGTGACACAGGCTACTTTTTATCCCGAAAAATTAAACAGTTCCCGAAGAAATCAAAAAAACATAAATCACGAAACGAAATCACAGGCATCAGCTATTATTACATAGACGCAGATATGATATAGATATTTTTTTTACAATGTGTCAAATCTGTTATAACTTCATCATAAAGTCGATTGTTATCAAAAATTGAATCAGTAACGCATTAGAACATAATTGACTCGAGCTGTCAAAAGTAAAATAAATGATTGGACAGAGAATAAGTGGGTATAATAAGGATGATGACATTGACAACGCAATCAAACCAGCTAGTTATTAGTTTGGTAACCAATTTAAAAAAGAAAATTAAAATTAATTAAATTTAAGAAGGAAAGTGCGTTGAAATTAGATGACTCATTTCACACAAACTTTCAAACTAGAAGCGCGTTTTATAAGTACGATAAAGAGTTGCTGATTTGATTTAGTTGTCATCATCCCTATTCAAACAAGGGTGACGGACTGTAGCATTAATTTTACCGTAGTAACGCGCGGGGTAGCTGTATCCCGAGATATTATCCTACGAGATAGGCTGCTAATGACTAGTTCCAGTGAACAAGTACCTATCAGCGAGGCTGTATTCACGCCATGTCACGTGACGCGACATTATCATCATCATCGTTACGTCACATGTCAGCGCCCCAATGCCTATCAGCAGTTCTCTAACTCAGTGGCTATTAAAAAATTAAAGCCACTCACATATTATAACTATTAATTACTAGCTGATGCCCGCGACTTCATCCGCGTGGTTTAAGTTTTCTTTGATTTCCGCAGGAATCCATGATTTTCCGAGATAAATAGCCTATGTACTTCCCTGGGATGCAGCTTAATTCTATACCAAAGTTCATCAAAATTGGTTGAACAGATGGGCTGGGAAAGCGTAGCAAACAGACAGACATACAGACTCACTTTGACAGACAAAAGACTTGCTATAAAATATTGTTATTTTTATTTCATAGCAAACCATCAATGGACTGAAAATATATGTCAGTGGCTTTCATTCTTTGATAGTCACTGAATTAGAGAGTTAGGTGACAGTTCGCTTTGCTTTATATTATGTCGGTCACTATACGATCCGCACGGGAGCCGCTGGATCCAGGCGGCGCAAGACCGCGGCGTGAGGAAATCCTTGCGAAAGACCTATCCACCAACAGTGGACGTCTATTGTTTGAGGATGATGAAAGTAAACTCGAGCACAGCTCCCTCCCTGGCGCAGTGTTGAGCGCTTGTTGAAGGTCCTGGGTTCGATCTCCGGCAGAGTAGATTGTTGGAATGCGTTTTGGTACTATGCCGTGTAGAAACCGTTACGGGGTATGGATTTAACTGCCCTAGCAGGTTAACCCGCTACCATCTTAGTTGTAGTGGAATAAAATAAAAATAAAATTCTCCGGCGGATTTCCCCGTTACCTTTCCCTCTCTCATTCTTTCTTTCAGAAGAATACTCAACTTAGCTCGTTGAGCGAATTCAGCCGAGCTGAGCTCAGAGAGATATGAGCGGGTAGTAGTAAATGTAATGTACCCATTTGATATTTTCCATAACGTGTTCGTTGGCACGTGAAGAGCAAGTATGTTTGTGATGCGAATACGATGTGCTACGTCATTATATTATCTTATCTTACTATTCTTACTAATATTATAAATGCGAAAGTTTGTATGGCTGTATGGATGTGTGGATGTATGGATGTATGGGTATTTGTTACTCAATCACGCCCCAACGGTTAAACGAATCTAGCTGAAATTTGGCACAGAGATAGATTATAATCTGGAATAGCACATAGGCTAGCCGGAATTATAAAACGGATCGAGGATCCACGCAGACGAAGTCGCGGGCATTAGCTAGTATTATTATATTTATTTCATGGAAATGTGACTGTGAAATATATAGTCCCACATAATTATCTGGCCCGGTAGCCAAAATTGGAATAAATTTTTATGCCTGTTTATTTTTGGAGTTTATCTCCTTTAGAATCGATTTGCATATGTCACCGTAAGATTGTAAAAACCGTTAGATTATAATCTAACTCGCGAAATTGCAAACTGTCGAAGGATTACAATTTAAAGCATAATTTTTCGGTAGATTGTTATCTGTTAGGTATATTAACCGGATAGAACCATATACGAGTAATATAATATAAGCCCGGGGTATGAAAATGTATGGGGAGTCAAATCAAACTTTCTCCGTTACGTTTTTGACTTTATGTTTCCATGGTAAAACTTGTTTATGTTTCCATGACCGCGCAATGTATTTTGATGAATATAAATTAAGTATATAATAATTATAATTAATATACCTACTTAAATAAATGTATCAAGTATGCTTGCAGTAATATACAAAATATATAGTATAATGCGTTCATTTACCCTCATTTACTAATCTATATCTTTCTTATATATAAAATTCTCGTGTCACAATGTTAGTTACCATACTCCTCCGAAACGGCTTGACCGATTTTTATGAAATTTTATATGCATATTCTGTAGGTCTGAGAATCGGCTACTATCTATTTTTCATACCCCTAAAACACCTCAATCCACGCGGACAGAGTCGCGGGCATCAGCTAGTATTAGTATAAATGATAAATGATTTATTTATTTCATCTGAAACAACTTGTGTCACTTATGAAACGTTAAGACTCTACCACCGGTTCAGAAAGCTGATATAGATTTATATACCTACTGCGCTTGTTTGTTGCTTTACATAAGATTCCACTGATATTGAATCAATAAAGTAACACAATAAGCTCAAAGGAAAAGCAAGTAAAACCACGGTAAAGAGCAAGTTTATATAAAGAAAGTTGTAGCCATCCCGTCGCAGCCTTTTAATCAAGTAAAGTAAAAAGGGCGCTGCGTTAGACAATGTAACAGTTTCGTATTAAGTACGGAAAGTACAACTTTGTGTTCTTTGTGCACCCAATAACTATGAGAGGATGAGATAGAACGGCTACACTAAAGGAGTGATTACACTTGCCACTGCACTTGCCTCTTTTTTATATGTATAGCGAACAAACGAGCAGGCGGGTCACCTGATGGTAAGTGATTACCGCCGCCCATGAACATCTGCAGCATCAGAGGAATCACCAATGCGTTGCTGGCTTTTGAGATATTCGTTTATCCGCCCTTTGAAGAGCCCCATATTATAATCATGAGGGAACACAGAAGATGGAAGCTGGTTCCATAATTTGCGGCAAATAATCCATACTAATACTTATAAATATATAAATAATATTATACATTCGAAAGTGTGTCTCTCTGTCTGTCTGTCCGTCTGTCGGTCTGTCTGTCTGTCTGCCTGTCTGTTACACTTTCAAGGCCCACCTGTTCAACCGATATTGATAAAATTTGGTACAGGGATACTTTTTATCCCGGAAAATTAAGGAGTTCCCGCGGGAATCGAAAAAACCTAGTCGACGTGGACGAAGTCGCGGGTATCATCTAGTTGGTAATAATTATTAATTAATTACCTATGCGACTAAATCTGTAGTAAAGTTAGAACCCCGAAAGTTCATACAAGCCATCTAATTGTACTAATACTCTATAGTATTGACAAGAATTATGCCATACCTGCAATATGATACTTCAAGATGTTACAGGTAAAAGCTGGCAATGAAAAATTATTAAAGAGATGGACCGAATATCGAATCCTTACGTAGAAACAGTTATGTTTAAGTTAGTACAACTGTGTATTCTTTGTGATTCCAATAACTTCGATTTCAACATTATAATAAATGTGGTACGATCACAAATCCCCCTTTAATACCAAAAAAAAGTGTGTGTGTGCACTTCACATACGGCAGAAGTGAAACTTCAGAAAAGTAGCCTACGAGAGAATGAGATAAATATAACTTGTATTCTATCTCATTCTCTCGCAAGAATATATTGTGTCGGTGTTGCTTTCTCGTTTCATCGAATTGTCAAATCACAACAATTGTCAAGTTTTACTTCAAAATTTAATTTTGTAGTTAAATTGTCATAAGCCATCACAATGATGCAAGTTAAAATTACATATAAAAATACTTATATGTAACATAAAAACTCAACTGTCAAAAGCTTCATTCAAACGCGGCACGGCGCTACAACAAAGTGATTGTTTCAGCTACCTGCAGGGAGACGTTGCTTTAATTTTGCTGCGCCTGTCCAATATACCCTCTAGTACACTATAGTACCACAGCGTAAGTAATTCATTCATACAGTAGGTCGATGCCCTTACAAATGACAGACCCAGCCACCGTGACAGCTGTTGTAGTTGTACTTAGTTGTTAAATAAATAAATGATAAATGATGAATTTATTTCATGTAGTGTCTTGTGTCACTTATGAAACGTTAAGACTCTACCATCGTTTCGGAAAGCTGATCTACTGAGAAGAGCCGGCAAGAAACTCAGCAGTTGCTCTTTTCATAGAAAAGAAAAGGTTACAATATGTGGACAACACAACACATATGTTACAAGTATTACACTGACTTGTGGGTCACTGGTTGCGAGGCCGGTTGCTTCCATGCAACTTTGTCATTAATAAAATCATCGATAGTGTAATAGTCTCGACTTAACAAATGCTGTATAACACAGTCTTTAAATCTATATAATGGCAAATCCAGAAACTCTTTGGGAACCATATTATAAAAGCGTACCCGTAGCGTAGACCCCACAAAAAATTTTGCACTTTGCGCACACGATACGACGCTGTTACTAGCAGGCGGTTTCTAGTATATCGATTGTGGGTGTCATTATACTATTTGCTTATAAAGATTAATATTCTGCCTAACAAAGACAGCTGACACACAGTACAGTGTAGTGCACCTCTCTATGTCTCTCTCGCTGTATTTGTTTTGACTGCCTCGTTGGTCTAGTTGTTAATATGTTCAACTGCGACTGACGAGGTCACGGGTTCGAATCCCGGGTTGGGCCACAATTAAGTTTTTCTGACAAGTTATACATTTTACTAGCTAATGCCCGCGACTTCATCCGCGTGAATTGAGGTTTTTTGGTTCCCGAACTCATAAATATCTGGAATAAAAAGTTGCCTATGTATTTCAGTTATCTATCTCTGCACCAAATTTCATCCAGATCCGTTCAGCCGTTCTGGCGTGATTGAGTAACAAACTTAAATCCATCATCCAAACTTTCGCATTTATAATATTAGTATAGATAGGTTTCACAGTTTAGTGGACGTGGTCGAACGACTGATATAAAATAATGTGGCCTTGACTGCGATAATACTGTAACCTGCATTTGACTCTTCTATATGCAATTTTCAATTTAAACTTTCAACAAGATTGGTTGGGAACTGAATACCTTGAAGTGAAAAGCCTTCCCCAGCAGATCCTAGAGGCAAGGTTCCGTGGAAGTATTAGTAGATTGAAAGCCTTTGTACAACACGTCGAAGTTATTATAAAACTGATGCCCGTGAGTTCGTCCGCGTGGATTAAGGTTTTCTTTATTTTTCCGGAATGCAACCAATCTATTTAAATGTCATTAAAATTCGGTTGAACCGACTCGTGAAAGCGTAGCAGACAGACAAACTGACAGACGGAAACACTTTCGCATTTGTAATATTATTATGGATTTTATGGATTAACAAAATTAAAAAACACGACTGCCCTGCCAAAAAACACGAACTAAAAAGTTAAAAATTCTAAATTAATTAAGTTAAATTAGAATCTTATTAACATTTTTTAAAATGATATATTTGTGAATCACTGGATATTGAACTATAGTGGTAAATATTTTTGGAATCTACTCATAATTTTCTAGATGATGATTATATAGTTAATCTTATTTTCGAAAAAAAAACAAATTTAATGCGGAACCATGGTCACCCCATCAATTTTTTGAAAAAAATTACTAGCCTATATCACCCGGAATAAGCTAGGGATTCTAACGATACCTCATTTATCAAAATCGGTTTAGGCGTATAGAAGTTATGGTGGAATATACAAACTCACATATATACTTAGATATATACATACATACATGAACCCTGAAAACAATATACTCCTTTTTTCAGACAGTCGTATAATTATAAAATATAACTGACCACTTTAGGGTTCGACTCGCGCATCGATTGTTTCGTAGTTTGAGGCTACAAAGGATAAACTAATTTCTTTTAATTCTTTATTTTCCTAGGCAAAAAAGAAAAGCATTTTTTTATCCACTACAAGTTAGCCCTTGACTGCGATCTCACCTGATGGTAAGTGATGATGCAGTCTATGATGGTAGCGGGCTAACCAGTTAGGGGCATGGCAGTTACATTAAACCCATACCCCTATTCGGTTTCTACACGGCATCGTACCGGATCGTTAAATCGCTTGGCGGCACGTCTTTGTCGGTAGGGTGGTAACTAGCCATGGCCGAAGCCTCCCACCAGGCCAGACCAAAGAAAATTCAGCAATTAAAAATTCCCAAATTGACCCTGCCGGGGATCAAACCCAGGACCGCCACACGTTAAGACAACAGCGCTACACACTGCGCCAAGGAGTCGTCGAATTTGTATGCACTGCAATTTTTGTAGTAAAGTATAGATTTATTGTATAAAGCGTATCTTACTGGATACAATACCGAAATACAATAATATATATCTAAGGCGGGAAAGCAATCGTGAAATCACGCAAGCGTAGTTAATAATGTCTTGAGGGACTATTTGTCGTAGTCAAGAGCTAATATACGGACTTAACAGCCGCTATATTAATATTAGGTACTACACAGTGCACTGCGGCCTTATAAGTCAGAGGTCCCGGGTTCAATCCCCGTCAGAGTCAATTCGGGAATTTAAAATTTCTGAATTTTTCTCTGGTCTGGCCTGGTGGGCGGCTTGGGCCGTGCCTAGTTACCACCCTACCAGCAAAGACTTACCACCAAGCGATTTAGCGTTCCGATACGATGTCGTGTAGAGACCAATTAGGGGTATGGTTTAAAATAAAACTGCCGTACTCCTAATAGATTAGCCGGCTACCACCTTACACTGCATAATCATTTAAAACCAGGTGAGATCGCAGTCAAATTAACCTGTAGTGGAATAAAATAATCTTGAGAGGATTTTAGTTTTCTCCATTTTTAGAAAGCTAGAAACATATATAAACAACAAGATTTTGTATAACAATACACCGGCCACTGTACGTGAGGGTCGATCCAACCCCCTGACATATTATGGAGTGCCGTGAATAATGAAGTTAACGGTGTGACAAGAAATAATAGTGATACATTAATCCCGAAACAGCTGTTACAGTGTTATTATATTGGGAACGTAATCAAAGAATGACAGACCTTGAAAATATTTTATCGTGATTTTACCGATTGAAGCATTTTACCGTGCTTTTTTTTAAATGGACCTGTTTCTGGGGTATTTTTCTTTCCATAGAGATTCTTTGAAACGGTTTCTTCGAATAGTAGTAATATAGGTATATTACTACTCTGAATAGACTTTTCAAGCATAATAATCTAAACTAATATATATAGCATATATAAAAAAAAGCGAAAGGTCACTCACTGATTCATCACGATATCTCACGAACTAACTAAAACATATAGACTTGAAATTTGGAAGGTAGGTTTCTTCTATTGGTGTAGACGTCAGGTAAGAAACGGTTTTGAGAAAATTCACCAATAAGGGGTTGAAATGTGGGTTGGAAGTATGAAAGTACTTTGTTTATGAAGTTAGAGACTTAAAAATCGGGATTTAGGTTATTTGATTTAAATAAATAATAACCTTTATAAACAATTTTACATTAATCTACCAGAATAGGGGTGAAATAGGGGTTGGAAGCTTTCATGAGGGTTTTAAGTTTTTGAAGTTGAAAATCGGGATTTAGGTATCAGTTTTAAATAATAAAAAACTGCCAATGCTATAGCCGCTATAAGTAGGCCTTTTGCATCGGGGAAATCTCATAGAAAATTTGAAATTGTACGCGGACGAAGTCGCAAGCGACCTCTAGTATTATATAATTGCATTTTACTCAATCACACCAGAACGTGTGTGACATTTGGAACAGAGGTAGATTATAGTCTGGAATGAAACATAGGCTTCTTTTTCCCCGGAATATTAAAGAGCAGGAACCAAAAAAACCCCAATCCACGCGGACGAAATCGCGGGCATCAGCTAGTTATTTTATAAATTATACAATAAGTAATGCATTGATTTTCTCGTAAATTAGCTTTTATTTCCCACTATTTAAACTATAAAGTAGAATTTTACATCTCCGGACGATAAAAATATTACCACACAGTTTTGCATATTTATTAGCCAACAAAGCTGAGCAGTACCTAGTATTTTTTCACTCTAGTGCGGTAAAATACACAAGCTGTTTCGTTGCCGACATCTTTGTTGGGGTATCGTTATGTAACAAGTAATTAATATAAATAAAAAGGATAAAATAAAAGGATCAGCCTGGCTGTCCAGCGCGGAAATGCAGCCAGCATTCTTGCCACCATTCCACACGGGCATGATTTATATAGAAATTAGGTTAGGCTAGCTAGCATTCTATTGTATTATTTTCAATTAAAGACAAAAAATTGAAATAAAAATACAATACAAATCTGTTGATAGAAATTTTAGTAGTTAGGAAATACAATCAATATCATGTCGGTTGGTTGAACCACCCATACGAAGCTGGAGCGAATGGCTGCTTGAAGATACTACTTAACAAGATATACTTGAGACTAGTAGTAGTAGTAGAGTCTGTACCATAAGTCAGTTTACAAGGTAATTGAAATATAGTTTATAGCGACACTGTGAAAGAATCATCGATGAACAAACAAATGTGAGAAACAGTCTAACTCTTCAAAAGTCTCTCTGTCTCTTGCCCTCATTACTGAGGGTCGTGACCCCTTTCCATTAATCAAATAATGGTCGGAGTTTTCTTGGGATAATAATGCGGTGGTTCCGACATCCCTCCGCATACGACTCGACTTAAACTATTTAAACTCTTAGATTTTTGTTACGATTATTATTAGATGTTAGTAATAATAACCGGGAAGACGGCTTAACGTGTTCTCCGAAGCACGGAGGAAACGAAAAGGTCAAATTCGAACCTCCAAATTCACCCATCCAGTTACCGACGTGGGTCAACGTTGCATAAAAATTACAATCGACTGATATGCGTTGTCACAACTAGGCCACTCGTCCCTCATCGCATTCTAGCAACATTATTTGCTGTTAAGTACTTACTTAACAGCAAATAATGGTGTTGCTAGAATGCGATTTTAAATTTCTTCTAAAATTACCTAAAGGTAAACGTGACTCATTGAACAGACTCTTTATGTAACTAACTAACACTGTAATTTTTTTATATATTATATTCGCATTTATAAAAATATTATAAATGCGAAAGTTTGGATGGATGGATATATGGATGGATGGATGTTTGTTACTCAATCACGCCAGAACGGTTGAACGGATCTGGATGAAATTTGGCACTGATATAGATTATAGTCAAAAATAACACATAGGCTATTTTTTATCCCGGAAAATTAAAGAGTCCCCGCGGGAACTAAAAACCCCCAATCCTCGCGGATGAAGTTGCGGGCATCAGCTACTTAATAATATATTTTTTAAATCTAAAAACAGTCGCTGTAGAGTGTAGAAAAGCTCAGTTACTCTATCATTATTATTATAACACCCTACCCCACATTTATTTAATGAGTGCATTAGGGCGTAGTTACGCGCGCAATGGACTTTTTTCCGCCAGCTTTCCGCTCGCGAGCGAAAAGCGGAAAAACAATTCAATGCGTTATCCCTTTATTATTATAAAGGGTTATTATCTAAGCATAAGCGAACTGCTCATTCAATCGTCACATAAGCGTAAAAAATATGATGCATATTATTAATATTATATGGGCAAATAATATAAATTTCCTTGCGCCATCGAAAAAAAAGCTCAATGGGCAAACGTGTGTGATGATAATGAATTATTTTTTTAAATTACAATGCCCTAAAAGTTTACTATTAAACTCAGAATGAAATAAAGTTCATAAGTTTATTCAAAACGTCCGACAAACAGAACAGCTGCTCGAAGACCGCCATCTTCTGAAGTTTTATAGCTTCGAAGTTAGTACCATTTTCTACTTTTAAACTTAGTACTAAAATAATATAGTTTAAAAGCTACTGCAGCCATTTATGGGATGGCTCTGCCAAGTACCAGCTTGATACATTGGATTCCGTGGATCGTCGCGCCAGGAGACTTATTGGCAACAAAGCGCTGGTCAGTTCGACGCTGTAAAGCTTAGAAGATCGGCGCAAAGTTGCCTGTCTGTCAGTATTGTACAGGATATATTTCGGAGAGTGTGCTCAAGAACAATTCGGTCTGGTTCCGTCTCCTTTTTATTATCGAACCGCAAGGCATCGACAAGGTCTGCACCCTTACGCAGTCGAAATTCCGCGGGCTTGTACGAAGCGATTTACTTCCTCGTTTCTAATTAGAACCGCTAAGATATGGAATACCCTTCCGGCTTCCGTTTTCCCCTCCACTTTTAATGTAGGTACCTTCAAATCTAGCGCGCTTCACCTTAGGCTGCATCACCAATTGCAAGTAAGTCTGATTGCAGCCAAGCACTAGCCCATATAATTAAAAGAAACCGGAATAATTCTCAAAAAAGGAACCACAATCTTTTTTTTATTAGTGAGTGCCAAAAGGTCCACTAATGTGTCAATATTTTGTTCGATTCTATGTAGGCTCTGAAGAACTTTGTTACAAGCAATTTTCTACTCTTTATCACCTACCGTTAAGTACTTCTGGAACTCGATTGCTGTAAAGTATGACAGAGAAGCAATAACACAACATTTACATATAATAAAATGTCATTTACGTAAACGTAAAAAAAAACTTCGGTACACTTTTCTTTTGTCGGCACACAATCGACTCCCGATCGAGTATCCCAAGTATGAAACATTGATAAATAGAAACTAGATGTTACCTACATTTAGTTATTTTTGATCTATTGTACGTCGATAATATAATATTATACTGTTTTGTTAAGTACTTATCACAAAAGAACTTTTATTTTATAAAATAGAAAAATAACATTTTTTTAAAATAATATCATCGGGATTCGACGGTCGAGGATCTTAGGAAAAGTATTCTTGTATTTTTTAATCGACCAAAATTCATGCTATGTTTTGCTGTAACGGTGAAAGAGAACATCGTGAGGAAACCGGCATGCCGGAAAGTTCTTCATAATGTTTGTTTTGTTTGATAAGCTCTTTATTGCACATAATATAATACAGTGCACAAAGGTGAACTTAATACCTAGAGGTACTCTCTTCCAGTTAACCTTTGGTAGTGGCGGCAGGGCAATGTTCTAAAAGGTGTTGTGAAGCTGCCAAACAGTACTTGGAGAGCGTGGTGTAATATGGCCAAGCCTTTTTCACTCTGAGAGGAGACCCGTGTTCATTAGTGAGACAGAATAGGATTCAATTGAGTGAGTGAAAAATCATGATACAATTATTATTTTTCATGATGTAAAAGCTAGTACTAATGGTAGGTAATATTGTATTCTATTTCCAGTCAAGTTTTGGATGCCAGGTTGACGTCTGCATTCAAAACTTTTTCGTACACAAAATAAATCGCATTTGGTTAAATAAACTATTATGTAGGTAGAAAGTAATAATTGTTGTTAATAGGTCACTTAG
This sequence comes from Erebia palarica, assembly GCA_964035005.1. Lineage (NCBI taxonomy): Eukaryota > Metazoa > Arthropoda > Insecta > Lepidoptera > Nymphalidae > Erebia > Erebia palarica. Next base: position 14,910,600 of record OZ035989.1, read on the forward strand.
CCTATTAATATAGTTCAATTATTCTTATTTATACTTGAATATTATAGTGATTAATTTGTTTAAGCAATAAGGTCGGCAACACGTCTATGGAAATTTTAATGCTCCTCCTGAAAATAGCGCTGCAGCTGTGCTGAGTGGGGAGCCTTAATTTTTCCCGATAAATAAGCCGAATTATTGTAATAGGCAACAATTAATGAATGTCTTATAGTTAATGTAAGCACTTAATGTCAATTATTTTCGTGGACAAATAAATCATTTATCTATCTATCTATCTATTTAGCCCTTACCCAGATATAAGATATTAGAAGGACGACCAATACATATTCAATTAAATTCAATCATTTATTCAATATAGGTACACTGTAGGTACACTTATTGACGTTAAAAATTACTTACCTATAAAACATGATGGTGATACTCGGCTAAAGCTAAAGCTACGAGGGTTCCAAACGCGCCCTGGTCTGAGAAGAGCCCACTCAGCAGGGTATATGAAATATGAAATCAAAGCCACTTCCAGATTATGTAATGTTTCTATATCTTTATATTAGAACTGTGGAACCTCACAGACGCGACACGTGTTTGAAGGACGTTATATATTTTTACGTCGACTGAAAATGTTATTTACGGGTTGAAAGAGGTGATTTTCAGTTCCCTCCAATATTCTGCAATATTCTGCAGACGGTTAGGACGTATTTTCATATTGGATTAGACGCCCGATACAAATGGGAATTCATTCTGCCAAATTTACCTTGTTGCGGCGACGAGAATAACAATAATGTTATATTTTTTGTTCGGCGGATTATTGTTTTTTAGGGTTACGTACCTCAAGAGGAAAAAAGAAACCCTTATAGGATCACTTCGCTATCCGTCTGTCTGTCTGTCCGCCTATCTGTCTGTCTTACAACGTCCTATTTTTTGGAAACGCGAGAAGGTTATCAACTTGAAATGAATATCAAATACCTACAAGTCTACAGTCCCTTAAAAAATAATAATCGATCAATAAGTAAAATCGTTAATTAGAGTTCCGTAGTCACAGGGTGTCGAATTGTTTGTCTGGCGTTACCAGTTAGTTTACAGCTGATTACGTGTTGTTATGATATCTTCTTGTTATTTACATAGTCATGGATTTAAGCATAGTCTATAATTATACTGTACTAAATCCATATTCGTATAAAGGGCTAAATAATATAGATAGTATATTAAATGATGCCTGCGACATCATCCGCGTGGATTAAGTTTTTTTGACGACCTCCGTGGCGCAGTATTGAGCGCTGTTGTCTTAACGTGCGGAGGTCCCGGGTTCGATCCCCGGCAGGGTAAATTTGGGTATTTATAATTTCTGAATTTTCTCTGGTCTGGCCTGTTGGGAGGCTTTGGCCGTGGCTAGTTACCACCCTACTGGCAAAGACGTGCCACCAAGCGATTTAGCGTTCCGGTACGATGCCGTGTAGAAACCGAACAGGGGTATGGGTTTAATAAAACTGCCATTCCCCTAACAGGTTAGCCCGCTACCATCTTAGACTGCATTATCACTTACCATCAGGTGAGATCGCGGTCAAGGGCTAACTTGTAGTGGATTAAAAAAAAAGCCTTTGTCCTTCCCCGGAATACAACCTACCTCTGTATTAAATTTCATCAAAATCGGTTGAGCAGTTGGGCCGTAAAAGCGTAGCAGACAGACGGATAAACAGACAGACAGACACACTTTCGCATTCAAAATATTAGTAGGGATATAGATTATTAAGCTCCATTTTACCTCCCCATCATCAAAATAACGCATCATTTAAACCCATAACAATACTAAGCAACTGGGGCCATACTGCCAACGCTTAAAGCCATATTGTTTTATTATTATTGACTTTCGTGTTATAGGATTATAATCCTTATTTTAGGAAACTATCATTATGAGTAATATTGCCTTAAGTATTGCTTTAAGCGTTGGTAGTATGGCCCCTGGAAGCATGACATTTGGCAATATTACGAGGTGTGAAATAAGGGCGCCCTCTCACAATTCACGATTATATCCCGCCCAGTTAACTCTGACCCCCACTTGTCATACAGCCACCGGTTCTGTTTGGCAGAGACAATGAAGCTACAAGAGCGTCGGTTCAAGGTTAACTGGTGGTTATGTCTTAGTAATTCGGACTAGTGATGTAGCGAATTTGTTCTGTATTCTGAGAGCGAATTATTACATTGGGCATAAGACTCAAGTCAAAAATAAGTATTCATACTCACAATCATACATATTGATTTTATAAACTAGAAGATTATTCCGTTACTTCGTCCGCGTGGATTGGGATTTTTGAACAATCTGTGTGTCTGTACATATCTGATATCTTTTCATTCTGTTTAACCGATTTTGATAAAATTTGGTCATAGCTTACCTATATCCCGGATACGGACAAGGGCTACTTTTTATCCGGGAAAGAGTTTTCGTCCTTTATGTATTTTACGCCGATTAGGTTAGGTTAGGTATTGGTGAAAAGGTAAGAAAGAGATAGACAGAAATATTTTCTTACCAATAATTTTATGGATTTCTGGATATAACGTCGTATTGTCGGAATTCCTAATTTTTTACACCGCTACAAATTAGCCCTTGAATGAAATCTCATCTGATGATGAACAGTTGATGTAGTATATGATGGTAGCGGGCTAACCTGTTATGGGTAAGGCAGTTATTCATCCACACCCCTAATCGGTTTCTACAAGGCATCAAACCGGAACGCTAAATCAGAAATAATCATACCCCGAATTGACCCTGCCGGGGATCGAACCCGGGACCTCCCACTTATAAGACAGCGCTCACCACTGCGACATGGAGATTGTCAATACGTTGTGAATTTTAACCAGAAAATCCATTTGGTTATGAAAATGTTCAAGTTAACAAAGTCACATCCCTAGTACGCACCCTCGTCACATAAGAGAAGATTAACAAAGATATTATGGAATTCAGGATGATGTACCTACTACGGCCTACCTACATATAATATACAAACCTATAGAAGGCCGTTTGTATCATGTGCTGACCAAGCTGAAATGCATAGTAAAGACTAAAATTTGACTGAGCCTGTTGCGAGCTTTTCTCAGTCAAGAGTGCGTTTGGAACCCTCGTAACTTTAGTTATAACTACACCGTAATAAATTAAATCCATCAAATCCGAATTTGGTTATCATGAAACTGAACAATTATAGTTTTATTGAAGCTCAAAAAGTGTAACGTGGTACCATTTGAATGCGAAAATACACAACGGAGCTGAAAGGAGAAGACGTCCACATCAAAGGGTACTAAATACGTTTGGTCCTGTCGTCTAGAACGCGATCTGCTCCTATATCTTGGGTGAAATAAACACCCTATGTCCTTATCTATGTAAAGGTGAATGAGGCTGACTTTTTAGAAAACACCCTTGGCTTTTTCGATCTGGCCCCTGATTGTGTAAGAAGATCGTGATCGTAAACGTTTGTCAAACGTTTAATTCGAACTATTTAAGGAGCTCATATATGCCTGCATGACAAAATGCATGTACATGAACTCGTTAAACTGTTCGTTTAAGTAAAACGTTTTGACCTTACAAATGAATACGATTTGCTTATAATAATTATAATTGGGTCTTTGAATAAACATTTGACTGGAAAAAAAACAGAATTTAAGACATATATCTTCTGCAAACTTTATAGGTATTGAGATTATATCATTGTTGTTTGAATATTCGTAAACCAATACATCAATACCTACCAACGTTACCCTAGTACCGATCACCAATAAATTTCCCGGGGCTGGCTATTTATTGTGGATTTCCATAGAAAGCCCGTTGCCTTCCACAAACATCGGGACGTGACGCCGAATCTAGGGAGCTCTGTTTGCAGAGACGACGCAGGCTTATTTCCCTTGAAGCATACCGAAAAAGGTTGTTGTTAGATATTTCGGATAACCCATATGAAATGACTAGCTGATGCCCGCGACTTCGTCTGCGTGGATTTAGGTTTTTGGTTCCCGCGGGAACTCTTTAAATTTCCGGAATAAAAGTAGCTAAAGGGGCTATGTGTTATTCCAGATTATAATCTATCTCTGTGCCAAATTTCATCCAGATCCGTTCATCCGTTAAGACTTGAACTTTCGTTTTTATAATAATATTGGTATAGATAATTACCAATATGAATGTACATATTTAAATCTAATCTTTTTTATTCAAGTTGACTTTGACAAGTGCTTTGGAATAGTCGAGTGAATCTACCACTGGTTCGGAATACCAGTCCTACATATATAGGATGTAGTAGTGATAGCCTTGTGGTCAAAGTTCTGAGGATTCGTCGTCGGTGGTTTGATTCCAGGGCACGTAGTCGCATATTGTTCCATACGCGTACCTAAAGACTCGACTTGGCGCACTTGGGCGCGCCACTAATAGACGCAGTTCGATATTTTCAACTTTCAATTATTGCAATTCGATTCGATTCGACTCTGCTAACCTAAACGCCAGTCTTTGGATTCCAAGGAAGCCCATATACGTAACCATCTTAGACTACATCGTTACTTATCATCAGGAGAGATCGCAGTCAACGGCTAACATGTAGTGGAACAAAAAAAAACTTTCGGTTATTGGGATTTTGTAACATTTCGGATAATTACCAAGACCATTGAAATATTTAGTTTCAATCGTTATCCTATTGATACTTGGCCGTATTGAACAATTTCAATAGCTCTAAAATTACTAAAAAACTACAGTTATGACTTCAGGATGAAATAAAACGAATGAACCGTGTGCCACAATGTGCTTTATTGATATAAACCGACGAGCATTGCCCTTAATATTACCTACAGCAGCCAAGCTTTGCTTTTCAAGTCATATCGACTATTGACATTATTCAGAATATAAAAAAATTACCTCTATGCGAATGTATTGTGTTATAATAATAATAATTTACCGACTGAATTTCGGCCACGGCGGCCTATCTCTAGAAAATTAGAACGAGAAATCCGACACGACTTGTGAGAGGTCAGGCGCAGGACCGACGGCTTAACGTGCTCTCCGAGGCACGAGGGTGAAACAACGCCAAGTTCCTAACTCCGGGCTAGTGCTGAGAGTTTCTTGCCAGAAAAATCCAATACTTGCTATGGCCCGACCCGGGGCTCGAACCCGGGACCTCATCGGCCGCAGTCGACCTAAGCACTAGAGCACCGAGGTAGTCATATTCTTATGTCTTGTAATATAATATTATGAAAAAATCATTGAGTATAATTGTATTGGGTTGATAAGGGTTAGGTTCTTAAAATACATAGGAACTTATAGGTTCGTTGTTATTTGGTTAGGTTAGGTCTTATGATTACGTACACTCAAAAATGGTTAAATTGAGGTTTTTTGTATCACAATAAATTCAATAAGTGATTTGTCATAATTGTCAATGGCCGATATTAACTCCGACGCAAGGATATTACAATATTATCCTCCAATGCGCAAAACTATAAAACAAATTGACAGAACTTAAACTAGGGGCCATTCTTCTTACGTTCATTTCATTCCAAATATTCTTTACAAAAGAAAGACAAAAGTTTCAGTTCTGTCCATTTCGTTCAAGTTTTATTTTTTTACAAAATTCATACCAGTGATTTCACAATTCATATTTACATTTCAATAGTTTTTTTACACGAGCTCATGTAATTTAGTACAAAAAAAAATTTACAATGTAACTTAAAAAACAGTTTTTACATCTAACAGTAAATTTATGTTAGACCACGTAAAATAAAGGTTTTTTCACAATATCATACAAAAATTCATTTCAGATTACATTTCTAATATCATTAAAGAATACATAAAAAAATCTCGTCTTAAGAATTATATTTAGTTGATGGAAATGCATAGTGAGATATTTGATAAACCAATTTTTATGTGCAGTAGAAAAACTATTTTAAATTACATACTAATTTATTTTCCCTGATTTTTCTTACCATACATTTTGTGGACTTCTTGGCAATGCTTAGTTGAATTTCTTGGAACGTTGAACTATCGTTCTCATAATGTATGACTAGTCTTCACATGATAAAGATTAGGATAAGTATAGTAAAATAAAACTTAGGTATGTCCTCTAAATTAAAAAAATTATGAAGTCAACATTATTTTTTCGCTTAGATTAGGTTTCGCTTAGGTAACCTAACCTAACACACAAAAAAACGTTTCGGTCGTTTCAAACGCTGCGCTAAGTTTTTAACAACAATATATTAACTTAGATTATAAATGATAAAAAAAATATCAATTTAAGTGTAAGTGTATTCACACAAAATAAAATATGCGATGTGTGGTAGAAATTAAGGATTTGCTCCACCCAAAGCGATACGATACGATAGTTCAACCTCCAAATTAAGATTGGGCATTTTAAAAAGAAAGTTTTCATCAAGAAAATACGACGAAACAAACATGACACACATATTTAATCAACCTAATATCTACAAAATTACAAACTTAACTGAACAAAAGTAACAATGGCATTACAAAGCATCACATAGCTCATCAATACCAAAATAAAAAAAAAACATACACATAATTATTAAAACATACCAGAAGTCCTTCCGCAATTACAGAATGTCTAATTTTAGTTACGAAATTCTGGTATAATGAGTTAGACTCACACATTTATATTTAATTCTTGCTCACTTACTAGCTTAATGGTACAAATTCAATGAAATAGGTATCAATATGAAAAAAAAAGTGTTATTTTTTCGGAATACATCTAGAAAACTAGAATTTGGAAACATTTATAATCTTTATTATATTTAAAGTATCATAATAAGCACGAATTGAATATATTAATTATCTAAACGAATAAAACATATTTGGTTAGACCACAATATTTCCGAAAATCTAACTTTCCAGACCTGTCCCGAAACACTCAAAGGTGTCAATCCGGTTTTACTTAAATCTCTAAATAAAAATAAATTGATAGTAAAGATCATCTGTCAATTCAGTTTATTTTAAAAATATGTGTACAAACGAATAATCACTATTGTATTATTCACTACAACAAACTAAGGAAAAAAGATAACATAAACTATACTTTTCACAATCATTCATATTACATTAAGTTTTTAATGGTTGTTAAAATAAGTATGTGGAAAAGTTATTGATGTAATATATTTTTTTCGATATATAAATGCATAGCATACTGTTATAAATTCAATACTCGAAATGCTTAGGTTTTAGTAAGAAGTAAGACGTAAGAACCTTTCCGTATTTTACGAAAACGTTTTTCCATGTACCTGATTGGATAATTCTGTCCACCGAAACAACTTATAGAATCAATAACGGTGGTCGGCAGTGCCTTAAATTCATATGAAGTTCATTACACTCGTTTGACTGTTTTTTACAGTAAGCGATACTAAAATAATAGACAAAACAAATATTAATATCATAGCACTAAAAAACGATTTCTCGTTTATAGCTGCTTAAAGTTAATGAAAAATCTTAACCGATAAAACTATTTGAAGATATTTGGTATATGCAGCAGATGCTTTTATACATACAATTAATTACAGAGATGTTATACAGTGAGAACGCAAAGCTATAATTTAAAATTAATTCATGTTTTCCTTACTAAATGTAATATAATTATATTATTTATGGCATCTAATCAACTAGCGATGAGAAACATAATTCTTCTTTGTACGGAGCTATTTTTTTACTTCTGCGTTGTGTGGTTATTATTTCTTTCTACTCCAGTAGGCCTGCTATCAACATCTAGATAAACATTAAATTGTCATGATGTTAATTAACAAATAAACTGTTGAAGGAACCAGAAATTGATTCGCTATAATCCGCGACAACAGGAAAATATATGTGGTACAGTGGTTCTCACCATACCACAGATATCCGCCAAAAACTACCCTCAACGTACGTTTCACTCCGATACCGGAGCATCTTTAGGAGATGTTGCCTCCACAATCGATTTCTGTGGTGTGGTGAGAACCACTGCACCACACAGATTTTCCTGTTGTCGCGGATTATAGCGAATTCAATTTCTGGTTCCTTCATAATGATGGACTTCCGCAAAGTAACGCCTGCTTCTATCCAATAAATTCAAACATAGTTTCAAACATATAATTTGATTTTTAACAATTAATTCAAACAATCAAATCTTTCCTCTTTATAATATTATTTTAGATAGGTACTTATAAAGCATCGTTATGATTTTTATTTTCATCATGGTTGATAGTAGACACACCGTTTTCAAACTAATAATAATTATTGATAAATATTATTATTATCAAGGCACGCTTTTGGACATAAAGGAACTTGGTCGGACATGTCGAAATATTTGTTACAATATTACTTACAAATCATATTTTCATGATATATATAGCTTATTGTTTTTTCTACTTCATGCTAGACATTAATTAACTAAAGAATTATAGGAGTAATTATTATTGAAATAGTAACAAAATTGATAGGAAAAAGTGAAATTGTAAAATAATTTAGACATTTATTTTGTAAGTGATTTTCTTATGAACTACCTATTTATTAGATTTAAAAGAAATTCGCACGGTAAGGGTACCTACATTTTTGTAAAGAAAAAAAAACCTACCTTTATTGCTAAAATTAAAAACAAAACAACATGACGTATATTATATGCATATTTCATGCAAACAAAATTGCATGCACATTTTAAGTACGGTTGTTAATACATTAAATATATGTATTGTAAACTATATGCTTCCATACATTTAAGTTTCTAATATAGCTCATAATGGCGTGGACAACTTCATAAAAAATAAAATGCACCTTAGCGCGTAATAGTCAAAACCAATTTAAAAATAAAGTTCTATTTATTTATTTAGACTTAAAAGGACCCAAAAAATAGCACTACTGTTAACTTGATATGTAATTTCCTAATATAAAAAGCTAATGTGCGATAGCATAAAGTTATAGTTAAGTATATTAGGGAAACCCAGATTTTTTACATTTAATTTTTTTAATATCAATAGTTCCCTGAACAAAAACTAAAAAGAAAAGCTTTGTGAAAGCAAACCTATGCTTTAAAAGTGGTGGAATATAAGCTTTATTTCAAAATCTGTTTTTGCCTATACACGCTAAGATTCCAGAAAGTTATTACACGAGATAGAGATAGAAAATGATATCTATCTATTATGCTCACACAACCATGATAAGGTATGAAATTATCAATTTTACTTTGTAATACAAAAGTAAAACCCACAAAAATAAGCTAGTTAAATATATCGATAAGCCGAGGCATTTAATGCAAACATCCTAGAATTTTGGCAAAAATGTAAATTCAGAGTAAAAATAATTTTAGGTTATGCTTTGGGAATAGCAAGAACTTACCAATTTGCTTTGTTTAATATTAAGATGCTGATACAGTTTGATAGAATTATCTATTAATTTTGGCGTTAACCTGATTTTTCTGAAATTGCTTTTGGACTTTTAATGTAATACTGAGTAGGAAAAAAAGTTTATTTTAATTGGGACAGTTTGCATTCTTCTACAAAATGGAAGGTTAAAAAAGAATTATCGTAGAAATCCTTTCAAATACTAAAATCATTACTCTGATCTTGTACCAAAATACCTAAGACAGTTAAAAACTGTACAATTAAGCTTTAACCAACACTTAAGTGAAAAGGAACGTTCTAGAATTTGACAGAACGAAAAGTTACTTATACCTAATACGACGTGAAAATCTTAGTATTTTAATTTATTATCGTGACTGAAACTAATATTCTTGACCCTTTGATTATACGTATTAATATTGGTAATAAAATATATACCTATTTGCTATGTCATTCATTGACTAATGGACTTAAATGTAACCCAAAATGGTACCTATTGGGTACTCTTGAGTATTCCCAATAGCCTTCCGTCAACATCCATCCATTAACCAACCCACTACAGCTGAACACGGACCTCCTTTCACTACACTGGCCAAGTGCGAATTGGCAGACTACCCACACCTCTGAGAACTTTGTCAAAAACTCTCAGACATGATTGTGTCACGATATTTTTTTCATTGTTAAAACCAGTGTAAAATACACAAAAAAAGCGTTTGTGTGCAATTCACACACGGCAGAAGTGAAACTTCAAAAAAGTAGCCTTCGAGAGAATGAGATAAATATAACTTGTATTCTATCTCACCCTCTCGCTGGCTGCGCTAAATCCTATTATGAATACGCTGGTCTCTTTCTATTCGATTCTAAAAAAGTTTCACTTCAAAAGATGCGTGTCTTGGATTCGAACCGCAAACCCTAAGGGACCGAATCCCTAACTTCTGCTGCTACGCTATCGTTGTTTTTTAAATCTCTATGCTCTATAATCAAAGTATCAATATCACAACAAAAAAAAACATTTTTAATCTGTGCCAAAGGTGACGTCTGTCAAGTACGGGAATACAGATTATTATATTTGTTCAGAGGCGGCACTTCAATATGTTAATTTGGTATTCCAGGCGCGTCGACGCCCCGAGAGTTTCCTTTGTAAAATTCGATTTTATTTTAGAAGCGCCAACGTGATTAAATAGAATGTGAGACGTGATTTTCGACTGCTCCTCGACAGAGCGCTTACTCGGTACTAACGTCTGGTTTTACGCCCGTAAATACCTATTTATTTTATTGTATTAAAAATTGTAAGAATAAGAATTGAAATATACAAAAAGTTATAAAATACGTGAATTCCGATTTTTAATTTAACTAACAGGTTAGCCCCCTACTAACACAATCTTTAGACTAAACTGATCTAAATCTAGTGCTACCCCTTTCCGCAGGGAGTATTGTGAAAGGGATATTAATAAAAATAGAGCTGTCATTTTAGTTTGGTTAATCAATAACAGAATTGGACTTAATATTTGTTTTTCGTTGTGCCGACCTAATTTGTGCAGTGTATAATGCGAAAGCGTATTCATTCTTTCATCTTAGGCCACGATTGCACTAGTAAGTTTTACTCACGTAAGTCGCTTAAATGATTAACTTACGAAGTGTAATGTGTATGCAATGTTAATTTTGTAAGTAACTTATGTAAAAACTTACAAGGTACGAACGCAATCAAGGGCTAACCTGTCAAGGGTGTGGCAGTAAAGTATATTAAACCCATACCCATAATCGGTTTCTACAGGACATAGTGCCGGAACGCTAAATCGCTTGGCGGCACTTCTTTGCCGGTAGGGTGGTAACTAGCCACGGCCGAAGACTCCCACCAGGGTATAAATGAGATACGAAGCCAGCGCTCCCCAAATAGCAACTGAAACCTTATTTTCATCGAATGTTTTATATATGTCACCGTAAGATTGTAAAAACCTTTAGATTATAATCTAACTCGCGAAATTCTAATCTGTCGAAAGATTGTAAACTGTTCAATGTTCTGAGTGTAAATTTTTGAAATATTCATTTTATTTACGTTTTCTTGTATCTTTCTTGTAGGTTAGGTTAGGGTTCGACATAAATAATCAATTATCAATACCTGTCGGATTACAATCTACCGGAAAATAATGCGTTAAATTCTAATCTTTCGACAGTTTAGAATTTCGCGAGTTAGATTATAATTTAACTCGCGAAATTGTAAACTGTCGAAAGATTGTGAACCGTTCAATGTTCTGAGTTTCAATGTTTGAAATAATCATTGTATTTACGTTTTCTTGTCTGTTTCTTGTAGGTTAGGTTAGGGTTCGACATAAATAATAAGGTAGTGCCCTACCTTACTATTACTATTAGGTTTTATCGGGTTTATATACCTAGCGTATTACAATCTACCGAAACATAATGCGTTAAATTGTAATCTTTCGACAGTTTGCAATTTCACGAGTTAGATTATAATCTAACGGTTTTTACAATCTTACGGTGACATATACATGTATGTAACTTGCCAGCGACTGAAAATTGGTACAGCATAAAGCGAAAGTATTAATGCTAAGGAAAAACTTACATATTGACTTGTTTGTCACAGCACGATTTGATTACATACAACACAACAGTATATTCACTTCTCTCACTAACACCAAGTGCTTTCCGTTTGAAAACAAACCAATTATTTGCAGGGAAGTTTCCAAAGTTCTAAGAATTTTGTTCGGAAAAATAAAATAAATTGTTTAAAAAAAACTAATTGCAATAATCAGTTTTTTTTTACAAATACAACGCATAATTTACAGAAGTAAAAACGACTTAATGGCGAAAACACATTTCGGGACAGGATAGGACAACCGTCTGCGTAAAAAATCAGCGTGATATCGGAAACGCGGTTCGTCCTGTCGCGCTAGTCTGTGAAGCTCCCTAAAAAAGTAAGCGCGTATTCTTACTTTCAGCCAAATATTTATTTTGTGCTCAGTGTGATTTCACTCTAAAGGATATCGTTTAACACTTTTCGGGATCTTCAAGATAAGTATCGAACGAAATTCGTAAAACTTTGCAAACTCCCCGGCACATTACACAAAGACCACTCGATATGTCAATACTTGGTAAAGGTAACCATACGCATGTAAAACTAAAGGAAAAATAATTAAACTAATTACATTTACTAAACAAATTGACAAACACAACCTAATTACACTTTGCACTCACAAAAACACTGATTATGTTTATTACTGATTGTAAAGACTGTAATATTTTATTATTGAATCAAAATCTGATTTAATTATAAGGTACAACGCCTACCTGCAGAGTTAAGTGGACCCGAGGCGAAGAATTTTAGTTACTAACTCAAAATAAGCTCTATTCACATTGGTATAGCAGAAAAACAATAAGAAGAAAAAGGATAATATTCAAAGTAATTACAATCAATTCTAGACCAAACACACAAAGTAACTAAATGAGTTTATTCACTACTAGTGCAAAATTAAAAAGACAACATTCACACGTTATAAACACACTCATTTTCGGGATGACGTGATGAAAATTTTTTACTATCTATTCTAATTTTTTTTTCATTTTAACTATGCCCAATTTGTATACACCAAGTTTTGACTGCACAAATACACTAAAGGCCAAGCGTAAGATTCAAAGTTAACTGACGTGACAGTCTGCCTTTACGTTCAGTGAGTGGGATATTTTAATTTCATTTGATCGCGTCAACGTTAACTACGATTCGTTTGGAATTGTCAAGCTCTTGATGACAGATGACATCTGGCGCTCGATCAATTCCATTCAAATGGTAGTTAACTTTAATGCGATCGAGTAAGTAAAAACTCCCACACGGCACTAGACATTCCCATTTTATTAATAAGCAGGTAAAGGTAACTCGAGTGTCACATTTTTTAACTGGAAACTTACACTCTAAGCCCTGAACGGCTACTGTGAGCTTTGACTTTATTCGTATCTACGTAATTTTTTTTTAAATGAAAATATACAGAATACTATTTTACTGAACTCAATCTTGGATTTAATATTCTGACATACAATACCCTTTAAATATATTTTACGCAGACGCTAAGGCGCAACGCACACCGACTGAACCGAGGTGCGGCGTCTTGATAATAACTCAAACTAAGCTTTATTTAAACTACGACGCGTGACTATCTCAGGTATGCCCAAGTGCAGTTCATGATCCGTTTTCTGTTTTAAGCAAACCAATTTCAACCGTATTTTAAAGAGTTTAGGTAGTTATCAAAAAGACTCCACAGCACAGCATCCCTATGCGTCGGACCATAAAGGTCCAAACTCACTTGCGATACACAACTCGATACGACGCGTCGGGACTCTAGTATCAAAAAGTAGCTGACCCTTCCTTGTTGCGTTAGTAATTTTGTAATTTTCTCTAAAGGCGTATTGCGTCACGTCGCTGTTTTTGGTCACATAACAACAAAACAATGCATGACATAACATTTTTCAAAAGAGCAACCACCGAGTTTCTTGCTGATTCTTCTCGGTAGGAACGGCATTTCGAACTAGTGGTAGACTCATTCGACTATTCATAAGACTCTTGTAAAAAGTCTATTTAATCAAAAACTTTTGAATTTTGAACACGTTGTCCTACGTGAGCGACAAACGCAACACCGCGACTCGATACGACGCGACGCGACTGTATCAAACAGTACGCGACAGTATCAAACAGTACCTTTCACGTGGCCTCCGTCATCGCGTGGATAAGTTTGATATTTTGTATGGCGTCCTATCGCGACGCGTCGCTTTTGTCGCTTACTTAGGAAAACGGGTAAATTTACAAACTAACGCGCCATTATGCCTGCCGTGTTTTATAAATATGCCTTGTTCCATATAAACTCACAAATAGAATATTTTGCGCAGCGTAAGCACATTTGGACCACAAGAGCTTTCAAAACTCACAGCAACCACACAGACAGATTTAAATTCGTTACCAGAGGTAGCTCCACAATTCACACAAAATTCTATATTGTAAATACGTCGACGCTATAAAAAATAGATGCAAGATCAGGTAGCGTACGTTGTCTTGCCTCACTTGTCTTGCTACTTGGGGGCTGGTGTCCTTCGAGGGGAACTGCCCCGTGCGATAGAACTCTTCTAGCATTTTGTCTTTTTCTATGAACCTGTCGTACAGCCACTGAGTCATGCCTTCTGAGTCTGTGGGTACCTGGAACAGAAGATCCAAGTTTAGTATGGTGGTTTAAAATGCAAACGGTTACCAAGCCCAGATAAACTTGGAAATTGAGTACGAAGATTATCATAGTAGGTAAATAATTTATGTCCTGGCGATAAAGCTGGTTCTTTTTTAAATATAGATATGTAGGTATATACAATTTCCCTGGTATGTCTAGTGGGAATCTCCGGCCAGTTACCACCAAAGGCAAAGACGTGCCAAAAAGTGATTTAGCGTTCTGATACGATGCCGTGTAGAAACTCAATCAACTGCCATGCCCCTAACAGGTTAGCCTTGGCCCATCTTAGACTGCATCATCACTCACCATCAGGTGAGATCGCTGTCACGGGCTAACTTGTATTGGATAAAACATAAATATATATATATATATATATATAACGAACAATCGAGCAGGCGGGTCACCTGATGTTCAGTGATTACCGCAGCCCATGAACATTTGCAGCAACAGAGGAACCGCCAATGCATTGCCGGCTTTTGAGAAATTTGTCTATCCGCTCTTTGAAGAGACCCATATCGTAATCATGAGGGAACACAGAAGCGGGTTCGATAATCTGCAGGTACGTGGCAGAAAAGACTTAGTTCTTATGAGACCCCCGCTACCAAATTTAAAATTATAGCGTATTAAGCTGTTAGGGCTGTGGACTGCCACATAATATTATAACTGTATAATATTGTTCACGTCATCTGGCCTTGTGTGAAGGAACTCGGTACTTGGATAGGAATTCGAGACTGTAAGGCACTCATGAGCGGTCTCTCGCGTAACAGAGCCTTCATTTCACGCTAGGCTACACGTTACGTTTTGGATTAAACAAAATGCAATAATTTGAATCGATTGCGCCATCCTTGTCTATGTTGACGGCTTTGATAGTTGACAGTTTTTGGTTCCGCTGGCAAAAAGTCAAGCGTGGTTTCTTGCTTAGATTCGAAAAGAAACCAAATTTTTTGTACTTAAAACCTAATAATCAAATAGTTAAAATAATTGAACGTATCCCGGTCTTGTGTGGCATCAATTGCCATTACCGCGGTAAAATACGTTTTTTCACCCTCTTTATATTCGCCGCGTGGCAAGGGGCGTAAAAGGGTAAATTGTGCCTAGATAACTTTAATTAAGTAAATAAACTTAAGTGTGAAGTGGCAGTGAAGGGTTCTACGGCCAAAAGGCGCCAGGCGACAACCTAAGAAGCAATCTAGGAGGGTCACAATTTATTCAAACACACACAACACAATTTATCAAACACACACACCCCACCCCTTCTTGGGTTGTAAAAACCTGATGGGACTGGGAAGGTAATGTGTAAAGCCTATAAGTTCCCTTATTAGTGTATATTTAGTTCACCTACCTCAGTCACCGCTGAGTACCAATATTTAGCCCCTGACCCAGTGGCCTTTGACCTATTAGCAGTTCATGGGCCACTGCTTCTAAGATCAAGGGTTTGTCCTCACTGGGCAGGCTTGCAGTCATAACAAATATTAAACCCATACCCCCTTATCGATCTCTATACAGCATCGTACTGGGATGCTATATTGCATGGCAGTACCCGTTTGCCAGTAGGATGGCCAATTAGCCACTATCGAAGCCTCTCACTAGACCAGAGAAATTATAAAGTCCCAAATTAAATCTACCGGGGATGAAACCCAGGACCTCCCACTTGTAAGACCAGAGGGCTCACCACTGCACAAAACATAAGACGTAATGGGTATAATGTATCGAAAAAGGACCCTGTAATGTTTATGTACCACGTCTAAAAAGAGGCAATATAGATTTTGGCAGCGATTCTGTTTGGACGCGCGCCAGGGGCTTATTGTATGGAAAATGATTAGATAATCTGTCATCGATATATTTTAGGGAATCTTCGGCCGATAGAATATTATTAAAGTTTACATTTTACGTGTAAAGTTAGAGCATATAGATTCATATTTATTATAATTTCATAATTAGCTCGCGTTTAGCTAGATGGTTCGCCTCCGTGGAAGTCATCCCGTGGGAATGCTTTGACTTTCCAGGATAATATTATAAATGCGAAAGTTTGGATGGATGGATGGATGTTTGTTACTTACTTAATCACGCCAGAACGGCTGAACGGAGCTGGACGAAATTTGGCACAGAGATAGATTACAGTCTGGAATAACTCTGGCCGGAGATGGTGACATCTAGGACCCACTGTATGGTGTCACCCCTTTTTGTGTCGTCTTAAATATAGATGTACTCAAAAGTGTACTAACCTCACTACTAGGGTACAGCCTGTAATGTAGATGCGTCCGACACGGGGGTCTGGTGCCGCAGACTATGTCCTGCAGGTGAAGGGGGATCTGGTCGGGATAAGCGATGGTGACATCTAGGACCCACTCTATGGTGTCACCGCTTTTTGTGTCGATGATCCGTGTGTTGTTTTGGTTTACGTCATCTGGTGGGAAAAAAATATTCATAAGTTTTTAATTTTTTTTTGTCAACCGACTTCCAAAGCAACTTTAAAGTAAAGAATAATTTAGGTTCGGAAGTAGGTTTTTTGAAAATAATTCTTAATTTTACTTTTCAGTGTAGGTTCGTAAGTCGAATGACGAAGTCTATGCTCGGTGCCTACCACATCAATTCAACAGTAAGTTGCATTTGTGCTAATGTTAAAAGATAGATGAAAGACCAATCTATCATATGCACTGTTAAGAATTTTGAAATTCTGCAAGATCTGTGAGATATTACGAGACAATTGAAAATTGTTACGTTCATCCCTGGTCTCCCCTAATAGTTCCTATATATACCAACTAATTGAGGGACGAGTGGCCTAGTTGCGACAACGGATATTAGTCGATTGCGATTGTCAAGCAACGTTGACCCAAGTCGGTACCCAGATAGGTGACCCAAATTGGAAGTCAGAATTTGGCCTTTTTTTATCCACTACAAGTTAGCCCTTGACTGCGATCTCACCTGATGGTAAGTAATGATACAGGCTAAGATGGTAGCGGGCTAACTTGTTAGGGGCATGGCAGTTATATTAAATCCATACCCCTATTCGGTTTCTACACGGCAACGTACCGGTACGCTTAATCGCTTGGCGGCACGTCTTTACTAGTAGGGTCGGTCCCGGTTATTATCACTAACATCTGATAATAATCCTGGGAACCCACCGCATCATTATCCCGAGAAATCCCGGTGCCACTCAGTTATTAATCCATACTAATATTATAAATGCAAAAGTGTGACTGCCTGCTACGCTTTCACGGCCCACCTTTTCAACCGATTTTGATGAAATTTGGTATAGAGTATCATCCCGGGGAAGGACATAGGCTACTTTTTATCCCGGAAAATGAAGAAGTTCCCGCGGGCAGGTGCGGGCATCATCTAGTTATTAATAAAACGGTCACGAGCCTCAACAATGAGGAATAAGATGCAGGGAGAGATAAATCCGTACAGCATAGGAGTGCAGTACCCTGCAGTGATTTGAAACTTCTCATGTGTTTGGTTTCTTACCCCTCTTATTTCCTTGTTTCGACGTGCTGGCAGTAGGGTTCTGGGGTCCCACTTCTTCCATTATAATCTTCATGGCCCCAGCTCGAGGCAAGGACACGTATTCTAGCTTTGGTAGATTATTCTTCTCAGCAAACCTTGAAAAAAAATATCAACGACCTATTATTAATTCAATAAAATAACTAATCAAGGTCATTATGTAATTACCCCTTTTATTAAAATCTATGCATGAAAAATTTATTTCTTGATATAGCGTTTTAGACCTTACTACATGCAGTGTTTTATGTATAGAAACTTATTTTAAAACTGATAAACATTTTCAGATCGCGACTGTGCATAGCTGGACAACCTAGATTGTAAATAGGTACATCCTTAACACTTGAAATATCAACACACAACAAAAGTAACACTCCCAAAAAATACATTCGCATCGAAAAGTAAACTCGATGGTTCACTATTCGAGGTTCACTGTTCGACGCAAATGTCGAGTACCTACATACAAGAGAGCATTGATCAGACTATTGAATGGAATGCTATCAAAAAATACTGATTCAGTTTTATTTGCTCCCAAGAAGTTCCATTTTTTAACATTGTGGGATTCATAATACCAATTATGTTTTCATTCAACACAAAGCCACCCGATACCATATATCGGGTTTGGATCGAATACCCATTGTTCATAGAGTAACACGCTTTAAAGATGCCGTACAACTATTTCTCACCATCTGTAGAACAAGTTCTGGTTCTGTGGTTTTAACATTATGACGAAATATTATTAATGTCTAAGTCTTAAGATATTCGATGGCGACCACGCACGAGAAAGTGCATTGTTGGTGAGTTGGTGGAAAATTAATGACATCAACCGTAGAGTGTAGAACAGCCAGCTAGATATCTTTGTTGTTAGCTGCAGGCAGTGGACGTCTTTCGACTAACGGAGCTATTAATTATTATTCATAATTTTTATTTTGCCAAATTGTGGGTAGCAACAGTTGTTTTCATATAAATAGTCTCGTTCACAATTCAATGAACTGACTATGATGAAATATATCCTACTTCTTCAATGTTACATACAAAATAGACCATCACCAACACAACAATTTCCAACACACAATCGTTATCGGCAGTCTTCAGTAGTCAAGCCAGGCGTGTTCCGTTTATGTTGTACACATTAACGTTTCTGTTTTATTAGCAAGAAATAGTTACAATTCTACTGATAAAGTCATACCATCATATTATTATATAAAACCGAAGGAAGTGTAACGTCATGGTATGATACCTACTGATTTGCCTGTAAGATTAGGGCTTTTCAGTTTATTTCAGCCTGTCAGCTAATAAACACAAACAACTATCATCTTATATATAAAATTCTCGTGTTACAATGTGATATTTAATATGCAGATATTCAGTAGGTCTGAGAATCGGCTACTACTATTTTTAGTACCCCTAAAACACCTCAACCCGCGCGGACGGAGTCGCGGGCATCAGCTAGTAATATAATATTATTTGCTGGACCCAGTGGACTGCTACTTTAGCAAATATGAAAGTTGCGTATATCATCTCTTCTTCAAGAAGGAAGCTGCGTTGCTTTTTATCCGTTGCCCGACGACTTTATTTCTCGTATTATTTACAAGGACCAATTTAATGGAAGCCGGCGCTCGTTATTGCAGAGTGCCTACGATTTGTCTACGGGTACTGCTCCAAAGAAATATCGATAACAACTAAAGCCTTCCATTATAGGTTTTAGTTGTTATGCTCTTATTTCTAGTTCTGTTTTGCCCGTTCCCAGTGTTTACTGCTTATTTAAAAAATAAATTAACCTCGTTTTGTTTCATATTATGCACCACAGTTTTCTATTAAAGTTCATATTGCTATCTTAATAATGCTCTTAAATTTTATAGATTTATATACAGTATGGTATAATTTCGATGTATGAGACAGACTTTAATCTATCTAGTTTTAAAATAATCTTGAATCTGAGCATTATATTTAATGGGGTCGACAGTTCGAATCTCACGTTAGTCGTGGATTAGAACCCCTGACACGCACTTCTTTTCGGAGCTATATCATGTGCGTTTTAAGATATTAAAATATCACTTGTTTCAAACGGGAAAGTATAATATCGAGAGGAAACCTGTATCCCCAAGAGTTCTTCATAGATTTTCTACAAGATGTGTGAAAAGCAAATTCAAACTAGGTCATACGTGGTAGACTTTGAACAAATTATTTTCATTCCGAGACAAGACTCTTGCACAGTAGTGAGCCGGCAATGGGTAGAAAAGAAGAGTCATCACCAAGAAATAGTGTGACCTCCCCCCTCCCCCCCTCAGACCCCGGATTGGACGTTCTCCTAGGTGAGCGACAGAATCGATGCGACGCGATATGATGCCATAGAAAATGACAGACAAACCCTTCACGTGGCCTACGTTGTCTCGTAGACAGACAACGTAGGCCACGTGAAGGGTCAGCGTGGCGTCATATCGCGTCGCGGTGTCACGTTTTTCGCTCACGTAGAAAAACGGTTAATGGATTCCTCAACCTCGGTACCAGAAGCCCTCGATATCCTGAGCGGTCTTCTAGGCTTCTGGAGCGAGCTCGGATAACTCGAGTGAAAACTCCGGCTGGGAGGGGCAATTCACGCATAACAGACCACCAACCAGACAAAGGTTTAAGTGCGGAAACCCGCCCAGTAGGAAGACTGAAAGAAAAGAAACGGGTAATGGACAAACTCTTACTGACCTCTGGCTGACCTCCCTCCTCTTGTGCAAGAACCCCCCTTCGGGGAACAGCACCATGAACTGCCGGCCGAGCGGGATGTAGTACTTGTGTATGTGTTCCTTTAGCTCTGCGAGCGACTGCTCTCGTTTCGCCTTGCCCTGGGGACAAACAGATACCTAATTAAGAATGTGTAATAAGCAATTCTATAGTTTGTTTAAAATCATTATTGAAGTGAAACTTCTTTAGAATCGTTGTGATTTGATAATTCGATAAAACGAAAAAGTGATACTAAAAAGAGACAAAAATATTCATAATATAATTTAGCCTGCGAGAGAATGAGATAGAATACAAGTTATATTTATTTCAATCTCTCGTAGGCTACTTTTCAGAAATATCACTTTCACACACACAAGGCACACTCCTTTTTTACATGCTCCCTGGCGCAGTATTGAACGCTGTTGTCTTGACGTGGAATGTCCCGGGTTCGCTTTCCGGCAGGGTAAATTTGGGAATTTATAAATTCTGAATTTTCTCTGGTCTGTTCTGGTGGGAGGCATCGGTCGTGGCTAGTTACCACCCTACCGGCAATCCGTTACAATACTGTCTAGAAACGTATTTGGGGTATAGGTTTAATTTTACTGCCATATCCCGAACAGATTCTTAGACTGCATCATCACTAACCATCAGATGAGACCGCAGTCAAGGGCTAACTAGTAGTTGAATTAAAAAATATATATTCAAGTCCGTTAGGCTGTTTTCGCTGTACATTACAAGACTAGCAACCACTCGCGGCATTGCTCTCGTATAAATTTCTAAATCCTTCATTTTACTTGTCTACATTTATTATAAGGGGAATCGACCGTGAAGTATAAAAATATAACAGTCGACATATATTGTGTTCACCTCTGTACCGACGATTGAGGGGGTAAAGTTTCGTGAGGGTGGGGTAATCAGTAAGAAACAGGAGGGTAAATGCGTAAATTAATTCTTCAAATATTTTCCATCAAATAAATGTTATGATAAAAATATTTCGCCTACCACGCGCTAGCTTACGATAACCTTTTGAAGGGAAAATATTACTAATATTTTATTCAAGGGTACTTATATTTACATGGTAATATAATTTGTAATTTTTATATGAAATTGTGAAGAAGCTAAGAAATAAAAATATAAAAATCGGTATGAAAATATTATTATAGCCTGCAAGTTAAATAAAATGAGGTACCTACCTACCTACTGCCAACTATTATTTCATTTTTTTTATAGTTTCATAAATAAAGAATAAAGAATAAAGAACTAAGAACAAAGAACAGAGAACAGACAACAGAGAACAGAGAACAGAGAACAGAGAACAGAGATCAGAGAACAGAGAACAGGGAACAAAGAACAAAGAACAAAGAATAAAGAATAAATGAAGAGTAAAGGTTAAAGGAATAAAGAATTAAGAATTAAGTATTCAGCGTCCAGACAAAACATTGAGTGAGTGTGTTGTTTATTTGACTGCCTCGTTGGTCTAGTGGTTGACATGTTCGACTGCGGCCGGCGAAGTCCCGGGTTCGAGTCCCGGGTCGGGCCATAATTGAGTATTGGGTTTTTCTGACTAGAAATTCTCAGTACTAGCCCGGAGTTAGGAAGTTGGCGGTGTTCCACCCCCGTGCCTCGGAGAGCACGTTAAGCCGTCGGTCCCAGTTATTATCACTTACATGATAATAGTCGTTAAAGCCCACCAACCCACATTGGAGCAGCGTGGTGGGTCTAAGCTCTAATTCCCTCTCTCCTATGAGAGTGGAGGCCTGTGCCCAGCAGTGGGACGTTAATGGACTGAAGTGGTGTTGGTGGTGGTGGTTGAATATTTAGCGATCCTTTAGCTTGGAAGCTACAGGTACTACCTACTTAATATAGATTTTTAAGATGATTCAAGTACCTATGTCTCAAACTGGTTGACACTGTGGCCAATTCTGTTGTACACTATCTCTAAACTATACTTAAGTGACAGATCTATTAATATTGATATCCCTTTCATAATGCTCCCTGTGGAAAGATTTATAGATTTATTTATTTTCTCATAAACATAGATACATAAAAACAAATGAACGGAAACAACTGCGTTAGTTTAAAACTGTGTTGCAGCTGTTAACGCCCACCTCCAGGTTCACAAATCAGAAAAACAAATGACAATACACAAAAAATCAATCATAGCGACAAATTTAAAAATGAAGTTTAATTTATGAGAGTCTCATCATAATTTAGGGTAATTTAGCCAACTTGTCAATTTTTCTTTGCATTTTCGAGAAGTCAAAGGGGTAAATATGTAGGGAAAGGGGCAGCACTATATTTAGAGCTATCATTTTTGTTTAGTATAGAGATCGTGTTACACAGAATTGGCCACACTATTCTGTTGCCTACGGTTTGGTAAGTAAGTTTAAAAAACCCATAAATGGGGACATTCCCGTCTGAGGTTGGGACTACGAGTAGTTGATGGAAAGAAAGAAAGAAAATACATGTAATCAACAATGGTGTTACAGACAAACATTTAATATACAGTTTTACATAAGTACATGTTGTTGTATATATGGCAATGAATAAACGACCCAAGAGTTATGCTTATTTTATTATTCTTCCATTTCAGTTACTCGATACACATACTTAAGAACTAGGCATTCAATATAAGGTTAGGCACATTGTACACCCGTGTTAAGAAATAGCTGTCTGCATCCTGAATGCAAGCTATTTGTGTGCCAATGCTTAATGTATCAATTGGTTTATTTGTGAACTAGCGATCCGCGAATATATTTATTTTTATAACGGTTAATACTATATCGCTAAAAACATATTCGCGAGTAAAGCATTGGTTTAGACCAAATTTGAAAATCATAAAAATGGATATTGTGAGTCAACTTTAAAAGATATAATAAGCTATTACAGACTTTTTTTTAGAACTTTTTTAGAGGAACAATTCCACCATACATTGTTTTTGTGTAACTTTACCTATTAAGGCAGCGCTCGCCACGTAAGCTTTCAGAAGAGACGATTTTTTTCGACTTCGTTGACATTATTGCAATTTTCGTAAGGATCTATAATTTTTTTCAAAATAAAATATAGCCTATGTTACTATGCATTACAAACAAACAAACAAACAAACAAAATCACAAATCTTTCCTCTTTTTAATATTAGTTTATATAAGAAAAATGTATAAATATGAGTTTATTGATGACTTAAAATATTTGAAAAAATAAGTTACCATCCTGTTTCTTATTGATTACCCACGGAACATTACCCCAAAATCGTCGGTACGGACTGTAGCTAGCACAATATGTCCACTAAAAATACATTTTTATACACGTGTTATTACTCACGCTAAAGTCATAAACCAAGATACCCAGTTTTACATTCCGATAAACTTATCTGACCCGGTGACAGCGTCGGCGGCTAGTATATATGAAAAAAAAATAAAAAATATAAACCTTAACACTAAGGCATTGGTTGACGCAGCATCGCAGTGCGAATCGGAAATAAGGATAGAAATGGAACAATATTTTATTGTTATTTTTATTTATTTGTATTTAGGATTTAAGTATTTAAATTTTGCATTTTTGTATTTACGATATGGGTACTTGGACTGAAATAAAACATTTTATTATTTAATTATTATTAAAGTTAAATTACGAATGTAGACCTATATATTATTTATATTTAAGACCTTTTGTCTTCGTATCAAGCATGTTTTGCTTCGCGAGAATGTGACTGTTACCCCCTACCAAAAAGCGCTCAACGCGATTTTTGTTTCATTTCAACAAAAACTAAACAGCCATAAAAATTAGTTCCAATTTTGGCCATCGGGTCAGATAAGTTGGTGGACTGTAAGTCTGATATGACCACGAAGCTACAGGTAAAGAATGGAGCTAGCACTCATAATAATAATATCTACTTGAAGTAAATACCTGCTTATCGCTATCTCACTTCGACTATCAAATTAGAGCGAGAGGTCAGACACCAATGGTCTCCAATCATTCAATCTCTCGCTTTCGCTCGGTAGTTGAAGTGGGATAGCGATAGCTGGGATTTGCTAATAGGTAATAGTACCCCTATTACCTATTAGCAAACCCAGCTATCTTCCTATAGCACTCTATTATTTTCCTATAGCTTCTTAAGTATGACGGTCTGACAAAGAGTTGAAACTATGTTGTAATTGAAATAATAAAATAAGAACAAGACAGACATTTAGAGTGGCTTTGACCAATATACGCTTTTCAAGTTTTTAGGTGTTTTACAGGTTTAACTTCATACAACTTTGAGAACATCGTGAGGTATCTTCAATTTACCTTCCTTCTTTCCTTCAGCGGTAAGTTAAGTGGCACATATATTTTTAAGTGCTTAAAATGTACGTGTTCCTTCGAAAAGTTAGAAGTGCTCGCCAAGGTTTGAACCACACGAATAGGAGTTCGCCTAAAACGCTACCAGTTATCACCACATCCCGGAATAATAGAATCCTAAGTAAAATATGATGACACTTTTAGAGAAATACACTAAAAATATACTGCGTATCGTTTTATTACTGATTACTAAGTGGTAATCAGTGTTTCTAATATCGATAATTAAAATATATTTATCATTGTCACGGTTGGTAAACGGGGATGAGAATGCATTTTTTTGCACCACCCTCTCATTATTGGCCCCTTGTGCGGGTAATAAATATGATGTGGTATACCCACATAATATAGAATCATATTATTTTATTAAACGTAACTATCGATTATTCTAAAAATGCTTCTTCAATGGAAGACTAAATGATGCGTGTGACTTCGTCCGTGTAATTAAGCTTATTTTGTTCCAGCGGGAACTCTAACTTTCTGGGATAATAAGCTAGCCTATGCTTTCCCCGGCATGCGACCTATCTCATCTATGCTAAATCTCATCAAAATCGGGTGTCCATCCAATTCATCAAAGATTAAAATAAAGCGTAGTGACGGGGAAGGCGGAAAGTGTGTCTGACTGTCCGCTTTTGCAGTTTGCGAAATAAAAATACGTCACACTAAATTCAATATGGCGGACGTTTATCGTCCGCCATATTGAACGTTTGGTTTTTAAAGATTTTTTATGACTTCTTCAAACAAATAGAACAGTTTATGATACCACATAAACAAGAAAAAAACGCAAGAAAAAATATTGCTATTCATATCATGACCTGACATGTATCAAACAATTCTTCGACTGACATGCATTTTAGATGCAAGAATACTAAAAATAAATTCGTACATTCAAAAACCGACTGATAAAAGAACTTTTCTATACACTCGACATCACAAAAGACCTTTGAGGCTTTGTACCTTTTGTGCGCGTAATACACGCGTTACATACCTACGGGGATACAAATCATTAATCCTCAATAAATATGCACGTACTTTTACCATAACATTATGATATGATTGATAGGAACAGACGTTAAGTACTTTGCAGTCTATATGGTCCCTGTTAATAAACCAACATTTCTCAAGTAGGTCTCAGGTAGGTTTGACAACCTCCCTGGCGCAGTGTTGAGCGATGTTGTCTTACGCAGGCCGCGATGTTGTCTTACGCAGGCCTCCGCTTCGATCCCCGGCAGGGTCAATCTGGGAATTTACAATTTCTGAATTTTCCCTGGTCTGGCCTGGTGGTAGGCTTCGGCCGTGGCTAGTTACCACCCTACCGGCAAAGACGGCCCGTCTTTGCCGGTAGGGTGGTAACTAAGCCATGCGAGTTAGCGTTCCGGTACGATGCTGTGTAGAAACCGATCAGGGGTAAGGGTTTAATATAACAGCAATGCCCCTAACACGTTAGTCCATTACCATCTTAGACTGCATCTTCACTTACCATCAGGTGAGATCGTAGTCAAGGGCTAAGTTGTAGTGGATAAAAAAAGGTATGTATATTGCTATGTCAGCAATCTATACATATAAAATCGTTTGTCCTGACTGACTGACTGGTCTATCAACGCACAGCCTAAGCTGCTGGGGTTAGAAACTTGAAATTTTGACAGTAGGTTTCTTTTATGACGTCAGGCACTCACTAAGGAAGGGATTTTCTAAATTCCACCCCCAAGGGGATTAAACAGGGGGTTGAGAATGTAGATTGAGCTGATGCTTAAACTACGTTCACACAGGTGTAAATTTAGTGTAGTGAATAACACAAGATATATTAATACAGTTCACAAGTAATTGCGCACAAATAGATGCATTATCTATTCCCTCTCTCTCTAGCCCCCTAGCTAGTAACTTTAACAGTTAAAAAAGGTAGAAATGGAAAGATAATATAAAAACAACAAATAAACAGGCATAAAAATTAGTTCCAATTTTGGCCACCGGGTCAGATTAGTTTGTGGGACTGTAGAAGAAGCTTTGATAACACACAGGATCTTCAAAGTGTCTAGTTAAGCAATCGACAAAGGGAAATAGGCATTCCGTTTAAGCTTACGCCAACAATACATTGCAGCCACATTGTAGTATAAACTAAGTGTCGAACAGTTTCCGCTGGTTCGACGGTCGACCAATTGCACTCCTCTTACCGAGTGCTCACGATGTTTGCGCTTTGCCAATGGAGTCGACAAATTTTTGCTATTCATTCATGTAAGGTAAAAATTTCACATAATAATATACGTAAATCATAAATAGCAATCCAGTAAAACGCTCTCATATAATATTAGCATGCGTTTGATTTGACATTTTACGATTGATTTGACCGTTAACGCCCTGCATCATCCTAAACAAGTCATTAGACGTCAGTCAAATTACATAACGTTTTACAGGTTTAGAAAAAGTGTGTATCAGTAGGTAAGTCCAAAATAGACTTGGCAGAAAGGAAACTGATAAAAAATAAAATTGATTTCATATTAGAATACCTTCGGTGATACGCATATTACAGGTTTAACAAAATCATTTATCGGTAAATCGTAGGTATACTTGCTAGAAAGGGAATTGATTAAATATAAAATTGATTTTATATTTAATTAGGGCGAAAAGTCCACGCGCGCACTTTTTAATAGATCAGCGCAGTCCATATTGCCAACGCTTAAAGCAATATTGTTTCATTATTATTGAATTATTATAATCCTTATTTTAGGAACGTCAAGGTACGAGACATCAAACTGTCATTTTGAGCAACAATGCTAAAGTATTGTTTTACGCGTTGGTGGTTCCGTTGGACCGTTCCCAGGACCGTTGAAATGTGTTTCACATTTCACGCGAACGTTATGTCCGTATTGTGTTTTCGCTCTTAATGACAAACACCTAGCAAATTTCTTAGTTTCGACATCATACCATTAATGGTTGACACAACTGGACAACAGCATCCAATATGTCGGTCGTTAGCGTTTTCAAAAGTCCTCCCGCCGAGTCCAGTTTGGAGTTAGGACGGTTCCTGTTTAGGAGCGGTTCGTTGCACCCGTGGGAACGCGCTCGCCCCAGATGCGACACGATTTACAGCACAGCCTTTAGTTTTAAATTGATTCGCATTTAGGTACGGAACGTTTAGTAACGGTGAGACCGGGTAAATTGGAAACACGCTTGTTTGAAGAAGGACGTAGATTTGTTTTAAATAAAATAATATTGCAACAGTTTTTTGAAGAAGGACGTAGATTTGTTTGAATAAATAATATTGTAACAGTTTAGTTTTTTTTTTACCCAATACAAGTTGGCCTTTGACTGCGATCTCACCTGATGGTAAGATGATGCAGTCTAAGATGATAGCGGGCTAACCTGTTAGGGGCATGGCAGTTATATTGAAATCCCTATTCGGTTTCTAGACGGCGTCATACCAGAACTTTGCCGGTAGGGTGGTAACTAGTCACGGGCGAAGCCTCCCATTATACCAGACCAGGGAAAATTCAGAAATTATTAATTCCTAAATTGACCCTGCCGGGTATCGAACTAGAGTTCTCCGCACGGTAAGACAACAACCCTCACCACTGCGGAAGGGAGGTCGTCAAACAAACAGTTTAGTTTAAGAAAATATGGGCCGTGAAACTTAACAAACAAACTCACATTCATATTTATAATATCAGTATGATATCTAAAACTAATAACTACCTAAACTAAAACTAGGATCATTAATATAATTAATCGGACTTCCACAATAAAGGCGTCAGTCAAACTTTTGTCACACGACTGACCTTATTATAAGAATAAACACAATTCGTTAAGAAAAACTACTACCTAATGTCCAAGCGCTTAACGAGGGTAGACATTGTTTGAACTTTTGCCTCGTTTCCATTGAGCGATAGATAAGAGGAAACTAAGTGTTAGTCCTTTCTCCGTCTACGCTAATTGTAATACGGCGTACCTTCAGTCACGCCGTAACGCGGCAATGGATGGAAATTAACCTAATTTTCATCTCGGAAAATCAAAATCTTCCCAGGGGATTTTTCAGAAACCAATATCCACGTGGACGAAGTCATGAGCTTTATATATGTGTACTAGCTAATGTACTAGCTAATGCCCGCGACTTCGTCTGCGTGGATCGAGGTTTTTTGGTTCCCACGGAAACTCCTTCTTTTTCCGGGATAATAAGGGTTAGCCTATGTGCTATTCCAGACTATAATCTATCTCTGTGCCAAATTTCAGCCAGATCCGTTCAGCCGTTGGGGCGTGATTGAGTAACAAACGTCCATACATCCACACATCCACACAAACACACATCCATACATCCAACCAAACTTTCGCAATTATAATATTAGTAAGATGTCAATATAATTCACTAGCGGATGTCCGCGACTTTGTCCGCGTGGGTCAAGGGTTTTTGGTTCCCGCAGGAACTCCTTAATTTTCCGGGATAAAAAAACTATGTGCTAGTCTATCTCTGTGTCAAAGAGTATGGGCGAACTTCCATTACATATTATATCAATATCTATTATATATCAATATAATTGCTAAATAAAAATGTGCACATGTGCAAGAAATATAATTCAATAAGCGTCGGGTACGAAGCTCTCAGAAGCAAGAATTTTTAAAACATGAAGCTAGAAAGAAAATATATTTCTTTTGAAAGTTTTGTAGCCACAATGGCAAAGACAGATGACAACCACAGACTAGTAATACATTCGGCACAACCACAGACAATCAGCATCAGTACTGCCATCATATTGTTTTATTTGTTACCATTCTGTTAGAGATGATGATGATATGTATGCAAGAAAATAATATATAATACACTAAAAGAAAGAGCAATACTATTATTTATGTAAACATTAATCAGACGAAATAATAACAATTTTTAAAACGATATAAAATAATCTACCAATTTAGATGTATTCTAGCTAGTAGGTAGATTATACATAATATGGTAACACTAAACTGAGAAACGGAACTAAATAATCAAAAAAGATCCCATATATATTTTATTTTTTTACCTAGCCTCAATTAGTTAAAGTTAATACTTGATAAAATAAAAAAAAAAACGAAAATTCTTCTTGTTTTTATCTTACTCAAGAATTAGTCAGTGAAGTCTATACATATTTCGCCATTGCTCTTTCATGCAGATCCGTTTAGCCGTTCTGGCGTGATAGAGTAACAAACATCCATCCAGCCATCCAAACTTTCCGCATTTATAATATTAGCATAGTATCGATAATAATAATTGTATAATATTTTATTGTAAACTCAATACCCAGGACCTGAAAAACACATTCTTAAAAGTTACAGAAATATAAGTGTTACAAAATGAAAGTGTAACAGAAACGAATGTGTACCAGACATAAAGGGGTTTAAAGTGTTTTAAAGTGTAACCGAAATAGCGACGTTGCCAAATTTACTGCTGACGCGTATTCATATTAACCTTAGAACCTAAGGTGAAAGCACCGATGGTTGCAATTGTTTTCAGAAAAACATGGCCATGTTGTGTCAGTGTGTGTATAGTCCAATAAAGTGAGAAGAACGCGTTGTCACACCGTGCAGTTTTCTAGGGCATTTAGCTATTAGGGTTACAGATAAAAACTCTTATTAACAGAAATAAACGGTAACAGAGTGATTGGGTTACAGTATCGTTTCTGCTTCCGTTATAAGTGTTTCTATTTTATAACAGTTTCAAAAAACAGTGTTTAAGCTCCTTATTTCGGTTAGTGTTCCAGTCCTTATCAGTACCCCATTACAGCCCAATAATGTCCCACGGCGGGGCACAGGCCTCCCACTCTCATAGGAGAGAGGGAATTAGAGCATAGACCCACCACGCTGCTCCAATGCCACCTTACCTTAATAGGCCTATTACACTGAACTTTTTACAGGATCCTGTGTTGAGGGTGGGCGTGGCCGCTAGTTAGAGCGTCGCTTATTACACCAGCATGAAGGGCCAATATAGGGACCCTTACTCCCTAAATCTTATTACACTACACTGATTCAAGTGTAAGGGTCCCTGTGATATGTGCAGTGTAATAGGCCTATAACTATTCCTTAAGTTTTAGGCACATTTGTATCTCGCAACTTGTAACAACGTTGTTACGTGCGGTTTTCCCAGCCTAATTACCTGAGTTTCTTTTACTTTTGTGTTTTTATGTTATCTATGTTCTTGCATTTACGATGATAGTGAATAACAATAAAAATAAACTTAATTACCGAGAAATAGAGCTCAACTTACCAGGCTTCCTTATTACTAAAAAATCTAAATAAATAATGATATCTTTTGTTAAATGATATTTACGTAATACTTAATAATTTATATTTTAGATAGATCTATCTTTTGGATACTATTAAACTATACATTGGTATCTTTTAAACAATTAATTGTATTCCATACTAATGTTTAAATGCGAAAGTATATATGTCTTTTTTTTGACTATCTACTACGCTTCCATCTATATTTTCAAAAAACCTAAATACTTGCGGACGAAGTCGCAGGCATCTGCATCATCTAGTTTTCAACAAGTTTACATCCACAATCCAGATGTAAAGATCTAAGTACATTTATATCTCGGTGAGTAATAATAGAAAAAGTTAAGATAACTTAATTGGCACCAATCCAGCTATTTAATATCTAGGGCGGAAAATTTCAACTACAGAATGTACCTAGTTATTTATTTTCGAAAACAAAGCTGCTTCAGTCGACAATTTTCTTTTTAAGAAATTGGGTCATGATGAAATAAGCTTTTTAATACCGTTTTCTATATAAATACTGTTTTAGCTACTCTATTGAAGTTGGGTATAAAGAAATTAATTTCAAAGGGTTTTAAACAATAGTTGCTTAGCAAGTATAATTCCCAACTATTTTCAATCAGTGGTACTTTTCAAATGAATTACACTAATTGATTTTGAATAATATTATTTTTCGGAATTGAAAAGTAGTCTATGTTTAGGTATATATTATAATTATTCTCCAAGATGCAAGTCAGATCTGTACCAAGTTTCGTCAAAATCGGTAAAACTGTTGAAAGTGGAAAAACTTGGGCCGTGAATATGCCAAAAAAGGGCCACACAAAAAGACAGAAAATCATATTTTCGCATTTATAAGATTAGTAGGTACTGATTTTAAATATTTAGTCCAACTTACACTATAAGGCCGTTAATTAAAGTGTTTGCGTTTTTATATTTTCTACCTGTCCTTTTCATATAAACCTCGTAATACGGCTTATCAAAAAGTGACAGCATAACAATAAACTAAATCAGTTGTGCAAGTCTGCCTAAATCTAAATAGTCTTAATTCACCACCACTACTACAGCCCATAACGTCCCACAGCTGGGTCCTCCACTCAATAATCAGGACAAAAGGAAAGAGGGAATTAGAGCTTAGATCCACCACGCTGTTCCGATGCGGGTTGGCGGGATTTATCGACTATTATCATAGTAATGATAATAGCTTTAATGATGATAATTAAAAAAGGAATCACGCAAATCAAACGAGATATCTATAATCAAATTTGCGTCGATACCCAAGTTACCCAAAAAACGTTAAGGGGCACGCCGAGCTAAAACTTTTATCCAATAAGCGACATTCGATCGCCCCAAAAAACCTAATTACGACGATAGGCACCGACCGAGGCTAAGATAAATAAAGATAATCCCGGGAAAGTATTCCGGCCAGTTAATTTCCCCGGGCCGAAGTTTCGCGGCCCCAGCAAATTGGAGCCAAACTTCTCTTCATTTCCTTTTCGATCCGGGGAATTTCAAACCTCAGCGGTTACGGGACGAATCACACTTAGCTGGAAGTACGTTTGACTGCTACTAATATAAAATATTATTAAATCAATACTAATATTATAAATTCGAAAGTGTGTCTGTCTGTCTGCGACGCTTTCACGGCCCATCTGTTCAATCGATTTTGATATAATTTGGTATAGGAATAGTTTGTACCCCGGGGAAGGATATAGGCTACTTTTTGTCCCGGAAAATTAAGGAGTTCCCGCGGGAATCAAAGAAATTAGTCCACGCGGACGAAGTTGCGGGAATCATCTAGTAAATAATATTTTGATAAACAACAACTACTTAAGTGCCTTTTTCAGGAAACTGTAAACTTTTTTGCGTATTTACTCATTTATGGTCAGAAACATAATGATAATATTATGTGTATTGTAGCGTGGTGGAAAGATACCCACCTCGCTCCATTCTTTATACCAAAGTTACCCACTTTGCTTCATACTCGATGGTATTCTTTATAATCTGTGAACAGATTAAATCTAACTCATAAAAACTAGCAACTCCATCCACGGAGTACCAACCTGCAAATGTAAGCCCATCTCGCTCACACTGCAGGGATGACAAAGCATCTGTCTCACTCAGACAGGGCTACCATATTTCCCGCGCGAAAACGCGCGAGAGACTCTCTTCTCCCCCGGACATCAGGAACGACGCACGCGTCGAGACGCGATGGAAGAGCGCCGACGGACTACCTGAGTCAGCTTCCGGAATGGCCGTTGAATCTGGCCTCCTGTGATTCTCCTTGTTTTCCTCGTTTTCACGAGCCCCTCCAAATTCTCCTCTCTCGAGGATGCAATCCAAAACTAATGTTATGATAGGGACGCCAAGCCGGCCGCCAACATGGCGACTAGCCCGGATCCACGCGACTTCTAATCCTCCTCGTATTCGAGCATAGTTTATCTTTTTATTATTTTCGCTAAAAGTCAATCATTGGGGATCATGATTGACTCTTACTCCAAAACTATTTTTTGACTCGAAGTATTCGTGTCTCTAATCACTTAGATTACGTCATCTTGAAAACTTCTCCCGCCATATTGGAAGATGAACTTTAATTAATTATTCGTGGAATATATTCGGTACTTTATTTCGATTAATACCTAGTTTTAAAGTCGACATAAGTAGTGCATCGAAGTGACCTAGTGCGAAGCTCCAACGCCCTCGTATAGTGCAGTGAGTGAAAACAAGACCACGTGTACTGTATACCAGTGTTCCCGCACGCGAGTGCCTCGGTGCAGGACCACCAACCCTGATGCCAAGCCGTTCGTCGCGCTGACGAGCGCGACGAGCCTCCACTTCAGTGTGTACTCGTATTCTCCAGAATTGACTGTGTCGCGCGGTAGCGTAAGTTATATCCTAGAATACTGTCTGTAATTAATAGTTATAAGGATCTCTTTGTGGAAACGCCATTAAACGGTTTTCCTTGTAATGACCTTAGCCTTTATTCTCAACTAATTCCCCCCAACCCGTTCGCCGTGAGGAGAGGCGTCGAGACACCACGCTAGGACGGTCCTTGAAGCAAAAGTCCTTTGGTCCAGCTGACAGAGCCAATCCGGCAGACTAGAGTAGAGCGGTAAGTACGAAACGTAAGTAGGTGTGGACGCACCATCCGCTCTCTCTCTCGCACTCACTCTTACTCGCGACTACTGCACAACATCTCTTTCTATTAGCCGCGACAGTATCATATTTTTCTGTAATCAGTATTTTCTAAAAATATAAATGAAATTTTTATGTAAGTCATTATATAAAAAATACTTTGTTTTTTGCTAAATATATTGACTTGGACTATTGTCCATATTTGTGTAAATATGTCAACATTAATTGAATGCAATACTGACACACGTCACGTTACAAGATGTAAATGTCGACGATAGTCGATGGGGACGTCCGAACCAATTGTCCAAGGATACGGCTCTTGATCGTGTTCTGTGGAGATATTTACAATCTATGGCTTACTAATGGGCTGCAACAACGACAATAAAAAATACAATATGCAAGAATTGAAGAAACCATACGCTATCTAACTTATATAGAGCGATGCGTACAAGTGTGATTGTTCCCAATGGACGTTTAGCCGTCATCACATAGTTTTTCACAGAGTTGAGCTTGTTCCCTCTTTACCGAGTGATTATGCAACGTCGAATGGCCGCCAAGGATTCCTTTGGACCTTAAACTTGTAGAATTTTAATTAACAACAACTTTTAACTCGTCGTATCGTATTAAAAAGGTGCCGAAACTGTTTAATTTGAGCACTTCTCGTAGAGTGCATAGTTATTTTGTAATTTAACCTATGTAAAGGAATTCCAAAGTAACTACATAATTGGATTCTCTTGAAGCACCACTTCTGAGTAGGTACTTGTTAAATAGATTGCTTGATAATGCTCGCGACTTTGCCTGTGTGGATTTAGGTTTTTGAAAAATCCCGTTGGAACTCTTTGTCCATCATCGGAATGCAACCCATCTCTGTATCAATACTCAATACTCAATATCATTAATTCAATATAGGTACACTGTAGGTACACGTATTGACGTTAAAAATTACTTACTTATAAAACATGATGTTGATAATCGGTTACGGTATCTTAACACTAAAGCTACGAGGGTTCCAAACGCGCCCTGGTCTGAGCCACAACAAACTCAGCCAACAAAAATAAGACATCCGCTAATAAAAGATTTTTGACAAATTTGTATGAAAATCGAATTTAACGTGAGCTAGAACGAAGCTAAGAGAAAAAAATAGCATGAATATAGGCTTATTTTTGTCCCGGAAAATCAAGTGGTTTCATGGAAATTTTAAACATCCAAAATCTACGCAAACCTATCTAGTACCGTACGTAGTTAGGTAGGTACGTAGCAGTTTTTTTTATCCACTACAAGTTAGCCCTTGACTGCGATCTCACCTGTTGGTAAGTGATGATGCACTCTAAGATGGTATAGCGGGCTAACCTGTTAGGGGCATGGCAGTTATATTAAACACATACCCCTATTTGGTTTCTACACGGCATCGTACCGGAACGCGTAATCACTTGGCGGCACATCTTTGCCGGTAGGATGGTAACTAGCCACGGCCGAAGCCTCCCACCAGGCCAAACCAGGTAGTTATATTAAGATTCTATCATAAATTCAAATTTAAAAAGCCAGTGTAGTACTTTAAAGAGTATGTAAGTAATTAAAAGTACCGTATAATTATGTCGTAAACTTAACAATACAAAATGAGTATAAAACTTAGTTTACACACACGTTAATTAATACGCTACAAGGAACCCTTTCAACTTACTGACACGTGTTCAGTTTAACTATGTAAAGCAAGAGAAACTATCTACATAGGGCGAGTCGGCCTTGCATTAGAAATGTTCCGTATATTTCAATTACAATCTTAGAAATTAGTTCTTCTTGCTTGGAATGACATTCCGTTTTTCAGACCACCATTAACTAATTTTTTTATGGGGATAAAAACACTTTAAACTACGCGGACGAAGTCGCGATCATCAGCTAGATTTACGATATAAAGCGTTTTTAATATACCACTTATTTAATACGGCTACTTAGTAGCTTAGTACGGCTTTTTGGAGGAAGTCGTAGGCATCAGCTAGTTTTACGATATATTGCATTTTTACTACACCACCACACGTTTAATACAGCTTTTTTGTATTACTTTCCGCACGGATCCCAAAGAAAAAATACAATGGCTAACCCGCGTCGCGTGCGCACAGCCAACCGCGCTTCCTGTTAAAACAACAGGTCGAGGGGGAGTGAGTGGGGAATGGGGGGGAGCGATGAGCCATAAATCATGTCTTATACAGAAAAAAAACATATGAACATATGATAATTTAATTTGGGCCACAAAAGGTTTTATCGTTTTGTTTGTCTTCTGCCGTATTGTGAACATCGGGTTAGTGTTCAAATTTTTCGTATCGTTGATTCTGTTATAGTATAATAGATACGGTATGTTGTAAGTATACCTATACTTCTTCTGATATTTCAGATATTAGGTACATGAGGTCGCCGCGACTTCGTCCGCGTATATTTTCTGATTTCTTATGAGATTTTCCCGCTGCAAAAGGCCTACTTATAAAGGTTATAGTATTGGCAGATTGTTATTATTTAAAACTAATAACCTAAATCCCGATTTTCAAGTCTTTAATTTCAATCACATTGGATTTTCATATAAACTTACAACCCCCATTTCACCATATTTGGGGTGAATTTTCGTAAAATTGATTATACAGGTTATAATAATTTAAAACTTAACCTAAATCCCGATTTTCAACTTCAAAAACTTATAACCCTCATGTAACGTTCTTAGCTGACGTCTATACCATAGAAGAAATCTATCTTCCAAATTTCAAGTCAGTATGCTTTATTGTTCCTTGAGATATCGTGATGAATTTTGACCTTTCGCTTTTTTTTATATATATATAGAATAAAGTAGCACATGATACTTTCCTGGTCCTAAAAAAATCAGGTCGAATTGTTATTTCATTGCCGCATGATTGAAGGAAAAATACGTAAACATCAGCATGATATCCCACAGGAACTGTTAGTTTTTCTGGGACAAAAAGGAGCCTGTCACTCTCCAGTTCCTAAACAAAAATCACATTGATGTATGACTCCGTTGCCGTATGAATGAATGATAATGAAAATCAGCATGATATCCCACAGGAACCGTTAATTTTTCCGGAACAAAAACGTAGCCTATGTCACTTTCCAGGTCCTAAACATTAATCACGTCGATATTCAACTCAGTTACCATATAATTGAAGGACAAATGTGTTTAAAGTAGCATACCAATATCCCCCAAGAACTGTTGGTTACAGGATAAAAAATTACCTGTATCACTTTCCAGCTCCTCAACTATACCTGTGCAAAAAATCAGTCCAACTGACTTTCGCATTTATAATATTAGTATGGATAGTATAGTTTATGTGTTGCATACACACTCTCTGTTACCTCACTGTTCCTGTGTCTAGGACAGCAATCCAACACAACTAGAGGGAGATCAGGTCCCACAGCTTAGTGGTTCTAACTTCGGCCTAGAGCTGAAAAATTCTAGATAAAAAATCCAATTCATAGCATATTAAGCCCGACTCGGAAATTAAACTCAAACCTCGTTAAAATGCAGTCGAAAATGCTAATCACTAGACCAATGAGATTTTTTTTATCCACACACACACACACACACTACAAGTTCGCCCTTGGCTGCGTTAGTGATGATGCAGCATAAGATGGTAGCGGGTTAACCTGTTAAGGGCATGGCAGTTATATTAAAACCACACCCCTAATCAGTTTCTATTAAACTAGCGGCACGCTATGATGGCCGGTTTGACGTTTGTCCGCTCATGAAGTTCCGTATTAATTGATAACGACTTTGAAGGAAATAATTGTATTACTTTATTGACGATAGTGATGTGCAGAGATTCATAAATTTTATCGAATGTAGTTTTAGGTTTAGGACTCAAAATTTATTTATTAAATTGATTTCTTAAATGTATACAAGTGTAGAAAAATCAGTTTGCACCATTTAAGGGGTGAATGTACTTGTGAATATGAACAATTTTCACTATGTGGACAAACCTCTGAAATCGCAAAAAAATATCAATAAATTTTTAAAAATGGAATCTAATACGATCGTCACATAGGATCGCTGGCTAGCACAACTACTACCTCCGGCAAACTCGCGTCAATGCTCAATGCAAAACAAAGCAGTTTCGAATTGACGTTGCTTCGAAAAGTATAAACTGTCAGTGCAATGCGATTGTGATATAGTTTTGACCTGGCTTTGGATTTCAAATATTGATACTGCATTACTGTTGACCCTTGCTCGTTAATTTGGACTCTGTTCAAGCCCTTTGTTGTGGATTTCGTCGATATGACCGAACGTACGCAGAGAACTGTTCTAAATAGTCAGACACGTGAGTTCGTAATACGCCTTCGTAACTATTTCGATCGTGAAGCTCAAAATGGAGGGCCAATTTTACCTATAACGTCAGTGGTTGAACGCGTAGCTGATGCGCTTAATATTGGACAACGAACTGTTAGACGGATAACTAAAAAAAAATATGGCGAGACTGGCACAGAAGAAAATAAACTTCACACACCAAAAAAGAGAAAACGAGCAAAACCAGTCGTAGGCATCGATAGCTTTGATGCCGATGCTATCCGAAGACATGTTTACGGCTACTATTTACAGAAGGAGTATCCAACAAGAAAAAAGTTGGTGCATTCACTGAAGGAAGCTGGATTATTCTTCGGTGGGGAAAGTTCTTTAACGAAGATTTTGAAGACCATTGGATTTCGATACAAAAAATGTAACAAACGCAAAATATTGATGGAAAGATTTGATATAGCGATGGCAAGGTATACTTTTTTACGGCAAGTGAAAGAAATCAAAAATTGGCAAAATGTTGTGTTCTTGGATGAAACATGGCTTAATGCTAACCATACTGTAGGCCGTTCTTGGAACGATGACACAGCAGCATCTACTTCCAAAGTTCCTGTAGGAAAAGGATCGCGACTTATAATTTGTCACGCCGGAACCATCAACGGGTTTGTCGAAGGTTCTCTCATGGCTTTTGCGTCAAAAACCACTGGAGACTATCATGAAGACATGAATGGAGAAAAGTTTACTGAATGGTTTACCTCAATGTTGTGTAGCCTCCCTGAACCATCTATTATAATTATGGACAACGCCCCATACCACTCGATGCAAATTGACAAGCCACCTGCCCAATCCCAAAAGAAAGCTGATATCGTCGCATGGCTTCGTAAAAATGGCGTAGATGCAAACATGAATATGTTAAAAGCGGAATTAGTACGTCTTTTAAAAGAAAACAAACCAACCAAGATCCGATACGTCATTGACGAAATAGCATTAGAACATGGGCACAGAGTTATACGGTTACCGCCTTACCATTGTGAGTATAATGCGATTGAGTTGGTGTGGGCTCAAATTAAGGGATATGCTGCAAGACACAATACAGAACCCCCATTTACCACAAAAAAAATGCTAAAATTATTAGAAGAAGCTTGTGAACATGTGACTAAAGGAGACTGGGAAAAGGTTGTGAATAGAACTGTTAAATTAATAAGGGAAGATTATGAAAGAGATGTGAAAATAGATAATATTATAGAAAACTAACATATAATTATTAATGTATGTGATGATAGCAGTGACGACAGTGAAAATAGTAGTATGGACGAATCTGATTAATTATGGCCTTTTGTGGCACCTTTTTTGGTATCTTTTGTATTCATATGTTTCTTGTGTGCATATAAAGTATGTATATTCATTTTCGTTCAAATATTCAGTTCGTTCAAATAAATTAAATAAACATATACATTTTTGTTTTATTAAACCTATTTAATCAGGTACAAAAACAAAACTTAATTGTTTTTTGTTCGAGAATAAATTGACATTCCACATCACTATTGTAATGTGTCAAACCGGCCATCATAGCGTGCCGCTAGAGTAATTGAACAAGTAATTTGTAGCTAAAGGCTAGTCTATTATTACAATCTCCGTAAGTAATCAAATTCCCGAAATGGATGTTTACACAACCCGACAAAGTTTTAAACGAACCCGACAAAAGCTCAAACTTACCTTAAATCCACGCTATTATTCATCGAAGTGGCATCGATCGAGACAAAGAACGGCATTATCAATTTAAAACAAATCGTCAAAGT
Organism: Erebia palarica; assembly: GCA_964035005.1. Classification (NCBI taxonomy): domain Eukaryota; kingdom Metazoa; phylum Arthropoda; class Insecta; order Lepidoptera; family Nymphalidae; genus Erebia; species Erebia palarica. Next base: position 14,951,162 of record OZ035989.1, read on the forward strand.
TGGATACCTCAATTATAATAATGGACAACTTTGTATTAATCAAACCTTTCAGCCAAAGTGGTGGGGTGTATTTGCCCCTTAAGGGGGTATAACTTCAACCCAAAACGAAACTTGAGGTAAGGGCCCAATGTTTGTCTGTTCTTCGAACTGCTGCCCTGCCATTTGCTACTTTCGCTTCACAAACCGTCGCTTTGACTTTATTGTTAGTTTCTGCCTACAAGCGGGACTGTAGAAGTCTTTCTACAACCACCATCACTACAGCCCATTGACGCCCCACTGCTAGGCACAGGCCTCCACTCTCATAGGAGAGAGGGAATTAGAGCTTAGACCCACCACGCTGCTCCAATGCGGGTTGTTCTTACGTGTGTTTGTTTTAGTGATAATAACCGGGACCGACGGCTTAACGTGCTCTCCGAGGCACGGGGGTGAAGCACCGCCAACTTCCTAACTCTGGGCTAGTACTGAGAATTTCTAGTCAGAAAAACCCAATACTTAATATTATAGCCCGACCCGGGATTCGACCCCAGGATCTCGTCACTTGCAGTCGAACATTCCAACCACAAGACCAACGAGGCAGCTACAGTTACAGCTACAGTCTTTCTACAGTTTTTGAGTTTAACTTATTTGACCCGGGCACAGCGTCGCTACTCGCTAGAATCTATAAAAAATTAAATAAAAAAACAAAAATTAGTCCCGATTTTGGCTACCGGTGTAGTTGTGCCAACGCATATCAGTTGATTGCGTTTGTTAAGCCAAGTTGACCCAAGTCGGTAACTGGATGGCTGACTAAACTTGAAGGTTCAAATTTGACCTTTTCGTTTCCACCGCGCACAACCACGTTAGAGCTCATGAGAGCACGTTAAGCCGTGTCGGTCCCGGTCATTATCAATAATATAATCTTGGATGGCAGGCGTTACTTTGCGGAAGTCCATCATAATGAAGGAACCTAAAATTTTATTCGCTATAATCCGCGACAACAGGAATAGTGAATTAAATTTCTGGTTCCTTCACCAATATAATCGTCACAAAAACCTAAGAGCTTAATACTGTTAGTCGAGTCGTATATAGAAGGACGTGGGAACCCACCGCATTATTATCCCAAGAAAACTCCTACCATTATTTTATTATTGGGAAGGGGTCACGACCCTCAGTCATGAGGAATACGACGTGCAGAGAGATACCTTTCATGATGAGCTAGCTATGAGACTAATGGACGCCAAATGTTACCAACTTGAAAACTTGGAAACTAGTAAACATACGAGTAAGTGTGGATTAGTTAGAATTAGCGCTCCGCTCAAACGGCGCAAATGATCCATAACGAGGGTATAGTTTAGATTGTCCGGCTTCCGTATCGCGTGTCCCGACGGTTTCTGATTTTATAAAACGCTTATTTCATATCCGTGGATATCAATTACTGTTCTTAACAAAAGTAGGGAGTGAATTTACGTTTAATAAGATATTATTGGCTAACTACCCCGACTTGACCCGATTGTTTTTCGGGACCCCCCACTAGCTGGACGGAAAAAGAGGCCAATAATTCTGTTGTACACCATCTTTAAAGTGACCTAAAATGACGGATTTATTTATGTTGCTATCCCTTTCATATTACCTGCGGAAAGATACAGCACTAGATTTAGAGTTGTCATTGTAGTTTAGAAATTGTACTAAACAGAATTGAGTTCGCGTCATAAATTAACCTTTACCAGAAATCGTAATCTTTTTTAGCTGTTAATATATATTATTTACTTTACACAATTAGACTAGGTAACTTCGCAATTTAGCCGCCGGCCATCTTGGAATAATCCCCAGTGGGTTAATTCGAGGGTAAATTATGATTTTAATGAGATGCACACGGGAGCGCGCGCCTATAAAACTGACCACGGCGGACATTACGCCTCTGCGGCGTGTGACTTTATATACCTTCTTGTAACGACAACAAAAATTACTTGTATAAATTTAATCTATATAATATATTTTGTCTAATAATCCATACTAATATTATAAATACGAAAGTGTGTCTGTCTGTGTGCTACGCTTTCACGGCATACCAGTTCAACCGATGTTGATGAAATTTTGTACAGGGGTAGTTTGTATCCTATCCGGGGAAGGACATGGTTACTTTTCATCCCGGAAAATTACGGAGTTCTCGCGGGGATTGAAGAGAGTTAGTCCACGCGAACGAGGTCGAGGGCTTATGTCACTTTCTAGGTCCTCAACTATGCCCATGCGAAAAATCACTTCGATCCATTGCTCTGTTGCGACGTGATTGAAGGACAAACCAACAAGCCAACAAACCAATAAACCAGCAAACCAATAAACCAGCATTTATAATAATAGTAAGATTTATTTTATTTCAAATCCAATTTTTTGACCTGACGTTTTGACCTGTCCTGTCCGTGGTGTTTTCGCACTTTGCCACAAATGGTCGCTTATTTTTCTAACGTTATTTATATTGCTAACGGTACCTTCATGTAGCAAACCGCTTCCAATGTCCGTATTTGCCGGAACGACCGCGGACCGAATTGAAATTACGCGAATAATTCGCGTACAGATCAACCTTTGCAGATCCGAGTTAGCTTTGTTGTTTGAGACAGTTAATTTCCTATTATTGAGTACCATTATTATACGATTATTACGAGGTACTCATTTAACTATGATCTAGCCTAACTAATTGGCAAATGAGTAGTTTTGCTTTATACTAAACTTATAATTTATCTTATGTACTAAGAAAGTGTCCATTGACGCATCTTAGTCTTTCTTGATAAACTTGTAGATTTTGTTCACGTGTTCTTTTAGAACTGCACTTTACACTGTCACTTATCACAATGCATTAACTCAAAAGTTTGCGACAGTTGCTATCATGTCTCTATCAATATGGAATTAAACCACATTGAATGCTCGCTGATCTCTATTTACGCGAGTATTGGCGGGTAATGAGGCGGGATTTTGTGTGATAATGATAGGTTACTTCGTCTGCGTGGTTTGGGGTTTTTTGGTTGCCGCGGGAACTCTTTCATTTTCCGGGATAGAAAGTAGCCTATGTGCTATTCTAGACTATAATTTATCTCTGTGCCAAATTTCAGCCAGATCCGTTCAGCCGTTGGGGCGTGATTGAGTAACAAACATCCATACATCCATACATTCATACATCCATACATCCATCCAAACTTTCGCATTTATAATATTAGTAAGAGTAAGATTATGTGTTTTTGATGACCTCCCTGATGCAGTGGTGAACGCTGCTGTCTTAACGTGGGAGGTCCCGGGTTCGGTCCCCGGCAGGATCAATTTGGGAATTTATAATTTCTGAATTATTTCTAGTCTGGCCTGGTGGGAGGCTTCAAATTCAAATGATTTTTATTCAAATAAACTTTTACAAGTTCTTTTGAATCGTCAAGTGAATCTACCACTGGTTCGTAGTGCCATTCCTACCGAGAAGAACCAGCAAGAAACTCGGTGGTTGCTCTTTTTAAATAAATATTTCATTTACAATTATTATATCAATGTATACATAAGTAACCACTGTCCTTAGCATTGCTAGAGTGATCAAATCCATGCTCCTCTATCATTTACATAATCTTCAACAGTATAATAAGCTTTTTTCAAGAGCATACTATTAATGGATTTCTTAAATTTGTGTATAGGCAAGTTTAAAATGGGTTGTGGAATTTTGTTATAGAAAAGAATGCTCATTCCCACGAATGACCTGACTTTTTTGAGGCGGTGCGATGGAGTCACGAGCCTATTTCTCTAGTTTGCCTGTCGTGCAGATCGCATTATTTTTTGTAAATATGGATGTACTGTTTTACAAAAATTATATTACTGTAAATATATTGCGAGGCTACAGTTAGAAAACCAATTCCTTTAAATTTCTTTCTAAGGGAATCACGCGGTTTTAAATTATAAATTGCACGTATTGCCCTTTTTTGAAGTTTCAGCCGCGGCTAGTTACCACCCTACCGGCAAAGACCAAGCGATTCAGCGTTCCGGTAAGATGCCGTGTATGGAAACCGATTAGAGGTATGGGTTTAATATACCTAGTGGTCGTACCCCAAACAAGTTAGCTCGCTATCATCCTAGACTGTATCATCATTTACTGCCAAGTGAGATCGCGGTCAAGGGCAAACTAGTACTTAGTTCATAATTTTTTTATTACGGAACTCTAAAAAGTTCATTTATGCGAAAATACTGCTATTATCTTCATGATAATACTGTATTACGACATTGAAGCTGTAAAAACAAAAGAGAATTGACACAAAGATCTTCACTCGACTTAACATCAAACAATTTAATATCAAAGAAACCAGAACTACAAGGTTCAGCCAATGAAAATAAATTCCACGTGAGGAAAAAACACCAGTTTATCACGACCTCTTGTCGTCGCATAGTAATGAGCGCAAGTAGGTATATGTGCATACAGTGGGTCGACGAACATAAAAACGACAGACGGTTGTAGCACATAGAGCTACGTTACTTTCACCTATGATTCAGAGAGGTAGAAAACTGCATACAGGGGCCATACTGCCAACGCTTAAAGCAATACTTAAGCAATATTACTCAAAATGTCATTTTGATGTCACGTACCTTGACATTCCTAAAATAAGGATTATAATTCGAAAACACGTAATTAAAAAAAATTTAACAATATGGCTTTAAGCGTTAGGAGTATAGCCCCAGATTTGACATGAGACATAATTTTGTATTGAAAACTCTGCCAGTTTCCTCCGTATAGTCCGTCAAACTTATCTGACCCGGTGGCTAAAATTGGGACAATTTGTTTTGCCTTTTGGTTTTTGTTTTTATTTCATTTTTAACTAGATAGTATATATACTAGTGACGCTGTCACCGGGTCGGATAAGTTTGACGGATTGTAAGTCGCTGTCACCCCGCAGTGATGCTCCGTCTAGACGCCCCCGTCGATCAACTGGTAGGAAATAGCGTATCATAAGAGTGTGGTAGTAATATTTAAACAATGTAAGTCGGAGAAAAAAGTTCAGAGGTCTCTGAAGGCTGGCTATCTGGGCAGCAACAATATCGCAATTTATCAAACGAGCCTTATTGTTAAACTCCCCTCGCGAGTTTGGATGCGTATCCTTTTCTCCCCAATGCACACTGACACACCACGCAACTTTAACCCTTATACTAAGGCCATTAGCATTAAAATCCCATGCACACTTTAGCCAGGGCTTTCACCCTGCTATACATTTAAAAGTCTATAAACATAGGTTAAGAGCGCAGGTGATGTTTTCATTAAACTTTTTCACGGAAGGTATTAATAATTTTTGCAATTTGTTTTTCTAAATTTTTTTTCTACAATCCAAATCTTGTTTCTTTCCAATAGATTTATTTCATTTTGAACAAAATTATTCACGATTTGATGGAAAATTTCGTGACCGCTTATTTTTGATGCTGTTTCTTCAATACTTCTCATATAAAACCTAGAAAACCTAAATACACGCTAGTAATGTATTTTTTAAGAATCACCTCGAATAAAAAGTTCTCTGCCCTTTTTCTAGCAATTGTTGAAGTTCACATGGCGTAGTAATGATTAGTAGAATTTTTTAATCGTTAATAATACCAAGTTACGTTTACTGACTTTGTTTCGGTACGAATAAATTTGAATACCTTTAAAAAATTTTTTTAATGCAATTTAAAACAAAAGCCTTTCAACTGCATTAAAAAAAAGTTATTGGGGCAATTATTTTAGTGGGGATAAGGACAAAAAGTTGTCTGTGAACAATATATTATTATTTTAAATAACGCTCCTCCGCCCTATATATTATACCAAGAAAAATCCTACCATTACATAATTAATGGAAAGGGGTCACGATCCTCAGTAATGAGGAATACGATGCGAAGAGAGAAATAACGCTCCTAACGCGTTAATCCACGCTTATTGCTTAACATTTCCATAAAAAAAGTAATAAGATCTGAAAAAAGGAATATTTAATTAAAAGTCCTTTATTAAATAAAAACCGAATTCAAATCGCTTATTACCGCAAACGTTTTAAGGCTCTTAACAGATTAAATGTGTTTTATGCCCATATAACCGTTTTTAACCGATATCTATATTAGGAGTAACTCAATAATAAAGCAGCAATGGACGAGTAGGATATACGAGTAGATCAAAATCAGAAAACCGCCGAATTTCTTCCTGGTTCTTCTCAATAGGAAGGATATTCAACACTTCGCGGGTAGACCGGCTTGACGATGGGAAGGCCCTCAGGAAGGAAGTAAAATTTTGATTAAATAAAAAATATACTACTATACTTAATATTATATTAAATTCGCCAACATAAGATAGCTATCTCAAGCCTCTGGACTCAAGGCACTCAAGTAAAATTTCGATTAATTAAAAAATCTATACTTACTATTATATTAAATTCCCCAACTTTAGATAGCTATCTCAAGCCTCTGGACTCAAGCGGCACAAGACCGTAATATTTGCATTGAAAATTCAATTTTGTGTTATTTTATAAATAAAAGAGAGCTTAAGCTTCAGTCTATATTTATATACGCTGTTTTTTTTGAGCGTGAAAAAAACGGCCAACACAAACGTTCAGTATGTATTAACTAAAAACATTGAGATTGCCGAATAAAAAAAAATTGGTAATTTTCAAACAAATTACGCCGGAACAAATAAGCTACGAGTGGAGACAATATTACAAAAGGAAAGAATGAAAGCGACGTTTCAATAATAAATTATCAAAGGAGCCCATTTGCCTCACCCCCTCCCTCCCCTCCGCGGCTAGGCGTGAGGGCTGACACCTCCCGTCTTCCCGTGGAGCCCTTTAGTATGGTGCAAGTGAAAAGGAAAAGCAGGTAAAATAATTCTTAACCCAGGCTGACACATAACGCACAGCTTACACTAGAGGGCAATTACAATGTTATACGGGAGATCCTTAAATTAAACGAAACTTAATCTTTGAGAAAAGTCAGATCGTATCGATCGATCGTATAAAGATGTATTTATTTTCTTTATCAAAAATAATTACCGTGCCAATCGTTAATTATTTTTGTAGTAACCGATTAAAGTAAAAAGAATATTTTTTAGAAAAGTAATTCGAAATTTCAATGACCTTCAAAGGGTCTGATAAAAATGGGACCTGAGGCCCAATTGTCTAAGCCAATCGTATTCATTTGACAGTTCATAACGTATAACTCGAACTTTTTAAGGAGTACATAAATGCGTTTTGACGTACAAGCATCTATGACGTCCTTATACAGGTCGAATTATACGTTTGACAGACTATTACGATTACGTTTTCCTTACGTAATCGGGGGCTGATTTGTTAAACGATAATAATGATTAGGTATCATAAGATAGAAAATAGAAATAAGCGCAAAACAATTAATTAATTAGTTAGGATCTTTAATATTGACTCTGTACAGTGTAAAAATAAATGAATATTATTTATGAAGTAACTATTTTGTACTCTCTACAACATTGAGAAGAACAAGTGAAAAGCGTGTCAGATTTTTTTTTAAATGTTTCGTTCTATATAATGGCGAACACACAAAAGGGACCAGTCAGAATAAAACGTTAACTCGAAACGCTTATTTTGGAGAGGAACGAAGTTTTTGATTTTTGGGATACCTAAGAGGAAAAAAGGTCATTTCGTTATCCATCCCTATATGTGCCTGTCAACCACCTTTTCTCTAGAATAACCAAGCTGCTGTCACTCGTAAATTGTGCCAAAACAAACCGGTACCGGAGTTTCCAGTTATAAATTAGCGTTCGAAATAAGACAAAAAAAAATCGACGGATAGGGGAGCAAATCTGTTCGGTGCGGTCGATTGATTGACTGACGACTTCGCCATGGATTCTCCTTTTATCATTACAGCTATTTGAATATATTTCTTATTTCAGAAAATACTTGAGAATGCGGGATACAAATCTCATACTGATTGGATAAAAAGCTTTTGAAAATATTGAGAATTGAGATTTTTTGATAAAAATACATTATTAGGGATTATTATGTTTATTATATACCTATCCCTATAATATTTTATTTGCGAGAGTGTGTCTGTCTGTCCGCCCGTCTATTTATCTGTCTGCCTGCCTTATCACGGCCCATCTGCTTACTGATTTTGACAAAATTAGGTAAATATATAGTTTGTATCCCGGAGATAAACTTAGGCTTTTTATTTCGGAAAAACAAAGAGGTTCCCTGGGTTTAAAAATCTAAATATATGCGGACGAAGTCGCAGGTATCACTTAGTACCTTATAAGTGAGTAACTAAGGGCGAAAACACAGTAGCGACAAAAAAAACTGTCGGACACTAAGTATGCATAACTTCCCTTTATTGCTATTGGTGTCTAGTAGAAGGCTTCGGCCGATGCTAGTTACTACCGTGCCAGCAAAGACACGCAGTCAAGCGGTTTAGGACATACCCCTAACAGGTTAGCCCGCTCCCGCTCTTAGACAGTCAATTACCAAGATACCACTAGGTGAGATTGCAGTCAAGGACTGAGTTGTAGTAAAAAAAAATGGAGCTACGTGCACAAGCAAGACAGGGCTAAAAGAAGCTCACCTTGACGAAGACGTTTCGTCCAGTCCCATTGTAGCTAGGGTGTGTTAGCTCTAAGAATCAAAAATTTTTCAATTTAAAAAACTCAATTAGCAATTTGGCAAACATTGTAATCATCCTAAAGCATCAAATTTTGTACACGAAATTACACACCTTCCCAAGTTTTATTTGACTTTGCGAGAACCTCTTATATTTTTTCGCATTTCCCTTATGATCTCCGTTTTCAACTTTTAAACATGTTTGCTTCACTCCGTAGCGTTTCGACGTCTACATTACAATTGAAAGCTTATTGGTATAAACTTTAGGTTGAAAATCGCGTGTAGTGAAAATCACCTGAAGTATTGTGCAGAATGGAAAAATCGCGGGGCGTTTAAAAGAAAATCGTTCTTATTAAATATTTTCTTCTCAATAAAGGAGACGGACGCGGACGTTAAATACCCGGCATTCCGGGCGATCATAAACGCGAGAAATTGGAAATAAATGAGAAATGCTGAGAAATATTGAGATTTTTTTCCCACCGTTGCTAACAATTTCGCCGTGTTAGACGCGGAATCGTTTTACCAATTAAGCTGTCTGAGAGCCAATAACCAATTTCGACAGTATTTAATACAGCGCTTTAACAAATCAAATCAAAGCACACGGCGTTTCACAATAATTATATTATTTTTTGTCACTGAGTTATTACAAAGTCTGAAAGCCAAAATATTTCACCATAAAAATCAGGCATGCTAAAATTACAAACAAATAATAAATTATGACATACTAAGCAGTATTTCGGGATAAGGAGTGTATAGTGTGAATCTCTCTGGCCGTTATTTAAGAATTTTATAACATTTATTTCTCTACTTGTGAAATTGTATTCTCTATACTCTTATTATCTTTTCTCTATAATTCGCTGCATTGTATTACCACTATTAAGACTCATTATTATATTAATGTGTACAATTTGTACTTACATTGAATAAAATCTTTGACTTTGACTTTGACTCTGGGAAAAGAGTTCGGTGTATAGTATTAATTACTAAATACCATCAAAATCGCATTTTACTCCCATCCCTCACTCGTCTTTTGTACCGATTGAGGCGAGCTACTTCCATCTCAGGGAAGGACTATTCATTCCTGAAAATCAAAAATTTCCCACAGGAATTTCACAAACCCAAATCCACGCTGATGCAGTTGCGGCATCCACTAGTGTTTTTAAAAATGGAATAGTATCAAACGTTTTTGTTTAAAAATTCACACAAACCGCTCACCAGCTCTCAAATCATAAGCGGTTGTAAATTGAAATGCTTGAAATAAAAATGCAATCTTTTGAAACTGTGCGCAAAACTACGTCCAGGGGGAATACTACCATCGCATAGAGCAGTACTATTTTAATATTGTTGACACAGATAGATGTGAATAGTGATTGTGATTTGATTTCATAATCGTGCATTGTGGAGGCAACATGAACTGAAGATGCTCCGGTATCGCAGTGAAACGTACGTTGAGGGTAGTTTTGGGGGATTTCTGTGGTGTGGTGAAAGTCGCGGGCTATAGGTGTGGGTTACACACTGTACCGCATAGATTTTACTGTTGTCGCGGATTATAGCGAATTAAACTTCTAGATCTATCATTATGATGGACTCCCGCAAAGTAACGCCTGCTTCTATCCTTATTTTAGGGACGTCAAGGTACATAAAATAAAACTGACATTTGAAAATAATATTGCTTTATACGATGGTAGTAAGCCCCCAGGTCGTTTGATTTAATGGTCCATTTCAATTCGGTACGGTACAGTCCTTTGAAGGTGACTGCAAACACAAACCGATGTATTTTGATAGTATGGCTTTTCTGTACACGTTTTGGGGGGGAATCCACCACCCTTTCATACCCCTTTTCATTTCCAATCAATAATCCAATACACGTATTTCAGAAAGTATACATTATAACTATATTGAAAGCATATATTATCAGGTTTTTACTAGACACTGACAATTGGGTATTTGACAACTATTCAAATAAATATTTTGTAGCGATTATTAAATAGAGAATCTCCCAAAAGTCGTAACGTCCGCGTCCCCTGTTAGTTTTATGCTGAATAACTATTTCAAAATATCGATTAAAGTAAAAGAGTGCGTCGAACTTTGATGACGTCACTATTCAGTATTTCATACAAAACCCCATACTAAGCACGCGTTTTGACGTTTGAAAAAAAGTTGCTGATTTGACTAGTTGTCAAATACCCAATTCTAAACGGGAGTTGTGATATTAATTAATACAGATGAAGTCGCGGAAATCTACTATAGTTATTTATATAGAAAACAAAAGACGCTCGAGTGACAAGCACCTAATCAGAGTTAACTTCTAGTTAGAATTCTAGGTCTAATCGAAACACCTAAGTTCACACCAACCCTGGTTCACTAGTCCTGACCCCACGCGGCATTAGCATAAGGTTAACAGCGCATGAATGGGCATTATTAGCCTTTTAACCTTTTGATAAGCTTGAACAATTTAATTAAACTAAACAGAGATTTTTAGGGGCTGAGCACAGTAAAATGTAAGGCGGTCTTTTTTAAGCTTCTATTTAACTTTACGTGTATGTTTGTGTGTTCAAATGTTGCCTGGTGGGAGGCTTCGGTCGTGGCTAGTTACCACCCTGCCAGCAAAGACGTACCGCCAAGCCATTTAAGCGTTCCGGTACGATGCCGTATAGAAACCGAGTAGGAGTAGTGACGGACTGACAGATCAAACTGTACGGATCAGGATAAAATATGGCATACAGATAGCTAATTTGACGTAGGCATCCGGTAAGAAAGGATTTTTGAGAATTCAGCCCCTAAAAGATTAAAATATGGGTTTAAAAATGTACCAATCAAAGTCAAATTGTAATTTGAGTGAAACTGCGAGCCAAATCTAGTAGTAAATCTATTTGTACTAGATGATGACCGAGATTTTGTCCGCGTGAATTAGGATATTTTGATTACCGCGGGAACTCGTTAATCTACCGGGGTAATAGCTTTATATATCCTACCCCGGGGTGCAACCAACCTTAGTATCAAATTTCGTCAATGACGGTTGAAAAGATGACGTGCAAACAGACAGAAAGGCAGACACATTTTTGAATTCATAATATTAGTATGTATTCACCTAATTTGAGATCTATAACATTTATAGATAAAATTCGGAAAGCGCGGACGTTTTATCAGTTCATTGTGTGTTTTCGACCTTAAGAGGGTCTGAGTTCCAGTATCTGCTTTTGCCTTTCAGTATGGTAGACGCCTCTATATCACAAAGACTCGCGAATCTGTTGACGCCCCACGCATCGTTAGGGAACTAATCCTATCAAAGGGAATATTGGGCGATAAAATCTGACGGCTTTGCTTTATGTACACGTTGACGCGACTATTTACTTCCAAAAACGATAAGGCTGTTTTGAATTTAGAAAACATTAATAATTAATCAATCAATATTTGCCGAGGATGTAATTATAAATAAAATAATAAATATTAAATATCACTAGCATTTACGGTGAACCTGCATGCTAAGAAAAAACCCTTGAAGTCTTGGATCTAGAAATTTTGCACATAGGTTACAATATAGATTCTCTCAGAATGAAGAAGGCTTTGATGGTCCACCACATTGGCCAAGAGCGGATTGGCAGACTTCCCACACCTTTGAGAAAATTAAGGAGCTTGCAGGTGTTTTCGTTCCAAATTTCAATTCAAAGTATGTTTATTCAAAATTGGTACCTACACGGTACACTTTCTGAACGTCAAGTATACAAAATAGAAGACGTGATGGTGATAATTAACGACCAAACTAAAGCTACGTGGGTTCAAAACACACCCTGGTCTGAGAAGAGCCCACAACATACTCAGCCGGGTTCCGCGTATTATTTACCTAGTTGCTTAAAATAGCATAGTGCGTGCCCGGAGAAAGAGCCTACGACCAGCCAACCAGCCTCCTGAAGTGGAGGCAACGTACCAATAGGCTATTATCCCTAAAAACAAATCTACCACATCCTCTTTGAATTACCCCGCTTGCATCTTACACAACATCATCACATTACTGTAAAACAGTAATCGAACTCAAGGGCAAATAAAATTAGTCCTCGAGAAAATTTCTAATTTTAATTTAAGTAGTGGGCACTTATAATAATGTAATTTGTAGTTATAATATTACGGTAACTAACATCGACCTTGCGGGTGAAGTTAAACTAACAAGTTCACAATCGCATTAAGGCTTTCAGGCCGCTTCAACTGCTCTCAAGATCACCCCGGCCCCCAATTATTTCTGCGTACAATAACATACTGCGATGTCTGGTAATTGCCTCTATATTACGCTGGTAATGATGGATTTCCCCTAATACACTGTTAGAACATAGACATACGTTTATTGTTTAACTTTGGGACCAATACACAAAACTTGACTGCCTCGTTGGTCTATTGGTTAGCATGTTCGACTGCAGTTCGTCCCGGGTTCGAGTCAGATTGGGATGAGTCGGGTGAGAGAAATTCTCAGCACTAGCCCGGAGTTAGGAAGTTGGCGGTGTTTCACCCCTGTGCCTCGGAGAGCACGTAAAGCCGTCGGTCCTGCATCTGATCTCTCTCCGATTGTGTCGGATTTTCCGTCCCATCTGGCTATGAGAGTAATGGAACAGAGAGTGCACCTGTAAAATATGTGCACACACTTGTGCACTATAATATCTCCCGCGCTGATGGCTAATCTCTCTGGAGATAGGCCGCTGTAGCCGAAATTCGGTCTGGAGAACATTATTTTATCTATACTATTATTATAAATGCGAAGTTTGGATAGATGGATGGATGGCTGTTTGTTACTCAATCACGCCAGAACGGCTGAATCGACTACTTTTTATCCCGCAAAATTCAAGAGTACAATCTCACAGGAACCAAAACACCTCAATCCACGCGGACAAAGTTGCGGGCATCAGCTAGTCATGCTAATATTATGAATGCAAAAGTGTGTTTATTTGTTTGGTTTATTGGTTTGTCCTTCAATCACGTCGCAACAGAGCTACGGATCGACGTGAATTTTTGCATGAGTATAGTTGAGAACCTGGAGACTGTGATAGGCTATTTAAAATTTATTCCAGTCGCGGGCATCAGCTAGTACAGAATAAAGTAAGAACCGCAGTAAGAGTGTATAGTATCTATTAAGCCCCTAGTCACGCGTCGCTCATTTGACTGGCCACCCCAAGCTCAATATTAGGACGTAAGGAGGGCGTTTCCCTCAACTTATTATTGGCACGGGAGCCTATTATGACTCCTCGAATAATAAAATGGCCATTTAAGGGTGCCTCGCTGTCTTGCGTAAAGACCAATATTATCACTCGGGGTTCAGGAGATAGGTACTTGCATGCTAGACCGATGGAAGAGTTACCTTAAATAGGTCTCCGAGCAACAGTGGATGCAATGGCCTTCTCAGACCAGAGCGCGTTTGGAACCCTCGTAGCTTTAGTTTTAAGATACCGTAACTGATTATCACCATCATGTTTTATAAATAACTGGATGTCAATAAGCGTACAGTGTATGGTGACAGTGATTTGGTGTTCTATTATTTTAAAATGTCAGTTTTTAAAAATCTTGGGGGTTACTGCCACTGCTTAAAAAGCAATATTATTATGTTATTGTTGCGACAAATCCTACCATGTCGAGCCCAAAAATAAGCTTAATAGAACATTGTTTCCTAAGCAATTTTGTGACATCATTAAGCAAATCATTCGCTCAATTCGTACCATCGAGTGTTTTTTAAGAGCCTAGCATTATTGTTTTAGGATTTACGTCAAATTTAGCAATCATAAAAATGTTATTTTCTTGCGACGGGTCAACGACGGATTAACTTTGTAAAAAAAGGAATAGGAAATTGTGACGTTTTTCAAGTGAATATTCTACTGGATTAAACTAAGTTACTGACGTATTAAATTGAAGACTCAGGCACCCAGGGCCGTGGAGGGGAGTATGCTTGGAGTATTCCTACATGCTCAAATCAGAAATGAGCAGACTCCAGATACATAATTTAATACCAATTTCGAAGAACCGACGAACGTTTGGGTCGCAAGGTGCTTGAATGGCGGCCTCACACTGGAAAGCGCCCGACTAGGTGGACAGACGATCTCAAGTGCGTAGCAGGGAGCCGCTGGAAGCAAGCGGCACAAGACCGTGCCCTGTGGAGATCCATGCAGGAGACAGCAGTCCAGCTGTGGACATTTATCGGTTGAGACGACGACGACGCTTACGAAAGGTTTGCGATGACTGCGATCTCACCCGATGATAAGCAATGATGCAGTCTATGGTAGGGGTACATCAGTTATAAATAACTAGCTCATGCCCGCGACTTCGTCCGCGTAGATGAAGGTTTTTTGGTTCTCGCAGGAACTCTTTAATTTTCTAGCATAAAAAGTAGCCTTTGTGTTATTCCAGTCTATAAACTAACTTTGTTTCAAATTTCATCAAGATCCGTGAGTAACAAACGTCCATCAAAACAATTTAATTAAATTAAATCTATCCATATATCCATCCAAACTTTCGCATTTATAATATTAGTATAGAAGCATTGAAGAATTAAAATAATTCAAATGGCAAAGTAATGTATGGTAAAAATAGATATATTTATTATTTATCAGTTATCTTTAAATTCACAATAATTAATTCAGTCAAATTTGACATAACATAAATTGATTTAAATTATAATTTAAGATTTCAGGTAACTAAGGTAACTAAGGTTCATTGAGAAAAAACAATGATTCCAATGTTGGATGAAGCACTAGACTGGCCTGAGGCACATTATACGAATTTGCATGTTTGCACTCGAAATATGCCCTTAGCGGAATGCCCTTATTCAACAACTCTGGGCAAGACGGCAGCATTTATTGGTCTGGAAATAAACATAATACTCAATTCAATTTCATAACAAACATTTAGGTCTTATAGATTGTTTAATTCATATCAAACTTGATTTCAAATAAATAAAAGTAAGAAAATAAAAAAGCTTATTATTTTTTATCATTATTAATACTGTCGAAGGTTATGTAAATGATAAAAGCACTTGGGTTTGACTTGCTCTAGCTATGCTTAGTTTTGCAGTTACTTATGTACCTATCTATACTTCAATTTAAATTAAATTTATTATTTTTACAAAAGAGCAATCGCCGAGTTTCTTGCTGGCTCTACTTAGAAGAAATAGCATAACAAACCAGTGTTCGATTCAATTAACGATTCAAAAGCACTTGTAAAAGTTTATCTCAATAAAAACGTTTGTATTTTGCCCCCTAGTATGCCCCCTGATTAAAGTCTCCGTACTTTAAGTTTACCTCCTTCACTAACAGGTAAGACTGGGTGTAACAGAGTTTAGGATCTCGTTACATCGCCGGATATTAATGGTTTCCCCGAGATAAGTTCAGAAAGCATTATGAAGCCTATCTATCATGTTACCTGTGTAAGTGTGTTTATAATGAATGATACGACATTAAAATGAATATTTACGCAACACGACATTAATATGTCTTGTACTTAAGTGGACTGTGAAAGTTTGGATATTTGGATATTTGTTACTTCTTGAAACCTCAACTACTATACCGATTTTGCTGAAATTTGGAACGAGGTAGGTTATAAGGGATAGGAGTATAGGGGAAGGGGTAGGAGGTAGGGTATTAACACAATATTTTATCCCGGAAAACTAAAGAGTTCCCGTGGGAATCAATAAACCTTAATTCACGCCGACGAATTCGCCGGCATCATCTGGTTAATTATAATAATGTTAAGTATCACTTGATGTAACTATGAATGAAAACATTTTAAGAATACCTATATAAATGAGCGTTCTTCATAATTATTTCAAAGGTGTATGACATCTGCCAGTAGCGGGCCGGCAATGGGTTAAAGATGGTAACGATAAATTAATATCGTATCGGAGCCTTGTCGCATCATGTAACTAAGGCTCTTATACCAATCAATGCCTAAAGTAGGGTGAGTCATTATAGTCCTTTGAACTTAAGCATAATAAGTTGTTATGTTACAACAAGGTAAGTCGTTTATAACGATCTCCTTCGCAAAATGTTTGATAGGGTAGTGTAGTGGGTATTACTAACATATTATTGTTAATTAGCTCATAGAGATTCCCACTTGATCACTATAATCTAAGACTATAACTAACATAGAAAAGTAAAGTAAGAAAAGTACACCAATGAGTAGGTAAATAAAAACACTATGGGGCTGATACACAATCTCAAAACTAATCTAAAATGACAGCATTAAAAATATTGCTAACCCTTCCATAATACTCCCTATGGAAAAGGACAAAACTAGATTTGAAGTTGTCATTTTAGTTTAGTTTAAAGATTGTGTTATACAGAATTGGCCACATTGTTTAATGTTTAAGTACATAAAACAAAACTTGATAATAATAAAATATTTAGTTAAAAGTAAACTTAACTTTAGGCAAACTTGTGGCCTAGACATATCAGGACAAATTCATTTCCATCAAAGAAAAAACTCTTTCAAACAAAAACGGGGACTTTATTTGAATTGCTGGGTGAAATTTATTCAAAAAAAAATTGTCAAGAAAATTTCTTATTTCCACAACGTAACTTAAAGACAATGCTCTTAAAAATAATCTCCATTTTTGCTCGAGAAAATAGGCATTAAAATCCTTTGTCATAAAAATAAAATGTCGCGTAACCTTTGTTTCGGAAAAATTAGAGGCGAAATCAATCAGTGAGCGGGTTGGTAACTCTCGAGACGATTTTTTGAATGACTCCCTTTCCTTTAATGTTCTGAGGGTATAGTACCATCGCATAAAGCAGTATTATTGTATTATGTGTCGTACCTTGACGTCCCTAAAATAGGAATTATAATTCTGAAACAAGAGCGCCCTGTAATTGAAAAACGGACAGATGGTTTGGACAAAGGGCTATTTGTTTTACTACAAAATCCTAAAAATCCATTTTTTTAGATCTTGTAAGATGACGGATAATAAAACTTTTTTAAATAATCTTAAAAGTTAACACCGTTTTGTCTATAAAAGCTTTAAAGGTATAACACTGTAGAGAGAATTTCTTTCAACCCTACCTGCCTTTATTCCCTGTTTTAATTTTCCACTTACAGAAGTACCTACCTATAAAATCTTGGAACGATTTTCATTAAAGCAGTTAAAAGCGCGACGAGAATTAAAACATTTTATAATACGGCGGAACAGTTTGATTGTAGCGGCTCTAAGGGATGAAACAAAGAGAAAGCGAGACGAAAGCGCGGCGCGATGGCGACTACGAGCGCACAAATTACAATCTACTTTTTAAACTGAGTTAAAAGTTAAACTATTAGATTCTTGCTGAAGCTCGTAAGAGGTGGATAATTCAAAGATTATAGAAAAAAAATTATGGCGAAAAACAATGAAAACAATAGTGATACGAGTGCAGAATAACTGAAATTCAGAAAGTCCAAGTGCCTTTTTTCACGGAAGCCCAGCTTTACTTATACTGCAATAAGAGTGAAAACGCGGCAGAATGCCGTTTCCCTGTCGGTAGCCGTCACGTCGCGTCGGCCAGTACGGGCGACGTCTTTTTCACTCTTAATGCTAAATACACAAAGCTTTTTCTGACCGGCTCAAGCCGGTTCCGCGTCGATAGATTTGGTCAAATCCTTACGCGCTGGGTAAAGTACGTCGCTTACTTGTTCCTCTGAGATGATTTTAATGATCGCCACGACGGCGAGCGGATTCATGAGCCGGCTCTCCTGAAGGAACGATAGCATCGGTTCACATAAAAAAGACCTAATTATCACTATGCATTAACATCGTTTCCGTCGCGTATCGTGTTTGTATCAAGCTTTATTCATCAGCTCGTCTCTTTGTTTCATGTACATCCTGTTCTTTATTATTTTCTTGGTCCTTCCCAAGCCGTTTCTTGTTTTGTACGGATCGTGATGAATTGAGAATATTTTTCTTGCTTTTACTGATGCTTCCTTTTGATGCAAGTTTTAAATAAACTGAACAACTGATAAGAGCAAAGACCATTAATCTTACTGGATCCTTCATATCCGATCTTTTGTATTATGAAATAGATGAGAGAGAGAGGTTAGAGGAGGTAAGGTTAGGTAGGTTACCTCTTACGGTAAGGATTTTGATTAATCCCGTAAAATCTAATTGATATTCCGAGATAAAAAGTATTTAAACCTTTACATCCCCGGGATATAAACTCTGTACAAAATTAAATCGAAATCTGTTTAGCAAGCAAAGATTACAATTATTTTGCTATAATCCGCCATCAGAAATAAATCTGTATGGTCAAGCATGCAGTTACAAGCGAAGCACCGTTTACCTTCCCAACCAAGCAAGAAAGTCAAGTTCCCAAGCAAGCAATGCCACCACCACTCACATGCACCACCACACTCCAAAAAAATGAAAGCCAACTAAGAGAGATTTTCTCTTGGTTGACGTTATATTAGTTATCCCATCAAAAACATAAATGTAAAATGAGAGCCAAGTTCAAAATTGTGATATATATCCCTTGGTTGTTGACTTCAGCGACAAAAGAAGTGAGATCTAAATGGATGCCAAGTTCAATGGTCAGTCCTGAAATTTATTTATAACAACATATAATATTTTATAACAACTTAATTAATAATTAATATGAAATAATTAATTAATAATAATATATAATATAATAGTTGTTATAAAATATTATATGTTGTTATAAATAAATTTCAGGACTGACCATTGAACTTGGCATCCATTTAGATCTCACTTCTTTTGTCGCTGAAGTCAACAACCAAGGCATATATATCACAATTTTGAATTTGGCTCTCATTTCACATTTATGTTTTTGATGAGATAAATAAATTGCAGGACTGACCATTGAACTTGGCACCCATTTAGATCTCACTTCTTTTGTCGCTGAAGTCAACAACCAAGGCATATATATCACAATTGTGAACTTGGCTCTCATTTTACATTTATGTTTTTGATGGGATATCATTACTTTTTGTACAGAAATTATTGAACTCAATCTCAAACTCAAAACATATTTATTCAAAATATGTACCTACAAAGTACACCTTCTGAACGTCATGCTTACAGAGCATAAGACGTGATGGTGATAATTAACTACGATATCTTAAAGCTAAAGCTACGAGGGTTCCAAACGTGCCCTGGTCTGAGAAGAGCCCGCAATAAACTCCGCTTTTTTTTATTATCACCATCTCACAAATATTTGAAATTATATATATGTACTTATAATATAACATTACATAATCAGCCGCTGTAACAATTCATACCCATGCCTTGCTATCATTCAAATAATCCTTTACACTGTAATAGGACTTTTCTATTAGTTTAGTTTACGTTTTACATTAGTAGGTACTTATTATTCGGTGTAAGGTCAGTGTGTCACCCACCAGTAATTCTATTGTACGACTCATTGTACAAGATAATTAAAGACGAGAATTCTCAAGAAAAATATATAGTATACCTAGAGTTACACTAACATTGACATTTTACATCTATGGTCAGACTACCTCTACAGCACATTTCTACATCTCATCAATTTTGATTGCAAAAGTTCAAAATCAAAAGTTTTTTGTGAAACATTGAAAACAAGCACGGTAAACAGTCGATATCACTAAAACCACTATAAACAATGTATACAAATCACAATGACTGACAGCTTGAACTGACGACTTCAAATACGTTTCTTCTTCTTTTCTGTCAATGACGTTTCGTTGCACAAAATGTATGAATAGGAAGGTAAGGTTTTACTGCAACTATATTATTATTCATTATTATTTACATTACAATAATAATTATGTGTCATTTTCAATAGTTAAGGAGTTACTACCACCGCTTAAAGCAGTATTGTTTCAAAATAACGGTTGAATGTCACGTACTTTGACGTCCTTAAAATAATGATTATAACACTACAACATAAACGTCAACAATATTAGAATAATACGGCTTTATGCAATGGTAGTATGCCCCGTGTCAGAGTTTTGATCTATACCTAGGTAGATCATAAAAATGACGATTTTTGTACGTTTATATCTAAATAACCATTTGAGGTGTGCTTATGAAATTCGGAGCACATATGTATCTCACGGGTCTCAATATATGCGCCAAATTTGACATGTTTATGTGAAATAGTTTTTGAGTTATGAGGGGGTCAAAAGTGGCTCCAAATGGTTCGTGTAATATTACACACGGTGCTGCTCGCCAGTTTTTTTGAACTTTGGCTGGACACGCTTCCGCGTGTCTTGATAACAATTATGATAATAAACATATCAACAAAAGCTGATTAGTTATAACAGCAAGTTCATTAAAGATTGAGCTAACACAACAAAGTTATAATAATTATTTTTATTACTTGACATTATTGGATTAACTATAAATTAATGTTAAATTTTAGTAGAGGTAATATTTAAAACGACTATCATTATTAGTCGATTGGTCGATAAAGTCACTACTAAGTAATTTACTAAGAGAAATTATTCATTTTAGTTATTTTCATTATTCAAGTCAATAAAAAGTAATTTTACTAAGATGAATTATTCATTTTAGTCATTATCATTTTAATATTGACCAAGGTCTTAGTTAAATATATTAGAAAACTTAGTTAGTATAGTAATTTTTCATGTTAATATTGAATAAGGTCTTAATTGTCTTAGTTAAGTAACAATAATAGGAGCAATACAGTTGCCTAGTCCATTGAATTATGATAAACAATCAAAATCATCTTATTTGATGTATCTATGTTCTTGTTAGGCTCGTATGGAATCAAGATGCTTGATCACAATAATCACTATCATATTAGGAATAACCAAATTTTTTAGAGTGCACACAAGACCTTTATACTATTCTCGACGCACGTTTCGCCCCGACACCGGAGCATCTTCAAGAGATGTCGACTTTACAATGCAAGATTGTCTAGCCATCTGAGTGATAGTAGCATTGCTTGCTTGGGAACTTGGCTTTCTTGCTTGGTTGGGAAGGTGCTTCGCTTGTAACTGCATGCTTGACCATACAGATTTTTTTTTGTTGGCGGATTATAGAAAAATAATTGTAAACTTTTCTTGCTAAATCATGAACTTAGTAACGCAAAGTAACGTCTGATTCTATCCAATATTCGACATCTGTTTAACTGTTGTGTCGTGATAAGGTTGTCATATAAAAGGCTCGACACACTAACCTACATAAAAGTCATGTAAGAAAATTCTTACGAAACATGTAATGTATGGAAATATTTTGCAGTGCTCAAAGTGCTTAATGGTGCTCACCGGCCTGGTCAAAAGTACAGCGCACGTCACTCGACCCGGAATTCGACTCTAGGGCCACTCGAAAGCACTCCACCCCCAGGGTTAACGAAGCGTTAAAGAGATCATACTTTGTACCAAACTCACATACATACACCTAAACCCATGATGCAGCTATAGGATAGCTTATTAGGAAGTTATTATGTCAAGGTATAATAAAACTGTAACGATTATTACATTTATTTAAAAAAAAAATTGGACGAGACTTTATTTTTGACACAAAGCTCAAAACAATTCTTCTTTTCGTTTTTCTGTTTTTGAACTACTGAACTGATTTGAATGCAACTTTGTATACTTAAAGCTAATATTTTTTACTACCTAGCTTAGCTTATTTTAAGCAAAACTATAATATTTTATCAAAATATAAATTGGGTCACTTAGGGATAAGGGATGATATATTTTGTCTATGTTAGTCATCTCTTCATTAAACCGAAACAGACTATCAACGTTCGCTGACATACTCGTATAGGCACAGAAAGAACTTAACTTCTTAGACTGTGGCACTACGAGCTAAAAGTCCGCGTCATTTGCTTATACATGGAGCGCGCGCACTAGTCTATAGGATAAAACGTTGTTCCTATCTGAGGCAAAACTTTCGCGCAGACTTTAAGTCTTGTCCGGCCTGTAGTGACGCGCCGAACAATAAATGAAAATCAAGAAATGCTGTGGATAATACAACAATCAATAGCGACGTAACCACTACCACCACTACAGCCCATTAACGTCCCACCGCTGGGCATAGGCCACCACTCTCATAGGAGAGAGGGAATTGAAGCTTAGACCCACCACGCTGCTCCAATGCGGGTTGCGTTAACGACTATTATCATGTTAGTGATAATAACCGGGACCGACGGATTAACATGCTCTCCGGGGCACGGGGGTGAAACACCGCCAACTTTCTAACCCCGGGCTAGTACTGAGAATTTCTAGTCGGAAAACCCAATACTTAATTATGACCCGACCCATGACTCGAACCCGGAACCTCGTCGGCCGCAGTCAAACATGCTAACAAGCCACGTAACCTATAATAATATCATTATAATAGTCGAAAAGCCAGACGCAATTGTACATCAATGTATATTGATTGGAATGTTTATTCAGTGCGCCGGGGCTGCCAAGCCGGCAATAAAAACATTTCATGGGTAGCATTAAAACAGTGGCGAAAGTAACCGCCCCCCGAATAATCAATACCGCCCCGCGCAGGTACGCCGCGCGGCGCCGCCCGCCCCTCGGACAGGGCAAACACTAGGCGAACAGAGGTGGCACCTTTTGTGAGCAATTGGGTATTTGACTACTAGTGAAATAAATTATTTTTAATTATTAGTGATTATTAAATAAAGGTTCTCCAAAAATATCCACGTCCATTGCTCGTTTTATTTTGAATAACCATTTTAAACTATCGATTAAAGTGAAAAAAGTGCGTCGAACTTTGTCGATGACGTCACAACTTAAAATTTCAGACAAAATCCATGCTGAGCACGCGTTTTGACGTTTGAAAAAAAGTTGCTGATTTGACTAGTTAGTTGTCAAATACCCAATTTGTTTTTATCCACCACAAAATCGCCCTTGGCTAAGATCTCACCTGATGGTAAGCGATGATGCAGTCTTAGATGGTAGCGTGCTAACCTGTTAGGGCCATGGTAGTTATATTAAGCCCATAGGCTCATTATTTTTTACATGGCATCGTACCGGAACGCTAAATCGCTTGGCGGCACGTCTTTGCAGTTAGGGTGGTAACTAGCCACAGCCCAAGCCTCCCACCACCAGGCCAAACCATGGAAAATAAATTATAAACTCCCAAATTGAGCCTGCCGGGGATCGAACCCGGGACAACGCTACAGCGATATATAAAAACTATACTTATTAATAAAAATTAATTAAAATATAACTTTCACATATAATATTTTCGAAAATTCATTATCTAAAAAATTAAAAAAATTACAGATCTAAACTAATATTACAAAGATTTGATTGTTTGCACGTTTGTTTGTCATGGATATGTCACCGGAAGATTGTAAAAACCGTTAGATTATAATCTAACTCGTGAAATTCAAAACTGTCAAAACATTACAATTTAACGCATTATTTTGTGGTAGATTGTAATCTGATAGGTATTTAAACCCGATAAAACCTAAGTGCCATAAGTAAGATTATTTATGTCGAACCCTACAAGAAAACGTAAATAAAATGAATATTTCAAAAATTTACACTCAGAACATTTAACAGTTTACAATCTTTCGACAGTTTAGAATTTCGCGAGTTAGATTATAATCTAACTCGCGAAATTGCACACTGTCGAAAGATTAAAATGTAACGCATTATTTTTCGGTAGATTGTAATCTGTTAGATATATTAAGCCGATAGAACCTAAGTGCCTGGCCTGCGGCCGGGCACTACCTGATTATTTATGTCGAACCCTAACCTAACCTACAAGAAACAGACTAGAAAACGTAAATACAATGCATATTTCAAAAATTTACACTCAGTACATTGAACGGTTCACAATCTTTCGACAGTTTACAATTTCGCGAGTTAGATTATAATCTAACGGTTTTTACAATCGTACAATTTTAATTTTTTTTTTTATTTGCAAGAAACATTGTACAATTAAGATGACAAACTAAAAGAAAGATCAAACATGTTTCGTCATTGCTGACATGCAAATTTATAGATTTACGGTGATAGATACACTTAAAAACTATAATATATAAGATAGTTATAGACCGTTTCCGAATTGGTACAATAAAAATCAAATTTTGCAGCATTATTTAGAATATTTGTTTCGAGAAAACTGTAGCCAATGTTTTTATGTAAATTGTTATTCAAACTGTAGCAAATGTTTCTGTCGCATAATAAAATATGCATCCTATGTCCTTTAGACTACTTTTTAGTTTCTATCCCGAAAAATTAATGCTTACCTATGGGATTTTTTAAAATCAATCCACGCGGGCGATGGCGCGGGCATCCTCTAATTTTCCCAAGTTCCAAACAATTAAAATAAGTCTAGTTACCCATCTGTTTCTTGTGAATTTATTCTTTGGTCACAGCATCCCACCAGTCAGCGAGTTGTCTAAACCGATTGATGCAACCGAGGTCTGTCCGTGAAACGAAATTCTGTGAAACTATTGATAGTTACAGGCTTTAAGGTTTCCAGTTAAATTACAAATGGCACGAATCGGGTATTTGACAAATCAGCAACTATTTTCAATCGTAACAGCGCGCCCAGTATGGGATTTTATCATCAAATAGGTTAAAAATAGTTACAAACATAAAATTGACTGGGGACGTGAATACGTCCTTTGGCAGGTTCTTTAATTAACAAACGCTAAATAATAGTTTATTTTTGACATAGGCGACAAATTGAAAAAAAAAACGCGCTTAGATGCGTTTTTTTTCTGATATGGTTTCCTAATCGATAATATGCCAACAGCCGTCTATTTTTAGACTCAACGCACACTGGCTCCTGCATTAGGGCGTTAGATTCTCTACCGCCGATTTTCGACGAAAGGCTGATACTGTAATCAAATTTTTGTAGGCCCATTTTTCGTATGATGTTGAAGTGCAAAATGCTATCTGGTATATTTTCGCCGATTTTCATGAGGTCACCTAGCTTAAGCATAGACAAAAATCTGCAATCGTCATTTTTATAGAGCTTCTTATAAATTGGCCCATCGAATTCGTCCAATACACTCGGCGATCGTGTACAGGTCATGCACTGGGGGTACATTTGTATGTGGCCTTACCTCGTCCGTTCGCTGTCTTTAGAGGATTTTGATACAAAGTGAAGGATCTTGACTCAATTCACCGTAACTTTGATAGCACATTCAGTCGGCACTTGCCGAATTCATTAAGGCAATCATTAGTTTTTTTTAGTAATATAAGATAACGTAAGGAGTTCAAAAGAAATCGGGGCGAAAAATTGCAATAAAAATTAACTGCTATTTAATTATTATATTAAACTAATTATTAGTTATCGACGTACCTATTTTATTTTTTTACATAATTTAGGGCATTTCACAGTTTCCCTTTAGCTACTTTAGTGGCCTTAGAAAAAGCTACTAAAGTAGCTTTAGAAAGAGAAACTTGACCTGAAAATGATTTTACATTGATTTTACATACATGATCATGATGATGATTTTATCCTGATTTTATTTAAATTCATTTTAAGCAGGCCAGGTTCCGGGGCGAACCCCTAGAAATATTTTCAATAAATTTCATCGACATTCTATTTCGCTCCCATTACGCAGCCAGCTTTGATGGTTAAACCATTTCAATGTTTACATTCCAATTAGGAATTCGACGAGCTATCCAATTAAAATGCATGGAAACGATGCGCAGTTGATTTTGAAATCTGTACTACTTACGCAAGTGGGTTGGGCGGTACTTATTGACTGCCTCATTGGTCTAGTGGTTAGCATGTTCTACTGCGGCCGACGAGGTCTCGGGTTCGAGTCCCGGGTCGGGCCATAACAAGTATTGGGTTTTTCTGACAAGAAATTCTTAGCACTAGCCCGGAGTTAGGAAGTTGGCGGTGTTTCACCCCCGTGCCTCGGGGAGCACGTAAAGCCGTCGGTCCTGCACCTGATCACTCTCCGATCGTGTCAGATTTCCGTCCCATCGGATTAAGAGAGTAATGGAACAGAGAGTACACCTGTGTTTGCGCACACACTTGTGCACTATAATATCTCCCGCGCAAATGGCTAATCTCTCTGGAGATAGGCCGCCGTGGCCGAAATTCGGTCAGGAGGACATTATTGAGAACTCTATCGCTTTTAGAGGTTTTAGATTTAATATTTTTCAGAATTATTTTTATTTTCAACTTTGAATTTGTCTATTCATCACGCCATCGTAACCTCGGCCTACCGCTGGATTTTGGGTTTCCAGAAAGAAGTAGATTTAGCCCACAAGTAAGTAGTAAGTAAGTTAAGCTGGAGTAGGGCTCGAGCTCAAAATCGAGCTCTAGGACTTAAGCGTGAGTTTAATGCTCAAGCACTGGAGGCGCCATTTCAATATTGTAAGGTTTGTTTTTATTTTTATTTTTAATTATAGTAATGTGTGGCACTATGTGAGAATAAATAGTTTTTCTAGTTTTTTTGGCACAAGTCATCTGGCATATGGCTCACGTGACCGGCCCAGTCCCAACGTCGGCTACTAGCGTTTTGAGTCTTATTGTCCGAATGAATGGCTCATAGAGGCACAAAATAGGGAGATGTGTAAAATTCGGAGGGAGACCTTTGCCTAGTCCTGGGACAGTACAGGCTAGATTAGATTAGCTATTTATTTTCTGAATGACTTCTGAGCTTAGTGCTTTTGATTTCTGACTAATCAGGTGAAGTAAGAATCCCAGTCACTTTTTAATAAAGAGCAATTTCTGAGTTTCTTGGCAGCTCCTCTCATTAGAGTGTGCTTTCCGAACCGGTGCTAGAGTTCTGACAAATTACAAGTGATCATAGGTTGTTGCACATGAAATAAAACATTTCATTACATAAAATTTATCTTTTGTAAAACCTGCACGCCTGAGATTTATACTTTTATACTATTGTTATAAAAGCGAAAGTTTAGATAGATGGATGGATGGATGTTTGTTGCTCAATCACGCCAGAACGGCTGAACAGATCTGGATGAAATTTCGCACAGCGTTAGTTATTACAATTTAGGTCTGGAAAAACTCATTTTTTTTATCCCGGAAAATTAAAGAGTTCCCGCGGGATTCAAAAACCTCAATCCAAGCGGTCATCAGCTAGTTTCCCATAATGTTCTCAAGGGTGTGTGAAGTCTTGGCCAGCGTAGCGGACTATGGCTAACCCCTTTTCATTCTGAGAAGTGACTCAATGGGTGAAGCAATAAAGTCTCTTGTTCCTCGGCTAAATACTTATAGTTCCTTGGTTTAATAGTTTCAAATTGAATTCTTGGTGGATCCCGAACTTCATTCATGTCGAATGTTAGACCGGGGGACAAATAGATCGCTTACAATCTGGTCTGATTGGTTTCTGAAGACGCCATTATCGGGACGCAGCTGCACAATTTTCCGGCACAACGGGTGATTAATTAAGCCGTCTATATTAATTTCTAGACGAGTGTACTATGAACTATGTAGTATGAGTGTAGTGTGTAGTATTTATGGCGGTGTTTCGCCCCCGTGCCTTGGAGAGCACGTTAAACCGTGGATCCCGGTTATTATCACTGACGCGCAGAGAGAGAGAGAGAGATAGAGAGAGAGAGATAGAGAGAGAGAGAGTTTGAACTTCAGAATATACTCATGTGAAAACATTCGGGTACAACACCTTATAGCCAGAGGTATATATAACTGTGAACGGACTGCAATTTAGCACTATATAAAACTGCAATTTTTTTAACAAGTAACGGTCGATACTCCAACAGAACGCGTGGAATCGCCGTTAAAGCCCGCCAATAATGCTCTAATTCCCTCTCCTATGAGAGTGGAGACCTGTGCCCAGCTGTGGGACGTTAATGCCTGTAGTGGTGGTGGTGGTAGTATGAACTAGCTGAAAACCGCAGCTTTGCACGTATGAAATTTTAGTTTACGACAGATCTATGATAAACCGTTGTCCTAGGAAAGCGAAGCGACTCAGGAGGCCACACTGAAAACGCTTACAGCAATACATAAGCAATATTACTCAAAATGACAGTTTGATATCATGTACCTTGACATTCCTTCAATAAGGATTTTAATTATAAAACACGAAAGTCAACAATAATGAAAACATTTGGCTTTAAGCGTTGACAATATTGCTTAAAGCAATATAATTTTAAAACTAGCTGATGCCCGCGACTCCGTCCGCGTGGATTGAGGTGTTTGAGGGGTATGGAAAAGAAATAGTAGCCGATTCTCAGACCTACTGAATATGCAAATAAAATTTCATAAAAGTCGGTCAAGTCGGGATAATGCAGCATCATCTGGGTTGTGCAGGATATCCAACTCCTTACCAATTGACAGCAAATCTTACTAATATTATAATTGCGAAAGTTTGGATGGATGTATGGATGTTTGTTACTCAATCACGCCCCAACGGCTGAACGGATCTGACTGAAATTTGGTATAGAGATAGATTATAGTCTGGAATAGGCTTTTTATCCCGGATAATTTAGGAGTTCCCGCGGGAACCAAAAAACTTCGATCCACACAGACGAAGTCGCGAGCTAGTATATCATACTTGGGCTCATTAGAAAGGTCTTAATGAACAGGTTGAACATATATTCACCCATTATCCTACGTGAAATGAAGCGACGCGATGCGACGCGATACGACGCCATAGAAAATAACAAACTTGTCTACGCGACAACGTAGGCCACGTGAAGTGTTAGCTACAATTTGATACTGTCGCCTCGCGTCGTATCGAGTCGCGTAGCAAAACGGGCAAGAGGTTTTTATCTGTGGAGAATTTTTAAATTTCACTCCATTGCTATTTGATATTTTCAGACTACAAAAGTACGAGAAAACACACAGATCCCTTCAAAGCAGAGCTATTCATTAAAACTTCCCACAATGACCGGTGAGAGTGGATAATTCAATGAACCAACACCGCGGGCGATGCAACTTGGTCGGGCGATATTTTACCGACTGCGAAAATTGCCAGGTGTATTATAATGTAAAACTTTACTCATATGCATCTTAATTTTAATTTTACATTTACATTTTACTTTCATTGCTAGCTGGTTCGTTTTATTAATTAATTTTTACTAGCTGATGCCCGCGACTTCGTCTGCGTCCACTGATGGACATATAGGTCTCTTGTAAGGATTTTCTCGAGACAAATCTAAAATGACTCGCAAAAACTTATAAAATACTTGGAGAAAGAATAAAACCCTAGAGTATCTTTCAAAATCAAAGTTATATACTAAGTTTTCTTTCCTGGATATCTGACCATCATCCCTTGGGGTCGCCATCTTGATTCTTATTTGTAAAGTTTAAATCCACTAGATTTTTGAAAAGAGCGACTATCAAGTTGCTGGTTCTTCTTTAAACTAAAATCTTTTTTTTCTCACTATAAGTTAGCACTTTACCTACCGCGATCTCACCTGACTATGATGCAGTCTTAGATGGTAGCGGGCCAACCTGTAAGAAGTATGCCAGTTACATTAAACCCCTAAGCTCTGACGATGAAAAGTTTTTGGTTTTGAGTGCCTAGTCGGAGATTTCCTACCCAATCGATCGCGGTAACGTTAACTACTGGCGCTCATTCAATTCCATATACAGTCCCACAAACTTATCTAACCCTGTGACAGCGTCGCTAGTATTGCTACTGAAAATAAAATAAAAACAAAACCTTAACAGGCACAAAAATTAGTTCCAATTTTGGCCACCAGGCCAGTTAAGTTTGTGACACTGTAAATGGTAGTTAACCTTGTCGGCCGCGAATACGTAAAAAAACTCCCACTCGGCCTGCAGAACTTGATGTTTATTTTTCGTGTTCTTCAGTCTTTACAAAACCACGCTTTTAAACTTCAATTCACACCAGTCAAGCTAATCATTGGATAACATTGTCCCATCCGAGAGTCATTCACTAAAACTCCTAACAATGACCGGCGCGAGGAGATAATTTAATAAGCGTGGTCCGCGGGCGCTGCAACTTGTACGATATTTCACAAACTATGAATAGGTACATTTGGCCGGAGTTGGTTAAGCGGCTGAAATATCGCGTGAAACTTTACTCATATGCATTTAATCTTAATTTTTGGTATCAGAAAGTGTAATAATGTGTACGTGTTAGGTTTAATGTCAAATATGTATATTGTACTTGGCTAAATAATTTTGTCATTATAATAATACTAAGATCTGGGCGGTTACTATCAACATTTAGAAAACCATTATGATACAGGAACATCTTGTTTCAATGTGTAAGTAATCTTATTGAGAAAGCTACCATGACCGCACCAAAGTATTATGGTTCTACTCTTGCCTACATGATAGACAGAACAAATGATACCCTAACATTTATTCCTTGCTTTCAGAGTAAGCGAGATGTAGCTGTATAAATTTTTTAGCGTTATCTCGTCTGTATCACGTTTCATTTCATGCATAAACTAACAGTGTTGATACATTTTTTTATTAAATTAAATATTATAACTTTACAAAGTTATTATACCTCTAAAAAGTGCAATAATTAACAAAAAGTTTATTAATATTATGTAATAATTTGAAACCAAATAAAAATTGTTTTTACTGCTTTTAGCTTCCTATATCGTATGCCTGTTAGAGGTAGACTGCTCGTACTATGTACTTAAAATGATTACTGTTTAAAGATCTTCAACTATGTAATAATCAAAAGATTTTAATAAATTAAATGAAATGAATGAAATGTAAGTGTGCATATTAAGTGAAATTTCATTTTAATTTGATTGATTTTGACAACCTCCCTAGCGCAGTGTTGAGCGCTGTTGTTTTAACGTGGGAGGTCCCGGGTTCAATCCCCGGCGGAGTAAATTTGGGAATTTATAATTTCTGAATTTTCTCTGGTCTGGCCTGGTGGGAGGCTTCGGCCGTGGCTAGTTACCACCTGGCAAAAAACGTACCGCCAAGCGATTTTCCGGCACGATACAAAGCGATTAGGGGTATGGAGTTAATATAACTGCTATACCCCTAACAGGATAGCCCGCTACCATCTTAGACTGCACTATCACTTACCATCAGGTGAGATTTCAGTCAAGGGCTTGCAGTGGCGTAAAAAAAATTGTGATTTGTCACAGTTGACTCTTAGGACTTTATTAATTAATCGACATCAGCAAAGAACAGGCTCTTAAGTATCGTTCTTAAGACTTACATAGTATGAGTGAGCATCTTTAGAATTTGAGAACCTGTTTTTAGCTGATGTCGGTTTAATAATACGAGCCTCAGACCGCAGATAAAAAATTAGATCTTCGCTCAAACCATCGCAAAATATGCCTCAACTCGTTGTTTATGAATGTACGGCAGCGCCGACATCGGCATCCGGCGTAAATTGGAAGTAGGTACTTCCGAAACTTTCACAACTACGAGTTCTTATAGGTAAGTAGCTATTATACAGAGAACTAGAGAAAAGAGCAACCGCTGAGTTTCTTGCCGGTTCTTCTCAGTAGAATCTCCGTTCCGAACTGGCGGTAGTCTTGACATTTCTTAAATTGCACAAGTTGTCCCGCGTGAAATAAATAAATCGTTTTTCATAGATCTTTTCAACCAGCTTGCAAAAAAATTGTGGTCATGGGCGATTGATTTCAACCACCCATAGAACACAGGTGAAACACAAGGTGAATAATAACTACTTCGTATGTGTCCAAACTTCCATTACTGATATTATAAAGGCGAAAGTGTAATCGTCTTTGTGCTACGAACTACGATTTAACGACCCCTTTGTTCAACCGTTTTTGACGTTTGTCAAACTACCTTCCGATCAAAGTGACCTTGGTTGGTTTCGACCGTGTTCGACAGCTCGCAACCAAAATTGGTCGTGAGCTGGTTGAATCGTGTCGTCTTTATTTTAGCCTATGTGCTATTCCAGACTATAATCTCTGTGCCAAATTTCAGCCAGATCCGTTCAGGGGCGTTGTTGAGGCGTGATTGAGTAACAAACATCCATACATCCATCCAAACTTTCGCATTTATAATATTAGAATTAATAATAATATAATATAATAAAGTAAAAGTAAGAGACAGTAAGTTTTCAAAATTGTTCCATTTCCATTTCAATATCTTTTGCTCAGATTGTTATTAACTACTTTCGATGACACGATTGCAATAATTATGTGTGTGTATTTTACCATTTAAAATGGTTATCAGCAAATCGCCTGAGACGTATTTTTGCCCCTAGCTCCGAGGATTTTGAGAGGATCGAAATGGGAATAGTACCATGAGTTGAGGAATTTATTGAGACACGTGTGAGAGCGTTTGAATTTTGAAAATCGGCTCGTAACTTTCTTTGGAATTTTGACGAGAAATGAATTCGAGTTGGAATTTTGAAAATAGGTCGATTAATTTTCAAAAATTTTGAAGAAGACATTTTTATTTCGGAATTTTCAATGCTCCGATTCTCGCGGGGACTGCGAAATCTGTAATTTTTTTGTCTTCAATAATGAGGTCCTTGTGGCAGACAACTCCGCAACCACTTAAAGCAGTTCCGAATAATTATCAGGAACTTGTTTTTGTAGCTTGGACAAGAAAGGTAAATAAGTTAATGGGTACCTACGATAAGTTTCAAAGAGCGGACATCCAATTTGTTGACCAGCCCCATGAGAGAAATATCGCGTAATGGCCTTTTTAGCATTTGCTTCGACCGCCTTAGTCCTATGATTCGCTCAAGTTTAACTTCAGAACAATTTCGTCTAACTTTACACTGAGAAATATCGTTAAATTATGACATACTAAACGATTACCGCAACTTCGACTGGTTTGCGGTAATGTTTTTTAAAGCCTGTAGTTTTTAAATCGGATATAAAATGGAACATGTCCGTCTTTTTATAGAAACAGTCTCTGTGTGTTAAAAATACATAATATTTATCACACATAGAATATATTTTCCTTTTAACTATTCAGTGGTAGCTTGCATCCCGTAGACCGACATAGGCTACTTTTTATCCCTGGTGAGCACAGCGCTCACAGTGTTATACATGTCTTATTAGTGGGGGGGGGGGGGGGTGTCTCAGGTTCGATCCCCGGCAGTATCAATTCGGTAAATGATAATTTCTGAATTTTCTCTGATCTCGCCTAGTTGGAGACTTCGGCCGTAGTACCACACAACCGGCAAAGACGTACTGCCAAGCGATTTAGGGTTCCGATACGATGCCATATAGAAACCGATTAGGGGAATGGGTTTCACATAACTGCCGTACTCCTAAAAGGTTAGCCCGCTACCATCTTAGACTGCATCATCACAACAATTAGGTGAGATTGCAGCCAAGGACTAACTAAACATAAAATTGAGACTGTGTTAATAAAGTTGAGACTGTTTTATTTTCACGGCTGTTTCATCTGTTTAACTACAGACTTAAGACAAATAGAGATTCATGTTTTTGTGTTTAACCGATTTCGACCGAAATTTGGTACAAAGATACCTTGCATACATCCAAGAGACGTATAACCGACTTCCAAAGCCACTGTAAAGTAAAAAATAATTTTGATTTCCACACAATATGTTGAAGTCGGGCGAGCTTGATGCGTCAACTGTGCTTATCTTTGTTATACCCGGTTATACTCGTACTTTATTTTTAACTTTTTACTGTCAGAATTGAGGATTTGGAGTCAGAATTTTTTATGGAACCACCTAGAGAGCACAAAATAAATTCAAATCGGTTCATAAACCACGGAGATATGCACCTGCACCGACATACATAAAAAAAACGCACTGAATCGAGAATCTCCTCCTTTTTGGAAGTCAGTTTAAAATAATTCCGCATTTTGGGAGAACGCAACTCTAAATAATAATACCAACACAACTCGTTGAGAACAAACAGCAATATAATCCCTTGCGCGGAAATTATAAGTACCCTGATCCCTCCCTTTCCTCTACCGATCCCGCGGGAATCCCGCCGGCAATCCCGCCCGAAACTATCCCGCGCTAATCCCTCGCGCGGGATAGGCAAATATATTTTTATTTAAGGGGAAATTATCTGTTACTGGCGTATTTAGGTAGGAATTGAGGCGAGTATTCGCATTTCTCTAGTGGGAGTAGTCGATGAAAGTTGGGTTTGTTTCATATTATTTGACGCCTAATGCCATAATTTAAATTCAAATTCAAATGTTTTTTATTCAAATAAACTTTTACAAGTACTTTTGAATCAAGTTAATCTACCACTGGTTCGGAATGCCATTCCTACCGAGAAGAACCAGCAAGAAACTCGGTGGTTTGTTATATGTGGAATTTTGTTGTAGAAAAGAATGCTCATTCACACGAATGACCTTCTGACTTTTTTGAGGCGGAGCGATGGAGTCACGAGCCTATTACGGCCTCAGGTTTTTTTATGACTGCAATCTAAGATGGTAGCGGGCTAACCTGTTGGTGGTATGGCAGTTAAATTAAACTCACGCTTGATCGCTCGGTGGCACGTCTTTACCGGTAGGATGGTAACTAGTCACCACCGAAGCCACCACCACCAGGCCACCCGAACTAGTCAAACAACCCAGACCAGGTCAGACAAGAGAAAATTCAGAAATTAGGAATTCCCGAATAGACCTTGCCTGGGTATCGAACCCGGGATACTCCACTTACAAGATTCACCACTGGGAGGTTGTCTGCATGGTCTTGCGCCGTCTGGATCCAACGGCACCCTACGACTCACTTCATGTTGGCCATCCACCTAGTGGGACATCTGCCCACACTTTCCAACGAAGCTTTATATCAACGAAAACTGGGCGTTCCCCTAATATTACAAAATGAAACACTTAAGCGGAATAACACACAACTTTTCCGCTTGCGGAATTCCGCAAGATCTGTCCTGGCTTAATTTTTGCAGGTAGTATGTCACGTGAACTATTTTCGCAAGAACTTAGCCAAGTAAAATGTTCGTAGGTAAGTAAGAGCATGTCACGGACGCTTTTTAAGCATTCATCCGTTACCCGGGATTAAACATCACGATATTTGGGTCGCGTGCCCACACTCAGGTGGATCCGTCGTCGCCATATTTCCGCGTCAATGCCGCATTTATATGATAATGCCGCGGATGGTATTCGGTACCCTTACTACAAACACACCACCGACACTCCAGATTACGTATCACTACCTTCTCGTACTACAGACGCAGGTAAACGTCGTGTCAATCAAAAATGCATATTTGGGTATTGTCAATGCAATTATATTCAAAATACGTGGATATATGCATACAATAATAATACGAATAGATAGAGGATTTTCTATGTAATTTGTCACTAGTTTGTACATTCCTAGACCTTTTTAGTGATAGGAGCAAGAAAGCAAGAAGGGAGATTTTCAGCAACCACAAATTTCAAGGCAACAAATATTATGCGACAAAATTAAGTTTACGAAACAACACGTGCAGTTTAATCAGCAATAGGGTGTTTTCAAAACTGACAGTAATAAAAGATAAAAGGTGTCGTTTGACAATTTGAACTTATTCATAATCCAAGAAATACAAATAGCCATGATTCGTTTCTAATATACCAAAATTCATATAGATGTACTCGTTTTTCATTAGAGTTTTAATTTTATTCCTCGATCTCGCTAAAAATGTCGCTTTTATTCGTGGTAATAGTAATGTGTCACAAGTTTTTAAATAACACCTACGTTAATCGTATTCCAGCGTTCGATAACATTAGCGTCAAAGTAAAATGGACCAAAGCCCTTGATTTAAAAACCTTTCAAGTACAACCGATTTTAACTTGACTTTAATTGAGCTCTAAAAAACTATTCAGTTTAAGTAAATTTTACTTTGACGCCAATGTGGTCGAATTCTCGAATACAATCAACGTAGGTGTGATTCAAAAACTAGTGGTAAGGGTACTGATCCCCAACTTCGGGATGAGTTCCGAAAAATTCCCAACTCGTAAATCTAATTCCGTTCCGCTTCGATATTTGCTCGCGATTCCACGCGTCCTGTTGAGTATCAACCGTTACTTGTTCATAAAGTTACAGTTTTATATAGTGCTGAAGTGCAGACCGTTCACAGTAATTTTACCTCTGGCTTTATAATAATCCAATAATCAAGTAATGGTAGGAGTTTTGCACGTGCAAGCTACGCGTTGTACTACATAGATTTGTCTGATTTGACCACGTGTCATTTGATTTTCTAACCGCAGTTCAAAATCCATAAATCGCTACACAACAATAATATTATAGACGTAACTTTTTATTAGCGTTTGAAAATTAGTAAGTCAAAGTTAGTAAGAAAGTACCTAATTTGTGTATTTCTGCCGTTTCATAGTTAATTTCCAAATCAAACCATTGGGGCTGATTCTGTAGCGCACATCTAAACTTAACTAAAATGACAGCATTAAAAATATTGCTAACCCTTTCATAATACTATCTACAGAAACAGACTTTTCTCCAAACTTGCCCTTTTACTAGAGGAAAATCTTCGTTGTAACATGGTTTCACTTACCTGGAACAAAGAATAAAAGAGTATTTATTTGGAATATTCTCCCTACGGTATCTTATTATTATTTTTAAGAAAGAAAGAAAGAAATAAAATACATTTCTTCAACAATGACAGAATTGTCGAATAAATGTATTTTACTATTATTTATTGTATGTATTTTAACAAACAAATATTTAACATACAATTGTAACTAAGACAATTTTCCGTACAATAGGGATGATGTCAACTCAATCAAATCAGCAACTCTTACCTATCTCAAAAACGCGATTCTAATATGGAAGTTTGTATGAAATACATAGTTGTGACGTCATAAAATTTCAATGAACTTTTTTTCTTTAATCTATAGTCAGAAATGGATAACAAACTTAAAACTAACCGAGGCTGTGAATTTTAGAACTTTTGAAAGATCCTCTATTTGATAATCAGTAAGAAATAATTTATTTTTGACATTTAAATCATCCGGCATCCTTATTTCTTGTTAATGTAATAATTTCAAGTAAGTCGTTAGTTTGCTCCTTAATCGGCTGCTGATTACGAGGCATCGGGTTCGATCCCTGGTTCCGGCCTATACGATTTAAATTCAAATAAGACGAAAAAGAGCACGTAAAACTATTGTTTCTACGTCTGATCCTCTCTGATCTTGTCTGATGGCCATCCCATCGTATGATACTGGCTGAATAGAGAGCCATTGAGTTATGTATGTGTATATGTGTGTATCGTAATTTCTAATCTCTTTTGACACTGGCTAGATCAGAAGAATATATTTATGTACCTACTAATAACTGATACCCGCGACTTCATCCGCGTGAATTTAGTAATTCTCCGGGATAAAAAGTAAGTATCTCCGGCATGTCACCGTCCAGTTCCACAACTATACCCATGCAAAAAATGACGTCAATCCGTTGCTCTCTTGCGGCGTGATCGAAGGACAAACTAGCAATCCAATAAAAAAATATAATATTAGTATGATAAGTATTATTGAGTAATGTAGAAGGAGTCTTCTACACACTAAAAATGTTTGTCTGTTTTTGAAAGACCGCGCTCGCACTTTAAAAAACATAAAACCACAGCGTAGTTGCACAGACTATCGCAAGTCGACGGAACGTGTTTCGCATAGTTCGCATAAGACGCGGGCGTTCCGTGCGGACGTTTCAACGTGTCATGTCCATAGTGTGTTATCGCCCTAAAAACGTGTTTTTACGAATAAGGGGGAAGAATCTTTCCGAATAACCAATCACTTAGCCCTAAAATAGTTAATATCCTCTACTTTATACATTATAGTAGATTATACACCAAGGGGATAAAGCACTGTTTTATGTCACGGGCGCTACATTGAATCCTGAACGTAACGAAGGACTCCAAATTTAACTCCCGAGCGCAGCGAGGGTGTTATAAGTTAATTCCCGACCAAAGGGAGGGAATTAAGATTGAGTCCTGAGTGCAGTGAGGGATTCAAGCGCCCAAGAAAAAAACTGCTTTATCGCGGGTGTGTATACTCTACTTTATACTTCTACCATAACAGTAAAAAAAACTGTAACGGTTAGATATTTATTGCAAATCATAGTAAGTAGGATACATAGGTCTAGTAAATAATAAAAAGAAAAGACAAATTAAACTTTTTATTTCAAACTTTTTGCTTTTCATGCTGCCAGTGTTTATGCAGGTACACATACTCCTTGGTTTAAAAACTTTTATGTCAAATGGTACGATCG
This sequence comes from Erebia palarica, assembly GCA_964035005.1. Taxonomy (NCBI): domain Eukaryota; kingdom Metazoa; phylum Arthropoda; class Insecta; order Lepidoptera; family Nymphalidae; genus Erebia; species Erebia palarica. The sequence goes on from OZ035989.1 coordinate 14,989,746, forward strand.
TTTGGTCGACCAGTCTGGAGCCTGACTCTGTTGTGCATATTTACAGTATGGGGTTGGTCAACTAGTTGGGCGATCGATCGACTAGATTACGGCCCTAGGGCATGAAGACTGACTTTAGACCCGCAAAAGTATGATTAAAACAGTAGTAAAGGTATGGTAGAAGTATAAAAGCTTTTAATATCTAAAAGAGTCAATGTTAAATAAATATCTGGCCGTTTACTCTAACTAAGAAGGCCCTCCAAAATTAAAGGGTCTACGGCACGATAAATTATATTAAATGCCAAATTAATTAAATTTGAAAATGGACACGGCGGCGAAAACCTTTTTGCGGGGATTTTATAAAAATTATGATTAAGGAGCCTCGATAGGGCTTAAAATATACGAGTTGCGTAAATTTAAGATAGCGGGAGAGTAAATAAGGGTTGATATTTCATAAAAAAACGAGTGTGCTTTACATTCACCAGCTTACTCCGCAAGTAAAGCGTGCGTAAAGAAGTTTTACTTCAAAAACTTCCGGGGGCATCAAATTTGAGAATTTGCATCTAAGTTTTTCTATATTCTATACGAAAGAATTTTCAGAAATTTCGTCCGTTCAAAGCGGAAGCATCACTCAATAACTAGACATCTACACCCATTCTACCTTTATGTAAATGTCTTAAGAGTTATATTTCACAGCAATAATATCCGGATGGCATTAAAATAAGAGATTTATTAAGTTTTATGCCGGTCGTAACTTATAATGCTCGGTGCTAAATCTGTCCATTTTTATGCTGTTTATATTGACGGGCTATCATTTTGCAGAACGTTTAACCGCTCTCGAATTATTGCTACAGCTATAATATTATTGCTACAGCTATAATGTTGAACCTTAACGATCCAATATTTATCAATCAGCAAAAATTCCCAGCGGTTTATCGTTTGGCGAAAGATTATGGCGAATGTGCGTATCTTTCGCTATTTGTATTTGCTTGGTTTTTCTTTTCTTTTTCGTAATAAGGGTTATTTCGTTAAACCTGGGACCATACTGCCAACGCTTAAAGCAATACATAAGCAATATTATTACAGAAGATATTATGTCATTTTGTCACTTCTGGTGTGACTGAGTAACAAACAGCCATCCATAAAAACTGTCACATTTTAAACATTAGAATAGACTAGCGATTAGAATGGATAATTTTGTCAACCAATATTCCCCTGGGTATACCTAGCATTATCCTGGTATAATCTCGAAGCTATCAATAACGAGGACTTAGCCCGACCGGGGCTGAGGCCAGCGACCGACCTCCATAAAATTTGACAAACGAGACTTTTATTAGGGACGACTAGTGACTACTAATCGATGTTTTATTACTCCTTTGTTTTTCCGATTAACGTCTGGCCTGAGATATCGATTTCGTCGACTGTGTCGAGTTCGTTCCAAACCTGTTTCTTATAATTATGATTTACTAGCTGATGCTCGCGACTTCGTCCGCGTGGTTTGATGTTTATTTTTTCCCGCAGGTGTTATTGCAGGCTTATTGTTATTATAGGCAGTGTTATTTCACACTATAATCTATCTATGTGCCAAATTTCATCGAGATCTGTTCTGCCGTTCTGATGTGGTTGTGTAACAAACATCCATCTATTCACCCATCCAAACTTTCGCATTTACAATATAAGTGTAGATTTAATTAAAATACCTAAACGAATGTATGCCTTTATGAATGTTTTAAAGCCCTATTGTCTAACCAATTTGGAATTTTTGTACAAATATACGAGAAAAGTCGAATCTCGTGGAAGGGCATAGGATAAATTTATCCCGGAAAATCATGGTATTTTCCAAACACTTAATCCACGCGGACGAAGTCGCGTCCATCACCTAGTGTGGACTATCTTTGGCTCATTTTAATTTTCAGTTGCAATTTTTTTTTTAAATCAGACATTCAGCGTTATATCGATTAAAATAAATAAACCGTTCACCGACGCTTTAACGATTAAGTATCGAGGCATTTAAAACAACAATGCTTTTATCGATATCTGATTGTGCTGATCGCGTCTTAATTGTATTGATGCACGACTATCAATGTACAATGTGGTGTCATTAGGCGGAATTATATTGTTTTGAAACTTTGTTAAAAGCTTTTATACTTTTGTTTGTCTGTAAATATAGACTAAAGACATGACGATGTCCGTAACTAAGTTCCGCGTGGATTTAAGTTTTTAAAAATCTTGTGGGAATTCTTTCATTATCCGTGATAAAAAATAGCATATGTTACTCTACTGGTATTTAGCTACTTTTGTGTAAAAATTCACGTCCATCCGTTGTTCCATTGCGGCGTGACGTGAAAAACTAATAGACAAACACACACAGTTGTATTACGGGTAGGGATTACATAGATAAATTAATATTATCATTTTTACATTTTATTTTCATGACAACTTTACGATAACACCGTTATATCGATTAAAATAAATAAACCGTTCACCGATGCTATAACGATTAAGTATCGAGACATTTAAAACAACAATGCTGTTATCGATATCTGATAGTGCTGATCGCGTTTAAATTGTATTGATACACGACTATCAATGTACGATGTGGTGTCATTAGGCCGAATTATATTGTTTTGAAACTTTGTTAAAAGCTTTTATATTTTAGTTTGTCTGTAAATATAGACTAGCGTCATGACGATGTCCGTAACTTTGTCCGCGTGGATTTAAGTTTTTAAAAATCTTGTGGGAATTTTTTCATTATCCATGATAAAAAGTAGCCTATGTTACTCTACTGGTCTTTAGCTACTTTTGTGCAAAAAATCACGTCGATCCGTTGTTCCGTTGCTGCGTGACTGAAGATAAACATATAAACAAACACACGCAATTATAATGTTATAGTAAGTCTTGTTTCATTTAAGTTTTTTTTACTTTAGACATAAAATAGAAGATGTCCGCGACTACGTGCAAAAGTAGTTTGTATCACACAGTACAGTTGTACAGTTATACCTGGAGAGTGATATGGTAGAATGGTTTGATATTGTGATTCTATGCATGGATAATTAATATACTATCCATTCATAAATCCATTGCTGCATGATTGAAGGACAACCCATAAACCAACACAACGATCAAACAGGTAGTGAAGGGATGAGTATATAGTGGTTTGCTGAAATGAATATCACTATCCATGAATAAACGAATATCATTTAATCAACCACAAAGAAAATAACATAAAATTAAATAAATTCCATGAAAAAACATCAAGAGTTTAAAATAGAAAATATACCCGAACGAAATAGCGGGAAAAAGGTATAGGTACACAATGTTTCCATTATATTACGCGTTAACTTTGGGCAGGTATCAAATCCGGGCCCCTTGACGCGGGTTAGTGGGATTTTGATGTAATACCTTTTTACAACGCGCCCATCAATCATTTTAGAGTATTAAAAGTTTTTCCTGTGCGCCTAAGAAATTTTCGTTTAAGGTATGCAGCACATTGAAATATCAGAGCGATGTTTTATAAAGAACTACAAATCACAAGGGCACTGCGGACGGAAGCCAAAAAATGATAAAAACGAAACGAATTTTTTAGTCCTCATGTCATAGCCAGTCATTGAAGAAAATAATAAAGTTATTCATAATAAGTGCCACAAGCAACTTCTTGGAATAACTTTTTGGCTTTCCGCGGAATCACCTTAATTTTCCGGGATGAAAAGCAGCGTAGACCCTTCCCGATTAAACTAAATATCATGATCGTTAATACTAATCCATGTCATGAGTGAAACTAGTGTAACACGGCTCGAATCAAATAATCTAGATATTCAATAACTTTCAAACTTTCCACGGCCCATCTGCTTAACCAATTTTGATACCAGCTGTATCTCTACACCTGGTACCCCGTGTATGCCTATTTTTTAAAGAAATCGTCAAATCAAACGGATGAAGTCGTATACGTCATCTGGTAAGCTACAAGCTATAAGCTGGTAAGGTAATATACCTTTGTATTTTGTGGCCGAGTGTACGTTTTTATAACATGGTATCAAAAGAGTTTCTGGAGTTGCCATTGCATAAATTTAAAGACTGTAAACAGCACATGTTAAGTCAAAGTTATTATACTATTGATGATTTTCTCGATGACATAGTTTCTTGGAAGCAACCGGCTTCGCATCCGGCAACTCACAAGTCAGTGCAATAACGTAACGTATGCATTGTACATTATTTAAAAAGTGTAACATGTTTCTGTTTATGAAAAGAGCAACTGCTGAGTTTCTTGCCGGTTCTTCTCAGTAGAATCAGTTTTCCGAACCAGTGGTAGATTCTTACGACTTATTATAAGTGGCACAAGTCGTCCTACGTGAAACAAATCATTTCATTTTCATTTCCATTTTCATTAGTATCTATCGCTTCTAGCTGGGTTCGAGTCCTAAACACCTAACTCGTGAAACAAGCTGACAAAAATGCTTGTAATCTCACCGCCTCCACGTTCACTCGCGCAAAGCTCATTTTTCTCACCTGCAAATAAAAACGCGATCACACGTCCGAGAGGAAAAACGACACGTTTCAGAGTTTCCACATTTTTATTTAAAAAGCTTTTAAGTTTATTACGTTCCTAGATGATGCGCCCGATTTGGTTCGCGATTATATTTTTCATCCAGTGCGAGCTCTCGGATTTGGATCCGGTTGTTCCGGTGTCCGTTCCCGGGATGAAATCTATCACTTCAATCGTCAAAATTACAAATTATAATTACAATACAATACAAATTACAATTTTGTCATAATTACAATTAAAAAAAAATACATTATCGCATATTCTATACTAGATAATACCCAGGACTTATTTCACGTGGACTTAGATTTTATGAATTTATGTGGGAACATTCCGGGATAAAAGTTATTAGCCCATGTCCGTTTCAGGGATTTATGCTTTGTCTGTACTGAAGTTCGTCAAAATTGACTAAACAGATAGGCCGTAGAAAGGCGAAGTATCGCATTTATAGCAATATAGTAGTGGATATACATAAAGAAAATTTTATTAAAGTTTTATTCCGCTGGTCCTCAGTCACCTTTCTTTTAATTCTCAGCGAGATTGCAAGGAAATGATTCAGCAATGTATATTTAAAAGGTTAGTTATAGTAAAGTCCAGTGCTACAGTCACCTAGTCTGGAAATTACTTTCATCATGAGAATAATATGAAATTAAAACCTCTTTTTATTTAAGCCATTTAAGAAATATTTCCTGCATAAATATTTGGACGTAAGTAGATAGGTACTTTGATAATTAACCGGATTCAATAAAAAAAACCGGTCAAGTGCAAGTCAGACTTGAGACAAAGGGTTCCGTACCACAACACAATATAAACATTTAATCCACACGGTCGAAGTCTCGGGCATCATCAAATAAATGTATAAGAAAAACTAACGATTCTAATACTGTGTTGATATAATACTTACCACAAGGTACGATAGTCTTTGAATTTAGTAGAACGGGAGCAAAAATACGGAAATTTTCTGCGCGTTGTAAGAATGGCTTGACTATATTTCTTTTGAGGCGTTTGACGACCTGCGTGGCGCAGTGTGTAGCGCTGTTGTCTTAACGTGCTGAAGTCCAGGGTTCGATCCCCGATAGGGTCAATTTGGGAATTTATAATTTCTGAATTTTCCCTGGACTGACCTGGTGGGAGGCTTCGGCCGTGGCTAGTTACCACCCTACCGGCAAAGACGTGCCACCAAGCGATTAAGCGTTCCGGTACGATGCCGTGTAAAAACTAAATGGGGGTATGGGTTAAATATAACTGCCATGCCCCTTACAGGTTAGCCCGCTACCATCTTAGACTGCATCATCACTTACCATCAGGTGAGATAGCAGTCAAGGGCTAACTTTTAGTGGATAAAAAAAAAGTTGGCATTAAGTATCAACTTCGTAAAATTTAGTGGATGTGAAAAGGCGTACATATCAAAGCACACAAATATTATGATTTCTACAAACGTGCCAAGACGTTTTTACGAAATCTTAATATTTTATTCATACACTAAAAATATTTCAGATGAGAATTTTTTTTTAGGACTTTTTGTTCAAAACATCACACTCCTTTTTTGGGCAGTCGTGGAGTAAAACGATGACACACTTATTTTCATACTAACAGATGCCCGTGACTTCGTCTGCGTGGATTGAGGTTTTTTGATTCCCGTGGGAACTCTTTATGTTTTCTGAATATCAAAAGTAGCATGTGTGTTATTCCAGACTATAATCCGTGTCTGTGCCTAATCTCAACCAGATCGTTAAGCCGTTCTGGCGAGATTGATTAACAAACATCCATCCATAAATCCATCCATCTATCCAAACTTTCGCATTTGTAATATTAGGTATTAGATTGGAGGTCGATAGAAGCTTCTTTTATAAACGTTTTTAACATTTTCTTGTTATTCAAATAAACCTTAACAAGTTCGTTTACATAACAAGTTACCACCACCACCAAGTACCACTGGTTCGGATTGCCATCGAAAGGGTATAATTAATACCGGTTCTATAAAAGCATTCACGTATATCGATTCTTTTGTCACAGCACAATGTATTGTCCCACCATATAATTATGGGGTAAAAAGGGGAATATCAAGACTAGTCTTTGAAAATCCATGAACTTTCATTTTATCGCGTGGGGACATTCTTTGGGGGAATAAATTATTATGGCGTGACAAAGGGACGTGTTGAAAGCATAGGCTCTTCAAACAACTGACCAGTTAAGGGAAGAAAGTAGCTTTTCGTTATGTTAACTGAACTGAAAAGTGATTTTATTTCCGCCGGAACTTTTCAATTTTAGAGGATGAACATCCAAACATACGAACTTTCTCATTAAATTTATAACGTAAGTACAGCCCCACAACCTTATCTGGACCGGTGGCCAAAATGGGAGTTTTCAAATGTTGAATAGAAGCAGGCGTTACTTTGCAATAAAGGGTTTCGAATGTGCGTTTGGGAGCAATTAGAAATAATTAAACACAATAATAAAGGATTTGAGTTGCTAAATGTACAAATAAACGTATCAAATTCACTTTTACTCAATTTATACAGTAATAGGGGAGGGGGCGGGGCTTCAGTATGAGTCATGCCACAAAGGTATATAAGCCGGAACTTGCGATACGATAGTCACTTCACAATCGTGCATTGTCGAGTCTACATCTCCTGAAGATGGTCCGGTGTCGGAGTGAACTACTGTACCACACAGATTTGTCTACTGTAGCGGATTATAGCGAATTAAACTTCTAGTTCATTCACTATGGGAGTTTTCGTTTTTATTTTATTTTTAATTTAATATTTATTACCAATTTTAAATGTGATATCAGCGACGCTGAATTTTTATGACTGTTTAATCATTTTTGTTTTTATTTTATTTTTCATACTTATTAGTAATTTTAAATATGATAACAGCGAAGGTGTCACCGGATAAAATAAGTTTGTGGGACTATAAGATCATAATTTCACCCTACTACCTGTGCTACTACTGAGAAAGAGTCACCTCTCACAATTACACTAGTCCAATAGTCTTCACACACTTTAAAAAACCTTTTGGAGACCAAACCGATCAAATCAGACAGATGTAAAAGATCAAATGTGGAGATCCATACAAGAACGAAAGTTACCGACATGGCTCGATGTATTTCGAAGCTGAAGTGGCAATGGACGGGGCTCGAAAAACCGAGGGCCGTTGGATTCTCAAAGTGCTGGAATAGCAACGCACTGGATATCGCAACAGTACAGTAACAGCAAGGTGGACAGTCGACCTCGAACGAGTCGCAGGGACTGATTTTCACACAAACCCCTATTTTACCGTCCCTAATTTGACGACCTCCCAAGCGCAATGTTGAGAGCTGTTCTTTTAACGTGGGAGGTCCTGGGTTCGATTCCCGGTAAGGTCAATTTGGGAATTTATAATTTCTGAATTTGTTCTGGTCTGGTGAGAGGCTGCGGCCGTGACTAGTTATCATTCTACCAGCAAAGACGTGCCGCCAAGTGATTTAGCGTTACGGTACGGGGCGGTTTAATATAACTGCCATACCCCTAACATCTTAACCCGCTACCATCTTAGATCACTTACCTCATTGTCACTTACCATCAGGTGAGATTGCAGTCAAGGACTAACTTGTAGTCGACTAAATAAAAAAAACCTTCTTGGGGATTGAATTTAAAAAAAAAAATTATTTAGCTATGCGTATGATAATAGTTATCTGTTATATCGGGGAGCACAAGTAAAACGCACGACTGCTATAGTGACACTGCTTTATTCAAGAGACAGCGCGATAAGGCACATCGCACACATACGCAAACGTGGACACACTACACATATACAACATCCCTTCCCCTAGATTAACAATCTATAATCTACTTAATTATTAAGTATTTATCTCTAATACCTAACTATCGGGACGCTGGCGTAACAACCTCCTTCGAGTTCGGGCAGAGGGCCTGCGGATGTCACTTTGTATACATTCGAAGAACTCACGGCCCTCATCGTCGGATGACTGAGGTCGGCGGACTCCTCTGGTGACCGTCACTCTGCAAGGCGTATCCGGTACACTACTCTCCGTTCTCGGAGAGGACGCCATGACGGACGCTCTGGACGTAGCGGCTGTATCAGGCGTACTGGGTGCCAGGGATTCTGATGCTGGTTCCGTAATCGGCACCTCGGATGTGGCGGTCGTGACGGACGAGTCAGACGTGCCGGACGACACGAGCGCTGGCATTGGTTCGTCATCCCTCCCGCCGTTAGCTTGTGTCGGGCTGGTACCAGATGTTGATTGCTGTGGGTCCCAATCATCGTCCCAGAAGTCGAGGTTGTTACTTAAACCTTTGTTTACAACAATTTGGTTTTTATGTTTCTTAACAACTAGTGATGTTTCACAATCTTTAACTAAGTATATTACTCTGCCTATTTTTTTTACAATCACTCCCTTGTGCCAACTGTATTTATTATTATTAAATTTTTTAAATAAAACATTTTCACCCGGAGATAAAGCTTTTTGTTGCCTCCCCCCCCTTGCCTCAATTTGCGTAAACTGTTGATTTTTGACAACATTAGCCAAGGCGACAGACGAGGGCGGTGATGATGTTGGATTTATCAAATCCAATCGTGTTCTCAACTTACGGCCAAACAATAATTGCGCTGGTGAGGATCCTGTGGTGGAATGTAAGGAATTTCGATAGTCAAATAAATATTTTAACAATTTCAGTTTGCATTCCTTAACATTGCGACTGGACATAAGACTCGTTTTATGCCTTTTTTTACTATTTTGACGTAGCTTTCAGCCTGGCCGTTACTAGCCGGGTGATACGCTGGAGATGTCAAATGTGTTACCATTAATTTCACAAAATTTTAAAAATTCCTGTGAACAAAACGAAGCGAAATTATCTGTTACCAGGAATTCCATTGCCCCGAACCGTGACATGAACTCATACAATTTCTCAATGACCGCGGCCGATGTCGTCGTAGTGACCATATCGCATACTTCGACCCATTTGGTATACGCATCTACAATAACTAAATAGGTACGACCGTTAATTGGACCGAGGAAATCCATGTGGACGCGTTGAAATGGATGCGATGGAAACTTCCAAGGCGAAATTGGTATGCGAGGTGCTGCAGGTCTTAACTGTTGACAGATTTCACAACTACCTATTACTTTTTCTACGGCTGCATCGATTCCTGGAAACCAAAATCGAGATCTACACTCCGCCTTGGTTTTTACCATTCCTAAGTGAGAAGAATGTAGTTCGGAAAGTACCTTCGCCCTTAATGTGTTTGGAATTATAACCTTGTGGCCCCTCATAAGGCAACCGTTTTCCACTGAAAGTTGCAATCTACAATAATAATATGGCTTAATTTTATCATCATTTACCTTAGGCGGCCAGCCCTGTAAAACAAAATTTGCAACTCGCGACAGTACGTTATCTTTTTTTGTTTCTTTACGTAACTCGTCTAGTGACACCGGGAGCGATCCGTCTATCACGAAGCATACATAAGCCGCCCGATCGTGCAATGCCGCAGCGGCGTCCGCGCACTGCCCCGAGTTCCCCTCCGCCGCACCCGGCCCGCTTCCCCCGGCCGCCGGAGCGGGGAGACTCGCGCGCGACAGATAGTCAGCGCTGTTGTCTGCACTTCGTATATATTCTATAGTATAGTTATAGCCGCTTAAAAACATAGCATATCGCTGTAACCGATTTGCTGATACTTCCGGAATGCCTTTGTGCGGACCGAATATTGATATTAGCGGCTTATGGTCAGTGCGCAGTACGAAGGGATCGGCCCTCCCATACAAATACTGGTGGAAGCGCCTTACCCCAAATATTATAGCTGTAGCTTCTTTCTGTATTTGAGAATAATGTTTTTCAGAAACACTAAGTGTTCGCGACGCGTAGGCTACTGGTTTCTCAATTCCGTCACTCTCTATTTGGGACAGAATTGCACCTAACCCGCTCGGTGATGCATCGACCGTTAATATTACCCTTGCATTAGGATTAAAATGTGTTAGAACTTGTTCCGAACCTAACAGTTTTTTTATTGTATTAAATGCATTGCTGTGAACTTTATCCCAATTCCATTTAGCACCCTTTTTTAATAAGTCATACAGGGGACTTAGGACTGTTGACGCACTGGGCACGAAACTGCGGTAGTAGTTCACTAGTCCTAAAAATGACTGTAACTGACTAACATTTACGGGAATCGGTGCCTCTAAAATTGCTTTAACCTTTGAGGGTGATTTTTTCAACCCGTCTTTATTTATAATATACCCCAGATAACTTACTTCGTCCTTAAAAAATTCGCATTTTTCCTTTTGTAACGTTAACCCTGCCTCCTGTAACCTTTGTAACACCGCATGTAACCTATCCATATGTTCCCTGTCGTTGGTCCCGGTTATTAAAACATCGTCTAACAAACAAAGTACACCATCCATACCAGACAACACACCTTCCATTGCACGCTGGAAAATAGCCGGCGCGCAGGCCAGTCCGAACACTAATCTAGTGTACCTATATAAGCCGCGATGTGTGTTGATACAAGTAATTTTCTGAGATTCTTCATTTAGAACAAATTGGTTATAGGCCATAGAGAGATCCAATTTGGTAAATTTTTCGCCACCGTGTAATTTTGAAAAAAGTTCACTAACTGTAGGCAATGGATACTTTTCGATAACTAATTGCTTATTTATGCTCACAGAATAATCAGCACACAGTCTCACCGAGCCATTTCGCTTGAGCACGGGTACGATTGGTGACGCATACTCTGAGTGTTCCACAGGTTTTATTACGCCTAACTCGACCAACCTGTCGATTTCCTTATTAACCTTATCTCGTAACGCGAACGCGAGCGGTCTTGCCTTAAAAAAAATCGGTTTCGCATCATCTTTTAGGGCCAAAGTCACTTTATATTTATTGAAGCAACCTAGCTTACCCGAGAATATATATGAATATCGCGTTTGAAGATTTTCGACTTCATTTACGGTTTGGTTAAAATAGTTGATCGCTCTTAGCTCTAATTTAAAAAGCGAAATAAAATCCCTACCCAATAAAGATGGACCGCTGCCGCGTACGACGAATACGGTGAGTATATGCGAATGGCCATCGAATGACACCGGCACGCGAATCATACCTAAACACATAATGTTATCTCCCGTGTAACTCGTGAGTTTTTTGTTACTTTTTTCTAACGGTACGTCGCTAAAATGTACTTCATAGGTATTCTCGGATATCACAGTAACTGCTGAACCACTATCGATTTCAAACTTCATTTTTACCCCGCGAACACACACTGATTCCACCATAGGCTCGCCTCTCACCGAACGTATGTTAAGCAACTTACCATCATCATCGTCGTCCTCGGCGGTATCGCCTTCGGCTACGTAACTGATCTTAGGGCAGGCCCTCTGAAGGTGCCCGCTAAGATGGCACTTATTACAGACGTGGTTCCTAAATTTGCAATTTTTTGCTTTATGAAAAAAACCACAACAACTGCACTTTGGTTTTGCCGCACTATCACTATTTTTATTATCACTTTTCCTTCCCGACCGTTCCTCGCGAATCTTGAACATGGCGCTTCCTGTATCGACCACGCCCGCATCCGCGCCTGTCGCCGGCCCGGTAGCTGAACTACTGGCCGCACCAGCGCGCGCGCAGCGGATACTCTCCGCCAGTTCCACCGCCTTCGCGAGAGTTAGCTCCGTGATATCCTTGGCATACAGCTTTTCTTTCTCCACTCCCGGCCGCATCCCTATTACGAACCGATCTCGTAATGCTTCTTCAACGTTGCTGAAGTTGCAGTGAGCCGTTAGCCCTCGTAATCTAGCCGCCCATTCTGTGTGCGACTCTGAGGGTAGCTGTGTGGCTGAATAGAATTTATGCCGCTCCCCGATGCCCAACCTCTTCGGAGTGAAATGGGCATCCAGAATAGTGAGAATATCTTGGTACGGGACCTCTTCTAGTGCTTTTGGCAGCGCCAAATCTGCCGCCAATTGGTAAGATCCTTCTGCGAGTGCACTAAGTAAAATAGCCCGGCGTCTGATCCCCGTCGCATCCGTTGACCCGTTTATTTCGTTCGCGATAAACCATTGTAGAAGACGACCTTTATATGACTTCCACGAGTGAATACTGTGGTCGAAACTCGTTAAAATTCCGAATTTTTCGCCGGCCATCTTTTTACTATTTTAAAACGCGGGTAGGTACTCGTCGCCACTGTTATATCGGGGAGCACAAGTAAAACGCACGACTGCTATAGTGACACTGCTTTATTCAAGAGACAGCGCGATAAGGCACATCGCACACATACGCACGTGGACACACTACACATATACAACATTATCTTTATGAAAAATTTTAGATCAATCTGTCTGGTGGTTTGAGTTGTGAGGAAAACTCAACAAATAAACACACTTCTTCATTTATATTTATAATATTTTAGTAAAAACCAATAAATAAAACAGGTAAATCAGCGTTTTTCATAACAAAATCTATAGCACTCTACCATAACGGCAGTGTACAAAACAAACTTTTATGACTACGAAACAAAAGTTAGCAAAAGTTAGGTACCTTGAATAAGAACTCGCAAATATAAAAGAGAAGTGATGGCGTAGCAAAGTCTACGAAATATCTACGCAACACCGTATGTAGCAAACAAGTAGCGTAGCACGTCTGCTACGTTGCCTCTACAAAAGTTTTAATTATGTTTAGAGACAAAAGCTTAGCTTTCACACTTTGACACAAATGTTACACACGTATTGCAAAGAAAGTAGAGAGTGTTTATATCTTAGTGGTTAACAATTCAGAGATGACGTGTTCGTATAAACCGTTCCAATTATTATATCCTAGAGCAGGTTAAAAAGTCGGAGATGACGTGTACATAAGAGATATCACGAGATATTTTACTGAAATATCAAGATGACACAGGATTTTTAAGGCATCTGTCTCAAAATAAAAGATCGAGATTCCTGTGCTTGGCCAGCGTGGTGGACTATGAACTAGACGCTTGTAATGGAAGAAAGGATGATTTAAGGACTCTAACGACAAATCCAAATAATTTCAGGTTTTTAGAAGTTATGGTGATATGAAGAAACTCATATACATATATAGATCAACACTGAAAACATTATACTCCTTTTTTCGGACAGCCGTAAAATAACACAACATATTATTATTTTATGACAACCTAGCTTGTAATAGAAATCCTGTCAAACATTTATCTACCAACAAATCCGTACCTCTGATCTGATAGGCTCAACATCCACTGTCCTAATCAATCTAAGTCCTTTTGTGATAGAGTCCAAATTCCCCTAGTCCGACATTGACGAAAACCTTTGACAATTTATCTGAAAATACATCATTACATTTTGAACTTTAGCACAGCAGTTATACAGTTAGCTTTCGCTTGAGGTTTTGCCTTTGGAATCTGATGTCCAATTGGTCCGCCCGAGGGCTTCTCGATATTGCTTTGCATGTTTTTTTTTACTCAAACCTTTGTACTGTACAGTTATCCACGCATTTTAGGATATCTCTTTAATTGACTTTAAAAAAAAAAAATTTAGCATTGACGGGTTTTGCATATATATGGATGGAGCGATCTATTTTCTGAACATAAATAAATAAACTTTGAGTTTGATACGCTTATACATTACACAAGCAGCATTATACGAGTTATGTAGGATTTTTACGATGATTATATTCACAAAATAGTTTTAAAACTGTAATTCATGGTATGGACTGAATGGAGATTTGTGTTAAATTTACTTAAGCATCATAAATCCATAAATCGGTTTCTAAATGGCATCGAAGCGCAATGCTAAATCTCTTGGCGGCATGTCTTTGCCGGTAAGGTGCTAAGTAGTCATGACTGAAGACTTCCACAAGATTAGACCAGAGAAAATTCAGATATTATAAATTCCTAAATTGACCCGGGGCCTCTCGCTTTTAAAACCAAAGTGATCACCACAGCGCCACGGAGATCGTCAGCTCATAATAATTGTTGTAATTTGTTTCAGTCAGAAGAATATTGAAGTGAATTTTCTTTAGAATCGTTGTAATTTGAATTTTCGATGAAATAAAATAACGACACTAAAAAACATAACATATTCGTCATAGTATTTAGCCTGCGAGAGAATGAGATAGAATACAAGTTATATTTATCTCATTCTCTCGTAGGCTACTTTTCTGAAGTTTCACTTCTGCCGTGTGTGAATTGCACGCACACTTTTTTTTATATGTAGGTATATCTGTGGTCAGCTGTACTTCCCTATGACGAAATACTATTTGGTTTGGGCGAAAGTTGGATGGATTTTTGGATGAAAACGCTGATACATGTGTAGTTCCAAGCCGATGCAAATCAGATCTGAAACAAGACGAGTTCAATACCGTTTTATGAAAAAAAAAGACAGAGAAAGGATCGTCGTCGATATTTCGGATTAGGGCAAAAAAAGTGTTTCCACCTTTAAGCAATAAAATTTACAGAAGTCAGATTTAAAAATTCAATTACATCTAGGGCTTTACTTCGTAAAACTAATGACTGATTCAGTGTAACGATCGCGATCACCTCTGATTGGCACTCTTTCACTATTGATCAAAATCCACTGTCACGGCCATAAAATCAGCAAATTACTACAATAATAATTAATTAAGATTGTTATAATGAGTGTAAAGACTGCGAGTGACAGAGTGACTGCCATAAGATATGCGTTGACTATATATCATGTGTCTTAAAACAGCAATTAAAAATTATTGTCCCTAGTGTTTCTATATTCAGAGTTTAAAAATATACACTTTATAAAAAGTAGACCCACAGATGTAGATACACTTTTTGCAAGACCTTCAAGAGAAAACCAAATAAAAAAAGAAAGAAATTTGAATCCAGCAACGAAAACATTACAAGAGAAAAGTTATCCCATCAAAGAGTTATGATATCTAGAGGGCGAAAGGGTTCTTATTGGTCCGGAGTTTTAAGGGTCCGGGCAACACAATAAACAATGTTATTGAAAGTCTTTTTGCAAACGACAACTCTGGCGCAGTGGTGAGCTCTATGGGATATTTAATTTATACTTTCTGAATTTTCTTTGGTCCAGACTGGTGGGAGACTTCAGCCGTAACTAGTTACTACCCAAAGACGTGTTGAAAAGTGATAAAGCTTTCGGGTACAGTGCCGTGTAGAAACCGATTAGGGGAATCGGTTTTATTTATATATTTGTTACCTCGCATCCAGTAGCCCCCAAGTTAGTGTAATACTTTTAACGTAACGTATGTGTATTGTTTACTGTTGTAACATTTTTCTTTTTCATTTTTCTTTTTCAAGAAAAGAGCAACTGCTGAGTTCTTGACGGATCAGCTTTTCGAACCGGTGGTAGAATATTGACGTATGTTTCTATGGATTTATTCAGCCATACTCCGGTGAGATTGCAGGCAAGTGGCAAAAAAAACTAGGTTAATTTGATTCCTCGCTGGTTCAAAACGTTTGGAAATCAGTTTGGAGCTCACACTTAACATTATCAAATATGAATCGGAAAAATGACTATATTATCAAAACCTTTCAACTAACATAATCAAAATATTTAAAACTAGCAGAGTTGCCCGCGACTTCCTCCATGTGAAATAAGTTTTTGAAATTGGAAGTCCCTAATTTTTTGGGATAATATATAGCCTATGACACTCACAAATAACGTGGCTTTCTATTGGTACCAGAATTTTCAAAATCGGTTCAGTAGGTCCAGAGATTACCTCCTACAACGTCACAAACGCACAAACTTTACTCTTTAAAATAATAAATATAGATATAACATGAAATACGAGTAGATACAGCTGCAATGCACAAAGTTATATTATTTTTAACAGTCAAATATAATATTTACATTTCAGTGAACTTTTAGTCCCAAAAATAATTCGATTCCCCTGTAAATAAACTTCAATTTCAGTTTGATGGAAATAGATTCATATCTAGCTAGGGCTGCCAACATAAGCCTAACGATCTCTTTTGACATGAACAATCTTACGAAATTTATAACCAACTCTCACTAACTCTATCTGAGAGCTTAGAAGCATTAAACATAACATTTATGACATCCACTAATGCAAATAAAAAATTTCATTTACTCAGCGAATGGAGGCGAATTTACAAGTAAAGTTGGCCAGTATCGGACAGAAATTGACGTATGCGTTAGCTTTTAATCAAATAATTGAACGGGTTAAACGATTTGCTTAGTATTTGCTAAATTTTGAGCTAGCAAACATTGTAATATAATATGTTATTTTTTTATGCTGTTCAATACTATTTATTAGCGCCTAAAATACCTGATAGCCTTTGGTGAGTCTTATATTTTCCAACACGTCATCAAAATCCTAAGACTTCGATGAGTTGGACATTTACAACGTATGGATGACCATCGGACACCAAAAAAGATCATGACGTCCTAGTCTGATGGGCGGCGATTTATCGGTACGCTACAATCACAAAAGCTATCGGATTGCAAAACTGGAGGATATATGCAAAAGAAATCATCTAGAGCAGGCCCGAGCCCACGAAGGGCTGTAGCGCCGATGTTGACGATGAAAATACCTGGTATAAGCACGGTTTCTATGCGTGTGACAACCCTATTCTCTGGACGTGAAAATCAATTAGCCAGTTAGTGTGCGCGCATTAGATAACTGAGCGTAAATAATGGAAGGAAAATGTCCAAATTTCGCCTTTTTTGTCCACGAGATTGCCTCTTTAGACCGCTTAATTGAATTATCGCCAATTTTGAATTGAATAATAAAGTTATTTGTTAATAGAAAAGCATCACAATAAATTAAGGCTCAGTTCTTCTTTATATTAATGTCCTTTACTGCGCCTCGCCTGGTAGTGAGTGACGATGCAGTCTGAAATATTTTGGACGACAAACGATGAGAAATGAGATGAAATTCTGTGTGAGGGAAAGGAAAGGAAAATTGATGTGAAATTTTTGTGGCGCGCTCGATGCATCTGACGTTCATGCGGTTATAGCGATTATTCCACATCCTACCAGTCTTTCAAGTGGGTCAAATATCCAGCATGTTTCAAGTATTTTTTGTGGCTAGCAAAAAAGCAAATGGCGCTGCCCAGGCTAGATCAGAGACAATCTAGAATTTATAAATTCCTAAACTGCTCCTTCCAGGAATCAAACTGTGGACCACCCACTTATAAGACAACAGCACTCATCATTGTACTAAGGAGGTAGTAAAGGTTTTCTAAATATTCATCTAATCAAGAATAACACCAGGTAATCCCCTTTTTGAGCACCAAATTACTGATGCTCATAAAGGAGGTTACCTGGAAAGTTTCTCGGGAGTTTTGAAAATTGGTAAAACTACCAAATAACGGTATTAGAACGTGAGAACTCCCACCGCTTTGCTTGTAGGTCTGTCAAAACGTTATTACGTTAAAATCGTTTATCAATATAGAAACATAAATGGCTGCTCAAATAAACCGTCCAAATATTATCGTTCGAACTTTGTATTAACACAGACCGCCTTTAAAGTACTTCTTAAAATAGCATCATTATAATTCACTTACCTGAAAGCCCACGTAAAATATATGTATGAAAGTTTATTCATCCGTGCGCGGTCTATTATACCCCCCAATACCCCCTGCCACCCCCACGGGGGGAAAAGTTACTCCTAAATAATTACCCCACAGTTGCGTAATAAATATTACTTAAAGATATTACCGCTTCGGAGTTTAATGTCTTTGTTACGATTGCATTTTCTTGATAAATGGCACAGTTTAAATATATATGGAGGCAATATTAAAGAAGTTTTTTTTGCTTTTTTGTATCTCTATGTAGCTCAAGAGAAAAAAATGCGAATTAAATTAAAAAATATATTTAAATAATCTTTTCTTAAGACATTGTATGTGTAAGACAGTGTACACACAATATATGTACCGATATTGTGTAGAGGCTTTATAAGCATGACATTGTTTTTTGCGTCGGAACTTAAAATTTTGGTTATTTTGGTTACCTGTGCAGCATAAAAACCGGCCAAGTGCAGGACGGACTCGCTCACGAAGGGTTCCGTACTGTCGTACAAGAAATAACGCAATGTACATACTTTTTAAAAACTTTCATTAAAAAAACAAAATCGTTCGAATATCACGTTTCCTGTATGATTTTTGTTATTTGTTGTTACACCGGAGTAGAAATACACACACTCTATAACAATTTCAACTGTTTACCTGTTACAGTTCATAAGATACAGCCCACTGACAGACAGACGGATGGACGAACAGCGGAGGCTTAGTAATAGGGTCCCTCCGTGTACAGAACCCCATCAATCATGTCAATCATCATAATGAGGGAACACAGAAGATGGAAGCTGGTTTCATAATTCCCTTGTCCGGTGTGTAGTGTTTGTCATCCGTAATGGGTTAAAAAAATACAAATGAGTTAGATTTTGATAGCTATCTACAAAGCAGAAAATAATAAGGGGCACAGAAGAGCTTTGATTGCGGCTGCAAGGTTAGATTATGCAAATATTATGAAAATCCTCGGCCCTCAGGCGAATGAACGGCTGTATGGGGTCGAATCCGCCCGCTGTTTTTGGTAGAGTTTTTAATTAGGGATTATATTATTTTCCATGCATTTCTCGCTCCGATAGTTATTTTTTAAAGCTTTAATAAGCGCTACGGACTTTTTTCTTTTTTTTTCGTAAGCAAACGAGATCGCATTTTTGGACAAGAAAAATGGATAATCTAAGATTGCTTCTCTATTAAAAACTAACTAATGTCCATGACTTCATCCGCGTGAATTTACGTTTTTGAAGTCTTTAATATTTTGGGATAAAAATTAGCCTTTGTCACTCTCTAAGTCTTTAACTGCATTATATATCTCTCTCTCTCTCTCTGCGTCGCATTCGTCATTGCTGAGGATCGTGACCGCTGTTCATTAATCAAATAATGGCAGTGGTTTTGGCTTGAGATAAAAATGCGGTGGGTTCCCAGGTCCTTTCGCAACTGCATAATATATCTATGCAAAAATCACGTCAATCCGTTGCTCCGCTTCGGAGTGATTGAAGGACAAACCAATGAACTAATACACTTTCCAGTTTGTTTTTAGATTAGAGGAAGAAAAGGAGGGGTGTAGCAATTTATCGAATTAGTATACAGTTAAACTGGAAAACTACAATGAAATGGCTCTCAATAGCGATAGGAAATCAGGTCAATTTCGTTTGGAAATTGCTTTAATCCATAAAAGAGGTCGACATGTAAATGTTTAATGACTTAATTGTATTAAAGCACGTTGATTTGAAACTAGGTTGTTACAATTACGTACTGAGCTATATTGGGGTCATACTGTCAATGATACTAAGTGATACTCACTATCGATGTACTAGAAACCGCCATAACCTTGTAACAGCGTCGTATCGTGTGCGCAAGGTGCAGAAATTCTTTGTGGGGTCGAGTGTACGCTTTTATAACATGGTTCCCAAAGAGTTTCTAGATTTACCATTACATAAATTAAAAGACTATGTTAAACAACATTTGTTAAGTCGAGGTTATTACACTATAGATGATTTTCTGAATGACAAAGTTGCATGGAAGCAACCGGCCTCGGATTCAGTGACCCACAAGTCAGTGTAATACTTGTAACGTAATGTACAGGTATGTGTTGTTTTGTTCTTAATAAAATAATGTTCTTTTCTTTTTTAAGAAGAGAGCAACTGCTGAGTTTCTTGCCGGCTTTTCATCAGGATTCAGTAGAATCAATTTTCCGAACCGGTGGTAGAGTCATAACGTATCATAAGTGACACAAGTTTTCCTATATAAAATAAACAAATCATTTATCATTTAACGCTTAAAATAAGATATTGTTTCATTATTGTTGACTTTCGTGTTTTGGAATTATAATCCTTATTTTAGGAACATCAAGGTAACTGACATCAAATTGTCATTTTGAGTTATTACTCAATATAGCACCAGTAGCGCTGGCAGTATAGCACCAGATTCTTTTTAGGGCATCCATAGTAATATCAGTTTGCGAAAGTGTGTCTGTTTGTCTGCTACGTTAACGGTCTTGATGAAATTTACATAGGCTACTTTTGATCTCGGAAAATTAAGGCGTTTCCGCGGGAATCAATAAAACTTAAAATCCACGCGGGCGAAGTCGTAGGCATCAGCTAGTTTACTTTAATTGTAAGTTCTTGAGTGGGCATCGAACCTGCGACATTTTTTTACGACGCAGCTCTATTCCCACGGAGCTACTGAGACCTGGGTGGAAGTGTTCAAAATGTTCATCACTAACTAAAAGAAAATACAAACAGTTACTTTGTCTCTCTCCATGCTAAAGGGATATTTAAAACTTTTCTGATAAACCTTTTCACAGTCTTTTGTGGTCTTAATGCAAGTTCAAGTAAGACAATGTTTGTTAAGCTTAATATATTATCAAAAAAAAAACAACAGTAAGTAATAAAAATCAAAATATAATGAGATAAGGCATTATAAAACTCCAGCAAGCTTCACAAACTCCCACAAAGTTCCACCTCGATGTAACATCCTACTCCAATAGAACTATGTATTCCTCAACGCAACTCTACTCTTAAACTCATCCAATTACGCTTAAACAAGGTTGTAAATCTTTCGCCGAGTCAAAGGAAATGGAACCATATCGCAGTAAATTAGTACGATCATATCCATACATATGCGAAGTTTATCCAACAATTTAATGAGACAAAGTACTACCTGTATGGAGTTATGAACTAAGTTGATACTCTGTCGCTCGTGTGGTTATAAAGTCATCTGATTATTTCAGCGTATTTGGCTAGAGTTTATAGTATAAGAGTCATCGAATAAATAAGGCCAGACAGGGTACAACTCAAGAGTCTCTTCAATCTTACCTTACTCTGTGGTCGCTGTTTTAATCAGTAATTTTTTTGAATTAACTAACGCGTTACTTGAAGGTTTTTTTTTGTGTAGGTACAATCAAACATGGAATTTAAAATTAAAATCTAACCAGTGTAATATTTTCACTGGGGTGGTAAACACAGGCGTTTAAATGAGGTACTCTAAATACAAAGGCCACGTGTGGCCGATTCTGAGAAAATTCGTTTACTTTTAAGATAGGAATATTTTTTTTGTCAGATGACCAAAGTTTAGCCTTGCTATCCAGCGAGGCAACAGCGCCAGTGTATTGGAAACCATGACCATTCACGATCATTCTGACCACTGAATAGGTAAAAAATCGGATATTTCTTGTAAATATAATAATTAGTGGTAGTTTGTACCTAAATATAATTTTAATAAAGTTAGGTAGATTAATTAAAATTAATTTATTTGTGGTTTTGTGTTACATTATGGTGTCAATAATACAATTGTACTTTTTTCTTTCTCTTTTGAAACGTTTAAAACGTTTACCTTTCATCATTTAGGCACTTCCCACAATAAAACTTAAGGAATAGTTACAGTGGAAAAATTTTTATACCTTGAAAGAATTTTTCCAACGTGACAAAAAACACTCAAGAAATTTTTACATTCTTTTATTTTTTATATAGCTTTTGACATTGATCCCGACTATTACTGACATTGTATATTGTATAATTATTGATAAAATCTAATTTATATGTTGTAATACTATTATTGTAATGGTAATTAAAATGAATTTATGCTCAACTGCCTATTTATAATATATTTGAACGCCAATACGGCTAATGTGCTGGACGCTGTTAAATTAGATATAACATCTTATGTATACACACATAATGCAAATAAAGATTATTCTATTCTAAAAAAAAATATTAGCTAGGGTCCTAGACTATAAAGTATATAATATGAAAGATAAGTGCTGTTAGCGGCACGTTATTAGTTTCTGTCCGCAGACGCGTAACTTCGCAGACGGAAATATTTAATTAGTCTTCTACATACATACCTTCATATCTAATTACAATATACTTAATACAGGTACGATTACGTGGAATATTCTCGCGATTTTATCTATTACAGCTGCTTGGTACCACACCACTACAGTCCATTAACGTCCCACTGCTGGGCACAGGCTTCCACTTTCATGAGAGAGAGGGAATTAGAACTTAGACCCACCACGCTGCACCAATGCGGGTTGGCGTGCTTTAACGACTATTATCATGTTAGTGATAATAACCGGGAACGACGGCTTAACGTGCTCTCCGAGGCACGGGGGTGGAACACCGCCAACTTCCTAACTCCGGGCTAGTACTGAGAATTTCTAGTCAGAAAAACCCAATACTCGTTATGGCCCGACCCGGGACTCGAACCCAGGACCTTGTCGGCCGCAGTCGAAAATGCCAACCACTAGACCAACGAGGCAGTTCTTATACCATAGCAGGTAGTAGTCAGAGAGAGGGAGAGAGAGCTGCTTGGTAGTCTCTAATAAATCCTCTACTAAAATTTGTTATCTATGAACTCATCAAGCGTTATATTATAGTCTTCGAAGGATATTGTATTCTAAGATCTACGGATATTTACTTAAATGACAAGGAGGCTTGGCAATGATTTGATCTAATGGCTCTGATAGTTCCTTAGTTAAGATGATTTGTGAAATGGTGATAATGAAAAAACCCGGCTGAGTTTGTTGTGGGCTCTACTCAGACGTCGCGTTTGGAACCCTCGTAGTTTTAGTATTAAGATTCCGTTACTGATTATCACCATTATATTTTATAAATAACTGGACGTCAATAAGTGTAGTATACCTACCTAAATTGAATAAACTTTATTTGAGTTTGAGTTTAAGTAAGGGAGATGAATCAGAGTTATTTTTTAAGAGCGATACTTGAGAACCTGTGCTTAGCTGATATCGGTGATCCAGGCCCTAATCTTCCTTAGGTCCTTTTAGACACTATTCCCCCATTCTTGCAAACACGGAGGCACTAAATTATCTTTTGGAATGATCTCGCCTACCTAGAAGATTCCTACTCACTCTTCTTTTGAAGATACCAGTATAAAAGTTAGCATGCTATTATCGATATACAGGCATAAGGTGGCGTTTTAATAAAATAGACAAAGGCAGTAAAAAAAATTATGAATTCAAACAAACCTCGTATTATGGCAGACTTTTTGAATTTTACACTAGTAATTCAACAAAATTTACTGCACAATTAAAGGGTGAGAGAGGCATTACATACATAAAACTTCAAATTAATGTAAATCTTATTCCCATAATATTAAATGTCAAAACTGCACGAGAAAGCTTTTGAAAGGCGAGAAACTCATTAGAAAGTCTTGCGAACAAAAATCATTCATACCTCTCCAGTCACTTTGTGCGACGTTTCTATGAAAGCCTTTGACGGTTTCTGTATTTTTATTTATAAAAACAACCCCTAATTAGCCAATGCTCTTTATGAAGATGCGCTGGCCCTCGTTAACACAAAATATTATACAACAAAATACGGCGTCACTGCCTCGGGTCTGACAGCCGCTTTTCATATTAACTGAAGAATGTGGCTCTACTTCTTTCTGTGTTCTTTATTCATTTGTATAGTGTAAGGTGTGAATATTCTCTAATTGTATTAATTGAAACAAAATTTAGAAAACGCATTTTGACACGTACCTACCTAATTTATTTATATTTTTTATTTATTAGATAATTTTTCCTCAGCCAATAGAGTCCATAGTATAAAACACATGAAATACAATACAATAACAAATACAAAATAAAATATATTAAAATACTAAGGAATAGGAATAATATAGGAATTTTTCCCTCGCTTCCCTAAAGCGACGGTACACTATGCCCTCAGGCCAATAGTCCGCACTGATCTATACTGATATTATAAATTTTAAAATATTTCTGTCCGTCCGTTTGTCTGCCTGTCTGGTACGCTTTTCCGTCTCATCTATTAAATCCTGGAAACGGATAAAAGCTACTTGTACATTGATTGTATATCCATTAAAACAAAGTCGTAGGATATCCACCACCTCTGCAGCCCATTAATGTCCCACTGCTGGGCACAGGCCTCAACTCTTATAGGAGACAGGGAATTAAAGCTTAAACCTACCACGCTGCTCTAATTCGGGCTGACAGGCTTTCAACGACTATTATCATGTTAGTGATAATAACCGGGGCTGACGACTTAACGTGCTGCTCTAGGCACGGAGGTCAAACATCACCAACTTTCTAACTCCGGGCTAGTAGTGAGAATTTTTATCAGAAAAACCCAATACTTTATTCCTGGGTCGGGCCGACCCGGAATTCAAACCCGGGAACCCGTTGGCCGCAGTCAAACATGCTAACCACTAGACCAACAAGGCAGTTGGCGTAGGGCATCATCTAGTTGTAATCTTAATCACCATTGACTCTATAATTTAAGTGTAAATTAAAACACTTCGCATCTCAGATATCTCATCAAGTATGCACAGATGTCAACGCATCATCAAAATGAAGTACTTTGCACACAAACTGTCACGCATATAATTATCACTACAATAGACAATCGCAGTGTGCTTTATCAAGTAAATCACTTCCCGACGCTCGGTTCAGCTCATACGAAAGAACCTTCAATCATGGGGTCCTCATCCCTGTGTTAACTAAGGGTTACTGCACAAGTGTGTGCACAGTTTTCGTTTTTGTTCACCTGCCTCATTATTTTGTTTTAATAGTAAATTTCTGAGCAGGCCGAAAATAAAGCTATTCACCGCTAGGTAATATTAGAAACCGTTAAGAGGTATGTCTTATGGTTTTATTACTACTGCGATTACCCTTCCAGGCCTACTGGCTTCACGGAAGATTAGCGCTGTTTCCTAATAGATATAGCAATAAGCATGATGACTGATTTTGAAAAATGGACAGATTATGTTCGTAAGTATCTACTATTTCGAAAAAATATATTATTTCAACTGAAAAATAAGGTTTGGTAGATAAAATTGGCATTTGAAATTTTAAAATTCACGCCAAAAAGCTCGCCGGTGTCATGGCGCCGTTTGTGACGCCACTATTGTTATTACCAATGTACTCTGTGCAGCGCGCAGTAAACAATAGTGTGATTGTCAAAGCTCGAAAACAAACAATTGTGACGTCATTCGCTTCTTGGTGTTTAATCCAATAAGGCAGATAGCTGTATTTTATAGTTTTATTTTATCAAATTACATAGCAATCTCACTCGAAATAGATGTATAAATACGTTTTTTATAATCCATGAATCCTATTTCATTAGATCAATTCATAATTTCATTGATTCTTGGTTACTGTCATCATGCCTATTACGCTGAGCGAAGAACATTTTGGGTATCAAGTCTCATTTCGCGATTTTTCTTCTTATTAGTCTTTATGACTTATAGTTACTTGTAATCCGGAATAAAGATTTATTTCTTTCTTTCTTTCAGATATATTATATGTCACCGTAAGATTGTAAAAACCGTTAGATTATAATCTAACTCGCGAAATTCTAAACTGTCGAAAGATTAGAATTTAACGCATTATTTTCCGGTACATTGTAATCTGATAGGTATTTAAACCCGATAAAACCTAAGCACTACTTGATTATTTATGTCGAACCCTAACCTAACCTACAAGAAAGAGAAAAGAAAACGTAAATAAAATGAATATTTCAAAAATTGACACTCAGAACATTGAACAATTTACAATCTTTTGACAGTTTAGAATTTCGCGAGATAGATTATAATCTAACGGTTTTAACAATCTTACGGTGACATATACATTAGTAGAACAATGTAATGTGGCTGTATTGAAGGCAAGTCGCCTGTACAGAGGCAGCCTATGCTAACATTTGTCTATCTCGCAGCACCTCATGGTTGTCACAGTAGCAGATTACACCCATTTGTATGCAGATGTCGGCGTTAACTCGTCGTCTTTGACTCAATGCAAATAACGCGTGAAAATTAAACCAATTGTGTGATTAAATACGTTTTGGCGACCTTCCTGGTGCAGTGTTGAACGCTGTTGTCTTAACGTGGGTTCGATTCCTGGCAGGGTTAATTTGGAAATTCATAAATTATGAATTTTCTATGGAGGCTTCAGCCGTGACTAGTTACCGGCAAAGATGTACCGCCAAACGATTTACCGTTTCCGTACGATGCTATGAAGAAACTGTTGCGATGAATGGATTTAATATAATTGCCTTATCAAAAACAAGTTAGCCAACCATCTAACCATCTGCATTATCACTCACTACCAGGTGAGATCGCAGTCAAATGCTGCAGTGGAATTAAAAAAAGTATCATGCTCTGTTTTAATGACATTAAAACAATAGTTACGTGTGCACGTGGCTTAGACGTGTTATTTTTATACGACTGCCTGAAAAACGGAGTATATTGTTTTCAGGGTTCATGTATGTATGTATATATGTGAGTTTGTATATTCCACCTTAACTTCTATACGCCTGAACCGATTTTAATAAATGAGGTATCGTTAGAATCCCTAGCTTATTCCGGGTATAAAATTAAAAAAAAATTGATGAGGTGACCATGGTCCCCAATTAAAGACTAAAGTAGAAAAAAAATATTCAAAAATAAGATTAACTGTATAATCATCATCTAGAAAATGATGAGTACATTCCAAAAATATATAACACTATAGTTCAATATCCAGTGATTCACAAAAAAATATCATTTAATAAAAATGTGAATCTGCCCCCCGATTATGTAAGGAAATCGTAATCGTAATCATATGTCAAACGTATAATTCGACCTGTTTAAGAAGTTCTTAGATGCCTGCGCGTCAAAAAGCATGCGTGAACTCCTTAAAAAGTTCGATTTACACGTTATGAACTGTCAAATGATTACGATTCGCTTACATAATTGGGCCTAAGATTCTATTAAACTAGATCAATTTAGATTTTTAACTTTTTAGTTCGATTTTGGCAGGGCAGTCGTATTTTTAATTTTGTTAATTATGCCTTGTAATTTATTGGTAGATTCATCTCGGTACATGATCGTAGTGATCAGTGAAAGAAGCAGTGAAAAAAACACTTAACATTTCGATAATACTTTTCGATACTAAAAAATATTCTTATCTTAAACCTACCTAGCGACTAATTACCACTCAAAAGAATTATGTTACCATTTCTATTTACCTAAACTAGCGGCACGCTATGATGGCCCGCGGTTTGACGTTTGTCCGCTCATGAAGTTCCGTATTAATTGATAACGACTTTGAAGGAAATAATTGTATTACTTTATTGACGATAGTGATGTGCAGAGATTCATAAATTTTATCGAATGTAGTTTCTCATGAAGTTCCGTATTAATTGATAACGACTTTGAAGGAAATAATTGTATTACTTTATTGACGATAGTGATGTGCAGAGATTCATAAATTTTATCGAATGTAGTTTTAGGTTTAGGACTCAAAATTTATTTATTAAATTGATTTCTTAAATGTATACAAGTGTAGAAAAATCAGTTTGCACCATTTAAGGGGTGAATGTACTTGTGAATATGAACAATTTTCACTATGTGGACAAACCTCTGAAATCGCAAAAAAATATCAATAAATTTTTAAAAATGGAATCTAATACGATCGTCACATAGGATCGCTGGCTAGCACAACTACTACCTCCGGCAAACTCGCGTCAATGCTCAATGCAAAACAAAGCAGTTTCGAATTGACGTTGCTTCGAAAAGTATAAACTGTCAGTGCAATGCGATTGTGATATAGTTTTGACCTGGCTTTGGATTTCAAATATTGATACTGCATTACTGTTGACCCTTGCTCGTTAATTTGGACTCTGTTCAAGCCCTTTGTTGTGGATTTCGTCGATATGACCGAACGTACGCAGAGAACTGTTCTAAATAGTCAGACACGTGAGTTCGTAATACGCCTTCGTAACTATTTCGATCGTGAAGCTCAAAATGGAGGGCCAATTTTACCTATAACGTCAGTGGTTGAACGCGTAGCTGATGCGCTTAATATTGGACAACGAACTGTTAGACGGATAACTAAAAAAAAATATGGCGAGACTGGCACAGAAGAAAATAAACTTCACACACCAAAAAAGAGAAAACGAGCAAAACCAGTCGTAGGCATCGATAGCTTTGATGCCGATGCTATCCGAAGACATGTTTACGGCTACTATTTACAGAAGGAGTATCCAACAAGAAAAAAGTTGGTGCATTCACTGAAGGAAGCTGGATTATTCTTCGGTGGGGAAAGTTCTTTAACGAAGATTTTGAAGACCATTGGATTTCGATACAAAAAATGTAACAAACGCAAAATATTGATGGAAAGATTTGATATAGCGATGGCAAGGTATACTTTTTTACGGCAAGTGAAAGAAATCAAAAATTGGCAAAATGTTGTGTTCTTGGATGAAACATGGCTTAATGCTAACCATACTGTAGGCCGTTCTTGGAACGATGACACAGCAGCATCTACTTCCAAAGTTCCTGTAGGAAAAGGATCGCGACTTATAATTTGTCACGCCGGAACCATCAACGGGTTTGTCGAAGGTTCTCTCATGGCTTTTGCGTCAAAAACCACTGGAGACTATCATGAAGACATGAATGGAGAAAAGTTTACTGAATGGTTTACCTCAATGTTGTGTAGCCTCCCTGAACCATCTATTATAATTATGGACAACGCCCCATACCACTCGATGCAAATTGACAAGCCACCTGCCCAATCCCAAAAGAAAGCTGATATCGTCGCATGGCTTCGTAAAAATGGCGTAGATGCAAACATGAATATGTTAAAAGCGGAATTAGTACGTCTTTTAAAAGAAAACAAACCAACCAAGATCCGATACGTCATTGACGAAATAGCATTAGAACATGGGCACAGAGTTATACGGTTACCGCCTTACCATTGTGAGTATAATGCGATTGAGTTGGTGTGGGCTCAAATTAAGGGATATGCTGCAAGACACAATACAGAACCCCCATTTACCACAAAAAAAATGCTAAAATTATTAGAAGAAGCTTGTGAACATGTGACTAAAGGAGACTGGGAAAAGGTTGTGAATAGAACTGTTAAATTAATAAGGGAAGATTATGAAAGAGATGTGAAAATAGATAATATTATAGAAAACGAACATATAATTATTAATGTATGTGATGATAGCAGTGACGACAGTGAAAATAGTAGTATGGACGAATCTGATTAATTATGGCCTTTTGTGGCACCTTTTTTGGTATCTTTTGTATTCATATGTTTCTTGTGTGCATATAAAGTATGTATATTCATTTTCGTTCAAATATTCAGTTCGTTCAAATAAATTAAATAAACATATACATTTTTGTTTTATTAAACCTATTTAATCAGGTACAAAAACAAAACTTAATTGTTTTTGTTCGAGAATAAATTGACATTCCACATCACTATTGTAATGTGTCAAACCGGCCATCATAGCGTGCCGCTAGTGTAAGTATAGATTTCACTAACTCAGACTAAATTTGACGTTTTGACAGAATAAATTATGTTGTGTAGGAATTCTGTAAAAATATGAGATTTTTTCTAGCTTAAACGTTGTTGATAAAATCGGCGAAGAATAATCAAATATTAATTCACTAGCTGATGCCCGCGACTTCGTCCGCGTGCAATAAGTTTTTTTAAAATAATAGTAATTAGTTTTTTTAATAAATAGTTTTTTCTGGGATAAAAAGCCTATGTCATTCTCCAGGTCCTCAACTATATCCATGCAAAAAATCACGTCGATCCGTTGCTCCGTTGCAGCGTGATTGAAAGACAAACCAACACACTTTCGCATTTATAATATTAGTACGAGTATGATTTTCATTTCATTTTGACGGTAAAATTTTAATTTTAAATTTTTGACATTTCTGTATATTTGGACAAAATGCCATAAATATCCTTCAATGATGCGAAGGACTGCGATGTCCTAAAATTTTAAGAATATATTATGTTGAACAGTGCTCTTTATACATAACAAGGGTTGTCACAGTGTTAAATTACACCCATTTGTATGCAGATGGCAGCGTTAACTCGCGCCTTTGACTCGATGCAAATAACGCGTGAAAATTAACCCATCGATGTGAGACAGCCCTTGATTACGTCACGCTCTCTCGTTTTGAGACGGAAACCAGATATTAATATAGCACCCCACTTGTGTTACAATGGGGCTATTATATTTGCAAATTTATGTACCTATTTTGACTTTTTTGTCACAGTCGAGAATTAGACTTATTACAATCAGTACAACTCGTTTCTTTAAGGTTCCGCACCCAAAGGGTACCAACGGGGCCCTATTATTAAGTCTCCGCTGTTCATTCGTATGCCTGTCAGCGGGCTGTATCTCATGAACCGTATTAGCTAGACAGTTAAAATTTCTACAGATTTGTATTTCTATAACAAATATAAAAATAAACTAAAAAATTAAGAGGGAGTTCTATTCACGAAAGTAATATACATATTGCTAAATCTTGTCACGATGGTACGGAACTCTTCGAGTACGAGTCCGTTCCGTTCAAGGGTTCCGCCGGTTTTTTTAAGTAATCTGAATAATAATAGCAAAACATAATATACACATTTTATTTACATGCGGTGTGTTATGTAATAAATAAATAAAAAATCTACATCTACAGTTTCAAACTGGGTGTATCGATTTTTTGAAGAGAAAAATATAGATTGAATTTTCTTATTTCTCTAAATCGAAAGCTAGCTTCCCAGACATTAAAATTACATATTATTATTAATAAATATAATAAAAAAATGAAAATAGTCATTTTCATTCTCAATTTTAAGTAAATTTTCATAAGAAAATTAAATAACTTCATCAATCTGTTTTTATTAATGAAATAACACGATGGTTAAGTGAATCTTCTAGAGTCTTGAGTCTATAGTGCAGAGTACCTAATTAGAACCTCACCCACCGCTCACCCATCGTCACATGTATCTGACACACGCAGACGCGGCGTCATAACAAACAGATTCACCCACCCCTGCATTAAGTTCAGTAATTATACCTATAATGAAACGGTAAAGGGTTGTTGACTTGTCATTAACCTTGCAGGAGACTTTAATAAGAACTACTAAAACGAATATTAATGTTGAAGGAACCGGTGACAGCAACTACCGGCCTCCTATTCGGCTTCTAGCACTTTTCCAAATTGTGTGCGTTTGAAGAAATTAAATTTATTTAATCGTATGGCATTTGATTTTAAAATAAGCGTTTTATTAAATTAATTTTTTTAGGTCATAATTAATTATTGAAGAAATTAAATAATGAATGGATAATGAAATGACGATAGCCTAGTGATTAAATCACCTGAGATTACGGGGTAGCGCGTTCGCGCGCCAACTTTTCGAACTCGTAATTAAATGACAGTTGCTTCAAACTGTGCAGAAAAACATCGTAATTTCTTAAAGGTTCTTAAAAAAGAAAATTTCCCTTCGACCCACGACGGAACAGAGACGGTATACAGGGTGGAATTTTGTAATGCCACCTGAAGGGAAAGTACTCTTAATACTGTAGATACCAAATTTTACTCAAAGAAAACATTCCTTGATTTTTGAATAGAAAGAAAAGTGCATTCAAAGATTTTCGAAAATTCGCTTGTCACACCCGAGAATCGAACCGACTAAAATCTGTAAATATTACAACCTGTACTTTTACTGCATCGATCGTGAGTATAAATTATAAGGATCAAAGCTCTCTAAGAAAATTGCTTTAAGAATTCTACCTGAATTGGACCTCAGTGTAATAAGATAAAGATGTCTTACCACACTTGGTGCATTCGTCTTAAGTTTCGTTCAAACTGTACAAGATACAAGAACAGGTGCCCCATCGCTAAAAGATAACTTACCTGCAAACAAAAAAAAAGAACCGATTTACTCTAAGTTACTAAAGATAAGTTAAGTAATAGGTAAAACTTATAGTAACTATCAATAGAAGAGCAAGAATGATGACGAGGACGAAAACTGTTCTTTCTTTTATTGGCAACTATTCACAGTTGCCCATAAAAGCGGCTCTAAAACATTGTGATTAAATTATTCATTACTTTTGTATCCTGCGTATAGATGAATTAAATTAGGAACCAAACGAAACCAAATTATACCTCAAGATCGAAATCATGGTTTATCAAATAATGGGTATGTTTATCTCTCAAGTAGATTTTTTTACTAATATTCATTTTTTATTGAATTTTTTATTAATAGTTAAAAAAAATTAAAACTAGCAAAATTTTTGCGGTAAGCGGAAAATATAAACACAATTAGGCCCCGTCTACACGCCGCGGGCGGTACACGACAACAGTCGGCATCGTAATTGTTTGGAAAACAGCTCGTGACTTTTTTTCATAAGGTATGTTATTTGCTGATTTTTAAAAATGCCGTGAATATTTTGTTTTGTTGTCTAAAATTTAATAAAAAAAAATCTTTATTTTCGGTTAAAAATGATTTATTTACCAAAAAGTGATTTAGACATTAGGGACTAAATCGAAATAGTCACAATAGTTAGTGCCTAAATAGATTTGTTCCTCAAATTAAACATGGAGGTCATACGAAAAAGGTGCAAAGGTGATTGAACTGTCAACATTTCGGGCAAGGTCATCGAGACATATCAACAAGTCATAATTAAAAAAACTAAAAAACACGACTGCCCTGCCAAAATGCCAAAAAACGAACTAAAAAGTTAAAAATCTAAATTAATCTAGTTAAATTAGAATCATATTCACATTTTTATTAAATTATATTTTTTTGTGAATCACTGGACATTGAACTATAGTGTTAGATATTTTTGGAATCTACTCATCATTCATCATCTGGATGATGATTATATAGTTAATCTTATTTCCGATTTTTTTTCAACTTTAGCCTTTAATGCGGGTCTATGGTCACCTCATCAACTTGTTTTTTAAATTCTACTAGCCTATGTTACCCGGAATAAGCTAGGGATTCTAACGATACCTCATTTATCAAAATCGGTTCAGGCGTATAGAAGTTATTGTGGAATATACATACATACATACATGAACCCTGAAAACAATATACTCCTTTTTTCAGGCAGTCGTATAAAAAGCACCAACTAATTCACTTGTCTCGAATGCTTTCGACCAGATCTAGTATAGAATAAGCCTACAATACCTAGACCTACCTATCTACATACCTATCTAGCTTTTGTGACTTGATAGCCAAGCCTCCTATCACCTTGAACCTATCAAATTAATTCTTAACCAGACGAACATTTCGGCTAGGCTTATATGCTGTTTCGCTTATGTAGTGGCGATCAATACCAGTGTCCTTTTGGGATCAACTCTGGGGTATACTTCTATTAACGTCTACGACAGTAATAATGAGCAAATGACTCTTCAAAAGCTATATTTTCATGGGAATTCAAAGTACTGAAAAAAGGGTTACATGGAGTTATTTAAATTATGTAGGTATATCAAAGCATTTTAGCGTGGACGTGATCGTTTTGATCATATTTCAGGGCAATACACAAGGAAGAGGCATGGCTAATCAGCCGTGATAATGGTTCCTTTATAGTGTTCAGATGTTTCTTTTTCATCTAATTCACGTGAATGAACCCAAGCGGGAAAGTTCATATTTTTCATCGTAGTTCAAAAGGAATATGATGAAGGAACTGGAAATACATAAAATATTGTAATAATTTTATATTCCCTTATATTTTTACCCTTTAATGTAATATATAAAAGGAGTTTTAATAGCCATTACTGTTTTGTTTTATGTTATGTTACAAGAATATCTATAGATAGAAACACATAAATCATTCAAAAATCTGCCCTTGATAATATTTTTTTGATGAGAGTGTACATTAAACAAGAACTAATTTTAAACAAGCCATAATTAAAAAAAAATAAAAAACTCGACTGCCCTGCCAAAAAACGTTCTAAAAAGTTAAAAATCTATATTAATCTAGTTATATTAGAATCTTATTCACATTTTTATTAAATGATACTTTTTTGTGAATATATTGAACTATAGTGTTATATATTTTTGGAATCTACTCATCATTTTCTAGATGATGATTATACAGTTAATCTTATTTTCGAATTTTTTTTTTCAACTTTAGTCTTTATATTTTTTTTTATTTTAATAGCCTATGCCACCCGGAATAAGCTAGGGATTCTAACGATACCTCATTTATGAAAATCGGTTCAGGCGTATAGAAGTTATGGTGGATATAAAAACTCATATACATACATACATACATACCCGAAACCTGAACCCTGAAAACAATATACTCATTTTTTCAGGCAGTCGTATCAAGACACGCGGAAGCGTGTCCAGCCAAAGTTCAAAAAAACTGGCGAGCAGCACCGTGTGTAATATTACACGAACCATTTGGAGCCACTTTTGACCCCCTCATAACTCAAAAACTATTTCACATAAACATGTCAAATTTGGCGCATATATTGAGACCCGTGAGATACATATGTGCTCCAAATTTCATAAGCACACCTCAAATGGTTATTTAGATATAAACGTACAAAAATCGTCATTTTTATGATCAAAGGATAGATCAAAACTCTGACACGAGGCATGCTACCATTGCTTAAAGCCGTATTATTTAAATATTTTTGACGTTTATGTTGTAGTGTTATAATCATTATTTTAAGGACGTCAAAGTACGTGACATTCAACCGTTAGTTTGAAACAATACTGCTTTAAGCGGTGGTAGTAACTCCTTAACTATTGAAAATGACACATAATTATTATTTTAATGTAAATAATAATGAATAATAATATAGTTGCATTAAAAACTTACCTTCGTATTCATACATTTTGTGCAACGAAACGTCATTGACAGAAAAGAAGAAGAAACGTATTTGAAGTCGTCAGTTCAAGCTGTCAGTCATTGTGATTTGTATTCATTGTTTATAGTGGTTTTAGTGATATCGACTGTTGACCGTGCTTGTTTTCAATGTTTCACAAAAAACTTTTGATTTTGAACTTTTGCAATCAAAATTGATGAGATGTAGAAATGTGCTGTAGAGGTAGTCTGACCATAGATGTAATCTGTCAATGTCAGTGTAACTCCAGGTACACTATATATTTTTCTTGAGAATTCTCGTCTTTAATTATCTTGTACAATGAGTCGTACAATAGAATTACTGGTGGGTGACACACTGACCTTACACCAAATTATAAGTACCTACTAATGTAAAACGTAAACTAAATTAATAGAAAAGTCCTATTACAGTGTAAAGGATTATTTGAATGATAGCAAGGCATGGGTATGAATTGTTACAACGGCTGATTATGTAATGTTATATTATAAGTACATATATATAATTTCAAATATTTGTGAGATGGTGATAATAAAAAAAAAACGGAGTTTATTGCGGGCTCTTCTCAGACCAGGGCACGTTTGGAACCCTCGTAGCTTTAGTTTTAAGATATCGTAGTTAATTATCACCATCACCTCTTATGCTCTGTAAGCATGACGTTCAGAAGGTGTACTTTGTAGGTACATATTTTGAATAAATATGTTTTGAGTTTGAGATTGAGTTCAATAATTTCTGTACAAAAAGTAATGATATCCCATGAAAAACATAAATGTAAAATGAGAGCCAAGTTCAAAATTGTGATATATATGCCTTGGTTGTTGACTTCAGCGACAAAAGAAGTGAGATCTAAATGGGTGCCAAGTTCAATAGTCAGTCCTGCAATTTATATATCCCATCAAAAACATAAATGTGAAATGAGAGCCAAGTGCAAAATTGTGATATATATGCCTTGGTTGTTGCCTTCAGCGACAAAAGAAGTGAGATCTAAATGGGTGCCAAGTTCAATGGTCAGTCCTGAAATTTATTTATAACAACATATAATATTTTATAACAACTTAAAATATCATTTCTTCTTATAACTTAGTATAAAATGTTGAAGACTAAGGCTTTGGCTTGGCTAGTTTCCATATACGAATTATTATTAAGTAGGTACCTAAAAGTACAGTTTCTACCAGCAAGCCAAATTTTCGGAAGAATAAAATAAGAACTTACAGCTTTACAACTTGTGAACGCTATAATTCGTATATGAAAACTAGCCAAGCCAAAGCCTTAGTCTTCAACATTTTATACTACGTTATAAGAAGAAATGATATTTTAAGTTGTTATAAAATATTATATGTTGTTATAAATAAATTTCAGGACTGACCATTGAACTTGGCACCCATTTAGATCTCACTTCTTTTGTCGCTGAAGGCAACAACCAAGGCATATATATCACAATTTTGCACTTGGCTCTCATTTCACATTTATGTTTTTGATGGGATATATAAATTGCAGGACTGACTATTGAACTTGGCACCCATTTAGATCTCACTTCTTTTGTCGCTGAAGTCAACAACCAAGGCATATATATCACAATTTTGAACTTGGCTCTCATTTTACATTTATGTTTTTGATGGGATAAAAAATATACTTGACTCAACTCGACATACTTCAACTGCAATCAAAGTATTATTGCTCGATAGTGATGACGCATGCTTGTCTAAACCTTACTATTGATTTTTTTATTGATTTATTAAATAATATCCTCGGTATGCTTACAGCAATGCCAAAACGCATACCGAGTCAGGAATTACAGATTTTACAAAATTCATTAAAACTAATATTAAATACGTCTAGCTGTTGGTGCTGAGCAATCAGATCGTTGAGCAGAGTAAGTACTCGTAAGGTTGGCGCATTTTCTGCAAATTTTGTTCGCATTACTTTCAAATAAAAAAAGGGCAAACGCCTACACGATCGGACAGCCTTATCCGGCGCCCTCACCGCCAATGCACACCTAGACAGAGTGTCGGGGTTATCAACTTTGCCGTGGAGTAACAGGTAATAGTGTAGCAGAATAGCTCTGTTTCTCCTTGTTTCTAGAGTTTCTAGCCCCAACATACCTAAAACAAAAGCTGAAGGATATAAGTATGGGTAGTATCCATATACTTTCTTATACAAATTACGAGCAAACTTACGCTGCACTTTTTCAATGGCTAGAGTATGATTTGCATGAGGTGGGCTCCACACTGCGGAATTATACTCGAGCTTACTGCGGACGTACGCATTGTATAGTGTAATCATTACACATGGATCCGTAAAACGGTTACCCTGCCGTAAAACAAATCCTAAAAGCTTATGCGCCTCTTTGCATATTTTATTAATATGATCACTAAAAGTTAGCTTTGCATCAATAATGAGACCAAGATCTCGAATCTGACTCACTCTTTCCAGTATTATGCCCGATAAGGTATAGTCAGTGACGTAAATGCTACGATTGCGAGACAAAGTTATAATTTTGCATTTAGATGTATTAAATTCCAGATAATTACTATACCTATTCACGCTTGATTGAATGGTAAGATTTACTGATATATTAAATTAGTGAATTTAAGGTTAAAGAATTAGACTCGCTTGGGACTGCAGTTACTTGTATCCTCATAATGACTGTAATTCTTGATTGAAAAGAGCAACCATCGAGTTTCTTGCTGGCTCTTCTCGGTAGGAATGGTATACCGAATGAACGGTAGATTCAGTCGATGAATCAAAAGCACTTGTGAAAGTTTATTTGAATAAAAAATAAGAAGTTTAAAATATTCTTTGAATATAGATACCTTCCATATAAATTAGCTCAACTAACTTATAATAGCAACGGGCTCTAAAATTGTTCTCCGACTTTACCACGGGTACAATTTCAACTCATAAAGATCAGCTAGTATTTGGACAAAAAATCGCGTGGCTAGAAACTATCACCACATCCGTAGAGACTGCCCTCAATGGGACGCGTTCGTTAGGCTGCATTGTTTAGCAGACTGCGAAATATCGCCACAATAATGGGCACTATGTACACAGCCAAAGGAAATATGTTCTTTCCTACCAGTCGCTGGAGGCAAGCGTCTAGGCAGAGCAACTCTGCGTGGTGACAGGGGCGTTACGGAGGAAACTCGGAGAAGTTTCAATAAAAAATGCTCATCCTTAATGTCAAATCTGTATACAGTTTCCTACATCTCTCAACCATAAGACGCTTTTCTTTTTTTTTAATCCGTTAGCCCTTGGCTACGATCACACCTGATGGTAAGTGAAGATGCAGTCTAAGATGATAGCGGGCTAACCTGTTAGGGGCATGACAGTTATATTAAACCCATACCCCTATTCGGTTTCCGGTTTCTACACAGCATCGTACCAGAACGCTAAATCGCTTGGCAGCACGTCTTTTACCGGTAGGGTGGTAACTAGCCACGGCTGAAGCCTCCCACCAGGCCAGACCAGGGAAAATTCAGAAATTATAAATTTCCAAACCCTGCCGGAGATCGAACCCGGGACCTCCGCACGTTAAGGTAACAGCGCTTAACACTGCGCCACGGAGGTCGACAAAAAAATAATATTAATAGGATAAAGAGAAACGACGGGCGCGGGAGAGGTGCAGGCAAGGTGCTTCTATCATATCTCATACAAAATGTATATGTCACCGTAAGATTGTAAAAACCGTTAGATTATAATGTTACTCGCGAAATTGTAAACTGTCAAAAGATTGTGAACCGTTCAATGTTCTGAGTCTAAATTTTTGAAATATTCATTGTATTTACGTTTTCTTGTCTGTTTCTTGTAGTTTAGGTTAGTGGTGCCGATTCTTCTAAGTTCTATCGGGTTAATATACCTAAAAGATATCGAGAATCTACCGAAAAATAATGCGTTAAATTGTAATCTTTCGACAGTTTGCAATTTCGCGAGTTAGATTGAACGGTTTTTACAATCGTACGGTGTAATATGCAAGCGACGGGACGCCGCCAATACTTTTTTTTTCGTATTGAGTATGCTGCATAGGCGCTACTGGTTGCTACAGCGTCACCGAGGGGATGGGCGCTAAGCGTCGCGGAGAAAAGAGCCCTAGGCCTCGATGACACCGGGGGGCCTCATATGGGGGCCTTCAAATCAAGAGTGAATAGGCATCTTCTAGGAAAGCGCGCTCCACCTTAGGCTGCATCACCACTTTAAGCAAGTCTGATTGCAGCCAAGCGCTGGCCTATATAATTTAAAAAAAAAAAAAAGAAAAAAAAAATGAGCCTCCTATGAGGCTCGGACCACGGCTTGGGATGACGTTGGGACGAAAGGGAGGTCGGTTGGACTAGATTAGTCCATACGCCCTCGAGGCCGTGGGTTAAGACCACGTCCGGGTGACGTAAGATATTGAGATCCTCGTCTTCGCCGGCGAAGACCCTGTGTTTGGTTGGTGTTTGTGTGTAGCCCTAAGTAGGGAGCATTGTCGGTATCGCCATCGCCACTCCGCTGCGCCTCTCGTTTATATACCGCGTCTAAGTGAGCGTACCGTACTACGTGCTAAACTGTCATGGTGGCCCGGTCTGTCATTTGTATGGGCGTCAACCCACTGTATGAATATTACGCTGTGATATGTAACAACATGGCGCTCGAAGCTGGAATTATTTGGATTTCGGGCTGTATTCCCTCTCATACACTTTATGTATAGGTATATGTATGTAAAAGCGCTTTACATACTTTGACGAATAATCCTGTGCAACCGTAGAAATTTCAAACACAGAAAAAAGTTAAAAGGCACGATTTCTACGGAAAGGCACGTTTCAGAATTTTAAAGTATAAATATCTATCTATTAGCTGATGCTGATTCCCACGGTAACTCCTTAATTTTCCGAGATAAACAGAAGCAATCTATACCCATGCAAAATATCACATCGATCCGTTGCTCTGTTTCAGCGCAACTGAAGGACAAACCAACAAACAAACAGACATTCGCGTTGATTATATTAGTATGATGAAGTATGATGCTTACAATAAATACTGTAGGTTACTGGAAGATTTCTGTACATTGTTGTCTTTTAATTTTAATCAGTGGAAGCTTGACTATCGATACAGAGCCCAAAACAATTTTTGTCTGTCTGTCTGTTGTGCATCTCGCTGAAACTATTGAATGCAATTTGGAACACTTATAGTTGAGACATACCTGCTCTGGGTCAATACATAGGCTATATTTTATTCCTAGTATGTTTTCGGTCTTGGAATTGTCTTCAAACGATGAGGAGAGAGCAGTATTCAATTCGTTAATACCTTGTTCGTTTATTTGTGTGGATTTATTGTGGGTTGATGAAAAAAAATGTATTAATGTAAAGTTTATTTAATCGCATGCTTTCGGAAATAAATGCTATTTTTATTTTTATTTTATTTATTTTATTTTATTATGTTTTCGGTCTTATAGGGCTATTACACTGTCTCAACAACAAATGTATTATTTGTATTAATGTGTATTAGTCTCAACAACAAATCAAGACGTTCTACCTATATATACTGTCTGTGTGACCTTACAACTATACTATGTCACAAGTTGAAACTCAATTAAGCGGCGTCTAAACGCCTGGAGCGGTCACTGCGACTTGCAGTGACAACTAATAGCATAATAGCATAGCAATTGCAGTTACACTGAACTTTTTACAGGGCCCTGTGGGCGTGACCGCTAGTTAGTGTTGCTTATTACACAGCAATAACGACCAATTTAGGGACCCTTTCTCCCTCAATCTTATTACACTACATAGACTCAAGTGTAAGGGTCCCTGTGAAAAGTGCAGTGTAATAGGCCTATTAGCTGGGCAAGGGCTTTTATATTGAGTACTAGATGATGCTCTTAACTTCGTCCGCGTAGATAAAGGTTTTGTGATTCTGGTGGGAACTTTTTGATTTGCCGGGATAAAAAGTAGCCAATGTCCTTTCCCGAGATGCAATTTATCTCTACACTCAAAATGCGAATCTCTACACCGAATTTCATCAAAATCGGTTGAAAAGGTTAAAGCGTAGCCGAAAGACAGACACACTTTCGCATTATCCATACCCATACTAATATTATAAATGCGAAACTGTGTCTGTCTGTCTGTCTGTCCGCTATGCTTTAGCGCCCCTTCTTTTCAACAGGTACAAGGTACAGGTACAACCCGGGTAAGGACATAGGCTTCTTTAGTCCGGAAAATTAAGGAGTTTCCCCGATATTTAAAAAACGTAATCATCGCGAACGCGAAGATTACGCGAAGTTGCGGGCATCATCTTGTTTAAATTTGAGTAAGTAGTAAGGATTTAAAAAAAGTTAGAATAGGATAATGTAAACTAACTAGGTAGCTAAACACCACGTAACTTGATCGTGTTTGTTCACATAAGGCGGCACGTTGTGAAGCATTATATCACGGGCCGGTGGATATTTTTCACCGGCACATAATAAACACCGGCCATTTATCACTTGCTGT
Source organism: Erebia palarica (assembly GCA_964035005.1). Classification (NCBI taxonomy): domain Eukaryota; kingdom Metazoa; phylum Arthropoda; class Insecta; order Lepidoptera; family Nymphalidae; genus Erebia; species Erebia palarica. The sequence continues at coordinate 15,031,347 of OZ035989.1, forward strand.
GATATATTAAGCTGAAAACCCCGCGGGGCCGGTCGGATGATCGATCAAAACTTCTTTTTTTTCTAAATTACTATAATGCTGTGAGCTTTATGAAAATCATTATAAGCTGGTTTTCTGTAAGTCATTTATGGTACCTATACATCCATACTAATATAATGATATTATACTCGTAAATGCGAAACTGTGTCTGTCTGACTATCTGCTACTCTTTCACGGCCCATCTGTTCAACCTATTTTGATGAAATTTGGTGTGGTGTGTACTTTTTATCCCGAAAAGTTAAGGGATCCCGTGGTAATCAAAAAACAACAATCCATGTGGACGAATTCGCGGACATGATCTAGTATTTAATATATTATTGTTAAAACAAAACATTTTTTTTTATTTATGGAAACATACCATCCATATTACAACACTTTAATATTATGAATACGAAATTCTGTCTGTCTGCTAGGCTTTCACGAACCATCTTTTCAATAGTTTTTGATGAAATTTGCTATAGAGATAGATTTCATCCCACGGAAGGGCCCCTTTTTATCCTGAACAAATATGGAGTTCCCGCGGGAATCAAAAATCTTAATCCAAGTGGACGAGCGTCTTACATAGGAAATAACGATGTTCGACGTCTTGCAAAAAAGGCGAGCGTAAAATATGCACTGGAAGTTGAAATTCATTTAATACTTTAATAACCCTTCCTTTCCATCACAACATCATAATCTCCACGTTGAGCACACTTTGCTGCAAGATATTAAAAATAAATATCCCGCATGCTTCGAGTAATGAAAATCAAATTTACACAAAATCCTCCATCGTGCAGTCGGAAGTTCCCATTAGATCACTGTTATGTATGAAGCGCAAGCGGTAAAGGCAGCGAAAAGTGACGTGGGTTTAATATGAGGACGAAAACACACTATGGGCAAAAGATTTTTGTCTGGCGGCCAAAAGTCCACGCTTACAGTTTTATTGGAGCTGCATAGGCTACCAGGAAGGGGAAAAACGTCTAAACGTCTAAGCGAAACATCGAGAAGGGGAACGACGTTTTGTCCTGCACCACTAATGTGTGCGCTGCATATTAGTGGGACGTGTATCCACCAGAACAAAATCTTAGGTCCATCGTGTGTATTCACTATTAGACCGGTGTTATGTATGGAGCATAGGCGATTACGATAGCGTAGCGGCCTCGTAGCGACAAGCGACGTAGGAATCCTTGGAATTAACATCAATTAAAATAACAATTACATTAATATATATCACGTACCCTGACGTCCCTAAAATAATGATTTTAATTCAAAAACACGAACGTCAACAATATTAATACAATACGGCTATAAGCGAAGGTAGAATACCCGCTGTGCTCAGTAGAGTGACAGCGAGTTGAAATAAAAATAAATTATGATGAACTAGATGATGCCCATGGCTTTGTCCGCGTAGATTAAGTTTTTTTGATTCACATGGGAACTCTTTAATTTTCCGGAATAAAAAGTAACCTATGTCCTTCCCCGGGATACAACCTATCCCTGTACCAAAGGACTTGACCGGTGGAACTATGGCAGCTTGCCTAGGTGTCAAAAATCAATGTTCAGCAATGATTTCTTTATTATTGTAATTGTAATATTTCACTGTTTTCAGATAAAAAAGTTTGAGGAGTCTGAAGGCTCGGAAAACTGCGAAAATGAACAAAAAAGTTTCACCAAAAGACTGCTTTCCCACACTAGATGGCGCTATTCATTGTGTTAAGCGAGTCTAAAAAAATATTTTCAAGTATTATTTCTTTATTATTGTAATTGTTATATTTTATAGTTTTCAAATAAAAAAGTTTCAGGAGTCTGAAGGCTCTGAAAACTGAGAAAATAGATAAAAAAAGTTTCACCAAAAACTGCTTTCCCACACTAGATGGCGCTAGTTATTGTGGTGAGTCTAGAAAATATTTTTAAGTATTGCTCAATACTTTTCGTTAACAAGTTCAACTATTCGACCACAGATGGCAGCATATGCAATGTGACAGGGCGTTCCTTTAAACGTAGTATTTCAAAATGCTTTGTTCGATCGATTAGTTTGAGACTTGTCAAAAAATAAAAATAATTATAAACAAAACATACATTTCCTTTTCATTACTATTTAATTGATCAAAAATAAATCATTCCTAATATAATAACTAAGGTACTTAAATGGTATTCATGTAGGGTTACAAGATTATTATTAGGCATGGATATAATCTGGGGACGATTGGGTGGGAGACAGGGACGGCGTGGTGGCGATGACGTCCCGTCCCGTGGTGGGTTCTCCGGCCTTCGTAGACGTAGTCCGAGGTCGGGGATATGTCTCGGCCGTGGTGGGTGACATCCTGGTCGTCGGGGTGTACTTCTCGCCGAATCGGAGTCTCGCCGATTTCGAACAGTTTCTGGACGAAGTCGGCGTTCTGATCGGCAGGAGTCGCTGCGGCCGCGTGCTCGTCGCTGGAGATCTCAACGCTAAATCTGTGGCGTGGGGGTGTCCAGCGACGGACCCTCGGGGGCAGGAGCTGGTGGAGTGGGCGACGGCGACCGGCCTCACGGTCCTCAACCGAGGGTCGGTCCACACCTGCGTGCGGCGGCAGGGCGGCTCCGTCGTGGACGTCACCTTCGCCGATCCCGCCCTGGCGCGTCGCGTCCGGGGCTGGAGGGTGATGGAGGACGTGGAGACACTGGCGGACCACCGCTACATCAGGTTCGCCGTCTCCGCGAGCGCGGCCTTCGCGAGTGTTGCGACTCGGCCCTCGCCTCCCGGTCCTCGTTGGTCTCTGAAACGTTTGGACCGGGACTTCCTGGTCGAGGCTGCCCTTGTCGAGGCCTGGTTCTCTGCGCCTCGAGAGGGCGGTCTGGGCGGTGTGGAAGCCGAAGCGGCGCGTCTTGGCGAGGCCATGACGAGCGTCTGCGACGGGGCGATGCCGAGGGTGCACTCCATCCCCTCGAGGCGAGCGGTGTATTGGTGGTCCGACGAGCTCACGCTGCTACGCAGATCCTGCGTGGCGGCGAGACGCCAATACACCCGCTGCCGCCGGCGGAGGAGACGGGACCTGGCGGAGGAGGAGCGGCTCTACTCCCTCTACAGGGACGCTGTGCGAGCGCTGCGCGAGGCCATCGGGGTGGCCATGGACCTGGCGCACGAGGAGATGCTCGAGACTCTGGATGGGGATCCGTTCGGAAGGCCTTACAAGGCGGTCCGGAAGAAGCTCCGACCCGCGGCCCCTCCAATAACATCGAGTCTCGAGCCCTTCGTAGTGGAGTCGGTGGTCGCGACCCTGTTCCCCGAAAGGGCCGACCGCGGAGCGCCTCGCATGGCGCCTCCTCCCGAGGAGAGAGTCCGGAGCTCGGCCGCGCCCCCGGTCGCGGAGGGAGAGTTGGCGGCGGCGGTGTTGCGCATGCGCGCGAAGAACACCGCCCCGGGTCCCGACGGTATCCCTGGTCGCGCCTGGGCTCTCGCCCTGGGGCCGCTCGAGCCGTGGGTCCGGGCCTTGTTCGGTGCCTGCCTCGAGAGGGGCCAGTTTCCCGGGGAGTGGAAGAAGGGGAGACTGGTCCTGATCGGGAAGCCCGGCCGCCCAGCCCATGAGCCGTCGTCGTACCGACCGATCGTGCTGCTGAACGAGGTGAGCAAGCTCTTCGAGCGTGTCGTCGCCGCTCGCCTCGTTCACCACCTGGAGAGTGTGGGGCCGGACCTCAGCGACAACCAGTACGGTTTCCGCAGGGGCAGGTCCACCGTAGACGCCATACTATGCGTGAGGGCCCTAGCGGAGAGTGCGGTATCCCGGGGCGAGGTGTTGGTGGCGGTGTCGCTCGATATCGCGAACGCCTTCAACACCTTGCCCTGGAGCTGCATTCGGGAAGCGCTGAGGTACCACGAGGTTCCTCTGTACCTCGAGAGGATCGTGGCCGCCTACCTCTCCGGGCGATCGGTCGGGTATCCGACTAGCTCGGACTGGTCGGAGAGGACGATGTCGTGCGGTGTTCCACAGGGTTCGGTTCTCGGGCCACTCCTGTGGAACGTCGGGTACGACTGGGTGCTGCGCGGGGCCTTGATGACGGGCGTCGACGTGATCTGTTACGCCGACGATACCCTCGTCACGGCTCGCGGCAGCACCTTTCGGGAGGCTAGACGTAGGGCCACGGCTGGCGTGGCCCACGTCGTAGCGAGGATTCGGGCCCTGGGCCTGGAGGTGGCCTTGCACAAGTCCGAGGCCCTGTGCTTTCACGGGCCTCGGAGGGCGCCTCCCGCCCGGTCCGAGTTGGTGGTGGGTGGTGTGTCCATCGGCGTCGAGCGTACGATGAAGTACCTGGGACTCGTCCTCGACAGCCGGTGGACATTCGAGGAGCACTTTCGGCGTCTCGCCCCGAAGCTCGTGGGAGCTGCTGGAGCCCTGAGTCGGCTCCTGCCAAACCTGGGCGGACCGAGCTCGCGGTGTCGGCGCCTGTACACGGGCGTCGTGCGATCCATGGCGCTCTACGGAGCGCCTGTCTGGTCGGACACTCTGACCGCCCAAACTCGGGCCCTGCTGCGGAGACCGCAGAGGGTCATGGCGGTCAGAGTGATACGGGGTTATCGGACCGTATCGCACGAGGCGGCCTGTGTGCTGGCGGGGACGCCGCCATGGGACCTAGACGCCGAAGTGCTCGCGGCGGCGTATTGGCGTAGGCTGGATGCCCGCATCCGGGGGGAACACCCTACGCCGGCGCAGGATCGCGCCTGGCGGCGGCTGGCGGAGGCCGATCTCGCCGCTCATTGGCGGGACCGACTTCTGGCGCCGACTGCCGGCAGGCGGACGATCGAGGCGATCCGGCCCGTCCTGGAGCTCTGGACCGGCCGGACGCACGGGGCCCTCTCCTTCCGCCTCGTGCAGGTGCTCTCGGGGCACGGCTGCTTCGGGAGATACCTGTGCGGGGTGGCGAGACGGGAGCCCAGCGAGGTGTGCCACGAGTGCGGCCACGCGGAGGACACGGCTCAGCATACGCTGGAGTCGTGCGTCGAGTGGGCGCCCCAGCGCGCCGCACTCGCGGCAGTGGTGGGGCCGGACCTCTCGCTGCCCGCCGTCGTCCGAGCCATGGTGGGCAGCGAAGAGTCCTGGGACGCCGTCGCCTCCTTCTGCGAGGAGGTGATGTCCCAGAAGGAGGCGGCGGAACGGCTGCGTGAGGCTGCTGCCGACGCAGACCCTCTCCGCCGCCGAAGGGCCGGGCGCAGGAGGCGCGCGCAAGATCGGCGCCTCCCACCCTGACGGGAGCTCCGGGCGGCCAGACCGTCGTCGTCGTCGTCGTTTTCGTCGTCGTCGTCGTCGTCGTTGTCGCCCGTTGAGCCTCAGTCGCGGAGGAACATGAGGGGGAGTCGGGGCAGCATGCCCCCCGCAGGAGGGTCCGCTTGGGCGGACGTCGCTGGCTGGGTCGCGGATGATTGCGTGTTCCCGTAACCCAGCCTTAAGGCGATGCGCAGGAGCGCCGCTGGGTTTTAGTGGGTATTCTGGAGTGCCAGTGAGTCCCACATACCCTCTCGGAAGCACCGTAGTTTCCACACTGCCTGCTTCCGAGAGGGATGCCTAAATGCATTTCCCAGCGAAAAAAAAAAAAAAAAAAGGCATGGATATAATGGAACGTCAAAATGGAGTAGTGCTTAAAGAGGAAAGCGGACGCTCAAGATTTAAACAATAAACGTACTGTTTTTTTTTGTCATTTGAACCCCGACCTTATTTGGAATAATAAATCCATAATAATTTCGTTTTGAATTTTTAAACCTTACTGTAAAAACGGAAATCCTGTGCATTGTCCCGAATCGGAGGGCAATTACTGGTCATGTCCTTTCACCGAAATTGGTTGAACTGATGGACCGTGAATAGCAGATAGACAGACAGACACACTTTCGCATTTATAGATTTTCTTCCTTCCTTCCTCAGTAAATATACACTTTTTTATGTAACGTAACCTCTCCCCATCGCGAAGCAAGCGAGCGCTAACGTGAGTTGTAAAAATAAAGCGCGCTCCAAGCACCCCCTTGTCAGCCTTTTCGCGCTTCACCATTTAGTTGTAAGCGCCATGTTCTCGAGTATATACCTACTGTTACTGTGCTCGTTAGCATTCATGTGTAACTGAAAACTGAAAAAGAAAGCTTACAAAGAGAAAAATTGAAATTCTGACTTAGATGAACTAAGAATGACACCACACCATACAAATCTTCCAAATAAAGCTATTTGAAAGATTTGTATGGTGTTTTTTTTTATTCACTACTAGTTAGCACTGCGATCTCACCTGATGGTAAGTGATGATGCAGTATAAGATGGTAGCGGGCTAACCTGTTAGGGGCATGGCAGTTATATATAACCCAAACCCTTATTCGGTTTCTACACGGCATCATACCGGAACGCTAAATCGCTTGGCGGCACGTCTTTGCCGGTAGTGTAGTAACTAGCCACGGCTGAAGCCTCCCACCAGGCCAGACCAGGAAAAATTCAGAAATTATAAATTCCCAAATTGACCCTGCCGGGGATCGAACCCGGGACCTCCGCACGTTAAGATAATAGCGCTACACACTGCGCCACGGAGGTCGTGGTGTTTTGCCGATGCGAATTTCTGGCTTACTGGGCGGTGAATATCGCAAGCTGCAAGTGCTACTAGCACAAGCTATACACCTTACCACATACATTTGTCTACTACGGCGGATTATAGCGAATTAATCTTCTAATGCCTTCATAAAGAAATGATTTATGATTTTTGCAATATGCACTAACAAACTTCTCTTCGAAAATTCAAAATTAATAACAGAAAACATGAAGGCTAACTAGTAACTTAACATGTCTCGATACTATTCCCATTTTTTTTAATTAGGTACCTACTGAGAAAACAAAAATATGAATAAAATATGGTCGGCCAACTTCTGGGCACACAGATGGTTGGTCCTCGACTGGACATGAGGTTCCTCTCAGAATGAGAGGTTATGAAGGACGTTTGGTCATAGTCCAGCAGGCTGGCTGAATGCGGGTTGGCGCCTACCTATGGGAACACTATAAAAACTTGTCCAATTGTGAATATTCAGACATAAATTTAGCTCTCACACCCGCATACAAAATAAATACATATATGGCCTAAAGAGTTATAATAAACTTACGTAAATAAATATAAATTAATAAACATACACAAATAAATAGTTGTAGCGGGCGGAGGATTACACCCCGGCAGGGGAGACCAGACGGCCGGGGATCAGGGCGACAGCTTGAGAAACCGGCGGACTATCCTAGCCGAGTCTAGCAACACCGCTTTCTGCATCCTGGCTGCAAGCGAACTGCCACGGAACCCCGGTCGCCTCAGATGGTGAGCGAGGCTGACTGGGATTAACCCATTCGCAGATATGACGATTGGGATGGTTTCGGTGGACCCCACATGCCACATGGCGGAAATGAGCCAGATCAAGATACTTACGTTTCTTCTCCGTCTCAGCTCTCACAAGGTTCTCGTCATATGGAATGGTGATGTCCACCAAAAACACCCGCGACTGTGCCCGGTCCCACAGCATGATGCCAGGCTTATTCGCTAGAATAGTCCTGTCCGTGATAATGGACCGGTTCCAATAGAGCCGGACTCCGTCACGCTCGAGTACAGGCACCGGTGTGTACCTGTAATACAGCAGCCTCTCATCCAGGAGACCGTACTTCAGAGCAGGCTCCTGGTGAAGGATTTTGGCCGCTTGGTTGTGTCTGTGCAGATACTCAGTGTTAGCAAGCGCCGAACATCCCGAAAGCAAATGTCTGAGTGACTCACCGGGATGGCGACAGGCTCGACAGATGTCGTGAGTTCCATCATTCAAATGTACTTTCGGTACTTCCGCGTCTTAAATACCTGATCCTGTATCTCACAGACAAAACCTTCGGTTTCCCCAAAGAGGTCACCGAAGCGCAGCCATTGCACGGACTCTTTTTAATCAACGTGTGGCGCATTAAGAGCTTTAAAAAAGCGTCCGTGCAACTCCTTCTCCTTCCATACGGTCTCCCGGTCAGAGGTGCCAAGTACCACCGGCGCCTGTCACTCGATTTTGGCTAAGGATAGGGGAGTGAGTCCTTTATCATATTCTATGACCTCTCTATGCATGGGCGACTCGCTCTTCATCTCGAAGTATGTTCTAAGATTGGCTATCTCCCGGTTATGCATGGTCTTGACGCTTAATACGCCTCGACCACCACATTTCCGGGGGATATACAATCTCATCACAGACGACTTCGGGTGGTGCATGCGATAGAGTGTCATAGTTGTGCGAACTTTTCTGTCCAGGGCGTCAAGTTCGGTCTGAGTCCATCTGAGCACGCCAAAGGTGTACATGAGGACAGGCACAAACCAGCCATTATAGCTCGAACCTTATTGGCGCCTGACAAAAAACTTTTACATATTTTTGTCAGACGGCCAAAAAAGGCCTCGCAAACAGACTGTTTCATGTCCGCCTCATTTACCCCTAACGATTGTGACATACCCAGATACCGGTATGATTCAGCTTCAGAGCGGCTCCTGATGTTCGATGGCTCGAGATTCATCTCAGCCGAGTGAGTAACCTGCCCCCTCACCACATGCAAGACCGCACAATTGTCTAGCCCAAGCTCCATTCTGATAGAATTACTGAACTGAGTGGTGATATTCAGCAATTCTTGCAGAGCATTGGGTGCTAGCAGTTTGAGGTCGTCCATGTAGAAAAGGTGAGGCACTCTTGTCCCTCCTCTCCGAAACTGAAAGCTTATCCCTGAACTCTCCAGTAGTGAGCTGAGTGGGTTCAGAGACAGGCAAAACCAAAGCGGACTCAGACAGTCACCCTGGAAGATCCCCCGCCGTATCCTTATCCGGTCACCGGCAGCCGCCAACCGCTCACCGTGAAGACAAAAGATCGTACTCCATTGCCCCATGCATACCCTGAGGAAGTCTCGAACTGTACCATCGACTTTGTACAGTTCAAGGACCCTCAAGAGCCATGAATGGGGCACCGAGTCGAATGCTTTTTTCTAATCAATCCAGGCGGCGGAGATGTTCCGGCGGTTGCGTTTGACCAATTTCCCCGCAACGGAGTCGATAAGAAGGAGCTCCTTAGTACCCCGGCTACCCCACGACATCCGTTCTGAGCCCCAGACATGATGTTATTTTCGTCTACACGACGAGTGATCTTGAAGCTCAGAACGGATGCCACTGTCTTATAGATGGTCGTAAGACACGTAATAGGGCGGTACTTAGCCGGATCAGTGGCGTCAGTGGACTTTGGAGCTAGATCAGTGATCCCAGTGGTCAAAAGGTTCGGGAGCGTCCTATGCTCGAGAGCTTCTTGGAATTGTGCTTCCTCTACCGCCGCAATCCAAGGGTCCTCTTCATGCTCAACCTCTCGCGACCACACACTTCGCCAGAAAGCGACAAGGTCTGCCGAGCTCGGCCGTTGAGAGGTAGAGCAGACTGCTGGACACTCCAATTTTTTGTAAAACCTTTTTTGATCACTCGAGAAGAGACGATTTTACGGAAAGCACTCAACTCTTTCCGATTATCGCCGTATGCGGTTCCCCCATGCAGCAATTTTCTGCTTCAGGTCGTCGATGCGCTCCGTTAGCTTTTGGGTTATATCGGGCTGATCCAAGCTAACGTCAAGCCCGTTGAAGGCAATTCTAACGGAGCGCACAATCCTTGGTCTGGAATTGCCCGACCTGAAGCTTTGCAGTCTGCCAATGAGGCCTCTGGCAAGGTTGATACGGCGTCCTATTCTCCTCTTTCAGGCCGGTTTCATGTTGCGTCTTGCAACAGCAGCGCGTCCCGAGCCCGGGGTTTTAGCTCCGATAAATCGGTGCACGGCTAAAGCTGCACCGAAGAGAATTGAAGCCGTATCATCCAAACCAGTGCTGTACGCTAGATGTTGAGGCAGCATTTGGTTGATGGCCTCAATGACAACCCGCGTTGGTGCATTCAGCGTAAGGTGGGAGAGCCGCGGGTGATTCTCCAGAAGAGTGCCCCGAGTCTCAGAAATCGCCTCTTCTAGTATCCTTCTCATCCACTCTAAATCAAGGGAAACTGTTTCCTAAGTGCTTTCCTCAACAGGCAAATCGTGGGAGGTGGTAACTATCTCCTCGCGGGTAGGCACCGCTGGAGAGACGATTTGCTCTGTTGTTGGAGTTGTCACCTCGGGAACAGCCTACGTCGTAACCGTTCGAGCTCGGTAGCGTTAAAGTCGGCTCAAACAATAGGAACTCACGGTACATTGCCGCTCGGTAGCCAGTCCATCCGGTTTCCCCTCCTGTCGCCCTGTAGTACGCTCGCATGACATTCTCGTTCATGAGAGAAGTCCATCTCATGCGGCGTACACCACCAGCGGCGGGCACCAAAGATTGGACCCTGGAGGATCCCGTCGGCGCCAAGCCCTCTGGTGGGGATGATGGACGTGTCAGCCGGCTAGGTGGTAGTGCCGGTCGACTGGTGTTACTGGCGGCCCGTATGCTGCCACGCTCAGCGCCAGCTCCAGGCGCGCCCTGGAGGGCGGGGGGGGGACGAGTGATGGGTACATCATTCGGGGTCCACTCAGGTCCCCGAGGAGGCTGTTTGCTGTGGCCAGCTAGCCATGTTTCGGGGAACAAAATAATTTGGTAAAAGGTTCCCCGGTTTCCTTAGCTGCCTCTTACGGACACCCACGGGATAGGAAGGGGTGGCTGAATAGACTACTACTAACCTTTGAAGACTTTGTAAATTATGCAAAAAATCATAATAAACACGCTGTCTGTCTAAATATATGTATCGCATCTATATTATGTTCTCCTGCATCCCCTATCTAAAAACTAAACTCGGCTATCATAATTCACCAGTAAAACAACGTTCATAAACTCTAATCAAAAGCAGTAAAATTTCAATTTACAATTGGCAGATTCTCATAATATCATTGGACGCTTCCCTTTAAAGTGCATCCCTTGTCTGCTACACCCTACAGACAGATGCACAAACTAACAATGACAATTCGACTAAATTGCATTGGGTCCTTTGGGAGACTTTTTTACCAATTACTAAATAAAATATGGTACAGTGTGTCTTGGTTTTAAACCGACTTCCAATAAGGGTATATGATGGATGGTATGGAAAAGTGTTCGGTTGGCCGGCATTTACTGACCGCATTGAACCAATGGGTACATACTACTTTCATGAACTTAGTATTTCATGAAAACATTTCATTAATAAAACTCAACATTTCATGAATAAAACATGCCTGGTGGGAGGCTTCGGCCGGGGCTAGTTACCACCCTACCGGCAAGACGTGCCGCCAAGCGATTTAGCGCTCCGGTACGATGCCGTGTAGAAACCGAATAGGGGTATGGGTTTAATTTAACTGCCATGCCCCTAACAGGTTAGCCCGCTACCATCTTAAACTGTATCATCAATTACCATCATCATCATCACTTCTGCCGCATAGATTTTTATGAAACTCTGACTAAAAAGATTGAATACCTACCAGTCAAAATTTTAGAAACTTGCAAGCGTTAAACTTTTATACCTCCAAATGAAATGTCATACCAATCAAAGCCCAATCCACCTTATCGCGAACGAAAACAAACCACAGCATAACCGGTTAGAAATCTATTTCTCTACATCATATCATACATTCAAATTGACCTCTATTTCCTACGAAATAAAGGTTACAGTGTCCTTTATTGAGGTCGAGTATATTTGTGCAAGTGCAACCCCGGGAAAGGGGAGGGGGATCGGCGGTCTCCCAGGATACGAGCTCTGCCCGGGCGAGTCTGTCGCGTCAGGGTGTAAACATACCATAACACTCACCACGCAAATGCCAACTCTGTACTGTTAATACTAAACTCTATTTTCCAATAACAGCTCCAACATGATCTGAAAACTCGCTCAAAATGATTAATAGAATTAGGACTCTTTCTGCTGTGTAATAAGATTGTAATTTGAATGGCTGTGACAAGCAATATGAATTAGCGATCAGTGCTTTAAGCTATATTAATAGAAAACAGTCTGCTTTGAATTCAAGCTTCTAATTCGGTTATGCTTAAGGAGAATCTGCGAGTAGGTAAATATGATGTTTATTTCCACAATAAGAGAGGCCAGAGTACTTAATGGTATTAAAGCAGTGTTTGTCTGTGTGTCTAACATAACGTTTTTTTGTTCAAGCGTAGCTCACAAACAGCTCTCAAATGTTGTTACTACAGAAATGACGCTGTACTTCGCGAAGTTTTTGAATTTGAGTATTATTACACTAGCGGCACGCTATGATGGCCGGTTTGACACATTACAATAGTGATGTGGAATGTCAATTTATTCTCGAACAAAAAACAATTAAGTTTTGTTTTTGTACCTGATTAAATAGGTTTAATAAAACAAAAATGTATATGTTTATTTAATTTATTTGAACGAACTGAATATTTGAACGAAAATGAATATACATACTTTATATGCACACAAGAAACATATGAATACAAAAGATACCAAAAAAGGTGCCACAAAAGGCCATAATTAATCAGATTCGTCCATACTACTATTTTCACTGTCGTCACTGCTATCATCACATACATTAATAATTATATGTTCGTTTTCTATAATATTATCTATTTTCACATCTCTTTCATAATCTTCCCTTATTAATTTAACAGTTCTATTCACAACCTTTTCCCAGTCTCCTTTAGTCACATGTTCACAAGCTTCTTCTAATAATTTTAGCATTTTTTTTGTGGTAAATGGGGGTTCTGTATTGTGTCTTGCAGCATATCCCTTAATTTGAGCCCACACCAACTCAATCGCATTATACTCACAATGGTAAGGCGGTAACCGTATAACTCTGTGCCCATGTTCTAATGCTATTTCGTCAATGACGTATCGGATCTTGGTTGGTTTGTTTTCTTTTAAAAGACGTACTAATTCCGCTTTTAACATATTCATGTTTGCATCTACGCCATTTTTACGAAGCCATGCGACGATATCAGCTTTCTTTTGGGATTGGGCAGGTGGCTTGTCAATTTGCATCGAGTGGTATGGGGCGTTGTCCATAATTATAATAGATGGTTCAGGGAGGCTACACAACATTGAGGTAAACCATTCAGTAAACTTTTCTCCATTCATGTCTTCATGATAGTCTCCAGTGGTTTTTGACGCAAAAGCCATGAGAGAACCTTCGACAAACCCGTTGATGGTTCCGGCGTGACAAATTATAAGTCGCGATCCTTTTCCTACAGGAACTTTGGAAGTAGATGCTGCTGTGTCATCGTTCCAAGAACGGCCTACAGTATGGTTAGCATTAAGCCATGTTTCATCCAAGAACACAACATTTTGCCAATTTTTGATTTCTTTCACTTGCCGTAAAAAAGTATACCTTGCCATCGCTATATCAAATCTTTCCATCAATATTTTGCGTTTGTTACATTTTTTGTATCGAAATCCAATGGTCTTCAAAATCTTCGTTAAAGAACTTTCCCCACCGAAGAATAATCCAGCTTCCTTCAGTGAATGCACCAACTTTTTTCTTGTTGGATACTCCTTCTGTAAATAGTAGCCGTAAACATGTCTTCGGATAGCATCGGCATCAAAGCTATCGATGCCTACGACTGGTTTTGCTCGTTTTCTCTTTTTTGGTGTGTGAAGTTTATTTTCTTCTGTGCCAGTCTCGCCATATTTTTTTTTAGTTATCCGTCTAACAGTTCGTTGTCCAATATTAAGCGCATCAGCTACGCGTTCAACCACTGACGTTATAGGTAAAATTGGCCCTCCATTTTGAGCTTCACGATCGAAATAGTTACGAAGGCGTATTACGAACTCACGTGTCTGACTATTTAGAACAGTTCTCTGCGTACGTTCGGTCATATCGACGAAATCCACAACAAAGGGCTTGAACAGGGTCCAAATTAACGAGCAAGGGTCAACAGTAATGCAGTATCAATATTTGAAATCCAAAGCCAGGTCAAAACTATATCACAATCGCATTGCACTGACAGTTTATACTTTTCGAAGCAACGTCAATTCGAAACTGCTTTGTTTTGCATTGAGCATTGACGCGAGTTTGCCGGAGGTAGTAGTTGTGCTAGCCAGCGATCCTATGTGACGATCGTATTAGATTCCATTTTTAAAAATTTATTGATATTTTTTTGCGATTTCAGAGGTTTGTCCACATAGTGAAAATTGTTCATATTCACAAGTACATTCACCCCTTAAATGGTGCAAACTGATTTTTCTACACTTGTATACATTTAAGAAATCAATTTAATAAATAAATTTTGAGTCCTAAACCTAAAACTACATTCGATAAAATTTATGAATCTCTGCACATCACTATCGTCAATAAAGTAATACAATTATTTCCTTCAAAGTCGTTATCAATTAATACGGAACTTCATGAGAAACTACATTCGATAAAATTTATGAATCTCTGCACATCACTATCGTCAATAAAGTAATACAATTATTTCCTTCAAAGTCGTTATCAATTAATACGGAACTTCATGAGCGGACAAACGTCAAACCGGCCATCATAGCGTGCCGCTAGTTTAGCTCATTCATAATCGCCAGGTCGTCGAACGTGCTTACGTCCCACTAAGAAAGATATTTTTTGTAATTCCCGCAGGAACGACGATGTCGCGGAAAATAACTTAGATTTTATTATGAGCTAGATGATGCCCGTGACTTCATTCGCGTGGATTGAGAAAGAAGTAGCCGATGTGTTAATTGAGTTTATAAGCTCTATTCCAAAGGACATTGTTCTGTCCCCATACAAAGTTCGCCTAAGAACCAACCGTCATACAACATTGATTACTGGGTTCAAATTAATACCTTTTTATACTTGAGAGCAGATTAAAACTACGGACACTTGCAAGAAAATTACTTATTACCAAAAATATTTTCAATTTTGAGTTTATTTCAGCATTCACGATCAATCTACTTGAACAAATTAATATCATCTCTATCCATTTGTAATAGAGCTGTAAACAGTATGTAGATAAGACAAGATTCGCCGTAGTTCATCAAAAACATTACAGATGGCGTTATTAATAATGCAGGTATCGTCATAGTTCATCGAGAACTTCACAGATGGCGTTAAAAATATTAAATTATTGTACTTTCAATAGATGTCGTTGCGAGATTCCGAATACTAGCGCACTTAGCACTTTAAGCAGGCTTTTATTTTGTTTCTTACGATACAGATCTAGCGCTCAAGCGGTGGTATTGTATATTATTTAAAACTTAAGTTATCGATCTGTGGTTAATAATCCAGAGACGGAAACTTATAGTAATCAATTTAATACCCATTTACTTATTTTTAATTAATTTGAAGTATCCGTTAAATTCTGATATTTGGAATAAAGACTATAAATTAAGCTAAGAATTACTGTATATTTCAAACGTGTGTTGATTCTTAGGCGAATTTGGTCAATGTCCTTTCAGCCAAATTGGTTCAGTCATTCGCGTGGGTTGACGTTTTTTTGGTTCCCGCGGAGACTCTTTATTTTTCCAGGATAACAAGTACCCTATGTATTCATATAATACTACCGCGACTTCGTCCGCGTATATTTTCTGATTTCCTATGAGATTTTCCCGCTGCAAAAGGCCTACTTATAACAGCTATATTGCATCGGCAGGTTTTTATTATTTAAGACTAATAAGTCCTTAATGCTGACTTCATAACCTTCATGGAAGCTTTCAACCCCTATTTCACGCCTTTTGGGGTGAATAATCGTAAAATTGCTTATGCAGTTTATTATTGCTTAAAACTAATAACCTAAATCCTGATTTTCAAGTCTCTAACTACAAAAACATAGGACTTACATACAATTTTTCCCTCTGTGTGGTAGATTTTCGTAAAAATTTTTAAACAGTTTATTTTATATTAAAACTAATAAACTAAATCAAGATTTTCAATTTTCTAACTTCAAAAACTTAGGAGCCCTTATGTAAGCTTCCAACCTCCATTACACCCTCTTTGGGGTGAGTTTTCTTAAAATTGCTTATATGGGTTTTTATTATTTATAACTATTAACTTAATTACCAATTTTCATGTCTCTAACTTCAAAAACAAAAGACTTTCATACAAAATTCCAACCCCCACTTCAACCCCTTAGGGGTGAATTTTCTCAAAACTGTTTCTTAGCTGTCGTCTACACCGTAGAAGGAACCTTTCTTCCAAATTTCAAGTCTGTATGCTTTATAGTTCCTGAGATATGGTGATGAATCAGTGAGTGACCTTTCGCTTTTATACATTAGTAATATAGATATAGGCGTGAAGGGGCAACAAATATTCAAACTTTCACATTTATAGTTATTACTAGTCATTTATTTATATCCTTCCTAATATTATAAACGCGAAAGTTTGTAAGTATGGATGTATGGATGATTGTTACTCTTGCACGCAAAAACTACTGAACAGATCTGGATGAAATTTGGCACAGAGATAGATATACATAAGCTACTATTTGTATCCCGGAAAATCAAAGAGCTCCCGCGGTAATCAAAAAAAAACTAAACCATACGGACGAAGTCGCGGGCATCAGCTAGTATTTCATATTAGTAAGATTTAGCTCCTGAGAGCTTAATGTGTAGTGACCATGACTTTAATCAAAATACAATTTCAACAATAAAGTTCTAGCAATAACAACGCAATTTGAAACTTGGTGGCAACATTACACGATCTTTATTAGCTTGTCTCACTAAGGGTGGACCAGGGTGGGACTACACTCATTCATAATTGCCAGGGACGTCAAAAGCTCAGTACGTTTAGTCTAAGTTTTAAAATCGCAATTTTGATTTATCGTATTCGAGCCACAGTTCAAGCGTACGAATACATTGGCTTTAATGTAAAATGAACCGAAGAACTCTAGATTTAAAGTCATAAATTCAATACAACCGATTTTAATTCTAAAACTTTTCCGTTTAAAGCGCTGACGGTGAATGCATAGACAAAATTGAGCTATTCAATAACGCAGTTAAAGTTCATTTCACTTGGACGCCTATGTGTTCGAACGTTCGAATACGATAAATCGTATTGTTACTGAGACTAAGGGCACAGGTGGTTAAGATTTATTGTGAGGTGAGACTGTCCTAATCTGTATTGTTTTATGGACATTGTTTTAATGATAGAGGAGGTTGGGGCGGACTATGTGTGATATTAAATTGAATATATTCATCAGGTTTAGTAGGTTGTTTATGTGTCTGGTACCGACCCTGTTTATTCAAGGAGGTCCCTTGGGACATATAGTACTTATATATAAAATATAGTATAATAAAACAGTAATTGGTCGATTCCTGTTAAAGCACACTGTTATATATGGAACTGCACAGGCGGCAGGACGAAACGTGTATGCCATACGACGCAGGCGTTTCAGAACGTTTTTTTTTCTGTCCTATTCGTACTGTTTTCGTCCTAAAAAAAGAGTAAGTACTTTATGAGTTGCCCGGGAGTTAAATCCGCTGTCTTCTAAGATGAGGCAAAACTGTGAAATCACTAAATAG
Organism: Erebia palarica; assembly: GCA_964035005.1. Taxonomy (NCBI): domain Eukaryota; kingdom Metazoa; phylum Arthropoda; class Insecta; order Lepidoptera; family Nymphalidae; genus Erebia; species Erebia palarica. Next base: position 15,048,807 of record OZ035989.1, read on the forward strand.
CTTCAAATTTACAGAAATAGTCCAAAGGCTCGGACTGTTACTTGTAACCTTTTAGGTCAACAGTGTCTGAAAACCATCGATTTTCGTACATTTGCAATATAAACTTTACGACTATTAATTTAAGAGTTAAATTCGTCAACGGTTCAATGGCCTAGTGCACAGGCCTCGTTAGTGCTAAAAACCCACTGAGGACCCGAGCACACTTCACAACTGGCTGTATTTCGCACTTTTAAGCCAAAAAGTTTATATTTTTCATTTGCTACGGGTTAATCCTGTAAAGTCGTTTTGGGCGTGAAATATTTTCGCATAAATGGAAATCTCTTGTTGACAGCATTTTTGGCTTTTCTCTTCGGTATGACAGGTTTCGGATTTTAAAACCGAGTCCATTTTTTATTTATTCTACATGAATATGCAACAGGTATGTTTTTTACACGAAGAGATACAAGGAATAGACATCAAAATCATCTACTGATCTGCATTAACCATTGGATATTATATAATTGCCTTTATATAAATGGCAACTTAACTTACGGACCCATTCTAAGCTTTGCATCTTAATCGCAATTTTTAAAGAGCCTCTGAGGTGATTACAATCGCCACGCTTTCATAGGTTAATTAATATGAGAATATACTACGTATACTCATAAAATTTACAATCTAGCCTAATAATTTGACCAATGAGTAACTTAATTGTAACCTGAACTTAAATATCTTAAACGCTCTCATAGGTGACATTAATTTACCGTAATCAACGACCTAGTAGGTATAATAAAAAACTTGACTAAAACAATAAAACTGATAACAATCCTTTTCGGCAATGGTCGGAAACAGGCGCATCTATTTCAAACGGGCCCTTTGAAACTCGATGAACCAATCAATTTATTTAAATTAGCGTCAATAAGGTCAGTTAGTAAGGCAACAGATCCAAGAAGCAAAAAAATTTTGCTACACAAGCTTGCATTTAGCTCGGGTGAAAATTTTGAAGAGTTAAATTAGTTACTTAGTTGTATATATTTTCATCCTAAACCTAAATCCACACGGACGGAGTCACGGGCAATTCTAGTCTATACTAATATAGAAAATGCAGAAGTTCGGATGGATGGATGGATGTTTGTTACACCACCACAGAACGGCTGAACGGATCTGGATGATATTTTGGCACAGAGATATGGTCTGGAATAATACATAGGCTACTTTTTATCCCGGAAAATCAAAGAGCTTTCGCGGGAACCAAAAACTTCAATCCACGCCAACGAAATCGCAGGCATCAGCTAGTACTTTAATGTAATAAATGCGAAAGTTTAGATGGATGGATGGATGGGTGTTTGTTACTCAATCACGCACAGAACGGCTGAACGGATCTCGATAAAATTTCGGACAGAGACAGATTACAGCCTGGAATAACACACACGCTTATTTTTGTCCCGAAACGCGGACAAAGTCGCGGGCACCAGCTAGTAAAACAATAAAACTTGTAACAGTCCTTTCCTCAGTGGTCGGAAACAGGCGCAATTATTCCAAACGGGCCCTTTGTAGTTCGATGAGCCAATCAATTTATTGAAAGCGGGTTGATTGACTCCAGAACGCGAGGCGGGGGATCAAACAAATATTGAAATTAATAAATTTATAAAGTTTAAATGGCTTTCGTACGTACTAGCAATTAATTTCGGCGACTGTGTCCGAGTGTATCACGGAAGTCCAAATAAATGAATTTGGCTATGGATACGTATTTTAATAATGATTACGCAAGCGGACGTGAGCGGACGCAAACGTCCATGTCGAGGGGTAAAGACATTTTGTCCTGCCTTCTAGTCTGCGCGCTCCAAGCGAATGACAAGTAGGTGGAATTAAGTATGAAGCGTCCTATTACAATTTATTGTATGCTCTGTTTCGCCCCTTCACATTATATCATATTATGTGAAGCGGTGATAGCTTAGTGGTTTAGACACCCGACCTTTCTTACACGGGGTCGCGAGTTCGATCCTCGGGCACGCACATCTAACATTTCTGAGTTATGTGCGTTTTAAGAAATTAAACATCACTTCAAAAAATTTCAAAACGGTGAAGGAAACTGGCATCCCGAGAGTTCTTCACAATGTTCTCTTAAGGTGTGAGAACTCTGCCAGAATCGCACTTGGCCAGTGTGGTGGACTATGGCCAAACCTATCTCGTTAATTTTTTTTTTGCATGCCTATGAAAGTGAAACATGGTCTCCGTCATTATTTTTACCACCTTTTGTATAAAACATGTTTTTGAAAATGAATCAATTTCAATTTGAATGGACTCCTAAGATTTCATGCAGATACCTACAACCACCAACACAATTTGTCAGGGTGATGCTAACTTGACAAACCAACTCCCAATATTTTATACGGCGCTAATAAATCCGTGCCGGATAAGAGAGCCGGTGTTGCAGCGATACAGCCAGTCCGGGCGATGTTATAAATGGCCGTAATTGGTCAGCCTGTCGCTTTGCCCCGTTACGGAGAATCGCGAAACGTCCGTGTTGAAGAAAATTGATCGATATTATAACATAATAATATTAGTATGCAATCCATACTACTTAATATGACAATCGAAGGATTTTTATCCACTACAAGTTAGATCTGATCTGGTGGTAAGTAATAATGCAGTCTATGATAAATAAATAAATAAAAGTTTACTGACCAACACTGCAATACAAATACACTTAGTTTACTCAAATTTAACTTATACGTGTGGTCCATTGGTCACCTCCTCAGCCCGTGCCACAGCATGAGAGATAGGTATATACCTACCTAACATACTGCAACGCTGATTTTCAGGAGGGGCCCAAGGATCAAGACGTCACGGACCATCACTTACACTTAATAAAATACATATAAAATTAAAACAAAAATAAAATTACTTAATTAACATAAAATACAACAGTTTGTATACGGTACTAATGTCCTACCTCCATGGCTAAATCTGACTAAAAGTATCTGCGCATAGTCTGTGGTGCTTTCTACAAGTCACTGTCCACAGACCATGGTCATTGTCTACGTTTTAAGTTTTGCTTATGCAATGGTTACCTTACAACACCGATTAAAAAGATGGCAGATTTGAAAAAACACAAGTCACATACAGATTTCCTGCCACGCGCACGTAAGCGAGAATAGTTAACAAATGTGTCGTGTCAAAAAAAATTTGGCAGTCATAGGGACTGCCGATAGAAGTGAAAAAGGAAAATTAAACTTAAAAAAATTTAAAAAATACTTCAAATATAAACCTTAAAAGTAAGGCATTAAAGCATAATTACGAACGTACTACATTCATATTTAAGACTTTTTGTCTTCGTACCAACGCGAGGTGGCACTCACGGTTCCACAGCACTTATAATTGTATTTATTACTTAAATCTTTTCTCAATATCTTTTTTCAAGATTTCATTTAAGAAAGAAAAGAAAGAAAAGAAAGAAAAACAGTTTATTCAACAGTGATGTCACAGACAAAACTAGATACAAATGTAACACTTTCGTCTGTGACACCACCCAGAAAGGGTGTACAGCTCAGCGTTTGCCCTGCGTTATATGCCCATAAATGCATACAAAGCAAGGCGCTGATTTTCAGCTGTGACCCCGGGTGACGTCATTTCCACCTTTCCTTAGAATCTCTTTTTAAAGATGTAGCATTTTATATTCAAATATGATATTTAGGAGAAACTTCTGCTCGCACGAAGCGTTTTTGCTCGACGTTTCTGATACGAACCGCTAGGATGTGGAATACCCTCCCAACGCACGTGTTTTCTGCCACATATAACTTAAGTACCTTCAAGGCAAGAGTGAATAGGCATCATCTAGGCAAGCGCGTTTCAACCTAGACCTCATCATTGCTTTGCACTAAGCATGATTGTCGTCAAGTGTAAGCCTATCACCCAATATAAAAAAAATGGCAGTCATAGGGACTGCGAATAGAAGTGAAAACGAATATTTAAATTTTTTTATATGCAATTTTTTTTTAATATAAACCTTAACACTGAGGCAATAAAGTTTTATTTCGAATGTAGTAAATTTATATTTAAGACATTTTGCCATTGTAAAAAGGCGAGCATGTCGCTGTTCGCGAGCATGTCAGTGACGCGAATCCACAAGTTTACCCCCTACCAAAAGGTGCTCAACGGGGCTGAAGAAGTTTTCACTTCAATAAAATTGTGTGTTTTCAGGTAGCGGAAGAACATGGTAAACAGAAAGCGGCGTATTATGCAGGTTGGGCGGCCGGCTTTCATCACAATCGAGGTAAGGAGAGATATTTTGTATAAATCCTGAGATTTTTCGCTAAAACTCAAGACTGACCAAGACTTCATGTTGAAAGTATGCCCTTATAATAATTCGGACTTTTACTTTACTTCCACTCAGTGTAGCTTAGGACTTTCCTTAGAGACATGACTAAGACCTGAGCCATCTTACCTGAAGCACTAAATCCATTTATCGGTAAAAGTTGACTTTGAGCTACGCAACCGCGACGCGTGACATGAATCGCCGTCGCGGGTTTATATCGCGTACCCCAAAGTCTACCTTAAGTGTTACCTTCATTTCCATTTAACGCTTGCAGCAAATGGATATGCAGGTCTTCAGGGTTTGATGAATAGTTCGAAGGCTTACCCCCAAATATGTGCTGACTTCTTGTTAAATTACATATTATTGGGTATTTGACAACTAGTATTAATATAAACCTTTAAACTAAGGCATTCAAGTTTAAATGCAAATGTACTATTTTATACCTAATCAATAATAATCTTTTTAAGACCTTTTGTCTTAAAGAGAACAGTGTCGCGCGTTTCCACATTTTTACCCCCTACCAAAAAGTGCTCAACGCGCCTAAACAAGTTTGCACTTTTCAAAAAAACATGCTATTGTTTGATTGTAAAGAACAGACATAAATATGGACGGATGGAGCTCGCAGACATCATGCAGACATTTAATACCACTGGATCTATAAGATCGTAGATCCTGTAAGGAGTATGGCAGTTATATTAAACCCGTATCATCAACCCTAGTCAGTTTTCCCACGTCATCGTACCGGAACGCTTAATGGTTTACTGGTAGGGTGGTAACTATTGCAACCAAGGTCGAAGCCTCCCACCAGACCGGAACAGAGAAAATTAAGAAATTGTAAATAACCAAATTGACCCTGCGGGGGATCGAACCTGGGATGTATCCCCGTATCTGCACCAGATAGGTCGTCAAAACTGCTTCTATCAAAATAGCGGTAAAATACTTCCATACTAATATTATAAATGTGAAAGTGTTTCTGTCTGTCTGTCTGAAACGCTTTAATGGCCCATCTTTTCAACCGATTTTGATGAAATATGGTACATCGCGGAAAATAAAGGAGTTCTCGCGGGAATTATAAAAAAAATTAAACAACGCGGGCGAAGTCGCGGGTAACATCTAGTCCTAAATAAAATACGATTAACCTTTTCATAACACGCCACTGTTTACTTTTTTAATGGTGATACTCTGTGTTTTGCCGCAAATTGCGGGTACGTGTGAAAATATCCCCCAAACTGCCGACTCGTATTTGACAGACCCCAAGAATTAGAAACCTGCGGGCGCCATTTTATGAGTGGAAGTTACGAGAAAAGCCCCAGACGGACTATTAAAGGCTATATTCCACGAATCTCATAAACTACATCCAACAACCTACACACAAAACCAAAATATACTCTATTTAAAGAGGTATACAGTTCAATTTCTAATGGTGAATAAACGGGTCAATCTTTGAGGAGTTTTCTACGTTGGTCGCCATTTCGTTCATCGTAAAACATTAGCATCGTCTCTGTATTTTTGTGGTAAGCAACAAGTCATATTAAAATTGTAATTACTGAGGAGGTAAAGTCTCCATTCCGTTACATTCCCTTAATTTCCTCTTTGGGGATTTTAATAAAACAGTGTTACGAAATCATGGAAGGAAGTTTTATTTTTCGCTCCGGAGAAGGCTTCCTAGGTGTTTTACGTTCCAATTTTTTCTAGAATAGAAATAGTTTAACTTAATAAACTTGGCGATTTCTTCCGCGTGGATTTAGATTTCTTTAATCTTTAAACAGTTTGATCTTTCAGGATGAAAAGTAGCTATGCACCCGGGAATCAAAATAAATATATCCAAAATTTCATCAAAATCAGTTAAACGGGTGAGCCGTGAAAACGTAGCAGACAGACACAATTCCGTAAGGATCTGTATCAGTATGGATTCAGAAAGGTTTATTTGTGGCTAAACCACCTAATTTCAACCCAACGAGTATGTGAGTTGGTCTCCGTTCCAACATGAAAATTCTAATTGAAACGAAATGAATTTAATAAGCACTCTTATACCTAAAACTTGTTTCATTAAGCTCACCAGCCGAGCTGAATATTGTAAAAGTTTTTTGCCTCAAGGCAAAGGTCGCACATTTTTAAGGTGAAACCAATTATTGAACGAATCTGTATTATAACAACGTTATTTAAAATAATTCTTTTGACTTTGAATCAAGGTCAAATTACTTTAATCAGTCAGTATTTTTTTTGTAAAGTGAACAAAATCACAGGTTTCATCGCTAGTAAATCGTAAATACCATAAGTTATGGCTACCTGGCTTTGCTAGCGTGGAATTTCTGTCAATAGTTTCGTACAGAGAAAACATATGTGACTTACATACGCAAAAATCATGATCAATGATTTGAAGCCTAACGTTTATAGATCAGTCAGTTAGTGCGTCCATCAGTCATCCATACTACCATACCTAATATTATAAATGCGAAAATGTGTCTGTCTATCTGTCTGCTACACTTTCACGGCTCATAATATTATGTTCAATCGTTTTTTTTTATGAAATTTGGTAGAGTTAGTTCGCATGTCGCGAAAGGACATAAGCGAATTTTTTTAGATACTTTTATTACTAAAATTAGAACAGTTCCTGGGGGGATAAAAAAATAGGTTATCCACGGGGACGAAGTCACGGGCATCACCTATTTATAATAAAGAAATACGATGGAGATCTAGAAAAAGTCCAGAAAGCAGACACTATTGAGCAAACGGTAGTGAAACATACCACTACACTACAGCCTGTTAACGTCCCACTGCTGGGCACAGGCCTCCACTCTCATAGGAGAGAGGGAATTAGGAGGTTAGACCCACCACGCTGCTCCAATGTGGGTTGGCGGGCTTTAACGACTATTATCATGTTAGTGATAATAACTGGGAACGACGGCTTAACGTGCTCTCCGAGGCACGGGGATGAATCACCGCCAACTTCCAACTCCGGGCTGGCACTGAGAATTTCATAATTGAAAAACCCAATACACTAACAATTTTTATGCACGACCGGGAATCGAACCCAAGACCTAATGATCCGCAGTTGACTACGCTAACCGCTAGACCAACAAGGCAGCAACGAGGTGAAATATACAATATCCCTAAATCTCTCTCTACTTTTTTCCAAAAAAGTAAGTGCACGTCTCGGACAAATTTTTCAGATCACGAGACCCATCCGTACCAAGGGGTGGGTCCACAAGGGGGGTGCTTTACAGCGGGTATTTTTCTTTGAAGCGTTGGAAAAGTTGCCGTTTGTTTAGACCACTTCAAATTGCCGGCTTGATTTCTAGATACGCGAGAGGAATATGTTTGCCGAACTTTTCAATATATGCTTCTTAAAAAGGCGACGACATACAAAATAAAACAAAGATAGATAAATAGACATGTGGGTATATAAATTATCCTCCCACACGGATAATTTGCACAGACGATTTGTTCTGTCCTGTCCGGTTTTTTGAAAATCCTGTGAGAACTCTTTTTAATTTTTTAAGATAAAAAGTAGCCCACGACCTTCTCGTTGATGCAACCTGTCTGAGCCTAGTTCTCAAAACATATCAGATAAACAAACGTACAGACCGACGGACCAATTATAGGTATAGATTTTACCTGCCTTCTTATTTGAAATTTTATTCGGGTTTAATAAATCTTTATTTACCGGTGCACAGTATTTTGTGTTTCACACCGATACATTAAATTATGTGAGTAAAGTTAATTCACGTAATTACAATTCAGGCTACGATAAGGCTGGCGTATCTGTTATCAAAATTCAAAATTCAAATAGACTTTTTACAAGTGCTTATGAATAGTCGAATGAATCTACCACTGGTTCGGAATGCCGTTCCTAAAAAACGTTCCTCCGTTTCGGAAAAAAGGTTCATAAAAATTAAGATTTTAAATAAGGATTTTATTATAAGACCGTTATTACAACAGCTACGTCTAGTTTTGTAGAAAATAAATCCTCAGCACCTGAGTGCGGGCAAGTTGATCCGGGACAATGCCGCGCGCCCGGGTAAGCCGCGCTACGTGCCCCGAATACCCGGGCCGACATTACCCGCGCGATACACGGACAAACATCTAATATCCAATAGCTAACTGAGCTGGGGAACCATTTTGTGTGTGCACCTAAATTACTATACTATAATTAAAGTCCACTAAGAGGTATATCAGGCGGTTAAGTAAGCGGTGATATAGCCTGCCCTATAGTAATTTATTTAAAGACTCCTTTCGAACGGTCGCAGGTTTGATGCCGGGTGACTCACTTCTAACTTTTCAGAGTTATAATAAATTATATATAACTTGCTAACTTTGAATATAAAATATTTAAATATAACTTATGCGGGAGGACGTGGGAACTCATCGCATTATTATCCCAAGAAAGCTCCTACCATTATTGATGGTAAGGGGTCACGACCTTCAGTAATGAGGAATACGATGCAGAGAGAGAGAGAGAAATATAACTTTCTATGAAGGCGAAGGCAAATATCGTGAGGCAAGATCGAATAGGCATCTTCTATAGAAGATTCGCCTATAGGTGAGCGCGTTCCAACCTAGACTTAATCTTTGCTCTGCACTAAGCATTATTGTCTTCAAGCGTAAGCCTATCTCACAATTAAAAAAAAACTGCATGCCCTAGAGCTTTCTATAATGCTCTCACAGGTATGTGAAGTCTGCTTATCCGCACTTGAAAGCGTGGTAGGCAACCCTCTTCTCATTCGGAGAAGAGACTTATGTTCATTAGTGAGTTGGCGTAAATGGTTGGATGGGGTAAAGTGATGATGATGATATTAAAAATGGAGAACGCCGTGTCTATTATATAAATAGGTGATACCCGGCACATCGTCCACGTGGGTTATTTTTTTTAATTCACGCGGGAAATCCTTAATATTCTGGGATAAAGCCTATGTCCTTCCTTTGAACACAATTTAAATGTATGTTCCAAATTTCACCAAAAATTATTGAAAACATGTGCCGTGAAAACGTAACAAACAAATAAAATCGCATTAGGTCTTACAATATTATGTTAGGATTGAAAATTCGTTGGATATAATCAAGGCAACAGCCGAATCCCTTTGACATCAAAATTAGACGTGCAAATGTCACAAAAACACTAATATCGGTGCCCTTTGTGCTCAATAATGGTGCTGACACGGTAATAAAATCGCGTGCTAATCTTGTGATCCCGATCCGTAACAAAGGGGACACAAACATGCTTTGTACGGGCCCAGTTGATTAGTTGATTGAACCTTGTTTTCTTTTTATTTATAATTCTGCAGGTTTAGATAATATTAGCCGGCATTACTTTTTTTTTCTACATAATTCGCTAACTTTTCAGGACTAAGAATTTCATTCGTTGTTGTCGTCGTCGTCTCCACCTATAGACGCCCGCTGCTGGACGAAGGTCTCCAGTGTGGATCGTCACAGAGTACGGTCTTGTGCCGCTTGTTTCGGCAGTGGCAAAAAATTTCATTGCGATGATAAATTGTTTTAGACACGGCATCCAAACTCATTAGGTAACTGCGCAGGAGATATTATAGGGTACAGTTGTGTATGATAGATATTTGGCGAGATAAAAAAGAGCCTACGTTCTTACCCGAGATAAATCAAAATTGTGGTTGACGTCCAATCTGCTTGCACGAAACGTTTTTGCTGGACGTTTCTGATCCGAACCACTAGGGCAACACCCTTAAGGCAAGAGTGAATAGGCATCTTCTAGGCAAGCATTCTAACCTAGACCTTCTTATTGCTTTGCAATAAGCATGATTGTCATCAAGCGCAAGCCTATTCACAATTTTAAAAAAAAATACCTACGTTACAATCGGCCCTGGAATCGTAGCAGACATACCTGAGACAGACGCACATTCCCATATATAAAATGTATATAAATGGATGCGAAAGTGTGTATATTTTTTTCTACAGATCCCTGTGTCTGTGTCTATTGTAACGTAAATAGAGCACGGCTATTTCATTATCGTGTCAACGTCATAATGAACAAAGGACAAAGGGCACGTATTATGCTGATTATATAAGGACCTTTGTGACATTAGCTAGTGTATACAGTATTCTTGGTGTCTGAGTTATCGAATTATAGTAGCTGATACCCACGACTTCGTTCGCATGGATCGAGGTTTTTAGGTTCCCGCGGGAACTCTTTAATTTTACGGGATAAAAAGTAACCTATTCTCGACTATAATCTATCTCTGTGCAAAATTTTTTCCAGAACTATTCAGCCGTTTTGGCGTGATTGAGTAACAAACATCCATTCATCCGTCCAAATTTCGCATTTATAATGTCAAAGTATAGGTAGGACTAACTAAGCCACGCTTGCGTGGAATATCTGGAGATCTTTTCGGAGTCGAACTCTATTTTGTACAAGTGTAAACTTTGAAAGTGTCTTTCTGTCTGTCTGTTAAGCTTTCACGGCCCGTCTGTTCACCGATTTTGACGAAATTTGGTTCGGGATTCAGTTGCATACCGGGGAAGGGCTACTTTTTATCCTAGAATTATGGCTTATGGTCGTGATTTTATACCTATTACACCTAAGTTTTTGTCGGCTCTTCTCAGTAGAATCTGCTTCCCGAACCGACATTTCATGAGTGGCACTAGTTGTCATACGTCAAATAAATAGTTTCAACAATTAGTTTAATTTTAAATATATAATTTAGTTTAATTTTAAATATTATTTAAAATTAAACTAAATTGTCTGGTTTTAACAATTTATTGACAGGTTTTAATTTTCAAATTTAAAATAATAACAAATCTTGAATTAAGAAATTTAGTTCAAGTTTTTAATTTAGATTTTAATGTACTTTATTACTCATCTGAACAATTAATATTGTTCAAAAAGCGGTCTTTTTTTATTTGGCCTTCGTATTTCGACAAAAAATGTCATTCGAAGTTTATGTAATGTAAAAAAGAAATTCGTAATACATTGTAACAACAATTTAAATCCCGAAAATAAATTGAGATACAATTAAGCGGCAGAGGTTCTGTACAAACAACATTGCAATCAGCTTTCGGATTAGACCCGCTGATCCCCAAATCTTGTTCCATCACAATTTATTTTGAAAGGATTGCAAATTAAAAAAATATTTACGCAGCACAAAAACAGTGAAATGAGTTTATTCCTCAAGATCTTGGGGGAAAAAATTCAAAGGCGAATTTGTTTTGTACCTAATCTGTGACGGGAATGAAAAAAAAATTTCCTGATGGTAAGTGATGATGATCTAAGATGGTAGTGGGCTAACCTATTAGGGGCATGGCAGTTATATTAAACCCATACCCCTATTCGGTTTCTACACGGCATCGTACCGGTACGCTAAATCGCTTGACGGCACGTCTTTGCCGGTAGGGTGGTAACTAGCCACGGCCGAAGCCTTCCACCAGGTCAGACCAGGATGCGAAAGTTATGATGGATGTATGGATGTATGGATGTATGGATGTGTGGATGTATGGATGTTTGTTACTCAACCACGCCCCAACGGCTGAACGTATCTGGCTGAAATTTGGCAAATTTGGCAATTTGGTTAGATTATAGTCTGGAATAACACATAGGCTACTTTTTATCCCGGAAATTTAAAGGGTTCCGAGGGAACCAAAAGAACCTCAAACCACGCAGACGGAGTCGCGGGCATTCGCTAGTAAATTATAAATTCCCAAATTGACCCTTCCGGGGATCGAACCCGGGACCTCCGCACGTTAAGACAACAGCGCTACACGCTGCGCCACGGAGATCGTAAATTTCCTGTAATGTACATCCACTTTGAGTCGTAGCTGTATAAAGAAACAAAGTAGAGAGCAGACGTGCACGCTGTTTGCATTGCATAAAATATTCTTTACAAATAATGAACGAAGCTGCGGGGACGCGGACTTCACTGTGTTGATCTTGCTTGCTCTTTTTTAGGGATCCCTTGACGCAAGAAAAGTAAAAACTCCAAACGCACGGCAAATGAGAATCGTGTTCTAAACGCTAGTCGTCATAGAGTTAATATTGGCGAGATTAGTTTATTTTGGTTACTTTCACAGCATTATGCCATATGGTATATTATTATGGGGTAATGCTGCAGATATTAATTCTGTTTTTGTGCTGCAGAAGAGGGCTGTTCGAGTCATATTTAATATGGGACCAAAACAGTCACTAAGAGATTAAATTAAAAGAAATCAATATTATGACAGTGCACAACCAATATATATTTGAAAATTTAGTAGATATATATGTGCATAAACACATTGATAAATTCAAGAAGAAAAGTGATTGTCATAATGTCAATACCAGAAATAAGTGAAGAAACAGTGGTTCGCCCCGAACTGAGACCTCGCGGTATCTTATGATAGTTTCAGTATATAATTAATAATTATACTTGGTTAAAAACTACATGCGCCAACTTGATATCTGTGTGTTATTTTATATCTTAAATATCAGTACTACCATAGTACTAATACTCAACGCAAGGTCGCGGAAATAATCAGTTTGCATTAGTAATACTGCAAAGATATCGCGATATAAAGATATAATTAGTTCTAAATTTAGTAGGTTTATTGAACAAACGTAAAAGAACAATTAGTTAGATAAGTTAACAATTACTTGAATCAACAAATATTATGTCAAAGTAAATTAGTACCACTTCTCGACACAAGATAGTATTAACTGTAATAATTTATAATGTACCATGTTCTGGACAATAAGCGAATTATGAGTAATCAGTACTATCACTAGACTATTTTTTTATTCTACGTAAGATGGCGCTAACGTCTATTATTTGTAAGCACTTGAAACGAATAAACTTTTACAGAGCGCCATCTATTGACATCCTTGTGAAGTTCTGTTAAAAATACTGAAGCTCATTATAAATTAAATAATTTCATTTCCTTACAATATTTATCTAATTTTAGTATTTGTTGTTCAAATACAGGATATAATTCAAATAATTGATCAAGTTTCAGGCTCAGCCTTGCAGAAAATTGGGAGTTCTGAGGTCAACTTTGGACGTTAGAAAATCTCCACTTTGAAAGCCCCCCATTTCGTCAATTTTTGGGGAAAAATTTTAAAAAATATATTTTTAGACTCCATTTCTAATTATGTTTAAAATGATAAAGATGAAAGAATGAAAGATTTTTATAACTTTTTAAACCATATTCTGCCATCGGTTTACATATTATATTTAAATTTGAAGTAATTACGTTTAGTAATTCAGAAGTTATAAGGCTCTGACAGACGGACAATTTTTTTTGACAACCCTAGGACGAACAAGTGCAAATTCACTCAAGTAGACTCAGAGACCTTCGCTTCGCTCGGTCGAAAATAAACTTGTAATGCCTTTTTCTAGGCTTAGTAAAACTAGCAATTCATTTGTTGGAAACAGTGTCCGCTTGTACAATAAGCTCCCAGAAGACGTGTTAAAGATGTCTCTGAATAAATTCAAAGTTAATATAAAACGTAAACTCATTGAAAAATCTTATTACCATGTAAAGGACTACTTAAATGACAAGGAAGCTTAGCAATAATTTGCTCTATGGCTCTAATAGTTCCTTTGTTAAGACGATTAGTGAGATGGTGATAATAAAAAAAAAACCCCGGCTGAGTTTGTTGTGGGCTCTTCTCAGAAGGGCACATTTGGAACCCTCATAGCTTTAGTTTTAAGATACCGTAAACGATTATCACCAACAGGTTTTATGAGTAAATAATTTTTAACATCAATAAGTGTACCTAAAATGTACCTATATTGAATAAATGATATTGAGTATTGAGTATATCTTATGTAGTATTGAATATATATTGTCAAAGCAATGATGTTTTTTATATTACTTAGTCCACAAAACTGACTCCCATTGGATAAGGCTAACAAAACATGATACATATAAATATATGCAATTGAGTCTTCTAGCTAGTATTATATAAAATACAAAGTCCTGACTCACAAACTGACTTACGAGTATATATCGAAACTCTGCCTAAACAACTGGTCCTGACAACATGAAATTTAAAGAGTGTGTTCTTTGTGAAAAGTAGGTTTCCACTAAGGGGTTTTTGAAATTCTACCCCCAAAGGGGAAAAATAGGGGTTGAAAGTTTGTATGAAAGTGCGTCATTTTTCAAGTCATAGCGCAAAGCTGAATTTGGTCGCACACTCAGCTTTGTGCTGGGCATTGGCAGCAATACCCAGCACTGATAAGCCCAAAATGCCTTCAGTATTTCAGATTAACCGAGCAAACAGACAAAAAAAAACAATATAAAAAAACCTTACAGAACCAAGTACCGTAAACGCTCGTCTCGCCCTATTTCATTCATTCATTCACTCCTCCTCGGCCATACACTTCCAGGCATTACGCGATAATGATTTTCCTTCGGGGGAAAAAGGAAAAATTTAATTTCCACCCCGATAGATTATTCGCCTGTATTTATGTACTTTGCGAATTTCAGCGACTGAATTAGAACGCCTTTGTTATTCTTCAGTTTTATCTTATTTCGTTTTACTTCATGTCACGCCTTGGAATTTTCCAAGACAAATATTTATTAGACTTTTTTGACATCATCCCTAGCGCAGTTGTGAGCGCTGTGGTATTACAAGTGGGAGATCCCGGGTTCGATCCCCGTCGGGGTAAATTTTTAATTTCTAAATTTTCTCTGGTCTGGGCTGATGATCGTGGCGAAAATACCGGACTATAGTCATGAAATTATTGCAGTTTGAACGATTCTCATTATCTATGCATTTCTAATAATTCGGACGTCTGGAAGTGAGTGAGAATTGAATAGAAAGAGTCCATCATATTTATAGTACGGTACAAACAAAAAAGCATTAACCCAGACAACTGTGGTGAAGTGCTCCCGCAACGCTACCAACCGAGACAAGTGGAGGAGCATCGCGTGGGAGGCGGTGCGGCTTAATTTAAAGAATAAGACCGATGACGAATGCACCCGAATCATCCCAGCAGTCACAACCACTCTGTCAAGAGTGCACGACTGAGAAGAAGAAGAGACATTTCTCTAAAATTTTCGAAAAAGCGATTTGTAATCGAATTTACTCGTTCTTAGAAAGGTTCAATATACTCGATAATAATCAATATGGCTTTCGAAAAAAGCGATCTACTACATTTGCTGTCTACAAATACATCCAAGAGATTCTTGAATGTATGGAACAGAAAAAGTATGCAGTAGGACTCTTATTGGACATGACCAAGGCCTACGATAAAGTGTCACATAAGATATTACTAGAAAAAATCTATAATTCGGGGATCAGAGGGAACGCTTACACATGGTTAAAAACGTACCTACAAAACAGGACACAATACGTCCAAATACAAAATTATGATACAAAAACTCAAGAAATTTGTACAATTGACTCAAATACAGAAATTATTAACTGGTCTATACCTCAGGGAAGTGTGCTCGGGTGTACGCTTTTCTTACTATATATAAATGAGTTGCCGAAAGTACTAAGCTCGGAGTGCAAAGTCATAATGTTTGCAGACGACGTATCATTACTCACCAAATGCTCTGATGCTACCGAATGTGAAAATAATATTACTGGAATCCTAAATAAAACGCAAAATTGGCTAGAGAAACATCACCTACAAATTAACGTTAAAAAAACCAAACTTATACAATTCAGACCTTATCAAAAAATACCACTAGACTTAAGTAAATTATCAGCACAAATAAATATTGAGGAGGTAGGGGAATTCAAACTTCTAGGCCTGAGTATCGATACCCACTTAAATTGGAAACAGCATGTACAAAATATCAGACTGAAGCTGTCGCGGTTTGCATATGCCCTAAGCGTCCTCAAGGCGAATGCAAACTTCGAGACAGCTCTATCTGCTTACTACGCATATGCTTACTCATGGCTTAAGTACGGTATTATACTTTGGGGCCAAAGTACGGACGTTGAAGACCTATTCATTGCCCAGAAAAAGTGCGTACGAATATTAGTTAACATTAGGCAAAGAGAAAGTTGTAGGCCTCATTTTATAGAAAAAAAAATCCTGACATTAACATCTATCTACATAATGGAGACAGTCTTGTTTGTAAGGAAACACATACATCTATATAAAACATTAGAAAGTACATATAACCGAATCCCTCGAAATCAACATAAGCATAATCTAGCTCTTCCACGTTATACTCTAGGAATATCAAGCCGTAGTAGTCCGTACTTTAGATCAATTATTATTTACAATAAACTCCCTAATACTATGAAAGAAGAAAACAAAGAGGCTACCTTCAAAAGAAAATTAAGACATTGGTTAATACAAAAATGTTTTTATAACATTCAAGAATTTCTGACTACATAGACCTCAATAGCACGATAAATGTATTTAAAATAAATTATGTATTAAAACTTATAATTATTCAATTATTTTAATTTTATTGTAATAACTTATTTAATATTATTTTAGCCATTGACTACGACTTCTAGATTTAATAACTTGACGAGACTATTTATTTATCTAATATTTGTAATAGATTTAGTGAATCTTGTGTAATTAATTTAAAATTTAAATCTTGTGTAATTAATTTAAAATTTGCAATGCCCTGACAGGGCCTCATGCCGATGTACTTGTATGTAGACATGAATGCAAATAAATGGAATAATAAACATATAAAAACTGAGGGCAAAAACACACTATGGACATGGATTTTATGGAGCCGCATTGAATTGGACTTCCTATGTACCTGCAATCAGCAAAAAAATATTATGATTATGATTGAGTACCGCGACATACCGCAACGTGGTTCCAACACAACGCGCAGACTTTTAGCATAGACTAGTATCTTTCTTTAAGTCCTTTTTACGCTCTATATGCGTGATAAATAAAACTTGCTTTAGAGCAATATAGAGACTCAATTTAGACAGCAAACTCTTTTGGAATTACACTCATTCGAAAAGCAATAATCCGTTTTACCCATAACACTTCCAAAACTCGTCTCCCTACCTTTATTCCCTTGAAGGCACGTCCTGTGCGTATTTTTCTTTCATTCCCACTTTATTGCCTACACCTACGCGTACCTACGTAATGCGTGGGTAGGTGACGCATTCATCTTTGGGGAAAAGGACCCCTTTAAATAGAAACTCGATTGACAGTTCCGTATAAAGACATTGCACCCTTGGGAGTTGGGACGTTGAATCTTAGAAGTGGATAGAATATGCCAAAACCACACTACTAGGTTGCCCAACGCGACGCCAAAACGTGCCGGCTGTATTAAGTGTGCTTCTGGCTATGGAAAGGATCCGGCAGCCCGGTCTTTATTTGTATGGGCGTCGAACTTATACTAACGTTGTGATAGTAGGCTGTACGTCCATATTCAGTCAGTCAGTTTGTCAATATGTAGGTATATGTAGATAAGTAAGATTTTAAACATTTTTTTTTTTGTTTCGATAAACATAGCAAAGTGAAGTGACTTTACTAAATACAGTTCATAGTTTTAGAAGCTTTCGCTCACACTGCCATAAACTTAACTTATGCGCGAACTCTCTATGAAACTCCGAGATCGAGTTGTATTAACATAATAAACTTACACTCGAGGCTTCAAAACCTTTCAGGTAGATTAGTTTCTACACATACCTAATTTCCAAGTAGTACTTATATACTATAGTAAGAATATACAGTCGCGTTCAGAAAATGTTAACCAGTTTTCAAATAAGATTCTGTATAACACTAAGGTCACACATTAAGGTTTTAAACACCATATCACAACTATCCTATTCCGGATAATGCCCGCGACTTCCTCTACTAGGATTAAGGCTTTTTGAATTCTCACGACAACTCTTTAATTTTCCGGGATACAACCTATCTTTGTTAATATAATATAATAATAAAAACAGTTAGAACTGAGCCGTAAAATCGTAGCAGACATAGAAAGACACATTTTCGCATTTTATAATACTTATTATAGTATGGATAATGGATATGGATTCAGTAAATCCATAATAATATTATAAATGCGAATGTGTGTCTGTCTGTCCGTCCGTATGTCTGTTTGTCTGTCTGTTTGCTACGCTTTCACGGCCCATCTGTTCAACCGATTTTGCTGAAATTTGGTACAGAGATAGGTTGGAGGACGAGAAAGGACACAGGCTATTTTTATCCCGGTAATTAAGGAGTTCCCGCGGGAATCGGAAAAACTTTGTCCACGCGGACGAAGTCGCAGGCATCATCTAGTTCATTAATGTATTCACCTGAGCCTTAATAAATGTGAATCGCTAGAACAAAGAACACAGAGTTCAGTAAATCCAATTAAAATCCATTCAATTCATCGAGATATAAAAGGGTTGGAGCACGAGTGCGGTATTATGAGTATTAGTTAATTGCCGATTCGTTCAATAGGCCGATCGGAGCTGATATAATCCATTGATTAAACCCCATACCCTGTTTCATTCTGGTTATTAAATGAATCCCGCAACTTCATCCGTGTGAATTTATCTAGCTTTTTTAATCCCGTGGGACCGCTTTGATTTTCCGGGACAAAAAGTAACCTTGGGACGAGTGATATGTACTCGTCCGCACCAATAGGAAGATCTTCCTCCGGGCTGGTGTTGTGCCCAGGGACCTTTCAGGTCCGACCGTTGTAAGTTCGGTTAAAACGGTCTATATATAGCGCGTGCATCTAACGGGTGCTTCGTACATTAACATGTTTAACGACCTACGAGTACCTTGCGCAGTAGTGAGCGCTGTATTCTTAAATGTGGGAGGTCCACGGTTTGACCCCCGGCAGGGTCAGTTCGGGAATTTATTATTTCTCACCATCTTTTCAACCAATTTTGATGTTTAGTATAGAGACAAAATTAAAGATTCAATATCAAAATTAGAGATTACCTATTCAGTGGTTAGAGTTCTCGCGGGAATTAAAAAAACTTAACTAATGCGGAAGAAGTCGCGTGCATCATGTAGTAGGTAAATACAAAATTGTCCCTATGAAGGGAAACCAATGATATAGGAACAAAGAAAGCCACGGAGCAAGGCATTAAGCCTATTACGTTATGAAATCGATGCGTCCCATCTCCCTGCGGGAATCTTCGAGTACCTATTTCGATAGGCTGCCAGTATTAAGCTGAGTTAAGGTGTACATCTACCGGCCATGCTGTGCAGCTTTTCTGTCTCAGCTGCATAATGTATGTGATTATTGTGATGAACTTGATTTGAAGGAATATAAATAATTTAATGCGTAAAGATAGGATAAATGACATCTTAAATTATTTTATTTTATGTATACTCAAATGAAAGGAATGTATTTTAATGTATAACTAAAACAATAATATATTATTATATTTTTGAAAATAAAGACTATATGACTAGAGGATCATCTAAATATATCTAAATAATTAATACTTATGAAGTCTTTAGTTGACTATGCGATAGTCTGTTTGTGAAAGTTCTTTACTATAAATAATTAATTTTACCACAAGTCATTTAAAAAAAAAAAAAACACGACTGCCCTGCCAAAAATTGGATATTGAACTATAGTGTTATATATTTTATGAAGCTAGGGATTCTAACGATACCTCATTTATCAAAAGTAAGGTTCAGGCGTATAGAAGTTATGGTGGAATATACTAACTCACATACATACATGAACCCTGAAAACAATATACTCCTTTTTTCAGGCAGTCGTATAATTATAATGTCCTTGTTATGTTAAAGCTTGTTACGCATATTATTTGTACGCCATACAGTGGTAGGATACATGAAACTTTTATTATTGTAACACCTTTATGTACCTACTGTATTCACAAATAAATAAATGAAATGAAATAACAATCGCCATCGACTGATCTGCGTTGTCAGAACTATAGGCCACACGTCCCTCAAAAAGCTTTAGTTAAAGCTACAATTCTTCTCAACTAGCAAAACCGCTGAGCGATGGACGACCAGCCCAATGAGCGGTAAAGCCGATGCAGACCGTCTCCGGGGCCCGACGGGGAAACACCGTCAAATTAATCCCCGGGCCCTGCTAGCATTAAGCATTCATGGTTTCGCAATTCCGTTATGCCTGCGAAACGCTCGCGTTTTTGTTTCTCTTGCTCCCCTTTGAATACAGGCGCGGCCATTTTTTCGCCGATTTTCCCTTTGTAAGCGACGTTTCACAGATGCGTTTCTTTTTTTTTTGAACGGTAGGAAGGTACGGTAGCATAATATATTTTTTATACCACTATAAGTTAGCCCTAGAGTGCGATATCACCTGGTGGAAAGTTATGATGCAGTCCAAGATGTAAGGGGGCTAACCTGTTAGGGGTACGGCAGTTATAATAAACCCATACGCTTAATTAATGTCATAACTTTAAAAAGTCATAATCATATTAAAATTAAAACTAAAAAAATATTATTACAATAAAATCACATATTATTATAATAGCTACACAAGCAGGTGAAACTATAAAAACAAACTTATTCTACATACCTTTCAATGTCTATCGAATATTATCGACTTCTCGGTTAGTATTAAACACAATCGTATCCATCTTCATCACGTAAAAATGTGAAAGGTAAAGGCAGATTAATCGCTCGTCGAAAACAAATCATGAAACATCAAGCGATCTTTTATAGCTGGTCTGTGGAAATATCCAAATGTAGCAAAATATTATTCTAGATTATTCGTGAAAACAAACGAAAAGCTTCCATAAATACATTTGGGGTCTGTCCATCAGACGCCTGTCAGCGTTTGATATTATTTATCCACGCAGAAAATTGGAGCAAAGTAAAAAAGGAGCATAAAATAAATATACGCGTAAATATTATTCGGATGAGATAGCATTTACATATAATAATATTTACTTGCGAAGGTGAAATTAAGAGGTACCTAGTTCAATTCATTTTTTGGAAAAAAAAACTAGATTCAGTACCTATATTCCGGTTTCCCCACCTTTTTAATCCATTACAATGTAGCCCTTGACTGCCATATCTCACCTGTTAGTAATCCATACCCCTAATAGGATTCTACACGGCATCGTACTTGTACGCTACACGGCATCGTACTTGCACGCTACACGGGATCTTACTTGTACGCTAAATCGGTAGGCGGCACGTCTTTGCCAGCAGTGTGGTAACTAGCCTCGCCCTCGTATGGTAATTTTTCTTTGCTGTAATGCTTAAGGCCTCTCATAAAGCGCAATTGTAAAATTAAACGTATTTTTTTACATCAATGTGTGGGCACATAAATTTTTTATGAAATATTTTTCGAAACACGTTTCACTAAAGTTACCACGAAATTCGGTATTTTTTTACACCTGCCAACAAAAGACCACTTTTAGGCCTTTTTACAAAAACGGAAGACCGTCTGAGTAACACTTATAACGCCTTATCATCTTTGGTATAAAGGTCATATTCAAATAAAAAGTTACATTAGAACTACAAGTATAGTTCGGTCTGTCGTGATGTATTAAAAGAGGGGGAGTCATCAAGATTTAAGATCACTGTTTAACAACTTTACAGCTGGGCACTTGCCATTTTTCAGTCAGTTATTATTAAGAAGAGGACAAACAATCAAGCTAACTTTATTTCCTAAGTGATACTTGCTGAAATAACACGGGTCTAATAATAAACTTTAAGTAATGAAAACCATTTCTTTGGAAACACTTCATTTTCCCAATACTAGTGGTTCGCCCCGAACTGAGACCTCGCGGTATCCGTAAGATGGTTTTAACTATATTTTGTAATAGTTAAATTTTAACATTAGACGCTAAAGAGCTAAAGAGTTATTGGAGAAACGAATGAACTTTTACGGAGCGCCATCTATTGACATCATTGTGAAGTTCTGTTAAAAATATAGAAGCTCATTAAAAATTTAATAATTTCCTTATAATATTTATCTAATTTTGGTATTTGTTGTTCAAGTACAGGATATAATTCAAATAATAGGGATGATGACAACTCAATAAAATCAGCTACTCTTTATCAAACTTAAAAACGCACTTCTAGTATGGAAGTTGTATGACGTCATCAAATTTCAACGCACTTTTTTCTTACATCTATATTTTAAAAAGGTTATCAAACTTGAAACTAATCGAGGATGTGAATTTTAGGTCTTGTGGAAGACCTTCTATTTAATAATCAGTTAGAAATAATTTATTTTTGGTATAGGCATCATCTCTATTGATCAAGTTGCAGGCTTTCAGAAAATTGAGAGTTCTGAGGTCAACTGTAGGTGTTAGAAAACCTCCAATTTGAAAATCTCTAATTGAATTCGTCAATATTATGGTAAAATTAAAAAAAAAATATTTGGACTGTATTCCTCTTTTAAAAATCTTTAAAATGATATACCGCAATCCTATGTAACGCTATAAAAAAATATATTACTTCGCATTCGCTTCGATGAGAGCCCCACTGAAATAAAGATTTTTATAACTTTTTAAGCCATTTTTGGCTGGAGGCCATCGGTTTACATATTATATTTAAATTTGAAGTAATTACATTCAGTAATTCAGAAGTTATAAAGCTCTGACCGACGGATGGACGGACAAGTGCAAATTTACTCAAGTAGACTCAGAGACCTTCGCTTCGCTCGGTCAATAATTTATACTTCTCAGTATTTTCTCGCTAAAAAACTTCTAAAGTCGATGTTCGTAAAAGATTTGAAAGGTTAACCAAACTTACAAACGCTTTTCTCACTGTATGATTGCTAAACTGTGCTCAAGATCGATGAACATTTCACGTCCTCGACGAATTTAATTTAATTTCGAGTTCTAAAGGTTACCTGGTGTTTTAATGAAACTGAAATTATTTATACCTTGAAACTATAAAATTTGAATAAAATATTGTACATAAACTAGATTTCACATTAATTTCATTTAAATTATTGCTATGAATTATTCTGAAAACAATTTAAAAAAATCTACTACTCTGTGCGTTGTATTTTTATCAGCAAAAACACACAAGAGACAAAAAAAAGTGTCGGTCGGGCATAAAGATACAGTCTTCTTACCTAACTCAACTGTAAGGATTTCTCGTGCATTTTAATGCATCCCCTAGAAAGACTACTGGGAACACAATTCCTGAATGGACTGAGTAATACCTTGTAGTACATTTTTCAGGAATTGTAAACAAATTCTCTTTTTCATACATTGGCAGTGCCATATAAACCAGTATACAGATTGGAACTTAATGGGCTAGCCCCGGTACAGAGGGGCATGTAGTGGCAAGCATTATTTATATGTATGGAGCTGGACTGACTTAAGCACACGACGGTGGCGGAGATGCACTGTGCAAACAACACACACAAATAATATTTACCGCTACGTGCATCTCAAGTGAGGCTAAGATCTTTAAGGAAAAATGTGGATTACTTCAGTGGGGCTACGGCCTACGCCGTAGTGCGTCTACGTACAAAAGGAAACCGGCGGCCAGTCGTTTTATTTGGAACCTTTTAAATCACCGATGAGGGTAATGAGCTCGAAAATCTTCTATACTTCTATACTAATATTATAAATGCGAAAGTTTGGATGTCTGGATGTATGGATATTTGTAACTCAATCACGCCCCAACGGTTGAACGGATCTGGCTGAAATTTGGCACAGAGATAGATTATAGTCTAGAATAGCACATAGGATACTTTTTATCCCGGAAAATTAAAGAGTTCCCGCGGGAACCAAAAAACCTCAAACCACGCAGACGAAGCCGCGGGCATTCGCTAGTAAATTTATATTCGCGAAATGAAATCTTAACTTGGGATACATTCCTTGAGAAATTCCGCCTCAGGCTTCGTAAAGATTATTAAGGTGCCTTCTCCCGATGCAAGATATCACAAGCAAAACGAGATTGTAACTCTCCGCATCGAATTCCTCGCAGCTGAGGACTAAACTCTTTGCATTAAGCACACGATTGTAGGCTTTTTGGTATATCAAATATGGTGTACCAAATATCATCAAAATCTGACGACCTCCGTAGCGCAGTGTTGAGCGCTGTTGTCGTAACGTGCGGAGGTCTCGGGTTTGATCCCCGGCAGGGTCAATTTGGGAATTTATGATTTCTAAAATTCAGACCCTGGTCTGATCTGGTGAGAAGCTTCGGCCGTGGCTAGTTACCACCCTACATACAAAGATGTGCCGCCAAG
Organism: Erebia palarica; assembly: GCA_964035005.1. Lineage (NCBI taxonomy): Eukaryota > Metazoa > Arthropoda > Insecta > Lepidoptera > Nymphalidae > Erebia > Erebia palarica. The sequence continues at coordinate 15,073,156 of OZ035989.1, forward strand.
CGATTTTGCATTCCAGTACGATGTCGTTTAGAAACCGATTAGGAGTATGGTTATAATATAACTGCCATGCCCCTAACATGTTAGCTACTTAGCTACATAGCCATCTTAGACTGAATCATCACTTACCATTAGTTGAGATCGCAGTCAAGGGCTAACCTGTAGTGGATAAAAATAAACTGTTGAAAAGATGGGCCGTTACAGTATTATAGGCGTCTGCCTACCACCCTTAGACACCCTTTCGCATTTACAATAATAGTGTACATGTATATTCAATCATCATGGGAACCTACCATAATAATTGAGGAATTGCTGTTAACTTCAAATTGTATTGTTTACACTTTCGAGAGAGTTATAATTTGTTTCTTTTTAATTAAAAGTTACTATAGACTTTTTCATTTAACTCTTGAAGGACAAAGGCCTTTAATAATTAAGATGGCGCAGTGAATTAATTGGTTACAAAAAAAATATTTTGTAAACAAAACAAGTATATTTTTAAAGTTTTAGTTGGTAATGGCACAATTTAGGAAGACACGTTCTTTCCTACTAAGAATATACAGGTATAACTAACTCATTATATTAATATAAACTCGCCGGCATATTTAGCGGAACATAAAAAAACCCAAACCAGCTTCTTCGAGCCTTCTTCGTACCATACGCTCACTTACGGTTACACCCCGCACTGCTTCTAACTGCTCATGCTGCTGCAATGCTCGGCCGCATACCGCTCGGGTACCTCAAGCTTATCTTAATGATATGAATATCACTGTTATGGAGTGGCCGGCGAGATCACCGGATATGAACCTAATAGAGCACGTTTGGGACTTGCTGAAAAGAAAAGTTAAGTCCAGAATTCCAGCTCCTGCCAACGTGGGAGAACTGCGAATCGCCGTAGTTGAGGAATGGCGGAGACTATCCCAGGAGACCATCGATAACATCATTCTCAGTATGCCTAGACGGGTAGAAACTTTAATAAGAGCACGTAGAGGAAATACGCGATATTAATCACCATTTTTCTAATTTAATTAATTGTTATTTTAATATTAAATTTCACTTTTCCCGGTTACATGAAAAGTTCAAAAATGTACCATTTTTCACAAATAGCCTTTACTCGCAAAATCTGTTCTTAATGTGATCTCATTTTAAGTAAAACAAATGAAACTTTAAATAACAAAAGTGTAGTAAGTAGATTTTAAAATAAAACCATATTTTTTTAATTATGGACGTTTTTTTTATGTTCCGCTAAATATGCCGGCGAGTTTATTTAACTAGATGATGCCTGGGACTTATTCCGCGTTGTATAAGTTTTTTTTATAAAGGTAGGTTGCATCTCGGAAAAAGACACTTTTTGTCCCGGAAAATTATGGAGTTCCCGCGGAAATTAAAAAAAAAAACAAATTCCACGCCGACGAAGTCGCGGGCATCAGTTAGTATGTTATAATTTATTTGCCTACATTAATAGCGCAAATATACCAGAGACAGGACAAAACGTTTGCGCGAAACGTTATTGTCCTGTCATACTAGCGTATGCAGTTACTGATAAAAGTGAGTTACGCGTGATTTTTCTCCGCCTGTATTTTTTTTGTTACTTAATAATGTTCTATTCACCAAGATATTGTCCGTGAACCTAAATTTGCAAGTTACTTTACAAATTTAGGTTGAAGTTAAATTAGTAAATAGCCTTAAGGGTACATCGCGGTAAATTTGAACTTGTTTTTATTTTAGAAGGTAATAAAAAATACAGTAATTAAAACCTTGCAAAATTTTACTTCTAATCAAGTTAAAGTAAAATAGATAATTTAGTTTTTATAAGTATATAACAATTCGTTCGTAAAGTTGTTTGTTGTCTAACTAAATAGTAACTGCTTTGTTGGTCTACTAGTCTACTATGTTTGACTGCGCCCGACGAGGTTCCGGGTTCGGGTCCCGGGTCGGGCCGGCTATTGGGGTTTTCTGACCAGATATTCTCAGTTCTTGCCCGGAGTTAGGAAGTTGGCGGTGTTTCACCCCCGTGCCTCGGAGAACACGTTAAGCCGTCGGTCCCGGTTATTATCACTAACATGATAAGCCCGCAAACCCGCATTAGAGCAGCGTGGTGGGTCTAAGTTCTAATTCCCACTCTCCTATGAGAGACCTGTGTCCAGCAGTGGGACGATAATGGGCTGTAGTGTTAACTAAGTAGAAGCTATATCAGTAAGTATCAATGGTAGCTCATAGTAAGATGACTTCGTCTGTTTACAAAAAAAATGGTCAGCGCTGTTGTCCTTTAAACGGTAGATACCGGGTTCAATCTTGGTCAGTTTAGGAATTTATAAGTCCTGAATTTTCTCTGGTCTGGTCTGGTGGGAGGCTTCGGCCGGTGCTAGTTACCACCCTTCCGGCAATGACGCGCCTCCAAGCGATTTAGCGTTCCGGCACGATGCCGAGTAATAACCGCTCAAAAAATCCCGGGGAAACTCACAAAGTATAAGTGCTTATAATATTAGCACAGAAAAGGAGTCAACTCAAATCTTTAAAGAAAATAAAGCAATCCAAATGCCCACATTAAAGTCAGTCGGGTTTCACCATCATTAAATATTCTTCACCCATACACTACTCGTTTGTCTTTTCAGGACGTCTCTTCAAGAGGCGCAGCGTATAAAGATATGAATCGTATATAAATTGAATTCAAACGCGGATAAACAAGCCAGGTAATGTCGAGGCGAGCCCGTAAATCAACTCGGAGGACTGGCGTAGAGGTGGAATTGTAATCGGGGCCTTTTTCCAATAATGCGCCCCTCGCATCAATCAATTAAAGGAGGCCCTGTGTTTGTTTGACTTTGATAAGTTGGTGGTTGGCTGATTGGGAATAAGATACGATATATTTTGAATCATCTCGACAGGCAGACAGACAGACAGAGAAGTGGAAATTAATAGGGCCCTGTTTTGTCTTGTGCGTATATTATAGATAGAACTATCGCTAGGAAGGCTAATTCAGTATTTGGTGGGCCCAGATAGATATGACCACTAAAAGATGTGATAATATGGTTACAAGACGTGAGAGAGATAGCGTCAGTTTTTATACTGGTACTCACATAGGTACTGCGCATTGTTTAATAATACTATACAGGAATCAACCTTCCTAGTTCATAATTGGTAACCATAACGCGTCTTTGAGCCGCGATAAGTAGCCAGGTCCCCAGCTACATGCGGGCAGGCCATCATTATTGTCACCAGAGGAGAGCGTATCACCCACCTTTTACTGAATCTGTCTTCTTAGTGATAGTTACCAAAAAGTACAGCTATCTCTTAGTCTAGTAGTACTACTGCGGATCATGACACCTTCCACCAATAGGGATGATGCTTATGTCAAAAATAAATTATTGTTTCCCACAGATTATTAAATAAAGGGTTAGTTTTAAGTTTGATAACCAATTTAAACTACGAATTAAAGGAAGAAAGTGCGCAGAAATTTGATGACGTCACAACCTAGTTTTTTTAATTCATCTGACCCGGTAACAGCGTCGCTAGTATCTATAAAAAATAAAATAAAAACAAACTAAACAGGCACAAAAATTTGTTCTTATTTTGGCCACCGGGTCATATAAGTTTGTGGGACTGTACATCATCTCCGAACTAAAATGAGAGCTATATTTTTATTGCATTATGAAAGCGCAATACTCCCTGCAGAAAGGGGCAGCACTAGATTTAGAGCTATCATTTTAGTTAATAGATTATGTGTAACAGAATTGGCCACATTATTGATGAAAATTAGTTGATGGCCACCATTTTTTAAAATTATATATTAACTAGCGCGTGGCTGAAATCAGACTTGCTAACAAGTGGTGATGCAGTCTAAGGTGGAGCGCGCTTGCCTAGAAGATGCCTGTCCAGTCTTGATTTGAAGGTACTTATATTAAAAGAGGAGGGGCGAATGTAAGTCGGAAGGGCATTACATATCCTAGCGGTTCGAATTAGAAACGAGTGTATCCTCGTTTCTAATTCGTACTTCGCTTCGTACCATCATTTACATTTAAAACATTGGCTCAACCGAATTAGCAGCATTATCTGAAAACCTTAACGCCGGATCACGACAGACTTCTCATAAATCAAGGTAAGGGAACGGACAGAGGTGGAATCGTAACCGTTTCCAATAAGGCGCCCTTCGCATCAATCAATTAAAGAGGCCCCCCTGTTACATTGCTCCGATTCAAAAGTTTCACGAAACGCAAATAAATCCATTTCAAGTTTGTTAATGTTACGAGATGACGATGTCACCGTAAGATTTTAAAAACCGTTAGATTATAATGACTTATAATGACTTATAATTGTTGACTCGACAATGCACGATTGTGTTTGTTTCCACAATCGTGCATTGTCGAGTCAACATCTCCTGAAGATGCTCCGGTGTCGGAGTGAAACGTACGTTGAGAGTGATTTGGAGGATTTGTGTGGTGTGGTGTTGTGCCTGTGCGAATTGCTGGGTGGTGGGTGTCGCATGTTGCAGGTGAAAGACACGCACTGTACCACACAGATTTGTCTACTGTAGCGGATTATAGCGAATTAAACTTTTAGTTCATTCACTATCATGGACTTCCGCAAAGTAACGCCTGCTTCTATTCAATATTATTATTAAGTACCTTGAGTTGAGTGGTTGTCTAAGGAGTATCTTTTTTTTATTCTACTAAAAGTTACAAAAAACCGCGTTCGGGGAGATATCGTATTCCCTTCATCATCTCACCTGGTGGTAAATGATGAGTATAAAAAATGACAACTAAAAGTTGTTTAATATCAATTGAGAATAATAGCTCCCGTACAGATTCTGGTCCTAAGGGTTTGGCGAGTAACGGGCGACCAATCTTCTTTGACTATAATATTATCAAAATCCACAAAGGTTATTATGATCTATTATACAGACGTAAACCCGTTACTGGATGCATTGCTGTATGTATTAATACCTGTACAGTAAGTGATGATGCTCGTAAGATGGTAGCGGGCTAACCTGTTAGGGGTACGGCAGTTATATGAAACCTATACCCTAATAGGTTACTAAATGCCGCCGTACCGGAACGCTTAATCGCTTGGTGGTACGTTTTTACAAATAGGGTGGCAACTAGCCACGGCTGAAGCCTCCCAGCAGATCAGACCAGAGAAAAATTCCCAAATTGGCCCTGTTGGATATTGAACCCGGGACCTCCAATTTGTAAGACCAAGGCGCTCACCATTGTGCCAGAGAGGTCATCACATCACTGTTTATAGTTACTGTTTATTGCTATCAAAAGTAGCTCGAGAGTAATTTTAATTAGGCTTCTATTCCCAGCCATAGTATTATTTCCAGTTAAAACGGTCAGTGTCCGAACTTATGTATAAATGGCTTGACCACTACACATTATGACACTTAAGTGAGTTAAGGGTCGTAATGTAGGCAGAGGGCATACTACCATCGCTTAGAGCAGTATTATTATAATAGTTGACGCTCTTGTTGAATAATTATGACTTATTAGTTAACGACATGATTGTATTGTATAAATCTAATTTTGTTCTCTCTGACATTGACTATTAGTTCTGTGATAAGTAATTGCCTATTTTTTTACATTGTAATGTTATGTTCACTACCCCTACTTCAATGATTAAGTAATCTTTTTTTCGTGATAATATGTACCAATAACTTAAACTTAAATGAATTTTTATTTTTGCATTCCTATAATGTTAAGGCGAAACATTGTCTGTGTTATTTCGTCTTCTATCTTTTGTAAAATGTAAAAACATGTTTCTTGCCAATAAATGAATCTTGTTTCAGTTATGTAATTTTTCAGAATTATAAGCCTTATTTCAGAGACGTCATGGTACATCAAATAAGCCGTACATTTTACTACTTAAAATAATATTGCTTTAAGCAATGGTAGTATGCCCCATGGGGGTTATTACCATCGGTTAAAGCAGTTAATAGTCTAATATAAGGCCGAAATATTTAGCAAGCGCTGATATACTACATAGTTGGAGGCCCAGATCTTCTAATTTTATTTTCCCTTTCATGGTTCACGCCTGTTAAGCGCCCAAAAAGAAAATCTAAAGCCTGTGCTCCAGTAGAAAATCTTGCGAAATAAAAATCGTAGATATTGTATGATTTCAATCAACGAACACTTTTTCTAATTATATCCAGAAGTTATTTGTACGAACCAATTGAATCTACGCTAATTCTTATAGTAACCCTCCAAAACTCAGCTTTAAATCGGATATCCGATTTTCATCTGTGAAAACCTGAAATCTGTCAACATACCCGCAAAAGCCACTAATCACACCTCCCGAAAAACTTCTAAAAACACACTCTTACGATGTCGGAGATGGTTCACATTTTAATCGTAACGATATCGAATATAGTAAAGCTGATTTTTGTTCTTAAGGATCTTACAAATATTTCCTCAAAAATACCCCCTCCTGGGATGCGGGCTTCTGCCCATCAGGGTCTAGGAAGTATTTCCTTAAATATCTCCACTCCTAGGATGCGGACTTCTCTCCCTCACTCCCTTAAATGTCTCCCCGAACGCGTTTTTTTTGTAATTTACACAATATCTACAAGACTTACGTAAAAAACGTCGATGGCAAAAATTATTGTCATTAAACTACCTACAAATATGTTCTATAAATTAAAAACGTAGAAATTATAGGCGGCGCGGCGGCAGAGTCGGGGCTTATCATAAGTGGCACAATCTGTCCCACGTGAAATAAATAAATCATTACATTTCATTTCTATGTTAAGAAAAACATACACTGGAACACGGAAATAATTCACGATAATTCCACCAGCAAAGAAAAGTCGTGGCGTTATAGATGTAAACGTATGTTACAATTTAGAACGCAAAAAGCAAATCCGGCTTAAAAGTTACAATTTTCCACGCCGCATTTAATCACCCTAGAGTGGCGTTCACCTAATTCCCACTCGGTAGAATTATTTATCGTTGAACATATCCAAACGCAGTATTAGTGATAGATAGGATAAAGCGAAGACTCATTGACTCAAGAAAAAGAAGCCATTGGGCTACTTTTCGTAGACTGTCATTCTACTTCTTCTTCTTTCTGCCCTTGTCCCACGCTATGTGGGGTCAGCACAACATGTTTTCTTCTTCCACTCACTTCTGTTATCCGTCAACCTATTATTCACCCCTTTTATACGCATATCCTCTTTCACACAACCCACCCCACTTTTCTTTGGTCTCCCTGTACTCCTTTTCCTTCCACATGTATATCTATCATTCTTCTCGTAATATGCCTTTCTTCCCTCCGTATTACATGCCCATACCATGCTAGCCTATTACTCCTCATCTTTTCTATCACTTACTTACTTTCAAACTTCCCCTTATATATTCATTACTAATCTTATCCATTCTAGTCACACCACACATCCATCGCAACATTCGCATTTCGGTCGCATGTACTTTACTTTCATCCGTCCCTTTCACTTCCCAAAATTCTGAACCATACAATGCGACAGGTCTATTGACTGCCTTATAGATTTTCCCTGTCTTATAGTTTTCGTAGACTGTTTTCATTCATCATCTAAAACTTTAACTTCAAGAAATACTAGTGGTTCGCTCCGAACTGAGTCCTCGCGGTATCCATAAGATAGTTTAACTATACATGTATTGTAATAGTTAACTTTTAACATTAGACGTAAAAGAGCTAAAGAGTTATTGGAGAAATGAATAAACTTTTATAGAGCGCCATCTATTGACATCATTGTGAAGTTCTGGTAAAAATATTGAAGCTCATTAAAAATTTTATAATTTCCTTATAATATTATTTATCTAATTTTGGTATTTGTTTTTCAAGTACAGGATATCATTCAAATAATTGATCAAGTTTCAGGCTCAGCCTCTCAGAAAATTGAGAGTTCTGAGGTCAAATTTGGACGTTAGAAAATCTCCACTTTGAAAGCCATTTCGTCAATTTAGGGAAAAAAAAAATTTTTTCTGGACTCTATTCCTAATCTTTAAAATGATATACCGCAACCCTATGTAACGCTATAAAAAATATTTTACTTCGCATTCGCTTCTATGGGAGCCCCTCTGAAATAAACATTTTTATAATTTTTTAAGCCATATTCGGCTGGAGGCCATCGGTTTACTTAATATATTTAAATTTGAAATAATTACGTTCAGTAATTCCGAAGTTATAAGGCTCTAACAGACGGACGGACGGACGGACAAGTGCAAATTCACTCAAGTAGATTATAATTAATTAGACACCTTCCCTTCGCTCGGTCTATAATTAATTATTTTTAAGCCGTTCCTATGTATTGCTTTTGGCCAGGACATGCCTATGCTTCCCTGCGCTTTTACCTTTGAGCATTTAAAATTATTTACCCACGTACAGCTACAGTTTCCTAGGAAAACATAGCTGCCACATAGCGGATGTAATCGAAACAAGATACTGTTGTTTCTCAGAGAATATGGGTTGACACAGTAACATCCTACAAGGTATTTAATAATAATAATATGTTAGGAATAGAATTATATACACTCATAGCATTTTTTTTTTCCAATATACATTTGCAATAACCTTTTTAAATGTATGCGATAGCCATTCTACTGATTATATTTCTCAGTTGTGCCTCTTTGTAGCGTCTCTAATGGAATATCCAGACTGACATTAGCAATGTTAGGGGAAGTGCAGACACCGCTTATGGTGCGCTGTGAGATAAACTAATGGTACATGAATGGTACTACACATACACCTAACGAACGATTACATGAGTGATAACGAGCAGCCAATCTGCATTACATTTAGAGAATTTAATGTATTTTTTTATATTTGAATTATTTTGTCTGTTGCTAACAGATGCCGTTTATTTTGATTTGCTGCGACAGAACACTTTTTTAACGTCAATAGATATGTCTTAAATCATTAAAAAAACATTTGTCAAACACTCTTCTATGGTCCGCCATATTGAATTTAGTGTGTCGTAATTTTATTTTTCGTATTATTCTCAGCAAACCCCTCTAATTGATACCCTTATCATGGGGATGCATAAAAAATAACTAGTCCACCATCTTTGGGAGTCCGCCATATCGGAATTAAAATAACGTCACTTAACAATTATTAAACAAAAAAAAAGACTAACGACAAAACTTAAATAATTAAAATCTTATATTCTAATATAATAAACAAAAAAAAAAATTGCATGGATATTCGATTAAATGACAAATTAATTAATAATTGTATTTAATATTATCTATTCACACTTAATATAATACTATTTTAATAATTTGACGGAGCACTCAGGTGTCTGAATTCAGGGCCGCTACTCACACTAAAATACACAAAAAAAAAATATATATATGTCGGAGATTAAAATGAACATGATTATTATGTAAAGCGCCATCTATCCGGTATTAATTGTACTAGTTTAAATTCAATCACTCAATTGACTCAAAAGCGCCATCTATAGCGAGCTCAGGTATTGTTAGTACCCGATTATTCAAAAGCCTCATTTGACTCAATTAGTCAATTGACATGCTTTCATGCCTGGATGGGATTAGTGTGGCGGGGGTGATGACTCGAAAGATGAGGGCCGGTGCCCATCGGGACAGTGATTCTTGAGAGCTTGGTGGAGCATGGTCTCTCAGTAATCCCGCCGCGCCGCGCCAAGCCCATCGTTCGCTATATACTTAGTGGTAAGTGGTACTATTTACTTAGTTAATCTACAAAGTGTTTAAAGTGATTTCTGTTTGAACTACTGTGTTAATTCTAACTAGCCTAATATTCTACAAAGTGTAAATATAGTGTGTGCAATAAATAACGTGATCAGCTTCTAGCGTTTATTTGTCCGAGTACCCACATAATGCAAACAGATAAAGACGAAGAACATGCCCACGATGATGAGGTGCCACCTCGGCCTCCAACATATATATATATTTATATAGCTATATAATACATAGATAGCACTTTTTACAAAAAAAAAAACAACACCACCACTTTACGACCAATCGTGAGTGGCACCTAATTCAGAGCAAAAGTCGCATTACAAAGGTCTCTGACATCATGTCAGAGGATAACTTAGTGCGAATAAAAAAAAATACAATTATTATCACATTATTTAAAAATTACAACGTAAGATGAACGTTGCTAAAGAAGTGTAATTGATAGATTATGTGCGCTGTCAAAACTAGGCCACATATAAATTTTTCCACACATGAAATCAGAAATTCAGAAATTGTAATTTTTATTTTTTAATTGACCAGTCAGATCGAATCCGGAACCTCCCGGTTCACAGTAGTGATATAGCTACAATAAGATAAGCTATAATAGCTACAGTCCGTCACTACGACCTCCCTGGCGTAGTAACGCCAGGGAGGTCGTAGTGACGGACTGTAGCTATTATTTTACTGTACTTGCTTTACGGGTAAGTACAATAATTTGAATGCGAAATTTAGGATTTCAATTCTACCCCCTAAACCTAATATACACTATTAGATGTAATAAGTACTTCTATTCAACTAGTACTTACAATTTAATGAAATTAGTAGTCGCTGAAATTGTATGAAGTTCGTGAAAGGATTTCTATGTGAACGCACCTCAATATGCGATGATAGCAATGCTATCCCAAGCCAGTATTCATAATGTTGTAACAGCGAAGTTTGCCTTTGAATCTCTGCGGCTCCTTATTGGATTAACCTAACCAATATGCAGGCATGTGGAATTATTTCCGGCGAGCTTTAATATTAAAATTTTGAACAGAATTAAAATGAAAAATATCTTATGGATATACATTGTGTTTTGAGTCATATTTACGAATGGAAACACCGTAAATATGACTCAAAGCACTTAATGAACCGGGACCGGACAGGACTAAACGTCTGCGCGAAACGTCCGCGTTAGAAGGTAATGAAAATTTATCTTGTCGCGCTAGAGTGTACGGGTACATATAAAAGCGAATTAAGCCATAGCGTAAGTATTTATTAATTAAACATGAATTTTGTGAAAGAGGATCTGCGTGTAAAAGGGGTGAATATGTTGGCGAATGACAACAGTAAGTGGATGAAGAAGACAATTTGTGCCGACCCCACATAGCGTGGGATAAGGACTTTCAGAAGAATTAAAGAAGGTATTTATTCATACAGACGCCCATACTAATGACACACCCGGCCACCATGACAGTTTTAACGTGTTTCACCTAGAGCTACGGTACTCTACCCAGGTTTAGAGAGATAAGAAACTTCATAAAAATTCTAAAAATTTGATTAGCAAAACTTCACAGACCTTCGAGAAAATTATAAAGAACTCTCGGGCATGCAGGTTTCCTCACGATGTTTTCCTTTACCGTTTGAAGCAAGTGATATTAGAGCCGTCTTGCACAACACTGTGATGCTGTCACTTTCTGATAAGTTTATTCTGGGGTTGAAATAAAAAAGACAGGTATAGAATATTTTACTTAAACATATTTAAAGGCCTTGTGCAAGTGGGCCCTAATTTCTTGAAACGCACACATTTTTCGAAAAGTTGGAGGTGCGTGCCCGCGGATCGAACCCGCGACCTTCTACAGGCGGTCGGGTGTCTTAACCACTAGGCTATCACCTTTCAATGTAATTCTATATCGTCCAATCTATCATACAATAACGCACGTAAAAAATCCACTTTTACTCGCTCACCTTATTTACCACCCCATCTACACCTACCCCCCCATTTATTCAGGTGTCCTTTTAAGGGGCTCTCAATGTACCGCGGGTGGTCGCGGGTCCACAAAACATCTTACACTGTCAATGGCTGCGTCCTGATTGAAATTCCATTATCATCGACCCTCTGGTTACAGTCCAATCTTTTGAGGGAAACTTCACATAAAATGGGGATCTTTTAGTGAAAAACTTTTTAGTACCCAACTCAACAGTCAAACTATTAAATACATTATTAAATTCATGTTTCCATGAAGAGGGTTATCCCCCCGTCGATGTTTCCCTACTAACATCATAATTTAAGCGAAAGTGTATCGGTCTGATTTTTGGGTTTCAACTTATGTTTGTACCAAAATTATCATCAAAATCGGTTAATAAAGCAAATGGTCCGGAAAAAAAACAGACAAAGCGACAGACAGATTCACTTTCGCATTAGATTTTTCGGAGTTATCACTTGAAATATCGTGACGACACTTGTTTGCCCCAGAATGCTTTATAATCCAACCGCCAACCCGCACTTAGCCAGCGTGGTGGGCGATGAACAAAACATTCTCGTGCTCAGTATTGATCCATAACATGATGGTGGGTTTCAATGTATTTAATTAACCTTTTACCTGGCACATTAATGTCGTCATCACGTAATCCGATGTCCTGTAATGTGAGCCGACCCCACCGAGAGCTTTTCCTCTCTGCTAACTTTGGCTTTCGGGCTTTGTATTGCGCGGATTTACCGACACCTTTTATGAAGGGTATAAGAATTGCGGGCTCGTGTGGGTTCAGGCTTAGAAACTTGCCTTTGAAAGTGTTTGCCAATTTTGGAGCGGCTCATTTAAGGTGTGTCCAAGCATAGGGCGGCAAGTGTGCGGCAGCTACACAGTGGCGTTAAGGTCTAGCCCCACTATAGAAGCGTGGCGGCGCGGTGCGACAAGTATTCTTTGCATTAGGTTGTATGGAGCTGGGCTCACTTAAGCAACGCAGCACGGAGATGCACTGCGCGACGCGGCCCTGTACAAACTCGTACAAATTAATATTTGCCGCTACGTGCTGCCGCTCCGTGCATCTCAAATGGGCCTAGACCTTTAGCAGTACACGATTCTACCGCGCACTAGCAAGAACCTAAGGCCTTATCCCACGATTACATAATATTAATATTATTTATATTAATAATTATTATTATTCTATATTAATAATAAGCGCGGCAGTCCAATGACGCGGCATTCAGCGCTGCAGCGATTGCCGCTTTGTGTTTGGACACACCTAAAGAAACTTGCTTTTGAAAGTGTTTGCCAATTCCAGGGCGTCTCATTTATATTTTACACCTTGTACACGGTACGTGCGTGGAATCGTATGTTTGCGTGTTTATTTATGCTGTACTTAAATGCTAAGTGCTTAGTTCTAAAGATGTTCTCTTTGTCACCTAAATAGTACCGAGGTTGTAATATAAATCTGCAATGTAGATAGACAGATCGATAGACAAATTCTTTATTGCCACACAAACATAATGATATAAAGTAAACACTTAAAATGTACAGTACATACTAATATTATAAATGCGAAAGTGTGTTTGTTGGTTTGTCCTTCAATCACGCCGCAACGGAGCAACGGATCGACTTAGTTATTGGCATGGGTATACTTGAGGATCTGGAGAGTGACAATTGCTTATCCCGGAAAATTAAGAATTTACCGCGGGAATAAAAAAAACTAAAACGACGCGGATAAGGTCGCGGACATCAGCTAGTCTGTAATGAAATTTATAATGATTAAAATTACACTCGTGGTGCAAACTTTAACACCCAAGCAGGCGAGGGTACGTTTAAATTTCAATGCGCACGTGTATTCGTACAATATAATTTTACGTCTTTTTATACGACTGCCTGAAAAAGGAGTATATTGTTTTCAGGGTTCACGTATGTATGAATGTATGTGAGCTTGTATATTCCACCATAACTTCTATACGCCTGAACCGATTTTGATAAATGAGGTATCGTTAGAATCCCTAGCTTATTCCGGGTGACATAGGCTAGTAAAATTAAAAAGAAATTGATGGGGTGACCATGGTCTCGCAGAGTGTGCAAGTGGCATAGCACCTTCCCCGGAATGCAACCTATTTCTGTGCCAAATTTCATTATAATCTGTTGATGAGATAGGTCGTGAAAGCGTAGCAGATAGTCAGACGAATTTGACGACCTTCCTGGTGCAGTCGTGAACGCTGTGGTCTCATAAGTGGGAGGTCCCGGGTTCGATCCCCGGTAGGGTCAATTCGGAAATTTTGATTTCTGAATTTTCTCTGCTCTGGCCTGGTGGCTTCGGCCGTGGCTAGTTACCACTTTAACGGCAAAGACTTACCGCCAAGCAATTCAACGTTCCGGTCCGATGCCATGTAGAATCCGATTGGGTATGGGTTCAATATAAGTGCCATACCCCTAACAGATTAGCCCGCTACCATCTTAGACTATATCACCACTTGCCATCAGGTAAGATTGCAGTGAAGGGCTAATTTGTAGTGGCGTAAAAAAAAGATATTCCGTATTTGCAGTATTAGTAAGTATGTATTCTGTGCTCTTGAGTAACTGAGTCTGATATTGTGCGATCGAGTGTGCGATCACCATTATAGCCTCGTTCTATACATGTGTGTAAACGCGTTGATTTTATTTAAAAGGGTATAATTTCGGAACGGCCGCACCTATTGGAACGGGTGAAAATAATTCCTTTGAACAATTTTCCAGCAGTATTCATGTAGAAATGAATTCGTTACCAGAATTATAATATTAAAATATTATAATATTATATATTTAAAATAAGTAAAATAACATGCTACATTTTGTGAACTTTAGTGATATAACTTCGTCGATCTTTTTGTCAGCCCTAACGCAGACTACGGTCTATTTGGGCTGCAATTTACAAACGCCAGCCTGTGTTTTTAGTCTAGTGCTTTGGTCTGCAGAATTTGTGGTGTAATTTAAGATATTTTTTTAAAGGCGTTAAATAAAAAATAAAAGAATGCCTGCATAAATTTAGACAAAATTTCCTGAGACTTTTCCCGGAGATTTCTGCGTGTCTCCGAAAATTCTGAGTTCTCGCTCAAGAATTTTAAAAACCAAAATACCAGCGGAAGAATTCGCGAGCATCATCTATAGTTAAGTTATATAAGTAAATTAAGTTAGACTTAGCTCATGTTTAGTTATTCATAACTACTTTGTCGTTGGTTTATATAAACAAGAAAAACTTTCTACAAATGATACTTCAATTAGTTTTAAAGTATGACAGGTCTAATAAAACCAGAACACCAGACTTTAGGAATGATATATATTAACTACGTTCTCACACCAGACTAAACCAGATCTAATAACAAATCATTTTCCCTTGCCGGGAATCAATCTCAGAACTTTTCTGATATAAGACCACAGCGCAGGAAGTTCTGTCCAAACCTTAATAAGCAATTTTCAAAATATCCCTGTTGGTAATCAAACCCAGGACCTCCCAGATACACGACCACAGCCCTCACCACTGCGCCATCATACGTCTGTTTAATAAGTCTGCAGGGCGACCGCGTATCTTCTGCATCAATCATTGTTACAGTATCAATTGTTGTGATTGGCTGAATTTATGGTATTCTTGCTGCGTCAATGGATTTTGTCCAATAGTGGAAGAGTGTTATCCAATCAGAGGTGATTGCGATCGTTACACTGTAGCTGTCAGAGATACGCAGTCGCTCAGCTGTTATCAGTCAAATAACCATTACTTCAAATCTCTTTCCTAGTCGTGGTCTCACGCATCACTTAAGGCAATAAAACTAATCAATGCATGCGCTATCGAGACCGCAGCATATCAGCCTCCGCCATACTAGGAGCATTAAATTGGACTAGCTTGCACTGACCTCCGACCCCGACCTGCATGGAACTGCCGGCTATGGCTGCCACGAACTATGATGACATTGAGATCGAAATAATTGGGGCAGAACCGAAACAGCTATCTATGATTTCATTGTTCCAAAAATCTAAATATAAATGATAAATGATTTATTTATTTCATATAGGACAACTTGTGTCACTTATGAAACGTTAAGACTCTACCACTGGTTCGGAAAACTGAGAAGAGCCGGCAAGAAACTCAGCAGTTGCTATTTTCATAGAAAAGAAAAGGTTACAATATGTAGACAACACAACACACACGTTACAAGTATTACACTGACTTGTGGGTCACTGGATGCGAGGCCGGTTGCTTCCATGCAACTTTGTCATTAATAAAATCATCGATAGTATAATAACCTCGACTTAGCAAATGATGTTTAATACAGTCTTTAAATCTAAGTAATGGCAAATCCAGAAACTCTTTGGAAACCATATTATGAAAGCTTACACTCGACCTTACAAAGGATTTCTGCACCTAGCGCACACGATACGAATTATATAAAAAGACTAGCTAATGCCCGCGACTTCGTCTGCGTGGATCGAGGATTTTGGTTTCCCGCGGGAATCATTTCCGGGATAAAAATAGCCTATGTGCTATTCCAGACTATAATCTATCTCTGTGCTAAATTTCAGCCAGATCCGACTGACTGATCTAACAGTGCACAGCTCAAACCACTGGACGAGTCGGGATGAAAGGACTTGACCGGTGGAACTATGGCAGCTTGCCTAGGTGTCAAAAATCAATGTTCAGCAATGATTTCTTTATTATTGTAATTGTAATATTTCACTGTTTTCAGATAAAAAAGTCTCAGGAGTCTGAATGCTCGGAAAACTGCGAAAATGAACAAAAAAAGTTTCACCAAAAGATTGCTTTCCCACACTAGATGGCGCTATTTATTGTGTTGAGCGAGTCTAAAAAAATATTTTCAAGTATTATTTCTTTATTATTGTAGTTGTTATATTTTATAGTTTTCAGATAAAAAAGTTTCAGGAGTCTGAAGGCTCTGAAAACTGAGAAAATAAATAAAAAAAGTTTCACCAAAAACTGCTTTCCCACACTAGATGGCGCTATGTATTGTGGTGAGTCTAGAAAATGTTTTTAAGTATTGCTCACTACATTTGTTAACAAGTTCAACTATTCGACCACAGATGGCAGCATATGCAATGTGAAAGGGCGTTCCAGTTCAACTATTCGACCATAGATGGCGGCATATGCAATGTGAAAGTTTTGTGAAAATCCTTTAAACGCAGTATTTCAAAATGCTTTGTTCGATCTATTAGTTTGAGACTTGTTAAAAAATAAAAATAATTATAAACAAAACATACATTTCCTTTTCATTACCATTTAATTGATCAAAAATAGATCATTCATAATATAATGACTAAGGTACTTAAATGGTATTCATGTAGGGTTACAAGATTATTAATAGGCATGGATATAATGGAACGTCAAAATGGAGTAGTGCTTAAAGAGGAAAGCGGACGCTCAAGATTTAAACAATAAACGTACTGTTTTTTTTTGTCATTTGAACCCTGACCTTATTTGGAATAATAAATCCATAATAATTTCGTTTTGAATTTTTAAACCTTACTGTAAAAACGGAAATCCTGTGCATTGTCCCGAATCGGAGGGCAATTACTGGTCATGTCCTTTGGCAAGCAGATACTTATTTATTTAAACGTAGACACAAGCTAAGAATTTTTGAGAAGTTACTTAGTCAACTCTTAAGGGGGTAAAATAATATTATTTATATAGAACACACGGAAGAAGTCGCGGGCAAAAACTAGAAAGTGTTTTTTTACTAAGTTTTGGTAAAAAAATAAACAAGGTGTCATGAAACTTTCAATACAAAGGCAGCGCTTTAATTATTGAGGTGCGTTTCAACATCGAGTTCGGCTTTTTTTTTCACCTCTTGTCACTAAAGTCCTGAAAGTTTTGTCCCGTAAAATACAATCATCACGCCCACCCTAACAACGCAACACGTGGTTACATTCTTCCCATGCCAAACGACGCTGTAGCGGTAGGACATTAGCTGTAACTAATGTGAAAATTTATGTGCCTTCAGATAAGAGAAGGACGAAAAGAGAAGAAGAGAAGACTGGTCAGCTACTGTATGGACAGTGCAGTTAGACCATGTTTACCAAAACCACCAAAAACAAGTATGATATAGTCTATAGTCAAACTTATCTGACCTGGTTACAGCGTCGGTAGTAAATAGCAAAAATAAAATAATTAATACAAAAACTAAACAGGCATACAACTTAGTTCCAATTTTGGCCACTAGGCCCGATAAGTTGGAGAGACTAAAATTGGCTCTATTTGTTACTGGCTTCTATGTTTTAGACATATTTTGTATCTCTCATACGTAAGCGGATAGTAAAGATCACAAATTTTAAAAATTACGCACCAATCGCCGTTTCTCTTTTATGCTACGAGTAGATAGCAAAACTTACCTGAAAAATAAAAAATAAATGGCACGTTAACTCAAACCCATTAAAGCGGTAATGTTATCAAACATTGAAATAAACCTATCAATTTTTCACTGCATATCCGTAAACCGTAAGCTACTTGGCCCAGTTTATAACAAACTTCCTGCCTTACTTAGTAACAAGTTGGAAACTTGCACAAAAGGAAACTTGGTAATAATCTACAAAAATGGCGACCAATTTTTCGTTGTGGTGGAATGCGGACTTAATTCGTAGCACTGGGTCTCGAGGTAACCTTACCTTACAATCACGATTATGTAAATAGCTGCATTATATTAGGGCGGTCTAAAAACGATTAAATTCCATTTGCTTACAGTATCGCATGATTTTAAAACAAACACGTACGCATTTTTCAAAAATTTCATAATGAAACTAGCGTTTGGCCGCGACTTCGTCCGCGTGTAATTACGTTCTTGACAAAGTAAATTTCAAAAAACTGTAGAAACATAATATTCTTCATTTTTCACCGAAAGCTCAAATACCAAGATTCATGGATATAAATTGAACCTTTAACCAGCCCAGTTAACCTCCTTGCGGGTGGAATTTCGAAAATTCCTTCCTTAGTACACCTCTAGTGTGTTCAAGGAATATACTCTCAAAATTTCAAATTTCTACGTGAGCCTTTTATATGTATTTGGGATCTTTCGAAATCCACAAGATTTACCCCACATTACTGCCTTACCCCCTTCTACTTCTGAAAGGGCTTTTAAAATCATTGAAGCTCTGTTCCTTAACCGAATGAATTTCAAGAGCGATTAAAAATTCACAATGGGCCAGATTTAAAGTCCCCCATTACCATTGGACTCGACAAGGGTTCTTATTGCTAACCATCTGCGAACACATGTGAAGGGTTTAAATTTCTAATGACACAAAAGCTCGATTTATATAAAGTATTGATTTATTTGGGTGTGATTCCATTGTTTCTTTCTTGTGTTAACTGGTTTTTTAGGCTATTTTATCTTCAAGTAAAGGGGTTTGAGTATTGGATAGAAGCAGGCGTTACTTTGCAGAAGTCCATGATAAAGGAACTAGAAGTTTAATTCGCTTTACTTTACAATCGTGCATTGTCGTCAACATCTGCTGAAGATGCTCCGGTATCGGAGTGAAACGCAGGTTGAGAGTAGTTTGGAAGATTTCTGAGGTGTGGTGAATATCGCGGGCTATAAGTGCGGGATACACTGTACCACATAGATTTACCTATTGTTGCGGATTATACCGAGTTAAACTTCTTTAAAGAGTTTGAGTTTAACATAACGCTGAATGTATTGAAAAGCTATAACAATGGTTAGTAAATGTCAATGCTATGCTGGGACTACAAACTTTTAAGACCAACGCTCAGCACTTTGCTGGGAGGTCACTAATAACCCAATCCAGGTCTAACTGAATCAACTTTTTTCTTATTTAAGAAAAATTTACTTAATATCAATTGAATTCCGTTTGCCGGCCGGCTAGGGCCGCGGAGTTTTATTGCCAAGAAAAAATGCGAAATATTAATTTAATATTAATGGTTAATTACCTCATCTGGTTACAGAAGGGCTGGCTCAATTTTTTGCGCAAAGGATCAGCCGGGCTGACCAGCGCGGAAATGCAGCCAGCATTCTTGCCACCATTTCACGCGGGCATGATTTACTTATATAGTCCTAATTAGGTTAAGCTAGCTAGCTTTAAGTTCTGTTGTATTGTTTTCAATAAATAATCTTACTAATTCTTACTAATATTATAAATGTGAAAGTTTGGATGGATGTATGGATGTATGGATGTTTGTTACTCAATCACGCCCCGAAAGCTGAACGGATCTAACTGAAATTTGGCACAGAGATAGATTATAGTCTGGAATAGCACATACGCTACTTTTTATACCAGAAAATTAAAGAGTTCCCGCGGGAACCAAAAACCTCGCGGACGAAGTCGCGGGCATTCGATAGTATTAATAATAATTCAATAAATGTTTTAAAAAATAAATTATTTCTCAAAAACTACGGCATAGATTCTAAGAAGTAAGTAGCGCATTCACCCTCTCTTAATACCGTCTAAATACCTATAAATGCAGGCGAGTAAGTTAACTCCCATTGCAAGGAATTCAAGAGCTCGTTACTGGATTTTTTCGTTCAAAGAGCTTTTAGCATGCGACATAAGCACTGCTATACAGTCTTTACTTGGTACCTACTTAAGCGCTCCTATGGATTTGAAAGGACCTAACTAATAGAATCTTTCTCTGTTTACTTAGACCTACTTTGCTAATAAGTATTTTTATTAAAAAAACTTTTTTTATCCACTACAAGTTAGCTCTTGACTGCGATCTCACCTGATGGTAGGTGATGATGCAGTCTAAGGTGGTAGCGGGCTAACCTGTTAGAGGCATGGCAGTTATATTAAACTCATACCCCTATTTGGTTTCGACACGGCATCGTACCGGAACGCTAAATCGCTTGGCGGCACGTCTTTGCCGGTAGGGTGGTAAACTAGCCACGGCCGAAGGCCACCCAGGCCAGACCAGGGAAAATTCAGAAATTATAAATTCCCAAATTGACCCTGCCGGGGATCGAACCCGGGACTTCAGCACGTTAAGGCAACAACGCACACACTGCGCCACTGAGGTCGTCAAAACTAGCTGATGCCCGCGACTAACATACTTTTTAAGTTGATACTGTAAATAAACAATTTTTATTCTTTACTACCTGATGCACGCGACTCCGTCCGCGTGGATTCAGGTGTTTTAGGGGTATGAAAAATATATAGTAACCGTTTCTCAGACTTACTGAATATACATATAAAGTTTTATAAAAATCGGTCAAGCCGTTTCGGAGGAGTATGGTAACTAACATTGTGACACGAGAATTTTATTTATAAGTTAAACTGGTTGGTTGAAGTTTGTTGAGTACTAAATGGTAAGCAAATTATAAAAAACTCTCGGGAAACGTCTTTAAGGCGAAAACACACTACGGATAAGACAGGAAAAAACTACCGTGTTGCGCAAACCTATTATCCTGTTTAGTCAATAGTGTGTTTAACTTTTTATGCTTTAAAAGCGAGTTAAATGGACATTTTGTCAAAAATAACTTTGTAATAATCTAAAAATTAAGTGGGCACTTAAACACATAATTATCCTCCCGACCGAATTTCGGCCACGGCGGCCTATCTCCAGAGAGATTAGCCATCAGCGCGGGAGATATTATAGTGCACAAGTGTGTGTACATATTTTACAGGTGCACTCTCTGTTCTATTACTCTCATAGCCCGTTGGGACGGAAAATCTGACACGACCGGAGAGAGATCAGGCGCAGGACGGACGACTTTACGTGCTCTCCAAGGCACGGGGGTGAAACACCGCCAACTTCCTTACACCGGGCTAGTACTGAGAATTTCTTGTCAGAAAAGCCCAATACTTATTATGGCCCGACCCGGGACTCGAACCCGGGACGTCGTCGGCCGCAGTCGAATATGCTAACCACTAGACCAACGAGGCAGTCGTAAACACATAGTAGGTATACAATATAACCAAGTCTGTACAAGTACTCAGTATAGTTTACAATTGAAGGCTTATTTGGCACCAAGCCAGGCGCGATTGTGACGACTTGTGAAAATTTCAGCGGCTCTATATATAATACTAGGTAGCCTTGGGCCCGTACACTCGTAAAGACTTACTAGTGAAACTGAGAACAGACTCACAAATTACTACTTCCTACTATAGCTTTCATTATTCATTTGTGAATAGCTGCGTAGTATTAGAAGGAAACTCCGTAATTCGTTTATAAAACCCTCGTAGCTTTATAGTTTTAAGATACTGTAACTGATTATCACCATCGTGTTTTATAAGTGACGTCAAATAAAGACTACTAGATGATGCCCGCGACTTCGTCCGCGTGGATTAAGGTTTTTAGATTCCCGCGGGAACTTTTCGCTTTTCCGGGTTAAAAAGTAGCCCATGTCCTTCCCCTGGATACAACCTATCCCAATAACAAATTTCATCAAAATCGGTTGAAGACACAATTTTTTTATTCCCGCGGGAACTCGTTTATTTGCCGGGGTAAAAAGTAGCCTATGGCCTTCCCCGGGATACAAACTATCCCAGTGTCAAATTTCATCAAAATCGGTTGAACAGATGGGCCGTGAAAGCGTAGCAGACAGACAGACATACTTTCGCATTTATAATATTAGTATGGATATGGATTTAGCAATTCACACAAACACTGACTAAATCGTCAGTGGTACCGTACACAAACACTGACTAAATGGTACTCGTTAATCATAGACCAGTGTTGCCACCTTCGACAATTCAGGGTGCAGATTAAACAGATAATGCCCATTATAGACTATCGATACATTGAGCTTATAAGTAGATAAACCTAATCTATACAATCCTTGATACTTCCTTATTAATATTACTCGTATAAATGCGAAAATCTTTATGTTGTCTTTCTTACTGCATACCCGTTTTCACGGCCCTTCTGTTCAACCGATTTTGACGAAATTTGGAACAGATATAGGTTGCAAATTTGGAACAGATGCAGGTCCGGGGAAGGACATAGGCTAGTTTTAATTAATATTACTATACTTACAGCTACTTACCATCGATGTGCCAAAAAGAGATAATATCCATACTAATAAATGCGAAAGTGTGTCTGTCTGTCTGTCTGCTACGCTTTCACGGCCCATCTGTTCAACCACTTTTGATGAAATTTGGTACAGGGATAGGTTGTATCCCAGGAGAGGATACCGGGCTCTTTTTATACCAGAAAATACAAGAGTTCCCGCGGAAATCAAAACAAATTATCTGTTCAACCGATTTTGATGAAATTTGGTACAGGGATAGACTGTATCCCCAGGAAGGATACAGGCCCGAAAAAATTAAGAGTTCCCGTGGTAATCAAACACCAACGCGGACGACAGTCGCGGGCCTTATCTAGTACTTTAATAAAAAGGTCTTTTTCAAGCCTTACTGGCTTGCATCCAAGCTAACAGTTTGTTGAAACAAAAATATTACTCATGTATGATCCTTTGTGTATTTCAATGAGAAATATTCGCTTCGTACTTTCGACCTCTTTCCCTTGTCGCAGCTACCAAGGTTACCACGACCTCTAGGGAAATAAGGTTTTGAACTTGGAAGTTTTTTGTGTGAAGTGGTTTTATGTGAAAAAGTTTTATTGGTAAGGCATTAAAGTGACATAAGCATAACTTATGGGTATTATGTAGTATCTTCTTGAACTAACCATTTAAATTCAGAGTGTTACCAGTAAGTGGATTCATATGCTCAAGTTGCATTTAAACGATCACTTTAGTGATAAGGCCTTTAAACAGTAGTCTTTTACAACGTGATTTTTGCAAGGATGTGGTTAGACACCATGGAGAGTGACTTGGCTACTTTTTATCCAAGGAACTCAATGAATTTCCGCGGGATTTTAAGTGACAAGCTTTTCACACTTATCTTTATCGACGTCATCTTTTGCAAGAATGTTTTTAAAGACATAAGCAACTTTTTATCCTGGACAAACGAAAAATTCTCACGGAATTTTAAAAAACTTAAATAACCGCGGAGATCGTTAAGTACGTGTATCATTTAGAAAATAAATGACAAAAAAACCTGCCATACAAAATTCTAATTAATAAAGGAAAAGGAAAAAGCACCAGACTCCTCGCGGAATGAGAAGGGTTTGGCCGTAATCCATCATACAGGCCAAGTGCGGATTAGCTGACTTCACGCACCTTCGAGAACATTATGAAGAGTTTTTGGATATGAAGGATGCCTCACAATATTTTCCTTCACCGGTTGAAGCAAGTGGTAAGTATATCATTTCTTAAAACGCACATAGCTCTGAAAAGGCAGAGGTGCGTGCCCGGGATCAAAACTGCGACCCCGTTTAGGAGGTCGGGTGTCTAAACCACTATCACCGCTTCCGAAAGAGCTTAGAATACAAAGAGAATGAGCTTAGTAAGAAAGAGATACAATTTATAACATAAATAAAAGCTACAATAATTTCTCGTCTCGCCTTCGTCTCGCAGTCAGTGAGCGGCTGTGAGCAGCCACCCCCTATCCTATAAATTGTCCGTATCGCCCTTTCCTGAAAACCCCCATCTTTAATTACGCGAAAATCAGGTAGCAGTTAAATTACCCCTCCCTTTACCCCTCTCCCTTAGGTAGTAGGTTTCTTGGCGTTTTTATATAATTCCGCCAGTTTTAAACAGTAACTTTTAAATAATTATTGTTTAAAACTGGCCCAAAATGACTACTATCGCTTGAAGCAGTATTATTTCAAAGTGACAGTTTTATGTCACGTACTTTGACGTCCCTAAAATAAGGATTAAAATTCTAAAACACGAACGTCAACAATATTAAAACAATACTGTAGTATGCGTCCACTCCGTGTCTGATCCCTGTCCGGCGAGAAAGCTTTCTTTTTTATAATCTAAATATAACATTTCTAAGGGACGAATGTGACCGTATAAGGCCGCCCTTTCATGTTATTTGATTTTGTGTTAATATTTTATTTTATTTTTCTCTTGGATGAGTGCAAATTGCACAAATTAAACAAATCGAAAAAAAAACACTTATCGAGTACAATTGACGAATTTATTAGCTAGAAAGTGGTATGGAATCAATCGAGTGTGGGTCCAGGGGCAGGATAGTATAATAACATACTTAACTGTATATTATATGTATATACTTTAGCTTTTTAAAAAGTGCAACTGCTGAGTAGAGCCGGCTCTTCTCAGTAGAATCTTCTTTCTGAACCAGTGGTAGAGTCTATATGACATAACATAACACAAATTGAATCATTCCTTTGCCGCCGCGACGTTTTTTTGCATGGATATAGGATACATAATAGGAGAGTGACATAATTAAACAACAATATATGCCGGAAAGTAAGAGAGTTCCGACGGGAATTAAAAAAACTAATTCTATAGGGAAATCGCGGGTATAAATTTATAGCATTTTACTCCTAAATATATCGTATTTATATTTATACCTACTTAATATTATAAATGCGAAATTTTAGATGAATAGATGGATGTATGTTTGTTACTCAATCACGCTAGAACGGCTGAACGGATCTGGATGAAATTTGGCACAGAGATTATAGTCTGGAATAACACATAACTTACTTTTAATCCCGGGAAAAGATTTTCCGTGGGTCCCAAAAAACCTCAAACCTAGTCTAAGATATTTATTCTTATTACCTTTGGATTGGTATTCCAATTGGCGAAAATTGTTAATTTTAATTCGGAAGCCGCCGCCGCTATCTTCTGAAACTCAATTACTCGTGACGTCTCCAAAAAGCGAAATTCATCTAAGGGCGGAATGGAATTCACAAAAAAAAACCCGCCAAAAAAACTCGGCCGGCTTGTTTTGGACTTTTCCTTAATTTGATTTTGTGTAAACATACCTTTGCCAGGATTCAACATTTTAATTTTAGAAAATGTATTTTTTAGATTTGTAAAGAATTTTTTGAACGCCATAGGTTTCCAGGTGAAAATTAAAACTGATATCTTTCTAGGGTTCCGAAGCGAAACAAACAACCCTTAATTTCTATTTCCTTCATTATAGATAAACCATAATCATGTCATATCTTTAAGTTTCAAAATCTACGGTAAGTGCTGCCTGCCTTTTCATTCCACTACAGCCCATGAACGTCCCACTGCTGGGCACAGGCCTCCACTCTCATAGGAGAGAGGGAATTAGAGCTTAGACCCACCACACTGCTCCAATGCGGGTTGGCGTGCTTTTCATTCACGAAAACAAATTAAACAATACAAAACAATAGGCATAATAATATTATGTACAATGTTCATATTAGGGACTATAAAGTAGCTTACGTCCTTTGATATATATCCTCGCATCTATAAAGCACAGTGATGTGAACCATATTATTATGTCTGTTATTTCCCGATACGTTCACAAAATAGGATCAGATTTTATTTCGGGTAAGGATTCCTTCCTTGTCCTTCGTTGACAACAAAAATCATCACGACGCTTGAAAGAAGACGTTATGTGCAAAGTTCTTAGTTCTAGCCCGCTCGGTTTAAAAAAGTATTTTAAAGTATCATCGACAGTTAGTAAGGTAACAATGCTCACTTCATAATAGGAACATTAAGAAAACATATGAAATGAACAAACGTATGGAATGGAATGAATTAAAATATAGGAAATGGTTGTGATGCGAAACAAGTTATAGCTATTATTTCCTATTTATCTCATAGATTTTTTTTTGGGCATGGATTTCCTTCTCCTTATATATAGTATATCAACTTATATTTATCGTGTCTTCCTGCCAGTATACAAGACCACAGTAATAACTTATAAGAATACCAACGTGGTCTGATTTATGATGCGCTTAACTAGTGCTTATTGCCTGCGCTCGTTTAAAAAAAATTACCTTCCAACAAACTCCAAGTGAAGCGCCTGTTCATTTAATAGCTTTTAAAATTAAAAAACAAAACGATACATTTATTACAAATTATTGTTATTGCCGAAAGAGATATAATGTCTACTCGTAGGCGAGTTAATTGATGGCCGGCTATTACGGCTGGCTGGACAAAGGCTAATCCAATATTGAACCTGTAATTGGGCTGAGGCATCGAGCTCTGTTAGTTTGTTCTCGGAATCCTTATCATATCGTGTTATTTCGCTGTATTGGAAATATTTAAGAAATATTATAACCATTTCCTAAATTATGACAGTGCACAACCAATATATATTTGATAATTTAGTATACGTGCTTATACACATTGATAAATTCAAGAAGAAAAGTGATTGTCATAATGTCAATACTAGAAATAAAAATAACTTGTAATGCCTGCTTCTAGGCTTAGTAAAACTAGCAATTGATTTGTTAGAAACAATGTCCGCTTCTACAATAACCTCCCAGAAGACATGCTGAAGATGTCTTTGAATAAGTTCAAAGTTAATGTAAAACGTAAACTCATAAAAAAATCCTATTACCATGTAAAGGATTACTTAAATGACAAGGAAGCTTGGCAATGATTTGATCTAATGGCTCTGATAGTTCCATAGTTAAGATGATTTGTGAGATGGTGATAATTAAAAAAAAATTACCCGGCTGGGTTTGTTGTGGGCTCTTCTCAAACCAGGGCGTGTTTGGAACCCTCGCAGCTTTAGTTTTAAGATACCGTAACCGATTATCACCATCATGTTTTATAAGTAAATAATTTTTAACAGTGCACCTATATTTAATAAATGATATTGAGTATTGAGTATTCTGCTTCGATCTGACGTGCCTATCTACCTCTGCGTATATCTCATTGTTGAGTGTCGAAACTCCTTCCGTTAGGGGTTTTTGTCACATTTTTGAAAACCTCACTGACGCAGCAGTAAGCACTGTTGTCTTATAAGTGGGAGATTCTGGGTTCGAATCCGGGTATGGGCAATTTGGGAAATTCTTTAATTGTCTCTGGTCTGGTCTAATTAGACACTTCAGCCCTGGCTTCTTAAGTAAGTAGTTACCACCCTGCCGACAAAGACGTCCCGCTAAGTGGATTAACGTTCCGGTAACTATGATGCCGTGTAGAAATTGACCATACCTCTAGGTATGGTATGGTGCCCCGTACCAGGTTAGCCCGCTATCAACTTAGACTACATCATCGGTGAGATACACAATATACTATCCGTTATTGAACTATGAAAATTTACCTTTGTTTTATGCAGAATAACTCCACAGGACTCTGTCACCGACTCGGTAATCAAATTCCACTTAAGAAGAAGGGGAAGAGATAACCAGTTAGTCTAATTACTAAGCCAATCAGAAATCAATACAAGATTTTTTTACTCCTAATCGTGAACAAAACCTGCACCAACATCAAACGCCCAGATAATTTTCAACCAGTAAATATTACTCGATACTACCGGAAGATCTATATCACCGTTGTTTACTCATTACCGGAACATACTATATCTATACTTCCTAAACTCGGATTACATACACGGGAATTTCAACTTCAACTATATTAGAAATAGAGTAGAAAATTGCTTGTATGGTAAAGGATCTTCAGTGTTGGATGGACACTGTGCCACCGGGTGCATTTCTTACGCGTCGCCAGAGGTTGTAAAGCGATTGGACTTTATTAGTTGCGTCCATAAACGGGCCAGGGGCCGTAAACCTGCTTCGTACGGGACATACAATGTTTTTAATACTGTGAATTAGATTTAAGTTATAGGCGACCGCTTTAATTCAAAAAACAAATTCAAATGAAGGTAGGGAGCATTTTAGAGGCGTGCGTAGAATTCTGAGTGTCCCACACCACCGCACTGCTGCTTTTAAGGGTAGCTTTAAATATGCCGCAACCCGATGTTGGAATAATATTCCTCCTCCGATACGTGATTCCCGAAGTAAAATCACTATTTATAATGAATAAATTTTAAATTAAATAAGTTAAAATTATTTATGTTACAAAAGTAAATTGAGTATGAGAATATTGCGGCCAATATTTCATTAATTTAATATTATATTTTTATAGTTATAATATTATACTTATTTGTAATTTTATGTGTAATGTGTAATTTTCTTGATATATATTTTTCTTGCTTTCATATTATTAAGTATAGTTTTAGATACTCTATGTTTTAGATCTTTTTCTTTTCGTACAAAAAATGTGTTAATTAAATGGTATATAATATGAGTACTTGCTGCTTACTTGTTGCTACTTATAAACTTTACTTTTGTTTTATTATATTAGTAAGTTTTGTTACAGTGACGTCACCCGAGTCACAGCCGAAAACCAGCGCCCTGCTTTGTATGCAATTTATTGACATACCATGCAGGGCTTAATGCTGAACTGTGCACCCATTCTGGGTGGTGTCACAGACAAAATTTTAACATCAGTAAGCTGTGTTTTTTCCGTGACACCATTGTCGAATAAACTGTTTTTCTTTCTTTCTTTCAATCATTGTCATTATTTCAAGCCACCGGAGATAGAATGAGAACCGTTTGGCCATAGTCTGCCACGCTGAGCAAATGACCAAGATTTTGGACCCAAGAAGCACATATTGAAATTAGTATTAGAGTTAATACAATATTTATACCTTCACCGTTTGAGACGAGTGATATTTAATTCCTTAATTGGCACACAGCTCTGAAAAGTGAGAGGTGCGTGCCCGGAATCGAACCCGCGACTCCGTAGAAGGTCGGGTCTAAATTGCAAGTGAGAGTATAAATGTTCCCCCTAGGCGATCACCACTCCCACGGAAAAACATAACTATGGCCCGCAAATGCATATTTTCGAAAAGATCCCTGTGGCGTCATTGCTAATTATTACCTGCATGAATTAATTTACCTACAATATCGCAATGTAGTAAACAATCTTTATATTAAAGTTTGAGCAGAATTAATTTCTCGGAAAGTTAGTGTACACCCCATATATATATATATATATATATATATATATGTATGTGTATATATATATATATATATATATATATATATGGGGTGTACACTAACTTTATTTAAAAACAACAATTAATTAAATGAATAAAATAATTTGTTTACTTTCAAACCATTGAATTTAATAAGTTAAGATTGAGTTTAGAATCTACATAATAATAAAAAAGCTTATTACTTAGACCAAACACATTCCCGCTCTAGACCTGCGGTTTATCGCAATTAATACAAATAAGATTAGACTTTGTAACACCGCCATAAAGCTGATAATACAATGTAGCCGCTACGCTATAGGTATCTACTGTATCGTTTCCTGTACAGTGTATATTTTGTTAATAAATCACCAAATTTTTGTTATCGCTGCGCTACATCCGGTGATTTAAGATAGGTACTTTCTTCACAGTTCATATTTTAATGGTTAATTTCTGACTCAATCATTATCTCAACCAAACGATGGCCTTTCATTTTAGGAATTCAGAATTTTGAGAATTCAACTTTTTTAAGAAGTCGACGTAGGCGATCTAAACACTTCTATTGAACACGAGTCTTCTCTCTAAGGCCCAATTGTCTAAGAAAATCCTGAACTCCTTAAATAGGTCGAATTATCGGTTTAAAATTATGAGAATGATATGAAATTTGACATATGTAATTATTGTAATTAAGTAGGTATAATTATCATATTATCTCTGATTATTTTATATTATTTTCTTTCGTTTTTAATTGTAATTTTATATGACCTTTTATTAATTTAATTAACTAATTTTCTTTTTTCAATTGTTATACAACTTTGATGATCTATCTATACCAAATATTCATACACCATGAATTGGTAGAATGTATAAGGTTCTCAAACTGTAATCATGTCAACTTTATATCACCTACATTCTCATGAATAAATTATTATTTATTTATTATTTGACAAATCGATTACGATTTCCTTACACAATCGGGGGGCTACCGTACCGTCAAAGAAGTAGTATCGCCAAGCGATTTAGTGTTCCGGTACTATTCCGTGTAGAAACCGATTAGGGGTATGGGTTTAACGTAACTGCCATACCCCTAACAGGTTAGCACGTTACCATCTGAGACTGCATCATCGCTTACTACCAAGGAATGGAATGTCCTTCCGGCTTCCGTTTTCCCCTCCTGTTTTAATATAGGTACCTTCAAATCAAGAGTGAATAGGCATCTTGTAAGCAAGCGCGCTCCACCTTAGGCTGCCTCGCCATTTGCAAGCAAGCATTTTAGTCTGATATCAGCTAAGAGCTGAATAATATGACATATAAAAAAAGGTGAGATTGCAGTCAAGGGCTAACTTGTAGAGGCTTAAAATAAAATATTGGCAGGCATAGGGATGCCGATAGAAGTGAAAAAAAAGAAACCCTTACACTAAGGCATTAAAGGACATTGTTCCGTCCCCATACAAAGTTCGCTTAAGATCCAACAGTCATAAAACATTGATTACTGGATTCAAATAAATACCTTGCTAAGAAATGACTTATTACCAAAAATATTTTCAATTTTGAGGTTATTTCAATTTTCACAATCAAACTGCTTGGACAAATAAATACCATCTTTATCCAATTGTAATAGAGCTGTAAACAGTATGTAGATAAGAAAAGATTCGCCGTAGTTCATCAAAAACATTACAGATGGCGTTAGATGTATTAAATTATTGTACTTTCAATAGATGGCGTTGCGAGATTCAGAATATAAGCGCATTTAGCACTTTAAGCTGCTTTTATCTTGTTTCTAACGATACTGATCAAGCGCTGAAGCGGTGGTATCGCATATTATTTGAACCTGTAAGTTATTGATCTGTGGTTAGTAATCGAGAGACGGAAACGTATAGTAATCAATTTAATACCCATTTATTTATTTTGTCATTAATTTGAAGTGTCCGTGGAATTCTAATATTTGAAATAAAGGTTACAAAATAAGCTATGAATTACTGTATATTTCAAACACATTGGTCAATGTCCTTTAATTTCGAATGTAGTATATTTATATTTAAGACTTTTTGTCCTCGCAACAACGCGAGCATGTCGGCGACAAGCATGTCGATGACGCCGCCAATCCACAATTTTACCCCCTACCAAAAACTGCTCAACGCGCATAAAGAAGTATTCACTTCAAAAACGCAAAATTCCTACCGGGATTCTGCACACGTAAACCCGAGGCGTAAGCGTAAGTCTAAACTGCAATAAAATCGTGTTAAACTGAACGCGTACTCTATGGCCATTCAAAAGCTGCAGCGTACTGAAAAGCGAATCAAAAATTCCGTTGAGAGGATTTTTGCCAAAATTCCCAAAAAAAAACGGGTTCTTTGGCATTTCGAATTTCCACAAAGATTCCCCGAAAACGGTTTCAAGGGCAATAAGCTACACAGTAATGAGAAGACAGAGCTCTTATCATATCGAAATTATTTGACATTTCATGTGAGGAAAAATCATACATCATACTGTGTTAGTTTGTCCTTCAATCACGCCGCAACGGAGCAACAGATTGATTGAGATATAGTTGAGAGTGACATATGCTACTTTTTATTCCGGAAAATGAAAGAGATCCCGCGCAAATCAAAAAACTTAAACCACGCTGACGAAGTCGCGGGCATCAGCTAGTTAGAAATATATAGAGGTGTGGTATGCTCAAAAGCATCAGTACGGAAAAGGTTTAATCTACAGTACCGATTTGTTAATAAATTATAATAATGAAAATACAGAAATTTATTTATTTTATTTTGTACCAGAAACTAAAACATTAACATGGAAAGAACATGCACAAGGACATGCTGTAATTTGTACAGAAATTCTTTCGTATTAGGACTCTACACCACCACGCATTTTTGACCCTATGGTCCAGAAGTAGTACTTTGTTAGACGAGTACGTTACGTAAAGCACCTCCCGTTTCAGAGGAGGGTTTGCTTTCAGTCCAAGGGTATTAAGATTTACATTTTGCGAGTTAATTATTAAAGAGATTCTAACCGTTGCGTTTCCCTCCCGCTAATCTTTCGCGTTATTTGGAGGTCTCCGGAATGACAAATGCGACCGAAACAGAATACGAATATTATGTTTTGTGCCAAAAAATAAAGTTTTATTCTAAAGACGGTATCGTACTTAATTTGCTACTTTTGCCTACTTTCTAACATTGATCTAATTCACTCGCAATCGCATAGGAATAACGAAGTTTCCAGATTTATAATTAGTGAGGTTAAAAATGAGTATAATATCTTAAAATTCGCGAAACCTCATACACATTTTATCGAAGAAAATTAAGGGTTTCCCGAGATAATTAAGAGCTATATATATAGCTTGTTTCATTCTATCTCATATATTGTTGTACCTATTCTTCCTCCACAACCTTTCTCACTGCCAAGGGTCACTGGTAGAGATCTCTTATAGAGATATAAAGATAGATAGATCTCTTATAGAGATTTTCTTGTCCACTATGTATGTATGTTTTTCTTCTTATTTTATAACTTTTTGGTAATAAATAAATTAAAAAAAAAACTTAAACCAGGCAATCGAAATCGCGGGCATCAGCTAGTCATGAATAAATGTCTAAGAAGAACATGGATATTATGATAGGTACAAATACATAAGGTTACAATCTCTATCTAGGCCGTTACACTGGAGTGTATAAAAATACCAGCTAAACGCATTATAATCGACCCTCCATCTGACACACGCACCAGCAATGATAAAAAAAGCGTGCGACGACAAAGAAATGTAACATTCCTTTAATACGCTACGACTTACAAATCGCATAAGATGTTTCGATGTTTGAATATGTGATACATATCGTGTCGACGTCAAGTGCCTTTGCCTTGAACGAATCTAGTTTTTCGAGTTTCTAAATGAAAATAAACAACCATTTTCAAACCGCATATTCCGTCAGGGTTAGCTGACGGTATATGCGGTTCCAATTTTAAGTATAAATTTCAAATTTACACTATTACAAAGGTTTCCTAGTACAACAATCACCCACCCAACAAATGCTGGAAGCTTGCGTTAACAAGCTATTGTAATTTTTTTTAACAGTAGGAAGGAAACTGGAAAGTTATCAGTTCTGTATGTGGCTGTACTGGTTAGTTTCTGTTGGGTTTGGCCATCAAGGTCGAAAATATGACATTCTGGACCGGTGGTAATCTCAGTTCAATCAAAAGCACTTGTAAATATTTATTTGAATAAAAACATATGAGTTTGAGTTTAATATCGTGTCGGGCGTAGTAAACGAACATCAGTCACAGTGTGTAATCTTAAGTAGTGAATCATGTGTTAAGATGGGCAATTTGCGGGCAAATTGTCTCAGTCGCCGTAAATAAGCACCGACTACCACTGTTAATGCCAAAGATAACCCGCTTGGAAGACTTGATTAAAAAAAGAAGTAGGCGCAATAATTGCAGCTATAAATTACTATTTCAACAACGATAAGATAGATGATAATGTTTCATTCTGCATGAGCATGGATCTTCTCTAGAAATATGAAGAGTTAAGACCAAAGTTCACCGCGTTGGCAGCAGATTGGTAGTATGGACTTTGAACGCTCAGAACACCGACATTAAGTTTCGCTGTCTTACGCGAGCGAAAAACGCGACCACGCGACTCGATACGACCCGACGCAACAGTATCATATGCTGACCCTTCACGTGGCCTACACTATCGCGCAGGCCGCGTACAAGTTTGCCATTTTCTTTTTCTTTTTTTTTACCACTACAAGTTAGCCCTTGACTGCCATCTCACCTGATGGTAAGTGATGATGCAGTCTAAGATGGTAGCGGGCCAACCTGTTATGGACATGGCAGTTATATTAAACCCCTATTCAGTTTCTACACGGCATCGTACCGGAACGCTAAATCGCTTGGCGGCACGTCTTTGCCGGCAGGGTGGTAACTAACCACGGCCGAAGCCTCCCACCAGGCCAGACCAGGGAAAATTCAGAAGTTATAAATTCCCAAATTGACCCCGCCGGGGATCGAACCCGAAACCTCCGCACATGAAGACAACAGCGCTACACACTGCGCCACGGAGGTCAACAATTCTATGGATTTGTATTATATCACATTGCGTCGCCTCAACTCCGTCACTTATCTTTTTTTTTCGAGGGGGAAGTCTTCCTATGACACCCAACTTCTGGGGGGAAAGGATTTGTACTAAAACTCCCTCGGTGGCCACCATCGCATATTGGGAAGCTCCGAGATCCGTAATGTCCGCTTAGCTCATCCCGGTGCTCATCCCGCTTACCTATAGGCCTAACCATAACGTGAGGCGTAATTGCAGATTTTTAATGATTTAACGTAATTACGAAGTGCGGGTGAATTAACTCGCGAGATTATTACATCCGCACGTCAACGATTCGTTATGATAATGGTATTCGATAGGCCATTAAAACCCCTAACGATGACCCTTTTCCATTACACGACTCGGACGTCTGGACGAGTCACGATATCGATACTACCTCTAATGTAAGCAAGAAGATCCTAAAGGGTCTAGTGTGACTGAACGTGACATGTGCAATTAGATAATGCCGCGACATTTTGGTATCAGCGAATTATAACAATAATACGACTTCTTTGCTGACAAATTCCTTACAAATATGTTAATACGTGAGTAATATTCGTTTGTGAGTCTGTGAGACGGTGATAGTAAAAAAACCCGGCTGAGTTTGTTGTGGGCTCTTCTCAGACCAGGGCGCGTTTGGAACCCTCGTAGCTTTAGTTTTAAGATACCAAAATTGATTATTACCATCATATTTTGTAAGTTTCGGACGTCTATAAGTGTACAGTGTACCTAAATTGAATAAATAAATATTGTTTGATTGATTGAACTTACATACAAATTCCCCACATTTTTTTTTTAAATTTAAATTATATACTTAGGCCAGCGCTTGGCTGCAATCAGACTTGCTTGCAAGTGATGATGCAGCCTAAGGGGGAGCGCGCTTGCCTAGAAGATACCAATTCACTATTGATTTGAAGGTACCTATATTAAAAGAGGAGGGGAAAACGGAAGCCGGAAGGGCATTCCATATCTTAGCGGTTCGAATCAAAAAAGAGGAAGCAAATCGCTTCGTACGAGCCCGCGGAATTTCGACTGCGTAAGGGTGCAGACCTTGTCGATGCCTTGCGGTAAGTAATAAGTATATAAGTAATGTGTCCGTTTAGAACACATTCAAAATGTCATGCCTGAATGCAATGGAAACGCGCAGACAAAATAATTGAATAATTCATTAAACAACACCATTTGACGGGACGTGTCTCCACCAACATGGTGACCGTTCACAATCTGCGGTACCCTCGCACTGAAATTGGGCATTATGTCAGCTCAAATAAATCAACTTTTCTTTATCAAACTTAAAAATGCGGTTCTAGTATGGAAGTTTGTATGAAAAACATAGTTGTGACGTCATCAAATTTGAACGCACTTTATTTCTTTAATCTATACTTTAAAATCGTTATCAAAATTAAAACTAACCGAGACTGTCAATTTTAGGTATTTTGAAAGTCGTTCTATTTAATAATCATTAAAAAATAATTTATTTTTGACATAGAAATCATCCCTATGACTCCCCATGACTATCCCATTATGATTCGCAAGTCGCAACTAGCATATATTAACTGCAGATAGCATATATTAGCTCCAAACTGTCTGAGGGGCAACACATAATATACAAACCCATGGCGGAGTCCTAATTAATGTCCTCCACCTGACAAAATTTCAGCCTCAGCGGCCAGTCTCACTTGACAGAGATCCATCTGCGCGGGAAATAGTGGCGCCAATTCTGTTTAGCACATTCTCTAAACTACACTAAAATGACAGCTCTCTCACAGCTTTCTGCAAGGAGTATTATGAAAAGGATAACAATATAAATAGAGCTGTCATTTATGTTAAGTTTAGTTTATCTCTAAACTAAACCACACAATAGGTAATAATTTACCTATTGTGTGGTTTAGTTTAGAGATAAACTAAACTAAACCACACAATAGGTAAATTATTACCTAGGTAAATTATTACCTATTGTGTGGTTTAGTTTAGAGATTGTGCTATACAGAGTTTGCTCCAATATAAATGATAAATGATTTATTTATTCCATGTAGGACAACTTGTGTCACTTATGAAACGTTAAGACTCTACCACCGGTTAGGAAAGATGTGTTACAGAGAACAGCCGGCAAGATACTGAGCAGTTGCACTTTTCATAGAAAAAAAAGGTTACAATATGTAGACAACACAACACATACGTTACAAGTATTACACTGACTTTTGTGTCACTGGATGCGAGGCCGGTTGCTTCCACGGAATAAGTACAAGTATAGTGCACAAGGGTATGTGCAGACACAGATGCACTATTTATCCCTTACTTTCACAACCAGATGCGATGAAAAATCCGATATAATCGGAGAGAGGAACGGGGTAGTGTATAAAGCATGAGTAATAAAATGTCGGTTTTTAAAATCTAGGTTAAAATATTTCAACAATTATTATTACTGTGCAAATTGCATCGTCACAGAGGCGCATTTAAATTAAAAATGACAATACAAATACAAAACATTTTTGTTTTTACCACTTCTTCCATTTTATAGAGCGCAAACGTATTTATGGCTACAATTTCCAAAGTAATAATATTTAAAAGCGTGGATGTGAATATCCGCAATCGAGTTACATCAGCTACAAAATAAATACATTTATATTGGCCTTAAAAACTTAAGGACAACAAAAAACACAATTGGTCGCTAACTAAGCTTTGTGCTGGGCTAAAATGTATATGAGAAAAAGACTGTAACACAATAAAAACTTTATTTATTTTTAATTTTTATAAAAATAGGCATCTTCTCTAGGCATGGGCGTTCCAACCTAGACCTCATCATTGCTTAGCCCTAAGCATGATTGTCGTCAAGCGCAAGCCTATCTTGCAATAATTTTTTTTTTTTAAAACCCCTATAATCCGCCACAGAAGGTAAATCTATGTGGTGCAGTGCGTATCTTGAACTTGCAGCCCGCGATATTCACTACACCATACAAATCCCCCAAAATACCTCCAACGTACCCTTCACTCCGATACCGGAGCATCCACAGGAGATGCTGACTCTACAATGCACGATTGTATTTAATTTTGGTTGTTTTGTTGATTGTATTATAGCGAATCAAACTTCTAGTTTTTTTCATTTAATAAAATTGTTTTTTTCGTTGAGTATTTCATCCTAAATTCGCGTATATACTTCACAACTGATTCCAAATACCTTTCGCTAGAACGCGTCTTGAAAACCAAGCACCAATTACTCGTATAATATTATGTGCAAAATATAATGAAATATCTCGAGTTATACCTGGCAACGACATATTTCACATTTCATATGCAGTATTTAAGAAACAAGTCATAATTAAAAAACACGACTGCCCTGCCAAAAAGCGAAGTTAAAAATCTTAATTAATCTAGTTAAATAGAATCTTATTCACATTTTTATTAAATGACATTTTTTGTGAATCACTGGATATTGAACTATAGTGTTATATATATTTTTGGAATCTACTCAGCATTATATAGTTAATCAACTTTAGTCTTTAATGCGGGACCATGGTCACTCATCAATATTTTTTAAATTTTACTAGCCTATATCACTCGGAATAAGCTAGGGATTCTAACAATACCTCATTTATAAAAATCGGTTCAGGCGTATAGTAGTTATGGTGAAATATACTAACTCACATACATACATACATATATGAACCCTGAAAACAATATACTCCTTTTTTCAGGCATTCGTATAAAAACTCACCGATCACCTATCGCCGAGTCCTCCCATAGGTTAACAATAATTTTGTAGGTAATTTAAATTAAACTTAACTTTATAAAGACTTTATAATTTTTTCTTGATAGTTTGCAGGAGATGCTGACTCTACAATGCACGATTGTATTTAATTTTGGTTTTGATGATTGTATTAGAGCAAATTAAACTTCTAGTTTTTTCATTTAAAAGAAAAAATAACGTAACTACCTATTCTGTGGTAGTTTTTAGTTCCGTTAGCTAAAACTTACCGCTTGTATGAAGAAGTCCTTGTGCAAAACGCTCACGATGCCAAAGTTGGTGAACTTGAAGACCCTATCCATGATCCACATGAGGTTGGCGAGTAAGCCGGGCCGCGGGTTCCAGGCTGCCATCAGCATCGGCACGTCCGCTGTGCTCTGATGGTTTGCCAGGACCAGCGTCCGCCGATTGCCGCACGCCGCTGGCTCGTCACCAGTCTCGACAACTGTGGACAACAGGACAAACTCAAACTCAAATGTTTTTTATTAAAAAAGGTAAACTTCGGGCGTTGGGGTCCCAAAATGGCGGCCGCATCGGCAAGTGCAGCGTTGGACGACCCCCCAATAGGTGGAAGGATGCTCTCAAGTGTGTAGCTGGGAGCCGCTGGAAACAAGCGGCACAAGACCGTGCTTTGCGGCGATTCATGGAGGAGACCTTCGTCCAGCAGCAGAAGGATGTCTATAGGTTGAGATGACGACGACGACGAGGTAAACTTTTACAAGTGCTTTGGAATAGTCGAGTGAATCTACCATGGCATTCTTAACTCTTTGACTTTTTTTTTAATATCTAAATTTTTAATTTTAATATCAAAATGAATTTTGACATTTTAATTATTATTTATTGTATTATATTATAATTATTAAATTGTAGGTATTGTAGGTAATCCGAACCAGTGGTAGTTTCACAGAGGGCAGAGTTTTTGTAAAAGCTTTTTTGTAAAAAATCAGATTGTAAAAGCAGCTGTATTTTCATAACATAACAGTTTAATTTACGTTGGCCTCGGATGCTAGAAAAACTTCTGAAATCTTCTAAATAATTTTTATGCTAGGGGATTGAGGTTTTTTGGTTTTAGCGGGAATACTTTAAATTTCCGAGATAAAAAGTAGCCTATGTGTTAAAATTCGAGATTATAATCTATCCCTGTGCTAAATTTCATCCAGATCCGTTCAGCCGTTCTGACATGAACGGCTGAATAAAAATACTTCACAACTGATACTTTACTTGTAACATGTAAGCCAATGAAAAAATCGTGATAGGGATTTTGTTTGTCTCTCTCAGATAAAGATATGAATTTCCTTAATAACCTTTTTCATTATATTCACGTGAGCATACTCATCTGTTACGCTGATGATTGGCTGATATTCAGCATGATATATCGCTCAGTGTACAAAATCATACATGAATCGCTTCCCACCCCGTCTCCCCACCCCCCTCCCACCCCATGCCGCCTTGTGCTTAATGGCTTTCGAATTGAGTTTATTGACTTGTATACGCAATTGCTATGCGATTCGAATTAGGATTGATCTCACGGTTGGAGTCTAACCGTAGGCGTTCAACTTGAACATTGGGTGCAGTCGAATTGGGCCTATTATAATATACATTTTCAAGGGCCCTGTGCAAGGGTGGGCGTGGCCGCTAATTTTAATTTTGGCGTCGCTACAAGTGGTTTTCAAAATTGCGTGGTCAAAAAGGTGTGCGTCAAAATGCTCGCGCGAGCCAGAGAAACACAGCTACTCTCTACGTTGGTCGTGCGACGACTGAGCTCCCTAACCACCCCGAGTTTTATTACATTGCCCGGTCGACAGACCGGAACGACCCGATGTCCCTAAACAGGGATCCTTCATCCCTAAATGTTATTACACTACACTGATTCATGTTAAGGGTCCCTTTAAAAAGTGCAGTGTAATAGACCTATATATCCTTTATTTCTTACTCGTTGTCCTGGGTGAGCGACAGAAGCGACGCCATACGACGCCTTAGAAAATGATAGAGGTATCTACGCGACAACATAGGTCACGTGAAGAGTCAGCTACTGTTTGAAACTGTCGCGTTGCCGCGTTTGTTGTTCACCTAGGTCCTAGGACAACGGGTGACGCTACGTCTACGTTGTCAGGTAGATACGTCTGCCATTTTCTATGGCGTCGCATCGCGTCGCGTCTCGTGGCGTCGTTTCTGTCACTCTCCTACGAGCAGGACAACGGGTAACTAACTAATGCCCGCGACTTCATCCGCGTGGATTACGTTCTTTTGATCCCCTCCTTCTAAGCATAACTCCGACTCCGGTCGCGCGTTTTCTATTATCACTACTTATTTACCACTAATACACACTGCATCCATCCCACGTATATTACACCGATTATATTCTCCGTAATTTTTATCTTATACTTTAACTGCTGTCACCATGTTGTGAATGAGGGCACTTGATTTGAACTGACACTTTATTACTCACATACCCACACATAACAGTCTTATATATAAAAATTCTCGTGTCACAATGTTAGACATACACCTCCGAAACTGTTTGACCGATTCTTATGAAATTTTATATGCATATTCAGTAGGTCTGAGAATCGGCTGCTATCTATTTTTCATACCCCTGAAACACCTCAATCCACGCGGACGGAGTCGCGGGCATCAGCTAGTACATGTATAAAATCGCATCACAGCTATCATTGTAATCAAGATATACTTTATGACGTATATATACCTACTCCACTCCACTCATTGGACCAAAATGAGTTAAAGTGCATTCTGTCAGTACAGACTCAGGTTAATAATAACAATCGAGACGTCTGCACCTTATATCTTGAGAGATCTTCAGAGAGAGACCAAAATCCATCCGTATGTTTCTTGTCACGTTCCACAAACAGCGTCGCATATAAATTCTGTCCGTAAATAAATATTTCGCCGGGTTCCGTATTTACCGGGTTGTGCAAATAGAGTCCCTAGAGTCCACCATCGCCACTCTGAAGTCTGACCGTTTTGTGTAAAGGTGAAAACACACTACAAACAAAAAATAGCTGGCTGTCAATTTTACGCGAAGTTTAAACAGGCTATATACCTATATTTAACTACTGCTGCGTGGACGGGCGACGGCACTCGTATCAGTCGAATGTGGGTATTTTTATTTCTATATCCAGGCAAGATACAGTTTTAAGCAAAGGAAAATATAAACCATAGGTAGTATCCAACATTATAGTGATAGCCTAATGGGTAGACTTCAGCCTCCAAGTCTGAAGTTCGATCCCGGGAACGCATGTCCAACTTAATTTATTAAAATATATCACTTACGGTGAACAAAAATCGTGTGGAAAGTTGAAACCATGCCTGAGAGTTCTGTGTGAAATATTCATTGATATTTCATAACTAACCTGTTAGGGGCATGGCAGTTATATTAAAGCCCTATTCGGTTTCTACAAAATTATTAATAATATTAATAATATATCTTTTACCTATTTTTCAAGTAATTGTCGTCATCATTGCAATCGATTACCGGCCTATAGTAAATACAAGAATTTAGAAGTCAACCCTAAGGCTACACGCGCCGCGTCTGAAGGGATAAGATTTATGCGATAGAAAGAGAAATATAGAGATTCGTAGGCATTTAGTTATTTTTACACGCAGCGCATGCGAGCCAAATGAGGCTTTATTCCGACGTTACCTGAGTCACTAATCGTTAAAAGGTCTTCGCGGAGTAACTTTTCTGTTAGTACTATTAACTATTCAGTGGTTTAACGCTGGCGTCCTAAGCTAGACTACCTTTTTTTTCCTAAGATACCCAACTTCTGGGGGAGAAGTTGGGTTATGTAGGATTTGTACCTACTAAAACCCCCTCGGTGGCCACCCTCTGCATATTGGGAGGCTCCGAGAACTCTATAAAGAACGCATCGGTGCCTCTCTTATGCAATGCCCGCTGGGCTCATCCCGGTGGTCATACCCCAGACTAGACTGCACTCGCTTCACTCGCATCTTCCCAAGGCCACTTAATATATGGACGATGGAACGACTGGAGTCCCCACCCCAGCCACTCGTGACCTCGAGGCCCCTTACATCGGGTCTATTGGATGGACTGGCCGGCTTACGGCATCGCCCCGGTGCCTTCGTCTGCTGGCGGGATCGGCTAGCTCCAGGCTAGCCAAGTCGATCGCGCACGGGACGCTCCGAAGCGTTCATATTTGAGATCTCGGAGCTTCCAAACACATACACCAAAAGATTGACCACCGTGGGGGTTATAGTGTGTAAAAAGGTCGCATAACCTGATTTCTCCTCCGACAAATCAGGCATCTTATTCCCATATGATGAGCGACCGGACGAAACGTGTTTAAATACGACGTTTTGTCTACTATTCTGTGTATAGTGTGTTTTCATCCTAACAACGTCGTGTGTATTTAAATGGGCACACTTATTATTTATTGCATGAAATGTACGTTATGTATGCTTTTAAATGGCATGTTAATGTTTTATTTTTATGTTTATGTTAATGTTTTATTCACTCCGATTTCACCTGGGACCATTCTGATAACACTTAAAGCTATATTGTTTCAATATTTTCCTTATTTTAGGAAACTCAAGATGCGTGACATCAAACTGACATATTAAGTAATATTGCTTAAGTCAATAAAAGCCAATAAAGATATTGGTTTAAGCGTAGGCAATAATAGTATGGCCCCTGGTGTAAACAAAAAGTCTTACAAGGTTATATAGAATGGGTCTATCAGTTGGTGTCTTCGTGGCATCACAAAATAGGTATGTGGCGTAGTGCCTGTAAGGTGATTAAAAGCGATGGTGAAGCCATGATACGCTTTCATGGCCCATCTGTTCAACCTATTTTGACGTAATTTGGTATGAGTTTAGGTTTCATCCCGGAGAGGGGCACAGCGAACTTTTTATCCCGGAAGAATAATGATATCCCCGGGTTTTTAAACTAAATCCATGCGGACGAAGTTGCGGGCATTAGGTACCTTATTATAAATAACCCATATTACCCAAACCAGAAATCAAACCTTCCGCCAACTTCTAAAACTATAGCGCTTACCACCGCGTAAGGAAGGGCAATTGAAAAAGTAATTTGGCGATAAGGCGCTGATGGAGATTTCCAACATAAAATAGGGTGACGAAACCATTAGAATTTCAATAAACTCGAGTAGATAAAAAATCACATCATTACCATCACAAAAACAATGCAATGCATTTTATTCTACTTAAAATAAATAATGGAGTAGTATTAAGATTCAAATTACAGTCTATCTTCTTAACGTACCCTCGTCTGCCTAAATAAATAATTTCACCCCCTACCACCCCATCAGTAGCGACGGAAAACCGTTACGGCATATCGGGGTTGATTAACATTTTTTTTAAAACGGTACATGGCGTCAGTATTTAAAATTGGCAGGAAATGTTGAATTTCCTAAATATAAATGAGATGGTGGTACTCGAAATTACAATTTGGAATATCCGTAGATACATTCAGAGGACATAGGAGTGGTAGTAGTCTTACTCCCCTATAGGAGAGTCCGGTTCCCTTAAATGCTTATTATGAATGCTATAAAATGTGTCTGTCTGTCTGTCTGCAACATTTTCACGGCCCATCTCTTCAACCGATTTTGACGAAAGGTACAGGGATAGATTGCATGTCCGGCAAGGAGATAGCGCTACTTTTTATCCCGGAAAATTATAGAGTTCCCGCGAAAATCAAAAAACCTGTATTCACGCGGACGAAGTAAGTATGACCTCATCTAGTAAGTAGTTAGTAATTATTATAACTAAGAACAATATAATTTAATACTTATTATGTAATTAAGCAAACTTTTGTTCTTTTTTGGGAAAATAAACTCATAAAACCTAATGAAAAAATATGCCCAGAACTATGTGTAGGTACTAGATAGTAGGTATCTAGTGCTCGTATTTAACACAGATAGAAGCAGGTTTTAATATCTTTCCCTTTGTAACTCAGA
Source organism: Erebia palarica (assembly GCA_964035005.1). Classification (NCBI taxonomy): domain Eukaryota; kingdom Metazoa; phylum Arthropoda; class Insecta; order Lepidoptera; family Nymphalidae; genus Erebia; species Erebia palarica. The sequence continues at coordinate 15,117,348 of OZ035989.1, forward strand.
GTCCGCCTTCAGTCGAGTTTTGTAATTACAAAGACGACAGACTAGCGAGCAGAGACAAAAGTTTATTAAAATCTTACTAAATTAAAAATTTCTCGGTTTTCTTTTCGAAAGCTTAAGGATAAAGGGGTTTGTAATATTTTTAATTTTTAAAATTTAGATAGGTACCTTCAAGGCAAGAGTGGATAGGCATCTTCTAGGCAAGCGCGTTCCATCCTAGACTTCATCATTGCTTTACACAAAGCATGATTGTTGTCAATCGCAAGCCTATCTCGCAATAAAAAAACGTCTTTTCCTAGTATGTACCTAATATATGTGAACTTCGAGATAAAGTATGAGCAGTACTGCTTGTCGGCCAAGTTTCCATCCTAACAACCTACCATTCGTTCCGGAAAGTAGGTAAAGAAACTGGCCAAAATCTACTGCTTATATCTTAAATGTTATATTTAAGATGTTTTATGTTGAAGGGTGTGGAAGGGTGTTTGTTGGAAGGTCATTCGACTACAACTGCGACGGATCGAGTAACGGAACGACATTTTTATACGACTGCCTGAAAAAAGGAGCATATTGTTTCCAGGGTTCACATATGTATGTATGTCTGTGACTTTGTATATTCCACCATAACTTCTTTAAACCTGAACCGATTTTGATAAATGAGGTATCATTAGAATCCCTAGCTTATTCCGGGTGACATAGGCTAGTAAAATTTAAGTAAAAATTGATGGGGTGACCATGATCCCGCATTAAAGACTAAAATTGAAAAAAAAAATTCGAGAATAAGATTAACTAATTAAAATCCTCATCTAGAAAATGATGAGTAGATTCCAAAAACATATAACACTAAATAGTTCAATATCCAGTGATTCACAAAAAAAATAATAATAATAAAAATGTGAATAAGATTCTATTAAACTAGATTAATTTAGGTTTTTAACTTTTTAGTTCGTTTTTTGGCAGGGCAGTCGTGTTTTTTATTTTTTTAAATTATGACTTGTTTGCATGCTTATAGCTAAGGACTTGTGAATATCAGTGCTATAAGCTACTTCATATCTCAGAAACCCACAAAATCTTCTGAAGATTTTAAAACCTAAAACGTTATGACGATCATCTGGTAGGTACTCGATAAAGAAAATCATAATAATAATCATTTAAATATTGAAATTTATGCGACAGTTTTCCGAGTTATTCTCTGCATTGATGTCGCTTTTCAAAAAGAGGCTGATATATAAAAAAAATCTCCCACCTCAGGCCAAAATCCCCCGGAATCCTCCGAAGAAGTATCACGGCTTACAATATTTAAAATAAATAAATAAAATAAACGGAATCCGGTGTAAAACTCGAGACGATGAGTCGCTGAATTTTAATAGAAACAAAATTAACTGAGGTAACCTTATCCACGTTTTTCTTCGGGCCACCGTAAACTTTCGACTTTAGCTAGACAGAAATAGTGGCGAAATTAAAAAAAATTTGCCAGTGCATAATTTTTAATATTGGAATTAATTTAGTAAATGTAATAGTTTTTACTGTGAAGAAAAACATCGTTCTTCGTACAAAAAGCGTTCTTCGAAATATTCTCAAACGTTTGTGAGCTCTGACAATCAACACTTGGTCGGACCCTTCAAACTTTATTTTATTTGTTTGGGCTCTACTAAACTACGACACAGTAGGTATTTTTTACCCGACTGCGGAACGCACAGGGTTATGTGTTCATCAGTGTATATATGTTTGTTTGTTCCTTGCAGGACAGCTACAGCCTAAACGCGTGGACCGATTTTGATGATTTTTGCATCAGATTATGCCGAGTATATTATTAGAGTGTCACTGTGGAAGCCGAATTTGAGAAAAAACAAAGTGGCGCCCTCTAGAAGCCATAATGTAACAAATTTAAAAAATAAAGTCGATAGACTATGGCGAGTGGGATATCAATGAATAGGTCTTGCAAAATCATAATTAGGTTTCCTTGATCATTTTAACGATCATTTAGGATTTACGAGGTTACAAAGGTTCATTTTTAGTGTATTCCTTTGTGTCGCACTACAGACAAAACGGCTGAACCGATTTTGATAATGCTTGCCCCACTAGATTAATCTTAATCTTCCGAGTGTCACTACGGAGGCCCACTTTGAGAAAAACAAAATGGCGTCCACTAGAAGCCAATACTCGATAGGTTATAGGCAAGTGGGGTATGGGATAGTAGATAGGTCTTTTAAAACCTAGGTTACATAAACCATTTTTCCGTTTATTAGTTAAAGTTCTTATTATAATAATAATAACTATGGCGTCAACCACCTAATAAGAGTACATTTTAAACTTCAATGTTAAAATTTTACAAGTTTTTGCAAGCAACGTTTTGCAAAGTCTTGGAAGCAATTTGTTTTCGTGTCTGATGTCTGCGGTGGCATTTAAATCCCAGAGAAATGCAACCTTTAATTACTTAAGCAAACTCCTTTGAGATACTTAATTACAGTATCGTATCAACTTCTGTAATTTGTTACTAAAAGATGAAATTAATCCTCGGGGTGTCTTGTTTTGTTTGTAAATAAAGTATTTGGATACTGTTCTCTCTAGATTGTTAGCGATGGTATTTCGTCTGAGTGAAATGTATACAAAAGGTGTAAGATTCATGATCACAGTTCAATCCATACTAATATTATAAATTCGAAAGTCTGTCTGCTACGCTTTCACGGCCCATCTGTTCAACCGATTTGATTAAATTTGGTACAGGGATAGGTTGTATCCCGGGGAAGGAAATAGGCTACTTTTTATCCCCGAAAAAGATTTCCTGCGGGAATCAAAAAACCTTAATCCATGCGGACGAAGTCGCGTGCATCAACTAGTCTAGTATAAAATAAATCGATAAAAGTCTAAGTTTTGTAATATTAGGTAAGCTTTTTGAAGTAATACTTTTTTTTTATCCACCACAAGGTAGCCCTTGACTGCGATCTCACTTGATAGTAAGTGATGATGCAGTCTAAGATAATAGCGGGCTAACCTGTTGGATGTACCTGTATGACCTATACCCATACCGGCATCGTAAAGGAACGCTACGTCGCTTGGCGGCACGTTTTTGCCGGTAGGGCGTTATTGTTAACTAGCCACAGCCGAAGCCTCCCACCAGGCCAGGCCAGAGAAAAATCAGAAATTACCAATTCCCAAATTGACTCTGCCGTGGATCGAACCCGGGACCTCCGCACGTTAAGACAACAGCACTCAAAACAGCGCCAGGGAGATCGTCAGGACGTAAAAATATGAGTACTTAGATAATATCAAATGTTTATATGACATCATATTAATTATTGGTAAGTATGTATGTATCAGATTATTAATATTATAAATGCGAAAGTTTGGATGGATGTATGGATATATGGATGTTTGTTACTCAATCACGCCCCAACAGATGAATGGATCTGGCTGAAATTTGGCTCAGAGATAGATTATATTTTGGAATAGCACATGCTACTTTTTATCCCGGAAAATCAAAGAAGAAGAATATGGGAACAATCAAAGTAAATAACAACAATAATCATATAATTTCCTGCCGAGGAAAACATGAAAACAGCGTCGATAAAGACAAAGTACAGGCGATGGACAATAAATTAGATCAATAAAGTTCAAGGGCGAAGCCCTGCGGCGATAATACTACATCGCAGCGGGACACTTGTGGTCAGTATAAGATTTTAAATCTCACCAACGTTGATCGGATTCAAGAGTCGAAACACAATAACGTCAGAGTAAAATAGACTACAGTCCCACCAGTGTTTAGTTTTTGTTTTTATTTTATTTTTAATATACGAGTTTCCTACCAGCGACGCTGCCACTGTGCCAGACATTGATTTATAATTTTAGTATTACTCATTCTATTTCAATGGTACCAGCTATAGTCCGCAAACTTATCTGACCCGGTGGCCAAAATTGGAATATTTTATGCCTGTTTGGTTTTTATTTTTATTTTATTTTTCATATCTACTGGAGACGCTGTCACCGGGTCAGATAAGTTTGTGGGACTATACGTTTGTGGGAATATAGACAAGTTAAACAAGGACTTTTACCCGTAGTCCTAGGTGAGTGACGAAAACGACACCATAGAAAGTGACAACGTAGGCCACGTGAAGGGTCAGCTACTGTCTGTCTCTGTGCCTTGATACTGTCATTATCTTTTCAAAAATTCAGCAACACTTTTATTCTAAGACTAGCTAATGCCCGCGACTTCGTCTGCGTGGTTTGAGGTTTTTAGGTTCCCGCGGGAACTCTTTAATTTTCCGGGATAAAAAGGAGCCTATGTGCTATTCCAGACTATAATCTACCTCTGTGCAAAATTTCAGCCAGATCCGTTCAGCCGTTGGGGCGTGATTGAGTAACAAACATCCATACATCCATCCAAACTTTCGCATTTATAATATGACTAAGATTAGTAAGATAAGATAGTAAGAGTAAGATAAGATAGCTAAGTTTCCGCATGGAGTGCTGTCTGTCGATACATAGACGAAGGTTCATTATACGTTAACGCTAAACGCTTTCGACTATTGAATTATATCAATGTTTGGGAAATGTAAAATCTCATACTAATCCTACTGAAATACTCTGGAGACAATATCGAGGCAGTGTGGATTTGAAATCCTAAAATTATTTGAGATTAGATGATGCCCGCGTCTATGTCTGTGGAGATTTAGGTTTTTGGAAAGTTCCGTGGGAATCCATTGATTTGCCGGTATTAAGAGTAGCCTGTATTTCTACAAGCAAGTAAGTTTTGTCAAAATCATTATATGATCCGTGAAAAGGTTACAGACAGACGGACAGATAGCTGTGCAGATAGGCACACTGTCTCAACATACTAATATTTTAAATGCAAAAAGGTGTTAGTTTGTTGGTTTCTCCTGTAACGGATTGATATATTTTTTTCATGGGTAGGTATAGTTGAGGACCTGGAGGGTAACATAGGCTACTTTTTATCCCGGAAGATTAAGAATTTTCGAGAAAGACGTAGTCGCGGGCATTAGCTAGTTTATACATTAGGATTCCGTAGTGAAATGGTATGTCAAACACGAGTACTTCCCACCTTCCATATGAATCAAATATCGATTCAAATCATTGTCTTTAACGTGGTTTCAAGTTCATTACCAAGATCAAGCGATTAATAGAATTTATCAATATCTTTGCTTTATTTCATTTCTCGGGAAAGGGACAATCAAGGGACCCCTGCGGTGATGTCCTGATACACAGCATGGGTCCTTAAGGAATATTACTGATCAACTTTATCGCAGGCTTTATTGTCTGTATTAATGCAGCTCTCATAAAACCAATGAGAGTTGCATTTAATGGTAAAGCATTGGCTGACCCTAAGCCACAAAAGCCTTGACTGACCTTGAGCCGCAAAAGCAACATAACTAGCCAGGCATGTGCAATACAGATAAGTGGTAAGTCATACTAATATTATAAATGCGAGAGTGTGTTCTCTGGTTTGTCCTTCATTCATGCTGCAACAGAGCAACGGGTTTACATTATTTTTTGCATGGGTATAGTCGAGGACCTGGAGACTGCCATAGGCTTTATATCCCGGAAGATTAAGGGGTACCCCCGATCATTAAAAAAATTAATCCACGCAGACGAAGTCGCGGACATCAGCTTGTAATGATAAATAGATGATAACGATGCAGTCTAAGATGGAAGCGGGCTCACCTGTTATGGGTATAGTAGTTACATTAAAGCCATACCAGCTATACTATTACCTATTCTGTGGCCATACCCCTAATCAGTTCCCACTATCTACACGGCATCGTACCGGATCGCTAAAGCGCTTCGCGGCACGTCCTTGACGTTAAGGTTGTAACTAGCTACGGCCGAAGCCTCTCACCACACCAGACCAGAGAAAATTCAGAAATAATAAATTCCCAAATTGTTCTGGTCGGGGAGCACACCCGGGACCTCCCACACAAAAGACCACAGTACTTCCCTGCACCTTCCACTCACCAGTGCACCAAAGAGGTCAGATCTCTTTGGCCCAGTCAATTAATATAGATAGCTTATCTTTAAAGTCGCTTTAGCTGTGCTCCTCTATAGACATGCAAGCTGAAGATTAACGCGTCCATATATTTTCATTTGGGAGCAACCTTGGGTAAGATAAAGTGGTGTCTTGAGACGACTGGCAAATGACAGCGAAGTGGATCAATACAGTATCTACCGTTCATCTGTGCTTTGAAACATTGTATTGCTAGAACTGTTGGGATCTAAGTTGAGCTTCTGTTTGTAGTTTTGCAAAAGTTTTCTAGCTTTCAATAGAGATAACATCTGATACAAGTCGAGTGATTTTTGAATGCTGATTTGAGTTTTCGTTGCATTGCGTTGAATGTATTGAATGCGTTGCATAGTGTGCACTAATCACGGGTCTCCTCTCGGATTGAGGGGGGTTTTGGCCATAGTCTAACACGCTGTCCAAGTGCAAAATTCACACACCTTTCAGAACATTCTGGTGAAGTCTGAAGCATGCTGGTTTTCTCGCAATTTTTTAAATATTCAATTAAAATGCACATAGCTCCATAACATTCAAATAATCTGACGATTTGAGCGAGACCTTAAGGAGTTGGAGTTTTTATGATACGACTGCCTGAAAAAAGGAGTATATTGTTTTCAGGGTTCATGTATGTATGTGAGTTTGTATATTCCACCATAACTTCTATACATCTGAACCGATTTTGATAAACGAGGTATCGTTAGAATCCCTAGCTTATTCCGGGGGACATAGGTTAGTAAAATTTAAAAAAAAAATTGATGGCGTGACTATGGTCCCGCATTAAAGACTAAAGTTTTAAAAAAATAATCGAAAATAAGATTAACTATCATCATCTAGAAAATGATGAGTAGATTCCAAACATACATAACACTATAGTTCAATATCCAGTGATTCACAAAAAAATATCATTTAATAAAAAATGTGAATAAGTTTCCAAAGGCTATATATGCAAATCGCTTCTTAAGGAGGTAAACTCCAAAAATAATATGACAGGGCAGTCGTATTTTTTAATTCGTTAAATTAAGTTCAATTGTTTTAAATTTGTAACTCTCCAACTCCTTTAGGTTTCGCTCAAATCGTCAGATTATTTGATTGTTTACTTTTCAGTAGGTATGTAATTAACTCACTCTACCTTAATCTGACGCGCTCGAGTATTTCTGATGATTTATTTATTTACTAATCTGATCTGCTGTCCTAAACAGAACCACCAATATGCAGGGCTCATATATGGTGAAGGTACTCTACAGGGTCCCAAGAATCCCCCTTTATATTAATCTACCGCACTGGAGTAAATCCAAAAATCCCCTGTTGGGCTGCCCTATAAGACTTTCTCAGAGGGGATTTAAACCTCGGATCTAAAAGTGAAACAGAACCTAAAGTCTCAACCACTAGAGGCTGTAACGGCTTATTGTGGAATAGAATATGCATATTTGACTAACGTATTCGTCCTTGCCAATGTTGCATTACAATAAATTGGCAAAGGACGCGTTTTGTATACAAAGTGACGTCTCGTACAATGTGGCACTGGTAACCGTTACTACGAGTACGGCTGAAGGACAATGCAGCTCGTAGCTTGCAGCGGCATAGTGAGGGTGACCATGCTTTACAACTTTCGAAGACGTTCCCTGCTCAGTTGTGAGCGCGATTGTCTTAAAAGCGGGTGGTCCCGGGTTCGATCCCGGCAGGGTCAATTTGGGAATTTTCTCTGGTCTGGCTCTGGTCTAGTGGGAAGAACTTGCAACGACCTTCCTAGCGCAGTAGTGAGCGCTGTTATAAGCAGGAGGACCCGAGTTCGATTTAGGCTTTACAATTTCTGAATAATGGGGTTGATTCTGTAGTGCACGTTCTCTAAACTAAACTAAAATGACAGCATTAAAAATGTAGCTAACCCTTTCTTAATACTCCCTGCGGAAAAGGACAGAACTAGATTTAAAGCTGTCATTTTAGTTTAGAGATTGCCTGCCTTGCCTTTACACAAGTTTAAGAAGTCCATTAAAAGTATGCTCCTGAAAAAAGCATGGATTTGACTCACTCCAGCAATGCTAAGGACAACTGTTACTTATGTATTCTATAAATTAATGAAATTGTATTTATATTTGAAAAGAGCAACCGCCGAGTACTTTGCTGGTTCTTCTCGGTAGGAGTGGCATTCCGAACCAGTGGTAGATTCACTCGTCGATTCAAAAGTACTTTGAAAGTACTTTGAAAAAAGTTTATTTGAATAAAAAGAATTTTGTTTTTTTTTTTTTTAGATTGTGGTATACAGATTTGGCCACATGGTCTCTGGTCTGGCTCTGCTCTAGTGGAAGGCTTCGGCCATCCGACCAAGCGATTTAGCGTTCCTTAACTAAACTCTATTGGCTTTAGAATATAGCTACTTTTATTTTAAAAATCGTAGTCACCCGAACATGCAAGTCACGTTAGTCTCGCAACATGAACTAGCCTTTCGGATACAATACCGTAACAAAACTAAAACAGGATCATCTCTACGTAATTTTATTTGCCATCGGATATCGTGAACTAATAAAGAGTACAATATGCTGGAATTGAGCAGAGAAATGAGTGCATATCAGCAAAGTCTTTCCGAAGGATCATATTGATTACATGTATCATTTTATTTAAGTATTCAAACGAAACAGAATATAATACATAACGAAATAAAAATTTGGGAACTAAGCTTAATAAAAATTTACAGGACACTCTAAACTTTTATGCGCACGTAGGTAGTTATGGAACCAGCTTCCTTCTTCTGTGTTCCCTCATCATTATAATATGGGGTTCTTCAAAGGGCGGATAAACAAATATCGCGGCGGTTTCTCTGGTGCTGCAAATGATCATGGGCGGCGTTAATCACTTAACGTCGGGTGACCCGCCTGCTCGTTTGCTAGCTATATAATATATAACCTACATAAAGACTGTTGCGATACCATGATAGTTAGCATACATGATCGTATTGCAATCCGTTTTTATGAAACTCCGTGATAACACTTTAATATTCCATTTCACTCTTCTTGTCACAGTCTTTAGCTACATCCACGTGTAAAATAACAAAGAAATATACAAACCAAAATAAAAGCGATGATGCTAATTATATTGTAAGCGCTTGATAAAAAAATATATTATAAATTAAATTTGATGTTGGCAAGTAAGTGTTTATAATTCTCGATAATTAACCCCAGAAATACAGGAAACTCCAAATATTTTTCCTTTCTTTCTTCAACAATTTCCCAAGAAACCTTAATGAAACCCAGGTCCTATGCACTATATTTTGCCACTACGCTCTCAAAATTTCTCTCAATTTTCATTTTCGCAGCGAAATCTCTACACAGATGGTCCGAACGGCGCCCGCGTTAGTTAATTAAAGAACGTTGTAGATACAAAATAACTTTATGTCAGGATCATAAATAGCATGCGAAATAACAGTTTCAGAAAATTAAACGCAGCCACAGAAAACACCTTCATAGTATGGCTTAGTAACGTTGCTAGAATCACATTAATAAATACGTTGAAAAAATATTAGTGTGACGTTATATTTATGTACTTAACAAAAAATATAACGTTGCAGATAAAAGTTAGGTACTTTATGTTGGAATCATAAATGGGTGCGACAAGCCATGCGTTTCAGATTTAATTTTTTTTATCTTGGCGGTATTAAAATCAGTCTAACGGGTGGGCCGCGTGAAAAAGTAACAAATTAAATATAAAATAATTATTTAGGTTTTCGAAAAATCTTAAAGTTTTAGAAACTCTTTAATTCATTTCCGGGATAAAAAATAGCCTGCGTCCTACCCCGGGATGCAATTTATAAAAATGTTAAAATCGATCGTTAATGGGCTGTGAAAGCGTAACAGCCAGACAGACATAAGCAGACACACTTTTGCATTTATAATATCAGTATGGATGAAGGATTTAAATAAATTTTAAATTAGTTACCAGCAAGAAAAAAATTACCGGTGCCTCGAGGCGTTTTCGAATTAACTTTAAAAATGCAAATTCTCAAAGAAAATGTTTCTAGCACAATCGCTTTGAATAAGGAGCAACGTTTTCTTTCGGAGTTTACTCGTACCTTCAAGAAAACTTAATTATGGAAATTGTGTGTCTATTTTCCTTTGCGCGATTCTTTATACTTGTCTTTTATAGAGCATCCACAGCAAAAGGTCGTTTTTTTACCGTTTTTATGAATATTTCTCCATACCTATTTATACTGTATTTTCCTAAGGTATAGTCGCGCCAGCTCTAAGCAATCGGGGGCTGAGGTAGTGGGCGGGTGCGCCCCACGCCCGACCGTCGCTACATACCCCGCACACTCCCATACTAGTGCCGACCGTGACGCAAGAGTACTCTATATCGAGTCATGTTTTTAATTTTGCAATAGCAGGGAGCAATAATTATTCAAATAGCTGTTTAATTTTTAAATTCCTTAAATTACTGATTATTCTGATTGCGACAGATTAAAACAGTTCATTATAATAAAATTTTATGAAACAATTTGTTTTTTCTTCCTAATAGGCATGATGACAGTATCCAAGAATCAATGAAATTATGAATTTATCTAATGAAATAGGATTCATGGATTATAAAAAACTTATTTATTTTTCTATTTCGAGTGAGATTGTTATTTATTTTAATAAAATAAAACTATAAAATACAGCAATCCGCCATATTGTATAAAACACCACTGAAGCGAATGACGTCACTATTGTTTTCGAGCTTTGACAATCGACCAACAACCTCTTTAAGTACAGAATATGTTTTAAATGTTTATCAAGTATTTTCGTGTTTTTTTGTTTCCCAAAGATCATTTCCATAATCTAGTTTTGTTTTACCGAATCCAAAGTTAGGAAATTAAAAATCGTTAGCCATGGACATTGACGTAATAATACCTCGTCAATGGCTATGGATCAAGGATTTACCAAAGCTACTAGCTCTAATTTGCTCAGGATTGATTTGTTGATGCTGGGTGAGTATCTTGCATCACACAAAGACTTTTGTTCAGCAGAATTTCCAACGTCAAAACTTCCATGTAAATACAATAATAACATAATAATTTATAAGTTCTAAACCCGTAAAATCTGCTATTTTATATATTAAGCACTTCATGATAGTTATCAGAGGCTAAGTTAATGAAATATTGTTTTTTAAAACTATACCGTATATCTTAATATGAGCGGTGATTGCCGTCTATGACGTCTGCCTCCTATTCGGGGCGTATGGGGTTCGATTCTTGGCACGCATCTCTAACTTTTTGCAGTTATTTGTGTTATAAGCATCACTACATAGTATAAAACAAAGTCGCTTCCCGCTGTCTGTCCCTATGTATGCTTAGATCTTTAAAACTTGATTTTGATGCGGTTTTTTTTAATAGATAGAGTGATTCAAGAGGAAGATTTATATGTACTTTTTATCCTGGAAAATTAAGGAGTTCCCGCGGGAACCAAAAAACCTCAATCCACGCGGACAAAGTCGCGGGCATCAGCTAGTATTAAAATAAAGCAAAAACTTACGTCAAAGTCATCTTCGCAGAAATAAATAGTAGAATTTAGCCCTATAGCTGTAGGATCTCGCCGTGCAAGATTAAGCCACTTAGATCGCATTGTTTTTTAAAGTGGCGCGTGAATAAATAGGTAACTTGCTTGGAGTTAATTTTGATGTGTTATCACACTGGGGGACCGCACACGACTTACACACTTTAGAATTCATTTTATTCACACAAAATATCTAAATTGCTGTACGAAGACATATTATTGTTTACTGCACATAGTAGGTACATTGGAGTACATTGGTAAAAGCAATACGTCGTCATGACGTCACAAACGACGCCATGACACCCGCGAGCGTTTCGGCGTGATTTTTAAAATTTAAATTTCAAATGCCAATTTTATCTACCAAACCTTATTTTTCTGCTGAAATAAGATATTTTTCCGAAATAGTAGACACTTCCGAACATAATCTGACCATTTTTCAAAATCAGTCATCATGCCTATTGCACTTAATATCCTTATAGAATTATTATTTCATGATTAATTCGAGTGTGTTGAGTTAAAGATGTGGTAGTATCGATAACGTAATATCGACTAAATCACAACTCTATCTCATTGCGTCAACATTCCTTATGATTCCTCGGACCTGGCGCGAACTGTACTTACCTTATAAATCGAAAACATGCTCTCCGTTGATGAGTAAGATGCATGGTGCTGGTAATGGAGGCGGAAACCCTGGTTAATGTTATAAAGAAGAAAAAATGACGATAGTTTTGAGATACGTAGCAGGATTGGAAATTGAACAGCCCCTCGATTGCATAAGGAAATCGTAATCATAATTGTTGTCGAACGGATAATTCGGCCTGTTTAAGGAGTTCACCAAGGTCTGCACGTCAAAAAGCATGTATGAACTCCTTAAAGAGTTCGAGTAATATTGTTTAAGCTGAAAAATGATTACGATAGGGCCTAGACAAAGTGACATTCTATTAGCGATGACGCTAGTAGAAAAGTCCAAAAATGTATGGGATTGACATTAGCTATAGAAACGTCACGTGGTATAATTTAAACGAATCGAAATTTGCTAGACAATGTTAATTTAAATCGATTCCATCGAAAGAATCGACAATGTCGAATGACTAATTCCATAGACATGTGTCGACAAGTGCTAGCGAAGTGGCATTTTTGACAAGCGTTATCTATAGTGAGCGCTTCTTTTGATGGAAACTTTAACGAACGCCATTACCCTGTAGAAAACGAAACAAATAGCGCCATTGTTGTGAAGTTAAGTGGATTGTTTTGATATTTTTAGACGTTTCTTGAATGAATTTGTGATTAAATTGTTGTCTTTTGCATTATTTTGTAACTTTGTCAGTTGTTTGTAAATTTTAGTGTACCTAGTGCTAATAATATAAAATGCATACGCTTCGTTTACTGTGGGCAGCGCATAATGAAAGTGTTTGGCTTAGCTTAACTCCTGCCACAAACGATCTGCTCTAATGCGACCTTGAGCACCAGGCTGCGGTTTAGACAAGTCACCGTGGCTGAAATACGAGTTAACAAAGAGCCCTCTAACTACGTTACTGTTAATCACGTCATTGTTTACATTACGACTGCCATTCGGTCGTCTGTATAGAATTTAACTTTTCAGAAACTTAATACGTATGGAAAAAATATTTTACCTTTCCATAAATTCCAAAAGAGCTGAAAATTGCTCACCACTTGCAACCAAAACCAAATATTTCACCAGATTAGTTCATCAGTTTTATTCATAGAAGGGAATAGTATTCTAAATCTTGATTTGCCTGGCTGAAATCTCATTTGTTTCTATAAAACACAAAAGCACTTTGATACTTACCAAGAAATATAATATTAATTAGAGGAAATAGTTTTAAATTAATTAACAACTTCACGCTCGCACTTTAGAAACACCACTCAAACACAAACAATACACTATTCAAAGTTTGGCGCACGAATTTGACGTTTCATAACGAAAGACCATAGACAAAAGTTACTTTTTATCGAACAGCCGAATGGAATAGGCGTTCGTTAATCGCAGGTACCTTTGTCTAGCAGACGAAGTTCGCTTACGGTAAAGCGTTAGCGATAGAGGAAATGGAATCGCTGCGAATCGAATGCCGTTTGTCTAGGCCCTCTGCTTAGATAATGGAGCCTCCGATTTTTGATATCAAAATCACTTCTGACAGATAAATGAATTCGAATGATTTCGAAGTAACAAACTTACTTCTTAATGGAAAATTGTTACTGAAGTTTAAGGAAATAACAGCCGCTATCACCCCTTTTAGATATATATATATATTTTTCTTATTTTTAACATTTTTGTACGATTTTCACGTGAAAAAAAATAAAAAGCCATCCAAATAGTAATGACATAATTAAAATATTCCACCATTTACTCACCACAAACACGAATTAGGGATGACGATGGAAAGAATCAGCGCCGTGATGAAAAACACACTTCGGAGGGCAGGTCCTGATCAAATATTGATTTTCTTTCAATCAGGGCTGAAATTGTGTGCAAACAGACTGACAAATTCGAAATAGGTGCCACGTGTAACGGCTCAAGTTCTCTGGAATCCAATAATACCTTAAGCGTGAGGCTACGGTTTTGGCGTATAAGCGATGTCTTCGATGTTTTTTTATTCCAATACAAGTTAGACCTTGACTGCTGGTAGCTGGCTAACCTGTTACGGTAGTTATATTTAAAAACCTACACCCCTAGTCGGTTTCTACACGGCATCGTACCAGAACGCTTAATCGCTTGGCGGTACGCCTTTGTCGGTAGGGTGGGAACTAGCCACGGCCGAAGCCTCCTACCACTCAAAATAACTTATTTAACTATCCTGCACCAACTCAGACAAATTAGAAGTGAGTGCCCGGGGATCGAATCGCCGACCACCCATACGGAAGGCCGGGCGTCTAAACCACTAGGCTATTGAAATATTTAATAACTAGCTGATAATGTAGCTTTCTACAGGTGAAACAATTATTAAAATTGGTTGAGTAGTTTTTGGGTTTATCCATTACAAACAATCAACAAAGTTAAGTTATATAAGTTTACCCGTCAATACAACTCAAAACCCGCAGTTTCTAAATAACTATCAGTAAGTAGGTACCTACTTACATTTTCACCCCAAACTTATTTATAAGTAGCTAGAGATATAAATAATTCAATGTGTGAGTAAAGTTGGGGAGCAAGTCATTACTTATTTTGTCCAAAGTTGCACGTAACATAATGGACTACGAAGCTTTCATATTGCTGTCGTTGGTTTCCGCAACAGTGTTGTTTTTTTTTTGGTGAAAATATAGAGGTAAAGGTAAATGGGAACCTTTCTGGTCCTTTTGTACACCCGCGCTTCGATCTATATCGAATTAACTATTATACAACGCGTAAGTACATTAACAATTGGCTTTATTTATTTACTAGATGATGCCCGCGACTTCGTCCGCGAGGATTAATATTTTTGATTCCCGTGGGAACTCTTTAAGTTTCCGGGATAAAAAGTAGCGTAACAGACAGACAAACAGACACACTTTCACATTTATAGTATTAGTATGGTTTTATATATTTTTATTTTTAAGTTTACAACGTTGATCTAGTACTTAGTTAGCATGTTCGACTGCGGCCGACAAGGTCCCGGGTTCGAGTCCCTGGTCTGACTCTGACTATAGATTCTCAGTAAGTACCAACGGAGTTAGAAAGTTGGCGGTGTTTCACCCCCGTGCCTCGGAGAGCACGTTAAGCCGTCGGTCCCGGTTATCATCACTCATATGGTAACAGTCGTTAAAACCCGCCATGGAGCAACGTGGTGGTCTAAGATCTATGAGAGTGGAGGCCTGTGCCCAGCAGTGGCACAGTAAGTATATTAAATTAATACAGTGGTTGGACGCCGGTACTAATGAGAAACCCGGCTACAATGACAGTTGCAGCACCGAGAGGTACGTTATCTATGGCCTAGAGGAAACTGCAAACTAATTTGCATAACAATTTTTTCTATCGAAAACTCTGCCACTTTCCTCCGTCACGTTCCTGGCAAACCGCAGAGTTGCTCTGTTAATCTAGTACAGGGATTCCAAAACTATTTTAGGCGAAACCCCTTTTCCAAAATGAACTGATACATCAGACTCCCATAGCTTTTAGGTACTACTTTACATACTTTAAAAATCCTATCTCTATATAGTTTTTTCCTATTTAAACAAAATACTTACCAATTTAACAACTTTGCGGTTGGTGTGAGTAAACTTGACATAAATTTTTTCATCAAAATTTAACATAGTACATAGACATAAAATTCAGTAAATATATATAAGTGTAATTAATAATTATTAATACAAATTACATAAAAATACCTAAGTAGGTAATTACTTTTTGAAAAAAACGTTAAAACTGGGGTCGCTTTTTAGGCCTCGTCGACCCCCAAAATTAGTTTTCGTTTATGTCGACCCCTGGAAAACCGAAAACGACCACAACGACCTCAGTACCTAATTTCATCCAGATCTGTTCAGCCG
Organism: Erebia palarica; assembly: GCA_964035005.1. Classification (NCBI taxonomy): domain Eukaryota; kingdom Metazoa; phylum Arthropoda; class Insecta; order Lepidoptera; family Nymphalidae; genus Erebia; species Erebia palarica. Next base: position 15,133,359 of record OZ035989.1, read on the forward strand.
TTCTGACGTGTTGAGTAACGAACATCCATCTTTCCATCCATCCAAACTTTCGTATTTATCATTTTTATTTTATAAGTTGTCCCTAACAGTTATATGTACCCATTATAATATACTACTTAAGGCTATTTTTTAGATCTCTTGTTATGCCACATAATAGGTAATAGTACTAATTTATACTGGATATAAAAACAGAGGCCCAATTGTGTAAGCCAATCGTATTAATTTGACAGCTCATAACGTATAACTCGAACTTTTTAAGGATTACATAATGCGATTTCACGTGCAAGCATCTATGACCTCCTTAAACAGGTCGAATTATACGTCTGACAGACGATTACGCTCGTTGGTCTAGTGGTTAGCATGATTGACTGCGGCCAACGAGGTCCCGGGTTCGAGTCCCGGGTCGGCGAAGATTAAGTATCGGGTTTTTCTGATTAGAAATTCCCAGTACTAGCCTGGAGTTAGGAAGTTGGCGGTGTTTTACCCCCGTGCCTCGAATAGCACGTTAAAGTTATTATCACTAACATGATAATAGTCGTTAAAGCCCGCCAACTCACATTGGAGCAGCGTGGTGGGTCTAAGCTCTAAATTCCCTCTCTCCTATGAGAGTGGAGACCTGTGCCCAGCAGTGGGACGTTAATAGGCTGCAGTAGTAATACAGTGGTAGAGGATTACGATTACGATTTCCTTACATAATCGGGGGGCAGATCTAATAATAGAACTCATCTAAATTTATGACCACATTTCACAGCAAACGCACAGAAAATATTCGGGCCATTACCTCCGAGTGCATTGGACAAGATAAGTAGCCAGTGACCACCCCACAGCATTACTTGCACATTGAATTATTTATACCTTTCCCTAATGTCACTACAATTTGCTTATGGCTGTGGGGTACAGTTTATTTATTCTGATGGAATGATACAACGAGCGCAAGCTGTGATGGCTTAGTGGTTAGGACACCCCGACCCTGTATGAGGTCGCGGGTTCAATTCCCGGGCACGCAACTTATCGAATTTCTGTGCATTTAAAGAATTTAAATGTCACTTGCTTCAAACTTTGAGAGAAAATATCGTGAGGAAACCTGTTTTTCATAATATCCTCGAAGGTGTGTGAAGTATGTCAATTCGCCATCGGCGAGCGTGGTGGACTATAGCCACCCCTTTTCATACCGAAAGGAGACCAGTAGTGAGCCGGCAACGGGTTGATAAGAGAGAGAGATACAACAAGAGGTTGCCCGCGACTTGGTCCGCCTGGATTAAGATTTTTGAAAAATCCCGTGCGAACTCTTTGAATTTCTGGGCATGTCTGTTTGTCTATCTGCTACTTGGTCCATCCGTTAAATAATAAATTTTGACGTAATTTGGTTACATTCATGGGAAGTATAATAGGCTTTAACACTTCTAGACTTCCCACGGGAATAAAAACCTTCATCCACGCGGACGAAGTCGCAGGCATTATCTAGTTAGAAATCAAATCTTCCTTTCTTTCCAAAAGCTCTCTGATAAGGAATCAGATTTAGTATTAACAATGTAAGAAAAAGGGCCGCATTGAATTTTATAAATTTTAAGCAGGTCCCTGACAATTGTTAAGCCAAGGAAGGTCTATATTTGCATAATTCCTCCTGAACTTCTGATCGATCCTGAATAAACTAAATCAATTCACTCTCAATATCGTGATCTGAGATCACGGGAAAAACATAGACGCAACAAAGCACTAGAACAAAAAACCGACTTGGGAAACTTATGTCAACATAATGATATACATAATACATAATACTCGTAGACTTGGGGAATGTAGACTTTGCGGATAGAATCTTAGATTCTTCCGCTAATATTCGGAAGTTGTTAAAAATAAAATATCGTACGCTAATATAACTAAAGTAATGTACTTATCAATCTACATGTAGATTCTCCTGCACTGATATTTTACCGAAATGGTTTTGTTCCGATCCATTTATGCGTCCACTGCTGGATATGGATATCAACGCGCGTACAGATGTCTAGCGCTTGCCCAGTCCTACTATCAGGTAAGCTAATAAAAAAAATTAACAAGACGTGTTTTCGCGACGGTTTTATCCATCATATATATTCCCCTAGTCTGTGCTGGAGCCCAATATATCTCCGTGGACTCGGGTCTGTTTGCACTGCTGTGGCAGCCTCCTTTATATTCATGGAAAATTCCAACGGAAAAATATAATGAGTTATTTAAATGGAAAGCGACACCTGGTGCGGGGGGAGGGGAGGGGGGGGGGGGTATTATCAAGTGCCTTTTTACGAGCAGAAGGACTTGGCAGATAAATTATAATGGATTTGACATTATACACGAAGCACGAAGCCTTGTTGTCTTGAGGGTACTGGAGGACTCAGACTTCACACACCTTTGAGAAAGTCATGGAGATCTTAGACATGCAGATTTCTTCATGATGTTACCTTTAAAAGGACAATGGGGCTGATTCTGTAGTGCACAATCTCTAAACTAAACTAAAATGGCAGCATTGAAAATATTGCTAACCCTTTCCTAATACACCCTGCGGAAAGGGACAGAACTAGATTTAAAGGTGTCATTTTAGTTTAGTTTAGAGATTGTGTTATACAGAATTGGCCACATTGTCCAAATTCGCCTAAGAATCAACAACGAATTGAAACATACAATAATTCTCAATTTATTTTATACCTTCAATAGTAAGTACTAGAATTTAATGGACACTTCTAAATAATAATAATGAAAAAAACAGGCATTTAATTGATTTGCTGTCTTTTCCCGTTCCTCAAATAATATCTCAAATCACCGCTTAAGTGCTGGAAACGTAAAGTAAGAGGAGGCTTAAAGCGCGCGCTACATGAGAAGGAAGAATAATATTGAAAGTGGCTATCTTAACAATACGAGTAGGAAACAAATGTATTTGTCTTAGTGTGCGAGTGAGAGATAAAACGCCATCGTTTCCATTTTGTTAGTGTTGAGTTTGACAATGATTATTTTATAGGGATGCCAAAGGAAAAAACAATAAAAAAACTATATTTTTAATCAGTACCGATTATTATTAACGAGTGAAAATATCGACTTACCTTATTTATTTAGTCGAATGTATAGTATATTCGACTGTACCTCGTTTACTTTTCATCACAATTGTGTGGTTGCTATACTTGAAAATAAAAAGTGCAATTCGATTTAGCTTAAAGCTGAGCTCCGTATAAAAAACTATCACCATATAAATAGACCACCTGTGGGCTGAATTACCCGTGTATCTGTATCTCTGTCAACTCTTTCTAAACTAACCTCATTATTAATAATATTATCGGTGCTAAATAAATTCTCTGAAGTTTCCGTTGTTCAAATCTACTTTCAAGAGTATTAATGTGTTACTTTGAATCCAAATATGTATGTTTTATGACTGTTGGTTCTTAGGCGAACTTTGAATGGGCGCTGGTCAATGTCCTTAACAGTTAAGGTCTAGCCCCATTACAGAAGCGTAATGCGACGTGGCACGTAGTGGCAAGTATTCTTTGTATGACTATAACGTTGTATGGATCCTAAGTAGGCCTACTTAAGCGACGCGGCAGGGAGATGCACTGCGCGACACTGCTACAAACTCATACAAATAATATTTGCCTCTACGTGCCACGTCGCTCAATGCTTCTTAAGTGGGGCTAGATCTTTACATTGTCTGGTGGGAGGCTTCAGTCGTGGCTAGTTACCACACTTAACCCTACCAACGAAGACGTACACCTCCAAGGGATTTATCATTCCGGCACGATATCGTGTAGAAACTAGAAATCGATTAAGAGTATGGGTTTAATATAACTGCCCCACCCTTGGCAGGTTAGCCCGCTACTATCTTAGACTGCATGCTTATTTAGGACACCAGGGTGAACTTACAGAGCTAACTTGTAGCGATATGATGAACAGTAAAAGAAAAGCTGTTGTGATTTCCGCGATACCGGGAATCCTAGTGCGGAAATCACTGTCCCATTTACTGATGTAATTACTTCTGTACTTGTAGTGAACTTTATCTGAATAAATTGTTTAAATTAAAAATTAACCACTTATAAAACACATAAATCAATAAATTAACCCGATAATCAGCCGTGCTGATTTAATTACATACTTAATATTGACAATAATAAGTTAAAATTACACATTTTGGCAAAAAAATACATACATAACTCCAAAATTGACGCGTCCCCTTATATTAGATTCACTCGACTATTCAAAAGCACTTGTTACAAGTCTACTTCAATTAAAAATATTTGATTTGATAATAGGCCAGTTTTAAACATTAATCAATAAACAATCACCAAGACGCGTCATTAAAAATTTTTTTTTAAAATATGTGTTTTCGGCAGTGGGTTAATCCCGTGGTAACATTTGAATGTCTTGGCAATAATGAGGCTACAGCTAATATGCTAATTACGGCGTACTTCATAACGCCTATAACCACATGCGCCGGCATGCAATAGCGCAGCGCTCGGTACAATATTGGCATGCTTCGAATGGCGCGCAGATTCCGCACCGAATACACTCCGGCCGCGACATGCTAACAGATAATTAGCTACATTGCGATCATGTTTGTACCTTAGGTCACTAATGATAAATAGCTAGATCTAAACTAATATTATGGATATATTATCTTAACTATAATATGGATGTTTGTAACATAATCACGTCAGAATGGCTGAATGGATCTGGATGAAATTTGACACAGAGATAGATTATAGTCTGGAATAACGCATAGGCTACTTTTATCTCGGAAAATTACAGAGTTCCCGTGGACATCAGCTAGTAGGAAATAATCTTTCTTGCACATACTTAAACCACAACAATTATATTATAGTAGAACATAAATTGCAAACAAGGGTGCAAATGTTCAAATCCTAAAATTGAGAACAATTAATGTCAAAGAGTTCTAGGGTTCACCTAGGTTATTTTATTTTCAATCGTAAAGTGATCAACTCCAAAATTAGATTTTTTCACTCCGGTTTTCTAATATCTTAAAATTAAATTTTCTGATGAAATCTATTGAGTTTGAAATTAAGATCACATTATGAAAACATATTCACCCATTAAAACTTACTGTAATCAACCACACCGCTTCAGTAATCCATCAACCAGTTCAAGTAACGCCACAGTCGGCAAAAAATGCACAAAACAAGATATATCTTTTTCCCACAATTCCCAGTAACACTAAAGTAGTGGAAACATAAAATTTCACTGTGCCCTCGCCGGCGATTGTCGAATCGAATTCTCTACTGTATCCAAAATTCCCGACAACGATGGATGTGAATCGAATTTTCACGCTTCGCGAACTGGCGGTGTAGGAGTGACGTTTGCGAAAATATATTCGCCTAGTTGTCACTTGATTTCACAGCTATTTTTATTGCAATGCAACCGGCGCACCATTCGTTGTGCGTTGATGAAGCTTTTTTGCATGGGTATAGTTGAAGACTTCAAGAGTGACATAGGCTACTTGTTATCGTGAAAAATTTGGGAGTTTCTGTAGGAATTCCGAATTATTGCACGCGGACGAAATCACCTTGTTGATGTAAATCAAACTAGAATTAAAATATAGGGATATTATGTTTTAGGGAAACACCAAACAATATTACTATGATCTGTCCAAAAGATACATACATAAGAACATGGAATCCTACGCATAAACCTCTCACATCCGTGCCAGTTACATAATTTCATTACATATGCCATTTTGACCTTTTTACTGTTGAAATAAGATCTTTGTCGTGGGTACCGGGTAGGCAGGACAATAGAGGTATTATTTACGATTGTGTTACATAGCTGTGTTGCGGGTCAACGTTTTGACAAATTGTTTTAATAAGGGTAAATGGGGCTAGCGTCTCTTTGGCTTTAAACTATCTCTCATTATTTTCACATTAATCCGTATATTATGTACAAAGATGCCCGTGACTTCGTCCACGTGGATTTAGTTTATTAATTCCCCGGGGAACTCTTTTTCCGGGATAAAAGTAGTCTATGTCCTTCCCCGGGAGGGACCTAGTAGATGCGATGGAGAAAAGACTTCTGAAAGTTGTTGGTACTTGGTTGGTACGTAAATTTTATTGCATCGCTAATTTTAATTTTAAAGTGTTAAAATGTAAACTGAGAATGTAACCCATTGCAATGCCCTGACGGGGCCTCATGTCTTTGTAATTATATTATGAATATACATGAAAGTATTTAATAAACAAAATGAAATGAAAAGATACAAAACAGGAAAACCCAAGAAAGAAGTGAATAAAAAAAAGTTGAAAAGTTGGAAGGAGGAAATAATGGAGAGGAAGCCCCACATAGCACTCGACTCGACGTAGCACTAATGAAAGCAGTAAGAAAGGAGATCAAGCAATACTTCGGATATAATAAAGCTTGTTACAAAGTTAATATTATCTATTCAGAGCTTCAATAGTTTACGAATGAAATATCCGCGTTATAAAATAAACGGACAAATAGACAGACTCTAATGCTTGCATATATGAACGCTCTATGTTGAAATATGAGTCTTGAAATCATCTAAAAAAATATTTATTTCCATCAATCTCACAAACAGTACAGGTGGTCCAAAGAAAAAAAATACACGGAAACCACTAAATAAAAAGAAAAAAAATTAACACTCACCCCCTCAAAAATCTCACTATTAATCTAAAAAAAATTATACCTCGAAAACTACCAAAAATTGCTGAACATACATGGGGTATTTTCCGATAGGTCTAGGTACGAAGAATCTAATAATTTTTTGGACGTCACTATTTGGACAAATCTGTACAAGTGAGTGTGTCCTTAAATCGCTTCATATGGATATCAGAAGAGCTGGAGAGTGGCATAGGCTACTTTTTATACCTGAAAATCAAAGATTTATCACGGGTTTGTTAAAAACTACCACGCGGACGAATTTGTGGGCATCATCTTGTAACTTATCAAACTATAGTCATTAGTATGTCTTTATCTCAGGATAACCAACAATTCAATTGAGGATAAAATTAGTAAACAATAGATCAATTTGGTAACTAAATTTGGCCCTTAAAATCATCCTCCCACACGTCTAAAAATTAGGCCACCCAGTACCCACCCACATGGCCATCTATCAAATAACTCAATTCACTACGGCGTATATGACCACACGTATGTATGTTTGTTTGTGGTTTTCGCTGGAAGTGCGCGTTGTCCGAAGCTTTAGTGTAAAAACACACTAAAGATTACTTGTTTGGAGACTTTTTGTCCACAATAAAAAATATTACAAAAGAAATCAAATGAAGTTTAGTTATCAGAAACACACAGGAACAGGTGTGTCAGACAGTAGGTTTATAATGGCTGGTGATAATGATTTTGAGTCTCATTTATAGAGATATCCTCCAAGAAATTTCAAGTTTCTGGAACCAACGGTTAGTTGTTCATTTATCAATATTTTTTTAGATGTTTAGTCAGTATTGACAAAACTCCTAAAAAATATTATGTCATTCACCCTCTGTCGAATCCAACCAAGACTGCAATTACTCTGTATTTGGTTCACCTCAACTAATTAACAACTTAATATTATTTATTTACTGATTAATGCAACCGGCACAAACAAAGCTAATACGATATTTCAAACAAACCACATATTATCTGCCGCTAAACTTTTGTTCATTTAATGCATGCATTATGCATTATGAATAGCCGTGTTTATTCAAACAAAACAATATTTATCGACATTAGAACCATACATTAAACTATTCAAGTGAACTCTGATCCTAATAATGCTGATTTACAGTTTCGCAAAATTTTGCATCAGCGGTCGCAAGCATTGTCCTATGTTCAAAGAAGAAGCATCCGTCGTGTCTCAAGATTTTTAGCAACTTTTTGTCGAGCGACATGTCTCTTGTATGACAGTAGACTTACGTATGAATGATATATTATATTCCTTGGTCTATCCCACTGTACATGGCACAGTCAGAATGCAGCTCGCCTGCATTTGTCGACAATTCGTCGACGGCCAACGCCATCACCGGCGTTCATTTGTTTAACGTGTGCCCACCTACGCTTTCCACTACATTAATAAAACCCGCCACGTCATCACGATATCCCCTTTCCATAGCTGGCTTACCAGCTCAAACCAATCTCAAATCGCTAGCTTTACAGGCAATGGTATTCAACCCAATAGAAATAACCATTTCTATTCAGTCCATGGTAGGTTAAAGTCATAGTACGGTGCTGGCGCTATCTAGGCGTTTTGATATACGACCTCTGTATCTACTTCTGAATGTGTAGCTATTTAATCTAACTCGTATTGTAAAGGTAGAAGGTTCACAATTGATAAGTTTTCGGCAGTGATTTCTTGTTTCATAATAGGTTTCTCACGTATAATAGCAGGATATTTCACTATTATCTTCGCGTAATATTTTACTGCAATTCGGGAAAGTGGCGCCCTTCTTCATGAATACTACACTGTTAAAATATCTCACATCGCATAAAATACTCTTCCTCACTATTTTGTAATATTGGTAGGTGAGTAAGTACATTACACATTCTATGGAAATTGTAGAAACTTTTTTTTTTATAGATTGTCGTTAGTTCTAAATCTAATTGGCAACCACTATTGGACGCAAGTCTCTGTCATAGATATCCACAAAACACGATCTTGTTCTGCTTACTTGCAGCGGCTCCCAGCTACGGGTCTAAGATCGGCCGTACACATCATTGAGGGATCCAACCCGCTGTTGTCTTAACGTGCGGAGGTCCCGGGTTTGATTCTCGGCAGGGTCAATTTGGGAATTAATAATTTCTGAATATTCCCTGGTCTGGCCTGGTTACCACCTTACAGGCAAAGACGTGCCGCCAATCGATTTAGCAATCCGGTACGACGGCGTGTAGAAACTGATTAGGGGTATGGGTTAAATATAACTGCCATGGTTCTAACAGGTTAGCCCGCTACCATCTTAGACTGCATCGCCACCTGCATCGCACCTGCATACCATCGAGATCGCCTCGCAGTCAAGGGCTTACTTGTAATGGACAAAAAAGACATTGCACTTTCCAGTGAGGCCTCCATTCAAGCACATTGGAGCCCCAACGCATATCAGTTCTCCATACTATGCCCATAAGCTGATTTGAAAGGTAAAGAATAAAATTAGTTATCCTCTGTGAATATCAAAATCTTCATCTATACTAATATTATAAATGCGAAAGTTTGGATGGATGTATGGGTGTCTGGATGAATGGATGTCTTGATGTATGGATGTTTGTTACTCAATCACGCCTCAACGGCTAAACGGATCTGGGTGAAATTTGGCACAGAGATAGATTATAGTCTGGACTAGCACAAAAGCTACTTTTTATCCCGGACAATTAAAGAGTTCCGGCGGGAACCAAAAAACCTCAAACCACGCAGACGAAGTCGCGGGCATTCGTTAGTACTTTAAAAGTATGGATATCTACTTGATTATATCTCGAAAGTATGAACATCTTGCATAAATGTTAGTCCGGGAGATTCTCTCCCTTTAGAGGTCGTGACCCTGCCCGTATGCTCTAATCCGATTACCAGAGGGTACTTCCACAATGATCGGGACTGCTGGAGGATATTAGTTAATGAACGCTCTGATTGGGACTGAGAGCGGCCCTTTATTAGATTGGCTTTTATTCGATGCAGACGTCTCGGATTGACTCTTGAGAGGCGAATATTATCTATTAGTTATTCGTGTAGCTCGAATAGAAAGTACCTTTTTAAACTTAACCGTGCTCTACTGCTCCATTGAAAGAAACAAAGAAAGGTTATTTGATACTAATGAAATAATACTCTTACTTGAGTCGTATGCGAAAGGACCTAGGAACCCACCGCATTATTATCCCAAGAAAACCCCTGCCATTATGTGATTAATGGAAAGGGTAACGACCCTCAGCAATGAGAAATAAGACGCAGAGAGAGAGAGAGGTTATGAGGTAATTTCTACACAAAATAAACTAACGAATACTTTCATGTAAAATCAGTGTCGTTTTGTACCTAAAGCAGTGTTACTTCTCAAATAGGAAGGCCACCCAGCTTGTGTTGGGACTCCGGACCTCTCAGACACGAAACCTAATGACGCAAAACATGAGGTTCCAGGTGCCTCCATGTAGGATATATTTGGTCAAGCATACAATTAATAATAATAATGTCCTCCCGACCGAATTTCGGCCACGGCGGCCTCTCTCCAGAGAGATAGTGCGATAGTGCACAAGGACGCAGGAACACATGCAACACATGAAACACCGCCAACTTCCTAACTCCGCTAGTACTGAGATTTTTTGTCAGAAAAATCCAATACTTGTTATGGCCCGACCCGGACTCGAACCTGGGACCTCGTCGGCCGCATTCGCACATGCTAACCACTAGACCAACGTGGCAGACATAGTACAACCTACAATTAATATGATGCAGTTAACTGCAGTAGCAGGTTGAATGCGAAACGGCAAAACAAAATGAATACAGGTTAAAGTTCTATTGACCTGAAACTCAATTCACTCCATTGAACTAGATTTGCTTATAGCGCTAAGCCCTATGCTATTTAAACACAATTTGCCTTCTGCGGTTTATAAATTGAAAAAAATAATGGCAATTTTATTTTCATAACACTCTAGACTCCAAATATAGATCTGTATTTTGTTTATAATTTAGTTGTTTGTGTTGTGTGGCAATGAATAATTATTTGGCTACTAGCTGTTGCCCGCGACTTCGTCCGCGTGGATTGAGGTTTTTTGGTTGCCGCAGGAACTCTTTATCTATCCGGTATAAAAAGTATATGTTATTCCTGACTATATGGTATATGTTATTACTGATCTATCTCTGTGCCAAATTTCATTCAGATCCATTCTGCCGTTCTGGCGTGAAAGCGTAACAAACATCCATACATCCATACATCCACACACCCATACATCCATACATCCATACATCCATACTCACAAACTTTCGCGTTTATAATATTAGTAAGGATATAATTACAAAGAGTCTCTAAGCTAAACTGACTATGGGCGGGGCACATAGTTGGAAGAATCAAAAGGTGTTGGGGTCCTAAAGTGCTTATTAATTATAGAAAATTCTCAGTCATGCAGGTCTCCTTACAATAATTTCCTTCACCGTAGCATATACGTAGCCCCGAAAAGGTGATGCCCAAAAATCGAACCCCACACCACCGGACGATTTATACACTTGGCTATCAGCGCTCTGCTTAGTAATCAACACAAGAATCTATTAAATCGAAACACATCGATATGTTTCAAGTTGATAGAGTATTGACCTATTTTCTTGTTTCGTTTCGTTTGGCCGAACTGCATTGCAAACAAGGGATAGTATAAGGTATGAGTTTACATCCTTTCGAAAACCTTGATAGATTTCGAACATCAAAACACTAGAAAATAAAAATAAAAGTCATGGTGAAATAGTCGTTCTTTTCAGTATTCGGATCAAAGGATACCTACAGGGTAGAGTGGAATAGTGACAGAATTTTTAAATAAATAAATAATAGAAATTGATGTGGTAAAAATATAGCGGAAACAAAACATGTAGACGTCTCAAAAGATTCGTGGCCGGCTCCTACTAAAAAATAAATAATGTCACAAAAAATGTATAATGTGCTTTATGCAAATAAAGAATTTGATTTGCGAATAATTAAAGCTTAGTTTAAGGTGACATAAAAAGATTGCGCCTGGTGTCCACTTCATTCTGAAGATGTGTGTTACACCTGATGCATTTAATATTACATTTGCATGTCAGCTTCAGTAGATTTATGAACAAACTTTAAGGGCGAAAAGCATTATGAGCAAAAACCTGTCTAGCTGACAAGTCTGTAAAGTCCACGCGCAATGTTATAAGTATGTAGCTGCACAAACTAGAGTGACAGAACGGAACGTGTTGCCCATACGACACCGACGCGACGTTTCGTGCAGACCTTTTGTCCTGTCTTGAGTCGTACTCTGTTTTCACTTTAACACAATGGGTTTATGCAACCTGCTAACGCTATCGAAACACTAGTACTAGCTCTTACTAAGCCGATTGGAGTCGGAGCGTATTCGCAATGAATAATAGATCTTCGAGAGTACCTTTTTAATTTACCAGTAGGTATCTATGCGCCTGTGCACTCGTGCACGTATTTACATTGTTTTTATGCAAAATCTTTATTTTATATACATGACGCTCGCGACTTCATCCGTGTGAAAACGATTCCAGAGTTAGGAAGATCCAGTGGATTCCTGCGCCTACTCTCTCTCTCTGACGATAACCGTGTTCTCATCGAGCTATATGAGAGTAAGGGAATAGAACATACATTGAAGCGAGTGCGGGTATTGTTTACTAGCACACTTATTGACTATCTTCAGTGCAGATGGCAGCACTGATTGAACTCACTCTGTAGCTGACAAATGTCCAATCTGCTCGAACGAAACAGTTTTGCTCTAAACGTACAGCGTCGCTGTTGTCTTAACGTGCGGAGGTCCCGGGTTCGATCTCCAGCAGGGTCAATTTGGGAATTTATAATTTCTGAATTTTCCCTGGTCTGGCCTGATGGGAGGCTTCGGCCGTGGCTAGTTACCACCCTACCGGCAAAGGCGTGCCGCCAAGCGATTTAGCGTTCCGGTACGATGCCGTGTAGAAACCGAATAGGGGTATGGGTTTAATATAACTGCCATGCCCCTAACAGGTTAGCCCGCTACCATCTTAGAGTGCATCATCACTTACCATAAGGTGAGATCGCAGTCAAGGGCTAACTTGTAGTGTGTAAAAAAAACGAAACACTATGGTGTAGAATGCCCTTCCAGCGCATGTATTTTCTGTCAATAAGTTATAACTTAAGTTCCTTCAATGCAAGAATTAACAGGCATCTTCTAGGCAAGCGAGCTTCAACCTAGACCTAATTGTTCCTCTAAATAAAAATCAAATCATATAAAATGTTTTTTTATCTAAATAAACTTTTAAAAGTGCTTTTGAATCGTCGCGTGAATCTAATTGGCAGTGGCGTGAAGTTCATAGAGGCATAAAAGCACTGCTTACCCAAATGTATTTCCAGTCAATGCTCATTTCATTATAACAGTCTGTAAGTAGGCTTTCTGACTAACTAATGCCTACCCTAGCTTTAAGCTCTGTGCACGCCTCTGCTAATTGGGTATTTGACTACTAGTGAAATAAATTATTTTTATTGATCATTAAATAAAGGATCTCCCAAAAGTCGTAATATCCACATCCCCTGCTAGTTTTGTGTTGAATAAGCGTTTTAAACTATCGATTAAAGTTGGAAACTAGTCAAGCCAAAGCCTTAGTCTTCAACATTTTATACTAAGTTATAAGAAGAAATGATATTTTAAGTTGTTATAAAATATTATATGTTGTTATAAATAAATTTCAGGACTGACCATTGAACTTGGCACCCATTTAGATCTCACTTCTTTTGTCGCTGAAGTCAACAACCAATGCATATATATCACAATTTTGAATTTGGCTCTCATTTCACATTTATGTTTTTGATGGGATAAATAAATTGCAGGACTGACCATTGAACTTGGCACCCATTTAGATCTCACTTCTTTTGTCGCTGAAGTCAACAACCAAGGCATATATATCACAATTTTGAACTTGGCTCTCATTTTACATTGATGTTTTTGATGGGATATCATTACTTTTTGTACAGAAATTATTGAACTCAATCTCAAACTCAAAACATATTTATTCAAAATATGTACCTACAAAGTACACCTTCTGAACGTCATGCTTACAGAGCATAAGACGTGATGGTGATAATTAACTACGATATCTTAAAACTAAAGCTACGAGGGTTCCAAACGTGCCCTGGTCTGAGAAGAGCCCGCAATAAAGTCCGCTTTTTTATTATTATCACCATCTCACAAATATTTGAAATTATATATAATATGTACTTATAATATAACATTACATTATCAGCCGCTATAAAAATTCATACCCATGCCTTGCTATCATTCAAATAATCCTTTACACTGTAATAGGACTTTTCTATTAGTTTAGTTTACGTTTTACATTAGTAGGTACTTATTATTCGGTGTAAGGTCAGTGTGTCACCCACCAGTAATTCTATTGTACGACTCATTGTACAAGATAATTAAAGACGAGAATTCTCAAGAAAAATATATAGTATACCTAGAGTTACACTGACATTGACAGATTACATCTATGGTCAGACTACCTCTACAGCACATTTCTACATCTCATCAATTTTGATTGCAAAAGTTCAAAATCAAAAGTTTTTTGTGAAACATTGAAAACAAGCACGGTCAACAGTCGATATCACTAAAACCACTATAAACAATGAATACAAATCACAATGACTGACAGCTTGAACTGACGACTTCAAATAAGTTTCTTCTTCTTTTCTGTCAATGACGTTTCGTTGCACAAAATGTATGAATACGAAGGTAAGGTTTTAATGCAACTATATTATTATTCATTATTATTTACATTAAAATAATAATTATGTGTCATTTTCAATAGTTAAGGAGTTACTACACAGAGTACATTATATATACTGGTATAGAGTTGCTAATCGACTTTCAATGTACAGCGACATCTATCGGGAAGTTTTCCAACTAAAATATGTATATATATAACCATATACACAATGCTATAGTACTTTAAATTACAAAGTGTATTGTTTAATAATTTATATTAATTATTACAAGATCACCTAATTCTACTATAGAACTACGAACTATAGGATCAACTATAGAATTATGTGACCTTGTAATAATTTAGATAAATTATTATACGATAAACATAAATTGTAAAGATGTTCAGATGTTAGTAAATGAAACGCATGTTGATTATTTTCTCTTATATTCTCAATTACAAAAAATATACATAAAGTATAACAATTATTCCACAGTTTCATGTTTTTCAATCGTACGCACTTAATACACACTCTATTATTATAGTTTCACATTGTAACGAATTTATCAAAAAAATAATAATTTTGTCCACCCGGCATCCGGCATGCCAGAAAACGTCAATGTCAATGTCGAATTTCAAACTTTAAAATGGCGGCTGTCCACGTTTGGAAATTAAAACACAAATTTTTCATTAAACTTCTAACTCATTCCACTAAACTTAATTTATAACAGATAAATCTTTATAAATTATCTAAGATAACTCATATTCTGCTCAAGTTGTATATATTATTAGCTTTGTGTTTATATAAATGGCAAAATCATTAATTTATCTAAAACATAAGCTTCTGAACGAACACTTATTTCAACGCCATCACAGACCCTGATCACAGACTTCTAGGTATAAATACTTTCAGTACAAGATAAGCGCCATGAGCGCCATCCTTTAGGGAGTTGTGGAACTAACATCCCCATACAACAGAAAAATGTTCTAAGTGCAAAGGCCCTGAGTTACTACCACCGCTTAAAGCAGTATTGTTTCAAAATAACGGTTGAATGTCACGTACTTTGACGTCCTTAAAATAATGATTATAACACTACAACATAAACGTCAACAATATTAAAATAATACGGCTTTAAGCAATGGTAGTATGCCCCGTGTCAGAGTTTTGATCTATACCTAGGTAGATCATAAATATGACGATTTTTGTACGTTTATATCTAAATAACCATTCGAGGTGTGCTTATGAAATTTGGAGCACATATGTATCTCACGGGTCTCAATATATGCGCCAAATTTGACATGTTTATGTGAAATAGTTTTTGAGTTATGAGGGGGTCAAAAGTGGCTTCAAATGGTTCGTGTAATATTACACACGGTGCTGCTCGCCAGTTTTTTTGAACTTTGGCTGGACACGCTTCCGCGTGTCTTGAAAGTGCGTCGAACTTTGATGACATCACAATTCAAATTTCAATATAAAATCCCATACTAAGTCCGCGTTTTGAAGGACTTTTTTTTTTAAAGTTGCTGATTTGACTAGTTGTCAAATATCCAATTAAGCATGATTGTCGTCAAGCGAAATTCTATCTTGGCCGCTGCAAATGCTATCTATACCAATACTAATATTATAAATGCGAAAGTTTGGATGGATATATGGACGTCTGGATGCATGGATGTCTGGATGTATGGATATCTGGATGTATGGATGTTTGTTACTCAATCACGCGCCAACTGCTGCGGCTGAACGGATCTGGCTGAAATTTGGCACAGAGATAGATTATAGTCTGGAATAGTACATAGGCTACTTTTTATCCCGGACAATTAAAGAGTTCCCACGGGAACCAAAAAACCTCAAACCACGCAACGCGCGCAAAGTCGCGGGCATTCGCTAATTTGAAATACATACAACAAAAGTACTGCAGAATCATAACTTGAATTCCAACTTGTCCTATATATTTGTCCATGTGACCTATTTATCGACTGAACGCCAATATACAAGTGTTACTGTATTTACCTTATAAACAAAAAAGTGTTCACATAGATAACGCTGCAGTCGAATGAAATCTAAAGGCCAAGCGCTATTTTTTCTTTCACCATCAGTGTTCCGTGATAGTTTATATCAAACTCCTCTTAATTTTAAGCCAAAGTATGAATGAATTTCAAAAAAAGTTAAGCCAAGTTGAATCCACATTGTCTTAATCGATTATATTAAAGCTCTTGGACTGAAACTAAAATATGTTTATTTCATGCTAGCTGATGCCCGCGACTTCGTCTGCGTGGATTGAGGTTTTTTGGTCCCCGCGGCAGCTTTTTAATTTTCCTATATGTTATTCCAATGTGTATGCCAAATTTCATCCAAATCCGTTCAGCCGTTCTGGCGTGATTCGAGTCACAAACATCCACCCACTCATACATCCATCCATCCACCCATGCAAACTTAATAAGTATAGAAGACAACAACTACAACGACGGACAGTACACCTTTATTCGAATTTTTAACCGACTTACTAAAGAGGAGAAGGTTCTCAATTCGAAGCTTTTTTTTAATATTTATCGGTGTAAATATATATTAGGTATAGTACAAAATAATTTTGATTTCTGCACACTATGTTGAAGTCAGGCGGGTATAAGCAAAGTTGACGCATCAGACTCGCCCGACTTCAACATAGTGTGTAGAAATCAAAATTATTTTTAACTTTACAGTGGCTTGGAAGTCGGTTTTTGGAAAGATTTTTTATTAAGTTTCAGGTTTATGAATGAAGCGGCTGTGTGTTGTGACATACAAATAGACACCGAGGAGATACCAAAAGTATTTTAATTTTGAGTACGGAACGCTAAAAAGCGCTAGCATAGTTAACGCTGCAGTCGAATAAAAATAGGTCGTCATCCTATAAAATGGCCGCAATTAATCAATTGGCAAACAGGATGCATTTGTTAGTGACACACGGAACGCCTACAACCTGGTTTTTATGTACGTAGACCATTGGTATACTAAACCCAAGACACGCAATGACGAGTCAAACGTATTCTAATAAGCACTAAAATATAGGAAGTGCTTTTGTTTGCATCGCATGGAACATCGATATAAATGTAGGTACTAGATGGGCCCTTTCATGGAAAAGTTATTTTTTTAATCTAATTTTTTTGGGGGTTTTTATAACATGTCAAACCCTTCGCAACATTATTTGAATACATTTCGCAAATAGAAAAATACCTGAACATAACTAAAACAAAAATAAAACTATCACATAACATATTAATTAAATCGACGTCCGAAAAGGAAAAAACTTGGGCGTCCAACTTGTGGTGCGTGCTGCTCACCTGTATAAGCCTTTCCTTGTCTCCGCCATAGGGATGTCCTGCTTTTCAGACTAGATGGCGTTATTAAATAAATCCACATTATATTTTGTTCGACAAGGCCCGTCTATGTAAATTGAGGTCGTTGGCATGGAAGGAACAATAAATAAAACTTTACTTATTTTGATATTTTATTTTTTCAATGCATAAACGTTTGAAAGAAGTCCTTTTTCGTCCAACAAGTTTTAAATCTATTCTCTTTCAAGAGTGAAATCGAACTACTAAGCCATTGAACTTTAATCTAAAATTTTTGGGCTTAAATTAAATCAAAGTAAATTGTCCTTGTATGCTACACATAAACAAGAGTGATTTTTATTATTTGGCCGTATCGATTTATAAAGGCAGCGATTATTTGCATCCTTTACAATGAAAAAGTGGTAAACCCACGGTATTATCCAATTATCGTAAAATCTTATTAGATCGATGCATGATGCAAAAAATACATATAACATTTCTTATGAAACTGCCCCCCGATTGTGTAATCGTAATCGTTTGTCAAAAGGATAATTCGACCTGCCTAAGGAGTTCATAGATGCCTGCACGTCAAAAAGTTTGCATGAACTCCATGAACCGTTCGAGTAATACGTTTTAAGCTGACAAATTATTACGATTTGCTTAGACATTTGGGCCACTGGTGTTAATATATCAATGGCACGATACGACCGAAATATGTGATATCAGTCGTACTCTCTGTGCGTCTTTGTCCTTAAATTGGCATTATTACGTCGGATTCAGATCGCCGGAACGTACTAAATGACTATTTACGCAATAAATATGTACTGTGAAAACAGAACTGGGAGAACCTCGGACAAATGGTTGGTCGGAAGAAATTGGCTTCGCGTTTTGCAGTCCACAAGTCAGTGTACATTTAACATTACAATATTCTGCATATTAAAATACTAGCGAATGCCCGCAACTTCGTCTGCGTGTTTTGAGGGTTTTTGGTTCCCGCGGGAACTCTTTAATTTTCTACACGGACAAAGTCACGGGTATCGATCCCGGTATCACTATTCACTACTCACTATGTTGGTCAAAACGGTCGCGCGCCGTGTTGGCTTTTCATCAGTTTATTGAACCTTTTTATTGTTCCTTGTTCCTGCTTGGATTCAGGCATGTTAATGTCTTAGGGTTCCATTACATACATTTATACAACGAAAGCCATGTTAAATTTGTCTTATTCCCATTTATTCTTCAAAATAATAGTTAAATGTAAAGCGTATGCTAGATTAATACGCTAAAGTACCTACAACAATATTGCAGGACTGTGGAAGGGGTATTAAACGTCACGTCGAACTTTTTTAAACGATCATATCATAAATAATAACGTTACCCATTAAAGTCAAATTACGTTAGTAAATAACACGTACTAATACTAATAATGATTTACTAGTGAAGAAGCCGTTCTTAAATAAAATATATTTTTAAAGAAACCATACCATACATTCACCTCACTTGGGTGCAATTTTTGAAAAACCTCTCTTGGTACCAGGGTCTAGTTTAAGTCTTATAGAATACTGTACTTAGGCAAAATTTCACTGGTTTAAGTTGTACGTCCAAATTTATAATATAGTGAGAATAGCTACCAACAGAAGCCAATGGCAATAAATAATTCTTTTGAGGATAGGGTCTAGCTAGGACCACGATCTACAGCAATGAAGGAACAACCGAAGAGAGAGAAGGTGTACGTCCATATACTAATTATCCCGTAAGGGATCACACATAAAGTACGTCCGACGTCAAGGGGGAGGGAGGGGGTCGATGAAGTGTGACATTGTGTAACAAAGGGTAGGAGGGGTCCTGAGTTTCGTGACGTCGCATTTCAAAATGTTATAAATCTAAGTGGTAAAATGCCAATTTTGAATTCTTCTTCATTCAGCAAGATTGAATACGGCAGCCAAATAAAATTTACTTCAAAACACGTGTTAAAGCGGCATAAATATTTAAATTGGCGCATTGTGATGCGAATGATGTCGCGACGCACACAACGCCGTCAAACGACGGCACTCGATATTTCACACACGAGAACCAAGTTATTTAAGGGATCAGAGGTGCCGGGACTTGATTTATTCACGGCACTACGCTAGGGAATGCCCTTCATGAAACTCCTTGTTTCTAGTCGAGATATCGATCACACATATCGATATTTACAACTATGTATTTCAAACAAAGATTCTTCGTCTAAAGCTGTTACACTCACTGAATGGATTTGCCATTGAAGAGTTCTGCCTTCTGTTTTCGACCTATTTATTAGAATTAGTCTTATTCTAAAGGAGGAGGATTTGATCGCTCCAGCAATGCTAAGGACAGCGGTTACATAAGTACACACTGATATAATAATTGTAAATGATTTATTTAAAAAGAGCAACCACCGAGTTTCTTGCTGGTTCTTCTCGGTAGGAATGGTATTCCTAACCAGTGGTAGATTCACTTGACGATTCAAAAGTACTTGTAAAAGTTTATTTGAATAAAAACATTTAAAGTTTGAATTAGACTAAATTTAGTTTTGTAAAGTAAAGTTTCGGTCCAAGCCCTAAATAATATAGAACGTTAATGAAAACAACGCTTTCTTCTATTATAATTTTCAAAACGTGTTTAATAACATGTTCTAAAAATATTGTACAATTTTAGTTTTATTATGACAAATATTTCTCATTTAGAATAACACCGATTAGGTATTTTATTTAAGCATTTATTTTATCGATTATGAATCGTATAATCGATGTATCGCTTGATAAGGCTCTACTCCTGCACTTAAATCGCGTATTCGAGTAACGGCGGGCATTCCATTTGTGATAACGTCCTACGTTATGGCCGGCATCGGTAAATGTGCCGGAAATAGTGCGTTGTGATGCCATCATATCTTCCGTTGATGGTAATGACCCACTTATAACGACCTCCCTGGCACAGTGGTGAACGCTGCTGTCTTATAAACGGCAGGTAATCGTACGAAGCAATTTGGTTCTTCGTTTGGGATATGGAACGCCCTTCCGGCTTCCGTTTTTCCATCCGCTTATAATCTTCAAATAAAGAGTGAAATGGCGTCTTCTAGGCAATTACACTCCACCTTATGCTGCATCACCACTTGCAAGCAAGTCTGATTGCAGCCAAGCGCTAGCCTGCCTATATATTAAAAAAAAAAGTAAGCCGGTCGTCAGTCATAGGCAAAGAGAATGATTTCTGATGTGACGTTTGACAACCGAAACCAGTCTGATGAATTCCCAAAACCACAGATAAACGACCGTGTACAATAATGCTTCGTTTACACTTCCAACACTACAAGCCTTATTAAATTAAGCCCAAGTATTCACAATATGAATATTTCGGCAACCGATCACGAATATTTTGATGCCGCGAAATGTACGTAAAATTATAAACTATGTAGATACAACCTAAAACTTGAATAACGTTACCTAACATATTATGATTAAGTAAATACAACACTATAAAATACTGTGGTAAATGTTAGCTAAGGGGATTCAAATAGCTGAGTTACTGGAATAGATGGGGTACTGAAAATTGAAATAACTCTCTTTAAATACCTACGTATTGGGGAATATGGTATAACAGTGTACTTAGCTACCAAGTAAATTTCAATAGCTCAAGCTTGGCAGACTGAAATTCTAATTGGAAGTTCTAATTTTACCAGTTGGAGTATTTTCGTTGGAGCGCAATTTACTTATTTCTGTTGCACACAATTTCCAAACTAAATTAATGCTACAGCCCTAAATATATTGCTATCATTTCCATAATACTCGCTGTGGAAAATCACATCACTTCACACTTTTAATATTATAAAGGCAAACGTTTGCATGTGTGTGCGTATGTTTGTTACTCTTTCACGCAAAAACTACTGGACGGATTTAGCAGAAATTTGGAATGGAAATAGATTATACCCCGGATTAACACATAGGTTACCTTTAATCCCGGAAAATTAAAGGGTTCCCGCGGGAACCAGAAAATCTTAATACATGCGTACGAAGTCGCGGGCATCATCTCTTTTTCTTCCGCTTTCAAAGCACAGAGCACTGACTTTCATTGACACGTATCTTAAATAATTAATGGGGTAAATATCCACAACAATAATTAAAAATTAAACCCACGATAATAACCCAGTGAGGTAATATTATGATGGTATTTTGGTCGTTGGAGACCTCACTCAACACTAGCGCCTCTAGCGGCGAATTTAAGCGCGGTAGTCCTCATTCCATGTTTCTTGCGGCACGCCCGATTCACTCGACCAGTATGACTAACACGTAAACGATTATCTAATTGACTATAATCGTAATAGAACGTAGGGCGATGAACTATTCATTGATGACCATTTACGGGCTACGGCAGTGGAACTTTATACAGCGGTCGGTACTTTGTAATAAATCAGTGTCCAATAAATTTCCACGAATTGATAATGATCGCAACTTCGTCCGAAATAAATTCGGTTTTGAATGTCCCGGGTGAACTCTGAGTTTCTGGGTTAAAAAGTACCTATCCAACGCTTAAAGCCTTATTGTTGACCGAGCGAAGCGAAGGTCTCTGAGTCTACTTGAGTGAATTTGCACTTGTCCGTCCGTCCGTCCGTCTGTCAGAGCCTTATAACTTCTGAATTACTGAACGTAATTACTTCAATTTAAATATAATATGTAAACTGATGGCCTCCAGCCGAATATGGCTTGAAAAGTTATAAAAATCTTTATTTCAGGGGGCTCTCATAGAAGCGAATGAAAAGAATATAAGTAAATTTTTATAGCGTTAAATAGGGTTGCGATATATCATTTTAAAATAATTAAGAATAGAGTCCAAAAATATTTTTTTTTTCATTTTTCCCTTAAAATTGACGAAATGGGGGGGCTTTCAAAGTGGAGATTTTGTAACGTCCAAAGTTGACCTCAGAACTCTCAATTTTCTGAAAGGCTGAGCCTGAACTTGATCAATTATTTGAATTATATCCTGTATTTGAACAACAAACACTAAAATTAGATAAATATTATAAGGAAACGAAATTATTTATTTTTTAACGAGCTTCAGTATTTTTAACAGAACTTCACAATGATGTCAATAGATGGCGCTCTGTAAAAGTTTATTCGTTTCTCCAATAACTCTTTAGACCTTTTGCGTCTAATGTTAAAAGTTAACTTTTAGTTAAAACTATCTTATGGATACCGCGAGGTCTCAGTTCGGGGCGAACCACTTTATAATAATTATTATCCATAATTTAGAGATATTAAGGTATGACATAAAACTGTAATTTTGAAATACTTCCGAAATGGTAGCCCCCGTCCTCGAACTACACTCCCGTAGAAAATTATATTGATTCTGATGCTACTGGCACGAACTGCGAAGGACAAACCAACAATCAATCACACATTCGCATTTATAATAATAGTACGAATAATACTGTAATACTGTAGTTTGAAAAGAGTATGCGTTCTTACATTCGTACGTAGAATTTATTTTTACAGTCCATTGGGAAAAATGTTCAGAACGTATAGATACATATCAAAGCTCAGGAAGAGCTAGATATCTATCTTAGACTCACGCTGCCAATGATCTTGATTAGGTACGTATATTTGCAAGAAAAAAGGGATGTTTGAAATAACAAAGAATCTTCAGTTTTTCAAACATCCCTTTTTTCTTGCAAATATACGTAATGAGAATGGTCATTCTTGACGCAACTTGCTATTTCATAATACTTACTTAACGCGATTTATCTTAACTGTATATAAAATTAGGCCACATCCACACGGGCGAGGCGGCAACAATCGCGAAACTATTTCCGCGAGCAGATGGCTTTATGATGAGTTCCCGCTCAATCTCCGTTATAATTTGTTTTAATAGCGAGTGTGCGCGCGGCTTTATAATGAAAAAAATATCCGTTAGCACGGTTTTCTAACAATTTGATACAAAATAAGGCCAATGCTGGGCACAAAACGATGCAAAGAACGTTAGAAAGATAGAATAAAGTGTGTGAAAAATGTAGTGTGTACCGGGCAAGATTACAATAAAGCAATGTTGACCGTAACGGAAGGAAAAAAATTTAAGCAGGCACCTATAGTACTAAACTACCAACTAATATGGTAGGCAAATAAAAATCCATGAGTACTAATACTTAATATAAATGCGTGTCGTGTACAAAAGCGTGTCGCTCCGTCTTCTACGCTTGCACAGCCCCTCTCATCAACAGATTGTGATGAAATTTTGTATTGGTGATGAGATTTAGGATTCCGCTGCATAACGGAGACAAATCCTAAATCTATGGTAAGTACATAAATCGCTGAAGGATCACTTCTTATTCTGGGAAACTAAAGAGTTCTCTGGGGAATCAAAAACCCTTGATCCTCGCGGACGAAGTCGCAAGTATCATCTTATACTAAAAGATAAAAGGTTTAAAAAACATAACCCTTCCTATTCCCTTTGCTATGGTCGGGTAAAAAAATAAATGGAAAGATTTAAAGCAAGATTCAGAAGTTCAGGGGGTATGTAAAGTAATAATAAAATGTACGGCATCAGGTAAAAAATAACAAAACCCTTCCAAAAATAGCATCGGCAAGGAGGCACTAGAAAAATATTTGCTGTCGCAATATAGATCACGGTTCACAAAACCTTAGGATATTATTTTATGGTGGATTCATGTCAGAACCTGTCGCCTCCAGCCTCCGTCGGAAGACATGTCGGGACAAGTGATACGTCAAAGAAGTGCCATAAATACGGCCCGAACAAAGGCTAACATAAAAGTATCGGAAATGAGATGTGCGAGCATTGATTTCTGCCTATCGATAACTTTTATCGATCTTATACAATAATGTTAGTTATTAATCTTACTAATACTTACTATACTTACTAATATTATAAATGCGAAAGTTTGGATATCCATCCAAACTTTGGATGTATGAATGTTTGTTACTCAATAACGCGCCAACGGCTGAACGGATCAAGCTGAAATTTGGCACAGAGATAGATTATATCCCGGAATTTTTATCCGGGATAACTTCTTATTTTCCCGGGCTTACTTAGCCTATGTCCTTCCCAGGGATGCCACCTATACCTATACCAAATTTCATCAAAATCGATTGAAAAGATGGGCCGTGAAAGCGTAGCAGACAGACTGACACACTTTCGTATTTATAATTTTAGTATGGATATGGAAGTATGGATAAATAAACACTACAAATAGCATCAACTCAAATTATATTAATTAAGTCTTCTTATTTTTAAAACAATAACTAAATGAAGAACATTTTTAGTAAAAAGCATTTAAATTTTTTAACATTTTATTTATAAAAACCAGAACAATTAATCGAAATTAAGCTTTTAGGTTTTAATTACAATTCCCCAATAAATAAAAGAATCAAAATCAATTGAATAAACCTGTCTCGTAGCATAAAATAAACAAGCATTTAATATCAACTCATTTCCAAAGACCCTGAAAGCTCACGACATTGTCCAATAACAGTTTATCGATATTGCTTTATCGATATCCCTAATAACTTTAACGCCATCCCTAAGTTATAAAATATCGAAGGCAACGGTACAAAAGGGTCGCTTTTGTGTGAAGTGCGGGCAAAAAAATTAAAACATGACGGTCAAGTGCGACTTGGCCTCGCATCTTGATTGGTTCCGAACATTATAATAATATAATTATGGAATACGGGTACAATATTTGATTATTTTTAGATATTACTTCACTTGTGCCACAATTAAAAAACACCGAGATCGTTTCTCAAGAAAAAGGTCGTGGACAGATAGACAGACAGACGGATAACAAAGTGATTCTAAGGGTTAGTTTTCCTTTTGAGGAATGGAACCTACAAATACGCAAATTTTTTAAAATAACATTCGTATTTTCTAGCTTTGCGCTATTATATTCGTTAAACTAGATATACGAATTTTACCACAAGATTACGAACCATTATTAACAAACGGTTTATAATTATCTACTGAAACAACACGTAAAACATTGCAACTTCATGCTTGCCAAAGGGCTGTAGTTACCACCCTACTAGCAAAGACGTACCTACTCACCAAACGATTTAGCGTTCCGGTACGATGCCGTGTAGAAAACGATTAGGTGTATGGGTTTAATATAACTGCCATACCCCTAACAGGCTAGCCCGCTACCATCTTAGACTGCATCACTCACCATCAGGTGAGATCGCCGTCAACGGCCAACTTGTAGTGGAATAATAATAAAAGAGCCACGAAGCACGGGCCGGACATAGATACAAAGTGATTGTATCGGTTTGGTTTCTTATTAAGAACTACAGAACCCTGATACCAAAAAAAAAGGTTTCTGAAGGGCTTTTCGGAAGAATCGGAGATGCTTATCTCGGCTAATTGCTTTTAGTTAATTGTGCGATGCCTCTGAAACGATTATTGTTATAAGGTTGAATAAACCAATTTGTGTTTCCCGCACCGATTGTTCTTTTAGATTTTTGAAGTGGTATCAATGTTCAATGTTAGCAATAAACGTGGACGTGATTTAAAAGTGCTTTCATATTTCTTTCTTTTCTTTATAGCTCAGCCACAGATTACCCAACCAAGTATCATCATCATCATATTAATATTGTACAACCTATCGCGGGTCTAATCTTATATATAAAATTCTCGTGTCATATTGTTAGTTACCATACTCCTCCGAAACGGCTTGACCGAAATTTTATATGTATATTCAGTAGGTCTGAGAATCGGCTACTATCTATTTTTCATACTAAAACATCTCAAATCACGCGGACGGAGTCGCGGGCATCAGCTAGCTAGAGTATAAAAGCACGGGTCACCTCCCAGAACGAGCTTATGGATTGAGTCTTTAAAACATCAACAACTTCCAGGAATAAGTGGCGTGCAGTTCATAGAGGCATAAAAGCGCGCTTACCCAAATGGAAATAGGTCAATGCTCAAAACAGTAAATAGGTATTCTGACTAACTAATGCCTACCCTAGCTTCAAAATCTGTGCATGCCAAGCCACCACCGCCACCACCACAACAGCCCATTAACGTCTCACTGCTGGGCATAGGCCTCCACTCTCATAGGAGAGAGGGAATTAGAGCTTACACCCACCACGCTGCTCCAATACAGGTTGGTGGGATTTAAAGACTATTTATCATTCTAGGGATCGACGGCTTAACGTGCTCTCCGAGGCACGGGGGTGTAACACCGCCAACTTCCTAACTCCGGACTAGTACACTTAATAATGGCCCGACCCGGGACTCGAACCCGGGACCTCGTCGGCCGCAGTCGAACAAGCTAACCACTAGAACAACTAGGCCGTTTTTGTAATGCAGATAGCCGGTTTCCTCACGACGTTTTCCTTCACAAATAATGTCTCACATGGTACATAGGTCCGAAAAGCTGGAGGAGCGTGGCCGGGATCGAACCCAGGGCCACTAAATATAGGAGGCCGAACTCTGTTGTTAGAAACGCACATGGTTTAAATTGTTTTAACTAGTTAACGATAAATCGTATCGATAAGCAGAAGCCACGTTTTTGACGACCTAAGGTTCAGTCCCCGGCAAGGTTAATTTGGGAATTTATAACTTCGGAATTTACCCTAGCCTGGTGGGAGGTTTCGGCTTTCAGGAGCTCTGGCCTGGTGGGAGGTTTCGGCCGTGGCTATAGTTACCACCCTACCGGCAAAAACGTGCCGCCAAGTGATTAATGGTTTCGGTACGATGCCGTGTAGAAACCGATTAGAGGTATGGGTTTAATATAGCTGCCATGCCCCTAACAAGTTAGCCCGCTATCATCTTAGATTGTATCATCACTTACCATCAGGTGAGATCGCAGTCAATGGCTGAATTGTAGTGGATAAAAAAATTTACTCGGGAGATCCATTAAAAATACATTAACATAAAATGAAGACCTCATTTTCAAGGAAACGTGTATTCGGAACAGTTCTCACGCGTTATGCTTTATATCGAGAACATTTTAAATTGGTTTATAATTTATATATATAGGTATATCGGTAATTTATTTCAATTTGAGGGAGACTGGCCTAGTAGCGACAATTATATACTGTACAGTGTCACCATTAACAAGGGACATTTATTTATTTTATTCATCTTTACTTGTATCTTACTAATTCTTACTATTTTACTAATATTATATTGTATTATTACTATTACTATAATATTATAAATGCGAAAGTTTGGATGGATGTATGGATGTATGGATGTTTGTTACTCAATCACGCCCTAACGGCTGGACGGATCTGGCTGAAATTTGGCACAGAGATAGATTATAGTCTGGAATAACACATAGGCTACTTTTTATCCCGGAAAATGAAGGAGTTCCCGCGGGAACCAAAAAACCTTAATCCTCGCGGACGTGTGTTTGGGTGTAGTAGGTATAATATACTTAAGCCTGTACATATTATTAATTAATTTAGTACGTATATATTTTTATTTATAATATGGGGCTTTTCAAAAGGCGGATAAACATTATATCTCAAAAGTCAGCAACGCATTGGCGGCTCCTCTGGTGCTGCAAATGTTCATGGGCGGCGGTTATCACTTACCATCAGGTGACCCGCCTGCTCGTTTGCTATAATATGTCACCGTAAGATTGCAAAAACCGTTAGATTGTAATCTAACTAGCGAAATTGTAACCTGTCGACAGATAACAATTTAACGCATTATTATATATAACAAGAGACATATTATACATAATATTATGAAAGAAACATAAACTAAAAAGATAAATCGGTACATTTGGCGGTCTTATCGCTTTGAAGCGATCTCTATATCAGGCGAGTTTATTATGTTAGGTATACGTATATGTAGTAGGTATGTACAAAGTATATAATACACACAAGAAGGATGTTAATCTTGGCAAACAAGTTTTACTAAAGAAATTCCCTTCAACCGCATGTATAAAGACTCGCGACCACAAATTATATAATATCGCCACCCGACAATGTTCGTCTTAATAATAACATGACACACAATAAAACTGATATGTGGGGCAGGTCATACGCGCCGGCGAATTTTCAAAAACAGTTTATTTATTAAAAGTGTATTTTTTTATTGCATACTGCATACTTGTTATGTAAGTATAGCAACTGCTAAGTTTTTTGCCGATTCTTCTCAGTAGAATCAGTTTTCCGAACCGGTGATAGAGTCTTAACGTTTCTTAAGTGACACAAGTTGTCCTACATGAAATAAATAAATCATTTATCAATTATCATTTATCATTTCATTCAATTTACGTATAATAACATTTAAGTTGAAAATGAACTATACTAGTGTTTGTAATTAACCGTTGAATAATGTGAAATTATTTAATTTAACTGTGACGCTTTTACGAGGCTTGAGTCATATTGTAATCACACGAGTGCTTATCACATGTGTAATTGTAATAAATCTTAAATCTAATGAAGAAGTGGAGCATGATCAAGTTCATCATAAACTAACCAAATAAGTCTATACTCTTATCAAAATATAGATGACTAGATGTTTTTATTAGGTTTCAGGTTTTGTAAAATTCCATGGAAGCTTTTTAATTTTCCAGGATATAAGGTAGCCTAAGTTTTTCCCCTGAGACCTGCGATACAACCTATTTCTGGGCATGTCTAAATCAGTTGAACCGATGGGTCGTAAAAGTGTAGCAGACCGACAGACATACACTTACACATTTATAATGTGAGTATAGACGATCGCTTGCGCTTATGATTAACGACCATATTGTTGGCAAATATGGGCAATCACCAGAGCCTACGCGATATGGCCACAGAGCGAATTCCGTTATTCCCACGGCGTGCGAAAATTCTGTATTTTGGAGACTCTCGCTCTCCGAGCCAATTTACTGCAAATTATTATGATATTGTTGCCAGGGCATTGATGTTTCGTAATGATATCTTTTCAAAATTATTTTTCCGGGCTTCTCTATATATATCGCTGAACCGACATGCAATTTTGTTCCCATAGAGTTGTAAAGTGTAATATCCTGTAGCCGTTTCAACGCCACGTCGTGTCGCACAGCTCTGTACAAATACATATGTTGGGTAGAAAGAAAGATGGGCCAGGATACGAATGTATTTCGCCACTTACCAATTGCGGGCTGTTCGGTGTTTCTGGGCGAGGCGATGTCTCCACAGGTCTGCGGCTATTTTAAGTTATTCACTGGTACTGGTTGTAGTTGGATTACACCACACCGATTTATTTGAGGAAGAGAAAATTTTGCGTATTTTTGCTTTTTGAATTGGAGAATTTTTGAATGCTGATTAGCGAAACGGTCGATTGTCTCTGACGTCTGACAGTTGTAGCACTTTACTGTGGTTGTAGTACAACTTTTTGATGCAGGCGGCGTTACAGCCTGCGTTCAGGAATTGTGACGAATACATTCGTTTTGAAATTTAAATCGTTGCAAATTTGGGATTTGGAAAAGAAAAGAAACTATAGTACATAGCAATGTTGTTCTACGGAACAACATATATAGGGTCGCATGTAGATGTATATGGTCCTGTGAGTAGTGTGCTTTTGCCCCTAGCAGTGGACGTCCGCTGGCTAAAAGGTGAAATATCTACACGCTAAAGTCTAAATAGTATCTAGCAATGAACATCCTCAGGCTGAAAAGCGGGAATAGATTGCGTTATACATCTATACTAATATAATAAATGCAAAAGTGTGTCTATCTCTCTGTCTGTTACGCTTTAAACGTCCGTCTTTTCAACCGATTTTCATAAAATTTCGTATAGAGATATAGGTTCCATCCCGGGTAAGAACAGGCCATTTTTATCCCAGAAAATTAAGAACTTCCCCTTGAAATTTAAAAAAATCTTACTCCACGCGGACGAAGTCACGGGCATCATCTAGTTCTAAAATAATGGTTTCTATAACTTGACTATAAGACCGTCTCAGAATTGGCCTCCCTAGTACCGAACTAGCTAATCTTTCCCATCTCTTAATCGATGTGCATTTTATGAGTCATGAACCGAGCAATGAATGCCACATGTTGGCAGCCTCAGCCGTAGCGCAATAAAAATATTCATTACATATTTATTTTCCAATCTATGCATACTAAATTAAATCTAAATATATGAAAGGAAAAGGTGACTACAGATCCATTCACGCAAAGCTCAAACCACTGGACGGATCGGGACGAAATTTGGTATACAGATAGCTATTATGACGAAGGCATTCGGTAAGAAAGGATTTTTGAAAATTCGACCTCTAAGGAGGTAAAATAGGGGTTTGTAATTTGCGTAGTCCACGCGGACGAAGTCGCAGGCAAAAGCTAGTCTAATTATATGAAAGTATAAGGTGACCGACTGACTGAGCTCGAACCACTGGACGGTTCGGGAGGTAATTTGGCATGCATATACTCGTAGTTATTATGAAGATTTTTGAAAATTCAAACCCCTTGGGTTAGCAATCCGTACTTGGTCAGCATTAAAAGTATTGTTTTTCCAGGCTTAGCTTAGCTGGAGAAGAAAAAAGGGTTTTCGAAAACAACACTACATTGTGTTGTGTGTGTGATGTATCAGATACATTCAGAGTGATCGTTGTTTTGGGAGCAATCCAAAAACAATAATTGCAAACGAATACAAATGAATGCGACATCCAGTTTAAATTGTATCCATTAGGAATGTAAATAAGGAGCATCGGACAATCTAAACATGTCAGAACAATGAGTTTGATTTGCATTCGTAAATACACACGATTAAAGTAAGTAGGTAGGTACGTATGCTTGCATATTTATTATCACTAGATAATATCTGATAAGTAGTAATCGTTCCTAAAAGTTGAAAAAGTCTTAGTCGAGTCGTATGCGGAAAGGCCTGGGTAGCGGGTACCCACCGCATTACTACCCAAAACAACTCCTATCATTATTATATGACTAGCTGCTGCCCGCGACTTCATCCGCGTGGATTGACGTTTTTGTTTCCCGCGGGAACTCTTTAATATTCCGAGATATAAAGTAGCCTATGTGTTATTTCAGACTATAATATATCTCTGTGCCAAATTTCATCCAGCAGTTCATACAGTTCAGCCCTTCTGGCATGATGGAGTAACAAACATCCATCCATCCATCCACACTTTCGCATTTATAATATTAGTATACATTAGTTATATTTCATTATTTTCTGCATAAAATACCTGTACCTGTACTTGTTCTAACGTACATTGAGCTATTCGCAAAGTTAAATTTTGCTATTGAGTAATAAGTCACTTGCACGAGGGCATTTGAACTGATTTAGTTACATGTAATGTTGTAAACTTTTGGCAAAAGCGTATTACAGTTACCAAAAAGTAACAGCATTAAATTGAACTATATTTTGGCCCTTAAAGTAGCTCGATAAACACCATTCAATAGATTTGAGGAGCTCAACGAATCGGCGGCATACATATAGCTATTATAACGCAGGCACCCACTAAGAAGGGATTTTTGAAGGGTGGTAAAATAGAGGTTCGAAATAAGTATGAAATTGAATTTAACACGAGCCGCGGACATAAGCTAGTTGCGCAATAAATGAAGTGAAATTTCGTATAATAAAAGCTGTAAATACCGATGTTTATGGAATTGTTTCCAAAACGCTGAATATCCGGAACACTCCGATATTCGCTTCGGTTTATACCCTCCGACTATACAATCTACGGAGAGTTTCTAACTATATAGCAGTTACTGTAGGGTTGTCACCTAACTGAAGTCTTTAAAGTTCTGCTGACACAACTGCAGTAGGTACCTACGTTAGACGTCGCACACCCCTCCCCTATTATTATCATGGCCTATTTTATTACTAACACTACCATCCGACATTTCAAACTGAACCATCGTTACCAGAGCTGCTAAATTAACGGTCTTTAGTACAAAACCAATGAATGATACAGTTATTTGATTTTACATATTCTTAATAAAAGCGTGGCAACTCAGTAAACTTTTTATGAATGGATGGCCTAGTGCCAGCCCTAGTTTTACTGACCCATAAAAGCGTAGTAAAATTCCTCCTATACTTACGTATGCTCCATTTGGTCTGAAAGTATTATTTACTATCGTTTGCTTTCACGGCACATAGAGAAGTAATAGAGTTCAGTTCTTCCGTTGCTATTACACTGGTATAACCTTTGAGCAGTTTAGGTGCAACGCACACCTGCAAAATGGAGTGAACTCGGGGGCGTTTTAAATTTTATGACGGCAAGGGAAACTAAGCTTTATTCCATTTGGTATATCACTGCGTGGCGGTGTCCCGGTAGGATTCGCAATCTTTCGTATGCAGCTTTATTTTTATCCACAACAAAGATATGTTAGCGGGCTAACCCGTTAGGGGCATGGCAGTTATATTAAAAAAAGTTATACCAAAAAAGTTAAATCGCTTGGTGGCACCCTGGTCCTGTGGTGGACCTGGTGGTCTTTGCCGCTAGGGTGGCCGAAGCCTCCCACCAGACATGACCAGAGAACATTTACAAATTATAAATTCCTAAATTGACCCTGCCGGGAATGGAACCCGGGACCTCCCACGTTAAGGCAACAGAGCTCAACGCTGCACCAGGGAGGTCGTCAATACAGTCAAACAGTTTTTCATAATGTTATCAAATGTGTGTGAAATCTGACAATCCGTACTTTGCCAGCGTGGTGGACTATAGCCAAACCCATTTAATTCCGAGAAGAGACTCGTGCTGTGTAATGGGCGTGTAATAGTTTGCTTTGCCAGTAGAGTAATTAGCCACGGTCGAAGCCTCCCACCAGCTTCCACCCACGAGGCTTGAATTCTGTCCATCAAACCGCTTCTAATAATTAAAATATTTCCTTTTCAGTTGTGATGATAGGGTCATGGATTCCTCTAGAACTTCTCTGACATCTGGATGGTCTTCATTAAAGATCTACCAATGAAGTTCCAGTGAAGAGGTGTTACATCTATACTTATTTACTAATATTATAAAGAGGTAACGTTTGTGAGTTTGTGAGTTTGTGACGTTGTAGGGGGTAATCTCTGGATCTACTGAACCGATTTCGAAAATTCTGGTACTGGAAGTCGCGGGCAAGTCTGCTAGTTTTGTATATAAAAGTTTTCAAATACTATAGAGATTGCCAATGAGTTACCAGCCTGAATTAAAAGCAAAGATTTATAAACTGAGGATAATCTATAATCTGAGCTATCTAACTTATTGAATGTTTTGCATTTTAGGTTCAAGGTAAAGTTGGCAATTACAATTTATTTTCTAAGTTCTAATTTCCTTTTAACATAAACACATAATATTGCAATATATGTAAATAAATCAGCATTATCTTATCTTGCTAATATTATAAATGCGAAAGTTTGGATGGATGTAGTTATGTTTGTTACTCAATCACGCCCGATCGGCTGAACGGATTTGTATGAAATTTGGCACAGAGATAGATTATAGTCTGGAATAACACATGGCTACTTTTTATCCCATAAAACTAAGGAGTTCCCGCGGGAACCAAAAAACCTCAATCCACGCGGACGTAGTCGCGGGCATCAGCTAGTTTTCTATAAACCACAGAACCAATGTTAAATATATTGAGTGGGTAAGAGTATATTCGTAAGTTAACTAGTCTGCGTTGACTCTTAACCTTCGACCCCCATTCACATTGTCACTCTGGTATCGTTCTAAAAATACAATTGTATACATCTCAGACAATACAGCTGCAACCGATACCCGCCAATCGCACAATGATAGGTTATCCGCTATCTAGGGAGGTCACATTCGTCTGCGGCGCCTCTCAAAGTTTACGGTAAGGTCCCAGGGTGTAATACGTCTATCTACTTTGCTGGGGCCATACTGCCAACGCTTAATGCCTTATTGTTAAACAGGGCTTGTAAGTTAAATTTACTGCCCGCGTGCGGTAAATATTTACTGCCCTCGTGCAGTAAATTTGCAGATTTTTTTTAATTTTTGTAAGTCTACGTTACTTCTAAATAAAAAGTTTTCTTGCAAGAAGGTTCATAATGATATTGACTTTGTTTTAAAAGTTTACGGTAAGGTCCCAGGGTGTAATACGTCTATCTACTTTGCTGGGGCCATACTGCCAACGCTTAATGCCTTATTGTTGTTTCAATATTGTTGACACAAATACACACACACACAAACGTTAAGGTTAAGGTTAAGCGTTAAGGTTTCTACATCCTCGTGACGACATTAGTCAACTCGTATGTAAAAACCTATTTACCGCTCTTATATCACAAACTACTATTGTTTTATTGTAATGTGTTTTTATAATTTTTGTTACTTTAGATTAATTTGGAAGAGACTGACCCCCAAGTCACGGGTATATCCTAGTTTGAGGGTAATTTAAGGAACTTGTACAATCTGTTTGAATAAATAAAGATTTTTATTATTATTATTATTCGTGTTATAGAATTATAATCCTTATTTTAGGAACGTCAAGGTACGTGACATCACCCTGTCATTTTGAGTTGCTTAAGTATTGCTCTATGCGTTGGTAGTATGGCTCCTGTTCGCTTGAATCGTTTATTTTCGAGATTTATAGTTGAATTTTATCATTCAAGCCACCAATGGCTCCTAACTGAGTACGAATCTCCTTGCAGAAAGAGAAGAGATGCGATTTAAGGCAAAGTTCACACACCTTTGAGACCATTATGAAGAACTTTCTATTATAACACTGTAATGAATAAGTAATTCAAATCCATTGTGTTTACAGAGTAACAGCTTGAATAGGATAGCTATGAACTGTTGGACCTAGAAGACCTTACAAGAGGACGTCTATCGGTTAATGACGACAACGAACTGATCGAGCAGTCATTTTCAACTGCGCGAAAATTGGAAAACAACTGACGGTGGAGACGAACAGACACCTGTTGCAACTATTTTAAATAAATAAAACTGAGCTCATATGTAATTAAAAAAGTGCTGCCCCTCGGCTCCGCTCCACTCACCACTCTCTCTCTGCAAGTATGTAAAACTTTGGGAAGCCTTGTTCCACAGGATGTGATAAAGCAGTTGTTCGAGTTAACGAAAAACGTACTCATTTATAACCGCAAATCCAAACAAAGAAAAGAGTACTTAAATAGGCTATTATTTATAAAATGTAATCTCAACCACTAAATACTTCATTCCTAAGTTTTTTTTTCAGGAAGAAAAACCAAGAAATGAATAGCTTAATTCCAATCCGCCAAAACTTACGACAAAAGCAACACAAGAAAAGCAAGCAATCAAGCAAACGTGTGAACCCCAAAAGATCTAAGGGGGACGTCATCCAGTACATCGCGGATACGTACGACGAACGCTATGGTGCATCTGCAGAAGGAAGACCAACTGAAGAAGCGCAGATGAACCTGGAAGAACTGAAGTCGAGTAGGATGGCTTATTTTAAATCCTATGTACTAACAGTTCCGGCCTGGTGCAAAAATGTGTGCAGTACGGACTTTTGGCCTGAGGGCATAGTGTACCGTCGCTATAGGGAAGCGAGAGAAAAATCCGTACCGTAGTATTAGTCTTTTTTAATATTATATTTACCTACTTAAAGTATTTTAAGATTGTATTTTATGTATTTTAGAATATGGGCCTGAAATAAAATTAATAATAATAATAATAAGTCGGAGTCCGGCTCTACTGGGATCGGTCCATCATCACGGATAGGACTATTCTAGCGAATAAGCCTGACATCGTGTTGTTAGACCGAGCACAGACGCGGGTGTTTTTGGTGGGCATCACCATTCCAAATGACGAGAACCTTGTGAGAGCTGAGAAGGAGAAGAAACGTAAGTATCTTGATCTGGCTCACTAGGATAGTCCGCCGGTTTCTCAACCTGTCCCCCTGACCCCCGGCGGTCTGGTCTCCCCTGCCGGGGTGTAATCCTCCGCCCGCTACAACTATTTATTTGTGTATTTTTGTGTGTAAGTTTATTATACCTTTTTTGGCCTCATGTATGTATTTATTTTGTATGCGGGTGTGAGAGTTAAATTCATGTAGATAATAATAATAAATACTCACTGCCACCATACCACACTTGAAGACATACTTTATACCTGCTCCCAGTTATAGCGGTCATGTATCCAGGATAAAGAATAACATTAAGACCGCATTTCCCTAATCAAGTCGCACGACCGCACCGGCTGTTTGGAATTTGCATGTATTTCATACATTTCCATTAATTACCATGAATAATCAATTCGTTAAAACGCCAGACGGAGTGCCTTATACGGGGAATCAAAACATTAGTAATAACATGGTGGATTAATTATTGCCTCGGTCTAGTGGATAACATATTCGACTGTGGCTGACGAGGTCCCGGGTTCGAATCCTGGGTCGCGCCATAATTAAGTATTGGAGATTTCTGACAATAAATTCTCAGTACTAGCTGGGAAGTTGGAGGTGGAGGCACGCCCGTGCCTCAGAAGAGACTTGTGCCCTATATAGTCTAGGCAATAAAGCTAGTGGACCCCAACAATAATTCCTCAGGCGACGAAGCTTTACAGTATGATAAAGTATCATGAGATAAACGTATATTATAAATATCCAACAAAAACTTAGTCTACTTAATTTAACTTAGTTTAACATTAATAATATAAGAATTCCTGTCACTTATAAGTCGCTCAGTGAGATCCTGGAGGAGGTCGTTACTGCTGTCATACAGGTTTCCTCTTTCAAAAGCTCTGTTTTTAAATTAAGTATAGACTAATTAAGTGTTATATTAATGAAAAACTTTGAATTGATACATAAAACTTTATTGTATTACTTTTGATAACTGTGCATCATGTTGATTGGATGTTTTTGATTTAATAATAAATGAAATGAAATGAAAAACATCAAAAAGGAAGTAAGACTTTTTATGCTATACACAATTGTTAAAGCAGGAAGGTTATTTATTACATTATCGCGTAAACGCTGTTCAGGATTAATAATAAATCGGTTTAAACAGAGATATTTTGCATGATTATTAAGGTTTTGAGTGTAAATTTACTACCTACTATTATTTTAAAAAGAAATCGAAATATTAAGTTTTAGGCATAAATACCTAACTTCCGTATGTTTTTTTTTTGGATATTTTTGTATAAGTTTTGGTTCATGCCATCCTACAACCCTGCCAAGTTTCAACGACTGAGGATTTAATGCGGGGGTGTCGATACAACGAACCACCCCTCTGCCTAGACTAATAATAGTGAGCCGGTGAAGAACTAACCAATTTATGTAATAATAATACTCCCAACTGAAGATCAAACTTAAATTTGAAGATCGTGTCTGATGAAGACGTTAAAAGACTACCATACTAATATTATAAATGCGAAAGTGTATTTGTTGGTTAGGTTTGTCCTTCAATCACGCCGCAACGGAGCAATGGATCGACGTGTGGATTTTTGGCATGGGTATAGTTGAGGACTTGGAGAGTGACAAAGGGAACTTTTTATCCCGGAAAATTAAACCACGCGGCCTACGAAGTCGCGGGCATCAGCTAGTCTTATCTTACTCTTATTAATATTATAAATGCGAAAGTTTGGATGGATGTATGTACTCAATCACGCCCCAACGGCTAAACGGATCTGGCTGAAATTTGGCACAGAGACAGACTATAATCTGGAATAGCACTTTTTATCCCGGAAAATTATGAAGTTCCCGTGGGAATCAAAAAACTTAAACCACGCGGCCTACGAAGTCGCGGGCATCAGCTAGTAATTAATATAGGAAGATGTGACCTTAGATTTTTGTTCACTTTAATCTAGTTTTAATAGTATTAGACACCCTGCAAGTGCTATAATTTTGCCAAGTATTTTGTCGACAATGCACGATGTAAATCCAGTTAGTAATGTGGTAATCCGTTAGTAAGCTGAGACTTGGCACAGCATCGAGCGCGCTCGAAGACGATGGAGCCATGCGGTCATGTCCGCTTTAGAGACTTGACTAATACCCAGTATATTGCAGAAGGCTGGCATTTAATTGAGACACAAAGTTTGTTAAAAGAAATTAACCCACATAAGAAGTCGAAGAGGTAAATAATTTAAAAAATAATAAATAGTCTCTACTTTTTTTTCTTCCTCTACTAACTGCGCTACCACTAAGTTAGCCCTTGACTGCGATCTCGCCTGATGGTAAGTGATGATGCAGTCTAAGATGATAGCGGGCTAACCTGTTAGGGGCATACCCCTAGGCGGTTTCTACACGGCATCTTACCGGAACGTTAAATCGCTTGGCGGTACGTTTTTGTCGGTAGGGTGGTAACTAGCCACGGCCGAACTCTCCCGCCAAACAAAAACATATGAAAAAAGCCGAAGAAATAATTTGAAAAAATAATAAATTGACTTTACTTGCCCCGTATTTTGCAGTAATACTGCCATTTTTAGAGACTGTTTGTAAAAAGCTTTTATAGTATTTAAAGGTCAAAAAGAGATTGGACCTTAAAACATGAAAGACTTGGAAAATATTACACCAGCAGAATCTAAGACAGGCTATTTGAATTTTCTCCCAAGATTTGTCATTAAAAAGCTGTCAAGATTATTTCTTGAGCTATATTCAGCCAAGTGCTTCAGATATGGTGATATAACCGCTAACTTATCACATATGGGGCTGATAAATAATTACAGCACTTATCACGATACAATTTAAGGCTACATACTCCTTAAAGAAAAAGCAACATCAGATATCTACAGTCAGTGCTAAACCAGTAAAATAATCAATTCCCTCAAAAGGCACCGGCTGTCAACACAAGCAATCAAATAAATCCAACCTATTTCTTGACAATAAAGCAAATAAACCTGTTACGGAACTAAATATTACACTTCATACATCAAACTCAATTCTAAAATGGCAGTCCATTTACTAACGTGGTAATCCACTAGTGAGCAAAGATTTAGCAAACAGTCGGAGGGTATTACAGAGACAGATGGGGCACCGCGGTCTTGCTCGGGGACGGATGACAAATCGACTACGTTGTCAGTTGCCACTGTGGTGTCGGTGTACTGTAGTGTGACTGAATTTAACTATGACGTGAAGTAGTTCCCTTTGGCTGATGTCCCAGTAGTAGTTGGAGATCTGGCGAAAAAAATCGTCAAGAGTTCAGAATTTAAAAAAAGAATGTTTTGACGACCTCCGTGGCGCAGTGTTGAGCGATGTTGCCGTAACGTGCGGAGATCCCGAGTTCGATCTCCGGCAGCGTTTGGAAATTTATAATTTCTGAATTTTCCCTGGTCTGGCCTGGTGGGAGGCTTCGGCCGTGGCTAGTTACCACCCTACCGATAAAAGAGGTTCCGCCAAGCTATTTAGCGTTTCGGTGTACGATGCCGTGTAGAAACCGAATAGTGGTATGAGTTTAATATAACTGCCATGCCCCTAACAGGTTAGCCCGCTACCATCTAAGACTACATCTTCACTTACCATCAGGTGAGATCGCAGTCAAGGGCTAACTTGTAGTGGATGAAAATAAAAATAAAAAAAATGTAAAATCGTCTCGATATTAATCTTTTAATTTGAAGTAGGTACCTGGTTGTTTTTCTTTAATAGACGTTTGTAAGTGACGTTTGTTTTTGCTATCAGTATAGTGTTTTTCCTGTGACTTCTTCGCTGGTGTATCTTCGTATGTGTTTTGTCTGTTTTTTTTAATTTTAAGTATTTTGTAAACTAAAATAAAATAAAATAAAAGTTTTGTAATGGCCCATAATTCAATATTAATAAAACCATTGTACCAAATATGTATTAAATCAAAAATTCCTTATCCATTTGCTATCCTAGCCCCATTGTGGTTTTATACTATCAAAGAATTTGTTGTTCAAGTAAATAGTTGAATAGGACACTACAATAGTGGGAAAATAGAATAGAATTCCTGGCCGACTTCTTACGTAGTCCCATTTTCTCGGAAATATTTATATTGTAATTGTATGCCCGGGCTGGTGTCTGGAGAAAAACGCCGTTGAAAAATTTAAACAGTTTTCTAGAGTGCTGATAGCTTAGTGGTTAAGATATTCCTGCTCGTGTGGTACAAGGTTCGATCCTGGGGATTATTTCATCTGTGCCTCGAACACGCACTTTACTGAGTCGTGCCCGTTTTTGATTTAACGGTGACGGAAAACAAGGTAAAAAGCATAATGAGAAAAAATGCATGCCCAGGACTTCTTCAAGTGAAATCAAATCAAATATTTTTTATTTAAGTAGACTTTAAAGTGCTTTTGAGTAGTCGAGTGAATCTACCATTGGTTCCAAGCTGAGAAGACACTCGTGTTCAGTAGCGAGCCGGCGTTGGATTGAAAGTATGATAATCAAGTGAGTGGTAATGTTACTATTTACGAGCATTACACACATCTCTATTATTCATACTTATGGCCAGTATTACGCGTGTAAGTTTTACTCACGTAAGTCGCTTAAATGAGTAACTTAAGAAATGTAAACAGTAGTTTAAGTCGCGAATCGTATGAAAATGTTTGTTATGTAAGTCACTTACATACGCCATTTATGTAAAAACTTACGAGTGTTATTGCATCCTTAACATACATAAATGTTTATACGGGTAGGGTGGTAACTAGCTACGGCTGAAGCCTCCCACCATGTCCAGGAAAATTCAGAAATTGTAAATTCCCAAATTAAACTTGCTGGGAATCGAACACGGATACCCCTACTATAGCATAAAATACCACCGCTGTGCAACGGTACAAAGATCAGTAGGTATATCTTGAATTTTAGATGAAGTTGGAGTATGTATAATGTATACGGGAAATCTCTTATCTCCTAAATACGAAAAAGATGTACCGAAAGTAGATAATACATGCGAGTACCGCCTCAGCCGCAAAGTTTCTGAATTTTAAGCAGGATACAGCGACCTGAGGGTTAAGAATGCAAATCACTAGGGTCAACGACCTCCCCGTATGATATGGGAGAAGGAAAACCGCGAATTAAATGGGATACAATGGCATGGTTGTGACAACTGACTCACTCGTGTGGAACAAGGCTGCCTTTCGACCAGAGATGTGCGTTACTAAGCCAACGACGTGTGTCAAACCCACCAATAGGTGGGCTTGATTTTCATAGCTTAGATTGCTAGATGTTACATGAAGGGCTCCTATAGGTGGGTTTGACTCACATCCGTAGCTTAGCAACGTAGCACATCTCTAGTGAAATGGTACCCTTAAACATCCATAGAGTTTGCTGTCAGCTTTGACACACCATCATCATTTACACGCCCACTAAACAGCACGAGTCTCTTATAATATGTTAGGTGTCCTAGCTTTGATTCATTGTTACGGGAAAGGAAGTCACCGCAGACGTTTTAGGAAATAATAATTCCATGGTAAGAGTGATTCATTCAATTATTAATAACTAGCTTTTGACCACGACTTCGTCCGCATGAACTACACAAATTCCAAATACCTATTTTATCCCTTTATGGGTTGAATTTTCAAAAATCCTTTCTTAGCGGATGTCTACGTCATACTAGCTATCTGGCTGCCAAGTTTCAGCCTGTTTCCAGTGGTTTAAGATGTGCATTGATAGATCAGTCAGTCGGTCAGTCATCACGAGAAATTAACAGTACCCCTTCTCTGCGACGTATTCCTCATTACTGAAGGTCGTGACCCCCTTCCATTAATCACATGATGGCAGGGGTTTCGTCAGGATGATAATGCGGTGGGATCCCATGAACTTCCGCGTACGACCTCTTCGCGCGACGATGACGCGCACGAAGTGCTATTTCAACTCTTAGGGTCTTAGGTTACAAACAGTTCTCGCGAGAATTAAAAACCTCAATTTACGCGGACGAAGACGCAGGCCTCAGCTAGTATAATAAATGAGAAAGTTGGGATAGATGGATGTATGTTACTCAATCACGCCAGAACGGCAGAACGGATCTTGATGAAATTTGGCACAGAGAAAGATTAATTATAGTCTGGAATAACATATAAGCCACTTTTTATTACGGAAAATTAAAGACTTATGAATCCCGCTTGAAAAAACAAAACCCCAATCCACGCGGACGA
The DNA here is from genome assembly GCA_964035005.1 of Erebia palarica. Classification (NCBI taxonomy): domain Eukaryota; kingdom Metazoa; phylum Arthropoda; class Insecta; order Lepidoptera; family Nymphalidae; genus Erebia; species Erebia palarica. Next base: position 15,175,951 of record OZ035989.1, read on the forward strand.
AGTCGCGGGTATCAGCTAGTACATTATAATTGAGCACGGGGCCATCTGTAGCACTGTTGCGGACCGCCATAACTCTCCGCTGTCAGCCCTATTTCATCCTGATACATTACTCCGAATATTTCTACAATATCACGAAAATAGATCCATTTTCTAGGGATCTATTTTCAAGATCAAGGGAACCAGGGTGGTGTTAATAGTATTAAAGTAAAATAGTGGCCTGAATGCGATTATTAGTTTTACTAGTAGAATTAGTTTTCGAATTTTAGTGGCCTGAAGAGCTAATTTTTTTTAATCCATCACAAATTAGCCCTTGACTGCGATCTCACCCGATGGTAATGATGTTGCAGCCTAAGATGGTAGTGTGACAATCTGTTAAGAGCATGGCAGTTATACCCATACCCTTAATCGGTTTCTACACGGCATCGTACTGGAACACTAAATCGCTTGGCGGCACGCTTTTGCCGGTATGGTGGTAACTAGCCACGGCCGAAACCTCCCACCAGGCCAGACCACGGAAAATTCAGAAATTATAAATTTCCAAATTGACCTCGGCGGGGATTGAACCCGGAACCTCCACACGTTAAGACAACAGCGCTCAACACTGCGCCAAGTTGCCTTGTCGGAAGCCTTGTCGGAAGTCGTCACTTCAAACTTCTCAAAGTGATGTGCGATTCATTGCTCTAGTTAAGGCCTGATTGAAGGATAAACTAAAAAATTAACACTTTCGCATATATAACATTAGTAACTATTAGGTAGTAGCGAATGCCTAACACTGCTCCCACTTTGTTCGTGCTAGACAACTTCTTGAATGCTGCAAAGATGATATTGATCGATTGAGATCTCAACGACCTCCGTGGCGCAGTGTGTAGCGCTTCGGAGGTCCCGGGTTCGATCAACGGCAGGGTCAATTTGGGAATTTATAATTTCTGAATTTTCCCTGGTCTGGCCTGGTGGGAGGCTTCGGCCGTGGCTAGTTACCACCCTACCGACAAGAACGTGCCGCCAAGCGATTTAGCGTTCCGGTACGATTCCGTGTAGAAACCGAATAGGGGTATGAGTTTAATATAACTGCCATGCGCTTAACAGGTTAGCCCGCTACCATCTTAGACTGCATCATCACTTACCATCAGGTGAGATCGCACTCAAGGGTTAAAATGTAGCGGATAAAAAAATTTGAGATGTTCACACTATACCTAGTACCTACCAATATTTTGTTCTTTCTTTCATTCAATTGCAAACCTATCTGCATAATTTAAATATTGAAGCCTTAACTACCTACTTAATACATCTTTGTGATGTAAGGAAAGGCTTCCGAGGCAACAAAAAACATAACACATTAGTCAAACAATATTGCAATTTCGAGATCAAGAAGAAAGAAAGATCAGCGCTGTATCCTTACAGGTATAGCACATGCTGAGTGAAGACCATTTTGGTGATCAAGTCACATTTCGCCATTTAACTTCTTTATAAAGTCTGTTTTGTCTTATACTTGTATCCCTGAATAAAGATTTCTTTCTATCTTTCATTTTGCTGCCTGAAAGTAGGTGAGAACACTTGTTGATACCTGGATCCTATATCTCTCTGATAGTTCTCTAGGCTCTGATAGTTCCTTAGTTAAGATGATTTGTGAGATGGTGATAATGAAAAAAAAACCCGGCTGAGTTTGTTGTAATCTTCTCAGACCAGGGCGCGTTTGGAACCCTTGTAGCCTTAGTTTTAAGATACCGTAACTAATTATAACGATCATGTTTTATATGTAAGTAATGGACGTCAATATGTGTACCTATAGTGTACCTAAATTGAATAAATGAATTTAATTGAATTGAATTATCTTCAAAAGCAGTGTAGGTATGTATAAAAGTTCCTCTAAAACTACTATCTTACGCCATTCCCTAACTTCGGGTCACCTACAAAAAAGATATACAATAATTATTAGTTATCCTAAGCCATAAAGTTTAAATTAACATCACATGCACCCAAGCGTCCAATATTTCATACATTATTCCAAACGATCTAAGGCATATAAAAAGTAACCAAAAAACAGTATTTACGCCATATTCTAATTTGCCACCCCAGTTGCATCCGGCGCCATCTGTCTACCACACGTAGGGGTACCATTTTAGCTTTAATTAATGGACACTTTCGCTTTTACAATGAAAAAGCTAATTATAAAATTCAGGACCCTATACCAAAATATCTTAAGAACTACCTATAATCATCAACTTAAAAGTGTCTGCTGCCTGCCTGTCTGTCCGTCTGTCTGTCTACTAAGTACGTTTCCATCTGTTAAACCAATTTTGACAACAATTTGGTTCAGATATAGTTTGCATTCCGAGGAAGGCCATACCTACTAGCTCCGAAAATCGAAGAATTCCAATTGAATTTTCAATAGCGTGCATTACTACCAATTTGAATGTCCAAAAAGCATCAACCTCTATTTATTAAAGTTTTGCGAATCTACCTATTTACTAGATAAAGCTTTGAAGTTCAACTAAGTAGGTAGGTAATTAATTAAACGTTAAGCCATCCTATTTGAGAACTCAGTATAAAATGCACAATTAGACATATTAAAATGGTGATTTTATATATCAGAATGGGATGAACAAAAATAAAGGTTTAAAAAAACAAGACTTATCCATACAAATTTAAAACAACGGTCGGCCCAGCCACAGCTCGTTGCAGTGTCCCATTCCAAGTGTCGAAAGATATTTAACCGACCGAGGGTAACTGACGGAACCCCTAACATGGAATTATCGTATTCTAAACAACAAATAAACAACAATCAAGGGTAAGCTTGTTAAATAAAGTCCTAAAGACAACACGAGAGTTTAAAAAGTTACGGTAGAGAATGTTCCAAAATTGTTTTTTTAAACTTTGTTCGAGAACGAGAAACAAGATTTTTCCTGTAACTTTATTAGAACGAAGTTCTTCATAGCAGGATACAACGCGGGAGCCTAGGCTGGAAAATATAATGAGAATGAGGCAGTCTAAGATGGTAACGGGCTAACTTGTTAGGGGTATAGTAATATTACACCCATACCCCTATCGGTTAATACACGGCATCGTACGGGGACGCTAAAAAGCTTGGCGGTACGTCTCTGACGGTAGGGTGGTAACTAGCCACGGCCGTAGCTTCCCACCAGGCTAGACCAGAGAAAAATCAGATATTATAAAGACTCACTCACCACTGTGACAGAAAGGTCGTCAAACTTATCCTAGGCTAGTAGGATTTTATAAACTTACTAGATGATGCCCGCGACTTCGTCCGCGTGGATAAAGATTTGTTTTACTCCCGGGGGTGCCCATTAATTTTCCGGGATAAAAGTAGCCTACGTCCTTCCCCGGAATGTAACACCAAATTTTATCAAAATCGGTTGAATAGATGAGCCGTGCAAGCGTAGCAGACAGACAGACAAACACACTTTCGCATTTATAATATTAGTATGGATTCGAACAAATTGTAATCGTAATAACACTCCTTGGTAGGCTGTAGGTTGAACTAAATACCTACTAATGTATTAATAGTTGTTGTATGAGTTAAGGCTGTCGACCTTTGCACTGGAAAAGGTCGATAGTAGCCTTCTTGCATTCCAAACGATCTAGGTCATCCGCAATGCCTGGGATATACCTAGCATTTGTTTCTTTACATTTGCAATTGCGATTGGCAATTAACATAATATCTCCTCAATAACAAACGATTAGGGTATAAATATTTAAACGTTAAGATTAGGGGTTATGATAAATTATTTATTTATTTCATGTAGGACAACTTGTGTCACTTATGAAATTTTAAGACTCTACCACCGGTTCGGAAAGATGTTCTACTGAGAAGAGCCGGCAAGAAACTCAGCAGTTGCTCTTTTCATAGAAAAGGAAAGGGTTACAATATGTAGACAACACAACACATACGTTACAAGTATTACACTGACTTGTGGGTCACTGGATGCGAGGCCGGTTGCTTCCATGCAACTTTGTATAATTTTGTATTTAATGTACCTGCCGGTGCCATATTATCTCAGAAGGGCTGGCTGACCATAAAATCTCAGACTGCATCATCACTTGCCATTCAAGTCAAGTTCTAATCAAGGGCAAACTTAGGGACCTATATACCAAACTTCCGCATGGATTATTTTTTGATATTTTTGTATATTTTTTGGTCTATGCCATACTACAACCCTGCCAAGTTTCAATGACTGAGAATTTAATGCGGGGGTCTCCAAACAACGAACCGCCCCGTTGCCTAGACAAAAAAATGGAATATACTCTGCATACATGTTTGTCCGGTGGCGCCACTTGTACCGTGGCGACAACATCCATTTCATCGAATTTTCAGATCACAACGATTCTAAAGAAGTTTCACTTCAATAACTGTATTTTTAGACCTCCACCACAATTTCCGTTTAAGTACACATATCAATACCATAATCATTATCTGTAACCTAACCACAACCGACGACTACATCATATCACGGTTACATATAACAGATAAAATGCGTATTTAAATGTTGCGGTTTTTTTTATCGATGGGAACTTCATAGCATAAATGTAACTTTGTCAACATGCTTAAAACCCTACTATCATAATGATTTATCTATTTCTACTGTAATGATTCCTATACGATACCTATGATGACGTTGATCTATAATTTCGAAGGATTTAGATGATGTTCACGCATTCGTTCGCGTGTCTAGGTTTTCTGAAAGTTCTGTAAGATCTCTTATTTTTCGAATTAAAAGTAGCTTATGTCCTTCCCCGGGTTACAATGATGAAAGTGTAGCAGACAGACGGATGGACATACACACTTTCGTTTTCATGAACTTTGGTTCCCCAAATTTTAAAGCGGTATCTAATCCTCCCTACATACTTATTGGCCAATGTGTACTTAAAGATTAGACCGACTGAGTTGGGCCAATGTGTACCTACACAGCCTTTTTTGTGCCCATGGTTGTACTTACCTGTAAGCAATGACGTAGACTGTAGAATGCAGACTGTAGAGTGTTCGCTAAATAAAGCTCTCTTTTACAACAGCTATTCTATTCATACATTCATTACACCGAAATATAGAACGTACTGTAAATTATTATCTTAACACAGAATGAAATGTTCAATTTATTAATACTGTTAAGAGATAAACGAACAATGTATCTCCCATGGTGTTGCACAATACATCGTCCTATGTAATGCCAGCAGCTCGCGGCGCTACCTACATACAACACAAACAAAAACACACCATAGCTCTTTTGAAGTAAAGTTCAAATTACTTTCACTAAATATTGATTTACCATCGCCTATCTCCTTTCAACACTACGGACTATACCTGGTACAGTCACGAGTAACATAAATAAAGCTAAACCTCAACACACAAATGGATGGCATTGAAAATTGTACTCTATTTATAATATCGATAGAATTCAGATTAGATATACGCAAAGGTCACAAACTACGAGATGCGCGTGAGCGTAGAAAGTATAATCGCCTACGTAAGAAGGAACGGGATGGAGTAATACGAGTAGGATTCTAAGTTTCAAAGAATGGCATGGTAATGGTATACTCCTAGACACGCGGCATTGTACAGGAACGCTTAATCGCTTGGCGGCATGTCTATACCGGTAGCGGTAGAGCCACGGCCGAAGTCTCCCACGGTGCTCCCAACAGACCAGACAAGAGAAAATTCTGAAATTACACATTCCCAAATTGAGCTTGCCGTGGATTGAACTCAGTACCTCTTCCAAGACAAAAACGCTCACCACTAAGTCAGGGATGTCATCAAAAATTATCAGAAAAATATCACCAAAGTACCTATTACTCAACAGAAAGCCCGATTCTCATCCCACTTCTGGAATCAATAACAAAAGAGGATCCAAGTTTAAATTAAAAAGTTTTAACTACTAAACTAGCGGCACGCTATGATGGCCGGTTTGACGTTTGTCCGCTCATGAAGTTCCGTATTAATTGATAACGACTTTGAAGGAAATAATTGTATTACTTTATTGACGATAGTGATGTGCAGAGATTCATAAATTTTATCGAATGTAGTTTTAGGTTTAGGACTCAAAATTTATTTATTAAATTGATTTCTTAAATGTATACAAGTGTAGAAAAATCAGTTTGCACCATTTAAGGGGTGAATGTACTTGTGAATATGAACAATTTTCACTATGTGGACAAACCTCTGAAATCGCAAAAAAATATCAATAAATTTTTAAAAATGGAATCTAATACGATCGTCACATAGGATCGCTGGCTAGCACAACTACTACCTCCGGCAAACTCGCGTCAATGCTCAATGCAAAACAAAGCAGTTTCGAATTGACGTTGCTTCGAAAAGTATAAACTGTCAGTGCAATGCGATTGTGATATAGTTTTGACCTGGCTTTGGATTTCAAATATTGATACTGCATTACTGTTGACCCTTGCTCGTTAATTTGGACTCTGTTCAAGCCCTTTGTTGTGGATTTCGTCGATATGACCGAACGTACGCAGAGAACTGTTCTAAATAGTCAGACACGTGAGTTCGTAATACGCCTTCGTAACTATTTCGATCGTGAAGCTCAAAATGGAGGGCCAATTTTACCTATAACGTCAGTGGTTGAACGCGTAGCTGATGCGCTTAATATTGGACAACGAACTGTTAGACGGATAACTAAAAAAAAATATGGCGAGACTGGCACAGAAGAAAATAAACTTCACACACCAAAAAAGAGAAAACGAGCAAAACCAGTCGTAGGCATCGATAGCTTTGATGCCGATGCTATCCGAAGACATGTTTACGGCTACTATTTACAGAAGGAGTATCCAACAAGAAAAAAGTTGGTGCATTCACTGAAGGAAGCTGGATTATTCTTCGGTGGGGAAAGTTCTTTAACGAAGATTTTGAAGACCATTGGATTTCGATACAAAAAATGTAACAAACGCAAAATATTGATGGAAAGATTTGATATAGCGATGGCAAGGTATACTTTTTTACGGCAAGTGAAAGAAATCAAAAATTGGCAAAATGTTGTGTTCTTGGATGAAACATGGCTTAATGCTAACCATACTGTAGGCCGTTCTTGGAACGATGACACAGCAGCATCTACTTCCAAAGTTCCTGTAGGAAAAGGATCGCGACTTATAATTTGTCACGCCGGAACCATCAACGGGTTTGTCGAAGGTTCTCTCATGGCTTTTGCGTCAAAAACCACTGGAGACTATCATGAAGACATGAATGGAGAAAAGTTTACTGAATGGTTTACCTCAATGTTGTGTAGCCTCCCTGAACCATCTATTATAATTATGGACAACGCCCCATACCACTCGATGCAAATTGACAAGCCACCTGCCCAATCCCAAAAGAAAGCTGATATCGTCGCATGGCTTCGTAAAAATGGCGTAGATGCAAACATGAATATGTTAAAAGCGGAATTAGTACGTCTTTTAAAAGAAAACAAACCAACCAAGATCCGATACGTCATTGACGAAATAGCATTAGAACATGGGCACAGAGTTATACGGTTACCGCCTTACCATTGTGAGTATAATGCGATTGAGTTGGTGTGGGCTCAAATTAAGGGATATGCTGCAAGACACAATACAGAACCCCCATTTACCACAAAAAAAATGCTAAAATTATTAGAAGAAGCTTGTGAACATGTGACTAAAGGAGACTGGGAAAAGGTTGTGAATAGAACTGTTAAATTAATAAGGGAAGATTATGAAAGAGATGTGAAAATAGATAATATTATAGAAAACGAACATATAATTATTAATGTATGTGATGATAGCAGTGACGACAGTGAAAATAGTAGTATGGACGAATCTGATTAATTATGGCCTTTTTTGGCACCTTTTTTGGTATCTTTTGTATTCATATGTTTCTTGTGTGCATATAAAGTATGTATATTCATTTTCGTTCAAATATTCAGTTCGTTCAAATAAATTAAATAAACATATACATTTTTGTTTTATTAAACCTATTTAATCAGGTACAAAAACAAAACTTAATTGTTTTTTGTTCGAGAATAAATTGACATTCCACATCACTATTGTAATGTGTCAAACCGGCCATCATAGCGTGCCGCTAGAGTAAATGAAAAACTATTTGAATAAAATAAAGCATGGAAAGATTTAAAAAATATATTTTTAATTTTTATAAAGAATAACAACGGATAGGTATATTTCAAGACAAAGAAGTGATTAAAAAATCATAGCTGTTATCTAGAGCACGCGCTTTATCCATTTCCCTATCGACCGACCTTAATTAAAAAGTTCCAATTGCAAGTGCATGAAAAAACTGTTCTGATTATATGAGTTCTATGAAAGCCCATCGGTCACAGAAGAACTTCTATCGTCAAGGAAGTTATTATTAAAATAACTAGCTGATGCCCGCGAGTTCATCCGCGTAGATTGAGGTTTTTTGTTCCCGCGGGAACTATTTAATTTTTTGGGATAAAAAGTACTAAAATTTACTCACTTAACCGAGTCTCCCTCGGAACAATCTTTGCCTCAAAGCTACATCCATGCATCTACTATCTATACGTGCGATATGAGCACGTAAAAAGAGCGACAATAGGCGACAGTAATTCACTTTCGTACGTAAGCGTAATATCCGTAAAGACGGAGGTAGACGCGAAATTGCGACGTAAATATGGAGCAATTTACGACCGAAATAAGTGTCGCTTTCGGAGAAACGGGAAACGTTCCGTTCGCTTTTATAATCGAGGGAATCTTATTTGTATTATATAAACAAACACACTTTCGCATTTATAATATTAAGTAAGTAAGATAGCTCCAAGATTTTGATTTTTGCGTGATTTCCTTTGTATAAAATAGTAATTAGATGAACCGCGACTCGTACACGTGGATTAAGTTTTTTTTAATTCCCGGGTGCTGCTTAGGTTGGACTTCACTGACTCTTAAAAACGGCTGATTATCACATAAACGGCTGATTAAATACTTTTTAATGTTCACCACAATCTAACCAATGGTTAAAGCACCTGAACGCCCGATTATCTTAACCGAGCTCGGAAGGGTGGTTTAACCGTCGTTTATCACAATTTGATGTTTGAATTTTTGCGTTACTGCCAGTTTTAGGCTCGTTTTTAGGCTACTAAAAACAAACGTCGCAGTGCATCACGTTGAATAGTTAAGACCATGTGACTACGCAAATGATTTGGCTTTTATCATTCGTTCAGTTCGGGTCCTTTTGCTTTGAACGGTTGGTTATCGCCTGATTTATTGATCGTGCTTCAAAATAATGTCGTGAACAGTCAATATTTAAACGGTTGTTTAAACGATGTTGAGGCCGGTTAATCAGCCGATTACCTAAACATCGGTTAAGTAGAAGTCGGCACATTCCACCCTTACTTGAGCATATTTTAACTCATGGTTATGTCATAGAAGCACCATGAAAACGCTTGTCGTGTGTAGTACAACCATTGAGGTGTAATGTACTTACACTAGAACATAATTACTTCTTACAGCTTACAGTAGATTGGGTCTCTGACAGCAGATTGTGTACGGGAAGTTTTCACATAAACAGCTGTTATTACCCTCAATTTTGCAAATAGATTTGTCCTACAATCACGCCACAACTGAGCAACGGATCACCGTGACATTTGGCATAGGTTTAGTTGAGGACCTGGAGAGTGACAAAGGCTACTTTCTTCCCGGAAAATTAAGGAGTTCCCGCGAAAATCAAAAAACTTACTAACTTAAGCCACGCGGACGAAGTCGCAGGTATTGGCTAGTTATTAATATACAGTAACAATGTCAGTCAATCATTTCTATAGCTCAACATGACCTAAGACCATATTGGTGCGTGAGAACTAGTTGTGATTACTATATTTTAACCGGGATCAAAGGAGCCGCGAAGGGGCGGCTAATCGCCTTTATTTGAACTGCGCCCTCCCGATCTTAATTCACTTATAAGGTCTGCTCACACCGGAGAGCGTTCCTGACGGACAATTTATTTGTGAAACGCGGTAACGTGTAATTTGGGAGGTAAAATCCTTTGTTTAAAATTTAGATGTTCGATAGCGATCTTGATGGTAAATAAAGTTATGGTCATACAGAAAAAGTTTCAAGTCGGATTAGAACTTTATCTACGATTATATTGTATTTGTTTAGCATGACATTTTGAATTTTGATAGCGCGATTACATCAAAACGCGTCGCAAGGCTTCGAGTGTTAAAATGTCCTGCCATAGGTCTTGATCAAGACATGAGCACTTAGAGTCTTTTAACATTCTATATGAATTGAAAAACTTACCATACCTACCAATCACCTATTTCCGATACCGATAAGATGTTGGACCTGGGGCCTGCCTACGCTTAAAGCCATATTATTTTATTAATATATAATATTATTGTTGACTTTCATAATTTAGAATTATATTTCTTATTTGAGGAACGTCAAGGTACGTGACATCAAACTGTTATTTTGAGTAATAATGCTTAAGTATTGTTTTAAGCGTTGGCAGCATGGCCCCTCAGTATAAGCGCGCCATAACATATAGAGGCGTTTAGAGTTTAATTAGGAAATAAATTCTTTGAATGTGAAAGAACCTTAACACTGAACACTCGGTAGACGAAAGGGATTTACCGATCAGACGAGTATCGATTTAAAAGTACCTGTGAAGGGACAAACGCTCGTTTTGAGTGAAAGTTATAAAATAATTAAAATTGTTCTTAGTTTTGTTTGTGTTAAGCTGGTTCATTCTTTTAGCATGCGCCGTTTCTGCTGTAACTACACAATAGGTACACGACGTTAGTACGTTATTATAGGCAAGGATGATGTGCTATTTAGATATCAGTTTAAATTCTGACGAAAAGGAAGAAAAGGGGTGTCACGGAGTCCATAGGTCCACAGTTACCTCGGCGAGCCACTGGTACCACTGGATAGGCTGTTTTCGTACAAATGCCATCAAAAATAACTCTACTCTGGAACGTGAAAATGGGCCCAGAAAGCGGGGCTTCATTGATCTCTATTCACCAGTGGACAGGCTGCTGCCATATTTTTTGGATCTAATTGATTGGCCCGTTTTAGGTAATCTAAACAAATACGAACGTCTAAGGAACTAACTATTTTGTTTTCTCCAGCAAACATTTGTAGTATTAAAATTAGTTCCAAGGACACTCCTTCAAATGGGTCCGCGGCCTATCCAGTAGTAATAGTTAGTGCATATCAGTGATGAAAATCGATATACTGTAAAGTCTTTGAATTATTTGTGAAGAATTGTGGAACTAGCTTCTATCTTCTATCCTCATGATTATAATATGGGGATCTTCAATGGGCGGATAAACAAATATCTCAAAAGCCAGCAACGCATTGGCGGCTCCTCTGGTGCTGCAAATGTTCATGGGCGGCGGTAATCACTTACCACCAGGTGACCCGCCTGCTCGTTTAAAATTTTAATAAGTCTACAAAAAATATAACGAGATGCATAATTAATTATTATTCAATTAATTTTGGCGATTGTCCCTTAAAACATTTTTTTGGTATCAACCTATCCAAGTTGGCCACAAGCTATAATAGTATGCTCCTTCAAATGTTACTTACAAGTCTCGCAGAAAACAACAACATAAGCCATTGAACTTACCTGAAAAGAAGAAAAGAAAGATAAATTAGTTGGTTTGTTTTTTACTAATGCTAGGTAACCTACACATACAAATTTGATAAATCAAAACCCAATGTTCATTAATATACTTTATTCCTTCCGATCATATCATATTCTAGAGTACCGTAGAGTAGAGTAGAGTAGTTATTTGATTATTTTCTACAATCCCTCCATTCTCCGTTTTTCCTTTCGTTCTCCGCGCCAAATTGGCGGGAAACCCACTGATTGGCCCTCAGAATACACTCAATTTTTTTATTACTTTATTTTACGGCCCTGGATTTAAGTCCTTTATGGCCGTGAATGAACTAGAACTTTAATTCGCTATAATCCGCTACAGTAGACAAATCTGTGTGGTACAGTGCGTGTCTTTCACCTGCAACATGCGACACCCACCACCCAGCAATTCGCACAGGCACAACACCACACCACACAAATCCTCCAAATCACTCTCAACGTACGTTTCACTCCGACACCGGAGCATCTTCAGGAGATTTTGACTCGACAATGCACGATTGTGAAGTGACTATCGTTTTTTTTTTTTTTTTTTTCGGATTGAGTATGCTGCATAGGCCCTACTGGCCGCTACAGCGTCACCGGGGGGATGGGCGAGCGCTAAGCGTCGCCGAGAAAAGAGCCCTAGGGCTCGATGACGTCGGGGGAGGCAACGTCTTCCTAAGGGCGCCTCCTATGAGGCTCGGACCACGGCTTAGGTTGACGTTGGGACGAATGGGAGGTCGGTTGGACTAGGTTAGTCCACACGCCCCCGAGGCCGTGGGTTAAGACCACGTCCGGGTGACGTAAGATATCGGGGTCCTCGTCTTCGCCGGCGAAGACGCTGTGATGACTATCGTATCGCAAGTTCCAGCTTATATACCTTTTTTTTGGCATGGCTCATACTGAAGCCCTGCCTCCTCCCCTATTACTGTATAAATTGAGTAAAGGTGAATTTGATACGTTTATTTGTTCATTTAGCAACTCAAATCCTTTATTATTGTGTTTAATTATTTCTAATTGCTCCCAAACGCACAGTCGTAACCCTTTATTACATTTATGCAGGATTTTATATGAATGGTTATTGCCCACCTCATGTCCACTGTCCAAAAGATGTTTAGCGAAGTGGGACCTTTGTGGTTGAACGTTCCTATTAGCAGACATATATTCCTTATAGCGCGTCTCAAAATTGCGCCCAGTTTGACCAACATATTATGTGGCACCACATTCAAACATTACAAATAAATCGTTGGAAACATTGGCAGTTGATGCAGAGTTGGCTATTGTCCTTAGTAAAAAAGATAATATCGTTAAAAATATTATTGCATACCAAATAAAAACCACTGCTACTACTTCTCCAACTTCTAATCCGGACACAAGAGTGTTAAAATCACTGCAAAATACTGTTAAAGGCAATAACCTTGTTATTATAAAAGCCGATAAGGGTAATGCGGTAGAAGTTCTGAAGCGTAATGATTATTTAAATAAAGTTAATGAGGTGATCTCGGGAGATGAGTTTAGTCAGTTGCCTTCTGATCCAACTAAAAAATTTGCTGCGAAGGTTAGATTAGCTGTTAATAAATCTGAATATATATTTCCAAAAAATGCATCAAAACAAAGGGTAATTTTGATGAATACCTATGCCCCAACATTGTACGGCTTGCCTAAAATTCACAAAGACAATATTCCAATACGACCAGTGGTTTCGTATATTGGTGCACCAGCATATGAACTGGCAAAGGAGTTAAATGATATAATTAAATCAAAAACATCAATGCCCAAATTTGCTCTTAAAAATAGCAGCCACTTGGTCACGAATATAAAAGATCTGATTTTACCTGTCCAATGTATGCTGTTATCATTGGATGTAGAAAGTTTATTTACTAATGTACCAGTGGGTAAAACTTTAGAAATTTTAAAGGGATTGCTAGAAATTAAACGGTTACACCCTAATGAAATATCAGAATTAATTGAGTTAACGCAAATTTGTATGGAGCAGAATTATTTTAAATTTAATGATCATTTTCACCATCAAAAAGAGGGGCTAGCTATGGGTTCTCCTCTAAGCCCTCTAATGGCTGAAATGTTCATGGATAACTTTGAGAATAAACACATAGTGAATGAGAACAGTATTTTCTACTACTACAGATACGTAGATGATATAATCATATGTTGGACGGGGACAGTGAGACAACTGGATGTATTCGTTAAAAAACTTAATAGATTGCACCCAAAAATTAAGTTTAAGTCAGAATTAGAACAGAGCAAATCTTTGAATTTCCTTGACTTGACTATATCCCGGGTTAATAATAAACATGAGTTCAAAATTTATCGCAAGCCTACATTTACTGACACAACTATACCCGCATCGTCTTGTCATCCTTGGCAACATAAACTCGCAGCATTCCATAGCTATGTACACAGGTTATTGTCCATTCCACTGTCAAAAGAGGACTATAGGAAATAATTAGAGGTTATATACCAAATTGCGCATTCAAATGGATACAATCGGAATATTGTTAATAATATAATTAAAAAACAGCAGTCAGCACAAATTAGAAAGATCTTTACATGGCTACATCGGATAAAATTAGTAAATATAAAGCCAGTTTTGACGTATTTTGGACCTATATCAGAGCGCATTGCAAAGACGCTCAGATCACATGATGTGCATGTCGCGTTCCGGACAAATAATACACTTCGGAGGATTTGCAATGGAAAAGATAAATTAAAGAATCATCAAAAATCGGGTGTTTATAAGCTTGAGTGTTCTGAATGTGGTGCCACATATGTTGGTCAAACTGGACGCAATTTTGAGATGCGCTATAAGGAACATATGTCTGCTTATAGGAACGATCAACCACAAAGGTCCCACTTCGCTAAACATCTTTTGGACAGTGGACATGAGGTGGGCAATAACCATTCATATAAAATCCTGCATAAATGTAATAAAGGGTTACGACTGTGCGTTGGAGTGAAACGTACGTTGAGAGTGATTTGGAGGATTTGTGTGGTGTGGTGTTGTGCCTGTGCGAATTGCTGGGTGGTGGGTGTCGCATGTTGCAGGTGAAAGACACGCACTGTACCACACAGATTTGTCTACTGTAGCGGATTATAGCGAATTAAACTTCTAGTTCATTCACTATCATGGACTTCCGCAAAGTAACGCCTGCTTCTATTCAATCCTTTATGGCCTTATATTTATTGCGAATGTCGTACCCTTTGATTTTATATATAGGAGAGGATATGTTGCATTTTACTCAATTAAAGTTATACGATGCATTTTGTTATTAAAACATGTAAAACTACGATTTGACTTTTCTTACTTACTAAAAGCGACGTTATTAGAACGAGACAGGTGTATTATGTTATTGCGTCAACGTGTCGCGCAATTGTCATATGACGTCATCAAATTAAGCTATTGAAGCCAATTTTTTGTCAATTATAAATGGCGTCTGTTGTACTTCCGGTGTGTCAATTGTGAATAATTACCTGTTTTTTGAATATTTTCATGTGTTTTTGCTTAGTTTTATGTAATCAACCATGGTGAAGTGCTTAGTTGTAGGGTGTCGTAATAATAATATTGTAAAATGCCCAGGAATTTCATTTCATAGGTGAGTAACAAAGTCGTCTAGTTAGTTTTTCTTTTTGTGGCTACTATTTATTTCGACTAATTATATCTTAGTTTCTTCTTTACTGAATCCATAACACGTAAATTTTTGCGCTGTCCCCAAAAATTTGGATTATTTCATTAGTTTTTGTATAGAGTGTATATATAGTGCGGGGATTGTATTGTTTACAAATAAATTGAATATCGGTAAAATTAAAATTTCATGTAACTCTTACTGTTTCTCACTCTGAGGGGTAGAGAGATGAAATTGAACAGTCAGATTCTACTTATAATATTGCCAAACTCATTTTAGACTGTCGCGATGATAATCTAGTGATTAAGACACCCGATCTGCAATTCCCGATACGTCAATATTAAAAATCAATAACTGATTTACTACTATATACTCGTAGTAATAGTATATTCCTTGGCTGCGCAGGATACTTTAGTGACCCAAAACCTGTGCATATCGCACAGGTTTTTTTTTCAAATGCAACTATTGTCTATTTAGGCATTCTTTCTTGATTTTCGCATTTAATCGGCTGTATCACACCATTTTTTTATTTCTGAGTAATCATTTTTGTACCCCCGACGGAACGGAGACGGTATATGTGTTTGCCCTAAGAGGTGTGCGTTAGTTTGTGCACTTTGTTGTTACCATTTTCCTGGAAAACTACTAGACCGATAATTATGCCGTTTTTTGCATTAGATATGCATAACTTCTGAGAAGGTTCTTAGATATGCAGGACCATAGTCCATCAAGTTGAGCTGCAATCGTGATTTTTATTCTTCAACGTTACCATTTTTCTCAAAAGTACTGGGCCGATTAAGATGCGGTTTTTTGCATTGGTGTATAGCTTGTGAGAAAGTTCTTAGATATATTTTATGGTCAAAGTCTACATTTTGTGGGGGTGCGAATTACTGGATTATTGGGCGGTGAATATCGCAAGCTGCTAGTGCAAGATGCACACTGTACCATGTATATTTGACTACTGTGCGGCTTATAGCGAATTGAACATTTTTTTTTATCCACTGCAATTTAGCCCTTGACTGCGACCTCACCTGATGGTAAGTGATGATGCAGTCTAAGATGGCAGCATGCTAAACTGTTAGGGGCATGGCAGGTATATTAAACCCATACCCCTATTTGGTTTCTACACTGCATCGTACCGGAACGCTTAATCGCTTGGCGGCACGTTTTTGCCGGTAGGGTGGTAACTAGCCACGGCCGAAGCCTCCCATCAGGCCAGACCAGGGAAAATTCAGAAATTATAAATTCCCAAATTTACCCCACCGGGGGTCGAGCCCGGGACCTCCGCACGTTAAGGCAACAGCGCTACACACTGCGCCACGGAGTTCATCAAACTAGTCACTTCTAGTTATCATGAACCTTCATGAAAATAATTCATTATTCAAGATACTAATTCATTATCAAGTCAAGATCATTATCATGGAATAACATGCCGGCTAGTTTTTATTCCGGAAAATTCAAGAGTTACCGCGGGAACTAAAAAAACCTCAATTCACGCGGACGTAGTCGCGGGCATCAGCTAGTTCATTAGAAGAATACTTGTATATTGATATTATGCGTGACTTATAATTCCTAAGTAATTACTTAGTCAACTTTCAAAATATTATGTTTAATTATTTATTAATTTTATTTATGATAATTTTATATCGAATAAATAAGTATCGATAATACCAGCCCTAACCCCCAGCTTAAGCTCCGCCCATTCGCCATTTTTACTTTCCGGAAGCTTCAATTTAAATAATATGATGTTTCATATCCTCTCCTATATATAAAATCAAAGGTCGTACCACAGAATTTAAAACTACAAAATCAGTACACAAATTTGTCTATTGCTAGGTATATGTCGGCGCTTGTCATTTTTAATATTATTTTATTAAATAAAACCTCTTTGAACTAAAAACTCCTGCACGATGTCAGACTTATAGCGCCATCTAGTGAGCGTTTTATGAATTTACTCATTTATAGTTTAATCATATCACGTATTAATTAATTAATACTTGTCTGTTGCTATTTTTCAGCTTTATTTAAATTGTTGTTCTATTATTTTATAAATATCATGTATCAAATATTGTTAATTTTTGGTTAATATTAATATTTTACATTAACGATAAGTTCGTAAACTGTATTTGAATTTGGCGCCAATCAATATAAAACTATGGCGCGATTTTTTTTTTTTTTTTTTTTTTTTTTTTTCTGCACTAGCTCCGCTAACGTAATTAGCGCCTATGTTAATCTAATTCTCATTCATACCAGTTCTCGCATTTATTCCTCTCGCACTTTCGTTCCTCATACTTTATCTTTCTTGCATTCATCTCCTTGCAGTCTTTATGGGTGGGATTCCCATTTACTAGCCTATTCTTCTTATCTATTTAGTTATTTATTCTTAATTTAGGGAAAATAATTATCCGATGTCATTTTTATTCTTACTCTGTCTTCTTATTCTAATACATGACTTAATTACTAAATATTACTTCTACTATATTACGTTTATTTATACAAGTTCTTATACTATACAACTTCTTACTCTGCTGGTAGCTACTATTTAATTCTATTTGTACATACTTTTCTATGTTTACATATAAATATATTCAATATTTTATTAAACATAGTTTTATTAATCAGTCTTGTTTCGTGCTATTACTGTCTTGGCTACTGTTACACAGAAATCAAGGAACTTCTGCCTATTTATACTGTTAATTATTTCCCCTATGCTTTCGCTGGTAAGCTTCACGTCCAGTTCCTGTTCTACATTGTACCTCTCATTGATGTGCACAGGACATTCGAGGACGATGTGTGGGATGGACTCCTCTGCATCAGGATCGCAGATGCACGATGGGCTCTCCTTACACTTGAAGCGGTTCAAGTATTCGGAGAACCCACCGTGCCCTGTCATGATCTGCGTAAGCACGCCTGTTGGCTGCACCTGTCTTACAATACGGAATGCGGTTATGGCATTGGGAAAAAACATCCTCGTTACCGAGGCCGCCGTTCCCGACACATATCTCCGATTCCATTCATCAAGTCCATCTATGGCGCGATTGCTGGTTACTGAATAGAGGATATGCTAATATTGACCAATCAGAGCGTCTAGATCGTCTTTTGTTTAACTGCATTTTTGGCGGCAAACCTACTTTTATATCGATAACAAAAATGGCTAGACGTTTTGCTTCCACATAATTTTAATTATTGTAATTTTGAAAGTTATATATGTAAATGGTTATCATTGTGTTACAAATAAATGTTTATTATGATCTACGGATTTCAATAATGATGGAACACTTGAAGTGTCGCCGACATATACATACACATATTAAGTAAAAATAACTCAATAACATCCGATAAACTATACCTAACGATTAATTCACATAGATATGCGTCGTCGCGTCGTTTACGCTATGACTATGAGTCATGGTTCTCAGAAAGTTAGCGAGCGAAATACTGATTGGGAACTAGGCATTAGGTAGATGCGTTATCAATATGATCATGATAGTATGTACCTGTTATTATGCTAGTAACTAGTAAGTATTTGCTGGCATTTTACACTCATAGAATTTATTCGTAACTGTGTGAATTGTGATTTTGAAATGGATTAGCTAAACTTTGTTTTTACTCGCGATTTCGTCTGTGTAGAGTCGTCTATTACTTACTGATGTACCTACCAAGTTTTTTTTTGTACACTACAAGTTAGCTCTTGATTGCGATGGCGGTAGGAGCTAACCAGTTAGGGGCATGGCAGTCATGGCAGTTATCCAGTTAGGGGCATGGCAGTTAAACCCATACCCCTATTCGGTTTCTACACGACATTGTACCGGAACGCTTAATCGCTTGGCGGCACGTCTTTGTCATTAGGGTGGTAGCTAGCCACGACCGAAGCCTCCTGCCAAAGTGAAGTTGTTTTTCTAAGCGCGGAGTGTGCTATGATAGAATCTCTCTCGCAACGTCTGCATCGTAGGGAATGACGTAATCCCGTTTCGCGCTAGGGTGTGCGTTAAAAATAAAAGTGAATAAATAACGCGAATTTTTCGTCCGCCAGTAATTTTTTATTGCCCTATTGTTTTCACGCTCCACCCCAAGACATTTTCAGAAATTTCACCACAGGTAAAGAAAAAAATTTGACTGACTGACTGATCTACAACGCACAGCTCACTGCTCAAACCACTGGACTGATCGTGCTGCCTATATATTATTTTGGTTACCTTTTAATACAGGTTATACACAAACACTGACTAATAACGATAAATAAGTAACGTGCACGCACTTCCACGTAATTTCTGGAGACGTTAAGCGTTTAATAAGTGACTAAGTAATTACTTAGGAATTATAAGTCACGCATAATATCAATATACAAGTATTCTTAACAAATATCTGCTAAGCTGTGACATTTGAAATATGGTAGAGATCAAAAACTAAATCCCAATTAGGATAGCATACATGCCACCTCCTTGGCGCAGTGTTTTTATATGTGGGAGGCCCCGGGTTCGGCGGCAGGGTCAATTTGGAAATATTGGATAGAAGCAGGCGTTACTTTACTGTAGTTCATGATAATGATCTTGACTTGATAATGAATTAGTATCTTGAATAATGAATTATTTTCATGAAGGTTCATGATAACTAGAAGTGACTAGTTTGATGAACTCCGTGGCGCAGTGTGTAGCGCTGTTGCCTTAACGTGCGGAGGTCCCGGGCTCGACCCCCGGTGGGGTAAATTTGGGAATTTATAATTTCTGAATTTTCCCTGGTCTGGCCTGATGGGAGGCTTCGGCCGTGGCTAGTTACCACCCTACCGGCAAAAACGTGCCGCCAAGCGATTAAGCGTTCCGGTACGATGCAGTGTAGAAACCAAATAGGGGTATGGGTTTAATATAACTGCCATGCCCCTAACAGTTTAGCATGCTGCCATCTTAGACTGCATCATCACTTACCATCAGGTGAGGTCGCAGTCAAGGGCTAAATTGCAGTGGATAAAAAAAAATGTTCAATTCGCTATAAGCCGCACAGTAGTCAATTATACATGGTACAGTGTGCATCTTGCACTAGCAGCTTGCGATATTCACCGCCCAATAATCCAGTAATTCGCACCCCCACAAAACCACACCACACAAATCTTCCAAATTATTCTCAACGTACGTTTCACTCCGACACCGGAGCATCTTCAGATAATTTATATTCTTGACAATATATATATATAAAAGCGAAAGGTCACTCACTGATTCATCACGATATCTCAGGAACTATATTGCATACAGACTTGAAATTTGGAAAGTAAGTTTCTTCTATGGTGTAAACGTCAGCTAAGGAACAGTTTTGAGAAAATTCACCCCTAAGGGGTTGAAATGGGGGTTGGAAGTTTGTATGAAAATCCTTTGTTTTTGAGGTTAGAGACATGAAAATTTGGCAATAAGTTAATAGTTAAAATAATAATAAAAAGTTATATAAGCAATTTTACGAAAATTCACCCCAAAGAGGGTGAAATAGGGGTTGTAAGTCTATATGAAAATCCAATGTGCTTGAAATTAGAGACTTGAAAATCGGGATTTAGGTTATTAGTTACAAATAATAAAAATCTGCCATTGCTATAGCCGCTATAAGTAGGCCATTTGCAGCGGGAAAATCTCATAGGAAATTAGAAATTGTACGCGGACGAAGTCGCGGGTGACCTCTAGTAGATTATATAGAATCAAAATACAATACAATTTAAATAAATAAGTCATTTTAAGTAAAACGGGTTATTGGATAGAATCAGGCGTTACTTTGCGGACGTTCATGATTAAGCAAGAAAAGATTATAACTATTTTGCTATAATCCGGCAACAGAAAAAATTCTGTATGGTCAAGCATGCAGTTACAAGCGAAGCACCGATTGTCTAGGACAATCTAGCATTGTAAAGTCGACTTCTCGTGAAGATGCTCCGGTGTCGGGGCGAAACGTGCGTCGAGAATAGTATAAAAGTATTGTGTGGTGGTGCATGTGAGTGGTGGTGGCATTGCTTGCTTGGGAACTTGGCTTTCTTGCTTGGTTGGGAAGGTAAACGGTGCTTCGCTTGTAACTGCATGCTTGACCATACAGCATTTTTTCTGTTGGCGGATTATAGCAAAATAATTGTAATATTTTCTTGGTAAAACGGGTTATTAGTATTGTTAAATTAACCTTGTTACCTATAATAGTGTTATGATTTATGCTACGGAGCGGCATGTACACTGTGCAGCTAGTTTGTTGCGTTTAATCCAATAACTTGCGTCGCCCGAGGCGCCGGCAATCGCTCCACCTACCACACGATTCGCCGTGCAATCGGTACTAATGCAATGCCAATAACAAAGGTTATTCCTTAGCAATCGTACTATTGTACTATTTATACTATAGCCGATGCTCGCGACTCCGTCGGCGTGGATTGAGGTGTTTTAGGGGTATGAAAAATAGATAGTAGCCGATTCTCATACCTACTGAATATGCATATAAAATTTCATAAAAATCGGTCAAGCCGTTTCGGAGGAGTATGGTAACTAACATTGTGTCATGAGAATTGAATATATATCACCGTAAGATTGTAAAAACCGTTAGATTATAATCTAACTCGCGAAATTGTAAACTGTCTACAGATTGTGAACTGTCCAATGTTCTAAGTGTCAATTTTTGAAATATTCATTGTATTTACCTTTTTTGTGTCTTTCTTGTAGGTTAGGTTAGGGTTCGACATATATATCAGGTAGTGTTGGTTCTATCGGGTTAATATACCTAACAGATTACAATCTACCGAAATATAATACGTTAAATTGTAATCTTTCGACAGTTTGCAATTTCGCGAGTTAGATTATAATCTAACGGTTTTTACAATCTTACGGTGACATATATAAGAATAAATAAAATATTATATTATTTTTCGTTGGTACTATTTATCGGTACTAAAGGATGCCGATAACTTCATCCGCGTGGGTTCAGGTTTTTGATTACCACGGGAAATCCGGGACAAAATGACATCTCTGTATTGGATAGAAGCAGGCGTTACTTTGCGGAAGTCCATGATAATGAAATAACTAGAAGTTTAATACGCAATAATCCCCAACAGTAATTCCACAACAAAAATTGTGTAACGATTGTTTACAGTCGTGCATTGTCGAGTCAAAATCTCCTGAAGATGCTCCGGTGTCGAAGTGAAACTGACGTTGAGAATAATTTGGAAGATTTGTGTGGTGTGGTGAAAATCGCAAGCTGCAAATTCAAGACACACACTGTACCACATAGATTTACCTGCTGTGACAGATTGTAGCGAATTAAACTTCTAGTTCTTTGACTATCTGGGTATTAATTTAGAGTATAAGCTGCATTCCAAATTTCATCTAAGTACATAAATATGGCTATACTTGTATTAAAATTCAAATCTTTTTTATTTAAGTTGACTTTGAAAAGTTCTTTTGGATATTCGAGTGAATCTACCACTGGTTCGGTAATGTAGGTATATTCTATAGTCTATGACTCTATACTGATATTATAAATGCGAAAGTATGGATGGGTGTATTGTTACTCATTCACGCCAGAATGGCTGAACATATCTGTATGAAATTTGGCACAGAGATAGATTATAGTCTGGAATAGCACATAAGTTACTTTTTATCCCAAAAAATTAAAGAGTTCTCGCGGAAACCATAAAATCTCAATCCACGCGGACAAAGTCGCGGGCATCAGCTAGTACCTATAGTATATAATCATCATGGTTATCAGTAAATCGTAAGAAAAGGCTCCATCTTGTCTGTATAGGTAAATGAATAACGGCACTCCCTCTGCGAATCGTTTGATTTTTCTGTTCGCCAGTACTTACATTATTCGTACCTACAAGTTAAACATACCAAATCTTTAATTCAGTTTTATAAAAGTTGCAGAGCAAAGTTTGCTGAATGAATTCGTAGGTATAGGGTGAAAGCACACATAATACTTTTGGCGAAGGCATTACAGGATACGTTGACTCAACAATGTACAACAGGGATGATCAACTCAATGAAAATTCAACTAGACGACAAACATTATTATAATAAACATTATTTGACTTTGACTAATCAAATCAGCAACTCTTTATTAAACTTAAAAACGACCTTCTGGTATGGAAGTTTTATGAAATACACAGATGGTATAAAATGATTATCAAACTTGAAACTAACAGAAGATTTGAAGTTTAGGTCTTTTGAAATTCAAGAAATCATTTATTTTTGACATAGTCATCATCCCTAATTTAGAGATCATGCATTGTTGAGTCAACATCTCCTGAGAATGCTCCAGGGTAGGAGTGAAACGTCTTTAGTAGAGAGAGAGTGCTGTAGAAGATTTGTGTGCTAGCTGTATTGCTTGCTTGGTTGCTTGCTTTCCCTGCATGTTTAGAAGCGGGAGGGTGCAGGGTGGTGTATCGCATGCTGCACGTTTTACCACATAGATTTATCTGTTATAGCGGATTATTGTGAACAAGATGATGCTCGCGACTTAGTCCGCGTTGATTAATTTTGTTTTAATTTCCGCGGGAACTCTTTAATTTTCCGGAACAAAAGTATCCTATGTTCTTCTCCGGGATGCAATCTGTCTCTATTCCAAATTTTATCAAAATCGGTTGAAAAATGGGCCGTTGTAGCGTAGCAGACAGATAGACGGACACACTTTCGCATAAAATATTATTAGCATACGGATTAGGCTAGATTTCTATAAAGCTAATGTAAGTTATAAAGTTTATAGTTTCCATCAAGACAGCTAATCAAAATAATATTATGTGCAGGGTAAAAATTTCAATCGAAGCTTTTACATTCCGAAAATTTTAACGTCGCCGATAGCCGTTACCAAAAGCTAAAAGATTTGCGTCTGCTTCGGCCCTAAAGTGCACCCTCCTAGCTCTATTGATATGAACTCAAGTTCTGTCCAGTGCTGCGCGGTCCTTGCGTACCGTTCAGAAAGCTTCAACTTTTAATAGATAATAAAATACCAGTATATTCAATGCAGTTTCATTCCGTTCTGTGACATTTTTCAGCATTTTCATGTTGAAAGTTGAAGTTTCCAAGGAGAACATTGCCGTTGAAAAGACTTGTAAGGTTGACATGTTATGATACACATACTTACCGCGTGGATAATGGTAGGTAATACCTACCCTGCGTGGAAATACATAATTAAACAATTTGTCAAGATCTGAGGCCCAATAGTCTAAGCAAACCGTAATAATTTGACAGTTTAAAACGTATTACTCGAACTGTTATAGGAGTTCATAGTTCATACATGCTTTTATGTCGTGCCGACATCTATGAACTCCTTAAAAACGTTAGACAAACGATTACGATTACGATTTCCTTACACTACAGCCCATTAATGTCCCACAGCTGGGCACAGGCCTCCACACTTTGATAGGAGAGAGTGATTAGAGCTTAGACCCACCACGCTGCACCAATGCGGGTTGGCGGGCTTTAACGACTAATAAGCGATAATAGCCGGGACCGACGGCTTAACGTGCTCTACGAGGCACGGGAGTGAAACACCGCAACTTCCTAACTCCGGGCTAGGACTGAGAATTTCTAGTCAGAAAACCCAATACTCAATTATGACCCGACCCGGCGACCCGGGACTCGAATCCAGGACCTCGTCGGCCGCAGTCGAACATGCCGATCACTGGACCAACGAGGCAGTCTTACGTATACTTAGTACTTACCTAATTAACTCTGTAGCATAATTTCTCTTCTATTTTGTCTGTATGTCCTATCTATGATGCACTGCCCTTATGTGTAGCAGCACCAATTCATTTAGATTCAAAAAGAAAGGTAAAACAAAAAGCCATTCAGAGTACCGACCTAGAACAGTCTCGGATCGCCATGCCGGCGAAAAAAAGGAAGGAACACAAAAAAAAACGAAAGTATCGATATATCACGAATACACAACATACAGTAGGTACATTGCCGACTTATGGGCAAACACCACCAATTGTAGACAAACAAAAGAGGCTATACCCAGCCCAAACCAACGCCTAACTAAGAAACTACTGCAACTAAACAGAGCTAAACTCAGGACGGCTGTAGACCTGATAACAGGACACTGTCCACTTAACAATTAATATACGTACCAAGACACGTACTACTCGAGTGTAGTGCTGTGTCCATTCAACGATTAGCCTACATTGGCTCCCCAGCAACACTCCCGGAAGTCATCGCCGACCTGGGTGCTTGGATTCTGGAGTGAGCTCGGCTGGCTGGAGTGATCCAGCGGGGAGTCGCACCAAAGGTCTCACGCACAAAGGGCACTTATGCGGAAAAGCCCAGAGAGAGAAGAAGAAGATATCACGAATACATAATGCTATATACAACGCCTGTTAAGCAACAATTGAATCGATTGATTCATCGGGCAGAAGATCCGATCAAGATGTATGCTCAGTCGAGTGGATATCATTAACCTCATACTGCTACTTCAACGTAATACATATCAGCACATCGCCATATAATATGCATGTGAAAATTAACGGCTGCATACACTATGGATTACACTATGAATATTTCAAGTCGGGCGAGTACTTTTTATTTTACAGTGGCTTTGGAAGTCATTTTTTTGGAAAGAATTATTTAGCCAATAAATTTAGTTGACATTCTAATAACGAAGTTGTAATTCTGACTTCGCACTATTAAAAATTTTGAAAATCGGTGAGGGTAGAAATTACAACTTTCATCCCCAATTTAAGTTTAGGTGTAGACTTTCCAAAAATCGCGAAACATAGTTATTTTTTAATAGCCGAAAGCACAAATACTAAATTTAAGGGACATAATTTGAAATATTATGAAACTTGATGATGCTTGCGACTTCGTCCACGTGGATTAAGATTTTTTGATTACCACGGGAACTCTTTAATTTTCCGGTATAAGAAGTAGCCGTGAATGTCTTTCCCCGGAATACAACCTGCCCCTGTACCAATTTTCATGAAAATCGATTGAACGGATGAGCCGTGAAAGCGTAGCAGACAGACAAACAGACACTTTCGCATTTATAAAATTAGTATGTCAATGTAATCCACATCGATCCGAGTAATAAATTACCTATCCTGTGGTAATAATTCATAAAGGGTTCTTGTAATTCGTCGTAAAAGTGTTTTATGATTTGCCATAATAAAATTATAGTCGCCACCTGTGACGATACTTGAGTATCAATGGGACCTACAGCATTCAACAAAATGCATAGTAACAGTTACTCAGCATACATAAATGGCATAGCGTTCGCAGGAATGCGTCGCGTCGCGAGGTCCCTTTTGACTTTCACACATATTTGTCTCGTAGGCTCTTGCATTATCGATAGGACTCGGAATTCTGGCCTGTTAACTCCAGCTGGGCGACCGCGTATCTCTGACAGCTACAGTGTAACGATCGCAATCACCTCTGATTGGATAACACTCTTCCACTACTGGACAAAATGCATTGACGCAGCAAGAATACCATAAATTCAGCCAATCACAACAATTGATACTGTAACAATGATTGATGCAGAAGTTACGCGGTCGCCCTGCTGGAAACTGGCTTGTTAGCTCGACTATATTATTATACTTATTACCTACTATGGACTTAACGCTTACTACTTATTGATTTTATTTTATTTATTTTTTTGCTTTTATTATTTTCTATGAACTTGACATCTTAATTATGGACATTTAAAAATACTACTAATTATTAATATACAAGGAGTTGGTATTATAATATGAATAAAAATTGATTATACAGGGTTACAGGAAAAGTCAACCTAGATCCGTTAAGGGCGTGTAGTACACATCATTTCTGAATGATTTCACTATGGAACCCCCCATCCTAAACTTAACCGTTTTCGAGATATTCGAGTTTTAATTTTTTTTATGAAAATGCCCAATTTTTCGGCTATTGAATTGAATATTTTGAATTTTTTTGACTCTTATGATTATTTTTTTGGTTTTTTACATGAAGAATGAGATGCTTAATGACCTCAATGACTAAAATTGCACGTAAGTTAACTAAATAGGTCATTGTAGACGATCGAAACTTAAGAAAATAAGTACAAATTATAAAAAAATATTTTTCTTTTCTGGATATCTCAAAAAATTATTATGACACTTGCTCTGCAGATGTGCTTAAAAACATCTACATTTTATCAGCTATCCAACGAGGTATAACAACCTAGGGTTGTATTTAAACTCATAGAAAAAAACATAGTTGGAAAGGTTCAGGTAGTAGGTCTAACGGGTGATTGTAGTAAGCTAAATGAAACAATAAATCAGTTCAAAATAACATTTATTCACCTAATGTTTTTGAATAAATTTTTATAGTTCATGTTCTACGTGTCCACCTCTATTTCGCACACATTTTCTCATTCTTTCACGTAGTCCACTTTTCACTACACCAGTGGTTAATGTTCTTCTTATGTCGTTAGCAGCATTAATTATCCTTTCTTTGAGAACTTCCACTGACGATATGGGGTTGGGCTCACTGTAAACGAGGCTCTTCATGTGCCCCCATACATAAAAATCCATGGGGGTCAGGTCGGGACATCTGGCTGGCCAGGGTAAAGGACCACCTCGTCCAATCCATTTTGCTTAAAAACATCTACATTTTATCAGCTATCCAACGAGGTATAATAACCTAGGGTTGTATTTAAACTCATAGAAAAAAACATAGTTGAAAAGGTTCAGGTAGTAGGTCTAACGGGTCCCTCGGCTATTGTCCTTCAAGTTAATCCGGTGCGTGTGAGCGAGACAACTTACGATTTATGCAGGTGAGAGTGAGAAAAATAATGTGC
The DNA here is from genome assembly GCA_964035005.1 of Erebia palarica. Lineage (NCBI taxonomy): Eukaryota > Metazoa > Arthropoda > Insecta > Lepidoptera > Nymphalidae > Erebia > Erebia palarica. The sequence goes on from OZ035989.1 coordinate 15,203,938, forward strand.
AAAAACAAGTTTGGGGATACAACATGCCCATTGTTTTGTATTTGGTCGTTTGTTTGCTTGCCATCCATTTTAGTCTGCTCATGCGATTCGTCCATGGTAGATGCGAATTATTGTGCTTTCGGATTCCCACACGACTTGGCTTTGTTTCTGGACTGATTTTTCTAACTGTGACTACTGTGCTTGTTTACTGGACTCTGATTTGTGCTTGTGATACTGGACTGTTGAAAATGGCAACATACTCGAACGAAGAATATGCGGATATGCTTATTTGCTACGGATGCTGCAATTGCGTGTCCGCACAAGCTCGGACTGAGTACATGCGACGCTATCCCGACCGCCGAGTACCTAATGTGAGCGTTTTCGACGGAGTTTACCGACGACTTCGTGAAACTGGCTCTGTTTCGCGACGACGTACGGACTTAGGAAGACCACGTGTCATTGATGACGACGAGGAACAAGACAACGAAATCGTAGAACGGTTCAGAAGAGACCCAACCACTTCGACCAATATTGTTGCCCGTGAACTGGGCCTAACTCAGTGGAAAGTGTGGTTTACGGTTCATACGGCAGGCCTGTATCCATACCACTACACGCCGGTACATGTAATTGAAGAAGGAGATCCCGCGAGACGCATGGACTTCTGCAGATTCATGCTCAATGCAGATATCGAGGACCCGAATTTCCTAAAATTAATATTGTGGACAGATGAATCCAAATTCGATAAGGACGGGATTACTAATTACCATAACGCACACTATTGGGCTCCTAAAGAACTAGGCAATCCAAATAAGAAAAGAATAAAGGGTCACAACGACGATTTAGTGTAAATGTGTGGATGGGCATCATTTCCAACCATTTGATTGGGCCTTACTTTCTTCCAAACAATCTGAATGGTGAAACTTATGAAAATTTCTTAAGAGATCACTTAGGTGACCTACTAGATGATCTCCCATTACAATTACTGCGGGACATGTGGTTTCAACATGATGGCTGCCCTGCTCATTTCAGAAGAAGCGTTAGGGAATGGTTGGACACTAACTATCCTAACAAATGGATTGGACGAGGTGGTCCTTTACCCTGGCCAGCCAGATGTCCCGACCTGACCCCCATGGATTTTTATGTATGGGGGCACATGAAGAGCCTCGTTTACAGTGAGCCCAACCCCATATCGTCAGTGGAAGTTCTCAAAGAAAGGATAATTAATGCTGCTAACGACATAAGAAGAACATTAACCACTGGTGTAGTGAAAAGTGGACTACGTGAAAGAATGAGAAAATGTGTGCGAAATAGAGGTGGACACGTAGAACATGAACTATAAAAATTTATTCAAAAACATTAGGTGAATAAATGTTATTTTGAACTGATTTATTGTTTCATTTAGCTTACTACAATCACCGACGATCTTTACGCCAACTATGAGTTGAGCGTGAGTGACTTTGTATGCGAACTAGCGTTAAGAACGCACCGATTACGTTATTTTCCAAACAAAGGCCAGTAACTAGACACTTACGCTCAACTAATAGTTGGCGTACGGTCATTATTTGTACGATCGACGATCTGAACAAAAAAAACTGCTATAAAAACTGAATGATCTCCTAGGTCAGGATAGCGGGACATCGATGGATGCATGAAGGTTGTACCTAGCCGAGGGAGGCCTATGTTCAGTAGTGGAAGCCAGTAGGCTGAAATGATGATGCTGAACTAAACAAAGCCAAGTCGTGTGGGAATCCGAAAGCACAATAATTCGCATCTACCATGGACGAATCGCACGAGCAGACTAAAATGGCAAGCAAACAAACGACCCAATACAAAACAATGGGCATGTTGTATCCCCAAACTTGTTTTTGCACATTATTTTTCTCACTCTCACCTGCATAAATCGTAAGTTGTCTCGGTCACACGCACCGAATTAACTTGAAGGACAATAGCCCGAGGGACCCGTTAGACCTACTACCTGAACCTTTCCAACTATGTTTTTTTCTATGAGTTTAAATAGAACCCTAGGTTGTTATACCTCGTTGGATAGCTGATAAAATGTAGATGTTTTTAAGCACATCTGCAGAGCAAGTGCCATAATAATTTTTTGAGATATCTAGAAAAGAAAAATATTTTTTTATAATTTGTACTTATTTTCTTAAGTTTCGATCGTCTACAATGAACTATTTAGTTAACTTACGTGCAATTTTAGTCATTGAGGTCATTAAGCATCTCATTCTTCATGTAAAAAACCAAAAAAATAATCATAAGAGTCAAAAAAATTCAAAATATTCAATTCAATAGCCGAAAAATTGGGCATTTTCATAAAAAAAATTAAAACTCGAATATCTCGAAAACGGTTAAGTTTAGGATGGGGGGTTCCATAGTGAAATCATTCAGAAATGATGTGTACTACACGCCCTTAACGGATCTAGGTCGACTTTTCCTGTAACCCTGTATATTCATTAAAGTTAAGTATTACTATTGTTTTTATAAAATGTAATGTAATTGTCTTAGCCTAGCAGTTATGTTGGCAAAAATAATTCATAATTATAAATAATACACATAATAAATATTAAGGTAATAGGGTAATGAGATGAAATAAAATGATGTGTCCGGTATTCTAGTGACTAAGTATAAATTAATACTCGTACGCCTATATTATGGCAAAACATGATTGGCACATTTATGTATAACTATAACCTACTATCTGTGTTATTATGTAACCCATGTTTAAAGCAAATAAATGAATTTATTTATTTATATCCTGTATTTTATGGATTACTAGCTGATGCCCGCGACTTCATCCGCGTGGTTTGTTTTATTCCCGCGGGAACTGCTTTATTTTCCGGGATAAAAGAAGCTTATGTACTCGACTATACCCATGCCACAAATCACGTCGATCCATTACTCCGTTGAGGCGTGATTGGAGGACAAACCAACAAACAAACACACTTTCGCATTTATAATATTAGTATGATTTATATTTATTATATAGAGGTTAAACAAACAGGTAGGTAATAACTACAACATATTAGGTAAATATATAATAGGGTCGGTTCTAAGTTATAACCCCAAACATCTGTAATGATGCCCGCCACTTCGCCCGCGTGGATTAAGGTTTTTTTTTATTCCCACGGGAACTCTATAACTTTCCGTGATAAAAGTAGGTACCTTATGTTCTTCCCCGGGATGTAACCTAACACCACCACCACCACTAGTCCCGCCCATTAACGTCCCACTGCTGGGCACAGGCCTCCCCTCTTATAGGAGAGAGGGAAACCCCCAACCAACCAAAATTCATCATAATCGGTTAAACAGATGGACCGTGACCAGGTACACTTTTGCATTTATAATATTAGTGCTAATTGGTCTATTACATGGCACTTGTTCAGGGCCCTCTGGGTGGGTGGGTGTAGCCGCTACTTAGAGCGTCTCTTGTTACACAGCAATAAGGACCGATTTAGGGACCCTTGCTCCCTAAAACTTATTACACTACACTGATTCAAGTGTAAAGGTCCCTGTGAAAAGTGCAGTGTAATAGACCTATAACTGCTAGTTCATGGATATAGTAGAAATTCACAGGCATCTCATTAATAAAGACGCTATATCTCAACGAAGATCAATGGCCTTCAATTTCATTATCTATAAACGGCATCGAAAAAGCCGGTTCAAGCGAGCTGCGAGGCACATGTAACAACTTGTCAATAACACTCAACGAACTATGAAGCCCAAACAAGGCTAAGCTAGGCTTAGCAGGTTCGATGTCATACGCACACACACATTTTGCATTGTTGCTGATATAAATAGTTTCAGCTGTACCCTATCTACGAGTAGTCTAGAACTAGTTCCTTAGATACAAAGATGTGCAAAAGTGGCATGACATGAGTGCAAGATCGACTTCTTTCGTTGGGAAAGTCTGGCTGAAAACCGAGGGGTTGGAGGCACTTGGTTCAGCAGAATATCACCGAATTCGAGAGTAAAAGGAGGCTAGATCTGGGCATTTACCGTGACCAACTTAAAAGTAGACCCCCCTCCAATATTACTTACAATTATGTTGATGGTAGGTACCCTGTCATGTCCTCACTGCGCGCGTTTATTCCGCGCTAAAATAGGGTACATCAGTCACATCAGTGCACATGAACGAAGCCCATATTCAAATACAAACCTAACAGAGATTCGGTCGCTGTTGCCGAACTCGGCAAAGGAATCATCATCAGTCTAGAACTAGGTATTGCCCGCTAATTATAGGTTGCATGGCCCACCGCGGAACGGAGATGCACTGCCCGGCGCGAACTCATACAAATAATATATATATATAATAATAAAGATTAACCGACGCCATGAGATACTTATTTAATTTTTCTTCTTCCGCCACTTCCCTGGCGCAGTGTTTAGCGCTATTGTCTTGGCGTGCGGAGGTCCCGGGTTCGATCCCCGGCAGGGTCAATTTGGGGATTTATAATTTCTGAATTTTCTGGCCTGGCGTGGAACTACGGCCGAAGCTAGTTACCCCCCTACCGTGAAAGGCGTGCCGCCAAGCGATTCAGCGTTGAGGTACGATGCCGTGCAGAAACCCATTAGGGGTATGGGTTTAAATAATTAATATAACTGCCATACCCCTAAAAGATTAGCCCGCTACCATCTAGACTGCATCATCACTTACTATGACATCGCAATCAAGGGTTATCTTGTAGTGGATAAAAATAACAGTTAATAATAACAGTTTATTTACCATTCACAAAACTATGCTAATACCTCACCTCCGATTACAACTGTTTATAATCCGTCAAGTTCCCCGGCTATCTGATAGTGCACACGTTTTTGTTAACCTTGGCTCGGCTCACAATAGATTGGGGTGGATCGAGCCCCACGTGCGAGGACCCCACGCGATGTACAAGTGATTTATATGCGGGGTTCACTAGCTGTCACTACTGCGGTAGGACTGGACAAGGTTACGCTTTTTCCTTTTCTTTATTCGATCACACATTGATGTAATTGTGTGCAGAAGCTATGAGATTATATAATGACCGAACAAACATCTTTCACTTATTTACATCCTTGGAAAAAACAAGCTTCCTGAAAAAAAAAATATAGGTACTGTTGAAGATTATATTATGTAAATGATTAGAGCACCAGCAATGCTTAGGGCAGCGGTTACTATGTATCTACAAATTGATCTAATTGTAAATTATTTTTTTCAAAAGAGCAACCACCGAGTTTCTTGTTGATAGTTCTCGGTAGGAACGGCATTCCGAGTCAGTGATAGATTCACTCTACAACTGGTATAAATAATGTTTTTTATTCAATTAAAGTGCTTTTGAATCGTGGAGTGAATATATTCATGGTAATTATTTCCAGCTAAATCCACACTTTACTTATGACTAATGCATGTAAAAGTGTGTCAGTCTGTCTGACTGACTCTTCAACGATTTTGACTGATACAGAATAGGTACTATATAATATACTTACTAGCATTACATGGACAACATTTTAAAAAACCAAAGAGGTTTCACGGAATTCTTAAGTCTACATCGACAATACTTTATATAAGTTCTACATTTCTTCCGTAGATTATTATACATTTAAAATATTTAAAATTCAAAGGATGAGGCAGTCGAGAAACGAGGAAAGGGGTATTCAGAAACTCTCCGCAAAATATAAACATACTGAAAAATCAACATGCTAACAGCTATTCTAGACTAAATCTAGAATATTAAGATTTTGCACGTTTTCTCTATGACACCCTCTAACAAAGGATTAACAAAATTCCACTCGAGCGATGTCGGATTGGTCAGCTAGCCTTTAAAATTTTGTGAATTAGCAGAACAATTAAAATAGTGTTGTCAGCCTGCATTCTGCACTAGCCACAACAGTTCTAGCTAAATTGGCTACCTTAAGATAAGAGAAGACAACAGCTGTTAAAGACGTTAGTGTTTCGGAGTAGTTCTCACCAGTTTCGCGTGATCTTTGGAAGCACGTACGGGTTTTTTAGACGAGGGTTCACTTCGCTCGTGACTGGATAATTGATAAAGCATTTACAGATATGCCAACAAGTTGGATGCCGACACGTTTCAATGAAATTCACTATGTATGATTGGTGCACACAATTATATAAATCCACTTCGACTTGACCGATTTTTCTTAAACTTTTGCTTGTTGTACTGACTACAAATACCTTAAGATTTCTTACAAATTGTGAAGGCGTTTTTCACATGATCATATTTTCCATTATCAAAAAGCTTATACTACACATGTAAATAGTTATTAATATACCAATTATAACTAAATAAATTAAAATTAGGTTCAGTAGCAACTGTCCGGCATTGGAATCCATACGCTGAATCCATTCCTTTGGAGAGTAGTAACCACTACTACACTAGTAACTAGTGCTAAGATTAAAAATGATAGGAACTTTCCTTTTTCGAATTTGTTCATAAGAATTGGAAACAGTACTGATTCGAGTAGATTTGAGACGTCCAGACTTGGAAGCCGCCCTCAGTATGATCATAAGTTGGTACATTTGTCTATGTTATTTAGATAGTTTCTGTCTCTAGGTTCCCCCTTGGATAATATCTATTACGAGAAAGGGAGAGAATTATGGTGGGAGTGAATAGGGTATATTGGAAATGGTTTGATAACGATCGTGTGTTTTAATGCGAGTTTGAAAAAAAAAAATACAACGTGCCGATGACACGACTTTTATCGTTTCCTAGGTCTACGTAATATTAAATACGTATTATTATTATAGTTTTGAGACAAACAAAATCCAAAATGGCATACATATGACATAATCTATAACAACTTCGTATAAAAATTCGCAATACAACCACTTGGGTTTGTATAACGAATTTAAATGTGTTGAACCTATTATTGCTGTTATAGAGTAAATAATATCCCATCTTCAGAACTACTTTTAATGGTAAAGATGAGGTATCCATAAAAAATATTTACTTAATTTATATGCATTTAATCCCACGTTATATTTTAGAAAATGAAAGAGCAGGTTACTACTTTTCTAGACATCTCAATCTTAAAATATTTTCCAAACTACGGAATCAAAACTATCGTATAATTAGCTCTAGTAATTATAACCTATATTCAAAAATAAAAGGGCATAAATCGTTTTCATGGTGTGTGAAACACGGATGCTCTTCACCAAAAGATTTCTGCCAATTTTCTAACTGAAGACATACGCACGTGTAACTGCTAACAAAGCCGATTGTTTAATACAATTTTAATATAACCCACCACCCCAGATTCCCAGGACAAACCCATTCCAAAATTCAAAAAGCTCAAAGTAACGCTGCTCGCTCAGAAAACATCCTATTAAGTAATTTTTTCTGCCTAAATTTAATGTCGAGGGTTGCATCCCATATGTGCCTGTGGGAGTACGTTAATCCAACGAGCATTAAAAAAAACTAGATCTTAAAACTACTATGTTGAAGGGTTAAAATCGTATGGGCGCCATTGATTTATATGGATTTATCGTGCCCTGGCCAGCAGCTGGGTCCAAATGCACTACCCGAATCCAGCAAACCAACCCTCCGAATGCAATATTGCGTTGTAATAATAAATTTTCAAAGACAAGGTATTCTTAGGGGCGATAAGTAAGGGTTGGGTACTATCGGGACATTTCAGCCGAATCTAATGTCTTTCTAATTGCAACGGTTTCTTTTGGTTCGGTGGGCTGATCTCGAGCATGTTTGACATGCTCGAATTATTGCGATCACTTTTTAGGGTTCTGTGTTGATGATGAAAGGAAATAAAAAATTTATTTCATTTAGGAAAACTTGTGTCACTTACGCTGCACGACTCTACCACTAGTAATCTTCATAATAATAGGCTTTGGTGGGAAACATCTATACTAATACTTACTTACTTACTAATACTTATACTTACTACTAATATGTATTATAAATGCGAAAGTTTGTATGGATGTATGGATGTCTGGATGTATGGATGTTTGTTACTCAATCACGCCGCAACAGCTGAACGGATCTGGCTGAAATTTGGCACAGAGATAGTTTATAGTCTGGAATAGCACATAAGCTACTTTTTATCCCGGAAATTTAAAGAAATCCCGCGAGAACCACAAAACCTCGATCCACGCGTACGAAATCGCGGGCATTCGCTAGTGAGTTGTATATTTTAATTACTTAATGATGAAATTCAAATAAAATTTTAGGTATTAGTTTTATTTGTTAAACCGGATAATGCTGTGCATATTATTGCATTGGCTTTCGAACGCAGATATAATTATTGTTTTGTCAAAAATGCAGGAAGCAAGATTAGAAATAAATAATACTTATGTAATTCAGGAATAACACAGTAAAAAAAAAATATTAAATATCAATTTGATAAAGTGTACGTTAGTAGTTACAAGGTACGTGACTGAATGAAACAATTACATTTGACAAAGCATGAACTGAAAACTGTAATTGGCTCCTCTTAATGACTAAGAAGAACGTTATAGATAAAATTTGTATCTTAAGGCGTAGAAAGATAGAAAAAGAATCAATTCACAAACTAAAAGCAAACAAATAAGGCAATATCTCTCATTAATCATAATGCGAAAGGCTTAGCAAGTACAAAACATATTCGTGATGTTACGAGTATGTCAGAGTTCACGCCGCTCCAAACGAGAATTGTTTAACTAAGCATTCACAGAAACGCTCGCATCCAACCGCTTAAAATTCTTACGTTTGCCGCAAAGACTCGATCCAGCGACCATTCAGCATTTACTGACCAGGATACTCTGACCTTCACCTCTCCTCTCATGTAAGAATATTCTGGTATAGCAAAGGGTATTGTGTTGAGATGTTAGAGGTCATTGCAAGGTGGTAGTTTGACAATGGAGGTGTGAAAGGGGTTTTAAGTAAACACTCTTTTGTCGAGCGACCTCATGGCGTGAAGACGCGTTGTACAAATAGATTATAGCATTGTCGTCTGGCGTTGACAGCGCACTACGAGTGTCTTACGTGAATGCCGGTTGCTGCTTTTGCTCACACTGACACAGAATAAAATGAATCATGGAATGATTTTGGATGAATCCAAGGTAGAGCTAAAATCGTGTAAATCATTAAACCCATACTCCTAGTCATTTTCTACACGACATCGTACCGGAACGCTAAATCGCTTGGCGGTACGTCTTTGCCGGTAGGGTGGTGACTAGCTACGGCAGAAGCCTACCATAAGACAAATATCATTCCTATCTACTTAATGCATGAATTTCACAATGTTGTATATGTCACCATAAGATTGTAAAACCCGTTATATTATAATCTAACTCGCGAAATTGTAAACTGTCGAAAGATTGTGAACCGTTCGATGTTCTGAGAGTAAATTTTTGAAATTTTCATTGTATTTACGGTATTTACGTTTTCTTGTCTGTTTCTTGTAGGTTAGGGTTTGACATAAATAATCAGGTAGTGCCCTTAGGTTCTCTCGGGTCAATATACCTAACAGATTACAATTTACCGAAAAATAATGCGTTAAATTGTAATCTTTCGACAGTTTGCAGTTTCGCGAGTTAGATTATAATCTAACGGTTTTTACAATCTTACGGTGACATGTACACATATTGAGGGTTACTTGGGTCCTGATATCTGATGTTTTCCTATTTTGTCCGTGTTTTAGTTTCAACATGTTTTGTGTACCTTTTCAATAAAATGAAACACAACAAATAGCTATAATTATTCTATACTGTTTCAGATTTCAAAATAAAACATAATAAGTAGCAATTATTATTATATACTATTAATAAGATTATACTACTATTAATAAGATAATATTATATAAGAATTTTTACCTTTTCTAACAGCGTATCTTTGTCTAGTATTAAACTTCGTGCTTCGTAGTCTAGAGATGAAAGCGGATTACAAAGCTAACTGAAGTAACAAAAAATATTCATAAAAACATGAGATCGAAAACAAAGAGAAAATCAAAGTATCCTAAGTACAGTATAAGTATTCCAGGTTGGGCATTAACGCAAAACATGTTTTCGTACGAGTACTCCCCGGATTCGGATCAGAGCACCATTAATGCCGCTTTCACACACAAAAGGTGACTGTCATACACTCTACGACATCACAAAACAATCCGCATACGGTATTAGTACGCGTGCCCTTTCTACTGAAACGTCTTTAAGAAATAATAATTTTATTTATTTATTTTTATTTAGATAAATACCCGAAGAGACCTAACAGTTGCCCAATGCGTCTCTCCGGGCTACAGAATTAGAGTGACAACATAATAAATAAACAACTTAATGTACAATATTCGAGTGGGCAAAGGTAACGTGAATATTTTATGTTGCAGATTTCGCGATTGTGGTTGGAGTGAATACGTTAATATTGAGAATGGAATACACGGAAGAGTTGTAGAAGTTATGCATAACGGTGTCACGAACCTAATAGATACAGGGCCAAGCACAAGCCTCCACGTAACACGCTTCTATAGTATTATTATCTCACTCATTTCATAAGCAGCGTGTTATTGTATGTATGTATGTATTTCACGTTTCCTTTTTGTAATAAAATATAAAAACCAAACTGAAAGAATAAATGTTTTAAGCAATTATTGGCCATAACCTGGCCTAGCTTTAGTGAATTCGTAGTCTCAGATACAAATAGCCCAAGCTGTTTTCCAACTTTTCCTAGTACGAAGAACATCTTTACAGAACTATGTTCTATTTTCAAAAAGGTTAATAAAACTGTTTGCCGATTCCATTCTCGCCTCGATACAACGGATACGTACCCACCTCACAATGGCTCACCCTCCACCCCAATGTTGCTAATGCCATGTCGTGCTTATACTCGTACGTGAGCAAATTAAAACTTTCTAGAGGGGTGCTTTTGCTCAAAATATGGCTCGCGAATTTCCACCGAGCGCGGAATTCGGCAGTTTCGAAACATGTTTCTTTTTCCCTTTTCAGATAAGTATTTATGAGAGGTTTGTGATTAACTGTCGCATCCTGTGTTTTAAGAATCTTTTTATCCTTATATTCCTATCTTAACTTCGCCTGATTGTTTTTAAATCAGTAATTTATTTAACTTGTAAACCATTCAGCAGTGATGGATGGGTGGGATTCAGCTCTCTTCTAACTGGGAATAGCATACCGAGTAACCGAACTACACTAGCGGCACGCTATGATGGCCGGTTTGACACATTACAATAGTGATGTGGAATGTCAATTTATTCTCGAACAAAAAACAATTAAGTTTTGTTTTTGTACCTGATTAAATAGGTTTAATAAAACAAAAATGTATATGTTTATTTAATTTATTTGAACGAACTGAATATTTGAACGAAAATGAATATACATACTTTATATGCACACAAGAAACATATGAATACAAAAGATACCAAAAAAGGTGCCACAAAAGGCCATAATTAATCAGATTCGTCCATACTACTATTTTCACTGTCGTCACTGCTATCATCACATACATTAATAATTATATGTTCGTTTTCTATAATATTATCTATTTTCACATCTCTTTCATAATCTTCCCTTATTAATTTAACAGTTCTATTCACAACCTTTTCCCAGTCTCCTTTAGTCACATGTTCACAAGCTTCTTCTAATAATTTTAGCATTTTTTTTGTGGTAAATGGGGGTTCTGTATTGTGTCTTGCAGCATATCCCTTAATTTGAGCCCACACCAACTCAATCGCATTATACTCACAATGGTAAGGCGGTAACCGTATAACTCTGTGCCCATGTTCTAATGCTATTTCGTCAATGACGTATCGGATCTTGGTTGGTTTGTTTTCTTTTAAAAGACGTACTAATTCCGCTTTTAACATATTCATGTTTGCATCTACGCCATTTTTACGAAGCCATGCGACGATATCAGCTTTCTTTTGGGATTGGGCAGGTGGCTTGTCAATTTGCATCGAGTGGTATGGGGCGTTGTCCATAATTATAATAGATGGTTCAGGGAGGCTACACAACATTGAGGTAAACCATTCAGTAAACTTTTCTCCATTCATGTCTTCATGATAGTCTCCAGTGGTTTTTGACGCAAAAGCCATGAGAGAACCTTCGACAAACCCGTTGATGGTTCCGGCGTGACAAATTATAAGTCGCGATCCTTTTCCTACAGGAACTTTGGAAGTAGATGCTGCTGTGTCATCGTTCCAAGAACGGCCTACAGTATGGTTAGCATTAAGCCATGTTTCATCCAAGAACACAACATTTTGCCAATTTTTGATTTCTTTCACTTGCCGTAAAAAAGTATACCTTGCCATCGCTATATCAAATATTTCCATCAATATTTTGCGTTTGTTACATTTTTTGTATCGAAATCCAATGGTCTTCAAAATCTTCGTTAAAGAACTTTCCCCACCGAAGAATAATCCAGCTTCCTTCAGTGAATGCACCAACTTTTTTCTTGTTGGATACTCCTTCTGTAAATAGTAGCCGTAAACATGTCTTCGGATAGCATCGGCATCAAAGCTATCGATGCCTACGACTGGTTTTGCTCGTTTTCTCTTTTTTGGTGTGTGAAGTTTATTTTTTTCTGTGCCAGTCTCGCCATATTTTTTTTTAGTTATCCGTCTAACAGTTCGTTGTCCAATATTAAGCGCATCAGCTACGCGTTCAACCACTGACGTTATAGGTAAAATTGGCCCTCCATTTTGAGCTTCACGATCGAAATAGTTACGAAGGCGTATTACGAACTCACGTGTCTGACTATTTAGAACAGTTCTCTGCGTACGTTCGGTCATATCGACGAAATCCACAACAAAGGGCTTGAACAGAGTCCAAATTAACGAGCAAGGGTCAACAGTAATGCAGTATCAATATTTGAAATCCAAAGCCAGGTCAAAACTATATCACAATCGCATTGCACTGACAGTTTATACTTTTCGAAGCAACGTCAATTCGAAACTGCTTTGTTTTGCATTGAGCATTGACGCGAGTTTGCCGGAGGTAGTAGTTGTGCTAGCCAGCGATCCTATGTGACGATCGTATTAGATTCCATTTTTAAAAATTTATTGATATTTTTTTGCGATTTCAGAGGTTTGTCCACATAGTGAAAATTGTTCATATTCACAAGTACATTCACCCCTTAAATGGTGCAAACTGATTTTTCTACACTTGTATACATTTAAGAAATCAATTTAATAAATAAATTTTGAGTCCTAAACCTAAAACTACATTCGATAAAATTTATGAATCTCTGCACATCACTATCGTCAATAAAGTAATACAATTATTTCCTTCAAAGTCGTTATCAATTAATACGGAACTTCATGAGCGGACAAACGTCAAACCGGCCATCATAGCGTGCCGCTAGTTTAGTGGTCGATTTACTTGAACATTCAAAAGCAAGTGTGAAAAAGTTTATTTGAATAAAAAATCATTCGATTTTTATTGAATTAGTGATCCATACACCTTGTCAGCTTCTAACACTGCACTTTCTGGTGTGATGTCGGGACCGACGCAGTGCCCGGCCGGAATCCTGGACGGGCATCTTTGCACTCCCATTTTACAACTTCGAGCTATATTGCCATTTGGCATTCACAAGTCACAACTTACAACTAAACATAAGTATAGAGTAAGACAAATATTTTTTGAGTTAATTTAGTCGTAACAAGTTATAATATTATATCTTAAAACAGAACTCCAGTTTGGGCTGTAGCTCTACCAATGTCAAACGATGGATGGGCTCTGCCCTTGGTAACAAATAACAATCCTCGAAAAGCGGAGGTGACAGGTGGGACACGATTAAACATAGATAGTCTAGAGCTACGGACACATATTAGTATTTTAAAAAAATTATGTTAGACTGTAAAAAAATCCATACATTGAATTAGTTAGTAATTCTGTCCTTACTTAATTTGTAATTAAAGAATTTCAATACTTGGAGGAGTTTATTTTCTCAAAGTCTTTGAATAATTAGTAACTTGATAAAGTTTTAGTAAATAAATAGAGTAAATATTACGAACATATATTATTCTGCCTATGAAACACAACATAGATTTTTCTTCAGTCGAATACGTATAGATTCTTACAAGTTACCTACCCTGTACATTGACACAAATTAAATCAATGTATATCACCAGTCACCACAAATTATATACGCCCAGTCCACCATAATTAGCTGTAGGTAATGTAATCGATATGGGACCATTAATCATTAACTTAATTGACCTAAATACCAGCGACCTGCAATATATCACTGACCCTGATGATTAGGGGCATAGCAACTTAATAAGCTTAAGTTAGTGACAACAATCAGCGAAATAAATTCCGACAACTAACCGGCTTAATATGTAAGTGAAGTACTTAGTATAAATCTCTTTTCTTTTAATTGGCTTGCTTTTGGTTGTTTTGATAGTGGACTCCAGTGTTGAAACTATATTTCTATTGGAATGTAAGTTTGATTCCGCGACTTCGTGTGGATTTTGGTTTTTGATGGCAATGTTGGTGTTTCTCTAAATCTGAGGTTCTCCGTTATTGAGAGAACCTTTATGCAAAATCCAAGTTGTTTAGGGCTTAAACTGTTAAGTGTTCTTTCGTTGATATGTCTAAAGGTATTCTACATAAAACCGACTGGTTTTATGTAGAATACCTTTAGGAGAGTTGGAACTTAAAGGAATCTTGTGGCCAGAGGACCCATCGAACCTCAATCAAAAACACTTCTAAAATTAAAATAAACTTTGGAATTTAAATTCAAGAATATCTTTCATACACCGAAGCCTTATCAAATAAAAACCTCATCCAACTAAACAGTCATCGCATCGTAACCTCGTCAAGGTCAAAGAAATTAACCAATAAATATAACACTTTCACAAAAAAAAAGCTAAGATAAACGCTTCCAAACCAATATATTTTGCATTAAGATTTAAGATGTATTAAGGAATGAAGATGAACAGCCTAACGATGCAAATTCCATACCAGACATACAGCTATACGCTGTCTTCAACCCGTTTGAACAAAAAAATGTAATTCATCTTTTGAACAACACCGCCATATTTGATCCACAGGATTGTTTCAAAACACATACAGATGTACCACCTGACAGAGATGAAACAATAAAACCATAACGTGCGCAAGAGATGGAAGATGTCTCATGTCAACAATTAGGTATAGTGTTCGTGCAACTTGATCATTGAATGGACGTACATACAACTTTAGAAAAACATCCAGCAAAGCCAGAATCAGTGGATTTTAAACCTTATGATGGAATAATAAGGAGATTGAGAAAGATATATGGATGTAAATATAGATGGTTTCGATATGCATCCACTAGTGTCATTGACTCGGTTGTTCATTATCATCAAGTATTGGTATCTAGGCGATGTAACTAAGAAACTAGGAGTTATTAGGAGTTTCGAGCAGGTACAGTTTGCCTTTGATAATATACTTGTTATTTGTGCCCTTTGTGTTAGGAATTGATCAAAGGTTTTGAATTGATAAGAGGCTTGTGAACGCAGGAGTTTGTTTATTATTAACCCTTAACCTGTTTCTGTCCCTTAGCCACCTACGTGCGGTCCTGGAGACCGCTAGTAGATTATTGCTTCTAATTTAGAATATATGGTAACAATGAAACATTAAAGTGAATAAAATATTTGTTTATAATGTAGAGCTTTATTTTAGAATATCACTTATTACAATTAACATTAAAATCTCGAAAAAAAAACTAAAAGTCTTCACATAGCTACAATACTGACACAAAAAATGACTACCCTTAAGAAAATGAGATCTGTAAAATTACGAGACCTTAAAATTTCAATTACTTTTTATTAATTCTTATAAATTGAGTATACTAACTATAAAATAAAAGAAAAAAACAACCTTTAAATAAAAACTTGTACAAAATTGCAATCCCTCAACATTTACAATTTTTCGCGGCTTTTCAATACACTTTTGATGCTCACTCCATCCATCTGAAGGTGTAATTTTTTTTTGCGACGTTCCATATGCGGTCTTTTAAGCTTTTTTGCTATTATTTTCATCGTTATTACTCATTTGGAAACTAAACCAACAAACTGTAATCACTGTTTATCAAACAATATACATATTAAAAATGGCATAACCACCTACATGCGGAGACCGCTAGTGAAATATTTTCACTAACTCGGGCAGCCGTACGCACGTATAACTAGCCGCCGAGCGTAAACTCGATACGGCTTGGTGTGTAGAAAAGGTATATGGAAGCACTCTTCGCCACGACACGTACACATCGAAAAATTTTAGTTCAAAAATTCGTTGCGGTCCGTGAGACCGGTGGTAGTTTGTTAAGGGTTAACTCCCGTTTTATGAAGTTGAATAATTTGTTGAAGTTGCCTTAGTTATTAATTAATGATAACTGCTACTAATGTCATAGACTTGTAGCTAACCAATTTAAATAAACTATTTAAAATCGATTTACATTTTATAGCATGTGAACGAAACATATTGTTTTTGTTAAAGCTGAATTATTATTATCTACTAATAATTATTGGTAAGTAACTAATTCTACAAGGTTACTCAACAAGTATTTCACATCGATCGGGTTGATCTTGATGGTAAAATACAGAATATCTACTAACTCTTTTAGAATAGCTGTTTTTTAAGGTTATTTACTACTAACACGGTTTCTATCAAGAAGATACCGAAAGAAACCAAAGGGTCGATTGCACCATCAATGGTTATTTTTAAAGTTAATTTTGACCACAAAAAGGCAGTATGAGTGGCTGAAGTCAGTAATGTTACAATCAATAAGTCATATTTTGGTGATAAGTAAATAAAAGAAACCGTACCGTGAACCCATTTTTTTCAATCCACTACAAGACTTAGCCTTTGACTGCGATCTCACCTGATGGTAAATGATGATGCAGTCTGAGATGGTCTCATGGTAGCGGGCTAACCTGTTAGGGATATGGCAGTTATATTATACCCATACTCCTAGAGGATTTCTACACGGCATTGTCCCGGAACGCTAATTGCTTGGCAGTAGGTCTTTGCCGGCAGGGTGGTAACTAGCCACGACCGAAGCTTCCCACCAGGCAAACAAATTTACCACAAGAAGGAAACAAATGCCCACGTAGAGGTGCATACAAAATTCAATTGCAATTTTCAGACTAATGCCTCTCTCTCTGTGCGTCGCGTCGTCTTCCTCATTCACTCACAGTCACTGAGGGTCGTGACACGTTTCCATTAATCGAGTAATGGTAGGAGTTTTCTTGGGATAATAATCGACTAAGAGTATTTAAACTCTTAGGTTTTTGTAACGATTATTGTCAGATGTTAGGGATAATATCCGGGACCGACGGCTTAACGTGTTCTCCGAGGCACGGAGGAAACGAAAAGGCCAAATTTGAACCTCCAAATTCGGTCACCCATCCAGTTCCCGTGTTGGGTCAACGTTGCTTAACCTTCGCAATCGACTTATACGTGTTGTCACATCTAGGGCACTCGTCTCTCAACTAATGTTGCGTCCAGCAAACTAATGTAATCTAGAAATCAAAACAAGTATCCATGACATTTTTCTCAATCGTATAAGTATTGACGCCCGCGACTTCGTCCTCGTGGTTTAAGTTTTTTTGATTCCAGCGGGAACTAATTAATTAAATTTCTGGGATAAAAAGTAGCCTATGTCACTCTTCAGGTCCTCAACTATACCCATGCGAAAAATCACGTCGATCAGTTGCTGCGGCGTGACTGGCCGACCAACAAACCAATTAAACAAACAAACAAACACACTTTCGCATTTATAATATTAGTATGACTAGGTGGTATTTAAACAGACCGCGGCATTTCAAGCAAACAATTTAAGCACTTAGATCTGTGCTTAGTTTTTGAAATAGTACCTTTTATCAGGTGAGTATAGTGATGTAACCGCTGCTACCAGTTAGCATAAGGGCGAAAGCATACTATGAACCGGACATGGTAAAACGTCTGTCTGAAATATCTGTGTTCGTGGGGAATGACGTTTTATCCTGTCGCCTAATGTGCTCCAAATAAAAGTAGATGACATGGACGAATTTCTTAGTCCGGTACAAGTGTTTTCTCGTCCTAAAGCACGACATAAAAATAATAATTGTAATTTACTAGCGAATGCCCGCGACTTCGTCCGCGTGGATGGAGGTTTTTCGGTTTCCGCGGGAACTCTTTAATTTTCCGGGATAAAAAGTAGCCTATGGGCTATTCCAGACTATAATCTATCTCTGTGCTAAATTTCATCCAGATCCGTTCAGTCGTTGGGGCGTGATTGAGTAACAAACATCCATCCACACATCCATACATCCATATATCCATACATCCATACATCCATACATCCATACATCCATCTAAACTTTCGCATTTATAACAATAAGTATATTAAGTATAGATTCATGAGAATGTAGGTGATATAAAGTTGACATGATTACAGTTTGAAGTATTTGTGAGATGGTGATAATAAAAAAACCCGGCTGAGTTTGTTGTGGGCTCTTCTCAGACCAGGGTGCGTTTGGAACCCTCGTAGCTTTAGTTTTAAGATAACGTAACCGATTATCACCATCATGTTGCGTCAACAGCGTGGACTGGATTAAAAGATGACGGACGGGTAAGTGAACGACGGGAATGTAAAAGATTACTTAAATGACAAGGAGGCTTGGCAAAAATTTGCTCTAATGGCTCTAATAGTTCCTTAGTTAAGATGATTTGTGAGATGATGAAAATGAAAAAAAACCCGGCTGAGTTTGTTGTGGGCTCTTCTCAGACCAGGGCGCGATCGGAACCCTCGTAGCTTTAGTTTTAAGATACCGTAACTAATAATTATCACCATCATGTTTTATATGTAAGTAATGGACGTCCATATGTGTACCGATAGTGTACCTAAAATGAATAAATGAATTGAATTGAATTAAACCGTGGAAACCTTCAAATCCTGCCGGTTCCGCCATTTTTTATATGTATTTTTTAGAAACTTTCCTAGTGTGAAGACTATAGTAAAAATTAGTTAATTATTAATTGTTTAAAATTTTCAGATTCTCAAGCAAAGCTGACCTAATTGTGTTGGGTTTCGGGTTGTGTTCATGACTCCTGTTGTCCCGGTTGTTGTCTTCTGTCTGTCACTTTGGTAGATTAGCTCAATGCTGTTGGTGGTGTTGATGGAGGCGCCGGGGTAGCATACCCTCGAGGTAAGGGCATGTTGCAAAAAAGGAAAATAAATGTTTTTTCTTTCTTTCTAATTAATAGCTTACTTGCACTTAAATCTCAGAAAACGCTCGCTTATATCATAATGGCGCTAGAACAGACTCCTTGACCGATGATCGCCGAGACTGAATTGCCCTCGTAATATCGAGCCATCATAAAAGCTGTAAAGGTCTAGCCCCGCTACAGGCGCGGCACGTAGCAAGTATTCTTTGTATGCATAGATGTTGTATGGAGCTGGACCCACTTAAGGGAGAGCACGGAGGAGCCCTGCGCGACGCGACCTCATACAAATAATATTTGCCGCTACGTGCCGCGCGTCGTCTCAAGTGGGGCTAGACCTTGAGTAATTAACTACTGCAACCGAGATCCGAATTCCGAGATAGTGAGCGCGATGTCAGGGGATTTCAATAGTTATACTCGCCACTATTACCTAACATAATACATTGATGAGCTAGAATTATTTACTTGAATAATTTTTCTAGCTTCTAGCATGTGTCTAGAATGCACTAAAAAGCGGTGATCTAGCCTAGTGGTTAAGACTTGCGCCTCCTTTACGGGGGTCCGGAGTTCAATCTATGGCGCACCACTAGTTTCGGAGTTACGTGCGTTTTAAGCAATTAAATACCTATCACTTGATTTATAATGAACTAGATGATGCCCGCGACTTCGTCCGCGTGGATTAAGGTTATTTGATTCCCGCCGGAGCTCAAGTTTTCCGGAATTAAAAAGAATAGGTAGCCTATGTCTTAGCCCGGGACGCAAACAACCTCTGTACCAAATTTCGTCAAAATCGGTTGAAAATTTAGACCAGGAAAGGACCAGGAAACCAGAAAACGAAGTCGCGGGCATCAGCTAGTTTATAATATTAAGTAGTATGGATGAAAATATCTGTAGAGAACCTAAACGTCTAAAAAGGAGACGGTTCAGATTTGTATGGGGCGTAGGCCAATTCTTGTACAAGCAGAGAAATGAAGGAAAATAAAATACTAGACCAATTTCTATTGGTCAAATCTACAAAATCGTCGTAATTTCAATGATAAAATTATTTAATCTTTCCAAGTTATGGAACACTAAACATGAGTGGGTAAAAATGGCGGATTCATATTTTTTTACGTTTTCAAAAGAAAAACACGTTATTTTGACAGTGACTGTCAGAAATGACATTTGATACAGAAGGCTGAAGGTTGCTATCTTGGAAACGTATCGAAAACTTGAAATACATTTTTATTTTTTGCTCGTTACTTACTTTACTGTTCTAAATTATTATATTTATTTTTGATACAATCTATGTATTTTCCTCTATTCATGGTAGAGTGTACAAGAGTAGGCCTAAAATGTACCTTTTCCTTTCCCTTAATTTTTTCAATAGTGTGTTAAGTCAGCCAATCCACACTTGACCAATCCCAAATGTGGTGATGTATGGTCCATTCTGAGAGGAGACTCGAGAAGAACTGCTTAGTTTAGAAAATTTTGATGCCATTTCCGTGTTTTGAATTTGTTGTGTGGCTTTTAAAAGATCTGCCGACACACCTATTTAATTCTCATTTCTCAGTAATTGTGTGCGCTTAGTAGATAATTCTGTGATTGCGCTTTTGTGTGTGTGTTCATTGATCTGTTATACCACAAAATAGGTAATAGTACTGTTACACGTTGATGGGTACTTACGTCACATCAAAATCAAATCAAGTCCACTTAAAAGTTAAAAGAATACACCTACATATATGCTATTACTCGCACAATTGCAAATTATCTTTTTATTCGATCCACTTAGCATGATTTATGCGTGCTTCAAATACGTATTATAGATATTATGTTACGTGCTTAAGCCGGTTATAATAATCGAGAGACTGTTGGGCCACGACTTTGAAAAGCGAAAAGAGAGCTGCATGGGCGACAGGAGATAGAATTAGCCCGCCCGCTCGTGTAAGAAAATCATAATCGTTTGTCTGTACTTTTTATCCAGGAAAATTAAGGAGTTCTCGTAGGAATTTAAAAAAACGTGTGGTGTCCTGGAGATACCAGATAGGAACGAAGTTCCTATTATTACATAAATATTAATTTGAAGTTCTATTTCTCCTTTTTTTTATAAACAAAAATAATTGAAATATAAACCTTAACACTAAATCATTAAAGTTTAATTTCGAATGTAGTATATTTATATTTAAGACCTTCATCATCATCATCAGCCAATATGCGTCCACTGTTGGACATAGGCCTCTCTAAGATTGCGCCAACTTTGCCTATCCTTGACTGTTAGCATCCACTTGATGCTAGCCACTCTCCGGATGTCGTCGCTCCACCTAGCCGGGGGGCGCCCCACACTGCGTTTGCCGAGACGCGGTCTCCACTCTAGGACCTTGCGACTCCAGCGGCCGTCGGTGCTACGACAAACGTAACCAGCCTACTGCCACTTCAACGTGCTAGCCTTAAGAGCTATGTCGATTACTTTGGTTCTTTGGCAAATTACTTCATTTCGGATTTTATCCCTCAAAGAAATTCCGAGCATAGCTCTTTCCATAGCACGTTGAGCAACTTGAAGTTTGTGAACTAGTCTGCAAGGATTCCAGAACAGCCCAGATCTCGATGGAGTCAAAGGCCTTCTCATAGTCCACGAAAGCGAGACACAGAGGCTGTTTGTACTCATATGACTTCTGCACAATCTGCCTCAATGTGTGTATGTGGTCTATGGTGCCATAAACACATCGAAACCCAGCCTGCTCTGGTGGCTGGAACTCGTCAAGTCTCCGTGAGAGACGATTAGTGATGACCCTGGAAAACAGCTTATATATGTGGCTTAGGAGTGAAATGGGTTCTTCAAGAGTGTTTTGTCGCCCTTTTCATGGAAAAAAACAAAAATACTCCTATCCCACGCCTTTGGAGTTCTCCCGTTCTGAATAATCGAGTCAAAGAGCCTCTGTAGCTCTTGAAGTAAGAGCATACCCCCTGCCTTCAAGAGCTCAGAGGTAACTCCGTCTTCTCCCGGGGCTTTTCCATTTTTTTGTTGTTTCAGGGCCAACACCATTTCGTCTCCACTTACATCAGGAAGATTGTCTGTATAGTGGCGTGTTAATTTGGCTCTGGGGTCTGATTCAATGGATTCGGGTTGTGGGACTTGAGTCTCATACAATTGGCCGTAAAAGTCCTCGATCTCAGCAAGGATCTCTGACTTGGTGCATACAGTTCTACCACTCAAGGTCTTAAGTTTGCTTATACGGCTATTTTCAAGCTTTTGTGAAAAAACTTTAGACCTCCGGTTCTCTTGAATAGCTTTAAGTATTTGTTGTGACACCGGAGGTCTCGCCGTATGGATCGTTTGATTTTTTTATTTATGACCTTCTGTCTTAGTAAAAAATATCTTACTCAATTTCGTTACGGACGTTTTTTGCCGGCGAGGGTACCCCTCCGCATCGTCCCATAAGGAAGTTCGTTCCAGAAAAATGTTCCAAGCGGACGAAGTCGCAGGTTTCAGCTCGTTTTATATAAAGCAAATAAGTGACAAGAACAAATACCTACTGCAAAAAATCCTACACACAAGAGATCAATGCGGTGGGTTGAGCCATGCGAGAGGAAAAAGGAGGTATTTGCCCAGAATATGTGGGACAGTAAGAGCTATAGTTAAGGTTGATCAATCCATATACTTAGTTCATTCAAACAATCCAGGAAACAATCAGCAAACGCCAAAGAACGCGCCATAACTTTTATTGCGTGCCTATTTCAGGGGCCATACTGTCAACTCTTAAAGCAATACTTAAGCAATATTACTCAAAATTACAGATTAATGTGATGACACGTGCTTTGACGTTCCTGAAATAAGGATTAAAATTCTAAAATACAAAAGTCAACAATAATAAAAAAATATGGCTTTAAGCGTTGGCAGTAGGGTTCCAGGACTATTAAATAATTTGAGTGACGTCATCAAGACGCCACATTCTGTAGTTTGTGCCAACGGGCTGTGGCCTCACAGTAATATTCAGCTGGTAACGGGTCTAACAAGTAACAAGTTACCGTATAAATTGACCGTTTAACGTCCTCAACTTTCGCTTCACGTGTAGATTCAGCTTTAATGACTCACTTAGACAGATACTTCGAGATTATTAATTGTTTTAAGTATTAATTCAATCATAAAGAAACAAAGTCCAAGATCTCATATTTCAATTCAATTCATTTATTCAATTTAGGTACCTACACTATAGGTACACATATTGACGTCCATTACTTACATATAAAATCTATCATATGAAAATCTTATAAAAATTTCAAATCGAAAATGCAAAGGACCTTTAAAAGAATACCAATTGGCCGAAGCCCTCTCCTTGGGATCTCATCTTTTGGACAGCCTGGTGGACTACGGCCAAACCCTCCTCATTCTAAGAAGAGACTCGTACTGAGTAGTGAGCTAACAATCGGTCAATGCGATGGTGAATCTTTTAAACTATGGATTAATGTAAAAAAGTGCATCGAAATTTGACGACGTCTATTTATTTCATAACTCTCATAGTTACTAAATAAAAAGCGCGTTTTGACGTTTGATAAAGTATTTTTTTTAATCCACTACAAGTAAGTCCTTGATTGCGATCTCACCTGATGGTAAGTGACAATGCAGTCTAAGATGGTAGCGGGCTTACCTTAACAGGTGACCCTTTATCGGTTTCTACACGGTATCTTACCGGAACGCTAAATCGCTTAGAGGCTTTGCCGGTAGGGCGGTAACTAGCCACGGCCGAAGCCTCTCACAAGGACAGACCAGGGAAAAGTCAGAAATTATAAATTCCCAAATTGACCCTGCCGGAAATCGAACCTAGGAAGAGTTGCTGATTTGTTTGAGTTGGCATCATCCCTGTTATTGTTTCAATTTAATTCGCCACTATATCTCACGTAATGACCGTATCAGGACCTCGAATCTAAAATGGGTTCTGGAAAGGTAACTTATCTTACTTTTCCATGAGAGCGCACTTTTATCTCCTTTTTATTCGCGGAATTTGACGTGCATATATCATGAGGAGGCTTTCACTTGGGCCCATGGCGTTCCGCCTTATAAAGGGCCTTTCGCTGTCGCACGCGATGGGTACGTCAATTAACGTTCCTTTCAGGGCACGGCTTTTTGGGAATATTTCTTAAGGAAACTTCCCTTTTAAAAAGTTTCATAGTCTCTCAAATATATCGCCATCATCAACAAACCATCGCTAACCCAAGAGGATGGACTGACTTCTGAGAATAAGAAGGTTTAGGCCATTGTTCCCCACGCTTGCTATGTGTGGATTGGTAGACTCATTCACACACGTTTGAAAAATATCTCGGGTATCGCCATAATATAGGTACCTATAAGTACTAGATTTTTTTCTGTTTTGCCTTGAGTTTTAAATTGTCCCAATATTGCTGGTACGAGTATGTAAATACAAACGGTAAATAATAGGCATGATGACAGTATCCAAGAATCAATGAAATTATGAATTTATCTAATGAAATAGGATTCATGGAATATAAAAAACGTATTTATTTTTCTATTTCGAGTGAGATTGTTATTTATTTTGATAAAGTAAAACTATGAAATAAAGCAATCCGCCATATTGTATAAAACACCACTGAAGCGAATGACGTCACTACTGTTTTCGAGCTTTGACAATCGACCAACAATCTCTATATGTACAGGTGTTTTAAATGTTTATCAAGTATTTTCGTGCTTTTTTGTTTCCCAAAGATCATTTCCTTAATCTAGTTTTCTTTTACCGAATCCAAAGATATGAAATTAAAAATCGTTAGCCATGGATCAAGGATTTACCAAAGCTACTAGCTCTAATTTGCCCAGGATTGATTTGTTGATGCTGGTTATCTTGCATCTAACAAAGTCTTTTGTACAGCAGAATTTCGCAACGTCAAAACTTCCATCCAATAATAACATAATATTTTATAGGTTCTAAACCCGTAAAATCTGCTATTTTATATACTAAGCACTTCATGATAGGTATTAGAGGTATGAAATGTTGTTTTTTAAAACTATGCCATATAACTTAATATGAGCGGTGATTACCTTCTATGACGTCTGCCTCCTATTCGGGGCGTATGGGGTTCGATTCTTGGTACGCATCTCTCAACTTTTTGCAGTTATTTGTGTTATAAGCAAAACAGCATCACTAGGTACATAGTATAAAACAAAGTCGCTTCCCGCTGTCTGTCCCTATGTATGCTTAGATCTTTAAAACTACGCATCGGATTTTGATGCGGTTTTTATAATAGAAAGAGTGATTCAAGAGGAAGATTTATATGTACTTTTTATCCAGGAAAATTAAGGAGTTCCCGCGGGAACCAAAAAACCTCAATCCACGCGGACAAAGTCGCGGGCACCAGCTCGCCGTGCAAGATTAAGCTACTTAGACCGCATCGTTTTTTAAAGTGGCGCATGAATAAATAACTTGCTTGGAGTTAATTTTTTTAGAATTAATATTATTCACACAAAATATCTAAATTCCTGTTCGAAGACTTAGTGTTTACTGCACACAGTACATTAGAGTACATTGATGGTAAAAGCAATAGTGACGTCACAAACGACGCCATGACACCCGTGAGCGTTTTGGCGTTATTTTTAAAATTGAAATTTCAAATGCCAATTTTATCTACCAAACCTTTTTTTTCTACTGAAATAAGATATTTTTCCGAAATAGTAGATACTTCCGAACATAATCTGACCATTTTTCAAAATCAGTCATCATGCCTATTATCGAATGTGGTTCACTCGATGATTCAAAAGCACATGTAAAGGTTTATTTGAATGAAAAAACATTTGAGTTTGAGTTTGACTCTGGACAATGATCTTATATAATGATTTACGAGTAATATCTCTGGAGCTTTCACTATAATATCTTTCTGTCCATAACGTTCTCAATCCGCCCATCCGCATTTGGCCAGCGCGGTGGACTATGGTCAAACACTTCTCATTATAAGTGAAGACTCGTGCTCAGTACTGAGCTAGGGAAATGAGTGTGCGATGTTGGACTTCATAGTAAAATATAATCATATACTTAGCCACCATAGCAACCGCTAACATTATATTTCCAAATCTAAGTACCAATCTAGGCCGAAAATATGCAAAAGCGTCACCCATTTTTCAAGCCATGCAAGCCCAAAAAGGTACGGTACCCTATCTTTTTAGATCTTAGAGGCTTTCTTTGGAAATGGGTGATTTAAATAGATCTCCCGTAGATGGGATCCTTGCGATAAAAGTAGCTACGTGACCAGCAAGCCAAGTGGACGGTATAGGAGCCGGTGCAGTATTTTCAGGAGGTATTTGATAATTATTTATTTATTTATTTATTTGGCAACTAAAACAGATTATAATACTGATCTAAAACATTTTAACCTTATTGTAATCCTAGAAAGTCGCACTACATGAATAAAGTTCTAGCGTGCAAAGTAAACCACAACATAACAAACGGTTAATAATACCTAATAAAGCAAATACAGTGTTATTCTACTTAACTATTTTATACAATCTATTTATAAATAAAGACAACCTAGAGTTAAAAATATCAATATCAAATTTTTCAATTTCATTATACAATCGACACATTCTTATGATAGGATTGTAATGTGAAGTATTATTTTTACAAACTTCGAGTGTAAATGTTTTTGATCTATGTCAAGCTGAAAGCTAGGTAAAAGCCGAAATATACCAGCTGCGTAAACGTGGACGTGCACGTACACGTAACACTTTGTTGTAATGAAGGGAACTGTATGAGACATGGCACACCGCAGGCAGACGCAATGCCGGTTTATTTCGGCTTTGAACTTTACTTGAGTAGGGAAACATAGTCCATTGTGGATTGCTCATACTTTCTAGAATTGTTTTTTTTTTCGAATGACAATAATTACGAAATATTCCATCTCATCCAAATTTGTCACCATCTCCCCAACTACAACGGTAATGGTACTACTAAACTTGGTACGATGGGTTTATAAACGGGTAAAAGGTAACTTTTTCCAGTGATTAGCTAGATTGCTTTTTAGTTTGCGATCTGGGAACGAAGGAGGAAAAGTGTTGTTACTTGTAACTAGATAATGAGTTCTTGAGGTATTCTTCCACTCCAGTCCAGTGCTGCAAATCAGAAATGAGAAGATTCCTAGGAGAACCTAGGTACCGATAAGTTTAGCTCGAAGAGTCGCTTGGCTAAAGTGGTAAAAGGCAGGACACATAACATAATTTGAAGTTCAGATAGGCGATGGGGTCCCAAGGTGCTTGAATATCAGCCTCGCACCGGAAAGCGCGGCGCTGGACAACCGCCCACTAGATGGACGGACGATCTCAAGCGTGTAGCTGGGAGCCGCTGGAACCAGGCGGCACAATACTATATTATCTGGACATCCATGCAGGAGACCTTCGTCCAGCTGTAGACGTCTATAGGTTGAGACTGCTAGTCCACTGCTACAATGAGCGTACCTACTAGATCGACTAGTTATCTATAAAAGGATAAAAAACTGTAGACTTTTATGCGATTTTATATCATCGCAACATCGCAATGTCGAAACATTTATTGCTCAATAAATTAATAATAGTTTTTCAACAATTATTTACGAGTTACGACGACAGGTGCAAAAAATGGCGCATACAGGTGAAGCCGTGTGGCCCTAAATCCTACATCCATACTAATATTATAAATATAAAAGTTTTTCTGTCTGTCTGCCTGTCTGTCTGCTAAGACTCATAGCTGCTTGAAGGATTTTGATGAAAGGTACAAAGATAAATAAATAACGGTTTATTCTAGAAAATAAAGAAAGAAACACAGCAAAATTGGATTACCTACCATAGCTCCCAGGGAACAAAAAAGCCAAGCCAAATATATAGGTTGCATCCCCGGCAGGGACACACTTTTATTCCGAAAAATTGAACAGTTTCCGCGGAATCAAAAAACATGAGTCCACGCGGACCAAGTTGCAAGCAACATCTAGAACTGAATGACTACACATTCCAAATAACTACTTGGAATGTGAATTTTCTAGCAGATGTTTTGTGTTTAGGCAAGGGCCCTGGCGCAGTGGTGAAAGCAGTGGCATCATTGCGAGGCCCTACGGTTAATTCTTGTCTTATTCTGTTCTGATCTGAAGGCTGTTCCCCGTGGCTTATTATCACCATAGAATTAAATAAGTCATTGGTTATCAGTTATCACATACCTACAAAGCCTCGCCTAGCCATTCAGTGTTCCGGTACGATGCCGCGTATACCGGAATCATAGGGGTTCTATAAAAACTGCTTCTCCCATGTTAAAAACACTTCCATTTGAGACTGTATCATGACTTACCATCTGAGGCCCGATTGTCTAAGCAAATCGTAATCATTTGACAGCTTAAAACGTATTACTCGAACTATTTAAGGAGTTCAGCTTTTTGACGTGCAGGCATCTATGAAATCCTTAAACAGGTCGAATTATACGTTTGACAAACGATTACGATTACGATTTCCTTACAAAATCGAGGAGCAGGTGCAGTCAAGGACTTACTTGTATCGGAATAAAAAAATACGTATTTTGTAAAACAATATCCCATCAAAAACATAAATGTAAAATGAGAGCCAAGTTCAAAATTGTGATATATATGCCTTGATTGTTGACTTCAGCGACAAAAGAAGTGAGATCTAAATGGGTGCCAAGTTTAATGGTCAGTCCTGCAATTTTTTTATCCCATCAAAAACATAAATGTGAAATGAGAGCCAAATTCAAAATTGTGATATATATGCCTTGGTTGTTGACTTCAGCGACAAAAGAAGTGAGATCTAAATGGGTGCCAAGTTCAATGGTCAGTCCTGAAATTTATTTATAACAACATATAATATTTTATAACAACTTAAAATATCATTTCTTCTTATAACTTAGTATAAAATGTTGAAGTCTATGGCTTTGGCTTGGCTAGTTTTCATATACGAATTATAGCCTTCACAAGTTGTAACGCTGTAAGTTCTTATTTTATTCTTCCGAAAATTTGGCTAGCTGGTAGAAACTGTACTTTTAGGTACCTACTTAATAATAATTCGTATATGGAAACTAGCCAAGCCAAAGCCTTAGTCTTCAACATTTTATACTAAGTTATAAGAAGAAATGATATTTTAAGTTGTTATAAAATATTATATGTTGTTATAAATAAATTTCAGGACTGACCATTGAACTTGGCACCCATTTAGATCTCACTTCTTTTGTCGCTGAAGTCAACAACCAAGGCATATATATCACAATTTTGAATTTGGCTCTCATTTCACATTTATGTTTTTGATGGGATAAATAAATTGCAGGACTGACCATTGAACTTGGCTCTCATTTTACATTTATGTTTTTGATGGGATATCATTACTTTTTGTACAGAAATTATTGAACTCAATCTCAAACCATATTTATTCAAAATATGTACCTACAAAGTACACCTTCTGAACGTCATGCTTACAGAGCATAAGAGGTGTTGGTGATAATTAACTACGGTATCTTAAAACTAAAGCTACGAGGGTTCCAAACGTGCCCTGGTCTGAGAAGAGCCCGCAATAAACTCCGCTTTTTTTTTATTATCACCATCTCACAAATATTTGAAATTATATATATGTACTTATAATATAACATTACATAATCAGCCGCTGTAACAATTCATACCAATGCCTTGCTATCATTCAAATAATCCTTTACACTGTAATAGGACTTTTCTATTAGTTTAGTTTACGTTTTACATTAGTAGGTACTTATTATTCGGTTTAAGGTCAGTGTGTCACCCTCCAGTAATTCTATTGTACGACTCATTGTACAAGATAATTAAAGACGAGAATTCTCAAGAAAAATATATAGTGTACCTAGAGTTACACTAACATTGACAGATTACATCTATGGTCAGACTACCTCTACAGCACATTTCTACATCTCATCAATTTTGATTGCAAAAGTTCAAAATCAAAAGTTTTTAGTGAAACATTGAAAACAAGCACGGTAAACAGTCGATATCACTAAAACCACTATAAACAATGAATACAAATCACAATGACTGACAGCTTGAACTGACGACTTCAAATACGTTTCTTCTTTTCTGTCAATGACGTTTCGTTGCACAAAATGCATGAATACGAAGGTAAGGTTTTAATGCAACTATATTATTATTTACATTAAAATAATAATTATGTGTCATTTTCAATAGTTAAGGAGTTACTACCACCGCTTAAAGCAGTATTGTTTCAAAATAACGGTTGAATGTCACGTACTTTGACGTCCTTAAAATAATGATTATAACACTACAACATAAACGTCAACAGTATTAAAATAATACGGCTTTAAGCAATGGTAGTATGCCCCGTGTCAGAGTTTTGATCTATACCTAGGTAGATCATAAAAATGACGATTTTTGTACGTTTATATCTAAATAGCCATTTGAGGTGTGCTTATGAAATTTGGAGCACATATGTATCTCACGGGTCTCAATATATGAGCCAAATTTGACATGTTTATGTGAAATAGTTTTTGAGTTATGAGGGGGTCAAAAGTGGCTCCAAATGGTTCGTGTAATATTACACACGGTGCTGCTCGCCAGTTTTTTTGAACTTTGGCTGGACACGCTTCCGCGTGTCTTGATTATGTTCATAGTAAGTATGTACAGTAGACGTCAAAAGTCCATACAGAAATAAGCAAACTAGAGGTCTTTTTGTTACAGTTACCCACAGTGTTACAGAAATTCATCAATTTTAATCAATTCAGAATCAATTCCGAATTAATCTTCTAGAATGATATAGGCATTTAGATTAATAAGAAGGAAGTGTATGTATGTATGGAATAATAATAATAAGTGTTGGGTTTTTCTGACTAGAAATTCTCAGTACTAGCCCGGAGTTAGGAAGTTGGTGGTGTTTCACCCTCGTGCCTCGGAGAGCACGATAAGCCGTCGATCCCGGTTATTATCACTACCATGATAATAGTCGTTAAAGCCCGCCAACCCGCATTGGAGCAGCGTGGTGGGTCTAAGCTTTAATTCCCTCTCTCCTATGAGAGTGGAGGCCTGTACCCAGCAGTGGGACGTTAATGGAATGTAGTGGTGGGTGTATGGAACTGAAATGGTTTGAACTTTGAACCTACTGTTGCTAGTTTAAAGTTGATATCACGTAGGTACAGTTTCTTTGTACGAGTGATTCAAATTGCTTGCACGTGCCTTTAAGCTGTATATGGACTTTTGACGTCGACTGTACATCCACAGAAGTTCAACATCCGCAAAACAAATAAAACATTAAACACCCCAATTCCTAATCCATATCATAAACATCCCGGACAAGGGAGCCGGGTATAAATGCAGCTCATTCCGAATTCCCCGGATATCTCGCTAAGGCGGGGGGCTAATAAAATTATTGACCCGGTTATTGAATATTTCAACAGACTAACGACTTGGTTTGGATGGTGGATTTTAAAAATAATATAGGAATAGAAATTGAATTAAGAGTTTGAAACGTGGCTTCAATATAATGACATGATGTGGAAAATTTTCACCGACGATCGATTGACTTTAATTATTTATCAATCACTAGATGATACCCGCGACTTCATCCGCGTGGATACAGATTTTTGTTTCCCGCGGAAACTCTTGAATTTTTCGGGATAAAAGTAGCCTATGTCCGTCCCCGGGATACAAACTATACCTGTACCAAATTTCATCAAAATCGATTGAACAGATGGGCCGTGAAATCGTAGCAGACAGACAGGCAGACAGACAGACACACTTTCGTATTTATAATATACATTCATGTGTGTAAAATCACCTTAACAACTTATTCTAAAAGATCATTGATTTTGCTGCTCTACGTTTTAAAGCTAGCGAGATTGTAAACTGTCGAAAGATTACAATTTAACGCATTATTTCTCGGTAGATTGCAATCTGTTAGGTATATTAACCCGATAGAACCTAATTATTTGTAATTACCTGATTATTGCAAACCCTAACCTAACCTACAAGAAATAGACAAGAAAACGTAAATACAATGAATGTTTCAAAAATTGACACTCAGAACATTGAACGGTTCACAATCTGTCGACAGTTTACAATCTTTCGAGATAAAAAGCGTTAGATTTCAATCTGACGGTTTTTGCAATTTTACGGTGACATAATATATACTACTTAGGTATTAATCTAAAGCTTATCAGGCTAATCTTCGAACCCGAAAACGATTAAATAACGGTTTTGTTAAATGCAAGTAAAAACTGTGTAATGGCTAATTAATGAATAAAAATGAATATTATACTTTTTTGTATACCACAAAGACTTTATTGCAAAGAAAGAATATAACAAAATAATTTTCATTTCATTTAATTTTTCTTTTTCATTTTCATTTCATTTAATAATTTTAGAAAGTTCGAAGCAGATGAACGCGTGCAAAAGCTAGACAGTTCAAAGCAAAGTCGAATTACAGGCTGAGCAGGTTAATTCACCACAGTTAACTAACATACTTACACAGTAGGTACATAGGTAGGAATACGATAAGTAAGTAATTAATCTGTTTAAGGTGGTCAATAAACATTTATTTATTTATTTTAAGTAAATCAAAGTTGTCTCCTCAATGAACGCGATTGTCGAACTAAATTCCAATTCCAATCGTCCTTGAATTAATAATGAATGAAATTAATTCGTCCTGGCTCACTTCCAACCGACAATAATTATTCAAATTTCGAACTCGCCATCCGCCATCCTCGTAACAAAATAAAAAACACGACCTTTCCTGCGTCGACGCATGGCGCCATACCCACACAGAGATACCTGTCTCCTGATTGGCGAATTGAAAACATCGACGGAATGCCAGGTACACGGTACACCATGGAATAATGACAACCGGAAAATACTATTAAGGTACGAATCAATCAACCAAACAACAGCTTGTACTTGGGACTTTTGTTTCGTGTCTCTTTGCCTGTCTGTCTATCTGTCCGTTTGTTTTACTGTACGTCCACGGCAATCACTTTATGAATTCTAAAGGGCCATTGAGCTTAATCCATACCAATATTATAAATTCGAATTTAGTTTAGCGCGAGCACAGACGAATACAGTGAAAAACGTCATGCCCTGTCGCGCTAGTGTTTGCGGCCCAACATCAAAATAATTTATGCAAATATTTTGAGCGAACTTTGTGTCAAAATATATAGATACCCAAAGACAAGAGTTTAGGTAGATACATAAAAGAGGCTTATAGGCAATAGAGTCCAAACTAATATTATAAATGCGAAAGTGTGTCTGTCTGTGTGCTACGCTTGAACGGTCCATCCTTTCAACCGATTTTGAAAAAAAATTGAATAGAGATAGATTGCATCCTGGGGAACGACATAAGCTACTATTTAGACCGGAAAATTAAGGAGTTCCCGCGTAACGTTTAAACTATCGTAAGTGATATTCATTTTAACAATACAAAACAACCGGTTAAAGTCACGTGTTATGTCGGAAAACACGCGTATGAGAGTGCTTTGGTACAAGGATAGCTTGTATCCAGGGGAAGCACATATGCTACTTTATATCCCGGAAAATTAAAGAGTTCCACGCGGACGAAGTCGCGGGCATCATCTAGTCTTGCAATAAACAAAATGTCGTTACAGGTAATACCTACCTATCACAAATCATTAACCTGCAAGTGATGTCGAATGACGTCACCGCCGAACGTCCTTGCTCTATGACTCATATCGCCGGCACACTTCCAAAACATTTTCATTCACATTGTGTGAATGTGTACGACTCATGAATAAGAAGTATGAATGTTTTTCGCTTATTTTTAGCTTTGATGTTTTGTTAGTCATGATTACGTTATTACTATTACTTGTGTTCTATTGCTATTACAGTAGCCAATTGTGCTAATTCGGTTGTAAGTGACTGCATCGTAGGTCTAGTTGTTGGCATGTTCGACTGCGGCCGACGAGGTTCGAGTCCCGGGTCGGGCCATAATTGAGTATTGGCCCGGAGTTAGGAAGATGGCGGTGTTTCACCCCCGTGCCTCGGAGAGCACGTTAAGCCGTCGGTCCCGGCTATTATCACTAACAATGATAATAATCGTTAAAGCCCGCCAACCCCCATTGAAGCAGCGTGGTGGGTCTAAGCTCTAATTCCCTCTCACCTATGAGAGTGGAGGCCTGTGCCCAGCAGAAGAACGTTAATGGGCTGTAGTGGTGGTGGTGGTTGTAAGTAAATAAACTCTTTTAAGCAATCTTTTCTCCATAGAGATAGATAGCTTTAGCAATAATCCCACCTTTACAGCCTTTTGTAAAATGTTTATAACTAATATATAATATAAGTAGTATAATTGTTAATTTTATGGCATAGATATGAGAATTGTATGTAGTACTGATGAACATTTGTGGTCGTTTTTGTGGATGTGTAGCACTTTAATTTGATGGATAGATAATTAGTTAGATATATTTGCTATTACTATAAGTATAACTATAAGTAGTTTTTTAAGTATCCTACTAGCTTGCAGCTACGTAGCTTTTTTCCGTGGTGTCACCTGAAACAGGGTTTGGGCTGAAAACCAGCGCTGTATGGTTAGTGCTTGCACTGAACATACAGCATTATGCTGAGCCTGGGCCATTTTTTGGGTTGTGCCATGCGTGATATGGTTCATCCCTGCGCCTCATCGATTTTTGTTTAGATAATAGATCTTGTTTAGATCGTTGAGGTGCAGGGGTGATCTACCTCTTTAGGTATGCTTGTTATGTATGGCACAATTTGGAAATAAATTTCTTTTCTTTCTTTCTTTCTAATATCTTCTTTGATACGATTACGTTACTATCAATACTAACTATCGATATACTAGAAACCGCCATAAGCTTGACACAGCGTCGTATCGTGTGCTCAAGGTGCAGAAATCCTTTGTGGGGTCGAGTGTACGCTTTTATAACATGGTTCCCAAAGAGTTTCTAGATTTGCCATTACATAAATTTAAAGACAGTGTTAAACAGCAGCTGTTAAGTCGAGGTTATTACACTATCGATGATTTTCTGAATGACAAAGTTGCATGGAAGCAACCGGCCTCGCATCAAGTGACCCACAAGTCAGTATAATACTAATTGTAACGTAATGTATGTGTTGTATTGTTTATTTTTACAACCTCTTTCCTTTTCAAGAAAAGAGCAACTGCTGAGTTTCTTGCCGGCTCTTTTCAGTAGAACCGAACCGGTGGTAGTCTTAACGTATCTTATGGTCACATATGATGAAAATGATTTATTTATTTCATGTAGGACAACTTGTGTCAACAAGTTGTCCTACATGAAATAAATAAATCATTTTTCATTTATCATTTATTTTATACTATTACTTTTGTTCTGTTGTTATTACAGTAGCCAATTGTGCTCATTGACTTATTTGTGTAGTATACATAATATTTAAGACGATGATTGTGCTAATTCGGTCGTGAATAACCTCTTTTAAGCAATCTCCCTGCTATAATAATAATATTATAAATGCGAAAGTTTGGATGGATGAATGGATGGATATTTGTTACTTAATCTTAACTGAAACTTGATGAATTAATGGCTGAACGTATCTGGATGAAATATGGCACAGAGATTATAGTCTGCAATAGCACGTACTTAGGTTTCTTTTTATCCCGGCAAATTTGAAGAGTTCCGGCGACCAAAAGTCTCAAATACTGAATAGAAACAGGCGTTACAGACACGCACTGTACCACGTAGATATGTCTATTGTGGCGGATTATGGCGAATACAACTTCTAGCTCATTCATTACCAAAAGCCACAATCAACGCGGACGAAGTCGCGGGCATCTCTTCATTGTTAAGTGATTGGAATAAGTTTATGTACCTAGTAGGTAGGTACTAGATACTTATTACACTGGTCTTCTTAAAAAAATATAGTGTTACTCGTTGATGCCCGCGACTACGTCCGCGTGGATTGAGGTTTTTTGGTTCCCGCGGGAACTCTATAATTTTCCGGGATAAAAGTAGCCTATGTGCTATTCCAGACTATAATCTATCTCTGTGCCAAATTTCAGCCAGATCCGTGAAGCCGTTGGGGCGTGATTGAGTAACAAACATCCATACATCCATCCAAACTTTCGCATTTATAATATTAGTAAAATTAGTAAGATTAGTTAGGTTGCATTATTCTAATCAGCTAATTATCACACCTTCTGAAATTAGGTATGTTCACTAAGTTAAGTTAATTATATGTGTATTCTTGGAGCTCCACATGTTTAACTTCAGAGATTATCTGAAAATAATAAAAATACTATGGTAAGCTGTACAAAGAATACATTTCTCTATGCTTAGATAGTTTGTTGTTTTTAAATCTGTAGTAAAAGGGATCTACACACATCAAAACCCTTTTTGTAGACGCTTTTATTATAAACACAGTTTGTCTAGGGCCGAGAATCAATTCCATTCGACCGTAAATATAAATAGGCTCGGGTTCAACGTATCGATGATTTTTCCTATAAATTTCGTAAGTACTCTCAATATTATTGATTATAGCTGATGCCCGCGACTTCGTCTGCGTAGAATAAGTTTTTATCACTGCCACGGTAACTCCTTAATTTTTAACCTCAGTTTTAGTAATGGACCGTGAGAGCTTTACATAGAGATTTTCGCATTTATAATACTAGTAGGTATTAATTTAATACCAATAGTGACATATTTTCAGCATTTGGCCCTGGCCCTGGCTTTTGTTTAAGGTTGGAATTGGAATTAGATAAATAATATTATTATTAATATAAACTAAACTAAAAATCGATACGTAAGTAGTAAGATACTGCTTCAAAATATCGATAAATTCACGAAGTCGGCTGTATAAACTATCGATAAAAATATTAATACGTACTGTTTCAAAGTACCGATATTTTCTGGTGTATCCCTATACATAAATGTACTTAATCCTTTTTGTTCTAGAAAACTTTTACAAAAGGATCGATGATACCTATCAGTTTAATGGTCCGCCTTCGCTCTGTAAACAGGCGAGACAATCTGAAAAACACGGCTTCTGTTTATGACAGCCTTTGTACGTTTTGTTTTTTCATATCTGAATCAATACTCGGTCTCGTGGAAATTAAAAATTGTTTCTATTTTGTTTTATTAAAGCCTCCTTACCGATTGTGAGCTGGGGGGTTACTACCATCACTTAAAGCAGTATTATTTAAAAACGACAGTTTAAAGTCACGTACCTTGAAATCTCTAACATAAGGATTATAATTGTAAAACGCGAACGTCAACAATATTAAAACAATACGTTGCGGCGTTATTGAAAGACAAAACAACCAACAAACGTATTTTTGCATTTATGATATTAGTTTAAGTACATTATTAGTATGGATCTAGATTAGTAAGTACCCATGCTATTTAAAAAACGTTATGCCCAGGCTGTTCTTAACATCCTAGGTACCTTTTAGCAATAACCATAAAACAACGCGTGTCGACCGGTCGTACGTGGTCGGTGGTAACATCGAGCCAGAGAGATATTATTTTATAGAAGCAATGTTGTCCGACAAACCGGCGCAAACTTATTACTTAGGAAACAAGAGTGGTGGGTCGACCCATTATTTTCAGTAAACTGGTGCTGGACATACTTACTATATTATGTGTATTTATTTAAATAGCGAGGGAATGAGCACGTGAGCTCCCTGAATTTATCACCGCTATTCGAGAACATTTAAGAATTTGTTGGCCTGCCCCTAGAATTGTCAATAATATTTGAATCCCGGTTTTTTGAGCATGACAATTGCAATTACTCCGTTGTGTCTACATGCGTCAGCTCATAGATACCTAAAATCCATACCAATACTCACTTGACGCATAAAAGCAATACTGAAACGCGAAAGTGTGTCTGTCCATCTGTTTGTCACTGCTCTGTTTTCACGACCTATCTGTTCTACCGACTTCGACGAAATTCGGTACAGCGTTATATCCCGGAAAATGAAAGAGTTTCCACAGTATTTTTGGAACCAAATCCACGGAGTCGAAGGCGTGGGCATCATCTAGTATTTTTTTACTATGGTTATGAGGTGAGAGCGTTTTTTTAACCGCCTCTTGCACGAGGTCTGTATCTCTATGGTCAATAACTCGACGTCTAGAGTAGTTTAGCCATGAATAAATCAATATTGTAGAGTTTCGTGCTCACCAGGGTTTTCCCGGAGCGTTAAACTCGTCAAACTACACATGAGGTGTAGATTGGCATTTTTTATAGTTATTCCATTTTTTTTACCTTATTTTATTTATTTAGGCAGTATATTATCTACTTTTACACGCAAATCGGCAGCCTAGCATTCTCAAAACACAGAGAGTTTTTATTAAAATAATAATTATTAACTACGCTGAACATCGAAATAAAATTGATACTGAATATTTTTGTGTTGATTCTCAGGAAATTTCTAATTTCAGGAAAAATTTTATTTTAATAAATTAATCATTTGATTTAATTGGATTTGAAGCCCAGACAGCTCATGGAATTGTCTAAATGAATTGGTAACAATTGGATATTGGCCACATTATAATAATTACAAATTCTACATTTACAATAATAATATAGTCTTTTCGGAACATTAATCTTTATAAACAAATAAGTATTACTCACAATCAATGTACTAGAAACCGCCATAAGCTTGTAACAGCGTCATATCGTGGGCGCAAAAATCCTTTATGGGGTCGAGTGTACGCTTTTATAACATGGTACCAAAAGAGTTTTTGGATTTGCATTGCATAAATTTAAAGACTGTGTTAAACATCGGTCGAGGTCATTATACTATTGATGATTTACTCAATGACAAACTTGCATGGAAGCAACCGGCTTCGCATCCGGCAACACAAGTCACTGTTAGTGTAATACTCGTTACGTAACGTAACGCAACATTGAACGGTTCACAATCTGTCGATAGTTTACAATTTCGCGAGTTAGATTATAATCTAACGGTTTTTACAATCTTACGGTGACATATCCAACATTTTGCCTGAAAAATTGAGATACTTAGAAAATGATCAAATCTTAAGTTCTTAGTTAATACTTAAATGGCTTATGACTCCTCTTAATTTGTAGACGGCATAAGAAAGAGTTGATCGCTTGTGAGATAAAATACCAAACGATTAGAGTGGGTGAATGGAACCCAGATTGTTTTTAGGGTTCCGTACCTCAAAAGGAAAAAACGGAACCCTTATAGGATCACTTTGTTGTCCGTCCGTCGGTCTGTCAAGACCCAATTGTTCTCAGGAACGCATGGAGGTATCAAGCTGAAATTCATATCAAATACTCAGGTCTACTGTTCCTTGGAGCTGTGAAAAAATCAAACTTCATGCTGCAAATTTTTGAAACTCGCAAGGGAATCAAAACCTACAGGGTACTAACTCCCGTGAACTCAGAATATTGAAATTTTGTACGAAGTCTTATAGCACTGATAAAGGAAAAATTTCGAGCAGCATAAAGGACATTGTTCCGTCCCCATACTAAGTTCGCCTAAGAACCAACAGTCATAAAACATTGATTACTGGGTTCAAATAAATACCTTTTTATACTTAAGAGCAGATTAAAACAACGGACACTTGCTAAGAAATGACTTATTACCAAAAATATTTTCAATTTTGAGGTTATTTCAACTTTCATAATCAATCTTCTTGAGCAAATAAATACCATCTTTATCCAATTGTAATAGAGCTGCAAATAGCATGTAGATAAGAAAAGATTCGCCGTAGATCATCAAAAACATTACAGACGGCGTTAGATATATTAAATTATTGTACTTTCAATAGATGGCGTTGCGAGATTCAGAATACTAGCGCACTTAGCACTTTAAGCTGCTTTTATCTTGTTTCTTACGATACGGATCTAGCGCTCAAGCGGTGGTATTGCATATTATTTTAACCTGTAAGCTATTGATCTATGGTTAATAATCGAGAGACGGAAACGTATAGTAATCAATTTAATACCCATTTATTTATTTTGTAATTAATTTGAAGTGTCCGTTGAATTCTAATATTTGAAATAAAGCTTATAAAATAAGCTAACAATTACTGTATATTTCAATCACATGTTGATTCTTAGGCGAATTTGGTCAATGTCTTTTTTAGTTACATCATATAATAAAAATATTTTTAATAATTTGAAATAAACTTATTACAAGTTTGTACGGATCCGTCGGTGCGCGAGTCCGACTCGCACTTGGCCGGTTTTTTTTTATTAGTTACAAGTTTTGCACTTGACCACTTATTTGTTATTATACGACGCGAGCGCGACGGTAGGCACTAATTGAGTGTCAATCTATGGGCTACACATACTATATTACATATAACAATATTTTACATATTTATTTAAGTATTGATATTCTTTTATAACAGTAGAATCTTATAATAATAATAATATACTTATATAGGTATACTTACAAATACATAATTATATATTTATATATCAGCACATAAATAATAAACCCTAATACGTGTGTATTAAGGTTAATAAAACAAATATTATTTCAACACACAGACAAATAATCCACAAGCATACACGGGTCAAAACGATAGCATGGCTTGCATTGAATTGTGTGTCCTAGTTGTGTTTATGCAAAAAAAGACTCCTTCCTGTATAACTCATTCGTTTTATTGAAAGTGATCTGTGCACTCCTTCTGCACCGAACATAAAAATTCTTTCCTAAAAACCGACTATCTTTGTTATTCCCACCCGACTTCAACATAGTGTGTAGAAATCAAAATTATTTTTTCTTTACAGTGGCTTTGGAAGTTATTTTTGTGGAAAGAATTTTATTTTTAAGTTTTTAGTGTCAGGATTGAGGATTTGGAGTCAGAATTTTTTACCGCCACCACCACCACCACTTCCTCTAAGAACTGAAAAAAATATCGAAAGTGATTTAACGCTTTTTGAGAAAATCAACTAAAACAATAGATAATGTTTTTTATTATATTTTGGTGGAAGACGAGGTAGTCACTCAACCTCTCGTATTAAACGGTCTTCGAATCTTAAATTTAATAGTCCAATTTAACCTCGTAAACCTAGTATACCGCTATTAATGGTAAAATAAAATACGGGTATTTTATTGCGTTCTTTAATACAATTCGTTTTGCTTTCCGCTCATCTTAAATACTGTGACGACATTAAAATACTTCAAGTGAAAATTATTGTACGATTATTCAGATCAGATGAACTTGATGAACCCTCTGGCTCAGTGATGCGTAGTTAAACTCACATTACATGCAAGGTCCAAGGTTGAAATTGCCTAAAAGGTGTGCCCAAACTAGAGTTGGTTAATAAAATACGTAGCACAAAAGCATAGCACGCTTTTTTCCATAGCACGGACAGCATGCTATCCTGGCGCCTCTATGTTGCGTTTACGAGCGCGCGCGCTGCTTCGCAGTTTGTTTCGTAGCACTAGTAGCGCCCGTAGCGGCGCGCTGGCCGACGGTTAGTCTGGCGTAACGCGCTGCTGTGGGCGTACGTCATATGCTTTCATGCGGTTCATAGCATAGCATATTTAAAAGCATGCTAAAAATTATTGTTTATAGCCTGTAGCGTACGTTGGTTTTATAGCAGTTTTGAACAACTCTAACACAGAGCGGCAAGCGCGCGGCAGCAACACACGGCGTTTGCAGAATGCAATTGGGTATTTGCAAACTAGTCAAATCAGCAACTATTTTTCAAACGCGTGCTTAGTACCTACGGGATTTTGTATGAAATACTTAATCGTATTAACATCAAAGTTCAACGCACTTTTTTACTTTAATCCATAGTTTAAAATGGTTAATAAACATAAAATTAACAGGTAGCGTGGACATTAGGTACGTCTTTTGGGAGGTCCTCTATATTTTAATAATCACTAATAGTTAAATAATTTATTTGACTGGTAGTCAAATTCCCAATTCTGCCGCGTCCTACTAAGGGCTTTAGGATTACAAACTGCAACCTAAAGCCCGTTTCTACCCACTATATTTTTATGTATATATATTTTTAAGTTTATATGTTTATATGTATTCTTATTTCCTTAATTAATTATTTTCTCATGTCTTACCTATTATGTATAACACGGTGTACAATAAAACCGACTGTGGTTTTTATGGCACTGCTTCTAACACATTTTAAGTTAATTTTATAAGATTAATAAAATAATAATAAATAAAATTAAATTAAATACCCAGTAATATAATACGAGTAGGTATGTGCGGCAGACGTCCAATAACAGCGCGGCATTTAGCGCGCGGCAGCTGCGCACGATTGCCGCTTTATATTTGGACACACCTTAAGATTTCGTTCTAAAAGAGGGACTTTCCATAATGTCTAACGAAGGGATGTTTCAACAGGAGCGGTACACTAAGGACCAATCAACAGATAGGACAAAACGACGACGTAAATCTCCTGCGTTGTAGGGGAACGATGTTTTAACCAGTCGCGCTGGTCTGCGCAGCTCAATATTAACATGCCAACTTGGACATTTCGAAGTCTATCCGGTCCGGTACTGTGTGGATGAAACCTGTTAATTATACGTATGAGAGAATAGAACATTAAAAATATGTTTATTAGAAGCTAAAATATCTTTAAACTTTTGAACTTTACATTACATTAGCTATATATTATGTGACGATTCAAAAGCCCAAAGAGCTTGTTAAGTCCATATTTGAATAAAATGCACATAAACCATAGTGCCATAACAATATCCTCCAAAGGGCATAATCCGCTCATTGTCCGGTACCGCTCTATTCAGCCATTGTCTTCGTCATAATTAAACCCTCTCGGTTCTATCGCGACATCGACTGACGACTCACTTTTGTACAAAGTTTAATACCCAGTGCAACGTAGGTAAAGTCCCTCAAACTTATCTGACTCGGTGGCAGCGTCGCTATATAGCTATTAAAAATAAAATAAAAACCAAAACTAAACAGGCATAGAAATTAATTGCAATTTTGACCACCGAGTCAGATATGTTTGATGGACTCTACAACGTACCAAAAAACTGTTAAAGGCTGTTGCCTTACACAGTTTGATTCTTGATACCTAAATTGCACGTATATAATATCTAAACGAGAAAGCATTTTCATCGACGGAAAAGTATTAAAATAAAATTATTTTTTCCTTGAATTTTTTATTATTTTGAATTGGTGCTTTTTTTGCCGGCACAACAGAGGCTCCACGGGACTTTGAAAAGCCTAAATACATGAAAAAAAAGTCACGGACAATTACTTAGTTTATTATATTTCTTTTCAGAATATTTATCACGACTTGTCGAACTAAAATTTAAATAAGTACAGGGGTCTACTTACCTAACTACCAAAAAATAAACAGTACAAATAGACAAAAAAAACAAATAGCTATAAGTAGTAAGTCCAATCGGTAATCCCCGTGAGAACCGATACATACCGCG
The DNA here is from genome assembly GCA_964035005.1 of Erebia palarica. NCBI lineage: Eukaryota > Metazoa > Arthropoda > Insecta > Lepidoptera > Nymphalidae > Erebia > Erebia palarica. The sequence goes on from OZ035989.1 coordinate 15,247,377, forward strand.
ACCAACAAATACCTACAGAGGGTCAACGCCCGATAATTCAGTTAAAATAATACCAACCCAATACATTCTTTCTTTACTGATCGATTACCGGGCTGTTATTAAATTCCTAATACGGAATCATTAATTAGAGGGCCGGTAAGCTGTCATCCGATCACAGCCCGACGTAGCCCCTCATGTTTCAGATAAGGGCTGCCACACGACACTGATTTAAATATCTACTGCCACACAACACCGATTTGAATTAGCTCCATCCGTGAGGATTCAAGTTTTTTTTAAAAATCCCGTGGCCTGTGTTCTCCCCGGGTTGCAACCGATATCTATACCAGATTTGGACAAAAACGGTTGCTGTTCAACCGATTTTGTCCGTGAAAACGAAGTCGACAGACAGCCAGAAGGACAGGTAAAAATTAAAAAATACCGTTTGGGTCGGTTAGCTCAGTATTTTATCTTATTAACACTATAAATGTGAAAGTTTGTATGTTTGGATGTTTGTTAATCCTTCACGCCACAACGACTGAATCGATTTGGATGAAATTTGGGATGGAGATAGCTAACACCCTGAATTAACATTTTGTCCTGGAAATTCAAAGCTCCTTGTTCACACGACAATCGATAAATGTATTAAATGTGGAGAAAGCGTCTATTTGCAGTTTTTTTATACGTATACACATACATAATATAATCTAATGATATATACAACATTCTGCAAAAAAGTATTGTATGTAAGCAATAGGTACGTACATGATATTCTTATTTTTATTATATTGTACTGTTAAATCATTATGAGTAGGTAGTATTATAACGGAATGATTAACTATTCTTTATTTTTTGTCGGAAATGTATAGCGTAACGTATTGAAATTCGGAAGTGATTCACTCGAGTGTTTCTGGCCTTCACCGAGCGTAACTAATTTAACTACTATATAAAATAACCTTTTTAGGTGTCAAGATTGTGAATGGCGTCTACTTGAAATAGTGAAACCGTTAGTAAAGTAAAAAAGTGTGTGTGTGTGTGTGTGTAATTCACTCACGGCAGAAGTGAAACTTTAGAAAGACTACGAAAGAATGAGATAAATATGACTTATATTTATATCTCTTTCTCTCGCAGGAAAAGCCCTATATATAGGTTTGTCTCTCTTTGGTGTCGCTTTTTCGTTTCGTTTAATTTTCAAATCACAACGATTCTAAAGTTTCACTTCAATATTTTATACAGAAAGTTTGCAACAATGAGTTGAACTTTCAAGAGTAACAATATAAGAAGTACGAGTTCTAACCGAATCCCTATTTAGGTATGTATATCCACACAACTAAATAAGCTGTAGGAACTGTTGATTTTGAACTGTTATGAGCTTTAAACACAAAAAAAACTAAATAGAAATCAGGTAGTGACTTATTGTCAAAACTGATAAGTGGCAACCCTAAGCATAGGTCAGCGTCAGCCATGTTATATCGAGAGAACCGATTGTTACTGTACAGTGTAGGCACAATTTGCCATGCCAATGAGAACTCTATCCACTAACAAATAGCGATCTATAGACAACATCTATAATGATAGATTTGACCACGCCATGGTGCATTTAGGACGATTTCATGGGTTCGAAAATCGATACTTTTTCCTATGCGAGACAAAAGATGAAAAGAAGCACAGTGAACCTGTGGATACAATTCGATAGCATTCTCTAACCGCACAGCCACGATATCAACGCTGAGTCACCGACGAAATCTACTTCTATCGATCTACTGTACTATACTTCCTGTAGTAGCAGATAATATCACGAATTAAAAATAAAGTCAGATGGTAAGTATTTTTCTATAAGCGACCAGCCTCGCTTAGAAGTCGATCTATGACTATGAGAAGTGCATCTTCTCATATCTTCTGCATAGATGATAGGTCCATCCGTTCACTTATTCCAGGCCCATTTCTTTCGGTGGCTTCTCTAGCGCAATGGAGTGGACATACATATTATATTATGTTATATCTAAGGATAAATATATGTGCAATTCCGCGAAGTGTTAGCAGAGAAATCGGAGAACGGAGGAGGTTTTTAGTCCGTACTCCGTAGGTTACTGCACAACACCTGCAGTTAAGTCGGGCATGTCAGTTGACGGTATCTATGAGGATTTTCCTCCTCCAAGAAAAAAAAGTATAAATATAATTTCAGTATTTGACTACTAGTCAAATAAATTATTTTTTTGTGATTATTAGATGGAGGATCTCCCAAAAGTCGCAATATCCACGTCTTCTGTTAGTTTTATGTTTAATAACCATTTTAAACTATCGACTAAAGTAAAAAAGTGAGTCGATTTTTGATGACTTCACAATTCAGTAATTCATACAAAATCCCTTGGCACGCGTTTTGACGTTTGAAAAAAATTGTTGATTTGACTAGCTGTCAAATACTAAATTGCACGAAAAAACAGGATGAACGCAATAGTATCTGGGTTTCATTTACGTAGAAACCGATCAGATGTGGGCTCTGTAAGTTGCCTTAACTACTGAGTCCCGTCCTCAGTCCTCACAGACCGTTAAATCGAAGACGTAATCAAAGACGAGCACAGTGTCTCTTACACAATGGGAACTTACTTAAGTGAGTATAAAAGATCTTCAAAAATAAAATAGTAAAACTTAAATGAAAATTACTTTCACTATAGTAATTGTTTTACTGTTAGACGCTATTTGTAGATAAAAGCTTTAAATGGTTTATTTACATTACTCTAGCGGCACGCTATGATGGCCGGTTTGACGTTTGTCCGCTCATGAAGTTCCGTATTAATTGATAACGACTTTGAAGGAAATAATTGTATTACTTTATTGACGATAGTGATGTGCAGAGATTCATAAATTTTATCGAATGTAGTTTTAGGTTTAGGACTCAAAATTTATTTATTAAATTGATTTCTTAAATGTATACAAGTGTAGAAAAATCAGTTTGCACCATTTAAGGGGTGAATGTACTTGTGAATATGAACAATTTTCACTATGTGGACAAACCTCTGAAATCGCAAAAAAATATCAATAAATTTTTAAAAATGGAATCTAACACGATCGTCACATAGGATCGCTGGCTAGCACAACTACTACCTCCGGCAAACTCGCGTCAATGCTCAATGCAAAACAAAGCAGTTTCGAATTGACGTTGCTTCGAAAAGTATAAACTGTCAGTGCAATGCGATTGTGATATAGTTTTGACCTGGCTTTGGATTTCAAATATTGATACTGCATTACTGTTGACCCTTGCTCGTTAATTTGGACTCTGTTCAAGCCCTTTGTTGTGGATTTCGTCGATATGACCGAACGTACGCAGAGAACTGTCCTAAATAGTCAGACACGTGAGTTCGTAATACGCCTTCGTAACTATTTCGATCGTGAAGCTCAAAATGGAGGGCCAATTTTACCTATAACGTCAGTGGTTGAACGCGTAGCTGATGCGCTTAATATTGGACAACGAACTGTTAGACGGATAACTAAAAAAAAATATGGCGAGACTGGCACAGAAGAAAATAAACTTCACACACCAAAAAAGAGAAAACGAGCAAAACCAGTCGTAGGCATCGATAGCTTTGATGCCGATGCTATCCGAAGACATGTTTACGGCTACTATTTACAGAAGGAGTATCCAACAAGAAAAAAGTTGGTGCATTCACTGAAGGAAGCTGGATTATTCTTCGGTGGGGAAAGTTCTTTAACGAAGATTTTGAAGACCATTGGATTTCGATACAAAAAATGTAACAAACGCAAAATATTGATGGAAAGATTTGATATAGCGATGGCAAGGTATACTTTTTTACGGCAAGTGAAAGAAATCAAAAATTGGCAAAATGTTGTGTTCTTGGATGAAACATGGCTTAATGCTAACCATACTGTAGGCCGTTCTTGGAACGATGACACAGCAGCATCTACTTCCAAAGTTCCTGTAGGAAAAGGATCGCGACTTATAATTTGTCACGCCGGAACCATCAACGGGTTTGTCGAAGGTTCTCTCATGGCTTTTGCGTCAAAAACCACTGGAGACTATCATGAAGACATGAATGGAGAAAAGTTTACTGAATGGTTTACCTCAATGTTGTGTAGCCTCCCTGAACCATCTATTATAATTATGGACAACGCCCCATACCACTCGATGCAAATTGACAAGCCACCTGCCCAATCCCAAAAGAAAGCTGATATCGTCGCATGGCTTCGTAAAAATGGCGTAGATGCAAACATGAATATGTTAAAAGCGGAATTAGTACGTCTTTTAAAAGAAAACAAACCAACCAAGATCCGATACGTCATTGACGAAATAGCATTAGAACATGGGCACAGAGTTATACGGTTACCGCCTTACCATTGTGAGTATAATGCGATTGAGTTGGTGTGGGCTCAAATTAAGGGATATGCTGCAAGACACAATACAGAACCCCCATTTACCACAAAAAAAATGCTAAAATTATTAGAAGAAGCTTGTGAACATGTGACTAAAGGAGACTGGGAAAAGGTTGTGAATAGAACTGTTAAATTAATAAGGGAAGATTATGAAAGAGATGTGAAAATAGATAATATTATAGAAAACGAACATATAATTATTAATGTATGTGATGATAGCAGTGACGACAGTGAAAATAGTAGTATGGACGAATCTGATTAATTATGGCCTTTTGTGGCACCTTTTTTGGTATCTTTTGTATTCATATGTTTCTTGTGTGCATATAAAGTATGTATATTCATTTTCGTTCAAATATTCAGTTCGTTCAAATAAATTAAATAAACATATACATTTTTGTTTTATTAAACCTATTTAATCAGGTACAAAAACAAAACTTAATTGTTTTTTGTTCGAGAATAAATTGACATTCCACATCACTATTGTAATGTGTCAAACCGGCCATCATAGCGTGCCGCTAGAGTAGATTAATTAATATTGATAAAAAGAAGCGTACCTACCGAAAAACTTTGTAAGAATGAAAAAAGTTAAATTAAACGTTTTTTCCGACGACCTCCAGGGCACAGCGTTGAGCGCTGTTGTCTTAACGTGGGAGGTTTCGGGTTCGATCCCCGGCAGAGTCGATTTGGGAATTTATAATTTCTAAATTTTCTCTGGTCTCGCCTGGTAGGAGCCTTCGGCCGTGACTAGTTACCGTCCTACCAGCAAAAGACGAGCTGCCTAGCGATTTTGCGTTCCGGTACGATGCCGTGTAGAAACCGTTTAGGGGTATGGGTTTAATATAACTTCCATGCCCCTAAAGATCAGGTAAGATCACAGTCAAGGGCTAACTTGTGGTTGAAAAAAAAATAATCACTTTATATCTCAGCAAACAGAAAAGTTCCAACGGGATTTTTAGGAGAGCTAATTCTACGCGGATCAAGTCACGGGCATCAGCTAGTAAATAGTAAAAAAGCCAGATATAAGTAGTAACACAGTAAACAGATACGTAGTAATGTTAAAAAGTAATTAATTAATACAAAACAAAATAATTTGCGTATAATTAACCTGAATGCCTTAACCATCGCAATGTTTATTAATTTACATAATTAGGTATTACATACCAACCTGTATCATCAACCGGTCAATCAATTATTACAAACTAGCTGATACCCGCGACTTCGTCCGCGTGGAGTAAGTTTTTTTGATTCCCGCGGGAACTCCTTAATTTTCCGGGTTAAAATGATAAACGATAAATGATAAATGATTTATTTATTTAATGTGGGACAACTTATGTCAGTTATGAAACGTCAAGGTTCTACCACCGGTTCGGAAAACTGATTCTACTGAGAAGAGCCGGCAAGAAACTCAGCAGTTGCTCTTTTCATAGAAAAGAAAAGGTTACAATATGTAGACAACACAACACATACGTTACAAGTATTACACTGACTTGTGGGTCACTGGATGCAAGGCCGGTTGCTTCCATGCAACTTTGTCATTAATAAAATCATCGATAGTTTAATAACCTCGACTTAACAAATGCTGTATAATACAGTCTTTAAATCTATGTAATGGCAAATCCAGATACTCTTTGGGAAACATATTATAAAAGCGTACAGTCGACCCCACAAAGGATTTCTGCACCTTGCGCACACGATACGACGCTGTTACTAGCTTATGGCGGTTTCTAGTATATCGATTGTGAGTATGAAGATTAATGTTCTGCCTGACTAAGACTATCATATAAAATAAACCTATGTCACTCTCCAGAAATGCAGCGTGATTGAAGGACAAACTGTAAGTTCCTAACTTTGGTCTAGAACTGAGAATATCTTCCTGACGTATTGTTGAGCGCTGTTGTATTAACGCGGTAGGTCCAGGGTTCGATTCCCGACAGGGTTAATTCGGGAAATTTTAAAATTACTCAATTTTCTTTGGTCTGGCCTGATGGGAGGCTGCGGCCGTGGCATACCACCCTACCTGCAAAGGCATATCATCACTTAGCATCAGGTGAGATCGCGTTCAAGGGCTTACTTATACCTAGAGGATATGAATCAATGTTTATTTGCAAGAAACATTGTACAATTAAGATGTCAAACTAAATATCGAACAAACATGTTTCGTCATTGCTGACGTGAAAAAAAGTGCATCGAACTCAGGACCACCTCATCCGCTGTCGAACAATTAGTCAGTTGGTCTCCTTTGTTCCGATGTTATAGTAGTCTACATCTATATCTCTTACGTAACTTATTGTACTTAGGAAGAGAAAGTCATACAAACAATAATCAATTAGATCACGCTCTCAATGCGTCCACGTCATTGTGGATAACGGTGACAGAACCATTCGTCAGCCATCATCGGTTACGAGGGCAGGTGTTTAATCCGACATATTATTGTCTAATCCGACGTCTATCTATACTTGCATGACGCAATAGAATCATACTGATATCTACTATAATCAAGCTGATGCCCGCGACTTCGTCCGCGTGGATTGAGGATTTTTGGTTCCCGACTGAGTTTGTTGTGGGCGCGTATGGAACCCTCGTAGCTTTAGTTTTAAGATACCATAACTGATTATCACCATCATGTTTTATAAGTAATTGGACGTCAATAAGTGTACAGTGTACCTAATTAGAATAAATGAACAAATATTTTTATTCATATACAAATACATATATTTTTAATTCATATAGACTTTTTACAAGTGCTTCTGAATAGTCGAATGAATCTACCACTGGTTCGGAATGCCGTTCTACCGAAAAGAACAGCAAGAAACTCGGTGGATAAAAAGTAGCCTATGTGTTATTTCAGACTACAATCTATCTCAAATTCGTTCAGCCATTCTGGCATGATTGAGTAACAAACATCCATCCAACCATCCATCCATCCATCCAAACTTTCGCATTTATAATATTATAGTATAGAATAGAAGTAATAAACGAGAAAGTATTTTTTGTTGTTTCTGAGACTTCGTAACTGAGTTCAGAGAACTAAACACTTGTTCCATACATTATGTTATGTGTAGTTAGTTATCCACTTACAAAGAAATGTAGGACAGAGAATGCAGTTCAACTGATGTGTAAACTGCAAGGGCTTCAGTAATGATATTACTGAGGTAAGCTTGTACAGGAATGCATGGGAAACACTTCAGTCATTGCAACTAATTAGGAACAGAGAAACTTCGGGTACCTACTTGACTGATAAAATAATTTATGAGACGATGATGTCGGCAATTTTGTCGTTTTTGTGGTGCTGTGGGTACTCTTTGACTTTTTTTAAAGTAGCCTGTGTTCTTCCCCGGGATGCAAGACAGACAGGCTACCAGACAGACACACTTTCGCATAGATAATACTAGCGAATGCCCGCGACTTCATCTGCGTGGTTTGAGGTTTTTTGGTTCCCGCGGGAACTCTTTAATTATCCGGGATAAAAAGAAGCCTATGTGCTATTTCAGACTATAATCTATCTCTGTGCCAAATTTCAGATCCGTTCAGCCGTTGGGGCGTGATTGAGTAACAAACATCCATATATCCATACATCCATACATCCATCAAAACTTTCGCATTTATAATGTTAGTAAGAAGTAAGATAAGAATGAATTCAGAAATGTTTTTTAAATTCTAGTAATATATAGTCAGCTTTTTCAAAATTTGCTAATAGTATGGTAAATTTGCAGCTCTCAAATCGAATTGCTAGTAAGATTAGATAGGGTAAAATTACAAAAGTTTTTTCTGGTCAAGACATTTTTTTATTCCACTACTCGTTCCTCTCGACTGTGGTCTGTGGTCACAGCAGCTGGATAGTGCAGTCTTAGATGGGAGCGGGCTAGCCTCTTTTTAAGAGTTTGGCAGTTATATCTTATAATCGGTTAATTTCTATAAAATAAGGCATTATTTTACGAAAAGAATAAACAAATCCATTGTAATGCTAAAACGTTGTACCCTCCCATGAAGGGTGCAATTAAATCCATAACGTTTAGAAACTCGTAAAATTGCTGGATGTACGAAATATGTAAATGCTTAAACGCCGACATGCTCTAGTTCTCATTGTAATGCCGGCGCTGCATAAAAAGTGACGCTCACATCAAGGGGATGCGCCTTATGTACCGGACCACTCGGTCCGAGAAATATACAGAGGTGTTATTGAAGCATGCATGAACCATGTGTTGTCAAAGATATTAAAGTATCTATACTATTTCAATTTCAATTTATTTTTCCAAAAAACTTCCACACTAACCACACCAATATAAATTACAATTTACTTGCTAGTAAACTACACCGGAATAATTTGGACATTTGCGTGGGTGGCTATATCCTAACTAGTTTGACTGTGACTAGGATTTCATGCCCACTTTCTTCGCGGTTTGCGGCTCGTTCCTTTATCCAGTTTATTAGATATTAAGATAGGTACAAAAATACAAAAATACTCCTAAAAATGCAAGAAAACTTAGCAAAAACTCCACACTAAGTAGAATATGCCGAAGAAATTGTATGCCTACTCGCTTTCAAAAACTGGCTCGGTCGACGACGCGAGCATTGTGTTACGTAGATATAGGCGCACTTTGCAAGAAGAGACATTGAGCGTACTTGTTACTTACGCAGAATAACCTTGTTATAATGTGAATAACTTTAAGTAGTAAGTTGCTAAACATTTGCGATTAAGCTTGAGTTTGAAACATTATGTGATAATATCGCTTATAAATACCAATATTTTACTTTATTCGATTGTTAGTCATTCAAATTTTAAAAGCTCGATATTATGAACTAGAACAAAAACATCTTCGAGCAATATCGCAAATACTAAGCATTCAGGAAATGTGTGGCAGAAAAATAAATTTTTTTTTTTTCTTTCATTACATAAACGTGAATTCGCTAGTGTTTATCGAGTAGCTATTACTCGCGGTTTTGAATTTAAATTTTACAACATTACGAGCATACCTACTTGTCACTGAATTTTATACTGTAACTATACTAGCTGATGCCCGCGACTCCGTCCGCGTGGATTGAGGTGTTTTAGGGGTATGAAAAATAGATAGTAGCCTATTCTCAGACCTTCTGAATATGCATATAAAATTTCATCAAAATCGGTCAAGCCGTTTCGGAGGAGTATGGTAACTAGCATTGTGACACGAGATTTTTATATATACGGTAAAATGTCCTCTTCTAGGCGTATTGCTCGAGGCCTCTACATAAATCCGCATGGCGTAATGCTTTTGAATATAAAACGTGATTTTGATAATATTTAGCCTAAGGTGGTAAATGTAGCATTAAGGCCATAATAAAATATAGATACAATATGCAATACAATTATTAGACCTACGAATATATGTACTTATCTAGTTTTGCGTAATCTAATTACATTTTTTCTATTACTAGAATAGAAAAAATATACTTATTTAGATTGGAAATTGCAATTTATATATTTTTAAATGGCAACCTGTTTGTGTTTATGAGCCCTGATCTCAAAAAGGGTTGAACGGATTTTATTCCAGGGGCCATACAGAAAACGCTTAAAGCAATACTTCAGCAATGTTACTCAAAATAACAGTTTCATGACACATACCTTGAAGTTATTAAAATAAAGATTATAATTCTAAAGATTATAACAAGAAAGTCAACAATAATGAAAAAATATGGCTTTAAGCGTTGACAGTATGGTCCTTTGATTACACCAATACCACAACCCTTCACTTTTAAGGTATTTAATAATTACACAGGTCCCTCCTTTTTTGAAAATCAGTCATTAATGAAACTGGTTACAGATTTAAAAACAATAATAAGACTCCTCTGATACCATGGGATAAAAAAAAAGTAAACTTAAGATGAGAGAATGAGAAAAAGTAGATAATTATGAAGTATAAGATGCCCTAGTTTCCACGATTCAAATTTAAAGCATCCAGCATCGGCGGCACTACAAAATTATTTTTCTTCACAAAATAATATTACCACTTGAAAACGAAACCTCATTAAGCAATGAATTTTCGCAAAAAAAAGCAAGTAGGTAATCAAACTTAACGGTCTGATTTAACTGGGTCGAAAAGTTCCCTGCAATTAATTATTTACTATCCAGATCAGAGATTGTTTGTATTAAGTACCTACCTTTTATTCACCTACGTATTTATTACGCGCAAACCAAAAACATAATTTAATACTGATAGGACAAGACAAAACGTCAGCGCACATTTAGGAACTGCACAGATCTGGCCGAAACATCGGCGCACACACTTAGTAACTGCACAGATCTGGCCGAAACGTCAGCGCACACTTAGTAACTGCACAGACCTGGCCGAAACGTCAGCGCACACTTAGGAACTGCACAGATCTGGCCGAAACGTCGGCGCACTCACTATGTAACTGCATAGATCTGGCCAAAATGTCAGCGCACACTTAGAAACTGCACAGACCTGGCCGATACGTGTTCCCACACAATGCAGGCGTTTCGCACTGAAGTTTTTTCTTATACCTACTATCAATATGTTTTCGTCCTAAGTGCTCACTTGCAAGGTCGACCTCAAGGTATGTAGATATGATTTCTCCTTATTAAAACTTTCAAGATTCCTGCAAGGTTAACACAGTACCACTGCACAAAAAGTGGTCATTACATAACGTTACATAACACTCCGTTATGAGACGCCTTATCAGAGTGCAACCTTCGTGCGCAAACCACTGTAAATCTGCCGATAAAGTTGATCGCACATCGATCAGCATTTTTAATAATAGCACCTTACAGTACGTTGCGCATTTTGAAGCAGATGATAAAAGAAACACGCCGTCATGTGACGAGGCTTGGTGGGAGGCTTCGGCCGTAGCTAGTTAACTATCGGCAAAGACGTGCCGCCAAGCGATTTAGCGTACCGGTACAATACCGTTTAAAACCCCATTGGCTGGGAAGCGCGTTCACATAACTGAGCGACACATTTTATGGAAAAGAAAATACGCTACGCTATTTATGTCAACGGAAATGTAGAAATGTATACAATGACGAATCAATTTAGGAAACTTGTAGTTTAATTCTATTCTCAGTCTTATCTACTTTTTATTTCTCAGTCTAGAATATTATGTGTAAAATTGCACCCAGAATCCTTGCATTATATTAGAGTTGTTCAAAACGGCTATAAAACCAAAGCACGCTACAGACTGTAAACTATAATTGTCTAGCGTTGCTTTTTGTCTAGGAAATTTGATATAGCTATTTGGAAATATTTTGTGTAATTAATATTTTTCACGTTTCCTTCCAATGTTTTGTTGTATTCATTTCGTATTAAAGTATTCAATGACGGATTACATACATATCCGGTAAGTAACATAATATACTTTTCACTCGTGTCCAAGGGCGATGCGAATTTATGTATATATTTGTGCTGCGCTTGACGACGTTAAAAAATAAATAAGCGTTATCAACAGCGCGTACGGATTAAGGACGCAAGCTGGTGTGGTGTGCGATCAGTTTAAAGCTGAAAAACCAGTCGGCAGACTGTCTCATTATGCCCAAGTACGAAACGGGAGATTTCGCGTTCGGAATGTATGAAAAAAGTCAAACCTTTAAGGCAGTAGGTATTTAATATGTAGTGTACCAACTGTTACGATGATATAGTAACTAACAAATGATTGGAGAAACTAAAACATACAAGGTTTAGGTATAAAATTCTGTGCAGGAAACTCTTTAATTTTCCAGAATACAAATTAACCTATATCACTCACCGATGCTATAAATTATCCATACAAAATCCTTGTAACGCTCCGTTGCATTGCCGCGTGATTGGAGGACAAACCAACAAACAAACACACTTTCGAATTTTTATCAGTTGGATACAAAAAGGTCCTGGGGTCTGTCGCAATACCTTCTTTTATTTAGAAGTTTAATTATTTTTAGTCAACTACTTAAATACCCATTGTATTCAAATTTCAAATTGGAACATTATATGGATCTAAAGCATTTTCTATTCAAAACGAATTAGACAGATTAGGCTATTGGGTTTCGTAAAGTAAAACAATCGAAATTTAGATTAACCTAATTAGATCAAGACTCTTTGGATTAGAATCTAGATCAGGCATCAGGCAAATTGAATTTTGCCATTTTACATTAGAGAAGACTTAGAATAATATTTCAGATAAGTCTGACAGCTAAAACTACAATTTTGTAGCGAAATCTCTTTAATACCTATATAAAAAGTTTAGAAGGTATTAACGATTAAGTGATTTCAAGTAGTAAGTTATAAGATTTAGTAGAAGAAGATGATGACCGCAACTTCGTCCGCGTAGAATAAGTTTTTTTAATTCCTGGGAGAACTCCTTAATTTTCCGGAATAAAAAGTGGCCTATGTCCTGGGTCATATGTGTATGTCATAGCCCCCGGTATTCATGTAACCTATCTCTATACGAAATTTCATGAAAATCGGTTGAAAATTTGGGCCGTTCAAACGTAGCAGAGAGACTTAATATTATTAATCTCTCGCTCGGCGTGGCATCTCGTCGTGTCGCGTTTCGTCGCTTCTGTCGGTTACCTAGGACGATGGGTCAGACCTGTTGTGTGGTGCCGGGCGTAGTCGAGCGATGTCGCCCGACATCTAGCGTCACGTTGGTACCCTAATGAATACGAGGCTTTATGGTGACCAAAAACGAGGAAAAAATCTCAATTCTCTCTCAAAATCTCCCAAGCGAACATCAAAGCCGGCCTATATTTAAGTTGTGACACCTTTCATTATGAAAATTGGCGTTTTGACGTTTCAATAACAACCTTTATTGGTAAATTTAATTGAACATGATACTCGTAGATCGTATTTTATCGCCGGGGGCGTTTTTAAATAATTACTTTCAATTTAATTTACACTCATTTTGTTATTAGCCTTATTCAGCAAAGGCTGAATAGGATCCAGTTCATAAATCTCTTATCCAAAACATTATTGTATCAGATAACACAATATAATTTTTGCCACTCTACATTTTTTCGTTTTTTAACAAAAACTAGCTGATGCCCGCGGATTCGTCCGCTTGGTTTAAGTTTTTATTCCCGCGGGAACTCCTTATTTTTCCGGGATAAAAAGAAGCCTATGTCACTCTGTAGGTCCTCAACTATACCCATGCCAAAAATCACGTCGATCCGTGACTCTGCTGCGGCGAGATTGAAGGACGAACCAACAAACAAACACACTTTCGCAATCATAACAAAGAATACATAAAAAATAACCGGTGGGACTGTCTGTACCGTGTTCTTTAGCCATAGACAGACTTTAATCTTCTTCGGCATTTTTAACCCCCGACGCAAAAAGATCCCTAACAGGGTTAGTCCGCTACCATCTTAGACTGCACTTACCATCAGGCGAGATCATAGTCAAGTGCTAACTTGTAGCGTATAAAAACCCTTTGTTAATGTAGGTAAGTAGTTAAGTACTGAACACATTTGGCGCAGACAACAATTATTATTTTCGATAACCTAACAAACGCGACGGGCGGGTTTATCACGAGTGATAACGTCGTTTGCGCCGGACACGCGACCCTGGGAATTGTTTCTGCTTGACATTGTTATACGATTTATCATTTGGTAGGTAGTAACTGTTCTATTATACCTACTAGCTGTTATATTATACCGACCTTTTTTTAATCTATAGACCAGCGCTTTGCTGCAATCAGACAAACTTGCTGGAAAAATCAGACATCGTCCGGGAATTTTTTTTCTTTGTTTACTTAGTTCCTTTTCCTAGATAAAAAGTGTTATTCCAGACTATAATCTATCTCTGTGGCCAATTTCATCCAGTTCTGGCGTGATTGAGTAACAAACGTCCATCCATTCATTCATCTTTCGCAAGTACTTATCTCATCTCATATTCTCATATTATTATTATTACTCCCATTTATTTGTACACATTTGTATAAAATTGTTTCTAAACACGCTTTATGTAAATATATTATAAGAACACATATAAAAATAATCCTATAAAACTTCCACCCATTGCGGGGCCTTAAAGACCCAAGCAGCCGGTGGTCAGATAACCGCCTTCTATACATTTATATTTATAACAACAATAATAATTATAAATATAAAATCGTTATCTAATCAAGGCAAAGCCTTAAACCATTGGGGTAAGAAACTTGAAATTTTGACAGTAAATTTCTTTTGTGACGTAGGCACTCAATAAGGAAGGATTTTTCAAAATTCTACTCCTAAGGGGGTGAAATAGGGGGATAAAAATACTTATGCCACGCGAACGAAGTCGCGAGCATCCGCTAGTTCATAATATTATAAAGTAAAGATACACTAAATAAGAGACTACACTTCGGTTATAAAAGTTATACCATCATTTCAACCCATCTGCCAAATAGACCACTACTGTTTGCCATAGTCCACCACGTTGCTGGGCAAATCCGGATTGCCAGACTTCACACACCTTTGAGAACATTATCAAGAACTGCTGGGTATGCAGGTTTCCACACGATGTTTGAAGCCGGATGTCTACTACCACTGAGTAAGGACTGAAACAGTAACCGAAATAACCGGTTTAAGCACTGTTTTTTGAAACTGGCATGAAACAGAAACACTGAAAACGGAAACAGAAACGATACTGTTACCCAATCAATCTGTAACCGTTTATTTCTGTTAATAAGTGTTTTTATCTGTAATCGAATAGGTACATGCCCTAACAAACTGCACGGTGTGACAACGCGTACTTCTCACTTCATTGGACTTTACACACACTTGCAACTGTAATTGTAACTGCAATTGTTTTGAGAAAAACATGGCCATGTTTTTCTCAAAAAAATTGCAACCACCGGTGCTTTCACCTTAGGTTCGATAAATACGCTTCAACAGTAAATTTGGCAACGTCACTATTTCGGTTACACTTTAAAATATATTAAAACACTTTCTGGTACAGATTCGTTTCTGTTACATAATTTATTTGAGTTTTCGGGTTAACAAAATTAAAAACACATTCATAAGGGTTACAGCTTCGATTCTGTTACACTTTCATTCTGTAACACTTATATTTCTGTAACCTATATGAATCTGTTATTCAGTGCCTGCGGCTGAGCTGTCACCGCTTTCTAGCAATTGTTTACAAAACTTTAATGAATATTGTTAACAACTACTTACATATGTACCGGCTGTGTCAGGGGCCATACTGCCAACGCTTAAAGCAATACTTAAACAAAATTACTCAAAATGAAAGTATGATATCACGTACCTTGACGTTCTTAAAATAAGGATTATAATTCTAAAACACGAAATTCAACAATAATGAAACAATATTGCTTTTTGCTTAGCATCAAAATATGCCCATTATTAAGTTATGTAGTGTGGGAAAATAGCTTGTTCATACAAGTACTGTGTTTAAACTTTAAAGCCCCATTAGTTTGGTTTTACAACCAATCGTGACATGTCGAGTCGCTTCGGGACATGCCCCCTTGTTCTCGAGTCCGCCCCAAGAATGAATGAACCTGCGGGACGACATTCTGTTGCGAGGACAGCTAGTATAGTAGTGTTAATTGTGGTTTGTGTTATGTTCAACCGACTTACGAAAAGGAGGAGATTCTCAATTCGGCGTGTATGTTTTCTTCATGTCTCTACAACCGCTGCAATACTTTTTCTTATTCTTAATTGCGTAAAAAAGGACATATTATAAACAGAGGACATATTATTATAAAGATTTATTATTATTAAGAAAAGGCGACCTTATCACTAAAGTTATCTCTATTCTCTAACATAAAGGATACTTGATTCTTCAACGTTTTTTGTTCAAAACTTATTCCACGCGGACGCAGTCGCGGGTATCATCTAGTTCAATATATTAGGAATTTGAGCAATGAGAATTGTTCTATGTTTTGAAACCCCTAGACCTAGGGTAGGTCGGAACTCGGACTACTCATTGCGTTCCACCCTTAGTTCACTACAGGAGACGTCCATCTCCTGGTGGTATTTTAGATTAAGGTACGAGTTAGGAATTAGCACTTTTAGAAAAAATTACATCAGAACTTCAAAAAAATTACACGGAAGCGATAAGGTAACCTATATTTAAAAATAAATTGGCGTAACGATCGAGTTTTATCCCTCACGCCGGCGGAATTTAAATCTAAAGTGGGGCATAAATTACTGAAGCATTTGATAGCGTGACCGCCTTTAGAATTTGCCATTTATTTAGAGTAACGAATGTCGACTAGTCCAGATAAAACGTTATCTTGCTGATATCGAGTTGGTTTGATAACAATCTTTTTACTGTGGGTATTTGGGTAGAAAATCAAACGTTACACACGATAGACCCAAAAAAGTCCAACCCCACAGCGCGGCGTCTAGCGACAGTGTCAACAGACGCCGTCAAAAAACCGTTGAGGGATATAAATGAGATTTTTTCCCATTCATACCGCGACCCCGGTCTCCCGTGTCGAGGCGAAGAATGCAGTTTCGAAGCCCGGTGGTGGGGCGAGGGGGGTGTGGGAACGTGTTTGCGCGCGCGCACGTTCTGTAGGCTGACCATGATCCAACAATTCTTTTATTCCACACTTGCGATCTCACCTGCTGTTAGTCTAAGATGGTAGCGGGCTAAACTGCCGCTGAAAGCAAGCGGCACCAGCACACAAAACCGCTTCCAATGGTCATCCATGCAGGCGACCTTCGTCCAGCTATGGAGGTCTATTGGTAGAACTTGAAACCACGATGACTATTTTGTGCCCGTGACTTAATCCGCGCTTTAGCCGTAAACATAATTTAACAAACTTTGCACTGTATTTTTTATAAAACTGAATTTAAGATTTAGTCATCATCTCTAACCATCATCATCATCACTATCAGGTGAAATCGTATTCAAGGGCTAACTTGTAGTGGCATAAAAAAATCCGCTCCCAGCCTCGAGATGGTCCTAGTGGATACTTTTATTACCTAGAAGAAACTCTTCATATCTGAAAAAATGTGCTTCAAATATCAAAGTTTATTTGCGCCACGCGATTTTGAAAAACAAACATAAATATAGAATCGACCACTATTATGCCAAAAGTATTTAAATCAATCAAGTACCTAGTTTAATAGTAAGGCTATAAAACCTTTGACCCATGACATTCATTAAGTAAGGACTCTGCTAATATCATGGTCACCCTACAATCAAGAGTGAGTTGATGCGTTTAAGATCACTCAATGCAGGACGTCCATGGGGGTATATTCAATGGGTATTTGTTTTGAGGTATCGTGGCTTAAACATACCCGCCTTTTGAGCGAACCTTTTAACTAAGTAAATTAAAAAATACGACTGCCCTGCCAAAAAACGAACTAAAAAGGTCAAAATCTAAATTAATATATTTAAATTAGAATTTTATTCACATTTTTATTAAAATATATTTTTTATGAATCACTAGATATTTAGTTCAATATATAGTTAGATATATGCTAGGTTGTTTGACAAATAAATGTCAGTTAGTTTCCAACGCTTGTTTGTTAGGTACTTTCCATTGGCGACGAGGAAATAAAATTTTATCGTTTTAACTTAATATTACGCGTAAAGGACGCTAGTAGGTGTTTTTAAAGGGTTTTTAATTTTATTGTTGTGAAAGTTACGTATCAGTTGTAAGCGAGTAAACATGCCGATAGGGAAAATTGAGGCGTTCGATTTGACCTCTAAACACTGGCCAGCGTACGTGCGCCGTGTAAAACAGTTTATACTACTCAACGAAATTAAACAAGAACTCCAAGTGCCGATGCTGATTACGGTGGTGCGCGAAGCTACATACTATTTTATGTGTGACCTTTGTGCACCCGATCATCCAGAGAGTAAGACATTTGACGCCCTCACCGAGCTAGTCACCAACCATCTGGAGCCGAAACGTTCTGAGATAGCGGAGAGGCACGTTTTTCGGCAAAGGCGACAGCGACCAAGCGAGACCCTTACGGAGTATTTGCAGCACCTAAAACATCTGGCGGTCACATGTAATTTTGGCATGCGATTGGAAGAAAATTTGCGTGACCAATTCGTCTCGGGCTTCTCGAGTTACGTAATGAGATCTCGAATTTTCGCCGAGAAAAGTTTAGACTACAAAAAGGCAGTGGAACTAACTCTGGCTTTGAAAGCGGCGGAGAGACACGCCGTGGTGAGCGGAGGCTGCAAACTATAGTGTAATATATTTTTGGAATCTACTCATCATTTTCTAGATGATGATGATCTAGTTAATCTTATTTTCGAAGATTCTTTCAACTTTAGTCTTAAATGCGGGAACATGGTCACCCCACCAACTTTTTTTTAATTTTACTAGCCTGTCACCCGGAATAAGCTAGGTATTCTAAAGATACCTTATTTATCAAAATCGGTTGAGGCCTATAGAAGTTATGGTGGAATATACAAACTCACATACATACGTATACATACATGATCCCTGAGAACAATATATTCCTTTTTTCAGGCAGTCGTATAAAAAACAGAGTAAACTACCGTTTCCGGAAAATCTAAACAACAAGTCAAGATTTTTGGGCATTCTATGAAATATATTTGTATTAATCCCACAAAATTATCTGCACCGTGAACAGCGTCGCTAATATATACGAAAGAATATAAAATATCAAAAATAACTAAGCAGGCATACAAATTAGTTGCAATTTGACGACCTCCGTGGCGCAGTGTGTAGCGCTGTTGTCTTAACGTGCGGAGGTCCCGGGTTCAATCCCGGCAGGGTCAATTTGGGAATTTATAATTTCAGAATTTTCCCTGGTCTGGCCTGGTGGGAGGCTTCGGCCGTGGGTAGTTACCCTACCGGCAAAGACGTGCCGCCAAGCGATTTAGCGTTCCAGTACGATACCGTGTAGAAACCCAATAGGGGTATGGGCTTAATATAACTGCCATGCCCCTTACAGGTTAGCCTGATACCATCTTAGACTGCATCATCACTTACCATCAGGTGCGATCGCAGTCCAGGGCTAACTTGAAGTAAATAAAAAAAAATGTCCACCGAGCCAGTTAAGTTTGTGGAACTAAAGTAAATTGAAGCCAAACACGTATCTCTGTTATATTTAAAGATACAAATCTTTAAATTCATTTATATACTTACCTAGTTTTTTATATACTTAAACAGCATCCAGTCTATTAAATCTAAAACTTGGCAGTCTATTTAGTTTTTTGTGTCGATTTATAAGTTTCGAAATTGGATACTTGAAATGTTATATTATCTTCACGATTAGATAGTTTAGAAGTGGTTTACAATATTATAGGTAGGCGCACGTATCTTATCTCCAAAGATTTGAAGAGAATCAAGTATACCAGCGCACTTTGCCAAAACTCTTTTTTTTAAATTATATGTAGGTATAATCGATCATAGGTAGGTAGTTTATTGAATAAAATTAAATGTAACAAAAATAACGTAAAAGTGCAATGAAATGAAATGATTTATTTATCACGCAGGGCAATTTCTGCAACTTATGATAAGTCGACAAGACTGCCACCGGTTCGGAAAACTGGGAAGAGCCGGCTTTAGAAACTCAGCAGTTGCTATTTTCATAAAAAGAAAAATGTTTACACTTTGTAAATAATATAGAACTAGCTGATGCCCGCGACTTTGTTCGTGTGGAATGAGGTTTTTGGTTCCCGTGGGAACTCTTTAATTTTCCGAGATAAAAAGTATCCTATGTGTTATTCCAGACTGTAATATTATCTAAGTAAAAAATTTCATCTAGATTCGTTCATTCGATTTGGCTTGATTGAGTAAAAAGCATCCATCCATCCATCCATCCAAACTTTCGCATTTATAATATTAGTTTAGATGCATACGTTACGTAACAAGTACCTATTACACCTCGTTCTAAGGTACCTATAAAGTCAAGTACCTACTACCTGCCTATTAAAATTAAGTATAAAAGATCCATTAAGGTCAAAGGGCGTCTGTAGATACTTAAATAAGTACTTAGTTATTGTATAGATCGTCACATTGTAGTTTTTACACCAATGGCGTTATAAATTAACCTTTTCAATAATAAAAGTCACAGATAAGACAGCAAGTAGGTAAGTATAGCTGTCATTAAACATCGGACCTAGTAATTAAGGCGTCTGTAATTAATAATTGTATATTAACTTATTATTATATATATTATCTCATAATTATAATTAAGTACCTAATAAGTACGTACTCCGCGATTTCATCCGCGTGGATTAATAAAGGTTCTTTGATTTTTTATTTTATCCACTTCAAGTTAGCTCTTGACTGCGATTTCACCTGATAGTGATGATGATGGTGGTTAGAGATGATGACTAAATCTTAAATTCAGTTTTGTAAAAAATACAGTGCTAAGTTTGTTAAATTAGGTTAAGGGCTAAAGCGCGGACGAAGTCACGGGCACCAAATAGTCATCGTGGTCTCAAGTTTAACCAATAGACTTCTATAAGCAAGTGTTGACGCATAATATTATATTAATAAAGGTTATTTGATTCCCGCGGGAACTCTTTAATTTTTAGGTATAAAAAGTAGCCCATGTCCTTCCCCGGGATGCAATCAATCCCTACACCGAAAATATGGGCCGATTAAGCGTAGCAGACAGACAGACACACTTTCACTTTACTTTCGATTTATTTTATTGCATAATAATTGAGTGTATATTTTTATATACATAATTCGCGTCTGACTTGTTATAACAAGGCAACACTGACAAGGTCCTACTGATAAGGAAGAGTAGGCTTGCACACACAAAAACCAAAGAACGAAGAAAAGAAAAAGAAGCCCCATGTCCTACCCCGGGATACAAACTAACCACATTATAATCGGTTGAACGGATAGGCTGTGAAAGCGTAGTAGACAGACAGACAGACATACACACTTTCGCATTTATAATATTAGTATAGTATGGATACGGCCTTAGGCGATGGTACTATGTCCCCAGTAGATGGAACCAGGAGCGCTCGTCATTTCCTTACCGCAAGAATTTCTAGTAGAATTTATATTATAAATACGCAGACAGCCACCGGACAGACATCCTGTTGCGTGATTTATCTATGTAAACGGATGACTACGGATATTTTTGTATTAGTTTTATTTTGTAACAGTTTTAATGTAAACGTATAGAAATCAAAGGTAGAAAAACTAGTGTTAGCGTTTCTATATGAATAATATCCATACTAATAATAATTGTGTCAGTTACGGCCATTAATAGCCCTATTACCTATGTAAAATATGCATCAGTGTTACAGTGTCAATCTTTGTGATTGGCTGAATTCTGGTATTCTTGCTGCGGCGAGTGATGAGTTACTTAGCCAATCAAAAGTGATTCTGAATGCGATCGTAATACTGTAGCAATATTATAATCATTTTCACGTAATAAGGCGCCCGTTGAACCGATTTCGACCAAACTTGGCTAGGTGGCGTCCTGGGGAAGCGAATAAAGAGAACAAAGAGCGAGAAAAAGAGCTCCCCGCGGGGTTCTTAAAAACGGCCAAAGCTTCCCACCAGACCAGGGAGGTCGTGCTTTTTCCCTACCTTGACTTAAACTTATACTATCTGGGCAGCAGGGACTGAAAATCAGATTCATAAAGGTTACAGAAATATAAGTGTTACAGAATCCAAGTTTATAAAAGTGTTTTTAATTCTGTTAACCCGAAACACTTATATTTCTGTAAGTACCAGAAACGAATCTGTTCCAGAAATGAAAGTGTTTTAAAGTGTAACCGAAATAGCGATGTTGCCAAATTTACTGTTGACGCGTATTCAAATTTGAACTTTAGTTGAAAGCTCCGATGGTTGTAATTGTTTTAAGAAAAACATAGCCATGTTGAGTCAGTGTGTGGAAAGTCCAATGAAGTGAGAAGAACGCGTTGTCATACCACGCAGTTAGTTAGGTCATGTACCTATTAGGGTTACAAATAAAAACACTTAATAACTTCTGTTATCCGTTTATTTCTATGAACGGATACAGATTGATTGGGTTACAGTATCGTTTCTGTTTCCGTTAAAAATGTTTCTGTTTTATAACAGTTTCAAAAAACAGTGTTTAACCCCCTTATTTCGGTTACTGTTTGTACCTTACCGGGCAGTATTTAATTAATAACATTTGTCTTTACATGCACTCGCACGCATTTTGCGTGTGAAGACCCCGCACAATGTTATCGGCGCGATCGGAATAAATTGCCGGCCTATCAGCAGATGATATCAGATGAACGAACATCGGGAATAGCTTGCGAGTAATTGTTCACTGATTAAAGCATTAGCGCAGCTGAGTAATGATATACTTACTGTGTAATATTATATTTTATTTATTTGGTTCACTTACGGTAACACTAATACATTCAAAAGTATTTTATTTTATTTTGTTTATTAAGGCCCCAACAAAATAAGAAGAAGCCACGGGAAAAAACGGTACAGATAGCAAAACAATCGCCTAATAAAGAAAACCTACTAGGTACTTGAAATGAAAAGATTAATTATGATTAATAATTTTTTTATTTTAAAATATGTCTTATTAAAAAAATTGCTTATTTAAATGTATTGACCACTTACTAGTAAACACAGCATCTCCAAGTACCTATTATTATTATTTTTAATTAAAGCTTACGCTTGAAAATAAACACACCTGATGGGAAGTGATGATGCGGCCTAAAACGGTACCGGCTTGCCTATTCACTCTTGATTTAAAGATGCTCGGATTGTAATTGGTTCGTTACAAAAAAAATATGTCATGAGGAAAATGGTAACAAAAAATTGGCAGTCATAGGGACTGCCGATAGAAGTGAAAACGAAAATATAAACCTTTATACTAAAGCATTAAAGTTTAATTTCGAACGTGGTGGTAGTCTTAACGTTTCATAAGTGACACAAGTTGTCCTACATGAAATAAATAAATCATTTATCATTTATCATTTATCAACGTAGTATATTTGTATTTAAGACCTTTTGTTTTCGTAACAACGCGAGCATGTCGCTGTTCGCGAGCATGGCGGTCTCGCGAGCATGTCGGTCACGCGAATCCACAATTTTACCCCCTACCAAAAAGTTCACAACGCGGCTAAAGAAGTTTAGTTAACCTACATATACCGTCTCCGTTCTGTTGGGGAGAAAAGAGCCATTAGAAGAATTTCCCAATATGTCAACACAAGTAACTATGTTTGCGGTGCATTGTGTGGACTGTGGACGATGTTCCAAAGTTCCGCATATTTGTTGCGGCGACAACAACTGTCGCTGTTGGCTCGGCGTCCGAGAGATAACAGCTTACACAATATTTACACTCGGCTAACTGTCTTGTGTGGCTGTTTCACAGACTTTCCAATATGGCATTGTTTTTGTTTCGATTCGTTTGGAGTAAAAATACACTACATACCGGACAAGACAAAACGTGCATGTAAGAGGGGAGCGACGATCTCAAGCATGACACAAGAACGTGTTCCCTAGCGAATATAGAGAACCTTGCTGGAGGACGTCCTCCAGCAGAGCAGTCCAGCAGGGGTGAATTTTCACAAAACCGTTTCTTAGCTGATGTCTACACCATAGAAGGAACCTACCTTCCAAATTTCAAGTTTGTATGCTTTATAGGTCCTAAGATATCGTGATGAGGCAGTGACCTTTCGCTTTTATATATATAGATTGTTGTCAACAACCAACAATCATGCCTAACGGAAAGCCTCATGGCACAGTGGCTTTTATGATATTGTAGTAGAAGCTAATGATCACTATCAGCTTTGAGCTTAATTTTACTGACCATTCCTAACACAGAAGATATACATAAGAAATAGTATTGACAAGTTCACCACCCCGATCCTGCACTGAATCTGTCATTACCATCCTCATTAATGTTTATATTATACCAAAACGGCGTGCGAGTGGCTTGCTCCTTGTCTTCACTACATTGTGTGTTTACAGAAATAAACCTTTCTTGACGATGTTGCATTAAGACGTTGAATTAGTCACAGATACTACAAAGCGATAAAAGGCAATAGTTCACGAAACAGTAGATTCAAACGAAACATGCCCACTATAAATGTTTTGTTTGAATCTATAAAACAAAATCCATACTAATATTTTAAACACGCAAGGGTGTCTGTCGGTCCGTCTGTGTGTATGTCTGTTACGCTTTCCTGACCCATCTGTTCAATAGATTTTTGACCAAATTAAGGGCAGAGGTAGAGAATTTCTCTATTTATTCCGAAAAATAACATTAGCTACGGAACTTGTAGTGGATAAAAAAGGAATCTTTGTGCATTTAGTGTTCACTATAAAATGATTTAACCTACACCGTGAATGTTAACTTGCATTACAGTTCTCCCGGATTTTTAAATACCTAAATCCACGCGCACTGGAATACGTGTGTGCGTATCCGGGACAACAGTAGGTATATGAAAGAACATACCAACAAATTACCCGTAGTAATTATACATGAGAGATAATAAAATTTAAATCAAACGAAACGTCCAATAGGCCCATCCGCCAAGCATGCTTAAAGTAGGTAGGTCTACTCAATTGGTTGAGTACAAATTTTTTGAACTTCGATTGTAATTATTTAAAAAAGAAGCCATTTGGCTAATTTAATATCTTATTCAACTCATATGGACTGCTAACACAGACTTTGATACAATTGGTAAGTACGTCATTATCTAATTTAATTTGCATTAAAAAAAAGGTAACATTTTTAGCATGAACTCTTTTCCATTAGCCGCTCTACAACTTTAGTAAATATCTAACATGGCCCTTGTTCGGCGGCTAAAAATATCGTTCAATGTCGCCTTGTGCCTGCTTTATGGTCGTAATTCTGTTTTGTACGGGCTTTTGAGGTCACAGTTTTTGTTTGATTTAGAAAGCCTCAGTCCGTTAGATCATTCATTGATGCTAAATGATTCTACTTAGGACGTTGATCTATGAAATTGATATATCTTCGTGTGCAGTTCATTCCACATTCACTGAGTATCCATACCTACTGATATTGTAATTAATGCGAACGCCTGTCTGTCTGCTTCTTTCAGGGTATATCTGTTTACATGACTGATTTCAGCTATCTCTATTTTAAATAAATAAATAAATAATCATTTATTTGCGAATAATGTTGTAACAAACTTATCTGACCCGGTGGCCAAAATTGGTACGGATTTTTATGCCTTTTTAGTTTTTGTTTATATATTTTATTTTTCATATAGATCTAGCGCCGCTGTCACTGGGTCAGATAAGTTTGTCGGACTATACAATATTTGATAATTTGGAACCATTCAACTTAATCAATTCTGTGCAAATGATGAAAAATTCATGTAGGTAGGTATTTAGCCGTTTTGAAATTAAATAGGTAAAAGAAAGAATATTTAAACAAAAAAAAAACGGGTATTTAGGGTACCTTTCAAAGATAGTTGGTAAATTGTATAGATTCACCACTGGTTCGGAATTTCTTATCTACCGGCAAGGTCAATGGTGAAGCAACACACAAAAAAGGAGAATAAATCTGAAGGATTTCAAAGCAAACCGACTATCGACTCCGAACAATCTAAAGCAACAAATTAACAAATGCCGTTCCTTGATCGGGCGCATTCTAATCGGTTCATTAAACATAGCTAAGCTAACATCCTGAGTATAATACATCTTCGGGGGACTAGCAACGTGGGAAGTTAAACCGGTCCGGTCGGAATTCGGGTTCTGCGTTCAGTCACTTATGCTTTTGACACGTCTCGTCAATCCGCTATGTGGGCTATACCTGATACCAATTATATAATTATTCATTAACTTGTTACATTCGCTAAGTAGATACTGGTACACATAGGCACGACTCGCTTGACCCAGGCACTCGACAAAATATTTGTAGTTATTAGAATAGCTCTATAAAAAAAAAGTGCAACCTACATCAATAATAATTGCTAGTTTCAATTGTTTTGATTAGGTAGCTGCAGTTAAGAAGTTACTTGTTACATTTGCGACAGTGCATTTTGGCCAATAGCAGAAGTGTCTACAAACCATATGTTTATTTTTTTATATATGTAAGTATATCGAGTAAACAAGCAGGCGGGTCGGATCACCTAATGTTATGTGATTACCGCTGCCCATGAACATTTGCAGCACCAGAGGAACCGCCAATGCGTTGCAGGCTTTTCAGAAATTTGTTTATCCGCCCTTTGATGAGCCCCATATTATAATCATGAGGGATAACAGAAGAAAGCTGATTCCACAATTTGCAGGTACGTGGCAGAAATGACCTGGAAAGGACAGGAGGTGGGAGAAAACCAGGCTTCCAGATGGTGTGGAAAAAGGAAAGGAGGTGGTGAGGTGGTGAGGAGGATGACGCATGGCCAAAATGTAATTGTGTGTGAGGACTATCAGACGCTGCTAGATCATAAAGATATAGCGCATGCATGTTCAAGCAATAGACCAATTAATGTATAACAGATCTACAACCTTCAACCCGCCAGCCTAGGTGCCTAGGCGACACATAATCCTGAGCGCCTATAAAACATCGAGGGACCAACAGTGTGGGAAGTGAAACCGGTACGGTCGGAATTCGGGTTTGCTTCGTTCAGTCACTAATGTTTTTGACACTCATACCTGGTACCTATTGTATAACCATCATACCATGGTACCTATGATGAGATCCCTACTTATATGTATAGGTAACTGTTTATTTGCTTGCTAAACTGTTGCCTACAACTTTGTTAAGTTGCTAGATTTTATTATTTGAAATCTGGCAAAAACGAGTCAAGGTCTAAACCTGGAAGATGTTTTGAGGCAATATCTCCTGAAGATGCTCCGGTATCGGAGAGAAACGTACGTTGAGGGTATTTTTGAGGGTTTATGTGGTGTGGTGAATGTCGCGGGCATCGGGCTCGAGATACGCACTGTACCACATAGATTTGCCTTCTGTGGCGGATTACTATAGCGAAGTAAACTTCTAGTTTTTTCATTGTCATGGACTTCCGCAAAGTAACGCCTGCTTCCATCCAATAAATAAAGAGAGAGACATACATACGTTGATTTATATGGTAGGAACTAATTAACTCAAACCATCGTTTCCTGGAATCATGGCGTAGATATTGAACGAGTGTACCAGTCACCACGGGCGATCCTGTGAACTCTAAAAATAAAGTTTATTTCTATACGAGCCATTTGACACGTGGTCGCAGTTATGACTGTTTTACTGCCGCAGTCAGTGAGTTCAAGTGACTAATTGTGTTTGTTGACTGTTTGTGGAATGTGACTAATGAGTTTTTATGACGAGAAAAGCACCTAAATAAAAGATAAGGCGGAATTTAGGCATCAACAGAAAATCAGTAGGCCGTTACATTGAAGGACGCAAGAGGGTCCTAGAAAATGCCTTGCCTTTACACAAGTTTAAGAAATCTTAAATTATAAAAGAGCACGGATTTGACTCATTCCAGCAATGCTAAGGACAGCGGTTACTTAGGTATGTAGGTATTTACAAATTGATGAAATGGTAAATTATTTTTTTCAAAAGAGCAACCACCGAGATTTTAAGGTTTTTTGCTGGTAAAAATGTCAATCGGTAGGAATGTCATTCCCGACCAGGGGTAGATTTACTCAATGATTCAAAAGCACTTGTAAAGTTTATTTGGATAAAACATTGGAATTTTGAATTTTTGAACATTGAAATGAATAACGGAACAGTAGCACGACAAATTCCGACAAATTCCGCCTAATTTTTATCGCTGCTGCATGGAACTGCTACCAATGGTGACAATTACCTACCCCGCCGCTGTGTGATTGACGTATTCATCGTTGTACCACTAGATGTCGCCGTAACATGTTTGCTCTCGCAAAACAATTTCGTCCACAATCGATAATTACCTACGAAGCTGTCATGCAATCAGGACATTCCGAGAAAACTGTCTGGCTGAACTAGTACTGGAAACTGTAGTCAACTTGTCCCAAAGTAGAACCTATTCCTCTCTCCAAAGCGAGAGGCCTTTGTCCATCAACGTAAAATTAGTAGACCGTTACGTTGAAGGACGCAAGAGGGTCCTGAAAAAGGAATAACAGAACAGTAGCTCGAAATCCCGCCTAATTGTTGTCGCTGCTGCACGGAACTGCAAACAATGGCGACAATTACATACCTCCGCCGCTTTGTGATTGACGTATTCATCGTTTGCTCTAGGGTTGACACTTGAGGTTTTTGTTACAAAAAAATTGCCAAATGTTGGTGAGTGTTTGTATGGTTTGTTATATTTTGCGACAGTGCAATCAGGGGCCATACTGCCAGCGCTTAAAGGCATATTGTCTCATTATTGTTGACTTTCGTGTTTTAGAATTATAATCCTTATTTTAATGACGTCAAGGTAAGTGACATCAAATTGTCATTTTGAGTAATATTGCTTAAGTATTTCGTTGGCAGTTAAGCTCCAGAACTGATTCTCAGCTGGCTTCCATTGGTTGGTTATCTAAACAATAGCATAAATTCCATTCTAATATAATTAATGCGAAAGTGTGCCTGTCTTTCTGTCTGTCTGTTACGCTTCACGGTCTAACTGTGTGTTAAATAGATTTTCCTATTCTTGATGTTCAAACTACTAGACTAGTTTATTGGACTGCCGAACACCCAGCCAATGTACGCCTGCATATCTAATTTACGAATTACAATCTATACCGAGTATCATAATAATTATTTAATCAAAAACGCCATGTAGATTAAATTATGTTATCGTTTTGTGATATTTTAAAGCCTCTACAATAAACAGCAATTATATTACATAACTAGTTCAATAAATCGAGATATAAATTAAACTAATCAATTTTCTAAAAGCTTTCACTAGACAAAGATAATTTGAGTTTCAATCACCATTTTTCACAGAAACATTTAATTTTGAACTTGAAGGTGCTCAGTGATATTCAATTCAAATAATACCGTTTGCTTGTTGCCAACCCTATTTTACTATATATGTACAACAGTCAACAACCCGTTTATAGGTAGACCATAACCTAACACATATAGTATAAATTACTGTCACCTCAAATATGAGACACCTATTCATAGGACATACAAAGCCGTCGCTAGCATACCTATGTTTTGAACCCTACATTGTCCTAGTTTCCATGTAAACCGCAGATCTAGGTTTTCCGTCTGTTATGTTATACCTATATAGCCCATAGACATGGAACTGTGAGCTAAATTGTTGGTCTACTCTAGCGTCACAAGGATACATTAAATTGTATGTAACTATGTTATAAGTAGGAACTTAACAAGACTAATGCGGCAGAAAGATTGCCTGCACTTGAGGACAAAAAAGTGAAATTACCATGAATACATTGCGAGCATGTTGCCGTTTTTTAAAGCAATTAAATATCGTTTATGGTGGAGGACAGCATCTGAGTCCAAGGCCATTTATTCAAATACCTACCAGTTACCTACATACTGTACACTTTCTGATAATTCTCTTTCCGTCAGTTAACGTAACATGCAATCGTGATGGAATCTGCATAGCTGAGTGTTCTTCATGATGTCTGAAAGGTGAGTGCCGTCTGCCTATCCGCATTTGGCCAGGGCGGTGCACTATGGCCTTAACACTTTTATTCTGAGAACCTGAGAGGAGAAACATGATGATAAGATACCAGGAGTTCGTATAAAAGAAGGGCTAAAAAACAAAATGTACCATGACATGACGCATCATTGCTAAAATTAGCACACTGATTTTCACTAAGTCATGATACAAACTCACGATGTAAGTTCAGCTGATTACCAAAAGAAACTATATCCACATAGTACGTTAGAATCTATGGCGAGGGAATGTAGCTTGTTTTTACATTTAAAAGAACCAGCCAACCATCGCTTAAAACAGCAGGGCGACCGCGTAACTTCTGCATCAATTATTGTTACAGTATCAATTGTTGTGATTGGCTGAATTTATGGTATTCTTGCTGCGTCAATGGATTTTGTCGAATAGTGGAAGAGTGTTAACCAATCAGAGATGATTGCACTTGTTACACTGCAGCTGTCATTTTTTGCCGGTCGCCCTGCAGTATTACTTATTTTAAAATGACAGCTTAATATGGCGTACAAAAGCCAAAACAATCTATACTTATATTATAAATGCGAAAGTTTGGATGGATGGATGTATGTATGAATGTTTGTTACTCGATCACGCCGGAACGGCTGAACGGATTTGGATGAAATTTGGCACAGAGCTAGATTATAGTAGGATTTTTATCCCGGAATATTAAAGAGTTCGCACGGGAACCAAAAATCCTCAATCCACGCGGACGAAGTCGCGGGCATCAGCTAGTATTGAAATAATACTACTTAAAAAGCGATGGTAGTATGCCCCAGTTCTTTGTTTGAAAGACTGAAGTTTGGCGTAAGTTATTATTATTTACTAGAAGTTAGCAATTGACTGCGATCTCACCCATAGCGCTACAGCGCCGATGATGAGGATGATGCAGGACAGTAGGAAGTTAGTAAAATAAATTATTTAGGTTTTGCTCTATGAGAAATCAGGAATCCACACCAAAAACATTTTAATATGATTTTTGGATAGAATCAGGCGTTACTTTGCGGAAGTTCACGATTTAGCAAGAAAAGATTACAAATTTTTTGCTATAACGCGCCAACAGAAAAAATTCTGTATGGTCAAGTATGTAGTTACAAGCGAAGCACCGTGTACCTTCCCAACCAAGCAAGAAAGCCATGTTCCCAAGCAAGTATGCCACCACCACTCACATGCACCACCACACAAGGCTTTTATACTATACTCGACGCACGTTTCGCCCCGACACCGGAGCATCTTCAGGGGATGTCGACTTTACAAAGTGTGTGTGTTTCTGTCTGTTACCTTTTCGACCCCCTTAACCGATTTCGGCGAAATAAATCGAACGAATACAGATAGCGTGCATCCCAGAGACGTATAGGCTTAAGCCAAGAAAGTCATAAATATTCAATACCAGATGATTCCCGGACTTCTTCCGCGTGGATCAAGTTGTTTCGATTCCCGCGGGAACCGAAACCTATCCCAGGATATAACCAAATTTCATCAAAATCGGTTGAATGGGTTGGCTGTGAAAGCGTAGCAGACAGACAGACACACTTTCGCATTTATAATAAATATTATATAGGTAGTAATTATATGGATAAAAGGTCTTTTTAAAAAAATTAACCCACGCTGGAGAAATCGGGCATGATTTAGTAATAGGTACCTAAACCGGCGACCAACCTACAATATAAGCCGGTCAGCTTAGACCACCCAGGTGACGTAAACTAATGGTGTCAACCCTGACATCACCGATAAGACACGTAGGCATTTACCTATTTATAAACAAATTGCAGTTATAATACAATGTGGTCATAGTAATCGACAACTTGTCTACGGAATAAAGTCCAACGTCCTTGCAAATTAACTATAACTACTTTGATAATGCTCGCACATTTGTCATCACCGTACGCGAAAAAATGTTTGATAGAGATCTTACTAACATCTTCACCTGATGCTTTGAAAATATAAAAAAGGCGCTACCATAGCTCAAGAATAAATAGTTATAAGAATAGGTATTTATCTCCGATCCCGCATTTAGTACAGTTCTTTTGATGCGCACATTTTCTCCGTAAAATTGCCCGAATAAGTGACACCTACAGGTGCTCAATGCACAACACGTCCAATATTGAGCCCATATGCGATATTATAAATTATATTAACTATAGCCGTTTTAGTCTTAGTTTATAGTCAAGAATTAGAATGGCCGGCCACTTTTCAATTTACATTTTCTTCGTTAATAGTTAGGTGGGTCCTTACCAAATATTAACCAAGATATTAAAATAAATACTTAGGTACGAAATGCTGGTGATATTGGCAGGCTTATAAGATGTTAAAATGATTCTGACTAATGTAAACCAGAATAGGAAGTTGGGCGAGGTGATAATAATAATATATGTGCGATCAGATTTAGTCGAGTCGAACGTTGTGGCCAACTGCATGAATTCATCAAAGTTTCGAAATCATTTTGTTTATTTTAATGGTCCGTATTATTATCGCAGGGAAAACGGAAATTAAAGCCAAAAGATTCACGCTTGCTTTTAACGAGAAATTATTTTGTATCGTTACTTAATTTTTAAAAAGAAAAGGCAAACAAACTTGCGTTTGATAATAAAATGGTATGTCTATTGAGTAAATAAAATATGAATAAGTGTGTGTATTATGGTGTATTACATAAAACTAATTTTTTCAAGGGACTTTTGACCAAGGGGACCATACGTACATTAATCAAAGCAGGACTAAATGAGTTTTAATTTTCATGCTGTGCATGTGTACTGACTACTGTGTAGCTTTGGTAATTGTTGCTTCAGAAAACGTTAACAATTTTTTTTTATAAGTAAGTACCTAAATACTCAATAATAATTACAATAATCGTCTGTATCTAGTTATGCCCCAAGAACGATTCAGACGAAATTTTGTCTGAGTCCAAGCCAAATTCATTCAAAATAAAATCAAAGATCATCAACCAAAACAATGTACCTAACTACCTTTTCGACTATCAAAGAAAGTGGCGTCTCTACATTTTCATACAATTCACTTAATTCAATGAATCACTTAACAAGTAGGGAAGTAATATTTTATGCAATACAAAAAATACATGCAATTTGAATATCAAATGTACCGCTTTACAAAATAAAACATCGACTGACACTCGGTGTAGACTGTAGACTGCCGAATGAATATTGAAACTCATTTAATCGAGTGGAAACGGAATTGATTAAAAAAACTCTTTCATGTTTTTTTTATAAAATATCCAATTGGTATAATATACTCATCGGCATCTATTTATAGGGTTCCGTAACTCAAAAACGACAATGGAACTCATGAACTCCATTTTCTATTCGCATCTACACAATGATGTTATTTTGTACATTTTTCTTTTTCAAAAGAGCAGTGCGAGTGCAATTCACACACGGTAGAAGTGAAACTTTAGAAAAGTAGACTACGAGATAATAAGATAAATATAACTTGTATTCTATCTCATTCTCTCGCAGGCTAAATCCTATTATGAATATGTTTGTCTCTTTCAATTGTAAAAAAAACCATTAACGAATCAGACTTTCTAATGCTAGGTACATTTAAAGAATCAAACAGAAAATTACAAAAATGGAACGCTTTGTATACACTTGTACCGTGGCGCCAACATCCGTTTCATCGAATTTTCAAATCACTACGTTTCTAAAGAAGTTTCACTTCGAAAACATTTCATAAATTGGTATCCTGAACCATCATCACGCGAGTGCGGCTCTGTTTATAAGTAAAACAGACACCAAAACAAGAATTCTTTGTTGTCACGAGTTATGACATGTTGAAGTATCGACCGCAAGTTTGGCGCGTTTTCTTGACAAGCTACCAACAGCCGTTTTGTTGCGATAAAAGGACGTCAATTGACTTACTGTTCAATTTAAAATAATTCAGGCATCCTTCCGCTTTGGTTTTGTATTTTGTTTCACAAATTGCCTCATTGATTGGTTTTGATATACTGGTCCGAGAATGTGGCTCAATAATTAGTCATCCGGTCAGTCTGGGTCAAGACTCGTGAATTAAATATTAATTTACGAGTTTATTTATTAATTTATTTCGTTAAGGCGGTTTTTAGAATTTAGGACGCAATAATTTGGTTAATGATTCGGTATTAATATTATTTGCAAAAAATAAGCTATAAATAATAGAGAACAACCCTAGTTCAATAAAATGGTAATCTGTTGGAGCAAGATGTCTAAGACGTTTTAATCGAAGCTCCTCTAATTTGGTAGTCCTCTGTTGTGCAGTGTATGGTCTAGCGTTGTCCTGAAGCAGCAGTGGCCTAGAGCGATTGATCAGCCTCGGTTGTTTAGCAGCTAGCTTTTGCATCATGGTTTGCAGTTGCTGACAATAGACATCCACCGTAATCGTCTGGCCAGATTTAAAAAGCTGTAGTGAACAACACGCATTCAGCCATTGCGATGAGCGTTTCCGATTAGCGTACAGGATCCACTTTTCATCACAGGTAATAATTTTATTTAAAATCCCTTCATTATTGTGCCGGTTGAGCTGAATGTAACACAGCAGTCGACGCGCGTTTGTTGGTTTGCTGCACTCAATTCTTGAGGTACCCACCTTTCAAGCATTTTCACCTTCCCAATTTGCTTCAAGTGGATTAAAAGTTTTATCACTAACACCGAAGCCTGCAGCTAGCTCGGACGTGGTTTGCGATGGATCCGCTTCCACAATAACCTTTAATTCTACATTATCAACTTTGGTCTCCGGCCGTCCACGGGGCTTGCTCTGCAGGTTGAAATTTACAGAACGAAGAAAACAAAGAAAACGTTGGAACCAAAAACGCATTATGTTTTCTTTTGCGACACCGCCGCCATACACATCATTAATCCTTCGAGCCGTTTCTGAAGCACTGGTGCCGCGATGGAACTCTTACTCGTAAATAACGCGATATTTCAAGTTTTCCATTTTGTAAGCTGAGTGACGCAAAGAAAAAACCGAAAGAGGAAAAAACAAATGAATTAGGGTTTTCAAAACACAAAAGCATGAGTAAATAGCTGTATAAAATTGAAATTAAAATTCCTAACCAAAGAGCAGATATTTGAGATCAATGTGGCCAGTGCGACAAAACGCCAATTTCATATGTAAGGACCTAATATTAAATACTTTGGGCTGGTTTGGGAAATTTTCCTGCCCTAGAAATGGAATAAACAACATTGCAATTTGCAACATACTCGTAATATAGAAAGAGAACCGACCGATATGGATCATAATTAGCTACATAACTGTTTTTATTTGAGTTTTGGAGGGGCCTAGATTTTCATCTTGGTTTTGCTTAATAGATCAATTAGGTTAGAAGTCGTCGAGTTTTTTTTAATCGACAAGTTAGCCCTTGACTGCGATTTCACCTGATGGAAACTGATGATGCAGTCTAAGATGGTAGCGGGCTAACCTGTTAGGGGCATGGCAGTTATATTAAACCCATATCCCTATTAGGTTTCTACACGGCATCGTACCGGAACGCTAAATCGCTTGGCGGCACGTCCTTACCGGAAGCCTCCCACCAGGCCAGACCAGGGAAAATTCATAAATTTCCAAACCCTGCCGGGGATCGAACCCGGGACCTACGCACGTTAAGGCAACAGCGCTCAACACTGCGCCACGGAGGTTTCTCCCTCTTTGCATGAAACTAAGCAGGATGGTTAAAGTAGGTATAACTTTCATCGTGGGTAGTTATAGCAACCACCACATCCTCATTGCGTCCCCGACGACAATCGGAGGATGTCCCCGTGGTGGAATTTATAGCACTCGTGATTTAAATGTATAATGACCACGTAGGCGTTACACCGGTTGAATATCATTTGTTTCTGTTTGATGAGGGATGCCATGCGGGTAATAAACTAATCAGGACGGTAATAGTACCTACATTAACCAGGCTGGAAATATAGCAATTCACGACCGAGTAATATTGGAAGGAGTGAGGCAAAGCCGAGGACTCCCCTAGTGATTTTAAAAGGGCGAGGCGATAGCTAGGCCGTGAATTGCTATTTCTGTCGAGACTCGTTCTTTTCTCTAATTTGCAAGGAAAAAGCTTGGTGGTGGTTAAAAAACATGTAGGTACTTATTAATACGTATCTAAACAAGTTGAAGGGTGATGTTTTATTCGCAAAATAATGTTTTTATGATTTATTTCATACCTACAGCAAAAAACATCAGCACCCAGCCCAAACGCTTGAACTTAGAAAGCTGAAATTTTGCTCATAGGTTTCCCGTAAAATGTAAACAGGGAATAAAGACAAAGTCGCGGGCAATCGTTAGTTTGTCTGCAAAGATTATCATTTTTGTTTTCAAAGGTTTGTCATTATGATAGCACCTAAGTATATTATTCTTAGCTTATAAAATAATATTTTAAAATAACAACAATAATTTGTATGCAATCAATACTCAATAGTTACATACAGATCACTCTTATACTACATCATGTTTCGACGACCGGTTCGGGAACTAGATTCTACTGAGAAGAACCACCAATAAGCTCTGCTGTTGCACTTTCGAATCGAAATCCAACATGAACTGAACCTGG
This sequence comes from Erebia palarica, assembly GCA_964035005.1. NCBI lineage: Eukaryota > Metazoa > Arthropoda > Insecta > Lepidoptera > Nymphalidae > Erebia > Erebia palarica. Next base: position 15,283,725 of record OZ035989.1, read on the forward strand.
AAATATCCTGAAAAGCTCAAACCCCAGTTCACTCTATTATAGAGCATCGGGCTGTCGGTGTAAATTTATCATTACAAAGGTAACCGTGATAGGAATATGTTCAGTTTTTTGTCGATATCTACCTGGAAATTGGAATCCGATACCTGGCTGATATGGTTGAAACATGTTCGGTATTAATACATTATTAGTTCAATGCTTTCAGTTCTTATTAAGTAAAAGGTACTTACTACTTAGATAAGTATCTAGTATTACAAGAGAAAATTCGTATTTAGGTAGGTTCATAGCACATAAATGTAATATAATGAAAATAGCCCAAAGAGTAGGGGTACGCAGGGGTTTAATATAACAGCCATACCCCTAACAGGTCAGCCCGTTACTATCTCAGAGTACATAATCACTTACCAAATTACCATCAACAAGTAACTAACTTACCTATAGTGGAATACAAAAAAGTAAGTACAGGAAGGAAAGTTGAGCGCGCAAATTAATTTAGGAACTCAAAAAAATTAATTAAAGTACCTTATTATAAGTAATGGAAATAAAGCAAAACCTAGTTTAAGATACCTAAATAACCTATTTATTCGTGATACTTACACAAAAGGTTATTGTACAATACGCACGACCTTGTAGAATGTAAAGTATCTTTAGCTCGATCCAAAAAAAGATGAGATCGCGATTTGCGAGAAATAAACAAAATTCTTGCAACCGCAACACAAAGCAAGCATGTTTTCCAACTGATTAGAAATATCCAACTAAGAATGTAACTGCTTTATAGTTAATAGGAGTGTTTGTATGTGAGATTCCCCTACCGGAAGTAGGGACCTACTTCTACGACCTAGTTTCTTTTTCCAGAAATGAGATTTCGTCAAACTGCTCGATTTCCTCCATACTAGAAGGGGCATGCCTTATTCCTTATACTAATTAATTAATTCGCACAATTCTTTACTAACAAAATACATCAAATAAGTACTTTTGGCACATTTATGATTTAATAGGATTTTCTACTAGCCAGAAAAAAATAGCAAGATTTCCTATTCAGTCTCGCAAAACAATAATTGGACTATTCTAAGCAATCGAAGTAACCTGAGGGCTAAGACTCATATGGTTCGAGTGATTCACACCAGTCAGACTGTTCATAATATGTACATGGCTGCAACATGAACACGTAAGCAGTAAGCACGCCACAGACTAAATAAGTGTGTCGCGACTCGCGAGCCGTGAGTCATGTGTGCGCACATACTTAATAAAAATTAAATAAAAAATGTAATACATCTTTCCTAAACAATCAATGTCAGATTACAGACGAGAACTGCCGGGCGACCGCGTATCTCTGACAGCTACAGTGTAACGATCGCAATCACCTCTGATTGGATAACACTTCCACTATTGGACAAAATCCATTGACGGAACGTACACAGGTAAGTAGGTACAACTCTTTATTTATGCACTCTAGAAGTCCATTCGATTTCGTCCAGTAGTAGTGCAGTGGGTACATAACTATAGGTCAAGTTTTTTTTGAACTACGATTATATTTGGTATTCATCGGATTTTATAAGAAATTTTAAAGATATTCAATATTTTTGATAGTATTCATTATTTTTGAATCCTAAGAAGAAAATAAAATTAAAAACTTTAAAGGAATTAACTTATAGGTATTTACTCCACACTACGCATTTACAGAGCATGTGCACCAAGTACCTATCGTCAGTAACAGTTCTTTAACAAAAGAAAAGACCACGTGTTTTAAGAAAGTAACCCCACCACAATGGTGAATGGTAATACAAAACACCAAGCGTTGTCCAGTATCTAGCTTACGTCTAAACACAATTCACTTGACCCCGACTCTGCCTGTAATACCTACAACTGTATCGATCCGAATCAAACGTTGAAACCAATGACCAAATTCAAACTCAAAGCACACTCGGCAAAAGTTCCAAAGTTCGGAGTCTGGCAGTGACATGCAAATTCACCACTCGAAATGCAACGTGACATGACGATTGGGTGGGAGGGCAGGTAGGGTTGTCAACGATTCATCGGTTTGATGCTGCACATAAAGTTTTGTCCTGCTGCAATTCTGCAGTACTTATGAGACGAGTGACGAGTGATGACACAATGTAAAGAAATTGAATGAAACAAAAAGAAAGAAACAGAGATTATATAAGCAACAAATACCTAATTCAATCGTGATAGGTACAATAAATTATACGAAATAATAAAAGGTAAGACAAAAAATGATGATGCGAAACTAATAACAACCACAAATAACAACTTCCCATGAGGTGAAAAACAAATCTGATCAAGAAAGAAGAAAGAAAGGAAACGTTTTTATTCAATCACAATATTTAGTTTAAGAAACTATCAAATTAGATATAGCAACAAAGTTGTGTGGCCAAATACAGTTTGATCAGTGACCAGTGCAGGGAAATATTGAAACTGACCAGTCCTTGAATGAGCAGCAATCAATCTTAACGTTAAAATTGACTGCTCTGGATAAAAAAAGGAGTAAAACGCGTCCACGAATTGAAAATTGAATGCTTTATCAACCGATGCCGTGAGGTGTGGCAACCCTAGGGCCCGGCGGCATTCCTAGCTGGGAGGGAGCGGTCATCGACCGTCCTCTGGTGGCCGTATAAACTACGCAGCCGCATAAGGTCAATACAGCCCGCCTCGCCGCCACGACCGGTCCGATCCGCGCTGGGTACTGCCACGCTTTCCATTGCAGATCTTGATTCATGAGGCCACGGGTTCCAGTTGAAAAAGAAATTTCAGTTGGAACCCGCACTGAAAATTGAAAGGAGATCGACCATCACCCATACATTGGTTGGGTCCAGACCTTGATGAACAAGTCCCAAATGTCATTTTTTAGATAAAAATAAAAAATATCATGGTAGTAAGTTTGATTTTCAATGCTTAACTACTTAGGTACTTACTAAATTAATTAATTAATTGCTTATTAAATAATCAAGATAATTATTGGGTTATGTTTTGTTCGAGAATCATAAGAATAATTAAATGTATAATTTTTATATATATTTATGTGAAACGTGTTATGAAATAATTTTATAAAAATCAGTATACAAATAAATGGTAGGTAGATAAAATGTATAATAATAATAATAAAAGCTTTTATTAAAGGCATTAAAATGTGTGTAACCTATGTTTGTACTTATGTGAATTTCTAAACTTGCCACTATATTTTAGAGTAGTTCCCCTAAACCGAATGGACTGAGAGGAACACAAAATGTAACTTCGATGACAATACAATAATACGGTAACATGAATGCCTCATGATGGAGCTGGGAGGTAACCATAGGAACTCTTCAAATTATCAACGTATCTCCATCATGTGTGTGCTGGAGAAAAGCTTATTGAAAAAAAGGTTTTACAGGTATCTATATTGCTGTGAATGTTAAAATAACTTGTGAATGATTTGTACATTTTTAACTGATTAACACATCAGAAATGGCGGCCTCGCACCGGGAAGCGCAGCGTTGGACGACCCCCCACTAGGTGGAGGGACGATCTCAAGCGTGCAGCTGGGAGCCGCTGGAAACAAGAGGCACAAGACCGTGCTCTGTGGCGATCCATGCAGGAGACCTTCGTCCAGCAGTGGACGTCTATAGGTTGAGACGACGACGACATATCAGAAAGTGTAGCAATGTGTAAGCTATTGCGTTCCATCTTAGGCCGCATCATCACTTCCCATCAGGTGTGAATGTTGTCAAGCGTAAGCCTAAAATGAATAAAAAAAAGCTTACGTGTTAATGTCAAATATGTAAATTGTAAGTGTGCTTATTAATTTTAAAAAAATCTGTATCCAATGTTTGTCAGTCAGCCGAATTGTCAGTAACCCAACAGCTTATACCTCTACATAAATCTCAAAGATAAGACGACCGCACGTGTTAAGTGTTAAATTGTCGCAAACGTTCTAATTCACCTCAAAACCCACTTTTTCCAAGTCGGCCGAGTAAATAATCACTTGAGTTAGGCAATTTTACCAAACAAACGCGTTACGTATGCGAATTTTATTCCGGTTACGATTTTACCTTCCAACTACGTAGAACGTGGATTCGCTTTCGTAAGCGATTAATGAGCATCGTACCTATTTCCTTTCCCAGACTAAGTGAACTAGACTAGCTAGAAAATATATTTTCTTTAACCTGATTAATGGTAGTGATGACGCAGTCTGGGATGAAAACTCATCGTTAACGAAAGAGATTCAATACCTAAAGGAGGAACGGGTATTAGGAAGGTTTAAGGTTCTAAGGTTCTTGGGTTTAAGTCCTGCTTTCGGTGCAGGCCCATATTAAGGCAGATACTCCAGAACGTGTTATGTCTTAAACGAGACAGACTTGAAAGAAATATCCATCAAATATTCACATGAAACCATGCGATGGGGCCAATCACCAAGCTGGCAGCAAAAACTATGTAAAGAAAAAGTACCTATTCTCAAAATTGGTTCAGATTTCACAGAATTTGTGTCTAATCGACCAAAACTTTCATCTCCTATGCCGATGGAACCCAATTAGATTAGATTAAAAACAATTAATATTTGGGCTCTGCATACATTTATAAAGCAACAAAGTATCAGATATTATTTGTGTCCATACAATGTGTGTCTTTCTGCTACGCTTTCCCGGCCTGTCTATTCGAATTTTGGTAAAGAGTAATGTTTTTTAATTCCCGCGGGAATTCCTTAATTTCCTTGATAAAAAGTGCCCATGTACTTCCGGTATAGTACCCATTTTTTTTTAGATACCCATCAAAATCGGATGTAAATATGGGCCGTTAAAGTGTAGCAGACAGACAGACATTTTCGCATTTATAATTATTAGTATGGATAAGTGGGTACTTCCTACTTAGGTAATAGGGATAGGTAATAGGAGAGGAAGGCGAGAAGGCGATCGAAAAAGAAAATCTAAAATCATGTACTTACAAGATACCGATATAAAAATAGCTAAGTACTACCTACTAACATTAAAAAATCTTTACTAGGAATTATAATCAACGGAAACGCGTTAATTATTGCAGTAACAATGGATATCACGACAAGCATGTCTCGACATGTTTTTATACATACGTAGGCTTCAAAGCGCAAGTACAAATTCATATGATACAGTGGGTCCTCGCCCACACAAATGATGACAGACTCTCTTCCATTCTCACCTAGGGTTCTGAGCCATAGGGATTTAAGGAATTGCATATTTGACATTAGAGTGACACAATTTTGCATTGAAAATAGGGATAATGACAACTCAATCAAATCAGCAACTCTTTTTCAAACTTAAAAACGCGCTTCTAGTATGGAATTTTGTATGAACTATGTACTTGTGACGTCATCAAATTTCAACGCACTTTTTATCGTTAATCGATAGTTTGAAATGATTATCAAACTTGAAACTAACTGTGGATGTGACTTAGGTATTTTGGAAGACCCTCTATTTAATAAATCACTAAGAAATAATATATTTTTGACACAGGCATCATCCCTATTCTGCCAGTTTCCTCCGTCTGGTCCCTGTCACCCCGCAGCGTTGCTGTCTAGACGCCTCCGTCGAGCTACTGGTAGGAAAGAACATATTTTGTTAGACTGTGATACCTTCATGACGGGTTGGTAACAAACTTTCTAACAATGGATAATAATAACCCACTTAGTCATATTACGATCATGCATATTCAGCGAGTTTCACAGTGACATAGGCAAATAGGACTAGGTATTGTTGAGAAATTGTCTATAACTTAGTGCCTACCCCAGAAGCCCCGTTGTCCTAGTTGAGCGACAAAAGCAACGCGACGCGATACGACGACATAGAAGATGACAGACATGTCTTCAAATCACATACCTACTTAGTTATTTCAGTAAATTCGTTAATTAGAACTTTTATAATAATAACAACATACTGAATAAGTACTAGATGATGCCCGCGACGATTATGATTTTTGATTCCCGCTGAAAATCTTTAATCCACATCACTTCTTGTATAGAATGGCATTCCTCGTTAACAGGGATTTCCCGGGATAAAAATTTCGACAAAATCGGTTGAAAAGATGAGCCGTGAAAGCGTAGAAGTCAGACAGACTGACTCTTTAACTCAGAATAATTTAAGTAATTTAGGCAAGACTAATTTAAGTACGGAGTTTTATGGATAAAGAATTGAAAACAAGGCGAGAATATTTCAAAATTCATTAGGGCCGTAATTATACTATGTAGAACCTATTATGTACTTAAATACTTAATAAAATTTATGTTAATAGTAAGTCGTAATATGTCACTTTTTTTATCCCACCACCTTGTCAGCACGGGTTACACTTTGCCCCAAGATGGAGTGGATCAGGAACTTTCGTCGAGTTTTTTTGTGCATAATCCTGAGTTCCTACTTATCCAAATATTATCAAAACCGATCCATGCAGTCTCTAAGCTAGGCTGAACTGACCGGCCCTATAAGTTTATTCCTGTCCCTTTTCGAAGTGAATGCTATGAAAAGGATAGCTGTATATTTAAACCTGTCATTTTAGAATTAGCCACAATACCTTTCCCTAAGCTTCGCCTAGTTCTTTATTCTATCCGTGTCACAGCTATTTCAAAAAAAAACTTATAAGATATATGTAAAGTTTAAATTGAGCAGTTAAGTAAAGCTGTTATTCTGTCGAGAGAACGCTAAGAGGAGATTATTTAAATTTAAAGACATTGGCAACACTGGAGTCGTACAAAACTGAAGGCTGAACAAAAGAAATCTAGTAAAGTCCCACTAACTTATCTGGCCCGGTGGGAAAAATAGGAACGAATTTTTATAGGTACCTGTTTAGTTTTTGTTATTATTTTATTAACCGACTTCCAAAAAAGGACTTCCTCAGCTTTCACTGATAGACTGATTAATTGCCGCTACACAAAGAATCTATATATATTGAAAAAAAAAATAGTTCTATCCTCCTTTTAAATGATTTATTCACGAGAATGCAGGTGATATAAAATTAACACAGTTACGGTTATTAGTTTTAATTCGGCAAGGTGGCCGGCAGTTGCCAAATCCAGCATGTGCCAGCCAATCATGTGTGAACGCTGTTACCGAATTGCGCCAAGATCCTTTGATGTTTATGAAAACCCACAAAAGTCGGTTATCCAGAGATTTGCAATTATAATGCCTTCGAAGTTAACTATGTTTGTAATCAGATAAGTTTGTCGGACTGTATAAGCGGTGATAATTATGCTGATAGCCTAGTCCTAGTGGTTATAGACACCCGACTTCCTATGGATTTCGAAGATAAGTATGTGCGTCAAAAAAAGTTATCACTTTACCGTAGAAGGAAAACATCGTGTGGAAACCTGCATGCTCGAGAGCTCTTTAATGTTCTCAAAGGTGAGTGAAGTCTGCCAATCTGCACTTGGCCAGCGTGGTGGATTATCGCCAAACCCATTCTGAGAGGTGCTCGGTATTGAGCTGGCAATTGCTTGAATTGATGATGAAATTACGGATTTGTAGTTACTAAAGCTAGGGTAGGGTGTTAACTAGCCACGGCCGAAGCCTTCCACCAAGCCAGACAAGCGAAACAGCAGAAATTACAAATTTTCAAATTAATCCTGCCGGGGATCGAATACGGTACACAAAATTCACCACCGAGAGATGGATAAAGGGAAAAATTTGTTATCGTCGAATATTATCATGACTCATGTATATTCCGATAGGTAACTGCACATTAAATTAAGTTAAAGTTAACTCATAGTTAACTATCTACACAGCATTGGCAAGCGTCATCGTATGATTCAAATTTGTTTGTATATCGCGCGCAACAAAAATTTTTTTGTAACTTGATAAGCGGATGATAACAGTGGTACCTACATGTTGAATTTAAACTTATCAACATGTACTTCAAACTGTACACATGTACAATCTTCAAATAAACTAGAGTCGCTAATCGTTACTTAAGGACCTCTTTAGGAATAGATTTTGTATTGAAATAAGTTCATTAATTAATGATTAAGCGACTCACTCAGTGCAGCAGTAATCAGTTTATTTTACTTACTCATAATTGAAGAGTAGCTTTACTTACAATTCTTTAACCACTTATTTACCTACACAACAGTTTTTTTAGCGCAAATCTTTTTTAACTATACATCTCTAAACTAAATTATACTTAAGTAAGTATCTAGTTATAAAATTTCCCTCTGATAATGCTCCTCGCGGAAAAATATATCATTAGCATTATTAATTTGCTTATTCAGTTTGACTGTGTTGAACAGAATTTGCCACAGTTTAGTCGTTTTAACTATATAATCTCGTGATATTTTTAATGTTTCATACACATCGATTTACCATTAACATAAGTAACTCATCCGAAAACTTGATTTACTTAGAATTCGGTGATTATTTACTAAGGCTAAGTATTTACTATGACGAATCGCCCAAGTTTTTCCAAGACAGCGGATCCGATGACGGCATAGCTAGCCACTCGTGTTATTCGACCGTGGACAATTCGCGTGCGGCACCGTAATAAATATTCAACAAAAACAAGTTACTTACCTTGGGTGAATAATGTCTCGCGTTCGAAGTATTGTCCATAGTCTTCGTGTTATTATATGTGCTTTTTAGATGATACTTAGTAACTAGTAAGAACTTAGTCGCATTGGTTGGGACGTTGGGGTCCCAAGGTGCTAGAATGACGTTCCACTAGGTTGACGACCTTCCTTGCGCAGTAGTAAGCCTTGTAAGTTGCTGTGGCCTTATAGTGGAAGGTCCCAGGTTCGATTCCCGGCAGGGTAAATTTGGGAATATATAATTTCTGATTTTTCTCTGGTCTGTTCTGACTTCTGACAGCTTAGCAGCTAACTTAAGTTACCTAGTTTTATGAACTTTAGAGGTAGAATTTTTCAACCGAATTTGATGTTTGGTATAGGGATAGGTTGTCCCGGGGCATAGGCTTTTATCCCAGAAAAAAAAGTTCCCGCGGGAATAAAAAACCTAAATCCACGCGGAAGAAGTCGCGGGCATCAGCTAGTAGCAAATAAAATAAAAGTTTTTCAATATTTAGTCGGTTATCACAATGACAGAAACCAAAAATACATAACCACTCGGTAATTAAGTATGTACTTAGTAAATAAATATAAAAATGCTAACAAACGTCCAGGAAGAAGATAAAAATATTGTGACAGCAAAAACTTTGACCGTGTATAAATTCATGACCAGTTAACTATTGTTGTTCACACATTACGCCATTGTTCACATGACATTGGAATTTAAAACTATTTAATCCATCATCATCATTTCGACGACCTCCCTGGCGGAGTGGTGAGCGCTAATGTATTATAAGCGGGAGATCCTGGGTCCGATCACCGGCAGGGTCAATTTGGGAATTTATAATGACAATAACATTGTATGGAAGCAACCGGCTTCGCATCCAGCAGCCCACCAGTCAGTGTAAATACTTGTGTAACGAATCAATTGTATTTTTTTAAAATTTTGTATTATTTTTATGAAAAGAGCAACTGCTGAGTTTCTTGCCGTCTCTTCTCAGTAGAATCATTTTCCGAACCGGCGGTGGAGTTTGACTTGTCATAAGTTACACAAGTTGTCCTACGTGAAATAAATAAATCATTAAATCATTTTACTTCAGCCGTGGCTAGATACCACCCTACCAGCACAGATGCAATTTAACGTTCCAGTACTATGCCGTGTAGAAACTGATTAAGGGTATGGGTTTAATGTAACTGCCATACCCCTGATAGGTTAGCCCGCTACCGTCTTAGACTGCAATCCATTGCCAGCTTACTAACTGAGGGGGCTAAGGCCAGTTTATCGAAAAAATGTAATTTAAGTAAGTACTTACATAATTCAAAAACTAAAATAAATTGAGAATATTACGTGAGTACTTTATAACCATGTCACCCTTTTCCGCAATAAAAGTCAGCATTATATTAGCGGCACGCTATGATGGCCGGTTTGACGTTTGTCCGCTCATGAAGTTCCGTATTAATTGATAACGACTTTGAAGGAAATAATTGTATTACTTTATTGACGATAGTGATGTGCAGAGATTCATAAATTTTATCGAATGTAGTTTTAGGTTTAGGACTCAAAATTTATTTATTAAATTGATTTCTTAAATGTATACAAGTGTAGAAAAATCAGTTTGCACCATTTAAGGGGTGAATGTACTTGTGAATATGAACAATTTTCACTATGTGGACAAACCTCTGAAATCGCAAAAAAATATCAATAAATTTTTAAAAATGGAATCTAATACGATCGTCACATAGGATCGCTGGCTAGCACAACTACTACCTCCGGCAAACTCGCGTCAATGCTCAATGCAAAACAAAGCAGTTTCGAATTGACGTTGCTTCGAAAAGTATAAACTGTCAGTGCAATGCGATTGTGATATAGTTTTGACCTGGCTTTGGATTTCAAATATTGATACTGCATTACTGTTGACCCTTGCTCGTTAATTTGGACTCTGTTCAAGCCCTTTGTTGTGGATTTCGTCGATATGACCGAACGTACGCAGAGAACTGTTCTAAATAGTCAGACACGTGAGTTCGTAATACGCCTTCGTAACTATTTCGATCGTGAAGCTCAAAATGGAGGGCCAATTTTACCTATAACGTCAGTGGTTGAACGCGTAGCTGATGCGCTTAATATTGGACAACGAACTGTTAGACGGATAACTAAAAAAAAATATGGCGAGACTGGCACAGAAGAAAATAAACTTCACACACCAAAAAAGAGAAAACGAGCAAAACCAGTCGTAGGCATCGATAGCTTTGATGCCGATGCTATCCGAAGACATGTTTACGGCTACTATTTACAGAAGGAGTATCCAACAAGAAAAAAGTTGGTGCATTCACTGAAGGAAGCTGGATTATTCTTCGGTGGGGAAAGTTCTTTAACGAAGATTTTGAAGACCATTGGATTTCGATACAAAAAATGTAACAAACGCAAAATATTGATGGAAAGATTTGATATAGCGATGGCAAGGTATACTTTTTTACGGCAAGTGAAAGAAATCAAAAATTGGCAAAATGTTGTGTTCTTGGATGAAACATGGCTTAATGCTAACCATACTGTAGGCCGTTCTTGGAACGATGACACAGCAGCATCTACTTCCAAAGTTCCTGTAGGAAAAGGATCGCGACTTATAATTTGTCACGCCGGAACCATCAACGGGTTTGTCGAAGGTTCTCTCATGGCTTTTGCGTCAAAAACCACTGGAGACTATCATGAAGACATGAATGGAGAAAAGTTTACTGAATGGTTTACCTCAATGTTGTGTAGCCTCCCTGAACCATCTATTATAATTATGGACAACGCCCCATACCACTCGATGCAAATTGACAAGCCACCTGCCCAATCCCAAAAGAAAGCTGATATCGTCGCATGGCTTCGTAAAAATGGCGTAGATGCAAACATGAATATGTTAAAAGCGGAATTAGTACGTCTTTTAAAAGAAAACAAACCAACCAAGATCCGATACGTCATTGACGAAATAGCATTAGAACATGGGCACAGAGTTATACGGTTACCGCCTTACCATTGTGAGTATAATGCGATTGAGTTGGTGTGGGCTCAAATTAAGGGATATGCTGCAAGACACAATACAGAACCCCCATTTACCACAAAAAAAATGCTAAAATTATTAGAAGAAGCTTGTGAACATGTGACTAAAGGAGACTGGGAAAAGGTTGTGAATAGAACTGTTAAATTAATAAGGGAAGATTATGAAAGAGATGTGAAAATAGATAATATTATAGAAAACGAACATATAATTATTAATGTATGTGATGATAGCAGTGACGACAGTGAAAATAGTAGTATGGACGAATCTGATTAATTATGGCCTTTTGTGGCACCTTTTTTGGTATCTTTTGTATTCATATGTTTCTTGTGTGCATATAAAGTATGTATATTCATTTTCGTTCAAATATTCAGTTCGTTCAAATAAATTAAATAAACATATACATTTTTGTTTTATTAAACCTATTTAATCAGGTACAAAAACAAAACTTAATTGTTTTTTGTTCGAGAATAAATTGACATTCCACATCACTATTGTAATGTGTCAAACCGGCCATCATAGCGTGCCGCTAGAGTAAGATTAGTTGCTATAATCATGGCATATAAAAATTAGCATTATATTCATTGGAACAATTTGGAACGAAGATTTATAATAACTGGTAATCTTAGAATTTTATTATTAATATATCGCCTACAACTAATTAATTTACCAAATTCGTAATGAAATTTGAAATGAAATTTATTTCTGTATATGTCACCGTAACATTGTAAAAACCGTTAGATTATAATCTAACTCGCGAAATTCTAAACTGTCGAAAGATTAGAATTTAACGAATTATTTTCCGGTAGATTGTAATCTGATAGGTATTTAAACCCGATAAAACATAATTATTTATGTCGAACCCTAACCTAACCTACAAGAAAGAGACAAGAAAACGTAAATAAAATGAATATTTCAAAAATTGACACTCAGAACATTGAACAGTTTACAATTTTTCGACAGTTTAGAATTTCGCGAGTTAGATTATAATCTAACGATTTTTACAATATTACGGTGACACATTAACAACTTTGCACCTTTAACCTTATTTCTAAGATAAGAACGACGACGGCTTAAAAAGTATTTAAAACTGTGTATTAGGTGGAATTAAGTAAGTCCTGAGTATATTTAACTATATTTATACTAACTATATTTTAATAGCTGTACTACATTCATACACTAGAACTCGATTCACTAATATTTAAGAAACGTGAAGTCCATTCAAGTAGATATATATATGCAGCTATTTTAGAAAGTAAGAAATCAAAAATTGCAGGTACGTGCTCGATCTAGAAATTGAAACACCTACACAAATTGCTTTTTAACTAAGTAAGCACTTATTTCACAGGATAAAAGTCTTTAACAAAATTGTAGGTCTTCCAATTATTTCATTTATCAGATCATATCCACAAAACAATTAAGTAGTTACTTACCTACTTACTTACCTTATCCATGTATAGCACGTACTAATTAGAGAAGCAAAACTGTTTTATTGCGCATTAAATTGATGTAATGCAAAAAAGGAACATCGTGTGGAAAACCTGACATGACAATAACTAGCAGACAATGGTAGAGTTCGCAGGCTTGTTTATCGTCACCATTGTAAGTACAATATGTTATAATACCGGATTAGTTAATTCAGTGAGTAATTTTTTCTTCCCTGGTCACTAGACCAACGTTAGATGACTGGTTATTCGTACGAAGTTTATCTATGATGTTGTTTTCCGCTCGAACCGGTTCCGTTAACGTTGCTCTGCCGGCATTATAGGCAGCCAGTAACTAGGTCGGTGTTCTCGATCGTGTTAGTAACGAAATGTACTCACTCTCATATCCGGCGGTCCAGGACCAAAGCGACACCATCCCCAAGAGCCAGTGATACAAGAGCCCTTCGATCTTCCAATAGAGTGGGGCGTACAGGGGTCTGGTCAGACGCAGCGCCATCATCCACACCACGTAAGCGGGGATGCAGTAAAGGTTGTTCGCGACCGCGAATGCCGTGCGCGCCACGATCCTCACGTACCGGCTGAAAAAGCAGGGCCGCGTCGGTTCACCTTGCCGCCTCGCCGTACAGGCGCGGCGTACCGCGAGGCGGCCCCCGCCCTCCTGCGGACAGCTGCCGAGCGCGAGGCTTTCGTCGGGCGGACAATGGCGCTGCGCGTTCAATCAATCAAACACAGGCGTACATTCGACGATATTTAATAATGGAATCGTTCACCGGATCACTGACGGTTATTTCGTTAAGTAGATTGCGAGTACAAATTTAAAATTCGCCCGCCGGCGAGCGACAGACCGCTCGCCGGCGAGCTCACATGCGATTTCATTTGCGACACACACTTTACACCGACGTAACATTAACTCGTACGACGCGAGCACACATAGACAGACATACACAATTTTTTTAGTTTACGATGCATACTGTGGCACGACCGCGGCCGGTCGGATTCGTCGTGTAAAAACAATACAAAGTTCATATATAAAATTAAAAAACGACATCGGACCGCTGAAATTATACAAAAATTACAATATTAAAGACTGTACACTATCTAATATATACAATAGTCGCCAGCATAGATATGTGCGGGGGCAGTATATGTACAGGGCGGTGGGTCGAGGCGCTCAGACGTTATAGTCGTGCGCCATGAGGCCGTGCACTTGTTCGAGGCGGAAGGCGAGCCGCTGCTTCTGAGAGAACTCGTCCTCCTCGAGAGTCACCATCAGCTGCTCGTTGTACTTGACCGCGTAAGCGTACAGTTCGTTGAGCGCGCAGTTCGTATTGAACTCCTTCGTATGCAGGCGCGACTCCTCCGCCAGCATCGCGTTCATATCCTGGTCGGAAATAGCTGGCATCAGCTTTATGTCCGCGTAGTAACGCTCCACCCACTCCTTGTACACGGGGATATCTTTGGCGTACAGGAGCTTGGAGGACGGCGAGTCTTTGCCGAGGATGTGGTCGGAGGTCGAGCACGAGTCCATGAACGTTTGCGCGATCACGGACAGACAGGAGTCGACGGTATTCGACTTGTGCACGTCGAACACGAAGTTGGGATTTTTGATTAAATTCACCCAGAAACGCAACGGAAGAGAGTTGCTCTTCCAGGTATGCACAACTTCCGGATCGGATATGGCGTGCTGGAGCGCCTGATCGTCGAGGAAGTCGAACATGTACTTTATCGCGAGCGGTAAAGCGGAGCCGCGGTGAGCTGTACTGAAAATAGTCTCGAATAAATCATCGACGAACTTTTGCAGTGTGCCCTTAGTGGCGAGAAGACGCGTGAGATAGATTTCGGACACCATTTTGTTTCCGCGCTCGCCCTCCTTATGCGCGTCACCGTCGTGGTGTCTCACGAGGTGCCAGTATTTGAAACCGCCCCCGTGTTCGTATTTCAGCGGGCTAGCCGGAGGGCTAGCGGAACCGTATTTGCCTCTATTAAGGGTTTCATAAGTGTGCGACTTGTCATTCTTTTCCATATTAGATAGATTGTAAACCGAGCTCTGTTTAGCAACTAGGCTCAGGCAAGCGCCGTCGGGTACGCGATAGTGATTGAGGGTATTGAGCTTACGCCATTCGCCTTCGCATTTGGTGGTGCTATCTTCGTCGTACAGAATCAAGCGGCCGCAAGCGCCCGTGCGCCATTCCAAATCCAACTCGTCACGACTCGGCCTCTGAGAGTACGGCGTGGCGCGGTAGATAGCGTCTAAACATTTCTCTTTAACTTGGCTAATCGTATCACAGTCGAGTACTTTTACGTGCACGTTTTCCGTCGTAGCCTCTAAACCGCTCACGAAGATGGTCTGTTGCGATATGGACACGCTCACGGTCATCGGTTTGAAATCGATCGACTGCCTAATTAGTTTCTCCTCGCTCAGAGAATATCGCGCCTCGGAGGTTATTACATCTACGGGCCCTTTGTCTACTTGACCTTTCATAGATCTAAACAACAGATAGAGCGGCTCGCCAGCGCACTCGCGCAGGAATTTGTACAAAAGAAACGTGAACCAAGCGCTCAACATTTTCTCGGCAACGCTTTCGGTGCGCCGCAGTAACAACTTGGGATGGCTCTTGCTCTCCATGCACTTCTCTATGAGCTCGGCCAGGAGAGTCTTTAACACGTCAGTACAATACTCCATCTTACTCTGTAAAGTTACCATTATAAGAGAAGCTACATTAACACGATCGCGCATGGAAAAATATCTATTGCTTTCTAAAGTACGGATAAATAATAGAAGGAATGTTTTATGCATAATAAGTTGCCCGAACAATCTCAAGCCCTTTTCTTTTCTAATAAGCTCTGGACGTTCCCACTGTAGGACGGCGTGGTCGTCGATGTTAGGGAACAGGATCTTCATCGCGTAAGTGCGGTAATCTAGGAACGGAATGCCGCCCGTCACGTCGCCCGTCAAGTCCGTCATCTCAGTCTGAAGCTCCGCGAATGCCTCCTTACACTCCGCAGCTACCCTTAACTCTAAAATATCCATTTGCTCTTGCATATTCTTTAAAACTCTAATATTCTCAGTTGATTTTCTCCTATACATAACTAGAAACACGACAAATACTAAAATGAGTATTACAATACTTGCTATAACACCGAATAATACTGGCTTCCCTATAGCCGCCTGCAAGCCGGCTTGCGAGGAATACGATAATTTACCAATCTTATACGTAAGCGCCCGCCCGACCTTGACGACGACATCTGGCGTGTCCACCCCGTCCGGCAACTCGTCCCGGGACGGCGGCCGACACGTCAGCTGGTGTCTGGCGAGAGACGTGACGTTGCACAGACTCTCTCCTATGTGAACTTCGACGTCGCTCTCGGTGCAAGCTCGGTCTAAGTTCTGACCGTTGATGGTCAAATATTCAGACTTATAATACTTTACGTCTTCATCAAACTTCTCGTAGACGGGGTCCGGGTAGAGAAGAAACGCGTCCCCGGTCTTACTGGTGAGATTTTGGACGCTCTGAACGTCATCCATATTGAAACCGTACTCCAACTCCATAGGCCTATCGGGATCGAGATTCAACCCGGCGCTTTCGATCCCGGGAGATTCGCATATGAGATGGGTTTGAAAATCGACTCTATGGCAAGGGGCTATGTAGGGCCTGTTATCGTGATACACGTATATTTGTGGAAACTGAATGGAATGGAAATTACGCCCCATTACTTTGATGTTTATCCCTCCGGACGGAATGCCTTTGGGTTGTTTACGTTGCGACGCTAACGGCGGGCCTGATTCTACGGAGACGACGACGGGATCCTCGATATATTCGAACTTTTCCCGCTCCAATGTGCGCATACCATTATCGAAACGCATCCGGAGTGTGCCCATTTTCAGTTGATACGAATGACTAGTTCTACAAACCGCTTCCTCGTGAGATACAGACAAAATAGCGCATGGCAAATCATCGATAAACGCCTGTATATTACTTCCAGCGTTGAGATACTCGCCTGTGATACGTAGCTTGGTGCCGCCCGATTGTGGACCGTATTTGGGTTGAATAGAGTTTATTTTTGGATTTACAAACGCGTAGTGATGTTTCGATTCCCCGCGATAGTCGGCCACTCGCACTACGACCGGCCCGTCCCGAGGCACTTCTTCGCCCGGCCCATCGACTGTGCAAACTATACGTCTAGTTTTAACGTATAACTCAATGATAGGTTGACATTTAATACCCGCTATCGTTACACCGTTATAGATATCCGATATATTTCTACCTAGATTTATGCCTTCGATAGTGATATTGGTTCCACCATCCCACGGACCTAACTGGGGTTTGAAAGAGTGAATTTCGGGATTAGGGCAAGTCTGTGTCCGATTGAGCCAAACGCTCGGAGCACCGCATTGCTCCTGGACCTCGCACCGATCCGATCCCTGACACCACCCGCAACCAAACTTTTCAGGAAGCGCTAAACATATGCCGCAGTTGTCCGCCATATCGTTACACCGATAAATCAGTATATGGGTATTATCTGGATTATCTAACGGCTTCGAGCCTCCCCATATAACAGCAAACGAGGCGGTAATATTGGGAGCGCGAGATGTATAAGTGAATTCCACGGCTTCACAATAAATAGTATCAGCGAGAAGTTGAGCATTAACGTGCGTTACGCGACCTTCTATATTAAACTGACACAC
Organism: Erebia palarica; assembly: GCA_964035005.1. NCBI lineage: Eukaryota > Metazoa > Arthropoda > Insecta > Lepidoptera > Nymphalidae > Erebia > Erebia palarica. Next base: position 15,301,404 of record OZ035989.1, read on the forward strand.
GAACCTCGTCTGAACTATGAATTGACCGATAATGTGAACTTTGACTTTAATAGCTTTTTTGACACCGGATGGAACTAGAATTTCGTTTGTGCCGTCGGATGTTGAATTTATCGTCGGACAGAATCCGGGACCGGAGCGATAGCTTGGACCTATTCGACTAACGCCCGTAACTAAAATATCATTCCTACAGTTTTCTGCTGTGTCGTGAGTACAGCGATGGCCGTCCACACACCAATCGCACGGAAACGACGAACTGACGCACTGAGTGCACGAACTGTACGTGTTACAATCGAAGAAAGTAAAATTAGTTGCCACAAAATCAGGTCCCTGAGTGGTGCGTACTGATAGCTTAGCTGTAAAGTGATGCTGACCGGCCGGTATAGGTGGGAGAGTATCAGTACGCGGCGTTGTACAATTCACCCCGTAGGGTTTCCTAGTAGCATTAGTTATAAGAGTACGGTCTAAAGCTGTAAATGCGCATAAGAACTGTCCATTAAGTGTAGGCAAGTTTTCAATAACTAAATCTAATGTTCTCGCTGTAGTTCGTTGTAGCTGATTTGGTGTCACTTGGGTTATGGTCGTACACCGACCGCTGCGATACGAGATCCAATAGAGGGGATCTTTAGCTGCCTCCTGGCAATCTGACCGTAAGCTGCACTTGTTCTCGAGCGAACACCACCCACAGTAAGGGTCCTTGGCTCCCAGACACGTCTGGCACGACTTGTAAACGCTGCACTCTTGAACTTTCACTTTGGACACTTTGCGTTCCGTCATCACGTATAAATGCATCAATTGAGTATCGAAGAATAAGTCTTTGTTCACTGGCGATTTCTCGTCCACAACAATATCTCCATATTGAAACGCCGAGGTAGCGCTTTCAACTACGATCTTTTTAAGATGGCCATCTGAAGTCCCGGCGAAGACGACAGTGTAATCCCCGGTAGCTGTAGCTGCCACAGCAGTTAGCCTCTTCTTGAAAACCGCTACCGGCACTGCCTCCACGGGCTGCTCCCCGCCCAAAGGAGTGTTCACATCCAATCCACAGAAATCTTCACTAATCGACTGCAGCTTCGTTCCGATACAAGCGTGCGACGGCGAAATGAAATCCAAGCCTCTCGAACCGTTCCCACTGAAGCACGTCTTAATATTCTGCATAAACTTGCGGCGGATGGCTTTGAGCGAGTAAACACAAAGGGCTGATAAATTCGATGGCGTGTTGGTATTAATAGATTCACTTTGACTGAACGCGGCAAATAGAACGTCATGCTGAGCGGTTATTCCAAGTTCACCCGCTAACACAGACCCAGCTTTTCCAACGAACGCAGCTTGGACAAGATTGTAGCCGAAATTGCCCCCTCCTTCGCCCATACAGGACATCGGTATCTCTGTGTACGAATAGTAGTTTTCGTCATCGTGACAGACACGCACTAGCTTGCTGTAATAAGTATCGGAACCCACGCCTCGCAATTGCGTCGTCAAAAAGTAGCTAAATCCTTCAGAACTGAAGCCGTAAACGTAGTTTATAGGGTAACGTTCCCGGGACAGCGAGTTAACGAACATCCGCGTGCCGGTAGTGACCGCCGTTCTCGCTATCATAAAGAGCCTGTCATCCTCCAGGGATCGACTGCTGACCGTGGGCACTTCCGAGCGGTAAGGCGAGTTTCCTGTGAAGGTCACTCCGACGTACATGACCTGCGTCATAGGCGGATTCGGAGGCCCCGGCGCGATGAAGGCTACGGTGGATGCGCTGACATTGTTCGCGACGACCGGTTCGCGGACTTCACGCACGTCATGCGATATATTGTTCAGATTCCGCACGGAGCATAGCCCTTGCAGCACCGAGCCGCATGTAATCAAGCGACTCGTCGCGTAGTCAATCACTAGGGCTTTATTAACGTTGTCAGTGGGCTTCTTCAGGAAATTGGGCGGGCAATCGAACGTGCACTGCGCGGAGTCGTTAACGGGGCCCGTCTCTATCGACTGCGCGACCTCGAGGTCGGGGGACAGCTGGTAGATGTTGTTGACAGCGCCGACGTACACGCGGCCCGTGTTGCGGTCCACGACGAGGTGGTTGAAGAGGGATCCGGGGGCGGAGACCGGGTCGGCGAAGGTGCGCACCACGTCCTGAGAGGCGCGCGCGGCGCACGCGGCCGTCAAGGCCAGCAGCACGCGCCACATGGCGCGGGCGCATGTGGCCTACCGCTGTCGCCCGCGGAGGCACCCACCCGTCCATCTGCAACGCGAGAACCCGCTCAGCCACTGCCCGCCACGATACGTTCCCATCGCACCGACCGCTCTCCGGGACAAACTAATCAACGAGAACTGCGCTCGGCCTGACGACATGCAAAAAGGGGAATATCGGTGCGATAGGAGCGCTCGCAAGCTGAACGGGATCGCCCGTAGCCCGTCTTCCTCGATGACTCAGTACCAACCTATTTTACGTTCCATTCCAGCCACATTGGGAGACTTTTCATAGAAAATATATCCCGATACCCATCATAAAAAACAATGCACGATTCGACACTTACAAACGATCATAAATAAACCACGAAAGAATGTAGCAACCTGTGCAACGGATGTTTTTATATCGCCGCGTACAAAAATAGGTTAGTACTAGGAATGAACGGGCACCGGCGGCCCCGACGCGGTCAGGGTACTGATAGTCACACGCCGACGAAAGCCTCAGCATCGTAAAGGGGAGTAACAAAAAATCATACAAATTGGCATGCTGTTCGTACGAGGGAGTGAACGTGGTAGCGTAACGATAAATAAAAGGAAACAAATCATATATATACGAAACAACTGAACACATCGAGACACCGAGTATACTTACAGGATAGTCATGGCGGAATGAGAACGGACGGGCTTCGAATTATTTAGTTCTACTTGATCATATGCATGTAACCGAGCGCACTTGCATAATGCGGGGCCGAGCTCCGCGAACCTGCAACAACAAACATTATGGTTTAAAGCCCCTCCGGGCTCCATCGATCCGCGGCCACTTTTTGTGCAAGTCTCTCAAGAACTCGAACTGCTCTAAGTATGCATTAAATATTCATTAATTTGATACCGTGCATGTGAAATTAACCTATGTTTCCTGGGGCATCAATGCTAAATATTACTGGAAATGAGAATATGTACAAGGAATGAATAATGCTGCGTAAACTCATAAAAAGGTACAGCGCTCGATAGTGTGATTCGATAACCCGAAGACTCAACGCTACACGGCACGACCGGTCGCGCTCTTGTCACGTTGATTGCATTCCCTGCCTAGCGCCTACACCCACTCGGCCGAATCCACCTCCTACGCAGCGAGACCGACACCAAAACACTATTACACCTCGAAGATCGATCACAATACCTCTAAAACTATCGTTCAGTAACTAGCTGTCACAAAAACTCCGATTACAACTAGAGAACGGAGAAAATAGTCAGCCATTACCGCGCACGCCAGTCAATATTACGGAAGCCATTTCAATAAACGCCACCGATTCTCTAATGTTTATCATCCTGATTATGAATTAACACTCACCGTGATTAGTGATAATCTCACAAATGTAACAATCCTTTGGAATCCTGAGCCAGGTGGCAGATCTACTTTACACTATTGCACCACTTCACAATTTTTTCTTTGTATAAATCACTGTTGGTTGTAACTAAAACACTAACACCACTTTTAACGACCTATATCACATTATTGTTACAAAATATCTTGTTTTAGCAACAGTTCTCGGTTTTGTATGCAATGAAGCCCGTTTTGCACAAGGAGTCCACGACAAGAGCATCAGTCTTCGTACATCGCCATGGAATGATTTCAGTTTCGCTTTTCGAACGAGTCTAGGCGTGACTGGCACGAGCAAAGCCGATTACGCCCGATTCGAGGTATTAGTTTGTTTCTTTTCCGAGCAGCACTGTCGTATAATGCGTTCAAGTTATGTATATTTTACCATAGATAAAATTTTTTATTTTAATGTAAGTTTATTAAATAGTAGATACCTATTATATTTATTTAATTTAGTTTGTTAACATTCCATAGCGTAGGTTAGACGAGCTAAGCAATAGTTTAGGTTAACAAAACCAAAGTTACGAAGTATTTTATCATAAGTGAAACTTCCTTACCTGTCTGCGTCGCAATGCTTGAGCGTTCAATGTTCCTAGTATAAACTACGAGCTAGAATAATGTTTATTATAGCTATACTAACCCTGTTTGTTTGTTCAATTATGTACCTAATTAGTGTTGAGATTGGAACATATTGTATAAAAAAACAAGCTTAAATGGTTAATAATTATTACGTTAGTTTATTATTATTATTTTATTGAGTATGGTACATTGATGACAATTTGATTCTTATTTTTAAAACTACACAATAGTCAATAGGTATATTAAAAATTGAAATTATGGATTTTTGAAATAAAGGATGAGAGAGAAAAATATATTAACACTTAATAAAATTACACGGATATAATAGTAGTTATGTACTATAAAGTTCCCTACTAAAAAAACTAAAATTATTTTAAACGTGGAGTGTAGACTGTACCCTGTGACTATACCGTTTCTAATGTAACCCGCCATGACTGTATTGCACATAGGTACCAAAAAATATTATCTTGAACGTTCTAATAAACCGTAGACTAGAAACGTAGACTTTAAAGCAATTTGACAGCAGTCAACATGACAGCTGTAATTTCTTTCCCTTTTGCTTTGAAGTGCTTTGAAGTTCCGAAACTGTCAAAAAGGACCGTATTGAAAATAACATTAAATTATTTTATTTGTATTCTTGAAACATGGCTACCACCGTGTTTAAAATTTCCTCTGCTTTAATCAATTCCTCCAAAAATTATCGCTTCGTCGTTGGCCTAGTAAGCAAAGGCCACTTCTCCACCACAAATGTCACGAAGGTAAGTTGCATAACCACATCTATAAATAAGAAAAACTATTGGATAATTTGTGCACATAACTGACTTGTTACAGTGGAATTATTGGCTAAGTATATTTTAACATATTGTAAAGGTTTCAAGGTTATTCTTGTTTTGCTAGAAAAAAAATTACCATCGTTTTGGATACCGGCCATGTTACTGCCGGCTTCTAGTGAGTAGTGCGACTACCACAAGAAACAATAATAATACTTTTGTGCATGTGGCTCAACTTTATAGGCCTATTACACCGCACTTTTCACAGGGATCCGTACGCAGATTCAGTGTAGTGTAATAAGATTCAGGGAGGAAGGGTCCCTGATTAGGGAGAACGGGTGGTCCCGGTCTGCCTAACTGCCTGATCGCTCTGCAGACCGGGTAGTGTAATAACATTCGGGGAGGTTAGGGACCTCAGTTGTCGCACGAGCAGCTTAGAGAGTATTTGTGTCTATGGCTCGCACGTGCATTTTGGCAATATATTGTATGCTAAAGAAAAAGAAGTTTTGTTGTTCTGATAGACATGTGCAAAGAAATGCCTTATTTATGGAGAAAATAGCATAAAGACTATATGAACTAGGTATACTATAGAAATAAGTATATATTTTTTTTTTTGTAGGATCTGCAATCAGTGGAATCAGTAAGAATAGATGGGACTTGAAATCGTAGCAGATAGAGAGACACACTTTCGCATCCATACTAATATTATAAACGCGATCCACGCGGACAAATTCGTGGGAATCATTTAGTTTATAATATTAATATGGATACTACTTTTTTTGCTTCGATAACACGGGTGCCATAATCAGTGAACGATAATAAACATACTAAGATACACGTCCAACTCTCTTGAAGTTCTCTTCAGACTGAGTTAGGGCCCGGTGGTAAGTGCAGTGTAATAGCAACGCCAAAACTTAACGCCCACGCCAACTCTTACCAAAGGGCCCGGTGAAAAGTGCGGTGTAATAGGCCTACTAGTTGGTATATGTGCCGCGCAGTAGGCACGTAATTTTCTTTTTACAGAAAGGTATTGTAATAAACGTAACGCCAAAATATTTTCCATCGAATCTTGATAGTTTTTGAGATATTAATTTTTAAAATTTCGACATTTTGAGTTTAGTTTTCCTGAAATTCGTGTAAATCTCTATTTATTTGAGTGAAGGATGGTGTGAGGGAATTAGGTAGGACTAGGTTAACCTACCTAGGCCGCCCGCCTTCCTCCCTTCCTCCTTCTCCCCCTCCCCCACTCTGTTCTTGTTTTTAACCTCCCGGAAAGACGACCACCCAGAAATCCTTACAGTTGTGATGGAAGGCTGTGATTGGACCAGAGCGGTTTAATTAGTGCTACAATTGTCAAAAGGTTAGATTAAGTTATTGTTGAACATAAATATTCAGGTACTTAGGTTCTTATGGGGCTATACTATACCAAACTTATGTAAAAAAACATGTCTAAAAGGTAGGTTAGGTTAGGGTTGAACATAAATGTTTTGTTCACATATGTGAGAGGGGAGGGGGAGGAGGGAGGGTAGACCCCCTCCCCTGAATAAGGATTATTATTCTAAACAAAAGCGTCAACAACATTAACATAATACTGCTGTAAGCGATAGTAGTAAGACCAGTGCCAAAAAGAACTATGGTCCATGAAATACAGGCATTTTAATTTTTTCTTCCTAATGAAACTGTCCATACAATGTCTAATGAGATTGTTGGAAACTTGTTTCAATTAGTTGTCCAATTGTGTTCAATTAGTTAGTTTGTCCAGTGTATGTTTGACATACAAACTGATATGATCATGTTTAAATTGACACGTAGCTTGCATGTAGCATTCCCACAGTTATTGCATTGTTCTAAGCATACAAACCTTTTTACTATCACATATTGAAGTACCTAACCATACCACAATTTGCACACATATGTATTTAAAACAAAGTTAAAATTGATAACATCTGTAACCTTATCAACTTATCATTATTTTAACCGCTAAAATAACCAGTTTGCCCACCTCTGTTGCGACTGCGTGTCTGAATTTTTTGTCTGTACCTTCCTAATAAAATCTGCTCACTATAATACTTATACTGATCACACATTAATACGTTGCCGCAAATGCCGCACATGCCAATTTTGGAGCTGCTTACTTTCTGTACTAAAATGCGAATGGCGGACTAATGGAAGCTGCCGGCTGAAGGCACGCCCGCTGATTTATGCTGATCGCACATTATAGTTGCGGCAAATCGTATGCGGCGAACTTTTCGTAGTAAACAATTAGAAAAGCAATCTACAGGGTATTTCATAGATATCTCCTCATAGCTATTATACTTTTGCTACCAGAATAAAAAAATACATACTTATGTAGCATACGGCTCGTCTCGTATTAGGCCATAAGAGGTGATCGGTCAGGCACCGTAGAGGGTGATTTTTACAATTCAAAATTCAAATCTTGTTAATTATAATAAACATATGTACAAGTTCTTTTGAATCGTCAAATGAATATACCACTAGTTTGGAATGCCATTCCTACTGACAAGACTTTTACTTTTAAAGATCTTGATTGCAGTCAACTTTAACGTGATCGAATATGTAAAAATATCATCTATAGCTCACAGGCCCGCAGATTTTTTCGGTGAATGCGGATCGTGCAACTTGTTGTAATTAAGAATCCGCTTAATAGGCTACCAGACATTGTCCGCGCGCGTATAACCTTTTTTTCGGCCTTTATGGCATTGATAATGCAGCGACAATCTAAGCGAAAGGAAGATCAAAGAAGTCAAGGAAAGACAGACAATATAATATACAGCGAAAGCAGATGTCTCAAATAGTTTTCGGTAAATAGCGTGGAGTTGCGCACGGTAAGGGCGGCGCGTGCGGCTCGGAATTAGGAATGTGCGCCTTGCATTACATAACTTGATATACTCGTACATAACCATACCCCCCAGATTCGTATCAGTTTGGAGGGGACACCAGACAGGCTACACGTTTCTTTAAAACGTTGATGAACTCGTTGGGCGTTCATTTTAAGCTTTGCTAACCGCTCGGAAGTTTTTATACTTACTTACCTTATTTTTTTCGTAACTAGCTTAATATTTTGACACTAATTTGTCAGTCAATAAACTATCCTGTCAAAAATTGTGAATGATTTTTGGAGATTTTGTGCGAGTTTTTTTCGTTTTGTTTTAAATTGCTAAATTTGTGTTATTCACAATGGCGTGTACAGTTTGTTTGAACAGCGATGATAAACCGGTGAAAATGGTGAGTTTAATGATAAACAGGTCCATTGAGAAGGTGACTTTTTATTAAATTACGTAGGTATTGTTTGCAAATCAATAGTGTTCTGTTCGAAATGGTCATAAAGTAGCACGATAGAAACAAGTGTTTCTCACATGTTATAATTTATGATCTAACGGTTTTTACAATTTTACGGTGACATATACATAAAATTCGTATTAGGCGAAATGATACTAAAGTATAGAATTCAGATTAATGCTTAAAACTTTATTTTACTTGTATAGTTAAGCAATTAGCCTAACTATACAAGTAATAGAGATTCATTTTATCAAAAAAGTCCAACGCCCACGATCGCCGATTTTGTGACCTACTAATAAAATGGTTAAGAATAAGTAAAACATTTATTTTAATAAAATCGTGAGTCGTGACCAGGGGCAAGGTACCTATTCCCTATTCAGTCACTCACGAAGCACAACATATGACGAAATAATTAAACAAGACACAGTATGTAGATAAATATGACTTGAGATAATAATGATCAAAAGTCAACAATCTGTTACAAAAGCTAGGTATGTAAACTTATTATCATGTATCTAATATGACTTGTTTCTATGTATTCTGGAGTACAGAAACGAGAGTAGCTTTATTCTGTACCCAAATCTGGTTCTTAAAACTTGATAGTTGAGGAACTTATCCCCCAAATCTAAGTTCAAAATAATATCTGCTCAAGCGTGTGTCAGAATTCGCATAAGTCAGGTATCTGTAGTCACGGTTTGTTTTGCAAATAAAACTTTGTCGGTCGTAATTTCGTAATAATGTGATTTAAAATGCCTATTCACCTATTCGAATGGCTAAACCAAAATGTTTTCGGCATTGCGTATCTTAGCCGCAGCCGTCGTTCTCAATTCGACTAGCATATTCGAACCGATAGTCAAATTAAGAACGAGGAAGCAAATTCCTCCGTAGCAAAATTTTCCGTCTCTGATGTGAACGATAATCTTTCGGATGCGGCCTTAAATCAGTGAAAATATGTATGCGTATTCTTACCTGTGATGATAAACATCCTAATTACCATTAATTGTCGTAGTGAATGTGGTTGTACTTTTTACAGAGGAAGGAGCGCGATACATTCGGCGAGCTCGATGTGCCGGACGACAAGTTGTACGGCGCGCAGACAGTGCGCTCCGTCATGAACTTCCCCATCGGCGGCATTGAAGAACGGATGCCGGTAGGTTTTTTTAATCCACTACGAGTTATAGGCCTATTACACTGCACTTTTCACAGGGACCCTTACACTTGAATCAGTTTAGTGTAATAAGATTTAGGGAGAAAGGGTCCTCAAATTGGTCCTTATTGCTGTGTAATAAGCGACGCTCTAATTAGCGGTCACGCCCACCCTTGTCACAGGGCAATGAAAAAAGTGCAGTGTAATAGGCATATTAGCCCTTGACTGCGATCTCACCTGATGGTAAGTGATGATGCGGTAAGATACAGTCTAAGATGTAGCGGTAGCCTGCTAACATACCCCGATACCCCGCCATACCCCGATTCGGTTTTTACACGGCATCGCATCGGAACGCTTAATTGCTTGGCGGCACGTCGTTGCCGGTTGGGTGGTAACTAGCCACGGTCGAAGCCTCCCACCAGGCCAGACCAGAGAAAATTCAGAAATTATAAATTCCCAAATTTACCCAGCCGGGGATCGAATCCGGGACCTCCGCAAAATAAGACAACAGCGCTCAACACTGCGCCACGGAGGTCGTCGAAAGGTAGGTTTATCTATTGTCTGACCCGTTGTCCTACATGAGCGACAAACGCGACACCGCTACTCGATACGACGCGACACGACAGAACAGTAGCTGACCCTTCACTTGGCCTACGTTGTCGTGTGTAGACAAGTTTCTCATTATCTATGGCGTCGTATCACGTCGCGTCGCTTCTGTCGCTCACCAAGGACGACGGGTGAGTAAGGAACGCGACCCGTTCGAAGCTTGTGAAAAGGTGGCACATACAGACTAGCAATTATTATATTAGTATTATTTAGTTTCTAATTTAAAGGTTGACTCCATACCAAATTATGCGAGTTAATTACCTAAGAGGAATAGGTACATATATCGGTATTAAGTAAATAATTATTCTCACTTAAACGCACTTAAATGGTCGAATTAAGTATATCGTATTGAATGTTTACAATAAATATCATAAGCTCTGTCCATTGTTTGTACTCTGCAATATTCATGGTCTATGTGGACGAGTTAATTAGGTGATTTGTGTTGAGTTAAATGATAAACTTATGAGTTAAAATTTACCTAAATACTTCTTGAATAAATACTTAAGATCCACCGCCCACGACAAACTTTTTGTAGGTCCGATCATCGGGCCGATATTATCGCTGACTTTTGTCACTTTTCCGGTAGCAGTCTTGGGAAGTGCACGTCATGAAGTCATCGACTTTCGCGGCCGGTTTCCGATTGCACCGAATTTTTTATCAACTGACTCGTTTCAATATTTCAATTTGCATTCTGTATTGTTTTTTGCCGATAAAAAATAGGTCACGGATTGTCTGACGTGGGCGGCACGCCTAAACGAAATTAAATAAAGTAATAAAAAAATAGGTACCTATTTATTTAATTAGTAATTTAGTTAGTAGTTAGTAATAGATTCTGATGCCCTGTATTTGAAAGGCTGAATCGCAATTCCCTTTTCCGCCGTTTGAAGTTCACATTTAAGTAGCATATTGCATAAACAAGAGGTAATAAATATCCGATTTCTGTCCGCAAGCCTTTGCGCTGGCCTAAAGAATATTAATTCTTTTAGTGAACGCACATATAGTTCGCGCACGAGCTCCGAGGAATCGACGGCTGTACGCCACCCCCGATCGTCGCTCCATATCCAGCTCGCTCTCAGCACTAGTTTCGAGCTTGACGCGTGTAATTTTGCGATAGCAGTAGGTATTGTTTTGCACTTTAAACAACTCTAGGTCATCACTTTAACATTCCATAGGATTTCTCAGAGCTCGCGCGGGGACTATAGTTTTCTAGTTATTTAACTTGCAAGCCTTGACTACCTACCAAGTACTATAAGTTGATCAGAATACCTTACAAACTATAATCATGAGACTTTCACTGTGTAGTGAATGAACTAGAAGTTTAATTCGCTATAATCCGCTACAGTAGACAAATCTGTGTGGTACAGTGCGTGTCTTTCACCTGCAACATGCGACAACCACCACCCAGCAATTCGCACAGGCACAACACCACACCACACAAATCCTCCAAATCACTCTCAACGTACGTTTCACTCCGACACCGGAGCATCCTAAACATCATCTTAAACATCTTTTGGACAGTGGACATGAGGTGGGCAATAACCATTCATATAAAATCCTGCATAAATGTAATAAAGGGTTACGAATGTGCGTTTGGGAGCAATTAGAAATAATTAAACACAATAATAAAGGATTTGAGTTGCTAAATGAACAAATAAACGTATCAAATTCACCTTTACTCAATTTATATAGTAATGGGGGAAGGGGCGGGGCTTCAGTATGAGCCATGCCAAAAAGGTATATAAGCCGGAACTTGCGATACGATAGTCACTTCACAATCGTGCATTGTCGAGTCAACATCTCCTGAGGATGCTCCGGTGTCGGAGTGAAACGTACGTTGAGAGTGATTTGGAGGATTTGTGTGGTGTGGTGTTGTGCCTGTGCGAATTGCTGGGTGGTGGTTGTCGCATGTTGCAGGTGAAAGACACGCACTGTACCACACAGATTTGTCTACTGTAGCGGATTATAGCGAATTAAACTTCTAGTTCATTCACTATCATGGACTTCCGCAAAGTAACGCCTGCTTCTATTCAATATTTCACTGTGTACTTTTAAAGATAGATAATATTATTATTTATCTTATATTTTATCTTTATCTATCTATCTTTATCTTTTTACTGACATAAATGATGTGTACTTAGGCTGAAATACAGCTAATAATGTAAGCATAGTGTAGCCTTTAAAATTAAAGATTAAAAAAAAAATGATGTGTACTTATTCACTTTAAGATTTACAATGCGAGTCGGATTCCCCTCCTTTATCTGAAACTCTGACTGACCCTGTAAAAACGCGCGAAAACTCCAGCAGGGTGACCACGTATCTCTGACAGCTACAGTGTAACGATCGCAATCACCTCTGATTGGATAACACTCTTCCACTATTGGACAAAATCCATTGACGCAGCAAGAATACCATACTGTAACAATGATTGATGCAGAAGATACGCGGTTGCCCTGCAGGAACGTCAGATGTCAAACGGGGCCTCACGTGCGCCATAGACACGGACAGTTTGTGGTGTCGTCTGCGTTCCGTTGTACAATTTTTATCCGCCTAACACTACACTCATGATTCTTTCCTAAAATCACTTGCTACGCTCATTCTATTAAAGGGGGGGTCCTTTGTTCGGTGGGGATTCAAACAAGACATTGGCAACAAAAACGAACTTTGCCATCTTGTTGAACAAATAACTATGTCAAAACCAAAAAAAAGTATCTACTTTACGCTTCGCTTCGTTATTCATGAGAAAAAATAAATTAAGTATGAACAATTTCTCATACTTTCACTATCACGATGTTGCGTAACGTTCCTATAGTACCTAGTGATAAAATGTAAAGCTTCATTCACATAAGGTACTTACATAATAATATGGTCATATATTATACACTTGGTCATATTTTTTTTACCACTACAAGTTAGCCCTTGACTGCGATCTCACCTGATGGTGCATTTTCAAATCATTTCATTCCATACCCCTATTCGGTTTCTACACGACATCGTACCGGAACGCTAAATCGCTTGGCCGCACGTCTTTTGCCGGTAGGGTGGTAACTAGCCACGGCCAAAGCCTCCCACCAGGCCAGACCAGGGAAAATTCGGAAATTATAAATTCCCAAATTGACCCCGCCGGGGATCGAACCCGGGACCTCCGCACGTTAAGACGACAGCGCTACACACTGCGCCACGGAGGTCGTCGAAATGGGTTCGAGTACACGCTTTCATAACATGGTTCCAAAAAAGTTTCTGGATTTGCTACTATCAATTTAAAGACTGTGTTAAACACCATTTGTTAAGTCCAGGTTATTATACTATCGATGCTTTTCTTAATGACAAAGTTGCATTGCAAGCAAACGGCCTCGCATCTAGTGACAGTACAATACTTGTAACGTAACGTATGTGTTGTTTACTTATTGTTACCTTTTTCTTTCTTTAACAAAAGAGCAACTGCTGAGTTTCTTGCCGGCTCTCCTCAGTAGAATCAGTTTTACGAACCGGTGGTAGTCTTAACGTATCAGCACCTGAGTGACCGAGCTGTACCTACCCGGTATTTTTTTTGGTAAATCGTGTTTTTTGGAAATTATATTAAATACAAATTACATACTGATGAAATATGAATAATATTTTTCGATCTTACCGACGTAATAATAAAAAATATGAACTGGTTATTTAAATTAAAAATCACGAGTGCAATTGGATTCCTACTAATAGTTTTTCTCACAAAAGAAGGAACTTGAAAAAAAAAGGGAAAAAAATAATTGGACTGGAGATATTTGTACCCGAACCGAGATCTTCTGGTTTTTGGACCGCCCAATTTCCCACCTATAGCTCAGGTGGGAAATTGGTATTATAACTTTGTAGATGGCGGCGATATTTACCTTCGTATTCTAATGATATTGTAGCAGTTTTTCATTGCCTAAAATCACGGATAAAACAACATTTTCTAAAAATTAATCCTAGCTAGATCGATTTATCGCCCCCCCGAAACCCCAAGCATACTAAATATCATGAAAATCGTTTTAGCCGTTACTGAGATTCAGGTTATATATATGTCACCGTAAGATTGTAAAAACCGTTAGATTATAATCTAACTCGCGAAATTCTAAACTGTCGAAAGATTGTAAACTGTTCAATGTTCTGAGTGTCAATTTTTGAAATATTCATTTTATTTACGTTTTCTTGTCTGTTTCTTGTAGGTTAGGTTAGGGTTCGACATAAATAGCCAAGTAGTGCCCGGCCGCAGCCGGGCACTTAGGTTTTATCGGGTTTAAATACCTATCAGATTACAATCTACCGGAAAATAATGCGTTAAATTCTAATCTTTCGACAGTTTAGAATTTCGCGAGTTAGATTATAATCTAACGGGTTTTACAATCTTACGGTGACATATATATTATATGTTACGGGTAAGGTTGGAAGTTGGAATAAACTTAGATTTACTTAGTATTACCTAAGGTTTTTGGGTAATGTCTTATTAAGATAAGGCCAATATGGTTATAGAATCAAATTGTACTGATTAGGTGTCATTCTATCATGCAAGAGCGAGCGAAGCGAGCTCGGGTTAGTTTAGGTGACGAAGACTTTTTATACCACCCAGAAATAAGGAGCCCCGCTTCGCGGCCGTCGCTGCGTCGACCGGGCCTTGGAGGGAGTGATTAGTAAATGAGTGCGTAAATCCCAAATTAAAACTTATTTTTAGTAATATTTGGACTATACCCAAAAACCTTGGGTAATACTAAGTAAACCTGGGTAAACCTAAGTTTATTCCAACTTCCAACCTTACCCGTAACATTTATATATACAAGAATTGCGCGTTTAAAGGTATTAGATAAGTGACATAAGTTGTCCTACTTGAAATTAATAAATCATTTATCATTTAAAATCCTCGCATATTTTATGTGCGTTTTCATTTTGAGTAATTTTGAATAAGTTCAGGCCACTCTCAAATGGTGTTTTTAAAGTTATTTATAAATTTTTTCAGTATCCAGTCATCATAGCCATGGGGATTCTGAAGAAAGCGGCGGCAAAGGTCAACATAGAATTTGGTCTCGACAAAAAGATCGGTAAGTACTTGGGAAACTAGGCAGGAACCAAACATGTAACATATTTTTTTTAAAAAACTACTGACCTGCCTTATTGAATTTTATTTAAAACTAGCGACACGCCCCGGCTTCGCTTGGGTGCAATTTAGATTTGTAATTTAATCGTAAAAAAAAACAAAGTAAACAATTTATAGATTTTACATAATAATTATGTAATATATTTACTTAAATATAAATTACGAATTTACTTTATCGTGTCACTTAGGATGATGTAAGGATTTTAAACATACCCCATACATTCAAATCTGTTCAGGCATTTAGAAGTTATGATGGAATAGAGAAACTCGCATAGTAACGTAAATACGTATAGTCGCGGTCTGGAAATATTCACCAACTTACGGTTCATAATAGCATGCATATGTCACCGTAAGATTATAAAAACCGGTAGATTATAATCTAACTCGCGAAATTCTTAACTGTCGAAAGATTGTGAACTGTTCAATGTTCTGAGTTTAAATTTTTGAAATATTCATTTTATTTACGTTTTCTTGTAGATTAGGTTAGGGTTCGACATAAATAATCAAGTAGTGCCCGGCCGCGGGCCGGGCACTTAGGTTTTATCGGGTTTAAATACCTACCAGATTACAATCTACCGGAAAATAATGCGTTAAATTGTAATCTTTTGACAGTTTAGAATGTCGCGAGTTAGATTATAATCTAACGGTTTGTACAATTTTACGGTGACACATAAATTATGTGTCAGAAGGTCAATATGTGATTTGATTTGGCATAGATCTTTTTTTTTATGCATCGGTCGCTGCAATAGATGACAGTAGAAAACGCTTTTTAATATTTTCAATGTTTACAGCGGACGCGATAATGCAGGCGTGCGATGACGTCATATCCGGCAAGCTATACAAGGAGGGTCACTTTCCCCTTGTCATCTGGCAGACAGGCTCAGGCACACAGACAAACATGAACACTAACGAGGTAATAACATGGAGGAAATAATAGCATGCTTAAATAGTAATTGAAAACGAACTTTATTAGTCGGTCATAAAGTCCTTTTTGCATTACCAAATAGATGTTCGAATGAAACTTTCTCGATGAACGGTCCCTTACACGACTTGGTGTCCCTCTCGCACTCATGGCCACTAGCATAAAACATGAATGATACGACGAAGATTGGTCAATCGTGCCACACTATTATTTTTACCTTTGCTATTGCATAAATTTAAAGGTATTAAACAGCATTTGATAAGTCGAGGTTATTATACTATTGATGATTTTCTTAATAACAAAGTTGCATGGAAGCAACCGGCTTCGCATCTAGCAACCGACAAGTCAGTGTAATACTTTTTACGTAACGTTGCATGTGTTCAGTATTGTTCAAATATTGTTACAATTTTCCTTTTATGATAAGAGCAACTGCCGACTTTCTTGCCGGCTCTTCTCAGTAGAAGTCAGTCAAACCAGTGGTAGAGTCTAGACTCATAAGCGTTAGCATTATTACCTACTGTTTGTCATTATATCTCATGAAACAGGAAGTACAATATCTGTCAATTTGACTTGTTTCATGTCATTCGGGTACGGACGCCATATGGAAATTAGTTAGTATAAATACGAGTGTTTTGACGATAGTAATTCAGTTTCCTCACAGAGTACATTATATATACTGGTATAGAGTTGCTACTCGACTTTCCATGTACAGCGACATCTATCGGGAAGTTGTCCAACTAAATTATGTATATATATGTAACCATAGCACAATGCTATAGTACTATATATAACAAAGTGATAATAATTTATCTTAATTATTACAAGATCACCTAATTCTGCAACTATAGAATTATGTGACCTTGTAGTAATTAAGATAAATTATTATACGATAAACACAAACTGTAAAGATGTTCAGATGTTAGTAAATGAAACGCATGGTGATTATTTTCTCTTATATTCTCAATTACAAAAAATATACATAATTTTGTTTTATCCACCCGGCATCCGGCATGCCAGAAAACGTCAATGTCAATGTCGAATTTAAAACTTTAAAATGGCGGCTGTCCACGTTTGGAAATTAAAACACAAATGTTCTATTAAACTTCTGACTCATTCTACTAAATTTAATTTATAACAGATAAATCTTTATAAATTATCTAAGATACCTAACTCATATTCTGCAAAAAAAAAAGTTTTATATATTATTAGCTTTGTTTTTATATAAATGGCAAAATCATTAATTTATCTAAAACATAAGCTGAACGAACACTTAGTTCAGTGCCATCACAGACCCTGATCACAGACTTTTCAGTATACATACTTTCAGTACAAGATAAGCGCCATGAGCGCCATCCTTTAGGGAGTTGTGGAACTAACATCCCCATACAACAGAAAAATGTTCTAAGTGCAAAGGCCCTGAGTTTCCTGCAGGCAGACTCAGCGATTATTGAATACTTTTGTGTTTAGATCGCAATTTGGTTAAGAGCTTAACGATAGCAATCGTGGCCAGATCAAATGAA
This sequence comes from Erebia palarica, assembly GCA_964035005.1. Classification (NCBI taxonomy): domain Eukaryota; kingdom Metazoa; phylum Arthropoda; class Insecta; order Lepidoptera; family Nymphalidae; genus Erebia; species Erebia palarica. The sequence goes on from OZ035989.1 coordinate 15,318,920, forward strand.
TATTGTCTTAAAGTTTAGCTAACTTTTATCTAATTACATTAAATCTCTCGTGGAACCTCTAAATGTTTAACCATTTACTTGTGCAAGTTCCAAATGAGAGTACAAATATATTAAAGTGTCTCAATAATACCTACTTCTGGATTGTCCCTTACATAAGTGACACAAGTTGACTTACATGAAATAAATAAACCATTTATTTATAATTTGTCAGACGATGCCCGCGACTCCATCCGCGTGGATTAGGGTTTCCATTCCCGCGGCAACCCGATAATTTTTCTGGATAAAAATTAGCCTTTGTCCTTCCCAGGATGCAAGCTATCTCTGTACCAAATTTCGTCATAATTCTTTGAAAAGATGGGCCGGGAATGCATAGCAGACAGACAGACAGACAGACGGACACACTTTCGCTTTTATAGTATTAGTATGGATTTATTTAAAACAGTCTTGATGAACGGTCTCTTCTACGATTTGGTGTCCCTCTCGCACTCATGCCATTATATTATATTCATTTCTAGGTAATCGCAAACAGAGCAATCCAGATCCTGGGCGGTAAGCTGGGCAGCAAGGACCCCGTGCACCCAAACGACCACGTGAACAAGTCTCAGAGCTCCAACGACACTTACCCCACTGCAATGCACATCGCTGTGGGCATGGAGCTGAGAGACCGCCTGATGCCCGGCCTGGTGGCGCTGAGAGACACCCTGGATGCTAAGTCCAAGGAGTTCGACAAGATTATCAAGATCGGCAGGTAGGCTTGACCTTGAAATGTTCTGTTCCTCAAATATAGCTACAGTCTGCACGAGCTCAGAGGAATCGGGGTCTGAAGAAGCGACGGCTGTACGCCACCTCCGATCCTCGCTCCATATCCAGTTCGCTCCCAGCACTAGTACCGAGCTTGACGCGTGTATTTTTGCGATAGCAGTATTGTTTTTTACTTTAAACTACTCTAGGTCATTAGTACAATAACATTCCATAGGATTCCTCCGAGCTCGCGCGCGGACTATAGGTACCACTGTAGCAAAACAAGTGGCCAAGTATTCTAGAGGATGGAAGTTTTGCTTTACTGTGAGTACAGGTTATGGACAGACCAACCGCACAAGAAGATGCTAGACTTTTGGCGAAAACCTGCGAGTAAACCTGAAATTTAGACAATTTCTGGATTGAACACTTTTAGAACTAAAAAACATGCCGACATTATCGTGGATAGGGATGAAACGTAGTCAAAACCGCCAAAAATGGCGAAACTCTGACAGACGGGTATATGGTAGTCGTGAATTTCATTTATTGAGTAAAGCCTTGAGCATCCAAACGACCACGTGAACAAGTCTCAGAGCTCCAACGATACTTACTCCATTGCGATGCACATCGCTGTGGGCATGGAGCTGAGAGACACCCTGGACGCTAAGTCCAAGGAGTTCGACAAGATCATCAAGATCGGCAGGTAGGTTTGACCTTGAAATGTTTTTCCTCAAATATAGCTAGATTCCAGTGCGGCAAAGTTTTTTGGAAGGTGGAAGTTTTGCTTTACTGTGAGTACAGGTTTTGGACAAACCAACTGCATAAGAAGACACTAGATTTTTGGCGAAAGCCTGCGACCAAACTCTACTACATCTAAACAATTTCTGGATTGAATGCTTTTGGAACTGAAAAACATGCCAACCTTCGACATATTCGAGGATAGGGATGTCGTGAAACGTAGTCAAAACTGTTGAAACTGACGAAGCTTTGAGAGACGGGTGTAAGGTAGTCTTGGGACACAGAATTTCATTTATTGAGTGAAGCCCTGAGCGTCCAAACAACCACGTGAACAAGTCCTAGAAGAGAAGATTATCAAGATCGGCACGTAGGTTTGACCTGCATATCTTCTTTTCGCCGAATCTAGGTAGGTTTGGCAAACTACGGGGCAAATCATTCTGGATGATGGTCGTTTCGCCATACTGCATACTTTGTATCGGTTAATTCGTCGTCGTCGTCAACCGATGGACGTCCATTGCTTTACATAGGTCTCCTGTAGGGTTCTCCACAAACCACGGTCTTGCGCCACCTGGATCCAGTGACTCCCTGCGACTCTCTTGATGTCGTCCGTCCACCGTGTGGGGGTCTGCCGATGCTACGCTTTCCATTGGGGTCGCCATTCCAGCACCTTGAGAGCCCCAACGTCCATCGGTTCTCCGAACTATGTGCCCCGCCCACTGCCACTTCAGCTTCGCAACTGTTCTATGGGCCTGATAAGAAGGCTCAGGGTCACTCAACGATGGAGCGGGCTATGCTGCGAGTGTCCCTACGTGATCAAATCAGGAATGAAGAGATCCGTAGGAGAACCAGAGTCACCGATATGGCCCGAAGAGTTATGGGTTAATTATTATTAATTGCTTAATTGGGTCACACTATCACTACAGCCCATTAACGTCCCACTGCTGGGCACAGGCCTCCACTCTCATAGGAGAGAGGGAATTAGAGCTAAGACCCACCACGCTGCTCCAATGCGGGTTGGCGGGCTTTAACGACTATTATCATGTTAGTGATAATAACCGAGACCGACGGCTTAACGTGCTCTCCGAGGCACGTGGGTGAAACACCGCCAACTTCCTAACTCCGGGCTAGTACTGGGAATTTATAATCCGAAAAACCCGATACTTAATTATGGCCCGACCCGGGACTCGAACCCGGGACATGCTAACCACTAGACCAACGAGGCAGTTGGGTATTTGACTACTATTCAAATAAATTATTTTTTAGTTATTATTAAACAGAGGATCTCCCAAAAGTCGTGAAATCCACGTCCCCGGATAGTTTTTAAACAATCGATTAAAGTAAAAAAGTGCGTCGAACTTTAATGACGACACATTTTAGAATTTCATATAAATCCCACAATAATGATGCGTTTTGACGTTTGAAAAAAAGTTGCTGATTTGACTATTTATCAAATACCCAATTGAAGTGAAAACTTCTTTATGCACACTTTTTGGTAGAGGGTAAAAATATGTCATACGCGAGACAGACACCGTTCTTCTTAAGACAAAAGGTATTAAGTATAAATAGTACATGCGTTATTAAACTTTAATGTTTTAGTTTTAAGGTTTATATATGAATTATTTCTATTTTATTTTTTTAGAAAAAAAAAAACACAATTTTAGTATTCGTTTTCACTTCTATCGGCAGTTTTAATTTAAATTTTAATTTGTTTTCAGAACCCACTTAATGGACGCCGTGCCTTTGACCCTGGGCCAGGAGTTCAGCGGCTACGCGGCGCAACTGTCGTACGGCATCGAGCGGGTTTGCACCACGCTGCCCCGACTCCACTACCTCGCGCTGGGCGGTACCGCCGTCGGCACTGGGCTCAACACGCGCAAAGGGTTCGCGGAGAAGTGCGCCAAGGAGATTGGTAACCTCACTGGTGAGTTTCTCTATTGAATAGAAGCAGGCGTTACTTTGCGGAAGTCCATGATGATGAATGAACTAGAAGTTTAATTCGCTATGTGTTTTTTTTTATCCGCTACTAGTTAGCTTTTGACCGCGATCTCACCTGATGGAAAGTGATGATGCAGTCTAAGATGGTAGCGGGCTAACCTGTAATCCGAATAATAGGCAAATCTGTGTGGTACAGTGCAGTGCGTGTCTTTCACCTGCAGCATCCGCACAGCACCACAAATGTTAAATGATTTATTTATTCCATGTAGGACAACTTGTGTCAGTTATGATACGTTAAGACTCTGCCACCGGTTCGGAAAAATGATTCTACTGAGAAGAGCCGGCAAGAAACTCGGCAGTTGCTTTTTTCTTAAAAAGGAAAAGGTTATAAAAGTAAGCAATACAACACATACATACATTCCTCACACCACACAAATCATTCTGTCTTTACAACTGTGCATCTCGAGTCAACATCTTCTGAAGATGCACCGGTGTCGGAGTGATTCGGAGGATTTGTGTGGTGTGGTGAATGTCACGGGCATTAGGTTCAAGATACGCACTGTACCACATAGATTTGCCTTCTGTGGCGGATTACAGCGAATTAAACTTCTAGTTTTTTCATATTAATAATAATGTTTCGCATGGATCTATCATGTCACTGGCACACTTCAGGTATACCGTTCGAGACAGCGCCCAACAAGTTCGAAGCCCTAGCCAGCCACGATGCGATGGTGGAAGTATCTGGGGCGCTGAACACGGTGGCTGTCTCCCTGATGAAGATAGCCAACGACATCCGACTCCTGGCCTCGGGGCCTCGCTGCGGCCTCGCCGAGCTCATGCTGCCTGAGAACGAGCCCGGATCCTCCATCATGCCTGGTGAGTGACGACTTCATGTAAAGGATCACTTAAATGACAATGGAAGCAATGATCATGATATTATGATGCATCATCACTTACCATCAGGTGAGATCGCAGTCAAGGGCTAACTTGTAGTGGTTAAAAAAAAAGATCTAATGGCTCTGATAGTTCCCTAGTTAAGATGATTTGTGAAATGGTGATAAATGAAAAAGAAAAACCCGGCTGAGTTTGTTGTGGCTGACCAGGGCACATTTGGAACCCTCGTAGCTTTATTTTTAAGATACCGTTTCTGATTATCACCATTATCTATACTAATATTATAAGGAGGTAAAGTTTGTGAGTTTGTGAATTGTGACTTTGTAGGGGGTAATCTCTGGATCTACTGAACCGATTTTGAAATTTCTGGTACCAATAGAAAGCCTCATTATTCGTGAGTGTCATAGGCTATATATTATCCCGAAAAATAAGGGAGTTCCCGTGGGAATTTAAAAAACTTATTGCACGCGATCGAAGTCGCGGGCAAGTCTGCTAGTATTTTATAAATAACTGGACCTCACCAGGCATGACGGAGGATCCACGTCATAAGCAACTTCTATTTTGGATACTAGATGTTGTTGCAGGCCAATGAATCTCGTTAGATAACCACGGGCACCATGAGTAAATGGGATGCTGGATGAGCTGTTCGATTGAAAGATGTTTCTTCCCGAATTTAAACGCATCGCTCTCGTCTCCAGGACCCACACCCTCAAACTTGGGATTAAGAACTCAAACTCAAAACAAAATAATGTTTATTCAATTTAGGTAGGTATACTACACTTATTGACGTCCAGTTACTTGTAAAATATAATGCTGGTCATCAGTAACGGTATCTTAACACTAAAGCTACGAGGGTTCCAAACACGCCCTGGTCTTTATAACAAGCGCACTATAACATAGCGTAATGCATGCTAAACATTTATAGTTTATGGTCCGTAGCGTGCTATGGATTTATAGCAGTTCTGAATAACTCTAGCCTCTCCCGTCTCCTACGTCAGCGACAAAGGCGACTTGATGCAACAGTATCAAACCTTAGATTTCAATTTCAATTTCAATTTCAATTTATTTATTTTGAATACAACAATATGTACAAATACAATATACTCCTTAAAAAAACTAAACAAGGTAATTATTATTTCGGTACTTATGAACAAAGGAGTGCTTAGACACCCGTACTAAGTTAACTTGTGTTACGGGTGTCGTCACCTTCCTCCGAACCTCTTACAATAATATTATGATTTCATTAATTCTAGTTATATTATAAATAAAGATATTGTAAAAAATATTTTAGCACAATATTATTTCAATATTCTTTATTTATTTAATTATCATTATATTTATGTCATTAATTATTTGTATATATATATTTAATTATTAAATAATATTATTAGGTTGATTTAATTATTAAATGCTATTATCATTGGACATTGGATGATTTTATTATTAAGTGTGTGTGTGTGTGTGTGTGTGTGTGTGTGTGTGTGTGTGTGTGTGTGTGTGTGTGTGTGTGTGTATGTGTGTGTGTGTGTGTGTGAGAGAGAGAATGTAAATTCATTGGAGAGTGTGCCATTAATTTAATTTACCATATATGCCTTACTAATATTTTATTTTATGACTTTCAGTAAATCTTCTGTTTCATTATAATTAAGAGTTTTAAGCCACGAAGTAAGCATTTTCTTGCATTTATTCTGATTAACGCAACTTATGTTAAGGATTTTGTTAATTTTATTATAAAGGCGAGGACCAAGGACACAACTATGGCGTTCAGCGAGAGCAGTTCGATAGTGTTTAGCCTGGCAAACATTCCGAATGTTCCGCTTTTTTGTTTGCAGATGAGGTTCGATTAAAATTTCCTCATGTTTTCGTAATATTAGGTTTAATATATAAAGCTGCCTGACGGAGAGCAAAGAGCATTCCCTAAATAGAAGATATGTAGGATGTCGTACAGGCTTTTTGAACATAACTTTCAGTGTGGCTCTTTGAGCTCTTTCTAGGCGTAGCATCGTAGTAACGAAGGAGCCACCCCAGACCGTTATGACATACCCAATCATAGATTGCACCAAAGCAAAGTAAGCCATTCTAAGAACTTCATCATCAGCTGATTTCGCTATCTTTCTAAACACGTAGGTAAGTTTCCTGATCCTTTGAGTGACAAGATTAATGTGAGTTTTCCAACTTAGTAATTTGTCCACTTTAATTCCCAGATATTTTATTTCAGGTACACGAACAACTCTAGGACATACACAGCTATTTTGTGCGGGCAAGCAGTTGTGTATCTGTATTATGAATGGCTCTGCGGGTTGTGATCTCTCACTGGCCGAGAAAGTCATGAACTTGGTTTTAGTAGGGTTTAATGTAAGTAAATGATTGGTCAGCCATGTTTTCACTATACTAATAGCCCTTTCAGCATGGGAGCGCGCTTGTTCCCAACTTTGTCCATTAATGAGCAGAACTGTGTCATCTGCATATGAAATTATTTTTGTGTGCGGGATATTTAACTTGCATAAATTATTAATGTAGATTAAAAACAAAGTTGGACCGAGCACGCTCCCCTGTGGAACTCCGTATGTAACAATCTCCTCTCGGCTAGTAAGGGAGCCAATCTTCACAACTTGAGTTCGATTAGCTAGGTAGTCCTTAAATATGCTAAGTGTTTGTCCTCGTAAACCAACGCTTTCCAACCTGTCTACAAGAATAGGGACAGAGACAGTATCGAAAGCCTTGGTGAGATCGATGAATACCCCTATAACTTTTTGTCTATTATCAATATTGTTAACAATATGATCAGTCAATGAACTAATAGCATCTTCCGTTGACAAGCCCTTCCTGAATCCAAACTGGTTTCTATATAAAAAGTTTTGCCTTTCTAGGAAGCTAATTAGGCGGTTGTTCAATACTCTCTCCATGACTTTCGAAAGCGTTGTTAGCACGGATATCGGTCTGTAATTAGTTACTTTATCTCTGTCTCCGCTCTTGTACACAGGATGTACTACAGCTCTTTTGAAGACCAGTGGAAAAACACCTTGGGAAAAACAGAGGTTTATTACGTACTTTAGAGCAGGAATAATGGCATGCCTCGCACATTTTAAAACGCTTACAGGTATGTGATCCCAGCCAGCTGCACAATCATTCCTAAGTCCCATTATTATACTGTTTATTTCAAGCTCGTCTACGTCAAGGAGTACCATTGAATTTCCTTGAATGTTATCGTCCAGGTTATCGAGTATGCAAGAGTCTAGCTGTTTATATTGGTTTGCAAGCGGGGTAGCTAGTTCTTTCCCTATATTAACAAAGAAATTATTTACAGCGTCAATGGATGTTCGCGCATCAATTTCGATTTTTAACAGATCGTTAGGTGGTACGGATTCGGATTTTAGATGAGTAATGCTTTTAAGTACATTCCAGGTGGCTTTGGAATTTCCTTTGGCTTTAAGGAACTCATTTTTTTCATATGTCCGTTTTTGATTCTTTAGCAACTTGTTGCAGAAATTCCGATACCTGGTGTAGGTGAGTTTCGCAATATGGTTGTCTGGATCGCGCCTAAACTTTTTGTGCAGTTTGTCCCGATTTCGTATGCATCTAAGTAGTCCCGGAGTAATCCAGGGCTTGAGAGTGCGTTTCTTAGCAGGAAAACTGACCAGCTGAGTATGCTCTGAAATAACACTAGAGATAGTATTTACTAGTTTATCTGCAGCAGATTGTGCATTACAGTCGCCCAGAACTGGTTCGAAATCAGTGTTTTTTAATTGTGTTACGGCTGCCTGCACGTTTAGGCGTATAATAGAATGCTGTTGTTTTTTAGACATGTTTTTCCTTTGCTCTAAACTCAGAACTATTGAGGCATGATCCGTAATTGAATTTTCAAAAATTAGAGTAGTGGCATTACTGTTTGATTTTATCATAACATGATCTAAACATCTATCGTTTCGTGTAGGACGGGTATGTGTAGGAAAAAACCCATGAATACTTAAAGCTGAGAGATACGCATCTGCATTTGAGTCACATTCATCTGGAGTTATGTTAATGTTCATGTCCCCCATGAGTACAACAGTCTGACAAGAGCACAATGATTCCAAGACCTTATCTAGGCTCTCGATGAAGTTATCAATTCGTCTATAGGACGGTGAGCGATAAATCGCCACTATTGCAAAATTTTCGTTATATTTTATGACTGCACAATTTGCATCATTGAAAGTTGGCTCAGAAAAACTGCATCCGATATCAGCCCGTACGTAAGCGACTAAACCGTCATTTTGATTTCTGTGAGAAGTTTTAAAATAATCATAGCCTGGTATTGTCGGAATAACAAGTGTTTTGCTGAGCCAGCATTCCGATAAAATAATTGTATCGCACTGTAAATCCATAGAACTAAGTAACACTTCCAATTCACTAAAGTTACAATTTAAACTTCTAATATTAGTGTGCATTACATTAAAATAGTTACATGAGTTACCCAAATATTTCCTACACTGGTCGGGACTGCAAACATAGGATTTAAACAGTTCTAGGTTATCTATATTAGTAGCAACGTCGTCCGTTGTATTAATCATTTTTAAAGAATAAAAACTTGTGACCCGTTCTGTTGCTTATCGGTAAAAAGGTAGTTAAACACCATATCGAATAGATAGTTGTACTGAAAAATGGTAGACATACGTGTATTACATTTCTTTTTAAAAATTTCGTTATAGTATCAAAGTGTATGGGTTTTGTATACATATTATGTTGTGAGTATTGTTGTATGGATAAGTATGTATAAGTATGTGTTAACCATCCAATTTTAACATATAAATAATTTGAATAGAATTTAAAAATAACATGCATTATGACTTTTAGTAGTGAAAAATAATCTATATTAAGCATGCGTATATTTCGTATAAGAATTTGTTGACGTAGGGGAAGCAACACGATAGACTTTATAATGACCTCAGGCACGGTGAGATCTAAATAGTTACTTAATTCGAGACTACAACAATAATTTTTGAGTGGGAATTTTAGAATGAGAGTATTAGAACATAAATTACAAATCAAATTAAATATTGCCCGTAATATTATGAACATTGCTAGTCACTTTGCTTTCCTTATATTTTCAAAATCCCGCTCAGAGTCAATTCGATGGTACGGATCACCCTCTTTTTTTCTTAGGTAGACTCTTCCATGCGACGTCCAACAATAGGTATAGCTATTTTTTGTAGCATATTCTCGTGCGAGTGCAAAAAGTCTGCGAGTTTTATATGTGAGGTACTCTGATATATAGACAGGCTTGGACGGTCCTTCAAAGTTAAGAGTCTGCGTGCTGAGTTTGTTATCTGAGTGGTTTCTATTGTACGTCTTTGAGAGTTGTAGTATATGATCCTTCATTGTCACTGTCGTGAATTCAACCACAATAGGTTTATTAGCAGTGACTTTTGAGTTAGCTCGGTATACGTTCCTAATTTCAGACAATTGTATGGAGGTATTTAGAGCCTTTCCGACTTTTATAACACAGTTTGCTAAATCGTGCCTGTTTTCGGGTACCTTAGACGGTATGTTGCGAATTTCTAGGCAGGCTGCATTACTTCGTCTCTCAAAGTTCTCAACTCTTTCCTCCAGTGTTTGGATATAGGCGATATTATTCTTCCTTTCAGACTCTAACGTTTCTATTTTTTTCTGCATGTCATCATACCGTGATGAAATGAAGTCGAGGGTGCTCTGTATATCTTTGTTCTGCTTAAGAATCGTTTCCTGCAGGAGTTTAAAGTTTTTATCCTGCTGCTTTTTAAATTCCTCAAACATTTTGAGAAGCTCTGCCTTAAAATCCTCATAACTATCGCTATCATCCTCGTTTGATCCCTCGCGCATACGTTTTGGCTTACGAGCTACTTGCGACCGTTTTTTGACATTATATATCGGTGACTTTCCTTTGTCACTTGGCTTTGAGTCAGAGTCAGTTTGCAGCAACAAACACGCAGCGCTTGGGCTATTTGGTGGTGTCCGTTTAAGTGGCATCTTAGATTTTTACTACCATGCACCAATGCAGCGAGCGAAATAAAATTGCTATTTGCATATCACACCTGAAGTCTATTGCTGCACGACGTATGAGTCAGGCACTATGAGCACGGGTGATCTTGCGCATTCAGTAATTAACCAGACGATTAGTGAGCCAGAAAGCGATAGCCTGCGGATCGCATGCACGCACTCACAGGGGCGGTGCTAATTGCAACAGTAGTGTAGTCGGCGCTTGTTAGTGTGCTGTCAGTACTGACCTCAGCGAAGAAGCGCGATGATGGCCGATAGCGTCGTAGTGAAGTCTCCTCCAGTGCGTTATGAACTCCTGGTACATTAACTTAGACTTTTTGAGTTTAAATTTTTAAAAATATTTATTTTAGAAAAATTAACGCAGTCAGGTTGGGCACGTCTGCTCCGTTCGGAGGGTCCGGGGGAAGGGGGAACCATTTTAGATTTAGGTTGAGATTGGGTTGGGATTGAGGTTAGATGACCCATTATGGCCTACTTTATCGCGTAAACAACTTTGTCATTTTCGATGGAGTCGTATAGCGTAACATTGCTTTCATCGTTTTCCCTTTCCTAGCTCAATTTTGGACCTGGGACTATAGAGATAGATAGATAGATAGAGAGAGAGAGAGAGAGAGAGAGAGAGAGAGAGAGAGAGAGAGAGAGAGAGAGACATATAGCTTATTGATGTATAATTATTATAAATCGCATCTTCCATAATATTGCTTATGGAATTATGGATCTCTAGTCTGTCTAACGTAATCAGTCTACCTGATGCGACATCTAGTATATTAATTAAGTGAGAGATGTCTTTTATAAAATCACTAGCTGTGCCCGGCCTGTGTTGCAATCCCACGTAAATTAAAAAAACCATTTATCTAAAGATGTTTTATTTTTTTATTAGAAAACGTTTCTTCACAATCTGTTTTTTTTTAATTATTTTTGTACAAAATATTGTCTTAAAACTAATTTTAAAAAAAGTGGACAAAGGTTAGGCTTATCTCTAAAAAGAAATCTCTTCCAGCCTTCCTTGAAAGTGAGTAAGGTGAGATTGTTAAGTGGTATAGGTACTGCTACTGATCAATGTTTTCGAAGGGCATAGAGGACAAACATTGATTCTAATTTATATGGAAGATAGTTGCTTCCACACAATCTTCTATATTAATGAAAAAATAATGTGGACAACAGTTCACATTATTTTTTCATGTTTCTGTGACGATGTAATCCGATATATTTTAAAGTATTATTATTTATTTTGACGACCTCCGTGGCGCAGTGTGTAGCGCTAATTGTCTTAACGTACGGAGGTCCCGGGTCCGATCCCCGGCAGGGTCAATTTGGGAATTTATAATTTCTGAATTTTCCCTGGTCTGGCCTGGTGGGAGGCTTCGGCCGTGGCTAGTTACCACCTTACCGGCAAAAACGTGCCGCCAAGCGACTTAGCGTTCCGGTACGATACCGTGTAGAAACCGAATAAGGGTATGGGTTTAATATAACTGCCATGTCCCTAACAGGTTAGCCCGCTACCATTTTAGACTCACGCATCATCACTTACCATCAGGTGAGATCGCAGTCAAGGGCCAACTTATAGTGGATAAAAAAAAGAGAACAAAAATATATATATATTCTAATTATTGTTTTAAAGTATAATTCTCCTGTGTACAGGCAAAGTGAACCCGACACAGTGCGAATCGCTGACAATGATTGCGGCGCAAGTGATGGGCAACCACGTAGCGTGCACCGTGGGCGGCAGTAACGGCCACTTCGAGCTCAATGTGTTCAAGCCCATGATTGTGGCCAACGTGCTGCGCTCCATAAGGCTTATTGGTGAAAATAGAATAGAATAATTTATTTGCAAGAATGTGGTACAAATATTAGGTCTTAAAATTATTTTGTGCTGACACATTCAACCATTTCATTAGTGTGCAAATTTTTGTAATAATACAAGCGAATGCCCGCGACTTGGTCTGCGTGGGCGTGGTTTGAGGTTTTTGGTTCCCGCGGGAACTCTTTCATCTTCCGGGATAAAAAGTAGCCTTTGTGCTTTTCCAGACTATAACCTGTTCAACCGATTTTGATTAAATTTGCTACGGGGATAGGTTGTATCCTGGGAAAGGACAGGCTACTTTTATCCCGAAAAATTTAGGAGTTCCCGCGGGAATCAAATACCGTACTTAATCCACGCAGACGAAGTCGCGGGCATCATCTAGTTAGTATGAAGTTATTTACAACGACCTCAATTTACATAGCCCTGCCAAACAAGAATGTGGACTCATTTTACTAACGCCATCTATGTAGTCTGAAAAGCGGAACAGCGCTATGGCGGGGACATGGACAGGCTTATGCAGGTGAAGGGCACGCCCTACAAATTGGACGCCCAACTTTTATCTCTGAAAGGGCCCCATCTAGTAGCTACAGTATATATATCGATGGTTATTTACAATATTAAATTAAAAAAAAAAAACTATTTGGAACTATCAAGGATACAGATCAAGTACAATACAGAACAAAAAAAAATACTAGGGCACAACTTAGGAACTGTAACAAAAATAATTCCAAAAAGGGCATCGCCTCAGCGTGATGCTTTTATGGTGTAGATATGTCACCGTAAAATTGCAAAAACGGTTAGATTGTAATCTAACTAGCGAAATTGTAAACTGTCGAAAGATTGTGAACCGTTCAATGTTCTGAGTGTCAACTTTTGAAATATTCGTTGTATTTACGTTTTCTTGTCTCTTTCTTGTAGGTTAGGTTAGGGTTCGACATAAATAATCAGGTAGTGCCCGGCCGCGGGCTTAGGTTTTATCGGGTTAATATACCTAACAGATTACAATCTACCGAAAAATAATTCGTTAAATTGTAATCTGACTTTACTATCTCGCTAGTTGGATTACAATCTAACGGTTTTTGCAATTTTACGGTGACAGATACACCATATATACGAGCGCTGATTTTCAGTCGACCCCTGAGAAGTTATTAAGTGTGTTTGTGTTACAATCTCGTTGTGTTTATGGCAGGCGATGGTTGCCAATCGTTCAACAAGAACTGTGCTGTGGGCATCAAAGCCAACGTGGCGCAAATCAACAAGATCATGAGAGAGTCACTCATGTTGGTCACAGCTCTCAATCCGCACATCGGATACGATAAGGTCAGTTTCATTAAATACTCAATACTTAATATCATTTATTCAATACTAGCTAATGCCCGCGACTTCGTCTGCGTGGATTGAGGTTTTTTGGTTCCCGCGGGAACTCCTTAATTTTCCGGGATAAAAAGTAGCCTATGTGCTATTCCAGACTATAATCTATCTCTGTGCCAAATTTCATCCAGATCCGTTCAGTCGTTGGGGCGTGATTGAAAACTAAAGCTACGAGCTCAAATTAAGTATTACCAACTAGATGATGCCCGCGACTTCATCCGCGCGGACGGTTTTTGATGAATTTGATATAGGAATAGGTTGTATCCCGAGGAAGGACATAGGCAGATTTTTATTCCGGAAAATTAAGGATTTCCTGCGGGGATCTAAAAAAACTTAATCTACGCGGATGAAGTCGCGGGCATCATCTAGTTTTAAAATATTTGTTTATTTATTTGTAAACCTCTATTTTAAACTTATAATGAAAAAAATATATAGGTATAAAAAACCTGCCCTTCCCTCTTTATCTCGGATTCTAGGCAACCAAAAAATCTGAAATAATAAAATTAGAGTTAAAATATGTTTATGTCACCGTAAGATTGTAAAAACCGTTAGATTTCAATCTAACTCGCGAAATCGCAAAGTGTCGAAAGATTACAATTTAAAGCATTATTTTCCGTTAGATTGTAATCTGTAAGGTTTATTAACCCCATAGAACCAAAGGGTAGACCCTAGGACCCGAGGGCCTAAGGTTCGACATAAACAATCAGGCACTACCTGATTGTTTATGTCGAACCCTAACCTAACCTACATGAAACGGACAAGAAAACGTAAATACAATGAATATTTCAAAAATTGACACTCAGAACATTGAATGGTTCACAATCTTTCGGCAGTTTACAATTTCGCGAGTGAGATTATAATCTAACGGTTTTTACAATCTTACGGTGACATTTATATGTGAACTTTACATGACAATTATTATAAAGATGTCTATTTTGGGGCTGGTTTTTATCATGTTTTTTTTCTAGCGGATGCCCGCTACTTCGTCCACGTGGATTGAGGATTTTTGATTCCCACGGGAACTTCTTAATTTTCCGGTATAAAAAGTATCCTGTGTTATTTTATACTATAATCTATCTCTGTGCCTAATTTCGTCTAGATCTGTTCAGCCGTGATTGAATAACAAACATCCATCCATCCATCCATCGATATATCTATCCATCCAAACTTTCGCATTTTTAATATTAATTTTGTAATGACATTTTATTTAATCTTCCAGGCGGCCCAAATCGCAAAGACAGCGCACAAAGAGGGCGGTACGCTAAAAGACACGGCCGTCAAACTAGGCATCCTCACAGCAGAACAATTCGACCAGTGGGTCAAACCTGAGGACATGCTGGGGCCAAAGTAAAATGGGACTGATACTAATACCATATTGTCTAATACAATGGTTATTTATGATGTTGTATAATGTTATGATTTTGTATAATTTTATGAAGTTGTATAATGCGTCAAAATGCTGTGTTTATTGGTCATTTATAGTTTATACTAAAGGCCAAAGTCTGGCAATTCGTCATGTCTTAACCTATACACTTTTACCATTGCCTCAGCTGAGTGTGTAAGTTGTATTAAATCTGAATATATAAAAGGAAAAGGGGAATGACTAACTGATCTATCAACGCACAGCTCAAACCATTGGACGAATCGCGCTGAAATTTGGCATGCAGACTATTATGACGTATATGTAACCGTAAGATTGTAAAAACCGTTAGATTATAATCTAACTCGCGAAATTGCAAACTGTCGAAAGATTACAATTTAACGCATTATTTTTCGGTAAATTATAATCTGTTAGGTATATTAACCCGATAGAACCTAAGTGCCTGATTGCACTACCTGATTATTTATGTCGAACCCTAACATAACCTACATGAAACAGACAAGAAAACGTGAATAAAATGAATATTTCAAAAATTTACACTGAGAACATTGAACGGTTCATAATCTTTCGACAGTTTACAATTTCGCGAGTTAGATTATAATCTTACGGTGACATATACATCCGCTAAGAAATGATTTTTGAAAATTCACCTCCTAAGGGCGTAAAAATATATGCCAATTTTTTATTATTATTTTATTCGTCGGTGGTTGGCAAGTGCATTAGTGGGCGTATGGCATGTTTCAAAAGAAAAACTAACTGGTTGACCAATTTTATTGCTTATTAATACCATGTTGTCATATAATTCAATAGCTATGTATTATTATGATCTTGTTTAATACGTCAACATGGTGTTTTATTGGATTATTTTATGGTATTAAGCCTGCCTTGCCATTTTACACTTTATCTTACGGTTACCCCTAGTAGGTATCACATTGAATTAAGGAGAAACTGACTGACTGACTCTTACCTGGTCTGGGCTGCCTATGCACGCAAAATAAAAAATCGCAGTCGCAATGGAAAGTGGGACAAACGATATCCCTGTACTTCCATCAATGGAAATACGTAATAGACATATTGAGATCCACCCGACTACGCGGCCGTTATGAAATTGTATAATATACTATATGAGTTTGTATAATATGTCAAAATGTTTCGTTGGATATGAAATTGTATAATTTAAAGCATTCAGTATTTTTTTTGTTAGTCTGATGTACTTACTTTACATGTGATGGAAATGGTTTGATGTTAACATGTATAGGAACAACAATGTTTAAAATATGTGTATTTAGCTGTTGTATTAAAATTATGATTAAATTATTATCAACATTTTTATACAATTATTGTTATTGCTATCCCAGTTCTATGGGATACAGGTTTTACTGCTTGTTTTCCATCCGGTAGTTCTAATGCTAAAATTATAGTTATTATTAACTACATAATATAAATGTTACCAAAATTACCCCAGCCTCTTCATATGTAGCTCATAAAATATTTCTTAACTTTTTACGAAGTTTGAGGTTCATTCCTATATTATCTAAAAATAACTTTTGTATTGGTATTTTTTTTTTGGTGCATTTTTTGAAAACTATATAGGTTCACCTACATAGTTTTAAAGTTAAGATCAGACAATCAAGAATATTTTTTTCAGGTTTTTTTTACGTAAGTACATAATATCAATGATGTTTTAATATAAATTTTATTGATATTATGCCTGTATTTATTAATTTACTAGATGAAAATAAAACTCAGTCTTACATTTGCTTTAACTACATTATATTCAGCGATTTCTCTTAATTATGACTACAATATTTGGTACACACTTCTTTGGTATTAATATAAATTAAATACACAACAATGGCAAGGAATGTAAGTTATCACCTTTCGTGTCATTTCTCTCATTGCTTAGGGTCGTGATCCCTTGATTTTTTGCCATAAAATGGTGGGCTCACATTACATCCCAATTGCATATGACTTAATGATATAAGGGTTTGTCATCTTTGGTATACTTAACAATTTAATATTAGGTGTTATAATAACCAGGACCGACGGTATAACCACAGAATACTTAATAGTATTCTGCAGCCCTAATCTCTAAAATAAATGAAAGCCACTGACATATTGTATTTTTCATCCATTGAAGGTTTGCTATGAAAATGTTATTTTTATTTCACAGCAAACCTTCAATGGATAAAAAATATGTGTCAGCCACTTTGTTAGAGATTAGTAGTACAATCTCGAAAAAATCCAATCCAGTTACCGACTTGGATCATAACATAATGCATATCCAGTGCAACAAACTGATATGCATTGATCCAACTTGGCCGCTCCACACCCTCAATATTATGTACATCCATTAGATTTTGGAATGTTAATTTTATGGTACATGTTTAATATTGACTTATGAAATAAATATGTCAGTAAAAAGTAATTTTGTGTTTCATTTGCATGATACTTACTATAATTTAAGTACAAATCAGGTTCAAATTAACTTAAATACATATCGATAATTGATACCTAGTGACTTAAATATACCTATTATGTATATAAATTATACAATGGTTAAACACAATATTATGAATTATATTTCCATCTATACTTTATAATCTATTCTTTAGTAGTTTTCAGATCAAAAAAAAGAATAACAATTTCTCTGCTTTTGTATCGCTTTAGTACAAAGTTCTGTCAGAATTTTATTCAATAATCAAAATATTCAAGCAAGAGATAATATTATAATAACTACAAAATATTAATTTACTTAAACGAGAACGAACTGCCTCGTTGGTCTAGTGGTTAGCATGTTTGACTGCGGCTGACGAGGTCCCGGGTTCGAGTCCCGGGTCGGGCCATAATAAGTGTTGGGTTTTTCTGACTAGAAATTCTCAATACTAGCCCGGAGTTAGGAAGTTGGCGGTGTTTCACCCCCGTGCCTCGGAGAGCACGTTAAGCCGTCGGTCCCGGTTATTATCACTAACGTGGTAATAGTCGTTAAAGCCCACCAACCCGCATTGGAGCAGCGTGGTGGGTCTAAGCTCTAATTCCCGCTCTCCTATGAGAGTGGAGGCCTGTGCCCAGCAGTGGGACGTTAATGGGCTGTAGTGGTGGTGGTAAACGAGCAAGATGGTTATAGGTAGGCTTGTCAAACTAGGTTAAAAAATTGCAAGTATTGTTTGGAGATTAATGGTGGTTGTACCCCTCTAAATTATAAAATTGTCGCACAATAAAATTATTGTGTACCTTTTATTATTTATATTATATCTATTTATTTATATTAGATGAGTTTGTGGGACTATACCTATACTTGGATTGGAACATGTATTTGGATTGGAACATGGTCCCATCAGTGGGTTGAACCAATGGGACGACTGGTAATCGCTCTACTTTTGAAATGTACAAAAATTATCCTAAACTTAGTGTCACAATATGAAGAAGCCTCAGATAATTGAACAAACTGGACTCGAAATATTTTTAAAAATGATGTGTTGCGAAATATGCTTATACAACTTTCATTGTGCAACAGAATTTCTAAAAAAATTGCAGTGTTTGCCAGAGTCCAGCATATGTTCTTGGAGTCCAGACATAAAACTGAACTACATAGAAATTTGAAAACAATGGGAAAGTTTTAGGTCTAAAATTATACTTGGATCATTTAAAATGGTCTCTTTGTTGATTGCACACTAACGGTGAGCCACCTTCAATCATAAATAAACTTTAAAGAAAAAGAGGTGAGCACTTAAAACAACATCAACAGCAATAGCCGCTAATAACAATGAACAATGAACTGATAATAGGGATGATGCCTTATCAAAAATAAATTATTTCTGACTGATTATTAAATATAGGGTCTTTCAAAAGACCTTAAATTCACATCCTCGGTTAGTTTTAAGTTTGATAACCACGTATCTGAATTTCGTCAAATGCTCGAGTGGCTTCCTATTCGCCGTCGCCGGGATCTTCATGTTCTGTCACTTCTGTACCGTGTGCTATTTGATCCAAAAACTCCCTCTTACCTGAAGGAGAAGTTTAAATTTCTGGGAGATCAGTCCGAAATACGAACAACCCGTAAATTAACTTTATGCATACCATCGCATAAGACAAAGTTTTATGCGCAGTCTTTCACAGTGCAAGCTGTTTTATTATGGAATGCTCTCCCATTAAACATACGACAATCAAAGTCACTGGAAATATTTAAAAAATCTGTTAAGAGTTTCTATTTATCACCATAATGCAGACGACTAGTTTAAACTTTTATTTAGTATGATATTACTAAAAATACATAATATATATTAGTTTATTTTCATATATTTATTATAAGTATTATATTATTTGTGTAACAGTTTATGTATTAGTATGTAGGTATTTGTTTGTATGTTTATAATGATACACCACCCGCGAGTTAATCTCCTTACTTCTCCTATTCCTAAGGTTGCCTGGCAGAGATCGCTACTAAGCGATAAGGCCGCCTTTTTGTATACTACTTAGTTCTTTGTTTTCTATGTATTTTTTGTGTACTTTTTATGTGTTGTGGTGTACAAAATAAAGAGTAATAATAATAATAATAATAATAATAACCATTTTAAAATAAAGGTTAAAGAAAAAAGTGTGTTGAAATTTGATGACGTCACAATTGCAAATTTTATACAACTTACATACTAGAAGCACGTTTTTAAGTTTGATAAAGAGTTGCTGATTTGATTGAATTGTCATCATCCCTATTCTTAATTTAGATAGTGCACCTAATCATACAATTGGTGCTAATTTGGTTGTACACTCATCTCTTACCATCTTTTAATTGATAGGCTTATCTTTATCTTTAGGGAACAGTGCAAATGAGATGATTACCAAAATATGTTATTATGTACTAATGACTGCTTAAAGTAGTTATCTGCAGTCCACTGCCACTGACCGTACACTACAGTCAGCCATGACTCATGACTGCTTCATGCAGTCAACTGCAGCAGCAGCAGCTAACAATTCACTGTTTGGATATATGTATGTTTGTGTATATTGTAGCACCCTGACAATTTAGAGATTTTTGTATAAGCAAAATACGAATACAATTGTACTTTGTACTAGATCTTACACTCATTATAACATCTTACTACTATCAAAAATGCATAGCTACAGTGGAAGGCATTTCTTTGATTATGTATATAGCTGGATGTCCACAGGGGTGCATGCTCAACACAATCTTTATCTTCCAGATCTGAAATTTTATATCCATAACATCTATACTTAATAGGTTTGCCAAAAAAACGAAAATGATGTCCTTTGCTTGATTAAACATATGAATGTTGAGCATCTACTACACATGGAGACCTAGTATAAAAGTGTACTCTTAAACTACATAAATACGTCTTTGATATTCTGAAACTGTTTCACTGCAAGATCAACAGGCAAATCAAAATTGTATGGAGTCAGACGATCAAGACTCTGAAGAGCATCCTGAAATCCAGTGTTAACAACATAACTAGTTGAGGAATAATGTGAATCTATTAATGATCTACATTTTAACATTACATTTAACCACAGAACTAGTTTATGTGCATTTAGGGCAGCACACACAAATGCTTTAAAATGTGCATCGTAACTTCTCTTATAAGGTGTGTGCGAAGCTAAAATACTGCCTATAGCGCTCAGTAAACTCTGCTTATTAGTAATCGCTGTACCCCCAACTATATCCAAGTTAAAACTTTGACTCAGTTTCCTCGCTGGGGTAGAATTGAACTTGTCTCCGTCGTTAAGTTCATAATAGCGTAAAATTAACTCCCATATATGTAATGAGCGAGACATTGAAGATCTTCTTACTGGAAAGCAGCCAATCATAGGTACAAGGGATGTAGACTCCGGGCTTACCAACCCATGCTGGAGTAAATCCCTCAAGTTTACTGCTAGGTGTCTTCGCACAGCAGTTGTAAGGGGTGCATCATTTATAACTATACCACCTTCTTCTGATTCACTGTCATAACTATCAGGGACTGCATGGGATCTTTCTCTAGACACTATATGGAGTACAGCATCTATAGACATTTCTAATTTAGCTCGAAGATTTCCCCAGTGTGTAACAATAGTAGAAGACTTTCTATCAAACTTCTTGTTCTGATTTGGAGAGCAACCAAATTGTGATACAGTAAATATCTGGATTAAGGCTGATGCTTTTCTCATTAAATTTATCGTTTCAGCTTTCAGTTCATCATTAACTCTGTTGCGATTAAAATTCTTTTCAAACGACTCAGATTTTCCAACTTTTTTTGCTTCTCTTGGCTTTGGTTTCATGTTACTGTTAATGTCTTCATTTTTCATGAGTTTTATGAACTTCTGCATATCATCAATATGAGCTTGGAGTTTACCAATGATTTCTTCTTTGGAGAGCTGCCTTTCTGCATACTGCTTAACAGCACAGTCTATTTGATGCCTCAACTCTTCTGTAGTTAAAGGCTGATGGCATCCTTCCTCTAAACTATGATCTATTTCTCTTTTTAAATGGTCAATTAGGGATCTATGTTTACTGTCATCATTAGAGGATTTACCTGCGGCGAAATGTTCAAGCTCCTTCAACTGGGTTTTTAACTTTTCGATAAAATGTGACTGTCTAGCCCTCTGACTGCGTATCTTTCTTTCCAACTCCGCACATTCACTACACGACGGTTCTCCTGAGCTCCCTTGCGGAACTCCTCTAGAATCTACTCCCCGGGAGGTAAACTCCTCCAAAGCTTGTAACATAGCATCCTTTTCTTCTGGTGGGGCCTTCAAAATCTGTCGCAAACGAAACTCTACTTGCGCTAAATGCGATGTCAATGAAAACACCGATGACGACAATATCTCTTGTTCCTCTTCCAATGCGTGTATCCTATCACCGGAGACTTGTTCTGAAGGTATTTCGTCACATAAAGTTTCCTTTGGTGCCCCCAAAGGATCGCATCTTGGCTCTTGCCATATTGGAATCTCGCCCTCTTCATAGTCACACAAGGTCGCGTCCATTACCACTATAATATCACCTTAGGAAACACAATAACACCTTTTCTTTTTGAAGAATATTTTTTTATACTTCCTTTCAAAGGAACGTCATGTTTATCGATTCATTTCTATCAAAATCAACTGAAAATAGTTATGGAAAACATTGATGTAGAATTTTAGTACCTATGAAAATATTGGAATTTGAACGTGAAAACTGAAAGGCTGAAGAAAGGCCACAGCTGAACTCTGAAGTTTCAGGTTGTACATATTAATATTATCTATGACCTGAACTCTGAAGTTGAATGAAACTAGTGTTGCCAACTCTATTACTAATATTTTTGCAGTGAACGCGCAAACATATTTTCACTCCCATAGTCACATACTGCCGTCCGTTTACTAGAGGCCGAATATTAAAAACTAGCTAGGTATTACCCGCGGCTTCAATAACTGAGTTTTATGTGAAAATTGTCAATTTTTGAAGAGAAAACTTCTTAAGCTGCGTTAAGCACTTTTTGGTAGGGGGCGTCACCGACGCCTCGCTCCGACATGCTCAAGAACAGCGACATGTTTGCGTTGTTACGTACTTACGTTGTTTAAGGTCTAAAATATAAATACATACACTACATTCGTAATTAAACTTTAATGCCTAAGTTTTAAGGTTTATATTTTAAATATTTTTTTTATGTGAAAACTTCTTTAGCCGCGTTGAGCACTTTTTGTTAGGGGTAAACTTGTGGATTCGCGTCACTGACACCTCGCTCTGAAATGCTCGCGAACAGCGACATGCTAGCGAATACCGACATCGCGTTGTTTTAGTAGGGGTTAAATTTGTGGATTCGCGTCACTGACATGCTCGCGTTGTTACGAATAGAAAAGGTTTTAAATATATATACTTACTACATTCGTAATTAAACTAAACTCGCCGGCATATTTAGCGGAACATAAAAAAGGTCCCTAATTAAAAAAATATGGTTTTATTTTAAAATCTACTTACTACACTTCTTTTGTTATTTAAAGTTTCATTTGTTTTACATAAAATGAGATCACATTAAGAACAGATTTTGCGAGTAAAGGCTATTTGTGAAAAATGGTACATTTTTGAACTTTTCATGTAACCGGGAAAAGTGAAATTTAATATTAAAATAACAATTAATTAAATTAGAAAAATGGTGATTAATATCGCGTATTTCCTCCACGTGCTCTTATACTACCCGTCTACCCGTCTAGGCATACTGAGAATGATGTTATCGATGGTCTCCTGGGATAGTCTCCGCCATTCCTCAACTACGGCAATTCGCAGTTCTCCCACGTTGGCAGGAGCTCGAATTCTGAACTTAACTTTTCTTTTCAGCAAGTCCCAAACGTGCTCTATTGGGTTCATGTCCGGTGATCTCGCCGGCCACTCCATAACAGTGATATTCATATCATTATGATAAGCTTGAGTTACCCGAGCGGTATGCGGCCGAGCATTATCCTGCATAAAAACTAAAACTTCACAGATATATGGGGCAAACGGTACGACATTTTCTTCTAAAACTTCTCTGATATAGCGGTCTGCAGTCAGGCTCCCTCTGTCAATCACTACCAAGTCTGTGCGAACTCCCAAACAAATGCCCGCCCAAACCATTATTGATCCACCACCGTATGCAACTGTAGTTTCAAAATTTGTCTGAATGTATCGTTCTTCTTTGCGTCTGTATATTCTTTGCCTGCCATCAATTTGATTTAAGAGAATTCTGCACTCATCACTAAACAATACCTTACTCCATTGGTCCTTGTTCCAAAGTCGATGTTCCTGAGCAAAAGTTAACCTGTTTCTACCTCGAGCCTTGGAGCCTTGGCGGGTACAAATGAACCCAAACCAGCTTCTTCGAGCCTTCTTCGTACCGTTCGCTCACTTACGGTTACACCCCGCACTGCTTCTAAATCATGTCGGGCTTGGACGGCCGTCAAACGAGGGTTCCTACGTACACGAAGCCGAATGAAACGATCATCCCTACTCGAATTGCGTCTTTTTCTGCCTTGTCCTACTCTTCTCACATAAGTACCGGTCTTCCTGAACCGTTGGATACTGCGATGGATCGTTGAAACTGGTCGACGAAGATCTCTGGATATCACTCTGAAGGTTTGACCATTTCTTCGCATTTCGAGTGCCCTGGCAATCTCCGTTGGGGCTAAGTCAGGCATAATTCAGTCATCAACTCCAGAAAGATACGCAATTAAAAAAAACTAACAAAAAACAGTATTTCAATGAAATTTTAAATCAAACTCAGAAGGAAGAAATACTCGAAGTTCGCTCCAGATAAGGTGTATTTGAATAAAATTAAAACAATTGCATAAAATGTGGTGTTCAGTTGTTTTCTTAATGTGAAAATATTTCTTTTTAAATTAAATATGTAAAAAGAAATATTTTCTAATATAATTAAAGTTTATACGTCATAAACCAGCTAGCAACCTTATATAACAAACCTTTTTTTTATGTTCCGCTAAATATGCCGGCGAGTTTATAATGCTTAAGTTTTAAGGTTTATATTTTAATTATTTTGAATTATTTTTTGAAGTGAATACTTCTTTAGCCGCGTAGAGCACTTTTTGGTAGGGGGTAAACTTGTGGATTCGCGTCACCAACACCTCGTTACGACATGCTCCGCGCCGACATGCACGCGTTGTTCGCGTTGTCTTAAAAATAAATATACTACATACGTAATGAAACTTAAGGTTTAATTTTAAGGTTTATATTTTAACTATTTTAAATTGAAAAAAAAATTTTTAAGTATTCGTTTTCACTTCTATAGGCAGTCCATATGACTGCCAATTTTTTTTAATTTAATGAGACAACTTTACGTCGTTGCCGCCTAATTGAAGAACGAATGCGAGAAAAAGAGCATACTTTACCACAGGAACTGTTTGCCGGGACAAAAAGTGGCCTATGTCACTCTCCAGGTCCATAAATGTACCCATACAAATAATCACGTCGATCCGTTGCGCCGTTGCCGCCTAATTTAAGAATGAATGCGAGAAAAAAACCATACCCACAGGAACTGTTTCTTTTTCCGGGATAAAAAGTAGCTTAAGTCACTCTCCAGGTCCTCAGATATACCCATGCAAAAATTCACGTCGATCCGTTGCGCCGTTGGAGCGTGATTGAAGGACAAACCAACAAACAAACCGACTTTCGCATTTATAATATTAGTATGGAGTCCACAGAATTAAAAATCAGACTTTAATAATGGCTTTAATAATGTAAATTATTTGGGTTTAAATTAGAAGAACATAATATTTTTTAGTTGCAAAATCAAAAATTATAATGGAAACCGCAGGGCCACAATACATTATTGCAAAGGCTGGGAAATAGGCCATTTCCGCCGAGGCATATATAGTGCTTTTCCCAAAAGAATGCAGGGAAATAAAACCTACTTTTTATGTTATACATTAAATTTAATTAATATCAAAAGTTACATTAGATGTATTGGGGCAATTACTAAAAGAAAATGTTATTGATTTCCCCGGTATATTATGTTTGTTTGTTGAACTTCTGATGAGGTTTGCAGGTGGGCAATGGCAGTGGTGGCTTTAATTAAAAATGGCTTTATGTTTTCGCCAGTAAAAATTTTCGATTTCTTGCTTTTGAATCCGGTCGATTTTCGTTTAAGAAAAGTAGTTAAGTTCCCATAATTTTTCAAGTTAATGCCGTTTTTAACATGAACTGTACATTTCAGCATGGAATAAATTGCCCATAATGTGGATGGCTTTTTAGTTTTAGCAATCTCATTAAAATACGCCAAAAATACTGTTTCGGAGAAAATGTTCACTTTTTTCTCGTTTTTCCAACTCATAAAATTTTCATATACTTTCATGTATTTTTCTTTGAACTTCGCTGGAAGCAGGTTTTCCATTGCCAATTTGGCTTCTGATCTTAAATCTGGTGGAGTACAATCAATCTCCATTGCACTCTCTGAACCGTTGGAACTCATTTTACTTATTATTAAATTTATATTTATTAAGTAGGTATATAAATAACAAATCAAGACGAATTTTCAGCTTTGCCGCCAATTTTTTTTTATCATCTGTGCCGACAGGCAAACGTATTTATGGCTATACAGTCACCAATTTGTATTAAGTAAAGAGTCTATGGTATGCCAAGAATGACAAAAGAGATCCGATCAAAGAGTATTTAATAGCCCCAGCACGCCGTTTCATACAACATTGCAGGAGCGTTGTAATCTTCCAAATTCAAAAAACGCTCCTGCAATGGATTTGATTTTCTTTGTCCGAAAATTAGATACTTCGCGTGTTCTTTTTTCGAAAATAAAGACAATATTTCCATGCATGTTTGAGAAAAATAATATTAAATGCCGCACTTTCTCTGAAGTTTTAAACTTTCTTTTAGCGCCACCTTTTGATAAGATGCTGAAATATAAAAATACCAAGAATGAAGAAACGAGACTTTCAGTTTGAAAAGGACTTAATTATAATAACTGGAACAAATATTTTAATTTTTGATGAAACATTTTTAAGTATTACGAAAGATGTCGTTATTACGTTTTTTTTTCGAAGAAGCTTGACAATAATTTTCATTTAATTTGCTTCATGAAATTTTTATTTTTCCAAAATCGGAATAGGCACTTTAATGAAATACTAAAGTCTACTGGTAACAAGTCAATAAGTCTACCATAGGGCGGCGAACACCGTTCGCAACTTCTATTCAACCCGCAAATATAAATTTGCCGGAATATATCTTTTGACTGATGACACATGATCGCGTAAAAGTGCGATAGCACTATGAGCGTTCAGAATTTGTTATAAAGGAGGACGGCGAAAATGCATGTATTTTGGGACCCAGTGAAAAGGGTAGCGTTCATCATGGAAACTTATTAATAATTGTAGAACGTAACAAAACTAAGAAAAAAGCAAATAGTAAGTAAGTCTAAAAATGTGGGAGAAAAAAGATACACCTAAAAGTAGAATATAACCTAAAAATTGATAGTTTTTGATTAATAATCAAAAACTATTACCTACTACGGGAAAGGACTATTATTCAATCAATAATTTGTATCAGTATTAGTATAAATGAGTAAGTAGGTACTTATGCCTAGTTATAATTAGGTAGGTAGGTAGATATCAAAAAAGATCTCTTTTGCACCACTGCTACCTCTATGCGGATTCAGATCAGTGAATTCTTCGACACCTATAGCCCAAGTTGAAGTGATTTGCTGACCAATAATTCAGATTGTTTTCCCATTCTATAGCCGATCTTCCTTACTTTGATTAACACTTGCATTATGTACTTATTTACTTTTCCTATGAGAGCTTTTTTCTTTTTCTTATAACTTCTAAGTATCTTGAAAACTTGTAATTAGTTATAACTTGCTATGTACTTATATTTCTCTTTTGTAATTAGCAATTGTATAAGTTTTCCTCTAAATAAAACAAAAATAAATAAGGAGAAGAGATGTGTGGAAGGTTGGTCATCAGTTGGATAGTTCAGGTTATTAATAAGTAGTACCTACTAATTGAGGATTCATAATTCATTCTTACCTAGCCGAAAGAATCGTAGTAGGTAAACTAGTTACAAAAATAAATATTATGATAAGGAGTAGACTGTAGATCCCCTGGAGTATCCTATAGATTTTTATATGATTTTTCGGGGTTTTACAACCGATTCAAAGTGGTCAAAGTGGACTTTAGCATTTTTTAACAAAAAGTCAGTTGAATAAAACAATATTCTATAGATAAAAGCTCTTTTATTTAGTTTGTAATATAAGTTCATGGCGATGGTAAACAGTATGCGGTGGTATGAAGAGAAAATGCAGCAATGAGAAAATGTAGCATTTTCTCTTCAAGGCACAACGCCTTAATAATATTTTAATTAATACCAATTTATGTAATTAAAAGATTATCTAAGAATGAAGCTGGGGCAGCAATGTAGCTCTGGTGTCTTGCATAACTCAGATACCATATTATGGACATAACATGTGAGCAACATCCTACTGTTCGTGTACCTACGGGGCAGTGACAATAATAACCTAATATGGCACTCCTGCCTACCAGCCTTCTATCAACTGCAATATATGTGTAATAGGACTTCCTTCCTATGTGTCTAGATTTAATTCTAGCACGTAAAATAAACGGGTGGCTGTTATCAAATATCCCTTCAAAAGGTATCATTTGCTCATCCCTGCAAACTTCTAAAGCATATAATCCGTGGAATCTCAGGTGCTCACCTACATAAGATTTTGCTTGCTTTATTTGGTATGTGCCTAGAGCAATCAGCTCCAGATCACGTTCTGACAATTCAGGGAACCGTACATCTACGTGTCTAATGTTTTGAAACAAACTATGCCTCATATTAAAATTATTTTCTTGAACCACTTGAGCCAGTTCATTGTTTTCAAATATTTTTTCATCAATTATTTGAATAATCTCATTGACATTTGTTCGTTCGCTGAATTGTACAGCAAAGTGGTTTAGAAGAGCAGCAGCAATCGAAAAATCCTGCATTATATGAGGGCACCTTTTATTAAAATAATCTGCACGGAATATTTTAAAATCCCTACTGAACCTCCCATTAACAGCTTCAACCACCCATCTATTCATTGTTACACATCTGGAGATATTGGCTTGGAGGGTGGAGAGTTGCCTTTCCCCTGGTGAAATTGTTTCGGGCATATGCACCAATAAACCTTTGGCTATCATGTCGTCTGCACAGTCTCTAAAACCTCTGTCTAAAATAAAAACATCATCCTCCCTAAATAATTCCATAAACATACCAGGCGCCGACAAAAGGTCTTTCATTATTGTAGCATCATTTGTAGTGGCTGGATACGGCCCCACTGCATCTATTATGTACCCATCACAACAAACTATAAGAAATGGTTTGACTAGGTTGTGGTACTTGTGGAGGGAATATGTTTGCTTTTGAAATAAGTAATTACTACTTTTTTGAGTATTTAAATAGGTGCCATCAGCAATCACAATCAAACGCCTTTGTTCGATAGGCTCTTGTGGGTTGCCAAAAAGGTGTTCAGCAAGAAAAGAATTCCTGGCAACAAAGTCCTCCCTTGACTTGTGTTCCCATCCTAAATGCCTGGGAACATAATCCTGGCAAAGGATTTCTCGTGCCTGGTTCATGAATTCCTCTAGCGTCCTTCTTGGAATTTGGAACAGTGCTGAGATTCTGTCGTCACTGTCTCCTGTTCGCATTTTACACAAAAGTGCACTTAGCCCGCTTTTCATTTTGCTATTATTTAGGCGTGGTGTTTCTATTAGTATTTGGTTAAATTCATCTTTCTTACGACCAAACCAATACTTGAAAAGATGATCATCCATACTAACTGGATTCTGAAAATCCAGTTTAGTATCATCTGCTAGCAAAAACACAATTTCTTCTATATGGGCAGCACTAAATGTCGTCATTGCATTTTCAGCAGTATACAATTCATGAAATAAATTGGCACTCATGTGATAATTACAAATTCTAGCATTTATTGGAATATAAAAATTATAATTCTTAATAATATGTTTTCGCATTCCATCAGGCACACGTCGTTTTTCACTGTCATTGCACTCCAAAAACAAGCAACGACGTGCTGTGTCAGCAGCTCTTCTCAATGTAGGCAACACAATCTGTTGAGTAGATGTTTCTCGCAATGGGTCTTCAGATGTTGGCTGACCAATTCCTTCAACATCTATAACTTCCTCTACCTGTTGAGATTGAGGTGTAAGCTGTGTACGCGGGTGTTGAGATGTTGACGGACCAACCCCTTCAAAATCTACAAGTTCCTCTACCTGTTGAGATTGAGAAGGTATAGGCTGTGTTTCTCCTTGTCTTGCAGAGGGTGCAAGAAGACCAGAACTTCTGCCGGAGCTGTCAACCACTCTTCGTGCCCGTAAATAACATGGAACACATATTTCATCCTCAGATGTTAACTGAAACAAAAACATAGTAAAAAGTTGACAAAAAACAATCATCTATATAACAAATATATATTATAATAATGGCATCTACAATCACAGCATTAACTATTAGATACTATTAAGAAAATATTAATATATTATAAAGACAGCGGGTATTGTGAGGAGGTTCCTTGCTTTGCCCTGTCCACCAGTAGTTTGGGCCTTACAGATCCACTGCTCGTTGACCAGATTTTTATTTTTTCAACAAGTATTTTCCTATTATTTTATAAGTATAAGAATTTTTGTAAGAGTATAAAAGAATGGTAAAAAATAAATAAGAAATATTATTCATTAACGACCTGGCGAGGTCTGATCCATTCGGAAATGATGAATCCTATTTGAGTTTCCCTTTCCGACATTCCTTGTCTGATAACCAATCTACTCCTAATTCTCAAAATGGATCTTCCACATCCAGCACAAACATTACGATGACCAAGTTGTAGTTGGGTTTCATGTTCAGGACCTTCATTTTGGTTGTGATTTATCAACTCCCAACAAGAGTGACAAAGATAGTTGTCTCCAGTTATCTGAAAATAATTATTAAGTAAGTTGTAAATATTTGAAGGTCACATAAATTCTATCAATACGCCAGGGTTTTGCTATCCCTTGATACATCAGAGATTAGTTACTTATATATCGCTACTTGTCTACTTAATTATCGCGCTTTCACTAAAATGTGTACCTTTTTGTGTAGTAAACACATAAAACATTGAATCGTTAACTCTCATATTATGAATTCTGTGTTTAATATTTATGTTTAGGATCTAAAACAAATCAAACAAATTAGCTTATGAATGAAGGTACTTACATCACGTGGATACACCCATCTTCGCACTATTTCAAATATCTGATCATTTTCGTCAGACAAACGGTGTCGCCGTGATCGAGCAATGCGAAATTGGCAATTAACACAACGCATTTTAGCTGTTAACAAGTCCAAATCACTATAAAATCAGTGTCCAAAGGCAAAAGCGGTTGTCGCAGTCGATAGGCAGTATAATCAGTCCAGTAAGAAAATCCGAGTCGTTAAAAATCCACAAAATCGCAAAAAGTTAAAATCTCACGTCTACAAACAACTTCAAACAAGTAACAACCGTGAAAGCAATACAAATAGGGATGAGAATGAGAGATGAGAAAATAGTCTGCAATCTGACTTGGGGTGAGTGATAATGCAGTCTAAGATGGAAGCGGGCTAATTTGGAAGGGTGTACGATAGTTTTAATAAACCTATACTCCTTATCGGTTTCTACACGGCACCGTACCAGAAGCTATAGAGATCTAAGATATAACATCGCTTGACGGCACCGCTTTGCCGGTAGGGTGGTAACTAGCCACGGCAGAAGGCTCTCACGAGACCAGACCAGAAATTAGAAATGATAAATTCCCAAGTTGATCCTGCCAGGGATCGAATCCAGTACCTCTCGTTACGATTCACAATGATGGTCACATTTCTAAAGTTACCCATCGCCTATCTATAGTGTGTGAGTTATGGAGCAACGAATCGATGTAATTTTTGCTTGGTTACAGTTAGAACCTAGATAGTGACATATTATAGGCTACATTTTATTCCGGAAAATCAAAAAGTTCCCACGGGATTTCTAAAAACCCAAATCCTTGAAACAAAGTCGCGGGCATCACCTAGTGTCATATAAGTAGTGATCACTGATACTGATAAAATCGTTTACATAAAAATTAAAAAGTATTAGTACTCGTGTTAGTATCACAAGAAGATAGTAATATTAAGAATACTCATATCAGTAGGTATTGATCATCCATCGATGGTGTTGGAACATCCCTACAAAAATAAAAAATAATGACAAGTGCTGTCTTGTTAACAAAATGTCTATCTATGTCAATTACGTTCCTTTAGTGCAAGATGACTTATTTTTTAATAAATTATAATAATTTCTTTCTTTTGAATCCCATATCTTAGTCTCAATTTTTTTTATATAATCATCATTTATACGTATGATTATAAATAATATGAAATTGTACTTGAACGATGCCTCCTTAATTTTTAAATTATGTGGGTCCAAATTCGCCATTGTTCTTTAGTCTTGTTCCGTAAATACTAAAAATGATGAATGAAAGCTTGTTGTGTTTCTAACTTCGTGTTGTTATTTTCTGATCAATAAGTACGTAAGATATCAGTGGTTTTAAAACGAAACAATGTAGAAAACAAGTCATTTTTGTCGTAAAAACATGCAAAACGCAATGCGCTTACATTTAATTTTGGAAAAGTATTTTGAAAAAATAATTATCCAGGGACCTAGATAAATACAAGTTCAATCTTAATAATGGCATAATAAGTTGGAAATATTCTCGAATATCAAATTATTTTGGTATTACGTTTGTATGGGCATTTCACCCTCCGCTGGCACTTTTTTATTAGCCCTTATTGCGATCTCACCTGTGGGTAAGTGATAATGAATCGGAACGCTAACTATATGCGGATAGGGTACCTAGTATATAGTCCCACGTTAGTACTAGCCCGGAGTTAGGAAGTTGGCGGTGTGTCGGTCCAGCGCCTGATCCGCCTGAAGCGGTCGGGAGGACAATATATTACTGTCCCACAAACTTATCTGGCCTGTTTAGTTTTAGTTTTTATTTTATTTTTCATATTTATAACTAACGATGCTGTCACCGGGTCACTACGACAAGCCTCTTACCAGACCAGACCGGATCAGACAAAAATCTGAAATTATATAAATTCCCAAATTGACCTTACCGAGGATCGAACCCATGGGCCGGGACTTGAAGACCATAAGAGCTAACTAGCCACCACCGTGCCTTGTTCGCTACTTCTGCTAAGTAACAGATTGACTGCGCGAAAACCTAAGGTTTCCTTGTTTTATTAAGGAACCCTACTAAGTCTCCTTGAGATAAATATGATAGCTGAGACGTAGTTATATCACTACCATGAATAATATCTCCTTGTCCAGACGAGACAGTCTAGACAAACAGGGCCGGATTAAGCCATGTTGAGGCCCCTAAACAAACCTATCATAGGGGCCTCTCACTCCCTTTTTCAATCAGTAATTCATAATTGTGTTAGGTAATTCATAGTTGAAGCAGAATCAAAGGAGAAAACATATTCATTTTACTTTTCAGTTCGAGGCGAAATTCGGCTCGGGACGGGTCGTAAAGGCAAAGCTTTCTTTTCTTAACCGAGACGCAATTACTTATCGCTATACTTACTAAACGTCAAAATCGGTTGGACAAATGAGCTGTACGGGCTTTAGCAGGTCAGATAGACACACTTTTGCATATTATTATTAGTAAGTTTTTTTTTATCCACTACAAGTTAGCCCTTGACTGCGATCTCACCTGATGATAAGTGATGATGCAGTCTAAGATGGTAGCGGGCTAACCTGTTAGGGGCATGGCAGTTATATTAAACCCATACCCCTGTTCGGTTTCTACACGGCATCGTACCGGAACGCTAAATCGCTTGGCGACACGTCTTTGCCGGTAGGGTGGTAACTAGCCACGGCCGAAGCCTCCCACCAGGCCAGACCAGGGAAAATTCAGAAATTATAAATTCCCTAATTGACCCTGCCGGGGATCGAACCCGGGACCTCCGCACATTAAGACAACAGCGCTACACACTGCGCTACGGAGGTCATCGATATAGATTTATGCTTCAATTTTTTATTAACTACGAACCATCTTGGTGGGTTTGGAGAGCTCCGAACGCATCGGTGCCTCCCTTGCGCGACGTCCATTGGACTCGCCCTTATTATTGGAATCAAATCGATGGCCATAGCCCCTGACTGCAAGCACTTTACGTCATAAATATCCGCAGGGCCCCAAGGAGGCCTCGGTCCCATAGAGCCTATATCGCCTGTACAGATAATCCGGAACTGGTAGACAAATAATGAGAGTGGTTTACCTACTTAAGCCATTACAAGAGCCTTTTATACAAAACAGGCTTAATAAACTATGTTGGGTAAATACAACTTGTTTATATTATCGACCCATAAATTTACCTACTAGGCCCGCGAATCCGTCCTCGGATTTATAGTGTTTTTAGGTCTCTAGAAGCCCTAGATTTCCGGAAAAGCCACCATAAACCTACCATATTAGCTGCCTCCAGGATGTCTTTCATCAAAATCGGTTTCGGGGATGAAAAGGTGACCTATGGTGTCACCTATAATGGACCTAGATGATCTATGTGGCATGCATGGAACTTGGAAGTAGATAATGGTACTATACATATATTTCTTTTCTTCCATGGTGAAATGTTGTTAAAAGTACCGTCAGATAGGTAGGTACCTCAGGAGTTCTAGAAAAGCGTTTTATTAAAAATTCTTAAATAATTTCAGTAGAGAAAGTTTATAATTAAAATTATTATTAATCATTTATTACAAACCAGAATATATTTATCTTTCATTAATTTTCATCGCGTCTCTCGTAACGGTCTACCAAAATATATTTATAGATTA
Organism: Erebia palarica; assembly: GCA_964035005.1. Lineage (NCBI taxonomy): Eukaryota > Metazoa > Arthropoda > Insecta > Lepidoptera > Nymphalidae > Erebia > Erebia palarica. The sequence continues at coordinate 15,353,151 of OZ035989.1, forward strand.
ATCCAGCAGCCGCACCTCCAAGCATTGGTCCAACCCAATACACCCAATGTTTGGTCCAAATATTCATGACAACCGCTGGTCCCAATGATCGCACGGGATTTAAAGATCCAGTATACATTAACGCGGACACTTGACACGCTGTAACACTCAAACCAATCGCCAACGGACCAGATCCGAGTCCTTTATTAGATCTTCTCGTATCTAGAACACTTAAAACAACAGAGACTAATATAAATGTCATAACAAATTCTAATCCGAAAACTTGGCCAGCTCCCAAATCTCTATGAGGTACGGTAGCACCAAGATCTTGTCTCAAATTTGTTGTAGTGACTGCATATGCTACTGTTGATCCAATCAGACCACCAAGTACTTGGGCAATAATATAGAGAAGCGCTTTCAGCAATTTAATATGTCCACGTGCTAGAACACCAATGGTTACAGCTGGGTTGATGTGCCCCCCAGAAATTGGTCCAATGATTTGGACAACTGACGCCACTAGAAGACCATTTGCCAACGCTATTCCTTCATTGTTTGTTTCACCGTTGATCCCAGCTAGTAAACATATCGATAGATACAGGAATGTGCCCAAGAATTCGGCGAACAGTTGTTTCAGAGTAGATTTGTAGTCCTTTATTTCTTCCTGACCGAATATAGACATTCTGTTTTCGACTAGTGTAACGTGTAAGCGCAAAGTCAATGGCTCAGAATTATAATAGGTCTAGATGGTCACGTGTTAAACTTTTTATGTATTATGACAGTCAAAGTGAGCATCTACTTAATACTTTACCAGTGCTAATGTTACACGCATAATACGGTATTATATTGATAAAAAGTTTGAAAAGTAACTCTACGTAGAATAGATGATGTGTGTAAATTCAGTTAACTGCCCCCACTGCCCTTTCTGATTTTTTTAAGCGATGTTTTCCTTCACTGTTATTAAGCAAGTGATATTTATAAATACTTTATTAATATAAATGCGAAAGTGTGTTTGTTTGTCCTTCAATCACGCCGCAACGGAGCAACGGATCGACGTGATTTTTGGCATGGGCATAGTAGAGAATATGGAGAGTGACATATGTTACTTTTAATCCTGGAAAATTGAGGAGTTCCCGCGGGAATCAAAAGAAACTTAAACCACACGGGCATAGTCGCGGGCATCAGCTAGTTGCTTATAATGCACATAGCTCGGATAAGTTAGAGGTGCCTGCCTGCCTGGGGATCTATACCCCCGACCAACCGAATAGGAAGCAGTTCGTCTAAACCACTAGGTTATCACTGTTACCGGGTCACAGCAATTCTTATTGAGGTCTAGTGAGACGGCCGGACGGACGGTATTTACCTTCCATTTATTCGTTTTACAATAGTAGTGATGTGTAAATAGTGCGACAGCGTTATAATGTCGTACCGCAACCCGCCATTTGTTAACCGAAGAACAAACACCCAATTACGTGCCTATGACATTCTGCTCCGGATACTCACAAAATACCTATTCTGTGCTCGAGACACGTGCGGCTAATTGTTATTGTACAATATACAAATAATCTCGCCAACTCTGAGAAGGAGAATGTGACCAAATATGTATATGTCACCGTAAGATTGTAAAAACCGTTAGATTATAATCTAACTCGCGAAATTATTGTAAACTGTCGAAAGATTGTGAACCGTTCAATGTTCTGAGTTTCAATTTTTGATATATTCATTGTATTTACGTTTTCTTGTCTGTTTCTTGTAGGTTAGATTAGGGTTCGACATAAATAACCAGGTAGTGCCTGGGCACTTAGGTTTTATCGAGTTAATATACCTAACAGATTATAATGTACCGAAAAATAATGCGTTAAATTGTAATCTTTCGACAGTTTGCAATTTCGCGAGTTAGATTATAATGTAACGGTTTTTACAATCTTACAGTGACATATATACCTGAGCATTATTCGGATACAGAGACGTTAGCCCTTAAATCCGAGCGCTCAGCCCTCAAAATTTTTTTTAACAAACACAATGTTTGATGTTTTTTGTACAAACTTAAAACAAGTTGTGAACTAAAAGTTTGCCGACAAAAATAGATCTGACGAAGTTACGGACCCTCGGACTGACCGCAGCCCCCAGGGCTCGGGGAAATGATTGATGGAGGCTCAGGACATCACAACTGCCGACAACACGTGCCTTCGGCCCTGGAGGCTGAGAGATGGATTATGAGTCATCACAAGACTTTCTTGCTAGATCTAGCCATGAAAATTGTGAATTTATGTGTAGTATTGTGTGTGATTTTAATTGTGACAAATAATACCTACGTCCTATAAGCGAAAATGTTTTTTGTTTTTAATCAACTAGTTACAAGTTAGCCCTTGAGAGCGATCTCACCAGATGGTAAGTGATGATGCAGTCTAAGATGGTAGCGGGCTAACCTGTTAGGGGCATGGCAGTTATATTAAACCCATACCCCTAATCGGTTTTTAGACGGCATCGTACCGGAACGCTAAATCGCTTGGCGCCACGTCTTTGCCGGTAGGGTGGTAAGCTCCCACGAGGCCAGACCAGAGAAAATTCAGAAATTATAAATTCCCAAATTGACTCTGTCGGCGGTCGAACCCACGTTAAGACAATAGCGCTCAACTGCGCCACGAAGGGTCGTCAAAAACCACTAGAGACTAGACCAAAGCAGCACTTCTACAGGGGCATTAGGCAATAGCAAGGTTACAGTAATACTTTTTAAAGCGGTTATTCGCGTTTCTGTCCTTCTGGAATGACGACACGCATGGAATATTAAACATTATACGACGACAAAGTAAAAGCGCTACTACGGTTTTCGAGTCAAGCTTTTTCATATTTCAAATGAACTTATTTGTTCCATGTAAATAAATAGAAAGTTTAAGTATAAATTAAGTAGAATACATATTATGTACCATTTAAGTTAATTTGTAAAAATTTTGTCATTTATCTATTTATGTAATCTTTCGTGTAGTATGTTTGTACGTTGTTCGACAGGGTTGAGTTATTCTGTGTATTTTTTGGGGTTTTTAACAAAATCTAAAAAAACAAACCAAACGATGGTTCGAGAGAGGTTTTAAAGTTCTGAGGTTGAAAGGTTTTTGGAATTTATTGGTACTTATCTGGATGAGGCATTTTTCTTTTAATTTCAACAAAAATGCCGCATCCAGGCCAGTCTTGAGCTTTAGGAAAATGTTTATCTCAGTAGAGACAAATTTCTGAATGGGTACTCGTCCAAGCCATTCGGCTCTACAATATAAACTTCATTAGCGAATTTCTCTAAAATGGGAATAAAAAATATTTTCTACTCTTTATTTTTGTCTACTAACGTCCATCTGCTTACTCGTTGTCCTAGGTGAGTGAAGAAAGCGACACAATACATCGCAATGCGCTACGACTTCATAGAAAATGGCAAATTTATCTACACGATTATCATATCATCATACTTATATTATTTATAATATTAGTATGATGATATGGTATTTATACCAAAATGTGTTTATCTGTTGGTTTATTGGTTTGTTGGTTTGACATTTAATCACGCCGCAACAAAGCGTCGGATGTACAAAGAGTAACATATAACTCTTTTTAATTTCCCACAGCAATTAAAAACTTATTCCACGCGGACGAAGTCATCATCATCATCTAGTAGACCATATAGGCCAAGTCTACTCTTTGTATATTTTTTTATCCGAAATATCGAATCAATTATGACAAAAAAATTCAGTTTTTCTTTATCGAGTTGATCATGAGAACCTGACAAGTGGTAAATAGGGCGTGACGTTACAAAACTGATACACGTTCTCGCAAATTTAATAAAACAGCCTGAGCATTTTCACAGGCAGAGAATTTTATGGAGTTGTTTCCACCCGAGTTTGAATTCACGTACCTACTGTATCTAAGTAGATCCACGGCAGCTTATTAACCGACTTCAAAAAAGGAGGTAAAAGGAGGTTCTAAAGCTATGTATGTAATATACCTACTTGGAACTACAAAATATTCACTTATAATCTATAGGGGCTTCGAAAAAAATATATAAAAAATTTCATAGGTGTACATATGTAAACTATTGATCGGATAGTGACCATTCTATTTTATTATCTTACATTTACTTCAACTTAGGGTACAGTGGAATTTTCATCAAAATCGGTTCAGTAGTTTTTAAGATATGGACTGTTAAGTGTGTGATGAAGTCGGTTTAAATTTCAATCTTTCACTTGTTTTCACTTGAGGACTCCCAGCGGTTGACTAAGCCAGTCCATGTCCGTGGTGGTCTTAATGAGGCCCGTCGCATACTGAACTCCGCCAACGAATCAAGGACAATAATTTTCTTATAAGTTTTTTAGAACCGATTTTTCCATCCTTGTTTTTTTTATATGCTTCGCACTCAATTATCCTCTGACAAGACGGCAGAGACCTTTTTAATGCGATTTTTACTCTGAATAGGTGCCAGCTCACGATAGTCGTGTAGCCTATTTTTTTTTCATGTGTGTATGTGTGAGTGACACTGTATTCAGTCCTGAGTGCTCTGTCAATTGTTAAAATAATGAATAAAATATAAAAATATTCCATCCTTGAAACGTGTGTCGTTCTCATAGCTAAAAATCAGCAGCCTGCGTTGTAGATCTATATAGGTACGTGCATTAACAAGTAGGATGCAGGGCAAAAGGCTAAGCTGTTTATTGTCACCCATTTATAGCCATTTACACCCAAATTGGTGTAAATTTAATTTCACAAACATTTATGTAATGGTTGTACAGCTATTTAGCTGTACAACCATTACATAAATGTTTGTGAAATCATAATTTAACAAATGTATTTTCTTTCTTCTTTCTTCCAAGCACCAAAAGTCACTGAATTAAATTTGTATGGCATGCAATCGCGATAGAGCGCGAAATTTTTCATCAATTTTATAGACACAATCTGTATCCCGTAGGGGCCTAACTACAAACTGGGTTTTATTTATTTAAAAATATTTGACTAATAAGGACTAATTAGGATTTTTCATCGGTCTGAGGCCCCCTGGACATGAGGTCCTGGGCGGATCGGCCCCTCCGTTGGTTACGTAGTCCACCACTGTGAAGCCAAAATATATTGGGTTACATCCCTGTCGAAAACTACTTAGTTTTCAGTTAACGGTTTATGTCGTTTACAGCTTTGCCCTACATGAACGTAAATAAATTTAATTTTTGTTTTTGCCGCTTGCTGCTGCAAAAAGTTTGTGACCCTCACTTAGGGCTGTGCTTACGGATGGTTTATTCTTCATAATAAGATAGACATCGGGTATACGATCTAAGCAGAGTTTTATTTACCGTACACAATACTTCCATCAATATTATAAATGCGAAAGAGTTTTTATCTTTCTGCTACGCTCTCCAGGCACATTAGGTTCATGGTTCAAAAAAATTTGAAGAAATTTGGTAAAGAGGTTAGATGTTTGGTATCCTCGAGAAGGGTAAAGGCAACTTTTTACCCGAGAAATGTAAAGAGTCCTCTCGTGGGTCAGCTAATGAATGATTTCTATTTTTAGAGAAACCAACAATTAAAAAAGAAATATATAAAAAGTGCACAAACAAATTTAAAAATTCTATGGGCAAATGCATATATCGTCTCAATTCCATAGTGAGTATAATAAAGATAAAACTTTTTTAGGCTTTTGTGTCAACCCAAAATGTCATGTTAGGTTTCTATATTTATGTGACATAATATTTTAAGCACAAATTTGAATCTCAAGGGAGATAAACAACCAGCTGATAATGTTAAGATCATTGAACAAGCTTCTGAAATGTAGAGCAATTCACAAAACGCAAAAGCGTCAGCAGGGAGGCGAGACAAATGTGTTTATAAACGGCAAGCCTATATCCGTGCCGAGCTACTTCACGGTTCTTCAAGCATTGAGAAGAGAACGTGTCACAATACCATCCTTCTGTTACCATGAGAGGCTGTCCATAGCAGGAAACTGTAGAATGTGTATCGTGCAAATAGAAGGTATGTGGAAACCACAGATAGCTTGCGCACTTCCAGTCTCCAAGAACATGAAAATTCGAACAAATTCAGATGTAACATTAAAAGCCCAAGAGAGTGTCTTGGAATTCATTCTAGCAGACCATCCACTTGATTGTCCGATTTGTGATCAGGGAGGCGAATGTGATTTACAGGACCTGTCGATTAGATTCGGTAATGATCGCACTAGATTCACAGACATACATTTCCAGGGTAAAAGGGCATTAGAAAGCAAAAATCTTGGACCATTCATTCGGACAGAAATGACTCGATGCATCCATTGTACTCGCTGTATACGTTTTGCTTCCCAAGTTTGTGGAATGGATGTTTTAGGTACCACTGGGCGAGGTGGAGAAATGCTGGTAGGAACTTACATCGACAAATTCTTTCTTTCCGAACTATCTGGAAACATTATAGATTTGTGCCCAGTTGGAGCTTTGACTAATAAGCCGTACATGTTCAAAGCTAGGCCTTGGGAGCTTATAAGAACCGATTCAATTGATTGCACCGATGCTACAGGAACTAACGTTGTTTTGAATCATAGATTCAATAGGCTCTTGCGTATTTTACCTCGAGAAAATGATGAGGTTAATCAGGAATGGCTATCTGACAAAGGACGATGGGCTTTTGATGCACTTGAAATGCAAAGACTCGTGACTCCAATGTACAGACAAGAAGACAAATTATGTCCAATAGAATGGCATTACGCCTTAGAAAAAGTGGTTAAGTTAATTAGATGTATTTGCCCTCCCAAGCTAATGGCGATAGCTGGACCGTATTGTAACGCTGAGACGTTAGTAGCAGCTAAGGACTTACTAAATATATTTGGCAGCGATCACACTTACGTTGAACGTGGATTGTCTTATTCAGAAACTGGCATTGATATAAGGGCGGCCTACTCCCTCAATGTAAACATGCGAGATATTGAAACAGCGGATAAAATTTTGCTTATTGGTACAAACCCTCGGTTCGAAGCCCCAATATTAAACGCGCGTATAAGAAGGGCTTATACGCATAACGAGTGTGATATTTACGCGATCGGACCAAAATGTCAATACAATTATCACGTTGAATATCTTAAAGACGTGCCGTCTGCTGCGAATTTAATGAAAGACGCAAAACGGCCGTTGATATTTGTTGGAATAGACCAATTACAAACCTCAAGTGCAGTTGGTATTATGACTGAGGCGTATAAATTAGCAAGTTGTCTGAATAAAAAGGAAAAGAATTGGACAGTGGTGAATGTTGTGACTAGAGAAGCGAGTTTTGCTGCAGCTCTAGAAGCTGGCTGGAAACCGGGAGGTTTGGAGGCCTTAAAGTGCTCATGTCCAAATGTTGTGATATCTTTGGGGGCTGACGAAATATTTTATAAGTGGGAGCCTCCTGAAGAATGTACTGTTATTTATATTGGATTTCAGGGACACAAAGGCGCTGAAGTCGCTTCAATCATTTTACCGGGTAGCGCCTATACTGAAGCTGGAGGTACATACCTCAATATGGAATGTCGCAGTCAATATGCGTATCCAGCCATCACACCTCCAGGTAAAGCTCGTTTCGACTGGAAAATAATCAGAGCAATTGCAGAGTATGCCAATATTTGCTTGTTCTATTGTGATACTGATTCGATTTGCATGAGAATGAATCAAATCAGTCCCAATTTCGTAAATTTGGGCTGTTATCAGGAGAAGCTCTTTTCTGAGAATATTCCCAAGATGATGAAGAAGGTCGACCCTGGAGCGAAGACCCAGATGCATATCCAGATGAAAAAGCTGAAAGATTATTATTGTTCGGACATTTTAACTTCGAATTCTCCATTGATGGTAAAAGCTCAGAAGGCTGTGGATAAATTGGAAAGTTCTGCTTATGCAGTTATATGAATGGAATTCGTTTCTTTGTTCATTACAATAGAATATAAAGTTATTTATCTTTTCATTGAGCTTTTTACTATCCTATGCCCTCGATATCGCAACAGGATTAACCCCACTTTTTTTGAAGCGGAAGCAGTTTTGTTATTTGTTGGCTTTTATTTACCAATGTAATTTTCTCACCTCCGTACATTTCCCAATAGGCATGATTTATATAGTAACTAGATGATGCCCGCGACTTCATCCGCATGGATTAAAGGTTTTTTGATTCCCCCGGGAACTTTAATTTTCCGGGATAAAAAGTAGCCTATGCCAAATTTCATCAAAATCTGTTGAAGAGACAATTTATTTGGTTCCCACGGGAACTCTTGAATTTTCTGGGATAAAAAGTAGTTTTAGTCCTTCCCCTGGATACAAACTATCCGTATAGCAAATTTCATCAAAATCTGTTGAAGAGAGAATGTTATTGATTGCCGCGGGAACTCCTTAATTTTCCGGGATAAAAAGTAGCCTATATGTCCTTCCCCTGGATACAAACTATCCCTATACCAAATTTCATCAAAATCTGTTGAAGAGATAATTTATTTGGTTCCCACGGGAACTATTGAATTTTCCGGGATAAAAAGTACTTTTAGTCCTTCCCCTGGACACAAACTATCCGTATAGCAAATTTCATCAAAATCTGTTGCAGAGAGAATTTTTTTGATTGCCGCGGGAACTCTATTTTCCGGGATAAAAAGTAGCCTATGTCCTTCCCCTGGATACAAACTATCCCTATACAAATTTCATCAAAATCTGTTGAAGAGACAATTTTTTTAATCCCGCGGGAGCTCTTGAATTTTCCGGGATAAAAAGTAGCCTTTGTCCTTCCCCTGGATAGAAACTATCCCTTTACCAAATATCATCAAATTCGTTTGTAGGGACGATTTTTTTTAGATTTCCGCGGGAACTTTTAATTTTTCGGGATAAAAAGTAGTCTATGTCCTTTCTCAGGCTCTAGACTATCTCTGTACCAAGTTTCATTTAAATCGGTTCAGTAGTGTAGGCATGATTGGGTAACACACAGACAGACAGAGCTACTTTCGCATTTATAATATTAGTATGGATTAGGTTAGGCAAGCTAGCATTAAGTCCTATTGTTCTATTTTAGTATTGTATTATTTTCAATATAGTAGTATATAGGTCTATATCGCAGGTAGGTATTTATAGAAGGTATAGGTCTATATCTATCTTGATCTATGTGATTGTATCGCCGGCGGCTAGTCGTTATTGGACTGATAGTGACGTCACTACACGCTATTAGAGTCCAATCAACAAGTATTGCTCACGTACTCGTTATTGAAGTGATATTAAACCACATCTCTCACAGGCTCTCAAACTAATATCTAATTAGCTGTGAGTTATGACCTTTGAATTCATCTGGTTAAATTGGTTTTGAAAGCTTTGTCGATCTCCCTGGTATAGGGGGCACAGTCTAAGTCATGGTTTTTTATTATGGTATGGATTTGATATAACTGCCCAAACCCCTAACAGGTTAGCCTGCTACAATCTTAGACTGTATCATCACTTACCTCCCAGTGAGATTGTTAGTACTGAATAAAAAACATATTATTCCGAACGTACAATGCGTTTATCTTAGGAATGTTAAATAGTACCTACCTATTTTCAAGTGATAAAAGAGATAGGGATTAGAGGAGTTTTACTCCCATTTAAGATATAATTAAAAGCTCTTATTTAAGCTTTGGTCCAACTGCTTCTTTCGGGTGAATTTAAGTTTTTCATTAAAAAAAAACAAAAACAGTGCATTAACACTTTAATAGAAAAATACTGAGTTATACATTACAATAAAAGTTCTTTCATTTAGACCAAAAAAATACATTTGAAACAACACCAAACATTACATTCAATAACATTAACATTTGATACTTTTAAAACTAATAAAAACAAAACATACTCATTCATTATATTTTAAAATACCTACTTGTAGGGACTTGTATCTGTTTACTGCGCTTGTAGGCACTTATAAAATGCGTTATAATATTTTTTTTATAGGTACATAGATACAAAAGATCTTATAAAAATTAAGCAAATTTCTCAAACTTGTAATAACTATAAAATCTATAATAATATTATAAATAAAGTTTGGATGGATGGATGTTTGTTACTCAAGCACGACAAATCGGCTGAATGGGTCTCAATGAAATTTGGCACAGCGATAGATTATAGTGTGGAATAAAACGTAGGCTACTTTTTATCCCGGAAAATTAAGGAGTTCCCGCGGGAACCAAAAAACATCAATACACGCGGATGAAGTCGCGGGCATCAGCTAGTATCTATGATCATAAAGTTTTTTACAATAAAATACATAAACGTTCTATGCTAAAAAAATACTCGAGCGAAGCAAGCGCATTTTTATTGACGTTGCCACACTAGCATTTAGGTTTCATACTACTTTATGCATTCGAAGGTAACCACATGTTTGAAATCAATGTTGTCTCAAGTCTCGCTACTCATATTCTTCCTCGTATCCCTTAACGAGGTTCTCCAATATGAATCGGATTGTCATTTTGTAGATGTTCTCAATGTTCGGCGTGTATCTCTCACCGAGAGTCGTTTTGGCTGCTTCCAGGAAAGGCTGCTCGATTTTCTGAAAATTAAAATCAAAATAGGATAGGTGACGTTAGATAAAAAGCTATGTAGCCTCACTAAAGTCAGTTGTGCACTAGTTACATAATCGCATTTTTTTTTTGTTTTTAGCTTGTATAAAGGCTAAATAGCCTTAGCCTTAGGCTTAGGCTAAGTCTTAACCTTAGATCAATATAACATGTATGTGAAGTTCAAATCTTGCAACTGAATTTTAGAGCTTATTTTATTAAAAATAATTGACACCCATATCATGGGGATGCATAAAAAATAACTAGTCCGCCATCTTTGAGAGTCCGCCATATTGGATTTAGAATGACGTCATTTAGCTAACCATGCAATTGTTATCCTAACTAAACGTGTATGCGATATTACAGTATCTGTCGGGATAACAGTTTTAAAATTCAGTTGCAAGATTTGACCTAATCGAATTCACAAGTATTGCAAGTTAAATAAAACCTTGTATAAATAAGTTTTACTATTCAAACTTATGCACATATAAAGGGCTACTTGTGATAGCCTATGGGTGAAGTCTCTTACTCTCTTAAGGTTCTTCCAGCTTTCGTCGAGAATCAGACTATTATGAAGTGGGTAGGTTAAAGGTCCTGTTGGTAAAAAAAACTTTTTTAACGATGACATTTTCTAAGGAAAAGTGTGTTGAAATTCACCATGAAGTTCTCAGCTTTGAAGCCCGGGACCTGCCGATGGGTGCCGCCGACATGTCTGACGTAGGCAAAGAACGTATCCATGTCAGCCAGGCCCTTGATGCCTTCGTCCAGTGTGTGCATTACCTTCAATTGAAAACCCCTTTATTTTTTTTCACAAAATAAGTAAAGTCAATTCTACGGCTTGCTAATAAAATATTGATTAACTATGTGCATGTGGCTTAAGTAAATAGGAAATCATTGAAACTGTTACAGGAATCAAAAATCAAATGTTTAAAAAAATGTACACAAACTGTAAAATAAAAAAAAATGTAAAATAAAAAAATGTAAAAAATGCACAAACTGTAAAATAAGCAACTAAGTATGTAAGGAAAAAAAAAAGCTATCTTATTTATTTTAATACCCTAAAAAGTATTATCACGTAGACACAATATAGTCGACGATGACGAAGTCTGGTCATTATCTAGTCTTATATATATAAAAAAGGAAAAGGTGACTGACGGACTGACCGATCTATCAACGCACAGCTCAAGCCACTGGACGAATTATTGGGTCGTAATTTGGCATGCAGACAGCTATTATGACGTAGACATCCGCTAAGGGAATAAATAGGGGTTTGTAATATTGAAATCACGGGCAAAAGTTAGGTGTAGATTTAAACAGGTAAATGGATACCTTAGTGGCGTGCTCGGCCAGTTCTGCAGAATTCACGATGGCTTCCTTCGTGCGAAGCTCGCGGAAATCTTCGAACAAGTGCAGGAGGTCTTCATTTTCTTCGAATAATCTGGAAATGGAAAGTTTGAAGTTTTATATTTCTCTGATAATAATAATAATTTACTACTGCTGCAGTAATAATAATATGTACCCCAGCCAGGCTGGCCCCCTATAATCTTAGACTGATGACCTCCCTAGCGCAGTGGTTAGCGCTGTGGTCAGGTCAATTCAGGAATTTGTAATTTCTGAATTTTCAGTGTCTAACCTGGAGGCTTCAGCCGATACCTCCCACCTGGAATACTTGTATAAATAAAACTTAACATAGATACTCTAACGTTAAAATAATACTCGATGCTGTACGTAAATCAACGAGTAATTACAGTGACCATAGAACACAGAACTCAAAATTTCGGTTTGTTGCGTCAACGAATTTAAATGTATGTATCCCTAAGTGGTTTTAACCCGTCATAAACCACGTCTACACTCGACACGGGCCCAAGCAGCCCCTGGAGTTTTGAATTGTGTGCCCGAGAGGATTTAATATTGTTAACGTTGCAGCGGGTTACCATCGTATGCCTATAGCAGTATTATTTCAAAATGATAGTTTTATGTCACGTACCTTGACGTCCCTAAAATAAGGGTTAAAATCTAAAACACAACGTCAACAATATTGAAACAATACGTCACTAAGCGATGGTAATATGCCCCCACTACGTGGTTTAAGGGAGGTTTTTCGATGCTTCATATTTTAGTTTTTATCTTTTTAAATATAACTAGTTGATGCCGGCAACATCATCCGCGTAGTTTACTTTTGAATCTCGGAAAAGGACAAAGGCTATTGCGAAAACTCCTTTATCCCGGAAAATGAAGGAGTCAAAAAATGTTAATCCACGCGGACGAAGTCGCGGGCATCATTTAATTTTTATTTATACTATAATATTATAAATGCGAAAGTTTGGATGGATGTTTGTTACTCAATCACGCCAAAACGGCTGAAGGGATCTGATGTTGGCACAGAGATAGATCATAGTCTGAAACGCGGGGAGTTCCCGCGGGAACCAAAATATTTGACGACCTCCCTGGCGCAGTGTTGAGCGCTTTGTCTTAACGTGGGAGGCCCCGGCTTTGATTCCCGGCAGGGTCAATTTGTGAATTTATAATTTCTGAACTTTCTCTGATCTGACATGGTGGGAGGCTTCTGCCGTGGCTAGTTACCAGTACCACCCTACCGGCAAAGACGTACCGCCAAGCGATTTAGCGTTCCGGCACGATGCCGTGTAGAAACCGACTATACTGGGTATATAACTGCCATATCCCGAACAGGTTAGCCCGCTACCATCTAAGACGGCATCATTACGTACCATCAGGTTAGATCGCAGTCAAGAGTTAACTTGTAGCAGATAAAAAAATAATAATAATGATAACAAGTTCTGGAATGGCCCCCGTATGCAAACAGTCATAAATGGAAGCTCAAAGGCCGCGATATATCACAGCCCCGCTCATTGTGTGAGATATGGTCGCGTCAGATATTTACTGGCATCCGGATGTAGGTCGCAAGTTGTGCGCCTTATAAAGTTGGGAACTCACGGAGCGGTTTTCAGCCGCGCCCGCAGCGGTTGTTTTATGAGGTTCGATCCCCGGCGGGGTCAATTTGGGAATTTATAATTTCTAAATTTACCATGGTCTGACCTGGTGGGAGGCTTCGGCCGTGGCTAGTTACCACCCTACCGGCAAAGAGGTGCCGCCAAGCGATTTAGCGTTCCGGTACGATGCCGTGTAGAAACTGAATAGGGGTGTAGGTTTAATATAACTGCCATGCCCCTAACAGGTTAGCCCGCTACCATCTTAGACTGCATCATCACTTACCATCAGGTGAGATCGCACTCAAGGGCTAACTTATAGTGGTTAAAAAAAAATTAAACATTTTTTGTTTTCCATAATTACTTACCTTCCTTTACTTTTTATAGGCACGTTTATCACGTCATGGAAAGAAAATACCTAAATAATAATTAAACAACAAAGTATTTATTAAACGGAACGGTAATTCCATATTTTAATATGAAATAAGTAAACTTTGTTATTTAATTATTATTACAAGGTTCGCCGCAGGCAGATCATAACGAATTAGTGTTTCCAAATCTAATTAGATGAATTTAATTTCATTCGGAAAATGGATTTTACGATTCGCGAAAAGGCAATTTTATCATCCAGGCTGTAAAACTAGTATAATGAAAGAAATAATATATATACTCAGTAAGACAAAAAAATTATAGTACATTAGGCACGCGACCTCGTTAAGGTCTATATATTTAAAATTCCTTGGGAACTCATTGATTTCTCAGGTTAATAATTTCGTGAAAAATAAAATATAAATAACAAAGCTATACATTTTAATAAATCACGTTTAAAAAATCACGGAAATGTCGGTCAGGAGGCTATGGGGATGTATATAGGGATATTTATTCTGTTTAGATATACCCTTAGAGGCTATGGGAATGGGATGTACGGGTTTAAGCTTCGCTAATTCACAGGTCGCTTTGACTTCTCTTTGAATCAAGATTGGCGATTTAATTAGGCGACTCAGAGACTGAATATTAAAGCATTTCAGAGTTTAGCCCAATAATGTCCTCCCGACCGAATTTCGGTCACGGCGGCCTTTCGCCAGAGAGCCATCTGCGCGCGAGATATTATAGTGCACAAGTGTAAGCACAAACACAGGTGCACTCTCTGTTCCTTTACTCTCATAGCCCGATGGGACGGAAAATCCGACACGACTGGAGAGAGATCAGGCGCAGGACCGACGGCTTTACGTGCTCTCCGAGGCACGGGGGTGAAACACTGCCAACTTCCTTACTCCGGGCTAGTACTGAGAATTTCTACCGGCAAAGACGTGCCAAGTGATTAAGCGTTCCGGTTAGGGGTATGGGTAAATGATAACGGCCATGCCCCTAACAGGTTAGCCCGCTTCCGTGTTACACTGCATCATCACTTACCATCAGGTGGCATTGCAGTCAAGAGCTAACTTGTAGTGCATAAAAAATAATATTGGTTTTTGTAGGTACGAAGTTGGTTAGTTGATTAATGACTTTCAACTAACTTCAAGATTCATTTTCATTCTTCATTTTCTCCTTAATAATGTTAAGTGATTACCGCCGCCCATGAACATCTGCAGCACCAGAGGAACAGCCAATACGTTGCCGGCTTTAGAGAAATTTGTTTATCCGCTCTTTGAAGAGCCCCTTAATATAATCATGAGGGAACACAGAAGATGGGTTTCCATTTTATTATGGAACCAGTTTTGGTTCCATAATTTGCAGGTTTATCTGGTATTATCTGGAATAACGGGAGGTGGAAAAAGACCAGGCATCCGGGCATTATATCTGTTCATTTTTAACATAATGTTTAAATTGTTTGCATTTTCCTAGGTCCATGATTGTTTGTTGTAAAAAATATAATCTGAACCGAAATTGACAATATCAATCGATTGTTTAAGTACTTATACAAATTTGATGAGTATGCAAATCACGACTCTTGCCGAGGATGGTGTTCTCAATTGAAACTCATAGTAGCGTCAAAGGTTTGTGACTTCCTTTGTTAGGCGTCTAATAGTGCCTTTTGTATGAGGCACAGAACTTTAGGGAAACCCTTAGGGAACACTTCCTGCTTCCTTTATTGGTATAGTGGAAATTCACTGACTTAAGTGACATACCTACTGTGCTTTTGTTAAAGTCCAGTACCTACTCGATTTATGTTCTACAATCCCTCTACACTAATATTATAAAAGCAATAGTTTGGATGAACGGATGGACGAACTTGTGTCACTTATGCGAAATCAAGGCTCTACCACCGGTTCGGAATGCCGATTACAGACTAACTCCTAGCTGAGCGACGCGACGCAACGCGACGCGATACGAATCCATAGAAAATAACAAAATTACTACGCGACAACGTAGGTCACTTGAAGTGTCAGCTACTGTTAAATACTGTCGCGTTGCGTTGTCGCGTGTCGCTCACGTAGGGAAATGCCTCAGGAGGATTGCTTTACCGATTTTGGTGAAATGAAATGATTTATTTATTTCATGTAGGACAACTTATGTCACTTATGAAACTTTAAGACTCTACCGCCGGTGTAATTTGGTACATAGCTAGCATCTCGGGGACAGACATCTTCTTTGTATAACACGATATAATATATTGAGTTGTTATGAGTTACAAGTTCTATAAAAGAGCGCCCGTTTCTTCGAATTCGTCATGCATGGCCGACGAGGAAAAGAAAAAAAGGAAAATATTATATACATTTCAATAAAAAAAAAACTTGAAAATTTAATGACAATCTAAAAGATAAGATAAGATTTTTATTTTTTTGCAAAATTCACGTAAGCTTTTCTGTCGCATCGGATGTAGATTATTAAGTTGACAACTTCCTGAATTAACGCCCGGACATCATTTAATATTTTATGAAAAAGTGCTCGTGTAATTTTATTACTTTTTGTTTTGACGAGTTTCTGTTTGTTTTAAAATAAGAAAATATAAAATTGTTCAGTAAAGATCGAGATCAGTCACATATTCTACCGTACCGTTTAGATTTTTTTATTTATTCATTTTGGCGGACTTATTCACTTTCCTTCATTAAGTCATTCATTAATTCTTGCACTGCTAATTATTAAGTAGGTATAATCATCAGTCCTGAATACTGTGTTGCTCTTTTACAATGAACTCTTTCTTGGTTTACTAAACATGATTATGACTTTTGAAACTTTTCATAAGTATTTAAAAAAAAGAACGATTTTTAATGTTATTAAATTTTAGCTTTAAATCGAATATACTTACTTTACAAACAAAATGATGCCAGTCTTCTCGATCTGTCTGAATATCCCTTTCCAAGATGCCATGATGCAGTACTGCTGCTTAGGGGTTAAGGGTGAGCGGGGATCAGTCGGGGGCGGCGGCTTGTGTAGGGGATCTTGCGAGAACTCGGATGCTGCGAGCTGAGATAACTTGCAACCCATTTCGAATCTTCTAGAGTTCAATTATTTCCCAATGATAAACTTACTAAAATAGTGTATTGCTGTACCTTTCTTTTCACTAGATTTTTCTCCCGTTACTTAATATCAGTCGTTTAAAATAATACTATCTTCTTTACACTTTGTGTTTACACCTTGATTACTGTTTTGCACTAATATGTTTTTTTTCATACGAGAGTATTTTTTGAATTTTGTTTATGTTTTCTCAATTTTAGGTTTTCTTTCTTATAATTATAATAATGTAATTTAAATAAAGTTTGTTTCGTTAAAATATAGTTTAAAATGCATAACTTGTCATAAATACTTCACAATTAACTAAATAGCACTTTATATCTATTTCTAGATCTTTTTCTATAAATAA
The DNA here is from genome assembly GCA_964035005.1 of Erebia palarica. NCBI lineage: Eukaryota > Metazoa > Arthropoda > Insecta > Lepidoptera > Nymphalidae > Erebia > Erebia palarica. The sequence continues at coordinate 15,370,414 of OZ035989.1, forward strand.
ATAAGGATTTTGGACTAGTGATGCGACCAGAGTACATTCAATTACTGCATACAACGGCGACTGTAGCTCACATTAGTGATGTACATTTTTAAGAGTTTATCGACAATTTTGTTTAAATAATAATATTATATTTTATTCTTTACGTTTGTTACCGTACGTAAAGCTGCAGCCTATAGTGAAAATACAAGGATTAAGGCTTTATGTGTTTCAGCATCCTATAATAATATCATGTATCTTGAGAAGCATTTAATTTAAATGTGGCTGTTATTAACCATATTTTCTTGAGACAGTGAAGCAAAAATAATACAAATCATGAATTTGATCTAGAAATCAAATCGTAGACGTCCGCGTCATCTTCGTCATTACAATTAATCGCCGGCACACCATAAAATAATGAGAGTGAGAAAGTTTAAGTTATGTTTTAGTGAAAAGGTTAAGCATAGTCCACCACGTCGGCCAAGTGCGGCTTGGCAGACTTCACACACCTTGTAGAAAACTCAACTCTCAGGTATTCAGATTTCCTCACAAAGCGTTTTCTATCACCGCAACATCAATTGCTACAACCTCAAACGCAAAGGTATGTGAAATTGGTTAATCCTCACGTGGCCAGCGTGCTGGACTGTGCCTGAAACCCTTCTCATTCCTAGAGGATGGCTCCTCTAGGAATGAGAAGGGCGTGCTTAGTAGTGAGCCAGCAAAGGGTTAAAATGATGATGATTAATATTGCCCGACACAAATCAACATTTACCGGTAAAAATCTGATGCAACACTAGCTATCTATATTCATGCAGCATTCAACTGTACGTTGTTTCATATGTTAAATTTACTAAAACATGCTATTCATACCTGTAAGCGACAATCTAGAAGTAGGTAATACAAAACCAATCTAGAAGTAGTAATGGTAGTAGGTACAAATATATAAAACACTTTTCATATATTTGTACTCTCATTTGAAACTTGCACAAGTAATTAATGGTTAAACGTGTAGAGGTTCCACGAGAGATTTAATGTATAATTAGATAAAAATTGGCTAAACTTAAAGACAATATACATTTGATCCGGCCACGATTGTTATCGTTAAGTAGTTGAATTGCGATCTAAACACGTATGTATTCAAAAATCGCTGAGTCTGCCTGCAGGAGACTAAACTACCATCATCAAAACACTCGTTTTTGTACCAACCATTTCCAACATGGTGTCCGTAATGACATGAAACGAGTCAAATTGACCTCCTGTTTCATGAGGTGTAATGACAAATAGTAATAATGCTATACCTTAATTCAATAATAACTGAAGCTCCATTTTGTCTCAGCAGTTAGTTTATTACTTCAATAAACAAACGCGCAGTAACGCGTAAATACATTTTCTCAGAAATGTTAAATAATATTATTATAGGTACTACGCCATATTTTGCTGTAATAATATTAATCGTACCAGACCAGTGAGGTTGTTGTGTCCTAGAGGTAGTGATATCCCATTACGAAAGCACCATCGATTTGTGTATCATATAGGCTATATTAATAAAAATTTATAAAAATCTTCTACTTGACGTACACACTATATTTCTGTCATAAATTGGGTGGTTCGGTCGTTGATAGTGACTACACCACACTACCACGCCCTACCACACCCTACTGGTATAACCACTCTGCCAAACGAAGAGAACTGTTAGAGTTACAAATGGTAAGTTTTGAAATTAGAAGGTCCTGAGTTCGATTTCCGAGGGTCAATTGGGATATTATAATTTTCTTGGAAAAAAAATCTTCAAAAGATTGATGATTAGCACTGGTACCTACTTAAAGAAATGTTATTTAGTGTTTCTTTTCGATGTCAATTAGGAGATGAGTTTAGTAAAAAACTGCTAATTTTCTATCAAGTTAGCCCGTTTTGACTTTATTAATAATTTATTCAGGTTCATGGGTTGAAAAGTTTCATGCTAAATGAAATTACAATTGTGGATAGATTAAAAAAACGATTACTAATTGTATTTTAAAAAAATACACGCATGGGCATGGTGCCCAAAACACTGGCGCTATTACCTCGTTGAATGGCAAGGCTAAGCCGTTGGGCTAATAAGCACCAGCTCTTTGGTCACCTGAGGCGATGATCAGTTTATGGGTCACGAAATTTACAAAATTCTTCGCTAGCAAATAACATTATATTATCCTATTAAGCGTACACAATTTGTTTCTCTGCGGTCTACAACTCAATGCGCCCGAGGTCGTTTGAGGATAAAAATTTACGATAAGTAAAAACGAACGAAAATAATTAAAGTGGGTTTTAAAGGAGACTAGCTTTTTTCGGGGATTAAAATAATAAATCCGAAAGTAATAACGTTGAGATTAGTAGGTAGGTATCAGATTTTATGAAATTAGATTTTGCTGTTCAAAGAATCTGAGGCCGTATGAAACTTTTCAAGTTACTCGAAAACTTATGCTATTAGAGCGTCTGGTGTAGATAATGAGATTTGGAGATCAAACGCAATCTATGCTAACATCACAGCGTAAGTATATGTTCATACAGTGCGTCAACGTCCATAGAAATGACAGATTTGGCTTCCGTGACACATTGTAGCATCCAAAGGTACGGTATCATCAACCTATTGGTGCTGCCATTACAGTTATAAAATGCTATAAAACATTATTGAGCATTAACTAACATTTTATAACATTGTACGTTAACTAGTAAATGTTAGACAATGTTTAAAAACACTTTATAAATGCAGTGTAGCAGCACCATATAGTTCTGAATTTATAAAGAGGCCTACCAGTTTGACATTAGAGTGAATTTTGTATTGAAAATTTTCCAGTTTCCTTCGTCTCGTCCGTGTCACCCCGAATCGTTGCTCTGCCTAGGAACTCTAGACGGATCTGTTGAACGTCTGGTCGCAAATAACCTATCACCTTAAACTGTTAATAATTAAAAGTGCTAAAATGCTATGCTGTGCTAATATTATAATAAATTCTAAAGTGTGCCCGTCTGTCTATTACCCGGTCAGGATTAAATTTCTGAATCTGAATCTGTCAAGAAAATAGTTTATATATTGAAGGCGGGTAGGTGCTTTTTAAACTATTTTAAAAAAGAAGACGTTCTTAGTTTTGTGCGTAGAACCAAATTCCTTAACGCCTACGCGTTGGCAGATGAGCAGTGTTTAAAGAGATTACTTAAATAATTTGTTTTCCCGCCTCTTGAATAACCCCGTATCGTAATTATGTATGTGCGTGTCCAGTATATAAGCTGACATGTGGTGAATTTTGTAGTCATCCATCTTAGTCCCACTACACCTTATACCTCATGCGGTTTGTCTTTTAAATTCATCTTTTTACACATACAATTACTGAAAAACCGAAAAAAAGAAATTATCGATATAACGTGCACCCATCACTATTTGGTTCCTAAGTAGTGTAATACAATTTTTAATGACGCTCGCATCAATTGTATGATAATATTCGTGTCCTTTTTCGAAGTTATGGCAATCTGCGTCATAAAATGATACATTCGTCCTGACCCCAAGGGAATATGAGCTTTATGACGTCGTATTAAGACGTTGGTATGTAAGGAGGCTCTGTGGAAATCCTTAGGACGATCCCGCTGATTTTTATCGCGAATCCAATGCGTTTTGTATTCCTAATGATAACATTACATTATAGGTTGTAAAGAAAGTGATCGCCATATATGGGGTAACTAGTGAATGCCCGCGACTTCGTACGCGTGGATTGAGGCTTTTTGGTTCCCACGGGAGCTCTTTAATTTCAGCCAGATCCGTTCAGCCGTTGGGGCGTGATTGAGTAACAAACATCCATACATCATATCCAGCCAAACTTTCGCATTTATAATATTAGTATTACGGTAAAAGGATGAGCTGTTATTTAGTACCCAAAATTTACAATAGCATAGATTGGCTAACGGAGGAAAATAAGGTTAGTGTAGGAATACTTAAGAAGAAGTTAAAAGGTCACTTAAGTGTTCGTATGCTGAGGAACTAAGTAATTATTTTTCTCTTCTCTTTTATTTATATTGTTTATTTGCTCTTTTATTGATATTGTTTATTTGTACTTTCTTTTGTTTTTGTTGATTGTTGGTGTTGGGTTATTAGGTATAGGTACTAGCGCTAATTTTAGATTTAACTTAAATTAATATGTTTAGAGCGTCAACTCGCCAACAAACTGGCCCACCAGTTTGGCGAGATTTATATTTCGTGAAATAAGTTTGTATCTATTTTGAAATAAATAAATTAAAAAAAAAAAAGTAAGATGACGGCCTACGTGGCGCAAAAATTAATATTCGTAAATTGGCTTAGTACCTACCGGCAAAGACGCGCCACCAGCAATTAGAAGTTCTACTAAATTAATTGCCATACCTATTATGTTTTGTCTGATGGGAAGCTTCGGGTGTGGCTTGTGAGAGGCTTCGGCCATGGCGAGACTACCCTACCGTTCCGATACGATGCTGTGCAGAAATCGATTTTACGGGTTCAATATAACCCTAACAGTCAGCCCACTGCCATCTTAGACTGTATCATCACTCATCAGCAGGTGAGACTGCAGTCAAGGGTTAGCTTGTAGTGGCGTAAAAAAAACTATTTATAAGTAAACAGACATACATAAATAAATAGGTATAATTTATATTCATGGCGGTTGGAAATTCTAACAGTAACAACAATTAAAGGTGCGTGGCGTCCATTATTCCGATTGGCTTATTCCGGAAATGATAGCAATAAAAATGAACGCAACTCCAACATAGGTACCTACTGTGTACAAGCTCGAGTCATAATAATGTCCAACCAAATTTCTGTCACGGCGGCTTATTTCCAGAGAGGTTAGCCATCTGCGCGGGAGATAATATAGTGCCCAAGTGTGTGCGCATACACAGGTGCATTCTATGTTCCTTTACTCTCATGACCTTATTGGACGGAAAACCCGACACGAACGGAGAGAGATCAGGCGTAGGACTGACACGTGCTCTCCGAGACATGGGGCTAAAACACCGCCACCAAACTTCCTAACTCCGGGCTAGAACTGAGAATTTCTTGTCAGTAAACCCAATACTTGTTATCGTCCGACTCGGTACTCGAACCCGGGACCTCGTCGGTCGCAGCTGAATATACTAAGCACTAGACCAACGAGACATAGGACCTAATAACACAGATAAATAAATAATAAGCAGATTCCTTGGTCTGTACCTAATGATACGAAAAATAGTTTAGCTATACTACAGCACGACCCTCATGAGGCTTAGGGTTAACTTGCACTAAAAAATATTACCGCGTGAATTTAATTTACACGTGCTTTTACCATCACATTAAACTGATATTATATCTCAATACTGAATAATGTGGATGTCCTGAGACAGATAACAGTTTTTTTTAATAATATTGAACAATAATATTAAGTAAACGAACAGGTGGGTGACTGGGGGGGGTACTACTATCGATTAAAGCGGTATTATTCGAAAATGACGGTTTTCTTTGACGTAAGTAAGATAAGGATTATAATTCTAAAACAATAACGTCAACAATATTCAAATAATACTGCTTCGAGCGGCAGTATGGCCCCTGAGGTTAAACGATTACCACCACCCATGAAACTTCTGCAGCACCAGAGGAACCCATTTTGACAAAGTCTGGTATTGGATAGAAGCAGGCGTTAATTACTTTGTGGAAGTCCATTATGATCAAGGAATGAGAAGCTTAATTCGCTATAATATGCCAAAACAGACAAATCTTGTGGTATCAACGTGCAGTTTATGATATGTACCGCCAGCACACCACACCACACTAATCTTCCAAATTACTTTCAACGTAGGCACCTACGTTACACTCTTATACCGGAGCGTCCTCTTATTTGGTATGGACACCTTCCCGGAATGCAACGTGTCTCTTTTCAAAAGTAAATTTTCAAAGAAAATCGAAGGATTCCCACGTGATTTTTGAAAACTTTACATAAAAATCTTCTTCAAGCATTTTCCACAAACGTTTTTTGCCGCATAGGGTATCATCACCGCATCGTCCCATCAGGAATTTCCTTCCAAAAAAATTGGGCATCTTCTAGTTGTTTATAATCCTGCAATTTAATTTTTACCCATGGATAATTATTTTTAAAAACAATAATTTGAACGACACTTTTAAATAATATTTATTTAAGTAAAGTAACACTTAAATACACCAATCTTACTTTTATAATACAAATTACAAACATCCATCACTTATAGTACATAAATTATCCAGTAAATACACGGTCAGTACATTATTATTAAATCCTAGGACTATTTGGTTTATGTGATATCTAAAACAGAGGTGTTTTATAAAAAAGAGTTTTTAAATTTACACAACATTTTTTTATAAAATACCACGTGACACCCGCGTGGATTGAAGTGAAGTGAAGTTTTTTCAATTCCCGCAGGAACTCCTTAATTTTCCGGGATAAAAAGCCTAGACTATGTCCTTCCTCGGAATACAAACTATCCCTGTACCAAATTTCATCAAAATCGATTGAACAGGTGACAGACAGACAGATGGACAGACAGACAGAAACACGTTCGTATTTATAATATTAGTATGGTTTTTTTTTGGTCATATTAATATTTTTACTGCTATGAAATAAAAAGATTTTGGTCTAATGGTATAATTAATAAATCTACATAGTATAGAACTGGGGGCATACTGGTATCGCTTAAAGCCGCATTGTAATATTATTGTTGACGTTTTAGAATTATAATCGATATTTAACGGACGTCAAGGTTCGTGACATAAAATTGTCATTTTGAAATTATAACCCCATGGTAAAATAATTTTCTGAATATAGTTAGAATAGCGGGCACTTTATAGGTTTGTTAATATTATTGATTATTGATTATTAATTAATTAATTTAATATAAATACATAAACGTATTTACATTTTGCAACAGCAACAGTTGGTTAACATTTAACATGTTTTACTAAAGTGCATTACATATTCACCGTCATTATAAGCCGTCTAATTGCGGCACCTAATTTTATATGAAATACACATCTTCCTTATTACTAACAATCACAATTTAAAATTGAAGAATTTACGACGGTTAAACAATAATTCCATTGCTTCAGCCAGTGCAGAACAGAGTTTAAGCTCAGATGTATTGGTAAAACACACTGGCTATTTTGATCACACACGTGTTCAGTGAGACGCGCTTTTTTAGATGACTTAAAAAAAGTTGAGAGTGAGCAAGAATCTTGTTAAATACACTTTAATGATACTTTAACTTCACTTTTTCAGCCACTTCCTCTGACGATTGTCCAAGTGTAATTTTTTTTACATCTTTTATTCAAAGATCGAACGAAAATTACGTTCTAACAAAGTTATGTTGAAATAGAATATCTTTTCCGTCTTTATATGTTATTTATTTTATTTTATTGTATAAAAAGAGGCATAAATTCGAGCGTGAAACGAAGGAATGTAATATTCACGAATGAAGATTACAAGATACAATCAAATTGATTTAATTTTCGAAAAATGAAAATCGGAGACAGCCACGAGTCGTAACTGTAATGCTTTAAAAATTCCAAAAAAATATTTCTTTATATTTAAAAAAGACCAGATGAATCTTGAGAACGAAGTTTCGTGGAGTCTTTTTGAATTGACATCATTTGGTAACTTTCTAAAAAAGAGAATCGGTATCACGTTATTTACGTTACAGAAGGTGCAAACCTTTTTAATATCGAATAAAGAGCTGGACTTGAATAGCCCACTTTGTATAGCCGTTCCAAAAATACGTAATATGTAGCGAAAATTTTGCTTTATATTCGCTTACCTTTCATTCACAAAGACGTTATTGGCAATTTGACAGGTTGTTATCATTTTGATATAGTCTAAGGTCTGAAATAAATTGACCAACATATTCCAGGTATTTGAACGTTCGCTAAGTATTATTTATTCTAATTCAGATTTCACAAATAGTCAATAATTCTAAAAATATAATTACAAATTCTTACAAATAACGCACTACAACTACTGGTACTTTTTGGTTTTGGTGTATTTGACTTTCTATTGCAATGAAGTTTTTTATATATAATTCTGTTATGACCTTAGAAATGTATTAATGTACAATCTATAATTTTTATTCAATTTTTTTAATAAAATAAAAATTGAATTTAAAGTTGAAGCAGTTTTTGAACAGATATCTATATTTTTTTTTATAAAACAGCAGTCAGACTTTGGTGTAGTGTAACTCTAACAATATTATTTACTTTTCTTTATATATACTTTACTTCGCAAAGTATTCTTAATAGGTACAATTTTATCAATGATAAAAAATAGAACAAGTAAAATAAAGTTCAAATTATTTTTACATTAAGTGTCAAAGCTGGTAATTTGTGATTACTTATTTTGAACGGATTGCATTGCAGCGCATCGCACGATATTATTCGCGCGGATGTTTTCCACAGTGCGAGAGAATACCACAGTGTTAGGTATTTCACTTGATATTTGTCGGCATAATGGAATGAACATACATTAATTTAAACAGTGCATTATGTGGTCCAATTTGCATCAAATTACAGTATTTACAGAGTTGATTGCGCTGATATATTCATGACTAGGAATAAAGCTTTGAACAATATCCATGTTTGGAATAAATTTTCAAGAAATTTTGCTTTTTTAAAAACCCACGTCTAAACAGCAAAATAATAATGTTTCTCAAATACACTCATTATTTGTGGTACACGATATAAAATTCTAGTGTTACTTACCAGCCATACCACTACCAGCCTTGACTCATAAATAGTTTTATGTCTACATATTTGGAAAACAATACTATTTTATTAATACTTAGCTATCCTCTAATTCCCTAGTCTAGAACAGATCAGAATCATTTAAGTAAAAGAAACGGAAAATAATTTATCCATCTATAACTAGATCATCACCGCGACTTCGTCTGTGTGGATCAAGGTATTTGAATTTTCCGAAACAAAATCCACGCAAATGAAGTCACGGGCATAATCTAGTAAACTATAATTGCTTATTTCCAATGCACTCATATACAACATGAAAACTATACAATACTTAATTTATGTTTTTAGTAGATATTTCAGGGCAACAACTTAAAATCTCTTCAAATCACATACTTAAGCAGAGCTCTTGAGTTAATTTATCCACCTGATTCTGGTTCCCGCGGGAACGCTTTAATTTTAGGGGATATAAAGTAGCCTATGTGTTATTCCAAACTATAATTTATCTCTATATAAATTTTCATCCAGATCCGTTCAGCCTTTCTGGCATGATTGAGTAACAAAACACATCCATCCATCCAAACTTCCGCATTTATAATATTACTAACTGATGCCAGCGACTCGTCTGCGTGGATTGAGGTTTTTCGATTCCCGCGGGAACTCTTTAATTTTCCGGCATTAAAAGTAGCCTATCCTTCCCCGGGATGTAAACTATATCTATACCAAATTTCATCAAAATAGGTTGAAGAGATGGGCCATGTAAGAGTTTCAAAGACACACATTCAAGTTATAATATCCGTTTGGAAGTATGGATAGTATATGTATATTATAGATTGGCTTTATGAATACCTAACATGGAACACCGCGATAAGATGAGCTTGAAGACAAGTCCCTAAAGGTATCTTTATGGTCGGTCGAACCTTGTACAATACGGCCAAGATAATTTGCCAGTCATTCCGACCGAGATCAGTAACCCTACTACTATCGCTTATAGACGTATTGTTTTAGTATTGTTGATAGATAGATAGATAGATAAACTCTTTATTCATCGTCATCATCATCTCAGCTTGCGGACGTCCACTGCTGAACATAGGCCTTTCATACTACGCTCACTTGTACGCGGTCTCCACTCTAAAACTTTCTGGCTCCAGCGGCCATCGCTCCTTCGACAAGCATGGCCTGCCCACTGCCACTTCAGCTTGCTAAAGGTTTGGGCTATGTCAGTGACCCTGGTTCTCTTACGGATCTCTTCATTTCGGATCTTATCCTTAAGAGAAACTCCTAACATAGCCCTCTTCATGGCGCTCTGAGCGACTTTAAATTTGTGGATCAAGCCTTTTGTTAGTGTCCATGTTTCAGCGCCATAAGTGAGGACGGGAAAGACACACTGATTATAGACTTTCGTCTTCAGGCGTTGAGGTATTGACGATGAGAAGACTTGACTTAATTTTCCAAATACTGCCCAGCCCAGCCGTATTCTTCAGTAGGCTTCTTCGTCGAAATTGTCGATACCAACATTTTCTACGTTTGTGGGTATCGGGATAACATGTTGGTTGAACATAACCTTGGTTTTGTCCATGTTTATCCCGAGACCAACTCGTCTAGAAGAGCGACTTAGGCTACTCAGCATATGCTCCAGATCTTCTGGAGTCTCCGCTAAGATAACCACGTCGTCGACGAACCGTAGGTGTGAGATGTACTCGCCATTTATATTAAGGCCTCGTCCTTTCCAGTCCAGCGTTTTGAAGAGGTCCTCTACAGCACTATTAAACAGTTTTGGGGATATTACATCCCCCTGTCTAACCCCCCTTCTCAAGTTGATAGGTTTCGTTTGCTGGGACTGTTTATTGCACACACTTAAAAAAAATGTTGTTGATTGATGTTCGAGTTGCAGAATTATAATCCTTATTTTAAGGTTTGATGACCTCCGTGGCGCAGTGTTGAGCACTGTTGTCTTAACGTGCGAAGGTCCCGGGTTTGATACCCAGGAGGGTCAATTTGGGAATTTATGATTTCTGAATTTTCCCTGGTCTGGCCTGGTGAACTTCGGCCGTGGCTAGTTACCACACTACCGGCAAAGACGTGCCGCCAAGTGATTTAGCGTTCCGGTACGATGCCGTGCAGAAACCGAAAGGGTATGGTTCTATATAACTGCCATGCTCCTAACAGGTTAGCCCGCTACCATCAGGTGAGATCGCAGTCAACTTGCCGTTAATAAAAAAGAACGTCTAGGTACGTGACATTAAACTGTTATTTCGAAATAATATTGCTTTAAACGATGGTAGTATAGTTATTCCCGTGTTCCCCGTACGGATTAGAAACGGGGGTGGAAGCTAAGGAAATCACGATAAGTCACCCTGAATTACCTATTGTCTTATAATTAAAGCGCACTAAACGTGATTTGCGAGGTCGTGAGGGAGAAGGGAGGGGTAAGAGAGAAAACACACTAGGAATAGCAAAAAAAACCGCGTACACACTTCTATATGGAGCCACGCAAACTACCGCGACAGGATGAGACGTGTTTCCCATGCCACGCGGGTATTTTGTCATGTCCTGTCCGTAGTGTGTTTTTGCCCTTACTCACTTTTATAGAACCGCACAGAGTACCGTGGCAGGATGAAACGAGTTTCCTTTACGACGCGGGCGTTTTGTACTGTCCTGTCCGTAGTTTTTTGCCCTAACTGACTTATATGGAGCTGCACACACTAACACAACAGAATGAAACATTTACACAGCCGTTTTATCCTGTCACCAGTCCTTGGTATATTTTCGCTCTTGGTAAGATTTCAACTGTGGTCACAACTTAAAGCGAAAACTTCCCGGTTGCGACATGTTTATTTTGTCCTAAGCAAACAGTCCAAAGGGGTAACTTTGGATTGGAGGGTATTGAGTTACTCATCATCTATGTACCTACAATATAAAAGCCATTCGCTGTACGCTTGACTGGTCATAAAATCTTTAGAAAACGGGGAAAGACCGAAAATGATTGCTGAAAACGGTCTAAGGAAATCGATTCTAAATATTTAAAGAAGAAATTATCTATTATAAACAATGTTATACTAGGAGCAAAACACTGATTTATTTAAAAGTAAATGCATACAATTAGCTGATTATATTAACATACAAAAAGGATTTGGCAAACAACAAAAAAAATAGGTAGGTAATTAATAGTTTTTCAAATAAATTAGTCTCCTAAAGGTGACCACAAGTATATATCTATAACATAAATTTAATTTTAATGTACCTACGTTTAATATAAATATCTATTTATTTATACACATTATACTACAAATTCTGTATAGCTCCATCGATGAACATAATACCTAATATTAAACCAGCGTGAGACTAGTGACAACCCTAACTTTTGTCTCTTTTTAATTAAAACTAATTTGTATACATTAAAAGGAGACCAATACAATTACTTAATATTGTAGATTATTTACATTATTACACATTCTGAACATGAAAATTAATTCAGTTATAGGTAATGTACTCGAAAGTACAGTTTTAACAAATTGACATTGTTTTGAAGAACACGTACTTAGTCCAAAAATATTAATACAGGAATTTAATTCGAACATATACCCACCATTTTCCATTTATAATACGAAAATGGTAACCAACGATCAGAGAGATTTGAATCGAATCGCATTTCGATTGCACAGTCCTGTGTAAAAACCCACGCTTCTTTTATGGAACTTAGTCCGGAAATATTAATCCTATGGGAATTTCATTCGAACAAAACACCCACCAATTTTCTATTTATACGAAAATGGTAACCAGCGATCTGAGGGATTTAATTCAAATCGTATTTCGAACACATTCCTGTGTAAAAACCCACTCACGTTGAGTTTTGTAAATCATTTCTGTGTAAAAATCGGCTCACGTAGAGTTTTGTAAATCATTTCTGTGTAAAAATCCGCTCACGTAGAGTTCGCGCTGGCCTTCGCGGATTTCTCGTAGCCGTCTACGAGCGTCTGTAGGATGAATTTTATGGTGATTTTGTAAATATTCTCCACGTTCGGCGTATACCTGTCGCCGAGGGTCGATTCCACAGCCGCGAGGAACGGCGTCTCTATTTTCTGGAACAAATATTGGAAATATTTTAGATATTTGTTTTGAAGACTTTGGAAGCTCCGCTCTTCGTATAAAACTGTTTTCTGGAATGGAGAGGTATATTTTTCAGATATCCATATATCAATGACGGACAGCTACTGCATTTCTTTATATTCTAATGATATATTACATAATAATGATGGCCATTGGTATGGATAAATTATAGTGATAATTTTACTAAATTTTTAGAATTTATTAAGTACTTATGAGTAATTGATCATATGATTGATAGATTGTAGCTCGATACTATGACTTTACAATCACCAAATATATGACTATTTAATACTATAATACTATTATTATGTACTGGATGAACTATAAGGATTCCTAATTATATCACAGTCTAAGGACAGTCTTTCCTACTAGTCGAATACGAGGGAGTCAGGGGGGATTCGAATTTTCATTACAAAATTTAATCATTCTAGGGCAAAACTAGTGTTGCAGCTTGAAGTTGTATGCGAAGGTATTGTAGGTAAGTGTAATGGGTGAGTCTATTGTCTGCAATCTGTATAGACATCGATCCAATGTAAGGAATATACTTACGCTGTATTAAATAATAAATGATACATGATTTGTTTATTTCATGTAGGACTTGTGTCACTTATGAAACGCTAAGACTCTACCACCTTGAAGATAACTATAATGCCTTTGAAAGCCTGTCCGTTAAACTGGGAAAACAGACATAGCTGTCCCGGGGATGTATCCCTTATCCTGGAAAAACAAAGAGTGGGTGTTTTGTAGATAATTATTATTAGCTAACCTAGGTAAGGTATACCTAGTACCAACCTACATTATTAGATATACCTAAGAATCGCCATGTGAATGTGTAACTAGCCACGAATAATTAGGATACTAAACCCGAATCATTAAGATGAAACGTGGTCTAAAGAATAGGTATATAACATTTATATTTCCAATGAATGAAGCCAAGGAGTTAGGGACAACTGCAGGTTGGACTAATTACTTATACCTGTGAAAACAGGCAAATTCTCTTTTTCGTAGTCTCCTGTTTCCTCCGTTAAAACTAAACCGATTTATCAAAAATAATCTAGACTAATTTAAGAAGGACTAATTTGTTGCATGTTTTTATTATTTTTGGGATTCCATAGTCATTTATTGTTTTTATCCACGGAGAAAACAGAACATAAGTCTGTATGGAAAAGGCAATATGTAACTAGCCACGTTTCCCTTTAAGAAACTGTTATACAATGCTGCTTTAGGTACTTTCCGCAATCTAAAATCACATTCATTATTATTCATTAAATTCGATACTTGTTTTGCACGAAATCCCCGCTGTTCCGACTGCCGCTACACAGGGGTCGACCAAATTGAATATTTCAACAATATTTCAAGCGACATGATGTTATTACAAATCGACGAAATCCGTCAAAAGGTCGTCAGAAATTGATATCGGAATTCGAGACTGGGTGGAACTTTTCCTTTATAATAATGAGCGCATACATGAAGACTCGGGTGGTCTGCCAGGTGACCGGGAGGTGAAGAGCAACAGATTCAAGTTCAAATGTTTTTTTTTCAAATAAACATTAAATAGTGCTTTTCAATAGTTAAATGAATCTACCACTAATTCGAAATGCCAAGACTACCGAGAAAAACTAGCAAGAAACTCGGCTGTTGCTCTTTTTTTAAAAAGTTTAACAATAAAATCAATTTTATAGAATACATTATATGAGTAACCGCAGTCCCACGCATAGCTAGAGCGAATCAAATCTATGCTTTTTTATTATTTACTAGCGAATGCCCGCGACTTCGTCTGCGTGGCTTGAGATTTTTTGGTTCCCACGGGATCTCTTTAATTTTCCGGGATAAAAAATAGCCTATGTGCTATTCCAGACTATAATCTATCTCTGTGCCAAATTTCAGCCAGATCCGTTCAGCCGTTGGGACGTGATTGAGTAACAAACATCCATACATCCATACATCCATCCGAACTTTCGCATTTATAATATTAGTATAGACTAGCAGCGACTTCACCAGCGTGAAATAAGTTTTTTAAATTCCCACGGGATCTCCCTAATTTTTCGGGTTAATATATAGCCTATGACACTCATAAACAATTTGACTTTCTATTGGTACCAAAATTTTCAAAATCATCGGTTCACAAACTCACAATCTTTACCTCTTTATATAATAATATTAGTATAGATAGTATAATATTCGATTGTATAGTTTCACGAGCATATTTTTAATATATTTTTAAAATTTGTGTAAAGGCAATTAAGTCTCGCATTTTCCCACATTTTTTTAGACAGATATATGACAGAGACCTAAAGCTATCGCGTTTTATCTATCTCAATTCGGAATGATAATAGGCATTCTCTCTTAGGAGGCATTATTTTAGAAATCTGATCCGACAGCTTTAATAAACATTCTGTTGGCTCAATCTGTTTTATACCAAATATTTTTGATTATTATACCTAATTTTACAATGCTATTTAAAGATTTGTATTTAAAATGAGTATCTTGCATAGTGTGTTTTTGAATAAATCAACATTTTTTTATATTTTGCTACGCATTTAAAGAAAGGTATTTGAAAAGGATTTGCTTGCGCTCTTTACGGCTCTTGAGAACCATTCGACGGGCGGTTTAAGGTGTGCGATCGTCTTAAGTGTCATATTTTTTCTCCAACTCGAATGGATTCTTCAATCATGTAGAATATATCTCAATTTATTGGAACCCTTTTTGAGTAACGAGGTAGGCACCTCCTCGTATTTCCGTTTGAATTACCAAGTATTTACATCACCACTAAAGCCCATTAACGTCCCACAGCTGGGCACAGACCTTCACTCCCATAGGAGAGAGGAAATTAGAGCTTATACCCACCACGCTGCTCCAATGCGGGTTGGCTTTAACGACTTTATCATGTTAGTGATAATAACCGGTCAGTTACTGTGAGATCTTTAGAGCGAACTTTGACTTTGCTTAGACTTAAGACATGGTTAAAACGAGACTGATTTATGTTACTCTTAACCCAGTGTCAACCGAACAACAAGGTGTTTTAACGAGCTAGGTTAGATTTTCTTGTCTGGCCTTGTGGGAGGCTTCGGCCGTGGCTAGTTACCAGTCTATCGGCAAAGACGTGGCGCTAAGCGATTTAGCGTTCCGGTACGATGCCGTGTAGAAACCGAAGGGTCATGGGTTTAATTCATTTAGAAGACTTAAAAGTGTAGGTAGTTGTGACAAAATGTCTAATGTCCATATCGACCCGAGTTCATTTTAAAACATTACTTAGGTTGAAAGGTTACCGTGGACAGTTTTCCACGAATGCCTCATTAAAAGTTAAAACGTTTTTTACGGGCAAGCCTTTGACAAGCTTCGTTTAAATTCTTGGAAAGTAGGTATTTGGAATTTTAATTCCCTATCCAATACCACTGTATTTTTTTAAACACTTTGTGGTCTTGGTGGTTACACTGGCTAGCATGTTCGATTGCAACCGACGAGGGCCGTATTAAGCATTGGGGTTTTCTGACCACAAATTATCAGGACTAGCCCGGAGTTACGTTACGCTGGTAAATTATCCTGACGCGACATCCGCGATTTCTCTACCCATTTTTCAGCTTTCGATTTTTTATAGGCAGTAATATAATTAGAAGAAGTAATAAATCTTTTTATTCGTATAATAAATGTTTTTCAAAGTAGTAAATAGTATTGCAAGGTCCCAAACACCTACCCTTAAGAGGCTAATTAATATTTTTAAATTAACCCTATCTTATTCTAATTCTAGTTCCTAATTGGAATCGCTAGGATATTGTGTAGGTGCACACATACCTACATGCTAACATGACATAAACACGACTCAGCCACCTTAGCCAATCACGTGTCTCTACCTGAATCACGATAACGAAGTTCTTTTGGAATTGTACTTTATAGGGCTTTAAACCTACATTAGCGGACCTGGCTACCAGCTGGGATCCCCGAGCACAGCACCGGTTCAGATCTTCCTATGGTCAAGTCATGGATGGAGTCAAAAGTCAAAATCAAAGTCAAGAAAAGATTAATTGTAAGTCGTCAGCACAGCATCAGACACAGCCGGGTCGACAGTACAGCATCAGACGAGCACAGCGGGTCAGCAAGTAACGCAGCAATAATGGGGTCGCAAACACAGCATCAGAATAGCACAAGCCTGCCACGCCACCTACTCAGGATGCAACGCTTGTATTTTACACGGGCGCCGCTACACTGGATGCTCAGACGCCACTTCGATGGATGCTCAACGACTTTCAGAAAGAGGGGGAGTAATGTAGGTGCACACATATACCTATATGCTAACATGACGTAAACAGGACGCAGCCTGAATCACATAAATATATTTAAAGGACTTTCAACCTACAACAGCGGGCTCAGCCGGGACAGCACACACGAAGAAGATCTTCCTATTGTCTCGGTCGAGTATACCGTACGCTCCCGACACATGGAAATGGAATGCCCTTCCGGCTTCAACTTTCCTCTCCTTTTTTAATATAGGTACCTTCAAATCAAGAGTGAAAAGGCATCTTCTAGGCAAGCGCGTTCCACCTTATCACCACTTCTATGCACTTCCGAGCAGGTTTCATTGCAACCAAGCGCTAGCCTACATATTTAAATAAAATGTAAGGTTCTAATTTTGTTGATTACGGAATACAAAAAAACCTACAAAGAAGTGATATTACAACTTACCCAAAAATATTCTACTTTGAACCCCGGTATCCGTCTGTGGCTGGCACCGACTTGGTGTATGTATTCAAAGAAGTTGTCTAAGTCATCCAGCCCCTTGATTCCTTCGTCCAAAGTGTTCATAACGTTGTTCGCGTGCTCCGCCAGTTCCATAGAGTTGATCTGTTCTTCCTTCGTTCGACATTGGCGGAACTTCTCGAACATATTCAGCAGGTCTTGGTTCTCTTCGAATAATCTGGAATAAATACATCGTGTTGTTTATTTGAAGCTTAGCAATTGAGACGCCCTTTAGACGATATGTTTTGCTGTCTTTTTTTGCCAAACTCACTGGCTGACGGATAACTGTTCATTTTATCATCTAATATGATGAATGATGAACATTTTGCATAAAAATATAGTAACCATTAGTATGACATTTGAAATCTCATCAACTTCAATAGAATTCGAGCATAACTGAATGAGCTCAGAGTAAAATTTACGGAAAGTTGATTCTATGTAAAGTCTAGTGACTGTATGCGACTTCAATCCCAAGAGAATTTCGAAAAAATCATTCTGAATCCTTATGAATCCTTATCTGCATTCTAATCTCTGTGCAAAATTTCGTCTTTCTAGGTCCAAGATTTGGCCCCATTGAATGTGTCCAAAGATGTGAAGACAAAAGTCCTGGGACTTTTCTCCTTATATGTATTAGAGAATTAACCAGTACCGCACGGTTTTAATATCACGGGGCTTCCGCTTGGAGCATTTGACGAAGATGTATGAACAAACTTGGTGCTTTAATTCAAGGCCGTTCGAATTCTATATCAACGTTGAAGACATGTGAATCTTCTAATAATATATGAATACTAACCACAATAGATTTTATTTTATGTTTCGTTATACGACCATCAGTAATTATTGACAACATTGGCTGTTGTAGAACATATCGTCCAAAGAACGCCTTTGGATAAGTTCGGGTTAATTCTAATGCGCAATTTTCTATTTTGTTACATCTAATCGCTATATCTTTCAATTGGCAGATACGTAAGGCACCTGGTACACAGCGATTTGGTTTACTATCCGCGATCCAGGCTCCTATAATGCTAACATCTTATTACAGCCAAGCCGGAGGTGAAATTACGTGTTGGATTCGACATTCAAGCATTGTGACTCGTTTTGCAATGAAATTAGTAGGCATACTGGAAGATTTTACCAATTCGATCGCGTCTAAGTTAACTATATGGTATTGAATGGAACTAGCGCCATCTAAAAATCCATACAAATCATAGTTGATAAAAAATCTTCTATTAAGCCTAGCTTTGTTCTTGTGTTGCAAAAAATATAATGTTAATAATAAAACGATTATAAAGTATGCATTATATATACTTTTTCTTTTAGATCTAAAAGAAAATTGAAAAAAGAAGTCAATAGTGAAACTACCATGTCTTGGCAATTTAAAATATTTATTGGAAGAGATACACAATTAGATTGAGAGAGATTTATTGAGAGATTTTGACACATTCATACTTTTACTATTATTAAGACTTAGTATTATTACTTTCATTTTATAGTTTCATTTAATTCAAACCCTACATCCGTCCTTTTCATGCCAACCCTAGAATAAAATTTACAAAAAGTGACAGCATCACAAAATTTGAAGCAATTCTGTGCAAAGGGCCTAAGTTTCGGATTTACAAAATGTTGAAATTTAAATAAGAAGAAAATAAATTATTTAAACTGACATAAAACAAAACCAACTTGAATTAGCAGTATAAAACCAGATAAGGCTGTTTTATTTTCAATCTTTAAACACGTTAGCTCCATTATTCTCTCAGAGAGAAAGAAAAGCCTCTGATTTAGTGTTTTACAAGAAAAAAGCTTATATTCAATTTTGTTGCGTTTTCCAAGAACAGTAATTTATTATAAAACAAATTTATTCGGTTCTTGAGAATATATATACAGTGGCTCTTATTTTTATGCTTTATTGCGTTTTCTTAGAAATTATTCAGATCTTGTTATTCGTAGCATAGTTATATTACTTTACAATAACTTATGGTATTATTTTTATTTTTATTTATTTGGGTTATCAAACAGTAGCACGCAGTGCATTAAACAGTATATTGTTATACAGAAAATATTTGGTGAACATGCTGCAAACTGCGTTAACCACAGATTACTTATTTATTAAATACAATAAAATTAATTAATATTACATGAATAATTTATAGTTTTACTAGCTGATGCCCGTGACTCCGTCCGTGTGGATTGAGGTGTTTTAGGAGTATGAAAAATAGATAGTAGCCGATTCTCAAACCTACTAAATATGCAAATAAAATGTTATAAAAATCGGTCAAGCCGTTTTGGAGGAGTATGGTAACTACCATTGTGACACGAGAATTTTATATATAAGAGAGATATTATGGAGATTCATATCATTATAATATGATTTAATATTATTTTATCCACTTTATACAGATGTTTTTGGGAAAACAGATAGGGTTTTAAGGAGAAAAGAATTAAAGTATTAGTAAGGAAAACTTGTTCTTCAATTTTTATAGAGAAAAGTCACACCTGAAAACAGTTTTATTAGTTTATCTAGTAATTTCTACCTACATCTAAAACTATGTTAATTTTTATCGTTTCGAAGCCAATTGTAACTAACTTACAATTTTTGAATATTTTGCACCTATTAAAGTTTATCACTATGTTCTTACCACTTAACAAGTTGATATGCCAATTGGTGAAGTTACGACGAAGTGATGCTTTAGGAAAACACTGTTTTAAAATAAAATGGAACATAATCATCGATACTAAATTAATAAAAATTAAGTCGGTTTTTTGGAAAGAATTTTTATTTTTAACTTTTTGGTGTCAGGATTGAGGAGTCAGAATTTTTTATGGGACCACCTCGAGAGCTTCCTCTAAAGACTGAAAAAAATAATTCCAAATCGGTTAAGAAACCACGGAGATATGTACCGACATACATAAAAAAAATACGCGCCGAATTGAGAACCTCCTCCTTTTTTGGAAGTCGGTAAACAAAAAGTAACAAATAATCTGTGTATTTCATATGGTCAAAAGTTTTTCGAAGCAAAGCATTCAAGTAATTAAACAATTTTGTAAATGGTGAAATAAATATACATATCTCAAAAATGTGTGTAAGTGTAGGTATGTGTATGTGAGTTGCGTCGTTACCTCCTGATTATAAATAGTACCACAGGCAGGCTCCAATTCCAAAAACCTAAACCTAACTTATAATAGTATGAGACTATCTACCTAGGTAGGTACCTATTGTGTAAACAGACAACCTTGTTCCGAGTTTGAAACTGTGTAACACCTCAGATGGATAGGAGTGTTGTTTACTTGGGAGTTAAATCTAAACATGATTTAGGAGCAATAATTTTTTTTTAGGTATGATTCAGTTCAGCATTATCACTCTATAGGCCTTCCTTCCACCTGGATCCAGCGCAAATACTGCGTTTTCCAGTGCGGGGTCGCCATGCCAACACTTTGGGATCCCGACGTCTACCTACCTGTTTTTCGATCAATGTGCTCCGCCCAATGTGTTCTCAGCAGCTTTTCAGAAAGAGGAGACTCGTAGAAGAACTAAAGTAACCGACATAGCTCCATGTGTTACGAAGCTGAAGTGGTCTATATGAGTATAACCATAAAAAAAAACATGTCGATTCGTAGCTCCGTTGCGGCTTGGTTGAAAGATAAACCAACATACAACCACACGCTCACCTATATAATAATATGGGTAGGTTATGATAGTGATATGGGTAGAGTATACATACCTACACGGCACGGCAGTTTAGCTACGAATAACGAAGGTCTTTGCGAGAAATGAGAATGCTCCAAACATAAAACTTCATATTCATCAGTGGAGTAAAATAAGTGCTCAAAAACTCGAACACTCGCAATCGTGAGCGTGAATAATAAATTTAGAAAAAGATAATAGGTATACGCAGCGATATTGAATCGCGTAAGCCTGATGTATATTGTGTGCATGCAAATTGATACACTACGAGAAGGCGGCAGAGTCCCTTTTGCATTGAAATTGATTATTTACAGGGTTGTCAATGGAAATTTTAAATTCAACTTCTTGAACATACGTGTCTACTGGTAAGTTTTCTCGGAGAAGTCACTACCATCGTCAGTTGAATGTAATTTTTTTCAAATTTATAATATGCAAAGCCTGCAGAAGTTGACTTACCTTAGTTATATCAGTGAGTTCTTTATTATAGGGGTTTCGACATTTTTATATGGAGGTCTGGTATAGTGGTGATGCACCGTTTTGCTTTTTTATAGTCGCATCACACAAGCTAATAAATTGTCCTGTCCGGAGTGTCTATGCTCTTAAAGAGAATGCCTTTATTCTAATATTATATGTATATGTGAAAGTTTGGATGTATAGATGGATGTTTGTTACATCACGCAACGCCAGAACGCCAGTACGGCTAAACGGATCTGCATGAAATTTGACACAGAGATAGATTATAGTCTGGAATAACTTATAGGATACTTTTAATGTCGGAAAATCAGAGTTTCCACGGGAACCAAAAAACCTAAACCGCATGACGAAGACGAGGAGCATTAGCTAGTTTAAAAATAAGTAAGTGTCAATTACAGTGAGCGACCAGATTTTGAAAAAAATGCAATAATTTGCGGAGCGACCTCAATTCGGCGCGTACTTAGTTTTTTGCATTAAATGCTAGAACACGAGGCAACCCTATACCTCCCTCTATATACAATAGGGTCAAGGGCACTCAGGTAGCGGTCGGGAATATTATTGCTTTTGTAACGATCTGAAGAAAGGTTTTCAGGACGGGCAGATCTTTTAAATTGCCAGAAATGTTTAAGTTATAGCTCCAAATTGAATTGCGAAGGACTTTTCGTGAGATAGGGTATTTTATTACTGATATCTATTTAATGCGCTGAAAGAGAAATTACGGGAATAAATGAAAATATGATTAACTACTACAATTTCCACTTTTTTTTAAATTAATCGGTGACCAAAATTGGTTCATTCAAATGAATAGAAATTTAGAATTTTTAATATTTTCTTTACTACAAGTTAGCCCTTGATTGAAATCCGGTACTTATCTTACCCGCTGGAAAGTAATGCAGTCTAAGATGGTAGCGGGCTGCGGGATAATCTGCTGTAGCGATTCTTTTTTTTATCTACTAGTTAAGTTAGCCCTTACTGCCTCACCTGATGGTAAGTGAAGATACAGTCTAAGATAGTAGCGGGCTATCCTGTTAGGGGCATGGCAGTTATATGAAACCCATGCCCCTATTCGGTTCTACACGGCATCGTACCGGAACGCTAAATCGCTTGGCGGCACGTCTTTTACCAGTAGGTTGGTAACTAGCCACGGCCGAAGCCTCCTACCAGGCCAGACTAGGGAAAATTCAGAAATTATAAATTTCCAAACCCTGCCGGGGATCGAACCCGGGACCTCCGCACGTTAAGGCAACAGTGCTCAACACTGCGCCACGGAGGTCATCTAATAATAATAATAATTTCTGCAATAATTGACGTTGATTGGTAAACTGTAAGTTTTTTCTCCAGATTACTACCCTGACTACCATTTTTTCTGCAGCATTGTGGTTTAAAGACTTCGGCCCCCTATTGGGGGGTACGGGTTCGATTCCCGGACACGCACCTCTATTTTTTCTGAGTAAATAAAATATCGCTTGCCTTAAGTTTAATAATCAAGTTACCTATCATATTACATTTTGTCTCTTTTCACGAAATGGTCTACATATTTCCATCAGTTCAAGCATTCGACTTTATTACATTTATTTACTTAATCAAATAACTTCGGAAAGACTCTGAAACGATACCGTTCATCAGAAATTGCTTTATAACTATACCTTTTATATCGCTCTTGAAAGAATTTAAAAATATTTTGCTGTGATCGCCTAGTGGATCGCATAATGGATTCTTGGCTGAAGAATACGAAAAATAAAATGACATCACACTAAATTAAATATGGCAGACGGTAAAAGCTTGTTTTTAGGGTTTCGTATAGTCCAGTCAAATAAGATCAGAAATCAAAATTTCGCATTCAACTTTGCATTTTTGATATAATGTAGTTTTAATGTTACAAAAACAATGTGTAAAGGTTTTCATGTTTGCAACCCCCGGCAAGGGTTGAAAACAAATTTGTCAAGTGCTTTTTCACAATTACACGAAAACGGTAAAAATTAGGCAAAAATGTTCTAATAAGGATATGCCGAGCTTAAAATTTTACATGAAAAAGGTCGTATGACTTTTTTCTCCGGTCAAAAGTGACCGAGTTAGGGAGGTTTTTAATTTTAAGGGATGAACGTAAATTTTTAAAAATCGTAGGTAGTAGTAAATTTTCCGGGATAAAAAGTAGCCTATATGCTATTCCAGACTATAATCTATCTCTGTACCAAATTTCAGCCAGACCCGTTAAGCCGTTGGGGCGTGATTGAGTAACAAACATCCATACATCCACACATCCATAATCCATACATCCATCCAAACTCTCGCATTTATAATATTACTATAGACTAGCAGATATGCCCGCGATTTCGTCCGCGTGAAATAAGTTTTTTAAATTCCCACGGGAATTCCCTAATTTTTTGGGATAATATAATAATATATATAGCCTATGACACTCACAAATAATGTCGCTTTCTATTCGTAACAGAATTTTAAAATTCGGTTCAGAAGATCCAGAGATTACCCCCTACAACGTCACAAACTCATAAACTTTACCTCTTAATTATATTAGTATAGATTGTGTACAATATGTAGGTCGATGTGCCCCATGGGGCTACACGGGGAGATGCATTACGGTAATAGTTCCCTGCCCGCTGTCGCGACAAAGTTCGAGATTTTTTATAATAACAAAAAATTATTTTCTTATAATCAAGATTTAATTATTAAGTACGTATTTTATCCTAAGAACGCCAGCGCAATTCGTTGTGATACTGTAAACAGCGGTGGGGCATAATGTGTACAATATGTAGGTCGATGTGCCCCATGGGGCTACACGGGGCGATGCATTTCGGTAATAGTTCCCTGCCCGCTGTCGCGACAAAGGTCGGGGCTGGTGGGTTCATAATTGAAATTACTATGCGACTCGAGCTCTGTCCTGCCTTTTAATATTTAATAAAGTTTAAAGTTATTAGTTAAATTGTTAGCTTCTTTAGCAAATTAGTATCATAATGTGATTGAAACGGATTATTCTTTGTTCCGTCATCGATATCCGGAATAGGCATGATGACAGTATCCAAGAATCAATGAAATTATGAATTTATCTAATGAAGTAGGATTCATGGAATATAAAAAATGTATTTATTTTTCTATTTCGAGTGAGATTGTTATTTATTTTGATAAAATAAAACTATGAAGTATAGCAATCCGCCATATTGTATAAAACACCACTGAAGCGAATGACGTCACTATTGCTTTCGAGCTTTGACAATCGACCAACAATCTCTATAAGTACAGGTATTTTAAATGTTTATCAAGTATTTTCGTGTTTTTTTGTTTCCCAAAGATCATTTCCGTAATCTAGTTTTTTTTTTACCGAATCCAAAGATATGATATTAAAAATCGTTAGCCATGGATCAAGATTTACCAAAGCTACTAGGGCTAATTTGCCCAGGATTGATTTGTTGATGCTGGGTATCTTGCATCAAACAAAGACTTTTGTTCAGCAGAATTTCGCAACGTCAAAACTTCCATCCAATAATAACATAAGAATTTATAGGCTCTAAACCCGTAAAATCTGCTATTTTATATATTATGCACGTCATGATAGATATTAGAGGTATGAAATGTTGTTTTTTTAAAACTATACCGTATAACTTAATATGAGCGGTAATTGCCTTCTATGACGTCTGCCTCCTATTCGGGGTGTATGGGGTTCGATTCTTTGTACGCATCTCTCAACTTTTTGCAGTTATTTGTGTTTTAAGCAAAACAGCATCACTACATAGTATAAAACAAAGTCGCTTCCCGCTGTCTGTCCCCTATGTATGCTTAGATCTTTAAAACTACGCATCGGATTTTGATGCGGTTTTTTTAATAGATAGAGTGATTCAAGAGGAAGATTTATATGTACTTTTTATCCAGGAAAATTAAGGAGTTCCCGCGGGACCCAAAAAACCTCAATCCACGCGGACAAAGTCGCGGGCACCAGCTAGTATTAGAATAAAGCAAAAACTTACGTCAAAGTGATCTCCGAAGAAATAAATAGTAGAATTTAGCCCTATAGCTGTAGGATCTCGCCGTACAAGATTAAGCCACTTAGATCACATGTAGTGTTTTTTAAAGTGTCGCGTGAATAAATAACTTGCTTGGAGTTAATTTTGATGTTTTATCACACTGGGGGACCGCACACGACTTACAACACTTTAGAATTCATATTATTCACACAAAATATCTAAATTGCTGTACGAAGACTTAGTGTTTACAGCACACAGTACATTAGAGTACATTGGGAAAAGCAATAGTGACGTCACAAACGACGCCATGACACACGCGAGCGTTTTGGCGTTATTTTTAAAATTGAAATTTCAAATGCCAATTTTATCTACCAAACCTTTTTTTTCTGCTGAAATAAGATATTTTTCCGAAATAGTAGATATTTCCGAACATAATCTGACCATTTTTCAAAGTCAGTCATCATGCCTATTCATGTTGAGTAAGCCATCCGTGTTTCGTTTATTATAAATGCGGCGTGTGTCTCTCTGTCCGCTATGCTTTCCCGGGCCATCTTTTCAACCGTTTTGGATGAAATTTGTACGGAGATTGATAATATCCCGGGCAAGGTCTAGGCTTCTTTTTATTCTGGAGAATTAAGGAGTTCTCGCAGGAATCAAAACACCTTATACTTATACCATCTAGTAATAATCGTCAGATAAAGTTTATCGGAGGAATAAATTTGATGCTTTGACGGATTTTCAATACAAAACCTGTCAAAACGTCAAATTTATTCCTCCGATAAACTTTATCTGACGATTGAAAAATTAGCCCTTAATATGTTAGTATTTTGACGTCAGTAAGTGTACAGTGTACCTAATTTGCATAAATGAATATTGATTGATAAATTTGAGATAGGAATTTGAAATTCCTAACTTGGACAGAAACAAAATAAAATTTAAAAAATGAAAATTAAAAACTAGGTTGGTACGTACAATCTAGTTATTAGTCTGTTAAACAAAAAATCCCAAGAAAAAGGGCATCCCCTCAGCGTAATGTTGTAATGATATCACTAACACACACATCACCTCTTGGGGCCTGCAATTTATATGGACATCAGTCCTCTGTGAGGATATAATACTATTATGCTGTGTTATTAGTAAGCAAATTAAGCATATCATAGGCATCACAAAGAAGGTTTATTAACCAACATTTATACCACTGTCGAATACCGTTTAACTGTTGACTGTGACGTGAGTGACGTCACCCGGGTCACAGCTGAAAATCAGAGCCCGGCACTAAGCACGCATAATTTGTAGCTATAATGCTGGGCACAAAACTGAGCTGTACACCCATTATGGGTGGAGTCATAGGCAAACATATTCCTTTTGTAGCCACAGCTTCAGGATAATGGGAACTTTAAGTAAAAACCAGCAATACGATAACATTTTCTATATTTTACACTTCTTCGAGTCACATGTTTACCATCACAATGCCATTCAAAAAACAAAAGACAATCTGTCGTAACTTGTTGGCGCCAAATCCAAGCACAGTTTACGAACTCATTATGATAACAAAATATTATTAATGAACAACTCCAACAATATCCAATATAGGATACTCATAAAATAATAGAAAAACAATTTAAACAAAGCTGAACGATAGCAACAGGCGAATATTAATCAATAATCAACTCAACAACATGACATAAACTAGCAATAAGTAACTTCCTCGAACATTCACTAGATGTCGCTAGAATTCCGACACGGTGAATGAGTTTTGTTATAAAAGGTTGTATATAATTAATAAAATAATATTAGAAATAACAAACGCCGACTTAGACGATATAAATCTATATACCTAAAATATGCCCAAAATGATAAGTGGGCTTACAGCTCGGCCTTCCTGTGATGAGCGAGTCCCTTCGCTCTGAGATGCAAAATCTATAATTTATGTTAATAAATAATTAAAACATCATACAATCTACTAGAGTAACTCATTCCAACAAGCAAACTAGAAGTTCTTTTTTAATTTATATTAAGAATTAAAGTATTTAGCTAATTATCTTGACATAGTTTATTATATAAGGTTTAAACTAATACAGTGCTATCTTATGATTGTTCAAGATTTAAGATTAAAGATTAATTTATTGCAAATTTGAGTTTTCATAAGGTCTTAATATAATATAGTTGTTTACATCCAAATACTTTCAATATATGACATACAATATTATAAAGTAGATACATAATATTTCATTTATACAACATTATTTTAATTACCATCCAAACTTCATCCAGTTATTTATTTTTTTACTTTAAATACAATTTTTATATTAAAATGTTATTACGTGTCTGATGTCACAATATGTTAATTATTAACAATGTCAATTAATACAATTACTCGAAATAATCCATAAAAAAATGTCAATCCATAAAAAAAACCAAATAATAAAATCAAATTTATCTGTTTAGAGGTATTCAGCCACACTGTAAAAACTACGATTTAAAAGATACCTACTCAATAAGTTTACGTTTCAGTACATAAAGCGAAATTGTTTCACCTTTAAGCGGATTTGACAGCTTATTAAACAATTTTAAATCCATTGCATAATAATTCTTACTGTAGAATGCAGTGTTTATGTTATATTTTAATTATTTTTTTTTTTACATATGAAATTATCTTTGATGATTTGTTATATTAAAAGGAATATCAATTAATCATTTAGTTATACTTTTATTTAGCAATTCACTTTAAGTTCACATTTTATGTTTGACAGGGCCCATCTATGTAAATTGAGTTAGTTAGCGCCAACTATACCTAACGTGCGTCCATTCCATTTATCATATAATCAGAGCCAGACTCCATTACCGAGTACCATAGAACAGTATCGCCACTCTGGACTACACAAAGCCGTATAGGACAAAATTAATGCCTCTTTCAATTCCTAACAATCCTAACAGTTTGAACACACTACCTAGAACTTTGTTCCCGAACTGTACATAACAGCTGATGCTACACTTCCATTAGAAGTATTATCGTTAGTATTTATCGCATAAAACAGTGATGTTAGAGCACTGACATTATAAACCTTAACCGAGTAGAGTTTCAGATAACAAGGTTATATTTTAAGTGACAAGAGCAACATCGTCTTTTCACATTACAGAACATCAACTGATAAGAAAAGATCGGTTTTTCATTAAGTGTATTTCTCCAGAAAATTTATCTCAGATGAATGTAAGTGTAGCAACAGTTTGAAGCAATTGAATTGCCATGTTTCACATACAACAAAAGTTTCCCAACCATGTAAATTTTGTGAACATCACTTTTTATTTTAATTTTTATTTATTCGGATTAACAAACAGTAGCACGCAGTGCATTAAACAAACAGAATATAGCTACCAACTGTGTTAACCACAGATTACTTCATTATTAAATACAATAAAAGTTACACATATAAAATTATTAATTATTATATTAACTTACCACAATGATGTATAATATTTATAATCTTAAATCTTTATATGAATATATTTTTAAAAATATTAAAATTTTTAAGTTAGCAATAATTGTTCTTTGATCTGAATTTACTAGTTTCCCAGCATTACACTGAGAGTTTCAGTTAATGACTTTTCCCTTACTTATTTTGATGAACCCAATGCAACTCAATGCCAATTAATCTTTAGGTACCAATTAGTGAAAATTTTAACTTCGTCTGATTAATGACATGATACATTTGCTTACTCTTAACTCAAAGTTCTATAAGTGTAATTGGTAACAATTTCAACATTCTCAAAGGTGAGAACACCATCATTTGATCAAATGATAATAAGATTCTTATAGTTTTAATTATATTATTACACATCTATGATTGTTTTCCTACGAGTATGAGGATACACATGTTCTTCTTTAATTAAGTACTTTCCAGAATGGTTATTCTTACCCACTCATTTAATCTAAACTAATATTATAAAGAGGAAAGATTTGTTTGCTAATGTAAAACCTGATGTGCTGCCCAGTGCCTACTGGTTATAATTGGGTATGGACTATTATGATGATTAGTGATACGCGTGCGAAGCTCGGGCGAACTGCTAGTCTTATCTAAAGAGGCAACTGCAAAATATCTTAGCATAACATTAGTGATACATCTTAAATGGTCAGCTCGTATTCAGAATACCTATAATAAAATTAAGAAACTGTTTTTCCCATTTTTTTCCAGAAATCAAAGAGATATTGCACCTATTGAGACGACAATAATGATTTATAAGTCGCTGTGGCTTCCGATCATGACCCATATTGTTCATTAACAATATTTAAATTCAATAATTTTACGTTTTCCAAAATCATTTGATCACTGCACTATAAATAATTATAAAAGAGTAATAAAATTTACAATATCAGTTACTAACACAAGTTTTGTTTACTCACAATTTGAATTCAACTCATAATAGTATGCATTTAATGTATTCATTAGAATTAACAGGGATATTTCTTTTGAACGAAAAATAATAATAAAGGGAAAGGTACATTTTAGGCCTACTCTTGTAGACTCTACCATGAATAGAGGGAAAATACATAGATTTTATTAAAAATATAATAATTTAGAACAGTAAAATAAATAACGAGCAAAAAAAATAAAAATGTATTTCAAGTTTTCGATACATTTCCAAGATGGCAACCTTCAGCCATAGAGAAGGCAGCAGGCGCGAAATGTATCAAATGTAATTTCTGACAGTCACTGTCAAAATAACGTGTTTTTCTTTTGAAAACGTCAAAAAATATGAATCCGCCTTTGTTATCCACTCATGTTTAGTGTTCCATAACTTGGAAAGATTTAATAATTTACCACTGAAATAATAAGCCGAATTCATAGATTTGACCAATAAAAACTGGTCCAGTATTTTATTTTTCTTCATTTCTCTGCTTGTACAAGACTTGGTCTACGCCCCATACAAATCTGAACCGTCTCCTTAAACCTGACTAAGAGCTACAACGCAATTGAATATATATATTTTTTTTTAATTGCATTGCATGCACTTCACACATGACACAGACATGCTCAGTTTTTTTTTACACCATAAATAAGTAATTAGTTTTTAGTAATATTAGCCTGTATCACTGGAAGGAACTACCCTCTGCAGTACAGGTTATCATAGCATAGAGGGCAGGGGACAGCTATATAATTTTGTTACCCTCTTTTATGAAAATAATATTATTATTATTCTACCCTTATTATACTTTCCTATACACATGAAATAAATGACCTATATTCTGTGAGTCTCCGACAAACACTACATTCGCCTTACACAATGAGAATAATCTTATATAATCTTGAGTATATTTCCAATGTTTTACCGTTAACTTCATTAAGACGCAACAACAGCCCACTTTTGGTCATTCTCCTATATAATAAACTGGACATAAATATACAAAAAACAACTACCGACAAATCTCTTTTAAAGAAAGCTCCTTAAGTGGTTGTGCGACAAGTCATTTTACTGTTTCAGATTACCCTAATAACCTATCACGGAAATTGTAGTGACATATACTTGACATATCACTTTATAATTTTAGTATTTCACAATTTTTATAACTTTATATTAATAACATCGTAATTCCTAATTTCGCTTCTTTCTATAATATAATATAATTAAATTAATTGAATTAGCGCTAGACGAACAACCTCGAGTTGAACGAAGAAATCTGTCCATAATTTTCTCCTTTGAAATTCATTTCATAGCTGACGCTCTCCATCAAACCAATTATTATCTGTATTATTCTCAACCTCGGTATGGCCACTCGCCATACCCTTGGTTTCCCGGATAATAATGTTTTTCTCTTCTGACCTGACCTCCATCAAGCCGATTATATTTGTATTATTCTCAACCTCGGTATGGCCACTCGCGATACCCTTGTTTTCCCGAATAATAAAGTTTTTCTCTCCTGACCTGACCTCCATCAAGCCGATTATATTTGTATTATTCTCAACCTCGGTATGGCCACTCGCGATACCCTTGGTTTCCCGAATAATAATGTTTTTTCTCTCCTGACCTGACCTCCATCAAGCCGATTATTATTTGTATTATTCTCAACCTCGGTATGGCCACTCGCCATACCCTTGGTTTCCCGAATAATAATGTTTTTCTCTCCTGACCTGACCTCCATCAAGCCGATTATTATTTGTATTATTCTCAACCTCGGTATGGCCACTCGCCATACCCTTGGTTTCCCGAATAATAATGTTTTTCTCTCCTGACTTGACCTCCATCAAGCCGATTATATTTGTATTATTCTCAACCTCGGTATGGCCACTCGCGATACCCTTGGTTTCCCGAATAATAATGTTTTTCTCTTCTTCGAAGCTGAAACTGACAAATTTCAGCTTAGAAAACTCATTCGCAACAATAAAATATTAAGCCTACCGTTCCTTGCCCATAATAAATTATTCTGGTCAAACTTTAAAAGATAAATAGACCGATAAATTCTTTATTGCCACACAAAACATAAAAATAACTGATAAGCAAAAATAAAAACGGAAAATAATGCGTGCGTAAGGGCAGTCTTATCACCAAAATTGATTTCCTCCAGACAACCTGTTTTCTTAAAAGAACTTTAATAAGGAGCGGGATAGTGCAACAATAAATTTGAAAGTTTCCAATACCAATATCTGATTCGATTTTCTTTTTATTAAACTTTTCTTATAAATTAACATAAATTATTCTCATATTGTGCCAAAAATCTTTACTTAATATTATAAAGAAGTAAAGTCGGTGATGTTGTGGGGTCTCTGGATCTACTGAACCACTTTTTGAAAATTCTGGTACCAATAGAATATAAAGCCACATTATATTATGTCATAGTCTATGTATTAATGCGAAAGTTAGAGAGTTCCAGTGGATTTTTTTTAATAAATTATTTAACACGGACAAATTCGCTGGCATCTGCTAGTACAATATTAAGGTTATGCCATTGGCATTCGCATCTAAAAGTGGTCATTGAAAATCAGCGTTGCACTGCTGTACAAACTAACAATTTCTGATATGATGTAATTTAATTTACTTTTAAATTTTTGAAATAATTTGTACGTTTTGTGAATATAGTTCAATAAAGATTTTTCTATTCTATTAGGTATATTTTAAACTGGCTAATAAATCTTATTATGTAGCTTAATAATTGCAATATGCATTGCAATTATCGTTATGTACAACACTCTTGTATTTGCAGTATTTTTTTTTATTTGTGTTCTTTTCTTAGACCACCTATTAGGTATACTAACTTTAAAATGTTAAGAAGTACATATTTAATTTGATGAAAGTGGTAATCGGCCAATAACTTCAACATAAATTTGTTTTTACCGTCGTAGACTGTATGTTTACTTCGTAAGATAATGTAAATTACTTTGAGGATAAACCGAGATGGAAAGAAAAAAAACATGTCGGATGTACGCGTTACTTACACTTTACGTCGTTGGCGTGGAACAGAAAAAAAAGTATATTTTCCTGGAATCCCACTTCTGAAGCTGTAGCCACAGCTTCAGGATAATGGGAACTTTAAGTAAAAACCAGCAATACGATAACATTTTCTATATTTTACACTTCTTCGAGTCACATGTTTACCATCACAATGCCATTCAAAAAACAAAAGACAATCTGTCGTAACTTGTTGGCGCCAAATCCAAGCACAGTTTACGAACTCATTATGATAACAAAATATTATTAATGAACAACTCCAACAATATCCAATATAGGATACTCATAAAATAATAGAAAAACAATTTAAACAAAGCTGAACGATAGCAACAGGCGAATATTAATCAATAATCAACTCAACAACATGACATAAACTAGCAATAAGTAACTTCCTCGAACATTCACTAGATGTCGCTAGAATTCCGACACGGTGAATGAGTTTTGTTATAAAAGGTTGTATATAATTAATAAAATAATATTAGAAATAACAAACGCCGACTTAGACGATATAAATCTATATACCTAAAATATGCCCAAAATGATAAGTGGGCTTACACTTTGTACAATAATTGTATGTAAAATTTTTGTCTGTGTCACCACTGGGGAATAAAGGTTTTCTTTCGAATTTTTTCAGTTACTCCAAACGATTTCGCGTGGCACAAAGCAATTTATCATTTTTCTGCCCGCTTCGACTTTGATGGATCGCTTATTTGGCAATACTCGTATAAATCAGACCAACACCTGGTACCTTGCTCACATTTCATGTTCGCTTGTTTACTCACTCTCTAAGCTACCGTGTTTACTCAGCGATGATCATCGACCATACAACCTGGTCGATGGCGATGATATTAGTGTCCTGCCGGCCAAATTTCGGCCACGGCGGCCAATATTCAGAGAGATTAGCCGTCTGCGCGGGAGATATTCAAAAGTGTTGGAGGTGGCCATGAAACTCAAATCATTGGTTTGTATTTCTGCAATTATACTTTAAATAAATTAGTTCCTGATCGGGCCATGTTAGATACTGGGTTTAGGTTAAAATTGTTTCCATAAAACTGTCGACGGTCCAGGCAATCATCGACTAGTAAGTCGATTTGCTCGGCCCTCGATTATTAATTATCCATCGATCATCTTCGGAAACAGCGTTGAACTAATAAAGAGACGATCAAAATGTGTCCGGTAAGCATTCGATAGTAGAAATCTCATTTGAAATGGTTATTTGAAGTTTTCTCTTATTGGGACTGGCTTTGGTAGGTAGTTATACCTAGCTGGTAATCGAGCAGGTTTTCGGTCGGGTAGATTCGGCAGGTTTGTAGGTTCGTTTGATGATGACTAACAAACCAATGTCATGCTTGCAAGTCACACTTCATTCATACCACCACCAATGATAAATCGCTTCCTGCGCAAGTAGAAGGCGCATGTACTTGACTTCACACATCATTGAGAGCATTATGTTGGACTACTTATGCAAACCGCTAGAGTATTAATTCCAGGTTAAAGATTTACTATTTTTCAGTTCAAATATATGTTACGAGCGATCGGTAGTAAAATTCCTACAGTAAGCATACTACCAGCGCTTGGATCCGTATTGTTTTAATATTGTTTACGTTTGTGTTTACGAATTAAAATCCTTATTTTATGGACGTCAAGGTATGTGACATAAAACTGTCATTCTGAAATAATACTGCTTTAGTAGTAACCCAGTTCCCAACCTTTCTCCAATATACACCGAAACAAACACAACCGGTTACAAACTGATCCCAACTTTGCTTCGTATACGCAAATAAATCCTACTCGCTTTACAAAACAAACTTTCTCAACCAAAGCTGAGTTGAACTGCGCCAGTTGTAATTAAGTTGACATAGTGTCCTCAGATTTTAATGGCTTAAACGTTTTGAAGTTTAATCCTTTGAGCTGATTGGTTAGAGTCAGAGGTACCTTAATAATGTAACAATAAAAATTAAAAAAAGTTTTTTTTTATATCATAAAGTACTAAAAACATTTAGTACCCTACTAAGGTTACGATCTAGATTATGAGTAAGTAAAGCTAAATGAGTAACATTATTTTAACCTAAACTTATACTATAAATATTAGGTATACCTATCTAAGAATTGGTGAATCGACTTATTATACTTACCTACGCTAGATTTAACTATGGGACACTTTGTTCTTGTGTTCTTTAAAAAGAAACCAACCAAGTTAAATGGTGCTTTATGATTAAAGTTATTTCACTTTACGTAAATAACGGCTAATTTCGATTTTTCCATGGAACAGAAACAGCGATATCAAGGAAAAATCGTACGGTGGGAAGCATCGCAATTAATTATTTGGAGAAATGTGACAGCAATTGTTGACCGAGCGAAGCGAAGGTCTCTGAGTCTACTTGAGTGGATTTGCACTTGTCCGTCCGTCCGTCTGTCAGAGCCTTATAACTTCTGAATTGATTACTGAACTTAATTACTTCAATTTTAAATATTAGGTCTTTACCTATGAAATTTCCTTTCTTCAGTACTGGTCATTTCAAATAAAAAAAAGTTTGTAATGGCTCTGTATTCTAAATTCAAATTAATTTTGTTTTAAAACCATGACATTCTTTTTACAAAATCAGTTTTGATTGAGTTCGGTGAGAGAGATTCGGTGATTACTTCGAATAACAGAAATAAAAAAGTTTGAAAAAATAAGTACTTTCACTTAGTCCATACAAAACGGCAATTTCATAGGTAAATACCTATTATTTTATTTATTATACTATATATAGCTCAATTACCACTCACTCACTCATTGACATAATTGTTCTGTCACGGCGGCCGTTCGGTTCGAGTTACGAAAAAACGCAATTTTAAAATTCAAATTTCTCGCAGTTGGCAACGTCGGAGCGTTTCGACTTCAAGGGGGAGATTGTGTGTACAGACTCGAGGTATGGATTGGATGAAAAAAATACCCCATTTCTCGGGAAAATTTCAAGATTTTCCCCAAAAATTAAAAAATCGAAATACGTATTTTTTGCAAAATTCGAGTACGAGCAACCACGTGTCTCACTTGTACAAATGACATTTGGGTATTTTCGTCGCCGAGGTCTGGTAACACTGGAATTTATCAAAGTATAAGTGATATAGGAAAGAATAACTTGATCAATTATTTGAATTATATCCTGTACTTGAAGAAAAAATACTAAAATTTGATAAATATTATAATATTCCTTATAAGGAAGTACGTAGTCGCACGTAGTATTGGTCATCACATTTTATATTTTTTTTATTATGAAATCGTATGCTACCTAACACCCGCTCACCGAACGAGCTGCATTTTAGTAAAATACTGTAGGTATACGTATCCCATCCACGCAAGCGGATGACGATTGACGTCATCAGATTCGGCGCGTTTTAATGCGTACAGTGCAGTGAATGGATACCGCGAGGTCTCAGTTCGGGGCGAACCATTAGTATAAAATTAATTTGAATTTGGAATACTACATAAGATGAATGAAAGATAATTATATCGAGCTTCCACTACGACAGTATCAAACAGTAACTGACCCTTCACGTGGCCTACGTTGTCGCGTAGACAAGTTTGTCATTTTCTATGGCATCGTATCGCGTCACGTCTATCTCTCACCTAGTAGTCTATGCAATGGGGCGGTTTGTTGTATGGAGACCCCCGCATTAAATTTTCAGTCGTTGAAACTTGGCAGCGTTGTAGTATGGTATGAACCAATACTTATACAAAAATATCCAACAAAAAATTAGGCATTTATACCTAAAACTTAATATTTATGACTGAATATTTTATCGATTTCTTTTCAAAATAATAGTAGGTGGTACTACTACCAATTAGTACTAGTAAATAGTAATTAGTACCAATAATAGTAGTACTATTATTGGTACTAATAGTACCAATTATACTACTATTAGTACACTAATAGTAGTATTATTCAACTCAAAACCGAAATATCAAACGAAATA
This sequence comes from Erebia palarica, assembly GCA_964035005.1. Classification (NCBI taxonomy): domain Eukaryota; kingdom Metazoa; phylum Arthropoda; class Insecta; order Lepidoptera; family Nymphalidae; genus Erebia; species Erebia palarica. The sequence continues at coordinate 15,407,498 of OZ035989.1, forward strand.
ATCATGCAGAACATCGATATGTAAACCGATTTTATTATCAAAACTAAACTGCGTTTACGCGATAACGTACCTTCCTGCTTTAACAATTAGGTAGAGCAAGAGAGCCCTTACTTTCTTTCTGATTTTTAATTGGATATTTACAATATACGTTTAACTCGTGATACTTTATCATACTGTAAAGTTTCGTCGCCTGAGGAATTATTGTTGGAGTCGACTAGCTTTATTGCCTAGACTATAGGACAATGGGTAATAGCTCAAAATACACAATAGTGCAGACATAAAAACATAACAACATAATAGTAAACTCCGGTTCACATAGTTGGAAGATGCAAATTGCTACGCGCAACACGGGAGTCACGTTTACATGGAATAACTATTAGCACCTCTAAACCTTTCATAAATAGTTGAGTGATATCAATTTACATATTTCATGTCCTACGACAAAAGTCTAACTCACTGAAGAATAATAATTAGACCGGGACATACTACCATTGCTGTATTATTTTAATATTCTTGACAAACTCTTTTTAGAATTATTATAATCCTTATTTTAAGGACCTTACTTTAAGGACGTCAAGGTTCGTGACATATAACTGTCATTTTGAAATAATACTCCGTTATGCGATGGTAGTAACTCCTATGCTGTGTAGGTATAGTCCTGAATTTCAATAGTGGCTGAGAGTTGTTGTTTCTGCTACTTATAATCAGTTCTGTCATAGCAATAAAAAACGGCCAAGTGCGAGTCAGACTCGCAACCGAAGGATTTCATACCATCGTAGATACATTTAAATTTTAACAATTCACTTATAAGATTTCGTCGGTCGACACCGTATAGAATATAATGAATATACATTGCAGACCAACACCTGGATCCCTAGGTTGAGGTGATAATGATGATGTACATAAGTACGTGGGAAAAATCAATGCTTTCAAACAATGATCTTTGTTCAGTAGACGAGAGAGCGCCGCTAGGCCAGAAATAAAAATATGGGTATGCCGAACATTGCTTCGCCATTATCGCTTAGACTTAGAATTGTATCGTAAAACGATCGTAAAGCTTGTTACGGTACATTTTACGCACGCCGTTATACGCTTTAATGGGACATGACGTCACTTCCCCATAGCGTAGCACTAGGGTTGCCCGTACTTTTACGATTATTTAAAAGTCTTGTGGAACTTGGAAGGCTTTGAGAACTCACCGCATTATTATTAAAAGAAACCCATACAATAAATATCCTACCAAAGAAAATGTGGTTAAAATTTTGATTTACTATTTTTGGCTTAACAATGATTATTTTGGAGTCATAGGATAGGAAGATGTGAAATTGTTGGTTATAATTTCACACAAAATAGTGTCAAATTTTGCTTAATATTTACCCATTTTGAGTTAACAATGTATTTTTTGGATGTAACTTTTTACGCCATTTGGTAAGCCTTTTTGATGGCTGATTTATCTTAAAAACTTAAAATACCTACAAAATATTATGTATATATTATGTAAGTTCCCGACATATTATTCATATATTATACATATTCAAAATTACCCGACATATTATGTCGGGTACTTTTGAATTTAAACATGATTAACACCATACTATTACCTATTCTGTGTTAACACCTGATTTAGTAGATTGTAACACTGAACGAGGAAAATTAGCTTAATGAAGATATACAAGTCTACACATTGAAAAAAGACACATAACTTTGTTTATCGACAGTCGATAAAATTTTATCGAATATGTCCACATCCCTACCGACAGTCAATTTAGCGTCAGCCTGTAATGGGATTGGAAACATTCGGCGCGAGCTTTGCGGTACCAAGTTATACAAGGACCCACGTATAACTTGATAAAGGATTCGAAGCCAACACAAAGTTAATTGGAATAACTTTTTAATGAGACATTAATTAATGTTTAGATGAGTCTTACCTACTCTATGTACTTACTAAAATGTTGAGCGCTCTGACTCGACTCCTCTTTTAAGCTCCCTCCTAGGTTCTTACTTCTTACCACAGAATAGGAAATAGTACAGATTGCGTTCAATTCGCGCGCGGAGCACATATTCCGAAATAATAATTGACAATTTTGCATGGAAGCAACCGGCCTCGCATCCAGTGATCCACAAGTCAGTGTAATACTTGTAACGTATGTGTTGTGTTGTCTACATATTGTAACCTTTTCTTTTCTATGAAAAAGCAACTGCTGAGTTTATTGCCGGCTCTTCTCAGTAGATCATTTTCCGAACATGTGGTAGAGTCGTAACATTAGTGACAAAAGTTGTCCCACATGAAATAAATAAATCATTTATCATTTAATGCCGAAAGTGCACGTCAATTATTAACTACTACTTCATGATCGAGGTTTTTTACCCGCGGGAACTCTTTAATTTTGCGGGATAAAAAGTATCCTATGTGTTAATCTTGACTAAAATCTATCTTTGTGCCACAATTCATCCAGATCCGTTCAGCCGTTCTGGAGTAGTAAAAAGTAGTAAGTGATTGAGTAATAAACATCCATCCATCCAAACATTCGCATGTATAATATTAGTAAGTATAGATCGTCGTTATTAAACTGTCGCGGGTGATATGCGGTGAGATCCGGCTTTCGGGGGAATATACTGATTCTAATGGAATATAATTCCGAGCTTGCCAGTGTCGACTGTTCCTGACAGGAAAGTTTGAGTGAAGCGCACTCTACGGAAATAATTAGACGCTCGTATTTATTGTCATTTTGGTAACGTTATTTTAGTAGGGGAGCCCAAGAGGGGATTTTTGGATTTACTCCAGCGCGGCAGATTAATATAAAGGGGGATTCTCGGGACCCTGTAGAGTGCCTTCACCATATAATATGAGCCCTGTATATTGGTGGGTCTGTCAAGGACACCAGCATAAATTGTTATAGTGCACAAATAAGTGCACAAACATAGGTGTACTCTCTTCTCTTTCTCATAGCCCAATAGAATGGAAAATCTAATATGACCGGAAAGAGAGCAAGTAAAAAGAAGTGACTATGGTAATACTTAAGGTTCCAGTCGCATTCTGGTATGAGAAGAACTTTATAACAAATAACTGTGGGTACCTTCTTGACAAGCGCGCTCCAACTTAGACCTCATCATTGCTTTAAACTAAGCATGATTGTCGTCAAGCGCAAGCCTATCTCACAATAATAGTATAAAAACCTACGTACATAGCAACTTCACAGTTTTAATGACTGCCGAAAGTGAATTACAATTAATTCTCGTCGTTATTAAACTGTCGCGGGTGAAATGCGGTGAGATCCGGCTTTCGGGAATATTAATGCTGAATCCAACGGAACGTAATTCCGAGCTTGCCAGTGACGATTGTTCCTGACAGGAAAATTTGAGCGACGCGAACTCTACGGAAATAATTAGACATTCGTATTTATTGTTGTGTTATCACATAATGTACTCACGACCGAATTCCGCCCACGGCGTACAATTTTCACAAATTAGCAATCTTCGTAGGAGGTATTATTATAAACGTAATGGAGACGGTTCAGATTTGTATGGGGCGTCGGGCTGGTCTTGTACCATTACATAGTGAAAAGAATGAAAATATAATATTAAACCAGCTTTGATTAGTTACAATAAATCCATGAATTCAATGAGAATGTCAAGTGTCAAATATGAAAGAAAAATAACACGTCTCTTTTCAGAAATTGAAAATAATACAATAGAACTTAATGCTAGCTAGCCTAACTTATTACTATACAAATCATGCCCACGTGGAATGGTGGCAAATGACATTTGACACATTTCGCGCTTGCTGCCTTTTCTATGGCTGAAGAGCACCATCTTGGAAACATCGAAAAACTTGAAATAGATTTTTGTTTTTTGCAAGTAATTTAGTTTGCTATTCTAATTTATTTTATTTTTAATCAACTCTTTGTATTTTACTCTTTTCGTGGTGTTTAAGACTACACTCAAAATAAATCTTTTTCTTTATGAAACATAATTTACCACCTATTCTAATATGCCAGAATTAAAATCCGGGCCGTTTTGTTTTCCGCCCCAGTTCGCCGGGAGCCGGCCGGGGACAGTATCAGAATTGGCTGTTTACTAGCGGGTGACCAAGCTGACTAATAAATGATCGTGTCATAATTTTCCAAGATTTTATCTTGTCTCATGACATGAAACGCGGATTTGCTCAACTCTTTTAATTAAATTATTATTTTATATAGTGATATTTAGTGTAGGATGCGTTCCATTTATAGAACATTAACACTAAAGGATCCGACCCGGCCTCGCACGGATTGTCTTATATTTTTTCTTAATTTATTGATTAGCGCTTGACTAGAAGATGCCTATTTACTCTTCATTTTAAGATTCCAATATTTTATGCGTATTGAAAAACGGAAGCCGGAAGGGCGTTCCATATCCTAGCGGTTCAAATTAGAAACGAGGAAGCAAATCGCTTTGCAATAAAAATCTAATTATTATTAAACAATAACACCAATTGCGATTAATTTTCTGTTACTCGTTGAGGAGATCCGCCCTCAATCTCTGAATTAGTTGACTGATCTTCACAAAATTCACATGGGACTAACCTGACAGCATATACAATTTCTAAAGAAAATTTTTGTAAAAAAAATCGATAGAGATTTGAGAATTGAGTTGAGTTGTAGAATCGACCAAAATTAAAATCATCGTATTCAGGTAAAACAATTCAATCAAAATCGGTCAAGCCGTTTCTGAGTTTTAGCAAGACCAACGAACATTTATATATGAAGATCAGTAACTATGGTCCCAAGCATTGCTGCTGCAATTTGCTTTTTTAAAGCTCTAAATTAAGCTTTGTTTATTTTCTAATTTATTTCATACCTATTTTAATTACTACCTGAGTTACTATGAAGTTGGCACAATATAGTCCCACAATAAATTACTTAAAACATTGTTATTCTATTACACTAACCAGATTGCAATTATGCTTTGTATGAAAATAATAGAATACTTGGTATTCGGCTCTCCAGTTTCAAATGATCTCTTTTTATAATGAACCTGCTTTTGTCTGCTCTTAGCATTAGGTACTTTAAGAGGAAAAGTTTTCCATATTTTTCAAATCAAATTCTTCACATTATACTTAACTAATACTAGCGAATGCACGCGACTTCGTCTGCGTGGTTTGAGGTTTATTGGTTCCCGCGGGAATTCTTTATTTTTCCGGGATAAAAAGTAGCCTATGTGCTATTTCAGACCATAATCTATCTTTGTGCCAAATATCAGTCAGATCCGTTCAGCCGTTGGGGCGTGACTGAGTAACAAACATCCATAGTCCATACATCCATCCAAACTTTCGCATTTACAATATTAGTAAGATGGAATGAAAGCGAAAGTTTGGCTGGATGGATTTTTGTTACTCAATCACGCCAGAACAGCTGAACGGATCAAATTTGGCATAGAGAAAGATTATAGTCTGGATTATCACATAGCTGCTTCTTTTTATAAAAAGAAGCCTGTGTGTTATAAAGTTAAAGATTTCCCTCGGGGAAAAAAAACCTTAATCCATGTGGACGAAGTCGGGGGCATCAGCTAGTTAAATTAAACATTGCAAATTCGATAAAGGTCTTGTAAGCTATCATAATGGGCATCAAAGTAAAATGGACGAGGGTCCATTTTACTTTAATGAGCCAGAGAGAGATAGAGATTTTATTTAAAGCCAGAGAGAGCCTAGCCTTTTATTTAAAGCTAGAGAAGCTCTCTCTGGCTATATGGAATGGAGCTCTTGATTTAAAGTCAGTACAATTGATTTAAACTCAATGCTGCCATAGTTCATTTTACTTTTTCGCTAATGTGATCGCGCGCTCGATTACGTTCAATCCAATTTAAACACTTATGCTTAGGCGTACAGTATTTTAAAAATTTATGATAGAAAGACGATTTTTTTACATTTTATTTAATTTTATAATGTCTTAATTTTCTCTAATATTTGGCGTTCCAGTACGATGACATGGACCGGAACGCCACACCAACCCGTACCCCTAATCCGTATCAGACGTGCGATTGTGTAAGAATTGCGGATCAAATCGTCAAAGTTTGGCGTCAAAGTAAAATAAACCATAATACCATTGAATTAGAGGTATGTATGATACCCTAAACGTATGAGAATGGATACACGAAATTGAGCTTTGAATTCAACGATGTTATGGTTTATTTTACTTTGACGCCGAACTTTGACGATTGGATCGGCAATTCTTACATAATCGCACCTCAGATTAGGGGTATAGGTTGGTGTGCCGCCAACACCACCTAAATTGAGAACCAATTACAATTGAGCTTAACATGAGCGAAGCCGCGGGCGACAGCCAGTGTTATACGAGCAATTAAGTATGTACATTAATGTGTTATTAATACAAACAATGACCAAATATCCAAACCAAACCGTGGCCAGCCACTTAGCAAATTACCGGATTGCAAAACAGCGGGCGCGAGGAGTGATATTTTCCAAACGAATGAACAACTACCCCCAATTCGATCGCAGTTATTGGGCATTCTGGCGATATCGACGTGGCAGCAATATCAAAACTAGCTGATGCCCGCGACTTCGTCCGCGTAGATTGAAGTTTTCTGGTTCCCACGGGAACTCTTTTTTTTTTTTTTTTAATATGTATAGCGAGCAAACGAGCAGGCGGTTCATCTAATGTAAGTGATTATCGCCGCCCATGAACATTTGCAGCACCAGAGGAATCGCCAATGCTGTGGTGGCTTTTGATATATTTATTTATCCGCCCTTTGAAGAGCCCCATATAATACTCAAGAGGGAACACAGAAGATGGAAACTGGTTCCACAATTTGCGGGTACGTGGCCGCGGGTAAATGACCTGGAATAACGGGTGGTGGAAGAGAACCAGGCATCCAGGTGATGAAGATGAAATTTGTTTCTGCGACGTAGGGTGCGACTGGAGAACACAAAAGGAATTTTCCGGGATAAAAAGTAGCTTATGTCCTTCCTCGGGATACAACCTATCCCTCTCAAATTTCATCAAAACCAGTTGAACAGATGGGTCCTGAAAGCGTAGCAGAGTATTGAAGTATGAATATGGATTATTATCATATCTAAGCTTTAGCTAAATCTAGCTACATCTATGGGACATCTCATGGTGCTTTGTTTAATATTTGTTTTAAATATGAATTGGTAACTATCTATATTATAATAGGGATGATGCCTATATCAAAAATAATTTATTTCTTACCGATAATTAAATAGAGGATCTTCCAAAAGACGTAAAATTCACATCCTCGGTTAGTTTTAAGTTTAATAACCATTTTAAAATTTAGATTAAAGAAAGAAAGTGCGTTGAAATTTGATGACGTCCCAATTGTGAATTTCATACTTCCATACTAGAAGTGCGTTTTTAAGTTTGTTAAAGAGTGGCTGATTTGATTGAGTTGTCATCATTCCTATTATATTTGTAATAAAACAATATACGTAGGTATATTTTCAAGGTTCGGCATATTCCCGTTGAATTTCTCCATTTTATTTTTCTTTCCATTACGTTTACTTACTCTGAGTAAAGATATTTAACACAACCTATAAAAACTATTCATTGCTCCAAGCTCACATCTCAGTATCATGACCTAGATACTGTTCCCGATGACCTACAAACCTAGGTATATACTTACCTAGAATATACTTGTATTTTCCACTCCACTGAATGGTTTGCTTACACCAGTAACATTGTTGGTAGAACTTTAACATAGATAGGCAATTTTCAATGTGGGTATAGCTTCTTGTAAATGAAAACTAATTCTGTTTTATACATCTTCTTATTAAATATATATGTCACCGTAACATTGTAAAAACCGTTAGATTATAATCTAACACGTGAAATTGTAAACTGTCGACAGATTGTGAACCGTTCAATGATCTGAGTGTCATTTTTTGAAATATTCATTGTATTTACGTTTTCTTGTGTCTTACTTGTAGGTTAGGTTAGGGTTCGACAAATATAATCAGGCAGTGCCCGGCCGCAGGCCGTTAGGTTCTGTCGGGTTAATATACCTAACAGACAATCTACCGAAAAAAAATGCGTTAAATTGTAATCTTTCGACAGTTTGCAATTTCGCGTTTTTACAATCTTACGGTGACATATAAAGGAAAAGGTGACTGACTGATTGACTGATCTATCAACGCACAGCTCAAACCACTGGACGGATAGGGCTGAAATTTGGCATACAGATTATAGGCATCCGATAAGAAAGGATTTTTAAAAATTCAACGCATAAACGGGCAAAATAGGGGTTTTAAAGGACTTGACCGGTGGAACTATGGCAGCTTGCCTAGGTGTCAAAAATCAATGTTCAGCAATGATTTCTTTATTATTGGAATTGTAATATTTCACTGTTTTCAGATAAAAAAGTTTCAGGAGTCTGAAGGCTCGGAAAACTGCGAAAATGAACAAAAAAAGTTTCACCAAAAGACTGCCTTCCCACACTAGATGGCGCTATTTATTGTGTTGAGCGAGTCTAAAAAAATATTTTCAAGTATTATTTCTTTATTGTTATTGTTATATTTTATAGTTTTCAGATAAAAAAGTTTCAGGAGTCTGAAGGCTCTGAAAACTGAGAAAATAAATAAAAAAAGTTTCACCAAAAACTGCTTTCCCACACTAGATGGCGCTATGTATTGTGGTGAGTCTAGAAAATATTTTTAAGTATTGCTCACTACTTTTAGTTAACAAGTTCAACTATTCGACCACAGATGGCAGCATATGCAATGTGAAAGGGCGTTCCAGTTCAACTATTCGACCACAGATGGCGGCATATGTAATGTGAAAGGGCGTTCCTTTAAACGCAGTATTTCAAAATGCTTTGTTCGATCTATTAGTTTGAGACTTGTCAAAAAATAAAAATAATTATAAACAAAACATACATTTCCTTTTCATTACTATTTAATTGATCAAAAATAAATCATTCATAATATAATGACTAAGGTACTTAAATGGTATTCATGTAGGGTTACAAGATTATTATTAGGCATGGATATAATGGAACGTCAAAATGGAGTAGTGCTTAAAGAGGAAAGCGGACGCTCAAGATTTAAACAATAAACGTACTGTTATTTTTGTCATTTGAAACCTGACCTTATTTGGAATGATAAATCCATAATAATTTCGTTTTGAATTTTTAAACCTTAAAGTTTTAGGAGCCATAGTTAGCACTTTGGTTACAATAGGGAACTCAAGCGATATTAAGACTACAAATCAAATCAAAGAGGCATTTTTACAACATTTAAATAAAATATAATGGATTCTCACCTAACTATTGTACAACATAATATTCAAAGTATAAATAATAAGAAACCCTTAGTTAAAACATTTTTAAAACAATATAATATTGATATTCTGTTATTAAATGAGACCTGGCAAAAAGATACAAGTAATCCTATTCGATTTTCAGGATATAGTTTTGTAGGAAAAAATGCAAATAATGAACATGGTGGAGTAGGTATTTTATTAAAAGATTCATTTAAATATAAAATATACCCAACAAAATTTTATCAAGATGTTCAGTCCATAGCAATAGTTCTGGAAACTAATATTGGTACAGTGTCGATTTTATGCGTTTATTGTCCACCTAAAAATAAGAATAACAATCATTGTAGAATTAATAAACTTAAAAATATTATTGCGGACCTACCGAAACCTTGTATAGTATCAGGAGATTTTGATGCACATCACATTGCATTTGGTTGTCATTGTACAAATTCAAGGGGAAAGACATTGTTTGAAATTTTTGATGAGCAGAACTTATGCCTGTTAAACACAGGCATACCTACTACAGTACAAAGGCCAAATGCTAATAGATCTGCTATTGATGTCACAGGTGTGAGTCCTGTACTTGCACCTCTATGTGAATGGGCAGTAGGTGACGATCCTTTGGGTAGTTACCACTACCCAACATTTACAAAATTAAATTTAGTTCCATCTAAATATTCAGTCAATGACCCAGTAGAGAAATTTCTATTTCATAAGGCAGATTGGACCAAATATTATGCAAAATCAGAAGAGTACTTTAAATCTTTTACATCTGATGAAAAAGATCCCTTGCAGTCATATGATAATTTCTGTGAAGTTTTAAATAAACTTAGAAAAGACTACATTCCTTATGTAAAAATTGTGGGACCTAGACTTTTTAAAGCTCCGGCTCCTTGGTGGGATGAAGCCTGTGCAGTAGCAGTTAAAAATTCTAAAGAAGCTTTACAGGTATATAAGAGAGATGGGTTGATGGAAAATTACATTAGTTATAAAACATTGGATGCACTGAAAAAATTAATCATTAAGGATGCTAAGAAAAATAGTTGGTATAAGTTGTGTTCATCATTCAATAGATATACTCCTATTACTCGAGTATGGAATTACATGAAAAAATTTAAACGTATCAAAATCCAACCACAACATAAAAATGATGAATGGATTCCAAATTTCATTTCTAAATTTAAACAGGATAACAACAATACAATGCTAAACACCTCTTTTGAATGTAATAATGATTCGGACAAGTCTATATTACTATTAAAGCCTTTCACTTTTGCGGAATTTACAATAGCACTTCAATCAAGAAAAAACTCTACACCTGGTATTGATAACGTTCCATATATAATGATTAAAAAGTTGCACAAATTAGGTCAATTAGCTTTACTTGATATATTTAATAGATTATGGATCAATCAATGTGTTCCAGATAGTTGGAAGATTCAATGTATAATACCAATTTTGAAGCCTGATAAATCTCCATCTGATTGTAATTCATACAGACCAATATCATTAACATCATGCATAGGAAAATTATTTGAACAAATGCTGAAACTGAGATTAGATTATTTTACAGAAAATAATAATTTATTACCAACATTCCAATATGGTTTCCGTAAAGGAAGAAGTGCAAATGAAAGTTTAGCTTCATTTGTATCAGATTTAAGAAGCTATAAGTCATCCAAAGCCACTGCAGTATGTGTGTTTTTAGATATAGAAGGTGCTTATGATAATGTTGATTTAAACCAGCTCATAACTTCTCTTCATGAAATTGGCATTCCTGGATTCTTTTTAAAATGGCTCTCAAATTTTTTAAATAACAGAAAATTTTATGTTAAGTATAATAATAAAATTCATGGACCTAATTCTACAAGTAAAGGCCTTATGCAAGGTGCATCACTATCTCCAATTTTATATAATTTATATACCTCTCAAATTGAGAAATATGTAACAAATGATGTAAAAATTTTACAATTTGCAGATGATTTGCTATTGTATAGTGTAAATAGAAATGTAGAAGTAGCTCAAAATACTGTTAATTCAGCATTGATCCAGTTGCAAAATTATTACAAAAACACTTTAAAATTAAATATTAATACCTCTAAAAGTTCATGTATGATATTTGGTGGTCCAGTAGTTGTAAACATTAAATATAATAATTTAGATATTTCAATTGTAAGAAATAAGAAGTTTTTGGGAGTAATTTTTGATACAAAACTAAAATTCGATACTCACATTAATTATATTTGTAAAAATGCATTGAAAAGCATTAATATTCTCAGATGTTTAGCTGGTATTTTTTGGGGTTCAGATCCCAAAATTTTAACTGTATTGTATAAAAGTATGGTGAGAAGTCATTTCGATTATAGTTACGTTGCTTATATGCAAGCGAATTCATCGATGTTGAAAAAATTGGATGTTGTACAAAATATAGGTCTTCGAATTATAAGTGGAGCAATGCGCTCTACACCTATTAATTCAATTGAAGTAGAAACATGTATCCCTCCTTTGCCGGTAAGACGTGTTTATTTGGCTGAAAAGTTTTGTTTGAAACAACTATTTGCTAACTCGAACTTGGTAAACAAATTATTATTACCACAGGATTTATTGAAAGTAACTGAATCATCTAGTGAAACTCTACAAGTTACAGCAAAATCACTTCTTTCCGGTAAAGAACTTACCATGTTAATGGTTATGACATATATGCATAGTATTGCTAGCAATATAAAGGTAAATGACATTTGGCCTATGTATGACTGCCACTATGATGTAATAAACTTAGGAAATAGAATACATATCACTGATATTAAAACAAACACTGATTTCCTCATATTCATTGAAGAAAATTGTAAAAATTACTATAGGATATATTCGGATGGGTCTAAAAATGAGAACTTTGTAAGTTCTGCTTTTTATGACTCACAGTTAAAAATATGTAGATCTTACAAAATAAACTCTGACTGTAGCGTTTTCACTGCTGAATGTGTTGCCCTCTTAAAGGCATTGGAATATATCCAAGATGAATTAATGTTAAAAATTAATAACTATGTTTTAATAACAGACTCTAAAAGTGTTCTTTTAGCTTTAAATAATTTTAACTTTAGTAATTATAAGTTAGTTTATGTTATTTTCCAAATTAAAAATGTATTACTTAATTTAAAACAAAGGGGAATTAATATAGAATTTGTTTGGGTACCCTCCCACAGAGGCATAACAGGAAATGAAGTGGCTGATTCTGCTACAAGAAGAAGTAATTTTTATGAAGATTGTTCGAGTAACATCAAAGTGCCATTTACGGATATAAGTTATAAACTTAAAATAAGACAAAAAAAATATGGAGTGAATTATGGGACGAGAATAATAAAAATAAAGGAAAATGGTATGCGGAAATTCAAAAGGTAATGCCGGCACAACCATGGTATTTCAAAATGAAGTGTGAATCTAGAAAATTTACATCAGTAATGAATAGACTGAGATTTGGACACTGCCTGGTGCCAACACATCTGCATAAACTAAAAATTCTTAAGAGTAAAAAATGCAACTATTGTGAAAATGAAGAAGCTGACGTGAATCATATTATATTTGTTTGTCCAGCTTTTGGTGTACAAAGATTAATATTAGTGAGTGAAATAGATAGGATAAATACAGAAAATAAACTAAACATGAGTATTCCCCGCCATATTAAAGACTTGTTACATAATACTTTATATTTTAAGCCTATTTTTGATTTTATTTGTAATACTGTAGAAAAATTGTAAGTTGTACCTAGTACCTAAGATTTTATTAGCCAGTCTAATAATGCATTACTTTTAGTTATAATCTCAAGTAATTTTAACATAAAGAGCAAAAAGGTAAATGTAGAAAAGAAATTTTTAATTTTTATAATTTCTGTAAAACATAACGACTTTTTAGATATAAGCAATTTTGTAATTTTTAGAAAGGCCTTAAAGGACTCCAGGGCCGTAAAATAAATTTAAAAAAAAAAAAAACAGCCTTATTTCTTATCTACGTCATAAAGGCAACCTCTGTGCAAACAGTTTTTTAAGTCCATGGGTCCAGGCTTTAGATGTTTGTTAGTCCTTCACGCTTCAACGAATAAACCGACTTGGCTGAAATTTGGAATGGAGACAACTTAAACTCTAAAGGAACGTGTGTTCCTTTAGAGTTTAAGTTAAGTTATGAAATGTGTATTTAATCAAGAAAAATTAGTTTCCGCGTAATAACTCGACGCAGACGAAGTCGCGGGCATCAGTTAGTGTAAAAAATAACAAGGAAATACTTTTTTCAATCTTCTTATAAAACTCAAGCTTCTTAAAATAAAATACTCGCAAAAGTGAAGTCACGCAAGGTAATTGGCAATAACAGACTTTCCTAACTTAGATGATATACGTTTTCTTGTTTTTCCTTTTCCAAGGTAATTGGGCCGAAGTTAACAGTTCGCAGGAAAGTTACCCAGCTCATAATAGCCTGCATATTTAACTTTTTTATGTATTTAAATCTACGCTAATACTTTAAACGCGAAGATTAAAATGAGGAAAAGGTTGGCTGATAAAAAGTGAGTAAAGGATTTATTATACGACTGCCTGAAAAAAGGAGTATATTGTTTTCAGGGTTCATGTATATATGTATGTGAGTTTATATATTCCACCATAACTTCTATACGCCTGAACCGATTTTGATAAATGAGGTATTGTAAGAATCCCTAGCTTATTCCGAGGGACATAGGCTAGTAAAATTTAAAAAAAAATTGATGGGGTGACCTTGGTCCCGAATTAAAGACTAAAGTTGAAGAAAAAAACGAAAATTAGATTATCTTTATAATCCTCTTCTAGAAAATGATGATTAGATTCCAAAAATATATAACACTATAGTTCAATATCCAGTGTTTCACAAAAAAAATATCATTTAATAAAATTAATGTGAATAAGATTCTAATTTAATTTAATTCATTTAGATTTTTAACTTTTTAGTTCGTTTTTCGGCAGGGCAGTCGTGTTTTTAATTTTTTAAATTATGACTTGTGTTGTGTTGTAGTTACTTACAAATTATTAACCTTCACATAATTGTTACTATCTAATGCCCACGAATTCGTACGCGTGGATTGAGGTTTTTAGGTTCCCGTGGGAACTCGTTAATTAAATAAAAAGTAGCCTATGTGCTATTCCAGACTATAATCTATCTCTGTGCCAAATTTCATCCTGATCCGTTCAGCCGTTCTGGCATGATTGAGTAACAAACATCCATCCAAACGACCTTTCCACTACCATAATAAACTTTCGCATTTATAATATTATGTATAGATATAGTATTTCATTTAAGCTAGTTAGGCTAGCTAGTTGAGCTTTAGTATCGCGTAAATTTAATATAGACTTCAAAATGTTATCAAGTATTGATTTTGTATCTTCGTACGTGAACTCAATTAGCATCTACTGCATCTAGAATTTTATGTAAATAGGTCAATTTTTACATGAGTGTATATAATTACCATCCATAATATTTGTATGATGACGAATTTCGGCCACGGCCATAGATTAAAATATAATAGTCAGCCACGAGCCACGGTGTCTTATCTTCAGATAGATAAGCTATCTGTGCGGGAGATTATATAGTGCACAAATGTGTGCGCAAACGCACTCTCTATTCCTATTCACGATGTACTCTCTATTCCTTAATTTCATAGTCCAATGGGTCGGTAATCCGACACAATTGGAGGGAGATCAGGCGAAGGAACACAGCAAATATTCTTTGTATGAGTTTGTATGGAGCTGGGCCCACTTAAGCGACGCGGCACGAAGATGCACTGCGACATTATTGTACAAAGAATTCTTTGCAGACTCTGTAGTGGGGCTAGACCTTATATCAGCACCAAATAGGCTTACGCTTCACGAAAATGATACTCATGAAAAGCAATGAGGTCTAGGTTAGGGGCTTTCGGCGCGCTTGCCTAGAAAATACATAAAGCCGATATGAGCCCATATGAGCGCAAAAAATACGCCAATCGTTTTTATACGACTGCCTGAAAAAAGGAGTATATTGTTTTCAGGGTTCATGTATGTGAGTTTGTATATTCCACCATAACTTCTATACGCCTGAACCGATTTTGATAAATAAGGTATCGTTAGAATCCCTAGCTTATTCCGGGTGACATAGGCTAGTAAAATTAAAAAAAAATTGATGGAGTGACCATGGTCCCGCATTAAAGACTAATGTTGAAAAAATATTCGAAAATAAGATTAACTATATAATCATTATCTAGAAAATGATGAGTAGATTCCAAAAATATTTATCACTATAGTTCAATATTCAGTGATTCACAAAAAAATATCACTTAAAAAAAATTAAAATTAGATTCTATTTAACTAGATTAATTTAGATTTTTAACTTTTAGTTTGTTTTTTGGCGGGGCAGTCGTGTTTTTTATTTTTTTTTATTAAGACTGATATATGACAGTTTTATATGACGCACCTCGTTGTTTCTAAAATAAGCATTATAATTCTGAACGAAGAGCGTCAACAGTGTTAAAATAATACTGCTTTAAGCGATGGTAGTAAGCCCCCTGAAACCGCCCTAAGCGGTGTATAACGGTGGACGAACACTTGTGCTATATAGGTGGAGCTTAAGAGGCCGGCGAACGCCGCTCGCAACTTCTATTCAACCCGCAAATATAAATTTGCCGGAATATTGCTATCTCTATTTGGCTGATGACACATGATTGCGTCATGATTGCGTTTGCGTGCAAGTACGATAGCAATATGAGCGTTCAGAGTTTGTTATACATTTAGTCTTGTTCCGTAAATACCAAAAATTATGAATTAAAACTTGTTGTGTTTTTAACTTCGTGTTGTTATTCTGTAACTTGACATTATAGGCTATGTTCATGATCATTTAGTACAGTAAGATATCTGTGGTTTTAATATGAAACAAATAAAGGAGAAATCATGACATTTATGTCGTAAAAACATGCAAAATGCAATGCGCTTACATTTAATTTTGGGAAAGTATTTTGAAAAAATAACTATTCAGGGACCTAGATAAATACAAGTTCAATCTTAATAATCGCATAATATGGTGGAAATATTCTCGAATTACAAATTATTTTGGTATTACGTTCGTATAGCCAATTCACCCTCCTCTGGCACCTTAAAGCCGATTCCCGAAGCCGCAAATTGAATTGATACCTGTCTCTTTGTTGTGGAACAGCGGCGGTACTGACTGTTCTAACGCTGGGATTTGAATAGCGACCGAAATCAATAGGTTGATCAAATTATTTCGGAATTAGACCGCGAGGATTAAGTTTTATATTCCCGTGGGAATTTTAATATTCCGGATTAAAAAGTAACACACGTCCTTTAAAATAGTAAGAGAATAATATTTTCACCGTTCATATACGTAGATATTAAATTAATTAACATACTTCTTATCTTACTAATATTATAAATGCGAAAGTTTGGATGGATGTATGGATGTATGTATGGATGTTTGTTACTCAATCACGCCCCAATGGCTGAACGGATCTGGCTGAAATTTGGCACAAAGATAGATTATAGTCTGGAATAGCACATAGGCACATAGGCCTTTTTCTCCCGGAAAATTAGAGTTCCCGCGGGAACCCAAAAACCTCAAACCACGTAGACGAAGTCCCGGGCTTTCGCTAGTGATATTGATAAATATGATACGAATATATACCACATCAACGTCGTAACAACACCATTACATTAGTATTGTGTCCTTCTTTCCTGACAAAAGTGCTATTTTATTGATATTTATCAATCAACCAATTCTCAATAAATTTTTATCTTATCTGTAATCATTGCAGAAACCATTTCGGCACTGTTTATCTATATAATAACACATTGTTACAAAAAATTTGCGAGATATTTCACCGCAGTTGATTGCCTCATCCGGTGACAGAAGGGCTGGCTCATTCTTTGCGCAAAGGATCAGACTGGCTGTCCAGCGCGCAAATGCAGCCAGCATTCTTGCCAGCATTCTTGCCAGCATTCTTGCCAGCATTCTTGCCAGCATTCTTGCCAGCATTCTTGCCAGCATTCTTGCCAGCATTCTTGCCAGCATTCTTGCCACCATTCCTCGCGGGCATGATTTATTTATTAATTAAGTTAGACATGATCTTTTTTTCTTTTTAATATTTTTTTTACTGTTTTCAATAAATGTTATATATAACTAAATTCTTACCATTTAATTTTGTAATAATTAATGATTGTTTTTTGCCAGTCCAAAAAAACATGGAATTCACGGGCTAGTATCACACTAAAACTTTAATTGCGAAAGCGTGTTTTTATTGGTTTGTCCTTGTATCACGCTGCAACAGAGCAACGGATCGACGTGATTTTTTGTATAGGCATAGTTGAGGACCTGGAGAGTGACATAGGTAACTTTTTATCCCGGAAAATTAGGGACTTCTCGGGGGAATCTATACTAATACTATAAATGCGAAAGTTTGGATGGATGGATGTTTGTTACCCAATCACGTCATAACGGCTGATCGAATCAAATTTGGCATAGAGAAAGATTATAGTCTGGAATAACACACGGGCTTCTTTTAATAAAAAGAAGCCTATGTGTTATAAAATTAAAGATTTCCCCCGTGAACCAAAAAAACCTTAATCCACGCGGACGAAGTCGCGGGCATCTACTAGTTAAATTAAACATTGCAAATTCGATAACGGTCTTGTAATTGGTCATGACATGTGCAATGGGCATCAAAGTAAAATGGACGAGGGTCCATTTTACTTTGATGAGCCAGAGAGAGATAGAAATTATACTTGAAGCCAGAGAGACTTAGAGAGGTCTTACTCTCACTGGCTCTATGGAATGGAGCTCTTGATTTGTTTTAAGGGTCTCCAAGGAATTTAAACTACCTTCAACACTTATACTTCTCTATAATTCGTTTGTAAGATCTATCATAGAATATGCTTCCACAGTTTGGAGTCCTCGGTATAAGGTACATATAGAAAAAATTGAAAGAGTACACAATAGGTTTTTAAAACGGCTTTCATATTGTATTTCACATAATAAACATAATACCATATATGACGGCAATCTTGTTCCTACACTTTCAGCAGCTAGCAGACGTGTTCAAAGAGATCAAATCCTACTTTTCAAACTCTTGAATAATGGTGTTGACTCTCCATATCTTATTTCTAAAATAACTTTAAGATGTCCACGGATTAACTCTCGACATCCTAAACTGTTTCACATTGCACCAAGCAAGACAAATTATGCAGAAAATACATTTATAAAAAGATGTTGCAAGCAGTATAACCAGTTGTTTTCTGACAAAGACATTTTTCATCTTTCTCTCCCTAAGTATAAGGTGAGTATTAAAGATGGCAAAAACCAACTAGCTCATAATTTTTTCATTTTTAATCAATATGTTTTTCTTTTTCTCTATTCTAATTTAAAGTGAGTATAATAGCAAGTTTTGTTTTTCGTCTAGCGACTATACCCAACTATTCATTTGGATTTTTTTTTTATACAATATGTGCAAAAATACGTTGAAAACTGTTATGGTTTAAGTGTAATGTTTTATTTGTTTTACCTATTGTTTTTAAGGTTACTGTATGTTTTCAGAATAAAGTAAAATAAAAAAATAAATAAAATAAAAATTTAAAGTCAGTACAATTGATTTAAACTCAATGTTGCTATAATTCATTTTACTTTGTCACTAATGTGAGCGAACGGATTTGGATGAAATTTGGCATAGATATAGATTTTAGTCTGGAATAGGCTACTTTTTATCCCGGAAAATTTAAAACCAAAAACGTCAATCCACGCGGACGATGTCGCAGGCGTCAGCTAGTCAAACATATTTTTAGCGGATGAAAATGCGGGCATCAGCATGGTCAGCTAGTTCACTATAGATTTTAGACGTTTCCACTGTAAGCTATTTACCGGCGCCGCCGGTGGGAAAACACATGTGCTTCACAAGCCGATTCCCGGAACCGCAAATTGAATTGATATCTGAACTCGCAATAGAACATTACTATTACGTGTAAAAGCTATCTTTTGGCAGGTGTTATGAATCGTTACGAGTTGGATTAAAGCCAAAATTATATATAATAATCTCCTGCTAAGCGATTTAGCGTTCGGGTACGTGTATAGAAACCGACGAGGGGTAGGTACGGGGTTAATATAACTGCCATACCCCTAACATGTTAGCCCGCAACTATCATAGACTGCATCGTCTCTTGCCATTAGGTGAGATCGCAGTCAAAGGCTAACTTGTAGTGTAATAAAAAAATCTTATTAGTTTACAGTAATGTAGATAACTTTAACTATCATGTGGTTATAGCATTGATGTAGAATTTTAGTACCTATCTATTTCAGTGGGTTATAGTATGCCATTTATAAAATGTACTTAACCATAAATAAATATAATATGTATCTAATCCCCAAATCGATGGGCTTGTAATAATTGTTACTACTAAATACCTATTGGTAAGAAAGAGGCGTTCTTTACTTTGCGGAAGACCATGATATCTAAGTCAAAAATCTATGTGGTACACCCTCATACTAATAAAGTAGAGAAAAATCCTATAAATAATTAATTAATCCTCAAAAGCCTTATCCAAAACTAGACGATGCCCACAACTTCGTCCGCGTGAATTAAGCTTTTTTCATTCCCGCGGGATAAAACCTATCCCTGTACTAAATTTCATGAAAATCAATTAAACAGATGGGCTGTGAAAGCATTACAGACAGTCATACAGACGGACAGACAGATAAACTTTCGCATTTATAATATTAGTATGGATTTGGATATTAGTATCTATCCTATAATATCAATAAACTAGCGAACGCCCGCACTTCGTCTGCGTGGTTTGAGGTTTTTTGTTTCCCGCGGGAACTCTTAAATTTTCCGGGATAAAAAGTAGCCTATGTGCTATTCCAGATAATCTATCTCTGTGCCAAATTTCAGCCAGATCCGTTCAGCCGTTGGATCGTGATTGAGTAACAAACATCCATACATCCATACATCCATACATCCAGACATCCATACATCCATCCAAACTTTCGCATTTATAATATTAGTATAGATATAGATTAACGTAGGCTTTGTAATTTAATATTCCGCAATCATAAAATATGCTATAGCTTGTCAGTTGCAGAGCACTAGAAGCTGGGAGCTGTCCCAGCTCTATGGAACACCTATTTACTATTCATAACAGAAACAACGTAGCCGACAAACTACAGAAAATCGATGGCAGGCATGGCTATAGGTACTTTGTTACGGTACATTTTGTTATATTTTTTCCTTTGTTAGACTTTCGTGTTCTTTCACATAAACCTAAGGCTTTGGACATGCTACGACAACATTATTAATTGGCTCAAACTGAACTGTAATTTTTTCAGTAAAATGTTTATGTCACCGTAAGATTACAAAAACAGTTAGATTGTAATCCAACTAGCGAAATTATAAACTGTCGACAGATTGTGAACTGCAGTGCGACCGCGTATCTTTTGCATCAATGATTAAAGGACTGCATCAATGCCAAAACATGCTTCGCGTATCATTGAGACTGTCCCTAAAGGATCGTTGAGGACAAATAAACGTTTTGACATTGATGCAGTAATTATCGATAAAAATATTTGCTGAAAATTGGTGTCACGGAAGACTTTTGAAGTAAGATGTCGTATAATTATGGACCATTACAAATGTTACGTCAAACTAGGCTTTCATTGATACATGGCAAGAGATGTTTTTAGCGGTGACTTAAGGTATCCGATAATCGTTTTACTACTCATATTAACTAAAATAAATATTATATAAGGATTTAAATAGCTCGAATAAATAGTTAGTTAAGTAAAAATAGAAAATACTATTATTTCAAGCAAGTAGGTATGGTAGATTGGAATAGTTTCAAAATATTATTTAATTTAAGACATTCTATTGATAATTTAGCTACACCATGGCTATACCTATGTATACCTAGTAACCTACTAAAATATTCTCATCGGCAGTATTACCAACTCACGCTACTAAAAAATAAAATAATTGTACGACAAATATTATTATTGCTTTTCAAGTAATAATGTTACATTAATGATAACTTTAAAAAAATAGTTGCTTTATTTACTGCCCACATCCATAGACAATTTCAGTATCTCGAGATATTTCTAGCTTATGGTTCCTTTGATTGCATCGTAAAAAGAAAATTACTAACATACGCGCATGGCTTCTTAAATTAAAGCATTTTGTATTATATTTATTAAAAAACAAAACCAATTAACAAACAGAAAATCACAAGATACCACAGACTCAAAATAAACATAAAAAAACATAAAATATTACTTGGTTATTTATGTAACGCAATAAAATTTGGAATACTGCGATGTCGATTTAAATTGCTAGATCACCACATGATTACCATATATATTCAAATTAGTCGGTTTATAGGTAGGTCTGCACCACCAAAATGTCGATATTCAGCGTTCATGACTAGTAATCTGTGGTTTGCGAGCTATTGCTACATTCCTGAAAAAACTGACGTGAAGCCATAAGGACTAAAACAAATACGATCCTTAAGGATATTTTTGGATGTGATATTGCGACAATTCTTAGCCGGTACAACAAACACACATTAATACATTAATTATTAGTTATTAATACATACGGGTTGAATATAGAACCTACTTTTTAAAGTCAGTTAGTAAAAAGATTTTCTTTCTGAGCCGGTGTAGAGTTCGATTTCTCATAGAAACCATATCAAGTTGGTTTTCATGAAATACATATTTTTAATATAATTTTCAAATGGCTATTAAATTGAAAAAATAACAAAAGTATACCTACATTCAAGCCATCTTTCACCCAAAATTGGCTCACGTTAGTTAGTCGCTCAACTTGAAAGAGGCAATACCCAAGGGACATGGATATCGTGCCAATTTATAACCTTTTAGACTGTAAGTAAGGCTATTTTCGTAATTAATACCTATGTAAGTTCAGTTCAAAGGGAGTCACAATCCTTTATAGGATAAATGACTCGAGTAAGAAATGTAACTGATGCATTAAACTTACTTAATAAACATGCAGATGCCGGTTTTCTCCATCGCTCTCGAGATCCCCTTCCACGAGGCAAGCATGGAGTACTTTTGCTTCGCTGTCAAGGGCAGCCTCGGATCCGTGGCCGGTGGAGGGCCATCGCCAAGGTCGGGCTGGTTATTGGTCCTGCGCTCTGAGGCCGCCAACTTCCCCAGCTGACACCCCATGGCTACTTTACACTTTCACTTAATTGACATATTTCATGGCACAACTTGTTTCTTCCACTGAGACTTTATTATTAATAGATACAGTAGCTGCTACTGTTATAATTTCACCATCATTATTTTTGTTTCCTCATTCACTTCTGCATCCAAATTTTTAGCAGTCACACTTTTAATTTTAATTTCACTTTCACTAACTTTTAGAAGCGTCTCTATTTTTTGTTTTTGGTTGGCTCTTATTAATTATTTCATTTAGTCGTATACTAAGTTTTTTATTTGAATTTACTAAAATTCACTGCTTCATTATTTTTTTTAGATCACTTGCTATTCTATATTTCACTCTTTAACTGAAAGTTTTCATTGGGTTACCTACTTTTATTTATATTTTCTTTACAACATTTTTTTCCGTTGGCTTTTTCCGTTATAATTAGTTTTAATTTATTCCACAAAACTTCCGAACCCACATTACTTTCGATACTTCCGAGGAGTTTTAGAAGAGATCCCGAACCAATATTTCTTCCTTCCTCGATTTCATTTCCCGTTAAAGAATCTCCGTTTCAAGTAAATTATGTAGACATTTATGAATTCGGTCCGTGCCTCCACAGAGAAAGTCTCGACGATCTCACTGAGTACATCTTCGGTTATCTAATCTAGTCTGGCGACGTCTGCATTACCTGTGAAAAGAGAAAATGGTATAGTAATGAGATTTGGGAGGGACGAGTCAGGGTGATCACGATGTTGTGGAACCGTACACGCACAAAGTAACAAGGGGATGGGGAGGCGTTGTAAACTGCGCCCCCACCTGCCAAAATACTGGCCCATTAGGACGACTATAAATGGAGGTGCTTGTTTTAAACCTTTTCGTTTCGTTACTCAGCTTGAACATCGGAAAATAAAATGTTCAAAGTTTATACAGAACTAGCTGATGCCCGCGACTTTGTCGGCATGTATTGAGTTTTTTTGATTTCCGCGGTAACTATTTAATTTTCCGGGATAAAAACTAGCATTACGTGTTATTGTAGACTATAATCTATCTCTGTGCCAAATTTTATCCAGATCCGTTGAGCCGTTTTGGTGTGATTGAGTAACAAACATCCATCCAAACTTTCGCATTTATAATAATTACTATTAATTATATAATTCTTCGGAGTGTGTATGGATGTTTGATAATAATGACTGCAATTAAAAATATGAAAAAAAAACTATTTTCAAAAATCCGTTTGCGTGTTTCTTTATATATAAAAGTTTTAATTAAATCCAGCAAAGAAATATTTTAAAGATGAACGTAGATTACTTTTTACCGCGAAAATCTATTTTGTTCCAAGGGCAATAAGAAATTACGCTCCAGCAAAAAATGAAGTTGAGGAAATAAAAAACTTTTCTAAGTAAAGACGAGGTATAAGCAGTGACCTTTTACATTAAAAAAATCGTTAAGTATACATTATTTAATATTAAGTGAAATGTTTTAAAACTGTGAAAACCGTATAATTTCCACCAAAAAGTAAGATGATTAATTTATCCACATCAGTTCAAAATTCAAAATTCAAAATGCTTTTAATCAAATAAACTTTTACAGGGACTTTTGAATCGTCGAGTGAATCTACTACAGCAAGAAAACCGGCGGTTGCTCTTTTGAAAAAAAATTACAATTTCATTAATTTATAAAATAGGTACATAAGTAACAGCTGTCCTAAGCATTGCTGGAGCGAGTCAAATCCATGCTCTGTTGTCATTTACGTAATCTTCAACAGTATAATAAGCTTTTTTCAGGGGCATACTTTTAATGGACTTCTTAAACTTGTATAAAGGCAAGTTTAAGATAGGTTGTGGAATTTTGTTATAAAATAAAATGCTCATTCCCACGAACGATCTTCGGACCTTCTCGAGGCGAAGTTATGGAGTCAAGAGCTTATCTGGTATGTGATAAGTATAATTGTTTAAAGAAGAGAAGAGATGATATCATATAAAATGCTAATATAATATGTAGAAGCCTTTTATTAGAAAAGAATTGCATTAATCTTTCCTCTCTTGGACGACTCTTGCTGAATGATACATATTATTACGATTTGTGTTCGAGTACGTATTAATATTAACTTTTGTTGGATGGATTTGCATGGAAAAGCATAACTCCCCACAGAACAGATTTGTCATTTTGTTTGTATGTTTTCCAACGAGTTGGGAATTTAATCTCGGTGTCTCATATTGTAACAACAATGATTTACTCGTATGTGATTTTATTATTTTCCATCCGTTGGTCATTTCAATATGTTTGAATGTTCAACCATGTACTTACGTTGGATTTTAAAATCATAGGTAGGTATTCTTTGAAATATTTTATTCATTTAGGAATTTATTTAAACTAGATGATGCTCGCAACTTCGTTCGCGTGTTTTTTTTTAAAGTGCATGGAAAATCACTAAATATTAAAAACTACTGTTCCTAGCCTTCATTATGTAATCTTTATTTGTATTTCGTCAAAATCGGTTAAGCCAAAAAGCTAACAAATAAACATCCAGCCAGATAGCTACATAGACAGACCCACTTTCGCATTCATAATGTTTGTATTTTAGAACGCGAATGAAGGATTATTAATAAATTCAAAAATATACTTTGCCTTCATAGTTTATGTACAAAACCTGAACCTAAATTAAGTTAACCAAGAAACTATTACAGTTTAAACTATGCAAATAAAACTTGATCACGGACGAGTCTCTGGGGACTGGATTAGCAAGATTAATTTGTCCGTCCGTCGGTTCAACAACTGGTGTAAGGGCCAAAGTTCGGTAAAGTTTTGCTGTTAGGTACGCTTGAACAAAGATAACTTTTTCACTGTTCATTTACAACGACGACTAAAAGAATAAGCTCAGGGTTACGACATCGTCTTATTTAACCAGAGACTAATTGCCTCATTGGTCTAGAGTCTAGACTCTAGTGGTTAGCATGTACGACTGCGGCTGACGAGGTCCCGGGTTCGATTTCCGGGTCAGGCCATAAATAGTTAAATAAGTTTTAGGTTTACAACATTTTCAAGTCATAGACTGCAGCTGACGGGTCCATGGGTTTTAGGTTTACAATCGAGCATTTTCAAGTCAACATCTCCTGAAGATGCTCCGGTGTCGGAGTGAAACGTACGTTGAGAATAATTTGGAAGATTTGTGTGGTGTGGTGAATATCGCAAGATACATTAAAGTTCTACTTCTTTCATTATCATGGACATCCGCAAAGTAACGCCTGCTTTATCACATAGTATATATTAGGTTTTTCTGATTAGAAAACTCTCGGTACTAACCCGGAGTTAGAAGTTTGCCGTGCTTTGCCCCGTGTCTCTGAGAGCACGTAAAGCCGTAGCCCGCGCCTGATCTCTTTGCGGTTGTGGCGGATTTTCATTCCCTTCGGGTTATTAGAGCAAGAGAACTGTGTTTGCGCAAACACTCGTGCACTTCAAAATTATCTCCCACGCAGATAATATCTCATTGGAGATTGTCCGCAGTTAGACACAGGTAATTTTAACTAGACGATGCCCTCGGCTTCGTCCGCGTGGATTACATTCCCGCGGGAACTCTTTAAATTTCCGGGATAAAAAGTAGCTTATGTCCTTCCCCGGGATACAAATTATCCCTGTACCAAATTTCATCAACACCGGATGAGCAGATGGGCTGAGAAAGTGTGACAGACAGACAGATAGACAGACAGACGGACAGACGGACACACTTTCGCATTTATAATATTAGTATGGATAAAGTAGGTTTAGATTAGGACTGAAAATAGTGAAGTAGTGGAGTGTAGACCGTTTCACCCTAAATACAAGGATGTAGGCTAGGGCTGTCAACGTGTCAACGCACTATTCGTGGCACCCTTGTCAACGAGACACCAATTAAATTTGCGCTCATTTCCACGTCGATAAAATAAAAAATTCGCTCGAACGACTCGTAGTAATCATAATTCACGGCAATATTTTATGTTCACGATGGGCCTGAAAGGATGAGGTTTGGCTCTTTTTATGCGCTAATATATACTTTAAGTATATGCCCGCAGACCCGAATTGGAGCAGCGTGGTGGCTCTAAGCTTTAATTCCCTCTCCCTCCCAAATGAGAGTGGAGACCTGTGCCCAGCTTTGGGACGCTAATGGGCTGTAGTAGTGGTGGTGTATACTTTAAGTATGAAAAAAGCATGGAAATAAATATTTTGGCGGCTTTTGTGAGAATATTATAAATAAAACATTTTTTTAAAGTGACCCGATTTCATAAGCACTGAAAAGCGTTGAATAACTTTGACATTACTTTAATTCAGTTTACTACTAGCCAACGAACAAAATGTCAAAACTTATGTCGGTAGTTTTTGAAGGCGGCGCCAAAACTTACGGAAATGCTCGATCAAATGGACTTCCAAAGGAAAGCAGTTAGATGGTGGTGTGGATAGGTGCAATTTGTTTCTGTACGCTTTCTCTAAAAAGGACCCCAAATCAAACAACAACATACAAATGCAGTACAACCGATTTTATTTTCGTAACGTTTCCGTTTGGAGCGCCGGCTGTGAAAGCATTCACAAAATTGAGCTCTAAATCAATGCTATTATGGTTAATTTTACTGACGCTATTATGATCGAATGCTCAATACGATCAATCGAATTTGCAATGTAAAAACTTAAACTAAACCGTATGGTAAAGCCTACGCGATTCGCTCCCAATGGGGATTAGAAGCTTGAAAGTTCAACTTTCAATTGAATTTCAACGGAACTAGTTCATCTTCTTGGTCAATTCTGAAACACATCATTTTGTCTTATAACAAAATTCGACAACTTATTTTAAACTTGCCTTTACCCAAGTTAAAGAAATTCATTAAAGAAGCTTCTGAATAAAGCTTATTATGCTGATGAAGATTACGTAAACGACAAAAGAGCATGGATTTGATTCGCTCCAGCAGTGTTAATAAGCGATACACATATCGTGTGCACAAGGTGCAGAAATCCTTTGTGGGGTCGAGAGTACGCTTTTATAACATAGTTCCCAAAGAGTTTCCAGATTTGCCATTACATAAATTTAAAGGTGTTAAACAGCATTTGTTATGTCGAGGTTATTACCGATGATATTATGAATGACAAAATTGCATGGAAGCAACCGGCCTCGGATCCAGTGACCCACAAGTCAGTGTAATACTAATTGTAACGTAATGTACGTGTTGGTTTGTTTACTTTTTGTATCCTTTTTTTTTTAAGAAAAGAGCAATTGCTGAATTTCTTGCCGGCTCTTCTCGGTAGAATCAGCTTTTCGAACCGGTGGTGGAGTCTTAACGTATCATAAATGACACAAGTTGTACATACTACATGAATCATCATTTCATTACATAGGGACAGCGGTTACTTAAGTATCTATACATTAATCAAATTGTAATTTTTTTTTCAAAAGAGCAACCGCAGCATTTCTTGGTGGTTGTTCTCGGTAGGAATGTCATTCCGAACCAGTGGTAGATTCACTTAATGATTCAAAAACACTTGTAAAAGTTAATTTGAACAAAAACATTTCAATTACAACACGGAAAGTTGTATTTAAATTAAAGATCCATACTAATATTATGAATACGAATGTGTGTGTCTGTCTGTTTGCTGCGCTTTCCTGGACCATCTTTTCAACCGATTTTGACGAAATTTGGTACAGGTGTTTCGACCAGACTGGAGAAAATTCAGAAGAAATTCATAGGTATACGAGCAAATATTCAAATTGAGGGTCAATTTGCCAGGTTTTGAACCGTTATAAGACCAGAGCGCTCACCACTACTCCAAGAAGGTGGTCAAAATTAAATTAATTCAATTATTCTAATTGTATTTTATTACAATCCTTAAACAATTCAACTACAGGAGGGTAATGGTAACTAAACAAATACAGTATTATTTTGTTTATTGAAATGAGGCCATACTGCAAAAGCTTTAAGCAATACTAAGCAATATTACTCATGTTACAGTATTTTGTCACGTACCTTGACGTTCTTAAAATAAAGATTATAATTCTAAAACACGAAAGTCAACAATAATGAAACAATAAAGTCTCGATCAACACCTCAAGAAGCTTTCGCTTGATTGCTGGATTAAGGGTTGGATGCAGAAGGCGGTTATCCTTGAGACGGCGCGAATTGTGAGGAAGTTCCTCTCTCTGGAGCCCTGACCACCGGCTGCTTGGATCTTTGAGGCCCCGCAATGGGTGGAAGTTTTAGAGGATTATTTTAAAATGTTTTTTGTTTAGTATTTTCATATATTTATGTAAAACGTGTTTAGAAATAATTTTATAAAAATATGTGCAAATAAATGGGAGTATAATGAAACAATTTAATATTTAGGCTTAAATCGTTGGCAGTATGGCCCCAGAACTTCTTCAAAGCATTAGGTATAATGGTGCGTAGAGTAAATAATTAAAACAATAGATCTCGGCGGCAGTGGTGTGTGGGGAAGATCTTGCTTCGTAATAGGTTCGTATAAATAATCCACTTCCGGGCATTAACAAAACACAGGGATCAATCTTCCCAAATGGAATAGTAAAGTCATAGAGGTAGGTAAGTTTTTTTTTATCCACTAATTCAAATTCAAATGTGTTTTATTCAAATAAACTTTTACAAGTACTATTGAATCGTCAAGTGAATTTACCACTGGTTCGGAAA
This sequence comes from Erebia palarica, assembly GCA_964035005.1. Lineage (NCBI taxonomy): Eukaryota > Metazoa > Arthropoda > Insecta > Lepidoptera > Nymphalidae > Erebia > Erebia palarica. The sequence continues at coordinate 15,436,636 of OZ035989.1, forward strand.
GCCATTCCTACCGAGAAGAACCAGCAAGAAACTCGGTGGTTGCTTTTTTTAAATAAATATTTCATTTACAATTATTATGTCAATGTATACATAACCGCTGTCCTTAGCATTGCTGTAGTGATGAAATCCATGCTTCTCTATTATTTACATAATCTTCAACAGTATAATAAGCTTTTTTCAAGGGCATACTTTTAATGGATTTCTTAAATATGTGTAAAAGCAAGTTTAAAATAGGTTGTGGAATTTTGTTATAGAAAAGAATGCTCATTCCCACGAATGACCTTCTGACTTTTTTGAGGCGGAGCGATCACCACTACAAGTTAAGCCTTGACTGCGATCTCACAAGTATACACTTACAGTGTGATTTTTATTTTAGAGGTGTTAAATTAGGCAAAGCTTACAGCATGTGTACACATACTATACGATCTATACTAATATTATAAATGCGAAAGTTGGATGGATGTTTGTTACTCAATCACGCCAGAATAGCTGAACGGATCTGGAAATTTGGCACAGATAGATTATAGTCTGGAATAACACATAGAACCAGAAAACCTCAAACCAGGCGGACGAAGTCGCGGGCATCTGCTATTCAGCTAATAAGTATGACTGACTAGCTGATGCCCGCGATTTTGTATGCGTGGTTTAAGATATTTTTAATCCCGCGGGAACTCCTTAATTTTCCGGGATGAAAAGAAGCCTATGTCACTCTCCAGGTCTTCAACTATACCCACGCCAAAAATCACGTCGATCCGTAGCTCCGGTTCGGTGTGATATTAGTATGATATTGACTCTAGTGACATTAAATGCAGACAACTCTACGGCTTGACCCGCTTTTTATTTGGGCTAAGCTGAAAGCTTTACGTATCGCTATAAAAAATAAACAATAAACTGAGGTACACAATATACTATTATATATTATTAACCATTTCCATTTCAAGAACAACAGTGAATTATAGCGTTTTATAAAAGCCATAAATTCTAACCTATCGTGTTTATATTGGGCGATCAATAAACAATGGACTCGCATACAGTTTTATGTATTAAACGAGCTATATGCTACCTCCCTGGTGCAGTGGTGACCGCTGTGGTAATTACATGCGAGGTCCCGGGTTCGGTTCCCGGCAGGGTTAAATTTGGAATTTATAATTTTTGAATTTTATCTGGTCTGGTGTGATGGGAGGCTTCGGCCGTGGCTTATGAACTTAGTACTATTACAACTTCAAGTGATAATTATTAAGTGGTTACTAATGATACCCTACTAGTTACTACCTACTAATATTGTAATGTGAAAGTTTGGATGTTAAGGATGTTTGTTACTCTTTCACGCTACAATGACTTAACCGATTTGGCTGAAATTTAGAGTGGAGATAGCTACATTTCATCATTTCATAGAGCGTGTTACACAGAGTTACATTTCATTCGTAAAATAAAAGAGTTCCAAAAAAATCACATATTTTGCAGTCCCCGCAAGAATAGGAGCATTAAAAATGAATACGAATATTTACGAAAAAAAATTATATTATAAAATAAAAATCTCTTCATCAACGTTTTTCAAAAATGTATTTAAAACTGATTTTCAAAATTCCAACTCGAATTCACTCCTCGCTTGCATCCGCATCTTACACGACGATTTTTCTTTTACCATGACGATCGGCCAATAATCATAAAAGCTACATAACTTTTTATATACGGAAATACGCGTTTTTCTACAATTCCAAATTTAAACGGACCACCTACAGGTCACAATTATTAACCAATTTTGTAACTAAACTAAACTAATAACCTAGGACCCGTTTTTCTTAAATCAGTTTTTTCCGAAATATTTACAATTTAGTAAACAAACCAAAAACCCGGCTTTTTATAATTTTATCAAAATTCCAAAAAAAGTTACCAGCTGATTTTCAAAATTCAAACGCTTACACATGTCTCGATAAATTCCTCAACTCTTGGTACTATTCCCATCTCGACCCTCCCAAAATCCTCGGAGCTATGGCCAAAAATACTCAGGCGATTTGCATCTGATAACCATTTTCAATGGTAAAAATCTTCATGTACACGGACGAAGTCGCGGGAATCATCAAGTTATTCATAAGTTATAACTATTATATAACTAACATATAATAATATAGTAACTAGCGGTCGCTCGCGACTTCATCCGCATACAATTTCTGGTTTCCTATGATATTATGGAACCTTACAACCCCAATTTTACCCCCATTATGAAAAACCCATCATGTTTTTCATAAATAGCTTCTACAACAGGTTTTTATCATGTTTTCTTATTATTATCAAAGTTTCATGGAATAACTTGAAAAACTGACGGACTTTCATACAAAATTTTACCTCTTGATTTAGGTTGAATTTCCAAAAATCCTTTCTTAGCGGATGCCTATGTCATAATAACTATCTGTATGCCAAATTTCATCCCGATCCGTCCAGTAGTTTGAGCTGTGCGTTGATAGATCGGTCAGTCAGACCTTTTCCTTTAATATATTTAGAAAAGGTGTCAACTTTGTTTTTTTTTTAAGGTGTTAGGCACGTATGAAATTAAAACGCCCAATTTGGAGCTCCAAATTTAAATTCTTTCCCCTTTCCTGTTTTCACCTTCATTTAGTCTACGTTTGGACTGTGAAAAACATTTGCGCGAATTTTATTCTTGCGATTTATATTTCGCGTACGGCTTTCACCTACTCCGCACTGCGAATGCGGTGAGCGTCACACAACTCCGTACAGCTCATAATATTCGCTGAAATGTATAATTCTTACCCGTGAAATTTGTATGAAACCAGTGATTTTATTTCGCGTGAATTTTATTCGCAAAAGTTACAAAGCCCTAAGAGTTTAATACTCTTAGTCGAGTCGTATGCGGAAGCACGTGGGAACCACCGCGTTATTATCCCAAGAAAACTCCTACATGTGATAAATGGAAAGGGGTCACAACCCTCAGTAATAAGGAATACGAGAGAGACCTCCATATAACTTCTAGTGTGAAAAATTAATAAAATAAATTAAAAAAATATTTTTCGCAGTGCGAACGTAACCTTATAATGTAACCTGAAACCTTCTTCTTACGACCAAATGCTTACCACTGCTCCCGAGAGATCGTCAATTCGTTTTTATCACCACTTTTCAGGTTAAACTCAACCATCACTGACGAGTTACTACCATCGCTTATAGCAGTATTATTTTAATATTGTTGACGGTCTCATTCAAGAATTATAATCGTTACTAGATGATGCCCGCGACTTGGATTGTGGTTTTTAGGTATTCACAAGAACTCTTTAATTTCCCGGGATAAAATGTTATGTATTATTCCAGACTACAATCTATCTCTTTGCCGAATTTAATGCAGATCCGTTCAGCCGTTCTGGCGTGGTTGAGTAACAAACATACATCTATCCATCCAAACTTCCGCATCTAAAATATTTGTATAGATCATCAAGGGGTCCTTGACATGTAATTGATGTCAAGGTACGTCATATAATAAAACTGGAATTTTATAATAACACTGCTCTAAGCGATGGTAGTAGGGCTGTTAGGATTTGTATAAAAGTATAAGCTTAAGTATAAATTATGTTATTTATTTCGACGCCCACATATCTACGCTCTCGCGGTTGTCTATAAATTCGATCGCAAATACTTTAGTATCTCGTATGATTGCGTGTGAAACTTTTACGTCTTCTGATGCACTAAAAAATAGGGTCGTTTGTTACCGGAGAATAACATCATCAAAATTATAAGTATATAGGTATAGAGTGATGGAACATTCATTTTATAAAAGCAGTCAGTTAGTGAGTGAGGCAGATGTGTATACATTTTTTATCTATAAAAAAGCGAAATACCACTTTACTAGATTAGAATATCACTTTACTTTTTTTTCTCTAGCGCTTTACATTCGTGTATTGTCGAGGTAACATCTCCTGAAGATCCTCCGGTGTCTTTGTGGTGTTTGCCGGTGCGAATTGTTGTCGAATCGCAAGCTGCAAGCGCAAGATAGAATAGAATAGAAGATACACACTGTACCACATAGATTTGTCTACTGTGGCGGATTATAGCAAATTAAATTTCTAGTTCCTTCATAATCATGGACTTCCGCAAAGTAACGCCTACTTTTTTTTTATAACAGAACAATCAATATTGGACTACTATGTGGTGCATAAATTCACATGAATTTTACCGAATACCACAGTGCCGCCGACAATAGGTTTATTCTTACAAACTATAAAATTACTAAATATTTCATTTATCTAGCTATAAATACACACTATACGATTATATTATAAACTTTATCATCCTTTTATCCAATATTCCAAATATCACTCACTGACGAATCACGATATCTCAGTAACTATAAAACATACAAACTTGGAATTTAGAAAGTCGGTTTCCTCTATGGCGTAGGCATCAGTTAAGAAATTTATTTTGAGAAAATTCATACTTAAGGGTGTAATGGGTGTTGGAAAGTTGCATGAAAGTCCTGTGTTTTTGAATTTAGAAAGATGAAAATCACCATTTACGTTAATAATTTTAATAAAACCTGTATAAGCTATATAATACCTCTCTTGCAGCGGAGAAATTTCATAGTATCAAGGAAATCAGAAATTGTACGCGGACGACCATAAGTTAAGATAATATATGAACATTTTACACATGTAAAATATTTTTTATAGCGTTACATAGGGTTGCGGTATATCATTTTAAAAAATTTTTTTTTTAAATTTTCCCCTAAAATTGACGAAATTTTCTTTCAATGTGGAGATTTTCTAACGTCCAAATTTAACCTCAGAACTCTCCATTTTCTGAAAGGTTGAGCCTGAAACTTGATCAATTACTTGAATTATATCCTGTACTTGAACAACAAATACTAAAATTCGATAAATATTATATGGAAACGAAATTATTTCATTTTTAATGAGCTTCAGTATTTTTAACAGAACTTCACAATAATGTCAATAGATGGCGCTCTGTAAAAGTTTATTTGTTGCTCCAATAACTCTTTCGTCTAATGTTAAAAGTTAACTATTATACAATATATAGTTAAAACTATCTTATGGGTACCGCGAGGTCTCCGTTCGGGGCGAATCACTAGTGTATTAAGATTTTCTTCGTGATGGAGATTATCTGTAGCTTTTGTATCGAAAACTATAAGTGCTCGTTAAAGGAGAAATAGCAAAAGATATCAGGTGCAAAGTAGAGCAGTACGGAGACGTTTGTACCCACATTAGATATAATATAACGCCCCCAGTACCCCTTATACGGCAGTGGCGATAAAATCACGGCAAATCCGAGCCCCAAGGGACAATCGGGGTGGGAGTTAGATTATTCTTGAGTATAATTTCCATATTATGTTGCTCACGTTTGAATCAACATACCTAATCATAAGTTTCATTGAAAAAAGCTACTATTGTATGGGTACTAATATAAAATATGCTGAAGTGCGTCTGTTGGCCATATTTTCACGCCCAGACATAATTTTCTCGAAATTTTCCTAAATCTTCTATAGTTCTATACTACTATTATAAATGCGAAAGTTTGCATGGGTGGACGTTACTCAATCACGCCAGCCGGCCTATTCTGTATCTCAGTGGCTTTTAAAATTTGATGGGCACCGGCTTGTCTGTTAGAATCTAAAATTGTCAAAATCAAATTTTGTATTCTGTAACTCAGTTGACAAGAGGTTGATAATCGAAATGACGTCAAAAGTACATCTTTAGTGAGATGGCCACGCATAGTGTTGGGATGGCGACTGGAAACGCATTTTGCCTTAAATTCTCGTATCGACAACTATACTTTCGTATTCGCTAAGCAGAATGACAGGTCATTGTTGAAAACTCAATGAGACGAGTGCCTATATCTTTAGCAACTAGTAGAGAGCAGTGTTTTTGAACATCAACAATGATAACAAGTTAGTAAGATAAAGAAAATTTAAATTATTTTCAAAGAATTTAGGCTCACAACAGTAATAGAAGTGAAATAGCGTCCATTTATATAATTAAAGGTAAAACAAACAACAGCCAAGCGAACGACAATGACTCGCGCAATTTTAATTGCACATGCTGACGAACTGCGTAAAGAGAAAGCTTTACGCGTTCATAGGCGTAGGCTGCGGGACTTTTACGATCCTATGGAGCTGCCAGAAAGAGAGTTCATTGCGAACTTTCGATTGAGCAAGGTTGGGTACCTACAGGTTCTTGAAGAACTCAGGGATCATCTCCCAGCCGTTCGTCGAAGGACAGCCGTGAAGAAGAAGAAGAAGAAGAAGACATGGCTTGCATTACACTTACTTAAATGGAATCTTGTCAGAACGCCATGAACAGAAGTATGATGGTGAAAAATTGTCCGATAGGATAAAAACAACAAACATAAGAAGTTGTACTAAAACAAAGGTGTTACAGTTACAATCAAGCGCCTTAAGTGGAAGTGGGCGGGGCATACAATCAGGGGACAAGATAAATGGAGCAAAAAGGTAATGAATTGGTACACGGGTCATTTCAAGAGAAAAAGAGGTAGACAAATGCAAAGATGGGTCAACAATATCAGAGTAGTGGCAGGTGGCATATTGTCCCGAACAGCTAGAGACAGAGAGCTGTGGAAAATGTTGGAGGAGGCCTTTGCCATCATCAAATGGATGGGTTTGTCGAGGCAGTGCAGGAAAATAATAGTTAAGATTAAGAATTAATGTAAAATGTCTGAATAAAGGCTTTATTTATTTATTACTTCTAACATTACAATATTAACATTACATTACATTATTATTATTGATTATTAATTTAACTGTTATATAATATACTTAGTCGCAGTAGAAATTACAATAACAATATAATCAACAAAAGAGGCACTTATGCATTAAAATATTAACTCTAACGGAACAGACTAATTAGGAACTTCGTTTTCCTGCATCGCAGGATCCAGTTCAGAAACAACCAGAACAACAGGAGAGGCGTCCGCTGCCTCTGACTGCTCCAAATTGGAGTGGCTAGGTCCGCCAATATTTGGAGTTGCCACCAAATTTGTAGATGTGGAAGCAGTAGCCTGCAAAATAATAATTGAAATCTATTTACTATTTCTCAAATAAAATAACAATGAATATATCTTTTACAACAAAAAGGATTAATTTGCCAGACTTCTATCTAGAAAGTAGGTACATATGTACATACTTTCAAATTGAAGGGTTCAAAGATCTAATCAAAGGGACTAATCTCATGAACTACTGGTCCGATTTGAAAAAAAACTTTCAGTGTTAGATAGCTCATTTATCGAGGAAGGCTTATAGGCTATAATATATCATCACACTAAGACCAATAGGAGCGGAGCACCAATGAAGAATGTTTCAAAATGTTTCAATGAATTTCCACTACGTGCACTGCGTAAACGGTTAAAGTTTCGCATGCGGACGAAGTCACAGGCAGAAACTGGTCTACATTTTAAAATGAAGTGCGTTTGAATTACTCATAATAAAGTAAAGGGGATTTTATAATAGGTTTGTAGTACTTAGTAAGTTAATACAAACATATGAATATGAACAACAACATATGAAAGAAGAAAGACTTCTTCAGCATGGAATTATGCCAAAACACTTGATATAAGCACTCACAAATCGCACAATTCTTTACCTAGTTATTAATTTGTTTCCATACTTACTTTTGAACGCAGTAGGTACGACAAAACTTTCGTAATTCCTTTTTATTTTTTTCTATTAAAAACCACCGGTAAAATCATACGAAAACTGAGAATATTAATGACGTTCAAACTTCAAAATATAAACCACAGAGAAAAACATAAACATCGCAAATCATAATGTCTACCTTCCGCAGATTATTGAACTCTAGTATTAGTCGTACAAATTAAAAAGTCTGACATTTGCTCATACAACATTTCTCAGACGTGGTATGTTTAATTTGACCACATTATAGTCGATAAAATTAGCAGTGACTATCAAGCAATCTGATAGTCATTTTATGCAGTTGACATTAAAATGTTTTACTGAATACGAAACATGTGACGTAAGCATTAGCAACCACTAATGAGTTACCAACAATAGAGTGTTGGTAACTTGTTGTCAAATATTTAGCGAATAGGCCTGCAGAACGGCTAAACGGATCTGGATGAAATTTGACACAGAGATATATTATATTCTGGAGACACATAGGCTACTTTTTATCCCGGAAAATTAAAGAGTACCCCCGGGAACCAGAAAACCTTCCACGCGGAGTCGCTTAATATTACCTTAAGTCGCTGGCATCAGCTATTATGTAATAAATGCGTAAAGATATTTCTTGCCTAAAGTGTGTACGCAAACACAGATGAGAGTATTCTATTAAGAGTAAGAACTAATTAGATCGAAGTTCCGACATGAACAGAGAGAGATTAGGTATAGGGCTTTTAGATACATCGGAATGGAAACCACCAACTATCTAACCGCAGGCTAGTATTGCAAATAATTTATTGTTAGAAAACCTATTTCCAATACCTATTACCTAGTTATGTCATGGTCCAACCCGGGAGTCAAACCCAAGACCTCATCATCGTTAGATTTGTCTTCTGTGGCGGATTATAGCGAATTAAACTTCTAGTTTTTTCATTTTAAAAGAGCATCTGTTAAGCCGAGGCTATTATACTATTGAAGGATTTCTTAATGACAGAGTTGCATGGAAGAAATTCGCAAGAAGCTTCGCATTCAGCAGCCCACAAGTCAGCGTTATTCTTGCTACATTACGTACAATACTTACGTATTGTGTATTAGTTACATAATATTATTGTAACATTATTTTTATTAAAAAAAAGAACAATTTCTGAGTTTCTTGCCAGTTTTTCTCAGTAGAATTCTTTTTCTTGACACTAGTCTTGAAATTTCATAAGTGACACTAGATACGTCAAATAAATAATGTATTGGCATGTGATCAATTGTAATAAGGGTATGTTCCGATATACACTACGAGCACTGTAAGGTGTGACGTCAATTTAGTATACTACGAAGCCGTTCCTTTATAGTTAGTTATACTGGTCATTGTTTAAAATGGAACGCAGTCAGCACTGAGAGCACCTTACCTCAAAAACGCCAGTGCTCACAGTACAAAAATGGCGACGATTTATGACGTCATATATTTCCCTAGGATGCTGCGGCAGTATACTGTCAGTCCATAATGGAACGAATTTCTCCCCAGTAAGAGCACTGAACGGTGCTCGCAGTGTATATCGGAACATACCCTAAAGCACACAACGCGTGTGACGTGCGTAGATTGAATCAGCTTCGCCTTCGTGATTAATGACTTGTAGTTCGGAAGTCAAAGGGACAATACGAGCGAAGGCAAACTTGGGCAGGCAGTGAACGCCGTAAAGGTGTAGTATGGTAGTATTAGATAACAACAAGAAGTTTCTTTTGTAACATTACTTATACTGCGTATTGTTTACTTTCTTTGATGCATAGTCGTGGCTTACTTTTGAACTAAAACCAAGGTACTATTAATTATGTTATTATTCTGTGGTAAAACTTCTTTATGCACGATATGAGAGTAAAGCCTACCTCCCTCCCTGGCTCAGTGTTGAGCGCTGTTCTTTTACTGTACGGAGCGGGACCTCCGGTTCGATTCCCGGCAGGGTCAATTTTGGAATTTACAATTTTTCCCTGGTCTGGCCTGGTGGGAGGGCCTCGGTCGTGGCTAGTTACCACCCTGCTATGCCGCTAACAGGTTAGCCCGCTATCATCTTAGACTGCATCATCATTTATCCTCAGGTGAGATCGCAGTCAAGGGCTAACTTGTAGTAGGTTTTTTGGAAATAATTTTTTGTTTTTACTTTTTAGTGTCAGGATTGAGGATTTGGACTCAGAATTTATGGGACCACCATAATTAATTTATTTATGGGACCACCTCGAGAGCTTCCTTTAAGAACTGAAAAAAAAAAATTTTCAAATCGGTTCAGAAACCACGGAGATATGCACCGACATACATTTAAAAAAAAAATACGCGCCGAATTGAAAACCTCCATTTTTGGAAGTCGGGTTAAAAAAAATATATACACCATTCGAACCATTGCAGAGTTGGAATTGATTCCAATTAGGACATTAAGGAGGTAATGGAATCGTGTGAAATAGGGCCATTGGAGCAAATTTATTATGCCAATATGTAATTTAGGTGGGCATATGTGGAAGGAGTGCCGGCGATGGCTCGTTAGGGCGATTGATACCACTCCATTAAATTGTGGTTAGTAGGCTATGTGCGGCCGTTAATGTAATTAGCTACGCGTTACATTGTGTACAAACTATTTGTATACTTACCTTTATTGCATACTTTTTTACCATTGAAAATTATAATCATTTTATGATAATTAAAATAACCAAAATTATATTCTATATATAAAATAATAGTAACAAGCCATACGCTCGGGAGGCTATAGAATCGAGTAGAAGGCTTTTAGTCCCGAGGTAAACACTACTTTTCACTTCAATTGCGAGAAAATAAAATAAACAACGATTATAATATTGAAAATGGTTATCAGATGCAAATCGCCTGAGACGTGTTTTTGGCCATAGCTCCGAGGACTTTGAGAGGATTGACATGGGAATAGTACCATGGGTTGAGGAATTTATCGTAACACACGGTGTGAGAATGAATTTTGAAGAAGAGATTTTTATTTCAGAATTTTTTTTTCGTAAATTTTTGTATTCATTTTCAATGCTTCGATTCTTGTGGAGACTGCGAAATCTGTTAATTTTTTAGTAGCGTAGTAGTAGTTTTTGAGTAGCGCTTGGCTGCAATCAGACCTGCTTGTAAGTGGTGATGCAGCCTAAGGTGAAGCGCGTATTAAATTATATTAAGGGTAGAGCTTGAATTTAACAAGTAGCTATCTATTACTATGCAGAAATTATAATACTATGTACTTAGTTGTGTATACCTTTATAAGTTTTTAAACAAAAATGTAGGTAGGAAACTGATTTTATAGAGTCCCTTCCTATTTAAAAGCACAACTTTTTAGGCAAAAGAATAAAAGTCTATACTAGAAATTTAGCATTATGGTATTATATTCAAAAGTAAATAATTAACCTATTTCAAAGCAAAAGTAGTAACGGAAAAGAAATTAAACGAAATGCAAAATTTAACACTTTTATATTATTGAAAGATTCAAAGCATCAGTTCAAAATGAATACAAAATATTTACACAATTTAGATTATATTTTCACACAGGAATTAGGACACATATACCAATAAATACAACAATTAAATATAAAGAGTTACAGCAAGAATACTTATCTTTACTCTAGGTGGCTCGTAGAAAAAAACTCCCCTATCTCATAAGAACAGTGGGTTTTATAGGTTAAGATTCCCCCCCATATACCCACACCTCTTTCCTATTCCAAGTTTGACAACGTAACAGCATTTTGTTTATAACAAACTGTATAACGGAATTAACAACGAATATATATTTCCAATCACTAATTAATATACTTAACTCTTAATTATTAAAAGCATTTTCAAGTTAATACACCATTTAGTTTAAGCTAGAAGTAGAAAAATACACCAAAGTCCAATATAAGAATCAAAAGGAAGTATCAATTGATATACATAAATTCTTAATTACAGTAAATCATTACTCAAAATACAGTTATGACTAATCATTTATCACAATAATAATTATCAAATATTTATCTACATTTAAAACAGAATTATAATTTAATTAAGTAACTATTTTACAATTATCTCTTAAAACGCTATGATAGTCAATTGACCTATTTCTAAATTACATTATTTATTTGAAGCTTATCTATCAACACTTTGTGTTGCTAAATTATTAATTATTTATTTTAATAATGTCTACACTCTTTTTCTGAATAAACATAAATATTTAGTTTCACAAATATAATTATCCTATGGATATTACCAACATATCAAGTGAGAATACAAGTGTTGCCACACTTTAATAACAAATAATGTTTACCTTATACAAAATTCAGTGTTTACCCACTGTAATATTTAATTATTCCTCATGAATCACAAAATAGAGTTTTTTTATTTTCCAATAATCTATCACGGCCAGACTGACCGTGCTTCGTTCTCGAAGCATAACGAAAAAAAAAACTAAACAAATTTCCTAGTGTTTGACCGTGCTTCGTTCTCTAAGCATAACGAGAAAAAGACCATAACATTCTACACCACTCTTCAAAAAAAAATATGTGTGTGAACACCAAAATCACCACACAACTCCAAAAACATCAAACTTTTTTTTCCACACAGGACACGGCCTCTAACCCCAGTAGTTTTCAAGCAGCACCAAAGCCATGAACCCTAATGGTTTTAGAGCACCACAAAAATTTCCTATATCCTTTAACCCCAAAGGTTTTGAAGCCCACACTGAAAATTTAATGTCCTTCAACCCCATTGGTTTTAAAGCAATACCCATTAAATAATAATAATAAACTATTATCATTATCTATCAATGGTCTTCAATACAATTTTTTTTTTTCACTAACCTTAACAAAAATCGATCATTTTCAAAAATATTGATCATTGTATGGACCTTTGAATTTAGCGATAATTGCAGTTTCCATAAACCGCTTGGCCAGTCTGACGTATTACATGGTGAACTTAACATATTTATTATATTATTGTAACACATTTACTTTTAATCCTATGATGTGTAAGCATTGTCACAGTTGTAAAATGTAGTGAAATATACTGAAGCAATTCGATCAACGTGCAATACGCGTCTCAACAGCGCCTTTAGCAAAAAATGAAGCAGAATCAGAATTTGGGTAAAGACACTGATTCACTCCAGCATAACTCACTCACAATTAAATTACGTCAAAATTAATAATATTACCTCTCTCGTCAGTGATTTCAATGCTAATACATCACCATTTCCAAATACCACCAATAATCCATTACATACCTACTAAATCTCAAGTAATACCAACATTTTTATTACTCTATGGCAAACATAACTAAGTCTAACACAAATTGAAAACTAGTAGAGTATCCAAAGCATCTTTAATGATTTCTACTATTCTAAAATTTTCCTATATTTTTTTTACTAACGAAGTATGTTCTATCTGTAAATACTAGTGAAAAGTTTTACTAGATTTTCGAAAAAGACCCGTACAATCTAAATGTACAGTACATTGAAAGGCACAGGTTTTTTTTGTTGTTGGATGTAACATTTCTTGTTTTAGGCCCCGAATGTAATTTTCGTTCTGTCAAATCAAACAATGAGAAAGATGTTTCTTAATAATATTAGTTAGTCTAGAAATCAAAAAAACTCAGAAACTTAGTTTTGTAATGTAACAAATTATTTTGTAGGTACACACAAAATTTACCTGTTTTGACGGTACTTCTTTTATTATTGTTAGACCTAGGGGTATTTTGCAAATATTTTTTTCTTAAATCAAAATCGAGGTGTTGAATAATTGAAATAAATCATTACTATACAAGTTATTTTGTTATTTGGTTCCTATACCCCCACACAGATCAATTAATTGACTTTCCGAAAAACTAATCATTCAATTTTGTAAAAGTCTTCACTTTTCTCTTTCATAGTTACAATATACAACATAGCCTTTGCTAATTTTTCTTTTCTGGATACAAATGACAATGCAATACCCTTTTTTCTAGCGCCAAAGTTTCAAAGCACGATAAAGCAGAGCCCCGAAGAGCCTTACCGTCTTTAGCTACTTTTTGAATACTGCTCCATCCAAGCTCGGTGCCGAGTGACTCGATGCTCTTGCACCAGGTCTTGGCCTGCTGTCCGTCTTCTCAGGATCGAAGATGGGCAGCGCGATGTCATCGCTGCGATGATTGGGCGTTAAAGAACTATGTATACTCTTTAAGATTCCTTGCAGCTGCTCGGCGTTAAGATTCATTGTTTCTCGATGTCCAATCCCTGTGTAATACACAAAACACTATTACGATTGTCATAAAATAGTTCCATCCCACTTCTGATATTAAATTAAATTGAGGGTAGAGCTTGAATTTAACAAGTAGCTATCTATTACTATGCAGAAATTATAATACTATGTACTTAGTTGTGTATACCTTTAAAAGTTTTTAAACCAAAAATGTAGGTAGGAAACTGATTTTATAGAGTCTCTTCCTATTTAAAAGCACAACTTTTTAGGCAAAAGAATAAAACTATACTAGAAATTTAGCATTATGGTATTATATTCAAAAGTAAATAATTAACCTATTTCAAAGCAAAAGTAGTAACGGAAAAGAAATTAAACGAAATGCAAAATTTAACACTTTTATATTATTGAAAGATTCAAAGCATCAGTTCAAAATGAATACAAAATATTTACACAATTTAGATTATATTTTCACACAGGAATTAGGACACATATACCAATAAATACAACAATTAAATATAAAGAGTTACAGCAAGAATACTTATCTTTACTCTAGGTGGCTCGTAGACAAAAACTCCCCTATCTCATAAGAACAGTGGGTTTTATAGGTTAAGATTCCCCCCCATATACCCACACCTCTTTCCTATTCCAAGTTTGACAACGTAACAGCATTTTGTTTATAACAAACTGTATAACGGAATTAACAACGAATATATATTTCCAATCACTAATTAATATACTTAACTCTTAATTATTAAAAGCATTTTCAAGTTAATACACCATTTAGTTTAAGCTAGAAGTAGAAAAATACACCAAAGTCCAATCTAAGAATCAAAAGGAAGTATCAATTGATATACATAAATTCTTAATTACAGTAAATCATTACTCAAAATACAGTTATGACTAATCATTTATCACAATAATAATTATCAAATATTTATCTACATTTAAAACAGAATTATAATTTAATTAAGTAACTATTTTACAATTATCTCTTAAAACGCTATGATAGTCAATTGACCTATTTCTAAATTACATTATTTATTTGAAGCTTATCTATCAACACTTTGTGTTGCTAAATTATTAATTATTTATTTTAATAATGTCTACACTCTTTTTCTGAATAAACATAAATATTTAGTTTCACAAATATAATTATCCTATGGATATTACCAACATATCTAGTGAGAATACAAGTGTTGCCACACTTTAATAACAAATAATGTTTACCTTATACAAAATTCAGTGTTTACCCACTGTAATATTTAATTATTCCTCATGAATCACAAAATAGAGTTCTTTTATTTTCCAATAATCTATCACGCGCTTGCCTGTAAGATACTATACTAGCTTATGCCAACGACCGCGTGATTAATTTTTTTCTAATTCCCGCGGGAACTCCTGAATTTTCCGGAATGACGTAGCCTATATCACTCTCCAGGTCGTATCGTCATGATTTTTTTCGTGTAAAATATATCCTATGTTACCCGGATCATAATAACGAATCGATTAGCTCTTCATTTTTCAAAATAGGCTCAGTAGAGTTAGATTTAATGTATTAATAGTCTTTAAGAGGCAATATTTTTGAATCTACGCCTTGCATGGTCGAAAATGCAGGTAACACTGGTCTGTGGACTCTATGATTTGTATTCTAATGGTGGCGGCCGTGTTGTGTGAATTGCTAAATTAAAGTTTAATTATGTAGATAACCAGTGTTTCGTTTTAATAATACTTTAGGCGCTACAGTGGAACATACATAAATACATACCATTGACATAATTTTTTTTTAATACTGCCTAAATTATAAGCCTTTGCCCTTCCCTTTGGCCCTTGCCGTAGTTGGGTTAAAAGTGAAAACAGACAATATGACGTAGTAAATCCTGCTCCCCTATTCAATCTATAGTTCTCGCGCGAGTTGAATGTAGAGCAGTAAAAGTATGGTGACACATACATAAGCTCTGCATTCAACTCGCGCGCGAACTAACTCTCTAAATGAAATCGATCATTTTCATTCAATTTATAAAAACAATATAACATTTTTCTCATTGTAAAAAATGTTTCTGCAAACTAATAATTGTGTATTTTTTTAATCTATAGCTCCTCGTAAAACACCATAACAAATAGCATTTCAATCTGATGCTATCAAAGTTAGGGATGAAAGAGGAATGATGGATTGTTTGAAAACAAAACGGGTGCTCCCGATTCAAATCAACTTTCGCCGTTCAAGTATTAAACTAGTAGGTACAATCAACTTCTGTACATTTTAAAAGTTGATTCCAATCTGTTCTAAAGGATTTCAGAAATGAACCAACACATAAAGGAGCTTTAGGTTTTAGCATTGAAAATGGTTATCAGATGCAAGTCTAAGCAAAGTCAAAGTCAAGAACTTTGACTTTGCTTAGACTTAAGACATGGTTAAAACGTGACAGATTTATGTTACTCACAAAAGTCTATCTCGTTTTAACTCTAAGTAAAGCTGAGTCAAGTCAAAGTACGCTCTATAGATCTCAGCAATAGTGCATACCCTGCCGTGCCGTTCCATTAATCTCCAGTGGGGATAGACCTTAAGTAGTAGATAATATTGTAGTATTATCTAAAACCTGTCAGTCGCGACATACAGCAAGCCGACCAGGCTTTTACTGATACGACGATAAATACAGGTACGACTCCATTAATATGATGTTATGGTTATTAGTACTGAATTTCATAACAACACTCCTTTGTTTTTTTTTTCGATTTCGCAAAGGGTTTACTCAACAGATTGCTCGATGCGTGGTATCTGTATGAATTACAAAAAAATAACATCTATACGAATTTCAAAAAATAACTATTTATTACATCTCTCATATTCGGTAAGTAGCTCCTTATTACCCCCAAATGGGGCTTGTAGGTGACCAATTAGTGCTCTAGGGTAATAATGTAGCTAGAAAAGCCCTAGGGCGGTAAGTAATTAAAAAAAAACTCTTCACTCTTTCAAAAGGTTCGCGTACATCTAACCATCATACTGGCAATATACGAGTACATCATGCATTCAGCCCAATGACAAAAGAGGTCGCTATTCAGCCTTGTCTTCGTATGAGTATAATAGTCATCAATTTTAAATATCGAACGGCGAAGCTCAATTTCGTTCTTAAAAAAATAAAATAAAAAAAAAGATGAAAAAAGGCGGTAATAGAAAACTTTTACTTTAAATATTGTTTGCTTTTGGGATTTTTTTATAATTACGTACTAATTAGGAAAAAATGAGTGTTTCTGCAAGTGATGAAGATATAAGCTGCACTCCCGATTCAATGAAAATGGAAGCTGAAGCAGCAATTAACAATATTTTGCCTGAAAGTTCTAAAGAGAGAGATTTGAAAACTTACGACGAGTTCATGAAGTGGCGAAAAGAAAAACGAGTAGTCTTTATCTGAGTCTGTATTCTTAACATACTTTAGTGAGCTATCAAAAAAGCTGCAGCCATCTAGTTTGTGGTGCATTTATTCAATGTTAAAAGCAACTATGAGTACTAAACTAGCGGCACGCTATGATGGCCGGTTTGACGTTTGTCCGCTCATGAAGTTCCGTATTAATTGATAACGACTTTGAAGGAAATAATTGTATTACTTTATTGACGATAGTGATGTGCAGAGATTCATAAATTTTATCGAATGTAGTTTTAGGTTTAGGACTCAAAATTTATTTATTAAATTGATTTCTTAAATGTATACAAGTGTAGAAAAATCAGTTTGCACCATTTAAGGGGTGAATGTACTTGTGAATATGAACAATTTTCACTATGTGGACAAACCTCTGAAATCGCAAAAAAATATCAATAAATTTTTAAAAATGGAATCTAATACGATCGTCACATAGGATCGCTGGCTAGCACAACTACTACCTCCGGCAAACTCGCGTCAATGCTCAATGCAAAACAAAGCAGTTTCGAATTGACGTTGCTTCGAAAAGTATAAACTGTCAGTGCAATGCGATTGTGATATAGTTTTGACCTGGCTTTGGATTTCAAATATTGATACTGCATTACTGTTGACCCTTGCTCGTTAATTTGGACTCTGTTCAAGCCCTTTGTTGTGGATTTCGTCGATATGACCGAACGTACGCAGAGAACTGTTCTAAATAGTCAGACACGTGAGTTCGTAATATCCTTCGTAACTATTTCGATCGTGAAGCTCAAAATGGAGGGCCAATTTTACCTATAACGTCAGTGGTTGAACGCGTAGCTGATGCGCTTAATATTGGACAACGAACTGTTAGACGGATAACTAAAAAAAAATATGGCGAGACTGGCACAGAAGAAAATAAACTTCACACACCAAAAAAGAGAAAACGAGCAAAACCAGTCGTAGGCATCGATAGCTTTGATGCCGATGCTATCCGAAGACATGTTTACGGCTACTATTTACAGAAGGAGTATCCAACAAGAAAAAAGTTGGTGCATTCACTGAAGGAAGCTGGATTATTCTTCGGTGGGGAAAGTTCTTTAACGAAGATTTTGAAGACCATTGGATTTCGATACAAAAAATGTAACAAACGCAAAATATTGATGGAAAGATTTGATATAGCGATGGCAAGGTATACTTTTTTACGGCAAGTGAAAGAAATCAAAAATTGGCAAAATGTTGTGTTCTTGGATGAAACATGGCTTAATGCTGACCATACTGTAAGCCGTTCTTGGAACGATGACACAGCAGCATCTACTTCCAAAGTTCCTGTAGGAAAAGGATCGCGACTTATAATTTGTCACGCCGGAACCATCAACGGGTTTGTCGAAGGTTCTCTCATGGCTTTTGCGTCAAAAACCACTGGAGACTATCATGAAGACATGAATGGAGAAAAGTTTACTGAATGGTTTACCTCAATGTTGTGTAGCCTCCCTGAACCATCTATTATAATTATGGACAACGCCCCATACCACTCGATGCAAATTGACAAGCCACCTGCCCAATCCCAAAAGAAAGCTGATATCGTCGCATGGCTTCGTAAAAATGGCGTAGATGCAAACATGAATATGTTAAAAGCGGAATTAGTACGTCTTTTAAAAGAAAACAAACCAACCAAGATCCGATACGTCATTGACGAAATAGCATTAGAACATGGGCACAGAGTTATACGGTTACCGCCTTACCATTGTGAGTATAATGCGATTGAGTTGGTGTGGGCTCAAATTAAGGGATATGCTGCAAGACACAATACAGAACCCCCATTTACCACAAAAAAAATGCTAAAATTATTAGAAGAAGCTTGTGAACATGTGACTAAAGGAGACTGGGAAAAGGTTGTGAATAGAACTGTTAAATTAATAAGGGAAGATTATGAAAGAGATGTGAAAATAGATAATATTATAGAAAACGAACATATAATTATTAATGTATGTGATGATAGCAGTGACGACAGTGAAAATAGTAGTATGGACGAATCTGATTAATTATGGCCTTTTGTGGCACCTTTTTTGGTATCTTTTGTATTCATATGTTTCTTGTGTGCATATAAAGTATGTATATTCATTTTCGTTCAAATATTCAGTTCGTTCAAATAAATTAAATAAACATATACATTTTTGTTTTATTAAACCTATTTAATCAGGTACAAAAACAAAACTTAATTGTTTTTTGTTCGAGAATAAATTGACATTCCACATCACTATTGTAATGTGTCAAACCGGCCATCATAGCGTGCCGCTAGTGTAAACACGACATCAATATCAAGAACTTTTCAAAATTATCATCTTTTCTAAAAAGACAATCAGCTGGGCACAAAAGCAAAAAGTCAAAGGTTTCTACAGCGCAAGACGTGAAAACATTCATAAATGAAGCCCCTGATGACATATATTTAGCTGTTAAGGTACGTAAAATAACAAATCACATAATGATAATACTTCACCATTTATCTTTTAAATTCTTACAATCCTATAAAACATACTTATTTTTATATTTCGCTTGTTTTAAGTGGTTCTTATCTTCGGTATAACTGGCGCATGCCGAGGTATTGAATTGACAAATATAACAATAGAGAACATAGAACGACAGGGTCAGTTGTTAGTAATTAAACTACCGAACACAAAAACTAAAATTGACCGAACATTTGTAGTTCCTCAAGAATTCTTTGAATTCGTACAAAAATACAGAAATCTTCGTCCTGAGAATGTAAACACCAACCTATTTTTTTTTGAAGTACCACCAAGGCAAGTGCTACAAACAAGTTATTGGAAAAAATACCATCAGAAGTATGCCGAAGCAAATCGCAAGTTATTTAAAGTTAGCAAACCCGGAATTGTACACAGGTCATTGCTTCCGGAGAACATCGGCTACACTTTTAGCCGATGCTGGGGCTAACTTAACCACTATAATCAGGCAGTCGTATAAAAAGGCACGGTGGGTGGTAATCCAGCAAGGTAGCTGAAGGTTACATTGAAGATTCAATACAAAATAAAAGTAAAATTACCAACCAAATAACGAAAACTATTCAGCTTTCAAAAAATGAAACATCTTTCTCAAGAGATGATCCGCAACCATCAACTTGTGCTGAGGAAAGCTTCATCCCGTTAGATTTTGTCTATGACCAACAAATATCACAATCTCAAACTATTAACATACCCAAAAAACACCTGCCCCTAAAATTTTAAAATTGTTCTCATTTCACTATAAATTTTAACTAATAAAATGTTTCATTCTTGTAATGCCGGTTTTTTTCTGCTTACCTGACAATCGACATGTAAAGCAGAGTAGTTAGCTCGGGTGTAAGCATCAATTGCACCCTCGAACTATAGGCGCCCTCGCTGCGCTCGTGCGCTCCTAAATATCTCGGGCTGCAATTGATGCCTTACAACCCTTGGCTACTAATCTACTACTCATGCTCTGAATATTCTCAACTTGCACGTAAGATATCTAATTTATTTGTTCCACTAGATTTTACTAATAAAATAATTAGATACCTACGGAATTCTATCTCTATATTTATCTTTCTATCGCGTAAATCTTATCCCTTCAGACGCGACGCGTGTAGACTTAAGCTTGACTTCTAAATTCTTGTAATTACTGGGCCGGTAATCGATTGCAATGAGACTACAGTTACTTTAAAAATAGGTAAAAGATATATCATTATTAATACATTTTGTAGCAACCGAATAGGGGTATGGGTTTAATTTAACTGCTATACCCCTAACAGGTTAGCCCGCTACCATCTTAGACTGCATCGTCACTTCCCATCAGGTGAGATTGCAGCCAAGGGCTAAATTGTAGTGGAATAAAAAAGGCCATACGTTTTTTTTGCGATGAAAGTTTTTCATTTGAAAACTATAAATCCAATTACTTGGATATGTCAATATGTACTTGTTGGGTTTTTCATCCCAATTCAATAAATTAATTGTTTTTTTTTAAATTTATATATTAAGATTTTAGATTATATCTACACGGATTCGTTAAGTAGGTAGTTAAAACACAGACAGGCACAGATTGGTAAAAATAACATACCTGAGAGCCATCCAATAGAAAAATAAAGGTAACTACGCCTTTACGCGGTAAAAATTCAGAAAAATCCCACACGGATTCCTCTCGAGTCTAAACGAGAAATCCGGTATTTTCGGGTGTTTGAGCATTTTCATTAAAGTATACATGGATGGGTTAAAGACGCACCTGGGCTGAGAATTACTAATCCAACTAAGTGGAAATTCTTTTAGCATTACGTCTACACTTTCAATTTTATTTCAGTACACCTTTATTTTAACCTTCGTCTGGTATGCCGCAGCTTAGGTTTAGGAAAAATCTAATTTTCTCTGATCTAATATTAACTTTGGAAACTATAATTTTCCAGGATAAAACCCTAATGACTTTCTCGAGATGCAAACTATCTTTCTCGGTTGAACAGTTGGGTCGTTAAAGATTAGATAGACAGACAGACACATTCACCTTTAAAATATTAGTATAGATGGAACTATTTTAGCATTAAATACTTTGACATGTACAAAATATACTCATTTTAAAAATCTGTAAATTTTTGCAAAAGTGAATTTGAATTTGCCTACAGAATAAAAAAATAGAGCATTAAACTATAGCTCGACTACTAACCGAAGCCACCTACCCAGCCACACCGTAAAATTTAGAAATTATAAATTCCTAAATTGACCCTGCCGGAGATCGAACCCGGGACCTCCGCACGTTAATAGTTACAACAGTGGTCAACAATGCACCGGAAGGTTGTCAAAAGGGAGTATAGTATAAAAAACAATTTATTTTCACCGAAATACACTTCCATGGTCATTCTGCTGTACGAAATTTCTCTACCATCAGAACCCCATTTACCGTTTATCGCCATAAGATAAGCGAGAGCCTTCATATCACTGATAACACTATCACAACATCGAAATTACACTCGCGACAAAGTGCTTACAGTCGACGTTTTTATATAGAGGGGCTTTTACCGAATAAGTATTGGCATCTGAATAAGCAACATTGCTAATTCAACTAAAGTTACAGTCCCAAAAACATATCTGACCCAGTGACAGCGTCGCTAGTAGGGATATAAACCCAGTCATTTGGTATTTTTACCTGGAAAGTTTCTCGGGAGTTTTGAAAATTGGTGTATTTTATAGACTTCGACGCGTTCTTTCGTATCTTTGCCGCTCGCGCCGCCATTTTTAAAAATTGCATCCAGAAACAGTTTTTTTACAATAACTCCTTTTGGACTAATTTTACGATGTAAATAGTTATGTAATAAATTAAACGAGAGGAAATTTTCTACGGTTTATGTAGCAACCTTTTTTTGTTAAATCAATAGTTTCATCGTACGAGAGCCGCAAACCTAAAAACCTAAATTCACCTTCCACAGTTCAAATACTGTGGAAGGTGAATACTAATACTACTGATGAATATGTATTTCCAATGATATTATGTGACAACTTAATCAAATCCCTAATGATAAAGCTATATCATTGATTATCGTGGTAATTTTGTTGGAGTAACGTTGACATAAACTCAATTCTAATTAACGGATTGAGTAATGAATTAATATTATGCGCTACAAATTATTATTATTTAAAAAAGAGAAAAAGCCTTCTTGCTCTTTTATTCTTCATGACTTTGAATTTTTTTTCTATCGAGAAAGTTTCGTCCAATCACGTTTTCCTGTGATCCAATACTTGAAAATATTATGAATTATAGTACCTATGTATTAATTTCAAATTCTTCGATGCATGCTTCGACAAATTTAATATATCGATTTTAGAATTGACGAAAACGGACTAGTCAGAACATGTAGAGTGTAGACCTATCTGCGTCACATGCTCACAGCGTATTCATACAGTGGGTCAATGCCCATACAAATGAAAGACCTTTCTACCGTGACAGTTGTAGCACCTAAAACTACGGCATCCATATACTAATATTATAAATGCCAAAATGTGTCTGTCTGTATGCTACGCTTTAACGGGCCCATCTTTACAACCGATTTTGATGAAATTGGTATAGAGGTAGGTAGGTTGCATCCCGCGGAAGGGCATATGCGTTTTATCCCGGAAAATTAAGCAGTTCAGGCTGAAAAATCAGAAAATCAGGCAGTCTATAATATGCCCATAAGCTATATGTTTTATAGTTCCATGTATACCTTTATTATAACCATAGGTTGAGAGAGATAGAAAACTATTGACTATTCTGTAATACTAATTTGATATCAGTGTGAAGAAATGTTGTATTGGAAATGCTGCTGGTAGTTTCCTCCGTCACGTCCCTGTCACATTATTTTTTTGGTCAAACGACTGGTAGGAAATAACTTATTTCCTTAAACTGTGGCGAAAGTATCCAATAGTAGTTGAGTCTCGTAAACGACTGACTTTCAAATGTCAAAAATTCAACATATTTAACCGAATTCTTTACACATGTCGACGAACAACGAGAAGTACGAGAAGGTATTTGAGCGGGCACGTAACGTCGTAAATTTCCACGAAAATAAGCAATACCCTGTAGAAAACAGACTCTCCGAGCATTGACACTAACATAAACACAGATAAACAATCGCATTGCCCGATTCGGCGATTTCATAAATTATGTATACCTACGGCTGTACTCTCGCAGCGGATTGATATGAAACACGCGGCTTACGTAAACAACCTCGATTTGGTATCCATTAGTGCTGAAGAGGTGTGAATGTTTCTACAGATTATGTTCAAATACTTCCTATTTGTATCGCCAAGTCGTAAGTTTACTTGCTAAATTGACGTTGACGTGACAGTGACAGACAGTCGACGACTGCAAGGTAGGATACTTACAGAAATGAATTTACTGTAAGTTTAAAAAAAAGGTTGATTTATAATATTATATTGTGTGCCTAGGGGAAAACGGTTTTTGATGAGTCTGGCATCATCCGAAGTCTGAAATCATGTTTCACCCCGCGGCACACACTACATTTTTTCATTGAAAGTGCGAGTTTTATTAAAATTGTTTGTCTTATTATTTTAGTTGCTAGGTTGTTATTTGAAATAACTGTCAGTTTAGTTGATGGTTAAAATGTCAACTATAAAGGTTTGAAATAAACAAAAGATACTCTGAAAGGATTGAAAGGAGGGCTGCTAGTTGTACTATTACCTATTCGGGGCTACTAGGTCATTCAGCGGGTAGAAAACCATGCCCTAGGGCAGAAATTGATGGTTTTCTTCTAGTTTCTACCCGCTGAATGACGTATTCGTCTGAAATTGACTAGTTTTGGGTGGCTCAATAGGCATTTTCAATTCAAGTTATGTGAAAAATAAATTATTGCGAATGTTACTCTTAGGTCTACCAGCAATAAGCTGTAAATTAATTCGCTATTTATTTTAAAGACCATTTCGTGAATTTCCTCTATCAATTAAGAACTAGTTAATAATGACCACCATCGCAAGTCGCAAGCATTAGCTTGCATTAAGCATAGAAAAATACCCATCATAAGCCTATTAATTTTTCTATCGTCGATGAGAGATACATGGTGTATAGCTCTTTGCTATACAGTTAATGCTAAAAATAACAATAAAATAAGGTATATTTTTCCAAACCCAATAACAATCTATTACGGTTCGTTTACATTAAAGCTCAAACTAAAGAAAACCGTTTATTTATTATCGCTGATGAAATTCTTTTAGCTTGAGAGCTTTTCCAGATATTTCATGGGAATTGATTCTTGTTATGATGCTGTTTTGACTTTTGATCTGAGAGTGAGTACAATTATGGGTGGCTGTTAATCGAGTTTTCTCGTTTATGCTTTACAGTTATTGGTTTTGGATAAAGCCACGTTATTTAGATTTGACCTAAATTATTCTGCCTTTTTCTTAGTAACGGGATTAACAAAATAAGGACGAATAATTAATTATTACGGTAATAAATAGAGCCCATTTCTCTATCTTCGAGTAACGTTTTACCGACGAATATGATAAAATAGATAGATCTCATATTAATTGCGCACACCTAAAACAAAGACAGATAACAAAAAGCTTAAAAAAATAAAACAGAAGAGTGCAAGGGCGGTATTTTTGCTAAAGCAATCTTTTCCAGACCTATGATTATTCAATTTGTAATTTGTTTGTAATTTTGACAGAGTTCCTAAATTAAAAAAAAAAACAAAATAAAAACATCATAAGGGTTAGAACATTTTTGACCTGACCTATCTACCGTTCCGTTTTTCTTTCGAAATATTGGCAACCAATTAAACCTGTTTTAATCAATACAAGCAAATATTATTATGTGAGACAAAATCTTTTAAAGTGTCAGGTTTCCGAGATATAAGCTATCAAAGTTGTACATAGAGTAGATTATAATGTACATAAAAACATACGAGTACATACGTAAATAATAATTAATTTAATTTAAAATAGACGCATGAGCGTTTCACGGTTTTCCAGATTGCCAAAAAAGCGCCTCTAGGGTTAGTATGAGTAACAAACTGTAACTCATACTAACCCTAGAGGCGCTTTTACACGACAACTCTTTAGCGTTAATAGAATTCAGACGTTGAAACTTAGTAGGGTCAGACTCAAAGTAGGTATAATAGGCCTCAAGATCCTTGATTAAAAGTCGCATTCGACCTACGACCAATTTTTAATTCGAAAGGTTTCTGTTTTGATCTGGTGCGATATATGTTCGAACTAAAGCTTTAAAACAAGTGCTTTCGAGTTAATTTTACTTCCACGTCAAAGTTTCGACGCTGGAATCCTATCATGGTTGGCGAGATGTTACATCTCATACGGATTACAGAAATACATGCCTTTGACGCCTGCCCTAAAGCGATTCGCAGTTATCCCGTTATCAAGGATATTTATAAAGTACCCCCAATTTCATTGTTTGATTCAGCGTTCGGGTACCATTGAATGGATTTAGACTTTGCTTTGTTCTTTTCCAGTGGCATTAGGACGTGAATGTGATGTGCCTTATGGGGTCATTTTACGCTATATTTGTAACTAGATAATGCCCGCAACTTCGTCCGCGTGGACTCATTTTTTTTTTATTCCCGGAGGAACTCCTTAATCTCCCGGGATAAAAACCTATGTCCTTCTCCGGGATGTAACCTACCGGTATACCAAATTTCATCAAAATCGGTTAAATTAATAAAATCGGGCCGTGAAAGCGTAGCAGATAGATAGACAGACAGACACACTTTCGCATATATAATATTAGTATGGATTTTTAGGTTTGCTCAACGTACTTGAATGCGATCATCTTAGTAGGTACACTGATAAGTACCTAAGCGAATACTCACCATCGTCATTATCACCATCACAACCAACCCATCTCAGCATGATTAGGAGTTGGACATAATTCACCACGGTGGCCAAGAAGTGCGATTTGGCAAACTTCACACACCGTTGAGATTATTATGGACACTAGCTGATGCCCGTGACTTTTTTAAATTTTCTAGAATAAAAAGTGCCTATGTCACTCTCCAGGTAATCATCATATATCGAAAAGAAAGAGGTGGACGTCTGAGATCCGAACCAAGGAACCCTAAAATAGGTAAACGGAGTTATACATTTTATAGAGGTCAACTTGAAACCAAATAAACCAATGGTAATTAAACAAAAATACCACAAAATCAATCAATCAAACAACTAAGTATACGCGTTAAAAAAAATCATGTCGTAGCTCTGTTGCAGCGTGATTGAATGACGACCTCCGTGGTACAGTGCGTAGCGCTGTTGTCTTAACGTGCGGAGGTCCCGGGTTCGATCCCCGGCAGGGTCAATTTGGGAATTTATAATTTCTGAATTTTCCCTGGTCTGGCCTGGTGGGAGGCTTCGGCCGTGGCTAGTTACCATCCTACCGGCAAAGACGTGCTGCCAAGCGATTTAGCGTTCCGGTACGATGCCGTGTAGAAACTGAATAGGGGTATGGGTTTAATATAACTGCCATGCCCGTAACAGGTTAGCCCGCTACCATCTTAGACTGCATCATCACTTACCATCAGGTGAGATGGCAGTCAAGGGCTAACTTGTAGTGGATTAAAAAAAAACAACAAATAAATACACTTTCGCATATTGGTATGATCCAATAACTACAATTTCATATCAAACTTTTGTACAAACAGAACAAAAATATTTGCAGCCAATCACATCGCTAGTAGAAAAATAGAACACATAAAAATTGGAACAGATTCCGTGGAAAAAATGGAATACTCCATTGAGTAGCATAATGTATTCTCGGTTAGAATTTCATTTGCATGCGATTGTACATGGCCCTTAGAGCCGGTTTACATCATGCGAGCTTGCGTGCGAGTTAGAAGAGCCAGTTACTGGCTACTGCGGGATATATACCATATACCGTTTAACAGTCAGCGGGCGATGGAGAAAACTATGCTCAGGGTTTCTTTAAATGGTTAAATCAGAAATGAAGAGAACTAGAGCTACCGACATAGCTGCGAAGCTAAGGGGCAATGGGTGCCCTTATCCCCAGGGTTGGGTGTGTTGCTGCTAGGTGGATGTACAAAATTAAGGAAGTCTCAAGAAGCAGCTGGATCCAGGTGGCGCAAACCCACGGCGTGTTAAGTCTCTACAGGAGACGTATGTCCAGCAGTGGAATATATGGACTGATATTACGACGACGGCGATGACAAAATATATTCAGTATTTTTTTTACTTTCACGGAAGAAATTACCTACAAGTTTGTCCGACATGGGTTCTATAACGTAGATGCTTCATGAAAAATTGATCTGTCAATCTATCATAGGCAACGGCTGCTCAAGCAGCCCGTGTACGTTTCTTATTCTAAACGCTCAACTGCTTGAGCTGTGTGTGTATAGCTGCTCTGTCTAATTAGCTTGCACGATGTAAATCAGCCTTAAGCTAGGGTTGACAACTCTTTCGGAATCGGAAAACTTCCTGTTTCTCTCATTGTGCAAATCTCCCGGAAAATCCTTTACGCGAACACAACATGGAAGTTTAGACTTGAAAATGGATACATGGAGTTTTTATTCCTTTTGTGATACCGTGCGCTTTGGTAAGTATACATTGAAAAAGCTTATAAGGGTAAGTCCACTTTTAGTCCCAAGTCACTTTTAGGGTGAAAACAAACTGTTGACAGGATAAGTAGTAACCCTAAGTAGAATAGGTTTTGTAACGCAGTAGAAAGAGATGACAATTATTTCAACGATCAATAACATAACGATTTCAGAAAGGACTATATTTCTTTTGTTGTCTATTTATGTCTGAATAACAGAAGGGACTGAATAACCCCTTTTTTGTGTACTATTTGAGTCGGCAATCCCTATTAAACTTTTATGTACTCGTTGCTTTCTATATCTGTTTTGTTCGGCAGACTTAGGGCGAAAGCATACTACGGACAGGACGGACGGAAATGTGAACTACCATTTGTAAGGTAGCCTAGTGTGCGCGCTTCATATAAAAATGAATTTATAGCAATACTAGATGATCCCCGCGACTTGTGCGCAAGCATATTTTTTTTTTGTTTTTCTGCGGAAACTTTAATTTTCCGGAATAAAATGTAGCCTTTATGTTATTCCAAACTATAATTTACCTCTGTGCCAATTTTCATCCAGATCCATTCAGCCGTTAAGGCAAGATTGGGTAACAAACACCATCCATACATAAATTCATCCAAACTTTCGCATTTTCGCATTTATAAGTAAGCATGATATTTCAATTTCAATTTCTATTTAGTCTCTCGCTAGTTAGACTCAATACTCAAGCATTGCATCCAGGTTATCACCTTTAGCACTCTAGAATTTTAGGATTATAGGGCACCCTACTTCTAGCTAATCTTATTAATATTATAAATGCGAAAGTTTGAATGGGTATATTGATGTATGGATGTATGGATGTTGATTAGGTACTCAATCACGCCCCAACGGCTGAACGGATCTGGCTGAAATTTGGCACAGAGATAGATTATAGTCTGAAATAGTACATACGCTACTTTTTATCACAAAAAAATTTTTGTGATAAAAAGTATTTCCCGATCAAAAAAGGATTTCTCGATCAAAAAACCTCGATCCACGCAGACGAAGTCGCGGGTATTAGCTAGTGCAATATATCTGTATGTATGTGTGTTTAGTAATTGTTTTTACGATAGTATGCGGGTAACGTCGAATATAGTTTTATTATGATGAATGCTATTCTCAGAGTTGGTCGTAAGGCAATACATGTCTGCCTGATTATCATAATACATATTTTAATGTGAATAGGTTGGCTAGAACATTACCGTAACGTATTAGAACGGTATTTTTAACAGCCACGATTTCAATAGTCTCAGGGTCACTCAGTGGGCAATGGAGAGAGCTAAAAAAATTACCACTTTGCAAAAACCCATGCTTAATAGCAGCTTTCTAGTACTAAGAGCTTACTAAAAGCTCAGACCAAACAGATAAAAGCCTCTGAGCTTAGCCGCGGACAGATACTTAGACAGAGGGACGAAGATAGCGAACTGAGAAACTATGAAGGTTTCTTTTTGACTAAAGACTGAAACAGTAACCGAAATAAGGGGTTCTAACACTGTTTTTGAAACTGTTATAAAACAGCAACACTCATAACGGAAACAGAAACGATACTGTAACCCAATCAATCTGTAACCATTTATTTCTGTTAATAAGTGTTTTTATCTATAACCCTAATAGGTGCATACCCTAATAAATTGCACGGTGTGATAGCGCGTTCTTCTCACTTCATTGGACTTTACACACACTGACACAACCATGGCCATGTTTTTCTTAAAACAATTGCAACCATCGCTGCTTTCACCTTAGGTTCAAATTAGAATACGCGTCAGCAGTAAACTAGGCAACGTCGCTATTTCGGTTACACTCTAAAACCCTTTAATTGTAGTACAGATTCGTTTCTGTTACAGAAATATAAGTGTTTCGGGTTAACAGAATTAAAAACACATTCAAAAGGGTTGCAGCTTCGTTTCTGTTACACTTTCATTCCGTAACACTTATATTTCTGTAACCTTTATGAATCTGTTAATTTCAGTCCCTGTTGTTGACTATGAACCCTTAAAGTCACTCTCCAGGTCCTTAACTGAATCCATGCAAAAAATCACGTCGATTCTCGCTCGGTTGCAGCATTATTAAGGGAAAACCAAGAAAGACTATATTTTATTCTCATTAATCAGAATAAAACCTGTAATATTATAAATGTGAAAATGTATTTGTTAAAAGTAGTAGGAAACTCTTCTCACCGATTAGGAATACGAAGAATAGAGAGAAATTCAAAAATAATTATCCACGTACTCACAATCAACTTCTGCTTTAACAAAATAACATGATGTAGTCCCAATTCCTTCGCTTCGCGAAACATTCAGGGCTCAATTATTGAGATGGCTCGGATACCGGCAACCGAGTCTTCCGGGAATTTAATTTTCGCTATAATAATATTAAGTATCTACTCCACTTTCAACCAAATTTCGGCATGATTACACCGAATCGGGTAATACGATTACCCATCAAAAACATAAATGTAAAATGAGAGCCAAGTTCAAAATTGTGATATATGTATATGCCTTGGTTGTTGACTTCAGCGACAAAAGAAGTGAGATCTAAATGGGTGCCAAGTTCAATAGTCAGTCCTGCAATTTATATATCCCATCAAAAACATAGATGTGAAATGAGAGCCAAGTGCAAAATTGTGATATATATGCCTTGGTTGTTGACTTCAGCGACAAAAGAAGTGAGATCTAAATGGGTGCCAAGTTCAATGGTCAGTCCTGAAATTTATTTATAACACCATATAATATTTTATAACAACTTAAAATATCATTTCTTCTTATAACTTAGTATAAAATGTTGAAGACTAAGGCTTTGGCTTGGCTAGTTTTCATATACGAATTATAGCGTTCACAAGTTGTAAAGCTGTAAGTTCTTATTTTATTCTTCCGAAAATTTGGCTTGCTGGTAGAAACTGTACTTTTAGGTACCTACTAAATAATAATTCGTATATGGAAACTAGCCAAGCCAAAGCCTTAGTCTTCAACATTTTATACTAAGTTATAAGAAGAAATGATATTTTAAGTTGTTATAAAATATTATATGGTGTTATAAATAAATTTCAGGACTGACCATTGAACTTGGCACCCATTTAGATCTCACTTCTTTTGTCGCTGAAGTCAACAACCAAGGCATATATATCACAATTTTGCACTTGGCTCTCATTTCACATCTATGTTTTTGATGGGATATATAAATTGCAGGACTGACTATTGAACTTGGCACCCATTTAGATCTCACTTCTTTTGTCGCTGAAGTCAACAACCAAGGCATATACATATATCACAATTTTGAACTTGGCTCTCATTTTACATTTATGTTTTTGATGGGATATCATTACTTTTTGTAAACGGTTGAATGTCACGTACTTTGACGTCCTTAAAATAATGATTATAACACTACAACATAAACGTCAACAATATTAAAATAATACGGCTTTAAGCAATGGTAGCATGCCTCGTGTCAGAGTTTTGATCTATCCTTTGATCATAAAAATGACGATTTTTGTACGTTTATATCTAAATAACCATTTGAGGTGTGCTTATGAAATTTGGAGCACATATGTATCTCACGGGTCTCAATATATGCGCCAAATTTGACATGTTTATGTGAAATAGTTTTTGAGTTATGAGGGGGTCAAAAGTGGCTCCAAATGGTTCGTGTAATATTACACACGGTGCTGCTCGCCAGTTTTTTTGAACTTTGGCTGGACACGCTTCCGCGTGTCTTGATAACTTTGATGCATGAAAATGAGTAGATGATAGCCGCGACTTCATTTGGTTTTTGAAAATCCAGTGGAATTCTCTTTGGTTTTCTGAGTTAAAGAGTTTTTTATGACTGTCAGTGGAATGCAGGCTATTTTTGTACAAAATTTTGTCAAAACCAGTTTAATGTATGGGCTGTAAAAAGGTACAAACACATACCCATTTTCAATGGATATTATTATAGTTGCTGGTCTATCGCAGAAAGAATCACAAAGTACTATCCACAATTAATATTAGAATAGAGATGATGATAACTCAATCAAATCAGTCACTCTTTATCAAACTTAAAAACGTACTTATAGTATGGAAGTTGCATGAAATTCACAATTGTTACGTCATCAAATTTCAACGCACTTTTTTTTATCAAACTTAGAACTAACCGACGATGTGAATTTTAGGTCTTTTGGAAGACCCTCTGTTTAATAATCAGTTTTGATATTGATTAATGTGAAAGTGTACCTATATTATTCATCCCTTTGACGACATACGGAGCTCACATGCCGGAATTGGCCGGAAACGGACATAGGTTACCTTTTATCCGAGGGAATAATAGAGTTCTCAACAGATTAAACAAAATCCTAAATCTACGCGTGTCCAATTCACCGACATCTTTTAGTTTCGATATAAGTATCCGATAATTATTATCAGACTTATTTTTTAATTCAATTTTATCCTGGAAATATTCCATTGACAGCCTTTAACACAATAAGCATCGCGAACGAGTAGGAGGAACAATAAAATTATCTGTAAGTATTGTTATATTCTGCGCAATAAACGCTAATGCGGCATTGTCAATTGTCATGAGGGCACGTACTCGGTACGCCGTACCTATACCGTAACCGTTACCATCTGTAGCATCTTCAGGGTCTTATCATAAGGGAAACGGGAAAACTTAGAGATTTTCCCGTTGTCCTACGTGAACGACAACAGCGACTCGATACTCACCGTTGGGACACCTGGCACGTAAGACGCAAGTCCTGGCGGCATCGCCAGTTTTATTTATTTATTAACAAATAAATTTTACTTTTACATTGTTTCTTAGCTCCCCTTAAGCCTTGTCGTCTTGTCTGGGGGCTGCACATTCCTCTTAAATCTATTACTTACATACTAGTATTATATTATGTGGACAAATAAAATAACATTAAGACAACAATAAATAAAAATAAACAGCAGTACATCAAACAAGTAAGCAAAACGTAAGTAAGTAAAGGTAAATAAACATCATAATGTACGTAATAAATTAAAGTTGTTGTATTTCAATAAAGCAATGCACGACTTACAACGTATTAGTACAGAGCACCGGAGCGTTCTAAGCGATCAGTTCTAAGAGGATATGGCATGAACGGGAAACTTTGAGAATAGTTATTAAACAATTATATTGCCGTCGCGCTGCTCCTCGAATAGAATTTCATAACACCCGATAGGGTGCACTGCTATGCAGTGCGGTCCTCGCTGCAGGAAACTGCAGCGAGGACCGCATATAATACCTATGAAAAACAGTCGAATT
Source organism: Erebia palarica (assembly GCA_964035005.1). Classification (NCBI taxonomy): domain Eukaryota; kingdom Metazoa; phylum Arthropoda; class Insecta; order Lepidoptera; family Nymphalidae; genus Erebia; species Erebia palarica. The sequence continues at coordinate 15,470,192 of OZ035989.1, forward strand.
CTTACTCTCCTATTTTTCTGTTTCCATCTCCAAAACTGAACCGATTTTTTCTTTTTTTACGAATAATTTAACAAGGACTCAGGCTATATGTCGGTATGTTTTACTTTTTTTGATTATATCCGTCAAATTTATTTGTGGGATGTCTGATGATGGCGCGAAAACGTGAAGGTTCCATGTTCGTAAAATTATTAATTTATCGAAAAAAGAGGAAAACATAGGGGCATAGCACGGAATCCAAGTGGCGCAAGACCGAGGCTTTTGGAGGACCCTACAAGAGACCTATGTCCAGCAGTAGACACCCATCGGTTGATGACGACGACGACGATAGCACGGATTCATGTGGATCTTATGGTGCAAGAATCTTTTCTTTATTCAATCATCCACGGAGGAAACAGACAAATTTTTTTGTATGGAGAGACCGCCGGGAGAATTCCTCTTAGGTCTGAGAGGCCAGGAGACCCAACACAAGCTGAGTGACTCAACTGTTACGTTACGCTACATTATGTGGCGTTAATATGCTGTAGGTACAAACTACAATATCCGATATGTATGTAACTTTATAGTTTATTATTTTGATTTATTTTGTACAGTTTGTGTTTATAGCTGCCAATAAAGATTTTCTATTTTATTCCATTATTATATTCTATACATTTACACAATAAGACGCGATAGTGTCAAACCGTTCAACATTTTCTTAACGAAAAATTAAGAAATTGGGTATTTGACAACTTGTCAAATAAATTATTTTTAGTGGTTATTAAATAGACGACCTGCGATTTTAACCACGTCTCCTATTAATTTTGACAACCATTTTAAAGTGAAAATATCGATTATAGTAAAAAAAAGTGCGTTGACTTTTGATGACGTCACAATTCAGATTTCATACAAAATCCTATACTAAGCTTTTTGAAGTTTGAAAAAGTACCTGATTTTGTTGCCGCAGTTCAGGATGGGTATTAAATACTATGGGTATTCCCACGGGTATCAAAAAACCATACACCACGCGGACGAAGTCGCGGATATCTGCTAGTTTTTTTAATATAAGTCTGGATTATGGATGTCTGTTTGTACATCCCGTATAAAATATCAGTCCAATGCCGGACAAAGGGTATACCTCTTCATTCACAAACCATTTTAATCTCTCATTTCACAACTAATTTTATAACTACTTAAGTTTTTCTCATCCAAGATTTTCCGATGAGCTTCTCCGATAGCTCCGGAACGAGTTTTGAAAGTATTTAGTGATTTTATCGTGCTATGTGAAGACGCTCGCTTGCCTTGATTAAAATATGAGATGTTTTCATTGTTGTTTTTTTTTTATGCATATTTTTTTTATCCCACTACAAGTTAGCCCTTGACTGCGATCTCACCTGATGGTTAGTGACGATGCAGTCTAAGTTGTAAGCGGCCTAACCTGTTAGGGGTAGGTATGGCAGTTACTTGTATTAAACCGTAAGGGTTTAATACAAGTAACTGTCGGTTTCTACACGGCATCTTACCCGAATGCTAAATCGCTTGGCGGTACGTCTTTGCCGGTAAAGTGAATGGTAACTAGCCACAGCCGAACCCTCCCATCAGACCAGACCAGAAAAAATTTAGAAATGAAAAATTCCCAAATTGACCCTGCCGGGAATCGAAGCTCGGACCTCCAACGTTAAGTCAACAGCGCTCAGGGAGGTCATCAACTTTATATTTATTCACATGAATTTAGAAGCTGATTTCATTGACTTCTTTCAAGATCTGGGCCTGAATAAATCGCGTGAAATCTCATCCAGTAAAAAACACCTGACTCCGATTAGGAGTTCTGGTCGACCCCTAACAGAGGTGCGATTATGTAAGAATTGCCGATCCAATCGTCAAAGTTCGGCGTCAAAGTAAAATAAACCATAACCGCATTGAATTAGAGCTCAATTTCGTGTATCCATTCTCATACGTTTATGGTATCGTACATACTTATGAGAATGGAGCGGATCTGGATGAAATTTGGCACAGCGATAGATTATAGTCTGGAATAACACACAGGCTACTTTTTATCCCGGAAAATGAAAGAGTTCCCGCAGAAATCAAAGAACCTCAATCCACGCGGGGATCAGGTCGTTTTTTTAATAAAAAACTAATTTAATCATCAAATAAAAATAGTGGGTTATTTCTAACCGCCACAATGCCCATTGCCCACTTGGCACTCTACGAACTCATAAACCAGGAATTCAAATAAATCAACAAGGTTGTGCTATAATAAGAATATATCAAACACTTCTAGCGTCTAGTCGTAGTAGTAAAAATTTCATTGAAAAATATTGTGAATATGAACACTTCGAATTGAAATATTGACCTACGTATGTATATCTTTGATATAAAAATACTTTAAAATGTTTTTATGCTCATTCGTTAACCTAAATTCTCTTCGCAATCGTAGGAAAGATCCAACGATAAAGCAGATCCGAACCTTTGGAGGTTGGTGTTGGCACTTGCATACTATTTTTTGATGCAGAACAAAAATCAACGAGGCGCGCGATTTACCATTACTGCAATGCTTGACGGGCAAATGTATAGACCCAGAGCAAGCAAACCCAGATGCACTCTCTATTCCCTCATTCTTATAGCTCGACGGAGGTATCCAAAATTCGACAAGACCGGAGAAATATCAGGATCAGAATCGACGGCTTAAAATACTTTCCGAGGCATGGGGTAGAAACACCGCCAACTTTCTAACTCCGAGTTGGTGCTGCTGATGAATGCTGAATTATGGACCGACCCGGGAATCGAACTCAGAGCCTTTTCAGCTTAAGTCGAACATGCTTACCACAAGACCAAGGGGGCAGATAGTATTAGGTAAGTAATTGGATATTGTAGTCTGATAAAGTATACGCTATCCCATCAAAAACATAAATGTAGAATGAGAGCCAAGTTCAAAATTGTGATATATATGCCTTGGTTGTTGACTTCAGCGACAAAAGGAGTGAGATCTAAATGGGTGCCAAGTTCAATGGTCAGTCCTGCAATTTATATATCCCATCAAAAACATAAATGTGAAATGAGAGCCAAATTCAAAATTGTGATATATATGCCTTGGTTGTTGACTTCAGCGACAAAAGAAGTGAGATCTAAATGGGTGCCAAGTTCAATGGTCAGTCCTGAAATTTATTTATAACAACATATAATATTTTATAACAACTTAAAATATCATTTCTTCTTATAACGTAGTATAAAATGTTGAAGACTAAGGCTTTGGCTTGGCTAGTTTTCATATACGAATTATAGCGTTCACAAGTTGTAAAGCTGTAAGTTCTTATTTTATTCTTCCGAAAATTTGGCTTGCTGGTAGAAACTGTACTTTTAGGTACCTACTTAATAATAATTCGTATATGGAAACTAGCCAAGCCAAAGCCTTAGTCTTCAACATTTTATACTAAGTTATAAGAAGAAATGATATTTTAAGTTGTTATAAAATATTATATGTTGTTATAAATAAATTTCAGGACTGACCATTGAACTTGGCACCCATTTAGATCTCACTTCTTTTGTCGCTGAAGTCAACAACCAAGGCATATATATCACAATTTTGAATTTGGCTCTCATTTCACATTTATGTTTTTGATGGGATATATAAATTGCAGGACTGACCATTGAACTTGGCACCCATTTAGATCTCACTCCTTTTGTCGCTGAAGTCAACAACCAAGGCATATATATCACAATTTTGAACTTGGCTCTCATTCTACATTTATGTTTTTGATGGGATATCATTACTTTTTGTACAGAAATTATTGAACTCAATCTCAAACTCAAAACATATTTATTCAAAATATGTACCTACAAAGTACACCTTCTGAACGTCATGCTTACAGAGCATAAGACGTGATGGTGATAATTAACTACGATATCTTAAAACTAAAGCTACGAGGGTTTCAAACGTGCCCTGGTCTGAGAAGAGCCCGCAATAAACTCCGCTTTTTTTTTATTATCACCATCTCACAAATATTTGAAATTATATATATGTACTTATAATATAACATTACATAATCAGCCGTTGTAACAATTCATACCCATGCCTTGCTATCATTCAAATAATCCTTTACACTGTAATAGGACTTTTCTATTAGTTTAGTTTACGTTTTACATTAGTAGGTACTTATTATTTGGTGTAAGGTCAGTGTGTCACCCACCAGTAATTCTATTGTACGACTCATTGTACAAGATAATTAAAGACGAGAATTCTCAAGAAAAATATATAGTGTACCTAGAGTTACACTGACATTGACAGATTACATCTATGGTCAGACTACCTCTACAGCACATTTCTACATCTCATCAATTTTGATTGCAAAAGTTCAAAATCAAAAGTTTTTTGTGAAACATTGAAAACAAGCACGGTAAACAGTCGATATCACTAAAACCACTATAAACAATGAATACAAATCACAATGACTGACAGCTTGAACTGACGACTTCAAATACGTTTCTTCTTCTTTTCTGTCAATGACGTTTCGTTGCACAAAATGTATGAATACGAAGGTAAGGTTTTAATGCAACTATATTATTATTCATTATTATTTACATTAAAATAATAATTATGTGTCATTTTCAATAGTTAAGGAGTTACTACCACCGCTCAAAGCAGTATTGTTTCAAACTAACGGTTGAATGTCACGTACTTTGACGTCCTTAAAATAATGATTATAACACTACAACATAAACGTCAACAATATTAAAATAATACGGCTTTAAGCAATGGTAGCATGCCTCGTGTCAGAGTTTTGATCTATCCTTTGATCATAAAAATGACGATTTTTGTACGTTTATATCTAAATAACCATTTGAGGTGTGCTTATGAAATTTGGAGCACATATGTATCTCACGGGTCTCAATATATGCGCCAAATTTGACATGTTTATGTGAAATAGTTTTTGAGTTATGAGGGGGTCAAAAGTGGCTCCAAATGGTTCGTGTAATATTACACACGGTGCTGCTCGCCAGTTTTTTTGAACTTTGGCTGGACACGCTTCCGCGTGTCTTGATGTTGTAGAAAAATACAAAAGAAAAATACTTACTCAGAAGCTTTTAAAACTAAGAGCTTGATTAGATTCGATCGGCGAAAGCCTTTTTTCCTAGAAGTACGTGTAATTTTCCTCAACTATGTCACTATTAAGGTTATCTAGTCTACCAAGCCTCCCTATACGACATTTAGTTCCACAAAGAAAACTCAACTTTACCTAGAAACAACTAAAGTTCAAATTAAAATGATAAGATAGAGACGTAATCTAAAATAGTGGACAGGTATGCCAGTCTATTTTAGGCTGTAACGTATGAAGGATAAGGTTACAAACTGATGGAGATAGATTCTTGTGAAGACGAACCCTAATTTCAGCAACCTTGATATGACACTTGGGAGATTAATGGTTGCAATATCATTAGCAACAACTAGTTGCTAATGATATAGAGTAGGTAAGAGGGGAAAATTTCTTTTTTTTGGATGTGTATGTTTGTTTAAGTTTTATATCTGTTTTTTTTTTTTTGTTTTATAATATGTTAGTTGTGTAATATTTATTTTATTTATAGTCTAAATATATGGCAGAGGGCGCAGCGCAATTTTTTTGTACAATCGAATAGAACCGGAGCAAACTGAAAACCAGCGCTGAGCATTGTTATCAATGCTCAGTAATGCTGAGTTTGCTTCCCTTTGTATATTGTTAGATTTTATTTAACTTTTTTTTTTAGGTGTAGGACTTAGTTGATAAGTGTTTAACTGTGTAACTGTGTAAATTCTAACAATAAGATACAATAAAGCTTTTTTTTTTTTATTTTTTTAAATAGGCGATCCATTGATGCTTGTCACACGTTAGAGGCTTCCATTAGGTACCTATGCTGGGATGTTTTTTGAAATGGGTCACTAAAAGCATTTTGACGACCTCCATGGCGCAGTGTTGAGCGCTGTTGCCTTATCGTGCGGAGGTCCCGGGCTCGATCCCCGGCAGGGTTTGGAAATTCATAATCTCTGAATCTATCTGGTCTGACCTGGTTCGGCTGTGGCTAGTTACCACCCTACCGGCAAAGACGTGCCGGCAAGCGATTTAGCTTTCCGGTATGATACCACGTAGAAACCGAATAGGGGTATGGGTTTAATATAACTGCCATGCCCCTAATAGGTTAGCCCGCTATCATCTTAGACTGCATCATCGCTTACCATCAGGTGAGAGCGCAGTCAAGGGCTAACTTTTAGTGGATAAAAAAAATTAAAATATTTGAAGTAGGACTCATACAAATGAAGTAAAGCTTTTTTTGCTTTCTACAATCGTTTTTATTTATTGACTTTTTTAAGAAAAGAAAACATGTGACTACGTCACAGTTTTTCAAACGTCGTCACAAGCCACGCGGTTTGTAATCGAGGAAACCGATTTTAGACGTCATCGACCATCCCCACTTACCATCAGGTGAGATCTCATCGCAATCAAGGGCTATTTTTTAGTGGATAAAAATCACGATTTGATTTTCCAAGATAAAAGTATCCTTCCCCGAGATGCAATCTTTTTCAGTAATCGACAAAATAGGTGGAACAGATGAGGCGTGAAAATGTAGAAGACAAACCAACACTCTTTCGCATTTTTAATATTAACTAGTTAATATAAACGCGACTTCGTCTGCGTGGATCGAGGTATTTTGGTTCCCGCGGGAACTTCTTAATTTTCCGAGATAAAAAGAAGCCTATGTGCTATTCCAGGCGTGCTTGAGTGCAAACACCCATACATCCATACATCCATCCAAACTTTCGCATTTATAATATTAGTAATGTCCTCCCGACCGAATTTCGGCCACGGCGGCCTATCTCCAGAGAGATTAGCCATCTGCGCGTTGAGATAATATAATGCACAAGTGTGTGCGCATACACAGGTGCACTCTCTGTTCCTTTACCCTCATAGCCCGATGGGACGGTAAATCCGACACGACCGGTGAGAGGTCAAGCGCAGGACCGACGGCTTAACGTGCTCTATGAGGCACGGGTTGTAACCAACTTGCCGGGGTCCCTAAGAATCTACACCTTACTCTATCAATAAAATTCAATATTTCTTTAGAATGGCACGTGAATCATCTAGCAGTAAGACCCTCATATATTGTTGTGTCCATAATAAACCACGATCTTTTAGAGTTTCGGAAGCCTCGAGTCCAATCAACCCAACGACTTGATTATATACCAATTTAGATGAAATTTAGCTTACCTATGAGTGGCTTTAGAAGCGCGTTCGAGTTATAAAAATCTATAAAACGCGTTCAAGGATTGATTAATATCAATGTATAAATTCAGTTCGAGGTTATATGAATAATAATATGCGTGATCGAGTATTGATTCATCTCTAAATAATGACACGCGTTTTACCCGCGTGTTCGAGTATTGATTCATCTCTAAACAATGACACGCGTTTTACACGCGTGTTGTATTGATTCAATACTGCCATGCTTCAGTTCAAGTATACTGCGCTTTGCTCGTTCTAAGAACCTTACTTCTTTAGCACATACACTAAGTGAGCCAGTCATTATGTATAGGATCATTAAAGGATCAGATCATTAAAGGATCATATCATACTTCGAGACATTTATGCTTTGACTATAAGAGTGAGACATTTTATATTATACTATAAGTTTTAACCCAGGGTTAAGATTTCTATCTTATTTAACAACATAAATGTTGTTCCATAAGGTCACCGTGAAACGAACTAATCCTAGTGGTAGCATCTTCCTTTTATAAGATAAGGAAGATGCTATGAATGGCATCATTCACTTTTCTAAAAAATAAATGATGGTTGGCTGGCTCCGCCCCGCCACCAACGGTAGGCTTCTTCCCTCCCTTGGTATCCCAAGAGGCATATTAATGCGTGGACTAATAAGTCTCATAGAATACCAAAAGTCAACAGCCCTTCAGTGATGCAACCTTCAGTAAAAGTATGGTTAGATAAAATGCAGCGCGGAAAACTCCATGGGTAGTAGAACATTGTTTGAACGTAAGATAGGTAGTGATATTAATAAACAATGTCCTATCAACCATGATTGGTTATTGTTCGAACGTAGCGAACGTCGTAAATTTACATATGGTATGCATAAGTCGTCTTTAAGTAGATCGCAAGGTAAAATCAGACATACTGTAGAACATAGAAGTGCACACGAAGTGCACTGCGCACAGAAAGCAAGCTCTCTGGTACAACAACAACCCATCCCTTCTTAACGTCCAACTGGGTAGACATCAAGGCAGAACCAGCCGTGCTGAGGCATCGCCGAAGCGAGTAGCTTATATTCCACAGTGCCCAACTCAACCTGCGATAGTGATTGATATGTGATTATAATACGTGTAAGTATGTGGTATTTTAAGTATGTACCTATATAGATCCACCATAGGTAGATCAAGTATCGTCGGATACTCTCCAAGACAGGTTCACGAGGCACATAGTCCAAGGCTCCCTACATTAGACAGCATCCAACGATGTAATGCGTTCGAAATACTTCATTAATTGCACATAATAAAATATTAAAATTCTATGAATTGCTCCCCACTCGCGCCATCATGAGGAGGAGAAGACCCAGACATAGTGTGCGCTTTGGCGGCCGACACCACCACCGCGCTCACTGCTACAGCTACGCATTATTTCTTGCGTCGCGTCGTCTACTTGCTTCCTCCCCTGGCGATCGGTCCGAATGACGGAAATCGCTCTGGTGACATGCAAGATCGTTCCTCATCTAGGTCAATTATACTATTTTTATTTTATTATTAATTTAATATATTTTTACTATTATTTTATAATTTATACTATCAAATATAAATATATTTTATATTTTTTTATTAACTGAGAGGTACGTATAGTTACAGGGTCACACCGCCAACTTCCTAACTCCGGGCTATTATTGAGAATTTCTTGCTACGAAAACCCAATACTTGTCATGGCCCGACCCGGGACTCGAACCCGGAACCTCGTCGGCCGCAGTCGAACATGATAATTACTAGACCAACGAGGCGGTTATAATATTAGTAAGATTAGTAAGACATGGATATAATAATCGTAAAAGGTAAATAATGCATCTCGAGCTATTCCGTAGAATTAATATTTGCACACTTAGCAAGAGTCTTGCTATTAGCTCTTGATATTGAATAGCAAGTCTATATAGCCGAGTACATACACGCTGACAATATTCACATTCACAAATCAAACCGACGGTACACAACTTAATAATTGCCAAAGTTCGCTTGACTTTACGTTTCCTGAGGGACTTTGTGATACTCCGTACTACTAACAACTTTGGCTATTTGCTGTGGGTGATAATAATTTGATATCAGTTAATTTGCAAATAGTACGATGGTAATGAATTGTTGTTAATAGATCACTTTTTGAAGTAAAACTTCTTTACGCACGCTTGACTTGGGGAGTATGCTGGTGAATGCGTGACGAGAGCGTTACAAACAGTGTGATCGGGCGAGGCGAACGAAACTTGAGAGGGATATATAAGTTAGTGAAGATAGAAAGAGAGAGAGTTACGTTTCATATATGTATGTTTCATTTATATATCTTACTTCGATCGTGTGGTCTAAAGCACACTCGTTTTTTATTTGTTTTTTTTTATTGTGAGGTAGGTTTGCGCTTGACGACAATCATGCTTAGTGCAAAGCAGTAATAAGGTCTAGCTTGGAACGCGCTTGTCTAGAAGATGCCTATTAACTCTTGCCTTGAAGGTAACTAGGAACCCGTGCGCTGGGATGGTGTTCCACACCCAAGCGGTTCGGATCAGAAACGTCGAGCAAAATCGTTTCGTGTGAGCAGATTGGACGTCAACCACGTAAGGATGCCAACGCTGACATCCCTATGTGGTTGACTTTACTTAATTCTTAGTTTAATTATTTAGTAATTTAAATGATTTAGTTATAAGGAGTACATTTTGGCAGTCGGACACTTTAAGGCTCCTCCTGAAAACCAGCGCTGCAGCTTGGCCGTTATATTATAGCGTTGCAGTTGACTGGCTGCAGCATCAAGCTGAGAGAGCGCCTCGTTTAGCCAATAAATATAGATTTTAAGTTTTGTTTTAAGGAGTCAGTGCCCGCGTCTCATGGAACCAAGGTTGGCTTAAATCTTGGTTGGCACCTTGGTTTCATGAGAGCTGTGGTACTCCATGTTTTCATTTTTACTTGTAATTTTTTAGGCTAAATAAAGGATTATTTATTTATTTATTTAAATTTTGTTCACGAACGATAACGTTATAGATTTACTTACTTCTGTAAGCAAATATTGTAAATTGATGTTTTTGTGGATATATATCTATCTTATCTATTTGTGGTGCTGCCACGGGATTAAGATAAGATGTAGAAGTGTTATTGTAAAAACACTTTTATATTCATAAACATAAGAGTTTAATGTCATCATAACGGAACATATTGTGGATATCCACAGAATGGCTCACAACTACTCGTTTGAGATGGTCCGCCCAACGTTGAGGTCGTCAAAATGTGACCCGTCCATTGCCATAATATCAGCTTAGTGACTCTTCGAGCTTTAAGGGTTGTACCATGGTCCTACAGATCTTCTCATTCTGATTTGCGTACGAAGAGATTAGCATAGCCTTTTCTCTTCTTGAACATTATTATTAGGGACTAGATGTTTCCCGCGACTTCGTCCGCGTGGGTAAAGGTGTTTTGATTCCCGCGGGAACTTTTAAATTTTTCGGGATAGCCTATGTCCTTCCCCGGGATACAAAGTATCCCTAAACCAAATTTCATAAAAACGGTGGAACAGATGAAAAGATAATATTAGTATTGATTTAAAAATTTTAAATATAGAGGAACAAAGTCGCGGGCATCATCCATTAAATAGTATAATTTATATCAAATACAGAAAAGCTTTCATTTATTTTGTTTCTTTTTCTAATTCTATTATTAAAACCCTTGAAAATGCGAGGTAAGGAAGAATCCAATATATCAAATGACCTTTTGTCCATCGTAAGATTGGAACCTCAACTTTTCTTCAACCGAATAAAATTTGCAAAAAAAGTATTTCCAAGAGAAATAGAATTGAATAGAAAGCAGGAGGTAACAATGGCATTACTCGGCGCCGCTGGTCATGTTAATGTGTTCCTTTTGGTGGGTAGTCATCACCTATTTCCTTTCGTTGGGATGCATAATGCTTGCATTAACGAATGACAAGATGGAGGAAAGAAATTGTGGTGAAACCATTTTTATACGACTGCCTGAAAAAAGGAGTATATTGTTTTCAGGGTTCATGTATGTATGTATGTATGTATGTATGTATGTATATATGTATGTATGTATGTATGTATGTATGTATGTATGTATGCATGTATGTATGTATGTATGTATGTATGTGAGTTTGTATATTCCACCATAACTTCTATACGCCTGAACCGATTTTGATAAATAAGGTATCGTTAGAATCCCTAGCTTATTCTGGGTGACAAAGGTTAGTAAAATTAAAAAAAAATTGATGCGGTGACCATGGTCCCACATTAACGAATAAAGTTGAAAAAAAAATCGAAAATAAGATTAACTATATAATCATCATCTAGAAAATGATGAGTAGATTCCAAAAATATTTAGATAACACTAACTAGGTCTATATCCAGTGATTCACAAAAAAAATATCATTTAATAAAAATGTGAATATATATATAATATATATTTTAGTTAGTTATTTGGCAGGGCAGTCGTGTTTTTAAATTTTTTAAATTATGACTTGTTAAGCTACTGGCAGGCCGTGGAAATTTGTTTGTTACTCAATCACGCCCGAACGGCTGAACGGATCTGGATGAAATTTGGTACAGAGATAGATTATAGTCTGAAATAACACATATGCTAATTTTCATCCCGGAAAATTAAAGATTTCCTGAAGAACCAAAAACCTCAATCCATGCGGCCGAAGTTCCGGGCATCAGCTAGTCTGACAATATATTTGAAGATCTCCCTACTATCTCGTATGTCTTATTTACTTTTGTAAATATGATGGTGTCACCGTAAGATTGTAAAAACGATTATAATCTAACTCGCGAAATTGCAAACTGTCGAAAGATTACAATTTAACGCATGACTTCTCGGTAGATTGTAATCTCTTAGGTATATTAACCCGATAGAACCTACGTGCCTCGGCACTACCTGATTATTTCTGTCGAACCCTAACCTAACCTACAAGACACAGACAAGAAAACGTAAATACAATGAATATTTTAAAAATTGACAGTCAGAACATTGAACGGTTCACAATCTTTCGACAGTTTACAATTTCGCTAGTTAGATTATAATCTAACGGTTTTTACAATCTTACGGTGACAGAGGTTTTAAAACCATTTTTTTTCGTACAGTTCTTGACAATTATTATAAACACAATAAAAAAATAATTAGCCAAATAGGCTTACATAGATTCAGCGATTGATTTTTATTTATATAGATTTTTCTAAAATAAAATATAATATGGAATGTATCTAACATTTACCACAATGTAGCGTTCTTACATTGAAATCGTTGCAGTAAAACACAGAAAACACTGTTGAACTGTATACGTCCTGTTCTTAATATAGCCAATTCGCAGAAACGTTCAATTTAAGGGATCATACTATGAGATTTTTGTTCAAAATTGCAACTATATGCATAATATATATATATGTGTTTCGAGAATCTATTTACTTACGGGTATTGGTAAGGTCTATCTTATTACATATTATTGGTCTCAGGTAAGTAATACTCAATACTCAATTTATTACTTCATGTTTTAACTCTACCACCGGTTGGGAAAAAGATTCTACTGAGAAGGACCAGCATAATAGTAAGAGATTGCCAGCATAATTGATGTTGTCTCTGAATAAGTTCAAAGTTAATTTAAAACGTAAACTCATTGAAAAATCCTATTACCATGTAAAGGATTACTTAAATGACAAGGAAGCTGGCAATGATTTGATCTATTAGCTCTGATAGTTCCTTAGTCAGGATGATTTGTGAAATGGTGAAAATAATAAAAAAACCCGGCTGAGTTTGTGGTGGGCTTTTCTCAGACCAGGGCGCGTTTGGAAACCTCCTAGCTTTATTTTTAAGATACCGTTACTGATTATCACCATTATATTTTATTAATAACTGGACGTCAATAAGTGTAGTATACCTATCAAAATTGAATAAACATTATTTGAGTTTGAGTTTGAGATTAAAGGTCTTCATTCTACGGATGAGATATGCAAGTGAGAGGTTAGGTAACCTTTATTGAAAACAATACTACAGTAGAACTTACAGGTTAGGTTCTATTCCCGGCAAGGACAATTTGGGAATAAACAAACACAGCAGGCTACATAATTACTCACCAGGAGGTGAATTCGCAGCCAGGGTCTTAAGGCACTTAAGATGGTGCTCCAGGCATGTCAAAAAAGTTTAAGCTCGCTTCGGTAATTTGTATTAAGTACGTACATGAGTTGATGTTATGACTTATGAGTTAGAAAAAATCAAGTATAACCTTCGCTAAAACAAAACTTTTTTTTAGCGAATAGTTAAATACTTGATATTTTAAGTTAAGTATATTAATAGTTGTTATATTAAAAGTAGTAGTTATATTAATAGGTTTTCCACAATTAGGTGAAATTTATTTTTATTTTTTGGACGCAAAGATAAATTTTAAAACAAAAGGCCATCCTATGTGAAAGGGTAAATATTTAAAATAAATTATTTGGCAACTACCAAGGTCCAACAAAGAGTCTCAAAACCCACACTTAACAGCGATGAGTCAGAGACATGATGTGCTCTGCATGCGATTAAATAACACCACCTATTTTACAGGCAAAAGTTTGAGTACCCTTAACGTTTGTTTATTGCCACTGAAAGAAAAACGAACGTTAATTGATTCTATTACTGTACTCACTTCCCTTTTAAGCGAGTGTTGTCTTACATAGTAATTAGGTGTAATTAATTATTAAGACTCCGCGCCTTTGATTACATAACTAATTACTTTCTGAATGCGAACTCCGTCGCGAGTCTAGAGGCGACTAACTGGGAGACTCATTTTCATCTACAACATCCATACATATATGGTAGAGTTAAATATATAATGTTTGTGAGATGGTGATAATAATTTAAAAAACCGGCTGAATTTGTTGTGGGCTCTTCTCAGAATATGAGGCGTTTGGAACCGTCGTAGCTTTAGTTATAAGATACCGTAATTGATTATAACCATCATGTTATATAAGTTTCAGACGTCGATATATAGATTTCAGTCGTCGAGTGTACAGTGTACCTACCAAAATTGAATAGCTAAATATTGATTGATTAATTGAGAGTAGAGACCTGCCTCCCTAGTCACGTTACATACGTTTCGTGTCTATTCTCTTCCTATAATGATTAACAAATTTAAATTCATCAACAACGTTAAATTATCTTTTAAATAAAATTATCGTGTCACAATGAGTTACCATACTCCTCCGATACGGCTTGACCGATTTTTATGAAATGTTATATGCATATTCAATAGATCTGAGAATCGCCTACTATCTATCTTTCTTACCCCTAATATACCTCAATCCACGGACGGAGTCGCGGGCATCAGCTAGTTTAAGTATAAAATTAAATAATTTAATTTTGTCTGGTGGGAGGCTTTGGCCGCGGCTAATTACCCTTATCTACCTACTGGTAAAGACGTACCGCCAAGAGATTTAGCGTCCTGGTACGATGCTGTGTAGAAACCGATTCGGGTTATGGGTTTAATTTAACTGCCATACCCCTAACAGGTTAGCCCACTACCATCTTAAACTCACTTATCATCAGATGAGATCGCAGTCAAGGACTTACTTGTAGTGGAATAAAATAAAAATAAAATACTTTCACATTAAACAGCATTATATCGCAAACTAAAAAGCAACTAAATATTTTACGGCATAACTTTTTAATTACACAACGTTAGGGAGCAATTTGCCCAGTTTTGTTCAAAGGGAGAGTTGGTTATCCCCTCTAATGACATTTGTATAGGCCGCGGGGGTTTGGATAGTTTTGCTTTGAACGCCCGACCCTGTCACGGTGACAAGTAAATTAATATCACAGTCTCTGGGTCCGTACTGCCAACGCTTAAAACAATACTTAAGCAATATTACTCAAAATGTCAGTATGACGTCACGCACCTTGACGTTTCTAAAATAAGGATTATAATTCTAAAACACGAAAGTCAACTATAATAAAACAATATGGCTTTAAGCGTTGGCAGTAAGGCCCCTGCCCTTTGAAGCGGAGCGGAGCGGAGAACTATATTGAAACAATATGGCTTTAAGCGTTAGTCCCTGTTCTTTGAAGCGGGGCAGAGCGAAGATATTATGTTGGGCGGACAAATCGGTAGTTCGATTGTGTAAAACCTGAATCGATCATCGTTACATTCCAATTGTTTTGATTGGCTGAATTTATGGTTTTTCGGCTGCGTCAATGGATTTTGACCAATAGTGGAAGAATATTATCCAATGTACAGACAGTGTAATTGTTACACTGTAGCTGTCATCTAAGCCGGTCGCCCTGCGGATTATTGATCGATGATGCGAATCTCAATTTAAATCTCAAAAGCCACTAACGCATTGGCGGTTCCTCTGGTGCTGCAACGTCTTCCTAAGGGCGCCTCCTATGAGGCTCGGACCTCGGCATCATCCAGATAAGTTGGTGGGATCAGAGATTTTATATGAAGTACTTTAATTAATAATAACTTTTCTTTCTTAAACTGGCGATACAAGTGACTTGTGTTACATGAAATTGTAGAGCGGGTAAAACCGCGGGTGTAAACGATAGTCTTATAGCATCATACTTTTTAAATACCTACCAATGATTACCGCAAAATCTACGCTCGTCATGGTGATAATTCTATGCAAATGAAGACTGAAAATTCAAACTTCAAGTAGTCATACACGGATATATTGATCAGTGAACGACGTACATGGACACATTCAGTCTATTGTATGCCACTCAACTAAATTTATTGATGTAGAATTTTAGGATGACTAAATTACTTGACAATGGGCCTGATTCTGTAGTGCACAATCTTTAAACTAAAATGACAGCTCTAAATCTAGTGCTGCCCATTTCCGCTGGAAGTAGTCTGAAAGGGATAGCAATAAAAATAGAGCTAAACTTACGTAAATATCAACAACTCATAATAAAAAAAATTAAAAAACACGACTGCCTAGCCAAAAAACGAACTAAAAAGTTAAAAATCTAAATTAATCTAGTTAAATAGAATTTTCGAATAAACTTTTTCAACTTTAGTCTTTAATGCGGGAACATGGTCCCCCATCAATGTTTTTTAAATTTTTCTAGCCTATGTCACCCGGAATAAGCTAGGGATTCTCACGATACCTCATTTATCAAAGCTATGGTGGAAAATACAAACTCACATACATACATACATATATGAACCCTCCTTTTTTCAGGCAGTTGTATAAAATTGGGAACGGTTAGGAGGCTGGCAATTTTTGATGTGAATTTAAGTAAGTTTAGAAACTTTCCTGGCGTGAGAAGCACTGTAATAAAATTACAAAAATAGAGCTGTCATTTGAGTTTAGTTTATATACAACGGTACACACAACGACGGTAATATACAACGGCTATGTACAACGGAATTGGCCTCAATGACTGCCTCCCCGCACTTCGGAAAACACGTAAATCCGTTGCTACTGCGTCTGATTTCTCTCCGGTCGTGTCGGATTAGTACCATCCCATTGGACTTATAGAGTAAGGGAATAGAGTGTTAGCGGTGCATTCTCTAGCAGAATTGATGTCTTTGGAGACCATCCATGGTCCCCAACCATGCATTGATAGTATATCATCATTTTATTTTATTTATTTCTCCACTTACAACTAGCATTACAGGTTTCCCTAATACACTAGTGTAGCTAAAATAAGCCCTAACTATTTTATAAACTAATTAAATCATAGATCGCCATGGCCGAAAGTCATTAGGAAGGACGTTATTTTTCGTTCATTGAAGATTAAAAATGTAGTAAGCTATACAACGTAACTTTTGAAGTGATTTTTAACATCCGTTTTGAAAAAGGAATATGCATATATTATGTTACTTTTTCAAATAGCTCAGAGTCTAGCGCATCCTGCACCTAATTTGTATTTTAGACTTGTTAATATTCTGATGCCTGGAAAACCAAAAATTTCTGCAGGATTTATTTGCAGGAAAAAATGTAGACGAATTCATGAGTGAAAGCTAGTTTAATTTATATGAAGGAAATATTGAAATTACTTTTTCGAATGTAAAGTTTAAATTATTTTCTGAACTGTATAAAAATGCAGTTATGTTTTTATGCTCTAACAGTATCGGAAATTTAGATTTATATTATGCGCATTTTAAACAATAGTTAAGTAGAAAAGATAACAAATATTTTACAAAAACATTCCACAGTTCAACGCTCCATACATACCCATTAAATTAATCACAAAAAACTTGACAAAAAAAAAAGAATTAATAGATAATAAATGATAATATTAATTCATAAATATTTTAAATACAGAAAAGAACCATCACAGTTCCTTGCTTCATTCATATTATTTAATAAATAAAAATTAATCGCAAAA
Organism: Erebia palarica; assembly: GCA_964035005.1. Classification (NCBI taxonomy): domain Eukaryota; kingdom Metazoa; phylum Arthropoda; class Insecta; order Lepidoptera; family Nymphalidae; genus Erebia; species Erebia palarica. The sequence goes on from OZ035989.1 coordinate 15,487,761, forward strand.
AAAATTGTCAAAGATTATAAAATGTCACTCCAAACAAAATTAGGCATAAAACTACTCACCATCTTCGGCACACAACACAACACTGTACAACACGTTTTATTCCTCAATTTCAGTGATTTCAGAGACTCGCACTAAAGCGGCGGCTAGGACGCGCACGGTTCGACTGCCCTGGCCGCGGTGATAACGTCACAGAATATAAAACCTGAAAATAATTCGCAGATGCTACAGTTTTCAGCGTTTTATAATGAGGAAGGGCTTGATTGGTGTTCAAGCTAATTAATTAAGTATTTTTGACACTCGGGTTAAAGGTATATTTCAAGCTTTAGGTTTTCAAATGGAAGACGAAGGGAGTATTACATTATAAAAATTATTTCATTTTTATTAGAGAACTTTATTGTTGTCATATTTTTTTAATAAAATTCCGTGAGAAGTCTTAGATGTTCGGGAATAAAATTAACCTACGTGCACTTCCATCTCGTCAAAATAAGTTAAACCGATGGGCTGTGAGAAGATAATAGACAAAGACACTTCATATTAATGGATGTATGGATTATAACATTGCTTATTAGCAATGTTATATGTTATATGTTATATGTCATATTGGTTTTATTTCATGTGTCTAAAATATCCTTGAAATGGCAGGCAACTGACTAGCCCGTAATGGCCCGTGATTTGAAGGAACAGGCCCTTTTTTCAGTCAGTGCCTATAAAAAAATTAAAGCCAGTGACATATATATTTTATTCATTGAATTTTTGCTATGAAATAAAAACAACATTTCATAGCAAACCCATCAATGGATAGAAAACATAATTATGTCAGTGGCTTTCATTTTTAATAGCCACTGAGATAGATAATAGGGCTGCTGGTCACCTTATTTCCTCATATTGTGTACTTATATAATAAAATACTACCTACGACCTCATATACAGAGTTTGTTTAATCTGTCTCTATACCACATTATTCGGAGCTCTATATATTAATGCTTATAATTAGAACACTTATTTCTGAACCATAATAAAAAAAGAGATTTAAATTTTCCATACAGGCCGTTATGTAAACAATGGACATATCTCGGTTCTTTAACGACCAATTAACCACGCCATTGTTGTATCCGAAGTTGAATAGATAATTAAGAAACTGTGAATTGGCCAGCATTAACTTTTGACTGTAACTAAAACGCAGTAACTTGATTTACGACGGATGTTTGGGCTGATAAAAAATTTATGTCCGATAAATTAAATCCGGAGTGAGATAACACTTAGAGGTTTTTATTTGGGCAATAGATGCAGTAGCATTTTTAATATCACTTAATTGAATTCACAATCCATACTAATATTATAAATGCGAACGTGTGTCTGTCTGTATATCTGCTACGCTTTCACGGCCCATTTATTCAACCGATTTTGATTAAATTTGGTACAGGGATAGGTTATATCCCGGGGAAGGATATAGGTTACTTTTTATCCCGGAAAATGAAGGATTCCCCGCGGGAATCGAAGAAACTTAGTCCACGCGAACGAAGTCGCACCAACAAAATATTTTCCTCTCAGGGACAAGATTTTCCGATCCATAACTTGAGTAGCGATTCTGTGTTATTCTATGGCAGGCTGTATCCTCCCATCCCTCTCTAACTCACAGTCTGGCTATTTTCGTCTCTCTCACACGTTTAAGAACGTCTACGTAGGCGCGGGAAATTCGTTCGAACCCAAGGCTCTACAAGTTTTTCTGTCATATTAGCGGATTGCTGAAAAATGGTGAAAAACAAGCACGCGTAGATAATATTATGAGTCTGAGGTAAACATGATATTTACCTTAACAATAAGGCAAATATTATGCCCGTCTCGACTGGGATTCAATTTATCTCTGACTAAATTTTGTTGTGTTTTTACCATTGAAAGAGAAGTGCATTCGAGTTGGAATTTTGAAAATAGGTCAATAAATTTTTTTAAAATTTTAAGAGTATATTATTTCTTTTTTTTTTGTAAATTTTTGTATTCATTTTCAATGTCCGATTCTAGCGGGGACTGCAATATCTGTGATTCTTTTCCACTATAAGTAGCCTTTGACTGCGATTGTAAAGTGATTCCGCAGTTGTATTATACCCATCCCCTACTAACGATTTTGACGACCTCCGTGGCGCAGTGTGTAGCGCCGTTGTTTTAATGTGCAGAGGTCCCGGGTTCGATCCCCGGCGGTGTCAATTTGGGAATTTATAATTTCTGAATTTTCCCTGGTCTGGCCTGGTGGGTGACTAGTTACCACCCTACCGGAAAAGACGTGCCGCCCAGCGATTTAGCTTTCCGGTACGATGCCGTGTAGAAAACGAATAGGGGTATGGGTTTAATATAACTGCCAAGCCCCTAACAGGTTACCACCGCCCGCTACCACCTTAGACTGCATCATCACTTACCATCAGGTGAGATCGCAGTCAAGGGCTAACTTGTAATGGATAAAAAAAAACGAATAACGGTATAACGGACGGACCCCGAAATAGGCAGACAGAGTCTACTTCGCTACTCAATCATGCCCGCGACTTCATCCGTGTATATTTTTTTTTTTTTCTCAAACATGCTTGGAAATTTGAGCATTATTTTGACAACCTTCATTGAGATAAATCTAAATTGCCGTACTGGCCAAATACATGCGAGCAGTGGCCGGCAAAATTTGTATGAAGACCCATATCTGTCGTGGTTTAGCGGCCAAATAAATTACATAGTAAATTCATATCTGTCGTGTAATTTAAAAATGGAACGATCTTTTGCTCCGAAACATGGCAACCAAGGAGATAACTTATCAAAGGTTTTATTTAAATTTCGAACTAACTTGCAAATAGAAAGCTGTTTATTGAAAAAAAAACAAATGAACCCTTTAACGCGGGAAAAGTTATTGTTGTTCGCTGTTCGTCATTGATTTTGAAATGTATTTGACAAAATGAGTTCAAGTGAAGACAATGAGTGTGATGAACTTACTTTAACGCCATCTGAAATTCAAGAGGCGGCAAGAGCCGTAATAGAAAACTCGTTACTGCCAAAATCGAATGGAAAATATTTTTAAATAAAAAGTTCTGTCTAGGTACTACTTAGTTTTAATTTCCTCACATTATTTGAGAAAAGTACTATACAAGCCTTGGCCACAACTAGGCATTGATGGACTTACGTATGTGTGCCTCGGCTTCGCCTCGGCCCACATTTACACGTTCGTCGTTCAATGCCTGTTTTGCTGGCCGCTGCAGTAATGTACTATATATATTTAGTACTAAAACTAAACCTAAAAATTTAAAGGCCATGTACAAGGACAACTTATCTCTTGAAGAGATTTCTTCCAGCGGCCCTAGAATGTGAGAATGGTGGAAAATAGATAAAGCTGAGTAGGTACTTATTAACTAGAGAATAGAAAACTTTTTATTACGATTTATGATAAATATCATAAAAATATACTTACATAAAATATGTACAGGAAATACATAATTTAATAACGTACATACAAAATAAAGCACTAATATACATACATAACAGTATATTATACATAATATAAAATAATAAACATAAAATAATATAATAATATAACAGCTAATCATTTAAAGAAGAAAGATAGTGCTGCTTCAGTTGGTTTTCAGGAAATCCTAGGAGAAGACTCTGATTTTCCATGGATGAAAAGGAGATTTGAAACCACTTTGGAGGGACGCATATCGGTCGATTGCGATTATTAAGCAACGTTGGCCCAAGTCGGTAACTGGATGGGTGACCGAATTTGCAGGTTCAAATTTGGCCGTTAAGCCGTCGGTCCCGGTTATTATCACTAACATCTGATAATAATCGTTACAAAAACCTAGGAGTTTAATATTCTTAGTCGAGTCGTATGCAGAAGGACGTGGGAACCCACCGCATTATTATCCCAAGAAAACTACTACCATTATGTGATTAATGGAATGGGGTCACGACCCTCAGTAATAAGGAATACGTTACAAACAGAGATTGTATCCTTTACTCGAATAGAACCTGTGTCTGTACCATAACTTTGTCAAAATCGCTTGAACAGAAGGGCCGTGAAAACGTTGCAGTTACACTAACGGACAGACAGGCACGCTTTTCCACTTATAATTAATATTAATATGGATTGTAGGCAAAATATGGTATTTAATGATCTAAATTCCATGATTTCTAAGAAACTTGACTTGGTCACTTTACAAAAGTTCCCAAGACAACTTCAATATTGTGAATCTAATAAAAAAGAAGCAAAGAAAAGTTTAAATGGGCTTTGGACTAAGTGTTCTGGAGTTTAGCCGTAAAATCGAGTTTAAACTTACTTAGAATAGCTTTTAGCGTTGCGGTGTGCAAAAAGATGTGATTGCCATTGCGCATTTCAAGTCTGATTGCTGGACGGTAGAATTAAAGTGGTTAATTAATCTTCTTTATATATAAAAGAGAAAGGTCACTGATTCATCACGAGATCTCAGGAAGTATAAAGCATACAGACTTGAAATTTGGAAGGTAGGTTTCTTCTATGGTGCAGACGTCAGCTAAGAAACGGTTTTAAGAAAATTCACCCCTAAAGGGTTGAAATGGGGGTTGGAAGTTTGTATGAAAGTCCTTTGTTTTTGAAGTTATAGACATGAAATATTGACAATTAAGTTAATAGTTATAAATAATAAAACTTATACAAACAATTTTACGAAAATTCACCCCGTAGAGGGTGAAATGGGGGTTGTAAGTTTGTATGAAAGTCTTATGTGTTTTAAGATAGAGACTTGAAAATCGGGATTAAGATTATTAGATTTAAATAAATAATAACCTTTATAAGCAATTTTACGAAAATCTACCAGAATAGGGGTGAAATAGGAGTTTTTGAAGAGACTTGAAAATCGGGATTTAGGTTATTATTTTTAAAGTAACATTACAAGCTGACATGGTATCGATTAAGAACATTTTACACAAAATTTCAAATAAAAAATAAAAACTTTACACCTTTTTATGAAAAAATCTGATATCCACTCAATTAATACCAGAAATAAAAATAAACTTAGCACGAATTATATAAGACTTACGAGAACCAGTAAGTCATTTATCGGACACGGTGTTCGGTTTTATAAAAAAATAATACCGAGCAATATAACAGATCTGCCAGATCGTAAATTTAAAGAGTATGTTAAACATAAGTTAATAAGTAAGGCATATTATAGAATCGACGACTATGTAGATGATAGAAAAGCTTGGATTACATAAAATTATGTAAATAGATCTTTTATACACAAATTGACGATTGTTTCTCAAGACTAATTTATGAATTTATTAATTTTATGACATTTTGTATATTTTGTAAATTGTTTAATTTTTTTTTCTAATATTTATAATTTTATGTTTTACTTTATGTTATTTTTGTAAATTTGTAATCTTGTTTGACATTAGTTAATTATAATTTTATATGACATTTAAGGATGCCTGAGAATTACAAGCCAAAATCGAAATAAATAAATGAATGAATGAACAAATATTGTTTGTGTGCATTTCTTTTATAAATGATAAATGATTTATTTATTTCATGTAGGACAACTTGTGTCACTTATGAACCGTTAGGACTCTACCACCGGTTCAGAAAGTTGATTCAACTGAGAATGCTGTTTAACACAGTCTGTAAATCTATGTAATGGCAAATCCAGAAACCCTTGGGAACCATATTATAAAAGCGTACATTCGACTTCACAAAGGACTTCTGCACCTTGTTACCATTTTCCTCAAGACGACATCACATGAAAGTCATTTTTTTTTTGTATAATATAGACTGGTCAATGGGGTTAAGATATAGTTTTAATTTTTCAATATTTAACGGACAGATTGACGGAAATACAAGTATGGATTATTTTGGCCTCTGCTGATTAGTTGAGTATAAGTCATTAGTAAACTTTTTCTTTACAGGCCATAGTAAAAAAAAGTCGATCCATTTTCTCACATAAAATCTATATTTTTTTATAAAACCTGTTCGTTCCCTTGCTTAACCATTATAATAAAATAATTAAAATCAATCCTTAAGCCTAAGAAAATACAATCAGTATTCAGGTAGAGGTATTTCGGGTCTTTAATTAAATTCACCGTCAGTAAGTTTAGTATGAGATTCACCATCGAAACAGTCGAAACACGGTAAAGGCAGAGTAAAGTGTACTTTATGATCTTTCATTTAAAGCCAAAAACTCAGAACAAACGAATACGCAGGGTAACTACGTGGAAGAAGTTAGGATACTCCAAGCTACTCCAATAGTCCAATCACCTCTCCATCGTCCGCTGAATGACCTTGAACATTATTAAGTTAGGGATTTAAAGTTAAAGTACCTTCGCCTCTCGTCGTTCTATGTCGGATCTCCTCTTTTTGATTTGAGCATGCAAGGATGTTCCGAAGTCCGAGCATAGCTCTCTCCATCGCCCACTGCACCCTTAGGGCATTAGCTTTCTTATGTTGGGCTCAAAGTTAGGGACCATCCCAACTAGCGCATAAGCTAGAAGGAGTTCAGTACCGCGAAACTACTGTTTACTAAAGCGCCTTGATGACTAATTAGCTACTAAAGCGCTGCTTAACAAAGCGATTACCGCTGTTTAGTGGTAATGAAAATCGGTATAACTTCGTCTATCTTTTTGTCAGCCCTAACGCAGACTACTGCCTATTTGGGCTGCAATTTGCTAACGCCAGCCTGTGTTTTTAGTCTAGTGCATTGGTCTGCAAAATTGTGGTGTAATTTTACATTTTTTTAAAGGTATTAAATAAATAAATAAAAATAAATTCGGCCCTCTTATTTGCTAGCACAAAATACGTAATAGATGTTAGTTGGGATGTCACGACGGATCCGTATGTCACCACTGAAATAATCTTATACCTATATTAATCTTAACCCCAATATAATTCGGGCTTAGGGAAGCGAATTGACTCGAGGCAGTGTTCGTTCACCATCGATGTTAATCGATGTGACCGAGATTATTTACCTGCAGAGAATTCATGATTAAATGGTAAGGCGCGATTACAGTGGTACGACTTTTAAATCGGCTCATACAGAGACCAAAACATTTACACCAGACCAAACAGTTGGGTGGTAGCCACGGCCGAAGCCTCCCACCAGGCCAGACCAGAGAAAATTCAGAAATTATAAATTCCCAAATTGACCCTGCCGGGAATCAATGATTTTCGTGCTGTTAAAGAGTTCCCGCGGGAACTCTTTAGCAACATAAAAATCTCAGTCCACGCGGACGAAGTTGCAGGCATCAGCTAGTCTAGAATATTTTTCTTCTCAAAAAGCTCATTACATAATTATGGCCTGATCTGGGACCTCATCATCCACAAAGTCACAAGGCAGATTAAAGTAACATAACTTAGGTGTAAGAAAACAACGGTACGCTCAGAGGGCATACTGCCATGGCTTAAAGCAGTCTTATTTTAACACTGTTGACGCTCTTGTTTCAAAATTATAAATCTTATTTTAGGGACGACAAGGTACGTTATATTAAATGACAATTTTAAAATAATACTGTTTTAAGCGATGATAGTAAGCCCCCTAATCATTGAATAGACGTAAAGATCCGATCTCATCCGTGCTCCGACAATATTAATCGGGATTTCTGAGAAGCCGACTAATTTCACCTAGACGCAATAACACTTAAATTAAATTGTTTTTATAAAGGAACACTTTAGATAAATGAAGTTTTCCACGTGAATCTAATAAGATATACCAACCGGTTTGTTTTGGCCCCGATGACGGACAGACAGACACCGTAAATACACGTAACTACACGGACGTATAGGAGAGCTATTTCTAGCAACGGGGTGAAAGACGTCTACCAATTACTGAGTCTTAATCACTTTTGAACGTAACCGATTAATTTCAAGTGCTATTTAGATAGCAACGGGAGTGCCAGAGTACAAAGTAGGTATTCGTGTTATTTTATACTAGCTGATGCCCGCGACTTCGTCCGCGTGGTTTAAGTTTTGTGATTACCACGGGATCTCCTTAATTTTCCGGGATAAAATGTAGCCCATATCACTCTCCAGGTCGTCGGTCGTCAAATATACCCCTGCTAAAAATCACGCTAATCCATTGCTCCGTTGCGGCATGATTGAAGGACAAACCAACAAACCAATAAACCAACAAATAAACACACTTTTGCATTTATAATATTAAGTATGACATGAAGTATAGAGATAGGCGTTGTTTCACTTCTCTATCTGCGTCGTATTCCTCATTACTGAGGATCGTGAATCGTGACCCCATTCCATTCATTACATAATGGTAGGAGTTTTCTTGGGATATTAATGCGGTGGGTTCCCATGTCCTTCCGCAAACGTTGTTTCACTTAGTTTAGTATTATGATACTGTGATAAATTAATCTGTGATATATATGTAGAATTTAACTTAAGGTAATATTTTGTTTGTCATAATTTTTTATTATTATTTCTTCTCTTATTGGTTCCTACTAAATAATAATAATGAATTAAGTAAGTTTGTAAGTTTTTATACCTCATTGTATTTTCAAAATATTGTTATCTTGTTTGCATGACATATATAACCTTAAATGTTATGTGCACTTGTGTAGATTTACGTATAAGAAATAGTAATAATGTGAACGTTCTTGTGTTTGTCATATATGTAAATTGTTAGTGTACTTAATAAATAAACTAAAATATGTGATAGTTTGACTGCCTCGTTGGTCTAGTGGTGTGCATGTTCAACTGCGGCTTACGAGGTCCCGGGTTCGAGTCCCGGATCGGGCTATAATAAAGAATTGGTTTTTACTGATAAGAAATTCTCAGTACTAAACTTTCGGCCGCCATGGCCGAAATTCGATCGTGAGGAAATTATTATTTACTTAGTTTAGTTTTAAGATACTATGATAAATTATCACCATCACGTACCTACTAGTTTTTTAGTTGAAAGAATATATTTTAATATTAGATGATTTCTGCATGTGGGAACTCTTTGATTTTCTGGGATAAAAAGTAGCATGATTATGATATTGTCCGAGATGCAAACTATTTTTGCACCAAATTTCGCCAAAATCGGTTTCGTCATGAAAGCGTAGCAGACAGATATACAGATACTTTCGCATCCTTGATATTAATGAATCGATGTAGATATTGACGGTCAAAAGGTGTACAGTGCCACTGTTACCATGTGCCACCAAGTTTCTTGCTGGTTCTTCTCGGTAGGAATGGCTTTTCGAACCAGTGGTAGATTCACTTGACGATTCTAAAGTACTTGTAAAAGTTTATTTGAATATAAAACATTTGAATTTTGAATTTTAACTACTTTTTTTTATTTATAGACTAGCGCTTGGCTGCAATCAGACTTGCTGGAATTAGTGATGCAGCCTAAGGTGGAGTGCCCAGAAGATGCCTATTCACTCTTGAATTGAAGACTTTGACCTATCCTATAGACTTTTCTTACATTTTCAAAAGAGCAACCACCGAGTTTCTTGCTGGTTCTTCTCAGTAGAAATGGCATTCAGCACCAGTGCTAGATTCAATCGACGATTCAAAAGCATGTTTAATAAGTTTATTTGAATAAAAATATGAGTTTGAGTTTGTAGGTGAAGATTTGTTCTAATGTATCGTCATGTTTTGTCTGGTGGAATGACGTAGGGCAGTAGCCTTAACAATGATCCATCAAAACAGTCGTTACATTATTTCGCTTTGTCCAAGAAGCCCTAAAGAAATAAAAAGTTTTCATTCCCTTGGAGATCTTAAAAGGCTATACGAAAGTTTTATGGGGAGTAAAAAAATTAATTCTACGACGTTGACTTTCGAGCGTGGCTTCTAGTTTACTTTATAGACTAAAGATATAAGATTTTACGTATTTTTAGTAAATAAACTTTTAAAGTTTATTGTTAACACAATTTCAAATAAATAATTAATTAAGGGAATGAAGAATTCTAACGATACCCCATGCATTCAAATCTTTCCAGGCATTTAGAAGTTATGGTGGAATAAAGAAACTCATATACATACAATACATCTATCTATATATCTATCCTTATTACTAATATTATAAGCGCGAAAGTTTGGATAAAATTTGGCACAGATATAGATTATAGTGTGGAATAGCACATAGGCTACTTTTTATCTCGGTAATTTCTGAGATAAAAAGCCTAAGAATTCCCGCGGGATCCAAAAAGCCTCAATCCACGCGGACGAACTCGCGGGCATCAGCTAGTTAATATGTTATATATGAACCATAAAAACATTATACACTATTAGACAAACGTGTAAAAAATAACGATTTAGAGAAAAAATACGGCAAAAGTAAAAAGTAGGTAGGTATCGTGCCCTATTATTATGTGACACACATTTTACACGATACTAATAATATACCACCCACATCGTTAATGATTTATTACACGCCTAGTATCCACCCATCAAATGTCTTGTTTCGCGTTGAAATATTACCACCCAGTCTACTTTTATTCCAAAACATCATAAATAACCGGCGATAAATATTAGTACAGTCATAAATTTATTGGTTCACTAAAATACGCTAGCCCGAAGCGGTAACAATATTTCGAGTGTCCAAATTGCTCTATCACGTCAAAATTGATGAGTAACTTTGTCTATTTTGATATGAGCTACGCCCGGCTTCACACGGGTGTGCCTGCGACTTAGTGCGCGGGGATTGAGGTTTTTTGGTTCTCGCGGAAATTCCTTGATTTTCCAGGATAAAAGTAGTTTTTGTGTTATTCTAGACTATAATCTATCTTTGTGCCAAATTTTATCCAGAACCGTTCAGCCGCCTTGGCGTGATTGAGTAACAAACATCCATCAATTCAAACTTTTGGATTTATAATATTAGTATAGAGTATAGATAGTATAGAAGTAAAGATGTATAGATAATGTCCTCGTGACCTTATTTGTCATACTGTCATAGCCCGATGGGATGGAAAATCCGACACGACCGGCAAGAGATCAGACGCAGGACCGACGGCTGTACGTGCTCTCCTAGGCCCGGGGGTGAAACACCGCCAATTTCCAACTCCGTACTAATTTATTTATTTATTACTGAGAAACCGAACCCAGGACCCCATCAGCCGCAGTTGAAAATGCTAAACACTAGACCAACGAGTCAGTTGTACTAAATGAAATCTAAAACGTTAAAAATCTATCTTGATTGATCGTGATAGCTAAAATACCTTTTATAGCATCATAAGTAAGGATTTTTAAAAATTCAACCCCATAAAGGGGTAAAAAAGGTGTTTGAAACCAATCAAAATTCAACTAAACGTAAACAAAGCTACAGGCAAAAACCTAGTATACTAAATTATTATAGTGTGGATTAACTAGTCATTATAGCGCTTTTTTTAATTTTTTTTTTTAATGAAAATAATACAATAGAACTTAATGCTAGCTAGCCTAACCTAATTACTATATAAATCATGCCCGCGTGGAATGGTGGCAAGAATACTGGCTGCATTTCCGCGCTGGACAGCCAGGCTGATCCTTTGTGCAAAAAATGAGCCAGCCCTTCTATTAGAAGCCCTTCTATTATAGTGCTTGGAATTTAAGCACTTACCCGTTTATACGAAAATCCAAGGTACAAGCACTTAAGCCCCGTTCACATTAAAATACACATAAAAGCGGCGACACACGAGCGGTGCGGCGTCGCGCGGCCCACTCACTGAAAGTGTAGGCTTCAGTGGAGCGAAAGGGGGTTAAGCTGTGGCCACACTTGGTCCAACTGACGGTGGTAACATCCACAATAGCCCATTAACGCACAGCGAACGCCTACATCCAAGTGCGGAAAATAATTCCAGGATACAAAGAAGAAGAAGCCCATTAAAGTCCCACCGCAGGGCACGGGCCTCAACTCTCATAGGAGAGAAGGAATTAGAGCTTAACCCACCACGCTGCCCCAATGCGGGTTGGCAGCTGTAACGACTATTATTATGTCAAAGTGATAATAACCGGGACCAACAACTCAACGTGCTCTCCGAGACACGGGGCTGAAACACCGCCAACTTTTTAACACCGGGCTAGAAATGAGAATTTCTAAAAAAAAAACCCAAAACTTAGTAACGGGCCGACCCGGGGCTCGAACCTGGGACCTCGTCCAACCTTTCACCACCAATAATGCGGTGTTAGCCTAGTAGGTTACAACCCCTGACCTCCTGTACGGGGCACGCTGTGCCCGCACGCACCTTCAACTTTTCGAAGCTATATGAATTTATAGTGCGTTCTAAGAAATAAAGTATCACTTGCTTCAAACGGTGAAGGAAAACATCATGAGGAAACCACGCCCGAGAGTTGTTCATAATGTTCTCTGCATTAGGTGTGTGAAGTCTATCAATCCGCACTTGGCCAAAATGGTGGACTATGGCCAGGCCCTTCTCATTCCGAGACACATTCGTTCATAGTAGTCAGCCGGCAGTGGGTTGTTAAGAGAGAGAAGAGAGAGATATTATAAGAGTACGGATTGATTATAATATACTAGATGATGCCGATTCGTCTTCGTTTCCGGGATTAAAAGTAGCCTATATCCCCGGGATACAAACTATTCCCATACAAAATTTTATCAGAATCGGTTGAACAGATGGGCCGTGAAAGCATTTATAATTTTAAGTATGGATTTCTTGGTGTGCCCCTAGCTTTACATAGTACAGCACGCTTGGGAACGCGAAATTATGGACGCTAAACATTTATCATCGCCCAGAGTTTTTAAAAGCGGGATCACAATAGGGATGATGCGGCCTGTGTCAAAAATAAATTATTTCTTTTTGATTATTATATAAAGGGTCTTCCAAAAGACCTAAAAAGAAAAAAAATGCGTTGAAATTTGATGACGTCACAACTATATTATATTCATACAAACATTATCGATAACCGCCAGGCACGCAGGTTTCCTCACGATATTTTCTTTCACCACTCAAGTGAGTGGTACTTACTTAATTTCTTAGAATGCATATTATAACTCCGAAGAGACGTACTCAGGGATCGAACCCCGGACCTCCCGAGTCTTAGCCCACTATCCTATCGTCGGCCTAGTGTTTAGCCTGTTCAACAGCGGCCAAGGAAGTCCCGAGTTCGAGTTCCGGGTCAGGCCATAATAAGTAAGTATTGGGTTTTTCTGACAAGAAATTCTCATTATTATGTACTATTTATTACCTGTTGTACTAGTCCGGAGTAAGGAAGTTGGCGGTGTTTCACCCCCATGCCTCGGAGAGCACGTAAAGCCGTCCGTCCTGCGTCCGTGATCTCTCTCCGGTCGAGTCGGATTTCCCATCAAGCTATGAGAGTAATGGAACCTGTGTATCTGTATGCGCACACACTTATGCACTATAATATCTCCGACATGTGGCGGCTCTGGATATAGGCTGCAGTGGCCGAAATTCGGTCGGGAGGACATTATTATTATCTATACTTAATATTATAAAGAGGTAAAGCTTGTGAGGTTGTAGCGGGTATCTCTGAATTTACTGAACTGGTTTTGAAAATTTTGGTACCAATAGAAAGTTACAGTATTTGTGAGTGTCATTAACCCGAAAAATTTGGGAGTTCCCATGAGAATTTAAAAAACTTATTTCACGCGGATGAAGTCACGGGTATCTGCTAGTTATCATCATCACCTAAAAACATACTATAGCCACAGTAAACAGATACGTTTACTGTGCTATAGCCAAGCTTCCCAAAACTAGACGGAATAAGAACTCCTAAAGACTTACATATTCAGCGGTTTTGACGTAGGCTCTTCGTGCTTGCTCTCATTTGTAATCGTCATGATACGTAAGTATAGTCGTACGTCACTCACGAAATATGCCTTAAAATATGTGAGAAATTTTGTTTGCGAATGCCTCCCTTTTCTCTTAGGCGTTACGCTCACCTGCAGAGTGGATTTTTTATCGTACTTTTTGCTGCTATAAGTTAGTGTTTTATAATGCAAAATGGATTGGAGAAGCAAAAATGGAGCGTAGGTACTAACCAAAGTTTTTTTTTGAGGTAATGCCCGTGACTTCGTCCACGTGAATTAAAAAGGTATTATTGTGGATACTCTTGATTTTCCAGGATAAAGATAGCCTGTGCTAGTCTTCGGGATTCAATTGGGCGTAAAAAGGTAAAGGAGAGAGGATTTGACATGACACAATAGCTTGAATATGGATAATTCTAAATAGTGCAATAATATTATACAAAAGTTGAATTTAAGTTTTTATCCAAAGGACACTGCACCTCAGCATTACTCCACTCTGAAGGTCTGCGCTGAACCTAATAGTATTACATAACCAACCAAGTTTTGTTACGAAACTTTTGTCCCTATACTTACTGTCGTTTTTATACACATTTCAAATGTCGACTCATACAAACTAACACATTGTTAGGACGTGCCGAATAATGAACCTCCTCTTTTTTGGAAGTCGGTTAAGAATAGGAGCAGCCCAAAATCTATCTATCTAGTTAGTATCTATTCATATTGACTAGATCATAGTTGCAAAGAGCAACTGCTGAGTATCTTGTCGGTTATTATCAGTTGAACAAAGAACAATGGCGAAATTGGACCAACATAATTTAAAAATGAAGGAGGTATCGTTCTAGTACAAGTTTATATTATTTATAATCATATGTTTATATGATGTTTATAGATAAAAATATTGAGACTCTGAGATAAGGGATTCAAAAGAAATAAATTATTATAATTTATTAAAAAATAAGTCATCTTGCACTAATGGAACGCAATTAACATAGATAAATATTTTGTTGACATGACAACACTTGTCATTATTACTTATTTTTGTAGGGATGTTCCGACACCATCGATGTATCATCGATACCTACTGAAATGAGTATTCTTAATATTACTATCGTCTTGTGATACTAACACGAGTACTTTAAAAGTATCGGTACCTAATCGTATCGATACTATTTAATTTTTATGTAAATGATTTTATCAGTATCAGTGATCACTACTTATATGACACTAGCTGATGCCCGCGACTTCCTTCTCATGGATTTGGTTATAAGAGAAAGAAAAAAGCTCTCATAGGAAAAGTAAATAAGTACTTAATGCAAGTGTTAATCAAAGTATATAGAGGAATAAAACGCTTAATGTAAGGAAGATCAGGCTATAGAATGGGAAAACAATCTGAATGATTGGTCAGCGAATCACTTCAACTTGGGCTATAGGTGTCGAAGAATTCATTGGCCAGAATCCGCATAGAGGTACTAGTGGTGCAAAAGAGTTCTTTTTTGATATTATTGTTACTCAATTTGTTAAAAGATAAGAAAGATCTAAGCAGATAAGAGTTATTTAGAAGTATGGTGTGAGTAGAATTATTGCGGAATTCTCGCAGACATAAGTACCTACTCATTCATACTAATACTGATACAAATTATTGATAGAAATACATAGTTTTTGATTAATAATTTTTAGGTTATATTCTACTTTTAGGTGTATCTTTTTTCTCCCACATTTTTAGACTTACTTACTATTTGCTTTTTTCTTAGTTTTGTTACGTTCTACAATTATTACTAAGTTTCCATGATGAACGCTACCCTTTTCAGTGGGTCCCAAAATACATGCATTTTCGCCATCCTCCTTTTAGTGGTCGAGTCAAAACATGATAAGAAACACATGTATGTCCTATATGAAATAAACAAATTGAGCATTGAGCGTGTTTGTGGGTATATTATATTACCATTGTATAGGAACGTTAAATCGCTTGATGGCACATCTTTTGCCGGCAGGGTGGTAACTAGCCACGGCTGAAGCCTCCCACCGGGCCAGACTGGAGAAAATTCAAGAATTATTATAAATTCCCAAATTGTTCCTGCCGGGCATCGAACCCGGGACTTCCCATTTATAAGGCCACAGCGCACTTTGCGCTAGGTCCACCACCACCACCGCTACAGCCCATTAACGTCCCACAGTTGGGCACAGGCCTCCACTCTAATAGGAGAGAGGGAATTAGATCTTTGTCCCACCACGCTCTCAATGCGGGTTGGCGGGCTTAAACTACTATTATCATGTTAGTGACAATAACCGGGACCGACGGCTTAACGTGCTCTCCGAGGCACGGGGGTGAAACACCGTCAAATTCCTGACTTCGGGCTAGTACTTAGAATTTCTAGTCAGAAATACCCAATACTTAATTATGGCCCGGGACTCGAACCCGGGACCTCGCCGGCCACAGTCGAATATGCTAACCACTAGACCGAGCCAGTTACTGCGCTAGGTAGGTTGCCAAAATCGGCTTTCTGGGTCATTTAAATGATTATAATTTATAGGGTGCTAAAATTGGGAAAGGGTTCATTTTGACAGGGGCTTACATGGAAGCTCTATAACCCAAAGGCTTACGGGCGATTGGAATCCAAATATAAGCGTATAGAATTTAATAAAGTAAAATAAAAAGGTTTAAAGGACTTTAACCCGACATCGGAAAAATATTGTAAAATAATTTATCGCTTGGTATATTTTAAAATTGTAGATACTAGGCATACGCTAGTTCATAAATACAAATATATATCTATACTAATATTATAAATGCGAAAGTTTGGATGGATGGATGTGTGTATGGATGGATGTTTGTTACTCAATCACGCCAGAACGGTTGAACGGATCTGGATGAAATTTGGAACAGAGTTAGATTATAGTCTGGAATTTTGGAGACCTCCACTTTTTTGGATGTAACATGCGTCATATATAAAATGTATCCTTAACCGGACCATAATAACGAATCGATTGACACCTCATTTATCACAATCGGTACACTAATCTAGACGCTACGGTGTAACATGTGTGTATTTTAATAAACTAGCTATGCATAAAGAGCTTGAACCGCGATAACGAAGTTTTCTCTGAATTACGCTACATATACGACTTTCCTGTGGAACATTGATCTGTATCAATGGTGGGACCAGTGGTCCCCGAACACGATCATCCTATTGTTACGGAAGAGCCATATCCCCTGCTCCCGTACAATATATCATGAAAATCAAAATAGACATATCTAAAAAATATATAAAAAGAAAAAGAAATAAGTATAAGAAAAAATGTCCATAATATTTTGAAAGAAAGATTTTTTTATTTGATTCCTACACGGAGTTTTATACTGACTATAAGATATAGTTATATGTGTGACCAAATAAATGTTTCCATCTTAGCGTCATGCTGCAGCAGACTTCAGTGGAAACCTTGATTATAAGTGAAGTGAGGGGAACTATGAAGTTATCATTAAAAAATCCTATTAGCATATAAAGGCTTACTTAAATGACAAGGAAGCTTGGCAATGATTTGATCTAATGGCTCTGATAGTTCCTTAGTTAAGATGATTTGTGAAATGGTGATAATGAAAAAAACCCGGCTGAGTTTGTTGTGGGCTCTTCTCAGACGGCGCGTTTGTAACCCTCGTAGTTTTAGTGTTAAGATTCCGTTACTGATTATCACCATTATATTTTATAAATAACTGGACGTCAATAAGTGTAGTATACCTACCTAAATTGAATAAACATTATTTGAGTTTGAGTTTAAGTTTATGAATATATATGAATACAATATCCATCCTTATATATTTATAGTTAACTTAGAATATTGTTGTTATGTATAAATATTACATTATCTAAAATGAAAGATACAGTTTGGTACAAGTAACAAAAAAATTAAAAGGGAAAACTTACTGACATTATAATAAACTAGCTGATGCCCGCGACTCCGTCCCCGTGGATTGAGGTGTTTTAGGGGTATGAAAAATAGATAGTAGCCGATTCTCAGACCTATTAAATATGCATATAAAATTTCATAAAAATCTGTCAAGCCGTTTCGGAGGAGTATGGTAACTAACATTGTGACACGAGAATTATTTAAATATCACCGTAAGATTGTAAAAACCGTTAGATTATAATCGTTAGATTAGACTCGCGTAATTGCAAGGTGTCGAAAGATTACAATTTAACGCATTATTTTCCGGTAGATTGTAATCTGTTAGGTTTATTAACCCGATAGAACCTAAGTTACCCAAGTTAACCCACTACCTGGTTATTTAAGTCGAACAATAACCTAACCTACATGAAACAGACAAGAAAACGTAAATACAATGAATATTTCAAAAATTTACACTCAGAACATTGAACGGTTCACAATCTTTCGACAGTTTACAATTTCGCGAGTTAGATTATAATCTAACGGATTTTACAATCTTACGGTGACATATATAAGAAGTAAATAAAATTATTTGTTTGATATGAGATCTTAAAATAATATTCTTATACTTTTACTGTGCTAGCATCAAAAAGATCTCGGACAAAGTTAACCAAATAACAGACATTTAAAATCTAGATAACCGTGTGAGCGAGAACACAATACTATCTTAGGAATATAGAAAACAATTGGGGCCTGAGATGTAATTAACTTGCTTAATTACTTCGAAACTAGCTGATGCACGCGACTTCGTCCGCGTGGTTTAAGTTTTTTTGATTCCCGCGGGAACTCCTTAATTTTCCGGAATAAAAAGTCGCCTATGTCACACTCAAGGTCCTCAACTTTAACCATGCCAAATCACGTCGATCCGTTGCTCCGTTGCGGCGTGATTGAAGGACAAACCAACAAACAAACACACTTTCGGATTTATAATATTAGTATGATTATTTACTGTCGTGTGAACAATCGTTTTCGTGAGGAGTTGTATTTACTTTGTTAGATCCTATCAGATTAATTATAAGGTTGTTAAATTTAAAAGGTTTTCGTGTAGGATTAACTTTTGGCGATCTACCTAGCGGGGGAGCGAGCGCTGTGGTCTTATAGTGGGAGCTCGATTCCCGGCAGGGTCAATTAGGAAATTTGCCATTTCTGAATTTTTCTTGGTCTGATCTAGTAAAAACGTTACCAGATCAGACCAAGAATAAGAAAAAGACCGCCATGCGATTTATGGTTCCGGTACGATGCCGTGTAGAAACCACATAAAGTGGTACGTTTTTTTATTTATTAAAATAAACTTTACAAGTGGTTTGGAATAACATTCCTACCTATGCCATTCCTAGGCATGGGTTTAATATTATAACTGCCGTAACATCAGGTTAGCCCTTTACCATCTTAGACTGCATAATCACTTATGATCAGGTGAGATCGCAGTTAAGGGCTACCTTGTAGTGGATTTTTAAAAAAAACGATACAGATTTTAAGGTCCCGGGTTCGAGTCCCTGGTCGGGCAATAATTAAGTATTGGGATTTTCTCACTAGAAATTCTCAGTATTAGCCTGGAATTAGGATGTTGGCGTTGTTTCACCCCCGTGCCTCGGACAGCACGTAAACTAACATGATAATAGTCGTTAAAGCCCGCCAACCCGCATTGGAGCAGCGTGGTGGGTCTAAGCTCTGATTTCCTCTCTCTTAAGAGAGTGGAGGCCTGTGCCCAGCAGTGGGACATTGTGGTTGTGTAGATAGATAGATAGATTTTAAGGGCTCATGGTGTAAAACAGCCTTAAGGCTACAGAATACTCTACACGGGTAAGTAGTCAGTCATGCGAGCGATCGATCTTCGGGCAAATTGTCCCAGATAGCTTTTACTGCCCCAGGGCGGTCGTTACTAGTTTATGTCTAAAATATTCATCTGATACCTAGTGTTAGCATTAGTACTGTTTGTCAATATCTCATGAAACAGGAAGTATAATATCTGTCAATTTTACTCGTTTCATGTCATTCGATGTAATCGGCGGGTACGGACGCCATATTGAAAATTGTTAGTATAAATGCGAGTGTTTTGACGATGGTAATTCAGTCCCCTGCAGGCAGACTCAGCGATTATTAAATACTTTTGTGTTTAGATCGCAATTTGGTTTAGAGCTTAATGATAGCAATCGTGGCCAGACCAAATGAATATTGCCTTTAAGATTAGCTAACTTTTATCTTATAACATTAAATCTCTCGTGGAACCGCTACACGTTGTGACCATTCGCTCGTGCAAGTTCCAAATGAGAGTACAAATATATTAAAAGTGTTTATTAATACCTACTTCTGGATTGTCCCTTACACTAGTAATATATATATTTTCTTGAGAGCAAGATAACGTATGAAAAACTCGCTTTAGATGTTTCACGTGTATTACATTTTTTTTACGCCTCTAGAAGTTAGCACTTGACTGCAATCTCACCTGATGGTAAGTGATGATGTAGTCTAAGATGGTAATGGGCTAACCTGTTAGGGGTATGGCAGTTATATTAAACCTACCCCTAGTCGGTTAAGGGTTTTAGACGGCTTCGTACCAGAACGCTAAATCGCTTGGCGGTACGTCTTTGCCGGTTAGGGTGTTAACTAACCACGGCCTCCCACCAGACCAGACCACAGAAAATTCTCAATTAGACTCTGCCAGGAATCGAACCCGGCACCTCCCACGTTAAGACAACAGCACGCAACACTGCGCTAGAGAGGTCGTCAAAAACATATTTTTAGGGTTGCGTACCAAAAATGTGTTCAAAATGTAACACCAACTGAATATTCTGTCTCTCTCCATCTATATCCCTTCCTCTGGGAACCGCCATTACCACGGATTCTAGAATTTCGCGGCCAGCATAAATATTCATATCTCGTATTACTTGTACGAGCTACGTAAACACAGTACGTCTTTCAAATCGTTACGAAACATAGCTATAAAGTTAAAAAGGTTATCGCGCTTCTTTATGGTTTACAAAAAATAACAAAAAAATTACCCCCATTTCAAAAATGATTGACTCAGAAAAATAAACAATAAAACCAGTATCTTTATCTATAAACGATGGTTCACTCTATGGTTAGTCATTTCACATTAAAAAACACGAAACAAAGGCACTTTTCCATTTTTCTCACTCTGGAGCAAAAACCAAAAATTAAAATGATTTTTCTAAGCCAGACCCCTGTGTTTGGGCCTCAGATATGACTAGTTATGCCCAGACCTGCTACGTTATCGTCGTCGTATTACCTACTACTATAGTTAAATAGCTCTAACCTATGCAGCTTATATTTTGGTAATCAAGCATACTTTTAAATATTTGCTGGCAAGTAATGAAGGAGCGCCCTTATCTAGAAGACGCCTATTCACTCTTGATTTTAATACACCAATATTATAAACGGAGGGTAAAACGGAAGCCGGAAGGGCATTCCATATCCTAGCAATTCGAATAAGCAACCAGGACCCAAATCGCTTCATATGCCTCCGTAATATCTCAACTGTATACGGATGCAGACCCTGACCATGCCTAGCTGTACAATAGTAATAAGGTGCCGCAAATAACCTCAAGAAGTGTTGCATCGAAACAAAACTTTTACTGAATGAGCACAGTATTTGGCCCTCTGTAGGCACCAGCAATAGAAACTCGTCCTAAGCTAACAAACGTTTGTTAGTTTATTGAGTGGAAAATTGGTGTTATTCTGCCCCTTGGCGGGGGAAAAGCTTTTCTTTGTAACATCAAAAAACAATATTTTGTTGTAGGAAACATAATAAATATATAAGCCATTTATTCCCAAACAAAGAGATCATTGACAAATTGATACATAAATATTTGTAATGTACTGTAATAATCAGTGGCGTGCAGTTCATAGCGGAGTAAAAGCACTGCTTACCTAAATGAAAATACGTCAATGCTCATTTTTAATCAAAACAGCTAGTAAGTAGGTATTCAGACTAACTAATGCCTATCCTAGCTTGAACATCTGTACACGCCACTGGTAATAATATTATAAGCCTAGCAAAAATATTATTAAATAAACTGACTATATAATTAGGTTTTCATAGCATTTTTGATAATTTTTACAAAGAATTACAATTATTAATTATTATGTTGTTACTTGTTAATTTATAGGTTCCACATTAAACAGTCACAATTTCAATTTTATGTTATGGTCTATATACGTCTATACTTAATTAAATTAAAACAAGAATTAGTCTTAAACATTAGCAAAAGAAAAAACAATACTAAATAAAAACAAAAGTTCGACATATTAAACAAAATTATTTACTCAGTAATTTATTTTTTGTCAGATTATTGATTTATTACTAGCTGATACCCGCGACTTCGTTCGCGTGGATGGAGGTTTGTGGCTCCCGATGGAATTCTTTAAGTTTTCGGGATAGGGTATGTGCCTCTGTGTCATTCTAGACTATAATCTATCTCTGTGCCAAATTTCATCCAGATCAATTCAGCCGTTCGAGCGTGTTGAGTAACAAACACCCATCCATCCACACATACATCCCATACCCATTTTTAGGTGTAAGCCTGCTCCATTTTGCTCTATTTTGCTCTAGGAAACGTACTATACTATAAATAAATAAACAAGTCTTAATTTAAAAATTAAAAAACACGACTGCCCTGCCAAAAAACGAACTAAAAAGTAAAAAAAAGAAAATACACGATGCTGAGTTGCTGCGATAATCCTACATTGAACTGTACTCTCTTTGTTTCAGAAAAAAGTAGGTCAAGCGCCGCTCGGACGTTACAAAGATGTGCATTTGAAGTGTTGGCAATCGGAATAGGGGATGAGGTTGATGTGGACTGCATACAAAAGCCATATTCTTGTAGCTTACCTACTTTTTTTTTTGTAATTATATAGGCCAGCGCTTGGCAATCAGACTTGCTTGCAAGTGGTGATGCAGCCTAAGGTCTCAGTACTACGGTCGCTTGAAAAAACTTTATGGATCCATAATCTATCTCTACACAACCACAACGTCCCACTGCTGGGCACAGGCCTACACTCTCATAGGACAGGGGGGATTAGAGCATACACCCACCACGCTGCTCCAATCCAGGTTGGCGGGCTTTAACGACTATTATCATGTTAGTGATAATAACCGGGACCGACGACTTAACCTGCTCTCCGAGGCACGGGGGTGAAACACCGCCAACTTCCTAACTCCGGGCTAGTACTGAGAATTTCTAGTGAGAAAAACCCAATACTTAATTATGGCGCAACCCGGGACTCGAACCCGGGATCTCATCGGCCGCAGTCGAACATGCCAACCAATAGGCCAACGAGGCAGTCCATATCCATAATTCTTAAGTTATTATATATTGAATGCGAAAGTGTGTCTGGCTGCTACGCTTTCACGGTCCACTTATTCAACCTACTTTGACGACATATTTTTAATCCCGGGAAATTAAACAGTTCCTGTGGGAATCAAAATCTTCAGGTCGTCGTACCTATGTATTTACTCCGTGCTAAAACTATGAAACTTGGGTAAAAGTTAAAAGTTAGTAAGAAGTTAGTAAGTTTTAGCAATGAATCAATCGACAGACGTTCCGAGGATTACTTACCGCAATGGGATTTTATAACACAAAAGATCTATTTTAGGCAACGTCTGCAAGGCGAAAAATATTCGCGCGAATTTATTTTTAACAAGTCTGTAACTCTAGGAAATCGTATGGAGGGGTACGCACTTTTACGCACGAAAAACAATCGCTAGTTCGATATAATTTCACGCAGTACGGTAAGAATTAAATTCGCGCGAATATTTAGTGGTGTACAGAGTTGTATGACGCTCACCGCATTCGCAGTGCGAAGTAGGTGAAATCCGTACGCGAAATATAAATCGCGCGAAAGTTTTTCGCAATGCGAACTTACCTTTATAGAAGTTTTAATGGAAACTTTGTAAGAGATGTTTTCAGGTAGTTAGAGTGCTTTTAAGATTAGACATTTATCCGTGTTATGTATCTTGTTACATTGCCAGAAGGGTAATACGCAAACAATAGATTTAATTGGAGGTTTAGAACATACGTAGTTATTTTCGGGACGATAAAACGCGAGGGCAAATCGTACGTGACGAACTATATTAAAATTTATTAAAACTGCTGAGTTTCTTGCCGGCTCTTCTCAGTATAACTTTCACAAGTTGTACTACGTGAAATAAATAAATCATTTATCAGCTATCCGACACCTCCGATACAAATAAATACTCTAAAAACCAAAAAGAAAATATTTTTTAAACCTAGTAATATTTTGATTCAAGCGTCGTCGTCACGTCGGGGAACCGCTAAGTACCTAAGGGAGCCCCTTTTTTGCGTACTGCGGTTAAAAAGGGTAAGGCCTGGTTGTAGAGACGCAAGATAGAGTAAAATTGAAATTTTTACAGAAGTTTTATACGAATTCTGTCAAAGTAGCAGCTGACTCTGGGCTAAAAGCGGCGGCGTTTCTGCAAGCGGGACTTAGGTACTAAAGGGAGAGAGACAAAGTATATGTGACCTGTATGTAATTAGAAAGAAAGAAAAATAGTCCATTCACCAGTGGTAACACAGACAAAACTAGATACAAAAATACTTTCTTCTGTGACACCACCCACAGAGAGTGTACAGCTCAGCGATTAGCCCTGTGTCAAATTCCCATGAATGTATATGTCAACGTAAGATTGTAAAAACCGTTAGATTATAATATAACACGCGGAATTCTAAACTGTCGAAAGATTGTAAACTGTATAGATATATCCACCATAGATATTCCTGCGCTCATTGAGCCGGCAGGGATTAGTCGGGATGATGGCAAGAGACCTGATGGATTGACGCTGGTTCCCTGGGAACGGGGACGGGCGCTAATGTGGGACGCAACATGCGTAGACACATTGGCCCCGTGTCATATCAGGGAGACAGCATCAAGGCCGGGAGCCGCAGCAGAAAAGACTGAAACCGGCAAGCGGCGGAAGTATGCCTCTTAGTGCCAAAAATTTTTTACGAGATATTTCACCGCGGTTAATTGACTCATTTGGTGACAAAAGGGCTGGCTCATTTTTTGCGCAAAGGATCAGCCTGGCTGTCCAGCGCGGATATGCAGCCAGCATTCTTGCCACCATTCCACGTCGGCATGATTTATATAGTAATTAGGTTAGGCTAACTAGCATTATGTATTATTTTCAATAAAAAAAAAACTGTTCAATGTTCTGAGTTTAAATTTTTGAAATATTCATTTTATTTACGTTTTCTTGTCTCTTTCTTGTAGGTTAGGTTAGGGTTCGACATAAATAACCAAGTAGTGGGCACTTAGGTTTTATTGGGTTTAAATACCTATCAGATTACAATCTACCGGAAAATAATGCGTTAAATGTAAACTTTCGACAGTTTAGAATTTCGCGAGTTAGATTATAATCTAACGGTTTTTACAATCTTACGGTGACATATACAAAGGAAGGCGCTGGCTTACAGCTGTGACCCGGGTGACGTTAAAGTTACAACAATAAATTGAAACAATATTAATTATTTTAGTTAAAGTTCAAAATTTTGAAACTTTCAAGTAGGGCATAGCTAAGCCGGAAGTTAGCTGCGTCGCATCGCTAGCACGATGTTGCGCGTTTAATCCCGGTCTCGACACTCAAATAGTTATTTGTGTTATATGGGGCCAAAGAAAACTTTTGTTCCCCGAGGGCGCTATTTTGAATTCAGAGCGAACTGAAGGATTCTACAGTAGAATCCCGAGCGTAGCGAGGGATTATTAAGTAGAATCCTGAGCGTAGCGAGGAATTCAATATACGCCGCCTGAGAACAAAAAATATGGCCCCGAGTGACACACACTATTTTTCATCATTACGTATGAGAAAAAGCTAGGAGTATTAACGTACAATGTATGGACATTACCTATACGTTTAAGCACCAATCAGAAGCACGAACGCGGACCAACCAGAAGATACTCCTATCAACCTTCTATGTACCTATAGACATTATTTAGACGTATATTTAAAGTTTAAATAAAACACAAATAAATTAGTATTTTTTCAGCGCGCAATGCCGCCAAAACGTAACCGGCCAGTTATAGGTAACTTCATACATTATGCGTTCGACCTCTTTGGTTAACTAGTATTTTTTCCCTCTTTGGACTAGCAGCCATAATTCCGTTCGAAATTCAAAAAATGTAAAGACGTATATCCGATCAACAAATTGATCACGTGACTTATCGAAGACAACAGCCACTCAAACATTTTTGGATTTCGAACGGAACGAGCGATCGACAGGTTTCTGCGACGAACGCAGTATAATAAAGCACGAACGCGGACCAATCAGAACAGAGAAATAAAAAGTCCCATGGGCCTAAAAATTACATTTTGCTCCCGCTATCCTCTGAAGCCAATATTCGTTTTTCGAATAGGTATGATAAAAGTTTTTTTAATTGTTTTTTTTAAATATTTAACTACTAGGTTTTTAGATAACTACCTAAACTCAGCTTTATTGTCGTTGTCATACCGTTGAATCGTCTCGTTTCCACGAAGTGTAAGGAAACAGGCAGATTTGACGACCTCGATTTTATTTCCGTGAGGGTCAAATTAGGAATCTTATAATTTCTGAATATTTCTGGTCTGGTCTGGGAGGCTTCGGCCGTGGCATGTTACCACCCTACCAGCAAAGAGGTACTTCCAAGCAGTTTTGCGTTACGATACGATACGCTTTTGAAGCTTCCAATAGGGGTTTGATGACTTATGGGTACACTAGCGAATGCCCGCGACTTCGTCTGCGTGGTTTGAGTTTTTTTGGTTCCCGCGGGAACTCTTTAATTTTCCGGGATAAGTAGCCTATGTACTATTCCAGACTATAATCTATCTCTGTGATCTCTATAATCTATTTCAGTCAGATCCCTTCAGCCGTAGGGGCGTGATTGAGTAACAAACATCCATTATCCATACATCGAGACATCTATACATTCAGACATCCGTACATCCAGACATCCATACATCCAGACATCCATACATCCATCCAAACTTTCGCATTTGTAATATTAGTATAAGCGTATTGGTATAGATTATGGAGAACTACTCTTATGCCGTGATTTCGTCCGTTTAAGTTTGTTTTATGCCCACGGAATCTCCTTCATTTTCTGGGGTAAAAAGTAGCCTATGTTACTCTCCAGTGTGCTTAGCATGCGCACAACGAGATTATCTCGCGACGAGAGAGAGAAATGTTGTCGTTGCTGGCAAATTTTTCATTTACCCTAACATGCACAAAATGCGGTATATTACAAGAACAAGAAAAAAATAGTCGACATGTAAAGGTTTGTAGAGAAAATTAGCACAGATAAGAAATATTACTTTTATCTCTACTTTTGACGTAACGAGACAAGTAACCATGTAAGCTTTGGTAGACAGATAGACATAACGGGTAGACATAATTCTCGTAGTGCGCATGCAAGCCATACAGGTCCCAAACTATACCCATACAAAAATCACGTTGATCCGCTGCTCTGTTGCGGCGTGATTGAAGGACAAATCAACAAACTAATAAACAAACACACTTTAGCATCTATAAGTAATCTATTAGTAAGTATGATTATGGAGAACATCTTTTCCTATAAAATAAAGGGTAAATAGATTGTTTACCTCCATCCAATTCCAATAATTAATCAATGGATCATTGCTATGAAATTGGAATAGGGACTAGAACAAAGGTGAATTTAGCCAATAAAAAGCTTCGAAGTCCCTGGGCTCGTTTGATAACCGGATTAGCCGTGTTCTAACGTTTGCCGGCTGGACCTTGTACTGGGAGCTTACTACCATCGCTTAAAGCAGTATTATTGAAGTGAAACTTCTTTAGAATCGTTGTGATTTGAAAATTCGATGAAACGAAAAAGCAACACTAAAAAGAAACGAACATTATTTTAAATGTACGATTCCTGTACATTTAAAATATTAAAAAAAATTACTTGCAGGAAGTTCTATTATCCATCCTTCCACACTCTTACTCCTTCATACATATAAAAGAAAAAGGTGACTGGCTGATTGACTGACTGACTGATTTATCAACGCACGGCTCAAACCACTGGACGGATCGGGCTGAATTTTTGCATAGGTTTCATGACGTAGGCATACGCTAAGAAAGGATTTTTGAAAATTCAACCCCTAAGGGGCCAAAAAAGGAGTTTTAAATTTGTATAAAAATCGAACTTAACGTGAGTGGAGCTGCGGGCAAAAGCTAGTATATTATAAACTAGCGTATGCCCGCAACTTCGTCTGCGTGGTTTGAGGTTTTTGGTTCCCGCGGGAACTCTTTCATTTTCCGCGATAAAAAGCCTATGTGCTATTCCAGACTATAATCTCTATGCCAAATTTCAGCCAGATCCGTTCAGACGTTGGGGCGTGATTGAGTAACAAACTTCCATACATCCATACATCTACACAACCATATATACATACATCCATCCAAACTGCCGCATTTATAATATTAAGTAAGATTCGAAAGTGTTTCCATCGGACGATGCCGTGGGTGTCCTCTTGTCGATAATAATTTAATTTCTAATCTTGGTCTGCCTGTTACGGAACCACGCTGGAATTACTGAAAGGATTTGAATGCAACTCATTAATCTAATCCTGTGGCGGTCTTCGCAGTCCGCGCATAATCCAATAGATGACACTATTAGAAGAACACGAAGAGCCTGAATCGCGATTACGAAGTTTTCTCTGAATTACACTATTTAAAGGACTTCTCAAGATCAATAGTCACAAACTAGAGTTGTTCAAAACTGTCAAAAAACCAAAACACGCTACGACTATAAAGAATAAATTGTTAGCATGCTTTTAACTATGCTATGCTATAGCACGCATGAAAGCATATGACTTACGCTCACAGCAGCGCGTTACGCGCGACTAATGGTCAGCCAGCGTGCTACCGGCAGGCGGGCGCCGCTACGAGCGCTACTAGTGCTACGAAACGAACTACGAAGCACCGCGCGCGCTCGCGTGTCATTGCATCGTAGCAACATTGAGGCGCCGCGAATAGCATGCTGTCCGTGCTATGGAAAAAGCGTGCTATGCTTTTGTGCTACGTGCTTTATTAACCACCTCTAAGTCAGACCAGTGGTCCCCGAGCACAACGCCCGCTCGTAGGATGATCACCCTATTGATACGGTCGAGCCATATCCGTCCCGTAAAAGCCAAATAATCGGAAAAATCTAAAAAACCTTCAGTAGAAACACAATCTATTCATGAATAATGGCCATAAAACCAACACTTGCCTTCATTAATCACGCGCTAAGTTGTTAGGATAGTAAAAACGCCATCAAAATTCGTTTTTCCCACCCACCTCTGAAGCACTTTATCAATGTCTAGATCGGATCGTATCGTGGAAAAATCTGCCATCTGTAACTTGAAAACAGCAGTATATACCCTGTAGGTTGGGTAGTGAAAAAAATAACCAACATTTATTTTGTGTAAATTCAGGGTGAAGCTAAATTAATTGGGCATGTTATAAATCTTGTTTTATCTTTCAGCCATGAATGTGTTTTAGATATTTTATTTCAATAAAAAAAATAGAAGCTACGTATTTGACTCCACTCCACTGTTGACTATGGCCCGATTTATAAATAAAACTTCACGATTACGATTTTCTTACACAACAAGGGGGCAGACCGCGGGCTATATTTTTATTTTCATTTTCAGAAATTATAAAAAATCCCAAATCGTCCGTGCAGGGAATCGAACTTGAAACTAAGCGATTTAAGATAAAGCGAACTAATTTTATAAATGTGAAATGTGTGTCTGTCTGCCTGCTACGCTTTAACGGACCAGCTATTCAAACGATTTTGATGAAATTTGTTATCGAGCTAGGTTGCATCTCGGGAAGGGACATAGGCCCGGAATTTTTATCCCGGAAAATGAAAGAGTTCCTACTAGAATCAAAAAAACTTAATCCACGCGGACGAAGTCGCAGGCATCATCTAGTTCCTAATAAATATTCTAGTGGAATAACTATACATTTCTACACCAGGTGTTTGTTAAACGCTCAACTATAAATTTTCCTCATATTTCGAGGAAATTTCCATTCAGTTTTATTTTTATGTAGCTTTCCCATTTTCCATAACAAAAGCCAAATCTTTTCATTCCAAAGACCCACACGTTTTAAGCCCAAGCACAAAGAACAAAGTGATGTTACGAGCAAAGCTCGCGTGGTGATTAAACTTGATTCTGTCCGGTATTATAAAAATTCTATTTTAATAAATTTCAACTTTCAAATCAAGTAAATCTACCACTGAATACTGATTCGAAATTTTCTTTCTACCGAGAAGAAACCAGCTAGAAACTCGGATTTTGCTCTTTTAAATAAAACAACATAATTACCTGCAGTCCTAAGCATTTCTGGAGCGAGCCAAACCCACGCTGTTTTATCATTTAAGTATCATGATCTTAGACCGCATTAGAAAAATACAGGACTTGGCTTGGCAGTATTTCAACCCTTTCCCATCACAGCCATTGTCCTGTTCCTGCTCTTCAGTCTGTCGATCTCTTCTTCCGTGTTGGATTGCCATCTCATCGTACTGTATGGAAATAAAGAGTGCACCTACGAGTATGTTTATGCTTACGCAACAACTATTCACTATAGTATGTCCCGCGCAGATAGCTCTGTGATAGCTGCTGAGGCCGAAAGGTTCGCAGGCCGGTATACCTACCTAATAATTATTTTATCTACAAAGCCTTTATCGAAATTATCGAATTTGCACACGCTTAGCACTTTGTCCGCAACACAAATAATATTGTTCCGAAAGAAAAAATAAATATTATCATATCCCTGTGCTGTTATTCAACCATACACATACATATTTTCTGAATTTACTGCTCCGATGAAGAAAATTTATGAGGTTATTTTATTTTCCTGGTGCTTCAGCAAATTTACTTTTTAACATAGCCTTTTTAATGGTCAAATCCGTGTCAAATTTAGTGTAATAGACGTCATTTTATTTTTCGTATTCAGAAGAATAGCTGAGAACAGCAAACCGTTTTTATGATACCCATATCATGGGGGTGCTTAAAAATAACTAGTCCGCCATATTATGATTTAGAATGACGTTACATAGCTTAGCAACCATACTTTGTCATCCTAACTAAACGTGTATGCAAAACTTCAGCTCAATCGGTTGGGGATAATTGTTTTAAATTTTAATTGCAAGATTTGATCTAAACAAACCAATAAACAAGCTTTTCAAAGCTGAGGGTCATTACAAAATATGATAAACGATTTATTTATTTCACGTACGAGAACGTATGCCACTTAGTTAAGACTTTACCACCGATTCGGAAAATGATTTTACCGAGAAGAGTCGGCAAGAAACATAGTAGTTGCTCTTTTCTATACTAGGGATTACCTGAAGATTACCCTATCTTACACTGGCGAGTGTGTACATCGTTTGATGACACACTCACCAGTGTAAGTGAGGTAACATTGATTGAACATACACCGGTCTTCTCCATTACGATTTCAAAACAGTTTTCGTACAATGGAAGCCGGTCAACATTGGCTTAAATAAAAAACGCACTACCCAAACGCCGGAAAAACGTCCGTACCAAGTTAATCACGAAATTATTCACATAATTTACAGCTACGCACGCAAAAAGGGCACTTCGACGTGTTGTTATAAGGGTTATATTTCCAGTGGACCCTGTCAGAGGGTGCTCCCGACAAAGGCCCAGCATTCTGCAGGGGTTTAATTAAGTTTTGATCCAGGCTTTGCCGAGACCTCTTGCTGTTAGATACGTGATGTTATTAAAATAATTATATGATGAAATTTTTGTATGCACTAAAATACTTGTCATTAGAATACGAAGGTAAATTTCGCCCCCATCTCACCAATAGCTCAGGTGGGAAATTGGGCGGTCCAAAAACTAGAAGACTCCGGTTCGAGTCCAGATGTCTCCAGTCCGATTATTTTTCCCCCTTTTTTTTCAAGTTCTTTCTTTTGTGAGAAAAACTATTATTGGGAGCCCAATTGCACTCATGATTTGTTATATAAATAACCAGTTCATATTTTTTTATTATTATGTCGGTAATATCGAAAAATATTATTCATATTTCATCAGTTTTGTAATTTGTGTTTAAATATAATTTACAAAAGACACGATTTACAAAAAAACCGAGCATAGCTCGGTCACCCAGGTAATTCTCGGAAACGGCTAAAACGATTTATATGAAATTTAGTATGCAGGGGGGCGATAAATCGATCTAGCTAGATCGATCTTCTAGATTTTAGGAAATGTAGCAGTTTTTCATTGCCTGAAAACACGGATTAAGAATTGCTCGTTTAAAGGAATTAGATAATTAAGTGATAAAATGAATAATAAAATAAAATAATGCACTGAAATACTTGTCGTTACTTTTAAAGAATCTTGTATTTGGTAGGTATAAGTGAACCTTCATAATTTGGGTCCTTAAACATATTAAGCAGTGTTCTCACAGTCTTGAAATACCTAAGAACTACGATTTTCCAGTAATAAGAATAGGGATAGTGAAAACCCAACCAAGCAACTCTTTATCAAATTTAAAAACGCGCTTCTAATATGGAATTTTATTTCATAGTTGTTAGAAATTCATAGTTGTGAGTTGTGAAGTCATCAAATTTCATCACACTTTTTTCTTTTATCAATAGCAAAATGATTATCAAACTTTAAAATAACAGAAGATGTGAATTTTTGGTCTAAGAAATAAAATTGGCTTAAATGCCTTATATAATTATCCCTCTCTTTATACTGCTTAAATTGTCTTATCTGTAGTAATGTTATAGAATAATCTTACGAAGTAAAAATTGCTATAATTAAAACAATAGGCGCGATTAGGAACTAAGCGAAACAAATCAAGAAAATCTTCTATTAACTAATACTTTTTATAGATGGGGATTGCGGTTTCTCTTTTCTGCGGGTTCACAACCAGCAGAAAAGCGACTTTAAAATATCACAAAACTAGATAATGTGAATTATGGTTTTTTGGTTGAACTCATTAATTTTTCGAGATAAAAGCCTATAATAGCCTATATCCTATATATAAGTAGCATAATATGTCCTACCCTAGTGTGCAGCCTACCTCTGTAACAAATATCGTCAAAATCGGCTGAAAAGATGGGCCGGGAAAGCCTAGCAGACAGACAGACAGACTCACTTTTATAAGTAGCATATGTCCTACCCCAGGGTGCAGCCTACCTCTATACCAAATATCGTCATTTCCGGCTGAAAAATGGGCCGGGAAAGCCTAGCAGACAGACTCACTTTTATAATATTAATATGGTTTGTAAGGGTTGTCGAATAACAACAGTAGGAAGAAGCACCTCGATCGTCGAATACAATTTGTGACTGCCCTAATTCAATTAAAACCCAATGAAATTTATTATTTTAATTTCTGTGCATTCGTCGGTTTGGTTTAATCGTTAGATCAAATTATTAAATTGAAATAAATATATAAATAAATTATAAATTGTTAAATTTAAAGTTTTTTTTTTTAATTTAATTATTTTGAATTCGAAATCGACGGCTTCTTTGGCGTAGCAGTGACTCAAATAGGTGGTTGTCCCCGTATTGTTTGACTATCATTCCCCTACAACACCGAGAAGGGGATTTTTTTTTTATCCACTATAAGTTAGCCCTTGACTGCGATCTTACCTTGAGGTAAGTGATGATGCAATCTAAGATGGTAGCGGGCTAACCTGCTAGGGGCATGGCAGTTATACCTAATTAATTAACCCATACCCCTAATCGGTTTCTACCGGAACGCTAAATCGCTTGGCAGCACGTCTTTGCCGGTAGGGTGGTACTTAACTAGCCACAACCGCAGCCAGGCCAGACCAGCGAAAATTCACATATTATGAATTCCTAAATTGACTCTGCCGGGGATCGAACCCGCGCGCCTGGCGCTGTTCTCATAACGTGCGGAAGTCCGCACGTTAAGACAACAGCGCTCAACACTGCGCCAGAGAGGTCGTCAAAACAATATATTCTGTGCTCTACTATAATGCTTCTATGCTATACTTACTGTACAACTGCTTCGATGGTCCAGTGGTTAGTGTAAAGCGAAATGTGGATGAAAACCAAAAAGAAGTATTCATTTCAATGCAAATCCTATTAAACCTTAACTCTACTAACTTCACTTTTCTCTACAACATGTTCAAAGGTTGCTCGCTTCATTAAAACTTTCAGCGGCTTTTCAAAGATGCTCTTTGCTCCAGATACCTTGCAACAGAACGGAAAAATACTGCTTAGATTTATATGAAGGGAATAATTGCTAGTTAAGTTATAATTTGTTTGTACTATTTCTGTACACGTCTATACCTATTTTACGCGTACTCGTACCTTTAAAATTTCGGATCCATATGCCTTTAAATCAATCAAAAATTAGGTATAATTTTTTTTTTATCCACTACAAGCTAGCCCTTGACTGCGATCACATATGCTGGTAAGTGATGATGCAGTCTAAAATGAAAGCGGGTAGTTAAAGAGGGTGCACTAGTTACTTTTATGCGACCGACCTTACGAATGGGTATCAATTATTAAAAAGGTTTGCTACCACCAACAATTTTACCAACGAAAAATTAAATGACGTCACACTAAATACAATATGGCAGACGATAAAAGCTTGTTTTAAAAATATTTTTTGTTGATTATTAAAAACTATTATTTACTATATTTCTCGGCAAGGGAACTTCTCGGAGAATGGAATCCTTCTAGAAAATACTAATGGCATCAATTATTCTATACTTATGTCGTATGAAATATAATGACTGCGACAGCTGAAAGTTAAAGACACGAACAAATGAAAACCGTACGTGCCTGTCTCGCTTTTGTTTCAGAGTATTCATAAAGATTAGACAAGACAGTCTTAAACCATTGGTATTGTTGAATCGCATACAGGAGCACTCTTTTTAGGGTTCTGTAGTCAACAAGGAACCCTTATAGCTTCCCCATGTCCGTCCGTCTGTCCGCGGTTCAGCTCAGAGGACGTCTTACTAGAAAGCTGTAATTTGGCATATATACACTTACATAATAATCACGCCGACAACGTGGAACTTCTAGACGTAAAATTGGGCTGTTTTTTTTCTCGTGTATCCCTTAGTGTGGGGTGTCATTGCATAGGTCATTCAAAAACATTTTGGGTGGTGGGACCCCCATTTTTCGAGTCATAAATGATAAAATGTTAAATGATTTATTTAATTCATGTAGGACAACTCGTGCCACTTTTGAAACGTTAAGACTCTACCACCGGTTCGGAAAGCTGATTCTACCGAAAAGAGCCGGCAAGAAACTCAGCAGTTGCTCTTTTCATAGAAAAGAAAAGTTTACAATACGTAGACAACATAACACATACGTTACAAGAATAACACTGACTTGTGGATCACTGGATGCGAGGCCGGTTGCTTCCATGCTTTGTCCAACTTTGTCATTAAAAAAATCATCGATAGTATAATAACCTCGACTTAACAAATGCTGTTTAACACAGGGAAATGCTGTTTAACGTCAGGGATCCGTTTCCAAACCGAGATACAACCTATCTCTACGAACATTCTCTTCTGTCTGCTACGCTTTCACGGCTCATCTGTTCAAATGATTTCGATGAAATTTTGAATGATGAAAGGTTTAGTCCGGATAACTTAGGTTACGAGAAAAGCTTCTCTATATCCCGGAAAATTATCTAGTAACGATAAGTAGGCTGATTCTTTTGTAAATAGCACAACACCCGCTAGGAGGATGATCATCCTTTGTTACGGTCGAGCCATATCACCTGCTCCCGTACAATCTATAAACTAAAATGACAGCATTAAAAATATTGCTAGCCCTTTCTACTTTCCTGCGGAAAGGAACAAAACTAAACTTATAGCTGTTATTTTAGTTTGATAAACAGAATTGGCCACAATACAATATCGTGCAGATGACGTCTTGTCTGTTATCTACTGTGCCTCGGGTCTGTAGATGAGGCGCGCTCAAAGTTTTTGTCATTAGACGCTGGGAAATGTTTTATGGCATCACTTAATTTGATCACCTCGAAAGAATTTGTTGGCACCCAAGTTATATCACATTAGACTCATGTGGTGACGAGTTAGGAATTTTGGATTTTATCCTCGTCCAATAGTATCATAATATATTATACAAGGTAAATAAACTTCGTCTAGCGGTCAGGTTGCATAAAATACCGTAACATTTTTCTTTTTTGGAAAACATCAAAGTGAAACTCACTTGCCGACTCTTTTCAGTAGAACAGGTTTCCGAACCGATGGTCTTGGCATTTCATCGGTGGCAAAAGTTTTCCAATCAATGCGAAAGTGTGTTTGTTTGTTGGTTTTTGCTTTCTCCTTCAATCACGCCGCAATAGGTCAACGGATTGACGTGATTTTGTGCATGAGTATAGTTGAGAACCTGGAGAGTGGCATACCTACGCTACTTTTTATCCCGGAAAATTAAGAAGATCCTGTGGGAATTAAAAAAAACTTATTCCAAGCGTACAAGGTCGCGGACATCAGCTAGTATGAAATAAATAAATCATGTATCATTTATTATCTCCTGCGTAGTTGGCAAGGCTCCGCGGCTGATATTCAGTCAAGCGATAAACCGGGTATTCATACAGTCTGTTACGTTACCGATTCAGCGTAGATTATTTATTAAACTCATGTAAATATCATCATACAATTTTTATTAGAGCGAAAGTGTCTTTGTTACAATGCTAGTCATATGGAAGAGCTACTTCTTAAAATGGAACACGTGAGCCTAGAGTTTGGATTAAAGATTAACCGCAGTAAAACTAAGATGATGATTGTAGACCGAGCCAGCAACAACTCGCCCGAAGTCACTCAGATTGCGAACTGCGACTTCGTTCAATCCTACATTTATCTTGGTGCTTTAATCTCAAACAATGGAGGCTGCGTGGAGGAAGTAAAGCGATGTATGGTAACAGCAATAGTAATAGCAAGAACCACGATGGATAGGCTGAAGAAAATATGGAGGAACAGGAACGTAACAAAAGCTACGAAGACCCGGCTCGTTAAAACGCTTGTTTTCCCCATATTTTTATACGCTGCGGAGACGTGGACCTTGCGACAACTCGAGATGAAAAAGATCGATGCTCTGGAGATGTGGTGCTGGAGGTGAATGTTAGGAGTCTCATGGACCGAATTCCGCACCAACGTCTCTATTTTCCAAGAACTCGGAATTAAGC
Source organism: Erebia palarica (assembly GCA_964035005.1). NCBI lineage: Eukaryota > Metazoa > Arthropoda > Insecta > Lepidoptera > Nymphalidae > Erebia > Erebia palarica. The sequence continues at coordinate 15,524,599 of OZ035989.1, forward strand.
AACGGCTTTCATCGCTGGTACAGAGTCGCATACTTAAATTTTTTTGACACGTCTCCCGTCGTGAGAATGACTCCATTGAGCGCCTCGTCGTGCAGGGCAAGGTGGAGGGCACCAGAGCGCGAGGAGGGTCGCCCATGCGATGGACCGACCAAATTAAGTCGGCTGTTGGCGGTTCATTGCACGGGGGCACCAGGCTGTCGGCCAGCAGGGAGAAGTGGCGGATGCTCGTGATGCGCATTATATCTGCCACTAAAGCCGTCACTTCGTGATGACCACGACCACTCTGTCAAGAGTGTTACGACGAAGAAGAAGAAGACTTTGTTACTTGGCTTGCCCTTCAATCACGTCGCAACAGAGCAACGTATCGACGTGATTTTTCACATGCGGATAGTTGACGACCTGGGAGAATGATATAAACTATTTTTTATCCCGGAAAATTGAGCGTTCCCGCGGGAACAAAAACTTTAATTCATGCGGATGAAATCGAGGACATGAGCTAGTTATTTATATTTCGAAAAGTTAGAGATGAGTGTCCTAAATTCCGATAACTACTGCGAAGATCTGTTTGCTGGAACTCTTTTGCCTGCATGATCTTAGAAAATCGATCAATGTTCACAATGCAGCCCCCCGATTGTGTAAGAAAAACGTCATAGTAATACGTACGTTACTCAAATACGTTTGTCAAATAATTCGACCTGTATAAGGAGTTCATAGATGCCTGCAGTCAAAAAGTTTGTATGAAGTCCAACAGTTCGAGTTATTACGTTTTAACCTGTCAAATCACAAATGTTTACGATTGGGCATCTGCTGGTCGTCTAAAAGATCGCTCGATGATATTTTTTTCAGGCCTATAATATTATTTTATCCACAATGAGGATGCTGACAACTCAATCAAATCAGCTACTCTTTATCAAATTTAAAACGCACTTCTAGTATGGAAGTTGTATGAAATTCACAGTTGTGACGTCATAAAGTTTCGACGCACTTTTGTTCTTTAATCTATATTTTAAAATGGTTATCAAACTTAAAACTAACCGAGGATGTGAATTTTAGGTCTTTTGGATGGAAATAATATATTTTTGATATTGGCATCATCCCTATTTAATGTAGGTATCCATGAGTATGAGTTATATGTGCGCAGTTTGTATACTTTATTGGTTTTAATATCAGAATGCATGTGCCAACAGTTTACCCATTTTTGGACATTCGCCAGAAATATTAGGCGGTAACTTACCAAGTTGTAAACCAGTAAGCACTTACTGGTTTACAACTTGATATATGTATATCGTGTATTTCAATATTTGCAAATATCGAAATCTCAAACTTTCTTTTATACTTGTAAGCTTCTTTTTTAATTTTTAATTGAAAACAATACTTAAAGCTAGCCAAACTTAAACCTAGCTAGCTCCTAATCTATACTAATATTATAAATACGAAAGTTTGGATGGATGGATGGATGTTTGTTACTCAATCACTTCAAAACGGTTGAACGGATCTGGATGCAATTTGGCACAGAAATAGATTATAGCCTGGAATAACACCTATGGTACTTTTTATCCCGGAAAATTAAAGAGTTCCCGCAGGAACTTCAAAGCCTCAATCCACGCGAACGAAGTCGCGGGCATCAGCTAGTTACTATATAAATCATTCTCTTTTTCCGGCTGTATAAATATGACTAAGCGTGCAAGCTATCGCGGGTCCAATTCTACTTATTGAATTTAGTTGTTGAATGCAGAGCTAATCTATAGTGACACATACAAAAGCTCTGCATTCAACTCGCGCGCGTATTAATACTTTTATCTTAAAAATGGTTATAATTTTTTTTAAAGAACAACAATCAACATCCTGTATTATTACATTTCGAACAAGTGATAGATTCACTCGACGATTCAAAAGCACCTGTAAAAGTTTATTTAAATAATATTTTTGGAGATGAAATTGTTTAAATACTTAGCTCAATTTACATCAAGCTAAGCTATGCCCATTCATACTTGGCCGCAAGGTGATTTAGAGGGAAGTTAGAACAATGGCGCCGGCACAGCATCCGGCACAACCGGTCCGCTTCCGGTGGCAGGTTGGTGGGGGATCGTTCCTAAAATCTTTAGTGTTATTATGGGACGCTACGAATTGCATATTGTCTTAGATAAATAGGCTTATCTGCATTAGGTAATTAATATATATGTCACCGTAAGATTGTAAAAACCGTTAGATTATAATCTAACTCGCGAAATTCTAAACTGTCGAAAGATTATAATTTAACGCATTGTTTTCCGGTAGATTGTAATCTGATAGGTATTTAAACCCGATAAAACCTAACGATTATTTATGTCGAACCCTAACCTAACCTACAAGAAAGAGACAAGAAAACGTAAATAAAATGAATATTTCAAAAATTGACACTCAGAACATTAAACGCTTTACAATCTTTCGACAGTTTAGAATTTCGCGAGTTAGATTATAGTCTAACGGTTTTTACAATCATACGGTAACAGATATATAGCCGCTCGTGCTGATTGACTCATTGATCACCTCTCCTGTAAAATTTTGTATGAAAAAATATGTTTTTACTCATCGTTTCGTATAGAAGACAAAAATTCATTCGGAGGAAAAATACGGAGAGAGCTGATGATTGAGGATTTCGAAGAAGGATTAATAGGCCTATTACACTGCACTTTCCACAGGGCCCTGTGGTAAGGGTGCGCGTTGTCGCTATATGAGCGTCGCTTATTGCACAGCAATAAGGATCAAATTAGGGACCTTTTCTCCCTTACTCTTATTACACTACACTGAATCAAGTGTAAGGGTCCCTGTGAAAAGTGCGATGTAATAGGCCTAGAAGAGCACAGCCAGGGTATTGAAGATAGGTGGGGGTGCTCGAACAAATGTCACTCGAAACCTTATCCAATTGGCGGTAAGGTGAAAAAAAACTCCAAAATGGCGGATTTAAGATGCCCGTACAAATTTCATCAGTGTCTGTCTCGGAGAGTATAAAAGATGGAAGAGTGGTTTCTCGGCAAAAGATGATCAAGACCTGAAGGTCTTCTTGATAAACAGGAAAAAAATTCAAGATGGTGGAATATATTTTCCACAGAAAATGTATGGCGCATGTTGACTGGGATTTGGAAATTATGAAATAAGAAGCATCCACGCGCCATACTTGTACTAGTATTATTGTAGAACCCGAAATAACCGAATATAATGCGAAGGAAAATCATTGATTATATTGTTACGGCTAAATAGAGCCTTATCCAGAGCAAAATTACCCTGATTAATAAAATATCATATTCCTTATCCGGCGCCTTGTAAGTATTAAGTAGGTATTGACTATTGATAGCCAGAATATTGGCCGTTGATAACAATAGGAAGGTCTGAAGGTAATCCCTGACATAATTAAATAGGATTAACTGCTTATGTTCCTTGTACCTAAGTCGTAAAGGGAATTCACATTATTGGTTATAAATAAATAATAATAAAAAACTTTTTATTATATACGAAGCTACACGTTGTACCACATAGATTTCAAGTCTGCTTTGGCGGATTATATGGAAATAATGGAATTATGCTTCATGTTCCTTGATTTCTCTTTTTATACGACTGCCTGAAAGAAGGAGTATATTGTTTTCAGGGTTCATGTATGTATGTATGTATGTATGTGAGTTTGTATATTCCACCATAACTTCTATACGCCTGAACCGATTTGCTTAAATAGATATCGTTAGAATCCCTACCTTTTTCCGGGTGACATAGGCTAGTAAATTTTTAAAAAAAAATAATGGGGTGACCTGTAATGGGGCGATTAAAAAAAAAGATTGATGGGGTCCCGCATTAAAGACTAAATTTGAAAATAAAAATTCGAAACTATGATTAACTATATAATCATCATCTAGAAAGTAGATTCCAAAAATATATAACACTAACGAATGGGCCGTGTTAAACGTAGCAGTAAGCAGATAGACAGACAGAAAAACAGTATTGATATATTCCTACAGTAGAATACAGTCAGAATCATAGAACTTAATGTATAAATGTCGCCGTAAGATTATGAAAACCGTTAGATTGTAACCGCTAAATCTAGCGAGATTGTGAACTGTCGAAAGATTACAATTCAACGCATTATTTTTTATTCATAAAAAAATAAGATTAAATATATAATCATCATCTAGAAAACGATGAGTAGATTCCAAAAAAATATAACACTATAGGTCAATATCTAGTGATTCACAAAAAATATCATTTAATAAAAATGTGAATAAGATTCTAATTTAACTAATTTAGATTTTTTATCTTTTTAGTTTGTTTTCGCAGGCAGTGGCGTGCAGTTCATAGACGCGTAAAAGTACTGCTTACCCAAATGGAAATAAGTCAATGTGTATTTATCATCAAAACAGCTAGTAAATAGGTATTCTGACCTACTAATGCCTACCCTAGGTTCAAACCCTGTGCACGCCACTGTTCGCAGGGCAGTCAGGTTTTTAAAAAAAAAATATCTCTATCTACTACAAGTTAGCCTTTGACTGCCGCCTCACTTGGATTATGATGATGCAGTTTTAGATGTCAGACTTATGGACTATGGCAGATAAATAAAACCCACATTGTCCATAAACGGTTTCTACACGATATCGTACTGCCCCCTGATTGCTTAAAAAAATCGTAATCATAATCGTTTTTGAAACGGGTAAAAGCCAAGTATTAACTCCATAACAGTTCGAGTAATTATTACGATATTTAGCCCTAGATATTTGGTTTGCCCTTCAATCACGTCGCAACAGAGCAACTGATCGACTAGATTTTTTGCTTGGATGTAATTGAGGACCTGGAGGACATAGGCTACTTTTTGACACGAAAAATTACGGAGTTAAACCACGCGGATAAAGTCGCGGGCATCAGGTTTATTATGTTATTGACATTACATTTAAATTCTATTTCAATGTGATTTTACGAAAAGTGGGAATCTCTACAAAACTAAAAAAGGTTCAATAACAACACCAGTAGAATGTGGAGGGTTTAAAAATGGAGTCAAATAGATTGCGGCCAGTGATATTATGATTACTAATTCTTTACCATTCACCATAGTTTTATTGTTATCGTTAAGGAGTGGACACACTGGAGGACAAATTTCTAAAAATTAGGTAAGATTAATATCTCTCTGACGTAACGTCGTGAATAGTCTGCTGCTATTTGATTTCGCGTCGCATAGCGTCGCCTTGTTGCGTTTGTCACTCACCTAGGATAACGGGTGATTGAATTACGGACTTTTTCGTTTCATTGAAAATTGGCACACTTTTTAAAAATATGAAATGTGATCGTGATAATTATGCTAACCTTAAAACTAAAGCTACGACGGTTCCAAACGCATCCTGGTCTGAGTAGAACCCATATCAAACCCAATCATTACAACGAATCGATTGACACCTCATTCATCAATATTGGCCCAGTAGTATAGGCGCTACTGTGGAACATATTACATAAATATTAAATTAAATACATTCATAATTTCATAACTGCAATGCATAAGTGCATAGACTGCTAGAATCATAACCCTTCCTTTTGACTTTGCTGTAGTCAGGAAACAACAGAAATTTTCGGTATTTTAAGTGGGTAAAAACAGCGGCTTTTTGTGTTGCTTACAGTAATTTGTTTTCAATCTGTGTAAACCATTCCTAAGAGCATAGTATGCAGGCTGCGTGTCTCGAACTACATGTTTGATAGGCGTGATTTAACGCCCGCGCCCGCCGCATTGCAATGGCGTCATCACACGCGTTCTAACCGTTTTACTCGACAGAACAGAAACAAGTATTGACTTTGTGCTAACCATCTGTAACTCAGATATTACCAAATCAGGGTTCATCGAATTTGCACCACCAATTTGCCCTACCAGTGGGTCAAAGTCTAATTGTGAAGATTTTGACGTCGATTTTGCCCCACTTTTTCACCAGGGTTCGCAATTTTGAGCTTATTAAGTAAGGGGTAAGTTAGGTAGTGTTTGTCAATAAAAGAACAAAATTTGCTGTCACTGTTCGGAGAATGTGCTCAAGAACTATTCGATCTGGTTCCTGCGTCACCTTTTTATTATCGAACCGCAAGGCATCGACAAGGTCTGCACCCCTACGCAGTCGAAATTCCGCGGGCTCGTACGAAGCGATTTGCTACTTCGTTTCTAATTCAAACCGCTAGGTCCAAGCGGTCCCAGAGGGTAGGCGAACCTTTATGTATCAACGTGCCATTTTTTCTAAAGAAATGTTTAACGAGGTCACAGTCGTGCCATCAAATAAATTTGACTTTGTGATTATTGGGAAAATACATTTTGCAATGTCTCAATTAAAGCGTAATTTGAATTAAACTAAAATTAGTGTGACTTCTGTTGTTGCAGATTAAATGACAAATCTATATATTATTGAAGATATTTACTAACATAAGATACTTGTTTCAGGATAAAGAAATGAAATTTAAGAATGGAATACATTCCCTGCGATTAAGAAAAATAACGATGGTGTCAGAGACGAGGTTATAAAAGGATGCGTGCGCATCTGCTGCGAACTACATTGTCACCCGTCGTTGCGTGTCGTTCTTGTGTGATTTTATTTTCTCGCTGTAATTTTTTTATTGTTCATGTTAATAAATGAGCCAGGAGAGCTTTTACGTCTTTCTTCTTCAAGTATCCTCTAGAAATCTGCAAGAATATATAAAATTCCTGACTGACTGACTTATATATCAAGGCACAGCCTAAACCGCTGGTCCTAGAGACATGAAATTTGGAGAGTGTGTTTATTGTGAAGACTAAATATCCACTAAGAGAGGGTTTTTCGTAATTCCACCCCCAAAGGGGTAAGATAGGGGTTGAAAGTTTGTATGAAAGTCCGTCGTTTTTGAAGTTATAGCCATAAAACTTGGTATATGAGCTGCGGGTTAAAAATGAAGAAATAAGTGTCTCACAGTTTTTGAAAATTCGACCCCAAAAGGTGTGAAATAGAGGATGAAAGATGGTATGAAAGGCCTTCTTTTCTCAAGATATTTTTCAAGTTATATCAACGAAACTTGGTATTTTGGCTTTCGGTAAAAAAAAAATACGTGTCACAGTTTTTCAAAATTTTACCCTGAAAAGGGGTTAAATAGGTGTTGAAAGTTTGTATGAAAGTCCTTTATTTTTCAAGTTATAGCCATGAAAGTTGATATTTGGGCTTCTGGTTTAAAATAAATAAGTGGCCAAGTGCGAGTCGGAATCGCGCACCGAGGGTTCCGTACAAACCTGTAGTAATTTTAAAATTATTAAAAGTATTTTTATTATATGTTGTGACTAAAAGTTCATGCTTTTTGCAATTTTTTCTTTATCTGTGCTATAAGACGTTGCTTCGTACCAAATTTCAATATTCTGAGTTCACGGGAAGTACCCTGTAGGTTTTGATTTCCTTGCGAGTATCGAAAATTTGGAGCATAAACGGCTGTATCTTTTGATTGCGTTGGCTTAGATTTTTCACAGCTTCTAGGGACAGTAGACCTGAGTATTTGATATGAATATCAGCTTGATACCTCCATGCGTTCCTGAGAAGAAGGGTCTTGACAGACAGATCGACGGACAACAAAGTGATCCTACAAGGATTCCGTTTTTTCCTTTGAGGTACGGAACCCTAAAAAGACGTGTTTCACAGTTTTTCAAAGTTTTATCCTCAAGGACGTTAAATAGAGAATTTTTCTTTCAATCACGCCGCAACAGAGCAACAGTTTGACGTGATTTCTTACATGGGTATGGATGAAGACCTGGAGAGTGACACATTATTTATTTTATCCCGGAAAATTAAGGAGTGCCTGTGGAAATTAAAAAACTTGAGCCACGCGAACGAAATCGCGTGCGTCCGCTTGTAACTTATATTATGGTTGTAAGATGATACTTTTCAAACGGTGTCATTTGTCAAACGGTTTCTAACCGAGTTATTCCTCTCTGAAAATAAAGACCCAAACACTCCGTAGCGTATGACCACTTGCGTTCGCTCGTCATAATATTATAATACCTTGTTTTTCTTAATGCATCATGAATTTTGTGATCGGTGACGTGCCAAAAATATTGTGTCGTGTGCCATTAATGGCGCGCGTGCCCCTGGTTCGCCATCCCTAGCGACTAGGCTTCCGTTTTCCCGTCCTCTTCTAATATAGGTACCTTCAAATCAAGAGTCACTAGGCATCTTCTAGGCAAGCGCGCTCCATTATTGGTTGCATCACCACTTGCAAGCAAGTCTGATTGCAGCCAAGCGCTAGCCTATATATTTCAAATAAAATGTGAGGGTCGCAAACGATTTCCTTTTACTACAAAAGGGCGGGGTTTTCAAGGGATACTAATGCGGTGGGTTCCATGATCCGATTAATATATGACTCTTAATATGATCCATTATAGGATTTATTGATTTAACACTCATCGGGGAAGACTCGATGACTTGGCAATGCCCGTGACTTCGTCCACTTTGATTTGGGTTTTTGAATCTCCCGTAGAAACTCTTTGATTTTCCAGGATAAAAAGTATCCTACTCCATGTTTTAACTATATCCATGCAAAAATCTCTAGAGTCAATTTGTTACTCACGTTGCAGCGTGATCGATGGATAGACCATAAAGAAACGAAAAACGCTTTCGTAATTATACCTATATTACTAGGCCCGGAAGACGTTGTCCTGCTTTTAACCTAGAACCCGATTTAGATTTAGATTGCAGCGCCTCCTACCCGGTCAAGTTTTGAATATAAACCATCTCGGGACTCACACAAATACACACAAAAAGTTCCTTCAGAATCGATCCGGCCGTTCGAAGTGATGCGAGAACATACATTTCGACAATTAATTTTTATTTATATATAAAATTATGGGTAGTGAATAGTGATTCTTTTAACCCTTGTTTATATACTTTATGGCCCCTAAACAAAGTTTTATATTACTTTAACAATACTTTCAGAATTCGAAACCAACAAACGAAATTAACAAGTAGGTTTTAAGATTTGTAACCAAAGTGCATTGGATTTTTTAAATGAAGGTATAATGACGTAATACAAGTGGTCTCTACAAAGATACACGCTCACCACCACCACTTTTAACTTAAGGGCTGTAGTGGTAAGTAAGTTTCCAAATTAACATAAAACAACTGCAGCGCTCACCATTGCGACAGGAAGTTGCTTAAAGCTCGTTGTTTTTTTCGTACTACCAACACCACAAAGTATATGGTTGAACATGCCAAAGTCAAAGTCAAAAATATTTATCGTATAATATATAAAATTCTCGTGTCACAATGTTAGTTACCATACTCCTCCGAAACGGCTTGACCGATTTTTATGAAAATTTATATGCATATTCAGTATGTCTGAGAACCGGCTACTATCTATTTTTCAAATCCCTAAAATACCTCAATCCACGCGGATGGAGTCGCGGGCATCAGGTAGTAAAGAATAAAAATTGTTTATTTACAGTATTAACTTAAAAACTATGTTAGTACCTACACTCAAATATAAAATATAAAAATAACATTAAACTAATTAATTATCAGTTTTTTAATTAAATAAGTGCTGCTTTATAACCGTAAAGTGGATTAATTATTAACTAATTCAGAATACTCCTCTTATCAATAAGAGTTCCCATAAAATTGCTTTAAAAGAAAAATCTGTAGGTTTTTGTATAAATTTAAATAAATCTTTGGCATTTTCCTTGCCAAGTGTTTTTGTCGGCGATAAAAAAAAAGTTACGACATCAAGTTAATAAAACTGTCTGCTTAAATGGGAAAGTGTTACCAAACCGTACATTAAAAGTATGTAACACAAATCCCTATTAAGTATGCCATTTACAACACAATCAAAAAGTAACTCTATTTTGGAATATATAGAGTCTAAATTGCCTCAAGTGCCTGCAATGCTAAAAAACAAAGTTTGTCCGAACTTACCCCGATCCCAAACATTAATTAGTTCAAATGTTTACTCGGAGAAGTAATTTAGCCGTTAGGAGCCATGTTTGGCACACAAATAGTTGATGGAACTATTTGCTTAACTCAAACATTTAAGTCAAAACTTCCTTTATAATTAAGTTGAGAAGAGCCTTTTGCTCATAATAATTAGTTTAAAGTGCAAACAATTTTATTAATTAATACACTAGATGGATTTTATAATTTTCCTGGTAGGCTTCGGCCGTGGTTAGTTACCACTTACCGCCCTAACAGCAAAGTCGTGTGCCGCCAAGCGATTTAGCGTTCCGGTACATGCCGTGTAGAAACCAAATAGGGGTACGGGTTTTAATATAACTGCCATGCCCCTCACAGGCTAGCCCGCTACCATCTTATACTTCATCATCAGTTACCATCAGGTGAGATTGCAGTCAAGGGCAAACTTGTAGTGGATAATAAAATAGAGTGCCTGCGACATCGTCCGCGTACATTTACGTGGGAACTCTATTATTTTCCGGAATAAAAATAGCATATGTCTGTAATACACAAACTGGATCGCTATCTCGGTTTATGAGAGTAAGGGAATAGCTGATGTGTATACCTGCGTTTGCGCTGTGTTTGCGCAGGTATATCTATACTATAATATCATACTAGTGGTTCGCCCCGAACTGAGACCTCGCAATATTCATAAGATAGTTTTAACTATATACTGTAATATTTAGTATAATAGTTAACATTAGAAACAAAAGAGCTAAAGAGTTATTGGAGAAGCGAATAAACTTTTACAGAGCGCCATCTATTGACATCATTGTGAAGTTCTGATAAAAATACTACACAAAAATTAAATAATCTCGTTTCCTTATAATATTTATCTAATTTTAGTATTTGTTGTTCAAGAACAGGATATAGTTCAAATAATTGATCAACAGGCTCAACCTTTCAGAAAATTGAGAGTTCTGAGGTCAACTTTGGACGTTAGAAAATCTCCACTTTGAAAGCCCCCCATTCCGTTTTAGTGGAAAAATTAAAAAAAAATATTTTTAAACTCTTCCTAATTATCTTCAACATGATATACCGCAACCTTATGTAACGCTATAAAAAATATTTTACTTCGCTTTCACGTCTATGAGAGCCTCCCTGAAATAAAGATTTTCATAACTTTTTAAGCCATATTCGGCTGGAGGCCATCGGTTTACATATTATATTTAAATTTGAAGTAATTACGTTCAGTAATTCAGAAGTTATAAGGCTCTGACAGACGGATGAACGGACGGACGGATAAGTGCAAATTCACTCAAGTAGACTCAGAGTTATAATACATTACTAACTAATATTATGAATGCGAAAGTTTGGATGGATGTATGGATGTTTGTTACTCAAACACGCCCCAACTTATGAAGTCCTAGAGTCCTTAAGCCTAATATCTATGCATAGATCTATGTATCGATTACATATCAATCAATCAATCATTTATTCGATTTAGGTACACTATAGGTACACATATTGACGTCCATTACGTACATAAAAAACATGATGGTGATAATTAGTTACGGTATCGTAAAACTAAAGCTAACGCGCCCTGGTCTGAGAAGAGCACACAACAGACTCAGCCGGGTTTTTTTTCATTATCACCATCTCACAAATCATCTTAACTAAGGAACTATCAGAGCTATTAGAGCAAATTATTGCCAAGCCTCCTGGTCGTTTAAGTAATCATTAATCGTTTAAGTAATCGTTTAAGTAATCATTAGTCTCCGGAGACCCTCAAGCGGCGTAAATATACCAGCCTCATAGGTAACTATGAGTTTGCGCCATTTGGGGTCGAAACGCTTGGGCCATGGGGTCCGAATGCACATTTCCTTTTCAGAGAAATTTCTCAAAAACTAGTCGACGCTACACGTGACCAGAGGGCTGGCCTATTCCTTGGCCAGAGGTTAAGCATTGCCATCCAGCGTGGCAATGCTGCCAGTCTTCTGGGCACTTTGCCCGATGACGGCGATGGGGAGGAATTCTTTGATGCATTTTAGCAAAATTTTATTTTTTTATTATTGTAATTTTGAAAGTTATTATGTAAATAATTATCATTGTGATATAACTAATATACTTAAGTTCTTAACTTAGATACTTAATTGCTAATTTTAATTATTTAGTAATCATTTACATGGTTATAAGATTTTTAAATGAGTTTTCGTTTTACATAACTTTTTACATAACATAACTTTGAACTTATTCAGAGACATCTTTAACATGTCTTCTGGGAGCTTATTGTAGAAGCGGACACTGTTTCCAACAAATGAATTGCTAGTAGAGTAGTAGAGTGCCTAGAAGCAGGCATTACAAGTTTATTTTTATTTGTAGTAATTTATGTTATTTCATTTCATAATGTTTACGCGCCGTTTATGACCGCTCCAATAGTGGGTAGGCTCACAAATTATTTGATAGTTTTGTTTTAGTTGGAGTTTTTGTGAGGTATTGAAATGAAAGGAGTTACTTAGCAGAAAAATTGTGTTATTTGTGTTTCTGTGAACAAAACAGGTTGAACCTTATAGCCCCGCGGGAATTGGGAATGATATCCTAAATACAGGAAACTAGTTAGGGAGTCAGAACTACCACCTACGCAAATGGCCGAATTGACGTAAGTTCTACTTCTATGCTCATATCCACTCCGTGGATTTTTGTTATTTATATTATAAATTAGCTGATGCCCGCAACTTTATCTGCGTTTATTGAAGTTTTTTGGTTCTCGCGTGTGTCTATGTGTTAGGTATTCCAGACTATTATCTATCTTTGTGCCCAATTTCATCCAGATACGTTCAGCCGTTCGGGCATGATTGAGTAACAAACAGCCATCCATCCATCCAAACTTTCGCATTTATAATATTAGTAAGTATAGAAGTATAGATTACTATAATACATTTTTTGTCCTATATCTAATCTATTACAAGTAACAACAGTCACAACAGTTTGAACTCAAGACACTTTGAGCCAAACTCCACTGTTCATTACAAGGAAACTTAGCGAATGCAACACAAAAAAAAACAATCAAACAACGGAAGCCCTGAGCTCTCAGAGCGTGAATCCCTTTCCGACGTCTTTCCTGCTGCCAGGCGATTGTCAGCCTTGTGTGTTTACTTTAAGAATCATTTAAGTTAGTTCACAGATCAGTACTCTAACTTTGCAGATGTTTCCTGCCTATTGACCCCGCATAAACAAACTGATGAATACTTTACTAGCAAGCGAATGGCAGGTTCGATTTTTGTCGTGACAATTTTCAAAAAAATCTTGAAACACATAATGTTTCTCCATTTTTAACTGAAACCCTGAACTTTCATAAATATAAATAACTTGGACTAAAAAAAGCTAGGCTATGACATGTACAGAGAACTTAAAATTATAATGCCAAAATAATATTATAATTTTGTAAATGTTGTGTCCCAAAAACTGATCCACGCCTCTGGTGACCAAAGAGCTGGCGCTTATTTAGCCCAACGGCTTAGCCTTGCCATTCAACGAGGTATTAACGCCAGTGTTTTGGGCACCATGCCTATTAACGATCACTTGGACGGCGTGTATTTTTTGTAAATATAGTTAATTAGTTTTTAATTTAGATTTTAATTTATTTCTTAGTTTTAATTGAATTAAATGTACAGATACTTTTATTATTTATTTATTTGGTAACCAAAATAGATGCCAAAAGCCCACACAATTTCCTAGAAAGCTCGCACAGCTATCATCAACACAACACAATCACAGTGTTCAACGCGCAGTGGCGGACACCGCACGCGCCGGACCCATGTGTTGTGTGTGTGTGTGTGTGGCAATAGGTATTTGAGCTCTGTGTTGTGTGTGTGTGTGTGTGTGGAAGGGTAAGAATATATTCTATGCATTAATTGTGATTCTTATAAAATGTTGTAACTATACTAGCTGATGCCCGCGACTTCGTCCGCGTGGTTTAAGTTTATATTCCCGCGGGAACTCTTGAATTTTCCAAGATTTTTCCCTCCCTGCTGCATAAACTATGTCTGCAGTCTGTACCAAACTTGATCAAAATCGGTTGAAAAGCGTAACAAACAAACAAACTCACATACGCATTTATGTAAATAGGTATTATTTATAGTCGCGACGCGCGACGCAATATTGTCTATCACTATAACTCTATCCAGTCTCAAATTAATTTAAACACATTCTTCTTACTTTAGTAATTAAATATTTTAATTTATTTTTCATCATAAATATAATACTCAATATATACATATGAAGTCGGCTTATTAAGAGTACCTACCTACTTTAATTATTTGTCTGCTCAGGGCAGCTTTCTATTTGCTTTATTTTGCTATTACTTTAGATCATGATTAGTTCTGTGATGATGTTTAGTAGGATAGAAGATGTCCAGCAGAAAATTTACTAGCAAACGTTGGACCTTGGATTCTGGAGCCTTCTTGCTAGAGCCTTGCTAGAATTTCAATCACTTGAGGATAAACGTCATCGTTTTTCTATTATAATTAAAGTCAAAAGCAGGTTTCATACAAATAAACCCTTCCATACAAAATTGCATGAATTATGCAATTATCATGTTAGCAGTAGGATGCACAACCATAAACAAACATTTTGTGCTGTTTTTTTATTGCAAAGACGGCTTGCGCTTGAAGACAATCATGCTTAGTGCAAAGCAATTATGAGGTCTAGGTTGGAACGCGCATCGAACAAACTGCAGAAACATCTTTCGTTCTTAAAATATGTTAAAAAGTATCGAATCCAACTCGATCTTGACTGATAAGTACATTTTTATAGACAACGGCCAAGCATAATCACATCTGATCTAAGTTCCCATCCCGCCCTAATTGCCAAGTACACATTAAACATGGCTTCCTCACTTATCTCTCGAGGTAGGTACAGCATTTCACGCTTTTTGTTAACTGCGACAAGATAAAGACTGAGATAATCACATGCTATAATATTATTATGTAAAATAGGAGCATATTAATGTATGGGCCAGCGCAGACGACGGTATGAAAAAAAGTACGAAAAGGACAATCCATCGTTTGCGCTTACAATTATAGAAAGAAAGAAAGAATGAAAGAAAACACATTTATTACCAGTTCTGCCATACATTTCCTTACCTCATGGGTTTGCTATGCTATGCACCATCACTAACAGCAAGGAGCTAAACTGCCCAATACAGCCCATTATTGTAGGTCTCCATGTTGGTGCGCATGTAGGTGAGCAAAGGTCTCTCTTTTTCATCATTTTTACTCATCGCTGGCTCAATCCTAAGAACTTTTCCTAAGAATTCCTCTTGGAATGAGAAGGGTTTGACCATCGTCCATAAATTCTATTATTGACCCTGCCAGGGATCGAACCCGGGACCTCCTAACCAAATTAAGGCAACCACCACAATAAGCGCTCACCACTCTGCCAGGGATGTCGTTTCCACGAGAATTCATTTGGGACCAAAGACGCGGGCGATCATTAGTTAAAAATATAAATCCAAAAGTTCCATCAGGCTTAACCCACCTAGGTACGTTTTGAGACGCTCGTTAATTATTCGACCGTGAATTTCGTGTAGTGAATCTCATTCCGAAGGTCAATGAGTTTGGGTCCTAATACTTGTGATAAGTGGAAATCACGATAACTGAGATAGAATCAGATTAACAAGCCGATTCGATAAACTGTGAGATTCACTCATTTATTTGTTTTCAGTAGTTATTTTCAATTTCCATTGAAATGATCTTGCATTTTAGCAATTTTTCTTACATCTAGTCCAGGTATGTCCCAAAAAAGGAAGCCCGCAGTATTTTGGGAAAAGAGAGGCTGAATTTCAACGAGTTTTATAAAAAATCTGAGACAGATTTTTTAAAAACTTGTATTCTTTGGGATTTTGCTAGTTCTCTGATTTCGTGCAAATCGCATTTCAATTCGAATAAAAAAATAACCAATTACTTTAAAAATGTGAATTGCATTATAAATGAACTCTCATATAATCAGCTAAGAGTGCCACAAAAATCTAAACTGTAACATAAAAGATTATTAAAAAAATCACGATTTTCATATCTAAAACTCACCACCTTCAGGGGGGAAAACAAGAGTCCTATGATACATCATTATGATTTTCCAAGATACCAATTTTAAACGAGCTTAAATTTTTCACACATTATTACTTACACTATGAGGAGTAATATAACTGCATATTCACACGTACGAATCCCTTTATTCATTTATAAAAAAATAACAAGAGTTTGTCACGGATAAAAACTAATTACCTTCGGCTGACATTGTTATTCCAAAATATCCTTGCAGTGTACTTATTGCACTTCTTTCCCCTCTGCCCCATGCTAAGTGCTACTCAATCTATCCAGGCACGTCCCAGACAGTGGCCGTGCGCTTGTTGGAACAAAGTTATTTTCGTGTTTATGTCCGAGGTTGATGTTTGTCACGATTAATCACTCTTTACCGTCGTAATCATTTTAGGGTAAGTAACTAGTTTATCTTAATAATTTTATCTTCTTTATTGAACTTTAAACGATGTGAGTATGTATTTTATTATTTATATTTATTGCTTTTTAAAATACGCTGATAAATTGGTAAAAATGCCAAAATCTCACTTCCCTCACTATCATTACCTTCATTTACCTTCAGTTTTAAAATTGAAGGTAATGATGCTGAACTGAAGGAAATGATGAATTTTTCAGTAAAAATTGCTGTACTATTTTTGACGGCCAAATCGTATAATACAAACTGTACCAACTAACCTAATTATCATTTAAAATCGTTGTGCTTCGTATTTGAATATGAATATAACACCATTTTGATTTTAGGTACTATAAAAGACAAAAATACGAAGAATTAAAGAAGGATCCGGAAAAATATGCGAGAAAGAAAGAAAAAGAAAGACTAAGATATTTAAAACGCAAATAAGAAAAGAAAATTGAATCTGTTAAAGACATGACTCCAAGACAATAAAGACTAGAAAGGAAAAATAGGCATGAAAATTTAAAAAAGCATACAGCAAAAATAAGAAAGAGTGACCTTTAGTTGACCATCGACAATGAAAAGAACAAGAGCGAAACATTTTATGTACCGATTGACAAGAATATAGAAGAAAAAGTTGAGAAGAACACGTAATACATAAACAAAAAAGATGTTTAAAAAAATGAACTTGAAAAAGCGCTAATGGAAACAAATCAAATACAGAGAAGGCTGTATAAATTACTGGAAAAAAAGCAACAAAAAGTAAGGTGAACGCTTTATAGGTCTATTACACCGCACCTTTTACAGGGACCCGGTTACACTTGAATCAGTGTAGTGTAATAAAATTTAGGGAGTAAGGGTCCCTAAATTGGTCCTTATTGCTGTGTAATAAGCGATGCTCTATCTAGCGGCCACCCTTACCACAGGGCCCTGTAAAGAGTGCAGTGTAATAGGCCTAATAAACAATAATATAAATGAGGGTAAAAAATAAAAGTTAAAAAGAGATTAATATATGAAAAAAATCTCACAAAACAATTAAAAGAGGGTTCTAAAGCATTAAATAAGAAAGATGAGAGTCCCTTTAGCAATGTTATTGATAGATAGATAGATAGATAAACACTTTATTGCACACATGAAAAATACAAGGTAAAGTTAACTATAAACTAGGTATGCAAAGGCGGCCTTATTGCTTACTGAGCAATCTCTACCAGGCAACCTTTGGTGAGAGGATCGAATAAGATGTGTAGGGTAGTGTAGCACAATAGAATACACGTTATTAATAAGTAAGTAAGTACAAAACATAAAACATAATAATTATTGGTTGTTGTATTAAAGTTTTCGAAGCATTGCGAATTTGCGACAGTATTTTCGGTTATTGCTTATATATGTATTAAATTATGTATGTATTTGATTAATAAAAATGGGTTTATGGGTTTATGGGTGAAGTTTCATTTCATTAACATCACATTAATATCAACGCTTTCCTCACCAAAATCATTACTAGCACAGCAGATCTCATTACCTTCAGTGACATAAAGTTTCAAATGCATTTATCTTGGAAATCCTTTGGTGCAATTCATTATAACTTGGTGACTATGTCTAATTTTACCTATATTTTGGTTTGGATCAGCAATTTCAACATTTTAAAAATTCTCTCATTTTCGTCCGATTTGCACGAAATCTGAGAATTAGCCATTTCCTGAGGTTTTGTTTTTCGTCATTCAAGCAAAATAAGTCTCCCAGCTCGCTTCTTCGAGATTAATCTATAATCCTTCTACTTGATTTATCTCCATATCATTATAAATAAAATAATGCCTATTTAAGTTTGTTATCCATTAATCACGCCGCAGCGATGCAAACGATTGTCGTGTATGAGTATGGTTAAAGACAGGTCTTTAATAGGTCAGGTCTTGTTGTTGAAAAGTAATTTATGTTGTGTGTATAAATGTTGTGTATAAATTACTTTTCTCATTGGTTTTTGAGCAAAGTAGTAGGCATCAGCTAGCAAAACAATAAATATGTTGTCGTTTAAAAACAAGTACGAATTTGAAGTAAGCATTAGGTACTTACTTTACAAGTCGGTAGGTACCTAATTGGTATTCAAATCAGAACGACATTTGTGTGAGAGTCCTCGGAACAATGACGTGTTTTGACTAGCCCGCGAACCCAGCTCCGCTTGTCTAACGCACTGATATTACATACCAAAGATTAACCGTCTTGTACCACAGAAGAAAAACCTAATGTAGCCCTATTGATGTATAACCTATATTAATTATTGTTGTGATTGGATGAATTATATGTGTACTAGATGTTGCCCGCGACTTCATCCGCATGAATGCAATTCCTACCTCTGTACCAAATTTTATCAAAATCGGTTGAAAAGGTGTCTTTATAATTTTAGTATGGATTTATTGATGCCACAGAGAGAGGTAATAAGGCCCCGGACTCCCTTTAAACGAAAGTTTTGGGAGTTTTTGCATGAAAAATCCATCAATAACCCTACATTTATCATCCTCAATAAATTCTGATTGGTTGAAATTATGATAATTTTGCTGCGACAATGGATTTTGGCCAATAGCGGAAGAGTCATTTGCTATTTGCATTTGCAATAGTTACAGTGCAGTGTACCGATCATTTTTACGTAAATAAGGCAGCAGTTGTTTGTGTCTTAATTTGGTTAACTTTATAAAAATCTTCTTTATTAGATTGGTTACGTCATAATCTCAAAATACCTACTACCTTTAATGTCACATTTTTTTCGTCGTGGAGTACTTAATCTTATCAACTCATTCAGGCCACGAGAAACTTTGACAAGCTAGTTAGATCTTACAATTCGTATATCAATGGTCTAATGTTGTTTTTCTTCGTCCTTGAATGCGAGGGAGGGTCTGAGGTCGTTGACCCTCTAACAGATTCCATTTCGTGGTATGAACCATCAAAGACAATACTTTAAAGTTATTTAGACAGGCGCATCTAATAATAATTTTTTGAGTTCAAATCACGGCTTCGGATCGTTTAAAATCTTACTCAGTCTTCTAAAGTCGACTTTTAGCTTTTTATTTGCATTTAAGTTTGTAACTGCGACTTTATCAACGTTTAATAAGTAAAGGTGAATCTTTTTACTCTTTAGTGTATGAGAAAATATATAATACCAATTCGAATATCCGGTAAAAAGCTTGTTTTGATGTAGGTACAAGGATAAAGATCTAATTAAAATGCAAACAAAGGTTATTACAGCTCTAAGGATATAAATGCATACATAACATTATAATTAGTGTGAAAGTTGGTATGTTTGTCTGGCCGTCTGTCTGGCCGTGTCTGCCTGCAACGCTTTCACAGCTCATCTGTTTAACCGATTTTGATGAAATTTGGGACAGAGATAGGTTGACTTGTATCCCAGGGAAGGACATAGGCTACTTTTTTATCCCGTAAAATTAAAGAGTTCCCGCGGAAATTAAAATACTCGATAAGTAAGTCGCTGGCATCATCTAGTTGAATCTTTGTCTCCTATGCTTTTTGAAACGATAGATCAGCCCCCCGATTGTCTAGAAGTTTCCGATCAAATCGTCAAAGTTCGGCGTCAAAGTAAAATAAATCGTATGAGAATGGATACACGAAACTGAGCTCTAATTCAATGCATTTATGGTTTATTTTACTTTGACGCCGATCTATGACGATTGGATCGGCAATTCTTACATAATCACACCTCAGATTGTGATGAAACTTTGATAAGGTGTTTTGGAGACGCGGGCGAGGGTTCCTGGCCTAAAAATTCTATATATAATTTCTTTTTCTTTTTCGTTTTTAACTATACCTAAGTACTATACGTGGCATTGCAACGCATGCCAGGTACACCTAGTTATAATTAAAATGCAAGCAATACTAACTACTCAATATCATTTATTCAATATAGGTATACACTGTAGGTACACTAATGACGTTAAAAATTACTTACTTATAAAACATGATGGTGATAATGAAATAATAAAAGAAATAATACGGTATCTTAAAACTAAAGCTAAGAGGGTTCCAAACGCGCCCTGGTCTGAGAAGAGCCCACAACAAACTCAGCCGGATTTTTTTATTATTATCACCATCTCACAAATCATCTTAACTAAGGAACTATCAGAGCCATAGAGCAAATTATTGCCATTTGCTTTGCTTCCTTGTCGTTTAAGTAGCTCTTTACATCGTAATAAGATTTTTCAATGAGTTCACGTTTTACATTAACTTTGAACATAATTCAGAGACATCTTTAACATGTCTTCTGGGAGCTTATTGTAGAAGCAGACACTGTTTCCAACAAATGAATTGCTAGTTTTACTAAGCCAAGAAACAGGCATTACAAGTTTTTTTTTTCTAGTATTGACATTATGACAATCACTTTTTCAGTACTAACTACTGGTTATGTATGTCTATATATACCCTACTCGTTTGGTATCCCTAAGTCTCCAGGGAGGGTACCTCGCTGCATACACAATTACTTACAGAAGTTGGACAGTTAACTGACATTGCCGTACGGTAACTTTGTTTGCGCTATTTTAAACCCAGGAAGTTGCAGTTTATTTAAACATTTACTGCCAGTGCAATTTATCCGCACGGATCTTTGTTTTCTTTCACATTTCCCAAATCCACAAAATTTTCAAAAACTTTCAAAATTCTCGTCGTCCTTTTCTAAAATACTATTAATAAAAATCCTAATCTACTTAGATAACCTACCTTTTTTACCTTTAGAGACCGATCACGGGTATGGATTTTTTATAACTGCCATAACTAGTTAGGTACCTCTATCATCTTAGACTGTATCAACATTTACCACCAGGTGAGATCACATCAAAGGACATTGTTCCGTCCCCATACAAAGTTCGCCTAAGAACCAACCGTCATAAAACATTGATTACTGGGTTCAAATTAATACCTTTTTATACTTGAGAGCAGATTAAAACTACGGACACTTGCAAGAAAATTACTTATTACCAAAAATATTTTCAATTTCAGCATTCACGATCAATCTACTTGAACAAATAAATATCATCTCTATCCATTTGTAATAGAGCTGTAAACAGTATGTAGATCAGACAAGATTCGCTGTAGTTCATCAAAAACATTACAGATGGCGTTATTAATAATGCAGGTATCGCCATAGTTCATCGAGAACTTCACAGATGTCGCTAAAAATATTAAATTATTGTACTTTCAATAGATGGCGTTGCGAGATTCCGAATACTAGCGCACTTAGCACTTTCAGCAGCTTATCTTGTTTCTTACGATACAGATCTAGCGCTCAAGCGGTGGTATTATATATTATTTAAAACTTAAGTTATTGATCTGTGGTTAATAATCCAGAGACGGAAACGTATAGTAATCAATTTAATCCCCATTTACTTATTTTTTAATTAATTTGAAGTGTCCGTTAAATTCTGATATTTGGAATAAAGACTATAAAATAAGCTAAGAATTACTGTATATTTCAAACGTGTGTTGATTCTTAGGCGAATTTGGTCAATGTCCATTGTATGGGAGCTGGTGATATATCTCGACCGTAACAAAGGATGTGGTCCTCCGAGCGGGTGTTGTGCTCGAGGACCACTGGTCTGATCTTTGGAGGTCGTATATATAGCGTAATTCAGAGAAAGCTTCGTAATCGTGAGTTGGGCTCTTCGTGGTCGCGTGAATCGTACTAGTAATTCCATCTATTGGATTATGTGCGGACTGCGAAGACCGCCACAAAAAAAAATGTTTGATTGCTGGAAACATTGTACAATTAAGATGACAAAGACCTTTGACGAAAAATCGCAGTCAAGAGCTAACTTGTAAAAAGAAAACAATAATCATATCAGCCGTTCAGCTGACTCATAAACGCCCCATGCTCTTGTCTAGAAAGCTGAAAAATTGCAGAGAGATTCCCTTTACAATGTAGAGAAGAAATATCGTATGTTGAACATACAAAACACAAAAACATGACTCTTCGAATTAACTGGTAGTAGGTAGGTCTACTGACAAGGTTATTACGGGCGTAGCGAGAGATTCGGCCAAATTACCAGTATTAACGTCACGCTACCTAATGAAACGCATGGATGCCGTGATAACAAACATTTATTATTATTTTACGTGGTTTCACGTGTGTAGTCCCACAAACTTATCTGACCTGTTACCGGGTCAGATAAGTTTGCGTCGCTAGTATTAATATGAAAAATAAAATAAATACAAAAACTAAACAGGCAGAAAAATTAGTTCCAATTTGGCCAGCGGGCCAGATAAGTTTTACAGACTATACTAGCTGTGACCCTTGACGGTTCAGTGGTTAGAAGTTAGTGGTTCTGACGACCTCCGTGGCGCAGTGTTGAGCGCTATTGCCTTAACGTGCGGAGGTCCTGGGTTCGATCCCCGGCAGGGTTTGGAAATTTATAATTTCAGAATTTTCCCTGGTCTGGCCTGGTGGGAGGCTTCGGCCGTGAATAATTACCACCCTACCGGTAAAAGACGTGCTGCCATTCGATTTAACGTTCCGGTACGATGCCGTGTAGAAACCGAATAGGGATATATGGGTTTAATATAACTGCCATGTCCCTAACAGGTTAGTCCGCTACCATCTTAGACTGCATCTTCACTTACCATCAGCTGAGATAGCAGTCAAGGGCTAACTTGTAGTGGATAAAAAAAAGAACCTTACCAACGAGGTACACACCTATCAAATTCAATTGATTTTCATTCAAATAAATTTCTGCAAGTGATCTTGCGTGCTCGAATTACCATAGGCTGTTTCACCAGTTGCCACATATATTGATTGCAAATTTCAACCTATTTATGTAGTTAGATAAGTTAAAAAATAGTAATCGGTTTTAGCAGAAAACGAAAGAAAAAAAAATTATGTGATTAATGGAAAGGGTTCACGACCGGGTTATTATTTATTATGATTTTGTTCGTATTTCTCATTGCTGACCCAATGAGAAATACGACGCAGAGGAGAATCGGTTTCAGTGTGTCCTTGATCACATCATTTTTTTTCTATCTCTGGGCCAAATTTCATCCAGGTCCGTTCAGCCGTTCTGGCATGATTGAGTAACAAACATCCATCCATCCATCTCATATAATATAAGCATAGATTATGCCTTTGAAGTGTTTGAAGGGAAGAAAGATTCAAAGAAAGTTTCAAAGTATATAATTATTATACAAGAGAAAAAAGCCGAAAGGAATGCCTACCTACGCAAGGTCGAAGCGTTCGAGCCGGGGTTAAGCCGCTCTAGTTCGGGTTAACGTAAAAAACGTAAAAACGCTGCAATTATCTCGTGGCCATTAAATTCAGATTGAATCCCAGCCGAAACCGGCCCTCATTTTAAGTGCTCATACCAATTTTATTTGTAAGGGAGACTGTACACTCATAAAAAGTGGTTTATATTAATATCATATAATATATGCAAAAGTTTGAATGGATGTTTGTTACTCAATCACGCTAAAACTCCCGCTACTTCGTCCGCATGGAATAAGTTTTTTTTATTCCCACGAAAAGTAGTCTATGTCACTCTCTAGGTCCTCAAGCCCATGCAAAAAATCACGTCGATCCTTTGCTCTGTTGCGGCGTCATTGAGGGACAAACATAAAAACAAACGCACTTTCGCTACAATATAAGTGACAAATTAAAGTTCAGTGATTGGGCTACTGTAGGTATTTACAAAAGTAGAGACAAGTTGTACGAGTTATACGATGAAAAACAATACAACCGGTCTCCCAGTTTTGCTGAACACGTGAAAACCTACTCAAAGACCTTTAAAAATGTTTGTATTCATGCTAAGGCACTACATATTAAAGAGAGAATTGTGAGGTCGGATAACAAAATAAAAACCACTTGGAACATAGTAAATGACGAATCTGGTAAAACTAAATCTCGTGATGTCAACTACGATATTGTTATTGATAATAATAAAATAACGTCTGATAAAAAGGTTGCCAAAACTTTAGAAAAGTTTTTCCAGGATGTTCCTATTTTGTTGACCGACTCACTAAACTCCTCACCCACCGCAGCTCAGAGTATATTAAAGGACGATGTAAAAGAGTGCAATGTTTCATTTGAATTTAGACACATCACTGCTATGGATATTATAAAAAACTTTAAGTTATTAAAATTAAAAAATGGTGGTATGTCTGTGAAAATCGTATCTAACATAATAAGCGACATGCCCCTTACTTAGCTGTAATTTTTAACGATTATGTAGACTTAGGCACCTTCCCGAGTTTAATGAAACATGGTAAACTCATTCCCTTATTTAAATCAGGAAATAAAAACGACCTTAATAAATACAGACCTATTTCAATTTTACCAACTTTCAGTAAAGTTTTTGAAAAATTTTTTTTGAGCCAATTAATAAATCACTATTATCTTACTGCATCCCGAGCAGTACGGCTTCACTAAGGGTCGTAATACAACTGATGCGGGCTCTAAACTTTTAATATACGCTGCTTGGGAGCGTTCACAGAATGTTATTGGTGTCTTCTGTGATCTGT
Source organism: Erebia palarica (assembly GCA_964035005.1). Lineage (NCBI taxonomy): Eukaryota > Metazoa > Arthropoda > Insecta > Lepidoptera > Nymphalidae > Erebia > Erebia palarica. The sequence goes on from OZ035989.1 coordinate 15,549,477, forward strand.
CCAAGGCATTTGATTGTGTTGATTATAAAACTTTATTGCTGAAATTAAGCCACTGTGGCATCAGAAATGTTGCACTCGATCTCATTGCTTCTTACCTAAACGATAGAACTCAGAGGGTATGCGTAAACCACATGAAGTCAGAGGGCTCAACTGCATTAATGGGTGTCCACAAGGCTCGATCTTGGGTCCTTTTCTATTTTTGGTGTATATAAATGATTTTCCATACCATTCCAACAATATCTGGGACATTGTATTGTTTATTGACGACACATCACTTATTTTTAAAGTGGATAGAAGTAAGGACAATTTTGACGATGTAAACAATGCAATATCACACGTATCACACTGGTTTACTGTCAATAATTTGTTATTGAATGCTAAGAAAACCAAGTGCTTAGAATTTGTTTTACCTAATGTAAAGAACATTGATAAAACTATTGGAAAATGGAGAAGCACTAAAAATGGAGAACTCCACAGTTTTCTTGGGGGTGACCTTGGATAATAAGCTTCAATGGGGCGCTCATATAGAGACACTAGCGCGAAAACTTAGCTCGGCTGCTTTTGCTGTCAGGAAAATTAGACAGTTTACCGATATTGAAACAGCTAGACTTGTCTACTTTGCTTACTTCCACAGTGTCATGTCGTACGGCATTTTATTGTGGGGCAGAGCAGCTGATATGCAATCCTTTTTTATATTGCAGAAAAGAGCCATCCGTTCCATTTATAAACTCGGATCCCGCGTATCTTTTATCTTATCTTAACTTATCTTTTATCGTTTCTTTACGATTGGTGTTCTTACGGTGCCTTCGCAATACATATACAATAATATAGTCTTAAATAAGTCAATAATATAGTCTTTGTTAGGCAGAACATTAATCTTTACAAGCAAATAGGTGATACTCACAATCGATACACTAGGAACCGCCATAAACTAGTAACAGCGTCGTATCGTGTGCGCAAGGTGCAGAAATCCTTTGTGGGGTCGAGTATACGCTTTTATAATATGGTTCCCAAAGAGTTTCTGGATTTGCCATTATATAAATTTAAAGTCTGTGTTAAATAGCATTTGATAAGTCGAGGTTATTACACTATCGATGATTTTATTAACAAAGTTGCATGGAAGTTACCGGCCTCGCATCCAGTGACCCACAAGTCAGTGTAATACTTGTAACGTATGTGTTGTGTTGTCTACATATTGTAACCTTTTCTTTTCAATGAAAAGAGCATTCTTGCCGGTTCTTCTCAGCTTTCCGAACCTGTGGTAGAGTCTTAACGTTTCATAACTGACACAAGTTGTCCTACATGAAATAAATAAATCATTTATCATTTATCAATATTAGTATGAAGTATGATTTCTCGACCACCTTGAGCTGGCGCCATTTTGAGCAATACGTATCGTTACAAAAATATCTCTGATAATTATTTTCTAGCTCATATTTTTATGACAGTACCATACTTAAGTAGGTAATTAAAAACTCATAATTAGTTATAGCTAAAATAAGGTTAATATTTCGTTGAAAATTTTCTGTCTAATTAATTTGATAAACCGATACACTTATATGACATAGATACAGATCTCTAGTTAGGGTTCAGACCCACCCACCCTCGCAAATGGCTAAATCATTACTTGGTAAGTTTTTTAGTATACATAAATAACTGTTGTAGAATATATTCGTGTATTTTTTTTAACTTTTTAATTCGAATAAATAAATAAGAAAAAACAACTTAATAAAGTTTTCATAAGATTTTTAGGATAAAGAGCACTTACTTTATCTTAAATATAACTTTAAACTCTTTGAGACAGTGGAAGAAGTCCAAAAGACAGTTTTTCTGTGATATTCGGAAAACCTGCAATGGCCTTGACACTGATTCTGCATATTAAAGTAGCGAGGGCATATTACTTGTGGCCAATAAGACTGACAGTGATCCATACTAATATTATAAATCCGAAAGTGTGTCTGTATGTCTGCTACGATTTCACGAAACATCTTTTCAACCGATTTTGATGAAATTTGGTACTAGGGTAGTTTGTATTCCGGGAAATTAGGGAGTTCACGCGCAAATCAAACCACCTTTATCCACGCGGACGAGGCCGCGGGCACCATTTAGTTATTTAATAAGTGCTACTGTCAAGTGTGCAGTACTCTTTACTACATAATATAGTTCGTAAGCAGTGGCGTGAGTGAGGCAGTTTAGTGAATGAAACGGGCCATAATTGCGCCTCGGGCAGCGGCCAGCGGCGGGTAATGTATTTAGTTACGGGCTACGGCTAAGCTGAATCACTTTATTAAACACGCTGGATTGAAACTTATTTGTAGGTATATACTTAATAAGAATTTTCGCATTCAACGCGCATTCAATGCTTAAAACCATTCAGCAAAACTTTGTATTTTCTCATATTGAGGTGAAAAGTTGTATGTATCACACGATAGCAAAGTTTTTTGCTATCTTGTTGAACAATTATTTATCCATTACAAGTTAGCCCTTGACTGCGATTTCACCTGGTGGTAAGTTATGGTGCAGTCTAACCTAGGGTATATTAAACCGGAATAAATTGCTTGGCAGCATGTCTAATAAACGTTCGCGTAAAAAATATTGAAACTTATTTGTGTTAAACAAGCTTCAACTCAGTAAAGTCTTCACATTCGAAATCCATCAATGTTAATATTTACTTGATGATGGTGGCTGTCTGGCCGCCAAAGATGTGCCGCCAAACGACTTAGCGTTCCGGTACGATGCCGTGTAGAACGCGATATACCCTAGTATAGGCTTAACCACAGACTTAGAATATGGTAAAGCTTAGCTGCCATACCCCTTACAGGTTGCTACCATCACTATAATATTAGCACTTACCACGAGGTAGGATCGCAGTTAATGCCTAACTTGTAGTCGAAAAAAAAAATTGCTTATTCGGATCTTGAGTTCCTGGGTTCAAGTCCAGATTCAAGCTCAGAAAGTCAATGGGTATTTCTGTCAAGAAAACAAATATGAAATACTGTCAGGCATATAAAACTAAATGCTATTTTTGAGAGTGCATCAATCTAGATTATAATAGCATTCAAGTAATAAGGAATTAATATTTCCTCTCCATTTAACTTAAAATATGCAAATCGTCAACAGTGACAATATTTAGATTTAAATAAAAGCTCCTTCCTTGAAATCAGATAAAAAGTGAAAGAAAACAACGGTACTCGATAGCGGTACATAAACTTAATTAAAATACTTGTCACTTCCCAAGTTCCCATTAGAAAAAGTTAATGGTACCTACTTATTCGGTAGACACCTACTCGTAATTTACCTATTATATGGAAACATTTGTAACAGTGCTCGACTCCATACAGCTTCTTAAGGTGCTATTTTCACACTTTTTTCTTTTTATTTTCTCGTTCGCACCATTGTTTTGATAACAGTGCGTAAATGCTCTTTTTTATGAATTTTTATAATTAGTTGCAAGGTGTATTTACATTCACCTTTTTACTTTATTACGTTTATTACGAAGTTTTTCAAATTCCTGTGAAAATTTTTGACGTCATCGTCGACAACATCGATATAATAATAATAATAAAGTTTTATTTCAGGCCAAGTACCCATAGGAACATAATTTGAAATGTCAAAACTTAAATCTAAATACAAATATAAATCATATAAAAAACAAAAATATAATAAAATATTATATTATTGTTCTATTTCTATTCCTATTTTCGATTCGCACTGCGATGCTGCGTCAACCAATGCCGAAAGATGGCGACATCCAAGTGCTCACGCATCGTCCGAAGAATCTCAATATTCGAGTGACGTAATCGCTGCCAAAAAGAAGCGATTCTCGAACGTACTATAGCGAAGAAGTCAGGCAGTCTTGCCGATGCGAACATGTTCGACGCACTACAAATCAGGATGCGGTTAGCATCATTATATAGAGGTTTTGACAGACTGCTCTAAAAATTCAAAATTCAAATGTTTTTTTATTCAAATAAACTTTTATAAGTACTTTTGAATCGTCAAGTGAATCTACCACTGGTTCGGAATACCATTTCTACCGAGAAGAACCAGCAAGAAACTTGGTGGTTGCTCTTTTCAAATACATATTTCATTTACAATTATTATATCAATGTATGTAAAAAAAGAGATTTAGGTCCACGGCTGGACATAGGTCACTTGTAGGGACTTCCACACGCCGTCGTCATGCGTCGCCTGGATCCAGCGGCTGCCTGCGACTCCCTTGATGTCGTCCACCCACCTGGTGGAAGGTTTACCAACGCTGCGCTTTCCAGTGCGGGGTCACCATATTTTATATCCCAACATTTTTGTACCCCAACGTCTATAGATCCTCCGCACTGTAAAGTTAATTAAATAGTAGGAAATATTTAGTCCATATCCAATTTAACTTAATCAGCAGGACAGAACCTGTATCCCACCGGCTGTCACAGTCTTGGAAACTGTATTATTGACTGGGATTAAAAGTATCCTAACTCATTACCCAAGATATCAGCTATCTCTGTCATATTACGTCTATAACCGATAAGTAGAGAGAAATCAGATAGCCACTTGAGCATTTTTAATATTATCATCGAAGTTCACTCAGGAACCGTCTTAATATACCTATCTAAAGTCATCAGCAAGTACCTATCAGCCCTCTGATACCTCACTCGAGCGGATTTTCTTTCAGCCTAATCTCTGACATCCAAAAATAGCCGAAAGCGTTGCAAAGATGTACTTAGCCTTGACGAATAATAAGCCCCTCGACCGTTAAAGGGAGCGGAGTTAAAATGTAGGTGCCCTATTTTCGCTAGACCACGGTAAAGTAAAGAATAAAGGAATAATTTTAATATTATAAATTAAAATAATAATAAATTTCAATAATAATAATTTGTGGTCTAGTGTCCCACTACCGTCTTAGACAATGGGGGTTTGAACCTTATTGTATGGAAGCTGGCATAGCGACCTGCCGCCATTTTGATTTTTTTTCAAAATCGCGACGCACGATGAAAGTGGTATGTATGGATAGAGGACACATAGACGAAAAAATAATGTCAAGTAACATAGTACCCCAAAGTGTCACGTTACCGAGATATTTGGAGGTAAAGATAGACATATGAGACAACGACAATCATTAAAAATAGACTTATTACGTGTCTACAGGTGTTAGATTGTATCCAAATAATCGCTCCCAGATTGATTATTATTATTACTGTTTATTAGAAGAGTGTAGGTACATTACATACTACCCGGAGCACGAGAAAACTACTACTACAATTAATTATTTGCCTACTAAATCGCATCGCATCGCAATGAATCGCTATATTATGTCAAAGTATCTCGCGCGCGCGTGTTGGCTTGTCTTAATGTCTTTCATCCCGCTGCATTATGAAATGAACAATAAAATAATGTCGTTGCAGACTTAGATTATTTAATTGCTCGTTGCAGAGATATGTGCACCGATATATTATAATTCTTTTTAGTGCAGTTTCTGTGCGTTAGTATTATTCCTTATTCCGTGATTGTTCTTACAGCAATAAATAAATGATTCTTAACATCAATCACATGCCTTTTGTTTTATTTTTAACCAGTAGTTAGGCAGTACAATTATTTTTACTATAGTTGTTATTTTTTGGTACAAGTAGGTACTACATATCTAACTAGTTGCAATACTTTTAAAAATGTTTTCAAGCTAAGTGACATGCGACCAACGCGACATGTCGACTGCGTTTCATTATGATGCGCTTTAGTAGATAAATAATTTATTATAGTAGTAGTTTTCTCGTACTCCTAGTTGTAAGTAATGTACCTACTCTCTTCTTATAAACAGTAATAATAATAATCAACCTGGGAACGATTATTTGGATACAATTTGACGCCTATAATAATAATAATAAACTATATAATCATCATCTAGAAAATGATGAGTAGATTCCAAAAATATATAACACTATAGTTCAATATCCAGTGATTCACAAATAAATATCATTTAATAAAAATGTGAATAAGATTCTAATTTAACTAGATTAATTTAGATTTATAAGTTTTTTGGCAGGGAGTCGTGTTTTTTAATTTTTTTAATTTTGACTTTTTATGTTTTGTGGTGTAAATTAAAGAATTTACATACTTACATACATCTGTATATACCTGAAATCAGCAACAGGTTCTCAAGTATTACTTTTAGCCATACAATGCGGCCAATACTGTATAACACAATCTATAAACTAAAATGACAACTTTAAATGTAGTTCTGTCCCTTTCTATAGGCAGTATTATGAAAGGGTTAGCAATATTTTTAAAATGCTGTCATTTTAGTCTAATTTTGAGATTGTGATCATGTGATCGTTGCACCAGTGTGTGCTTTCAGCAAATGGGCTGCTTTGACGTCAATATCAGTCCATTTTTTAAGACTTGAGAACGTGTTCTTATCTGATGTCGATTATATTTGTCAAACCCTAACCTAACCTTTTTTTTTTTTTTAAGTTATATAGGCCAGCGCTTAGCTGCAATCAGACTTGCTTAAAGTGGTGATGCAGCCTAAGGTGGAGCGCGCTTTCCTAGAAGATGCCTATTCACTCTTGATTTGAAGGTACCTATATTAAAAGAGGAGGGAAAAACGGAAGCCGGAAGGGCATTCCATATCCTAGCGGTTCTAATTAGAAACGAGGAAGCAAATCGCTTCGTACGAGCCCGCGGAATTTCGACTGCGTAAGGGTGCAGACCTTGTCGATGCCTTGCGGTTCGATAATAAAAAGGTGACGCAGGAACCAGATCGAATAGTTCCTGAGCACACTCTCCGAAATATATCCTGTAGAATACCGACAAACAGGCAACTTTTCGCCGATGTTCTAAGCTTTGCAGCTTCGAACTGACCAGCGCTTTGAGAGAGATATAAGAGAGACACAAGAAAACGTAATTACAATTAATATTTCAAAAATTTACACTCAGAACATTGAGCGGTTCACAGTCTGTCGACAGTTTACAATTTCGCGAGTTAGATTATAATCTAACGGTTTTTACAATCTTACGGTGACATATCCAAAAATATAACGCTTATTAGCAACTAAGTAATAAAGACATTCATAAAAGTGAAGAGCGGATACAATACCCGTAATATGCCGCGCAGGAAGTGAAACAATGTGAACGGGCCTTAAGTGCCCCGTTCCCACGAACTTTCTAGAGACACTTCTCGTGAAGCTATTTATAGGTTCCGTACATCAATCAATATAATACTAGCGAATGCCCGCGACTGCGTAGTTTGAGGTTTTTTGGTTCCCGCGGGAACTCTTTAATTTTCCGGAATAAAAAGTAGCTTATGTGCTATTCCAGACCATAATCTATCTCTGTGCCAAACTTCAGCCAGATCCGTTCAGCCGTTGGGGCGTGATTGAGTAACAAACATCCATACATCCATACATCCATCCAAACTTTCGCATTTATAATATTAGTAAGATTATTATCAGATTTATTTCAGAGTTTCACTGCGAAACACGTCTACGGAACCCTGAAGCTTAAGTGTCTCATAATGTATTGACGGAATTTATATTAATTAAGAAGTTCATATTACATTAAGGCAAAGTGGAAGAAATTCAGTGTAATTATAATATCGTTAGCAAAAACCTTTTAAATAATTATGTTAGGAGGATAATGAGTAATGTATGCTTTCAAGTATTGAGGTTTCCAACAAAAATAACGGTAAGTAGGTACTTTCCTATTACTTTTTTTAAATTATATATATAGCGTGCAAACGAGCAGGCGGGTCACCTGATGGTAAGTGATTACCGCCGCCCATGAACATTTGCAGCACCGGAGGAACCGCCAATGCGTTGCTGGCTTTTGAGTTTTAGTCCAGTCATTATATACATTTGGAAATGCATGTGAATCGAGAAAGCTTAATTTTGGATATTACGTGGGGCAGGCCTAGAAAAACTTAACTTCAAATTGTCAACCAAGATTTCCTATGTGCATTTTCCGTCATCTTGAAAAAAGGGTTAAATCAGTTTTTTCACAATAACTCGGTTCTCCGTTGATATACAAAAATTTTGATACTATAATAATTACTTACCCCTTATTATTTTCACAACCTTCCTGGTAAGCGCTTGGATCCAAAAGGGAGGTTCCAGTTTTCTTTAATCAAAGTCAAAATCAAATAATGTTTATTCAATTTGGGTAGGTATACTACACTTATTGACGTCCAGTGATTTATAAAATATAATGGTAATAATCAGTAACGGTATCTTAAAACTAAAGCTACGAGGGTTCCAAATGCGCCCTGGTCTGAGAAGAGCCCACAACAAACTCAGCCGGGTTTGTTTTTTCTATTATTTCTACTAACAGCCAGCATTTTATACGGGTCTCCGTGTGAAAATCGCCATAAGTATTTATTTTATTTTATTCTGGTAATAACAATTCAATTTGTATGGGAAGACATAAAACACAGGACGTTGTGGTCTGCGGCTTTAAGGGAAGTATGGGGTGCGGCGTGAACTTGTGGGGTTAGTATGATCACCTCACACGTTGAAAGAATTCGAGCGTTGAAACATTTACAAGCTCCTTTATAAGGAGATTTGACACAGTGCAAGTTTCCGTGCAGTGCAGTTAAGTGTGTAAATTTTTTCCACTCATTCCTACCGTAGGGATAGGTAGAAAAAAAATCCACTCTTACCCCCCAGTGGGGATATATTGGGAGGGACTAGCGGAGCAGGCCATTTTTTTTATTCCGGCAGGAAATCTTTTTTTTTCCCGGGATAAAATGTAACCTATATCCTTCACTAGGAAGCAACCTATAAACACACTTTCGCATTTATAATATTGGTATGGTTTTGCGCTGTAAATCTAGAACATTTCGACCATCGAATTCGTTTAAAGATGTTGAGATGTCATATTTCATATTAACCCGACTGTCTACGTCGGAAGCGAGCAATGTCTAATTGAATAACACGGTCCTTTGAGAGCTTCCTTTGATACTGGAATATGCATTATTCAATTATGTTATGTAGGTATGGTTCTAGTTATAGTCACATGTACCATCATTTAGGGGTATGGATTTAATATAACTGCCATGCCCCTAACAGGTTAGCCCGCGACAATCTTAGACTGCATCATCACTTACCATCAGGTGAGATCACAGTCAAGGGCTAACTTGTAGCGGATAAAAAAAACTACATAGTAGAAGCTGGTATGGCCCGCGACCTCTGCGTCTGTTTATCGTCAATCTTACTAATAGTAGGGGAACCCAAGAGGTGATTTTTGGATTTACTACAGCGCGGCAGATTAATATAAAGGGGGATTCTTTGGAACCTGTAGAGTAGTAGTAGTCTTCGCGCCGCCTGGATTCTCTTTTTATTAAATTTTTATTATTATTTTTGTACAAAATTTTATTGAACATTGAAGGTATCTCACAAATAGAAATCTATTCCAGGAAGTGAAAGTGAGTAAGGTGAAATCTGTGTGAGTAAGTAAGTATGCTCTGGAACTTCATAACCTTGTTCCTCCTTCACCGTTCTACCACAGAACAGCGAGAATCCGTGAACGTTGGCATTCTTACGTGGTTGACGTCCAATTTGCTAGCACGAAGCGTTTTTACTTGACGTTTCTGATACGATACGCTAGGGTGTGGAACACCCTCCCACCGCACGTGTTTCCTGCCACTTATAACTTAAGTACCTTCAAGGCAAGAGTAAATAGGCATTTTCTAGGCAAGCGCGTTCCAACCTAGACCTCATCATTGCTTTGCACTAAGCATGATTGTCGCCAAGCGCAAGCCTATCACGCAATAAAATAAAATGAAAAATCTTCGTTATAGGTTGAGGTATAAAAACAACTATTTTATTGAAATTATAAAATTCTACAATATCTGATTGGTGAGTTGATCCGTCGCTCTGTTGCTGGTTGCTACGTGATTGACGGATAAACCAACAAGAAAATATCTCCATCCACATTCCATACCACAGACCACTATCAGTACGACTACAGCCCATTAACATCTCACTGCTGGGCACAGGCCTCCACTCTCATAAGAGATAATTCGCTCTCTCTCCATCTATATGTATAACATTTTTTATAACATGGTTCCAAAAGAGTTTCTGGATTTGACATTGCATAAATTTATAGACTGTGTTAAACAGCATTTGATAAGGCGAGGTTATTAAACTATTGATGATTTTCTTAATGACAAAGTTGCATGAGAGCAACCGGCCTCGCATCCAGTGACCCACAAGTCAGTGTAAAACTTTTTACGTAAATTGTATAGTATTTACATAATTATTTAAACAGATTTCTTTTTATAAAAAGAGCAACAGCTGAGTTTCTTGCCGACTCTTCTCAGTGGAATCATCTTTCCGAACCGATGGTAGAGTCTGAGACTTATCATAAATGACACAAGGTGTCCTACGTGAAATAAATAAATCATTTATCATTTACTAGCTAGATGCCCGGGACTTCGTCCGCGTCCTTAATTTTGCGGGATAAAAAGAAGCTTACGTCACTATCCTCGTCCTCAAATATGCCCATGCAAAAAATCACGTCGATCCGTTGCTCTGTTGATAAGTGATTGAAGGACAAACCAACAAACAAACACTCGCATTTATAATATTAGTATGATCACTTTTATAATAGAGAGAGTGAGAGAGAGAGAGGGATGAGAGGGAGACATAGTTAAACGCTTCGTCACGTACGATTTTTCCAGTCCCTGCCTTTTAACCTACCAAAAGGAACTAGATATGTTCTAATAATTATCTTGAAACATGAATGATGCGAGTGACGTCACATCGCTCCAACGATGGGTGAGATATAAATACGGCACCCTTTGACGGGCCTCCTATGTCCATAACTCTGTTACGGGCTAGGCGGAGCTACTGAACTGATTATGTAGTCTAAACTCGTCTTTGTACATAGGTAATTTCATTTAGCGTACGATTGAAATAGCTTACTTGGTTTTATAAATGAACTAGCTTTTGCTCGCGGCTTCGCTCACGTTGGGTTCGGTTTTCTTACAAATTTCAAACTCGTTTAGGGGTTGAATTTTCGAAAATCCTTTCTTAGCGGATGCCTACGTCATAATAGCTACCCGTCAAGTGGTTTACACCTAGTAGGGGAACCTTTGAGAATTAAAAGTTTGTAACTCTCCAACTCCTTTGGGTCTCGCTCAAATCGTCAGATTATTTGAATGTACACTCTCCAGCATGTAATTAACTCACTCTCCCTTTATCTGACGCGCTCGAGTATTTCTGATGATCGATTTTATTTATTTACTATTATGATCTGCTGTTATAGACAGAACCACTAATATACAGGGCTCATATTATATGGTGAAGGTACTCTACAGGGTCCTAAGAATCCCCTCTTATATTAATCAAAAATCCCCTCTTGGGCTCCCCTACTATTAAGCTGTGCGTACTGCGTTGATAGATCAGTCATCCAGTCAATCAGTCACCTTTTCCTTTTAATAATACCTACAGACTATAGATGACGCCCGCGACTTCGTTCGTGAAATTGAAAAATCACGTGGAAACTCCTTATTTTATATACGACTGCCTGAAAAAAGGAGTATATTGTTTTCAGGGTTCATGTATGTATGTATGTGAGTTTGTATATTCCAACATAACTTCTATACGCCTGAACCGATTTTAATAAATGAATAAGATATCGTTAGAATCCCTAGCTTATTCCGGGTGACATAGGCTAGAAAAATTTAAAAAAAAGTATGCGGTGACCATGGTCCCGAATTAAAGACTAAATTTGAAAATAAAAAAACGAAAATAAGATTAACTGTATAATCATCATCTAGAAAATGATGAGTAGATTCCAAAAATATATTACACTATAGTTCAATATCCAGTAATTCACAAAAAACTATCATTTAATAAAAATAAGATTCTAATTAAACTAGATTAATTTAGATTTTTAACTTTTTAGTTCGTTTTTTGGCAGGGCTTATCCTGCCTTATCCTGAACAAGTCATAATTAATTTTTTTAATTATGACTTGTTCAGGATAAGGTAAGTTCCGGAAAAATAGCCTATGCCCTCACCGGGTTGCTTTGCAACTGTAACAAATTTTGTCAAAATTGGTTCAACGAATGGTCCGTGTTAAACGTAGCAGTAAGCAGACAGACAGACAGACAAATAGTATTGATATATTCCTACAGTAGAATACAGTCAGAATCATAGAACTTAATGTATATGTTACCGTAAGATTGTGAAAATTGTAACCGTTAGATCTAGCGAGATTGTGAACTGTCGAAAGATTACAATTCAACGCATTATTTTTCGGTACATTGTAATCTGTTAGGTATACATATTAACCCGATAGAACCTACCTGATTTTATGTCGAACCCTAACCTAACCTACAAGAAAGAGACAAGAAAACGTAAATATAATGAATATTTCAAAAAATTACACTCAAAACATTAAACAGTTCACGATCTGTCGACAGTTTACAATCTATCGAGATAAAAAGCGTTAGCTTGTAAGCTGACGGTTTTTGCATTACGGTGACTTAAATAGCTACCTACCTATTACTATAACTATACCATATTCAGTGTGATGCCACACTGAATATGCAAATAGTTCAGTATAATAATCTTATATATAAAATTCTCGTGTCACAATGTTAGTTATCATACTCCTCCGAAACGGCTGGCCCGATTTTTAGGTCTGAGAATCGGCTACTATCTATTTTTCGTACCTAAAACTCAAAACACCTCAATCCACGCGGACGGAGTCGCGGGCATCAGCTAGTAATATGTATAATTAATTAAAGGCTATACCGCCAAGTGCCAACGCGACAATTTAAAACAAATTATTTCATTATTTTGGAGTTTCGTGTTTTAAGATTAAAATCCTTAATTTAGGAACGTCAAGGTAAGTTACATCAAACGTCATTTTTTGTAATATTACATAAGTATTGCTTTATGCGTTGGCACTTGGCAGTATGTAATATTTCACTAGTGTCTCCAGTGCATAATAAATAGTTCACTGAGTAGGTACTGACGGATGCAGTGAAATACATTACGTAATTGATGGATCACACTTGGTCCCGATTGTATCGGATGAGATTACAGACTCCCGCCGGATTACTTAATGCTAACGGGTAGCTATTCTTGAAAGTAAATTGCTTTTATACTTTGTACAACTAGCAGACCCGCCCCTCTTTACTCTAGCATCATTTCTAAAAATCCATAATTTTTGACCGAGCGAAGCGAAGGTCTCTCAGTCTAATTGAGTGAATTTGCACTTATCCGTCCGTCTGTCAGAGCCTTATAACTTCTGAATTACTGAACGTAATTACTTCAAATTTAAATATAATAATATGTAAATCGAGGGCCTCCAGGCAAATAGGGCAAAAAAAGTTATAAAAACCTTTATTTCAGGGGGGTTCTCATAGAAGCGAATGCGAAGCAAAATATTTTTATAGCGTTGCATAGGGTTGCGGTATATTGTTTTAAAGACAATTAGGAATAGAGTAAGTACAAAAATATTTTTTTTTTAATTTTTCCCCTAAAATTGACGAAATGGGGGGCTTTCAAAGTGGAGATTCTAACGTCCAAAGTTGACCTCAGAACTCTCAATTTTCTAAAAGGCTTAGCCTGAAACTTGATAACTTATTTGAAATAAAACCTGTACTTGAACAACAAATACCTACTAAAATATGATAAATATTATGAGGAAACAAAGTTATTTATTTTTTAATGAGCTTCAGTATTTTTAACAGAACTTCACAATGATGTCATTGTCAATAGATGACGCTCTGTAAAAGTTTATTCGTTTCTAACTCCAATAACTCTTTAGCTCTTTTGCGTCTGTCACAATATATAGTTAAAACTACCCGGATACCGCGAGGTCTCAGTTCGGGGCGAACCACTAGATATAGGAGATAACAGTCTGTAGGTACTTTTGATAAGTATAGCTAGGAAAGCTGATTCAGTATTTGGTAGGTAGGGCCAATAGGGCTCTCCTCTGGTGGGACTAGTGAAGGTCTGCCCGCATGCGGGTGGCCAACTGACTACCTGTGGGAATATAAACCATTTAATGACTTTTATATTTATGTTTATGTTTATTAAAAGGTTTATTAAACCATTCGAAACAATAGCTGTCTTATTATATAGTTAAATTAATAATTGGGTCACTGACCCGACCACCTCAATCGGAGAAAGAGCAATGTTGCCATCGTCATAATACATTCAGTGTTTACATAGGTAAAATTATTATTAATACAGATAATAATATTAATTTTATACAGTCATGTTTGCAATCAAACACTACCTACTTTATCGCAGCTCCTAATTCCTAGCGATAGAACTACCAAAAGTACCTACAGTTATCTCTAATCTATAATATTGGGAGTCCATGGCTATCCTCCCTGGCGCAGTGGTTATTGCTGTCTTATAAGTGAGAGGTCACAATTTCAATTCCCGGCAGAGGCAATTAGGCAATTTAAATTTAATAAGTGCGTCGGTTATGACTAGCTACTAGGTTTCAGTGCCGGTAGGGTAGTAACCAGCCGAGGCCGAAGCCTCCCACCAGACATAATTGTACGCTTTAAAAGTTTAAACTAACTACTCATACTTGCTTAAAGCATAAAGTCTATGTGCACTTGTTTTAAGATATTTTTTTTAAGATTGGATGGCATTACGCTCTAGAAATGCGAAAACTCTCTGCTTTTGACTAACCAAGCCCCTCTACCTTGTTTCAGGTGTGACCAAAACGACCCAGCGAAAATAAGATGCAAACTAAAAACATCAACCTCATTCAGGACCAAAGAAATAAAGACCCCTGTGATATTCAGGTAACGTGGATTTGGCATTTTAAAAATTCCTCTGAGTACTTGATTGATTTTTCGGGATCAATATAGCAGCCTGCCTAAATTACTTTTGTTTTTTATATATTTTTGTAACTTGCCTATTTTTAACATCTATGGTACAAGCGCCATCTATATATTCATCCTAATATTAGCACGTAAACACGTACCTACCTAGTCAGTTTGTATAATCATTGATAGGTGGCGCTGTTATGAATAAATTACACCACGTTCATTTATTTATATTAAAATTATTGTACCTAATGTATTTATTGAAATTCAATGGATATAAATTAATAATTTATTCCGTTTACAGAAAATAGGCCGCCAAGATGGTCTACCATTGGATGTGTCAGTGAACCAAGTGATATCCACCCAAGTCACGGCCGCCGCGGTCGGTTCTACGTATTGCGGTCAGTATGAAAATCGTATAAAATTCAAATCAGCTTGGTCCGGATATTTCTCACGTGCCCTTCTTTGAAGCGCTACTGTTGGAAATGCAGGGTCTTGGACAGTTATAGATATCATCTGTTTGGGAAAATTAAGAAATTTTAACCATTATGTATGTATTACATAATGACTTTAAAGGACTATTATATATATTTGAGTTGAAGTGCAGCGCAAACTTTTCTCACGAACAATTCAAAAAAAACTACATTTAACCTTTAATTCGATTGCGTAAAGCACATATTTGTGTGGACCACAAATAACATCAATAATTCCCTACTCACTTTCTTTGTCTATAATAACTTAAATGACTTTTAAATAAAAAGGTAATCTGATTTGTTATTAGTTTATTGCTATTTTAAGTTTACCTATGTAGTAGTACCCTGAATAAAAAGTATTAAATTAAAACAATTAAAAAACACGACTGCCTTGCCAAAACGAACGAACAAAAATGTAAAAATCTAAATTAGAATCTTATTAACATTTTTATTAAATTATATTTTTGTGAAATACTGGCTATTGAACTGTAGCGTTCATATATTTTTGGAATCTACTCATCGTTTTTTAGATGATGATTATATAGTCAATCTTATTTTCGAATATTTTTTTTCAAATTTAAACTTTAATGCTCGACCATGGTCACCGCATCATTTTTTTTTAATTTTACTTGCCTATGTCACCCGGAATAAGCTAGGGATTCTAACGATACCTCATTTATCAAAATCGGTTCAGGCGTATAGAAGTTATGGTGGAATATACAAACTCACATACATACATACATAGGTACATACTTACATACATGAACCCTGAAAACAATATACTCCTTTTTTCAGGCAGTCGTTTAAAAAGAACGTATGGTATCGTGCGGGCACCAGACAGGAACGATGTTCCTTATTACATAAATATTAATTTCAAGTTCTATTTTTACGATTTTTTTTATATTAAAATATAAACGTTAAAGTTTTACCTATTTCGAATGTACTTAGTATTTTTATAGCTAAGAACTTTTGTCTTCGTAAAAAAAATCTTACTCATTTTCGTTACGGACGTTTTTTGCCGGCTAAGGTAGGTACCCCTTCGCATGGTCCCTTTAAGGCTATGGAATTAATAATTATTTTATAATATCCATATAGCTCCAACTTTTTTCCATAGCTTATTTTTAGACGTTCCAATAATTATTAAAGATGCTTATAGGTTTTAGGTTTAAAGTTCTTAAAAAGCACAAAATATTTACTCTAGATTCTAGAGTAATAGGTATCAACTTCTTATGTATTCTAGAGTCTAGAATATAGAAGTTGATAGCTATCTATAGAAAAAAGTGTAGTGAAAACACCTACCTACATACTTATACAAATAATTTTAGACCCAGACTGAATCAAAATACGTAAGTAAGTAATTCAGACTTTAATTCAAAAACTTTAGTTCAGACACAGAATATAAGGTATAGTACTTAGTGATCTGAGAGTACTTTAAGTAATTAATATTTTATGTCACAATAAATAACAAGGTTCGGAAAATAAATTATAAATTAAATAAATCCATACTATCATCACCTATAATAGTTCAGGGTTCAGACGCCCGGCTTCCTATTCAGGTGATCGGGACACTTCAATCCCCGGGCATGCGCTTCTTGAGACTTTAAATACCTATCACTTGTTTTAACGATGAAGGAAAAATCGGTTCTCACTTCTCTATAATGTTTTCAAATATGTGGAGAAAGCGGCACAAGATCGTGTCCTGTGTCGGACTATGAGAGTGAGGGAATAAAAAGTGACCTTTGTTGAGGAACACACTTCCTTACTATAATCTCCCCACGTAGTTGGCCAAGTTTCCGATAAGATTAGACCTGCGTCCGAAAATTTAAGCACAAAAAGCCAAGTTTGATTCTTTGCCAACACACAGTATGCATATTATTATACTAAGTTACCTACGTAGCAACGTAACACGGTGCAGTGTTACACACGAATTACTCAGACGCTTGAAGCGTGACCCGAAGTCAAAACAGATTTCAATCTATCCTTCAATGAGCGCCGACGCGAACAAAGAAATATTATATTTTTAATCTACGATTCTTGACACTATAGGTAACATATAGGTAACCTATTACCCAGAGCCGTTTAAAAAAACTACTTTAGGCTGTGATTGCATTTTGTGAAAAAAAAAGTGAAAATTGTCAATGAAAGTGATTATAGTTGTGTTGCGAAAGCTTGTGAAACTTACTTAGTGCAAATAACTAAACTATCAAACTGGATCCTCGTAGAAGACCATTGCTTGGAGTTCCAGACGTTTTATTATGTCCAGGTATACTAATTAATTTTAAATTGAATTTCGAATGCAATCATTCGAAATTCAATTTAAAATCGTGTTAGACAATAATTTTCCTAACCTTTTACTTTCCCGCCTACGTAAATGCTAGTTCACGGACTTAAACATAGATGGCGCTGATGCCAAAATATGTTGGCGGTGTTTCACCCCCGTGCCTCGGAGCTAGCACGTAAAGTCGTGAAATCTAATAAAAACGTCGGTCCTGCGCCCGATCTCTCTCCGGTCGTGACTGATTTTCCGTCCCATCGGGCTATAAGAGTAAAAGAACAGATAGTGCACCTGTGTTTGCGCACCCACTAGTGCACTATAAAATATAAAAATAATAATAATTGGACCGGCAAGTTGTGATTTATTATTGCATACAAAAAGTAATTGTAAGAGTAAAGGTTGCTACATAATTATTAGTAGCAGAAACTGATGAAAATGGGAAAAAAAATAGTGCACTATAATATCTCCCAAGCATGGCCTAACCCTCTGAAAATTGGCCGCCATGGCCGAAATTTTGTCGGGAGGGCATTCGATCAACGCAATATTTTCCATAGTTCTCATTATTTTAGAATTTATTTAAAAGCGGTGCCTTCACAAATTAAATACCTACGTAAACCTAGTGAAAAATAAGATCGCGTGTTCGCAAATGAGGCGGTTGCATGCAATCCTTGGAGGGTCCTTGCTACATTGTTAAATTTAAGGTAGGGCTGCCACTCAAATCTCTACCAACATTTCCATGATACTAGTAGTCTGTTTATCTGTTTATGTATTGAGCGTACAATCACGCAAATCTACGATAAGCTGGTATATTTCACAGTTCGATTTTTTTTTTTGTACAAAATATCGTCATAAAACTAATAGAAATAAAGTGGACAAAGGTAAAGCTTATCTCTAAAAAGAAATCTCTTCCTGTCTTCCTAGAAAGTGAGATTGTTAAGTGGTACAGGTACAAAAATAATTTACCTTGGCAGAAAATCCATTAATAATCAGTCTTGTAGTGGTCTTTGTATTCTTTAAAGGCACGCTGACAGTTTTTAGAATAGAACAAAATTATGTTATGAAAGCAAACTAAAATCGTAACTAACACCCCTAAAGGGATTATGCCCGTAGGTAATATTTGTTACTCGTGTAGAAATCTAGATATATGCTGATGGTCGTACATTAATTAGGAGATGTGGAGGGGTTTTTCTACAGAATGTAGAAGGTGTCTGACTCATAGAACTTGTTCTAACTAGCCCTAGTATACAAAGGTTTTACAATCGTGCATTGTCGAGTCATCATCTGAGGTTGCTCGGTGTCGGAGTGAGTTATATAGGAGATCCTGGTCCTGGTGTTTATAAAAAAAACACCAGTGTCCAAAAACAATCTAATTTATTCAATTTTATAAAGTTCATCACTAATATATGTCACCGTAAGATTGTAAAAACCGTTAGACTATAATTTAACTCGTGAAATTGCAAACTGTCGAAATATTACAATTTAACGCATTATTCTTCGGTAGATTGTAATAAGTTAGGTATATTAACCCGATAGAACCTAATGTAATTATCTATGTCGAACCCTAACCTAGCCTACAAGAAAGACACAATAAAACGTAAATACAATAAATATTTCAAAAATTGACACTCAGAACATTGAACGGTTCACAATCTGTCGACAGTTTACAATTTCGCGACTTAGATTATAATCTAACGGTTTTTACAATCTCACGGTGACTTATACGACACAAGTACACGTAAGTTTATTGTTAAAATAAGTAAACTTTAACCACTTATAGTATATATTTGGATTATACTGTCGCGTAGAACCCTAGTAAAGTGTTGTTTGAGCCGGAGTTGGAAAAATGCATCGAATTTCATAGATTTAGAATTGATGGACCAATTCTAAATCTATGTCGAATTTATATGTTATCTATTAGATATTATCTATGGCCCATATTGCTGACTGACAATTTATTATTGATGTCAACTCGGAAATAGTAATATGTGGCCGAGAATAATTTGAAAGATTTGTGTGGTGTGGTGTTGTGGGGGTGCGAATTACTGGATTATTGGGCGGTGAATATCGCAAGCTACACGTGCAAACTGCAATTTATACCACATAGATTTGGCGCATTGTAGCGAATTAAGTTTCTTGTTCCTTGATTATTTTTAAATTCGGCGAACTCTACTATTCTATTATATTAGTAGTGGTTCGCCCCGAACTGACACC
Source organism: Erebia palarica (assembly GCA_964035005.1). Lineage (NCBI taxonomy): Eukaryota > Metazoa > Arthropoda > Insecta > Lepidoptera > Nymphalidae > Erebia > Erebia palarica. Next base: position 15,569,223 of record OZ035989.1, read on the forward strand.
TCGCGGTATTCATAACATAGTTTTAACTTTATATTGTAACTAGTTAACTTTATATTGTAAGTAGTTAACTTTGAACATTAAACGCAAAAGAACTAAGAGTTATTGGAGATACGAATAAACTTTTACAGAGCGCCATTTATTGACATCATTGTGAAGTTCTGTTAAAAATACTGAAGCTCATTAAAAATTATATAATTTCGTTTCGGACAAGTGCAAATTCACTCAAGTAGTCTCAGAGACCTTCGCTTTGCTCGGTCAATTATACTAGATGATGCCCGCGACCAGTGGCGTGCATAGGATTTGAAGCTGAGGTAGGCATTAGTTGGTCAGAATACCTATTTACTAGCTGTTTTGATTAAAAATGAGCATTGACATATTTCCATTTGGGTAAGCGGTGCTTTTATGCATCTAAGAACTGCACGCCACTGCCCGCGAATTCGCCCGCATGGATTGGATTTTTTAATGGAGGACGTAACCTGTGTCTGTACCAAATTTCATCAAAATCGGTTGACTAGTTGAGCCGTGAAAGCGTAGCAGACAGACACACTTTCGCATTTATAATATTAGTATGAATATAGTATTGATTTCATGGAACAAAAAAACCTCATCGATCTATCTCAATCGAAACGAAAGACAGTGAGGTAGGCGAATATAATAATTGTTGGAGGCGTTTCTCAGAATTCGGACCTCCGTGAGGTCTGCTGCCAATTGCCATTTAAGGGGGTTACAATATATAATGCCAATTATACAAGACTGCAGATGCAAATCTATACTAATGTATATAATACATGTGAAAGTTTGGATGGATGTTTGGATGTTTGTTACTCAATCACGCCCCAACGGCTGAAACGATCTGGCTGAAATTTGGCACAGAGATAGATTATAGTCTGGAATAGCACATAGGCTACTTTACTACTTTTTATCCCGGAAAATTAAAGAGTTCCCGCGGGAACCAAAACCTCAAACCACGCAGACGAAGTCGCGGGCATTCGCTAATCTACTCTGTATAGTCGATAGCTACTCCTATATATACAAAGCCATGCAAACTTAGACGACCACCATGACAACTCTGTTGGTCTTAGAAGTGGGAGATCCCGTGTTCGATCCTCGGCAGGGTAAACTTAGAAATGGCTAGGGCTTAGGACTTATTTGTAGAGAAAAAAAAACATAAACGATGGTGTCGACGCCAATTTGCGTAGGCTGCCAATACGTATAAGTAATGTGTGTAAATCACGGCCAACTATGTTTTGTTGTATAAAAAAGGCGTAAGGACTATTGTCTATTATTTTATTTATGAGCCATCGTCTATTTACTTTATGACCATAGGTATAAAAACCGAATTCAAAAATAAACGTTGTTACTCCACTGGAAGAATTTGTCTAATTGTCACCTTTCCACCTACCTTACCTGCAAAATTAGAGGACCCGCCTATCGGGCCCTCATGTGGCTATTCAAATAATAGCCAGATGGCTATGATGTCGCCGTTGATTTATATTATTTTGAATGTTCATTTTTACTGGAAAATCGATACTTTCTATACTAATATTATAAATGCGAAAGTTTGGATGGATGTAGGAAGGATGTTTGTTACTTAATCACGCCAGTACGGCTGAAAGGTTCTGATTAAATTTGGCACTGAGATTATAGTTTGGATAATACATACATGTGCTAATTTTTATCCTGAAAAATTAATGAGTTCCCGTAGGAACCAAAAAACCTCAATCCACGCGGACGACGTCGCGGGTATCAGCTATCTCATTGCAAAAATTTTACAGATTTCGCAGTCCCCGCAAGAATCGGAGCATTGAAAATGAATACAAAATTTTACGAAAAAAAAATCTAAAATAAAAATCTCTTCAAAATTTTTCAAAAATTTATTGACCTTTTTTCAAAATTCCAACTCGAATGCACTTCTCTTTCATAATTCCAAAAAAAAAACTCGATTCTGCCAAAATCCTCTGAGCTATGGCCAAAAATACGTCTCAGGCGATCTGATATCCATTTTCAATGGTAAAACTTTTCTGCAACTTAAGAATTTTGAATTTTGTGTGTCAGTCAGCCAGAAGAATGAACTAATCGTAACCTTATACATTACCTCACTCATTTTATTACCTCGTTTGTATTTCACATCTGGGAACGTTTTTTATAGAGATTATGTCCAAAATGACATGACCAAAATAAAATGGCGCGGGCGGACATGTATGATGTAGGCATATTATGTTATAACAAGTTGTTGCATTATTTATTACATTATCGCATCGTAAGTGGTCCGATTAACGATCGATCCAAACTATATTAATACTTCCTTGTCGGATTTTTTCATCTGTTATATATTAAGCTATTAGGAATCAATGAAAATAATTACAATGACACCATCAATGTGATGATCGCTATTCATGTTGCAACCTTCGGCGACCTCCCTGGCGCAGTGAGTCTAAACCTGCGGAGGTCACGGGTTCGATCCCCAGCAGGGTCAATTTGAGTATAATTTCTGAATTTTCCCTGGTCTGCCCTAGTGAGTGGCTTCGGCCGTGGCTAGTTACTACCTTACCGGCCAAGACCTGCCGATTTAGCGTTCCGTTACGTACGATGCCGTGTAGGAACCGGTTTAGAGTATGGGTTTAATATATCGACCATGCCTCTAACAGGTTAGCCCGCTACCATCTTAGATTGCATCATCACTTACCATCAGGTGAGATTGCAGTCCAGGGCTAACTTGTAGTGCAGGATAAAAAAAACTTCGCTGAAAATTAAGGATTATCAAGAAATCATCCCCATAAAATTCAGTTGAAGAAATGCAAAATATCAATAACTATAGCTGATGCTCGCGACTTCGTCCGCGTGGATTGAGGTATTTCGGTTCCCGCGAAAACTCTTTAATTTTCCGGGATAAAGAGGAGCCTATGTGTTATTCCAGTTCCCCGAATATTGTAAAATCATTTTATCCCGATCCGTTCAGCCGTTCTGACGTTGAAAACCTCCGTCTATCATAACTTTCGCATTTATAATATTTACATTTCTCTCTGGTCTCTGAGTCTACTTGAGTGAATTTGCACTTGTCCGTCCGTCCGTCCGTCTGTCCGAGCCTTATAACTTCTGAATTACTGAACGTAATTACTTCAAAGGACATTGTTCCGTCCCCATATAAAGTTCGCCTAAGAACCAACAGTCATAAAACATTGATTTCTGGGTTCAAATAAATACCTTTTTATACTAGAGATCAGATTAAAACAACGGACACTTGCTTAGAAATGACTTATTACCAAAAATATTTTCAATTTTGAGGTTATTTTAACTTTCACAATCAATCTGCTCGAACAAATAAATACCTTCTTTATCCAATTGTAATAGAGTTGTAAACAGTATGTAGATATGAAAAGATTCGCCGTAGTTCATCAAAAACATTACGGATGGCGTTAGATATATTAAATTATTGTACTTTCAATAGATGGTGTTGCGAGATTCAGAATACTAGCGCACTTAGCACTTTAAGCTGCTTTTATCTTGTTTCTTACGATACAGATCTAGCGCTCAGGCGGTGGTATTACATATTATTTTAACCTGTAAGTTATTGATCTGTGCTTAATAATCGAGAGACGGAAACGTATAGTAATCAATTTAATACCCATTTATTTATTTTGTAATTAATTTGAAGTGTCCGTTGAATTCTAATATTTGAAATAAAGGTTATAAAATAAGCTAAGAATTACTATATATTTTTAACACATGTTGATTCTTAGGCGAATTTGGACAATGTCCTTTAAATATAATATGTAAACTGATAGCCTCCAGCCGAATATGGCCTAAAAAATTATAAAAATCTTTATTTCAGAGGGGCTCTCATAGAAGCGAATGCGGAGCAAAATATTTTTTATAGCATTACATAGGGGTAGTATATCGTTGTAAAGATAATTAGGAATACAGCCCAAAAATATACTTTTTTTTAATTTTTCCCTTAAAATTGTCAAAATGGGGGGCTTTCAAAGTGGAGATTTTCTAACGTCCAAAGTTGGCCTCAATTTTTTGAAAGGCTGAGCCTGAAATCTGATCAATTATTTGAATTATATCGTTGTAATATTATAGTTGTTTTAAAGTTTGTATTAAAAAATCGAATTAAAGTGTAATTAAGTTTTGGCTTTGGACTAGTCGATCCTGAATTATGTGTTTGAGCGTTCAGACTTCGCGTAAAACAATATCAAAAATATTTTTATGTTAATTGTTAATAAAATCTATACTATATAATTTAATATTTAATATTAATTATTGACTTATTAATATAATATTATAAATGCGAAGTCCACCAAACGCTGACAAGTAATTTTTTTTTGAGACAATTTTCGCATGGGACCGAATTTGGCTGGTTCGCCAGGGTTCAGCCATTACATTAGATTATCGTACAGGATCCAGTTTTCATCCTTAATAGCCTTCAATTCTTCATTATCAACTTTGGTCTCCCGTCGTCCACGGGTCTGCAGGTCGAAATTTCCAGAACGAAAACGTTGGAACCAAACGCACTGTGTTTTCTATTGCGTCACCGTCGTCATACACATCATTAATCCTTCGAACCGTTTCTTCAGCACTGGTGCCACGATGGAAGTCGTACCTGCTCGTAAATTACGCGATATTTCAAGTTTTCCATTTTGTAAACTGAGTGACGCAAAGAAAAAACCAAAGAGGGGATATTTGAGATCGAAGTGACCAGTATGACAAAACGCCAATTTCATATGTAAGGACCTAATATATAATATAACAATTTTTAAATATTGAATAGAAGCAGGCGTTACTTTGCGGAAGTCCATGATAGTGAATGAACTAGAATTTTAATTCGCTATAATCCGCTACAGTAGACAAATCTGTGTGGTACAGTGCCTGTCTTTCACCTGCAGCATGCGACACCCACCACCCAGCAATTCGCACAGGCACAACACCACACCACACAAATCCTCCAAATCACTCTCAACGTACGTTTCACTCCGACACCGGAGCATCTTCAGGAGATAACAATTTTTCCAAAAATAAACTTCCTGACTTTGAAATTTGCATTTTACAATATGTTACTGATTACTTACTTGCATAGATAATTTTAGATTTAGATTTATTTATTTGTTGTGATCCAGCCATTTCTGGCGTACAACATTTTACACATTGGAATAGCATCATATCATACTAATATTATAAACGCGATAGTGTATTTGTTTGCCTTTCAATTGCGCTGCAACAGAACAGCAGATCGACGTGATTTTTTGCAAGGATATAGTTCCCGTGGGAGTTTAAAAAACTTATTCCATGCGGTCAAAATCGCGTGCATCAGTTATCAGTTAGTATTTAATAATTTTGGAGTCACTTAGGCCCTCCTCCTAGTCACTCATACAGTTTACATACTGACATAATTTTATATTATGTTCTGTAATAAAGCCATAGTAATCTGCCCAAATCCGACCTACGATTGACAGCCAAGGTGACCTTAATCAATACTAACCTTAAAAAATGGGCGGCGCCGATTTCTGACGCAATTACTTATTTATAAAGTAACAAAAAATAAGACCAACTTACAATATAATTGAGCATGATGTATTTTTTTCTTGTAATAATTCATTGATGATAATGATTGATTGAGTCCTTTTAATCTTTTAAGTATAGAAGTTGAGTTGACTTAGGGCTGCAGCAATCGGGTTCAAAATTTAGAGCAGGACGTCTGACGGGCCCATTCGTTTTTAAATATAATATTAGTAGCTAATACCCGCGATTTCGTCTGCGTGGATCGAGGTTTTTTGGTTCCCGCGGGAACTCCTTAATTTTCCGGGATAAAAAGGAGCCTATGTGCTATTCCAGACTATAATCTATCTCTGTGCCGAATTTCAGCTAGATCCGTTCAGCCGTTGGGGCGTGATTGAGTAACAAACATCCATACATCCATACATCGATAATCCATACATCCATGGATGAAAGGATGGACGTCTGTAACTCAATCACCCCAGAACGGCTGAACGGATCTTGATGAAATTTGGCACGAAGATAGATTATAGTCTGGAATAAGACACAGGCTACCTACTTCTTATCCCAAACAATTAGGTACTTCCCGCGGGGGTAAAAGAACTTAACCCACGCGGGTGAACTTGCGGGCCTCAGCTAGTTTATAATATTGGTATGATATTTTTCCTTGTCTAGCGTGTTTTCGTTTCAATATGAAACTCATAAAATCAACGAAGGAAGCTTGTAAAACTTCAGAATAAATAGTTGGTTAAAATACGTAATACCTAGTGCGTACTTAATCATTATTTTAAAATTAGAGGCCCAATTGTCTAAGCAAATCGTAATCATTTGACAGCTTAAAACGTATTACTCGAACTGTTTATGGAGTTCATACACTATTTTTGATGTGAAGACATCTATGAACTCCTTAAATAGGTCGAATTATACGTTTGAGACGGTTGATTATACGTTCAGACGGTTACGATTGCGATTTCCTTACACAATCGGGGGGCTGAATATAATCTTGGGCATCGAGCAGAAACGATTACAAAAACTGCCTTCAACTTATTATCATTATACAAATAATTCTTACGGACACTCGATTGTAATGCTGAGGTTCCTAATACGGTGACCATGTTTACGTTTTTCTTATCCACTTCAAGTTACCCTTGACTGCGATCTCACCTGATGGTTAGTGATGATACAGTCTAAGATGGTAGCGGGCTAACCCGTTAAACGCATGGCAGTTATATTAAACCCATAATCCTATTCGGTTTCAACACGGCATCGTACCGGAGCGCTAAATCACTTGGCAGTACGGTCTTAGCCACGAGAGTGGTATCTAACCACGGCTGAAGCCTCCCACCAGGCCACACCAGGGAGAATTCAGAAATTATAAATTCCCAAATCGACCCTGCCGGGGATTGAACACGGGACCTCAGCACGTTAAGACAACAGCGCTCAACACTTCGCCACGGAGGTCGTACGTATACATGAATGATGATGAATGTTAACAATAATTTCTGAAGTTAAAAAAGAAATATTTTGGTTAGGTAATAAATTATTAAGTTTTCAACATTTTATTTATCCAGTTTGTTCATAAATGAAATGCAACTGTAGATAAGTAAAAGGCAAACGCGCTTTAAAATACCATCGTATTAGGTGGTTAAGTAAAAACCTATACATAGTATATGAGATCCAACTAGCGATAAATTACATATCACTACCACTCTTAAGCCACCCTGAAATAGGGCACACCCCATCTCCTCCCAGGGACAGCGTGCGCGTTTTTTTTGTGTGCGTTTTCATCACTTTTGGATTTTAAACCGTTCCCTTTAACAAGCAACAAAACAACTTTGACTACTTTACAAGAAACTTTGTAAAGCTTTGAAACTTTACAAGAAACTTTACAATCGTGCATTGTCGAGTCAACGTCTCCTAAAGATACTCCGGTGTCGGAGTGAAACATACGTTGAGAATAATTTTGAAGATTTGTGTGGTGTGGTGAATATCGCAAGATACACACTGTACCACATAGATTTACCGATTGTGGCGGATTATAGCGAATTAAATTTCCAGCTCTTTCATTGTCATGGACTTCCGCAAAGTAACGCCTGCTTCTATCCAATATGAGTTGACTAACATATGCATTAAGTTTAATTGTTTAAACATCGTAAATGCCGGTGAGTAAATCTTTTGTTATTTCCAATTGCCAAGAGTAGTAACTTAAAAATGAGTAATTTTGGTGACTTGAACAAATAAATGGTATCATTTTGTCGCAGGCTAATACCAAATATAGCTTACTACGTAATGCCCGCGACTTCGTCTGCGTGGATCGAGGTTTTTTGGTTCCCACGGGAACTACTTAATTTTTCGGGATAAAAAGTAGCCTATGTGCTATTCCAGACTATAGTCTATCTCTGTGCCAAATTTCAGCCAGATCCGTTCAGCCGTTGGGGCGTGATTGAGTAACAAACATCCTTACATCCATACATCCATACATCCATCCAAACTTTCGCATTTATAATATTATTAAGTAAATTAAGTAATTAAGTATATTATGTATTAAGTAAGAAGTATGATTAGTAAGATTTATTTAAATAAAAAAAATATAAAATCATGGTCACACTTTTAAAGAAGAGGTGCGCCACGCGTCGCGGAGCATAACATGGCGTAACTGTTGATTGTGTGAAGTAACCCTAATGGTTACATGTGTGTACGCCATTACCACCCTTATTGATGTAATCACCCATAGTTTAAAAACAAAATATCCTTTGAAGACACTTGGTGATTTATCTTCCTTGTACCTACCTTGACCGCTTGGAAAAAATACTTAAGTTGCAAGTCTAGAATCAAATTAATTTAGAATTTGTTTCCGAAAAATTTTATCATTGTTAGTACGATAACAAATACGGCATGATTGTCTTTGTTTATTTGAAAGTCTGTTTCAAGTTGTATAGGAAATACGACGTGAAGAGAGAGATTTAGCAAGTTAAGCATTAGCTGGCTGTTCGAAATCTTTACTACCTCAAGACTCATAAGCAAGGTTTTAGATCCCACATTGCCTAAAATCTAAACCAAAGGAAGCAGACAATGCGGAGTGGCCCAATCAAGCATCGAATCCGGAACCTTTAACTGCGAGATAAGTGTGCGCTTCTCTCAGCCAAAGGGGTCGACTTTTAAAAAAAATATGGAGGTGTCGCGGTCGCTAGGATGTTCAACGGTCTTTAGGTACTTTTTCTGAATTTAATTAGGCATTATTGGTAATGGAAGTAGGTATTTTACTTTACGTTTAAAAGTTGTGAGCTTTTAAACGTAAAGTAAAATACCTCCTTCCATTACCAATAATGCCTAATTAAACTTCTTATAGCCTGGTATCCTTATAGAGTGGTCTCTCACTAGACTAGAGTATAAGAATTAAGTCTAGGAATTTATTTTCTCTTTGTCCATTGAACTTTAACCGTCCTTACGGTTCTTAATCTACAAATATGGCCACTAAACAGGCGATTGGAATATTTTTATACCATTTCTGAACACCGGTAACCTTATTCCGAAGCTTCATTTCACATTGCTACAATCTCAATGGCTTGATCTATGGATCTTTATGGAACTGGAAATCTATGGATTTAGCCAAAAGCAGTAGAGTCACATAGTAGTACAGGGTATTATATTAATACTAGCTAATGCCCGCGACTTCGTCTGCGTGGATCGAGGTTTTTGGTTCCCCCGGGAACTCCTCAATTTTCCGCGATAAAAAGTAGCCTATGTGCTCTTCCAGACTATAATCTATTTCTGTGCCAAATTTCAGCCCGATCCGTTCAGCCGTTCGGGCGTGATTGAGTAACAAACATCCATACATCCATATATCCACACATCCATACATCCATACATCCATCCAAACTTTCGCATTTATAATATCAGTAAGATTATTATTATGTGTTTGTGGGTTAGTTTATTTTTCGTAATTTTTGTAGCCCTAGGTTGAACCGTGCAAACACAGGTGTTTCCCAACCGCCTTTTGGTATTTGCGACCCCAGGACAGGTGTCGCATAATAATACGGAACAACCAACAGACGGACAGATGAACATAACTTCTATATTATTTAAGGCAAACTCTAACCTATATCCTAAACTATTATGTATACTGTGCCTATAGAAAGTTATTTATGGCATAAATTTTTAAATTTTGTTTCTCGCAATGCCATCATCAATTTTATATTGGCGATTATAAAAGAGTAACGGATTGTTACTTTTTTTATTCCATTACATTAATAATAAAAAAAACCCGACTGAGTTTGTTGTGGGCTCTTTTCAGACCAGGGCAATAAGTGTATGTACCACCACCACCACCACTACAGCCCATTAACGTCCCACTGCTGGGCCCAAGCCTCCACTCTCATAGGAGAGAGGGAATTAGAGCTTAGGCAATGCGGGTTGGCGGGCTTTAACGACTATTATCATGTTAGTGATAATAACCGGGACCGACGGCTTAACGTGCTCTCCGAGGCACGGGGGTGAAACACCGCCAACTTCCTAACTCCGGGCTAGTACTGGGAACTTCTAATCAGAAAAACCCGATACTTAATTATGGCCCGACCCGGGATTCGAACCCGGGACCTCGTCGGCCGCAGTCAAACATGCTAACCACTAGACCAACGAGGCAGTTACCCCATAATTTTTTTAAAAATTTACTAGCCTATGACACTTGGAATGTGCTTGGGATACTAACGATACCTCATTTATCAAAATCGGTTCAGGCGTATGAAAGTTATGGTGGAATATACAAACTCACATACATACATACATACATGAACCCCGAAAACAATATACTCCTTTTTTCAGTCAGTCGTTTAAAAAGAACGTGTGGTATCGTGGGGACACCAGACAGGAACGATGTTCCTTATTACATAAATATTAATTTCAAGTTCTATTTTTACGAATTTTTTTATATTAAAATATAAACATTAAAGTTTTACCTATTTCGAATGTACTTAGTATTTTTATAGCTAAGAACTTTTGTCTTCGTAAAAATAATCTTACTCATTTTCGTTACGGACGTTTTTTGCCGGCTAGGGTAGGTACCCCTTCGCATCTTCCCTTATGGCTATGGAATTCATAATTATTTTATAATATCCATATAGCTCCAACTTTTTTCCATAGCTTATTTTTAGACGTTCCAATAATTATTAAAGATGCATAAAGGTTTTAGGTACACTTAGTTTTAGGTAATAATATACTCCTTTTTTCAGGCAGTCGTATATTAAGATCAACTATATAATCATCATCTAGAAAATGATGAGTAGATTCGAAGACTATATAACACTATAATTCAATATCCAGTGATTCACAAAAAATATCATTCAATAAAATTGTGAATAATAGTAGATTATACACCAAGGGGATAAAGCACTGTTTTATGTCACGGGCGCTACACTGAATCCTGAACATAACCAAGGACTCCAAATTTAACTCCCGAGCGCAGCGAGGGTGTTATAAGTTAATTCCCTATCAAAGGGAGGGAATTAAGATTGAGTCCTGAGTGCAGTGAGGGATTCAAGCGCCCAAGAAAAAAACTGCTTTATCCCGGTGGTGTATACTCTACTTTATACTTCTACCATAACAGTAAAACAAACTGTAACGGTTAGATATTTATTGCAAATCATAGTAAGTAGGATACATAGGTCTAGTAAATAATAAAAAGAAACGACAAATTAAGCTGCTGCTTTGATATTCAAACTTTTTGCTTTTCATGCTGCCAGTGTTTATGCAGGTACACATACTCCTTGGTTTAAAAACTTTTATGTCAAATGGTACGATCGTTTGGTCAACCAGTCTGGAGCCTAGACTCTGTTGTGCATATTTACAGTATGGGGTTGGTCAACTAGTTGGGCGATCGATCGACTAGATTACGACCCTAGGGCATGAAGACTGACTTTAGACCCGCAAAAGTATGATTAAAACAGTACCTAGTAAAGGTATGGTAGAAGTATAAAATATTAATTTAACTAGATTAATTTAGATTTTTAACTTTTTAGTTCGTTTTTTGGCAGGGCAGTCGTGTTTTTTATTTTTTTAATTATGACTTGTTTCTCTTATTCTTTATGCAACTACAACTTTAGTCTTTGACTTCAATCTAACTTGCTGGTCAGTGATGATGCAGTCTTAGATGGTAACTTGGTAGGGGTGTGGCACCCATATCCCCAATCGATGTCTACATGAACGCTATAAAGCTTGGCGGCACATATTTGTTGGTAGAGTGGTAACCAGCCGCGCCCGAAGCCTCTCACCGGATAAATTAAAGGTGTAATAAAAGTTAAAAACATAATTTGTTATAGTTCGATTACATAGAGTGTGTTTAAATGTCACAGCAATAATTGTGCAAGGCAATCTGTCGGGCTAAGTACGTCGTTAGGATAATTATCATCAATAACGTTACAGCCCGCTGTAGCATTTGACGCTTATTGTATGGTAAACTAGCTTATTATGCGTGATAGGGCGCCTATGAACTAGGTTCGGTATATCCTAATCTAGGATTTGTTTTATTTTTTTCCACCACAAGTTAGCCCTTGACTGTGATCTCACCTGATGGTAAGTGACGATGTCTAAGATGGTAGCGGGCTAACCTGTTAGGGGAAATTGCACCAAATATATCCAGAACATCGAGAGGAAGGCAGCATGCTCATGGTCTTCATAATTTTCTCAAAGATATGTGAAGTTTCGACGACCTCCCTGGCGCAGCGTTGAGTGCTGTTGTCTTAACGTGGGAGGTCCCGACTCCCGAGTTCGATCCCCGGCAGTCCATTTGGGAATTTATGATTTTTTCCTGAGAGGCTTCGACCGTGGCTAAGTAGTTACCAACCAACCTACAAAGACGTGTCGCCAAGCGATTTAGCGTTCCGGTACGATGCCGTGTACCTAATTGTAGTCAATAGTCAATTTATTGGTAAAATTTTGTTTACAGTCACTTTAAATATATATGTTACAAAAAAAAATATTGTATATAATTATACTACATACTAACAATATTGTCGTTTTTTATAAACCATTGTAAGTTTTAATATAAAATAATATTATATAATTTTAAAATCTAAGAATTCATTGTAGCTATAGAAGGACCTCTCGACAAGCTAGTTCTTCAGTTTATTTTTAAAATTTGTTAAACTGGGTGTATAGTATTTGATGGTTTTCATACAGTCAATAGGGAACCCAAAAAATTATAAATTCTTATTTCAGCGTGTGTCGCAACGAATAATAGCAAATTATACAGTACAGTGGTTATGATTAAAAGATGATAGAGTTTCGGCCATTTTGACATTTAAGGTCACCCGTGGCTGCGGGGTGTGTGTACCAGTTTTGAGTATATTATATCAAGTGGCTATCAGGTACTAGCACGTAATGTTTAAGTTACACCCACATCATGTAACATAATAATACTGCCAATTCCCAGTTCTATGGTTAGTATCACACTCATATTTGTTTTATTCAAATAAACTTATCAAAAAGTGATTTTGAATCGTCGAGAATTCCCACTGAGAAGAACCATGAATAAACTCAGTGGTGGCTCTTTTGAAACGAATAGCGTAGCGTAATAAAAAAAAGGAAAGCGGTTCCTGCTTTTAAAAAAATCTGCCATATAATATGCGCTGATTTCTTACAGTGAAATATGAATCCACTAGCTAATGCCCGTGACTTCGTCTACGTGGATCGATGTTTTTTGGTTCCCGCGAGAATAAAGAGTAGCCTATGAGCTAATCCAGACTATATTCTATCTCTGTGCCAAATTTCAGCCAGATCCGTTCAGTCGTTGGGGCGTGATTGAGTAACAACTATCCATACATCCATACATCCACACATCCATACATCCATATACCCATACATCCACACATCCACACATCCATACATCCATCCAAACTTTCGCATTTATAATATTGGTAAGATTACTTACATTTCTTTATTCCCATAGTAACCGTGTAGTTATGGATGTTCTGTAATAATAAGTTCTTCGACTCCACCACTCGACGATGGGCAGCGAAGCTCGAAACGCTTACCATAGGCAGCCGTGTGTGACAGACGGTATGGCACAGTCCATAGATCTACACGATGTATAGACATGACCGGGGGCCATACTGCCAACGCCTCAAGCAATACTTAAGCAATATTACTCAAAATGACAGTTTGATGTCACGTACCTTGACGTTCCTAAAATTATGATTATAATTCTAAAACACGAAAGTCAACAGTAATCTAAGCGAATAATTATATAAAAGGAAAAAAAAGTGACTAACTGACTGAATGATCTATCAAGGCATAGCTCTAACCACAGGACCAATTGGGCTGAAATTTGACTTGCAGGTAACAATTATAACGCAAACATCCACTTAGAAAGGATTTTCAAAAATTCAACCCCTAAAGGTTGTTAAATATTGGTTTGAAATTGAATATTAAGCAAGTATAAGTCCCGGTCGAAAGCTAGTGAAACAGCGTTGGCAGTATGGCCCCAGGATTTTATTTACTTCTAGATGATACTTCTTTACTCCTTAAGTTTTCGGGATAAAAAGAAACCTTGGCTAAGAACCATTAATTTGGCGCCGCCTTCCAAAACTACCTATATTATAAGATTAGTTTTTTTTTTTTGGAAATTTGATGTAATTAAAAATGTATTTAATTCTTTTCAGAGCATTTGAAGTCGGTTCACTTAAAAAAAAAAAAAGTTTTATTACGAATTGATTGTGACTACAAATTATGTGTCAACATTCTAAAAAGAAGTTTTCTCAAATGTGTAATTTAATCTACACCGTTTCCGGTAGTTTAACAGTAAAATTTAATAATAAAATAATAATAATTTACCCATACTTATAACGGTTTGGATTCCGCCGTAATATCACACACATTCTAACGCTCTTTTTAAGACTATTTAACTTAATTAAATGCCGCTAAAATTGCCTTATTACAATAAATTTTATTTTATGCACCATACCCCTTTCTAATTTAGTACGCTTCCATCGACATACATCATGAGTCATGACTTACCAACGAGAGATCGTTTAAAAAATCAATGATCGTATTGTGGTAAATAAATGACATTCTTAAGTTACTATTTGTAAGCTCGCTATATTATAATAGCCAAAAACGAAACTTCCACACAGACAGAGTTGAGACAGTTATTGAAAAATCATGAAACTCAAATTGAGCCCATAACTAGGTAAATCTAGATAATTTATGTAAAAGAAAAAGGTGATTGACTGACTGACTGATCTATCAATTCAAAGCTCAAACCACTTGACGAATCAAGCTGAAATTAGGCAATTCAACCCACTAAGGGGGTAAAATAGGGGGTTCCAAATTTGTGTAGTTCACGCGGGTGAATTCGTGGGCAAAGCCTAATTAAATCATTAAATTGTTTTTCAAAAGTAAGAAAGAAAAGTTTTTATTCTACGTATACTTTACAATATAACACACATTTAACCCGTTGCCTGTCAGGACGGGGTATTACATACCCGATACCTAAGTGCCAATAATTTTCAAATAGCACAAAACTTTGACTTTAGACTCCTAGAAGCTATAGCCAAGAATCTCTGCAACCATTACATCCACTCATACTAGCATCTCTATCACTCTGCTGGGACTGGCAATACTGCAAATTACACTCGAGTATGTTATATTACAATCATTGTCATTTTAATCAATTACCATGTTGGATGTAAGCTTCTTTAACTAGCGCGTTACGTAGCTTATCCTTCCCTTCCAACCGTTCCATGTCATCACTCTACCAAGTTGGGGTGGTCCTATACTCGTTTTACGTAGAAGCGGTCTAAATACAATAATTGTACTTAGTTATTTTTATCTGTGATACCACCAAGAATGGCTGTAGGAAAACAAGGGATACATAATACCCAACGGAATTGATGTTTGTCGCTACAGCATTACCGGGTTAAAACAAAAAGTAGTATTCCGTACATCTTAATTAAGGTTTCCAGTGACCAGATCAATCACATTTGGCGAGTATGCGCCACAAAAAGTTGCCCAACTGGGGGCTTTCAAACAATTGTTTATTCAACAGCCACTTCTGTTTTTTCCCAGCTCTGCGTCAGAAATGTGAAAGAGCCAGTGGTAAATATTGACTCAGCGGATGAACTGAGCATTTTTTGTGAAAACTAACTACTTTCGTGTCAAAATTCTACCTATTAGAATTTTACGTTTTTGAGCGAATTAACACGTTTAAGCTCTACATTGACAGTATTATAATTCAATTGAGTTCACCTTTTATAACTGGGTTTGCAAGATACTGCGACAATTTTGTCAAAATATGACAATGTCAGTGGTCACGTCGTTTATATAATAAGATGCATTAGTCCCACAAACTTATCCAACCCGGTGACAGCGTCGCTGTTATCACATTTAGTGTTGCTAATAAAAATAAAAACAAAAACTAAACAGTCAGAAAAATATCTTCCAATTTTGGCCACCGAGCCAGATAAATTGATGGGCCTATGTTAAAAGAGAACTTATAGCGGGACTAATTTGCATTCATAATTATCCATCCGTTAAAATAATATTATAATTATTTAGTTCATGTACACGCTTAAAATTTCCCACCATCTACCCAACTATACGCGGTGGTACGAAAACGAATCTCAATAGTGAGGCATTCAGTTTAATTTGTGCGCTTGCGCCTCCATGTGCTCTACTGGTTTTAGTTTTTGCCTCTATGGAGACGATCCCTGTTCAGATTTGAATTTGGAGCAAAAAATCCTGTCTCTTTTGACAGGGGTTCGCAAAGTGCCGCTCGGAGAGATAGGCAGTCAAAAGTGCAAGTTATTGACCGTCAATATTCACAGTGCTTAATTAACATTTGGAGCCAAAAATCCTACATTTTCGACAGTGAAATAAATTCAGCATCAAAGTAAACAAAACAGCTAAAAAATAAATAAAACAATGAATAAATCAAATGAACATAATAGTCTAAAAACAAATACGCTTAAATTAAATTTTGCAATTTATAATAGTGATGTGTAGAACAAGTGTTATCGATAAAAAGTGTTAGTTCTAGATGTAAATAGCGCTTTCTTGGAATATAGAGCCAATGTAAAGTTGGTTTTGCTAAACCGGTACACTGTTTGGGGACTAGTGTTATGTAAACTTGTGTTGTGTCAATACGGTTTCCGCTTTGATGAGGCATTTTAAATACTAAAATGTTAATAAATATTTAAAAACTTAATGGATATGTAGAAATCGTCGTTATTTTAGTTCGCTGGGAAGGTATTTTTATATGCGAATACTTTAAACTACAGAAGTCAGCTAAGCTAAGCAGCAATTCATAATTTTATATCATACTAACAGACTTGCTCGTGACTTCGTTCGCGTGAAATAAGTTTTTTAAATTCCTACGGGAACCTTATTTTTCGGGATAATATATTATAGCCTATGACACTCACAAACAATGAGGCTTTCTATTGATACCATTTTCAAAATCGATGCAGTAGATCCAGAGATTACCCCCTACAACGTCACAAACTTAGAGATTTTACCTCTTTATAATATTAGTATAGATGGTTAATATAGCAAAACATTATCAGAAGGTACTTAATTATTATCAGCGTTGACTTAAATACCATTGTCAGACATTAATTTAAATGTTGCAATTTTTTGCATGTAGGTACAAATATTTTTCAGTGAGATCGGTGTTTTTCGTAAACTTACCTACACTACTCAGTAAACTTTAAGATTTCCTAGAATTATGTACTATCGTGCTACTCTAATCATTATGTAGAAATAATAACGAAAAATAGTTTTATCCCTTTACGGCTACTTTGAATGTCTAGGTTTTTAGGCATCATAATTTAATCAGAGGCATGTACTTATTAGCAACTGATATTTCCTATCATTCCTATCCGATTATCTTTTGTGCAACATTTGCAGTTTAATTTATTTATTTATTTCATTTATTTGCATTCATGTCTACATACAAGAACATCGGCATGAGGCCCTGTCAGGCCATTGCAAATTTTAAATTAACTACACAAAATTCATTAAATCTATTACAAATATTAGTTAATTAAATAGTGTCGTCTAGTAATTAAATCTAGAAATCGTAGTCAATGGCTAAAATAATATTAAATCAGTTATTACAATAAAATTAAAATATTTGAATAATTATAAGCTTAGTACACAATTTATTTTAAATACATTTATCGTGCTATTGAGGTCTATGTAGTCAGAAATTCTTGAATGTTATAAAAAACATTTTTGTATTAACCAATGTCTCAATTTTCTTTTAAAGTACGTACCAAGTACGTACCCACTTAATATTCGATATTGTGAGATTCTACCCACAGATAGCTAAGTATAATAATAAGCTTATGATATTATCACCCGTATACGGTTACATAATATCAATAACGCCATATTTTGTAGTTGAATTCGAAAGCTTCGGTATAACGACTCCCACGTGGTAACGTGTATTACCTGGATAAAGAAATATTTGGATGTAAATATGTGCAACTAATGATAAATAATAATCGATAACAGATTTATGCTTCACTATGGCCCAATAATAACTGCCTCGTTAGTCTAGTGGTTATCATGTTCGACTGCAGCTGACGAGGTCCCGGGTTCGAATCCGGGGTCGGGCCATATTTAAGTGTTGGGGTTTTCTGATTAGAAATTTTCAGTACTAGCCCGGAGTTAGGAATTTGGCGCTGTTCCCCCGTGCCTCGGAGAGCACGTTAAGCCGTCGATCCGGTTATTATCATGACCATGGTAATAGTCGTTCAAGCCCGCCACCCGAATTGGAGCAGCGTGGAGGGTCTAAGCTCTAATTCCCTCTCTCCTATGAGAGTGGAGGCCAGTGCCCAGCAGTGGGACGTTAATGGGCTGTAGTGGACTTTGGCCCACTATCTGTTGTAATCAAAAAGACAAACTGACTAACTGACATAATATCCAAGCACAGCTCAAGCTGCAAGGCGGGTCAGGTAATTGTTTTACTCCAAACTCGGAAATCGGAAGTTTCGACTTTGAGAGCTAGTTATAATATCAATAAAATTATCTAAACTTCTCAAAAAATATATGGCCCTAAGGACGACTTACACACTGTTTTTTTTAATTTCCGCGGGAACTCCTTAATTTCCGGGACAACAAGCCTCTCTTAAAAAGTCACTCTCCTGGTCCTCATCTATACCCACGTCAAACTAACAAACACAACTCAAATGTCTATCATTAATAGATATGAAAGCTACATGTTCATATGAAACACAATATAATTGGAGTTTGCATAATCGTTTCGTTTTACCATATTATTATAAAAACAATAAAATTGGTTCGCCACGTTGATCCGTTGCTCTGTTGCGGCGTGATTGAAGGCCATACAAACACACTTTCGCAATAATAATATTAGTAGATATGATAGCTACAACATGTACATCCAATCCAATCATAATATGAAACACAATGTAATTGGAGTTTGCATAATCGTTTCGTTTGACCATGTTACTATGGAAAACAATAAAATTGGTTACTGCCTTAACCAATTATGCACAAACGGTCGAACCCATATACAACAGATCTTATTTGGATTCTGCACGCGAACTGGCACGTTACAGATTATAGCGACCGTTATAGGAACTGATCCTTGAGTGGTACTTTTTACGTAAAGACTAGCTTTTGCCCGCGACTTTTCCTCAAAAATTTCCAACTGCCATTTATATTTTAATGGGCACGTCGCTTCACTATTGTAAAAAAAATGAACTAAAAAGTTAATAATCTAAATTAATCTAGTTAAATTTGAATATCATCAAATATATATAACTGTAATTAATTTTATTTTCAATTTTTTTTTCAAATTTTGTCTTTAATGCGGGACCATGGCCATCCTGTCAATTTTTTTTAATTTTACTAGCCTATGTCACCCGGAATAAGCTACGGATTCTAACGATACCTCTTTTATCAAAATCGGTTCAGTCTATGGAGTATTGCATTTTTTGTCGATGTTTGCCTGTCAAATATTATGATATTTCATAGACGTGTATAAGGCAAAAGTAAAATAAATGGTTGGACAAATAAAGGGGTTGAATTTTCAAAAATCCTTTCTTAGCGTATGTCAACGTCATAATATCGCATGCCAAATTTCCACACGATTCGTCCAGTGCTTTGAGCTGTGCGTTGACAGATCAGTCCTATTTTCCTTTTATATATTTAGGGCTAATTTTTCAATCGTCAGATAAAGTTTGTCGGAGGAATAAATTTGACGTTTTGACAGGTTTTGTATTGAAAATCCGTCAGAGCGTCAAAGTTATTCCTCCAATAAACTTTATCTGACATTTGAAAAATCGGCCCTTAGACGATAACTCACTAGCTAAAGCTGGCATACCTAAAAGTGCCTTTGCACTTTTTTGATGTCCTTTGTGGCGCATCCTATGGACTGTCTGTTAACCCACAAAAATCTCAAGTAGCTCTATTAGGTGGCTCCAAGCAGCTTGACAAGATTATACGAAACAATTTACCTCCCATCCGCCTCGGCCAAACTACCCTGGACATTAGCTCCTCGGTCAAAAACCTTGGCATTTATATCGACAGCTCTTTATCCTGGATCCCGCAAATCGCTGAGGTTAGCCGGAAGTTGTTTGCGTCAATTGGTGGCCTGAGACGCTGGAAAAACTTTCTTCCAATTAAAACCAAAATTTCTTTAGCTAATTCTCTTCTTTTACCACTTCTAGACTATGCTGACTCATCCTACCCCGATCTAACTGAAGAACAGCTAAACAAGCTTGAGCGTCTTCAAAACTTATGCATAAGATTTATCTTCGGGTTGCGTAAGTTCGATCATGTGTCTGAGTACAGAGCTCGTCTGAAGTGGCTCCCAATTAGACTCCGTCGAAAAAATTTAAACTTGCTTCCATTACTTACTACAAGAGATAGCATAGATACCCCAAATAAACACATTTCATCCGGGAAAATTAAAAAATTCCCGCGGGAATTACTATGGATTTAATATAACTGTCTCTTCACATCGTTTCCTTTAATATAAGATTATCAGGTGAGATCGCAGCTATGAAAGTCAAAAACGTAGGTATTGAGTAGTTATCGTGGAACAACTACTTAACACCGTTTTCATCAAATCAAAACGCCGTGCGTTATTTGCAACTTTTTATACGACTGCCTGAAAAAAGGAGTATATTGTTTTCAGGGTTCATGTATGTATGTATGTATGTATGTGAGTACGAAAAAAAATATTCGAAAATAAGACTAACCAATGATGAGTAAATTCCAAAAACATATATATTACATATTTTAATTTTTAATTGTTGCACTATCCCGCGCTCTTGTTTTATAATCTCCTCTCCCCAAAGGTTGTCTGGAAGAGATTGCTTTAGCAATAAGACCGCCTTTGCACCCTTCTGTCTTATCTTTTAAGCTTTTCGTTATTGTTATTGTTTTTAAGTGTGTGCAATAAAGAGTTCATCTATCTATCTATCTATGTGAATAAGATTCTAATTTAACTAGATTAATTAAGATTTTTAACGTTTTAGTTCGTTTTTTGGCAGGGCAGACGTGCTTTTTAATTAATTTAATTATGACTTGTTGATAAAGTTGTACCTAATGTCGTGGTCAAGAGCCTCCTTTACGGACAAGACGGCTTAATGTCAGTGCGAAACATCGGCGTTGTAAGGGAAACACGCTTCGTCCTGTCACGCAGATGTGTGCCATATATTTGTGAGACTTTTTCATAGCCAAACAAAAATTTTATGTAATAAATACTAGTGTGTTTTTGCGCATAAGCCTACCAATACCTAACCAATTAATCAAAAACTCATGAGAATTAAATTTACTTTTTCTATGACTGTAAGTTTTGAAAGGTTTAATTTCTATTGTCCTGTATTTGATGAAGTTTCAAGTTTTTGTTTGAAATATGCATACAACGTAACAATAATAATAATTTCATAATCACATACAATGGCATTGTTTGTTAGTTCTCTAGTTTCTAGTATCTCGTGTGTCAAAGCGTTTTTCCCAAGGAGTTATGAGCGTACAACGGAGATATAAAGCTTCGTATCCACTAGAGGTAGCCGCTGGTGGAGGCAAACGCGACTCAACCTGCCTCTACTTGAGGCAAACTGTAAGATGTGAGTTGTGGCAAATTTCGACCACAATAATAATTTGTCGGTAGTTTGTAGGTACCCAAAGTTTCATAGAGACAGTGGAACGGACGTTTTTTAATCTTGACTGTGAATTGTGATCTCATCGAGTAAAATGTGACGATCTAAGATAGACACAGGTTAAGTTCTGAGGCATATAATTATATACTGGGTGAGTACACCTAGTATTATATAATTATATACCTAGAATTTAAAAATTATTGAGTACAATACTCAATTTATTTATTCCATGTAGGACATACAAGTGTCTCTTATGTTACGTCATGCTTTGACTCTACCACCGGTTCGAAAAAGAAAATTCTACTGAGAAGAACCATTACATATTCTGAAATCGCTGAGTATGAACAGACCCAGGACGCCACACTAATACGACCAGAGCACCAGAAAGATCATCAAAATTTGCCTCGAGTTGAGGCAATGCAACTTGGTGCTATCCAACTATATACCTAGCTTAACACTTTATTAGGTAGAGTGCAATATTTTACGAGGAATTACGGTACCTTCACCATTGTTTTCGTTCTAACTTCTAATTAAATGCCTGTTTATCTATTCAGCTCATCATTGTCTTTAGCCAGCCGTCTGTGGATCCGTTCCTTACGCCTAATTTTGGGGTCAATGCCTTTTTTATAGATTTTAAATCTCATTGTAATCCATACTTAACACTAGAAATGCGAAAGATAGGCATCTGTTATTTTTTCAATGCCCATCCATTGTACCGAGATGGCGAAATTAGGTACAGGAATATATTGCATACGGGAGAATGATTTAGGCTGCTTTTTATCCTTAATTTTTTATTATCTTAAATTTTTCTTAAATATATAAAACGAAAAGGTAGCTGACTGGCTGACTGACTCATCTATCAAAGCATATCTCAAACCACTGGACAGATCGCGCTGAAATTTGACATACAGATCAACCCCTAAGGGAGTTCGAATTTGTTGGACGACCTCCCTGGCGCAGTGTTGAGCGCTGTTGTCTGGACGAGGGAGGTCCGGGATTCGATCCCCGGCAGAGTCAATTTGGGAATTTATAATTTCAGAATTTTCCTGGTGGGAGGCTTCGGCCGTGGCTAGTTACCACCCTACCGGCAAAGACGTGCCGCCAAGCGATTTAGCGTTCCGCTACGATGTCGTGTAGAAACCGATTAGTGGTATGGGTTTAATATAACTGCCGTATCCCTAACAGGTTAGTCCGCTACCATCTTAGATTGCATCATCACTTACGACCGGGTGAGGTCTAACCAAGGGGCTAACTTGTGGTTGAAAAAAAAACAAAAGGAAAGTTTCCTTTTACCTTTCTTCTTGTTTCTTGTTGTTGTAATAGAGTACTATTTAGAAGAAGATATGTATCTGATGTAGCAGAAAATTATTTAGGAGAAACAAGCACGGATATTATACAGCAGGCTTTCTGCCAATCACAGCAGTGACTGTGGCAAAATTGACACTAAAACCTATCGTCTAGTGGACCCTTAACAATGCAATATTTTACAAATTGACACAGTTCTATCCAACAGGGAATTTATCGTGCTGTATGCACTTTGATTTGTTTATAAGACAAAGGCAATACGTCTTATGGACTGACACTAAAACCTATCGTCTAGTGGACCCTTAGCAATGCAATATTGTATTGCAAATTGTTACAGTTCTATCCAACAGGGAATTTATCGTAGATTATGCTGTATGCACTTTGATATGTTTATAAGACAACTAGCTGATACCCGCGACTTCATCCGCGTGGTTTAAGTTTTTTTGATTCCCGCCAGAATTCCTTAATTTTCCGGGATTAAAAGTAGCCTATGTCACTCTCCAGGTCCTCAACGATACCCATGCCAAAAATCACGTCGATCCGTTGCTCCGTTGCGGCGTGATTGAAGGACAAACCAACAAACTAATCAATCAACAAACCAACATACAAACACACTTTCGCATTTATAATATTAGTATAAAGCATGATGGCAATACATCTTATGGACTGGCACTAAAACTTATCGTCTAGTGGACCCTTAACAATGCAAAATGGTATTGCAAATTGACACAGATCTATCCGACAGGGAATTAATTCATCATGCTGTATGCACTTTGATTTGTTCATGAGACAATGGAAATACACATGGGACTAGTTCTTATACGTGCAATATTTCATAATACCTATTAATCTATATCTATACTAATATTATAACGAGGTAAAGTTTGTGAGTTTGTGACGTTGTAGGGGGTAATCTCTGGATCTACTGAACCGATTTTGAAAATTGTGGTACCAATAGAAAGCCACATTTTTTGTGAGTGTCATATTATCCCGAAAAATTAGGTAGTTCCCGTGGGAATTCAAAAGACTTATTTTACGCGGTCGAAGTCGCGGGCAAGTCTGCTAGTTTAGCATATACCTTAAGTACCAACTTAAGAGCCTTTAAAGACAGATGATGGCCGCGACTTCGTCCGCGTGGATTAATTTGTTGGATTGCTGTGCGAACTTTTCTTTTGCGGGATAAAATGTCTATACGTTAATCAATTCAAGGTGCAAGCTATCTAGATTCCAAATTTCGGCCAAATCAGCTCAGTCGTTGCGGTGTGATGGAGTAACAAACATACAAACATTCAGACTTTTAGATTTGTAACATTAGTTGGATAGGCTGGCTGGATAGGATGAATTAATTCAAAACGATATTGCAGGACAGACATAACACAACAGCAGCGCAACATTTATCGGGGGGCTTACTACCAACGTTTAAAGCAGTGTTATTTTAATATTGTTGATACTCTTATGTCAGAAATATAATCCTTGCTAGCTGATGTCCTTACTAACGTTAACGCTAACGTTCACGTGGTACAAGTTTTATAAGTTCCCGCGGGAACTCCTTAATTTTGCAGAATAAATAATCTATGTCCTTCCCCGGGACACAACCTGTGTCTGTACCAAATTTTCTCAAAATCGGTTAAAAAATTTGGCAGCGAAAGCGTAATAAACGAATAAAGCCATTTCTAGCTTGATTGAGTAACAAAAATCCATCCATCCGTAGTTAGGATTTTAGAGACGTAAACGTACGCCAAATAAACTGCAATTTTAAAATAATACTGCTTTGAGCGATGGTAGTAATCCCCCGAAGGACTTAGATCTAGCATCATAAATCCATCTCCTAACGACCTAGTACCTAGACACTAGAATCTGAGTCAGGTTTCCCTAGTTTACGACTTTGATTAAAATGGAAATGTATCAAGCTTATAACTTGGCAGTAATTGGAGAACTCTGTTAACACAAACCCAGATTAACTTTTTGAAATTTGATATTACCTAAAGCAAAAACACACTATGAACAAAAATGATTAAGAATGCGAACAAAATCTCTTCGAAATCGTTCTTGCTAGCTCTTCTCAGTAGAATTTTCTTTCCGAGACGGTGTTAGAGTCCTGTGTCCAGAATCCTGTCATATCATAAGTGCGATGTGGTCTTCTAAGTTGTTGCAGGTCCTGCGTTGGATTCCCGACTTATTCCCTAACTTAGAGTTAAGAGGTTTAGGAGGATTAAGATTAGGACGTTAGGATAAGTTTGGGAAAATTAAAAATATACATAATTTCTGAATTTTCTCTGGTCTGGTCTGATGGGTGGCTGTAGCTAATTACAACCCTTATAACTGGCAAAGGCGTGCCGCCAAGCGATTAAGCGTTCCGGTACGATGCCGTGTAGAAACAAGACCTATGTGTGTCCTATGAAATTAAATACCTATTCTGGTGGTCTCGTAACTTTAAATGTAAAAACACTCTGGACAAGACAAAAAGTCTGGCCGCGTTGGAGAATAATGACGCTTTGCCCTATCGCGTTAGTGTTTGCGGATTTATACAAACCTGAGAAACTTTTTGTACGCCAATTTTTTACCCGTAGTATGTTTTCGCATTATGCAAGGCCATGCACAGGGAAGAGGCATACATAAATATGCATTAAATTTTAAATTTTACAACCCTGTTAACAACCCATATTTAGCAAATATACTTCATTTCATTTTTTATTTTCATTGTAGTTCATTTCATTTCGCGATTATATGAAACCGTGCATACTAGCACGACAAACAATTTTCGATATTGCCAAAACATGGACATTTCGAGAGTTAATCCTGACTGGTTCCTAACTTCCTAGTGTGTTTTAAGCTCTTACACACATTAATTTCCGTGTATACCTATTGCCTACCTGCTATAAATAATTTAGATTTATTTTCACAACAAAATTAGAAGTTAATAATAGTAATTTACATCTTAGGAACCGAGGCCTACACATTCATATTTTTTTAATTATGAAGAAGACGATGCCCGTGATTTAGTCCACTTGGACTTTACGTAAATTAAAAAAGAAAATGAAATATATTTATTTCATATTGGACAGCTTGTGCTACGATATGTCAGGACTCTGCCACCAGTTCGGAAAGCAGCCTCTACTGAGACGAGCCGATCAGAAATCCTATGAGATCTCTTTTATCTTCCGCGAAACCTATATCCTTCCCCAGGAAGCAAACAACCTCTGTGATAGTTTGAAAAGATGGACCGTGAAAGCCTAGCAGACTGACAGACACACTTTCGTATTAATATTAGTAGTATGGATACTCTATTAGCAGTTTCCTCAATTATTATAATCATACTTACAAAGAGACTAAATTATTTCACTGTTAACCTTAGCATAATCTTATAAGTATTTTGATATAATTACTTAAATCAGAACTTGTATTAAACCTACACTGAGTAATAAACAAACCTACATCAACCAACAGTTATTTCATAAAACAAATAAGTAATCCACTAAGGAATTGCATCTATCGCTCGCAATTTCTCAGGGCTAAGACAGAACAATAGGGCACGAATAGGACAGACGTACATATAGCTAGGCATATTGTATTACTAAATTAAGAACTATAACGATTCGCTAGGTAACACAGTTTCGAGTTTCGTCATTTGAATTAATTAATTAATTGTGGTCACACATACAACTCAGTCGCAAAAGCCGCACGCTCCGAACGTCGCATTCAGTATACTATGTGTTAGCATATATGTGTTAATCCAGACTATAATCTATCTCTGATCTCAAATCTATCTCAGATCCGTTTAGCCGTTGTGGCATGATTGAGTAACAAACTTTCATCCATCCATCCATCCAGTATAGATTGGCATGATTTTGCTGTAATATAGAGAACGTTTCAGCGTCCTGTCATAGTCTCAAAGTTCAAACTAACCTAAGTGAAGTCAACCCACACTTCACAGCAAGTTTGCAATTACTGGATGACTTTTTCACTAATAATTAAAATAAAAGCATGTTGTAATACGCCATGTTGTAATAGTGTAAATCACAATATTATCATGAGGAACTATACATGGCTACCATCGATTTACCAACCATGCCTAAGCGTTCTCCATTTTATACTCAAAAGTGTGTGAAGGGCCAAGCCGCACTTGGATAGCACTACAGCAAGGTAAAAATGACCTAGACCCTATTCATCCTGGAAGGAGACCTCCGCCTGAGCGCATTGCCAGCCCGTTACTACGGGTCGGCACGGAGTGGTTGTGATGGTGAATGTTATTTTCACAACTTTTCGAGCAAAGCTTTGAAAAACCGTAAGTGATTAAAAAATGTGGCTACTGCTCTGTTTGCATATTACTTGCAGCTAAAGTTCAATGTTGAAAATGCTCTGCGTTCGGCTTGTGCGGCTCTTACTGTTATAGTGCGCGATCAACTTTAATCGGGCATGTGTGAAAGATAATAAGAGTTTATAATACTGGTTTTTTGTTTATATGAAGCACTCACGGGAGGTGCTTAATGTAATTGCGAAACTAACAATAATTTATGTAATTACTACGTTTTATTTATACTGGTTACTCAGTTTAATATTGCAATTTAACCACTTTATTCAAGGAATGAGTAATATTATTACTTTGATATAAATTGAGTTAAGTCTACTTATGGATTAAGCCATCAGAAGTGAATGAAATAGAATTTTAATTCGCTATAATCCGCTACAGTAGACAAATCTGTGTGGTACAGTGACTGTCTTTCACCTGCAGCATGCGACACCCACCACCCAGCAATTCGCACAGGCACAACACCACACCACACAAATCCTCCAAATCACTCTCAACGTACGTTTCACTCCGACACCGGAGCATCTTCAGGAGATGTTGACTCGACAATGCACGATTGTGAAGTGACTATCGTATCGCAAGTTCCGGCTTATATACCTTTTTGGCATGGCTCATACTGAAGCCCCGCCCCCTCCCCTATTACTGTATAAATTGAGTAAAGGTGAATTTGATACGTTTAACGTATCAAATTCACCTCGAGTCGAGTCAACATCTCCTGAAGATGCTCCGGTGTCGGAGTGAAACGTACGTTGAGAGTGATTTGGAGGATTTGTGTGGTGTGGTGTTGTGCCTGTGCGAATTGCTGGGTGGTGGGTGTCGCATGCTGCAGGTGAAAGACAGTCACTGTACCACACAGATTTGTCTACTGTAGCGGATTATAGCGAATTAAAATTCTATTTCATTCACTATCATGGACTTCCGCAAAGTAACGCCTGCTTCTATTCAATACCATCAGAAGTGATTTATAACAACTATTTATTATTAATGTTAATATACAGTTAACACTTTTATTTTTTAAAATATTTTTCTTTAGTTTGCCTGAATTTGTTATCCACATCGCACACTGAAGCGAGTAAACAGACATACAGACCGATAGTTATATACACATTTTTCAATGTATACTTAGTATTTACTACCTAATTACCAACATTATTTTGTTAACCAACTTTTCCTATCTAAATAAACTATTTTGTTTCCTTATACATTTTCGTATCAGTCATCTAATTTATTGCATTTGTTGGAAATTTGTACAGTTGTTGTTGGCACTTGTGTGGAAGTTTCTAGTATAATACCCTCTCTCTATTTTCGTCGTATTCCCTATTTCTGAGGGTCGTCACCCCTTTCTATTAATCACATAATGGCAGGGGTTTTAATTGCGGTGGACTCCCAGGTCCTTCCGCATACGACTCGACTAAAAGTATTATTTCAACCATTGGGTTACTAATGATTATTATCAGATGTTAGTGATAATAACAGGGATCGACTTTCGGTCACCCATCCATTTACTGACTTGGGTCGACGTTGCTTAACAATCGCAATGAACTGATATGCGTTTTCAGTTTTCACAACTAGGCCATTCGTCCCTCCATAATACCATTACCGTTAGTATATGAACGTGTAATAGTTTAGACTCATTGAGATATTTTGCAATGCATAGATACTATCAGCTAGATTCGAATAAAAATTCTTGTCATAAGGCTTATTTCATGTCATAGGAAAAATACTATGATGTGGGATGAGTCCCACAAATGTCCTAATTCAATCGCTTTGTAGGCCTTACTCGTCCGGCAGCAATCATTAATTGTAACTGAAACCAAACCAAGTTAACCGAAGGTAAAAGCTAATTTATAAATACTTAAGTGTTTGATAATAGCCACTTTAATATCCCCTTAGCTACTTGATAATAACGTTCGTAGTTTATGGCATTCCCTGAACTCATTTGCACAAAACACTAATCTTAATACCAGATTCTTTTAGCACTAAAAGATCTATAAATTTAACTAAAATTAGCCTCGTTTTATATGCCTCAATAAAACGGAACTGCCGATTGTCTGATGTTTTAAATACCTTCATTAAACTCCAATCTACTCGTAGCTCTGTGAGTGATACTTTAAACGAAAAAATAAACAAAACTCACAAAACGACAGATCTTGACTTCGCACGGTTGCTCTTAAATATCACTCTATAAAATCTAGCTTTTTTTCTTAGCTGACTCAAATATTCAGATTGCGGAAATTTTCCCAGTAAAACGCATTGACACACGACAATCTAAACTTAGGTTTTTCCTATAACAGTTTCATTTACTTTGCGCTAAAAATTCATTAAAGCCTTTCTTAGCATGTCACTTAGATATACGTTTCTGAGAATAGTGCTATTTAAATTTTTTGTCAGCTAAGAAAAAATTGTTTGTAAGGACATTCTTTTTGAGATTAGTGCTTTCAAACAGGTTAACGGTTGAAGGTTGATATGAAATTAACACATGTTATGTAGTGATGTAATGGCAAGAACTGTAAGAAAATTGAAGCGTGGTAAACCAAAAGAGTTAAACATTAAACCCTTGCCATCTATAATTATAACACCACCTGATTTAGACATGAAATTCAAGACAAACAATAGAGAAAACAATAACACAACAATAGTTGAAACTACAATAGCTGACACAGTCAATGAATCGTCAACATCAACAATGGATTTTAATGTAAACGACCTGATAGCACAGCTATCCGAAAACTCGAAAGCTTCGAAAGGTGAAATCGAAAATATTCAAAGGAAGTTGTTACACCAAGCCAATCAGATACTAAAAGTTAATGCATTCGCCAATCAACCTGTACCAGAGCCTCGTATTATCGGAGCTATGCAGAAATATAACGGTATAAATACTAGTAATAATACAACGAGTATTTATGGAAAGCCTATGGGTATTAATGTTAAACAAGTTCCGAATACTCCTGAAGTTCAAAATGGCAGGCTTGTTTGTAATGGTAAGCAGGTCCCAATCCATCTAGAGGCTCAAATGGTTCCAGAGAAGTTGCAAGAAAGCGTCGTGGAGGTAAACAAGGAGTGGACTAAGCAAAGGGTCACTCCGAATGGCGCGGGAGGCTTTTTCTACGAAACAAGTTTCGAAGCTCGAGCGCCTGGCAGTCCGCACGCCGCGATCACAACAGGTGAATGTCTTGCTTGTATTTCGAGAAACGTTACAAACTTTATAAAGTTCTTGTGTGCTTTTTAGTGTATAGTTATAGAGTTTAAGTGAAGTAAATTACGTGTTGTGGCAACGGTTTCCCAGTTCAAGTTAGCTGCATCTGTCTGGTATGTATGAAATAACCTTGTCTTAAGTTTGAGTTACGTTACATCTATGTATAACGGGTAATCTTTTTCTTTTCGATGGGTTATGTAGAAAACGTTATTGCTTAACGTCAAGAATCATCAAGCTAAACGTTTTAAAAGTTTCTTGAAAGTTGTATTGTTCGAAACAAAGATAATGCTGCCCAATTCAGTGGTACACAAAAGAGAAACTATTAATCAACACGACTGCACATACACATATATTGGTTTAACTTTTAAAAAATTAATCTTTCTTTCGTAAAATAAACTTCTGAAAGGATGTTACTACTTATGTAGTCTTGTCAATTTAATTTGGATACCTGTTGCTATGTTTACGCACGTTAAGTTTCCATAACCTCAAAGTTGTTTTCTCCATAAATACAACCACGGATGCTCTTGCCTTATTGATGTTTTGTATTTATTAAATGACGAATGAGTAGTCCGGCCTACTTTATCACCTTACTAGCCGATGCCCGCGGCTTTGCTCTCGTGATTTTAAGGTTTTAAAAAGTCCCGTGGCTTTGACTTTTTTGTTTCACGTGTCCTTCTCTGGCATACAACCACGTCCCCAAAGAGGACATGGAAACAAGAAATATCTTTGTAAGTACACCTACATCGTTAGAACAGTTGAGGCGTGAAAGCGTAGCAGACAAACAGACCTATCATCTCCTGATATCTCACTACCCCTACCTATTATAAATGCAATCGACTGTACTTTAGCATGAGTAAAGATAGGTAGAGGTAGGTATGCTACTTTTTATGCAGGAAAGCGAATAAGCTTTTGAAAAACCTAAATCCAAGGCGAAGTCGCGGCCATCATAGCTTAGTTAAACTATAGTTAGACTATTAAGTTTCTAAAACACATAACACATTGATTCCCACGTACTTACTATAACGTAAGATATAATTAGATGGAAAAGAGTGGAAATTACCATTTCCACTTATGACTGTTTAATGACAACTGAGAGTGCTCGTGAGAATGCTTTTCTATATCTTTTACCCGTTTCTCGCCATCTTTGCCATCTTAGGCTTGGACTACATGGAAAACCGGTGGCTCTACGGCCCGGTGTGATAAAAAAAATTGACATAATAATTTTACGACTATTTTTTAATAGTCATCATAGGCTGGAAGTTACTGTAAATCATTTTTTGGCTAGTATATAATATTACTTCAATTTCCTTGGTGGAGTTTATTTGAATAAAAAAGATTGATGTAGGTATCTACATCAAATAAACTTTTACAAGTGTTTTAGAATCGTCGAATAAATCTACCACTGATTCGGAATGCCACTGTATAGTTATAATAGAGAAAACATTAACACAAAGTCTTCCGAATGTTTCAGCTAGTTCTAAAATAGCAACCACCGAGTTCATTGCTAGCTATGTCATTATTTTAATAAAAAAACATTTCAATTCATAAGTTTAATTTCTTTTGATCTGTTTGGTTTATAAGTAATTAATATTATGTCAATTTATATCTGCTAGCTAATTTAGCAAAGAATATCAAAGCTTATAATCAAATCCGGTAAGCAATAAAATCGAACCGGAATGCAACCGGCTGTCAATGTAGTCACAGCTTTATAGATAGTAGATTATCTGTAAATCTTTCGAGCTATAACTAGAATCGTAAACAAGATTCTAATCTAATTTTTAATTAAAACTCAAAATGTAAACAAATGTATGCGATCGAGTTCATTATCAGATTAAAGAAGTCTTTGATTGGATAGAGTACTTATATATTATGCCTGTAATGCGGGTTTACGATTGACTGACTTGATGTATTGTAAGTGATAATGTAGCTTAAGACACATTAAAGACATTAAAGAATCACTTCTAAGTCTAACGTGAAAGGAGACGGTCAACAAAAACTTATTCGATTGGGATAATACACAGTTTACCCCACTGAAAGGTCAACGCCGAAATTAATCGCCGGGTTTTGGTTCTGAATACATTTTTGGACCATCTCCTTTCCAAAAAAAATCGATGATGACGAACACATCGCTAAAAGATGAATAAAATATCTCTGGAGTGCAGTCTTTACCTACATCCATACTAATATTATAAATGCGAAATTGTGTCTGTCTGTCTGTCTGCTACACTTTAACGGCCCATCTGTTCAACTGATTTTGATGAAACTTGGTTTGGGGATAGTTTGTATCCCGGGGAAAGAAATTTTTTTCAAACAAAAACAAGGACAAGCCTACTTTTATCCCTGAAAATTAAAGAGTTCCCGCCGGAATAGCTTATAGCATCGGCAGGTTTTTATTATTTAAGACTAATAAGTCCTTAATGCTGACTTCAAAAACTTATAATCTTCATGCAAGGTTTCAGCCCCTATTTCACGCCCTTTGGGGTGGATAATCGTAAAATTGCTTATGCAGTGTATTATAATTTATAACTTAAAACTAATAACCTAAATCCTGATTTTCAAGTCTAACTACAAAAACATAGGACTTTCATACAAAGTTACTACCCCCATTTCACCCACTGTGGGGTAGATTTTCCTAAAATTGTTCATACGGTTACATAACCTAAATCCCGATTTTCAAGTCTCTAACTTCAAAAACTTGGGAGCCCTTAGCTTCTAACCCCCATTTCATCCCTATTGGGGTAGATTTTCGTAAAATTGTTTAAACAGGTTTTTATTATTTAACTAACTTAAAACTTAATTGCCAATTTTCATGTACCTAACTTCTAAAACAAATGACTTTCATATAAACTTCCAACCCCCATTTCAACCACTTAGGGGTGAATTTTCTCAAAATTGTTTCTTAGCTGACGTTTACACCATAGAAAGAACCTACCTTTCAAATTTCAAGTTTGTATGCTTTATAGGTCCTGAGATATCGTGATGAATCAGTGGCCTTTCGCTTTTATATATGTCACCGTTAGATTATAATCTAACTCGGGAATTTGCAAACTGTCGAAATATTACAATTTAACGCATTATTTTTCGGTAAATTGTAATCTGTTAGGTATATTAACCCGACAGAACCTAAGTGCCCGGCCGAGACAGACAAGAAAACGTAAATACAAAGAATATTTCAAAAATTGACACTCAGAACATTGAACGGTTCACAATCTTTCGACAGTATACAATTTATCGAGTTAGATTATAATCTAACGGTTTTTAAAATCTTACGGTGACATATGTAGATTCAATAATCCTCAAAAATATTTTTAATATTACATATATTTTTTTATTTGAAGTATCTTTATACCACCATAATCAAATTATATTATGGTGGTACAAAGATACTTCAAATAAAAAAATATAATGTTTAAATCTCTCACAGTTTATATTCGGTTACAATCTCTAGTTTTAAGCAATTCAAAAAACAAACTCACACGCATATAAATTAAGGTTTCGCTAAAAGTATAATCTATGTGACATAATGGTATCATTTACATAACACGATATTTTATGGCGACCACACGATAAAGCTCTATAATCAAGTAGTTATTAATTCATGATAGTAATTTCACGTGGGCATGATTTGTATATTTATTAGATTAGGCTAGCAAGCCATAAGTATTTTTGTAACGTTTAAGACAATGTTAATTTATATAATACAGGCAAGATACACATCAACTCATTTTAGCGCAAACATTTGTGAAACAGTGGGCGTAAATAAATGATACAAAAATACATGATCACGGTCATGTATTTTCTGCACACAATTAGGCAGCGTTTCGTCTTACAATGTGATCAACGGCGATAACAACACTAAGTGAGACTGGCGTAGCACTTTATAGGCTAGGCATGGCATCACCCCCTCTACCGGTGGCTACCCGTACTAAGAGTGGTGGCAACAGGCAGGCTTGTGTGATTGGCTGGCTTAGCTATGATTGACTATGATTGGCTGCTTGTAAATTACCGCTTTGTGATTGGTTAAGGCGACGTGGTGTAACATTTGAGATGGATATTTGAAAATAAAATTTCGCATAACTCTTCTAATTATCGACATATGGATATGGAAAATTGGCGCTGTATTTTAGCTTAAAGTCTAAAATAATACTGCAACTGATTAGTCACAAATCCTTACATTTACTTTAACCTTAAATATAAATTGCACTATATTGAAATTATACCACAAAATATACAGTTTCATTTATTTTAAATATAAACACTCACCTAGCTACCTGTCTTGCATAGCAACTTTTACCAACTTTCATGATGATGCTTTTGACCGTCACATATTTTATTATCATATCGTATCGCATGTCTATAAAATATCGTCGTCGTGAGATCTAAACAATTGTAAAAGTCTTTCTTACAAAAATATTAGCTAATTTGTGGAACACAATTGATAAATTTATGTTTCGAATGAATAAAGTTATCAGTAGGAATGTATGGTATATTAGGATAAAAATATATTATTGTCACATTTTAGGCGACAGATAATAATAGAAACGTCTGGGTATAAATTATTATCGTAAAATATGATGGCTAGACAGTAATTTGTGGCTAGACGAACCAAACTCTTGATTTAATGTAAGCTGATTAATAATACAAAAGTTTCGTGACTTGAATTGAAAAAGACTGGTGACAGAGTGGCCATTAGGCTGCTAGGTGGAAAAATGAACAAGTCATAATTAAAAAAATTAAAGAAAACGACTGGCCTGCCAAAAAACTAACTAAAAAATTCAATCATTAATTTATCACTTCTTATCACCGTTAATCATTTAATTTTAGCAACACCTAGTCCTATTTTAGTGCCTATATACGTTAATTTTTTGTTTATTTGTTTGTTTGTTAATTCAAACCAACAACTTCCATCTTACTTTTTACTATATACTATACTATAATATTATAAATGCGAAAGTTTGGATGGAAGTGTGGATGGCAGGCATGGCAGTCGTATAAAAAGGAGAGCGGATTACTAAAAACTTCGCAAAAAATGAGGATTGTAAATAGGAAGACATAATTAATGTGATATTTTCCAAATACCAATTTTGGATCACAGATCGTTATTTTTCTGACATAGCGAAATTAGACACTACGTTAGACTAGAATATGCCCGCAAAATACAATTCATCCGCGTGGATTTTGGTGGTCTTTTCTATCTATAAAAAGTTTTTTCCTTCCTTCTTTGGAATGCATGCTATCTTACTACATTTTACTTGCTTTACGGTTTGCAAAAATAAGCCTTGAAAAGGTTAAAGATAGACATACACCGTGTTTCCCTTTTTTTTAAAAGAATGATTGAGTTGACAACAAATTGCTATTGTGTCTATCTTCAGAAGGTTACTTTAGTAAGAGTGTTTTAGTCGCTGCTACATGTAACTATTTAGTATGAAGTTTTAGTTTTTAAAATTAAAGTGAAGTTTAGGACTTAGTGTGTTATCGCCTTAAAAACTATCTAAGGTATAACATTACTACTCAGAAATGTTTTATTGCGAAAGGTTATCCATTGTTATAATATTAGCAGCAAGTGTGCTGTGGATTTAAAACAGATGCCTTTTGAATTACTGACAAAAAATGCTCTTCACATCTGCTGGCCGACGAGGTCTTAAGCTATTTTCGCTTCCACACAAAAATATACTCTAAACTTATTCACTCAAAGCTTATTCATCCTTCAACGATTAAATAAAGGGGGAACATGCCATATTTTCGGCTTCAATAGAAATTGTATCTTATCGTTTCAAAAATAGAGTTTATAATGGAATGTGAGGTAATACTGACTAGTGTTTGATGCAACGGAAATACCTTCGCAGCTTTTAAAATTTATACCTGCTTGTATTTTGGATACAGTTTCGCTTCATGTAAAGATATTATGAGTTGGTTGATAATAAAACTGTATTTCATTAACAGTATGAAGAGATGAAAGGACCTATTTTGATGTAATTTTAATGCAAAGCGTGTTTCAAACTGTAAAATCACCGTCGGTATAAAAGACATCAACGCGTTTTCGGTTTTAAATGATTATTACAATACTTTACAGTTATAAACTAAATTAAGTGATAAATTCATATTTTTCACTTAATATGATATTAAATTTAAGGTTAAGCTTTGATTTAGTATAAACAATAATAAATCTTGCTGGTTCTTCTCAATAGAATCTATTTTCCGAACCTGTGGTAGAGCCCTGGACATGCCCTGGACCATGGTCACCCCATCAACTTTTTTTAAATTTTACTAGCTTATGTCACCCAGAATAAGCTAGGGATTCTAACGATACCTCATTTATCAAAATCGGTTCAGGCGTATAGAAGTTATGGTGGAATATACAAACTCACATACATACATACATACATACATATACATACATACATACATACATACATGAACCCTGAAAACAATATACTCCTTTTTTCAGGCAGTCGTATAATATAAAAATACATTCATTTTTGTCATTCAATCATAAATTTATCACTTCTTATCGCCGTTAATCATTTAATTTTAGCAAGACTAGTGCCTAGATACGTTAGTTTTTTGTTTGTTTGTTAATTCACACCAACAACTTCCATCTTACTTCTTACTATATACTATATTATATTATAAATGCGAAAGTTTGGATGGATGTATGGATGTGTGGATGTATGGATGTGTGGATGTGTGGATGTATGGATGTTTGTTACTCAATCACGCCCCAACGGCTGAATGGATCTGGCTGAAATCTGACACAGAGATAGATTATAGTCTGGAATAGCACATAGGCTACTTTTTATTCCGGAAAATTAAAAGACGAAGTCTCAGGCATTCGCTAGTAATTATATATTTGGTAAATTACATCTAATCATTCCATCAATCAATCACTGCTATACTTTACACAATAACTTTCAGTCAAATCACATTACGATATGAATATTATGTTCTTATTTGAGCTGTTACGGACTTATCGAAAGGGTCAAGCCAAAAATATCGATTTCGTTTCATCCGTCCGCTTTTATAACGCTTACTTAATCGAATTAGCATGCGAAAACTGAGCATAATTTAATTAATGATGCCCAATTTATATTGCTGTCCTAATTGCCAAATTTAAAATACTTGCTGACCCAACCCTACCACATGGGTGGTCAAATGTAGTTAAATTAATTTATTTATTTAAAAGGAAAAGGTGATTGACTGACTGACATATCCATCAACGTACAGATCAAACCACTGGATGGATCGAGCTGAAATTTGGTATACGATAGCTATTTCGAAGCAGGCATCCGCTAAGAAAGGATTTAAAAAAAATTCACAATACAAAAACAGGCTAAAACAGGGCTTTCCACTCAAATTTGCATGAGAATCGAACCTAACGTGAGCGAAGCCACGGATAAAAATATAAATACGCAAGTGTGTCTATCTGTTTGTTCTTTTTGAAGGCTCAACCGCTAACACCGAATAAGAATCATTAAGTACAGATTTCCCTAAAAAAATAGCTCGGTTAAACTCAGTAGGTTAAAGGCATATGATTACAGCTATACTATATTACCTATTCTATGCTATAGGTACCGTTGTGACCACTAGATCAGCTGACTTGCCAAAACGTCGCTCACTTCCGCGCCGGTGTTCAAGCATTGCAATGTAACCTGTTTGTACAGAATGAGATCGCAATCCATACTAAAATTATGAATAAGAAACTGTGTCTATCTATCTGTCTGTCATCTGTCTATCTATCTGCCTTTCTTCTGCTACACTTTCACAGCCTATGTGTCCAACCGATTTTTGTATGAAATTAAATTTCATCGCGAGGAAAACTAGTTTTTATCCCGTACGGGACTACAAAACCTAAACCTACGCGGACAAAGTTGCGGGCATCACATCCATAAGTGCTTCTGTGGTCATAAGCAGTATTATCTTACAGTGTCAGATTTATATGACGTACCATAACGTTCCTAAAATAAGTATTATAATTCTGTTAACAATGTTAAAATAATACTGCCTAAAGCAATAGTAATAGTAGTAAAGCCTCCAAACTTCGCAAATAAATGACTGTATTTTTAGTAGATATCTTCAGAATTACAAGTCATCCCTAAAAATATGGAACCAGATCAAGTATAAACCGCTACAATACAAAAAGCTTTATTCAAGTTGTATAGAGAATAATAACAAATAGCCATTTCCCGTAGCTATCTGGTATACGAAACAAATTGCCGTACCGTTATGTTAGCAACTTAAATCATTATTAAGTTATAACCTGACATTATTCAATGTCACCCGACTTTTGTCGTCGATGAGAAAGTCTATCTAAGCTACTTTCCATAATGTCGCCTTGATTTGATGACTGATTCAAGTAAATTTTACTTCAATGTGTAATACCTCAATAATTTATCAATTCTAACGTCACATTTTGTCTGGTGAGAGGCTTAACCGGCAAAAGACATATCACCAAGCAAACTAGCGTTCGGGTACGATGCCGTGTAGAGACCCATAAGGGATACAGGTTTAATATTAGTGCCGTACCCCTAACGGGTTGACCCAGTGACATCTTAGATTACATCATCATTCATAACTTTACACTAGGTGAGATCGCAGTCAAGGGCTAACTTTAGTGAGGAAGTCTGAATGCAAAAACACGTATTGACTCACAAAATACTATTATAACCTGCCTACCTATCTGTTATGCATGTTTAAAGCAAATAAATGAATGAATGAAAAATCTTTAATGTCAAAGATATGTATTCACTGTAGGTACTAGGTACCTACTTGTCTAGTTAGTCATTAAAATAAATTAAACAATAATTACGTTATTTTAACTGTAGGTAGGTATACAAACGCTATAACTACCTATAGTTAAGAGGCAATATACCTAAATTCATTAGTAGTTCATTTAATCAAGAAGAAAGTTAAAAAACATTCAATGTTAACACTTAACATCCTGTTATTGCTACTAAAATAGAAGCATTATTATAACATTAAACACGCGAACCCAATTTCGATATTCGAAAGCCAAAACAGGAACTGCTTGAAGGATATTGATGGAAAACGGATATTAGTACTTTCTACAATAATACCACATTATTTGAAGCGGCTTTTGATATCGTAATCTATTAAGTACTATCAGTAATATTTTTTATAATGCGAGAGTTGGATTTGGTTGCATAGATATTATTTAAAATGGATGGATGGATGAATTTATTACTCAATCACGCCAGAACGGCCGGACGCTTCTGGATGATATTTAGCACAGAGATACATTATAGCCTGGAAATAATACATAGGCTACTCTTTATCTCGGAACATTAAATAATACACGCGAAGTAGGAATCCTTGGGGTAGGAATTTCGAGAATTCTTCCTAAGTACACCTCTAGGAATTGTGCTTAAGGAATAGTCTCAAAATTTAAAATTTCTAGGTTCTACTATTTGGGCTATAGTTTGTCTGTAAATCATGATAAAGCCAAAGGATAAAATGAAGCCTATGTCCTTCCCTGGGATACATCTAATCCCTGTACCAAATTTCATCAAAATAGGTTAAACAGATGGGCCGTGAAACCCTACAAGACTACCCTACCTAGAAGACAGACAGACAGATACACTTTCGCATTTATAATATTAATATGGATTTATGTTTTCAATAACAGTGACAGAAGAACCGCTTTACGATTCAATGTAAAGAGAATATAAAACTAACTGTCGATTAACATTTTATTTTTAGTCCGTTAGTCAGTTATTGCCCGCATCCGTAAGATGCTACAGATTAAATAAATCTCGAGGAAATTAAAGTAATTTGCTGTTCCAGTTTCCTCAGCCTTGCTCAATGTTTTGCGATTCATGAATAGGGTGGCAGTACGTCAGGCAGGAAAGTCCTGCTGCTCTTATATCTGTCGCGAGTCACGATAGCATGTCGAAGAGTCTATCTACCTTTAGTTAGGAAGCTTTAGATAGAGTCTGTTCAATAGGTCAGTTTGCAGAGGTAATTTTAGAAATAAAAATTGCATCATCACAACACCAATATTTGCTGTGTTGCTGTAAACTATTTTTCAATTACCTTTTAATTTTCCCATGTAAACTGAATTATTGAACAACCTACTATATTTGCTGAACATATTCATTCGGTTGTACCCGAATCCTAAACATATTGATCAATCTTAAATTAGTGCTATAGTTTGGCATTCATTATTTCCAACAGTGTCCTGAGTTATGAGCGAACAATCGCGGTACCCCTACTCTAGATAGTATGACTAGTTTGGATTTCTAGATTCCTTGTTAGGGCCCTCGTAAACCTGTCGGCTGCTAAGTAGTCTTAACTGTCCGCTTGTACAATTAAGTTATTTAGAAAAAATGCTAGCGGCATTTCTCTGAGGTTAAGTTTTTGCTGACATTAGAATTTCATTCCAGGGTCTACTTTCGTAATAATTCTCATATTTTCATAAAACCTTTTCTATCAATCTTCTCTTAAAACTAGTTAATTAATCTTAGATCCATACTAATATTATAACAAACCGTGTGTTGGATACTCCGTAAGAACATAGTTGACATACCTAGAACTATTTAAAAAAATACGAATGTGCTAATTTCGTAAATGGGATTGTAGCCTGCAACATCAGCTTACGATGCGGTTAATTCCCGACCGAGCTACAACGAGATACTTTGAGATGTTCAATAATTCAATATTTTCAACGCTTATTAATATAATAACATACCTATAACAGGTACTATGTCTTTCTATACTAGTGGGAGAGAGACATTTTATTACCCGACTGCGGAACGCACAGGGTTATGTGTTTATCAGTCTATATATGTTTTTTTGTTCCTTGTCTGTTATGGTCCCGACCCGGTGACAGCGCCGCTGCTATCACATTCAGTGTTCCTAAGTATTAAAAATAAAATAAAAAGAAAAACTGAACATACTAAATATTTTGGCTCCGGAGTCGTGTCTCCCCTAATTGCCCTCCTCCGGGAGACATTAGATTTAAAATTAATTTAAAATTAAGATTTAAAGCTTTTATTTTTGTTTAGTCTTAATATTAATATTATTACTGTGAATATTCAAGTTGAATCTAGAGTCTTAATAAATGTAAATACGAAAAACTAATCATTCATAAAAATTTGGTCCAATTTTTGCGTAAAAAATATTCCATGCTGGGTCCTCACGTTTTATCGTCTCAAAAAGAACTAGGTATGTTCTAAAATTATTTCCCTTTCATGGCACAAAGTTTTTATGTAACGTATGAAGCGGAAATAGTTGGGTACCATTCTCAATAATTATAATTTGTGTAGAGAAGAGAAAGGGAGGCGTCCGACGAATATTGCAATTTGCAATGTCATCGTTGTTATCACTTATTTCCGTTACCTAGCTGGCTATAGCATTTGATTTTTGTGCTAATAACAATTCCATTAAATTACGTGATGCAGATTTAAAATTACTAATTATAGATATGTGGCCATACTAACCAACGCTTAAAGCGATTTTGTGTCATTATTGTTGACTTTCGTGTTTTAGAACAATTATAATCCTTATTTTAGGAACGTCAAGGTACGTGACATCAAACTGTCATATAGAGTTATATTGCCGTATTGCTTTAAGCCGCAGTATAGCCCCTTGTAGACAAAATAAGATGTCACTATGGTGTCCAAATACCTATATATTATGCCCTACTCAGAGATAAGCAAGGGAGATACTTATCTCTGCCCACCTGCCCTAGTAAAGCCCACAGTTCACGAAAGTTATTTCATTTGGAAATTGGCAAATGTGGCTCTCGCTTGTGTGCGTGGATTTTCCACTCCCACTTAGGTCTCTCATAGGTTAGCGACAAAAGTGACAACGCAACGCGACGCGATGCGATGCGACGCGACAGTATCAAACAGTAGCTGACACTTTACGTGGCCTGCACCTTGTCGCGCAGATACGTCCATACTCCATTCGTCTGTCATTTTCTATGGCAACGCCGTGGCGTTCGTCCCGTGGGACGCGACGCGATGCGGCGCCATAGAAAATGACAGACGTATCTACGCGACAACGTAGTCCGCGTGAAGGGTCTGTTTGTGTCGCGTCGTGTTGCCGCATTTGTCGTTCACGTAGAACAACGGGTGAAAGTCTAGAATAGAATAGAATAGCATTCTTAATTTATTTGCAAGAATGTGGTACAATTATTAGGTCTTAAAATTATTTTGCGAATTTTAAAATATAATTCATTCAAATAAAATTAATAAATACTACAATGTCAATAGCTAAGTCATATACTCATTCAATCTAAACATTTCTCCATTAGCCAGTCTCGAAGTTTGCATTTAAAAGTTTGTTGGGGCATGGCCTGTATTGTTTGAGGTAGATTATTATATATCTTTATGGCCATATAAGGCGCATTTCTACGGTATAAATATCTTTATTACACCTGGGCGCGAAAATTTTATAAGGATACCTTATACTCCTGAAAAGTTAAATCTCTAGTCTGAAAGTTAATTTTCAAGACTTTTTGTGGGTTTACCTAATGTGAGTTTAGTGTTTTAATCAGGCAAATATGATTAGGCATCTCCATAAGATTACGACGGAAACTCGGGTGGCATGTTTATTTACATAAAATCTTTCACCCATGGCACTGATTTAAGCTTAATTCACTATAAACGCTAAAACAGACAAATCCTCCTCCTGCTTCTAAGGAAAAGCAAGCAGTACGACACACCAAGCAAATAATCAAAAGCACTTACACTCAGCATAAGTTTCACTTCGACACTGGAGCATCCTCAGGAGAATATGTTGACTGGACAATGACCTATTGGACGACATAGTACGATGATGGTATTTCTTCTCCGCAGGCACGCTATCGTCGGTGCCGCCGTACAGGATGCCGCCCGCGCCCGAGGCGGCGCTGCCCGGCGCGCCCGCTCCCTCCACGCCCGCGCCACTACACACCCACTCCGCCAAATTCCCCGTGAGTACATTACGTCTGATATTCTTTAGTAGCT
Organism: Erebia palarica; assembly: GCA_964035005.1. Classification (NCBI taxonomy): domain Eukaryota; kingdom Metazoa; phylum Arthropoda; class Insecta; order Lepidoptera; family Nymphalidae; genus Erebia; species Erebia palarica. The sequence continues at coordinate 15,612,624 of OZ035989.1, forward strand.
GATGCCCGGCCTAGCCTAGCATAGCATAGTATTCTCCTATCGATCTCCTTCTCGGAGCTGTTTTGACTCAATTGGAAAATTTGCTGAACAGTTTTGAGAATAGACCCGTCGACATTGATCGGCACCGGAGCGACCAGGTCATTTGACATGACCTTGGTCTGCCCAAGGCATATATATTCCTGAACAGTTTCGAGAATAGACCCGTCGACATTGATCGGCACCGGAGCGACCAGGTCATTTAACATGACCTTGGTCTTGTCTAAGCTCATCCGGAGACCAACACGTCGGGAGGCAGCATGGAGGCCATCAAGCATCTGTTGAAGCTCCTGCAGCGAACTAGCGATGATGACGATGATGATAGATTAGTATAGATTTAGATACATTTCTTAATTGTAATTAAATAAAGAAGCAGTGATGAAGGGTCGCCATACTATTTATGTGAGTAGGCACTAAAGCGTAGCACACAGACAAACTTTCGCATTTATAATATAACTTATAAGTATGTATTTAACCACGAATATAGCGGATGTCTACGTCATAATAAGGATTTTAGAAAATTCAAGGGCAATAGACATTTGAAAGTAGTCTCATACAAGTCCATAGTCCAAGTCATTTTCTACAAGGCATCATAACGTATTCGTAAAATCGCTCGTCAGTAGATACACAGATGATTTCAAATTCAAGTCTTTTATTCAAATAAACTGTTACAAGTGTTTCTGAATCGAGTGAGTCTACCGCTGTTTTGGAATGCCAATCCTACCGTGGAAGAGCCAGTTGTCGTCGTCTCGACCTTCGTCCAGCAGTGGACGTCTATACTTCCACTGCTAGACGAAGGTCACCTGCATGGATCTCCACAGAACACAGTTTCCAGCGACCACCAGCTACACGCTTAAGATCATTCAAGAAGAGCCAGTATAATACTTAGTTAAAATAATAGTTTAGTAGTACATCTTTGATTTTCGGGTAATAAATAGCCACGGCCGACAAAACTTGCCGCACTAAAATTGTAGTTTTCCAACTTGCGACTGTCGGGACCTCGTTTTAAAAGTACTTAAGCTCCTTTAAAAAGCTTATCTTTTATATATAGAATTCTTGTGTCACAATGTTAGTTACCATACTCCTTCGAAACGGCTTGACCGATTTTTATGAAATTTTATATCCATATTCAGTAGGTCTGAGAATCGGCTACTGTTTATTTTTCATACCCCTATAAACACGCTGACAGAGTCGCGGGCATCAGCTAGTTATAATATGTAAACATTAAAAGAGCATGGATTAGACTCGCTTTAGCTATGCTTGGGACTGCAGTTACTTGTATCCATAAAATGACTGTAAATTTTATTGAAAAGTGCAACCATCGAGTTTCTTGCTAGTTTTTCTCGTAACGAATGTCATTCCAAACCAGCTCGACGACGACGACGACGATTCACTCGACGATTCAAAAGCACTTAACAAGTTTATTTGAATAAAAATGAGTTTGAGTTCGAGTGGTAAATAGCCATGGCTATGAGTAACCCACCACACCATTAGAAACCATTTTAAAGTTGTAATTTTCCAACTTGCCCCTCTCGGAACGTACAAGTAGTATTGTAGCTAAGTAGCAAAATAAAATAGCTTATTTCACACTTATAGAGCTAATAAGTAATAAGCAATCATCCATCACATACCCGTCGTCCGACTAGCCGCGACAAGCGACTCCGGGTCGTTGACATAGTTATATTTAGCTCGCATAGAAATGCGTCATTTGCACATTTCTCGGTTTTTGTTGGACAGGATCCGTGGCCATTCTTATGTGGACTGTTGGACTCAATTTATTGATTAATGGATTATTCATTTTAAGAATTAACTTTTATTTATAGGGTATAATTTATTATATTTAAATGATCAATTATATTATTGAAAAAATATCAATTTAAAACTATGAATATACAATAAAAATCTAAATTAAAACTAAAATATCACCCAAACCACTGCAATGAGGCAAAGTGCCCAGAACGCTGGCAGCGTTACCCCGCTGAATAGCCAAACTTAAATTATTATGTTGGCCGAGGTAACTGCCAGCCCTCCAGTCACCTGTGGACTCTGTGAGACGAGAAAATAGATCCTTAAAAAATGATCTAGCATCTATACTTAATACTTATTAATATTATAAATGCGAAAGTTTGTATGGATGTATGGATGTCTGGATGTATGGATGTATGGATGTTTGTTACTCAATCACGACCCAACGGCTGAACGGATCTGGCTGAAATTTGGCACAGAGATATATTATAGTCTGGAATAGCACATAGGCTTTTTATCCAGGAAAATTAAAGAGTTCCCGCGGGAACCAAAAAAGCTCAAACCACGCTGACGAAGTCGCGGGCATTCGCTAGTATAATTGTATTTATTGGCTGTTACAAGTTATGCAATTTAATACTCAGCGCTTCGAAAGCGTTTTAGAATACTTAATTTAATTTTATGGCCCAGAAACCACGCAAATACGAACCGTCATTAAATGAATTCATCATCGTCATTCATCACATTAAAAAAACGCGCCTAATTGAGAACCTCCTTCTTGTTTGGAAGTGAGTTAAAAAAGGTCACTATGACAACACAATGACGAAACTGCCACAGTTCGCGGCTAGGGGCGTAAGGCGAATATGGCCGATATCCCGTGGTTAATTCGTCCAAGTACCTATGCTTTAGCTATCCAACAGTTCCTCGTCATAAAGACTCCTACAGAGAAAGCTGTTTACACCATTCAAAATCGTTCATATCGTACCAAAATGATCAGCACTTACCATTACATAACCCACGCTATCTTAAACCGATATGCGGCTACACAATGGACACTTTCACCCATCTCCCTGGCTAACCTATTACGTATTGCAATGAGACAGCCGTTGACAGAAAAACATTTGTAAGTTATTATTCAAGTCGTTAGTGTGGCGTTGACCCTATGGGGAAATCGAGTTGTTATGCACAAAAATGCATAGGTCCTACATACTTTTCTGACCCCGTGACAGCGTCGCTAGTACCAACAAAGCCTTACTGCTATGCGTTCCAGTAAGACGCTGCTTGAAAATCGGTTAGTACTTATCCTAAGTGAGCGACACCGCGACACCGCGACTCGAAACGTCGGGTCGTGACAGTATCGAAAAGTAGCTGACCCTTCACGTGGCCTACGTTGTCGCGTAGGCAAGTTTGTCATTTTCTATAGCGTCTTATCGCGTCGCGTCGCTTCTGTCGCTCACTTATAGGTCAACGAGTTATTTACGGAACTAATGCCCGAATACGACACTAAACAAAATATGTTCGAAAAGCAATATTAGACCTTATCAAGATAGAGACATCATATTTTAGTATATCAGAACTAGCTTTTACCCGCGGCAATTCGCTCATGGTAATTGGCAAAGGAGAAGGTTCATTTTAGGTGCAGTTTAGCATACTATATCATGTATAGAAGAAAATTGTCACCCACTCATGTTTAGTATTGCTAGTCGTGGAAAGCTTAAATAAATATTTCACCACTGAAATTAAGAAAAATTTGCGGTTTTAAACAATCAAAACTGGTTTACTTAATATTTTATTTTTCTTTTCACTACTGGTTCAAGACCAGTCCTACGCCCCATCCCATATTTTCAAATTCCTATGTTAAATCCTTTACAAATCTAAATGGTAAATCTACGCAGAATAGTCACGGGCGTCAACTTGCTATTATACGACTGCCTGAAAAAAGGAGTATATTGTTTTCAGGGTTTATGTATGTATATATATATATGTATGTTTGTATGTATGTGAGTTTGTATATTCCATAACTTCTATACGCCTGAACCGATTTTGATAAATGAACTATCGTTAGAATCCCTTGCTTATTCCGGGTGACATAGGCTAGTAAAATTTTAAAAAAATTGATGGGCTGGCCATGGTCCCGCATTAAAGACCAAAATTGAAAAAAAACGAAAATAAGATTAACTATATAATCATCATCTAGAAAATAAGGAGTAGATTCCAAAAATATATAACACTATAGTTCAATATTTAGTGATTCACAACAAAAAACATTAAAAATGTGAATAAGATTCCAAAGGCTATATATGCAAATCGCTTCTTATGGAAGTAAACTCCAAAAATAATATGGCAGGGCAGTCGTATTTTTTAATTCGTTAAATTAATTTCATTTGTTCGTTAGGTAATTCTGATCTAAATTCTAATAAAAGATGTGTATTCTGTTACAGATAGAACGCGAAGTGATTCTCTCCACGGGGGACAAGAGTTCCAAGGTCCCCATCCTGCAAGAGGCGAGGAAGAGGGGTAGACTGGGGGCCGTCGCCCCGGACACGCCCCCCAAGGCGCTATCTGCGTGGACACATGCTGAAGTTAGTACTATGCTACTATTCTTAAGCGCGGTGATAAGTCGACTGGGGACAATAGCTCTAAAGTCCCCACCAATATCGCCCCTGACAGGAATCTTAGGCGCTATTTTCGTGGACACAACAAAGTGCTATTCAATTTTTATCAATATCAAATTTCTTGCAAAATGAGGAAAAGTAAACTGGAGGCAATCGCCCTTGACACGTGCCCCATTATGATACTGTGTGAATACCTGCTCAAATTGGTACTGTAGCAATTGCCATACACCTATGAAATTTTGTATATTTGTTTTGAAGCCTTCATAGATTATCATAATATGCGAATATTTTGCAGTCCCAATAATAATACATACACTTTTTTTGAAGTCGGTTAGTAAAAATGGAAGAAATGGCTCTTTGAAATTCCTCAAGACTTAGTACATTATATAACACGCAACCTTCCTGCTTAATGAGCATGGCGACAGGCGAGGCATAACGCCGGAGTTCCTTGCCCCATGCTTATACATTTTCCATGTAGTAACGCGCGGTGACTAATAATAGATGGAACTTAAGTGGGACAACCTTATGTGTATATCAATAACTAGCTGACCAGCCCCAGCTTATGAGAATTATTGAGAACTAGCTAGGAATTAGAGCTTTTAGACCCACCACGCTGCTCCAATGCGGGTTTGCGGGCTTTAACAACTATTACTTATTACCTATTCTGTGGAATTATCACGTTAGTGATAGTAACGGGCGTAAACGTTGCGGGCTTTAACGACTGTAAAGTGCAGAAATCCTTTGTGGGGTCGAGTATACGCTTTTATAACATGGTTCCCAAAGAGTTTCTAGATTTGCCATTACATAAATTTAAAGAAAGTGTTAAACAGCATCTGTTGAGTCCGAGGTTATTACACTGTTGATGATTTTCTGAATGACAAAGTTGCATAGAAGCAACCGGCCTCGCATCTAGTGACCCACAAGTCAGTGTAATAATATACTTATTGTAGTATTGTTTACTTTTGTAACCTTTTTCCTTTTTAAGAAAAGAGCAACTGCTGAGTTTCTTGCCGGCTCTTCTCAGTAGAAGCTGAGAGCTTCTTCCGAACCGGTGATAGAGTCTTAACGTATCATAAGTGACACAAGTTGTCCTACATGAAATAAATAAATCATTTATCATGTAACCAAGACTGACTGACAAGGATTCAATAAAAGCGGCGTTACTTTGCGGAAGTCTATGATAATAAAAGAACTAGAAGTTTAATTCGCTATAATCCGCCACAGTAGACAAATCAACGTGGTACAGTGAGTGTCTTCCACCTGCAGCATGCGACACTCACCACACAGCAATCCGCACAGGCACAGCACCACACCACACAAATTCTCCAAATCACTCTCAACGTACGTTTCACTCCCACACCGGAGCATCTTCAGGAGATGTTGACTCGACAACGAACGATTGTAAACCAATTACATTCGTGCATTGTCGAGCACTGTACCACATAGATTTTTTTTTGGACAAGGAAGCACTTATTTCTATAAGAGATCATAGAACAAGATATTATATCATAAACTTACATGAACACACAAAATATACATACTAAATAATAAAAATAAATAATGCATAAAATATATACATAAATAAATACATACCAACATACATAGGATATAATATTATGTAATACATAATGATATAACAGATACATATTATTAATTTGACTCCTGATTTTCCATAGATTTGTCTCCTGTGGCAGATTATAGCGAATGACAAGGCTTAACGTGCTCTCCGAAGCTCGGGGGTGAGACACCACCACTTCCAACTCCGGGTTGGCACTGAGAATTTCTTAACTGAAAAACCCAATACCTAACAATTTTTAAGCCCGACCGGGAATCGAACCCAGGATCTCTTGATCCGCAGTCAACTAATCTAACCACTAGACCAACGAGGTAGTCAAGGAGAGTGGTGTTATCTAAACTAATATTATAAATGCGAAAGTTTGGATGGATGGAGGTATGACCATTCATACCTCGATCCTCTATCAAACATCCATCCATATGGATGGATGGATGTTTTATATCAAATCGCGCGCGAACATCTGTACGTATTTGGATGAAATTTGGCATAGAGATAGATTATAAATAGCTGGAATAACACATTTTACTCTTTATCACGGAAAATTAAGGAGTTTCACAAGAGCCAAAAACGGACGGACGGACACACACGGACTTAATCGCGGGCATCACCTAGTGTTCATCGCCATCAACTGCGCGGCACGCAGGCGACCGTAGCGACGACGACGACGCGAGACACACCGGACTTGACACCGACTCCGCGCGCGACGGCGACCCTATCGCCCGCAGCGCGGAGTCCACCGGCCTTGACACCATCTCGGCGCGCGAGAGCGACCCCATAGCCAGCAGTGCCGAGATACCTGGACACGACATGGGTCCTGCACGCGGAGATGATGATGTCACCCGCAGTGCGGACCCAACACCGGAAGAGACACCCGACCTAGGGGCCCGTAGCCTACAAGGCAGGCCCTAGCCGGTATCACCGGCTTCAAGATAAGTCACCGGGGCACAATGTTGCCCCGCGCCCCGCCCGGGTAAGGAGGCTCAGCCTCGAGGCCCGTACCCCCGCTCGGCCCCCACGGGCCAAACGGAGAAGACCCACGCAAGTAGTGTTCATCAACGTTGAAAAGGATTTAGAATTTGGTTACCACTTTTGCACCGGCTTTGTTTCATGCAATACTAATAGAATATTTCCCTTAATCATTATTTCCTTTGTTTCATCGTGATTGGGTTCTTGGAGCGAACACAAAGGGCGTATCAAAATTCAGCGCGCGTACAAACCGACTCGACGTACACCGAAACAACGGTTGAGTGGCGCGTGCGACTTGCCTGATGCGATTTTATATCGAACTAGTTGACCCGACTATCGCCCGTGGATGTAATGCCATTGTAAGGCATTTTCTACTCCACTATCTTAAATATAGCCCAACAGCCTTTTTTTTTTGGTTACGGGGGGAAATCTCCTTGAGATACCCAATCTCCGGGGGAGGAGATCGGGTTATGTGGGATTTCTACCCACTAAAACCCCCTCAGTGGCCACCCTCTGCGTGTAATGAGAAGCTCCGGGAGCTCTTAAGAACATGCGCCGGAGCTTCTCTGCGCGCGACGCAAATTGGGCTCGTCCGCGATATAATCCCCTTTTCGACTTTGCACGGCAGCTTGTGCCACGGCAAGCTGTAGACTCCCAGGGTTGCGTGTTTGTTATAAAGATGAAGGAAGAGCGGCCGGAGCGCCCATTTCAGCCCAAAGGCCTACGGTCATAACACCTCCCTTCCTCTATTCTACAGCCAAATTACTTTGCTTTCTTTTGAGGCACTATCTCTGATTTGCCAGTCCTACTCGGGTAGAGTACCTATTACATAATATTTATTTGACATTCATTAATAATTTGCAAATCATTTGCAATTTATCTCTATAATTATTACAAATATAATAGGTAATATTTACTCCATAAAGCGTTCTATTTTATGTCAGTAATTATGTTAATAATAAAATCTGTATTTCATAGTCAAACGGTACCATTCCAATCCAGATTCGGCGTAACGGCGCCGCACGCTAGCGCGATCCACCGCTAGTACATAAAGTGTTCGGATATCAGGCGCCCGCGCATCCGGCCCTATCAAGACGTTCCTAAAGTTATTTAATTAAATTCAACCGAACAGTGTTCCGAATTTATCTTAATTAAAAGAAATTCGTCGTAGAATGGAGGTCAAGTTTTAATATGTCAATTCGTGGCGGATTTGATGAAATATTGGAAAGGAATTTACGCGTTATATTCAGTTTTGTAATACTTAAATTATTATGATATAATTAGCTGTTTGAGACCTTTTTGTAATTTTCATAATATTAAATGGTGATTTGCGAGTTCGCCGATGCAGGTGATAGATAAAATGGTTGAATTCGCTCTCGAGGTACAAGATTCATTTTTTTATTTTCCAACTTTTTAGCTGATGCCCGCGATTTCATCCGCGTAAATTAAGGGTTTTTAATTTTGAACGCGGGAACTATTTAATTTTCCGGGATAAAAAGTAGCATATGTGTTATTCCAGAATATAATCAATATCTGTACCAAATTTCGTCCAGATCTGTTGAGCCGTATTGGCATGATAAGTAACAAACATACATACATCCACCCAAACTTTCCCATTCATAATATTAGTATAGAGTATAGATAGATAAGTAATTAATTTCCATTATTTATTTAATAATCATAATCCAAATGCCTTCCAAACTAACTTCCTTAATCGTTGCATTTTTATTATTTACCATTTACAACCTTCGCAGTACTCCTCATATTATCTAAGATGCACGGTTGGTTGAAGTACAAAATTATTTAGTACATGTACTATTTTCCGAAATAGAAGCCTAAGTCCGTCACCAGTGCAGCAATGGACGGACAAATGCATTAAAAAAAAGAGGTCCAGAAGCAATGGTACTCATTAAATTGCCAAAGCATTTCTGAAAGTACATAGGTTACAATAGTGAAAATAATCGTCAAAGTTGACTCATTGATCATTATTTTCGGAGAAAATTGCGCACCAACACACAAACATACCAACATTCGGGTAGAATACAGAAACTTCTTTTAAGTCGGTTAATGTAAAATACAGTTTAAATTCCCCTATTCGCCTCCACAACAATCAACAATAAACAATGGTACCACATTCACACCGGCGCGTAACACATACACTCTTTCACCGTAGGCTGCATTGTTTTCGCGAAGTACGCCGGGTTGCATTCCCAGGTCAAATTCAGGCTTATAGGGAACAGGTGTATTAAATAAATTATTATTTGTTAAACCAAATAGTGCAAGTTGCTAATCATGGGTTTGGGATAAAACTTATCTTCTCTTCTTGACATAGTAAAGAAGACTTCTATCTAAAGAGCTTTTATAGACAGATGTATAGTGAATATAGAGTGAATACACACACACACACACACACACACACGTAGGACAACGGCCCCAATTCACTGAAAATGCAGATAAAACCGTGGTTTGTTATAGTTATAGAAATCCCAAAAAAATGATTATAATGGAACCTATCAATATAATCTATCGATGACAAAAACTGACATCTAGCTGATAAAAAAAATCGTAGCTTAAATTAAATCTTTAATTAAATTTTCGATTAAATCTTTGTTGTTACAGAACCAACAAGCCGGACCATCCGGTGACTTCAGACAATATGAACAAAACTATGGGTACGCGATGCACCAAAACCAATCCCCGAACCCAAGCCAAGGAGCAGTTGCAAGAAACATACAGAACTACGACTCTCCAAAACCACCGGTACCAGCCAAAAATACTTACAAACCAGACCAGAACTCCCACATTACAGTCACTGTTGAAACTGCTAAAGACAATACCAGAGATGCACCAAAAAGCAACAATTCAGTTAGTAAAACCTACAACACGTTAAAGGATATGATATCAAGTAGGTTTAAAAACAAAGATGGGGTTGAAGAGAAAACTGAAGAACCAAGGCTGAATAATATAGAAGAAAGACAAAGGCCAGAACCCGAACAAGCTGCTCCCAGAGAAATGCCGAGGAAGGAGCAAGGGATATATGGAAGGCCCGTGCCGCAGAATAGGCCTGAAATGCAGTACAGTCATGGTATGGCGAATAATATGGCATACCCTAGTCCGTCTCCCCATAGGTAAGATATTATAATCAACATAATCGTCTGATTAAATTATATATTTTATCTCGTCCGGCTCCGGCGTTTCTCGCGTCTTACTTTCCTACCAAACCTGAACTCAGGCCTCTAGAGCAAGAAATTCATTGACCATCTTTTATTCTTTGATCATGTCCTTGGTCATGGTTAAAGAAAATGGTCTGAGCTTGGTAAATGGTCTGAGCTTTTATTTAACTATATAGAACTATTTACTAAATTTAAATACGTTATACTTGAGGCTTGAAGATATTCTTCCAACATCTATCTTTACTTTACCTCGATACTATTTAAAAAGATCTTCACAGTATATAAATCATCTTCATCATATACAGACTTTAAGAACCAATATATAGAAACAAACAATAGGGAGTCTACATGAACAAACTATAATCGAAACAAGGGGTGAAACTATCTACTATGAACTAAACCTAATTGCGATCGGAATAATGAACTATTTATCTCCCAAGAAGCTTGATAAGAAAATAATTGCAATAATAAATAATCCTAAGATTATGTTATTGACGTAACACATTACTTCTTCCTTGAGAAAAATGACATAACGTTCCTAATGTAATGAAATTTTCACATGCTTGTTTGTACGAATAATTAATCTGTTTACTTTCTCTAATGCTAGGCATTTCCATTAACGTCTGATATTAAATTTTAGCAAAATTTTTATTGTGCAATCTGCGTAGGTACCAGGTATTAGAACCAATACTTATTCAGGGCTTATGTATAGTCAGTCTGCTTGTGTTTTCCACTTGGTTGAGTTAGTTTTACAAAAAACGAAGAACACGAAACAACCCTTATGGTTATTTCCAACCCCAACCTATAGCAACAAGATTGGGAAGAAACTAACAGCACTAGCAAACTTTCTGTCTAGCTCTACATTTATTTGATAATTTAAGATTATAACCTTTTGGTAGTTTTATTTGATCATCATAGGTTTGCTTATCTGTGGTCTTACAAGATTAACAAATAGCTTTTAGTTTTCCTGTGCTTACCAGAATTTAATCTTTTTTATTACAGGCAACTAATGCATCAGCAGCAACAAATAGTGCAACAACAAATGATGCTTAACCATCAGGCCAGGTCACAGGAGATGTTGGCGTCTCCTCATAGACCGCAAGCTCTGGGTGCAGATGCTCTATACCAACAGTACGGACCACCAGGGAGACGGAGTGCGGTGTACCAACGAGACTTAGATGTTAGATCTATGGCGAATTTCACCTCGTTAAAGACTGGTCCGCAACCACAGGTGATTTCCTTTATAAACTACTAATTACATAGTAATGTGTGTCTTGGTAAATTCATTTTTTTTTAATTCACTGTGTTGTGCTTATTGGTAAAGACTACTACAGTTATGAAATAGCCTAGGTCTCATTTATCTTTGTATATGAATGTAGATCGTAATATCTACCCAGTATCTTTATCTATATTTATATTTTTATCTTTATCATCTTAACGAATCATTTTATCTTTAACTTTTATTTTCTCAAATTTAATCAGATTTAAGCAATTAAATTCATCAAGACCATTGCAATACAATTCTAATCCCATTCAGAAGGTCTCGCATCTTGATTACAAAACTAAACACAAACGAAAAGTCATACACGAAGAACAGTGCCAAAAAATTACAGCAATAATTCTCGCCTTTCTTACAACCGTTCTCACTGTGGCAACAAAGCACAATGATTCCCAACAATTAAGTGTTCCCACGGGGCGCTCAATTAAAATAACAAGTGCCTATTTTATGATGCCGATGCGATACCGTGGAACATTTTACCTCAGTACTGTCCGTCACCCAATGGATTTATTAGATCATTGTTGGCTAAATTAATCGGGAAGCTGAATCCTTATAGCACAGTTTGTCATATTGTATTCCATAACAAAAGTTGTATGAGAAAACTGAAAGTTAGGGAAAGTATTTAATCTATTTAGCAATAATAATGTTACTCGTACGTATTTTATTGTAAGAAGTCAATTATCGCAAGTCATTTCAAAGATGGCAACTTTATGCACATTAAACCATAGACATTATATTTACTAATTGCTTTAAGCAGTCCGTGAAAACTGAAATCGATATTGAATATATTACTAATTGCTAAATAATATGTACTAATGGACGTTATATCCATTTTATGAGATTATCTCGTGACCACAAGCTATTGAGAATAGCATTGATGTAATTTCAATGTCACGCCCGACACCTATAAATTATTATTCTTTCAATTGGTTGTATCCAAAACTTTAAATGATTACATCACTAACTAATGTTGTGAATATCTTTTCCAGTTCGAAAATTCACATTCAAGACTAGATCTCAGGAGTCCTCAACAAATGGAAAGGGAAATAGTTCGGCAAAGAGGTTTAGTAGAAGGGAGGAGAGCCGCTTCCCATCCTCATTTATTAGACGAACCACAACAAAACCCTAAAATTAGTACCCCTCAAATTCACGATCGATCTAGAAGAAACAGTCATGGTAATTTATTAGATTGTATACCGAACGAAAACGGACCGCCAAGGAATCAAGAGGAAAGAGAATCTGATGATGGAGGATTCAGAATGAGATTAGCAGCACAAGGAAGGTCAAGCTTTGAGGAACGGATTCGAACAAGTGGCCGCTCAATAGAATCCAGACAAGAAAGAGGTCATGACGTCTATAGAAGGACGCCTGATAGCCATAGAGAGTCTAGAAGAACACCCGATTCTTTAGAAAAAAGACAGAAGGCCTGCAAGGATCTACCTGCTACTTCTGTCGATGTTGAAAGAAATGATGAAAGTGCGAGCCAGAAGTCAGCGGATAGTGTATATAATTCTAGCGGAAAACCCGAAACGTTCATCCCACAACCGTCGTCTTCGAGACAAACGCCAAATAGGATAGAAGATTTGAAAGCGCACGGTAAAAAAGGTGCGAGTTGTTCTGGTACTAGTTCAGGTGATTATTAACTAATATTTTTTGTAGCTATTAACTAACCCGGCATTTTTCCTTGCTTGCATAATATCGCATTAATAATAAGTTCTCTACATCGGGCTACTATTTATTCTTCTAAACACATTAACCTTACGTAAATATCGGATATGAATGTTGAAGAAATGTGTGAAAGTGCATTGTTCATCATCACACAGCTCGCAGAACAGGAAAATATCTTAAGAAACTACTCATTTGGCTCTAAAAAAACAAAATTCCTTCCTGGAAATTTTGAGGCAAAGTATGGGATTGGTCTGAGTCAACAAATTGAGTTCTTGCGTGTTCAATTACTTGGAATCACATAATTTGTAATTTTAAGTTCAACTGTCAATTATCGCTTTTACTGTTACTGAAACTGGCTTGTGTCACGTAGTTTCAGTAATAGTTACTTCGTCACACTTCAAAAGAAAAGTTCTAAAGCTTGTGTCAATTACAATGTAAAGGATTACATATATGACATGGAAGCTTGGCAATAATTTGCTCTAAAGGCTCTGATAGTTCTTTAGTGATGGTGATAATTTTAAAAAACCCGGCTGAGTTTGTTTTGGGCTCTTCTCTCGACCAGGGTGCGTTTGGAAACCTCGTAGCTCTAGTTTTAAGATACCATAACTGATTATCATCAGCATGTTTTATAAGTTATCCAACGTCAATAAGTGTACAGGGTACTTAATTATTTGAATAAATAAATATTGATTGATTAGAATGTTTTTCATTTTGTTAACATTGTTTCATTGGATCGGCTATATAATTGAACAAATCTTTAAAATCTTTTTTTTTGTTCATGTCGTATGCAGATTACGACAAGAACGGTGGTCAGTCTTCGAACGTGGACTCAGGCAGAGGTAGCGTGGCGTACTCCAGCGGTAGACGACCTGACGCTAGTCTCCATGACACGTCCGCGGACTCGGACGCTGTGGGCTCCAGGGTTCAGCCCCAGCCTGGAACTAGTCAGCAGAATCCTGGACCAGGTACTTATTTCAGAACTTCTTGTATTAACTGTAGAAACCAGGATGACGGCCAAAAGCCTTTAGTCCATACTACTCAATAGTATAAACTAGCAGATGCCAGCGACTTCGTCCGCGTGACGTTTTTTAAATTCCTTTGGAAACTCTTTAATTTTCCGATATGAATATTCGCTCATGTCCCCATCCAGGTCTTCCACCATATCCATAAATATATCCGGTTCTCGTAGGAACTCTCCAATTTTCCAGGATAAAAGTAGCCTATATGTTATTCCAGACTATAATCTCTCTGTGCCAGATAACATCCAGATCCGGTCAGCCGTTCAGGCGTGATTGAGTCACAAACATCCATCAATCCATCCATCCAAACTTTCGCATTTAGAATATTAATATAAATTAGTATAGATAAATTAAAAGCTGCTTGAGAAAAATATGCATCCCATTTCTGGAAGTGGTTTTTTTTTGATTCCTCAATTTTTTTTACTTTGAAGCGGGTGAAAACGAATGGGCAGACCTGGTGGAGTGCGAGCTGCGGCAGATTCTGGAGCCGAAGCTCTCCAGTATGAGGCTCGACAGCTCCGCCAGCTCGGATGGCTCCGTCACGCCGCCCCTGCCGCCCCTGTCGCCATCCTCAGACCTGCATAAACGGAACAGGTGACATTTCATACACCACCACTCCACCACTACAGCTCACTAACGTCCCACTGCTGGGCATAGTCCACCACCCTCATAGGAGAGAGGGAATTAGAGCTTAGAACCACCACGCTGCTTCTATGCGGGTTGGCGGACTTTAACAACTATTATTGGATAGAAGCAGGCGTTACATTGCCCGAAGTCCATGACAATGAAAAACTAGAAGTTGAACTTGCTATAATCCGCCACAGAAGGCAAATCTATGTGGCACAGTGCGTATCTCGAACCTGATGCCCGCAACATTCTCCACACCACATACCCTCAAAATACCCTCAGTTAGATATTATAATTAATAATGTAATAAATACGCAAGAGACACAATGAAAGACCGGGTCGGTGACAGAACTGATTTATTATTAAAGTACCCACATACAACACGTCCCCCCTTTTAAAAAAAAAACAAGCATAGTGAAATACAAAAAGAGAAAAATAAGTTTAACTAATAGACTTAATGATTAATAAAAGTTAAGTTTATAGTTATACAGTTCGTTAAGTTCATTTAAAAAAAAAGTTTGATACCTAGTGAAAATTAAAAAAAACATATAGATATAAATTATATGCTTATGTAAAGGTATTAAGTTGTTACGTTATCTGCCAATATAATTTAAAATTATTAAACTATACGGAGCTAACTTAGTGAAAACTTAACATTTCCCGTATTTTCCAGTAAATACACATGTACGCTTAGGGCGTGCGCGTGGTACCGGTTTATTTTCGGTTGGATGAGAAAGTGGCTCAGATTCATCGTTTAAATCGATGCTACTTGTACTAGCCCGCGGTGAAGCTAAGTTTTGGTCGGATTGGCCTTCGTCGGGCTGCCTGGGTTCTAATTGCGATTTGTTAGAGGTAGGAGAGTCTACTACGTCTGGAACAGATGTGGAGTATCGAGTCGACTTACTGACTGGCAATAACTGGTAGATATGTCGTTGGAATTCACGGCCATCCGACGTACGTACCCGATATGTGCAGGGCGTTTCACGCTCTGTAACCGTAGCTGGTGTCCACTTATCAAGTTTAGGATTATAATTGCGAGCTAGGACCGAGCTACCGACTTCCGCGCTACGGTCCCAGCCAGGCTTTTGCTGGCCAGATGTTTCTTGAGACGATTCGACCCGATCAGTCACGGTTGGTTTTAAAGCATCGAGCCGTCCCCGCAGTTTCCGACCCAGGAGAGCAACCGCTGGTGCCACGCCCGTACTGGCGTGTTCTGTGTTGCGATATTGGAAGAGAAATTTACTCACCGCCGTATCGATGTCGATACCCTCATGCACCGCTTTTTTCATGGCCCTTTTTACAGACTTAACAGCGTTCTCAGCAGCACCGTTTCCTGCCGGTCTATACGGACTTGTGATCGTATGCGTTATTAAATTTTTTTGCATATACTCCGCGAACTTGAACGAATTAAACGGTGGACGCCCGTCACTCACCAGCATGACTGGTAATCCAAAACGAGCGAATAGTTCTCGCAGCTTGCTTATCGTCGCGGTTGCTGTGGTGCCACTCATTTTCTGTACCTCGATCCATTTGCTATGAGCGTCAACAGTGATTAAATAACGCTTACCTTGATACTCCGCGAAATCAATATGTAACCGTTTCCAGGGTTTCGAAGGAAATGCCAACGGGTGCAGTTGACCGCGAGGTGGTGCGTCCCGTTGCTGGTAGCATGCCGAGCACTCCCTAGTTATATTTTCTATTTCCGTGTCTAACTGAGGCCAATAAACATACCCCCTTGAAATAGACTTCATCTTCACAACGCCGAGGTGAACCTCGTGTAATTCACTCAACACACGACGTCGCAACACGTCCGGTATGACCACCCTGTGACTATATAAAATACAACCCCTTTCGATTGTTAGATTATCCTTACGATGGAAATAAGGCTTTTCTGCCTCCGTTACCTTAGAAGGCCAACCAGAAACAATATATTGATAAATATTTTTTTAAAATAGGATTCTTTAAGGTTTCCCGAGCTACTTCTTTCGCTGAAATAGGGAAAGAAGCTTCCACATAATTAATATAAGCAATCGGATCCGATTCCGGTTCTTTACGTTCGCACGGCAAAGGCAAACGAGATAAAGCGTCACTGCAGTTGTCTTTAGATTTTACATATTCCAAATCAAAGTCGTATGCTGCTAGTTTAACAGCATATCTTTGCAATCTACTGGCAACTGTTTGTGGCAACCCTGATTTCGACCCAAAAATAAACAAAAGAGGTTTGTGGCCCGTCTTAATAGTAAAATGGCGGCCATATAAATAGTGGTGGTGTTTACTCACGCCGCTGACAATAGCTAAAGCCTCTTTATCTAATTGGCTATACGCACGTTCGGCTCTGTTCAAAGTTCGCGACGCGAAACAAATAGGGTGCTCCTCACCGTTCGAATAACGGTGCGCTAGTACACTACCGATGCCGTATGAACTACTATCGACAGATAACACCAAAGGTAGCTTAGGGTCATAGTGCACAAGAATATTTTTACTTAAAATAATTTTCTTAACAGCTCTAAACGCCTTTTCACACTTTTCACACCAGTTCCAAACAACGTCTTTCTTCAATAACTCATGCAACGGAGCAAGCAACGTACTACTATTTTTCATAAATTTAGAGTAGTTTATTAGTCCTAAGAAAGAACGCAGTTGCGATACATCGGTCGGAGCGGTGGCATCTACAATTGCTTTGACTTTGTTTGGATCTGGGTGTAAACCGTATTTATCAATAACAAAACCTACATATGTGATACTGTTTTGCAGAAATGAACATTTCTCATA
Organism: Erebia palarica; assembly: GCA_964035005.1. Taxonomy (NCBI): domain Eukaryota; kingdom Metazoa; phylum Arthropoda; class Insecta; order Lepidoptera; family Nymphalidae; genus Erebia; species Erebia palarica. The sequence continues at coordinate 15,630,098 of OZ035989.1, forward strand.
TTTAATTCTAAGACCAACAACACGTAAACGTTCTAACACGCATTTTAAATTAGAAATATGCTCCGCTCTGTCACGGCCCGTCACAGCAATATCATCGAGATATACCACCACGCCACTCAACCCCCGAAGAGTTTCCTCCATAAACTTCTGAAACTTTTCCGGAATGCAATTTAATCCGAACGGCGTGCGTCTGTACACAAATGTGCCTAAGTGAGTGGTGATAGCTGTACATGCTTGGGAATCTTTATCCAACAATAATGATGATAAGCGTTAGTGAGGTCGATCTTAGAAAACTGCTCCCCGCCACTCAACGCGGCGAATAGCTCTTCGATTCGTGGCAATGGGTACGGCTCACGTAACAGTTTCGGATTAATAGTTACCTTGTAATCACCACAAATACGTATTTCACCAGATTTTTTAATCACCGGCACGATAGGTGTTCCGTATTCCGAATAATCAACTTTATAGATCGTACCACAGAGTACATTATATATACTGGTATAGAGTTGCTACTCGACTTTCCATGTATAGCGACATCTGTCGGGAAGTTGTCCAACTAAAATATGTATATATGTAACCATAGCACAATGCTATAGTACTATATATTACAAAGTGTATTGTACAATAATTTAACTTAATTATTACAAGATCACCTAATTCTGCAACTATAGAATTATGTGACCTTGTAATAATTAAGATAAATTATTATACGATAAACACAAACTGTAAAGATGTTCAGATGTTAGTAAATGAAACGCATGTTGATTATTTTCTCTTATATTCTCAATTACAAAAAATATACATAAAGTATAACAATTATTCTACAGTTTCATGTTTTTCACATCGTACACACTTAATGCACAGTCTATTAATATAGTTTCACATTGTAACGAATTTAACAAAAAATAATAATTTTGTCCACCCGGCATCCGGCATGCCAGAAAACGTCAATGTCAATGTCGAATTTCGAACATTAAAATGGCGGCTGTCCACGTTTGGAAATTAAAACACAAATGTTTCATTAAACTTCTAACTCATTCCACTAAACTTAATATATCACAGATAAATCTTTATAAATTATCTAAGATAACTCATATTTTGCTCCAAAAAAAAAGTTTTATATATTATTAGCTTTGTGTTTATATAAATGGAAAATTATCTAAAACATAAGCTTCTGAACGAACACTTAGTTCAGTGCCATCACAGACCCTGATCACAGACTTTTAAGTATACATCTTTCAGTACAAGATAAGCGCCATGAACGCCATCCTTTAGGGAGTTGTGGAACTAACATCCCCATACAACAAAAAAATGTTCTAAGTGCAAAGGCCCTGGATCGTACCCTCTGCAACGAGTCTACTTAACTCTCGCTCGACAGGTTCGCGTAAAGCCAGCGGCAGTTGCCGTGCTTTCAGAAAAACTGGAGTTTTATCATTTAATTTTAATGACATTTGTATGGAACAGGTTCCCAGTCCGGGCGAAAATACAGTGGGAAATTCTTGGCGTAGGCTTTCTACAACATTTTCATCTTTTAAGTTACAAAGGAAATCGTTAATTTGTACCGAATCTATTTTTAAATTCCGTAACCATGTTCGCCCTAGGAGTGGCGGGCCCCCGTTTCTTATAACAAATAATTTTAATTGACTCGCCTTATACTTTCCAAGTACCACATCTACTAACAAGAAGCCAACTGGCTCAATCAGAGTACCGGTATACGAACGTAAACAAACATTATCTTTGTGTAAAGTACAATTTCTAAAATAGCGCTCGTAACAGTCATAGTTAATAGTAGATAACTTACTGCCAGTGTCCAGTTCGAAATCCAATGATAATCCATTCACCTGTATACGCACACTATACGGCCGTTCACTTACACCGCACACACTTAAACTATACATCTCACATTCTGAACCACTATCACTATCGAGATAATTATGGGATTTGCCCCGGGCGCGACCCTGCCTGTCGCCTGCCCCGCGTCGTTTTACGCCTTGATCCCTGCACATAGCGAGTAGGTGGCCTTTGACCTGACACCGATCACAGGTATAATTCTTGAAACGGCACCAATTAGGGTTATGCAGCCTTCCACACCGCCAGCACGTCCCCCCAGCCGGCCTCGAGCTCGCGCTGGGGCCGCCGCCGTCGCCGCCGCCGGAGCTGCGAAGCGCGCGCGCCTCCGCCGCTACCCGATGCAAGGGCTCCGCCGCGGGTGCTGACCCCGCGTCGACCGCTTCACTCGTAGAAACACTCGCTTGTGCGTGCCTGTCTGCCGCCTCCAGTGCCAATGCCAATTCCACTGCTCTTTTATAGGTCAGCTCGGATTCGGCGAATAAACGAGATCTCATGTCATCATTCGCCAGCCCCGATACAAATTGATCTCTTAAATTTTCTTTGAGATTCGATCGAAAATTGCAAGTACTCGCTAAGTGTTTAAGAGCTTGAAGATATTGACTGAGCGATTCGCCCGCCCTCTGCCGGCGAAGCCGAAATACGTGCCGTTCCGCAATGTCGGATCTCTTTGGTTCAATATGTTCACCGACCAACTTCACTAAGACTTCGAATGATTTTGTCTCCGGATCGTTAGGTGCACACAAATCGCACATTAAATCATAAGTAGCTTGACCAACTACTGTAATCAAGGTGGCAACCTTTAACTTTTGATCGATTTGATTGAGTTCGATAAATTGTTCCAAGCGTCGTATGTAAGCCGACCATTTTTTACTAGTTAAGTCGAAGCACTCAATTTTACCAATCGGCATTTCGATAAACGATCACTAACTTTACAATTAAACGTATTTTTACTCGTCGCCAGTTAGATAATATAATTAATAATGTAATAAATACGCAAGAGACACAATGAAAGACCGGGTCGGTGACAGAACTGATTTATTATTAAAGTACCCACATACAACACCCTCAACGAACGTTTGACTCTGATAAATCCGAAGCATCTGTTGAATCTAAAATGCACGATTGTAAAATGCGTTGTTGTTACGTTCAGGGTATTTTTGAGGGTTTATGTGGTGTGGGGAATGTCGCGGCATCTGGTTCGAGATACGCACTGTACCATATAGATTTGCCTTCTGTGGCGGATTATAACGAATTAAACTTCTAGTTTTTTCATTAACAACTATTATCATGTTAGTGATAATTACCGGGACCGATGGCCTAACGTTCTCTCCGAGGCATCAGGGTTACCTAAACACCGCCAACTTCCTAACTCTGGCCTAGTATGTTTGTTTGTCGTGGACTCTCAGAGGGCGTGTTTGAACCCTCCTATCTTTAGTCTTAAGATACCGTAGTTAATTATCATCATCAAATCTTATACTTTGTAAGTATAACGTTCAGAACCTTGTACTTTGTGGGTACTTACCTATTTTGAATAAATATGTTTTGAGTTTAATACTGAGCATTTCTAGTCAGAAAACCCAATACTTAATTATTATATCTCGGCCCAACTCGAACCAGGGACCTCGACTCGAACGAGGCAGTTACACACCTAACATATTATCATCATTTCAGCATAGTGCCGGCTCACTAATAAGCACGAGTCTCCTCTTGACCATTGACGACCTTCCTATCGCAGTGTTGAGTACTGTTGTTTTAACGTGCGGTGTTCGATCCCCAGCAGGATCAATTTGGGAATTTATAATTTCTGAATTTTCCCTGGTCCTGCCTGGTCCGAGACTTCGGCTGTGATTTAGCGCTCCGGTACGATGCCGTGTAGAAACCGATTAGGGGTATGGTATTAATATAATATAACTGCCACGCCCCTAACAGGTTATCCCGCTACCATCTTGGACTGCATCATCACTTATCATCAGGTGAGATCGCATTCAAGGGATAACTTGTAGTAGATAAAAAAATACCATATTGACTATAGGCTACCACGTTGGCCACAGGCCAAGTGAGGATTGGCAGACTTCTCACCCAGACAATATTATGAAGAACTCTCTGACATTCAGGTTTCCACACGATTGTTTTAATGTCTAAAAAGGCACATAACTCCGAGAAAAGTCAGATGTGCGTGCCGGGAGATCGAACCCACCACACAATTTGGAGGTCCGGTGTCTAAGCCTACGCTAGGATTTTTTGATTTACTAGATGATGCCCGCGACTTAGTCCGCGTGGATTCAGGTTTTTTGGGTTCCCTTTGTAAATTTCCGGGATAGTAGCCTTTATCTAGCAGATCCGTTCAGGTGTACTTGAGTAAAAAACACCCACCCATCCATGCATCCATCCATCCATCCATCCATCCAAACTTTCGCATTTATAATATTAGAATGGTATGATTAGAATCAGTCATAACAATAATATATTATTCCCATATTGTTCCAGTTTACCGGGAAGATCAGCCGAGTACCCTGAGGAGAGACGGCGAGGCCGAGAGTCACCGCGCTGGCACTCACACTCACACTCACACAAGAAACACTCCTCCAAAAGAGATCACCACTATAAGAAACACTGTAAGTTTTTTTTAAATATACTTAGGGACTTTTTTTGGCGTCTCGAAAAAATTATATCATATTAGGTAAGTGGAATTTATGGCATGTATGGTATTATTTGTAATATCTTTGGTTTCACTACAGTTCATCATATCCATAAAACTATATAAACGCACGGCATACTTACTAGCGTCGCGATGAATGTACGGAACAGCTGGACGTTCGGTTCAACGAACCCATAGATTAAAGAGATAGCTGCACTTTTGGTAACTATCGCCAGAAAGGCTGATTCAGCATTAGGTGGGTGAAGGGCTCTCTACTGATGACGCTAGTGAAAGTCTGCCTGCATGCGGATGGATTATTTTTTTTAAGGCGTAATTGCTGGCCTATTCTTGCGCGTTCATAATTTTTAATAGCAATCAACGATTACATAATAATTGCTAATAATTATTTATAGTGTGTAAGTTTATAACGTCTTTGAGAGGTGATATCTAGTGAAAGGCCAGATGAATAGCGTCAGTTTACATAGGTACTGCGCATACTTTAATACTGTACAAGTATCAGCCTTTCTGGCGATAGTTACCAAGAGTGCAGCTATCTCCTATAATATCACACGTGCGAACTCTAACAAAGCCGTATAGGATGACAATATAATGTATATAACTTTAATGAAAGAAATAGAACTTTGTATAAAATTTCGCTATAATCCGCCACGGTAAGTGTAATCTATGTGGTAATCTATGTGGTATCGTATGTATCTTGCGATTCTATTGTATGTATTGGGTTTTTCTGGCAAGAAATTCTCAGTACTAGCCCGGAGTCAGGAAGTTGGCGGTGTTTCACCCCCGTGCCTTGGAGAGCACATAAAGCCGTCGGTCCTGCGCCTGATCTCACTCCGATCTTGTCGGATTTCCGTCCCATCGGGCTATGAGATTAAAGAAACAGAGAGTGCACCTGTGTATGCGCACACACTTGTGCACTATAATATCTCCCACGCAGATGGCTAATCTCTCTGGAGATTGGCCGCCGTGGCCGAAATTCGGCCGTACGTTTCACTCCGACCCCGGAGCATCTACAGGAGATGGATTATATAGCGAATTAAATTTCTACTTCTTTCATTATCATGGACTTCCGCAATATCACGCCTGCTTCTGTACAGTGTATAACTTTGATAGATTAATTATTTATATCTCGGAAATCTGAGTTGTGCCAGCTATTGATTAATACAGGTTTTAAGTTAAAATTAAAATGGTGGAACGATTGGTAGGCCAAAATATTCAAACCTCTTTGGTATCCTGTTACTTCAATGTGAGGGCTTTTTTAATTTTAACCAAAAGGTTGCTTCTTGCTTTGAATAATAATAAGACCAAAATTAAAAACTGCTTTCTTATCTGCAGCTACTTTTAGACCATTCTGACCTTAATCTTGAACTTATGACCCGGTTAGATAGATTTATTCTTATGAATATAATATAATAATTAATGATGATTCTGTAGAACTGCGCTGTGTATAAGTAATCAACTTTTAACTAAATTACGTAAATACGAATAATAAGTAGATAATATTATGCTGTAAACTGCTAATAATTGCATGCCATATTTGGTAGTATATTTATTTGCTGAATATAAGTATTAGTACAGTTGTTTACAATGTTGAGATGCCCTTCATATACTATTAAACATGCAAATATTTGATGTATTTGATGTGTGATTTTTTCTCTTGTCTGCTCTGGTGGTACACGCTGCATCACATACAATAGATTTGTCTACTTCGGCGGGTTATAGCAAATTAAACTTTAAGTTCTTTCATAATATTACATAATAAGATATAGGTACGCTACACCCAAAATCTAAAATCAAATTTATCAACATTTCAGTATTCGGTCTAGATACAACGGACATGACATCCACAACCACCCGCAGCCTGGACCTGTCCTCACTACTGGATGGACGGACGGACAGCGATGCGTCGACCGGCGACGCGCGTGCCATCAGACGGCAATTGCGAGGCCTCGAGAACATGTACGCTGAGGTTCTACAACTATTGGGAGTCAGGAAACCGGCAAACCTGCCTAAACCTCCTACCTGGGAAGCCAGGTAAAAATAATGACTATGAAATTTTAATTGTAAAAAAAGCTTGAAAATTCGAATGTGTTTCATTCAAATAAACTTTTACAAGTGCTTTTGAATCTTCAATTGAATTTAACTAAAAACTTTTACAATTATCAAAAATATAGTTAACATTATATTATGTTAACATAATAGTTAACATCAGTGATCTTAAATATATAAACTAGAGGACTGTGGATAACATAAATAAATAATATGTAACCGCAGTTCCGCGCATTGCTGGAGCGAGTTTGAACTATAAATCTTAAGATTTCTAGTAATACTGTGACATCAAGTTAATAACAGTGAAAATCCACTACATTTCACCCAGTGTAATAAATCTGCATTCCTTCAATTTTCAAGTTTTTCCACCTTCTTGAAAATTCAGCTGAAAATCAGCTATAATCTGACAAACTTATCTGACCCGGTGACAGCGTCGCTAGTATCTATGAAAAATTAAATAGAAACAGAAACTAAACAGGAATAAAAAAAAAATCAAATTTTGGCCACCGTGTCCGATAACTTTGTGGGACTATTGGCTAAGTGCTAGAAAAATATTTATTTTGCAGACTGTCATCAAAACGTCGCTACGGCAGCATGTCATCCCTCCCCTCCAGTTCAGTAAGCAGTCGACCAGTACGCGAAAAGCGGAGGAGTTCCAATGAACACAGAAAGAAACATGATCTCAAGGTAAAAATGTATACTAATAATGTCCTCTCGACCGAATTTCGGCCACGGTGGCCAATCTCCAGACAGATAAGCCATCTACGCGGGAGGTATTATAGTGCACAAGTATATGCGCAAAGGTGCACTCTCTGTTCCTTCACTCTCACAACCCGGTAGGGCGGAAAATCTGTCGGATTTTTTTTTCGACCAGAGAGAGATCTGGCGCGGAACCGACAGCTTTACGTGCTCTCACGGGGGAACACGTAGCGAGTACTGAGAAACGTAGTATTTTCACAGGCGATCTAAATGGATCTAATACTTAAATAGTAAATACAATCTGAAACAGGAAAATTAATAGTAAGGAGATATTTAAAAACTACACATAAACACTAACAACTGTAATAAGAATAGCTTAGCAATTAATTTTACGCCTTCATAATATTTATTAGCACAGCAACGTACAACACTTGAGCTAGTAAGCTTTACTTTTTGTAAGTCTATCACATCTTTGAGAGGTGATATCGACTGAACGGACCAATGAATACCGTCAGTTTTTATACTGTTCACACATGTACTACTCATATCGTAATGCCATATCAGCCTTCCTAGTTATTGTTCATTTTGGTCTTTGATCGGTGATAAGTAGTCAGTTACCCAGCCGCATTGGCAGACTGTCACTATTCCCACCAGAAGAGAGCCCTACACGCACCAAATACTGTATCAACCTGTCTAGCGATAGTTACCACAAGTACGGCTATCTCCTATAATAACACTTCACCCGCGATTTGTACGGAAACACTTCGATACTTATACCTATTATGTTTGATATTTTTTGACCGCGTCCACCATCGCACCCGCGAGTTACTGTGAACAAACACTAATATTATTACAGAGTCAATATTTATTCGTTAAATGTGCTCAGGGAATAAACAAGCGGTTTCAACGGCTGGAGTCGCACGTGGTGACGCTGGCGCGCTCGGTGGCGCACCTGTCCAGCGAAATGCGCACGCACCACCTCGTCATGCAGGAGATGGACAACATTCGCGCAGAGATCGCTGCGCTCAGGCACATGTACAAGTGAGTAAACAACGGCTGGAGTCACACGTGGTGACTGTACGGGCTACTGTGCAAACTAGGTTAACGGAAGGTTAGCAATGATAGATATGGGCAGGAGTTACTCTAGTGGCGGGCGAGGGGCAACTGGTGTGCGACTCCATACCGCGATCGACCTATCGTTAAACTGTTGACGCTAGTGCCCACTGCAGTGACGATTGCGCATCAACTCAGCACAAACCTTTCTTCCAGAGTAACCAACATAGCTCGACAGATCGAATAACTGATAGGCCGCAATTGTGCTAGATTGTTTTGTCCACGCAGATTCAAATTGCGGAACAAATTCCCCTCGACAACGTTCCCACAGAACTTCAACAAGAGTCGTATTAACAAACTCCTCAAAAACCAGCAAGAAATTAGCGGTTCCTTTCATATGGTGGAGTGTGAAAAAGCGCATAGAAGCCTAACCGTTGTTCCAGTGTATAATTTCTTCTACCTAAGCAGGAAAACTACGTGGTTGCGAATTCTCCGTAATGCTGTCGAAAGTTTGTGAAGTCAGCCAATCCGCACTTATCCAGCGTGACATAGAACGCGCTCTTCTGAGAGGAGTCCTGCGCTCAGCAATAGGCGATGGCTTGGGATGAAATGAATTTCTTGCTTTCTTTTTCGTAGCGTTTCTTTTTCTCCATATTATTTAAATCCATGCCAATCGATAAAGATACAGATAATATTTTGACCCGTTATCCCCAGATCCCAGCAGTACATCAGATCGGGGCACCACCGCCACCTGGACCCATACTCCTTCAGCAACCCGGACCGCGTCAAACGACTCACCAAGTTCTTCGGGGATGAACCGCCTCTCATGCGACTGTTCTTGAAGAAGCTCGGATATGAGGTACTTGTATATTGATTAACTGCGATAACATGGCGCGTTCCTCCAAGATTCAAAACTTTTGAAAGTATTTACAAAGCGCCACTAAGACGTATGTACGTGCTGAGACGTCCGTCATACAAAAATAGATCAAAGGATTTGTATCTCAACTAGCAGCGTGACTACATACATTGAAACAGTAATTTGGAGGGGCGCACCATGTCTTCCAGCGTCAGAGTTTTCTGTCACGTATAACTTGAGTACCTTAAGCGCAAGAGTAAATAGACATCTTCTGGGTTAACGTGCTTCCACCTAGACATATATTATAGGAGATAGCTGCACTTTTGGTAACTATCGCCAGAATGGCGGATTCAGTATTATGTGGGTCTAGAGCTAAGAATAGACCAGCAATAAATTTTACGCCTTCATAATTTTTAACAGCAATTAGCAATCAACCTGACGACATAATAATTGCTAATAATTTATAGTATGTAAGTTTATAACTTCCTTGAGAGGTGATATCTAGTGATAGGCCCGATGAATAGCGTCAGTTTTTTTACTGTTTACATAGGTACTGCGCATACTTTAATACTGTACAAGAATCAGCCTTTCTAGCTATGGTTCATTTTTGGTAACCATACGTTTTTAGCGGCCATATCTAGTGAAAGGCCCATCCTCGTGCGGGCAGATTTTCACTATCGTCATCAGTGGATAACTCTAGACCCACCTAATACTGAATCAGCCTTTCTGGCGATAGTTACCAAAAGTGCAGCTATCTCTTAGCCTAATCGCTTTAACCAGCTCTAGCAGCTCTAACAACCTCCTCTAAAGTGAACAGGGCAAGCTTGCACGTGCGATGGCCGCTGGAGCTGGAAAGCTCTAGAGTAGAGACCAAAAACTAGTAAGCATAGCATGAGACGTGAGGTAAGGCGCTGCACTATGAGATGAACCATCGATATAAATTGAATGGATTAGGAGGCCTATTGACCAGATATGGTGTGGACCCTTTTGGAAAAAGCCGTTGGTCAGCAGAGGGTGAAATGATGATGATGCTGATGAAGCATGATGATGACGACAATCATGCTAAGTATGATAACTTCGTTTTGTCAACAAGTTTATTTTAAACCTAATATAGGTTTACGCTTATCCATAATCATACCTATAAGGGCATGTAATGCGGAGGGATGACAGGCATATTAGAGAAGAATGATAGATATGCATGTGGAAGGAAAAAGGAGTAGAGGGAGACCGAATAAATGATGGATGGATTGTGTGAACAGTGAAAGAGGATATGCTTATAAAAGGGGTGAATGATGGGTTGACGGATAACACAAGAGAGTGGAAGAAGAAAACATGTTGTGCCGACCCCACGTAGCGTAGGACAAGGGTAGGAAGAAGAAGCTTGTCCTATGACTCTGGTCAATGATGGTGTTGCCTATTAGGCGTCCCATCTTAGTAAGATGGGACGCGCTTGCCTAGAAGATGCCTATTCACTCTTGGTGAAAAGGCCTGGTTCTCATTTAGTTGTTGGGAAGCAGATTTTGAAAGAGTGTTCAAGACCTTAGCCATGCGTTTGAGGTATGAAGAAGATGCAAAGCATTTGTGTAACAAGTCCTTAAGTGTATGTACAGTTCGCGCGCGAGGTCCGAGGAATCATAAGGAATGTTGAGGTATTGCAACGTAATGAGATGTGATTGTGAGTTGTGATTTAGTCGATATTACGTTATCGATACTAACACATCTTTAGTATATTTGCGCGTGCATTGAATTAATTATAAAATAATAATTCTATGAGTATTCTTTTACTAATATTATAAATGCGAAAGTTTGGATGGATGTATGGATCTATGGATGTTTGTTACTCAATCATGCCCCAACGGCCGAACGGATTTGGCAGAATTTTGGCAATTTAATTATAATGAACTGTACAAAATGAACGTAAAAATTTAATTAATCTGTCGCAATCAGAATAATCAGTACTTGAAATGAATTTAAAAATTAAACAGCAATTTGCCTAGACAAAGAAACGTTTAAGTATTGTACTATTTATAGTACAATATAATCCTGCTATTGCAAAAATTAAAAACAGGACTCGATAAAGCGTGCTCTCGCGTCACGGTCGGCACTAGTATGGGAGTGTGCGGGGTATGAAGCGACGGTCGGGCGTGGGGCGCACCCGCCCACTACCTCAGCCCCTGATTCCTCAGAGCTCGCGCGCGGACTATATTTCTCTTGTTCCACAGAAATACGCAGCCCTTCTGGAAAAAGAGAAAGTGGGTGCAGCGGAACTGCCCTACGTGGGTGAGGACAAGCTGCGAGCCCTGGGCGTGCCCCTGGGACCCAGGATGAGGATCCTGAAGGAAGCCGGCATCCACCAGGACCTTCACCACATGTCTAGAGATGATCACAACACCACTACCACTACTTTGGCTATTGTATGATGATATGCCTCCTTTAGCTTTTGTATTCCTGATCTCTCTCTGGTTGTGTCGGATTTTCCGGCCGATCGAGCTATGAGAGTACGGGAATACGGAGTGCTGCTGGCGTTTGGGCACACACATATGCATTATAATATCTCCCGCGCAGATGACTAATCTCCATGAATCTGCCGTGGCCGAAATTATGACATTTATATTATTATATTATATCTTATGCGACAATAACACCCACCCAGCTTCGCTTACATAGAATTATTTCTGAAACTCCTTTTAGAAATTATGTTTATTCGATACTATGATAATCTGTCGGTCAGTCAGTTTTTCTTCAATATTTGTATTGATTTGCGAATTATTATTACACTAATACTAGCTGATGCCCGCGACTCCGCTCGCCTGGATTGAGTTGTTTTAGGGGTATGAAAAATAGATAGTAGCCGATTCTCAGACGTATTGAATATGCATATAAAATTTCATAAAAAACGGTCAAGCCGTTTCGGAGGAGTAACGTAACTAACATTGTGACACGAGAATTTTATATATGAGATGGTGAATTGTTTGATTTTGTTCAATAGTTCACTAAGTAACAGGAATTACAATTAAAAAACCAGATTGTAATGTAAACGCAAAGTCAAAAGTGTTGGCAGTATGCCCCCAGTATACTTCTAAGTATTACTAAATATTTTCTTACTTTCTGATTACTCATTTTATGTTTTTGTGGAACGACAAGCAATTTTTACTATTTTTTAGAAACTTTTTTTAGAACATAGTTAGTTCTGTTTGGTATAGAGTGACGCGAGATCAAAAGAAACCTGGAAAAATCACATAACATAACAAAAAAACGTTAAACTCTGTCTCTTTCCCTCAAGTATAGATGGAAAGAGACAGAGTACCTGTATGTAATTATTTTTGTTTATGTTGAATATTTTGAACTTTCCGACTAGTAGCTCAGCGTTAGAAGAGCCGCTTCGTAGTAAGATGTCGCAGGTTCGATTCCAGCTCACGAATTTCGCGTTATTTTTTGTTTTAAATATAATAGCTAAAGAATAGTATGATGACACCACACGCCTGGTTTGTTCATACATATTTGTCACATATACAGATTTAATAGAACGAATCTAAACTAATATTATAAAGGCGAAAGTTTGGATGGATGGATGTACGGATGGATGTTTGTTACTCAATCACGCCCGAACGGCTGAACTGATTTGGATGAAATTTGGCACAGTGATAGATTATAGTCTGGAATAACACACAGGCTACTTTTTATCCCGGAAAATTATGGAGTTCCCGCGGGAACCGAAAAACCTCAATCCACGTGGACGTAGTCGAGGGCAACAGCTAGATTTCTAAAGCTTAGCTTTTAAGCATACACTTAAGTAAGTACTTAGTCTATTAAATAATCCTAGTTTTAGTTTTTTTCTCAATCAAGTTTAAACAGATGGTGCCAAAGAAAATAACAAACGGCATGTAGGTATTCCAATGTAAATATAATGTAATTGTGAATATTTTTAGTGAAAATAACTATGTTGTTCGAGGTGTCCAGGGCTTGTTGTAAGTTATTCAGAACAACGAAATGACATCGAAATTAATTCTAAGTTCATGTACCTACCTACTTAATTAATTATTTTTTATACTTTTTGTGGAGATGTAAATAAACTTTGTAGAGAAATACATATTTTTGTATTATTTTCAAACGACTATTCATAAAATAAAACTAACCGGGTGATCTCATTGTAAACCAGACCAAGCTATTAAGTAGAAGGAAGGATTGCAGACAACAGAGCTCAAAGGCGCAAGTGCACGGAAAAAAAAATGAAAAGAAAGAAAAGTAAGAAAGAAAAACCCTTTATTTGAGCACTTCTGAACAAAAAAAATAAATTTAAAATTAAACACTTATGCAAAATCACTGTATTGTACAGCAGTGCAACAGACAGGTAAGCCACTCAGCTTGCTAATTTAATTTAATTTATTTATTTCAAGTAACAGGACTCATAAATTTCAACGATTAATTTTACACATAGTCACATTACAAAAATCAAAATAATAACATACGTACATCAAATTACAAAATTTAATCATATTATATCGAATTCCAGCAATAAAATATACAATACCTAAAATTAACAAGATACTAAAATATATTTTAGTTTATTCGAAATGAGCCCCACTTATAATCTGTCCCTGTGCGCAACGTGCAGCCCACAACAATGGTTTATGTATGTCGAACCGATCCGCAAGCGCAACCAGCATGCTGCTAGTGCTCCCCCGCACTCGCCGAACCAGCAAGGTACCTCGCTTGCGCAAAATTGTATAGAAACAATTTACGCATGCTTCGGCAAACATAGTTGATGCGCTGCAATATCGAGGGAGCCTCAACAACATCCTGAATGCGTTGTTGTATTGTAATATCTTTGCGTAAAGTCAGACCAGAGACTGCAGGTGTAAAACGAAGTACAGTAGGCTCTGAAGTGTGATTTTCACATCTGCAGAGCACCGCGCAAACCTACGGATAACCATATTATAACCTGCTAAGCTATCCAAGGCTGAAAAATGATGCAGAAACCGCCAAACTTCGTTTTGAAGAAGGCACGCGGTGATGATGATATATATTGTTCAGTTATATTTATATTATTGTGTGACCTGTAACTACAAATGTTTACTAAATAATTATTTAGGTAGTGTTGACATTCAAAAGAGTTTCATTTCCACCAAGGGCAAACGCCTTCAAGAAGCTAACAGAACAATAAATTATTAAGCAAGAAAAGATTACAATTATTTTAATATTTTAAGATTATAATAATTGTAATCTTTTCTTGATAGATCATGAACTTCCGCAAAGTAACGCCTGATTCTATCCAATAATATATTATTAATTAATGCAGCTGAATAAGAAAATGACTAAGGGTAAACCCAGCCGTTATTCGCGTTTTTCCACGAACTTCTACGAGATGCCACGAATTGTTATCTAAAACAAATAACTTCTAAATAATTATGACCGTTAAGTAGATTTTATGGTCTTATCTCTAGGGTCGCGAACCCGTAGATCATACATACAGGAGTCGCAAACCTATTGCTCACCTACTTTATTTACATAATATAATTAATGCATTAAAACTCAAACTCTTATTTTTTTATTCAAATAATCTTATTAAAAGTACTTTTGAATCGTCAAGCGAATAAATAATAAATTTTCATTTACCTGGCTAATATATGCAAATCGATTCTAAAGTAGGTGAACTCGAAAAATGGGCACCTATAAACGCCTCAATAAAGCTTGAATAGGGATGATGACAACTCAATCAAATCAGCAGCTTTTTATGAAACTTAAAAACGCTCATCTAGTATGGAAGTTGTATGAAATTCACAATAGTGACGTGATCAAATTTCAAAGCACTTTTTTTCTCTAGTCTATATTTTTAAATGGTTATCAAACTTAAAACTAACTGAGGATGTGAATTTTAGGTCTTGGAAGACTCTCTATTTAATAATCAGAAAAAAAATATTTTTGATCCCTATTATGTGACCCGAGCCAAAGGTTTGCGATCCCTCTTACACTTAAGTAATTTGATAATGTACCGCAGCTGTGACTCGGGAATCGGCTAGCGACCGTCTTACGTTGTGGTCCCCTTTCTCTGTCCAAGAACAAAATGAAGAAGTCTTGTCTGGTTTTGGTGGCCCTTTTCGGAGTTGCTGTGGCTGAGGTGGCGAATATCACCAAATGTGATGAATGTAAGTAAAATAATCTACCAATACTTTTACTTAATATTATAAATGCGAAAGTTTGGATTGATGGATTTTTGTTATTCAATCACGCCAGAACGGTTGCTGTATGTAATTTGGCTCAGAGATAGATTATAGTCTGGAATAATAAATAGGCTTATTTTTATCCCGGAAAATTAAAGAGTTCCCGCGGGAACCAAAAAAGGAGTCGCGGGCATCAGAGCAATACATAAACTACTGCAGTGGTTCTTTTTTTTTTATCCACTACAAGTTAGCGCTTGACTGCGATCTCACCTGATGGTAAGCGAAGATGCAATCTAAGATGGTAGCAGGCTAACCTGTTAGGGGCATAGCAGTTATATTAAACCCAAACCCCTATTCTCCTCTCATCAGACCAGACTTAGAAATAAGATCAAATTTTGTTATAGTTTACAGAAAATAAATAAAGGACAAGACCAGTTTCTGCCTTCCGATTCGAAACAATGTGCAAGATTTCCGATTTTACAGTAAGGTCTAAAAATTAAAACCGAAATTATTATGGATTTATTATTCCGAATAAGGTCAAGGTTAAAATATCTAGAAAAAGCAATACGTTTATTGTTCAAATCTTGAGCGTCCGCTTTCCTCTTTTAGGCAATACTCCATTATGACGTTCCATTTTATCCATGCCTATTAATAATCTTGTAATCCTACGTGAATAGCATTTAAGTACCTCTGTCACTCTATTATGAAAACGAAATGTATTTTTTGTTAATAATTATTTTTATTAGTTGACAAGCCTCAATGAAACGTGTATTTGATCGAACAAAACATTTTTGAATAACCACTGCGTTTAAAGGAACGCCCTTTGACATTGCAAGCACTGCGTCAGGGAGGTCGCCAAATATAATTTTAAACTGAAATAAATAAATAAATCCTTTATTGCATTGTTGCATTTTAAATTAGACTTTAAAAAATGTGTGGTGTCGTGGGACACCAGATAGGAATGAAGTTCCTCATTACAATGCGAGCATGTCGGCGACATGCATTGTTACGAAGACAAAAGGTCTTAAATTTAAATATGCTACATTCGAAATTAAACTTTAATTCTTTAACTGTTAAGGTAATTTCGAAATCTTGACATGCTCGCGTTGTTACGAAGACAAAAGGTCTTAAATATAAATATACTTACTACAATCGAAACTAAACGTTAATGCTTTAGTATTAAGGTTTAATTTCGAATAAATTATACATAAAAATCTCACTCCACGCATTTTCGTTATGGACGTTTTTTTACAAAGACAAAGGGTCTTAAACATACTACATTCGAAAGTAAACGTTAATGCTTTAAAACAAACGCTAACTCAACCTTGCGCTGGGAATTGCCTGTCTATTGAATTTTTCAACCATAAGATTTTTTCAACCCTTAGCTTCGGATGACATCTGTGAAGTGACACAGGCCAACATAACTCCTTGCAAAGTGGAGAAGTCCCGCTGCGGGCTGAAGAAGGGGCGCGAATCCAGCATCCAGTTTGATTTCATACCAAGTTAGTACATATACAGGCAGAGTACTATCTAAAAAGCGCTTTTTTTATCCACTACAAGTTAGCTCTTGACTGCGATCTCACCTGATGGTGAGTGATGATGCAGTCTAAGATGGAAACAGAATAACCTGTAAGTAATGCATAAATTATATTAAAGCCATACCTCTAATGGATCTTTAAACATCGTTTCGGATCGCTACATCGATAGTTAGCCACGACTGAAGCCTCTCATCAGACCAGATTTAGAAACAAGATCAAATTTTGTTATAGTTTACAGATAATAAATAAAGGACACGACCAGTTTCTGTCCTCCGATTCGAGCCAATGCGCAGGATAGGTGCCCGCTAATATCTTAGATTGCATCATCACTGATGCAATCTAGCAGATATTAGCGGGCTAACCTGATAGGGGCATGGCAGCTAAATTCAACCCATACCTCTGATCGGTTCCTACACAACATCGTACCGAAACGCTAAATCACTTGGCGGCACGTCTTTGCCAGTAGGGTGGTAACTCCTAATTAGCCACTTCCGACGCCACACCAGGGAAAATTCAGAAATTATAAATTCCAAAATTGAGCCTGCCGGGGATCGAACCCGGGACCTCCGCGCTTAATACTTCGTCAGGAAGGTTGTTGAGTCCTTGTTCAAGCATCGTTTTGGTATTTTAAATTATTGTAAAAATACTCAATAGCAGCTTTGGTTGGTACGGATAAAACGTCGCCTGTTTAAAATAAAATAGTTAACAAAAAGTACTTCATTTAAAAAAAAACAAGAAACCCAACTGATATCAAATACCTAGTCCATATTATAAAACAAGATACAAACTGAAGTATTTCATTATCAATTTGTATCATATAATACATATTTATTATTAAAAGTTGTCAAGGCGCAGTCGCACGTCCAATAGGCAGCATCGTGCGACTGCTCCTAATATTATACGATGTAAATTGTTAATATGAAATACTTCAGTTTGTCTTGTTGTATACTTTTTGATATCCTACTGCCTCGTTGGTCTAGTGGTAAGCATGTTCGACTGCGGCTGACGAGGTCCCGGGTTCGAGTCCCGGGTCGGGCCATAACAAGTATTGGGTGTTTTCTAACAAGAAATTCTCAGTACTAGCCCGGAGTTAGGAACTTGGCGGTATTTTACCCCCGTGCCTCGGAGAGCACGTTAAGCCGTCCTGCGCCTGATTTCTCTGATCTCCGTCGTCGAGTCGGATTTTCCTTCACATCGGGCTATGAGAGCAAGGGAATAGAGAGTGCACCTGTGTACGCGCACACACTTGTGCACTATAATATCTCCCGCGCAGATGGCTTATCTCTCTGGAAATTGACCGCCGTGGCCGAAATTCGATCGGGAGGATATCCAAGCAGTCAGGTTTTTTTTAATTACTTTTTTCTGGTATTTTAAATTAACGTTGTTTTCCTCGTTGGTTGGCATGGCGGGTCGGGCCATAATAAAGTATTGGGTTTTCCTAACAAGAAATTCTCAGTACTAGCCCGGAGTTAGGAAGTTGGTGGTTTCACCCCCGTGCCTCGGTGGGAACGTTAAGCCGTCGGTCTCGGTTATTATCACTAACATGATAATATTTAGTTGTCAAAACCCGCCAACCCGCATTGGAGCAGCGTGGGTGGGTGTGCTCTAATACCCCCTCTCCTATGAGAGTGGAGGCCTGTGACCAGCAGTGGGACGTTAATGGGCTGTAGTGGTGGTGGGCACAGGCCTCCACTCTCATAAGAGAGAGGGAATTAGAGCTTAGAGCCACCAGTCACCACGCTGCTCTAATGCGGGTTGGCGGCTAAAACGACTATTACCGTGTTAATGATAATAATAACCGGGATAGACTGTTTAACGTGCTCTCCGAGGCACCGTCCCAGCAGTGGGACGTTAATGGGCTGTAGTGGTGGTGGTTGTTTTCCTCAGAGTTCAACGCAGCCAGCTTAAAGTCAGGCCTGTGGTGGCCGTCGCCCAGCGGGGAAGACATACCGTTCGACGCGTTCTCCGACGTCGACGCTTGTCAATACACCGGCTGCCCGACTACCAGCGGGCAGACGCAGCAGCTTTCATACAGCTTGAAACTGAGCAAAATGCTGCCTAATGTTAGTTCAGCCCTATAATTATCGTTTCTTTTTATAATTCCATGATGTAGGTGACTCGGTGTAACTGCCTCGTTGGTCTAGTCGTTAGTATGTTCGGCCGACGAGTGCCTGGGTCGGACCATAACAAGTATTGGGTATTCCTAACGAGAAATTCTCAGTACTAGCCCGAAGTTGGCGGTGTTTCACCGTCGTGCCTCGGAGTGCACGTTAAGCCGTCGGTCCCGGTTATTATAACTAACATGATAATAGTTAGTGCTTTGTGCACTACTAGTAGCGCACAAAGAGCCTGAATCGCGATTACGAAGTAATATAAAATAATTTTACGAATTAAAAAATACGACTGCCCTGCCATATTATTTTTGGACTTTACCTCCATAAGAAGCGATTTGCATATATAGCCTTTGGAATCGTATTCACATTTTTTATTAAATGATATTTTTTTGTGAATCACTAAATATTGAACTATAGTGTTATATATTTTTGGAATCTACTAATCATTTTCTAGATGATGATTATATAGTTAATCTTATTTTCGATTTTTTTTTTTCAATTTTGGTCTTTAATGCGGGACCATGGTCACCCCATCATTTTTTTTTTATTTTACTAGCCTATGTCACCCGGAATAAGCTAGGGATTCTAACGATACCTCATTTATCAAAATCGGTTCAGGCGTATAAAAGTTATGGTAGAATATACAAACTCACATATATACATACATACATCCATGAACCCTGAAAACAATATACTCCTTTTTTCAGGCAGTCGTATAAAAAAATACAAATTATTAGAGAAAAAACAAAACAACAAACATTTTACCAATGTTGTTTCCCAGAGGTTGGTCCTCACTGGTGACCCAAGAGCTGGCCCTTATTAAGCACAACGGCTTAGCCTGGCAATTCAGAGAAGCGCCAGTGTCTTGGGTACCATGCCCATGAACGATCATTTGGACGGTGTATATTTTTTGTAAATATAAATGTTATTATAGATTTTTTGTAGTAGGTTATTTGTAAATATTTTAATTATTACTGTTAATCCGTAGTAATATTATAAATGCGAAAGTGTGTCTATCTGTCTGTCTGTCTGTCTCTCTGTCTGTCTGTGTGTTTCACGGCCCAACTACTCAACCGATTTAGATGAAATTCGGTACAGAAATAGGTAACATCCCGGGGAAGGACATAGGCTATTTTTTATCCCGGAAAATTTAAGAGTTCCCGCGGGAATCAAAGATCATCAATCCACTCAGACGAAGTCGCGGTGGCATCATATATCAACTAGTGCCTTAATATTTTCTTTTATGTTTGTGGCAAATATAAATATTTATTTAGATATCTTTATTGCACACACAAAATATACAGAATACAGTTTAAAAGCACTAATTACTAGTAAAACTAGATAGAAATATGCAAAGGCGGTTCTGCTAAAGCAATCTCTTACAGACAACCTTTGGTGAAAGGATAAATAAACGGGAGCGCGGGATGGTGCTGTATTATATAAATATTTAAATTTGGTAGAAAAAATCTTTTTTTATTTTTTATTTTCAGGGTATATACACGTTCAAATGGAAGTTGTGGGACACCGCAGACAACGCGAATATGTGCTGCTTCAAAACCGTAGTGGCTCTGCGAAAGTAGGCGCTATCCGAAAACATATAGCGCTATACTATATTTAACTGTAATAAATATTTTTTTGAAACATGCGACTTCTTTGCTATCCCTACTATTTACTCTATCTCTAGCTGATGCCCGCGATTTAGTCCGCGTTGATTATGGTTCTTGAAAAATCCATCAGAACTACCTAGTTCTAAGATTTTTAGCGATAGAAATAGAACAACCTACTTGTGTGACAAATTTCGTCAAAATCGGTTGAGCAGATGGGCTGGAAATCATGGCTGCAAAGCAGACAAACGGACAGATACATTTTCACATTTATTGAGCGAGCGAATCGCAGGTCTACTTGGGTGGATTGCTAATTGTCCTTCCGTTTGTCAGTCAGACTGATGCCCGCGACTTCCTCCGCGTGGAATAAGTTTTTTATATTCTGACGGGATCTCCTTAATTTTCTGGGATAACAAGTAGCCTATATCTAATTTCAGGCTATAACTAATATCTCTATGCCAGATTTCGTCTAGATCCGTTAAGCCATTCTGGCATGATTGAGTAACAAACATCCGGATGGATGAATATCCAATCAAACTAGCATTTATCATGATTTATAAAAATTATTATATAATTGGTACTAGCTGATGCCCGCGATTTCGAATGAGGTATTTTGGTACCCGCGGCCGGAACGCTTTAATTTTCCGGCATAAAAATTAGCCAATGTGTTAATCCAGACCATAATCTATCTCTGTGCCAAATTTCATCCAGATCAGTTCAGTAGTTTTGTGATTGAGTTAAAAACATCCATCCATCCATACAAACTTTCGCATTTACAATACATATTAAGTGTTAGTATAGATTAGTACCTATAGGTAGTATAAATGATCATGTCCAATGCACATGTTCAGTCCCACCCGGTGTTAGTTGAGAGCACTGCATTCGAAATGGTTGACGAAAATATATACACAGAAGTTTAGAACATACAATCCAGTTAGGTAGGTCCAATTTCGAGAAAGAGTGACCTCTTTCCGCGTGACCACCGAATCCAACTCGGATGGGCAGCGTTCGGGAAACTCCGCGACATCTTCTCGTCCAAAATCCCTCAGTATCTTAAGACTAAAGTCTTCGAACAGTGCGTGTTGCCAATGATGACTTACGGCTCTGAGACATGGTCGCTAACTATGGGCCTGATAAGAAGGCTCAGGGTAACTCAGCGGGCGATGGAGAGAGCTATGTATGGAGTATCCCTGCGTGATTAAAATCAGAAATGAGGAGATCCGTAGGCGAACCAGAGTAATCGACATAGCTTGAAGAGTCGCTCAAGTGGCAATGGGCGGGGCACATAGTTCGTAGATCCGATAGGCGTTGCGGTCCCAAAGTGCTTGAATGGCGTACTCGCACCGGGAAGCGTAGTGTTCCTCTCACTAGGTGGACGGACGATCTCAAGAGTGCAGCTGGAAGCCGCAGGAAACAAGCGGCACAAGACCGTGCTCTGTGGCGATCCATGCAAGAGACCTTCGTCCAGCAGTGGACGTCTATAGGTTGAGACGACGACGACGACGAGATAGTATAAATATTATACTTATAATAGGTGTTTACCTATGAAATTGCCGTTTTGTATGGAATAAGTGACTGTACTTATTTTTTCAAACTTTTTTATTTCTGTTATTCGAAGTAATCACCCATGCAATCGACGCATCTTTGCCAACGCATTGGCAGTTTATTGATGCCCTTCTTGTAAAAATCTGCTGGACGGGAGGCAACAAACTCTTCAAAGGCATTTTGTACTGCCTCTCGGGAATTGAATTTTTTACCCACTAAAAAGTTATCTAAATTTTGGAAAAAGTAATAGTCGGTAGGTGCAAGGTCTGATGAGTATGGCGGATGAGGGAGAGCTTCCAACCCCAGCTCTTGCAGCTTGGAGACTGTCTGTTGCGCAGTATGGGGTCGCGCGTGGTCGTGAAGGAGCAGTGGGGACGACCGATTGACCAAAGCTGGTTGCAGATGTGCAAGCTTCTCCATCATTCTCTCCAGTTCTTCACAGTACACATCTGCAGTAATGCTCATGCCGTTTTGTAAAAAGCTGTGGTGAATCACACCCGCACTAGACCACCAAACAGTGACTATCACCTTTTTAGGGGTCATTTTTGGTTTAGGGCATTGCTTTGGTGCTGAACCAGGATCTAACCAACTTGCTGAGCGCTTTCGATTGTCGAACAGAATCCATTTTTCGTCGCACGTAACAATTCGTTTCAAAATTCCTTCATTTCTTTGCCTGTTGAGCAGCGCAAGGCAGGTCTCGACGCGTACGTTGCGCTGGCGATCGTTAGGGTCGTGGGGCACCAATCTATCAAGCTTTTTTACCTTGCCAATTTGTCGCAAATGGATCAATATTGTTTTGATTACATCAAAAGCTGCTGCTAGCTCAGCTGTAGATTGAGTTTCGTCAGCTTCCACAATCGCCTTTAATTCATTATTGTTGACCAAAGTCTCCGGACGACCACGAGCTTCATTTTTCAAGTCAAAATTTCCAGAACGAAACCGGGAAACCCAATAACGGGTTGTGCGTTCGTTTGTACAGTTCTCTCCGTAAACGTTTTTGATGTCAGAACGTGCCGTTTGTGTCGCGTTGGTGCCACGACGGAACTCATATTCCATAATTACACGAATTTTTAAAGTATCCATTATGACGAAAAATTTTGAAATGTGATGAAAATACAACGCCAATCAAAAAACAAAAGACTGAGTTTGTAAAAAGAATGTCATGGTTTTAAAACAAAATTAATTTGAATTTAGAATACAGAGCCATTAAAAACTTTTTTTATTTGAAATGACCAGTACTGAAGAAAGGCAATTTCATAGGTAAAGACCTAATATTAGGGAAACTGTGTACCGAACCCTGAAAATGTGGCCGTCTGGCACGCGTATCAGTTACATTTATAATATCAATTAGCACAGTTTCTGGACAATAACAATAATTTCTATTATCGCAGCATAAAATAACATAAAATTGCTAATGACCAGACTCTGTTCGATGCACATTAGATCTGCGTAAACAGTTTAAACACGCCTGCTATCGAATTACTTAGTTTAGTGATTCCAGCTCATTCGTAATCATCTTTTGAACAAAATGACCGTACGCGCTGTTTTATTTGTGGTCCTCTGTTTTTCTGCGGCGAATTCGGAACATGTAAACAGGAAGTATTGTCGAAATGGTGAGTAAAGTATACTTTTTTAACCGACTTCCAAAAAAGGAGGAAGTTCTCAATTCAACGCGTATCTATTTTTTTTTCATTGTATGTATTCTGACGTTTCTGCACCGATTTGAAAAAACATTTTTTAATTTCAAAAATGAATAACAGGTGATTCCTTCGTCGTTGAAAAAAATTTACTTACTTGCTTAGCTTACTGAAATGAAATTAGATAACTTATTTATTTCACGTAGGACAACTTTTGAAATAAACTTCTATCTGTTATTTTACTAGCTGATGATGTGTCCACGGGAACTCCTTAATTATCCAGGATAAAAATTAGCCTATGTATTATTCCAGACTATCTTTGTGCCAAACTTCATCCAGATCCGTTCAGCCGTTCTGGCGTGGTTGAGTAACAAACATCCACGCATCTAAACTTTCGCATTTCTACTAGATTTGTATAATTTCCAGTGGATCCATCAAAGTGTATCATCCACAGCGTGAAGTTGGACCCGTGTCCGGACGGTCCCGGGTTCTGTCTCATGCGTCGCGAGAAGCCTTACAGACTCAGCTTTGACTTTACGCCACGTAAGTACCCACCATCCGAAAATAGGAGATCCATAGGATCAAACTCAAACTCAAAGTATGTTTATTCAAAATTGGTACCTACACAGTACACCTTCTGAATGTTATCTTAAAACTAAGGCTACGAAGGTCGCGCGAAGAGCTAACAAACAAAGTTGACAACAACAGACAAGCGCCTGTCTGAGTCTCAACAAGTCAACAAACTCCACGGGTTTATTCCATGCATATCCATAAGTCATAACCTAAGTAAGAGATATCACTGAAAGAGTCGCTAGATTTGCCCATATTTTAAGTACGATAAGAATATTAATTTATCTGTGACTAGCTGATGCGGCTTCGTCTTCGTGGATTGAGGTTTTTTGGTTCCCACGGAAACTCTTTAATTTTCTGGTATACAAAATTTCTGTGCCAAATTCCATCCATATCCGATCAGCCGTTCCAGGGCGTGATTGAGTATCCATTCAATGACAAACATTCATCCATAAATCCATCCAAACTTTCGCATTTATAATGGACACTGGCGCTAACTTGTAAAATTATAAAGGCGAGCCCCCCTTGAGATGCACGGAGCTGCAAATAATATATAATTACGTTTGTACGTAACCGCGACGCGCAGTGCATCTCCGTGCCGGTTGGCCCAGCTCCATATAACCACGTACAAATAATATTTGCTACTAAGTGCAGTATTGCGGTGCGTCTCCGTAGTGGGGCTAGACAATTCAATTCAATTCAGTTCATTAATTCACTTTAGGTACACTATAGGTACACATATTGACGTCCATTACTTACATACAAAACGTGATGGTGATAATTAGTTACGGTATCTTAAAACTAAAGATACGAGGGTTCCAAACGCGCCCTTGTCTGAGAAGAGCCCACAACAAACTCAGCCGGGGTTTTCATAAATTGCTTAAATAAATTGCAGGTTTCGAAGCACAAAAGCTACAGCTATCACTGCACAGTGATGATGATGGCAGCGGTGACTTCAACAACGTGATAATGCCATCGCATGACGCCTGCGACCATCAGGCTTGCCCGCTAGAGGACAACATCAGGACACAGTATGACGTCGACTTTGTGTTCATTAAGAAAACTTATGTGAGTACTTTTTTTATACTAGACTCAGAGCGGTCCGCCACGGCTTCGCACGAGTAGCACTAATCATTTTAATAGTCCATACCCAGTAATAGCCATTAGCCAGTGGGCACTGGGCATCAGAGGTGCGATTGTGTAAGGATTGCCGATCAAATCGTCAAAGTTCGGCGTCAAAGCAAAACAAACCATAACAGCATTAAATTAGAGCTCAATTTCGTGTATATGTCACCGTAAGATTGTAAAAACCGTTAAATGATAATCTAACTCGCGAAATTGTAAACTGTTGAAAGATTGTGAACCGTTCAATGTTCTGAGTGTCAATTTTTTTAATATTCATTGTATTTACGTTTTCTTGTCTGTTTCACGTAGGTTAGGTTAGGGTTCGACATAAATAATCATATCCATTCTCATACGTTTAGGTATGTAGGTACGATACCCTAATTTTTGATCGGCAACTTTTAGACAATCGGGGGGCAGGTTTTACATTAGCACTGCGATATCTTCTCTCTCTTCTCTCATTTTAAAATCATAAGATAGATATGTATGCTATCGCGGAGTTTTTTTAGAACTTTTTGAGAGGAACAATTCCATCATATCGTTGTTTTCGTGTAACTTTTAGTATTTACGCAGCGCACGCCACGGAAACTCAAATGAGACGATTTTTTTCGACTTCATTCACATTATTGCAGTTTTCGGAGAGATCTCTAATTGTTTTGAAAATAAAATATAGCCTATGTTACTCGCTAATAAATTAGCTTTCTATAATTCTAAGAATTTCTGAAATCGGTTGAGTGGTTCTTGAGTTTATCCATTACAAACAAACAACAAATCTTTCCTCTGTATAATATTAGTTGATTTATAATATTAGACTAGATGATGCTCGCGTGGACTAAGGTATTTTTATTCGTGCGGAGACTCATTAATTTTCCGGGATACTAAATTATGTCTGTTATATATTAAGATGGGCCGGAAAAGGTAGCAGATGGACACACTTTACGAGCAAATAAATGTATTGTAAGTCTCAGTAGAATCCGCTTTCCGAACCCGTGGTAGATCCTTACGGCTTATCATAAGTGACACAAGTTGTCCTGTATGTGAAATAAGTAAATCGTTTCATGTCATTTCATTTCATAATTTTTTTTGAATTATCTGTAACTAGATCGTCTTTTTCAGGGTAAATTTCCAATCCAAATGAAACTTTGGAATGAAAACAACGAATCTGAAGCGTGCTGCTTTACATTTAATGTTAAAATGTTAAAATAATAAATCATTTCATAAATGTAAATATTGAATTGAAATTTTAAAATGTACTTATTGTAATTTTTGTCCATTAATAAAAAATGAAGAATCAATTTTATTTTTAATAAAATAGCCAAATTAAATTTAATTAGATGTGAAAATGATGTGGCGCAAAGCAGTGGTAAAACCTAGTGGTATAGATACCCAGCCTCCTATTCGAGTGGTAGCGGTTCGATCCCCGGTATGAATTATAGGAGATAGCCGTACTTTTGATCCCTCTTTGAAACTCTCGTAGAAGTAAGATACCAGATACCAGATCACCACCATAACGTTTTATAAGTAATTGAATTGATACTGTATGAATATACTCACGCTATACTTTAACTTATTGGTTCACTAACTGATTCCCGCGACTTCGTCTGCGTGGCAAAAGTTTTTTAAATTCCCACGGAAACTCTTTAATTTTCCGGGATAAAAAGTGGCCTATGTCTCTCTTCAGGTTCTCAACTATACCCATGCAAATAAACAAAACGATCTGTTGCTCTCTTGCAGCGTGATTGAAGGACAGACCTACAAACAATCACACTTTCGCATTTATAATATTATTAGTATGATTGATGACTTGGTAATTGCTACTCATGACTCCATAGAGTGAACTTCACCACAACATCATCAGTGATCGCGAGAACCGACGATCAATTGGTCGTTAGATTTGTATCAGATCGCAATTATTATCATTCCTTTCCTTTTGAGTGTCAGATTAAGCTATGATTAAAATAACTCGAAACGTTATAGCGCCATATAAAAAGTTAAGTGACCTGTTTGATAAAAATATCTTGTTAGTTCAAAGGTTAAAAAGACAAAGGCGTTTTAGACGCCACTGGCGCTGTGGTTGTACGTAGTATGAGCCTGGAGGTCCCGATAGTTTTAGTGTACATTACCTACATTTACTGTAATGTAATTTTGTTTATTAAAAAGTGTTGAGTTTCATGCCGGCTCTTCTCAGTAGAAGCAGCTTTCCAAAGCAGTGGCAGAGTTCTGACTTTTAAGTGAAACTGGCACGTCCTACATCAAAATATTGAGTCGCGTTCTTCTATCAACCCACAAACGGCATGATCACCTACCATCAGATACGCCAAGCTCTAGCTTCTCCAAAACAAACTTTCTTAGATTTATAAGTTATAACCCGAAGTAAGCACAAAACAAAATGAGAGAACGTAGAGCAATCTCAGATACAAGTAAGAGCTTATCTCAGAATCAGCAATTACATCCAATGTTGAAACACTTTCACACGGACCGACAGACCAATCATGCCTTATAGATATTACAGTGAGCTGACGTATCAGGCTATATCGTATCCACTTATACCTTTTTCGTCACAATTAATTGATTTGATATCAAATAGAAACTACTAGCTGATGCCTGCAACTTCATCCGCGTGGATTGATATTTTGGTTCCCGCGACAACTCTTTAATTTTCCGATATAAAACGTAGCCTATATGTTATTCTAGACTACAATCTATATCTGTGCCAATTTCATCAAGATCCGTTCAGCAGTTCTGACGTGATTGAGACAGATGTTGTTACATCCATCCATCGAAATAAATTATTCTATTCTATTCCATCCATCCAAACTATCGCATATATATTATTAGTATAGATAGATATAACTGGATCGGTAATAGCCTAATTGTTTAAATCTTCGGGTGGACGTCGGTTCGATCTTAGGGGCAAGCTCCAAAATTTTAGTAGTTGTGGGACATAAAAGTTATAAAACTGTTTTGAGTTATACAGTGCGTTTTAGGCAATTAATACAAATTAGCCATTGAATGCAATGTCATGTTCTCACCTGGTGGTAAGTGATGATGCAGTCTAAGATGGTAGCGGGCTAACTCGTTAGATGTATGGCTGTTACCGGCAAACGTGGCACTAAGCGAATTAGCGTATAAAAACCGATTAGGAGTATGGGTTTAATATAACTGGCCCAACAGTTTAACCCGCTGCCATCTTAGAGTCACTTATCATCACTTACCATCAGATGAGATCGCAGTGAAGGCCAACTTCCTGGTGGGAGGCTTCGGCCGTGGCTAGTTACCACCTTACACTTACAGATAAAGACGTGCCAGTTATATCTATCTAAGTAGTCAAGAGCTGACTAAAAAAAACTTGTATTGGAATTTAAAAATCATTTCATCCCAACGCCCAAGTCTAAATCTAGGTTTGGTAGGTAATAAGTAGACCTTTAAGGTACGTGGATTACGGAACGTCCTGTCACATAACGCGAAGGCGTCCCTTAATGGATGTTAAACTAAACTTGTTGATGCTCGTTTGTTACTACAGAACAGGTTTATCAATCTACTAAGTCGTAGTGATGTCACACGCTCCAGATTCTATCGGGACATCTCGACTTTAAAGAAAAGAAAGAAAGAAAAATCATTTATTTACCAATTCTGCCACACATTTCCCTACCTCAAGGGTATGCTACCTCACCGCCTCCATCATCACCACCAATGAGGTATGAAGTACTTCACAATCGTGCATTGTAGAGTCAACATTTCCTGAAGATGCTCCGGTATTGGAGTGAAACTTACGTCAGAGGGTATTTTTGAGGTGGTGTGGTAAATATACAGGGCACCAAGTTCAAGATACGCACTGTACCACATAGTTTTGCCTTCTGTGGCGGATTATAGCGAATTAAACTTCTAGTTTCTCTTCATTGTCATGGACTTCCGCAACTTCTGCTTCTATCCAATATTACTACCGCATTTGCACTTTTATTAATGCTCACAGAAATAGTTGCGACATATTTATTAGTTCTTTGACCTCATTTAAAAAAGAGCTAAAACGTATTTTCAAGTAATTTGTTATCTTCTTCTCAATGTATTATTAACATTTAAATCTACTTTTCGTACTGGAATTTATTAGTTTGTTGACATAGCGACAGCTTAATTTTGCATGTTGTGGTCATATCTAGTAGGTGCAATCTCATTCTTTACCTAAGTCTAATTATTATAAGTTCAGAAAAGATTGTTACCAGTTTTATGGCCCAAATAAAAAAAAATTACAATGAGCTAAACTGCCCAAGTGACAGAAGCGCCGGGACATCAGGAGTCATGTGTGGCACAACCCGAAAAAAGGCTCCAACTCAGCATCTAGGCGCGCGTACGTGTGCGTATTCAAAGCGTACAGAATTGCGCTTATACCAAGAGCAATATAAAAAACTTAAACAATTCTATCAAAAAATTCTACATCAATGAGTATGGTGACCATCTTGCTAATCTTACTAATAATATAAATGCGAAAGTTTGGATGGATGTATGGATGTATGGATGTTTGTTACTCAATCAGCCCCAGCGGCTGAACAGATCTGGCTGGAATTTGGCACAGAGATAGATTATAGTCTGGAATAGCACATATGCTACTTTTTATCCCGGAAAATTAAGGAGTTCCAGAGGGACCCAAAAATCCTCGATCCACGCAGACAAAGTCGCGGGCATTCGCTAGTAATATATAAAAAATATTGGAAGTTAGGTACATAATCATAATATTAAAGTTCTTTTTGAAAGTGCTTTCAAAGTAACAAGTGTCGTTCGAAATCCTTTCTCAAATGTGACTGAAAAGAGAGAACTTTATGGACTATTTATTTTTTCTTACTTATTTTTGCGTCTAGTTCTTGTTCTGAATTCATACACCCGTCCCGTTTTCCAAAAACTATTGGAATCACTTCGGGTCTTGACAATCAACTTAACTATTATTACTCACCAAGAATGAATCGACCCCTATCAAGACACGCGGAAGCGTGTCCAGCCAAAGTTCAAAAAAACTGGCGAGCAGCACCGTGTGTAATATTACACGAACCATTTGGAGCCACTTTTGACCCCCTCATAACTCAAAAACTATTTCACATAAACATGTCAAATTTGGCGCATATATTGAGACCCGTGAGATACATATGTGCTCCAAATTTCATAAGCACACCTCAAATGGTTATTTAGATATAAACGTACAAAAATCGTCATTTTTATGATCAAAGGTATAGATCAAAACTCTGACACGAGGCATGCTACCATTGCTTAAAGCCGTATTATTTTAATATTGTTGACGTTTATGTTGTAGTGTTATAATCATTATTTTAAGGACGTCAAAGTACGTGACATTCAACCGTTAGTTTGAAACAATACTGCTTTAAGCGGTGGTAGTAACTCCTTAACTATTGAAAATGACACATAATTATTATTTTAATGTAAATAATAATGAATAATAATATAGTTGCATTAAAACCTTACCTTCGTATTCATACATTTTGTGCAACGAAACGTCATTGACAGAAAAGAAGAAGAAACGTATTTGAAGTCGTCAGTTCAAGCTGTCAGTCATTGTGATTTGTATTCATTGTTTATAGTGGTTTTAGTGATATCGACTGTTTACCGTGCTTGTTTTCAATGTTTCACAAAAAACTTTTGATTTTGAACTTTTGCAATCAAAATTGATGAGATGTAGAAATGTGCTGTAGAGGTAGTCTGACCATAGATGTAATCTGTCAATGTCAGTGTAACTCTAGGTACACTATATATTTTTCTTGAGAATTCTCGTCTTTAATTATCTTGTACAATGAGTCGTACAATAGAATTACTGGTGGGTGACACACTGACCTTACACCGAATAATAAGTACTTACTAATGTAAAACGTAAACTAAACTAATAGAAAAGTCCTATTACAGTGTAAAGGATTATTTGAATGATAGCAAGGCACGGGTATGAATTGTTACAGCGGCTGATTATGTAATGTTATATTATAAGTACATATATATAATTTCAAATATTTGTGAGATGGTGATAATAAAAAAAAGCGGAGTTTATTGCGGGCTCTTCTCAGACCAGGGCACGTTTGGAACCCTCGTAGCTTTAGTTTTAAGATATCGTAGTTAATTATCACCATCACGTCTTATGCTCTGTAAGCATGACGTTCAGAAGGTGTACTTTGTAGGTACATATTTTGAATAAATATGTTTTGAGTTTGAGATTGAGTTCAATAATTTCTGTACAAAAAGTAATGATATCCCATCAAAAACATAAATGTAAAATGAGAGCCAAGTTCAAAATTGTGATATATATGCCTTGGTTGTTGACTTCAGCGACAAAAGAAGTGAGATCTAAATGGGTGCCAAGTTCAATGGTCAGTCCTGCAATTTATATATCCCATCAAAAACATAAATGTGAAATGAGAGCCAAATTCAAAATTGTGATATATATGCCTTGGTTGTTGACTTCAGCGACAAAAGAAGTGAGATCTAAATGGGTGCCAAGTTCAATGGTCAGTCCTGAAATTTATTTATAACAACATATAATATTTTATAACAACTTAAAATATCATTTCTTCTTATAACTTAGTATAAAATGTTGAAGACTAAGGCTTTGGCTTGGCTAGTTTCCATATACGAATTATTATTAAGTAGGTACCTAAAAGTACAGTTTCTACCAGCAAGCCAAATTTTCGGAAGAATAAAATAAGAACTTACAGCTTTACAACTTGTGAACGCTATAATTCGTATATGAAAACTAGCCAAGCCAAAGCCTTAGTCTTCAACATTTTATACTACGTTATAAGAAGAAATGATATTTTAAGTTGTTATAAAATATTATATGTTGTTATAAATAAATTTCAGGACTGACCATTGAACTTGGCACCCATTTAGATCTCACTTCTTTTGTCGCTGAAGTCAACAACCAAGGCATATATATTACAATTTTGAATTTGGCTCTCATTTCACATTTATGTTTTTGATGGGATATATAAATTGCAGGACTGACCATTGAACTTGGCACCCATTTAGATCTCACTTCTTTTGTCGCTGAAGTCAACAACCAAGGCATATATATCACAATTTTGAACTTGGCTCTCATTTTACATTTATGTTTTTGATGGGATAATCATTACTCAGTCCGGATGCATCAACCATTTCCATCTAATGTAAGGCCATATTGAAATTACTAGCAATTTGCTGAATATGTATCTTTGATGTGGGCTGTCACGGATTTATGACTTTTGACTGCCTCGTTAGTCTAGCATATTCGACTGCGGCCGACGAGGTTCCGGTTTCGAATCCCGGGTCGGACCTTAACAAGTGTTGGGTATTTTGGCAAGAAGTTCTCAGCACTAACCCGGTTAGTGTTAGCGGTGTTTCACCCCCATGCCTCAGAGAGCACACAAAGCCGTCGGTCCTGTGCCTGATCTCTCTCCGGTTGTGTCAGATTTTCCCTCCGATCGTGCTATGACAATAAAGGAAAAATGGAAGCAACCGACTTTGGGCCCAGCTACCACAGGATAGTATATAGTAACTGACACTATTGTACTTATGTAATTTATATACTTACTTATATATTGTAAATTATTGTTAAAAAAAGAGCAACTGCTGAGGTTCTTGCCGACTCTTCTAAACAGAATCTTCTTTCCTAACCGGTGGTAGAGTCAAAACATGACGTAACATAAGAGACAACTGTATATCCTACGTGTTTTAAATAAATAAATTGAAATTGAAATTGAAAGAATCAGAGAGTGCTTCTGCGTTTGCGCATACACTTGTGCACTTTAATATCTCCCGCGCAGATGGCTAATCTCCCTGGAGATAGGCCGCCGTTTCAGAAATGCGGTCAGGGGGGCATTATTATTATTATTACTAACACGGATTTGTATCTAGATCGACTGAATTTGAATGCTGGCATTGTTTGATCTTGATATTGTTTTTTAAATTTGATATTAGAGCCAAGGTGACTTCTACAGGTTATGAAGTAAATAACTCAGACTCAGTCAAGTATAGACGATACTTTAATGAGAGATTGATTCCAAAAGTAAGAAATATGTCTAAAAAAATTAAAAAAGCCGCCTAATATATCCTCAACTATTAAGCGAACGCGAATGTACAGGACCTTAAATTAACTTTAATAATAAATTTCCTGTCAATTTTTTTGCGTTCAAGTTGGCTTACCTACTAAGGTAAATCTGTTTCAGAATTCTTCTTGTGTGAACAATACACGTGGATAGGTTTTGAAAAGTACCATTTGCTCTTTAGTTTCGGGGATAAAAAGTAGCCTGTACTTCCGCGAGATGCATCGTAGGTACATATATATATTCTGAACCTTACTTCAAAATCAGTTAAAAACAGTAATTCGACAGCACCGCTCCCAGATTAAATCGCTTCTTAAGACTTGTTTATATCGCAATTAAGACGTAGCTTAAAATCATATGCCTTGTTCATTAGATATCACAATCTCTTGCTAGGTAACGATCAAATAAAGATCTTCGATATCACGCGTTTGTAAAATAATTTAAACTCGTTCGTTTATAAAGCCTACCAGAAAGTGTTCAGTTTAAAGAATTTTATCGTAATCAGTTATGAACTATCACTTGCCAGCGACCTGTTTTATCAGCGAGGTACCTACTTAGATAAGAGAGTCTTTGAACCCACCACCGTTCCGCTATAAAAACAATCAAATAGCTCTCGAGCTTTCTCGGCTTACTATAAAAGCTTGCGCACATAATATAGACATTGTAAAGTTCTTATTTTGATTTATTTCGCCGCTTGTATATTATTGCACGCAAAATCATTAATCCGCTCAACTCACCTTGACGTAACTGATGGTGCAGTCTAGGATGGTAGCAGGCTAACCTGTGAGGGGTATGACAGTCATATTAAAAATTCATCCAACTGGTAAACACGGCAGACACCAGGGAAATTTCAGAAATTATAAATCCCAAATTGACCCTGCCGGGGATCGAATCCGGTACCCACCACTTTTAGTTTTAAGGTCACCTTCTTAAACTAAAAAAGAACTATTATTTATATGACTATTGAGTAATATTCATAAAAACATAGTAAAATTTTTTCCGCAGCATTGGAAAGTTTTCAATTTTCTGGACAGGTTTTAAAATCTAGGTATAGTGTGCACAAGCACTAAGCTGCAGGCTACAAAACCGGGACCCAGCAGGCTAGCCCAGCTCCGGAATGCGGGGTGAACGACCCCGGCTGCCCTAGGTCCACCTGGATCTAGTATTTTCACGCACCTAGCGGATGCTTTCAATTATCCGATAAACAGCTAGTATAGAGCCGCCTGACAAGTACGTAAGTGATCGTTTGAAGCAGGTAGTTTATGAAAGGGCTTGCGTTAGTAACATTATGGGCCCATTGCAGCGATACCTACCGATATCCAATTGTGAATATAAACCATCCCGGGACCCATTCAAACAAAAAACTCTATGAATTGGTCAAGCTGTTTCTGAGTGTAAGCGGGACTAACGAACGGCATTTCATCTTCTATACTAATATTATAAAGAGGTAAATTTTGTAACGTTGTTGGTGGTCTCTGGATCTCTGGATCTACTGAACCGACTGTGAAAATTCAGGTACCAATAGAAAGCTACATTAGTGAGTGTCATATATTAACACGAAAAATTAGGGAGTTACTGTGGGAATTTAAAAAAAAATTCACGCGTACGCAATTGCGGGCATCTGCTAGTAATATATAAAAGGAAAAGGTGACTGACTGAGCTATCAATGCACAGCTCTGACCGCTGGACGGATCGGGTTAAAATTTGACATGCAGCTGATAGCTATTATTCCGCTGGGAAAGGATTTTTTTTAATACAAACTCTAAGGGGGTAAAATAAGGGTTTGAAATGTGTGTAGTTCCTGCGTTTTATATATAAGAAGAAGAAGATATTAGTGTTAAATACGAAATTACCATATCGCGAACTCTAAAATCAGAATAAGAATGAAATCTGGGCACCCCGACCCCACGCAATCTTGTCTGACCTACTTACCCCTAGACTTGAGAGTGTTTTAATTTAACCCCAACTGCAAAAAGAGGGATGTTATAAGTTTAATGTGTGTGTCTGTCTGTGTCTGTCCCTACCGGCAAAGACGTGCCGCCAAGCGATTTAGCGTTCCGGTACGATGCCGTGCAGAAACCGAATAGGGGTTTGGGTTAAATATTACTGTCATGCCCCTAACAGGTTAGCCCGCTACCATCTTAGTCTGCATCTTCACTTACCATTAGGTGAGATCGCAGTCAAGGGCTAACTTGTAGTGGATAAAAAAAAATTGGTAGTGTAACACCAAAATGGATGAACCGATTTTGATGTAGCTTTTTGTTTTGATTTTGAATTACTTGTTTTTAATCCTGAATGTCGCCTACAAAGGTGAAGCTGAATGAAGGGGCGATGGCCGATGAAGCAAGTTTTCTGGCCTAGCCCATTTATTGCGTTAAAATGGTCACCCTACAATTCAACTCGATGACATGCTTATAGGTGGGAAGCCGTATTGTACGACGTACAAATTGCGATGTATTGCAAAGATAGCCCGGCTGAACGTATAGAGCCAAAGTTTTTTTTTTTTAACCACTACACGTTAGCCCTTGACCGCGAT
Organism: Erebia palarica; assembly: GCA_964035005.1. NCBI lineage: Eukaryota > Metazoa > Arthropoda > Insecta > Lepidoptera > Nymphalidae > Erebia > Erebia palarica. The sequence continues at coordinate 15,666,158 of OZ035989.1, forward strand.
CTCCGCGAAGATGATTTGTGAAATGGTGACGATGAAAAAAATCCCGGCTGAGTTGGTTCTGGGCTCTTCTCAGACCAGGGCGCGTTGGGAACCCTCGTAGCTTTAGTTTTAAGATACCGTTACTGATTGTCACCATTATATTTTATAAATAACTGGACGTCAATAAGTGTAGTGTAACTACCTAAATTGAATAAACATTATTTGACTTGACTTGACTTGACTGCTATCTCACCTGATGGTAAGTGGTGATGCAGTCTAAGATGGTAGCGAGCTAACCTGTTAGGGGCATGGCAGTTATATTAAACCCATACCCCTATTCGGTTTCTACACGGCATCGTACCGGAACGCTAAATCGCTTGGCGGCACGTCTTTGCTGGTAGGGTGGTAACTAGCCACGGCCGAAGCCTCCCACCAGGCCAGACCAGAGAAATTCAGAAATTATAAATTCCCAAATTGACCCTGCTGGGGATCGAACCCAGGACCTCCGCACGTGAAGACAACAGCGCTCAACACTGCGCCACGGAGGTCGTCAAATATAATCATGGCGTATGGAATATGGCGGATTCTACGATTTGGCGGTGACAGCTCTAGCCGTTTGGGCTAAAGGGGGCTTACTATAGATGCACTTTCGTCTTCTATAAACTGATAGACGTTCTGTCTTAGTGGGAGATTTCTTCTCACTCGATCGGGAACTAGGTACGATTTGTATGGAATTGTTAAGCAGTTGACAGCTTGTGCTCCATCAAAGCCGTTGGATCTAGGCGGCGCAAAACCGCGGCAGGTGGAAATCCTCGCAATATACCTATATCCAGCTTTGGACGTCTATGGGTATTTGCATATTACAATTATATATTTTTGAAGTGAAATAGTTATTTGTGTTATATGGGGCCAAATAAAATTTTTGTTCCCCGAGGGCGCTATTTTGAATTCAGAGCAAAGTGAAGGATTCTAAAGTAGAATCCTGAGGAATTCAACATACGCCGCCCGAGAACAAAAAATTTGGCCCCGAGTGACACACACTATTTTTCATCATTACGTATGAGAAAAGGCTAGGAGTATCAACGTACTATGTATGGACATTACCTATACGTTTAAGCACCAATCAGAAGCTCGAACGCGTACCAATCAGAACAGAGAAATGAAAAGTCCCGTGGGCCTAAAAATTACATTTTGCTCCCGCTATCCTCTGAAGCCAATATTCGTTTTTCGAATAGGTATGATGAAAACTTCTTTAGGAGCGTTGAGCTCTTTTTGGTAATTTATATTGAACTGTAAAACTTCTGTAGGCGCGTTAAGCACTTTTTGGTAATTTATATTGAACTGTAAAACTTTTGTAGGCGCGTTGAGCACTTTTTGGTAGTGGGTCAAAATGTAGATTCGCGTGACCGTAACCGACATGCTCACGAATAGCGACATGCTCGCGAACAGCGATAATTATAAATATACTACATTAGAAATTAAACTTTAATGCCTTAGTGTTAAGGTTTATATTTTAATAATTTTTACGTTAAACGTTTTCACTTCTATCGGCAGTCCCTATGACTGGCAATTTTTTATATTCATATATCGTTTTCCCACTTGGCCGTCACTTGTCCAAAAGCCGCTCTCGCCGACTCGTCGTATCGAATGCCGGTCTCGAGTTACCGGGGTTACGTGTTCACTGCTGGCGCGGAACGACATTCGTTTCCATCGTCCAGCGAGCTGGTGTAGGAAATGATGATTGATGAAAGGAAGAGTACGTAATCACTATCACTAACACTAGCGTCACTACACATCATATTATCGATTCTTAGAGCGAATGGGCAACCTCCCTGGCGCAGTGGCGGCAGTGGTGAAGGTTAAATGGTCTTACAGTGGGAAGGCCCATGTCCGATCCCGGAAGGGTCAATCTAGATACCACCCTACCGGCAAAGACGTGCCGGCTAGCGATTTAGCGTTACGGTACGACGCCTCGGTAGAAACCGATTAGGGGTATGAGTTTAATACAAATACGAAATATAAAGAAATACAAAAGTTTAAGAAGTCCATTAGAAGTATGCTCCAGAAAAAAGCTTATCATACTGTTGAAGATTACGTAAATGACAAAGGAGCATGGATTTGACTCGCTCCAGCAATGCTAAGGACAGCTACTGTTACTGTATTCTACAAATTAATGAAATTGTAAATTATTATTTTTCAAAAGAGCAACAGCCGAGTTTCTTGCTGGTTCTTCTCGCTATGAATGGAATTCCGAACCAGTGGTAGATTCACTCGACGATTCAAAAGAATTCATTATTTGATAAATAAACATTTGAACTTGAATTTTAATAAACTTAAACTTGTAAAACAATAACTTTTAATATTAAATAAAATAAATATATAATAATAAAATAAATATTCGTATTTATTGATTTCGGCGACCTAGTCTGCGTGGATTAAGGTTTTTTGATTCTCGCGGGAATATTTTACTTTTCCGGGATAATTTAAGAGAGTAGGTATGTCTTATGTCTTTCCCTGGGATGCAACTATTTTTGTACTAAATTTTGAAAAAGTAAGTTTAGTTGAAAAAAAATAATTTGATTTAGATTTTTTTTACCTATAAGTAAATCCACGAGGTTATTATGTAATGCCATCTAGTACAGAACATTATGTAACGATTACAAAACAATCCACGAAGGTCAAAATCGTCAATGAGCCTGAACTGAATCTAGTTTATGACAGTACTAAATACCTATGACTCACGACTCGGTGCACAGTACGCAGATAGCCGCAAATATAGACAAAGGACACCTAGATCCACAAACTGTAATAGGTAAGACTATTAGTGTCTAAATAATAAATACCACATGAATAGAGCTTATAGAAATAGATATAACTATAGCTTTTGCCCGCGGTTTAATTTTAAACCGTTTTCGCCCTTTTAGGTTAAATTTTTTAAAATCCTTTCTTGGTGGTTGTCTACGTCATAGTTAGTATTTGTATGCTTTTCAGCCCGATCCGTCCAGTGGTTTAAGCTGTGTGTTGATAGCACAGTCAGTCTGTCGGTCACCTTTTCCGGACGACGACGGACTGCAATAAGGACTGCAGGTCGTGGACTGCAAAATTGCAGTTTCGAAGCTGTTTTTCGGCAGTTTGCACAACTGCAATAAAACTGCATATATCTACTGCAATAGAACTGCATCGCAGCTTCCGTCAGCAGCAGTCGTCTCTCTAGTCTTGACCCTAATATTATAAATACGAGTGTATCTGTCTGAAGTGAAGTGTGAAGTGTGTGTCTGTTTATTACGCTTTCACGGCTCATTTTTTTAAACCGATTTTGACCAAACTTGGTACATAGATAATTTGTTGCCCGGGTTAAGACACTTGGTTTTTTTATTCTGGACAGACAAGGACTATCCACGGGATTTTTCCAACACCTCGATCCACGCGGACGTCATTTATTAGTGTTAAATATTGCAAAGAACGCGTTAACAGTGTTCGATCACGAGAACCAATCTCGATACGATGCCATATCGAATGCTGCAGGGTTATGGGTTTAATATAACTACCATATCTTTAACAAGTTAACCTTCTATCACATTTAGAGTAGATAATCATTAATAACTTAGGTACCAACAGATGAGAAAGCAGTGGGGGGCTAATTTGTGGAGGAATTGAAAAACGAAGATTGAAGATATAACTACCTAACCCGTGGTACCATTACATATATTGTTTAATTATTATAAAATACAAGCTGACGCCCGCGACTTCATCCGTGTGGATTGAGGTTCCATAGTAAAAAGTTGCCTATGTGTTGATCCAGACTATCATCTATCTCAGTGCCAAACATCCAGTTCCTTTCAGCCGTTCTGTCGCGATTGAGTAAGAAATATCCATCCATCCATACATCTATCCATCCAAACTTTCGCAACTATAATATTAGTATGGACGCAATGCCAGAAATGCAGATTCGAACCAGCAACCTTTTGGCTGAACAGAAAAGAATCCACACTATGCATAAAATACTCTTTGATCGTAACGATAACCTTTCGGCGCACGCAGCGGCCTCTGAACAAGGCTTGTGGGACCATATGGCATGGTTTATATGGAGTTGGTATCTTTTGCACGAATGTCATACGTACCACGTTCTCAAGGTTTAAGAACAAGGCTTAAAATTCCCGGGTTTTATTCTTGGATTTAAACTTTTACCTATTAGAATAAGAATTTATTTATTGCATATTACACTAAATTTAATAATGGAAGCAGGAAAGGGAGGCCTTTGCCCAACATTGGGGCACTACAGGATGCAAATAATCTCTTATTATATAAAATTCTCGAGTCACAGTGCTAGTTACCATACTCCTCCGAAAGGGCTTGACCGATTTTTATGAAATTTTATATGCATATTCAGTAGGTCTGAGAATTGGATATTATCTATTTTTCATACCCCTCACCTAAAACACCTCAATCCACGCGGTCGGAGTCGCAGGCATCAGCTAATAATAATACCTATATATTTGAATGCAGAGCTTTTGTATGTGTCACCACATATGAGCTCTGACTCGCGCGCGAATTGTGCACTATAATATTAAAAATGCGAAAGTTTGGATGGATGGACGGATCTGGATGAAAGGCACGGAGATAGATTATAGTCTCGAATAACACATAGGCTACATTTTATCCCAGAATATTACAGAGTTCCCGCGGGAACCAAAAACCTCATTCCACGAGGACGAAATTACGGGCATCAGCTAGTACAATTATCACTTTCTGTTTCTATACCTAGAGGTGAAGCAAAATGTCGTGAGGAAACCTGAATATATTCTTCATAATATTCTAATTCGCACTTCGCCAGCGTGGTGGACTTAAGGAAAACCATTTCTGAAAGGACGAGTTAAAACTATGATGAAAACGGTAAATATTCCTATCCAATTAAATACTAATCCCATCAAAAACATAAATGTAAAATGAGAGCCAAGTTCAAAATTGTGATATATATGCCTTGGTTGTTGACTTCAGCGACAAAAGAAGTGAGATCTAAATGGGTGCCAAGTTCAATGGTCAGTCCTGCAATTTATATATCCCATCAAAAACATAAATGTGAAATGAGAGCCAAATTCAAAATTGTGATATAATATGCCTTGGTTGTTGACTTCAGCGACAAAAGAAGTGAGATCTAAATGGGTGCCAAGTTCAATGGTCAGTCCTGAAATTTATTTATAACAACATATAATATTTTATAACAACTTAAAATATCATTTCTTCTTATAATTTAGTATAAAATGTTGAAGACTAAGGCTTTGGCTTGGCTAGTTTTCATATACGAATTATAGCCGTCACAAGTTGTAAAGCTGTAAGTTCTTATTTTATTCTTCCGAAAATTTGGCTTGCTGGTAGAAACTGTACTTTTAGGTACCTACTTAATAATAATTCGTATATGGAAACTAGCCAAGCCAAAGCCTTAGTCTTCAACATTTTATACTAAGTTATAAGAAGAAATGATATTTTAAGTTGTTATAAAATATTATATGTTGTTATGAATAAATTTCAGGACTGACCATTGAACTTGGCACCCATTTAGATCTCACTTCTTTTGTCGCTGAAGTCAACAACCAAGGCATATTATATCACAATTTTGAATTTGGCTCTCATTTCACATTTATGTTTTTGATGGGATATATAAATTGCAGGACTGACCATTGAACTTGGCACCCATTTAGATCTCACTTCTTTTGTCGCTGAAGTCAACAACCAAGGCATATATATCACAATTTTGAACTTGGCTCTCATTTTACATTTATGTTTTTGATGGGATATCATTACTTTTTGTACAGAAATTATTGAACTCAATCTCAAACTCAAACCATATTTATTCAAAATATGTACCTACAAAGTACACCTTCTGAACGTCATGCTTACAGAGCATAAGACGTGATGGTGATAATTAACTACGATATCTTAAAACTAAAGCTACGAGGGTTCCAAACGTGCCCTGGTCTGAGAAGAGCCCGCAATAAACTCCGCTTTTTTTTTATTATCACCATCTCACAAATATTTGAAATTATATATAGGTATGTACTTATAATATAACATTACATAATCAGCCGTTGTAACAATTCATACCCATGCCTTGCTATCATTCAAATAATCCTTTACACTGTAATAGGACTTTTCTATTAGTTTAGTTTACGTTTTACATTAGTAGGTACTTATTATTTGGTGTAAGGTCAGTGTGTCACCCACCAGTAATTCTATTGTACGACTCATTGTACAAGATAATTAAAGACGAGAATTCTCAAGAAAAATATATAGTGTACCTAGAGTTACACTGACATTGACAGATTACATCTATGGTCAGACTACCTCTACAGCACATTTCTACATCTCATCAATTTTGATTGCAAAAGTTCAAAATCAAAAGTTTTTTGTGAAACATTGAAAACAAGCACGGTAAACAGTCGATATCACTAAAACCACTATAAACAATGAATACAAATCACAATGACTGACAGCTTGAACTGACGACTTCAAATACGTTTCTTCTTCTTTTCTGTCAATGACGTTTCGTTGCACAAAATGTATGAATACGAAGGTAAGGTTTTAATGCAACTATATTATTATTCATTATTATTTACATTAAAATAATAATTATTATGTGTCATTTTCAATAGTTAAGGAGTTACTACCACCGCTTAAAGCAGTATTGTTTCAAACTAACGGTTGAATGTCACGTACTTTGACGTCCTTAAAATAATGATTATAACACTACAACATAAACGTCAACAATATTAAAATAATACGGCTTTAAGCAATGGTAGCATGCCTCGTGTCAGAGTTTTGATCTATACCTTTGATCATAAAAATGACGATTTTTGTACGTTTATATCTAAATAACCATTTGAGGTGTGCTTATGAAATTTGGAGCACATATGTATCTCACGGGTCTCAATATATGCGCCAAATTTGACATGTTTATGTGAAATAGTTTTTGAGTTATGAGGGGGTCAAAAGTGGCTCCAAATGGTTCGTGTAATATTACACACGGTGCTGCTCGCCAGTTTTTTTGAACTTTGGCTGGACACGCTTCCGCGTGTCTTGATGTTAAAAATGTTAAAGTTAGTATCTTTGGATGCTTTTTACTCCTTCGCGCCAGGACAAATGAACCGATTTTGCTGAAATTTGGAATACAGATAGCTTGTAGCCTGAATTAACATACAGACTACATTTTACCCCGGAAAATTTGTTCCCGTGGGAATGAAAAACCTTTATCCCGGGCATAGTTAGTTTATCAAGACAGCTCATGCGGGAAATCCAAGGTGAACTGGCTAAGAGAACTTTTACACTGAGTGCTTTAACGGTCGACAACTCCGAAGCCGTAGTCGTATGTACATTGCACATACGTTGTGATGCTTGGTACCCAGTCTACATAATCTAGATGCCAGTCTAGACAGACTGGTCACGAGTTCTATGGACCTGAAAGCTTTTTTATAGATGGATAAAAAATAGCTGTACTTTTCTACCTAATTTATGAACAAAGGCAAACATCGTATTGGGCCTTGGCAGTCTTTGAAAGCTGTATTTAGGTCTCGGCTATCATATCAAGGAACAAGAACAAGATTTTATAAGATTTATGTAATATTTATTGGGCAGTGCGTACTCATTTATTCATGTATTAGTATTATTGCTTTCATGTACAGTGTTCTTATTACAAATACAGAGACATGAGGCCCCGTCAGGGCATTGCAATATAGAATATTCTTATACAATCAATTTAACTTATTTAACTAATAAACAATGACAACTTAATCCAAGCTCTACTTACGTAGGTACCAAATAGATTTGCCTGGTTTTTCGGATGATAAGCGAATTGAGCTTCTTGTTCTGTGATTAGCATGGACTTCCTAGTAGTAACGCCTGCTTCTATAATCAGCATCCCGCAGTTTTTATCCCGAAAATCCAAGAGTAGGTATTATGTAGGTACTAGACTAGTGACGTGCCGGATATCCGTATCCGTACCCGCGGATATCCGAGGGAGAAGAAAGATCCGTATCCGTTACCTTTACCTTTTGGACGGATCTTTAACCTTATTAATTTTCAATACATAGATGAAATTCTATGTATAGGTGATTAGGTAGCAATGAAAAACTATTCAATTCCATTCAGATTATTTTTTATTGCTTGGAATTAAATATTGGCACCTTTATATTGCAAACATTTATCGCAGTGAGTTTCAAGGTCACGCCCACCTATACCATATCCGCGGATCATGACACCAAAATATATCCGTATTCGGATCCGTGTCCACGAATATACTTACATTTTTAACGATCCGGCACATCACTACTAATCTAGTACGATGTAGGTATATAGTGAAATTTCTATATATTCATTATTGTAAGATTTTCACTTACCCGTGTCAACAGAGGCCACTGCCATACTGTCAAGGCTTAAAGCAATACTTATGCAATATTACTCAAAATGACAATTTGACGTCACGTAAATAAGGATTATAATTCTAAAACACGAAAGTCAACAATAATGAAATAATAGGTATGGCTTTAATCGTTGGCAGTATGGCCCCAGCACAAATTCGCAAATAATATTAATAATAATGACTGTGTGTTTTGTTCGTGAGATGGAATGAAATGAAAATAGATTTCTCCTCGTAGGTACGAGTAGGTGCTTAACGATTGCTAGTACTGTAAGTGAATTCCATGCCTCGGGGTACCTTTGTCTTTCTTTGCACATCAAGCCTTACATAGGCACCTCTAAACATACATACAGGTATACATATAGGTATGTACCTAGCTTGGTACTTAGTCAGTACATAGGTACGAGTAACGAGAGAAAGTTAGTAAGACAGGTAGGAATTTAGTGGATTTATCATACATCCGTTTCGGGGGGTGAGTGGGGGTAAGTCAAAATGTGTTTTTGATTAGATCAGAAGCGACTGACGCAGGCTGAAGGGCAGGACGAGAGTAAAGGGTGTATGTGTCACCGTAAGATTGTAAAAACCGTTAGATTATAATCTAACTCGCGAAATTGTAAACTGTCGAAAGATTGTGAACCGTTAAATGTTCTGAGTGTCAATTTTTGAAATATTCATTGTATTTACGTTTTCTTGTCTGTTTCTTGTAGGTTAGGTTAGGGTTCGACATAAATAATCAGGTAGGTCACTTAGGTTCTATCGGGTTACCTAACAGATTACAATTTAACGAAAAATAATGCGTTAAATTGTAATCTTTCGACTGTTTGCAAATTCGCGAGTTAGATTATAATCTAACGGTTTTTACAATCTGACGGTGACATATGCAACGATATTGCCTTTATTAAAATAATTCCTCAATGTTTGGCGCTACTTTCTTTTTTTTTCTTCCCCCATTCTATATCTTACTCCCACTCACCATATTAGGATATTAGGACTTCCTATTGTGGCTAATTCTAGTGGCTAAGCACTATCTCTAAACTAAACTAGAATGACACGTCTAATTTTGTTAACGTCTCTTTTATAATACTCCCTGCGGAAAGAGACAGCACTATGTTTTTTAAGCCTGTCAATTTAGTTTAGAGTTTGTGTTCAATAAGAATAAGCCATTGTTTAACTTGAAAGAAATTTCGGAGGAATTACTTATAATATCCATTACATTATTATATTTTCCAGGATTTGGCAGCTTATTTTTTTTAACTAGTAAGTACTGCCCTTGTATGATCCTACTAACTGCTTATTTTTCTAAATTAGTAACTTGCATTTATTGACTTAATTCGAAATCGAACTCAAGACCTCATGCTTTATGGGTGCGGTCGTGAGAGCAGTCAAAAAATGGCTAATTTATGCCCTTCCTTGCGTTAAAAAGTACGGTAACGTCAGCAAAACCAATTTAATATTCACACGGTAATTTATTTATTTTATTTAGATAACATACCCTAAGAGACCTTACAGTTGCCCAATACGTCTCTCCGGGCTACAGAATTAGAGTGACAACAAATAAAAAAACTTAATGTACTAGCTTACAATTAACAAAATACACAAAAAACTCATAATTTGGTACACAGATCACAAAAACAATGTCATTCCAATAAGACTATACTATAAACTTAATACACATAAACAATAAATTAACTAAAATAATAACAATAAGGCTATTGATTTTCCAATAATTTTTATCACTTATACAAATGACGCTTACATTGCCGTATCACGGACGCGCTATAGCGTACCTACCCGTTAGGTGCATGAAGGGAAATATACATTAGTACACTAGAGTTACTTTTTTCCCTTGGATAAGACTGAGTATGTAGAAAAGTACGGCTATATTGCGCCGAGGCTTTAACATTTCATACCCAGTCATACCAAGAAGAAGGTATATTGTAGGGTAGGGTATTGGGTATTGTACATACTGTTTTTTGTAAAGCCAGCGAATAAATTTCTTTTGAATATTCTCCACCATGTCTATGTATTTATACTCATGTGGATTCCAAATGATGGCATTATTTTCCAGTTTACTTCGCAAAAAAGCATTGTATAATAGTAATAAAAATATAAATAACGCAATAGGGAAGTAACGTTACATAATAACGTTATTTCTACAAATTTCAACTTAGAACGGTTAATTACATTTACTAACATAAGATTAGGTACCTAATAGGAAACACACACACATTATTAAGTATCCACGAACAACAGATGGACGGACAGCGTGACGTGCGGAAACCTGCCCAGAAGGAAGAAGAAAATACCTATTAATTAAGTAAGATATCGACGTACAGTAGAATAAGTACAACCTACCAGTTGGGTCTAAAAACTTGAAATTTAGTACATGAACTCTCTTCAACCGAAAACCACACTTATGAAAAATCCAGTGGGAAATTATCCAAACACATAAAGGAGCGGGCAATAGCTAGTAAAGTTATATAATATGTACGTTTTGTCACAAACAATTAACGTTTCCTTTATTGACTGTCGGTGATAAATAAATGTAGTTTAATTATAACAAACGACATTTTAATGCGTTTCGTAAGACAATATTCAATCGTTTGTCGCTTTCCATCTCTCCTATTGTAAGGACAAGAGCTGGTGGAAAGTTTTAAGCATAGACTGAAATGAATTAGACATCCAGTATCTATATTATGTCGATTATGTTTATCCAAGATCGAACTAGCGTTAAGGGTCATCTTTATAACTCATGACAACTCTGCAACCACCAGTGCCAATTTTTTCTCTTCAGTCGGCTTGAAGTACCTAAGCTACTTGAAATTTCCCACTAGCTCCGGGCATTTTAGACGTAGAAAGTAGGTACTTGAAATGAATTAATATCGTGACACCATAATGTGTTGTTACACAATAGGACTTCTTTACTTATATTTATTTATCTCAGATCACGATCCAGAAATGACCTCTAGGTAATCCTTCAATATAATGGTCGATGAAAGTAATTTACAGAATGACATACATTCAATGGTATTATCAAAACAATTTGAATACAGAAAAATGACTTCTTTGAGTAATCAATCAAAACTGCTGTTCTGAATGAAGTTATTGAGAAGACTTTTTTCGTCGTCGCGACGACGACGACGCGTCGTCTTTATATTTGATGTCCACCATACTTCCACTGTTAGATATAGGTCTAAGTTGGATCGTGCGACTCTTATAACGCTCCCGTGGATAAGTGGGATCTACCACCACTGTCATAATTAGAATTTAGAAGAAGGAGATCTAAAAAGGCAACCAACTTTTGTATTATATTTTAAGACTTATCTATTCTTGTCTCTATTGCTTATTTTTTGTTTTCTATGGGACATTCAAGGTAATAATTGAAGAATGTGTGAATGAATAAACGACCACTAAAACCTAAAAATAAAGAAAAAATAAAATGTTAACAGCTCCATGAAAACACCGTGTTTACATCCATATCTCTCTATGCCTTCATTTGCATTTTAAGTGTTTATTTACATTAATCACAAATTGAAATCATACCAGAATACCAAAACGAGATACCTTCCTAAATTAGACTCAAATGAGAACCTCCTACACTTGTCGAACGTGAACAATATAATTTCAAGCTCAACAGTGGCCACGTCGCATACGCAATTCCTGTCACGACCACGATTGCTCGCTAGAATTACATTAGTGTTCGTTTCTACAACTAAATATCTTGTCCTTTTCACATTTTGATTATTGTTTTAACTTTGTCAGTCATATTTTAAACGCATTGTATGTAATAAACAAAAATTCTCGTATAGCAGAGCAAGGCAGAAAAAGCAGGCATATCAGATATAAAAAGTATCCGATCATCATGTCGGAGGACAAAAAGCGGACACACACAAAAAAGTTTATTCCATTTACTAGGTATTCAATAGGTTTCTTAAAAATAAGGAACCCATTAAATACCCTTCTTTTATTGACAACTGAAAAGTTGCCATTTAATTAATTTGTATAAAGTTTTAGATAATTGACTCGCTTAGTTAATTAAAAGATACACTATTTAAATACTGTTATCATCTGTTACATTAAACAGTTAAAGAATACCATTGAAAATTAATTAATTGTAGTTATAGATTTACAGACAGCGATTATTTAAAGTGAGTAGTCGATTTTAGAAAAATATTTTCCTAAAATGCATTTTCAAAAAGATGAAGTTAGATTTACTACAAATTACAAAACAGTATCCTAGTTACGAAAGTGTGATTAATAACCCCGGATATTCCATTAAAAGATTTATGTTACCGTGACACCATATTAGCATGGCATTTGTAATACAATTGTACTAAATAATCTAGACCTTGAGTTAGTCTCCATAACAATAGGCCCGGATATCTATTAACGTAAGTATACCTAATCGTATTAGCATATCTAGATTTGCCAACTTTAAACAGGTGATTTTTGACTCCAATACCTACAAAGATACCATGTACAGTCGCTTGTCCGAGTCCAATTATGTATTTGTACAGTTATACTTACAGCAGGGCGACCGCGTATCTCTGACAGCTACAGTATAACGATCGCAATCCCCTCTGATTGGACAACACTCTTCCACTATTGGACAAAATCCTTTGACGCAGCAAGAATACCATAAATTCAGCCAGTCACAACAATTAAAACTGTAACAATGATTGATGCAGAAGATACGCGGTCGCCCTGCTGGTTATAATATTGACAGATTTTTTGATAAATGTAAAACAAGTGTTGCGCAAGGGCATTACCGATGTTTGTAAGGAAATCCAAAAAAATATTAAATCAGTCTAATCTCATCAATCCAGGATATTTTAGTGGACGTGAAAGTCTGCGTCTGCAAATAAAAAAAATTTTAAATGGGCATGTTAGCCCGATTGAGGCTCTGCCTCCTTATAACGTAATAGTGTTACAATGGCAATCACGTCTGGTTGGTTAGCGATCTTCCGTTACTGCTACTGGCCAAAATCCGTTGTCGCAACAAGAATACGAATGGTATCTGTATTCGTATCACAATAATTGGGACTGTAATAAGGATTTATGCAGGTTTTACATAATAGGGCTACCCATTCAGGCCCTGGTAAAACAACGGCCTGAATCGACAGCTACATGACACTGACAGCTGGTTGGAACATTTGTAGAAGCTTTACAACTGACCGAGACTAAGCTAACAATGTTTCCACCCACGGCACTGATGCGGTATGGTATGGTGAATAGGCATGACATTGTAAAACAGCCGTACTCGTAATCTGGCATAATGGACCTAGCCTTGGTATATTGGGTGCGTTTTTACAGAAAATTGATAGGACGTTGGTAGACACAAAATGCGTAATTAGGAAATCCTTTGGACAACAGCTGAAATCGTGCAATGGGCTAGCAAGCTAAAGTAGCATCGGAGCTTTATGTCACAGAAATGGCCCCGGCACGGAATACTGACGATGCAGCTCGACACGCCATCCAGATTCCAATCCTAATTTGTTACTGGAATGAAACAGACAGAGGGGCATGTCTGGTTAATGCTGATCACATCGTCGTTTGAGATCTTCTGCTCTGTAAAATGGGCATCATTTTAATTACACACTGACCTTTGCTGAATAACTGCTAGCTTTTATTCCAACTTTTATTAATATGCTACATATTTGTTTTATCTGGTTCAATAGCCTATAGCTAAACAAGCTTCTTTTATATCGCTAGGTTTAGCCCGCGGCTTTGCTCAAATTAGGTTCGATTTTCATACAAATTTCGAAGCCCCATTTTACCCCCATTTTATTTTAGGGGTTGGATTTACAAAAAACCTTTCTTAGCGGATGCTGTCCCAATGTGTATGTATGTATGTATGTATGTATGTATGTATGTATGTATGTGTATTCCACCAAATACAAATAGTAAGTTATTATGAAATATCTCACGGACTCTAGTGTAAAAAGTAACGCTCGAGGCTCAGTTACTACATTTTGCATAACAAAGCCCACGCACACACACAGTATGATTTCTCGTCACTTGTCTCATTCATATGTTAATTAACGTATTTAAAGTGTCATGCTGATACAAATATACAAAATAATAGAAAGGTTTATAGCTACTGATCAAGCAGACTGCGAAGCAGTAAAAGTTAAAACATTCCTGTGTTTTTTAATCCACTACAAGTAAGCCCTTGACTGCTATCACACCTGATGGTAAGTGATGATGCAGTCTAAGATGGTAGTGGGCTAACCTGTTAGGGGCATGGCAGTTATATTAAACCCATGCCCCTATTCGGTTTCTACACAGCATCGTACCGGAACGCTAAATCTCTTGGCGGCACGTCTTTGCCGGTAGGGTGGTAACTAGCCAGGCCAGACCAGGGAAAATTCAGAAATTATAAATTCCCAAATTGACCCCGCAGGGGATCGAACCCGGGACCTTAAGCGCTACACACTGCGCCACGGCGGTCGTCAAAAATGTTAATTTACGACTACGTAATAAAAAGTTACCATCGATGTACTTAAGTACATCTTTAATATGTAGGTAAGTGTTAAGTGTATTGTAAACAAAAGTAGATATACAGAGTCGAGGAATTACAATATATCTTACAATCCACACTTATATCACTATCCATGCGAAAGTGTGCTTTCTCTGACTGTTTAATTACCCTTTCAAGACTAAAATACTGACTGACTGAATGACTACTTCCAAATTGATACTTTGTTCTTCCATTCTATCGTCACATTTAAAGCAAATACTCCGAATATTTTGTAAATTGGCCAAAAGTCATAAAAATAACTTCACAGAACTTCACAGGTTTAAAAAATTAAAAATCCCACGCAGGCAAAGTCGTGGAATAAAGTGAGAGATGCATAAAAATTTATTCCTAGCAAGTAGCACTTATTTACAACGCACTGTGATACCAATTATATTAATTTACTTTCACTTTGGGCACTTTGAATATTGTACGTAGAATCCTAATTAGTCTCATGAATGGAAAGTATCAAATCTGTTATGACACGATCACAATCTAGATTCCAGACCGATTAAACGATCCGTCGAAGAGTTAATTAGTTATGCAGCTTAAAGATCTTCATCGGAGTGCTGGACTCCGGCTGTGGACGTCTACTAACATTTAAGTATCTTGTCTTGTAACGTCTTCCACATACCACGGTCTTGTAGCTTCACTAACCTGGATCCAGCGGCTCCCTACGAATCCTTCCCTAAACATCCTAGCATATTATGCCTACATAGATGATGCATAGAGGACCGAAATTAAGCATGAACCTAATTTATTTTATTTCAAAGACACGATCCTAATATATTTACATAGATAATGCAAAAAGGATCGGAGATAACCATGGACAGATTTTATTTTATGCCACTACGATCTCATCCAGTGGTAAATGGAGATGTAGTCTGAGAAGGCAGTGGGCTAGCCCATTAGAGTATGACATTTAATTATAAACCCATAATATCTCTAATCGGACATAGCATGAAATTGAGAACAAAGGTATTAATGAATAATAAGATAATTTTAAGTCCTTTACAGGTGCATTCATCCAAATACACTTAAAATTTTAATGAAGGCAGATGTCGGCTATGTTTATCGCATCAGCTGTTGCACACATGTTGATAAAACGTTGTTAATATAAAAAAATGTTGATCTATAGATGCGCGAAAAAATGCAGCAACGGCTCGATTACCGAATTAAAGAATTTAATGATCCGTGAATTATAGACGACCAAACAAAAACTCTGACAGCTGTTTTCATAGCTAAAAATAACTTTATTGCTGTCGAATATCCTTTATCAAAATATATAAAACCACAGTAAACATAAAACGAAAAACGGACTGACTGATCTATCAACGCGATCAATTATCAATTAGACCGATCGGGCTAAAATTTTGCATGCAGAATGCAGATAGATAGCTATTATTACATAGGCATTCGCTAAGAAAGGATTTTTGAAAATCCAACCCCTAAGGTGATAAAATAGGAGTTTTTTTTAAAAGGAGCTAAAACCCCTTAAGGGATAAAATAGGAGGTTATTTGTTCAATAAAAATCTAACTTAACGTGAGCGATGCCGCGGGCAAAAGCTGTTACTTGTGTCCTTTTGCTGTGCATTCGTAAAGGGCCGGTCACCTGCTGCTCGTCCCTACCGGTTAACCTGACGCCTGCTTGTTATTTAAAAAAAAAATCCTTTCAAGAGCAAGTAATTTTGTTAATAACTTTGTAAAATTAAGTAGCTTATAATCCTAACTTGGACCATTAGGATGTATTTTTTTATTTTATTTTATACTAGACACATTTTGAATTTAAATTTTATATTCTTATATTTTAATAAAGTCATTTTAGATAATTTTAAATTAAACGTAATAGAATTTTTGCACACCGTCTCCGACAGTAGATTGTGTACGGGAAGTTCCTACTTTAAACGGCTGTTATCACCCACAATTTTGCAAAATAAATGATTTATGATTTATGATCCCAGGGGCAACTTTTTTTTTCCTAATCCACACAAGTCGTGGGCATTACCTATCTAGGCAGGGGACCTTTACAAATAATAAATAAAGTACCTGGGTAATTAAAAGGAAATAATAGAAAAAACCTAGAACGAGGCCGTTTTATTATTAGGCCTACTTATTATCTTCAGCAATGTGAGTACACGTACAGTGGTGTAAATGATTGCGTAGTAGAATACTAAAACACCACATTAATTAAATAGATAGTAAATAATATTCCGCGGTTTCAACGTTTCTGCGGACGCTACCTAGATACAGGTACTCGATTACTCAATAGTTCCACCTTGCAGCCGCAATCAACTCGAACGCATTCTAGCGCTAGTATCGCTTACGTCGCCAGCGCAAAAGGACGTTCGTATTAGCTCGCGACTTCGAAAATACGTTTTTCGAATCGATGTTATTGAACTATAAAATCACTTAATAGGAAAGTGTGAAGTGTTAAGTGATACAAAGTGTCAATAAACGAGTGCTTATACTTATTTTGTGTGAATAAAGAAGTATTCTCTTGATTTTCATGAAAAAAATCACGAAACAATACTTTTAACGGACCTTACGGATTTGCGTCATTTCTATTGGTTATTCGGTATGTACATTGAATTATGGTTGATTTTCTATGGTGTTTTAAGTTTTTATTTACTTGCACGGAAACCTTAGCGGTTAAAATTAGAAACATTCCGTTAATTTGAATGTCGCTTCTCGCTACGGGCCCATTTTATACCGGTTACAAGTAGATAGGTACCTATAACACGATCGTTAGAATCAATTTGAAATTGAGACGTTTCTATTTTATCTGTAAGTTTTTTATCGCACTAGTGAAGTAAGAGATCAATAAATTACACGTCACAAGGTAGGTAAGTAATACCAGAAAATATGCGGATATCGAATGAAATGACCTCAAGGTCACAAACGTCAACTGATTTGCGATTAATGTAGGATTACCATAATTTTTTCAGGACTTGTTAATTTTACTGATAATATCGATAAAATTTATTAAAATACTTATTCTTTACTTAGTTACCTACGTATTTTTACCAAAAAGTATTTAAACTTTTTTACAATTTTTGTAAAAATAAAAGTGTCTGTTAACCTTTGAACCCTTTTAAATGACAGTTTGCACGGGTAGAAAGGTAGGAACGGCCTGTCTACTTGACCCAATTTCAATGAATTTTGACATAAGTAAAATACCTAGCTAACGTCCCAGAAATGGAAATACGATAAGTAAGTACTTACTTCGTATCCCGGTAAGTACTTACATAAATCAAAAAGCTTAAAGATCTGAAATCCACGCAGACGAAGTCGCGAGCATCACCTAGCGGGCTATCAGGTAGGTGCAAAATAGTTACCGGCTTAACGACGTCATATTGTAATCACGGTCTAGAATAATGGATGTCTGCAATCTGATTATTAATTGTGCTATTCTTGTGTCCTAGAGGCTAGACGATGCCTAGGTACCTGCCTAGGTATGCTAGATACTAGTAATTATGACTATCATTAAACATGTCAAGTCGATGGTCATGTGAGAGCCCGTAAAAACATCTTCTATTAGAAAATAAAAAAAATACTGTTGGATTAAGTTCTTAATAGGTAGTTAATACCTACCTACTTATGTAATTGGAAATAGGTAGTCAAGCGCGCTCCCATATTTTACCATTTCATTTCTGGTTGTAACTATCTACTTTAATTATAACTAGCTTTTGCCCGCGGCTTCTCTCACGTTAGGAGTTAGGATTTTCATACAAATTTGGCAGCCGTATTTTACCCCCTTCATTTCATTTCAAAAATCCTTTCTTAGCGGATGTCGTAATAGCTACATGTATGCCAAATGCCTGATCCGTCTAGTGGTTTGAGCTGTGCGTGAATAGATCAGTCAGTCTGTCACCTTTTCCTTTTATATATTTAGATTACTTAGGTACCCATTATCATCATCATCGCGTGCCTTCTTCAAAATGAAGTTTGGCGGTCATCATCCGAAAAACTTCTCTATTTTGTGGCGTCTTTCGTGCATCTTTGAGCTTCGGATAGCTAAGCCCCACCCACTCCCTTATATCGTCCAACCACTTGCGCCGTTGGCGACCTGGAGCTCTCTTGCCTGCAATTGTTCCTTCCAAAACTAATCTTGGAAGTGAGAATTGGGCTCCTCTTTGTAGATGTCCGAAGAAAGCCATTTTGCTCCGCATGATGGTGGACATGAGTTTACTGTATTTGTGGACTAGTTCCAGTACCTTAGTGTTAGGTGTAAAGCTGTTCCAGGTAACATTTCACAAGGCGGCATCTTAGCTCGAGCATCACATCTTAAGTACCTACTACCTAGTTAATTAATTAGTTAGTTATCTCAATTTCATAACAGGCACGACACATGTAGAAAGAATGCCCAATGTCAGACCAACTGGGGTCGTCCTCAACATTGTGCCACGACCACCCGCACGGTAAACTCGCCATGCCGGTTTCGGAGGTCAGGGGCCATGCTTCTATGGCTTCGCTTAAAGCAATACTTAAGCATTAACACTCGAAATGACAGTTTGATGTCACGTACCTTAACAACCCCAAAATAAGGATTATAATTCTAAAACACGATTGTCAACAATAATTAATTAAACTATAATAATATGGCTTTATGGCAGCATGGCCCCCAGCACCATAAAATTATATATTATTGCTTAAACTTAATATTCATAAAATTTGAGTCCATGTAACTAGTCTGACAGTAATAGAAACATAATAATATACTATACGAGTACCTTTACAAAAAAATAATAAGGTAACTAACAAACAAGTAAAAATCTATTTAGATTCGACGACGTTATGGAACAAAATACGCTTTTAACCGCCTATTCCCAAGGAACAACAAGGATTCAATCGTGTCACAAGTACATAATAAGCCTCAGTACATGCCTGGTAGTGACATGAACAAAACCAGTTTCACTTGCGCTGCGATAGCCATCTGTCCTCTACAGTTCACTTGAGGTGAGCCGGTAGCACATTATGCTGCTAACGTTATTCGTGAATCCATCTATACTAATGTTATAAACGCAAAATTTGGATGCATAGAGGATGTTTATTACTAGATAGATAGCTGGAATAACACTTTTTATCACGCATAATTAGAGAGTTCCCGCGGGAACAGAAAAACCTCAAGACCAGACCAGGGAAAAATCAGAAATTATAAAATCCGAGACCTCCGCACGTTAAAACAACAGCGCTCAACACTGTGCCAGGGAATGTAAAAGTAAAATCCTCCTCAATATGTAACTATTGCCATAATTAACTTAACTGCCTCGTTTGTCTAGTGGTTAGCACGTTCAACTGCGGCCGGGTTCGAGTCTCGGGTCGGGCCATAATTACGTATTGGGTTTATCTGACTAGAAATACTACCTAATAAATTATACCTATAAGTGGCGTGCCACACGGTTATAGACCTTATGTACTATTTTTAATTTAAGCTTTGTGTACTCGCCTTTGGTATACCGAAATACAATAAATAAAATAAATTCTCAGTACCCTGAGTTAGGAAGCGGTGTTTCACCTCCGTGCCTCGGAGAGCACATTAAGCCGTCGGTCCCGGTTATTATCACTAACATGATAATTGTCGTTAGAGCCCGCCAACCCGCATTGGAGCAGTGTGGTGGGTTTAAGCTCTAATTCCCTCTCCTATTTGAGTGGAGGCCTGTGCCCAGCATGTAATGGGCTGTAGTGTTGGAAGGTGGCCATAATTAGTTTGGACTTTGGATATGGAAAAGCAAAAACACAACCGGCATAGATCCAAGATTGGGAAGTGTAGTTCACACGGTTGGAGTTGTTTCAGTAGTGATCAAAACGTGTGAACTGGATGTTTGACCGGCGTCTGCGCCGAGGTCGAATTAGTGAAAGTACGCTTTTTGGATTAACTATATTTATCGTTCTAGAATAGTACCAGAATGTACTGCGCAAATAGACATTTGACTACTTTAAGTGGGTGATTTGTTAATGAAATTACTTAATACTTGAAATCCCCGGAGTTTTTGACCAAATCCATACAGCCAGCGCTCAAAGCAATATTTAAGTAATATTACTCAAAATGACAGTTTGATGTCACGCACCTTGACGTTTCTAAAATAAGGATTATAATTCTAAAACACGAAAGTCAACAAAAATTAAACAATTTGGCTTTATGGCCCCCGACCTTTATGGCGTTTTTTCTTTGTAGTATCAGTAAGCAGGTGCGTCTTCCTATTTACTAGGACATCTACCTATTCTTGTTACATATTGATTGAATAAAAGTTTAAGTTCATTCATGGTCAGTTTTATTTGTTCGATAATAATAAAAGCGGGATGAGTTAAAATCCGTACTGTCCCCGGAATTCCCATAGAGATGGATATGGGATAAGAAGTTTCTCTTTTTCTTAGTAAAACAAGCAAATATGAGGGATTTTAAGCTAACCTAAGCTAGGTACCTACGTTCGCACTGCGAAAAACATTCGCGCAAATTTTATTCTCGCAAATCACAATTGACTTAGAGTCCAGCGCCCCCCCCACATGATAGTAGGTATAATAACGTAGGTACACTACTGTATTACATGTCATATCTAGTTTTCAAAAAAAGAGCAACTGCTGAGTTTCTTGCCGGCCCGTCTCAGCAGAATCTTCTATCCGAACCGGTGGTAGAGTCAAAACTTGACATACCTAACATAAGAGACCTGTAGTGTACGTCCTACATGTTTTAAATAAATTGAGTTTGAGTTCGCGATTTGTCCTATGTCGCGTATGGATTTCACCTAGGTACTTCGCACTGCGAATGCGGTGAGCGTCATACCTACCTACAACTCCGTACAGCACAAAATATTTTCTCGAATACAATCCTTACCGCACCACGTATTGGTATCAAACGAGAGATTTTAGTACGTATACTTACATTTATTATGATTTCTAGTGTTACAGAATTGCGAAAAAAATTCGCGCGAATACTTTTCGCAGTGCGAACGTAGCCTTCATTCCACGGGGATGAAGTTGCGTGATAATTAATCTAGTAGGTTTTTCTAAAATATTAAATCAAAAAGGAGCCGATTCGGGCGACACGAGATGGTTGGTAGACGTCAGTTCACCAATCAATGTTTCCGATATTATTTGCCACAGTACATGCCGCCTGATAAGATTACCGCTATCCGCTGATAAGCGAGCGTTGCTAAATTGCTTGCGTCACTTCCTAAATACGTACTTCAGTACTTGCTATAAATAGATAACAATAACTAGATTTATTGGTTCTAACTAGCCAGGATTAGTTCCGGTATTTCAGTTCGGAAAACGGATGGACGTTAGGGTCACAACTCCCAAGGTGCTGGAACGGCGACCTCGCATTGGATAGCGTAGCGTTGGCAGACTCCCCACTAGGTGGTTAGACAACCTCCGTGGCGCAGGGTTGTGCGCTGTTGTCTTAACGTGCGGAAGTCCCGGGTTCATTCCCGGGTCCCGGGGATCCCGGGGTTAATTTGGGAATTCATAATTTCTGAATTTTCCCTGGTCTAGCCTGGTGGGAGGTTTTGGCCGTGGCTAGTTACCAGTTACCACCCTACCGAAAAAGACGTGCCGCCAAGCGATTTAGCGTTCCGGTGCCGTGTAGAAACCGAAAGGGTATGGGTTTTATAAAACTGCCATGCCCCTAACAGGTTAGCCCGCTTTTATCTAGACTGCATCATCACTTACCATCAGAGGAGATCGCAGTCAAGGGCTAGCTTGTAGGGTATAAAAAAAGGTAGGTAGGTAGTAACTCTTGCGAGTAGCTAACAGGAAGTCGCTAGACCCAGGTGGCGTAAGACCGTGGCTTGTGGAAGACCTTACAAGAGACCTAGGTCCTATGTAGCAGTCTATCGGTTGACGACGTCGACGACGACGAAGTATTAACACAGTAAACAGATTAACTAATTTTAAACCTTAAGTAGTTACTTAATATACTAATTAGAAAGACACCTTGACCTTGGTAGATGTTGAGAGCACACACAGAATATTTAGTTGCGATATTTAAAAATGGTGTCACGATGTTAGCAAAGATCTGGTTCAGAGTACCTATGCTTGACATTTCAATTCGGTACTTATTACAACGCCCCGCAATCATCGTATGAGGAACACAAATAACTCGAGTATCATTTGACTATCTGAAGTACCTAGGTATATTTTTTTTTATATATCTACTTATGTAATAATTTCAGTTATACTCTCTTATCAACCCACTGACGAGCTCAGTACCGAGCACGAGTTGCCTCTCGAAATGAAGGGTTTGGCCATAGTCCAGCACGCTGGCCAAGCGCGGATTGGCAGACACACACCTTCGAGAACATTATGAAGAACTTTCGGGCAGGCACGTTTCCTCGCGATGTTTTCCTACACCGTTTGAACTTTTGAAGCAAGTAATATTCAATAACTTCGAAAAGTTGGAGGTGCGTGACCGGGGATCGATCATCGAACCCGCAACCCCATGCAAATCAAATCAATATTCATTTATTAAAATTAGGTACACTGTAGGTACACTTATTGACGTCAATTAAGGATGGTGATAATCAGTTACGATATAATAAAAGTAAAGCTACGAGGAGGAGGTCCGGTGTCTTAACCACTAGGCTGTACACCTATACATACTTATTTACAGTACGAGTACCTACCTATATTCATACACAAACATCAATTTGCCTTAACAAAAGCTGCCCATTTACTTACCTTATTATGTAGTGTCAATGCACTCACCTACTTTCGTATATTTCGCAATGCAGGTCTTCCAATTAAGTAGGTAGTTTATTGCTTAATTTTTTTATTGGAGTAGAATGGAGATCTGGTTCACATATTCATCTTATTGGCAGCTGGCCGTGCCACCACTACATAACGTCTCACTGCTGGGCATAGGCCCCCACTCTTATAAGAGAGAGGGAATTAGAGTTTAGACCCAACAGTCACCACGCTGCTCTAATGCGGGTTGGCGGGCTAAAACGACTATTACCGTGTTAATGATAATAATAACCGGAATCGACTGTTTAACGTGCTCTCCGAGGCACCGGGGTGAAACACCGCCAACTTCCTAACTCCAGGCTAGTACTGAGAATTTCTGAGAAAACCCAACACTACTTACTTATGGCCCGACCCGGGACTCGAACCTGGGATCTCGTCGGCCGCAGTCGAAAATGCTAATGCTGCATGCTGTCCGTGCTATGGAAAAAAAGCGTGCTATGCTTTTGCGCTACGTGCTTTATTAACCACCTCTAGTCTATTCAGGCCACAGAGTAATAGGTCAGATCAGACAGACCACTATAAGTATATAAATTATTTTCTTGCCGGCTCTTCTGAGTAGAATCAGCTTTCCGAACCGGTGGTAGAGTCTTAACGTATCATACATATAAGTGACACAAGTTGTCCTACATGAAATAAATAAATCATTTATCATTTATATTATTACTATTATTAATGTTAAGTAACTTTATTTAAATACTACCTAGATGATGCCCGCGACTTCGTCCGCGTGGTTAGGTGTTTTTTGATTCCCGCGGGAACTCTTTAATTTTCCGGGATCAATTTGTCCTTCCCCGGGATGTAATCCATCTCTGTACCAAATTTCAAATTGTTGAGTAGTTGGGCCGTGAAAGCGTAGCAGACAGACAGACAGACACACTTTTACATTTTAATATTAGTATGGATTTAAGGTTGTTGTCGATTATATTACTTAATTATGATTAATTGATTCAGGATTTAAATATTGTTGGTAAATTTAATAAGTACTTGTACTAACTTACCTAATTCTTTGCACGTTAGCATTGGCGAAACATGTATGGACTGTCATCATAATTGTACAATGTTTCTATAGTCTAGGCCAGGGATTCCCAAACTATTTTGGTCAAAAGACCCCATTTCCAAAATGAACTGATACCTCAGACCCCCATAGCCAAATTACTTTAGAAATCCTATCTCTAGTTTTTTTCCTATTCATACAAAATACTTACCAATTTAAAAACTATGCGGTTGGTTAAGTGAGTAAACTTGACAATTTTTCATCAAAATTTAACATTAGACATCAAATTCAGTAAATATCAAGTGTAATTAATACTTATTAATACAAATTTAATTAATCGACCCCTATTTTAATGATCGATTTTAAGGGTCGATTTTTAGACCTCGGCGACCCCCAAAATCAGTTTTCGTTTATGTCGACCCCTGGAAAACCAAAATCGACCACTTTGGGAATCCTTGGTCTAGGCAATAAAGCTAGTTGACCCCAACAATAATTCCTCAGCCGACGAAACTTTATAGGATGTTAAATTATCATGAGTTAACGTATATTATTAATATATCCACCAAAAAATCAAAAAGGAAGTAAGGTTTTTTATGCTATACCCAATTGTTAAAGTTACCTTCATCATCGCGTAAACGCAGTTTAGATTTCATCATAAAATCGGTTTAAATATCGATGTTCTGCATGATTATTTCATTTGATATTTCGGTTTTAAGTGTAAATATACTACCTACCTGCTATTATTTTTAAAAAAAATCGAGAAAATATTCAGTCATAAATATTAAGTTTTCGGTATAAATACCTACCTAACTTCCGGATGTTTTTTTTTGTTGGATATTTTTGTGTAAGTTTTGGATTTTCCAATACTAAAACCTAGATAAGTTTCATTGACTGAGGATTTAATGCGGGGGTCTCCATACAACGAACCGCCCCATTGGCGAGACCACTAGCAAATAAACGATTGATTGACTGATTATCTATGGGCAAAAATGTCACACTAGAGGTTAATCAACTTCAAGTTAGACCTTGACTGCAATCTCACCTAATGGTAAGTGTCCAACGATGCAGTCTAAGATGGCTCAATAGTTTTGGGGCTGCGGTGGAACAAACATACATTGTATGTATACAATACACAGACTGCTAAAATCATAACCCTTCCTTTTGACTTTGCCGTCGGGCACAAAAGAAAACAAAACCATTCACAAGTCATTAAAAAAAAAACACGACTGCCCTGCCAAAAAACGAACTAAAGAGTTAAAAATCTAAATTAATCTAGTTAAATTAAAATCTTATTCACATTTTTATTAATGATATTTTTTGTGAATCACTGGATATTGAACTATAGTGTAATATATTTTTGGAATCTACAAGTCTTATCATTTTCTAGACGATGATTATATACTTAATCTTATTTTCGTTTTTTTTTAACTTTAGTTTTTTATGCGGGACCATGGTCACCCCATCAATTTTATTTTTAATTTTACTAGCCTTTGTCACCTGGAATCAGTTAGGGATTCTAACGATACCTCATTTATCAAAATCGGTTGAGGCGTATAGAAGTTATATTATGGTGGAATATACAAACTCACATACATGCATACATGAACCCTGAAAACAATATACTCCTTTTTTCAGGCAGTCCTATAAAAAGAGGCCCGAGGCGCCCTGACCTCCAACCGTAGCCGGTTACTTTTACTTCATCACATCCAGTTGAGAGAACGTCGACATACGTACTTACTGGAGAGTGGAGAGGTTGCCGGTTCGATTCCCGCGTACTTTCGCCATAACTAATCTGCATACAATGCAATCTAAACGAGTTTGTTGGCCCATGAGATAAGCGATTTCATAAACTCTCAATAATTTGGCAACATCATCTTAGCCAACACGTATTTTTTTAGTTATATCGAGTAGTTAACTTAGTCTATCCAAAAAATATTTTATGACGCTAAATCCCAAATATTAACTTTAGGGTTAGGTTTTAAGTTATTATATAAGTAAATAAATGATCTTTATTGATCAACAAAATGACTGACAAAATTTTATCAAATTAACTTAAATGGGACATAATATATTTATATTCTACTTAATTTAAAACTGTGTGGTCCATGGGCCCGCATCCTCAGCCTGCGTATGTGTACCCGTCTTGTATCCTTTTCTCATTTTTATTAACTTTAGTTCCGCTTTCTATTTCAATGTGTCCTTTGCCCTAAAAGTTGCCTGAAATAGACCGCTGTTTAAGCGGTAAGGCCGCCTGTTGTGCCATGGCCATTAGATTATTACTTTTGTATTTTTGTTTTTGTATGGTGTACAATACAGTATTTTTACTTTACTTTAGTTAAGATATAGGTAAGTAGATAATATAAGTAAGTAATGTATTTTTAAGATATTAAAAAATATTAAGTCATTATGTAGAAATGAAACGTTATACTTAATAAATATTATATTATTAGGTATTTAATTTAATGTTACTAGGACAACTTATATCACTTATATCAGCAGTTCAGCAGGGCGACCGCGTATCTCTTACAGCTACAGTGTAACGATCGCAATCACCTCTGATTGGATAACACTCTTCCACTATTGGACAAAATCCATTGACGCAGCAAGAATACCATAAATTCAGCCAATCACAACAATTGATACTGTAACAATGATTGATGCAGAAGATACGCGGTCGCCCTGCAGGACGTGGCTATCTGTACAGAAAGTAGATTTAACTGAGAGGAGCCGGCAAGCAGTTCAACTTCAAGGGAGGCTTGCACGTTACCGCTAGTGCAGTGGCCTCTCGTATTATGTTAGCGAAAAGAAATCGCACGAACGATAACAGCACGTATTAATTTAGCAGGTGGGAATTAACGTGTGTGACCGACATTATAATTTATAATATTATTATGTATATCAATTTGCATAAAACAACAAGTGTTTGTTTGTGTGGGCTTACGTACACGTCTCAGTAAGTTCCACCCATACTATGTTTAATACTGAACGCTTGGTTGTGTCTTTTTTTATTTCAGTACAAGTTTCTGGTCTGTAAGTAATGATGCAGTCTAAGATGGTAGCGGGTTAACCTGTTAGGGGTATGGCATTTATATGTATTAAACCCATAGCCCTAGTCGGTTTCTAGTTTCTACACAGCATCGTACCGGAATGCTAAATCGTTTGGCAGTACGTCTTTGTCGGTGGGGTGGTAACCAGACCAGACCAGAGAAAATTCAGAAATTATAAATTCCCAAATTAATCCTACCTGGAATCGAACTCGGGACCTCCCACGTTAACACAACAAGAAAACATAAAATAAAAAATACATCAAAACATAAAATACGTCTGAGAGGTCAAGAGTCCCAACAGAAGCTGAGTGGCTTACCCGTTGACATAGGTGGACGATAAACGCGGTAATGCGACGCGACAGGAAAAAGCGATAGCTAACCCTCTACGTGGCTTACGTAGCCGCGTAGATAAATTTGTCATTTTCTATATAGTCGTATCGCGTCGCGTTGCGTCTAATCTATCCAAAACTGGAGAAATTGCCAGCTCCATCCATTTTCTAATAAGTTACTAGGACTAGGTGTAGTTCAGTACAAACGTAAATAAAATAGATAGTTAACTACCTATTGTCTAGCTAGTTGGTAATCAAAAGGGTCTATAATAGTAGGGGAGTCCAAGAGGGGATTTTTGGATTCACTCCAGCGCGGCAGAGTAATATAAAGGGGGATTCTGTGGACCCTGTAGAGTACCTACACCATATATGAGCCCTGTATGTTAGTGGGTCTGTCTAGGACAGTAGATCAGAATATTAGATAAATGAAATCGATCATCAGAAATACTCGAGCGCGTCAGATTAGAGTGAGTTAATTACATGCTGAAAAGTGTACATTGAAATAATCTGACGATTTGAGCGAGACCTAAAAGAGTTGGAGTTTTTTAAACTCTCCAACAGACAACTTTTCAGCATGTAATTAAACAGCCGCGCTGGAGTAAATCCAAAAATCCCCTCTTGTGCTCCCCTACCATAATGTATGTGTACAATACGAACTACGAATGATCTTATTAATTCTAATCGTTGTTGACGGATCTGCATTGTTGTTGAGACAATTGTTTCAAATAGGTAACAATTGCAATCAAATAATTGCTGTACATTAATTAGGTCACGACTATTAGGTGTTTCATTTGAGTTGTCGTACCTATACCAACAATGTGACTAACCTATAGCTGGCGCCAAAGTCGCGTCTGAAGTTGACCGCAAGATGCGTCGCAATAGCATATTTTCACGCGTAGGTATTACGTACTTTTTAAATCCCTTTTTTTGGGTTTTTTATTATATATATGTCACCGTAAGATTGTAAAAACCGTCAGATTATAATCTAACTCGCGAAATTCTAAACTGTCGAAAGATTAGAATTTAACGCATTATTTTCCGGTAGATTGTAATCTGATAGGTATTTAAACTCGATAAAACCTAAGTGCCCGGCCTGCGGCACTACTTGATTATTTATGTCGAACCCTAACCTAACCTACAAGAAAGAGACAAGAAAACGTAAATAAAATGAATATTTCAAAAATTTACACTCAGAACATTGAACAGTTTACAATCTTTCGACAGTTTAGAATTTCGCGAGTTAGATTATAATCTAACGGTTTTTACAATCTTACGGTGACATATATATAACATGGTCTTTGACAGTGTGTATGATATGCTCAAACATGCACTCGCGCCTCGGCTCAGAGACGACTATTTAAGTAGTCGGCGCTACTGGGTAATAAAATGAAGTACTTAAATAAGAATAAAAAGGCTCAGGGTCACTCAGTGGCCGATAGAGAGAGTATCTCTACGTGATTAAGAAATGAGGAGATCCGTAGGAGAACTAGACAGCTCGACGATTTGCAATGCTGGAGTGGCAATGGGCGGGCGCATAGTTCTTAGAACCGATGGACGTGGCGTGCGTGGCGTTAGCAAACCCCCAAAAAAAAGACGGTGCCTCGTCAAAGAGGCGCCATGTTTTTTTTTCAAATTCCTTACAGCACAATGCACTGCACCGACGCAGCGCAGCCTACGTCTGATCCTGGTATAGGGTTGTCACTGATAATTAATATTTTTTTTTATTAATGCTTGAATTTGAGTTATGTTTTTCCTGTGTTGGGTGCTTACTGTTGTGCATTTATAAAATATTAAATAAACTGACAACTAAGTATTACTTAATAATCACGTAATTGTCCAAGATAAGAACATACTTAATCAAATTTTTTTCATTCAATTTTGACGATTTTACGGTTCGTATTTCTAGATTTGCCATTACATAAATTTAAAGACTGTATTAAACAGCATTTGTTAAGTCGAGGTTATTACACTATTGATGATTTTCTGAATGACAAAGTTGCATGGAGGCAACCGGCCTCGGATCCAGTGACCCACAAGTCTGTGTAATACTTGTAACGTAATAATGTACACGTATGTGCTGTATTGTTTACATAATGTAACCTTTTTCTTTTTTAAGAAAAGAGCAACGCTCACTCTAACTTCTCAGTAGAACAGCTTTCCGAACCGGCGGTACAGTCTTGACGTATCATAAGTGACACAAGTTGTCCTACATGAAATAAATGTATCATTTATTAAACTTCATAGCTACAGACATTTAGTTAAATATACTCGAAAATAATATGTCATGTCGCGCTGCTCTGTTGACACTGACCTTTAAAAACCTAGTGAATTTGTGCCAACCCTAATCAGCTTGGCGCTAGAGTGGGCCCATGCAGTGTGAGGCAACGAAGGCACGCATTAGAATGGGTACATTACAGAATTCAGTCACACTACGTCTATTATTGTAAAACTATGCATTTCACAAGCAGTGATAGTGTGGCTAAGACTTTAGACGCTTGTTATACGGGTGGTCGGGGGTTTGATACCTGGCACGGACCTCTAACTTTTCGGAGTCACTTATGTGCGTTTTAAGTAAAATATAGTTAAGTAAAACACTTGCCGGACATGTGATGCGCATGTCCGATGACTTGTGGGCAAAGACTGCAACACACTGGATGCCACAAAACACTAAAAGACGTCGAGGAAGACCGAGGCGCCGTTGGCGCGACGAACTCGACTGGCCCCAAAAATCTATGGACCGGGATAAATGGAAGGAGGAAAGGGAAGCCCTTGCCCAACAATGGGACATTGCAGGCTCGAAATAATAATAATAATAAATAATAATAAAACACTTGCTTTAATCTGTGAAGTAAAACATCGCGAAGAAACTTACACTTACCGAGAGTTCATAGATATGGCAATCCTAAAGTCCAATTAAGTACCTCATTGGTAGATTTTGTTCAATAAAACTTGTAGATAGCAGCTAACTATGTAAATATGTTTCTAAGTAGATATTTAGGTAAGTAGTTGTTTGTACATATTTCAGTAATTTATGTAAAATAGCGGAGTGCCTAC
This sequence comes from Erebia palarica, assembly GCA_964035005.1. NCBI lineage: Eukaryota > Metazoa > Arthropoda > Insecta > Lepidoptera > Nymphalidae > Erebia > Erebia palarica. The sequence continues at coordinate 15,697,230 of OZ035989.1, forward strand.
GAGAAGGAATAAGTTATCAGTGTTATCAATAACGTGGATCGATAGCACTGATAACGGCCTATTATTATAAAACACTGTTTAGCATTTAGCAATTGTATGAGTTATCATTGTTATTAGTTTGTTATTAAAAGTAAATTTATTTATATCTCTTATCTTTATTGAAACTTGAACTTAGCGATCATTTGGTATTTATCAACTACTTAGGTATAAGTTAGGTTTTCTCATTAACCTAATACTCTTCATAACGTCTGACCCATTTCCCTACTCAGCAGCTCTATTCTATAACTCAATAGCTATCATTAAAATGAAACCATGGACTTGTTGTATTTTTTATCCATTGAAGGTTTGCTGTGAAATAAAGATACTTAACATTGTCCTAGCAAACCTAGCTTTCATTTTCAATAGACACTAGAGTTAGAGATTATAGGGGTAGGACTCCCCGAGTAGTCTGCACCTCCCTGGCCCAGTGATAAGCGCTGGCTTCTAAATCGGAGGTTCCAGTTCGACCCCAGCAGGGTCAGTTAGGGAATTTTTTATATCTGAATTTCCTCTTTTCTGGCCTGGTGGGAGGCTTCGGTCTTGGCTGACTGTTACCATAGCGATTCCACCGGCAAAGACGTGCCGCCAAGCTTGTAGACTCAACCTATATGTTCTGTATTTTCTTAATTAAGCTAATTTCACCGCTACAATACAGCAAATTTCATGAAACCGCATTATAATTTAATGAGCAGAAAGTTCATCGAGGTCGCAGTGCCGCAGTGCCGTCAACTTCCGGTTTTATACGCGAACTGTACTGTTCCGGTTTAATAAAATGAAATGTTTATCTATAGTTTTCATCTCGGAAATAAAGTTAATTTTTTCTGTACTTCCGTTAATCTACAAAAGCTTCGGTGTTGCTTTGATTTCACATAAAATATGTTAATGATAAGATTTAGGTAACTACGGTTCCTTTGAAATTAACTAAAGATTAAAAAATATATTAGGATTTTTATAGCCATAAAATAAGTTTTTAAATTTTTTAACTTTACCATAAGAAGATATCCTCCAGGAGGAGGCCAGGAATCAGGAATTGCGTAGTCCAGTGATGACTCATTGGATCTCAACCATGTAGGTAGGAATTCCTACTTCCATTCCATGATCTCAGTCCTCAGGGCATCGCGATTCGCGAACCAAATAGGAAATAACTTGTCACAGCTTGGGTGTGTTGTTATTTTATTTGATATTATTTTATCATTTTAATTTAATTTACTTAATTAACCGACTTCCAAAAAAGGACGAAGTGCACAATTCGACCGACGCGCATTTTTTTTTAATGTATGTGCATATCTCCGTGGTAAAAATAAAAATTCTTTATCCAAAAAACCGACTTCGAAATCCACTGTGAAGTAAAAAATAATTTTGATTTCTAGACACTATGTTGAAGTCATAACATAACAAACAAGGCGGGTATAACAAGGATAAGCAAAGTTGACGCATCAGGCTCGCTGTATAGGATATATATATATGTCACCGTAAGATTGTAAAAACCGTTAGATTATAATCTAACTCGCGAAATTGTAAACTGTCGAAAGACTGTGAACCGTTCAATGTTCTGTGTATCAATTTTTGAAATATTTATTGTATTTACGTTTTCTTTTCTGCTTCTTGTAGGTTAGGTTAGGGTTCGACATAAATAATCAGGTAGTGCCCTTAGTAGTTCTATCGGGCTAATATACCTAACAGATTACAATTTACCGAAAAATAATGCGTTAAATTGTAATCTTTCGACAGTTTGCAATTTCGCGAGTTAGATTATAATGTAACGGTTTTTACAATCTTACGGTGACATATATATAAGAATAAGAATAAGAATAAGAAAGAATGTTTTAAACTTAGTCATTGTAATCTCATTATATCGTATTGTGTACCTTTTTTGGTTATAAAATGATTGACCGAGCGAAGTGAAGATCTCTGAGTCTACTTGAGTGAATCTGCACTTGTCCGTCCGATCGTCCCTCCGTCCGTCTGTCTGTCAGAGCCTTATAACTTCTGAATTACTGAAGTAATTACTTCAAATTTAAATATAATATGTAAACCGATGGCCTCCAGCCGAAAATGGCTTAAAAAGTTATCAAAATCTTTATTTCTCATAGAAGTGAATGAGAAGTAAAATATTTTTTATAGCGTTACATAGGGTTGCGGTACATATCATTGAAAAGATAATTAGGAATAGAATCCAAAAATACTTTTTTTTAATTTTTCCCCTAAAATTGACGAAATGGGGGGCTTTCAAAGGGGAGATTTTCTAACGTCCAAAATTGACCTCAGAACTCTCAGTTTTCTGAAAGGTTGAGCCTGAAACTTGATAAATTATTTGAATTATATTCTGTACTTGAACAACAAATACTAAAATTACATAAATATTATAAGGAAACGAAATTATTTAATTTTTAATGAGCTTCAGAATTTTTAACAGAACTTTACAATGATATCAATAGACGGCGCTCTGTAAAAGATTATTAGTTTGTGCTTACAAATAATAGACGTTACGTGGAATAAAAAAATACCGCGAGGTCTCAGTTCGGGACGAACCACTAGTAATATAAGTAAGAAAGTGACCTTTTTCTGTCCGCAGTCAGTTGCGATGCAGTGGTGCTAGCGGCGTGATGATGAAGCTCGAGGCGACCGACAAACAACACCGATACCACAACCTGCTCGATGATGACCACGCCAGTGAGTTCTTACTACATCCTTAACTGCCTTGTTAGTCTAGTGGTTAGCATTTTTGACTGCGGCCGATGAGGTCCCGGACCATAACAAGTATTGGGTATTTCTAACGAGAAATTCTCAGTACTAGCCCGGAGTTAGGAATTTGGCGGTGTTTTACCCCCGTGTCTAGGAGAGCAGATAAAGTCGTCGGTCCTGCGCCTGATATCTCTCCGGTCGTGTCGGATTTTCCATCCCATCGGACTAAGAACGTTAAGGAACAGAGAGTACCTGTGTATGCGCGCACACTTGTGCACTATAATATCTCCCGCGCAGATGGCTAATCTCTCTGGAGATAGGTCGCCATCGCTAAAATTCGGTCGGGAGGACATTACTACATGAGTGACAACAATTGAAAGTTTAAATTAAGATGTATAACTACCTCTTAACCAAATTTCAGTGAAATCGGTTGAACAGATGGGCCGTGAAAGCGTAGCAGACAGACAGACAGAGACACTTTCGCATGTATAATATTAGTATGGATTAGTATGGATATGCCACCGTAAAATTGCAAAAACTGTTAGTTTGTAATCTAACTAGCGAGATTGTAAACTATCGACAGATTGTGAACCGTTCAATGTTCTGAGTGTCAATTTTTAAAATATTCTTGTCTCTGTCTTGTAGGTTAGGTTAGGGCTCGACACAAGTAATTAGGTAGTGCCCGGCCGCACAATCAAAAATAATACCTAATCAATACGTAACAGGTTACAATGTACCGAAAAATAATGCGTTGAATTGTAATCTGTCGACAGTTTACAATCTCGCTAGTTAGATTACAATCTAACGGTTTTTACAATTTTACGGTGACAGATATAATTACTAACGTGGGTAACTACCGTATCCATGACTACACGCATCTACATGCTATCAAAGTCCACACTGCACAAGCCACCATTGAGATTCCCACGTATAACAAATAAGCATTGCGTGCAAATGGACCGTCATCAGTCATCACATTCGTATGATTCAAATTACATCATTTTGTGCATTACGTTATTACCTTTTGAGAACTGTTTAACCTTTTGCGTCATTGTGGTTTGTGTCTTTAAAACTTTTTTCTGCTTCGGTCACTGCTCTCTAGTCTATCCAATCTCGCTGTAACCTTTTGATGATTTGGGTCGTTTTATGTTTTCTTTTCGAAACGTGACTAGAGTTATACTAGTACTATCTCTTTTTCTTATGATCGCATAACAAATGCCGTTCAACGAAGGTATTTTAAGTCTTGAATATGTGTGATTCGATTTCGTTCTATCACGTGGCCTATGGGTGTTGGGAATGGGGACCCTTTTGGTGATTTGGGTCGTTTTATGTTTTCTTTTCGAACCGTGACTGGAGTTAAACTAGTACTCTCTTCTTCTTTTGATCGCATAATAAATGCCGTGCAACGAAGATATTTTAAGTCTTGAATGTGTGTGATTCGATTTCGTTCTATCACGTGGCCTATGGGTGTTGGGAATGGGGATCAAAAGCGATGGAACCGGCGATCTTGCATCGAAAAGCGCTTGGTAGGCGACATTAAAACGAACCGCGACAGACATCAAAGTTATTTCTTCTGCTCTTGAATCCATATCTATACTAATATCTGACGACCTCCGTGGCGCAGTGTTGAGCGCTGTTGTCTTAACGTGCGGAGGTCCCGGGTTCGATCCCCGGCAGGGTCAATTTGGGAATTAATAATTTCTGAATTTTCCCTGGTCTGGCCTGGTGGGAGGCTTCGGCCGTGGCTAGTTACCACCCTACCGGTCATCGTACCGGAATGTTCCGGTACGATGCCGTGTAGAAACCAAGCAGGGGTATGGGTTTTACATAACTGCCATGCCCCTAACAGGTTAGCCCGCTATCATCTTCATCACTTACCATCAAGTGAGATCGCAGTCAAGGGCTAACTTGTAGTGGATTAAAAAAAAATATAAATGCGAAAGTGTGTCGGTCTGTCTGTCTGTCTGTCTGCTACGTTTTCACGGGTCATCTGTTTAACCGATTTTGATGGAATTTGGTACAGGGATAGGTTGTATCCCGGGCAAAGACATAGGCAAATTTTTATCCCGAAAAATTAAAGAATTCCCGCGGGAATTAAAAAAAACTTAATGTACGCGAACGAAGTCGCGGGCATCGTCTAGTGTGCCAATAAAATTTATGTAACAACCAGCTGATGCCCGCGATTTCATCCGCGTGAATTGAGATTTTTTTGTTCCCGTGGGAGCTCTATAATTTTCCGGGATAACAAGTCATGATTAAAAAAATTAAAAAACACGACTGCCCTGTCAAAAAACGAACTAAAAAGTTAAAAATGTAAATTAATCTAGTTAAATAGAATCTAATTCACGTTTTTATTAAATGTTATTTTTTTGTGAATCACTGGATATTGAACTATAGTGTTATGTAACCTATATTTTTGGAATCTACTCATCATTTTCTAGATGAAGATTATAGTTATAGTTAATCTTATTTTCTTTTTTTTTTTCAACTTTAGTCTTTAATGCGGGACCATGGTCACCTCATCAATAATTTTTTTAATTTTACTAGCCTATGTCACTGGGAACAAGCTAGGGATTCTAACGATACCTCATTTATCAAAATCGTTTCAGGCGTATAGAAGTTATGGTGGAATATGCAAACTCACATACATACATACATACATTAACCCTGAAAACAATATACTCCTTTTTTCAGGCAGTCGTATAAAAATTAGCTTATATCACTCTCCAGGTCCTCACCATACCTATGCCAAAAATCACGTGGAGTCGTTGCTCCGTTGCGGCGTGATTGAAGGACAAATACACGTTCGCATTTATAATATTAGTATGATGGTGTCCTTTCCTACAAACGAAGTCCACCATCGCAATACATTGGGGACATAACTAGCTGTTCATATTTCACACGATCACCATAGACTAGGTAGACAGTTCCCACGGGTGGTATGAGCTATTATTTCATCTATTCTATGGTATACTGCGCCGCCATCTCACACCTTATTGTATTGTATTATAAATTATAATATGCCTCCTATTAATTACCATTTACCATTGCCCCATGACATAAAAGAGAAACTTGAGTTGAACTTTATTATGACACTAGCTGATGTTTTAACAAATCTTGCATAACCTATATCCGTTTCCGGGATGCCTTTATAGTTAGATTTTTATATTATTACTAGCTGATGCCCGCGACTTCGTCCGCATGGATTGAGGTTTTTTAGTTCCCGCGGGAACTCTTTAATTTTCCGGGATAAAAAGTAGCCTATGCGTTATTCCAGACTATAATCTGTTTTGTGCCAAATTTCATCCAGATCCGTCCAGTCGTTCTAGAGTTATAAGTATTCGAAATACCCGACTTTGTTTTATATATATTAAGATATATACTGGACGATGCCCGCGACTTCGTCCGCTTGGCTTTCTATCATACTTTGGTTTTCAGCCTTAACAAATCTTACAATAACCTATATCCGTTTCTGGGATGCTTATATAATTAGTCAATTATTTATATTATTACTAGCTGATGCCCGCGACTACGTCCGCGTGGATTGAGGTTTTTCGGTTCCCGCGGGAACTCCTTAGTTTTCCGGGATAAAAAGTAGCCTATGTGTTATTCCAGACTACAATCTATCTCTGTGCCAAATTTTATCCAGATCCGTTCAGCCGTTGGGGCGTGATTGAATAACAAACATTTGGATCCATACATCTAACCATCCAGCCATCCAAACTTTTGCATTTATAATATGTATTTGATAAGTGTGAAAGTGTGTTTGTTTGTTGGTTAGTCCTTCAATCACGCCGCAACAAAGCAACGGACCTACGTTATTTTTTGCATGGGTAGGTATAGTGTAGGAACTGGCGTTTAACTTTTTATCCCGGGTTTTTTTATTAATTTAAGTATTTATTTTAAATTGCACAAATAAATACAAAAATTATGTTTCTCGCCACTACGCCAAACTACACACGTAGGTAGTTTCTTGGAGAGTTCGCGCTCTACTAATATTATGCCGTGCACAAATAATAATACTTAGACAATAACTAAAAATTCAAGAGTTCCCGCGGGAAAAATAAAACCTTAAACCACGCAGGCGAAGTCGCGGGCATCAGTTAGGTACTTAGTGTGTAAAATGTCAAACATAGATGTTACAATTTCCGACAAAGATATGTACTGTACATAACACGGAACACCACCTGCCTGTAAAAGAGGTGGTATATCACATGACCATCCACCGTCCACACGCGAGGTCTGACCACACCTGACATCCGGCTAATAATATCCTGCGTATTGTACGCGGGAATCGAACCCGTCACGCATGCCTCACCCTACCGCAGGGGACTAGCCCCTGGCAGTAGATACACACACAGTTACTAACTAAATCATTATACAATACTTACGAGTATGTATGTCTAAATATGTTACATTAGTTTGACGCGTCGCAAAACACCACCGACGCCCGCCCCGAACCGCCCGTTGCCTAGACTTAGTCTAGGCAACGGGGCGGTTCGTTGTATGGCGACCCCCGCATTAAATTCTCAGTCGATGAAACTTGGCAGGGTTATAGTATGGTATGAACCATAACTTATACAAAAATATCCAACAAAAAATCCATGTGGAAGTTAGGTTTTTATATCTAAAACTTAATTTTTATGACTGAGTATTTTCTTTATTGTATTTCTTTTTAATATAATAGTTTGTAGTATATTTACACTCAAAACCGAAATATCAAACGAAATAATCATGCAAAACATCGATATTTAAAACGATTTTATTATCAATATTTATAATATACGTATAACTCATGATACTCTATCATACTGTAAAGTTTCGTCGCCTGAGGAATTAATGTTGGGGTCGACTAGCTTTATTGCCTAGACTGCATACCCGAAATTGAATCCAAGTCTTCATTCTTACAAAATAATCAGTTTAACATTTAAGGTGTACTAGCTGATGCTCACGATTGCGTCCGCGTGGTTTAAGTTTTTTTTATCCCGCGGAAACTTCTTAATTTTCCGGGATAAAAAATAGCCTAAGTACTTCACTCTCCAAGTCCTCAACTATACTCATGCCAAAAATTTCGACGATCCGTTGCTCCGTTGCGGCGTGATTGAAGGACAAACCGACTAACCAACAAACCAAACACGCTTTCGCATTTATAGTATTAAATATTAGTATGAAGTATGATGTACTGTATGTTATTGAGGAGTTACGCAAATGTTTAGCGTACCCATAACATCTTGCCGCCACGCATACACCCACCAGTGAGGCTGGGATTGCCGTGTTCTTACCGTAGTGGGTTATACTTAATTAGCACTTAAATCGCACAATACCATACGTTTAATTGCCACTGGCGCCATACAAGGGCACAGGTGGTATTTATTTTAGCGCTTTATGCTTGTGTTGTTTTATAATTAAACTTCAAGTATCAAGTTGCTTATAAGTTCTTAACAATATAGACTTGAGCCTGACGACAGTCTTGCATCTTCTTCTATTGACTCTCATCGGAGGTTGGTCGTCACTTTGTCATAGCTATAGAAAATATCCTTTTTCATGCCTATATCCTCTACAAATTAGCCCTTGACTGAGATCTCAGCCGGCAGTAAGTGAAGATTCTGTCTAAGGCCCATATTAATAAGCCCACATCAGCTAAGACCAAGGTATCAAGTCGGACAATCTATCACTAAGACCGGTCATAAGCCTAAATTGACCTATACTTGAGAACGTGTTCTGAGCTGATGGTGGCTTTAAAACGGGCCTAACAAGGTAACGGGCTAATCTGTAACTGCAATATATAAGTGCATTTGAATTGCATTTAAGCTGCAATATAACTGCACAGCAGCTTGTTCATTTTACATTAGAACTGCACACGGACTGTGCAGTCGGTTTGTTTCGTTATTATACCAACTGCAAAATAACTGCAACAAAACCCGCAATGCAGTCTGTTAGAACCCTAAGTTGACTAGTTATCTTCACGCAATTTCTTGAATCAATTGATCAACGCGTTCGGCTGTCAGAGCCAATTAGATTCGTGGGCAGAGAATCTAGTTCATTGATAAACAATGAATGACAATGAAGCATTCAACATTCATTGAGAACAAGAGACAATTCCGAATGATTTCAGGGACGGCCACGATCGCGGTATTAATAATGATCTTGAGGCTTGACCGCATACATTTGCATTGGTAAGATCACGTTTAAGCAGAGCCTAGCAACACGGTTGTAATTATAACATTGCAATTATCATTGCAGTTGTTATGATTATTTTCGAATTTATAGACTAGCGCTTGGCTGCAATCAGAGGGTCAGATTGTCTAAGAAAATCGATAACATTTGACTGTTCGTGGTTCATGCTTTATCATGTGGAGGCATCTATGAACTCACAATCGTGCATTGTAGAGTCAACATCTCCTGAAGGTGCTCCGGTATCGGAGTGAAACGTACGATAAGGGTACTTTAGAGGGTTTATGTGGTGTGGTGAATATCGAGGGCATCAAGTTCAAGATACGCGCTGTACCACATAGATTTGCCTTCTGTGGCGGATTATAGCGAATTAAACTTAACCCCCAAAGTAAATTCTGCTTCTATCCAATATCTATGAACTCTTTAAACAGTACGTTCGTATCGACAAACGTACCTGATAACGATTTTCTCACACAATTCTGTGTCAGAACTGCTTGCAAATGATGATGGGTGGTGTAAGGTGGAGCACGCTTGCCTGGAAGATGCCTATTCACTCTTGACTCATACATTACATTAAAAGTGAAAGCCGGCAGGGCATTCCATATCCTAGCGGTTAGAATCCTGATCTGCCTCCCGATTGTGTAAGGAAATCGTAATCGTTTGTCAAAAGAATAATTCGACCTGTTTGAAGAGTTTATAGATGCTTGCACGTCAAAAAGCATGTGTGAGCTCCTTAAACAGTTCCTGTAATACGTTTTACGCTGTCAAATGATTACAATTTGCTTAAACAATTATTGGACCTTTGATTTAGTTGTATGTTTTGTGTAGCAATAAAGAGTTTAACTATCTATCTGTCTTATCTGGTTTCAAATAAAAATAAATAATACCGAATAACTAAATCGATAAATATTTGATCACTGATATCCTTTCATTTAATTCGGTATTAAGCCTACCTGTATAATAAAACAATCTTTAGAAATATGAAACAACCTTCTCTAAGATGTTTTAAGATAATCACAAAAGCAAGTACTTACTTAACTAAAATATAAGGAGATCACTTTTAAAATGATAAGACCGCCTTTGCGCACTTTTTATTTCTTTTTGTTAACTTTATTATTTATTTTTAATGTTTTGTGTGGCAATAAATCATTTAGGTATTCTATCTATGAATCCTTGTCTTCATTACAATGCTATCTGTGTCACAGTCTAGATTAACTAACACTAGATACCTATTTAATTAATCCTTAGTAGTAACGGACCTCGCATACCGGCCGCGATGCAAGGTCGTGTCTAGGATTATCCTGATTCGTTAACATTCCTAAATACTAGTGGAGTTAGTATTTGTCGAGTAGTAATCAACTAATCTGAATATATACTGAAACTTGCGGAAGGACCCCAACCCACCGCATTATTATCTCAAGAAAACCCCTGCCATTATTTGATTAACGGAAAGGGGTCAAGACCCTCAGCAATGAAGAATACGACGCAGAGAGAGAATCATACTAGACTTAGTCCGGTTCTAGCAGGTGGAACGGTAAGTGCGGTCGATGTTGCTCCAAAAACTCGGTTATTTTCAACAAACTTTGTAAAAGCTGTTGCAAACTGCAAATTGTCATCAATTTTCTCTTAATAGTGATGATGCCTATATCAAAAACAAATTCTAACTGATTATTAAATACAGGGTCTTCCAAGAAGACCTAAAATTCACATCCTCGGTTAGTTTTGAGTTTGATAGCCATTTTAAAATATAGATTAAAGAAAAAAAGTGCGTTGAAATTGTATGACGTAATTGTGAATTTCATACAACTTCCATACTAGAAGTGCGTGTCTAAGTTTGATAAAGAGTTGCTTATTTGATTGAGTTGTCATCATCCCTATTGTCTGTCACAATCTAATCTAATCTAGCCTGTACTGTCCCACGACTGGGCAAAAGTCTGAATTGGATTTTGCCATATCTCCCTATTTTGTGCCTCTGTGGGCCACTCAACTTGGAATTTGCCTAATTCATCACGCCATCGTAGCCTCGGCCTACCACGCTGATGATTTTGAAAGATGGTCCAGAAGGCTGTCTGTCACAATATTTGTCTTCAAAACTTTATCATCAAAAATTAAATTATCGAATTATCTTAACATACAAGATAATACGCAATACAGAAAAAATAGAAATTAAACTTTTACACAGTTTTAAACTTGAACATAAATTTGGAAGTTTAACGCACTTTCCATTTCGCCTATTACCATTTTACGGAGAAATTTCACCGACTTAGAATATTACGGTGATTAATCTTAATTCACAGGCCATTACTTAAAATCCTTGGTTTTACCGGTACACATAGTAGGTAAATCGATAGATCACGTTTCACCGTGGCGAAACCTAATCCGAAATCCGAATGGACTAGTATGTAATACGGCCTCGTTTTGAAGAAATAAGTAATTATTTTTTATTATTTTAATAGCTTAAGCCCTAGTGGTTATATACTTAAAAAAACGTTATGGTGATAATCAATTCTCCTCTCTCTGCGTCGTACTCCTCATCTCTGAGGGTCATGATACCTTTCCATTAATCACATAATGGCAGAAGTTTTTCTAGGCATAATAATGCGGTTCCCAGGTCCTTTCGCAAACGAATCTACTAAGAGTACTATATCAACTCTTAGGTTTCTAACCTATTACCAGATGGTAGTGATAATGAACCGGAACCGACGGCTCAACGTGCTCTACGAGGCACAGAGGAAACGAAGAGGCTAAATTCGGACTACCAAATTCGGTCACCCAAACAGTTACCAAACTTGGGTCAACGTTGCTTAACAATCGCAATCGACACGCTACCCAGGCTACTCGACACTCAGTAATCAATAACGATATCATAAAACTAAAGCTATGAGGGTTTACAAGGCGCCGCGATGAGAAAAGCCTACAAGTTGTTTGTTTTAGACATTATAAATTTCCATATTTCCCCTTACCGGGAACAACGTAATGTACGACCACAGTCCACCGCGTTCACCACTGTGCCACGAAAGTTGTCGTTTATTTCTAATTCTAACTAAACGTTCAACGCACTGGGTCCATACTGCCAACGCTAAAGCCATATCGTTTCAGTATTGTTGACTTTCTTGTCTTAGAATTATAATCCTTACATTAGGAACGTCAAGGAATACATCAAACTTTCATTTTGGGTAACATTGCTTCACTATTGCTTAAAGCGTTGGCAGTATGGCCCCTGTCGAGAAAATAAAGGCTTTAAATGTAGAGTTTAACATCCCTGACTATTGCTGACTACGATTAATTTGTCAAATGTATTCATTTGACAAATTGATTCACTTAAATACTTAGTTAATCGGTCGGTTTCAAAAAAATCTAGTGTTTTTTGATAATTATATTGAATTGGGTAAAGGATTATTTTTTCTAGATAAGACATCACTAAGTTGTTGTGTAATTACACGCCCAAGAATGACTTGACCACAAATACATAATGTCAGATGAAGGTCAGAATTACCTATGTACGTGGATGTCAACATTACATCATCCGACCTCCGTTAACGAGCTACACGGATAGAGGTAGAGGATGACATAGTGCTGGCGGTAGATACAAAAAACTTTTGATGTGGCGAGAAAATTCAATGCTTGTCAATTATTTTCTTAAAAAATATGAAAATTCATTTTAATCGTACCAAGTCTTTTAATATAGGTACTATAGGTATTATACTATACCGTCGAATAATGTAATGGTATTGGTAAACCAGTGGTAGATTCACTTTGCGTTTCAAAAACAAATCTATGTTACTTAATATTATAAATGCGAAAGTTTGGAGGATGGATGGATAGATGGATGTCTGTTACTCAATCACGACAGAACGGCTGAACGGATCTAGATGAAATTTGGCACAGAAATAAATTATAGTCTAGAATAAACGTATAGCTACGTTTTATCTCGGAAAATTAAATCCCGCGGGACCCGAAAAACCTCAATCCACGCGGTCGAAATCGCGAGCACCAGCTAGTAAAAAATATTTAAAGATCTTCCAGGTGCTCCACATTTATGGCACTAGACCGAATAGGCATAACCTGGTTAGAGCTAGGCTATAAAGAGAACTGAACTTATGGATAACATTGACGGATTTAGTTATTTAAGGTAAGTATTCCATTTATATTGACGCTAAATACCTACTCTAAGAATTTACTAAGAATGTACCTAGTTGTTATTCTGTGATTTATCAGATTTGAAAAGTAAGAGTCTATATTTAAAGGCGAGACTTGTCATTCATAAAACATTGATGGAATTATTGAGTACTTTATTACCTTTCTTAACAGTACGTATTGCAAATCAATCAAGCATTATATAGCAATCAAGTTGAAGATTCCTAATGTACCTATTAGAAACTTATTTATAAAAAATGTGAAACTCTCCCAAGAAAAATCTAATTTAGAAGTAGTAGGTATAGAACGACTAAATTTATAGAAGTAACGACTTAATTTATCATAAAATCTGATTATTCAAATTAAGAAATAGCCGCTTTGCATATATAATTTAAATATACTTTTTAATTTGTATGTTAATAAAATTAGAGTTGAGTTAAATGATATAAATTATAACACGCAAATTTAAATTATAACACGCAAATTAGATTTAAATTCCGTAATTAATTGCTCTAGAAGTCCCTTGTGATTTCACATTCAAATATATTATAATATTATCTTTGAAAATTCGACGCGTTGAATCTTTTCATTTTATTCTTTAATTTTGGTATCAAGTAATATTTATTTATGGTCTAACATATAAATATTTTTATCGAATATCTATAATCTTATAATATTTATTCAAATGCTTCCTTTTCTTTGGTATTTTTCTGTTTGTCTAAAAGAAAAATATTTCAAATATTTGCTTGACCTGCTACACGCACGCGCGGTTTAAGTTAACGCGCAAATTTATACTTTAAATTAAGCGGTACAAAGTATATTTTAGGCTGTACAATAATTGTTTGGAAACCCCATTGCATCCGACGCATGCGTTTTACCCTATCCACCTTACGCAAGCAAGGTTCCATAATTTTTAATTTTCCGGGAAACTTGACTCTCCACACTAGGAAATAAGGTTCTTTTAAAGATTTTCTTAGCATTTGGGGCCGTGGCATTATAATATTTAATCAGCTGCGTGCTCCCAATTGATAATTCAGTTAGTGGTGACACGTCAGCCGGTATACCTGAAGACTTTCCTATTTTCATAGAGAAAACAGTTATTTTCATTATTTTTTCTGTGATTGCATGTGAAAGTGTGAAAATAAACCTTGAATGTGAAAGTTGTGCTGTGATGAATAGTTTTGAGGTTATTTTACGTTGTCAGGGCAACTGATTTCGTTAACATCTTGTTTTGTTTTTGTTATCTATAATCTACGGTCAGTACGTGGCGGCCTATACATTGTAAAATATCCAATAATAATATGTATTGGTTATGTTGATTGGTTAGATATTTGTACATAATAATATATGTACTTACTTCTTGAAAAGACAAATCAAGATGATATTTTTCTCCAACTGACATTGGTAAAATTATAATTTTGAAAGTAAAAGCTTGCAGTATAAAGAATTTTCAAGAATACACCCAATTTCATATTTTTTGCATTGAAAGATTTTATGAAAGATTGTAAGACGACATTAATCGAGCCTTGATATTGTTTACAGTAGTCAGGACAACGGATTTTGTTAAAGATAGTTAATATGTTTTGTTTTTCTCAAGTTACCCACCAGTGCATCATAAAATACCCAATTGCACATAATGCACTTAAATTGGAGAGGTCATTGATCAGCATGAGAGACGTCTAGACGGGGGTCATCTTTCAATAATATCGATAGCGTTGTAATTTAATTTGTGTCTGTTGTTTTGCCAACCCGTTTTGTTCGTTTTTGTGGAGAAGTTTTGGTAAGATTTTTGTATGTAGTTATTGTAGTGATCATCTTCATAATCATCATTTATTTGCTGATCGAGAAATCTCCACCTTAAAATTTTATCGAGTATGGTATAGTGGAGTTAAACCAGAAAATAAAGTCGAAAATAAATACCTAAACAGGTTAAACATTATTCGAATCCATACTAATATTATAAACGCGAAAGTGTGTCTGTCTGTCTGTCCATCTGTGGCCCATCTGTTCAACCGATTATTATAAAATTTGGTATGGGGTTGGAGGGTGTCCCGGGAAAGGACATAGGCTACTTTCTGGAAATAAAAAGTTCCTGCGGGAATAAAAAACCTTAATCCAGGCGGACGATGTCGCTTACATCATCTAGTAATATCTATAATCGCATAAGCCTCGACATCTCAGCACCTTATTTCTGAATAACAAACTGCTTTATTTTTAAGGATCATTCTACCAATAGACGCCACTGAATTCTGTTACCTAACTATTACCGATTATAGCGTGAATGGGTATGTCGACCCCTATATGAAGCGTAGTGCCAAACTCGTGGCAGTTGATATTACCCTGGCATTGAGCCAGAGGACAATGGGGTAAACAACCTCATCGATAAACAAGTCATGCCGAGTCAGCGGTTTAAAAGATAGCTTCAAATCAGAAAATCGAGCCCAGTTCTGACCTTACAGTTTGATTTTTTTAAATACATTACCTGTCCTAATAAAATCAGACCTGTTTTATCAAAAGAACAATGAATTTACGAAACTGACCCAGAAAACATCCAAACGGACGTGCAGGCTTATGCCCAATAAGTTAGAAATACAATTGTCAGCCGAACCTCTCCACCTCAAGCGCCTCTGGTGCTGCAAATTTTCACGAGCGGCGGTAATCACTTAACATCAGGTGATCCACGTGCTCGTTTGCTCGCTATACATATATTTGGAAAAAAAACCTTCCGCTATAATCCGCTACAGTAGACAAATCTGTGTGGTACAGTGCGTGTCTTTCACCTGCAACATGCGACACCCACCCATTGAGAGTGATTTGGAGGATTTGTGTGGTGTGGTGTTGTGCCTGTGCGAATTGCTGGGTGGTGGGTGTCGCATGTTGCAGGTGAAAGACACGCACTGTACCACACAGATTTGTCTACTGTAGCGGATTATAGCGAATTAAACTTCTAGTTCATTCACTATCATGGACTTCCGCAAAGTAACGCCTGCTTCTATTCAATAAAAAACCTTCCAACAAGAACCAAAAGTCTTGGCTTTTCAGGCATTTCAAAAGCACCTGTTTATCTTTATCATATTAAAAACACTCTCTATCCTATTACATGAACTTAATAAAACAGATTCGTAAGTACGTGGCCGTCGTTTTATACCCTTTTTAGTACATCTGTCACACCAGGCGAGCGAGAAAATCATTTATTTATTATAAAAATTTTACCCACTTACTAGTATTAGCAGTTGCATTAAACTGAAAAATAAATGTACACTTTTTTTCAATATAATTAATTCATTAAGTATAATATGATGAATATAATAAATGATAATAATGTCCACTTTAGTATATTACTCAATATACTAAAGTGTTTGTACATTGAGTACATTGAGTATTGACTTTGAACGCCAATTGAACTAAACTAAAGACGAATTCGACGTTTCCAAACGCACCTGGAACTGAACAGAAGCCCATTGATAAGGCCGTAACAAAAGTTCCTAAATCAAGACCTTGAGTCAGTCGGGAGGCCTGATGAGAACGACCTTATTATTTGTGTTTACGTCTACTACTTCTAAGTTTCAGAATCAGGGTTTATTTTGAAAAATCTAAAGTTTTTGCAAATTAGATTACAAGATTTAGGTTCAGTGCTCATTGTCCGTGTTCCTTAAGTAACATTAAACTAATGTAGGTTTGCTAAATGAGTCAAACGTGGTTATTAAAATAAATTAGTCTCACGGCCTTAATTTATTTAATGTGAGTAAGGCCATTTGCGAATATTGTTCAAAACTTGGGTTTTTCTAATAATTCACTGAAGCCCGAGTCTTATTTGTGTAATTTGAAGCTATTAGCATCTTCTCCTCATTAGTTACAAGGTATCCTTTTCATTTAATTACTAGCTTATGCCCGCGACTTTGTCAGCGTGGACTACGCAATCTTCAAACGCCTATTTTACCCCCTTAGGAGTTGAATTTTCAAATCCATTATTAGCAGATGTCTACGTCATAATAGCTCTCTGCATTCCTTTCAGCCCAATTCGTCCAGTGGTTTGAGCTGTGCATTGATAGATAAGTCAGTCAGCTTTTCCTTTTATATAATTTATTTAGATGTAGTGTCAATTTCTAGACAATTCCCGCTACTTCCTAGTTTTATCGCATAACTATACTAATATCTATACTAATAAAAAAAACATCTCTCTAACTCTCATACTTAACTTAAACAGTAATAAAAACGAAAAACGTGTGGCCAACGTTGCGTATCATAAAAATCATGACCAATGAGCAAGATATCCGATTTCGAAAACGGATGAATTACAAGTTCTAAGAAAAGCTATTTTTGCCGTGCGCAAAACTAACTGTAAACGACATCGAAAATTACAAGTACAGCATACAATACCCAGTAAATAACAGAAATCTGTTGGTAATGAGACTAGAGATCAAAAAAACTACGCTATCAGTACCACACTGCGCAAACTACAATACTTTATCAACACAATACAGATGGGCGGACAATGTTACAACGTGACAGTATGGCCCGGATGATGTCATGGCCGGTGTACTACCGTACATAGATCACGAGATTTGATTTTAAAATATATTTACCTTGTTCAGCTAAGCATGTAACATGTACATACGCCTAAGTAAGGCTTAATTCGCAGAGCGACAACCTTGCAGAGCAAGCCAACTTATTTGCGTTATACCATAGAATAGGTTATAGGTTATACCACGCTATAAACATTATTTTAAGTATAAGTTTAAGCTTGAATAATATTACTTATTAGCCCATAGGCTAGATGGTTGTAGACAGTAAAGTTGCCGTTATATTGAAATGGAACTTTATGGTAGAAGGATAAAAAAAACCTTGTTCAGCTAAGCATGTAACATGTACATACGCCTAAGTAAGGCTTGATTCGCAGAGCGACAACCTTGCAGAGCAAGCCAACTTATATTTGCTTTATACCATAGAATCTGGTCTCGCCTGGTGGGAGGCTTCGGCCGTGGCTAGTTACCACCCTACCGGCAAAGACGTGCCGCCAAGTGATTTAGAGTTCCAATACGATGCCGTGTAGAAACCGAATAGGGGTGTGGGTTAATATAACTGCCATGCCCCTAACAGATGCCCCACTACCATCTTAGACAGCATCATCACTTGCCATCAGGTGAGATCGCAGTCAAGGGCTAACGTGTAGTGGATAAAAAAAAGGATAGATAGGTAATAGGAAAAACAATTTTATTTTTGTGAATTATTTCTGGGAATATTAAGGAGTTTAAGGGCCATACTTATTTCCTTATTGTTGACGTTCGTGTGTCAGCTTTGCGTTTACAGTTGAAATTAATTGTTACAAAAGTTAAAAGATTGTTAATTTATTTATTGATGAAGGTTCGATTGTACTGATATTTGACTCTTTCGATGTATTTCACTCGTCAGTTCGTTCCCGACGCCATATTGGAATAACTTGTATAAATACGAATGTTTTACCATCGGTAGGCAGTCTCCACCGAGACTCAAACGATTATTGAATACCTTCGGTGTTTAGATCGTTACCTTGTTTACGAGCTGCGGTAGTAACTGCAGCCTGGTCAAATGATTTGATACTATAGTATTGTTTAACTGAGTTTTATAAATTAACGAATTACATTAAATCTCTCGTGGTTAGAGTACAAATATATTAAAAGTGTTTTATTATAATACCTACTTCTGGATTGTTCTCCAACAGTTCAGAAGTGGGATATGATTCACGTTGCCTTGATTTTCCTTTGCCTTCTGCACATCCGTTTTGTTATTTTTTTTAAATAATATTAATAGTGGGTAATTTAAAAATATTATTTTTACCGCTGGCTGTAATACAGGAATACGGATTAATTGCTAAGTAATCAGACCCATCAATAATTAGAAAGACCGAACGGAAATGTTCATGGTTTCTTATTTTGTTTCATGTGACGTACGCTGCGCCAAGGCGGGCTCTGCACAGCCCGTTCTCTCGCTCCGAGCAGCGCCTCGAGGGGCGCTTCGCCTGCGGACCTCGCGGGCGCTTCGCCGGCGGACCTCGCGGGCGCTTCGCCTGCGGACCTCGCGGGCGCTTCGCCGGCGGACCTCGCGGGCGCTTCGCCTGCGGACCTCGCGGGCGCTTCGCCTGCGGACCTCGCGGGCGCTTCGCCTGCGGACCTCGCGGGCGCTTCGCCGGCGGACCTCGCGGGCGCTTCGCCTGCGGACCTCGCGGGCGCTTCGCCGGCGGACCTCGCGGGCGCTTCGCCGGCGGACCTCGCGGGCGCTTCGCCGGCGGACCTCGCGGGCGCTTCGCCGGCGGACCTCGCGGGCGCTTCGCCTGCGGACCTCGCGGGCGCTTCGCCGGCGGACCTCGCGGGCGCTTCGGGGGCCCTTCGATCTGCGCGTCTTGCGGGCGCTCCGGGCAGCGCTCAGAGGGCGCTCCGGGCATCACCAGCACGGCCAGCCGCGTGACGACAGGTGTTGCCAGAGCAGCCACCGGTTACGTATGCCCCTGTGCCGTGCTACCGACGAGGTCGACATCCGGAATTCCAGAGGTGACATCCTTACACTCAATAATAAGGGTAGAGATGGTCTTGATTTACTTAAATTTTTAGTCCAAGCATTAAAGTCCATTACTCCTGACTCGCACAAAATAACGACTATGCGGTTGCATAAAGTAAACGAGTAGGCATGATGACAATAATCAAGAATCAATGAAATTATCTGATTAAATAGGATTCGTCGATTATAAAAATAAAAGTATTTATTTTTCTATTTTGAACGAGATTGTTATTTATTTTGATAACATGAAACTACAAAATACGGCAATTCGCCATAATACATTGAGCACCAGTCAGAGTCCTAAATCCGTAAAATCTGCTTTTTATGTATTATTAAGAACTTCATGATAGTTATTAGAGGTTATGTTGATGAAATGTTGTTTTTATAAAACTATACCTTAAAATTTAATATGAAAGGTGATTGCCTATTGATTAAGAAGTCTGCCTCCTATTTAGAGCGTTTGGGGAAACGCCTATTACCTATTATACGTATTGTATTACGGGTACCTAATTGATTTTTAAGAGATAAAACCTAACCTCAAAAGGATCGAATTTATTATTAAATTAGGACCTCAAACAATATTATTAAACACACACCATTTTACAATAACACTAATTTATTTATACCAATCCAGGATCTCCCATATGACAATTCTGCATCGAAGGTTCGACATCGTTCGGTCCGTATTTTAAGTCTATGCCTGATAATAACTAGCTTTAATAATCAATTATAAAGAAATCTAGTTTATACAATATTACAATATATTAAACTATTATTAAATTATTATTATACAATATTACATTATATTAAACTATTATTGAATTATTATTTTAACACAATAAATATTAGCTATTTATACAAGCACAAGAATACATATTACCATTCAGTAAAATTAAAAATAAATTCATTAACAAGGAAATTGTTTAAATTAAGACGCCTATCTTTGACAGTCTTTTGAAGTTTATATTGAAATCGCCCTACAAGATGCATTTACTTTATACATAACTAGCTTTATGCTAGGTACAAGTAACCTATTTCTAAGCCTTTGTAGAGCCTGGCCATGAGTTTCACAATATTCGAAGTAGTTTTTTTTGACAAAGATGCAAATTTCTTTAATGTAAATACAGGATAAATAAATATCTTAAGTGCCTTAAACATGGGGTCCAGGAAATGTTCCCTACATATAACACGTATGTTCTTTTTTGGAAGCTATTGAGTACAGACGACACATATCCATCATATGTTTTCTAATCAATTGCATAGGTTATTAATGTGGTATTTCCAATTGCAGTGGAAGTCTATTTAATAGTGTTGACTTCCTTAATTATAACATTATTGTATTGAATTTTTATAGGTGTTTTTCTTGTGAAGTTTTAAACGCAATAATCTTTTTTTTCTCAGTATTAACTGGTCATTGGTTATTAACTGAAATATAGCAATAGTAGCTGACCTATTTCTCCTAAACCGTGCTGTGTTTCTGTTAAAATATTCAAACGTTCAGCTTGATTATACACAAGACATGGTTACATTTTTCACGACACTATCAGGACAGACTGAGTGAGGAGGAATCGGACTGTTATAATATATTAACCTAATTTATCTTAACATGACAAAGGTGTCATGTGAAGACTGTGTTTTTTTAATTATGTTTCAGGACAAAGGAAACACGAGGACGTGTTGTTCTCAGGACGGCCGAACTGTCAGCTTTGCGTTTACAGTTGAAATTAATTGTTACAAAAGTTAAAAGATTGTTAATTTATTTATTGATGAAGGTTCGATTGTACTGATATTTGACTCTTTCGATGTATTTCACTCGTCAGTTCGTTCCCGACGCCATATTGGAATAACTTGTATAAATACGAATGTTTTACCATCGGTAGGCAGTCTCCACCGAGACTCAAACGATTATTGAATACCTTCGGTGTTTAGATCGTTACCTTGTTTACGAGCTGCGGTAGTAACTGCAGCCTGGTCAAATGATTTGATACTATAGTATTGTTTAACTGAGTTTTATAAATTAACGAATTACATTAAATCTCTCGTGGTTAGAGTACAAATATATTAAAAGTGTTTTATTATAATACCTACTTCTGGATTGTTCTCCAACACGTGTTATAAAATTATAATCCTTATTTTAGGAACGTCAAGGTACGTGACATCAAACTGTCAATTTGAGTATTATTGCTTACTAGCGAATGCCCGCGACTTCGTCCGCGTGGATGCAGGTTTTTCGGTACCCGCGGAAACTTTAATTTTCCGGGATAAAAAGTAGGCTATGTGTTATTCCAGACTATAATCTATCTCTATGCCAAATTTCATCCAGATCCGTTCAGCCGTTGGGGCGTGATTGACTAACTTATCCATCCAAACTTTCGCATTTTTAATATTAGTATAAATATTTGAGTGTATAAGTACGTACTAATCTATTGTTCTGTGTCAAATTTCATCGCCATTCGCGGTGATACATCCATGGTTTATTCATGTGGTGGCGGTCACGAGCGCACGCGCAGAATTTTTATGTGCCGTTTGACGTCGAAGTTCGAAATTGAAATGTTTTGACTTAGCTACCGGATGTGATAAAGTTGTTACTTGATACGTTCACGGTCAATGCGAAATGTTGTAATCTCTTATAGGCCAGTCATAATATAAGGAACCAAACGCCATTGGATTAAAAAAATAAAATTGTATAATTCGTAGGTCGAAAAAATTAAATTCCGACCCGGGAATCGCACCCGGGACCTCGTCGACTTCCGTGAACCAATCATCTCGGTCGGTGTGCGTGGTAGGTACTTACTACTTTTCTACAGAGTAATGATTGATAATGGGTGATATTATAAATAATACACTTTTTTAACTCTTGATTCTCATAGGTTTCTTTCACTCCAAATCTTGGTTGGTCTCCGACAATAGAAGCTCTTATCCTTGTTGTGCAAGAACCTTTTATCCAAATTCTTATTTATCACACCAGTTGGCTCGTCATGTAGGTACTAAATTGGTAGGTTATCACCAAACAAATAACCAGTTCATAACTTGAATTGGACGTCATAACGTTGAGGTCTTTTGTGCTAAATGCAAAATAATGCTAAAAACTTCCCAGTTGAATGTCTCCTGGCAGATATCGCGTCCTAAGAATTACAAAACGTGTTATTTGACGTTGCAAATACCAAACCAGTTACAAATGTTCGTGGTAACGCGGCATTCCTTTGTGAGTGGAGAAAGATGCCGATTCCGCAACCGATTCTGACTAACGAGACGAAACCTTTATCCAACTACTGATCAGAACTCCGAATAGCTGTGTTAAAAATGGCTCTAATTTTGATTCGTTGCTCAAATAAAAAAAAATGAAATGAAAATGAAAACAATGAATAGCGAGTATACAATCGAAAGAATGAGGCGGTGATAACCTAGTGGATTAGACACCCGTGCTCTTATACGGGGTAAGAACACGGGTACGGTATCCCCGGGCACGCACTTCTAGCTTTTCAGAGTTATATGTGCGTTTTAAGAAATTAATTATCACTCCAAACGGTGAAGGAAAACATCGAAAGATAACGTGCATGCTTGAGAGTTCTTCATATTGTTCTCGAAATTGTGTGAAGCTGCCAAACCGCACTTGGCCAGCATGGTGAACTGATGCTTGTCATTCCGAGAGGAGAATCGTGCTCAGTAGTCATTGCCGGCTTACTAAGTAGTGAGCCGGCAATGGGTTGAAGTGATGATGAACATTTGCTGTACTGGAGTCTGGAAGATCCGCCACTGCTTCTATGAAATTAGATGGCGGAAACGATTAACGCCAATTATCTTAAAATGTTGAATTCGCATAAATATGATCAATGTAATTGATGATAAATTAAATTACCGAATCTTCCTTATTGCAATCGTTTTCGGAAATTAACAATTAACATTCGGTCGCTAACGCTTCGCTAATTTAATCAATGAAGAGGTCAGAAAGGTTTCAGGTACATCAGAGAATACAATTTACCCTTTTTATAATAGGTAATTTGCGGAAGCCTCTCATTCTCATGTGTGCAAATATTTAATCTGTGCATGAGCTGCTGCATACATGCACAGATATTTAATTTCATGCACAGAACATCTCACTTCTAAAACAGTTACTTCATCTCCGATGCGTCTGTGTATGTGCATCTGGAAAGTTATTTGGATGGTTTTGTTAGTGGTGGTGCGTATTGACTGCTTTTCTTGCAAGGGTATTTGAGGGTACTATACAGAGTTGTCTGTTATAGCGAATTAAGTTTCTTCTTGTTGTCCCCCTGACTCAATTACTATATTTATTACAATCGTGCATTGTCGAGTCAACGTCTCCTGAAGATGCTGCGGTATCGAAGGGAAACGTACGTTGAGAGTGATTTGAAGGATCTGTGTGGTGTGGTGCTGTGCCGGTGCGGATTGCTGCGTGGTGAGTGTCGGATGCTGCAGGTGGAAGACACGCACTGTACCACATAGATTTGTCTACTGTTTCGGATTATAGCGAATTAAAAGTAACGCTTGCTTCCATTCAATATTTGAAATCGGTCCTATATTTTTTTAAATAATCTGTGTCCGTCGTTTTGAGGATTATATGAGCAGAATTTAAGCGATATGAAAATATAGTCTCACGCTTATGCATTCACTAAATATCAACATCGTTCATGTCCCGCGCATCATAAAACTCCATGCTTTCGCGAATAACTCCATTATTCCCTCGAATCTTCCCACGAACTTCAACTTTCTCACCGTGAGAAATGTTGTGGATTGTTGCTGTGATAAAATTACTTCTTGTCCCCTCTAAACACGAGATTGTCGGTATATTGATAAATGATTTACGCACGTGACTTATAATAATTATAATAAAAACTTTTTATTGCAGGCAACCGTCCGCCCATAATTTGTTAGTAACAATCACGTAACCTATGTTAGTAAAAAACAAAATAATTAACCTACTTTTATACCTTAATGCCTCGGCTCAACTAGGTACATGGCTCTTTGGGGCCTCCTAGCGCGAATTGTGCACACACAATTCCAGCACCTCCAGAGAGGGCTGTCCAGCTTAGTAGTCAATGTTATGCTCTTGCCATTATAATGCCCGAATTGGGTATTTGACTACTAGTGAAATAAATATTTTTTTAGTGATTATTAAATAAAGGATCTCCCAAAAGTCGTAACATCCACGTCCCCTGCTAGTTTTATGTTGAATAACCATTTTAAACTATCGATTAAAGTAAAAAAGTGCGTCGATCTTTGATGACGTCACAATTCAAAATTTCGTACAAAATACATCTAAACACGCGTTTTGACGTTTAAAAAAAGTTGCTGATTTGACTAGTTGTCAAATACCCAATTGTAAAGTTTTTATTAAAAGCTCTACAAAATGTGTTAGGAGAATGCACTTTACACAGTAGGCTGATAACTCAGTAGATCTTATTAGAGCGAGTCATAAAATAAGTGTTCAAGATCACAAGGCAATAGAAATGTATTATTTGCTAAATATCCAATTAGCATTCGTAGGTGCAGAGTTATTGCCTCTTTAATTATTTAAAATGGCTGCACTTTCAAAAGCCGGCCGCGTTTAAATACCACTTTCACGCTTACGTTTAAGTGTAAATATTAAAGCACTCTTCACTTGGGTGCTGTATTGTTATCTCAGGTGTTAGAGCATTAGCACACAGAGCGTTTTAGGTTTTATGCTCTCAATTTTTAAAAACCTAACCAACCATGCCTTCATATAGAACTCTACATCCACTACAGACATTTAAAATTTGGGATCTTGGAATACCTACAAGTTTTATACGCTTACTTAAATACTTCATCCCAATAGTATTTCCAAACAACGACGCATATTTTGTCATTAAATTTCGTTTCGGAAAAAGTTCAGTTTTCATGACTTCAAAATATCTGCAAAATATCGTTTTTTATGTCGTTATTGTATGTATGATTCACCTTATTTCGTTAATTGCCCGTTGTATTTTGTATTTTTCTTAAACTGTTGTATTTTTGGGTAGACCTAGCAAAAATCTCGGCGGTTAATTAACGTCGCGTGTACTCAGTGACTGACAATGTAATTATCTATGGCCAGCGCCTCACGAAATGACTGCTCCACTTTTGCAACGTTATCAACAACGTGTAAATTATAAGCTGGTTTCGCAACACTTTACGTTATATTTATAATCTGTGCACTACCTTACCGGCACCGCTTGTGAATATGTTCATGTTTACCGAACGAAAACTAAGTCAATTCTTGCTATTTTATTTTTGATTTATGTGATATTTTATTAAAAAGAAGATTTTTGAAATTTCGTAAAATCCAAGCCATCTATTAGTTTACAGTTTTATTATCATTTTAGGTCACGGATTAATAAAGCTTCTCAATTTATGATGACACGTTATGTTCCTATTTTATACAAGCTTTCATAGTAAAAGTACGTTTTAAAGTATCTTGAGTTAATTATTTATTTCGTTGGCAACATCTCTATTTTACTTACTACAGATATGTTTTTCTAATAGCAAAGACTTGTCTTTTCTTCTGCAATGGTCTAGTATTTTCGTAACTCGATTTAAAACTATCTCTTGTCTATCCGGGATTTCGGATAAACTACAACCAGATTAGTTAGACTTCCTGTGTAATAAAAGGTCTAACTAACTAACTAAGGCTAACTATGTCCAATACTGAATTTATTTCGTCTTCATGAATCGTAATAATGTGTTTTAATTTTAATAGGACAGTTTGGATGCAACCATTTTTTTGTTGATAAATTATAGTAGGTATATTGACCTACGTAATTGTGTATTCAAATATTACGTAAAAAACTAGGTAATTGCTATTTTTTTTTTATCGTATGGTAGTGTAAAGTTGGTACGTGGGTATTACTTAATTTACTTTTACTTATTACTTGCGTAAGAAAAACATATTTTTGTAGTTTATTATTTCGTGTGATGTACTAACTTTTTTATTTGCATCATCTCCGTAAAGTGTGACCTTATTAAAAGTAACTTATTTCTTATTTGCCTTTATTATGCATTTTAGATGATGCTTAAATAACAACTTAGGTCAGATTACACAGAAGCTCTATTACGTATTTATGATTACTACAGTGTAACGATCGCAAACACGTCTGAATTGCCAAGAAATCACTGTCACAGCAAGAAAATTCAGCCAATTACAACAATTATTGAGATTGTTACAATGATTGATACAACCTCTACTGGTTACACAAACAAGCTTTAAGTCAAGAATATGTTGTAACTTTGACATTAAAGTCTCGCTTTGGCAATAATATGTAACGAGTATAACAAGACTAATCTACTTGAAAGAAGCTCGAATTGGGACTTGATGGCTTTTATTTTCGTTCCGGCGGCCATCTTTGATTAATTGCGAGTCATTGTGCGTCCATTACGACTGGTTTCGGTTTGTTGTTTTATTGTCTTTATTAAGCCATGTTTTGATGTCCACTCCTGAGCAGCGATGACGCAATTTATTCCATATTTATTCTTATTGGTCAATCGATGGTTATCGTTAAGTTTCCTACCTACCAAAAAGCTATCAAAGAAGTGGCACTATTCACGATTCTAATTCTAACATCCATAATTAAGTTTACTTATTAGTTACTTTTAACTTATTTATATTTAAGTATATTTTGATAAATAGTTCAATAACCCCCCTGACTGTAAGGTAACCCAAAGTGATTTTAACGGGGTCAAATTCGACGAAAACCATATATATAATCGACGGTGCAATTTATACCTTGTAGGCAGTAGGAATTGATTGAATTAATACTCTCTGGATTGGAGTTGGTGGGAAATACTCAATTGTTGTGTTATCCGGGTATCTTTAAATGAAGACTGAATAGGCATCTTCCAGGCAAGCGCGACCCGTCATAGCCTGCATCATCACTTCCCATCAGGTGTGATCAAGCGTAAGCCTAAAATGAAAAAAAAAACTCCGACGTCAAGTTCCATGAAGTTAACTTGCGTGTCTCGTTTTTGAATAAAATCATATGGAAACCCTGTTGTAGGTTTTTAAGTACTATATTTTTGTAATCTTTCATTTTTTTTCTCCAAGTCCATACGCTCAAACATGGCATCAAACGAATCAGCGAAAAAAACGTCTGAGTTTGCTGTGGGCTCTGCTCGTAACATGGCGCGTTTGGAACGCTCGAAGCTTTAGTTTTAAGATACCAGAATTAATAACACTACCTATCATTTTTTATATTTTACCTTTACCTACTAATATAACCAAAGATTGAATTGAATTAACGTTTTTGGCGAAGTAGGTACCCGAGTAAATAGACGTCGTTGACTTGATATAGGTACGTAGGAAATAAATGTCGATGGAAATTCGGTAGATATTAGATATCTGCATAATATTATGTAATAGGATTTGAGTAAATTGCGCACTAAATTTTACTAATTAGGTACGTAACAGCTAGTTAACTCTTTTACATTGAATAAGACATCAATTTTGTTGTATGCTAATAGGTAATTTAAAAGTATCCTCGAGGTGTGTGATAAAAAAACAAAGGAGCTAATTACAAAGTTCACATGCTAAACTGTTTTTTGTCGCAATCAATTAAGTAACAAATTGTTTGAATTACTTTACACAGGTTTTTGTCTGTGGTTTTTTACGCGACAAAAAACAGGGGGTTAATACCATCGCCTTTCAAAATGACAGTTTTATATCACGTACCTTCCCGTCCCTAAAATAAGGATTATAATTCTCAAACACGAACGTTAACAATATTAAAACAATACGGATTTAAGCGATGGCAGTATGCCCCCTGTTTTGAATGCAGACTATAAATTATAATATTATTATAGTGAATTCAATTGTTAAAGTGCTTTAATGTACTGACAGATTTGACGCCACTTAAGTGCTTAAGTGCAGTTACTTAATTAATTTATTTAACATTGCCCTTTTTTAAGCTAGGTTTTTGACGACCTCCGTGGCGCAGTGTGTAGCGCTATTGTCTAAACGTGCGGAGGTCCCGGGTTCGATCCCTGGGAGTCAATGTGGATCAATTTGGGAATTTATAATTTCTGAATTTTCCCTGGTCTGGCCTGGTGGACGGCTTCGGCCATGGCTAGTTACCATCCTACCGGCAAAGACGTTGCCGTCAAGCGATTACGCGTTCCGGTACGATGCCGTGTAGAAACCAAATAGGGGTATGGGTTTAATATAACTGCCATGCCCCTAACAGGTTAGCCTTAGACTGCATCATCACTTACCATCAGGTGAGATCGCAGTCAAGGGCTAACGTGTAGTGGATAAAAAAAAATCCTATGCAATACAATCTATCTCTGTAAGAATTTGGTACTTACTTTTCACCAAAAATTAAAAACAAAGTAGGCCCTGAAAGCGTAGCAGGTAGCAGCAGGGCAGAAAGCAAGTGAAGGAACGGCTGGTCAGTTAGTTTGAGTTATTTTCTTTCTTAATTAAACTCAAAGGAACTAGAAGTGTATATACAAGGTGTAAGGTAAATGGTATAACATACCGGCGGCTACCTATGTTAGATGGTGTATAAATATACTGGAAAAATATCATGAGACGTGTAGCTCATATCCTGAGGGAGTTATGAGGACTTCAAAATTTTTGCATAAATGTTCAGGTGGCATCCCTTAAAACAGCTGATTCAATATCAATGAACTGCGAATAATACCGTATGTTAAGCCTCGTTGCTTTGATGCGTTGCTCGTTGCGTTGAAATTGATGTTGCGTAAGTTATGTATTACTTACGTAATAATAATAGGTATGAGGTTGTTAATCGCCAGAGGGTTGCCAAAATTTATTTTCCTTAATTAACTAATTAATTTTGTATGAAAGTTTTAGATAATTAATTTTGAATTTTTAACACCGCCATAGTGTTTATAACGTCAAAATTGCATGGGTAGCCGCCGGTATGTTATACCATTTACCTTACACCTTGTATAGTGCTATACTCCGCCAAAACAGACAAATCTATGTGGTACAACGTGTTGCTGGCACGTGTTGCGATATTCACCACCCAGTAAGCCAGCAAATCGCACCGGTACAACACCACACCACACAAATCTTCTAAATTATTCTCAACGTACGTTTCACTCCGACACCGGAGCATCTACAGACTTCAGAGATGTTGACTCGTCACTCGACAATACACGATTGTACAATCGTACATGTACGCTATTCTCGCTGTCTTCTTTATCATGGAGTTCCACAAAGCAACGCCTGTTTCTATCAAATAATTAACCTCGGTTACAAAGTACAGTTAGGTATAGATGGGTCGGAGTCGCTTGTGTATGTAAATATTCAAGATGCGCATCTCACAAACGCCGCCTGTACCGTTAGCGCCGGATTCCTCGTTATTTGAGAAAGTGTCACGTGGAAACGGAATGTAAAATACCGAATTTGAATAATAAACAGATTTATCATGTTATGTGAATACTGACATGTTACGGTAATATTAAAACATCCTTTTTTTGTATAGTCTTGACTATGAGAACTTACGACTCTAGACCATGGAGCTTATAGGCCCAAGTAACAAGAAAAGTCTAGAGCATGGACCTTAGCGGTCCAGAGGTTCACAAACTCATTTTTCTCATAGACCACTTTCAAAATTTTGCTGGTTGCGGTGGACCCCCTGCAGCTACATTTCTACCATATTCGACAAAAAATGTGAAGATTAGATCTAACTATGGAAATTTGCGTGGCGGCTGAGTTCCAACCACGAATTAGCAGTTTTCGAAAAGAGAGAGTGGATGTCAAAAAAGTAAAGTTGGCCAATCAAAACAGTGATTCCATCCAACTTAACTTTTACATCTACTCACAGCACAAGAAACCAAACAATTCTCACTTATTTTATTTCGAAAACTCCCCGCTCGGAGTGGTAAAAAGAACTACAGTCGGCGCGGCGGACCTTGATCTCTATGACAGTTCGTGTTAGTGATGGGTCGTGTCTTTGGTTGTTATTGTAGGTTATAATAATATTATAGGATATTTTTAGATATGTGAGTATGAAAAAAATTGTGCACTCGTTTCCATTACCGACATTTTTTTATTGATACTTGCCACCCTAGTCGATAAACGTCACACGACGTAAGTTTTGCAGGACGTAAACATAAATTCAGATTGAGATAACTTCTTGTAAATGTTAAGAATTGTTAAAAATATCAACGGAATATCATTACTAATGGTATAAAGCTACGTAAAATTTATAAATGGCATTTTTAGACGCCCCCAATATAATCCCAATTTAATGGTGACGCCACTACAATGTTATATGGTGACATTAGCTGTCAGTGTCATAGGGATCAAGGTTCGCCGCGCCGAGTATAGAAAAATAGTAAATTTTCTTGTATTGTATTTATTCAAATATGTAATTATTACACTATTAAATATTTTTGTTATATAATTAAAATAATTGAATAATAATTGTTAATAAATAATTGAATGAATGAATGAAATTTATTTGCTGAATATGAGTATGTACAGATGTTTATCTTCATTCATATTCTACTATTTAGCATGCAAATATTTTATACTTACTCATTAGGAATAATATCATATTTAAAAATTATTCCAATGAAATTATGAGATCTGAACATATGATTATGTATATTACAAAAAAAAGAACGTCCATATTAAAATATACAATCACATTATGATAATTTAAATAAATAATATGTCGATTAATTGTTAAAAACATCAGATAAAGAATAAAAAGACTTGTCACACAACCAACGAAAAGTTTTCTTTGAAAGCTACTTGTATTTTGATTTTTTAGGTTGTTATCGTTATAAATTTTTACACACATACCTAGCATGCGGAGATTTACACGTTCGTTGTAATAATTTAAATTAAACATTAATAACGTAACGTAACTTCTACAATGACAATCACAAAATAGTCATAATGTAGGTACATACTTGATGGATTGACAGCAAATTATCAATATTTGGCTTCCGTTTTGTTAGATAGACTACATTGATAGTTGAAATCAAGCCAACATTTTAGTTCTTCACTATCGGAAGTCGAAACCAGATAAATTTTCGTGGACCCCTGCTTACGAATTGTGAGCCCCCCATTTTTTTGTCACGCCAACCTAGACCCCCATCCGACCCCCCGATCCCTGAACCACTTTCGGAATCAATGCTCCAGATATCCTTTTTATAGCGCAAGCACACTAGTCCAACCGACCTCCTATTCATCCCAACTCCCAACGTCATCGTAAGCCGAGGTCTGAGCCTCACTGGAGGCGCCCTTAGGAACACGTTGTCCCCCCGATGTCTCCGAGCCCTAGGGCTCATTTCTCGGTGACTCGTTCGCCCAAATCCCCGGTGACATTGTAGCGGCCAGTAGGAGCATACACAGCATATTTAATCCGAAAAAAACCACACTAGGGATAAAAAGACCGCGTACTTAACTCGTTTATACAGAGCCACACAGTCACACACAAACGCCAAAACGTCTAGGGGGGTTACTACCATCGCTTAAAGCATTTTTACTTCAAAATGACAGTCATATGTCACGTACCTTGACGATTATAATTTAAAACACGAACGTCAACAATATCAAGACAATACGGATTTAAGCGACGGTAGTATGCCTCCAGCCCTTCAAGTTCCAACGCTTACCACTGGCTTGCCGGTTTTAGTCTTTTTCAATCTCCAAAGATAATAATGGCATCGTTCTGATCAAATACTACAACGTTTTGAGTTTTTGACCACTAATTGAAGAAATCAATTGCCCTATACTAATTTACTTAGTTCATATTTTAACCTTTATGTGCATTAAAAAATGTGAAAGAAAATGCTTTTTAAAGAAATTCTGACAAATTGTTTTTTTTTACTGAATACTAATACTATCATGCATGAACAAGTTATTATTGTTCAGTAATAAGACTGTGATGTAACTATGATCGAAAAAGAGTACCTATTTGAATTTTTATAAAGTAATTACTTACCTAATATAAAAGTAAATAAAGTATGGTGCATATTACAACAGTGTGATAAAGAAATGTGTTAAAAATTGAGAGTGTAGAGTGAAATGGAAGGTGCACAATCCCGCTGCTCCAGGGCGAGTGACTCCCCTGGCGACACCATGAACGATGTGTACGCGGCTTGGCGTAAGTTTACCACCACACGATGAGCTATAATCTGTAGGCTATAATGCTTCTCTAACGAAGACTTTATAATATTATGTAAGATGTTAGACATAGCTAGTTAAAAGGCAGGAATTATTTGAAGAAAAAGAGTTTCCATTTTCGATTTCGAGTTCGATCCCCGGTAGGGTCAATTTGGCAATTTATAATTTCTGCTTACACAGCGAAGACGTGCGATTCAGCATTCCGGTATCCGGTATGATACCATGTAGAAACCGATTAAGTATGGGTTTAATATTAACTGCCATACCACAAATAAATTATTCCGCTCCTCTACTATCTGCATCTTATTTATTCTCTTCTCTCTTTCTCTCTTATCTTATTCGCATTTTAACTAGGTAGAATGGCTACCAATTTACAAAACCAAGCTAAAACACATAAGTGTCAGTTGCAAACATGAGAGTCAACAAAGAATAGAACGTGCGTCCTTCACGACCAGCTCACAAGTGTCGCGTGTTGCAACACACACGTGTACCTAACTAGTGCGGTAACCTACTTGTTCTTGTTCTGTTACCACTTCACTAACTCTTGTTAGGTGTTTTGAATGAAAACGTTAATAATTGTTGTATATCGGCCACGGCGAATATAATCGAATCTCGATCAAATGCGAATCTCAACGGAGTCGAGCTAAAATATTTCTGGCTTCCGTTTTCCCCTCCTCTTATAATATACCTTCCAATCTAGGCATTTTCTAGGCAAGCGCCTTACACCATAGGCATTACTACTTCCAAGCAGGTCTTATTGCAGCCAAGCGCTAGACAATAATGCTGACGCTTGGCTGCAGTAGATGTACGTGCAAATACTCCTTATTCCCTTACTCTCATAGTACAATGGAACGGCTATTACATCTGAACGAATTGAGGCTTTACGTGCCATCGGAGGCACGGAATCCGACGGTTTGCCACTGGCTCCCACCCAACTAAAAACAGAAACCAAATAGGGGTATGGGTTTAATATAACTGTCATGCCCCTAACAAGTTAACTTTAAATAAAATTAAAATTTCTTGCATAATTACTTATTAAACTTTAAATTTAGTTGGCGAAAAAGGAAAGTATTCTGGCATCTAGATTCTAGATAGGTATCTTAGTTTAGGTATAGCTCGATTCTTATCACCGTTTGTTACTCGCCAACCAAGGTCGTATTACGCAAGGATTCAGCTGATTTAGCTTGAGTAACCGGCTGTGGTGCACACAAAACATTTGAGGTCAGTGGTACAGAATCGCCCATTGACGCCATTGTTCAGACAATACAACAATTAACTCCCATTCAATGTGACAAAGTGCATGAGTTGCAATGACATGATTAGGACCCTATAGGTTAGTGGTAAAAGGAGCTGGCTGTCGAGAGACCATCACAGACAAGCTTACATCACGGGAATTTTTTTTACACCTCTGCCCAAAAAAGGAGTGTATCATCATACTAATATTACGAGTATAAAGTGTGTTTGTTTGTTGATTTGTCCTTCTATCACGCTACAACGGAGTAACAGATCAACATGATTTTTGGTATGGGTATAGTTGAGAACCTGGAGAGTGACATAGGCTACTTTTTACATGGAAAATTAAAGAAAAACTTAAATCTTAACGGGAGAGGGACGGGAGATGCTCCCGCCCGTTATCTCAGGCGTCGACTGCATTCAACTCGGATGCGTAGGTACTATAGTTACTTACCTAACTACTTATAATTTTTTAGGACTAAGATTATTTTCGGCTATATCGATAATGATCTAATATAAATAGGTATTCCATAAAAGAACTACTTATTTATCACGGAAAAATACGACAAATCTCTAAATTATTATTATCCCTGGTCTTTTCCGCTAAAAATAAATATAGATGATACGTGTTAATACGTATAACATCTACTTCAAACAAAGATCCAAGGTTTTGCGATCGATAGGTAACATTTGCATGGGCTCTTTTGTATTCTGTCATTGGTAAATATTCTCTTAGATATAGGTGACAATAGTCGTACCTATAACTAATTGCTTACGTTAGAAAATAAAACGCAATTCTTATAAAAATTGTTAGTACACTAAGTATAGGTACTAAAATTCTTCATCAATGTAGTAAGTACATGATTTTTTTGAAATCCCTTTTGGGGCTACTTGACACTTAGGGTTAGAAATGTAGAGCAACGAATAAATGTCAGATTACTTATTTCCATTTCTTTATGCCCGAACATCTATTCCTTCATGCATCAGGCTTGATCCTATAGTATTCGAGTATTTGTTGTTTACCTAAATAATTCTAAGCATGCATTTGTCTTTTCAGATGAAATGCTAGAGAGCGAGGGCGCGGGCCTGGCAGCGCGTGTGGCAGAACTAGAAGTACGATGTTCAAGACAGGCGGAAGAACTGCTGTGTCTCCGGTCAACCCTCGCTGATGCCCTGCGAAGGCTGAACGCTTTAGAAGGCAGAGCCCCCGCCACTTCTGGCGCACAGAGGAATGGGACCACATATACAGGTAAAGGGGATTTCTTTCATATAATCAATGTCCTCACTTCATCGGCCAGAAGCCCAGAATTGCTAAGATTTTCGAGATAGGCATAGGAACTGCTGTATCTCCGGTGAACCCACACTGATGCTCTTGCATGCTGATGCGTCTGTGAGATTTCAGACGAATGGGTTCACTTATATAGGTAAAATCAGATCTAGCAAGATATGATGGAATCAAGGCATTCCAGGGTTTGCCTTCTAAGATGCCTATTCACTCTTGCTTGGTATACTTGATTTGCACATTATTCATATTTCGTCGTGAACCCATATCGTGCCACTGTCTTTACATAGTTGATTTATCATGCTGGATGGGATTCTAAAATTTGTTTGCAAGATTGGAAGCTGTCAAGTCCAATTAAGTTTTGTTATCTTTGCTCTTAAGCTTACCTTTGGTCGTGAAAAAGGAAAAAACTATATTTTTCTGTGTGTTCCAGGAAACACAGGCACTCCCACACGCGAGCTGAGGATCCGGCAGCCCTCCTACAGAGAAAGCGTCAAACGAACCTCCAGCTATGGCTCCAGCGCCTCTTCCCTCTCACAAAGGTTATTTATTATTTTTGTTTCTGAATATATATTCCAACTCAAACTCAAAGTATATTTATTCAAAATTGGTACCTACACACTTATACAGTACACCGTCTGAACATCAAGTTTGCAAAGTATAAGACGTGATGGTGATAATTAACCACGGTATCTTAAAACTGAAGCGTTCACACGAGGGTTCAGAACGCGCGCCGGTCTGAGAAGAGTCCAGAACAAACTCAGCCGGATTTTTATTTTGACCATCTCAGAAATTTAATAAATTAATTATTTATTGGCATAAATTAGGAGTTGAAGTTGCAGTGGGTAGGCTATGCTTGTCGTTGGAGCCCGAAAGTTCTGAAGAGTGGAGACCGCGTACAAGTAAGTGTAGTGTAGGGCGCCCTCCAGCACTCCACAGCCCTCTACAGTGGAAGTCTGAGGACCGGGTGTGGTGGCGCTCTTTGAGAAAGGCCAATGTTCATCAATGGACAAGGTTGAATTGATGGTGATGATGATTGGTGTAATATGTAAGATTCTTTCGTTTCACCATCATCTTGCCTGATGCAAGATTAGATTTCGCGTTGGTATTCTACGTCCTAGGATCGAATAGAATAGAATGAGCAATTTAAAGTCGCGGTAAGTGCCGATACACCACGATTGTCACTCATTAAACACAAAAAGGAGGATACAGTTCTCTATACCTATCATCAAGAGAGATTCGCAGTTTACCACAAGCTTGAGTATACATAGATTCTTCAAAACTTCTCGCTGATAATGCTATGAAGTATTAAATTATTTAAGTGCCTATGCTGACATTAACTGATCTGCCATCTATAGATAACATAGACTTACCTAACTTACCTATTATTGTTTTCCAGACGCGGTCCACAGCACCAGTCGACGGGGTCCCTTCAGTCAGATTCCCCGGCGTCGTCTTCTTCTCTGTCGCCCGCCCCGTCCCCCTCGCCCCGCGCCACGCCCGCGCCACACACGCCTCACACAGTACAACCATACAGGTAACATGATACATGCATTACAGGTAAAGGTAAGTTATGTTAGTGGTGTAACAGGTAAGTTGTGAAAAAACGAGCGATAGAATAATTCATAAAACCTTAAACGATTATTTAACATGTAAAGTCTCGACTCTCGTCTTATTCATTAGTTGTCCACTACAAGTTAGCCCTTGACTGCGATCTCACCACATGGTAAGTGATGATGTAGTCTAAGATGGTAGCGGGCTAACCTCTTTGGGGCATGGCAGTTAAATTAAACCCATATCCCTATTCGGTTTCTACACGGCATCGTACCGGAACGCTAAATCGCTTGGCGGCACGTCTTTGCCGGTAGTTTGGTAACTAGCCACGGCCGAAGCCTTCCACCAGGTCAGACCAGGTAAAATTCAGAAATTATAAATTCCCAAATTGACCCTTCCGGGTATCGAACCCGGGACCTCCACACGTTAAGACAACAGCGCTACACACTGCGCCACGGAAGTCGTCAAATAATAATTATCTAATAATAATTTTATTAATGTCATTGTTGACCGAAATCCATGTAAAACTTTTAGGCAAGCGCGCTCCAACCTAGACCTCATCATTAAGCATTATTGTCGTCATGCGCAAGCCTACCTATTCTACGAGTCTTAAAAAAAACTAGGTTGAATTTTTTTTTATTGCGTGATAGGCTTGCGCTTGACAATATTATTGTCGTGGTACATACTTAAGTACTCGTGTCTTCTCTCTGTAAATAAATCTTCTTTATATACTTTGCTAATGCAAAATGTTAGCATCAGAATCAGTAGTTTAATTTGTTAATAAGTTACTTACTTAAATATGATGATTTTGATAAGCTCGATTTGTCTTAAGACATAGGCAACACTCTTTTATATGGAGCCGCACTCACTAGCGCGACAGGATAATACGTTATTGCCCTCCGTTACGCGCAGATGTTGTCTCGTCCAGACCATAGTGTGTTGGAGATCTTATATTATTTTAGAGAGTAGCGTAGCTTTGCGCATTCGAATAAAAGGAATTCCAAATAAATACTTACTTTTTGTAGCAAGCCTGTTTTTAGGTTTATTGTTTACCTAAACAGAAACAGATAGATTTGAAATCTAGACGTTGCAATAATTCTTGCAACTTCTTGCGTTAAGCCTTTGTAAATAAAAATTTTCTAATCAATACAATGTTGATAAAAATGTACAATTTTATTGATCTTATTATTACAAGTATAAGATTAATCGCTCTACATTTTGTTTTTCTCATTACATTATATCTTCCACTCTCGTACGTTTTGTATATTCTTTA
Source organism: Erebia palarica (assembly GCA_964035005.1). Classification (NCBI taxonomy): domain Eukaryota; kingdom Metazoa; phylum Arthropoda; class Insecta; order Lepidoptera; family Nymphalidae; genus Erebia; species Erebia palarica. The sequence goes on from OZ035989.1 coordinate 15,735,255, forward strand.
GTACCAATCAGTGATAACAAATTTTATAGGCCATGTAAGTAATACATTATTATAATATCGACTTAACATAAACTTATGTAGTATAAATAAAATACCTATAGTCGCTCCGTATCATAAGGATTGTCTTTGATTAATTTCATGAGAACTTGTATATTTTTTATTATGATCATGTAGTTTTGAATTATGCAAATCTGGGTAGGTATGCAACTCATTTTTTATTTATAACCATATTTACATATTATATGAATCATGCATTAAAAAGTTGTTAATATAGATAGTTACATTTTTATTTATTCTAGTTCAGCAAACCTGTAGATAGAGAACAGTAGAGTAAACCAGTCTATTAAAGCATTGTTAATACTTTCATTACATAAAGACAATTTATGTAATGAAAGCATTAACAAACTTTCATTACATAAAGACAATTTATGATTATGACCTGTCTAGGCTAGATACGTGAACGGTGTATATTAGAATCTGGTAGATTCATTCGACTATTCATAAGCACTTGTAAAAAGTCTATTTGAATAAAAATCATTTGAATTTGGATTTTTAACCCTTATCAAAATTCGTGGGAGAAATCGATCATTATGTCCCTGCTATATTTTTATTTATTGACTCTTAAAAAGTGCACTTCTACTGTTAATTACTTATGACTTTCAGTTAAAATTAACATTGATTTCCCGGTTGTTTGGCCCACTCAACTAGATCTAGACAGGCGTATAATCAAAGTAATCACATTAGGTTCCATTCCATGATCATCGCTTATGCTCCTGTAATGTAGATCTCGCAATAACTCCACGTCAGCGTCGAGCCGCCAAGATGTGCAGTCTCCGGCGCCCGCCGCCACCAGTCTCACCAAGAGGTGGAGTTCCACGGGGGACTTCAACGCGCAGGGTCTGCTACCGACTGCAAGGTCAGTATTAATAACACTTTTATCGCGTTACGAGAAAACACGTTATATGTGTGTGTGCAATTCACACACGGCAGAAGTGAAACTTCAGAAATGTACCCTACGAGAGAATGAGATAAATACAGCTTGTATTCTATCTCATTCGCTCACAGGCTAAATCCTATTTATTTATGAATATGTTTGTCTCTTTTTCGTTTCATGGAATTTTCAAATCACAACAATTCTAAAGAAGTGACACTTCAATAATCAGGAAAGGGGAAGCCTAATTCGCTAGAATACGTCAAATTAGACAAAACTATGTGGTACAGTATAGCGTGTTGCTTTCGCGTAGAGCTTTCGATGTTAACCGCCCAATAAACCAGCAGTTCGCTCAGCCACAAAACACAAATCTTCCAAATTACGTACATTTGAAACGGACACCGGAGCATCCTCGACACTGCACGATTGTAAAAATCTTTACAATTTTTTTTGAAGTAAAACTTCTTTACGCTCTCTTGAGTTAGGGAGTAAGCTGGTGAATGCGTTACGAGATCGTTACGAAAAGTGTGATCGGGCGAGGCGAACGGAAGTTGAGAGGGAGATATAAGTTAGTGAAGATAGAAAGAGAGAGAGTTACGTTCTCTCATAGCCAGATACGAACAAACAACTTTGGCGGATTATAACAAATTATTAATTAAGCTTCTTGTTTCTTGACTATCATGGACTTCCGTAAAGTAACGCCTGCTTCTATCCAATATCGCGTTACGAGAGTAGAAACTACGCAGTTTTCTCTAGTTTAATATAAAAAGAAAACTGACTGTATATTAAGACTTTGTAACCCAGACGGTCTATACAGAATGTTTTTTTTTGGGAGCGGATAGCGAGGTGAACGTTTAAAGTTTAAACCTTATTCTATTAAGAGCTACAATTTCCTTACACAATCGGGGGGCAGATCAGGTATCAAACGGTTTTACAAAATAACACGTCGGGAAAAACGCCGTATCCAAAAAAAAAACGTTAGATATTTTACTACGCAAATTGATAGTGTGTCTTAAGAAATAAATGCTCTAAAGAAACCTAGCTTCTGATATAAAACTGTCCGCTCCCAAAACCTGTATGTTTCCGTTTTTCTACTCTCATGACGCGTCCCTTTACCATGCTTTATAGGCTTGTAGATATTCAGATTTCATATTCATATAGGTATAGACTATTTTTAAGAGTTCGGCTGCCACAATATTTTTGTTAGAAATTTGGCCCTAAAATGATTTTCTAACAAAATTGTAGCTCATAGCTGTTAGGCCAAAAAAAGATTTTATTACAACTACAATTATCATTGATTAAAACACTCTATAAGGTTAATTGAAATTTGCATTATAAATTGTCATGGCGTGCAAGTATTTACTCCATAAACTCATTAATATTTATGGCACATCCGAAAGCACCATATAGACATTGGCGTAAGGTGCTCTTAAGATATTCGTGTACTTCGTACTATACTAGTCAAATTAATAATTACGTAATGTAAGCATTACTATATTATGAAATCAGTACAATACAATGTCTTTATTTGCAGAAACAAAAATTTACATTAGATGTTACAAAGTTATAGTCATATCTTTCGCCTAGCAGAAGGCATGCAAAATTTGTTATAGTCAGAATTTACAATTTACATAACAATAATTAATTATATAATCATTCAGTGCAAGAATAAAGTAGGCGTATCCATTTTTCACCTCCAAAATGTGCAAAATTCAATTGGCAAGTTCATATATGGCTAGGATAGGACCTAATAATACAGCACGAATATTCCTAAAGAACTCCAGATAAATGTATATATTTAGAACACTTTAAAAGTTCTGTTGTATTGTTTTCAATAAAGGTTTATTTAGAAAATAATTTTCAGTTTTTAAAAAGAACCCAACGTAATAAGACCATTTCAGTAGACTTAATATGTCTGTGGCAAGTTCTGAAGGAAATATTTACCTAAAGGTTAGGTCTGAACAGTCGATAAGATTCATTACAACCTATCGCCAGCTGACACTACTGAGTTTGAGTCTCCTCTCGGAATGAGAAGAGCTTGGCCATAGTAAACTATAACTACGCTGGCCAAGTGCGGATTGGCAGAATTTACACACCTTTGAGAACATTATGACCATTTCTCGGACATACAGGTTTCCTCACAATGTTTACTGATAAAGCAAGTGATATTTTAATTGCTTAAAATGTACATAACACTGAAAGTTAGAAGTGCGTAGTGTGTACCCGAGGATCAAATCCCCGACCAACAGAATAGAAAGCCGACGACTAACTACTAGGCTATCACCACTAAGATTAGGCCACAATTATACTTGTAAGTTTTCACTTAAGTAGCTTATACAAGTTACTTTAATAACTAACATTTGCGTTTACATTTCGTAACTTACTTATGTGAGCGACTTACGTAATTAAAACTTACAAGTGTTAATCTGGCCTTAGATTGGTCCACTTTATTTCGTGCTGAGATATTATCCTGCATTTTTTTTTATTTTCTGTTTGGTTATTTCCGTAGGTTTACAACCACCAAGTCGTTGCTAAATTTGTATTCTAAGCAATCAACGCAAAACGGGTCAATTTTGAAACACGGGTAAGTTCCAATTATTATGGTGGTGTTTACGGGTTTTAGCTTGTCTGGTGATGGGTTTCAGTGACGGTAGATTATGGTTTGATTTTCACTTGGGGTTTTCATTTTAATATGTTGGTGTTCTCGTTCTACTAACAATGTTTAAGTACAATGGCGCGGCGGGGAAGTTAGCTGCAGCCTGCAAGTATTCTTTGTATGAGGTTTTATGGAGCTGGGCCTGATGGATATGGAGATGCACTGCGAGACGCGGTCCCGTACAAACTCATACAGATAATAATATTTTCTGCTACGTGTCGCGTCGCTCCGTGCATCTCAAGTGGGACCTTTATTGTTGTAATATGTTTCTGATACATTTCCGGTAACTACTAACAAAATGGGAGTGATGAAATACTTTTGACATTTTAATTGTAATACACTGACACGTATTTCTAAAGAAGAGGTATATTTGTAGGAATAAACACTGGTGTGAAACTACTTTACTACGGAGTAAAATACGATAAATTCTAGGTGTATAAGGTAACAGGTAAGTCCGATTAATTCTGGTCACAGGTATAGTTTTTGTTAATTTACTTGACTTATTGTACCTACGTATCAAATTTATTGAAAAAATAATAGGTTATTTCAAAGCAAGAGTGAGATATTCTAGGCAAGCGCGCTCCAACATTCACTTATCATTGTTTTTCTTTTCCTTATTTTTTTTGGATAAATATATAGCGAGCTAGCCGGTTACCTGATGTTAAGTGATTATCGCCGCACATGGACATTTGCAGCAACAGAGGAAGGAACCGCCAATGCGTTGCCGGATTTTGAGCGAAGAGCCGAAAAACTGGTTTTCCAAAAGCTAGTGGAAAAAAAGAGAAAAAAAAAATTTTTTGAAGAGGTAATTGACATTGTTCAACTTACGACAAGGTCACGAAGGTGTCTGTTTACTATATTTAGTATTAAAAATAGCTGCATGAAACACCTACGCAGTCATTTGTTCGTAGAGTTTATTGTTTCATAAAGAGCTGCTATCATCAAAATCAAACCCAAGTGGTATTTAATGGCTGTCAGACCACATACATAAATCATACACTTAAGTCGATTCTTTATGCCTTTTTTAATTATTTAACTAGAAAAATGCCCTGTGGATAGGTACTAAGTTTTTTATTCGCATTGAGTATGCTGCGTAGGCCCTATTTGAGGCATACTACCATCGCTTAAACCCATATTATTTTAATATTGTCAAGGTACGTGTCATAAAACTGTCATTTAGAAGTAATTCTAAATGACAATTATTTTTTTCAATTTTAATTCGGCCTCAATTAATGCGAAATCCCATTTTGAATTCGTTTTAACATTTTGTGCTCTTAAGCAAATTAATCAAATTTATAACGGTAGCGGGCAGTTATTAGATCTTGTACTTGTAAATGAAACATTGAGTCAAGCGGTGGTGCACAGAGCCGAGGAGTCGATTGTTTCTCCCGATAGCTACCATCCTCCGCTTGAGTTAAGTTTTGACTGTATTTTTGAGTGGAAGCAAAATAAATATTCTTCGACTGGCATTGAATCGGATTGGAATTTTAAAAAAGCTAATTTCCAATTATTGTACGAACGTTTATCTAAAGTTGATTGGTCACCGCTGTATGAAACTGTTGATCCTCAGAAAGCTATCGAATTGTTTTATACAATTCTAGAATCCTGCTTTCTCACATGTGTTCCTCTTAAACAGAAGTTAACGGAAGAACCAAGGTATGTCTATCCCACTTGGTATTCTAGCAGAACTAAGCGGAATATAGAGTTAAAAGCGAAATATCATAAATTGTTTAAAGCAACGAAAGATCAGCAGTATCAAAAACTATTTTCTGACTTTCGATCGCTAGTTAAGGTAAATATCGACGAAGACTTTGAGCGCTACAAGTTAAATATGGAGCGTAATATCAAGCGAGATCCAAGTGTATTTTGGAATTTTGTGACCTCTAAGCGGAGTGTTACTAAAAAAATATATTAAAAAATGGAGAATTGGTCCTGCGGGATAAGTGCGCAGGGCTATTTGCGGAGTATTTTAGATCTGTTTACGCAACGGAACCACCGCAATTGTGTATAAATGATGCGTTAAAAGCTTGTGGCGGGGGAAGCGAGCGCATACACTTAGACTCTATAAATTGTAGCAATGTAAGTAGAGCGCTCAAGAAGCTCAAGCCAAAACGTTCTGCTGGTCCCGATGGTATTCCACCATACGTCATTATTCGGATTATTCATTATTAGGATTGTGGTAGCGTATTTGTGGCGCCGTTGCAATATATTTTCAGTGCCTGTTTGAAGAATTATTTCTATCCAGAAGTCTGGAAAACATCTCGAGTAGTGCCTGTTCCTAAAAAACATTCTAGTTCAGACATAAGCGATTTCAGGCCTATAGCTGTTTTATCAGTCTTTGGCAAATTATTTGAGTCAATTTGAGTGCCAACTTTCCGAAGCTCAACATGGGTTCCGAGCGGGCCGCTCAACCTGCACTAATTTGTTAACATTCTGGACTTATGTCACTGGAGCTGTAGATGACGGTGCACAGGTGGATGCAGCTTACTTTGATTTTCAAAAAGCGTTTGATACAGTTGATAATGACGTTCTTCTAAGTAAGTTTGCATCTGTTGGTTTTACTCCGTCTCTACTTAAGTTCTTTTCCAGTTACCTGAGAAACCGGAAGCAGTATGTTCAGTATGAAGGGCATCGTTCGGATCCATACTGTACTTATTCCGGCGTAAGTCAAGGAAGTAATTTGGGTCCTTTGGAGTTTTTGATATTAATTAATGACTTACCTAACGCAATTGCTCACGCAAATTGTTTATTATTTGCAGACGATCTTAAACTATTTTTTTAAATAGAGAATTCTTCTGACACTCGGAATCTTCAGGCTGATATTGATAGTGTCTTGCAGTGGAGCAACCAGAATAAGTTGCTTTTCAATAATAAAAAATGCTCTGTGATTACTTTTACTCGAAAATCAAAACCAATTATTGTGAACTATCGGCTAGGCGGATCGCATATTCCGCGTGTAACTGAAATAAGGGATTTAGGCGCAAATATGTCTGAAGATCTGACATTCCGTAGTCACATACAAGACTTATGTTCAAAAGCCTATAGAACTTTAGGGTTTGTACTCCGTCAGGCACAGCACTTCAAGTCAATTGATGCAATAAAGCTGCTCTATAATGCTTACGTGAGGAGTAAACTAGAAAGCAATGCTATTATTTGGAATCCTTTTGAAGTCAAATATATAGACATGCTTGAAAAAATTCAAAAGAAGTTTATTCGGTGGCTGTATAGAAATCATTATGGATATTCAGTGGGCTATCCTACCATATATCCAAGCTTATTTCTCCTTGGAATGATATGATATGATAGATTGGAAGTCAGGCGAAACATTGCTTTACTCTTATACGTGGTCAATCTGATCCAGGGGAAAAAACGAATTCAGCTATTCTAAATTTGGTAGGTCTGCACGTACCAGATGACTACGCAATTTCGCGTCGTCGTAAATTGTTTGCTTTGCTGTACTGCAGAACAGCAATGGCAAGTCAGGCACCACTGATTCGTGCGCTACGCTTGCTCAATAATCTGACGCAAAAACATTTGGAACTGGACATTTTTCACACCCCACCGCTACAACTCATTAAACAAATAAAGCCTTTTTTAGAAATAATTTAATGGTAAAATTTTATTGTCATGGTTTTAATTATATTTCTACTGTAATTTTTTTTTTTTTTGTAATCATTTAGTTATGTAAACATATATTTTTTTTTTGTAAGGATTTTTGTTAAGTATTTACCGTATTTTAGTTATGTATGTCTTTGTTATGTTTAAGTTGTAATTGTAGTTGTAGGTAATTTTGTAGCCAGGGAAGATGAATCGGGCGACTGTAAAGTCTTCCCTGGCATGTTTTTATAAAGAATAAAGAATAAAGAATACTGCTTTAAGCGATGGTACACTTTTCTAAGCTAATTGTAATTGGGTAAACAGGTGGTATTATTAATCTAATAGTGTGTCTGTCTCGTACCCTCACACAGCTCAACATTGCATCCTAGAAGACATAAGATAATCTATTTATCACGAAAATCAAAGTTCCCACAGTATTAATAAAATATAAATTAAACCGCAATCTACGCGGAGGAAGTCGCGGGCATCCGCTCGTATAATTTCAAGGTATGTGGAATACAAAAACTGGGACATAAAAAGTACACTAAAACCATTAATCATACTTACCTGTGCTTTGTCCAGGGCGCGCCGATACATTGAAATGGCTTATAGGCCTATTACACTGCACTTGTCACAGGGACCCTTACACTTAAATCAGTGTAGTGTAATAAGATTTAGAGAAAAAGGGTCCCTAAATTGATCCTTTTTACTTATTACTGTGTAATAAGCGACGCTCTTACTAGCGGCCACGCACACTCTTACCACAGGGCCCTGTGGAAAGTGCAGTGTAATAGGCCTATTATTGTGTTAGAAACATGAAAGAACTACCTGGATAACTATTAATTATGTTAACTGACATAAAAAGAAGATGAATATACTTGAACGCGTATTCAAAAAGGTATTTTAAAATGATAAGTCAGTCAAGCAGTTTTAAACATACGCCAAGTATCCTACTAAACAAGTTCACAGACTATTTAAAGTTTTAGAGAGAACCATCGCAAGCAAAATATTTACTGAATTTGTATTGATTTTTTTAAACCATGGAATTTAATCTTATGTCTTGAATTATTTACATATTTATAAATAATTAAATTAGAAAATGCTATGTATGTCACCGTAAGATTGTAAAAACCGTTAGATTATAATCTAACTCGCGAAATTACAAACTGTCGAAAGATTTACAATTTAACGCATTATTTTTCGGTATATTGTAATCTGTTAGGTATACAATAACCCGATAGAACCTAAGGGCACTACCTGATTATATATGTCGAACCCTAACCTAACTTACAAGAAAGACAAGAAAACGTAAATACAATCAATATTTCAAAAATTGACACTCAGAACATTGGACGGTTCACAATCAGTCGACAGTTTACAATTTCGCGAGTTAGATTATAATCTAACGGTTTTTACAATCTTACGGTGAGATATACACCAAAATAAATTCCGTTATTCAAAAGGCACACTATCCAAACGTTTATTTTCAAATAGATGATGCCGCGACTTCGTCCGCGAGGCTTGATTTTTTTTATTCAAGTAGATGTCCTTCCCTGGGATGTGACTGTCTCTATACCAAATTTCATAAAAATCGGTTGAGTAGTTGAGCCGTGAAATCGTAGCAGACAGGCAGACACACTTTCGCATTTATGATATTAGTGTGGATTCAGGAGCTTTATTCAAATAAAAATGTTTCTCAGTAGAAATACTTTTTCACGGAGAATCGTCACAAATTCGCCATGCTACAGAATCTATTGAATCTTTAATTCCTTAATTGGACCGTGCAGTATTGCGTGACCGTCCATAATGGTTCTGATGCTAAATAATCTAGTAGCCTCACCAATTGACATTGACCTCGCTAGCCCACTCCTACAAAGAGTCACAGACTAAAAGGATGGAACTATGGCAGATAGGGCGTTAGAATAATGAAGCCGCTACGGGGATGCCGACCAACCACCGATAACCATGCCATCGATATGGTTTAAAACCATACTTTTCATGTTATCACTGAATTTTATTAGGTTCGATGAATGATCAGCGGAAAAAATCACGTCGCAGCTGTGACTAGTCCATGATTCCACCATAAGTTCTTAATGTTTGAACTGATTTAAGACTGCCCGTATTCTTCGGGGGGGCATAGGATATCGCCGCCATTGTAATGAGCTGTATTATACTAAGTTAGATGTTTACAAACTGCAATAATATTTTGCTCTTCCATTTTCACTCGATAGTGACATTGATCGCGCTGTGTGTGTGTTGAGCCGAATGCCACTGCCTTGATCGATGCTCACTAATCAACCGGGTGTAGTAAGGTGTTTAAGCAGGAAGCACCTGCATAACAAAGCATGTTATTTAGCTGGTCGCCACAACCTCTATTGCACTCCGTATAAAGCTAAATGTGCGTCAGGTCTGTACCAAGAGAAGCCGATTTCAAAAGCTCGCGCAATTTTCTGTAAGCATTCTTTTGTACGTGTGCGAGTTGCAAATAGTCCATCTATCTCTTTCCTTAAGTCTATGCATTTTAAAGTGAAACAACAGTTTCCTTCACTTACCTGAATAAAACAAGCGTCATCCTAAAACGTAATATAGGTATATGACTCACAAAACACAAAGATTAGTATAGCCAATCCTATTTACCTATCAATCTTGGTAGATTTTTTACGTATAAGACATTTCGGCCTTTACAACGTTTAGGTGTTCAATGCTGGTTTTATTACAAGCGTAATAATACGTAGCCAGAAATTGACATTTTTATGATGGAATGGTATATGGTGATGTCACAGTATGGTCATTACGTGATGAACTTCGTGTTATGCAAGCGCACATCGTTGACTGCATGTTGTGGCTAATCATCGCTGGTTTTAATGGAAACGTTTGGATTAACAGCAATACCCAGCCAGCAATGGTAACTCAAAAGGTCTTACACACGCAATGGATCATAGTAAGGTCATTTCATTCTGTTCACGCGCAGTCTGCGAATGTTTTTCCCACAAGTCGGCTGTTCGAATCGCGAGTGACTTTACCTTTTTAAACCGGTCCCAAAAGCGTTGCGATAAACCTTTGCCTTATTTGGTAAAAAAAAAGTTGTCACCATTTTAGCGCCATGGACGACAGGTAATTTATGTAATAGGTATCAGTCGTTACTCTAATAATGCTTATCAGTAGTTACTAGCTAGTTACTAGTAGTTAGTAGCTAAAAATATTTGCCACCGACTTCAAAAAAAATCTTGAACTTAGATTCTTATTTGAGTATACCTAGTCTACTCTGTTACTGTTTAAAGTCTATCCTTGACCTGTTTTTGTTTTTAAAACTTGATAAAACTCGACTTTATAAAAAATAAGTGATAGTTTTTTGAATTTCTTTGTAGAATTCATTGCGTTTTTACGAAGTCAGTTTTTATAACACATAGGTACTTAGATAGAGATAACTTTTTTAAACATAGGAATTAATCACAACAAGATACTACTTATTTTCTAATTTTGTAGTGGCATAAATAAATTTTTGAAGTCGGTTTAAGTTAAACTTTCCTACCAGTTTTTTTTAAATGAAAGATAATGACATAAAAGCTACCATTAATCTATGATACTTATCACAGATAAGGATAACCTACCACTTACGTAAATAATTTTTATAATCCTATATATGTCACCGTAAGATTGTAAAAACCGTTAGATTATAATCTAACTCGCGAAATTCTAAACTGTCGAAAGATTGTAAACTGCTCAATGTTCTGAGTGTCAATTTTTGAAATATTCATTTTATTTACGTTTTCTTGTCTCTTTCTTGTAGGTTAGGTTAGGGTTCGACATAAATAACGAAGCAGTGGCGGTTAGGTTTTATCGGGTTTAAATATCTATCAGATTACAATCTACCGGAAAAAAATGCGTTAAATTCTAATCTTTCGACAGTTTAGAATTTCGCGAGTTAGATTATAATCTAACGGTTTTTACAATCTTACGGTGACATATATAAAGGTATCATTAGTCTATAATGCTTATCAGAGATAACCGATCACTTTTACTACATAATTATTTTTATTTTAGATTATTTTTTATGGTATAAATGTTTAGGAGCTTGCCATAGAAGCTTGGCTACGTGGGAGCTTTAATTTTTGGGAATATTGGTCAGTGCTGACTTCTGAGCTTCAGTACAGTAGCGTCACGATGTCATTCACCCCGATGTAAGTTACAAAGATGGTATCGCAATGAACGCTCTGTTTGTTTTATTATATCTGTGGATTGTGGATTGAAATTTTTTATTTTAGAATTACTGCCTGACTTTCTTGTTCAGTCTGCTCATTGGAATCTACTTTCTGAATGGTGGTCGAGTCATGACGTAGCTCACCACGAAGCTTATCATGTTAAATGGCGGTTACAGTATACCTAAGGTTTTTAGGGTTTTATACATAAACTGAAGCTTTTACATTATGCAGCTAATAATGTAAAAAAGGCCTTTAAATAACATATTTAATAAAAAAATTAAATATCAAAGTATACAGAATTAAGTACTGGTTTGCTAATGTTACTTTATCAATCATTCAATACTTTAATTATGACATTCAAATAAATGAAATGAACCTATCATTTCGCTGTGAGATTTTTTACCATAAGCATTAAGAAAACATAAACTAACTAACATAAAATAACTGGTTGATTGTGCTTTTTTTAACACTTAACTTTTATATGATTTTAAGATTTATTATTTTAATTATATTGCCTTGGTTTATACACGTTAACTATTTCTTTGTTAAGGCATGATAATAATCTAACAACGAATAATTAATCTTAGAAACTATGTAACTAGGTACTTCCTATATTATCTACTCCTATTTATAAGTATAATGTTGCTTGATTACACATGTGGTCACACGCTAAAGCAGTTAAAGTAAATTCTTATGTATGTATGAGAATGAGTAAGTATATTAAAATACTATAGGGGGAAGTCCCTTAACACCGGACGGCACCTAGTGCCGGACACTCGTACTATCTCGATAACCAATCACGCGAGCGATTAATTGACAAGTAAAAGGGGTGCGCGGGGACGTACCGATACCGAGTCACGGGACGCGCATCGCCAGTGACACGCGTAACAACGTCGGGAGCGGTTTTTTGCAGATTTTGGCGGGAACGTACTGCGTCACTTAAGATTCGGGTTAGTATAACGAACTTGTTTTTGTGTTTAGCTAGCTGGCTGTGTTTATTTTTAATTAAGATATTATTCATTAATTTAATAGTCTATAAAAGTTTTTGTACATTTTTGTAATAGTTTAGGTAGGATAAAAAATTATTGTAACGATGTCCTGTCCCGAAGTACCGGACACCAAATAGTCCCGTAACGCCGGACAGGGAAAATGTTTTTTTATTTTGGTAGTATTTACATTTATTATAATACTTATTGTGCCTACGATGTTGCAGACATCAGAACGGTCAGGGAAAAATGGAGACTCTCTTTGCATTTCAGAATGTTCAGATTGTTATATTTGTGATAGGTGTCAAATATTTTAAGCCGTCCGGTGCTAGGGGTTCGACATGAAGTCCGTCCGGTACTAGGTGCCACTTGTAGAAAATGCGTTTTTTTTCACAGATGTTTAATTTATGATTTTGAGTTTAATTTATGAAGAAGTTGCATTTTTGTTTTTTTATTACGATTTTAAAATTTGTTAAATTTATTAATTAATAAATAAAAAATTAGTTTTTTGAATACATTTTATTTTATTTTAATAAAACCTTATGTGTCCGTCACTAGGGGACTTCCCCCTAAGCTTACCAGGTGGGTTTTGTATGATACAAGTTTGTATATTTCAACCCACCGCTGACTCATTACTGAGCACGAGTCTCCTCTCGGAATGGGAAGGGATTAGCTATAGTCCATCACCCTGGCTAAGTGAGGTGTGACTTCACACACCTTTGTGAAGAACTCTCGGACATGCAGGTTTCCTCACGGTGGTTTCGTTCACAGCAAAATACATTGATATTTAACTGCCTAAAATGCACATAAAAGTTAGTAAGTACGTGCAAAGGAATCGAACCCGCAACAATCGAATAGGAAGTCGGGTGCCTAAACCATTAACGCTATCCCTGCTTCTAATATGAAGGATAACTTTTTAAATCATATATAACTGAAATTCCACGGACTTTTGATTTGCTTCTTTGTTTCTAATTCGAAACGCTCTAGGATATGGAACTCCCTTCCCGCTTCCGTTTATCCATCCACTTATAATATTGGTATCTTCAAATCAGCGAATAGGTATCTTCTAGGCAAGCGCGCTCCACCTAAGGCTGCATCACTACTTCCAGCCAGTCTGATTGCAGCCAAGCGCTAGGCTATAAAATAAAATAAAACATCTATCTATTTGCAGCACCCACACCTGTCAGTACAATGAAGAGGACGGCTCTATGAGGATGTTCCTGCGCGGCCGACCGGTGGTACTGTACGGGCCCAGTGAATTGGACAACTTGGACCCGGCCAAGGTCGCCCCACCGCCCCAGAGCAAGCTCAAGTTGGAGTGGGTGTATGGGTATAGGTAAGTCAAAAAAATGCCCGCGACTGCGTTATTATTACGCCACTTAGAACAAGATAGCCCTTGACTGCGATCTCACCTGATGGTAAGTAATGATACAGTCTAAGATGGTAGCGGGCTAACTTATTGGGGGTATGGCAGTTAGTCAGGCCCGGCGCGCTCCTAGCGCCAGGTGTGTTTTTTTTGTCGCGTTCCAGCGCTCTAGTTGTGACGCGACAAAAAAATTACGACTTCTTCAAAAATGCGTTTCTGAATATATTATCAAAGTTAAATATACTTATATAATACTCCCGCATTAGGGAGCAAAGTTCACACTAAAGATCATCGTGGCGTAGATATTAAATTCATACCACGTTTCGGTATCGTACCGGAACGCTAAATCGCTTGGCGTATAAATTATAAATGCCCAAATAAACCCTACCTGGGATCGAAACCACGACTTAAAAAACCACAGCGCTCACCACTGCGCTAGGGAGGTCGTCGGATTAAGAATGAAGATTTTTGGTTGTAATGCAAAAATGAGGTTCCAGTACCCTCAAGACATGTTTTTTATAATTTAATGGTATGAAAATAAACTTAGACCCGCGTCCTATGCACTAGGATAAAATTGTCAAATAAGGGCAAATATCAAAAAAGATCATTTTTTTTCTCTTTCCTTTGCCCAATGCTCTAGCCGGGGGAAATTTATCCACTTGTAATGTCAAACAGGGATATACTTCTCATTTCCCCTGTTGCCATGCTCTAGCATAGAGACAAGATAATTTTATCTCTTGTCAGTGGACATAATCGGGGGATATAATTTTTGCCCCTGCCCATGCTCGCCCTGCTGGAGAGTGGCATGGGCTATTTTTATCTCGGAAATTAAGGAGTTCCCGTGAGATTATTCCACACGGACGAAGACGAAGGCATCAGCTAGTAATACAAATACTTATTGAACTGTAAATACAATAAAATGAAAAATTAATGAAAAGGTAGAATTCTACAATCTATAGAATGACAAAATGATAGCTTTTATTACTAATGACAGGTGAATCAATAAATCACTTTTCATTTGAAACCTTGACTAATGATTCCCATAATAGAGAATACAGAGTGACAGATTTATTGTTTGTAAAAGGCATATCGTTCAACAAAAGCAAATATTAATGGTATTTTATCAAATGAGTACTTTCAAATAACGGTATAGTATCGATTTCGGTAAATACCTACCTAGATAACACGTCATGAAGGTCGACTATAGAAGCTATGAAGTATACCTAACTCATTATTTATTTCAAAGCGTGGCGTGCTTCCAACAATTATAATTTAATGAGGAAAACATTTCAGTACCCTACTTTTGTTAATATTTTTTTATATTAATAACATACATTTAATTTGTTAATACCATTAATTCCGTTCAAAGTGATCTTGTCAAAAATAGGTTAACAATATGTATAATTATTATGAGTACGATTTGTATTTCTATATGTTCTAAGGCGCAATGCTCACTTGCAGAGTGCCGAGTGGATTTTTTTATAAAAAATATGCTGCTCCATTTTATTTTGTAGATGGACAAGTCAACAAACAAACCTTTTCGCATTCATATTAGCAGTTAAATATAATGAAGTTTTGCAACATAAGAGACATGTAAACTTGTCTTGGGTCCAACTCTTGTAGCACAAACCCTAGTGGATAACATAATTTACGGCTTATGTCATTGCCATACTTATCTCAAGAAAAAAAATACTAAATGAACACCAACTTCGACTAATTAGTTAACTGTAATTCTAATTACATATTTGAAAGCCACCCAAGAGAAATGCAAATAATTAATTAAACAACACACCTATAAAATTATAATTTTCATACTAACGTCAACGCCAAAATTAACTGTCCTATATTTTGAAACGAAGTAACACCTAGGCGTAAGATTGTTTTTAAACTACGTACTTACCAGGGGATAATGCCAAGCAATTTTCCAATTGAGCTAAAGACAAGCATCTATTACCTCCCACACCTACTCCAATTATCGGATTGTCAAAAATAATAAGCATGTAAACGCTAACGAATGGAAAAAGGGTCATGAGGCTCTTAAGAGGAATTGTAAAGTCGCTTTTATCGTTGCAGATAGAGAAAGAGTCCAAAACAATATCCGTACAGGATTGTAGAGTTTCAGGGAATATGTTACTCTTCAGGTTGTCTAGGTCGGGGTCAGAACCTGCGTCCGTTCGACCTCATTTCTTCTTCTTTTGTTTAGTGGCTCCGCGCGTCGCGCGTTTGAGCCAAAGTCATTTCTTTTAAACGGAGACTTATTTTATAATAGTAAAATTAAAAATTATAAATCGACTTCATTTGTAAATGAGGTATGTGCTAAAATGTCCACAAAAAATTTTTGTCCATCGGCAATCCCAAATTTTCCCTCAATTACTTACCTGGTTTTTCTTGTGCCAGTAAGGTAGGATTATATTTAAAATAAAACATTTATTTCGAATATTTAAGATCATAAATTTTGTTGTTGTTGTTGCCGTGTCCTTAACACACAATAACCTAATGTTAGTAATTATAAAACTACATAATACTAAAACCCTAACTAAGACAGCCGTGATTTGTTAGCATGTGTCAATAGTTCAGGTACTGACAGTCAAATCTGTCAGTAAATGCCCACAGGAATATGACCACAATAAGATTAGAAATCGACAAAAATCCACAATAAAAAAAATGCAAGTTAGCGGCACTTTGGAGTGTTCATTTCTAGAGCAGCTTTATTTGCATTATAATTGAACATCTCCAATACATCTCAAAACCTGCCCCCCGATTACGTAAGGAAATCGTAATCGTAATAGTATGTCAAACGTACAATTCAACCTGTTTAAGGACGTCATAGATGCTTGCACGTCAAAACGCATTTATGTACTCCTTAAAAAGTTCGAGTTATACGTTATGAACTGTCAAATGAATACGATTGGCTTAGACAATTGGGCCTCAGATTTAAATATGGACATGGAATCAATTTTTGTCGCAAGCCCAAAATCATATAGCTCAACAGAGTTCAAACGACAATCTCTCGTTTCCTGTCATTGTTGTCCAGCAGTGGGGTAATTTGCGGCCATCATCTGAGTTACACAGTTGGCCACTCATGCGCATCCGCCTTGAAATCCGTGTGTCCAACGCCCGGCTACCGGTGGACGCAAATACGTGCAATCAAAAAACGAGAAGCGTTGTAGACTGTTCCTTATTGTTGGGGTCTCAGATTAATATTCCTAGATATTAGTGGGGGTCCTAATTTTCTTATTGTTGTTGTTGTTGTAACTTGTTAACTAGCATATTTACCTGTGCTTTATTTCACAGATGG
The DNA here is from genome assembly GCA_964035005.1 of Erebia palarica. Lineage (NCBI taxonomy): Eukaryota > Metazoa > Arthropoda > Insecta > Lepidoptera > Nymphalidae > Erebia > Erebia palarica. The sequence goes on from OZ035989.1 coordinate 15,752,291, forward strand.
GAAAATCTATATGCAAAATCTCATTCTTATGTTTCTAGATCCTATAGCTATATCATGCCATATTCAACTTCCCCTTATTTATAACTAGCTGATACCCGCGACTTCATCCGCGTAGTTAGAGGGTTTTCGGTTCTCTTTCATTTCATATTTAGACATTACTTCAGTCCCTTAATGAAATAAATACCTAATAAAATTAAATTAACTAAGAAATACAACAAATTAACAAAGAATTAACATAAGTTTATTAATTTGTTGCAGAGGCAAAGACTGTCGCAGTAACCTCTACCTCCTGCCCACGGGGGAGATAGTATACTTCGTGGCGGCGGTGGTGGTGCTGTTCAACGTGGAGGAGCAATGTCAGAGACATTACACGGGGCACACGGATGACGTCAAGTGTATAGCGGTGCACCCCAACAAGCTGGTCATAGCAAGCGGACAGTGCGCGGGACACGACCGACTCGATGCCAGGGTAAGAACTTCCCACTGCCTTCTGCTTTATTTTCAAACGAAACGTTTTAGCTCGATGTTTCAATTTTGTAAAATAAATGATTTATGATTCCGATACGAACCGCTAAGGTGTGGAACACCCCCCTAGCGCACATCTTTCCTGCCACGTATAACTTAAGTACCAACAAGATGGTCATAGCGCGGGATACTCGACCGTCTCGACGCCAGGGTAAGAACTTCCCAATAGAATTTCTGCCTTCCTTCGAAACGAAACAGCGACTGCTTACGCGGCTGCGCGTGCTTCTGAGGCTCTCCGTGCCGCATCGCTGTGGGCTCAACTCCGTCTCCATACAATCTTATACAAAAAATAGTTGACTTTATATTGGGGCCAGACCTTTAGCTCGTCGTTTCTGATACGAACCGCTGAGATGTGGACGCACGTGTTTCCTGCCACGTATAACTTAGTACCTTCAAGGCAAGAGTGAAAAGGCATCTTTTAGGCAAGCGCAAGACTTCATCACTGCTATGCACTAAGCATGATCGTCGTCAAGCGCAAGTCTATTTTGCACTAAACAAACCACAAGTTGTTTCCGCTGCCCTTGTAGTACCGGTACTCGGTCCTCCAAATCGAGTTTGCTCCAGCGGAACTCGATAAATCTTTATTAAATTTGATTTGGCCAGTTTCACTTTACTATTTGGTTGAGCATCTTTCAAGAGATGTTGCATAAAGAGACCAGCTGCCATAGCTCGCTAACACGCCTCTGCATTTCTTCTTCGGTTACCCTCTTTCGTTACTCAGCCTATAACACTTCTTCTTTGGGGCTTTATCGCAGCTATTCATATTTTTTGCAGATTATAACAGTTGGTTCTTAACCATATCCCGCTCTTCTTACTAATATTATATGCACGATAGTTTGGATGGATGTTTGTTACTCAGTCTCGTGAGAACGGCTAAACTGATCTGGATCAAATAGACGATATAATCTGTAACAACACACAGGCTACTTTTTATCCCGGAAAATAAAGGTGTTCCCGTGGAAATTTAAAATAACTCATTCCACGTAGACGAAGTCGCGGGCATCAGCTAGTCTTACTATCTTACTATATAATATTATAAATGCGAAAGTTTGGATGGATGGATGTTTAGATGTATGGATGTATGAAAGAAAGAAAAAAAACATTTTTTTTCCAGTTTTGCCACACATTTGCTCACCCTAAGGGTATGCTATCCCGGCGCTTCCATCACTACCACCAACAGCAATAAGCTAAACTGCCTAACATGTATGGATGTTTGTTACTCAATCACTCCCCAACGGCTGAACGGATCTGGCTGAAATTTGGCACAGAGATAGATTAGTCTGAAATTGCACATAGGCTATCAGCTAGTTCAACATAGAGTTTCTGTTTCCAGCCGCACGTGCGCGTATGGAACTCGGTGTCGCTGGCGACGCTGGCCGTGATAGGCGCGGGCCACATGGAGCGCGCAGTCGCGTGCGTGACGTTCTCGCGCGCGGACGGCGGCTCGCTGCTCGCGTGCGTGGATGACGGTCCCGACCACACTATCTCCGTGTGGGAGTGGCAACGGGACAAGCACTGCCTGGCTGAGACCAAGGTATTATTGACCGAGCGAAGCTAAGGTATCTGAGTCTATTGAGTGAATTTGCACTTGTCCGTCCGTCCATCCATCCGTCCGTCCGTCCGTCTGTCAGAGCCTTCAAATTTAAATATAATATGTAAACCGATGGCCTCCAGCCGAATATGGCTTAAAAAGTTATAAAAATCTTTATTTCAGGGAGGCTCTCACAGGGACGGGCCCTGTCAAACAAACCTATGTATAATTGAGGTCGTTGCATAAAACCCAAGAACTCTCTTATTCCCCAGTGCTCAGTGGACACAGTGGTAGCGGCGGAGTTCCACCCGCTAGACCGCAATCAGATCGTCACCTGTGGGAAGAGCCACATCGCGTTCTGGACCCTGGACGCGTCTAATGTGCTGTACAAACGGATGGGCGTGTTCGAGACGCGGGACAAACCCAAATACGTCACGTGCCTCGGGTTTAATCATAATGGTGAGTTCAATTACTTCTTCTTCTTTTGTTTAGTGGCTCCGCGCGTCGAGCGTTTGAGCCAAAGTAAATTTTTTTTTCAACGGTTTTTTTCCCCTATTATTGAGGACCAGCGAGGTACTCATTTAACTACGATCTAGCCTAACTAATTGGCTAATGAGCAGTTTTGCTTTAACCTAAATTTATAATTTATCTTATGTACTAAGAAATTATCCACTGACGCATCTTAGTCTTTCTTGATAAACTTAGACACTTTGTTCACGTGTTCTTTTAGCACGACACTTTACACTGTTTTATAATAGTAAAATTAAAATTAAAAAAAACTATATTTTGGAAAGGATCAGAAAAGGGTAGAAAATAATATAAAATGGAGTTCAATTAATTACCTGCTATAATTTTTTGATTAACTTTAGTTTTGTTTTATTTCATGAAAACCGTGTGTCTATGTTTGTGGTAATGCGTACGTACACAAGATAGATTTGTGAGATTGTGATGAATGAAAAAAAAACGTTTGAGAATGTTGCGTTTGGAATCACAGTCGCAATATCACAGAATCGCAATTTAAACCTACCCGGTTTTTCGCAGTGCTTCCCACCAAAACTGTAGCGATTTTTATTTTGTTAATAAAAAAACCTTGTAGTTTTAGCATTAAGTAGTACTTAGTGATTAGTTTTAAGGATTGATTATTGAATAGAAGCAGGCGTTACTTTGCGGAAGTCCATGATAGTGAATGAACTAGAAGTTTAATTCGCTATAATCCGCTACAGTAGACAAATCTGTGTGGTACAGTGCGTGTCTTTCACCTGCAACATGCGACACCCACCACCCAGCAATTCGCACAGGCACAACACCACACCACACAAATCCTCCAAATCACTCTCAACGTACGTTTCACTCCCCCTCCCCTATTACTGTATACAGTAATAGGGGAGGGGGCGGGGCTTCAGTATGAGCCATGCCAAAAAGGTATATAAGCTGGAACTTGCGATACGATAGATATAATCGTGCATTGTCGAGTCAACATCTCCTGAAGATGCTCCGGTGTCGGAGTGAAACGTACGTGGGTGATTTGGAGGATTTGTGTGGTGTGGTGTTGTGCCTGTGCGAATTGCTGGGTGGTGGGTGTCGCATGTTGCAGGTGAAAGACACGCACTGTACCACACAGATTTGTCTACTGTAGCGGATTATAGCGAATTAAACTTCTAGTTCATTCACTATTAAGGATTGATTATCACCATGAAGTTTTATGTTTTATTAATGTTCAAAAAGTGTTCACGTTCTTCTAATATTATATTATAAATGCGAAAGTGTGTCTGTCTGTCAGCTACGCCTTCACGGCCCATCTGTTCAATAGATTTTGATGAAATTTGGTTCAGGGGTAGGTTTTATCCCGAGGAAGGACTTAGGCTACTTTTTATCCCGGAAACATTCAAGAGTCAAAACGTTAATCCACGCGGACGATTAATAGCCACGGAAGTTTATAACCTTATCTAGTATGTTATTAATGTTTAAAAAGTGTTCAAGTTCAGTGTACCTAATTTGATAAATTAAATAAACATTGAATCTCTCACCTTGTTCCTTTGTTTCCAACAGGAGACGTAATCTCAGGCGACTCAAACGGCAACATCATAGTGTGGGGTCGAGGCACCAACACCATACAGAAGCTAGTGCGAGGGGTCCATGAGGGCGCAGTTTTCTCTCTCTGCAGCCTGAAGGACGGCGGAGTGGTAACAGCTGGTGGTAAAGACGGAAGACTGGTGCTGTTCGACGGCGAAATCAACGCTACCGGCACTGAGAATGTGGTAAGTTTATTACCTTTTCTAGAATAGAAAGGTAGAGGCTGCACTAGGCTCGTGACTCCATCGCTCCGCCGCAAGAAAGTCCTAAGGTAGTTCGTCGGAATTAGCATTCTATTAAAAAAAATCACATCCTATTTTAAACTTGCTTAAAGTTTAAGAAATCCATTAAAAATATGCTCCTGCAAAAAGCTTATTATACTGTTGAAGATTATGTAAATGATAGAGGAGCATGGATTTGACTCGCTCCAGCAATGCTAAGGACAGCGGTTACTTATGTATCTAGTGTCTACTCAATTGATGTAATTGTAAATTGTTATTTTTTAGGCTTGCTAGTTTCTTGCTGTTTCATTAGAAACAGCAAGAACATTAGGCATTACTATAAAGTAATGGCATTCCGAATCAGTAGTAGATTCACTCGATGATTCTAAAGCACTTGTCAAAGTCTACTTGAATAAAAAATTTTTGTGTTTGAGTTTGAATAGTAATTAATTAAGGGTGACCTCCAAAATTATTGGAGCATCAAACTTTTTGGTCAGGATAATTTGGTGATGCCGAATGCTGCTGGGGTTTTCTGTACACTCCAGACATGCTCTTCTACGCATTAAAGATTTATCGCGTGTTTTAATTGATAAACCACAGTTACTGACAATACGGTGACTATTAGTTATTTACTGTTACTATTTATTTCGGGGCAGGGCCCGTTTACTATTCAGTAAACGAGCGTGACGTAATTTATGGATGGCACTTGTTTTTTTTTAATTATTGTAAATCGGACATTGACGCTCATTTACGTATTAGTATCATAATATACTCTACATAGAACCGGCTCTAATCATCATCTAAATATATAAAAGGAAAAGGTGACTGACTGATCTACGACCGCACAGTGGACGAATCGGGCTGAAATTTGGCATACTATATACTATATATAACGCAGGTGTACGTTAAGAAAGAATTGTTGAAAATCCATCCAAATGGGAGTAAAATTGGGGTTTGAAATTTGTATGAAAATCGAACTTATTGGGAGCGAAGATGCGGGCAAATGCTAGTATTATTATGAACGTAAAGTTTCCTCTCATCAGATCGAGGGTCACTACGGCGGGGTGCGCGTGGTGGCGGAGGGGCGCGGGGGGCAGCTGTTCGTGGGCACCACCAGGAACTGCATCCTGCACGGAGACCTTCAGCTCGGCTTCGTGCCCGCTGTGCTGGGTGAGGAAATATACTTATCTATTGGATAGAAGCAGGCTTTGCCTTGCAGAACCAGAAGTTTAATTCGTTATAATCCGCGCCAACAGGAAAATCCTTGTGGTACAGTGTATATCCCGTGACATTCACCACACCACAGAAATCCCCTAAACTACTCCCAATGCACGCCTGAATCCTAATGAAGGAACCGGAAGTTTAATTCGTTATAACCCGCGACAACAGGAAAATCTATGTGGTACAGTGTATATCCCGTGACAACCACGCCACAGAAATCCCCCAAAACTACCCCCAACGCACGCCTGACTCTGATACCGGAGCATCTTTAGATTATACCTCACAGTCCAAGGAGATAAGTTCTTTCCTACCAGTCGTTCGATGGAGGCGCCTAGACAGAACAACGCTGTGGGCTGACAGGGACGTGACTGAAGAAGCTGACAAAATTTCCAATACATAATTCTGTCGCTCTAATGCCAATTTGTATGGAGCTTTCAAATGATACGCTTCTTTTTGGGCGTACAAATATCAAATTGTGAAGCGATCACCCTTCTATGTTACTTCTACGAAATCGCTGTGATGCACCTTCTCAAGATATGCGTAGCCATTGTTGAAAGTGTTATCTTCCTCGTAGGTCACGTGGACGAGGTGTGGGGTCTAGCGGCCCACCCCAGTCTACCGCAGTTCGTGTCAGCAGGCTGGGATAGATTACTGCAACTGTGGGACGGACTCAGTCACTCCACCGTCTGGAGTAAGGATATTGAGGTACTTATAAATCACTTCTCCTATATCCATACTTTATTCCTTTTTTCCCCTTTAAATGCGGAATGCGGATGCTTTATTATAAATGCGGAAGTTTGGATGGAAGGATGTATGTAACTGGTACAGAGATAGATTATAGACTGAAATTAAAGAGTTCCCGCGGAAACCAAAAAACATCAATCCACGCGGAGAAAGTCGGGGGCATCAGCTAGTATTATCTAAGCTATCCATTTCAAATTTCAGCCAAATCGGTTCAGTTATAGCGTGAAGGTGTAACACAAACATTCCCATTTTTAATAGAAAGATTTATTTATAAGTGGGTACATTTAACATAAATCCACCCTTTGATAATGCGACACATAAGGTGACTAACTAAAATATTTCAAGTAATATGAAATGACATCATGATGCTGGAACGACCTTCCTCCTCCCCAACCAAAATTAATAAACTGTTTGAACACTAAATTTGGACAATATCCGATTTCATACAATAAAATTTTGATATATATCCAATTTCCATACTAAACATTACAATTGCCAAAATTTGTCTTGTCTTTCTGTTACGAACTTTTCAACTGATTTTGATAGATTGTATCCCAGGGAAGGATTCAGGCTACTTTTTATCCCCGAAAATTTTACAGTTCCCGCGGGAACTAGTGCTCAATAAATGATACCTTGCAGGAGCGAGCTCAGTCAGTCGCGTGGTCGGGAGACGGGTCGGTGATAGCGGTCGGATGTACTACAGGGAAATGGCTGGTGTTCGACCCGCACTCTAGGGATCTACTCGCCGCGCATCACGATGGGTAAAGTCTATCAAGTTTTTTTTTAATTCCACAAGTTATAGGTCTATTAGACTGCACTGTTTACAGGGCCCTGTGGTAAGGGTGGGCGTGGCCGCCAGTTAGAGTGTCGCTTATTATACAGCAATAAGGACCAATTTTGGGATCCTTTCTCCCTAAATATTATTACACTACACTGATTCAAGGGTAAGGGTCCCTGTGAAAAATGCAGTGTAATAGGCCTATTAACCCTTGACTGCAATGTCACCCGAAAGTTAGTGATGATGCAGTCTAAGATGGTAGCGGGCTAACTTGTTAGGGGCATGGCAGTTATAATTAACCCATACCCCTAATATAATCAGTTTCTACAATATGACATCGTGCTGGAACGCTTAATCGCTTGACGGCACGTTAGGGTGGTAAGCTGCAGCCTTCCAGGACAGACCAGGGAAAATTCAGAAATTGTTAATTTCTAAATTGACCCTGCGGGGATCGAACCCGCTACCTCCGCACGTTAAGAAAACAGCGCTGAACACTGCGCCAGGGAGGTCTTCGAAACTGTTATGTGGGAATTTTTTTTTAGAGCTGTAGTATGCGGACTTAGGAACCCACCGCATTATTATTCCAAGAAAACTCCTACCATTATTAATTGAAAGGGGTCACGACCCTCAGTAATGAGGGATTCGACGCAGAGAGAGTTTGGAACTTCATCTTGTTTCAGTACGGAGCCAATCCAAACGATCCAGTATTCGCCGAACAATCAGTTCGTCGCGATCGGCTCCCGGGACAACTTCATCTACATATACCAAGTGGACGATAACGGATCGCGATACTCTAGACTCGGCAAATGCCTTGTAAGTACCCTCATTTCGATGATCTTACACTTTCGAAGTATTTAGGAACTCACATAAAAATATCATTTAATGCTACAGTGAATTTTTGAGTAATTTTCATAATGCCTTGTAAGAATTGTAGGTATAGATTAAGGCCTATTGCGAATTATAAGAAAATTTCTTGTGTCTTTAAATAAGAAATTCAATCGCAATGGTTGTTTTATGAGACCATATATTTTCTTGTCTGATCAGACACGCGCACACAAAACATAAGATATCTACACTAATATTATAAAGAGGAAGGATTTGTATTTTTGTATTTTTGTATGTAACTAATAAACTCAAAAAGTACTGGACCGATTTTAATAATTCTTTTTTCATTAGAAAGCTACATTATCACTGAGTAACATAGGCTATATTTAGTACTAGATTACTATAGAAATCTTTAGAAATTCCTATTAAAACCAACCGAAGGTGTAAAAAAATTAGCCATAAAATGTCTTTCATCGCATACGCTGCGAAGAGTATTAATGATAGGACAAAAAATGTTCGACTATATTATAGAATATATCAATATCTAGAAAAAACTTCGCGAGACCATGTGTCTAACTATTGTAGTTACGTCACTATAACTACTTTTTTACATTTAACAAATAGATAGAAATGCCGATCAAAATCAGACCGTGTTATCCATACCATTTATACATTTTTATCCAAATAAATAATTTAATATTCAAAACTGTCTCAATACCTAATGATTACTTTTTGAATGATTGAAATCGGACATTCCATTCAAAAGATATCATGAAATTAAAATAAAAATACATGCCGGCGGCGGCCTCCACGCAGCGCATCGAGTAACTAACTCTTCGTGAGAGGGGCAGTGCGGGAGAAGGCGGTGCACCATTATGAACTAGGTAGCCGCGCGGCTCTTTCCGCAGTGGACGCAAGCGACATTGAATATTTCGAGTTAATAATAAATTTCGAGATAATAAATGCGAAAGTGTGTTTGTTGGTTAATTGGTTTGTCCTTCAATCACGCCGCAACGGGGCAACGGATCGACGTGTTTTTTGGCATGGGTATAGTTGAGGACCTGAAGAGTGACATAGGCTACTTTTTATCCCGGAAAATTAAGCAGTTCCCGCGGGAATTAAAAAAAACTTTCACCACGCGGACGAAGTCGCGGGCATCAGCTAGTTACTTATAAGACACAAGAAATTTTCTTTTAATGCGCAATAGGCCTAACTACGATAACATAGCGTGTCCTTCCAAGATTCAAAATTTTTGAAAGTTTTTACAAAGCGTCAAGACTCACGCACGTGTGTGTGCTGAGACGGCCAAACAAAAATAAACCTTTCGGCTTCCGTTTTTCTACCCGCTTATAATATATAGGTATCTTCAAATCAAGAATGAATAGGCATCTTCTAGGCAAGCACGTTCCACTAGGCTGCATCACTATTTCCAGCAAGTCTGATTGCAGGCTAGAAATAAAAAAAGGACTTTTGCTGGACTAGCGGCGTGACTACACTCATTGAAACAGTAATTTGGAGGGGCGCGCCATGTTATTGTAGTTAATATCTACCCTCATTTCGATGATCTTACATTTTTGAAGTATTTAGGAACTTTCACGAAAAAATACCATTTAACCAAGCCTACAGTGAATTTTTTGAGTAATTTTCATAACGCCTTGTAATATTTGTAGGTAATTTATTTCTTTTTAAAATACATATTAATATAATATGTTGCAACTCATAGACAAATATCACTGAACATTATGTAGGTACCTATAGTTTTAGATTTTTCTAATAATTAGTTACTTTAATTAATTTTATTATAGAATAATGGATATTTTAAGAACAGTTTGAATAATTCCATGCGTCTCATAGTGCACGGAGAGAAAACGTAGAAGGGTAATGGAACCGACCAGTCAGTCAGGGGCCATACTGCCAATGTTTAAAGCCATATTGTTTCATTATTGTTGACTTTCGTGTTTTAGAATTATATTCCTTATTATAGGAACGTCAAGGTACATAACATCAAACTGTAATTTAGAGTAATATTGCATAAGTATTGCTTTAGGAGTTGACAGTATTGCCCCAGTACTTAGTAATTAGGCTTATGTCAGGCTTGCCGTGTAGTTAGTGCATGTGTGGCATTTAGAAAATCTGTTGAATTGTAAAAGAAGGGGTCTAAGTTTTAACTTTTACCTCAAATTAATATATGAATAGCTTAAGGAACCTTGGAAAGATAAAAAATAAGTATTCGTCACTTTTGCGAACACATATATACATATATATATATATCTAGAAGCCGTAACAGGCTTGTGACTCCATCGCTCCGCGCTCAAAAAAGTCAGATGGTCATGCGTGGGAATGAGCATTATTTTCTATAACAAAATTCCACAACCTATTTTAAACTTGCCTATACACAATTTTAAGAAATCCATTAAAAGTATGCTTATGAAGAAAGCTTAAATACTGTTGAAGATTATGTAAATGATAGAGGAGCTTGGATTTGATCACTCCAGCAATGCTAAGGAAAGCGCGAAATTCTAAACTGTCGAAAGATTAGTATTTAACGCATTATTTTCCGGTAGATTGTAATCTGATAGGTATTTAAACCCGATAAAACTGCTTGATTATTTATGTCGAACCCTAACCTAACCTACACCTGACAAGAAAACGCAAATAAAATGAATATTTCAAAAATTGACACTCAGAACATTGAACAATTTACAATCTTTCGACAGTTTAGAATTTCGCGAGTTAGATTATAATCTAACGGTTTTTACAATCTTACGGTGACATATATACTGAGTACGAGAGGCAAATAATAATTAATATTTGATTGACGTTCGTCAAAATGACGATCGTTATCTTTGCAGGGTTACGACATATATTCGTAGCTAGGCTTACCGCCCTTTCCATAATTTTAGAAATTAGAATAAATGCTTGTTATATTAGATAATTTTGCGTAGACTAGTGAACTTATGTACGTATGTATTATGTATATAGATATAATTAAGCTAAACCTTTGTTTACTTTAGATTTGATTCTTAAGCGTATAATTAGTATTTTTGTGTTATTATGTGAATATATATCCATGTTATAATAAATAATGTACAGATATAAAGTTGTACTTTACTTGAAATCAAGTACAACTAAATATCTACTAAACAATATTTAATATTTTAGATATTAAAAAATATTTAGTATACGCTAAAAAAATTGCAAATTATTGCGTAAAATATGTACTTAAATATTGAGTATTTTACACAAAAATGGTGATTTAGTATGTAAAATACGATAAATATTCATAAAATATACCTACGGGAATACTGATACTTGTTCCCTTATCTTACAGGGTCACTCAAGCTACATCACGCACTTGGACTGGTCAGAAGACAGTCAGTACATAAGAAGCAACTCCGGAGACTACGAACTATTGTTTTGTGAGTACAGATGAATTCAAGAAACTATTTATTTAGGGAATGACAGGCCACTTAATGTTGACTGCAGGGAATCTCAGGCCATTTAATGTAGATTGTAGGGAATCCCAGGCCACTTAATATTGATGGTAGGGAATCTCAGAATCTCAGGCCACTTAATGTAGGTGGTAAGGAATCTCAGGCCACTTAATATTGATGGTAGGAAATATTAGGCCACTTAATGTAGATTGTAGGGAATCTCAGACCAATTATGCTGTTAGGTTTTCTACTAATGGTTGATCTGCTTACTACTGAGCATTTTTGGAAATTTGGATTAATAATACTTATTGACTAATTCTAGATATAGACAAATCTGTCTTAATCCACGCTGACTAAGTCGCGGGCATCATCTAATTGTCAATAAAAGGACATTGTTCCGTCCCTATACAAAGTTCGCCTAAGAACCAACTGTCATAAAACATTGATTTCTGGGTTCAAATAAATACTTTTTATACTAGAGATTAGATTAAAACAACGGACACTTGCTTAGAAATGACTTATTACCAAAAATATTTTCAATTTTGAGGTTATTTCAACTTTCACAATCAATCTGCTCGAACAAATAAATACCATCTTTATCCAATTGTAATAGAGTTAGTTGTAAACAGTATGTAGATATGAAAAGATTCGCCGTAGTTCATCAAAAACATTACAGATGGCGTTAGATATATTAAATTATTGTACTTTCAATAGATGGCGTTGCGAGATTCAGAATACTAGCGCACTTAGCACTTTAAGCTGCTTTTATCTTGTTTCTTACGATACAGATCTTGCGCTCAAGCGGTGGTATTACATATTATTTTAACCTGTAAGTTATTGATCTGTGCTTAATAATCGAGAGACGGAAACGTAAAGTAATCAATTTAATACCCATTTATTTATTTTGTAATTAATTTGAAGTGTCCGTTGAATTCTAATATTTGAAATAAAGGTTATAAAATAAGCTAAGAATTACTGTATATTTTTAACACATGTTGACTCTTAGGCGAATTTGGACAATCGTACCCTTATTGCAAAAACCGATTATCTGCATCAAAATTTGAGCGAAAAAGTTTTGAGATATAAGCACTTGAAACTTTAACGACACAAAAATTAACTATAATGATGTCAATTTTTAAACGCTAGTGGTTTTTATAAACAAGAAACTATTAAAGAATAGTTACGTACATTAATAATTGAAGAAAACTTTCTAGATTTTCAATAAAAAGAAAAAAATAACCGGTAAGGAGCTCATTTAGTAGGTTTTTCCTGAATGCAGAAAAACTACCAAATCTTCAAAATTACTCTTCTGGTAGCTCTATTGGCATTTTTTATTTAATCTCTCACTTTGAATATTAATAATCATCCCGACAAAAATCGTTTTAGTTCAACTAAAGTTATTTGTTATTACCTATTTGCCAGTAAAATTCCCGTAATAATCGGTCCAGCCGTTCTCGAGATTGGCGCGTTTAAACAAACTAATTCGCTTATAATATTATTATTAAGCCAAACTATGAAAACCGCATTAAAATCCGTGGCATAGTTTAAAAGTTCTAAGCGTACATACATACATACCAGTACATACAGAGAGACAGACGCCGGAGAGCGGCTTTGTTTTATACCATGTAAAGATATAGGTTTAGTTTAAAAAAAACAGTTTAGTCTTCTGAACTAGCCAGAGAACATGTATCATCAGTGTCAGAGAGAGTTGCAGCTGGCAATCGATCAACACGGGTATTATACTTTTATTGCTATGGATATTGGCAGAGACGAGAGAGAAGTTTTTTCTTTCGAGGGGGAAATCTTCCTAAGATACCCAACTTTGTACCAACTAAACCCCCCTCGGTGGCCACCATCTGCATGCATTGGGGGGCTCCGAGATCTCATAAAATACGCATCGGTGCCTCCCTAGCGCAGTGCCTGTTGGGCTCGTCCCGGTGCTCATACCCCAAACTAGCCGCTCGTGACCTCGAGGTCCCTTACTACGGGACTATTATCCAATAGTCCCGTAGTAACCGTAGTCCCGTTAGCCGGCCAACCCTGTCCATCCGGACAGGGTTGGCTGGCTAACGGCACCGCCTCGGCGCCTTCGTCTCCTGGCGGGATCGGCTATCTCTCGGACCTGCTCAGCAGCCTCCTTCTCAACCATTACGGTTTCACAGAAGGAGACCACTGCTCTCGAATTTTCCTCTTTTTCCAGTATATCCCTTCTTTCAGCTGCTGGGGAGAGGTCATTGCCCACATGGTGAAAAAACAGCCGTGTCCGGTTAGTACCTGTGTCAGTCTAAAGGTGATATTGCCACTCTTTCTTTGCAGGCCTCAAAATTTGGGAGGATTGTACCAACAGTGCGCTAGCGTATGTTTCTTCCCTCTTCTAGGCGCGTACGCTAGTTTACAATTGCCTGCTGGTGCGGCATACACTTTTGCATCCATATCGGCTAGTCCAAAGGTGGAGAGCGGGCCAGAACGGCCAGTGGCGGCCTCGAACAATATAGTGCGATATCCCCGCGCGACCCTTATCGCCATCTTGCGTTGAACGCTGTTAACTTTTGCTCTGAGACGTTGCACACCAGATAGTCTCTGCGACCAAACAGGTGCCCCGTAAAGGGCCATCGTTCGCACTACACTCGCATATAGTCGGCGGACTCCTCCTTGCAGACCCCCGAGATTAGGCAGCAGATCGTGCATTGCACCTGCTACTTTCTGTATTCGAGGGATCAAGCGCTCAAAATGCTCCTCGAAGCTCCAACGGCTGTCCAAGGTCAGACCTAAGTATTTGAGTTACCGGCCAACCTGGACGTACGTACTACCCACGCGAATCGAAAAACTGGGCGGTTCCACTCGCCTGGGAAGCTTGTGGAACCATACCATAACCATGTGGCTTCAGTTTTGTGAGGTGCTATTCCTAAGCCCAGCACTTGGATTTCCGAGACTACCCGGGACACACCGACCTCTGCAAGTCTCAGCGCTCCCTTAAAGGAATCACCTTCAACTAGTACCATAGTGTCATCTGCGTAGCAGATTATATTGACACCAGAGACTAGTACGTAAGACAGCGTCGTATGCCAAATTCCACAAGAGCGGTCCCAGTACAGAACCTTGTGGAACTCCGTAACTTATTTTCCTCGTATAAAAGAGACCAGCTCGCCCAGTATAGTGGATAGATCTGTTGGAAAGGTACGACCCAATGATATCCCGCAGGTATGGAGGCACGTTGTGGTGAGTCAACCCTCCCTAATAGCTGTCCAAGATAGGGAATTGAAATCATTCACTATGTCCAAACTCACTGCCAATGCGACTCCACCCTTTGAAACTGCCCGCTCCATAAAGGTCCGAACGGACAGGATCGCGTCCACTGTAGATCGGCTCTGCCGGAAACCAAACTGGCTTCAAGATAAATCAGGGCCGAAAATATTATGTAACAAGTGGTCACTGAGGCGAGCGGCAATGATCCGCTCGAACAGCTTACCCACCTCATCTAGCAAGCGTCTCGCATGTACCTAGTGAAAGGAAAAAGTAAACACAGATAATTGATAATAGCTGAAGATATTCGAAAACCGTAGTAGCCCAGTTATACAGTAAAAGTAAACTATAGTTATCTAAGTTCTTTTTACCTGCAATAATTTTAACCAAATATGGTGTTATTTTTTCTGCAAAAAACAACTAATGTTGTTTAGTATGTTTTACTGGCAGATACATCAGAACATTCTACTTTAATTCATAAAAGCTAAAACCAGTTACCGCAAGTTAATATGTTTTAACAGAATAATATCGATATAATAATAAATCAAGCAACTACATCTGAAAAGTGTTATAATACGTTACATGTTTCTTGTGCTATACATTTCTACATGTGAAGTAGTTTAAATGAGTTTAGTTCTTTTTTTAAGAAGATAATTAAATCATACTTGAAGATAGTTGCTTTTAGCTCTAGCTATCTCCGTAAATAATCGTCGTAGCAGATAATGGGTTTTACCTGTAGCTTCGTCGTGACTGGAGGAGTCGATTGATATATTTAACTCAATTTTGGTAAAAAAATGCAGATAATCGGTTTTTGCAATAAGGGTACGCAATGTCTTTTAACCGATCAATTATTATTCTTCTCTTTTTATTGGGTTTTGACTTTCAGTAGTGCCAAAACAGTACTATTCATTTCGCCAGTGTCAAGTCACTTACAAAGGAGATTGGCCTAAATTATTGTTATCAGGGAACGCGACCACGTGTCGCCAGGTGACGTCACCGGTGTCGATGCGCGACGTGGCGTGGGCGTCCACTCACTGCCCCATCACCTTCACCACTGTGGGCGTGTGGCCCGAAGGCGCTGACGGCACAGACATCAACTCTTGTACAAGGTAAATAATTGTTATCAGGGAACGCGGCCACGTGTCGCCACATAACGTCACCGGTGTCGATGCGCGACGTGGCGTGGGCGTCCACTCACTGCCCCATCACCTTGACCACTGTGGGCGTGTGGCCCGGAGGCGCTGACGGCACAGACATCAACTCTTGTACAAGGTAAGTAGTTGTTATCAGGGAACGCGACCACGTATCGCCAGGTGACTTCGACGGTTTATGCCGTCATTCGCATACGAGTCGCATCGCTTACTTGCAGGGTAGTAGGGGTTATAGGCCTATTACACTGCACTTTCCACAAGGCCCTGTGGTAAGGGTGGGCGTGGCCGCTAGTTAGAGCGTCGGTTATTACACAATAAGGATCATATTAGGGACCCTTACTCCCTATATCTTATTACACTACACTGATTCAAGTGTAAGTGTCCCTGTGAAAAGTGCAGTGTAATAGGCCTATTAAGCACCAGTGTCATGTTGAGGGATTGGCTGACCGCTCCATACTGAGGCACTGGATATCTACACATACATATTTATGTTCCCCAGCAATATATTATAAAAGAAAAAGGTGACTGACTGATCTAGCAACGCACAGCTCTAACCAACGAATTGGGCTGAAATTTGGCATGCACATAGCTATTATGATGTAAACAGGCGCTTAGTAAGGATTATTGAAAATTCAATCCCTAGGGGGCTTTGAAATTGGTATGAAAATTGAACCCCAACGTGAGCGAAGCCGCGGGCAAAAGCTAGTTCACATATAATTATTTGGTCGATCATTTTTGTCAAAACTAACACGGACTACCTACGGTATATTAGGGATGCAAATATCAAATACCAGTCTGTCGCTTTTATAATTGTTAAGTATGATGTATCAATGTAACAATTCACTACTCTCATTATTATTGTATTCACACTTACTATAATGATATAATTGTTTGATTTGCAGATCGCACGATAGTCGTTTAGCGGCGACGGGGGATGATTTCGGAAAAGTGAAACTCTACGCTTATCCCGTCACACAACCCAAGGTATTGTATTCTAAAATAGACCACACGACTGAAGTAAAATTTAGTAACTGGCTGTGAGAGAAAGAGAGAAAGATAATGTGTGCTCGCACGTCTCTCTCTTGCCCCTACAGTAATATACGAAACGTAACTCTCTCTCTTTCTATGTTCACCAACTTATATCTCCCTCTCATCTTCTGTTTGCCTCGCCCGATCACACTTTTCGTAACGATCTCGTCACGCATTCACCAGCTTACTCCCCAAGTAAAGCGTGCGTAAAGAAGTTTTACTTCAATAGATGACTCGGCTCAGCTTCGCACGTGTGGGCTTACCTTATAAAATAAAACATAATATTTTACCTTATAAAAACTACATTTAATTAAGCTAATAAGCACTGATCGCAATTGATTTGCTTGAGGAGTGCTACCCGCTATCTCCGAACTAGTTATTTTATAATTTACACGAGACCGACCTGACTGTAATATGTACTTTGAAAAAAATTGGCAGTCAAAGGGGACACCCGATAGAAGTGAAAACGAATATTTAAAATATATTTTTTTTAAATTATTTTAAATAAGTATTTTTTTGTATATATATTTTATAATTAAAATATAAACCTCAAAACTAAGGCATTAAATTTTAATTTTGAATGTAGTATATTTATATTTAAGACATTTTGTCTTCGTAACAACGCGAGCATGTCGGTGTCGCGAATTCACAAGTTTACCCCCTTTACTTTTACTTTTACCCCTACCAAAAAGTGCTCTACGCGGCTAAAGAAGTTTTCACTTCAAAATTGAATTTACACGGCCGAAGCTTCGCATTGGACCAGACAAGAAACAATTTTAAATTCCCGGGATGTCCCACTTATACGGCAACAGCGCTCACCACTGCGGCAGAGAGATCGTCAAATTAAACAAACTGTGTGGTATCGTTGGAAACCCCTTGAGAACACAGTAACTTTCGCTCATGCAACAAAACATGCTAATTTCTCGACTAGGATACGAACCTGCGACATTTTGCATACAAAGCGGCTCTCTTGCGCTTTCCCGAGTTCTAAATTTTAAACACCAATTCTATTAAATAGACTACCAACTTATCTGACCCGGTGGCCAAAAGTGGAACTAATTTTTATGCCTGTTTAGTTTTGTTTTATTTTTAATTTACACGCTGTCACTGGGTCAGATATGTTTGTGGGACTATACAATAGGTACTCTGTAACCATCAATACTAGAGAGAGATATATAAAGAGCTTTTCTGTCTTGTACGAGTTTTCCAGTCCAGTGTCACAAGCATTTTATCTTACAAGGCTTGTAAGGTTTTATTAACAGGGCACTGATCTCCACGTTGCATCCTGTCAAAAATAACTATGTTCTTATCCATAGATACTAATATTATAAATGCGAAAGTGTGTCTGTCTGTCTGCTACACTTTCACGGCCCACCTGATCAATCGATTTTTATGGAATTTTGTAAAGAGTTAGGGCACATCCTGTGGAAGGACATAGGCTTTTTATCCCGGAAATTAAAAGAGTTCCCGCTTACACCAAAAAACACCTCAATATCCAAGTCGCGGGCATCATGTAGTAAAAAAATATTAAGAACAATGAGGCGTTAGTATAGATTAGAAAAACCATAATAAAGAGTAAAAATAATAATTAGTGTTTTATTGCGCAGTCGCTGTGTCAAGCGTACGGCGGCCATTCCTCCCACGTGACGTGCGTCCGCTTCCTGCCCGATGACACTCGGCTGCTGTCCGCGGGCGGAAACGACGCCGCGCTGCTGCAGTGGCTCGTCGACTAGATACACACACGCACACGCACACACACACACACACACACACACACACACACACACACACACACACACACACACACACACACACACACACACACACACACACACACACACACACACACACACACACACACACACACTAGTACACACTAACGTCACTTCACTGGCTATTAAGAGGCGTCTCCACCATGTAATCGGCAACCGACCTAGACATTCTGTCACCGACCTAATGTAAAGAAGCCAATTCAGTCAAAGAACAAAGTTAAACCGAATGCGGCCGATGCAACCAGTCACCGGCCTATGTAAACAAGCCAATTCAGTCAAAGAACAAAGTTAAACCGAATGCGGCCGATGCAACCAGTCACCGGCCTAATGTAAACAAGGCAATTCTGTCAAAGAAGAAAGTTAAACCGAATGCGGCCGATGCAACCAGCCAGCGGCCTATGTAAACAAGCCAATTCGGACAAAGAAGAAAAGTTAAACCGAATGCGGCCGATGCAACCAGCCAGCGGCCTATGTAAACAAGCCAATTCGGACAAAGAAGAATGTTAAACCGAATGCGGCCGATGCAACCAGTCACTGGCCTAATGTAAACAGGTCGTTAAGCACTCCATTGATGATAAGTCATTTGGCTAAGTCAATACAAATCCTAGAGTCGGTGCAATAAGTCAGGTTACATCGGTAAATTACAATTTAATTGAAAAATATAGCAACACTGTGAAACGACCACCAATCAATCAAACAAATGTGAGAAACAGTCCAACTCTTCAAAAGTACCTACTTGACAACAAATAATGGTGTCATCAGAATGCGATTTAATTTTTTTTCTAAAATACCTGTGTAAACTGACTTATAGAACAGACTACATAATCATCATCAACACTACATTTCTCGAAAAAAATTGTTTAAAAATACGTTTTACACCTTATGTCTCAGCAAAAATTAATGCACTTTTATTTTTTAGTATAAATTATTGTCATAGTTAAGTATAATAAAAAATTGTCCGATAATAAGTAATATTACTGCTAAAGTTTATGTTTTGCTAGCAAGGTTGTATTTAAAATAATAAAGCTTAAATTAATAAAATTTTACTAGGTACTTGCTAAGGAGACCTACATTTTTGGAATAACTTTGAAATTATATTAGTTTTTTTACTTGCTCTTAAATAAAGGTCCGTATGGCGAAATTGCTTAATTTCACGAAACAATTTATTTTAGTTAAGTTAAACAACACAATAATTTGTGTTAATGGTTAAGAATTAAGATATCTGAGTTTAATGATTTCTTAAAGAAAGATTTGTACAATGGTGTACAAAAATGTTTTAATTTATTGGTACAAAGTATGTTTTTTGTTTTGGTCAGTACTGCAGTACCTTTTTGTTCCGTGTATGTGTGTTTAGTATAGTAGTTTGTTTAGTATAGTCTTTTGCATTATTACTAGAAGTGACTAAAAAATCATGCCATCCTTCACTAATTCATTGTCAATTGATTTTTAGGTTGAATTATTGACGCGGACAGTATAATGATTTTTTGTTCATTATAGTTTGTAGGGAAACTTGCAACTATGTATAATCAATTTGCATTGTTTGAATGAGTAAGTTAAACTGAAAATTTAAAAGTTACAGTTAGACCACTTTTATACTGACAACTTAAACTTACTATTAAAATGTATAACCAACTATTTAATGTCAACATATGTGTATTCTTCATCACCTGATTTAATAATCTTCACTATTTTTATTATTTTAGTGTGTTGTAGTATTTTGGCTGGATTGTGTGGTTGTGATAGAAAAGGGTCTGAAGAGATAATATAATAAACTATGATACGCAATCCGTCGAATTATGCTATAAGTTAATTATATCTATTATATTATGGCAAAACTGAAAAAAATATTTTAGTACTTTTACACTTTTATCACTATAATTATTAGCTTTTTAAGCTCTTATTGAACGTATTTTAAGTTATATTTTTTAAGTATATGGCACATTTTAAACTATTATTTATTTCATAATATGCCAAGCTGATCAAATATTTTTAACAGATTAAGTTTTAAACTTTATAATTTTAACTTTTTAACTTTGTTTATGAAAAAACGGGGTTTCTTAGCTAAAATAAGATTTTATAAAAAATGCATAATTATATTCATTTTTTAAATTATTATTTTTGTTTCCACTTCTCACACAAAGCATAAAATTAAGTCCGTTTAAAGGTACTTAAGTATTTTGAGTTCACTTGTAAATTATGCGTATTTTTTCTTAAACAAAGTTACTTATTTAAGGTTATATTTTTATAATTTAATTATTTTTATCTTTATGGCAAGTAAGTAATAATTATTTGAAAGGCAACATTCCTTAGTTCTAAGCATGTTTTAAGTTTTTATTAGTAACCTAGTCACGGATTTGTAGTTTCATTTGAATATTCACGTTGATTTTAACTCTCATCTTAGATAAGCACTAATAATATAAGGTGTTTGTTGTATATACGCTAATGTAAGGCGGCGATGACCGTCTATTTGAATGTGCCTCTAATAAAAACAATGTTTACTGAATACCGGTATTTTATTAACATTTGCGATACTCAGAAGGGCTTCATTTTGCAGAATTTTATGAAAATCAGCTATTCCAGGAGTTATTTTATTCTAGCTTTCATCAAAATCCGCTAAGCAGAATTAAATTACATAATAACACAAATTCATAATGTTTTTTTTGAATTTTTACAATCCAATACGTGATCAGGGTTTTTTATTTTCACTAAGTAAATGCCAAGCGCAAACAAACGCTAGCTGGGGCCTCAGGAACTGCTTAGTAATCATTAACTACTCTGATAACAAACACATTACATAGCTATTATGAAGTAAAAAAATGTTACTCTTGAATTTTAACCCCAAACAAGATCAACAACAACAACAACCTCATAAGATACACGGTCTGCGAACATACTACCATCGCTTAAAGCCATAGGTATTGTTATAATATTGTTGATGTTCGTGTTTAAGGATTATAATCCTTACTTTAGTGACGTCAAGGTACGCGACACAAACGTCATTTTGAAATAATACTGCTTTAAGCGATGGAAGTGGAGATTGGTAAAGGAGACCTTGATAATGTAGACCACAAACACCGCCCTGCATCAGCACGTTCCTCAGTCAGACATGGTGATACGTGGTTTACCTCATCGAATACATGAACGAAACCAGTGCAAGTCGTTAGCTCTGAGTGTACGGGCACGAAATGTGCAGCGGCGGGGCGGCGGCGGCAGCGGGGCGATGCGATTAGTATTTAGTAGTAATTTTATCGTACTCATTTGAAAACTTTATTCACGTTTAAAACCGCAAAATTTGTCTGGCGATTTGCAGGTATTATTGAAATTACTCAATAAATGCGTGATGAAAATTGCAGATCGCCAAAAGTATATTTTTTGGAAATTTTAATAAAATAATTTTTAGAGGTCTGGCAATACTTGATAACCGACAAAAAAGTCTGATTTTTTTAGAATTCTTTATGTACCTAAGTAGTAAATAAAAAAATAATCAAAAACAAGTTGTCAAAAAATATCTTTTTGGTTTTTATTTGCAAATGTTATTTGCAAATGCAAAACGCGGTGAAATAACCGCAAACGCTCTACCAGACTGGCAGGACTGGATTCGCCAGTTGACGAAATTATATTTTTTCACGTTTGCCTAAAAGGCCTTCCCGAAATTCGTCGCTAGCTCTCGGATCACATCGCCCCGCTGTCGCCGTCGCTAGTTTCGTGTTTGACGCCGAAAGGTGGTTTCGTACCGGCGAGGTTAGACGTGAATACTACATACTAGAATCAGCTAAATTTGTAAGGAAACAAACGCAAAACTTAAAAAAACTAGAGGACCTACCGCGATATTACCAACTAAGACCCACGCGAAAAAATAATGTGATGATTCCCAGTTCCAACCTAAGTATCCACAGTACTGGTCCTAACATTATACGAGTAAAAATTTATAATAAAATCCCAGACCACATCAAATCTTTGGAGAGTAATACAGCCTTTGTCAATTCTTTAAAAACATTTCGAATTGAAAAAGTGTATTATAAACTAGATGATTTTTTTGAACAAAAATAAGGCAGCAGTCTCTCTAAAACCACTGATTTTTGCTGTGCCCCACCGGGTTTCCAATATTGTAATAATAACTTTTCTATTGACATGTAAATTACTATAAGAATTGTATTGGAATGCAAAATAAATGAATATGAATATGAATGTGCTGCGGAAATTGAAATCTCGTAATACCTTTCACGCCAACGAGGCGAGGCGAGAAGTGAATAGAAAGCGCTCGACAGAGAAGCAGCACGCGACTCTGATGGCCGATTCGAGATATGTATATCCGTTTTGCTAAGTCTAATAAATACTCTATTCATGCAGCAACATAGTTTAATAAGTTATTAATTCTCGCCTCGCACATACAAACCTTTCACATCAAAAATGGGCGGAATGGGAATTAAACTTTTGCCATACAAATTAAAATTCTCGTTTAGCCTTGCCGGTTTGGAACCATCTTGAATTTTCCATTCACAAATTACCTACCATGATTGTTGGTGAAACAGACAACACTAAAAGACTGTTTAACAAGACAAAACGATTTAATATTATATCCATTCACGTGTACACTACGCCTATATCAATTGTTCTACACTATTCGCCGACAGCTCAAGAAGCCTCCACGCAGCCTTAGGGTTCAACTCCTGAGGATCCCTGCACAGAACCCACACATAGTTCACCCGCATAACTTTATTCGGATCACCCTCAATAACATTATTCTTAGCGTCTCTCACGCACATTATTTGCTGTGACTGAAACGTTATCACCAGTACGGGGCCTTGATCCATCATTTTTCCCATCACCAGCTCAATATTTTCTATATCCAATATTTTCGAGTCGAGTCTGTAGCCTAACTGTCTGCACTGCTTTATGGGTGTCGATAATATATTGAAAACTCCTTCGTAACACCAATCCTTTAATATTTCCATGTCACCTCTGACCATGGCTTCCAATATGTTTGGAATGATATCGTTCGCACAGTCCTCTAGAAACTTCTGCGACGTAAAGCTTGGGTCGATCTTACATATTTCCGTAACGGTTTTGGATAGTTCCGTCTTTTCGAACAGGTTGCCGAACACGCTGCCCACTTTTTCGGTGAAAAATCTTGACGCTCTGAACACTGGGTTGTCGGATTCCTCGTATTTTATTTTCCAATCTAGTACCTGACATAAATGAAATGAAAATTATTATACTATATCTATAATTGATAATCAATTAAATGTTTATTTTTTAATAGATGATGCCCGCGACTTCGTCTGCGTGGATCGAGGTTCTTTGGTTCCCGAGGGAACTCCCTTAATTTTCCGGGATAAAAAGTAGCCATGTGCTATTCCAGACTATAATCTATATCTATGCCAAATTTCAGCCAGATCCATTCAGCCGTTGGGGCGTGATTGAGTAACAAACATCCATACATCCATACTTCCATCCAAACTTTCGCATTTATAATATAATTAGATATAAGTATTGTAGTGCTGGTCAATAAACTTTTATTTATTTATTAGTATGATAAGATAAGATGTAATGCCGGATACAGATTACATATGCAATGCATACATTTTTAAAGTATGGATTTGTACGTATAATAATATTACCTTATTTACATATTGGTTGTTGTTCTTGAAGTCCTCCCATTGCTGGTAGAACTTGGAATCCTTGTGTAACTCCACACCCAGGGTTTCCGTGTCCGGGGCGAATGTGCGTTCGTCCTCCGCAACCTGACAGGACAGAAAAACCAATTATTTAATATATTATTTATTTTATATCAATATAAAACTAGTTTTCTTCTTCCACTCACTTCTGTTATCCGTCAACCTATCATTCACCCCTTTTATACGCATATCCTCTTTCACACTATTTTTCAAAAGCCATTACCAATATTTACAAAAATTCCGTTCAAATTATTATAGATTACATTGGAAAAATTTACCCTCGGATTTCTAAAAAAACTTTTCTAAAGGCCTACATCCTATATGGAACCTCCTATGTAGGTGGGATTCTACTATGGCATGATGACTGGTTTTGAAAAATGGTCAGATTATATTCGGAAGTATCTACTATTTCAATAAAATATATTTTTCTCAAACATGCTTGGAAAGAGCATTATTTTGACAACCTTCTTCAAGATAAATCGAACTTGCCGTACTGGCCAAATACATGCGAGCAACGGCCGGCAAAAGTTGTATGAAAATCCATATCTGTCGTGGTTTAGCAGCCAAATAAATTAAAAATGGAACGATCTTTTACTCCGAAACATGGCAACCAAGGAGGTAACTTATCAAAGGTTTTATTTAAATTTCGAACTAGCATGCAAATGGAAAGCTGTTTATTGAAAAAAAAACAAATGAACACTTTAACGCGGGAAAAATTATTGTTGTTCGTTGTTCGTCATTGATTTTGAAATTTTGGGCTCATTTGGTTTGTTTTAACAAGTCAAATACATACACACAATAATCTTACACACCTAACCTACCTACCGGCAAAGACGTACCGCCAAGCGATTTAGCGTTCCGGTACGATGCCGCGTAGAAACCGAATAGAGGTATGGGTTTAATATAACTGCCATGCCCCTAACAGGTTAGCCCGCTACCATCTTAGACTGCATCATCACTTACCATCAGGTGAGATCGCAGTCAAGGGCTAATTTGTAGTGGTTTACCAAAAAAAACACACACACGGAGTGTGACTAGGGTCTGACTATAAGACTGTGAAGTACATAGAAGCTCTCCACTATGGCTACTAAGAAGAATAATGATAACGAGCGGTCGATATGAAGAAATGCAAATGCAGTTCCGTGCTGATCGGAGAGCCTCGGGGGGAGGTTGTTTTTTAGTCCGTGCGAGCCGGACACGCCCTGCCATCAGGCAGGAGTCCATAAGGGATTTTTTCCTCCTCCTCTGGGTATAAAAAATAAATACTATGGCTACTAGTAAGCCCCTTGGCATGAGTTTGACCTGAAGTTTGTTTTGACGAGACCCATTCAAATCAAATCAAAGTATGTTAATTCAAAATTGGTACCAGTACACTTTTTGAACATCGATTATACAAAGTATAAGAAATGGTCATTATCTTAAAACGCTATAAGGGTTCCAAACGCACCCTGGTCTAAGTAAAAATTTCCATTACAGGTACATTAATTTGTATTGCAGTTTTTATTAACTTGATATAAATATTTGTGGATAATGCTATTGGTTTACCTCAACTCTTTTCCTCAAGGTTGCAGGTGAGGTGTACACTCGGCCCTCAAGACCTCGGTGGGATATTTCCTTCTTCACTACTTCTGTGGCCTGCAAATCATGAAAATAGTAGATAGATAAATGGTTTATTGCCACACAAAACATTAAAAAGTAATAAAATAGTAAATGAACAATGAAAGAAAGGTCTTATAATAAAATATGATCCCCTCCAGATAACCCTGGATAACTAATGAAGCTGAATGAAGGTACATTGCTAAAACTCTGGATAAAAATTAACACATTCTACAGTACCCAGCTCTAAAGACTAACAGTCTGACTAACAGAAAGCATCAGAACAGTTTTTAAAGTTTGTTGTGCAACCTTTACTGCTGTACAATACCTGACACCCGAAAAGGGATATTTATTTTATTTTTATTTATTTGGCCACCAAAACAGGTAACAATAAATACTGATTTAACCTAAAGTCTTAACTTATAACATTTTAACCTTATTCAAACTCTTACAGGGTCGCACTACATGATAAGTTAATAATAAAATAATATCACCTGTGAAATAGTTTTAAAGGCTGATGTCTGTCCAAGTTTTGAACTTTTGTCTGCAAAACTCTCTGCTGCATCTTTGGCTGTTCTTGAGATATCTTCTGTTAATTTTCCTGTAAGTAAAAAAAATAAATAAGTATATGAAACGGAACTAACTTTTATGTCATGATATATTTTATTTTTCATATCTAATAGTGACACTATCACCAGGTCAGATAAGTTTGTCAAAATATAAGAATAAATAGAAGAGTAATGTTATTATAATGAGTTATCTTTCAAAAATAATTTCCATCTTAAAATATGTCTTTAAACTCTAGTATGCAACAGACTCCTAGTGCACATTTGATAGCCAAAACCAGCATATGAGTGACACAAATTACAACTGGTAAACAAGGAAAGTATAGAACCTACTACCTAACTCGTTCTCCTAGATGAGACACAGAAGTGACATGACGCAATAGGATGTCATAGAAAACGACAAACTTGTCTACGCGGCTGACAATGTAGGCCACAAGAAGGTCAGCTGTTTGATAACGTTGGACAAAAGCTCATGTAGGACAAAAGGTAATAGGCTAGTAGTTGATATGTGTAGTAGTATGTATAATAGTAGGAAGGAAAATAAATAGTGCTTCATTGATGAATTCCATTTAACAAGTTTCAAAACACTAAGCCCTATTTTTACACTTACCAGCTCTTTTAGCAATATCAGATTTGCCTGCCTCCTCTAGTACATGGCCCACTTTGCCCCTGATACCCTCAAGGGTTTCCTTCAGCACTTCTGAGCCTTTGGAAGCCTCAGCCTCAACTGTATGGAACTTTCTCCTTGCCGCCTGCAGAGCTTCTGAGTTCTCAAGTTTCTGGGCTTCTTCTCTGAACTTCTTTATGTTTTCCTTCATGTCTTTGTTCTTTGCCATCTCATCTTTGATGTTTTCTATGATGGAAGAGAAAAACCCTTTCCTCGCAGAGTATTGGCGACATTCTAGTACTGTTGACTTGAACAAAACATTTTGTCAGACTTGAAATTTATTTAGGTAATAATTTGTCATTAGAACTACTCTAGATAAGCGAAAACATAGCGTTTGTGCAATTTTGACGACCTTCGTGGCGCAGTGTGTGCTTTGTTGTCTTAACATGCGGAGGTCCCAGGTTCGATCCCCGGCAGGGTCAATTTGGGAAATTATAATTTCTGAATTTTCCCTGGTTTGGCCTGGTAGGAGGCTTCGGCCGTGGCTAGTTACCACCCTACTGGCAAAGTTGTGCCGCCAAGCGATTTAGCGTTCCGGTACGATGCCGTGTAGAAACCGAATAGGGGTCTGAGTTTAATATAACTGCCATGCCCCCAACAGGTTAGCCCGCTGCCACCTTAGACTGCATCATCACTTACCATCAGGTGAGATTGCAGTCAAGGGCTAACTAAATTCGCAATTTAAATAAATGGAATGTGATGTAGATTTTCGAGAAGCAAGTAGAAAATTGACCACTAGTAAAGATTCTGTTTTTGTTTTAATGGAAAATTAAGATTTACATTTAAAAACGACGAATACATGAGTGACTTTAAATACCTGCTCGGGTTTGATTGTGAGTATTGGAGTTTTCACATTTAACGGCACTGCACATTTCCAGCGACCAGGATTGTAAAACTGTCGACATGAATGCTGAAAACAGATATTTATCTTGATAAAGGTACAAATTCATTGTAACATAACCTAAACCTGTCGTAACACTGAATATACTGAATTACTGACCATTTTAACGGAACTGGATTAATATACGTCACTTAAATATTTTGTTACAATAAATAGTACATGTATTAGTTTTGGACCGATAAATCGGTTTTTATAGTTTTTATTTTTATCGCGGATAAATCATTTCAGAGACAAGTAACTAGGATCAGAGACAAGACAAGGATAGGATAAATCATTTGCCCATTTTGTTTCTAAAGAGCAGCCACAGATAAATAACCTTACTAGTGCAAAGCTGCAAAGTGCAAACCAGAGACAAGTAACATAGGATGTGCAAACTGCAAGTTCTAAACTAACACAGATTATATAGTTAAGGGGAGGCACATCGTAAAAATCAGGTTTCCCTGATTTGTTTCGGTGTCCGGTCACGCAGACTGGCTTTCAGGAATTTCGGTTGTTATGCCCAGCCTTATGGCCACAGATATAGCATGGCACTATGAAAAAAGAATACTATTTTTTGTCAAATGTCAACAATAAATCATAGATAAGATCTCTATTTCCTGTGAAAATTAATAAATCATTCGAGACTTTAAATTAAATTTAAGCATTATTGACAATTTTAAAGTAAATTTCTGTATCTAAATAACGTTCAGCACAATAGAAATGCAATATTTCCTCAGCCAAAATCCTTTGTTTCTAAAACATGTGATGTTTATTGTATCGCTATTTAGTTTAAAAAATCGCTCGCTTCCGGTGTGAAGGCAGTTTCAGAAACATATGAAAGTGCAATATTCATTTATTTTCTGTCGTCATCTCATTTTTAGCCACGATTTATTATTGTGTCCGTGTTTAGTAAAATAGTTTTTATTTTATGTTCTTTCTGATCGATTATTGTTGTCGAACAGTGAAGTGTTCAGGCTGCGTGAATAGAGTGTGACAACGCATCGCCGTAGGGGGAAGGTACTCGCCAACAATATCGAATATCTTCTGTGTCTGTCCATATTTACATATTTATATAGGTGCACAGCTAGTAGTTTTAGACAGATACCACGTTTTCGCCAGCTGGTGCGTACGTTTCGGCTTATGGAATATGTTAAAATGTTACTATTTTAACAATTTGTTCGCTGAAATTGGATGTAAAGTATTAGTATATAGTGCGGAGTGGTGATCATGTTGTGTTGTGGCAGGTTGGTGGCCGGCTAGTCGTGTGCTTCTACGGTGCCAGCTTCGAGGAAGGATCAACAATTCATCCCATCTGCGAGCTCTCGTCCAGTGGGGCGCTACCATTTTATATGACTTTAGCAAGATATACAGGTCAGTGGAGTTCCAAGTTCTAATACTTGTATTCCATTTTCAACTTTTTATTTCAGTACTCGTGTCGTGATAGTGTATAGGTTATCTCGCTTATTTTGAAATTTTTTCTTAAAATATCTCTTTTATTGAAACACAAAACTTAGGAAGCATACTACAATCTCTAAAGCATATTTTTATTCATTCTTAATAATTTCGTGAGTCATAATTTCACAAGATTATCAGTCATAAAAACAATGATAAGGTCAGGGGGAGTAAGTGAAACAGTGGAGTAAGAGGTACACCCAGACTTATTAGCCTACTAACCAACTATAGATTTAAAATCATACATTGATATTTGTGCTCTGTCAATAAAATAGGATTGATGAAGTGTTTTCAGTGTTCTTACTTTGCTGATACAATTCTACAAGATAATATTTAGAAAATAAATTTGTCATTTTAAAATACAAAATATGAGTTAGACACCTTTCAATTAATACCCCATTTTGAAGTGAGATAATAAAGTGCAAGATAGAGATGTCTCAGCTGAACAAAGTATATTATGATCTCAAAATAATATGTAGGTTTTCTCCAAAGTAAAGTAACAGGAAACAATCACTTTCGCTGTTAGTGAAATTGTAGTATTTGAGTGGCATAGATGTCACAGCCCACATGCTGCCTTCCTCCCAATTAGGGAATTACTACCTGACCCTTTGCTGTGTCAGCAATTTCATTATTTTTATTGAAGTAAAACTTGGTCCTTAGCTGTGATCTCTCAATGAGATAATGCAAAGGCCCTTTGTTTATAAACCAACATCAGGTAAAAACAGGTTCTCAAGTATTGGTCAGTCCCATAGTGGTCTTCAGCATAGATTGACCAATACTTAGAAGCGCTGGCCGTTTTCGGACAATTTTCTATTGCATGTTACTTTATTAATTCTATAATATCTCAAAAGATATTCATCAAAATTAAATGGTGTCAAGAGCAATTTTGTTCAAAATCAAATACTTGAGATGACTACAAACATATTTACTTTAATAAGGATTGATACTATGTTGGTAAAAACACCTTCCCAAGTAAAGCATTGTTTAAGACCAAATTTGAAAATCATAAATATGGTTTATGTGAGTAAATCTTAAAAGATAGATAGATATATGCTATCGCTGTCATTTTTTAGAACTTTTAATTTAATTTATTTGAACTACCAACAGAATTACAAGTAGTAGGTATACAAAATGTTGAATGGCTTAGGCAATAGCTAACAAGCAATTCAATTTATAGGTAGTTACATCATGCACATAGGAAAAGTCGTACATAACTTACTCAAGTATATGTTGGGGAATTATTAATAAAAAATTAAAATAATTAAGATTACTCATACAAGACTATAAAAAATTCATGAAAATTAAAAAAACCGGATAAAAAGTAAAAAAAATTATAATACAGGGTTTAGAAAAACAACAAAGAGGATCATCTGACAATGTGGTATTAAGAGTCAAGTGATTTGAGTAGTTTGACTTTGAATTTCTGTAGTTTTCCACAAAACAAATCAATGGATTTGTCCTATAATGTAAATTCCCTGTAAAGTCGACTTAGCCTGGGTACAAGGGAATGATGGCCAAGATTGGTTTTGTGGGTTCGATGGATGAGCAGTGAGATAGGATACCGAGGCATCAGAGAGGGGACTTTGAAGGATATTTGGCTCAACAGTTCCGGGTTATCCATGGTACCGTTTACAATTTTATGTGAGAAAACCATGTCGTGCATTTTTCGTCTATCCGAAAGTGAGTGCAATTTAAACTTTTTTACCCTAGAGATATAACATGGTAATCTTTTATTGCGTCCAAATGAGTAAAATTGTTGACTTTTTGAGAGGAACAATTCCACCGTAATTTGTTTTCGCACAAGCAACAACAACTACAGTCCACAGAACTAACTTTTATTTTACTTACTTCACTACAAGTCAGCCCTTGATACCAAAGAACATAGTCTCCCTTTTATGCCGTCCTAGTAAAGGGTTTTCACTTTTGCAGTTCACACCTTTGGGTTGGAATTTTCAAATATCCTGAATCATGTTTTTTTTTTACTTTTAATCAGATGCACCAATTTTCATGGACATTATAAGTAACTAAGTAGGTACCTTGAGAAATTACAGAATTTCATACAAACTTTCATTCCCTGAATTTTGGATTACAGATGCCTTTTAGGAGGAATTTTCAAAATTCCTTTCTTAGAGAGTGCCTATATCATAAAATGATACTATTATTGCGTACTTTATAGTACACAAGAAAAAGAAACACAAATACATTAGAAGAAGCATAACGCCAGCCCCCAGACAACCTTTGGTGACTACGGGTTGTGTGGTGAGCAATTTAAGATAGAATGAATGCTAATGGTCCAAGATCTCGCGACGATCAGTCATTAGACCTTCATTATTTTATTAAAGCTGAAAGTTTTTCTATGTATATCTCTAATAGAGGTTTAAACTATAAACTTTTACAATACAACAATACTAGTAATAATACACTTGATGAATATGATCAAATGTTCAGGTCCTTGAAGTCCTAGTGTATAAATAATTAATAAGGATGTGTATCATGAACACAGATAGTTCGACAATTTTGTTTAATGTGAGTCTGGATTAGGACTTAATACCTGACTCTTAATCCAGCTTCAAGCGTCGCTCGATCGATATCCATTTTGTCGTGAAGCGCAAATATTATATCGGATTACTCCTACGCTCCTATTCAGCGGAAATTCAATAAATCCATTGAAGTTTCCATCAAATACATAGTAGAATATCTACTACTTATGTTTAAATATGCTAAGTGCCAGTTGTGTTTACCTTAAATCCATATTCCATATCCATACCAAGTTTTATATTAAACTAGACGATTCCCGCGACTTCGAATGGATGCCAAAATGTGTTTGTCTGTTGTGATTACAGTCTAACCTACCTATGAGAGGTTGGGAATTTATAATTTTTAATTTTTTCTGAGGCTTCGGCCGGGGCTTGTTACCACCCGACCGCCAAAGACGTGCCGCCATTCAGCGTTGCGGTACGATTGCGTGTTGAAACCGACTCAGGGCTTAAATATACTTGCCATACTCCTAACAGATAAGCCCGCTACAATTTTAGACAGCGTCATCACTCACCACCAGGTGAGATCGCAGTCAAGGGCTAACTTGTAGTGAATATATAAAACAAAAACGGTACTATACTTAAATGTTTATGAAACTGTTGAATAAATATATGTATGTATAATCTCACGAAAAAATGCAACAGACAGCGAAATTTCGTTCTCACAGCAATCACAGACTCACGTGACTGGACGCGCGGCGAATAAGAATGTGTAGTGAAATAGTTGCAATTTTACATCCGCGTGCTTGTGGCGTGCCAAACATGTATGGTTCGGTGCAGAATCTCAAGTAGAGCCGATGGTAGAGTATAACGTTGCCGTGGTATTTTAATTAATTTTCCGTGGTAAAAGATAAAACCATATACTAATATTATATTCCTAAATATAGTTCGACAAACTTATCTGACCCGGTGACAGCGTCGCTTTTTTCATAGATACCTATCTATGAAAAACAAATTAAAAACAAAATTAAAAATGCATAACAATTTGTTCCAATATTGGTCACCGGGTCAGAAAAGTATACGAATTTGCTGCAGCATCCATCTATTTAACCAATTTTCCGGTTAGGTACGGAGATACTTTCTTGTTGGTTCCTTTCGCTAGGAATGGCATTCCGAACCAGTGGTAGATTCACTTTTTTATTCAAAGTTTCTTTGAATAAAAAAACATTTGAATTTTTAATTTTGATAGGTTGCGTCCCGATTCCTGGGGAAGGACGTAACATAATTTATGTTATATCCCAGAATTATTCTATTACATTAATTAACAAAGAAAATCTATTTATTCTTACCATTGTGCCACACATTACAATACCTTAAGGTAAATGCTACCATGGCGCCTCAAGCACTTGAGCATTAAACTCATGGCCAAGTCCTAGAGGCACCCTGACAACACTTGTCGTGTGTGGCACAACCTGAAAGAAGGCATCAGCTCAGCATAATGCAGAAAGCCTTGCAATAAATTATAACAATAGCATTCTGCACTGATTTTCAGCTGGAGCCCTACTCCAGGTGACGGCACGGCTTCTTAACTATATCTACTAATTATTACTACTTAATCAATTATTATAGTTATACTTAAGGGCTGTACAGATGAATAAAAACTAAAAACTAATTAAATCATGAGGCCAGTTAAAAATAAAAATAAAACCAAACAAATATAAATAAATAAATAAACAGTACATGCAAAACTTAAGGGACTATTTACAACCAGATACATTTAAAATAAATAAGAAACATCTTTATTCTTTATATTGTAAAACCTAAAGAAAAGAAAACTCCACATGATCCTGGAATTCTAATTGTTTGCTGAGAAGAAATTTTTTAAGTTGTAGTTTAAAAGAATACTTGTTGTAGTTTAAATAAGATCCTTTATCGGTGGTGGTATATTATTCCAACATTTAGTGGCGAAGTATGTAAAAGATCCAATTAATTATTATTAATTATTAATAATTAAAACTTGCAACTAATGGATAATATCCATAGTTTCCCACCAAATCACGCCGTGGACTATTTCGGAATTATAAATTCCCAAGCTGCCGTGAACCGAAGCCAGGACCCCACACTATAGCCACAGTCCTTATCATTGCGCCAGGTTGTCGAATATTATGCATTCCCCACTTGCTTCATTAGACGCAACGCCGTCGATCGGTGTGCCGAAACATGTTATGTCACTCGGGTCGATGCCCTCGCCTTTCTCGGCTCAGCTCTGTCCAGTACCTGTCTGCCCTCTCGCGGCTATGATTGATGGTGAGAATATCGCCGCACGGGTTCTTTCTCTCGTACACATTCCTTAGCACCTTTAGGAAACAGGTTAAGGCCATTGCGGTGATCACAATCACGTGCGAATATTAAGCAGGGCTTCGCACTTGTCTTAAGTCAACAGTGAATAGGCATCTTCTAGGCAAGCGTGCTCCAGTCTAGACTGAACATTGCTTTCCATATCGCCGCGCGGGTTCTTTCTCTCGTACACATTCCTTAGCACCTTTAGGAAACAGGTTAAGGCCATTGCGGTGATCACAATAACGTGCGAATATTAAGCAGGGCTTCGCACTTGTCTTAAGTCAACAGTGAATAGGCATCTTCTAGGCAAGCGTGCTCCAGTCTAGACTGAACATTGCTTTCCATATCGCCGCGCGGGTTCTTTCTCTCGTACACATTCCTTAGCACCTTTAGGAAACAGGTTAAGGCCATTGCGGTGATCAAAATCACGTGCGAATGTTTAGCAGGGCTTCGCACTGGTCTTAGTCAAGAGTGAATAGGCATCTTCTAGGCAAGCGTGCTCCAGTCTAGGCTGAACATTGCATTCCATATCACCGCAGGGGTTCTTTCTCTCGTACACATTCGTTAGCACCTTTAGGGAACAGGTTATAAGGTCAATGCGGTGATCACAATCACGTGCGAATGTTAAATAGGGCTTCGCACTTGTCTTAAGTCAAGAGCGAATTGGCATCTTCTAGGCAAGCGTGCTCCAGTCTAGACTGAACATTGCTTTCCATATCGCCGCACGAGTTCTTTCTCTCGCACACATTCCTTAGCACCATTAGGAAACATGATCGCAATCAAGTGCGAATGTTAAGGCGGTTTCGCATTTGCCTTAAGTCAAGAGTGAGTAGGAGTACTGAATAGGCATCTTCTAGGCAAGCGCGCTCTAGTCTAGACTAAACATTGCTTTCCATAAGCATTATTTGCCGTCAAGCCGATCCTGCAATATAAAATTAGTTTACCATCCTATAACCATAGGACGAGTCACCATTATCAAAGTCGAATTCAAAATTGATAGCACTGAACACTGGATCCTTATTATAATGTTAGATGCTTCTTAAAGTTCGAGTGTCCAAATTTTCGAATGCGTGACTTGTGGCTCAATTGTCTAAGCAAATCGTAATCATTTGACAGCTTAAAACGTATTGCTTGAACTGATTAAAGAGTTCATACAAGCTCTTTGACGTGCAGGCATCTGTGAACTATTTTACAGATCATTCACATCACATTAAACAGATCGAATTATCCGTTTGACAAACGATTACGATTTCCTTACACAATCGGGGGGCAGGCCCTCAGCGTCTCCTTTCATATTTAGAAGCTCAGCATGTTGTGCTAGCTAGTTTTTTAAAGGAATCCCGTGATCTGTGGTGGACCGGCGATGGCCTGAGATGACAATATGAATGTCGGCAATAAATAACTCTTATCACTTAATTTAATTATCATAGTAATACTTTTGACTAGAGGCGCGACGTGCATACACACGTAGTCTTCTGATAAATGAGTCAAGGCTTGTTTACTAACGAGTACACTCGCTCGCCTAGCTAGTGTCACTCGAATAATAATCAAGCAAACAAACAATCTGTCTTAGCCGATATTTGAAGTATTTTGCTCTGTAAGCAATAAGGCCGCCTTTGCATACTTAGCATGCGTTCATACGAGTTTTCAAAATGGTCGCGCCGTCATGCTTGTCGGCTGACACTTATTCTATCCATACTATATTATAAATGCGAAAGTGTGTCTGTCTGTCTGTTAAATTTCCACGAGATTCTAATCAAAAAGAAGGGGATCATGCTCGGACGAAATAAAATATAAGATTTCCTCTTTTTACTCGATTGTTTTTGCGAGGCTAGATTTAAATTAGGGACGAGTGGCCTATTTGTGACAACGCATATCAGTCGATTGCGAATGTCAAGCAACGTTAACCCAAGTCGGTAACTGGATGGGTGACCGAATTTGGAGGCTCAAATTTGGCCTTTTCATTTCCTCCGTGCCTCGGAGAGCACGTTAGGCCGTCGGTCCCGGTTATTATCACTAACATCTGATAATAATCGTTACAAAAACCTAAGAGTTAAATACTCTTAGCCGAGTCGAATGCGGAAGGACGTGGGAACCCACCGCATTATTATCCCAAGCAAACTACTACCATTATAAGATTAATGGAAAGGGGTCACAACCCTCAGTAATGAGGAATACGACGCAGATAGAGCGATTTAAATGAGATTATAAATACCTGACATTATCTAATTTAATACTAGCCGTGGGATCCATTGCCGAATCGTGGTTCAGCGAATCACATCAAGTATAATTGAAGCAACGCGATAAACAACTTTCGCAATAATTTGAAGTTATTCATAATATAGGTAGGTATTATTTTGGTATTGAATAGGTAATTTTTCCGTCACAAAATCGTGTTAAACGTGGCGTGTCATCTGACCTCACCTACTGGAATGCCTCACAAGGGCCCCCTGGGGTCACCCCTGAAACTGGGATTGGCCCCGAATGTGCGGCTAGCCACGTATGTCTTCTGAACAATAGATACAGTAGGTATATACCAAACTATCTGACACGCCCCGGCTACGCGTGAGTGCCTTTATAATCCTAGCTGATGCCTGCTATTTCATCCGCGTGGATTAAGTTTTTTTGGTTCCGCGGAAACTCTTTAATTTTCCGGTATTAAAAGTAGCCTATGTCCTTCCCCGGGATACCACCTATGCCTCTACCAAATTTCATTAAAATCGGTTAAACAGATGAGCCGTGAAAGCGTAGCAGACAGACGGACTCACTTTTGCATTTACAGTACATATTCTATGGATTATGCGAAAGTGTCTAGCTATTTCTATCTATCTATCTATCTATCTGTCTGTCCGTCTGTCTTGTGTCTTTCACGGTCTATCTGTTCAACCGATTTTGGTGAAATGGTAGGCATGAGATAGGATGACTTGAAGGAAGCTTTAAGCTAGTTGGGAATTTAAAAATGGCGGAATCGGTATTTGGGCTTTCGGTAAAGAAAAACTAAGAAATAAGATTTTCAGGGTTTTTAGAAATTCCACCTCCAAGGGATTTCCAGTAACCCCAACCGAGCGATGCGTTGAATGGTTGTCTAGTCCTTAATATCTAAAGATAAAAGTTTTGACTTACTCAATTTCAAATTACGTATTTATTAGAAAAAGGTTAACAAGATCCCAACTGTTTTCATACAACAGTATAAAAAAAGGAATCCAGCGTTTCTCCTTGCCAACATAACACAGACTGACTCATCGACGCCCAGCCCCAAACCCTTGGGTCTAGAAAGCTTATATTTTGCACACAGATTCCCATAGTGTAGACAAAGAAAAGGCTGGATTTTTCTAAATCCCTAAGAGAGCGAAGCCGTGGACCGTTGTGAATCGTTTTAAAAGAAGATAGAAACAATATCTGAGTTTGGAATTAATAAGTTTTGGCTTTGAAAAATAATAGCGAAGTTCTATGTCCGGAAGTAGGTATGTAATTATATGACTGCCGCGTTGCCTATGGGCTACGGCGCATCTCGAACGCCCATATCGACCCGTCCCGAGATGCGTTGATTGCTTATGCCGCAGCATCCGATTTGGGAACCTATTCAGGAAATTCATAATTTTCCTGCAAATCGTTTTATTTGGAAATTTCTGCAGCTGCATCGTTTGGATTAGAGAAGACTCCACAGTCCCGCCAGACCAGTGACAATTTAGAATTTGTAAATAAGTTGCGGCTCACCTCTTTCTCGAAATTGGACCTACCTAGCTGGACCATGAGCCCCAGGTATATATACTCGTCTACAATATCGAGTACAAAAGAGGTGAGCCGCCGAATCCATTCAAGTACAAAAGTTGTACAAAAGAGGTTAGCCGCCGGATCCAACTCGGCTGGGCAGCGTTCGGGAAGCTTCGAGATGTCAAAAATATATAATACTATAGTTCAATATCCAGTGATTCACAAAAAAATATCATTTATTAAAAATGTGAATAAGATTCTAAACTAGATTAATTTAGATTTTTAACTTTTTAGTTCCTTTTTTGGCAGGGCAGTCGTATTTTTAATTATTTTTAATTATGACTTGTTCTAAATGAACACTTGCAAATTTAAGCGTCTGTCTTTGAGCTTTATTTATTGTAATTGCAAATGCTGCTTTCAGGGGAAACTGCACTCTTTTAAACTGAAATGGTTTCGCAATTAAAAAAAAATAATAATAATAAAAATAGCATCCATGGGGTAACAGATTTCTCTAGAACGTGGTAATACTCAATGACATCTTACGGTTCGTGTTATTTAAATTGAAATAAATAAATTAGTCAATATTTAATGATGGTATGTGATTCCAGTGTCTGTTTTATTATTTGTTGAGTTATTTTTAAACAGTTTTACTAAGCAAGCTGGCATATTGCATTGGTTTATTACCAAAATTCCATAGAAGACACGGCACGTCAGCGTCAAACATCTGTTGCTACGAGACTAACAAGCATAATATGCTGGCTCCGGCAGATCATAAATTGCCGCAATTTGCTAGTACGCCGACTGTATCTAGTCAGGGTGTCCACGGACCTGGAAGGTCAGGGAAAGTCAGGGAAAAGTCAGGGAAGCTATTGTGGGTCAGGGAAAGTCAGGGAAATGACTTCTCTACCTGGAAAAGTCAGGGAAAACCAGGACTTTTTGATGATTGATCTTTAAAATTAATGTAGAAGTCAAAAAATGTATAGAATAAATAAAAATAATATTATCTTATCAGTCATCAGTACTTATTATATACCTTTTTATACTCTAACAGCTAATTAGAGAGAGGAAAATGACAGTTCTTTTATCATAGATCAAGTAAAAAAAAGTATTTCTTTGAATTTTTTTTACTTAATCTATGATATATTTAATTTATTAAACTTTCTCTTTTCCCAGTGATCGGTAAGTGAGGGAAGTCTTTATGCTCTAGTCTGTTTTAACCCATACTATTGAAGCATTCTTTTGCAGGTCCCTTAATTCCCTAACTCATTTGGTTGTTTTTCTTTTAACTGCTGCTATTACATGTGCAATACTAACCTGGGCCGGCAGTCTCGACATTCATAACGACAAAATTCGGTTTGATAAGTAATCGTGCTTCGACTCTATGTATTGTAGGTAGGACAACAATATCCTATCCTATCCTATCCTAATATCCCGAATTTTGTCGTTATGAATGTCGAGAATGCATCGCTTAATTTGACTTAACCTAAACTTAACTATGGTGCTGCCTATGGTGCTGCACCATAGTTAAGTTTAGGTTACCACAGTAGTAAGCACTGCAGGTTTGTTACTAACGTGCATAACTTAACTAACGTGAACTATATTATAAGTGTTGCTATGAGTGCCAAAAAGAGTACAGTGTTTAATGTTCAATGGTTGGACTCTATTATGCATCCTGATTTTACGGACTGGCTAGAAGAAGTAAAAAATGTAATTTTGTAAAGTATGCCATAAAACGTTCAAACTTAGTAACATGGGAAAACAGGCCATCACTTCTCACAGCAAAGGACCTAAAGGACCTAAGTTGTGATTCAAACCTACAATGAAAATGATGTAACATCGTCAGAAATCTTGTGGGCACTCCAAGTTATTTACAATAAACTATCGTTGAATTCATGTGACCGAATTTCTACCTCATTTAAAAGAATGTTTCCTGATAGCAAAATCGCCCAGAACTTTACCATGGGTAAAACAAAAGCGTCATATGTGATTAACCATGGCATTGCGCCATTCATTCAGACGACACTGAATAGCCTTCTTAGAGAATGCTTATATTACGTCATCTCATTTGACGAATCCCTGAATAAAGTGGCCCAAAAATGTCAGATGGACTTGTGCGTAAGATATTGGTGCGTTAATACTAACACAGTAGCCACAAGATATGTGACCTCTGTTTTTCTGGGACGGCAAACAGCCGATAATCTTGTAGACTCATTTCTGGAAGGATTGGCTGATTTAGATAGAAAAAGACTGCTACAAGTTTCGATGGATGGCCCCAATGTGAACATTAGTTTTCTGAAAAAATTTAAAAATGTTCTTTCTTCCGAGGAAACAAAAAGTGCCTTGTTGGACATAGGTGTGTGTGGATTGCACACTGTCAATGGTGCTTTCAAAACAGGTCATCAAAAAGTAGATTGGAAGACTTTTGAAGTACTAAAAACTATGTACAATCTCTTTAAAGATAGTCCGGCACGACGAGCTTTATACACACAAATCACAGAAGGGACTCTATTTCCACAAAAATTCACATCTATTAGATGGTTAGAAAATGGTCATTGCATTGAAAGAGCTATCAAAATTTATGACAAGGTCAACCAATTTGTCAATGATCGTACCGTCCCTGAAAACCATAATCAAAAAATCAAGACTTTATGAAGAATCCCTTGGTAAAAGTCCACCTATCAACTGTAAAAAGTTTGACTAACGAATTCGAACCTTTTTTGCGCCGATTCCAAAGCGAGAAACCTATGGCTCCGTTTCTCTACACTGCCCTCCTAGAGTTACTTCACAATCTCATGGCGAAGATTCTAAAGCCATCCAAATTAGAAACGGCTTCGAGTCATAATATTATTAACGTTGATTTAGACGATACAGAGAACCTGCTGCCGTTAGAAAAGACAGATATCGGATGTGAAGCAAAGCGCCTGCTTAAAGATGCTAAATGCAGTCCGCAAGTCGAGCTAGCATTTAAGTCCGACTTTCAAAAACGAATTGTTCAAACGGTTGTGAAACTGTTGGATAAAAGTCCCATTAAGATTCGTTTTGTTCGTGGTTTGACGTGTTTCGATCCACGAGTTATTATGAATTACTCCGAAATAGCATCGAATCGCGTCGACATAGTGCTTGAAACGTTACATGAACAAGACAAGATTCACGGAGAGGTGGCCAACAGAGCCAAAAAACAATGCAAAAAAATGTTATCTGAGGACTTCAATGAGGATGCGGTTGGTTTGGACAAGTTTTACCATCTACTCATAGGTGGAGTTAAACAGTATGAAGACATATGGAAAGTCATGAAAATTTGTTTTATCATTTCTCACGGTAATGCAAGTGTTGAGGGCGGGTTTTCTGTCAACAAATCACTGTTGGTAGAAAATTTGACAGAAGAGTCACTGATTGCACAAAGAACTGTTTATGATTACCTTAAAACCATTGATGGCCCTGAAAACCACATCACGACTAACAGCCTACTAGTGTCTGTCAGAAGTGCTAGGAAGAAATATCACGCGTGTCTAGAAAAAAAGAAAGAAAATGAGTCTAAAGAACAGCAGAAACAAGCTGAAAAACGCAAAATCGAAAAGAAAATACGAGAAGTAGAGGAGAAAAAGAAGAAACTGGAACTACAAAGAGAAAAAGAAAATGTAGAGTTGCAAACTTTGAAAATCGCTCTGGAAGAGAAAAGAAGAAAAATTGATTAAATTATTGCACTTACATATAAGTTGAAGCTTCCTAATTCAGTTCCTAACATGTGTTATTGATCTCAATAAATGTCAAAGTTTTATATGGTGGTAATTCTTAACAAACGTAGTTAGCATCCCTCCAACCCAAAATTTATACATAGATGTGATGATGTTTAATACCTATTCTAGCCTAGTCCTGTAATAGGGTGTGTGGTGTTTGGTATCATGGTTTACAGTCTACGACAGGGTCAGCGATACCTTTTCAAGCGCAAATAGGCTTTGCCATGTAGATAGCAAAGATAATAAAAAAAACGGACGTAACGCTGACCTTGTCGTAGGCTATACCCAGGTAATGGCTGGTGGTGGTATCGTTTAATTAAGGTAAGGTGGTGTTCGGTATAATTGTTTGTGGGTATGGTGTACCTATGTATGGTACGGTATGGTTATGGTGTGGCAATCTACCTGTGTTGAAAATTGTCACCTTGATAGTTGGACACTTTGGGAAGTCAATAACATAAATCTCTGAGTGTTTGTGAAGACTTAATTTTTGTCTATTACAATCATTCGCAAGAGAAACATTTTTACTTTGAAAAATTACAGCTAAAAAGGTCAGGGAAAATTTTAGAAATGGTCAGGGAAAGTCAGGGAAAAGTCAGGGAAATGTTTTGACGATTTAGAGTGGACACCCTGCTAGTCTAGCGGAGTGAGACCAATCCTACATCTATGTTTTAGGGTTCCCATACATAGCTTGCACAACTACAGCCTGAGCTATAAATCGTCTAGCAAATTAGGGTAGGATTTAATTTTGGGTATAGGAATCATAAATACACATCGTTTTAGTAACATGTATTACGACAGTGATTCAATAGTGTCAATATTTTGTGTCAATTATGGAAAAAAAAATATTCTATCATCCTAATTTTATTCATAACTAGCTGATGCCCGCGAGTTCGTCCTCGTGGCTTAAATTTTTTTTTATTCCCGCGGGAACTCCTTATTTTTCCGTCACTTTTTCCGTAAATCACGTCGATCCGTTGCTTCGTTGCGGCGT
Organism: Erebia palarica; assembly: GCA_964035005.1. NCBI lineage: Eukaryota > Metazoa > Arthropoda > Insecta > Lepidoptera > Nymphalidae > Erebia > Erebia palarica. Next base: position 15,794,936 of record OZ035989.1, read on the forward strand.
GATTTAAGTATAAACCAACAAACAAACCCACTTTCGCGTTTATAATACTAGTATGATATACCGTCCTAATTCCTAACTTCCTTTAAACATGGCGTTTTATCGTTGGTTAATTTTTTGAATCGCCTCAAAGCCTAGCCGTTGCGGGCCGGGGATCGATAGAACAGCGCGTGCGCCCTTCTTTACCAGTAACCACTCCGACCCCCTCTAAACACCCCCACACTCTAGGGTTGCCGACATTTTTCAGCAAAGTAGGTATAGTACTTTTCAGAATAAGTAAATTGGATAATATATATATCAAATTCAAATGTTTTTTATGCAAATAAACTTTTTACGAGTGCTTATAAATCGTCAAATGAATCTAACACTAGTTCGGAAAGCCATTCCTACCGAGAAGAACTAGCAAGATACTTGGCGGCGGCGACTAAAAAGCTGACTAGGTAGGTGCCAAAAAAAAACACAAAAGTCCTAATGGGGGCTTATACAGTTTCCCTGCATCTTCTATGATTTAGGATTTCTCCATAATGCCCCAACTCTCAGTTAAAACACACTATATTTAATATATAGTATGGTTGGCAACCCTACCCAGCACCCCCCTTACAACTTCCTGCAGAGCCTTAGCGCCGCTGGCACTGCGGAATGAAATGATAAATTGTTGCGAATGTGTGAATACCCGCATCCGGTATTTAATGGTTTTATATGTTATATCTATAACTTTGCAACTCTTCTCAAGAAATACGGATCTGATTAATTTAGTCATGTCATAAGCAGATCATAGGTTATTTATAGCATAGCGCGGGCATCATCTTATCTTCAATATTTTATTAGAGACACGCGGATTAAGGGTTTTCGATTTAAATTTATCCTTTCGGGATAAAGGATGCAATGCAACCCATCTCCGTACCAAATTTCTTGCGAACAGCAGACAGAGCCACTTCACATTTATATTATTAGTAACATATATGAAATGACGAGCAGATGAAAAAAGGCTTGTAATTAAACTGAAGGCGAATATGAGTGTTTCAAGCTTATAACTTTGTTTTGGGATGTATCGTATAGGTATTTGGTATATCATCCGAAATTTTAAATTAAACAGTTTATTCTCTTAGATAAGTCTAATAGCAATTCTCAATCGATTTTAATACAATAACTTGTGCTTCATAAGGTTAAGAAAGGAGAGTTCAGAACAACACTAATGATAGTGGTTAATGGTACTGGTCTGTAGACCATACTTGGTCGTTATACAGATTTCAAACACCTAATTACCTGTGTGAAACTATATGCATCTTAAATAGGTACATACAGGTTTACGGTAATGTGCACACAAACAACATTTACTTGCTAGTTTACACTGACATATAATTTTAATCCATTGAAGGTTTGCTATGAAATAAAAATTACATTTTCCTAGCAAATCTTCAATGAATAAGAAATATGTCAATGGCTTTAATTTTTTGATAGCCACTGAGTGAGAGAAAAGTGAGGCATAACAGTCATACTCATAGATAGAGATTGTGTCTAATTTTGGTGTACACTATTTCTAAGCTAAACTGAATTGAAAAGACTAAGTTTGGGTAGCAATGGGCGGGGCACATAGTTCGAAGAACCGATATAGACACTGGGGTCTCAAACGGCAATCTTGCACCAGTGCATATAGCGTTGGACGACCGGTGGGCGGACGATCTCAAGCGAGTAGGTGAGAGCCGCTGAAAGCAAGCAGCACAAGACCGTGTTCTGCGGAGATCCATGCAGGAGACCTTCGTCCAGCTGTGGACGTCTATAGGTTGAGACGACGACGACAAAGAAAGCTGGTGTAGTCCTTTTGTGCAGGGAGCATTATGAAAGGAATTGATATACAACTATTAATGTCATTATAGTTTAGTTAAGAGACTTTGTACAACACAGTTGCAGCTAATTCTGTTGTACAAAGTATCAAATTAAATTAAACGCTCTTACTTTATCCGTTAGGTTGTCAATATTGGCATTACCCTCGTTTATCTCGTAATGATTATAAACTTGACTTCCTGCGAGGGATCAATAGTAGTCTACCTACGTTTATAATTATCTTAATTGCTAAATGCTAAGTCCTGCCTGCTTAGTAAGTTGTGATTGTCACATTGCTATAATCTCATTGGGTCTCGCTATCTATTTTATATAGAAACTATCTAAATCCTCTCGTAAAACGTTACTAGAGGTGCCTAACTGTGTTTTATTTTGATGATACAGTCTAAGATGGAAGCAGGCTAGCCTGTTAGGGGTATAGCAGCATCAAACCTATACCTACCTCCCTAATCGGTGTCTACACGGCATTGTAACGGAACTCTTAATCCCTTAATCCCGGTCTATGCTGGTGGGGTGGTAAGTGTAACTAGCCACGACCTAAGCCTCAGACCAGAACAAAGATTATAAATTCCCAAATTGACCCTGGCGGGGATCGAATTTCGGTTCTTCCTCTTTAAGATAACAGCGCCGACCACTGCGCCACTAAAAATATGCAAAACTAGTTGATGCCCGCGAATTCGTCCACGTGGATTGAGTTTTTTTTGATTCCCTATGTAACCTAAAAGTTCCCTATGTTCCCTAATAAGTAGCATATGTCCTTCCCCGGGACACAACCTGTCTGTAAAAAAAATTGTCAAAATCGGTTGAAAATATGGACCGTTAAAGCGTAGCAGACAGACACACTTTTGCTTTTATAATATTAAGTACTCGCAATGCCCGCGACTTCGTCCGCGTGGATTGAGGTTTTTGGTTCCCACGGGAACTCTTTAATTTTCCGGGATAAAAAGGCCTATGTGCTATTCCATATAATCTATCTGTGCCAAATTTCATCCAGATCCGTTCAGCCGTTGGGGCGTGATCGAGTATCAAACATCCATCCAAACTTTCGCATTTATAATATTAGTGTAGATACAGATGGATTTTACCGGATAGAAATAGTTGTACCATAAGGGTTGCAAACTTTTACGTACGCAACCCTAGTGGTATAAGGATGGCAGAAACTGGCAACGCGCTGTTAACGCGTTGACAATTTACATGCAGCAAATGAAATTAACCTTGACTCCGCTTGCTTGCCCCCGAGGCCCGTGGCTCGCCTTTGCATAACCCGACCCGATAATTACGGCTTATCCATTAGTTGGCGTGTTTGACACGATACTACGTTGTTACACTTACATTATCTATACTATTATTATAAATGAGAAAGTTTGGATGGATGTATGACGTATGGATTGATGGACGTTTCTTACTCAATCACGCCAGAACGGCTGAATGGATCTAGATGAAATTTGGCACAGAGATAAACTATAGTCTGGAATAACACTGCCTACTTTTTATCCCGGAGAATTAAAGAGTTCCCGCGGGAGTCAAAAAACCCTAATCCATTCATCCATAATAGGCATCATCTACGAGTAGTTAAAAATATTTATAGCTACAGACACAAAACCTGCTTCCGATCGAATTGTAATCATATTATTGAGACAGCTTAGATGATTTGGAGCGGAAGATCCCGGCGTATCGCAATTTAGCTCTCCACAGATCGCAGCGAGCGACAGACTTTAGAACTTTACGGCACACTGAGCTCTACTCGATACTTTATGCCTAAACATAGACATAAAGTAGCTGTAGTTATAAACCTAAACAGAACCACGGACTAGTGAAATACATCATCATTTCAACCCATTGCTGCCCACTATCACGGCACGAGTCTCCTTCCAGAATTGAGAATGGTGTAGCCATTGTTCACCACGTCGTCGTATAGTATAAAATTTCATCCCCACCACCACTGGATGCCAGATTTATTTTTACACCACTCGTTATCTAGTTATTTTATGCCATATACCTGCAAATTCTGGAACCAGCCACCTGATGTGTTCTCTCTTAACTGTCCTAGATGTTACTATTCATGCAATAAACAAATACCAAAGCAGTCTACGCATGCCTCTGTTGCTGCAAATGTTTATGGTCGGCGTCGCGCTAATCACTTACCATCAGGTGAGATCGCAGTCAAGGGCTATCTTGTAGTGGTTAAAAAAATACTTAACAACAGCATTTAGCAGCACGAAACAGAACTATAGCGTATCCCGGACAATATAGTATCGTGCCTAGTATCAGATAAATACCATTATTGGCACCGGAAGTGTCATCATTCATGGCGGACATGACCGGATGTTGCTCTCGATCTCGTGGTCCGATGCACCGAGGCTTTACTATGGTACCGATTTCGCTGAGTAATCATTAATTATAGAAAACCCATAAAACAAGGTTGTTTTGTTATGTCCCACCAATACTACTACATAATGTTGCTCGAACCCGCATAGTTAACTACTTAACTACATGTAGATACCGATTCGTCAAAATCCTAGATCCAAAAAAAACTATACTTAATCTGTACTTAGATACTTACTAATATTTTTAAGTTCCCGCGGGAACCAAAAAAAACTTAAATCAGCTAGCTAGTTCATTATAAAATATAAAATCAGTAGGCAAAATATTATCTTGATGTCTGTCCATAACAATTAAAAGTTGTCGTTACTAAAATCGGTAAACAATAGAGTAGGTACTGCTAACGATACGATGCGCGGCGGATTAAGTAACAGGAGGTGGGTTGCGGCGTTATTCGACACCGATCGATTTGCTGCATGTTATGAGAGATTCGCTTGGTAAACAATAAAATATACAACGAAAGTAACTCGCAAAACACACTGGGACACTGCATAGCGAACTTACATAAACTATACATAAAAAAATTGGCAGTCATAGAGACTGCCGATAGAAGTGAAAACGAATATTACATTTTTTTTATAAAAAATATTAAAATATAAACACTATATTAACACTAAGGCATTAAAGTTTAATTTCAAATGTAGTACATTTATATTTAAGACCTTTGGTCTTCGTTGCATGTTTTCACTTCAAAATCTTACGCATTTTCGTTACGGACGTTCCCTCCGCATCGTCCAATAAGGGACTTTCGTTCCAAAAGCGCTTTTGAATCCTCGAGTGAATCTAACTCTCGTTCGGAATGTCATTCCTATCGGTGTACCACACACACGGTTTCCGTAATAACGGCGGTCAGCGACCGTTAAAATGGACGTAGACCTTCCGTAATACAATGTAATTTAATGATTTAGTCAGATTCACCGCTTCCGCTTGTGAATTAAACCACTCCAAAAAATGAATAATGATGTCGGTATTTATAAGGAATGCCAAACGACAAAACTTAATCGTTTTCACTTGTGGATGATACCATTTCCCGTGTCAATGTTACACTGTATACGTTGCGTTACGAGTGTTTTGATGAGTTCAGCATGTTGTAACGTAGGAATGCGATGACATTGTGTATTGTTTTTTTTGCATAGAGCGCACTGGCCGGATGTTATTGTAGTTTGCTTATTTAGGTCTTTGGTTTTCCGGTGCAAGCACTGAAATGAATTCGAGCCGAAGGAATGTCTTATAACTTGATATACTTTCTTATGTACTTACTTTCCTGGTGGGAGGCTTCGGCCGGGGCTAGTTACCACCCTACCGGCAAAGACCTAGCCAAGCGATTTAGCGTTCCGGTACGAAGGCGTGTAGAAACCGATGTGGGATAAGGGTTAAATATAACTGTCATGCCCCTAACAGGTTAGCCCGCTACCATCTTGACCGCATCATCACTTGCCATCAGGTGAGATCGCAGTCAATAGCTAACTTGTAGTGGATTAAAAAAAATGTCTCAAGTCTCATCCGTTGACCTTGGTGAGTGACGACAGCAACGCGACTCCATAGAAAATGACAAACTTATCTACGCGACAACGTTAGGCCACGTTAATAGTCATCCACAGTCTGATAGTATCGCGTCGTGTCGCTTGACCGCGTTTGTTCATATTCACCTAGGACAACGGTTAAACTTAGTGTTTAACCGTTGTCCTAGGTGAACACTCAACTTACATACGCCAATAGAATATTTTGACCTGATTTTGTACTCCAGCAAATTAACAACGAACTGCCTTTGTTTTTATAACAAAGTAGCTCTTTGCGAAGCAAGTTGTACATATTTTGCCATATAATTTCATCGACATCATCATCATCGTCTCTACATAACCCACTTGGTATGCTTCTTGAGAGTTTTAAAATATACCAGGGTGGCTGAAAAGTTCTGAGCCTAAGGTATTTGCAATCGTGTTAATTACTCATCCGGCGGGTCACTAGTTAAGCGACATCTATCCACTATTTAAGAAAAGTTTCATGTCATTAGCTCCAAAGCTTTGATTAATACAACTGCGAACATCAACATGTCTGTAGGCGCCCAAGCTTAAATTGTACACGAAGAGTTGAAAGTTCCGAGGAATTTATGGACTTTACTTTACAAGGCCAATTTTGAAGAAATTTGCACTCATATTGCCACTGTTGATGAAACGTGGATTCGATAATACGGCCCAGATTCAAAAAGGGATGATGAAGAGGTGAAGGCGGCTGTAATAGAACATTTTCAAAACAAAGACGCGGGTTACTTTTTTTTTAGGGATGCAAGCCTTCTATAAAATATGTCAAAAGTGCATTGAAGAGTATATTTTATTTTGATTTTTACATAGACTTTTAATGCCCTAGGATCAGAACTTTTCAGCCACCCCCCATGCATATTTGCTTTCACAGTAATTCAAATTATTTATATGCTATTTAACTATGTACCTACTACGTAAGTTTAAAGTCTTACAGGCAGGCTAACTTTAAACTTTTTAGAAAACATGTCGGTATAGGGCATAGGCTACTTCATTAGTACAAAATGTTTTCGGCAAAAAGTCGACCATTAATGGGGAGGAGTCTTGAAACGCGGGTCGAGTGGCAATCCAGCGCCGCGTGAACGTAAAATAAGAAGCTGAAAAATTTACTTGGTGTCAAAAAGCGCTAGCACACTTTCGTACTAGTTGAGGTCTTAAAAAGCTAGCTTAATCCTGGGTGGCTTAAAGGTGATCGTAACACCATCAAAGCAAAAGCATAACATTCCAAAGCATCATTTCTGCCAGGTACCCGCAAATTGTGGAACCAGCTTTTCCATCTTCTGTGTTCCCTCATGATTATAATATGGGTCTCTTCAAAAGGCGGATAAAAAAATATCTCAAAAGCCAGCAACGCATTTACGGTTCCTCTGGTGCTGCAAATGTTCATGGGCGGCGGTAATCACTTACGGCGGTACAATCAGGTGACCCGCCTGCTCGTTTGCTCGCTATACATGTAAAAAAACACCCCACTTTGAACTTAACACATCCCAATTCTCAACCCGTCGTCGTCCACCGAGTAGAAAACCTAATGGTCTAGCTGTCGCCGTCCAACTACTGAGCACGGGTCTCCTCTCAAAAGGAATACGGTTTAATCCATAGTGCACCGCGTTGGCCAAGTGCGAATTGGCAGAACACCTTTGAGATTTTTATGGGAAACCGCGTTGAAACGTGCCGGTTTATCAACGTTTATCAAGACTATCAATGTCAAAGCTTCAAGTTCTACATTCTGGCTCATCTGACTGCCGTCTCGTCAATGTCGCGTAGCTCTTGGAAGAGTATTCGTATTGTCACTGTAATTCGGGCACGCTTGACTAAGCGTCTCCTGTCATCTCTGATAGTTGCTTTGTGCAAGGGGACGTCTACTGCAGCCCTAACTTGGTCTGCCGTATAGACTGTAGGATGATAAAAATATAAGGTATATAAGATTGCAAGGCTTAGGCTTGGTGTACGTTCGCAATTCTGTAACACTAGAAATCATATAGAGGTGTACGCACTTGCGAGTAAAATTCGCGCGGAAATAAAAAAAAACGCTGGTTTCATACAAATTAGGTAGGATTACTTAGGTGAAAACTGTATGCGAAATATAAATAGCGAGTATGCGAATGTTTTTCGCAGTGCGAACTTAGTCTTACAGGAAGTATTGCCGGTGTCGCATTATGCACTTCACAAGTCTGCCGAGTCCGCAGTCTCCACGGCTCCAATTACTAACGAAGCCCGCAATGCGCTACGACACGTCGCGTCGCGCCAAAATTGTTACGTCATTTAGTTGTAGGGGCCTAACTCGAGGCTCCGGTAAAGTTGTAGATAACACAGCTACGGGATATACTTACCTTTTGCGGGGAAACTCTCACACAAACCATTGTTATATCTCTATTAAACTATGCTAATATTATAAATGCGAGAGTTTGGATGAATGGATGTTTTCACTCTATCACGCCTGAACAACTGAACGGATCTGGATGAAATTTGGCACAGAGATAGATTACTGGAATAACACATAGGCTTTTTATCTCGGAAAATTGAAGAGTTTATTATTATTATTATTATTATTTACAATTAAAGAGAACTGATGGAAAAAAATAAAAAAATTGTGTGTGTCAGCTCCGACGCACGACTATAGTTTACTCTTTACCAACGATTATAAAATATATAGATTTTTATATTAGGTACAGAAAGCATGCTTGATACATTTATTTATATTAATTATATAATTTATATTTGTCACCGTAAGATTATAATCTAACTCGCGAAATTGTAAACTGTCGACAGATTGTGAACCGTTCAATGTTTTGAGTGTCAATTTTTGAAATCTTAATTGTATTTACGTTTTATTGTGTCTTTCTTGTAGATAAGGTTAGGGTTCGGCGTATTTAATCAGGTAGTGCCTGGCCGCAGGCGGGCACTTAGGTTCTATCGGGTTAATATACCTACCTAACAGATTACAATCTACCGAAAAATAATGCGTTAAATTGTAATCTTTCGACATTTTGCTAATCGCGGGTTAGAATATAATCTAACGGTTTTTACAATCTTAAGGTGACATATATAACGCAACTAAGCATAGGCTAAGTACATAAATTTATTTCCATGAAAGTATGAAATGAGCAAATGTCTCCCAACTTTCATATGGAAATCAATCAATTTCCACACAAGCATCTGAGCGCAACGAAATGTGTTTGATAAGGCGTCGGCGACTGTAGCCGTTTGATTTACAGCCGCCGAGGGCCATGGGCTTGGTGCGACAAGCTATGATTAACATTTATTTATATATGTATAGATGATGGCCGCGAAGAGATTGTATAGAGATGGACCCAACACGCAAGACTACTAGAACTATCAGGCGTAGGAATGGTAGATTCATCAGTGATCAGTGGTAGATTCACTCGAAGAAACTAAAACACGCAGTTTATCAGTCACTTTTTATATATTACTAGCTGATGCCCGCGACTTCGTCCGCGTGGATTGAATTTTTTTGGTTCCCGCGGAACAACTTTAATTTTCCGGGATAAAAAGTAGCCTATGTGTTATTCCAGACGTTAATCTATCTCTGTATCAAAATTCATCCAGATCCGTTCAGCCGGTCTGGCGTGATTGAGTAACAAACATTCATTTGAGGTTTTTTGGTTCCCACGGGACTTCTTAAATTTTTCGGGATAAAAAGAAGCCTACGTGTTAATTCAGACTACGATCTATCTCTGTGCCAAATTTCATCAAATCAATCCGTGCAGCTGGTGTGATTGAGCGTCACTCGTTCGTGTGGCATAAGTTTTTTTCACGCAGCACTTCATTATTTTCTGTTATTTCTGCATGTTACTAACCAAATCCTCAACTATATCCATGCAAAAAAATACGTTGATCTGTTGCGGCGTGATTGGAGGACAAATTGTCTATTAAACGTCCTTGGGGATAAAATTTACAAAAAAATGTGAATCAGGTATTTCTTCATTTCAAACCAAAATTCCAAAGAATCCAAAAAATGCCAAGTTTAATGGCTCTAACTTAGAAATTAATGACAGACTTTCATACAAACTTTCAACCCCTATTTTACCCTTTTGGGGGTTGAATTTTGAAGAACTGTGACACACGCACTTCTTTATTTTTTACCGAAATTTACCGAATATTTTGCCACTAACCTTCGTTGATATAACTTGAGCAATATTTTGAGAAATGAAGGCTTTACATACCAACTTTCATCCCATATTTCACCCCTTTAGGGAACGATTTATCAAAAACTGTGAAACATGTATTTCTTCATTTTTAACCCGCAGTTTATATACCAAGTTTCATGGATATAACTTGAGAAATGTCGGACTTTCATACAAACTTTCAACCCCTTAGGGGTGGAATTTTGAAAAATCCTTTCTTAGTGAGCGCCTGCCTAGTCTCAAAAGGAGCCTTCTGTCAAAAGTTATTAACCCCAGCGGTTTAGGCTGTGTGTTGACCACTTAACGATTATATATGTCACCGTAAGATTGTAAATACCGTTAGATTATAATCTAACTCGCGAAATTCTAAACTGTCGAAAGATTGTAAACTGTTCAATGTTCTGAGTGTCAATTTTTGAAATATCCATTTTATTTACGTTTTCTTGTCTCTTTCTTGTAGGTTAGGTTAGGGTTCGACATAAATAATCAAGAAAATCATTTCTTCTTAAAATACTCTACATTTTTCACGGAAAAATGTTCTTCATTTTCCTTAAAGTATTTTTAGAGTGGATGTGGCACTACAGTTATTTGTTCATTAATTACCGAAGCCCTCATCTCAAATGCAAGATGTTATTGGATTCGATTCCTGGTTGAATTTGTTTCATTACTATCTAGTTTATTCTGTATTGCATTGTATATGTCACCGTAAGATTGTAAAAACCGTTAGATTATAATCAAACTCGCGAAATTGTAAACTGTCGAAAGATTGTAAACCGTTCAATGTTCTGCGTGTAAATTTTTGAAATATTCATTATATTTACGTTTTCTTGACTGTTTATTGTATTTTAGGTTAGGGTTCGACATAATTAATCAGGCACTTAGGTTTTATCGGGTTTAAATACCTATCAGATTACAATCTACCGGAAAATAATGCGTTAAATTGTAACCTTTCGACAGTTTACAATTTCGCGAGTTAGATTATAATCTAACGGTTTTTACAATCCCACAAAAACAAACCCGAAAAACCTGCGGCCGGGCACTACCTGATTATTTATGTCGAACCCTAACCTAACCTACAAGAAACAGTGATATATATATATTAGATTAGATAAAAGGAAAAGGTGACTGACTGACTGATGAACTGATCCTACTTCCCGCCACCTTTATAAGGTCATCCAGCCGGCATTTTTGAAATTTGCACGCCCCGGTAATCGCCGAACGCTTATTGTCGATGTTTACTGAATCCCTGTGTGATTTGGTGGTAGGAACCAATCTTTGGTAAGAAGAATCAGCTTTAGATATCGCTCATGACAACAATAGACCAGGCTGGTGGCCAGGAGGGAAACCATTTAGGCCCGGACTCAATCAAAGCGGAGAGGAGACGAGAGGAAAGGAGATGTGATTTAAACAACCAATAGAGTTTCGTTATTCCCACATCTCGTCTCCGCTCAGCTTCAGTGGATACCACTGAGCGGAGATGTATCATATTTGTATGGCGCGATCGATGCGGAGATGTGAGCTGTGTGAGATGTGAGAAGCTTGCGGCGGCGCGCAGCGGAGACGAGAGGAGAGGTGAGCGGTGCGCAACGGAGACGACAGGAGATGTGAGCGGCGCCGCGTTCATCTCAACATCCAACGCTCACCGCACGCAGCTCAGTCCCGCTTTAGCCAGCATGCATCTCCGCTGAACGGATCTGGAAGAAATTTGGTACAGAGATCGATTATAGTCTAGAATAATACATAGGCTAAGGCTCGCATAATTGAAGAGATCCCGCGAGAACGAAAATACCAAAATCCACGCGGATGAAGTCGCGGGCATCAGCTATTATACTCAAAAATTTTAGCCTCATCCTTGGAACCCTACCTACCTTAAAGATGTTTGGGAGCGTTTGTTTTTTTTGTTGGACGGATTGGAGGAATCTTAAGATACCCGAACTTAAGGCTGTTTGGCAACCCTACGGTTGCCAAAAGCGACGGTATAACATTTTACGACACTGTCACATGTTTGTGTGAAACGCAATTTTATTGACCAATGCGGGCGTTGTATTTCAAGGACAAACTTTTAACATACGCAACGAACGAGTGTGCGAAAAATCGAAACTTGCACTTGGTAATTTCGTATCTAGTGAAAAATTTTTAAGGTATTAAATGATGTGATTTTTATCGATTATATGGTGATGCCATTTCATCAATGTACTCGGTACACGTGCTGTTTGTTTGGAAGTAGAAGTTGTTAATTTAATAGTTCAGACAAAAATCACCTTGGTTTAAACTCCCTTCGGTTTTCAAAATGTCAGCGTGCGCTTAATGCCAACAGTTATTGTTTTTCGGAAGTCACACGCAAGTTGAAATTATTATTTACTTTGTTAGGCTCAAGATAAGAGTCGTATGTAAAGAAACAAAGTAATTTCTCGTTTTTTTTGTACGGTTTCGTTTAAACTATTAGGCGTCGTGTTCCACGTTCCATTAAATAATATTTACCATCAAACAAACTATGGTTAGGAACGAACCTGTACATCGCTTACATGGTGACGAAATTGGCACGAATAATACTAGGTTTCATATTTTCAGCATACTAAGTTAGTTCTTGGTTATTAGGCGACATAAAAATGGGTTTCCACAAAGATTCAGGAGGTCGCAATCTTCTGTGTGATCTTATCAACAATATATCTGATATTACGCAAATTCGTCAAATAGTCCTTGAAAATAAAGTAATGAAATAAAATGCGATTTAGAAAAATTACTTTTAAAAAAATGCTTTCGAATGAGCGACAATTATTGAGGGTAAACAGAATGGTGACGTTTAGGGAAGGTTTAAGGGAAGAGATGCAATAAAATAGGAAAAGCAACTAGGTTTAACACAGAGTAGGTACCGTGCTGAGTTGCTGACATAGCAGAAAAGATGAGATTCTTCTTCTTCAGTCTTGATTCAGTCACTTAGATGTATTGATAGGCCGTTCTACGTGAGGTACCCGAGGTCATCGAAATATTACGCATAGAAGGTTAGTAGTCGCGCGCGGAGTGTAACCTTTTTATAGTAGCCTTTATAGGCTACGTACGCCTGTCGGCGCGTTAGTGTTCCAGACCGAGTTATAGAACGAAGAGCTCGCGCAATTAATTAAAAAAATGACGTACTGTGCTGTTATAGGTTACCACAACTCATCACACCATCACCAGAAACATTTAAAGATTCTATTCCACGGGTAAGTACTTTCAAACATCTTATATTCTTCACATAAACATTATTCGAAACATTAAAATGAATTGTAAATATAACAGACGCCATTACAATGAAATGTTGCCTAGCTATGGTAGAAATATTTTACCCCATATTAAATTTTTCTCAGTCTAAGTACCTACTTGTCTTTAATCCCAAATCACTTTAATACAATTATGTATCATTAGGGTGACTAAATATTAGTAGGGTGACCACATACTACTGTAATAAAAAAAAAATTGATTTAATTTTTTTACAGATATCTCCAAAGAGCGACATGGACATCGAATCTTTTTTTGACACGCCTCGAAAGCATACGCTTCGGAGACAACTAGCCAAAAAGATTTTTTTTACACAAAGTAAAAAAAATAGGGCATTGCAACAGAAAGCTCGTCACTTAAAGAAAAAAAAAATTCGAAGAATCTTAGTGAACTTCCTAGAGCAAAGATTTATCGATAGTGACAATTCGATATTTTATAATTAGTAGTTGTTAAAAATTTATTTCTTGTTGATTAGATTCTAGATTTATATATCTAGATAGATATAATGAAACTTCGAAAAGATTACTTCACTTATGAGTGAATAATTATTTTCACAATTGAATTAAACTCGTCAAGTGCATGCAGTGCAGGACACCCATGGAGGTGTTTTCGTAGTCATGCTAGTTTTGATGGTTAATGTTTCGTAAAAGATGTTTACCTCATAACCATTATGAGGTATTTGAGGTATATTATATAAATACATTTGAATAAGTTTTCAACAAGTTACTCGAATAGGGAAGGGAATAAACTAATTTCTTTGACTATTCCTTTCTAATTTCAGGAGATACTGGTAGCAATTCTGTAATTTAACATCTCTAAACTAAACTAAATTTTAAAATCGCTAATTTAGTTTTTCTATGCTATTCTGTAAACGCCTTCACTTAAATTTAGAATGTCTAAAATTCTCTCTAAGCTGAAGTCTAATTTGAATTGCGAGTGTTACCATATTCAGAAACAAAAATTGCACGAATTTGTCTTTGTTTTTTGCACAATAATCGTCTTAGGACTTTTTGTGACTAAAATCGTATTAAATGACTTTTTAAACGAAAACAAATTACTTTACTATAATAAAATTGATGTTCCTTACACCAGCTACGTAATAAACTGCCAAAAAGAGACATTTTGATAATGCTACATAAACAGATTCCTAGTTCCATGATGCTACTACATACTACCTCTATGGCTCTCAGTTGTCACTTGTCGATCGTGGTCTTTCGTACATATCTTCTTTTTCTGGTCGGTGGTACTTATCTTGTTTGTTGTTTGTTTTCATTTTGATTTTCGAGTTACGAGTTTTCAAAATCTTTGAATGAATCCCCAAGCCCGTAAAAGATCGAATAAAAAGCAAATGTAACTTCGAGTAGAGAAATTCCACCCTAAAAATTAAGTTATAACCTAGGCATAGAACAACAAGTCTCCATGGACGTCCCCGGCCTCTCTGGTGAATTACTTGGCGACAAGCGTATGAAAGTAAAAGGCTATTAAGGAAGCAATTGGTCGTAACTGCATCGGAAACTATGGCTGCTGCAACGACAGACTTCCAGGGAGTTGGATCACCGGCTTTCGTCTATCTTCCGTTCTGATTCCGAAATGTAAAGTGAAGTCCAGTGTTTGTAACCATATAATATCCTAACTGGCGCCTGAATCTCTTGTCTAGGCCAGTCAGATTAATTGTCGTGAACATAAAAGTAGATTTACCGAAATAGGGTGAGTACCTACCTAACCTACAAATGGTCGCGAATCTGTGTCGTTTAGATTAAGATCCTTTTATCACCTTAAGTGGCACGTAAGGCTTACCTAATAAACTATCTGTGTGGCTTAGAGTCATATTCGTTTTATTTGAAACCCCCTACATAGACTAGGACCCGTTAAGTAGGTAAATCCTGCGTTCATACAGGAATGTACAACAAAGTGCTTGAAGTCTAGTAGTCGTAGCTTTAGTTTTAAGATAGCATAACTAATTATCACTATCATGTTTTATATGTAAGTAATGGACGTCAATATGTGTACCTATATAGTGTACCTAAATTGAATAAATGAATTGAATTAGTCAGCCTAGACCCAGGCACTCTGTTACAATAATTATAAATAACTAGCTGACGCCTGGGACTATGTCCGCATGGATTGAGGTTTTTTGGTTCCTGCGGGAACTCCTTAATTTTCCGGGATAAAGAGTAGCCTATGTGTTATTCCAGACTATAAGTAATCTATATCTGTGCCAAAGGACATGACCAGTAATTGCCCTCCGATTCGGGACAATGCACAGGATTTCCGTTTTTACAGTAAGGTTTAAAAATTCAAAACGAAATTATTATGGAATTATTATTCCAAATAAGGTCAGGGTTCAAATGACAAAAAAAAAACAGTACGTTTATTGTTTAAATCTTGAGCGTTCGCTTTCCTCTTTAAGCACTACTTCATTTTGACGTTCCATTATATCCATGCCTAATAATAATCTTGTAACCCTACATGAATACCATTTAAGTACCTTAGTCATTATATTATGAATGATTTATTTTTGATCAATTAAATAGTAATGAAAAGGAAATGTATGTTTTGTTTATAATTATTTTTATTTTTTGACAAGTCTCAAACTAATATCGAACAAAGCATTTTGAAATACTGCGTTTAAAGGAACGCCCTTTCACAGTGCATATGCCACCATCTGTGGTCGAATAGTTGAACTGGAACGCCCTTTCACATTGCTTATGCTGCCATCTGTGGTCGAATAGTTGAACTTGTTAATCAAAAGTAGTGAGCAATACTTAAAATTTTTTCTAGACTCACCACAATACATAGCGCCATCTAGTGTGGGAAAGCAGTTTTTGGTGAAACTTTTTTTTATTTATTTTCTCAGTTTTCAGAGCCTTCAGACTTCTGAAACTTTTTTATCTGAAAACTATAAAATATAACAATTACAATAATAAAGAAATAATACTTGAAAATATTTTTTAGACTCGCTCAACACAAAAATAGCGCCATCTAGTGTGGGAAAGCAGTCTTTTGGTGAAACTTTTTTTGTTCATTTTCGCAGTTTTCCGAGCCTTCAGACTCCTGAAACTTTTTTATCTGAAAACAGTGAAATATTACAATTACAATAATAAAGAAATCATTGCTGAACATTGATTTTTGACACCTAGGCAAGCTGCCATAGTTCCACCGGTCAAGTCCTTTCATATATATCCGTTCAGCCGTTCGACCATGATTGAGCTACAAACATACATCCATCCAAACTTTCGTATTGTAACATTACATAACATGTAATAGCTATATTATTGTTCATGTTTAGGTTTTACGCGAACTTTGACTTTGCTTAGACTTAAGACATGGTTAAAACAAGATATGGCTATAAACAAGATGTTACTCACATAAATGATCAAATTTAGTACATAGGTAGGTAGGCTTACATCCTGGAAATGTAATATTACTACTACTTATCTTGGAGCATCAGTTTCCAAGGGTTCACAAGCATCATAATAAGATTATACAAATATGTTGATTTGAAATGAAAGACCTATGGTATATACAACATTTTTATGTAACTAATGTTAATTATTTACTGATATTTATTCATTTTATTTAGGTACCTATTAGATTGTTATAAAAGAATAAAACAAAAATTAAAAAGTTTTAATTAATTTTCTTTTTATTAATTAAAGTATCTAATAATAAATCCTTGTCTTATTATTCTTGCTTATGCATTAGCGCAGGACACTAGTAACAGATGATGTGAAAATTTGTTTCTGCCGCCTCAGCAAATCCTCTGCAGCTGTGTTCTGGAGCTTGAGATTGAATACATGTCTCTTCAACCGATACTTGCCCAGTATTGGGTTAATTTGCTTGGTGAATTAAAGTATTCATCAGCACTATCTGCAAAATGCACTGAAATTTTGTATTTGATATTCTATGGAAGGTAAAGGTTACTTGAAAAAACTGCAACTTGTAAATTTTGACAGTTTAGTGAAAACATGCATATTTGACAGAGCAAAGCAGTCCTCAAGTCTACTTGAGTGAATTTGCACTTGTTCTTTAGATATAACTGAAATACTATGTGCTACCTACTGAAATATACCTATTAACATATTTTATAATATTATGTTGCAGTGGTTTAGGCAATCTAAATAATTTTAAAAATTTATCTTCTGCCTAACCTTTACTAAAGTAGATGTTCCTAAACTAGTTAGATACATCTACCACTTTGGTAAATATAGGTATAGCTAAGTACCTAATACAAAGGAATTAGCTTATGACTGTATTCTTTTCTATTGTATGGGTTCTAACTACCTAGTACCTACCACAGGAAATGCAAACAGCATGAGCTGATTCTCTGTATGGCGTTAGTTTATTTCGGTTTTCTAAGGAAACTCCAGAGCTACAGACCATCGGGTGTGCGTACCTAAAGGGTAGGAAAGCAACCTATATGGTGCAACTATGTCCGTCTGGTCACAATTTGCATATTTTACTTATTTTCCCTATGAATACTACCTAAGATTACAAAATTTACCTTTCTCTCGATAATAACCAGAGCTTCAACTATGTATTGTTCCATTTTAATAGCTGTTATAATTTTATTTTAAACACATAATCATAATCATAGCCTTCATTGCTTAATAAATATTTTTACAAGATGTTTTTCTTTTTACAAAATTTTTTAGTGAACACAAGCTTGTACTGCGACATAGGCCTCCTCCAGAGCCTTCCAGATCTTCCTCTCCCGTGTTGTTCTGTGCCATGTAGCACGAGCCGCCACTCTTACAATCATCCTGCCATCTTTTCCTTTGCCTTCCTTTACACCTTTTGTCACCTGCTCTGTTATATCCTTCACTTTGCTGCGTTTTCTTATAGTTTTTAGGTTTATTCTGTCTTTCTTTTTTATGTTTATCATACTTCTCTCAATACTATATTGACAAGTTTCTAGTTTCAGTGCGTATGCTTTCGTAAGTGACCAAGTTTGGACCAAGGCATCCGTAAGCATCAAATACTTTTTGATTTGCACTTACTGGAAATTCGTCACTTTTCATAATTTCCTTTTAAGACCACTATCGTTTCCATGCGAATTATTCTTTGGTTAACTTTTTTAGTCATTTGATTGTGAGGAGATATAACTTATCTCAGCTACACATCATCTCCAACATATTCTATTGGTTTTTTATTAACTTTTATGTAATTTGGTCTCCATTTGTCATCAATTTAGTTTCTCTGTAGGTATTCATAGTAAGACCCGCCACAGCACTCTATTTTTCTAGTTGTTTTAACATTTAACACTAAATTCGATCCCAAATGCACCTAATAATGCATAGAAATTACACTTGAAGTATTAACGCAAATAACTTTTTGTGAAAATTCGTATTTATTTTGCTTTATTCCGCTTCTCTACTCCTGTCTAAAATTATAACAAATTATTTAATTTTAGTTTGACGTTTCTTAATTTTAGCGTTTAGAACGTCAATTAGAATAGCATTTCGCTATTTTATCGCCAAATTGAATAGTTATAGCTGTCAGACTTAATTTTAGGTTAGACCTGTCAAAAATGTGTGTTGTCAGAATAGCAGACGTCTCTAAGTCTAATAATAGAGATTTTAATTTTAGAGAAACGCACTCTGAATTGGCACCACTATATAGGTATCTAAACTAATATTATAAAGAGAAAAGATTTGTTTGATTTTTTGAATGTTTAATAATGAAAGGAAAGGTATGAAATGTTTTAATACCTATTAAGCAAAATTATTTACAAAGTATTAGTTTTTCAGTTATTTTATAGTTTTTTATTATTTTAATACAATTTCAAGATTTAATTTAATTTTTTACTTACCCAAATCCATGTCGTTATAATGCAAAGACTCAAACTTATTCTGAGTGAATCTTTAGGTAACTTATAACACTTACTGGGCATTTTCTGAACGCCACCTTAACATACGAATATTATGAATGCGAAAGTGTCTGCCCGTCTACTTGTTTGCTACATTTTTACGGCGCACGGAGTGTTTAATCGATTATGATGAAATTTGGTACAGAGATAACAGGCCTGGGAAAGGACATAGGCAATTTTTCAATCAAGAAACGAGTTCCCATAGGAATCAATAAACCCTAATCCAAGCGGACGTAGTTGTGGGCATCACCTAGTAATCAATGACTAATGAAAAAACAACTAACATTATTATCTGACACTTATTCATTCGTTTCATAATTCTATACACAACCTAGCTTTTACCTATCCAATTTCCCTACTTTTTAGGGAAAATGCAATTTACTTGCTGCATTATTCGCACGCTTGTGTGCGTGCCGTCGAGCGTAAATACACGACGCTCACGCACCTGCGCACACATAGTGCGCAAAAGAGTTACGCGTTAGGGAGGTCCTGTTGTATGAAACTATCGGTCTTGGCGTTATTAGTCTAAGCCCGAGGTATAAATAACTTCCTCATCTTAACAAAAAAAAATTGCTTAGAAAATAATGCCATCTTACTTCTAACTTACTAATATTATAAATGCGAAAGTTTGGATGAATGTATGGATGTGGGTTACTCAATCACGCCCAACGGCTGAACGGATCTGGCTGAAATTTGACACAGAGATAGATTATAATCTGGAATAGCACATAGGCTACTTTTTATCCCGGAAAATTAAGGAGTTCCCGCGGCAACCAAAAAACCTCGATCCACTCAGACGAAGTCGCGGGCATTAGCTAGTTTATTATTCATTCTTCAGCCATTGCATGCAATACCGCATGGTGATACACGTCATAGCGCGCGGCATTGTATGCAGCGCGCTTATCACGCCGATATACGGACGTGGCTTTATCAAATGTCTGGGAATACTTGTAAAATGAAACTGCGCGGCCGTAGCTGACGTTTGCCCCACTTAAACTAGCGGCACGCTATGATGGCCGGTTTGACGTTTGTCCGCTCATGAAGTTCCGTATTAATTGATAACGACTTTGAAGGAAATAATTGTATTACTTTATTGACGATAGTGATGTGCAGAGATTCATAAATTTTATCGAATGTAGTTTCTCATGAAGTTCCGTATTAATTGATAACGACTTTGAAGGAAATAATTGTATTACTTTATTGACGATAGTGATGTGCAGAGATTCATAAATTTTATCGAATGTAGTTTTAGGTTTAGGACTCAAAATTTATTTATTAAATTGATTTCTTAAATGTATACAAGTGTAGAAAAATCAGTTTGCACCATTTAAGGGGTGAATGTACTTGTGAATATGAACAATTTTCACTATGTGGACAAACCTCTGAAATCGCAAAAAAATATCAATAAATTTTTAAAAATGGAATCTAATACGATCGTCACATAGGATCGCTGGCTAGCACAACTACTACCTCCGGCAAACTCGCGTCAATGCTCAATGCAAAACAAAGCAGTTTCGAATTGACGTTGCTTCGAAAAGTATAAACTGTCAGTTCAATGCGATTGTGATATAGTTTTGACCTGGCTTTGGATTTCAAATATTGATACTGCATTACTGTTGACCCTTGCTCGTTAATTTGGACTCTGTTCAAGCCCTTTGTTGTGGATTTCGTCGATATGACCGAACGTACGCAGAGAACTGTTCTAAATAGTCAGACACGTGAGTTCGTAATACGCCTTCGTAACTATTTCGATCGTGAAGCTCAAAATGGAGGGCCAATTTTACCTATAACGTCAGTGGTTGAACGCGTAGCTGATGCGCTTAATATTGGACAACGAACTGTTAGACGGATAACTAAAAAAAAATATGGCGAGACTGGCACAGAAGAAAATAAACTTCACACACCAAAAAAGAGAAAACGAGCAAAACCAGTCGTAGGCATCGATAGCTTTGATGCCGATGCTATCCGAAGACATGTTTACGGCTACTATTTACAGAAGGAGTATCCAACAAGAAAAAAGTTGGTGCATTCACTGAAGGAAGCTGGATTATTCTTCGGTGGGGAAAGTTCTTTAACGAAGATTTTGAAGACCATTGGATTTCGATACAAAAAATGTAACAAACGCAAAATATTGATGGAAAGATTTGATATAGCGATGGCAAGGAATACTTTTTTACGGCAAGTGAAAGAAATCAAAAATTGGCAAAATGTTGTGTTCTTGGATGAAACATGGCTTAATGCTAACCATACTGTAGGCCGTTCTTGGAACGATGACACAGCAGCATCTACTTCCAAAGTTCCTGTAGGAAAAGGATCGCGACTTATAATTTGTCACGCCGGAACCATCAACGGGTTTGTCGAAGGTTCTCTCATGGCTTTTGCGTCAAAAACCACTGGAGACTATCATGAAGACATGAATGGAGAAAAGTTTACTGAATGGTTTACCTCAATGTTGTGTAGCCTCCCTGAACCATCTATTATAATTATGGACAACGCCCCATACCACTCGATGCAAATTGACAAGCCACCTGCCCAATCCCAAAAGAAAGCTGATATCGTCGCATGGCTTCGTAAAAATGGCGTAGATGCAAACATGAATATGTTAAAAGCGGAATTAGTACGTCTTTTAAAAGAAAACAAACCAACCAAGATCCGATACGTCATTGACGAAATAGCATTAGAACATGGGCACAGAGTTATACGGTTACCGCCTTACCATTGTGAGTATAATGCGATTGAGTTGGTGTGGGCTCAAATTAAGGGATATGCTGCAAGACACAATACAGAACCCCCATTTACCACAAAAAAAATGCTAAAATTATTAGAAGAAGCTTGTGAACATGTGACTAAAGGAGACTGGGAAAAGGTTGTGAATAGAACTGTTAAATTAATAAGGGAAGATTATGAAAGAGATGTGAAAATAGATAATATTATAGAAAACGAACATATAATTATTAATGTATGTGATGATAGCAGTGACGACAGTGAAAATAGTAGTATGGACGAATCTGATTAATTATGGCCTTTTGTGGCACCTTTTTTGGTATCTTTTGTATTCATATGTTTCTTGTGTGCATATAAAGTATGTATATTCATTTTCGTTCAAATATTCAGTTCGTTCAAATAAATTAAATAAACATATACATTTTTGTTTTATTAAACCTATTTAATCAGGTACAAAAACAAAACTTAATTGTTTTTTGTTCGAGAATAAATTGACATTCCACATCACTATTGTAATGTGTCAAACCGGCCATCATAGCGTGCCGCTAGTGTAGCTGCCGGCATTCCTATGTCACGTCAACTCAGCTGAAAACCGGCGACTTATTGTTCCACTTACTCGTATTACTTTTACGTCACACCGCGGTACTGCTGACGTGATATGTGATACGGCTATTAAAAATAATCTTAAGAGTAGCCGATAAAAAATTGCAAAGTTATCAAACATTCAAATTGACGTTTTGTTTTACTACATAAAAACATAAGGTCAATAATGAAGGTCATCAAGATTTTTTAAAAATAGTTTTCTGTCTACCTCTTTCCACTTATCTATATCAATATAAAATTTACGTAATATACTTAGCAAATGATTGAACTCTTCTTTATAACTATAAAATCTCGGACAATTCTTTAGATTAAACTTTAACCCGAAAGAAAAATGCAATCGCTTAAGAAAATTTGTCCCTTGAGGACATCTAGAAGCGAAACCGCAGGCGGCTAAGCACTGGGGTCATACTGCCAACGCTTAAACCCATATTATTTCTTTATTGTTGACTTTTGTGTTTTAGAAATTTATAATCCTTATTTTAGGACCGTAGAGTAAACTGGAGTAATACTGCTTAAGTATTGCTTTAAGCGATGTCAGTATGGCCCCAGACCCTGTCAAGGACCGCTCATATCACACATAATGCTCTAAAGGAGTTCAGAAATGTTGACTGTTGGTTTGTCTTGTTTCAGATACATCAGTTCAGTGCGAGGAGAGTGGTCGGTTTGTCGCGGCGAGGGGTACCGGCTGCCGACGAGCGTGCATGACGCTTCACACACCAAGCAATACCGCTCGCAGGTAACATTGTGTCGTGTGCGATCCGGGAGCCTGTCGTTCACTCGCCCAACTTGACAAGCGTGGCTTCCCCCGCTAAAGGGTGTCGCTCACTTGCCCAACTTGACAAGCGGGGCTTCCCCCGCTAAAGGGTAAAGAGCCTGAAATTTAACCCGTTGGCCTAAGTGCATTACAGAAGCGACGCCACAGAAAACATGCGTATCTAGGCGCAACGTCGTGTAATTTTCTATGGCGTCTATTCTATTCGCGTCGGGTCGCTTCTGTCGCTCACCTGCCCGTCGGACAACGGGTAAGCGGGACGTACTGTGAAGAAGAAATAGGTTTACAGTTTACTCTCTCTAAGTCGTATTCCTCATTGCTGAGGGCCGTGACCGCTTTCTATTAAGCACATTGGTTTTCTTGGGATAGTAATGCGGTGGATTCCCAGATCCTCCAGATCCGCATACATTTTACACGTCCACTATAAAAAAAAGTTTTGGTACTAGCCCTACCGCCAGGACCACAGCGAGTGATCTATTATTCTCGCTCAGTCTTTTCTGCTAGTCTCTTGATGAAAGTCCGTATGCAATTTTCGCGGTGGTAATCCCATTTAATATTAGTATTTCAAACCAATTTAGCACGTCCCGCACCCCTATTCTTTAACTCTGGCTATCAAAAAAAGATAACCACTGACATGTACTTTTTATCCATAAAAGGTTTGCTATGAAATAAAAAATAATATTGCCATTAACATTGAAGTAATCAATTTGTATAAATTTGAGGTTCGGTTGGTCAATAAACTTCTATTATACTAGCTGATCCCCGCGACTTCGACCGCGTTGAATAATTATTTTAATTCTAACGGGAACTCCATATTTTTCCGGTTTGAAAAGTAGCCTATGTCATTCTCCAGGTCCTCAAATATATCCATGAAAAAAATCATGTCGGTAAGTTGCTCCATTGCGATGTGATTGAAGGAAAAACCAACAAACAAAAACACTTTCAACTTTACAATATTAGTATGATTTATTTATTTATTTGCATAGCAAACCTTCAATAGAAACCTAAGTTATTATGCTTTATGTACTCACTTGCACCTTCTGCCTTTAGCTGTTAGAAACGTCAGTGATATAACTTATCTCATCAATATTGCTAATAACTCAGTCGATTGTCTGCCGCTTCTTGAAAAGTTATCCCTCAAAGCGCCTACCAATACCCATCGCCGAGCCCATTCTATTCTCCGCCCACCATCTGCGCATACCAGATTTCGTCAAAACTCCTATTTGCCAAGATCTTCTTTATCATTCAATAAACTATTAAAGACGAATAGTAACCCAGATCTCTTTTGCAGCACGGTCACCTCTATGCGTAGAATTCTAGCCAATGAATTCTTTGACTCCCACAGCCTGAGTTGAAGTAGTTTGCTGGCTGGTAATCTTAATCTTAATAATTAATGTCTAAATTTTTCCTACTATTAGTTTACTCGGGTTCTTCTCTTGTATTAATTCATCTTCCTAACTATAAGCTTTTTTTTTTTTAATTACTTCCTATGTAGTATATATATTAATATTTTTATTTTTCTACCTTTGCGAGCTATTTTTAACTCATGTAAATTCTATCTGTGAAAACTTGTAATTATACTTATTCTTTATTTATGTATCTGTTACCGTAAGATTGTAAAAACCGATAGATTATAATCTAACTCGCGTAATTCTAAACTGTCGAAAGATTAGAATTTAACGCATTATTTTCCGGTAGATTGTAATCTGATAGATATTTAAACACGATAAAACCTAAGTGCCCGGCCTGTGGCCGGCTATTACTTGGTTATTTATATATTATGTCGAACCCTAACCTAATCTACAAGAAAGCGACAAGCAAACGTATATAAAATGAATATTTCAAAAATTGACACTCAGAACATTGAACAGTTTACAATCTTTCGACAGTTTAGAATTTCGCGAGTTAGATTATAATCTAACGGTTTTTACAATCTTACGGTGACATATCCATTTCTGTGGTAGCTGTAAGTTTTCTGTACAAAATAAAATAAATATATGTCAGTGGCTTTCACTTTCTGATAGATAGAGTTAAAGAGTAGGGGGGGGCGGGTGCGAAGTTATTGATCTGCGATTAAGGGTACAGATGTACACGTGTTGTGTGTTGCAGAAGATCCAAGTTCTGCAGTAACAGGCATCGGAAATTGTTGCCGCTGCGGCAGACGTGACTGGCGCGCTCTGCGGGTGCCCTGGGCCCGCCGCTCTATGCCGCTCCCCTCGAGCTAGACCGCCGCCAGACCGCCGCGCCCACCGCTGCACGAGCACGACACCTGGTGAGCGTTGCGTCACCAGCACCACCCATACACTCACACCCGCGGGTGCCCTGGGCCCGCCGCTCTATGCCGCTCCCCTCGATCTAGACCCTCGCCAGACCGCCGCGCCCACCTCTGCACGAGCACGACACCTGGTGAGCGTTTCGTGACCAGCACCACCCATACACTCACACCCGCGGGTGCCATGGGCCCGCCGCTCTATGCCGCTCCCCTCGAGCTAGACCGCCGCCAGACCGCCGCGCCCACCGCTGCACGAGCACGACACCTGGTGAGCGTTGCGTCACCAGCACCACCCATACACTCACACCCGCGGGTGCCCTGGGCCCGCCGCTCTATGCCGCTCCCCTCGATCTAGACCCTCGCCAGACCGCCGCGCCCACCGCTGCACGAGCACGACACCTGGTGAGCGTTTCGTGACCAGCACCACCCATACACTCACACCCGCGGGTGCCCTGGGCCCGCCGCTCTATGCCGCTCCCCTCGAGCTAGACCCTCGCCAGACCGCCGCGCCCACCGCTGCACGAGCACGACACCTGGTGAGCGTTGCGTCACCAGCACCACCCATACACTCACACCCGCGGGTGCCCTAGATGCGCGGCTCTATGCCGCTCCCCTCGAGCTAGACCTTCGCCAGACCGCCGCGCCCACCGCTGCACGAGCACGACACCTGGTGAGCGTTTCGTGACCAGCACCACCCATACACTCACACCCGCGGGTGCCATGGGCCCGCCGCTCTATGCCGCTCCC
Source organism: Erebia palarica (assembly GCA_964035005.1). Lineage (NCBI taxonomy): Eukaryota > Metazoa > Arthropoda > Insecta > Lepidoptera > Nymphalidae > Erebia > Erebia palarica. Next base: position 15,821,085 of record OZ035989.1, read on the forward strand.
CTCGAGCTAGACCCTCGCCAGACCGCCGCGCCTACCGCTGCACGAGCACGACACCTGGTGAGCGTTGCATGACCAGCACTACCCATACACTCACACCCGCGAGTGCCCTGGGCCCGCCGCTCTATGCCGCTCCCCTCGAGCTAGACCGTCGCGCCCACTGCTGCACGAGCACGACACCTGGTGAGCGTTGCGTCACCAGCACCACCCATACACTCACACCCGCGGGTGCCATGGGCCCGCCGCTCTATGCCGCTCCCCTCGAGCTAGACCCTCGTCAGACCGCCGCACCCACCGCTGCACGAGCACGACACCTGGTGAGCGTTGCGTGACCAGCACCACCCATACACTCACACCCGCGGGTGCCCTGGGCCCGCCGCTCTATGCCGCTCCCCTCGAGCTAGACCGCCGCGCCCACTGCTGCACGAGCACGACACCTGGTGAGCGTTGCATCACCAACACCACCCATACACTCACACCCGCGGGTGCCCTGGATGCGCGGCTCTATGCCGCTCCCCTCGAGCTAGACCCTCGCCAGACCGCCGCGCCCACCGCTGCACGAGCACGACACCTGGTGAGCGTTGCGTCACCAGCACCACCCATACACTCACACCCGCGGGTGCCCTGGATGCGCGGCTCTATGCCGCTCCCCTCGAGCTAGACCCTCGCCAGACCGCCGCGCCCACCGCTGCACGAGCACGACACCTGGTGAGCGTTGCGTGACCAGCACCACCCATACACTCACACCCGCGGGTGCCCTGGGACCGCCGCTCTATGCCGCTCCCCTCGAGCTAGACCGCCGCGCCCACTGCTGCGCGAGCACGACACCTGGTGAGCGTTGCGTCACCAGCACCACCCATACACTCACACCCGCGGGTGCCCTGGATGCGCGGCTCTATGCCGCTAACCTCGAGCTAGACCCTCGCCAGACCGCCGCGCCCACCGCTGCACGAGCACGACACCTGGTGAGCGTTGCGTCACCAGCACCACCCATACACTCACACCCGCAGGTGCCCTGGATGCGCGGCTCTATGCCGCTCCCCTCGAGCTAGACCCTCGCCAGAACGCCGCGCCCACCGCTGCACGAGCACGACACCTGGTGAGCGTTGCGTCACCAGCACCACCCATACACTCACACCCGCGGGTGCCCTGGGCCCGCCGCTCTATGCCGCTCCCCTCGAGCTAGACCGCCGCGCCCACTGCTGCACGAGCACGACACCCGGTGAGCGTTGCGTCACCAGCACCACCCATACACTCACACCCGCGGGTGCCATGGGCCCGCCGCTCTATGCCGCTCCCCTCGAGCTAGACCCTCGCCAGACCGCCGCGCCCACCGCTGCACGAGCACGACACCTGGTGAGCGTTGCGTGACCAGCACCACCCATACACTCACACCCGCGGGTGCCCTGGGCCCGCCGCTCTATGCCGCTCCCCTCGAGCTAGACCGCCGCGCCCACTGCTGCACGAGCACGACACCTGGTGAGCGTTGCGTCACCAGCACCACCCATACACTCACACCCGCGGGTGCCCTAGATGCGCGGCTCTATGCCGCTCCCCTCGAGCTAGACCTTCGCCAGACCGCCGCGCCCACCGCTGCACGAGCACGACACCCGGTGAGCGTTGCGTCACCAGCACCACCCATACACTCACACCCGCGGGTGCCCTAGATGCGCGGCTCTATGCCGCTCCCCTCGAGCTAGACCCTCGCCAGACCGCTGCGCCCACCGCTGCACGAGCACGACACGTGGTGAGCGTTGCGTCACCAGCACCACCCATACACTCACACCCGCGGGTGCCCTGGGCCCGCCGCTCTATGTCGCTTCCCTCGAGCTAGATCGCCGCGCCCACCGCTGCACGAGCACGACACCCTAATATTAGCGCCTGAACCCCACAGAGTACGGATAGAGGGGAAGCTTACTTACTAACAACGTCGAAAATAATTTATGAACGTTTTGATCCATTTTATACAATCTGTAAACTTAACTCTAATCGATAAATAACTTTTGTTTATTTTACGATTAGAGTTTTAACCCAGGCGCAGCGTCGGTGAACCTGTCGGTGAGAGCTCCACGCACACATCGCTGCGCTATGTATGGGTGTACCCACTGCGAGCCGTTTTGATGAAGTTACCTCTCTGTAGGGATCTTTACTCATGTGCCTGAACCCTCACACTAGCTAGCCAAGTACTGACATCTACAGTCATACATTGGCCCTTACGCCCACGGTTTCTGACACCTATACTCACACCTAAACCCACACCAACTTGTGTGAGGTGCTAACTGCTAACTTCACACTGTAAGCTCGTACAAGCTCTGTCTTTTTCACAAAAAATTTTCTGGTTTGAAGCTGAGTATCCTGTTTCAGCTTCACATAATTATATTTGTGTTGCGTTAACCTTCATGCAGACTCTGAAAAGAGGCACATTGATTGGGGTATTGGGATTTATTCACACCCTCAATGCTCCGTCACCTTTTTATCATCGAACCGCAAGACTTCCAGACCTTGTCGATGCGACAAGGTCTGGACCCTTACGCAGTCGAAATTCCGCGGACTCGTATGAAGCAATTTTCTTGCTCGTTCCTAATTTGAACCGCTAGGATATGGAATGTCCTTCCCGCTTCCGTTTTCCCCTCCTCTTTTAATATAGGTACATCTTTTAGGCAAGCGCGCTCACCCCTTGCAAGCACTTCTGATCGCAGCCAAGCGTTAGCCTCTATATTTAAGAAAAGGATGGATATAGGATCTCCCCATTAATCGTAATACGTTTTATTGTTTCAGATACAGTGTCAAAACAAAATCAACCCTCTGGAATAATTAGTTAGGTTTATAATATAAGTGAAGTCCGCTCGGCCCAGCCATGGGGTCCGTGAACGTGAACCGCAACGTGGCGGATGCGTTCTACCGCTACAAGATGCCTCGCATCTGCGCCAAGGTGGAGGGCAAGGGCAACGGAATCAAGACCGTCATCGTCAACATGCCCGAGGTTGCCAAGGCGCTGGGCCGCCCCGCCACCTGTGAGTTACCCTTCTATCATACTGTCTGTCCATCCCATTCCTACTAAAATTGCGTTGGCTCAGTCTCTTCTTCTACCGATCCTTGATTACGCGGACACTTGTTATCTTAATCTCACTGAGGAGCAACTAAATAAACTTGAGCGGCTTCAAAATTATTGTATAAGGTTCATATTTGGGTTGCGAAAGTATGACCACGTTTCAGAGTTTCGCCGTAAGCTCAAGTGGCTCCCGATTCGCCTTCGCAGGAATACTCATACTCTTCACCTTCTATACTGCATTCTGTTCAATCCCACCACTCCTCATTATTTAAAAGATCGATTTAAGTACATATTTAATACACATGATTATACTCTCCGTTCCCAAAATAATGTACTGCTAAGTACTCCTAGACATTCTTCTTCCTTCTATAGTAAATCTTTTACTGTTACTGCTATACGGCTTTGGAATTCTCTCCCCTTGGATATAAGACTATCTCAATCGCTACCTATCTTCAAAACTAAGCTGAAACAGCATTATTTATCATCTTAATATACTTATCTATTTGTCGTCTATAATCTATATTACTATACTATATTATTTTCTTTCTATTATATCTATTTAGATACCTATAATTATATTTTTTTATTACTCATTACTGTATCTTTTTGTATAATACTTAATTTCTTCTCTTTAGTACACCCCTTCCGCTTTCTATTTCAATGTATCCTTTGCCCTAAGGTTGCCTGGAAGAGATCGCTGTTTGAGCGATAAGGCCGCCTGTTGTGCCATGTCCATTAGATTATTATATCACTATTGTATTTTATTTTTTGTATGGTGTACAATAAAGTATATTTTACTTTACTTTTACTTTATCTATACTAATACTAGCGAATGCCCGCGACTTCGTCCGCATGGATGGAGGTTTTTCGGTTCCCGCGGGAACTCTTAATTTTCCGGGATAACATACTTTTTATACTTTTTATACTAGGTGGAATAACACATAGGCTACTGCCTATGTGTTATTCCAGACTATAATCTATCTGTGTGCCAAATTTCATCCAGATCCGTTCAGCCGTTGGGACGTGATTGAGTAACAAACATCCATCCACACATTCAAACTTTCGCATTTATAATAATATAGTATATGGATGGATTAGGTATATACGTGAACGTGAACCGCAACGTGGCGGACGCGTTCTACCGCTACATGATGCCATGATACAGAGAGAGAGAGAGACTCTCTCTCTCTGTACTAATCAGTGGCGTGCACTACATAGAGGCATAAAAGCATCGCTTACCCTAGTTAAAAAAGCACAATGCTTATTTCGCATCATGCCCGGCCTGAAAATAGGTATCTACCTGAGCAGTGCCTACCCTGGCTCCCAATACTGAGACAAATATTATAAATAGCAGATATGCCCGCGATTTCGCCCGCGTGTAATATGTTTTTAAATTCCCTCGGGAACTCCCTAAATTTTCGGGTTAATTTATAGCCTATGACACTCACAAATAATGTGGCTTTCTATTGGTACCAGAATTTTCAAAATCGGTTCAGTAGATCCAGAGATTACCTCCTACAACGTCACAAACTTTACCTCTATAATATTAGTATAGATGTGCAAAGATTATCACTATAATATTATCTGGCGTAGATCCGACAAGTTTATTCTGAAAAGATTGGCATTATTATCTGGCGTAGATCCGGCAAGTTTATTCTGAAAAGATTGGCATTGTGTTATCTGGCGTAGATCCGGTAAGTTTATTCTGAAAAGATTAGCATTGTGTTATTTGGCGTAGATCCGATATTTTTATTCTGAAAAGATTGGCATTGTGTTATCTGGCGTAGATCCGGCAAGTTTATTCTGACTATCCAGAGCCGTTAAACCAGATAAATAAAAATAAAAATGAAGTTTATTCTGAAACGCTTGACATGATGTTGTCTTTGGGTAGATCCGACGAAGTACTTCGGGTGCGAGCTGGGCGCGCAGACGCAGTTCGACTTCAAGAACGAGCGCTTCATCGTCAACGGCAGCCACGATTCGGCCAAGCTGCAGGATCTGCTGGACGGGTAACTATTGCGTTGCGACGTTGAAACTGCAAAAATTGCATATTTTTCTTACTTTCATAGTATCATGTCTTACGGAATCTAACTATGGGGTAAAGCGGCAGATATTAAAAAAAAATTTGTATCACAAAAAAGAGCAATACGTGCGTACGTATAATTTAAAACCGCGCGAATCCCTTGGAGAGAAATTTAAGGAAATAGGTATTCTTACAGTTGCCTCGCAATATATTTATAGTAATTTCATCTTCTTAAAACAGAACATTCAAAATTACAAAAAAATATGCGATCTGCATGATAGGCAAACCAGAGGCCGCCATAGGCTCGTGACACCATCACTCCGCCTATTCTATTTTATAACAAAATCCCATAACCTATCTTAAACTTGCCTTTACACAAGTTTAAGAAGTCCATTACAAGTATGCTCTAGAAAAAAAGCTTTAACGTGGTCGGTTGTCGGCAGGTTCATCCGCAAGTTCGTGCTTTGCCCGGAGTGCGACAACCCAGAGACGGATCTGATCGTGTCCACGAAGCGCAACACGATATCGCAGGGCTGCAAGGCGTGTGGTTACCACGGCGTGCTGGATTTTAACCACAAGCTCAACACCTTCATACTGAAGAACCCGCCCGCCGCCGACCCAAGCATGCAGGTAACTGACCGTAGACTCTAGTATGGACCTTTTTTATACGACTGCCTGAAAAAAGGAGTATATTGTTTTCAGGGTTCATGTATGTATATGTCACCGTAAGATTGTAAAAACCGTTATATTATAATCTAACTCGCGAAATTCTAAACTGTCGAAAGATTAGAATTTAACGCATTATTTTCCGGTAGATTGTAATCTGATAGGTATTTAAACCCGATAAAACCTAAGGCACTACTTGTTTATTTATGTCTAACCCTAACCTAACCTACAAGAAATAGACAAGAAAACGTAAATAAAATGAATATTTCAAAAATTGAGACTCAGAACATTGAACAGTTTACAATCTTTCGACAGTTTATTATTATAATCTAACGGTTTTTACAATCTTACGGTGACATATATATGTATGTGAGTTTGTATATTACACCTTAACTTCTATACGCCTGAACCGATTTGGCTAAATGTGGTATCGTTAGAATCCTTAGCTTATTCCGGGTGACATAGGCTAGTAAAATAAAATAAAAAAATTGATGGGGTGACCATGGTCCCGCATTAAAGACTAAATTTGGAAAAAAAAATAAGATTAACTATATAATCATCATCTAGAAACGATGAGTAGATTCCAAAAATATTTAACACTATAGTTCAATATCCAGTGATTCACAAAAAATATCATTTAATAGAAATGTGAATCAGATTCTAATTTAAGTAGATTTATTTAGATTTTTAACTTTTTAGTTCGTTTTTGGCAGGGCTGTCGTGTTTTTTATTTTTTTTTAATTATGACTTGTTAAACTGAGTTTTTTGCCAGCTCTTCTCAGTAGAATCTTTTTTCCGAACCGGTGGTAGAGTCAAAAGACACACTACGACAGACGTAACATAAGAGACACCTCTATGTCCTACATGTTATAAATAAACTAGTGAATGCCCGCGACTTCGTCTGCGTGGTTTGGGTTTTTGGTTCCCGCGGGAGCACTTAAATTTTCCGGGATTAAAAGTAGCCTATGTGCTATTCCAGACTATTATCTATCTCTGTGCCAAATTTCAGTCAGATCCGTTCAGCCGTTGGGGCGTGATTGAGTTACAAACATCCATACAATCTACACATCCACAAATCCATACATCCATACATTCACACATCCATCCAAACTTTCGCATTTATAATATTAGTAAGATTAGTAAGATATGATAAATTGAAACAAGCTAGCCTAGCCTAGCTTAGATTTTTAAAGGACCAAGCTTTTGCCAAATTGTTTTTTTTAGACATTTTAACCCTTATTCGGAATAATAAATCCATAGTAATTTCGGTTTTGATTTTTAAACCTTACTGTAAAAACGGAAATCCTGCACATTGTCCCGAATCGGAGGGCAGTTACTGGTCATGTCATTTGTTTGTAAGTGCATACACCACCTCCATATGATTTCTAGTGGTACAGAATTGCGAAAAAAAAGTAGCCTTAGGCCGTGACAGGTGGAAATTCGGTCATAGACACGAAATAATTATTTCATTAAAAAGTATGGCATTGTATTGTAGTCATTGCATGGTAAATATTAAACAAAAACAATCACCTCCATATGCACTTGACACCGGCTACATCATCAGAACCATATGGGCGAGCCACGGATTGTTATTCGACTTGTACACTTAGGTATAACTCAAGAACTCCCCCGCTGCCGAGCGCGCAGATACTGAGACAGTAGGGTTTTCTGTAGTCTGGTCTAGTCTAGTTCCGAAAATGAAATATGTAGCTATACAACATCCGATGGTATTTGTTATTTTGAAAACGAAAGCGAGTTACATATTCCTACGACGTCAGGGCAAAAATTACTTTCGTTGCAAGATCGCAACCTTGCACCGCCAGCGAATGACCGTGGTACCAGTGCACAGTCAGCGGATCCCACAGAATTGCATCGTCTGAAGGAACGTGACATCAGACATCACTTAGACTTAAGTACGAAAATGTTCATTAATTTTGTTGTCACATATCGACGCACAATTTTAGCTTTAGGTAGTCATAATGTAAAACGCTGCGTCCACCATTACGCAGATGTTAGGTTAGGTCATAATGTAAGGATTAATTAACAAATTTAGTAGTCAATTCATCTTCGTTTCCTTCTGTGATCCCTCTGCTGCCACTAACGTAACTATGTGTTTTGTATTGGCAGGGCTCATCGCTGACGGAGGGTAACCGCGGGAAACGCTCCAAGCGCAGCGGGCCGGCGGCTAACGGAAACCACGATGGGGAGAACCATGACGCCAAGAACGTGAGTACACCAAGTATTTTCACCCTACCCACCCCACAATCTATCTTCCCTTTATTAAAACTATTCGATCTCGTTCCTCCGTCACCTTTTTATCACCGAACTGCAAGGCATCGACAAGGTCTGCCCGTTTACGCAGTCGAAATTCCGCGGACTCGTACGAAGCGATTTGCTTCCTCGTTCGTAAATAGAACCGCTAGGATATGGATCCCGGCTTCCGTTTCCCCCTCTTATAATTTAGGTATTTTGTAAACTGTTTACCCTTAATAATTTTGTAATTTTCATCATACTGCACATGTAGAATAAGTACTTGTTCCAAGTCAATGGAGAAAAGGATAGGCATTCCAACTACAGTTATTATTATTATCTGAGGGCATCATTCAGTCATAATATTAACATCCATAATGTTACCATTATGGGTGTTAATATTATGACTGAATTACTATGACTTTATTACAGCAGTTCCAAAAGTGAAATAATTACTTATTTCACTTTTGGAACTGCTGTAACTTTCTCATTCAATGCTTTGCTGCCTTAGAATAAAATGTTGAGATTGTTCGGATCTTCATTTTAAGATAGGTACCAAAGTACTACAGCACTGGGCCCACGCTCCATACAAAATCGCCCATTGTTCTTTTTGGGTATACCCATTAAGTTACTAAAGTGGTATCGAGTGCATTTGTTCGCAACACAGGAGGGCGAAGCCCCGGTAACTCCTACCACTCCGAACCCGAAGAGCAGCAAAAAGGAGAAGAGCAGCAAAGCGGCCGACGAAGACGATGACGACGACGGCAACTGGACCGTGGACGTCAGTGACGCGGCTGTCAGGGCGAGGATGCAGGGTAATGTTATTTATTGTATCACTAGCGAATGCCCGCGACTTCGTCTGCGTGGTTTGAGGTTTTTGGTTCCCGTGGGAACTCTTTAATTTTCCGGGATATAAAGGAGCCTATGTGCTATTCCAGACTATAATATATCTCTGTGCCAAATTTCAGCCAGATCCGTTCAGCCTTTGGGGCGTGATTGAGTAACACACATCCATACATTCATCCAAACTTTCGCATTTATAATATAATATCTTAAATCTTAATCTTACTAATATTATTTTATTTATAACTAGCTTTTGCCCGCGGCTTCGCTCACGTAAGGTTCAATTTTCATACACATTTCAAAGCCCTATTTTACCCCCTTAGAGGTTTAATTTTCAAAAATCCTTTCTGATGAGCAGATGTTCTTCGTCATGATAGCTATTTGTGTGCCAAATTTGAGCTCGATTGGTTCAGTGGTTTGAGCTGTGCCTCAATAGATCAGTCAGTCAGCCACCATTTACATATTTCGATTTTAGTTATTCCGTCTGCGATATCTGAGGTTCTGGAGTAAAAAATACATTCTAGCGCTTAAAAATGCGCTTCTCGTAAGGAAGTTGTGACGTTATCAAATTTCAACACACTTTTTTCTTTAATCTATAATTTAAAATGGTTATCAAACTTATAACTAACCAAGGATGTGAATTTAATGTCTTTTGAAATACCCTCTATTTAATAATCAGTAAGAAATAGTTTATTTTTGACATAGGCATCATCCCTATTGTGCTCTCCAGCTCTCTGCTGTGAGGCTGTGGAAACGCTCTTACACTTTATCTACTACTGCTCTGCTCTAATTCACAAACGTAGCCTAGGGAATCACTTAGTGCACCCTGAAGGCAGAGAATATCCCAGCTAAGAAGCTGCTGTGGTTCCTAGCTGCAAGAAGCATTGGCCAGGAACTTTAGATGGTCACAATAGATCGGCAACGGTCAAAGTGATACCGTGTTTCTATACAGAGCCCTGCATAGCCACATCCCCAAAAAGAAAGAAGATTCTGCTCTCCAACAAAAATATCCAAAGCTAAAAGATGCGGCTCAAGACAGAGATTTTCGCATGATGACCGCCAAACTTCGGTTTGAAGAAGGCACGCGGTGATGATGAAATATAAATATATGGCTGAACTTATTTTATTTCCGTTATATAAAAGTTCCGGCATCTATCGACAAGTTGATAAGCTTGTACTAATAAATATAAATCCTCATATTGGATAGAAGCAGGCGTTACTTTGCGGAAGTCCACCATAATGAAGGAACCAGAACTTTAATTCGCTATAATCCGCGACAACATGAAAATCTATGTGGTACAGTGGTTCTCACCACACCACAGAAATCCCCCAAAAACCACCCCCAACGCACGCTTCACCCCGACACCGGAGCATCCTCAGGAGAAGTAGCCTCCACAATGCACGATTGTGAAGATTGCCTTCACCATAGATTTTCCTGTTGTCGCGGATTATAGCGAATTAAATTTCTTGTTCCTTCATATAAATTCTCGTTTTCAGATCTAACGGAGGGCGCGAAGAGCATGACCCTGTCAGAGGACAGCGAGAAGAACGAGAAGCAACGCATGGACATCTTCTATTCGTTCCTCAAACAGCGCGCCGACGCGGGCGACGTGGAGGGCGCCAAGGCTATCAACGATATCCTGCACGAAGCCGATCGGTATGGACCTATTTTTTGAATTTTTTTCCTCAGATAAGTCAACAAGGCTCAAGGATGCTAAGATTCCATATAAATGTTTTCTATGTTATAAATAAATTGAAAAAAAAGTATACTAAATATATTCTAGAACAGGGATTCCCAAAATGATCGATATCGACCCCTTGGGGTCGATACTGGTTTTCCAGGGGTCGTCATAAACGTAAACTGATTTTGGGGGTCGACGAGGTCTAAAACTCGACCACTATTTTAATAGTTTTTGATCAAAGAATAATCCTATTTATTTATATTGACGTCATTTGTATTAATAATAAAAATAAAATAATATTCTCTCAAGATTTGGGCCATTAAAAATCTCAACAGTCTGGGCTGTAGGTTGTCTGCCAGTCAGTCAGGACAAAGCCTTTTATAGTATTTGATATGTGTCCAGTCTGGAGGTGAAGTCTCGCGCGCTGCTGGTCGCGTTCGAGGTGCTGGTGGGCGCGAGCACGCTGGCGGCGGACGTGAAGAAGCACCGCGCGCTGCTGCTGCGGCTCGCGCGCGCCGACCCCAAGGCGCCGCGCGCCGCGCTGCACGCGCTCACCGCGCTCGCCGCCACCAACGCCACGCTGCTGCCCAAAGTGCCCGCCGCGCTCAAGGTGACCCCCTTATACTATATTTAAGAAGCCAGTCAGACCCATTACAAATATTACGGGAGAATTAGATTATCTTTTGAAGAATTTCCCGGTGATTTTTTAATGTAAATCCACGCCATCGTCCATTCTGTAATATGAATGATGAATTTTCCAGTTGCTGTACGACTTTGACATCGTGGAAGAGAAGACGATCCTGGAGTGGGCAGCCAAGCCGTCGCGCAAGTTCGCCTCTAAGGAGGTGGTCGCAGACGTGGTGCGGCGCGCTCAACCCTTCATCGACTGGCTGCAGCAGGCGGACGAGGAGGACTCTGACGAGGACAGCGAGGAGGATATCGAGGTTTGTGACTAGGGTTGTACTTTTAACGGATGCGGAGGTGCCTCCGCAGATGCGGAAGTAAACGGAGGCGGAGGTGGATTTCTCCGATCACATCGTCCATTTTCTGTGCTTTAGGATGCGATGAATCCTTTTGCCTTGTTGTATTGGTGTAACTGATGTCCCCTACTTCGAGTTTTACTTCTCGCTTTGTAAGTCAACGTAAATAAAACTCCGTTGCAACTCCACAAAAAAAAACGGCGGAGGCGGAGGTACGATTTCTTGCGAAAGTTCCGCATTTACGCAGGCGGAAGCAAGGTTCCGTTACAACCCTATTTGTAACCCCTGTATGTTGGAGTGGGCAGCCGAGCCCACACAAGTTCGCCTCTGAGGAGGTGGCTGCGGAGGTGGTGCGAAATAAAAGGTAGTTGATACACAGATGGACGGACAACGAAGTGATCCTTACAGGATCGTCCTAAAAATTTACGAAATTTGTCGACCTCCGCGGCGCAGTGTGTAGCGCTGTGGTTTTAACGTGCGGAGGTCCCGGGTTCAATCCCCGGCAGGATCAATCTGGGAATTTATAATTTCTGAATTTTCCCTGGTCAGGCTTGGTGTGAGGCTTCGGCCGTGGCTAGTTACCACTCTACCGGCGAAGACGTGCCGCCAAGCGATTTAGCATTCCGGTACGATGCCGTGTAGAAACCGAATAGGGGTATGGGTTTAGTATAACTGCCATGCCCTTAACAGGTTAGCCCGCTACCATCTTAGACTGCATCAACACTTACCATCAGAACGCAGTTAAGGGCTAACTTGTAGTGGATAAAAAAAAACGACTGACATTGAAACTGATTTTCAAATTTTCAGATCGAGTATGACGACCGCGCCAAGGCCACGCCCATCAAGGCGGTGTCTGCGCCCGCGCCCGCCAAGCCGCAGCCCGAGGATGACGGGGACATCGATGTGGACATCGACGCCATATAAACTACCCCTCCTCCACCTTGTGTTCCCACCACCCGTACCCCCTCCCCCTACCCACACAAACTCACACCGCATAACGGATAAACCACAAAGCCAATTAAGGCCGCGTTTTTGCATTAGTTTTAACTGCTTTATTCGCTATAATCCGCTTAAACAGACAAATGTACGTGGCATGTGGTGCAGCTTGTGATATGTACCGTTCGCTATCCCGCTTCTAAATATACAAGAAAAGCAAGTAATACGCACCGCCACAACACCACACAACACAATTCGCTACAAGCACTCTCAACGTACATTGCGCTCCGACACCGAAGCCTCTCCTCAGATGTTGAGCCAACAATGCACAATAATTATTGTAAAAGCATGTCTCATGCTGCACGTTGTACTACATGGGTTTTTAAAATTTTTGGCGGATTATAGCGAATTAAGCTTCTTGGCCGTATTCGACTGCAGCTGTTTTTGGTCACCGCATTCGGTTGGCCGCATTTGATCGCAGCCCGTTTGCGTCGACCGACCTAGTGTAAAAGTTGTTACGGTTTTCAGTATTCGGTGATATAACCAGCTTATGGAAACATGCTGTTGGCCGAAAACCCAGTTCGGCCAAAGCATTCGTTCACGGACCTAATGTAAACAGGTCGATTTGGTCGAATCCGTTAAAACCGAATGAAGCCGACCCATTCGGTCACCGACCTAATGTAAACGATGCTAAACCCTGTTCCTGTCCATCCAGCTTCTGAAATAAGTCCTTTCTCAAAACTCCTTACAAACATGTTACCAATAAGCTTAGCGTTAATACCGTGAATGACTTAGAGCGGCCATACACGAACAGCATGCAAGCAGTCGGACCTAACTGCACTGTCAGACAAATTTCATTCGTTCCGAGCAGTCAGCCTGTAAGCTTAGTATTATTCGAACAATAACTTCTGAGTAAAATGAACCTAATGGTCCTTAATTTAAAGTCTATTCAGTACTGCCGATTTTAATATTTTATTAAAGTTATTTGATATTTCTAGGGCGTAAGTAACGTTCGCGTCACTTCTTTCAGTCTTTAACGACGATATGTTTCATTGAGTTATGTTTGTTTCGATGATTCTAGTCCAATCATGTTAGGGGAGGATAACTATTTTAAAATTATTAGGTTTGTTTAATAATAGAAGTTATAAGCTGTGAATTAAGGGCTGCCAAACATAACAGCTGTTTTGAAGCAGCCATCTTTTATACAGGTGTTTTATCAAGTACCTTCCAGCACTGGTTGTAGATATACAGACGAACTAGACCTTTTAAACACAGGAATTACGGTTTAATTATTTTACTCTGATTGTTAAGTGTTTCGAATTCCCACGTATTGTACGTAGCCCTATAGTACAAGGAATTTACTGACCTGCACTCGACTTCTCGAGCATTTGCATCAACTGCTCCTGTAGCAGTCCGTGTATGGCTGCTCTAAAGGAGTGGATTATGGGCCCCATGCGATGCATTTTTACTATTAACATTATACCATAGTAGTCGCTAAACGGATAAGTAAAATTAGAAACTTTTTAAATCTCAAATAAAAAAAACTAACTCAGGGTGTGACGGTTTTTGGTATGAAAAGCAATGAGGTCGCGAGAAACAGCTTCTAGAAAAACTTGAGTATAAAATGAAATATAGTTAGCGCCCAACAAATAGTCGTCTCTGAACTGAGGTGCGAGTGCTTGTATGAGCAGCTCTCATACAAACTGACGAAGACAACGTACATACTACGCGTGAAAATATTCAACACTCGATACTCAATATCATTTATTCAATATAGGTACACTGTAGGTTCACTTATTGACGTTAAAAATTACTTACTTATAAAATATGATGGTGATAATTGGTTACGGTATCTTATAACTAAAGCTACGGGTTCCAAACGCGCCCTGGTCTGAGGAGAGCCCACAACAAACTCAGCCGGTTTTTTTAAAATCTCTATCTCACAAATCATCTTAACTAAGGAACTATCAGAGCCATAGAGCAAATTATTGCCAAGCTTCCTTGTCGTTTAAATTTACATGGCTATTGCGACGCGTCCTGCGGTCAACTTCAGACGCGACTAAATGATTGGCGCGAGCGAATGCACTATTTTTGTTTGAAATATCAATACTTGAACCATTTCATTTCTAGGACATTAACCATTTTTCAAGTATGCTAGATTTATATAGTTTTTTATTAGCAAAATTGCTCTTGGTATTGGTACCAAACTTTTTAAAATCTTTTATGAAAAATAATCTGAGTATATTTTTTTTTCGATTTAAAGATTTTTTAAGGATTGTGACCACATGTATCCGTACAATGTGTATAGCAATGAGTAAATTGATCACCTTTTGTGTTAAAACACCTTTTCCGAATAACCCACTATTACTAGTTGAAATAATTACGGAGATAATAATAAATCTTGAAAAGCGGTGTTATAATTATACAAAGTTTTCTTTGTAATGTCATATTACTGAAAATGGAAAGAGATTTTAACTAAATCGGTCCGCTAACCAAATTTTGTTAAACATATTTGTTCTTACATTTATGTAACTATTACATGAAATGACCAAAAGTTGTGCATTTTCCGTAAGATTATAATAATTAATATGTTATCAAAATACCAAGTTACGATCATATATTTAAATGTTTTTTACGAAGCTGGTTCTCAGTTGTTTCGGAACAGAGCGAGTTAGATATTTTAAAACTCTCAATAGTGTCTATGTATTTGTTTCCTATTAAGGCGTTGTAACTAAAATAATATACTGCTAGATTTTAGCGGAAGTCTCAAAAATTGCTGTGCAAACTAATTTTTAATATAATAATATATAATAGATGTATCATAGCCGTGTACCCATAGTCTGTAGCGATGTATCCATAATTCGATATGCTTTGAAAATGTTAAGGCGAATGCTCACTATATATTGCGTACAATTTTTCATCCTCGAATCAACAGAATTACAAATCACACCAATTAGCAGTTTCCATTCTAATTAATATTGTAAACTTTCAGATTTTTGCTTTCTCCAAGCAACGTGTCATTGGCGAAGTAAATTGTGCTGTGTTCGCACAAATAAAAGCCAAAATTAAATCTAAGAAGAACTTTCAGATTGCCACACATCCTCTTCATATGCCCTAATAAAGAACCCTCTCAATGCCTATAGGATGCTTTGTCATTAATCATTACGTATCTGCATTTTTAACGTTGCAAAATATTTTTCAATATTCACGCTTTCTTCATTCGAGGAAAAAGTTGTATACCATTAGTGACCTAATTCGCCTTAAAAGCTAGGGTAACTAAAATACCCAATTTTTCTATCCCCGTTATAATATGTTCCTATATTTGCATAGATATTTTTCTCGTATTTTAAAAACAATTTCTATATATATTTTGGGATGTAGATTATATAATATGGGAATAACATCATGGTTTCGTCACGGGATCTCTATTCGAATTAGGTCTGAAGCACACTTGCGACATCACACGCCACGCATTGCGACAAAACAAGTTTGACTGCAGTCTAAAGTTACTTTTAGAACAGATTTTGTATGAGAAATAATATATCAGGTTTGAAATCAAAGTTCACCCATTGCTTCAGTTTTTTTTGTGGTTTTAGTATGTACTAAAGGACATACAATGCCATATATTGAATAGTTATACTAGGGCCTTTGAAAAGCCACCGAAACAGGCGCGGTGAGTTAAAAGTGTGCGCCGACCGTTATGAAATACTTAAAAAGTCACAAAATACGCTTGGCTACTTTAGCAATGAAATATAAATAACACAAAACACAGTTGATTATGCATTTTGTTTTTTTTTTTTTGAAATATTTTAATGAATATTTGGTATATAATTTAATAATAATATTGTAAATTGGCAAAAAGCCACGCATGAAGTTAGAAAAAAAATAATCTAAAATTAAAGCTTTTAAACACTTATACCCCCGAATTATATTACGAAGAATTCGCGTGAGTTTGAATGATTTAGGCCCACTTGCATATGGCCTCTTAAATTGATTTAAAAAAAAAAAATGCTGTCCCTGTTTGGCAACTACAATATGCATTTGCCAAAAAGGGACAGTATTACAAAATGTAACTAAATCAGTTTAAATCTCCTTGTGCAAGCGGCCCTTAAGTGTTATTGATTAAAATACAAAACTGATACATATTTTATAAATAAGGTACAATATTCAACATTTTTTCGACTTAGTGTGTGGGCGTTTGTATGTAATTTAGGTTAATTTTTCAGCTAAAAAAAGGAGACGCGTGCGGTTTTTAACCGACTTCCAAAAAGGAGGAGGTTCTCAATTCGCCGCGTATCTTTTTGTATAATATAGTCGGTCAGAGGACTTGCTCTATTGAAAACTATTATTCAATAGTAAATTTTGAAATTGCCATCTGACAATTTTATTAGATTTGTTTTGTATTCAATACATTTGGAATTCTAAAAAAAAACTGTTGTTTTATTTACTTTGACTAGGAACGCACGAACGGTTAAGGGTGCCTTCCCACCAGAGATGTGCTACGTTGCTTTGGATGTGTGTCCAACCCACCACTAAGAGCGCTTCATCTAACATCTAGTGATCTAAGCTATTAATAACGGTGGGTTTGCCACACATCCTTAGCTTAGCAACGGTCTAATAGCCGCTTCGAAACATCTTATTGGCAACGCATAGTATGCGACAATTCAGTCGTGTATAAATGTGGCACTTTGACAGCTAGTCATTTATCGATACGCATTACACGATCGCTTTCACCTCCCACTAACAGAGAGTGGAAACCCCGCTAAGATCGGCTTATCCATACAGTCTGTCTGTCTGCTACGCTTTTACATCTGTTCAACCGATTTTGATGAAATTTGGTACAGGGATAGGTTGTATCCATAGATTAATATGGAGTTGGTATATATTATTAAGGAAATAGGCTATTTTAATATATAGAATATTTTATCGATTTTTTTTAAAGATAATAGTAGGGAGTATATTTACACTCAAAACCGAAATATCAAACCAAATAATCATGCAGAACATCGATATTTAAACCGATTTTATTATCAAACTGAAGTAATGTAGGTTTTGCTTCGTATTAAATGATAAGATATTGGTGGAGACGACTTTATTCGGTGGTGTCATAATAATAACTATCTACTCCTTACTAACTAACTTATAGAATAACGAAACCTTACTTGCTATTGTTAGAAAATTATTTCCTAATCTAACCTACTTACATTTTCAATGCACCTATCTTCTGATCTACTGAGGTGCTTTTCTGCTTTGACAATTGTGTATAGCATAAATAACCGTGAAAAAACCTTACTTCCTTTCTGATTTTTTATTAGATATTTATAATATAAACGTTTAACTCATGACACTTTATCATACTGTAAAGTTTCGTCGCCTGAGGGTGAACTAGCTTTATTGCCTAGAGTCTAGACTATTACTGAAATATTTGAATATTGATGGGATATTTATGATCACGTAGCTATCGCCTCTGTGTGTCAACCTTAATGTTAATAGGCCTATTTTCACAGGAACCCTTTCCTTTGAATCAGTGTAATGTAATAAGATGTAGGGAGAATGGGTTCCTATTTTGGTCCTTATAGCTGTGTAATAAGCGACGCTCAAACTAGCAGCCACGCCCACCCTTATCGCAGGGCCCTGTGAAAAGTGCAGTGTAATAGGCCTATAATACTTACTGTGAATAAAAATAAAACAAAACAATAGGTATATACAGTTTTATTATTAATTCTATGATAAAAATAGAATAATTTACACATTTCATAAAAATATTATTGTAAAAGATCACTCAATTCACGTATACAGATTCTTACGAGATTCTCACGTATAAAAATATACATCTTATGTTAACCTTAGTCTAAATAGTAAATGCGCGCTTGAGACAAGACTTAATACATTATAATTTATTAGCTTTGAGCAATTAATAATCTAATAAAAATCTTTGCACAAAAGACAATTTCAAAATTGGTAATATCACAAGGAACCAGTGACAGCTGTTAAGATTGCTTAAAAAGTACATGCCCATTTTTTACATTATGTAAGTACTGTACAAAGATTAAACATTTTAGATTCAGAAGGCTATACGATTTTTAAAATGTTTGCTTACGCTCGCCATTGACGATAAGTCACATAGATGTAGGATTGGTCTCGCTCCGCGGAATCCTACATCTATGATAAGTCATTGTTGCTTCACTTACGCCAAAATTAGATGACTCACGGCATTATTCTGGAAAGCCTAATTTCGATATTTGATACGGATTTTGTCAGTTGTAGGAGGATAAAATTCGAATTCATGGTCAAATCAAATTGTCATGACGCCAAATGAAAGGATTATGGTGGGCACGGAATTTCCATGGTTTAGGCATGTCCTCAAAATTTGGTTTACAGAATTATTCACATACGCGATAAAATTTTGGTTTTATAATGGCGAGCATAAAGGTGCGTTTCCACCAGAGATGTGCTACAATTGTTAAGCTACGGATGTGTGTCAAACTCATCAATAGGAGCGCTAGATTTTCATAGTTTAGATCCAGAGATCGTTAGATACTAGATCAAGCGCTCCTGTTGGTGGGTTTGACACACCCGTAGATTGTAGCACATCTCTGATACAAGTCTCACAAACTTATCTGACCCGGTGACAGCGTCGCTGTTATCACATTTAAAGTTGTTCATAAATATTAAATATAAAATTAAAACAAAAACCAAACAGTCATTAAAATCCAGCGTCGCTGTTATCATATCTCTAGTAGATATGAAATACAAAATAAATAAAAACAAAGATCAGTCATAAAAATTTGTTCCAATTTTGGCCACCGGGCCAGATAAGTTTGTGCTAATGCTCTACCCCGCTTGTTGTATGATCTGGCCCCCGGGCGCCACAGGGGCGTTGGGGGTGGCCACACTGAAGGAGGTGATGAACACGTTGATGATGGTGACGAGGAATACGCCCAGTACTGTCATGTTGTTGATCTTGTCAGCTTTGCAGATGTCCTTGTCGTCTTTGACGTTGTAGCGGCTGTTCATGATTAGACCGATGCCCACTGCCACCTATAACACCAAAGAAGAAAATTTCTAAAATATTTAATTGAAAATTATGTCAATGATAAAAGAGCATGGATTTGACTCGCTCCAGCAATTCTAAGAACAGCGTTACACATTGATATAATTGTAAATTATTTTTTCAAAAGAGCTTGCTGGGTCCTCTCAGTAGGAATGCCTTTCCGAACCAATGGTAGATTCACTCTATTCAAAAGCACTTGTCAAAGTCTACTTGAATAAAAAGATTTGAATATCATCACCAATTCACCACTTACTTCATCGTATTGTGGGATTTTGTTATTTATAATGTACACAAAATAAATTTTAATTCAACCCATTAACTGAGCACGAGTCTCCGCTCAGAATGAGGATTTGGCCATAGCCTACCACGCATTGAGAATATTTCATGGAAATGAAATTGCTCAGTCTACAAAACCGACGCAATGTCGCCTGCTTATCGGTTTTTATCAGATATACCATGGGGAGTGTGCCCTGGAACTTCACAACCTTCTTCCTCCTCCGTTCTAGCACAGAACAGCGAAAAACCGTTTGCGTTGCCATCCTTATGTGGTTGACGTCCAATCCGCCCGCACGAAACGTTTTTGCTCGACGTTTGTGATTTTCGTTGTTGTTTGTGTTTGTGAAGTTTTGTTTTCGTACACCAAGTGATATTTAATTTCTTGTAACGCACAATTAACTCCGAAAAGTTAACATGCCATGCATGAGTATAATTTTCTCTGCGGTATAAAATATTAAAAAAGGCCGAGTAGGTAATAATAAGAAATCTTCACCAAACCAGCGAATCATAAAAAAGGAGGTTAAGGTGTGCCCCGACACAATAGTAGATTGTTCATCAAGGGACTAAAATGAGCCATTTAATACGAGATGTTTAGCTTACCGAGCGCAGCGAGGTATGCTATAGAATCGAGTAGAATGGCTTTTAGTCCCGTGGTAAACACTCTACTTTTCGCTTCGGTAGAGGTCCATCTTGCTTTGGTGCGAGGTTCTCACCTGAAAGATGATGCTGAGGGAGATGAATGTGAGGCTGGGGTAGTAGTAGGGGTGAGCACTGGACGACTCGAGCACGTAACGTAACTGATTCGCGTTCGCGGAGAGCAATGCGAGGTCCATCATGCCTTGTGCGAGGTTCTTTTTCTGCTGGTACGTATTCACGTCTGGGATTGACTGCAGAAAACGGTATCGATTAATTATTAATTCATAAACCTATTATAAATAAATTTAGTGTAAATATGCCATACTCCTAAAATACTCATAAATCAAATCTATAAATAAAGAAAGAGTATCTATTACAAAACTTGAATTTTAGCTTTAGGGGTAAACATTTGGACGACAACACCAACAAAACAACAAAAGCACGAATATTTACCTTAATTATTTAATTGAGGATAATAAGCGAAAATTAAGTTAAGTTTGCTGTCAGTCTGTCTAACTACTTGTGTTAGTGTGTCTGACTCAGGTTTTTTTAATGTCCTTACCCCAGGTATCATCGGCGAGCCGGGTCTGTCATCAACTCCGAATCGCGGGCCGATACCGCTGAATCCATCTGCGGACATAAAAGAATATAAAATCACTTTTACTATGTTTACTTCTAACATTAAACTACCTTCTACTCAAATAAGCACAAAGACAAGATAAGTCTACGATTACCTACTTCATTTTGTTTTGGCTACAGACTGCCCCAAAAATATAGTGATTTTTGGTGGCTAGCGTCCGCCATGTTATTTTTTTTGTGACGTCACCCACTCACGTCACACCTAGGATATCCAATGACACCTCATTAATTGTTATGATCCTGTTAAGGTTAAAGGTAAGGCCATTTTTATACATACATAAATACGTTTACAGCACACAAACACTACCCTCCGTCTGGTGCAGCCGGGTAAGAACAGCATACCTACTTATATAATATATCTCATCACTACAGCCCATTAACGTCCCACTGCTGGGCACAGGCCTCCACTCTCATGGGAGAGAGGGAATTAGAGCTTAGACCCACCACGCTGCTCCAATGCGGGTTGGCGGGCTTTAACGACTATTATCATGTTCGTGATAATAACCGGGACCGACGGCTTAACGTGCTCTCCGAGGCACGGGGGTGCAACACCGCCAACTTCCTAACTCCGGGCTAGTACTGGGAATTTCTAATCCGAAAAACCCGATACTTAATTATGGCCCGACCCGGGACTCGAACCCGGGACCTCGTCGCCCGCAGTCAAACATGCTAACCACTAGACTAACGAGGCAGACTTATATAATATATCTAATAAAATATAAATTTTGCCAACACCAAACATGATACAATAACTACCTATTAATAAATATTCATGCAATCCACATGCAGTAAGTAGGAATCAGTTGCTTGGATATGCTTAAAAGTAACTGTATCGTTTGTTATTCACCATTCATCATATAAGTACCTGTATAAAACAATAGGTAAAATTAACATTCCAAAGGGCTCATTTTTATTAAGATCGAAGACCTGTGTCATACGGCCCTATACATAAGCATAATAATATAAGTATAGGCCGAGATATATATTTAGATTATAGAATTTATATATTTTTTAGTTAGGACTTAAACTTAGCTCTACTTTTTAACAACTATACTTAAACTTTCTCGTGTCAGTTTGCTTCTAAGCCCACATCTAGCTGTACTTAGTAAATCAGTACTAATATTACCTAATAGCAGATGCCCGCGACTCCGTCCGCGTGAAATATGTTTTTTAAATTCCCACGGGAACTCCCTAATTTTTCGGGTTAAAATATAGCCTATGACACTCACAAATAATGTGGCTTTCTATTGGTACCAGAAGTTTCAAAACCGGTTCAGTATTATTATTCAGTTCTCTTTATAATATTAGTATAGTTCGGGCGTGAGTTGAATGCAGAGTAAATGTATGGGGACACATACAATTACTGCATTCAACTCGCGCGTGAAGTATAGATATAGATATACACGGTTCAACCGATTTTGACAGAATTCGATACCTATAACATAGGTGACAACCTGGGGAAGGATAAAGGCAACATTTTATCCCGGGAAATTTATGAGTTTCCACGGGCTTTTATAAAACCTGTATTCTCGAGCACGAAGTCGCATGCATCATCACAGAAATAGTGTGTGAAAATAAACTAGTTTTAATAACTAATTATATCGAGTCATATTAAAGCACGAGTGCTGTAGTTTCCTCATTACATGCAATCACGACACCAGACATGCAGCGTGCATCCATATAGAGATTAGATATTATGTCACCGTAATATTGTAAAAACAATTTCGCGAGTTAGATTATAATCTAACGGTTTTTACAATCTTGCGGTGACATGTACATCAGTGCTTTGAATCTTCTATTGACTAATCTACCACTGGTACGGAATGCCACTCTGAAGCTCGGTGGTTGCTCTATTGAAATAAATTACATCACAATAATTATAGTGTAGATAAGTACATAAGTAATCGCAATCCGAAGCATTACTGGAGCGAGTCAAATCTCTTTAGTCATTTACATAAACCTGAATAGTATACCAAGCTATCTAAGACCTAATAAACTTTTTCAGGAGACTTTCAATGGATTTCTTCAACTTGAAAAGGCAAGTCTAAAATGACTTGTGGATTTTATTAATTATAAACTACCTTCGGACTTTCTTGAGGCAGAGCGAAGAAGTCATGAGCCTATTCCGATTTATAGTTTGCCTATCGCATTTAAGGAGCTAATTTCGGTAATGTCGATGGAATCGTCAGTGTTATATGTGCAAGAGACCAATCACCGTAGCCTGGGTATCCGTCCGTCTCGTCGGTGGACGACCAGGGCCATTTACCGTCTTCTGTGCCGCCGCCTTCGCCGTTTTCCCGCGCCGGGTCCGTGCCGCGGGAGTCGCCGTCGCCGTGTTTCTCTCCGCCTGTAGATAACACATACCTACATTATGTTATATCCTAATTACCCATAGACACCTTCTTATTTTTACTTCAGTTCCTACTCTCTAGCTTGCCGTTGACGCACGGCATTGGGCTTTCCAAAATAGCTCCAAAAAAGGAAAAATACCTCAGAATATTTATTAAACTCTAAGCTCTAATTCCCTCTCTCCTATGAGAGTGGAGGCCTGTGCCCAGCAGTGGGACGTTAATGGGCTGTAGCGGTGGGTGGTGGATTTATTCAACAATTATCGCACTTGCAATGTTCATGTTCAAGTAGGAATAAATGATTAATTAACTAATTGATTTGATTAATAGAAAAATCGATAAAATAATTTTGAGATTATTGTTCATCCGGCTGATGCCTGAATTTTTCAATTCTTAGGTAATTTCCTATTTAATAGGTTTAAATAATATTTATTCTTAAAGGTCCAACGTGGGTGAGGCTTACGCAAGCCAGAATCCCCGTTTTCGGCCGTATTTTCAACCCTCTGGGAAAATTATAAATTGGTCCTACAATTCCGAGAGTAAGGATTTTTTTTTTGGGAAATTTAGAATTTGAATCTTTTTTCAAATTTGAAAAATGGGAAATAGTTTTTGAGATATTTGCCAAAAACCAAACCCCATATTTTTTAAAGTTAATTAATAATAACTTTTGCAAGCGGCACTTGAATTTTTTTCGAAAATCTTCTACACGCTATTCCGAATCGAATGACACCTCGTTCATATTTTTCGGAGGCGGAGAAAAAAGTTTGACCCAAATAGCACTTGTTGACTAAACTAGCGGCACGCTATGATGGCCGGTTTGACGTTTGTCCGCTCATGAAGTTCCGTATTAATTGATAACGACTTTGAAGGAAATAATTGTATTACTTTATTGACGATAGTGATGTGCAGAGATTCATAAATTTTATCGAATGTAGTTTTAGGTTTAGGACTCAAAATTTATTTATTAAATTGATTTCTTAAATGTATACAAGTGTAGAAAAATCAGTTTGCACCATTTAAGGGGTGAATGTACTTGTGAATATGAACAATTTTCACTATGTGGACAAACCTCTGAAATCGCAAAAAAATATCAATAAATTTTTAAAAATGGAATCTAATACGATCGTCACATAGGATCGCTGGCTAGCACAACTACTACCTCCGGCAAACTCGCGTCAATGCTCAATGCAAAACAAAGCAGTTTCGAATTGACGTTGCTTCGAAAAGTATAAACTGTCAGTGCAATGCGATTGTGATATAGTTTTGACCTGGCTTTGGATTTCAAATATTGATACTGCATTACTGTTGACCCTTGCTCGTTAATTTGGACTCTGTTCAAGCCCTTTGTTGTGGATTTCGTCGATATGACCGAACGTACGCAGAGAACTGTTCTAAATAGTCAGACACGTGAGTTCGTAATACGCCTTCGTAACTATTTCGATCGTGAAGCTCAAAATGGAGGGCCAATTTTACCTATAACGTCAGTGGTTGAACGCGTAGCTGATGCGCTTAATATTGGACAACGAACTGTTAGACGGATAACTAAAAAAAAATATGGCGAGACTGGCACAGAAGAAAATAAACTTCACACACCAAAAAAGAGAAAACGAGCAAAACCAGTCGTAGGCATCGATAGCTTTGATGCCGATGCTATCCGAAGACATGTTTACGGCTACTATTTACAGAAGGAGTATCCAACAAGAAAAAAGTTGGTGCATTCACTGAAGGAAGCTGGATTATTCTTCGGTGGGGAAAGTTCTTTAACGAAGATTTTGAAGACCATTGGATTTCGATACAAAAAATGTAACAAACGCAAAATATTGATGGAAAGATTTGATATAGCGATGGCAAGGTATACTTTTTTACGGCAAGTGAAAGAAATCAAAAATTGGCAAAATGTTGTGTTCTTGGATGAAACATGGCTTAATGCTAACCATACTGTAGGCCGTTCTTGGAACGATGACACAGCAGCATCTACTTCCAAAGTTCCTGTAGGAAAAGGATCGCGACTTATAATTTGTCACGCCGGAACCATCAACGGGTTTGTCGAAGGTTCTCTCATGGCTTTTGCGTCAAAAACCACTGGAGACTATCATGAAGACATGAATGGAGAAAAGTTTACTGAATGGTTTACCTCAATGTTGTGTAGCCTCCCTGAACCATCTATTATAATTATGGACAACGCCCCATACCACTCGATGCAAATTGACAAGCCACCTGCCCAATCCCAAAAGAAAGCTGATATCGTCGCATGGCTTCGTAAAAATGGCGTAGATGCAAACATGAATATGTTAAAAGCGGAATTAGTACGTCTTTTAAAAGAAAACAAACCAACCAAGATCCGATACGTCATTGACGAAATAGCATTAGAACATGGGCACAGAGTTATACGGTTACCGCCTTACCATTGTGAGTATAATGCGATTGAGTTGGTGTGGGCTCAAATTAAGAGATATGCTGCAAGACACAATACAGAACCCCCATTTACCACAAAAAAAATGCTAAAATTATTAGAAGAAGCTTGTGAACATGTGACTAAAGGAGACTGGGAAAAGGTTGTGAATAGAACTGTTAAATTAATAAGGGAAGATTATGAAAGAGATGTGAAAATAGATAATATTATAGAAAACGAACATATAATTATTAATGTATGTGATGATAGCAGTGACGACAGTGAAAATAGTAGTATGGACGAATCTGATTAATTATGGCCTTTTGTGGCACCTTTTTTGGTATCTTTTGTATTCATATGTTTCTTGTGTGCATATAAAGTATGTATATTCATTTTCGTTCAAATATTCAGTTCGTTCAAATAAATTAAATAAACATATACATTTTTGTTTTATTAAACCTATTTAATCAGGTACAAAAACAAAACTTAATTGTTTTTTGTTCGAGAATAAATTGACATTCCACATCACTATTGTAATGTGTCAAACCGGCCATCATAGCGTGCCGCTAGTGTAGACTACGTTATTATTAGATAAAGCTACACGAAGACAATGTTCTCAATATTTCCGAATTATTCCACCATACATTGTTTGAACTTTTTGAGAGTTCAAACAAAAAGTTCTAAAAAATAAGCATAAGTAGGTATATCTACTTGTCTAAAATAAAACTAAATTAAAATCCATTAAAAGTACATTCTTGAAAAAAGCTTAATTCATTTGCCTAAGTAGGTATTGCCTCGTTGGTCTAGCGGTTAGCGTAGTCGACTGCGGATCACGAGGTCCTGGGTTCGATTCCCGGTCGGGCAATAAAAATTGTTAGGTATTGGGTTTTTCAATTATGAAATTCTCAGTGCCAGCCCGGAGTTGGAAGTTGGCGGTGTTTCACCCCCGTGCCTCGGAGAGCACGTTAAGCCGTCGGTCCCGGTTATTATCACTAACATGATAATAGTCGTTAAAGCCCGCCAACCCGCATTGGAGCAGCGTGGTGGGTCTAAGCTCCTAATTCCCTCTCTCCTATGAGAGTGGAGGCCTGTGCCTAGCAGTGGGACGTTAATAGGCTGTAGTGCTAAGTAGGTATTTCTAAGTTATTTAATTTTTGAAGGTAAACTTATGACATTCGGGTCCATTGGTAGGTAGATTAAGTTGATTTTTAAAAGGACTTGTAAAAGTTCATTTGATTTTAATAGGTACCTACTTAATTTGTAAATTATTGTGATTGAATTCATTTTACCTTCGCCTACATAACCGCAAAACAATAAATAGGTTATCAAAGCATGACAAAGTTATAACTAAGTATAATTACTAATTATTATCAGGCCGAGCATATAATATGGTAACATACCGACCGCAATTCGCACGGGATGTGGCCCTAAGTGATTCGATTTTATATTTGTTTGAAAACATTACAATAAACTTAAAGCTATAACTAACCGTAGGTACTTATACTAATTACTACATAAATCATCCTAATTTAAATTATTTACAAACATTTTACAATCCTACTATAAATATTATAAAATACATAAACGAAAGTGTTTGTTTGTCCTTCAATCCCGCTGCAACGGAGCTATGGTCTACGGATCGACTCGGGAACAACGTTATTTTTTGCATGGGTACTAGGTAGGCAATACTTAGTTGAGGATATTTCTATCCCGGAAAATCAAAGAGTTACAACGGAATTTTTCAAATACTCAAATCCACACGGACGAAGTCGCAGGCATCACCTAGTAGGTAAGTATTATTATAACGTAATGTGGTATCAATATGTACAACAAAGGTACCTACATAGTATTTAGGTACAAAATGTATGTACAATTACAATAAAGATGTACAAAAATAACCGTTTATTTTTGTACATCATTATTGTCCTGCATCGTCTTATCTTAAGGTCACTGCGTATCATAACAACGCAACTGCAGGCTGGATAATGATTGCGACAAAAAGACCGCAATGGCAAAGCGATGTAAATAGTCAATAGTCTATAGGTAAATCTATGTGGTACAGTGTGTATCCCGCACTTATAGCCCGCTATATTCACCACACCACAGAAATCCCCCAAACTATCCTCAACGTGCCTAAGTACGTTTGATCGTAGGGTGTCAGAGTGAAACGTACTCGTACGTTGAGGATAGTTTGGAGGTCCGCAAAGTAACGCCTGCTTCTATCCAAATCCAAAATACTCGCATCATGACGAATAGGTACCGAGTTTTTATTCCATTTACGGTCTATGCTATTGTAACACGACATAATTAATCTATACCACATTATTGCTATAGGCGTAATATCCGTGGTATAATCTGTGGTTGGTTACCATTCGGTTGCCGCCATTTTTTTGAATTCAGTTTTAGAACGAGGCCTACGGTAAAAGGGTGCGTGATACTATTGTATATTTTTAAAACTGAGATTTATTTGATTAAAGAGATATGATTGTTATGCTTAACTATTAGAAAGATTATAAAAGTGATAACACATTGTAAATTCATACGAATTCCATAAATATTGATTATCGAGAGTAACTTGTAAATACCTACCAGCTAATAAATGGCAGAATAAATAGTATGATTTTGTAATTGTAATCGATGATTTCATTTTAATTGACCCTTTCTGAGATGGCGTATCACTATATGGTTCCAGGCTGCTACAAACGGACTACTTACTTTCTATTACTGATGTAACTACATATAACGATTTATTGTGTTCGCATTTGGCAAAATAAAATACCTTTAATTACATTAATTTTCAAGCGCTTGTCCTCGTACCTACTTACCTACTCTGGTCTCTGATTCTGGTTTTACATATTTTAGGTAAGTATCTAATAGTTATAGTTACCTGTGCTAATACCAGAGTGCGGAATGCCAGCAAAATTCGTCACCCAGTTACATAACTGTGTCATAACGTAAAGATTTCATTATCTCGGTAAATTCAAACCAGTTTTATCGATCAAAACCCATTGATACCTACGTCAGTAATAACACAGTAAACAGATGTATCTGATTACTGTGGTAATGTGTGTGGGCTATGTAGGAAATATATAGGTATATACTCAATATAATTTTAATGGTATACTCATTGATATTATGAGGTTTTCCCTAGGGTTTTAAGCTCGTCATTAAGTACTTTAATAGTTGATTATTCAACATGGGGGTAATGCAATGTCTTACGTCACGGGCGCCGGGATAAACCCCAAGCGCAACGAGGGATTTTAGAGTTACTCCCGAGCATAGCGAGGGTGTTGCATCTAGAATCCTGATTGAAGCGCGGGGTTTAGGGGCGCCCAAGACAAAGACAGCATTATCCCTGCGTTGAATACTTTAATTTTCACACCTTGCGAGGTAATAAAATCGAGGCTAACAGAAAGATTATTCAATAGGTATATTATCTTATTACATCCATAATGCCAATGAATGAATAAATAAATTAATGATAGATCTTGAAAGTAAACTAGCGATACGGCCTCTGAAATTAGGCAATTGGCACCTTTTGTAGTTTTCTACTAGCAGGAGTCTTCGTATGCTTTTAAATATCTGTCTTCAGAAGTTGCAGCTATCTTTGTCATTCGACATTTGAATTTTAAATTAAATAAATATTCAATTTCAATCTCAGAACAGATTTTCTTTGGATGCGGGATCTTTCGAAATTCAAATCACATTACACCCCATGGGTGTAATGGATTTCAGTACAACATTACAACCCTGCTAAGCCTTAAGAATGTAATGACGTACTTTACCTTTAGCTATCAGGTCTTGTAATAAGGCATTTACGAGCGAGTGGTGTGAAAAAGTAATTATTTAATTCGAAATAGATTAAATCACATCGTGTACTTACTAGAGTAGAGAGTTTAGGAGGTACGAGGCAAAATGATGCGGGCGATCAAAATTAAATAAAATACAAGACTATTTAGACCATCATTATTATTAATTAGGGATAGGTTTATTAAATTGATAAGCACAGCCATCTTTCAGGTGAAATCTAAAGTTGGTACGTGAGCTTCAAGTATTCTCGCAATAGAGTCGGTAAATGCATTATGCAATATCTGTCAGAACATCCCCAGACCCCAACGAAATTTGACACATCCAAGGCACTACCTACGATTTTCCTTCTCGTAGGAAGAAAATTAAACTGCTGAAAAAACGAATTGCTTAATGCCTTTTGGTCAAAGTCGCCTTTTCTTCCATTTCAGTACATCATTTTATATTTTTAAGTACATATCATTCAATTTAGCTTTACTCTATTGTTTGCGTGTCCTCCTGTTTTTAGGGTTCCGTACCTCAAGAGGAAAAAGGGAACCCTGAGACTTATAAGATCACTTCGTTATCCGCCTGTCTGTCTGTTAACCACCTTTTTTTCGGGAACGCGTGAACGTATCAATTTGAAATGAATATTAAATACTAAGGTCCACGGTCCCTTGGAGCTGTAAAAAAATCTAACTTCTAAACCAACGCAATCAAAAAATACGGCCGTTTATGCCGCATATTTTTACATTCGCCAATAAATCAAAACCTACAGGGTACTTGCCGTTGACCTAGAATCATGAAATTTAGCAAGAAGCAAGGTTTCACAGCACAAATATAGGAGACAATTCGAAAATCGATAATTAGGATTCCGTACTCATAGGGTGTCGAATTGTTAGTCAGGCGCTACCAGTTTAGCACCATATGTAAGCCAGTTATTTCACAGCTGATTACGTGTTGTTATGACAACTTTCCTGTTATTTACTAAAATAATTTATAGTGTCGTGGTTTGGAACCCTTTGTGCGCGAGTCTGACCGGTTGGACCGGTTTATGCTTACTAAGGCTTGACATGGTTTACACTGACGGACGTGAGCTAATGACTCGCTAATTACCTTCATCGAGCCGTGGGGTTTTGCCATTGGGCTCCAGGAGGCCGTCGTCGATGCCAGGATACGGAGCAAGGTCGGTGTGGGGCTCGTCGTCGAGGTCGTCTACTTCTGGACCTGCAAATAATTGATTGGAGTCAAAAATCATACTACGAGTATGTATGTATGTATGTATGTATGTGAGTTTGTATATTCCACGATAACTTCTATACGCCTGAACCGATTATCATAAATGAGGTATCGTTAGAATCCCTAGCTTATTCCGGGAGGCATAGGCAACTAAAATTAAAAAAAATTGATAATAAGATTGACTATATAATCATCATCTAGAAAATGATGAGTAGATTCCAAAAATATACAATATATACTATATAGAGAAAAAAATATACAATATAAATATAAATTTACTATAGTTCGATATCCAGTGATTCACAAAAAAATATCATTTAGTAAAAATGTGAAAAATGATCCTAATTTAACTAGATTAATTTAGATTTTAACTTTTTAGTTAGTTTTTTGGCAGAGCAGTCGTGTTTTTTAATTGTTTTAATTATGACTTGTTATCCCGGAAAATTAAACAATTTCCGTGGGAATTAAAAAGATATAGGATAAGTTTTATTCTACGCGATCGAAGTCCCGCGGGCATCAGCTAGTAGGTAAATAACTAACTATAATTCAAGACATATCTAGTCTAGTTTAGAACAAAGCGTTTACCAGCAAGAGGTGGTTTGTTCCGTCCTCTGTCCGGCTCCAGGAGAGGCTGTAGGGAAGGTGTCGCTTCCGTGTCGCTCTCGCCATGTTTGTTGTTGTTGTTGTTGTTGTTGAGTGAGTGCTGTAACAACAAATCATCATCATCATAAATACAAATACAATTTTTTTTATTCAAGTAGACTTTGACAAGTGCTTTTGAATAGTCGAGTGAATCTACCACTGGTTCGGAATGACATCCCTACCGAGAAGAACCAGCCAGAAACTCGGTGGTTGCTCTTATCAAAAAATTTATTTACAATTATTGTAAAACATCAATGTGTAGATTACTTAGGTAATCGCTGTCCTTAACATTGCTGGAGCGAGTCAAATCCATGCTCTTTTATAATTTACATAATCTTCAACAATATAATAAGGCTTTTTCAGGAGCATACTCTTAATGAATGTCTTAAACTTATGTAAAGGCAAGTTTAAAGTAGGTTGTGGAATTTTGTAGAATACCTATCATTACTTCAACCACAGTAATACTGTGCTTCTACCCATTGCCGGATCACTACTGAGCGCGAATCTCTTCTTTAGAATGAGAATATTTTGATATACTTATAAGTAGTCTGCTTATATATGTCACCGTAAAATTGCAAAAGTCGTCACATTGCAATCTAACGCTTTTTATCTCGTCAGATTATAAACTGTCGACAGATTGTGAACCGTTCAATGTTCTGAGTGTAAATTTTTGAAATGTATGTTGTATTTACGTTTTCTTGGCTAAATCTAGTCTAATTTAATTTAAAGAAGTTATGAAACACCCACAATACAAATTTATAGCTGATAAAGGTGAAATTAGGTTTTGCTTTGCGCCTCTCGTACGATGAAACTATTGATTTTACAAAAAAAAGGTTACTACATAAATTGTAGGAAATTTTCTCTAGTTTAATTTAATTTCATCTCTCTATTTTCATCGTAAAATTAGTCCGGTAAGGAGTTATTGTCAATAATTTAAAAAATTTAAAAACACGACTGTCCTGCCAAAAAACGAACTAAAAAGTTAAAAATCTAAATTAAATTAAATCTTAAATAGAATTAAGAAATCTTTAAATTAGAATCTTATTCACTTTTTTATTAAATGATATTTTTTGGGGAATCACTGGATATTGAACTATAGTGTTATAAATTTTTTGAATCTACCTACTCATAATTTTCTAGATGATGATTATATAGTTAATCTTATTTTCGAAAAAAAAATTCAACTTTAGCCTTTAATGCGGGACCATGGTCACCCCAACAATTTTTTTTAAATTTTACTTAGCCTATGTCACCCGGAATAAGCTAGGAATTCTAACGATACCTCATTTATCAAAATCGGTTCAGACATATAGAAGTTATGGTGGAATATACAAACTCATATACATACATACATGCACCCTGAAAACAATATACTCCTTTTTTCAGGCAGTCGTATAAAAAACTGTTTTTGGGCGCCATTTTTCCAATATGGCGACGCGAGCGGCAAAGATACGAGGTGACAAAGTGAAAATTCGGAAAGAGCACGTCGAAATCTATAAAATACACCAATTTTCAAAACACCCGAGAAATTTTTCAGGTAAAACTACCATATGACTGGGTTAATAAGTATTTTATATAATGACATACAACCATAGACCTATAAAATGCAAACAACATACATAATTGACTAGTTTTTGTATATTCCGCAGCAAGTCAGGGTTTTCCCTAACCAGAGCCGTGAGTCAGTAAACGTCAGCTGTGATGACGAACGGCCAGGACGTCTGGCTTCTATAGTATCTATATTGGACTCAGCAGGCGTGGGAAGAACGGTCACGTAGGGGATTTTTATGTCCAAGAGATTAGTAATAATTAAACAAATAAGAGCTATAATTATGGACCCATTTTTAGGTTTCCGTACCTCAAGAGGCAAAAAGGAACCCTATCTGTCCGTCTGTCTTTTTCTCGGGAACACGTGGATGTATCAAGCTGCAAGCAAAAATACCTACTCAGCTTTGCGGTCCCTTAGAGCTGTATAAAAATCAAGCTTCTAACCTGCCTCAACGCAGTCATAACGGCAGCAAATACGGCAGTTTATGCTGCATATATTTACACTCGCCAATAAATCAAAACCTGCAGGGTACTTCCCTTTGACTTAGAATATTGAAATAGCACAAGTATACAAAAAATCCTAAATCCGTTATTTTGGATTCCGTACTCATAGGGTGTCGAATTGTTCGTCAGGCTTTACCAGTTTAGGGCCTGTAATGATTACGTGTTATTTTGTCATCTTTCTC
The DNA here is from genome assembly GCA_964035005.1 of Erebia palarica. NCBI lineage: Eukaryota > Metazoa > Arthropoda > Insecta > Lepidoptera > Nymphalidae > Erebia > Erebia palarica. The sequence goes on from OZ035989.1 coordinate 15,854,760, forward strand.
GCTATTTACTAAAATAATTTATAATCTGTGGTGGTATGGAACCCTTTGTCCGCGAGTCTGAGACAAGTTAATTATGCTTACTATGGCGGGGCTAACCTGTTAGGGGTATGGCAATTAGGTAAATTAAACCTATGTTCCTAGGTACAGCTGCACTAAGGTAACGGGCCCTTTTTTACAAAATCTCTAACATTTTGGCTACTAAACTGAAAGCAATATGACGCTCGAAACTATCGGTCGGCCACAAACATCTGTTTGGCTTGCGTTTATTACTTGTCACCGTAAGGTTAGCGCTCGTACTTCTTAAGCTTACAGAAAGGCATAGCTGAGTCCATTTGAATACAACTTTTAATAGGCCTTTTATGTGTTCCTTAAGCATTGATTTGACTCGGAAAAAGTTATATAGAAGTATAGAATTCCATAAAAATTGTAATTAATCGACTCACGAAATAGCGGTCATTTTATTTTTCGTGTGTGCTCTAGTTCGTGACACCGTACCGAATTGGGGATATTTTAGATACATTTTTGTTGCTTGTATATTTATATAATAATCGAGATCATTTGAATGTAAATTAAAAAACAAATAATGTATTTTGATTAAGTTTCTTAGGACCTAAATTCGGTGTATGTTTTGTTCACTAGAATTGTTATAATAATAGTTTGAAGGTCACCTGGGTTTACCTTTTTAAGGTAAACTCAGGTCGCAGAGCTACTTCCAGCTTAATTTTGTTTGTTATTCGATTTATTTTAGGTATTACTCAATACTTAATAATCAATATTATTTATTCAATATAGGTACACTGTAGGTACACTTATTGACGTTAAAAATTACTTACTTTTAAAACATGATGGTTATAATCGGTTACGGTATCTTAAAACTAAAGCTATGAGGGTTCCAAACGCGCCCTGTTGTATTGACAGTAATTAATTTGGCAAGTTAACAGTAATTAATTTCCTCATAACTTGCTTAGGCGTTATGAATGCGGGAATTTCCAAAAATCAATATCACGAACCAAGAGATAGTCTATTTTGTTATATTTTTCCCCAAGTTCGTGATAGATAAATCTATGGTGGTAGGCTATTAGGTAAGGCACATAACTCTTGTAACGCAACAAATTAATTATATTATTTAATGAACCAAAGTTTCTAAAAAAAGAGATGAGCTTTGTTTTAATTTTTAGTTTCAAGTAGGTAAGTACCTAATAAATAGTTATTTATGGTAGATATTTATATGTGTATTATTAGTATGTAGTGTTTATGTAGTCTATCTTATTCTAGGAAAACTAAATTGCTTGCCACGCAACCCATGATTTCTCCAATCCAATCACCAAAGGTTGTCTGGGAGAGATCGCTTTAGCGATAAGACCGCCTTTGCACGCTTCACTACGATTAAGCTTCTCTTTTTGTAATTATATATTTCTATTTATTTCTTGTGTGCAATAAAGAATACAATAATAATAATAATAAAAGCTGTATTTATTGTCATTAATCTGAATCTCACTGTAACATCTTTTTTATTCATTACTAGCTGATGACTTCGTCCGCGTGGTTAAAGTTTTTTGGTTCCCGCAGGAACTCTGAAAGAAATTTTCCGGGATAAAAAGTAGCCTATGTCACTTTCCAGATCCTCAACTATACCGTTGCGGCGTGATTGAAGGACAAACCAATAAACCAACAAACAAACACACTTTCGAATTCATAATATTAGTATGATTATTATAAAAAAATATCTTTATCATGTACTTAATTATTGAATTTTTAAATAATTAAGTATTTTATTAATAAATAATTAATCATAACTCGCTGTAAAAACTTTATACCGAATAGGGTTCAAACAAGAGGTCCACAAATAAATTAACATAAAAAACACCGAATTAAAACTACATAATTCAAGCATTAGGTAAATTACTGGAAAAATACCAATATTCAAAACCAAAAAGCTTACAAACCGATATCATGTTTAGGAATATATTTAAAAATCTTAGTCTTAGGAGCCTTAATATACCGAAATAGGGGACACGTACGTTATTACCTATTTTATATACTTAATCCCCTAATCGGTTTCTAAACGGAATTGGACAAGAACGCTAAATCGCTTGGCACCGTACACGTACGTCGTAACTAGGGACAACCGAAGCCGAACCGAGGGGAATAAAAAGTTTGATTGAAATAGTTATGTTTATCATTTTCAGGGAACCTCCACGTAGGTTGGGTGGGTTATGTAGGTACCCATACAATGTAATTTTATGTTAATACCAACCGCTTTTTTGTTATTGATATACCGACCTATATATATAGAACATAATTGCCGACATTTATAAATAAAAGGCTGGGAAGTTGTAATGACGTCTTAACTACGTGTCAGGTTTTAACAACAATTTTAATGCGCTCATTAAACACTTAATTAAAGGTACCTACTTACCTCAGTTTTTTTTTAAATAATTTACCAGAGATTTATTAATCAAATATGAAAAGTTCATATTTTAATAAATAAACTTCAGTTGTTTAATCCAGGTGTATAAACTGGTAAGTATATTATTATTTGCGTAAGAATTACGCAAATAGGTTTAGGATAAACCTGGATTCCTTTACCTGGATAATACGTACGTACATACTTAAAGGTGTCTCATAAGTTACGTCATGTTTTGTCTCTACCGCCGGTTCGGAAACAGTTCTACTGACAAGTCATAATTAAAAAAATTAAAAAATACGACTACCTTGTCAAAAAAGGAACTAATAATTAAAAATATTAAAAAACACGAATGTCCTGCCAAAAAACGAACTAAAAAGTTAAAAATCTAACTTAATCTAGTTAAATTAGAATCTTATTCACATTTTTATTAAATGATATTTTTTTGTGAATCACTGGATATTGATCTGTAGTGCTATATATTTTTGGAATCTACTCATCATTTTATAGATGATGATTATATAGTTAATCTTATTTTCGTTTTTTTTCAAATTAAGTTTTTATTGAGGGACCATGGTCACCCCATCAATATTTTTTTAATTTGTCTAGCCTATTCTAACGATACCTCATTTATCTGAAAACAATATACTCCTTTTTTCAGGCAGTCGGCAATAAAAAGAGTCGTCAATTAAAAAAGAATATAGGTACTTATACTTACAATTTTAATGGCAAACATTTTAACTGGTAATATTCCCGGTTGCCAAAATTAATCAATCAATCGGAATTTCAATGCAATTCGCACTCGCGTCTGACACCAGCTAATAGTTTTAGCAAACTATTATTTACACTAAAATAAAACTAATTACTGTTTGACAGACCTACAAAGACAAAGTAGTTATTTATGATAATGCAGAAGAGGTCAAGGCGAGGCCAAATTAGGGCCAAATCAATTAGACACTAACCTACCCAATAACACTGAGAGCTAAAATAACCGCGTTGTTAATCCGAACCACAGTAAACAGATACAACTGTTTACTGTGTACCTTGTACAATCTTTTATTTAGGTAATCAATGCTAGGACACATAGTTTAGTTTAGGATCAACAAATTCTAGAAAGATTAGAGAAAGTAAGAAAATAGAAGATTAATATTGTGCGCATTAATATTGATTCACGCAACATATTTAAAAATCTTTAAAGTTCAACGCGTAGGTACCTATAAAGTGGAGTGCAGCAGTCTTTTGAAATTGGTAAACCTACTATACTTATCTAATTAAATCAAATACGGTGGACACTCAAAAGCGTAAAAATGGTAAAGACGGATCACGGAGCCCATATTGAAATTGAATCGACAAAAGATTTTACTTTAACATCTGTAAAAATAGAGCTTTTAATCTATAATATAACTTAGTAGTTTGTCTATGATCTGAGTTTAAATTCGGCTGCCGATACGGCTGAAAAGTTTTAAGAGACGCTTCGCCTCAGATTTACTCCACTTTGCAGGTGGGCGTTGCCCCTCAGTCAGATGATATCGTGAAACCGCGACTTTGTGACGTCATAAGACTAGACGACGTCTGCCAAAAAGTGAAAATCATTTCTTCTTAAAATACTCTACATTTTTCACGGAAAAATGTTCATCATTTACCTTAAAGTATTTTTAGAGTGGATGTGGCACTACAGTTGTTTGTTCATTAATTACCGAAGCCCTCATCTCAAATGCAAGATGTTATTGGATTCGATTCCTGGTTGAATTTGTTTCATTACTACCTATTTTGTTCTGTATTGCATTGTATATGTCACCGTAAGATTGTAAAAACCGTTAGATTATAATCTAAGTCGCGAAATTGTAAACTGTCGAAAGATTGTGAACCGCTCAATGTTCTGAGTGTCAATTTTTGAAATATTCATTGTATTTACGTTTTCTTGTCTGTTTATTGTAGGTAGGTTAGGGTTCGACATAATTAATCAAGTACTTAGGTTCTATCGGGCTAATATACCTAACAGATTACAATTTACCGAACAATAATACGTTAAATTGTAATCTTTCGATAGTTTGCAATTTCGCAAGTTAGATTATAATCTAACGGTTTTTACAATCTTACGGTGACATATAGGTATATATGACAACTGGGATTTACAATGCCGAGGAAAAATATGCAATAATGAGCCAATTAAGGAAATGTGAAAAATGAATTGGGTAATTCTCCTAATGTAGTAGCTGGATATTTGAAATTGCACCCAAAAACCTTTAGGTAAATCGCATTAGGTCATTGATTTCGCGCTTATTTTTTTCCAGAAATACCTACATGACCAACCAGAATTATGCTGCTATAATGCTGTTTTATATAATTATATGTATATAGTTATATGTTCGTTATAGTTGTAATGTATAGTTCAATATGTTTAGGTTACAGGTATATAGTTCTGTCTCGTTCTAACATATTGAACTAGGTGGTGAAACCTATAGCGGATAAACTTGGGCCTCCTAGTTAGATCGAACTTACGATTGATCGAACAGTAATTTTTTTTCATCAATTACGATCCCAAAAATCCTTAACGAAGCTTCTCGCTTCTACTTCGAAAAGAGCAACTGCTGAGTTTCTTATCTTTCAGTACCTAGTTCGGAAAGAAGTTCCGAACCGGTGGTAGAGCCAAAACAAGACTTCTAACGTACCATAAGTGATAAGAGACGCCAACTGTATTGTATGTCTTATAATAATAGAAGTTAAACTTACTTTATAGTTTACTAGCTAATGCCCGCGATTTCGTCCGCGTGGATTGAGGTTTTGTGGTTCCCGCGGGAACGGGTAATTTTCCGGGATAAAAGGTAGCCTATTTATTTATTTATTTATTTAGATATCTTTATTGCACACACAAAATATACAGAATACAGTTTTAAAGTATTAATTACTAGTAAAACTAGATAGAAATGTGCAAAGGCGGTCTTATTGCTAAAGCAATCTCTTACAGACAACCTTTGGTGAAAGGATAAATAAACGGAAGCGCGGGATGGTGCTGTATTTAAAAAAAAAAAAAAAAAATAGATAAGAAATGCATACATACATAATAAAGTACATACATTTTAGACCAATACATAGATGTAAATATATACTACTACTACACAACTACATATATAAATATACCTATATAAATATATATCACTATATTCTCCATTAAAGAATAAAGTAAACACTAATAATTACAAAGAGATAAATAATGATTATACAAACGACTTTTGAAAATTGAGAGCGATTTGGAATGGCGGATTTCAGAAGGCAGGCTATTCCACAGTATTACAGACTTGCACGTAAAGGAGTTGTCATAGTACCGCGTGTGATGGGCGGGAATGTGCAAACGGTTGTCCTTGCACGACCGCAGGTGTTGGCGTTCAATGTTCGAGCCAAGGTAGGAAAAGCGCTGCTTTAAGTACGAAGGAGTTTGTGGATTGTAAAGGATGGAGTAGAGAAGAGAGAGCAGGTGTAGATTACGGCGGAGTCTGATAGGTAGCCACTTCAAGCGGGCTCGGAATTCCGACACATGGTCATACTTACGAAGCCCGAAGATAAATCTAATGAACAGATTCTGGAGACGCTCGAGCTTATTGAGTTGTTCCTCAGTTAAGTCGGGATAGGAGGAGTCAGCATAATCTAAGATTGGAAAGAGAATGGAATGAGCCAAAGAGATTTTAGTTTTGATGGGAAGAAAATATTTCCAGCGTCTCAGACAGCCAACTGACGCAAAAACTTTCCGGCTTACCTCAGCCATTTGAGGAACCCAGGAAAAGGAACTGTCAATGTATATGCCAAGGTTTTTAACACGGGGGCTGAGGTCTAAATTTGCTGTGCCAAGCCGGATTGGGGGTAATTCTTCTAGTACGATCCTATTGAGTTGCTTTGTCCCACCTACCAAAATTACTTGGGTCTTTTTCGGATTCACATGCAACCCATAAGATTCGCTCCAGGAGTTTATGCAGTCCAGATCACGATTTAGGCGCTCGATAGCTGAGTTGATTTGGTGAAAGGGAGCAGCAGTATAAATTTGGAGATCATCAGCGTAGAGGTGATAGGAACACGAAAGAAGATCAGTAACAGTATTAATATAAATAGCGAAAAGAAGGGGGGATAGGACACCACCTTGTGGCACGCCTGCAGTGATTGGACTGTAGGAGGACATACGATTACCACTTTTGACGAGCTGCTGACGACCACGTAGGTAACTGTTAAACCAGGAAATGACTTCAGAGGAAATACTAATAGATCTAAGGACGCCAAGGAGCAGGTCAAAGTCGACAGTGTTAAATGCGTTGCTAAAATCAAGAAGAACAATAATACTTATCAATTGGTTGTCCATATTGCACCTAATATCGTCACAGACCTTAACAAGGGCTGTGACTGTACTGTGGCCAGCCCTAAAGCCTGACTGGTTAGAGCTAAGTATATTATATTTTACCAGAAACGTTTGAAGTTGACTATGGACTAAGCGCTCCAAGACTTTAGAAAGGAAGGGAAGAATAGATATTGGTCTGTAGTGAGAGAAAGATGACGGGTTCTTTGTTTTTGGGATAGGAATCACGTGTGCATATTTCCAGGCACATGGAAATTCATTGGAGGAGAGGGAGAAGTTAAAGATGTGGCAGAGTACAGGCGCGACACTATCGAGGAGGAGAAGTAACATTTTCCGATTAATGCCGTCGCAGCCAGCTGTACCAGACTTTATGCCTAGAATATGCTTTTTAACTTCCGCAGTAGAAACTGGAACAAAGTGAAAAGCAGGGAAATTGGAAGTTGGCAAGGAACTGAGGTGACTTAAAGTTTTTACCTTGACGCCGTTATCAATTGGGGAAATATTTGCAAAATGCTTATTAAGAGCCTCGAGGTCAAGATTAAGGTCAGCATCCATGCGTTTCCGTCCAATGCCAAGGGATTCCAGAAATCTCCAGGTCCCAGCAAGGTCACTGTTTTCAATTTTGGAATGTATGAACTTGCGCTGAGCATCTCTGCATGCTTTGTTGCAGCGATTGCGTAATAGTTTGTGCTATTCCAGACCATAATTTATCTCTGTGCAGATCCGTTCAGGTTCTTCCGTGATTGAGTAACAAACATTCATCCATTCATCCAAACTTTCGCCTTTATAATACTAGTGGTTAGCCCCGAACTGAGACCTCGCGGTATCCATTCACTGCACCGTACGCATCATAACGCGCTTAATCTGATGACGTCAATCGTCATCCGCTTGCGTGGATTAGATACGTATACCTACAGTATTTTACTAAAATGCAGTTCAGTAAGCGGGTGTTACGTAGCATATGATTTAATAATAAAAAAATATATAAAAAGTTAATATAAGGTGTGCTTGCGCCTCCTGCGGCGAGCATGTCTAGATGCGCACTCATCTTTACGTTCATAGACATCAGTACTATCAGTAGACTATTTTTTTATTCCACGTCAGATGCTAACGTCTAATAATTGTATTACACAAACGAATAAACTTTTACAGAGCGCCATCTATTGACATCATTGTGAAGTTCTGTTAAAATACTGAAGCTCATCAAAAATTAAATAATTTCGTTTCCTTATAATATTTATATCTAATTTCAGTATTTGTTGTTCAAGTACAGGATATAATTCAAATAATTGATCAAGTTTCAAGCTCAACCTTTCAGAAAATTGAGAGTTCTGAGGTCAACTTTAGACGTTACAAAATCTCCACTTTGAAAGCCCCCCATTTTGTAAATTTTAGGGGAGAAATTAAAAGAAAAAAAGTATTTTTGGAATTTATTCCTAATTATCTTTAAAATGATATACCGCAACCATAAGTAACGCTATAAAAATATTTTATTTCCCATTCGCTTCTATGTGAGCTTCCCTGAAATAAAGATTTTTATAACTATATAAGTCATATTCGGCTGGAGGCCATCGGTTTACATATTATAATTAAATTTGAAGTAATTACGTTCAGAAGTTATAAGGCTCTGACAGACGGACGGACGGACAGACGGACAAGTGCAAATTCACTCAAGTAGACTCATAGACCTTCGCTTCGCTCGGTCAATTAATAAATAAATAAATAATAATTCAATTAAACTAAACTATAGACGGGAAGTCGTATTGAGTATTTCATAATTCTAAGCCCGATGAGATGATGCTTCATATTTTGTTTATGAAACCATTACGGGCAAATTACGTGTGTGGTGTGAAGGCTGTCTCAAATCCTCAATGTCACGTCAAGCGTGGGTGAGGGCAACGACCTAAGTATATTCTGAACTTTGGCAAATTCGTTTTGCCTTATTGTGAAATTACCGATCGCTCATTACTAGCAATATATTATTTTCCTAGGAATATCAAAATATGCTTTTAAAGTCCGATGACGTTTTCTAAGAAACTGCGGTGAATTACCTTTATGCTAATTTCCCTATGCATTTAGTATATTATTCGGGCGCCTAATAGATAGGTAGGATTTAATTTTTCAGTCTGAATAAGTAATTAATAATAATCTGATCTTAGCTGGTGAGATTCTACGGCTCCATATTTAACTAGGAGTTTCTCCTCCTATATTTCAAGAAGGTTTCCATACGTGTACGAATGGTTATATTTACCTACTTAGGTTGTGAAATAACAGCTTGATAGCTATTTTAATATTTTTCAATGTTTATTGCGACAAAGAATAGGACAAAATTCAGTGACGTAGCATACAACCGAATTTTTGGTGACGTGAGGAACTGATTATATTAATTATCGTCACACAATTCTACGAAATACTGCCTACTGGTATGAAAGACATGAACAGCGAGACAAAAATGTATGTCAGCACATTCTAACTCTAGGAAAGCCAAAATAAGCCAAGACATAATAGGTACAGCGCTTCCGAAACTTAAATTGCTGTTGATCTTGAACTTAACCCGGTACCATGTTTTTAGTATTTTGAAAGCGTAGGATATTTTCATGTTTATTAACAAATTATTCCCGCGTTTTAAATTAATTTAAATTCATATCATATAAAAGAATCTCATTATTAAGAAGTCACTGATTCATAATGGTTGACTCACTCCGCAATTCCTCTTTTCTTAGCGCCATATCTGGTTCGCTTAAGTTTTTGTTTTCATTTCAATGACTTTTTGCACCACGTTTCAATTATTAATAATCCCATTATTTCATCCTCCTACACAGCTATTGTATAGAACTTAAATTTTTAGGATTCCGTACCTCAAGAGGAAAAAAGGAACCCTCATAGAATTACTTAGTTGCCCGTCTGTCTGTCAACCATCTTTTTCTCGAGAAGGCGTGGAGGTTTCAAGTTGAAATGAATATCAAATACTTTGGTCTGCGGTCCCTTGGGGCTGTAAAAAAAGTTCTTGTCAACGCAATCAAAAGATACGGCCGTTTATGCCGCATATCTTGATACTTGCCAATAAATCAAAACCTATAGGGTAGATACTTCCCGATGATCTAGAATCATGTTATCTGGCAAGAAGCAAGGTCTCACAGCACAAGTATAGGAAAAAATCCGAAAATCGATAATTCCGTACTAGTAGGGTGTCGAATTGTTTGTCTTAGTTATACCAGTTTTTTCTCAGCTAATTACGTGTTGTTATGATATGCTTCTTGTTATTTACAAAAGGAATTTATGTTGTGTGTTGGTACGGAACACTTTGTACGTGAGTCTGACTCGTACTTGACAGGTTTTTATTTGTTGTTTTCGTACTTCTTACGCCTCAACGAAGCATGCGTCGATTTTTCCATGGATAAGCCTATGTAGATTAACCATTAGAACAACAATGGAGCAGGTGATATTGCGCATGAAGGACTTCAAAATGAAATCCAAAGAAAATGCAATGAAAACTCTCTTCCAACCATTAAACTAAGTACCGCGCGAAATCGTTTAAGCAGAAAGTTTTCAATAAGCTAATAGATTCAATATAGCCATGTTTGTTACAATCATTATTAACTTTCTACATTACTGTGCGGCAAGTGTGTAGTCGGTGCATTAATGAGACCGAATTGTTGCACGATATTAGTCGAGCAAGTTTTCTTTTAAACTCAGATAGGTACCTAGATACTAGGTACTAGCTGCGCAAGGACCTGTGTAAAGACCTGTGTAAGACCTTTGGAAACCCATCGCATTATTATTTCATGAAACACCTCACAATTATATGATTATTGGAAAGAGGTCACGACCTTCAGCAATGAGCAATACTATGCAAAGTGCGTTACTATTTGACTACTGACTATTTTGACTAATTTATCTTCACGGGTGCAATTTCTGAAATCGTTTCTAAGCGTATTTACTCATGGTGTAACGCGAGAATTGCATGGATTGCCATTATCGGTCAGATATCGCATTAAACTTTTTTTTATTCCACTACAAGTTAGCCCTTAACTGCAATCTCACTTGATGGAAAGTGATGATGCAGTCTACGGATGAAACATGCGGCTTGAGAAATGGACAATCGAAACGAAATTGTTTCGTAAGAATCGTACGGTTTGACGATATCGTAGATAGTGTAGTTTCGGTGAGAATTTACCGATTTAAAAATTTAGTTTTAATATTATTTTTTAGGTGAGTTTTAATTTAAGAATTTAAAGTTAAAGTAAAATATACTTCATTGTACACCATACAAAAAATAAAATACAATAGATATAATAATATAATGGACATGGCACAACAGGCGGCCTTATCGCTCAAACAGCGATCTCTTCCAGGGCAACCATATGGCAAAGGATACAATTGAAATAGAAAGCGGAAGGGGTGTACTAAAGAGTAGAAATTAAGTAATATACATAAAGATACAGAAATGAGTAATATAAAAATATAATCTTAAGTATCTAAATAGATATAATAGAAAGAAAATAATATAGTAGAGTAATATAGGTTATAGACGACAAATAGATAAGTAGGTATATTAAGAAGATAAATAGGTAATGCTGTTTCAGCTTAGTTTTGAAGATAGGAAGCGATTGAGATAGTCTAATAGCCAAGGGGAGAGAATTTATATTTTAAATAATAAATATTATATCTAAATATCAAATAAGAGAGGGAAAATATTTTCTAATTAGGTACCTACCGGTCTTTTTAAACGTTCAACTAGGTAATAGGTACTTAGTCTTATAAGCGAGGTCATAACTCATTACAACGATGTCTAGGTTTGTGTATTTATTTATGATATAGACCTGTAAGAATTTAAACTGACCCACTAAAGGTTTGTACTAAATCCTTTAAAGGCTTTATTCATTTTAAAGCGTTAAAAGGATTGCGTTAATAGTACTAGTCGATATCAGTACAATACGTACAATACCCGTAAGTATGTACTCATGAATTTAATTACCTTACTACAAGGAAGCAATAAAATTTTATAGTATTAGTTACTTGTACTTACCTACACATAGTTTGACAGTAAAAATGTACCTACGACGACCAAAATTAAAATACACATATTTTTCAGTGTTCACAATTAATCTAACCTTGAAAAATACTTAATATTCTCATGACTTTTACTGTTTCTATTTTCAGTAGTTTAAGAATTAAGTAATGTACCTATCAGGATTATTAGAACCGCTTCACTACAGCCCATTAACGTCCCACTGCTGGGCACAGGCCTCCACTCTCATGGGAGAGAGGGAATTAGAGCTTAGACCCACCACGCTGCTCCAATGCGGGTTGGCGGGCTTTAACGACTATTATCATGTTCGTGATAATAACCGGGACCGACGGCTTAACGTGCTCTCCGAGGCACGGGGGTGAAACACCGCCAACTTCCTAACTCCGGGCTGGCACTGAGAATTTCTTAATTGAAAAACCCAATACCTAACAATTTTTATGCCCGACCGGGAATCGAACGCAGGACCTCGTGATCCACAGTCGACTAGTTTAAGAATTAAGTAATGTACCTATCAGGATTATTAGAACCGCTTAGGAAAAGCTTAATAAGCAATTTTTGACAATGGAAACCAAAAGCTTCTTTTGCGAGCTTTCTAGGTATACTTCATTCCAGTGTGTCACATCCCGCATGTTATGTATTTCCATCAATTTTCATCCCTAAAGTACCACTTTTGTGTACACACACAAGACTTTACTCTCGAGTTTGTTGTGCGCTTCTTCTCAGACTAGGGCGTGTTTGGAACCTACCATAGGTTAAGTTTTAAGATTAGGTATCACATTCACGTTCACGTTACTAATTCAGTGCTTTAAAAACAAGTACAAAATACTATTGACGTTCAAAAAGTGTACAACCCTGAACCCAGTGTTTATCTAGTTTGAATCAATTATGTAATTTTTGAGTTTGAATACTTATTACTTACTGCATCTTTGCCATTCTTCTTCTCATTAGTAATAAGATGCACGTCGGGCTGTGGACTTCTTTTGGGAGAGGCGGGAGTTCCGAAAACCAGTTCAATATCATTCAGGTCCACTGTTTTCGGCACCTTGTGTGACTTCACCGGCGATCCCACATTGCTGTTGACTAGATTCTCAGACATTTTTATCACACGACAACTCAAAAATAATTAAAACAAACACGCAATAGGGGAGCTGTCAGAACTGGTTTATTATGTTTCAAAAGTTTTTTTACGAAAGCTACAAAGTAAAATTGTTTTGTCACAAGCGTTCAATACACTTTGTAACACGATCGCTTCGCGTCGCGATTTTAGCAATACTAACCAAAGAGTAAATGAACAACACAGTCGTGTCAACTCGTATCTCATTCGCGAGGTACATCGAACTGCAGACTTTAATGAGTTGATCTCTAAAAATACCGGTTTAATACGTATGTGGTTAAAATGTTGGAAAATCCTACGTTTCCCTTTTGATTCACGTAAACCGAATTTAGGAGACACTTTAATTTAATCTAGTAATTTATTCGGTAGCATCGGCTATGATTTAGACTCATTGCCTGCAAATTATCCACACTAATACAAATGCGAAAATGTCTGCCTGTCAGTCTAAAATCTAAATATTATACCATTTCACGGTTTCATTTTTATGCTAATTAATATTCGTCCACGTGGATTAAGTTTTTGATTCCCGGGGTAACTCTATTTTTTGATTCAGATTGTAATCTATCTCCATTCCAAATTTCAGCCAAATCGATTCAGTCGTTGTGGCGTGAAGGAGTAAACAAACATCCTAAGTTTCACATTAAGATAAGTTTTGGGCACATTTCTCACCAGGCGTGTGGTAGTTTGGACCGTCCAGGTCAAGGGCTTCTGGGAGTCAAGACGGGGATCCCAGATTGCACTCGCAAAGTTTACCAGCGGCACATGCGTTGATGTCTCTCCCTCCATGTTTCTACATCGCATACGACGAGAAAAAGGGGCACGAAGAGAAAGTTGTTCCTTTGCAATAGCTCGATACGAAATCAATAACAATTGAAGACAAAACCATGACATTCTACGGGGCTCGAGCAATTCATAGGGCGACTTGCTTATCACTGATTGATTTAGTTCAATTTTGTGATTCTGTCACTTTTTTGAAAGTTTATTGCGGGGTTTACCTACATGAAAAGAATATAAAAAAATACCTTATACTTTTAAACACATTTAAAGGCCTTTTGCAAGTCAAACAATTATTATTTATTTTTATTTTATTTAATTGTTTGCCAACAGGTAATACACAAAAACAACATAAAAATAAGAAAACCTTTTTGAGTGTACACCCAATTACTGGCAAGCCGGCATGCATTTAGCTGATCTCGCAAGTGCGGGGTTACCAGTTAACAAATAGCGTTAAACTTAAAAAACACAAACAAAATTACAAAAAAAAAAACAATCAGCTAGATATATTATAAGTCTATTGATACTGCATCAATGAATTGATCCTTTTGTACTGCTGTAAAGAGAGTGAATGAGGATCCGTGGTAATATTAGCAGTTTTGAAGAGATTATTGTACTCATGACATATTATATGCAACACATTATTTTGTCCTAAGTTAGTTCTCACATCCCTGAATTACAAACGGTTTGTAATTAGAAATACGCGAGTATTTTCGAGGCACAGAAAATTAAAACGTAATTTAAAAAATTTAAAAGAAGAACCTGCCCAGCGTCGGTTTTCAAGTGAAGCTTTGTCTACCGCTACAGCCTATTAACGTCCCACTGCTGGGCAAAGGCCTCCACTCTCATAGGAGCTTAGACCCACCACGCTGCTCCAATGCGGGTTGGCGGGCTTTAACGACTATTATCATGTTAGTGATAATAACCGGGACCGACGGCTTAACGTGCTCTGCGAGACACGGGGATGAAACACCGCCAACTTCCAACTCCGGGCTGGCACTGAGAATTTCATTATTGAAAAACCCAATACTTACCTAACAATTTTTATGCCCGACCGGGAATCGAACCCAGGACCTCGTGATCCGCAGTCGACTACGCTAACCGCTAGACCAAAGAGGCAGTTATAATATTTGCTCATACGCTACCCCGGAAAATCGGTACGCGTCCAATTACGGTAATCTACGGTTTGTCCTTCAATCAAGCCGCAACAGAGCAAGGGATCGTCGTGATATTTAGCATGGGTTTATGTATTTACACATGGAGTGACATGGGCTACTTTTTATCCAGGAAAATTAAGGAGTTCCCGCACGAATAAAAAATTAACTTATACCACGCGGACGAAGTCGCGGAGTACTATTATATTATTCTGTGGTCGCGGGCACAAGTTTACTCCTAAATTAATTTGTTAAATAGGAACGGAAATGAATTTCCCTAAACACAATTGCAGGCAACCTATACACACCATAATATACCTACTTAGGTAGTAGGTACCTATATTGTAGGTATTTTATATAAACCCAGGTATATTTACCTTTTATATAGTGAGATTCACAGCTTTGCATGATTACGTAAAGGTTGGCAGGATCAAATTATTGATAGCCGCATTTTAAGTATTCTGCAGCATACCTATATCACAGTAAACAGCTGTTTACTGTGCCTATATCATCGTATATTATGTAAATTCTTAGTGTACTTACTACCTATACTTTAAATAATAGGTACTTACCTATTTTACTAATCTGAGATTTTAAATAATAAATGATAGGTACGAGATAAATAATAATAACAATGAATGAATGAATGAATATACTTTTATTGTACACCAAAAAACAATAACAACAGTAAACTAAGCTAATAATAAAGGAAGTATACAATTTGGCGGCCTTATCGCTTCACAGCGATCTCTTCCAGGCAACCAATGGTTTAAAAGGACATAGCTACAGAAACAACCGGTAGATGGTGCAGAAATAATAAAATAAATAAAAATGTTGATATAAAGCTACAAATTATAATACATATACATATATATACTAAATAAACATACATACTAATATATATCTAATCACAAATAAATAAACAATAAAAAATTGGCAGTACTAGGGACTGCCGATAGAAGTGAAAATGAAAATTATTATTCTTATTCTAATAAAAAAATTATAATAATAATAAAAATATTTAAAATATAAACCTAAAAACTAAGGCATTAAAGTTTAATTACGAATGTACTATATTTATATTTAAGATATTTTGTCTTCGTGTCGAACGAGTAATCACATAAAGCACACACCGTTCCACATTTTTACCCCCTACCAAAAAGTGCTCAACGCTCCTAAAGAAGTTTTCACTTCAAAAACAGGCCAAGTGCGAGTCAGACTCGCGAAATAAGGGTTCCATATAACTACACAATATAAATTGCTAAGCCGCCAAAAAAACACATAATCAGCTATGAAGTAACTGTAGAGCCTGTCAAACAATTCGATACCTCATGAGTACGAAAGGATAGTTAGGACTTATTAATGTACTTGTCTTGTGCCGAATTTCATGATTCTAGTTAAACGGGAAGTACCTTAAAGGTTTTGATTTGATTTGTACTGGTGAGCGTCAAAATATTCAAATAAACAGCTTAAATGGACGTATTTTTTTGTTGCGTTGACTTAAAAACTTGATTTTTTACAGCTCCGAGGCAGCATACCTTAGTATTTAACATTATTTTCAACTTGATACCTCCCCGCCTTCCTGAGAAAAAGGGAGTTGACATATAGATAGACGGATAACGAAATTATCCTTTAAGGGTTTCTTTTGAGGTACAGAACCCTAAAAAAGCGTAATTTTTATTTACAAGCGTGGTAAACAAACACAGTATAGGTACGCGCGTAATGCCTCAGTACTTCAATAATATGAATCAATTTTCGCGGGAACCTTAACCAGGCAGTGACTGTACTCGTACAGGTAGCACAGACGCACAGGGAAAACTCAGGTTTGTTTTGAGAATATTTGGCCGGGTGACGTCGTACTGGAATAAGGAATTCCGAATGAAGAAGTTTCATAATGTTGTGAATTTCATATTTATTATTTAACGTAAGTACACCAGTGGTCGGTTGAAGTACCACAAAGCCCGAAATCGCTGTAATACATTGTGTAGAGATGCTCAACGACGCAACATACATAAGTCAGTTGAAAATGGTGATACTGCCAAAATCTGGAAATTTCTTAAGTCACTTGGAGTTGGTAAATCATCCCAAAAACCTTCTATTAATATTGATATTGAACTCCTTAACAAGAACTTTTCTACTTCCGATATAATTGATAGTGTCGATAAAGAACATACTTTTAATATTCTTTCATCCTCCTCCACTCCTGACTTTTTACCGTTTTCTTTTGAGTCTTCCACTGAATGTGATGATTTTAAGAAAAACATAATATTATACGTAACGTTGAATGCTGTTGGAACAGACAGCATCAGCCGAGATACCATAATATACCAAATCTTGATATTGTAACTCCAATCCTAACCCATATTTTGAATTATTCTATTAGCACTAGCAAATTCCCCGAAGCTTGAAAAACTACTCAAATTGTTTCTATTCCTAAAAAGTCCAACCCATCCTCAGTTAATGATTTCCGTCCTATTTCTATTTTGCCATTTCTTTCAAAAATCCTTGAGAAGTTAGTCTACCAACAGTTAAATATTTTCCTTAATAAGAACTTCCTTCTCAGTCCGTTTCAATCGGGATTTCGACCCAGCCATAGCACGGTTACAGCGTTGGTCAAAGTTACCGATGACATTCGATGGGCGATGGACAATAAACAGCTCACAATTTTAACCTTGCTTGACTTTAGTAATGCGTTTAATACCGTTGATTACGATATTTTGCTGAATCTGTTACGTTCTATTAACATAGCTCCATCAGTGATTGACTGGTTTCGGAGTTACCTCAGAGGTCGTCGACAGCGCATTAAAATTGACTAGTCTTGTTTGTCATGGTGTGATGTGACGGCCCGGGTATCTCAGGGTGATGTGTTGTCTCCTTTACTGTTACTCACTCCGTACATCTCTTCTCTCTACCACATGTATGCAGATGATATCCAAATGTATCGCTCTGCACCCCTAGAAGATCTCAACGCTGCTGTGGCTGCTGATAATAGTGATCTAACTGCTGTTGCTGAATGAAGTAAGCAGTATGGGCTTCGCGTTAATCCAGTCAAATCACAGGCAATCATTATTGGCAGTCCGGGATACATAGCTAAAATTGACTTGCGAGGACTACCCCCGATCTGTTTTAATGATGTTGTGGTTCCATATTGTGACTCCGTTAAAGATTTAGGTATATATTTAGATTCTTAACTATCCTGGTCTGGGCATGTTAAAGAGCTGAGTAGGAGGACTTTTGCAACGATGAACTCTTTGCGACGGTTGCGCTCTGTCTTGCCAATCCCTATCAAAATTTGGTTGGCACAATCTCTCCTTCTTTATTATGCTGAAGCGAGCTATCTTAATTTGACTAAAGACCAATTAAACAAGCTTGAGCGACTCCAGAATCTCGCCATTCGGTTCATATTTGGTTTGCGCAAATATGACCACGTATCCGAATTACGTCAAAAGCTCTAGTGGCTCCCTATTCGCCGTCGCCGGGATTTGCATGTATTTTCTCTTCTGTACTGTGTGCTGTCATTTAAAAACTGCCTCATACCTCAAGGAGAAATTCAGTTTTCTTGGAGTGCAGATTTAAGACTATGTCGAACCTTGCTGTATCTTACTCGAGTGAGAAATTTTGTGAGTGACTTTTTACCTAGCCGAGGTTTAATACTTCAAAATTATCTTCACACACAAATTAAGTGCTCTTAATTCAATTAAGTCACG
Organism: Erebia palarica; assembly: GCA_964035005.1. Taxonomy (NCBI): domain Eukaryota; kingdom Metazoa; phylum Arthropoda; class Insecta; order Lepidoptera; family Nymphalidae; genus Erebia; species Erebia palarica. The sequence goes on from OZ035989.1 coordinate 15,873,290, forward strand.
TTAAGCACATTTCTTTCTTTTATTCGGCTTTATAAAGACTTTCATTACAGTCGTGTAACGTCACACGTCCTTAATGCAAGCGCAACTAAGTTTCATAACTTTTTCATTTGTTGAGATATTTTGAAGATTCTTTCATATTTGTGTTTTATTTTATCTTCATTTTCATAGTAAATTTTAAAAATATATGGAATCTTCTCCATTTAATTTAAGATTGCATGCAGCAGGGGATGGAAAGCCTAGTCCTAGAGCACCGCAAAGAGAGCTTTTCTTATCATTGTAATAATGGGGAGTGTTCTGAATTGTTTAACCTTATCCAGCTATAGATACTACAACCGGACCGCACGCCACTGAAAACTTTTTGTTTTTATACTGTATTTATAAAGAGGTAAAGTTTGTGAGGATGTAGGAGTAATCTCTGGAATTCTGGATCTACTGAACCGGTTTTGAAAATTCTGGTACCAGTAGAAAGCCACATTATTTGTGAGCGTCATAGGCTATATATGAACCCGAAAAATTTGAGAGCTCCCGTGGGAATTTTAAAAAGTTATTTCACGCGGACGAAGCCGTGGGCATCTGCCAGTAATACAATATAGTTAGGTTATCGCTTTGCTGCGATCACACTTGCCTGCAAGTGGTGATACAGCCTCTTGATTTGAAGATATCTAAACAAATGTCATAGCCTTCATAATAATTATCATAGCATTTATTATGAAAAATACACCTATTTTATTTAAATGTTGTCAATAAATACTTAGACATTGAATATTTCCAGAATATAGTTGCATTTTCGGGTTTCTTTCGCAGTAATAAGGGGGCCTTTGCGCACGATTTTATTTCCTTGATACCTCGGGCACTAGAACCTATCATAAAAGCTACAACTAAAGTGTCTAGCCTGTACAGTACTAGCACAGAATAAGTACTAGTTCAGCTGTTTCTCACAAAATCAATAAGAATTGCTCAAAAAAACCCATGTTAAAAAGTTTACTGCAACTCAAAAGACCAAAAAATATACTTTAAACACAAGAAATTCGTAGAATGCAGTATAATGCATGCGTGTCGTTAACAAGGTGATCGTTAACTAATTTAACGTTAACAGGCCTTTGATAGTAATCTCGGTTTCTCTGTAAGTTATTTTCAGCGGCTCGTATTTCCTCATTTTCTGCAATTTTCGTACCAACTTGACGAGTTTCGTGTTCAGTGTATTGATCTTCAGTTAGAATTTAATAAAATGGCATAGATTCGTGTGATTAGTCCTACTTAGCTTTGCACCAAACATGCCTGAAAAAAGGTAGGAGCAATTGTTTTCCATAAACTTTGCAGCGTATTTAACTGTCATTATCTTAATACCTAATAGGTCTTTACCAATGAAATTGCCGTTGTGTAAGCGAGGGACATAAAGTCAATTTTTTTTAAATATAATATTATTGTAGAAAAATACTAACATAAGATACTTGTTTCAGGATAAAGAAATGAAATTCAAGTATGGAATTCATTCCCTGCGATTAAGAAAAATAACGATGGTGTCAGAGACGAGGTTATAAAAGGATGCGTGCGCATCTGCTGGGGGGCTCTTGCTTATCACCCATCGTTGCGTATCGTTCTTGTGTGATTTTATTTTCTCGCTGTAATATTTTTATTGTTCTTGTTAATAAATGAATCAGGAGAGCTTTTACGTCTTTCTTCTTCAAGTATCCTCTAGAAATTTGCAAGATCAGAAGTGGGATTCGGTATCAACGTGATGCCTAATCCTACCGGCTATTCTGATTCTATAATTCTATACTTGAGGAAGGAAGGCAAGAATGCCTGAGTGTGATCGCGTGAATGTCGTAGAACTGGTCATAATGGTTGTTTGTGTTGGTATATGAGCTCGCAGGGAAAAGAAAAGACGTCTGCACTGTACGACTGTCTGTTTAATAATAATGAAATATTGTACAGGCTACAGCAAAGAGCAAATGAATGGTGAATGATTGTTTAAGTGAGTGAGAAGAATGTATGAGAGTGACTGAAGGAATGAAGTATGAACTACGTCCATAGACAACTATTATGTTGTGTCATTACAGACTTTTTTATCATAAACTAGTATTTTTGCTATATTCCAACAGTCCCCCTCAAAAATACAAGTAATCAAACATGATTCCAGTTAACTATAATTAAGTGCATTATTTTTTATTTAATTAACATAAATTGATTATCTCTTAAATCTTTAAATTTCTGAAAATTTCTTTCTTAAATTTCTATCGCTTTTGTAAACATGTTAGCAAGTTGGTTTCCTCACAAAACTTTTTATCTCGAATTTTATATAAATACGAGTACTTTCACTTTATTGATTTTAAACGAATCTACCACTGGTTCGGAATGCCACAGTCCTAGCGAGAAGAACCAGCAAGAAACTCGGTGGCGTCTAACATTCAAAGTTACTTTTTCACAGCCACCGACCAATCAAAAAAAACTATCACAAATTGATATTAAAGTTTCTAATGTCGGTACATTCAAAATGTAAATTTCAAATTATTCACTAATTTGTTTTTGTAAAACTGTATAACTTCTGTATTCTTAGTTGCAATAATTAAATCATCGACGTACAAAACTATATACACATTTTTATCTATGCATTTTTTTATCTAAAATATATAAACATGGATCAACTTCAGAGTTTTTAAAACCCATATCTTTAAGAGCAAGATCAAAGCGCTCGTACCAGCATCTGGATGATTGTTTTAAATCATATAATGTTTTATTTAATTTACATACTTGGTTATCTTTAGCGATAATCCCTTCTGGTACATTCATGTAAATATTTTCTTTTAACGTACCATTGAGAAACGCAGTTTTTACATCCATGTGATGTAAAAGTAAGTCAAATTGATATGCTAAAGCCAAGATAAATCTGAACGTATTCATCCGAGCTACTGGTGCGAACGTTTCGTCATAATCCTGTAAATATTCTTGGGTAAAACCTCGAGCTACTAAGCGGGCCTTATACCGCGTGGGTTCACATAACTCATTGTTTTAATTGTAAATACCCACTTACAACTAACGACATTTACATCTTTTGGGATTTCAACAAGATCCCGTGTTTTATTACTTCGAAGTGAATCAATTTCACTCTGTATGGCTTTTAACCATTTATCTGTGTCGGGTCTGTTAAAAATACCTTTGAACGATGATGGTATTGAATGTACAGATAAGAGCGATAAAAATAAATCAGGGTCGTCCATTAAAAATCAATCCAATAAAAAAATCTTTATGTTGACTTTCTATTAGCTTTACCGATTCAAAGTCAGGTTTACTAATTTTTGTGGGAACTTCAATGTTTTCACTAATGCTACGTATAGGACGCGTTTGATCGAAATTTAATTAAATAATCAAATGTAACATCGCGAGCTATAAAAACTTCGTTTTTATTAACATCAAATAATTTATATCCGTTTGGATGGTAACCAACTAATATTGATTTAAATGATTTTTTGTCAAATTTAGTTTTACGCGTTTTGTTATGTACGTATGCAGTAGCACCAAACATTTTTAAATGATTAATTTTCGGCCTTTTACCATGCCACATTTCGTATGGTGTTTTATTTGTCAGAGCTTTAGTGGGTAGCAAATTTGTAATATAGCTGGCTGTTAAAACAGCTTCTCCCGAAAATTGTTTATCTAATTTCGCACTTGTAACCAATATACGAGCCATTTCGGTTAACGTACGATTCATACGCTCCGATACACCATTTTGTTGTGGGGTATGAGGTACCGTCAAATGATACATAATTCCCTTGTCAACACAAAATTCTTTGAACTCATTCGAAAGATATTCTCGTCCGTTATCACAGTATGAAGTAACTACTTTACAGTTTAGAAAATTCTCACTTTTTGCAACATAATCTGTAAAACATTTAAATACTTCCGACCTAGAATGCATTAAATAAGTAACTGTATAATGGGTAAAATCATCAATGAAGGTAACAAAATAATTTTTATCATCGAAGTTAGTTGGCGTTATTGGGCCACAAACATCGGAATGAACAATGAATAGGGGTCTATTTCGAATTGATTTATCTTTTGACTTTGCAAAGGGACTATTTACTAAGTACACAAGGTACACACAGTTCGTTATTTGGAATAATATTCTCAATTATATGATAGTGATCAATAAAATTTTTAAGAATATTAAATTTTTGTTTGTTTATATGTCCAAGACGTTCATGCCATAACTTATAAGAAATGGAGTTCTTAGTTACATTTAATAAGGATTGAGATTTGATCAACTTGAAAACACAGTTTAAAAAGATTATTATCACGCATACCCGTTAGTAAGATTTTGTTATTTTTAGATATACGAGTTTTATCATTTTCAAAAATTACCGTCATACCTGCTTCTTGAATACGACTTACCGATAACAAGTTATATGGAACATCTGGTGAATACAAAATATTTTCGATTGTACCTTGCAAATATGAATTAGTAGTAACATTTATTTTTCCTTTACCAAATGCAGCAATGCAAGTACTGTTTTTAGCCACGCCAATTTTTAATGGGGTTGTAAATTCGGAATATGATGAAAAATAATCCTTGGTATTCACTATATGGTCAGTTGATCCCGAATCTAAAAGAAAATAAATCATTAGTTGTTGAGTTCGTGTGAGAATACTTACAGTTTGAAAACATAAATGCGAAACTGTCCTCGGCTTGATCATCAATCCTCATTGTGTTTGCATTAAACTGGTTACTAGCGCCATTGCTACAATCGCTACTGCCGCCATTTTGAATTCTTTTGTAGAATCTACAGTCTTTTAACTCGTGATTTCTTCTGCCGCAATGATCACAATATAACTTCGAGATCTTGTGGGTAGAAATTCCAGGGTATGACTTTTCTTAGGTTAGATTTTTCTTTCTTTACTTTTCTTCTTCTTTATTTTTTTCTTAGGTTGTGTATTATGATACGATTTCTTCTTAGCCAATCTTTAACTGTAAGATTTTTCTTCGTCCATTCTTCGTCTGGATCGAGCGGTATTTCTTCATCAATAACACTTAACACTTGCAGCTCACCTAAAAGAGATCTTATGCGAAACTTCCACGTGTTATAACGATCTCCGTTGAATGGTTGAATATTCCTTTTACTTCGCGACTCCATCTCGTATTTTATTTTAATTTTTTATTTTAAATTTTACGGTTGACTGTTTTTCCACGAATTTTAATTTAATTTTTATTTTATTTTAAAAGTAACCTGTTGGTATATGAGCTCGCAGGGAAAAGAAAAGACGTCTGCACTGTACGACTGTCTGTTTAATAATAATGAAATATTGTACAGGCTACAGCAAAGAGCAAATGAATGGTGAATGATTGTTTAAGTGAGTGAGAAGAATGTATGAGAGTGACTGAAGGAATGAAGTATGAACTACGTCCATAGACAACTATTATGTTGTGTCATTACAGACTTTTTTATCATAGACTAGTATTTTTGCTATATTCCAACAGTTTGAAGCATGAGGTGGACGCGATACTAGTTCGCGTCAGGTGCTTTGAAAAGTCAGAGAGCTACGCCTACTATCACCATCGCCTGATAGGCGTGCGTTGTTGGAAAAACCTCCGTCATGTTCTATGAGCCGGCGGTCATGTTGCAGCCGCTGGGTGCACCATACAGGGGTCAAATGTTGGGTGTTGAATCGGAATGTGTTGTAAGTGACGCGAATGCGGATATGCAATCATTTTGTTTGAAGTAACGAGTAAGAGTTCAGATAGTTACAGCACATATGTTGACTATGCTTGTCGTTCACTTCTTCGTTTACGAATAGTGAGAGGCCTCAGTGTTGGGTAATTGATGTTTTGAAAAACTGTATTGCAGTCTAATTGTCATCGTTGCCTGGTTGCCGTGTAAACTGAAGATGTGAACATTAGGTGTTCAGGTTCTTATTCTGTTCTGCGCATATCAGCCATGACATATTGTCATGTCATGTCAGTTATTTGTCTACTTGTGTTTATTTACTTTCGTGTAAAATTATTTGAAGTTTGACCTGTTAATTTTTGGTCGTTTTGTAATCTTGTTAAAGTTGTGTACGTAGAATAAAGTCTGGTTTGTTTGTTCGTATTTCTTTCACAGATAAAGGACCGCTGGTATGCTCACATTTATAAAGAGCACCAAAAAGGAACATTTCTACTTGTTCACATTTATAGAATGTTGTTCAGTTTCGTTCGATGAATATGTTACGAAGTTATTACTCGAAAAGTGGTTCATGTGATATGGCTTGTAAAGGTATTCAGAACCTGTGACAGACGTGTGTGGTGTGGTCATTATCTGTTCTATGTCTCTTTCGTATTCAGCACTCAACATGGCGTGAGGCGTTCTGGACGCGCCAGGCAGCGTGCTTGCCTGCTGCTGCGCGTCTGCTGGTCGCGCAGGGCTGCGTGCTTGCCTGCTGCTGCGCGTCTGCAGGTCGCGCAGGGCTGCGCGCTTGCCTGCTGCTGCGCGTCTGCTGGTCGCGCAGGGCTGCGCGCTTGCCTGCTGCTGCGCGTCTGCTGGTCGCGCAGAGCTGCGCGCTTGCCTGCTGTGCCGAGCTGCGCGTCTATACGTCACGCAGGGCTGCGCGCTTGCCTACTGCTGCGCGTCTCCTGGTCGCGCAGGGCTGCGCGCTTGCCTGCTGCTGTGCGTCTGCTGGTCGCGCAGGGCTGCGCGCTTGCCTGCTGCTGCGCGTCTGCTGGTCGCGCAGGGCTGCGCGCTTGCCTGCTGCTGCGCGTCTGCTGGTCGCGCAGGGCTGCGCGCTTGCCTGCTGCTGCGCGTCTGCTGGTCGCGCAGGGCTGCACGCTTACCTGCTGCTGCGCGTCTGCTCGTCGCGCAGGGCTGCGAGCTTGCCTGCTGTGCCGAGCTGCGCGTCTATACTTCACGCAGGGCTGCGCGCTTGCCTGCTGCTGCGCCTCTGCTGGTCGCGCAGGGCTCCGCGCTTGCCTGCTGCTGCGCGTCTGCTGGCCGCGCAGGGCTGCGCGCTTGCCTGCTGTGCCTAGCTGCGCGTCTCTACTGTAACGCTTCCTTTTTATTAATAAAGGTCCGGGTGAATGCCCCTGCGAAGGATGAGGCCTTCACAGACGCACAAGCCCAGGGGTGCGTGAAGAAGAGGAGGCGTTAGCAGACTGTGCTGGTCAGAGTGGGGTCTGAGGGGATTTCAGTGGGTGGTAGCAAAGAAAATAGTCACTGGAAGTTAAACATTTACCGTTTATTCTACTAAACTAAGTTATAAAAAAATAATTAAGGTATATTGCAAAACAAACACAAACGGTTCAAACCCGTCAATCCACTTGAGTATAATTTAGTCAATTAGCGATCCTTACCATAAGGTTCACCCAAATGGGAGCTTCGCCCGAACTAGCTCCGGGAGCGTAACTCAGTCTCGGGTCTGAGTCCGCCTCCTGACACGCACACACAAAGTCCCATTTAGGTAACCCACCTGGAAATCGTAGGTATCGGATTCTTGGTAATTTACTTCCTATATAGTGTTATACTAGTTTTGTGCAAACCATCAATCTGTCATACAAATAAATAACAAATGCTAGTCCATATTTATAATACTAAAGTACGACCTGAAGTTGGCGTAACAGGACGACGACTCGGAGCCACACCGCCATCAACAGCCTCCCAGCCCCGCGGGGTTCTGCTGGCTCGACGACAGGTTGGACCACATCGAGGTCACATCAAGGTCATGACCCCCCGAAATATGGTACCAGAAGGTACTAATAACAGCCCACGATGGCTATTGAAGTTCGAATGACATTTACGTTTGCAAAACAAGGTTCGAGACTCAAGGTTTACAAATTATCATTTTAAAGTTTTATAATTTTAAAGTTTCATTATTTAAGGTTTTCTAATTCTAAGGTTTTATAATTATTAAAGTTTCATTACTTTAAGGTTTTATAATGATTAATTTTTCCTATTTTTAAGGTTTTATAATGATTAACATTTCCTTATTTTAAGGTTTCCCATGTTCCTCTGAAAAGACAAAGAAAGGGCACATGGTTAGAGATTTCGTTTAGGCGAAATCCTGAGCGTCCAAGAACACGCTTCTATAAGGATATTTACCGACTAAGTCGAAGGAACGCCACTCCCAAAACCCAAACACGTGGTGTTCAACTAACTGTTTATCTGTAACAATATAATAGCCTACTTAGAAAAGCACTGCCCTACGATTTAAACCCTAGGTAACAACGCGTCTGTACTCACCATTTTCCAGCAGCAGGACACTTAACTAGTAGGTAATAGAAAACCACTATCACTAGGCAGCCATTTTTGTACGTCCTCTTCCTTGATGAGACACCATCAGCACAGCTAAGCTTCGGAGCTCCAGAGGTGGAAAAGGGGTCTACGTCCTCAACAAGCGGGTTTTATAGCAGCGATGCTCACACGGAAATCATACTGAACGTATTTTACACCATTTAAGCAATTTCACCATTAAATCCAGAATATCTACACAAGAACAAATTATAATATCCTGTGTCATTCGTGACAGTTCGTCGGTCAAACCATTCTCGAGCGACCATAGACAATTCCTGACATAGACAACTTTCCTGGCCAAGAAAGGAAATACAATTTATATTATTTGGTATATTTTATTATACAAAAAAACCAATCAGACCCCTTTATCTAAAGGAATCTGATTTTCCAAAAGGTATATAACTTTTTTCTCACTTTCTATACGAACTAATATCGATTTGACAACAGCTCATCTCACAGACTAGTGCCCATAGATGGAGCTAGTCGTATCTAATTTGCAATACTTCCTAACAAGGTTGCCCTGTTACCGACTAGTGTCCCTAGATGACGCTAGCGGTATTTAAATTTTTGCAATTTTGTTATACTAAAATTGTAATTTGTAATGTTACAATACGTCGCGCAGGGCTGCGCGCTTGCCTGCTACTGCGCGTCTGCTAGTCACGCAGGGCTGCGCGCTTGCCTGCTGTGCCGAGCTGCGCGTCTACACGTCGCGCAGGGCTGCGCGCTTGCCTGCTGTGCCGAGCTGCGCGTCTACACGTCGCGCGGGGCTGCGCGCTTGCCTGCTGTGCCGAGCTGCGCGTCTACACGTCGCGCGGGGCTGCGCGCTTGCCTGCTGCTGCGCGTCTGCTGGTCGCGCAGGGCTGCGCGCTTGACTGCTGTGCCGAGCTGCGCGTCTACACGTCGCGCAGGGCTGCGCGCTTGCCTGCTACTGCGCGTCTGCTGGTCACGCAGGGCTGCGCGCTTGCCTGCTGTGCCGAGCTGCGCGTCTACACGTCGCGCAGGTCTGCGCGCTTGCCTGCTGTGCCGAGCTGCGCGTCTACACGTCGCGCGGGGCTGCGCGCTTGCCTGCTGCTGCGCGTCTGCTGGTCGCGCAGGGCTGCGCGCTTGCCTGCTGCTGCGCGTCTGCTGGTCGCGCAGGGCTGCGCGCTTGCCTGTTGTGCCGAGCTGCGCGTCTATACGTCGCGCAGGGCTGCGCGCTTGCCTGCTGCTACGCGTCTGCTGGTCGCGCAGGGCTGCGCGCTTGCCTGCTGTGCCGAGCTGCGCGTCTATACGTGCGCGACACTTCCCGCTCGCCTGCAGCGCTGCGAGGCGTGACAAGGCGTGTTCGCTAGTCACACTGGGAGGTGTGACGCTACGCGACTAACTGCGTGCAGAGATGCGGTGGCTGATGTCGTTTCAGGTTTGGCCGAGTGCATTTGTTGGGGCTACGTTATGCTAACGTCGCGCCTATGTCTTATGCCATGAAGTTGCTCTTTATACTTTTCTCAACGATGCCGCAACGAGACAAGCTAACGTCGCGCCTCTGTCTAACCAGGCTAAGTCATGCTAACGTCGGGCTTAATGACTTAGGCCTGTGCTGTCTGTACACTCTGGGCAGAAAAGCTAACGTCGGGCCTCTATCTTGCCGTACTGAGTTAATGCGAACGTCGTGCCTATGACTTAGATGTGTACTCTTCATCGTATCGGGCAGACAAGCTAACGTCGTGCGACTGTCTTGCCGGGCTAAGTCATGCTAACGTCGTGCTTAATGACTTAGGCCCAAGTTGTTCTAACACTGCTTACCAGATAGGGTAAAACGTTGTGCCACTGTCTTGTCGTGGTAGGTCATGCTAACGTCGCGCTTAATGACTTAACCAGTGGCCGTAACGTTTCGAATTTTATTTATACGCCTAACGTATCTTCTGAAATTTTAAGCGTTGTATTCGGTAATGGCCGTAAAAAGATATGTGAAGTTTGTTGTTTTATGTGCGCAGGTGCAGACAAGGACATGAGATGATCTTCCGGGCTGCCAGCAAACAACAACGTTCTGTGGTGCTGAGACAGGTGCTTCTGTTACGCCTGCCATTTAAGAGCTTCAAGATCCTGACCTGTGTCCAACGGAGTCTAAGCAATGCCACTGCTGAACTAGAGAAACTGAAATGAAGGAGCCCGGGGACGGTATTGGGTCAGTCTGGCCGTATTGTAGAAAAATACTAACATAAGATACTTGTTTCAGGATAAAGAAATGAAATTCAAGTATGGAATTCATTCCCTGCGATTAAGAAAAATAACGATGGTGTCAGAGACGAGGTTATAAAAGGATGCGTGCGCATCTGCTGGGGGGCTCTTGCTTATCACCCGTCGTTGCGTATCGTTCTTGTGTGATTTTATTTTCTCGCTGTAATATTTTTATTGTTCTACGTCTTTCTTCTTCAAGTATCCTCTAGAAATTTGCAAGAATATATTTATTTAATCAAAGTATGTCCCATTGCTATCTATGTACCTACTTTTGCCATCTCATAGGTAGTTCATTGATCCCTTTACTAAAAAAACCATTCAGACGGGAATCAATAAAATCTTTGAAGGCGCTTTGGACTGCCCCATCGAAGTTGAATTTTTTCCCTTGCAAGAAGTTATCCAAATTTCGAAAAAAAGTGGTAATCTGTTGGAGCACGGTCCGGGGAGTAAGGTGGATGTCTTAGACATTCCAATTGAAGCTCCTCTAATTTGGTAGCCGTCTGTTGTGCAGTGTGTGGTCTAGCGTTGTCCTGAAGCAGCAGTGGCCTAGAGCGATTGACGAGCCTCGGTTGTTTAGCAGCTAGCTTTTCCATCATGGTTTGCAGTAGCTGACAATAGACATCCGCCGTAATCGTCTGGCCAGATTTAAGAAAGCTGTAGTGAACGACACCGGCACTAGTCCTCCAAACGCTCACAAGTAATTTTTTTTGAGTCAATTTTCGCTTGGGGCAGGATTTGGCTGGTTCGCCAGGGTTCAGTTATTGCGATTAGCGTTTCCGATTATCGTACAGGATCCACTTTTCATCACAGGTAATAATTCGATTTAAAATCCCTTCGTTATTGTGCCGCTTGAGTAATGTAACGCAGCAGTCGACGCGCGTTTGTCGGTTTGCTGTACTCAATTCATGAGGTACCCACCTTTCAAGCTTTTTCACCTTCCCAATTTGCTTTAAGTGGATTAAAACAGTTTTATCACTAACACCGCAACCTGCAGCTAGCTCGGACGTGGTTTGCGATGGATCCGCTTCCACAATAGCCTTCAATTCTTCATTATCAACTTTGATATCCCGCCGTCCACGGAGCTTGTTTTGCAGGTTGAAATTTCAGAACTAAAACGTTGGAACCAAAAACGCACTGTGTTTTCTTTTGCGACACCGCCGCCATACACATCATTAATCCTTCAAGCCGTTTCTGCAGCACTGGTGCCACGCTGGAACTCGTACTAGTAAATAGCGCGATATTTCAAGTTTTCCATTTTGTTAACTGAGTGACGCTAAGAAAAAACCAAAAGAGGAAAAAACAAATGAATTAGGGTTTTCAAAACACAAAAGCATGAGTAAATAGCTGTATTAATTTGAAATTGAGATTCCTAACCAAAGAGGAGATATTTGAGATCAAAGTGGCCAGTACGACAAAACGGCAATTTCATATGTAAGGACCTAATATTTACTACACAAGATCTGATTGCCTAGCGGGATATTTTATTCCTATTCGATTTCTAACTACGATTTTTATGGAATTGTCAAGCAATTGACAGCTGACGCTCGATAAATTCCATTTAAATGGTGATTAACTTTAACGATAGAATACATTAAAAGCTCCCACTCGGCCTGCAGATCAAGAATTAAACAAGTCATAATTTAAAATAATTAAAAAACACGACTGCCCTGAAAAAAACGAAACAACAACAACAATTATAATCTAGATAAATTAGAATCTATTCACATTTTTATTATATGATATTTTTGTGAATCACTGAATATTGAACTATAGTGTTATATATTTTTGGAATCTACTCATTTCATTTTCTAGATGATGATTATATAGTTAATCTTATATTATAATTTTTTTTTCAACTTTAGTCTTTAATGCGGGTCCATGGTCACCCCATCAACTTTTAGCCTGTGTCACCCGGAATAAGCTAGGGATTCTAACGATACCTGATTTATCAAAATCGGTTGAGGCGTATAAAAGTTATGGTGGAATATACAAACTCACATACATACATACATGAACCCTTAAAACAATATACTCCTTTTTTCAGGCAGTCGTATAAAAATAATAAGTTTCCATCCGACCAAAACCGTCTTCCAACTACCTACTTATTCTTAAATCGGGTTTAATATATGGCAGGGGTAATGACTACTAATTGTCATAAAATTATTATCTGGTACTTTATTTCATAATAAGTACTTTAGTTGGACCGATTCGGCCGAGGCTTCCCGAGCTTATACAATATAGTAGTTTAGACTGTACCTACCATCACTTACCACTTATCTGATCCTAGTTAAATACGATCAGATAAGTAGTGGTAGGATATTACATCGACGACCACTTCGATGCTAGCAAAGTTTTTACGTTTATTAGAGAATCACACTACAGTGATAATGAAAATTGAACCTAATTTAATCCTAACGACAAAAATATCAAATTAAAAGTATGAAATACATTGAAATCTAAATTAAAACTATATTGAAAACTAAACATTAAAAAAAACATCCAAACTGCTGCCATGAGGCAATGCGCCCAGAATGCTGGCTGCGTTACCTCTCTGAATAGCCAAACTTATTTAAGTTGGCCGAGGCACAGAATAATATAATAGTAGCCGAGGTAACTGCTTCTTGCTAGCCCTCCAGTCACCTGTAGACTCTGTCAGACGAGAAGATAGTTCTTAGCATCTTCGCCCTACGACCTCAGGATTTCATATTAAAGAAAATAAACATGGCATGCATAGAAATAAAAGATACAAGCCAATACCCGACAACAATAGTACCGACTACATAATTTATAATAGCAGACTTGCCCGCGGCTTCGTCCGCGTGAAATTGGTTTTATAAATTTCCTCGAGAACTCCCTAATTTTGCAGGTTAATAGGTATATATAACACTCACAAATAATGTGTTTTTTTATTGGTACCAGAATTTTCAAAATCGTTTCAGTAGATCCACAGTTTACCCCTACAACGTCACTAACTCACAAACTTGACCTCTTTAAAATAATAAGTATAAATATACCTATCCATGCCTATGCCTGGCTCTATACTTTATTTGAATTTCAACAACCTAGTTTATTCAACATCAATAAAGAACAATGACCTTACAGATCATTGATGTAGAATTTTACTACCTACTAGTGGGCCCGGCAGACGTTGTCCTGCCTTGAACATATAACCCGATTGCAGCGCCCCCTACCGGGTCCAATTATGAATATAAACTATAATAATATATAACACGCACAAAAAATCCATCAAAATCGGTTAAGCCGTTTCTGTTTCGAGACAAACGAACAGCAATTGATTTTTATATACATATATAGATTCAGATACCTACTTTTCCAGATAAATTACTCATTTTTACATTTCAGCGGTGACCAAAAAATAGCGGTTCCAATATCAATCCTTATCTCGTGATAAGCTTACTAGAGCGCGATCGCCGGCCATATTGTTTTTATTCAGTCGCAGTAAGTAACTGTGTGGCGCGGGCACATTTCGTGCTGTTCTATTTTGTTTTTTTTGTATTATCTTTATCATATCAAAATGGGTTGTGGTGAATTTTTGGTTAAATACATTCTGTTCTTCGCAAACTTGTTTTTTGCGGTGAGTTATTTCTAGTACATTTTTAGTATCAGTGATTTTTTAAAGAAATACCAACTTGTGCAAAAAACCGCAATTTACTCCCACATTGTACAGTGGACCACATGTTTTTATTTCATCTGTTAAATTAAATTAAATTCAAATGTAATTTAAACGCTATTAAAATTAATTGCAATCTATTGATCCGCATGTGCGGATATTGATTTAATATCTTGGAATACAATTTTTTCTGTAACTACCGCCGCGCCGAGCCTGTATTATAGATTCAAATTCTAATTAACATTTTTACTCCAATCGAATCTACCATTGGTTCCGAATGAGCGAGGAGAACGTACCCGAAACATTACGCACCTATTATTAATCTATCAATTACTGATCTATCATTATTAACCTATTACGTATTAGTATTGAATAGAAGCAGGCGTTACTTTGCGGAAGTCCATGATAGTGAATGAACTAGAAGTTTAATTCGCTATAATCCGCTACAGTAGACAAATCTGTGTGGTGACAATGCACGATCGTGATTCACAATCGTGCATTGTCGAGTCAACATCTCCTGAAGATGCTCCGGTGTCGGAGTGAAACGTACGTTGAGAGTGATTTGGAGGATTTGTGTGGTGTGGTGTTGTGCCTGTGCGAATTGCTGGGTGGTGGGTGTCGCATGTTGCAGGTGAAAGACACGCACTGTACCACACAGATTTGTCTACTGTAGCGGATTATAGCGAATTCAACTTCTAGTTCATTCACTACGTATTAGTATACCTATTGTCCTATTACTAAGTCTGCAAAGCATTTCCAACAAAAACTCATAGTAGGTATATGTGTAATGCCGGTCCCTCGCACCTACACTGATAAAGGATAAGATTACACTGTCGATATAAAGATAACCCGCATTGCCCACATAGATTAGGGTATTAGGCGTAACACACACAACACAATAAAAAATAATAGCAAACATTTTTTATCGAAAAAATCGCGATAAAACTTATAAGTAGATAATTCCCTGGCAAGAGTACTGGGTAGTGGCTGCAGTCCTATGCTGAACCGCTATGTTGATTCTTCGCCCAAAAAATGAGTCGGCACTTCTGACACTAGATTAGGCGAGACTCAGCAAGCGACATTTTTTTGCACAACGGGACTTATAAAACCTAGGTCTTACCATACCATTACCATACCATTTCCTATATTCAGTTTGATCCAGCTTCTGTCTCTAAAAAAACTGGTGATTTCTATGGAAATGCTTAAGCATCCGCTCAGAGTCTGACGGCCAGCGGATCAAAGACTTCCAGCCATTTCTGCTATGGCGTTGTATCTGTTTACTGTGCCCACAGCCAACAGTTTTATATAAAACCTTTCATTTATTTGTCTTTTTAAAATAGTCTTTGGTCTAAGCACGTCGCGTCCCATTTATGGTCCGTATCTGTTGTGAGAGAAGATGACCAGCATCAATCCTTCAAGTCTTAGTACTACCCATCCAGCCATGTAACCATTACCATAAAAATGTGGTAATAATGTTGTAATTTTATTCACATGTAGCAAGTAAACAAAAATTAGAGTTAAAATAATAGGCAAAGTAAGCCTTTCATAGAAAGTCTCCAGGAGAAGAGAGGGAAAAAGGGGAAAAATGTGTTGTTTCCTTTTTTCTCTCATAAAAAATAAAAAATAATTTGTTAATATGACTATACAGTATACATTTATTGACCGAGCGAAGCGAAGGTTTCTGAGTCTACTTGAGTGGATTTACACTTGTCCGTCCGTCCGTCCGTCTGTCAGAGCCTTATAACTTCTGAATTACTGAACGTAATTACTTCAAATTTAAATATAATATGTAAACCGATGGCTTCCAGCCGAATAAGGCTTAAAAAGTTACAAAAATATTTGTTTCAGGGTGGCTCTCATAGAAGCGAATGCGAAGTAAAATATTTTTACAGCGTTACATAAGGCTGTGGTATATAATTTTAAAGATAAATAAGAATAGAGTCCAAGAATTTTTTTTTTAAATTTTTCCCCTAAAATTCACGAAATGGGGGGCTTTCAAAGTGGAGATTTTATAACGTCCAAAGTTGAACTCAGAACTCTTTAATTTTCTGAAAGGCTGAGCCTGCAACTTGATCAATTATTTGAATTATATCCTAAACTTGAACAATAAATTAGATAAATTATAAGGCAACGAATTTATTAATTTTTAAGGAGCTTTAGAATTTGTAACAGAACTTTACAATGATGTCAATAGATGGCGCTCTGTAAAAGTTTATTCGTTTCTCCATTATCTCTTTAGCTCTTTTGCATCCAATGTTAAAAGTTAACTATTACAAATAAAGTTAAAACTATCTTATGAATACCGCGAGGTCTCAGTTCGGGGCGAACCACTAGTGTATATAACATCGTACATAAGAAAGATACCTAGATGTACTATATACTAAACCCTTTCTGAAAGTACGTAGATTGCGATACTGAAAATAATTAAAATCGGTGCATTACTTTCCGAGAAAATCGTTAACAAACATACATACTTATTTACGGCTCGAATAGAGAACAGTCTGTCAATTTTGAAGTATGTAAAAAAAATGTCTACGTGGTGCCGCTATGGCCCAATGATGGTCAAGCTGAGGTCCGATTAGTAAGTGGCTACGCACGATTGGGTTGCATTGCAGCACACCGTAACAAATAGGTGTCAAAAGTGAAACATTTGTGACCACGCCGGAACTTAGCGGAAAATCGCGCGCGGAAATACTCTTCCGCCCTTTCTCCGCGCGAACAACATAGACCTACGGGGCACCCCTCGTTTCTATTTTCGTTTAGTTTCCGCTCGCCATTGACGGTAGCTCATCTTAAGTCACGATATACAGCCAAAATTTGTTCGTGTGAAATATGTATGCCAAATTTTGCTGCGATGATGTCAACTCACGTAAATTGGACTTGGTCCCATCTGCCCCGCTGGCTCTGGCCCGAAAAAAGTGCCATCGGCCCTGCTAGCCTCGGCGTAGTCGCTTAACGGGGCAGATGAAACTTTTTCACACAGATCAAGTGTCATTTGCCCCGCTACGCTTCCGTAAGCCGTACCCAGCATAATCCACTGCCTGAAGTCATTTGGCTTCATGACATTTTGACTGTGAGTGATCCAAAATCCGTGGACTATTGACACGCCGCGCGGCCCGTGAATGTAAACCCCCGTCCATCGAGAAATGAAGTAATTTGGACTTATGGCATGAATGAGCATGGCGCTTCCGTTGCTCGCTTAAGCGTATCCAAAAGGACAATCGTAGTTCGTCACATTAGAATTCCGTATAAGTTTTCCACGCTTACGGATAAAATGGACTTTTGCGCTCGGGTTTCGAAAGAATTCCGAGCTATTGAGATGAAAACTCAATCCTGTTTCTTGTATTATTTCTGTTTTCCAGTTAGCTGGTGCAGCGCTGATAGGGCTGGGCGTGGCGGTCAAGCTGCAGGTGTCCCAGGTGGTGGACGTGTTCGAGCAGTCACCGGTGTTCCAGCTGACGCCCATCAGCGCCATTGTGCTGGGATGCATCGTCTTCGTCGTCGCCTTCTTCGGGTGTTGTGGGGCTATTAGGGAGAGCAATTGCATGTTGATCACTGTAAGTACCTTCAAAGAGCAGGGCGTGGCAGTCGAGCTGCACGTTGCACAGCTAGTTCACGTATTCCAGCACCAGAGTTCCCGCGGGAATCTAAAATCCATGCGGAGGAAATCGGGGGCATCATCTTGTACACATATAAATGTGTAGCCGAAAATCAGTCATGAGTAATCAATCTGAGAAAATTACTCAGTGTAGTTAGCAGTACTACTTTAATTTGAATCAAGCCATGGAGACAGGTCATTTCCTTTATTTGAAAAGCTCACTTCAACCCAGTCTCCTCTCAGAATGAGAATGGTTGGACCATATACCACCATGCTGGCCAAGTGTCAGGTGTGGATTGTTAGACTTCACACAGCTTTGAGAACATTATAAAGAACTCTCGGGTAGGTATGCCGGTTCCTTCACGATGTTTTCCTTCGCCGTTAGAGCAAGTCATTTATCATATAAATATTTATTAAAACGCACACTACCTCCGAAAATATAGGAATTCGTTCTCAGGAATCGAAATTAACCTGAGTCTTTAACGACTATTATAATGTTAGTGATAATAACCGGGACCGACGGCTTAACATGCTCTCCGAGGCACAGGGGTGAAACACCGCCAATTTCCAACTCCGGGCTGGCACTGAGAATTTCTTAATTGAAAAACCCAATACCTAACAATTTTTATGCCCGACCGGGAATCGAACGCAGGACCTCGTGATCCACAGTCGACTACGCTAACCGCTAGACCAACGAGCCAGATTTAAACATCATCTCCTGCTAATTCCAGTACGCGATCTTCATGATCGTGCTGATGGTGCTGAAGATTACGATGGCGACGCTGATCTTCGTAAAGCAAGGCGCGCTGTTGGACGAGATCCCCACGTGGTTGGGGGAGGCATTCGCCAAGGACCGACAGGCGTTCCTGGAGATACAAAAATCTGTAAGAATACTTTTGATATATTGGTTTTGTTGAAAAACACTTTTGAATCCGGAAAATTGTGTCTGTTTGGAATGAATATAATACACTTTGAGATGTAGATGATACTCATAACGAACAATCAAATAAAATCAATTGAAGTGAAAGATTCAAAACGAATCGATCATTTTTAAAACTTTCTTAACTTCCTCCTACTTTCCGTTTTTGCTGGTAGGGTAACTAGCCAAGGCCAAAGCGTCCTAACTACCTCCAGACTAATCCTCCTTCTGAGACCGAAGCCGTTTCTCCATTGACTCGATGAGATATAATAATAATTGGTATACCATTAATTCGTATAAAACCGATGCACCCTGTGAATATTATTCTACCGTTGTTATGTTCAGTATTTAAAGATAAGTAGGTTTCGTTGATAGTACAATTTCTGTGTAGTTTCTAAGATTTTGCACCAACATATCGTGATAAGATAATATTATGATGAATAATGGAAGTACTTCACTTTAGGTATTTTTGATTTTTAGGGAGTGAACCTTTTGTAGACATTCATCATTAAACTTCTTTTTCATGATGTATGTATTCTAGATAACAATAAATAAAATGCACTTTTATACCACTAAAATCCGTAAGGGCTCTTTTGAGGTTGTTGTGTTCTTACGTTTGTGCTTTATGGTCCACTGTAGAACAAAGGCATTCCCTAGTGAGCGCCACAATACCCGATCCTCAGCCTTCCTCATCCAGCCACTTCCCGCCACCCTTTTTATGTCGTCGGTCCATCGTGCTGGCGGGTGCCCCACACTATGCTTACTTGTACGCGGTCTCCACTCAATGACTTTTCGACTCAAACGGCCATCGCTCCTGCGAAAAGCACGGCCTACCCACGTTAGTACGTTATACCTCAATGCCTATATATATTGGGTTATGTCAGTGACCTTGTTTCTCCTGCAAATCTTCATTACGACTTATATGTCCCTCAAGGAAACTCCACCACCCTATCGGCAAAGACGTACCGCCGACTAGAAACCGACTATGGGTTTAATATAACTGCCGTACGCCTATCAGGTTAGCTCACTGCCATCTTAAACTGTATCATCACTTACCATCAGGTAAGTTCGTAGTCAAGGACTAACTTGTAGTTTTCTTCTATTGCGAGATGCTCTTGACGACAATCATGCTTAATATACAAAACAATGTTGAGGTCTGGGTTGGAGCACGCTGGCCGCCTGGCGTAGAAGATGCGTATTCAGTCTTACCTTGAAGGTATTTAAGTTGTACGTGGCAGAGAATACAATATGTGCTGGAAGGGCATTCCACATCCTGGAGTGGAAAAAAAATAAAATAAAATCTTAGCTCATGATGGATAATCAATACGGGCCTATATCTGTTCTCGTGTTGGTTCCAGTTCAAGTGCTGCGGCGTAACGGGCCCGGAGTCGTACCTGAACGTGATGCTGCCCGAGTCCTGCTGCGCCGGCTCGCCGTGCACCGTCCTCAACGCGTATAGCGGCTGCAACAAGGTGGTCACCGAGTTCTTCCAGACATTCGGCGTGGCCATCGGCGTTGTTGCTATCGTCGTTGTCGCCGTTGAGGTAATCCACCACCACCGCCACTGCAGCCCATTGACGTCCCACTGCTGGGTACAGGCCTCCACTCTCATAGGAGAGGGGGAATTGAATTGGACCAACCACGCTGCTTCAATGCGGACAATGGGCTTTAACGGCTATTATCATGTTAGTGATAAATATAAATTAAAAACATAAATTCAGCCAATCAGAATATTATTGACGCTGTAACAATGATTGATGCAGGTTTTACACAGGTAATGCTGGGATGTCACTTATTTAGCAATTTTGATTTAATTTTGGATATAGGTACCGATTTAACTCAAAATCGGTTGAACAGATGGACCATGAAAAAGAAGCAGCCACAGACAGACCCAAAATTTTGTATTTGTCATATTCAAATTCAAGCTCATATTTTTGTGCTTTTGAATCGTCCAGTGAAGTATTAAGTGGGTACCTAGTATGAATAACTGAGTTTTGTAAATATATTTATTAGACGTTTTTGAAGTGAAATTTCTTTAAAATCGTTAGAATATTCTATGAAACGAAAAAGCGACAACAAAAAGATATAAACATATTCATAATAGTACTGAATACAAAATATATTTAGGTAACTCATTCTCTCGTAGCCTCGTAGGCTACTTTTCTAAAGTTTCCCTTCTGCCGTGTGTGAACTGCACACCATAGATGTAGGATTGGTCTCGCTCGTCTAGCGAGAATAGATATTTATAAATTTAATTATCTCAAAAAAAGTAGGGAGCTGGTATGAATAATGTATACCTATTTGTTTTTTAGTTGGTGGCCGTGGTGTTCGGGCTGTGCCTGGCG
Source organism: Erebia palarica (assembly GCA_964035005.1). Lineage (NCBI taxonomy): Eukaryota > Metazoa > Arthropoda > Insecta > Lepidoptera > Nymphalidae > Erebia > Erebia palarica. The sequence goes on from OZ035989.1 coordinate 15,894,255, forward strand.
AATCACGTCCGCAACAAGAACAGAAGAACGCGATACTAATCTTCCGGCAATAGGAAGAACACTACAACATCTGAAACTCGCCATCAAAGAGGTTGTAGGTCGCCATTGCCTATGAGTCGTTTTACTTTTAATGTCGTTTTTTATTCAAACTTTACACTTTTTGAGCATCCATAACTAATCCATACTAATATTATAAATGCGAAAGTGTGTCTGTCATCTCTTTAACCGATTTTACGAAGTCACGGGCATCATAAAACTGAAATGAGTGAAAAATATCTTGATAATTATTAAGACCATCTTAATAATTATTATTAAGACCATACGAGTTTATACTATACGATATTATAGTTGTAAACGAGTAATAAATAACTAGGTAGTTGCACGCATTCAGATCGATTCAGTTTTTGTATATGGGTACGTATGCATCTCCGTAGAAAACAACACGAGGCTCAGTGGGAGATTTTTTACCTATTATTCAATCGCGTTGCAGATAACTTTGATTTGTATGGAATTGTCAAACGCTTGATGACAGATCGTAGCTGGCGCTCGATCAATGAGGGCTACCGTTTTTATGTTCACTAGTTGGCGCCACTGGCGAGTAAGGTCCTTAGTATAGCTGTAAATTCGGTAAACAAGCATACTTTTGACAAGAAATACGTTTTTAAATAGTAAGCACACAGGAACCAGGGACACGATTTACTAACTTCTGAATTCTCCTTCTTTCAACCCGCTTAATTATGCACTTTTTTTCTTAGCTCTGCTTTCAAAGCGCAGGGCACTGACATTCATTGACACGTATCTTACATCTTCATTTATTAATCCGGTATTGCTAAATACATTAATTAAATAATTAGACCCGTGATAAAGGCCCAGTGATTATACCTATTTGACATTTCGGAGACCTCACTCTACACTAGCGGCTCTAGCGGCTATATTAAACGCGGCGTTTCTATGGAATGGGGGCTCCATTCCATAGAAATCGAAGCTAATGACAACGATCAAATAAATAAATAAATAAAAAATACTAGGCTTAAGAGTAGATATAGGCTAAGATACCCTATAATAAGTATCTGATAGATATCATTTATAGTATTTCTTTATCAATGATATAGATAATATATGGCACTATTTAAATATTTGTGACAATTTTATAGTATAGGGTAACTTTTCATTTTTGTTTAAATAGACCCCGTACCCAATTTAAATCTAGCTCTGCCCCTTTCCACAGGGAATATTATGAAAGGGTTAGCAATATTTTTAATGCTGTCATTTTAGTTTAGAGATTGTGTACAACAGAATCAGCCCCAGTATCTAGGTATTATTTTTAATAAATAACTTTATAAGTTCCAAGTGTTTTTATTTTTATTAACTCACAAAGACTTTAAATTTTCTGAACACCGTTTGTAAAAACTGGAGTACAAAAGTTTAGGAGAGAGTTGAAAGTCGACCCACATAATATATGTATCAAACAGAGAGATGTTATACGTTTGACTATAACACTACCAACACGTGTACTGTGCGGCATCATAGCTCCCGAACGGATTAACCGATTTTGATTTAGTATTTTTGATGATCGATTGAGTTCTTATTTATTTTATTTTATTACTGAACAACTTATAGTTCTTATTTTATTGAGTTCTTATCAATGACTCAAGAAAAACAGTTCAGCCGTTTGAAGGTCATCAGGTCTTTTCTGGTGATGCAAAGGAACGTGAGCATCTACCACTGCAGTTCTGATTGATTCGTTTGCTATCATGTTATGTTGCAATGAAGTATACAAGAACATGGTAACCTTGCCCTGATGCTGTAGTATCTGGCATCTGCAGGACACTTAACTCCTCACCAACTTACAACAGAGGTACAGAGGTGTTTGGGCTCAGTGTAATGTTTCATTTTAATGTGACGGAAATTTTAATTCTTAAGTTTTATTATACCTACTAGTGGGCCCGGCAGACGTTATCCTACCCTGAACCTAGAACCCCACACTAAACACACAAATAATTCCATCAGGCGACACCAGCCGTTCTGAAGTGATGCGCTTACAGCCTTACATACATTCGGCAATCGATTTTTATTAAAGTATATATGCGACAGATAGATTATGATAAATGTTGTGCTTTTGTGATTTATACTTATTGTAGTTGTAGGAAAATAACTATCTAAGCAGCTGCGTTATTTCTATGGTTATAGCAAATTTAAATGCATGAAAATGTAGTTAAACCTGGCTGTTTAAAGCTACAGGTTATTTTCATTCAATTTTAATCATATTCATTTTAAACATTATTATCACACCAAATGTCTTAGCACTAAATCATAACAAACACAACCAGACCTCACACAATCACACACACACACCTTTGTTATTTTGTTACTATGATATTATGTTCTGTTGTGTACCTATACTTACTTATATTCTCACACGTCTATGTAATTATCTTATTATTGTAAATTGTTAATGTTATTCTGTGTTACTTATTCTCTGATGTACTTAGGCGTGAGTGGTTGCGCATCATTTAACACTATTGCAACCATTAGCGTTCAATATATTATTTGGTATTTATTTTTGTTAAATTTGTTGTGGGATAAATAACATGGATAAAGTAATATATTGTAATACATGGTTGTAATAATATGGTTATAATAATAATGTAGTAGGTAATTATCTAAGTAATTGTAATATTTTTATGATGTAAATTACCTAAATAAAAAAATAACTTTAATGAATAGTTTTGTATTGTTTAAGTAGAGTTCCGCTAACGAGGAACACATAAACAAGTGTTTACTGATAACACTTGGCGCCTGATAAGATAGTGGGGGGAAAGTAATTACTCATTCCACTTTGAAATTCAATCGATACGTCAAACCATGGACTTCAATGATTTAGATAAGTACGTATTTTATTATATTTGTCGACACGAGTCATGACGTGGAGTGCGGACGCTGCAAAATCACACTTCGTTACTCGCTGCTTAATGCACCGACCATATCCGATCTCAGCACCGGCTATATGGCAGCCGAAACCCTTTTAAATACCGAAACTAGGCCGATACCGGAACCGAAAGCTCCACCAAAACCACGCTCATAAACCAATATAATTTATAGTGCGAGTTTACTAAATACAGCTGCTTAACACACCTTAGCGATACTTTACTTCAAGATGTATTACTAGTGATATTTAATTGCTTTCATTGCACATAATTATGTACTTAATAACTTCAAAAAGATAGTGCTAGGATATTATTTTGTAATCATTCATGAACACGAGGAATTTATCTAATTCCGTCCGCTAGTTTTAAAAAGTTTTGCGTGACAATCAAGTTACCTACCTACACCAACGGTTTCGCAGCTGGCTTAGAAACGTATTAAATAGTTCTTCTTCTTCTTCTCAATCGTTCACTCTTGGCAGAGTGGTTGTGGTTATGATTGGGCCTTCACAGCAGCTCTTGCGATGTCCTTCCATCGACTTCTGTTGGCGGCATCTCGGGAACACTCGGAGACGGATAAATTTGTGGCGGAACGGATTGAATCCGTCCACCTAGTAGGGGAACGACCACGTGGACGTGTGTCACAAAATAGTTATTCGTATCTAAATCAAACCCAAGTTTCCTTTTGAGGGTTTATTATCTCTTAATATCTCAAAAATGTTGTTGTAGTTATAAAGACTGTTGCTTTAAAGCAACTTTGGAAGCATGTTTTTAAATACGAATGAAGTTACGGGATTTTATAATACCAATTATAATGATGACAGACAGATAATAGTTATGGGTAATTCAACCACTCTTAAGTACTAAGCCTGAAAACATTATTCATAGCAAAGCACTTATCCTCTGCGCAGTCCAACCACGGTGACCAACAGTGAATAAGTTTTATTTTTCAGTGGTTGCTGTGTTAATAAAATATAGAAGAAAAAATGTGCCTACTAAGCTGTGGTTCGTGCTTAGCGCAAACAATTTTATTTGTTTTAAATTTTCTACTATCCGTGAGTAACTATTTTTAAAATGATTAAGTACGTACTCTTAATACTATAAGAATAATGTTATAGAATCCTTAGCTTGTAAAATTTTGTAAATAAAGTCTGCGATTTCAACAGCATGGGACAAGTTATTTTACTCGCGTCGAATATCCTTAATTTTATTCGGGATATAGGTGCCTAATAGAAAGCCCTGGGTCTCCGGGATTCAAACTATCTCAGAATCTAAATCAATTGAGCTCGGTTAGGGTCGTAAAATGTTAACAGACAGAGAGACAGACGAGATGTATGTCTATACTTCGGGATAGTGATTTTCGAATGGATAGGTAAGGCGAAGGTGTAGCACCTATGTAGCACCCATACGAAGGCGAGTCGGCACATTCGATTCGGCAGCATTTGTTGAATAACAATGCCGACCCGCAGCTATTACTACATGCCTATATTCAGCTGTGACTGTGTGAATATATATCACACTAAAGAATCATCGAAATAATACGAACTATTCCCCTCTATTGCACCACATTGCTGCTTGAAAAAATTTAGAGCTTGCATCAAAAAACAACCGAGCAACCTGCTGTGTGTTTTATCCGTGCAAAGTGTCATTGGTGAAGTGAATTGTGCCCTGCTGACTGCTGGCACACGTAAATGCCACAAAAAAGTAAGAAGAAGTAGGTAATGCGGATTCAATTGTTATCTATTTATTAAGATATCAACTTACTACTCATATTTTGTTATCATTGTCATGTTCTTATAATTCGGTCGATCATTTTTTCACCCATAGCTTATTTCCAAAACGCACTCTACGGTCTATTTGGGCTGCAAATTTCAAACTCTAGCCTGTGTTTTACTCGATTGTTTTGGTTTGTAAAACTGTGTTGCAATATTGTTACTTTTTAAAACAATTAATAAAATAAATAAATTATCAACTATAATTAATATAAAATAAAAGATGTTGCTTTTATATAGCTACAGGCGACAAAAATACTGCTTGCTTATGCTTACTGCTTACACGACGACGTCGATGATGATGGACTTATTTGACCGTAGATCGTGAGTCTAGCCGTGACCGGGATAGGCATCTTCGTGCAGATCCAACTGAGCAAAGTGAGCGACGCTGACCTGCAGAACTTGGGCAGCGCGCCGGTCATTGTCATCGTGGTGGGGTGCATCTTTAGCGGGATATTCTTCTGCGGCTGCTGTGGAGCGTTCCTGAAGAATAGGTGCTTACTGATCACGGTAATGTCCTATCTATCAATAGTGGATGCCTGCTACTTCATCCGCGTGAACTTCACAAATTTCAAACCCGTATTTTACCCCCTTAGGGCTTGAATTTTCAAAAATCTTTTCTGAGAGGATGTCTACGTCATAATAGCTAAATGTATGCCAAATTTCAGCCCGTTTCGTCCAGTGATTTGAGCTGTGCGTTTATTAGATGAGTCAGTCTATTTATCTATGTACAGTGAATAAATCTAACCTCCTCGCGTTCTTCACATAGTTTTGCCTCTAATAATTTGAAAAAAAAAACGTATATTTTCCAGTACTCGGTAATTACTATCATACTGGCGACGGCGACTGTGGTGTTAACGGTGTTCATCTTCAAGGGCGTGGACCAGATCAAGGACTCCGCAGAGGATGTTCTCACGCAAACTTTCAGCAATCCACAGAATAAGGAGACCCTTAGCTTGATAGAGGCCACTGTGAGTATTTCTATAGTTAAATATACATAGATACATACAGACATAAATACCAAATAATTCTAAATAATATGACTGTGTGACAAGAGTTTACTAATTTATTTATTACAATTTAATTCTGCTCCAACTCGCAAACGAGTTTCATATTTACAAATTCAAATCTAAATTAAAAACTAAATATTAATAATATCATATATGCCGCTGCAATTAGGCAATGTGCCCAGAACACTGGCTGCGTTACCCCGCTGAGTAGCCAAACTTATATGTTGGCCGAGGTAACTGCCAGCCCTCCGGGCACCTGTGGACTCTGCGAGACGAGAAGATAGATCCTTAAAAAAGGATCTAGCATCTTCGCCCCACGACCCCATGGTTTCAACACCAAAAGGCACAGAAATGAAATTATTTTCTATAATTTCATATTTGCGCCTTTGGCTCTTTCTGCATTAGAATTTACTTATTTTGTGGCAAATGTAATAAAATATATTATGACTAAAATGAATGAATTGCTAGTTGACAGGAAATGTATAAACAACGACTTGATGGAGATTTTAAAATTCACAATTTTAACTGTCGTACAGCTCGGGTGTTGCGGCACGACGGGTCCTGACTATTACAACGTTTCGATCCCCGTGTCCTGCTGCCCTTCCGCCCTCGAGGACCTGACGCAGAACAACATCAACCTCACAGGCATCACAACCCTCACCAGTATCCCCTCGAGTCCCATCAACCTCACCTGCCGCGTCAGTGAGGCCTACCAGCAGGGTTGCGTCGATGTCTTCATCGAATTCTTGAGCAAGATATTCAAAATCACCGGCCAAGTCCTCATCTGGATTATCGTTATTGAGGTATCCAATCTGTTCAGGTTATAATTATCGATATTGGTCAACAGCTCCTGAAGATGCTCCGGCGTCGGAGTGAAACGTACGTTGAGGATAATTCGGAATATTTGTGTCGTGTGGTGTGGTGTGGTGCCGGTGCGAATTGCTGGCTTATTGGGCGGTGAATATTGCAAGCTACACGGGCAAGATACACGTTCTACCACATAGACTTGTCTGCTGTGCCGGGTTATAGCGAATTGAACTTCTAGTTCCTACTAAGCTTTAATCTTAACAAATACTTCATTCAAACAAATACTTAATACTTTATGTAATTATTATTACACATTTTATGTAACTGTCATCCTTGAGTTCGAACTAGCGAACGAAAGAAATATCGATCCACGCAGACGAAGTCGCGGGCATTAGCTAGTTTTATACTAAGAAAATCGATATAACGGATGTTACTGTACATCCAAAAAGCGGGGGAATCTAAAATGTTTTGCTAATGTATCGAGCGGGGCGTCAAATGAAGGAGAACATTCTGAGTTCATAATTACGAGTCACCACTACCACCACTACAGCCCATTAACGTCCCACAGCTGGGCACAGGTCTCCACTCTCAAAGGAGAGAGGAAATTAGAGCTTAGACCCACCACGCTGCTCCAATGTGGGTTGGCGGGCTTTAACGACTATTATCATGTTAGTGATAATAATCGGGACCGACGGCTTAACGTGCTCTCCGAGGCACGGGGGTGAAACACCGGCAACTTCCTAACTCGGGACTAGTACTGAGAATTTCTAGTCGGAAAAACACAATACTTAATTAAGGGCCGACCCGGGACTCGAACTCGGGACCTCGTCGACCGCAGTCAAACATGCTAACCACTAGACCAACGAGGCAGTCGTTATAATTACGAGTATAGTACATTTTTGAAATAGACCAAGCGACAAAAAAAAACTTTACAATAACGATGTATGTATGTTATATGCAAGTACGGAAGTATGCCTCTCTCATAGAGAATTACATATTTGTTCCATTTGCCGTGGAGACCCTGGGCCCGTGGAGTCTTAAGGCAAAAAATTTTTTGCGAGATATTTCACCGCGGTTAATTGCCTCATCTGGTGACAGAAGGGCTGGCTCATTTTTTGCGCAAAGGATCAGCCTGGCTGTCCAGCGCGGAAATGCAGCCAGCATTCTTGCCACCATTCCACAAGGACATGATTTATATAGTAATTAGGTCAGGTTAATTCTATTGTATTATTTTCATAATAATGTTATTTCCCTACGGAATTACTACGCTACGCCTACGCGGGTTAAAGTTTTTTAAACCTTTTTTTATTTTTTGTTTCAGTTCGCGGCAGCATTATTGGCAATGTTCCTGTCGTGCTACATCGGAAAATAGGAGAAGAAGAATATCAAAATAGCAAAAAACATTGTAAATTAGTATCGATCAATACATAATAAAATTGGTATTAGACAATCAAGAAAAAAGTTCCCCTCAGGCGATTAATTCCGAGCCCCATAGAAACGAAGTTATTTTTTTTAAATATCATTTATTTATAGGGGCTTTTCTTCACAAAATAAAGTAGGTACGTCAGCCCATCGTTCCCTGTGACAAAGTTATACCTATCTATACATTAGTTCTATTAATTACTTATCTTATTTTAAAATCAAAACTGAAACACCCCCACATCATTGGTATTAAAATTAAACTTATAAAAAAAATCACGTCTATTTACTCCGTTCCGGACACATTCACTCAACAAATGTTGGGTATCTTCTTCAACATTGCATAAGTCACATTTAGGAGAATTTACTTTTTTCATCATGAACCCAAATTTGTTAAGAGGAACATGTCCAGAACGGAAACTTAAAGCCATAACCACTTATTGGCGTGTCAATCTCACATCGCAAAACCACGGGACACGAGGAGGTTCGCATTGTATACTCTTATACCGAATTCCCTTGCTTTTTGATCTTTCATCGAAATGCACTTTCCAGTTTTTGTAACATTCTTTCTTATATTTTCCTAAAATTTCAGAATAATTCGGTTCAACTTCTTTTTCAGTACCTTCAGATAATGCTCTTTTTGCCAAATCGTCGGCTTTCTCGTTTCCCGATGTGAGTAGGAACCCACTGCAATTTTAAAGATAAATCGCTGGATTGTAAATTATTTATAACATTTAATATTTTATAAACCACTGCTGTACCTCTTTTTCCTTATACACTACTCATCAAGTGAAGTATTGCACTTTTACTGTCCGTGTAAATTACAGTATTTCTAATTCTAAGACTTACAGCATAGCACATTGCCTCAAATATAGCAGTGAGTTCTGCAGTCATTATTGAGACGTTACCATTTATCATAATCATTCACCCGGTATTACAGCCTGGATCATAATAGGTACACCCTACATTTAACTTGTCCTTTGAGCCGTCCGTGTATAGCGAATACCATCCAGTATATTTCTCACAGATTTCCTGTATTGCTTCCCGTCTTAATGTATTCAGTTCATAACTTTTCCTTGAACTCTTCATACAATCTAAACTACTGTAAGGAATATTCTCAATGTCAATATTCGACACCCACGTTTCCAAACTAAACATTTCTAGAGGATTTGAGGAGCTTATCGTTTCTTCCTTTTGTTTTTAAATAAGTTTTCGGAAGTAAAGGTTTACTTTTATTACTCCAGTAACTTTTGTCAAGCAGTAAACTAAGTTCTGAAATACACTGAATGGTTTCGCTCTCAGACCAAGATTGACACTTTAAACAATATTTCACGGCGAGATAGAGCCTTCTTATACACAGAAGTGGTCGCTTTCCATCTCGTAGATCTTATCGTATCCCCCTATTACCCTTATTGCCTCGTTTTGTATTTCATCTAATTTATATAAGTGAGTATATGCACTGTTTTCATATAAGAAAGAGCCATAATCTATTCACCTTCCTATTAATGCTATATATGTCACCGTAAGATTGTAAAAACCGTTAGATTATAATCTAACTCGCGAAATTGTAAACTGTCGACAGATTGTGAACCATTCAATTTTCTGAATGTCAATATTCATTGTATTTACGTTTTCTTGTCTGTTTCTTGTAGGTTAGGTTAGGGTTCGACATAAATAATACTATGGATTATTATACATAGGTTTTATCGGATTAATATACCTGACAGATTACAATTTACCGAAAAATAATGCGTTAAATTGTAATCTTTCGACAGTTTGCAATTTCGCGAGTTAGATTATAATATAACGGTTTTAACAATCTTACGGTGACATATACAATCTACGTAGGTGTAAGGGGTGTATTCCCCATCCAGAACCAGCAAGAACTTTATGTACCTGCAGAAACTTCCTTACTTTTGCACAAGTCTCATTAACATGTTTAACCCAGCGAAGTGACCTATCCAACCATATACCTAAGTATCGAAAACTATCAACAAGTTTTAGATTATAATCATTTACACTTATATTGATATCACTATGTCGTCTATGGCCTCTACTAAAAATACATAATTTAGACTTATCACTCGATAATTCGAACCCCAATTTATTTAAAAGAGTTAAGTAATATATCTTAAGCTATTAGTATATCTATTATGCTATCTTGAATTTTCTTACAACTAGAATATAAAACAATATCATCAGCATATTGACTTAAAAAGAGGTTTTGAATGGACTGACATATCTCTACAGTAACTACATTAAATAACAAAGGCGAGAGTGGGTCTCCTTGAGCAAGACCTTTACACGTACATCTCTCGTAAATAGAATCGTCAACGTTTTACCTTTTATTGTCATTCGTTCAAGAATGACCACAAATATTTACAAATAAGAGACCCCAACCTCTAACGCATCCAAAGTATTTACAAGACTTTCAGGTAACACATTATTGTAGGCTCCTTCTATATCAACAAAACAAGCAACTGTTTCGACATTTTTGGTAAATCCAATTTGAACATGGGAAACAAGCCGCACTAAGTTATCAAGGCAAGATTGAGCTTTTTAAACCCTGTTGTTCGAGAAGAAAAAATATGATTTCTTTCAAAAAACCATTCAAGTCGTTTGTTAATCATGTTAAGGAAAGTTTCAATAATACATGACATCAAAGAGATAGGTCTTAATTTGTTATTAACATTATTATCACCTGGTTTCAGAATAGCTATTACTTGGATATCTCTCCATTGACTTGGCACAAAACTAGATTTAAAGATTGAATTAAATATTTTTAACAAATAAAGTTTTGCATTTGTTGTGGTTTATTAACATTGAGTATGAAATCTCATCAACTCCTGGCGCAGTATTCTTTGCCTTTAAAATATTATTTAATTCATGCATACTAAAGTTCGACTCCAGGATATCGTTTTTAGAGAAAAATGTAGGTGTTTTCGATGGTACAAAGTCAGGCGTCAAACTTCGTAAAAGTTTTTTCTTTTTCTCATCTGTTATACATGTTCTAGCCCTTCTCACACCTTTCATCCATTGCAACTTTCTCCAAATATCCGTCACAGTCATCAGTTATTGGGAGTTGGGTTTCGCCTAAGGTTTTTAGTGCTAGTCTCCTTTCTGCAACACTTTTAGACAGCGATTGATTCCAAAAATGTTTTGGGGCAAACTTCTGAGCTGGATCTGTGCAAAATTTAATGGAAGGTATATCTTTTTCCGCCGCTAGATTAAGTCATTGAACAAAACAATTATACATTTCCTGAATATCATTCGATTAAAAAAGGAACTCTGAAAATATATTAAACAAAATTTCGTTATACTTTTAGCATAATTCCTTTTTTTTATAAAATTTAGTGGTCCTACATAACTAAACGAACATTTTATAACCAAATGGTCGCTACCTAGGTTTTCATTTGTAATTTTCCAATCCATATTCACCGCAATTTCGGATGAACAAAAAGTTATATCTGGAGACGATTTCTGGAGCAACTGAAATTATCCCAAATTGAAGAGAACTGTCAAAAAGTTGATTCCCTCTAGTATCAGTTTTGTCAGACCAACTAGAATGCTGACCATCAAAATCCCCAGCAATAGTAGATTGCTTTGAAAATAAACAAAATAAATTATCCCAATCTGTTTGATTAATATTGATATTAGAAGGGCAATACACAGAAAACACATTTTATAAGTATTTACAATCAAATATTTTTACATGAATTACTTCAATTCCATTACTATGCATGTCAAGATTGTTTGCTGCTGTTCTTAAAGACTTATGCGTCAAAATAGCAACACCACCATACGAGTCTATTCTATAATTTCTATAAATATTATAATGACTAACATTAAGACTGGATCCAGGCTGTAACCAGGTCACACTAATGATAGCAATATGAACCTTCTCTCTGTATAACAATGACTTAAAATCAGCTAGTTTAGGTCCAAGGCTTTGAGAGTTCCACTGCATTATATTTAAAGCAAACATTTTATTACAATTAGCCATTATAGAACGATAATATTTTTTTTAACACTTTACCTCCTTGGAAAAACTTTGTAAACATAGCGCCCACTTCTTTGATTACTAGCAAAATTGCATCGAAATTCTATTCTTCAATGTCTTTGTTGGACAGCAAAATTTCTTTCAAACCCTTGAGAATTTTCCTGAATATAGATATCTTTCCTTTGTGTTTCTTATTAATATTTTCCTTCCTATTAACATATTCTTTAGATAAATTGCTATCATCTACATTAAGATCAATTCTCTCCTCCTGATTAGCCCTCTTTCTCTCCTTCTTACGAAATTTCTTCTTCTTATTGGTAGATGGATTTAAGTTTGTAACCACTGTATGAATACTTTCGGAATCACTTTCCGTACTTGGCGGTGCTTCTATCAACACATCGCTATAAGATTTTCCTCCATTTGCAGCTTCATCATTAACTATAACATCTTCTTGGGAAACACCACGCACGTCTTCCCTTGGTCTCGATTCAGTTGCCTTAACTTCCTCCTGACGATACATCGCCAGAGCCTTTTTATAAGTGAAATTATTTGCGCACATAATTTCTCTAATATGTTTTTCTTTGATAAACATAGGACACTACGTATTCATTGCCATATGAGGTCTTTTGCAATTTATACACACGAATTCCAAAAAGTCGCAATTCTCATGTCCTTCTCCACATTTTGGGCACCTAATCTTTATATTTGGGCAAAATTTAATAATGTGTCCAAAAAGCCAGCATTCAGAACACTGTGAACCGCACTGGCACCCGTATCCTAAAATATACGAGGGTAAAGTTGAGCTTTTAAAACCTAGGCGCACCGACGAACTTGGCACCCACTCATTTTTCTCATTTAATCTCCTCAACCGTCTTATTGAAATAATGTCTACATCACTTTCAAATACTTCCAATATTTCTTTCTCTTCCATATCCAAAATCCAAATTAACATCCTTGACAACGCCATACGTAATATTAAGTAGGTCGGTATAATGACATCGATAATCAAGCTCAACAAATTTTTGACAGTTCAACAATTTTTCAGCGTCATTTTCATTGCTCAATGTAACCAAAACTTTTTATGGAGGTTAACCAAAACTTTTTATGGAAACTTTCTATTTTCGTCTCTTTGAGAACGCATTGTGGGACCAATGTCATAAGACGGTAGATTTAAAATAAACAGAAAAATACGTAAGTAATTCACAGATACGCCTGCGAGTAGTCGCACAAAACAGATACCGTGCGCCAGCGTTGACTGACAGCGCGCGACTGAAACGAAATTTCACTATCAATAATTGAAAATTAAACAATCTTCCATATTTTTTAATATTATTTTAATATGAATATGCTTCAACATGAATATCCATCCAATAATAATTAAAATATTTATTACCATTAATATTATATTATATTCCTAATATTGAACTTGGGTCCCATTTTCACATTTATGTTTTTGATGGGATATCATTTATTTTTGTAAAGGAATTAATATTATTATTCATAATTCAAAAGTGATGTTTTTACTGTTTTTCGAAAAAAAAAACCTATTGCTTGGAAAATATTTGAAACCGTAAAAATTCAGTGATTTCAGATTTTTTCCTTTGCATACACATAATTACCCGACTCTGGACGCCGAATTTCAACTTTCTAGGTCATTTGGATGTGGGTTAGGTTTTTGATCTATTTGTCAATAAATCAGTTGTAAAAATGCCGATATTTAGACGTTATTTTCTCAATAACCATTCGAGCTGTGTCTGAAATTTGGAGTTCTAGTCTACAAGAGTCTAATAAATAAAACAAATTTCATGTGTTTTTGTTAAATAGATTTTGAGTTATGACGTTTGTATAAAGTGGCTCCAAATGGTTCGTGTAACACACGGTTGCTGCGTCGCCAGTTCCTTTTTCTTGAAACTTGGCTGGACACGCTACCGCATGCCTAGATGGTAGAACAGGTAGGTAACTACTCGTACAACTTACATGCATGAATCATTTATGTATTTCGCTTAACTAAATCATTAAATATTATCTATTATCGTAGCAAAGATACTGACTCGATTATGACTCGATATAACACTGCAAATGTTACGCTTGAAACCATAGTTATAGTTAACAAGTCAGATATTCCCCAGTGCCAGCAACCACGATGTGTTTTATAGTGAAATATGTGTTATTCATCGCCAATGTTATTTTTGCTGTAAGTAACGCGACGAATATGTATTGATCTAATGCATACCCATCTAGTAATCTATACACTTATAATTGAATGGATGGATGGATGTTTGTTACTCAATCAGGCCAGAACGACTGAAGTATCTGCATGAAATTTGGCACGGAGATAGATAATAGATCATATATACATCTATCTATCCATCCAAAATTTCCCAGTTACAATATTTGTATATTTTCCGGAATAAAAAGTAGCCTATGTGTTATTTCAGACTATAATCTATCCCTGTGCCAAATTTCATGCAGACCCGTTCAGCCGTTCTGGCGTGATTGAGTAGCAAACATCCATCGTCATCGTCAATTTCAGATTTCCTATGAGATTATGAATTTTTCCGCTGCAAAAAACCTATCTATGGAGGTTAGGTATTGGTCATAGAACCTTATCCCGTTTCCGTTATCTGTGGCCTTATCACTTCACTTCGAATTCGCAAATAACATCAAACCCTCAAGGCTATCAAATACTTGCTATAGTCAAATACCAAATAGAAATAAAAATATTGCTTTTGGCCTGCAATTACTTTTTATCAAAACAATACAATTATTCTAATATGCGAGCTTAATCACATGGGCGCGGTTAAATTACCGGCCATGGCATAGCTTTCTCTCTGTCTCTTTCTCTCTCTGCCTTTTATTCCTCTGTCCTCATTATTGAGAGTAGTGACTCGTTTCGTTTATTAAAGAACATGTTTAAATAGGGGTTTTGTTGGTAAGTACCTACCTCATATCAATGCGGTGGGGTTCCCAGACCATTTTGTATAATATTACTCAACTAAGTGCCGAGTTTATTCAGATCTCCATTTGACAGAATTAATATAAAACATCGGTCCATAGACGAAATAACAAAAATTCCTAGGTTAAACATTATTCGGAGTTGTTAAAAGTATAATGATTATTTAGAAGAGACAAGAAGGCCAAAATCGTACCTCAAAAATGGAACACTAATCTCAGTGCTTGGCTCTATATTTTAGTACTGACATTTGAATCACAGTGACGCCAGTGTAGATTTGAGTCAACATCGACTGATATGATTAAAATATTATGCGTTATCGCAGCCAGACACCGAGTCCGATATTTTGACGTTGAACCTGGCCTTGATGAATTTCGGACTTCGTCTTCGACTTCGTTCCCGTGGATTAAGTTTTTGTTGAGTCTCGGGGAACTCCTTAATTTTCCTGCTTAATTTTCCGGGATGAAAAGTAGTCTTTATCCTTCCCCGAAACCTAGCTATACCTCTATACCGAATTTCATCAAAATTGGTTGAAAATATGAGCCGCTTAAGCGTAGCTCAGACAAACAAACACACTTTCTTATTTTTAATATTAGTATGGATCCCTAGTGTTAAATCAGACTTCGTTAGGTAATAATTCGATCATATTTTTTAATAAGTATGTAAAGCAATGTACCTAATAATCTATCCTACTAACTTTTATCATGTTTACAATCTGTGAGAAAAAGAAAGTTTATCTTAGATATAAATTAACAAGCCATAAAAGGGCTGTTAAGTTTTGGCAATACTAATTACTTTGACTTGCATACCTTTTTTACATTGCTCATCTACTGATATTATAAATGCGAAAGTTTGTATGGATGGATGGGTGTTTGTTACTCAATCACACCAGAACGGCTGAACGGTTCTGGATAAAATTTGGCACAGAGGTAGAAGTCTAGAATAACACATAGGCTACTTTTTATCCCGGAAAATGAAAGAGTTCAGGCGGGAACCGAAAATCCTCAATCCACCCGGACGAAGTCTCGGACATCAGCTAGTCTTATAAGTTATAACGTGTTATGGTATGAAAAAATTCCCATTCGTTTTATTATTTTAGAGAATCACAAAGCAGTGGTTAGCGCTGCGGTCTTAAAGTGGGAGATCCCGCGTTCAATCCCTGGCTTGGTCAATTTGGGACTTTATAATTTCTGAATTTTCTCTGGTCTGGTCTGGTGACCACCCACGTAAAAGACGTGCCGCCAAGCGATTTAGTTCCGGTATGATGCCATGTAGAAACCGATTAGGGGATTAATCCATACTAATATTATGTGTGCGAAAGTGTGTCTGTCTGTCTGTCTACTACACTTTTACGGCCCATCTGTTCAACCGAGTTTTATGAATATTGGTATGGGAATAGTTTGTATACCGGAAAATTAAAGGGTTCCCGCGGGAATCAAAAGCCCGTAATCAAGGCGGACGAAATCACGGGCATCATGTACAAGTAGTATTATGTGACTGCCATACCCCTGACAGGTTAGCCCGCTACCATCTTAGACTGCATCATCAGCATCCACGTGGAGATCACAGTTAAAAGCTAACTTGTAGCGGAATAAAAACATTTACTGAGGAACATGGATGTGACTCGCTCCAGCAATGCTTAGGACTGCGGTTACTTAAGTATCTAAACGTTGATGTTATAATGTAAAAGATTTTTTTCAAAAGAGGAACCGGGTTTCTTGCGGGTTCTTCTCGGTAGGAATGACATTCCGAACCAGTGGTAGATTCAGTCGACATTTTATATGAATAAAAAATGTGAGTTTGAGAATTAATGCTTCATTACAGCTGGCTGGGCTGACGTTGATCGGCGTCGGCTCTGCAGTGTTGGTGTTAGCATCTGACGCGATCGCGGTGATTCCGGTCGGCCTCATAGACGCCATCCCCATCAGCGTCATCGTGCTCGGGTCCATCGTGTTTGTCGTCTCCTTCTTCGGATGCTGCGGCGCCATCCGGGAGAACAGATGTTTCCTTGCTTCCGTAACTATGCCGTAAAAGTTGCTGATTTCACTTGACAAGTCAAATCAGCAACTTTTTTTCAAACGTTATAACCTTTGTTCTTGAATTGCGAAGATAGGTAACTCGAGAACATTGAATTACTACTTACTTATTGAATTACTTGTTTAAATTAGATATTCTCAGAACTTTAATGGTACTTACCTACTAATTTTTTACGATCACAAATCACAATTTTGTTGATAGTTTTATGTTTCTTCTCGGTCTTTTTATGTTGGCATCGCCATAGTTCATAATTTATTAATGGCCATCTATTTAGTGTGAGTGGCATTGCCGTTCTGATTAGATATAAATAAATAAAAATAATACGAGTATAAATAATAAATAAAAACGCGAGCTTGGTATTGGATGGTTCAAGTATGAAATACTGCAATTTTTAACGCAAATCGATAGTTAAAATGGTTTTCAAACATAAAACTGTCAGGGAACGTATTACTGTTTTTGGTAGATCCTCTATTAAAATAATCACTAAAAATAATATTGTATTTGAATAGTTGTCAAATACCTAATCACTCTTATGATCACATCTCCTATTCTACTCAGTGGCTATCAAAAAATGAAAGCCACTTACATTTTTTTTGTATTTATTCTGATTTGGTGGTTGCTAGTGTTCCTTGATTATCATGGACTTTCGCAATGTAACGCCTGCTACTATCCATTCGGTAAATGTTCTCGAAGTTGTGTGAAGTCTACGAATCCACACTTGGACTTGGTGGACTATCGTCAAACCCTTTTCGTTCTGAGAGGAGTCTCGAGTTCAATAGTGAATCGGCAATCGCAATCGGTTGAAATGATGATGACGATGACTAAACAAGGTCTGTCTAGACGTTTTTGTCAACCGATTGTATGAAGCACCTCTTTAGGGTTATAAATACCAACTCCCTCCCCTGACGCAGTGTTAAGGCGCTTTTGTCTTAACGTGCGGAGATCCCGAGTTCGATCCCCGGCAGGGTCAATTTGGGAATTTATAATTTCTGAATTTTCCCTGTTCTGCCCTGGAGGGACGCTTTAGGCGTGACTAGTTACCACCATTCCGGCAAAAGACGTGCTGCCAAGCGATTTAGCGTTCCGGTATGCTGCCGTCTATAATTCAATTAGAGGTATGAATTTAAATAACTGACACGTCCCTAACAGGTTAGCCCGCTACCACCTTAGACTGCATACTCACGTACCAACAGTTTAACTTGCAGTTGACTGCCTCGTTGGTCCAGTAGTTGGCATGTTCGACTGCGGCCGACGAGGTCCCGGGTTCGAGTCCCGGGTCGGGCCATAATTGAGTATTGGGTTTTTCTGATTAGAAATTCTCAGTCCTAGCCTGGAATTAGGAAGTTTGATGTTTGCCCGGTGTTTCACCCCCGTGCCTCGGAGAGCACGTTAAGCCGTCGGTCCCGGCTATTATCGCTATCATGATAATAGTCGTTAAAGCCCGCCAACCTGCATTGGAGAAGCGTGGTGGATCTAAGCTCTAATTCCCTCTCTCCTATGGAGGTCTGTGCCCAACAGTGGGACGTTAACGGGTTGTAGTGGAGAATAAAAAAAAATTATTAATACCATCTTTTACTTCCAGTACGCAATCATCATGCTGCTGCTGGCAGCTGGTAAGATGTACCTGGCTGTAGTGATCTTCCTAGCTATGAATAACATCAGAGAGAACGTGGCGGAGTGGCTCACGAAAGCGTTCCAGAATGACGCGAGGGACCCTTTCCACGCCGTCGAGACTGCTGTAAGCTATGACAATCTTTTTTCAATGCACTTACTCGAAAAATGCACTTACAGAGGCTTGTAAGTTAAATTTACTGCCCGCGTGCAGTAAATATTTACTGCCCGCGTGCAGTAAATATTTACTGCCCTCGTGCAGTAAATTTGCAGATTTTTTAAATTTTTGTAAGTCCACGTTACTTCTAAATAAAAAGTTTTCTTGCAAGAAGGTTCATAATGATATTGACTTTGTTGTAGAAAACCTAAAAAATAATGACATTTAGATGTGAATTGATGAAATTAATGCATAAAATAAAAAAATGTATTTAATATAATTAATTAAATTTGTTTTAAGTTTTATAAATCAAAATAGTTAAGGCTGAATAGTCCAGGCTGGAAGCTAAGAACTAGAACCTAGAGCCATGAATCGAATTAAAAAAACGCAATTACAACAACGCGCCGTAGCGCGCGCTATTTTTAAAAGAGTCGTTGAATTTTTCTTATAAATTATCAATAAATATTTATTTGGCAGAATGGCAGATGGGATGTGGAGTCATAAAATTGAATCAACACTTAGGTATTTTAGATCTGAGAAAAAAACCGCGCTTATAATTGCCGCCAAAAATCTCGAAATAAGTATGGGCGTGAAAAACCATTTTCTAGTGAGTACCTAGTGCCTACCTACTCGACTTTTGTTTTCGAGTTTTCTCACAAATGTATTGAAAAATATTGTGTGATACACGGGCGTTAAGGTTTCTACATCCTCGTGACGACGGTCAGCCCTCGACTGGCGTCATCGGGCTGACATTAGTCAACTCGTATGTAAAAACCTATTTACCGCTCTTATCTCACAAACTACTATTGAAGTGAAACTTCTTTAGAATCGTTGTGATTTGAAAATTCGATGATACGGATGTTGTCGCCACGGTACAAGTGGTGCCACCATTTTTGTAATTTTCTGTTTGATTGTTTAGATGTAGCAGTTAGAAAGTCTGTTTTGTTAATTGTTTTTTATGTTTTATTTCGATCCACCTCTGGTTGATAAAACGAAACGAAAAAGCGACACCAAAAAGAGACAAACATATTGATAATAGGATTTTACCTGCGAGAGAATGAGGTAGAATACAAATTACATTTTATCTCATTTAGGCTACTTTTCTGAAGTTTTACTTGTGCCGTGTGTGTGTTTTTATTATACAGAGTGGCCCGAATAGTGACGTCCAAAGAAAAAAATTAGTTTCTTCGTACCTAGACCTATCTGAAAATGCCCCATGCTTGTTCAGCGATTTTTGGTAGGTTTCGAGTTATAATTTTTTTTTAATTTATCGTGTATCACTATTTAGACCATTCTGTATACACTATCTTTACTTACTTATTACATTAGTATAATTTTGTATTTTTTTTTTCGAAAGAGCATCCACCGAGTTTCTAGCTGGTTATTCTCGGTAGGAATAGTATTATTAAAAATTAAAAAACACGACTGCCCTGCCAAAAAACGAACTAAAAACTTAAAAATCTAAATTAATCTAGTTGAAATAGAATCTTATTCACATTTTTATTAAATGAAATTTTTGTCAATCACTCGATATTGAACTATAGCATTATACTCGTATATCTTTGGAATCAATCATTTTCTAGATGATGATTATATTATAGTTAATCTTATTTTAATTTTTTTTTCAACTTTAGTCTTTAATGCGGTACCATGGTCACCCCATCAATTTTTTTAAAATTTTACTGGCCTATATCACCCGGAATAAGGTAGGGATTCTAACGATACCTCATTTATCAAAATCGGTTCAGGCGTATCGAAGTTATGGTGGAATATACAAACTCACATACATACATACATACATGGAAACAATATACTCCTTTTTCATGCAGTCGTATAAAAAATAAGAGTTTGAGTTGAGTTTTAATTAATTTCAATTCCAGTTCCAGTGTTGTGGCACCACCGGTTTTCAGTCGTACATAGGCGTTGTGACGGCGCTGCCACCCTCCTGCTGCGATCTCAGCGCCGAGGTATGTGATGCAACAAATGCCTTCGAAGGCTGCAACGGCGTGGTCGGTGAATTCTTCGCTACCTACGGCACAGCCACCGCCAGCATTCTCGTGGTCATCATCTGGGTAGAGGTGAGTTATCTAAATACTAGCGCATACCTGGCGTGTGCTACTACGCTAAAAAAACATCTTCGCGTTTGTAATGATACCGGTTTGGGACACATCGGTTGGATGGTTTAAAAGTCTATAACGGACATGTGTAGAGAGGAACATTTTTTGTGTTTTATACATACGTATATCTAACTAGCTGATGCCCGCGACTTCGTTCGCGTGGTTTAAGTTTTTTGATTCCCTCGAGAACTCCTTAATTTTCTGGGATAAAATGTAGCCTATATCACTCTCCAGGTCCTCAACCCATGCCAAAGATCAAGTCAGTCCGTTGCTCCATTGCGGCGTGATTGGAGGACAAACCAACAAACAAACACACTTTCGCATTTATAATATTAGTACGATTCTAAATATATAAAAGGAAAAGGCGACTGTCTCTATCAACGCACAGCTTAAACCATGCAACGGATGGGTCTAAATTTGGCATACAGATAGTTATTATGACGTAGACATCCGCTAAGAAAGGATTTTTGAAAATTGTAATAATTTTTTTCTTATCAATTTAAATTGATTTTGCCCGCATACCTACCTGACCAATAAAAGTTTTGACGGTAACTTAAGTAATATTAATTTGATTTCAAACAATTAAGTACCTGATTAAATGTTTATTTTTTTCAGTTAATCGCAGTGATCTTCGGTTTTAGCCTCTGCAATAATGTCACCAACAAGAGAAGAGAAACTGCATAAACATTAATTAGCTGAGACTAATTTTAATATTGTATACCTAAAACTTTATGTCACTCTGTATGTCTGTATGAAATGCTATATTCAGGTATAGCGGGAGATTTCTACCTATTCGATCGCGGAAAAGGGTGACAGGGCGGAATGATGACAACTCAATCAAATCAGCAACTCTTTATCAAACTTAAAAACGCGCATCTAGCATGGAAGTTGTATGAAATTCACAATATTGACGTCATCAAATTTCAACGCACTTTTTTTCTTTAATCAATATCTTAAAATGGTTATCAAGCTTAAAACTAAACGAGGATGTGAATTTTAGGTCTTTTGGAAGACCCCCTATTTAATAATCAGTTAGAAATAGTTTACTTTTGATTTATGCATCATCCCTATTGGCGGGATTGTCAAGCGCTTAATCACAGTATACAGCTTAATCATTGAAGGCAGATGACAAACGGCGCTAAGTAGAATCTTCCACTAATCCCCAAACGTGTTCATATTTTCACAGTATCGTGTTCTCGAACAATTATATTACTTTTCAAACTCAAACATGCTTGGAAATTTGAGCATTATTTTGACAACCTTCTCCGAGATAAATCGAACTTACCGTACTGGCCAAATACTATATAAATAATGCGAGCAGCGGCCGGCAAATGTTGTATGAAAATCCATATCTGTCGTGGTTTAGCGACTAAATAAATTACATAGTAAATTCATATCTGTCGTTTAATTTAAAAATGGAACGATCTTTTACTCCGAAACATGGCAACCAAGGAGGTAACTTATCAAAGGTTTTATTTAAATTTCGAACTAGCTTGTTACTCACGTATGTGTGCCTCGGCTTCGTCTCGGCCCACATTTACACGTTCGTCCTTCAATGCCTGTTTTGCTGGCCGCTGCAATAATGTACTATATTACACCTACACATGTTTCTATGTTTTAGCCCGAACATAAAGCTACTAATTGAGTAGGCTACTTTTTTGTCACGTACGATTTTCAGTATCAGTGTTTCTCGTTTTATCCGTACTATTACTATAAATTCGAAAGTTTGGATGGATGTATGGATGGATGGTTGTTACTCAATCCCGCCCGAATGGCTAAACAGATGTAGATAAAATTTGGCACAGAGGTAGATTATAGACTGGAAATGGAATGACACATAGGCTGCTTTTTATTTCGGAAAATTTAAGTTCCAGCGGGAACCGAAAAACCTAAATCCACGCGGACAAAGTCGCGGGCATCAGCTGGTTATAAAATAAATATTAGGTAATTTAAAATAACGAAAACGACAATACAGTTGATAACATCACTTTAGTAGTACTTGCGTGCAAGGTCTTTATGATGTCTGCGCGATTTTACTACAGGTAGATTAACTCATTTTCGACTTTTCAGCAAAACTTTTGATAAATATTGATAAAAAACAATTTACTTACTGATATAATTATATATTTTAATGCCTATTATGTGTATGACTCAAATGTGGCTATCGCAGATTTTCGCAATACCATCGTAGATCTACAATCTTGTGACGACTAAATGGTCACTAATAATGTACCTACCTACCCATTTAATTAAGCCTCACTGCTAAAACTAGTAACGTATAACATGTGAAACATATTCCAGTACTTCCAGTATCATACTATGGATAATTATAGATTAAATTGTAAAAAATTTTACTTTTTAAGTAGGTATGTGTATAACCTCTAAAAATAATCAATTTAAGTAGGTATACGATAAGAACAAAATTGTTTTGTATTACGTATGCATGCTAATTATTTATTACTTTAATTTATTCTATGTATGATTCTTTTGTAATATTTGTACCTATGTTTTACCTATGTATAATCGAGAATTCAATCAATGTGTATAACTTATACTATGTATTTTATACTGAGACTATAATAAATAGAATGCTAGATACTTCGAAGTATGAATAGGTAGTGAAAGTGTAAATAATTTCGTTCATAGGATGTACCCGCTAATACAATTATGAGCATTTCACACTTGCGATTTCTTTGTTGTTTATCTTTTTAAGCAATAGTTCTGTGGAAAATTATAAAATTGACAAAAGATAACTGTCAAGTTTCATTATCAACCTTATCAACCCATCACCAGCCCATAACTGACAACGGGTCTACTATCAGGATAGGTTAAGTCCACAGTCCCTAATCGAGTACCCGTACTCGTGACTGCACACATCGAAGAAAACATGAGAACATCTCAGGCATGCACTGTCCTCACGATCCTTTTCGTTTACCTAAATTCTAAAGAAATGATCCCATCAAAAACATAAATGTAAAATGAGAGCCAAGTTCAAAATTGTGATATATATGCCTTGGTTGTTGACTTCAGCGACAAAAGAAGTGAGATCTAAATGGGTGCCATGTTCAATGGTCAGTCCTGCAATTTATTTATCCCATCAAAAACATAAATGTGAAATGAGAGCCGAGTTTAAAATTGTGATATATATGCCTTGGTTGTTGACTTCAGCGACAAAAGAAGTGAGATCTAAATGGGTGCCAAGTTCAATGGTCAGTCCTGAAATGTATTTATAACAACATATAATATTTTATAACAACTTAAAATATCATTTCTTCTTATAACTTAGTATAAAATGTTGAAGACTAAGGCTTTGGCTTGGCTAGTTTTCATATACGAATTATAGCCTTCACAAGTTGTAAAGCTGTAAGTTCTTATTTTATTCTTCCGAAAATTTGGCTAGCTGGTAGAAACTGTACTTTTAGGTACCTACTTAATAATAATTCGTATATGGAAACTAGCCAAGCCAAAGCCTTAGTCTTCAACATTTTATACTAAGTTATAAGAAGAAATGATATTTTAAGTTGTTATAAAATATTATATGTTGTTATAAATAAATTTCAGGACTGACCATTGAACTTGGCACCCATTTAGATCTCACTTCTTTTGTCGCTGAAGTCAACAACCAAGGCATATATATCACAATTTTAAATTCGGCTCTCATTTCACATTTATGTTTTTGATGGGATAAATAAATTGCAGGACTGACCATTGAACTTGGCACCCATTTAGATCTCACTTCTTTTGTCGCTGAAGTCAACAACCAAGGCATATATATCACAATTTTGAACTTGGCTCTCATTTTACATTTATGTTTTTGATGGGATATCATTACTTTTTGTACAGAAATTATTGAACTCAATCTCAAACTCAAAACATATTTATTCAAAATATGTACCTACAAAGTACACCTTCTGAACGTTATGCTAACAGAGCATAAGACGTGATGGTGATAATTAACTACGATATCTTAAAACTAAAGCTACGATGGTTCCAAACGTGCCCTGGTCTGAGAAGAGCCCGCAATAAACTCCGCTTTTTTTTATTATCACCATCTCACAAATATTTGAAATTATATATAATATGTACTTATAATATAACATTACATTATCAGCCGCTATAACAATTCATACCCATGCCTTGCTATCATTCAAATAATCCTTTACACTGTAATAGGACTTTTCTGTTAGTTTAGTTTACGTTTTACATTAGTAGGTACTTATTATTCGGTGTAAGGTCAGTGTGTCACCCACCAGTAATTCTATTCTACGACTCATTGTACAAGATAATTAAAGACGAGAATTCTCAAGAAAAATATATAGTATACCTACAGCCGGTTTCTGAATTGAGAATTTCATGTTGAGTCGGTCTCAAAGACTTCTTAAGTGTGTCTTAAGAACGACTTAGGCAAATTATTGTTTCTGAATTGATATTGCGTAAGGTTTGAGAATTGGAGCTTGCAAATTTTCAAATTTGACAGTTTCGAAACTTATATCTCTGCCAGCAAAATTGCGTTTCAGAGCGCATTTGACAGTGCTCAAAGCTCTCTTTTCTCAGAGTTGACAACGTGATAGATGAGTGACGGATTTCAGCTACTTAAACTTTACTCTCGTTTGAACCTTTGTAAAAAAATCCATTTTTTGCACAATGTCCAGTGAAGATTCTTGCCTGTAAAAAGACAACCACACAGGCGACAAGTTATTAGAAATCGCCTATTGTTTCTTTCAACAACAAACAATTTAACGACCGATTCCGCTTTTCGAAGGAATCTGTAACATTTGTTTTTGGCAAAATAAAGACCAAATTACCCGCAAGAATCCAAAGGTGCGACTGCATTCCGCCAATGTTACAACTTCTAATAGCATTGCGGTATTACGCAACTGGCAGTTTCCAGGCCGTCGTAGGAGACACGGCGGACGTAAGCAAAGCAACTGTGTGTCGGGTAACCGATAGAGTATCCAGTGCTATAGCGATGCTAAGGGCACAATACGTGCAAATGCCTTCTGCTCAAGAACGACCAACAGTGGCTGCAGGATTTTATGCGATAGCATATGATGCTAATTTGAAAATAAGAAGTATCATCGCCCGTTGGCCATGTTTTGTCCATGATACAACAATTTGGAATGATTCTCCACTTGCTGCTCAGTTTGAAGATGGAAGATTTTTGTCATATCTAATTTTAGGAGACAGTGGATACCCATGTCTAAGGTACCTCATGACGCCATTTTTAAATCCTACCACTTCAGCACAAGAAGCATATAACAGAGCACAGATTACTACTAGAAATACAATTGAGAGATGCTTTGGAGTTCTGAAGAGGCGTTTCCCCTGTCTTCATTCCGGGATGCAGCTTAAATTAGGCAAGGTGTACAAGGTTATTGTAGCATGTGTAGTTTTACATAACATGGCCCCAGATCTTGATGATTTTGTTGTAAAGATGTACTTGTTGAAGAGCAAAATGATGTTCTACCTTTGTCCCAAGCTCAACAAGCACAAAATTTAGCTGTAAGATCAGCATTAGTAGAAACTTATTTTACTAATGCATACAGTTAATACCCTTCAGGTAATTATATTTTGTAGTGGAAAATATAATAAAATTAGTAATTTATTTGTGAGAATAAAAAAACCCGGCTGAGTGTGTTTTGGGCTCTTTCAGATCAGGGTGCGTTTGGAACCCTCTTTAGTTTTAAGATACCGTGATTGATTTTATACTAATACTGATGATGCCCGTGACTTCGTCTGCGTGGATTAAAGTTCCTTGATTCCCGCGCGAACTCTTAAATTTTCCAGGATAAAAAGTAACCTATGTCCTTACCCCGGATACAACCTATGCCTGTACCAAATTTCATCAAAATCGGTTGAACATATGGGCCGTGAAAGCATAGCAGACGGACAGACAGACACACTTTCGCATATGCTTGTTTGATACTCAGCGTACTGCATTATTGTCTATAATAACAGATAGGCTTAAAATTTCGGACAGTAATATGAGTACGTGTGCCTAATTTAATAAAGAAATATTGAATAGAAATAAAAGTTTTGTTTTTGAAATGTTGTTTTATTAAAAAAATAACAAATTTAAAAATTTCTTTAGAGGGTCATTAAAACTTATAAATAATAGGATCACGAAATTAAATTTCAAGTATCTAATGCATCCAAAATTAGGATTAGAATATCGAAATAAATGTACTTCACATTAATTTTCTCTCCACCTTTCTTAACTGCATTGTTAATATTTGCATCTGAATTTCATGCCTTTTCTGCTCATTTCTAAATTTTAAAATTTCATTCTTTTTTTTAAGAATCTCTGCAGATTTTTTATGCATACATTGCCTTCATTCTTCTTTGTTTTTTTTTTGCCTTCAGTCTGGAACGCAGCTCATTTGAAAAGTAACTTTTTGGTTCTGGCACTGTATTCGTTTGTGAATGCACTGGATCTTCCACGATTCTTTCTTATGTCTTCTATAAAAAAATGTTACATTACACAATAAATACCAAATTTAAAATTAGGGTTTAAATGTAAATTAAATGGCCAGAGCTAATTCCAAGTAAGTACCATCCTATACTATGGAGTATGTACAAAATTTTAGATTTGTATGCATAAACGTTTTGCAGATTAGTTCATATAGCACTGAAAATTGAAACTGATAGACAGATAAACTACTGAGGCTGAGCAATTGGGTCTTGTTGGCAACCTTTGGGTACAGAGTCCTAAAAAACTAATAATGTGGCTTATTTTTCATCACACAATATAAATTTAGGTAGGTGGTTTTCAAGTCAGAATATATGCTAAACAGTACCTACTCTAGCGGCACGCTATGATGGCCGGTTTGACACATTACAATAGTGATGTGGAATGTCAATTTATTCTCGAACAAAAAACAATTAAGTTTTGTTTTTGTACCTGATTAAATAGGTTTAATAAAACAAAAATGTATATGTTTATTTAATTTATTTGAACGAACTGAATATTTGAACGAAAATGAATATACATACTTTATATGCACACAAGAAACATATGAATACAAAAGATACCAAAAAAGGTGCCACAAAAGGCCATAATTAATCAGATTCGTCCATACTACTATTTTTACTGTCGTCACTGCTATCATCACATACATTAATAATTATATGTTCGTTTTCTATAATAATATTATCTATTTTCACATCTCTTTCATAATCTTCCCTTATTAATTTAACAGTTCTATTCACAACCTTTTCCCAGTCTCCTTTAGTCACATGTTCACAAGCTTCTTCTAATAATTTTAGCATTTTTTTTGTGGTAAATGGGGGTTCTGTATTGTGTCTTGCAGCATATCCCTTAATTTGAGCCCACACCGGTTTGTTTTCTTTTAAAAGACGTACTAATTCCGCTTTTAACATATTCATGTTTGCATCTACGCCATTTTTACGAAGCCATGCGACGATATCAGCTTTCTTTTGGGATTGGGCAGGTGGCTTGTCAATTTGCATCGAGTGGTATGGGGCGTTGTCCATAATTATATTTTTTTGCGATTTCAGAGGTTTGTCCACATAGTGAAAATTGTTCATATTCACAAGTACATTCACCCCTTAAATGGTGCAAACTGATTTTTCTACACTTGTATACATTTAAGAAATCAATTTAATAAATAAATTTTGAGTCCTAAACCTAAAACTACATTCGATAAAATTTATGAATCTCTGCACATCACTATCGTCAATAAAGTAATACAATTATTTCCTTCAAAGTCGTTATCAATTAATACGGAACTTCATGAGCGGACAAACGTCAAACCGGCCATCATAGCGTGCCGCTAGTTTACAAGTAAGAAGTGCTTACTAAATTATTCAGCTGCTTCATCGAAAGGATTCTCATCAGGAAATCTTTAATCGAATTTTCATCAAAAATAAATGCCTGAAAAGATTTTTTTTACTTAATACTATTGTACACAGAATATAATATAGTATAATACTAGATACAAGATGATGCCCGCGACTCCGTCCGCGTGGATAAGGTTCTTTGATTCCCGCGGAAATTCTTAAATTTTCCGGGACAGACAGACAGACACTTTACTAGTATGGATATTAGTATGGATTAAATAAAATTAAACGCATACGTAATGTTGGAGAATACTCAGGGACCATTGAAGAAATACTTAGCTAATTACAATTTGGGAAATCCCAATTTTATCTTTTTTTTTTTTTTTTTTTTTTTTATTGAAAATAATACAATAGAACTTAATGGTAGCTAGCCTAACCTAATTACTATATAAATCATGCCCACGTGGAATGGTGGCAAGAATGCTGGCTGCATTTCCGCGCTGGACAGCCAGGCTGATCCTTTGCGCAAAAAATGAGCCAGCCCTTCTGTCACCAGATGAGGCAATTAACCGCGGTGAAATATCTCGCAAAAAATTTTTGGCACTAAGACTCCACGGCCCAAGGGTCTCCACGGCAAACGGAACAAATATGTAACTCTGAGAGAGGCATACTTCCGCCGCTTGCCGGTTTCAGCTTTTTCTGCTGCGGCTCCCGGCCTTGATGCTGTCTCCCTGATATGACACGGGGCCAATGTGTCTACGCATGTTGCGTCCCACATTAGCGCCCGTCCCCGTTCCCAGGGAACCAGCGTCAATCCATCAGGTCTCTTGCCATCATCCCGACTAATCCCTGCCGGCTCAATGAGCGCAGGAATATCTATGGTGGCAAGAGCCCTTTTGATCGTATCATTGAGAGAGCCATGCCGAAAAAGCCTACCAGCGCTCCTTTGGCAAGAGAGTCCGTGAATTCCAAATTTATCGACCTCTTTTCCACACGGACATCTGTGCTCGAAGCACAGGGGTGTTCCCAATCTGAGACCTAGAGCCACACGAAAACTTTCATTTTATCTTGTGAAACATAAAAAACTTAAGTCTTAACTTAAGTCTAGAGCAAAGCTTAGCTGATTTTTGCTTGAATGGCTAATTCAGAAACCGGCCGATAGTGTACCTAGAGTTACACTGACATTGACAGATTACATCTATGGTCAGACTACCTCCACAGCACATTTCTACATCTCATCAATTATGATTGCAAAAGTTCAAAATCAAAAGTTTTTAGTGAAACATTGAAAACAAGCACGGTAAACAGTCGATATCACTAAAACCACTCTATACAATGAATACAAATCACAATGACTGACAGCTTGAACTGACGACTTCAAATACGTTTCTTCTTTTCTGTCAATGACGTTTCGTTGCACAAAATGCATGAATACGAAGGCAAGGTTTTAATGCAACTATATTATTATTCATTATTATTTACATTAAAATAATAATTATGTGTCATTTTCAATAGTTAAGGAGTTACTACCACCGCTTAAAGCAGTATTGTTTCAAAATAACGGTTGAATGTCACGTACTGTGACGTCCTTAAAATAATGATTATAACACTACAACATAAACGTCAACAGTATTAAAATAATACGGCTTTAAGCAATGGTAGTATGCCCCGTGTCAGACTTTTGATCTATACTTAGGTAGATCAGAAAAATGACGATTTTTGTACGTTTATATCTAAATAACCATTTGAGGTGTGCTTATGAAATTTGGAGCACATATTGAGATACATATGGTCTCAATATATGCGCCAAATTTGACATGTTTATGTGAAATAGTTTTTGAGTTATGAGGGGGTCAAAAGTGGCTCCAAATGGTTCGTGTAATATTACACACGGTGCTGCTCGCCAGTTTTTTTGAACTTTGGCTGGACACGCTTCCGCGTGTCTTGATGACAACTTAATCAAATCAGCAACTTTTTATCTATGTAATTACATAGTTGTGAGCTGTGACGTCATCTAATTTCAACGCTGTTTTTTTCTTTAATCTATAGTTTAAAATGGTAATCAAACTTAAAACTAACCGAGCGTGTGAACTTTAGGTCTTTTGGAAGACTCTCTTATAATTTAAATTAAACTTAAATTAAATAATCAGTAAGAAATAATTTATTTTTGATATAGGAGCATCGTCCCTATTATTTGGAAAAGTTAGAGGTTTAAACTTGATATTTAAACCCTGGACTTCTGACGACGAGGGTATGTACGAATCGCAAGTAAAATTGTATACAAATAATAACTTGTCCATATACTTACCGGACTTTGTACTGTGTTAAAGCATAGATCACACTGGATATACTTAATTTTAGTTTTTATAAGGCGCTATTGATACCTGTAGCTGCCAGCCGTGCGTCGTTTAAATTACCTTATATTTTTCTATTATTGTAATTAATCGTATAGAGTAACTAATGCTTTTTTGGAGCAGCCGCGTAGTTTCGAACCCGTCCGTGGCCCGTAACTAGTCGGGCATTTTTAAATAAATAAATAAATAAAAGCTTTATTGTATCTTATTGCTAGAATTTACACAGTTAATTAACAAACTTATAGTTTTAATGAATATTACTCACGATAGTTTAAACGTTAAAATGATTTAAATATTTCTATTTTTGTAATTAAGTACGGTTTTTTTAAATTGTAGAGCAAAAGTGGTTCAGTATTAATTACAGAAACTACTATAAGAATTTCCTAGTATTTCTAAGTTGTTGTTTGTTTTTTCATCATTCACCCATGTATCCCAGGGTTAACCTGGGTGACCTGCGTTTTATCCTCGATCATAACGGCACCGCCGACCGGTCCGAGTGGAAGTTTGAACGAGCAAAACATTACGGACGTCGGACATGCAAGAAGACATAAATAAACTCTTACAAGACATTGTAAGATGTCAACACGTTTAAAGTTTTTTGCGCGGACAGACTTGAACCGCACAGGCAACACGTCCTTCCTCAAAGACTTATTGTTTTCTGTTTATATTAAAAACAGTAAAGTTTAGTCCAGTATCGATCAGCGATTAAAAATGTAACAAAGATAAATAGACAGACACTGGGACTGTTTCTGTTGTACACAA
Organism: Erebia palarica; assembly: GCA_964035005.1. Lineage (NCBI taxonomy): Eukaryota > Metazoa > Arthropoda > Insecta > Lepidoptera > Nymphalidae > Erebia > Erebia palarica. The sequence goes on from OZ035989.1 coordinate 15,925,978, forward strand.
CCTCTAACTAAAGTAAACCTGTGACTAAACTAACTACACAATAAAAATTCACAGATTTCGCAGTCCCCGCAAGAATCGGACCATTGAAAATGAATACAAAAATTTACAAAAAGAAATTTATTTGAATAACACATTACAAGTTGAATAATAAGAAAATTACTTCACTAAAATTGCACAACTTACTAAGCATCTTTTAACACCATTACCATGACGATCGGTCGATTTATTTATTCCAGCTTTTGTTGATTCTAAAAAAAAATCTCTTTAATAATTTTAAAAATTTACTATTCGATTTTCAAAATTCCAGCTTGAATGCACTTATCGCCTGCATCCGCAGCTTCTAATAGCATTACCATGACGATCGGTCAATGATCATAGAAGCCACATCACTTTTTATATACGGAAATACCCGTTTTTCTACAATCCCAAATCTAAAGGGACATCACAATCACTTACGTCAATTAGTCACAATTATTATACGATTTTCAAATTTTTTTCGCCATTTTGTAGCTAAACTAATAGTCTAGGATTTTTTTTCATTTTTATCTTAAGTTGCATTTGACCGAAATATTTACAATTTAGTAAACAAACACGCCCCAAAAAACCCGCCCTTATTTTTCATTTTTCAAAATTCCAAAAAGTTACCAGTTGTTTTTTAAAATTAAAACGTCTCAAAATTTCAACTCTTAGTACTATTCCCATCTCGACCCTCCCAAAATTCTCGGAGCTATGGCCAAAAATACGTTTCAGGCGATTTGCATCTGCCATTTTCAATGGTAAAATAAGTATTGCTAACCCTTTCATAATATACTCTGCGGACAGCGACCAAACAAGATTTAAAGCTGTCATTTTAGTTTAGTTTATTTATAGATTGTGTTAGTAGTGTGTGTGTGTAGAATTGGCCTCACTTAAAGCACAGTAAACAGATACATTTGTATCTGTTTACTGTGCTTAAAGGGAACGTATGGATTCTTAAACTTTATACGTAACTCGGACAGTGCATTATGCATCGCATATATGCAACGTGCAGTTTCCTATAATAATGCACCTACGCAGATTTAATCCGTTATTCCACTGGCATATAAACTGGTTACGCACGTCTTGAATCCTAAATATCCTACACAGGTTCCTTCACATACCAAATAGCATAACAAGAGCTTTCCGACTACGTATTATTAATTGCCCAGCTGGTTGGAAGAGCGTTAAACTGTTGTCAATTTGATGTTATTTTCTCTTTTATTGTTGCTAAGTAAATGTCCAAATACCAATGTTCAGGGTTATAACTAGCGCTTGACAACAATCCAACATCCAACTTGCTGGCAAGTGGTAATGCAGCGAAAGAAAGATGCTTTTTCATTTTTGATTTGAAGATATTAAGATTAATACTGGAGAACAAAACTAACGGAAACCGGAAGAATTTCCATAAATCTTTTCTTGTTGAGTGCGTCTACCTACGTCATAAAAAATCTGCCTTTCACGTTTCTAACCCCAGGGATCTAACCTGTGCGTGGATAGCAGTCAGTCAAGGCAAGAGTTATTCAGTCTAGACTCTAGAGGTAGGTAGAAGTTTCCTAGGTCTATTGGATACCATTTACGATTGTGGATTATGAGATCTTGGGTTCGATCCGGGGATTGGGCCATCCGCGGATTCGGTATTATGTATTTATGTATAATCTCCACCCCGAAAAACAAATTATTATTTAAATACATCCTCCTTTATGAACATGCCAAAAACAAACCAAATAACATTAAAAATTAAGTCGTATTGCTGTTTGCCTCAAATCACCATCTCATCGTTATCGTATTTTTCAAATAACATGTCAAGTCCGAATCAAAACACCTATATGGTAGGGTTCTGCAGTCATGCCAGTTCCTAAAATCTTTGGCGGTCATTATTTCTTAATGGTTTAAAAATACTATTTTTGCGGCTCTCCCTTTTAATTTTCATGAGAAACTCACCCAAAACATTATTTATCGATGATCATTTTTTTCAGTTTGATCGACGACCTTAAAAAGGTGGCGGGAAGTGGATGGATGAGGAAGGCGGAGGACCGTGTTTGGTGGCGTGCTCTCCAAAAGGCCTATGTCCAGCAGTGGACGAGTACAGGCTGATGGATGGATGGATGGATTATTCATCTGCCTCGTTGGTCTAGTAGTTATCATGATCGACTGCGGCTGACAAGGTCCCGGGTTCGAGTCCCGGGGCGGGCCATAATTAAGTGCTGGGGGCTTCTGATTAGAAATTCTCAGTACTAGCCCGGAGTTAGGAAGTTGGCGGTGTTTCACCCCCGTGCCTCGGAGAGCACGTTAAGCCGTCGGTACCGGTTATTATCACTGACATGATAATAGTCTTTAAAGCCCGCCAACCCGCATTGGTGCAGCGTGGTGGGTCTAAGCTCTAATTCCCTCTCTCCTATGAGAGTGGAGGCCTGTGCCCAGCATTGGGACGTTAATGGGCTGTGGTGGATTTTATTATTCAGAGAATAATAAAATAACTAAAGATAATTTTTTCCCTTACGTAAGGGAAAAGTTATCATTTATTATTTTATTATGACTCTGTATAGTGGTAGTTAATCGGTTTCTATGACTCTACGTTTAAACTTTACAGCTTCTACACGTTCTTAATTATTTAATAAAATGGTTGTGAAACACAAGCAAACAGACGTACAGAATGAAACTAGATGGTTTTTCTTCTTTCTACAGAATCCTTCAAATTTAAACCAATAAGGCAATAACCACAAGTAGGTTGTTATCTCTTCAAGTCACCACCATATTTAAATCGAAGCAATAAAATGGATCCATCCAAAAAAAATCTTGTCCGAAATAAAAGCTACTGACAACGGTAAAATCAGGCTCTACGTACTTACAGCCTGTAGCGGGTCAACGACCGATAATAACAGATGTCATTGTAAAGGTGCGTGTACACTATAGAGGATGAAGAGGCGATATACTTATTATTTTCTTCTCGGAATAAACATTACTGATTAGACAAGTAATGCAACTATAACCATTATCTAAAAGAGTTTAATAATGTTTTTTTTTAAATACTAAAATCCTGTTCATGTATTTACCTACTTTGAAGGGTAAAGGGGAATTTTAGTCAAGTTATATCATTCTGAGTTAATGATCAATAAAAAAAAACCTTGGTACATTATTTTATACTTGGAAATATTTATTTACCTCAAGAATAACAGTGAGTAATGTGTACGCATCACAAGATCACGTCCGGTGTTTATTAGCTCAATGCTTTTTCCATTTCACCTTACTGGAATAGCATAAATGGTGAGCTAAGTGCTAAGACCGGTAACAACGCAACAGCAACGAGTGACAACCCTGAAGTCACTGTGAACCTGAAGTCACACGGCTGTCACTGTGAAATCGGTAAATGGCTTACTTAAGCTATAATAGGCGACAATAATGACCACTATGGTAAGAAGTAGAATTTATGGCATTTCTTGTAGGAACACGAGCAACAAGGAAAATTATGAAGTAACTAGATGATGCTCACGACTTCGTCCGCATAAATTAAGTTTTTTTTATTCCCGAAGAAACTCCTTAATTTTCCGGGACAATTAAATGAACTGTCGATTTTTCGTCTATGTTTTCGTCGTCGTGTTTATCGAAATACGTACCCGTTATTACCTTGTATTATGTCTTTTCGCTATCTTATTTTGTATTTTGGTACGTAATGAATAAATAAATATCGACTTAATCCAAGTTATTATTAGGTAAGGATAAGTAATGGAATGTAATACTTGTTACGTAACGTATGTGATGTGTACTGTTTACACATTGTAACATTTTTTCAGAGCAACTGCTGAGTTGCGGCAAGAATGGCGTCTATGCTCAGAAGAATCATTTTTCCGAACCGTTGGTAGGACAACTTACTTTCAATAAGTACAAGGCTAAGTAAATACCTATTTCAATCGGTTATATAAAAACCTTTTTGATAGAACATGTTTTAACATACTCAAAGCTAAATACATCATCGTCACAACCAATCGACCGCGACGTTCCACTCGTTAGCATGGGTCTCCTCTCGAAATGCTAAAGTCAACAAACTGGCCAAGTAAACAATACTCTATAGTCGCACGTTTGTAAAGGGGCATTACTACTGTCGCTTAGAGCAGTATTATTTTAATATTGTCGTATCTTTTGTTTCAAAATTATAATTTACTAGCTGATGCTTGGTGGATTGGGGATTTTTGTTTCCTGCGGGAACTCTTTAATTTTTCGGGCTAAAAATTCTCTGTGTCAAATTTCACCCATACCAGTTTAGCCGTTCTGGCGTGATTGAGTACCAAACATCCATTCATCCATCCAAACTTTCGCTTTTATAATATTACTATGATATGGTAATCCTTTTTTTTTAGGGACGTCAAGGTACGTCATATCAAACTGTAATTTTTATAATATTATTATTAAAAAATCTGCTATAAGCGATGTCAGTAAGCTCACTGATTTATACATTTCGCGTTCTTTGTAGATTTGTTGTCAAGCGAGCTTTAGCTCTAACTAGGTTAGGCTTTACAACGGGACATATCAATAATTAATTACACGTAAAATGCGAAAGTTACTAGTGTGGCACTTAACTGACCCGGTGGCCAAAATTGGAACTAATTTTTATGCCTGTTAAGTTTTTTTTTTAATTTAACTTAATTGTTTATATATCATGGAGGGTAGAGGTAAGGAGTATCATCTCTTATGGGAGAAAAGTTGAAAAAATGTCCAGTGGTTGCTATAAATAACAGTTCAAAAACCTTCCACAGTGGCGCTGGTGTAGGCAAAGGGTTTTATGGTATGAATATAGCAATTGTAGATGAACTGAATTTAATATTATTGCCGACTAAAGTAGTTAATTATTGGAAATTTCAACAACTTGCGTTGTACAAAATAATGACGAATGTTTTCTTTTCCCTGTTTATTTCTCAAACCTACTCTTATAATTTTTGCGCTTCCTTTTAAATTTACCCTGATCCTAATGTGGCGCCCCCAATTTAATGAATTTCGAAGGATACTTTTTATATACAGACATGTTCCTCCTCCATAATATATCTACTAGCGACGCTGTCACTGGGTTAGGTTAGGTTAGGTTAGATTAGGTTTGTAGGACTATACCAGTGTTGTTTGTGTAAGTTTCACTTGTGACACGCACTTAACCAGTTGCCCTATTGCATAAAAGTTGTGTCATTCATTGTTACAATTTCAATTATTATTGTTTTATGATATTCTTGCCGCGACAATAGATTTAGTCCAACAGCGAGTGTTAGATAGTCGAAGGTGATTGCGATTGTTATACTACAACTGTGGTTATCATAAATACTCAAAATTATCCTATCCCGATCCCCGGGATCGAACACGGGAACTCCCATTGCGCCATGGGGAACTCGGCAAAACTAATGGATTTCTAAAATATTTCTCTAAAGTAATTATATCTTGGGAAACCCGCGTTGATTGGTAAACCTACGTATGCTCCAGACATGTCAATGTATGTGTTTCACTAGGCGACAGGTGGTCACGAAGACATCTCGTTAGAATGTGATTGAATTAATTGGAGTAAGTGATGCGTGATTGTCATTCACCTGTCGTACTCTCAAATGTAGGTACCTACTGATTTACAAGTCATAACTAAAAAAATTAAAAAACACGACTGCCCTGCCAAAAAGTGAACTAAAAAGTTACAAACCTAAATTAATCTAGTTAAATTAGAATCTTATTCACATTTTTATTAAATGATATTTTTTTATGAATCACTGGATATTGAACTATAGTTTCATATATTTTTGGAATCTACCTACTCATCGCATTTTCTAGATGATGATTATATCGTAAATCTTATTTTCGAATTTATTTTTTCAACTTTTATAGTCTTTAATGCGGGACCATGGTCACCCCATCAATTTTACTAGCCTATGTCACCCGGAATAAGCTAGGGATTCTAACAATACCTCATTTATCAAAATCGGTTTAGGCGTATAGAAGTTATGGTGGAATATACCAACTCACATACAAACATACATACATACATACATACATACATGAACCCTGAAAACAACTACTACTAGACGATGCCCGCGACTTTGTACGTGTTGAGTTTTCTTTCCTGCGGGCACTCCTTAATTTTCCAGGATAAAAATAAGCCTATGTCCTACCCCGAGATTAAACTCTACATCAAAAACATCAAAATCGGTTGAAAAGATGAGCCGCTAAAGCGGAGCCGACAGACGGACACTTTCGCATTTATAATATTAGTATGGATGCAGATACAAGTTAGTAATTATGATCTCATGTGTTGGTACGTGATGGTGTAGTCTAAGTTATGAAAATGGGCTAATGGGGTATTGCAGTATATATGAAACCCATGCCCCTAATAGGTAGGTATGTGCGGTTTTTCAACGGAATGCCCAATCACTTGGCGTCACGGATTACCAGACCCAGACCGAAATCAATTTAGAAATTAAAAATACCCCTGCCGAGAATCGAATCTAGGACTTTACACTATTAAGACCACGTCACTCACTAATTTATTATTCTCAAAAAATTAAGGACATAGTGGATTTTTATTTAGTAAAATATGTAGCAACTTACCTTAATTGCTGACCTCAAAAAATGTTTGGTTTCTTACTGTATTTTTTGGGACGAGGCATTTTATTATATTTTTTATCAGTCGCGTTTCTAACCTGAAAATACTAATTTAAAAAAATACCATCAGACAAAACAATTCATATTACCTAGACATAAAACATAGTATATTAAAATCAATATAATAGATACATAATACATAATACATTGTTCAACAAGCTTGAGCAAAGCTCTCTTACAAAAGACTTCAACGCTCTCGAAAAGTTATAACCACGAATAAAAGGTTGTTTATTAGGTCTATAACTACTTTATGCAGTCTTTATTTTTATTTCTTTTCTGCCAAACTGCACTTGGCCAGCGTGGTAGACAATGGCTAAACCTTTCTCCTTCCGAAAGGAGATACCTACGTGCTCACTAGTGAGACGGTAATGGATTGAAACGATAATGACGATTTGACAGTTAACCCATAATAAGTAACGGTACATCAAAGATGTAAATTCCAATATTTACATATACATACCACTGCCTGCCGCCAATTGACATACACCTTTACAAGTAACGATTATTATTTAAAACCGCTGAAATAATTAAATTTTATGGTTATTAACTCTGTGATTTGATTACGAGCCAAAATTTAGGGAGGCCGTTGAACCGTGAAAGTTTGTTTTTATACTGTGAAATCTTGGCGAATTGTGATAAACCGAAAAACACTTTTTGAAAATATGTGCCTGCGACTCTATAATGGACTACCTATACTTTATCAATCTATCTATCTATCGGTATTTAAGCTTTTGATAGATTATAGCCACGTTGGTCTAGCGGTTAGCATGTTCCACTGCGGCCAACGAAGTCCCGGGTTCGAGTCCCGGTTTGGGCCATAATTAAGTATTGGGTTTTTCTGACTAGAAATTCGTAGTACTAGTCCGGAGTTAGGAAGTTGGCGGTGTTTCACCCCCGTACCTCGGAGAGCCGGTTAAGCCGTCGGTCCCGGTTATTATCACAAATATTATTATAGTCGTTAAAGCCCATCAACCAGTATTGGAGTAGCGTGGGGGGTCTAAGCTCCAATTTCCTCTCTCCTATGATAGTGGTGGTTTGAGCCCAGCTGTGGAACGTTAATGGGCTGAAGTGGATAGTGGATGGATTATAGGTCAGCATTGGATATGACTCTGCATGAACATGGGTGATCCAAACACTTTATATAGCCTCTCACCGTCATACTTTCACACCATCCTAATCTATACAACTGTTATAAATGCCAAAACGTGTTTCACGAGTCAAGACCCTTCTGTTTGTCTGATTTTGACGGAGATAGGTAGCAACCCGGGGAAGGACATGGGCTTTTTATCCCGGAAAAAAAGAGTTCCCACAAGATCTTACGATTAAGCTCATTCCCACGAGTTTTGGACTTTCTTGAGGAGGTCAGGAAACGGCCAAGCAATACCTTTTCACCAAGATGAACAGTTTGTAAGACTTATTGGTAGAGTTACTAATTAATAAAATGTGGTACAGTCAAGAGTAATTAAAGCTATACACTTTGGACTTGGAACTGTCCCCATGGGCTAGGATACGCAACACAAATCGGAGCTCAACTAGGGGCTTGGCTCTACTGAAGATCTCATAACTTTTTAACAGTGAAAGCATTATCATTTAAACTTGTGAGTCTTGGCAACCACCTTTACATGGAATATTTAGCGGATTATATAGTAAAACAAGATTTTTGTGTTCGTGTATCACAAATATATATTTAGTATTCATCCCGCGTCCACCCAGATGAATGAGTCCTACAGTTGTAGAGACTTTCTTGAGATGAATACCTGAATAGACTTACATTCGACACCTGACCTCGAATGCGGTACGAGTAACTGCTTAGTGTACGCAAAATCTACTTTAAATTGTTGCATAAAACATAACAAAGCTTAAATAAAAATCATAGGACCATCCTTAAACATATCTAAGAACCTTGCCAGACGTTATGCTTATCTAGTGCAAAAAACCGCATATTAATAATCCAGGTCCAGTAGTTTTCCAGGTTAATAATGGTAACAAAAAAGTGCACAAACAAACAAACGCACAACCTCTTACAAACACATATACCGTCTCCGTTTCGTCGGGGGTAAAAATATTCAAACAAAATCTCTACATAATGATCTATGGCAACTGATTTTACTTTAAAACAACAACAGTATGAATATGCCCTTATGATGATTTTTACGTAATACCAAAACTATTAACTTTCCATTGTTCAACAGCCTAAATTAGCGTGTAGGAAATTTAAAAAATACTCGTCTTCGTTGTAACGGAATGTGAATATAGACATTGCTGGACATACCTACTTAAATTATTTCCGAAGATCACCAAAGACCAACGGCACTCAGAGACTCGCCCTGCACCCTTATACCAGCTAGTGGTAGATCATCAGATGAGATCGCAGTCAAGGGCTAACTTGTACCTAGTGGATCATACTAATATTATAAATGCAAAATTGTGTTTATTCAAAGTCAAAGTCAAATAATGTTCAATTTATTAATATTATTATTAAACTCTTTATTTGTACCACACATAACAAAAGTAAATTACAGAAACATAAAATAACACAAAGAAGTACAAAGGGCGGCCTTATTGCTAAGTAGCAATTTCTTCCAGGCAACCTTATTAGGAGAACACAAGGAAACCAGGCTGTAGGTGGCGCACAATTATACTAATACTACATACAAAAAACTACATAACAATACATAGACAAAAATACACATATATCTTAATACATGCAATGCATAAATATATTATAAAATAACATATAGAATACATACATACCATATAAACTTAAATATACAATTACATACTATACATACATATACTTACATTAAAATTAAATGTAAACTAAAGTTGTTTTCAATTTGTAAGGAAGTGCGTCTTATGAGCATTTTTGAACACGCCCAGCGATTTCGACTGTCTTATATTCAGTGGGAGTGCATTCCACAGTTCAATTGCCTGCACAGTAAATGAATTTCCGAAAAATTTGGTTTTATGTGAAGGCATTTTCAGAGTAAGCGTTCGACAAGTTCTCATGTCTGACTGCACCCCAATAAATTGAAACTTCTCTTTAAGATAAGAAGGAGTTTTTAGGTGAAATAAAACACAGTACAGAAGAGAGAGAACGTGCATATCCCGGCGACGGCGAATAGGGAGCCACTTGAGTCGATTTAGGTAGGTATACACTTATTGACGTCCAGTTATTTATAAAATAGGTGATATTTTGATTTTGATGATTTATAATGGTGATAATCAGTAACGGTATCTTAAAACTAAAGCTACGAGGGATTTGTTGGTTTGTTTGGCATGGGTATAGTTGAGGACCGAGTGACATAGGCTAGCTTTTTATCCCGGAAAATTAAAGAGTTCCCGCGGGAATCAAAAAACTTAAACCACGCGGACGAAGTCGCAGGTATCAGCTAGTAAAAAATTTATCTTATTTTGACGACCACCTCGGCACAGTGATGCTGTGGTCTTATAAGTTGGAGGTCGATGGTTCCATGCCCAGCAGAGCCAATTTGGGAATTTATGATCTCCACGTGTCTCTGGTCTGTTCTAGTATTGTCGGATGCTAGTTATGCAACGAAGAACTTTTTGAGCCTTGGGAAACACTTTTTTATTATTACACCAGTTAACGATCTCATTCACCTCTATTTATCTTACACTCTATCACTATTGGCTCAAACCAATACCGTAAATTCCGCCAATCACAACAATTGAGATTGTATTGAATAGAAGCAGGCGTTACTTTACGGAAGTCCATTAACACGTTTGCTGCGACAGTAACTTTTCAAACTTTCCATTCCTTCGGTACAAGGCCTATAAACCTGGTAATAAAACTTCCATTGTGGCGGCACAAGGCTTATAGACCCTGTAAAAGGACATTGTTCTGTCCCCATACAAAGTTCGCCTAAGAACCAACCGTCATAAAACATTGATTACTGGGTTCAAATTAATACCTTTTTATACTTGAGAGCAGATTAAAACTACGGACACTTGCAAGAAAATTACTTATTACCAAAAAGATTTTCAATTTTGAGTTTATTTCAGCATTCACGATCAATCTACTTGAACAAATTAATATCATCTCTATCCATTTGTAATAGAGCTGTAAACAGTATGTAGATAAGACAAGATTCGCCGTAGTTCATCAAAAACATTACAGACGGCGTTATTAATAATGCAGGTATCGTCATAGTTCATCGAGAACTTCACAGATGGCGTTAAAAATATTAAATTATTGTACTTTCAATAGATGACGTTGCGAGGTTCCGAATACTAGCGCACTTAGCACTTTAAGCAGCTTTTATTTTGTTTCTTACGATACAGATCTAGCGCTCAAGCGGTGGTATTGTATATTATTTAAAACTTAAGTTATTGATCTGTGGTTAATAATCCAGAGACTGAAACGTATAGTAATCAATTTAATACCCATTTACTTATTTTTTAATTAATTTGAAGTGTCCGTTAAATTCTGATATTTGGAATAAAGACTATAAATTAAGCTAAGAATTACTGTATATTTCAAACGTGTGTTGATTCTTAGGCGAATTTGGTCAATGTCTTTTAAGAAACTTAAATCCTTTTTTTGGCTTCATGTAAATATATATTTGTTTTTTTTGCTTTGAATATTAATAATAATGAATTAATTGACATACACCTGAAGGCGTTCGTTAACAACTTGTTTAGTTTAAAAATTATCCCATCAAAAACATAAATGTAAAATGAGAGCCAAGTTCAAAATTGTGATATACATATATGCCTTGGTTGTTGACTTCAGCGACAAAAGAAGTGAGATCTAAATGGGTGCCAAGTTCAATGGTCAGTCCTGCAATTTATTTATCCCATCAAAAACATAAATGTGAAATGAGAGCCAAGTTCAAAATTGTGATATATATGCCTTGGTTGTTGACTTCAGCGACAAAAGAAGTGAGATCTAAATGGGTGCCAAGTTCAATGGTCAGTCCTGAAATTTATTTATAACAATATATAATATTTTATAACAACTTAAAATATCATTTCTTCTTATAACTTAGTATAAAATGTTGAAGACTAAGGCTTTGGCTTGGCTAGTTTCCATATACGAATTATTATTAAGTAGGTACCTAAAAGTACAGTTTCTACCAGCAAGCCAAATTTTCGGAAGAATAAAATAAGAACTTACAACTTTACAACTTGTGAAGGCTTTAATTCGTATATGAAAACTAGCCAAGCCAAAGCCTTAGTCTTCAACATTTTATACTAAGTTATAAGAAGAAATGATATTTTAAGTTGTTATAAAATATTATATATTGTTATAAATAAATTTCAGGACTGACCATTGAACTTGGCACCCATTTAGATCTCACTTCTTTTGTCGCTGAAGTCAACAACCAAGGCATATATATCACAATTTTGAACTTGGCTCTCATTTCACATTTATGTTTTTGATGGGATAAATAAATTGCAGGACTGACCATTGAACTTGGCACCCATTTAGATCTCACTTCTTTTGTCGCTGAAGTCAACAACCAAGGCATATATGTATATCACAATTTTGAACTTGGCTCTCATTTTACATTTATGTTTTTGATGGGATATCATTACTTTTTGTACAGAAATTATTGAACTCAATCTCAAACTCAAAACATATTTATTCAAAATAGGTACCTACAAAGTACATATGGGCGCAAACCATTATTTGATTAAGTATTTATTTTAATTATTGTAATTTTAAATATGTTTTGATTTTCGAATGTTACTTCCGGTGTGATTGATTTATTAGTTTTTGTATTTATTTTTGATATTTCATTCACATCCGTTAAGCGCTTGTTTTGACACTTCCGTTCGACTTATATTAAGAGTTTTGTTATTGACTTCCGTTCGACTTATATTAAGAGTTTTGTTATTGACTTCCGTTTATTTTTATATTTTTTTAGCGTTAAGGGTTCTGCTTTTGATTTCCGGCAGAATAACTTAATATTAAGATTTGTTTTTGACTAGAGGGTATAAATACCATTGTAATGGAGATGCGAGGATTATTATTAAGTATTCTCTTTGGAAGATTAAACATCGTTACAATCGTCTAAGAGGTTTTTCTACAAGATCTTTCTAATTTACCTACACTTGTGTGCAACAACATGTCTGACTTCGGTGCCAACGGCGATGATGCGCCGATAGCAGCGGTGGGATCCACTTCGCCTATACTGAAGACTTCAAGATGCGGGGCCCGCAATGTTGACGAAACCATTGCCAATATTGGCATTTCACCGCATGAAGCTTGCATGAAGGCAATACTGCAGCTGAAAGGCAGAGCGAAGACGTAGGCAGATACGTGGTCCCTACAATCTATCACATGGGAGCAAGTAAAACAAGACCTGATCCAGACGTTTGGTGAAGAGTTCCGGTATGCCGATGACGTCCAGAAATGGTGCGACTACACGTCGGACCAGGCTAGCAGCTACGCAGACTACGCGACCACAGGTTGGACGCTCTTCAAGAGAGTTCGACCTAAAGCCTTGGATGCTGAGGTAATTGATGCACTTATAACTGGTATTCGCCCCGATTTTATAAAATGTGAATTATTACGAAATACGCCTGACTCTTTGCCCAAACTAGTTTCCGTCTTGAAAACCTTCCGAAAACGTGATCGACCCAAACTTGACGGTACCGACAAATCCCCGTGTAACAAAAAGCCCCGTCTTTCGGAAACCACTGATCTACGAGGTCAGTCGTCAATCTGTTTTCGATGTAAGACTCCTGATCATCATTTCCGTGATTGTAAAGATAAACCAACAGTAAACTTAGACTCTAGTGTGCCAGCAAAGTCGACCATCCAATGTACGCCAGAAAAACTTAAGTTAATCGAATGCAGATATTGCTCTAAAAAGGGGCATGTAGAAAAAAATTGCTATCGCAAGTAAAGGGATGAACAATCTAAGTTGACTAATCAAAAAGTCCGTAAACTTTTGTGGTCCTATAAACCGTTGCATGACCACCGTCAGAATTGGTCCTAATACCTATCCTTGTCTTTTTGACTCCGGTGCAGATTGCTCATTAGTGCGTAAAAGGATTTTTGGTTCGATTCCAAAAGGAAGTCTGTTATTATAAATTTCACTGGAATAGGTGGTGTTAATGTCACATGTTCCCAAAGTATTACAACCATTGTTGAGATTGATCAAGTTAGTGTAGAATTAGAATTATATATAGTGGAAGATCATCAAACCCAATTCGAAATTTTAATCGGTTATGATTTGGCACAAATACCGGGTCTTGCTATCACGTTATCTGGTAAAAAGTTGATTGTCTCTAGAAACATGATCATTAATAAATGTTCTTTAGCGGAGTCTAAAATTAAATTAAATACCGATCTTTTTGACCCTATCATGTTAGATAAATTAAATGTTAATTTATACAAATTTGAAGAAAGTTTCACTTCGGGTAATAAAGTTTCTGAGGTCAAAACTGGTCAATTAAGTATTAGATTAAAGAATGAAGATAAGATTGTCCAGCGTAGGCCCTATAGACTATCGCCAATAGAACGCGAGAGGGTTAAATAAATTATTGATGATCTCAAGCAAAACCATATAATCCGAGACAGTTCATCTCCATTTAGCAGCCCTATTTTGTTAGTTAAGAAAAAGGATGGGTCTGACCGACTATGCGTGGACTTCAGAGAATTAAATCCAAACACTGTCAGGGATAATTTTCCTTTACCCTTAATCGCCGATCAGATAGACAGGTTAGGCAAAGCTCGTTTTTTCACTTGTTTGGATATGACTGCAGGCTTTTATCAAATACCTACATCAGTAGATTCTATAGAAAAAACCGCGTTTGTCACACCGGACGGCCAGTTTGAATTTTTACGCATGCCTTTTGGGCTTTGCAACGCGCCGTCCGTTTACCAGCGTGCCATTAATAGAGCTTTGGGTGACTACAAGAATAAGATTGCTCTCGTTTATATGGATGATGTCCTTGTCATGTCAGCAACTGTAGAAGGTTTAACTAATTTAGAATTAGTATTGGAAAGGTTAACTTCTGCTGGTTTTTCTCTAAACATTAAAAAATGCTCATTTCTAAAAAAGTCTGTTGAATATTTAGGAAATTTAATAGAAAACGGGACTGTAAGGCGTAGTTCTAAAAAAAAATAGATGCGTTCTCTAAGTCTGCTGTGCCAAAAACTATTAAAGAATTACGTCAATTAACGGTTTAGCTGGGTATTTTAGAAAATTTGTTCCAAATTTTTCGAAGATTATGTCCCCATTATATGAACTGACTAAATCTGGCGTACCCTGGGAGTAGACAGAGCGGCAAGAAAATGCGCGAAAGGAAATAATTCATAGATTAACATCCTCTCCACTCTTGACAATTTTTGACCCCGATCTGCCATGTGAACTCCACACAGATGCTAGTTCTCTAGGTTATGGACAGTTTTAATTCAACGACATGATAAAAATCCTCATGTCGTTGGCTATTTTAGTATGCGAACAACCAATGCTGAGAGCAAATATCATTCATATGAGCTTGAAACATTGGCTGTGGTAAAAGCTATCAAACATTTCCGCCACTTTTTGTATGGAAGATGTTTTAAAGTTATAACCGATTATAATTCCCTCAAAGCCTCTAGAACCAAAAGAGAGCTAACACCTAGGGTGCACCGTTGGTGGGCATTTCTTCAAAATTTCCAGTTTGATATCGAGTATAGAAAAGGCGATAGGCTTTCCTATGCCGATTACTTTAGTCGTAATCCTGTAGAGAGCCCCAGTAAAGCTATTAGTGAAAATGTCTCATTACAATTTTCAGTAAACCTACATTGGATCATAATTGGCTTCTCGTTGAACAAAAACGTGATCCGGTTCTTAAAAATATAGTAGAACAACTTGGTTCTGACACGATCCCAAAAGATATAGCAGATACTTGTCATATCCCAAGATACTTAGACGTAAGGTCCAAATCGACAATAAAACTCGTAAACTTATTATTGTACCACGTAACTACAGATGGAATTTGATTTCCCACTATCATGATAATCTTCAACATTTTAGTTGGGAAAAGGTTCTAGCTAAATTAAGAGAGCAATACTGGTTCCCTAATATGTCACAACTAGTTCGAAAGTTCACTGAAAATTGTGTAAGTTGTAGAATCCGTAAGGGTATGTCTGGCGCTAAACAAGTTACCCTCCATCCTATAGATAAAATTGCAATCCCGTTTCACGCCGTACATGCTGACATAACTGGACGTATGAACGGTAAACGTAGTAATGCTGAATACGCATTTGTGTTTATAGATGCCTTTACAAAATATACTCACTTAATTTATACTAACGATCGGACATCTGAAACGGCAATATCCTGTTTGCAAGAAGTAATTTCTATTTTTGGCACCCCAAACAGACTGATAACGGATCAGGACAAAAGTATGACCTCAACTGATTTTAAAAACTTTTGCCAACGTTCCGGTATTCAACATCATGTTGTAGCTAAAGGCGCTAGTAGGGCAAACGGTCAGGTGGAGCGTATTACGAAAATTATCAAAGATAACATGTCGGTTGTAGAGCTTAACAAACAGTGGCACACTGCTATTCGAGATTTACAGCTAGCTATTAATTCTACAGTTTCTAAAAGTACTGGAAAATCGCCCATGGAGCTATTATTCGGGAAAAAGTGTTCACCACCGGGTATTAAGCTCTTACAAGTCGACGACGATACACCAATTGTAGATATTAATACTATTAGATCATTATGTAAATTAAGGATGGACGAGCGATCATTTCGGGACAAATTGAGGTTTGACAAGGGCAAAGCTCAAATAAAGCCATTCGAAAAGGGGACTTTGTCTTAATGCATAAACATGAAAGACATACTACAAAACTTGGTCCTAAATTTGAAGGTCCCATGGAAGTTCTAGAAGTACTGCCTAATAACCGCTATAAAGTAAAACATGTCAATTTGAAAGGATGTTCCGAAAAGATCGCCAGTCATGACCAGCACCTTGCTAAAGGTGCTGGTCTCACCAGCACCTTTAGCTCAAAATGATCCATTCTTGGATGATGATGATGAACCGACCGCATGGGCAGAGAAGTCTGTGGAGACCGAAGGTGCTTCCACTTCCTTTGCCGACAATGTTGGTTTTATATGATTGCATTTGTGTTGACAATTGATATGATTTATGATTTATTTTTGTAATAATTATTAATGTGTGTGCGTCAAATTTATTTCTCCTATCCAATATCCTTCCTAAAACGCTGGCTGGCCACCATGCGTATCCTCTTAAACCTGGTCTTGGTGGCTAGATCCCAGTATGGGTGATGCCTTGTGTGTTGGCTAGATCCCAGTATGGGTGATGCCTTGTGTGTTGGCTAGATCCCAGTATGGGTGATGCCTTGTGTATTGGCTAGATCCCAGTATGGGTGATGCCATGTCTGAATGTATGTCATAAAAACAGCGCAAGGGACGCGCTGGAGTCAGTTTGGCCGTATGGGCGCAAACCATTATTTGATTAAGTATTTATTTTAATTATTGTAATTTTAAATATGTTTTGATTTTCGAATGTTACTTCCGGTGTGATTGATTTATTAGTTTTTGTATTTATTTTTGATATTTCATTCACATCCGTTAAGCGCTTGTTTTGACACTTCCGTTCGACTTATATTAAGAGTTTTGTTATTGACTTCCGTTCGACTTATATTAAGAGTTTTGTTATTGACTTCCGTTTATTTTTATATTTTTTTAGCGTTAAGGGTTCTGCTTTTGATTTCCGGCAGAATAACTTAATATTAAGATTTGTTTTTGACTAGAGGGTATAAATACCATTGTAATGGAGATGCGAGGATTATTATTAAGTATTCTCTTTGGAAGATTAAACATCGTTACAATCGTCTAAGAGGTTTTTCTACAAGATCTTTCTAATTTACCTACACTTGTGTGCAACAACATGTCTGACTTCGGTGCCAACGGCGATGATGCGCCGATATACACTTTCTGAACGTCATGCTTAAAGAGCATAAGACGTGATGGTGATAATTAACTACGGTATCTTAAAACTAAAGCTACGAGGGTTCCAAATGTGCCCTGGTCTGAGAAGAGCCCGGAATAAACTCAGCTGTGTTTTTTTTATTATCACCATCTCACAAATATTTGAAATTATATATATGTACTTATAATATAACATTACATAATCAGCCGCTGTAACAATTCATACCCATGCCTTGCTATCATTCAAATAATCCTTTACACTGTAATAGGACTTTTCTATTAGTTTAGTTTACGTTTTAAATTAGTAGGTACTTATTCATAATAAAATTTATACAAAATGGTTTTGTTAATTTACTGCATTTTCCTACGTTTACGGGGTATAATTGTCTTTTTTGTGTTATTTTCTATATTTTCTTGTACCTTTGAAATATTCGAGTGAATGGCCCATTCAGTATCCGGATTTTTTTTAACGCGTTTTCTGTTTATACTTAATTTGGCCAAGTCGGGGCGGTATTACAGCACATTTCTACATCTCATCAATTTTGATTGCAAAAGTTCAAAATCAAAAGTTTTTAGTGAAACATTGAAAACAAGCACGGTAAACAGTCGATATAACTAAAACCACTATATACAATGAATACAAATCACAATGACTGACAGCTTGACCTGACGACTTCAAATACTTTTCTTCTTCTTTTCTGTCAATGACGTTTCGTTGCACAAAATGCATGAATACGAAGGTAAGGTTTTAATGCAACTATATTATTATTCATTATTAGTTATATTAAAATAATAATTATGTGTCATTTTCAATAGTTAACAACACAAAATTACGAATTTAAACAAAGACCTGCAGTAGTATGATTTATGTAATCGGAGTTTTTTTTTTACTTAACAACTCTTGTTTTATTTAGTTGTGCATGCACTATGCGTAGAATGTAATGCAATTTGCCGCAGGAAGTGGACGACGGAGTTACTACCACCGCTTAAAGCAGTATTGTTTCAAAATAACGTTTGAATGTCACGTACTTTGACGTCCTTAAAATAATGATTATAACACTACAACATGAACGTCAACAATATTAAAATAATACGGCTTTAAGCAATGGTAGTATGCCCCGTGTCTGAGTTTTGATCTATCCCTTGATCATAAAAATGACGATTTTTGTACGTTTATATCTAAATAACCATTTAAGGTGTGCTTATGAAATTTGGAGCACATATGTATCTCACGGGTCTCAATATATGCGCCAAATTTGACATGTTTATGTGAAATAGTTTTTGAGTTATGAGGGGGTCAAAAGTGGCTCCAAATGGTTCGTGTAATATTACACACGGTGCTGCTCGCCAGTTTTTTTGAACTTTGGCTGGACACGCTTCCGCGTGTCTTGATAGCTTTATTCAAAATACAGGGCTTAATCACCCTGTGCCGCACTGAATACGGGAAGTTTGGTGCGTATTTTAAGGATGTGAAATAAAAATATCGATAGCTGTAATTAAGTTTTAATATAATGAAAGAAAAACAAACATGATTTAATGTTTTTCAATAAACCATGGGTAGCAAAAGTTTTTTTTGCACTGAACACATTTAGATAAATTTTTTTTAACTTTTTTGTCAGCTTGGCGACTGGTTAAAAAAGGTTCGGAGTTTTGCGTAACATCCGACACAATTCCTCTTCTTATCACCCTTTACCAAAGTGTGTTTGTCAAGTTTTTGTGCGGGTTCTGAAAAGATAAATTTATTAATTTATTATTATTTATTTGTATGTGTATGTGTGTGCACGTGTGAGCGTGGATTGGATGTGGATGTGTATATGTATGTGCATGTGTAAGTGTGCGGACTCATTTACGTCTGCGTTGAAATTACCTATATCATTGTCACAGTCCTTTTTTGTAAAATCTTTGATAATTTCCTCCACAAATTGTAGTTTTGGTATTTTATTCCCATCATTAAAATAAATAGTAATGATGACTCACCTGTCTCTGATAAATAAATCTATTTAGATTTAACTTTCACTGCATCACTGTCCTCGCAAACATCATATTATAATATATTTTTTCGGCACCGTTTTGTTGGTCTTGACGCCATGTCGACACGTGCGTCACGATTGCAAGCCAACACTAGTCGCGCGAAGCTAACGCGGGGTGCGGCACCAGGTGAGCGGAGTACAAGGTGCTTCGACTTGGTTTCGCATTATGATCAAATTTTATTTCTTCCGTGCGGTGCCAGGTGTAAAAACCTGGTATTAAGGTAGGTACACCATTGGATTCTATTTAAATAATACATCTTAGATATATATTCATCTCTGTCCTACACCGAACCAAGTTAAAGTTAGGCCTTCCGCGCGACAAGGAAGTCTATACTTTTCTTAGCCGCACTGTAAGCGTAGACGTGTACAAGGTGTTAAGAACCTGGTTTCGCACTCAACGTGTTAAAGTGAATGAACTAGAAGTTTAATTCGCTATAATCCGCTACAGCCTACAGTAGACAAATCTGTGTGATACAGTGCGTGTCTTTCACCTGCAGCATGCGATTGTAACAATGATTGATGCAGTTATTTCGAAATAGGGTTAGAGAATTCTCACATCAGGCCTATAGTTAGGACCGTAAAATGTACAATTATTTATATGCTAGTTAGATTAAATTGACGAAAGTCAAACTCGCAACTTGTGACCTTTTTAGGCATGTGCCCTGCCTACATACGCAAACCACTTTGACACCTAGTATCAGTCCAAGTTCTTTCAGTAAATAATACTAATAACTCGGGGGCTACTTTTAATACTTTGACCGAATATCTATTATACTATATTATTTTTATATTAACTGTCTATATGAGAAAAAAATATTTTCAATAATCCGACTGCCAAGGCTATTGTGAAGAAAATAGAAAACCGGTCAAGTGCGAAATAGACTCGCGCACAAAACGTTCCGTCTATCACACAATGTAAAATGTTATTTTGTAATTAACAAGAAAGATGTCATAACTCATAACAGCACGTAATCAGCTGTGAAATAACTATTATATAATACGTGGCGCTATAGACAGACAACGAAGTGATCATATAAGGGTACCTTTTTATTTCCTCTTGTGGAACGGAACCCTTCAGTGTATTTACCACACCGAAATTAGACCTTTTTGGAGGTCGGTTAAATTTAGTTCCAGCATTGCAACTTCACACGATGGGAATTTCCGTCTTCCGTCTTTCTACATAAATGGAAAATCTTTAAGTAAATCCCAGCAGCTTGAGCACATTGAAATGTCAGTCAGTCCGTTTTTCTTTTCTCGACATACCTACTCGTTATGTGTAGTAAAACCATAACTAAGTGATTAAATGCAAATATTTTAAAGTTTTATGTGTTGATTAAAACTATAAATACATTAAATATGGGTTTCTTATTGAAAATTTAAAAAAAGTTTAGGTATTTTTAAAGATCTACATTTGCTGCGTATTTATCGATTGGAACAGATTTTTTTATGATGATAACATTCTTCAAACCAGTTAATTTGTACCGTCATACTCATCAAGTAGCAAGCTGCCCGGAGCTAAAAATATATATAACATATTCCTTTGCAGGCAGATAGGTATGTTTGTGTTGCAACGAAGTGAACCTTGTGTTTTTCCTATGATTAAATTTATCAATAAAATCTTGTTATAAGAAATGGCACGTTCTCATATTTGGCCAATATACTCGTAGCCTTGTAGATTTTGCAAGGATTATCCTCATGCCAAATCAATAATTATGAGTAAGTACATCATAATTATTGATTCATTATAAAAGCGCATATTAAAATTGCAAACAATACAGGTTTCGTATTTCGCAACTGGAGCCCCCTGTTACGGCCCTGGTTTTAAGCAAAAATTAATAAAAATATGTAAATATAAAGTGCAAATAAAGTATCTGAATCTGAATCTGAATCTGAATCTGCAAAAAGTGTTTACAAAACATAGAAATACCTGATCTTTCTTAATTACATACAGTTGAACATTTCCATAACGCTAAACTTTTACTAGCCATTCGGAGAAATGAAAAGGCCACGGCCGCGGCAAAGCGCTAGTTAAAAGCACAAATAATGTCTGAAACATTTAGAGGCGGGCGTCCGCCTGGTTGCGAGCCGCACCGTTATGCGCCTGTTATAAATGTAGGCCCGCCGCCGGCCGACGCAGTTCCGCGCAGTCGCTATGAGGTTACACGCGTTCATACTTGCCGCGTGCGTGTGTGCGCACCACATACGTGCAGCTTCCATCCCCGACAACAAGTTCGACCTCGATAACGTCGACCTCGAAGACGAACAACCTACTCTTCTCAAGGAAGATACCTTGAGAAACACCAATGATGTCATCCCAGTCAAAGTTATCGAGGACCCAGTAATAGACGAAAACTCAAATGATTATATCCCGCCCTACGACACCAACGTCATCGTGAAGAGGGTCGAAGTGGACTTAAACAACCCCGGTCCACCACAGAGGCAGGAACACGAAACGCAGAACCCAGAAAACTTCAGCGACAATGATAAAATTTTTGTCGCACTCAAACACACCATCGAGCAAGCAGAAAACGCTTTCAACGAAGGTCTCAAAAGTGTGTCCGCTAGTTTCAAATCTTTCTTACAAGCCAACGAAGACCTGCCAGCCATTCGGCAGAGTATCACAAATTTGAAAGGAAGCTTCACAGGTCAGATTGAAAAACTAAATGAAACGATCAGGACTTACTTAAAACCGCAGACCGCAACATCCGGTGAGAGTGCGCGTAACCCCAAACTGGAAATGGTTCAGGCACGTCTTAAATTATTAGATAACAATTTTAATCTAGGACTCGACACTCTAACGGAAGGAGTTGAATTATATTCTATTATGAAAGAGGAAGACGAAGCTGAGAAAGCTATTGCACTTAAAGCCGATGTTAAGGCCGAGCCAGAAGTTGTTCCGAGTGATTCTGCAAGTGGCCCAGCCCCTGAGAAACCAATTGACAAACCTGCCCCTGCGAACCCAGCACCTGCAAACCCTGCACCAGCCAGCAACCAGCCAATTCAACAATACATCGAAAACTTACAGCATTTTGTGTCGTCTTCACTTCAAAATATGTTAAATACCTGGAATCCAAATAATGCAAATGGACAAAACGAACAGCCTGGTTCGGGTTCATTCTTTAATTTTTTCCAAGGGATAAGTTGGCCGAACATTTTCCCAGGTCAGAATTCTGGTGGCCAAGCGCAAGTGCCTGCCGTGGAGGTGCCTGCTGGGCAAGGGCAGCCTTCGAAGCCCGCTAACACACAAGCAGATGCCGTCCCAGCACTTGCGCCAGCACCTCCCGGTCTCTGGACTCCACAGGGATTCTTCCAATCAGTATCATCTTCAGTAACATCTTCATTGAACAATATTCTTAACCCCGTCCAGAACAACCAACAGCCACCCCAACAACAACCACAACAACAACAAAGCATACCACAGCAACCACCCAATACAAATCCCATCCAACAAGTGATACAGAACATTGTATCATATATAACTCCACAGACACCTCAAGCTCAGCAACCAGTTAAACCTGCCAATCCTAGTTCACCAGTAGCAGCTGTCGCGCCAGAGAAAGTTCCAGAGAAAGCTCCAGAGAAAGCTCCAGAAAGTGCTCCCATCAAAATAGAAGCCGTATCTGTACAAGGGAGCAACTCTGTGCCAGCACCGGCCAATGAACAACCTCAAGAACAGGCTCAAACCAACCAAACCAATCCCGCCTCCGCTCAAGCTGGCCCCATACAACAATTGGTACAAAACAATCCCATAATTAAAGGAATACAGAGTGCAGTTCAGAGGATACAAGGCACCCCAAACCCTGAAACGCCCAGGGAAGAAGTGATTAAAGAAACTCAGGATAAAGAGAAAATCGAGGATCCCAAGGGACATTTTCACGGCGGACATTGGTCGGAGAATAATGTGACACACCAAGGTCAGTTTTAACTCTATTTTACTATTATTATTCTTCTTAGTGCTAGTTTTCGGTATTAAACCATGTCCATGATCTGAACAAAATTATAGCTTCAAATCAAAGAATGGATGCTCACTTATTTATTTTTACTCATACCTATAGTAGGTACCTACCTACTGACTGTCATCAGGTTGCCATAAATAAGTCGTTAGCATTTAAAATAATAAATTACTAATTTTATATGACCAGCGATCAGGCGCGGCATTTAATTTATAAATATTTTTTTTCAATATAGTGACACAATGGGGGACATTCGTTAGCGGTCTCATAAGTAACATAGGCGCCTTGCTAAATGGCACTACAACCTCAGTATCGACTGCGGTCAATAGTGCTATCAATACCATAGGTGCAAATCTTCAGGTATCAAAGATTAAATGGAAATCGCTTATAATATGTGTGTAATATGTCTTGTTCGTTTAAAACTAATTCTATGTTCGCTTATAATCTGATTTTAACTCCACCAAAACGTGCGCGATGCACTGCGAAGATGCATTTATGTTAAGAGAAGAGAAGAGAAGCTTATCCAAGAAACCCCGAACTCGGAAACGAACGCCTAAAAGCGAGTCACGTACAAGCTTTTCGCTAAACGGCTTCTGCAATATGTCGTTGACTTACCTACCTATTTGGAAAATTGGACATAGATAACGTAGTATTTTTTGGTATCTCATTCTTAATACAAGTTAAATTATCGTAATAATTTTGGATATAAAATTAGTGATTAAAAGAACTTACAAAGTGAAGTTCTATCATCATAATCATATGACTCGCTTCATTCGAAGATAAAATTTAACAGGTAATAGTATTGTATTTTTAGATTAAGCTAGTAGGTGATTTAATTTTTGTGAATGTGATATTGGTATCTACTCTATTATTATAAATGCGAAAGTTTGGATGGATGGATGTTTGTTACTCAATCACGCCAGAACGGCCGAACGTACCTGGATGAAATTTGTCAGAGAGATAGATTATAATCTCGTATAACATACAGGCTTTTTATCCCCGAAAACTAAAGAGCTCCCGCGGGAACCAAAAAACAACATTTCACGCGCACGAAGTCACGGAAATCAGTTTATAGATAAATCCGTAAAATTCAAACCTAAATACAAACTAGAATTAATCATCAACAAATCTTATTTGTTTAATAAAATAAAGAAACCTTTAGGTACTTAGGTCCATGCAAATTGCTATTTTACAATCCCTGCGAATAATCATGTAATTAATAACAGTTAATTAATAGACGATCAATGTTACGTTAAACGTCGCTAACAAAAACTGTACGTAATTAACACAATTATTTAAAAAATCTTTAATTACAATTAACTTACTCAGTTTTATTACAGGCGATTCTGGCGACAGCGGCAGGATAGAAATCAAAGTGGAGGAAGAGAAGGTACAAAACACCCCTTGTGCGGAAAAGGAAGTTCTAGAAGAGCCATTGAAACCGGAAGAACTGAAAACCCCGGTTGCCGACAAGACTGAATGAGTCGTAGTGTGATAGTAGCTAAACTAATTATTTAATATAAGGAATGAAAGAAATGACGTAAACAAAGAAAAATTCGGAAGTTTAATAAAGGAAACTTTTGTAATATGTTGTTTAATTTTTCAAGGAGGTAGAGGTTAATGAAATTAAATATAGATTTTCTGATGATTTTGTGGTGCGAACAGCTTAACAATCCAAAACAATAAGGAAGCCCTTGGCTGCAATCACACGTCGTACTTTTATACGACTGCCTGAAAAAAGGAGTATATTGTTTTCAGGGTTCATGTATGTATGTATGTATGTTTGTTTGAATCTATGTATGTATGTGAGTTTTTATATTCCACCATAACTTCTATACGCCTGAACCGATTTTGATAAATGAGAACTCGTTAGAATCCATAGCTTATTCCGGGTGACATAGCTAGTAAAATTAAAAAAAAAAATGGGGTGACTATGGTCCCGCATGAAAGACTAAAGTTGAAAAAATACCTGTAATAATAATAATAATAATAATAATGATATATTATTATTATTATTATTATAACATTTGTACTTAGGTGGAATCGTTTCTGAAATTTTGTGTTCGTTATGCTATTGCGCAATGGTGGGTTGCAGTATATTAGGCCGCAAAAGCCGCAGCGAAAGGAAAATCGATGAAATTACATTTCACAAGTAAGTGGTCAAAACCTTGATATAGTGACACATTAATCTTTAAACCTTTATATTATCGTAACTATAATCATGTGTAACTAATGTTTACTCAAGTAAATGAAAGAAATAGGGCCTAATTTTCATAGTAAAACTGATATGAAAAGTTTGCTAATAAAATGAGTATATTTGAAGTGTTGCCAGGACCCAAATTCAAAGTCCTTCCATACGGACATAGCGCGCACGGCCGATTTTTTGTCTCTCTTAACGTACAAAAGTAAAAGCGACACAAATAAATAAATATTATGGTCTGGTTTTATTATCTTTTACAATAATTCATACTTATCTTATAAATACGGAAGTGTGTATGTCTGCCTGTCTGTCTGCTACGCTTTCATGGCCCACCTTTTCAACCGATTTTGATGTTTCGTACAGGGATATGTAGTATTTCTCGGGGAAAGGACATAGGCTACTTTTTATCCCGGAAAAGTAAGGAGTTAAATAAAACACTGTAATTGAATGAAATGATTTAACCCCTATTTAACTTCCCACCAACTTTTCTGGCCTTATTATTATTTATTGTTCTGTTTTTGTTTGTCAAAAGTTATATTCAAGGAGAAAATGTGAATTAAAGTTAACGTAATTCTAATATTTTTCGTAAAAGTGCATAAGTACATTATAGCCATCTACAGCATGGATGAATTTTTCAATGACGGCAAGCCAAATTAAATGCTGAGCCAAACTAAATGCAAATACATTTACATTGTTGACTGTAATAATTATAATGGAATATTTCTTTGACTCTTGACAAGTGCTTAATATTTATTGATTTTTGACTACCTCACTCCTCATGCTAAGAATGTGTACTTCCATTCGCGGACATTTGCTAAATCAAACCAATATAAATTTTGTTGGCTAAAAGATGGAAAAGTTTTTCTTAAAAAAGATGTAAACCATAAAGCTTTTCTTATAAACAATATAAGCATGCTTGACTCTCTGGAGAGCCAGCAATGACTATATGATATTATGTTCTTTGTAGTTTCATACTTTAATTCAATTAGGCTTGAATTTCTCTTCATTAGTTTTGTATATAACACTCAAAACAAGATAGATACCATCTACTTTTTCCAACTTATCATAATTGCTCTTAATATAATGTACTTACCGCAAATACTCCAACCATTTAAGTATATGAAAATGTCGATCGAGTCAGCTCTCACATCAACCATATTATCAAATCGTCTCTATATACGTACGGTACGTACGTTTTACATATATATAACCTAACTAACATGGCGGACTTTACAGAACTAGCTCGCGATATTGATTCTATTAATATCGCGAATTCTTATATGGTTTATGAGGCTGAAATGTGTTCCAAACTTTTAAAAAAGGTAAATGGTTGCTGTTTAACAGTAATTACACAAAATATCTGGAGCATCCATAAAAACATTGATAATTTTTGCGTCCTACTAAGAAGATTGGCGACATCCAACTTTGATATTCTTGTAATGACAGAGTGTTTGCTATCTAAGGATAATGATGGGTCAGACATTCCAAACTTAACCGGTTATCAGAAATATTACACTAAAATTAATTATAACCAGAATGATGGTGTGGTGATATATGTTAGGGATAGTATTAGTCCTATTCGCGTTTATGAGCCCCTAGTACAAGAAGCAAACTGCTTGGCTGTAAAGCTATATGCTAATCTTACTTTAATTGGATTATACCGACCGTGTGCATTTAGAAAGTTGACAATTTTGTAAATTCCTTCGACCTCCTGCTAAACAAACTCAAGGATCAAAGTAATATAATTATCGCTATAGATCTGAATATTAATATCGTACCGCCGAAAGATACTAGCTTGTCCATTGATTACCTTAACGTGGCTGCTTCCTATGGTTTAATGGCCGCACACACACATCCTACTAGGTCTGACACATGTTTAGATCACATATTTCTGAAAAATAGCTCAAAGTCTAAAGCATTAATAATTATGTGTAAAACAGACATCACAGATCATGATACTGTTATTCTAAAACTTAAATTAGATAAAGATACCGAGCCGAAAAAAAATTATAAAAAAACTTTTAAAAAGATCAACTATGATGGCGTTTTTAAAAAACTAATGGGTGTTCACGCCGTTTACACACACACACAAAAACGCAATTACACACTAATTTAAGTACCTCATTCTAATTACCTCACCCGTCTCCTTCCCACTACCCAGGACGAAAGGAGACAGCGAACTCATCAACGGTCAATTTTCTACCGGTGTTTTGAACCACCAGTCGCCTATCGTTCTCCGCTGACCGCTTACGCTAAGCCCGTCGCATACGCATTATTTTTGCACACGTTGATTACGTGCAATTTTCCTAATTCTATTTAAAAACCCACGGGTCGACCCACGCGAACCATAAATCTATATACCATCAAAAACAATTACTTATGGTGGGTGATCTAATGTGAATCAGTGCAGTGCTTTATCCAGCTATCGAAGAGCGCAAGGACACTTTGAGGTAAGTCCTGGGTGTCCTCTCACAGTCTATTCACTTTTCCCACCATATTTTTGGTCCTTCTCCCTCGGATATCTTCCTTTATCCCGCTATATAGGTACGTATTTATTACACCGCTAAACCGCTTAATCCGCAATATTTCACGCATTTTCACACTTACAAACCACACCTTACGGTCGCCATCTTTGAGTCACGTATACATATCTCGTTAGAAATGACGGACAAAAAGGATTTAGAAATCGAAAT
Source organism: Erebia palarica (assembly GCA_964035005.1). Classification (NCBI taxonomy): domain Eukaryota; kingdom Metazoa; phylum Arthropoda; class Insecta; order Lepidoptera; family Nymphalidae; genus Erebia; species Erebia palarica. The sequence continues at coordinate 15,954,421 of OZ035989.1, forward strand.
TCGCATGCTAGAAGCAAAGCAGCAAAGCTTTTATAAGCAAATGCAAAATTTATACAATTTAAGTCGCAATCTCGAGAACGATGTAATACTTAAAAACTTTTTGATCAGAATTAAATCTATCGAAACTTTACGGAATGATTACACATCCGTAACGGATCAGCTTAATTTAACTAATTTAAGAGCTAATCCAAAGGCCACTATTAATTTTGATACATTAGCATCGTTTGACGAGTTATATTGTCACGTCAAATCCGCAGAAACTGACGCTTTAGCCAAATTATCGCAAAATACATCACATAATTTAGACCTACTTAAAAAATTGCCTGCTTTGGAGTTGAGAAGTTTCGATGGAACTCCTAGTAAATGGACAGCTTTTTACGAGAATTTTAGTACGCTTATTCATAACAATGCGAAACTATCAAACGCTGAAAAAATACAATACCTCCTAGGCAAGCTGTCAGGTAAGGCTTTAATAATTTGCTCTGGCATACAACCAGTAGCCGCTAATTATGATATACTTTGGAACGCTTTGAAAGAAAAGTATGAAGATAAAAGAACTTTGGCATCGATGTATTTTGAACAGATTCTGTCATTTAAAGGTAGTCAAACTACCTCGCAAAATTCTTTAGATTTGTTTATAGAACAATTTTGTTCCGCACAAGCCGCTTTAAAACGTCTCGAAATCACAGATTTAGCTGATTTTATCTTTACTCATCTCGCTTTGTCTAAACTAGATAAAGAAACGGTAACACTTTTCGAACAAGCTCACCGCAGTGAAAAAATGCCGTCTTTTGATTCACTAGTTCAGTTCGTAAAAGAACAAAGCAAAATTTATACGCTACGCAGTCCTACGTCTTCAAATATATCTAAACAAAAATCCAAGATTACGCCGCAAACAAATCGCATTAATAATGTACCCGCACGCTCCTTCCATATAAATAACAAGAACTATACAGAACCTATAAAGACGACATCCACGTTTGTGTCGTCCACTAGTAAAAACCTACCTAAATGTCCGTACTGTAAAGACGACAGTATTCATCCGCTTTTTAGGTGCAATAAGTTTATGGAACAAGATCCTCAATTTAGAGTACAATTTGTCCGTAAAAATAACCTATGTATAAATTGTACTGGATTTCACAGCCTAGAAAACTGTAAAAGTCGCGTTAGGTGTTATTGTGGAGGGTCTCATCACTCAAAATTACACGCGGGAATCGAACCCGCGACCCCGAGCAAAGCGTCTACTCCGAATGACGTCACTGGTGCAAGCGATCGTAGCTCGACGCAGTCAATACCTATCGCACAATCCACGCACACTACTGCGCCCGCGCCGTCTGCACTATGTTTGACAGACCACGTATTGCAGTCTCGCATGCAATTCAATACGAAGCAAACAATCTTATTACCTACTGCATTAGTTCATGTTTATAATAATTTAGGCGAACGTTTTAACATGAGAGTATTATTAGATAGTGGTTCTATGTGTCACATTATCACAAAATCGTTTTGTGATCGCATAAACTTAAAGATTAATGCCTCGCCTTCAGTTGTGCAAGGACTCGGCCTTTCAGAACAACAAGTTCAAGGTCTAGCTCGCCTTACACTTTACTCGCGTTTTGACGACCGCGTCAATTACGCAATCAATGCACGCGTTGTCGATACGATATCGGACAGAATTCCAAATGATTTGATTGATTTAAGTAATATATATCATTTGAAGAGTTTACCTCTGGCTGATGACGAATGGCAAACACCAGCTGAAATTGATTGTTTGATTGGCAGCGAATTGTTCCCATTCCTCCTGGGTAATCTTAAAGTTGTGTCCCCTGATTCGTCGGTCGTCGGTGTTCAGACATCGCTCGGCTACGTTATAATGGGAAAGGCACATTGCCTCGCTCCTCCGCTCTCTAAGGAGAAATCCCTCCATGCTATCTTCAAAACTACTGAACCGACTTTGGAGGAACTTGTTCATCGCTTTTGGGAGTTGGACACGGTGCCTAGTGGAAATCATTTGAGTCCTGACGACGCCGCTTGTGAACGCATTTTCTTAAACAGTATTTCACGTGACAGTACTGGGCATTATACTGTCTCACTTCCGTTCAAATCTGACCCTGCCATACTCGGTCGTTCATACGAGATAGCTAAACGCCGTTTATTGAACTTGGAGAAGAAATTGAATAATATTCCCGAATTACGCAAAGATTACAATGAAACCATTTCCGATTACATAACTAAAGGTTATTTAAACTTAATCAAAAATCCCGAGCCAGGTCCGTGTTACTACATTCCGCATCACGCTGTGTATCGTCCGGACAAAACTTCCTCGCGAACTAGGGTTGTTCTAGACGCAAGCTGTAAGACTAACAGCTACGATAACTCCAACCGCTCGCTAAATGATATTTTATACACGGGACCTAACTTGCAGGCTAACATATTTGATTTATTAATTAACTTGAGATTATTTTTAATCGCCTTATCCGCCGACATTGAAAAAATGTATTTTCAAGTCAAACTTTCACGCGATCATCATCGCTACCAGCGCATCCTATATAGGTTCGATTCAAGCGATCCCGTCGAAACTTATGAATTTAACTGCGTATCGTTCGGCGTGTCGAGTTCGCCGTACCTAGCTATGCGCGTAGTGAAACAGCTCGCCGAAGATGAACGCGCCCGCTTCCCGGCCGCTGCCTGGGCAGCCGAGCGTCATTTTTATATGGATGATTACGTCTCGTCTGTACCTTCCGTAGAAGAGGCTAAGAATTTATACAACGAACTCGTTCAACTCTTCAGTGCTGGTGGTTTTAAACTTACGAAATGGATTTCGAACAGTACTCATTTACTACAAGAAATACCTTCTGATCTACGATCGCCAAATATCGTACAATTTGATGAAAATTCTATTACCGCGAATACCAAGATCGTCGGTCTACGATGGGAACCGAACGAGGATGTTTTTACATTTAAAGTAAACGTACCTAAAGAAACTAAATGTACGAAACGCATTATTCTTTCGGGAACCGCGAGATTATTCGATCCGCTTTCACTACTAGGCCCTGTAACTGCTTTATTAAAATTATTAGTGCAAGAATGCTGGAAACTAAACCTAGGTTGGGACGACGACGTTCCCGCTAGTATAGAAGACCAGTGGTTGCAGTTACAACGCGAACTTCATTTATTAGAACAGTTACAGATCCCGCGACACATAGGTATTTTACAAACGTCGCATAATATTTCGCTAATAGGATTCGCCGACGCCAGCGAAAAATGTTATGGTGCTGTCATTTACTTACGAGTCAGCCCTAATAATACGGATAAAGGTCAAGTCACATTACTGTGTGCAAGATCAAGGGTGGCCTCACCTAAGTGCAATGTATCATTGCCGCGACTAGAACTTTGCGCTAGCCTTCTGTTATCAAACTTAATCGTTGCTGTTAGGAATTCGATTAGTGAACGCGTCACAATAAATAAAATAATTGCATTCTCCGACTCCACGATTACGCTCTCGTGGATCCGCGCGCCGCCTCATAGATTTCAGACCTTTGTCGCAAACAGAATCGCCGCTATAAACGCTAACCTTCCATCTGAAAACTGGCATCATGTTTCTGGAAAGGAAAATCCCGCAGACATAATATCGCGACCTATCATGCCGGCTCAACTGATAAATAACACGCTTTGGTTTCACGGACCCTCATGGGTCTCGCAGCCGTTCTGCGATTGGCCCATAAACGCTTATACGCCACACGCGATTGATGAGTTACCAGAGCATAAAAAGCTTGTCACCTTAACCACTAATGTCTGCGATACTGAAGATTTGTATAACGATTTATATAACTCTGCTAATCGCATGTCAAATTGGAATAAATTCATACACTCGTGGGTTTATGTGCTACGCTTTAGCAAAGTTTTAAATTCACGCGGTTATATTACTGTCTCGGATTTGGAACAGACTGAGATGTATATATTACGCATTATACAAAAGAGACATTCGTTCGACACGCGCAATGCCGCCCTACGAAAGCTAAACGCATTTACAGACTCAAATAATATAATACGCGTCGGCGGGCGTTTGTCACAATCGCAATTAGGCTATTCGCAAATGCATCCAGTCGTGCTCCCCGCGAAAGATCGGATAGTACACCTTATAGTGGACTATTTCCATAGACAAAACGCACACGCCGGTCCTTCTTTACTACTCGCACTGTTACGCCAAAATTATTGGATTATCGCCGCTCGTAATATGGTTCGCAAACGCGTACAAAGTTGCAACCGCTGTTTTAAAGTAAAACCTAAAAATACTTTTCCTATAATGGGAGACCTGCCTCACTATAGAGTTAGTGAAGTTAAAAGTTTCGTATTCACGGGCGTGGACTACGCAGGTCCATTTTACGTTACTCCTTATCGCCGCCGCGGTGTTAAGTCTCTTAAGGCTTATCTGTGCCTATTTATTTGTCTTACTACAAAGGCACTCCATTTGGAGCTGGTCTCCGACCTAAGCTCCCAGCTGTTTCTGGACGCATTTCGTCGGTTTATAAGTCGGCGCGGCCCTGTTTCTTTGATAGTAAGTGATGGGGGTGGTGCCTTTGTTAAGGCTAATAGACAAATAAATGAGATACACAAGCTTTTATCTGAGGAAAAATTTTTAGATCAACACTTAGGAGATCTACGCATTCAATTTCAAAGAAACCCCCCTTTTGGACCGCATTTTGGGGGGGTTTGGGAGAGTCAAATTCGTTCAGTAAAAATGCAGCTGTCAAAAGTAATAGGTACTCAAACTTTAACGTATGAGGAGCTAAACACTGTTCTAGTCCAAATAGAAGGAATTCTGAACAGTCGTCCACTATGTGTGTTGAGTTCGGACCCTTCCGAGCCCACTGCGCTTACACCTTCTCATTTTTTAAATATAACGCCACTTAAATACTTACCTGCCGAAGACTTTACCGAAGTACCGCAGAATAGACTCAATCGCTACGAGTTACTTACAAAACTTGTTCAATCTTATTGGCAGAGATGGAGTCGCGAATACTTGTCCTCTCTCCAAAGCAGACAAAAGTGGAATACTCCATCTCATCCCATCACAATTGGTTGTATTGTTATAATTCGTGATGACAATTCGCCACCTCTGAGTTGGCCTTTAGGTATAGTCCAGGAGGTTTACCCTGGTAAAGACGGAGTAGTACGAACCGCTAAGGTAAAAACGCGTACAGGTTCTTACGTAAGGCCTGTTGTTCGGCTATGCCCTCTGCCACTCCAATAATAGTATTTTGCAACTCCGCTATAGCTTAAGTTAGTTTTTAATTATTTTCACCTTTCCACTTTCAATACATTTTTTTTTTTTTTTTTTTTTACCAATATCGCTATTTGCTTAAACAAACTTTATCGCTTTCTGAAGGCATCCCTTCAGCCCGGGGGATGATGTTCACGCCGTTTACACACACACACAAAAACGCAATTACACACTAATTTAAGTACCTCATTCTAATTACCTCACCCGTCTCCTTCCCACTACCCAGGACGAAAGGAGACAGCGAACTCATCAACGGTCAATTTTCTACCGGTGTTTTGAACCACCAGTCGCCTATCGTTCTCCGCTGACCGCTTACGCTAAGCCCGTCGCATACGCATTATTTTTGCACACGTTGATTACGTGCAATTTTCCTAATTCTATTTAAAAACCCACGGGTCGACCCACGCGAACCATAAATCTATATACCATCAAAAACAATTACTTATGGTGGGTGATCTAATGTGAATCAGTGCAGTGCTTTATCCAGCTATCGAAGAGCGCAAGGACACTTTGAGGTAAGTCCTGGGTGTCCTCTCACAGTCTATTCACTTTTCCCACCAATGGGTATAGATTGGAAAGTCGTAACTCAACTCTCAGATCCGGAAGAAGCTACCCACATATTCATAAATATGATTAAAAGCACCATGAATGAGTTCACGACCTATTTTTCAATGTCAAGGAGGCAAAAAAATTTGAAACCTTGGATTACATCTGGAAATATCAAATGCATAAATAAACGTAATAAACTACACAATAAAGAAAGAAAACACCCAAATGACGAGGATCTAAAGATAACATATAAAAACTACAGGAATACATGTAACAATCTGCTTAAAACACTTAAACGTAAATACTATAGACAGCTCCTTTACAAATATCACAACAATCTTAGACATACCTGGATTACTATTATAGACATTTGTCAATTAAGTAGTACAAAAGAAGAATCTGCACCACTTCTTGAATTAAAACACCTACCTCAGGACTCTATTAATGATGTGAACTTATATTTTACAAAAATAGGGTCAGAATTAGCTAATAAAATCCTAACTAACAATAGCCTCGATCATGATCTATTAGCAAAAAACATACCACGTCAGACAACTTCTTACCACTCTCTAGCTATTTCGCTTACCGACTAATACGAAATTCACAAGATAATATCATCTCTAGATGAGAATGTAGCAGCTGGATGGGACAACATTCCAATAAAAATCATAAAGATGGCTAAAAACAATCTTTGTCATCCTATAGCTCACATTACTAATCTGTGCATAACATCTGGAATATTTCCTAAACCTCTTAAAAAGTCTATAATTTGCCCAATTCTTAAGAGTGGTGGTAGAGATCGTGTCGCTAACTATCGACCAATTTCGCTCTTACCCGCTTTATCCAAGATAATAGAAAAAGTTATTAACTTACGCATAACATCTTATCTAGAACGCAACCGCATATTCTCTCCGAACCAATTTGGATTCCGCTCAAATAAATCGACTGAAGATGCGGTGTCAGTGATTATAGACGATTTAGCTATTCATTTGGATAAAGATCAAAAATGTTTGGAGTTTTCCTTGATTTGGCGAAAGTTTTTGATACGGTCTCTATCCCTATTCTCTTAGCTAAACTGGATTCGTGTGGCGTTCGAGGTCTACCGCTAAAACTCTTTGAAAGTTACCTATCAAATCGCACACAATCAGTTAAAATTCTTGACTATATAAGTAAAGAAGAATAAGTGACCTTTGGTGTACCTCAAGGCAGTGTGTTGGGCCCAACTTTATTTTTAATTTATATAAATGCCCTTTGCAATATGCATATCCAAAATGCCAAAATATTTACATTTGCCGATGATACAGCCATACTTTTTACTGGAAACTCATGGTCAAGACTTAAAGAAAATGCAGAAGCTGGCTTAATTATGGTCCAAAAGTGGCTAAATAATAACCGTTTGACTCTAAATATTCAAAAAACAAAATTTATGACATTTTCATATTCCAAACGTACCCAATTGGAACAGGATCAAGTAAAGTTGAAAATCCACTCGTGCCCAACTACCAACATGCCTGTCAATGAAAATCCATGCAATTGTCCGGTACTTAGTCAAACTAAAGAAATTAAGTACCTCGAAGTCCAACTAGACCAACACCTAACATGGGAAAATCATAATAGTAGGCTAGCACAGCGTATTAGAAAATTAATATTTGTATTTAAAAACCTTCGCTTCATCGCAGACGGGCCTTTAATAAAACAAATTTATTTTGCCTTAGTGCAATCAGTACTTGCATATTGCATTTCAGTTTGGGGTGCAGCGGGCAAAACAGTTATGCTGAAACTTGAGCGGGCGCAGCGTGCTTTATTAAAGGTTTCACAGTGCAAACCTTATCGTTATCCGACGTTGCAGCTATATCGAGAATGCAAATTACCTACCGTCCGTCAACTTTTCATATGCCTTATACCTAGAAAACAGCACACCAAACTAAATTATAAAGAAATCACACAAAAACTAGAAGGATTAATAAGGACTTGGAGGGTAAGTATTATTCCTCAAACAAGATTAACGTCAAACAATTTTTATAGGACCTTACCTCTACAATAAACTAAATAAAACTCTTAGCATATTTAATAAAACTAAGGCAGTGGCTAAGAAAACATTAAATAATTACTTAATGACCTTAGATTATGAAAACTTACTAACTATTATGATTTAATAATTTAAAAAAAAACTATAACTTAATAAGATACAATTAATAAATACAAACAATATTTAAAATATATTTATAACTAAAACTAACTTATATAATATATACTGGGACAATATAATGGGACAAAAAAAAATTCAGTACGAGACCTCACAACAACACAATGATTAAATATTATTAAAATAAACTACGTAATAACGTCATAATAGAAATTAACTAAAATCTTAAATATATTTAGCAACTTACTACTTATAGCTGTTATTCACATTAATAACAAGGTTCGCCATTTATATATCTACGTAACACAATGCTCGCGTCGTTGACCGAGCCAGTTTTGAAAGCAGGTAGGCATACAACTTCTTCGGCATATTCTATTTAGTGTAGAGTTTTTGCTAAGTTTTCGTGCATTTTTGGGAGTATTTGTGTGAAGTAAAGTATCCATCTTAATATCTAATAAACTGGAAAAACGAACGAGCCGCAAACCGCGATGGAAGTTTGACTGTGACCAGGATTTCATCCTGGTCACAGTCAAACTAGTTAGGATTCAGATCCAGCCACCCATGCAAATGGCCAAATTATTCCGGTATAGTTTACTATTAAGTAAAATGTAATTTATATTGGTGTGGTTAGTGTGTAAGTTTTTTGTAAATAATAAAATAAAAAATTGAATTGAAAAAAACATTGATTATACTTAATCTAACTGTATGACATTTTCAATTTCAGATTCAGTTGATATGATAATATGTAGGTATTGTCGATATTTAAAAAAAACTGAATTGTTCACCTATTTATCTAATTAATTAATACCGTGATTTGCTACATCGATTATTTTTAAGTATTGCACGCCATGCCGATGGTAATACACCTTTGTAATATTATGTGTATTAAGCAATAAATAATTTCTAACTCTGTAATACTTTGTAATGTTTTATGTCATCCAGCATTCTACAAATAGCAATGAAACGTACGGAATATTATCAAGAAAAGTTTGGGTAAATTATTATGTAGCTATGTTACTAACATTTTATGGTTTCGATTTTAACATAATATGAGTTCAGATAAAATAATACATGAAACTACATAAATAGGTATTTATTTAAACATTTGTGTGATACTATTAATTATTGATAATATTTTATTATAATTTAATATAATTTTATATTTTTAATTAAAAATTGTGTTGGTCAAATTTTATTTATTTATTTATTCCCCATTTCTCCTATCCTATCTGACAGGAGTCACCACTTTGGGCGTAAATTATGAATATGGCAACATTTTATTATATACCTCTCAATGATGTACCTACTTGCACAGAATAATATAATAGTACTGACGTACTACTTGACTAAGGCTGCACAGAGTACTTTTTATGTATGGGAAGGCTGTCTCACGCCCGTGCAGATCATTGATTTGAAGATTAATAGGCCTATTACACTGCACCTTTTTGAGGGCCCTGTGGGAAGGGTGGACGTGGCCGCAAGTTAGAGCGTCGCTTTCACACAGCAATAAGGACCAATTTAGGGACCCTTTTTCTCTAAATCTTATTACACTACACTGATTTAAAAGCAAAAGAAGAGAATTTGTCAACGTCAACTGTTCTTCTTCTTCTTTTGTTGTGGCTCCGCGCGTCGAGCGATTGAGTCATATGTCAGACGTCCACTGTTAAACCCAAGTCAAGTCGAAATTGATTTCGCTGGTTTCCAAGTGGTTTCCAATTTTTAGGTTATGAATTCTAAATCTTGAAAATTCTTTTAATAAATGAAAGCATACAAAAGTTTGCTGAAATATAATACATAATATTAGTTTTATCAATACGTAATATTTTAAAGCAACGTTTTATTGTCAAGGAATACAATTTCAAGTGTTAAAAAGAAAAAACTGTGTGCTAAACTTATGGACTTTACCTGTTAAGTTTTCAACTATGAATTCTAACACACTGAGAATTCGGGGCAGTGCATATAGAAATACAAGAGGTAGCATTACTTTTGAGCGAGTAAACCTCCCAGATGATTATAAATGTGAGTACCTACCAACTCAAAAATTCTGAAACTCAAGTACTTAGACAGGTACGTATCTACTTTAAACTGTATACGATGGGCTCGATGGAAAATAACATAGTAATATGAAAGTAGCAAAATACATGGGTACTTATAGTCTGTGTTTTTTAATTAAGCTATTAAATATTTATGTAAGCAAGTACCTACTTAGTTCTTTTTCCTTAGGAAATATTTTTTCCAGGTGAAAGCAATGAAATATGTAAAAAGTTTATGTCATCAAATGCTGAAGATCAACTTGTCATTTTGAAACAGATTCTGTGCAATATCAAAGACAACTGTGATCACAATGCTGTGTCATTTCTTGTTGTTATCTTCTTGCATGCTGATATCAAGCATCCAGCTAAATGTATGATCACAAGGTATCTAAATAGTTTTGCAATTTTTAAAGTGGTGTGCAATTGTAGACACTTTTTGTTACTGATATGGGACACTGTCACAGAAATCTGTAGTTTTGTATGAAGTAGAAGTGGAACAGTGTCTTAGTTTGTGCAATGTTGGTAGATCTTGTATTGATTGTACCAAAATAAAATATTCAATTGTGGCTTGTATCCGACACACAACCTAAAAGTGTCTACATTTGCGCAGTGCCTAAATGTTACAATTACTAAAACTTCTTTTTTTCTTTTTTCTTTCATTATTTTGCCAAATTGTGGGTAACAACAGTTGTTATCTTAAAATTAAATTAGTCCCGTTCACAATTTGTTGCCAGCGGCAGTGTGCAAAAATATTATCAATTATTTATAATATAGATATATCAAACATAATTCCCATAAGTCCAACAATTTAAAATGTGTCAATATAATAATGTATGTTGAATCATTTTCATTTATTTATTTTTTAAAGGATTCAAATAAGAAAGGGAGAAAGGTTACTTTGCAAACTGGCATACTAATTTATATTAACATCAATTTTTTTTAACCGTTTTTTCAAATTTTCCACCAATCGAATGTCAAAAAATCTGTTATGTCTGACAGAATTTGTCCAATGGCTTTTGAAACTTTGATACACACATAGAAAGAACTATTTTCTTTCTATGTGTGTATCAAAGTTTACCTACTGTTTATAATTTAGGCAAGCTAATGACCATTAAAAAGATAGACGAAGTTAAGGTGGAATTCCAAACTTGTCTATGCTTAGGAAATTTATTTTAAACATGCCATTTTTTATCAAAAAAATATAAATAAGAAAACATTATTCAAAAGCCTATATACACTATCTCAATGCCATTAAATTTTATTTGTTTTTTATGTTTTTGTTTAGGTAGGTTAGGGCATACTATGCCCAAAATAGTACTTTAATTGAGGGGTGGCACAAAGGTATCGTAAATAAAAAATCAAATCTTAAATGAATTACACATTTTAATCATAGTACTTAATTTTAAAAAAACTTATTCTTATAGATGTCACCGTAAGATTGTAAAAACCGTTAGATTATAATCTAACTCGCGAAATTCTAAACTGTCGAAAGATTACAATTTAACGCATTATTTTCCGGTAGATTGTAATCTGATAGGTATTTAAACCCGATAAAACCTAAGTGATTACTTGATTATTTATGTCGAACCCTAACCTAACCTACAAGAAAGAGACAAGAAAACGTAAATACAATGAATATTTCAAAAATTGACACTCAGAACATTGAACAGTTTACAATCTTTCGACAGTTTAGAATTTCGCGAGTTAGATTATAATCTAACGGTTTTACAATCTTACGGTGACATAGATATCAATTCAACTTTGGTAACACAAACTTTGATGCCACAAAGGTATCGTAAATAAAAATTAATTGTTAAAAAAATACATATTCAATTACAAAACTTAGAAAACTCTTTTTTTCGGAAACGTGACGCTCTTACAGATTGATTTTATTATTGTTTTTTTGGAAAATTATTGTTGTCGAAAATTAAATATTCTAACCCTTTTATGAAATATTGTAAATTTTTAGATTGGATATGTTAAAAGTTAAAATACCCCTTCTTTCTATTACTGGGTTGCATAGAACATTTTCAATATCTGTTTTATAAATTGAACGTATGTCATCATTAATCGGCCATGCATCTTTTCCAGTACCTTTGTATCTTAAAAAGTTTACTTTGAAACTATTTAAATCAATATTCAGCACTTTCCCAATGTAGAATTGGTCTCCCTTCTGTATATTAACTTTTACTAAAAGATAAGAGTTTTCATCAATTTTGTTGTTATCTATATTATCTTTTTCGACGTATTCTGTTTTCTGTTCACCATCGCTGTACTCTTTGTCATCTTCGATGAAGTTTGATCCACATGAACTGATACTGTCATGGACTGTATAGTTATCTTCCTCTTCATCAGAACTGCCTTTGTAACCTGGTAATTTTATATAAAAAAAATACTTTTAATTATTAAACACGTGTCTTAAAAGCGCCAAAATTAAATCTGTAATCAACTTACTTTATAAAATATACAACATAAATTTGGTAATTATTCAGATACATAGTACAGGTTTTAAATAGGTATAGAGCAAGATAAAATATAGACCAGGTACCTAATACTCATAATCATACAAGTATAATAAAAAGTAAATAAGTTATTTTTCTAATTTTGACAACCCTAAGGGCAGACGAAGTTTGGAAAACATCACATTAGAAATTGTATCCTAACATCGTCTGCCCTAATATTTCTGTAGTTAACGAAGATATCTGAATGATTTTTTAAATTTTGGTAGAGGATTATATGAGTAAACTGTAATAAAGATTTTAAAAACTTACCTCCAAGCAGTATTGAGTAATAACACAAATTTTCGGGGTCGGTAAAAAATAAGCGTGTGCGTGATCCGTAGCAACTCACGATTGTGACAAAATTGCCGCCAATTTTTTGACAAATGACATTGCAATGTTGCCATGTATAAATATGTATACTTCCCAAATAACTACAACTAGTGTTTCCTTAAAAGACAAAAAAATATTGAATTTTTAAAATTTTAGCCGATGTTTGGTACTTAAGTTGAAGTTAGGGAACTCTACGATATACTTATTAAAAAAGTTTAAAATGGCCTACTTTTAAAAAGCTGTTAAGTTAATAACTGCAATATTGACATTCTCTTAATATTCAGAAAGTAATGTCTACAAATTTTGAATACAATATCATCACACTTAGATGTTTCTCTACAATGACGGAGCATTTTATTGAATATAATAAGAGACAAATAAAGGTTTAAAAAGTTGCAAAATCACATTATTATTTCAATTTTCGTAGGGATCTCTAATTTTTTTGAAAATAAATTGTAACCTATGTTACTCCCTGATAAAGTAGCTTTCTATAGGTGAAAGAATTTTTTAAATCGTTCGAGTAGTTTCTGAGTTTGTCCATTACAAACAAATCTTTCCTCTTTATAATATTAGTTTAGATTATTGATTCCATTCTCTACATTTCAGATATGTAACTAAAAATAATTTCATTCAATACCAATTCACCACAATCCTAACTCAAGAACTAGAGTGCCTCATTAGCCAATCATGTGCAAATTACAAGTGTTACTTAGATGTGGTGTGCAAAGTAGGTAGCTGCACTGAAAACTTCCCAGTGGGAGCAGATGCTGTGAAGAACTTGGAAATATTGCTTGCTGTATATGCTAGAGACTGCTTATCATGTTGTATTACAACGTTGAGGTATTCAATAATAATCCATACTAATATTAGAAAAGCTAAAGTGTCTGTCTGTCTGCTAAACTTTAACGGCCCATATTTTCAACCGATTTTGATTAAATTTGGTACACAGATAGGTTACATCCTGGGGAAGGACATGGCTACTTATTGTTCCACAAAATTATAGATTTTAGAGTGATTGATGAACATATTGAGCAGAGTCTGAGAAAGTTGACACCATGCAGGAAACAAGGACTGATTGTTAACCAATTTTTTGTGGTCCTGTACTGTAGAATTATTCTTGTGCATCCTGCGAAACAAGAGACCTATACTACTATGCAATTTTCTAAATTTTGTAGGCCATAATGCTATTGATATGTGATAATTTCATTAAATTTTCAGTGATACCCAGCCTCTATCACCTACTGAAAAAAATGAAATATTCAATTTGGCACATTCAACATTACGACTTCTCCTGTACTTAATACAAAGAGTAAATCACGACAACACTCCAAAATTGATCTCTATGTTCAATAATATAAGAGCCAGTTTAAAAATTCTTATGTATGATGGAGATGCGCCTATGGACACTAAATCAGTATGCGGGATTCTGTACGTTTATATGTATGTTACAGAAAATGGTTCTGACTCGTGGGTTGATGTAAGTATCCAATACCCATTTTATGTAAGAATCTATATGAATTTAACATACTATGTACCCAACTAATATTATGATCTACTAATAGTAGAAATAACAAATCTATCTTGTATCTTTATGAATAAAAATTTGCGTCAGTCATTTGACTCACGTCAGTTTTAAATATCATACAAATTTCAGTCTTATTTCACCCCCTTGGTGGTTGAATTTTCAAAAATCCTTTCTTAGCGGATGACAATATAAGCTATGTGCTTGCCAAATTTCAGTCCGATCCGACCAGTGGTTTCAGACGTGCGTTGATAGATCAGTCAGTCTCCTCTTTTTTTTATATATGTCACCGTAAGATTGTAAAAACCGTTAGATTATAATCTAACTCGCGAAATTCTAAACTATCGAAAGATTAGAATTTAACGCATTATTTTCCGGTAGATTGTAATCTGATAGATATTTAAACCCGATAAAACCTAAGTGCACTACTTGGTTATTTATGTCGAACCCTAACCTAACCTACAAGAAAGAGAAAAGTAAACGTAAATAAAATGAATATTTCAAATATTGACACTCAGAACATTGAACAGTTTACAATCTTTCGACAGTTTAGAATTTCGCGGTGACATATACATATTTAAAAAACAATATTTTAAACTAGCGGCACGCTATGATGGCCGGTTTGACGTTTGTCCGCTCATGAAGTTCCGTATTAATTGATAACGACTTTGAAGGAAATAATTGTATTACTTTATTGACGATAGTGATGTGCAGAGATTCATAAATTTTATCGAATGTAGTTTCTCATGAAGTTCCGTATTAATTGATAACGACTTTGAAGGAAATAATTGTATTACTTTATTGACGATAGTGATGTGCAGAGATTCATAAATTTTATCGAATGTAGTTTCTCATGAAGTTCCGTATTAATTGATAACGACTTTGAAGGAAATAATTGTATTACTTTATTGACGATAGTGATGTGCAGAGATTCATAAATTTTATCGAATGTAGTTTTAGGTTTAGGACTCAAAATTTATTTATTAAATTGATTTCTTAAATGTATACAAGTGTAGAAAAATCAGTTTGCACCATTTAAGGGGTGAATGTACTTGTGAATATGAACAATTTTCACTATGTGGACAAACCTCTGAAATCGCAAAAAAATATCAATAAATTTTTAAAAATGGAATCTAATACGATCGTCACATAGGATCGCTGGCTAGCACAACTACTACCTCCGGCAAACTCGCGTCAATGCTCAATGCAAAACAAAGCAGTTTCGAATTGACGTTGCTTCGAAAAGTATAAACTGTCAGTGCAATGCGATTGTGATATAGTTTTGACCTGGCTTTGGATTTCAAATATTGATACTGCATTACTGTTGACCCTTGCTCGTTAATTTGGACTCTGTTCAAGCCCTTTGTTGTGGATTTCGTCGATATGACCGAACGTACGCAGAGAACTGTTCTAAATAGTCAGACACGTGAGTTCGTAATACGCCTTCGTAACTATTTCGATCGTGAAGCTCAAAATGGAGGGCCAATTTTACCTATAACGTCAGTGGTTGAACGCGTAGCTGATGCGCTTAATATTGGACAACGAACTGTTAGACGGATAACTAAAAAAAAATATGGCGAGACTGGCACAGAAGAAAATAAACTTCACACACCAAAAAAGAGAAAACGAGCAAAACCAGTCGTAGGCATCGATAGCTTTGATGCCGATGCTATCCGAAGACATGTTTACGGCTACTATTTACAGAAGGAGTATCCAACAAGAAAAAAGTTGGTGCATTCACTGAAGGAAGCTGGATTATTCTTCGGTGGGGAAAGTTCTTTAACGAAGATTTTGAAGACCATTGGATTTCGATACAAAAAATGTAACAAACGCAAAATATTGATGGAAAGATTTGATATAGCGATGGCAAGGTATACTTTTTTACGGCAAGTGAAAGAAATCAAAAATTGGCAAAATGTTGTGTTCTTGGATGAAACATGGCTTAATGCTAACCATACTGTAGGCCGTTCTTGGAACGATGACAGCAGCATCTACTTCCAAAGTTCCTGTAGGAAAAGGATCGCGACTTATAATTTGTCACGCCGGAACCATCAACGGGTTTGTCGAAGGTTCTCTCATGGCTTTTGCGTCAAAAACCACTGGAGACTATCATGAAGACATGAATGGAGAAAAGTTTACTGAATGGTTTACCTCAATGTTGTGTAGCCTCCCTGAACCATCTATTATAATTATGGACAACGCCCCATACCACTCGATGCAAATTGACAAGCCACCTGCCCAATCCCAAAAGAAAGCTGATATCGTCGCATGGCTTCGTAAAAATGGCGTAGATGCAAACATGAATATGTTAAAAGCGGAATTAGTACGTCTTTTAAAAGAAAACAAACCAACCAAGATCCGATACGTCATTGACGAAATAGCATTAGAACATGGGCACAGAGTTATACGGTTACCGCCTTACCATTGTGAGTATAATGCGATTGAGTTGGTGTGGGCTCAAATTAAGGGATATGCTGCAAGACACAATACAGAACCCCCATTTACCACAAAAAAAATGCTAAAATTATTAGAAGAAGCTTGTGAACATGTGACTAAAGGAGACTGGGAAAAGGTTGTGAATAGAACTGTTAAATTAATAAGGGAAGATTATGAAAGAGATGTGAAAATAGATAATATTATAGAAAACGAACATATAATTATTAATGTATGTGATGATAGCAGTGACGGCAGTGAAAATAGTAGTATGGACGAATCTGATTAATTATGGCCTTTTGTGGCACCTTTTTTGGTATCTTTTGTATTCATATGTTTCTTGTGTGCATATAAAGTATGTATATTCATTTTCGTTCAAATATTCAGTTCGTTCAAATAAATTAAATAAACATATACATTTTTGTTTTATTAAACCTATTTAATCAGGTACAAAAACAAAACTTAATTGTTTTTTGTTCGAGAATAAATTGACATTCCACATCACTATTGTAATGTGTCAAACCGGCCATCATAGCGTGCCGCTAGTGTAGGAGAAATCAACAAAAATGCGAAAAATTACAACTACGACTTCAAGTACTTAATAGTATCACTCATGCTAGCTTAGCTGAAAAAATTATCTTATACTTTCTCATATTTTTTGTATTAAAAGAAATTTTGTATTTTATTTATTAATTTTAATCACCAATTGACCTAGCATCCAGTTTCACTTACATTGAGAGAATTGACATTTGCACATTTGTTTCCACCCTGTATATAAAATCGTGTGTATTACAGATATTAGACACAAAGCACAACGACCATAGTCTTCAAGATATCTTAGGAAACGAGTCATCAAAACTCAGTCTCTATTCTGCGATAGCAACTGCGATACCCATGTCAAAGTTACACTCGTTGAGTGTGAACAATGCGCCAGCCATTGTGATACTTTCTGATAATATACTGGAAATTGGAGAGAGGTAGGTGAAATATCACTCAGGGTGGGATCTTGTTAACACGAAATAGATTTATGTTACTCACATAAGTCCATCTCGTTTTAAGGGTCCGTATTCTCGCCCGCTCTACCGCGCGCTCGGCCAATTTTAGAATCTGTAAGTATACCGCACAGTAACTGTTAAGCTGCACTCACAAATAGACGGCATAGGCCGGTAAAGTTATATTGATACTTTGCGTAGTTTTGTTCATAATATTTTCACATGTTAATAAATTTTCATAATCTTAGTTATTACTTAATTATTATTTTCCCTAAAAATAAATGTTTATTTGGCATACATATAATTTCATTAAATATACTTACCCACGGGTATATGTAACACTAAAAACTAGATACACCTACATGTTTTTTTCATTTATTTACTTATCATTAAGTTTAAAGTTAAATTTTAAATAAAGTTAATTTAAATTTAAAAAGATATTTTGCAAGCATATTTTGCATATTTTAACATTCGCCAATAAATCAAAACCTATTGGGTACTCCCTATTGACCTAGCATCATGTAATTTGGCACGAGGCATGAGGTTGCCAAAACTTTCGAAAAGTTTTTCCAGGATGTTCCTATTTTGTTGACCGACTTACTAAACTCCTCACCCACCGCAGTTCAGAGTATATTAAAGGACAATGTAAAAGAGCGCAATGTCTCAATTGAATTTAGACACATCACTGCTATAGATATTGTAAAAATCTTTAAGTTATTAAAATTAAAATATACTGGTGGCCTATGGGGTATGTCTGTGAAAATCATATGTAACATAATAAGCGACATTGCCCCTTACTTAGCTGTAATTTTTAACGATTGTGTAGACTTAGGCACCTTCCCGAGTTTAATGAAACATGGTAAACTCATTCCCTTATTTAAATCAGGAAATAAAAACGACCTTAATAATTACAGACCTATTTCAATTTTACCAACTCTCAGTAAGGTTTTTGAAAAATTATTTTGAGCCAATTAATAAATCACATAAACACTAATAACTTACTGCATCCCGAGCAGTACGGCTTCACTAAGGGTCGTAATACAACTGATGCGGGCGCTAAACTTTTAAAACATATATACGATGCCTGGGAGCGTTCACAGAATTCTATTGGTGTCTTCTGTGATCTGTCCAAGGCATTTGATTGTGTTGATCATAAAACTTTAAGCCACTATGGCATCAGAAATGTTGCACTCGATCTCATTGCTTCTTACCTAAACGATAGAACTCAGAAAGTATGCGTAAACCACGTGAAGTCAGAGGGCTCAACTGCATTAATGGGTGTCCCACAAGGCTCGATCTTGGGTCCTTTTCTATTTTTGGTGTATAGAAATGATTTACCATACCATGCCAACAATGTCTGTGAAATTGTTTTGTTTGCTGACGACACATCACTTATTTTTAAAGTGGATAGATGTAAGGACAATTTTGACGATGTAAACAATGCAATATCACACGTATCACACTGGTTTACTATCAATAATTTATTATTGAATGCAAAGAAAACCAAGTGCTTAGAATTTGTTCTACCTAATGTAAAGAATATTGATAAAACTATTATGATAAATGGAGAAGCACTAAAAATGGAGAACTCCACAGTTTTCTTGGGGGTGACCTTGGATAATAAGCTTCAACGGGGCGCTCATATAGAGACACTAGCGCGAAAACTTAGCTCGGCTGTTTTTGCTGCCAGGAAAATTAGACAGTTTACCGATATTGAACTACTTTGCTTACTTCCACAGTGTCATGTCGTACGGAATTTTATTGTGGGGCAGAGCAGCTGATATCCAATCTATTTTTATATTGCAGAAAAGAGCCATCCGTTCTATTTATAAACTCGGATCACGCGTATCACTTCGTGAAAAATTTTAAGAGATTGGTGTTCTTACGGTGCCTTCGCAATACATATACAATAATATAGTCTTTGTTAGGCAGAACATTAATCTTAACAAGCAAATAGGTGATACTCACAATCGATATGTCGCCGTAAGATTGTAAAAACCGTTAGATAATAATCTAACTCGCGAAATTCTAAACTGTCGAAAGATTACAATTTAACGCATTATTTTCCGGTAGATTGTAATCTGATAGGTATTTAAACCCGATAAAACCTAAGTGCACTACTTGGTTATTTATGTCGAACCCTAACCTAACCTACAAGAAAGAGACAAGAAAACGTAAATACAATGAATATTTCAAAAATTGACACTAGAACATTGAACAGTTTACAATCTTTCGACAGTTTAGAATTTCGCGAGTTAGATTATAATCTAACGGTTTTTACAATCTTACGGTGACAGATACACTAGAAACCGCCATAAGCTAGTAACAGCGTCGTTTCGTGTGCGTAAGGTGCAGAAATCCTTTGTGGGGTCGAGTGTACGCTTTTATAATATGGTTCCCAAAGAGTTTCTGGATTTGCCATTACATAGATTTAAAGACTGTGTTAAACATCATTTGTTAAGTCGAGGTTATTACACTATCGATGATTTTATTAACGACAAAGTTACATGGAAGCAACCGGCCTCGCATCCAGTGACCCACAAGTCAGTATAATACTTGTAACGTATGTGTTGTGTTGTCTATGTCACCGTAAGATTGTAAAAACCGTTAGATTATAATCTAACTCGCGAATTTCTAAACTGTCGAAAGATTATAATTTAACGCATTATTATCCGGTAGATTGTAATATGATAGATTTTTAAACCCGACAAAACCTAAGTGACCGGCCTGCGGCCGGGCACTACTTGATTATTTATGTCGAACCCTAACCTAACCTACAAGAAAGAGACAAGAAAACGTAAATAAAATGAATATTTCAAAAATTTACACTCAGAACATTGAACAGTTTACAATCTTTCGACAGTTTAGAATTTCGCGAGTTAGATTATAATCTAACGGTTTTTACAATCTTACGGTGACATCTACATATTGTAACCTTTTCTTTTCTATGAAAAGAGCAACTGCTGAGTTTCTTGCCGGTTCTTCTCAGTAGAACAGCTTTCCGAACCGGTGGTAGAGTCTTAACGTTTTATAAGTGACACAAGTTGCCCTACATGAAATAAATAAATCATTTATCATTTTATCATTTGAAATAGCACATAGGCTATTTTTTATCCCGGAAAATTAAAGAGTTCCCGCGGGAACCAAAAACCTCAAACCACGCAGACGGAGTCGCGGGCATTCGATATTCTAATATAAATTTTCAGGAGTTCAGCCGAATCGACGTACGTGCTAGGCGTGACACGCACTCTGGTGCAAATCTGCAAAGGCCTGGACCAGTCCCCCGCCGCAGGGCTCCAGCTGTTGGACGGAGTGTTTGTGTTCGTGTGGTCGCATCTGGAGCACCACACCGATAGCGTTCAACATTTGACCGCTCAAGCGCTGGGCTATGTCATAAAGTACTGCGCTAAGCTGCAAAGGGACGGTAAGTTTATTTATACGTATTTTAACTCCTATGTACTTACAGTTCCAGCTTGGTGCAAAAATGTGTTCCTCAGCGCGCACTTTTGGCCTGAGGGCATAGTGTAACGTCGCTATAGGGAAGTGAAAGAAAAATCCCTACCGTAGTCTTTTTTATTACTCAATGTTTTTTTTAAATATTGCATTTACCTGCTTATATAATTTTATGGTTGTATTTTATGTAATTTATAATATACTTGGCCTTGTTGCTTGAATTAAATTGAATAGTAAAATGAATAATAATAATAATATACCACATTAGCTGATGCCCGCGTGGTTTAAGGTTTTTTGATTCTCCTTAATTTTCCGGGATAAAAAGTAGCTTATGTCACTCTCCAGGTCCTCGACTATACCTATGCCAAAAATCACGTTGATCCGTTGCTCCTTTGTGGCGTGTCTGAAGGACATCTGTAATAAATATATAATGCCTTACTCCATCCATACTTATAATATTACTAGCAGACTTGCCCGCGACTCCGTTCGCATGAAATAAGTTTTTGTAATTCCCACAGGAACTCCCTTATTTTTCGGGATAATATATAACCTATTACTCTCACAAATAATGAGACTTTCTATTGGTACCAGATTTTTCACAATCGGTTCAGTATATCCAGATATTACCCCCTACAACGTCAAAAACTTACAAACTCACAAACTTTACCTCTTTATAGTATAGATAAAGACGTGCGTACAAGCGATTTAGCGTTCCGGTTTCGTTTCGCTCTGAATGTATACACGAAATTAAGCTATAAAAGAATGCAGGTAAAGCTCATTTTACTTTGATGCTAATGTAATCGAACGCTCGATTACGATCAATCGAATTAGACTAAGCGTACTATACGTATGTACGTAACATGAATTTTGATGTAATATTTGAACACTATTTTTGTTGAGGGGCGAGTGTTTGCGAAAATATCATCGAATGTCAGTCGATTGCGATTGTTAAGCGACGTTGACCCAAGTCGATTCCTCCGTGCATCGGAGAGCACATTAAGTCGTCGGTCCCGGTTATTATCACTATCTGATAATAATAGTTAGTAACCTAAGAGTTCAAATATTCATAGTACTCTTAGTAGACTCGTATGCGGAAGGACCTGGTAACCCGCCAATTATACCAAGAAAACCCCTGCAATTATGTGATTAATGAAATGGTATAACGACCATCAGCAATGAAGAATACCACGCAGAGAGAGAAAGAGATTTGATCAGACCGGTGCTCTCCGTTGCTTCAGGTAATAAGGAAGCAATGGACAAACTGTTCGCAACGCTCAGCGCTCTGGACCGCGGCCGCAAGAGTTTCTATGTGAGCCTCACTCACCTGACCAACGAGTTGGGGGCCGACCGTGTTGTGCACAGATGGCCCGACATTGTCGGCGAGTTGCTATCCGCGCTCAGCCAACAGGCAGTGCAGGCTAGCGTATGTATTGCTTTTCTTTACTTTTTAGAGATCTGTTTCGAGAAAAACACCGGTCAAGAGCGAGTTAGACTCGCGCACCGTACGTAGATGAAAGGGGATTGCCGATTGTACATACAACATTGAGCCTATCGCGAAAAGGCAAAGATTTTTTATTGCATTATTTATTTAGGCTTCTCAGTGTACTTTTAATAATAAAAACTTTAGGTTTAGGTGGCCTCCTCTGTATTAATATGAGAAATATAGCATATTTTTGTAACTATTCTGGGGTTATGTTTTTGAAACATTTTATGATTTGCCTTGTGTATTGTTATGAATTGAAGTTTGAACTGAAATATTTGACATATAGTTGTACATAATATTTACGTTTTCCCATCAATCTAAAAAAAAATTGTCATGGCGTTTACGTAATCACTAACATTGACATGATTGAAACGACTGACATAGGTTCATCCTGGAGCAACGTCAGCTACCTTTTATCCCGGAAAATTAAGGAGAATATAATAAATAATAGGGATGATGCCTGTGTCAAAAATAAAATAATTCGTACTGATTATTTAATAGAGGGTCTTCCAAAAGACCTATAAATCACAGCCTCGGTTAGTTTTAAGTTTGATTACCAGTTTAAACTATAGATTGAAGAAAAAAGTGCGTTGAAATTTAATGACGTCACAAATATGTATTTCATACAAACTTTCACAAGCGCGTTTTTAAGTTTGATTAATAGTTTTTTTTTTTATTCACTACAAGTTATACCTTGACTGCGATCTCACCTGATGGTAAGTGAAGATGCAGTCTAAGACGGTAGCGGGCTAACCTGTTGCTAATTAAAAAGTTGCTAATTTGATTGAGTTGTCATCATCTCTATTAAAAAAAACGTTAAGCGCGAGGTCAAAAGCGCCGGGGTATCAGCTAGTTTCATTGGTATTGTAGGCCACCACAGCGCTAGAGACCTTACTCCGCAGTCGCTCGCTCAACGCCGGCAGTGACGTAACGCGCGCGCGCTGGCTGCGCCCCATAGTGGCGCGCGTCGCAACCCAACACCTGCACTCCGCCGAACTTAACATACTGGAGAACTTACTGTCTTTGGCCGCGAAATTAGACCTGGGCGTCATGGATTATATGTAGGTACTAGCTGATGCCCGCGACTTCGTCCGCGTGTATTGAAGTTTTTAGGTTCCCGCGGGAACTCCTTAATTTTACGGGATAAAAAGAAGCCTATGTGCTATTCCAGACTATAATCTATCTCTGTGCCAAATTTCATCCAGATCCGTTCAACCGTTGGGGCGTGATTGAGTAACAAACATCGATCCATACATCCATACATTCATCCATCCAAACTTTCGCATTTATAATATTAAGTATAGATTAAGCCACTATACCCGTAGGTAACCAGGTGGACAGATAAAAGCATTTGGGAGAGGATACACTGAGCCCAAAACAAGCAATATGTGACGAAGTCACTTAAAGCTTGTAAGGGAGCAGATGATATAGCTCCGTAACGATAGGGAGATCTTCCTCCGAGCGGGTGTTGAACATTGATCCTGGAAAGTTGTAGAAAGGTTTTAATATGTCATCAGTCATGCACTTAGTTCACAGTTTCAGTCAAACAGTTTTTCTCCTACTTGCTCGGAAATAGCTTCATTAAACAAATAAAAACCAATAATTGATCTGTTGGTTCTTTTTTGACAGCTAATACCCAAATAGGAAATAATATCTTGCCAATCAACACTAGAGCTAGATTACGTGAGTTAAGGAGAGTCAACGCCATCTATCGGCAATATAGAAATGATTTATTAACAAATCGAGGAAATTGGAATTGAATTGGGAATACAAGTCTCAGCCGAAATAGCAATTCACGGCCTCGTTTACTTTAAAAGGCCTCGGCTGGTGCCTCGTCCTTTTAAAATGACTTGGAAGTCCTCGGCTTCGCCTCGTCCTTCCAATATTACTCAGATAAAATATTAATAGTACATTACGCCCGGGCCGGAATTGCTTTATTTCCGGCCTGGGCAGTACTGTACCTACTATTAATATTTTATCGCACTAACTACTTGGTGCTCGACAAAGATTGTTGTTTTGTAAAGCGGCCATTGTATTATCGCACTCCTTTGTATAGCTAATATTTATCACCCAAGAGCGGAAAAAGTCTACTTCATAGTTTTTATATCGGTGAAGTAAGAGCAACAACAGAATCCAAAGAAACCAAATCGAAAAATACGTTTATTTTCAGCCTGTCTTACATCAAAGATGTGTGCTCGCAATCGCCATCTCAAATATACAATGACGTCAAATGCGTGCTCATGCTTCTGAGCGTGGCGCGCAAAGCCGGGGAACTGACACAACTAGCCTCTGAGCCAGAGGGGACATGTGGAGGGGACAAGTGGAAGGATATCATCAGCTATGACGTGCTAAAGATGGGCGCCGTCGATGCGCTCCAAGAGGTATTTGACTGTTGGACAGAAGCAGGCGTTACTTTGCGGAAGTCCATGACAATGAAGAAACTAGAAGTTTAATTCGCTATAATCTGCCACAGAAGGCAAATCTATGTGGTACAGCGCGTATTTTGAACTTGATGCCCTCGATATGCACCACACCACATAAACCCTCAAAACTACCCTGCCTGAAAAAAAGGAGTATATTGTTTTCAGGGTTCATGTATGTATGTATGTTTGTTTGTATGTATGTATGTATGTATGTATGTATGTATGTATGTATGTGAGTTTGTATATTCCACCATAAATTCTATACGAACCTATACTGAACCGATGTTGATAAATGAGGTATCGTTAGAATCCCTAGCTTATTGCGGGTGGCATAGGGTAGTAAAAAATAAAAAAAAAATGATGGGGTGACTATGGTCCCGCATTAAAGACTGAAGTTGAAAAATATATTCGAAAATAAGATTATCTATATAATCATCATCTAGAAAACGATGAGTAGATTCCATAAATATATAACACTATAGTTCATTATCCAGTGATTTACAAAAAAAAAATAATTTATTGTTTTTAACTTTTAAGTTCGTTTTTATACGACTGCCTGAAAAAAGGCTATATATGCAAGATATCGCTTCTTATGGAGGTAAACTCCAAAAATAATATGGCAGGGCATTCGTATTTTTTAATTCGTTAAATTAATTTGGCAGGGTAGTCTTGTTTTTAATTTTTTTAATTATTGGCAAATGAGGTGTTGATATATTCCTCTTAGCTGGAGGGGGTGACTCTGAGTAGGTGACGTCACAGAAAACAATATGGCGGATGCTAGATTACGTCATCGCCGAACTGCGTGACAAATAAGATGGCGAATCTATACTAAAATTATAAATGTGAAAGTTTGGATGGATGATTGTTAATCAATCACGCCAGAACGACTGAACGGGTGAAATTTGGGACAGATATAGATTACAGTCTGGACTATAACATAGGCTACTCTTTAGCCCGAAAAATTAAAGAGCTCCCGTGGGAACCAAAATCCACGCGGATGGAGTAGCGACATCAGCTAGTGGCATAATAATTGGTGAAAAAATTGAAAAGTGTATGTTGGTTTGCTTTCAATCTGGCCGCAATATATGGGTGTAGTACCTGGAACATTGGTAACTTTTCATACTGGAAAATTGAAGAGTTTTTGAAACCGAAATCCATCCCGGGATTTTTTAAAACCTAAATCCACATTTGACTGGATTAGCTATTATCTTATTGCGAAAAAAATATTGAGAAATACTAAAAAATAGATTACAATTTTCAGAACCGAATCTTGTCCATGTCTCTGATAGTGGATTCGCCGAAGTCGACGGAGATATTCGCTCGCGGCGAACTCGACTTTATGCTCTGGTTCGTAAGGTACAATATCAACACGCAAACTCCGCACTTCAGGCAACTTTTGCTCTCCGCACTGAAAAAGGTACGTTTTTTTTAATCCACTACAAATTTGCCCTTGACTGCGATCTCACCTGATGGTAAGTAATGATGCAGTCTAAGATGGTAGCGGACTAACCTGTTAGGGGCATGGCAGTTATATTAAACGAATACCCCTATTAGCTGTTTCTACACGGCATCGTACCGGAACGCTAAATGGCTTGGCGGCACGTCTTTGCGCCGGTAGGGTGGTAACTAGCCACGACCGAAACCTCCCACCAGGCCAGACCAGGGAAAATTCAGAAATTATAAATTCCCAAATTGACCCTGCCAGGGATCGAACCCGGGATCTCCGCACGTTAAGACAACAGCGCTACACACTGCGCCACGGAGGTCGTCAAAACGTATTATGAAGTGACTGTTGAATTATATAAGTTCCCGCTTTCAATTTTTTTTAATCTCATACAATAAAAAGAAACTGAGTCGATCAATGCTCAGCTCAAACCCTTAGACGTTAAAAGCTGAAATGTTGCATAGATAAATTCATATCGTATGCAAAGATCTAAACATGACAACAACTAGAGATCCAGCGTCAAATCTTTCTGTATACGCATCCATACTAATATTAACATTAACATCTGTTAAACATAGATAGATAGATAGACACACTCGCATTTATAATATTAGTATGGAAGCGAAAGTGTGTCTGTCGGGCCATCTTTTTCAACCAATTTTGATGAAATTTGGTATAGAGGTTGTCTACCGGGGAAGGACTTATATCCCAGAAAATTAAGGAACTCCCGCGGGAATTAAAAAAACCTTATCCGCGCGGAGGAATTCGTGGGTAAAATCTAGTATGTTATAAAATAGAAATATAGTTTCCCATTCTGAAAATGTTTCTATCCTTGCTATAATGCTTCCTGTGTAAAAGGCTAATACTAGATTTAGACGTCTCAGTTTTAAAGATTGTTCATAGCGGATCAAAGCAAATTAAACCTTATTCCTTGGTTATCATGGATTTTCGTAATAATCACAAATCCATACTAATATTATAAATGTGAAAGTGTCTTTGACTGTCTGTCTTGACCCTTTCACAGGTCATCTGTTCAACCGATTTTGATTAAATTTCGCATAGAGTTCGAATCCCGGCGAAGGACACATGCTAATTTTTATCCCGGAAAATTAAGGAGGTCCCATGGGAATCAAAATCTTAATCCACGCGTACGAAGTCGCGGGCATCATCTAGCATAAAATATCCACGAGTAGTGGTTTTTTTTTAAACTATATTTTCTTTTGCAGTTTATAAAACGTTTGGAAAACAGTTACAAAGTTCTTCTGCGGGAAAATGGCGCTAATACCTCTCCTCATAAGGGTCAATATTACTTGAGATTCGTCGAAGATTTTACTGCCATATGTTTTGAGAGCTTAGTGAAAGGCGCCAATTTCAGCAGGCGCCATGTTGCGTTGCAAATTCTGGTTTGGTTGGAGAATATACACTTGGATGGATACAACTGGTAAACTTTATTTTAAGGCCTCACTTTTTACTCGCTCTTCCATACAAAGATATTTAATTGATTAACTTAAAACTTAATCCACTCTAGTCAAGTATATTTTTGTGCACACACACCACACACACACACTACAGTCCATTAACGTCCCACTGCTGGGCACAGGCCTCCACTCTCATGAGAGAGAGGGAATTAGAGCTTAGACCCACCACGCTGTTCCAATGCGGGTTGGCGGGCTTTAACGACTATTATTATTATGTAAGTGATAATAACCGGGACCGACGGCTTAACGTGCTCACGGGGGTGAAACACCGGCACCTTCCTAACTCCGGGTTAGTACTGAGAATTTCTAGTCAGAAAACCCCAATACTTAATATTATAGCCCGACCCGGGACTCGAACCCGGGATCTCGTCACCCGCAGTCGAACATTCCAATCACTAGACCAACGAGGCAGTCATTTTTTGTGCACTACTTCAAAAAAATTTCAACGCTATACCCTTACGTGATGCAAGCCAAGCCTATATAAAGACAGAAATCACTACAGATTTGATTGTACGAATAACCCAGCATATTCAAAATAAAATCCTTCCAAAGCTAAGGCAAATCCATACTAATATTATAAACTAGATCATGCCCGCGACTTCGTGCACGTGGATTAAGTTTTTTGATTCCCGCGGGAACTCCTTGATTTTCCGGGATAAAATGTAGCCTATGTCCTTCCCCGAGATACAACCTATCCCTGTACCAAATTTCATCAAAATCGGTTGAACGGTCCATACTAATCTTACTAATATTATAAATGCGAAAGTTTGGATGGATTATAGATGTTTGTTACTCAATCACGCCCCAACGGCTGAACGGATCTGGCTGAAATTTGGCGCAGAGATAGATTATAGTCTGGAATAGCACATAGGCTACTTTTTATCCCGGAAAATTAAAGAGTTCCTGCGGGAACCAACAAACCTCAAACCACGCAGACGAAGTCGCGGGCATTCGCTAGTATTATAAATGCGAAAGTGTGTCCTGGTCTGTCTGTCCGTCTGCTACGCTTTCCTGTCTGTCTGATTGCTACGCTTTCACGGCCCATCTTTTCAACTGATTTGGATGAAATTTGGTCCAAGCACAGTTCGTGTCCCGGGGAAGGACATAGGAGGACACAATGAATCCACGCGGACGAAGTCGCAGGCATCATCTAGCACTTATTTACATGTATAGTTGTAGGGTGTGGACAGAGGAGCAGGTGGAATCTCTGCTGTACCATCTCGGCGATGGCTACGAGATCAACAAGGGGCTAGCGTTAGAGTTGCTCACTCGGTGTCCGCACGAACTGTTGAAGGTAATCTTTCCATGCTACTTCTACTACTGTCCATACTTAATCCCAGTGCCGTAAATAACCTTTTCTGCACCCTGTGCGAGCTCCTATAACTACTCCCTCGTTTTTTAAAGATATAGGTAACCCAGCTAGGTATAAGCCTACTTTATTTCATTAAGGGTGATAAAATAAAGCACAAGGACCTTGGTGTTGGTGGACCAATTATCTAATATTTTGCGTTTAAGTATGAATTGGTGAAAAAACGTTTTCATTTATACTAATATTATAAATGCGAAAGTTTGGATGGATGTATGGATAATTGTTACTCAATCACGCCCCAACGGCTGAAAGGATCTGGCTGAAATTTGGCACAGAGATAGATTATATTCTGGAATAGCACATAGACGAATGTTTATCTCGGAAAATTAAGGAGAACAAAAACCTCGATCCACGCAGACGAAGTCGCGGGCATTAGCTAGTTGTATTATAAGGGAGCAAAATAATATTTTTACGGCGAGGACGCTTTTTGAATCCAAAGCGAAGTGAGGGATTCTAGAGTGGAATCCAGAGCGTAGCGAAGAATTCTTTAGTAGAATCCTGAACGTAGCGAGGGATTCAAAATATGTCGCCCGAGCCCAAAAATTTTGCGCCCGAGTGATACACTCTACTTTTCATCACCCTTTGTTTGTCCTTCAATCCGCAACGGATCGACGTGATTTTTGGCATGTGTATAGTTGATGACCGAGAGTGACAAAGGCTACCCGGAAAGTTAAAGAGTTCCCGCGGGAACCAAAAAACCTCAAACCACGCAGACGAAGTCGGGGTCATTCGCTATTTTACTTTAAAAAAGAAAAGCACTAGGGGCGCAGCGGAAACTTATCAGGGGCAACCCTCCAACCACCCATGGCCCCTCCAACCTCGCGGTTATATGGGCCGAATCGCGGGAGAGCGCCCGTTCGGTACTTGCTCTTGGCGTGTTCCCGGGGCGCATTCTTGACTCCCTACAAATTATTTATCCACTCCTTGTCCCTTATGTGCACTCTCCCCCCTTGGGGGCTTGACACCACAAGCACAGACGAGATCCCCACCGCTCTCTCGTGGCTCCTGCCTGGCATCTATTCGCTCTATGCGTTTCTTCTCCCCGCGCACACGTGAAGCGCCGCCCTCCTCGCCCACACCGCAGAAGCATACGTTATCGTCGCTACGAATGTACTTCGGTACAGGATGCGCAGCGCTGGGTATCGGATACCCCAGGACGACGTCGAGACTCTCGACATCTTCCCGAAGCATCTCGCCGCGCGCTCCCCGATCGACAACGCATGCTGCGCGAAGGACTGACTTGAGTCGATAGTCACGCCAAGCACGACAGCCTCCGTCACCCATCTGATCGAGCTACCACCGAGCTTGATCACTGGGGGACGCTTCCCGAGCTTGCCCTTCAGCGTCAGAGTTTGCGACTTGCTGGGGGCGAAGGAGAGCCGGTTGCGGCAACCCCAGTCCTCAATCTGCCGAATGGTGTCGGCCGCGGCGGTCTCGATCGCTCTACGCGTGTCGGCCTCAATCAACTTATCAACTTATCAGGGGCAAACCGAAAAAATAATAGTCCTGCCTGGTCTGACCATTCTTGCGCCCCCCAGAGTCTACGCCCTGTACCTGGGCACTGGTGGCACCGCCCTATGTACGGCACTGCTTAATCCAAGCTTAACATTGTTATTGCGAATGTGAGTTTGTTTGTTACGTTTTTACGGGCGATTTTGATGTATTTTGTTATTGGTACATTTTAACCTTGAAAATTAAGAAGTATCTGTCCTAAAAATTGAAATTTAGTCACGGGTATTGCAAAAAGCTTGGGTGAAGTCGCGGGCAGTAGCTAGTAAGTGCATAAGTGAGTCCGTCTCACTGATATGTCTTCTCGCGGTACATATGTTTAACCGGTTTTGACGAAATTCGGTCCAGTATTATAGTTTCTATTCTGAATACCACCACCAATACAGCCCATTAACATCCCACAGCTGGGCACAGACCTCCACTCTCATAGGAGAGAGAGAGAATTAGAGCTTAGATCCACCACGCTGCTCCAATGCGGGTTGGCGGGCTTTAACGATTATTATCATGTTAGTGATAATAACCGGGACCGACGGCTTAACGTGCTCTCCCGAGGCACGGTGGTGAAACACTGCCAACTTCCTAACTCCGGGCTAGTACTGAGAATTTCTAGTCAGAAAAACCCAATACTTAATTATGGCCCGACCCAGGACTCGAACCCGGGACCTTTTAAGATTCCAATATTATAAGTTTTAATTTTAGATGCTTAAAAACGCAAATATGATATTTAATGTTATGTTCTGTCGACCTCCCTGGTGCAGTGTTGAGTCTTTACGTGTGGAGGTGCTGGGTTCGATCCCCGGCAGGGTCAATTTGGGAATTAATAATTTCTGAATTTTCCCCGGTCTGGCCTGGTGGGAGCCTTCGGCTGTGGCTAGTTAGCACCCTACCGGCAAAGATGTGCCGCCAAGCGATTTAGCGTTCCGGTACGATGTTGTGTAGAATTACCGATTAGGGGTATGGGCTTATTTAATATAACTGCCATGCCCCTAACAGGTTAGCCCGCTACCATCATCACTTACCATCAGGTGAGATCACAGTCAAGGGTTAACTTGAAGAGGAAAATAAAATAAAAATAAAATGCTTTGAGACTGTTATCAAGAATAGTTCCCTGTGTTTTTTTCTCAAATGTTCAAAATATTCCAACTTTCAGGCTAAAAAGTACTCTCCAAGTTTGGAGCTGGAACACATTTTGACAGAGGCGTCGTCTGTCAAACCGACGGACTGTGTGACTGCGGTCTACAAACTGAAACTGCTTCGACGAAAACTGCCCGAGAACATCGTACAGGGAACCGACAGGTGAGACGCAATTAGTACATCTATGTTAATACATATTATAAATTCGAAAGTTTGGATGGATGTATGGATGTATGGATGTTTGTTACTCAATCACGCCCCAACGGCTGAACTAATCTGGCTAAAATTTGGCACAGAGATAGATTATAGTCTGGAATAGCACATGGGCTAGGCTATGTTATGCTAGGCTCTACGCTATATTGAATAATAATATTACAATAAAATATGAGGCGCCTTTTATTTTCTCATACAGGGTGATGAAAAGTAGAGTGTATCACTCGGGCGCAATTTTTTTTGGCTCGGGCGACGTACTTTGAATCCCTTGCTAAGTTCAGGATTCTGCTAACGACACTTCGCTTTGGATTCAAAAAAGCGCCCTCGACGTAAAAATATTATTTTGCTCCCTTATAAGACAACTAGCTAATGCCCGCGACTTCGTCTGCGTGGATCGAAGTTTTTGGTTCCCGCGGGAACTCCTTAATTTTCCGGGAATAAAAGTAGTATATGTGCTCTTCTAGACTATAATCTATCTCTGTGCCAAATTTCACCCAGATCCGTTCAGCCGTTGGGGCGTGATTGAGTAACAAACATCCATACATCCACACATCCATACATCCATCCAAACTTTCGCATTTATAATATTAGTAAGATACTGCACTTTTTACAGGGCCCTGTGGTTAGAGTGGGCGTGGCCACTTATTTGAGCGTCGCTTATTACACAGAAATAAGGACCGATGTAGGGACTCTTTCACCCTAAATCTTATTACACTACACTGATTCAAGTGTCCCAGTGAAAAGTGGAGTGTAATAGGCCTATAAGTTAGGGCCCGATATTTAGTGCAGTGTAATAGCGCCGTTAATTATGTTATCTGTATTAGGGATACAGCTCCGGATTCGTGATTATTTAAAAACCATAGAATCATATGCATAGCGTTTGTGTACTCCATGTACTAACACTACATGTCTATGAGCTCTGTCATCTTTGATTGATGTTACTTAAAATTAAAAATTAAAGCAACGCGTTAACAATGGAATTTCATACATTTTTTCCGCCCGCATGTTTGGTTGGTAGCATCGACGTACTTTCTCCCTCGTTTTGAAAAACGTAAAAAGGTAATACATATATTACAGTCAAGGGCTAATTTGTAGCCGATAAAAAGAAGTATCGTTTTATTTCAGCGTAATGCCGAACAAAGTGAAGTTCGCCCTCCTGAGGATACTACTGAAGGAGGCTCAGAAGCAACTGTTCGTATGTGAGCAGAGTATAGTGAGCGGCGCGAAGAATTCGCCCATGTACGGTGTACTGCATTGTATGGGGCAAGCCTTGGATCCGATTAGCCCGTTGTGAGGATTATTCTTATTACTATTTTAACGTTGAAACTATCAACATATTCATTATAACTATTGATATACCCCGGTGGTAACTCACGTGTTTATTATCGGAAAGTGCCCGACTAGTTTCCAACGGGTTCGAAACCAGTCTGGCACGTTTCGACAAAACGTGTGAGTAATAATAATTACAGAAATTTGTTTGGAATCGTTATAATTTGAAAATTCGATGAAACGACACCAAAAAGAGACAAACATAATGGGATTTAACCTGCGAGAGAATGAGATAGAATACAAGTTATATTTATATCACTCTTTCGTAGGTTACTTTTCTGAAGTTTCACTTCTGCCGTGTGTACACACACACACTTTTAGTGTTTAACTTGAGGTGTTCAAAACGGCTATAAATCAATAGCACGCCACAGGCTATAAAGTATAAACTTTTAGCACGCTATTAAATACGCTATGCTATAACGCGCTATTCAT
Source organism: Erebia palarica (assembly GCA_964035005.1). Taxonomy (NCBI): domain Eukaryota; kingdom Metazoa; phylum Arthropoda; class Insecta; order Lepidoptera; family Nymphalidae; genus Erebia; species Erebia palarica. The sequence goes on from OZ035989.1 coordinate 15,988,478, forward strand.
AGCAAATGTCCCACACATTTGCTATGAATAGCAAATATGAATTTATTGATTGCGTTGAATCAAAGCTTGGTTTTTTTACAGCTTCTAGGGAAGACGGCTCCTTGACCTACGAAGTGATTCTATAAGGGTTCCTTTTATCCTTTTGAGTATGGAACCCTACAAGCGCCTCTTATGATTTGCTTTGACTCTAGCACTAGTTCGGAAAATAGATTTTTTAATACAGTTGCTCAAAAAGTGGCGTATTGCAGGGACGTATAGCGTTCGGGATGTGGGCTATTACATACTCGTGCTTTTTTTTACCTTTCCCAAACTCGTGCGTTCTCTTTCCCAACTGTCAAAATAATGTCTATTTAAAAGAAAAACCAACCATGAAGTTTTTACTAAAAAAAATCATAGAAGTTTTTATGATTCATGCAAATACGTATATTTCTAAAAAGAAGCTACTAATTTGTTTCAATATCAGATTTAATGATTTGATTGAATGAGTTTGGTTAGGTTTCATTTCATTTCATCTCATTAACTTTCATTTTCATTTCATATCAATAAAAAAATTCTACTGAAGACTTGGCTGTATGGGCATAGTTCCCTTTGCCTACCAGAATGGGTGAAGAAAAAAAACTGCTTATATTCTACGGTTGGCGCCATTTTTCAGAAATTTTCTTTGCTAGTTTAGTTGTTTGTTGTACAAAATGAGTAATTTCGACCCTAGTTTTTTTGAATTAACTCCACCGGAACTCAGTATAATTGCACAAAATGCTTCGGAGAATATTTTACCGGAAAAGTCAAAAAGTCACTACATATCTACATACGACGAATTTATTGCGTGGAGAGAAGAGAAAAAAGCAAATAGTTTTTCAGAAAATGTTATGGTCGCATACTTAAATAATAATAAATAAGGAACAACGTGGATATAAGTGAATACCCAAAATTAAATGCTTTCTTAAAACGACAATCAGACGGTTTTACAAGTAAAAAGTCGAATCGAATGAAGTGGAAAGGTTTTTGAACGAAGCTCCCGATGATCGTTATTTAGCCACAAAGGTAATTTATTAATAAGTACTTATATTTTTCTTTAGTATTCAGTTTACGAAATCGCAAAATACAGTCAATACATTATTTAAAAAAATATTAATCAAATCCCTTTTTTTGTAGGTTGGTCTGATTTTTGGCGTTGTTGGAGCTTGCCGCAGATAGGAGTTAGCCAATATTACTTTACAAGATATTGAAGCCCATGGAGAAATGCTACTAATCAAGATTCCGAACACAAAAAATAAGATACCGAGAAGCTTTGTAGTTGAAGGAGATTTTCTTAGAATAGTGCAAAAATATATGAATCAGCGGCCCCAAAAAAGAAAAACCGACCGTTTTTTTCAAAATTACCAAAAAGTGTATATGTGAATTATAACTTAGTTAGTTAGTTGAGTTTATTGTGTTTTTATTATTTTATTAAATTGCTTCAGTTTTTCGCAACTATATTAAAAATAGTCGTTCAGTACACCTGCGGAACCGTCATTGCAACTTGTTCCGACTGTCAACCCTCGCCTTCGAGACTTGACAAGACTCTACCACCGGTTCGGAAAATTGATTCTACTGGGAAGAGCCTCATCATTTGTTATTTCATGTTGCGCAAACGTTATTTTTTTCGCCTTGTTTTGGGTTTAGCACTGGTTCCACTGAGAAGAGCTAGCAAGAATTTCAACAAGTGTCTGTTGTCCTGTTACAGCGGCATACCCCCGGCCAGTCTGTCAGCCGCGCTACAGAGCGTGGTGGGCACTTGCCTGCGCGGCCTTAGATCGACTCGTTCCTAAGCTTTATTCAAATCTGTTATTTCATGTTGCGCAAACGTTATTTTTTTTTTCGCCTTGTTTTGAGTCCAGCACTGGTTCGGAAAGTAGATTCCACTGAGAAGAGCTAGTAATAATTTCAACAAGTCTCTGTTGTCATGTTACAGCGGCATACCCTCGGCCAGTTTGTCAGCCTTGCTACAGAGCGTGGTGGACACATGCCTGCGCGTGTGCCGGTGCGCGGGCGCAGTGCTGTCGAGTGCGGCGCCGGAGGGGCTGCTACCAGACGTCACTCCTCACACCGCCACCTGCGACCCCGCTGGAGGGTGAGTGAGAATAAGATAGGGATTCTTTAGTTTATCGTAATGAGGGTAGGCAATGATTTGGGATGTATTTATTTATGTATCAATTTTTTTTGGATGTAAAGAGTGTCACAGGTTGTATTCCCGCGGGACCTCCTTAATTTTCCGGGATAAATGTCCTATGTCCTTCCCCGTGTTACGACCTATATTTGTACCAAAAATCATCAAAATCGGTTGAAAAGATGGGCCATTAGAGCGTATCAGACACGTGGACGGATAGACAGACAGACACACTTTCGCATTTATAATATTAAGTATGAATTACAAGTGATTTTTAATAGTTAATTGAATCTTGGCCAATGGTTTGGAACGCCCTTTTGAAAGTTTAATAACAATGGCCTCCCAAACGAACCTGAAGGTCTTGATTATGAAGTCGCAGCAAATTGTGTTCTCTCAATCCTCCTCCCTTTCTTGCTGGTTCTCGGTAGGAATGCCATTCCGAACCAGATTCACTCAACGATGGAATTGGGTATTTGACAACTAGTCAAATCAGCAAACGTCAAAGCGCAATGCTTAGTATGGGATTTGTATGAAATTTTGAATAGTGACGTCATCAAAGTTCGACGCACTTTTTTACTTTAATCGATAGTTTAAAATAGTTATTCAACATAAAACTAACAGGGGACGTGGATATTACTACTTTTGGGAGATGCTCTATTTAATAATCACTAAAATATAATTTATTTGAATAGCAGTCAAATTGCACATTTTAAAGTTTATTTGAATAAAACAAGTGAACTTAATTTAACGAATTAAAAAATACGACTGCCCTGCCGAGGCGATTTGCATATTATATATCCTTTGAAATCTTATTTACATTTTTATTAAATGATATTTTTTTGTGAATCACTGGATATTGAACTATAGTGTTATATATTTTTGGAATCTACTCATCATTTTCTAGATGATCATTATATAGTTAATCTTATTTTCGAATTTTTTTTTTCAACTTCAGTCTTTAATGCGGGACCATGGTCACCCCATCAATTTTTTTTAAATTTTACTAGCCTATGTCACCCGGAATAAGCTAGGGATTCTAACAATACCTCATTTATCAAAATCGGTTCAGGCATATAGAAGTTATGGTGGAATATACAAAATCACATACATACATACATGAACCCTGAAAACAATATACTCCTTTTTTCAGGCAGTCGTATAAAAACATGAGTTTGAGTTTGAATCTATGACGTTAACATTTACAGCTGCATACGTCTCGAGGACGGCAGTGAAGTCACCGCGCAAATGGTTCTGCTCTGTGCCTGGAGGTCTGTTAAAGAGGTAACTATCTGCCTACCTCGTTGGTCAAACTCTAGTGGTTAGCATGTTTAACTGCGGCCGACGAGGGCCCGGGTTCGCCTCCCGGGTTGGGCCATAACAAGTATTGTGTTTTTCTGAATAGAAATTCTCAGTACTAGCTCGAAGTTGAGATGTCGGCGGTGTTTCACCCCGTGGGTTTCACCGCCTGTTCTCTCTCCGGTCGTTTCGGATTTTCCGTCCCATGAGGCTATGAGAGTAAAGGAACAGAGTGTACCTGTGTTTGCGCACACAAGTGTGCCCTATAATATCTCCCGCGCAGATGGCTAATCGCTCTGGAGATAGGCCGCCGTGGCCGAAATTCGGTCGGGAGGACATTTCATACGCCAACTGAGCAGAAACTTGCTCGTAAAATGAGAACGGTTTTGGCCTTATTCCACCATGCTGGATATTTTCTTACGACGCTTTAAAAGAGAAGGTTCATTTTTGGTGGACTCTTTGTACACTTCACCATGAATAGAGAAAAACACATAGATTATATAAAAATATAATAATTTAGAATAGTAAAGTTCCGTATCTTCGTACAAGGTATAATGTACTTTTTAAATACTTTCGTAAAAGAAACAGAGAGGCGCTCAAAAATCACTTTTTTTGTATGAGCTCTTTTATTTTTATTGACCGAGCGAAGGGAAGATCTCTGAGTCTACTTGAGTGAATTTGCACTTTTCCGTCCGTATATTTTTGAATTTTTCACATATAATTGACTAAATGGGGGGTTTTCAAAGTGGACATTTTCTAACGTGCAAAGTTGGCCTCAGAACTCTCAAATTTCTGAAAGGCTCAGCCTAAAACTTGATCATTTATCCGAATTATATCCTGTACTTGAACAACAGATACTGAAATAAGATAAATATTATAAGGAAACGAAATTATTTAATTTTTAAAGAGCTTCAGTTTTTTTAACAGAACTTCACAATGATGTCAATAGATGGCGCTCTGTAAAAGTTTATTCGTTTCTCCAATAACCCTTTATCTCTTTTGCGTCTAATATATTAAAAGTTATATAGTTAAAACTATGTTAGGGATACCGCAAGGTCTCTGATCGGGGCGAACCACTAGTTATTTGTAGTTATATCTGTCACCGTAAGATTGTTAAAACCGTTAGATTATATAATCTAACTCGCGGAATTGCAAACTGTCGAAAGATTACAATTTAACGCATTATTTTCTAGTAGATTGTAATCTGATAGATATTTAAACCCGATAAAACCTAAGTGCCCGGCCTGCGGCCGGCCACTACTTCATTGTTTATGTCGAACCCTAACCTAACCTACAAGAAAGAGACAAGAAAACGTAAATACAATGAATATTTCAAAAATTTACACTCAGAACATTGAACAGTTCACAATCGACAGTTTACAATTTCGCGAGTTAGATTATAATCTAACGGTTTTTACAATCTTACGGTGACATATCGAAAATAAAAATATACACTGAAAATATCAACCGTCTAAATATTACAGTTAATAAGGTATAGACAGACAGACGGATGTACAGCTGAGGCTAAATAAAAGTGGCACCCTCTTAGTACAGCGCATGACTATGTACCTAGTGCAATTAGTTATTTTGTTTATGTTTTATTTTTAGTATACTACCATAGTTTTAAAGTTAATACTTTACTAACAACATGATATGGATATATTCTGAAATATACAAATTTAATTTATTAATTTAAATTGTTCATGATAACTAATATTTCGAACTTTTCAGGTGTCCCTAATCCTTAGCACAGTGGTGGATCAAATCCTCCAGCACGACGAATTGGAACCTGCGACCCTGCGGTACCGCCTCGTCCGCTCAGTAGGGGAGCAGTTCACGTCGCTGCTGACTGAGACCAAACACAGAGGCGCCTTTGAGCAAGTCTACGTTGGATTCACTAGACTTTTGACCAGGTATGCTAACAAGTCATAATTAAAAAAAACTAAAAAACACAACTGCCCTTCCCAAAAAACGAACTAAAAAGTTAAAATCTAAATTAAGCTAGTCAAATTAGAATCTTATTCACGTTTTTATTAAATGATATTTTTTGTGAATCACTGGATATTGAACTGTAGTATTATATATTTTTGGAATCTACTCATCATTTTAATAGTTAATCTTATTTTCGATTTTTTTCTTTCAAATTTAGTCTTTAATGCGGTCACAATTTTTGTTGTAACCCGGAATAAGCTAGGGATTCTAACGATACCTCATTTATCAAAATCGGTTCAGGTGTATAGAAGTTATGGTGGAATATACAAACTCACATACATACATACATGAACCCTGAAAACAATATACCCCTTTTTTCAGGCAATCGTATAATAAAATAGGACCTCATAAATACGAACGAACGTCGAACTTTGATGACGTCACTATTCAATATATCATACAAATCCCATACTAAGCACGCGTTTTGAAGTTTTTTTTTATATGTATAGCGAGCAAACGAGCAGGCATCACCTGATGGTAAGTGATTACCGCCGCCCATGAACATTTGCAGCACCAGAGGAACCGCCAATGCGTTGCTGGCTTTTGAGACATTTTGGGTTTGAAAAAAAGTTGCTGATTTGACTAGTTGTCAAATACCCAATAGGGATGATGCCTTTATCAAAAATAAATTATTTCGAACTGATCATTAAATAGACGGTCTTCCAAAATACCTAAAATTCACATCCTCGGTTAGTTTTAGGTATGATAACCATTGTAAAATTTAGATTATAGAAAAAATATGAAATTTTATGAAGTCACAATGGTGAATTTCATACAACTTTCAATACTAGAAGTGCGTTTTTAAGTTCAACTTTGATAAAAATTTGCTGATTTGATTGAGTTGTCATCATCCCTATTGATGTAATTTTCAGCCTCTGGCGCAGTCCGAGTGCGGAGTTCAACGAGCTGCCGAAGATTTGGCTAACGGAGCTGATGGCGGGCGTCGAGAGCGGGGACTCCAACGGCAGACTGTGTGCCACCAGGCGTAGCGCGGGGCTGCCGTTCATGATACAGGTTCCGTTCCGATTCGGTGTCTCTAAATATATCTATACCTATACTAATAGAACGAGCGAAGCGAAGGTCTCTGAGTCTACTTGAGTGAATTTGCACTTGTCCGTCCCTCCGTCCGTCTGTCAGAGCCTATACTAAACTTCTGAATTATTGGACGTAATTACTTCTAATTTAAGTATAATATGTAAACCGATAGCCTCCAGCCGAATATGTTATAGTTATAAAAATCTTTATTTCAGGGGGCCTCTCATAGAAGCGAATGCTAAGTAAAATATTTTTATAGCGTTACATAGGGTTGTGGTATATCATTTTAAAAATAATTAAGAATAGAGTCCAAACATATATATTTTTTAATTTTTACCCTAAATTATTGAACGGTTCACAATCTTTCGACAGTTTACAATATCGCTAGTTAGATTATAATCTAACGGTTTTAACAATTTTACGGTGACATATATATACATAGAATCAAGTTATATTTATTTCATCCTCTCGTAGGCTAAATTTATTGAAGTTTCACTTCTGCCGTGTGTGAATTGTACACACACATTTTTTTATATTATGTTTATTTTGATGAACGAATCATGAGGCGAATGAACGAATCGTTGCCTGGTGGGAGGCTTCGGCCGTGGCTAGTTACCACCCTACCGGCAAACACGTGCCGTGAGTATAGGTTTAATCAACTGGCATGCCCCTAACAGGTTAGCCCGCTACCATCTTAGACTGCATCATCACTTACCATCGGGTGAGATCGCAGTCAAGGGCTAATAGGCCTATTACACTGCACTTTCCACAGGGCGCTGCGGTAAGGGTGGGCGGGGCCGCTAGTTAGAGCGTCGCTTATTGCACAGCAATAAGGATCAAATTAGGGACCCTTTCTCACTAAATCTTAGTAGACTACACTGATTCAAGTGTAAGGGTCCCTGTGACAAGTGCAGTGTAATAGGCCTATTACTTGTGGATTCAAAAAAAAACCGTATGGAAACATTCTCTCCCAGGCGCTGGTGATCACAGAGTTGCAAGTGAAAGTGAATACAAAGAGTTTCGACTCGTGCATGAGCACGCTATTGCGTCTCGCTCGAAGCTCCCAATGCAAGGAGACTCGTTGCCATTGCCTCAACATCCTACGAGCTTTGTATCGCAACTCGCAACTCGATGAGATCGTTGGTACATACGTGGGCGAAGGGCTGATGGTGGCACTCTTGGGCTTCGAGAGCGGAACCTGGATTGTGAGTATGCTTCAACATAGAATTTTAGATGTATCAGAACTGATTATGGTTACAAAAAAGCGCTGTTGTCTTAACGTACGGAGTTGCAGTCGTTCTAGTCTAAAAATTAAAAAAAAAAGTGTCAGCGTGTACTTATTTATTTGTGATTATGGTCACAAACATCTTGGCTCAAACAGTAGGTAGCTAAAGTGCGGTAAAACCTTTTTTTTTTTTAATGTATTGGAACTGGGAATGTATGAAATAATTTGTCCTTTAAAGTAGCAGAATATCGGCCAGAAATCTGCATTTGAATAACAATTATTCGCCCGAAAAATCGGGATAAACTTTTGCAATAATATCTTAAAAGACTTGCTGCATCATATAAAATGTATAGAGACATGACTCAAATAATAATTGCGAAATTTCTGGCTGAAATGGCTGTAATTTGGCTAAAAGTTCCCGAGGTAAGGAGACTCGTTGCCATTGCCTCAACATCCTACAAGCTTTGTATCGCAACTCGCAGCTCGATGAGATCGTTGGCACTTACGTGGGCGAAGGGCTGATGGTGGCACTCTTGGGCTTTGAGAGCGGAACCTGGATTGTGAGTATGCTTAAACATAGAATTTTAGATGTATCAGAACTGATTATGGATTCAAAATTTTTGGCTCAAACAGTACAGTTAAAGTGCAGTACGACGACCTCCCTGGCGCAGTATTGAGCGCTGTTGTCTTAACGTACGGAGTTGCAGTCGTTCAAGTCTAAAAATTAAAAAAAAAGTGTCAGTGTGTACTTATGTACGCACGCAAGAAGTTATACTTTTTCATGGCAAATAATAAATATCTTGAATATAGTTATATAATTTCGCACCCAACATACAGTAAATGTATTTATTTTTATTTTGTTGGTAGGCTTTTTTCTTCAAGACCTGATCAAGAGACCTTGACCAAGAGATGAATTTAAAGAAATCAAAATGATGACAGCACAACCAATATATATTTAAAAATTTTATATATGTGTATTGATAAATTCAAGAAGAAAAGTGATTGTCATAAAGTCAATACTATTCTACTATACTAGAAATAAAAATAAACTTGTAATGCCTACTTCTAGGCTTAGTAAAACTAGCAATTCATTTGTTGGAAACAGTGTCCGCTTCTACAACAAGTTCCCAGAAGACATGTTAAAGATGTCTCTGAATAAGTTCAAATTTAATGTAAAACGTAAACTCATTGAAAAATCTTATTATCATGTGAAGGACTACTTAAACGACATGGAAGCTTGGTAATAATTTGCTCTATGGCTCTGATAGTTTCTTAGTTAAGATGATTTGTGAGATGGTGATAATAAAAATAATAAAAAAACCCGGCTGAGTTTGTTGTGGGATCTTCTCAGACCAGGGCGCGTTTGGAACCCTCGTAGTTTTAAGATACCGTAACCGATTATCACCATCATGTTTTATAATTAAGTAACTTTTAACGTCAATAAGTGTACCTACAGTGTACCTATATTGAATAAATGATATTGAGTATTAAGTATTGAGACCAACTAACGTCAGGGTGTCGAGTGACTGCGCGCGTGCATCGTAAAATTCTCCCTGATATTTTTTCCCTAACGCGCCAAAAGAAGTATAACTTCAAAAAAAAAAGCGAAAGCAGGAGGATAGCTTAGCTTAATACGGAGCACAGTATAACTTAAAAAAAAGCGAAAGCAGGAGGTTCTTAAGGTGCCAGCGGAGGGTGAATTGCCCATACAAACGTAATACCAGAATAATTCGTAATTCGAGAATATTTCCAGCATAATATGCGATTATTAAGATTGAACTTGTATTTATCTAGAGCCCTGGATAATTATGTTTTCAAAATATTTTCCCAAAATTAAATGTAAGCGCATAGCGTTTTGCATGTTTTTACAACATAAATGACATGTTTTCTCCTTATTTTTACCATATTAAAACCAACGATATCTTACGTACTTATTGATCAGGAGCATAGCCTATATTGTAAATTTCCCGAATAACAACACGAAGTGAAAAACAACAAGCTATCATTCATCATTTTTGGTATTTACGGAACAAGACTAAACGTATAATAAATTTTGTACACGCGATCATGTGTCATCAGCTAAATAGAGATAGCAATGTACCGGCAAATTTATATTTGCGGGTTGATTAGAAATTGCGAGCGGCGATCACCGGCCTCTTAATACGGAGCACATTCCCCAGGAGCGCAACTCGGCCACGCTGCTGTTCAGCGCGCTTATGGTGCGCGTGTTCGGCGTGCAGCGATCCCGGGACTCGGAGAACCTCTGTGTCCGGAACCGGATGACGGGACGGATATTCTTCCTGAGGTACCCGCCGCTCTACGACTTTATGCTGGTAAGTGAGAATCCATACTAATATCATAAATGCGAAAGTGTGTCTGTCTATCTGCTACATTTTCACGGTTCATATTCAACCGTTTTTTACGAAATTCGATATATAAATAGTTTGTTTCCGGCGTGGATTTAGTTTTTCTCATTTCCGCGGGAACTCTTTAATTTACCAGGATACAAAGTAGCATAGCAAAATGAATAGTAGCATTATGATGCCACTATTCATTTTTAATTATGTAAATTTTAAATATTGGATAGAATCAGGAGTTATTTAGCGGAAGTTTATGATTTAGCAAGAAAAGAACAATTATTTTGCTATAATCCGCCAACAGAAAAAAATCTGTATGCTCAAGCAAGCAGTTACAAGCGAAGCACCGTTTACCTTCCCAACCAAGTAAGAAAGCCAAGTTCCCAAGCAAGCAATGCCACCACCACTCACATGCACTACCACACAAGACTTTTATACTATTCTCGACGGACGTTTCGCCCCGATACCGGAGCATCTTCAGGAGATGTCGACTTTACAATGCATATTTATGTGAGGAGCCGCCATGACGCTACGGTGTTATGAATATCATGCAATCGCGCGCAGCGCTCCGTAGCACTTTTAGCACCGCACACTTGCCGGTGCTGCCACTAACCGATGTTATAGGCCTATTACACTGCACTTTTTACAGGGACCCTTACTCTTGAATCAGTATAGTGTAATAAGATTTAGGGAGAAAAGGTCCCTAATTTGATCCTTATTGCTGTGTAATAAGCGACGCTCTAATTAGCGGCCACGCCCATCCTTACCACAGAGCCCTGTGGAAAGTGCTGTGTAATTAAGCCTTTTAGTCTCGCGTAACGCGCTGTTGGGAGTGAACGTCACCTTGCGTGTTATGATATTTAGCGAGCTACGAAATTAAGCGTGCTGTAGGACATATCGGTCCTGCCGGCCGCCCACACGCTTTCTTATAACATAGCGTATTTAAAGGTATGCTAAAAATTTATAGTTTATAGTCCGTAGCGTGCTATGGATTTAGCACGCTACGGGCTATAAAGCAGTTTTGAACATCTCTAAAATGGGACACACTGCAGTCGCCCCACGAATCCCACGCGAGACGATCGCACTCGGTTGTCTTTTAATGCCAGCCCATGATGGCTTGACAAATAAAACGAGGCATAGTGAATTTACTTTTAAGTAGGCGGTCTCTGATCCGACCTCTCATTTTGACAAAAATACAAACAATATATTGGCCTGACCCGAGAGTCACGTTCGCGCTCATTTTGCATTATAGGCTTACGTCTGACCAGAATCACACCTGATGGAAAGTGATGATGCGCCCTAAGATGGAACTTGCTTGCCTAGAAGATGCCTATTCGCTCTTGATTTAAAGATACCCGAATTGTAATTGGTTGAAAACACAGTTTCATTAGAGTGTTCCAGATCCTGTCGTGCGAATGAGGAATGAAGACGCAAAGCATATTTGTGATTGCAGGCTGGCTAAGGCCCGTAATTAATAAACCGACATCAGCTAAGACCTCTCAAGTATCGGTCAATCTATGGTAAAGATTGGTCTTAAGCAAAGATTGACCGATACTTGAGAACGTGAAAACTTCTTTAGCTGCGTTGAGCACTTTTTAGTAGGGGGTAAACTTGTGAATTCGCGTCACCGACATGCTCATGAGCAGCGACATGCTTATGACGAAAACAGAAGGTCTTAAATATAAATATACTACATTCGTAACTAAACTTTAATGCCTTAGTGTTAAGGTTTATATTTAAATTGTTTAAAAAAAATCGTTTTCACTTCTATCGGCGTCCCTATGACTGCCAATTTTTTTTCAGTCTTTTATTCATTATTTTCAGGATAAATTAAGGGAAGTAAGCGAGAACGGCAAAGAACAACTATTGCACCCCTCGTTGTACCCTATTCTGCTGTTGCTGGGGCGACTCTACCCCTCCGCGCTGGAAGGCACTGTATCCAATCTGAAGGTGATTTATTAACGTTCCGCTTTCATATAAAGAGGTTAGAATTTAAAAAAAACTGAGTTTATTGTGGGCTCTTCTCAGACCGGTGCACGTTTGGAACCCTCGTAGCTTTAGTTTTAAGATACTGTAGTTAATTAGCACCATCACGTCTTATACTTTGTAAGCATTCAGAAGGTGTTCTTTGTAGGTACCTATTTTAAATAAATATGTTTTGAGTAGCCTATGTCCTTCCCCGGGATGTAAGTTGTAGGTTACAACTTACATCCCGGGGATACCCCTATACCAAATTTCATCAAAATCAATTGAAAATATGGGCCGTTAAAGCATAGCAGACAGATAAGACATACTATCGCATTTAAAATAATTTGCATTCTTAACGCAGAAAGAATAAACTGTGTTTTACACAGCATGCAACATCATTTTATGGTAATAGTTTTTTTTTAATACGGCACCTCAGTTTTTTAATAAACTACCAGCATCATTGGCTGACCGAAATCTTAATATCGTAACGTTTAAACAAAAAATTAAGGATCTTTTGCTGAAGAAAAGATATCATACAATTAAAAAAGGATTTAACAGACATAAATATATAAATAGTTTGAACATTTAAATAATAAACGATAGAACATTAATAAAATAAGACTGACAGTGTAAATACAATACTGTTGAAGTACCCGCTTGCTGCGAATAAAAACGATCGCTCATCGGTCGCTGTATTAATAAAAGCGTGCGTTTCTACGGGCGCAGAACCACTCTTGTCTCGATTTTTGACTCCATAACACGCTTATTGTCACGTATATGCGAGCATATTTTTTTTTTTACTGAGAGTTGTTAGTTGTATTAATAGGGCTAAAATCTGGTGTTACAATTAACCCCAGATAATAAATAACAAATAACCACCAATTAATAAGGAACAAATTGTCATCGTAACACAATTTTTACGATTACAATTTGTTCCTTATTTGTTCATTTTTGGTTGAACTTTGTGTGATTTGTATGAATTGTGTAATAAAAAAGTCTGGTTTGACTTAACTGCTTTTGTTTTTATTTTATCCACTTCTTGTTGCTTATAATACAATAAATTTTAATAAAATAATTTGAGTTAAATATTGTATAAAATAATGAAATATATTATTGTTTATAATAAGATTTAAATAATGTTTAGACTGAGTATTTATTATTATTATATCATTTTTGCATACCAATACACGGCAATCTATGCAAATAAATGATTTGATTGATTGATTGATAGTCAAAGTCATAGTCGAATAATATTTATTCAATTTAGATAGGTACACTACACTTATTGACGTCCAGTTATTTATAAAATATAATGGTGATAATCAGTACCGGCATAGAAGTAAAGCTACGAGGCTGGTTGATAATATTAGTATGGATGGAGCCTGGACTACCTACCGTTCTGCCATTTTTATTTTTTCTCTAAATAGCCGCCACTCATAAAACCAGAATTAATCAATAGCTGGCATTAACACAAGCAAGTATTTTATGAGTTGAAATCTTATAAAGCGTCAGGACTTCTGCAAAATAACGCCTGCTGCTTCTATCCAAATATTATGTCAAAACGCATCTCTGTTCTGCTCCACGTTTCTTATTTTACTCCACTACAAGTTAGCCCTTGACTGCGATCTCACCTGAAGTGACAATGCAGTCTAAGTTAGCGGGCTAACCTGTTACGGGTATGGCAGTTATATTAAATCCATACCCCTAGTCGGTTTCTACACGGCATCGTACCGGAATGCTAAATCGCTTGGCGGTACGTCTTTGCCGGTAGGGTGGTAACTAGCCACGGCCGAAACCTCCCACTAGACCAAACCAGAGAAAATTCAGAAATTATAAAGTCCCAAATTGACCCTACCGGGGATCGAACCCGAAACCTCCCACGTTAAGGCAACAGCTATCAACACTGCGCCACGGAGGTCGTCAAAATACCGTGTTTAGATGTTGCCTTTACAATCGTGCATTGTAGAGACAGCATCTCCAGGCAAGCATAGATGCTTCGGTTGTCGGTACATAGATTTATTAATTGAAGATTATGTAAATGATAGAGGAGCATGGATTTGATCACTCCAGCAATGCTAAGGACAGCGGTTAGTTTTGTATATGTCACCGTAAGATTGTAAAAACCGTTATATTATAATATAACTAGCGAAATTGTAAACGTTGTCTGTTTCGTGTAAGTAAGGTTAGGGTTCGACATAAATTACCAGGTAGTGCACTTAGGTTCTATAGGGTTAATATAACTAACAGATTACAATCTACCGAAAAATAATGCGTTAAATTGTAATCATTCGACAGTTTGTAATTTCGCGAGTTAGATTATAATCTAACGGTTTTTAAAATCTTACGGTGACATAAACATTGATATAATCATTGCAAATGAAATATTTATTTAAAAAGAGCAAACACCGAGTTTCTTGCTGTTTCTTCTCGGTAGGAATGACATTCCGAACCAGTGGTAGATTCACTTGACGATTCAAAAGTACTTGTAAAAGTTATATAAATAACATTTGAATTTTAGGTTATAGCGAATTAAACTTACAGTTATTTCACTAAGCCGTGTCGCTCCGCAGCTGGCGACGTTCGTGCCTGTCGTGGTGTCGTGTGCACACGCGGCCACGCTGCACACGCGCCGCCTCGCCGCCAACGCCGCGGCGCCGCTCGTGCCGCCCGACACGTGAGTCATATCATATCATTCTAATAATAAATACGAAACCAACGTCTCACAGAATAGTATAATAACTTACACTACAGTATTTAATTTACCTATATACCTATTTATTGTAATATCTTGTCTTTTAAAAAAAAAGAGCATCTGCGGAGTTTCTTGGAGGCTCGTCTCGCGCCGTGTGCGCTTCGACTATGCAGACTAATCGGGAGACACTGCCAATAGGCATGGTGACAGTAACCAAGAATCAATGAAATTATGAATTTATCTAATGAAATAGGATTCATGGATTATAAACACGTATTTATTTTTCTATTTAGAGTGAGATTGCAATTTATTTTGATAAAATAAAACTACAATACAATACAATACAGCAATCTGCCATAATAGATTAAACACCAAGAAGCGAATGACGTCACAATTGTTTGTTTTTGAGCTTTGACAATCACACTATTGTTTACTGCACTCTGCACAGAGTACATTGCTAATAACAATAGTGACGTCACAAACAGCGCCTTGACACCGGCGAGAGTTTTGGCGTGAATTTTAAAATTTAAATTTCAAATGCCAATTTTATCTACCAAACCTTATTTTTCTGCATAAATAATATATTTTTTCGAAATAGTAGATACAACCGAACATAATCTGACCGTTTTTCAAAATCAGTCATCATGCCTATTCCGCTAGGTGTGATGCCGTCGCTGGTGTTATTTACCTATCAAAGACCATACATTTTTGCGAGTTAATTGGTTATTTGTGAGCTATTAAAATTTATTTTTTAGCGATTATTAAATAGAGGATCTCCCAAAGTCGTGATATCCTCGTCCCCTTTTATTTTTATGTTGAATAACTATTTGAAACTATTGATTAAAGGAAAAAAGTGCGTCGAACTTTGATGACGTCACTTTTCAAAATTTCATACAAATCCCATACGCGAAAAAAGTTGCTGATTTGACTAGTTGTCAAATACCCAATTAAACAATTCTAAATTATTTAATAATTATGCCTAAATATTGCGGATTGAAATTATACTTATATACATGAGAATCATAAACGCGAAAGTGTGTTTGTTTGTCCTTTAATCACGCTGCAACGAAGCAACGTATCGTTGTGATTTTTGGCATGAACGACCCCACAAAGAAAGTTCAATATGACCAACTTTGAAATAATTTGCTGCACAAAATTCACCATCCTCGGATCGGAATTTAGCGGTCATCACACGACAAGCTTCTCTATTTATAACTGCATTGAACGAAATCCGAATTCGAACCGCTAGGATATGGAATGCCCTTCCGGCTTCCGCTTTCCCCCCCTTAGGCTGCATCACTTGCATGCGAGTCTGATTGCAACCAAGCGCTAGTCTATATATTAAATAAAACACGCGGACAAAATTATATTTATATTAAAAATGATATTTTATTAGGCGCATATTTTATCTTACCTTTCATTTTCAAGATGTTTGTCGACCTCCGTGGCGCAGTGTGTAGCGCTGTTGTCTTAACGTGCGGAGGTCCCGGGTTCGATCCCCGGCAGGGTCATTTTGGGAATTTATAATTTCTGAATTTTCCCTGGTCTGGCCTGGTGGGAGGCTTCGGCCGTGGCTAGTTACCACCCTACCGGCAAAGACGTGCCGCCAAGCGATTACGCGTTCCGGTACGATGCCGTGTAGAAACCAAATAGGGGCATGGGTTTAATATAACTGCCATGCCCGAAACAAGTTAGCCCGCTACCATCTTAGACGGCATCATCACTTACCATCAGGTGAGATCGTAGTCAAGGGATAACTTGTAGTGGATAAAAAAAATGTTCAGTTTGGTTTTACTTTTTAATAACACAAGCGATTGTTTCAGATATGTTTCCCATGTAGAGAGTATGCTCGAGTTGTTATGTGATGAAAATATTAAAAGAAACTTTTGCCACGGAATACTCTTACAGGTGAGTCTCTCTTTCTCTCTCTCTCCATAGTCCAATCATCGATTCGATTCCAGATTCGATTAAAGTCTATACAGTGGTAGGGGCTTCCTTTTGTTCATGTTGGATATCAATCGAATTTGTCTTATTTTATTTTCCCCTACAGGCTGGGCACAGGTCTCCATTCTCATAGAAGAGAGGGAATTAGAGCTTAGACCCACCACTGCACCAGCTGCTCCAATGCGGGTTGGCGAACTTTAACGACTCTTATCATGTTAGTGATAATAAGCGGGACGGATGGCTTAGCGTGCTCTCCGAGGCACAGGGGTGTAACTTCCTAACTCCGGGCTAGTACTGAGAGTTTCTAGTCAGAAAACCCCGGGACCACGTCGGCCGCAGTCGAACATGCTAACCACTAGACTTGATTTATTTTTATTTTACTTGCCTTAAAATCATACTAAAATTATAAATGCGAATGTGTGTTTGTTTGTTGGTTTGTCCTTCAATTCGCAACGGATCGACGTGATTTTTGGCATGGGTATAGTTGACATAGGTTGAGTGACATAGGCTTCTTTTTATCCCGGAAAATTAACGAGTTCCCGCGGGAATCAAAAAACCTTAAAACTACGCGGACGAAGTCGCGGGCATCAGCTGGTAATAATGATTTCAGGTTTTAAAACTACTGAACTCTCGGCCGGAGAATCTCACAATCGATTGTGAAACGCAAAATCGCTTGGCTGTACTGTTCGGAAAATCCGTTTGGATATTAAGACAGTGTTCGGGCGAATCACCCTGCTACGTCATAGCCGATGAGTACATTAAGATCATCAGTGTACTCATAAGAAGGTGAGATTATAACGCAAATAGTACAATTTTAATTTCTTTTTTTTTTTTGAAGTGAAAACTTCTTTAGCCGCGTTGAGCACTTTTTGGTAGGGGGTAAGCTTGTGGATTCGCGTCACCGACACCGCGTTGTTTCGAAGACAAAAGGTCTTAAAAATAAATATTCTACATTCGAAATTAAACTTTAATGCCTTGGTGTTAAGGTATATAATATTTTAAATTTTTTTTACTAAAAAAAGTTTAAATATCCCTATTCACTTCTATCGGCAGTCCCTATGACCGCCATTTTTTTTATTCGGCTATACTAATATTGTAAATGCGATAGATTGTTCAGCCGTTCTGGGGGCATACTACCATCGCTTACAGCCTATTGTTTTAATATTGTTGACGTTGGTGTTTTAGAATTACAATCTTTATTTAATAGACGTCAATGTACGTAGGATGAACGGTCATTTTGAAATAATAATGCTTTTAGCGTTAGTAGTAACCCCCCTACTAAAGCATTATAATTAATAGAACTGATGAACGGACAGGGATAAAATTTGACACAGATATCTCTGTGATTATGCCTACGTGTTACGTGTACGTCTACTTTTACGTACACGTAACACGCAGGCTACATTTTATCTCGGAAAATTAAAGAGTTCCCGTTGGATCCGAAAAAACCTCAATCCACGCGGACGAAGACCCGGGCATCAGCTAGTAATTTATACATGAAAATGAATTTTCTTTTTGAACTAGTAGAAGTAGATTTATAATTTAATTTTTAAACTATGCATTTAACTTTAACTTTTTTTAGGTTTTGCTCCGTTCTCGACGACACATTTATGATTGAACTCCAAAAATATTTAAACGAATTGATATTTAGCAGCAATAAATTCAAAATAAACCCCGGGAAGGAACTGTGCTTAGCGAACGCTACGTATTTGTACTTAATAACACTAAATATACACAACAAAATAAATGAAACATGTCGACTTGTTTTTAAATGTCTGTCCCATGATGTCTACGAAGTCGCCTTAGCAGTTCTAAACTATTTGCTAATACTTTATCGAAAACTGGATATAGAAAACTCTTTTCAACAACACCTTTACGAAATAATAAAGAAACATACACAAACCTATAAGCATGAAATATCAGAAACAGATTACATAAAGGAAGAGTCAAACTGTGAATTATTTGAGAAGAATTACATAAAACATCAAAGAGTAGATACAAAATTTGATAAATCAGACCATATCTTAAATACTCTAAGAAAAGACTCAAAATACATTGATATATTGTGTGATATACTAAAGAGTAGCAAATATTTAGAAATCACTCACAAATGTCTGACATTGATAACATTGGAACCTGACACGCAAATGCATATCATAAAAGCCAAAGAAAGTTCAAATAACATTATGAAAAGTTCTGAAAATAATGACGATATTATAATAAATAAATTAATTTATTATATAGAAAATCAACACGAAAGTTTTACTCGTATTTACTTAGCAAGTTTATGCGAGTTCTTGACACGAAAATTAAAGGAAAATGTAATCAAATGGATGAGGATAGTGGACGTGTTAAGGGTCATATTCGCTTGCAGTCTGTCTGATAATAGCAGAGACACTAGAAGCGTTGTGGTCGAGTTTTTGGAAAATAATTTGAAACCGCTTTGGAATTTGGATTTAGGAGAATTAAGCGAAGAAGATCAATGTAAGTTGACAGTTAAGTTTTATATCAATAGCAATTAGTTATTTCTTATACCAACAAGCAATAATTAAAAGCATTAAAAAACATGACTGCCCTGCCAAAAAACGAACTAAAAAGTTAAAAACAATAAATGAAGTTTTTTTGTGAATCACTGGATATTGAACTATAGTGTTATATATTTTTGGAATCTACTCATCATTTTTTAGATGATGATTATATAGTTAATCTTATTTTCGAATTTTTTTTTTCAACTTTAGTCTTTCATGCGAGACCATGGTCACCCCATCAATTTTTTTTAAATTTTAGTAGCCTATGTCACCCAGAATAAGCTAGGGATTCTAAAGATAACTCATTTATCAAAATCGGTTCAGGCATATAAAAGTTATGATGGAATATACAAACATACATACATACATGAACCCTGAAAACAATATACTCCTTTTTTCAGGCAGTCGTATAAAAATAACTACTTTAAATACATGTTTTTAAGAATCATACAATAGCCTTCATCAATCGATAAATAACAGGGATCATGACAATCAAATCTTATCAAACTTAAAAACGCGCTTCTAGTGTGGAAGTTTGTATGAAATACATAATTGTGTCGTCATCAAATTTCAACACACTTTTTTCTCTAATCAATAGTTTAAAATGTTTAAATCCATAGTTTTTCTTTTTTTTTTATCTACTACAAGTTAGCCCTTTACTGCGATCTCATCAGATGGTAAGTAATGATGCAGTCGAAGATGGTAGCGGGCTAACCTGTTAGGGGCATGGCAATTATATTAAACCCATACCCCTATTTGATTTCTACCGGAACGCGTAATCGCTTGGCGGCACGTCTTTTACCGGTAGGGTGTTAACCAGCCACTGCCGAAGCTTCCCACCAGGCCAGACCAGGGAAAATTTAGAAATTATAAATTCCCAAATTGACCCTGCCGGGGATCGAACCCGGGACCTCCGCACGTTAAGACAACAGCGCTACACACTGCGCCACGGAGGTCGTCAAAAATTAAAACTAACCGAGGATGTGAATGTTAGGTCTATTTAATAATCAGATAGAAACAATTTATTTTTGATATCGTAGGCATCATCCCTACTCGTATACATATAATCAATCGCTTTGTTGTTAGTGTGTCCGTTTTAAATAATTATAAAATATTATAATGAGGCCAATTCTGTTGTACACGATCTCTAAACTAAACTAAAATGACAGCTCTATTTATATTGCTATCCTTTTCATAATACTCCCTGCGAAAAGAGGCAGCACTAGATTTGGAGGTCACATTTTAGTTTAGATTGTGTTAAACAGAATCGACCACATTGAATATCACTCACGATAGTTTAAACGTTAAAATACTTTTTGCTTGTATCTAATCCATACTAATATTATAAATGCGAAAATGTGTCTGTCTGTTACGGTTTCACGGCCCATTTGTTCAACCAGGTGGACTTGGTGAACCAGGTTCTGGTGGGAGACTTCGGCCGTGGCTAGTTACCACCCTACCGGCAAAGACGTGCCGCCAAGCGATTTAGTGTTACGGTACGATGCCGTGTAGAAACCGAATAGGGGTATGGGTTTAATATAACTGCCATGCCCCTAACAGGTTAGCCCGCTATCTTAGACTGCATCATCACTTACCATCAGGTGAGATCTTACTCTTATAGTGGATTAAAAAACCAATTTTGATGAAATTTGGTACAGGGATAGGTGTAGGGTTGTAGGAAGGGCTACTTTTTATCCCGGAAAATTACAGTTCCCGCGGGAATCAAAAAATCTTAATCCACGTGGACAAAGCCACGGGCATCATCTAGTGTGTAATAATGCTATAATGGCTTATAGGCCTATTACACTGCACTTTTCACAGGGACCCTTACACTTGAATTCGTGTAGTGTAATAGGATTTAGGGAGAAAGGGTCCCTAAAATGATCCTTATTGCTGGGTAATAAGCGACGCACTAATAAGCGGCCACGCCCACACTTACCACAGGGCCCTGTGGTAAGTGCAGTGTAATAGGCCTATTAATCTTTTCCAGTTGAATTCAAAGCAACATTATGTGCGACCGTGGTCACAATCCTCGAAGACGATGAAGAATCAATTCGCACGCGTTCATCACACATCATCACCGACCTGTTATCATCATCATCATCATCTCACCACTATCACGTGATAGCGAGCAGGGCGGCGGACGTTTTGTTGGCAATGGTGGCAAGTGATAAGAAGCACGCAGTGGCACTGTTGACATTGATCGCACTGTTGGACTTCAAGGCTGAAGTGTGCATGAATGATGACATCAATGACGAGGTAAGTTAATATTATTAAGAGGAAACACTGGTTATCCACCTAATTATACTTTAACTAGCTGATGCCTGCGACTTTGTCCCCGTGGATTGAGGTTTGTCGGTTCCCGCGGGAGCTTAATTTTCGGGGATAAAAAGTAGCCTATGTGTTATTCCTCGTTGGTCTGGCGGTTAGCGTAGTCGACTGCGGATCACGAGGTCCTGGGTTCGATTCCCGGTCGGGCATAAAAATTGTTAGGTATTGGGGTTTTCAATTATGAAGTTCTC
The DNA here is from genome assembly GCA_964035005.1 of Erebia palarica. Lineage (NCBI taxonomy): Eukaryota > Metazoa > Arthropoda > Insecta > Lepidoptera > Nymphalidae > Erebia > Erebia palarica. Next base: position 16,010,183 of record OZ035989.1, read on the forward strand.
AGTGCCAGCCCGGAGTTGGAAGTTGGCGGTGTTTCATCCCCGTGCCTCGGAGACCACGTTAAGCCGTCGGTCCCGGTTATTATCACTTACATGATAATAGTCGTTAAACCCGCAATGGAGCAGCGTGGTGGGTCTAAGCTCCTAATTCCCTCTCTCCTATGAGAGTGGAGGCCTGTGCCCAGCAGTGGGACGTTAATAGGCTGTAGTGGTGTGTTATTCCAGACTATAATCTAGCTCTGTGCCAAATTTCATACATATCCGTTCAGTTGATATGGCGTGATCGAGTAACAAACATCCATACATCCAAACTTTTTCATGTATAATATTGGTATAGATTGGCGGCAATATTTATTTTACCTATTTTCTATTATTTTATTTAAATTTATTAAAAAAACTAACATTTGCATTTTTTTTTAAATTTCAGAGTCGAGTATTCGATCAAAACGAAAGATACAACGTCAACCTGGAAGAAACTATATGGGCGCGCGCCTGCGCAGACCGCATCAGGGAAATTAGTACAACAGAAGCGAAAACAGACGTTCATAGCGTCGTTACCGATGCGACGTACAAACAGACGTACGATAGGTTGTGCGGTGATAATGTTAGTGCGTATAGAATAATTGATAGTGGTGAACAGATTGCGAGTGAAATTAATCCTAAAATTGTACTCTTTTATAAAAGGTTGACTTTAGACTGAATTAGGACGATGACAGTTGAATTCTTCAATTTTTATAGTGAAACTTGTTTAGAATCAACATCATGAAGATTTATAGGCCTATTACACTGCACTTTTTACAGGGCCCTGTGGTAAGGGTGGGCGTGGTGCTAATTATGGCGTCGCTTCATACACAGCAATAAGGACCAATTTAGGGACCCTTACTCCCTAAACCTTATTACACTACCTACACTGATTTAAGTGTAAGGGTCCCTGTGAAAAGTGCAGTGTAATAGGCCTATTAGCCTGCGAGAAAATGAGATAGAATACAAGTTCCACTACTGCCGTTACACACGTTTTTTTCTTTAATATTTCGACAAGTTAATTACTCAGCAAAATAGATATTATAAGTAGGTAACTACTTATTTCTATTTTATAACCCTAGAAACGTATCTAATTTGATAAAAAAAAATATTATCTACTAGCTAATGCCCGCGACTTCGTCCGCGTGGAATATTTTTTTTTATTCCCATGGTAACTCCTTAATAATTTTCCGGGATAATTAGCCTATGTCACTCCCGAGGACCTCAGCTATGCCCATATAAAAAATTACATCTATCCATCGCTCTGTTGCGACGGGACTAAAGGACAAACCAATAAACAAACACACTTTCGCATTCATAATATTAGTAAGTATAGTATGATGTAAAAACGTGTATTAAAGCTCTGTTTCACTTTAGTAATTTGATACCTAAATAATGTAAATATTAATTGAAGTAAAAAATTGGGGCTCTTTATTGTATAATATAATAATAATAATCACCGAATTTCGGCCACGGCGGCCAATCTCCAGAGATAAGCCATCTGCGCGGGAGATATTACAGTGCACAAGTGTTTGCGCAAACATAGGTGCACTGTCTGTTCCTTTACTCTCATAGCCCGATGGGACGGAAATCCGACACGACCGGAGAGAGATGTCGCAGTCGAACATGCTAACCACTAGACCAACGAGGCAGTTATTGTATAATATAATAAGTATATAGCATGACTACAAACTAAGTGTGAATTAAAAAAAGGGTAGTTGAAATGTTTTAATTACCAAATAAATATTTTATACATTGAATATTCTTTCAATTATTATTACCTAAACTAGACTAAAACAGTAATAAGTATTCGCAAAAAAAAGGTAAACAAATAAAATAGTACACGTTTTACAAATTTTTCAACCAGCAAAAACCAGCTCAATAAAGAACGATTTCCAAATAAGTCAAATTAATTTTTTATCACTTAAGTATAGATGAAGCTCGCGACCTTCCCGGAATGCAGTCTTTGTACCAAATTTCGTTAAAATTGGTTAAACAGATGGGTCGTTAAATTGTAACAGACATGCAGCCCGACATCATTTCGCTGTCATAATATAAGTTTGGACAGGAAAATCCTAGGTTTAAAAAAAATACAGATGTCTACGTTAACAGGTAGTATTTCACTCTTTGTTAATAGAAACGCATTTATTCTATACAGCTTTAATTTTGTGACAATCAATGGATGGTCCCTGAAAATTACAAAAATGATGCCAATTTGATACTATTTAACAACTAATTTACACAAAAAATAGTGCATTAAATAAAACTACAAATAAATTCACAATAATATTCATCCATATTGCAACCTATAACAACACTAAATTTAGTTCTATTCACACACAGTCACTCATATAAGTTTATTCCTTCGTATCCTGTACACTTCTTTCGCAGTCTGACTGTTCTTGAACCTAATCTCACTCTTCTTCTCTTTAAACTTCATCTCACTCTCACTCTCTTCTTTGTCAGTCTTTTTGTATTTCTCCAATTTCGACCTTATTCCCTGCACCGACGGTTCAACATCGCCATTTTCATTGAACAAATCCTTAACAGATACCAATCTATGTGAGTTGCCTACTCTGAGTAACTTTTTTAACCCTCTTGAAGATTTTTGTTCTATAAGACCTAATATCCCCCAGTCGTCAGAAATCTGTCCGTCCATGCAAGATTCTAGATGCCACGCGGCGTTTCTAACTTCTAAACGTAATCTTTCGCATTCCTCGTAACTGACATTCCTGCTGACATTTAGGGCTTGTTCTAAAGGGTTGACCACGTACAGGGGGAGGGAGTTTGGTTTCCGGATAGGTTTTCCTTCGTTAATGGATATGGCTTTGTCTTGGAAGTCGAACTGTGAATAGAACTCGAAGAATTTGAAGAGTAACGTCTGTAAGTTGTCGTTGTTTTGTGCGTAGGACTCCGCGGGCAGTCTGTTCAGGTCTCGCAGGAACGTGCAGTTGAGATTCTCTTCGGCTATTCTTACGTCGTCTTTGCCTGTACAAGAAATAAGTACAACTTTTATAAAACTAATAGGCTTATTACACTGCACTTTTTACAGATACCCTTACACTTGAATCAGTGTAGGTCCCTGGGATCCCTATATTGGTCCTTATTGCTGTGTAATAAGCGAAGCTCTAATTAGCGGCCATGCCCACCCTTGCCACAGGGCCCTGTAAAAAGTGCAGTGTAATAGGCCTATAACCCTTTATCTGCCTCGTTGGTCTAGTGGTTGGCATGTCCAACTGCGGCCGACTAGGTCCTGGGTTCGAGTCGATTAAGTATTGGGTTTTTCTGACTAGAAATTCTCAGCCCGGAGTTAGGAAGTTGGCGGTGTTTCACCCCCGTGCCTCAGAGAGCACATTAAGCCGTCGGTCCGGGTAATTATCACTAACATGATATAGTCGATAAAATCTGCCAACCCGCATTGGAGCAGCGTGGTGGGTCTAAGCTCTACTTCCCTCTCTCTCATGAGAGTGGAGGCCATTGCCCAGCAGTGAGACGTTAATGGGCTGTAGTGGTTATAAAACTTGCATACTGACTACTAAAATTAAAGCTAAGATTGAAGTTTTCATCGGGATTTACTTTTTGGAACGAAGTTCCTTAAGGGAAGATGCGGAGGGGTACTCTAGCCGGCAAAAAATGTCCGTAACGCAATTGAGCAAGATTTTTTTTAACGAAGACAAAAGGTCTTAAAATATAAATATACTACATTCGAAATTAAACTTTAATGCTTTGAGTGTTTATTAAATTTTTTTTTAATTCGTAAAAATAGTACTTTAAAATAATATTTATGTACTAAGGAACTTCGTTCACGTGAATACCCGTTTTTCTACAATTCCAAATCTAAAGGGACCACCTACATACAGGTCACAATTATAAACCGATTTTCAAACGCTCACACGTTTTTCGATAAATTTCTCAACTTTTGGTACAATGGGGATGATGACAACTCAATCAAATCAGCAACTCTTTATCAAACTTAAAAACGCACTTCTAGTGTGGAAGTTGTATGAAATTTACAATAGTGACGTCATCAAATTTAAACGCACTTTTTTTCTTTTATGTATGTTTTAAAATGGTCATCAAACTTAAAACTAACCGAGGATGTGAATTTTAGGTATTTTGCAAGACCCTCTATTTAATAATCTGTTAGAAATAATTTATTTTTGATATAGGCATCATCCCTATTCCCATCTCGATCCTCCCAAAATCCTCGGAGCTATGGCCAACAATACGTCTCAGGCGATTTGCATCTGATAACTATTTTTAATGGTAATTTTTTTTATCCCCTACAAGTTAGCCCTTGATTGCGATCTCACCTGATGGTAAGTGATGATGCAGTCTAAGATAGTAGCGGGCTAACCTGTTAGGGGCATGGCAGTTATATTATACCCATACCCCTATTCAGTTTCTACACGGCATCGTACCGGAACGCTAAATCGCTTGGCAGCACGTCTGCTGATAGGGTGGTGACTAGCCACGGCCGAAGCCTCCCACCAGGCCAGACCAAGGAAAACTCAGAAATTACAAATTCCCAAATTGACCCCGCCGGGGATCGAACCCGGGACCTCCGCGACCGCACGTTAAGACAACAGCGCTCCAAACCGCGCCACGGGGGTCGTCAAAAATTTAGAAAAAATTAAAAAGTAATTTTTTCCTATTCCTAAGGTTGCCTGGTAGAGATCGCTAGTAAGCGATAAGGCCGCCTTTTGTATCAAGTCTGTTTCTATATTCTTTTTGTTTTGTTATCTATAAGGCGGTACAAATAATAGTACATTATTGCAAAGGCTGGGAAATAGGCAATTGCAGGTCGAGTATGAGTTTGAAGGCCGAGCCGTAGGCGAGGACTTCACTAATACGAGACAGGCAATTGCCATTTCCGCCGAGGCATATATAGTGCTTTTCTCAAAAGAATGCACGGAAATAAAACATACTTTTTATGTTATACATTAAATTTAATTTACCTTTGTCGCTAAATATATATCATCTGAGGATTTAATTGAAATTGCTTTATGTTTTTGCCAGTAAAAATTTTCGATTTCTTGCCTTTGAATCCGGTCGATTGTCGTTTAAGAAAAGTAGTTAAGTTCCCATAATTTTTCAAGTTAATGCCGTTTTTAACATGAACTGTACATTTCAGCATGGAATAAATTGCCCATAATGTAGATGGCTTTTTAGTTTTAGCAATCTCATTAAAATACGCCAAAAATAATGTTTCGCAGAAATGTTCACTTTTTTCTCGTTTTTCCAACTCATAAAATTTTCATATACTTTCATGTGTGCCGACAGGCAAACGCATTTATGGCTATACAACCACCAATTTGTACTAAGCAAAGAGACTATGGTATGCCAAGAATGACAAAAGAGATCCGATCAAAGAGTATTTAATAACCCCAGCACGCCGTTTCATACAACATTGCAGGAGCGTTGTAATGTTCCAAATTCAAAAAACGCTCCTACAATGGATTTCATTTTCTTTGTCCGAAAAATCGATACTTCGCGTGTTCTTTTTTCGAAAATAATGGCAATATTTCCATGCATGTTTGAGAAAAGAGTATATGATAATAATAATATAATAAGTAAAACCCTCACCAGCCAAACCGACTAGCTGTTTCAAGGTGGGCAGCACGGGTCCGTTCTCCGTCTGCTGGAGGAAGAACAGCACGAGCAGCGTGAGCGGGAAGTTGGTGAGCCAGCGGCCGGGATGCGCGCTGGTGAGGCCGACGGCGCGCGCCCAGCGCCGTACCGCGCACGCCAGCGGGCGCACACGCGCGTCCAGCGCGCCCAGCTGCCAGAGCAGCTCCGACATGTATACACCCGACCTATATATACCGTACGGGACACGCGCTTTAAATACATAAAGAAAGACGTGATAGGAAGTCCAGCGCGCCCAGCTGCCAGAGCAGCTCCGACATGTATACACCCGACCTATACCGTACGGGACACGCGCTTTAAATACATAAATAAAGACGTGATAGGAAGTCCAGCGCGCCCAGCTGCCAGAGCAGCTCCGACATGTATACACCCGACCTATACCGTACGGGACACGCGCTTTAAATACATAAATAAAGACGTGATAGGAAGTCCAGCGCGCCCAGCTGCCAGAGCAGCTCCGACATCTATACACCCGACCTATACCGTACGGGACACGCGCTTTAAATACATAAATAAAGACGTGATAAGAAGTCCAGCGCGCCCAGCTGCCACAGCAGCTCCGACATGTATACACCTGACCTATATATACCGTACGGGACACGCGCTTTAAATACATAAAGAAAGACGTGATAGGAAGTCCAGCACTCCCAGCTGCCAGAGCAGCTTCGACATGTATACACCCGACCTATACCGTACGGGACACGCGCTTTAAATACATAAATAAAGACGTGATAGGAAGTCCAGCGCGCCCAGCTGCCAGAGCAGCTCCGACATGTATACACCCGACCTATACCGTACGGGACACGCGCTTTAAATACATAAATAAAGACGTGATAGGAAGTCCAGCGCGCCCAGCTGCCAGAGCAGCTTCGACATGTATACACCCGACCTATACCGTACGGGACACGCGCTTTAAATACATAAATAAAGACGTGATAGGAAGTCCAGCGCGCCCAGCTGCCAGAGCAGCTCCGACATGTATACACCCGACCTATATATACCGTACGGGACACGCACTTTAAATACATAAATAAAGACGTGATAGGAAGTCCAGCGCGCCCAGCTGCCAGAGCAGCTCCGACATGTATACACCCGACCTATACCGTACGGGACACGCGCTTTAAATACATAAATAAAGACGTGATAGGAAGTCCAGCGCGCCCAGCTGCCAGAGCAGCTCCGACATGTATACACCCGACCTATATATACCGTACGGGACACGCGCTTTAAATACATAAAGAAAGACGTGATAGGAAGTCCAGCACTCCCAGCTGCCAGAGCAGCTTCGACATGTATACACCCGACCTATACCGTACGGGACACGCGCTTTAAATACATAAATAAAGACGTGATAGGAAGTCCAGCGCGCCCAGCTGCCAGAGCAGCTCCGACATGTATACACCCGACCTATACCGTACGGGACACGCGCTTTAAATACATAAATAAAGACGTGATAGGAAGTCCAGCGCGCCCAGCTGCCAGAGCAGCTCCGACATGTATACACCCGACCTATACCGTACGGGACACGCGCTTTAAATACATAAATAAAGACGTGATAGGAAGTCCAGCGCGCCCAGCTGCCAGAGCAGCTCCGACATGTATACACCCGACCTATACCGTACGGGACACGCGCTTTAAATACATAAATAAAGACGTGATAGGAAGTCCAGCGCGCCCAGCTGCCAGAGCAGCTCCGACATGTATACACCCGACCTATACCGTACGGGACACGCGCTTTAAATACATAAATAAAGACGTGATAGGAAGTCCAGCGCGCCCAGCTGCCAGAGCAACTTCGACATGTATACACCCGACCTATACCGTACGGGACACGCGCTTTAAATACATAAATAAAGACGTGATAGGAAGTCCAGCGCGCCCAGCTGCCACAGCAGCTCCGACATGTATACACCTGACCTATATATACCGTACGGGACACGCGCTTTAAATACATAAAGAAAGACGTGATAGGAAGTCCAGCGCGCCCAGCTGCCAGAGCAACTTCGACATGTATACACCCGACCTATACCGTACGGGACACGCGCTTTAAATACATAAAGAAAGACGTGATAGGAAGTCCAGCGCGCCCAGCTGCCAGAGCAGCTTCGACATGTATACACCCGACCTATACCGTACGGGACACGCGCTTTAAATACATAAATAAAGACGTGATAGGAAGTCCAGCGCGCCCAGCTGCCAGAGCAGCTCCGACATGTATACACCCGACCTATACCGTACGGGACACGCGCTTTAAATACATAAATAAAGACGTGATAGGAAGTCCAGCGCGCCCAGCTGCCAGAGCAGCTTCGACATGTATACACCCGACCTATACCGTACGGGACACGCGCTTTAAATACATAAATATAGACGTGATAGGAAGTCCAGCGCGCCCAGCTGCCAAAGCAGCTCCGACATGTATACACCCGACCTATACCGTACGGGACACGCGCTTTAAATACATAAATAAAGACGTGATAGGAAGTCCAGCGCGCCCAGCTGCCAGAGCAGCTCCGACATGTATACACCCGACCTATACCGTACGGGACACGCGCTTTAAATACATAAATAAAGACGTGATAGGAAGTCCAGCGCGCCCAGCTGCCAGAGCAGCTCCGACATGTATACACCCGACCTATACCGTACGGGACACGCGCTTTAAATACATAAATAAAGACGTGATAGGAAGTCCAGCGCGCCCAGCTGCCACAGCAGCTCCGACATGTATACACCCGACCTATACCGTACGGGACACGCGCTTTAAATACATAAATAAAGACGTGATAGGAAGTCCAGCGCGCCCAGCTGCCAGAGCAGCTCCGACATGTATACACCCGACCTATACCGTACGGGACACGCGCTTTAAATACATAAATAAAGACGTGATAGGAAGTCCAGCGCGCCCAGCTGCCAGAGCAGCTCCGACATCTATACACCCGACCTATACCGTACGGGACACGCGCTTTAAATACATAAATAAAGACGTGATAGGAAGTCCAGCGCGCCCAGCTGCCACAGCAGCTCCGACATGTATACACCTGACCTATATATACCGTACGGGACACGCGCTTTAAATACATAAAGAAAGACGTGATAGGAAGTCCAGCGCGCCCAGCTGCCAGAGCAACTTCGACATGTATACACCCGACATATACCGTACGGGACACGCGCTTTAAATACATAAATAAAGACGTGATAGGAAGTCCAGCGCGCCCAGCTGCCAGAGCAGCTCCGACATGTATACACCCGACCTATACCGTACGGGACACGCGCTTTAAATACATAAATAAAGACGTGATAGGAAGTCCAGCGCGCCCAGCTGCCAGAGCAGCTCCGACATGTATACACCCGACCTATACCGTACGGGACACGCGCTTTAAATACATAAAGAAAGACGTGATAGGAAGTCCAGCGCGCCCAGCTGCCAGAGCAGCTTCGACATGTATACACCCGACCTATACCGTACGGGACACGCGCTTTAAATACATAAATAAAGACGTGATAGGAAGTCCAGCGCGCCCAGCTGCCAAAGCAGCTCCGACATGTATACACCCGACCTATACCGTACGGGACACGCGCTTTAAATACATAAAGAAAGACGTGATAGGAAGTCCAGCGCGCCCAGCTGCCAGAGCAGCTCCGACATGTATACACCCGACCTATACCGTACGGGACACGCGCTTTAAATACATAAATAAAGACGTGTGGTGTCATGGGACAGTAGATAGGAACGAGATTCCTTACTACATAAATATTAATTTCAAGAGGTTTATTAAAGAAATTAAAGAGCACTACTGCCCTGCCAAAAAACGAACTAAAAAGTTAAAAATCTAAATTAATCTAGTTATATAGAATCTTAATATTTTTTTAAATGATATTTTTTGTGAATCATTGGATATTGAACTATAGGGTTATATATTTTTGGAATCTACTCATCATTTGCAAGATGATTAGAAGTTATGGTGGAATATACAAACTCACAAACATACATACATGAACCCTGAAAACAATATACTCCTTTTTTCAGGCAGTCGTATAAAAAGTTTATTTGAATAAACATACTTGTACTTTGAATTTGAATTGGTCCTCATTCCTGACATAGGTTTTAAATTTACTAACAAATAGTCCATTTTATACTATCACTTTTGTAAGGGGCAATTCAGAAGTAGGTATTGATAAACACTTTTAAAATGTGTGTACTCTTATTTGGAACTTGCACGAACGAATGGTCACAACGGTTCCACGAGAGATTTAATGTAATAAGATAAAAGTTAGCTAAACTTAAAAACAATATTCGTTTGGTCTGGCCACGATTGCTATTATTTGTTAAGCTCTAATACAAATTGCGGACTAAACACAAAAGTATTCAATAATCGCTGAGTCTGCCTGCAGGAGACTAAATTAACATCGTCAAAAGACTCGTATTTATACTAACTATTTTCAATATGGCGTCGGTATCCGCAGATTAAATCGAATGACATGAAACGCGTCAAATTGACTGATATTATACTTCCTGTTACATGAGATATAATGACAAACAGTAATAATGCTGACACTTTTATGATCCTTGATGATCGTAGTAAAATATATTAGGAAGAAAACTGGGCCAGACAGGTGTAAAATTGGAATGTACGCACGTGTTACTACAGCACAGATCGCAATCAACGTCGGCCAGATCGTGGGAATACTTGACAATAGGCACCCGCGCGTTTAGGATCCTCTGCACGCGCGCGGCGCCCGGGACCCGCGCCTCCAGCAGAGCGCCCACCAGCTCCATGTGTCTCTGCCACGGGCTCCGCCCCCCTTCTGTCTTCTTCTCCTGGTATACTAGCCGGTGGTCCGGCGATGTCTACCAACCATGAATAAAATAAATATTTTTTTTTTATTTGCTGGAATATGGGTGCCTATAGGCCTTAACAATAATATTCCCCTTACATATTCTACCATACAATGGTGTGCAAATAGTTATGTATTTTTAAGTTTAAATTTCATTAGATCAATAGGTACCTTGTCATATTATAGTCATCGTTTATATCATTGACTTAGTCAATTTTTAAAGAAATTTCATTAATAAAACATCAAAATATACAATAATAAAACTTACAGGCAACACAAACACATAGATAATACTAATAAAGTCATTAATAAAATATAAAAGTAAGGACAGAGAACAAAAACGATCTTCGCTACCAGCATATTCAAGATTATACATGTAAATGTATTATAAACTCCCAGACAGTATAGTTAATATCAAAAAGAGTTCGTTACACGAATATTAATATGAATAAAGCACTATTCAAGAGTATGCAAACTATTATAAAACTAGCTGATGCCCGCGACTACGTCCGCGTGGATTGAGGTTTTTTGGTTCCCGCGGAAACTCTTTAATTTTCCGGGATAAGAAGCATTATCCTATGTGCTATTCCAGACTAAAATCTATCTCTGTGCCAAATTTCAGCCAAATCCGTTGAGCCGTTGGGACGTGATTGAGTAACAAACATCCATACATCCATCCAAACTTTCGCATTTATAATATTAGTAAGATTAGTAAGATTATTGTTATGGAAGAGCGGAGTCTTCTGCCACAGGGGTAATTTAACTTTTAAAAGAAGGCTCCAAACTTTTAAGTGTTAAATTAATGTTTGAAAGAAATTAACTATTTTAATTTTTTAATTTTAAGGAACAAAACTCCCAGACAGTATAGTTAATATCAACAACTATCATAAATTTAAGCGTTCATTACAAGAATATTTTAATGAATAAAGCACTATTCAAGAGTATGCAAACTATTATAAAATACCAGTTGAGGCCCGCGACTGCGTCCGCGTGGAATAAGTTTTTTTTAATCCCCACGGGAACTCCTCAATTAACCTATGTCACTCTCCAGGTCCTCGACTATACCCATGCAAAAAATCATGTCGATCTGTTACGGCGTGATTGAAGGACAAACCAATAAACCAACAAACAAACACGTTCGCATTTATATTTCATTTCATATTGAGTATGATGATGAGATGTATTGATTTAGTACCTACTTTATAAATTTGCACGTCAGCAGTGACGAAAAATGTTTGTGATCTTAATTGTACAAAGCTTCTTGCAAATAAACGGTTGATTGATTATATTTATTTATTTATAGACTAGCGCTTGGCTGCAATGTGGCTTGCTGGAAGTAGTGATGCAGCCTAAGGTGGAGCGCGCTTGCCTAGAAGATGCCTATTCACTCTGGATTTCAAGATACCAATATTTTAAGCGGATGGAAAAACGGAGGCCGGAAGTGCGTTCCATATTATCCTAGTGGTTCTAATTAGAAACGAGGAAGCAAATCGCTTCGTACGTGGGATTCCACTATATACGGATGCAGAACCTGACGATACCTTGCGGTACGATAGTGAAAGTTGAGAGGATTATTTAGAGGCGACGGGCGCGGGCGCGGCACCGCTTCTTTCATATTTCATAGAAAATGTATGCAAGTGACGGGTTAGGTATACAATTGGGTATTTGACTACTAGTGAAATAAATTATTTTTTAGTGATTATTGAATAAAGGATCTCCCAAAAGGCGTCATATCCACTTCATCGTCATGTAAAATAAAACTAGCAAGGGACATGTCCCTTGCTAGTTTTATTTTGAATAACCATTTTAAACTATCGATTAAAGTAAAAAAAGTGCGTCGAACTTTGATGACAACTTAAAATTTCATACAAAAACCACACTAAGCACGCGTTTTGACGTTTGAAAAAAATTTGCTTATTTGACTAGTTGTCAAATACCCAATAGGGTGATGCCTATATCAAAAATAAATTATTTCTAAGTGATTATTAAATAGACGGTCTTCCAAAAGACCTAAAATTCACATCCTCGCTTAGTTTTAAGTTTGATTACCATTTTAAAATATAGATTAAAGAAAAAAGTGCTTTGATATTTGATGACATCACAATTGTGAATTTCATATAACTTCCATACTAGAAGTGCGTTTTTAAGTAGTAGTAGTAGTAGTAGTATAAGTCTGTATTGCATCTTAACACATAAGTACAAAATTATGCATACAATACAGAAGACAGGAAACTGTGATAATGCGCAAAGGCAGCCTTATCACTAAAGTGATCTTTTAAAGGCAATCCGAGCGTACAAAGCTGATGACACTGGGTCTAGGAGCTCAACATGTGGTCGATGCACATAAAAGAAAAATAAAAAATAACAAAAGTATAAAATATACTTACATAAACATACATACTATAGTTTACATATAAATTACATATATAGATACTACAATATATAAATGTAATATATATTATAAAATATATATTGTTATCTTATACTTACAACTACATTACATAGATAGATAATGATTTTTTAAACAATGTTTAAATATATTTATCGATTCGAAGTGACGAATTTCTCGGGGTAATGCATTCCATAATATGACTGCTTTTACAGTAAAAGACTCACTGTTTGTTACTTAATCACGCCAGAACGGCTGAACGGATCTGGATGAAATTTGGCACAGAGATAGATTATAGTCTGGAATAACACATAGGCTACTTTTTATCCCGGAAAACCAAAAATCCTCAATCCACGCGGACTAAGTCGGAGGCATCAGCTAGGTTATAATAGGGATGATGCCTATATAAAAAATAAATTATTTTTTACTAATTATTAAATAGGGAGTCTTCCAAAAGACCTAAAGTTCACATCCTCGGTTAGTTTTAATTTTGATGATCATTTTAAAATATAGATTAAAGAAAAAAAGGACGTTGAAATTTGATGACGTCACAGCTGTGAATTCCATACAATTTTCAAACAAGTCTGTTTTTAAGTTTGCTGACTTGATTGAGTTGTCAACATTCCTATTTTCCTTTTAACACCCTTTCTAGTGTGCAGTGTAGGCAATAAAGCTAGTGGACCCCAACAATAATTCCTCAGGCGACGAAACATTTTCATAAATATTAAGTTTTAGGTATATCTAATCTGACGACACCAATAATTGCTGTCAAGTAGTTTTGAAGAGTTGGTATGTTCCACATACCATACTTTGTTTAATTCATCGATGATTATTTCATAGTGTTGCTTTATATAATTTTTTTATTACCTTGTAATTTACTGATAATTATGCTGCCTGATAATTATGCTAGCAGGCAGTAAGTACTATTTTTTTTTTACCCATGTAAAATGACTTATTAAACAGACTCTACGCGCATTGTCAGCGCGTCTACTCTTAGTGCGGATCTAAAAATGGGTCATAAGCGGCGATGCCTAACGTGAAGATTTACGTCTCGCGCGTGAACCCCAAAACATCTAAGGAGGACGTAATCCAGAAGTACATCTGCAGAAGGAAGGCCAACTGAAGAAGTGCAGATGAACCTGGAAGAACTGAAGTCGACAGGGTGAGCGACAGAAGCGACGCCACGCGATGCGACGCCATAGAAAATGACGTTCACGCGTAAATACGTCAGTTTTCTATGGCATCGCATCGCGTGGCGTCGCTTCTGTCGCTCACCTAGGACAACGGGTTAGAGTCGCGTTTGAATCACGTTGTCTGAGCGCAGTAAATATGCCGTGTGCATAGGCTTTTAGTCATGTCAATTTATCAATCGATGAAAAGTCATATAACGTCAATAAAATCGAAGTCGCGCGGGCATTAGCCAGTATCAATATAATATAACTTACCATACTATCAGTCAAACTGTTAGTGAGAACTAGATCCAGGTCACATCCCATCTTCCCAAATCCATTCACGGATGAACCAAATGGCTGCACTCTAATATTTGCATACAAACTGCTGAATATCATTTCTAGCTGAAAAGTGCAAACAATAATATCTTAATTTTTGCATGTTCTCAAAATGTATTGAAGAGTTATTAAGAATTATTGAAAACCTTTGGATTGGTGAAAATACTGGTTATCGTTTATAATAGTTTGGCAGTGTGAATAGATAAGGTGTGATTTCTTCATATCCTCTTGATTATTTGGATCAAGGTAATTATGCTAGCAGGCAGTAAGTACCATTTTTTTTTTCAAAAATATGAATGATGTTTGATAATAAATATGTATAAAGCCTGAAGGTAGGACAATAGTCCCTAAAAAATTTATTTATCTATTGAATGAAATAGAATTTTAATTCGCTATAATCCGCTACAGTAGACAAATCTGTGTGGTACAGTGACTGTCTTTCACCTGCAGCATGCGACACCCACCACCCAGCAATTCGCACAGGCACAACACCACACCACACAAATCCTCCAAATCACTCTCAACGTACGTTTCACTCCGACACCGGAGCATCTTCAGGAGATGTTGACTCGACAATGCACGATTGTGATACACTATCATGGACGTCCGCAAAGTAACGCCTGCTTCTATTCAATATTATTTATCTATAAAAGGTAATGCTTATTGGGCATTTTAAATAACAATTTTCTATTATATAGAAAAACGAGCTGATGCCCGCGACTTTGTCCGCGTGATTGAAGGACAAACTAATAAACATATTATTTATAATATTAAGTATTCTTATCATCTAAGTGACTGAAGAATTTAATAGGATAAAGAAATAGAATAAAGAAAAACTAATGTAAATTACAAAATATCCATACTAGTATTATAAATGCGAAAGTGTGTCTGTCTGTCTGCTACGCTTTCACGGCCCATCAGTACCAAATTTTATCAAAATTGTCCATTTTGATGAAATTTGGTATAGGGATAGGTTGTATCCCAGCTAAGGACATAGGCTACTTTTTAAATTATTCGTTTATCATAAGTAGCTGATGATAAATGAATAATTATTTATTCACGTAGGACAACTTGTGTCACTTATGACAAGTCAAGTCTCTACCACCAGTTTGGAATCCTGGAAACATGTATTAAAGTAAATTAAAGAGTTCCCACAGGAACCAAAATTCCTCAATATACACAGATGTCATCATCTTGTTAATTATAAATCTCTCTTACTGATAAATTAAACGAATAATTACCTGTCTAGCAACCATATATCTCAGCCTCACTCCTATATCATTCAACACAGTTCTGTCATAAAGCATCTGCACCTGATCGGACACTGTCTCACAGGTCAACAACTCCTCAAATAATTCCTCCTCATTGACAACACGGCTCCCATCCTTGACTGTCAGTTGTTTCCCAATCTGTGGGTATTTCTCCTTGACACCTGGGCTCGCTCGGAACCAGAGAAATGGGGATTGAACACCCATAACATCATGATCTTTTTGATGTGAACTGCATGATTGTAGTACATCTTTTAGGTTCTCTTCTGTACTAAATTCTATGAGCATGAAATGCTGTAAGTTAATGAATTTTGCACATCAGGATATTTTATGTCTGACACTCTAGAAATAGTATATTTATTTAAATTATATTGTGAAGGGTGGTGCAAGTTTGGTTTTGGACCATTGGCTTAAAAAATGTGGATATTCAAATGAGTTTCATATAAAATATTAATGAATAAGTAGGTATTAAGAAATTCATAAAACCCCCGCTAAGTTTGTTGTGGACTCTTGTCAGACTGGGTGGTGTTTGGAACCCTAGTAGCTTCAGTTTTAAGATACTGTAACTGATTATAAGGAATTAAACATCAATAAGAGTACAGTTCAACTAATTTGAATAAATAAATATTGAATGATTGGTTGATCGTAGACTTATCAGTTAAGTGAAATAAAAATTAAGGAGTAAATAAGGATGTAATAGTGGGCTACAGCCCAAATTATGGCAGCATGATTAAATATAAGCTTTAACAGAGAAATATTTCCAATCAATTTGGATGAAATTTGGTATAGAGATAAGTGTATTTATACAGCAAATGAAGGAATTCTCGCAAGAATAAAACACTTAAACAACGCGGACGAAGTCGCGGGCATCATCTAGTAGTCTAGTAGGTATACTTAATATAAAATAATAGTAATACAGCAATAACAACCTGTTAAGTATTTGGCTTTAATATGACTTTGAAGGACACATTAACCAGCAGTACGATTTTGTGCTTATAATGTAACGAAATAAATTCGAGGGTAAATTTAGATCTCACCTCTCCTCCAGAATTTTTATAATGATGAATGCCATTGATAGACGCGTATTTAGAGCAATACCCGTACAATTCATTGAACGAAGACTCTGAGTTTACTTGAACGACGAGACTGCGACGCGCTTCCGCTCTCCTTTTAGCCACAATCTCATCAAAACTAATAAATTTCCGCGATACATCTGAAAATGAAACATAACCTATGATTATTCAAGAGAAATTACATGATGAAAACGTTTATTTACCCGACTTTTTTCGATGGAATATATATTTACTAAAACTTTTGTTGAATGGCTTCCTCAATAAATACAGTTTTCCTGTCTGAAATAATGTCACAGACATCTTTAATAGCGAAAATACTTCAGTGAATTTGTAAAAAACAACATTTCTAGTGTCAGTCAGAATGAAATGTTACTTGTCTCTGGAATGAAATCAAAGTCTTCTTTTTCTGTGATCTAAGTCGACTTTCAGTTCAAAAACACTACATTCTACACTTTACATTATTAGTTTATTGATGTTTGATTTCTAAAAAATTAAGAATTATTCATCGTAAATCGCAATTACTTGGTATCGCTCACTAGTAAATCAAGATTTATAACATCAAACAAGTCCATTTATTAATATTTTACTACGATCACTGATTGTTTTAGATCTTCTAGTTTTAGATCATTGAAGGTTTATACAAAGCAGGGCGACCGCGTATCTTCTGCATCAATCATTGTTACAGTATCAATTGTTGTGATTGGCTAAATTTATGGTATTCTTGCTGCGACAATGGATTTTGTCTAATAGTGGAAGAGTGTAATCCAATCAGAGGTGATTGCTATCGTTACACTGTAGCTGTCAGAGATACGCGGTCGCCCAGCTGATGATACAAAGGTTTAAACATGTATACTTCTAATGACAACAATGAACAAACGAACAAACTGTCAATAAACTTTTTAGCAGAGACAAGTAATACCTGCAAGCTGCAAGTATCCTGTTAATGTACATAATGTACTCTGTGTATCCTGATAAAGCTTTTTAGGTTATTTTAAGTGGAGTGAGGCTTTTTAAATTCAATGAAAATATGAATAATAAATATTATTAGAGCAGCTGTGCACAAAGCAAAGAAATGACATCCAGGCTTATGGGACGGATACTCGTTCCACTATTCCTAAATACACGAACAAAACCAACAAACCTCGTACGTGAAAAAGTAGTTTCTACTTCTTTCAACTTCACATCAGCTAGAAACTATGCTAAAGGTAAAGATCGAGGGAAAGACAAGAAGAGTAAAGGTGGAGGAAAAGTGGAGATCAATCCTACAATAATGTCAGAGCTAGTGCCCGTGGATAAGCTCAAGGAAAGATGTCAAAGAGCCATCGAAAATATGAAAGAAGACTTCGCTAAAAACCTTTCTTTAAGGTCAACTACGGGTGCTATAGATTCATTACCTATTAAATACGATGGCAAAGACTATGAGCTGCAAGAACTTGCACAAATAGTTAGAAAAAACCCTAAAACTATTGTTATAAACTTTGCATCCTTTCCACAAGTTATACCAGACGTTTTAAAGGCAATATACAACTCAGGGCTGAATTTGAATCCTCAGCAAGACGGCACAACTTTGTATGTCCCTGTACCTAAAGTTACAAAGGAACACAGAGAGGCATTAGCAAAAAATGCCAAAGCATTATACATCAAATGTAGAGACACAGTCAAAGATATTCAGAATGAATATATCAAGAAGACTAAAAAGCAAACTGGTGTCTCTGAAGATTTAGTTTTTAATGTAAATAAACAAATTACAGCACTGTGTGTACAATACTTAGAAGAAGCTAAAAATATCTATAACGATAAGCATAATGAGCTATTGGGCAAATAATACTTGTCTAAGTGTTGCATATTTTATTAAAATAAGATTTTTGTGTTGAGCTGATTAGATCTATAAAATAAATAAATTAGAGATTTGTAATCTATTTGTTTCTTTTAAAACCTCATAAGGGTTACATAGATTAGAAATTTGAATAGGTTTGAACAGGAAGGGTTACTTATGTTAGGTCTGAATTACCTGTATCATTGTGAAGCCTAATTATTTTATATATTTTACTAAGCCTAGGCATTTAGCTCTAGATTAAGCCTGTCCCTTAGCAATGTGGAATATGCTCTAGTTACTCAGTACTATACTTCTAATGTAACATGGAACTTTTTGCGGATTGGATTTGGGCTCTGAATAAGCTAGGAAAAGGCCTTTTCATAACATGAATAAAATCTAAGTTTAAGCAACAATTTGTATTTATCTGCTGTGTATATGTCACAGTAAAATTGGAAAAACCGTAAGATTTTAATGTAACAGTTACATACATCCTCTTTGATCTTGCTATGACTTATTCCAAGACGCAAGCAGAGTGCTGCATTGCTGTCTTGCTGTCATAGAATGTGTTAATTAAAATGTGTGATGCAGTGATGCTATGAAGGAAATAGAATGAAGGCCCTAGTCCTTTCTCTGTTTATGGCACTGACCATGAACTAAAGAATAGCAGCATAGAAAATAAAAATAATAAGTGCTCTGTGGATGGACATGAGTTTGACAGTATCTTGCACTCGTTTGTTACAGTATTGTTGATGTAGCAGACTGCAGAGTAGTGGCGTAAGTTTAACTGTAGTCAACACACATTTGTAATGTAAAATAGATTTATTTTATATTACATAGAAATTGAGATTTACACCATGACAGTAAAAATTAAGGAAGAACAAAAAACGCTATGACAACTCTGTCACATCATAAATACATCGTGTTCGGCCAGTTGACATTGAACCTCTTTCAGTTGCAACCAACCTTCTTTTACAACAAGTATCAATCGTTGTGATTGGCTCAATTTATGGTATTGATGCGTCAATGAATTTTATCCAATAGTGGAAGAGTGTTATCCAATCAGAGGTGATTGCGATCGTTAGTAACATCTTCTCTGTATATAACTAGTGTCCCTCGAAATGCATTAAATCGGGGGCGCGACATTAGCATCAGGGCTAACTTGTCTCTGCATCAGGGAAAATTTAAACGGAAGCGCCAAATATTACTATTTCATAGGTATCTGAGATTACTATAGTAGGTTTGAGAAATAAACAAGGAAAGAAAACATTCATCACTATTTTGTACAACGTAAGTTGTTGTTTTCACTAATTAACTATTTTAGTCGATATGTACTCGACAATAATATTATTTTTTTAATTCAGCATACTTCCCTTCAATCTACATACAATTGCTACATTCTTAACATCCATACCATACCCTTTGCCTACACCAGCGCCACTGTGGAAGGTTTTTGACTTTGATTATTACATAATCAAAGGTTTTTGGACGGTTATTTATAGCAACCACTGGACACTTTTTCAACTTTTATCTTTTCTTTTTCTGTATTTAGGATCCTTCTACTCTACCCATGGAGGTAACAGTATTTGTTACCTCCATGGGTGGGTGGACAAGGAGATGACATCGGTTGACATATTGTCATTGTCTTGTCAATTGTCATGTCATAACAAAGCAGCAGCGCCACGGTTGGTTTGTTTAGTAACATATTTGTTTGATATTTTTCGAATACTCCTGAAAAAAATGGAGGGCTGTAATTTAAAGCGCACGAACTCGTATGACAGAGTGATGCCCCGCATATACAATAGATCTCATCCAAGTGCTAAGACCAATTTAAAAGTAACGCGCCACGATACTTCTACACGTATTGGCGCGAAACCAAGTTCTTCAAGCTTATGTTCTAGTGTTTTTAGGGAGTTGCCTTTAGTTTTAAGTGGATACGAGCCTGAGACGTTTGTTGAAAGACCTAGAGTTCCCAAATACGTCACTAAGCCAAGAAAAACTGTTAAGTCCCTGGACCCGGGTAAATCTCCAGTAGTGCTTGATAGAAATCGTCAGGGAAGTGAAAATAATCGTAAGATACGTGTCCGCAGCTCTGCTCCTTGTGTGACAGACTCTGAGCCTATGGGCTGGTCGGGCTCTCATCTGAGACAGTGTTATTCTAATAGGTCTCATACAAGGCTAAAGGAATTGAAGGTACGGCAAAATTCAAATCCAATCTGCAAATGACTTGTACAAACTTTTTATACACAAATGTACTACTTATTAAAATATTATCGATTGGCAAAGGTACTCTAAGATTGAATAGTAGATTGTTCATCAAGGGACTAAAATGAGCCATTTCATACGACATGTTTACAGCTTACTGAGCGTAGCGAGGTATGCTGTAGAATGGCTTTTATATTATTATAGCTATTTATATTATTTTTATGTCCTGTGGTAAACACTACTTTTCACTTTGATTGCAAGAAAATGAAATAAATAACAATTTTTAATCTCTATCTTTATCTATATAGTATCTCATTGCCATTCTTTGGTTACATTGTCATATTAGGAGTAACATCTTTATTTTAGATCGCCTACACTAAGCATAAAAATCTTTTTAGAGAATGAGAGGTGAAAAAAATATTTACTAACTAAGCTTTCTAGAAACAGAAAATAAAAAAAATTGTAATCTCATCTTAAAACAGTGTAAAGTTATATTTAAATAGTATAGTTGCTTTACTTAAAATTAAGCTCCATGAATGAGAATCCATTAAGTACTTTTTTAAATGAGTGAAAATCCATTTCAAGCGAAACATTTTAATTTAAAGATTTAAAAAAAATGTGTTACACAGGATATCCACTCTCACATTATGTATGATGGTGTAAACAGAGAACCAACAATTATCTCTTAACCTCAAATCACATTCAACTGCATTCTTTCAGGATGAGATAAAAGCATTCCAAAAGACGGAGAAGTTAATGCAACTCCGGAGTCACCTTTACAAGAAGTGTGGTGTGGTGCTGGACGATACAGGACGGGTGGCCGAGGATAAGGCGGTACAGGTGCAGGGGACAGGTGGGCTTATGATGCAACGAGCATTCCATACTATAACAAAACTCCACAACATGTTATAAACTTGCCTTTACACAAGTTTAAGAAATCCATTAAAAGTATGCTCTTGAAAAAAAGCTTATAATACTGTTTTATGATTATATAAATGATAATAGAGCATTTATTGGACTCTCTCCAGCAATGCTTAGGACTGGGGTTAATTATGTAGGTATCTACTATTCTACACATTGATGTAATTGTAAATAATTTTTTTCAAAAAAGAAACCACCAAGTATTGTGCTGGTCGCTCTTGCTTAGTAGGAACGGCATTCCGAACCAGTGGTAGATTCACTCGACTATTCAAAAGCACTTGTCAAAATATACTCAAATTAAAAAGATTTGGAATTTGAATTCCACCAAAACTATATGCGGTACATATTTTGTGATGTGTATGAACATTTTTATCTCAAGGGAATGGACAGAACAACACTGCAAAATATATTTGCTTGTGCAAGTCCACCAAGAGAAACATTTTGCCACACAGTGCAGCACACTGGTGGAATCGCATCCATTAGATTAGGCTTTCACTTTATTGCACACAAGATGCAATATAAAATAAATTAAAAGACTACAGAATGGGACAAGAGATTGAAGATATTATCTTAATACATATACTTGAAAATACAGTTAAAATTTAAAACTGAACCATGCTTTGATGTTCTAAATATAGACTATTTTTACACACTTGAAATGCAAAAATACAATGTGGTTAAGCGCCATCTATAGCTAGTTAGAACATTTTGTCATCAAAGTCCCTTAATAACATCATAGGTGGAGCCACTTGTATTCATGAAATTATTTTAGAAACATTGATTTGAAACTGTTTTTTTTGAGTAAATTTTCAATCCCCTTTATGAGTTTTTTCACTGCACTATTATTTGGGCATTTCGGTGTGGTATTTTTTTGTAAATCAGTATTTAAAACAACTTTTTAAGAACCTGTAGTGATATTTCGTTAAGCTTCTAATAAGCCGAAATAGCTCAGTTGGGAGAGCGTTAGACTGAAGATCTAAAGGTCCCTGGTTCGATCCCGGGTTTCGGCAGATGTATTTGTTTTTTTTTGAAAATACTTATTTCGGTATAATTAAACTTAAAAGTATTTTTTTTACAGATAATGCATCAGGAGATAGCATAAGGTGAGAACTTTTACGCGTTTAATAGTAGGACTAATGCTATTACGAATTTGTTTGTAAGATCTACCTATCGTCAATTAATAATATTAACTGCAGTGATTTTAAAGCACCACTTAAAGTATTCACATTATAATATAAATTACTATTTTACTAAGCAGGATTAATAAGTCAATAATTATTAGCCGTATGAAACCTATGTTTGTAGTAAATACTAATTAATTATTTTGTACCCACAACATTAAGCTGAGTTAGGAGTTTTCTTTGGCACGTCACATTTTAGACGGTAATTAAGTTAAGTTGGATTGTAAGTACTTTCTGTGTTTAATATGTGTTGGATCAACAAATAAAAATATATTCTATTCCAATTACCACCTTGTTGAAATCGATTGATACCTTTATGTACACAATTATACATGCACACATATAAGGTCTGAGGATGTCTCGGGAAGTAAGAGAATAGATATTTTGGAACATGAGATATTTTGAGTGCCAATTTTCGTAGTTATCATTATCATTTGTTTAGTTTTGTTCATTTAACCGACTTTAATTTTCGTAATGATAAGTCTGGGGAAAATGTAGGACTATTTAGCGAGGTCTGGTATCGCCTCTTTAGCTCAGTGGTAGAGCACTGGTCTCGTAAACCAGGGGTCGTGAGTTCAATCCTCACAGGAGGCATCCCGCAATTTCTATTATTTTTTACCTCCGTTCTATTTTATATATTATATTTTTTTATATTTCTGTCAAATAAAGCAAAGCTGAAGCGAAGTTTTGACTGGATATTCCATTATTTAAGAAATAATTTCCTCGATCGTTTAAATATTGTAGGTAAAGGTAGCCTGTATGAATATGATACGGGTAACTTGATAAATTAGGAGCCGGGTAGGCTGCATATCGCCACATTTTTATGATGCTTTGGTTTACATTCGCAGATGCGTAGAGGGATTTATCGATTGATTTGATACGACTGGTATGGTTAGGTTAGACTTCTGCGGGGTAAAAATCTATGTCCTTCCCCGAGATGCAACCCACAAGGAATTTCATCACAATCGGTAAGATGGGCCGTTAAAGCGTAGCAGACAGACCGCAAACTTTCGCATTTATAATATTATTCTAAGTATTATATAATATGGTGCTAATATGATAGCGAGTTAACCTGTTAGGGATATGAGGGTTATATTTAAATAGCTTTTGCCCGCAGCTTCGCTTGCGTTAAGTTTGATTTTCATACAAATTTCAAACCCCTATTAGCCTTAAGGGTTGAATTTTCAAAAATCCTTTCTTAGCAACTGCCTACATCATAAAAGCTACCTGTATGCCAAATTTGAGCCATCTGTCCAGTGGCTTCAGATGTGGGTTGATATATAGGGTTGCCTATACCTAAAAGGTAAGTACTTAAGAGGTTATATTAAGACAATAGTAATTAGTGAAAGTTAATATAACTGAGGAGGGATCGAGCAAGTTACAAGTGCCGTAAACATCCGTAAAGCTTAGCCCGGGTAAACAAGTAAACAGGATACCGACTGCCAAGCGTGGGACGTGGCGCGTAACGGTACCCGGACAGGCCTAACTGTACGGCTCCACCACAGCCTGGAGCCCTAGCGACATACAGTCGGTCGATGGAGATGCAAAATGTCTAGAGCGTAGCGGTTAGCGTTCCAGTACGATGCCGTGTAGTAACTGTTATGCCCCTAACATTTGAGCCCGCTACCATCTTAGACTGCATCATAACTTACTATCAGGTGAGATCATAGTCAAGGGCTTTGACTACGATCAAATAGTTAAAAAAAAAGGCTAGGTAGAGCAATCCAGCCGGGCCACAAGCGCGAGATGACGCGAGAGACATATTGGAGTAGGACATAGCCTGTAACTGTACATGGTAACAGATGTAACAGCTGTATACAGTCCTTTAAACTTATCCGACTCTTTGACAGCGTCGCTAGTATACATCCATACTTATCCATCCATATTATAATATAATGCGAAAGTGAGTCTGTATGTCTGTCTGCTACGCTTTCACGACCCATACGTTCAAACGAATTTGATGAAATTTGGTACAGGGATAGGTTGTATCCCGGGGAAGGACATAGGCTACTTTTTATCTCGAATAATTAAAGAGCTCCCGTATGAATCAAAAATCCTTAATCCACGCGGACGAAGTCGCAGGCATCATCTAGTTAAAAATAAAAACCAAAAATAAACAGTCATAAAAATTTGTTCCAATTATGCCACCGGGTCAAATAAGTTTGACGGACTATAGGAACAAACTACAGCTCAGTCTAAAGAGACACTTCATTCTATCGATCGGCGGTGACGTCTAGACTCTAGAGTAAGAAAGAGCAGTAGTAATTCCTGGACTGAATCAGTCGTTATGGTATGCTACTACTGCGACCGAAAGCCGACTCGTCCGCGAACATTAAAGGCGTCGTCTCACTGTATGTATGTACGCTGTGGTTACACCACAGTAAACTTACACCTACTTTTCTGACCTGTTTGACGTATTCTGGAGTATGGGAGTACATCTATATTTCTGTACTAAAATTATAAATGTGAAAGTATGTATGACTATGGAATATGTATGGATGTTTGTTACTCAATCACGCCAGAACGTCTGAACGGATCGGGTTGAAATTTGGCACAGAGATAGATTATAATCTGAAATCTTTAAAATTGAAGAGTTCCCGCGGAAACCAAAAAACCTCAACCCACGTGGATGAAGTCGCGGGCATCAGCTAGTTTAAGAATATTTTCAAGGGCTAAAGAGTTTACAGAGTTTCCACCAGAGCGAAGTCGGGGCGAGCCAGTTAAGCAAAAAGCAAATTTTCCCCAGAATGTTGACGTTGGAGTATTTCTTACCAGACCTGTCGTCGACGTAGGATGAGGGTCGGGAATAGCTTGGGAGCGAGCCAGGCGCGGAAGCGGATGTGACGTCACGGGCTGCGGTCTGCGCCCGTATTGACGCGCGATCAAGCGTTCTGAATAATATTAATTTGTCGCGTAGTCATTATTGTAATTGTGATGCGGCAGGACGTGCGATCACACCGCATTATTATCCCAAGAACACCCCTGCCTTTATCTGATTAATGGAAAGGGGTCACGACCCTTAGCATTGAGGAATACGATGCAGAGAGAGATAGAGATAATTGTAATCCTAGAGGACTCCCGCAATTTCGTGGATTTAGGGGTTTTTTGAGAACTGCGGGAACTCAATTTCACGAGATATCCTATCCTGTACGTTAATTTTTCCTTCCCCGGGATTCATCCTATCTCTGTACCAAAATTAGTCAAAATCGGTTGAAAAGATGGACCGTGAAAGCGTATACGCTTACATTGAAAACAGCGATACGGACAAACGTTGGTATTACTTTAAATTAGCACACTTCCATCTTAGACTATATGATGACTTACCAACAGGTGAGATCGCAGTCAAGGGCTAACTTGTTGTGGAATAAAAATAAAAAAGTAGGTACAAATTAAAACTTCTAACTATGTATAATATAATAGGTAGTTAATCATCCATTTCGTTCCTCATAACCGTAGCTACCTTTGTAATCAATTATCAACAACAATACATCCAGACTAATTAAATATAAGAAGTAAGCCGTTCCTAGAATAGATTAGTAAACAAAAGGAAAATAACTGGCCGTTACTTGGCCAATAGCCACGGTCCACCGGCCTCCTACAGCCGTATAAGGGCGACGGTCCAACGCATGCAACGCTTGACGCAGATCATTGAATGAAAACAGCGTCATTGGCGACAGCTCCTCAAAAATGTGGTATTTTAATTTCCCACCCACGTAGAGATACGTCTTTTGGCAGATATTTTTGGTAACCTGTCTGTATTGGTTGGGAATGGCTCCATGCCTTGTCGTGCAGGGAAAGTAGGAACCAGACAGCAAGTAAGTGCGTCCATGCAATCATCTTAGCAACCCATTGCCGGCTCACTACTGAGCACGAGTCCACCACGCTGGCTACGTGTGGACTGGCAGGCTTGACACACCCTCGGGAACATTATGAAGAACTCTCGGGAAGGCCTTCCTCACGATGTTTTCCTTCACCATTTGAAGAACTAACTCCGAAAAGTTAGAAGCGCGTGCCCAGGGATCCAACCCGCGACCCCGCGTAGGAAGGTCGAGTGTCTAAACTTACATGTCACGATAACCTCTCTATTTTATGGTCAAAATGAGATCGATACTTTCATCGATCGATCTTCCAAAACTTAACAAGAAGATTAATTGCTTCATGATAACTAAAACGGAACTAAATAATTTACTCATATTGATTCTAGTACATAACTTCACCGCTTGGGTTTGTAATACAGGCATACTAAAATCTTGACTTTTAATGCTTTGAGCAATTTAAGAATGTGTAGATCTGCGTGATTTGTCTGATTGTATCCTATATATTATGACTATCCCAACTCCACGACGTGGGAATCTTAAGGGAATTTGGATTTCTCCATTCAATACGAGTAACTTACTCTGAAGATGAACTACGTCTTCTCAGCTCTCCCAAATCGTATAAGATCGCAAACAAATCTCAATATAAAATTCTCGTGTCACAATATTAGTTACCATACTCCTCCGAAACGGCTCGACCACGGCTCGACCGATTCGTATGAAATTTTATGTGTAAGTTTGTAAAAACCGACAGTTTACAATTTCGCGAGTTAGATGATAATCTAACGGTTTTTACAATCACGGTGACATATGCATATTCAGTAGGTCTGAGAATCGACTACTATCAATTTTTTATACCACTAAAACACCTCAATCCACGCGGTCGCAGTCGCGGGCATCAGCTAGTATTATATAATATAGTGTATATATTATGTGTATAATAGTGGATTAGTTGATCGAAGGTGTATTCGGTATATTTAGTCGAAATGACTCGGCTATGCATTTGGTATAGAGCCAAAGTGTTTAGGTTTTTATGTTATTTATGCAACAGTTATTGATTTACAGTTTCGCAGTGATAGTAGATGTGTTGCTTAAACAAAATATTTGAATGTCTTTTTTTTGCGAAGTCTCTTTATTATGCGTATATCCGTCAATCCGTTGGTCTCTTAGTTTTATTTTAAATTGGTATGGTCTCTATTGCGTCATACTTGGAAATAATTTCACTCCATTTCTATATGCTTAATTTTCTTTAAAATTTATACGATCTCTATTATTGGATACCCCATAGTTGGAAGAACCCCCACTATGTGGGCGGACAATCTCAAGCGAGTAGCTGGGAGCCGCTGGAATCAAGCGGCACAAGAATATATTTTGTGGAGATCCAGGTAGGAGACCTTCGTCCAGTAAAGGACGTCTATAAATAAAAAATAAATAAATAAATGAATAAATTAAAAAAAAAAAACTGTTTTTTTGTCTTGTATCCCTGAATAAAGATTTCTTTCTTTCTTTCTTTCTATTGGTTGAGACGATGACGACGATAGGTACCTCATAGCTGTGGCAGGGTATTAATTCATTGGATGTATTTTATACGGTTGGAACGTGGGCTTCCATATCCTTTCCCGCATAAAATTTGTAATCTTACTAATATGGATGTATGGATGTGTGGATGTATGGATATTTGTTACTTGATCACGCCCCAACGCTGAACGGTTCTGGCTGAAATTTGGCACAGAGATAGATTATATTTTATCCCGGAAAATTAACGAGTTCCCGCGTGAACCAAAAAACCTAGAATAATAATCAAATTTCATATGAATAAATTAAATAAAAACAATACCTAAAAGTACAGAAAATAAGTTAGTTAAATTTCTCAGTCAAGTAGTCATTAGTCTTATAATACATTTTGTCTGGAAGCATGTCAAATAAATCTTTCTTAAATCTCATAAGAGGAAAATCTTTTATTGAATCAGGCAAGTGGTTCTAAATCCGTACAGCCATGCAGTATGCATTTTTTTTGTAACCGCTAGCTTCTGCATAGGCACGCATAACTTGTGTTTGCGCTTGTTTCTAGCACTTCTCATTGTAATTTCGCTTTTAAATGGGTGTGGGCTTTTTTTAACAAACATAATATGTCACCGTAACATTGTAAAAACCGTTAGATTATAATCTAATTCGTGAAGTCGCAAAGTGTCGAAAGATTATAATTTAACGCATTATTTTCCGGTAGATTGTAATCTGTTAGGTTTATTAACCCGATAGAACCTAAGTGCCCGGGCACAGACAAGAAAACGTAAATACAATGAATATTGCAAAAATTTATACTCAGAACATTGAACGGTTCACAATCTTTCGACAGTTTACAATTTCGCGAGTTAGATTAGAATGTAACGGTTTTTACAATCTTACGGTGACACATACACATTTCGTAGATATACAAGCTAGGCAACAGCAATACTTTCAGAGATTTGAACAGTGGTCTACAGCTGTGAAACATATCTACGCCGTAGAGAGCCCTGATGCATTTCTTTTGCACCTTAAATGCCTTTTCCCATTCTACAGAGTTACCCTATAGTGTACTTAGGCCTATTCATAAATGTCACTGTAGGGTAAATTTTCAGCACAGATTTCTAGAATAAAAGACAAAAGAGAGGATCATTGACACTCGAGAATAGCTCTATTGTATTTAGTATCACGTGCAGAGGTCAGGGAAGAGGGGCGGATGGCTGGATGTGCGTGGGCCGAGGTAGGTACCTCTGTCCCCATTTGGAGTTATTTGCGTTATGCGCTCCCACGTACTGCGGCTTCCAACCCTTGAAATTTTTATTTGTGGAGATCCTCGGAGAAATACAGATATTTCGATTTCCTGTGTCCTTGGTGTAGTAGTGTGTGGTGTTGCCTTGTATAAAGTAAGTCGAAGTGTAAAGTGCCCAGTTCGATTCCCGACAGAATTAATGTGGACTCTGTCTTGAATTAACATAAGTGACACAAGTTGTCCTACGTCAAATAAATAAATCATTTCATCTGGTAAGGTATTGTGGGAATCTACGGCCGTGGTAAGTTATAACTTATAGGAGTGGTTAGTTACTACATAATCGATAAACAGTTTAAGGCTAATTATTTATTTAATTAAGCTATGTAGGTAGCATTGTCATACCCCTTCCACGTTAAGTGTGCTTACATCTGACACTGTATTATAATCTACATCTACACTAATATTATAAAGAGGAAAGATTTGTATTTTTGTATGTAACGAATAAACTCAAAAAGTACTGGACCGATTTTAATAATTCTTTTTTCATTAGAAAGCTACATTATCACTGAGTAACATAGGCTATATTTAGTACTAGATTACTATAGAAATCTTTAGAAATTCCTATTAAAACCAACCGAAGGTGTAAAAAAATTAGCCATAAAATGTTTTTCATCGCATACGCTGCGAAGAGTATTAATGATACGACAAAAAAGTGTTCGACAATATTATAGAATATATCAATATCTACAAAAAACTTCACGAGACCATGTGTCTAACCATTGTAGTTACGTCACTATAACTACTTTTTTACATTTAACAAATTGATAGAAATGCCGATCAAAATCAGACCGTGTTATCCATACCATTTATAAATTTTTATCCAAATAAATAATTTAATATTCAAGACTGTCTCAATACCTGATGATTACTTCTTGAATTATTGAAATCGGACATTCCATTCAAAAGATATCATGAAATTAAAATAAAAATACATGCCGGCGGCGGCCGCCACGCAGCGCATCGAGTAACTAACTCTTCGTGAGAGGGGCAGTGCGGGAGAAGGGGGTGCACCATTATGAACTAGGTAGTTCCGCGGATCCCGATGATACCAACTGATTTGCCCATATCTTTTAAAAGGTTACAGTTCCCTTTAAAAATATCCTTTGCCCTAACAATAAATAAATCCCAGGGACAAACTTTTTCCATAGTTGGTATCGACTTAAGGAAAGAGTGCTTTTCCCACGGGCAATTGTATGTGGCACTTTCTCGAGTAGGATCTCCTGAAAATCAATACGTTTTGTTGCCACCTACAAATACCACAGCCAACGTTGTGTACAGGGAGGCTTTAAAATAAGCATACAATTTTTTTCTAATTTAGTGATTCATGGTCGTTTTAATTAGCATGCTTATAACTTAAATATCTGTACCTATTTATGTCTACCCGTGCGAAGCCGGGACGGGCCGCTAGTCGTCAATAAAAAAGAACTTAACGAAAGTATGTAACTATGGAAATCAATTCCAGATTTCTGGTCATCGAGGAATGCCCCTAAGAAATCCTATTCAATGTACAGAATTGTCCGGTTCAAACCGCTTCGCGCCCATCCATCTTCCTAAGGGGCAGCTGTCACGCGCCTGCAAACTTCGCTGAACATAAGCACGTGATCGTTCCCCAAACGTACTCGCTCCTCCCCCACGCCCCTCCCCCCCCTTTCACAGCCAAGTTACAAGTTTTTGCGACTTCTTGTTTGTTTCAGTTGAACACAACTTTGGTGAGTTTTTACAGCTTCTTTTCTTTTAACTTTTTTTATAAATGTTTCAGAAATATTATTGCTGTCAGATTGGGTATTGCGACAGTCTGAAAAAGAGAGGTTATTTGGCTAGATTTCCATTCAGCGTGATCTTCAGCCCGAAATTTGTAACGATTTGTCCATATGTAGAAGTCACAAGAAAGCATTGCACTGATGGTACTTGGGTTGCTGTAAAATGCTGGATAGCCTTATTTTTATCTAAACACGACTTCTTCGGGTATAACGGATGGGTTTTTAAGCACGTATGCGTACGGCATTTTCAGTTTCATACGTTTCCATACATTGTCTCGAAAGAAATATACAAACAAGTTCCCGCAACACAACAAGAAAATCTTTCGGTTGAGGATAGCCTCCAAACCCTCTCTACATTCTAAATATCTTTGGTATTTTACCAAGTTTTTGCGACTTCTAAATTGTTGCGAAATCTTTTTCGCATTGTTAATTAAAGCACAGTTTATTTTGCCTGGTTTGTTTACTTATAACCACTGTTTAGCAATTTCTTTTATTTACAAAGGGGAAAGTACTAGGTTGTATATACCTAGTACTAGAAAAACGCGGCTCAGCCAAGTAGATACTAACTAAGACCTACTCTAGTCGGGAATAACAATTGGAGCGACGGATCTATATATAGAGCTTAAACCAATTAAGTTGTTTAGCGGGTAGCGCAAATCCCGGTGCTGAGACTTGATTCACATAAATGTAGGTTTCCTCGAGACGCTTGGGCGCAGATTGAAATCGTTAGTGCAGTTAACTCCGAAAATGCAATAACCATATATCAGATCTTATGTCATGAATCTGGAAGTTACCAATGCTGATATCACACTAATATTATAAAGGCGAAAGTTTGTATGTGCGTGTGTACGTTTGTTACTCTTTCACGCAAAAACTACTGGACGGATTTGGCTGCAATTTGGAATGGAGATAGATAATTTATCTCCATTCCAAATTGCAGCTGGGATAACACATAGGCTACTTTTATCCCGGAAAATCGAAACCAAATTCTCTTTGTACAGGATAGGATTAAATCTACGGAAGTAAATTTACGAGTAAAAACGGTTTGAAATAGTTTCACCACAAGGTGATGGCGTTGATTTTTAGGGTTGCGTACTTCAAAAGAAAAAAACGGAACCCTTATAGGATCACTTTGTTGTCCGTCTGTCTGTCTGTCAACTGTCAAGACCCTTCTCAGGAACGCATGGAGGGATCAAGCTGAAATTCATATCAAATACTCAGGTCTACTGTCCCTTGGAACTGTGAAAAAATCAAACTTCTATGCCAACGCAATCAAAAGATATAGCCGTTTATGCTGCAAATTTTCGACACTCGCAAGGGAATCAAAACCTACAGGGTACATTCCCGTGAACTCAGAATCTTGAAATTTGGTACGAAGCAACATTATAGCACAGACAAAGGAAAAATTGCGAAAAGTATAAATTTTTAGTTACATCATATTTAAATAAAAATATTATTAATAATTTTGAACTTACTACAGGTTTGTACGGAACCCTCGGTGCGCGAGTCCGACTCGCACTTGGCCGTTTATTTCACTAAAATTATAGCTACGACGACCGCTTCAGTGAAACGCACCCTGGCCTGAGAAGAAATAGTGTACATTGTAATACCTAAGTAATGGTTAACATAATTTGAAAAGATGAATGATTTGATTTGAAGCCCTGGAGGATAACCTCAGCCGGGAAAAATCAACCGATGCGCAGTTTCAAGTTTCGTGAAGCGTTTCGTATCTCCACAGCTGTATGAAGTTCTCCTTCTATAGTATAGCGGGTAACTGATTTGCGATTCACGACGTCAAGCCATGGTAATCGGCGGGGGATGCACCGACGCATACAAACCGGTAATCAGTGAAGCGGTGCTTCGTAAAGCGTTCACGTCGCAGATCGCACGATAGCGCGACGCCGCGTTCGATCACGAGTTGATGGTTATCGTGGCTGTAGGATAGAACTATACCAGTAAGTTGATTACTGCTTCAGAGCTAGCGCAGTTTGGACGTTTTGGTCACTAAGTAGAAAGTGACCTAAAGCTCAAGTTAGTTTGCTGTTACGTTGAGGAGTTCCACCTGCATCTAATGAACAGTTCCGCCATCTCTGAACTATTCATCAGATCTTTACGAAGTTCACATCGAACCATCCTGACAGCATAAACATTGTAAAGAAGAAATAATTGCCAAAGTAGAAGCCCATTAGTTGAGACGATTCAGATTAGTTACATAGTCTAGGTTACAGTTAGTTACTTCTTGATATCCACCATTTGATATCAGCAGGCCGGATAATGCCATACAAATCGTAGTTAACGTTGTCGCGTTCTAATGGGATGAAAATCTCCCACTAGGCACTCTGGTCTAGCACCAACACTGCGTTTGCCCGGTGCGAACTTGCTGAATTCCTGCAGACCCCAACCCTATCAGTAATCGAAACTATCTCCATGACCCATTGCCACTTTTTGACATTTGCGACTCGTTGAGCTATCCCAGCTTTTTTTTATTTATAAACTCGCTTGGCTGCAATCAGACTTGCTGGAAGTATAGTGATGTAGCCTAAAGTGGAGCGCTCTTGCCTCTCTGCCTAGCTTATCTGGGTTGTGAACCAACGTCACATAACTGAGGATATCTTATTGTTCTGTTTGCGAATAAATGTATCATCCATGTACCAAAAAGTCAAAATAGCATTTGATAAAAATACGGCCGTATCAGACTGTGTTTTTAGCAATAATCTTTACAATACCAGTAACTGTGGGAATCCCTGCCCGGCTTGGGAACGGTGCTAACTTGTCTAGTTCCATCCATAAACATTATGCGGTTTTCACCTCTTATATATAAAATCAAAGGTTTTCACGGACACGTATGGCGAATACAATGGAGTTTCCAATGGAATATTTATTTATTGAATTGCTTTAAGTGTTCCATAGAAATTAGAGAGTTATAAGGAAGTTACGATAACTTATATTAATCGCTGAGCTGGTATCTAACGTCGATCAAAGCGGTAGCTTAATCGACTCTGGAGGTCCAAATAACGGCGATTTTAAACGCTTCATAGTCTGGGCTGAGACACAACAAACTCAACCGGGGGCATAATACCATCGCTTACTGCAGTATAATTTTTAAATGTCATATTTATTTGGCGTATCTTGACGTCCCTAAAATAAGGATTCTATTTGTGAAAAAAGAGCGTCAACAACATTAAAATAATACTGCTGTAAGCGTTGATAGTAACCCTCCGGCGATAATTTTGCTATCACAATAGTTATGACACTCGGTAACGATTTTAAAACTATTGAGATCAGTTCAATCCCACATCTATTTTTACCTTTCCTCGCTGTAACGATTTTCCAGAAACTCGCAAATACTACTACATCCCATTTACGTCCCACTGCTGGGCGTAGGCCTCCACTCTCATAGGAGAGAGGGAATTAAAGCTTAGACCTACTACGCTGCTCCAATGCGGGTTGGCGGGCTTTAACGACTATTATCATGTTAGTGATAATAACTGGGACCGACGGCTTAACGTGCTCTCCGAGGCACGGGGGTGACTCACCAACTTCCAACTCCGGGCTGGCACTGAGAATTTCTTAACTGAAAAAACCCGCAACATAGCTTAGAGTAATCATTTATTGGCACGATTGCATTCAAGCTTCAAGAAGAGAGATTTCACCGTAATTTACGGTTTCATCTTCTCATTCCGGCGACAGGAGGGCTGGCTAATTTTTTGTGTAAAGGATGAACAATGATGCCAAAAAACCAATAACTGACTCTCATGTAGCAAAGAAGTGGCCAATATTAGTTATTTTCGTCTCTAATATTTAATCTAGAGAATTAGGCCATGCTCCTTATATATGTATACCGAGCTCCATGTAAAAACTATCAAAATGTATTCCGTGCACAATGCTTTTGATTTCATCTAATTAAAGATTCATGTGACGAATCATCGACGGATGGATGCGATACGCAAGCACTAAGAATAGGTGATGTGTCCACACTATGAAGACACTTCCGATTGGATATAATTAGCTATTTGAAGTCTATCCACGTTTCCGATCTAGCCTGGGGTCGCTTTTATTCTTACTATGATATCGGTTTTATTAAAAGCAAATAACATTGAAGTATAAAGTTCATTTTCAATCTGTTACATTTTCTTTTTGTTTTTATTTGTACAGCAGTGAAAATCGTCATGAGTACCCATTGAGTAGTACCGGACTCTTACCGGTTAAATGTCTTGCTGTCGCCCATCTCCTTGTTGACCTTGTAACCACCTACCTACCTTTCAGCCTACAACACGGCAACACTTGTCATAAATCAATCATAAACATTTATTTTTCTTTTCAAATACTTTTTTATTTTCTCTTCTTATTTTTTCTATGTAGTTGGTGACAATCGTGTATTTTTCTTCGTTTTTTCAGCATATTGATAGGCATTAGGTACTTAGTTTTTAATTCTGAAGGAAAGAAGAAGAAAAATGATATTTCGAACTGAAATATAATCTTTAAATTAAATTAAAAATTAATATAAAGACTGTTGAGCAATTTCTTTTCGACTTTTCTTCGTAATTAGTTTTTTGTACCCTTATGTTTATCATGTCAACTTTCGGCCTGCTGAGTATTTCAAGTTAACATACCGCGTAAAGCTACGAAAATTATATGAAGGTGTCGAACTCGACGTTTTCCTAAATTATAATCAATTGGTACATTTACACACAGATTTACCGAGCATAGAGTTCTCATTGTCCATGTTGGATGCATTAAACAATGGCCATCATTCAATTGCAGTGATGATGGCGAAAGATGCAAAAAGCTGACCACAGTCTGAAAAATATGTAGGTAGTAGTAGTTGGCAGCTGCATTAAGCCTGATATCACGTTGCAAATAGCAATGATGCAACCATCTGCAGCCGATAATGCCGGAATGCAATTAAACGTTCGCCGTGACGAACCGCTTATCTGCGACCTTGGCAATGACATTGCTTGCACTTGCTCTCGGAGAAACTGCGATGTGCCGGACCGTGCCTTACCACTGCTATTTCAAGCATGATAATGCTCGTGTTAAACCTACACACCACGGCAATCTTTCAGGAATCTTTTGGAAAAAAAGCAGAGCTGAAATTCTCGTCAGTGGGGTTTCGTGACATTTCCATACCTAGGAGCCACATTTTGCCTATCATCATATTCTGAAAGCCAAAGATTTTGTTAATCATAATAAACTTCCACAATAGTATTCAGTTTTCCTTTGATAAATTCTCCTGATAGCAATTCGAACCTTTACATTAATGAAAATAACATTAAATCAGTAAAGAATAAGGAAGGAATAACACCAAAATTCACACATCAACGCTAAAATCCACAAAAACCTTCGCTAGGTATTTGTTTAGCACGCCAAATCCGTCGTGATCCTCGTGCCGTTGGATTAATTATGTTTCTGAGTGTTTGCTCAACACTTCTGCGCGTGACTACAGCCACTACAGCCAAAATACTCAATAATAAAGCTGTAAAAATGTAGCCAGCTATCCGATAAACATGTGCTGAAGAATAAGTTGGAGGCCTTCTGACATAATATTAAGTTCCATAGAAGGTATACTTTGGGAATGTAAATTATTTAACTCTCAGCGTTCGGTATGCTTGCAAAGTACATTTTGAATGTAATCAATCTTCGTAACTTATTAGGACCTGACAGTGAATTTTTTGTAATAATCTCTCGGGAAAAGTAGGTTTTGGCTTTGTGTTATTCCAGACTTTAATCTATCTCTGTGCCAACTTTTATCCAGATTCGCTCAGCCGTTCTTCCGTGATTGAGTAACAAACATCCATCCATCGCATTTATAATATTAGTATAGATGAGTGAAGCCGGGGACAGCATGTTTAGAATATAATTAAGTATTGCCTCAAGGACTGCTAGGGGCCCCTTAGGCGCAATAATAAGCAGATCTGCAAATTCATCACCGTTCATAAACATTGAATTGTTTATCACGTTGGCGCGCCATGAATACAAAGTGCAGAGTTCCTCTATTGCTTTGCGAATGTTTTCATTGTGTTCGCATACTAATTGAAATTCCTGACACACAGCGGGCTGCCTGTTTAGGTATACTTTTATCGCCATTGCTATACTGCTTATAATTTTTTTCGTAACATCATGTCTTTGAATTTCTTAGGACGGTCCTGAAAAATACACAAAAGTCAAAATACCTATCTCTCACTCATATTAATCCAATTGAGAATCACTTCAGTGCGAGTCTCTTCTTAGGATAAGAAGGGTTGGGCATGCTGGCCAGTACGGATTGGCGGACTTAGAACATTATTGAGAAATATCAGATCTGCTGTTGTCCAATGTTTTTCTTCACCGTTAAAGGAAGTGATTTTTTTTACTGTGAGATAGGCTTTGCGCTTGACGACAATCTTGCTTAGTGCAAAGGTCTAGCACGCCCAACCCCCGGCGCACGTGATATTTTTTTTTAAATTCTCTGAGAATTCCATAATGATTAACCACTCAGACGAATTTAAACGCTTACATTTCGGTGGCCCTGTGTCGTAAATGCTGCATCAATCATTGTTACAGTCTCAATTGTTGGGATTAGCTGAATTTATGGTATTGTTACTAATACAATGGATTTTGAGAAGTTTTATTTTTAATTCTAGCTTAAGACAATGGTTTTTAACGAGTTTGACTTTTAAATCGTTAGCCAATCATCGGTGATTGCGATTGTTATACTGTAGCGATTTTACCATACTAAGGTTCCGCCAAATAAAATGTGTATATGTACTTTCAGGTTAGTATTTGTTTGACCAGGCCAACGACCAATGTCTTTCATGGGAACGTCTTATTCCCTCGCACTTATAAGCTTATAAATAAATATCTTTTTATTTGCAAAGAATTACATTAATAATCTGGCCTCTATCTCCCAAAAAAGTAAAAACTGTGTTATGCGAGCTAGTGCCTTCCCCGTGCCAGGTGTTAATGTTGACATGCAAAAAGTTACTTGGTATGATTGTCAATGTTAAGATTATGTACCATGTAATAAGCCTTATCCTAGTTTCGTATAACAACAGATGGTGTTCAGAGTTATTCAGCATAACGCCGTGCTCTTTGTCTTGGCCAAGGTCGCGCGAACTTGACTCACGCTTACACCATACCTACTCCTGCACCGGGTCGACCCTATTGCTCATTACTCACGTACTCACAAGTCACAACACAAGGCGCCGTCTAAGTGACTTTAAATACATACCTACATAGTCCGTTCTCTTAAACTTAAATATTATAGCGTTGATTGAGGTTTTTTGGTTTCCGCGGGAATTCTTCATTTTTTCGGGGTATAAAAAGTAGCCTATTTGTTATTCCAGTCTATAATCTATCTCTGTGCCAAATTTCATCCAGACCCGTTCTGCCGTTGGTATAATATTAGTATAGATGCTTAGGTACATATTATATTCAACTGTAATACTTTTGAAAATATTGATAGGTTGATTGGTCGGTCATTTTTATATACTAATTGCTTAGTTAGCATAATCCGTATACGAGAAATACGGACGACCTCCGACGAATTTCGACGACCTCCGTGGCGCAGTGTGTAGCGCTGTTGTCTTAACGTGCGGAGGTTTCAGGTTCGATCCCCGGCAGGGTCAATTTGGGAATTTATAATTTCTGAATTTTCCCTGGTCTGGCCTGGTGGGAGGCTTCGGCCGGGGCTAGTTACCACCCTACCGGCAAAGACGTGCCGCCAAGCGATTTAGCGTTCCGGTACGATGCCGTGTAGAAACTGATTAGTGGTATGGGTTTTAATATAACTGCCATGCCCCTAACAGGTTAGCCCGCTACCATCTGAGACTGCATCATCACTTACCATCAGGTGAGATCGCAGTCAACTTGTAGAGGATAAAAAAAAAGAAATCAAAAGTTTTATACCAGGATTCTAATTTCTAATCCGCTACCGTGCCTACGATGTTATTCAAAATTGAAACCCGAGGTGTCTGACTCCGTTAACATTTCAATAATCGATTCTTCATCATCTCCATCACCGGTCTATTCACTTCTGGAGTCTGGACATAGCCCTCTCTGAAGACTCGAGCTTTCCACCTTTTTCACCGAGTCACTTCACCCTACTTTCAGATCGGTTCAGCAGGCTGAAAATTGTTATAAGTTCGTGATGTTCTTTCAACATACTATTTTTCTACTAAGTAGGCTGTGTCTGTTGGTCCACACTTAACGCTGTTTAATGCTTTCAAGAGGTTTTATGAGGGGTTTAAAGCTTTTCGTATGAGTTTGTGATTTAACTTAATCAAGTCTGAACCTAGAATTGTCGTCGATCTCCAAATAAAACGACTAAAGGAAGGAACAAAGGGGAAGGTTGTAACCCTAAAGTTGGCTTACGTTGCTCTGTTAGTAATTCAGGACACAGGAAACCAAATAGATCTGCTTTGAATAGAAAACTTTGTTGAAGTTGAACAAAGGAGGAAAACGCGTATTTTTCAGCAAGGCTATATAATTTATAAAGGTTTATCCTTGGTTTAACAAACGGTTTGGTACCGCACCGATCGTGCCAGGAATTACAATAAGTTTTTATATATTTTTCGTTATTTAAGGAATGCCTTCAGCGCTCAATGGTAATTGCATTGCAAGCAATATAAAATACCTGACCGTTTTTCCGTATGAGTTATGCGGCCAAGCTGTATCAATAGATGTATAGTACTGGTACAGTGGTATAAATTTTTGTCGGAACCTTGGAGCTTTAATGTTATTTGTAACATTCACCTATATATTTGTAGCTTGTACAAACTCATACATTGCTATTTCATGTGGCATAGCGAGTAGCGACATTATAACCATAAAAATAAGTAAATTGTTGGTTTCTTGCTAATGGAATCACCATATCAAAGAGTTGGTTTTTTTAAATTACTTATACTAGTTTTATCTGTGTTGGTAATTAAACCCCCACCGAATAATAAAAAAAAACCAGTCAGTGTTGTTTTGGATAGCTGATAGTTGATACAGAGTCCGAAAGAAAGGTCAAGTAAATATTATTCTTCTTATTAGCTTCATTGCTTTTAGTTAAGTCAATATTAATCTAAACTCTGCAATCAACAATCAAACCTGTGTGCAAATAATTTTACATTCAAACAAGATTGTTAAAGCGATAATAATATTATCAAATAGCTAATTACCTAGTAATCACTACTGACAAATTAATTTTGACAATTGACAATTATAAGATACTTATTTAAGAGATAACCA
Source organism: Erebia palarica (assembly GCA_964035005.1). Lineage (NCBI taxonomy): Eukaryota > Metazoa > Arthropoda > Insecta > Lepidoptera > Nymphalidae > Erebia > Erebia palarica. The sequence goes on from OZ035989.1 coordinate 16,050,644, forward strand.
ATCAAATGTTATAAGTCTATGGAGATAACATCTCAAGTGATAATGCCAACTGGTTTGAAAAGTAACAGACAAGCCAAAACGGCAAGACAAAAAACGTGTAACAACTTAAATATGCAAGCTGGTAGCATATTAAAGTACATAGTTATACCTCCTGTATATAATTGTCTCCTTAAAAATAACTGCCTAATCTAAAACTGATTACTGGCTGATCAGAATAAGGTGCCGTAGCTGACCAAGTACGGATTGGGTAGTCTTCGCACACCTTTGAGAACGTTGAGAAGAACTCTATGCAAATTCACTCACGATGTTTTCCTGCACCGTTAATACAAGTAGGAATCTATACTAATATTATAAATGCGAAAGTTTGGATGGATGTATGGATGTGTGGACGGATGTTTGTTGCTCAATCTCGCCCGAACGGCTGAACGGATTTGGATGAAATTTGGCACAGAGATAGATTATAGTCTGGAATAACACATAGGTTATCCCGGAAAATTAAGAAGTTCCCGCGGGAACCAAAAAACTTCAATCCACGCGGACGTTGTCGCGAGCATCAGCTAGTATCTAATAAGTTAAACGCTTGAAACCCGAGTTTGAAGTACAAAAAATTCGAGTGATTGACCTAGTGTCAATATAGTGTCTGATATTCTAATCCCGTGAAAATAAGCAGTGCAACAAAAGGAAACAATTGAAAATTAAAGTATTGTCATGCTGATATTGGAGGTAGTGATATTGGATAACGGATGAAAGGTAGCTCAAAATGGCGACGTAAGGAAAACAACAACAAGCGGGCATTAGCGAGCTGAACCCAACGTGATTAAAAAAATTTAGAGGGATAACTAGGCAACGCAGTCTTATACAAGACATAACTATCCTTCAGATTTTATGCAGACTAGCTGATGCTCACAACTTCGTCCGCGTGGATTGAGGTTTTTCGGTTCCCGCGGGTACTTTTTCATTTTTCGGGATAAGTAGCCTATGTGCTATTCCAGACTAATCTATTTCTGTGCCAAATTTCATCCAGCTCCGTCCAGCAGTTTCGGTGTGGTTGAGCAACAAACGTCCATCTAAACTTTCGCATTTATAATATTACTAGCTAATGCCCGTGACTTCATCCGCGTGGATTGAGATTTTTCGGTTCCCGCGGGAACTCTTTCATTTTCCGGGATAAAAAGCAGCCGATGTGTTATTCCAGACTATAATCAATCTCTGTTCCAAATTTCATCCAGATCCGATCAGCCGTTGGAGCGTGATTGAGTAACAAACATCCATACATCCATACATCCGTCCATCCAAACATTCGCATTTATAATATTAGTATTAGTATAGATAGTATCGATTGAGCGAAGTAAGGAAGGAGATTTTTAAATCTCGTGCTCTGACGGCATCCATTAGGATTTTTCATAACTCATTCATTCAATTCATACTAAATTAATTTTTTCATCTAGTTTAAATTTAATTTAAATATGATGAAAACGCTTCTACGCTTCCGCGATCAACGTGAAACGAGTCGATGATTCAAACCAAAATTTGTGGGTTACGTTATATTAAAGTCAGCGTTACTAATGCAAAGGGGGGGCGGATGACACGTGACGATGACGTCACTAGCTGAAATACTCGCCCGCCTAATCTCTCATCGCAGACCTTACGCAACCACGTACGTGTCATGTTACGGAACGTGTGTGTGTGACCCGAGGTGAGTTATGCAAGCCTAAACGACGCTAAAATTGTTAGCTAAGATTCTCTTTCTATTTATGACTATCATTGGCATGTTTGCTCACACTTCGTAGTGCTTGTGGTGTGATGTAAGAGTTGTATTGCGATCTCTTGCAGCAGATTGTTTGTTTCTATTTTTTTTTAATTTGCTTGTTCTATGTCCTTCCGATAAGTTATATTTTATGCGGTTTTATCCAAGCTGTTTCCGGCCAATTTGTTTAAATTCATAATATTTTACAGAAATTCTCTTTACAGATGCTAAGTGAATTTAATTGATTTATGCATTAAGTATACCTAATACATACAATATGTGTCTGAGTTAATTTGTGAGAATGTCCGTTACGAGTAAGCAATGGGTTCTCCAGATCCTTTCACTCAAATTAGTTTATTTCATGTAGTACCATAGATTTAGGGTTTAGAGTTAAGACCAATCTGTGGAGCGGATGTTGCGAATATTCGCATCCGCATCCGCAAATGCGAAGCTCCCGCATAGATTTGGACATCTGCATCCGCATCCGCATCCGCAATAATCAATGCGGATGTTCATGCGGATGCGGATGTAATACAAGTTGCGACAAGAAAGAAACTAGGCGGGGCCAGCGAATGGCGCGTGTCGTTCGCACGTGACAGTGACCAATGGCAGCGAAAAAATTGGTGACAAGATCCGACGTGTTTGTTGTGGTGCATCGTTTGTTTCTTGTAAATAAGTCATGACGTGTTTGTTTGCGCTGTGGATTACTTATCGTCTAGATAGATATTTTGAGTGTTATTGTGATATACAGTGATCATTGTGTTTTAATAATTGTTTATTGGGAAATCTTTATATTAGTCTTAGCTCAGCTTATTAAATTAAAATCGTCAGGTAAATGCCATCATGTTACCGGTAATACGTTTGATTGTATGTAAAGTTTATCGTTTTATAACAATATTCTTTTTTTTTTCAGCGAGGTTCCCGTTATTGATGATAGATTATTTACCTATCTAACAAGTAAATTAACAGTGTCACCACCGACACAAAGTAATATACGGAATTATTTTGAACCAAATATAGAGGCTGATTGTAAAAAATGCAATAAAAAATGTTAACAATTACTTTATCGTTGTTTTAATTCTTCATTAATATACTATATATTTATATAAGATCTTAAGCATCCGCATTCACATCGGCGGATGTGAAAAATTCGGCATCCGCAACATCCCTACTGTGGACGGAGTACTGGTAGAGTCAAACGCGACACAAATATGCCCTACTCGAGTTTGACTCTATCAAGGTTCGGACTTCGGAATGTAGTCCTAGCAATAATTGTAGTTCTCTCTCTCTGCGTCGTATTCCTCATTGGTGAGGGTCGTGATCCCATTCTATTAATCACATAATGGCAAGGGTTTTCTTGGGATAATAATGCGGTGGGTTCCCAGGTCCCCGCGTACGACTACTAAGGTTACTATTTCAACTCTTAGGTTACTAACGATTATTATCAGATGGCATTGTGGTAATGTGTAGACCGACGGCTTAACGTACTTTTCGAAGTACGGAGGAAACGAGAAGGCCAAATTCAGACCTCGAATTCGACCCATCCAGCTACCGACTTGGGTCAACGTTGCTTAACAATTGCAATCGACCGATATGCATTGTCGCAACTGGGCTACTCGGTCCCAATCACCTCTGATTGGCCGACACAGTGAGCCTAACTGCATTGACGCATCAAAAATCACAACAGTAGCAATTGTTGTAATGGTTGATGCAGCTTTTCCAGCTTAGGCCGCCCTGCATGAAGCCTGCGTGCGTAACATTTAGAGCTTTCGTAAGGTTCTATAATAACCTCTTATAAGTCAAGTATATACTGCAGTTGTTGCTACCAATATCAATGTAGCAAAGCACAATTTTAATTGCCTTACAAAAACGTAGGCATTCGCCGTTCACATGTTAAGTGTGTTGCATGACCTTATTTTATTAAACCAGTGCCGGGCGTGGTGGTGGCAGCTGGCCCCTTCACGTCACTCAACTAGGCTAAGGCCGGCCGTCGAACCGAGACCTGTCACGAGTACGCTCACCAATCTGATTGCATTCGTTGGATAGTTCCTTTTACGGTGTGTTTTTCAATCGCCAAATAATGTTTGCAGAGCAGCAGCTGTCACAGCATAGTATACAGCATTTGAAGTTAATTTTAAGGGTCTTGTAAAGGAGATCTACGAGTATCAGTAACTTTTTATTTAATAATTTAATTCATGTCCGAATTTTTTATATTATTTGTATTCTCCCCCATTGCTCACTTTCCAGCTGCAATTCTCATCTTTGGCTCCATATTACCTAACTCTTGTAAATAACACATTGTAGTATATATATAGGTAAACAAGTAGTATTTGAGATGTTAGTTTTAATTTAGATTTCAGTTTTATTTTACAGTTTAATATATTTTATTATTTAAATCGTAGTTAGATTATAAGGTGCAAAAATTACACCAACTACCTATTATACGTAACTAAATATTAAAATAGCCTTGTTTAAAATATATATATACTTTGGGCTTCCGGTTAGCCCGTGACCTCACTAGGGGTCGTGCCTGAAAACCAGCGTTGCAGTCGACTGACTGCACCATCAGACTGAGGCAGCGCCTCGTTTAGCCAATAAATATAGATTTTAAGTTTTGTTTTAAGGAGTGAGTTCCCGGGTCTCATGGAACCAAGGTTGGCTTAAATCTTGGTTGGCACCTTGGTTCCATGAGAGCTGTGGTACTCCATGTAATATGATTTAATTTTTACTTGTAAGTTTTTTGGCTAAATAAAGGGTTATTTATTATTTTATTTATTAGTCGAAAAAGTTACTTGCCAGTGGAAATACTTGGAGAAATAGATTTGCCGCGAGTGCCACAGTGTGAGTGGCTGAGTAAACTCAGGGTATACTGTAGATGTTCCGGTGTCCGGTGTCGAAATGAAACGTTGCGAACCTGTTACAAAAATAAAGCCTAATAAAGCCTTTATTGCTGATTAATTTTACATTACTAATAACGATTAGTTTTTGACTAATCGTAATTTGTAATATAGAAATTAATGCGAATCTATTACGTAGAGTGTAATTTAGTAGATTTGTGATGCATATTGCATATTGCTTGCTTGTTTTTCCTACATGTTACATAGCGAGAGGGTGGAACTGGACGGTGCATATCGCATGCTGCACCTTGTACAACACGGTTCTGCCTGACCTTTGATTATTACAACGAATGATTACTAGCGGTTGTTCCTATAATATCATGGACTTCCGCAAAGAAACATCCGCTTCTAATCCAAATTATTGAAGTAATTTATCCATCATATTTGAACCCTATGGACACCCTGCCAATGCGGCAATTTAAATCAGACCTCCAGTAACGTAATGGTTAGCTCCGGATCTCCTCCTGGCATTAGGTTTCTGCGTGCCACCACATAATGGTCACGAGGATAAAAATAATCCTCCATACTTGAAGTTAATGAAAAGAGAAAGGATAAATTGCAGTTTTTTTAGATTTATCACAGGCAAGTGTTAATTTTGTGAATGTTAAGTGAGATAAGCCTACTTCTTTGGTTCAGTTTCGCAAGCATAAACGTTGACGCGTACCATTAAAAAAAAAATAAACGATCAGGCGGGTCAACTGATGTTAAGTGATTACCGCCGCCCATGAACATTTGCAGCACCAGAGGAACCGCCAATCGAATTGCGCTTTTGAGAAATTTTTTATCCGCCCTTAATAAACCCAATATGGGCATTCCGGTTTAGATACCTAGACTTGTGGTTAAGACTTCGGCTTCTTCTCCATCGGCATTGGGTTGGAATTGGGATCCTCCTATCTTTTCAGAATCATGTGCTTAAGCACCTATGTCAAATATCACTTAATTTAACCATGTGAAGTAAAACTTCGCGATAAAACCTACATAGTTACCTGAGATTTCCACACAAATCCGCACTTGGCCAACGTAGTGGACAATGAATTACCTAGTTGAATACCTTTTTTTGTGTTTTCCTACTTTTTCGCTTTCTGTAGTGCCAATCCAACACAATGCACTTTGCTAGTGGAAGCCCTGCTTATTCTGAGAGGAGACCCGTGCTAAGTGCTTAGTAGTGTTGTGATGATGATGGGTAATGGGTCAACAATCATGATAAGACAATGACTATGACGTTTCCTTGGCAAGAACCGCATTTTACTTGTTCTGTATCTAGATCCCTTGTAGGTATATATTTTTAATTTTTCTAGAAAGTTTAATTTCATCATTGCGCGCATTATTTTGATTATTGCCGAGTTTCTTGCTGGTTCTTCTGGGTAGGAATGGCTTTCCGAACCAGTGGTAGATTCACTTGACGTTTCAAAAGTACTTGTAAAAGTTTATTTGAATAAAAAACATTTTGAATTTTGAATTATATTATTAGTTCTTAGATACCGACCACTCAGATTCACCAAATTCAACTAACTAAATTCAAAGCATTGAGTTCTCTTCTTACATCTTTGACAGTCTTTTTCCCGATGCCATGGTTCCCTATGCGCTATTCAAGTTCAATAAACCCTGTAACCTACAGCTAAACTTATATACATACGAAGCAATTTATTATCTAATGTTCAAGTATCCTTTTAGGAGTTTTTATTGACATACGAGTATCTAAATGTATCAAACCACTCGAGTTGAGCAATACGTCTTCGATATAAATCGTTGCTCTTATCTCTATTGGTCAATAACCGATTACCGAAAATAGGCACTCTGATTAACTGAAGTTAATGGTCTACATTTTTATTCCATGCTATTTTGATTCCACGGTTTCCCAGACATGCAATTCTTTTTATCATAAGTTATAACTACTTATTCGTCTCCTGTACTAAATATATAATAAATACGTATAGATTATTATGCTCCTTAAATTTTTGAATCTTACATGAAGATTTTGCTAGTTCTTTTCTTTTTCATTCAGAAGTGTGGTATTCATTTTAATTACTAAGCTCCTGCCCCCTTAACACGTAAAAGTGTTAGCTACAGTTTTACGTACTCTATGGCTAAAATATTGTCACGTGTAGATTATTGTCGTGGTAAGTATAAAATCCCTCTAAAACCTAGATAAAAAAAGGAAGATAACACCATAAATTCAGCCAATCGCAGTCACAATAATTGAGACTGTAACAATGATTGATGCAGGTTTTTCATAATTAGGCTACAGCTTCGCTTTTGAGGAAGAAAATCTAGTAAAAATCACTTGGAGGCTTGTATTTCCAAAAGTCCTGAAACACGTCTACGTCACGTCACGTCGTCACGAATAATTTTAGTCTAAGGCTTCCCTATTCGAAATTAGAAGTGATAGTGAATGAACTAGAAGTTTAATTCGCTATAATCCGCTACAGTCTTCACAATCGTGCATTGTCGAGTCAACATCTCCTGAAGATGCTCCGGTGTCGGAGTGAAACGTACGTTGAGAGTGATTTGGAGGATTTGTGTGGTGTGGTGTTGTGCCTGTGCGAATTGCTGGGTGGTGGGTGTCGCATGCTGCAGGTGAAAGACACGCACTGTACCACACAGATTTATCTACTGTAGCGGATTATAGCGAATTAAACTTCTAGTTCATTCACTATTATGGACTTCCGCAAAGTAACGCCTGCTTCTATTCAATATTAGAAGTGATGTTTTCTTAAAACCTAGTGGAAAGTACAAAGTACTGAGAAGTAGTCGATCTGACTTTTGAAGAATTTAAAGTGCATACACGGCTAATGGACGTGCTCAACGTCGATAATACTCATAGTTATGTGCACAGCGCACGGTTACAGATACAGTTATAGAAAGGCCCTACGGACCACGGGGCGGAGCGACCAGAAAACTTAAATTAGAAGCCCGGGAGCAGTGCCCTTGCGCTGTGGCGTGATATTTAAACCCAAGTGAAGGTAGAACGACCGGCCTTAACCAGAATGCGCGTGCGCTGACGTCGCGGCGCGGTTAGAAAGTTGCCGTGTTTGCGTCACACCGTGGCGGGTTCGACGACCCCGCGCCCTGCTTGCATGCAGGGCTACTGTCGACTCCACAAATTAAAGTAACCGTCGATAAATTATACACAGATTACATCACGGCATGTCACAATTCGAAGCGTACTATAGTCCGTAAACTTATCACCCGACCGCAGCGTCACTAGTCTAGTAGTATAAGTATTATAAACAAAAACTAAACAGGAATAAAAATTACTTAGTTCCAATTTTGGCCACCGGGTCAGATAAGTTTGACGGACTGTATCTTCATACTCAATGCAAATATAATATAATCCGTCAAACTTATCTGACCCGGTGTCAGGGTCGCTATAGTGTACTTATATGAAAAATTAAATAAAAACAAAAATTGGCACTGTATGTCGGTATGACAATTATTTTTATTTTGACAGCCAATCTCCCTGTAAATACTAAATAGCCGTAAAGAGATTAGAGGTAGCCTAGCTGAAGGTTACCCCAGTCTTATTATGCAGTATCGCTGACAGCATTTTCGACAAAGTTGACTTCTTTGGTGTATTGTGTGTCAAGTCAACTACTTATCATTGTATCATTGTGACAGAGCTACATATATATCGAATCATATCACATTGGCAAAGAAACCAAGAGTATAAAACAAGAGTGGAAAGCTAACGACTTAACTTGAAACGACTTAACGTAAAACAAGCTAAAAACCGGCTCTAGATTATAGACTTGTAATTCAAAACACGACAGTAAAATCGGCCGAGTAGTTTTCAAGAAAAGTGGCAATAGACACCCAATTTCTTACCCCGACTTTTGTACCTACCGTTTTCTCTCGTTGAATTTTGAGAAATATTGCACAAGGACAAAATATTTTAATAGTAAAAAAGCCCTTACTTCCTAGTATGATCTAGGCTAATGATAAAAAACACGTAAAGTAGGATAGGCTACGGGAGCGCCTTTGCCTTTGGAATTGCGACAGGCATCACGTAACTGGGAGTGTCATTTATGAAGAAAAACCAAGTGCAACATTTTAGCTCTAAGAAAAGTAAGACATTCGATCACAGCGAATTCGATCACAGCATTAGCGAAGTCGCGGGAGACCGCTAGTAATATAATATCGCTCATCTTGAGCCTGTGTAGTGCGTGTAAGCGTATGCGTGTATATAAAGTACCTAACATTATTGTGACGTGTTTTGTGAACCCACTTCTACTTTTGGGGAATCAGATACGCCGCACGTAGTAAACGGGTGTGTCCTGTTCGTGTTTAAATTGAGGAGATACATTTTATAATTGGCTATTAGCTTTTGCCTTAGCTCACTCACGTGTTGGCGTCGTTGGTTTTTCCTGGAAAATTAATTAGTAGGCCATACTGAGGAAAATTCCGTTATACAGGATTAATAAAGTTATGTATGTGGCAGAGTTGCGTTTACTTCATTTTACAAAAGTATTTAATTTTGCAATAAACTTTACATTAAATATTTCACAAATCAATGCCGTTTGTTTCTCACGTAATTGCTGCTATTAATAATGGTCAGATTATCCTATTCTGTTACAGGAACGCTTACTCAATCATTGATTACCAGACTGTTGTATATCCACTTGGTCTTCGTCCTTTTAAAAAAGCATATTTTTCTTTTTCGTGTCCTAAGTTTCCATACTGAATCTTCTACCTTCCTCATCATCATCATAACAACAGCAAAATCCATTTTCTATACTCTCTCCGCATATTCCAGTTTCGCACATTTCATAAGTGGCACAAGTTGTCCTACGTGAAATAAATAAATAATTTCATTTCATTTCGCGCAAAGATCTTTTATTTTTTTAAAGATATAAGTATAGCGCTGACAGGATCGTTACAAAAAAATTACTGATAGACATCAAGAAATTGTTTCATAATAACTGTTAGTAATTTTTCTCAACTTCCTCAACGAAACATATATGCCGCAACGATTCTTATGTAAGTATTCTTAAGTCCGAAATCACGTAGGCCAAGCATTTGATGCTGCGCAGTACTTGATAAGGATACATCCATTCGTTGAGGTAGTCAGATGATGACGGTGGACCTACGGTGGACACATAATGTCTTGGAAGATATTGCCAAGCTATAGACAGCCTGACAGTAGCACGGTAGCGACCTCGTTCGCCGCGTCCGAGGTAGCACGTAGCCAGCTGAGCTAGCCTGCCGTAATACATACCAATAATTATGGTATGAGGAGGATTTGTACATATAATACAAAGATGCATCTACAAGTTCGAGTGGATTGTTTCTAGCGTAACGTGAGCGTAGCGTAAGTGTAAGCGGACAGACATACTTAATAATTGTGACTATTGGCTGATAATTAATCAATCACTAGAAAACCTTACAGTTTTTTGATTGGTTTTCTTCACAAAATTGATCAAAACTTTTTGAAGTTATATCTTTTGGCGCGTTAGGGAAAAATCAGAGGGAACTTTTACGATGCGCGCGCACACCGACACCCAAATTTGACACCCTAAATGATGCGATGAAAAGTAGATCCTGAATCTGTGTAACATTTTGCTTCCACGCGAGGATAACAAGGCAGATTCGAATGTGAATTGTGAATTGTTTGGTGACTGAGAGCGCCTTGGTCCATACATCACAGCGTTGGCAGCGCGCCATCGGTCTACGCTCCATGCAATTTGATTTAACGCTCCTGTTTGTACGCTGTGATTGTTTGAGCTCTCTCGACCATTCATCGCCACGGCTAGGAGAATAGAAAATTTCAAGTTATGTTTTTTATTTGTGCCAGGGAATGATAGTTTAACTTAATTTAAGATAATTCGTCGTCTCAATCGAACCGCCTCAAAGCGAACTATTTTACAAAAATCGGTTCTGTTAATTCAGGTGTAACACCATTTAGGTGGTTTCAAGAAGAGATTTTTCAATGAAGATTTTCTTGAGGAAGACTATACCTTATGGTGATAGACGTTGATATGGTTAAGACGAGAGGTTCTCTTCATCAATTATGTTAATCATCATATCTGTGCATATTTTTTCATTTCATTTAATTTTCAGTGATGGTAGAGTCTTGTCATATCATAAGTGACACAAGTTGTCCTACGAGAAATAAATAACTTTATTTCATTTCGGATGATTGATCTGGGAACTTACCAGCTGGGCGACCGCGTATCTCTGACAGCTCCAGTGTAACGATCGCAATCACCTCTGATTGGATAACACTCTTCCACTATTGGACAAAATCCATTGACGCAGCAAGAATACCATAAATTCAGCCAATCAATCAACCAATTGATACTGTAACAATGATTGATGCAGAAGATACGCGGTCGCCCTGCAGATATTAGACATACAAACGTCAAGCATGGTATCAAGACACGCGGAAGCGTGTCCAGCCAAAGTTCAAAAAAACTGGCGAGCAGCACCGTGTGTAATATTACACGAACCATTTGGAACCACTTTTGACCCCCTCATAACTCAAAAACTATTTCACATAAACATGTCAATTTTGGCGCATATATTGAGACCCGTGAGATACATATGTGCTCCAAATTTCATAAGCACACCTCAAATGGTTATTTAGATATAAACGTACAAAAATCGTCATTTTTATGCTCTACCTAGGTATAGATCAAAACTCTGACACGGGGCATACTACCATTGCTTAAAGCCGTATTAGTTTAATATTGTTGACGTTCATGTTGTAGTGTTATAATCATTATTTTAAGGACGTCAAAGTACATGACATTCAACCGTTATTTTGAAACAATACTGCTTTAAGCGGTGGTAGTAACTCCGTCGTCCACTTCCTGCGGCAACTTGCATTACATTCTACGCATAGTGCATGCACAACTAAATAAAACAAGAGTTGTTAAGTAAAAAATTACATAAATCATACTGCAGGTCTTTATTTAAATTCGTTATTTTGTGTTGTTAACTATTGAAAATGACACATAATTATTATTTTAATGTAAATAATAATGAATAATAATATAGTTGCATTAAAACCTTACCTTCGTATTCATGCATTTTGTGCAACGAAACGTCATTGACAGAAAAGAAGAAGAAACGTATTTGAAGTCGTCAGTTCAAGCTGTCAGTCATTGTGATTTGTATTCATTGTTTATAGTGGTTTTAGTGATATCGACTGTTTACCGTGCTTGTTTTCAATGTTTCACTAAAAACTTTTGATTTTGAACTTTTGCAATCAAAATTGATGAGATGTAGAAATGTGCTGTAGAGGTAGTCTGACCATAGATGTAATCTGTCAATGTCAGTGTAACTCTAGGTATACTATATATTTTTCTTGAGAATTCTCGTCTTTAATTATCTTGTACAATGAGTCGTACAATAGAATTACTGGTGGGTGGCACACTGACCTTACACCGAATAATAAGTACCTACTAATGTAAAACGTAAACTAAACTAATAGAAAAGTCCTATTACAGTGTAAAGGATTATTTGAATGATAGCAAGGCATGGGTATGAATTGTTACAGCGGCTGATTATGTAATGTTATATTATAAGTACATATATATAATTTCAAATATTTGTGAGATGGTGATAATAAAAAAAAGCGGAGTTTATTGCGGGCTCTTCTCAGACCAGGGCACGTTTGGAACCCTCGTAGCTTTAGTTTTAAGATATCGTAGTTGATTATCACCATCATGTCTTATGCTCTGTAAGCATGACGTTCAGAAGGTGTACTTTGTAGGTACATATTTTGAATAAATATGTTTTGAGTTTGAGATTGAGTTCAATAATTTCTGTACAAAAAGTAATGATATCCCATCAAAAACATAAATGTAAAATGAGAGCCAAGTTCAAAATTGTGATATATATGCCTTGGTTGTTGACTTCAGCGACAAAAGAAGTGAGATCTAAATGGGTGCCAAGTTCAATGGTCAGTCCTGCAATTTATTTATCCCATCAAAAACATAAATGTGAAATGAGAGCCAAATTCAAAATTGTGATATATATGCCTTGGTTGTTGACTTCAGCGACAAAAGAAGTGAGATCTAAATGGGTGCCAAGTTCAATGGTCAGTCCTGAAATTTATTTATAACAACATATAATATTTTATAACAACTTAAAATATCATTTCTTCTTATAACTTAGTATAAAATGTTGAAGACTAAGGCTTTGGCTTGGCTAGTTTTCATATACGAATTATAGCCTTCACAAGTTGTAAAGCTGTAAGTTCTTATTTTATTCTTCCGAAAATTTGGCTTGCTGGTAGAAACTGTACTTTTAGGTACCTACTTAAAAATAATTCGTATATGGAAACTAGCCAAGCCAAAGCCTTAGTCTTCAACATTTTATACTAAGTTATAAGAAGAAATGATATTTTAAGTTGTTATAAAATATTATATATTGTTACAAGTAAATTTCAGGAGTGACCATTGAACTTGGCACCCATTTAGATCTCACTTCTTTTGTCGCTGAAGTCAACAACCGAGGCACATATATCACAATTTTGAATTTGGCTCTCATTTCACATTTATGTTTTTGATGGGATAAATAAATTGCAGGACTGACCATTGAACTTGGCACCCATTTAGATCTCACTTCTTTTGTCGCTGAAGTCAACAACCAAGGCATATATATCACAATTTTGAACTTGGCTCTCATTTTACATTTATGTTTTTGATGGGATTGTAGGTTATCCGGCAGTGACTGTGGCAAAACTGACAGCGAAACCTATGGTAAAATCACTACGTATGCCATAAGTTTATGTGCATATTCTTCATTTATGCAATAAAGAATTAAGAACAAACAAGACAGAGGGGCGACCAAGACACGCTCTCAAACGGCTAGTGATATAATATAGAGACAAGATGGCCATGATTAATATCAATAATAACTAATTCTTGGGTTTTTAATGCGCGGAGTATCCCCGGTGTAATCTTTTCCTGAAGCGGTATAATACTCGAGAGGCGTAGGAAATAAAAAAAGAAAGTCCGCGTACCGTTCGTCGACCCACATGCACGGCCGCGCCGAGAGCGGAGGCGCGACGTGACTCGGAATAAAAACGAAATTGATAAAATGTTATAACACTCCGCACGTCGGGATAAAAACCAGCTGTCGCACTTGTAACATTACCTTGATACATTAAGATTATGTCAAGAAAAAATAATACTAGTTCTGGTTGCAAAGCTAATATTGTTTATGATCATAAAATAGATCGACCGGTCAAACCCTTGAAGGGTTTTTCAAACAAGTCGTTTTTGAGAAGGATGAGTGGCTCGCAATTGTCAACCATAACCATAATCGTAAAGACTTTTCTTCGTAGTTCTTTCGGTTGTTGAACATAAAGATATTGGACACCGACACCAAAAGCTGCCACCTCCATTTAATGTTAACTATAGATATTCTGAGGGCTTTAATTAATCTATTATCCAAAGTTGCTGATCTCTCTGAGTGTTTAAAATACAGGATAGGTATGTTTCAGAAGTAACCTTATAGTTACAGGCCCGTTTGCAGAGACGCGGGGCTACGTTTAACCCAGGAATAAATTTTACATTTTAACAGAAGTTTTATACGAATTCTGTCCAAGTCGCAGCTGACTCTGGGTTAAAAGGATAAACCGGCGTTCCTGCAAGCGGGTCTTAGACATAACTACTCAAGATTTAACTAAACTCATTGCTAATAGTTATGTTACGGAAAAATCCATTTCCCATATCTGGAGTCTCAAATTTAAATATACTTAGTACATGAATTGGAATACATCTCCTATCTTAAAAAGGTTGCCTGGAAGAGATCACTCATAGTCATAAGGCCGCCTTTACACCGTAACAAGTTGGAAATTCTGTCAAGATTCGTTTTACCTCTCTTTTGTTATTTGTTTGTGTGTAATAAAGTGTTTTTACTTACTTACTTACATCTCACTAAGTTATAATTCCTACATTACATTATGCACCAACATCTGTATTCCCCCGGCGCACGCCCGGGCGACGATGCAAATCTGTGTTCAGTGATTCAGATCACCTCACACCCATGCATCACCCGCTGGCATCGAGCCATCGGGCAACGCTGCTTGCACTTTGATTGTCAATTTCATTCAGGCTCTTCGAACATTTCAAAGACATGGTATTTGACGAGTGATGCAAAGTCATCATATTAGATATTAAAGATATTTATTTAGCAAAGCCTACTTACCGCTTAGATGGATTTTTCAATGACGGCTAGCAGAATTATATTTTGGGTTTATGAAAATTCATATTCTTTTGTAAATAAGTAATCATAATTAACTTTTTAATTATTTTGATGATGATTCTTCTTGATGATGTGGCATTGCAGGGCTCTGTAAAGAGACCCGGTATCAATTTGACTGTTGCCGATCTATTGTGATCGCCACCATCTAAAGTTCCTGGTCAATACCACTTGCTGGTTCCCTAGAAGGAGGCTACGTTTGTGCATTAAGGCACGGCACTAGCAGATAATGTGTAATGGCGTTTTGAGCTGTACGTTAATATTTTGCCGCTTAGTTACTCCTAGTTTGTAAAACATTGTACCACAAACCTAGCGTTTCATGTGTAACTAAGTAGCCTTGCGTGCTTTCAACAAATTAATAAAATTCGTTGCATGGCGTAATTGCGTTGGCATGTGCGGCATGCAGGCAGGCGTTATCGGCGAATGGCGGCTTATCGTTCATGTGGCGAATGTGGCACTGTTTGCTCTGCCGCATCCACGAGCCAAGGAATTGTTTGAGATGTGAGAGTTTTTTTTAAAATCCACTACAAGTTAGCCCTTTTTTTTATTCCGCTACAAGTTACAAGTCCTTCTCCGCTACAAGTCCTTGACTGCGATATCACCTGATGGTAAGTGATAATGCAGTCTAAGATGGTAGCCGGTAGCGGGCTAACCTGGTAGTTATAATGAAACCATACACCTAATCTGTTACCACACGGTATCGCACGTGTTTGCCGGTAGGGTGCTCACTAGCCACAGCCACGTGGAAGCCACGGCAGTAGCTAGTAGTTTCTTTTTAAAAAGAGCAGCTGCTTTCTTGCCGGTTCTTCTCAGCAGAATCTCCTTTCCGAACAGATGGTAGTGTCAAAAAATGACGTAACATAAGATACCTTGTACATGTTGTACTTGTTATGGTGCAATATACAAACATACATACATACATACATACATACATACATACATACATACATACACACACACACACACACATACATACATACATACATACATACATACATACATACATACATACATACATACATGAACCCTGAAAACAATATACTCCTTTTTTCAGGCAGTCGTATAAAAATACAAGAACACCAAGAACTTGAAGTGTAAAGCCTTGCGTGTAGTCTGTATGCAAATTTAAGGCGCGTTCACATTGGGCGGAGCGACGACGCGTGACGGGTGTCACGCCCCGCGACGCTGCGCCGCGCGTGACCGTTCCGTTGGACAAAGCGTGACGAACATTCAGAATTCAGATCGTCTCACTGTATGAGAACTGGTGGAACAGATGTCTGTTGTAAAGCTTTTTTTTTATTCATTACTAGCGAATGCCCGCGACTTCGTCTGCGTGGTTTGAGGTTTTTGGGGAACTCTTTAATTTTCCGGGATAAAAAGTAGGCTATGTGCTATTTCAGTTTATAATCTATCTTTGTGCCAAATTTCAGCCAGATCCGTTCAGCCGTTGGGACGTGATTGAGTAACAAACATCCATACATCCGTACATCCATCCAAACTTTCACATTTATAATATTAGTAAGTAGTAAGTATAGATAGGCTTACGCTTGACCACGATCACATCTCATGGGAAGTGATGATGCGGCCTAAAATGGAACGCGCTTGCCTAGAAACTGCCTATTCACTCTTGATTTAAGGAAACCCGGATTGTAATTGGTGGGAAACACAGTATTTCGTAGAGTGTTCCAGACCCTAGCCATGCGAATAAGGAATGAAGACGCAAAGCGCTTCGTGCGTGTGGGTGGAACGTTGACGACATAGGAAACTCGCACGACGTCTTGCGGTACGCTGGTAGAAAGGTGAAGGAGGTACAAGATCGAACAGCTCCTGAGCACACTCACCGAAATATATCCTATAGAATACCGATAGGCTAGCTACCTTTTTTTCGACCGAGCGAAGCGAGATGTCTGTCTACTCGAGTGATTTTTCACTTGCCCGTGTGTCCCTCAGTCCATCTGTCAAAGCCTTAGTCAAAGCTTTATAACTTTAAAATTAGTGAACATGATTACTTCAAATTTAAACATAAGATGATAACCGATGGTCTCAAGCCGTAAATTGCTTAATTTGAGGGGGGCGCTTATAGAAGCGAAAGCGACCATACCATAGACAATACAAATTATGAATTTCAGATTTGCCCCTATCGGGAATCGTACAGCGTCGCAGTGTGTATAATATCCTAGAGCTACTGGGATTCTTGTCAACTGAAATAAAACTGTAAAAAATATTATAAATGTGAAAGTGTGTCGGTCCATCTACAGGCTGTCTGTCTTTCAGCCTGTAGCCACTGACTCTCTAAGTACATTTATTAGTCTTTGTTTTTTACGCTCCTAAACTCGCTTTTATACGTTTTATTTAGTTTTGTTTTACACACAAAGAAGTATCTACGTTGATTGTCCGTTTCAATTATATTACTACCAGATCATGATCGCCACTTCGTCCATGTGGATTTGGGTATATGAAAAATCCCGTAAGATGAACTAGCACCTGTCTTCAGTTAAGATCGGTTTAGCTGCTGTAGGTACTCTGAAAAGGTAAAAGACAGTGGATGGTCAAACAGATGCACATTCGCATTTATAATCTAGGGGGGTTAACTTTAAAAACACTTGAATCGTCAAGTGAATCTACCACAGGGTGTGAATACCACTCCTCATCATAAATTATTTCAACCCATGGCGACTCACTACTGAGCACGAGTCTCCTCTCGGAATGAAAGGGTTTGGCCATAGTTAACGCTGGCCAAGAGCGGGTTGGCAGACTTCACACACCTTGGAGAAAATTATGAAGAACCCTCGGACTTGCAGGCTTCCTCACAATGTTTTCCTGTAACGTTTGAAGCAAGTGATATTTGATTTCTTGAAACGCAAAATATTCCGCAAGGTAGATGTGCGTGCCTGGGAATCGAACCCGCAATCCCGAATAGGAGAGGTCGGCTGTCTGATCCACTAGGTTATCGCCGCTTCAAACACATATAATAACCATAGAATAGGTGATATAACTTAACAATCTATTTTGGTAGATTTACCATATAGTAAAATCTATACTAATATTATAAATGCGTAAGTTTAGATAGATATATGGATGGATGACACATTTTGAATTTAAATTTTATATATATTATTATTATTTTGTAGTTATTTTAAATTTTAAGTAATTGTATAGTCCCACAAACTTATCTGACCCGGTGGCCAAAATTGGAACCATATAATTATTATGCCTGTATATTTTTTGATTTTATTTAATTTTTCATAGACACTAACGACGCCGTTACGTCAGATAAGTGTGTCGGACTAAAATATTTTTTTTCACACTGTTTCCGTACATAGTAAATTGTGTACGGAAAGTTTCTACTTAAACAGCTGTTATTATTACCCACAATTTAGCAAAATAAATGATTTATGATATATGATTTTCTGAGTGTTGTCGTGAGACTGTAATAAAGACGATGGGTGTTCTGATAGGCCCAGTCGTCGTCAGCTCGTCACGGGCGGGGCGTCACGTCTGTAGAAAGCGCATCAATTCTCGCTTGACTCGCGGAGCGTGGCGCGCGTGGGATCCCACCGACGCGGTTGGTAACACCATGAGAATGGTGATAACTCAGTCTATACTTACTAGTGGGTTCGCCCCTAACTAACACCTCCCAACTAGCACATAGCAACAATATTAGCGCTGCTTGAGAACAGTTTTTTTATTATCCACTACAAGTTAGCCCTTGACTCCGATCTCACCTGATGGTAAGTGAAGATGCAGTCTAAGATGGTAGCTGGCTGACATGTTAGGGGCATAGTAGTTATGATTAGCCCAAACCCCTTAATCGGTTTCTACGTGACGTCGTACCTGAACGCTAAATCACTTGACAGCACGTCTTTGCCATTAGGGTGGTAACGGCAGCAGCCTGCCAGGCCAGACCAGGGAAAATTGAGAAATTATAAATTCCTAAATTGACCCTGCCGGGTATTGAACCCGGGACTTTTGCACGTTAAGACAACAATGCTCAACACTGCGTCAGGGAGGTCGTCCAATACGGAGGGTATAAGGTATAACTTTGATTTCTACACACTACGTTGAAGTCGGGCGACCCTGACACGTCAGCTTTGCCTATTTTAGTTATACCCGCCCGACTTCAACATAGTGTGTAGAAATCAAAATTATGTTTTCCTCCCTTTTTTGAAGTCGGTTAAAAAAAGGGTTATTTCAAATTCCTTTCTCCTACTTAATTTATAAGCATGCCGATTGCCGACCAGTGAATTGTATTCCTCGATACGTTCACCCAATCACTATATTTCAGCAGATAAGTCTAGCACTAAATAGCGGATTGAGTGGACTTCATCAAGTGGGGAACGTTTTCAGATCACGATCCGAACGCATCTGCCCCCTTCGCCCCGGCCTTCCTTTGTACGCGACACGAATTCTGTGCCAATTGTGAACAGGCATGGACTCGATCAGGAATATTAATAATAACCGATTTCACTAATAACTAAAACTAAAAAGGAAAAAAATATTTAATTTATTACATAATTTATTTAAACAAGCTTTTATAATAAAATAGTATTTTTGGAGTCGATGCCAGACAGCAGAGGTGGTCGGCGGTTGGGTCCTAGTTTAAAATATTTTTTCCTTTGAATTTATATCTTCCTTTTTTAAGTCGATTAAAAATAGCAAAGATCGTTAAATTTATGGGTGCCAAACATCAATTTCCCGGTGCCATCATCATCATTTCAATATTTGAATCAATAAAATCGTCAAAGCAAAGCTTGACTACAGTTCAGCTATATGTTGTTTTTATTTGTTAAAACATTACAGGTACAACTCTGATTTTTAGGCCTCTGGTTTTCAGGCAAACGGCGAAGGAAAGTTTATGCAAAATTCTTAAAAAACAAGAAACTATTGGATAGAAGCAGACGTTACTTTACGGAAGTCCATGATAGTGAAAGAACTTGAAATTTAATTCGCTATATTCCGCCACAGTAGGTGTACATAGGTAATCTATCTGGGTACACAGTACACAGCACCCACATAGATTTACCTACTTTGCCCGAATATAGCGAATTAAATTTCAAGTTCTTTCACAAACAAAAACTCTTAAAAGGCTGTACGACATTCCGGAAGTTCAGAAAGAGCGACGATGACCTAGAACTTCGTGAAATAATGGAACATTAAGCAATCATTAGGAACCTGTTGTGGGAAAAACAACGATTGCGTCATGGAACACCTCTTTTGCGTCAGACCAACCAGACGAAATCCCTATCCTCACCCAGCATCTGAACAATGTCAGTTAATGTAATTAATTATTGAATAGATGTACCTACCGTGTAATGGTAATACATAACCGTGAAAAAACTTTATAACGTTAACGGACGCCATATGTTTTCTTTTATAGTTTTTACGTAGGCATCGATGCGTTGAATTTAGGGTCAAAGCGCACACGATTTTCCTAGCATCGGTAATAGTCGATTTTATCGCGAATGCTCCACATTCCCGATGCAGCATCAATATGAACTATGCACCCTATTACGTAAAAAATATTGTAACAGTGTAATGATCGCAATCACTTCTGATTGGTGAACTCTCTTCCGATGCAGGGTGTACGTAATAAGGCTACTGCTGCTTGTTTTCTTGAAAAGTTAGAGACGATACGGGAGGGCGGTTTCCCAATACAATCGTATTAGTCTGTTTTCTCCGCGCATAATTACAATAGAGATAATATTTTTGCACCATATAATAAAAAAAAGAAATACTTACCGACACAGCCTGAGTACTTCTTAAAATATATATTTGTTCAATAACTATTCTCAAAGTTTTCCGCTCATGCCATATCCTCATAACTGGTAGCGTAGCACTCTTTAATTTTTATACTTTAATCTAATTAATTTACCATATTTGTGAGATGGTGATAATAAAAATAAACTCGGCTGAGTTTGTTGTGGGCCCTTCTCAGACCAGGGCGCGCTTGGAACCCTTGTAGCTTAATTTTTAAGATACCGTGGTTAATTATCACCATCACGTCTTATACTTTTAAAGACGTTCAGAAGATGTACTGTGTAGGTACCAGATTAGAATTATACTTTGAGTTTGAGTTTCAATTCTAAAAGCGTGTGCTTTGGCCCTTGTAACGTAAACGATGTTATTCGGGGAGCAAAAATTGGCAACAGCAACCGCTAATAACTGAATTAGTACCCCGGTATTTCAGATCTCGTAACTCTCGGAACACCATCGGGTTTTTCATTCCGTGAACGATAATAAGCTCAGCTGTTGACGGAGTCGTGCCGCTATTGTTTATACCTTCAACGTACGGCGGTGGTTATTATAAAATTAAAATATCACATAATATTTTGATCTTTTGGAGCAGTTCCAAATTACAGATATTTCATAACTTATGATGTTTGCTTAAAGACACTTCAAACTTCTTTTTATAATATATTCAACCCTGTCCCAAACCAAGCCCTTACCAAAGGTTAACTTGAAGAGAAAACCTCTAGGTATTAAGTTCCCCTTTGTACATTGTATTTTATGTGCAATATAGACTTTAAAAAGAAAACAAAAGTTCACTGTCAGTTAACTCAGACTTTTGATGATGTTTTTGCACGACTATATTATCTCTTCTCTGGAGTAATAGTGTGAATATTTGACAAAATTCGGCCATTCTCTTGTATTTTAATTGATTTAAATTGCTCAATTTCGTGCTAAGGAAAGAGATAAACCTAGCCGAAACTAAGTCTGATGTTTTGTTCACACGTTTTGTTTTTCCTGGCCTTACGTCTACTGACTACTCCTGTAGAGATTCTTAACCTGAATTTTAAGTTTTGTTTGATCTACTGTTTATCTATGTCACTGTAAAATTGTAAAAACCGTTATATTATAATCTAACGGAAGATTGTAAACTGTCGAAAGATTACAATTTAACGCATTATTTTTCGGAAGATTGTAATCCGTTAAGTATATTAACCCGATAGAACCTTTTTTTTAACGCTGGGAAATGCGTTTAGGCGTCCTTCTCGGAAACAGTACAGGTGAACTATGCTCTTTCAGGGGGGTATGTGGGACTCACGGAATCCAACCTAAACTAACCTAACCTGATTATTTATGTCGAACCCTAACCTAACCTACAAGAAAGAGGCAAGAAAACGTAAATGCAATGAACATTTAAAAAATAGTCACTTTGAACGGTTCATAATCTTTCGACAGTTTACAATCTCACTAGTAAAATTATAATCTAACGGTTTTTACAATTTTATGTTGACATCTACAAAATATACGAGAAGCCAATTTTCTAAACACAAAAACGTTATTACCAGGTTCTGATGAGGACTCAACATATTAAGGACAAAAAAAACATGCGCTGTGACCCAATTAAGTTGTGGTGAGTCAGTTTTCTATGACCTGAATCATATTCCAGCATCCTGTTTCCGTTAAAGTTAAACGTAAATTGAGAACAAACTTATAACACCATTCTTCTGAAAATTCAATCCAATCTGTTTGACTGTTAACAAGGGACTACGTCTTTCATCTTTCAGTTGTAAAAATTATTCGGGGGCATTGTTTGGGTTTTAACTCATTCGGCTCATTTGGGAACTTTATGGGTCTATTTGTCTAGTTTATACTTTTGTAAATACGTTTGAAATATCACTGTTCTTGCACTCTCAATTTCATTTTAAATTATGGGGTTTATGAATACATCAAACTTCAGAGCATCTTGGCGAAGTTATCTCTGCACATATTTCTCTCTCTAATGGCTCGTTCTTATATCTTTAATCCTTCTTTAATAAATTAGGGTTCCTCTATAAATGGTGTATTATGCACTTAAACTAACATTTCTTATTTTAGGTAAACTTAACAAACGAGGGTAAGCAATTAATGGTAATTTATCTGTTGAATATTTCTTTATTTAAAAAGTACTCGAAGGTTGAATGTCACATGAAGAAATTCTAGATTTTAGGTAGATTATAGATATGGGCGTAATACTTATCGATTGTATGTACAGTCGACAAGAATAAGCATGGACAATGGAACATTCTATAGCAAAGAAGAAATGAACTCGTGAGAAGATAATGAATGAACCGCGTGTGTTCATGTTAAACATATTAATCGCTTGACGCAAGCGCCGATTTATGTTAAAGTTGAGCATTTCACGTTGCGGCGCTAAACAGTAAACACACAACGATTGACGCAAGCGGTCTGGTGTGTTGTGTGTTTTTCGTGTTTTTTGTACATTTCCCTTATTAGCTACTTACTTAGCATACTTCAATATATTAGACACAATTAAAATAACTACATCCAACGCAAACATCCATATAGGACCAAAGATATTTCAACGAACCCTATTTGTCTATTTTGATGTTTTTTTTCTTCTTAAAAGCAATAAAATGTCTCATCGGAGGGTATCCGTAATCATAGTTATGTACACATTCTATCATAGTGTTTCAGGAGATAATTTTCAAAACAAAATTCGTTCCACTCTACAGAAAAGCTCAGTAACATGTAAATGTTTCTGGTATGTTGTCGTGTAGTCCAATTACAAAGTATTTTTAACATCACATTTGGATTAACTGGCTTTCTTCGCTAACACAAGTCCTTAGTCTTCCTCAGTCACCTCCTCAGGCACAAGATCGTATCTTCTCTAGATACATGCTGGAGACCTTTGTGCAGGAGTTCTAATAAATAATATAAAAAATAAATAAATAAAGCCATTAATTCCAAATTACTTAAATAAATACAAATTTACAATAACATTAATTTTAAAAGTTTATAATAGTATAAAAATAAAGAATCAAAATGTCAGTTTTTTATGAATTAATAGTTCTAATAAAAAAGACTAAATAAACAACCCGGCTGACTTTGTTATGGGCTCTTCTCAGATCATGGCGCGTTTGGAATCCTCTTAGTTTTTAAGATGCTGTCGTTAATTATCACCATTATGTCTAATAATTAGTATACTAGACATTCATAATGTGTACTAGGTACCAATTTTGGCTAACCATATATTGAGTTTGACTTTTGACTTGCAGTAGACATCTATCGGTTGAGACGATGAAGATTCTTGTTTTTTTTATCCGCTACAAGTTAGCCCTTTAATGCGATCTCACCTGATGGTAAGTGATG
Source organism: Erebia palarica (assembly GCA_964035005.1). NCBI lineage: Eukaryota > Metazoa > Arthropoda > Insecta > Lepidoptera > Nymphalidae > Erebia > Erebia palarica. Next base: position 16,074,596 of record OZ035989.1, read on the forward strand.
ATGCAGTCTAAGATGGTAGCGGGCTAACCTGTTAGGGGCATGGCAGTTATATTAAACCCATACCCCTATTCGGTTTCAACACGGCATCGTACCGGAGCGCTAAATCGCTTGGCGGCACGTCTTTGCCGGTAGGGTGGTAACTAGCCACGATCGAAGCCTCCCACCAGACAAGACCAGGGAAACTTCAGAAATATAAAATACCCAAATTGACCCTGCCGGGGATCGCTCCCGGGAACTCCGCACGTTAAGACAACAGCGCTACACACTGCGCCACGGAGGTCGTCCAAAAAGGTGTGTTCCTTGTGTAGTAAAGTCCGTCCCTGTAGCTATTGCAGTTGGAACGCTGTGGTACATTGGTGACGTAGCGCTGGCACGTGCGTCGCCTGCTAAGCATTCCGCGCGTCGCATCCTGATATGCGGGCTGCCTTGAGCCTTACGCCGGCTGAGTGCGGAATAGCCCTAATGCCCGCTGGGGCTTTATCGCTGACAACTCGCCTGCCACTCTTCCTTTATTGCCCGTTCATATATTCAGAACGCAGTTCAGTCTTGGGCTAAAATACGGTAGTGGATGTGATTTGAGACGGAAAGAGAAAGAGACAATCGAAATACTAATATTACAACTCATAATTAAAAAAAATAAAAAACACGACTGCCTTGCCAAAAAACGAACTATAAAGTTAAAAATCTAAATTAATCTCTAGTTAAGTAAATTAGAATCTTATTCACATTTTGATCGAATGATATATTTTTGTGAATCACTGGATATTGAACTATGGTGTTATATATTTTTGGACCACCAGCACCACCACCACCACCACCATTACAGCCCATTAACGTCCCACTGCTGGGCACAGGCCTCCACTCTCATGAGAGAGAGGGAATTAGAGCTTAGACCCACCACGCTGCTCCAATGCGGGTTGGCGGGCTATTTTTGGACACTACTCATCATTTTCTAGATGATGATTATATAGTTAATCTTATTTTCGAATTACTTTTTTCAACTTTAGTCTTTAATGCGAGACCATGTCACCATGGTCACCCCATCAATTGTTTTTAAATTTTACTAGCCTATGTCACCCGGAATAAGCTAGGGATTCTAACGATACCTCATTTATCAAAGTCGGTTCAGGCGTATAGAAGTTATGGTGGAATATACAAACTCACATACATACATACATACATACATACATACATACATACATGAACCCTGAAAACAATATACTCCTTTTTTCGGGCAGTCGTATACTATATGCGAAAGTGTGCCTGTTCACGGCCTGTCAATTCGTCCGATATTGACGAAATACAATATACAGATTGCATCTCAGGGACTTCAGAAATTGGTGGAATGTAGCCTACGCTCTTCTGATTCTGATACGAGTCCCATGCTTTGTAATGGGCTAGCGATTGATTGAGATATTGAATCAGTTTACGTTTGGGGCTCATTACACCAAGCGCTACAAGACCGCGTTCTAGTGAGACCTATGTTAAGAGGACTTTCGATAGCAGTGGAGCGTCTAAACGTTCATCGATTGAGACCAATGCTCATCGAGCATGTTTAAGTGTGGTCACAGCTTGAAATTGGACGTAAACAATGCTCCGGTCAGTATCGCAGTACAAATAATTGCTCGTGATAATGTAAGCATAAACAAGCGCTTACGCAGGCGTGGCGTCACGCCCGATCACGATCGCGCCGCGTGGGACCGCGCTGTCTGAACTCTACACGCTGTGTTGATAGACATAGATAGGTAGATAGATAGACCGTACATATTTTTTTTTATCCACTACCAGTTAGCCCTTGACTGCGATCTTATCTGGTGGTAAGTGATGATGTAGTCTAAGATTGTAGCGGGCTAACCTGTTAGGGGCATGTCAGTTATATTAACTAGCCACGGCCGAAGCCTCCAGAGAAATTCAGAAATTATAAATTCCCAAATTGACCCTGCCGGGGATTGAATCCAGGACCTCCGCACGTTCGCACAACAGCGCTACACACTGCGCCACGGAGGTCGTCAAATATGGAGGTGGTAGTATAGGAGTGGCCATGGCTGGATGCAACTACACCCAGGGGCCATACTGCCTACGCTTGAAGCAATACTTAAGCGATGATGATAAGCGACATTATGACAGTTTTATGCCACGTACCTTGACGTTTCTAAAATTAGGATTATAATTCTATTACGCGAAAGTCAACAACATGGCTTTAAGCGTTGGTAGTATGGCCCAGCTGAATCCCGATTCTGTAAGTCTGTAAGAGTAGGTTTGTGTTTGCGCACATACTCTACACATAATATCGCTTGTATAGTTGGCTCTTGTATAATTTTATTGCACGAAAGTCAACAAAGTGGCATTAAGCGTTGGTAGTATGGCCCAGCTGAATACCGATTCTGTAAGTCTGTAAGAGTAGGTTTGGGATTGCGCACATTCTCTACATATAATATCGCTTGTATAGTTGGCTCGTATCCTTTTGAGATTAATTGCAATAGTCAATTCGATATCTGAAGAATAATTATTCATTAATTTACCACAGTAGGATAATAGGTACATAAAGTGAACATTGATCACAAAATTAAAACCTTTGGTCTGTGGAATTGAACCTCTGCAAACTGTTGCCCCGATAATACCACTAAGTTGGAAGAACACCACTGGAAGTTTTTTTTTTCAATTTGTAGGTAAACGTCTTTAATACACTTCAAACATATAATACTACACACACAACCGTAACAGTATAGCAACTAGCTATACTGTATATAACGCTCGTTGATATTGCAAATAATACAAACGAAATGGCTAAAAGATGACTGATGGTCGTAAACAGAAATAAGCGAAATGTCCACTCTTAATTCCGGAAACTTTCTACTTCACACATAACAGAATCCTTATCTCATTTTATGTAAAAGGATAACGATGTCTGCATACCCGATGTGAGCTGTAAATATCTTACAAACTTCAAAGGCGTACAATACTTTTGACTTTTACTTTTCCTGTTTGCGTTTTTTACTTCCCCCCTTTGTGAGTAGCCGATAGTCGGTACCAATTATTCAAAGGGACTGGAAGCGACTTTTGTTTTAGACCAATTTGTAAAGGTTTTTTGATTGCACTATCTATAAGTAGGTACTAATATTAATAATGCGAAAGGTTGGATAGATAGATGTTTGTCATTCAATCACGCCTGAACGGCGGATCTGGGTGAAGTTTGGCACAGAGATAGATATAGTCTGGAATAATACATAAGGTACTTTTTTCCCGGAAAATTGAAGAGTTCCCGAGGGAACCAAAACCTCAGTCCACGCGGACGAAGTCGTGGGCATCAGCTAGTAAGATATATTATAATGAGGGTAGTTTTTTGCTGCAGTTGCTTCTGGGGTTTTCATTCATTAATTACTTTGTTTGTAAACATGTAAACAACCGCGGGAACTCTTTAATTCCAGGATAAAGAGTAGCATATGTGTTATTACAGACTATAATCTATCTCTGTGCCAAATTTCATCCAAATCCGTTCAGGCGTGATTTAGTAACAAATCCATCCAAACTTGCGCATTTATAATTTTTTTTTATCCACTACAAGTTAGCCCTTGACTACGATCTCAAGTGATGGTAAGTGATGATGCAGTCTAAGATGATAGGGGGCTAACCGGTTAGGGGCATAGCAGTTATATTAAACCCATACCCCTATTCGGTTTCTACACGGCATCGTACCGGAACGCGTATTCACTTGGCGGCACGTCTTTGCCGGTAGGGTGGTAACTAGCCACGGCCGAAGCCTCCCACCAGGCCAGAAAAATTCAGAAATTATAAATTCCCAAATTGACCCTGCTGGGGATCGAACTCGGGACCTCCGCACGTTACGACAACAGCGCTACACACTGCGCCACGGAGGTCGTCATATAGTAGTAGTATAGAAGTACAGATGATGCATGCACGTGTAAACATTCGTTGCTAAAGCAACAAAGTATCGTCAAACATTTGCCCACTCACCGCCAAGACGAACCGGACAACAATGCGACGGAGACAATGTCGACAAGTGAGTCAACCGGAATGCAAACACGAGTGGTTGGCGCTTACGTAAGCCGCGAGTGCACCTGTGACAACACGCTTGCGTAACTTGGTGGACACAGACTTGCGCGGAAAGCTAGACCAAACGACCGACAAGGAGGACACACGTTGACAACTTTAACACAGCGACTATTATCGGCGAAGGTGAGGTTGTAGCGACCTCTGTGGCGCAGTGTGTAGCGCTGTTGTCTTAAAGTGCGGAGGTCCCGGGTTCGATCCCAGGCAGGGTCAATTTGGGTATTTATAATATCTGAATTTTCCCTGGTCTGGCCTGGTGGGAGGCTTGAGCCGTGGCTAGTTGCCACCCTACCGGCAAAAGACGTGCCGCCAAGTGATTTAGCGTTCCGGTACGATGCCATGTAGAAACCGAATAGGGTTTAATGTAACTGTTATGCCCCTAACAGGTTAGCCCGCTACCATCTTAGACTGCATCATCACTTACCATCAGGTGAGATCGCAGTCAAGGGCTATCTTGTAGTGGATAAAAAAAAGTGTTGAGCGCTGTTGGTGAATGAACTAGAAGTTTAATTCGCTATAATCCGCTACAGTAGACAAATCTGTGTGGTACAGTGCGTCTTTCACCTGCAGCATGCGACACCCACTACCCAGCAATTCGCACAGGCACAACACCACACCACACAAATCCTCCAAATCACTCTCAACATACGTTTCACTCCGACACCGGAGCATCTTCAGGAGATGTTGACTCGACATTGCACGATTGTGAAGACTTCACAATCGTGCATTGTCGAGTCAACATCTGACTGGTTTGTGTCGCATGCTGCAGGTGAAAGACACGCACTGTACCACACAGATTTGTCTACTGTAGCGGATTATAGCGAATTAAACTTCTAGTTCATTCACTATCATGGACTTCCGCAAAGTAACGCCTGCTTCTATTCAATATTTGAGCGCTGTTGTCTTAACGTGCGGACCCCGGCAGGGTCAATTTGGGAATTTATAATTTCTGAATTTTTCTTTCCACGGAAGGAAGTGGTTTCCACGATACAGAGAATCCTAGTGTGGAAACCACTGTCCCAGTAGTTCTAACCGAAAAGATTGTAATGTTTATCAAAATAAATAAATGAAATTAAATATTAGGTATTAATTATCCTTGGTCTGGCCTTGTGGGAAGCTTCGGCCATGGCTAGTTACCACCCTATCGCCAAAGACGTTCCGCTTAGCGATTTAGCGTTCCGGTACGATGCCGTGTAGAAAGTTGTAACTGAATAGGGGTACGGGTTTAATATAACTGCCATGCCCCTAACAGATTAGCCCGCTAGCGCTACCATCTTAGACTACATCATCACTTACCAGTTAGTTGAGATCGCAACCAAGGGCTTACTTGTAATGGATAAAAGAATACCCTTAATTTTAACTATAACTTTACTAACTAACTTAACTAACTGACTGCGATCTCACCTATAAATGGTAAGTCTTGTAGGGCAATATAAGCGGCAAATGACGCCCCTTTTGCAGAGCGCCACTCATATTGTCATATTATCATATCATCATATTGTCACTCATATTGTCATATTAACGTCATATTTGTCGGCTTCTTCGAACTAGTGCCATTTTATCTATATTGATCCATTTGTCTGTGTAAAGCTACATTCCCTCGTTCCGCACAACTGACGGAACCAGCAACTAATGGTGATGACGCCTCGTAACAGCACTGCTGTCGTGAAGAAAAAGGAAAGGTAATAAAACTTATAAAGGCATACATTATAGACATTTTCTCGCGGCAAAAGTAACCTGTCATTTGTGTTCAATATGCCATGCGTGGCAGATTTCAATATCGCTGTAGTTGTGTATCCGGCGACTTTACCACGGAAGTTGTGTTTAACCATTTGCTAGAATCGCAATCATTGTGACTATCTGAAATTATACTTCTTGCTGAATCTGTCAATTTTATTTTTCAGCCATGAAGAAAAGAAAGACGGCTTATCAGAGTCACACCGATCGTCACACACAAATGAATGCTGCAGTCACACGGTGTAATGATTGCAATCAACTCTGCTTGGCTCTCTTGACACTGCTGACACTCTTTCGCTTTTACAAATACATTGTCGCAGAATAACCCAGTAATTTGGTAATCAAAACCTTTTTGATAACCTGGATAGTTTCTCGGGAGTTTTGAAAATTGGTGTATTTTATAGATTTGGATGTGCTTTTTCCGAATTTTCACTTTGCCACCTCGTATCTTTGCCGCTCGCGCTGCCATATTGGAAAAATGGCACCCAAAAACAGTTTTTTGACAATAACTCCTTTCGGACTAATTTCACGATGATAATAGATACCTATGTAATAAATAAAACTAGAGAAAATTTCCTACAATTTAGTTATGTAGTAACCATTTTTTTGTAAAATCAATAGTTTCATCGTACGAGAACCGCAAACCGATACCTAAATTCACCTTCCACAGTTCTAATAAATTTGTATTGTGGGTGTTTTACAAGAAGATTATAAAATAACTGGTACTTCAATAAGAAGAGATATCTCTTACAAAATATTGAATCAAATTTCTAAAGTCGAAACGCAAATCAGTTCATCATACTTCTATTTAAAATGCTATTGCTTCGTTAATATTATCCAAAGTCCGCGCATTAAAAATAGAAAAGCCTACGCTGTCGGACGTCATTTGCTATAAATCATGTATGACATTGGCATAGGTTGCGGGGATTTTCACCCGTAAGTCTATGTTTTAATACGATTACGATCCCACAATCCATTTTAGACTTGCCCTTATAGGTTCTACAAACTTATCTGACCCGGTGACATCGTCGCTAGTATCTATGAAAAATAAAATAAAAACAAAAATTAAACAGGCATAAAAATTAGTTCCAATTTTGGCCACCGGGTCAGATAAGTTTGTGGAACTGTACTTACCTAACTTTTTATATACGAGATTTTATGTTTTTGCTAAAGAAGTGTTACATCAATCATCATTGCAAGCACATGTTAACCTTAACCTGTTGCTCCAGCATCACCTGCAGTCTGCAGGATACCGAACTCCCAGTGGTGTGCACAGGTTTTGAGGCTAAGGTAGGCATTCGTTAGTCAAAATACCTATTTACTTGCCGTTTTGATGAAAAATGAGCCCATTTGGGTAAGCAGTGCTTTTAAGGCTCTATGAACTGCACGCCATTGCGAATTCCTCACCAACTCACAGTATAAATTGCTTGATTGAGCTCATTGGAATGATCTCAAAGAATAGGTTTAGATTTAAAAGTATATTGTTTTAAGATGTTTTTTAGGGTTCCGTACCTTAAGGTGCCAGCGGAGGGGGAATTGCCCATACAAACGTAATACCAAAATGATTCGTAATTCGAGAATATTTCCACCAGATTATGCGATTATTAAGATTGAACTTGTATTTATCTAGGCCGCTGGATAATAATGTTTTCAAAATATTTTCCCAAAATTAAATGTAAGCGCATAGCGTTTTGCTTGTTTTTACGACCTGAATGACATGTTTTCTCCTTATTTGTATCATATTAAAGCCGACGATATGTTACGTACTAATTGACCAGGAGCATAGCCTATATTGTCAAGTTCCCGAATAACAACACGAGGTGAAAAACACAACAAGTTATCATTCATCATTTTTGGTATTTACGGAACAAGACTAAACGTATAACAAATTCTGTATGCTCATATTGCTATCGCGTTTGCACGCGATCATGTGTCATCAGCCAAATAGAGATAGCAATATACCGGCAAATTTATATTTGCGGGTTGAATAGAAATCGCGACTCAGAAATTGCAATCAGACTCGCTGAAAGTAGTGATGCAGCCAAAGGTGGAGCGCGCTAGAAGATGCCTATTCACTTTTGATTTGAAGATGTCGGGGTTGTTTAAATTCGTAATTTACAGTTTAAACGCGTAGTACGAACTACACTTCCGTCCAAAAACATTAAAACTTTCGCTTCATGTTCACCAGTCCTTCAAATTCAGTGTTTTTATTACGTCCATGGTTTTCTATAGTTTATTTATGTTCCTTTTGTAGATAATAGGGAAAGTGGTTATAAATTACACTTATTGTTTCATAGTTAGACAGGCCTCCATTCAGTTAACGGTTTTGTCATTTCAAAGGTGGTTATGTTCTTCGAAAACTTTAAAGCTTTTATTTAGTTTAGGACCCTTTAACAGTTGGATTTACTGTAACAAAGGTTTGTATTCTTTTTGTCCAATATCCTTTCCCTGGCTGACCTTGTTTTTTTTCAGCTTCGAAATATGAATCTAGTGAGTACTTACATTTTTGAATGAAAAATAATAAAAAAATTGTTGATTTACCAAAAACAATTCTAACAGTTTTTCTTGTATCCGATTATAATAATCCATATCCATACTTATATTATAAATGCGACAGTATGTCTGTGTGTCTGCAACGCTTTCACGGCACATCTGTTCAACCGATTTTGATGAAATTAGGTATAGGGATAGTTTGTATCCCGGAAAAGTTCCCGTGGGAATCTAAAAACCGTGATCTACCGGGACGAAGTCGCAGGTATCATCTAGTAAAAAATATAGCCTCAAGTGACCTTGTCAAATGGCTCCCTGAGTAACTGAACAGTTCGCCTAGTTGCATTGTATATTTTAAGCTTAATTGCAATCGATACGGGCTGGATCGATCGTATTTTGGTACATATATTTGTAAACGAGGGACCTTGGCAGTGAGCGAGGCTGTGACGTCAATCGGCTGGCCTCTAGGTAGGTAGGTATAGCGTGCTGGCGCTTGCACATTCATTGCTAATTCATGCTTAACCTAATGAATTCGTGAACGAAAAGTTTTTGACGATATCCATCCACTGCCCCAGTGCCCCATGGAGTGAATTAATGAGAGAGGTGATTAACAAGGTGTGACATATTTTAGAAAACTTCAAAGGTTTTTTTAGAAAATATTTTTCGAGTAAACTGTAGAGTCTCTAGCATATATATGTCACCGTAAGATTGTAAAAACCGTTAGATTATAATCTAACTCGCGAAATTCTAAACTGTCGAAAGATTGTAAACTGTTAAATGTTCTGAGTGTCAATTTTTGAAATATTCATTTTATTTACGTTTTCTTGTCTCTTTCTTGTAGGTTAGGTTAGGGTTCGACATAAACAATCAAGTAGTGCCCGGCCGCAGGCCGGGCACTTAGGTTTTATCGGGTTTAAATACCTATCAGATTACAATCTACCGGAAAATAATGCGTTAAATTCTAATCTTTCGACAGTTTAGAATTTCGCGAGTTAGATTATAATCTAACGGTTCTTACAATCTTACGGTGACATATACAGACTTTAATAATTTAAAAGAGGCACTATAACTAGTCTGGCCATAATTATTGTTACAAATTAAGAACATCTGAATTTTATTTTTTCATAATTCAAATTTGGGACGTGTTTATAATGTTTGAATTGATTCTTCGTTATTTTGCATTTTTTTTTTTAGTTTAATATTAAATACCAATATGGGATGGGATGTTAAAGAAAACAGAATTGCAGTGATTGCCTTGCACAAAGTGGGTATGGAGCCGTTGATCATTTTCAAGACGCTTCAAGTACTTGGTACCAGCCTTACGGTCGTTTATCAAACTATGAATAGATATACCAACACTTCAACTGTCAAGGGGAAGATCGGGGAGGCCAGGTACTTTTAGAACTACAAAGGTTGTTTATGCTGTTAAGAACAGAATTCACAGAAACCCCATAACGAAACAAAAAAATTATCGGAAGAAACGAAGTCCCGATAGTACTCTATCGCGTATTTTCAAACAAGACCTGAGGGTCGGTGCTTATCCTTGATAAACAGGACAAGCCTTAAATCAATACCTACAGGTAAAGAGAGTGAATCGATCAAAACGCTTACTGTCCCGACACGCGTGTGAAAGACACAGAAACGTCCTTATATTAATGAAATTTTTTTCATGATTGATGAGCTTTACAACAAGCAGAATATTAAAGTGTACGCTCATAGCTCTAAAGACGCTTTGCAAATGGTCGGAAAAGTGCAACATGGTCATCATCCTGCGTCAGACATGGTTTGCTTGGGAGTGTTTTATCAAGGAGTCAAAAAGCTTCATTTTTGTGAAAAAGGAGTAAAATCTCTCAGCAATACTCTTTTTAGAAAAGTATCGTGGACTTTTTGACAAGACTCTGCACCTGGTCACAAACCACGAGCTATGCAAGCCTGGCTTAAAGTCAAAGTTCTGGACTGTATAAGAGCTGCAGACTGGCCCTCGTCTCTCCCAGATCTGAACCGCTTGGAATACAAATTATGGTCAGTTTTAGAGGACATAGCCTGCTCTTAACGGCACGCCAACATTGCTCTATAGCAAGCAGTAGCTAATTTTTCGATTGAAACAGTGCGTAATTCCATATATTCGTGGTCAGCCAGATTAAAGGCCTCTATTAAAGCTAAAGGTGCCCATTTCGGATAAAATTATTTTCTGATTATTGCCTAGACTTCAATAAATACGTACATAATATATAGGTTTTATTAAGATTACATTACTCCATATAAAATAAATGCATTTTAATTTCTAACAGAACTTATGGCCAGATTGAGTAAGTAGACGTAGCTACAAGTAACTACTCTAAACCTACATAAATAAATGAATATAGCATTTTTTATTGGAGCTTCTAAAAAGATTTTAGGGTATTTCCCTGGGCTGCATTTGAAAGCACCAAAGAATTATAAAAAACTAGCTGATGCCCGTGACTTCGTCCACGTGGTTTAAGATTTTGGATCCCCGCGAGAACTTAATTTTCCTGGATAAAAATAAGCCTATTTCTCTCTTCAAGTGCTCAACTATACTCATGCCCAAACCCAAAAAAATAACGTCGATCCGTTAAAAAAAAACAAAATTCAAATGTTTTTTTATTCATATAAACTTCTACAAGTACTTTTGAATCTCTACATTCAAGTCTAGCTATAGGTCACTAGTTTCTCAGATTTTAGTATCTTTTTGGGTTAAATTTTTTAAGTAAGTATCTAGTATCGAGCACGAGCATAACTTTTTATAATCTTTTATTGTTAGCAAAGAAAATAATTCGAATGGAAGTTGTTCGGCTTTCTTTCAAAATGAATTCCTTTATCTTTTTTATTCCATTGGTTTCTTTGTTACTACTGGTTCGTGATTCCGTTAAGGTAGGTACTAGGTACCTTTTGTTTTTTTTTGTTGGACTGTTCGGTAAACCAATATGGATAGTTTATTTCTTGTTTTACAATGACGTTCCGTTCTGGATGATCCGTTACAAAATCGTAAAGGTTTCAATAAACAAAATGGTGTATCCACAGTTCGAGGTAATAGTACTGGTGTAATCAACCAAACCCAATATAATTGGAGAAACTGTCGGCATGCTAAGAGATGCAGCCAAAATGCCCAATCAGGCTTCGGTGTCGCTTTGGTATCGCTAGGTCAACAACGCCGATTGTGACTTCGCATCAATTGGACTGCCCGGCTTGTCCTTATACATATATTTGAAGTAATCTATAACAGAACTGAAACATTGTCTATAAACATTGCGGTTAATCCCAAGTACCTTTTAACTAGATAAGGTTCTTGAGTTTATCCATACCAAGAACCTTTTTTCTGGTTAAAAGGTTATTGATCCACACATGCCGCCGCCAGCTGAACCCGACGGTCAAAATCCACCGTTTAACATTGCAACCGACGCTCTCTAGGAAACCACGCTGACCTGTTTCTACAAACATCCAACAAGTAACTAGTAATAATAGTGGTATTAGTTCGCCTGGTGGGAGGCTGTGGACGTAGCTATAGTAACCACCCTACCGGCAAAGACGTGCCGCCAAGCGCTTTAGCGTTCCGGTACGATGCCGTGTAGAAACCGATTAGGGGTATGGGTTTAAATAACTGCCATGCCCCTAACAGGTTAGCCGGCTACCATCTTGGACTGCATCATTACTTACTATCAGGTGAGATCGCAGTCAAGAGCTAACTTGTAGTGAAACAAAAAAATAGTAGCAAGCGACAGCCCCAGGGCTGTCGAGACGTTACATTGCGACCTCTATGTGGACACCGTTGTCCTAGGAACCCTAGGTTTAAGGAATATTACAGGACACGTAAATATCGTTATTTCAGTTACTTACATAACAAACAAGCCTCGAACGTTTCCTTACTGTATTATTTATGAGCCTACACAGGATGTGCGCGGTAAATAATGTTTTTAGGTATTCCTGGATTGGCCAGTGACCGGGATCATAAAGTTGCGATTATCGCAGTTCTTGTTATTGGCTGAATTTACGTTAGCATAAATTTTGTTAATTAAATAGACGAATATTAAGGATTGTTGCTAATTGAGATTGTTCTGCAGCTTTACTTACCACCTGCAGGTGAGATAGCAGTCAAGGGCTAATTTGTAGATAAAAAAATTCAGTCACAGGGAGTACTGATACAAAATATTAAACGAATATTTAAAATTTTGTTTTTTTTTTTTGTAAATAAAAAAAATTTAAGTATACACTAAGGCATTAAAGTTTAATTTCGAATGTTGTATATTTATTTTTAAGACCTTTTGTCTTCTTAACAAGCATGAGCATGTCGGTCTTCGCGAATTTTACCCCCTACCAAAAAGTGTTCAACACGGCTAAAGAAGTTTTCACATCAAAATACCGATAATATGAAAACCTACTGGTAGTTATATAATAAAATCTATAAACAAAATCACCGATGTAATATTCGCGAAATTGAATAAGATGAAGCGGCGTGGCACGCGCTCTATCATCGGATGTTTTACTGTTATGAAATTAAAATTCACCAAACGTTTGTGTGTAGGTCTCTTACCCGTACCTACGAAGTTTTCTATTATTTTCAGATCTTGCGCCTTCCGAGGGCTTGCAGGTAATTGTCATCGTCGTCGACTCACCTTTTACTTGAGTATTATCAGAATACCCTGCTGAGTGCTGTCAACTGTTTGCTGTTACCTAAGATCCTCATTTGGACTCCATGCTAAAGTTAATGGTCTCAGACAAAAATAGAATGGGTTATTCAGTCTGAATCAGCGAACTCAACGCAGCCATTTTCAGCCGCTTAGTCTTTATATAGCCATTATTAAACAGTTGCTGATGCTCGCGTCTTCGTCCGCGTGGTTCAAACTTTTTGATTCCTGTTGAAATTCCTTAACTTACCGGGATAAAAGTAGCCTATGTCGTTCCCCGGGATAAAACCTGTACCAAATTAAATCAAAATCGTTTGCACAGATGGGCCATGAATGCGTAGCAGTCAGCCAGACACACTTTCGCGTGTGTTTATATAATGAGTGTGGATTTATTTTCTAGCCCTTTCCTCGACCCGCTTCGTAGCAAAGTTGAGCGTGGATAAACCCGTTTATCGGTAGCTGGCAGTCGGCCACGCGTGGGCACCGAAGTGATACAAATTATCGAGAAAGACGGATTCGACGTCGACCGTAACGGACTGACGACTTATATAAATGATCTGTATAGTGCAGGGATGGCGAACCAATGGCACGCGTGCCTTTAATGGCACACAATATCACTGGTCACTGATCACAAAATTCAGTAGGCACTAAGAAAAAAAAGTGTGAAGTAGGTATTATATGACGAGCGGACACGAGTAATACTTATAAGTTATTTGTCATCTAATCTGCAATAACAGAAGTCACACTAATTTTACTTTATTTACTTTTAATTTATTTAAATGTAGGTACCTACCTAGTGTAATGCTCGGAACGGACAGAGTCCCGTCGATATTGAACCAGTAGCCTTATTATGTAAAACCTGCATCAATCAATGTTACAGTCTTAATTTTTTGTGATTGGCTGAATTTATGGTATTCTTGCAAATTGCAGCGTTAATAGTTTTTGGCCAATATCGGACGAATGATTGCGACTGTTACACTGTAACAATCATTTTTGCATAATGAAGTCCCTGGCGATGGAATAACGGCTGCTCCAGCTACAGATGTCATCATCATCATCATTGACGCAACGTTTTTTAACCGACTTCCAAAAAAGGAGGAGGTTCTTAATTCGGCGCGTATTTTTTTTAAATGTATGTCGCTGCATATCTCCGTGGTTTCCTAACCGATTTGAAAAAAAAAATTCAGTCATTAGAGGAAGCTCTCGAGGTGGTCCCATTAATTTTCTGACTCCAAATCCTCAACCTTGACACTAAAAAGATAAGCAAATTTGACGCGTCAGCCTCGCCCGTTTGCAGTGGCTTTAGAAGTCGGTTTTTTGGAAATAATTTTTATTTTATCCACTACACCTTTACTGCGATCCCACCTGTTGTAAAGTGATGATAATTAGCCTTTATTGGGATTTGTGACATGATCTATTATTGTCTGTCCTTTTATCAATCGGGTTCTATTCTCGGCTTTTTGATTCCAGTATTTACGCCTAATGCCGGATGTATGTATTATGTAATGGTGATGAGAAAAATTGCAAAAAAGAAGATTTTAGATATCGAAAAAGTTGCGGGCTAAAATGAAAACTTTTACAGCGCTACAAAGATACAAGAGCACTAACTAGGTGTGACCTAAGATGGGACGGGTTTACCTAGCAGCTGCCTATTCACTCATAGGTACCCGAATTGCAAACTAGATTGAATGAAATCTGATAAATTATTACCTCAAACCTTAGGTGGTTTACTGTCGAAAATGTTTCAAAATTTTGAAATTTTACATTCCTCGTTCCTACTTCGAATATGGAATGCCCTTCCGGCTTTCGTTTTCCCCTCCTCTTTTAATATTGGTACCTTCAAATCAAGAGTGAAAAGGCATCTTCTAGGCAAGCGCGCTCCACCTTAGGCTGCATCACCACTTACAAGCAGGTCTGATTGCAGCCAAGCGTTAGCCTATATATTTAAAAAATACATTATGTTTTGAAGTAGAGGTTCCTTCATCAAACTGAACCAGATAAACTGATTCTTGTGATGAAAATTGAGACTTCCTAACCCCATTATCATTCACGTGTTCCAACTGTTACATAAAGCCAAACGCCATGAATGAGCCACATATTCAACTGAGAACAAACAGTTGGTAATAATAAGTTACGACGACACGATATCTGCAATTCAAAATGAAACCATCTATCTGAACTCACCTAATACATAATATAGTTTCGCCCATTGATTCCGTTTATATTTAGCTTCTAGTCACTAAGCAACACTTCTAGGGATAGATCACGGATCACTAGCACTAAACTTAAATATTAAATTGCGACCGTTCTTAGTTTTATTTTTCTACTTCGGCATATCAGTAAAAGTATTAAAAAAGTAATATAATTGGGATTACCACATTGCTTACTGTGCAATGCGAATTCCATAAACAATCTAACATTTCTTGCTTGATCCAAATTAATTACATCAATATATTTAAAAGCGCCAATCCTCGCCACGAGACTACATTTAAATATGAATAATCGAACTTTACACTGATCTAAGGCCCTTGACGTTTGTCTTAACCGAGACGTAGACGTTAGACGTAAGCCTTATAATTTTGGACCAAATGGTCAGGTATTTTGGCATCGACGGGGCTCGTTTTATTTAGCTTCTCAGTTCTCACCCGCGAAGGGAAGGAGAGAGAGGTTGGTCTCAGCTGATATGGCTACACGTGTATGGCGAATGTTTTTATTTTTTAACGAAGCAAGGTCGCGCTCGCTCGCGAAACTAATTACACCGATAGACATAGCGTCACTGATAAACTAATAAAAATTCCCGCCGCGTACAATAACAAACCGATTGATTAAAAATATTTACATTTACTTATCCTGAATGCTAGATGAAACCCGCGTTTTTGTCCGCTATAGGATAGATAGTTTTTTTTTATCCACTACAAGTTAGCCCTTGACTGCGATGTCACCTAAGCAATGGTGCAGTCTATGATTTTAGTAGGCTAACCTCTAAGGGGCTTGGCAGTTTTATTTAGCCAATACCCCTATTTGGTTTCTACACGGCATCGTACCGGAACGCTAAATCGTTTGGCGGCACGTCTTTGCCGGTAGGGTGGTAACTAGCCACAACCGAAGCCTCCCACCAGGCGAGACCAGGGAAAATTCAGAAATTATAAATTCCCAAAATGACCCTGTCGAGGATAGATCTCAGGACCCCTGCACGTTAAGAAAACAGCGGTCAACCCTGCGCCAGGGAGGTCGTCACAAATTTAGGTTAAATTTAATCCCGTGGGACTAATTAGACCTAAATCGCGTTTAAAAAGATTTAACTGAGATGATTTGGCAAGACCTTCAGTAATAACTGATAAGGCTGAAATGATTACATATCTTTTGACGACCTCCGTGGCGCAGTGTATAGCGCTGTTGTCTTAACGTGGGGGTCCCGGGTTCAATCCCCGGCAGGGTCAATTTGGGAATTTATAATTTCTGAATTTTCCTTGGTCTGGCCTGGTGGGAGGCTTCGGCCGTGACTAGTTACCACCCTACCGGCAAAGACGTGCCGCCAAGCGATTTAGCGTTCCGGTACGAGGCCGTGTAGAAACCGTATAGGGGTATGGGTTTAATATAACTGCCATGCCCCTAACAGCCCGCTACTATCTTAGACTGCATCATCACTTACCATCAGGTGAGATCGCAGTCAAGGGCTAACTTGTAGTGGATAAAAAAAAAATATATATATACATATATAAAAATCAATTGCTGTTCGTTAGTCTCGCTAAAACTCGAGAACGGCTTGACCGATTTTGATGAATTTATTTGTGCATGAT
This sequence comes from Erebia palarica, assembly GCA_964035005.1. Taxonomy (NCBI): domain Eukaryota; kingdom Metazoa; phylum Arthropoda; class Insecta; order Lepidoptera; family Nymphalidae; genus Erebia; species Erebia palarica. The sequence continues at coordinate 16,091,337 of OZ035989.1, forward strand.
TGGGTGGGTCCAGGGATGGTTTATATTCATAATTGGACCCAGTAGGGGGCGTTGCAATCAGGTTCTAGGTTAGGCAGGACAACGTCTGCCTGGCCCACTAGTTTTCAATACAATATCGCGATTCAGCGTTATAGGAAGGAAATAAGGTGTAAATTGGCGTAAGTTATGTTTTAATAAGATTCAAAAATCCAAAAAAAAGTCAACTTGAGCCAGAAGCGAAGATACTTTTCTTTTATTATATATTATATAGTTGCAGTAAAGGATGACTGACGAAGCAATCGTGCGTCAGGATAGGCTCCACGAACCATTGCACCTCATTTTGAACCTCCAAATAATTTCAAAAAACCACCCACTTCGCAGATTGTGTGTCAGAGCTGTCATATTATGCATACTTTCTTATAAATGCGAAAGTGTGTCTGCCTTTCTGACTGCTACGCTTTCACGGCCCAGCACTTCAACCGATTTGAATAAAATTTGGTATAGGGATAGTTTGTATCCCAGGGTACATAGATCCGGAAAATTAAAGAGTTCCCACGGTAATAAAAAGCTTACTCCACACGGACGAAGTCGCGAGAATCATCTAGTTGTAACATAAACATTGGAATCGTTTAACGTTTTTGGATCACGTACACAGGTTCACAGACATCACAACAATGAAACTCCACGGTATTGCAAATATTAAGGTAAACATAACTGGGAAATGGAAAACAATAATATAACCTGCTGTGCCAAATTATTTGATGGAGGTCAACACGGATCAGAAACAAACCGATCAACGTCATTTTGAGTCCTTGAAGCAAAAATGGTGATAGAAATCTCCGTATACACGAGAAATCTCCTAAGTAAACAAAGGTGTTACAAAAATGTTGAAATCAAATACTGGAATTTTCAAAACTTCATTATCTGAAGATCCGAATATATTTCTTTTGATGAATATTCAGGCAAATGTAGAAGATCATTAGATTCAGGACATTAGGCATTGCTTTGCGCGAAAAGAAATGATACACAAGGAAGCATCTCTGCTTCAGAGAAATGAAGAGAGATCTCAATGAAATCTCGTTGGTTCTTAGGGACGAACCTTATTTATATTTGGTTCCTTGTTAATGAAAATAATTGGATTAAAACTGGACTTGGATTTGATAGTATAAGTGTTAACTGTGTAACTTACATTGTACACGTAGGTATTATATGTTGGGCGGCGGAATTATACAAATATCGAAATGTGTCTATATTTAACTACGAAAACATTGATAACAAGTTCACCCCCTAATCCTAGCTGTTCATTCAATTTATTTCCAGAATCCAGAGTAAACGAAATCCAGCAATCGAAAGCGATAAAACCCAATACAAATAAACGAAGCAACGTAACAGCTATAAGAAACATCACGTATTCATTGGCTTCGTACCTACACGATTGTTTTTGACCAGCTCACATTTATCCAGGAGAATTGCAGATAGCCTGTATTTGTACGAATGTATTTTTATCCCGGAAATTAAAAAAGTTCCTACGGGAACCAAAAAATCCCCATTCTCCGGCTAACGAAGTCGTAGGCATCAGCTAGTAAATAAATAAAGTCGCGAAGCTGAAATGGCAATGGGAGGCATATAGCTCAAAGAACCGATAAGCGTTGGAATCCTAGTTGCTTGAATCGCACCGCAAAACGTAGCGTTAGATGTCCAGTATGTCCACTTAATGACAACTGATAGAGTCAAGACTCCCAATCGACCAGGTCAAACTAGTGGAGTGTGGACCTGGGTGTACGCTAGAGTTGGACAATAAAGATGAAACCATCATTTCAGTCCAGCACTGAAATTACTTACTGGATCTAGCAACTGGAGTAATGTAAAAATGTCATAAGCTGATATGCGCCCAAATATTATGTACACTGGCTTCGGACGTGATTGTTTTGTTCTATCTACGCGCGCTCGTGCTAAAGTTGTGAAAGCGCTCAATAATTATGCAAATGAAAAAAGAACTAATTGCGTTCTATTTCTACAAAGTGATAGTAATGATATTTAAATATATTTATATAAATATATATATATATACGAGAATTGCTCGTTTTAAGGTATTAGATAAACCTTATTAGCGCGTTGGATAGCGCTCTATATTTGGTGTCCAGTCTCTGAAGTCAGGTCAACATCGACGCTACCATCCTCGTTCCCTTCGAATGCAATGCAATACATTTGATATTTATTCGATAATAATCCAAAGTGTTTTGACTTTGGATTCCACGAGCTTCTGATCACCTAAGGGTTTCAATCTAATTTTTTATTTTTATTTTTATTTATTTAATCAATTAAGCTACATATTTAGGATTGGATCCTTAGATTGGATCGCTGGGTTGGTATCATAGTAAATAATGTCAGCCCTGTATATAATATAATTCACAATAAATAAATAAATATACTATTTTCATCAAATAATCAATTTATTTTCCCGAAATATTCTAATAACTTTACATTAAAATTAAGCAAATGATTATACAATGTCACTGTCAAGTATTTCGGTAAAAGTGACCACAGCTGGAACATAAGATTTGCCAGTCATAGTTCAGGATAATGATACACTTTTAAAAGTCACAGGTTTTTACCACACACAATTCGCGGCTGATCGGACGAAGTTGTATTTGTCTTGTCAAGGAAAATATGGTAAGGAAATCAGCTCATAATATTCTGTACCACAAATATTTTTGGATAATCATACTCTAGGCAAGTTGCATCATCGTTAATCACTGGTGAGCATTTGTGTAAGCAAGTGGTTATCTTTCATTAAAAATAGAACAAAATATTACAATAAATTGGGGGTACGCTGAAAAATAGTGCCTATAATCAGGCTCGATAAAACAATGAGTTAATTGATGCAACGGGATTGCTTATTCACTCTCTTTTTGAAATTTTATTTAATCTCAAAATATTGAGCCTCTTATTTTTTTCTTCTTCTTCTTCTTCTTCTTCCACTAGGCTTTTCCGCACTTAGGCACCTCTTATTATTTTATGATGATTATAAATAGATATGAATCACACAGAGCAGGAAGTACAGAAGTTATTAGTTTTTGTGTGTCCCTGGACAAGTTGCCACGTAAAGTTTACTGTATTTTATCTTATCCAACAAATTCTGACAACTTTCCTGCCCTCCTTTTAACTGTAAAATTTTAATAATCGTTTAAAGCTCGTGAACTCCTCTAGATTTGTCCCTCGCCTTAAAATCTGATTCTTCAAGCTTCACATACGTATTACAAGTGATCCGTTTGGTTAATTAATCAAACTCGTTACGGAATCTGACTCAGTTGACCTTGCCCACTGCTAAGTGCCCGCTGTACCGAGTTAATTAACGTTCTATATTAACCATATTTCTTGCTTCGTGCGTCACATCCTATGTTTATTCATCATCTTATCGACCGTAACTTTAGTATTTCTATTGATTATAATTTATAACAATTGACATAAATGACCTTGTCTATGTCCAGTTTTATAAATGAAGTTATACTTAAACCGTCACTAGCCCGTTGTCTAGGTGAGCGAATGAAGCGACGCCACGCGATGCGACGCGGCGCGATACGACGCCATCGACTATGACAGACCTATCTACGCGACAACGTAGACGTAACGTCATTTTCTAGAGCGCCGAATCGCGTGGCGTCGCTTGTGTCGCTCACCTACTTAAAATTCGCATCGTGGTAAACGGTGGTTTCTGCAAGGCTAAGAAAACTAAATCTATTACCCATTCTCAAACACCCGTATGTGTACCGTCATACTTTTACCAACATTTAATATCATTAATGTTCCTACTGGCTTGATTGAGATACTGAGCTGGTACTGTACTTCCTTGGAGTACAGTAAAAGCTTCGAACTTCCAAAACCAGACATCTGTGTCTATATGAGACTCAGAATTATTTTCAACTCTTATTTTATTCATGTATCGCAGTTGCCACGTAATTGTTGATCATATTTATCTGATTTCCTACTAAATAATATTATGAAGGCGAAAGTGTGATCGTACGCTGATTTGTTCAATCACGCTACAGTGGTTCAACGATATCGATAAAGACCTGGAGAATGACAAAAGCAACTTTTGGTTTTTAAAAAAAAACCTTAATCCACGTGGATTTTGCATGTCTAGTTGTTTACATTGTTTTTGTAATAATAACCACACCATATTCAGACTTCTATATTAGCCAATGCGTAATGATTCTCTTTAACAACATCGAATATTGGCTAAGGTTATGGTCGGCCGAACAAAAGCAGCCAGCTTTATTTCGGCTTGACGTTAATCTCAGAAGCCGTTGGAAACTAATGTTATCCATCATTATAAAGCACCAGATTCCTGTGGCTACGTCCGGGGATCTTGACTTCTTTAATTTGCTGCATGAAATGTCCTATATCTGTCTCCAGGATGCAAGGTCAAGGTTTTGTCGAGTTTTTGCCCGCTACCATCTTAGGCGGTACTCATCAGGTAAGATCGCAGTCAAAGTCTAACTTGTAATTGATGAAAAAAAACGTTATATTGGTCGAGCGATTGAATCGTTTAAGGGTAACAATTAACAATTTCGAATTTATTAAATGAAGTATGCAATTCTTCTCAATTCATAATTCCTTAATATGAATGTGAAAATAAAATCAGTACTATAATACAACGTAAAAGAGTTATAAGGTTGCCTTATTAAATATTTGAACAGCAGATATCACGCCATCGCGAGTGGAATAAGTGATACTGGTTCGTAAGCACGAAATGTCATGGCTTATTCCAGCCCTATAGACCACACTCTACATTCTACAGTGTATACTGCATAAGGCAGCTATTAGGTCACCTCAAATGTCAAGTCCCATTCGTCTATTATTTCTGAGAATAATTTATCGTTCAAGTATCGTTTTCGTTTCGGAAACTCTACCTGTTATTTACTGTCCACTGCTTTCAAAAATAGTTGTGTATTGAAGATATAAATACGACATTTGTTTGTGAAGTTGTTAATAATTTCATGTTCCTTACTTACAGAAATTACGTCAAAAGGTAGGTATATTTTAATGCCTTTTTGGAGTAAAACTATTGACTTTGATTAAATGTATGACTGCAAGCAATAATGTTGTTTTGGTAATTCTATGAGGATCTTTTAAAAAGTTTTTAAGTAATTTGACTAATAATTTTAATCTAGTAATCGAAGCTGATGTCTTCGATTGCGTTACTCTGGAATTTCTGTTTTTTCCGAGTCACAATATTTTTCCATAGTATGAAAATAAATAGCATATATGGCCTTCGTATTAATGCAGGTACTCTTTGTGCCGATTGATTGAAAAGGGAACAAAAACACACACGCTTTGGAATTAATCATATTTAGCAGGTTATTTCTAAGTAATAAATTGGAGAAACGTAACAAAAGTTGAAGAAAGAGATATCTAGGGCTGTTTTCCATAAGAATTGATTGTCGTCAATTGTGCCTATGTTCCAATAAGAAAAAAATCTCATATTTCGCAGTCCCCGCAAGAATCGGAGCATTGAAAATGAATACAAAAATTTACGAAAAAAAAATTCTGAAATAAAAATCTCTTCAAAATTTTTCAAAAATTGAATGACCTATTTTCAAAATTCCAACTCGAATGCACTTCTCTTTCAATATTCCAAAAAAAGTTATCAGCCGACTTTCAAAATTCAAACGCTCACACGTGTCTCGATAAATTCCTCAACTCTTGGTACTATTCCCATCTCGATCCTCCCAAAATCCGCGAAGCTATGGCCAAAAATATTTAATATTTGCATCTGATAACCATTTTCAATGGTAAAATATTTCTTGCCTTAGTTATTATCAAGGGATGCCCATGTAATTCTAGAAACTAGAAAATGAGTTTTGGTAATTTATCGTAGCGTGTTCTCGCACGAACACATCCAAAGGCCTAAGTTCAGCGTTCCAGTTCGTGACTACTCAGTGCTTAGGAGCTCTTGTCACGATAGATTCCACACGAAATGTCACGGTTGGAAATAATACACTCTGGCGTGTTATGGAGCTGTCTTCTTGGATTTTCTTCATGTTAACATAAGGGTGGATTCCCACCGTGCTTAACATCACAAACCTTTTGATTTGCACAATTATAAATGTTTATTTTCAGTATGGAGGTTATTTTTATTTCAAGATACGCTTGTGATGGCTGTAAGATACCTATTCACATATGTCTGAAGCACAAATTACTTGGTCTCTAGTGAGGCAGGAAAGGAATGGACATTGAAATGACATTTTACTCTTCAGCGTTTCGTATCACAAACATTTAGGAAAAAGTTAAAAATTTAATGCTATTTCAAAATTCAAATTTCAAATGTTTTTTATTTAAAATGACTTTGTACAAGTGCTTATGAATAGTCGAATGAATCTACCACTGGTTTGGCATGCCGTTCCTACTAGCAAGAAACTCGGTGGTTCTTAAAAAATGTTCTTCTTTAATGAATGTTCTCATAACGATGATTTTGAAAACCGAGGGACAAACTCCAACGTCATTGTTTTATAGAGAGTTCAGATATTCCGCACTATATCCCATGAACTTTGGTATCTATTCTGTGTATTTAATGATAAATGATTTTATTTCACGTAGGACAACTTGTGTCACTTATGATACGTCAAGACTCCGATTCGGAAAGATATTCTACTGAGAAGAGCCGGCAAAAAACGGTATTCAATAGTAGTAGCTGGAAGGAAATAATTATGAGAGTTAAATAAATGCTACAGAATATGTGTGTACCTACTGTGTAGGTATATTATTTTATCTGTTATATCTAAAACAGACCAGTTCTACGAGAGAGAGCGAGTTCCTCATCCACTTAGCAAAAAAAATCAAGGGAACCAATGAATTGGGGAGAAAAACTGCTCGTGCTATTTAACACTGTGAAATGACGCCATAATGATGGGCTGGATTTTTTGACTAAGTGTATAAGGCTTTCCACGAATCTCCCTTCGAAGATGTCAAGATTGATTGTCGTCATAAACAAGTTGTTGAACCGGCATTTTGGTTTAAGGTTATTGAAGGTATTCAACTGGATGCTATTCGGAGAAAACTTAGCGACGAAGAAGCTAAAGTAACCTTTATTATAGAGAAATTGTGCAATCCTCTGAGAGTTTTATCTCTGAAGAATATATTTTCTTTAAAATCATTCATAACAGAAATTACTGCACCTAATTACCTTACTACATATTTTAGTACAGTAAATGAATATTGTGACTTTAGGAGTCCTCAACTTTAATTTATTGATAATATAACTTATCCAAATCATTGCAGTTACCTATCATGTAAAATTAAATGCTGTTTGACTTCAAGTTAAATCCAAAAATTTTGTTAAACGGCAACAGGGAACATTACAATTCTCTTATGAAAAAAGAAATAATTTGAAGTTGATTCTTGAGAAACTTGAGTCTTTCCATAACGGTTTAGTTATAGATTTTAAGAAATATTTGTTTACTGTTTAATTATTATGTGTTGGAATTATTTATTACATAAAAACTTGTTCTATTCTATACTATTCGAATGGTTTTCTCTAAAACATGGATTCACAAGAAGGTATTTTCAGACATTCCAACAGAGGTAAACACCTCTGTTGGAATGTCTGAAAATACCTTGAATTCGCGCTAGCTAAACCATGAATTCGCGCGATCGGGTCGTTTTCCACAATATCGCGTGCTGCCGTCGTCGCTTGATCGCTTAACTTTATCTCCGCTCGCGTGCTACTTATTTCTTGGTTTGCAGTCTTGGCACCATCCAACACCCCGCGTGTAATGGAAGATAATGACTACCCTGTATCCTCTGCAATCTTGACGACTCGGAATAGTTTAACAGGCGTCGAACACGAAATCTGGCGGTTATTCCAGACGTTTATTCGACTCAATCATGTTTATTTATTAACCCTATATATTTTGATTGCACTGATCCAGAGCCTTATTAAGGAACAATTTAGGCATTTTATTAAATTAACATTTTATTGAAAACTAGAAGATGCCCGTGATTTTGTCCGTCTTGGATTAAGGTTCTTTGATTCCTGCGGGAACTCTTTAAATTTTCGGGATTTTGTAAAAATGGGCTTAACAGATGGGCCGAGAAAGCGTAACAGACAGACGTTCGCATATAATAATTATGGCAGTATACATTTGACCACAAACTGTTGTAATCCTTTTGTGAGATTTGATTCATTTCATGTAATTTAGAGCTGTTATATATCAAGCCTCTTCTCAGCAGAGACAACAACTCAACAAACTCAAAACCTACACTTCTGAAGATAGCTCTTAAAATAATTGAAAATAATATCCTTCTCTTTCATATCGAGAAAGATTGGTGCGTACCTAATTTGCTATTTGAAACAGTAGTGATTTGCCAACTGGCAAATGGAAATTTCGCAAATGGCTCGAAATCTAGTCGGATGCCGATCAAGAACTACGAAATATAGGTTTCAACTACCCAGAGCTGGCGTGAATGCATGCACTGTTTCACGGCAGCTCTCGGGATGCTAATGGCACGGTGACGTGTGTCACGCGACTCACGCTAGCACGCTAGCGCTATTAGTGTGAGAGTTTAGTGATTGTGATCACGTGATCGTGCGGGCGAGTGCCCAGGTGCCGGTGGAAACTTCATATGCTCGTGAATTTGATTGGTAGATTCAGATTATGTTCAGTGAATTGCATGTCCGTAGTCCATTCGCTTTGCTGGCTTTGCTGTCAGCGTTGCCACAGCCACCGCTGCAGCTGACAGTCAGTCAGTCAGCAGTCAGGGATGTTGCGGATGCCGATTTTTTCACATCCGCGGATGTGAATGCGGATGCTGATTTTTGAAGGCTCACATCCGCGGATGCGGTTGCGGATGCGGATGTTTAAGATCTTAATAAATATAGTATATGAATGAAGAATTAAAAAATTATAACGTAATTATTAACATTATTACATGAAAATTAGTATTAAGTATAATACTCCTATTTTTTTAACTTCACTCACTAATTTTCATATTAGTAAGTGAAATTAAAAATTTATCTATATTTGGTTCAAAATAATTCCATATATTACTTTGTCGGTAGTGACATCGTTAATTAACTTGTTAGATAAATAATCTATCAATACCGGAAACCTCGCTGGAAAAATAAAGACTATTGTTATAAAACGATAAACTTTACCTACAGTAAAACATATTACTGGTGTAAAATAATGGAATTTACCTGGCGATTTTAATTTAATAAGCTGAGCTAAGACTAATAAAAAGATTTCCCAATAAACAATTATATTCACAGAATGATCACTGTATCACAATAACACTCAAAATATCTATCTATACGATAAGTAATCCACAGCGCATACAAACACGTCATGATTTATTTACAAGAAACAGATGATGCACCACAACAAACGTGTGATCTTGTCACTAATTTTTTCGCTTCCATTGGTCATTGTAACGTGCGAACGACACGCGCCATCCGCCGGCCCCGCCTAAATTACTTTCTTGCCGCAACTTGTATCACATCCGCATCCGCATGATTATTGCGGATGCAGATGCATATTTCCAAATCTATGCGGAAGCGCAGCATTTGCGGATGCGAATATTCGCAACATCCCTAGTCTATATAATGATATGACTCGTGTTTGCATTACAATTACCTGGATATTCATCTGCTCCGACAAAAACATTAATCATATGATTGGCGGATACTGATGCATTACCTATTGAATTTTTATATTTGTTAAAATTTTGTTCTGACACTTTGGTTGCAGACCAATGTGAAATGTACGATGTACGATGCTTGGATCCATCTAACATTATCAATAGTTATACAGTACGTTTTAACGCTTTAATTAATTTCACTTGCTTTAAAATGATACGGGAGGGCGGTTTCCCCATACAATCGTATTAGTCAGTTTTCTCCGTGCATAATTTCAATAAAGAAAATATTTTTGCACCATAAAATCTATATTTGTCCAATGCCATGTCTCTATGTTTTGCTTTTTTGATAAAGTAATAATTTCAAGAACATGGAACCTTCAAAAATTGCAAAAAAAATCCCAGCTTTCGCATCATCATCAGACATCCCGCAAATAAATTTGACGACACAGCCTCCGGGACTTTCTTAAATTATTCCTTAAAAAAAACGGTTCTGTTTTGGAGGAGGAAAAAGAAAAATACGACAGTAAGAATTCGACTGTTTTTCATAGGTATTATCCGTCCAAGCTGCAATTCTATTATATAATGTTCTTGAAGGTGCGTCAAGTCTGCCAATCCGCACTGCTCAGCGTGATGGCCAAATCCTTTTGATTCCGAGAGGAAACTTATATAGTAATGAGCTAGTGGGGCAATGGGTTGAAACTTGGAATGATGATGATGGAGAGAACGTTAAACATGATAATATTATCTATGACCAAATCAATCTTTTCAATAGATACACTGACAAGGTGACTTTTCTCATCCATTCATGTAAATAATACATTTTTTATTGCAGCATCGGTGTGAAGGACCGCAACTAGCCGTTAGATTTTTTAGTCTCAAGCAATGTACGTACGTCAACAGAATAAAATGACTTTTTTATTTGAATTTCAAGCTTAGTTTTTCTTTTTTACTACATCGTATATTTTGACTTAAGTATAGTTAAATTGTGTGTGCGTGTTAAGTGACGTGCATGCTACTGAATTTTTTAGCGTGCATCTTTTTATATTATCTCTACAACTATTTATATTGTTTTTTTTTGTTCAATTCCAGCTACTGATTGACAGTAATAACTCGTGATGGAAAGCGGATACTATTTATCTAATGACACGCAAGATCTAAAAGATGTGTAAATATTCGTTCTTGCCTTGGAGGTAGAGCAATTCTGACTTAAAACTTGGCTCTACCAGTGTTGGCCTACAAATTTAGCGTCTTTACCTGTCCTTTTCACATCAACCCCGGAGTAAGGAGTAAACAAATCCAAGAGTATCAGTATCACAAACTTGAACCAAATCAGTTTGAGCAATTTTGTGCAAGTCAGCCTAAGTAACTTATTTAGATTAATTCATTTAGAGCAGACGTATACATATTTAGGTTCTTCTACATACAAGGAAGCAATGGGCCTTCCCCACCTCGTAAATAATGGCATATACTTCATACTAATTTTGTAATTGAGACAGTGTGTTTGTTTGTTGGTTTATTGATTTGTTCTTCAACCACAAAGCAAAAAAGCAATGGATTGACGTGATTTTTTACTTACCTGGAGAGTGGCATAGACTACTTTTTATCCCGGAAAATTAAGGAGTTCCCGTGGGAATTAAAAATAACTTATTCCACGCGGACGAAGTCACGGGCATCAGCTAGTATCCAACTAAATTACACCTCATCATTGGTTTCAATCCAGTTTAATAGTCTTGCCATAGTCATGAAAATAGAACATCATCGCAACTTTTGAACCAGATAGTTAATTGTGAGGACATAATATGCTGAGTTCCAAAAAATATCTGCATGAATTTTAAGTGTGTGCAAATTAAATGAAAAAAAACCCGCTAGCGTACCCAACAGACTTCATTGCAGTAGCTGTGTATATTGTTATTCCTATATGTATTGTTTGTAAGACGCCGTGAGTAATGGCACGCCCTCCTTTATTCCAGGTAGTCCGGGGGAAGTGTTTTGTTTGAATTTCGACGCTTTGCCGGCACCACGTCCGTTTATGTACCCCGTAATGTACCATGTACCAACCGTTTTTTCATTCAACTTTTAATATGCTACAGAAATATTTGGTTTGAGGATTGCCATTATTATATTTATGGTGAAGGAATTAATAAAATGAAAAGATTTGGTATCATATTGTTCGTTAACGTTAAACGTTGAAAAGTTGTTCCGTTATTTTGGTCTATATTGAAATTTGGATTTCATCAAGGCAAGAGTGAATAGAGCACTTCTCTCATATATCCCTGACTTCGTCTAGCTCTACTATATCAAAAATATCAACAACATATATTGTTAAGTAAAAAAGAAAAATATATTATTATTATTATTATTATATTGATTACAATAATATAAAATTAAAAACTATTACGTCATAGCGCAAGCATTAACATCCAATTTTGACCAACCTTCAATCATGTTGAAATGATTTAGGATTATTCTATGCTTCGGAACTTTTCGTATGTAATTCTGTAATTATCATCACAGCCCAGAGACTAGATATGGATAACTAAATCAATTGGTATGGACAAGATTAGATATATTTCATACATTTTGTTAGATATGATAACATGAATTAAAAATAAGTACTTTATCTGTCTTATTTTAGGTAGATTCTTGCTAAACTTCAACTAAAAGTCGTATTTTGTTCTATAATTTTCTTCTGATAAAGTTAAAATTATCAATACTGCTTTCCGAACCGGTTATAGAATCATGACATTTCATAAGTGCCACAAGTTGTCCTACTTGATTTAAATAAACCATTTCATTTCATTTAATACAATCATCTATTTAAATCAGCATAAAACTCTGTTAATGCTACTCCAATGCCGTGTAGCGTCTTCGAGGTAGATAACGTCACGTACTGGGATCGGTCCACTACAGCCTATACGTCCCACTGCTGGACACAGGCCTCCACTCTCATAGGAGAAAGGGAATTAGAGCTTAGACCCACCACGCTACTCCAATGCGGGTTGGCGCGCTTTAACGATTATTATCATGTTAGGGATAGTAACCGGGACCGACGGCTTAACGTGCTCTCCGAGGCACGGGGGTGAAACACCGCCAACTTCCTAACTCCGGGCTAGTACTGAGAATTTCTAATCAGAAAACTTAATTATGGCCCGACCCGGGACTCGAACCCAGGACCTCGTCGGCCGCAGTCGAACATGATAACCACTAGACCGACGAGGCAGTTTAGTTGGGATCGGTCACGTTTAGTTTTCGCGACGACAAAAACAGATGCCGTATCGCCGAAACTGGTCTGCGGAAGGTCATCTGCGTACCCGCTATTATTATCTGTTTCATGTTTTGTATTCATGTATCCCGTTCAAACATCGCAAAAAACATGGGCTTTATTATTAGTATCTTTAAAGTTGAAATGTTCACCTTTGCCGATTTCATATTTTGTTTTGGCTTCTGAAATATTATTTCGAGGATAACTTTTTGTTGCATAATTTGTCTGAATTTGAATTGATTTATAGGCTTTACTTCTTAATTTGTTAATGAGTTAGCAGGTCTTTTTTCTCTCATACCTATCTACTACTACCTACTAAAATTAAGTTATTTTGATGATTATAGTAAACAAAATAATCTTTATGCCAAATGAGGAAACTTGTCCTGAGTGACTGAGTTGTGACTGACTGACGAGCTAATAGCTTACAACGCACATCCAAAGCCGCTGGGGTTAAAAACTTGAAATTCTGACGGTAGGTTCCTTTTAAGACGTAGGCAAGAAATATTGTTTGCACCACCAGTAGGTTAGATAGGGAATGTAAATTTATATGAAAATCCATCATTTCAAGTCAGCTAGTCACTGACGGGTCAACATTTTCACCAAAGACCAGTATGAAACTGGTTTTATTATAATAATTTCTTAATGAGGTTAATTTACATGCAGCACGTGCAATATATTAATACCATCGTTAATAGGAATTTTCCCCTATTGTTCGTTATACTAGCTATAACAGGTTTTGACTAAATTTTATATATTTTTGTATACTTTCATAATTTACCTTAGAAAATCTATCGTTAAGCTATCGTTACGATTACACAATATATTTATTTAGTGTTGTTATGTATTAAAAGAGCAATCGCCGAGTTTCTTACTGTTTGTTCTTGGTAGGAATGGCATTCCAAATTGCCGAACTTGAAGTTCGAGCAGACTGGACGTCAACAACGTAAGGATACCATCGCTGACGGTTAGAGACGGTATACAGAAAATACTGCACACACACGTGCACACACTTGTTTTACTTGAGGGATGTGTCCATATATAAACATCAGCAGTTCTTTTTTTATGTCTCGTTATATTGTATAAATTATTGGTAACACGAATAACGTAAAACTCCTATATACAGGGTTACAGGAAAAGTCGACCTAGATCCGTTAAGGGCGTGTAGTACACATCATTTCTGAATGATTTCACTATGGAACCCCCCATCCTAAACTTAACCGTTTTCGAGTTATTCGAGTTTTAATTTTTTTTATGAAAATGCCCAATTTTTCGGCTATTGAATTGAATATTTTGAATTTTTTTGACTCTTATGATTATTTTTTTGGTTTTTTACATGAAGAATGAGATGCTTAATGACCTCAATGACTAAAATTGCACGTAAGTTAACTAAATAGGTCATTGTAGACGATCGAAACTTAAGAAAATAAGTACAAATTATAAAAAAATATTTTTCTTTTCTGGATATCTCAAAAAATTATTATGGCACTTGCTCTGCAGATGTGCTTAAAAACATCTACATTTTATCAGCTATCCAACGAGGTATAATAACCTAGGGTTGTATTTAAACTCATAGAAAAAAACATAGTTGAAAAGGTTCAGGTAGTAGGTCTAACGGGTCCCTCGGCTATTGTCCTTCAAGTTAATCCGGTGCGTGTGAGCGAGACAACTTACGATTTATGCAGGTGAGAGTGAGAAAAATAATGTGCAAAAACAAGTTTGGGGATACAACATGCCCATTGTTTTGTATTTGGTCGTTTGTTTGCTTGCCATCCATTTTAGTCTGCTCATGCGATTCGTCCATGGTAGATGCGAATTATTGTGCTTTCGGATTCCCACACGACTTAGCTTTGTTTCTGGACTGGCAGGCCTGTATCCTTATCACTACACGCCGGTACATGTAATTGAAGAAGGAGATCCCGCGAGACGCATGGACTTCTGCAGATTCATGCTCAATGCAGATATCGAGGACCCGAATTTCCTAAAATTAATATTGTGGACAGATGAATCCAAATTCGATAAGGACGGGATTACTAATTACCATAACTGCGGGACATGTGGTTTCAACATGATGGCTGCCCTGCTCATTTCAGAAGAAGCGTTAGGGAATGGTTGGACACTAACTATCCTAACAAATGGATTGGACGAGGTGGTCCTTTACCCTGGCCAGCCAGATGTCCCGACCTGACCCCCATGGATTTTTATGTATGGGGGCACATGAAGAGCCTCGTTTACAGTGAGCCCAACCCCATATCGTCAGTGGAAGTTCTCAAAGAAAGGATAATTAATGCTGCTAACGACATAAGAAGAACATTAACCACTGGTGTAGTGAAAAGTGGACTACGTGAAAGAATGAGAAAATGTGTGCGAAATAGAGGTGGACACGTAGAACATGAACTATAAAAATTTATTCAAAAACATTAGGTGAATAAATGTTATTTTGAACTGATTTATTGTTTCATTTAGCTTACTACAATCACCCGTTAGACCTACTACCTGAACCTTTCCAACTATGTTTTTTTCTATGAGTTTAAATACAACCCTAGGTTGTTATACCTCGTTGGATAGCTGATAAAATGTAGATGTTTTTAAGCATATCTGCAGAGCAAGTGCCATAATAATTTTTTGAGATATCCAGAAAAGAAAAATATTTTTTTATAATTTGTACTTATTTTCTTAAGTTTCGATCGTCTACAATGAACTATTTAGTTAACTTACGTGCAATTTTAGTCATTGAGGTCATTAAGCATCTCATTCTTCATGTAAAAAACCAAAAAAATAATCATAAGAGTCAAAAAAATTCAAAATATTCAATTCAATAGCCGAAAAATTGGGCATTTTCATAAAAAAAAATAAACTCGAATATCTCGAAAACGGTTAAGTTTAGGATGGGGGGTTCCATAGTGAAATCATTCAGAAATGATGTGTACTACACGCCCTTAACGGATCTAGGTCGACTTTTCCTGTAACCCTGTATACACCACTCACAAGCCCTGTAGGTATCATAAACAAGTTTCCAGTATAGGCATATAAACGAGACCGGTCTTTGGTATTCACAGTCGACGTACAAGCAATCTATATCGAGACATGTTTTTTATATGGAAACATTTAAGAAATATCGAGATATATATATTATTATTATATGTTACATAAGCGGCTCGGAAAGGTCGCATAACAATCATTGGAAAAATACGTGTAAATCGTGCTAAGCAAGCTTTTGAGAAGTAACGAATGCCAATATACACAGGAAGTTATTGATTTTGTTGCTATTGAGCTGAGTTATATTCTGAATCTTAAAGCAGGTAATTATCTCAGTTTAATTATCTTAGAATCTGATCTCATGCAATCACAACTAGATGAACCTAATATTGATATCTTCAAATAAAGAGTGAATAGGCATCTTCTAGGCAAGCGCGCTCCACCTTAGGCTGCATCACTACTTCCAGCAAGTCTGATTGCAGCCAAGCGCTAGTCTTAAATTTAAAGAAAATGAAAAATAATAAATGAAATACATACCAGTTTGATTAATTACCTTTTCGTACGATAGTTCATATTTCGAGCTTCTTTGAAATTATCTGTATTCAGTACTGGCTTAGCCGTCCAGACTTATGAGAATATGTTTGTAGACTCAGCTATTTTACGCCAGCCAGTTGGGTTCACTTTTAGTATAGATAGGTAGATTTAACATAAAGCTAAAGCGCCGATCAGGTTTTAGTTTATCACCCTTGTGGTCGATACTCCGTATTAACTATTAATTTATGAAAAACAAATTCAATTACGCGTTCAAGCCCTCGCTCAAGAGACCGGTCGTTGGCTCATAAAAACAGTGGTGAGAAAGTGGTGATGGATACGTGGTGGGAACATTCCCACGGGCTGCGGCAAACTGGCACGACCCGTAGCTGGGTTTTTGCTTCGCATAACAAACGATGATGAAATTATTTGTATCGATGTCTGCTTCCAATGGTAACACGGTTTTGTTCTTCACGATAACTTACCGCATAAGTATGTACCTAAGCAGAAGCTTGTTTCAGAAGTAGGCATATAGGCAGGCAATTTTGATATTTTTGTACTCTCATTAAAACTTGCACGAGTTAATTTTGATGAAATTTGGTACAGGGATAGATTGTATCCTGGGAAGGACATGGCTTTTATCCCGGAAAATTCAAAAGTTCGCGGACGAAGTCGCGGACATCATCTTGGTACAAAGCGAGTCAAATTGATAGGCAACGAAACAATTACACTTCCTGTTTCATGAGATATAGGTAATGTAATATCTATTAATAAGTAGAACCATACCCATAAGGCATACTTTTCAGTTTTCATGCTACACATGTTATGTTAATTTGTTTTATTATGTCACCGTAAGATTGTAAAAACCGTTAGATTATAATCTAACTCGCGAAATTCTAAACTGTCGAAAGATTGTAAACTGTTCAATGTTCTGAGTGTAAATTTTTGAAATGTTCACTTTATTTACGTTTTCTTGTCTCTTTCTTGTAGGTTAGGTTAGGGTTCGACATAAATAATCAAGTAATAATCAAAACCTAAGTAGTGCACTACTTAGGTTTTGTCGTGTTTAAATACCTATCAGATTACAATCTAACGGAAAATAATGCGTTAAATTGTAATCTTTCGATAGTTTAGAATTTAACGAGTTAGATTATAATCTAACGGTTTTTACAATCTTACGGTGACAATTATATTCTACATTTGATTAATTACTGAAAGTTTTATTAAATTTTTAAGTTTTCTCACTCTCCATGATAGATAGATCGTTTAGATTTTTCAAGTGAAATGGTTTAAGACTTAAGTAAAATATTTATACTTTATTATTAATTACTAGATGATATCCGCGACTTCGTCCGCTTGGATTAAGATTTTTGATTCCCGCGGGAACACTTTAATTTTCGGGAATAAAAAGTAGCCTGTCCTTCCTTCAAATTTCATCAAAATTGGTTGAGCAGATGGGCTGTGAAAGCGTAGCAGACAGACACACTTTCGCATTTATAATATTAGAAACTATGGAATCGACTCATTTCTACTTTTCATTTAATAGTTTCAACTAATTTAATTATCACTAAGGATTTGAACTTGAAATTGATGTGCGATGCGGAAACTCTTGACTTGGGCGTGTATTTCCTCAGAGCTTTTTAAGCCTCGACCTCAGCGCATAAAATTCTCTCAGCTATATTATTGTGGATGTTTCCACAATAATATAGCTTTTGTACTAGAAGTCATCGCCGTGTTCGTTTCGGCTTTTAATTGGAGTGAGTTTTTCCACGCGACTCGCACACAATGGCACGGGAAATGTTTAACATTTGAGACAATTGAGCGCACGCAACCGCGGCGTCGTCGTATCTACACGTGAGAATTCCTCTATTAATCGCTATATTATTTCGTTGAGGTGAAATTGAGTAGTCGGTTCTACGAATACAATTCTGTGCAAGGGTTTTTATTGTTTCGACCTTGCATGCGCACATTATTTTATAGTTAGTGTCATTCGACTCTAAGGATGGATGAAGTTGATGCAGAATTCTAGCATCCAAAAGATGCCTAAGCATCAACGGAGCGGCATTCACGGCTCGTCACTTGTATATATATGCATTATACTTGTATAATATGTAACCGTAACATTATAAAAACCGTTAGATTATAATCTAACTAAAACTGTCGACAGATTACAATTTAACGCATTATTTTTCGGTACGTTGTAATCTGCTAGGTATATTAACCCGATAAAACCTAAGTGCCCGGTAGTGCTAAGGGCACTACCTGATTATTTATGTCGAACGCTAACCTAACCTACAAGAAACAGACAAGAAAACGTAAATACCTACAATGAATATTTCAAAAATTGACACTCAGAATATTGGACGGTTCACAATCTGTCGACAGTTTATAATTTCGCGAGTAAGATTCTAGCGGTTTTTACAATCTTACGGTGACATATAATATGTTAATGATACACAAAACGCAACAGAAGCTAGTATTCATACAGCTGTAATTATGCAACGCGCGTCGCGGACGAGCGGCCGCGTCGACACGTTCGAAAATCAAATCCAAATGTCAAGGTGAAGGCGGCGCGAAAGGAAACGCACGGTGACGTCACCGGCCGCCATCTTGACAACGACAGTTCGGTACAGCCGCGTGTGCCGATCTCTAGTTTTAATTAGGACAGTAGACAATCAATGCGAATCTCCATTCATTGTTCACGCGCTAAATATAAATGTAACATCGTTATTTACCACAGGAAAAATTTATATGGTAGACATAAAACACATTGATGTCCGTTATTGTCATTTTTTTCGTGTATGATTGACATTGAATGTCGGACCAGCTTGTGCCTGACATTTGTTGCACCATGATACTCGCGCGTCACCTATTTCACCTTCATGCAAGTGCCGACAGCAAATGTACAAAGTTTCATCTCTATCGGATGAACAATATGCAAATGCATAGTTTACTGTTGGGATATTTAATGTTAGTTACTATTGAATTTCTCTCGATTTTATTCTTAACTCAAAACACTTATATTATACAATCCACATTTATATATTTATGCAAGCAGTAAGTAGTATTTATTAGTAGTAATAATTCTTTATGGCTTTGCTTCAGTAGGGTAAAAAGTAAATCATTATTTTAAAACGATTGTAAGATTTGTTCAAATAATACTCAGTGCCTTACCACTGACCCTAGGCGTTCTTGGGATGGTCGTAAATCCACATCACATGATTATAAATCGGCATTCCACGTAGAGAGGCGCGCAGTTGAAAACCTTTCACTTCAATAACAACAGCGCCTGGCCTTGGACTTGAATAACCCGCTCTATTGTACTGTTGAAGAAATAAGAGTAAATACTCGTCACGGGTAAGTTGGGCCATAAAATTTTACGATAAGAGAGAAAATATTGAACAATGATACAATTACTTACATACATAACTATGAACCTACTCATAAAAATAAAAAATGAGAAAAAGCTACAGCTGAGTTTCTAACCGGCCGGTGGTAGAGTCCTGGGGCCATACTGTCAACGCTTTGTAGTCAACGTAGTAACATAAGTTAGAACATATTATTGAAGTGAAAACTTCTTTCGCGTTGAGCACTTTTTGGTAGGGGGTAAAAATGTGGAATATGCGAGACCGACACCGTTCTTCTTAAAACAAAAGGTCTTAAGTAAAATATAGTACCTACATTCGTAATTAAACTTTAATGCCTTAGTTTTAAGGTTTACATTTGACTTTTTTTATTAGAAAAAAATATTTAAATATTCGTTTTCACTACTATCGGCAGTCCATATGACTTCCTATTTAATAGTTTAATGAAATCGCCATGCTAAGTACTATGAAACAAAAAACATTTATTTCAAAATCAATATCATTAGTCTATCTGATAGAACCTGGCATTGCAGCCTCGCCTCTTAAATCTTTGGTATTTTCAAATGAACATCACACGCATTTATAATAATACTTATATGTACCTATTCTAACAAAAACAGTTTAAGGCTTCTCTAGCTATTCAGTTGCATTGAGGAAGCTTAAACGTAATAGACAACTTAAAACGAGTCTTTAAATTGAACTTAAGGCAACATCTTCGTAATTTCGACTGATAATTAAGTGCAATAAATAATCACACTAATTATTGAATAAATCACCGCACTAAAAAAATATAACAAAAATTCAAAATTAAGATTATTTTATTAAAATATTATGCAGCCATGTTTAGGTAATTGCACAGTAAATTCTAACCTCTGATATTTAAACTAACTACTTAATAAGCTACATAGTTAATATTGTATCAGTTAAACCAATATTAAACAACATACAGAAGACACGATTGGTAAACGTGCTACTGTTATGATATTCAGAAAAGCTAAGAAAATATTGACTTTTCTTAATCTTTATAAAGAGCAAAGTATTGCCAAAAGAATGTTGAGAGGGGTGAGATCTGGAATATAGATTACTCTAGACATTAGACGGTTTTCACACGTTTGCCCCTTCAGTTGTTTTTGATCTATGTCAGGTATAACAAACTTTTTAATATAATTTTATTACCAAGTTATCAACTATGAGCGGAAAATGGATTTAAGTCTACTAGTTCTATGTTCTAAAAATAACTAAACATTTATTTTGGTAAGAAACTCGGACATACTCGCACGATCCAAAACGCCAGAAGCCGACGTTGTCCTTGCAGCAGCTTCATTCAAGTGTGACTTGTGTGACAAGTGGGTTATGTGAGCCAAATGACTTGTGGCCTAAATCTACTTCTTTCTGGACCCCCCAAAATCATCAACGCCAGCGTGGTTGGCCAAGGCTGCAATGGCGTGATGAATTAGACAAATTCAAAGTAGATTGGCCCATAGTGGCACAAAATAGGGAGATGTGGAAACATCGGAGGGAGGCCTTTGCCCAGTTGTGGGACAGGCTAGATTAGATAAGATTAGATTAATTTCTGCGCGTGATGTAACGTAATGCATCTTTAATAACCTGTGATTGATGATAGGACTCTTCTGTTCATATTTGAGCGATAGATTCGACTGCCTCGCTCACGCTGCGTGGTCACTAGTCACGTTTTTGAGGTCACGTTGTTCAGATTGTGTAGTCACTACTATTGTGTAAACATTTTCATCATCTGTTGTTACTGCTTGAGAAGACTCGCTATTTACTTACTGATTAATTATAAACTTACTTTATATAATTTAGTTCTCTTGAATATGAATTGAGGTTTTTTTGGTTCCCGTGGGAACTTCTTAATTTTTCGGGATACAAATTAGCCTATGTGTTATTCCAGACTATAATCTATCTCGGTGCAAAATTTCATCCAGATCCGTTCTGCGTTCTGGCGTGATTGAGTAACAAGCATCCATCCTTCCAAACTTTCGCATTTATAATATTAGTATAGATTCCGCCCGAGTGCAGGTCAGTTTTTAGTAAATGTCAAAATTATTTGAGCGAAAACTTCAATGACAATGACATTTCATTTTTTCGCCAATAAAACAGACGTGATTTCCCTATCAAGGTCTTTTCTTTCGTGTTTTTCTCCAATTCTAATAATAAATCGAGATACGATATTATAAAATGGTTGACGTTATTTTTTTGAGATTACAGTTTTTTTATCAAATCATTTCACAATCAGCGGCATATGGTGTTAAGTATTTACGTGTGTTGATATGCGGTGCGTGATAACAACACAAAGTTGTTCTAAATAAAGGTCTCTGACATCAACGAGATCCGATAGCGACTGATAAAATAGACGGTGCGCGATGGATTGACGCAAATGAGGATTATCTTATCTGGATCAATATGGTTTGTCAAGGAGATGCCTTGGATGTCGATCACGAGGTAATACTTCATGCAGCACGTGTATATGTAATAGGAGATTTGTAATAGGCAGGTTAATGTAATTTAGGTGTTATATAGAAAACTGTAGTGGATTTTTCCAAATATTAAAAAAAAAATGTTTTATTTTTAACTTCAATTAATTAATTAACGTACGATACGATATACGAGATAAAATTGTTTTTCTCTCTTATCTAAAGCATAACTCATTACTATAAGTATACCTACTACAGTAATCAAATCACAATATTGTAGTCACATAAGACGTAATCATTGTTAACCTTATAACATGATACTATGACGTCAGACTGCTAAGTTTCCAGAACCAGTTTACATGTAGGTACTAGGTTACTACTACCTAGTAGCTACATGTTACACAGTTACTACCTACTTAAGACCGAGTTGGTACCTACCACAAGTGTTTCTTGAAATATATGATTGTCTGTTATAAGAAGTTTTAATGTGTTTATTGTTTCGATATCTGTATAAGTACTTGCTTGAAGTACCGCGATGACGTAATCGGTAATTTCATCAGTCATCACTAAGGTCTTTAGACGTATATCAGCTGTATTTACAAGAACTATCAATAGTCTTATCCTTTTTAAAGAAATCACTTATGTTGTTGCTATATTTTTTCTCTACAATGTTCTTCTGCCTTAAGACATGCATTTTAGCGTCAATTTCAAGATCTTTTACATATGTACCGGGGAAGAAAGTAAATGCAAACTATAAAGTTCTTTCTTTCTCTACGGCTAACTCAGTGACAAAGAGCCTAAATGGTTTACTGGATCAAGATTAATATTAGATCTTCGTATTCTTGGTTCAATCAATTTCAATGATCTTGAATTATAGTTTTCGCAAAATAAAGATACTCAATAGCTTATAAAACTAACAAAAGCATTTCAAACACGTTACAACTTACAACGTCAAAAGTAGCACTATGTTAAGTAACAAAGCACTTCAAGGTAATAGTTGATTGGGATATATCCTTATAGAGGCCACTTGGAACGAGGAAAAAGATTTTCCTTCTCGCGTCTGTTAAAAGATGATGATTGCGATCATTAACGTGGCAAACATTCAGGTTACAATTTATATGCATACTGTGAAATATTCGTTTTATAGACTTTTTAGCACATTACTGCCAAGGCCAGAAATAAAGCAATTTACGGCTGAGTAATGTCTGAAGGACGAGGCGAAGCCGAGGACTTCCCGAGTGATTCTTAAAGGACGAGGGGGCAGCCGAGGCCTTTTTATGTAAACGAGGCCGTAAATTGATATTTCGGCCGAGACTTGTAAAGTGATTTTCTCTTATTTCCGAGGACAGAATTTGTTAAGAAAGCTTTTCTACATTGGCAATAGATGGCGTTATCTCATCTTAACTCACGCTAAAATCTTATGCTGTATGGGCAATAATTTTAATTCTTATGAATTTCTTAAAGTAATGAAGCAATTTCCGAGTAAGTGGGAGAAAGATGCTTTATAACATTATGGTCATTTATATAGTTGATATTGGTAAGTATTTGTGCTGGGCAAAGCTAAGTTTGCAACCAATTGTGTAATTTGTTGTCCTTTAGTTTTGAAGCCTAATATAATTAATGTACGTAATGAGAAGAAAACTGTAACACAATTTACACAATAAAAGCTTTATTTATTTATTCATATCAGTCAGTTTCCTCAGATAACTTCACCAGCCTAGTAATAAACTGAATTACCTCCAGTAGGCTAAGAAGCGGAATCCGCCGGGTTCCTGTCCCTAAGTTTGTTTAGGACATACCTATGCCACTTATCTCTGTCTGCAGATAACGCCGTGTCGCGTAATCAGTAACACATACACCCATGTGTATTTGTCAACATAATACATCCCTTGTTTACACGCTGTCAGGATGTTAAACTTACTTAAACTTACTTACTTATGTTGTTATTTAGAACTTAAAAATCTGCCCCAGGCTAACTAGAGACTGGAGATTGTTATCATTTATGTAAAATTCAACGGGGAAATGTATTTCTGAAACCAATAATGAACCTATATATAACTAGCTGGCGCCCGCGACTTCGTCGGCGTGGACTGAGATTTTTTAGTTCCCGCGGAAACTCTTTAATTTTCCGGGATACAAAGTAGCCTTTGTGTTATTCCAGAGTCCAGACTATAATTTATCTTTGTGCCAAAGGAAAACGCCAGACTATGTATAGAGCTTTGCCCCACTTATTAAATTTCGTTTACAAGCATGCCGTATGTAGAATTTAATAGATTTTTTATTACTGATAACTATACATATATCTTGAAGCCTCTAACACTGGCGGTTTTTTATTAAAACTAAGTTTAAGTTGCAATATTATTTGAGGTTATATGCATGTTTAATTGTGAAATAAGTAAAAAAAAATGCTGTGTATCCTTACAATGCTCTTGCCAAGAGATATTATGGCTTTAAAATGAAGTAGGATACTCAAATGCCTGCATAGCTTGAGGTCTACCTGAAGTAATATGATACCTAGTTAATAAGCTTATGCTATCTTCTCTAACGATAGAATGGTTGACTCATTCGAAATAAAACAACTGTTAGTAATCATTGATTTATTAATCTTCATATTTATTAAATATGTAATCAGTCGCTACATTATCAAGAAATACTGCCGTCGTGCATCATTATCATTTTGATGGTAAGCCCAACATGGCAACAACATGTCTTAGGATCCTGTTTACACTCCAGTGACAACTTATGCACCTCAACGTCGTTATACCAATCGCAAGCAATGGTCATCCATGGAATATAGCGTAAAGTCGGCAAGATCGAATCAATATTATAGGTCTAGCAAGTTTTTGGTGAAACATTCAAAACAAGCACGGTAAACAGTCGACTTCGCTGAAACCACAATATAAACAATGATCACAAATCACAATGACATTGAAATCTTCAAATACGTTTGTCAATTACGTTTCATTGCACAAAATGCGTGAATGCGAAGGTAAGGTTTTAATGCAACTATTTTATTATTCATTGTTATTTACATTAAAATAATAATAATGTGTCATTTTCAATAATTAACAACACAAAATAACGAATTTAAACAAAGATCTGTAGTATGATATATGTAACTAATAGGAGTTTTGTGTTTATTAAAAACATAACAACTGTAGTTTTATTTAGTCGTGTATGCGTAGAATGTAATGCAAATTGCCGCAAGAGAAATAGGAAGTGGACGAGGGACTTGAATTACTTTTTTTTTACATTTTTAAATCCGCAACTTTTTTATCAATAATTATTAAATCATACGTGGTCATAAATTCCGAAGATAATTTTAAAAAGTTTACATTTTGTGTAAATTATGAAAATTGGTGGGGCAAAATCTGGCATTCTCTTTTCATCCAGATCGGTTCAAGCGTTCAAGCGTGATTGAGTAACAAACCATCCATCCATCCAAACTTTCGCATTTATAATATTAGTATACCTAGGTAGTTTAGATGACAATAAGAGCGCTAACTAAAAATAAGAAAGGTAAGCTGTGTATATTTGTCTATATGAGGGCACCACAAGCTACTATAATAATATTGATGTGACATGTGACGCCCCCGCAACGAGTACTGTCGCACTACAAGCAACGACAGAGCCACGGGCGGCCGGCGTGCGTGATAACACTATCAGCCGGAAACTTTCCACTCGCTCGTATCGACGTAGTAACTTAATTGTTTGTGTATTTGCATACTCGCCATTTCGTCTAACCGGATGCTCGTATCACGACATATTCGATAAACTTATAATATATAATTTATTTATGTGCGCGCTACATTAAATACCTAAGATAGAATATATTATTATATTCAAGAAAATGTATATATTTATCTATATAGAGAGTATAAGGAGATACGTTCTTTCCCACCAGTCGTTCGACGGGAGCGTCTAGACAGAGTAATGCTGCGGGGAGACATGGACGTGGCGGAGGATGAGGAAGCTGTCATTCTTATGTCTTTGTATGCAGTTTTCTACCTCTAGGTAGTACAACTGTCATGTTAGCCGGGTCTGCCATTTGTAGGGGTGTCGCCGTCAACCCACTTGAATGTACACTTACGCTGTGATGGTACTCGAAAATAGCCACCAAATCTGTCTAAACTTACAAATTACAATATTACGCGTAGGACGTGACAACTGACAAACCAATTTCGCATAAGGATCAATCACATGCAAACTATATACTGCCCATTACAACTGGTACGAGGTACGACTCATTATTATATTCAAGAAAATGTATATATTTATCTATATAGAGAGTATAAGGAGATACGTTCTTTCCCACCAGTCGTTCGACGGGAGCGTCTAGACAGAGTAATGCTGCGGGGAGACATGGACGTGGCGGAGGATGAGGAAGCTGTCATTCTTATGTCTTTGTATGCAGTTTTCTACCTCTAGGTAGTACAACTGTCATGTTAGCCGGGTCTGCCATTTGTAGGGGTGTCGCCGTCAACCCACTTGAATGTACACTTACGCTGTGATGGTACTCGAAAATAACCACCAAATCTGTCTAAACTTACAAATTACAATATTACGCGTAGGACGTGACAACTGACAAACCAATTTCGCATAAGGATCAATCACATGCAAACTATATACTGCCCATTACAACTGGTACAAGGTACGACTCATTTACATAATTATACATGAGATGTCAGTTGTTTAACTAATAGTCGGAATGACTGTTAACAGTTACTTACTTTGTGTCACATTACTTTATTTATTTACAATCTTCAACGGCTTCTGATGACTCTATTCTAGTCACAAAAAATAATTAGTGAGAAATTATGTATTTAGTCTTGAAACACACAATCAAAAGATATTCCTTAACATATCCAGGCGGTAAGTAGACAACGAATAGGAAATATTATGTATTATGTGAGACCAAAAAAATTTTGCAAAAACAAACATTAAAATAGCGATCTTGTTTGACACAGTAAATTACTCCAGTGGTTTTCTGCAAATAAGAAAGAAGAAACGCTACAATGGTAAGCTTGAGTTTGACATACAATAGGTACTAAAATCCTAGATCAATGCATACAATAAGTGGCACAAGTTTCCCTACATGTAATAATGATATTTCATTTCATTCTTCTCCAGCTCCGTCTATTAATTTAAACCCGGAGATATAAAACCATACAGGTGTGGCAAAAGTCTGTGTGGTTTTATTACTTCCATGAAGAATTGCATCTTCATGGAATTTTCTTGCTTTAGATTTTAGAAGGTTAGATATTTTGACCACTTGGGAGTTGCGGCGACTTGCGACTCAAAACGGCTGGGATCGTCGAGGTGCTTGAGATTTCACCCTAGCACTGTTTAGTAACACTGCTTCATTTTCATTATTTTTATACCATCCATATCTCAAACTGTTCTATTGACCATTATAAAGATATTCTGATTCTGATAAGATCCGTGCTCGTGCTCAGTAGTGGACCAACGACGAGAATGAGATGAAGAGATTTAATGATTATTAAATAGAGGATCTACCAAAAGTCATGATATCCACGTCCCCTGTTAGTAACATGTTGAATAACCATTTTAAACTATCGATTAAACTAAAAAGTGCGTCGAGCTTTGATGACGTTACAATTCAGTATTTCATATAAAATATCGATCTAAGCACGCGTTTATGACGTTTGAAAATAAATAGTTGCTGATTAAACTAGTTGTCAAATACTAAAAAAAAATTGATATACGATACATTATGTAGTTTAAAACAACAGCATGTAACAATTTGAAACAAAAAAATTAGAATTTTGTTATACTACCCGTGTTTTGTAAACAATACAATGACTGGGTGGTTGTATTCGTAACAGCCGTAAATACCTAAAGGTATATCCACTCGGGGTGGCTGAAGTCATCGTTTATTTTCCTTGAGGAAAGCCAAATTATGTCGTCACTTGGCGATTACCAATTTTCCTAATAACCCTTGACGAGAATCGCTTAATGGTTTCGCGACAAGATGAAGTGACGAATCTTAAATCATCAGGGCTTGTATTATTTATTTATTTATTACAAGTTTCCAGTTTTCAATTTATTTTACCAAAAGAGATTACACAAACCACGCAAATATAATCAACAAATTACTTACTTACAAGAAAACTTACAAAATTAACAATTTGGCCATTTGCGTGGGTAGTTGCGTCTGTAATCTCTCCTGAATAAAATCTGAATAACTAGTTACATCTAACAGATTACAATCTACCGGAAAATAATGCGTTAAATTGTAATCTTTCGACACTTTGCGATCTCGCGAGTTAGATTATAATCTAACGGTTTTTACAATCTTACGGTGACATATCAAGACACGCGGAAGCGTGTCCAGCCAAAGTTCAAAAAAACTGGCGAGCAGCACTGTGTGTAATATTACACGAACCATTTGGAGCCACTTTTGACCCCCTCATAACTCAAAAACTATTTCACATAAACATGTCAAATTTGGCGCATATATTGAGACTCGTGAGATACATATGTGCTCCAAATTTCATAAGCACACTTCAAATGGTTATTTAGATATAAACGTACAAAAATCGACATTTTTATGCTCTACCTAGGTATAGATCAAAACTGTGACACGGGGCATACTACCATTGCTTAAAGCCGTATTATTTTAATATTGTTGACGTTCATGTTGTAGTGTTATAATCATTATTTTAAGGACATCAAAATACATGACATTCAACCGTTATTTTGAAACAATACTGCTTTAAGCGGTGGTAGTAACTCCGTCGTCCACTTCCTGCGGCAACTTGCATTACATTCTACGCATAGTGCATGCACAACTAAATAAAACAAGAGTTGTTAAGTAAAAAAAACTCCGATTACATAAATCAGGTCATAATTATTTCAATTATATAAAAACTAGCCAAGCCAAAGCCTTAGTCTTCAACATTTTATACTAAGTTATAAGAAGAAATGATATTTTAAGTTGTTATAAAATATTATATGTTGTTATAAATAAATTTCAGGACTGACCATTGAACTTGGCACCCATTTAGATCTCACTTCTTTTGTCGCTCAAGTCAACAACCAAGGCATATATATCACAATTTTGAACTTTGCTCTCATTTCACATTTATGTTTTTGATGGGATAAATAAATTGCAGGACTGACCATTGAACTTGGCACCCATTTAGATCTCGCTTCTTTTGTCGCTGAAGTCAACAACCAAGGCATATATATCACAATTTTGAACTTGGCTCTCATTTTACATTTATGTTTTTGATGGGATATATAAATTCATTCTTCCATTTCTTCAGCTGAACTAATAATTCGTAAACAACTGTTCATAATGTGGTAGACACCTATACCTGCACCGATATAGTGACTGTTTACTCAGCCAAGTTTCACAGAATGTGCCTATTTGCAGACGGTTGAGCTTATCACTAGTGTTATCAACCATGTTTATACACTTTGTATGGAACTCGTAGTAAGTATGTTGGTATGATTTTAACCTTGGTACAAAGTAACCAGGCTTATCTACCCCGGTTTATTTGCGTTGTTGCCTTAAGTTATGTCAAACTTAAAACGTATATTTTCAAGGATAAATACCCGAAAAGACCTTCCTAATATGTATCGATTGAAGTTGCTCAAGTCAAAATTAGGATAGAGCTTGGTTATTTTGAATTCTCATATTTTATCATATCAGTGACTAGCTTATGCCCGTAGCTTTGCTCACATTAAGTTTGATTTTAATACAAATTGCAAACCCAACTTTTTTTTAGCGCCTTATGGATAAATTTCAGCCCGAACCGTCCAGTAGTTTGAGCTGTGCGTTTATATACCATTCAGTCAATCAGGACTTTTATATGTATATAGATTATACCTCGGCTCAGTGTGCACATTAACTCTATGATCTGCAGGCTGCAGTCATTTGCAGAAACCTCTTTTTATCCCATTACCGAGTCTCAGATACCCATTCCTTCAAGAAGAATACTTTACCTAAATTGGCACAGTATTCCCTCGTTTATTAATGAAGTCAGTAGGGAAAAAGAATTGTTAGCATTATTACTATTTGTCATTATATCTCATGAAACAGGAAGTATAATGTCTGTCAATTTGACTCGTTTCATGTCATTACGGACGCCATGTTGAAAATGGTTCCTATAAATACGAGTGTTTTGACATTGGTAGTTCAGTCTCCTGCCGGTAGACCCAGTGATTATTGAATACTTTTGTGTTAAGATCGCAATTTTATTGCGCGGATCAAATGAATATTGTCTTTAAGTTTAGCCAACTCTTATCAAATTACATTAAATCTCACGTGGAACCTCTGCAGTTTAATCATTTACTCAAGCGTGCAAGTTCAAATGAGAGTACAAATATAATTATTAGAAGTTTCTTATTAATACCGACTTCTGGATTGTGGCTTACAGAATTAACTAAGATAAGATTTGAAACTTAACCCTAATAGGTAGATAAAAAAGGTGTTTTAAGCCTCGTAGTCATCTATATGGAATTGTGCTTCATGGGTCAAATGCATGTCTGCAGATTATAAATATCCCAGATTAACTAATTCGCATCATAACGCTAAATATCAATTTGGATTGGAATCCTACTAATAGCATTCCAAAATATGATAATCTTATGGTTACCACTTACCAGGCTCCAACGAGGCTCCATTACGTCTGCCTGCTCCATTGTCAGTTTGTTTGCAATTCCTTTTACGGCTGACTGATTTCCGAGAACTTGAACAGTATCGTCGGCTATTATCATTTTTTTGCAACTCATGTTGTCATATGATGTCATGGTTCGCTTACGTTTGTTTTTGAGATTTTTTACCTTACTTCTGTTGCTGTGTAATTTGGCTTTTGTTATTCTAATTACATGGTTAAAAAATATGGATTTGGAGAACCTAATCCTTCTGCCTTCTAGATCATTTTGGTATTTCCAAAGTGATAGAGAAGTGTCCTCCTCACTCCGCATCTGAAACAAAATACAAACTTGAACGTGTATAAAGTCGCAATGGTAACTGCAAAAGTTAAACGATAGGACAATATGAAGAGATGCTGTTACTTTCGTCATACACGAATCAAAATCTCGTTTTTTTTTTTATATATATGATTTTTCATACAGTAGTAGTATGCTCTTCCTTCATAGTTGCAATGATTTCAACGAGCATGTTTACTCTAATCGCGAGCAGTATAATTCAAATTCTGGTCAAATACCTAAACTCTGGAACAAAGACGAACAATCAGGGAAATATCTACCACACAAGTGTCGCATTTCCTATTTATTATTTTTCTCATATCGTCAAACAGAGGCCTAATTGTGTAAGCAAATCGTTTTCATTTAACAGCTTACAACGTATATCCGAACTGTTTATACTCCATCATACATTCTTTTAGACGTGGAGGTATCTTTGAACTCCTTAAAAAGGTCGAATTATCCGTTTGATCTAATGAAATGATTACGATTACAATATATATATATAAAAATCAATTGCTGTTCGTTTGTCTCGCTAAAACTCGAGAACAGCTGGGCCGATTTAGCTAATTTTGGTTTTGAATTGTTTGTCGTAGTCCAGGGAAGGTTTTATACCAGCAGGACAACGTCTGCTGAGCCCACTAGTTTTCTTATAAAATCGGGGTGCAGATACCGCAACCGTAAGTGACACCTCTGAACAAGGCCCCACACTGTCTACCGAGCGCCGCACATGTCCGCTTGGAATTGCCAATTCTAAATAATCGCTCCATTCAACTCCTATCTGATTACCCTGAATACTCAGAACTGACTCCGCTGTTTTTCCACGAGTCTGCCACGGGCAAACGATAGTGTACAGTTAAATAGTAACATTTGCGATTAAGTAATGGACACAACCGGTTAGGATGTGTTTACTGTAGAAATTTCACTGCTGATATTCTTGCCAGACGTTAGGGACAGCAACAGACTACCATGCATGAGTTCAACCCACCGACGGCCCACCACTGAGCACGAGCCTCCTCTTAGAATGACGAGAGTTTTGACCATAATCCTTTGCTGGCCAACTGCGGATTGGCAGGATTCACACACCTTCAAGGCAAGAGTGAATAGACATTTTCTAGGCAAGCGCATTCCAACCTAGACCGCATCATTGCTTTACACGAAGCTTGATGGTCGATGGTCCTTTGACAACATGATGGAAAACTTTGAGGCTACATGTTTCATCACAATGTTTTCCTTTGGCGTTACCATACCGTAGTGTCAGCAAAACACAAATACAATTTAAATACCAAAATAATTGGTGTCTTTTATGGTGTTTTGTTGGAATTGGAACTACGAGTAAGTCGTTGGTAGTGGTAGTAAATGGTTTTGTCGTCTGTTCTGTTATCTGGCTTTATGGTAATTCTACCTTGAACCAGAGTCCAGAGGAATAGCCAAATTTATCCTTTCATATTGATTCTCAATTGACATGTTATCTTGTCGGATATATCAAAGACACTATGCAATCTGGAAATTTTTAGTTATTCAGAAATAAAATGTGCTTGCACGCTAAACAGTCATAATTATATTAGTTCGTTGTTAGTCATTGTTGATTTTAATTATTAAGCATATTTTCACGCGTATGCAGCTAATTGAGTTCATTAGGTACTGTTTATTGAAAACAGGCTAACCGCAAAATGAACCTAGTGTTGCCTTATTTGCTAGAACTGCTAATAAGTATTATTTAAAAACAAGTGCGTCATTATTGCGTTTTAAGTGAACATTTATGCGCATAAAACTTCTTCGAAAAACGAAAAACTTGTTCAACA
This sequence comes from Erebia palarica, assembly GCA_964035005.1. Taxonomy (NCBI): domain Eukaryota; kingdom Metazoa; phylum Arthropoda; class Insecta; order Lepidoptera; family Nymphalidae; genus Erebia; species Erebia palarica. Next base: position 16,124,284 of record OZ035989.1, read on the forward strand.
TGTGGGTGTATGGATCTATCCTAAGAATCTCTTAGACAGACTGCGTCAAGAATACTTAAAGATAAAGATAATTTTATTGAAATGAATAGCGCCTTATTACAGATACTTACCTCCATCTAGAAGCGGAAATTAAAGCATTTTGGACACGTAATGCGTAAGTAACACCAATAAATATGAACTCCTTTAACTCATAATGTGCAGGGAAAAGTGGAAGGCAGAAGAGGAGGCCTGGCCACAGAAAGATTGTGGCTTGGGAACATCTGTGCTTTGGAAAAAGCACAAGATCTCTGCTTAGTGCAGCGTATTTGTAAACGATAAAAGAGCATGGAACTGCAGTCACTTGTATCTTTATAATGACTCTAATTTTTTATTGAGAAGAGCTACCACTGAGTTACTTGCTGGTTCTTCTTGGTAGGAATCACATTCCGAGACAACGGTAGATTCACACGACGATTATAAAGTACTTGTAAAAACTATTTGAATAAAGAAAGATTGAGGTTTGAAGCGGTGTCCAAGTGCCAACCTTCGCATAAGAGAAGACACACTAAGAAGATTTAAATTAAAACAGTGGAGACTCATAGTCTCACCAGTCACCAACTTATCTGGCCCGGAGGCCATAATTGGAACAAATTTTTGAGCCTGTTTAGTTTTTTTTATTTATTTTATTTTTTCATAAACTAATACTAGCGACGCTGTCACCGGGTCAGATAAGTTTGTGAAACTATACACGTAGGTATACACATAATAATTGAGTAAGCAACAAGTCATAATTAAAAAATTTAAAAATACGACTGCCCTGCCAAAAAACGAACTAAAAAGTTAAAAATCTAAATTAATCTAGTTAATTATATAGAATCTAATTCACATTTTTATTCAATGATATTTTTTTGTGAATCACTGGATATTGAACTATAGTGTTATATATTTTTAGAATCTACTCATAATTTTCTAGATGATGATTATATAGTTAATCTTATTTTCGTATTTTTTTTTCAACTTTAGTCTTTAATGCGGGACGATGGTCACCCTAAAAATTTTTTTTTAAATTTTACTAGCCTATGTCATCCGGAATAATCTAGGGGTTCTATCGATACCTCATTTATCCAAATCTGTTCAGGCGTATAGAAATTATGGTGGAATATACAAACTCACATACATACATACATACATACATGAACCCTGAAAACAATATACTCCTTTTTCCAGGCAGTCGTATAAAAAGGGGAAACGATGATCATGCAAAAAGGATAATAAAATTGTTTCGTTATATCGCGAAATAGTTAATAGGATTTTCCTGTTCATATCGAACTCCAAATTCATTCGGCTACAGAAAAATGTATGAATGAAATTACACGAATTTTAAAATGACCCAATTCTAAATACTAAACAATAACAACATAATATAACGTAACACAATACACTGGATATGGTAGTACGCTGAGCGTAAACCGGGACGATACAACCAGGACGCTCTAACCAGGCCAAGGATCCCGTGACCGGGTCGCCGTGACTGGCTATTGATCTCTACCAGGCCGTCCGGGTACAGATGCTGACAGCTCGCGAACTTGGGCTGGTTGTCAGGGAACTATGGCAAACGACACTTAACAGCAAGTCTCGAAAAATTTAAGTTTTTTTTCAGAAAAGCCGCCTGTCTACAATCATGATATTAAGTAATGATGAGGTCTAGGTTGGAGCGCGCTTGCCTAGAAGATGCCTATTCATTCTCGCCTTGAAGGTACTTAAGTTATACGTGGCTGGGAATACGTATGCGCTGGAAGGAGATACTTAATTTTATAAATGCGGAAGTGTGTCTGTCTGTCTGTCTGCTACGCTTTCATGGCCCATCTGTTCAACCGATTTTGATGAAATTTGGTGTAGGGATAGTTTGTATACCGCGGGAATCAAAAAACCTTAATCCACGCGGACGAACTCGTGTGCATCATCTATACTAATCTATACTTCTATACTAATATTATAAATGCGAAAGTTTGGATGGATGTATGAAATTTGGCACAGAGATAGATTATAGTCTGGAATAGCATATAGGCTACTTTTTATCCTGGAAAATCAAAGAGTAGAGTAAAAAACTATTTTAGTCGAGACCACCTGAGTAAACCGGGAATTTTAACAACATACAAATCGAAAGGTTAACTGAAGTGAGAAAGTGATTCTAGAAGCCAAGAAGACTTCATGAGCTAATTTGTCAGAAGTAGACAAGTCTTTGGCAGTTCAGCGAGAAACGTAGATTGAGATCAATGAACTAGGAGATATAATTAATGATAATCTTCATTCCTAGTAACAAAAAAATTTGAGTACTATGTGACAGGACCAGCTGCGATCGGTGAGGATCTACATAAATACATATAGCATGGTCCTAGAAAAATATAAATGTAACTGCCTCATTGGTCTAGTGGGTGGCATGTTCTACTGCGGCCGACGGGGTCCCGGGTTCGACCATAACCCGTGGTCGTGCCATAATTAAGTATAGGGTTTTCTGACTAGAAATTCTCAGTACCTACTAGCCCAGAGTTAGGTAGTTGGCGGTGTTTCACCCGCGTGCCTCGAAGAGCAGGTTTAGCCGTCGGTCCCGGTTGTTAAAGCCCGCCAATCCGCATTGGAGCGTTGTGAGTCTGAGCTCTAATTCCCTCTCTCCTATGAGACTGAAAGCCTGTGCCCAGCAGTGGGACGTAAATGGACTGTAGTGGTGGTGGTGGCTAGAAAAATATCAAGTTTCTAGAACCAGAGGAGGTGCTTAAGCTACGTTGATAATTATTGATATGCCAGTCAGTTTATCCTTTCATATTATGTAGATTACACGGTCAAAATTACACATTATCAGAACCGAAAATACATTTACAATCCGATTGGCAGACCGCTATGACAAAGTAAAAGATAATGATACCACTATAAAATTAATTAGGTGAATGATAGTGCTATCAATTAGTTAACCAATATAAAATTTTCAAGTTACAATTTTTGGGAAATTACCTCTCTCGTGATTTGAAAGAAATATTGAATGAGAAGGTTGAAACAAAGGAGAAAAGTTGAAAAAAAATTCGCCCCCTGGGACCTTAGTACCAGTTTGTTCGCTACATTGTGACAAATAGTTGATTACCTTACTCAAAGGTGTAAAGACACCACAGAGAAGATAATAGTAACTTAGACTCTCCTATGTGGCTAAAATGACGACTGAACAAACCTCCTCCTTCTGACAGGCCTCCTTCTGATTTCTCCACAACTCCCTCTTCTGCGCCTCTTCGGGCCACCTAAGTATGGAATCTCAGTCGCCTCGACCTGCCACGCTAGTTAGTGATGATTTTGGGGGATCGAGAAAGAAGCTGTCAATTTTTTGTCATGACCTTTAAAGGCTGCTAAAAATTAGAATCGTCTGATATCGGCAGGGAGTGCGTTCCACTATAGGCGTACTTTTTTAAGGTGAACTAGTCTGCAGAGTATGATCCCTTGGTTTTGATTTGGGTGATTTTTAAGTTCTTGACGTTAGGACACCTTGCGGTCTATGCTGGATTTGGAAGGAGCTAAGGAACCTGAGACGTTTTTTTTAGGTAAGGGGGGCAACCATGGGTGGTAAAGAGTGTCATAAAGAACAGAGATGATTAAGCATGCATTATTCTGCTATAAGTTCAAATGAGATTATAGTTTTTGTTAACCCAAATAAAATTTACACGACTTATGATTTTAAATTCATTGGGGGTCAAAGAGGCTTCAAAAATAGGCCAAGGTGGGGTTCCCCTTCAACTAAGTTGACACGAGTGTTCTTGTCGTACCTATTCACCGCGTAGAACTTTTTACAGAATAAAAAATAGAGGTCCTTGTAAATAAGATTTACATTAATGATGAAAGTGACCCTTATTCATAACGTTTTTAAGATTTAAGACTAAGTATACTGTGACTACATGTGACTGTATATAATATTAATTCTTATGCCTTTTACGATGTGGTTTTAATATAGCAATCATAACATCTTTTATTAGTGAAAGCTATTTTTTTTTTTATGTGTTCCTTCCTTTTTTCCTCCGACATGGCGATCGAAGACTGTTCTAGATCGGTACTATGAATGGCTTTCTTTTTTTTTTAGCCTTTCTTTTTGCTGTAAAATGTTACTTACTACACAAGTGCGTACGGTTCGTTTAGGACACTTAACTACACATACATTACATGAATGAAAGCTACATCTTAAGCATCTTCTTACATAAATTTCTTTCAATTTTTTTTTGTTCATTTGTCATATTTTGTTTTTGTTTTGTTTACTTTTTTTTTTCTTCTTATTAACTCATGCTTTCCTTTTATTTATTTTTCCTATTACAGTTGTAATTACATATTTAGTATGATTATATAATTTACAAATTATATGCTTATTTATTTATTAGTACTAAGTGTTACATGAACTGTTGTATTTTTTTTTTACATAGATTTGTATTATATGTAGGATGTTCACCATCCTATTATTAACGTCTATGTATTCTAATTAGTATTAAAGCAATGCTATATTCTAAAATATATTTCTTAAATCTATCTTACATTCTTTTTCTAACTTGTTTGTTTGCTGACCTTTGATAAGCGAATGTTCATTATATTATGAACAGTTGCTATCCTGAAACTGCTTTTTTCATTGGTTTTCCACATAAAAATCAGAACCATTTCTAAGCCAATTTTCACTGAGAGAACTTTATTACAGTGAAAGCTATTATAATTCTCATTACAATTATTTACAGCTTCAAATTGCAATCTAACTGTAATTGTCTTACTCTATTTACTTTATTAATTATATACAAATTAATTCTTAATTGATCCAATTTTCCAGAAGTTATAATTCTCGAACTTTTATCTCTAACCTTCCTCGGTTTTGATCGAATGAAATTTCTGAAAATCCTTTGCTACTTCGTCACCTATCCCGAAAGAACCCTATTGTTTTTCGGGATACAAAATAGCCTATATACTAAGCCGGCATCTTAGTGCCAAGTTGCAATCAAATCCGTCAAGTTGTTTCGGCGTGATACCCGCTACAGACAGACACAAAAATTACAAAAAACAATTTTTTGGTCTTTGTCTCGATAAGAAAGCTTCCAACAATTAAAATTTTCAAAAAAAAAAGAAATTACAATTTTATCATAAGTATAGATGGATATTGATTTGTCTAGGACCTAATAGATAAATTTGAGATCGACTGATATATGGGTTATACTTACTTATTAAAAACATTCTCTTTAAATGAATTTCGTGAAGGGTCAAATATTCACATTAACGAGAAATAACTTAATTAGCTCGTGCCCAGGGAAACATATAATATAGATTTTAGAGCATTGTTGAACAGTATGAATTCATTCGTTATGTAACGCAGGCCTCTCCGTGAACCGGAAGGCGAGTGTAAAGACCGGGTCACATTGAGAATCGGGCCAAGGATTCTGCAGCAGATAATATCGATCGATAAAAAGGAGCCAGCGACTAACACCCTGTATCCGTTTTCATTCCTTCGTCTACAAATCTACAGTGTTTTGAAAAAATAAAAGCATAAAAATTATAACCCTATATTTTTTGTAGGCTTTTATTGTGTCGCATTGCCTTTGGAACATTCGTTAATTTTAATTATTCTTATCTTACTGCATTTTAGAGCTATATTCGCTTGCAGTGACATTATAGAGTTGAATATACGGTTTTGAATAGGGTTTTGAAAGCTCAGGTGCTTCTTTTTTGTTTCCAAAGGAGTCTGGGAACCTATTTCTATGAGCAACTGATGTATTTGATATTTTCACTTCCTTTGTAGAAGCTGATATGTCATTAAACAATTTGTGTCTTTTTCAAAATAATTTCTTATTTAAATCAATAAAAGATTTTACTTTGATTTTAGCGTTTGTAACATCAGATATTATTTTGCTAATTGATTCGTATCGTTAATTGAGTTGAATAATCTTAATTTTTATAAGCTTGGGATGAGGAAGGGCTAGCATAACTGCGGTTATCCTAGTCATACTTAATTGCTAACTTGTTTAGACTAGTGGTTCGCCCCGAACTGAGAGCTCGCGGTATCCATAAGATAGTTACGCAAAAGAGCTAAAGGGTTATTGGAAAAATGAATAAACTTTTACAGAGCGCCATCTATTGACATAATTGTGAAGTTCTGTTAAAATACTGAGCTCATTAAAAGTTAAATAATTTCGTTTCCTTACATTATTTATCTAATTTTAGTATTTGTTATTCAAGTACAGGATATAATTCAAATTATTGATCAAGTTTCAGGCTCAGCCTTTCAGAAAATTGAGAGTTCTGAGGTCACCTTTGGACGTTAGAAAATCTATTTTGAAAGCCACCCATTTCGTCAATTTTAGGAGAAAATTTTAAAAATGAATATTTTTGGACTCTATTCCTAATTATCTTTAAAATGGTATGCCACAACCCTATGTAACGCTATAAAAAATATTTTACTTCGCATTCGCTTCTACGAGAGCCCCCCTGAAATAAAGATTTTTATAATTTTTTAAGCCATATTCGGCTGTAGGCCATCGGTTTACATATTATGTTTAAATTTGAAGTAATTACGTTCCGTAATTCAGAAGTTATAAGGCTCTGATGGACGGACTGATATTTCCTCCCCGCTACAATGCATAAATTGAAATATAAATTTAACAATTTATAACTTTACCTCATTAGGCACCTACTGTAGAATGAGAAAATGCAAAATATTTATTTTATTTAAATCTGAGATTAATGTAATCAATGAATGAATAAATACACTTGGTATACCATAACACTTAAACAGAAAACAGTTAATAGAGCAAGTTACTCACTACTTAGAAGTTAGAAGAAATTAATGATGAGAGATTATCTAATGGCTCCCAAATTATTGAAAAATTATAGCAACCCTTTATTTGAATCTATTGATAAAATTACTGTTTATCATTTCATTGCCTATTAGTATTTTTTTAAACTCTTTGTAACTTCATTAGGAAAACTGCTAAAGCTTTAATCCTTATGATGTATCCATAATAGCCTCATAATCTCTGGTCAGATTCCATCTAATAATTGACTTTTATAAACGTTAATTCTAATGAAAGAAAATGACTGAGCCACTGTGGTACATTTACGTCGCAACTCATATTCAGCTATGCCAAACCTTCATAATTATTTATCATGTAGGTATATAGTCAGCAGGAAAATGATCATATTATTAGTTTATACATTTAACTTGTACGAATAGTCTATCATTATTCGTTTACCTATAATAATTTTCCTTTTAATATCCTCGACTAAAATAAGATCGCTTCGTGAAAATTCTAATGGTACCTACTAGAAATTTTCCCGGATTGAGAAAACAGCTAACACAATTAGGAAATAAAAAAGCAGGAAGCCTAGCACTAGAGAAATTTCTTAATTTCTGACGTACAGCTCAAATCTCTTTATTCAGAAAATTAAGATTTTGCACGTAGGTCCTCTCCCGTAAAAAGTGAGTTTGGGCAAAGGAATCATTAGAAACTTAAATCCATACGAATGAAGTCGCTATAAGTAGTTAGTATATCCATTTATAAGCATCTAACCTTATCTATCACGTATCAAGGGGACATCGAGTGCTAGCATCGCCCGTCTCCCAAACCCCAAATCGATACGCCCCACGCATGCGCAAGTGTCACCCATCTCGTTCAATAGCAGCAGAGAATTCCACGTCACCCCATATTGCACCCCTGTAAGGTAAACGACTCGCTAACGTTATGATAGGTCTAGAATCTGATATAATATCGTTACTTGTCTCTAAATCCGCAATAATAGGTACGTAATTTTATTGCTATATTCAAGTCGCATGCAATCTGAGCTGGATGTCATCAAGCCATTCTATCAGATGCCATTTTCTACACTAATATTATAAATGTGCAAGTTTGGATGGATGGATGTTTGTTACTCAATCACGCCAGAACGGCTGGACGGGTCTGGATGAAATTTGGCACAGAGATAGATTATGATTTATGGTCCAAACATCCATCTATCCATCCAAGCTTTCGTATTTATAATTAGTATAGATTCGGATAGAATGACAAAGTTTTTATACAAATTATAGTATCAAAGACATATCTAAACCAGCTATTCCCATCTTGAAAACGGTTTTAAAAATGTAACTTCTGAGTTTCTTGCCGACTCTTTTCTATAGTACCTACCTACTTTTTGAAACGCTGGTAGGCCAAATCATAAAGGCCAAAATGACGTACATGAAATTAATATTTTTTAATTTGAATTGGAACCCCAAAAATAGAATCGGAAATTTGCGGAATAGTAGTAAGAGTCAAACTCAAATATTTTTATTGATGTAGAATTTGACAAGTGCTTTAAAATCGTCGAGTGTATCTACCATTTGTTCGGAAAGCCGTTCCTATCGAAAAGAACCAGCAAGCAACAGAACAAGCAAGGTTAGGATAAATTATAAACTACAAGACTGAATAATGACTGTTTGAATGGTCAAAGGTATGTCTGTTGATTAGTTCGGAAATCCATTATCTTCATCGATTCCTAATGGCTCGGATGTACCTAATTGATGGAATTCGTCGCAGTCTTTGTTACGAGTATCATGTAGCTAGAATGACGCGAATTATGCTGTATGCATCAGGTGGAAATGTCGGTTTGATTCATTTTTGTTTCGTAATAGGACATTACGAACATAGGATTTTTTTTGTTTTATGTTTGGAGTTCTATTTTCGATGATTACGATTCTTCAATATCTTGTAAAGTTTGAACTGGGGATACAGAAGGATCTTAGAACTCACACAGATTATAATTTTATCAATTGATAGGATTACGAAGACATGACCCTCAGTAATGAGGAATACAATGCAGTCAGAGAAAAAGATGTTTTTTTTTTTCATTATTTCGCTAACCGATGTCGTTAAATATTGTCAGACAGTTTATCCTATAGATTTACAACTGTTATAGTAAAACAATGGATAAAGAGGGACCTTACCTTTAAAATTATCTATCCTACCCTTCTTAATATTTGTGAAAGTTTGGATGTTTGTAAGATTGGCAGAAATTTGGATTGGGGATAGTTTATAATCTGAATTAACTCATAATTAATTTTTATCTCGAAAAATTAAAGAGAATTCTCGGGAATCAAAATTCCTATAACCACGCGGACGAAGTCGCGGGCATTATCTAGTAACTAGTTAATTATAAAACTTAAGCACATAATTTAAGGCTCATGAATCCAGTACACACATTTTTGTTCACAGAGCCTGTGTGTCTACGCTTGAGCGGATATTGTAGTCATTTAGCTTATCTATTATGCCCTTAATCGTTATCCTTATCACTGCGTAGGCTTTTCTAATGAATAGGAATTCCTAGAATGATCGATAGCTCACAAAGAGCTTTTGGTTAACCTCAGTGTTATTCTTATCTATTACAAGAACCCTAACAAATGCTTCTATATTCCATATTAATCTGTGTATCTGCGACCACCACTACAGCCCATTAACGTCCCACTGCTGGGAACGGGCCACCACACTCCTGAGAGAGAGGGTATTAGAGCTTAGACCCACCACGCTGCTACAATACGGGTTGGCGGGCTTTAACGACTATTATCATGTTGGTGATAATAACCGGGACCGACGGCTTAACGTGCTCTCCGAGGCACGGGGGTGAAACACCACCAACTTCCTAACTCCGGGCTAGTATTCAGAATTTCTTGTTAGAAAAGCCCAACACTTAATTATGGCCTGACCCAGGACTCGAACCCGGGACCTCGCCGGCCGCAGTTGAATATGCTAACCACTAGACCAACGAGACAGTTGATTCGTACATATAATTGATTCGTTTCAAGTTTTTTGTCGAGAAGCATGCAATTCAAAATAATGCTATCAAAAAACCTGAAACTTGATCACCTACTTGACTTACCTGAAGTACCTAAGTCTACCTCTGTAAAGACTGTTATGTTCAGAGCATCTATATGAATTTCTCGTTCTAATTGAAAAATGCTAAAAATTCATTTCATTTACTTAAAGTCAATTTTTCCCAATTTTTTTCAAGAATTCCCATCCATTGTCAAGAAGTACCACTGAATACTCGAATCATATTTCATAATAAGTTGTGTGATATATTTCTTCAAATCTATTAAATACTCAAGAACATTTTTTATATTACACCATCTTTCATTACCATCAAAATGCATACCTTGGTCTCTTCATAGGCCGGCTTCGCGCATGTGACGTCACGAATCAATACCAACCCTCGCCTCGCCGCTTCTCTGCATGATGTAACTTATTTTGGGGTCTTTACTCCAGTCTTATTATGAGCCAATTTCAAGGGTGCTCGGGTGTAGATAACATCAGGATTATATTCGTAAATCGTGTAACCGACAGCGGTTGGGATCACGATAATATATTGTCCCTTGGCTTCGTCCTTTGTCTTTGTCCGTCGATGTTTTCAAGTATCTAGCCCTATGTCGTTGGACTAACTATTAAAATAATTAATTAGTTAAGTGATGAAGGGTCCAGCATTACTGACCATTCCAGATCGTAGCTGTTTGTCGTTAGTCTAATCCAATGTATTCAGAGTTCAGACTAATTAAAAATCAATAAAAAGTTGATAATTTATTTAGTAAACAATATAAATTGAATAATAATTTTATAACTATTTAAACCAAAAATATAGTTAAACTGTATAAAGCCAAGTGGTACAAATACAAAGAAAAGAGCACAATAACAGCTTATATCAATGAAATCTCCCCTAATGATCAAGGATTAATTACAAATTTACAACGGACAATGGAAACTATTACGTAAATTCATTAGCTAAATCCTCTAGCCGCCTACGTAACGTAAATAAACATTGACACGTGTTGGGACTTGGGAGTTGGCCCGGGCATGCGCTCCGCAGGGCTCTAGATCGATCTCTCATAGCCTAGCCGTCTATAGCTGGTATCTGTTGAATGTCGAGGGCGGGATAGTGGTCGGGAACAAAAGGCCCCTTGATTGAGTGCTGCACGGAACAAAGGAAGGCTGCAAAACCGTTGATTGAAATATAATTACAGAATCGGAATGATTTAATGCAAGTCATTATAATCTTAGCCATAACAGGTTTGAGGAAAAGGCTTGAAAACGGTCGTGAAATGCATTTCAAAATTCGAAAAAAATGGCGTATAAGATTTTTGAGAAAAAATTGGAATGTTGCTTGTTTCAGATTCCTCGTGCTTGAAAATCTCAAATCTGTTGTCTCAAAGGTGTTTAACGTGGTTTAACCAAATATTTATGTAGTTATAATTTAAGGTAAACAATCATATGGCTTGAGTTTCATAAATTAATATTGATTACTTCTTTATTATTCAACTTCGCAGTACGATAAAAATAATTGCCAAGTATTAAAATGCAAGTAAAATGTAAACTAAACAAAACCTTATTTAGAAATCCATGGTTACGGTATCTTAATACCTATTTAGAAAGAAATTCGCACCATAAAATATTATCAAAGAATATTAAAAAAACCAACATACTTATGTTAAATACTAAACTACTTAAATTGACAGTTCTCAATATAGTGCTGTTATTTTCCGAAGGGAACATTATAAAAAGGATGGCAATAAAATCCAAAAAAAAAAAAAAATTTAGTTGATTTGATTGTGTATAGCAGAATTATCCATATCGTGTCTAGAAATACCAAACCCCAAATAATAGTACGTAACGCCCATAACAGACGATGTTACATAAAGATCCATTACAAAATTCCATAGACTGTCCGCTCCAGAAAATCAATAGTGTACACCTACCCAGTATCCAACTACGAACTGTGCGGGGCGGGCGGGGTACTTTGCTACTACCTCCAGTTATTTGTCATGTAAAATTATTCATACTCCTGTTTTTTATTATTGAATACATGATGCCCGTTCGCGTGGATTAAGGTTTTTTTGATTCCCGCACGAACTTTAATTTTCCTAGATAGTGGCCTATGGCCTATGTGTTGAATACAGAATTACAGACTATAATCTATTTCTGTGGCAAACATCCAGATCTGTTCAGCCGTTATGGCGTGATTGAGTAACAAACAAATATCCATACATCCAAATTTTTCATTTATAATCTAATCTAATCTAATCTATCTAATATCTAATCTAATCTAATATATATGTCACCGTAAGATTATAAAAACCGTTAGATTATAATCTAACTCGCTAAATTCTAAATTGTCGAAAGATTAGAATTTAACGCATTATTTTCCGGTAGATTGTAATTTGATAGGTATTCAAACCCGATAAAACCTACACTACTTGATTATTTATGTCGAACTCTAACCTAACCTACAAGAAAGAGACAAGAAAACGTAAATACAATGAATATTTCAAAAATTTACACTCAGAAAATTGAACAGTTTACAATCTTTCGACAGTTTAGAATTTTGCGAGTTAGATTATAATCTAACGGTTTTTACAATCTTACGGTGACATATATATAAAATCGTTAAGGGATCAACGCACAGCTGAAACCGCTAGGGTTATTAACTTGAAATTTTGACAGTAGGTTTCTTTTATGACGTAGGCACTCACTAAGGAAGGATTTTTCAAAATTCCTCCCCTAAGGGGGTGAAATAGGGGGTGAAAGTTTGTATGAAAGTCCGTCATTTCTCAAGTTATATCCCTGAAACTTGGTATACGAGCTACTGGTTGAAAATGAAGAAATATGTGTTTCACAGTTTTTAAAAATTCTAACCCCGAAGGGTTGAAATAGGGGATGAGAGTTTGCATGAAAGTCCTTCATTTCTCAAGATATTCTCAAGTTATATAAACGAAACTTGGTATTTCGGCTTTCGATAAAAATTAAAGAATTATGTGTGTCGCAGTTTTTCAAAATTCAACCCCTAAACTGGTAAAATAGGGGTTGAATTTTTTTATGACAGCTATAGCCATGAAACTTGGTATATGAGCTGCGAGTTAAAAATCAAGAAATACGTATTTCACCGTTTTTGAAAATTCGACCCCCAAAGGGGTGAAGTAGGGGATGAAAGTTGGTATGACATGCCTTCATTTCTCAAGATATTTTACAAGTTATATCAAAGAAACTTGGTATTTTGGCTGACGATAAAAAATAAAGAAGTACGTGTGTCACAGTTTTTCAAAATTCAACCCCCAAAAGGTTTAAATAGGGGTTGAAAGTTTGTATGAAAGTCCTTCATTTCTCAAGTTATAGCCATGAAACTTGGTATATAAACTGCGGGTTAAAAATGAAGAAATACGTCTTTCACAATTTTTGAAAGTTCGATACTCATAGGGGTGAAATAGGGGATGAAAATTGGTATGTTAGGCCTGCATTTCACAGCATATTGCTCAAGTTATATCATCGAAGCTTAGTGTTTTGGCTTATGGTAAAAAATAAAGAAGTACGTGTGTCACAGTTTTTCAAAATTCAACCCTCAATAGGGTAAAATAGGGGTTGAAAGTTTGTATGAAAGTCCTTCATTTCTCAAGCTATAGCCATGAAACTTGGTATATAAACTGCGAATTAAAAATAAAGAAATACGTGTTTCACAGTTTATGAAAATTCGATCTTTAAAGGGGTGAAATAGGGGATGAAAGTTGGTATGAATGTCCTTCATTTCTCAAGATATTGCTCAAGTTATATCTACGAAGCTTAGTGTTTCGACTTACGGTAAAAAATTAAGAAGTACGTATGTCACAATTTTTCAAAATTCAACCCCCAAAAGGGTTAGATAGGGGATGAAAGTTGGTATGTAAGGCCTTCATTTCACAGGATATTGCTCAAGTTATATCAACAAAGCTTAGTTTTTTGGCTTTCGGTAAAAAATAAAGAAGTACGTGTGTCACAGTTTTTCAAAATTCAACCCCCAAAAGGATAAAATAGGGGTTGAAAGTTTTAATGAGAATCCTTCATTTCTCAAGTTGTAGCCATGAAACTTGGTAAATAAACTGCGGGTTAAAAATTAAGAAATATGTGCTTCACAATTTTTGAAAATTCGACCCCCAAAGGGGTGAAATAGGGGATGAAAGTTGGTATGAAATGCCTTCATTTCTCAAGATATTTTATAAGTTATATCAACGAAACTTGGTATTTTGGCTTACGGTAAAAAATAAAGAAGTACGTGTGTCACAATTTTTCAAAATTTAACCCCCAATAGGGTAAAATCAGGGGGTTGAAAGTTTGTATGAAAGTCCTTCATTTCTCAAGCTATAGCCATGAAACTTGGTATATAAACTGCGAGTTAAAAATGAAGAAATACATGTATCACAATTTTTCAAAATTCAACCTGCAAAAGGGTAACATAGGGGTTGAAAGTTTGTATATGAAAGTCCTTCATTTCTCAAAATATTGCTCAAATTATATCAACGAAGCTTAGTGTGTTGACTTTCGGTAAAAAATAAAGAAGTACGTGTCTCACAGTTCTTCAAAATTCAACTCCCAAAAGGGTAAAATAGGGGTTGAAAGTTTGTAAGAAAGTCTGTCATTAATTTTTAAGCTATATAGCCATTAAACTAGGTATTTTTTGGTAACTTGGTTGGGTTTTTTGGAAGTTTGGTTTGAAATGGAGAAATACCTGATTCCCATTTTTTTGTAAATTTTATGTCCAAGGACGTGTAATAGATAGTTAGTCCTCCAATCACGCCGCAACAGATCAACGTAATTTTTTGCATGGGTATAGTTGAGGATCTGGACAGTGGCATAGGCTAATTTTCATCCCAGAAAATAATAAAGTGCTGTGGGAATTGAAAAAAACTTATGCCACACGAACGAGTGACGCTCAATCACACCTGAACGGCTGAACGGATCGATTTGATGAAATTTGGCACAGAGTTAAAGCGTAGTCTGAAATAACACGTAGGCTTCTTCTTATCCCGAAAAATTTAATAAAGTCCCGCGGGAACAAAAAAAACCTCAAATGAATGTTTGTTACTCAACTCAATCACGCCAGAACGGCTGAACGGATCTGGATGAACTTTGATACAGAGATAGATTATAATCTGGAATAACACATAGGCTACGTTTTATCCCGGAAAATTAAAGAGTTCCCGCTGGAACCAAAAAATCTCAAATGGATGGTTGTTACTCAATCACACCATTACGGCTAAATGGACCTAGATGAACTTTGCACAGAGATAGATTATAGTCTGCAATAGCCAATAACACATAGGCTACTTTCTATCCCGTATAATTAAAAACAATCCAATCTACGCGGACGAAGTCGCGGGCATCAGCTAGTATTAGTATATATTTTAATTATACTGGCTGAACCGCCCCGGGTAGTTATTTTGAAAAAAAATTTCGCTGGAGGGATAGTTGCTCTTAGATCCAGTAATTAGGTCTTACAACTATTACCTGGGCGGTGCAAGCTTGAGAATCCCAAAGGTATGTGAAATCAAACCTCACTTTGCCCAATAATTCGGCCTAAAGGCCCTAACCTGTTGGCTGTTACCGCCCATTAGTTACTGATCAGGGAGCACGAGCTCCTCTCAGAATGAGAAGGATTCTGTAAATACATATAATCAATAAACAAATCGAATTCCATGTTTTATGTCTATGGCGCGTCTTTCTTGTCTCTGGTGCCCTCCAAATAAGTATAAGTACTCTAATGTTATAAATGCGAAAGTGTGTTTCTTTGTTGGTCTGTTGAAATTCAATCCTTCAATCACGCCACAACAGAGCAACGGATCGACATGATTTTTGCATGGGAGGACCTGGAGAGGGACATAAACTTTTTATCCGGATAATCAATTAGTTCACATAGGAATTAAAAAGAATTTGAATTGGCGAAGTCGCGGGCATCAGCTAGTATGTAAATAAATATGGCGGACACGAGATATAGCCACTACGCACGCGTATTACAGACTTACAGCCATATTGCTTACTGCTAGATCAATGCACTATTAACGAGCAGGCCTTTTCATTATACGACTGCCTGAAAAAAGGTGTATATTGTTTTCAGGGTTCATGTATGTATGTATGCGAGTTTGTACATTCCACCGTAATTTCTGTACGCCTGAACCGATTTTGGGGTGACCCGCATTAAAGACTAATGTTGAATAAAAAAACGAAAATAAGTTTAACTATATAATCATCTAGAAAATGATGAGTAGATTCCAAAAATATATAATAGGTCTTTACCTATGAAATTGCCGTTTCGTAAGGGAGGGACATAAAGTCGTTTTTTTTTAAATATAATATATTTATTTAATCAAAGTATGTACCATTGCTATCTATGTACTTTTGCCATCTCATAGGTAGTTCATTGAACCCTTTACTAAAAAAACCATTCGGACGGGAATCAATAAAATCTTTGAAGGCGCTTTGGTCTGCCCCATCGGAGTTGAATTTTTTCCCTTGCAGAAGTTATCCAAATTTCGAAAAAAATGGTAATCTGTTGGAGCACGGTCCGGGGAGTACGGTGGATGTCTTAGACATTCCAATTGAAGCTCCTCTAATTTGGTAGCCGTCTGTTGTGCAGTGTGTGGTCTAGCGTTGTCCTGAAGCAGCAGTGGCCTAGAGCGATTGACGAGCCTCGGTTGTTTAGCAGCTAGCTTTTCCATCATGGTTTGCAGTTGCTGACAATAGACATCCGCCGTAATCGTCTGGCCAGATTTAAGAAAGCTGTAGTGAATAAAGCTGTAGTGACACTTTCTTTTTCTGCAGCACTGGTACCACAATGGAACTCGTACTCGTAAATAACGCGATATTTCAAGTTTTCCATTTTGTAAACTGAGTGACGCAACGAAAAAACCAAAAGAGGAAAAAACAAATGAATAGGGGTTTTCAAAACCCAAAAGCATGAGTGGCCAGTACGACAAAACGGCAATTTCATAATATGTAAGGACCTAATAGTTCAATATCCCGTGATTTACAAAAAAAACATATAATAAAGATGTGAATAAAATTCTAAGTTTTTGGCAAGGCAGTCGTGTTTTTTAATTTTTTTAATTATGACTTGTTCAAGAATTCCAACTATTTTAATTATAGCCCTTGAAATTCCTGTCTTGCGCCACCTGAATCCTGCGACACTCTGCGACTCGCTTGTACGCCACGTTTTCAACATTTCACGGCCACGGCTATCCGTTCAATCGATTTTGGCGAAACTTATAACGGAGAAAGATCGCACCCTGGAGAAGGCTATCCCAGAATTTATTCCAGAAAATCAAAGAGTAACTACAGGATTATGCGGCCAGTGGCGTGCACAGAGTTTGAAGCAAGGGTAGGCATTAGTTAATCAGAAAACCTATTTACTGACTGTCATGATGAAAAATGAGCATTGACGTAATTTTGATTTGGGTAAGCAGTGCTTTCATCTCTATGAACTGCACGCCACTGATTATACCCTAAAACTGATCGGACGACGTCGCGGCCATTATCTCGTAACTAGTTCATTTTATAAACGTGCGTTCTTCGTCAACACTACGAGACTTGTTCTAGGTTCAGCATTCATTTTATCGGATGGTACTGATTTATCTTCAGTAAACTCTGTGTTGTTATTCTTTACAATTAACTCTTCACAACATTATAAACAAGCTATAACACTGTTATTATCATATATTATAATAGTTACCTATCATAGATGATAATGGTTAAGTTTCTTATGTAGGTACCTACAGAACTACGAAAAAAATTAAATGACAAGATAACACACCTTGCCTCGCTTGTATGATAGACATAGGTAAAATGTTACAACATACTTAAAATTCCAACTAAAGTAATACACTAAGGAATTTTCGTAGGAATAAAATCGGGTGGTGGAATACCTACCTTACGGGTACCAAGCTTTTCGTATACTTAGTTTTTCTACGGCTCTGATAGTTTCTTAGTTAAGATGATTTGTGAGATGGTAATAATAAAAAAATACCCGGCTTGTTGTTCTCAGACCACGGTGCGTTTGTAGCTTGTGTACCTATTGTTAGAGACAATCCAGAAGTAGGTATTATTGAGACACTTTTAATATAATAGGTCTTTACCTATGAAATTGCCGTTTTGTATGGAATAAGTGAAAGTACATATTTTTTCAAACTTTTTTATTTCTGTTATTCGAAGTATTCACCCATGCAATCGGCGCATCTTTGCCAACGCATTGACAGTTTATTGATGCCCTTCTTGTAAAAATCTGCTGGACGGGAGGCAACAAACTCTTCAAAGGCATTTTGTACTGCCTCTCGGGAATTGAATTTTTTACCCACTAAAAAGTTGTCTAAATTTTGGAAAAAGTAATAGTCGGTAGGTGTAAGGTCTGGTGAGTATGGTGGATGAGGGAGAGCTTCCAACCCTAGCTCTTGCAGCTTGGAGACTGTCTGTTGCGCAGTATGGGGTCGCGCGTCGTCGTGAAGGAGCAGTGGGGACGACCGACTGACCAAAGCTGGTTGCAGATGTGCAAGCTTCTCCATCATTCTCTCCAGTTCTTCACAGTACACATCTGCAGTAATGCTCATGCCGTTTTGTAAAAAGCTGTGGTGAAACACACCCGCACTAGACCACCAAACAGTGACCATCACCTTTTTAGGGGTCATTTTTGGTTTAGGGCATTGCTTTGGTGTTGAGCCAGGATCTAACCAACTTGCTGAGCGCTTTCGATTGTCGAACAGAATCCATTTTTCGTCGCGCGTAACAATTCGTTTCAAAATTTCTTCATTTCTTTGCCTGTTGAGTAGCGCAAGGCAGGTCTCGACGCGTACGTTGCGCTGGCGATCGTTAAGGTCGTGGAGACCCATCTATCAAGCTTTTTTACCTTGCCAATTTGTCGCAAATGGATCAATATTGTTTTGATGCTTACATCAAAAGCTGCTGCTAGCTCAGCTGTAGAATGAGTTTCGTCAGCTTCCACAATCGCCTTTAATTCATCATTGTTGACCAAAGTCTCCGGACGACCACGAGCTTCATTTTTCAAGTCAAAATTTCCAGAACGGAACCGGGAAAACCAATAACGGGCTGTGCGTTGGTTTGTACAGTTCTCTCCGTAAACGTTTTTGATGTTACGTATCGTTTGTTTCGCGTTGGTGCCACGACGGAACTCATATTCCATAATTACATGAATGTTTAAAGTATCCAAGTATAAGACGAAAAATGTTGAAATGTAATGAAAATACAACGCTAATCAGAAAACAAAAGTCTGGGTTTGTAAAAAGAATGTCATGGTTTTAAAACAAAATTAATTTGAATTTAGAATACAGAGCCATTACAAACTTTTTTTTTATTTGAAATGACCAGTACTGAAGAAAGGCAATTTCATAGGTAAAGACCTAATATTTGTACTCTCATTTGGAACTTGCACGAGCGAATGGTCACGTGTAGCGGTTCCACGAGCGATTTCATGGAATAAGATAAAAGTTAGCTAAACTTAAAGACAATATTCATTTGATCTGGCCACGATTGCTATCGTTAAGATCTAAATCAAATTGCGATCTAAACACAAATGTATTCAATAATCGCTGAGTCTGCCTGCAGGAGGAATGACATGAAACGAGTCAAATTGACTGATATTATACTTCATGTTTCATGAGATATAATGACAAACAGTAATAATGCTGACACTATATTGAATAAATGATATTGAGTATTGAGTATTAAGCATTACTTTTACACAATACGTATACCTATGATAGTCCTATCGTACCTTATCCATTATTTTAACTATTCTACTAACTTACTAATTATTTTACTACTTAACTTGTTAACTAAGTACTCTTACATAAAATTCTAACCCTTTATCTATCTATCCTATTTTTAACACAGTTAAATAGGATTTTAGACGAAATGGAATCCGGTTCAGATAAAATGCCTTATAACAATCCAATATTATATATTTTTTAATTCAATAATGAGCTTGAAACTTTTCGTACAGTGGTTTTTCACAACTTACATTCAAGTAACCAAAATTTAACAAGTTTGACCGAAGCCCAATTAATCCACGTGGACATCTCATCAAAATAAAATAAAAAATAATTTGAATTATTTAGATGGCCCGATAAATTCTCAAATTTCAAATTCTCTTGTAAAAAACCTTCATACCTACAGGCTTTGCAATCAGGTAGGTAAGTAATCGGATTTGGTTCTGAGGTTTTGGGCTTGAATACTGAATTCCATGTAACCTTTTGAATTACAGTTTGGTATGTTGTGTATTCCGATGTGGCGTACCGGTTCCGTTTTTGACTGACTTTCTATAATTACTTAATTATCGGTTTTGGCTTTTATGTTGCAGACTGCAATGAATATTTTTTTTCAAAAGAGCACCGAGTTTCTTGCTGATTCTTCTCGGTAGGAATGTCATTCCGAACCTCTGGTATATTCACACGACTATTCAAAAGCACTTCTCAAAGTCAATCAATAAAAAAAAAATTCAATAAAAAATATATATCTGAAATAAGTACTTTAGCTTTTGCACTTCAGAAATTTTAGTTTCAGATAGAATACGTCGTTCTTATTTTCCTGAAAGCAATAGCCTATAATTTAGGTACATACTTACCACCCTAGAGGTATATTACAGATTAAGTAGGTACTCCAGTATATCAAATCAAAATTAGGTATATATAAAAATGGAATGTGCATCCAATTGAAATGAAATTTCTGCCTAGAATATTTTATAGGAAACCAAACAAGTCCCTTTAGGTTAATAATTTACCTTTACGTTTATTGAAAACATTTCCTGCATATCAACAAAACTATTCTGAAATTTTTCGTTGCTGTAGTGTTTTTAGATATTACAAGATGGATGATGCAAAGAGAGAATAGATGGGTAGGTACATGTAGATGGATGTAATGACAGGAAAGAATTCACAAACCCGTGTCGCTTGTGAACGTTGTAGTATTCGATACCATCGCACTCGTCATTACTTGACCGCATAACTGTTTCCCCCGATCCTACGTACACAAAAACTGATGGGCCTTATTATTATTAAAACGCAACAGAAATGAGTGGCAACATTGCGGTGGAAGCGACGTTGCCGCACCGCCGGGCTGACTCGTCACGTGACGTCACGTCTCAAGATGGCCGCCATTCCGGTCGGCCGTGTTACCTCGCTCCCGTGTTCCAGCCGAATCCGATCATGCTACAATGCAACTAGACTTTGATAATAATAATTTTAAAAGCATCTAGATAGGAAACAACTACCGAGCGAGAACAGATTGATATTTAATGCATCGAGCACGTTCTGTTGGACGTGTTAGCACTTAATTGTTATATGGTTATTCTATAGTGGCAGCTGTTTACTTATGTTGAATAATATTTGTTCCTGTAGCGTAATCTATGATTTTTGTTAAGTTTAAGTAACAACTAACAGACGCTGTCCATAGGCATAATAGCCGTACCTAGTACCTTCTATATCTAGGTATTTAAATGATTCACATACACAAGGGTCAGTTGTAAGATGCAGCTTGAATTGCATTTGGATACCTATCATGCTGTTTGTAACCACCAAAAAAGCTAAGTTGCTCCATTGGGTAAAATTTTGTGGACATGGTCATAAAATTACTAGGCTTGATATTTGACATGGACACTTATGCGAAAAAAAATACTATAAATGCTGGTAGGTAATTTAAGAAAGTGCAAGCCAACGTCTGTAATTTTTCTGTTTTGACGCATTGAAGTAATATGAGTATATTATACCTCAATGTTTAATCTATGGTTAGAACGATGACCTACAATAATTTTTAACAGCGTCAGGTGTGACATTTGAAGTTTAACTTTTCCGATCTCCTGCGTGTGAACGTGTCTTTCTTATTTTTTTTTTTATGCGGAGGGAATTTTACGTGTTTTTGATTTCTTAGCTCTTCTGAAAGCCATTTAATTAGAATTTGTTTTCAAACTTGAACTTATTTACAGCGAATCCGTGTATTTTGTAAGCGGTTCTTTGAAATAAATACATAATATACCCATCCATCGTATGTCCCATACCCACATACTTATATGGAAAAAAATAGTGGTCACGAATTTCTGTTAAATAGGTACATTTATTTAAGTGCAAAGTGCAGTTTGCTTTTACAGTGGGCTGCGAAAATCTGAATATAGGTATTTATATACGCCTGTGCTGTTTTTTGCTGACGTGGTAAAACAACTAAACTTATATTGTGATAAAATTCAAGACAGAAACTTATTGGCTGTTAAGTTTTTAGAACAAGGTCTTTGACAATTTTACAATCCCTCCATAGATAAAATGTCTGATTCTTCAATGTGTACTTCATTATTTACCTTAGTGGATAGTCACCTCGCCAGCTTAAAGGAAAGTAGTGAAAATATGAACACAACCTCACTTTGTATTCCACCTCTCCATGGTAATAACTCGGAATCTTTGATTCTCACTCGTCCAAGACTACCCATACTAGCTCTTGGCGCTAAAGAAAGTTCAATTCAAACAATTCTTGATCAACAAATAGCAAATATGCTTAGAACTAAGGAGAAAACAGAGAAAGAAGATCAGGAAAAATTAGAAGATATGAAACAGCTTAATTTTGAAGAAGGGAAGAATCCTAATATTGATTTAATGAAAGCTATCAAACAAGAGAATACTTATGATCGCGAGTTTTATTCAAATGAACAGGATACTCTTAATAGCAGCAGTTCCATGGAGTCTTTATTCGAATTGAAGCTTACATGTAACGGTGAACTAGAGGAAAGAAATGCTCCAAGGCCAATGCTTCCTTGTAAAACAGACATGTCTTATATTTTAAAAGAGAAAGTGAAAATGGGAAAATGTTCCGTATTCGGTAAAGTATTGACATCACGATTAAGACGAGTGGCAGCTCCTTATTTGAGGAAAGAAGTTAATACACACATTGTGAGATTTGATTTTAGCACACCATCACCCTGTGATATTGTAAAAGCGAATTTAAGAAAGCCAACAAAGTCATGCAATTTTGCATTGGATATATATAACAAAGTTTGTTTAGTCGGGACTTTGTTGCAATGAATAAGTTTTTAAAATTACTATTCTCGATAATATCATCATTTCAAAATCATTCTTTATCATTTTATGGATTTCTGTTATCGATTTAACATTTGTAGGCATTTAATAATTAATCTGTGTACATAAGCAACTGGAAGTCCAAACAAATAACATTAGTATGCGTTGTTATTTACATTGGTAGTATATCTAAAATATTTTGTAACGTTAGTGCATCTGCTGGCTGGCTGAGCATGTATCGCGTTCATTATCGCACGATAAATAGTATGGGGTGTCGCAGGGGTGCGGCGCGGGTGGAGACGCGCGGGGTGCATCCGCGTCGGGCTAACGGCTCGTCCTCGGCGCGTCGCGGTGCGCGCGCTGACGTCACCGCTCGATAATGGCCGCCGCCCGACCCCCCGCCGCGCCGCACCCGTCGCCGCGAGCTCAGTCTCTCTCCGACCAGCTAGCGACGCGAGTGCCTCTACGCCTGCCGGTCCCCGCATTACATGTGATATCAGTGTTCCCGTGTACCATGGTGACAGTGTCTTTTTCTACAAGTCGAATAAATCTGTGACAATTTTCAAGGGGAGCGACGACGGCCGATTTCTCGCACACCGTATTATAAACGGCGGCGAGATGTCGGTGATGCAAAAGCGTCAGCACTGCTACCTGTGCGACTTGCCCCGCATGCCGTGGGCTATGTTGCACGAGTTCTCGGAGGCGGTGTGCCGAGGCTGCGTCAACTACGAAGGCGCCGACAGGATCGAAGTGGTCCTGGATACCGCCAGGCAGCTGAAGCGTGCACATGGATTCCAAGAAGGACGTGGTCCGTCGCACGCCAAACCAGCGCACAGGACACCCTTAGAAGCCCATCAGAATGGAGCTGAAACTACAAACAGGGGACAGCCTGCTCCGCCGGCGCACCACGCTCCTACTTCTGGATTTACTTTACACCATTCGCGACCATCGGCGAATGCAGGACTTCTTGCAGAGTACGGAGGTCGCAGGGAGGAACATGAAGGCAGGCGCATGGCTCACTTGCCCCTGGCTCATATCCCGACACACAGAACAGCACAACTTGCTCCAGGACTTACGCTCAAACGGCCTTTAGACGATGACGATCACCAGACTCATCATGAGCCCGCAAAGAGGCTTTTGGAAGAACACTCCCGACCACCGCTAACTCGAGGTGACTCTCTTCCCGCCGTGTCACTTGCAGCTGCTTTTGCGCCGGAACGAGCATTCAAACAAGAGAAACATCCACTCAGGACACCGTCCTTTGATGCTTCTTTTAAATCGAATGGTAAGTTAGATTTTCATCCTTTTGCAATTCGACTACATTTTAAAATGTTTTAAAAGCCATTTACTTACTAAAGCTAAACTTAGCAACAGCTGTGTATCTTTTTAGGTGCTACAGTCTTGGCAGTTGGTTCGTAGTGGTCATTTAAGTTCCACTCATGTAAGGATCTCAATGGTAGCCTTTATTTCGTTATCCATTTTTTTCTAAAATTTAATATCTGTGAAGGATCTTTAAATCTGTGTGAGATTGTACCAGACTCATAATATTATCCATTTCTTGTAATCCCATTTCAATTCCGAAGTTCATCAAAATCATAATTTCAAAGTTGTCATGAACATCTTGTAGAACAAAATGATTTTTTTAGGCATATCTGTGAATTTCTTTAAAACGAATTGGTAGTCCCTGCCCTGTTTTACTTTATTATATCACGGTCTTCTTAAATCCAACACATCTGCTCATAGTCGGAAGGCTGAGTGCATGATATCTATCGTACAGAAAAAAAACTTACGGTCTTACTACCGTTAGTCGTTAGGCTAGAAGCATTTATTGCATTCCTTTCTCCTCTCAATACCGTTAAAATCATATTCACGATTGTATCTTGATTATAACTTGACTTGAATTTTACAAAGATAATGTAAGTGTATTTCTTGATGTTTGTAGTCGTATATAGAACCAGTTTTATCTCTTGTTAATTGAACAACAAACATCAAAGGCAAATATTGTATGGACTAATAGAACACCATTAATCATCAGATTTCCGAGAATTTAAATCTACAGCTAACATTAAACAAGTGAATGACAACATTCTGAAACTGAGCTGATGTAACGTAGTTAGAATGTCGCTGTTTACTAATAACAGCTCAGATTAACAATAAAAAAAATAGCTGTAAGTGTACTAGTCACGCTCGAAGCGATAACGCTGGCGATAGTGAAGCGGGTACGTGCTGCTGGGAATTGTTGAACGTTTTGCGCAAGCGTTCGCCGAGGGATTCGTATGTAGGTAGGTACATTAACTCGGTCCATAAATACAGAACCGGTCGGACTGGTCGAGCGACTGAGCGTTCTCGAAAGCGAGCCCGCGCTGGCGGCCTCTCGCACCGCACACCAGCGCGCTCGTATCGTACAGGCACTAACACCCACGCAATGCGGCCGCGGCTCCGTGAAATGCATGCACGACAACGCGCGGCGCGGCAACGTCGCGTGACGACATTTTCGCTCGCGTACGTATGTTAGGCCGAAGGCGAAAAAATATAGCGCCTGCCTACGCTTGGCAGAGTCGCCCGACCACATTCCGTTGGCGTGTGTGTAGGGAGCGCGCCACGAGTCGCCGGCCAAAAAGGTCGTGTGACGTCACCGTCGCCATATGGGCCGCGCCTGTCAGCCCGTCCGCAGTCCGAGCCCGGCCATCACTCACGCCCTTCCGCAGGTTACTCTAATAAATTATCTGTTTACGT
The DNA here is from genome assembly GCA_964035005.1 of Erebia palarica. Classification (NCBI taxonomy): domain Eukaryota; kingdom Metazoa; phylum Arthropoda; class Insecta; order Lepidoptera; family Nymphalidae; genus Erebia; species Erebia palarica. The sequence goes on from OZ035989.1 coordinate 16,149,884, forward strand.
TCCATTTCATTGTGACATTTGATGCGGCGCGGTTCACTCACAACAACTTGCCCAGCAAACAATACCGGTAAAGCAGCTGCCTGCTCCTCCTATGTTTTAGTATCATTATGAAAAATCCTTTCTTCGGATTCCAGTGTTTGGCCCCAATTCAGTTGTAGTTTGTTCAGCGTTTTTTGTGGCTTTGCCTTCCTGTACAATTTCTTTCCGTTTGCTTCTTCTATCCTTAACGCTCTATCGCCGAGTGATTAATTTCCTTCATCCGAATACAGTTCCAAATGGTTTCCGAATTTGTAACGTCAACAACGATTTATGTTCAAAGATAATTTGAAAACATTTCCACCTATCGAAAATGTAGGTATATTGCGCGAGCGAATGCACACATATGGAAACTAGGTACATCGGAAACGTGATGTTTGGCAACGCCGCGTTCGTGCGTTCAAGTGTGCCACTCGTTTTCATACAACCACACTTACCTACCCGTCTGCTGCCTCAGTTAGCCCAACACAGGGTGACACATCGAGGCGGCTACGTAAGCGCGTATTAACACACAATGCTATTTATAATACGTGTGTGCGTGTGCCGACTTGTGTTTACTATCCGTCCACAACAAGCGATGTGTCATCCAACATTGAATGTGAGGTTATTCGGCCGAATTGAATTAATGATGTCGTCGGCGACGCATCGAAAGCGCCACTTCGTTAAGGCTACCTAGTTACTAGCACAATGCTCGAGCCAACGATTATTACGAATCTTGCCCAACGCGATGACGTTGTTGCACCAAAAGGTTTGAAGCGGCCGTTTGCTAGTTAAAACATCATGCTTTATTTCATATGCACAAGGAATAGGTAGGTTACACTGCATACGTGACTCGGTAATCAGAAATAATGCATGCAATTACATTACGTAGTCTAATTGATGTTGAGCTAGATTTAACTATTTTATGGATGTGTGAGGATGGCTTTTAAAACATTATTCCGTAATGATAATGCTGCTTATGTTAATTTTATCTTTAATAACCTTGGAAATCTGAAGATTCTAAAAAAGATTCATTAACGGTTTCTCAATCTAAAGCTACCAGCTTAGTTTTTACCAAAGTGCAATTTGTTCAGGATACGCGAACAGCGCTCCACTCACAAACGGCTCGGCGGGATCACCCCTGGGTCGCACCGCCGGCTCCCCGCCAGTGACGGGCGCAGGGTCTGGCCCGTCCCCCATGGCCGCTCTCATGTCAGTGACTGACACCCTTCCGCCTGGGTCTCCGCGGTCGGCCGGGGGGTCGCCACCACAACCTCCGCCGCAGCGGTCGGCTAGTCGCTCCAGCCAACATTCGCCCAATTCATCAGGTATGAATTCGTTGCGTACATTATTTACTTCAACATGAGCTTGTTTTAAGCCTATAACGTGATGGATATGTTGTTCAGTAAATCGGTAAACCGCTGTTCATTGGTTCCGAATTTCGGAATACAACGACTTCATTCACATCATGCAATTCCGATTTAACCGTCTCATTCCGTTTCGTTTTACTACTCGCTTGTCTTATTTAACTGTAAGCTTCCGAATGATTGATTTGAAAAAAAGTCCCCGGCTGAGTTCGTTGTGGACTCTTCTCAGACGAGGGCGCATTTGGAACCCTCGTAGCTTTAGTTTTAAGATACCGTAATCGATTATCACCGTCATGTTTTACAAGTTTCGGATGCCAAGAAGTGTACAGTGTACTTAAATTGATTGAATAATTAATATTGATCGATCGATTCGCCTGTAACGGTTCTCGTGACCGGTGTGTCGGACTCGGGCGGCGCGGCGCCCGACGACCGCTCGCAGCCGTCCGCGTGTGTAGCTGTGTCGGCTGACGTGTGTTGTGTCCGCAGGGTCGAACGGCGGACGGCGGTCGTCGGGCTCGCGCCACGTGTCGTCCACCACGTCCGTGTCGTCCACGGAGGCGGGCGAGAGCGCGGAGGGCGCCCCGCAGCCCGCGCCGCTGCTCAAGTGCACGCTGTGCCAGGAACGGCTCGAGGACACGCACTTTGTGCAGTGCCCCAGCCAGCCGCACCACAAGTTCTGCTTCCCCTGCTCGCGAGACTCCATCAAGCGCCAGCAAGGATCTGAGGTGAGCCACCCTTCTCTATCGCATGAAATGTCCATACACTTGAGCTGGCGGAGAATGTGCTGACCGTAATTTTTGTCGCAGGTGTACTGCCCGAGCGGGGAGAAGTGCCCGTTGGCGAACTCGACCGTTCCTTGGGCGTTCATGCAGGGCGAGATCGCCACGATCCTCGGCGAGGAGTTCAAGCCGAAGAAGGAGCGGGAGACCTAGGGCAGCGCGGCGCCGCCTCGAATTTACCTCTTGTCCCTCTCGCTGTGAAGCGCAGAGGCGTGGCGCTTGGCGCCAGTGCGCCGCGGCCGCAGCGCGGCCCCGGCGGAGTGTCCGCGACGTGGCGAACCGATCACCTGTACATACCTTGTAAATAATATCTCTATCGACGGTTCGCTTACCGAGGTCGGCGAATCGGACTCGGCTTCGGCGCCGAGATATGAACCGTATTCAGCGTACTGGATCTGTCCCTGCACTCGTTATCAGGAGACGCGTCCGAGTCGTAGCGTTTAGTGTTTTAATACGATGTTAGTAATGCAATATTCTGAATATAGTACATATCTGTTTTGGAAGATTTTACGATTTTTGTCTCGATGCGCGGAGGAGCGTCGCTCCCGGAAGCGGTGTATTTTTATCTGCGAGATGACACTCCCGACGTCCGCGTCCGGCGATGGTCGCGTCGACGCATCGGGAGACGGGACTTCTTCGGATGCCATTTTCTTAGTTACCTTTAGGTCCCGAACCATAGTTGACTTGGCATTTATTTATATTGTGATTCTATACACTATACGAGTATTATGCGATATAATTATCATGACATATTTTGTGTAGCCGAGTTCGGCCTGTAAACACGTAGTTTCGGATATGGGAGTACTGTACAGTTGTAGCTCGATGTATATTTGTATTTATTGCATTCGGCGCATGAGGAATAGTGTTATTTTATATTTCGAAGCGATTTATTCAGAGTGGCTCGAGTTCCGTTACTGTATTTCATTCGGCGACAAGATTCGGCCAGGAGATGACTTTTCTTTAGTTGAGCGCGGGGGCGTTACGGCGTCGTGTTGCGATTGGAAATCATTCAAAATTGTAGTTTTTCTCGTTTGGCTCTGTGGAGCTTCGGAGGGTTGGGTCGCGGTGAGGTTAGCGGCTGGAGGCTGGCCGAAGGGCCGCGGTGGTGGCATCGCTTGTGCGCTGAGGCGTAGCTAGTCATTTTGTGAAATGTCAAATCGTCAGATCCGCGGGCACGCGGCCGTTATAGGAACTCTTAAAACTCGCTGCTGTATTTGTATAAAGTGAAATAATTATCATTATATTATTATTCTTATTATATATGTCATAATGTTATACAGTTCGTAGTGTGTCAATTTCGAAGGCTATCAGACGGTCGTTTGGCTTTGCATTGCATTCGCACCTTTACTTGGCTTTGAACATATAGTTATTGAAGCCTGTGATGAGTTTCTTTCGTGGTTCGGTGGTACGAACCGATAGCTGGTACTGAAGTCCGCCGAGCGGTAGGTACTACTGGCTGACACTTGAACTGTCGCATTGTTGATATCGATAGCGACCAGGCGTCTGTAATGGAGTCATTATTGTTTGTTATATATGTATAAGCCTCGTATACAGCGCGTTATCTGTAGTCGTATCCGTGAACGAGACGCGGCGTCCATAAATACTGCGTATTTACTTGAACATTCAATCAAATTGATATGTCCATTATTTATTTTAGATATTTGTGTACATATACGTACGTTGTATATACTTCGTCTACTTGTAAATAATTTAGATATCGGCGGCTTAACTGCCCAGTCAGTATTACTAAGTACTGTGAACATTGTAGTTATTTATATAGATCACATTGTTTTTTACTTTATCATCACATATAACGGTTTATTTAGCGATCTGTCCTCGTTTATAGTGAACTCTTATATCGCATGCATTTTATCATTCTCGGGTCTAATTGTGCCCTTTGAACCCCCTAAATATATACCTACCTGATTTGTTTAAAGAAATATATATAAAAATAGAACCGTTAAACTAATGCACATTACTATATCGATGTTTTAATAATGCTTTTATATTGTATTAATTTTTATTAACAAGCATGCATAATATTGTTTTGTTTGGAGCTACATAAAGTTCTTCTGATAGATTTCGAAATTGATTGTTAGTATCAGTGGAATTTTGCCCGAGCTCTGGGTTGTAAACTAGTAACAGAAGAGAATTCGCCAGTATGGCAAATAGTGATCTTGGTAAGCACAAAATGTGCATCTTTTTTACGCCTCCGAGGTGTTAAATGTCTTCTTTATTGGAACAGAGGATTTGGACATGATTTTTCAATTTTATTGTGTTTAATAAATGTTAATTTTGTAATAAAATAATTGTATATGTAACGCAGTAATAAATAAAGTTGTTTTTAGTATGCCTCAAGGGCGGTTTTAGGACCCTTGTTTCATAATGTTGTTATTAGGAACTAAGAAGGAATTTTGTGATTTTACCGATACTCTTAGACGACATTTAACATCTCGAAGTGTATAGTCCGCCTGTATCGATAGGCTTGTTTGTAGAACGACGGAGGTCCGTCGAAAATATTATGAGACTTGTATCTTTCTTACTGTAAGCAAGCAGCAAACGAAATGCTTCGATTAAGACGTTAATGTAAATGTTGGTGAAATACAATTGATGTGATTTTGTAGCTATGTACTTTCATTTTGTTAACCCTATCCTAAATCCGGAAACCCATAAAGAACTCAAAGAAGAAGACTTCAATTTAAGATAAGAGAGTAATATACCAATAAAGAACAACGACAAAGCTTTTTTATTTATAAGCTAATATTCAGTTTGTCTTGGAGATACCTAAATAATACGTGATTCACTTTATTGAGGAAAAGCAAGAAGCGGAAGAATTTGAAGCTCCTAAAAATACACTGCAACTCAAGCTTGCTTACACAAAACACGGTTACGTGTTCTTTTCGATTAAGCGATTCTATAATTGTAATTCTACAAGGAAAGCAGTCATTCAGACAGAAACAGACAGACAGAAAAACAACGCCGACGGCGGGCGATGCCGGAGAGGAAGACTTAAATGCGTGCTTTTCAATGTGAATGATTTCAAGCAGTTCATATTTAGTACATGTTGAAATATAAAGCATAAAAGTCTGCGGACTGATAATATATTGGGTTAAAATCTGACTGATTCCATTATTTACGACTTGGAATACCTATTACATACCTATTCATCGCCAAATTACCACATTAGGAAAACAAAGAATACATTATTAATCTCGAAGGTTATTATAATTTATCTAGCTTTTGTGATGTAACTAACAAAGGCTGATTAGCAACAAAAACAAATTGAGGATAAAAAATTTGTACGTTGTCAAAGCAAATAGTAAAAGCAAGCAATAATTCTGGGAAACTGTTCGCAATTCTAACAATAATATAACTATCGTCGCTCAGGCATTCCAGGACAACTTGTTTTAAATACTCTCTAGACATCCACCAGACTCGAACACCAAGTGACATAATACTATAAGGTATTATTATTTACTAATATTAATTGTATTTGTTTGGATGGATGTATGGACGTTTGTTACTCAATCACGTCCCAACGGCTGAACGGATCTGGCTGAAATTTGGCACAGAGGTAGATTATAGACTGGAATAGCACATACGTAGGCTACTTTTTATCCCGGAAAATTAAAGACTTCCCGCGGGAACCAAAAAACCTCAAACCACGCAGACGAAGTCGAGATCATTCGCTAGTAATTAAAAAAAAAGGTTATATGATGTATATCCTTTCACCAGTAGGGGGAGCGTCTACAGGCTTTTTTTCAAAACATCAGATTAAGAAATTTCCTCGAGATAATCATCGGATTATGAGTTAGCACGTTTGGGACATGAAACTGAACAGTCTGTAAGATAATTTGACGCGCTCGAGTAGGTATTCAAAAAGGCAGTTTTTTTTCATTTTCAAAAAACCGCAGTGATTTTGGGTCCACTTAACATCTCCTCTGAATATCTGACGCGCTCGATTTTTTTTACCAATTTTCTACTCTTCCATAAGGCCAACACCACCATGCAAACCGGCAGGTTAACATATATCTGATAACAGAGACACGTGGGTTACGCAATCAATATCTGACGCGCTGGAGTAAATCGAATTTACTTATTATTTATTTATTATTATTAATTATTTATTATTATATTATGATTAATTATTTACTATCTTGGGTTCCCCTACTTTAAATCGGAGATGACGTGGTGTAGAGCCGTTGTAAGGTACCTAGTATTAGGTAGATATACATATAGGTACTGCGAGGTAAATTAGTTATTAGACGATAGTTTCTGCCTCTATCTATCCCGTCAATTCAGTCAAAGTAGTGACGATAATAAAACTGACTATAAAGCCTATCGTCTCATAACACCTGGACTATTGATGGTGCATCACAAGGCACAGAATCGTTACTTTATTTCAAGTGTGGTTTGTTTTAATTTTGGGTCCTATCAAACTAGCTCAAAAGTAACTTCATTTAACACTCACATTATAAAAATTAAACAGAAGAAATTGTCGATTTTATTTGGGTAGGAGGTAGGTAGGCACTTGTTCACCCCCGCTAAGAAATAATTTTAAGAAATTCCAGCGGCATCTTTAAATTCACGTGTAGGTGCGAAGTCAAAAAAGCTACTTACGTTAGTTAATAAATTAAGGCTTAATTATTTAATTGTCCACAGAACGGAGTGGAGAGAGGATGCCAGAGCCGCTGTGTCTGACCAACAGGTGAGACCCGTATCCGCACCCTACCCCGTCGATCGATATTTGGTACGTATATCATTAGTTTTACAATCTATTGCCTTGCTTTTTTAACATCATCATACAATCTCAAAAGCAATCGCTGGCCCACTATCTAGCTGATCTCCTCTCAGAATGAGAAGGATTTATCATGGTCCACCACGCTGGCCAAGCTGTGCGTTTTAATTTGAATATATGTGTGCTGCGGATTGCCACAGCACACATATATTTAAATTAAAACGCACATCATACTAATGTACCTAATAAATGCGAAAGTGTTTGTTTGTTGGTTTATCGCATTAAAGCATCTGATCGACGTGATTTTTGCATGGGTATAGTTGAGGACCTGGAAAGTGACACAGGCTACTTTTTATCGTGGAAAATGAAGGAGTTCCCGTGGGAATTAAGAAAATTATTTCACGCGGACGAAATCGCGTGGATCACCTAGTAGTTGAAGTGTGGCGTGCCTGGGATTCGAACATTTACAATACTGTTACAAAAATCTATTTACATTTGTTTTCTTTCCAGGTTGAGAGCAGAAAACAATTTGATATGGTTAATATTATAGACGACGACATTTGGAATCCCGAGCCGGCGTTAAGGCCCGAAGATGAAATACTCTTAAGAAAACTACATGACATGCTGCAAACCACCGCGGACGACTTGAAGCTGCTCTCCGGGGAAATGTCCAAATACCACGAGCCAGGAGTGCAACTGAAAACGTTGCCGATGCCTTTGGATGAAGAGTTTAATGAAAAAGTTCATATCGAGGAAGTAGTGAACGCTAAGTTTTACGGGAACAAAATAGTTCATAGAACTCGACCTTCTCCAGCTGTCCCACAAAAGAAAACAGTCGAAAGCACTTTACGATCTAGAAGCGATATGATTAATAAAAATAATGCATCACAAAGTGGTAAAATAAGGGATTTGTCGATGCACATGCAACCAATGAAGAAAAAGTTACAAATTTCGCGCACACACATAATGGAAATAAAAGAAAAATCTGGCAATGAGGAACAAACAGAAAAACATGTAACACCAAATAATGCTCAAGAAAATAAACGTGATGCTAGTCCTGCAGTGGCTTATAATGAGTTTTCTCACAAATACATCCAGCCCAATGTTAAGAAAACACCGCAAAAATCATTACAAATCCAAGAAATGCCTAGCATTGACATAAGAAGTGAATTGAGATTGCAAAATGTTTTACAGCTTGATATTTTGCCCGAAAGTCTGGAAACGCCTACCCAACAACCAGTACAACAGAATGCTTTAGTGATTGAATTGCAATATGAACCCCCGTTAAAACGAGATGATCCGAAGACGATTAAATTTGAAAACAGCCAGTATATACCAAAAGCTGCGATCAATAGACCGACCACGCGGAAAGTCTCAACAATAACGGCATACGAAAGTAGCGAATCTAATAACACTAGTTCTGATGCTCAACACCGATTACAAAAACATTTGCGTAACATACCAACCACTTTAAAATCATCCACACTAAAACAGAAAGTCGTATCAAACACTCAAAAGAATAATACTGTTAAAAAAGGCACAACTCGTCCTCAAGCTTATTTAGAGGAATGGAAACGAAAGTTAAACATAGTTTATGGAAAGCAATCTAATTCTAAAAATAGTGATGTAAAGAAAAAGAAGGTATCTTACAAAAATACTAGCAACAAAACTGCTATGACTGTTAAAATGAAAGAAGATAAGAAATGTGTTAAAAGTCAACCTAAATCTGGCATGAATAATACGGAGTACATACCTTATTCAAAATTAACAGTAGGAGGAGTAAATGTAAGTGACATCGAAAGAGAGATATCAAACATACCAAACAGAAACAATATTGTATTAAGTCCTATCTTAGATAAAATTTTAAGTAGTCGTGAAAATTCGTTTCATAACGACAGTGCAAAGAAAAACTCACAAAGTAAAAGCCCCAAAATTCTTACGACGTCTGATGAGAATTTACTGCAAGAAGTTTTAGATATTGAAATGAAAGTTGCAAAAACATTAAATATCGATAAAAATACCAACAAATCCGCAGAAAAAATAGAAAACAATATCAACGACAGCACAAAGGACGATAGCTATGCGGATGATTTCGAAGATGAAAAATCAGATGCATCAAAGCCGAGTAAGTCTGAAACATCTAAATCATCACTGAACATTCCTTCAGATAATTCCTGTCAAGAGGATAGTGTTAGGCCTTTTGTGACTGAGGAGAAAAATAAAGCAAATAAAGGTAGCAAAAGTGATAGTAATTTGACTTTCACTAAAGCACCGAGCTTATCATTTAAGAATAAAGTGGACATCTTTGAATTTATTCATTCTGTAGACACACAAGAAACCGGCACACAGAGTAACACATCGAATAAAATAACTCCAAAGGAGACTCAAACTTCTCCAAGGTGTGACAATGCCAGTGTACAACCAATCCACAATGACCTTTGGCCATCGATTGATCCCCGAGGAGAAGTAGAAAAGATGCTGAAACTAGAAAAAGAATTCATCAAAAAGTTAATTATTGATGAATACGGCGATCTGTTGGAGAAGAGTTTAACTAAACTGTCAACATCGAGGAGAACTGAAAATAGTGAAGTAAATGTAGCTGCTTTGCAGAAAATCACACAGACTTCACCAGCTCACGTAAAAAGTGTGATGACATCACCGACTAGGACTAAAACACGAACCACTTCACCTTTCGCCTCATCAGTGGCTGTCTATCAACAAACAAGTCCTGTCGTTGCTGTTTCAAACGAAGAACTGAAAATTGAATTAGAAAACGACGAACTTGGAATATCTGCAAATCTGTCTTCACCGCGATTCAGTTTGCGACTTCCACAAACTTCACGTGAGGTTTTTTCTAAATTGGAGACTAAAATACAAAACAATAAACAAACAGCGAAATTAGACTACTTACGGAAAAATGTTTTTAGCAGCTCAAGTTCTGTAGACGGCGATTATTCATCATCTGATTTATGTAGTTTAGGGGAATTAAATAAGAAATTCAAGAGGCTTAAAAAGAGTAGAATCCCATCTATTTCTGAAATAAGTTCCTCGTCATCGCTGTCTAAGTATAACTCTGATCCTTCAGGTGCTATACTCCCGTTGAGGAGTGAGGGAGAAGCTAGCATAGGGCAGATGAATAGGAGAAAGACAAACAAACATAGTAAAAGTGAAGGAGAAGTAAGCTTAGGACAACTGCGATAATTGTTTTCATGTTAAAAATTTAGTAGGTTAAAATGTTTTTCAGTACTACTAGTACGAGTTTTGATAGTTATTGATTTCCTCAATTCATTAACAGCTGGCGCCCGTACCGGATATTGATAAAACTCGTACTAGAGGTAATTTACTTACATTGTGCCTTAAAGGAGTTGCATTGCTATATTAACAATTGAAGAATACCGGTATAAAATTTACATATTTTTTTATTGTATCAATATGCGCTCCAATGCGCAAAACGCTGGAGTCTTTCAAACGCTCTCTTAAGGTTCTTCTTGTTGGCATTGAATATCTGTCGGTATTCTACAGGATATATTTCGGAGAGTGTGCTCAGGAACTCCGTCACCTTTTTATTATCGAACCGCAAGGCATCGACAAGGTCTGCACCCTTACGCAGTCGAAATTCCGCAGGCTCGTACGAAGCGATTTGCTTCCTCGTTTCTAATTAGAACCGCTAGGATATGGAACGCCCTTCCGGCTTCCGTTTTCCCTTCCTCTTTTAATATAGGTACCTTCAAATCAAGAGTGAATAGGCATCTTCTAGACAAGCGCGCTCCACCTTATAGGCCTATTACATTGCACATTTTACAGGGCCCTGTGGGAAGGGTGGGTCTGGCCGCTAGTTAGAGTGTCGCTTATTACACAGCAATCTTATTGCTGTGTAATAAGCGACCAACATATGGACCCTTTCTTCCTAAATCTTATTACACTACACTGATTCAAGTGTAAGGGTCCCTGTGAAAAGTATAATAGGCCTATTAGGCTGCATCACCACTTGCAAGCAAGTCTGATTGCAGCCAAGCGCTGGCCTATATAATTAAAAAAAAACTCAAATAGTTTTTTATAGTTGAGAGCTTATTTTCTTAATTCTGTTAGTTTGTCGTGGTAAGTGCCGTCATAATTATAAAATGATACTTACACAGATCAAATACCATACCCAAATATATATGTTGGATTTTGGGATTATCATAGTGATAATCGGTAAAGACTTTAGTGAAAAACAGTTATTATAAATCTGTCCTTTCGTTCAGGGTTCTCCCCAGTCTCATACGCAGTGCAAAATATTTCTTGTTAAAATGGTAGCAGCGCAAATAGGCCCAGTACTTGCACATCTTGAAATAATGTAGGTAGTAATGTCACTCGAATCACATTAACGTTACAGTAAAATGGATTTCTTGTTCTAAGGTTATGCATTAATTACTACCGATTTATGCACTGCGTTTTAATGCACTTCACTGGTTACTGGCACAATTATGGATCTAATAGTTTAGAAATAAGGCAGTTTAAGTCCATTTTGCTTGACAGTTAATGGTGTCTTGAACCTCGAAATATTTTAATGTTTTCGAGATGTGCAAACTCGTACTAAGCCTGAGTCTAACTCCATAATTATTTTATATTTTGTAAATATAATCGGTCTTACAAGAAAACTTTAGACGCCTGTTTGAACTGACGACAAACACGTGCTCTTTGGGAAAAAAAGGGTTGTTCTGGTTACACCGGGCCAACGACCTCAATTTACATAGACGGGCCCTGTCAAACAAAGAATGTGAACTTATTTTACTAACGCCATCTAGTCCGAAAAGCAGGACAGCGCTATGGCGGGTACAAAGACAGGCGTATACAGATGTGGAGCGCGCCCTACAGGTCGGACGTCCAATTCTTTATATGAAAGGGCCCATCTACCTACCAAGTACCTACTACCAACTACTAAGTACCTACTTAAATATTGATGCACCGGGCCCATCAAAATAGAATGAGTAGGTACACTAAAATTCTACATCAATCACAGGGCCTGAAGTTTTTGTGGTAAGACCTGTGGTAAGACAGAAATAGTTTACGTATTTAGTGCTAAGCAAACTAGTGTCGCCAGTCTATTGTTCATTATACCTCAAGTACAAATCGATAATCGCAATTTTACTTGTGATATATTATTTTAACATAAGCATAAGCATAATTTAGAGAAGTACATTTACATAAATAAGTAGTTACCTAAATTGGTTAGTACGCCATTCAATTATTATTTTTTTGTTAAAAATAAGGTTTTGCATTATGACTGAGTAAATTTTTTTTAAAAACAAATCTCGTATTACTTTAGTAAAATGGTACCTTAAATGAATGCTTATTATGATAACGTTAACTTACCAACACGATGCATGAGATCTGCAATTCACTAGTTATTGTACCTACCAAATTGTATGCGTGCCAGTAATTTAAATTATTGTACAAAACCTGTTGCCCGAAGTTATATAGCGGGATTTTACAATAAATCAGTACTTGAGACTAGTTACTTGAGATTTCAAAAATCTCGCCATTTTAGCTGTTCTAGTAGCTTATGCTACACTAAACTAGCGGCACGCTATGATGGCCGGTTTGACGTTTGTCCGCTCATGAAGTTCCGTATTAATTGATAACGACTTTGAAGGAAATAATTGTATTACTTTATTGACGATAGTGATGTGCAGAGATTCATAAATTTTATCGAATGTAGTTTTAGGTTTAGGACTCAAAATTTATTTATTAAATTGATTTCTTAAATGTATACAAGTGTAGAAAAATCAGTTTGCACCATTTAAGGGGTGAATGTACTTGTGAATATGAACAATTTTCACTATGTGGACAAACCTCTGAAATCGCAAAAAAATATCAATAAATTTTTAAAAATGGAATCTAATACGATCGTCACATAGGATCGCTGGCTAGCACAACTACTACCTCCGGCAAACTCGCGTCAATGCTCAATGCAAAACAAAGCAGTTTCGAATTGACGTTGCTTCGAAAAGTATAAAAAGAGATGTGAAAATAGATAATATTATAGAAAACGAACATATAATTATTAATGTATGTGATGATAGCAGTGACGACAGTGAAAATAGTAGTATGGACGAATCTGATTAATTATGGCCTTTTGTGGCACCTTTTTTGGTATCTTTTGTATTCATATGTTTCTTGTGTGCATATAAAGTATGTATATTCATTTTCGTTCAAATATTCAGTTCGTTCAAATAAATTAAATAAACATATACATTTTTGTTTTATTAAACCTATTTAATCAGGTACAAAAACAAAACTTAATTGTTTTTTGTTCGAGAATAAATTGACATTCCACATCACTATTGTAATGTGTCAAACCGGCCATCATAGCGTGCCGCTGATATAGACTGCCAATTCGGTTCATAGAGCTTGGATGCGTCTTACTGTTTGATTATGGCCTTACCAAAGGGCCTTACCTTAGGCCTTACTATTTAATTTTTTTTATCTTTAAGTTTTCTATAAAAGCTAAAAGTAAAATATTGGATGTCATTAAAAAGTGTCCTTTTCTTAGTTTGAATACGTAACTTATCTACCGTGTTGTGGTCAATATGCTTATTATATTTAAACCGGAATGCAACCGGTCACTGCAGACAGCCTTAATTCTCAATGTAACAGATAATAATTTATTATACCCACCGACCAGAAAAAGATTTAAATTTATTTAAATACTAATAAGACGGCGCAAATGGAGTGAAACATGACATTCGCTGATATCGTAGACAATTAGCAACACAGAACAAAGTATACTCACAGGGATTAACAGCAGATTATCAGACGTCGGACAAGGTGATGTTTTTTTTTAATTTGTCACTGACGGAGCGTCGCAACCATTAGTTACGTGGCGGGAAAAACCAACTTTGGCCGCCGGCGCACCGCTTTCACGACGAATCGTTTTATCTGGCGCATTTCTAATTCTATAATTAATTGTAATTATAATAATAGTAATTTTGTTAGTTGTAGATAAATTTAATAATTTGGGTATAGTGGATTGGATTAGCCATGGATACCGACAAGAGCCATCTTGTCATCATCATTTATTCAAAGATTATTATTGATAGCCTATAAGTTCCTTGGCCGTCTTTAACTCCTGTACAGGGACAAACTCTAGATGACCATAGACATTTTTTTAAATTTCATTATTATATTATTCACTTGTTGTCTATGCTTACTTGTCTCTGTCAGAGACAAGTAACATAGAGTTTAGTCTCTACTCTCTGTCACTCTGGTTAACTTGTCAACTCTGTTTCAATCACAGATTACTATAGAATACTACGTATTTGGTTTCAATCGTATCTTGTCTCTGGTTTCAAAGTGACCGTGTTCGCGAATCGCGATTTCTTCGATTTCTTTGTCCTCAAAATAAAATAAAAATAAAAAAGCCTTTAATTCTGAAACACAATAAAAAATTTTCAAGTTACACGTTAAATTAAACACACACACGCACATAAAAATTAAGGAAAATAACAATATTTAAATTCAGTGAGCTGTGAGATGAATCTAACCAACAAAGTAGTTACTAAATTAATTTTCCTTGTGATAAACCAGTGAAAAAGCGGACTAGCTGAGGGTATTGCTCAGGATGAAGTTATTGATATTTGTTTTGATTATAAAAATAATAGACGCGGGTAAACCTCGCGTCGGCCCTGGGTATGACTGCGATTACTGCCAGCCGGAACAGGTGCATTTATCCTTCGGATGTAAGTATGATGTGAATTTTAAATTAATTATTTAGTTTTCCAAATATCGGTCTTATTTTCTACGACCTTGCACTATAAACCTCAGGAGGTTACGCGAGAACCAAAAAATGATCTTTATCCAGCTAATTCTTACCCCCTGGCTAAGTTGAGAGTTTTGTGTATCCAATTTTAGTAAATCTATTGGCTCTCGGTGGCTCCGCACTTTGTCAACATTAGGTCGGTCCTACAGGGACCTCGCAAATTATTTTTACAAGTTATTCAAAGTTTTGTATTTTGCAATTATTTGAAGTTGATGAAAGTTATATAAAAAAAATTGTGGCCTGGGATCGCCCAAACATTGGGCGATCCCAGGCTCAAAAGAAGAGTCCATTAGCTCAGGGGAATTCCGGAGTTGTCAATAGGGATGATGACAACTTAATCAAATCAGCAACTTTTTATGAAACTTAAAAACGCGCTTCTAGTATGGAAGTTGTATGAAATTCACAGTCATCGTCAAATTTCAATTCACTTTTTTTTCTTTAATCTATGTTTTAAAATGGTTATCAAACTTAAAACTAACAGAGGATGTGAATTATAGGTCTTTTGGAAGACCCTCTATTTAATAATCAGTCAGAAATAATTTAATTTTGATATAGGTGTCACCGTATGGTTGTAAAAACCGTTAGATTATAATCTAACTCGCGAAATTGCAAACTGTCGAAAGATTACAATTTAACGCATTATTTTTCAGTAGATTATAATCTGTTAGGTATATTAACCCGATAGAACCTAAGTGCCCAGCCGGGCACTACCCGATTATTTATGTCGAACCCTAACCTAACTTACAAGAAACAGACAAGAAAACTTAAATACAATGAATATTTCAAAAATTGACACTCAGCACATTGAACAGTTCACAATCTTTCACAATTTTACAATTTCGTGAGTTAGATTATAATCTAACAGTTTTTGCAATCTTATGGTGACATAGGCATCATCCTTATTAGGTATATCTGTTTCAACTATGGCAATGAGAACTACCATTTTTATGCTCATTAGTTGGCGTCACTGGCGAGTAAGGTCCTTAATATAACTGTAAATTTGTAAACAAGCATACTTTTGTCCAAAACTACATTTCTTAATAGTAAGCACACAGGAACTGGAGACATAATGTACTAACTTCTGAATACTTCTTTTAACCCACTTAATTTTGAACTCTTTTTTCTTAGCTCCGCTTTCAAAGTTCAGAGCGCTTTCATTCATTGACACGTATCTTACATCTTCATTAATTAATCCGGTATTGCTAAATAATATTGCTACTTAATGAAATAATTAGACCTGCGATAAAGGCCCAGTGATTATACCTATTTGCCTCGTTGGTCTAGCGGTTAGCCGCATTGGAGCAGCGTGGTGGGTCTAAGCTCTAATTCCTTCTCTCCTATGAGAGTGGAGGCCTGTGCCCAGCAGTGGGACGTTAATGGGCTGTAGTGGTAGTGGATTATACCTATTTGACATTTCAAGAGACCTCACTGTACACTAGCACCTCTAGCAGCGAATTTAAATGTGGTAGCCCCCATTGATTCAAGTGTCAAGTAATTTTTTTTCATCATTTGATTAGCAATAAAACTCTTATTCTCATACTTTAGTGTTCATTTTAGCTCTTTCAATTTAACTTTCACTTCTTGACTGGAAAATGATGATCTTACTAGCACAAAGCTGATGTCGCCAACATCCACATTTGGTCTAGCACCGCCACTGGGTTTGTACGCACTATGTAAATGGTTAGATGGCAGTTTTTGCTATGCTTTTCTGTGACATAGGGTGATCTTGAGACATCTGATATAACTGATTTCTATGTGGTTTTAATAGGCTACTTTATTCCTTGCAGTGTTCACATTAAAACCAATAAATAAGTATTTTTAATTTACTTACTTAATTGAAAATTCAGAAATTTATTGTAGACTGTGTAGCGATTCCCTGTAACTTGTTCGCATTAATTAAGGTTTTTGTAGGATTCTGTTGATCATTCTCAAAATCCTATTTTAGTGTACTTATTTAAGACTTCATAACTTACTATAGAGCTACAAGGTAAATAATAAATTAGGCAACAGTAAACTTGCAAACATTTTAACTAGGCAGCTATCTAGAATTCAAAGGAATTTTGCTAAATTTTTAAGAAATAAATTTTTAATGACAAAAGCTTCTTGAGTTATTATTTATCATGCTGTTTACTTAAAATATTTAGTTTGTTTACAGTAACTAGGTTGACTTTGATACCCTCAATGACATTATAAGCAGATAATACAAAATCACAAGTTTTGCTCAATTGCATAGCAGGTCAGATAATGGTTATCTGACCTGCTATGCAAATATATACAGTTCTAAATTAATCAGACAGTGTAATATAACTGTTTTTCTTTAGTCTTTGATCGATGCAAAGTGTCATGATGATTTCTTCGTGTTCTCATATTAGATTTCTGAGATATACATAATTGAAATTGTATCTAGTGTATGTGATTGATGTATAATAAAAACTAAGCTTGCGCACTGTATTATTTTATTTTAATAAGTAGTTTAGATATATCAAAAATGTTTGGCTGACCTGTACGGATGTCCAGAAAAGGAAGGAAAGAGACTGGAGTGACATTTGACAGATAGTTTTTTAATTGTTAAGCGCTGCACTTGGAAACATACAACATTCAACAAATGTTTATGCTTTATAATATTGAATTCAATTTAATTTTAATATTAAACATCTAGTTAAATACTTAGCTGCATACTTTGACAACAATAATAATATGTGCATATGCATAAAAAACATGGTGGGAGTACAGAAACATCCATATACAAAGATCCACTCTTAGCCAGCAACATAATCAAGCTCCTATTAGGTAATATTGTAGGTAGAACTGCCTCGTTGGTCTAGTGGTTAGCATGTTTGACTGCGGCCGACGAGGTCCAAGGTTCGAATCCCGGGTCCGGCCATAATTAAGTGTTGGGTTTTTCTGACTAGAAATTCTCAGTATTAGCCCGGAGTTAGGAAGTTGGTTGGTTCCACCCACGTGGCCCAGAGAGCACGCTAAGCCGTCGGTCCCAATTACAGGTCGTCGATTTCCTCTCCCCTATGAGAGTGGAGGCCTGTGCCCAGCAGATAAGCCATAAAATAAGAAAAACAGCCAACATTAGGTGTGGCATAATTTTTAGTTAACTATTGTTCCTTTTGCAGCCAAAACCAACGATATAGTGGTAACATGGACTACATACAACGACACACAGGAGTCCCGCGTCCAGTACGGGGAAGTGGACATGGACTCGGAGGCCGTGGGGCGCAGCACCCTGTTCACTGACGGCGGCAAACTGCGGAGGAAGATGTGGATACATCGCACTGTGCTGGCTGATTTGAAGTTTGACACTAGATATGGTAAGTATTTAATAATACAAATTAAACCTCGTATTCACTAGGGGAAATATTATGTCCTGCAGCAAGTGTTGTTTTTTAAATTATTTATTTAATTTAATTAGTACGGACACAAGCCAATTATACTAATTAATTAAAAATGACACAGCACAAGTTACAATTAATAACAATAATAATTAATTTTTTTTTTGTGTTATTTTAATTTTAATTACCTATTTATTTTCACACACAATTTTTTTTGAAATTGACACAACACAAATTAAAATTAGTAACAATAACAATTAAAAAAATAAAATATCATAAATTATAATAAACAATTATTTAGAATTTATTTGTTAAGATATTGGGCACCATTACTCGACTTCAATAAATATTTATTTATTTAAATTAGGTCCACTGTACATTTACTGACATCTTACTCAGAGTTATTCGCCCGATATCGCACAACATCACCCAACATAATCCGACATTTCTACGGACACATGTCGCGGGTCATTTGGCCACTAGTGACTATTTGGCTGTAGGGCCAACTAAAATCATGCTAAGTACTCGACAATTCAATTATTCCGGCAGTATTCTGGTGTGCAGCCAGTGGCGTGCAGTTCACAGAGGCATAAAAGCACTGCTTACCCAAATGGAAACACGTCAATGCTAATATTTCATCAAAACAGATAGTAAATAGGTATTCTGACTATCTAATGCCTACCCTAGCTTCAAAACCTGTGCACGCCACTGTGTGCAGCATCATGCCAGAATGCTAAATTGTTGGCGGTAACATAACAAAATAAAGCGAGTTTAATTTTTTTTATATTAACTATAAAAAAAAAAAACTTATTTTAGGAATGTTAAGGTATATTCCCACCGGTGAAAGCGTCGCTAGAATGCATAAATTATATTAAAAAAAAAACAAAAAACTAAAAAGGCATAAAAATTAGCACCGATTTTGGCCACCGGGCCAGATAAGTTGGTAGGACTATTCATGACATCAACCTGTAATTTTGATTAATATTGCCTGAGTATTGCTATAAGCGTTTGCAATATGGTTCCAGGTTTTTTATTATCACTCCTATCTGCAGGCACACATAACGCAAAGCTCGCGCTAGTTGTACACAGAGACCGGCGATATTGAAAGTATCGTTGTAATTTTCAGTGTATCACGTGGGCTCAGTGTACGGGTGGTCGGAAAAGTTTTCTTTCAAGACTCCCCCAAGCGGCGAGAACTGGGCGGTCCGCGCCGCCATTTACGGGGATATGGGCAACAAAAACGCGCACGTAAGATCACTTCAATTCTGTGGTAAAACAATTTCGATAAATCTCACCTTATTACTTGTGTATGACAACGTAAAATTGTAAATACCGTTAGATTATAAGCTAACGGTTTCTATCTCGCGAAACTGACGAAAGATTGTGAACGGTTACAT
The DNA here is from genome assembly GCA_964035005.1 of Erebia palarica. NCBI lineage: Eukaryota > Metazoa > Arthropoda > Insecta > Lepidoptera > Nymphalidae > Erebia > Erebia palarica. Next base: position 16,169,322 of record OZ035989.1, read on the forward strand.
ACTGCTTATAATTTAACGCATTATTTTTCGGTAGATTGTAATCTATTAGGTATATTATCCTCTTTTATGTTTAACCCTTATATAGGCCTATTACACTGCACTTTTTATAGGGCCCTGTGGTACGAGTGGGCGTGGCCGCTAAATAGAGCGTCGCTTAATACACATCAATAAGGACCAATTTAGGAACCTTTTCTCCCTAAATCTAAATATTACACTACACTGATTGTAGGGTGTAAGGGTCCTTGTGAAAAGTGCAGTATAATAGGCCTATAATCTGCCTATAGTTCGTATTGTGACACATACATAAGCTCCGCATTTATCTCGCGCGCATACTGTACAAGAAAGAGACAAGAAAAGGTAAATACAATAAATATTTCAAAAATTTACACTCAGAACATTGAACGGTTCACAGAACGTTCACGAACGAGATAGGGAGGTAACGGTTCACGAGATTGTAAACTTTCGACAGTTTACAATCTTGCGAGATAGAAACCGTTAGATTATAATAATCTAACGGTTTTTACAATTTTACGGTGACATGTACGTTACTTAAGGTTCTACTTTGTGCAAAATTTCTAGACCTGTGGACCGTTCAATTTTCTGAGTGTCAATTTTTTGAAATATTCTTTGTATTTACGTTTTCTTGTCTCTTTCTTGTAGGTTTGGTTGGGGTTCGACATAAATAATCAGGTATTAGGTTTTATCGGGTTAATATGCCTAACAGATTACAATCTACCGAAAAATAATGTCTGCGCGTAGAAAATACGCCGGCCACATGCTTTCTGCCAAATTTGATGAAATCTCCAAACTGTCGTGTTTGCCTTGTCCAGTCTCTGTCTTACCTACAAGACGAGGTGCAAAGGGAGCACTTCGACGTGATCCTCCACGTGGGAGACTTCGCGTACGACATGGACACGGATAACGCGCTGGTCGGCGACGAGTTCATGCGCCAGATTCAGCCGCTCGCCGCCTACCTGCCGTACATGACCTGCCCGGGGAACCACGAGTCCAAATAGTGAGTTGCTCTCTCTCTCTCTCTCGCTCTATCTCTCTCTCGCCGTGTCGTATTCCTAAGTGAGTTGTTACTGTACTTAAAATGCCCAAAACGATGCACGGAACGGGAGAATAGCAGAATAGAATAGAATAACATTACTGTCCAAGCTTGAAATAAAGCTATTGACACCCTATAGTAATATTGGGAGGACAAAGCGAAGGCGAAGACTTTCGAAGTGATTTTAAAAGGACGAGACGACCTTTCAAGTAATCAAAGCTGAGCTTTGCTATTTCTGTACCTATACTTTCTCTCAGTTGAGAGTTTAGACTAAACTTATAAAATTATTAGTTTTTATGGCGGCTATTAATATGCTGCACTAGTGCGAAAATGATTATTACCACATTCCTTAATAAATAGCAGTAAATTTTTTATCGCTCAAGGTTAAAGTCTACTTTATAGTTAACTAGATGAAGCCCGCGACTTCGTCTCGTGGACTAAGTTTTTCGATTCCCGCGACGAAAAAGTAGCCAATGTCACTTTCCAGGTCCTCAACGGATTTTTGCATGGGTATACATGCAAAAATCCGTTACTCTGTTGCGGCGTCATTGAAGAACAAACCAACGAACAAACACACTTTCGCATTTATAATATTAGTATGATTATAGCGTTGAAGTGTGAGCAACTTTCCATGCATATGAACTGTAAAATGTAAAATTCCAAATGAAGAAACTAGAAGTTTAATTCGCTTTAATCCACCACAGAAGGCAAGTCTATGTGGTACAGTGCTTATCTTGAACTTGATGCCATCGATTTCACCACACCATACCAGAGTATCTTCAAGAGATGTTGATTCTACAATGCACGATTGTGAAGACAAGTCTTCACAAGTAAAGATGCTCCGGTATCGGAGTCAAACGTATTATACGTTGAGGGTATTTTTGACGGTTTATGTGGTGTGGTGAATGTCGCGGGCATCAGGTTCCAGATACGCACTGTACCACATAGATTTGCCTTCTATGGCGGATTATAGCAAATTAAACTTCTAGATTCTTCATTGTCATGGACTTTCGCAAAGTAACGCTTGCTTCTATCCAATATGTAAAATTGCCAGCAACTTCAGTAACTACCGCAACCGGTTCTCGATGCCGGGCGCTGACGGCAGCCTGTTCTACTCGTTCGACTTGGGGCCGGTGCACTTCGTCTCCATATCCACGGAGGTGTACTACTTCCTGCAGTACGGGCTCAAGATGCTGGTCAACCAGTACGAGTGGCTGCGGCGCGACCTGGAGACAGCCGCCAGCCCTCACAACAGGTGCGCTACTCCACGGAGGTGTACTACTTCCTGCAGTACGGGCTCAAGATGCTCGTCAACCAGTACGAGTGGCTGCGGCGCGACCTGGAGACAGCCGCCAGCCCTCACAACAGGTGCGCTACTCCACGGAGGTGTACTACTTCCTGCAGTACGGGCTCAAGATGCTCGTCAACCAGTACGAGTGGCTGCGGCGCGACCTGGAGACAGCCGCCAGCCCTCACAACAGGTGCGCTACTCCACGGAGGTGTACTACTTCCTGCAGTACGGGCTCAAGATGCTCGTCAACCAGTACGAGTGGCTGCGGCGCGACCTGGAGACAGCCGCCAGCCCTCACAACAGGTGCGCTACTCCACGGAGGTGTACTACTTCCTGCAGTACGGGCTCAAGATGCTCGTCAACCAGTACGAGTGGCTGCGGCGCGACCTGGAGACAGCCGCCAGCCCTCACAACAGGTGCGCTACTCCACGGAGGTTTACTACTTCCTGCAGTACGGGCTCAAGATGCTCGTTAACCAGTACGAGTGGCTGCGGCGCGACCTGGAGACAGCCGCCAGCCCTCACAACAGGTGCGCTACTCCACGGAGGTGTACTACTTCCTGCAGTACGGGCTCAAGATGCTCGTCAACCAGTACGAGTGGCTGCGGCGCGACCTGGAGACAGCCGCCAGCCCTCACAACAGGTGCGCTACTCCACGGAGGTTTACTACTTCCTGCAGTACGGGCTCAAGATGCTCGTCAACCAGTACGAGTGGCTGCGGCGCGACCTGGAGACAGCCGCCAGCCCTCACAACAGGTGCGCTACTCCACGGAGGTGTACTACTTCCTGCAGTACGGGCTCAAGATGCTCGTCAACCAGTACGAGTGGCTGTGGCGCGACCTGGAGACAGCCGCCAGCCCTCACAACAGGTGCGCTACTCCACGGAGGTGTACTACTTCCTGCAGTACGGGCTCAAGATGCTCGTCAACCAGTACGAGTGGCTGCGGCGCGACCTGGATACAGCCGCCAGCCCTCACAACAGGTGCGCTACTCCACGGAGGTGTACTACTTCCTGCAGTACGGGCTCAAGATGCTGGTCAACCAGTACGAGTGGCTGCGGCGCGACCTGGACACAGCCGCCAGCCCTCACAACAGGTGCGCTACTCCACGGAGGTGTACTACTTCCTGCAGTACGGGCTCAAGATGCTCGTCAACCAGTACGAGTGGCTGCGGCGCGACCTGGACACAGCCGCCAGCCCTCACAACAGGTGCGCTACTCCACGGAGGTGTACTACTTCCTGCAGTACGGGCTCAAGATGCTCGTCAACCAGTACGAGTGGCTGCGGCGCGACCTGGACACAGCCGCCAGCCCTCACAACAGGTGCGCTACTCCACGGAGGTGTACTACTTCCTGCAGTACGGGCTCAAGATGCTGGTCAACCAGTACGAGTGGCTGCGGCGCGACCTGGAGACAGCCGCCAGCCCTCACAACAGGTGCGCTACTCCACGGAGGTGTACTACTTCCTGCAGTACGGGCTCAAGATGCTCGTCAACCAGTACGAGTGGCTGTGGCGCGACCTGGAGACAGCCGCCAGCCCTCACAACAGGTGCGCTACTCCACGGAGGTGTACTACTTCCTGCAGTACGGGCTCAAGATGCTCGTCAACCAGTACGAGTGGCTGCGGCGCGACCTGGACACAGCCGCCAGCCCTCACAACAGGTGCGCTACTCCACGGAGGTGTACTACTTCCTGCAGTACGGGCTCAAGATGCTCGTCAACCAGTACGAGTGGCTGCGGCGCGACCTGGAGACAGCCGCCAGCCCTCACAACAGGTGCGCTACTCCACGGAGGTGTACTACTTCCTGCAGTACGGGCTCAAGATGCTCGTCAACCAGTACGAGTGGCTGCGGCGCGACCTGGACACAGCCGCCAGCCCTCACAACAGGCTACTATCACTTTTTCTATCGTTTGCTTGTAATTTGTTATTATTGAAGTGAATACTTTTTTAGAAGCGTTGAGCACTTTTTGGTAGCGGGTAAACTTGTGGATTCGCGTCACCGACACCGACACCGACAGGTTCGCGAACACTGACATGCTCGCGTTGTTACGGAGACTATATATATATACTAGTGGTTCGCCCCGAACTGAGACTCGCGGTATCCATTCACTGCACCGTACACATTAAAACGCGCCGTATCTGATGACGTCAATCGTCATCCGCTTGCGTGGATGGGATACGTATACCTACAGTATTTTACTAAAATGCAGCTCGTTCGGTGAGCGGGTATTATGCAGCATACGATTTCATAATAAAAAAAATTATGAAATGTGATGACTAAGACTGTGTGCTTGCGCCTCATCTTTACGTTCATAGACATCAGTAATATCAGTAGACTATTTTTTTATTCCACGTAAGATGGTGCTAACGTGTATTATTTGTAAGCACAGACGAATAAACTTTTACAGAACGCCATCTATTGACATCATTGTGAAGTTCTGTTAAAAATACTTAAGCTCATTCAAAAATAAATAATTTTGTATCCTTATAATATTGATCTAATTTTGGTATTTGTTGTTCAAGTAGGATATAATTCAACCTTTCAGAAAATTGAGAGTTCTGACGTCAACTTTGGACGTTAGAAAATACCCACTTTGAAAGCCCCCCATTTCGTCAATTTTAGGGGAAAAATTAAAAAAAATTTTTTTTGACTATTCCTAATTATCTTTAAAATTATATTTTTTTTTTATACACAGGAAATGCCTGACGCATACCTCTCCGTCAGGGGAAACGGAGAGGTTATGTGGGGCTTGCACCCACTAAAACCTGTGTTGTTCCTCGGCGGACCAGCGGTCGCGCGGGATACACTAAGAAAGTATTCACCGCGTATACCGCAACCCCATTTAACGCTATAAAAATATTTTGAATATTCGTTATCACTTCTATCGGTAGTCCCTATGACTGCCATTTTTTTTTATTATTTATAATAGGCTAGACAGCTTCCGCTGATGCGTCTATATCAAATTTGAAGTTATTACGTTCAGTAATTCAGAAGCTATAAGGCTCTGACAGACGGGCGGACGGCCAAGTGCAAATTCACTCAAGTAGACTCAAATCTTGTGCTTTGTCTTTAAGTGGTTATCCAGTCTGTTCTTAAATTGACTTACAGAGGTTGACGTCACCGCATCCTTGGGCAGTTTGTTCCACATGTGCACTACTTTGTTGGTCAAAAAGTGTTTAAAGGGATTTCATGATGATTATCCTATTGTTACGGTCGAACCACCACCATCTACCACCTGGTCCCGTACATGCTCAACGTCGATGTTATTTAAAATCTTGTGGTGAAGCTCCAGGCCTGAGGATTCCTAATGGATTTTTTTACACTTCCCTCCCCTCACGACTTTCTCAAATATTCAATCAGTTGTTTGACTCCAGAGCCACGCGCCCCTGGATAGTAGTGTTCGGCCACAGACCGATGTACTGCAGCGACGCTCGGCCCGACTGCGCCATACACGCTCTACCCAATCGCGCCGGCCTGCCGCTGCTCGGCTTCGGTGAGTGGAGAGGGCTCTACTTCACTGGGGCCTTGTTCACTACGCCGTTCAGTTGTAAACATAGTGGATTCGATTTTTGGGGCTTGTCAAATTATGAATAGTGTGAAAATAAGTAGAACGTCTTACAAGCGCCGACTAGGCAGTAGACACTGTTCTTGCTCGTTGTCCTAGGTGAGCGACTAACGCGACGCGATGCGACGTGACACGACGGTATCAAAGAGTAGGTAGCTGACCCTTCACGTGGCCTACGTTGTCGTGTAGATACGTCTGTCATTTTCTGTGGCGTCGTATTGCGTCGCGTCGCTTGGCGTCACTTCTGTTGCTCATCTATGATACCGGTCAACGGGTGACCCGTTGTCGTAGGTGAGCCACAGAAGCGATGCGACGCCATAGGAAATTACGTATCTACGTATGTACGTGACAACGTGTGCCATTTTCTATGGAGTCGTATTGCGTGGCGTCGCTTCTGTGGCTTTATAGGACAACGGGTTAGTTGCAGCGGTGGGTTGTCGCGGAATTTCGGAAAATTACAGTTAATTTATTGCGGAATTTCACGATATACAAGATTTATTTCTATTACTACTACTGTTTCTCGTTATTAATAATATGTGCCGATCGCGACGTTTCGGCTTAGGTACGCCATTACCTGTTAAGGTACGTTTCCCGGGCATCGTGTTGAACAAGGCCCCGGTTGTTGCAGAGCGAAGCGCCCCTGGATAGTGCTGTACGGACACCGGCCGATGTACTGCAGCAACTCTGATGACATCGACTGCAGTGTCGAGTACACCAGGAAAGGGCTGCCTTTCCTCGGCCTCTACAGTAAGTTGTTACTCTGTCTAGTGGATGCTGAGGGTAGTTTGAGTTTTTGAAGTAAAACTTCTTTACGAACGCTTGACTTGGGGAGTGAGCTGGTGAATGCGTGACGAGAGTGTTACAAAAAGTGTATCGGGCGAGGCGAACGGAAGTTGAGAGGGATATATAAGTTAAAGTTAGTGAGGATAGAAAGAGAGAGAGTTACGTATCGTATATTACTGTATGGGCAGAAGAGAGAAGTGCGAGCATACATTTTCTTTCTCTCTTAGCCAGTTACGCGCTAAAGAAGTTTAACTTCAGTCGTGTGGTCTAAAGCACACCTCGTTTTTTCCAAAGCCAAATCAAATCCGTCCAGTAGTTTTTGCGTGAAAGAGTAACAAACATACACACACGCACACAAACTTTCGCTTTTATAATATTAGTGTGATGCTCTGATGACAGTTTGCAGTGTCTAACCTAACCTAAGTACACTAGGAAGGGTCTGCCTTTCCTCGGCCTGCATAGTAAGTTGCTACAGTCTGTCTAGTGGAAGCTTCGGGTCAAGGTATGTGACATCAAACTGTCATTTTGGGTAATCATACTTACTCATATTATTAATGCGAAAGTGTGTGTTTATGGTTTTGTTGGTTTTTCCTTCATTCACACCGCAACGGAGCAACGGATCGACGTGATTTTTGGCATGGTTATAGTTGAGGACCATAGGCTTACTTTTTATCCGGAAAAATTGAGGAGTTCCCGTGGAAATTAAAAAGATCTTATTCCACGCGGACGAAGTCGCGGGCATCAGCTAGTATTTGCATAAGTATTGCTTTAAGCGTTTGCAGTATGGCCCCAGTATAGGGTAATCGATAGAATTGTTGTCACTCCCATCAGGTCTGGAGCCGCTGCTCAAACAGTACGGCGTGGACGTGGCGATCTGGGCGCACGAGCATAGCTACGAGCGCACATGGCCGCTATACGACGGACAAGTGTACAAGGGGCTGGTGGAACCGTACCTTAACCCGAGGTAGGATGGTGTGTTTTACCCAACTTAAGAATTAGTATGTTCATTTGCGTAATACACGTAGTACCAGATGGTGTTACATAGAATTGAAGTAACAGTGTATTTCGATGCAAGGCGTGCAAAATTTGCTGTGTTCAATTTTACCAAATATTTTTTAGAAATATTAAGATGTCGAGTAGTTCGTAAATATCATAAATTAACATTAAATAGATTGATGGAAACAGTTGGTGAGTCCGTCTTTGTCGTTAGATGTGAGAGTTTCTTACATGATGGATAATGTCCTATTAGGTATGGAATTTATGTAATGTTTTGTTCTGTTTGTTTGTTTATTTTGTACGATGTCCAAAAGTAAAAAGCCTCAAAAAAAACATTAAATAGATCGCAATCATCGTTCTAGTTTAACATACAAATACAATTTAAAATTAAATCAAATTAAATTTATCTGTGGGCATCTTCCAAACACTCGTTAATCGAATAGAAGCACTTCTCTAAAAGTCGTTTTGAGTTCTGCTAGTGCCAGTTTTAACGTGAGTAGGAAGCTGGTTAAATATGATTAACTCAAGCAATAGCCTAATAATCCCTCTATAGAAAACTAGTGAATGCCCGTGACTGTCTGCGTGGTTTGAGGTTTTTTTGGTTTTGGTGGTTGAAAGTATAAGTATGTTAATTATCATTGTCGTGTATTCCCAATTATAAAAGTAATCGAGAGTTAAAAACTTTAAAAACTCCAACTCCTTTATGTCTCACTTAAATCGTCAGATTGTTTGAATTTTCAGCATGTAATTAACTCACTCTGCCTTAATCTGACGCGCTCGAGTATTTGTGATGATCTATTTTATTTATCTAATATTTTGATCTGCTGTCCTAGATAGACCCACCAATATACATGGCTCATATATGGTGAAGATACTCTACAGGGTCCAAAGAATCCCCCTTTATATTAATCTGCCGCGCTGGAGTAAATCCAAAAATCCCCTCTTGGGCTCCCCAACTACAAGATTTGAAACTAAAGTGCGGTCTTCTGTACTGCTAACCATCTATTTTGGAACATTGCGATTTGTTCGATACGTTTAATTGTGCCTTAATAAAAAAATTTGGGACAATGCTTTATGAATACAGAAAAATCAGTGTTTCAACATTTCTGATTCTATCCTTATAATACTACTTTAGAATTGGTTGTGGTGTGTATTCGAACAAACCAAGGTAAATAACTTTATAATGGTTTATTAATAAATTCACATAGCATGCTTCTTCGAATACAGCACTTACGTTTACACAATGACTTTGAATAATAGTTTATATTTAAAACTTTTAAAAAAATGCCGCCATTTTTAAAACAGATGACTTTAAGTTATGTTTTAAAAATTACAGTAGTTTTTGTTCGTTTCATCGTTTGCTAGTGTAAACATGATAACATTGTGTGTGTAATTTTTTTTTTCATAATAGTACATTTTACAAAGCAAATAATAATAATTAGTAAATTTAAATAGCAAATAAATAAAATAAGCAAATAATAAAAATAATAATTATTGGTATTTTTACTTTTGATTTAGGGCCACATGCATATCAAGCTCTTAAAATGGCGTTACTTAAAATAATTAAAGTTTTCCCTCTTTGGATTTTCAATTATCCTTTCTTAGCAGATGTCTACGTCTGTCTTGAGCTGTGCGTTGATAGATCAGTCAGTCAGTCACCTTTTTCTATAATAATATTATAATTTGTATTTCAGAGCGCCGGTGCACATAGTGACCGGATCGGCCGGGTGTCAAGAGGACACTGACAAATTCCAGCGTGAGTATCAATGTAAAAGTATCTTGTTCACACGACGAAACTGCACAAAAAAAATTCGCAGTCATAGGGACTGGAAGGCAGAAGTGAAAACGAATATTATTAAAAAAAATACGAATATTAATAAATATTTAAAATATAAACCTTAAAAGTAAGGCATTAAAGTTTATTTATGAATGTACTATATTTATATTTAAGACCTTTTGTCTTCGTAACAACGCGAGGTGTCGGTCACGCGTTTCTACAATTTTTACCCCCTACCAAAAAGTGTTCAACGCGGCTAAAAAAGTTTTCACTTCAAAAAGAAGTGTAATGTTTTAAGGGTTCATACATGTATGTATGTTAATTTCTTTATTCCACCATAACTTCTAAATGCCTGAACAGATTTGGATGTATGGGGTATGTCGTTTGAATCCAGGTTACATCAAACCCAGTGAATATTTAGCAGCTAAAAATGGCGTGGCAGCCTTTATTTTTTAAAATTATGTTCACTTGTTTATTGAAGAATAGACAATCATGCCTATAGAATGCGAGAATCTACCACTGGTTCGGAAAAGTGATTCTACTGAGAAGAGTCTGAAGAAATTCAGCAATTGCTCGTTTCATAAACATAAAAATGTTACACTTTGTAAATAATATAAAAAGCATACGTTACGTAACAAGTATTGAATGAATTGTGGGTTGCGAAGCCGGTTGCTTCCATGCAACTTTGTCATTGAGAAAATCATCGATAGTATATTTATTTATAAATTCGACTTGACAGATGCTGATGCTGTCTTTAAATTTATGCAATGGCAGAACCACTGTTTTGGTACCATGTAAAAAATAATCCATTAAAAGTATGCTAATGCTAATTAATGATAAAAAAGCATCGAATTGACTCGCTCCAGCAATGCTTAGGACTGTGGTTTTCATTTCAGCAACCGCCGATTTTCATACTTGTCCTTCTCGGTAGGAATGTTATTCCGAACCAGTGATAAATTCACTCGACGATTCAAAAGCACTTTTAATAAGTTTATTTGAATAAGAAAATATGAGTTAAATATAAGTTAAACAATTGTTGTCCTGTAGCTAACCCGCCGGCGTGGTCCGCGTTCCGTTCGCCCGATTATGGCTACACACGCTTTGTGGCGCACAACCGCACGCATCTCTACATAGAACAGGTCAGTATTACACTAAAAACGCACACACACACACACACACACACACACACACACACACACACACACACACACAAAATCAACAATCAATCACACAATCTTATCACACCATTGCCGGCTCACTATTATACAAGGTGTAAGGTAAATGGTATAACATACCGCCGGCTACCTATGTTAGATGGTGTATAGATATACTGGAAAAATATCATGAGACGTGTAGCCCATATCCTGGGGGAGTTATGAGGACTTCAAAATTTTTGCATAAATGTTCAGGTGGCATCCCTTAAAATAGCTGATTCAATACCAATGAACTGCGAGTAATACCGTATCTTAAGCCTCGTTGCCAGCGCGAGCGTTGCGATAAAATCCAATAGCGATGCTAAGTAATCATTATTCGGCATGAAATAAAATTCTCAAAGTAAAAGCCCGGCTAGAACTCACGTATTTTTGTAAACACTGCCTCGTTGGTCTAGTGGTCGACTGCGGGCGACGATGTCTCGGGTCGGGCCATAACAAGTATTGGGTTTTTCTGAATCGTCAGTACTAGCTCGGAGTTAGGAAGTTATGCGGTGTTTCACCCCCGTGCCTCGGAGAGCACGTTAAGTCGTCGGTCTGTGCCTGATCTCTCTCCGGTAGTGACGGATTATCCATTATTTTGGAGGGGCCCAAGAGCCAGAGACTGCAATATGTCGATACTCTGTAGTTTCTTTATGATTATTTTATTAACACAGTAATATCTTCGTTTCAGGTCGATGTGGACTTGAAAGGGCAAGTGATTGATTCAATTTGGATCGTGAAAGACAAACACGTGCCTTACGACCTGTAACTTCAACGGATGCTATAATCAAAAAATCATTACATTTCATTTATGATTAGTGCTATCTATCATGTACAATGTCATGTACAAATCCAATGTGATATCATTTTGTATAGTTGGGTATTTGATAACTATTCAAATAAATTATTTTTTAGTGATTATTAAATAGTCTCTCAAAAGTCGTAATATCCACGGCCCCTGTTAGTTTTATGTTCAATAACAATTAAAAATTAACTATCGATTAAAGTAAAAAAGTGCGTCGAACTTTGATGACGTCACTATTCAATATTTCATACAAAATCCCGTACTAAGCATGCGTCTTTGAAAAAAAATTGCTGATTTGACTAGTTGTCAAATACCCAATTACTTAAACATTAATTGTTGATAAGTGTATTTTACTTGTAAATTACATTTTACCAAAGAATAACGATCATGTACCTAAGTAAAAAATAGAAAAGAAACATTTAAAAAAAAATATTATTATTTTTTAATATTTTCAAATAAAATTGGCTTTTATTGGAAAGTTGTGTTTTATTTTTAAATACCAAATTACCAAAGTTTGATACCAACTCATTGATCTGATGATCACAATCACCTCTATAATGACGCTTATTCCAGCCGTTCGATGAAGACAAGACAACGCTGGCAGAATTTTCAGTAATTCTTGCAAAAAAAAATATTCAGCTAGTCGTCAGTGTATGGATTGTGGTTTGTCTCTTTTAGGATGATAATTTTGACAGATGAGATGTGAATAGCAATAGTTAAGGACAAGAGGGAGACAGACTGAAGCAGTACTATGCAAACGGCATTCAGTGGTGTATGTTATAGTGTATGGGTTTTTCTGTCAATAAATTCTCAGTACTACTACTCACAGTCTAAGGATATATGTGTAGTAGATATTGATAGAGAAAAATGGATAGGTACGTTACAATAAAAATGAGTCTAAAATGTCTGTAATTGTATCTAAATGACTTGGTTTGGCTACATTTGACACTATAGGTACTATATAAAATCATTTTAAATATTTGAATATGCGAGAGAGAGAGAGGGACACGATTTCTTGTAACCTAGTTCGTTGGGGAGCGTGGCTTAGCGTGCCGGCAGATACGAGTACCTATCCAATAGATATTTTTTGACGTGGACAGACTTACTACTCAGTCAATACAAGGTGCTTGTAAAGGTAGTAGGTAGCATACAGAAAATATTAACGACTGTGAAAAATATTAAGTACCTTCATTACTGTCCAAGCCGGAAATAAAACAATTCACGGCTTAGTAATATTGGAAGGACGAGGCGAAGCCGAGGACTTCTGATTGATTTAAAAAAATGTAAACGAGACCGTGATTTGCTATTTCGGCTGATACTTGTAGACATATTGCTTTTCTCTAATTTGCGAGGAAACAATATACATAATTTGTTAAGTAGGTAAGCTTTTTTCTATCAATACTCGGATAGCTACGTTAAACACATCACTCTGGTGGATACAGGTGTGAAAAATTGTATTATCAGAGCATCTGATAACGAGTTTAATATCTTTACACACGTTTTCCAGGGCTCCTGTCCACATAGTGACCGGTTCCGCGGGCTGCGACGAAGGCCGCGACCATTTTAGACGTAAGTAAAGTATACTCAGTAAGACATGATGGCAGGGAGCTCTTAGCTGTATTCCATAACACAGACACAGTGGGTACCGAATTTATACAAGTCTACAAAAAATGTCCAACGAACGGCAAACAAACAGCTGACTCCTACAACACCTGTTTACTTATTATTTATACAAACTTATGTGACCCGGCGACAGCGTCGCTGTTATCACATTTAAAGTTACTCTCTGGATCCTGTACTTTGAGTACCTACATACCTATATATCTTATAAAATTTTTGCCTAGCATCATTCCTACATTCATCATTCATGAGGTTGCTAATAAATATTAAAAATAAGATAAAAACAAAAACTCAACAGTCATAAAAGTTAGTTCGAATTTTGGCCACCGGGTCAGTTAAGTTTGTGGTACTGTACCTTACCTATTTCATTACATAGAGCGTCCTACGTTTTGTCTTCACAGCGTAACGATCTAAACCATGCTGCATCAAGTTTAAACAATTATTTATATCATATTACCGAAATGAAATACCTAGCATATGCATGTACAAAAATCTGATTTAATCTAAAATTCTTTTGGAATGGTTTTCCGAACCATTGGTAGATTCAGTAACTTGTATATGTATAATTAGTTTATTTGAATAAAAATTGACAAAATATTCGCATACATAATTGTACAGTTCGCGCGCGAGTTTAATGCAGAGTGTAATGTATGTGTCACCATGCATTTACTCTGCATTCAACTCGCGCGCGAACTAAAGTTTCCACCGTGTATAGAGATGTATAATATTCCAGATACTCCCTTCCATTGGTCGGCGTTCCGCTCCCAAGACTACGGCTATTCCCGGTTCAAGGCTTATAACAGGACTCACATCAACATTGAGCAAGTAAGTCCCGATTAATATCATCCGAAATTACCACAGATCAGGTACAGGACCAACGGCTTTATAGTGCCACAAACTTATACACATCCGGTGACAGCGTCGCTAGTATATATGAACAATAAAATAAAAACAAAAACTAAACAGGCATAAAAGTTGACGAGTAGCGTTGTTGTCTTAACATGCGGAGGTCCCGGGTTCGATCCCCGGCAGGGTCGATTTGGGAATTTATAATTTCTCGAATTTTCCCTGGCCTGGCCTGGTGGGAAGCTTCGGCGGTGGCTAGTTACCACCCTACCGGAAAAGACGTGCCGCCAAGCGATTTAGCATTCCGGTACGATGCTGTGTAGAAACCGAATAGCCCGCTACCATCTTAGACTGCATCATCACTTACCATCAGGTGAGATCGCAGTCTTGTAGTCTTCTAACTTGTAGTGGATAAGAATAAAAAAAACGTTGACCGCAGGACGCGTCGCAATAGCATATTTTCGCGCATAGTTTGTACGTTGTCTTCATCAGTTTGTATGAGGATTGCGCAATCAAGCACTCGCACCTCAGCTCAGAGACGACTATTTGATTGGCGCTAGCAAATTATACCTAAAAATACTTGACAGAAAACCCCAATACTTTTTTAAACCGACCTGGGACCTCATGATATGCAGCCAAATAGTCTTACTTCTAGAACTTCTAGGCTATTGAGGTTTAACTAATAATCTAGTGCTGTGTTAGAATAAGAGACTAATTACTTACACTCGTTAGAGTTCGATTCAGCTATTAGAGTTCCCGCTGGAATTTTGGCGCGTCATTTGTCATGGTCATTTGGAAAAAACTTATTCCACGCGGACAAGTCGCAAATACAATCTAGGTTTTTCCCAATACGATTTTTACTTTCCAGGTATCAGTAGATCTGGGAGGACAAGTCATTGACACGTTTTGGCTGAAGAAAAACGTTTCTTCACTAAGTAGACATTAACATTACCTTTTGAAAATTCCAAATGTTAATTGGGTAGGTTATTTACGCTATAGGTTATAGGTAGTTTACGCTTTAACAAACTTGAGCAGTTTATGAGTGTGGCACTTACAAATACGTCACCATAGATATCTAGGTTACAAATTTACATATTACAATATAATTATATTTAGTTCGCACTTTATCACGTAGTATAATAATGTATTTACAATCTTACGGTGACATATATAAAAGCGAAAGGTCATCACGATATCTCAGGAATTATAAAGCATACAGACTTGAAATTTGGAAGATAGGTTCCTTCTTTGGTGTAGACGGCCGCTAAGAAATATTTTTGAGAAAATTCACCCCTAAGGGGTTGAAATGGGGGTTGGAAGTTTGTATGAAAATCCTTTGTTTTTGAAGTTAGACATGAAAATTGGCAATTAAGTTAATAGCTATCAATAATACTATATAATAAGCAATTTTACGAAAATCTACCCCAGAGGGTGAAATGAGGGTTGAGAATTTTGTATGCAAGTCCTATGTTTTTGTATTTAGAGATTTGAAAATCAGGATTTAGACCACCCCAAAGGACGTGAAATTGGGGTTGAAAGTTTGCATGAAGGTTATAAGTTTTGGTAGTCGGCATAAACCTTTGTAATTTGTCTTCAATAATATAAACCTGCCGATGCTATATAGCTGCTATGAATAGGCCTTTTTTAGCGGGAAAATCTCATAGGAAATCAGAAATTGTATGCGGACGAAGTCACGGGCGACCGCTAGTATATTATTATAATTTCAACTGTACATTTGTCTGGTCCACACACAATAAGTTCCTATTTCTATGGGTGAAAAGTCTACACTACTCAGTGAAAAAACCTGTTTTACTTTTATGTAAAGTAATATATTCTTATAAAACACTTCAGGTACCTGCTCCTTATGGTTAATACAACACCTTATATTATAATAATTGATATTAGTGAAGTTGCATCACAATAGGGATGATGACAACTCAATCAAATCGGCAACTCTTTATCAAACTTAAAGACGCGCTTTTAGTATGGAAGTTTGTATGAAATAGGTACATAATTTTGATGTCATCAACAGTTTTTTCTAAATCTATAGTTTAAAATGGATAACAAACTTAAAAACTAACAGAGGATGTGAATTGTAGGTCTTTTGAAATACCTTCTATTTAATTACCCTCTAAGAAATAATTTATTTTCATCATAGGCATCATCCCTATTGTAGTCAAATCAAACAGTCGATTCTTATATATTAAATGATGATTATGTCAGCAAAATGTAACAATTAACAAAAAACAATGTCATAGTTTGTATGGTGAAATCAGAGAGGGAGGTAGATCTGCATGATAGGCAAACTAGAAGCAATAAGCTCGTGACTTCATCGTTCCCCCTCAAGAAAGTCCGAAGGTCGTTCGTGGGAATGAGCATTCTATTTTATAACAAAATTCTACAACCTATTTTAAACTTGCCTTTACACAAGTTTAAAAAATCCATTAATAGCATGCTTCTGAAAAAAGCTTATTATATTGTTGAAGATTAAGTAAATGGCAAAAGAGCACGGATCTGACTTGCTCCAGCAATGCTAAGGACAGCGGTTACTTATGTATCCACACATGAATGAAATTGTAAACTATTAAAATTCAGAGCAACCACTGAGTTTCTTGCTGGTTCTTCTTGGTAGAAATGGCATTCCCCACCATGTAGATGCACTCGAGGATTCAAAAGCACATGTAAAAGTTTATTTGAATAAAAACATTTGAATTTGAATCTGTATGAGAGTCGATCATTTAACGTTAGCACTGGGGCAAATCAAAACCAAAAAGGAACTAGTATATTTGGGTAAACTCAACCATTTATTCTATTTGCTGTTATTTTGCTCTCTCAGCTTTCACTATACAGAGTACAGACGACGAAATTTATGAAATAAACTATTATACAGAGATCAAGAGTACTATATAATTCAAATGTAAAGTGATATAAATAAAATAAATTCACAATTGAAGCACATAGTAACATGGGCTGGGATAAAATCCATACGGTCAGCTTAGTGATGTCCATTGTGAAAATTCCCCTTGTTTCCCCTCCAGTAGGGCCGGTTCCTGCCCCTATATGTTCCCCTATTTGGTCTAAAGTTTTGTTGAATGCTTCTTAAATTCTGATTTTTCCTATAATATTTCTTCACACCATTTAACGGAGGACGTTTCCTCTTATTATTCTTCTTAACAGAACTGTTATCTGGTGTAGTTTGGAGAAGTTTCTTCAAAAAACCCCTTTCACTTTCATTTTCGTAAATGGATACTGCTTTTTGTATTTGTGTTGAAATCTGCAGACCCAGCCTAGCGTACACAGACATTGAACAGTTCCTATTGTGCTGGAAAGGGTCTTGAACACACATCACAGTGTCTAGTCTTAATGGTTTAAAGTTTTTAACACCTACATTTGTTTTGTATTGCGAGAAATTTAATGGAACAGTTTCCACTGTCTCAAAAAGTTCTCTTTTTATTGGCTTGCCCAAATACGGTGAAACTATATACTTATCAAACTCAAAAGTTTTGTAATATTTGAAAAATTCTCCTAATAGTTCATACGTTGATATTTTGTTATCACTATTTGTGTTATCTAGCTTACTGAAGGCAGAATTCCACTCTTCGATGCAACTTTCTTCCACGTATTCCTGGAGGTGCATCACAGGCCATAACATATTAATCTGTTGGAGGAAAAATATGACTAGCAACGTCAAAGAGTAACTGGACATAAGATTTGTGCCTGTCAAATTGTGAATCTTAGACCAGTATTTGACGAGTATAGCTAATTGTAATGCTTTTTTATTGGAATTTAATAGATATGCCAGTAATTGGCTGTTAGCGACACCGGCTGGGCTATTAAAATTGATGTCACAGTACACTTGTGTGGGAACATGGTAGCACTGCACTATGGGCACTTTGGCGTGCACTATTGCAAAAGCGTGCTGGAACAGATGTGGATGTCGCGTCAGGATGTTCTTGGCTTTGATGACGAAGGACTTTTCAGGCGGATGCAGCCAGGGCGGCAGCTGTATGTAGCAGTCCACATCACTGGTTCTGATCCCCAGGCCTGTTACTATTGATCCAAATGCCAGGACTTGGATACCTGTAGTTAATTAATTAAACAGATCATTTATATAAACTATACCTATTTTAGAATAATAAACTAATCATTAAATTGAATTACCATTACAAAACTAGTTTATTTGTTTGTTAATTATAAATTCCTCACATTTACTCAAGAATATGCTTTTTGTATGTATTTATCTGAGTAAAAGCAAATTTTGAATTTATATTCTACCTACAGAGTTGGCTTTGATTTAATAGATTAGAGCAATGAAGCTATTGACAAATTAGTATTAAAGCTTCGGATATAAATTTTAAAGTCAAAGTACATAAGAATATTTTTTATTCCAAGCCATTCCTGAGAAAAGGCTATGTCAGATGGACAGACCACAAAGTGAAACTAAAGATGTCATTTTTCCAGCATTAACAAGAAACCCAAAAAGAGAATGACATAAGTACCTTTCCAGACTGGACTGAGCACGTTATACAGATCTGTGATCAGACCGTTCAACCCCTCTACTTCCTCCCTCTTCAGGTGGATATGGTCCAACACCTCGCAAACCTGATGGTCGAAGTCTCCAGAAAACTTTAATTTAGATGTGTCCAACACATCATCTGTAATGAATGAAAATGTACAATTTTTTTATTAAGTAAAAAAATTAATTATGGAGGATTTAACAGTATCCTTCATCCTTTATCTTACCTGGTTATCCGGAAACAAAAGTAATCTAGAATAATCTAGGCTGCTATTGAGAATTTCTAAAATCTTTTTGACCATGAGGATTCGAACTTGGGACTGCAATTTAAACAAACTAGGGCTTCTAGGGCATTTATTTATAGATAACACAATCTCTAACCTAAAATTACATCTCTAAATCTAGTGCTGCCCCTTTCCACATGGAGTATTCTGAAAGGGATTCCAATATAAATAGAGCTTTATTTTAGAGATGGTGTACAATAGAATTAGCAACATTGTGAACGTTGATGATTCGTAAACAGTGTTACAGAGAATCAGTAGGAGGACATAGGAGGGATGTAAATCTTAAAGTTGTAATGCATTACCTTCTGATTCCATCATTTCGATTTCAGTCTTTTCTGTTTTTATCGTCACTATTATCTAGTAGTAGTAGTAGTTACTATCACTAAAATTACAAACAAATGAAATACGTAACGTAAACATGCTAGTAGTGAAAAAAAATGACACTAATGACATACCATTGACATACGACAAATGACACTTCACTTGATTGACTCTATTTTATAACCGACTGCCTGAAAAAAGGAGTATATTGTTTTCAGGGTTCATGGATGTATGTATGTATGTATGTGAGTTTGTATATTCCACCATAACTCCTATACGTCTGAACCGATTTGGATAAATGAGGTATCGTCAGAATCCCTAGCTTATTCCGGGTGACATACAGTCTATTTGACGAGGCAAAGTAAAACATGTAAACAAATATGGCGTGAGATCACGTGATTATATTTGTCATTGGACATAATATAGTGATGGAAACATTGACAGACTGGTTGTGACTGAACGATTGAATGAATACATTCTGAAATCGATTACCAAATACAGTCGCTTCTACGGACTGATGCTGAGATCTATAGAGCGTACTCTGACTTGGCTCAGACTTTACTTAGAGTTAAAACGAGATGGACATATGTGAGTAACATAAATCTATCTCGTTTTAACCATGTCATAAGTCTAAGCAAAGTCAAAATTCTCTCTATAGATCTCACACTGAATGATAAGAGCAGGTTTAGTCGATTGTAAGTCGATTTTCTTAAATAAGCCCGGGGTACGAAAATTTATGGGGGAGTGAATTCAAACTTTCTCCGCTACGTTATGTACATGTTTTCATGGTAACAGCTGATTATGTGTCCATGACTATGTAATGTATTTTGATGAATTTAAATTATATAATTAATATAAATAAATGTATCAAGCATGCTTTCAGTAATATAAAACATGCGTTCATTTACCCTCATTTCTTTTATAATCGTTCGTAAAGAGTAAACTCCAGTCGTACGTAGGAGCTGACACACACATTTTTTTAATAAGTAGGTACTTGACCACTGATCACTACAGCTCATTAACGTCCCACAGCTGGGCACAGGCCTCCACTCTCATGGGAGAGAAAGAATTAGAACTTAGACCCATTATGCTGTTAGCACCCGCATTGGAGCTTGGGCTTTAACGACTATTATCAAGTTAGTGACAAGATGTTATACCTAAATTAATTTCGATTTTAATTTATTTCTTAGTTTTAATTAAAATAAATGTACAGATACCTATCTAGATGTTATTGAAAGGTTTAATTATAATATTATCATCTTCAACATCACAAGGTAATTTCATAATCATAGAATGTGGTAATCGATTTTCGATTTTTACAATTGACTAAACTCGCTCCTATCATTCAGTCTATGGTTCACTTTTCATGTCACATATCTATAGAATAATTCTATTTCTATATGTCAAACACCAATTAGGTCATTAGTCTTTGTTTTTATTTTGGGATTTTTGCTAGTTTGATAAATTATTAGCTTCTTATTGCTTGAACTGAATTACTTTTGAGTTTATTATGAACTTTAAATGTTTTTCTTCAGGAAATAATACGTTTGTGAGTGATTTGTTGAAATACAACAGTGAAAATATGAATAGCAAAGTTGAAATGTCGTGACTGGTATGTTTTATTTACATTTTTTACGCTGCCCCTTCAAATAGACTGTAGGCTATTAAAGTTTAAAAAAAAATTGATGGGGCATGATCCTGCATTAAAGGCTAAAGTTGAAAAAAAATATTCGAACATAAGATCAACTAAGTATATAATCATCATCTAGAAAATAATGTGTAGATTCCAAAAATATATAACACTATAGTGTCAGCTTTGCGTTTACAGTTGAAATGAATTGTTACAAAAGTTAAAAGATTGTTAATTTATTTATTGATGAAGGTTCGATTGTACTGATACTTGACTCATTCGATGTATTTCACTCGTCAGTTCGTTCCCGACGCCATATTGGAATAACTTGTATAAATACGAATGTTTTACCATCGGTAGGCAGTCTCCACCGAGACTCAAACGATTATTGAATACCTTCGGTGTTTAGATCGTTACCTTGTTTACGAGCTGCGGTAGTAACTGCAGCCTGGTCAAATGATTTGATACTATAGTATTGTTTAACTGAAGTTTATAAATTAACTAATTACATTAAATCTCTCGTGGTTAGAGTACAAATATATTAAAAGTGTTTTATTAATACCTACTTCTGGATTGTTCTCCAACAATAGTTCAATATCCAGTAATTCCCAAAAAAAATATCATTTAATAAAAATGTGAATAAGATTCCAAAGGCTATACATGCAAATCGCTTCATAGGGAGGTTAACTCTAAAAATAATATGGCAGGGCAGTCGTATTTTTTAATTCGATAAATTAAGTTCACTTGTTCTAGGATGAGACTAGGACTGATAAGCCTATTACAGTACACTATTGCAAGGGACCCTTACATTTGAACAGTGTAGTGTAATTACATTTAGGGAATAAGGGTCCCTATATTGGACTTTATTGCTGTTATGGAGGGTAGAGGTAAGGAGTATCATCTCTTTTGGGAGAAAAGTTGAAAAAGTGTCCAGTGGTTGCTATAAAGAACAGTTCAAAAACCTTCCACAGTGGCGCTGGTGTAGACAAAGGGTGTATGAATGTAGCAATTGTAGATGAACTGAAGTATGCCGAGTTATAAAATTTAATATTGTCGACTAAAGTAGTTAATTATTGAAAATTTCAAATTTACAAATTTCAATGTTTTCTTTACTTGTTTATTTCTCAAACCTACTGTAATAATATTTGGCGCTTCCTTTTAAATTTACCCTCAAGCTAATGTGGCGCCTCTAATTTAATGCATTTCGAAGGACAATTTTCATATACAGAGATGTTCCTCTTTACCTCAACCCTCCATACTCGCTGGCGCGGACGCTCGACCAAGCGTCCGCGCCCACCCACAGGGCCCTTAGATACGTGCAGTGTAATAGGCCCATAAACATGGGCTAAACAGACCATTAACTTAAGGCCAGCTACACACCTCCAGCTTCACCACTTCAGACTTTGTATAGATCCGAACACACACACATAAAGCCCGCAACTCAAAGCCCGATACATTACCGATTTGCAGGGTCACTGCCAAGTCGTCCAATGTTTGGCCTTGCAGACCCGATAATTTAATTGTTCAACCATCGCCTAGGATCGCTCTACACCAGAATTTTTCACTCCACATACTGCAAGCAGGGCCATGTGTGTGTTGATCGGGCGGATCGTAGTCTGATTTATATATTTGATGATTTATTTAATTTTATATATATTTTTCGATTTTATATATAGGAGAAGGATATGAAACATCATATTTAAATTGAAGCTTCCGGTAAGTAAAAATGGCGTATGGGCGGAGCTTAAGCTGGGTGTAAGGGCTGGTATTATCGATACTTAAATAATCGATATAAAAATATAACAAATAAAATTAATAAATAATTAAACATAATATTTTGAAAAAGCACTAGTATACATAAATTACGAATACTAGATTCGTATTTCCTAATGAACTAGCTGATGCCCGCGACTACGTCCGCGTGAATTGAGGTTTTTTGGTTCCCACGGTAATATTCCGGAAAAAAAACTAGCCGATGTGATATTATTCCAGACTATAATTTATCTCTTCCATCCATCCATAAATCCAATATTTCGCGTTTATAATATTAATATAAATTTATATTATCAGTTCAATGTAAACCTTACAAACAAAACTGTTTCATAATATTAGTTGGAATATCTAGATATTATGGAAAAAATGTTACTGAATGACGTGATAATAATATGAATAATAAAAATAGACTGATTGCAGCTCTCGTTTGTGCCCATAAATTTGAAACATTAATTAGAACTTCTAAGAATATGCATATCTAAAACCAAAAACAGCAGTAGTTTAAAAAAATGGTTATCACGATCGGAGGGCCTCTTGTTGGCCAGCGTAGTGGACTATGGCTGAACCCTTAGCATTCCAACAGGAGGCTCTTACTGAGTAGTGGGCGCTGGCTGGGTGAAATGATGAGTAAAAATATAATCATGCTGCAACGCCCCCGTGTTGGCCAGCTTGGTGGACTATGGCCAAACCGTTTTCATTCTGAGAGGAGACTCGTGCTTAAATTGGAGCCTGCAATAGGTTGAAGTATGAAGTATTCTGTTTTGAGAAACATCGTTATTAGATTTTGGACACAAATTGAGGTTCAAATCTTGCAAGAGTTGAATTGCCTGATGTCCAGGTGGTAAATTTTGCAATAAGAAAGAAATAGTAAAATTTTATTATTTGGATTAGAGAAAAGCAAAATTGAGAAGTTTACATTATTATTTTTATTATTCATCACAAACAAGAATATTGAGTAAAGATTCTTACTGGTATACGTAGAAATGGCCAGGCATTATGTTTGAGACGCTGGCGCTGGCGATTTAGAGTGTCAATCCCATTGAAATTATGACTACATATTCTGCTTCCTTTTGTAGGCTTGTACTCAGGTCTGTTTACAGCATCCATCTTAGCCTTAATTCATGATATTTTGGGAATCTGAAACCATTGAAAAACATTAGTTAAAATGATACACAATGAATGAAGCGACCAAAAACCACTTAAATAGACACCGTAATTTTCGAATACCCGATCTCCGGTATGGTGTCTACTATACCGGAGATCGGGTGTCTTAATCACTAGGTTATCATCGCTACAGCCTAAAATGAGTTTGGCAATATTATAAGTAGAAGCTGACTGTTTAATTTCATCTCTCTACCCCTCAGAGTGAGAAACAGTAAGAGTGATATGAAGTTTTAATTTTATCGATATTCAATTTATTTGTAAACAATACAATCCCCACACTATATATACACACCAAACAAAAAGTAATGAACCAATCCAAATTATTGGGGACAGCACAAAAATTGACGTGTTTTGGATTCAGTAAAGAAGAAACTAAGATATAATTAGGCAAAATAACTTAAAATATTCGCCACAAAAAGAAAAACTAGACGACTTTTTTACTCACCTATGAAATGAAATTCTGGGCGTTTCACATTATTATTATTATGACATCCCACAACTGAGCACTACACCATAGTTGATTAATTAAAAGTACAACAAAACACATTAAAATATTCACAAAACAGGTAATTATTCACAACTGACACACCGGAAGCACAACAGACGCCATTTGTAGTTAGAAAAAAATTGGCTTCAATTGCTAAATTTGATGACGTCATATGACAATTGCGCGACACGTAAACGCAATGATATAATACACCTGTCTCGTTCTAATAACGTAGCTTTTAGTAAGTAAGAAAAGTCAAACCATAGCTTTACATATTTTAATAATAAAATGCATCGTATAACTATAATTGAGTAAAATGCAACATATCATCTCTTAAATAATATGAAATCAAAGGAATTATTCCGATCAATAAGCTGTACATAAGTTTGTGTCACTAATTAATGGTGTGACAAGCAAAAAAATTTAACACGGTGACGGGGACAAAAAAAAAACAATTATCTTTCATTTAAAGGCATTAAGCCATAAAGTTATCTCGTTCTAGCAATAAAAGTTGAAATATGGCGAAATCTTTAGATATTTAATCTGAGGTGAATTATCATAGTGCAGCCTGGTGATTGGTTGTTCCAATTGTTCTGAAATGTATAAAAGAAAACAAACTTACTTTATGGACTTCATAGTTTCTGCACGGGAATTCCCAGCTACTACTTTATTAGTTGTCTCTGTTTATTAGGGATGTGCGTACACTGCACTTTTATTCGATTGATTGGAATTGCAATTAACTTATCCTTGTGAATCGATTCGAAAATTTCAAAATTGTATTGCAGTATTTTATCATACGGTAGTGAAAAACCTTTCGTATACCGTATCATCTGAAATTATGTGCTCGAATTGCCGTATCAATGGCAACGCTGGTGGCGGGCACTTCATCACCGGCTGTTACATCCAAAGACGAAAATCGGTGGAAAAGAATGATGCGAAGGTAAAGTCGGCCAAACTACAATAAGCGCGTTAACGCTCGTAAGGCGCGGGATATGCGGGATGCATACTAGAAGCAACATAGGTACCTATCTACTGTTATCTTATGGTGAATTCTACAAGTATAGAGCGAACGTTAAAACGAGACAGATTTATGTTACGTAAGTCCATCATTAGAGTTGTAGTATAAATCCTTCCTATGTAGTTTTGATATTTGATATCGTAGGTATTACTACGGATCCAATGATATTTGTATGCACTTATAAGTAAGGATCATCACCAACATTTACGGAAAAGAGTAGAAATTAAATTTCTACTATCGTGGTACGTCTTATACTCTAGGTAGCTACTGCAGCTGTAGGGTGATTTTATGATATCAATTAAATCAATAAAACAACGATAATAGTAAACAATTTCAAGATCTACATAATATTTTATAAGTAAAAAAATACATAAGAAGAACAAATAATTATATTAGCTTATCAAAATAAGGAATTGTACCTACTGTAGAATGTACTGTACATACTCGTCCAAAATAATATTATGAAACAGATTCAGGTCTAACTTATAATATTATATAATGCATTCAAACTATACAAACAATATGACGGAATTTATTAATATTTTGCGCCATAGGTGGTGTAGTATGGAAAAATATATGTAATTCAAAAATATATTCATAACCTCTGTCTTCTGTACGTATGGTTACTTCAGCGCGTAACACTGAGTAACGTTTGTTCTTCTAAGGCTTAAAAAAGGTCTCACCATACCTATCGACGCGGACCCGGCTTGAGCCGGTCAGAAAAACTATAATGAGCTGATAATGATGAGTGAGCTTTATGTATACGGCAATAGGAGTGAAAGCGCGGCAAAACGCCATATCCGCGTCTGTAGCGGCGGCGGTGCAGGCGACGTTTTTTTTAATTATTTAAACCATATGCATTGATTTTTACGCGTCTATCGACACGCTTATAAGACCACAGACGCTAACAAGACCATAGACGTCTAGAGCGTACTGCGAAAAGATTGTCGTTTTTTAAAAGTTGTGGTACAAAAGCTTTCCAGTTAATAATGTAAAGTTAGCCATAAAAGATTTATAGTATTTAATTTTGTTCTATTAATAATTTATAATGTAAAAGAAAATAGTTACTTAAATAATATGTTCAGTTCTACCGCTAATAGGTGTCGTATCGGCAAAATTCTTTGGCGTAGAAAAGCGCAACCTAACGCCAATTATTAACCGAATGTGAACACTGAACGGAACATTGAAATACAGACCGGATTGCTCGACGTTAAGATTTGAAATACAAGAGCAACAGAGACTCGCTCAGGAGACTCGTATTATCTTTATCTATTATGCTTGGACTGAGCAACCAATAGCGGACGGACGCGCGCCATGATTGGCTGAGATATTTTCGCGCCATTAAAATTTTCAAAAATAAGATTTATGCGCAGGTACTTCGGCGTAACATATAAAAGTGGTAGTAATGTATCATGTATGCAAAATACGTAATTATCAAGATGACAATTGACTAACTTATTTTTACTTTGAACGCATTACCTTATAATAATAATAATAATAATAAAGGTTATGGTCTGCTCAGCACAATCAGTAAAAAAATCAGTAGACCTTACAATAATATCACCAAAAATACAATTAAATTTATTGATATTATTTACTATCCTAATGCCATGCTAAGTATCCAACTATCCACTGACAGTTAAATATTATTTTATATGAAACACAGCATACTTCTTAACAAAATAGATTACAAAATACGACAAGTTGATGTACTTTTATGTTAAAAATCAAATGTTAATAATGCATTTATACAAACATACTGACGGACGAGAATGCGAGTCATTTTAAAGTAATAATTAAAATTTAATTTAATTATTTTAAAAGAATGAATTGATGTTTTGAGGCATAAATTTTTTGTACTAAGTTTCTGTGCTAAGGCTAAGGCACCGACCGACCGACCAAATGCGAGTCAATATACTTAAGTATTGACTCGCATTTGGTCGGTCCGTCGGTTTGTCCGTATATTATATTATTGAAATTGATTTTTATTTAGTTATTTTAAATACGTCAAAAACATCTTATCTAAAGAAGTTTTAGTCCAATAGCTCAAGCTGTATTATTCAATGTTCTGAGATTATCCGATCACAAATCGTAATGCGAATATAAGGGTGCATTCCCCTTTTTGGCTAAATATGACTGTTGTTCAAAATCAAATGAAATGATTTATTTATTTCACAAAGAAAAGTAGTCACTTATGATACTTCAAGACTCAAGACGTTCGAAAAGCTGATTCTACTCAGAAGAGTTTATCTGTATTAGTCTATTTAAACTGTGAACTGTGTGTAGTCATTCACAATCTTCTTCTTCTGTAGAGTCATTAACAATATAATCTGTTTTATTTATTTCTAGCTAATGCCCGACACGCGTTGCCTGTTTCTTAAGGCGCTGCACAAACATTCATCACATTTTCATACTGTAACCATCATTGTAACACATATTCAGACAAATTAATTCATTCTATTCTACAACTTAAACACATTTGTGTTATGCGTCAGACACAAACCACCATAGAATATTTTATTTTCATACAATATGAGATCAACCAACAACTGTTTGTGTCCAGTTGCTTCCACGTCCCTAAGATGGCTACATTGTACTTTAATGGTACTACAACTGTCCAAATTGATAGTTAAACAATTAATGATAGTAAAGTCATTGCTAACGCCATTCAAACAAAAAAAACCGTTACACGCGTTTACTTGGCCTGTTTAAATGCAAGCTTCAATTGCAACTGTTTCAGTCCACGTTCATTATTTTTTAACGTCAATGGCACTTGGGTTCACTGTGGGCTTGTAATAATGTCGCTCGAGTCTTGAGTGCCGTTTAAATCTTCAGTGTCGTTTGAGTCTGTACTGTTGTTTAAGTCTTTTGTGTCAATTGTGGTGCTGCTTATGTCGGACCCACTTGTATCAACGTCCTCCAGTTGTACCACCTCAGTTTTGACATCAATGCAATCTTTTTCAGTTTTTTCTGTTGGTGAACTGTCGTCAGATTTGCTGCCATTAGCAACGGGTGCGTTATCTTGGGGCTTCTTCAGAGGGTGGAAATAGGGCTTCAGTAAAGAAATATACCAGTTCTGCATACCGGAGATGAAGAATTTGCCAAACTCCTTAAAAGCAGATGGGTCACCCTCCAGCAATTTGATGGTAGCTGTAACATTCCTTGTTTGAGTACAAAACGCCAATGTTAACTGAAAGTTTATTTTCAAATTCTCTTTTTCCACATTCAGGATTTCATCTGTGATCATGGCCTGTTTTTTGATAATATCCAGTTTGGACATACTGTAAAGTCGATTGAACTGCTTCCTTTTCCAAATAGCTTTGTCAATTGTGCCGGTATATCTCTCCCTCTGTCTTTTCGCTTCCGGATTCGGTGGTTCTTCCACCCTCGTCAATGGAATTTTGCACATAAGCTCAAACATTTTCATCACAACATCCCGCACCACGGATTGCCAGTCAGCGTTTGCAATACACTGTAAAATGTGAGGGTACATCACCAATCTGAATTCGGGACAACATTTTTTTGGTAGTTTTGGCTTTTGCAAAAGGATAGTTTGGAAGAAATTCGCGAATTGCTTCTTCTTTTCCTTTTCATAAGCAATCGCCGCGAATTTGAAATACGCTTTTATTTCCGCAGCCAGTCGACTTGTGATGGCGGATGCGACGTTGTGACTCTGTTCGATCGGATCCTGGACGCACATAGACGTGGTAACCCTGAGCGGGAACATCGAATACTCTTGTATATTCCTCTTGTACATTTCAAATTGTGGCGGAAGATTGTTGAAGTCTTTAAATAGCTCCTTTTTCATTGCATACCCTGTGAATGGACACACGACCGATTCCTCAAAATTGAAATTGGAGTAAAACAAGAAAAATCCACCCAATAGTTCTGAGATTGTCTGCGTATTATTCGATGTAGGAAGGTGTTCGTGGTTATGCATGAACCCTGTATTCCAGTTGTCAACTATGATGTCGTTTGAGGGATCTCTTTGTAACCATTCGACCGATGGTAGGATAGCTTCGGGTTGCTGGAGGTAGAATATGATGAGCATGGTTAATGCGTAGTTGGTCAGTTTGCCCGTTCCCGATAAGCCGTGCACTTTGGCCCAGTATTTGATCACCACCTGGATAAATTGAAAAGAAAAAAATGAAAAATTACACATAACCGATAGATAATTTAAAAAATGCGTGGTGTCGCAGATACGAATGAAGTTCCATATTACATAAATATTAATTTTAAGTTCTACTCGAGGTAAAAAGAAAAACAAATATACTACATTCGAAATTAAACTGTAATGCTTTGGTGTTAAGGTTTAATTTCGAATAAACTATAACGTTGGTTGATCGGTTTGCTGTTCTACGCCCCTAGGGGGGGTCTTGATCGTGACGCCAGAGCTGATCTTCGTCAGTAGGCGAAAGAATGGGCGTGTTGTGTTTGTCTAGCAAGTTAGTTCAGGCTAATGTTAAGAGATGGCGCCACTAGTCATTTACCTCGCGTTAAAATTGTACTGTTACTAAATGGTACTTACCGCCATAGGTATGAGCCGCGGGTCCGCGTGCAGTAGGAACGCGATCAGTTTGCTGTTCTGCGCCCCGAGGGGGGTCTTGAACGTGACGTCACAGTGGATCTGCGTCGGGATGTGAAAGAACTTCACTATGGGCGTGTTGGCGCGCGGGATCGATAGGATCTCGGCGAACAGGCGCGGGTACTGTTGAAGCAGCCTCTTTGCCTACGAATGAGATAAAGAGGTTTCAATATATTGGCTTACCTACTTGCCAGTTTCAGTTGAAATAGCGGCCACTCCTAAAACCTGTGTCATGAGGGCAGTGGCAAAGGAAAATAAATGATATTTATTAAATTTCCTTAAGTTAAGAACTTAGTTAATACTAGCTGATGCCCGTCCGCGTGGATTGAGGATTTTTGGTTCCCGCGGCAACTCTTTAATTTTCCGGGATTGAAAGTAGCCAAAATATGCCAAATTTCATTCAGATCCGTTCAGCGGATTAAGTAAATCATGCTAGACACAAACATCCACCCATCCATGCATCCATCAAAACTTTCGCATTTATATTATTATTAGTACAGATTATTATTTTTAATTTTGTTTAGGTTAGTTGATCTAGACACACAAGGACCCCAAAAAACAAATATCAGGGGATTTAAGAGAAGAAATTAAGAAACCCTTAGCAGGTTAATCCGCTACCATCTTAGACTGCATCATCACTTGCCACCAGGTGAGATCGCAGTCAATTGCTAACTTTGTGGATAAAAAAGTGTGTGTGCTATTCACATACGACAGAAGTGCAACTTCAGAAAAGTAGCCTACGAAAGAATGAGATAAATATAATGTCATTCTCTCGCAGGCTAAATCTCTCTGCTCTTTGTCTCTTTTGGTGTCGCTTTTTCGTTTCGTTGAATTTTCAAATCACAACGACTCTAAAGAAATTTCACTTCAAAAACAGGTTACTATCTCAGACTGCATCATCACGTGCCATCGCAGATGATCGTGAGATCGCAGTCAAGGGCTAAATATGTTTGCTTAGTGTTAGTACCTTGTTGACGAAGTTAGCTCCGGGTACGCGGAACTCGGCCGGCACTTGTATGAAGCAGTCGGCGTCACTGCTCTTTGTGCCGAGGCCGGTCGTTATAGAGCCAAACGGTAAGGCGACACAACCTGGACGGAAACACAAAAACTTTTATAGAGCCAAACGGTAAGGCGACGGAACCTGGACGGAAACACAAAAACATTTATAGAGCCAAACGGTAAGGCCACGCAACCTGGACGGAAACACAAAAACATTTATAGAGCCAAACGGTGAGGCGACGGAACCTGGACGGAAACAAAAACTTTTATAGAGCCAAACGGTAAGGTGACGGAACCTGGACGGAAACACAAAAACATTTATAGAGCCAAACGGTAAGGCGACGCAACCTGGACGGAAACGCAAAATTATTTATAGAGCCAAACGGTAAGGCGACGCAACCTGGACGGAAACACAAAAACATTTATAGAGCCAAACGGTAAGGCCACGCAACCTGGACGGAAACACAAAAACATTTATAGAGCCAAACGGTAAGGCGACGCAACCTAGCAGGCCCGGATCTAGGGGGGGGCAAGCCGGGGCCCGTGCCCCGGGCGGCAGATTCAGAGGGCGGCAGATTCAAGCTTGGCAGACGAATACACTACTCAGCATTATCGCAACTTTGCGATGACAGACGCGCAGAATAGTAAATTTATTAATAAATAAAAGTTGTTTAATTCGGACAACTAAAGGATCCATAGAGTGTATACAAGGTGTAAGGTAAATGGTATAACATACCGGCGGCTACCTATGTTAGATGGTGTATAAATATACTGGAAAAATATCATGAGACGTGTAGCTCATATCCTGGGGGAGTTATGAGGACTTCAAAATTTTTGCATAAATGTTCAGGTGGCATCCCTTAAAACAGCTGATTCAATATCAATGAACTGCGAATAATACCGTATCTTAAGCCTCGTTGCCAGCGCGAGCGTTGCGATAAAATCCAATAGCGATGCTAAGTAATCATTATTCGGCATGAAATAAAATTCTCAAAGTAAAAGCCCGGCTAGACCTCACGTATTTTTGTAAAAAAATGCCCGACTAGTTTCGGACTTCGTAAGTCAAATTCAGTCCCTTAACCTTATTTTATGAGCCGCCTTTCTTTGTAATTAATTTCTCGACTTACTTCGTTGAAGTTTTGATCAATAATTAATTGTTCTGAGTAGTTTGTTTTTTGAATGATTTGTAAATTGTAATGAATTGCCAAATTGCATAACGATACAATAATAATAATTAATATTATCGCTTGTAGTACAGTTCCGACTTTAGGTACAAAAGACACCGCCACTGGTGCATTTACTTAAGTAAACTTAATCGAGATACCAGGAAATTATGACTATTAAAGAGATTCAAGTAACCTATTAAATCATTTTAATTCACGAGGTGGGTCCCGTATTTTTCAATTTTAACTAGTTGTTAATGTTTCTAATGGTCTTTGGTAGTACTTTGATCGGCTGCGGGTCTTGGGGTTCCAGATTCGATCGTCAGCCATCAAATCATTAGAATTTGAGTTTTTCTGCCAAGAAATTTTTATTACCAACGAGAAAAGATACCCGTTCTTCGGTCGATTGAAGAATTTTTCTCCACGATGCTACGGTGGTCCCAGTTATTATCACTTATCAGTACTTAACCTGAAGTCCAAATAATCGTTAGAACCCACCAACCCGCATTGGAGCAGCGTGGAAGGTTAGTTTCTACATCTCTCATGAAAGATTAGGCCTGCAGTGCACAGTGATGGATTAATTGGTGAACAAAAATTAATTGCAATTATCTTGCAATGGAACCCTAATAATTCGGCCATATTGTCGTAGGGCGGAGTTTAGACGTATTCCTGTGTACGTACATGTAGGTATTGTCGGTAAATTAAAAAAGCCGAGCTGACGGGCGACGTCCGACAGTACTAGGAACACATGGAACAAAGTAGATTTTTAGAAAATAAATTTTTGATAGTGTTTTCTTTTCGGAATTTTACCCTAACTTGGGGGAAAAACATAACACAAATTAAACAAGAATTTTACAGAACGACTTTGGGTAAAATTGTGAATGCTCTGTTTAAATTGTTAGGTACATAACTAAAATAATGAAAATGAAAATATTTATTTCAGCATAACTGTAAAGTAAAGTTATTACAAAGAAAAAGTAAAGTAAAGTTACAAAGAAAATTTTAAAATAAAGTTTACCGACTTTTACATCATACGTAAAAAAATCCGTTTAAAAAGTCCAACTTACTTACAACAAATAGTAAACTTGCCAAATTTAGAAATTTAGAAATTTTTTAGGGTTTATAAAGGATATTTTTTAGTAGGGTAAAATCAAAATCGTGACTGGAAACCCTGTTTTTGAAACGTATTATTTTATTAGTTTTTCGAGATTTCAACAGTTGCGCGTAAACTGTCACGGTGGCAAGTACCTAAGTGACAATGAGTTATTCAAATTCAGACTATTTTATGATACGCAGTGGAGTGCAATAGTAGTGAAGAAATGCGCCAAAGAATCCTGGATGCATTTCAGACAGTAACACCCCAAATTGCTTACTCGTGTGATGTGCTCAGTGCTGCGCAGATTGGAAATGTGCACAGAAAAAGCGGGTTCACACATTGAACCATTTCTGTGAGCAAGCTTAAATTTTTTGCTGTATGACCTGTGTCGTACGTGTGTGTATGTGTGTATGTGTGTGTGTGTGTGTGTGCATGATCTACGAGGTGTGAGCTGTGCTACTGTCATCTTTCATCAGGATGCTGGTATCTGGATCCCTTTTACGAGTAAGTAGGTAGTACTAGTAGTTAGAAGTACATGCTAAGAAAGTAGGTAGTAGGTTCGCGGTGGCTACAGTGGTGACACCGCGGTGTCACCACTGTAGCCACCGCCACCACTACACACCACGCCGCCAGGACTCTGCGCAGCACACTCTTAAAGAATGCCCTGTTTGGGAACCTGAACGTCGTGTCCTAGTCAGCCACGTGGGAAGTGATCTCTCTCCAACGGCTGCGATAGCGGCAATGGTGTCGGAGGTCGGAGCAAGGAGGGCAGTGGTCTCCTGTGAAACCGTAATGGTTAAGAAGGAGGCCGCTGAGCGAGCCCGTCAGCGAGCTGATCCCGCTCGGAGACGAGGACATTGTTGTGGCGCTGGCCACCACACCGATCCAACAACTCAATAGTCCCAGTCTAAGGGACATCAGGGTCGGGAGCGGCCTGGAGTGGGGGCTCCTGTCGTTTCACCCTTGGACGACCCTTGCCCTTGACCTTGGCCTTGGTAGTCGGCAGCTCGGTTGTGGCCAACACAGCGCTGAGGGTGACTACCAACTACCAAGGAGATTTTAGTGAGTAAAAATCTCACATAACCTGATTTCTCCCCCAAGAAACCAGGTATCTTTTAAAGATTTCCCTCCCGATACCAAAAAAAAACGTAGTACTAACTAAGTAGTAACTGTTTATTATGTAGTTAGGTATCTAGTGGTAGGTAGAAGTATTCAAGTATTCGTAATTTAGTGTAGGTACAACTTACCAAAAAATATCATTCATTTTGCAAAGTCGGCCCGCGGCGCGAGCGGCGGCATCTATCTACCTATCAAAGGCGCGGTGTTTACAAAGAGGATACCGCGTGTTAGTAGGTAGCGTATATCCGTTCTAGCATGTACCAGGTTTACATAAAATTTTAAGAGATTGTCTGTAGGGAGAAGTTGATTTGGAGAGCATTTTGTATTTTTATTAAATATGATGAACTAGCGTACCTACATGTAATGCGTCTGAGTGACCAGTGGTTTACAGGTTTGGTTGCGAATCTCGTAGTCTCGGTTCGATTTCGATTTCGGTCCTATTTCGGTCATAACATTTTTAGGTTTGAGTTTTATGTACAGAATTTCTTATAAGTACCCGGCACCAACAAATAGGCACCTAGGAAATAGGTAGTGATTAAGAGCTAAAATTAGACCTTGTAAGCTCAGAAGCATGGATGTACTAATACATAGTACATCCATGCTTCCATGCTGCTCCATTTTAACCCGCGTTTGGTGGATTTAGCGACAAATAGGTAGGATAGGGTCTCGTTACTAGTGATAGACGGCTTAACATGTTCTACGAGGAACGGGAGTAGGTAGGTAATCAACGCCAATTTCGTTACTAACTCAGGTAGGTACTTACCTACTGAGAATTCCTAGTCAATAGGCAAGATTTGAACCGACCCGGGAATCGAACACAAGACCTCGTTATCATCAATGACAACACTACTAGACAGTAAATACCCTCTTCGTCAGCTGGGCGACCGCGTATCTCTGACGGCTACAGTGTAACGATCGCAATCACCTCTGATTGGATAACACTCCACTATTGGACAAAATCCATTGACGCAGCAAGAATACCATAAATTCAGCCAATCACAACAATTGATACTGTAACAATGTTTGATGCAGAAGATACGCGGTCGCCCTGCTGGGTCAGGTCGTCCGTCAGTGACATCAAAGTTGCGCGGCGGCGTTCGGACAACAAAAGTTCGTCGACTTAGTCGTTTGTACTAGGGCAATAGAAATTGATGTTGCGTAAGTTATGTATTACGTAATAATAATAGGTATGAGGTTGTTAATCGCCACAGGGTTGCCAAAATTTATTTTCCTTAATTAACTAATTAATTTTGTATGAAAGTTTTAGATAATTAATTTTGAATTTTTAACACCGCCATAGTGTTTATAACGTCAAAATTGCATGGGTAGCCGCCGGTATGTTATACCATTTACCTTACACCTTGTATTAGTATATTATAGTAGGTTAGTAACAATAAAAACACAAAGAACTTGACTGACTGGTAGCTAAACTATCAACGCACAGCCTAAGCCGCTAGGGTTAGAGGCTTGAAATTTGGACAGTATTTAATTTTTTTCCATGGGACTTTTAGTTTTGCCGGAAATCGAGATAAACCGTTTTTTACCCTTAAAAACCACCCCCTTTCACTTCCCGACCTCAGATCGCCCGTAAATTATTTTTCCTTTCCTTTATGTTATATTCTCTTTCTTTTCCAATGGGTTTCATCATACTATGTTTTTTTTTTCACTTTTTACCATTTTCAAAGGCTTCAGTCCTGGTCTAAAAGGGGTAAAATAGGGGATGAAAGTTTGGATGAGGATTTTTATTTCGGCTTACATCGGAAAAAAAGTGAAATTCGATTAAAAATTAGGAAACACGTGTTTCAGTCTTTTTGGAAATAATTCCACCTCTAAGGCACCCGAGCGAAGCAGGGGCGGGTCCGCTAGTATAAACATAAGAGACACAGACATGTCCACTTCCCCGCATCCAAGGCGATTAAAGGAACGAGCTGGTTTTCGTGCACCCTCTGCACAAGGCACCTCTATAGTGGCGAAGTACTTAAGCCAATTAGCTATAGTCTTTAGTGTTCTACGAATCAGATACAAAGATAGTTTTTTTTGCGAATGACAGCTGCGACATCCCTGACGCACTACAGAAGCGGAGAAATCCCACCATCATCCTAATTGGAAGCGCAAGTTGTCCAGCGATCTTTTGGCATACCCGACCCACAGGTTGTGTATACGACAAGCTCTGGCCATATGCCTTGAAAAGCATTACCCTAGCTTGCTCAGTACAACGGGAAAATCTGCGAGCCAACATATTATTACCTCTGTCTGCCAAAGACCTGCGCTTTCTTTCAATATTGATTGAATCAGAAAGATTACTGCATCCCGAATTACAGAAGAATGTAAGTATTGATGATGCTCAATTTGGCTTCCGCCCCGGGATTTTAGATTTTTTTCTTTTCGTATGTGTTAATATTATAAATGGCATATAATATGAGTACTTGCTACTTACTTGTTTCTACTTATACTTCTATTATACTTTACTTTCGTTTTATTACATTAATAATTTTTGCTACTGTGGCATCACCCGGGTCACAGCCGAAAACCAGCGCCCTGCTTTGTATGCAATCATTGGCATACAATGCAGGGCTTAATGCTGAGCTGTACATCCATTCTGGGTGGTGTCACAGACAAAATTTTTACATCTGTAATCCGTGTTTTGTCTGTGACACCATTGTCGAATAAACTGTTTTTCTTTCTTTCTTTCTTTCTTTCTTTCTTTCCCGGTCTCTCGACGAAATTATGTTCCTTGTACAGTACAATACTACACAAAACGTAACACATCTGTGTATGCATGTTTTCTGGACCTGAGCCGCGCATTTGATCTTGTGAACTACGAAGTTCTCTGGAACAAATTGCATGTTGCTCGGGTCCCGGATGAGATAACGAGTCTGTTGAGATACTGGTACGGAGGCCAAGTGAACAACGTAAGATGGGGCGATGCGTACCGTCGCCCCATCCTACCCTTACCTAGTCCCCCTTGACGTACCGTCTCGTCGTGACGAGTCTCCAGATCTTTTCAACGGCTATATCAATGGTTTGATCGAGGAGCTGAGAAGCGCCAGGGTAGGCTGTCATTTGGGAGATGTATGTGTGAATAATCTCAATTATACAGATGACATGGTGCTGCTCAGCCCCTCGATCGGAGGGCTAAGGAGACTTTTTTCGGTCTGTGAGCGTTATATTAAGGATCATGGATTGAAATATTACGTTTCCAAGTCAGAGATGATGATATTCAGATCGGGGAAGGGTCCGGAGAGGGTGCCACTGGTCTTTTTGAATGGTTCTACAATTCGGGAGGTGCGGCAGTTTAAATATGTCTCGGTGACGGTGACGGTCCTAAAATGTGGTCACTGAGGACCTTAGGGATGACTTGGACATCGAGAGAGAGAGAAGAGCACTGTCGGTTCGGTGCAACATGCTCGCGCGCTGATTCTCTAAATGTAGTACCGACGTAAAGCTGTTTCGTGCATATTGTCAATGTTTTTACACTTGCTAATTATGGGCCAAAGTGACGACCACGACCGCTCTGACAAGAGCGATACGACGGAGAAGAAGAAGAATTATGGGCGAAATTCAGGCGAACGACAATGAGCACCATGAGGGTGCAGTATAATGACTCATTCCGCATGCTCATGAGGTTGCCGAGGTACTGCAGCGCGTCGGGCATGTTTGCCGAGGTGGGAGTCTCCGATTCCTTTGCGATCAGGCGCAATCGTATAGCTTCTTTCTGGGAGCGATTGCGACTTGCGAATAATGTAATTCTTAGGGTTGTCGGTGAGGATAAGTCTAGTGATATAATCAAGCACTGGCGCTCTGTCCACCGAGGCGCAAATAAGAAATAGGAAGTAGTTTTAGGAAATAGCTTAAGCTTGCTTTTATTTTATTTTATTTTTATTCTCTTTTGTTTTTTTATTTATTATTTATACTATTGTAACATTGGATTTTTATCTGAAATAAAGAGCTGTTATGTTATAATATCAGCATCATCTATCAATAGGCTTATGGCTGAAATGATGATGATGATAAAGGTGAAAATATCGGCGGGCGAGGGCGGCATTTTTCAATTTTTGCCCCGCCTCGAAAAAATTCAAGATCCGGCGCTGCAACCTAGACGAAAACAAAAAGATTTTTCTTTAAGAGTGTGCAATGAAGTCATTTCGACTAATGCCTTCAGTGTCAGTTTTTTAAAAGGAAAACATTTTGGCGTCCATCCACTTGACTTAGGTCAAATTACTTATCATACTACTACATACTACTGTCAAGGGAAGGGAAGGGTTTGATAGACAAATGTTTTTAGAAGCATATTTATAGTGGATGGTGAGATCAAATTACTTGCAGATGTAAATGAATAGGGATGATGACAACTCAACCAAATCAGCAACTCTTTATCAAACTTAAAACGCGCCTCTAGTATAGAAATATGTATGAAATACATAGTTGTGATGTCATCAAATTTCAACATAATTTTTTTAAAAGTATAGTTAAAAATGGTTTTCAAACTTAAAACTAACCGAGGATGTGAATTTTAAGCCTTTAGGAATACCCTCTACTTAATAATCACTAAGAAATAATTTATTTTTGAAATAGGCATCATCCCTATTACGATGTGGGACAAGTGAGTGATATGTACTCATCTGCACCAATAGGAAGATCTTCCTCCGGGCTTGTGTTGTGCCCGGGGACTTTTCTGGTCCGACCGCTGTAAGTTTGAATGGTCTATATATATCACTATTCTCAGAAAACTTCGATATCGTGATTTAGGCTTGTATGTAACTTATAAGTTTTTGTAATGTAGGTATTCATAAAATAAAGTTTTGTCGGGACAATCGAATGTCAGGTCGTTGACCGCCATTCCGATTCCACGATTCACGTAACGAACGGTGTTTTATTCCAGTAATTCCTAAATCTAGATACTAAAGTGGCGACGAGGCCTATCTAACAAGTCTCACGCGTGTTTTGTTTGGTGTGTGGTACAAAATGTCGATTGGGAAAATAGCTGAATTTAAAGTACAAAGCGATAACTGGAAGTTATACGTGGAACGCATTGAACAGTACCTTCTAGTTAACAAGATTGCATCAGATTTACAAGTGCCTACGCTAATTACAGTTATGGGAGCGGAAAGCTATGAACTATTAGTAAGTTTGTGCACGCCCGATAAACCAAATACAAAATCCTTCAAGGAATTAACAACAATAATGGCGAATCATCTTCAACCGAAGCCGAGTGAGTTAGCGGAAAGGTACAAATTTCGGCATAGGAAACAAGGCGAGACGGAAAGTATCGCAGAATATGTGGCAGTGTTAAAAAAAATGACGAAAAATTGTGAATTTGGCAGCGGATTACAGGAAAGTTTGCGGGATCAGTTGGTTTGCGGAATCAAAAGCGAGACCATTCGCCAGCGTCTGTTTGCGGAGAGTAAATTGGATTTCGCAAAGGCCTATAACCTAGCCGTTAGTTTGGAAGCGGCGGAGAAGGATGCGGCGATGGTCGTGGGGAACGCGAAGTTGGTGGGCGAGGCGAGTGTAGTGGAGTGCCAAGCGGTGTACGGGCGCGCTCGGCGGCCCGCAACCGCGGCTAGGGGACAGCGTGGGTGGCGAGCGGCGCCGCGCGGCGCGAGTGGTGGTGCGGCTGGACGGCCGCGGCCACAGCAAGGCTGTCGAGCGTGTGGTGGGCAGCATGAGGAGTCAGGATGTGCGTTCAAGGACTACGTGTGCAGGGTGTGTATGCGACGAGACCACATCCGGCGCGTGTGCCCTAACCTGGCGGCTCATCACAATGTGGAAGTGACGCAAGGTCAAAATGATGACGACCGTGACAGTCAGGACAGCGACACTAGCGATGAGGTAATTTTAGTTGACATTAATAAAGTAACTATCTCAGATTGTAAACCTATTCTTATTCCAATGGTAATACATAGCAAGGCCGTGACAATGGAATGTGACACGGGTAGCGCAGTGTCTTGTATAAGCGAAGAGGTGTATAATAAACATTTTAGTGATTTAATTATTAAACAATGTAGGTTAGCTCTACGATATTATACGGGAGAAATCGTAAAACCACTCGGTAAAATCACGCCATTGGTAAAATATAAGGAAACTGATAAAATATTAGATTTGTATATTGTAAAAAATGGAAAATCAATGCTGTTAGGAAGGCAATGGATGGCAGAATTAAATGTAACAATACCATGTTTAAATATCAAAGACGTGCATAATATAAGTTCCAATGATTTCAATTTGAGTGTTTTCAGTTCCAGATATTGTAATGTGTTCGCGGACGGCTTGGGACGATTTACTGGCGAGCCGGTGCGCATCTACGTGCCACCCGACGCGCGGCCCGTGTTCATGCGCGCGAGGCCGCTCGCCTACGCGCTGCGGGAGCCGGTGGAGCGCGCGCTGGCTCAGATGGTACAAGATGGCATCCTCACCCCGGTCGAGCGCTCCGAGTGGGCGACTCCGATAGTGCCAGTTGTAAAGAAAGACGGTAACATCAGAATTTGTGCAGATTATAAGCTTACATTAAATAAGATAATAGAAGTCGACCGTTATCCGCTGCCCAGAGTAGAGGATTTATTGACGAAACTGCATGGTGGTGATCGTTTTAGCAAAATAGATCTATCGCAAGCTTACGCGCAATTCGTGTTAGACGATTCCAGTAAATATACGGTCATTAACACGCACAAGGGGTTATTTAGGTATAATCGGTTAGTGTATGGCCTTTCGTCCAGTCCGGCTATTTTTCAAAAGCGGTTGGAACAATTATTTGACGGATTAGAGCACGTAGGGGTATTTATCGATGATATAATTATTACCGGCAGGACGACCGAGGAACACATGGATAACTTGCATAAGGTTTTCGGAAGATTAGAGAAATATGGGTTAAGGGTAAAAAAAGAAAAATGCGATTTTTTTAAGCCATCAGTTAAGTACCTAGGTTACATAATCAGCAGAGAAGGAGTGCACACTTGCCCCGATAAGGTCAAGGCTATACGCAATACACCTGCACCTACAAATACATCGGATTTGAAAGCATTTATAGGCATGGTCATGTATTACGCTAAATTCATAAATAATGTGAGCACAATTTTATCACCGCTTTATAATCTACTAAAAAAGGGAGTTCAATTTGTTTGGGATGATAGCTGCCAAAAAGCATTTCAGAAAATTAAGGACATGTTGAGTTGTAGCGAGGTGTTGATGCATTATTCGATGGAACTACCGCTGGTGCTGACGGCGGACGCCAGCAGTGTGGGCGTGGGCGCGGTGTTGTCCCACGTGACGGCGGCGGGCGAGCGGCCGGTAGCGTACGCGTCGCGCTCACTCACCGCGGCCGAGCGAGCCTATTCGCAATTAGATAGGGAGGCGCTCGCGATCGTGTTCGGGTTAAGGAAATACCATCAGTATTTATACGGGAGGAAGTTTCTGCTACGAACTGATCACAAACCGTTAACACATATATTTGGAAAAAAAGTAGGTATTCCAATTATGGCTGCCTCGCGGCTGCAACGGTGGGCGGTATTGTTAGCGGGGTACAATTATGACATTGAATATGTGACGTCGAGTAAAAATTGCGCCGACAGCTTATCACGGCTACCCGCGTCTCCTAGCAAGGATGGAGTGGCCGATGAAATCACTTATGCTAATTTTGTACAGGAATTCTTACCGATTACTAACGAGAATGTTAAAAAAGAAACAGTAAGGGACAAAATTTTAAATAGGGTGTATGCGTATGTAAAAGGAGGCTGGCCGTCGACTTGCCCGGAAGACGATTTTAAACCTTATTTCATACGGCGCAACGAAATGTATATGGAGTATGGCTGTATTATGTGGGGTTATCGAATGGTCATGCCGAGTGTGCTCCGGCCGACAGTTCTCAAAGAGATACATAGTGGTCATTTGGGAATCGTTAAATCGAAGGGTATCGCGAGAAGTTTCGTTTGGTGGCCGAATATCGATGCTGACGTGGAGGAGACGGTCCAAAGTTGTGAAGCGTGCGCGTTAGAGGCGTCAGCGCCACCGCGGGCCCCACCACAGCCGTGGCCGTACCACACGACACCGTGGTCACGCATTCACGTCGATTTCCTAGGCCCATATCAGGGTAAAACATATCTCGTTCTGATAGACTCGAGTTCGAAATGGTTGGAGCTTTTCGAGATGCCTCGTACCAATGCTTCAAGTGTGATCAAGGTTTTAAGAAGGACATTTGCTCGCTTTGGGCTACCGGTCGAATTATGCTCAGACCGAGGACCGCCTTTTTCTAGCAACGAACTCAAGGAATTCCTTATCAAAAACGGCATTCGTCAGACCTTTGCCCCGGTATACCATCCGCAGTCCAATGGTGCGGCCGAGAACGCGGTAAAACTTTGTAAGAGAACGATAAAAAAGGCGATCAGAGATAACGCGGATGTAGAAGCGGCTATACAAACATTTTTACTAGCGTACAGGAACTCGGTACATGCGACAACTGGCGAGACTCCAGCTATGTTGCTACAGCGGCGTGCGCTCCGGTCGCGTTTGGACTTGCTGAGGGGTGAGCGCGGCCTGGAGAACACGGTGCACGCGGCGCAGCAACGGCAAGTACAGAACGCTAGAGGTAGGACCCGCGATTTGGACTGTGGTGATTCCGTGTGGGTGCGTGATTATGGAAATAAAGACAAATGGACGAAAGGCGTCATCACCGATAGATTAGGGTCACGTAGATTCACAGTAGGGGGCGATAATGGTCGACTTGTTACTCGGCATATGGATCAAATAAGACAGAGAGCTCGGTTGTCTGGTGTTACTTGTCCAACAGAAAACGAGGTTGAGGAAAAGGGAGAGGGTGAGGATGCAATGTTGGAACCAAGTTCAGAAAATGTAGAGACGGAGATGACTGGGTCTAATACATTGCATTATCGCAACAAATAAACAGATGGAGCCACTGGTGAGTGAAAGCCCAACTGCTGTACCGAACCCGTCATCTCCACCTCGAGTGGCTGAGGCCATAGATCGTCCCAAGAGATTGCGCAAGAAGGTAGAACGTTTTGGTTACACATAAATTTAGTTTTAAGGCACGCTTGGTTATAAGTATCTACTTACCGTGTTATACGACCTAATGTCAGTATTTGTATTTCCGATTAAGACCAGAGGTGTAATGTAGGTATTCATAAAATAAAGTTTTGTCGGGACAATCGAATGTCAGGTCGTTGACCGCCATTCCGATTCCACGATTCACGTAACGAACGGTGTTTTATTCCAGTAATTCCTAAATCTAGATACTAAAGTTTTCAGTCGATTTTCTTATCCTGCAGTGTAGATACAATTAGCGCCATCTAGTTTACACTGTGGTAACCGCTACAACAACTTCAGAATATTGAGTGTCTCACCCGGCCAATACTGTTGCAGCACATACTCCAGGTCCACGTACAGTTTGCTGAGAGCCGTCACCTCCTCCTGAGTCAGCCGCACAGCGCTCAGGATGTTATCCAGCTGAGTGTGGAAGTCACCAGTCAGGGAGATCAGCTCAGGCTCTATTACCACACCTGGAACCAACAAACATACTTAAACCACAGCCAACGACCTCAATTTACATAGACGGGCCCTTTCAAACAAAGAATGTGGACTTATTTTACTAACGCCATATAGTCTGAAAAGCGGGACAGAGCTATGGCGGGGACAAGGACAGGCTTATGCAGGTGAGGGGCATGCCCTACAAGTCGGACTCCCAACTTTTTTCTATGAAAGGGCCCATCTAGTACCTGCACATATATCAATGACCACAGTCTAAGGAGATATATATGTTCTTTCCTTTCAGTCATTTGATGGAGGCATCTATACTCGAATTTTTAAGTAGACAACACGCTTTGACAATAGCTAATGTTAAATTGTAAAATAATGATGAAATACTTAGGACCAGTTTCACAATTGCCAAGTTAACCTTATCTGACGAATAAATTTGATCCTGTCAAAATTTCAAATTTATTTGTCAGTTAACTTACTTGACGATTGTGAAACAGGTTCTAACATTTCTATATCCTTCTATCTATACTAATCTATACTTACTTAATAATACTTAATATAATAAATGCGAAAGTTTAGATGGATGCATGGATGTATGGATGTTTGTTACACAATCACGCCCCAACGGCTGAACGGACCTGGCTGACATTTGGCACAGAGATAAATTATAGTCTGGAATATCACATAGGCTTCTTTTCATCCCGGAAAATTAAAGAGTTCCCGCGGGAATCAAAAAACCTCCAACCACGCAGACGAAGTCGCAGGCATTCGCTAGTTATATATATCTTTGACGAAATATGGATTCCAGACCTAAAATGCACTCTAACAATGATCTGATAAGTTTATAAGTTTTCAAAAAAGTGATATTGAAGAATGCCTTATGGATCAGGTACAGGACTGAGTTGGCCTTATTAACAATAGCTACTTATATCTAATATAATACTTCTATTAAATAATACTAAC
This sequence comes from Erebia palarica, assembly GCA_964035005.1. Classification (NCBI taxonomy): domain Eukaryota; kingdom Metazoa; phylum Arthropoda; class Insecta; order Lepidoptera; family Nymphalidae; genus Erebia; species Erebia palarica. The sequence continues at coordinate 16,213,852 of OZ035989.1, forward strand.
AAATAATAATACTTCTTTAAAAACTATGACCCTCGTAGAACCCGTGGAACCCTCGTTTAGCTTTAGTTTTAAGATACCGTAACCAATTATCACCATCATGTTTTCTATGTAAGTAATTTTTAACGTCAATAAGTGTACCTACAGTGTACCTATATTGAATAAATGATATTGAGTATAACTAAATTGCTAGCCACAACCCGTGATTTCGCCAATCCAATCATCAAAGGTTGTCTGGGAGTGATCGCTTTAGCGATAAGACTGCCTTTGCACGCTTCACTACGACTAAGCTTCTTTTTTGTAATTATATGTTTCTATTTATTTCCAGTGTGCAATAAAGAATACAAATATGTGTGCTTCCCATTTTAAGTAATTTATAAAAGTTCAAACTTAGTACTAAAGACAAACAAATAAAGGTTAATTAGACATTTATCTATGCTAATATTATAAATGCCAAAGCTTGGATGGATGGATGGATGGATGTTTGTTACTCAATCACGGCAGAACGGCTGATCAGATCTGGATGAAATTTGCCACAGTGATAGATTATAGTCTGGAATAGCACATAGGCTACATTTTATTCCGTAAAATGATAAGAGTTCCCGCGGGAACTAAAAATCCTCAATTCACGCGGATGAAGTCTATCAGCTAGTAACCCATGTATTAATACTTGAGTTGATAAGATAAACACAAGGGCTCTTAGCACTATTATTCTGAGTGTTAGAACACAGCGCTTCCGGGAAGCCAGTATCCATATTAATATTAGTATATTTTATAAATTATACGAAAGTGTAAAATGTCTGTCTGTCTGTCTGTCTGCTACGCTTTTACGATCCAACTTTTCAGTCGTTTTTTTTTAATTAATTTTTCTTTAACTTGATTATGCCCGCGTCTTTGTCTCAAGTTGATTAATGGCATTCTGATTCCCTTGGGAACACTTCAATTTTCTGGGATATAGCCTATGTCTTTCCCCAGGATGCAAACTATCCCTATACCAAAAATCTATAAAATCGGTCGGAAAGATGGGCCATTCTAGCGTAGCAGACAGACACAGTTTCGCATTTATAAGTCCGTAATCCGTATATCGGATCACAAAGGAAACTTTTTACACTGATATTTGGAATATCACGATAATTTAGGATAATTAGACGACCTCCGTAGCGCAGCTTTGAGCGCTGTTGTCTTAACGTGCGGAGGTCCCGGGTTTGATCCCCGGCAGGGTCAATTTATAATTTTCTGAATTTTCAGTTTATAATTTCAGAATTTTCCCTGGTCTGGCCTGGTGGAAGGCTTCGACCGTGGCTAGTTACCACCCTACCGGCAAAGACGTGCAGCCAAACGATTTAGCGTTCCGGTACGATGCCGTGTAGAAACCGAATAGTGCCGTGTATGGGTTTAATATAACTGTCATGCCTCTAACAGGTTAGCCCGCTACCATCCTTAGACTGCTTCATCACTTACCATCAAGTGAGAACGCAGTCAAGGGCTAACTTGTAGTGGACGAAAAAAAACTATTGTGGTTTCTAGGTTTGAATTTCTAGCTCTGCTGCTGTGTGGGTGACATACCTTTCTGTTTACTCCACACAAACTCTCGCTTGGGCGTGGTGGGTTCTTTGAGGGGGAAATAGGGCTTCACCGTCAGGAATTCCCCGTAGATGTTGACTTTGTTGGTATCTTTCACAGCATCCTTGGCATCGTCTTCACTGTCGAAGGTAAGCAGCGCGAACCTATTGGTTATCCTGTCCACTTTGACGGAGCCGTAGGTTGCGAAGACGGTTGATAGGTCTTGAGGCTGGGTGTACCCGGGGAAACCTGAACAGAAATCCATACTAATATTATAAATGCGAAAGTATGTCTATCTGTTACACTGTCACGGCACATTTGTGTAAGCGATTTTGAGCGAAGAATTCTCCCTTCCTGTTCCCACCTATCATCACTAGGAAGATCCAAACTAGTGATAAACCACATACACAGTCTTCGTTCCACTTTATTTATTGTTCCTAGAGCCAGCGTGATTCTTGGACTATGGTCAAAGACTCCTGATTCTTAGAGGAGATTCATTCTCAGTGTTGGGTTGGCGATGAGTTTAAATGTGTGCACAATTGGGTATTTGACAACTAGTCAAATCAGCAACTTTTTTTCAAACATCAAAACGCGTGCTATGGATTTTGTATGGAATTTGAAGTCGTGACGTCATCAAAGTTCAACGCACTTTTTTTACTTTAATCGATAGTTTAAAATGGTTACTCAAAATAAAACTAGCAAGGGACGTGGATATTACGACTTTTGGGAGATCCTTTAGTTAATAATCACTAAAACATAATTTATTTCACAAGTAAGTAGTCAAATACCCAATTCGATTCATGTGTGATTTTGCACTAAATGGGTGTGATTGAAGCCTAACGCTAGTTTATAGGTGAATAGACAATGCTCGCGACTTCTTCCTGGTAGATATAGGTTTTAAAATCCTGGGGAAAGTTCTTATTTTCTGGGACAAAAAGTAGAATGTCCAAGCAAAAATCACGTCAACATGATTTGTTGCGGCGTGAGTTAATATAAACACTGCGGCAAATAAACACAATTTCGCATCTATACTTAATATTATAAAAGCGAAAGTATGTATGGATGGATGGATGGATCTATGTTTGTTACTCAATCATGCTAGAATGGCTGAACGGATCTGGATGAAATTTGGCATCGAGATAGATTATAGTCTGGAATAGCACATAGGCTACTCTTTATCCCGGAAAATTAAAGAGTTCCCGCGGGAACCAAAAAACCTCCTAGGCCTATTACACTGTACTTTTCACAGGGCCTTGTGGTAAGGGTGGGCGTGGCCGCCAATAAGGACCAAATTAAGAAAGAAAGAAAGAAAGAAAAGAAATTTATTTCCAAATTGTGCCATACATAACAAGCATACCTAAAGAGGTAGATCACCTCTGCACCTCAACGATCTATAATCTAAACAACAATCGATGAGGCGCAGGGATGAACCATATCACGCATGGCACAACCCAAAAAATGGCCCAGGCTCAGCATAATGCTGTATGTTCAGTGCAAGCACTAACCATACAGCGCTGATTTTCAGCCCAAACCCTGTTTCAGGTGACACCACGGAAAAAAAGCTACGTAGCTGCAAGCTAGTAGGATACTTAAAAAACTACTTAAAGTTATACATAAAGTAATAGCAAATCTATCTAACTAATTACCTATCTATCAAATTAAAGTGCTACACATCCACAAAAACGACCACAAATGTTCATCAGTACTACATACAATTCTCATATTATCTATGCAATAAAATTTACAATTATACTACTAATAGGTACTATACTACTATATCCTTTATTATAATAATTATAATTAAATATATTAACTACATAAATAATTAATACAGAAATAAGTATATATTTATATACATTTACATACATATAAGTGTAAATTAATGATTAAACGGATAAAATATTTAACTTATTAAGCATTATATATTAAAAAGCTAAAGAATAGAGTACTCCGCCACATGATCTTGAAATTCTACCTGTTTCTCCAGAAGGACTTTTTTCAATTTGAATTTAAACGAAACTTTGCTTTTTAAATTCCTTATTGGAGGGGGGATATTGTTCCAACATTTTGTGGCAGAGTAAGTAAAAGAGCCTCTAAAGGCGGCCGTGCGATGAAGTGGAATACGGAGCCGATTACGACAGCTACGAAGACGGTCTGTCTCTCCATCACCCACCCACTTAAGTTTATGGGCTAGATAAAAAGGCTTACCCAGTTTAATGACTCCAAAAAGCAACCCAGCGAGATGCAACTTCCTCCGTGATCTCATTTTTAACAAATTATGATTGTTCAAATAGGGGGTGACGTGACTTCGTGGAGGAATAGGAAAACAAAAACGAGCACAAGCGTTCTGCACGCGTTGAATAAGACGTTTAGTTCTACAAAGCAGCCGTGGCCCATACACAACATCTGCATAATTTAGCTTAGAGAGTACTAAAGCCTCCACCAACTGAATACGAAGTTCTTGAGAGAGATACTTACGAACTTTGTAAAGAATCTTTAGTCGATAAAAGCAATTTCGCACCCGCTCCGCAATATGGTCTTCAAATCTTAGATTAGAGTCCATGAGTAGACCCAAATTACGCGCCAGGAACACTCGCTCTAAGTCATCACCTCTTATACTAACTGCTTGACCCTGCATATTAACTTTACCTGTTTGATTTGGAGTTCCAAACAAAATGTATTTAGATTTAGTAGGATTCAGAACAAGAGAATTGCGATCTGACCACTCGGCAATACGATTAAGATCATCGTTAACTTGACTAACAGCAGTTTGGAACTCCTGAGGCTTAAAAGAATAATACAACTGCAAGTCATCTGCATAAAGATGATACTTGCAGTTTTTAATTTGCTGAACCACATCAGCAGCATACAGTATAAAGAGCAGCGGTCCCAACACTGAGCCCTGTGGAACACCTCTGGACACTACAGCAGTAGCTGAAACGAATTTCCTTCCATCTTCATGTACTACTTCCACAAACTGAGTTCTGCCAGATAGATAACTCTCGAACCATTTAACAGCATCAATACCAAATCCATAGTAGGATAACTTAGACAATAAGAGCGTAACATTGATGCTGTCAAATGCTCTAGAAAAATCAAGAAGAACCAACAAGGTACACAGTCCAGAATCTTGTGCCACAAGAATATTATCAGTGACGTCTAAAAGGGCCGTCACAGTGCTACGTCCTGCCCTAAAACCCGACTGTAAATCCGGCAAAATCGAGTTCTTCTCAAGGTATATCGACACCTGCGAGAATACAATTTTCTCTAATATTTTAGAACAACACGGCAAAATACTTATTGGTCTTAGATCTTTAGGCGTGACGGGTTCAGGAATTTTCGGAATCGGGCGAACTAAAGCAACCTTCCAGTCACTTGGAAAAACAGAGGTTGCTATAGAGGTGTTAATAATGCCCTTTATAGTGGCCAGGCTTTGAGGAAGCGTCATCAAGAGCATATCTAAGGTAATTTTATCTGTCCCCTCGGCATTCGAGTGCAACTGTCTGAGTGTTTTTAATATCTCGGCATCAGTAATAGTACAGAGGGAGAAGTCACTGTTATACAGTTTATTAAACTCGAAATAGGTTAATTGTGAAAAAGAAACCTGGCTTGAACCAGGAACGCTAAGAAAATGTGCATTTATCGCCTCTGCGTCTGTGAAGTGCCCTGGTAACTGATCGGATTTTTTCGGGAGAACAGTATGCTTCAAATTTTGCCACAGCACTTTAGGGTATTTAATTTTACAATTGATGTCATATTCAAAATATGCACGCTTCTCATTATGAATAGCCTCAATTACTAAGAGCTTGTACTGTTTATAATAAAGTTTGTTTGAAAGAGACTTATCATTACGCCACTGAGTATGCGCGTCGTCTCTTAATCGCATCATAAACTTTACATTACACGTTATCCATGGAGTGAGACGCTCTTTAATAACCTTGGTAGCTTTAGGAGCATATTTATCAAACAATTCCGTCACATGCTTATTAAAAAACGACACCATATCGTTAACACACCCCGAAGTAGAATGATCGTCCCATGGAATCGCGCAAAGATCTTCGTTGAATTTATTTAAGCAAATGTTCTTTAGTGGCCTATACACGATAGATTTGGACGGGACTTTTCCTTTCCTGACATTTAGTACGCAATCAAGGAAGGCATGGTTACTTAAGGAAGCAATCAGTGTCACGCTAACACTTTTAACTGGGAGATTTGTACAAATTATATCGATTAAACTTTCTGAATTATCTGTGAAATGCGTAGGAGAAGTGATTACTTGAGTTAATTGTAAATAGTTAAAAAAGGCTTTAAGTTTAATTGTTTTTGAATCACTCTGATTTAGCAAATTGACATTAAAATCCCCTAGCAAAACGATGTGATCATAGTTCGATAGCGCCTGCACGCTATCAGTCAGTACATCCAAAAAAAGATCAATATTCAGCCATGGGGGCCTGTAAGCAGTACCTATGGCAATCCTGAGCGAGTTGACAGTCAAACTAATCCAGATTTGTTCCACTGATTCGTGCTTAGGAAAAGCGACCCTTAATCCCTAAATCTTATTACACTGCACTGATTCAAGTGTAAGGGTCCCTGCGAAAAGTGTAGTGTAATAGGCCTATAAGTCTGTGTAACTGACCAGTCACGTGGACCCTCCTGTTGCCAGGCGGCGGCGCTGGCTTCTCAACCTCCATCCTCACGGGAACAGAGTCGCGCCTGCAAACACCCCCTACATTACACTACACAGACTGGCAGACAAACAGCTGTTTAACGTGTTAATGAACACCAGGGGTGGACCATTAACACGTTAAACAGTTATCCGAACCGGATTTGTATAGGGCGTGGGACTGATAGTGTACACGTAGTGAAAAGAAAGAAAATAAAATATTAAACTACTAATTTGTTTACTAATATTTTCAACCATTAGCCGTTAACCGTTTAACGGTTTAGCGATATGTTGACACCTCTACCACGAATTCGTCCTAATTTCAGTGGTGAAACCACAATTAGCAACACTAATCTTAAGTAGGTGACAATGGCGGATTCATATTTTTGACGTTGTCTGTCAAGTGTCAAATATAATGAAAGCAAAATGACACGATGGCTCACATCACTTGTCAGAACTGACATTTGACACATTTCGCACATTATACAATAACAATTATTACTGTTGCATACTTTTTGCAAGATTTGATATAGGCGCATCAGCAAAAGCTGTCTATCCTATTACAAATAATAGTAATAAAAAACCAATACTTTTCCATAATCTCTGCATAACAACACTGTAATACACCAGTATATGCACTGAGTAATATAATAAAACTGACTTATTTTTCAATAATTCTATATTTATATAGAATTTTTTATTTTCTTAATCATCTATTTCAATATTAGTCAAGCCCTAATTAATTTGTCATCAATAAATAATTCATTAGTAAATGGATCAACAGTTTTTTATTAATTAGTTCATAATCTTTCTTTATGAGTTAAAAACAAGTAATCAGTGATTACTTGATTAGGTATGCTTATAACTACAACTTTTTGGTCACCCTGTGTGTTTACCTAATTTCATATTTAATTATTTAAGTAAACAATAACATGAGAATTTAAAATAATACAAAATGTAGCAAGATACAGAACCACCCCTGATAGAAAAATATCTAATTGATGAAAAAAAAATCATGTACTGGTGTACATAATTCTAAATTCTGGACATCAAAATCATACCTAAAGTTCATCAATAACATTTAGTTCTGATTGGCTGATAGTCACTAAGGCTATGATAACACTGAGAAAAAAATTCGAATTTTTCTATCGCGATTTACTCCACAATTTGAATTTGGTGAGTGACATAAAACTCCTCCTTTGCTCAATATAATTCTCACCGCACTGCACGAAATTTGTATCAAACCAGACATTTTTTTAGTGATATTTTTTTTTGCAAGTGCTTATGCTACTATATGATTTCTAGTGTTCGCGCGAATGTTATTCACAGTGAAATATACCAAATTCAGCCAATCACAACTGTTATAAAGGACATTGTTCTGTCCCCATACAAAGTTCGCCTAAGAACCAACCGTCATAAAACATTGATTACTGGGTTCAAATTAATACCTTTTTATACTTGAGAGCAGATTAAAACTACAGACACTTGCAAGAAAATTACTTATTACCAAAAATATTTTCAATTTTGAATTTATTTCAGCATTCACGATCAATCTACTTGAACAAATTAATATCATCTCTATCCATTTGTAATAGAGCTGTAGACAGTATGTAGATAAGACTAGATTCGCCGTAGTTCATCAAAAACATTACAGATGGCGTTAATAATAATGCAGGTATCGTCATAGTTCATCGAGAACTTCACAGATGGCGTTAAAAATATTAAATTATTGTACTTTCAATAGATGGCGTTGCGAGATTCCGAATACTAGCGTACTTAGCACTTTAAGCAGCTTTTATTTTGTTTCTTACGATACAGATCTACCGTTCAAGCGGTGATATTGTATATTATTTAAAACTTAAGTTATTGATCTGTGGTTAATAATCCAGAAACGGAAATGTATAGTAATCAATTTAACACCCATTTACTTATTTTTTAATTAATTTGAAGTGACCGTTAAATTCTGATATTTGGAATAAAGACTATAAATTAAGCTAAGAATTACTGTATATTTCAAACGTGTGTTGATTCTTAGGCGAATTTGGTCAATGTTCTTTAGGAATTTGACAAGCACAATTTTTATGCAAAAGTAAAGTAAACTAGAAATATTATATTACTTACCTGTATCAACTTGGATCACTTTGGAAAAATACTTGCTCTCTAAATATCCTCTTTCATTGCCCTCTGTCAAAACGACTCCATTTTCTGATTCATAGAATTTTATTCCATCAGTCAAAGCTTTTGACAAGTCTATGAATACATAGACTTGCACGTCTTTCCGTATTCCACTTATAATATTGGGGTCATGGAGAGTGCCTTTAGCCAAATGGATGTGTTTTCTTTGCATGCGACTCAAACCTTGTACTTTAATCTTTGACCAGCATTCGTTGTAGGTGCCATGGACAACTGTTTTGTACTTTGGCTTGAAAAAAAGTTCTGTATTTTAATTTCAATAATTTCATAATGACACATCTATTTAATACAGTTTTTGCATTTAGAAGATTACTTAATAGAGGTGAGGCGTATTTATCGCTACAGCTACAAATACTTGGAAGTAATATGTCACAGCTTGTCACTGCTCCCTGATCTTACTACCACGAGTATTTACTACCTACGTATTTACGTCAGCCGCGCCGCTGCTCCTGCTCCAGGTTCACAGAGAAACTGCTTTCCAAAATACTAGCCTCTTACTATTACTCTCTTACTTTTGGCATACAAGAGAAAAGGAAGCACCTGTGACAACACAACACTAATATTTTACAATCAATCTGGGTTGAACAAATCAATATCATCCTCATCCAATTGTAATAGAGCTGTAAACAGTATGCAGGTAAGACAAGATTTGTTGTAGTTTATCAAGAATACCACAGATGGTGTTGCGAGATTCAAAATACTTGTCTGGCATCTCTTTCCATAGAAAAGATATTGATGCACCTATTATGTCAAAATGAAATTTTTATTTATTTCTTTATTCAGGTTTTCTTTTCCTCTTATGATTAAAGTCACTCAAGAGAATTCCTCAACCTAGTATTTAGTCACAGGTTGTTTGAAGGCACAGTCACTGTTCTGCTTAGTATTTCATTTTGCCTAGTATGACCCAACTCTATTACTTAATAGTTTCAATCTCAAGGTTATTTGTATTTTCACTAGAGATTAAAATTACCGCAGAAACTCCTTATTTTTCCAGTTTAAAAAGTAGCCTATGTCCTTCCTCAGGATACAAACTATCTCTATAAATTTCATCAAAATTGGTTGAAAAGATGGGCCATTAAAGCATAGCAGAAAGACAGAAATACTTTTCAATTTATAATTTGCATATAGAGGTATTGATTAGTTTAGTATGAATTTAGTATTATAAATTAATGAGTATACCTCTAATATTGGTGTGAGCCCGCTATCATCTACTTGTTTAATTGTATGTCCCTGGTGGGCTTTTATCTCAAGAACATTAGTAATTGGGTTGTTTCTCAGTTTAAATCTCTGCTTATCATTTGTAGTAACAACTCTTTGAATATCACTTAGATTATACTTGCCCTTGCATAATCTGTGTTGTAGAATGTGCTGGACTAATATGTAACCATCTGGGCTGCAAAGATGTTGTTTATTTTAAACACAAATTCAACTTTTTCACTTGTAGTTCGACATAAATAAAAATCCAGTTGATACAATTATGTAAATGCTTACAAAAGACATGAAAGTAGCTCTCTTTTTAGACTATATTAACTAATACAAATATATCGATAGTGTGCGTTAAGCGACCCTCGATAGAATATAGAAACGCACAGGTTAACATAGTGTTAAGAAAATATATTTATTATTTATAATATGTATATACACAATAACTTCATAATACAAAGAAAATGACTGCGATTAAAATTTCAAGCTGAAATTTTCATTCAAAACCGCTATCAAAATGCTCGGCTATTTTGCAAGCCAACGGAATCGCGACTATTGTTTAAAAATCAGCAAAAGTTTAAGAAACAGTTTCGTGTTTATTAATAAAGAAATTACCTGATTGTGACGTTTTCTTTAACTGCACCGTGTCGAAGAAGCCATGAGAGCGTTTTGCTGAGCTGTATATCTTTGTTATTCCTGTAAATATTGTTATTTATTGCAAGGATAGCGTAAAGATTCAACACGTCATGTCAGAACTGTGTTATGGATTTGAAATGTAAGGATGCGTGTAAATGGTAAGGTAAAATACAAGGGCTTTATCAAGTACATTTAAATATTACGTAACGGGAATCCCGATGATCTATATTGAGTTGAAAATAATAGGAATTTTGATAAAAAGACAAAAATTCAACGCCTGGTGAACAAGACGCTTAGCAAAACTTCTTATAAAAATGTTACTTGTCTCTGCTTCTTTTTCTGGTCGGTGTCACAAATCAGAGACAAGTAACATACCATAAAGTATAGAGTTAAAGACCAGTATAGACCCTTTGATTTTATATAGAGGAGAGGATATGAAACATCATATTTAAATTGAAGCTTCCGGAAAGTAAAAATGGCGTATGGGCGGAACTTAAGCTGGGGATTAGGGCTGGTATTATGGATACGTATATAATCGATATAAAATTATCACAAATAAAATTAATAAATAATTAAACATAATATTTTGAAAAACACTAGTATACATAAATTACGAATACTAGATTCGTATTTTCTAACGAAGTAGCTGATGCCCTCGACTACGTCCGCGTGAATTGAGGTTTTTTGGTTCCCGCGGTAACTCTTGAATTTTCCGGAATAAGAACTAGCCGGCATGTTATTCCAGACTATAATCTATCTTCGTCCCAAATTTCATACAGATCAGTTTAGGCAAGATTAACAACACCATCCAAACATCCAAAATTCGCGTTTATAATATGTGTTAGTATAGGTTTATAATATTATTAGTTCACGTGAACCTTATAAACAATACTGTTTCATAATAGAAGTTGGAATTCCTAGATATTAAGGATTTTTTTTTACTGAATATGATGATATGAATAATAAAAGTAGACTGATTTTAAAATTGATTTATTTCAAAAATTTATAAAACTACATACAGATAGTAAAAAAAATCACGATTGCAGCGCAGCGGACTTTGACCATAAAATATATCTAAGAACTTTCTCACAAGCTATACATATCCAATGCAAAAAACCACATCTCAGTACTTTTTGAGAAAAATGGTAACATTGAAGGATAAAAATCGCGATTGCAGCTCAACTTGATGGACTATGGTCCTACATATCTAAGAACCTTCTCAGAAGTTATGCATATATAATGCAAAAAACTGCATAATTATCGGTCCAGTAGTTTTCCAGGAAAATGGTAACAACAAAATGCACAAACTAACGCACACCTCTTAGGGTAAACACATTTACCGTCTCCGTTCCGTCGTGGGTACAAAAATGATTACTCATAAAATTAAAAAATGGTGTGATACAGCCGAATCAAGAAAGAATGCCTAAATAGAAAATAGTTGCATTTGAAAAAAAACCTGTGCGATATGCACAGGTTTTTGGTGAGGTGAGCGGGACACTTTAGTGGTCCGCGTAGCCAAGGAATATACTATTACTATATAGTAGTAAATCAGTTAATAATAATAATATAATAATAGCTTTATTTCAAGAAACTGTCCCATATTTTGTTAGTTACAATTACTTAACCTATGTTAGTAAATACAAAATACTTAGCCTACTCTATAACTATACATACTAATTAAAACGTAACACAACTACAAGGCCCTTTGGGGCCTCCTCGCGCGACTGTGTGCACCATTCCAGCACCTCCAGAGAGGGCTGTCCAGTTTTACCACCAATGTGCCAAGGAGAGTGTTGGAGCTACTCAATAGCCTGCTCATTATGGACGCGGCACGCTTGCGTATGATCGCGTAGAAGTCATCCACCCGAGCTTCCGCAAACATTGCCGACGCGATACAGTGTCGGGGCTTCCTCAGTACCGCCCTCAGCACATTGTCCTACTGTACACGCAGGGCACCGTAGGCCCGTTGCGTGTAGCTTGCCCATAGACTGCACGTGTAAAAAGATTGGCAATAAGCTTTAAACAAAGTTAACTTGACTTGTGTCGTGCAACGTGCAAATCTACGGGCCAACATGTTGCCTCTAACTGACAGAGCCCTGCGCTCACGTTCTATGTCACTGTCATCCTCCAGGCGCTCGGTTACAATGTGACCGAGGTACTTGAAATCAGCTACGTATTTCAGGGGAGTCCCACATATCTGAATACATGGTTTAAAATGTTGTGGTTTGTTCTTTCCCCAGGAAATCAAAACTTCACTCTTTTTGGAGTTGTAGCTGAGTCCATTTTCCGCCGCATAGTCCTCACAGATTTTTGACAATCTTCTAAGACCACTGACCGAATTGTTCATAGCTACGCCATCTATTGAGCAACCGACACCTGCTCTGCTGAGCCTCTCTATCAGCCGGTTTACAAAGAGGTTGAACAGCCTGGGTGATGTCACCCCCCCCTGCCTCACTCCACACTCCAGTTTGTATGGTTCACGGAGCGCGTTACCCCATCTAACCACATTAGCCTAGTTACCATACCTGTACTTGAAAAGCGAGATTAGTCTGGTCTTAAGCTACTTTCCGTTTTAAGCTTCTGCCATAGAATTTTGTATGATACGAGATCAAAAGCTTTGGACAGGTCCAAAAAACACGCATATACATTTGTTTTTCTATCCGTGTAGTACCGGACAGTCTGCTTGAGACACCATGACTAATACATAGATTGTAGAGCAACTTGAGGACTCTAGGAAGGTGCACACCAGCATAACGCAGGTCAAGCACGTATCCAGATTTTTGGTTCGGGGGGGGGGGGGGGGGGGCAAACATTGAAACAACTATGTGAAATCTGTAAAAAATTGCTGTAATCACTGTACCTACTACAATTTTTAATAACTTAAATTACCGTAGGTACTATAGCCACACACAATATATAATAATATCTACGTAATATATAAGTATTTTTCTATTTCCGCTGGCAGCTATTACATTTAGTACTATATCAGGATCTCGCACCAAACTGGAATGAATAGACAATAGAGCAAGACCAGTAAGCCGCTCGCCCGCCATTCTATTCCTTAGGAAGGATTTTATTCTCTTTAGGCACGAAAATGACCGCTCGACAGACGCCGTGGAAACTGGAAGAGTGGCGAAAATATGTAATAACCTTTTAATATTTGGGAAAAAATATTGTCGTGTATATCGTTTTTAATATGGATGCTTTCAATATAACTTCTAGCCATACTAGTAACAATACAATGGTCTAGCCAACGCGTACAGCCATGACTGTCACTCACATATGTGTACACGTCTGTACAATTAGACAACAATTCATAATCAGCACATCCCCACGTTTGCTCTCCACAAAACTGACTCATTTCACTAAAAAAACAATTCCCCGGGGTGTGCATTAAAGTCGCCTATTATGAAAGCCAAACTAATACCACTGTCCTCAATAATAGCATTTATTTCACTCATGCAGTCTGTGAATTTTGTAAGATTTTCGAGGCAGTCAGTGAGCATATATACAGAAAAATATAATACAGTGTACTCACGAAACTGACACTTAATTGCGCATAACCTCACACTATTACACTTCACTACAGACACGGATGTAAACACATTCTTACGCCATAACATCGCGACACCTCCGTGAGGACGGCGACGCACGATGCCACAGCTCGTATCTACTGCCGACGTACCCGTAGACTCGAACTCGTCGTGCACGGTGCTGAGATAGGCGAGGTCATACGGCAACAGGTTTCCTGCAATGCTACCACATCCGCTGACCCGCACAAACTCCTTACACTATCCACCGATCGCTTGAGTGACAGTTAAAACTGACTAACTTTAAACTGTAATTTTTTCCTTTGTTAGTGTCGTGCCCCATGATTAAATTTTCTGCTCACGACCCACTGTAGTCTTTTTTCCATGCCTAAATAATATATATCTTCTAAAATATATACCTTCCGGCCATAATTCATTGTCCGTAAATAAAGACAATTTACTGCTAGGTACATAAAACTTAAAAGAAATATAATCCTTAGACGTTTTCATATTTATTTTCTCTGGCGTAATATTTATTTGAGTCTTATCATACACATAATCTGCAACATCTTTCTCAGTGTTTTCTTTCGACACATTATAGATAAATAACGGGACCATAATGTCAGCTGCTTTCAATTTTGTTTCAGCGTTCACACTGGCCGTACCTCGCATACCTTTAAAACGCGATGTCTTACGCTTAACAACACGAAACCATTCTCCATCGCAATCGTTTTGCATTTCCGCGGCGGCGAAACACGGCTCGAAAGTCATAGCATTGCATGACGTCACTTTATCGGCTGTCGGCGCTTGCGCCACCGGTTTCAAGTTCAACACGTGTGAAACGTCGCCGCAGTGGGCCTCATCGCGGTCGCCGCAGTGGGCCTCGCTTTAGTCGCTGCGTAGGAGCTGTGGCGGGAGCCACAGAGAAAGATTGACCGTTGTGCACCGCCACTGCGCTCGCGCACGACGGGCATGGGTGATCGCGAACTCGTTTACCTGTATCACGGCCTGTATTCATGCTCGGCGATCAATCATTTTCTAGGCCGGTCATTAACCCCATCGGCCCGCTAGCAGAGTCATAACTATCTTGCATGCAGAAACCGCCCCTCTTCGTATTGACAAAAGGTTCAGCTTCCCTTGCCTGTGTATCTGATGCACTTTGTTCTTCTTTGCCTCTAAGATATTCTTGCAAGTCAGTTTTCTTAACGTACTCATCCTGTTTCTCTGTTAGGGCACGTACCTGACTCTGAAGAATAACAATATCCTTCAAAAGACGCGTTGCATCGACATGATCAAAAGTTATGGACGGCTACTTATGCAAATTTTTTGCAACAAAAACTGGCAAATCTTCTGGCTCGGTACTTCAGAATATCCCAATAATGTCCTCTATATTCTTATTTTTCCTGTCTTCTCCTTTTCTTTTAACTAAGCGCGACGGTATTGATTAATAAAGCAAACACTTAGCCTTAAAAATCTCGTCCTCATCAAAGGACTGCCTGCATAACAGGGCCAAGCTCACATTATTCATAACATCTATCTTATTTTGTCAAAAGCAGAGCACTTCATTTATCACAATATCCATCTCTTTGGAGGTCACCGACCTGTGGCCGACCGCGTGCGCTGTCAGCTGATGACTGATAATGACTTTTAATATTGACGTATCGGGGATTGGAGATCGGGTGTCTTAATCACTAGATTACCATCGCTACAGTCTAAAATGAGTTTGGCAATATTATGAGTAGAATCTGACTGTTCAATTTCATCTCTCAACCCCTCAGAGTGAGAAACAGTAAGAGTTATATGAAATTTTAATTTTATCGATATTCAATTTATTTGTAAACAATACCATCCCCGCACTGTATATACACTCTATACAAAAAGTAATGAAATAATCTAAATTTTTGGGGACAGTGCAAAAATGTACGTGTTATGGATTCAGTAAAGAAGAAACTAAGCTATAATTAGTCGAAATAACTTAAAATAGTAGCCACAAAAAGAAAAACTAGACGACTTTGTTACTCACCTATGAAATGAAATGGATCGGGAATGAATCGGGAGGAAATCCTGGGCGTTTTACAATATTATTATTACGACACCCCACAACTGAGCCCTTCACCATAGTTGATTACATAAAACTAAGCAAAAACACATGAAAATATTCAAAAAACAGGTAATTATTCACAATTGACACACCGGAAGCACAACAGACGCCATTTATAGTTGACAAAAAATTGGCTTCAATAGCTAAATTTGATGACGTCATATGACAATTGCGGGACACGTTCACGCAATAACATAATACACCTGTCTCGTTCTAATAACGTAGCTTTTAGTAAATAAGAAAAGTCAAATCGTAGTTTTACATGTTTTATTAACAAAATGCACCGTATAACTATAATTGAGAAAATGCAACATATCCTCTCCTTTATATTATAAAATCAAAGTATAGACCACTGCTGTTCCATCATCTATGTTCTGTCGAACTGCCATGTCCAAAGATTCTTTGCTAAGTAAATATTGTGGTCAATAAAGCTGTGGACACAAGAGTTTGTGCCTACAGCTCGTTCCTAAAATTCGGATCAAATTGGACTGTCTGACAGGATCTTAAATTATAAAATCAATGAATCTATCCAGAGGTTATAGACGAAAGTCATAGATACAGGTCAGCTGACACAAATTTTATCATTGGTCTTGTGATAAGTTGTGGTCTCCGCCATTCTCGGATCGCCTTTTCCATCTTTCTTGTCCCGTGAGTTATTTTATTGATATTTCTCTACTATTTAAGTTCGCTCAAGCAATTTCTCTTCTTTTCTGTATGTATTATAGTGGTACCTGGTTGTATTTGTCATCGGTAAGCCGAAATTTTAGTCTGCCTTTTTCAGTATTTTCTAGCATCTAGTAAATGTCACGTAATTATTGAAATATAAAGGTGCATTGGCAATTTTTCAAATGCATTTCATTACCTTTATCGTAAGAAAATGATGTGCATATATCTCCTTTTATATAGTCATAAAAAAGACTCACATTTTCCATTACCTCCACTCATAGATCATCATGTGACATCAACTAAATTGAAATCTAAATTGCTTTACATATACGTAGAAAAATCAGTTTACTTTAAGGAATTTATGCTAGGCTTAACAAAAACATTCTTAACGATTTAGAACTTGGGTACATCACCTCTAATTTGAATCTTTTACTTGTGCATAAAAAGTCAGGTGAAGTAATAAATTTCCACTAAATTTAAACTTTAATTGTCCTACATAAGTTTTGAATGAGCCATAAAATGTAATAAGAAGCTTTTAATAACAATTTCAGTCCCTACTTGGTGCCTTGGTTTAACTTATATACTTACCTACTATATGTATTGATTTTAATTATTCCTTCCTGTCTTGCTCATTTCATGAAGGTATGTATAAAAAAGAAAAATAACTTTTTAGCAATAAAAGGTTGTTGCTGAGGAACATTTTTGCTTGAGAGAAATTTTTGTGATTTAGTTTTCATATTATTTTTAATGAAATTTTGAATAAGATTACTTACAGGATTATTTACTTACATAATATTATTACATAAAATGTAAGCCTGTAACTCTCCCCTAAGCTATAATAAGTATGTCTATAGATTCCTGATTGAAAGGAAAAATAATTATGTAATACCTATTTAAGATAAGTAATATTAAAAATAATAAAGATAAAATTATAAATACATAGGTGATATTAGAGATTTCCCCAGTCAATAAATATTGTGTATGCTTATACACATAATCTAAGGTAATAACATAATTTAATAAAATTAATTCAAAATAAATAATTTTTTTTCTTACCACACATTATAATATTATAATGGCAACTTTATAGTGTACTACCATCTAGCCCATGGGCTATTAAGTAACATTAATTTAGCTTAAACTTCTACGTAAAATTATTTTTATATCTAATTTACAGTCCAATAACTGTCCTTACCTGTATCACTTAGATATTGCTCGGTTTAGTACACCCCCAGAGTTGTATACCATACGTCCATACAGGCATCAGAACTTGCTTGTATAGCATTAGTTTATTATGTATTGAAAGTGTTGAATGCCATCCAAGCAGCCAATACTTTTTTTCTGGTACAATTCTAACTCCTCGCGTTTCTTTTTAACAGCTTTCCATCTAAGCTCCAGCTTTGATTTTCTTAAAATCAGCTTCATCTTGAAACCATCTGTTTGAAATATATGATTCTAGATTATCTGAAAATGACCTCGGGAGCATGTTTCTGAGTTTATGAATCAGCCCTCAAGCTTTTCGATAAAGTGTGGCTTAAAGGACTGATTCATAAATATTAGAAATAATAATTACTAAAACAGGTTTCATAAGAAGCTGCAACTTCTCCCATTACATTCATCATAAAAAATATATATAGACAAAAATATTACGTTAGTAAATAATATATTAGTTTTTGGTATTAATTAATATAAGGACCACCAAAAAATACTTTAGAGACCCCTAAACTTTTTTACCAAAATATGAACACCAAATGTAGTAAATGTTCACCAAATCTTCCTTGATGTATTGTTACTATATATTTTGTCAAAACCTAAAGTTAGGTTGGTTGGTTATAATTTCACATTCAAATAGGATGTCAAATTATGAACTTTTAGCATTTATAAGTTAACAGTTTTTTTGGATATAACTTTTTACTCCATTTGGTAAGCAGTAATGAAAGCCTAGTTTTTAAAAACTAAAAAAACATCAGTCAATAAGGGTGGCTGATCAGCTGATCTTTCAGTTAACTCTCTACAATCTTAGTTCAAGGCATAGTTATACAATTTTAAATCACCTAGGTAGTCTAGTTAAGATATAGGTCCTACCTAAATCTACTTAGTATTATTGAATAATAATTTTTCTTTCATTCCCATCCATTTTCTCATCCTTATTGAGACTAAAAAGTTGGTTTCTTAGTTTTGTTTTGTTCAATTATAATTATAAAATCCATAGATTTGTATACAATAATAATTAAAATGTACTAGAATAGATGATGCCCGCAACTTGGGCTGGCAAATCATAGCAGACAGACAGACACACTTCATTTGTAATATTAGTATGGATGATCATTAAAAAACACTCAAGTGATCAGACGTGTGGAATTACATTAGAAGATGGTTAACCTAATACTACTTTGATAATATTATAAAAATAATTTGATAGCATTGTATAAAACTAGATCACTTAGTGAGCATGCATAGTGATTCAATGAAATAACATTCAACAAATAATATTGTAGGTACTGAAACCTGAAAGAGGATTTCCAAATGGTGGTTATATTTGTATCTTTAAGAAATCAATCACACCCACACACACACAAACCATACCCTCAGTTTAGTGAGACAATAATTTTGTAGATTTGTCAAGAGTAATTTAACAAGAAATCGGATAATTGATTGTAGCTTTTTTTTTTGTTTAAGATCTTAGAAGGATAAAACATTTAAAATGGCGGTAAGGGGCGGTTTGATGACAATCGGCAATGAGGAGAATGAAGAGAGGTTCGGATATGTGTACGCCGTGTCGGGACCCGGTGAGTGTTTCATACAAATATTCAAAAAACCTGTCAAGTGCGAGTCACAGTCGCGCATAAAGACTTCCGTACCACCACACTATATAAATTCTATTAGTAAGTAAATAACAAGAAAGATGTCATAAAAACATGTAATCAGCTGCGAAATAGCTGGCTTACTCAAGGACTAAATTGGTAGTGCCTGACAAAAAATTCGATAGAGCCCTATGATTGAGTATGGAACCCTAATAATAAATTTTCGCATATTTTTCTAGACTTGTGCTGTGAGACTTTGCTTCTTGCCAAATTTCATAATTCTAGGTCAACGGCAAGTTCCCTATACGTTTTAATTAAGTGGCGAGTGTTGAAATAAACTGCAGACAGAAGGACAAAGAAGTGAAGTGAACAAGGGTTCCTTTTTGTGTTGTTGATTTGCAATTTTATTTTATTTTATTCCACAACAAGTTGACAGCGATCACACCTGATGGTAGCTGATGATGGTACGTAAGTGACGCTGTGTATAATCCGAATAGAAAGAAAGTGGGACACAACACAAACATTGTAGTGGAGTAAAAAACCGTTCAAGTGCGAGTCAGACTCACGCACAAAGGCTTCTGTACCATCACACCATATAAATTATTTTGGTAAATAACAAGAAAGATGCCATAACGTAACACGTTAAAGCTGCTTTAAAGTGAAAGCTGTGAAGACAGACAGGCTGACAGACAAAGAAGTGATCCTTTAAGGGTTCCTTTTGTCCTCTTGGGTACAGAACCCTAATAATATGTCGTTTAGTTGACGACGTTGAATGATCGACCTGGTTATGTGTTTATAACCTGACGTGGCGGTGTTCCAGTGGTGACGGCGGAGAAGATGTCGGGCTCAGCCATGTACGAGCTGGTGCGCGTGGGCTACCACGAGCTGGTGGGGGAGATCATCCGGCTCGAAGGCGACATGGCCACCATCCAGGTCAGTACTACTCTGAGTCTCACCGTATTAGGCCGACTGCTATAGAACTGCATTTTTGCATTCGGCGTGCAGTCCCAATGCTCTCTAAACCCTCGAGAGTCTCTGGGTCACTTAGCGTCAACAGCGATAACAGAGATGGAGCGTTAACACGTCCATCGAGGGTTCCGTATAATATCACACTTTTGGATGTGAACATTTGACATTCTCAGAACTCGTTTTCATTCACCGTTTGAAACATATATGTACATGCTTAATTTCTTAAAACTGGCAGGATTTGAACCTGCGTCTCTCTGGGATTCGCGCCGCGTCTTTGACCGCTAGTTCACGGTTTACTTACTTCGGTTTTGATATTATGTATTTAAGAAATTTGTGGGTAAACACTATAAAAACTAAAAAAAATTAGTTCTCGACACATCCCTTCAATTGCAGGTGTACGAGGAGACGTCAGGCGTCACAGTGGGTGACCCCGTGCTCCGCACAGGCAAACCCCTCTCCGTGGAGCTGGGGCCTGGTATCCTGGGCTCCATTTTTGATGGCATCCAGCGCCCATTGAAGGACATCAATGAGCTGACCCAGTCCATCTACATCCCCAAGGGTGTGAACGTGCCCTGTCTCGCGCGGGAGATAGACTGGGAGTTCAACCCCCTTAATGTTAAGGTGAGGAATTGTGTTATGTTCAGCTTATGTCCAATAACTGTTAAATATATACATTGGCAGCATTTTCTAGGTCAGGGTAGGCGAACCTTTATGTATCCACGTGCCATTTTTTCTAAAGAAATGTTTCATGAGGTCATAGAAGTGCCATCAAATAATTTTGACTTGTGATTATTGGGAAAATAATAATATATATATAAATACTAATACTATAAACTCAAAACTCTTTATTTACTAAAAAAAAACATTTTTCAATGTCTCTATTATACGCGTAATATAAATTAAAATTAAATTAGTGTGACTTCTGTTGTTGCAGATTAGATGACAAATAACTCTTTTTAGGGTTGTATGATGTTACTTTTAGCAGAGTATTATATTACTTGTCAGTCTTTCTGTTTCAATTAATACCAACTCTTTCCTTGTTTCAATAAATTTTTGAATCCATATTGACCTAGACTGTAAATCTTAGCGTATAATGAATTTTGTGATCGGTGACGCGTCCAAAATATTGTGTCGCATCCATTAATGGTTCGCCATCCCTGTCCTAGGTTATGTCTATATTAACGGTTTCGATACGTTAGAGTTCGAAATTTCACGTTAATTAGATGATTTAAGAACTTTACCTAGGAATAGCCACCATTAACTGTCCCTATACCGTTAAATCGTGAAATCATATAGCAGAATTGATCATTTCATGAAATAATCAAGTATATTATTATTGAATGAACATAGTTTTCATCAAGAATGATCACTTAATTAAAGATATTATGATCAACCGTCTAATGTGTGGTGTCCATAAAAATATAGGTATATAAATTTCTAGTTCATTTGACAATAGAAATAGGTCTCAATTTGATTTTGGATTTGCTGTACTATTATGACTTTCTATTTTCAGCAACTTTCTGTATATTTTGATTTTTCATGGTTAAGGTTAACTAATTTGTGAGTAACTCACGTCAAACTCATTATTTTGACTAATTTCTTAAACTGTACACTCTCAAGTAAAGATTTTTATATAAACCTGTGAAGATGATATTCCTAGGGGCGCAATTTGAATGCCATAAGCCTACTTTGTCGTATTAGTTTACAAATTGCGAAAAACCAAATTAAATTTGAATTTCGCGGGCAGACCCTTGTCTTCCACCTTAATTTAAGATTTATTTATTCCTTTGATTTTTTTTATACAAAAATTTCCCTGAATATACAAATCCGATTCTTAGAACCACTTTCACTTGCCTGTTACCTTTAAGACTGCAAAATACTAAATATTCATACACCATTTATTGGTAGAATGTATGGCTCTCAAACTGTATTATGTCAACTTTTTATCACCTACATTCATGAATAAATTATTATTTATTTATTTGATAAAGGTATTTATGCCTGTATTAATAAACATCAGCTAAAAACACATTCCCAAGTTATTGTTAAATCTACTTTTACGTTTACAATACTTTGTATACCGAGGTTCAGAAAGTGTATTGTGTATGTACGAATTTAGCATAAACATAGGTACTTTGACTTTTAAGAACAGATTGACCAGTACTTGAGAACCTGCTCGTAGCTGATGTCGGTTTATTAATACGGGCTTTAGTTAGAAATATTACATCTATCCTGTTCATGTCAACCCGGGAATAAACTTGTCAAGAAATTACGGCATAAACATGCGAGACAACAAATCACAAATCTTCCAAAGCACTTTAATTTTTGCAATTGGATATTTGACAATAAGTCAAATCAGCCACCTTTTTTCATACGTCTAAACTAACGAAATACTGAACAGTGACGTTATCTGATTAGACGTTGTGAAGTTTAGGTCTTTTGGAAGACCTATTTAATTATCAGTAAGAGATAATTAGGGTTGCGTACCTAAAAGCTAAGTTTGCCACCCTTATGGTGTGACTATGCCCGGTTTTTTTATACGACTGCCTGAAAAAAGGAGTATATTGTTTTCAGGGTTCATGTATGTATGTATGTATGAGAGTTTGTATATTCCACCATAACTTCTTTACGCCTGAACCGATTTTGATGGGTGAGGTATCGTTAGAATCCCTAGCTTATTCCGGGTGACATAGGCTTGTAAAATTTAAAATAAATGGATGGGGTGTGCATGATCCCGTATTAGAGACTAAAGTTGAAAAAAAAATTCGAAAATAAGTTTAACTATATAATCATCATCTAGAAAATGATGAGTAGATTCCAAAAATATATAACACTATAGTTCAATATCCAGTGATTCACAAAAAATATCATTTAATAAAAATGTGAATAAGATTCTATTTAACTAGATTAATTTAGATTTTTAACTTTTTAGTTCGTTTTTTGGCAGGGCAGTCGTGTTTTTTTATTTTTTTTATTATTACTTGTTTATTTTTACAAAGGCAAAATCCCTATTAGTTCTCCACGTACAGACAAGTACTATACTAGTGTATGTTGTGGGCACAGGTGGGGTCTCACATCACGGGCGGCGACCTGTACGGAATAGTCCACGAGAACACTCTGGTGAAGCACAAGATGCTGATGCCTCCGCGCGCCAAGGGCACCGTCACATACATCGCACCCAGCGGCAACTACAAAGTCACGGTGAGTTTACATACTGTTTAACTGCATTCATATTATCTTAAAATCCTTATTGATCACCTCTCCTGTAAAATTTACAATATCACGGTGACATATATGTATATTATAAATCAATTGCTGTTCGTTTGTCTTGCTAAAACTCGAGAACGGCTGGGCCGATTTAGATGGAATTTTTTGTGGGTGTTTGAGAGGGCTGGTTTATATTCATAATTGGACCCGGTAGGGGGCGCTGCAATCGGGTTCTAGGTTCAACAAGGTAGCCGGGCAGCAGTGGCGTGCAGGTCATACAGGTATAAAAAAGCACTGCTTATCTTAGTAAATTATACCCCTTTCAAAATATTGAAAATAAAATAAATTCTATCCTTCGAATAATTACATAGTTCCCGCACGGCGTAACTCGCGTTAGGTAAGCGACAACCGATGAACGCCATCTATCGCTAGAAGAGATCGCGGTAAGCCGAAAAGTTCACGAACTATCTGCCTCTTTTGCGCGTCATCGTAGGCAGATATCTTTACTCTATTCGCGTCATTCATTCATGATTCTACTCGAAATCATGAACGAATGACGCGCATAAGAAGCAGAGCTTATTGGCTTGTGATTGGTCAATCGCCAGGGCGAACCCTGACGATCGACGATGACCAATCACAAGCCGCTGCGCCGTAAGCGTCTGCCGTCTAGGGGTATGTTCCGATGTACACCCTGTACTGGGGAGAAATTCGTTCCATTATGCCGATACAGAATGCTGCCGCAGTATACTAGGGTAATATAATATGACGTCATAAATCGTCGCCATTTTTTTATTGTGAGCACTGACGTTTTCGAAATAAGGTGCTTCGACAACGGCAGTGCTCATTTTTTTTTTATTTTCGTGTCAGTTCAAAGTTTTGATTTATTCTGTGAATTATAATGTTTTTGCGAGAATAAGTAAGTGAAGTAAATAAAAAACCAATTTGTTCTTGCAAAGTTTGTGTAAAGGTTTATTCATAGAACGTATTTAATTATTCTTTAGATAATGGAAGAGTATTCATGCGAAATCTGTAAACCTAGGCGCTGTGTGTAAAATGTACTTAGACAAAACTTTATTTCCTTTCCCTGTAATGTAAAATTAGATATTATTCGCAAAGGGAGGTGTGTACCTTTGTTACAATATTATCACAAAAATAGGCGGATAGTAATTCGAGTAGTTATGATTCACACTAACAGTTTGTTTTGGTTTTCTTACGTCTTATTTGGTACCTAATGTATAACATATAGGAGCACTACGTGCCCTAATGCTTACAATAAGCTCAAACCCTGTGCACGCCACTGCTGGGCAGGACAATGTCTGCCGGGCCCATTAGTCATGAATAAAAAAATAGTGGCATTAAAACTGTAAAAAAATAGTGGCATTAAGCATTGATTTCATATATAGAGATATAAAAGGACCGTTTGTCTTAGTTATCGGCTCCGGATCCTAATAGTCAATCAAACTGTTTGAGTATCGTTTGTACTTGACATTTACACGGATTACTTTGATTTCACGGATTATGTATGTTACTATCTAGAGATGTGTTATTTTAAAGTGTAGATGTGTGGTAGTGTGTAGGATGTTTGTGTGCGTGTATATGTATATAGGTTTATGTGTGATATGCATCTCTATTATTTCCTCAGGAACGATGTTTAAAAATAGTAATCGAATATCTTACTAATATTGTAAATGCGAAAGTTTGGATGGATGTATGGCTGTTTATTACTCAATCACGCCCCAACGGCTGAATAGATCTGGCTGAAATTTGGCACTGAGATAGATCATAGCCTGGGATAGCACATAGGCTACTGTTTATCCCGGTAAATTAAAGAGTTCCTGCGGGAACCAAAAAACCTCAAACCACGCAGACGAAGTCGCGGGCATTTCCTAGTAATAAATAAATAAAAAAAATAGAAATCGAACTTAACAAAAGCTGGTGCTCAATAATTTATTTCTGATGTTAATGTTCATATTCAATGGAGAAGTTTCATGATGTTGTGAATATCATATTTAACACAACGGAAGTAAATTTTTTTAAGAAGTATAGTGACAAACTCTCTATTCGACGCTCTTAGGGAAAAATTCTTCAAAAACTGAAATGCGTATTTCATTATTTAAAATCGGAAGCCCAAATACCAAGTTTCATGGTTATAGCTTGAAATACGACGTACTTTCATACAATCTTTCAACACCTATTTAACCCCTTTGGGGGTGAAATTTTTGAAAATTGTGACACACGTCCTTCTTTATATTTTTGACCGATAATCAAAATACCAAGTTTCGTAGATTTAACTTGAAAAATATCGTGGAAAATTAAGAACTTTCATACAAACTTTCATCTCCTATTTCAGCCCTTTGTAGGTAACATTTTCAAAAATGGCGAAACCAGTAATATTTTATTTGAAACCCGTAACTCAAATACCAAGTTTCATGGATATAACTTGAAAATTTACGGAATTTCATACAAACTTTCAACTCCTATTTAACCCCTTTGGGTGTGGAATTTCAAAAATCCCTTTCTTAGTGGATACCTTCTCTTCACAAAGAACACTCTCCAAATATCATGTCTCTAGGAACAGCTGTTTAGGCTGTGCGTTGATATATCAGTCAGTTAGTCAGCACTTTGAATTTTATATATTTAGATTATTTAATGTACACCGATTGCTGTATCTTACTTGAGTGAGAAATTTTGTGGGTGAGTTTTAATACCTAGCAGAGAATTAATACTTCAAAATTATCTTCACACACAAATGAAGTGCTTTTAATTCAATTAAGTCACGTTAAGTCCATTTATTTCTTTTATTCGGCTTTATAAAGTCGGTTGATAAGGTGGTATGACGTCACGCCGCCCGTCTCGCAAGCGCAACTTCAAAGTTCCGTAACTTTTTCATTTGTTGAGATATTTTAATGATTCTTTCATATTTTTGTTTTATTTTGTCTTAATTTTCATAAATAATTAAAAAAAATGGTAAAGTTATCCATTTGTTGCTACAGGATATCGTGCTGGAAACAGAGTTTGACGGTGAGAAGAACTCATACAGTATGTTGCAAGTGTGGCCGGTGCGCCAGCCCAGGCCATGCACAGAGAAACTGCCCGCCAACCATCCGCTGCTCACCGGACAGAGGGTGCTGGACTCGCTGTTCCCGTGAGTACCTGTTCCCGTAACACCTCTGTCTCTCTATACTATAGTATATATCTAGTAGAGGGAGAGGGAGACACAGTTTAACGATTTTATGTCACTTCCGATTCTTCCAGGCCACCATTGTCATCATCAGTGTCATAAAACTATATTGTAAGATTGTAAAAACCGTTAGATTGTAATCTATCTAGCGAAATTGTAAACTGTCAAAAGATTACAATTTAACGCATTATTTTTCGGTAGATTGTAATCTGTTAGGTATATAAACCTGATAGAACCTAAGTGTTTATTATTTATGTCGAACCATAACCTAATCTACAAGAAAGAAAACGTTAATACAATGAATATTTCAAAAATTGACACACACCATTGAACGGTTCACAATCTGTCGACAAATTACAATCTATCGAGATAAAAAGCGTTAGATTGCAATCTGACGGTTTTGCAATTTTACGGTGACATATACACCGGTCCAAACTCCAAAGTGATTCAAAATCTGAGAAATTCTCAGCACTCGCCCGAAGTTAGGAAGTAGGCGATGGTTCACCCCTGTACCTCGGAGAGCACGTAAAGCCGTCGGTCCTGCGTCTGATCTCTCTCCGGTCGTATCGGATTTTCCGTCCCATCGGACTATGACAGTAAAGGAACAGAGAGTGCACTTGTGTATGCGTACACACTTGTGCACTATAATATTTCCTGCGCAGATAGATAATCTCTCTGGAGATGGGCAGCTGTGGCCGAAATTCGGTCGGGAGGACATTATTATTATTATTGTTGTATTATTTTGTTCCCAGTTGCGTCCAGGGCGGCACCACGGCCATCCCCGGTGCTTTCGGTTGCGGAAAGACTGTCATCTCACAGGCTCTGTCCAAGTACTCCAACTCTGACGTCATCGTCTATGTCGGCTGCGGCGAACGTGGTGAGTACGCACACACACACAGCCCCATCACACACTCAGCCCCATCAGACACACATCCCCATCACACACACCCACTGCTGCCTTAAAAAAGGAGTTTTCAGGGTTCATGTATGTATGTATGTATATTGTATGTATGTGAGTTTGTATATTCCACCATATCTTCTATACGCCTGAACCAATTGTGATAAATGAGGTATCGTTAGAATCCCTAGCTTATTCCGGGTGAAATAGGCTAGTAAAATTAAAAAAAAATTTAACTTTATTGTATTGTTTGGTGTTCAGGTAACGAGATGTCGGAAGTGTTGCGGGACTTCCCCGAGCTGTCGGTGGAGATCGATGGTGTGACGGAATCCATCATGAAGCGGACCGCGCTCGTCGCCAATACCTCCAACATGCCGGTGGCCGCCCGAGAGGCCTCCATCTACACCGGTGAGTTCATGAGTTCATTCATTATTTGTTTTGTTTTATTTTATGTAATGTTATAGAGGATGTGGTGATGTCAAGCTCTGTAAATCAGTTCAAGAACAGACTGGATAAGTACTTGAAGACAAAGCGTAAGATTTGATATAGGCGCATCAGTCTGTCGACTGTTTACAATTTCGCGAGTTAGATTACAATCTAACGGTTTTTTGCAATCTTACGTTGATAGATACATAGATAATCTCCTTATTGCTGTCACCGTAAGGTTGTAAAAACCGTTAGATTATAATCACAGAGTACATTAAATATACTGGTATAGAGTTGCTGCTCGACTTTCCATGTACAGCGACATCTATCGGGAAGTTGTCCAACTAAAATATGTACATATATATATATATATAAATAACCATAGCACAATGCTATAGTACTATATACTACAAAGTATATTGTATAATAATTTATCTTAATTATTACAAGATCACGTAATTCTGCAACTATAGAATTATGTGACCTTGTAATAATTAAGATTAATTATTATACGATAAACACATACTGTAAAGATGTTCAGATGTTAGTAAATGAAACGCATGTTGATTATTTTCTCTTATATTCTCAATTACAAAAAATATACATAAAGTATAACAATTATTCCACAGTTTTATGTTTTTCACATCGTACACACTTAATACACACTCTATTAATATAGTTTCACATTGTATCGAATTTATCAAAAAAATAATAATTTTGTCCACCCGGCATCCGGCATGCCAGAAAACGTCAATGTCAATGTCGAATTTCAAACTTTAAAATGGCGGCTGTCCACGTTTGGAAATTAAAACACAAATGTTTCATTAAACTTCTAACTCATTCCACTAAACTTAATTTATAACAGATAAATCTTTATAAATTATCCAAGTTATCTCATATTCTGCTCAAAAAAAAAGTTTTATATATTATTGACTTTGTGTATAAATAAATGGCAAAATCATTAATTTATCTAAAACATTTAAGTTCAGCGCCATCACAGACCCTGATCACAGACTTTTAAGTATACATACTTTCAGTACAAGATAAGCGCCATGAGCGCCATCCTTTAGGGAGTTGTGGAACTAACATCCCCATACAACAGAAAAATGTTCTAAGTGCAAAGGCCCTGATTATAATCTAACTCGCGAAATTGCAAACTGCCGAAAGATTACAATTTAACGCATTATTTTTCGGTAGATTGTAATATGCTAGGTATATTAACCCGATAGCGGGCCGGGCACTACCTAACCTAACCTTACCTATAAGAAAGACACAAGAAAACGTAAATACAATTGATATTTCAAAAATTGACACTCAGAACATTGAACGGTTCACAATCTGTCGACAGATTACAATTTCGCGAGTTAGATTATAATCTAACGGTTATTACAATCTTACGGTGGCTTACACATATTATGCGAATTGTCTATCCTATTAAAGCTTTAATATGTTATAAATTCAAGAAGAAAAGTGATTGTCATAATGTCAATACTAGAAATAAAAATAAACTTGTAATGCCTGCTTCTAGGCTACTAAAAACTAGCAATTCATTTGTTGGAAACAGTGTCCGTTTCTACAATAAGCTTCCAGAAGACATGTTAAAGATGTCTCCGAATAAGTTCAAAGTTAATGTAAAACGTAAACTCATTAAAAAATCCTATTATCATGTAAAGGATTACTTAAATGAAAAGGAAGCTTAGCAATGATTTGATCTAATGGATCTGATAGTTCCTTAGTTAAGATGATTTGTGAAATGGTGATAATGAAAAAAAAACCCGGCTGAGTTTGTTGTGGGCTCTTCTCAGACCAGGGCGCGTTTGGAACCCTCGTAGCTTTAGTTTTAAGATACCGTGACTGATTATCACCATTATATTTTATAAAAAACTGGATTTCAATAAGTTTAGTATACCTACCTAAATTGAATAAACATTATTTGGGTTTGAGTTTGAGTTTTTGAGAATTATTCTCTGTTCGTAAATGGTATGTTTCCGGTCCGCAGGTATCACCCTATCGGAATACTTCCGCGACATGGGCTACAACGTGTCCATGATGGCGGACTCCACGTCCCGATGGGCGGAAGCCCTGCGCGAGATCTCCGGCCGCCTGGCCGAGATGCCCGCGGACTCCGGGTACCCCGCGTACCTGGGCGCCAGGCTCGCTTCCTTCTACGAGCGAGCTGGCCGCGTCAAGTGTCTCGGCAACCCCGACAGAGAAGGTAGATAGATAGATCGACAACCTCAATTTACATAGGTGAGCCCTGTCAAATAAAGAATGTGGACTTATTGAAGTGAAAAATTCTTTAGCTGCGTTGAGCTCTTTTTGGTAGGGGGTAAACTTGTGGATTCGCGTCACCGACACCGCGTTGTTACGAAGACAAAAGGTCTTAAATATAAATATACTAATCTATATCCAAATCTCTAAAATGACTGACTGACCAATCAACGCATAGATCAAACCACTGGTCGTATCAGGCTGAAATGTGCCATACAGATGCCGCTAAGAAAGGATTTTTGAAAATTCAAGCCCTAAGTTGGCATTATAGGGCTTTGAAATTTGTACGAAAATAGAACTTAACGCGATCGAAGCCGCGGGTAAAAGATAGCTTTTCAAGTGATTACAATAAATGTCTTCTTTGGCCAGGATCCGTATCCATCGTGGGAGCCGTATCGCCGCCCGGTGGTGACTTCTCCGACCCCGTAACCGCCGCCACCCTGGGTATCGTGCAAGTGTTCTGGGGTCTCGACAAGAAATTGGCCCAAAGGAAGCACTTCCCCTCCATCAACTGGCTCATCTCCTACAGGTAACTTCTGACCGTATGACAGGTAAAACTTGACAGGTAAAGTATGACAGGTAAATTTTGAAAATCTCTGGTACAATTGAGGATCGAACTTGTTTCCTTTGAAGAGTTCACTCTTTGACAGGTAAATTCTGACCCTCTGTGATTGCATGGGTAGTCTGGCCCTGGTATTTACAATATTTATATCAATTATAACTTAAAAAATCTTTTTAACTTAGATATATTTTTTAAAGAACATTTTTGGATTTATTAGATATTAATTTTTTTCTTGACAGTAAATACATGCGTGCTCTGGATGACTTCTACGAGAAGAACTACGCTGAATTCGTACCTCTTAGGACTAAGGTGAGTGGTTGCAACTAAATGCTGGAATAACATACCACCACCACACATTTATGAAGATTTTGATTTTTTTTAAACAAAATTTCCAATTCACTTTTGACACAATTTTTTTTGTTTACCTTTTTTTTTTGCAAAATTATAAGTACAGTTAATGTAGGCCTTATGTTGTAATATGATAAAAACTGAAATCGTTTGTCATAGGTCAAGGAGATCCTCCAAGAAGAGGAAGATTTGTCAGAAATCGTGCAACTGGTCGGCAAAGCGTCTCTGGCCGAGACCGACAAGATCACACTCGAGGTCGCCAAGCTTCTTAAGGACGACTTCTTACAGCAGAACAGGTAAAGTCTGTTCTAATAGAGATGAGCTTTATTTTCCAACTTTATTAACGTCTGATCACGTAATCTCATCTGCAATTCGACCAATAATGATGGGAATATCTAGAAACTTGTCGTCTTTCAATACTCTCATCACTAAAATTGGTCCATTGGATAATAAAACGTTGAAAAAAGAGCTTATCTCTATTGGAACAGACTAGTAAGAGTTTTTTAAAAGCTTTTTTATAATTAAATCTGTTTTCTTTGCTATTTGCTAATGATTTGTTTTGCTGCTAAGGGATATCTCAATGGTGTTCCTCCAAAATATGACATTAAGTTACTGATAGCGTCAGTTATCTTTTTCATGCTTATTCGTTTGGATATATAAATAGAATTTTATTTCAAGCATGAGCAGCTCATGCCCGTGCTAGCGATTTTGACAAAATTAGGTAAAGAGACGTGTTGCATGCCAGAGAAATGATATTTTGACAATACAACACGAACTCGACAGAGAAGCGGCTCCTTAAAAGTTCTCGATGTTTTATAATACTAATAGTTTAATATTATATAGTAATAATATAGATGTTTTAAATCTTAGTAATACTGATTTTATAGGATCACGACAATGTTGATATTTTTATGGTTTTTCTCTGTCTAGAGCTTACCTAGTTCATAATTACTATTAACCATCTAGTCAGTGTAAGTTGCATTGTCGTTCTGATTAGATGTAAATAATGGTCCTTTACGGACTCGCTCTCTAGTAATCTACTGTAAAGCATATTTATTAATATCCATCTTAATACTAAATAATTACTATAATTTTATTTTAAATGTTTTTATAGGCGAATTTAGGCCTGTAAAACGTTATATAGCCGTATGTAAAACTGTATTCTTAAATTATAAGAATGCCCATATGTACTTTTTTATTCCGTAAAATAAATAAATAATATTATCACGTGTTCACTCGTTAACACAAGTCGGTGTCCCACAGCTACTCTGCGTACGATCGCTTCTGTCCGTTCTATAAGACGGTGGGCATGTTGAAGAACATAATCGCGTTCTACGACATGTCCCGACACGCGGTCGAGTCGACGGCGCAGTCCGACAACAAGGTGACGTGGAACGTGATCCGCGACGCCATGAACAACGTGCTCTACCAACTCTCCTCCATGAAGTTCAAGGTTAGACTACACGATGCTTTCAGCGAGAATTACACAACAACTTCAGCATGAATTACACAAAACTTTAACTTAATTACACATGAATTATACAAAATATTTAGTAAGAATTATACACGATATTTAGCATGAAAACTTAAACAAAAGTTACAGAACAATTTTAGCATTAATTACATAACATCTTAGCCTTAATTGCATACAACAATTGACATAAAATTCACAAAAACATAAAGATGAATTACGCAGCATGAATTAAATTAAAAAATTTGTAAGAATTACACACCATTTCACATGAATTCAGACTATGTATTCAGCCTGAATTTATTATCCACGGCATTCTTCATAAATTACACCCAACATTCATAATTAATTACATTTAAAATTGAAAAACAATGTTTTAATGCGAATTAAAACACTAATTACGACAATTGATTCCCAGGACCCGGTGAAAGATGGAGAGGCCAAGATCAAAGCGGACTTCGACCAACTCCTCGAGGATATGTCCGCCGCATTCCGCAACCTGGAGGACTAGACCCCCCTCCCCCCTCCCCCCACACACATAGCAGCCATGTCTATATCACGTAGGATTACGACGCGCAAACTATCGATGTGTCGAGAATCGATACTTTGTTCATCTATAATAATATTATTATTATACTAGATAACAATGTTTGTGTGACTTTTACTGTTTTCAGTAGCGTCTGATCGATGGTGTTCTTTTTTTGTCTTAATCGTTTTAAAACTGTTTGGGTGCGCAATTTTGACCGATAATAATAATATATTATCGCGTGATAATTAACTATTATTTATTGGCACAACCATAGGCCACTATTTATAAGAAAATTCCGGTCATAATTTCGTACCTACATAATACCTCGTACCTACTTATGGACGTTCCGTACGTACATAAATAATTATGAAATTAAACATGAAATAGCGATTTTCAAAGATTATTCGAACACCTGTGTTTTACAATGATAATCGTAAGCGTTTTAGTGTAGTGAAGATATTAAAATGTAATTCCGTACTGTTGAAATTTTCTCGGGACTTCTATAGGTCCCGTTTTTTTCGGGATTTATTATTGTGTCCCGATTTTTATCCCGCTTTTATGTAAATAGAAATTCTCGCGGAGCCTCGACGTCCGTTCGTTAGTTGTTATTTATATTGAATTATTAATTATTATTATTATATTGAAATTATATTATGATTTATATTTATATTATGTAACTAACAATTATTTTTTGTTGCCCGTACCTTTGCGTGTGACTTTCATATAACCCTGGTGCATTCCAAGTTATTTTCTAGATGTTGCAAAAAATGTATTTTTTTATCTGTATAATCTTGGCATTTTCCGATATACTCTGAGATCAAAATTAGAATAGGAACGAATTGCCGCCATATTGAGACGTGTGACAAATTTAAATCAATTATTCAAACTAGAATAATGGTGTTAAAAAAACGTATTAACCTTTTTTCTTTTCAAGTGACAGCTCAACTCGGGGTCATTGACGTTCCTATTCTTGTTTCGATCGCATTGTTATGATATTGTTTTTGTGTTTGCAATGTTCAGTATTATTCAATTTTGAACTCAGATAAATGGCTTCGCAACTAGAAGCTGGTTGTCGAGTGTACAAACTTTATTATCATTTTAAATACAATAAAGTTATATCTCGCCGTTTGAACTTGATACGTGTTGATAGGACGAAGTTATAAATAAAATATTAATTTTAAAACTATCTTTGTATTATTTTAATGCCCCTTAACGTAGGTAGCTTGATTACATTTTAATTTTGTGTGGTGGGAGGCTTCGGCCATCGCTAGTTACCTCCCAATGTTCTATTTATTTCATGCAGGATAGTGACAATGTGTCAAATTCAAATTCAAAAGTTTTTTATTCAAATAGACTTTACAAGTGCTTATCGGGATCGGTATTTAAGTATAATGCCGTGTAGAAACTAATTAGGGATATGGGTTAAATATAACCGCGGAGTTAGCCCGCTCCCATCTTAGACTGCATCATCTCTTACCACCTGGTGGCTCACGCAGTCGAGGGCTTACTTGAAGTGGATCTGAAGGCAGAAGGATTACAAGTTTTAACGTGTGTACGAGACAGGAGTACCTATATCTACATCGTCATAGCTTGTAAAATGACTTAATCGAGCTTGAGCTTTAGCCAATGATGTTATATTCATTGACCTTAGCTATGATTCAAGAGAGATCTGTTCAGTCTTTTGAAGATCATCAACTAGAAGAGTCGATGATCTGGAGGGATCCCTTTCCCGTCTCACTGTGACCCCGGCATAAAATGGCATGGAAATGGTACAATATTTAGATGGTTTGTCTAATTTAGGATGATAATTTTGTCAGATGAGAGGTGTATAGCAATACTGAAAGACAAGAGTGAGACAGACTGAAGCAGTACCTATTATGCAATTGGCATCCGCCAAAATTATCATCCTTTTATAAATTAGACAAACCATAGATGTGCCCACTAAAATTAGAACTTTGTAGCTCAAAATACTGGCCATGCAATTCTTTTAACAAAATTAATCAATCTTGATTTTCTCATAATTCTGACAGGTTCGCTCACTGCAATCAAAGCAGGAAACATTTTGAACTTATTGTGAAATACCTATTTTTACTTGTTAAAGATTTACAAAACTTACAAAGTTAAATAATTAAAGGAGTAGGTACTCAAGAGACGCCAAAATGCCGGCGAAGGGAAGTTTGGACGAGCCCACCATGAGCGACACGACGATCCTCGTCACCGTCGAAGACCTGATTGATAGAGCCATGGGAGCGTCTGATGTAAGGAAACTGCCTTAGGCCCAATTTGTCTAAGCAAATCGTAATCATTTGACAGCTTAAAACTTATTACTCGAACTGTTTAATTAGTTCATACATGCTTCTTGACGCGTAAGCATTCAAAGCAAGACCTATTTAAGGAGTTCTTTATGAACTCCTTAAATAGGCCGAATTATCCGATTACGATTACGATTTCCTTACACAATCGGGGGGGGCTGAACGAGTATGGTTGTTTTTGGGGTTCCGTAGTAACAAGACAATCTTTAGGCACAATTCAACCAGTATGCGACACTAAAGCCCGATCTTCCTACTGCCGATATGCAGTGCCACTGCCAATTAATGCCAAATCCTTGCAGGCCCGATAATAGTATAATGGCCTGCGGATAAAAGGGTCGCATAGTAAGCCGATTTCCCTACTCCATGTACACTGCAAGGGCAAGCAAAGCCATGCGTGGAAAAGGAGCCGATTATATAATCTGTAGGCCGATTTGATTGCTTGGACATGGACATGTTATTGGAAAATGTTGGTGTATTCGCACATGCAAAATACATAATGACAAAATGTGCGAGCCCTCTGTCGCGGTGGTCGCGCCGTTTCGCGATAGATACTGTTTTCCTTTCCGTCCATGATTATCTTTGATTATCCTGGATAAAAAGTAGCCTGAGAAGTAGTCCTTTCGCAAAATGCAACCTGTCTCTTGCAAACGTCAAAATCGGTTGAACAGTTGAAATGATAGAAAGTTCATCTGATGAGTTAAGTATAACCTCTTTCACTCGAGATGACCACGTTCGTGCACAAATGTGCCGCACTGTGCAAAGCAGAAGTAACGCAGATTTTTGTCCGCGGAAACCGATATAATTACATCTGGCCCGCATACCTTTCTATACAGAATTTTTGCAAACGAATATGCTGCACACTATTTTGGCTTCGTCCAGTTCTTCTAACGCATCCATTTTAAAAATCTGGTACCAGAGTATACCTACTCACGTTCCTTACTTATTTAGCTGACATTTTTGGCGCAAACGCGACAAAGCGAAGAGTTCCCACAGATTTTATACAACTACTAGCTGATGCCCGCGACTTCGTCCACTTGGATTGAGGCTTTTTGGGTCCCACGGGAACTCTTTAATTTTCCGGGACAAAATGTAGCCTATGTGCTACCTATTCCAGATTATATTATAATATATATAATAATATAATAGCTCCGCCAAACTTTCGCATTTACAATATTAGTATCGATTGACCATTTTCCAATTCCCATCAGGTCAACATAGTCAACTTCAAGCTGGTTCAGGCGATCCTCCACATTCTGGCGAGACAGCAGCGCATGTTGACGCAACGAGTCGAAATACGAATCTTTGAAATGAAGAAGAAAACTACCGGAGATGAAACCACAGAGACCTCAACTGATATTTCACCCAAGGGCAAGGCATACAAGAGCCCGCAAAGACCTCCCCATAAAGAAAGATCAGAAACAGCCGGTAGAAAATCTGTTATAAAAGAACGTGACTTAAAAGCGATTTCGAAAGAGAAAGAAATTCAAGGAAGACGGAAGTCGACTAAATTGGCAAAAGAATCAACTCAGTTCGGAACAAAACAAACTCAAATGATGGTGCATAAAGGTAAGTTGATGGTTGAATTTGATAACACAATTTAATTATTAAAATTGTTGTGGGTATACTGGGTATAGAACTGTCGGTTGAAATTTTTGATAAATAATAAATAATTTATGTATTTCATGTGGCACAACTTGCGCCACTTATGAAAAGTCAAGACTACCATCCGAATCGGTGGCAGAGTAAAGCGAGTAAAGCTGTTCTATTGAGTAGAGCCGGCACAGCAATTGCTCTTTTCTTAAAAATAAATTCTGAAAATCCCCATTTATTGATGGTCTACGATAAATTCTGAAAATCCCCATTTATTGATGGTCTACGTTATGTAGAAACTCTCCAGGTATACCTTTTTAGGTATCCTAAAAGTTCCTAGAGCCCTAGGTTTTCGCTGTGCGGGACTGGGTACCTATTGAAAAAGAACAGAAATAGGGCTATTTATGTTGGAAGGAAGATAGGGTTTATCGGTACACAACATTTGTATGCGTTGCATAACGTTGTGTCATGTGTGACTTACAAGATCACAATAAAACTGTGCTTCGGCCAAGTTCTATGAAAGAGTGCCAGTAACTATTGGGTATTTAATATTGTACCTAATTTTACACTACGAGTATAGCTGACATGCTAAGTTGATCTTATGAAATGACATGTTGCATGATTTGTATTTTCCTTATTATAAATACATTATTTTAAAATTTAAAACAGGTTAGAACACTATTCGGAAAGATTAACGAAATGGTACTTAGCAATCTCCGTACCAGGATTATTTTAAAACAAATTATTCAGTAGTTGGGACCTTATAATATTATTGCATGCTTTAAATTCTTACTTACGCTAGGTACCAAAATGGTTTCGTTCTAACATACCTACTATACTTTTCGTAACAAAATCTGTTTGGCACAATCCATAAAATAAATAAGTATGTGATACTTAAATTAAATTTTTAGATAAGTACAAAGTATTTATTTTATTTTCTTTCTTTGCAACTTCAAGAAGGAGAAGAAGAAGAAGAAGCGGAAGAATATATAATAAAAGAAAAGAAACAAGAGAAGGCAGAAAAAACGGCTCAGAAAGACAAAGAGGAAAAAAGAAAGAAGGTAGATTATGAGATTGAGAAAGAAGACAAAATGAGACAGAGAAAAGCTGATATGCAAAAAGCTCAATCAAAGGAGGCAGAAAAAGAAGGGCGAGACGAGTATGATGAAATCCCAGAAAAAGGAAGAAAAAGACAGGAGAAAGTAGATAAAGCAAAAACTGTGTCCCAAACAGAAAGGGAAGAATCAGAGGAAGATGATATCGAACAACGAAAGGGCTATGAAAAAATGCCTGTACAAGAAAAAAGAAGGCAGGAGAGAGAAAAATCAGTGCCCCAAACAGAAAAGGAACAATCGGCAGAAGCTGAAGAAAGAATGTCTGAAAAAGAACAACGAAGGCAGAAGAGAGCAAAGACCGTGCCTCATACAGAAAGGGGCGA
Source organism: Erebia palarica (assembly GCA_964035005.1). Classification (NCBI taxonomy): domain Eukaryota; kingdom Metazoa; phylum Arthropoda; class Insecta; order Lepidoptera; family Nymphalidae; genus Erebia; species Erebia palarica. Next base: position 16,252,410 of record OZ035989.1, read on the forward strand.
ATCAGAAGATGAAATCGAATGGGGGGAGAGATATGAAAAAATGCCCGAAAAAGAAAAAAGAACGCATGAGAGAGTAAAACCTGCGCCCCGAACAGAAAGGGGAGAATCAGAAGAAGCAGAGATTGAGCAACGAAAGGGTTACGAAAAATTGCCTGAAAAAGAAAACAGAAGGCAGGAGAAAGAAAAAACTGTGCCCCAAACAGAAAGAGAAGAATCAGAAAAATCTGAGATTGATCAACGGAAAGGGTATGAAAGAATGCCTGAAAAAGAAAAAGGAAGTCAGGAGAGAGAAAAAACTGTTCCCCGGAGAGAAAAGGAAGAATTAGAAAAAGTTGAGATTGGATCAAGGGAGAGGTATGATAAAATTTCTGAAAAAGAAAAAAGAAAGCAGGAGAAAGCAAAAACTGTGCCCCAAACAGAAAGGGAAGGATCAGAAGAAGATGAAATCAAACAACAGAAGGGTTATGAAAAAATGCCTGTCAAAGAAAAACGAGGGCAGGAGAAAGTGAAGACCATGCCTCAAACAGAAGGGGGCAAATCAGAAGAAGATAAAATCGAACCACGGAAGGGGTATGAGGAAATGCCTGAAAAAGAAAAACGAAGGCACGAGAGAGCAAAATCTGTGCCCCAAACAGAAAGGGAAGAATCAGAAGAAGCTAACGAAAGAATTCCGATAAAAAGAAGAAAGCAGGAGATAGCGAAAACTGTGCTCCGAGCCGAAAGGGAAGAATCGGAAGAAGCTGACGAAAGAATTCCAGAAAAAGAAAAAAGAAGGCAGGACAGAGCAAAAACTGTGCCCCGAGCCGAAAGGGATGAATCAGAAGAAGCTGAAGTAAGATTTCCAGAAAAAGAAAAAAGAAGACAGGAGACAGCAAAAAGTGTGTCCCGAGCAGAAGGGGAAGAATCAGAAGAAGATGAGGAAAGATTTCCAGAAATAGAAAAAAGAAGGCAGGAGAGAGCAAAATCTGTGTCCCGAGCAGAAAGGGAAGAATCAGAAGAAGCTGACGAAATAGATCTAGAAAAAGAAAAAAGAAGGCAAGAGGGAGCAAAAACTGTGCCCCGAGCAGAAAGGGAAGAATCAGAAGAAGCTGACGAAAGAATTCCAGAAAAAGAAAAAAGAAGGCAGGAGAGAGCAAAAACTATGCCCCGAGCTGAAAAGGATGAATCAGAAGAAGCTGATGAAAGAATTCAAGAAAAAGAAAAAAGAAGGCAGGAGAGAGCAAAAACTGTGCCCCGAGCAGAAAAGGATGACTCAGAAGAAGCTGACGAAAGAATTCCAGAAAAAGAGAAAGGAAGGCAGGAGAGAGCAAAAACTGTGCCCCGAGCAGAAAGAGAAGAATCAGAAGAAGCTGACGAAAGAATTCCAGAAAAAGAAAAAAGAAGGCAGGAGAGAGCAAAATCTGTGCCCCGAGCAGAAGGGGAAGAATCGGAAGAAGCTGACGAAAGAATTCCAGAAAAAGAAAAAAGAAGGCAGGCGGGAGCAAGAACTGTGCCCCGAGCAGAAAATGAATCAGAAGAAGCTGATGAAAGAATTCAAGAAAAAGAAAAAAGAAGGCAGGAGAGAGCAAAAACTGTGCCCCGAGCAGCAAAGGATGAATCAGAAGAAGCTGACGAAAAAATTCCGGAAAAAGAAAAAAGAAGGCAGGAGAGAGCAAAAACTGTGTCCCGAGCAGAAAGAGAAGAATCAGAAGAAGCTGACGAAAGAATTCCAGAAAAAGAAAAAAGAAGACAGGAGAGAGCAAAAACTATGCCCCGAGCAGAAAGGGAAGAATCAGAAGAAGCTGACGAAAGAATTTCAGAAAGAAAAAGAAAGCAGGAGAGGGAAAAATCTGCGCCCCGCAAAGAAAGGGAAGAATCAGAGGATGAAATCGAATCACGGGAGGAACATCGAAAAATGCCTGAAAAAGAAAAAAGAAAGCAGAAGAGAGTAAAACCTTTGCCGCGACCAGAAAGGGAAGAATTAGAAGAAGCTCACGAAAAAATGCAAGAAAAAGGAAAAAAGAGGCTGGAAAGAGCTAAAACTGGATCCCAAAGGGAAGAATCAGAAGATGCTGAACAGCGTAAGGAGTACGAGACAATTCCTGAAAAAGAAAAAAGGCAACAGGAGAAAGTAATAGAAAGAGATGAATCAGAAGAATATGATCCACGTAAGGAATACAAGAAAATGCCTGAAAAAGAGAAATTGAGGAGTGAGAGACCGAAAACGTTGCCAAAAGAAGGGAAAGAAGAATCTGAAGATCATCAAATCAGACAACAAAAGGATTACGAAAAAACGTCTAAAAAGGATAAAAGTAAGCAGGAGAGAGCAAAAACAATAGCCCAAGAAGAAAGAGATGTGCCTGGAGACGAAATTGAAGAGTATCAGAGTATATCTGAAAAACAAAAAAGTAGTCAGAGAACTGAAAAGATGTCTCCTAAGGAAAGACAAGAAGTTGAAATTAAAGTAGGAAAAGAGCACGAAAAAGCTGAAAAAATGCCCCAAAAAGAAAGAGATAAATTGAAACAAGACGAAATGGAACACCGAAAGGTGCAAATGAAAGAACCTCAGGAAGATAAAGAAAAAATGAAACAAGAGCGGGCTGAAAATATACCACAAACAGAAAGAGAAAAATTAGAAGAAAATAAAGACCGAGGAAAAAAGTATGAGGAAACTGATAAAAAACCCCAAAAGGAAAAAGAAAAATTAAGTAAAGAAGAGAAAAAAGAGCTAGATAAAGCCGTGAAAATGATGACAAAAGAGAGAAAGAGAGAAGAAAAATTTGAAAGAGATGAAAAGAAGGGCCAAGAGCAGGCAGAAAAAGATACATCCAAAGACACAAGTTTTGGAAAAGGAGAAAAGGAGCAAGATAAGACGGCAAAAATGACACCAACAGAAAAGGAAAAAATTGAAAGAAAGGAAAAAATTGAAAAAAAGGAAATGAAGGTTCAGGAAAAAGCCGAAAAAATTAGCAAAAAAGAAAAAGATAAATCTGAAAGCGAAGAATTGAAAGAGGAGCGACCTAAAAAAGGGAAACTAGCCGAAAAACAACAAACGACTGAAAAAGACCGATCGCCTGCGGTGAGTTCTTGCCAATATTTATCATGCAATGGCTTAGGCTTGCTATGCTATCATGTGAGCTCTCACAGGACAAAGTCCGGACCTAAGCTTGCTCGGGCACATTCAACGCGTTCAAAAATCATCTCATGAATGAAATGATAGGTTCCGATTAGGTCTGTAACTTGTTTTAAAGTTTAGACAACTAGATTTAGTCAGTTTGGTAAAAATAAAGTTGTTTCCAAGGTTATTGTCATTAGAAAAAGCCAGACAACCCAATTTTATTTTTTAAAACCATGAACTAAACTTGTTAGTGGTAATTTTAAGCAAAAATATTAGAAGGATAAATGCGACGTGTGATAATATTCTTATTCTATATAATAGTGCAAGTGGCTAGGTTCTTGTGCAAGATAATAATAGAATGTTACTCTTTTACAGAAAGAACCAAAATTAGAACGTACGAAACCTGCAAAGCGAAGTAGATATAACATTGAGATAACGGGTTATTTTCATTATGTTTACTTATTATAATTTTCAAGTATAAATGTGAATATGTGATTAATACATTTTTTAAAATATTTATTTTAAATAATAGTTTTCACTTATTTCAGAAAAAATTGTTGATAATGAAAAAATTCTCGTAGGTGAGTGTTCGTGTGTAATAATTCAGAATTTTTTAGCTTTTTCCTGTATGCTAATAATTGCATATAATATCGTCAATATAATCTACCTCAATAACCAATATAATAGTCAATATAACTTCTTGCAGTAGTACCTATTTCTGTTCTGGTTTCGGCTAGTTACCTACAATAAAAGGCTTTTATTCGTTCTCAGACTAGTATATATAAATTGTTTTCCTTTTTTTTCAGTTGAAAAAGGACCAACTACTCGAATCGGTTAGTATATTTTTTTCTAATTTGTTTTTATAGACGTCCTTGATGAGCGACGAAAGCGACACAATGCATCGCGACGCGATACGCCATCATAGAAAATAACAAAGTTATGTAGGCGACAACGGAGGCCACGTGAAAAGTCGGCTACTTGTGAAACAGTGACGTCATATCCAGTCGCGCTGACGGGTTTGTTATTCACATAGGATAATGTCTTACCCGTTGTCGGTGAGCGACAGAAGCGACGCCAAAGAATACAGGCATATCTACGCGACAACGTTTGTCATTTTATATGGCGTCACATCGCGTCACGTCCCGTGACGTCGCTTGTGTCGCTCACCTAGGACAACCACTCTTATACTGATATAACCTCTTTTCGACACGCTTCGACAAGTTTCTAAAAGAACTAAGTTTTATGTGGGCTGGCTTATTAATGGTCATAACCCTTGGGAACGCCTTACCAGTCAAATTCGGAGAAACTAAGCGAAATTTTTCACGTTGGACTTTAGCATAATATACTTCTTTTACTTGGATTTGTGGCCTAAGATCTAAAAGCACTTTTAGTTCTTAGGCCACAAATCCAAAAAGCCAAAAAGCATAATTCCAGATGCCCCCTCGAGCAGCAGCATCGACGTGGTGACGCAGTCGCAGTTCGCTCTGCTGGAGTCTGCCGTGAAGCAGCTGATGCGGATGGCGGCGCCGCTGCAGCTGCAGCTGCCCGACAACAAGCAGCTCATGAGCGAAGTGTTGAGCGGCGCCGCCACCTTGCCTGATGCGATGGAGACGCTACAGGTTACTGGTTGTAGTATTCCGTCCCTCTGTCACAGCTGTAGCCTCGACGCAGGCGCGATGACTATGCAGGTTTTTTTGGAGTTCGGATTAAAGACATTTATATTTTTCATAAAGTTCACTTACAATGAGATAATACATAATATTCTTTTTATTTTATTTCACTACAAGTTAGCCCTTGACTTCGATATCACCACACGATGATTATTGATTAGTAAAGGGACAGTCTAAGATGGTAGCGGGCGAGCCTGTTAGGGATATGGCAGTTATATTAAACTTAAACGCCTAGTCGGTTTCGGTACGTTTTTTGCCGGTAGGGTGGTAACTAGCCACAGCCAGACCAGACCAGAGATAATTCGGAAATTATAAATTCCCAAATTAGGGTCAATTTGGGAATTTATAATTTCCGGGAATCGAACCCGGCAATTACCCAGAATTTGTTGTAAATACATAATTTGTAATTAGACCTTATAGTATGGTACCAGGAAATGAGTATGTGTCGCAATTTATAAAGTGTTTATATCAACAAATTCAAAACAAAAATAATCTGAGGGTAGTTTTAACTTTTATGCAAGATAACAAGATCTAAGCCAGTTGTGTCATAGAGTATAAATATAATAATATTTCTATCGAGTTGTGTAGTGGAAAGGTCTCATTAAACTCTTACGTTACTAGTACTGGGTACATTGAACACAAACTTTTATTCTAGTTACATTTTTGACTCTGCGGAATAACATTCTTATAAATTGGATATTATAGGGGAACTTTTCAAACAAAACACTCGTGTTGGTCACAGAAGCTTATATTCACTTGAAAAACAAACTAAAACTTAACTAAGTACAAAACGTAAAGGTCTAGAGACCTAAATTCGCGACACGACTTAACTCGACCACAGGTTGAAGGGAACTCAACTAAAGAATTAATTCGGCGCCGGGGATGACACGTAATTCTACGAAGCACGGGGCGTGGCCGCAAGGAACGTTTGGGACACGGATCCTGTGACGACGGTACCGGACGACTTGGGCGGGGCCTTCTAAGAAATTTTGGCACACGTACCTTGTGACGAATATACTTCACGAAGCCAGCTAGTTTTAGGGATGGGACGATATGCGTGCTATATCCTCCCCCTCCAAGCCGCAACTACGTCCCGGTTGTGGCTTGGCAACCAGTGATGAAGAGATAGCCAACACACCAGAGCTAAGCTCGAGGAGCTGACTTGGTACTAGGTTTCTTACGCGGTCTTCCCCTTCTCCTACCTTTCACCACCGGATCCTGACCTTCGTATGGTACAAAAAGGCTAGCGGGGTATGTCGGTCTGGGACGATTAGTCTGCGCAGGTGCGAGGTTACCCTCCTGGTGAATACGCCCACGACGGCAACTTTTGACAGCCGTATCCTTTCGGATAACCTGTTGGGGCTCGACGGGCCGCCTGACTTTCTTTTTGGTCGACAACACACGAGATGGCGGCGTAGAAACGGGCGCCGCTTTCCCGGTACATTTTTGGTGAATCGCGAAAGTAGTAGGCGCTCCCCCTGGCTTCAAGATATCTCTATTGGTTTTACGTAATTTGGCGAACTTTTTGTTATCGACGTGTGAAAGGAGAGCGCACTCACACTCGCGGAGACCAATCGTAGAGCAAATTATCCCCCGATCCTCACGTTCATACAGAAGGTTATACTCGCGTTTGACCCCTGTAGTACGCAACGTATAGCAATTTCTACAGAAATCTAGTGCCAAGCCGGCGTCTTGGATGAAATCCATCCCTAACATCGATTCGGTGGCACCGGGTAAAACCATAAAATGCGTCGCGATCTCCACGCCCTGCACTCTCACATTTACCAAAGCCGTCTTTACAGTCTCTACACGTTTAGTTCCGTCCGCAAATTTTGCTTCCGTCTTCACGGATTGAAAAACTTGTCCGTTAGCACTCAAATGTTTACTTAAACTAACACTTGCTACAGATTGCTGTGCACCAGTGTCTAGTAACGCAGTACCTACTGCACCAAACACTTCCACGTCAAAAATCGGTCTCACTCGTGGATTTAAACGAACGTTGTCAACTGACACTGACTGAAACGCAGAAGTTGACAGCGTCGCTATCGCAGCCGTACGCCTCTCCTTGCAGGTCTCGCAGTTAGATCGGAGTACACCCGGCGTCCCACACCCGAAACACGTGATTGTGGGTTTATCACTATTGGACCCAGCTTCCTCAACTGCCCTGGTTTCCTCTCTTTTCTTCAGCCGAGGGCAATTATTTATATTGTGGGAAAACATCTTATAATATCCGAACTTATCACGTTTTCGCTTAGGAAGGGTAGGTGAGGACGAAGTCGACGATCATGAACTCGAAGAACTCTCCGACGTCGTCTCATTAGTCGACTCTTTAACTGCTGGAATTGTTACACGACGCCCTTCACCATACAGGTCTTCAATGCGTCGCGCTTCCTGAAGAAGTTCCATAAAACTGGTGAAAGCGCTTCGTGCTACCTTCTCACGAATCCGCCGGTTTAATAGCCCATAAACCATATCTAGTTGAACATCACTGTTTAATGTATCCGAGGGCAACTGCGCAAGAAGAGCGCGCGCTCTACATACGAACACATCCGTCGACTCTTATCGTTGCTCTTGTTTAAATAACTCACGGTATACACGGTGTGGTGGTAGACGAGGGCCGAATGTCTGTTTAAGCAGCTCAATTGCCTCTTCCCACGTGCTCATGGACTGCTTCACTCCCTTCCACCACGTAGCGGCGATTCCGGTTAAAAGCATAGATAACCCGCGCACCGCATTTCCGTCGTCCACTAAGACACATTCTTTGTAAGTTTCTACCGCGTCTAAAAATGCTAGCACGTCACTCTGCTTAGCACCATCGAAACGTGCTGTACATTTCGTGAAGTTCCCCGAAGTCGTTGGTGTGGGTAAAGGTGACACGCTCACACTCTGAGCGCGCATCACATGCTGTAGAATACGCTGAAGTTGTTGATCGGACATCACGATAGGAGTAGACGTTGTCGCGCCATCACTGCCAGGTGTCGGCACGTCAGCGGCAGCATGCGGCGAGTCGCCAGCATGCGGTATGCTATCGCCCACTACGGACTCGTCGGTAGTAGATCCTTCAAGTCCCGCTCTACGTGTTCGCGGCATTATAATTTGTGAATACCGCGGTTAAAACACGAACCGATTTGAACAACTACGCTCAACAGTCTGTGGAGCCCTTAACACCAAGTTTGTGCCAAGATAATAAAAGTTTTGAAAGTTCATAAAATTTATGTTACGTTATCACGAAAGTTATGAAAAGTTCTATAAAAGTCTTTCACCAACAAAGTATCTGTTACTTTAACACAAAATGACAAAAGTCATGAAAAGTTCTATCAAAGTTCTTCACCAACACAAGTATCTATAGGTACGTTAACACAAAAGTTCGGTTCCTTGCAGTTAATCGAATAAAAATTTTGGAAAACTTACCGCGGACACACAATACCTACTGTGTGTTTTAATATGTGGAGTGTGTACACGACGTAATTGACGTAACCACAATTACGGCACTTCGCTAGGTTCAAAAATGTATTTTTATTCACTAAAATAGTTAGTATATAGGTACACTGTGAGTCTAGGCCCCACGTTGGGCGCCATTTATAGGGGAACTTTTCAAACAAAACACTCGTGTTGGTCACAGAAGCTTATATTCACTTGAAAAAAAAACTAAAACTTAACTAAGTACAAAACGTAATGGTCTAGCGACCTAAATTCGCGACACGTCTTAACTCGCCCACAGGTTGAAGGGAACTCAACTAAAGAATTAATTCGGCGCCGGGGATGACACGTAATTCTACGAAGCACGGGGCGTGGCCGCAAGGAACGTTTGGGACATGGATCCTGTGATGACGGTACCGGACGACTTGGGCGGGGCCTTCTAAGAAATTTTGGCACACGTACCTTGCTAGCTGCTAGCTTGCTTCACGAAGCCAGCTAGTTTTAGGGATGAGACGATATGCGTGCTATATCATCATAATTTTCCTTACCCTTAACGAGTTCCCCTTGATGTATTCTATAATAAGTTCGGAGTTGACCCAGAGTGAAGAATATAGAAGAAATAACAAACCAATACGTTTTGTGGGATGTTCGGTGTGCAGTCACAGAAGCTGACGATCAAACTTGAAACTCGACAAATTTGTTTGTTTCATATGGAACATACATATATATAGGTGTATCTTACAATGCTCTTATTTTGGGCTCTATCATCGGTTCGGAGGGAAGATTCATCTGAGAAGATCAGAACGCATTTATGCAGAAACGTGATTGAGCCGGAATGCACATCGAGCCTCACCTTCCTCGACGATTACCTATTCTGTGCTAGAGCTGTAAACAAGCCATGTTAGGATTAAAAGCGTCGCCGGAACATAACAACCGCAATGTTCTAGAAAGTGAGGTCTGGAACTAAAAATCTATACCTAGACGAGATTTAAATGGCAGCCTTCGATGCTATAATGCGCACGGCTTTTTGCGGCAGCGCTCGCCTTGGAAATTATAACTTTACTCTAAAGAAGGAGCTGGTGTTACAGATAAACGCTAGGCTGAATGCGGCGGAGGCGGCGATGGTTCGGATGGCGGGGCTGATGCAGCAGCTGGCGGCGGCCGGCGAGCTGCCGGAGGACATCGCTGAGAGGCTGGAGGCGATAGAACCGTCCCTTGTAGATGTGCAAACGCAGGTTCGTTCTCTCTCTGCATCGTTTTTAGGGTTCCGTACCTCAAAAGGAAAAACCCTTATAGGATTTTTTTTGTCCGTCTGTCAGTCTGTGAAAAAAATCACACTTCTATTAAAATTATTAAAAATATATTTAATAATTTTAAGCTTACTACAGGTTTGTATGGAACCCTCGGTGCGCAAGTCCGACTCGCACTTGGCCGGTTTTTTATCATTGCTGAGGGTCCCCATTCTGTAAAACATTACGTTAGCGCATTAAGTTAGCGACTTTCTACATAATTACAGATTATGTGAGAGGGGTTCCCAGATTCTTCCCAGATACGAGTCTCGGATAAGACTAACATTACTCTATCAATTCTCCAATTTGTAGGTAACGAATATTATCAGATATAAGTATGTAATAATAACCAACTGACGGCATGGCGTACTCTCCTAGGTAAGGACGAAATGAATAGGCCGAATTTGGACATATAAAATCGGTAACCTACAATGGCAATCGACTGATATTCGTTGTCACAACATATGTTACTGCTCTACAATTTCTGATAAAGCCGAGATGGACTGTAGTTATGTTTTTAAACGGCTTAGTTATGTTTTTGATTTTTAAATACCTATTCCAGTAGGGCTAGCATGCGCACAACGAGTAAAATTATGTCTACCCGTTATCTCTTATTTGTGTACCGAAGCTAACAAGGTTACTTGTCTCGTTACGTTAAAAGTAGAGATAAATGTATTATTACTTACCTGTGGTATTTTTCTCTACGAACCCTTACATACCGACTATTTTTTTCTTGTAATATACCGCATTTTGTGCATGTTACGGTAAACGTAAAATTTGTCGGCAACGGCAACATCTCTCTCACTCTCGTCGCGAGATATCTCGTCGGGCGCATGCTAAGCCTGCAGGTTTCATTCCAGGAGATTTGCAAACCTTTTTGACTCTCGTTTTATGTTGTCAAAGAAAAAATAATTATTTCCAGGCTGGCCAGTTGTACCAACGCAAACGCGATGATCGCGCAGACAAACCTCATGCTTTGTCAGCAAAGAAATCTGTTGCCATCGATCCCGAAACCTCCAGATCTAAAACTTCTAAAATCTCCAAAGGCATAGAGGTGGAGCCGTATGCAATTGGTGTGGACACAGGTACCCCGGATCTCTCCGTGGCTTCGCGACCTTCCACGGTGTCCAGGGCTTCGAGGGCGTCTTCAATGACTGCAGGAAAAGGAGTTCCTTGTGTCACCTATGATGAGATGAAGTCAGTATCCATAATAATATAATAAATGCGAAAGTGTGTCTGTCTGCCTGTTACGCTTTCACGGCCCATCTATTCAACCGAATTTGATGAAATTTGGTATAGCGGTATGTTACATCCCGGGGAAGGCTACTTTTTATCCCGGGAAATTAAGGAGTTCCCCAGGGAATCAAACAACTTAACCCCATGCAGTCGCTGGCATCTAATATTAACATAATGAACACACTAAAATAATAATATAACGTAATCTTGATTGCACGCCTTGGAAACGTCTATGTAGTCTAGGAAAGGAAGCTAGTGGACCCCAGCAGTAATTCCTCAGACGACGAAACTAAACATATACTAATAGTATAAATGCGAAAGTGTATTTGTTTGTTGATTTGTCCTTCAATCACGCTGTAACGGAGTAACTTTCGACGTGATTTTTGGCATGGGTATAGTGGTAGAGGACCTGGGCACTGACCTCAGATCACAGACCATACATTACTACTCGGTGGGACTGACTACTTTTTATCTGGGAAAATTAAAGAATACCCGCCGAAATAAAAAAAAAACTTAAGCCACGCGGACAAAGTCGCGGGCATCAGCTAGTTCTCCATAAGTTTCTGTAATATTAACATTAAAAAATAAAATAATGATAATAACATAATCTTGATTGAACGCCTTGGAAATGCCTATGAGAGATTCTTCAGTGCAAAGTGTGTCCGTGCTGAATTGACCTTGTTTACCCTTGACATTTTCTAGGGGAGAAGTGCCCTATATATGTTTACTTCAGGCAATTTACAGTTGTTGAAGGAATTAATGGAAGGATTATTTTTCCAGAGCTGCTCTGAAGGACCTAAGGGATGACATTTTAAAATCTCTGAACAATATGTCAGGGCGGGCCACGACATCCGCAGAAACTGCTCTGCACACCGCCAAACTTGTAGGTGAGTTATTTTATAACTACCACACCCCTTACAGGTTAGCCTGCTACCATCTTTGACTGCATCATAACTTACCATCAGGTGAGATCGCAGTCAAAGGCTAACTTGTAGTGAAATAAAAAAAGTACGGATACGCAAAGCTGAAAAAGTTTTCTCAGTGGGGATCTGCAGTTTAGAGGCAATACCGCGTTTAATAACTGTTTTAGTTTGTATAAAACACTGTTATATTAATTTAAAATAACTTTATTTCTGAACAACCATTTTACATACGTTGTCAAAACACAGACTAACATAATATCTTTTAATAATTAACTTACTCTATGACACAGACTCCTTACAGTCTTACAACATCCTTCCCTTTTTAATAAACAATATTTTTGTTTTTGTTTTTATAACAAAGACTATGGCACTATATCAAATATTAACTATTAATATAGACTTCAGAAATTGCCTTTTAACATTCATAATCTTCCAAGTATTTAGGTCTTGTTACAAGTCTTTCTGATCTTCTTTGTGTCAGCTCGCCAGAATTGTCATTCTGGTCTAAATTAACTTTTGAAGAATTAGTTTCTTGAAGACACTCAGGTTCCAAATCACTGGCTGATGATTCACTGTCAGAGAGACTTGTATCTAAGTTTCCATGAATACAATCATCATCTAATGGTACATTAGTATGTAGTGTTACCCCTGGTGAATATGGGGCTTTAATTAAATGCCACCTATTTCTTCTAAAAATTCCCCTCTCTGTGCTTACAATATAAGATCTCGGCTCTTCACATTTCTTAATCACAGTCCCATACATTTTTAAATCAGTAACCCAAACTTTATCATTTATTTCTAACTCAGATAAATTAGAGGCTCTATGCCTTTTATTGTAATATAACAATGATTTATACTTTCTTGTTATTTGATCATCTCTAAATTTTTGTGAAATTTTGACAGGTGTATTTAGCTTGCTAGGAATTATGGGAAGATTATCTTTAAGTTTACGATTAAACATTAATTCCGCTGGACTGTAACCCAACTCCAATGGAGTATTTCTGTACACTAACAATGCTAGATTTATGTCTTCATTTTTAGAAAGCAATGATTTTGCAATCTTTACACCTGACTCTGCCAATCCATTGCTCTGTGAATAATAAGGACTACTGGTGATGGACTTAAACCCATACTCTTTAGCAAAATTATTGAATTTTGTTTTGAATTGAGTCCCACAATCTGTCCGAACTATATCCGGGACACCATATCTTGCAAATACTTCTTTGCTCTTATGTATGACTGTATCTTCGGTGAGGTCCTTTAACTTCATAATTTCTAAATATCTTGAATAATAATCTATTATTACCATGTACCAGTTATTATTGAACTTAAACAAATCCATGCCTACTTTTTGCCATGGGCGGTCAGGTACTGGATCTATTTTATCATTTCTTCTTTATGATTTGTATGAAATTCAATGCATTTACCACAAGTTTTCACCTTATTTTCTATATGTTTAGATAACCCTAACCACCAGACTGACTGTTTAGCGCGCTCTCTGCACTTAGAAATTCCCAAATGACCCTCATGAATTTTATTCAATATTTCTTCTTGCATGCTTTTAGGTATCACTATTCTTGAATTAAATAAAAGAAGGTTTGCTTCTATTGAAAAATTTTCTTTACATTGATAATAATCCCTGAATTTTCCTAATTGGTTTTTTCTAGGCCAGCCTTTTAATGTAAATTGTCTCAAGTTAACACAGAGTTCACATTTACCTTGCTCAATTTTAATTTTCTCTAATATGTCACTTGGTAAAGACTCACTAATAAATGAATTAATTTGTAATTCTTGATCTTTAAATTTATTTTTAGTGTCCTGAAAATAGGGTAGCGGGTGCCTTGAAAGTGCATCAGCCACAACCAACTCTTTACCCGGTGTATATTTTACTTCATAATTATATTTTGTCAGTTTGAGACGCAATCTTAAAAGACGTGGACTTAAATCATTTAATTGCTTTGTTTGCAAAATTTGCAGAAGAGGTTTATGATCTGTTTCTAGAATTATGTGTACCCCTACTATGTAATCTTAAAATTTTTCTGCTGCCCATGTTAAAGCTAAACGTTCTTTTTCAATTTCAGCATAATGTCTTTCTGTTTCTGTCAAAGTCCTACTAGCATACATAACCACAGACTTATTCCCCTCTTTATCTTCTTGCATTAAAGCAGCTCCTAAGCCATAACAACTACTATTAGCTGAAACAATTATTTTTGAACCTGGATCATAATGCGCCAAGGTAGGTGCTTCTTTAAGTTTTTTCTTCACCTCTTTAAAAGCCTCATCTTGCAACTTTCCCCAGACAAACATATGATCTTCTTTAAGCAAAGCATAAAGTGGCTGTAACATGTGAGATCGGTTTGGAATGAATCTGCCGACAAAATTTACCATACCTAGAAATTGAAGTAATTGTTTTTTATTTGAAGGTGTTTTAAATGCATTTATAGCTTCAATCCTTCCAAGATCCACTTGTATTCCTTTTTTATTTATTAAATGTCCCAGGTATGCCACTTCTCTGACTCCAAAAACACATTTAGTTCTGTTAATTGTTAGACCTTCATTATGCAGCCTTTTTAAAACTTCTTTGAGGACCCTACCATGTTCCTCTTTAGTTGCTTCAAAAATTAGAATATCATCCATGTGTATGGCTACTTTAAGATCTTTAAATAAATTTGAAAATTTCATGCTAAAATACTCTGGTGCACAGTTTAATCCGAAAGGTAAGCGGTTATATACATATCTACCAAATGGTGTTATAATAGTAGTAAGTTTTTTTGAAAATTCGTCTAACTTAATCTAATGAAACCCCGATGTAGCATCTATTTTAGAAAAATATTTTGCTCCTTTGATCTTCGCCAAAGTATTTTCCACCTTTGGAATTGGGTATACCGGCCTAAGAATATTTTTATTAACTTCTGTGTAATCCCCACAAATTCTTACTTTATCATTTCTAAATACTACCACAATAGGCGATACAAAATCAGTCGCTTCTTCAATTGGGCTTATTATACCTAACCTTTGCAACCTATCTAATTCTGCTTTTACTTTTGGTAGCAATGGAATAGACACATTTCTAGGTGTTGCATAAACGTAATGTTTTGGATTCTCCACCAGCTGAATATGAAATTCGTCTTTGAAGACACCTAATTCATCAAAGATGTTAGGAAATTCTTTTTCAATGGAAACACCCACATTACTGGTTAACTCTTTAGAACTAATAACTGCACAAATATTAATAATTTTCATAGAATCTATTGAAGGCCGACCTAATATAGCTGTTTTTAAATCTTTAATGACATACACCTTACCTTCAAATACTTTCTCATTATACTTAAACTTCAAAATTACAGTTCCTAAGACTTTTAATCTTGTTCCATCTGGTCCCTTCACAATATCACTGCACTTATCTAACTTTAATTTGCTTCTCACTGCTACTTGCTCTGATATGGCACTTATGTCTGCTCCTGTATCAATCAAAAAGTTTACTTTGTCAATAAATCTCTCACTTTGATAAATGTCTATATCAATTAAATAATTCTGTTTTGTCTCACAAAAGCTCACCTCATATTCATTTCCTTCTTTCTTCTCTACCTTCCTTATAATCTTAAACTTACATAATTTGGAAAAATGACCTATGCGCTGGCACTTATGGCAAGATACTTTATAAGCCGGACACTGCTCCCGAGGATGCCTCTGCAGTCCGCAGAACCAGCACTTGTCTTTCTTCTTATACTTATGAAAACTATCTGCCTTCATTCTGTTCAACTCTACTATATCCTCTTCTCTCTCTGTGACCTTATCTCCTTCTCTTGGAGTTTCTTCTCTCATGACCTTGGTCCCTTCTCTTTGAATTTCTGCTTGTTTACCCATCTGTGTAGCTTTTTCTAAAGTTGATTCACTTTTTAATAGCATTCTATCGCTGACCGACTTGTCCTGAATGCCTATGACCAGTCTGTCTCTAATTAGTTCCTCTTTTATGACTCCATATTCGCAATGCTCGGCTAACTTGTGGAGATCCGTCACGAAGTCGTCAAATTTCTCTCCATCTTTCTGAACCCTTGAAATGAATTTGAAACGCTCGTAAATCACGTTTTTCTTGGGAGAGAAAAATTCATCAAATCTTTTTATTAAGTCTTCGTATTCTAATTCCTTTTGGAATTGAAGAATAATGTCTTCAGCCTTTTCCCCCATGCAGTACAATAAACAGTCTATTTTACTTTTGTCCGCACAACCATCATTGCCGGACACGCTCATGTACCGTAAAAAACGTGTTTTGTATTTGGGCCATTCTCCAGCGACAAAACTGAACGGCCCTGGAGGTGCCACTTTTATCTGTTTTTCTGAGTCTGCCACCATGTTTTAGTTTGTATAAAACACTGTTATAATAATTTAAAATAACTTTATTTCTGAACAACCATTTTACATACGTTGTCAAAACACAGACTAACATAATACCTTTTAATAATTAATTTACTCTATGACACAGACTCCTTACAGTCTTACAACAATAACAATCATACTTGATATTATAAATGCGAAAATGTATTTGTATGTTGGTTAGTTTTCAATCGCGTAGTATTTTGCATGCGTATAATTGAGGACCTGGAGAGTGACATAGGCTAGTTTTTAACCCGGAAAATTAAGGAGAATTTTTGCACAGAGAGGTGATTAATCCTGCTAATTACCTACCTAAATCCTGATAATTACTGCGCATCTTGGCCCATTAACGTTAAGACTCAGAGATTATTTTATTTTAATTTTGGCAGATGCCGTTTGCATAGCACTGCTTCAGTCAGTCTCACTCTTGCCTTTCACTATTGCTATAGTGAAAGACACTAGACACTACACTCTCATCTGTTAAAATTATCATCCTAAATTAGACAAACCATAGCATAACTATAACCTTGTGGTGTCGGTGAACTGCAGAGCAAGTGCTAGCAGATCAAAAATAAAAGAGAGTTCTGTTCGCATGCAGATGAGTTCTACAGTTCCTGATATATTTTAGAGATAGTTCTGGCGAGTTAACCTAAAAAACGTCGTTTGAGAACATTATCTGCTAGCTTCCCGTAGCAGAACATTTTCTAGTTTACCAGTTTGACTTCTCTTACCGATATATAGCGCCGTGTCCTGTTCAGTCTATCGGGTTTATTAACAAAGTTCACCAATTCATTATAGGTTTATTAAAGTTATTAACGTTACAAGGTTACTATACTATGAACAAACTAGACAGCAACGGACCAGTAACTTCGGCGGGCCGGGAGCAACTGACTAACTGCGCTAAGTCTTACAAGACAGCCAACGTGGCAAAACGCTAGCGTCAGCGGCCCCCCTACATCACACCGCCCTAAATTTTTATGTCCATAAAAATTAACAAAATGTAACATTTCGTATACCGTAATAAATTCATTTACACTAGCGGCACGCTATGATGGCCGGTTTGACACATTACAATAGTGATGTGGAATGTCAATTTATTCTCGAACAAAAAACAATTAAGTTTTGTTTTTGTACCTGATTAAATAGGTTTAATAAAACAAAAATGTATATGTTTATTTAATTTATTTGAACGAACTGAATATTTGAATTTGAAAAATGAATATACATACTTTATATGCACACAAGAAACATATGAATACAAAAGATACCAAAAAAGGTGCCACAAAAGGCCATAATTAATCAGATTCGTCCATACTACTATTTTCACTGTCGTCACTGCTATCATCACATACATTAATAATTATATGTTCGTTTTCTATAATATTATCTATTTTCACATCTCTTTCATAATCTTCCCTTATTAATTTAACAGTTCTATTCACAACCTTTTCCCAGTCTCCTTTAGTCACATGTTCACAAGCTTCTTCTAATAATTTTAGCATTTTTTTTGTGGTAAATGGGCAAAACTATATCACAATCGCATTGCACTGACAGTTTATACTTTTCGAAGCAACGTCAAATCGAAACTGCTTTGTTTTGCATTGAGCATTGACGCGAGTTTGCCGGAGGTAGTAGTTGTGCTAGCCAGCGATCCTATGTGACGATCGTATTAGATTCCATTTTTAAAAATTTATTGATATTTTTTTGCGATTTCAGAGGTTTGTCCACATAGTGAAAATTGTTCATATTCACAAGTACATTCACCCCTTAAATGGTGCAAACTGATTTTTCTACACTTGTATACATTTAAGAAATCAATTTAATAAATAAATTTTGAGTCCTAAACCTAAAACTACATTCGATAAAATTTATGAATCTCTGCACATCACTATCGTCAATAAAGTAATACAATTATTTCCTTCAAAGTCGTTATCAATTAATACGGAACTTCATGAGAAACTACATTCGATAAAATTTATGAATCTCTGCACATCACTATCGTCAATAAAGTAATACAATTATTTCCTTCAAAGTCGTTATCAATTAATACGGAACTTCATGAGCGGACAAACGTCAAACCGGCCATCATAGCGTGCCGCTAGTTTAACAATAATTATTAACTCTCTCCTTGGTGACAACCCAAACAATGGCTCCGATCCGCTTACTCCACGAATTATTATCTACGCACGAAACTTGTTTACATTGTTCATTACTTCTCATATTACGTCACACCTGCGATGATGTCACTACGACTTGGGCTGATGGCGGCGGGGTTGCTGTGGCGAGACCACGTTCTATTGACGCTATGCCCGCGCCATCCAACCGTCGTTGAACCCAACGCTTCGAATGTTGGTTACATTTACACACTGTCCAATATACTAACACGAGCAGTGACAAAACGAAGATCGCCGTGATCATGATACCGTACATCTAGAAAATCAAAAATTGAAGTGAGTTCTGTACGCATGCGGCTAAGTTCTATAGTTCCTCATACTTTCAGACATAGTTCTAGCACTTTAACCCAGAAAAAAGTCGATTGAGAATAATGATCTGCTACGGGAAGTTAGCAGACCATCTGGCAGACCATAAAATAAAAATTCACAGGAAATAGGACTATCGCTACAGAGGCTAGATCTCTGCGGTTTCTGATAGAAGAATGACAGATTGTACGTCAACCGTCCTCTGTATATTGCTAATTGAATATTAAAGTGTGTAAGTCGAGTAAGTTTTTTATACCCCTCCACATAAAATACGTTTATTTTTATATTACAGCTGAGAAACTAGACATTGCGCTGAAGCTCGACGACCGAATATCGTTTTTACAGTCTGTGGTGGGAGACTACGCCGAGCAGTTGAGCGGGTTCGATTCCGGACTAACTACGCAGGTATAATCCCACAAACTTCCCCCTGATCCGGTGACAGCGTTGCTAGTAGATATTCATACTAATATTATAAATGCGAAATCGTTTCTGTCTGCTACGCTTTCACGGCCCACCTCTTCAACCGATTTGGATGAAATTTGGTACAGAGATAGTTTGTATCCCGGGGAAGGACATACGTTACTATTTATCCCGAAAAATTAAGGAGTTCCTCCGCGTGAATTAAGTTTGTTTTCAATTTCGCGGGCACAGTCTATTGAAAAATGAAATTTAAACAAAAACTAGGCATAAGAATTAGTTCAATCCGTATTGGAGCAGCGTGGTGAGTCTTAGCTCTAATTCCCTCTCTCCTATGAGAGTGGAGGCCTGTGCCTAGTAGTGGGACGTTCATGTTCTGTAGTGGTGGTGGATTGATTGAAAAACTTTATATGCTTGTCATCAGATGCTGAGCTTCCAAGACCAGATGGCACAGATGCGCACGGATCTCCAAGCTGGACTCCTGCAGTTGGAGAACGTTAACAATAATGCTGAAACCGCAGGTATTGTCTCATTTGAGACGAGATTGTTGTGGGCTCTTCTCAGACCCAGGGCGCGTTTGAAACACACGTAGCTTTTTTAAATCTCCCTCAAATCTCGAAATAGGGAGATATATGGAAGAATCTGAGGGAGGCCTTTGCCCAGTCGAGGGACAGTATAGATTAGATTCCATTTTAATCTCTATTTTTTTGGGCCTTTTATTATAAAGAACATGTCAGCGCCATCGCAACAATCACGTAGCTTCAATTTTAAGATATCGTTTTTAATTATCATCACGTTTTACGTTCAACCGAATCAATCAAATCAATCAATTTTTAATAAAAAACTTGCCTTCATATTCATTTATTGGGATTCACGCTTTTTAAAGTGAACATTAATCTATCATTTGTCGACCTTGTAGTACTGATAGGGTTTGATTCGGTCTAATCCGTTAATGATGAGAAAGTCATGACTGAACGAAAAGAAAAATATCGATATACGTATTCGTATAAAAGGAGTAATAGATGACCGTCAGTCATCTTGACTGACTGATCTGACTGATATCAACGCACAGCTCAAACCACTGGACGTATCGGGCTGAAATGTGGCATGTAAATAGAACCATTTCAGCTTAGCAATCGTCGAGCTATGTCAGCTACTTCAGTTTTTCTACGGGTCTCACACTCTATATTAATATTATAAATGCGAAAGTTTGGATACATGGATGGTTTGTTTGTTACTCAATCACGCCAGAACGGCTGAACGGATCTGGACGACATTTGGCATAGAGATAAATTATTATAGTCTGGAATAATACATATATAGGCTACTTGTTATTAATCTGAGAAACCTCAACCGACGGGGACGAAGTCGCGGGCATCAGCTAGTCAATCATAGTACGGGACGATAAAGCTCTCTTTATCGTCTCGTCGCATAACTGATTAGCCTATGTAAGAGCAAATCTTACACCTACGAAAGCACTACAGGCAATTTTTTTTAAAAGTTCAGATTAGATTCGATTTTAATCTCTATATTTTTGGGCCTTTTATTATAAAGAACATGTCAACGCCATCGCAACAATCACGTAGCTTTAATTTTAAGATATCGTTATTAATTATCATCATCACGTTTTACGTTCAACCGAATCAATCAAATCAATCAATTTTTAATAAAAAACTTGCCTTCATATTCATTTATTGGGATTCACGCTTTTTAAAGTGAACATTAATCTATCATTTGTCGACCTTGTAGTACTGATAGGGTTTGATTCGGTCTAATCCGTTAATGATGAGAAAGTCATGACTGAACGAAAAGAAAAATATCGATATACGTATTCGTATAAAAGGAGTAATAGATGACAGTCAGTCATCTTGACTGACTGATCTGACTGATATCAACGCACAGCTCAAACCACTGGACGTATCGGGCTGAAATGTGGCATGTAAATAGAACCATTTCAGCTTAGCAACTCGTCGAGCTATGTCAGCTACTTCAGTTTTTCTACGGGTCTCATACTCTATATTAATATTATAAATGCGAAAGTTTGGATACATGGATGGTTTGTTTGTTACTCAATCACGCCAGAACGGCTGAACGGATCTGGACGACATTTGGCATAGAGGTAAATTATTATAGTCTGGAATAATACATATAGGCTACTTGTTATTAATCTGAGAAACCTCAACCGACGGGGACGAAGTCGCGGGCATCAGCTAGTCAATCATACTACGGGACGATAAAGCTCTCTTTATCGTCTCGTCGCATAACTGATTAGCCTATGTAAGAGCAAATCTTACACCTACGAAAGCACTACAGGCATTTTTTTTTAAAAGTTCAGCTGTGATGGAGCTGACTGAGCGTTACGATGAGCTGGCCAACGAGCTGGACAGCACTCTGCACGCGCACAAAACACTGACGACCTTGCAGGAGCAGCTCAGCGCGGAGATGCGTGTGAGATATTATTACAATAACAATCACCTTTTAACTTCATCACCATGTACACGTCAAGGCCATCCAGCTCCTTGACAATACAGATTTAGTGCGTACACCATTGACTTTGATGGCGTACACTTAAAAGGACTAAACCCTTCGAGTTAGTGTAGTGAAGTGAAAGTGTAGTGCTAAACGCAATGCAAAGATCAGCAGAACACAGTGTCTCATCTCTATAAAATCTAGCGTAAACTAAGAAAAGTCAATGGACCAATTCTTAGATATAATTTTAAAGTATGAGCTTAGGTTAAAATAATGTTTCTCATTAGCTTTATTTACTCATAGGCTAGATCTTAACTTAAGTAGGGTATCGACTGTTGTTAGTACTTTATGAAATATAAAAAAAAACTTATAACAAGCAAACAGGTTATGTAAAAAAACATATTTAATTGATAAAAGACCATGGATTTGACTCGCTCCAGCAGTGCTTAGGACTACGGTTACTTAATACTTATGTATCTACACATTGATATAATTGTAAATGTTTTTTTTCAAAAGAGCAATCACCGAGTACCGGATCGCTAAATCGCTTGGCGGTACGTCTTTTGTTGGCAGAGTAGTAGCTATGCAACGTCAGCCTCCCACCAGACCCTACCAGAGGAAATTCAGAAATTATAATATGTTTCCAAAAATGCTAGGTAGCAGGGTTTTGGAAATATATAATTTCGATCGGGGTATGGGGACCTTTCATTTATGAGACAACAGTGCTCAAAACTGCGCGAGGTAGGGAGGTCGTCACTCGTCAATGAAAAGAAGAGAGAACAACGAAATTTTCAGCGAGAGTCATTTTTCTATCTTTCTCTTAATTATTTATAACCTGAAAGTATACTGACAAGTGACAACATGTGTAAGTCCTTTTTTCCTCTTTAAATGGAAAAAAAAAATGTTTTCTTAGATGCAGGTTAGACCTCTTTTACCCGTTGTTCTAGGTGAGCGACGGAAGCGACGCCACGCGACGCGGCGTCATAGAAAATAACTGACGTTGTCGCGTAGATACGTCAGTTTTCTATGGCGACGCGTTGCGTTGCGTGGCATGGTGTCTATTCTGCCGCTCAGGTAAGACAACGGGTTAGATAGGTTCTAAAATTGTATTTCTCATGAATGTTTCTGCGACAGAGCCTGGTGGAGTGTATGGAGATGTTGCGCGAACAGAAGGCGGATCGCGATGAAGTTCTCGACGGACTTAGAGACAAGGTGTACCATTGACTGTGTTTCCATCAACGGTTGTAACTCACTAGTTTTGTCGGAAAATGGCCGACTAACACTCAAGATAATAAATATAACTCACGATAGTTTAAATGTCAAAATATACTTTGTTTCCGTTTTTGATTCTCGTTCGATAGTATTTCGTTATAAGCGTTGTTCAACCAATGAAGTGTGTTTCATCAATCGATCAAAATCGTTACTTTTCTTGCCGGAAAATTTAAGAATTACAAAAAATCTCAAAGTCAAAGGAGTAGGAGCAGGAGAGAGGAGCAAAGTCCGGGGAGTACGGTGGATGTCTTAGACATTCCAATTGAAGCTCCTCTAATTTGGTAGCCGTCTGTTGTGCAGTGTGTGGTCTAGCGTTGTCCTGAAGCAGCAGTGGCCTAGAGCGATTGACGAGCCTCGGTTGTTTAGCAGCTAGCTTTTCCATCATGGTTTGTAGTTGCTGACAATAGACATCCGCCGTAATCGTCTGGCCAGATTTAAGAAAGCTGTAGTGAACGACACCGGCACTAGTCCACCAAACGCTCACAAGTAATTTTTTTTTGAGTCAATTTTCGCTAGGGACAGGATTTGGCTGGTTCGCCAGGGTTCAGTCATTGCGATTAGCGTTTCCGATTATCGTACAGGATCCACTTGTCACAGGTAATAATTCGATTTAAAATCCCTTCATTATTGTGCCGGTTGAGTAATGTAACGCAACAGTCGACACGCGTTTGTCGGTTTGCTGCACTCAATTCATGAGGTACCCACCTTTCAAGGTTTTTCACCTTCCCAATTAGCTTCAAGTGGATTAAAACAGTTTTATCACTAACACCGCAACCTGCAGCTAGCTCGGACGTGGTTTGCGATGGATCCGCTTCCACATTAGCCTTCAATTCTTCATTATCAACTTTGGTCTCCGGCCGTCCACGGGGCTTGTTCTGCAGGTCGAAATTTCCAGAACGAAAACGTTGGAATCAGAAACGCACTGTGTTTTCTTTTGCGACACCGCCGCCATACACATCATTAATCCTTCGAGCCGTTTCTGCAGCACTGGTACCACGATGGAACTCGTACTCGTAAATAACACGCTATTTCAAGTTTTCCATTTTGTAAACTGAGTGACGCAAAGAAAAAACCAAAAGAGAAAAAAAACAAATGAATAGGGGTTTTCAAAACACAAAAGCAGGAGTAAATAGCTGTATACATTTGAAATTGAAATTCCTAACCAAAGAGGAGATATTTGAGATCAAAGTGGCCAGTACGACAAAACGGCAATGTCATATTATGTAAGGACGTAATACTATAGACGGTATAGTATACTATATATACCAGTCCCGGTATATATAGTATACCTACCTATACTATATAGGTATAGATGCCGCGTCACGCGAAAAGGCTCATGAGTAAGGGCACCAGGCAGGTTTGAAAATAGGTACTTTCGGACAAAACACGTGAGTTATTACCGTGATATATTTATAGTTACAATAAAAAATACTTAACCCATCACGAAGCATCATCTAGTTCTTAATAACATCAAAGAGCGCACTAATTTTAAACTATTTTTTTTAATGGATGTGTTGTCTGGAGTGGATCACTTGATAAGACCGCCCTTGCGCACATTGTTTTCTGTACTTACTTGTTTATTTTATCTTTCTTTGTGTGGCAATAAAGAGTTGGACCTACTTATGCAAACAGGAACCAATCCACTCACATGCTAAAATGATCTGACAGTTTTGGTCGCACAATTTCAAAATTGTCAGATCATTTTGATCTTTACTGGGTCGATAGAAGGTGCATTTGAAAAGCTTTCTGTATACTTATATCATTTTTGGCATGTGTGTGGATTGGTTCCTGTTTGGAGTAAGTAGGTCCAATTTATCTATCTACCTAATTTTCTTGTTTACAGGCGGACACGTCGAAGCTAGCAGGTCTTCTGACAGAGGCGGAGTTTGCGGAAGCCCGAGCCGACTTCGAGCGCAGGATTAACTTATGTTACGACAAGTTCAACCGACAGGACTCTGTGTGGCAGGTATCTACGCTCCCCGACGGTATACGCCTGACGCAGCGGTAGACTCGAGGCTTCGTACTGAACGTTTCGGAACGTTCAGGTTTTGACGTGTCTGGACTAAATCTTTGGGATATGTTTAGATCAGGTAATAAGGAAGGCACTAACACTCATAACACAGTTTTTACTTTTTTGGGAGATACTGGCCAAATTATCAATGTGTTATCCTTGGATGAAAATGATTCGTCCAAGATGTGAACTTATGTAATTTTGCACATAAAAACATTTATTCTACCTCTTGTTCCTCGGTCACCAGAAAGCCATAAGGGACCTGAAGCAAACGGCAGACAAGAAGGCTGAGCTGGTGGAGCTGCTGTCGGCGCGGGACGACGCGCAGCGACAGCTGCAGGACTTGAACGACAAGATCAGAGTACTAGCGGCTGTCCTCGGGGAGCCCAAGGTGAGATACTTGTTACATTATATCAGCTGATGCCAATCCGGTATATACTTTTTATGTCATCAGTCATCCGACGGAGACATCTAGATAGAGCAACCCTTTACTGTCTTGCAAGGTGCAAGACGGTATTTCTATGTTAACAGCATTTTCAGTACGCAATTCAATCATTCAGGCATATCATCATTCTTGGAAGTGTATACGCAGTGATGTATAAGATACCCTATACAAAGTATCTGAAATACAAGATACAAGATACTTTTAAAAAAAGCATTTCAGGTACCAGATACAAATACTTTTCTAAAAAGGTATTTAAATACTAGATACAAAATACCTATCTTTCAAATGTTTTTTAAAGATAAAATACTTTTGTAAAAAAAACAACATTTAATTGAACTGCCAAGTTTATTTATTCCATGCAACATAGCAAAATAAAATAAGACTTACGTTTCCATGTTCGCGATTCCGAATCTCACAAAGGCGATATTGTTATTGTTATGTATTTATTATTAAAAACACCGTACAACACGTGCAAAAAAATTACGTCAATGAGTGACACTGACAGGAGAGACAGGTGATATTTGTAGAAAGATAGTGTCGCCATCTGTCATTTGGTTCAGGCAAACGCGCTGCGTTCAGTTGCGTTCGGAAATGCCGAGATCGAGACACGAGTCCAGCACGCGGAGGTGATGACGTCACCCGCAGTGCGGACCCAATCACCGGCATTGACACCCGACCTAGAGGCCCGTAGCCTACAAGGCAGGCCCTGGCCGGTTTAACCCGGCCTTAAAAACTTCACCGGGGCACAATGTTGCCTGACATAGACAAGACGAGACGTTGCCTCCCCCGATGTCATCGAGCCCTAGGGCTCTTTTCTCGGCGACGCTTAGCGCTCGCCCATCCCCCCGGTGACGCTGTAGCGGCCAGTAGGGCCTATGCAGCATACTCAATCCGAAAAAAAAAAAAAAAACAATGTTGCCCCGCGCCCCGCCCGGGTAAAGAGGCCCAGCCTCGAGGCCCGTACCCGAAGGTACCCGAAGGGTACCGTGAAGACCCGCACGCGCGTTCGGAAATAAATTTATTTTAGTAAAAGTATCTTGGGGAACAAAGTATCTTCAAAATACTAAGATACCAGGAAAATGTATCTAAATATGAGATACAAAATAAAAATAATAAAAAGTATTTCAAATACAAGATCTAAATACGTATTTTGTATCTTGAATCTGTATTTCAAGTACTTTTATCTAAGATAAGTCACATCTCTGTGTATACGAAGATGGGAGACTGGTCAACAGTTTATACTATGACGTCGATCTCACTATAAAGATTATAATTGCCGTAATACTCATTTGACCAATAAGCAATATCATCGCAACCTGCTAATCAAAATCATGATCCAGTTATAAGTATAGACTTGATTTTCGATTGACAATACCTTTATCGACAACACGTGCTTTTGTGCCTTGGCGCCCGCATTTTGCATTCACGGTCCATTGTCATGATGTAAAATAGCTTAAGGATCACGCTGGGTACGAAAATTTCGTAGTTTGGCATCGCACCAAAGGAAATACCAAATTCGCCTAAGAATCAACAAATGTTTGAAATATACAGTAAATCTTAGCTTATTTTATAACCTTTATTCCAAATATTAGAATTCAACGGAAACTTCAAATTAATTAAAAAAATTCTATTATGATTACTATAAGTTTCCGTCTCTCGGTTATTAACCACAGATTAAAAACTTACAGGTTAAAATAATATACAATACGCTCGCTAGATCCGTATCGTAAGAAACAAGATAAAAGCAGCTCAAAGTGCTAAGTGCGCTGGTATTCTGAATCTCGCAACTCCATATATTGAAAGAACAATTATTTAATATTTCTAACGCCATCTGTGAAGTTCTCGATGTTCTCGAATCTTGTCTTATCTATATCACCGTAAGATTGTAAAAACCGTTAGATTATAATCTAACTCGCGAAATTCTAAACTGTCGAAAGATTGTAAACTGTTCAATGTTCTGATTTTCAATTTTTGAAATATTCATTTTATTTACGTTTTCTTGTTTCTTTCTTGTAGGTTAGGTTAGGGTTCGACATAAATAAGGTTAGGGTTCGACATAAATAATCAAGTAGTGCCCTTACCCAACTTAGGTTTTATCGGGTTTAAATACCTATCAGATTACAATCTACCGGAAAATAATGCGTTAAATTGTAATCTTTCGACAGTTTAGAATTTCACGAGTCAGATTATAATCTAACGGTTTTTACAAACTTACGGTGACATCTACATACTATTTACAGCTCTATTACATTATTGGATAAAGATAATATTTATTTGTTTACGTAGATTGATTGTGAAAGTTGAAATAACCTCAAAATTAAAATATTTTTGGTTATAAGTAATTTCATAGCAAGTGTCCGTTGTTTTAATCTGCTCACGAGTGTAAAAATATATTAATTTGAACCCAGTTATCAATGTTTTATGACGGTTGGTTCTTAGGCGAACTTTGTATGGGGACAGAACAATCTCCTTTGCCTACAGATTTCACGGTTACGACTAATTTAATTGTCTTAGTATTGCGACTTACGTTAAACTAGCTGTTGCCCGCGAATTCACCCGCGTGTATTGAGGTTTTTTGGTTTCCGCGGGAACTCTTTAATCTTCCGGGAGAAAAATTAGCCTTTGTGTTATTCCAGACAATCTATCTTTGTACCTTTCATCCACATCCATTCAACTGTTCTGGCGTGATTGAGTTACCAACATCCATCCATCCATCCATTCAAACTTTCGCATTTATAATATTAGTATCTATAGATGATGGTAAAGATGTCTCTGAATAAGTTCAAAGTTAATGTAAAACGTAAACTCATTGAAAAATCTTATTACCATGTAAAGGATTACTTAAACGACAAGGAAGCTTGGCAATGATTTGCTCTATGGTTCTGATGGTTCCTTAGTTAAGATGATTTGTGAGATGGCGATAATTAAAAAAAAAAAGACCCGGCTGAGTTTGTTGTGGGCTTCTTCTCAGACCAGGGTGCGTTTGGAACCCTCGTAGCCTTAGTTTTAAGATACCGTAACCGATCATCACCATCATGTTTTATTAGTATGTAATTTTTAACGTCAATAAGTGTACCTATATTGAATAAATGATATTGAGTATTGAGTATCGATGATTTACCGATGAATTTTACGCTTTCCTCCAGGCCGCCCTGCTGACTCGCAAGCTGGCAGAGGGCGCCACGTGCGGCGCGTGCCACGAGCGCGCACTTATGGAGCCCCACGAGGCGGCGCACGGGGCGCCACCCCTGCTGCCCGCCCTGCGCCCCGCCCCCATCGGCGCGTCGGAGGAGCCCTGCCTCGCTGACTGGCCGGGCGCCGGAGCCATTGAGGATCGGTCAGTGTTTATGAGCATTTATTTTTATCCACTACAAGTTATCCCTTAACTGACTTATCTCACCAGATGGTACTACGGACGATGGTCTAAAATGTTAGAGGGCTAACCTGTTAGTGGCATGGCAGTTGCATTAAAACTATACTCATAATCGGTTTATACATGACATCATATTTTTACCAGCAAGTCTTTGCCGGTAGAGTGGTAACTAGCCATGGCTGAAGCCTCCCACCCGGCCAGACCAGGGAAAATTCAGATATTTTTACTTAACGTAAAGCTTGCGCTTGGGTAGCAGGGTCTCATCTTGGGCAGCAGGGTGCCGGCTGTGAACGTTAAAACTTTAAAGGCTGTGTTTCCAAAGGTATATTAGAAACCACCAAAGCCTTAATAACTGTGTTGTCACATAGCATAATTTACTGTAACATCTTTCCAAGAGTATTTTGTGTGAGACACCTAGCGTCAGTTGACGGAACCTCTTGATCGTTTCCAAGGCTCAACTTCGAGTTTGTCTTGTGACCCGTAGGCGTGTCAATAGATGGCGTGGCCATCTTTTGATGTTGTTATGTTGCCAGAAGCAGTTGTCTTCTTCTTTTGGCCTTGGCCAAAACGGGGGTACGGGCCTCGCAGCGTAGCCGCCTTTCCCGGGTGTGGCGCGGGGAAGTACACTTCTCAGGTGTCGTCTTTTTAGCCATGTGTCGGCTAGGGCCTGCCGTCTTGGCTTAAGGCCTCGTGGTCTTGGCGGGGTATTAGGTCATGGGCCCCTGAATGTTGCCAGCAGCAGCAGGGGTACAGGCTTCGAGGCCTGGCCTGTTTACTCAGGCTTGGCGCGGGGCAACATTGTACCTCGGTGATTGTCTTTAAGCTGTTTGTCGGCGAGGGCCTGCCTTGAAGGCTTCGGGCCCCTAGGCCTGATGTCGTCCCCGGTGTTGGGTCCGCACTGCGGGTGACGTCATCACCACCGCGTGCAGGACCCGTGTCATGTCCAGCTGTCTCGGCATTAGGGGCCCTCTCGGGCGCGGTGTCAGTGTCTAATCTGTTGTGTAATCAGCCAATGATACTATTTAGATTCCGTCAATTAACGCTAGATGTCTCACACAAAATACTCTTGGAAAGATGTAACAGACAATGCTATGTGACCTGGTGTTATTGGTCCGCAGTCACATGTGTCACCGCTGGTGCGGTGGCTCCCACACACTGATCGGCGAGTTCACTCACCACGCTCAAGCCGCGTCCGCGCCACACGATCAGCGCACCAGGAAGTTCGTCGGTTACGGCGACGATGGACGGGTTATTATAACTAAAAATATATATCACTGGTTGTGACTCACTTGTTTTGTCAGAAAGAAAGAAAGAAAAACAGTTTATTATATTATTATAGATAGCATTCAAGATTTCTGTTCTAGTTCCTCAAAACGCCGCCACCGTCAACTTATAGACTTACCAGCGAATGCCCACGACTTCGTCTGCGTGGTTTGAAGTTTTTTGGTTCCCGCGGGAACTCTTCAATTTTCTGGGATAAAAAGTAGTCTATGTGCCAGACAATAATCTATCTCGGTGCCAAATTTCAGCCAGATCCGTTCAGCCGTTGGGGCGTGATTGAGTAACAAACATCCATACATCCATCCAAACTTTCGCATTTATAATATTATATAGAATATAGATATAGATATAGAATATAGATATAGACATAATACACTGCACTTTTCACAGGGCCCTGTGGAAAGGGTAGGCGTGGCCGCTAGTTTGAGCGTCGCTTATTACACAGCAATAAGGATCAAATTAGGGATCCTTTCTACCTAAATTTTATTACACTTCACTGATTCAGGTGTAAGGGTCCCTTGCCAAAGTGTAGTGTGATAATTATACATATGGCACTGTAGTCACATTATTATAAAAGCTGTCAGCTGTAGTTATAGCCCATTTAACCTGACCTGGTGAGTATATATACAAAAATTAGATAAAAACAAAAACTAAACGGGCATAACATTTCGGCCACTGGGTCAGATAAGTTTGTGGGACTATAATTGCAATGAATCCCTACTATCCATACTAATATTATAAATGCGAAAGTGTTTCTGTCTATCTGTCTGTCTGCTACGCTTTCACGGCCCATCTATTCAACCGATTTTGATGAAATTTGATCTAGAGATAGTTTGTATCCCGGGGAAGGACATAGGATACTTTTTATCCCGGAAAATTGAAGAGTTCCTGCGGGAATCAAAAATCCGTAACGGACGAAGTCGCGGGCATCATCTAGTAATGAATAATCTTGCATCTACTTTATCTGTAACAGCTATACAAGATGGAGGAGGAATGCCAGCCGTGCATAGAGTGCAATCAGCTGAGGGAAGACTCGCCCCCGCCCGCACCCGGCTGTGGCGCTGGCGACATGGTGGCTGAGCCGGAGCCCTGAGCGGACTGCGGTTGCCCCACACTAACCCGTTATCCTGGGTGAGCGGCAGAAGCGACGCGACGCGATGCGACGCCATAGAAAACACACGTGTCAACGCGACAACGTAGGCCACGTGAAGGGTCGGCTTTTGACTGATGCGTCGCGTCGCGTTGCCGCGTTTGTCTTTAACTAGGACAACGGGCGAGCGACACAAGCGACGCCACGCATAGAAAATGACAAGCTTGTCTACGCGACAACGCAGACCACGTGAAGCGTCAGCTACCTACTGTTTGGTACTGTAGCGTCGCTTCGTATCGAGCCGCGTTTGTCGCTCACGTAGAACAACGGGTAATTAAGGCAACAATTAGCATTTAGCTCGTTCAATCCCAAAGACAAGGAAAAAGTTATGCATATTATATTCATTCATTAGGCACTATTTTATATCTACTCGTGCTTATATCAATATTTTCTTAACTACTTAAGCCGAAGTCTTTCATTTCCTAAAAATAAACTTGGCAACTCTGACCTCATCGATTATTTCTAACAGGCCAGTCTGATGCCTGCGACTTCGTCCGCATGGTTTAAGTTTTTTGTTCCCAAAGGAACTCTTGGATTTTCCGGCTCGAATGTGATGGGTAGGTTAGGGCCTTTTAGGGCTTCTTTTGTTTCAGTTTTACTCATATTAATATTTTATGTTACTTTTATGGTTACATTTTGATTATTGTAAAGTTACAATGGAAATAAAAACACATAAAATTGTTTGAAATTTTATTTGTTAAAATAAATAAATAATTTAGATTATCTACAAAAGCGTATTTACATCTTAATCAAGCGCGTTCTACAATAATTTAAATAAATAGATAATATAGTCGAATTACTTAAAATTAATAAATTAAGTAACCTATAGTTATGGTTTAATAAATAGTCACTCTTCAGTGAAACAGTACAAATTGACCGATTAGCGCGAATTATGAGATATGTAAATCTTAGTCTGGGCGCACATTGGCTACAATTGCTTAAGTGTCTAGAATTTAGCAGTCACAGCGACTAAATATTATTTCGGGCGGTTAGCTCGACTGCTTGGTTCTACTCAATCTACTCATAATAAAATAACAAATCAGTTGGACAAGGTGTAATGGGGTCATGGTCCAACTTAAATAATAGTTGGACCAACGGTCCTACCGAAGGCCTGGTCTGGTTGGACAATGACCACAACCCGGAATCGCTAAGTTATGCAAGACACTTCCATGTTACCTGTCACGTATAACTACAGTATCTTCAAAGCAAGCTTGAGCAGCTTTCTAACAAGCGCACTCCAACCTAGACCATTATTGCTTTTAATAAGGCTATTGTGACCTTATCATTGTTTTTAATAAGGTTGCGCTAACCTATAATTTATAAACCTCGACAGACCATTAAGCGGGGTTGCCTTTCTTCTAATTGATGAAAAAATATTTCACAGTAGACAATGGGCGCCGAGCTATTAAGACTCGAAAAGATATTTTAACGAAATATAAAGCATTAGGTAATTTTAGAAATTCGATGTAGTAATGGTAACAAAATCCGTAAAAAAATTGTTTTACCCTAGGAACAACCTATAATATGGCTAACTCTGTTTTGTATCAACCTGTACCTATTCATTCACTATAACTTAATTATATTCTTAATATAAATAATACCTAATTTACTTTAGTTTAAAATAAATTATTAAGCACTAGATTTTTATTATATAAGTCATACATAAGTCATTAAATAATTCGGGAGTAGACATTCCTATATTCGGAAATTTACAGTTTTTAAATGAGTTTTAACAGTTTTGGGGTAAATAAGTACTTTCCACTTCTAAAAATTGTGTTTGCAACAAGTAACCTACAAATAATTTTTCCTGTTTCTTGATTTTCAGTCAATTAAAATGCTCGATTACATTATAAGCCTGATTAAACAATAAAGATAATATATCTAATTTTCAGCACTTAATCGAAATATTACATATTGACAGATTTAAGTATGATAAAGCTATTTAATTTTTATGTTATAGATTACTCCAGTTGTCCCAATGTGAGTGCTGCCGTAGGTGTAAAGGCAAAATGAGTAGTCCCCAGTTCCCTCTGTAACAACTGATTAGGTCAGCTGTTGAACTAGTGTGTTTTTTCCAGTAGTTCAACTGCACATTATATCAGTTTAATGAGCCGGAATCCTATGTTGATTATTGTTGAAAACCAACATAAATTCGGCAATAATTGGTAACATGCGGGAAATACGTCAAGTGGCCCTTGCTGTATACATTCAACAAGTGCAACGGTCGAGCGCGTTGGCCCAATATGTACTAGGTTCTTTAAAATAGAGTTTGCCTCAGAATAGCACTGCTCTCGGTCCGGAGCCTAACTTTCTGGTGAACATTAACCATTCGTAGTTGTTCTTTCCTTTAGTATGGACGGTAAACAGCTGTTACTGTATTCTACAAATTAATGAAATTGTAAATTATTTTTTTTCAAAAGACAACGCCGAGTTACTTGCTGGTTCTTCTCGGTAGGAATGGTATTCCGAACCAGTGGTAGATTCACTCGACGATTCAAAAATATTTTATTAGAATAAAAAAACATTTTAATTTGAATTAAAAGGGCGCAATTTTGACGTGATATCACCATCAGCATACTTGTGGTAGATTTAGGCATAGTTAACGTTAACCTAGAACACACTCCAGATAACCTCAATATTTCCTAGAAGTGTAAGAGCGACCATACACGGGCAGAAATAAGTTTACACAGAGTTTTGACAGCTGTTTCCTTAATAAACGAACTCGTTTGATTCTTTGTGAACTCTGCTCGCTTTTAGCTCGCTCCGTTAGCTCTTTGTTGGTGAAATTGCTTCTATACAGTTAACCTCTGCGAGTTAAACGGAGTCCATACGGAGCTCGTTTCGCTCGAGGTGGAAACCCCGATGATGATTTCTACGCAGATGCAGCATGAAGCGGTAAAGAGTTGTCTTACGAGAGTTACAAACGCGACACTGACACTCGATACGGCGCGACGCGACAATATCAAAAATTAGCTGAACCTTCACGCAAATAAATATTATGATTATGATTATGTGGCCTACGTATTCGCGCAGACAAGCTTGTCATTTCCTATGGCCACAGTAAACGTATCTGTTTACTGTGCTATGGCGTTGTATCGCGTCGCGTCGCTGCTGTCGCTCACCTAGGACAACGGGTCAGTCATGACTGCTGCAATCTGTCCCAAGTATGGCCACTCTAAAATTTCTAAGCGTAAGACATTTTTACGCTATCCTTTGTAAGAGGTACATTTAAGGTCAATCCCCACTAGAGATGCACGAAGCGGAGCGGCACGTAATGGGTAAATAGGTATTATTTGTAGGTACGCAAGTATCTTTTGTATGAGATTGTACGGGGCCGCGTTGCGCAGTGCATCTCCGTGCCGCGTCGCTTAAGTGGGCCCAGCTCCATACAACCTCATACATAGAATACTTGCCGCGACGCGCCGGGCTTAACCTTTAAAGGCTACGTTGAGGTCTACCGAGGGTTGTCGCACCGGAACCGATGGCAGTCGTGGTCTCTGCTGGCCGCCATGACGTCACCGAGCTGGTGCGCCACAGCCGCCGCGCTCGCGCTGTTGCCGCGCGATATCCTGCAAACAGACAAGGCGGTGTGAGGTATTGGGACGTTATATTTTTTTTGGATAAAATTTTACAGTAACTGCCACTTTCAATGAGGCGGCACCCTTTGTTTCTATAGTACTCATTGTAAATTTTAATCATACTTGTCCTTCAATCACTACGCAAAGGAGCAACGAATCGACGTAAGTAGTTTTTGGCGTGGGTATAGTTGGGGACCTGAGCGACATAGGTTACTTTTTATCCCGGAAAATTAAGGAGTTCTCATGGGAATCGAGAAACTTAAACCACGTTGACGAAGTGGCGGGCATAAGCAAGTCATTAATAATTATTATCAATCATAAATAATAATTAATTCATATACAATTCAAGATATGCGCACGTCTTGTAAAACAATAAAAGAACAAGTCGTTTATTTAGCAAACTTCCTACCGATGTCAGCCAGCCTCTACATTATCATAATAACTAAATTATGAGTGTTTCCGCCGTAAATAATAAAATATACAAGTTTTCCGCTCTCGGGAATGTGGTCAGGGCACTTTCACTGAGCGTAGTAGGTATTGCTATGCGTGTCCGAATATTACATAAGTGGGTTATACCTATTGCGTTGATTATGTGGACGCCCCGTTTGCACTTTGGGGCTGCTACCTTTGCGATGATTTGACGTTGTTAGTGTTAAATTGATAATTATATTACAGCATACAATGATACGCAAGGGAAATCTAACTTAGGACCTCGTAATCCGCAGTTGTATTAAGCTAACGAGGCAGCATGCGGCCTATTCCACCAGTCTTTGCCGATAAATACCGGTGGGTAAGAGTGGATTTTTTCCACCTACCCTTCGGTACCTACCGTTGGTATTAACAAGTATATATTTCTGTATCTAATTATCTAAACTCTAGGCAGTATTTATCCTCCATTTCACCCATTAGACTGTTATCTACTTGTCAGAAATGCTTATTTGGAAGTGAAAAAGCTATTAGTTTTTATTGACTAAACTAAACAAGTTTTTTACAGAGTCTACTAAGGTGGATTAAAATGGCGAAAATAGTAAGATCATGTGGCAGCCCTAGCTCTGTTTTGGCTGGCGGCACGCCGTCTGAGGGTTTGATGTTTTTCTCATGAATATCTTATTGGATGGGCGCGCCAGTGTTGTGAGTGTATTGTAACTTGCAACATAATTTTCATTGGGACGCGATGATGTAAGCGTTTCACTCATTCTTTAAATATGTTCTATAGCTTTTTTGACATTTATTTTCCCGTGATTAAGGTCAGGAACTCAATGGGCAAAGCGAGTCTCCTACATACAATCGTGCCAGATATCCCAACAATTTTCTTTTATTGCATCCTTACACAATATTAGTAGGTACCAATTTGGTATCATCAACATTTCAATAACACAACAGCACGTTTCATGTAAAATCACTGTTTCATTTTTTTATCTACTTTTTCTGTATCCTTTTAGCAATAATTATGTATTCCATTAATGAATAATTTGGAATAAATAAATAGTTTGGAACCTCCTTCCGGCAACCGTGTTTTCTGCCAAGATAGGCTACTTTTTATCTCGGAAAATTAAAGAGTTCCCGCGGGAACCAAAAAGCCTCAATCCACACGGACGAAGTCGCGGGCTTCAGCTAGTTTCATCATAATACATAAATCATTATTTACGTATGCTGTATGCTGTTCAAATGCAATAATGCAGTAATTTCGACTTGCTAATAAGATAATTCTTCATATCCGCGTTTATAACACGCTCACTGATCTATTGACATTGTTAATCTGTCACCTGATTTCAATAATTTTACTCAGTTTAAGTTTCCAAGTACAGTTTATACTTTTTCGTCCTCTGGCACCGGTTGTGGAGTTACTGTAGAGTTTGTTGTATATATTATAATGGCTAACAGTCACTAGCAGCTCTTTATGCCAAATGTTTTGTAACTCATTTTGTTTTTTCTTCTTATTTTTGGAATTTATACTTATTCTTTTCTTAAGTCAACATTATTACAGAAAGAAAGAGGGCGCATTTTTCAGGTTTTCTTTAATTCTCTGATTTCTAAATATTATATTTTTTAATTTTCCTCACTTTCTCAGCTCAAAGCTCGTCTCCGAGGATAACCGAGACTTAAAAACCTTACTATGGATATCACGGGACCGGGAGACTCTAGGACTACGGCATGAAAATAAGGTGTTAAAATTCAAAATTCCTTTGGTTCACACCTAACATAATATAAGATATTTAGGCCAGTTGGCATTTAACCTCGGTAGGCAAAGCAAACCACATAGGAAGGTAGTTAAGTATGAAAACTAGAGCATGACGAAATTAGTTCTAAATAATTTGTTTTTAAACTATTTTACCATAATCGTGCTTATTTATCGCTCGACCTACTTAATATTTGCTATCTGATTGAAAAAAAAGGTTTCCTTGTTTTGTGCTGCGAGTGTTACGGTCTAATATTACGTGGAAGGTCCCGAGTTTGATTACTAGTTAAGAAATATTGGGAATTAACATATAAGAACTTCTATTCTATGATAATTACATTCTAAATTCTGGTCTGGTTGGTTGGGAGATTGGTTCAGGCATGGCAATTTTTTTCCTAACACCTGCATGGTTCATTTAAATTTATTCATGTTGAAAGAGATTCAACAAATTATATAACGCAAGATTACCTACCTAAAAAAATTTACATTTTATATCACATTGCATCGATGGGTTCATAGTCAAAGTGAGATGTATTGTTTACTTGGTGTCAACTGACATCGACTTTAGAAAGCTGTAGCTGGAGAGGTGGGGAGAATTTCTTTGGATGTGATCAAAGCGTTTTTTTGGTCCGATAATCTGCATTTCCGAAAACGGTAACATAGACCTGCCAACTACTTTCAATTTTATGTTGTATCATGCATGCCTGTAAAGGTACAAATATACTACTATAAGGGAATAAAACAATACTGTCGTTTTACAGTAAAACCATTACCTACCATTTATACTGTAAGAACTCGAAGATAGTGTGTAAGTTTCTTATAAAATGTTATGATGTTATGTGTGTTACGTTATGTTATTTTTTTTTTATAAAAAACCAAGCACTTCCTTTATGTTTGCCACAAGCTCTCGGATCATGAGTTGATCGCACCCGGAAATAAGTACTTCGAAGCAGGCTTGGATTTTACTACCCAGATAAAGCATTTAATGCACTTAAGGAGTAAGATTGAATTTTAAAGCAAAGGTTGTTAGTATGATGCAAAGATAAAGTTCTTGGCATTAATTTATGGCTTAAATATATCATTATTTATCGAGCTTTAACGTGGAGCATTAAACATTTTAATGAAGGAACTAGAATTTTAATTCACTATAATCCGCGACAAAAGGAAAATCTATGTGACAGTGTGTCTCCCACACCTATAGCCCGCGACATTCACCACACCACAGAAATCCCCCAACCACTACTACTACTCACTACTCCACTACTCTCAACGTACGTTTCACTCCGTTACCGGAGCATCTTCAGGAGATATTGCCTCCACAATGCATGACTTCACAATCGCGCATGCGCCACATAGATTTTCCTTTTGTCGCGGATTATTGCGAAGTAATGGAGACTGGAGTAGGTGTATTTTGTAACTAATTGTAACTGTATCAAGACTTTCTGTCTATCTATTATTTGTATACCTATTTTTATTTCAGAGAAAGAGATTTTATTTCCAAGTCTGGATTCTTGGCACCTAGACTTTTATCTCAAAGTATAAGATGTGTCTAGTTATCTACTTACATTTTAAGAAGCGACGCCATTTTCTTCTCCATCGCGAACAGAGAATCCGATGTCTGAGAAGTTAACACCTTACAAAACGTAAACTTGGCACACTGAGAGTCTCTCCAATCAGTCTGCTTTACCAGATCCATTGCTGTTGCCGTCAGACTTGGTGCACCTGGACTACCATCCAGATGCTGTAAATCTTCATCCATTTCATCTATAGACCGCTTCACATTTCTCCTTTGTCTCACGAAAATGTTTTGATACGGTTCGTAGAACTCTACAGCATGTCTCTTAGAACGGCCAATTTCAGCATCTGGTGACATAACAACGTAAACATTCTCGCTAGGCATTTTGTAGTTATCATTGTAGTATTTTTGTACGCTCAGTATTTTCCTATCTATGTCGTACGGTGCATTTGCGAACGCTCTTTTGTGTTCTTTCTCCAATTCATCAGCCGAATCCTCTGCCCTTCCACTTCGCATGAGGTTTGAGTCAATAAACTTGCCAACAGCGACCGCTCCTAGTCCCAAAGCAGCTCCACCAGCCATTAAACCGATAGCTGGAAGCATTCCTGGGGCTCCCGAAGCAGCCGCTGCTACACCGATCTTATCTTGAGCGTATCTCTGAGTTATGGAATTGGGCGAATAAAGCCCCAAGTTATGGGATATTTTTTGAGTTGCTTCCATAAGAGGATCGAATACGGGTTGTGTTACTCTAGCAATAGGATCAATCAAAGGTCTAGTTAGTTGATGGACAGTTTGACTCGCTGTGTTGATGGTGTCTTTCATTGAGTTGGTGAATTTTTGCCATAGAGATGGTTCAGGACCACGTTTTATATAACCGTAACCATAACCGTATGGATATTTAGTGTGGGAATTGTCGTAGTAGGAGAATTTGTTGTATTCGTCTTCATAATATCTATTTGCATTTGGTCCACTGTTTTGACTGCGTTGTTGATTGTAACCGTTAATAGGTTCCATCGGGTAAGGATGTGCGCTTTTTGGGCCACTTGTATAATATTTTACTCTACGTTCTTTTTCGTAATTATCAATATCTCTGGTAGATTTTGCCGGTTGAACTCCAAGTTCTGGGTGAGCATATTGAAGGACAGGATTTCTTACGCTTTCGTCGAAACTTGGCTTGGAATTTTTCGGTGTGTACATTACGGAGTTAGGAAAACTTACTTCCCCAGGATGTTGCAGC
Organism: Erebia palarica; assembly: GCA_964035005.1. Taxonomy (NCBI): domain Eukaryota; kingdom Metazoa; phylum Arthropoda; class Insecta; order Lepidoptera; family Nymphalidae; genus Erebia; species Erebia palarica. Next base: position 16,291,827 of record OZ035989.1, read on the forward strand.
ATACGTCTTTGGATATGACTTTCAGAGTAATCTAGATCACTAGTGTGTGCCCTAGAACTACGTCCACTAAAGTAATCCCGTTTTGACTCTTGCTCATTAATTTGCTTTATGTATTCTATAAGTTTTGAATTAGCCACTTTAGAGTTATCCGCTTTAGTAAATGGACCGTATCCAGTCTTTACAAAGTGATTATCTTTTTTAGGTTTATACATGTAAGTGGAGGGAATAAAGTCATCGTTTTCGAATTTAATGTTGTCAAACTTTGTAAATGGACCGTCTTTCGGTTCAAAGTTATCTTCTTTAGTAAAGGGCCCTAAATTTTGAGATGGGTCCACACTTGTCAGATCTGGATAAACGTCAGCTTCTGGTAATGCTTTCGGTGGAGTATACCCTTCTGGGTAGGGCTGTAGTTCGCCATTTACAACCCTCGCGTTTCTCCATGTTTTCTTATCAGATTCGTCGTCAGGCACTCTTACACCCTGTATTTCAGGTATGCCGTCATCGCCAAGGGTTAATATAGATCTTCCACGTTTATTATTGTATTTATCAATAGCCCTCTTTATATACATAGGATCAGAACTCACCATAACCGGTTCAGGTACATTTGCTGATCTACTCTCACCATCAGAAACTTTTGTGCTTACAACTTCGATGTAAACTGGATTGCGATCATTCTTAATGACTAGGTTATTGGGATCAAACCTAAAGCTTTTAGCAGGCCGGTTGTAATCTACAAAGCTGGTTGAAGTTATGTAAACTTTCTTATTTTCTGTCTTCTTATCATTATCATATGTGGGATAGTAATTGGAGGTTTCGGGGTCTGCCTCTGGTTTACCACCATCCTCTTGAATATGAGATTCGGGGTAAACGGATACGGGGGACCAGTTGCCGTATTCCGCTTTTATGTCAGCAAAATCATCGTGTTTATTTCTGTTTAGGTAATAATCGAAGCCGGCTAGGTCGCTACTGACTGGATTGAAATTAAGCTTTCTTTGGTCTCTATTGTCTGTCTTATTTTTATTATCCTGTAAGTTATCGTCTCCAGCTGTCGGTAGCGTAGTTTTGACTGCAATCGTCGTTGGTGCTGGGGTTGTGCTGCTGCTGTGTGTTGTTGACTTGGAGTCTTTTTTCTTGACTATTAGTTGCGCTAATTGCCCGGACTTGGTCCTCACATTCAAGGTCTGAGTCTCGTGTGGGTTCAGACTTCTGGAGACCTTCAGCTCAGTCCGCGTGGTCCGCGAGGGGAGGATGGTGGTGCGGATCGTTTTTGTGGTTGTAGTGTTTTCACTGGAGTCTGCGTTAATGGCTGCGCAGAACAACCAAAGCATGGCACATATCCGTATTTGGCTTACGGAAGCCATCTGAAACAAGGAAAAGAAAACAATTTAGTTATCATATATTTTAAACACAATAAGTACCTATATTCGGAGCTGTCTGCCGATAGTATATCAAAGCCTGGTGATGGTTATTGGAAAAGCAGGCATAGCTCACGCGCCAAACTTGGGTTTGGGTAAATTTTTTACTCGTAATAAAATCACTTGTTTTTCTGTGAATATCATGAGTTATGACATGCAAAAATTTGAAACGAACATTTTGGAAGAACTTTGGTAAATATATATAGTATAATGGGTCAGGAAGGGATAGATAAGTTGGTACTTTATTATTATTTTACAATTGAAATACGATCTAGTATCTAATCTATATTTTGCATCTATATTGAAACCTACGCATACACATGAACAATGTGTGATGCCTTTTAAGGGTGGCTCAAAGCGATCATGACATTACATTGTGGGTTATGGTTATACGGAGGTTAGACGTAAGCAAGGTTAAGATCTCGGCGGCCATCGCATCGTCTACACGTAATTTGTTTATGGGTCAACCGGTTGTTATACAACAGCTATGTAACATTGACTATGCAAAGTGGGTTTATCTTTATTCATCAACTTTCTCGTAATATTTTAACACAACACTTGTGCATTTTAAAGTATTATTTATGAGCACATCGTGGGGGCGATTGTCTAAAAAAAATACACGCCGAACGTTTAGTAAGTATGTAACCTAAACGTATGAGAATGGATACACGAATTTGAGGTCTAATTCAATGCTATTATGGTTTATTTTACTTTGACGCTGAACTTTGACGATTTAATCGGCAACTTTTAGACAATCGATGGATCGAATCGACAATATATGGTATGGTTAGTAGTAACTTTCCTGTTTCTGACTTTCGACACAGAATACTTACTATTTAATATGGGTTTGTGATTTCTTGATTAATTAGCGGGTGATACATGCTAGGCCATAGAATAAGCTCTACGTTTACATTAATATCGTCAGGGAAACTAAGTATTAAAACATTCTTGGATATTATATACCTATTTAAGCGACATGTGGTAATCGTTAGATAAGGAAGGATACTAAGTAGGTTTTCATTAATGAATACATTAACCTAGCTACTATGGTAAGGGCTTGGTGGCTGGTATAGTACCAGAAACATAATTGACACTGTAACAGCGTCGCTAGTAGATATGAAAAATTAAATGAAAACAAAAACATATGCAGGCATAAAAATTGGTTTCAATTTTGGCCACCGGACCAGATAAGTTTGACGGACTATACCTACAGTAATATACGAGGATAATACTATATATAGTGTTTAATAGTCTGTATACCTAGTTTCCACGTTTTACGCTTGCACGTAATGATTTATATAATGTAGGAACCAACGCGTGTTTACATAAAAGCAAATTGTAAAATTTAGTAAAATGGAGCGTATCATAGTGAAAACATTCTACATGAAATTTTAGAGCGATTTACGAGTGAAAGTGTGAGGGAGATATTTGAGAAATGATGATGATACAGCGGTTAAATGTGCCGGATCATTTGGGCTGGTTTTATTACTGATAATGAAGACTGTCGCCCGAGAAACATGGCTTTACAATCTGGTATTTCGAGAGTTTGGTATTATTCTATTTCGTGCTGTGGTTAGCGCTGTGATCTTATTGTGGTAGGTCCCGGGTTCATTCCCGGCGAGGTCAATTTGGGAATTTCTAATTTCTCTGGTCTGATCTGAGGCTGACCGGCAAAGACGTGCCACCAAGCGATTTAGCGTTCCGTCACGATGCCGTGTAGAAACCGACTAGGGATATGGGTTTAATATAACTGCCATACCCCTGACAGGTTAGCCCGCTAACGTTTTATACTGCATCATCACCTACCATCAGTAGACATCGATCATACTGCGATCAGTATAGTAAAAAAGTGGTATTATATTCTGGAGAGATCGTGAGATCGCATTAATTTTTAATTTGAATTTCAAAATTCTATTCAAGCAGATCAATAGGTACTTTGCTCGCTGCAGGCGACGCTTATCAAGTCATCAATAAAAGCGCGACCACTCGACAAGTGAAAACAACAGTGATGTAACAAAGTGCAACTTTTTCGACTGGAATGTATTGACATCGGGATTCGGAGCGCGTACTGTTGCGATGAAAACGACTCGCAAATGTGATCGCCTGCTTTACTTAACGATCTCAACCTAATCTCTATTTTAGCCTGTCTCTGTTTTTAGCATTACTTACAATTACTACTTACAAATGTTGAAGTTTTTATACGAAACTAGATGATGGCCGCGTGGATTAAGTTTTTAATTCACCCAGGAGCTCTTTAATTTTCCTGTATTATTTATTGATAAAAGTAGGTTCGGGGATTTTCGGTTCCCCCGGGAACTCCTTAATTTTCTGGGATAAAAAGTAGCCTATGAGCTATTCTAGACTAAAATCTATCTTTGTGCCAAATTTCATCCAGATCCTTTCAGCCGTTCTGGCGTGATTGAGTAACAAACGTCCATCCATCCATCCAAACTTTCGCATTTATAATATTACGATATGTATATTTAAATATAGTATAGTGTAGATAAGTAATACGAGCGGGTCGTGATAAATAAAATTAGTGATCACTTTTAGGTCCTCACCTATACCTAGTAATATCTAGTTAGTATTCTGTGCATTTACCCATACAAAAATCACGTCGATCCATTGTACTATGTTGATTGAAGGACTAATGTCATTTTTATGTATAGGTTTTTCGTAATCGCCATTTTGTCGCCTACCACTTTTCTAATAAACCTATCTAATAAACACCATTATATTTGTCCAACCATTTATTTTATTTTTAACTTATGCACGCCTATGAAGTGTCATATTTATTGACAGGCAACCATCGACAAAAAATGCAATACTCCATAGACGCATATTGTTTTTTTACAATAGTGCAGCGACGTGCCTTTTTATCCGATATTTCGTAACTCTTATACTCATTTAATAATTACAAGTACGACTTTCCTTTTCAAAATAGTCACGGAGCTTTAACACTAGCTTTCTTGATAATCCTTTAAGCACCATACATCTTTGGCGATGGATGGTTTCTATGACCTGACGGATTCATGTACATTTACTGTTGTATCTAAATGATTTATTTTAATACATACAATAATCTTACTCATTTAAACGCTTGGATATGTTTAACAATAAAAAAAGTTGAGCAAAGATAAATTTCGTTGTGTCAAATCCATACTAATATTATAAATGTGAAAGTGTGTCTGTCTGTCTGCTACGTTTTCACGTCCCATCTGTTCAACCGATTTTGATGAAATTTGGTACAGAGATAGTCTGTATCTCGGGGAAGGACATAGGCTACCTTTTATACTGGAAAACTCAAAATTTCCCGCTGGAACCAAAAACCCCAGTAGGTACTAGGCATCATCTAGTTGATTATAACTTCTTCATAAAGAAAGTCGATTGTTCTCAAAAATCGAATCAGGTAACGCATTAGAACATAATTGAAACGAGCTGCCAAAAGTAAAATAAATGGTTGGACAAATTATAGGTATAGATAGGTAATAGGTATAGGTATATTTAGCGACAAAGAACTGTTTGTTGCTAAATAATAAATATTCTCTCTCTCGTCACGCTGAATGCCTAATGTTTATTAGTGTACATGCTAAATAAAGAGCTACGCAGCGCCGAGAAATGGCGTCAATTTGTTCGAGTGTGCAGTTACTAGAGCGGGCATAATTTATAGTTTCACATTAACGATCTGTTACTTCGATAAACTTGGACGGGCGGATACGGGGTATCATCGGAAGATCTCAGTAGTACCTAAATAGAAAATAGGTGTACACTGCCTAGTCATCGAAATTAACTTTAATATTTTTAAACATAATAATATTAATTCCACGTAGTCGTAGACTACGTCCGCGTGGATTGAGGAATTTTGGTTCCAGTGGGAACTCTATAACTAATCTTTAAATAAAAAGTAGCCTGTTTTAAGACATAACGTGACTAGATGATGCCCGCGACTTCGTTCGCGTGGACTGGGGTTTGTGATTCCCGCGGGAATTTTTTTATTTTCCGGGATCAAAAGTAGCTATGTGCTAATCAAGACTATAATCTATCTCCGTACCAAATTGAATCCATATCCGTTTATCAGTTATTCAGTGATTGAGTAACAAGCATCCATCCAAACTTTCGCATTTACAATATTATATATTTTGGATGTACTTGTAACATAATATTACTTTTCTAAAAATATTTTAAGAAAAATCGGGTATCCGACTACTAAGGAGATATTATATGCCCAAACACAAAGGTGTCCTTTTCTATTCCTTTAATCTAATTATCCGATGAGACGGCAATTGGAAACGATCGGAGGATAACCAGGCGCCAAACTACCTATGCTCAGAAATACGGGGGTGTGAAATTGCTGATTGTTTGTCTGTCTGCTACGCTTTAACAGCTCATATCTTTATTATTATTATTATACACTTTATTTGTACTACCACAAAAAGTAAAAATAATAAAAACAACAATAGGAAATAAAAAAACACAGAAGTAGGATACAAAAGGCGGCCATATCGCTTAGGTAGCAATCTCTACCAGGCAACCTTAGAAAAAGGAGAATAGACTGGCTCCAGTCTATTCTCCTTTTATTAGATTATAGAACCAACTGTGGTTCTATAATCTTTCCAACCGATTTTGATAAAATTTGTTATAGAGATAGGTTGTGTCCTGGGGAAGCATATAGACATGGAGTTACCGCGGGAATAAATACACGTAAACAATGCGGATGAATCAGTCATCATCTAGTTATTAATAGTGAATAGGCATCTTCTAGGTAAGCGCGGTCCACCTTAGGCTGCGTCACTACTTGCAAGCAAGTCTGATTGTAGCCAAGCGATGTGCTATATAATTTAAAAAAAAATATCTCATGCCGCGAACTGGGGCGCGTTTCGCTTTTCTTTTCTCGTTCGTCGCGTTTCCTCGCGCGGCGATTGTGCACGCGGGGAAATTGTTCGAAGCCGCAGACAATCGCTGCCTGGGGCCATACCGCCAACGCTTATTGCCATATTGTTTCATTAGTGTTGACTTTCGTGCTTTAAAATAATCATCTAATACCTTTAAAAGAGCAATTCTTGTACATATATATGTCACCGTAAGATTGTAAAAGCCAAGCCAAAGCCTTAGTCTTCAACATTTTATACTAAGTTATAAGAAGAAATGATATTTTAAGTTGTTATAAAATATTATATGTTGTTATAAATAAATTTCAGGACTGACCATTGATCTTGGCACCCATTTAGATCTCACTTCTTTTGTCGCTGAAGTCAACAACCAAGGCATATATGTATATCACAATTTTGAATTTGGCGCTCATTTCACATTTATGTTTTTGATGGGATAAATAAATTGCAGGACTGACCATTGAACTTGGCACCCATTTAGATCTCACTTCTTTTGTCGCTGAAGTCAACAACCAAGGCATATATGTATATCACAATTTTGAACTTGGCTCTCATTTTACATTTATGTTTTTGATGGGATATCATTCCTTTTTGTACAGAAATTATTGAACTCAATCTCAAACTCAAAACATATTTATTCAAAATATGTACCTACAAAGTACACCTTCTGAACGTCATGCTTACAGAGCATAAGACGTGATGGTGATAATCAACTACGATATCTTAAAACTAAAGCTACGAGGGTTCCAAACGTGTCCTGGTCTGAGAAGAGCCCGCAATAAACTCCGCTTTTTTTTATTATCACCATCTCACAAATATTTGAAATTATATATATGTACTTATAATATAACATTACATAATCAGCCGCTGTAACAATTCATACCCATGCCTTGCTATCATTCAAATAATCCTTTACACTGTAATAGGACTTTTCTATTAGTTTAGTTTACGTTTTACATTAGTAGGTACTTATTATTCGGTGTAAGGTCAGTGTGCCACCCACCAGTAATTCTATTGTACGACTCATTGTACAAGATAATTAAAGACGAGAATTCTCAAGAAAAATATATAGTATACCTAGAGTTACACTGACATTGACAGATTAAATCTATGGTCAGACTACCTCTACAGCACATTTCTACATCTCATCAATTTTGATTGCAAAAGTTCAAAATCAAAAGTTTTTTGTGAAACATTGAAAACAAGCACGGTAAATAGTCAATATCACTAAAACCACTATAAACAATGAATACAAATCACAATGACTGACAGCTTGAACTGACGATTTCAAATACGTTTCTTCTTCTTTTCTGTCAATGACGTTTCGTTGCACAAAATGTATGAATACGAAGGTAAGGTTTTAATGCAACTATATTATTATTCATTATTATTTACATTAAAATAATAATTATGTGTCATTTTCAATAGTTAAGGTGTTACTACCACCGCTTAAAGCAGTATTGTTTCAAAATAACGATTGAATGTCACGTACTTTGACGTCCTTAAAATAATGATTATAACACTACAACATAAACGTCAACAATATTGAAATAATACGGCTTTAAGCAATGGTAGTATGCCCCGTGTCAGAGTTTTGATCTATACCTAGGTAGATCATAAAAATGACGATTTTTGTATGTTTATATCTAAATAACCATTTGAGGTGTGCTTATGAAATTTGGAGCACATATGTATCTCACGGGTCTCAATATATGCGCCAAATTTGACATGTTTATGTGAAATAGTTTTTGAGTTATGAGGGGGTCAAAAGTGGCTCCAAATGGTTCGTGTAATATTACACACGGTGCTGCTCGCCAGTTTTTTTGAACTTTGGCTGGACACGCTTCCGCGTGTCTTGATTAATATTTCAAAAATTGACACTCAGAACATTGAACGGTTCACAATCTGTCGACAGTTTACAATTTCGGGACTTAGACTTGACATAAATACCGGCTTAATAAAAATATATCTACACCAATAAATTAGTGCGCGTGTGCACTAGCCATATAGATACCTAATTATATAACGAACTGTAATGAGTCACGAAATATCTAGTACACCGGCATTAAATGTGCTATTAAAATTTATATACATGCATTTGTATAAATACTTACTCATAAAATTTCATACGTCGCTGGCGTCCATGTTACATAATTATTTTAAGACCGATTTATACTTAAGTTTTAGTTAATTATCAAAATTGAGGTTTCAGTAATAAGTACAGTGATTTACTAAAAAAAATTAAGGAAATAATGACTCTTCCTAAAAGCTCTATATTTATATAGCTAAGTATATACTGTTATGCTAGCAGATCGACGCCCATAAAACTTGCAGACCACATGCTCACCGACTATACCTACCTACACCATCGTTTACACCATCAAGTTGCTTAACAAAATTTACGCTAGGCTAGTAAGTACTAGAAGTACCTTTAACCTACCTTTAACCGCCGTATGACTGGTAGGAAAGCACCTTACTTCAGTCTCACTAAAGTAGGTATGCCACTATTGAAAACATAACATGATGTGGCATTCACAATAACTTAATGAATTAGGCATAAGTACATGAATAGATTAATGACGGATACTTAATTTGCATCTATAAATCGAGTAGGTACGTCCGTCCGAATGTTGACAAGCTCAGATGGACACACGAGGAGCGCAGACCGGCTCGCGAGGTGAACGGCCGCAGTCCGCCATGAAAGTGAAACGGGCGCGTGCGCACACTCGCGACCACGCCGGAACTGGATGCTGCCCACTACGGCGTGGAAAGCGCCACGCGTGGTCACAGAGGAAATCTTACGCTTCTGAGGGATTTCCTCCTCTTTACATTGACCTCCATGACTTTTTTTTAATCAACTACAAGTTAGCCCTTGACTGCGATCTCACCTGATGGTAAGTGATGATACAGTCTAAGATGGTAGCGGGCTAACCTGTTAGGGGTATGGCAGTTATATTAAACCCATACCCCTAATCAGTTTCTAGACGGCTTCGTGTAAATCGCTTGGCGACACGTCTTTGCCGGTAGAGTGGTAACTAGCCACAGTCGAAGCCTCCAACTAGGCCAGGCCAGAGCATATTCAGAAATCATAAATTTCCAAGTTGACTCTGCCAGGGATCAAACCCGGGACCTCCCACGTTAAGAAAACAGCGCTCAGTAGTGCTTCAAAAAAAACTTGTCCAACTGTAATGAGTCTGGACTATGGAAGTTGGAACCTCTGTATCTGTAACTATTCAATTAGGTACTAAATGACTTAGGATTTTAAGAAATCCTGTGGGAGCTTTTTAATTCTGACTGACAGACACACTTTCGCATTAATATTATATCTAGTGTGTATTTAAAGCGCGTAGCTCCCGTTTCGCTAAGATACCTGAGATTAATTGTATACTAAACTACATAGTGAACTCTATTGTACGTTACCTTCGAAAATATACTTAATGGACAGCTATTTAGATGCATATTTATAGATGGATATTTAGAGCTACAATTAGGGTTGCCATCTCTTAAATCTGGCAACTAAGACGAGAAGCGTGATAACCCCGGATTTTGGAGCTTAGAATCCAGACATGTCAACAGTGTGATTTTTTAAAGTTACTTAGTAAAATAAAAACGTCTTAATTAATATTTAAAATCGACGTTTTTCGCATGAGCCGCCCGGTGGCGAGCGGTGGCTTGTTTTTTTTAAAACCCGGACTACAAATGAAACCCTGCCCGGACTCAGCCCGGATAACCTTTAATCTAGGATAAATCCGGACGGATGGTAGCCCTAGCTACAACAGAATTAGCTACACTACATACATACTAATATTATAAATGCGAAAGTGTTTCTATCTGTCTGCTACGCTTTCACGGCCCACCTGTTCAACCGATTCTGACGAAATTTGGTAAATTTGGAAGGACAAAGGCTAGGCTACTTTTTATCCCGGAAAATTAAGGAGTTCCTGCAGGAATTTAAAGAATTTAATCCACGCGGACGAAGTCGCGGGCATCATCTAGTACTTATCTGTTAACGTTCCTTCGTACATAAACGAAACTGGTTTTGTACCTAGATTGCTACAATAATGCAACAATGCATCGCCCAACGCGTGCAACGTTGTCTGCATCCCAAACGATGTCGAAACCCGCAGCTATTGCAAACTTGCAACATCCACTTGCGAATGCTCTACCCGTTCTCGTGACATTTTGAGTCAATTTAAGGAATACAAGTCAAGTCAAGTCAAGCCAAATAATGTTTATTCAATTTAGTAGGTATACTACACTTATTGACGTCTAGTTATTTATAAAATACTAGATGGGTCCCGGTGAACTTCGTATCACCTATCCTATCGACAAAATATATGGGAAAATGAAATTGTTGATTTACTGTCTCCCTCGCAATTTTTCCATATTTTTTTCACCGTTTAAACCTTCCCTGCTACGACAAACATTTCAAAACCAAAATCAGCTAAATCGGCCCAGCCGTTCTCGAGTTTTAGCGAGACAAAGGAACAGCAATTGATTTTTAGAATAGAAGAAGATAATGGTGAAAATCATTAACAGTATCTTAAAACTAATGCTACGAGGGTTCCAAACGCGCCCTGGTATGAGAAGAGCCCACAACTAACTCAGCCAGGTTTTTATTTTTCATTATCACCATTTCACAAATGATGTTTGATATTATTGATGAAGCTACGAAGGCCGAAGCGTATATTTATTTTTGAACTATACGTTGATGCCTGCGACTTCATCCGCGTTTTTAATTCCCGCGCGAATTTCTTAATTTTTTCCGAGATATAAAGCTTATGTTTTCCGGGATGCAGCCTATGTCTATACTTCATCTAAATCGGTTGAAAACGTCAAGGCGTAGCAGACAGACAAACAGACACACATTCTTATATAATATTAGTATGGGCTACATACTTATTACTTGCCACTATGTGAGGTCATAATCAAGGAATATCTTGTCATTGAATAAAATAAAAGTTGACTGATTATTATCGGAAATTGCGCTCGATACGATCAATTTAACGACTATAAAAGCCCAAACGTACACCATCAGATAAAATAATTTTAAACCGTTTTAATGGCTGTCCAGTTGGTCGCAGGATAATAAATAAATATGAATGATTCATTTTGTACTTTTAGCCGATTAAAATACTTGATATGCCCTTTAAAGGCTAGTAAGTAAATACCGGTCGGATAATTCGCGAGCTTAATCTGGGACGTGGTTAAACACGTCACATTCCTGAAATTTGGCCAACGAAAACAATATAATGAGTGGTGAGTTGGTTTTACCGGTTGTTTTCTGTTAAATAAATTTATTTTGGTGTCTTATTTGAGACTCGTTTGGTAAGTAACGTCGACCTAGGTAAGCCTGTAGTTGAAGTGTTTTTTTTTTCGGCTTCGAAATACCGAATTTCAGTTTCTAACCTCAACCGCCAGTTTGTAACAGGTTTGAGGGCCAGTTGCACCATAGAAAGGTTTTAGTTCAATTTTCCCACTAGAAGAGGGGTTTCACAAGTCATTTTTTTTACCCCCGTACCTATTGAAATCAAAAGATAAATTTTGGTTTTTTTTTAAGAATCGTGACCCCAATGTGGCCTATTTTTTATGGTCAATTTAAACTTAACGATGACCGCGTATGGATCCATTGACCCTTATTTGTTTAGGTAATGTAATATTTCTTAAGAAGAATTAGTTTTTTTTATTATCTCCGTAACTGGGTTATTATCACTGACAACTGCACTAATATGCAACTCGACCTAAATGTAGAAATAATGGTTAGGTAAAGTAGTTAACCAAGATCTCTTAACTAAATTGACAGGAATAAATCCTCTCTCTGTGTCGTATTCCTATTGCTGAGGGTCGTGAACTCTTTCCATTGATCACATAATGACAGGGGTTTTCTTGGGATAATAATGCGGATCCCAGGTTTCTAACGATTATTATCAGATGTCGGTCAGAATAGTCGGGACCGATGGCTTAACGTGCTCTCCAAAGCACGGAGGAAAATAAAAGGCTAATTCGGATTACCAAATTCGGTCACCCGTCCAGTTACCGACTCGGGTCAACGTTACTTGACTATCACAATCTGATATGATATGCGTAGTCGCAACTAGGCCCATCAACCCTCAAACTACTACAGGGCTAAATCCAGTGCTGCCCTTTTCCGCAGGGACCATGGAAAGTATAGCAAGTAGCAACACAAACCCTGTTACGATAATGAGTTACATTGTTACTTTTACAGCTAGAACTCTATTGTACCTACTTATCTACTACAGATTGACTCATGCCATTGTACTATGAGGCCAAGGCCTCGTGTGTGGAAACACCCATACAAATGCTAACTAATGTATATGGCATGGCATGCTCCTAAATCGGAAGTTACGCAATGGCAAACCGCGGCCAATGGTATTACTTTGTTACAAATTACTAGAAAGGCGTTGCCTTTTTATACGACTGCCGGGTGACAAAGGCTAGCAAAATTAAAAAAAAAATTGACGGGGTTGCATTAAAGACTAAATTTGAAGAAAAAAATGAAAATAAGATTCACTATATAATCATCGTCTAGAAAATGATGAGTAGATTCCAAAAATACATAACACTATAGTTCAATATCCAGTGATTCACAAAAAAAATTCTTTTCATAAAAATGTGAATAAGATTCTAATTTAACTAGATTAATTTAGATTTTAGTTCGTTTTTTGGCAGGGCAGTCGTGTTTATTAATTTTTTAAATTATGACTTGTACGAATATTTGAAAGATAGCAGACGTCGAAACCCTGGTGGTGGTGTTAGTATTTTGGTAGTCTTCGGCGTCCTATAGTGTAAGGTCGAATTCACGGGAAACTATCCGTAGTTATGTGCATTTTGACATACTAGCTGATGCCCGCGTCTTCATCTGCGTGGATTGGCGTTTTTTGGTTCCGGCAGGAACTCTTTAATGTTCCGAAAAAAAAGGTAGCCTCTCTCAATCTCTGTGTTTTCAATTTCATCCCGATCTGTTGAGCCGTTCTTGCGTGATTGAGTAACAAACATCCATCTATCCGATGCCGGCTCTTCTCAGTAGAATCTCCTTTACGAACCGGCGTAGCACCTGTATGTCCTAAATGAAATAAATAAATTTATTCGCCACTCGAAAAGGTGTGACAATAAATTAAATCTTCAGTTATTTTTGTACTCTGGTAAAAAATATGGCTGACCGTTACTTAGCGGATTAAGTAATTAATAATACTTTTTCATTTAAAACAGTTGACTGTGCAGAAGTTTCAAAAATATTAAGAAACATCAAATCTAACGCTGTAGGGACAGATGGGATTTCCCTTGACATGTTACTGACTATATTTCCTTATACAGCCGAAGTTATAACAAACATAATCAATAAATCTATAATGACAAGTGTATTTCCCGCTGCTTGGCAGAAAGCTTTAGTCAGGCCCATTCCTAAAAAAGACAATCCTTTAGAATTAAGAGATCTACGCCCTATAAGTATCTTGCCATGCTTCTCTAAAATACTGGAAAAAATAATTTGTAAATACAACGCGACTAAATGTTGGAATAATCTCCCACCGCCCTACAGAAATCTTAGAACGATCAGCAGCTTTAAGCATAAATATAAAAAGTTTCTTTTAAATATTCAATATCAATAAATACCTTTATATTTTACTTTTTTATTATTACTTAGATTTTACACTATATCCAGTGAGAGCGTACTATTTTATTGTTATTAAGATTTCTAATAAATAATTTTAAGATTTTTTTTTTTTTTTAAGAATACTTTAAGCTGTGTACATAATCATTATTATAATTTTTTTTTTTCTAGTTTAGTTATACTCAAGTCATAAGTTTAATTTATTATTCACAATTTACTAGTATTTACAAAACCTATTTTTGATTCAGTTTTCTCAGATTTTCTTTTTACACCAACATAAGATAATACATACTCTGCCTAAAATATAAAGGCTATATCATTGACGTTCGCATCGAAAGGCGGTCACTGAAAATCAGCGTTGGGACACCTGGCACCTCAGATGCGAGTCCTGACGGCATCGCCAGTTTTAAGTCTGAGAGGCCAGGAGCCCCTACACAAGCTGAGTGACTCACCTGTTGGTAGCGTTACACTGCTGTACAAACTTACATTTTATAATATGTATGTAACTCATTTTTAATTTTGATTTATTTTGTGCATCTGTGTTTATTGCTGCCAATAAAGATTTTTCTATTCTATTCTATTCTTCTATTCTAATTTCTGATATAATATGTTCTAATTAATTTTATCATTGCTGTTTCCGGCCCTAATTAATAATAATCAAGTGCTTAGAAATGTTTCAGTCGTAGCTCGCCGCTCGTGCGTGCCGATCCATGTAAAGGCGGATTCACATTGAGGCACTCACTCATTGAGAAACTCGTCAGAACTATGTATACAAAGACAACGAAATACTAATACGAAATACAAAGACAAGCGCCCGTCGCGCGTTTGTTTTGTTCCATATAGGGCCTCGCCACAGTTTGCTTTAGGCATTAGGTAAACCACGATTATATATATTGTATCAGATCAAACAAACAAACTTAATCTCGAGCCCCTGCCGACAGTTACTGGTCTAGTGTAGCTAGCCATAAGTCTAGTTTACACGTGGGCAGACAGTTTTAAAAAGGCAAAGGTGCGTTCTGTAACAGAACAGCACTCTTCTCTTCCAGAACGCGCATTCACATGGTACTACTGTTCTACTCCCTACTCTGCCTTGCTGCACTGCTCTCGTGTGTAGCGGGCATTATGGCTACGTGTAGATGACGCAACGCTTTCACCCGACCGGCCAGTAATTACTGACAATCGGGCGGCGCGCGTCGCTACGCCTTTCTTATTCCATTCGATGCGGGATTGCATAACTTCCGATCTTAACTCACCGCTGACCATCATTCAGGTTGCTTGATGCCTCATGCGGCTTTTGATGATAGGAGATTGAAAACCAGGTCAAACTGTACGCATCTCTGACTTTAGTTATGGCTCAAATATTTGATTGGTTTTCATGTAAAATAAAGGAAATAGCGGGTCAGATTAGCTTTTGAAGTAATTATTATTGAAAGGTACTAAGTATTTAGGTAGTATTCTGTGGTAAGTAGTTATTTTTTTTCTTATTAAACTGTCTCAATATCACGACTCTATCAATATCTATGACTCTATCTATGATAGTGATCAAATCAGAAATGAGGAGATCGGTAGGAGAACCAGAATTACCGACACAGCACGACGAGATGCGAAGCTGAGGTGGCAATGGGCGGGGCACATAGTTCGGAGAACCGATTTACGTTAGGGTCCCAAAGAGCTGAAATGGCGACCTCGCACTGGAAAGCGTAGCGTTGGCAGACCCCCACTGGGTGGACGGACAACATCAAGCGAGTCGCAGGGAAAAGCTGGATCCAGGCGTCGCAAGACCGCGGCGTGCAGAAGTATCTACAAGTGACCTATGTCCAACAGTGAGCGTCTATCGGTAAACGACGTCATGAATTGAGCCTACAAGTCCAGATACAAAAAATAAATTGTAACAGGAAAATAATTTTAACTTTTCTGTTATTTATTAGTTACCTATTAATTTGGAAAAACGCGATATTTTACAATCGCGTGCAACAGTTTAATAAAATATCACGTGTGGCTATAACTATCTATCAGTAATCTCGATCGATATACCACTCGCCTGTAATAAACTCGCCATTTGAACTGTTTCCGATACATTCACACGTGAGGTAAAAAGTACCTATTATAAGTAGTGTATTGCGTGGTTTGGCGTGACAGGATCATAATAATTTATTATTACTTATTAGCTAGCTTGTATTTATTATGTAGCTGTTCACGTACTACTCGGTGTTGGTGCTAAAATAATAGTATTATTATTTTAGCACCAACACCTACCTACCTAACTACACCTATTTTAGTTCCAGACAGTATTGTCTGGAACTAAAATAGTTATAGTTCGTGTGCGAGTTGAATGCAAAGCTAATGTATGGTGAGACATAGCTCTGCATTCAACTCGCGCGCGTACTTTGTGTCCGAGTTTCTGCGTCGATGGCTTCAAAATATCCGTGGAAACACAAATTTTTGGGTTCATCTTTAACCCTAGCCCTTAGTTACATTAGTTTTCACTGGTAATTTTTAGGATTCCGTGCCTTGAAAGGAAAGAAAACGGAACCCTTATAGGATCACTTTGTTGTCCGTCCGTCTGTCTGTCAAGACCATTTTTCTCAGGAGCGCATGGAGTTATCAAGCTGAAATTCATATCAAATACTCAAGTCTACTGTCCCTTGGAGCTGTGAAAAAATCAAACTTCTAAGCCAACGTAATCAAAAGATACAGCCGTTTATGCTGCAAATTTTCGAAACTCGCAAGGGAATCAAAACCTACAGGGTACTTCCCGTGAACTCAGAATCTTGAAATTTGCTATGAAGCAACGACCTATAGCACAGATAAAGGAAAAATTGCGAAAAGCATAAATTTTTAGTTACATTATAATATAATAAAAATATTTTTAGTAATTTTAAACTTACTATAGGTTTGTACAGAACCCTCGGTGCGCGAGTCCGACTCGCACTTAGCCAGTTATTTAATTGTAGCCTAGGAAATTCCGACCGCAGTTACGGTCACAATTTCCTGACTACGCACCTATTATAAATGCGAATGTATGTCTGTCTGTCTGTCTTAAGTCTGCCTGCTACGTTTTAACGGGCTTTCTGTTATCCGATTGTTCTGTGTATGTCCCATTTCAACCGATTTTGACGTTGTCAGATAGGTAACTTGCAGGTTTGCGTTTTTTCCCGGAAAATCAAAAAGTTCCCACAGGATGTTCAAGGAACCTAAATTCACGCAGACGAAGTAAGTAGCGGAAATCATCTGGTGTTATCATCTTATTTGAATATACTTAAGTAGGCACCAACTGTATAGTAATTTTCTGTAAAACTATGATAAATATTGAAATATTTAACAATACACCATTCATGATTATCGTAGATCACAATTTGGTTCCCACACAAAAAGTTCCTGCCGTGAGCCTAATTAGGTAGGTGAATTATAGTGATTTATTATTGAAGTTGCTGTTGTATGTAAGTACTCATTGTAGTAGCTTTAATATGCGTGTAGGCTGAATTTAGAGTAAAGCGTGACGCGAGCAAGTAAAAATGTTACTTGCAAGCAACAAAGAAATCCGTTTGTGTTAAATTTCGTCAAGCTTAGCTCATATTCACGGATAATTCATGAGGTTTAGCAGAGAGTTTATAGCATAATATGAATAATGGTAATTATTAATAAAATATAATTGGAACTTATATATTATTTTTTTCTTTTAAAATATTAATTTTGTTAACTTTGTCGGCTCTGTTTTAATACTATTGTCTTGTTACCTAAATTACTGTTAATCTTGCAGGCCATTGTATGGTAGATTGTGAAATAATTAATGTAACATCGTAATGTATACCTACTCACACTTATGTAATTGGCTGGTATCGAACAGTGTTAAACGTGACATATTCGTCTCACCAACAGACTTTATTTACTGAAAATGTATGGCGCATTCGATTGCAGTAGTTTTCGGTCACCGACTAATGTAAACTGTAATTCGGTTCGGTTCGCAGTCCGTTCGCAGTGACCGACCTAGTGTAAAGTTGTTACGGTTGGTCGTATTCAGTCTTAACCGACTTATGGAAACTTGCTTTTAGCCGAAATCGAATACGGCCGAGGCATTCGGTCACCGATGTAATGTATATGTCACCGTGATTATAAAAACCGTTAGATTATAATCTAACTCGCGAAATTGTAAACTGACGAAAGATTGTGAACCATTCAATGTTCTGAGTACTAATTTTTGAAATATTCATTGAATTTACGTTTTCTTGTCTGTTTCTTGTAGGTTAGGTTAGGGTTCGACATAAATAATCAGGTAGGTTCTATCGGGTTAATATACCTAACAGATTACAATCTACCGAAAAATAATTCGTTAAATTGTAATCTTTCGACAGTTTGCAATCTCGTGAGTTAGATTATAATCTAACGGTTTTTGCAATTTTACGGTGACAAATACACATACACAATATTCGTTTAACGATTCCGGTTAAACTAAATGTGCCCAATGCAATCGGTCATCGACCCTAATGTAAACAGTCCACAATAATTTAAAATAAAAAGTCACCTAAAAACAATACAATATAAACTCAATTACTAATTATTATCGAAATAATTAACAACGCTAATTCACTTTTCAAAAGGACTTTCACACAAGAAAAAAACTCTTTGTTAAAAGAAAGTAAAACGATAGTTTTGAGCGAACGAAGCTTTGTTCCCACGGAGGCGTCGTCCAAAGTGCTAATTACTAACTAGACATTTTGATGACTAACTGCCGCGAAGCTAATTTGACATGCATAATTAGTACTGCCAATCTTAATGGCCCCTAAAGATACAGCCACATAAAACGCGGTCTAATAGTGGTGCCAACAGGGTCAAACCACTTCATCTTATATAATAAAATAAAATCAAAATCCATATCAAAATATTAATCCATTGCCGGCTCACTACTGAGCATGAGTCTCCTCTCAAAATGAGAAGGGTTTCATCCATAACCCAACACGTTGCCTGACTGACTTTACATATAGGTGTTTGTTAGGCTCTAACTAATTAGAATGAACGTAGATTTTAATGCAAGTATTAATTAATAATTTTAATTAATATATAAATAATAAGGATATTCTTGTCCAACGTGTAATTTTTACGGATTTCCTGTATACTTTTTTTAATTTGTATTTTGAAAGTCAGAATTCAGAAGGAGTCAAAACGTCGCCTTTGCATTTTTAATAACCCTTAAGAACTACCGAGTTAAATTCTTCTATTCATTTTAAGTCGCTTAATTTTTTCTATTAATTTTCTCTCTCAAAAATAACCAACATATAGAGGAATAATTTGTTTTAATAACATTTCTAAAATACTTAAAGGTTTAATTTTTTTTTCATAAGAATGTATCTACTCTATTTAAAAGGTGATCTTATGTATTTCACACGATATTACTACGCATTCATCATCTAGACAGAAATTGTAGTTTACCGGTGACTTTCTTTTGCCAGGTCATTAAATTGTTTTTGCGGCTTAATTACTGATTTAATCTCGCTACATAGTGAACAAAATCGAAAGGTTTATTGATGGCTATAACAAAATTATATTAAAATCTTTGAATAATTTAACAAATAGATTTACATTATTTGTAAAGTGACACATTGAAAAGTACCTAGATATTTCAGTATGCACTACAAATATGGAAAAAAATAGTTTTTAGATTTTTTTGACTCAATCCACTATGCATTACAAGATAAGTACTTACGATTTTGTAGAAATGTTTACTTATGTTTGCGTACTTTTATTGAAGCTCACGTTTTTTTTTAGTAGTTAAAGTTACAAAATATCAGTACTCAAAACTAATAACTAACTTATAATTTTCTAATACGTCCTATATGTTTGTGTCATACGTGTCTAGTAGTTAGTAGAAGTAGAGGGCGTCAAAAAATAGATTTCTCCACACTTAGAACCATTCATAGCAACAAAATTAGACCTACATTTTTAATATTGGGGACAAACAAGATTTCAGGGGCGTGCATAAAAATAAATCTTCATCAAATAGTCAGCTAGGTATGCCATAAATTATATTTATTGCTTTATATGTAGAGAAAGGCAAATAGGTAGTTACGCGAGAAAATGGTATTATTAAATGTTATTTATCAGAAAAATATTGAATGCGAGCGACAAAAATTCTTAGCTATTACAAAGAATATTAACGATGTCCATCCCATCTATCATTTATATACTCATATATATATATATATGGAGATTTAGTCCAAGAATTTTCTTGTGATACCTGACCACTGAAAAGAAATAGAATGAACTTACACACTAATATTTTAAAACTACACCATATTTTTAAGGTTTAAAAATGTACATGGATTTCAAATAGATTTTATAAGAGACGTGTTTTAATAAAGTGAAAATAGTGAAATTGCTATTTATTTATACGTGACGTAGTAAACTTGGTGTTAAGGCTTTAAGAGATGACAAACTGCCTCAGTATTAACTTATTTAATAAATATTTAAATAAATTAACTATTCACGTAACTTTATTAATCTCATACATTAGACATCAACGCGCTTTCATTCAATACAAAATAATGTGAACGTGCATCAATAAGTTACGGTTAGGCTTAGGGCAAACGCACAGTAAGGTGAGGACAGGACAATACATCTATGATGAAGAGAAACGTGGTTTAGCCTGTCGCGGTAGTATGGACATCATTTTTCTATAAAAGTCTTTTTTTCCGATTGAAAACTATTTTTGTCGACAAATTGTAGTGTTTTCACCCCTAATGAACTAAACTATTGTATAACTATAATGAATGAAACTATTTTTGTTAAACTTTAGCATGATTTAATTTATTAGTTTTACATCACTAATACTGAGAAATTGGGTGACGAATCCTATTCAAACATCATTATGGAACATTATTTGGACTCCATTCCCTGCACCGCGGTACTAAACACTTTCAAAATGTAAGCTCACACTTTTTATTTGACCAGAGTTACTCTTACTATAATCTGTTTTAAACATTTGAAGGACCAAGAAGAGCTGGCATCATCATTTATCGCAGTCAAAGGTTGCAAAAAGCTTAAAAAATGAAGATAATGCGGAAGGACGGATGTATAACACATTATTATATCATGGAAATCCTACCATTAAGTGATTATGGAAACCCTAATCAATGAGTAATTTAACGTCAAAGAAACAAAAAATAAAAAAAATAATAATAATTCCACCGTCTATAATAATAATAATAATAAATAATCGGTCCTCCAGGCCGAATTTCAGCCACGGCGGCCAATCTCTAGAGAGATTAGCACTCGGCGCGGAAGCTACTAAAGCTGTGTACAAGTGTGTGTGTGTGTGTCAAGCTCGATGGGACGACAACCATTTGACCCATTATGGATTTGATGAGGATGGGTATGGGAAACAAAAGATAGTTGCCATTCGAACATAACCAATACGACAATTTTTTGCTAGCTCTTGGGGAATACCTATTAGGTATACTTACAGCTTAATTACGCAAAACTGCGTAGAATTTAGTACTATCGTAATACCTGAAATACTAGTATAATGGGAAAGTCATATAGTTCCCATGTGTGGTAGCGAATCGATGAACCAGTTCACATGCCCGCTAATAGCTCTTAAACAACAGCCACAATACCTATCGCACAACAATGACTTAGTATCTCTATTGAAACGTTTACAACACTAAGAATAAGCTCCCGCGCAAACTACTGACTTTGCAACCGTCAGTAATATATGATTCACTACATGATGCCCGCGATTTCGTCCGCGTGGAAGTTATTCTAATTCCCGGGGGAACTCCTTGATTGTTTGGGATAAAAATAGCCTATGTTCTTCCCGGAGATGTAACCTACCTCTATAATGAATTTCATCAAAATCTAAACTTACTTAAGTAAGTGAGTAAGTTTAGAAACTTTCCTCGTGTGTGAAGCACTGTTATAAAATTATAAAAATTAGTTATTTATCGAAATCGGTTTAAAAGATGGGCCGCTAAAGCGTATCAGACAGGAGACGACAGACAAACATATTTTCACATTTATAATATTAGAATATATATCGGTAAAACTGCCGATTGAATACCTTGATAGTTTTGTGGCTAGCTAAATCAGCTGCGGATCAAGTGGTCCCGAGTTAACGTCTCGGTATCGGCTAATAGATTGAGTCATGATCGAAGCTTTTTTAAGTTATCAAATCAGAAATGAGGAGATTTGTAGAATAATTGGAGTAATTTGAAGCTTATGAATAATCTATGATTTAAAAGTTATAAATGGATTATACCATAGAAAATCAAAAAAGGAAAAGTGACGGACTGATCTATTAAAGCACAGCTCAAACCATTGGACGTATCGGGATAAAATTTGGCATACAGAAAACTATTTTGTCGTAGGCATCCGCTAAGAAAGGATTTTTGAAAATTCAACCGCTGTGGGAGTAAAATTCACCAATCAAAATCAAACATAACGTCAGCGAAGCCGCGGGTGAAACCTATTATCAAATATTAGTTACCTGCTTCGTAACTTTGTAGTCCGCGCAGGCTTTTGGAGAGTAAATATTATTACAAATCATACTTTAATGCGCAAGACGCAACGTTCACTGTCGACTGGAGACAAGATTGAATAGTGTTAAGATTTAGTTCGAAAATACGTGACATCTAACTATCGATAGATAGGTTTCTTTTTTACTAATTTTTTCATAGATGTAGGTTTGTGGTTGCTATTTCATAATAGATATTGTATAATCGGTGCTTTTTAGAACTTCTTTTACTTTTTTAGTTAAATGTTTGGGTTTGTAAAGTTCTTTTGAAAATAAAATGATAATACGATCTATTTTTCGTAGAAACTTTTCTTTTATGGTATCGAATTGAAATTATATGCTCGGTCATTCAATTAACGATTATTTTAATGAATAGTTGAATAGGTCAACTGTGTGAACTGAAAGTCCGTATAGTTTTTAAGCTATTAGATTGATTAGGATAATAAAATATGATTTAAGTATGTAATACGAGTTTGAAATATGAAAATGCATAAATAAATATTTATTTTATGTAGTGGTACGTAAACATTTGATGAATTTCTTAGTGACAAAGTTTCATGAAATATTTGTTTCGCATTAAAAATCCAATGATAAAGTGTTATAACTTGTTATACTGATATAGCTACCTGCAGCCATACATATTGTAATTTGTAACGAATTGTGTTTTGAGAAGATTTACTGCACCTCTTTCCGGCTTTCCTCAGTAGAGTCTGCTTTCGCAACCGGTGTTAGAGTCTTTACATTGTATAAGTGATGCACTGTAGTCCTACTTGTAAGATATTTGACTTCTGAAAATCGGCCAATGATCCTTAATCCTAAGAAAGTAACATTTCTGAAAATGTTAAAAATTTACCAAAGCATATTTTGCTCCCTTAAATCTCATGAATTATCATAACAGTATCTGACGGGAATGACTCTACTACTAACTCAAGATATTCCTTGTATACTTAGAGTAATACTACTCTAGTTTTCCTTAGCGTATCCGAATGGATATAGACAATGTTTCAGAAACGCGTAAGCGCCGCGCCAGTCCTTTAGCGTTCTCGGGTGAGGTTTTTGTTCGTGGTAACATCGTCCTAAGCACAGTACACACCACGCAAGCTACTTGTTCATTTAATTACTTACTTGGGTAGTCAAGGAAAACAGTCTGTACGAGGAAAATCAACATAGAAACTAGGTTGTTAGTAAACGTTCACGAATTATAACTCCACGCATTTCTTAACAATTCGTTTGCTATCAAGCAAAGCGCCTATTACTATCTTAATTAGTCATCAATTAGTATATTCTGAAGTTCCTATAAATACTTTTTTTAAATATATTTCGATGTAATAGAGTTTTTTAGGTAATCAATTGACGGAGCATTGATTAGGTAATGGAATTTTAATTATTGACTAGGAAACTATGATTGAACGATGGGTGCGTGCCGTTATTATCAGTCGGCCGTTGACCCAAAAACTTCCATTTTATTTACGTTGCTACCACTGCACTGTGTAAAAGAGTTTTATTTATTTTTGGGTCCGTGTTTAGCTGTTGCATTCATAATTTTTTCTTTTATTTCACTAAGAAGAATAAATTTGATGCAATTATTGATTTCTGCGTGTTCTTAAGTGCTTCATTGTTTGAAAATCCAGAATATTACTTAAAAGGGAGCTTAAAGTTTCATAGTTCGCTGTAGGTTAACAATAACTTACTTTTTAAAGTTAACCTTTATCTAACGTTTTCAAGTATTTAATGGCATCCTCTAATAAGAAGTTTATCACTTATTAAGTTAATGGCATAAATTAAGTTTATTGTACTCTTGAGAAAAAGTACAGTAAAATCGTGACAGAAATTCTTAGATATTAATATGTTTTTCCTGGAGCAGAGTCTAAACACAGTTGTATGCCACAAAAATGCGGACACAAACCCAATATTAGACGAGTTTATGTACATAACCACAACGTCAAATAACAATAGTCCGTAAAAGTGAAATGGAAAAGCCAAACGAAAGTAACTTAAAACAGTTTCCACATACAAACAAGTTGGACAAACGTTTAAAATTCACACATCAAAGCTATTACACAACACTTACCGCTACGTCCCGTCAACGTCACGTAGAAAGTGAAAATGTTCAGCGCAGGCGCATGCTCTGCGCACTTTCCTTCGCACTCACTGTCCAAAATCCAAATATTAAAAAAAACCTTTGTTTATTCAATCAATTATAAACAACCTTTATTTAAAAAATGACAATCTGTATTAGTATAAAAAAATAACACTCGAATTAAATTCCAAACTTAGAACGCAGTTATATCACTGGAAATTTTTTAATTAAATTCGTTCTGGCTGGCCGATTTTACTTTTTTTTGATGCTCTTTTTGATCACTTTTCCTAGGTAGTGGTTTTCGTAGTAGTTTTGTGTAGTGTAGTGGTATTAGTGGCGCGTCAGGTGCAACTGGCGCGGCCGGTGAGAGCGCGCCAGTACGTGGTTGTGTAAGCGCTCGTTCACTCGACGGATAGAAGGGAGGCCAGTGGAAATTGTCGTATGTTTTTAATTCTTGTAAGTCATTGTAGATATGGATTATATTATAATAATTTCATGTTAATTATTAAAAGAGATATTGACTAGCGCGCACATGTAAATTTTGGAAGATACTTTCGGTGGTCCACCACAGATTCACGTGGGTATTCAATGGGCGGATCGAAAAAAAATGGTGAAAAAATACCTGAAAAGCCTATGCTCCTTCCCGAACATTGCGTCACGGACGCATACATTAAACCTACCTCCTCTAGGTATAATCGGGAGGTTTTATAAAATGTAATGAATTCAAACATCTCTGTTATAATTATTGTAAACCAAAATAGCTCTTCAGTAAAAAACTCAAGACTGTAACATTGTTGACTCTCTGCCCTTTTCTAAGTGGAGCTTTGTGTTCATCACGCGAAAAGATTATCTGCCTACAGCCGTTTCTAGTTTTTTTCTAATCTTGTAGTATTGAAGCAATCCAGTAGATTATGTTTCAAAAATCTAATAGATTATGTTCCCAACTCCTGGATAGTGTTGAGAATTTCCAGGCAGAAAAACCCAACATTTAACTATGGTCCAACCCGGGACTCGAACCCGGGAATTCGTCGGCGGTAGTCGAACATGCTAGCCAACTCGACCAACGAGGCGTCTGCAATCGAATACGCTAAAGTAAAGTAAGATTTCATCTTACTGACAAATTATTTTTATCCTTATTAATAAACTAGCTGATGCCCGCGACTTCGTCCGCGTGGATTGGATTGTTTTTAATTATATGGGATAGAAAGTAG
This sequence comes from Erebia palarica, assembly GCA_964035005.1. Lineage (NCBI taxonomy): Eukaryota > Metazoa > Arthropoda > Insecta > Lepidoptera > Nymphalidae > Erebia > Erebia palarica. Next base: position 16,317,558 of record OZ035989.1, read on the forward strand.
CCTATGTGTTATTCCAGACTATAATCTATCTCTGTATCAAAGTTCAACCAGATCCCTTCAGCCGTTCTGGCGTGATTGAGTAACAAACATTAATTTGAGGTTTTTTTGGTTCCCGCGGGACTTCTTAAATTTTTCGGGATAAAAAGGGTATTATTTCAGACTACGATCTATCTCTGTGCCAAATTTCATCAAATCAATCCGTTTAGCCGTTCTGGTCTGATTGAGCGTCAATCGTTCGTGAGGCATAAGTTTTTTTCAATTCCCACAGCACTTCAATATTTTCCGGGATGAAAAGTAGCCTATGCCACTGTCCAGATTCTCAACTATACCCATGCAAAAAATTACGTTAATCTGTTACGGCGTGATTGGAGGACTAACTATCTATTACACGTCCTTGGGGATAAAATTAACAAAAAAATGTGAATCAGGTATTTCTCCATTTCAAACCAAAATTCCAAAAAACCCAACCATGTTACCAAAAAATACCCAGTTTAATGGTTCTAACTTAAAAATTAATGACAGACTTTCTTACAAACTTTCAACCTCTATTTACCCTTTTGGGAGTAAAATTTTGAAGAACTATGAGACACGTACTTCTTTATTTTTTACCGAAAGTCAAAACACTAAGCTTCGTTGATATAACTTGAGCAATATTTTGAAAAATGAAGGACTTTCATATACAAACTTTCAACCCCTATTTTACCCTTTTGCGGGTTGAATTTTGAAAAATTGTGATACATGTATTTCTTCATTTTTAATTCGCAGTTTATATACCAAGTTTCATGGCTATCACTTGAGAAATGAAGGACTTTAATTAAAAACTTTCAACCCCTATTTTACCCTTTTGGGGGTAGAATTTTGAAAAACTATGACACATATACTTCTTTATTTTTTACCAAAAGCCAAAATACTAAGCTTCGTTGATATAACTTGAGCAATATCCTGAGAAATGAAGGCCTTACATACCAACTTTTATCCCCTATTTTACCCCTTTAGAGATCGAATTTTCAAAAACTGTGAAATACGTATTTTGTTCATTTTTAACCCGCTGTTTATATACCAAGTTTCATGGCTATAACGTGAGAAATGTAGAACTTTCAAACAAACTTTCAACCCCTATTTCACTCCTTTAGAGATCGAATTTTCAAAAACTGTGAAACACTTATTTCTTCATTTTTTACCTGCTGTTTATATACCAAGTTTCATGGCTATAACTTGAGAAATGTAGGACTTTCAAACAAACTTTCAACCCGTATTTCACCCCTTTAGGGATCGAATTTTGAAAAACTGTGATACACCTACTTCTTTATTTTTTACCGAAAGCCAAAAAACCAAGCTTCGTTGATATAACTTGAGCAATATCCTGTGAAATGAAGTCCTTACATTCCAACTTTCATCCCCTATTTCTCCCCTTTAAAGATCGAATTTGCAAAAACTGTGAAATACATATTTCTTCATTTTTAACCCGCTGCTTATGTATCAAGTTTCATGGCTATAACTTGAGAAATGTAGGACTTTCAAATAAACTTTCAACCCCAATTTTACCCTTTTAGGGGTTGAATTTTGAAAAACTATGACACACGTATTTCTTTATTTTTTACCAAAAGCCGAAAAACTAAGCTTCTTTGATTTATCTTGAGCAATATCTTGAGAAATGAAGGCCCTACATACCAACTTTCATCCCCTATTTCACCCCTTTAGGGATCGAATTTTCAAAAACTGTGAAACACGTATTTCTTCATTTTTAACCCGCAGTTTATTTACCAAGTTTTAAGGCTACAACTTGAGAAATAAAGGACTTTCATACAAACTTTCAACCCCTATTTTACCCTTTTGAGGGTTGAATTTTGAAAAACTGTGACATACATACTTCTTAATTTTTTACCAAAAGCCGAAACACTAAGCTTTGTAGATGTAACTTGAGCAATATCTTGAGAAATGAAGGACATTCATAAAAAATTTCAACCCCTATTTTAACCCTTCGGGGGTAAAATTTTGAAAAACTGTGACACACGTACTTCTTTATTTTTTACCGTAAGCCAAAATACCAAGTTTCGATGATATAACTTGTAAAATATCTTGAGAAATGAAGGCATTTCATACCAACTTTCATCCCCTATTTCACATTTTGGGGGTCGAATTTTCAAAAACTGTGAAATATATATTTCTTGATTTTTAACTTGCAGCTCATGTACTAAGTTTCATGGCTATAGCTGTCACAAAAAAATTCAACCCCTATTTTACCACTGTAGGGGTTGAATTTTGAAAAACTGCGACACACGTAATTCTTTAATTTTTATCGAAAGCCGAAATACCAAGTATCGTTTATATAACTTGAGAATATCCTGAGAAATGAAGGACTTTCATGCAAACTCTCATCCCCTATTTCAACCCTTCGGGGTTAGAATTTTTAAAAACTGTGAAACACGTATTTCTTCATTTTCAACCAGTAGCTCGTATACTAAGTTTCATGGATATAACTTGAGAAATGACGGACTTTCATACAAACTTGCACCCCCTATTTCACCCCCTTTGGGGAGGAATTTTGAAAAATCCTTCCTTAGTGAGCGCCTACGTCACAAAAGAAACCTACTGTCAAAATTTCAAGTTAATAATCCCAGCGGTTTAGGCTGTGCGTTGATCCCGTAACGATTTTATATATATATTTATATATATTAGAATTAGATTAATTGTCTCATTTTATCCATTTCCGATGCTCCCTACTGTTAACGCTTTTTTTCGGCTATTGTCAGTCTAATCTGCTTTCTGATCCGATGATCTCTCTCTCTCTCTTTAAGTTTAAATTATATTTTTATACTTTCCTTCTTGGTCCTGACGTAGCATTAGTGACACAAGTTGTCCTACGTGGCATAGATTCAAGTTATTTCTTTTCATCACAATATCACCAGCACCTGAAAGGAGCGAGAGGTCCGTGGGTGGCACATATAATAATATCAAGTACAAGTGGCAACAAGGACGTTCAGCTTTCACTCACAATATACCTATTATTGTTTGCTCAAAATGTTATACAAGCACGGATGTACGCAACCTTACGCAGGATTGGGACTACACCTACCTGTATGTTATTAGAATAGCATCGAAAGAAGTTTGATACGTATTTCCCTGGAAAATAAGAAAACCGTAGACACGTAATCTTTAAATGTTCAAGTTGTGAGGACATTAGAAGTTAGAATAGAGGCAAAGGGATACGAGCAATGACGCCCAAAACCTTATAACGCGGATGTCGTACAAGCAACGGGCAAAAATCAAAATGGATAATAACGAGAAAGAGGACGAGGAAAAGATTCCATTCTGTCATCTTTTATCATACGTCTTTTTTTATCTACTACCGGATCAGAAAGAAAATTCTTCTGGGCAGAACTGGTAAGAAGTAAATGTATTATACACGGTAGTAAATAGAATAAGTCTATATGATTGTACCTATAGTTCGCGCGCGAGTTGAATACAGAGTAAATGTATGGTGGTCAGCCCTGCCTATGACAATTCCTATGGAGGATAACATCGATTAAAGGTAGTAGGTATGTCTGTATAGCTGTTGTATTGCGTAATACTTTTGTCTATTTGTGGACATTTTCTGCTAAGTATGGGTTTTTGTTACAAGTATACGAATTGTATAATATTATGTACATATTACATACACCTTTAGAAATCGCCTTACAAATTTACTAACTTACTTATAACAAGGTTGTTTTACATAATATATTACGTTTATTACAGTTTAGTTAACACGCTAAGGGTCCTTGCAAACTGAGCAACCAATTGTGTTTTCCCTCAACTATTAGGTACGTGGTACGTGCGACGTACGAGTTTTTAGTTTGTATACAAATCATCTATAGTACTAATACTAATCCATACTAATATTATAAATGCGAAAGTGTTTCTGTCTGTTTGTCTATCTGTCTGTCTGCTACGCTTTCACGGCCCACCTGTTCAACCGATTTTGATGAAATTTGGTACAGGGATAGTTTGTATTCCGGGGAAGGACATAGGCTATATATAGGCATTTTTTCCCCGGAAAATCAAGGAGTTTCTGTCGGAATTGAAATCCTTAAGCCACGCGGACGAAGTCGCGGGCATCATCTAGTATTTTATAAATGTGAAAGTTTGGATGGACGGATGGATGGATGGATGTACGTTTGACTCAATCACACCAGAACGGCCGTACGGATCTGGATGAAATTTGGCACAGAGATAGATAGCTGGAACAACACTTAAGCTACTTTTTATCCCGGAAAATCAAAAAGTTCCCACTGGAACCGATAAACCTCAATCCACGCGGGCATCAGCTAGTATTATAATATATAGTGTTATTTAAAAAAAATAGCAGGCAAAGGAATGACAATTCCTCTTGTGATGCAGATGTTAACATCAAGCCTGCTGGTTTCCCTGAGCAAAACGGTTTTCCTTAGGAAATCCTATATTTTCTTGTTCCTTATAAATGTCACTGTAAGATTGTAAAAACCGTCAGATTATAATCTAACTCGCGAAATTCTAAACTGTCGAAAGATTGTAAACTGTTCAATGTTCGGAGTGTAAATTTTTGAAATATTCATTTTATTTACGTTTTCTTGTCTCTTTCTTGTAGGTTAGGTTAGGGTTCCGCAGGCCGGGCACTTAGGTTTTATCGGGTTTAAAAACCTATCAGATTACAATCTCCCGGAAAATAATGCGTTAAATTGTAATGTTTCGACAGTTTATAATTTCGCGAGTTAGATTATAATCTAACTCGCGAAATTGCAAACTGTCGAGATATTACAATTTAACGCATTATTTTTCGGTAAATTGTAATCTGTTAGGTATATTAACCCGATATAACCTACCTGATTATTTATGTTGAACCCTAACCTAACCTACAAGAAACAGACAAGAAAACGTAAATACAATGGATATTTCAAAAATTAACACTCAGAACATTGAACGGTTCACAATCTTAAGTACCTTCAGATAAATAACATTATAGAATTATAAATAATAATTTCGAATCACCCTGTCACTCAATCTGCATATGCCCTAAGGGGATGAAATGTCAATTATTGTATCGTTCATGTTAAATGCAAGTAAATGAATCTGAATCTTAAGGAAACTAGATCTATAGACACTAGGTATCACATATATTTCAGTAGTTCAGTAGTTTATTCGGCTTCCACGTATGATAGCTATCACTGCTACTGCTAGGCTCAGAAGGGCTTGAATAAAGTTGTAAAGCCAATTAATAAAAAAAATTATACACTGCTTTCATACATACCAAAGAAATCCTGCGTTTAGACGACTATATTCGTCTCTAAACGTAGGGTAGGATATAGTCGTCTAATAAGTGAAGAAATATAATATATTACCCTTCGTAAAACCTTTTATGTAGAGCCTATGAAATCGCCTTGCTTAAAGAGTGTATATCGCAAAAATTAATATGCCCCTAGACGTCTGGTCCATGGTGTTTATTTGAATACAGAAATGGCCCGTCACTGCGGGTGGGTTAATAATTGATAAATTAATGTTAAACAAATTCTACAGCTACAGCATTTTTAATGAGTGTGGAATTTCGCAACTCTAACTTTAGACTGTGTTAAACAGCATTTGTTAAGTCGATTCTATTACACTATCGATGATTTTATTAATGACAAAGTTGCATGGAAGCAACAGGCCTCGCATCTAGTGACCCACAAGTCAGTGTACTACTTGTAACGTATGTGTTGTGTTGTCTACTTATTGTAACCTTTTCTTTTCTATGAAAAGAGCAACTGCTGAGTTTCTTGCCGGCTCTTCTCAGAAGAATCATCTTTCCAAACCGGTGGTAGAGTCTTAACGTTTCATAAGTGACACAAGTTGTCCTACATGAAATAAATAAATCATTTATCATTTATCAACTTCCGACTTTTAAATTTGGTTACTAGCTGATGCCCGCGACTTTGGCCACGCGACCGCGTGGATTGAGGTTTTTTGGTTCACGGGGGAACTCATTAATTTTCCGCGATAAAAGTAGTCTAGTGTTATTCCAGACTATCTGTCTCTGTGCCAAATTTCATCCAGATCCGTTTAGCCGTTATTGCGTGATTTATAGATTTATTTATTTTCTCATAAATATATATACATAAAAACTAAGGAACAGAAACAACCGCGTTAGTTTAAAAATGTGTTGCAGCTGTTAACGCCCACCTCCAGGTGTACAAATCAGAAGAAAACATATCACAAACAGAAAAGTAATGTGATTGATTAACGAACATCCATTCATCCATCCAAACTTTCGCATTTATGATATTACTCAGTGGCGTGCACAAGGTTTCATACTAGGGTAGGCATTGGTAAGTCAGAATACCTATTTACCTACTGTCTTGATAAAAATGAGCATTGATGATACCACTTGGGTAAGCAGTGTTTTTATGCCTCTATGAACTGCACGCCACTGATATTACTCGTAGTATAGATTCATCTGTCAACGCGGCTCGGCTCACACCCGACAGCCGATAAACATTAGCACGACCAAATCAAGTTTTTATAAGCATAAGGCATTTAATATGGAGATTATGAACTTATTCCGTAATACGTTATGTACTGTTGTGACTGCCTCGTTGATCTAGTGGTTAGCAAGTTTGCCGGCGAGTGACGAGGCCCCGGTTCCTATTCCCAGGGAGGGTCAAAAAAAGTTTTTTTTCATCCTGTATGGAATAAATAAACTATTTTTTTTACAGATTTTTCATACAGGTGTCTCTTCTGATACGTCGTGCTTTGACTCTATAGTACATCTGTAGTGGGGCTAGACCCTAAGTTAAAGAGAGACTTACGTTATAGTTATTAGATACGATATGGTAAAGGAAGCCTTAAGTAAATACTTCTGGAAGAAAGTTTTTTCTCAAATTGACTCCTAAAATGCAATAGGATGTTAGGATTTAATGTTGGTGTATGCCGACAAAGTGCCCTCTCAGGAAGACGATAAATCATAGTTAATCACTCCACTGTAATTATTACACTCTTTTGTAATTACGTACGGTAGCCCAAGCACAATCAGCGTGCCAAATATTTTGTCTCGCTACAAAAGTGTCTGCTACGCTTTCGGGGCCCATCTGTTTAACAGATTTTGACGAAATTTGATAGGGAGACGTATTGGATCACTGGGACTTAGGTTCGTTCTCAGGGGATTTTAAAAAACCTAAATTTCACCTGTCACGGGCATCATCTAGTTTATATTATAATTATTATTAAGACATAAACATTACAATTATCCACCACCACCACCACTACAGCCCATTAACGTCCCACTGCTGGGCACAGGCCTCCACTCTCATAGGAGAGAGGGAATTAGAGTTTAGACCCACCACGCTGCTCCAATGCGGGTTGGCGGGCAACACTACAATTATCATTACATTATAATTATTTCTATTCGAAATAGAGAGATCTCAGGAGGACTCAGTGATCAGCCGCGAGACAGCGTTTGTCACATCGATCGCGCTTGGGCTGTGGCTTGGAAAGGGATGAATCACCGGCAAATGCGTGATAAATAACATACTTAATTACAGCGACAGCCCGACGGACGCCGGACACGCGTTTCTACGTCCGTCATGTGTCCGTCACGTGTCCGTAACGCGTCCGTCACAGCAGTCGCGGACGCTGTGACGCTTCGCGCGCGCTTCGATACGTTACTGGTTACTTGTTGACAGCTTCACGGGTCACAGCTTGTTACGCATTGGGGTTTCTGACCGCTCATTTCTCACTTTCTTTTTTGATTCACTACAAGTTAGCCCTTAACTGCAATCTCACCTGATGGTAAGTGATGATGCAGTGATGCAGTAGTGCTAAGACGGTAGCGGGCTAACCTGTTAGAGGCATGGCAGTTATTCGGTTTCTACACGACATCGTACCGGAACGCTAAATTGGCGGCACGTCTATGCCGGTAGGATGGTAACAAGCCACGGCTGAAGCCTCCCACCCAGGACAGATCAGGGAAAATTCAGAAATTATAAATTTCCAAACCCTGCCGGGATCGAATCCGGGACCTCCGCACGTTATTGCATCAGCACTCAATACTGCGCCACAGAGGTCGTCAAAACTTGCCAGCTCACTACTGAGTACGAGGATCCATTCTCTTCCCAGAATGAGAATGGTTTGGCCATAGTCCAACGCGCTGGCATTGCCGCAGTTTAGCCGACTTTACAAAGTATCAGACGTGATGGTGAAAATTAACCACGGTACTTTAAAACTAAAGCTACAACGGTTCCAAACGCGCCCTGGTCTGTGAAGAGCCCACAAAAAACTCAGCCGATAACTATGAAGAACTCTCGGGCTGGCTTGCTAACATGGTGGCTGGTTTTCGCTAGCAATAATATATCTTTCAACTTGTTTTCTCTATTTTTTTTTGTTTGGAACTCAACTTCTCTTCAGAAGTCGCTTGCATAAACATTTCTCAGGTAGCAATTAATTCACTTTGTCCTATATTTTATTTCGAATTATTTAGTATTTATGTTTATATGTATCTTTTATGTATGTATGTATGTATGTATGTATGTATGTATGTATGTATGTATGTATGTATGTATGTATGTATGTATGTATGTATGTATGTATGTATGTATGTATGTATGTATGTATGCATGTATGTACATATTATATATTTTAATTTTTAGTTGTTGCACTATCCTGCGCTCTTGTTTTATAATCTCCTCTCACCAAAGGTTGTCTGGAAGAGATTGCTTTAGCAATAAGACCGCCTTTGCACCCTTCTGTCTTATATTTTAAGCTTTTCTTTATTGTTATTGTTTTTAAGTGTGTGCAATAAAGACTTCATCTATCTATCTATCTACTCTCTGACATTTTCCTGTGGCAGCTCACGATCTTCTAATCCATATCTAATCTAAATATATAAAAGGAAAAGATGACTGACTGACTCACTGATCTATCAACGCACAGCTCAAACCACTGAACTGGTCGGGCTGTTTGGCATACAGATAGCTTTTATGACGTAGGCATCCGTTATGAACGGATTTTAGAAAATTCAACTCCTAAAGGGGTTAAATAGGATGTAAATGTTTGTATGAAAGTCCGTCATTTTTCAAGTTATATCCATTATTGGTATTTGAGCTTAAAGGTAAAAATAAAGAAGTACTTGCTTTTGAAAATTCTACCCAAAGGGGTGAAATAGGTAGGGGATAAAGGTTGTTTCGGAGTTTTAAGAACCTAACTCCACTCGTCCGCGGGCAAAAGGTAGCAATAAGTAAATCGAAGTTCCAAAAGATCGTAACAATATCGTGCAATAGATAAAACAATTTCACCATTGTAAAACTAGCGAGGTGCCATATTGGGATCTGCAGGGCGACATATCTTCTGCATCAATCATTGTTACAGTATCAATTGCTGTGATTGGCTGAATTTATGATATTCTTGCTGCGTCATTGGGTTTTGTCCAATAGTGGAAGAGTGTTATGCAATCAGAGGTGATTGCGATCGTTACACTGTAGCTGTCAGAGATACGCGGTCGCCCAACCGCTGTCTGTTGCGATCTGACGCTAATCCTCGTCAACTCGCAGATGGATGTGAGATACTTCACGTCAGTCATCGTAGAGTATTGAGCTAACCAAATCTGGAAACTGGATCTTTGTTGCTTGAATGCTGCAGTAACTATCAACACGCTTAGGAGAAGACTTGAGTCGGTTAAGCCAGCCATGCTCTACTTTATTTCAATAAAAAACATTTTAATTTTGAATAATTTGTAATACATTCCGGCAAACCTATGCCACCATTAATAATAACTACGCTTAAATAAATAAATAATATTTAATTATCACAATTTATTTTATCTAGACTTTTGAAGTTACATTCTTTGGATACACGCATCGTACATGGCTCGATAAGAGACTATTTTACATTCACAACGCGAAACAGGGATGCGGCTGGACCAATGCATGTTATCTTTTTTTACGCGGCATAAAATCATGGCGGCGATCATCTATGAAAAATATAGTTTGTTTTATTTATTAGCACAGCGATTATGTCACAAATTATAAAATTATTATTATTATATATAAAAAGAAAATTTTGCTAAAATGCGTCAAAGAATTCCTCCCCATCGCCGTCATCGGGCAAAGTGCCCAGAAGACTGGCAGCATTGCCACGCTGGATGGCAATGCTTATAACCTCTGGCCAAGGAATAGGCCAGCCCTCTGGCCACGTGTAGCGTCGACTAGTTTTTGAGAAAGTTCTCTGAAAAGGAAATGTGCATTCGGACCCCATGGCCCAAGCGTTTCGACCTCTGCAAACGGCGCAAACTCATAGTTACCTATGAGGCTGGTATATTTACGTCGCTTGAGGGTCTCCGCTGCTGCAGCGGCTGCGCCGGCACAAACTGCCGTGGCTGGAAGGTGGGATGGCGCAAGAGTATCGACGCAGGTTGCGTCCCACACCAAAGGCCTACCCAACTTCCAGGGCAGCAAAGACATACCGTCAGGTCTCTTCCCATCGTCACGTAACAAACCATTGGGTTCCAATATGGCTGGTAAGCCGGCGGTGGAAAGAGCACGGCGGATGATGTCATTGATAGAGGCGTGCCTTGCTATGCGGCCCGCGCTTTTACAGCACGATAGGCCATGGTGCCCTGGGCTGTCGACAGCTACTCCGCAATGACAACGGTGCGAGGCAACACAAGACGCACCGAGGCGTAAACAAGCAATGAGCCGGAACGTGAGGTCATCCAGCATAGTGCCTATACCGGGCGATGGCAGCGCCTGGAGCCAAAGGCCCGACTCCCATTCCCCCACAGCCAGCAGGCGAGCACGCTCCGCAGGATTGAGTGACGTATCTACTAAATTCTTCCGTATCAATCTGCAAAGCGGCTCGTCCCAACGACTCTGGGAGGCCGGGTAGGCGGGTAATCCCGTGTTTGGACAGGCCATTTTCCAAGCGTCTACTGCATCTGCCAAACGCGGCACCTCGAAAACAAAAAGAGAACCCGATAAGATATCCCTAGGATAGTTTATTATTTTGGGATCAAAAGTGTTCAAAATTGTACAGTTTTCTTTAATTTGAGCTGTAAGACTTTTTTTGACGGCCAAATTCTTTTCCACGTGTAGAACTTTGTAAGAGAAAGTTAACAACTGTTCCCAAGCACTCTTTGTGTTCTCTCTGGCAGCACAACGGACATATTTGGTTAGGCATTGAGCAACCGTCGGCCTCGCACCACGGGGGACCCTCTTTAAAATGGGAGTATTACTCTTTAAATTAGAGAGGTATTGCCAAAAAGGTTTATTATTAGGTATACTAGCTTGTGTTGTTGGAATAAACTGGGTTTTAATAGGTAAAGACACATTGCTAATTTTATGGATTTTACCACAATGTACCCTTAAACCTCTTTCACTATTAAAAACACGAGAACAGTGGGAGCAAGTTATCTGCGTAGCTGAAGGTTGACTGGCGCTGGTTCCGGCAACACTGCTGATGCCACCAGTTGGCGACATTAAAAAACTTAACACCTACTATTTATAAACAGAAAAATAGAAACGTTAACTATTCAAGTAAAATAAAAATCATACTATATACACAAAATAATAAAAGTAAATAAAAAAGTGTCATTGTCATCCAGAACAGACATCTTGACTTGACGACGAAAACGTGCCGTAATTGGATCAGCAGACGCAGTCACGATAAAGGCTCGGTAAGGGCCTATCCAAAGCCTGCAAAATGACTGCTACCATAGCAACCACTTTAATCTCCAGGCGATCTTTAACGTAACGTGTTACTTGAGCCTTGTTGATGGTTGACAAATGAGAATAAAATTGTTATGAATTACGTAAAGATCACATTGTTAAGATTAAGTTTGTTTTATTCCATCGTCCGTGTTTCTAATTGCAGTTCTTATCATACACCGGTGTTATATTTGTCATGTGAAACCGTCATCTATTCCTACTGATATTAGGGTATTATATTTTCAAATCTTCACTTACAAACTACACGTTTTATTTTCATTGACCAATTGATCCATAACTATGGTAAAGGAGAAAGAAAAATCGAGTTCCCTTCTAGAACGTTTTATACAAAAGTATAGCGTCTCGCCATCGAAGGGAGAGGCTTGGCAGGTTTTTTAATCACAGTCTTCCTTAGCTATCCACAGTTCAATCGTTCGACTTTCTCTTACACAATGTTACCCGTCGATTACTTTAAGTATGGGAAATGATAGTTTTTGCGACGTTTTTAGCTGGATTTATTAATGGTAATCGTTTCTGCTACTGCAGAAATTAATTTAAAGAAGAGCCTGTCACGACTTATTTCTAATAAGGTAATTAAAAGTAAGTACGACTTACTAGGTAAATCTCTCAAGTCTCATCATCCTAGTATGTTGTCGGTTTTCTAATGATTCTGCTTATTTATTGTACAAAATATTCTTACAAAAAAATTGCAAATAATGTTTTTTTTATTAAATACATTTATTGAACATAATTCAATAGAACTTAATGCTAGCTAGCCTAACCTAATTACTATATAAATCATGCCCGCGTGGAATGGTGGCAAGAATGCTGGCTGCATTTCTGCGCTGGACAGCCAGGTTTATCCTTTGCGCAATAAATGAGCCAGCCCTTCTGTCACCGATAAGGGGTATTCATTTTAGCACTAGTGCGGTTAAATTCCGTCCAACAAAACAACAGCTGTATAGATGCTGCCATCTTTGTCGAGGTTTGTAGTCATGCTAATATTATAAATGCGAAAGTGTGTTTGTCTTTCAACCACGCCGCACCAGAGCAACGGAATGACGTAATTTTTTGTATAGTTGAGAATCTGGAGAATGATATAAGCTACTTTTTATCCCAGAAAACTTAGGACTTCCCGTGGGAACTATAAAAACTTATTCTACGCAGACAGGCATCAGCTGCTACTACTACTATTAATTCATCATTTCTCTATTTTCTTAGCAAATATACACATTAAATTGTCTACATATTGTAACTTGTTGCCTGGAAGAAATTGCTACTTAGCAATAAGGCCGCCCTTTGTACTTCTTTGTGTTATTTTATGTTTTCTGTAATTTACTTTTGTTATGTGTGGTACAAATAAAGAGTTTAATAATAATAATAATAATAATAACTTTTTCTTTTCTATGAAAAGAGCAACTGCTGAGTTGCTTGCCGGCTCTTCTCAGTGGAATTATTTTTCCGAACCAGTGGTAGAGTCTTAACGTTTCGTAAGTGACACAAGTTGTCCTACATGAAATAAATAAATCATTTTATCTTTTACCTTGAGTACATTCACCTGCTGCATTGACCGAGGGTTTTGTGTTCATATTTTTTTACGAACAAGGCTTTATAAATAGGCACTTTTAATGAAAAAAAAACCAACAACAAACACACAATAGAGTGACATTTTATTAATACTTAAAGGTATTTTCAGTTGTTATACCCTCTTCTTTCATGCTCGTATGTTAATAGCCTCTGGATCGGTTGTGTAGCAGAAGCCAATGTAGAACTTTGCTCAACGCTTGAGGGTCGTTGCATTGGATTTTGTAGCAGTGCGTTTGTCTGTGCGACGGTCTGTACGAAACAAACATATTAAGCTTTAGTAGACAAACACACACAACTAATTTTCGGGAGTGGAAGATCTCGGGTTCGCCGGCAGGGTCAATTTGGGACTTTATTATTTCAGAATTTGATCCGGTCCGGAGGGATAGTACGCACCCGAGTTGAATGCAGTCGGGGCCTGAGGTGACGGATGGGAGGATCTCCCTACCCCGCCCGCCCTTACCCCCGCGGATAGTGTTGGCAAGTGCTGTCTTTGACATCTTTCGTACGATATACATACGTATACGGAGTGATTTATATGTTAAAGTTGTTAAAAATTTTTATGTTCACATTAACGTTGTGATTTCAACATTAACGTATCAAATCCGTTAGATTTGGAATAATTGTTTTCTTGCTCATACTACCTAGGTTATGTAAGTTGCCATTTAGTAGATAATACGGACTAAACGGATACGGATAATACGGAGTACGGGAATTTTTGTCTAACGGCCAAGCATTCGTTAGAGTTGAGAAAATAGGTTGAGTTGATGGTGGTGGTGTCAGGGGTGGTGATGGTGGACTCAACGTAGTCTTGTTTGCCCTACACCTAGAGTGTTTTTGTAAAGTGTGATCCCAGAAGCTCTCGATGGAGGTCCTGAATGAAGCAAGGTGAAGCTGAATGAAGAGGTGACGAAGCGAGGCTTCTGGTGCAGCCCATCCTTTTTACTCCTAAATTTTTATGGACACACCCAACATTAGACGTTTGATCATAATATAATCAATTAATTAGGTGATCATTCCTGATGAAGACTTGAATTATTTCATGAAATGATCAATTCAGCTATATGATTTCGCGATTTAGTAGTGGAGGGACCGTTAATGTTTACTATTCCTAGATTCAGTTCTTAAATCATCTCATTGACAAATTTGAAGCTCTAACGTATCAAAACCGTTTATGTCGACATTTCCTAGAAAATGCTGGCACATACATACTCTTTGATCGAACGCGTGTTACTTGTTGTTCGCATAACAATCAAGTCGCTTACCGTGTACATTTTAAAAAATAACTGATTTAAGAGTATCAGTAACAAAAAAATGTGTTTTTATTTATCGCCAAGCACTCGAAATGGCGAAAAAAGCTATGGATAACTTTTTAATCTTGGCTTTAATGGCAGACCGAGTCGATATACCGGATTATCAAAAATAACATTAGCTGTAATACAAAAAGAAGCTAAAGAAGCTTACGAAGAACGAAGAGGTCCTTACCTTTTCATTCTTCGTAAAAAAGATGATTATAATCATATAGTAATTCACAGAGCTAAGACTTTTATCTGAGTAAAACAATCGTCCCTACTTGTCCGAATGATTTTATTTTCTTTACTTAAGAAATGAAGTACATTTTGGACTTTATTATTGTGTTTCAATCAATATTTTAAATGTTCTTAAAATAATACAACCACTGCTTGTTTTTGTAATTTATTGATACAACTATCAGTAATACGGTCACAGCACTAGCACATTCCTAAGCTCTGCATTCAACTCAGGTGCGAACAATGTTTACTACCATTGCTTAGAGCCATATTATCTAAAAATGACGGTTTTATGTTATGTACCTTAAAGTTTTTAAATAAGGAGTATAATTCTTTTTTAGAGAATTGTAGTGTGGGATGTGGGAGTGATTGATATGTATTCGTCCGCACCAATAGGAAAATCTTCCTCCGAGCTGGTGTTGTGCCCGGGGAGTTTTCTGGTCCGACCGTTGTAAGTTTGAACGGTTTATATAGAGCGCTATTCTCAGAAAAAATCGGTATCGGGATTCAGGCTTGTATGTAACTTATAAGTTTTCAGTCGATTATCTATCCTGCGATGTATAGTCGATTTCAGGAAGCGAAGGAATTAATGTAATCAAATATGGCTTCAGGTCACGTGATTAAAATTGTCATTGGACATATAGTGATGCGAACATTGACAGACTAGTTGTGAATGAACAATTGAATGAATACATTCTGAAATCGATTACCACACACTATGATTACGAAATAACCTTGTGATGTTGAAGAAGGTAAACCTTTACTTTTAGATTAAACCTTTCACTAACATCTTATCACTTACTTGATAATAGTCGTCAAAGCCCGCCAACCCACCTACTATTAGACAGTCGAAATTGCTGGGCTTGTCCAAAAATGCTCTAAAGACATATTTTCTTTCAAATTGAAGACGACTAGCTGTTTATTCTATATAATTCTATGGTATGTATGTGTATGTATCTAATACGTAATAAGTAATTCACTGCAAGGCGAGTCACTGCAGCCTAAACCACAGGGTATCCTACATTAGGCTGCAGAGACCGACCATGCATTGTTATTATAGACCTAAATCTTACTTTTGTTAAATTTTGAGAAATAAATTTCATTTAATTTATTTTTATTTTATTTATTTTATTGTATATTTTAGTATTTTATATATATTGTAGTTTGAGTAAAATATTTTTATGTGTTATATTATGTAGTATTCTGTGTGTACTGTATTATTTGATTAAGTAGAAATTTTGAGCACCTGGTTTCTTAGCGTTTTCTTATCTAGTCGGGCCATAATTAAGTATTGGGGTTTTCTGACTAGAAATTCCCAGTAATAGCTTCGAGTTAGGAAGTTGATGGTATTTCACCCCCGTTCCTCGGAGAGCACGTTAAGCCGTCGACCCAGTTATTATCACTAATATTATGATAATAGTCGTTAAAGCCCGCCAACCCACATCGGAGCAGCGTGGTGGGTCTAAGCTCTCATTCCCTCTCTCCTATGAGAGTGGAGGCCTGTGCCAGCAGTGGGATGTTAATGGGCTGTAGCGATTAAGACCCTACATCATATATAAATATATTTATACATATATAAATAAATATAATTACTTCCGTGTCAGCATCACTGCTGTTTCGTCGATAATAGCGTGGTAAGCTAAGTTTATTGCATCGTGGTAAACTCAAAAAGAGTACCAAAAGTTCTGCACGAACTTTGGCATGATATTAGGGCCCGTATTAATGAATCGACATAAGTATCGGTCTATCTATGGCTATAACCAGTCTTAAACATAAAATGACCGATGCTTGAGAACGTGTTCTTAACCGATGTTGGTTTATTAATACAAGTACAAAAAAAAATCCGTTAATAAAGCCAAGTCGTTGAAAATAAAAACTAAAAAGCACCAGAGAACACCCGAAACGTACAACATCAATAGAAGCAGCGAAACGATTTTTTTGTGCCGGCGCGGCCGCTGACTGCTTGCTGTAATAAAGAGATTAAAGATCTGCGAAACTAATATAACGATATTCGATTTTTACAATCGACTAAACCCGCTCATATCATTCAGTCTATGGTTTACTTTTCATGTCACATCTTTATGGAATCATTCAATTTCTATATGTCAAACACCCATTAAGTCATTAGTCTGTGTTTCTATTTTGGGATTCTTGCAAGTTATTTGTTAGATTAATAGCTTCTTAGTGCATAAATTGAATTACTTTTGAGTATACTAAGAACTATAAATGTTTTACTTCAGGAAATAAGACATTTGTGAGTGATTTGCAATACACAACAGTGAAAATATTGTTAGCAAAGTTGAAATGTCGTGACTGGTATGTTTTGTTTACATGATTTACTCTGCCAATTGGAAGCGACTGTAGATACAGTTAGCGTCATCTAAATTACACTGTGGTCACCGCTACAGCGGATAAATAAAATCAGAAGGACTAGAATTCAGAGCCGTTAAACCAGTTATATAGAAAAAATGGATAAATTAAAACTTACCGCATGTCATAGTTGGTGTCGGAGTGTAGTTCGCACAGCAATCTTCGCTTGCAGCTTTCGCTCACTGCGGGTAGAGCTTGCGGTAGAGCTGTCACGCCGTCTGATCGACGAGAGAATCGGTTGCCGTAGCTGGAAACAGTTGATAACAACAAATCATTGATAATAATATCCTTAGACCTTGGATGAACATTAGACTCATTGAGAAATTATGTAGTCTAAGTATACGACAAAATTGGTTGAATAGATGGGCCGTGAAAGCCAGGTTGTACATATTTATTTATATATGGTAAAAGGGTAGCAGACAGACTTACTCATTATAATATGTATGGATCAGTCAGATCCCCTCAGGAGAAACTCAGCTGGGTTTTTTAGGGGTCCTAAAAACCAGCTGAGTTTCTTGTAGGCTCCGGGGCGCCTTTGATTTTACCACCACCACGTCTTATATTTTATTGACGTTAATAAAGCGTTAATTCTTTTATTCTTTGGTACATTGTACAATGTGTAATAAAATAATAGTGATTGAGGCAAATTTGACTTCATGATGCGTAGCTGATAAACGCCACTAATCCAGCGAGACAACCATTTACAAAGTATGTACATTTCCTTTACCTAAATAATATAATTTATATATAATAATATAATTTACCTTTGACTGGTACATTCATCAAGTTGATCGTAAACAAAGAAGCAACCGGTCGTTACTCAGAACCGGTACCTCTTTGACCGACACGAGAACAACTAAATGGTGAAAACATTTGTCGCGTGCTCATACGACAAGAGAGCTTTCACAATACATATCTGCATTGCAATTACCCATAAGTTTTCTTATATGACCCATAAGAATAGCATTTTTGATATTATATAACGTACATCGACGTACAGCTTAAGGATAGACACTTATACATTATGTAGGTATCCATCCTTACAGTGGGTTGACTCCCATACCTACAAATTGCATGCCGCAGGCTAAACTACCTACCTATGCCTTCGTTGACTAATCTGCATACTTATTAATTTTATGCTAGAATGACCAAATTTAATAAGTACTGAAAATTGTACAAGCTTGGAGATACGCTTAACTGTCTTGGCCATGTTTTGCGTACGTACTAGACTAAGAGATAACTGCATTTTTGGTAACTATCGCTAGAAAGGCTGATTTCGTATTTGGTGGGTCCTAGGCTCTCCACTAGTGAGAAATCTGCCAGTTTGCCCGCATGCGGATGAGCCCTTTCCTAGATAAGGCCGCTCAAAGACGTGTTATGGTTACCAAGAATGAATAATATTAATTAGAAAGGCTACTGATTCCTGTATAGTATTAAAGTATGCACAGTACCTGTACAGTACATGTAAACTGTATGAAAACTGACGCTATTCATCGGGCCATTCGCTAGATATCACCTCTCAAAGACGTAAAAAACTTACAAACTATAAATAATTTTAGCAATTATTAGAAAGTACACACTTCTAGTATATAATATGACGTGTTGTCACGTTCATTTGCTATTAAATATTATAGAGGCGTAGAATTAAATTGCTGGCCTATTCTTAATACACTTGATTATTTATGCCAAATTTAGTTTTCCTACTTTAAGTTAGAATTTTTTTTGTTTCGTATTTAAAGATCTCATTACTAGTAATTATCCTGTTTCAGATTGTATTTACGATTTTAGTATTATCTCAGCCGATCTAAAAGATAATATATGTTATTTTGTATACTTACTTAAATATTAATAATAGGGAGGTTTTAACAGTACGGCTGCATCAGCAGTGTGAAAGCGCTCTAAGATATTTAATATGGCTTTCACATTTGTGTAATACACGGATACGTGTCCTTCCGCCTCGTACTCATTTCTACATAACTCGCTTGGAGCTCAAATAAGCACTTTTTACTTTATAAGCCGGGCTCTGAATATTCAGATCGGTTAAGTAATAGTAAGCTGAATTTTATAAGTAGAATTAAGCGGTGATAGCCTAGTGTTTTCAGAGACGTTCTACCTCCTAATCCCATAAAAATATTTAAAAAACCATATCCTTGCTAATATCATAAATGTGAAAACGTGTCTGTCCGTTTGTCAATCTGAAACTCTTTAAAGGCCCATCTTTTCAACCGACTTTGATGTGGTATAGGCGTACGTTACATAGGACACAGGCTACTTTTTTCCGGACAATTAAGGAGTTTCCCCAGGAAGTCACGCGGGCGAAGTCGCGGGTATCATATTATAGTAATGAATAAATGGGGTTTTATATATTGTGTCTTTTGACTTGCGACATCCAAAAATAAGTTTTAACCATTTCAGTTCGCCGTAAGTTTGAATGTTTTACATACTGTGTATTCCTATTGTTTTTTGTGAATTTTATATTGGGTTTTATATGCCTTTCAATAAATATTTTATTATAATAATAATAATACATAGAAAATACGAGAGTTATTTTATAATGTTCTCAAAAATGCGTGAAGTCGGCAAATCCGCCCTTTCCAGCGCACTTTGTGGACTCTAGTCAAACCCTTTTTATTTTGGGAGAAGACTAGTACCAGTAGAGGCGATGGATTGAAATGATGATATTTATAATGAGTCTTAGTAAAAAAGTACGTAAGTAAGTAACACTACCACCACCACTTCAGCCCATTATCGTCCCACTGCTGGGCACAGGCCTCCACTCTCATAGGAGAGAGGGAATTAGAGCTTGGACCCACCACGCTGCTCCAATGCAGGTTGGCGGCTTTAACGACTATAATATCATGTTCGTCATAATAACCAGGACCGACGGCTTAACGTGCTCTCCGACGCATGGGGGTGAACAACTTCCTAACCGGGCTAGTACTGATAATTTCTAGTCAGAAAAACCCAACACTTAATAATGGCGTAATGATTACGATGAGTATTAAATAAATCATTAGAGTGCTGGAGCTGAGGTGAATGGGTTCGATTTTTCATCTCGAACTCGCCACACTCTCTTCTCAGATTAATTGCTTTAACACCTTCGCTGCGATACGAGGTTGAAATAGCCCCGACCGAGACTTTCGTTCCGTGCGCACGCCAAAAATGCTGTTCTCTCATTCAGTGCGGCGAAGGTATCTTTACCGTCTATTGAAGTAGGTAGGAGATAAATATACAGATATTTTTCCTTCGTCAAATGCAATACAGATCCGTAGCTAACTTTATTCGGGGCTATTTGCACCTAGTTCCGCACCAAAGACAATAAGTATTACTTCAGGGCGGTTATAGGTCCAAAAAGCCCCGAACCCCGCACCGCGCACCGAACTGTCGCACGCGCTGCGCTCGACAACAGTGACGTACTGAGTCGATAAAGGATCACACGCGTTGAAATCGTGCTTTTTCTATAATGTCTCGTCCCGTTAAAAGGAGTAGAAAAATGACAAGTTTCATCGGTGTGCTTGCCAAAACCCGTAAGTAGATTTAGTGTTTTTTTATTCAATAAGTTTCATTCATTTTAAATGCCGCATCTAATGCCACTCATTTCAAAATTCCCACTGGATCTCGATTTTTCAAAACCAATATGTTTGATTGCAATGAAAAAACAGCTATGCGAACTATATATTGTGTGTAACGTTCAAATTAGAATACATAAAATGTTTTTCAAACGTAGCACTTAGCAGATTTTGCATGTTCACGTTTTGCATGTAGCGGTTTGGAAGATTTCATAAAGATTGGCTCAGTAGTTTGGCTGTGAAAGAGTAACAGTAACGTATTCATAATATTAGTATGGAGTTATTTCCCAAGATCGTTCTTGCTGTGTTGATGTCTAGTTATGAATATAAGTATATTATAGAACTTCAGATCCTGGAGAGTTCTGCTATGATGATTAACATTTACACTTAATTATTTTTCAGGTATGGCTATACAAGTTAAGCACCTCTTTCAAAGGGGTTAAAAAAAAACACGCGTGATACTGATGACGGTTTACGGTCATACATTTGAAAAAATATTATCTTATAGTTTAAATATGATAATATTTTTTCAAATGTATGTCTCTTTATTTTTTATATATTAGATAGATGAAAATTTCTTATTTGGCACCCTGTGATACAGCAAAATGCGAAAAAAACGTTAATCTAAGTCTTTGCAGGCCTTTATAATAGCATTGTTCTGTCTTTTTGAAATGTTGTTTTAAAATACTTAATTTTTAAGTTAAAAACTGACACTAAAATATTTGAGCACAATTTTGTTATATTTGCCTTTCAATAAATTACATTTTTAAATTTATCGATGTTTCAGTTCCCATCACTACATTACGACGTTTTGTACCCTAAAATCAGTGCGTAACGAGGTAGAAACAGCCTCGTTTCTAATTTGTTTATAACTTCTAATATAAAAGTCAGATCTTCAAACACTGCCAGTTCAATATACCTACTTTATTTTATTACATAACAGTTAATTAGAAATAAAAACTCATATATTAATTTGTAAAGGCTTAAATTCAGGTTTTATCAGATAAGTCTTACGGGGCAAGATAGACCCCGTAACGCAACATGTGGAAGTTTTAAAAATTTGTAGCAGCGAAGGTGTTAGCTAAATTGAATAACCACTAGTTTTATTTCACTCGGACGTAATTGGGGCAAACAAAATTATATAGCGAGCTATTTTCACTGCTTTTTGTGATTAAGAATCAGATTAATAATGGCCTCCCAAAATGTGTATGGGTTGGTACTTGGTAGACTTGCTAGACACTTGATTTTTTTTTGTTTAGTTAGGCCCGTTTGCAGAAACGCCGGGTTACGTTTAACCTGGAATAAATTAGAAATTTCGACACAAGTTTTATACGAATTGTGGCAAAGTAGCAGCTAACTCTGGGTTAAAAATAAGAGCGCTTGCCTGCAATCGGACATGATAGTAAGTGGTATATATAATATATTATACGAGTATGTCTTTTCGACGACGTAGAAGGTCTACTAATAGAGAGCATTATCAGAAACACCACCTAAGCGAAGTCTAACCAAGCCTGCCTAAGGAATCGAACTCAGTAAGGTAACTGGAACTGAGAGTTTAGACATGTTTTTTTTTCACGTGCAGGCATCTATTAACTCCTTAAACAGGTCGGATCATCCACGATTTCCTTACACAATCGGGGGGCAGCTAGAATTTTTCCGATATTGATGAGTACAATAGCGGTTTATTACTAAAAACCTTGGACCCATCGCGAAGCACTTTGCCTTCTCGGTGTATTATTAATAGCTTATTATATGAGCCAAAAATTGTACGTAATATGCATTTGTATTTTTACTCACTTGAATTGAATTGTCGCAGAACTAAAACTTTTTTAGAGCTACCATAAGTAAATAGGTCGAAAAAGAAAAACGAAGGAAAGCTTTTTCATATTTCTACGCAAAGTTTACAATATTTTTGCATGATTTTTTTGAAGTGAAACTTCGTTAGAATCGTTGTGATTTGAAATTTCAACGAGACGAAAAAGCGACATCAAACAGAGACAAACATATTCATAAATAGGATTTAGCTTGCGAGAGGATGAGATAGAACACAAGTTATATTTATCTCATTCTCTAATAGGCTACTTTTCTGAAGATTCACTTCTGCCGTGTGATTCACATTTTCACATTTTCAGAAGATTCACTTTTTTTTACAGAAAAGTTAAGTATTCTATGGATATGTTGGTATTCATCCCAGTTATAACATTAATCTAAAAAAAACACAGCGTCTTAGGGCAAACACATACATTTACCGTCTCCGTTCTGTCGTAGGTAAAAACAGAGGTCGTCTATGGTTCAACATCATCAATTCTATTTACGTTCTAAAACCTGTTGATAGATACATTTCACTAGTTGGTACTACAGTACAGGTCATTAATAATAATCAATTAGTTATCATTCCAAACGATTCGGATAGTAAGCGTAACAGCTCCATGACGCGGGTTGCGTGCTCGCGCTAGTCATGTTTATATCCGCCTGTGTAGTTTTTCGTTTTACTCGTAGATAATATAGAATTACGTGGATCAGGAAAAATACAGCATGCAAAGAGGTCTGTAACGCACAAGTGTGCAACGTAGATGCTATGATTAAGCAGGTTTTTTTGACGACCTTCCTAGTGCAGTGGTGAGCGCTGTGGTCTTATGTGGCGGATCCTGGGTTTGATCCTCGGTAGGGTCGATTTTGAAATTTATACTTTCTGATCTTTGGTCTGGTCTGGTAGGAGGCTTTGACAGGCTCGTTACCACCCTATCTGCAAAGACGTGCCGCCAAGCGATTTAGCGTTCTGGTACGTATAGTCCCACCAACTTATCTGGCCCGGTGGACAAAATTGGAACAATACTCAATACTCAATATCATTTATTCAATATACCTAGGTACACTGTAGGTACACTTATTGACGTTAAAAATTACTTACTTATAAAACATGATGGTGATAATCGGTTACGGTATCTTAAAACTAAAGCTACGAGGGTTCCAAACACGCCCTGGTCTGAGAAGAGCCCACAAAAAAACTCAGCCGGATTTTTTTTTATTATCACCATCTCACAAATCATCGACAATCAATCGAACTAATGTTTATGTCTGTTTTTGTTTTATTTTTATTTTTAATATGACGCTGTCACTGATGTTAAGTTTGTAGGACTATAGCCGAATATAAACCGATTATAGGGGTAATCCATATAACTGTTTAATACATATAACTGCCGTACCCTTAACAGGTTAGTCTGCTACTATCTAAGACTACATCATCAAATGGGAAATCACAGTCAAGGTATAATTTAATGAGGATTATTTTTTTATCCACTACAAGTGAGCCCTTGACTGCGATCTCACCTGATGGTAAGTGATGATGCAGTCTAAGATGGTAGCGGGCTGATCTGTTAGGGGCATGGCAGTTATATTAAACCCATACCCCTATTCGGTTTCTACACGGCATCGTACCGGAACGCTAAATCGCTTGGCGGCGCGTCTTTGCCGGTAGAGTGGTAAGTAGCCACGGCCGAAGCCTCCCACGCCAGACCAGGGAAAATTCAGAAATTATAAATTCCCAAATTGACCTTGCCGGGGATCGAACCCGGGACCTCCGCACGTTAAGTCAACGGCGCAACACACTGCGCCAGGGAGGTCGTCAAAAAATAAACAAAGTTTTAGTTGATTACTATTTGTACTTAAATACAAAATTAAGTATGCCGTCACAATACGTCAGCGCGAGCTAAAAGAGAATAGCGCTATCTATTGGTGATGTTATAGGTCATTGGTAGGAATGTCATTGGTAGGAATGTCATTCCGAACCAGTGGTTGATTCACTTGGCGATTCAAAAGTATTTGTAAAAGTTTATTTGAATAAAAAACATTTGAATTTGAATTTGAATTGATGTAGAATTTTAGTTACTCGTTCTATTTCAATGTTATAGGTGTGAGAATTAATCATGGAGACTTACTGATAATTATGATTGTCAACGGTCTCCAGGGTGAGGATGTTGGGAGTCAGCGCCGAGATGATGATACCAACGGGCACCAGCGCCGTGACCAGGTGAAGGAGGCTTTTCCAGGGGTTCCCGCTGCAAGGTAAAGATTAGGGAAGTTTCTTTAAAGATGTCTTAGCATGATTGACGTATAGGATTTCTGTCTGGTGGGAGGCTGCGGCCATGGCTTTATACCTACCGGCAAGGACGTGCTGCCAAGCGATTTAGCGTTCTGGTACGAGGTCGTGTAGACATCAACTAGGACCTAGAACTCGCGGTATCCATAAGATAGTTTTAACTATATAACTATTGTATTGTAATAGTTATATAGTTACAAGATACAGTACAGGATATAATTCAAATAATTGATAATGTTTCAGGCTCAGCCTTTCAGAAAAATGAGAGTTCTGAGGTCAACTTTGGACGTTAGAAAATCTCCACTTTGAAAGCCCCCCATTTCGTCAATTTTAGGGGAAAAATTAAAAAAATAAATATATTTTTGGATCTATTCCTAATTATCTTTAAAATGATATACCGCAACCATAGATAACGCTATTAAAAATATTTTACTTCGCAATCGCTTCTGTGAGAGCCCCCCTGAAATAAAGATTTTTATAACTTTATAAGCCATATTCGGCTAGAGGCCATCGTTTTACATATTATATTTAAATTTGAAGTAATTACTTTTAGTAATTCAGAAGTTATAAGGCTCCGACAGACGGACGGACGGACGGATGGACGGACAAGTGCAAATTCACTTAAGTAGACTCAGAGACCTTTGCTTCGCTCGGTCAATAATGTAACTGTCATAATCCTGTGTTAGCACAGAATACTTAATAAGGTATTTACCTTAATGGTGTTAAGCCGTTGCCGTCATCTCACTACCAAGTCACACTCACATTATCCAGGAGAGATCGCAGTCAACTTTTAGTGGAATAAATAAAAAAGGAAGTCTCTGATTGCTCTAGATTTAATGATGCCCCTGGTTTGCAAAAGGTGTGTCTGTACGTCTGCGACGTTTTCATGGCCCATCCTCTCAAACGATTTTGATGAAATTTGGTACACAGATAGGTTGCATCCCAGGGCATTTTATCCCGGAAAATCGGAGAGTACCCACGACATTCAAATGACCAAATTCGCGCAGACGAAGTTGCGGCCATCATCCAGAATAAAGTTATAAGTAAGTAGGTACATAATATATAGTTCGCGCGCGAGTTGAATGCAGAAAATGTATGGTGACACATACATTTACTCTGCATTCAACTCGCGTTGCGAACTGTACATTATTCACGGCACCTTGTTAGCGTTCGCAATCCAACCGATTAATACATGCAGTGACCGATTAGCAAATACCTACTGCGATGTCCTCCGTGTCGGCGATAGACTTGTAATACCTAGTCTATTACATATCTGTTAATCTGATCTGTGTAGAGTTTAATTAATTAAAGACTATTAAACGTATATTTAAAGCGTAAAGCGGTGATAGCTTAGTGATTTAGACGTTCAGCCTCCAGTTCGGGTGATCGGGGATTCGATCCCCGGACAAGTACTTTGAAGTTTATTGAGACCTATAAGCAATTAAATATGACTTTCTATAAACGGCAAAGACAAACATCGCCTGGAAACCTGAATATCTGAAAGTTCTCCATCAGGTATGTTGTTGTTGTCAAAGGTGTGAAGCTCAGAGTAAGAATAGGTGTGAAGTCTATTAATACACACTTGGCTAGCGTGGTAGACTATGGCCTAATCCCTTCTTATCAAGGTTTAAGCTGACAAGGATAGCGGAGGCTTAGTAATATTAGTAGAGGCGTTTGGCAACCTATGCGTGTACGGATCCCTAAAAAAGACTTTCGCATTAGAATTAAGTTTTAGGAAACGGAATCGCACCGTAATTCATGATAGAACAATTTATCAAGTGCGCGTAATTGCAGTACTTACATAAAGCAAGAAAGCGTCGGTGAGCACTCAAAATCTCGTCATCACTTTAAAACATATGATTAATTCCGTGCGATTGGTGAAAGGACACAGTTTGCGTGCGCTGCCAGTAATTATGACGTTCTAACATCTTGGTGGACGAGGCTTCCAATGAGAAGTCAATTTATTAGACTATGTTAGGGCGAAAACTTGGCGGAAACACTTCGAATAGAACAGGACAAAACATTAGCGCGAAACGTCGCGTCAGCGCGCGCTCTTTTATATCGAGCGGCATATACCTGCGCGACACGACGCAACGTGCTTACCAAACGACTCGGGTGTTTCGCGGGTTTTGCCCTATCCTGTCTGTAGTGTGTATTTACCCTTAATGCGTCGATTACAAGGTTACTGCCTATCGAAATTGATAACTATACATTTTGTCCTCTTTTGTTTCTTTTATATCGAAGAAAAATCTGATTAGGATGGCTCTAGCTATGCCTAATAGTAGAGCATAACTGTGACGCAACTACGGCCTATTTGGGCTGCAAGTTACAAACGCCAGCCTATGTTTTATCTAGTGCTTTCGTCTACAAAATGTTTGTGTAATTTTGTTAATTTTTTATAGGCAATAATTAAATAAAAAATAAAAATAATTAAAATAATGCCTACTTAACTTTTTCCAGATATTAGGAAAGTTTTGCTCATCTCTGCTTTTGCTAATGGCTAAAGCCCACTGTCGCAACAAAACTATCTAGATTCCGCCTATGCGTATTGCAATTTCTAGATTGCTTTACTTAGATTATAACGTACGCTTTAGACTTTCTTTATTGTGTTATATCAAATTCAACTCATGGCTCAAAAGCTAGATTAATATCTGCAAGAACTAATAAGGAAGGAAGTCTTAAAAATTTGATTTACATTCTTGTTCGAGCATGAATATTTATTGTATCAGTTTTGGTGAAAGTAATTTAAACAGATTTAATGATACAAACTCTCTAAGACAGTGATATTATTTTTCCATATTATGTCAAGCTCATGGAATAGAAAAATTAATTAGTTAATCCTTAAAAACAGATAGGTAGGTTTAAATGCTAAATATCTTCAACTGAAGAACAAAATATTGTATTTGTATGAAAAATCCAACTTCATTATTGCTGAGTTTAAGATGAAGTGCTTTGTGATACGAAAATCTGCTTTGAATCGCACGATTTGATTTGTATTCTAAATCCATATAATGCAGGCTCGTAGCTTATTGTTTTTGTAAGCACAGAGTGGGAAGGTTTCCAATGGATCTAATTTAAGGGTGGCTTTCCTTTAATATCTACGATCCTATAAAATCAAGCGCTCCTATTGGTGGGTTTGACAACATGTTAGGCTTATCAACGTAGCACATCTCTGGTGGAAAGGCACCCTAAAGGAAGTTGTCACGTGGACCCTGTACAGTGACGTGCACTCGGAAAGACCCATTTCCAACAATGAAAGAACTAGAAGTTTAATTCGTTCTAATCCCCTAAAACAGACCTTCATTATCATGGACTTCCGCAGAGTAACACCTGCTTCTATCCAATACCATTTCCAACACTAAGGAAACTTACTGGTGCATAATAGACAATTTAATATATTACCGTCTTTTAATGTTTTTTGAATTCTCCTTAGCATCTTTCTCGTCATCTTTGAAGTCGAGTCCAAAATTATCATCGTCACCGTCTGAACTAGGTTTCTCCTTGAACGGATCAGGAAGCTTGTAAAGTCCTCCAGCTGGTATCTTTTCAGGAGTTTCAACAATTGGTTTAGCTCCTATGCTGGTGCTGTATTTCCATTCCTTGTCTCTTGGTGACATTGTTTTGAATTTATAGGGCGTGTCTATTGAGTCTGAATGAGTGGGTGGCTTGTAATTTAATTTGTAGTAATCACCCGGAGATCTGAAAAAAATTAGGTTTTAAAATTTACTTGTAAGCTTCTCAAATCTAGGCCTCCACCTTAGTGCCTAGATTTGAGAAGCTTACAAGTAAATTTTCTATATTTATGTATCAAATTAAAAAACGCTTGTTGGTAAAGAAACTTTATGCGGCGTAGAGAAAACGTGTTGAAACCACTATGTTGAATCTTTTTGCGTTAACTCATTAACTTAACACATAAACAATATTATGTTTCTTCTATTTCTCCTAAGAGACGCTATACCCTATATCAGAACAGTATTAATTGTGGGTTTTACTTTCGCGGATATATATTTCAAAATTGCTACATATCTTGATTAAGCTAAAACATACCTGAAAAATGATGATGGATTTTTGTTTACTGGTGTAAAAAGTTCTTTTGTTGGTTGTGTAGGAACCACAAATGCATCTTCACTAAAGAAATGTCCCAATTGTGGACTTGGTTTAAACTCTTTATCTGAAGTATTCCTGTTATCTTCTTGTTTATCTAGCTTCGATGGAGTGAAAAAGGTATCAACTTTCCAATTACTAGAGTCTAATTTGGGTATTGTAGGTTTTTCTTTCTTATTTTCATCGGTAAATAGATAAGTTCTATTGTCGAAATCATCTTGTTTATTTTTGATATCATCAGCATCACTTTTATCACGAAATGATTTATCAAATTCTTTAGGATTTTCTTTAGCTAAATCACTTTCTTCCAATTGATCTTTAAGTTTTTCACCACTTTCAGATACGACTTCTTCGTCCCTAACACTTTTGGCTTCTGAATTGTCGCTATAATTATATTTCTTTGTATGAACGTCGAAATCTTTCACTGGATACAAAGTAGTGACATTTAGAGCGGTTCCGTATTCCTCATTTTGGTCTACTTCGTGACACATTGCACCAGTAATCACATAGGCTGTGTATAATATAAGTATCTGTAAAGATGAAATAGGTAGTAAATTTATTTAAGGACTATACTCGGAAGGAAGTGCTTTCCACGTTACAGGGAGTCCTAGTTTGGAAATTACTGCCCCACTAGTTCTAAGTGACACTATTGTGATAATTTTTCTAATAAATAAATAAATTAAATGATGATGGCCGCGATTGCGTCCGCTCGGATTAATTTGTTTTTATTCCCGCGGGAAATCCTTCATTTTCCGGGATAAAAAGTAATCTATGTCCTTTTTCGGAATATAACCTAATTTTATATCAAATGTCATCAAAATCAGTCGAAAAGATGGCCTATGAAAAAGAATAAGAAGGGATTTTGGCCATCAATTTAACGTAAAACACGTTCATTTAAGAAAATAATAGTAAAACCATAGAAGGTTCGATAACAGGCTCTGTATTGCAATGCGAGAAAGTGAAAAGGGTTACAGATCAAGGGTCACAGAGGTTGCCTGACTACAGACTACAGTGCCTGCAATGCGAGAGGGACCTCGCGTTATCGCCTCCGAGTTGTGATAAGCCGACGTGACTCGTGACCATAGCATCACATTGGCGTATTGTTAACATGTCTTTCATTCAATACGTATTAGTTCCAGTACCCGCTATATGAAATCTTGATGGTGAAACATGATTGTATCATACAGTGATTTCTTCACGGTCAGGGGTCCGGAGTTCGGTGAGGAGCACTTTTCGGGCTTATGTGCGTTTTGAGGGAGGAGTGGCCTAGTTGCGACAAATAAATACAGTTTTGCAATGAAACTACATAACGCAATATAACAAAGGCGGCTAGGTTCCTATTGACCCATTTTTTTTTGTATCCACTACAAGTTAGCCCTTGACTGCACACCTGATGGTAAGTGATGATGCAGTCTGAGATGGTAGCGGGCTTACCTGTTAGGGGCATGGCAGTTATATTAAACCCATACCCCTATACGGCTTCTACACGGATTCGTACTGGAACGCTTTGTCGCTTGGCGGCATGTTTTTACCGGTAGGGTGGTAACTAGCCGCCGCCGGAGCCTCCCACCAGGCCAGACCAGGGAAAATTCAGAAATTATTAATTCCCACATTGACCCTGCCCGTGATCGAACCCGGGACCTCCGCACGTTAAGACAACAGTGCTCAACACTGCGCCACGGAGGTCGTCAAAATGCGCGTAATGAACCAATAACAGAAGTGGATATTATTATCTCCCTTTGCGTTGTATTCCTAATTGCTGAGGATCCTGACTCGTGGCCCCTTCCTTTAATCACATAATGGCAGGGGGTTTCTTGGGATAATCATACGGTGGATTCCCAGGTTCTTCCGCATAGGTACTTACTACTCACTAAGATTGAGTGCTATTTCAACTCTTAGGTTGCCAACGATTAATATCAGATGTTAGTGATATTAACCGGGACCGACGGCTTAACGTGCTCTCGGAAGCACGGAGGAAACAAAAAGGCCAAATTTGGCCCATCCAGTTACCGACTTGGTAACTGGATGAGTCAACGTTGGTCAACGTTGCTTCTGAATCGCAATCGACTGATACTTGTCGTTAGGCCACTCGTCCCTCAATAATTAGGTATTTGACTACTATTCAAATAAATAATTTTTTAGTGAATATTAAACAGAGGATCTCCAAAAAGTCGTAATAACCACGTCCCCTGATAGTGATATGTTGAATAACAATTTTAAACAATCGATAAAAGTAAAAAATTAATTTAACGAATTAAAAAATACTAGTGCCCTGCTATATTATTTTCGGAGTTTACCTCCTTAAGAAGCGATTTGCATATATCTATATGGAATCTTATTCACATTTATATTAAATGATATTTGTTTGTGAATCACTGGATATTGAACTATAGTGTTATATATTTTTGGAATCTACTCATCATTTTCTAGATGATGATTATATAGTTAATCTTATTTTCGAATTATTTATTTCAACTTTAGTCTTTAATGCGGGACCATGGTCACCACATCAATTTTTTTTTAAATTTTACTAGCCTGTCACCCGGAATAAGCTAGGGATTCTAACGATACCTCATTTATCAAAATCGGTTCAGGCGTATAGAAGTTATGGCGGAATATACAAACTCACATACATACATACATACATACTTACATACATACATGAACCCTGAAAACAATATACTCCTTTTTTCAGGCAGTCGTATAAAAAGTGCGTCGAACTTTAATGACTTCATATTTCATATAAATCCCATATTTAGGACGCGTTTTGACGTTTGATAAAAAGTTGCTGATTTGACTATTTGTTAAATACTCAATAATTATAATCACACAAAAATTAAGTCACAGCCTTGCAACAATGATATAACACCAGTAACGAAGGCGGCTAGGATCCTATTGACCCAAATGAGCGTAATGATAAACGTGAGTCGGTCGCGCCGCGTTACGTCACCGTCACTTTCACCCAAATCAGTAAGTCACTGACCGCTGCCGGCTGCTGCTGGCTGCTGGCTGTACCACAGACTGTACATCACCACAAACTAACCTGAACCGGTGACAGCATCGCTATTACCTATCTATACTCTCACCCTCCCAGCGCACGTGTTTCCTGCCACTTTTAACTTAAGTACCTTCAAGGCAAGAGTGAATAGGCATCTTCTAGGCAAGCGCGTCCAACCTAGACCTCATCATTGCTTTGCACTGAGCATGATTGTCGTCAAGCGCAAACCTATAACGCAATAAAAAAATACTTCTATACTAATGCTAGCGGACCCGACAGACGTTGCCCTGCATGATATTTCAAGCGATACCGACTGCAGCGCCATCTGCCGGGCTGATTTGTGAATCTAAACCATCCAGGGCGCCATCCAAACACATACAAAAAATTCATTCAAATCGGTCCAGCCGTTTAGGAGGAGTTCAGTGACATACACACGTACAGTAGAATTTTGTATATAAAGATTATAAAGTTTGGATGAATGGATGTATGGATGGATGTTTGTAACTCAATCACGCCAGAACGGCTGAACGGATCTGGATGAAATTTGGCACAGAGATATATTATAGACTGGAATAACAAAGATCCCAGAGAATTTATCCCGGAAAATTAAAGAGTTCTAAATTAATCTAGTTAAATTAAAATCTTATTCACATTTTTATTAATGATATTTTTTTGTGAATTATATTGAACTAGATGAACTGGATATTGAACTATAGTGTTATATATTTTTGGAATCTACTCATCTTTTTCTAGATGATGTTTATATAGTTAATCTTATTTTCGATTTTTTTTTCAACTTAGTCTTTAATGCGGGACAATGGTCACCCCATCAATTTTTTTTAAATTTTACTAGCTTATGTCACCCGGAATAAGCCAGGGATTCTAACGATACCTCATTTATCAAAATCAGTTCAGGCGTATAGAAGTTATGCTGGAATATACATACATACATACATACATACATGAACCCTGAAAACAATATACTCCTTTTTTCAGGCAATCGTATAAAAACAAATCTAAACAGGCATAAAAGATCCAATTTTGGTCATCCTGCCAGACAAGTTTGTTTGACTTATACCAACCTTTTTAACGACGACGTCGTTGAACACAGGGGCAAGCAAAAGTAAAAGTTGATTGACTGACTGTCTGATTTATCAACGCACAGCTCAAACCACTGAATGGATCTGGTTGAAATATTTTGACATAATATAGAGAGCTACTCTAAGAAAGGACTTTTGAAAATTCCATCCTTAAGGAGGTGAAATAGGGCTTTGAAATTTGTATGAAAATCAAACCTTACGTGTTAAAAGTGTTTATTTTAAAACTTTAATTTTAAATTTATAATTGTTTGTTTAAAATGTAATTCATAATTCATAGTCTCAGACCGAGTGCACTGTACAGTTATTGATAACTAGCTGATGCCCGCGACTTCGGTTTAAGTTTATTGGATTCCAGCGGGAACTTCTTAATTTTCCGGTATAAAAAGTAGCGTATGTCACTCTCCAGGTTCTCGACTATACCCGTGCCAAAAATCACGTCGATCCGTTGCTCCGTTGCGGCGTGATTGAAGGACAAACTAATCAACCAAAAAACCGGCCAAGTACGAGTCGGACTCGCGCACCGAGGATTCCGTACAAACCTGTAGTAAGTTTAAAATTATTAAAAATATTTTTATTATATGATGTAACAAAAAATTTATGCTTTTCGCAATTTTTCCTTTATCTGTGCTATAAGACGTTGCTTCGTACAAAATTTCAAGATTCTGAGTTCACGGGAAGTACCCTGTAGGTTTTGATTCCCTTGCGAGTGTTGAAAATTTGCAGCTTAAACGGCTGTATCTTTTGATTGCATTGGCTTAGTTTGATTTTTTCACAGCTCCATGGGACAGTAGACCTGAGTATTTAATATGAATTTCAGCTTGATACCTCCCATGCGCTCCTGTGAAGAAGTGTCTGGACAGACAGACGGATGGACAATAAAGTGATCCTATAAGGCTTCCGTATTTTCCTTCTGAGGAACGGAACCCTAACAAACACACTTTGGCATTTATAATATTAGTATGATACTTGCATGCAGGGTAAAAGGTTCAAATGCCGTTAGATGGCACTGTTTACTCAAATTAGGATTTTAATTCACATTCCGTGTTTTCCCGTGTACTTAGTCTTCAAGTGCACTCGTATTTTTGTATGAGATAACACTCGCACTCATGTCTGGAATGCGGAATGGGCGTCAAGAAGCCATCTCCACATCAATAGACGCGTCATCAGTCGTATTTTTAGCCAACTTCAAAAAAAGGAGGAGGTTATCAATTCGACTGTATGTTTTTGTATGTTTGTTACGCGATTACTCCGCCAATTATGAATCAATTTTGATGATTATTTTTTGTTTGATAGATCAATGATCATACTTCACAGGTGGTCCTATATAAATTTGAGGTGCGATTACGTAAGAATTGCCGATCCCATCGTCAAAGTTCGGCGTCAAAGTAAAATAAACCATATATATGGTATCGTACATACCTAAACGTATGAGAATGGATACACGAAATTGAGCTCTAATTCGATGCCTTTGGTGAAGATCTGATGAATATCTTCAGACACGGTGAATGGAACTCCTCAATGGATAAGAGTAATTTTGATAATTCTTTTTTTGTGTTTTAGATCATACTTCAGAGGTGGTCCCATATAAATTTGGTGAAGAGCTGATGAATTTCTTCGAACATGGAGAACGGAACTCCTCAATGGATAAGAGTAAATTGCTGGATCAGTGTAATAACTTAGTTAACAATAGGTTTTTAACCAGACATCCATACTAATATAATAAAGGCGAAAGTGTACCCTGTCGGTCTGTCTGTCTGCTACGGCCTATCTGTGCAACCGATTTTGATTAAATTTGGTACAGAGATAGGTTGTATCCCGGGGAAAGTCATGCTTCCCCTTTCACCTCCCCCTGCAACCTTTTTATCCCGGAAAATTCAAAGGTTCCCGCGAGAATCAAAAAATTTATCTGTACAACCGATTTCAATGAAACTTGGTAAAGGGATAGGTTGTATCGCGGGGAAGGACTTCGCCACTTTTTATCCCGGAAAATTCAAGAGTTCCCGCGGGAATCAAAAACCTTATTCCACGCGGATGAAGTCGCGGGCATCGTCTAGTAGCCGTGATCACTTAAAATTGTAAAATTAAAATATTAAAAAAAAACCGACTTCAATAACCACAAACACTAAAAAATATTTTAATTTATTATCGAATATATTATAAATTTAGAAAAGTTGATGTAGTTCTATAATAATATTTTTGGAGTCTGTGCCAATTAGGTGCCAATGTTTCGTGTTTCGTGCGGCTAATAATTGGCACCGACTCCAAAAATATTATTATAGAACTACATTAACTTTTCAAATTATTTTTTATCCTCTACGAGTTAGCCCTTGACTGCGATCTCACCTGATGGTAAGTGATGATGAAGTCTAAGATGGTAGCGGGCTAACCTGTTAGGGGCATGGCAGTTATATTAAACCCATACCCCTATTCGGCTTCTACACGGCATCGTACCGGAACGCTAAATCGCTTGGCGGCACGTCTTTGCCGGTAGGGTGGTAACTAGCCACGGCCACAGCCTCCCACCAGGCCAGACCAGAGAAAATTCAGAAATTATAAATTCCCAAATTGACCCCCCCGGAGATCGAAGACGGGTCCTCCGCACGTTAAGACAACAGCGCTTCACACTGCGCCACGGAGGTCGTCAAATATAATATATTCAGGTAATACATTAAAATATTTTTTAGTTTTTGTGGTTATTGAAGTCGGTTTTTTTTAATGACTTGTCGATGAATTCAAGCAATTTTGTAATGTAAATATTGAATATGAAATCCGGTTCGCACTCAGTATTTTATCGACGGAATAAATTCCACATCGCTGTTACGTAAATCTAACTAGGCTAATATGTATTTAGAGAAAAACAAATGTTATTTAGGTATCATTGACAGATTTTCGCAACCCTTGTGTGCCAAAGTTAAAACGACAGACACACTTTCGCATTTATAATACATAACATCAGTACGGATTAAATAAAAAAATTGATGTTACTCATGCGAGATAGGTACGTGATTATTATCCCTAAGTACTAATTACCTTTTATGTAGAAGATCTACATACATTTATAATATTTACATAAGAGAAGTTAAGATAAGTGAGGTGTTAGACATAATATTTGCCAGGAACATGTTACAAGTAGGTAAGAAATGAAATCTTGTATGATGGAAAACTAGTATAACTATGGGCATAATTATAGTTTAAATGCACTAAGAACCGATAGGCACACAATAAGTATTTTTGCGTATAATTTGTATATTCATGGTTCTAAAATGTAACTAAAGAAGTATATAAATAACTAAGGAATCAAGGATATAATAAAATGAAAAGGGGACTGACTGACTGAGCTATCAACGCACAGCAAAAAACAACGGATACATCGGGCTGGCATACTTACCTATAGCTATTATAGTAGGCATCCGCTAAGAAAGGATTTTTGAAAAAAATAAAGGTGTTTGAATTTTGTATAAAAATCGAACCTAACGTGTGCGAAGCCGTGAGCAAAAGCTAGTTAAATATATTATGATTCCATGTATGATTCGTATGTTTGGTTGGTGTATTTTGTTTCGATCATTGATTGCCAAATTCTGGTGTATGTAATATAGGCTTTCACAATCTAAACTAACCTATCCAACAAGAATGGAAGAGACAAAAGGTCTAGCCAATCCTCCATGATCATCAATCGAAATTATAATACCGACATAACTCAAATGAAACGATCGAATACCAGCATATTATTAATGATTATAATGATGATCTCCAAGTGATTGCATAACGCGCGGACAGGTGGAGAAAGCTTTAGGAATGTGGTGATACCTACTAACTCAGTTATAGCTTACTCACTCCTTTATTTCGTAACTTGGACTACAGATGATTGTATTCTATACGGACAATGGGATATTACCATCGGTATCGGCTTGTTGACGGATTATACAAATTATACGTTGCTGTCGAGTATAGATGAGCGGTCAGAGATACGATGATTGTTAGAATACAAGTGAGAATAGCATTATGAACGATTCAAAATTCAAAATGCTTTTTATTCAAATAAACTATTACAAGTAGGTACTTTTGAATCGTCGTGTGAATCTACCCCTGGTTCGGAATGCCATTCCTACCGAGAAGAACCAGCAAGAAACTCGGTGATTGCTCTTTTGAAAAAAAAAATACAATTTCATTAATTTATAGCATGCATAAGTAACAGCTGTCCTTAGCATTGCTGGAGCGAGTCTAATCCATGCTCCTTTGTCATTTACGTAATCTTCGATAGCATAATAAGATTTTTTCAGGAGCATACTTTTAATGGACTTCTTAAAGTTGTGTAAAGGCAAGTTTAAGATAGATTGTGGAATTTTATTATGAAATAAAATGCTCATTCCCGCGAACGACCTTCGGACCTTCTTGAGGCGGAGTGATGGAGTCACGAGCTTATGGCGGCCTCTAGTTTGCCTATCATGCAGATCGCATATTTTTTTGTAATTGTGAATGTGCTGTTTTACGAAAATTAAATTACTATAACTATAAATATATAATAAATATAATTGCTGTTAGCATAGCATTTTTCAATCAGTCTAAATCCTAAAACTTTTTAAAGCATACTGAGGCATAGTCATCTCGTCTTTCTCGAAAAAGGGTTCTTAATTATTAAGGGTGAGAACTGAGTAGCTTGCAATTTTTCGATTGCAGACTCGTAATGATGACTGCAGACTCCAGGTCACACCAATGTGACTATTAGGAATGCGAATGTTAAGCAACGTTGACACAAGTTGGTAACTGGATGGGTGACCGAATTTGGAGGGTCAAATTAGGCCTTTTCGTTTCCTCCGTACCTCGTAGA
The DNA here is from genome assembly GCA_964035005.1 of Erebia palarica. NCBI lineage: Eukaryota > Metazoa > Arthropoda > Insecta > Lepidoptera > Nymphalidae > Erebia > Erebia palarica. The sequence continues at coordinate 16,355,426 of OZ035989.1, forward strand.
GCGCGTTAAGCCGTCGCGGTTATTATAACTAACATATGAGAGTTTAAATACTCTTAGTCGAGTCGTATGCGGAAGGATGTGGGAAACCACCGCATTATTATTCCAAGAAAACGCCTACCATTATTTTTGATTAATGGAAAGGGGTCACGACCCTCATTAATAAGGAATACGATGCAGAGAGATCTTGTTTCTCACAGCGCCAATATTTCTATACGTTTTACTTACAATTTGTCATTACAGTGGCTTTTTTTAGCCTAACAATTATAAATGAAGATGTCAGTAATATACATCTATGTATTATCAATTTTAAAACAATAAGCCTTATGAAATGTAAAGATCGTGAAACTATTATGTAAAATTAATAAAAGTCCTAAGAAATATTATGACCTGATGGGAACTAAAAGTGAACGCCTCGCCATAATAGAGGAGAATTTTACGACTGTTAATCGAGGTTCTTAGTGCATTGGCAGCAGATGTGGCTAATTCTTTTTATGATAAAGCACGAAAGTTATGATTTTCACAATACAAAATTTTCCGGGATAAAAAGTAGCCTATGTGCTAATCCAAACTTGAAGATCTGTTCAGCCGTTCTGGCGTGATTGAATAACAAACATTGAATATTGAATAGAAGCAGGCGTTACTTTGCGGAAGTACATGATAGTGAATGAACTAGAAGTTTAATTCGCTATAATCCGCTACAGTAGACAAATCTGTGTGGTACAGTGCGTGTCTTTCACCTGCAACATGCGACACCCACCACCCAGCAATTCGCACAGGCACAACACCACACCACACAAATCCTCCAAATCACTCTCAACGTACGTTTCACTCCGACACCGGAGCATCTTCAGGAGATGTTGACTCGACAATGCACGATTGTGAATAACAAACATAAATCCATCCATACATCCATCAGAACTTTCGCATTCATAATAGTAGTAAGTATAGATTTTTTTGGAAGATAAGAACTACATACCAAGGAATAAATAGAGTAATTTCCACTCACCATGGTATCAACGTGAAGATGTCACATAATGACTAAAAGCGGCACTGTCATTGTGGTGCCTTTATAATATCTTGGAAATTTCGCGGCGAAATGCTGCGTCTATTGTATCTAAGGTACTAAATTAGGGACGTTTAGCACTCAAAACGTCGATATTTTTTTTTGTATGAGCCTTAGCCAAGGTATATGTTTATATTTGCTGTTTGAATTCGAGGTGTTAGGTAGGCAGTTAGATGTACAGAATCAGGTCAAGGTTACCGAATTCTTACATTGGCGTCGATTTCCTCAGAGTCTGAAGACGAAAGGCTTCGAACAGGGCGTGTTGCTATGGCTTAAGGCTCCGAAACATGGTAGCTTACTATATTCGGGTTCGGAACAGGAGTCGACAGGAGTCGGTGGCAATGGGCGGACGACTTCACACCGGAATGTTCCGCGTTGGACGACCCACATTAGATGAGCGGACGATCATAAGTGAGAAGATATGTTAAAGATGTCTCTGAATAAGTTCAAAGTTAATGTTAAACGTAAACTCATTGAAAAATCTTATTACCATGTAAAGGACTACTTAAACGACAAGGAAGCTTGGCAATAATTTGCTCTATGGCTCTGAGCCATCTGCCTGGCTAGCTAAGATGATTTGTGAGATGGTGATAATAAAAAATAAAATGAGTTTGTTGTGGGCTCTTCTCAGAGCAGGGCGCGTTTGGAACCCTCGTAGCTTTAGTTGTAAGATACCGTAACCAATTATCACCATCATGTTTTACAAGTAAGTAATTTTTAACGTCAATAACCGAAAGCAAGCAGCACAAGATCGTGCCCTGTGGAGATCCATGAAGAGACCTTCGTCCAGCAGTGGACGTGTACCGATAGAGACAACGTTGCTCGAAGTATTGCGAAGCTGTAATAGCAATGAGTGGGCCACATAGCTCATTGATACCGGTCCAGCGACTATTTTATACAGCGCAAGCACGTAGGGTAACAAGTCAAGATCAAAAAACACGACTGCCCTGCTAAAAAACGAAATAAAAAGTTAAAAATTTTATTTTAAATTAATCTAGTTTATTCACATTTTTATTCAATGATATTTTTGTGTGAATCACTGGATATTGAACTATAGTGTTATATATTTTTGGAATCTACTCTTCATTTTCTAGATGATGATTACATAGTTAATCTTATTTTAGAATGTTTTTTTCAACTTTAGACTTTAATGCGGGACCATGTCACCCCATCAATTTTTTTATAAATTATACTAGCCTATGTCACTCGGAATAAACTAGGGATTCTAACGATACCTTTTTTATCAAAATCGGTTCAGGCGTATATAACTTATGGTGGAATATACAAACCCAAATACATACATACATACATACATACATACTGAAAACAATATTATCATTGTTTACACGCAGTCATTTATTAATAAAAACGGACGCTCACAAACGCACACCGTCGTTTATTAATAAAAACGGACGCTCACAAACGTTCTGAATCCCTCATACCCAGACCCACCGTAAACAGGTCTGTATCTGTTTACTGTGGTAGACCGTATGTCCCTAGTATGATCGGAACCTACATTTAAAATCTAAAGTTTGTAGACTCAGTGATTAGAACACTGCTGTCATTCAGTAGGTAAGTGTCAATTCATTGAATATCTCTCTCTGCGTCGTGTTCCTCATTGCTGAGGGTCATGACCCCATTCAAATAATTTTGATTTTATTGGGGTTTTCATGGGATAATAATAATGTGGCGGGTTTCCAGGCCAATCCGCATACGACTCGACTTTAAGAGCACAGAATAGGTAATAGCTAAGAGTACGATTTAAACTCTTAGGTTATAAACAATTTACTATTATCAGATGTTAGTAATAATAACCGGGACCGACGGCTTAATAATATAATATTTTATTGGATTTTTGTTTTTTATATGATTCAAATTTGTATTTAGATTTAAGTTTTGACATTTTAAATTATGTTCCTATGGGTACTTGGCCTGAAATAAAACATTTATTATTATTATCGACATAAATTTAGCTCTCACGCCCGCATACAAAATAAAATAAATACACATATGGCCTAAAGAGTTATAATAAACTTACGTAAATAAATATAAGTTAATAAACTTACATACACAAATACACAAATAAATAGTTGTAGCGGGCGGAGGATTACACCCCGGCAGGGGAGACCAGACGGCCGGGGGTCAGGGCGACAGGTTGAGAAACCGGCGGACTATCCTAGCCGAGTCTAGCAACACCGCTTTCTGCATCCTGGCTGCGAGCGAACTGCCACGGAACCTCAGTCGCCTCAGATGGTGAGCGAGGCTGACTGGGATTAACCCATTCGCAGATATGACGATTGGGATGGTTTCGGTGGACCCCACATGCCACATGGCGGAAACCTCGTGAGCCAGATCAAGATACTTACGTTTCTTCTCCGTCTCAGCTCTCACAAGGTTCTCGTCATATGGAATGGTGATGTCCACCAAAAACACCCGTGACTGTGCCCGGTCCAACAGCACGATGTCAGGCTTATTCGCTAGAATAGTCCTGTCCGTGATGATGGACCGGTCCCAATAGAGCCGGACTCCGTCACGCTCGAGTACAGGCACCGGTGTGTACTTGTAATATGGCAGCCTCTCATCCAGGAGACCATACTTCAGAGCAAGCTCCTGGTGAAGGATTTTGGCCGCTTGGTTGTGTCTGTGCAGATACTCAGTGTTAGCAAGCGCCGAACATCCCGAAAGCACATGTCTGAGTGACTCACCGGGATGGCGACAGGCTCGACAGATGTCGTGAGTTCCATCCTTCAGAATGTACTTTCGGTAGTTCCGCGTCTTAACTACCTGATCCTGTATCGCACAGACAAAACCTTCGGTTTCCCCAAAGAGGTCACCGAAGCGCAGCCATTGCACGGACGCTTTTTTATCAACGTGTGGCTCATTAAGAGCTTTAAAAAAGCGTCCATGCAACTCCTTCTCCTTCCATACGGTCTCCCGGTCAGAGGTGCTAAGTACCTTCGGCGCCTGCCACTCGATTTTGGCTAAGGATAGGGGAGTGAGTCCTTTATCACATTCTACGACCTCTCTATGCATGGGCGACTCGCTCTTCATCTCGAAGTATGTTCTGAGATTGGCTATCTCCCGGTTATGCATGGTCTTGACGCTTAACACGCCTCGACCACCACATTTCCGGGGGATATACAATCTCATCACAGACGACTTCGGGTGGTGCATGCGATAGAGTGTCATAGTTGTGCGGACTTTTCTAACCAGAACGTCAAGTTCGGTCTGAGTCCATCTGAGCACGCCAAAGGTGTACATGAGGACAGGCACAACCCAGCCGTTATAGGCTCGAACCTTATTGGCACCTGACAAAAAACTTTTACATATTTTTGTCAGACGGCCAAAAAAGGCCTCGCAAACAGACTGTTTCATGTCCGCCTCATTTACCCCCAACGATTGCGACATACCCAGATACCGGTACGATTCAGCTTCAGAGAGGGTCCTGATGTTCGATGGCTCGAGATTCATCTCAGCCGAGTGAGTAACCTGCCCCCTCACCACATGCAAGACCGCACACTTGTCCAGCCCAAGCTCCATTCTGATAGAATTGCTGAACTCAGTGGTGATATTCAGCAATTCTTGCAGACGGGTAGCATTGGGTGCCAGCAGTTTGAGGTCGTCCATGTAGAAAAGGTGAGGCACTCTTGTCCCTCCTCTCCGAAACTGAAAGCCCGTCCCTGAATTCTCCAGCAGTGAGCTGAGTGGGTTCAGAGACAGGCAAAACCAAAGTGGACTCAGACAGTCACCCTGGAAGATCCCCCGCCGTATCCTTATCCGTTCACCGGCAGCCGCCAACCGCTCACCGTGGAGACAAAGGATCGTACTCCATTGCCCCATGCATTCCCTGAGGAAGTCTCGAACTGTACCATCGACTTTGTACAGTTCAAGGACCCTCAAGAGCCATGAATGGGGCACCGAGTCGAATGCCTTTTTATAATCAATCCAGGCGGCGGAGAAGTTCCGGCGGTTGCGTTTGACCAATTGCCCCGCAACTGAGTCGATGAGAAGGAGCTCCTTAGTACCACGGCTACCCCCCCGACATCCGTTCTGAGCCCCAGACATGATGTTATTTTCGTCTACATGACGAGTGATCTTGAAGCTCAGAACGGATGTCAGTGTCTTATAGATGGTCGTAAGACACGTAATAGGGCGGTACCTAGCCGGATCAGTGGCGTCAGTGGACTTTGGAGCTAGATGAGTGATCCCAGTGGTGAAAAGGTTCGGGAGCGTCCTATGCTCGAGAGCTTCTTGAAATTGTCTAGCCAAGGTCGCATGGCAAACCGAGAAACCTTTAAGCCAGTAGTGATGCAGACCGTCAGGACCCGGACTTTTCCAGTTCGGCGCCCGCCTTACTGCATCAACTACATCCTCCGTAGAGATAGCTACCGGGTTCATCGGTTCAATTAAGGCACATGCTTCCTCTACCGCCGCAATCCAAGGACCCTCTACATGCTCAACCTCTCGCGACCACACACTCCGCCAGAAAGCGACAAGGTCTGCCGAGCTCGGCCGTTGAGAGGTAGAGCAGACTGCCGGACACTCCAATTTTTTGTAAAACCTTTTCTGATCACTCGAGAAGAGACGATTTTGCTGAAAGCGCTCAACTCTTTCCGAGTATCGCCGTATGCGGTTCCCCCATGCAGCGATTTTCTGCTTCAGGTCGTCGATGCGCTCCGTTAGCTTTTGGGTTATATCGGGCTGATCCAAGCTAACGCCAAGTCCGTTGAAGGCAATTCTAACGGAGCGCACAATCCTTGGCCTGGTATTGCCCGACCTGAAGCTTTGCAGTCTGCCAATGAGGCCTCTGGCAAGGTTGATACGGCGTTCTATTCTCCTCTTCCAGGCCGGTTTCGTGCTGCGACTTGCAACAGCAGCGCGTCCCGAGCCCGAAGTCTTAGCTCCGATAAATCGGTGCACGGCTAAAGCCGCACCGAAGAGAATTGAAGCCGTATCATCCAAACCAGTGCTGTTCGCTAGATGTTGAGGCAGCATTTGGTTGATGGCCTCAATGACATCCCGCGTCGCTACATTCAGCGTAAGGCGGGAGAGCCGCGGGCGATTCTCCAGAGGAGCGCTCCGAGTCTCAGAAATCGCCTCTTCTAGTATCCTTCTCATCCGCTCTAAATCAAGGGAAACTGTTTCCTCAGTGCTTTCTTCAACAGGCAAATCGTGGGAGGTGGTAACTATCTCCTCGCGGGTAGGCACCGCTGGAGAGACGATTTGCTCTGTTGTTGGAGTTGTCACCTCGGGAACAGCCTCACGTCGTAACCGTTCGAGCTCGGTAGCGTTAAAGATGTTCGATTATTATTATTATTATTATTATTATATTATATTATATTATTATTATTAACGTGCTCTCTCACTGAGGACACGAACAGGCCAAACTCGGACTTCCAAATTCAGTCACCCATCCAGTTTCCGACTAGGGTCAACGTTGCTTAACAATCGGAATCGACTGATATGCGTTGTCGCAACTAGGCTACTCGTCCCTCAATTCATTGAATATAGCTTCTAGGAAACCGTCGTATGATTACGAGTAGCAATGCTCAACGCACATCACTATTTGAGAGCAATTTTCCAGCCATAAAGCGTTGCAGCCGAGAACAGACTAATTATTTCCCCGTATGTAGCTGCGCAGCTCATTATACATATACATACCTCATATATTATATGTTTATTGTTAGGCAACGCAAGGAAGTGTAAGTCATTACAGTAGCTTTAGTTTTAAGATACCGTTACTGATTATCACCATTATATTTTATATTTATCTAGACGTCAATAAGTGTCACTAAATTGAATAAACATTATTTGACTTTGAAATTTACTTAGACAGCTTTTGTTCATTTTATATACTTTATATAGAACTAAAGATCTTACTAATCTTATCTTGCTAATATTATAAATGCAAAAGTTTGGATGGATGTATGGATGTTTGTTACTCAATCACGCCCCAACGGCTGAACGGATCTGGCTAAAATTGGCACAGAGGTAGATTATAGTCTGGAATAACACATAGGCTACTTTTTATCCCGGACAATTAAAGAGTTCCCGCGGGAACCAAAAAACCTCAAACCACGCAGACGAAGTCGCGGGCATTCGCTAGTATATTATATGTTTATTGTTAGGCAACGCTAGGAAGTGTAAGTTATTACAAATTCCTTAGACAGCTTTTGTTCATTTTGTATACTTTCATTGATATAGAGAACCAAAGATATATAATACTAGCTGATTCCCGCGACTACGTCTGCGTGGAATAAGATTTTTTTTCAATTCCCACGGGAACTCTATATTATTCCGGAATAAATAGTAGCCTAAATCACTCTCTAGGTCCTAGGCCTCGCTGGGATGAAATTTGGCACAGTGATAGATTATAGTCTGGAATAACACAAAGGTACATATCTTTTTATCAGCACGGGACTCGACACCGGGACTCGAACCCGGGATCTCGTCGGTCGCAGTCGAACATGCCTCGTTTGTCTAGTGGTTAGGTATTTAGGAACTACGTATATTACTAACATGGAGTTTTATTGTTTTTAGGTAGGTAGGTATATCAATAAGTTTGTATGGAATGTTCAATTTGTTCGATAGATCTCGAAATTCGCAACTTTCACACTTGGTACTCATTAAAATACCTGAATATGGGATGATTCACGAAGAGGAATTGTGTCGCCTTGCTTATCTTAGCTGCTTTTAATTTTGTTGCTTTTAACAAGTTCGTACTTAAGTAGGTACCTTACTGAATGCAGTATAATTACCACTTGGTTCCTACTCAATACCTACAGGCAATAGTGGCATTCCTACATTGAAGTACCTACCTATCCATAATAATATTATAAATGCGAAAGTGACTGTCTGTGTCTCTGTCCGTCTGTCTGTCTGGCTGTCTGTCTGCTACGCTTTCACGGCTCATCTGTTCAACCGATCTTGATGAAATTTGGTATTGACGTATGTTTTATCCCGTGGCCTAACCCGGGACATAGGCTACTTCTAATACGGAAAATTAAAGCGTTCCCGCGGGAATCAAAAACCTTCACCGGGACCGATGAAATCGCGGGAATCATCTACTTTTACTAATAAAATAAATAATCGTAAAATGAGAAATAATTATTTATTCTTTTAAAAAGGTACATCATTGTTTTATATAATCATTAATCAGTCACATAAAAACTTAGTTATTTACAAGCTAAAAAGCTCCGTTGTACATCAATATATTATTGAAAAAAATTATACCTATCTTTTTAACTGAGGAACAATAACTTTCAAAGAGATTCCACGAATTCACGATTCAAGATTCAAATATGTATAGGTATAATAACTATCGGATTAAATTTCCAGATTTCTGTATCGATACCTGTTGGAGCTTATTTTTGGAACTGCCAGACTTAGAAACTTAACGTAATCCAAAATATGTTAAAATGTTAAATTCTTTGTCATGAAGGAACTAGAAGTGTAAACCACTGTAAACCGCCCAAATAGACAAATTTATGTGGTACAGTGTGTAGCTTGCACGTGTACCTTGCGATATTCACCGCCCAGTATAAGCTAGCAAATAGCAATTCGCACCGGCACAACTTCTAAATTTCTAGTTCCTTCATTATCATGGACTTCCGCAAAGTAATGCCTGCTTCTATCCAAAATTCATTGTCTACACTGCATATTTGAAGACGTCTCTTCTCAATAGCCCCTGGAACGATTCCGTGGAAGTATCTCGAAGCATTTCGTCTCTTCTGCTGTTGACCACCGACGCGAAGTAGTATAACACCACTGAAAATAAGACAACAAGAGATGTAATCAGAAGCTCTATAATAATCTTCATATCAGCCTGTGGACGCCCACTGTTCAGCTAAGTAAGCTTTACAAGTTAATAAGTAAAGTAGAAGCTATGGTGCTGACTTCGTTGGCGCTGTCCTCCCACGGCACGTGTTGCAGCGCTATGAGTATCGTGCCGAGGACTGACAGCGCGAGCAGCGTCAGGCAGAACACCCAACTCGTCGCCAGCCACGGCGTATCAGCCAGGGCTTCTTCTGTACTGACCTCCATAAACACAGTAGACTGAAGCCATGGTGCTGACTTCGCTGGTACTGTCCTCCCCCGGCACGTGCTGCAGCGTTATGAGTATCGTGCCGAGGACTGACAGCGCGAGCAGCGTCAGGCAGAATACCCAACTCGTCACCAGCCACGGCAGTATCAGCCAGGGCTTCTTCTGTACTGACCTCCATAAACACAGTAGACTGAAGCCATGGTGCTGACTTCGCTGGCGCTGTCCTCTCCCGACACGTGCTGCAGCGCTATGAGTATCGTGCCGAGGACTGACAGCGCGAGCAGCGTCAGGCAGAACATCCAACTCGTCACCAGCCATGGGAGTATAAGCCAGGGCTTCTTCTGGAAAGTCAGATAGGGTTTATTAGTTACTTTTTAGGGTACTGGTAAGGAATCCTTATAGGATCACTTCGTTGTCTGTCTGTCTGCCAACCACCTTTTTCTCGGGGACGCGTGGACGTATCAAGTTGAAATTAATATCAAATACTTAGGTCTACGGTCACTTAGAGCTGTAAAAAAATCAAGCTTCTATGTAAACGCAATCAAAAGATACGGTGGTTTCTGTCGCATGTTTTGACACTCGCCAATAAATCAAAATCTTAAAGGAACCTAAAATCATGAAATTTGGCAAGATGCAAGGTCTTTCTTCAAGGTTTTTCTTTTGTCAGCACAGGAAAAAATCCGAAAATCTATAATTAGGGATCCATATTCAATAGGATGTCGAATTGTTTGCAAGGTGCTACCACAGGGTGTGGAAAAACTTGCTAGAGACTAGTGTCCAAGTCCAACAGGGGATGTGTATTGGTTGACGACAACGAGGTATATTTGTTGATGCAGTCCAATGGTCCTCACCCCAAATACGCCATAGATCAAGAGGCAACCAATAAGCAGCTGAAACATGGCGATGCTGGCTATGATGGCGTATACGATCTTCCGGCTCTCAGCCACCGGCGCCGGGAGGAAGGCTGCCGTGCCGTACACCATGGCGATCATTACTGATGACATCTGAAAATAAAAAACTATATTCAAATTCAAATTCAAGCCTTTTTAAAGTGAAACTTTTTTCGAACTGTTGTGATTTGAAAACTCGACGAAACGGCAAAGCGACACTAAGAAGAGACAAACATATTCATGATAGGATTCTTCATATTTGTAAGAGTATGAGATAGAGTACAAGTTAAAATTATCAAAACACTTAAAAATACAAATTCTACTGGGTACGACAACGTAACAACTAAAATATTAAAAATATGCGCACCATTAATAACAGCGCCACTATGCCACATTATAAATTTGTCCTTCGAAGATGGTACATTCCCTGAAAAGCTAAAGTATTCGGTAGTTAAACCTATACATAAAAAGGAGCTAAAAATGAAATGAACAACTACAGACCGATTACTCTTATACCAATATTGTCAAAAATTTTTGAAAAAGTGATGCATCTAAAAATAAGTGGCTTTATTAACAAAAATAACTTATTAAAAACAAACCAGTATGGTTTTAAAAAAAATCGATCAAGCACACTGGCATGTAACTTAATAAAAAAATAACCAATGCTCTAAACAAAAAAAAAATCAGTAGCTGCAATTCTACTGGATATGTCTAAAGCTTTCGACTGCGTTAGCCATGAGATACTTCTGTAAGTACGGTATCCGTGGCACTAGTCACGATTGGCTTAAAAGTTACTTAAATAAACGACAACAATGCGTTGAAATTACTACAATACATAATAAAAAAAAAGTTACACATAGATCTTTATATAAAGAAGTCACATCAGGAGTTCCTCAAGGAAGTATTCTAGGGCCATTGCTGTTTCTGCTCTATATTAATGACCTCCCCGAAACTTTCAATAATGACACAATTCTCTTTGCTAATGATATAACTCTGATAATTGAAAGTATTAAAATGAGTGATTTTGAAAAGGACATTAATAATGGATTAAATAAAATTATTACTTGGCTTGAGTTAAACAACCTTTGCGTAAACTTAAATAAAACAAAAATTATTGAATTTCAGACGTATATTATATTTATATTTATATATTATATTTCGCACACCCCATACCCTCAATATTAATTATAATAATGAAAAAATAAAAGTAGTACCATCAGCAACATTTTTAGGTGTTACATTTGACAGACACTGCAACTGGAAAGAACACATTAATATTACCTGCAAAAAACTAAATAGGTTTGTGTACGCACTGTATCGCCTGCGAAATACAATCTCTGAAGAAGCAGCAGCCACAACTGCATATCATGGCTATGTTGCATCTATACTACGCTATGGGCTTATATTTTGGGGTAACTCTGTCAATATTGAATATGCTTTTAGAGTACAAAAAAAATGCATCAGATCACTGTGTGGCGCTGATATAATAGCCCCATGTCAGCCTTTATTTAAAAGAAAAAATATATTGGCCACTGCCATGTTTATATATATTTGAAACTTGTTTATTTGTAAAAAAACACAATTACTTATTTGAGATGAAGCCTGATAACCGAAACCGGCGACAAAACTCAAATTAGAGATACCCCAGCGCAGATTAGCTCTATGTTCCCGTAATTCATATTGTATGGCTGTAACCTTATATAATAAACTCACTGACAGCACATAAAGTTTGCCGATATGTAAATTTAAGAAAAAATTGTTTACCTATCTGATTGACGAATGTTTTTATAATATAAATGAATTTTTAGCTAGGTGTAAGATATGACATTAAATAAGGATTGTATCAAAATTTAATTACTGGGATATGACATTTTAATTAATATTTTTTTTTGTAATGTAACTTTATTTATTTTGTCTGTTTTTAATATCATTGTACTGCCAATTTTGCACGCCAAATGTTTGGCAAAATGTGTTAGCACTATACATATAATATTCATCCTCCAGCTTGTAACACCTACTCACATTTAGCAAAATAAAATATAATAATAATATTATATTAAAAAGTTACATCTGATTCTCTCGTAGACTACTTTTCTGAAGTTTCACTTCTGCCGTAAGTGAATTGCACACACTTTTTTTTAATTCAAATTGACTTTGACAAGTGCTTCTGAATAGTCGAGTGAATCTAGTGGTATTTTTAAGTGGTCTATATTTAGGTATTTAATGAGTGCTTCGTACCTACCAGCAAGAACAAATAGAACCCTCATGTTGACACTATGTCCGTCCGTCTGTCCGTCATAGGTATGCGTTTTTCAGTACCTATAATAATACCTATATAGCGGGATTTCTTCTGCAAAAGGGCTAAGACTAAGGGATTGGGCTTATTGGCTAAAGTTGTCAATATTATGATAGAAGCTTGAAGATATTATGTAAAGTAAGAAAAAAAATTCAAGTGGGTAGGCAGGTATTTAGTTATACCAGGTAGCATACCAAAACACTCAAAATATTTTCCAGGAAAATTCATTAAGTAATAATAAATTCCAATACCATGTGCATGTGCGATTTATATTGGTTTAGCATATAGATATTTACATAATCATCGAAATATTACGCATAGAAGGTTAGTAGTCGCGCGCGGAGTATAACCGTTTTATAGTAGCCTTTAAAGGCTACGTACGCCTGTCGGCGCGTTAGTGTTCCAGACCGAGTTATAGAACGAAGAGCTCGCGCAATTAATTAAAAAAATGACGTACTGTGCAGTTATAGGGTACCACAACTCATCACACCATCACCAGAAACATTTAAAGATTCCATTCCACGGGTAAGTACTTTCAAACATCTTATATTCTTCACATAAACATTATTCGAAACATTATAATGAATTGTAAATATAACAGACGCCATTACAATGAAATGTTGCTAGCTATCGTTGAAATATTTTACCCCTTATTTATTTTTTCGCAGTCTAAGTACCTACTTGTCTTTAATCCCAAATCACATTAATACAAATAGGTATCATTAGGGTAACTAAATATTAGTAGGGTGACCAAATATTAGTAGGGTGACCACATACTACTGTAGTTAAAAAAATTGATTAAATTTTTTTTACAGATATCTCCAAAGAGCGACATGGACATCGAATCTTTTTTTGACACGCCTCGAAAGCATACGCTTCGGAGAAAACTAGCCAAAAAGATCTTTTTTTACGCAAAGGAAAAAAATTTGGGCATTGCAACAGAAAGCTCGTTGCTTAAAGAAAAAAAACTGTTGGCGAAGAATCTTAGTGAACTTGCAAGAGCAACGATTTATCGATAATTCGATATTTTATAATTAGTAGTTGTTCTATATTTATTTCTTGTTGATTAGATTCTAGATTTTTATAACGAAACTTCGAAAAGATTGAATAATTACTTATGACTGAATAATTATTTTCACAATTTAATTAAACTCGTCAAGTGCATGTCAGGACACCCATGGAGGTAGTTTCGTAGTCATGCTAGTTTTGATGGTTTATGTTTCGTAAAAGATGTTTATCTCATAATGATTATAAATACATTTGAAAATAAGTTTTCAACAAGTTACTCGAATAGGGAAGGGAATAAACTAAAAAAATCTTCGACTATTTCTTTCTAATTTCAGGAGATACTTTATATCTAAACTACTATTATAAAGAGAAAAGGTTTGTTTGATTTTTTGAATGTTTAATTATGAAAGGAAAGGTATAAAATGGTTTAATACCTATTAATCAAAATTATTTACAAAGTATTAGTTTTTAAGTTATTTTATAGTTTTTTATTATTTTAATACAATTTCAAGATTTAATTTTATTTTTTACTTACCCAAACCCATGTCGTTATAATGCAAAGACTCAAACTTATTCTGAGTGAATCTTTAGGTAACTTATAACACTTACTGGGCATTTTCTGAATGCCACCTTAACATACGAATATTATGAATGCGAAAGTGTCTGCCCGTCTATTTTTTTTGCTACATTTTCACGGCGCACGGAGTGTTTTACCGATTATGCTGAAATTTGGTACAGAGATAGGTAGGGCCTGGGAAAGGACAGGCAATTTTTCAATCAAGAAACGAGTTCCCATAGGAATCAATAAACCCTAATCCAAGCGGACGTAGTTGTGGGCATCACCTAGTAATCAATGACTAATGAAAAAGACAACTAACATGATTATCTGACACTTATTCATTCGTTTCATAATTCTAAACACAACCTAGCTTTTACCTATCCAATTTCCCTACTTTTTGGGGAAAATGCAATTTACTTGCAACATTATTCACACGCCTGTGTGCGTGTCGACGAGCGTAAATACACGACGCTCACGCACACATAGTGCTATAAAGTGTTACGCGTTTGGGAGGTCCTGTTGTATGAAACTATCGGTCTTGGCGTTATTAGTCTAAGTACATAACCATATAAATTATATTCTATACTTACTAGGTAATACGATTTCAGCGAACTTACCAAGTTAATAATAGAAATAACCTTTGAACCGACATCTAAACTCACACAAAAACAACATCTTGATAATGGAACGCACATTTTGTCTTAGGCACCTATATAGTATACCTATACAGGTAGGTCCTGAAATAGGTAGGCAGGTACCTAGAATATTCAGTCGTTATTTGATAATAAAATTTAAATTGCGTAAAATAATTGACTATTCTGATTAATCCTTACTGAATAATTATTTATTGTTTGTTAAAGACAATAATTTTGGCTAAGCGTATATAATATAAAATCCTATATAATATAAAATTGGATAATAAAAGTATAGTTAGTCAATACTTTCGCTAAAGACAGATCGAAACAGAATGACTAAGGTATTAAATTCCATAGATGCCGTCATCATAGATTATCTGTAGGTATCTGTAGCTTATTTGATAACAATAGGTACTATTAAGAATAATCGAATACAGTTACTTAAAGGCCTATTACACTGCACTTTTCACAGGGACCCTTAAACTTGAATCAGTGTAGTGTAATAAAATTTAGGGAGAAAGGGTCCCTAATTTGATCCTTATTGCTGTGTATTAAGCGACGCTCGATTTAGCGGCCACGCCCACCCTAACCACAGGGCCTGGAGGAAAGTGCAGTGTAATAGGCCTATTAGAAATATTTAGTAGCTAGATATTTTATACTTGCCTTAATTATTTGTCTCCATTCAGTTGTTAGATATAACTACATAAGTAGTATAGGTAATGATTTAAACCTTTCATTATTTAAAAATAAATGGATAACAGTATAAATTCTAACTTTATTAACGAGATGATGCCCGCGACATCGTCCACGTGGTATAAGATCTTTTGATTCCCGCGGAAATTCCTTAATTTTCCAGGATAAAGAGCCTATGTCCTTCCCTGGGACGCAACCTATCTCTATACCATGTTCAAATCAGTTGAAAAGATGGGCTGTGAAAGCGTAGTAGACAGACAGACACTTTCGCATTTAAAATATTAGCACAGTTTTACGATGGGTTATATATTATCATAGATACAGAATTTTTATTTATTTTACTGCCATCAATTCACTCCTGAAATAAAAGAAAAGCAAATGTTTAGCATTGTACAAAAAGCATAAATTATTTAAAAAAATGTATTTTAATTCTTTTCCCTGAATGATTTTTTTTAAAAGATCAACCCATACCACACTGTCAAACTGCAGCCACTGGCTTCGAACTGATTGCTTTAGGGTCTAATTAGAAAATACTTAGTCAAACGAAAATGTAAAAAGTAGAATAGCAACTTTACAGCCATACCGGAAAAACTTTAAGTACCTACCTATCTTGATACCTAGATAATAGTTAGTAACCCATAGCACAGTAAACAGTTGTATCTGTTTACTGTGCCCATAGGTATGTGTTATCTGATAAGGATAACATTATCAAACCGCATTGCCACAAATATTAGCAATTTGAGAAGGTTGCAATACAGTGAACAATTCTCGCTCTCTACCAACCAACACATAACTATTTTTGCAGTTTTATCAAGACGTTGAGAGTTTTGCAGTTAGTTAGTTGTACTCAGTGAGTTATTTGATAACGCGATCTTATGTGAAATCGATTAGATATCTTTAAAAAAATATAGTGGCATCACAAATACATCAAACAAACTGAGCTGAAGTGATATTTTGTTCTTAAACGGCCTAGTTCTGAATGTTTTTATTCTTAGGTTGTCAAGAGTCAAGAGCCAAAGCAGCTTGATATATTAATCTAATGTGTTTCAAGCTTAAAGTATTCCAAGCCTCAAATCTCGTAATAAAAATGGATTGGAGAATATAATAATTATTTGTGAAATTGGTTGTGTAACGAAATTCATGAGTGAATCACGAAAAATTCGAAGAAAATTAGAAGATTTGTTTGTGGAGGCCTAATGATGAATTTTAAAACTGTACATACCTACTTGTTTAGAAATATTTACCTAAAATTTGGTTCCTTGGGGAATTCAGACTAAGCTCAAAAGGGTAATTAGGAGAGATGAGTGTGCCAATGGTAAAAAAATGTTGTTTTCGAGCTAGCCTGCACACAGGGACCCTAATCATTGCTTATATTTTTACGGTGAGTGTAACGTGTCACTTTTTTAAAAAACATTATAATATTTTAAGAACACTTAATACAGACACTTGGTTGTATTGAGTGTTCTTATTTCTTTAAATATATAGGAGGCGGGTATAGCCGGCGCTATCAAGGGAAGGAGTTCTTACTCCTTAATATAACGAATTGCTACAACGTCATTGTTTGTCTTAACAATAGCTGAATGTATGATACGGTTTTTGTTTATTTTAGGATTCCATAGTACCTTAGATTTGCTATTATCGTCTATATGACATAGAGTCTAGGTAGGTACGTTGCTTACTCCTTTTTAAAAGCCAAAGTGGTTTTCATGCATGTTCGTTTTTAGGGTTCCGTAATCATCAAGGTATCTTTATAGTTACGCCATGTTCTTCAGTCCGTCCGTCCACGGCTTAGCTCAGAGAGTATAGAGATTAGAGACTTAGTACTAAAAAGCTATACTTTGGCATGGATTGAGTATCCAACATTCGAAAGTGGTAAAATAACTTTATGAAATAAAAAAAATGCTAGGGTAATTCCCATAAGTAAAGCGCATTTGGCAGGGAAAGTGCGAGTCGATTTTTAGATACTGGCAACACTGGGGTATCTAGTACATTGATGCTATGAGGCTATCCGAAGAGAATAGGCATGATGACAGTATCCAAGAATCAATGAAATTATGAATTTATCTAATGAAATAGGATTCATGGAATATAAAAAACGTATTTATTTTTCTATTTCGAGTGAGATTGTTATATAATTTGATAAAATAAAACTATAAAATATAGCAATCCGCCTTATTGTATAAAACACCACTGAAGCGAATGACGTCACTATTGTTTTCGAGCTTTGACAATTGACCAACAATCTTTATATAAGTACAGGTGTTTTAAATGTTTATCAAGTATTTTCATGTTTTTTTGTTTCCCAAAGATCATTTCCTTAATCTAGTTTTGTTTTACCGAATCCAAAGTTAAAAAATTAAAAATCGTTAGCCATTTAAAATTAAAAATCGGATCAAGGATTTACCAAAGCTAATTGCCCAGGATTGATTGGTTGATGCTGGGTATCTTACATCAAACAAAAACTTTTGTTCAGCAGAATTTCGCAACGTCAAAACTTCCATGTAAGTACAATAATAGCGTAATAATTTATTTATAGGTTCTAAACCCGTAAAATTTGCTATTTTATATATTAAGCACTTCATTATAGGTATTAGAGGTATGAAATGTTGTTTTTTAAAACTATATCTACCGTATATCTTACTAAGAGCGGTGATTGCCTTCTATGACGTTTGCCTCCTATTCGGGTCGTATGGGGTTCGATTCTTGGTACGCATCTCTAACTTTTTGCAGTTATTTGTGTTATAAGCAAAACAGCATCACTACATAGTATAAAACAAAGTCGCTTCCGGCTGTCTGTCGCTTGCTTAGATCTTTAAAATTACGCATCGGATTTTGATGCGGTTTTTTTAATAGATAGAGTGATTCAAGAGGAAGATTTATAATATGTACTTAGATACTTTTTATCCAGAAAAATTAAGGAGTTCCAAACCAAAACCAGAACCAAAAAACCTCAATCCACGCGGACAAAGTCGCGGGCACCAGCTAGTATTAGAATAAAGCAAAAACTTACGTCAAGTTATCTTCGCAGAAATAAATAGGTAGAATTTAGCCCTATAGCTGTAGGATCTCGCCGTGCAAGATTATAAGCCACTTAGATCGCATTGTTTTTTTAAATGGTGCGTGAATAAAAAACTTGCTTGGAGTTAATTTTGATGTGTTATCACATCAAAATTAATCATCATTTTTTACAACAAATTATTTATCATATACACTGGGGGACCACACACGACTTACACACTTTAGAATTCATATTATTCACACAAAATATCTAAATTGCTGTACGAAGACTTATTGTTTACTGCAACACAGTACATAAGAGTATATTGGTAAAAGCAATAGTGACGTCACAAACGACGCCATGACACCCGCGAGCGTTTTGGCGTTATTTTTAAAATTGAAATTTCAAATGCCAATTTTATCTACCAAACCTTATTTTTCTGCTGAAATAAGATATTTTTCCGAAATAGTAGATACGTCCGAACATAATCTGACCATTTTTCAAAATCAGTCATCATGCCTATTCCCTCTATTTTTAAACTTCTGTAGTAATTCGATACGTTATTATCTCTCAGCCTTGAATTGAAACCAGTGTTTGTTTATTTGACGATAACAACGGGTGACGCGGGCGCACTCTGCTCGAGTATTGTATTCCAGACTATATTATACACTAGTGATGTACCTGCACACCTGAATGGACAACTGCCAAAAAATCGACTCTGAATAATCGACAGCTCACAACGACAATGTACCGTTAAAGTGAAAAGTTAGTGGGCACCACCCCTTTGTTTAGTATACCTAGCACAGGTTAACACATCTGTGTTGTAAAATGCTGAAAAGTTCGATTAGCATATTTGAGATAGTATTTAATCAATTAAATAGTTGGTTAGTTTGGTTGGTTGCTTGGTTAGTAAACATTGATTCGATTCATCGGTAACGTTGGTGGCCTGAATTTAGTCATACAATTTTCTCTATGCCTGGAATCTTGAATTGTAGTTTATTAAGATGAAATCTGGCTTAAACATCAAACAATAGGTATGTCTAGTGTTATAAGTAGGTACCGGGTAGGTAGGTAAATTGGGGTCACAACACGAATCACAGCTATGAGTTTTAGGACGCAAAGAGAAAGACCTTCCTAACTATTCAGTCTTGAGAAATGTAATTTTTAGATTTCCCGCTACAAAATGAAGCGAAAAATTTATCCAATCTCTACTCATTATCGATTTCAACGTAGTTATATTATATTCTCATGATCTCAGAATACAGAACAAACTCAGCTCAAGATCATAATATTATAAATTAGCTGATGCCCGCGACATCGACCGCGTGGTTTAAGTTTTTTATTATTCCCGCGGGAACTCCTTAATTTTCCGGGAGAAAAAGTATCATCATCATATCATATATCATCAACTATACCCATGCCAAAAATCACATCGATGCTCCGTTGCGGCGTGATTGAAGGACAAACCAACAAAGAAACAAACAAACACACTTTCGCATTTATAATATTAGTATGATTCCTATTTAGAGAACAATACAGTACCTACGAGGAATATTTTTGTCAGAAATGTTAACAAAGTTACGAAATTCAAGGCACGCCCAACAATGAAGACTAAAATAGCTTTACGTTACCGTCAATTTAATGTACCTAAGTAATAAACTATAATTTATAAGTTTTTGTATTGAGGATGGCGCCTTGGCCTTGATGCGTGTGTGAATATGAAACAGTAATTGCTGATGTAGGTTGACCATGCTAGAGTGTTTGGGGAGATATCTTTATATTTTGTGACAAACATAATTATGTTGTTCCAAAGCTTGTGACTTGGTACATATTTTAAAGATTGGTTCTGCATCAGTTAATCTTAAAAAATCATACTATCCTCCGAGCGGGTGTTGTGCTCGGTGACCACTGGTCTGACCATTGATCTTTGGAAGTAGTATATATATATAGCGCACGTAATTTTTAGGCTCTTCCTGTTCTTTTTGCGGTACTAGTAGTGCCATATATCGGCTTATGTGCGAACAGCGAAGATCGCCACAGTTTAATCAAAATTTTCATTCACTTCCAGGTTTGGTCACTGCTGGAGCTGCTAGGCTACACGCTGCTGGTAACGCTAGCGCCGATCGGTCGCAATGGCACCATCTCCGGCCACAAGTACGCTTTGTACATCACTGCGGCGGTCGTCAGCGGTGTCACCTTGCTGTGCTCCATCTTGCTCATCGTGGCAGCTCACAAAGTGAGATTTTTTTATTAATATACTAGGGCTTGGCTACAATCAGACTTGCTTGAAGTAGTGACGCAGCCTGAGGTGGAGCGCGCTTGCCTAGAAGTTGCCTATTCACTCTTGATTTGAAGATACGAATATTATAAGCGGATGGAAAAACGGAAGCCGGAAGGGTGTTCCATATCCTAGAGGTTCGAATTAGAAACGAGGAAGCAAATAGCTTCGTACACGTCTGTGGAATTTCAACTATATACGGATGCAGATAGCTTAACCATAACTTTATTCTGTATCAAGGCTTGTAATTAATTATATTCTCTCAATGTGGATGTTCCAGAAGCTCGCATTCCTCACGCTGCCGTGGACGATCGTGACGGGTATACTAACAGCGGCGTTTTTCACTATGTGCCTGACCGGCATCAGCCTCATCCTGCAGGATGAGGGAGAAATGCTGGAGGTGGAAGTTATCGTCATTGTTGTGCATCTCATGAGAGCTTGTTAGTTATTAGTATTGTCCTTTTCAACTGCTTAAAATAAGCCCGACTTGATACTTCACTCACAATTAATGTTGGTTACATGTTCAAGTTGCGAGTGAAGGACCGGGCGCTTACTGCTATATAAGATATGGCAGTATTATTTAATATTGTTGACGTTCTTGCTGCAAAATTATAATACTTATTTTAGGGACTTCAAGGTACATCATAAGCCACAGGAGGTTACAAACCGTGCCTCCTGCGGCTGTTAAAATAAAAAAAACTTGTTTACCACTCCAACCATTTAATTTTTATGATATTATTTTCAATGATTCAAAGGCACGGAAGAAAGATCAATCGATTTAGACCACTAAATGAGTGGACGCAAGTGCGTGACGATTTGGCAACTTTTAGTTATTTGCCTTTTTAAAGGAAGTCTGAGCTTTGAATCTTGTATTACCCTTGTATGAACCTTACAGTATTTTTATTTTTAAATAGTACATTATTACAAAGGCTGGCAATTGCAGGTCGAGTATGAGTTTGAAGGCCGAGCCGTAGGTAGCCGGACTTCACTAATACGAGACAGGCAATTGCCATTTCCGCCGAGGCATATATAGTGCTTTTCTCAAAAGAATGCAGGGAAATAAAACATACTTTTTTACCTTTGTCGCTAAATATATATCATTTGGGGCTTTAACTAAAAATTGCTTTAGGTTTTTGCCAGTAAAAATTTTCGATTTCTTGCTTTTGAATCCGGTCGATTGTCGTTTAAGAAAAGTAGTTAAGTTCCCATAATTTTTCAAGTTAATGCCGTTTTTAACATGAACTGTACATTTCAGCATGGAATAAATTGCCCATAATGTAGATGGCTTTTTAATTTTAGCAATCTCATTAAAATACGCCAAAAATACTGTTACGGAGAAAATGTTCACTTTTTTCTTGTTTTTCCAACTCATAAAATTTTCATATACTTCCATGTATTTTTCTTTGGACCTCGCTGGAAGCAGGTTTTCCATTGCCAATTTGGCTTCTGATCTTAAATCCGGTGGAGTACAATCAATCTCCATTTCATTCTCTGAACCGTTGGAACTCGTTTTACTTATTATTAAATTTATATTTATTCTATGTATGTAAATAACAAATCAAGACGAATTTTCAGCTTTGCCGCCAATTTTCTTTTATCATCTGTACCGACAGGCAAACGCATTTATGGCCACCAATTTGTACTAAGCAAAGAGACTATGGTATGCCAAGAATGGCAAAAGAGATCCGATCAAAGAGTATTTAATAACTCCAGCACGCCGTTTCATACAACATTGCAGGAGCGTTGTAATTTTACAAATTCAAAAAACGCTCCTGCAATGGTTTTGATTTTCTTTGTCCGAAAATTCGATACTTCGCGTGTTCTTTTTTCGAAAATAATGACAATATTTCCATGCATGTTTGAGAAAAAAAACAATAATACTATGAAACCAAACCTTTTGACCTAGAAAACTGAAATTTTGCACAGAGGTTCGCTTAGGAGAATAAGAAATAAGGCCAGATATTAGATAAAAATCATCCGTAGCTAATAATATTGGTGTGTTACAGGCATATCGGTGTACTGCATATTAGTGGTGCACAGTCGACACAAGCAAATCATGTATGAGGAGGACGAGCGTTGTTTCCAACGATCTGGGCGCATGTATACGCCGGTGCGAACCAAGGATCAGGCCTTATAGTGTACGAATTTATGGTTCACCTACTGCAACGTTGGACTGGACACATGATGAGAGACAGTGGTGGAAAATGGATGAAATAAGTGACAGAGTGGTATCCTAAGGATGGCAAAAGCTGTAAAGGAAGGCAACGGAAAAGATGAGGCGGTGACTTAAGAAGTTAGGAGTGGTGGCTGGTGGCATAGCGCCGAACAACACAAGAGAGGAAGATTCAGGAGGAGGCCTATGTCGTATGACAAGCTGTTCATTTAAATATTTTGTAAAAAAATATTTTGATTGTAAAGATATTTAATTGATTGATACTCTGGTACACTTGGTGAGCGAAACACGTATAAACTTGGTGTGGTACACTTGCATGTATAGCAGCCAGTATGGACCAAGGTCCATCATGTTAACTACAAGTTAGACCTTTACGTACAGTGATCTAAAAAAATATACAATATAATTAATTTAATATACCTACCCGTTATTTATCTATGTATATTTTCATTAGTTAATTATTAATATACAGATTTTTATAAAAATATTGTTTTCAATATTTTGTAAGTATTCAGGTTTTGTCACCCTTTCCAATAAGTACAGCGTCCTATGAAATAACTGAAAATTACAAGTAAGTTCAGATAGAAGATATCAGGTCAAAGTCATCTATGAACAAAATTTTAAAGCTTTGGCCAAAACATAATAGCTAATGCAAAAAAAAATGTGTGTTAATTTTAGGTAATTCTCTTCGATTTTGTATCGTTTATTATTACAGTAGCCTGAAATCATACATAAGTTACAGATTTGTAATGTAAAGCAGTTTTTGAGCTGGCCCTCAGCTCCGGGATGATATTAGTCTTAACACCGGGGCTCCACCACCGATTCGGGAAGCAGAATAGGTTCGAGTTAATTCATACTTGTCTACTGTGGTAAATAGTAGACTCAGCGAGTGGTACTATAGACAATTTTTTTGCATTCAAATTCATTGCATTATCTTTTCATTTATTAGTAGGTATTTATCTAAGTTTAGCTTTAGGCCTCTTCCAAGCTTTTTTGAATATGTAATTAATATTACATCTCACCTGCATTAATATTGTATGGCTTAGGTACTTATAAATGTTAAGGCTTATTACTAAACCATTAGGTACTTTAAAATGTTTGTAAAGACGAATTTTAGTCTGCGAAACATTTTAACTTTATGAAAAAGTGTATTTTTAGTCAATGCCCATGTACCTATTTAGTATGCTGTAAAATAAAATAAATAAATAAAAAAAATTACTATGCATAAGTACCACTAGCGCCGCTTGCACTGCTAAGGCCGCGTGTATACGCCGCCGGTACGGAGCAAGGACCGGTCTTGTAAGGCACTGATTCATGGTTCACCTTCTGTAGTACTCTGTATCTGTTTACTGTGTCTGGAGTATGAGCGCCCCAGATTATTGTATGAAGACGATAAGCGCCGCTTCCAGCGCACCGGCTGGGTTACACAATACACACAGCCACAGAATTTATAGGACGAATGAAAAAGATCTATCAGAATGCGAAAGTTGGATGGATGTTTGTCACTCAATCACGCCAGAACAGCTGAATGGATCTGGATGAAATTTGGCGCAGAGATAGATTATAGTCTGGAATAACACATAGGCTACTTTTTATCCCGGAAATTAAAGTGTTCCCGCGGGAACCAAAAATACCTCAATCCACGCGGATGAAGTCACGGGCATCAGCTAGTAATTCATAATAGTACGGAGTACAGACACGGGATACATCACTCGCCCGACTGATGATGAACCCGTGACAAATAACTTAAAGCAGAGTGTACATTTGAAGCTACTTACATAAGTAACTTATTGCATGTCGTAAATAACATTTGCTTATTACGATAAGTAGGTATGTACGCGACTTACAAGTGTTTATATTGCGTAACTCACTCGTGTAAGCGACTTAAGGACATGAGCAAAACTTAAGTAAGTACAAGTTTAATCCTGGCCTAACAATAGCCTGAAATAATAATTAAGCTTTGTATCGTTGGCATAGTTTTTGAGATAGCCCCCGGCTAGACTCCGGGATGGAATTGGTCTTAAAATAACAGCTTTTAAAGACCCAATCTTCAATAATTTTGTAATAAAAATACCAAAATTCTTTAGAGAACTTATACTTACTTACCGCCCAAGTTTTTTGCTTCAATGAGAGGTGGTCCTTCAGATGATAGGTATCTATATCTTTTTCACCAAGATTTACAAAATTAGGTTTAATTATGCCTACATAATTACTACTAAAATCATGTTTCAAGTATATTATATATATATATATATTATATATTATATATATCAGGGAGACAGCATCAAGGCCGGGAGCCGCAGCAGAAAAGGCTGAAACCGGCAAGCGGCGGAAGTATGCCTCTCTCATAGAGAGTTACATATTTGTTCCGTTTGCCGTGGAGACCCTTGGGCCGTGGAGTCTTAGTGCCAAAAATTTTTTGCGAGATATTTCACCGCGGTTAATTGCCTCATCTGGTGACAGAAGGGCTGGCTCATTTTTTGCGCAAAGGATCAGCCTGGCTGTCCAGCGCGGAAATGCAGCCAGCATTCTTGCCACCATTCCACGTGGGCATGATTTATATAGTAATTAGGTTAGGCTAGCTACCATTAAGTTCTATTGTATTATTTTCAATAAAAAAAAAAAAAAATTAAAAAAAAAAAAAAAAAAAAAAAAGTATATTTAAGTATGGGTACATAACAATAAAGTTGAAGTTTCCTTCTCTGTCTACGCTCATAAGTATTGACCGTGTGCCGAGTGCCGGCGTCCCCACTGAGGGTAAATTAAAACAAAATTATGCGATTTGGGAAAATCCGGCTAGAAGTTGGAATTTATCACTTGATCCGGCTAGAAGTTGGGTCATTGCAATCCTGCGAAGTCTTTAATTCAATACGTCAAAAATACGTCATGTTTCACGTTTTACGTCATAACGTTTGTATTGCTTAACTCTTCCCTCAAATAAAGAACAGTAAGTACTGGCCAGGGCCTTTGCACTTAGAACATTTTTCTGTTGTATGGAAACTGGTACGGATTTTTGTTCCACAACTCGCCAAAGGATGGCGCTTATCTTGAAACGAGCCAAATTAGCTCGTATGAAGGTTTGTGATACATTATCTGTGGTTCAAGTCTGTGTAAGTGATGAAATAAGTGTTCGTTCAGAAGCTTATGTTTTAGATTAATTTATTGCATAATGTCATTTAATTGAATCAACTAGATAATAATATTTACAATATCTTTTTGAGCAGAATAGGAGTTAATTTGATAACTTAGTATGATTCTTTTGATATAAACTACTTCAAGTTTAAGATAAAAGTTTAACAAAACATTTGTGATTAAATTTTTAAACGTGGCCATCCGCCATTTTAATATTGTTATCTGACAAAGTTTGACTTTGCTCATTGACGTTTTTCTGGCATGCCGGTTGGACAAATTGTGTATTGGTGTTTCGTTTTCGTTATTTTTGCATATATTTATTACGACTTGGCTATTTCTTGGACTCCGATTATCTTTGCATTTGATCACGACTTGGCTATTCTTGGACTCCGATTTTCTTTGCATAACAGTGACCCACGCATGTAAAAAGGACTCGATATATCTCGCCTACGGATAAACCTACTTCTTCGTAATGGCAGCAGATAAAATTTGTTGCGTTTCGGAATGTAAAAAAAGCCGTAAGTACGACTTATTCGCAAGTTAAATAAAAGACAATATTTTTTATTAATACTGAAATATAGATCATGGTCTTCTTAGGGACTTATGCCTGATTCATGAATCCAAAGCGGTCAAATGATATTCATACCACATTCGTAGAGCGATGAATGATGACTGGCTGCTACAACTTGATATTGTACTAATACCAACTTCTTTAAAAGTATTTGTTTGTAGGTGAAGATGGTGTAATACTTCACAAATTCCCGAATCCTGAATATGATCCAACACGCTTTCAGACTTGGATACAAGCAGTGGGTGAAAACCTTAAGGATTTAGAGGATATGTATGTGTTTAAATACAGAAGAATATGTCATGCACATTTTGAACCTAGGTATTGGACCAGGAGTAAAATGTTGAGTAATATAGCAATTCCAACATTACAAATGAAAGGTTAGTTACTATTTAAATTAATGGCATTGTAATACTTCGAAAATATTATAAACATAGTTTATCCTGTGACTTCACAGTGTAGTTTCAGTTCTTTACAAATCATGTGGGAATGATGAATATTCCGGGTGTCTGCTATAATTGATGCATGTTCATTCAGGGTATAAGCTATCTCCATTCAAAATTTCAGCCAAATTGGTTCAGAAGTTGAGACTGAAGGAGTAATAAATATCCATACATACAAACTGTCATGTTTTTAATTTTATAATAGAATTTCAATTTTGTTAGTGTCTTTAAGTTAAATGCATTCAGTAATATCTTTAACAATTACTTCAATGGGCTGAATGGATTGGTACCATTATATATTACATCCTCAGATTCACATTTAATTATTTTAGGGTGTGCTATAGAATATTCACAGAGTGCAAAACACTTTTTTTACCAAAAACTTTTTTGTGCTGTGACATTTAAGCCACGAAGCCCCAGGATCGCTTCACCTCCGTTCCTTCATTCTCATTTAAATGAAATTAAGGCTCACATATTCTTTGGCAACCACCTACCTTGAACTACCTTTTGAATAAAGTACTGCATGACGTCTAGTCAAGTCAATTAATTAAAATGAGAAAAAACATTAATCATAATGAATATTTTATAGGTTCTGTAGCTCAAAGGATACCCTTAGCTGAAGTGACTAATAAAAATGATTATTTTCCAACAAATTATATGGAAGAAACTGCAATAGCCTCAACATCAAGCAAAATGCATAAACCTGCTACTACCTCAAAATCTAGTAAGATTTATTTTATTTTACTGTATACTAAATAAGTATTTATTTCACCAAGCATATTAAATGGAACACAAGAATCTGTAGGAATTACCATGCAGATGATATTTGCATTGATGATTAATTAATGCAATCATTGATTTACTTTTATAGTTCTTTCTTACTAGGTATTTATTACCATTAGATATCAAATAACTTAAATTGATCATAATATGATGATCCTCATTCAAGCATAATCTATATCAAAATCATGAGAACAATAGTTTTAAGGGTTCTGTACCCATGGGGTGAAAACAGAAACCCTATTTACTGAGCCTCTGCTGTCTTGTCTGTGACAGGGCTGTATCATTGGAACTATAATAGTTTGATACTTCAAAGAGCCACCATAAGTGCTTGTGGACCTGTGTTTTACATGTAATGGTGTAGAACCCTCAGTATGAATCTCATCTCACATTTGGGTCATTTACATGGAAAAGGCTTAAAAAATATTTATTTAAGTATGTTATTTTCATTTCAGATTTGAAGCTGACCAAGTCTGCAAAGACTCAAATGAGGCAAAGAATTAGTACCTTAAAGAAAAAAGTGAAAAGCTTAAATGTGTCAAAAGAAAAATTTTCAAAGAGACTGAAAAAAGCAATGACAATATCAAAAAATCCAACTTTTCTAAAAGCATTAAAAAAATTTACCTCAATGGCAGCCATTTTTACAATGCTCCAATTAAGAGAATGTGGAAAACACAAAATGGGGAGAAGATTCACTCCTGAAGAAAAAGTTATGTCATTGCATTTCTTTAAACGTGGGCCAAGAGCCTATAGGATGCTGCAAAAAGTATTTGTTCTGCCATCACCATTCACATTATCCAGGATGATATCCAAAGCAAATATAAAACCTGGTATAAACGAAAATATTTTTCAGCAATTGAAGAAGCAGGCATCTAAAATGAAACCCAATGATACATTGTGTACGTTGGTTTTTGACGAAATGGCCCTAACACCACACATTGATTATGACAGGAAGAATGACAGGATTACTGGTTTAGTTGATAATGGTGAAGTAGTAAGGACAGAAATTGCTGATCACGTGCTAGTTTTTATGATTAGAGGCATTCTAAAAAACTATAAACAGCCAATATCATATTCGTTTTGTGCTGGCAGTACAAAAAAAGCTGAATTAGCAGCAATGATAAAGAAAAATATTAAAAAGTTAAAGGAAGCTGGCTTTCAAGTCCTTGCTACTGTTTGTGACCAGGGAACATCTAATGTTAGTGCAATTAGTCAGTTAATTGAAGAAACAAGGCAAGACTATATCAAAGCAGGTAAAGATGCAAGGGATGGAGTGTTTGAGGTGGACAATGAAGAAGTGGTCCCATTATATGATGTGCCTCACTTGTTAAAAGGAATCCGCAACAACTTACTGTCTAAGAATTTAAAATACATGATGGATGGCACTGAAAGAATTGCAAAATGGGACCACATTTTAAAACTTTATGAGAACAATCCTACTTATAAAGGTATAAGATTAATAAAAAAATTGACTGAAAGTCATTGTGACCCTAATAAAATCCCTAAAATGAAGGTCAAACACGCAGCACAAATTTTCAGTCACACTGTCGGAGTTAATATGGGATTCTTAGCTGGTGAGCTTATAAACATTTATAGATTATAAGGATTAGCCCTCAGCTTTGCCTGCCTGGTCTTCAGTTTATTACAAATCCTGCAGGAAATGTGCGTTTGTCGAATATAAAAGTAGCCTATGTATCAATCCAGTCTATAAGCTATCTCCATTCCAATTTTCAATCAAATTGGTTCAGTTGTAGTGGGGTGACGGAGTAACAAGCATACAAACTTTCACATTTATAACGTTAGAATAGGATTATTATCTTCAAGTCTAATGTGCATTTGGATTGCAAGCCAGCTGTAAAATAGCAGTTTGGATGCAGTTTCTGTGCTGTTGATATAATTGAATTGAAATGCAAACCAACCATAGCTGTTGCTTTATTCTTGCAGCTGCAAAAAATAGTAACAACTACATAAAGAAACAAAAAATAAAGATATTTATTTCTTTATCTAATAGGCGTAATAGCCACTTACTAAATATCTGCCTTGCTTACATTTTATTTCCATTTCAGATCAAGGATTACTGCCGAACGAATGCAGAGACACGGCAGATATTCTATTATTTTTTGACAATCTATTTGATTCTCTGAATGGAAGTTTTAATAACTCATCAAAGAGGAGTGGAAAGACATTGCTGCTAGCAATTACCCCAAAATCAGAGCACCAAGAAGTATGGAAAAAATCTAAAATCATATTAAAATCCATGAAATTTATTTCAAAAAAAGGCGATGTTAGTGTTGTTCCAACAGTGAACAACTGGATACGGACTATAGAAAATATGGAAAAATTAAAAAGTAAATTATTTAATAATTATAATATTAAATCAATCTGGTGCCGGCATTTTAACCAGGACACATTGGAGAATTTTTTCGGTAGTGTGAGAAGTCATGGTTACCGAAATAATTCTCCAACGTGTGCAGGGTTTGAATCAGCATTTGTAGCCCTTATGGTAAATAATTTAAGTAGCACATATACGCCAGGGTCAAATTGTGAGGATGATGAATCCTTTATTTTTAAATCTTTAAAAGCTTTATTCTTCACAAAGGATGAAAAGAAAAATGTAAATTTTCCATCAGAAATACAATATGATGATATTTATAGTGAAGACATGATTGTCGATTTAGATATTAAAAAAAGAGACCCTCGTGTAATGGCCGCTTTAGAATATATAACTGGATATTTATTAAGACAGTGTCATACAAAAGTCTTTAAAAAATGTAAAACTTGTATTACAAACTTATATTCCTCAAAGGAAAATCATTATATTAAATTAAGAGAATACAACCGAAACAAAAACTTCCTATCATACCCTGCCCTGGAATTAGTTCGATGTTTTTCTCAAATTCAAGATGTTTTTCATTTTGTAGTGAAAAAAAGCCCTCAAATATATAATATACGAAACTATATTAAAACCATCTTACAAATTAGGCTTGATTTTAATTTCATTCAATGTACACAACATAAAACTGACATTGTCGAAAAGTTCTTGAATATATCTTGTATATTCTTTATGTGTAATTGGTGCAGGGACATTAATAAAATATTGTCTGGTAAAACCCATTACGACCGCGAAGATGTTATGCAATGCTTGGCACATATTTATAATAATAAAAGAAGAAGAAAATAATCAACATGAGTTTCATTTCCTGAACACCATCTTTTACTATTTGTATTTATCGTATAATAATTTATCTTAATTATTACAAGATCACATAATTCTATAGTTGCAGATTTATGTGATCTAGTAATAATTAAGATAAATTATTATACGATAAATAAGGTCTATATAGTACTATATAATAGGTTTGTTATGGTTATATATATTTTAGTTGGACAACTTCCCGATAGATGTCACTGTACGCCGAAACTTGAGTAGCAACTCTATACCAGTATATATAATGTACTCTGTGGTACTGGCTCTTTCTGTCTTGACACAATTTTCTGGTCATTCATTTCATTCGAAAACAGAAATTCGAATCGAAGAATTCACTAGTCGCCACCTGTTTACTGTGCCACCACCGACCAGAAATTAAAAAAAGAAGTTAGACTATTCTATAGTAATCTGTGTTAGACGCCATACTACTTTTATTCTGTTTTGAATTTAAATTCGTAAAATTAGCAGAATAAATAGAAAGGGAGTGTGCTAGTGATTTGTCTTTACAATACTTGATTGGGCAAGCCGTCTAATTGAAAAGTTTTTGAAAAGGTTTTCATATTGTTGTGATAAGAAATCGAATCTTCACAGTCAAGGTAATAAATTTTACTATAATATAGTTAATTTTTAAGTAAGTAAATACAGCATACAAATACAAACGACAGCCAGTTTATAGTTTATACTAATTAGATAAGGTACTTAAGCACTTCATTTTCGATTGATAATTAATTCGTTTTTAAAGGTAAATAGGTTACAATATTTATTACAACCACCTTACGGAATGTTTACATTGTTTACACAACTGGATTCATAGGAAAAAGAAACCTGCTATTAATAGGTACACAATAGCGTGTCTCCTCCATTCCACGCGTCATTGGCGAGGAATATTGTACCCATTTGGTACAAACGCAAGCCATAAAACCAAGAATTGAATTGAATTCATGTAGATAATTACCTAGCCCGGATAGGTAAACGCATAATTTATTTACTTAATTGAGTAAGTTAACCTTTTGTTACTTATATTATTCTAAGCCAAGCCTAGTAGAAAATTATCCGATAGGTTCTACTGTTAGTACTGATACCTATTGTCAATATTTTCATCTGTTATGCAAATGAAGCTAGAGAAGGCAGGAGGTTTTAGTCTATGTCATCAATAACATTTCAGTGAAGTTGGGAATTTGACATGAACGGCATCCAAAGGATTTTCTCCTACCCAAAAAAAAAACTACTTAGGTATTTACTTTTAATACCAAACACTGGTCAGATACTTACATGCATGTGACATGACTAATATACTTACTAAGTATTTACATTGCGTTTGTCTTAGGACCTAGATAATCTTGATATAGATTTTGCACAGTAAATAAGTACTTAAGTAAAGTAAATCTGAAGTAACCTGTAGGATTGAGTGTTCTCCTTAATGTTCTGGAAGGTGTGTGACGTCTGTAAAGCCACACTTGGTCAGTTTTGTGACCACACACATTCTAATTATTAAGATTTGGCTTCCATAGAATAACACACATAAAACAACAGTTCACAGAAACAGATTCTGAAAGACCAAGAGAAACCCATTTCTGAGAATATGTTATAATATAAAACTCCTCATTAAGTAGCGAGACAGTACCATGATAGTTGAAGATGTCTCTGAATAAGTTCAAAGTTAATGTAAAACGTAAACTCATAAAAAAATCCTATTACCATGTAAAGGATTACTTAAATGACAAGGAAGCTTGGCAATGATTTGATCTAATGGCTCTGATAGTTCCTTAGTTAAGATGATTTGTAAAATGGTGATAATGAAAAAAAATCTTCTCAGACCAGGGCACGTTTGGAACCCTCGTACCTTTAGTTTTAAGATAACGTTACTGATTCGTCACACCAGCGGTTTCACGCACTGCGGATGCATAAGTCCAAGTGCGGAAAATAATCCCAGGACACAAGAAGAAGAAGAAGAACGTTACTGATTATCACGATTATATTTTACAAATAACTGGACATCAATAAGTGTAGTGTACTTACCTAATTATTGAAAAACATTATTTGAAATCAAATTTCAAATTGAAATTCATAAAGATTATTTTGGTATTTTTCAGGAAGCGGGCTACGAGTGCCAGTAAAATGGGGGTACCGCACATCACTTCCTTCTGCTGGTGCTTCGGCCTCGAAGCTGGTACCAAGATCATTGGGATTGCTCATTTGGTAAGAGATTCAAGTATTTTCATTCCAACAAATGTGTTAAGTACACAATCACTACAGAGGATAACACAAATCATCCCCTCTGCCATATATTCATCTATACTAATATTATTAATGCGGAAGTTTGGATGGGTGGATGTTTCTAACTCATTCACACCAGAAAGGCACAGAGATAGGTTATAGTCTGGCTCTGGATTAACAGATGGGACTTTTCATTCCAGAAAATTAAAGAGTTTCCATGGGAACCAAAAAAACCTCAATCCACGCGAGCAAAGTTTTGGGCATCAGCTAGTATTTCATACATATAGGTACAAGTTTTTAAATTTATTTTTATTCAGCTAAGGTAGCCCTTGACTGCAAATTGAAAAGTTACAATGAAGTTTACAATGAGGTCTAAGATGGTAGCGAGCTTACCAGTACTTCGATCTTACATTGAAGTATGTAAACATTAGAGCTACCTAGCTCATCATTGCTTTGGATTAAGCATGATTGTTGTCAAGCGCTGGCCTATTCTTTGATTTAATTTATTGTTCAAGCGATATCTAATGTTATTCATCTTTGTTTCCATCATATTAATTTCCAGTTTCCTTACACTACCACTCAGTCATTGTCTATCTATATCTCTAGATCTACCGATCTATCTAGATCTATATCTAGATCTACTGACACTGAGGTAGTCTTAGTTTATGCAGTAACATGGGAATGTACCTGTTTTGTAAATTTGATGTTTGACCAGGGCAATATAATTATATCATTATAGGGTAGGTATAGACTGCCTCGTTGGTCTAGTGCAGTGGTTCTCAAACTTTTTTGGTGACGGAACCCTTTTGGGAAGCAAACTACTTGATGGAACCCTACAATAAAACAATAGTTTTTAAAAGTGTATTCTTTATTAACAAGCATAATAAAAGTACAATGTAACAGTTAGGTACTAATTATAACTTACTTTACAACATGGCAAATACAATAATAGAATATATTATTCTATTAAAAAAGAAAAAATCTAACTAATGGGAGGTATGAAACTGTTTTTTATTTTTCATCAATTGGTTGATATCAGGTTTGATAGAAATCGGGCGCGTCAGTATGACACTGAGCAGGAGATTGAGTGAGGAGAACTCAATAATCGGAATGGTAAACTCTTGCGAATTTCATCTGATTGAAAGCCGCCAACTTAGACCAGCTTGGACCTTGGCAACTGGCTTCCCTCGAACTGGAAGACCCCAATATAATTAAGTATCGGGTTTTTCTGATTAGAAATCCCCAGTACTAGCCCGGAGTTAGGAAGTTGGCGGTGTTTCACCCCCGTGCCTCGGAGAGCACGTTAAGCCGTCGGTCCCGGTTATTATAACTAACATGATAATAGTCGTTAAAGCCCGCCAACCCGCATTGGAGCAGCGTGGTGGGTCTAAGCTCTAATTCCCTCTCTCTTAAGAGAGTGGAGGCCTGTGCCCAGCAGTGGGACGTTAATGGGCTGTAGTGGTGGTGGTGGTGGTGGTAGGTTTGATAGAAGACAGTTGAAGTCTCATATCATGTTCGGCGTCCAGTCTATTCCGATATTTTGTTTTCCTGGCTGCATAGGTTGAGAATTCTGCTTCGCACAAATATGTTGTTGGGAACGGGAGAATATTCAGAGCCATTTTGCCAAGCATTGGATATTCATCACGGATTTTGCACCAAAAAGCGTTGAGAGGCGTCGTTTTGAACAGTGACAGATTCATATATCTCGTTTGATATACTTTCGGGCTTTTGCAAGTTGGGTAAAAAAGGATTATGAATCCATGAATTCAGTTTCATTTTTGTATTCTGTTCTTCGGGAAAATACTTTTCAAAAGATGCGCGCGTCGAACTGAGATATTGGACCGATTCTTCAAACACATCATCTTGAAACATTTCTGAGTCGTTATCGCTAACAAACTCACTGAGTGACGTAAAGCTTTCTATTTCTTTCTTACAAACGCAAATAATCCAAAAATCTAATTTTCTTTTGAAGGCAGTTATTTTGTTATAGGCCTGAAACACTGTTGTCTGTTTACCTTGCAGTGATAAATTCAATTCGTTCAGTTTTTGAAAGATATCCGCCATAAAAGACAATCGGAACAACCAAGTTTTATCATACAAACGGTCCTTCAAATTAAAAGAAGTATCTGCTGAAAGAAACATTTGTACCTCGGCTCTAAGTTCAAATAGCCTTGTTAAAGTTTTACCCCGAGACAGCCATCGCACTTCTGTATGGAGCAGCAGTGTTTTATGTTTGCTGCCATAATCTTCACACAATAATGGAAACAATCGGGATTGTAGTGGTCGTGATTTGATAAAATTAATTATTTTGACCGCTTCATCCATAACTAATTTTAGATTTGATGGCATTTGCTTCATCGCAAGTGCTTGTCTATGCAGAATACAATGGCTGGAACTACAATTACGCGCTTTATTTTTTATTCGTGACACTGCTCCTGCTGTTTTACCTGTCATCGCCTTGGCCCCATCTGTGCAAATGTCAATGCAATTGTCCCAACTGAGATTATTTTCTTCAAAAAATATATTTATTTTATTAAAAATTTCTTCCCCGGTAGTGTTTGTGAGCAGCGGTGAACACATAAGCATCTTCAAAAGAACTTTCATATGGATATCTCACGATAACCAGCAAGATAGCCAAACCAGCGACATCAGTCGACTCGTCCATTTGCAAGGCGAATCGTGTTTTTTGTAGACGTGTAACTAGTTCTTGTTTGACGTAGCTTGCCAGATCATGGATTCGCCGTGAAACAGTATCGTTTGATAGCGGCACAGTAGAAAGATGCTTTGCAGATTTTTCATCGAGCATACATTTTGTTATGTCTAATACACATGGCTTTATTGAATTCTCAGCGATAGTGTGCGCTTCACCTGCTTGTGCAATGCGATAGCTAACTAAATATGATGCCTCCGTGGCCTTTTCGTTGATAGTTTTTGTTACATGCATCATATTTTTTTGACTGTCCAATAACTGATCTTTTTTACGAACAAAAAATTCTTTATTCTTGTCTTTAGACTCGGGATGTACAGTTTCTAAATGTCGGCGCAATTTGGCAAGTGCCATGGAACTATTAGGAAGCAGTTTACTACATAGCATGCAAAGAGGTGAGCCGTTAGAATCAACAAATCCGAAACTGATATATGATTCATCATACTTCCTTTTTTTCGTCTTTGAAACCGTCGAGCTTGACGTCGTGGCATCATCGTTTGGATCGGTGATTGCTATATTCTCCGCGCGTACTGCTTTTGAACATTCAGCGTCATTAGAAGATGTTGTTGCAACACGTTTAACACCTTTAAGCCAACGTTCCATTCTTCTTTATTTATAATGTTACACGTTAGGATGGTGGGGTCTAAATAATGCACAATCGTTACTGACGAGGCGCGACGCGCGATCGCCGCTTTTATACTTAGTCCTAGACTCGATCTCGAATATTCTCGAAAATACTCGAGTCGGCGCCTTTGATACACAAAAAGCAAAAATAAAAAGAGATATAAACAATAACCATAAAAAACAAAAATAAAAATTGCGTTGTAAACAATCTCGACTTTATTTTTTGAAGTTAGAGTCGAAAGTCGCTTGTTGACAACTATAGCGTCTAATTCAGAGGCGGCTTTTATCAAAGGAACTGCGCGCGCCCAAGTATACAAGTATACATGTTGATACCAAACTTATGAGATATTGTAGCAGCTATTCTAGGTATAAATAAATAAATAAATATACCTACGCGCGGCCGCGGAGTCAAAACGTTCGACCAGAGAGAGGTGTTTTGATTTTTTTTCTAAATTCTTGCGGAACCCCTACAGAGGTATCGCGGAACCCTAGGGTTCCGCCGAACACACTTAGAGTATAGCTGGTCTAGTGGTTAGCTTGTTCGACTGTGGCCAACGAGGTCCTGGGTTCAGTCCCAGATTGGGCCATAATTAAGTATTGGGTTTTTCTGACTACAAATTCGCAGTGCAAGCCCAGAGTTAGGAATTTAGCGGTGTGTCATTCCCGTGTCTCGGAGAGCATGTTAAGCCGCCGGTTCCGGTGAAACCCGGTGAAACATGATAAGAGTCGTTAAAGCTCGCCAACCCGCATTGGAGCAGCGTGGTGGGTCTGAGGTCTGATTCCCTCTCTCCTATGAGAGTGTATGACGTTAATGAGCTGTAGTGGTATACAGCATACTAAAAGACCTGTAGTACTAAATACCAACTTTTACTACGTAAAGAAGTGACATTCACCTTCCCCTCAATTCAATACTACCGGCCTGGCCCCGTACATCACGGACTGGCGAGCATCGCTTGATTGCCACTTACATAGTTTACATACTCATGACTGAATTTCAGAATTATGTAACTCAAATGTCTTACTAACATTCAACGTTCCATCCACACGCACGAAGCGCTTTGCGTCTTCATTCCTTATTCTGGAACACTACCAAAAACTGTGTTTCCCACCAATTATAATCCAGGTATCTTTATATCAAGAGTGAAAAGGCAACTTCTAGGCAAGCGCGTCCCATCTTAGGCCGCATCATCACTTCCCATCAGGCGTGATTGTGATCAAGCATAAGCCTACAATGAATTTAAAAAAAATCTGTGGCCAGTAAAGAAATGATCTCTTTTTCAGTTGGGGTCGCTAACTATGTTGATAATTTGCTCCGTGTTCGCGGAGGGAGCCCGCGCCTATGTCGGCACGGTGGAGGACGGGGAAGATCATCTGTACAGCACCTGGTACACTATCACTGTGGTGGCGGCGCTGATATCCGCGGTGCACGTGCTTTTGGCTGCCACGCTGCTCTTCGCGGTGTACAATGTGAGTAGCGTCCCGGTCGCTGAGTGGCGTCTCTAGGTTGGTGAGTGGTGTCTCCCGGTCGGTTAGTGGCGTCACCCGGTCGGAATCAGGATGATAGTAATAAAGAGAAACCCCGATCTAAGAGGATACGATTGAAAGCTGCGCTGCGATGGGGCATAATTGATGACGTAGAATTGATGAATTGGCATCGTCAAATCCCTTTAAACAATTGTTGACCAACAGAGTAGTGCCCATGTGGAACAAACTGCCCAAGGATGTGGGGATGTCAACCTCTGTAAATCAGTTCAAGAACAGACTGGAAAACCACTTAAAGACAAAACACAAGATTTGATATATTAAGATATATACTATCAGCAAAAGTTGTCTAGTCTTTTATAAATGACTAGCACATGACCGCGACTAAGTCCGCGTGGATAAAGGTTTTTTCCTCCTGTCCTGTCCGGTCCAAAACATGCTATGTTTTCGCTGTAAAGGTTATCCTGTAAACGTCCACTTGTTATGTCCAGAGGAACACGGCAGCGCTGCGCACATGGATGTGGGTGATGATTGTTCTGTACGTGGCGTCTCTGGTGTACGTCCTCATATCCATGTTCTTCGGATTCACGGCCAGCGGCTCCGAGATGTTCCTGGGATTCCTACAGGGGATTGTGTTCTTTGGTGAGTTGTTTGCTTCTAAATTTTCCAGACCACATCAAATCTTTGGAGAGTAATACACCGTTTCTTTAAAAAATATTCTAATTCATAAAGTGTATTACAAATTAAATGGTTTTTCTTTTGAAGAAAAATAAGAACATTATGTAAATTATTATAAGAATTTTATTGGAATTTGGAATACAAAATAAATGAATATGAATATGAACTTCGTCTTGACCATAGGTACCATTATTAATTTCACTCCCTTATAAAAATTGAACTAGGTTTATATGCTGTCGCTATATGGCGCTACTCTGCTCGCTTTACATAATGATTATACTAAATTCGTTCAAATATCGTATTTGAACGAATACTAGCGCGCCAACCCGCATTGGAGCAGCGTGGTGGGTCTAAGCTCTGATTCCCTCTCTCCTTATAGACTGGAGGCCTGTGCCCAGCATTGGGACGTTAATGGGCTGTAGTGATGATGATGATGATGATTTATATACGAGATGATGCCTGCGACTTCGTCCGATGATTTTTGATTTCCGCAGGAGCTCTTTAATTTTCCGGAATAAAAAGTATATCTGCCGCTGCTGTATGCCTATGTCTTCACCCGGATGTAATCTATGCTTGTATCAAGTTTCATCAAAATCGGTTGAAAAGGGCCTTTAAATCGTAGCAGACATACAGATAGACATATTTTCGCATTTGCGGTATTAGTAAAAAATATTTATATGTGTCACCGTAAGATTGTAAAAACCGTTAGATTATATCTAACTCG
This sequence comes from Erebia palarica, assembly GCA_964035005.1. NCBI lineage: Eukaryota > Metazoa > Arthropoda > Insecta > Lepidoptera > Nymphalidae > Erebia > Erebia palarica. The sequence goes on from OZ035989.1 coordinate 16,394,626, forward strand.
CGAAATTCTAAACTGTCGAAAGATTAGAATTTAACGCATTATTTTCCGGTAGATTGTGATCTGATAGGTATTCAAACCCGATAAAACCTAAACCTACTTGGTTATTTATGTCGAACCCTAACCTAACCTACAAGAAAGAGACAAGAAAACGTAAATAAAATGAATATTTCAAAAATTTACACTCAGAACATTGAACAGTTTACAATCTTTCGACAGTTTAGAATTTCGCGAATTAGATTATAATCTAACGGTTTTTACAATCTTACGGTGACATATACAGATTATTATTATTATGAAAAAGTTTTTTTACTTCTTGTACTTTTTCGGAATAAAAAGTATCCTGTGTTGTTCCAGAATCTAGATTATGATCTATCTTTGTGCCAAATTTCATCCAGATTCCTACAGCCGTTCCATTTTCTATCCATTCATCCAAACTTTCGCATTTATAATGTTAAAGAAGTTCTATAGTTGTCAGGGTTCGAGGATATATATCAATGGATATATATCAAGATATGTATTCGATATAAATCAAATGTTTTTTAAAATCAATATATTGCAATACAAAAATGGTTTAAAAAATTAATATTATTAAGTAATTTTTAGCGTTTGTTACTGTATTACTACTTCCCAAATGTAAATGGCGTGGGAGTAGAGTTAAAACATACTCCCTAATGGTATGTTCTAATCCATAAATGGCAACACTTCTGCCGGCATTATTGGCGTCAGTCCGTCATTAAAAACATTTTATTTTTTGATAATTTTAGATTGTTTATGTAACACATATGCAAATAGTATTCATAAATAATACAATAAAATAATAATATGGCTTTCATACAAAATTGATATATATATCAAACTTGATATATATCTGATATTTATCATAAATATCGGATATTTTCGAACCCTGATACTTCTACTTGATAATAATATGAGTCTCAAATTTATAGTCTTGCCTGTTGCCATTGATGTTTCCATTCTACCAGATTTGTAAGTCTACATTTCTTGTAACTGCAGGTATATTGGCGTACTGCATCCTTTGCGTGAACAGCTACTACCTGCTGCTGAAGAGCTCCGAAGATATGGAGGCGCCTCGCAAGACTGACTACTAGGGACCGCGGGTCAGTTCACAACCGACATACTACCTCACGTGACACCCACTATACCACCTTTATTTTCTCTGTGGAGTCCTCATTGGATACCTCAGGAGTTTTGGAGGCATGCCCGACTCCACTGGGGATGAGACCTAGCGCCCTACGGACTAAAAACTTCCTCCCCCTTCTCCACTCAATCTTCCAGGTATAGCCTTTGCATTCCGTCTGGAAGATTGCTGTCTTTAGGCGTTTTACTGTCTTTGCCTTTTCGGCTCGTCCTTAATTCTCTTTTTTATGATAGCACGCAACATTTCAGCGCATACCTCCCACTGTTCTCCGCAAGTCAGCATACGGGGTATGAGGTTCATAGGGGTCATTTGCTCGCCTTCTCCCTGTGCTTCCTTTTGTTAGTCCTCAAATTCCCCACACTATACCACCTAACGAGATGCGTTCCTACCTACCAGTCGTCTAGACGGAGCAACACTGATTCGACGGAGGAAAATAATTTCAATTATTTTTTCAATAGTAGTGTGTGTGGCTAGGGATGAAACAAGACTTCGGCCCTCGCTTCGCTCAGGCAGGCAACTTCACTTCAAAATCGTATTCATCTCGCGTCACACACTATAATATTTTTCATATAATCCGCATTAAAAGTGCGAGTTTTATTAAAATTGTATTTCTTAATTTAGTTGCAGAAATATGATGTCTGTCAGTTTAGTTGATGGTTAAAATGACAATTATAAAGGTTTGAAATAAACAAAAGATACTCTGACAGGATTGAAAGGGGGATGCTACGTCATTCAGCGGGCAGAAAGTCATCAATCGGTTTCTGCCCGCTGAATGACGTATTCGTCTGAAATTGACCAGTTTCGGGTGACTCAACAGGCATTGAAGCCCACAGTTTCAATGCAGGTCATGTGAAGAAAATCTTTCAATCAAATCATTTATTCCTGTAGTTTTCTGCAGGGTGATTGTGTAAAACCTGCATCAATCATTGTTACAGTCTCAATTGTTTTGATTGGCTGGATTTATGGTATTTTGGCTGCGTCAATGGATTTTGGCCAATAGTGGAAGAATGTTTACCAATCAGCGGTGATTGCGATCGTTACAATGTAGCTGTCAATTTTAGCCAATCGCCCTGCTTTTTACCTAAGATACCGTACCTCGGAAATTTGTATGGGCGTCGATCCATTGTTTGAATATTGTGATAACATATATAGTCCGACAGACTTTCGGACTATATATGTTATCACAATATTCAAACAATGGATCGACGACCCGGTGACAGCGTTGCTAGTATAGTCCGCGCGGGGGCTGAGGTAGCCCCGACCGTCGCTTCATACCCCGCACACTCCCATACTAGTGCCGACCGTGACGCGAGAGTACGCTTTATCGAGTCCTGTTTTTAATTTTGCAATAGCAGGGTTATAATGCTATTATACTATAAATAGTACAATTCTTAAAAGTTTCTTTGTCTGTGCAAATAACTGTTTAATTTTTTAATTTCTTATTATTCTGATTGTGACAGATTTATTAGATTTTACGTTCATTTGTACAATGTTGTTCAATTTGTTTTTTCTTCCTTATTGCACTTAATATCCTCATAGAATTATTATTTCATAATTAATTCAATGCACGTGCACAAATACTACAGATGTGTTAGTATCGATAACATAATATCGACTTAATCACAGCTCTATCTCATTAAGTCAACATTCCGTAAGATGTCTCGGACCTCGCGCGCGAACTGTATATCTATGAAAATTCAAATAGAAACAAAAACTAAACAGGCATAAAAATTAGTTCCAATTTTGGCCACCGTGTCAGATAAGTTTGACGGACCATACAGTGTGACGACGCTCCTGATTCATGGACGATTTTTTTCCGCCTTTCAAATTTCTTTCCGCATAAAACTACAAATATATTTTTAAATAATCTTTTAAAGTATAGTCTTATAATTTTTATTTAAGTATAAAAAGTTATTCATGGTATAGTTGAGTTAGTTATGAATTTATTTTAAGTTACAAATATCATTCAAGTTTTACTTAATTGCGTTGGTTCATTTTTAATACGTGTGTATTATGTAAAGTTATACGAGTACTTAATTTATTTATGGCCGAATAATAAAACGTCCTTGTAATAATTGAGGTTTTTGAATATCAAGTAAGTAACTATTTTTGGACATTTGGTATTTAAAAATAAGTCACATAGAGTATATTAAAGTAATATCGGAATATACAATATTCAGCCATTACTGCCCACGCTAAAGACGTAGAATCTAGATTATTTTAATGATTATAAAACTATATCTATCACTCTATGCAGGCCGGAACTTGTGTTTCGCCCATATATTTATATTATTCATTTTATAAACGGAAAGAAAATGAAATAACCAAAAAATGTTTATGAATTGGAATATAGACTTGTAATTCTGAAGCCAAAATTTGATATATTAAACTTGCGTTAAGAAGTTCGATGTTCAATGTCTCATAAAAGTTTTGGAAAATATTTATCGCATACATATATATTATACGATTATATAAGTATATATAAATAAATAAATAAATAAATAAATATATTGAAATCACAATTTAGAATTTATAGAAATACATATATATCGTGAGTCGTGACTATGTTTTTCACTATTTAGTGATGAAATGAATGCCAATTTCACTCAATTTACCTTCAAAATAAGGCTTATTTTAAATATTAAAGATACAATAAATATTAATAAAATAGATAGAAATACAATTTATATTTAATGAGGTATTATACAAAAAAAATTAAAGCCAATTCGTATAGAATGCTCTTATTGAAGCATTTGCCTTTGGGTGCAAAATGCATAACGTTAATAATTTATATTTACATTTTAAAATGTATACTTATAAATAATTGTTGAAACGTATTAGATTTTCAAAATACGGTGTTATATTTTGCAATATTAGTACTTATTTGACGCTTCTCAAAATAATCTTAAAACTAAAAGGTCTAAAAGTATATTATATTTTATAATGTGTAGACTTACCTTTATTACATTAATTATATAATAATTTATATTTAATATTATAATATATTTAACGAAATAAATATAGTACTACATAAATATTTCAATGATACCTCGTTTTGGCTTTCAGATTTGTATAAATCATTTTTAACTTTATTAGGTACTAAGTATCGATTATAATTTTAATCAACATATTTTTCGAATATTTAAATTAAATAAGTTGCCAAAAAAAAACACTTTCTATTATATTCTCGTACATAAATCTCTAATAAAAAAAGATTTAGAACTTGTCTTGTGGAGCCTTTTCTTCAATTGCCTGGAGATTGCTCAGTAAGCAATAAGGCCGCCTTTGCATACCTAGTTTACCTTGTATTTTTCATGTGTGCAATAAAGTATTTATCCATCTATATGTATTAATTTCTCAGTAATAAGATGATTAATACTTAGCTATATGTATAAAATTAACAATTTCGCATTTTAAGGCAATGCCTACGGGAAATCTTAAACTAAAATGTCCTGCGTAGCGTAAAACTCCACTGAAAGTTGGCGGCTCTGTTTCTTTAAAAAAGATCCTACCTTAATAGTACTTAATTTCATTGTTATTTTTTTAAAAGCAACCGCCGAATGCTGGTTCTTCTCGGTAGAATGGCATTCCAAACCTGTTAATTTGAATAAAAAATATTTGATTTTGATGTGTTAATGCGATGAGTTTGCGTTGTTCTCGACAAATGAATGTCTCGAACTTTACAACAATTTCGAAGTCGACCGACTGTTCTATTGTACTTCATAAGCAAGCCCGACTTCAAAATACGTTTACAAAAATGAAAACTATACTAGTCATCCAAGTTACCCTGGTGTAAGATTTACCTATTATACTGAACCAAACAAACACTAATAATACAAATGACTGTATACCAACTACAATAGAAAAATGACTTTAAATATTTCTTTGATAAGTGTCTTCTGCAGATTTATATATAATATATTATATAATGGAGATGTACTAGTTTTAAGGCTGTAGTTGTAAGCTATACTATATATGTCACCGTATGCAAAAATCGTTAGATTGTAATATAAATAGCGAAATTGTAAAATGTCGACAGATTATGAACCGTTCATTGTTCTGAGTTTCAATTTTTGAAATATTCATTGTACTCGTATTTACGTTTTTAGGTTAGGTTAGGGTTCGACATAAATAATCAGGTTACTTAGGTGTTATCGGGGTAATATATCTAACAGATTACAGTCTACTGAAAAATAATGCGTTAAATTTTAATCTGTCGACAGTTTACAATTTCGCTAGTTATATTACAATCTAACCGGTTTTTACAATTTTACGGAGACATTACAATGCATTTTAATGTCTCATGATCGCGCAAGTGTTAATTTTGAAGTGCTATTTACATGTTCCCGTTTAAAATGTTGTTTTATTTCTACAATCTTTGAAAGTCTCTAGTTATATCTGGCAGTACAAAATGGCTCTCCACGGATGAACTAGGAATCGACCGCTGAAAGAACGCTTAGTCCCACGAGCTTATCTGGCCCGGTGGCTAACATTTGAACTAATTTTTATGACTGTTTAGTGTCTGTTTTTATTTTATTTTAAATTAGCAGATACCTGGGATTTGGTCCGCGTGAAATAAGTTTTTTAAATTCCCACGGGAACTCCCTAATTTTTCGGGTTAGTATATAGCCTATGACCACAAATAATGTGGCTTTCTATTGGTACCAGAATTTTCATCGGTTCAGTAGCTCCAGAGATTACCCCCTAAAAACTCACAAACTTTACCTCTTTATAATATTAGCATAGATAAAATGCTTAAAGCACCGGGCCAGATAAGTTTGTGGGACTATAAGTTAGCCACGCCAATTTATACTTATCGCGTGATTCTTAGCCTTAGCAAACATCTTGGATTGCATCATCACTTATCAGGTGAGATCGCAGTCAAAGGCTAACTTGTAGTGAACTAAAAAGTTAAGAAAAGGCAATAAAACACTAGCATAGTTTTACACAGTTTATTCACCGAAATAATCTTAGGTATTCACGATGATTCACATAACCCGTTCGTTTTTTCAATTCAATAAATATATTACAATCATGTAGTGTTACGTAAGTACAATTGAATATGGTATTGTATCGGTCTTATTCCAGAGGCTAAGGAAAATATTTTATCAAAATAGGTACAGTAATAAATAAGTGCAAACTGAAATAAAATCGATTCCTCTTAAGTAACTTTACAACATCAGTAGTCATACAGTGCAAAACACAGTTATTCGATTCGAGTATGTATTGAGTTAGTAGAGTTTATGATTTGCTTTTCTTTTATTTATTATCTTGCCTGTAAGCTCAACGCATTATAATTACTTAAAGTCCGTATCACAAAAGTCCCGCGGCAGCCAGTGTAACTGATACATTTTACCTAATTAATTATAATAGTCCCACCAACTTATCTGACCCCGTGGTCAAAATTGGAACTAATTCTTAAGCCTGTTTAGATTCTGTTTTTATTTTATTTTTAATATTATATACGGGGTCAGCCCCGAGTCCTATAGAAAAATTACATAGACATACGACTCCTAGCGCCGCCTTTATGGAACTTCTAAGTATAGTTACACGGATATGCTCTTTGATTATGTATCATAATCAAAGGATATGCTTCGATTGTGAATTGTGTGATTGTGAATTTTATTGCAGGTCAATTTATAGGCAAAGTATGTTGAAGTTTGTTGTACCTATATGTTTTCATCATCATCTTCATCCTCAACCGATAGACGTCTACTGCTGGACATAGGCCTCTTGTAAGGATTTCCACACGCCTTGGTCTTGCGCCGCCTGGATCCAGCGGCTCCCTGCGATCCTTCCCTATGTTTTATTGATTAAAATTGTATTGTGTGTATGCTCTAAATATGCTAAATAATTACCGATATTTAAATAACAGATTCGGTTGTTTTGGAATGTCTAGTAAGAGACGTGTAACTTTTAACAAGTTTACAATTAAAGTAGTGTGAGTAAGCTTTGCTTGATATATTCGTTGCTTGTATTCGTTAATTAAGTACATACAGTTTTTTGAGAACTTGGTATTCATTTAATTAAAATGTACAGAATATGTGTAAAAATAAATTCGTGCGATTTAATTAGCGATAATTCAACTATAATATAACAAAGTAAGGTGTCGCTAAATAATATTCTGAGAAAATCCTTTGGGTATAAAATCAATACATTTTATAAGAATAACTAAAATATACAAAATATAACTACTAAACTAAAATATACAGTTGATAAATAAAAAATTTCAGCCATGTAAGTACAACTTATTCACTTAATTATAATAAGTAACGCTTACGGATTTATTACATTATACAATATTAATAATTAATTAATAAATGTTGCTTTAGTCCCCGCAGACTACAGACTTTTGTTCGGCCCATAGATAGTTTCCCAAGACCACCTACCACACCAGAAGTGTGTAGTCTGCGCGATTTAATTTTCAGTTTAAACGATAAAACCCTGGACGAAACAGGTCCAAAGATAAGACACAATATTTGTTTTTCATAGGCTTCCAACATTTACAATAGATTTCAATTTAGTACCGATGTCATTAACTACTACGAATTAAAGTCTTCACTTATCTTACAATTTATAACTATTAAGTGTGTTTTTGTCACGCTGCCGGGACAGGATACCGTGATATATTTAAACTTTTTTAAACGATTTACTTGTCATAGTTTATGTCCTGAATTGAGAGGATGCAATCAATTCCAATAGGTTAGGTAGGGGGGCCTTACACATTTGAAATCGCATTCTGTAATCACATTCTGAAATCAGAATATCTACTCAGAATTGCAGAAAAATATTTAATTTGGTAGGTATGCTGAATTTTTCAGGATCTATCAGAGAGATTCTGTAGCTTCAGTATAAGATCGAGCGTTGGTCATTTCCTCCTCAATTACATTTAATTATATTATCATTTCAATCTGCTCGACACAGGTGCCATTCACGAATCACGACGCTGCTCTTCGATTTGATTTTGTGACAAACGTGTGACGCAAGTGTCTGATTGCGATTCCGGGTGTGTGTGGCAGGCTTTACTTTCTAACTATACTTAGTAGAAATAAGATAGATAGGTGGATGGGGGAATCTTATATATGTCACCGTAAGATTGTAAAAACCGTTAGATTATAATCTAACTCGCGAAATTCTAAACTGTCGAAAGATTACAATTTAACGCATTATTTTCCGGTAGATTGTAATCAGATAGGTATTTTAACCCTATAAAACCTAAGTGCCCGGCCTGCGGCCGGGCACTACTTGGTTGTTTATGTAGAACCCTAACCTAACCTATAAGAAAGAGACAAGAAAACGTAAATAAAATGAATATTTCAAAAATTGACACTCATAACATTGAACAGTTTACAATCTTTCGATAGTTTAGAATTTCGCGAGTTAGATTATAATCTAATGGTTTTTACAATCTTACGGTGACATATACAACTATATACAATTGGGTACTTGACAACTTGTCAAATCAGCGACTTTTTCCAAACGTCAAAACGGGTGAGTTGTATGTTTAAATGAAATTCTGAAATATGACATCATTAAAGTTCGACACACTTTTTTACATAAATCGATTGTTTAAAATGGTTAATCAACATAAAACTATCAGGGGACGTGGATATTATGACGTTTGGGAGACTGGGACTTGCCTAGACGTAATAACCACGTGTCCTGTTAATTTTATGTTTGACAACCATTTTAAATCGATTAAAGTAAAAAAGTGCGGTGACTTTCGATGACGTCACAATTCAGTATTTAAATAATTCTATACTAAGCGCGCGTTAAAGTTGATTTGACTAGTTGTAACCCAATTGATAAATTGTCACTGGAAGTTCAGATAAATATAATTGATAATTTGTCTGTCCATCTGGGACGTCGTATCTCGGCAGTGAGACTAAACGCATAAATAAGAGCACTATAAGTACATCAGTAGTCTAGTGCCAGGTGAACTTTATACAACGCTAATACAACGGCTAAACGGATAAATACTTAACTAAGGGTATTGCACGAAAAACTGGGGGGTTATGTTAAATACGACTATGTCTAAAATGTACATAATTACACTTAAGTACCAGTCCTAGCCCTCTGGCCATCCGACACCATCACGAGTTTTTTATAAATATTAAATACCACGACAGTTATTCACGGAAGCATCACGGATTTTCACCAAAGAAGATAGGCTAATCGAAATTGTCCAGTAGAATCTATGCTTGAATACGTAGTTCTTGAATTTACTAAGTTTTCTGATCCATACAGGGTAATGTTACCATTAGGTTCATTGATGATGAATGCGTGAGCGCAAATTCCTTGTGTTACAATGATTGGCATATCAAATACATAGAGGCCATAGACGTAGAATCAATTTATGTACAGTGTAAATGTTTAAATATGTATGTACAATCTGATCCATAATGAGTAGTTATACCATAGTATACCTTACTAATTATTTTGTAAATTCTCTCGTTTCATTTACTCGGTTGTACCAAAACTTTTCGAGCTTTCCATAGTTTGTACATTTATTTGGTGAGACCCATTTGAGCTTTTTACTGTGATGCTTCTTGGTAAATCTGATCAATTCACCCAGGAGCTGTCCATGATTTGCCTATTCGGTGGATACCACATGAAGCCCATATAAACCTGTTATAATATTTCATGATGTTTCTTCGCGGTCAATCTCATCAATTCACCAAATAGCTGTCTGATTTGCACATTTATTTGGTGGTGACCACATGAGAGCCGCTGTAACCCTGTTGGTCGTCGCAAGTGAGGTGTCGCGCCGCGTCGTCATGTGTCGCGTCGCTTTGGCGGGCGTAGGGCGGGGGCGGGGGCGGGGGTCAGTAGAGACGCGCGGCGTCGAGCGGGGACGGCTCGGTGCCTACGTCGATGTCCGCGGGCCCGTCCTCCTCCACCACGCTCGCTGCGCCGCTCGACCGCTGCAGACCTCGCACCTGGAAGTAACAGGAGACAAGTCATAATAAAAAAAAATAAAAAACACGACTGCCCTGCCAAAAAACGAATTAAAAAGTTAAAAATCTAAATTAATTTAGTTAAATTAGAGTCTTATTCACATTTTTAGTAAATTATATTTTTTTTGTAAATCACTGGATATTGAACTACTCGTATATATATTTTTGGTATGATTATATAGATAATCTTATTTTCGATTTTTTTTTCAACTTTAGTCTTTAATGGGGGACCATGGTCACCCCATCAATTTTTTTAAAATTTTACTAGCCTATATCACCCGGAATAAGCTTAGGATTCTAACGATACCTCATTTATCAAAATCGGTTCAGGCGTATAGAAGTTAACTCTTTTTCTGCGCGACATTGTACCGGGACGCTACGTCTCTTTGCGGCACATTTTTGCCGGTAGAGTGGTAAGTTAGTGACAATCTACGGATGAAGCCAACATCCACCAGACATCGCTTGTTAGTTTATACCCTCACCCAGCATAAAATCAAAAGCAAAAGCAAACTGTACGGTGTAATGTTTACCTGCAGCGACGCAACGCAATCCTGGTAAAAGGAATGTACCTGGAGCAGCAGGTTGTTAGAAAGCAGGCGCGCCTGGTGCTCCTGAGCCTTGGCGCGGAGGCACGCGATGCTGTTGTTGCGGAAGGCCTCAGGATCCTCGTAGGGCGCCAGCTCGCGGACCTCGGGCGACGCGCGCCCTTTGGCCGACGAGGAGGCCGTCGTGCTGCTACCGGGGGAACTCTGCGCCTGCAAACAATGTCATTAACATTTGAATACTCGTGCCTACTCGCCATTGTAGGTAAATCATTTGACCTAACCGTCGGTTCGCTGAGTTCCGAATAACAAAAGAGTACTCGGATCCAGGATTAAGTTACGATATATGTACAGCTATATCCTGAGTGTTCGAGGCTCTCGTAGCCTCGGCCCCGTGGATCAAGAAATAAAGTCGTTTGGGCTGATACAGTGACTCGGGACTCGGGAGTAGGCAAAAGTCTTGGAGTTCATGCATCCATGTCACTTAACTCCAATGACTGATCGGCAATAGCGACCTTAAGTTTATTAAAATTTCCCAGCTCCCGCAAATTGTCATTGGGCTATTGCTGTTATCGCGCCTTGTTTATCCAGGCCCTTACACGCGTGCCGCTGCAATTAATCGCCGCAGCCCGCTAACGTGCACCAACGTGCGAACTCGACGCATAGAATTCATTCGCAGTGATAAATGCGCCTCGTTAGAATGCAATACATTACAGCATGCAGTTCTAATGCGGCTCATATTAGAATACCCTGAAATCTTGAGATTGCCTCAGCTATCAAGAATATATTGACTACCTACCCTTGAGTTTCCATTAGACTGGTTCATAAGTAGGTAATTGCTTAATACCTTCAAATGTTTTGTGTGTTTTGGAATCAAAATTAAGCACCTATTTTTTTCGTGAAACACAGAAAAGTCAGTTACTTAGAACATGGGACACGTTTTCAGGCTTGAAAAGTAACTACTTACGTACCTATACCTATTTCTTCAGATCATCAGGATTTCGGAAATTCTAGACAAGAAGAAACACATCGGACAAGTAATGTCTCAGAGCTTCAGAATATCGGGGAATGGCCGAAGATGACTTAGCATATTTTTTTCTGTTTCGCAAAGGATAGGCCACTGGAAGAATATTAGGTAAGTATGATTAAATGATCGGCGTCAATTAGCTGTTATTCGAGAGGCATGTTTGTATGAATGTAATGGAATTTGGAATCTATCTCAAAGGTGATGGAACGTTGCATCTAGAAATATAGTACTTATAGTGTTGAAACTTGAAAGAAAAAGGTATAGAAATTCCCTGTCGCTCCTTCTGAGTGTTCCAGTATACGATGCTTTATTGAAACCGACTAGGCGTATATGTTTAATGTAACTGCCTTGCCCGGCAGGTTAGCCCGCTACCATATCAGACTCTCTCATCTCTCATCGCTTACCATCAGGTGAGATCGCAGTCAAGGGCTAACTTGTAGTGGAATAAAAAAGCCCTACCTGGTTGTCGTGAGGCTCGTGCCGGTGAGGGGAGGCGGAGGGCGCGCGCTCGCCCTCGGCCTCTGAGCCCTCCCGCTCTGAGCCCGACTCCTTGAGGTGCTGCGCCGCCTCTATCGACTTCCGGTGCATGCCTGGAACAACGCAAATGTTATAAAAGTGTTTTAATTCCTGAACTACATAAAATAGTACCTACTAGGTCGCAGCTTATCAAAAATAACGGCCTATTACAAAATAATAGCTACAATAATAAAACGTGACTGACTGACAACGCACAGCTCCAATCAATGGATCGGGGTGAAATAATTAGGGCTAACGTGAGCAAAGCCGTGGGCAAAAGCTTGTCAAAACCTATTATCCTTGATCAAAGAAATAGATTTAGAACGGTATAATTTCAGCCGTAACTAACAGATTAAATAATAATTACTTTGAATCTTGCTCCAGGTATTAGTCGACATTTAGAATTTTTTTTATCCACTACAAGTTAGCCCTTGACTGCGATCTCACCTGATGGTAAGTGATGATGCAGTCTAAGATGGTAGCGGGCTAACCTGTTAGGGGCATGGCAGTTATATTAAACTATACCCCTATTCGGTTTCTACAGGCATCGTACCGAAACCATATCGTAATTTTAGTAATTATTTCTAAATCCTAAGTATCCATCTGCTTTGCTGCTTGTCGTAACGATTCTCGTAATTGAGGATAAAAAGTCCTGTTTTCCTACACATAAGTCAGTAGACATGGAGGATGAATTACATTGCACCGGGCACGGTATTAAAAGATTGGAATATTACGAGTTACTTACTCAGGCACCTCCTTTATTTTACAGATTTTACCCGGCTAAATTGCCCGGGCATGGTGCAATGAACCATCACCCATGAATCATCTCTTAAGCTTGACGATGCCATCAATCAACTCAAATATTGGATAGAGGCGTTGCTTTGTAGATGTCCATGATTATGAAGGAACTAGAAGTTTAATTCGTTATAATGTGAACAAATCTACTTATGTGGTACAGTGTGTATCTTGAACTTGCAGCCCTTTTTAATTCAGTGTTACAAACTGTACCACATAGATTTATCTACCGTGGTGGATTATAGCGAATTAAACTTCTATTTCTTCATAAATCAACTCAAACGACGCGACGCAAGGACACGTACCTAGCTCAGAGTCGCGCAGCAATCAGACAACGCTTTGAATAGGGCCCTATTATCCATTGTGCAGTGATTCGCCCTAATGAGAGCTCGGACAGACAATGTGATGCAGGTATTCAATGATCAGTTGGTAAACAGACGTCTCTTAGGAGCCTCTTGGGTTAGAAATCGATGTTTGTCTAGAACTTTGATTTTTTAGTTAACGTCTGAATTTTCTAAATCCTTTTTCGACCTCCTGTGTCGACCTCCTTGGCGCAGTGTTGAACACTGTTGTCTTGTCGTGCGAAGGCCCCGGATTCGATTCCCGGCAGGGTCAATTAGGGAATTTATAATTTATGAATAGTCTGGCCTGGTGGGCGGCTTCAGCCATGGTTATTTACCACACTGCTGGCAAAGACATGCAGCCAAGCGATTTAGCATTCTGATACGATTCGATTAGGGGTAGGTATGGTGGATGATAAGTGATAACCAAGCATCCAGGTGGTGGGGATGAAAGTAACTAAGACGTACCTACCTAAGGTGCGATCAGAAAACTGGGAACTGTGGTGGTGGTGTGTGGTGGATAAGGTGAGTATTACATTAAATAGATTTACATCGTAACATTTAGGTACCGTTGTAGGAGTATAGAGTTAATATAGGACAAGGAACACACACATGTTTCCCGAACGACGCGGGCGTTCGCGCGAACGTTTTGTCATGTCCTGTCAGTAGTGTGTTTTCACCCTAAGGCTCTAAGCGTTCCAAATATAAAGCCATCACAAATTTCCAAGTAAATAGGTACTCGGGTAGAAGCCAACAATAAAGTATTATCAAGGGGCGCGTTCTGGTTTAATATCGCAAGGAATGGCATTTTACGAGATTTTTACAGCGAAACAGACGTCCTCGCTGAATCTCTAATCAACAGACATTATTTATGACCGCGCTGCATTAGTCGACGCCGCAGTCCAGTGGCGTGAACAGTATTAGCTCGATACCTATTTTCAGGCAGGGCATGATGAAAAATAAGCATTGATAAATGATAAATGATTTATTTATTTCATGTAGGACAACTTGTGTCACTTATGAAATGTTAAGACTCTACCACCGGTTCGGAAAGCTGATTCTACTGAGAAGAACCGACAAGAAACTCAGCAGTTGCTCTTTTCATAGAAAAGAAAAGGTTACAATATGTAGATAACACAACACATACGTTACAAGTATTACACTGACTTGTGGGTCACTGGATGCGAGGCCGGTTGCTTCCATGCAACTTTGTCGTTAATAAAATCATCGATAGTGTAATAACCTCGACTTAACAAATGCTGTTTAACACAGTCTTTAAATCTATGTTATGGCAAATCCAGAAACTCTTTGGAAACCATATTATAAAAGCGTACACTCGACCCCACAAAGGATTTCTGCACTTTGCGCATACGATACGATGCTGTTATTAGCTTATGGCGGTTTCTAGTGTATCGATTGTGAGTATCACCTATTTGCTTGTAAAGATTAATGTTCTGCCTAACAAAGACTATATTATTGTATATGTATGCGAAGGCACCGTAAGAACACATTGTGAGTAAGAAGGCATTGAGTTTTATAATTAGGGTAAGCAATGCTTTTGTGCCTCTATGTCGTGCACGCCACTGCGCCCCACACGGCTTAGCATTAGCAGCATTAGTAGCACTTGGATGTGTAAAATTGATCAGAAGATATAAGAATAAGCCACTTTCTTATAACGTTTACCTACCGTTTTGGACTCTACCATTTCTTCATGATGTTTTCTTTGACCGTCAAAGCAAGAGATGTTAATTTAATTGCTTCAAACGCATATAACTCTTTAAAGAGTCGTGTAATTCAAACTCCAGACCCTAGGAGGCGGAAGACCTAACGCACCTAGTTAGCTCTGAAAATTTAGAGGCATGGAATTTAAACTCCAAATCCCCGACTAGGAGGCGGCAGTCTAAACCTATCACGGGGATACCACTAATCTCATTGATTGTTTTGATGAGTCAAAAAAAACTTTACTTTAAATAATTATGAGATGGTAGTTATTAGGTAAAATATACAAAAGGAAAAGGACTTGACAAACTGTTATCAACGCACAGCTCAAACCACGGATGTGGCTGAAAAGGACATTGTCCAAATTCGCCCAAGAATCAACAAGGAATTGAAACATACAGCAAATCTTAATTTATTTTGTACCTTCAATTTTAATAACTAGAATTTAAGGGACACTTCTAAATAATAATAATGAAGAAAAATGGGAATTCTTCGATTTTCCATCCTTTCCCTTTTCTCGAAACCTCAAATCACCGCTTGAGCGCTGGAAACGTCAAGTAAGAGTAAGAACTAAAACAGTTTAAAGTGTTTAGATGTCACGAGAAGGAAGAATAATATTGAAAATGGCTCTCGAACGATACGAACGAACGATAAATATATTTTGTCTTAGTGTGCGAGTGAGATAAAACGCATCTTTTCCATTTTGTTAGTGTTGAGATTGACAAAGACTTTATTTTATAGGGATGGCAAAGGTAAAAACGATAAAAAAGCTGAGCTCCCTATAAAAAACGGCCATCCAGGTAGTTTATATTACCATATAATTATAAAATAAACCACCTGGGAGCTAATGAAATAACCTGTGCATCTTGTGTCAACTCTAAATTAACTAACATTCAAAATCTAACCGCAAAATCAAAAATATTATTGGTAATAAATAAATTCTCCGAAGTGTCCGTTGTTTAAATTTACTTTCAAAGGTATTTATGTGTTATTTTGAATCGGATAATGTATGTTTTATGACTGTTGGTTCTTAGACGAAATTTGTATGGACGATGGTCAATGTCATAACATAGGCATCCGCTAAGAAAGGATTTCCGAGTCATTTCATCGAGTTTTCAATTCATTCCGAACCAGTGGTAGATTCACACGATACAAATAAAAAAATATGAGTATGAGTACCTATGAAAATCAAACTTAACGTGAGCGAAGCTGCAGGCAAAAGCTAGTATAAAGTTGGTATACCTATAGACTACAGTCCGCTACGATGCCTATAATAAAGTTGGTAGCTGACCGATAGTTAGCCAAGTCAGGCGGCCATCAAGCCTTAATCGCTAGGAGGGCATTAGACCAACTTCAGCCATTACGCGGAGGTAATAAATCCACTTGATTTACTTGCGGTCACCATTTCTCCACTACAGCTGGACTACGCTTAGGTATGGTCAACCTAATTCGACAATAGAATTTATAAATACTAGGTGAGTTTGTTGTGAGCTTTGTTCAGAATAGGGCGCGTTAAGAACCGTAGCATGCCATAAATAATTAATTTCACCATCACGTTCGTCGGTAAAGTGTGTAAATGATATTATTACAGTGAAATATTAAGTATTCAACGTTTTGACTTCGACGTTGATTTCACTTTATGGTTAGAGCTGTAAGCTCTTGTACTTTATTATTTTACATACTACGGCCAGGATTCGAATAAGTCTGGATCCAACGGAGGAGCCTAGATTCGTACTGTCCTAGGCATAAGCCTATATTTAACACTTACTTACTTTGACTTTGACTTTATTAAATCCTTTCCCCTAATCGGTTTCGACACGGCATCATTCATACCGGAACCGCTTAGCCATGTCATTGCCTAGTTTTTTTCATAGTTTACGCAGTTCCGCGGAACAAAACACTTCCCAGGACAAAAACAAAGCACTAACAGCACTAAAAGATAAATTAACTACTTAATACTAGCAGGCGATATCAAAGGGATGCATCCATTTTGATGCGGTTTCTTCCAAACAACCTCTTAGTGCGATGCTTTAGGGTGTTGTTACAATGTTGGGGAAGTCTTCAGACGAACAATTCGATTAAGTTTTCACTGAAGAGTGCTCGCTGAGATTTTTCACTCGCGGTAAATGGTAGTACTGTAGTCACACCAGATGCAGAAATGCAAACATCATTAATCGTATACTTGGTGATGATTTAATCAATCAATCGTTTATTTGCAAGAAACATTGTAAAATTAAGATGACAAACAAATTAAAGAACAAACATGTTTGAATGACTGCTCAATGAATTAATTTTTTTAGAGTATAGAGCAGGTACATATCTCATATTTATTTAATTGTTTTAAATATTACGATCTTTAGGCCATTTGACATATTTTTAAATTACGATATTAAAGAGCGAAAGTGATTTAAAGAATGGATGACATTGCTATGAATAAGTTAATTTTATTTAGTTTTCTTTCTATGGGTATAGAATTAGGTAGTAGATTCAATTCCACTGTAATCTATCTATATTAAACTATCTAGATAAAACTACGAGCTACAATTTTTTTAAGCTCGTAGTTTTCAAAATTATAGAGAATGTTTTGATTTCATATAATAATTAATCTACGCTAAGCAATAATTATAAAGCACTTATATTATATTATAAAGTACTTATATTATATTTTTTATAAATACATCTAAAAAATCTAAAATGCTGACCTTTTCAACTTTACTTGCTCTTTATTACTTAATAGAACTAATCGTGTTGCTATATTTAGATGTACTGAAAATATTGTATATTTAAAAATATAAATGAGTAGTTAGGTACTTAAATAAATAAATTAAATAAATCATTATAACAATTTTCAAATTTTTAATACCATTTCAAATTTGTTTCGCCAAAAATGTATATTTTTTGACAGACATTGTAGGCTAATAAATATTTTCGGCTGAGCCAATTATCGATTGCAACTGAATAGTGATCCATGAACTAAGGGCGTGCCGTGTAACGTGGCAGGCGAGCGTTTCGTGCGCGCGTTACGTCGCCTGGTGTGGCGGCAGCGTAACGCGGTGGTGTCATTTAGAAAGATAAAAGAGTGATGTACAAAGCAAGTGTATAATAGGCAGATAATTCACTAAGATGCACTTCGCATGCATTACGGTCCATTTGCCGGAGCTCGCACTTTGATGTCTGAGCGAACACTTTCGTTGCTAACGTTGCCGAGTGGATTGGATAATAGAATTTCTTATTGTTTTCGAATATATTTTTTAAATTTCCCTTTTTATTGAGTGCTCCCGTAAATTAAAATCTTTTGATCGGGCGATAGGCTATCGAGTCGTTCTATAGGTGTGAAGCTCTCTGAAAGTGCGAAAATTCAACGAGTTTAATTGACCTGACAATTTTCTCATACAGTTTTAAATAACTGTTAAATAACTGATTTTTGACCGATTGCTAAGTCTTTAATTACGTGGGTGATAATGCTGACTTAGGTTAACAATATGACACTTACTCGACTATTCTCGACTCGACTATAATTGTTAAATTACAGGAGCAATGTGAATTTAGGCCAGCGTAATTATAACTGAAGTTTAATTTTCAATATTTACTAGTTGACACCCGTGACTTTATCCACGTAGCAAATTTTTGAGTATTATTGTTTTGAATATTGAAATGGAATGAAAAAAGTGTAATTTTAATATCACGGATTAAAAATGAAGGATTTCATAAAATTTTTCATTTAATTTAATAATGTACTTTGTTTCCTTATTTATTGAAGGTACGCTCAATTTTTTTTATCATAAATTATAGAATTTTTCAAATTAATAGGTATTTTGAAAATAATAGTATTAAATAAAAATAATAGTATTAAATGCGAAAGTAGGCATTTAGCTAATAGGTAGCTTTTAATTTACTCCATACTTGACTTTGACTCCCTCCATTGTGAAAATTGATACCCCATTTTGAGCACTAAGTAGAGATTAGTGTGCCCTAGTTTTCATTTCCGAAATACAAAAGGCGTTGTAATTTGTTTATTTTTACTATTTGTAGTAAGTTTATACTCGGTTGGTTTCTTGTGATGAAAATGTATGTAGGTATACCTATAATGTGTATCAGTCTGCCTAGGTCACAGGTGAGCATGGACGCCTAATTTGGACGATTTTCCATCGCGTATACCTATTTGTAATACAGAAATTTCAAAAATAAGTAGTTTATAGTACTTCATTATTATGAAGTATAGTAATTACAGCAGAACTAGATTATGCCCGCGACTTCGTCCGCGTTGATTGATTTTTTTGTTTAAGCAGGAACTCCTTAATTTTCCGGGATATAAATTAGTCCTTCCCCAGTACCAATCTCTACCAAATTTCATCAAAATCGGTTAAAAAGGTGGACCGGGAAACATAGCAGACAGACACACTTTCGAATTTATAATATGAGTAGGTATGACTATAATATGTCATTTAAAACATGCTCGATATTCTTTAAAATTTAATTGCTCTAGTTTTTCAGGCAGCAACCCAGTTCAGAGTAAAAATATCGAAAATAAGTTTTATATCGGCTCTAAAATCTTTATTTTTCAGCTTTTCGGTAAAGTTGATATTATCTCAATTACTTTAGGTCGCCTTCAGGACTTTAAATAAAAACTGGTTAAGTGCGTTTTAAGACACGCAGTTGGTTCCGTAGACGGCATGCTAGATGCTAAAAACTTTGGCGGTGACTATTTCGAAATGGGAGGATATGAGCTATTTTATTTCACGTAGGACAACTAGCGTCACTTAGGATAATAAGTCAAAACTCTACCACCGGTTTGGGAAGCAGATTATACTGCGAAGAACCGGCAAGAAACTCAGCAGTTCCAGTTTTTCAAAAAGTAAAAAAAATTACAATAATGTATACCCAGTTAGCTAAATTGTGGACTGCTGAATAGGAAATCAATTTCTTCTAAGCAACTTCGTCATATAACTATATTAGATTTCTTAATTAAACGCTACTTTTTCTTCAATAGAAATCTAATAGGCGTGGGAATCCTCTAACGATTTCGTACTGTTCAGACATAAACATAACTTTTGTACTGTTCAGACATGAATGTAAACGTTACACTTTCAATGTCCCGGAAAGAGGTAACATCATTTCAGGGGCCATACTGCCGACGCTTAGAGCTATATTGTTTGATTATTGTTGATTTTCGTGTTATAGAATTATAGAATAGATAGAATACTAGCTAATGCCCGCGACTTCGTCTGCGTGGATCGAGGTTTTTTGGTTCTCGCGGGAACTACTTAATTTTCCGGGATAAAAAGTAGCCTATGTGCTATTCCAGACTATAATCTATCTCTGTGCCAAATTTCAGCCAGATCCGTTCAGCCGTTGGGGCGTGATTGATTAACAAACGTCCATATACATCCATACATCCACACATCCATACATCCATGCAAACTTTCGCATTTATTATATTAGTAAGATTTTAGGAATATCAAGGTACATGAGATGTCATGTACCTTGATATCAGTTTGATGAAACTGATTTCACCAACCTCCCAGTGACGCTGTAGCGGGCAACATCTACGCAGCATATTCAATCCGAAAAAAAGGGACATAAAAATTTTCATTTCGAGTAATATTGCCTAAGTTTTGCGTTGGCAGTATGGCCTCAGGTAAATGATATACCTACCTCTATATATGTTACATGGTATCAACTGAAAGTCACACGAAAGCTATCGACCAATTGTCTCCAGAGGATCCACTGCGCGCTAGCCCTTGCCTGCGATCTTACTTACTTACCATCAGAGTAAGGATTGATGCAGCCCAAGATGGTAGCGGGCAAACCTGTAAGGCCCAGACTCCACCAGAGCGGAGATGTGCGGAGATGTGTGCTGGCTAAAGCGGAGATGTCTGCTGGCTAGAGCGGAATTGAGCCGCGTGCGGCGAGCGTTGGATGTCGAGATGTACACACAGTTTAGCACGATCTGACATGTTACTATTACAAAAACAGATCTAGCGACGCCGCTCACTGCACGCCGTTTACATCTCTACTCGTCTCCGCTACGCGCCGTCGTCAGCTTGCAAGGGACAGCTCACATCTCCGCATCGATCGTGCCATACAAATATGTTACATCTCGGCTCAGTGGTATCCACTGAAGCAGAGCGGAGGCGAGATGCGGGAATAACGAAATTTTATTGTTTGTTTAAATCACATCTCCTCTCCTCTCGTCTCGCCTTCGCTCTGGTGGAGTCCGGGCCTTAGGGTTATGCCAGTTATATTAAGACCATACAACTTATCGGTTTCTACACGGCATTGTACCGGACCACTTGAACGCTTGGCGGCACGTGTTTACTGGGGTGGTAACTAACCACGGCCGAAGCCTCCCACCAGATTATTTCGGCCACATTGCCAGAGGGAGGGACACAATCTAGAAAGAATTGTGATTACGTACCTACTGGCAAAGTGAACGGAATTTAGCGGTGACGTGGCCCGATCTTAATAATTATTTACTAGTAATTTTTCAGTGTAAACTTATGTGAATGTGCCACTTTTATATAATTTGCATGATTACTTATCTACCTATCTGTAAGTTGAATTGCGTGTGTAGGTATCTAAAGCCATTTTACATCTTGTATACTTTCTATAAGTATTTCTGTTGGTAAGAACCTACCAAGTTCAAATACAATAAAAAAATAAAGAACAGTCATAATTAAATTAATTAAAAAACACAACTGCCCTGCCAAAAAACGAACTAAAAAGTTAAAAATCTAAATTAATCTAGATACATAGAATCTTATTCACATTTTTATTAAATGATATGTTTTTGTGAATCACTGGATGTTGAACTATAGTGTCATATATTTTTGGAATCTACTAATCATTTTCTAGATGACGATTATATAGTTAACTTCAGTCTTTAATGCGGGACCATGGTCATCCCATCATTTTGTATTTTTATTTTACGAGCCTATGTCACCCGGAATAAGCTAGGGATTCTAACGATACCTCATTTATCAAAATCGGTGCAGGCGTATAGAAGTTATGGTGGAATATACAAACTCACATACATACATACATACATACATACATGAACCCTGAAAACAATATACTCCTTTTTTCAGGGAGTCGTATAAAAACATGCGGGGTTCGGATCACGTCCTCATTCCTCTCGACAGCAAGCTCCACGAATACCCGCATGTTGCAAAAAACCAAAGCTAAACCATACATATACATCCTCCATACCTACAAATATAATTGGTGAAAGGGGCCACGACCATATACGTGGGAATACGGCAACCAGGATGCCAGAGAGTTCCTCGAGTCAAAATGTTTCAGACGTATGCCGTTAGTTTGACCTTAAATCACGCCGCAAAGTCGTCACAAATCGACTCTATTTTTTTCTATATATAGTAAATGGATTTGTACCCTGGAAATTTTAAGGGGTAACACGTGATTTTTGAAAATCCTAAATCCTCATGGACGTAGCCGTGGTTAGGATAAATCTTACTTAGTAGGTACCTAGTAGTAGTAGTAGGTACCTAGTTACTTAGTATCATTATTAATGTGAATGTTTGGATTTTTGTTAATTCTTGATGCCACAATGACTGAACCGAGCTGAAATTTTGAATAAAAATAGTTAAGTATCTATCCTGGATAAACATACTTAGGCTAAATTTTATCCCGGAAAATTCAAAAGCTTTCAATTTCCACGCGGACAAAGTCGTGGGTATCAGCTAGTGGTGTACATAATGAGGCCTAAATTAAAGCTTCGTTTCCAAAAATGATAAAACATAAACAGTATTACATAAAAATTAAATGTGACCACCACTCCTCAAACCAAAATAAACGAATTCAAGCCCTCCCAGGCACGCTCAGGTGAAAAACCCATACAGCTAAGTACATAATTAATATGTAAGCGTGGCAGCCCTCGTCATCAGGGCTGAGACAAAGCGGCGGCCATCTTGGAACCGCCCCCCCTCCCCCCACCAGTGCGCACGCCGAAGGCTGTATGCACGCCGCGGCAATATGATTGTGCTCTGATTTGCTAGATTCAATTATGTATGTGCTTAAGGTGGGATCACACTGGGTGGAGGCTTTTTTTTTGATGGTTCATTTTTGGGTTCCATGAAATAATATGATGGTGTCATTATGTCATTTCAATTACAATCTGTGAGGGTCACGTGGCCGCGCCGTAATTTGTGAAACATTCTATAATAGCCGATGCCCGCCACTTCGTCCGAGTGGATTGAGGTTTTTGGTTCCCGAACTCTTCAATTTTCCGGGATAAGAAGACGCCTTTGAGACGTTATTCCATCTAATATAATCTATCTCTGTGACAAATTTCATCCAGCTCCGTTCAGCCGTTCTCGCGGCTGAGTAACCGCAGCATATATCCATTCAAACTTTCGCATTTCGATTTAGATTTACGAAGAAGAAGAAGATTTAGTGATATTATAGAGAATTGTTTGGCTTTTTTGCGGTCTACAAGCCAGAGAGTTTTATTTTTAACTAGATGATGCCCGCGGCTTCACCCGAGTGGATTAAGTTTTTTGATTCCCGCGCGAACTCTTCAATTTTCCGGGATAAAAAGTAGCCTATGTCCTTCCCCGCGATACAACTTATCCCTGTACCAAATTTCATCAAAATCGGGTGAACAGATGGGCGGTGAACAGCAGCAGACAGCAGATGTAGCAAGTAGACAGACACACTTTTGCATTTATAATGTGTGCAAGAATGGAAGTATGGATATGGATATTAGTATGGATTATGGGATGACTCGAAGGTTGAGGTTCACTAGGGAAGGCCTATGTCCAACTGTGGACGTCCACAGGTTAACGGTGATTATGCTGATGAAGTCTGTAGTATGCTATGGTGATGCCAGTAATTGTGCTCTTCATATGGTGGAGTGAAATTATTTTATTAGCTGTATGAAGACCATGTTTACCCGTAATATTATTATTATTAAAATAAGTATTGTTGAACCCTATGTTTATATTATTTTACTAGCCACTCTTACCATAAAAAGTTTAGGAACCATAAAAGTAATCGATTGACACCTTGCAAACGTGTTCATGCTTAGCGTCTGTGAAAGTGAGTCTGTCTGCTACGCTGTCATAATCCATCTTTTCAATCGATTTCGATGAAATTTGGTACTCACGGAGATAGTTTTTATCCCGGGGAAGGACATATTATCTATACACACATTGGGCAACTTTTTATTCCAGAAAATAAAAGAGTTTCCAAGGGAATAAAAAACCCTAAATCACGCGGACCAAGTCGCCGGCATAACTCAGCACATTTAAATAATTTTACAAGATATAATTGAAATATTTGAAAAAATGAAATAATTTCGATACATAATCTAACATATTGACACTGAAGTTTAAAACCAGACTTACAACAAAAAAGATTAACACATATCACTATCTGTTATTGTTGACACAATACTATAACCCTAAAACCGTTTTTCTCCATTTACACTTTCCCGACACCACAAAGACACTTGCACTACACTTACAGTACACTGTACACTCCACTGCAAAACAAATAAAAACTTCGCTTTAAAGAACTTCGCACATTAATTCTACTAAGACCTCGTACGTATCGCACGCTATAGGTACTAAGACATTTTCAGAGCAGTCAGGTGAGGTGTAATGTGCATATTCCAGCGTTACTATTACTTTAAAATATTTGCATCATGTGATGCGACATCTAGCTTTTAAAAAAAGTAACTTGTGGTACTTTCAGGCGCTTAGTACTTAAAAGAAATATTTTCTGATTCGATGGTAGAATCTCATGTTGTTGGCTTCCAAATATATTTTCTATTAAATGGGGATATTTTTTTTTTTTTATAAAATCCCGTGTAAGCTCAGATTATTCGGGATAAAAAGTACAATACATCTCTGAGCTCCAATATACCCATCTCTGTACCACATTTCTTCGAAATTGGTTAAGTATGAAATTTTATAATATTAAGATCGAAATTACGTGGTTACTATCTAGGAAACTATAATAATGGTTATAGCTCCAGCGCGTTACGGTGTTAGCCCTGCTAAGGAAAATGATAGGTAGCATAGTATAAAGTTGAATATCACTTTACATATTTACCTTGGCTAATCTTACATGATTTGATTGGAAGTGATAAGCTATAAGTTCAAAGGTGAGTAATACTAAAAATGTTGCGTGCGGTACGAATATGCGATCAGTTTTAACTACCCGAATTCACCACTAACGTATAAAGGTGCAGTCCTCATGTCCTTTTTCCTGCCAGATAAAGTTCATTCTTGTATGACAAGTGTATTGTGGCTTGAGAGGCTCGGAAGCTGTGAAAAATGAACATCTCTTGGAGCTGAGATTAAAAATTATACGCTTTTGTCTTGAGACGAGTGTGTTTACAACGAAGATGTATTTCATATAATCTTGCGTTTCATTAAAGAATAAAAAAACAGCTATTTTAATACCTTTAATAAGCAGAGTAGGGACTAGGTTCTATATTATACAGCTGGGTAAAATATTTCATATTCAACCAAGAATAATTTTGTCTAAGTACGCATAATTAAAAATTATGGTTAGCCAAAAACATAACATTATAATATAATACTAAAGATCAATAGTTAGGTACAAGAGATTGAAAAGTTTTAACAAAAAAGAGGGTAAGATAGATAGCATCCAATATTTGAGCTAGGCATGTAAACACATAGTATAAGTACCTACTTTTCCTGAAAATGGCCCAGCCAGGCTTAATTTAAAACCTTCAATGGATAAAAATATAATAGGTTCTAGCTTAGTTTTTTGATAAACCACTGAGAGAACAGAGGATTTAAGATCTGGTTTCCAGCACTACCTAATCAGAAAACCTATCATAGTTTGCTATTTAAATCCACAATTTTCAGATTTTCTTTCTACTATATGAAGTACGTACCTACCTTTTACCGATATAAGCAAATATATACAAAGATTGAAAACCAACATGGACGTCTGAACAAAAATTTCGTAAAATGTAAACTCGTGATAGTAAAAAATCGATAGGATTAAATTCCTCAAACAAGACCCATACTAGGTAATACTATAAATGTGAAAGTGTATCTGTCTGTCTACTACGTTTTCACGCCCAATCTGTTCAACCAATTTTAAGGAAATTTGGTACAGGGATAGGTTGCGTCCCGAGGACAGACAAAAAGGCTACACGGAATTTTCTAAAAGCTAAATCTATGCGGACAAAGTCGCGGGCATCATCTAGTACAAAATAAATTATCATTATTAAAAAGTAGGCAAGTAATGAAATGATACCACCAGTGCCTAGGTTCGATGACCTTAATCAATTAACATAATAACACGAATTAATTAATGTAATGAATTGAAAAATACGACTGCCCTGCCATATTATTTTTGGAGTTTACCTCCTTAAGAAGCGATTTGCATAGCCTTTGGAATCTTATTCACATTCTTATAAAATGATATTTTTCTTGTGAATCACTGGATATTGAACTATAGTGTTATATATTTTTGGAATCTACTCATCATTTTCTAGATGATGATTATATAGTTAATCTTATTTTCGAAAATTTTTTTTCAACTTTAGTTTTTAATGCGGGACCATGGTCACCCCATCAATTTTTTAAAGGACATTGTTCCGTCCCCATACAAAGTTCGCCTAAGAACCAACCGTCATAAAACATTGATTACTGGGTTCAAATTAATACCTTTTTATACTTGAGAGCAGATTAAAACTACGGACACTTGCAATAAAATTACTTATTACCAAAAATATTTTCAATTATGAGTTTATTTCAGCATTCACGATCAATCTACTTGAACAAATAAATATCATCTCTATCGATTTGCAATAGAGCTGTAAACAGTATGTAGATAAGACAAGATTCGCCGTAGTTCATCAAAAACATTACAGATGGCGTTATTAATAATGCTGGTATCGTCATAGTTCATCGAGAACTTCAATGATGGCGTTAAAAATATTAAATTGTTGTACTTTCAATAGATGGCGCTATGAGATTCCGAATACTAGCGCACTTAGCACTTTAAGCTGCTTTTATCTTGTTTCTTACGATACAGATCTAGCGCTCAAGCGGTGGTATTGTATATTATTTAAAACCTAACTTATAGATCTGTGGTTAATAATCCAATGACGGAAACGTATAGTAATCAATTTAATACCCATTTACTTATTTTTTAATTAATTTGAAGTGTCCGTTAAATTCTGATATTTTGAATAAAGACTATAAATTAAGCTAAGAATTACTGTATATTTCAAACGTGTGTTGATTCTTAGGCGAATTTGGTCAATGTCCTTTACTAGCCTATGTCACCCGGAATAAGCTAGGGATTCTAACGATACTTTATTTATCAAAATCGGTTCAGGCCTCGCCTGAACTCACATACAAACATGAACCCTGAAAACAGTATACTCCTTTTTTCAGGCAGTCGCAACAGGCAACTAGTGCATAATACGCGTGATTGCAGTACCGTGTTGATTTTGTTCAAGCTAATTAGAGCGTGGGTTCGGCCGCTGTACTGAGTACTGAGTATTGTACTGGGTTAGTTAGTTAGTTAGTGAGTAAGTAAGGGTGCACTCACCGGGCGGCGGCAGTGCTCGGTGCTACGGGCCCGCTCTCCCGCTCGACTCTTGAACAAAATCATCACGTCAGAATCTGACCCACAAAATATAACCTAACCCCTAATTAAGTGACCCCTCGTTTCAGAAACGCTTTATAAGTACTGGTAACTAGCCGATGTCCGCCTGGAATATTTTATTTATATTCTCAAGGGAACATCATAATTTTACGGGATAAATAGTAGCCTATGTCACTCTCCAGGTCCTCAAACTATACCCATGATAAAAAAATCATGCTTTGTTGCGGCGTTATTGAAGCACAAACATACATGACACTCACTTCCGCATTTGTAATACGAAAAGTATAAATAAGTATGTGATAGCAAAATTTCTGGAGCTGCCATTTTAATTTTGGTTTAGAGCAACAATAAGAGAGTTTGTGTGCAACAATAAAAACCAGCCAAGTGCGAGTCGGACTCGCGCAGCGAAGGTTCCGTACACACCTGTAGTAAGTTTAAAATTATTAAAAAAAAATTATTATATGATGTAACTAAAAATTTATGCTTTTCGCAATTTTTGCCTTTATCTGTGCTTTAAGACGTTGCTTCGTACCAAATTTCAAGATTCTGACTTCACGGGAAGTAGCCTGTAAGTATTGATTCCCTTGCGACTGTCGAAAATTTGCTTATTATGAATTCCAGCTTGATACCTCCATGCTTTCCTGAGAAAAAGGGTCTTGACAGACAGACGGACAATAAAGTGATCCTATAAGGGTTCCGTTTTTTCCTTTTGAGGTACGGAACCCTAAAAAGTTTAAAATATAAAAATACTTGTATGAAATGCAGCACATTTTAAACAAAGTAAACGGAAGTCGGTCTAATCTCTAGTTTTCAACAGCTCATACATTACATTTCCCATCACCATTTTTTCCCACGTTCAAACGTCAGGGCAGATTTAATGAACGTATTTTCTATATTTTTTCCCTTTGCTTTCTAAAACGAGCGAATAAGTGAATAAACGCAAACTATGTGCTTAGTGTCTAAAAGCACTCACGTCCTCATCTTGCCAGTGCCGGCTGGCTTCTATCTATCTATCTAATGTCGCATTACAATGCTTTTTGTCTCTCTATGATAGCACTTTTGCAGCAAAATAATTTATTTCTATTAAAATTAAAGTTAGAAATTTTTAAAGACAATAATTTTTCACTTAAAACCGTTCAAAGCTACACTCGAAAGCGTTTTACGACGGCGCGCGTATATGCAATTATTTTCACATTATTTTCATGTAGGAAAAGTTTTTATGTGTGCAATAAGGTTTATGGAGCATCTAGTTTTTAAAATACCTTCTGCATTAATTCGAATTGTGCATAAGACTCCTTTGTCATTTTCAAATAAAGTAAAATTTAAGGCCAAGTGTCCACTAGCAAGTCAGCTCCGGTGGATTCGTTACTTGTATGGGGTGAACACTCGCAACTACACAATTTCTGCAAGTTTTAATTGCTCTAACATAATGAATTTGATATGATATTGACGGCTGACTTTTGCAAGTCTTATTGCTATCACTCTATTTATATCACTTAGTTTAACATTCACAAATTACAACAGCTATACTAGAATAATAGCTAGATACAACAAAATCCTTTCCTACATTACAATAATATCGTACTTACCGTATATCGGGTAGACTTATGCATAAACTTGGGACGACTAGATATAGACATTAGGAGCTGTAGGGCTAGCATGCGCACAACGAGTAAAATTATGTCTACCCGTTATAAAAGTTATCAGCTGATTTTCAAAATTCAAATGCTCACACGTGTCTTGATAATTTCCTCAACTCTTGGTACTATTCCCATCTCGATCCTCCCAAAATCTTCGGAGCTATGGCGAAAAATACGTCTCAGGCGATTTGCATCTGCTAACCATTTTCAATGTTAAAACCTCTATTTAATAATCAGACGAAATAATTAATTTTTGACAGGCATCATCTCTATTACATCTGAGTATTCTAACCGAGCGTCATGGTTCTACGTTGTCATTGTTATGGTAATTTCAGGATTTTCGTCACAAGTTGGTAAACATGTTCTGTTAATGTCAGCTTCATATTTCAGCTACTTAGAATGTTGCACAATCTTGGGACAACTTGTGAGGGGCATAAAACAAATCAGGTACTTCGGCTAATCTAAGTGATGATTATAGTATACGCGATCCTCATTGAAGGAGCGATGGCCGCTGGAGCTGGAAAGTTTTAGAGTGGAGACCCCGTACAGGTAAGCATAGTGTGGGGCGCCCTCCAGCACGATGGACCGATGATATTAAGTGGGTGGCGGGAAGTGGCTGGATGAGGAAGGCTGAGGACCGGGTGTGATGGCGTTCTTTGGGAAAGGCCTATGTTCAGAGTGCACGTCCACAGGCTGAGATGATGATGATCCTCATTGAGCAGTCACGGTGTCTGTGTTGCTTCTGGCCCTTTTGAGATGGTCTCTTTGGCACTCTTGAGGCCAAGCGCCACTCCAATCGGTGGTCAGCCAGAGTTTTTATCGAAATTGGACACATCTACTTCTTGGGTGTGGCATAGAATCTTCTTGGATTGTTATCCGAGTAAAGAAGCATTAAGTACTCTCACTTAGTAGCCACGGCGTCACTTTGTCATTCTCCTTGGCGCTCTTGAGGATGGTCTCGGGCAGCGGGAGCGAGTGCCTTACCATGGCGCCGTACAGACCATACTCCGCCATGATATTGGACCTCCCCCAGCATTTCTCCCCCAGCATTTCTCATGAACACCGCCTTTGAGAGTGCCAAGGAGGACCTTGGCACTCTCAAAGGCGGTATTCATTCGATAGCCATTCTATAAATAAGGCAAGGCATCTTCACCCAGTCACGGCGCCACGTTGTCGTTCTTCTTGGTACTCTTGAGGTCGGTATGCATTCGATAGTCGGCTATAGATAACATTGTACAAACTTGGAATAAAATAGACGAGTTATAAATGTATCCGCATTGACTAATCTACGTGAACTTTGACTACAGTAATCTGAGTAAAGAGACAAGGTTCCTCACAAAGCTAATAAAATTCCTGTCTTTTTTACTCCTTACGGAGGCTACGTTTGCACTCCGACAAAGATTCGCGCGAATTTATTCTCGCGATTTATCTTTCGCGTACAGATGTCACCTAGGTACTCCTAACTAATTTATAGGAAACCAGCGATATTTTTTTCACGCAAATTTTATTCGTAGGTGCGTACAACTCCATATGGTTTCTAGCGTTACAGAATTGTGAAAAAAAATTTACGTGAATGTTTTTCGCTGTGCCAGCGTAGCCTAAAGCATGTAGAGGGTTCTAAATCCAAAAGCTCCTTTAAGTAATCTAATAAACAATGCAGCCTTACCGAGTAGCCACGGCGCCACGTTGTCATTCTCCTTGGCGCTCTTGAGGATGGTCTCGGGCAGCGGGAGCGAGTGCCTTACCATGGCGCCGTACAGACCATACTCCGCCATGATTGTGGACCTCCCCCAGCATTTCTCCGTCTTCCGCCACTTCGCTCGCCGGTTCTGGAACCACACCTGTACGAGGAAAGGCCAATAAATAAAAAAAATATTAAACATTTTATTAAACACTAGATAATGCCCGCGACATTGTCCGCGTGGATTAGGTTTATTATTCCCGCAAGAGCTCCTTAATTTCCCGGGGCAAAAAGTGTCCTATGTCCTTCCCCGGGATACAATCTACCCCTGTACCAAACTTCATCAAAATCGGTTGAGCAGATGGGCCGTGAAAGCGTAGCAGACAGATAGACAGACGGGCACACTTTTGCATTTATAATATAGTATGGATATGGATTTCACTGTACACTCAAGACTCCCTTTAGCTCCAATAACATGCAATGACAACGAAAAGTGTGTGTGCAATTCAAACACGGCAGAAGTAAAAATTCAGAATAGTAGCCAAGAGAGAATGAGATAAATATAACGTGTATTCTCATCTCATTGTCTCGCAGGCTAAATCCCATTATGAGTTTGTTTGTCTCTTTTTAGTGTCGCTTTTTCGTTTCATTGAATTTTCAAACGATTCTAAAGAAGTTTCACTTCAAAAATCACAATCGCAGCGTACCTCGGTAAACGGTAGCCGTAAAACATATCTACGAACCTTCTCACAATAGGCACTTAACTAATGCAAAAACCGCACTATAATCAGTCTTGTTCTTTTTCAGGAAAATGGTAACAAAACGGATCACGTACGGTAACGGAAACGGAACAGTACATTATAAATTATTTTAGTAATTAATAATATATAAAACAAAGTCCGGTTTGTTCGAACACTTATAACTCTAAAACGGCTGGACGGATCTGGATGAAATTTGGCACAGAGGCAGATTATGGTCTGAAATAGCACATAGGCTAACCTGCGGGAACTAAAAAACCTCAATCCACGCGGGCATCAGCTGGTTAATAAGAAAGATGTTATAACAACAAGTAATCAGCTGTGAATTAATAACTGCAAGCTTCCGTATGGCGCTAAATAATTCGACACTCTATGAGTGCGGAACCATGATTAAGGACTGTCGGTTTTTTATACGATTGCCTGAAAATAGAAGTATATTGTTTTCAGGGTTCATGTATGTAAGTATGTATGTATGTATGTTTGTATGTATGTATGTATGTATGTATGTGAGTTTGTATATTCCACCATAACTTCTATACGCTTGAACCGATTTTGTTAAATGAGGTATCGTTAGAATCTCTAGGTTATTCCGGGCGACATAGGCAAGTAAAATTTTTAAATAAATTGACGGGGTGACCATAGTTCCGCATTAAAGACTAAAGTTGAAAAAAAGTATTCAAAAATAAGATTAAATATATAACACTATAGTTCAATATCCAGTGATTCACAAAAAAATATCATTTAATAAAAATGTAAATAAGATTCTATTTAACTAGATTAATTTAGATTTTTAACTTTTTAGTTCGTTTTTTGGCAGGGCAGTCGTGTTTTTTATTTTTTTAATTATGACTTGTTTCCTATAAGTACTTACAGTTCGCGCGGTAAATTAATGCTGAGTAAATGTATGTGTCACCATACATTCACTTTGCATTCAACTCGCGCGCGAACTTTACTTGTGCTGTGAGACAATAAGGACCACGGTTTGGTATAAACCAAATTTCATGATTCTAGGTCAACGGGAAGTATCCTATAGGTTTTTATTTATTGGCAAGTGTCAAATTATGCGATATAAACGACCTTGTATCTTTTGATTGGGTTGATTTAGCAGTTTGATTTTTTGCTGCTCCAAAAAACTGCACACTTAAGTATGTGATATTCAGTGGCATGCTGTTCATAAAAGCACTGCTTACCCAAGTGAAAATACGTCAATGTTCATTTTTCAACTAAATATCTCGTAAATCGTTCTTACTAACTAATGCCTACCCTAGCTTCAAAATCTGTGCACGCCACTGGACTGATATTAATTTCAACTTGAAACCTCCACGCGTTCCCGAGGAAAAGGTTAACAGAGAGACAGATAGACAAACGGACAACGAAGTGATCCTATAAGATCCTTTAAAAATACCTTAAAACATGATATCGAATGGAGGTTGCACAGTGCACTGCACTGCGTTGGACGGGAATTCGTTACAAAATAAACATAACACAGTGTATATGTGGTAGGCACTGATTAAATACTAAAACTCTTTAAACTCTTGTCGCTGAAAAGTTTTCGTGAACAAACGCCGTGATTGGTGGGAGCGTGAGGCTGTATAGCTGTAGCCAGCACCAAAATACCTTAAAACAATATCAAATGGAGGTTGCACAGTGCACTGCACTGCGTTGGACGGGAATTCCTTACAAAATAAACATTCTACCACAGTAGGCACTGAGTAAAATACTAAAACTCTTTCTCGTCGCTGAAAAGTTTTCGTGAACAAACGCCGTGATAGGTGGGAGCGCGAGGCTGTATGGCTGTAGCCAGCACCAAAAATCCTTAAAATATAATATCAAATGGAGGTTGCACAGTGCACTGCACTACGTTGGACGGGAATTCGTTACAAAATAAACATTCCACCACAGTAGGCACTGAGTAAAATACTAAAACTCTTTCTCGTCGCTGAAAAGTTTTCGTGAACAAACGCCGTGATTGGTGGGAGCGCGAGGCTCGCAGCGAGGCGGAGGCCCGCAGTGTAATGTAGGCAGTAACTAAGCATATAAAACAAACCAATTAGCGGCGAACAACGCGCGGCTAGATTAAATTTTCAAATTTGGGACCGCGCTACTCGCTACGCTGTGTATTTAGTTAGGGTTGGCCAGGCGGCTCTAATCTGTTATTTTAAGATTTTATAAATTAAATCATCATTTCAGCGCCAAAATTTGCCTTTGATTGAGTCTTTTCAATTAAGTTGATTACTTAACCCTGTGGATTATACTAACTGGGCACGAAATTTACATGGATTGCTATAACGCCAAAAAATTATGAATCTCACTATGATCCAATTTTCGCTGTAGGTATATCGTGACTTACCTGATTCGAATATAACTTGCCGAAAATGGTGAGCTTAGTTTAGTTAGCCCATTTTAATATAAAAATCGTAGTGTAACCTGACGAGATGGCAGTCGAGTAGCAGTTAACCTGTTAAAATAAATGAAAACTCCCAAAATAAGGAAATTTTTATGCTTAGGATACCGGGATCAACATAAGTTTAACAGTTTAAAACGTCTTTAGTTTTTATCTTCATTTATTTTGAACTTATTTTAGGTTGTAATAATTTTTTTCGTGTTATAATATAGTGTTATATTATTTAAGGTAAGTAAACCATGTTTTATTTCTAGTAGTTTTAGAAATACTGGTTTGATGAAGCTCTATAAACCAAATAAACATTTTGACATAAGTTAACCATCAAAATACTGGAGGCCCGCTTCCTGAGACGTCAGGTTACATTTAACCCAGGAATGAATTTTGTCAAAGTAGCAGCTAACACTGGGATACACGGATAACCTGGCATTTCTGCATGTGGGCCCTGGTGTATTTTTATGGTTAAACAAAATTAATCAAATTCAAATACTCAACATCAAATTGAGTAGTATTTTGAGCGATCCGCAAGTGGCAGCCCTAGCTCGGCCTGCCTCGGCGAAACAGTTAATTTATAATTAAATTTGTTAATTAAACTCGATCCGCGCTCTCTGCGCAAATTAATACTCCGCCCTATTATGTACCCAGACTACATTGTACCTTGTACCCTGTACCCGGCACTCAGTAGGTATTGGTACTTTACTATGTCTTCGTATGTTTGTTGTATGAGGTTTGTATTTTGTCTGGTGGAAGGCAGTGGCCGTGGCTAGTTACCAGTTACCACCCTACCGGCAAATACGACACGTACGATGCCGTGTAGAAACCGATAAGGGATATAGGTTTAATATAACTGACATACTCCTAACAGGCTAGCCCGCTACCACCTTAGACTACATCATCACTTACCATCAGGTGAATCACAGTTAAGGGCTAACTAGTATTGGAATAAAAAAAGAGTAAGGGGTGTGAAGGGTGTGGTTCCGCACTCGGCCAGCGTAGTGAGAGATTCCGAGACTCGTGCTCATCAGTGGGCAATGGGTATGGGAGATCTAAAGTTATTTAAATCTGTCTAGATAGTTAAACTAAGTTCCATCTTCGATTTTTTAGAAATAAACTAACATACCAATATTGTATTGAGTTTAGGTTTAACTCCAAAAATAATTTCTAGATATTAATTAGAAATAATTTTAAAAATCTGAAACTGAGGCATCATAATATTGTAAATTAGTAATCACCTATTCAAACTTCACCATCATATTATTGTGATTGTTGTAGTTAGAAGGGGGTCAAGACTCAAGACGCTTTTCTTTGTTTTTTTTAGTTTATAGACAAGCGCTTGGCAGCAATCAGACTTGCTAAGAGCTTGCTTGCTGGAGCGTGCTTGCCTAGAAGATACATATTCACTCTTGATTTGAACATACCAATATTATAAGCGGATGGAAAAACAGAGGCCGCAAGGGCATTCCATATCCTAGCGGTTCGAATTAGAAACGAGGAAGCAAATCGCTTCGTAAGTACGCGTTCGTGAAATTTCAACAGCAAGGATTAGTAAAGGTAAAACGAAGAGTAACTTAGACATAACTATACAACACTCCTGTAGTTCAACCAAATAATCATAGGTATACTTAACGCTCTAACAACAACATCGGTAACGGAAAATGAGGAAACGAAGGGAAAGTAATCGCGACCAATTTAATCGGATACAATGATCATCTACTGTACGGAAAGAGATTAGTTTGTTGTTTACTGCCTTCCGATTGTGAAGGAAATCATAATCGTTTGTAGAACTGATAAATCTGATAAATAAAAGATGCCTGCACGCCAAAAAGCATGTACGAACTCCTTAAACAGTTCGAGTAATACATTTTAAGCTGTCAAATGATTACAATTTGCTTACAATAATTGGGCCTCTGATCAGCCTACTCGTATCAGGCTGTAAAATTTATTTGCAAAGCATATCTTTCTTCAATCTGGAGCCATATTGCCAATGCTCAAAGCAATACATAAGCAATATTACTCAAAATGACGTTTGATGTCACGTACCTTGACATTCCTAATGTATATTTTTAGGGATCAGAAGTGGACAAAAGTAAAGAATAAAAGCAAATAACAAACCGAACTTTATTCTACTAAACGATTTTAACATAACACACATAATATAATCAAAAAGGAACACACTTTAATATGAACACAATTAAGACTCATTAAAAGTATCACAATAACGTAGTTTACAGCTCGGAAGGTGACGAAACTTCTTAGCACTCACCATACCACTCACCATAATGTTTTATACTTTACTTCTAGGGTTATGACGTTCAAAAAGTGTACAGTGTACCTAATTTGAATAAATAAATATTGAACCTTGAACCCTCGACCTGCCGAAAATATAAATCACAGGGCTATATCCGCTACAAGGCTACATAGTGGCGTGCACAGGGTATGAAGCGAGGGTAGGCATTGGTTGGTTAGAATACATACTGACTGTCTTGATAAAAAATGAGCTTTGTCGTTTTTCTTCCAGGGTAAGCAGTGCTTTTTTGTTTCTATGAACGGAACGCCACTGCTTGTACAAAACCAGTGGCTCACATAATCACGTTAACTCCATTTTAATCTTGACCACCATTAGTCTGTCACCGGCCCGCGCTGCGCAATCAATATCGGCTCCACTCCGCCACTCACCACTCGCCCCGGGCGATGCTTACTACCTACCTACCTAACCTACTGTCACTGTACAGGACACGCTTTAATAAGCCCCTGATACAACAGATTATTTGGTGACTAGTTGATGCCCTGCCTGCCGGATTAAGACTATTGAAAATCCTGAGCGAAATCTTTCATTTTCATTTAACAAAATACTTAATTAGTAGTAATTTCGTCAAAATTAGTTAAAAACAAGGTGTCCGAATAACAACCAAAACGAATTGATAAGACCACTAGCTGGAAAAATCAGACAGAGCACTGCAATGAACGGAAGAAGAAGAAACGCACGTCTAATAATTTAAGTTTAATTTGTATCTGTATAAGTTTAGTTAAGCTAAGTATTGTAGTGCTGGTCAATAAATTTTTTATTTATTTATTTAAAGAAGAACGGAAAAGGCCCGGTAAGATAATCTTAGGGAGAACCACATTAATACCATAATTACACTGAAATAACTTAAGATTTTGACTTTGGGTTGAAATAATGATGGTGAATGAGAGGCTTTGAAATCAAACAAGATTGACAACCTCCGTGGCGCAGTGTTGAGCGCTGTTGTCTTAACATGTGGACGTCCCGGGTTCAATCCACGGCACGGTCAATTTGGCATTCTTAGGTTATCCATCGCCATTCAGCGTGGCAATGCTGCAAGTTTGATGGGTACCTTTGGCCCAGAGGAAACCAGGGGTGGTCTTTTTGATTAGGGTTTTATTTTTATTTTTTTGTTAGTAGGTATGGATTTGCTTTAAATTTATTTTATAGTTAGTTTAATACCTATTTCGATTCTAGACTCTAACATTTTAAACTTTCAACGAAGATTAGAATCTATATATGGCAATTAATAATTTCAGAACTTTCCCTGGTCTGGCCTGGTAAATTCAGAAAGGAGGCTTCGGCCGAGGCTAGTTACCACTTTACCAGCAGAGACGTGCCGCCAAGCGATTTAGCGTTCCGGTACGATGCCGTGTAGAAGCCCAATGGGGTATGGGTTCAAATGTATAACTGCCATGCCCCTAACAGGTTAGCCGCTACCATCTTAGACTGTATCATCACTTACCATCAGGTGAGATCCCAGTCAAGGGCTAACTTGTAGTGGATAAAAAACAGGTGAAGAGCGAGGTAGGGAATGATAATAACGAGCGCTGACAGCATCCCGACGTGCCTACCACTATCACAGAGTTATCCGCACAATATCGCTTAATTGGCACTTACACGCCTGCGCGATCGTCGCACGAATTCCCTAATTAACATACAGGCACAAAGGTCCCGTGTAATTGTTAATTTGGCAGCACATTCGGCCGCTTAATGACTCGCAGCCCCGTGCGAGGAAATTACTCCTAGCCGGCAATTTATTACTTGTATGTGACGTGCGCCAATATACACAGACCCTCCGCTATAAGGTGCTGCGCGGACGTAGACACTGTTTATGTTCAGTTGTTTCGACTCAGGAATTGCCAATCAAGAGTATAGTCAATAGGTCTTTGAGATGAGAGGCTTTGGCCTTAAAACCATTTAAAGGTATGGGCTATTAAAGCTGCCCTACTTGGCAAGTTAGCCCGCGTTCATCTTATTTATTAGCTTCTTGTAGGTATGTATTCGTTTGCATCGCCACTTTTTAGTACGAGTATATGTATAAACTAGCGGATGCTCGCGACTTCGTTCGCGTGGTATAAGTTTGTTTTCTCACAGGAACTCCTTAATTTTCCGTGATAAAAAGTAGCCTACGCCCCTCTCCAGGCCCTCAACTACCCGTGCAAAATACCCGTTGCTCTGCTGCGGCGTGATTGAAGGACAAACTTTCTGTTTCACCACTTTGTGGGTAGAATTTTGAAAAACCAAGCCAGTGAGGCTGCCCTACTTAGCAAGTTAGCCTGCGTTCATCTTACTTATTAGTTTCTAGTAGGTATGTATTCGTTTGCATCGCCACATTTTAGTATATGTATAAACTAGTGAATGCTCGCGACTTCGTTCGCGTGGTATAAGTTGGTTCTCTCACAGGTACTCCTTAATTTTCCGTGATGAAAAGTAGCCTACGCCATTCCAGGTCCTTAACTATCCGTGCAAAATACCCGTTGCTCTCTGTTGCGGCGTGATTGAAGGACAAACTCTCTATTTCACCACTTTGTGGGTAGAATTTTCAAAAACTGAAAGACGTATATCTTTATTTTTAACCGGTAGAACATACCAAGTTTCATGGGTATAACTTGAGAAATGAAGGATTTGCATACAAACTTCCAACCCCTATTATACCCCTTACGGTTTTCTGTGCCAGTGGGGCTGATTCTGTAGTGCAAAATCTCTAAACTAAAATGACAGCATAAAAAATATTGCTAATTCTTTCGTAATACTTCTAGCGGAAAGGGACAGAACTAGATTTAAAGCTGTCATTTTAGTTTAGTTTAAAGTTTGTGTTATACATAATTGGCCACACTTCGTGTCGGTAACAAAAAGCGACAACGTTTGCGCAGCGCCTAAGCCGACACGGGTCAGGGTGAAGTGGACGCATTAGTTGAAAGGGTATTTTGTAATGTTTGCAAAACAATTTGTTGGGCGCCATACGATTCTATACGAGGAGAGTTTGGATTTGTTAGGAAGCTAAACAATAACGGAAGGCAATTTTGTTGCGGATAAGCTATGCTAGGTTTGTAATTAAGTAATTAGTTTCAATAAAGCTGCTACTTTTTAAGATTCTATAAATATTTTTCCCACAGCTTTTAAGTTCGATTTTCATACAAATTTCAAACCCCTGTTTTAAACCTTTAGGGGTAGAATTTTCAAAATTCCTTTCTCAGCGGATGCCTACATCATAAAAGCTATCTGCATGCCAAATTTTGGCCCGATACGTACAGTGGTTTGAGCTGTGTGTTGATAGATCAGTCAGTCAGTCACCTTTTCCTTTTTATACGACTGCCTGAAAAAAGGAGTATATTGTGTTCAGGGTTCATGTATTTATGTATGTATGTATGTATGTATGTATGTGTGTATGTATGTATGTGAGTTTGTATATTCCACCATAACTTCTATACGCCTGAACCGATTTTGATAAATGAGGTATCGTTAAAATCCCTAGCTTATTCCGGGTGACATAGGCTATTAAAATTAAAAAAAAATTGATAGGGTGTTCATGGTCCCGCATTAAAGACTAAAGTTGAAAAAATATATTAATCATTATATATATATTAATCATCATCAAGAAAATGCTGAGTACATTCCAAAAATATATCCAGTGATTCACAAAAAATATAATTTAATAAAAATGTGAATAAGATTCTAATTTAACTAGATTAATTAAGATTTTTAACTTTTTAGTTCGTTTTTTGGCAGGGCAATCGTGTTTTTAATTTTTTTTAATATACATTTAGAATAAAGTTGTTATCAATGATGGATGTTAAAGTATTTGGAGGTTTCTTCTCGGAATGATAAGGATTTGGCCATAGTCCACCACGCTGGCCAAGTGCGAATTAGCAGACTTTTCAGTTTTCACACCTTAGAGAGCATTATGAAAACCTCTCGGGAATGCACGTTACCTCACGATGTTTGAAACAAGAGATATTTTATTTATTAAACTACACATACGAAAACCCTGCAGAATTTCGAGCCCGAGTATGGTCGGGTTTCTAAACAACTAGGCTAAATAAATAGAGTGATTCTTTACCGACATCAAATAAAGCGGATGTTAAAACTCAAAGGCAAGGCAGCCCTTGTTGACTGTGTCTAATCTACCACACAAAGGGCTCAGCTACACACGGTCAGGGGGCTTACTAGCATCGCTGCTATAAGCAGTATGTTGTTCACGCTCTTGTTTCACAATTATAATCCTCACTAGCTCGTGACTTGCTTCTATATAACCTACCTTTGAGTCAACCTATGATTGTTTCAAATTTCATTAAAATCGGTTGATATAATGCGGCGTGAAAGCGTAGTAGGCAGACAGACAGACAACAATCGCATCACGTCAAAGTACTACGTAGTATAAAACTGCAATTTTAACATAATACTGCTTTATGCGATGGTAGTAAGGGCCTTGGTGTTGAGTCCCTCGGGGTCCGCTCTGAGGCCTCCCTCGAGGACTCGAGGCTCAAGACCCCCTATTGTATTAGTAATCTGTTCCACTAAATAGATAAACACTTTGCTGATTGTTGCAAATAAATAGATATCGGTTAATACTTAGTTTTTTTTGTAATCGTATGGATTTAAGACTTAACAAAGTAAGTTTTTAAAGCTATGCTTTATAAGCAACCACCTGGCCTAAAATCAAGGTTGATTCCTCAAATAAATTCTAAGATTAATTACTAGATGATGCCCGAGGATGAGGAGATGTTGACTCGACAGTGCTCGATTGTAAAGTCAAAAGTCTTTACAATCGAGCATTGTCGAGTCAACATCTCCGTCAGATGCTCCGGTGTCGGGGTGAAACGTACGTTGAGAATAATTTGAAAGATTTGTGTGGTGTGGTGAATATCGCAATAGATTTACTTACTGTGGCGGATTATATCTTATTAAAGTTCTACTTCTTTCTCTTTCTCATTATCACGGACTTCCGCAAAGCAACGCCTGCAGCTTCTATTACATACACAATTCATAAATTA
This sequence comes from Erebia palarica, assembly GCA_964035005.1. Taxonomy (NCBI): domain Eukaryota; kingdom Metazoa; phylum Arthropoda; class Insecta; order Lepidoptera; family Nymphalidae; genus Erebia; species Erebia palarica. Next base: position 16,436,061 of record OZ035989.1, read on the forward strand.
TGACCTAAAATGGGACGCGAGTTGGCTACCATCGACTCAGGATTTTGATTGCCTAAGCAAAATGTAAAATAAAGGTTATGTTTATATATGTTATGGTAAGGTTGTGTATATGTTTCAATTCAGTTAATTAAAATAATTGATCCCATAACATTCAGGGGATGTCCTTACGCATATTGTTAACTTATACCTACTTACTAAAGTGATATGTAATCAATTATAGGTACAAATGCGATAGGCTCAGGGGATAAATGCCCCTAGGGACGAGTCGCTACTTCCCCCAAAATATTATGCATATGGTCCACTCCTACCAGCAGCACTCCAAAGATTATAACAAAATTAATATCGCCTTTTTCTTGCATCATCGTCTCCTGTTTAGTAAAAGTATTAACGGTAGTGAAATGTATTATAGACGTAACCGTTTAACTTTTTACCAAAATTTAACTTTTTTGGGGCAAAAGAGCTAAATTTTACTCAGAGGATTGCGATTGAGGATGATAGGGATATATTATTAACCCTGAAGGTACCTACTTACTGTGAACTGTGCTACTCATTTAGCTAAAAGGTATTTTGTCAAAGGAAGTTTTAGCAGACGATTAATAGACAATAGACTTGTGGCAATAAGTTTAGAATCATTAATTCAATAGAATTAGTTACTATCATCAAGACTTATTTTTTAGCTTTTGTTCAAATATGAATTTGATCACTGACCAAGTGACATGAAAAGAACTTGAGAGTGATATAGCCATAGGCCTATACGATATTTATCCCGGGACTTTAAATAAAATTATATATTTTATTCCGGAAAATAAGAGTTCCAAATGTAAGTATTTAATAAATTATACCTGACTCTTCGGTAGTATTGTAGCGGCTATCATCCAGTCACAAATAAATTAACCCGTTACTTGCTGGGGGCAGGGTATAATGTACCACGTCAGCACAAATGACGGCGTCACTTGGACAGCCGGCAATAGGGATGATACCTTATCAAAAATAAATTATTTCTAACTAATTATTAAATAGAAGGTCTTCCAGAAGACCTAAAATTCACATCCTTGGTTAGTTTTAAGTTTGATAACCATTATAAAATATAGATTAAAGAAACAAAGTGCGATGAAATTTGATGACGCAACAATTGTGAATTTCATACAACTTCCATACTAGAAGTGCGTTTTTAAGTTGATAAAGAGTTGCTGATTTGATTGAGGTTTCATCAACCCTATTTCATTACGGCAAGACGCCTAGCAGCCGTCCTGAAACCGGTGACAGTTTAAATAAGGCCAGCGAGCTCACAAAGGCGTTATTTACGGAGTGCATAATTTCATTTCTTCGAATACTTTCAATGGAGTTTCCGAAGCGAGGAGGGCGTGTCGACCAATCGGGTGCAGGCGTTGGGCTAAATTGAGCTGCGAATGCGTCTGTTGGCAATTTGGTTCCAATTTGCGGTACAATGCCGCTCCTGACGGCTCGCCCGCGCCGTGTCGTGCCGCCTTAACAGGTTATTATTCAATTTGGGGTGCGTCCGACACATTTTGATTAGTCAATAAGTTAATACGCGGTTATAGCTGCGGCAGGTTAATGGGCCTTAATTGGGAGGCGTGGTGATCATATTCTAGCTGGTTATTCAATCTATGGAGACTGGTCTTTGGAGTGATTGCCTTTGAATACTAATTGGTAAATTGTTTTTTTTTTAACCACTACAAGTTAGCCCTTGACTGCGATCTCACATGATGGTAAGTGATGATCTAAGATGGTAGCGGGCTAACCTGTTAGGGGCATGGCAGTTATATTCAACCCATACCCTTATTCGGTTTCTACACGGCATCGTATCGGAACACTAAATCGCTTGGTGGCACGTCTTTGCCGGTGGTGATAGTCCAGGTGGTTGACTTCGGTCCCCATTTCCTGAGGTCCGGGGTTAAATTCCCGGGGTCGACTCCAAAGGAGTTATGAGCGTTTTAAATAATTAAATAGCACTTGTTTTAAGAGTTCAGTAAAACATCGTGAGAGTTATCCATAGTGTTCTTATAGGTGTGGTGAGATACGTCAATCAGACTTGGCCAGTTGGTGGACTATGGCCCTACGCTGTGAGATGGACTAGCAATTGTTGCGATGACGACTATAATTGCTCAAAGCTCACTAGGGCTCTAGATTGTAGTTTCTACCTATCCCCTAATGTGAATCATCCCTCATTTGATCAATTCCTCTTAGATTTCATACTTGATAAGTGAATTTGATTTCCTCTCCCGCCCTCAAGTCTCAATTTACTCTAATCCAAGTATTAACGTAATAAGATCGGGCGATTCAAACAAATCTCCTTAAGAAGTAATAAAGGTACGGGTCCAACGACTTGGAAGCTGCAGATTTTACTTGACGTTGCTATTTCATGCTTGTTTCTTTGTAGGTATTTCAATTCAATTCAATGTATTTAAAACATGTAGGACATACAGGTTTATCTTACAGGTTACGTCATGTTTTGACTCTACCACCGGTTCGGAAAGAAGATTCTGCTGAGCCGGCAAGAAACTCAATTTTATGATGCACAATCTTCAATTTGATAAGAAACTCTGGGGTCATACCAGAGAATAGGTAAAAGTAGGTACCTGTTTATACATTATACATTGTTACCTGGTAACAATGTATAATCTAACTAGCTGATGCCCGCGTGGATTCACGGATTTGTTTTTTGGTTCCCGCGGGAACTCTTTAATTTTCCGGGATGTGTGTTACTCCAGACTATAATATATCTCTTTGCCATATTTTATCCAGATCCGTTAAGTCGTTGTGGCGATTGAGTAACAAATATCCATCCATCCAAACCTTCGCATTTATAATATTTAATATAAAAAGCGATGGGTGAAGTAACAGCCACTATAACAGCAGGTAAAAAGTTGTAAGAAAGTCATTGAAATAACAGACATAATGAGAGCTTCCTGCAGTTGCAATAACAATCCGGTGATTACACGCGGCAGTGGAAGCGGAAACGTGGAAACGCTTCAACTGTGGCGTTGCAAGTCATGGCGAGCGAGGTGAACACGAGCCTTATGTCGACTAGAACGCAGCTAACCCAGGATTGATCAATTTTGAGGGTTTTGGTAGTCTATTCAAAGTCAAAGTCAATAGATGTTGATAATTCGCTAGTTTTATGAGAGACTAACAAACATCCATACAAATTTTTCCATCCTTACAAACTTTCGTGTTTATAATACTTATTATTATGTAAGAAGTGAAGTTTAATAACACGTTTCGAAAAAGACGCAGCAAAATACAGGGTACCAAGTGATGCGGTAAATCAATTGAGAAGATCTACTCTGAGAACATCAAAACATAAGTAAGAAGGTACCATTATATAGAAATATTACATGTTGGAGATATACCTTTTTTTTTCGAGGGGGAAATAGCTTGCTTTTTAAACAGTCGTGAATTTTAAGATGGTGAAGTTTTCTTTTTTGCAAAAATAAGCTTAGATACGCTTGACTACAGTCATGTTAAAATATGCTAATGATGAGGTCAAAGTAAGAAGAAGCTTGCCTATAATATGCCAATTCATTCTTGTCTTGAAGGCAATTAAGTTAAACCCTAGCAGCTCTTATCAGAAATTCAAAGTATAACCGTTTCGTTCGAGCAGATTGGAAGTGAACCACGTAAGGATGCCAAGGTTGTCGGTTTCTCGCTGTTCTGTGGTAGAACGGAGAAGGAGGAACACGGTTGTAAAGTTCTTCTTTCTCACTGATATTTGATACCACCACCACCACCACCACTACAGCCCATTAACGTCCCACTGCTGGGCACAGGCCTTCACTCTCATAGGAGAGAGGGAATTAGAGCTTAGACTCACCACGCTGCTCCAATGCGCGTTGGCGGGCTTTAACGACTATAAACATTGTTAGTGATAATAGCCGGGACCGACGGCTTAACGTGCTCTCCGAGGCATCTTCCTAACTCCGAGCTAGTACTGAGAATTTCTGGTCAAAAAACCCAATACTCAATTATGGCGCCCGACCCGGGACTCGAACCCGGGACCTCGTCGGCCGCAGTCGAACATGCCAACCAGTAGACGAACGATATTCGATACAAATGAACTTAACTGTATTTTAGTTGGAGCCAGCAGGCTAACAATGAAGGTAGTAATGAAAATACACACGTAACGAGACTTCCGCCGCGCGCCGGCCGCGGCGCTCCAGAATAAACAACGCGGCGTGTCGCGGGCAAATTACATGCTCTGTGTTCAACTTGCTGTGCGGGACGAGGGATAACATATAAGCGGGGACAATGGTAGAGTCCACATATAAATAGGTCGATCAATCCCCGAAGACGCGCCTCCATTCTTATTTATTTTGACGATGGATATTTATAGGCAGTATACCCTCGAATGAAATATATTCGTTTATAATAGGAACTTTACAAAGATAATTTGTTTAAAAATTCAACATGGTTAGGCTTCCGTACCTCAAAAGGAAAAAACGGAACCCTTATAGGATCACTTTGTTGTCTGTCTGTCTGTCAAGACCCTTCTCAGGAACTCATGGATGTATCAAGCTGCAAGTCTACTGTTCCTTGGAGTTGTGAAAAAATCAAACTTCTAAGCCAACGCAATCAAAAGATACAGCCGTTTGTACTGCAAATTTTTGACACTCGCAAGGGAATCAAAACCTACAGGGTACTTCCCGTGAACTCAGAATCTTGAAATTTGGTAAGAAGTAACGTCATAAAGCACAGATAAAGGAAAAATTGCGAAAATGATTTTCGCAGATTTTTAGTTACATAATAAAAATAATTTTAAACTTACTACAACAAAACTGTACTATTTACTACATAAATTTGATATAATTTGATATTGGTTTAATGTAACTTGGAGTTGCAGAAATCGGCTCTTAACATTTATTACATATTAATAAGATAATAATAATAATAATAATGATAAAGTATTTATTAAAAGGCATATAAAACCCAATATAAAACAAGTCACAAAACACATTAGAAATATATAGTATATTCAAATATATATTTACTTTAAACGTCGAACGTTACTTGGAGTAGAAATCGGATTCAAATCGCCGTCGCTTATGACTTGTCCACGTCCGCGCAACAGCTGCACTAACTAGGCAACTAGAGGGCGTGAATAAGCAATTTCGGGCAATCGGCCGCCGCTGTCCGTGCGCCGCCGCTCGTTGCCCAATCGGCGCATAATTGCTATAATATCGATAATATGCCGCAGACGGCCGCCCAATTGACGTCTAATCAGTGGAACGCTGTTTGTTTGACGAATTAAAACGAGATCGCCTATCTCCTATTGTCTGTTTGAGCTTGTTAGCCGTTGCTTATTGTGAAACAGCACGGTCGCTCGCTTTTTTCAAGTCGCTGATGGCCTTTCAAAAATACATAATCTACTAAATATTATAATAGACAAGCTATCTATTATTAGGGAAGTTATATCGAAATAACTGATGCCCGCGACTTCGTACGCGTAGATTGAGGTTTTTTGGTTCCCGCGGGACTCTTTAATTTTCCGGGATAAAGCCTATATGCTATTCCAGACTATAATTTATCTCTGTGCCAATTGCATCCGTGTTCTGGCGTGATTGCGTAACAAACATCCATCCATTCATTAATACACCCATCCATCCATCCAAACTTTCGCATTTTCGATAAGGGTTTTTGCTTTATCCTTTGTCAGTTTCGGTTTATCCATTTGTGATTTTTTTAATATCTTCAAATTCTCTAAGTAGAGATGAAAATACTTAATCAAAACGGCACAAAACGAAAACACACTCAGTCAAAATACTTTATCAATATCGGCTTATCGAGGCAAGCCTCAACTCCACATATTTTTAATTGGATAGCGAAGGATTAGACTTTACAAATGCAAACGGTCATATTTCGAATTTTACGTAACGGTAATATACCGGTACCTATGTTCATGTTATTTAATACCGGTATTAATACAGATTACGGTGCGGACAGCTTTGTGATGCGAAATTAAATCCTATTTTAAATATTGGTTGATTGCTCACCAATTTTAATATACTTAAGGGGGATGACATAAAAGTACTTTAGTAATTGCAATTTTGTATCGCTTCGATGTGAATAGTATTATTGTTTTATAATTCACAAACGTAGATGATGCCCGCAACTTCGTCCGCGTGGTTTAAGTTTTTTTATTCCCGCGGGAAGTCTTTAATTTTCCGGTATAAAATTAGAATGTCCTTGTAAATATCCTTCCCCGGTATGTTATCTACATTTATACCAAATTTTATTAACGTTGGTTGGAAAGATGGGTCGTTATAGTGTAGCAGACAGACAGACAAACAAATAAATATGCTTTCGCATTTATAATATTACCTAGTACGAATAACGATTAATTTATCTACAAGTTGACTGATTTTAATTGAATTTTAAACTCGGTTCAGTAGGTTGAACTCAGCAGCGTAAAGGCGCTACCTACTTGCCTATGAAAATTGTAGAAGTAGTTCATGGTAGTTGCTTAAAGCTCGAACATACTAGGGACGAAACGAATTTTGTCCTATCGCGCTAGTGCGATTTAATTTTAAAAAAAGAGGAAATTAATTTAACGCATATACTAATATGCGTTAAACCATTCATTTAAATATTTGGAACACACTGAAAATTTTAATCAAAATGTGCCAAGCACACCACTTTTGAACATAACAAAAAATAAACGATTTGAATGATTGCGTCTTCAAAAGTGCAGAGTGACGCGGAATTCTAGTCAGTCAAAACATTTTTGAACCTGGTTTGTTTGATCTCTCAGAGTCATTGATAGAGAGCCAGCAAAGCTGAGCTTTTTTATCGTTAGGGTGGTAACTAGCCGCGGCCGAAGCCTCCCACCAGGTCAGACCAGGGAAAATTCAGAAATTATAAATTTTCAAACCCTCCCGGGGATCGAACCCGGGACCTCCGCACGTTAAGGCAACAGCGCTTAACACTGCGCCAAGGAGGTCGTCAAAAACGGAGGCTTCAAACTGCAGCCTCCCCCTTCGTCCAAATACCACTTCCTGGTTAGTGCACTTCCATGTTGGTCTGCAATCTTCAGTTATTAAGTATGAGATCTGTTTGAACGAGATAAAACTCAATAACTACCGAACCGATTTTAATACGGTTTTCATCAATGTACGGAGTGATTCAAGAAGAAAACATTAAATTGGTTGAAATATGAGGATAAATGTTAAAGATGTCGGAAAAAATTAACTAACAGGAAGTTTTCATCGAAAACACTACCTAATCTCTTTGAGATGTACCTAGCTACCAAAACAATGTATGGTGAAATTGTTCCTCTTTTAGAGGTCCACAGAGAAGTCCGCATGGCTTAAATATCTGTCTTATAAGGATAGCTGTTTAAAAAATGGTCACATATTAATGTGGTAATTGGAAAACTATTTTGACGGATACTTATCTTAACTTATCTTATCTTATCTTACTAATCTTATAAATGCGAAAGTTTGGATGGATGTCAATCACGCCCCAACGGTTAAACGGATCTGGCTTGAATTTGGCACCTTTGTGCTATTCCAGACTATAATCTATCTCTATAGATTATAGTCTGGAATAGCACAAAGGCTACGTTTTATCCCGGAAAATTAAAGAGTTCCTGCGGGAACCAAAAAACCTCAAACCCCACAGACGAAGTCGCGGGCATTCGCTAGTATAAAATAAATTACTAAAGAAACGATGAGCAAACAGGTATAGTTTAACAAAAAGCCCAAAATCTGGTAGTTGTGAGCAAACAGACAGACAGACGGAATGCGGCGAGCACACAGTGCAGACACTTGTGCCAACATAATCTTCGGTTTTGTGATATTAGATCAATTCTACGCCTTATTTGTATTAATTATATATTATTTGTATATTATTTTCGCTGTTTTGTGGGTGATGATGCATATTAATAATATGGCCCTGCTCTTTTTAACCGACTAGGAAACTTGTTATCAATATTATTCACACTGATATTATTATAAATGCGAAATTGTGTCTGTATGTCTGTCTGCTACGTTTTCCCCGCCCAACTTTTCGACCGATTTTGATGGGTACAGAGGTTGGTTTCATCCCGGGGAACGACATAGGCTATATAAGTAAACTCGCCGGCATATTTAGCGGAACATAAAAAAAAGGTTTGATATCAGTATCATATAAGGTTGCTGGCTGGTTTATACGTCATTTAATTTAAAAAGAAATATTTTCAAATTAAGAAAACAACTGAACATCACATTTTATGCAATTGTTTTAATTTTATTCAAATACACCTTATCTGGAGCGAACTTCGAGTATTTCTTCCTTCTGAGTTTGATTTAAATTTTCATTGAAATACTGTTTTTTGTTAGTTTTTTTTAATCGCGTATCTTTCTGGAGTTGATGACTGAATTATGCCTGACTTAGCCCCAACGGAGATTGCCAGGGCACTCGAAATGCGAAGAAATGGTCAAACCTACAGAGTGATATCCAGAGATCTTCGTCGACCAGTTTCAACGATCCATCGCAGTATCCAACGGTTCAGGGAGACCGGTACTTATGTGAGAAGAGCAGGACAAGGCAGAAAAAGACGCACTTCGAGTAGGGATGATCGTTTCATTCGGCTTCGTGTACGTAGGAACCCCCGTTTGACGGCCGTCCAAGCCCGACATGAGTTAGAAGCAGTGCGGGGTGTAACCGTAAGTGAGCGTACGGTACGAAGAAGGCTCGAAGAAGCTGGTTTGGGTTCATTTGTGCCCGCCAAGGCTCCAAGGCTCGAGGTAAATCATCGTAGAAACAGGTTAACTTTTGCTCAGGAACATCGACTTTGGAACGCGGACCAATGGAGTAAGGTATTGTTTAGTGATGAGTGCAGAATTCTCTTAAATAAAATTGACGGCAGGCAAAGAATATACAGACGCAAAGGAGAACGATACATTCAGACAAATTTTGAGACTACAGTTGCATACGGTGGTGGATCAATAATGGTTTGGCTGGGCATTTGTTTGGGAGTTCGCACAGACTTGGTAGTGATTGACAGAGGGAGTCTGATTGCAGACCGCTATATCAGAGAAGTTTTAGAAGAAAATGTCGTACCGTTTGCCCCATATATCAGTGAAGATTTTGTTTTTATGCAGGATAATGCTCGGCCGCATACCGCTCGGGTAACTCAAGCTTATCTTAATGATATGAATATCACTGTTAAGGAGTGGCCGGCGAGATCACCGGATATGAACCCAATTGAGCACGTTTGGCACTTGCTGAAAAGAAAAGTTAAGTCCAGAATTCCAGCTCCTGCCAACGTGGGAGTACTGCGAATCGCCGTAGTTGAGGAATGGCGGAGACTATCCCAAGAGACCATCGATAACATCATTTTCAGTACGCCTAGACGGGTAGAAACTTTAATAAGAGCACATGGAGGAAATACGCGATATTAATCACCATTTTTCTAATTTAATTAATTGTTATTTTAATATTAAATTTCACTTTTCCCGGTTACATGAAAAGTTCAAAAATGTACCATTTTTCACAAATAGCCTTTACTCGCAAAATCTGTTCTTAATGTGATCTCATTTTAAGTAATACAAATGAAACTTTAAATAATAAAAGAAGTGTAGTAAGTAGATTTTAAAATAAAACCATATTTTTTAAATTATGGACCTTTTTTTTATGTTCCGCTAAATATGCCGGCGAGTTTATATGGGACTATAATATACAACTAGGCAGCCGGGCAGTCTCCAATTTGCACACGTTTTTTAACCGACTTTCAAAAAAGTAGGAGGTTCTCAATTCGGCTGGTATTTCTTTTTGACTTTAACCACTATATCATGTTAAAAATGAAGAAATATATATTTTTTCCAAATATAACTATAATTAAAGGAATACTTGATCGTAATTGCACCAACAGCCCCATTATTGCTGGACGTTAAACGCATTAAATGCATCAAGGTTGCATTTATTAATAATTCCATCGTTTAACAATATTAAATACGAAGTTGCCTTAATAATTAGTGCATTACACGACAAAGAGGCCAGCGATTGTCGAGTCACGGCGATTAGTGTGCATGCAGCGAATCATTACTGCTGGCGGCCATTTTGTGCGGCCGCCATCTTGCTGTCATACCTGTCACTCCTGTCGCGCGGTTAATTGCGACGAAAATGGTGCATATTATTGTGCACTAGTTCTTGCATTGGAGCTGCTTGGTATTTTCCTAACAATGGGTAAATTATGTAAAATAGGCTCTTAATTTTTCCCGCAAATTCGTCCGCTTTACGTTAAATTCCGTACCTACCCATTAATCACATGCTCGATTCCGAAAAAGATTGCTTCAAACACTGCTGTTTAAGTATTGCTATTATAGCTATAGTGACAGATCGTTCAGATTCAGTTCAGAGAGAGAGAGAGATAAAAAATGAGGGACTGCTGAGTTTCTTGCCGGTTCTTCTCAGTAGAATCTATGTTCTGAACCGGTGGTAGAATTATGACATTTCTTAAATGACAGAAGATGTCCTACGTGAAATAAATAACGATTTATCATTACACTAGCTACACTGACTATCATTTTACTTACTTACTGATATCATTGATGTAGAATTTTAGTACTCATTCTATTTCAATGACTGATATCATACAGCAAATAATCAATCAAGATCATTATTCAAAACTGGTAACACTGTACACTTTTTGAACGTGAATAAAATATAGCACGTGATGGTGATAATTAATTATCTAAACTTAAGCTACGCAGGTTCCAAACGCGTCCAGGTCTGTGAAAATCCTACATCTAAAATACAAAATCTCAAACCTGCTGTTGAAACTTTACGATGATAGGTATGTCAGTCAGTATCTCCTTTTATTTCATAGAGATTTAATGAAAATACACCACAAAAACATACCTGCAGATATGTACCTGGTAATTTACCCGTTTTGTATGAAGAAGCATTTTAATTATTGGATAAAAACAGGCGTTATATTGCGTAAGTCCATGATAACCAAGGAACCAGAAGCTTAATTCGCTATAAATCGCTAAAACAGACAAATTCACACTCCCACCACCCTCCCGCTTCTAAACATGAGGGATTTAGCGGATTACAGCGGGTTAAGCATCTAGTTTCTCGGTCATTTTAATTCTATTATAGGTAGGTAAGTAAATTATTTACATTCACATTCATCTCACATTGTAGCTCATAATAGTCGGTCACGAAAGTCAGGTCATGTTGGCTCTTTCGAAGATGTTTACTTAAGAAAAATCTGTATGTTAATTTACACTTTGTAGTATTTATTAAATATACGTCGACACCACAAAGCATCTCGACCTGTCCATTACCTTTACATAAGTACATAATCGCACATCACCAACTGCCTAATAAAACAACATTCGGCCCTCCCGCGCGCTTCTCCGAACCTCTCTTACCACTAATAATTACTCATTTATTTTCTCTCAAAACCCCTTGACAGCCCGAGATGCATCCCGTGTCAATCCTTTGTACAACCGACCAACTTAACATAACTGATACATTTCGTTTTGCTGATATTAATACTCAACAAATAAGGTTGAATTTACAATTCGATTTTGTTGTAGAACGACCCATTAATTTGGTTGTTGTATAAGGTGCCTACACGCTCATTAGAGCCTTATAAATAATACGGGGTCTCTTATTGTTGTATTGTTGCTACAATATTAAAATAATAAGGCGATAATAAGGCTCTTTGTGCACGAGTGTTTAGAATTTAATAACGTGGAAAGCTGTCGTCGAGAAATGTAGGTCCCTATTACGTATTTAGATTGTCCACCGTATGTAGAGTTTTGCGATTTAATTTATTGCGCCATTTTCTTCCAACTTCGACTTCATTGATTTAGAATTCTTTAATTTTCCGGTATAACAAGTAGCCTATGTCCTTTCCCGGGATTCAACATATTATCTCTATTCCAAATTTTATGAAAATCGGTGAGCATGGATTTGACTCTCTCCAGCTTTGCTTGGGACTGGAGTTACAGTACCTGAACTGTAATTTTATTGAACAGAGCAACAACCACGTTCCTTGCTGGGTCTTCTCGGTAGGAATGGAATTCCGAACCAGCAGTACATTCTTTAAAAAGTTTATTTGAATAAAAAAGACTAAAGTTAGTAGTTAACGCATAGCAGACAGACAAATCGACAGACCATCTCGTCAACTGATTTTGACGTAATTCAATACAGAGATAAGTTGCATCCCGGGGAAGCACATGGGTTTATTTTTATCCCGAAAAATCAAAAATTCCTGCGTGATTTTTAAAATCCATACCCATACACACAAATTGGCGGGTCATCTAGTAAAAAAAATCATGTGAACAGGTTGGATATGACTCGAATGGTATTTTACAATTTTTTACAGAGAAACACCTCAATGTTTTGATAATTTAGCAGTCGAGTGCGCTCGCAGGCGGCAGAGTGTGGACGCACAAACGGCTGGACAAAGAAGTTTTTATATACGGAGTTTAATTGGCCGAGAATGCATGTGTTTGTTTAGGCCCAAGGATATCCTACCTAACATATCAAATTCAACAATATTTATTTGATGTAGATCAATTTGTGGCCTTTTATAGGAAAATATAACAATGTCAGAACTCTCACCGAGTCGGAAAGAAGATTCTACTGAGAAAAGACGTCAAAAAACTCTGCAGTTATGAGTTACTCATTTATAGATGTGAAAGACACTTTCCTTCAATTTGATTCTCAACATTTAGATTTTTGACAAAAGAGTATAAATCTGAAATTTACATAGGTATCTAAAGCTGAAAATTTGAATAAAAAAAATTATAGGCTTGTTTACCTATAAGATATAAATGTATTTCAGAACATAGTACCTAGGCAAGAGTAAGTATAGGCATTTTCAAGGCAAGCGCGCTCCAACCTAGACCTCAAGAATTGCTTCTCAAGAACCTTCTGATTTTAAGGTTCGTGTTGCTGCTCATAAGCTTGAGTGTCGTGAAGCGCAAGTCTATCGTTTCATTAAACTTAACTCACAAAATATATTCGCTAAGAACTTACCTATTTGGGCTAAAGCATATAATTACATCCAAACAATAAATAATAACCGTCCTAACTATTCTTTCCTACATAAATAATAATATATTCTCCAAAGAACAGATATTTATGGTTCGCAATCCTCAAGAAACTGCAGACATTAGGCGCTGTAGTCAGTAAACAAAACAGGGTAAGACACAAATCTCCCGGCGGGAGATTGTTGTAGGAACGTTGTTTAGCTATCGCATAGTGGGAAATGTACTATTGCATAGAAATAATCTAGGTATAGATAATGGTCTGTGTAGCAAATGCACCTTGTTGTTGCTCAGCCACGTTTTAAGATAGGAACTGGTGTGATTTTATATGAATACCTTAAAGACTCCTCGAAAAAATATCCTGCAATTATTGTGGTTTTGCAGATTACACATTCATTACCCAAATCTAGCCTTGAAACAAGCTGAAGTTAATTGGTTTTTCCTAGGATATTTTTGACAATTTACGAAATTACAAAAATTGGTATTTAGTAAATCTACAGTACTTTCTTATTCAATTCATATTTAGGTATGCCAAAGTGTTTCCGTCTATCTAATCGATTTTGAAAAGTACGGATATACCTAACTAACACTGGAGACGCAGTCTCGTGCTTGCATCCCGTAAAATGGGGATGATGCTTTAAATGTCAAAAATAAATGACTTCTTACTGATTGTATTTCATACAAACTTCCATTCTAGAAGCGCGTTTTTAAGTTTGATAAAGATTGATTTGATTACTGTCGAAAGCCCTAAATCTACACGACCGAATTTGCAGGTTTTTTTTATCCACTACAAGTTAGCCCTTGACTGCGATCTCACCTGATGGTAAATGATGATGCAGTCTAAGATGGTAGCGGGCTAACCTGTTAGCATGGCATGACAGTTATAATAAGGCAAAAGTAAAAGTTAAAAGGGTTGCTAAGGCATCCTATAACGTATTCATCCTCTACTAATATTTATGCGCGTTTCCTAGTTCCCGACATCGCGGTCTACTGTCAAGTTGCTAATCGATGTCAGAGCCAACTCGATTACCGGGCCGGCCGTTATTTACCGGCCTGGCCGGGTATTTGCGGCTGAGCCGGCATTATCCGGTGCTTATCCAGGGTCGATTCGCGTCTGATACGGCTAAAGGGCTGACCCGGCGTGTTGGCGAGCCGGGCAAACAGGCAAACCGGGTAAGTGCTATTTGTTTAACAAACTAGCTGATGCCCGTGACTTCGTCGGCGTGTATTGAGGTTTTTTGCTTCTCGCGGGAACCCTTTAAGTTTCCGGGATAAAAAGCCTACGTGTTATTCCAGACTAAAATCACGAACTTTCACATTTATAGTATTAGTACAATAGAAACGGCGATATAGAAACGGCGAGATCAGTTTTTTTTTGATCAGTTACTCTCACAGCATTATGTCATATGGTATATTATTGTGGAGTAATGCTGTAGATTTTAATTCTGTTTTTGTGCTGCAGAAGAGGGCTGTTCAAGCCATATATAATATGGGACCTAGAGAGTCACTAAGTGATAAATTTAAAGCGATCAATATTATGACAGTGCAAAACCAATATATATTTGAAAATTTAGTATACGTGCATAAACACATTGATAAATTCAAGAAGAAAAGTGATTGTCATAATGTCAATACTAGAAATAAAAATAAACTTGTAATGCCTGCTTCTAGGCTTAGTAAAACTAGCAATTCATTTGTTGTGAACAGTGAAAAAAACCCGGGTGACTTTGTTGTGGGCTCTTCTCAGACCAGACCATTCTAATGTTTTATATCGAACTAGCGAATGCCCGCGACTACGTCTGCGTGGTTTGAGGTTTTTGGTTCCCGCGGGAAGTCTTTCATTTTCCGGGATACAAAGTAGCCTGTGTGCTATTCCAGACTATAATCTATCTCTGTGCCAAATTTCAGCAAGATCCGTTCTGCTATTGGGGCGTGATTGAGTAACAAACATCCATACATCCAGACACCAGTACCAGACACTACAAATACGCAGCAAATTGAGAACCTGAATTGAACTTGAATTTGACGACCTCCGTGGCGCAGTGTTGACCGCTGTTGCCTTAACGTGCGGAGGCCCCGGGTTCGATCCCCGGCAGGGTTAGGAAATTTATAATTTCTGAATTTTTCCTGGTCTAGCCTGGTGGGAGGCTTCGGCCGTGGCTAGTTACCACCCTACCGGCGAAGACGTGCCGCCAAGCGATTTAGCGTTCCGGTACGATGCCGTGTAGAAACCGAATAGGGGTATTGGTTTAATATAACTGCCATGACCCTAACAGGTTAGCCCGCTACCATCTTAGGCTGCATCTTCACTTACCATCTGGTGAGATCGCAGTCAAGGGCTAACTTGTAGTGGATAAAAAAAAACTCCTACTTTTAGGGGGTAAAAGCGGTCTGTCTATCCATCGCGGCTATTTTATGTAAAAATTAGTTATTATACATACCTACCACATAGGTACGTTGGAGTTGCCTCGGTTATAAAATTATGTACCTAGAAGCGCTGAGTTGCACGAAACAAATGTCAAACACGTATCAAAAATTTAAAACAGAGATTAGACTAATTTAATCTTAATAATTGTATGAAGTCATGTGATTAAATTAGCATAATCACCAATTATTGAATTTGTTTCGTACAAGCCAGTGCAGGTCCTATAGAATTCAGGCGTTTCAGAGGTTACAGTTTTCATTGCATTAATTATTCTAAAAACAATAATAATTGTCTGTCGGCAAACAATATTAAATTCGTAGTAAATTGTAATAATTAATTAATTCAAGTTGTGTAAACAAGTTTGTGTGTACAAGTGCGCGGCGGAGCATCGATTGTGCAGTGTTTGTCTGTTTGTAGAGCTTGCTGCAATGCTTGCTGTATTAGGTGTTTTTGTTGTGAATGTGTACTTAACCTTTTTAACCTTTATATTTAACCTTTTTGACCTACTAAAAAGAATTTTCTGTATTCGACCCGTAGGTAAACAGACAAGGTGGGTATATTTATCAAAAACCAATGAACAACATACCACGATACGCAACCATTTTATTTCAGGAAAGTTTTAATATCGAATTAGTTTCTTACAATATTAATTATCAAAAAAAAAACATTGTATTTTGATTATTTTTCACTAATAATATTATTGAGTTTACTTTTATTTTTGCTTTGGTTTTATATACGTCTGAATTTTTATTTAATGGTAAAATATATTATCTTCTGATAAAATGCCTGCATATAATTACGTGACGATGTTTATAGCAATAGGTAGGTAGGTAGGTATTTATACCTAAGTATAATTTTTTTTTATAATTGTGGTTGGTTTATAAAGTTGTGATCTTTTCATATGTATTTAAGATTTTTTAGATATGGACAGTATGATTGTATCGTATCAGATATATATAAAAAAAGGGAAATGTGCGTGTGATAATATTCAATTATAATTCAATTTCCTAATATACCTACGTTGATCAACAAAAGGCAAAATGAAATTAACGAATCAAATTCTAACACCGGCTTAATTATCAGGCCATTAGATGTGTGGCGTGAAGCGAACAATAGAAACATTAACAAATTGATCACGAATGATCACAAATCGATACGTTTGACAAACAAAGCAACTATTGTACCATCTACCATTGCAGTGATCGATTCGACACGTGAATGGTACGCCAGCTATGAAAGGGTTACTGCTTGCAACTGGGTATTTGACAACTAGTCAAATCACCAACTTTTTTTCAAACGTCAATACGCGTGCTTAATAATTTGTATGAAATTTTGAATTATTGTGACGTCATTAAAGTTCGACGCACTTTTTTACTTTATCGATAGTTTTAAATGGTTATTCAATATAAAACTAACAGGAGCCGTGGATATTACAACTTTTGGAGAGCCTTTATTTAATAATCACAAAAAAAATAATTTTGTGAGTAGTAGTCAAATGCCAATTTAGGTGTAAAGTCCCACAAACTTATCTGACCCGGTGACAGCGTCTCTGTTATCTATTAAAAATGAAATAAAAACAAAAACTAAACAGTCATAAAAATTTGTTCTAACTTTGGCCACTGGGCCAGATAAGACTCAGTACCTACGATATTTTCTTTTGATCAAAGTGGGCTATAGTTATCGGAAATAACTACTCAGATAGAGTAAAAATTCAGGAAGACTAGAGCAGTAAAAATTAAAATACTAGATGATGCCCGCTACTTCGTCCGCGTCGCTTAAGGTTTTTTGGCTCCTGAAGGAACTCTTTACTTTTCCGGGATAAAAAAGTAGTATGTTATTCCTGACTATAATCTACGAATCCGGATGTTTGTTTGATCCAGATCCATTCAGCAGTTCTGCCGTGATTAAGTAACAAACATCCATCCATCCAAACTTTCGCAATAGATGTTTGATTAAATCTAGTGCTTCAAAACGTAGGTTATCCCCGATGTACATGCCTAGACAGTAGACACAGACTGGATCGATTCTAGGACCACATATATTTGCAGATTAGGAATATGTGCCAGAGACATCGCCAAAACAACGTTAACTAGTATCTACCCAGTGTTCACAACACTGTATTGATTTTGACTGCCATGATATCGTGACGAATCAATTATGTCAGCTACTCGCGCGAGTCCCCTCGCCGCCAGTGGCTGGCGCGAGTTAATGGAGCGCTGCATCGCGATGTTTATTGCCTCACAGGCTCGCGCTAGCTTGTTGTTTAAGTGATTTGGTAATATTAATACTCACGCTCACATCAGAATTAAATATACTTACATTATCTTACCTTTTAGCACCATTATTTCGTATAGGTATGTATAGTCATATTACTTAACTCAAATATAAAAAAAAGAAATTATTTATTTGCAGAAACATTAAAAAAAATTACATTTGTTTATTATGTTATGTTATTATGATATACTTAAATTTAAAAATTCATCTATTGTGTCCTAGTCAGTCCTCGGTTAAGACTAATTTTAGGTATTTAATCATAATACGGTCTCCGCGATACAGGTTCCCTAGTACGGAGACCAAAGTTAAATTAAATTGACTGTAACCTGTTTATTGGTAATAAATATATATTTTTTAATAAAATAATAAATAATAATAATAATGCAAATATATATGTATATATTTTATTTAGTTGATATTTAAAAAAGTTCAATACCTTCTTAAAGTGCATTTCACAATTCCGCCACCATATTGATTTGCTATGACGTCACGTTACACGGAATGTTATGGCAAAACACCTGAATGTTTGCAACATCGTTCAGGTCGATTTAGGGGTTTTTTTAAATCCGGGATAATGTGATGTAATAAAAGCAAATATGTAACTTATCTCTTTTTTTTTATTAATACCACTCCAAAATCAAATAAACGGATGGATACTTAGCCTATGAAAAGGCAGACATGTAGAACTTACCACTATGCCAAAGAGAAACCCTACAATCGTTTACGAATATAGACTTAGGTTCTTAAGTCCATAGCATTACCTAATATTCTAATTAAAGATCACGACTCTCAAAAATGAGTCGCAGAGTTAACAAAGACACTAAACAGACTCAAAATTATTTACTTATCGTATTTGCTGTCACCGAGCGAAGCCGTTTGCAGTTCGAGAAGAAAACTTGAAGGAAATCGATGGCAAAATACATAAAGGAAAAGCTGTGCCTGTTAAAACTTATCCCGTCTTAACCCGTCCCTTATCCCGGCTGCCCACTCAATGGCTGGCGTCTGAATGGTGAGCGGGATACAACTGCACAACTCTTTAAATTGACTTTTCGAGATTCGTTCACTTGTTGTGAAAGTTTTGTGGAGATCGGGAAACGTTTTGACGGTTAGGTCCTTTTTACTCATAAGGGCTTTGTGGCTTCGTTCTTAAGCTAACCAAATACTTAAGTCATACTTAATCCATACTATATACTAATATTATAAATGCGAAAGTGTGTCTGTCTGTCTGCTACGCTTTCACGGCTCACTTTATGATGAATTGATGAAATTTGGTATAGGGGTAGGTTGTATCCCAAGGAAGGACATAGGCTTCTTTTTATCCCGGAAAATTAAAGAGTTCCCGTGGGCATCAAAAATCTTAATCCACGCGAAGTCGTGGACATCATCTAGTATTATAAATGCGAAATAGTATTTTTTGTTGGTTTGTTGGTTAGTCCTTCAATCAACAGAGCAACGGATTGACGTGATTTTTGGCATGGGTATAGTTGGGGACCTGGGGTGTGACATAGGCTAAGCCGTAGGTACCTACTCGACGGCTAAACCCATATAACTTGGATACCCTTAGCAGATTAGGTAGGTCTCTTGCAAATAAGAGTCTTATTTACCTACCCAATGTATTTGGGGGATAAATTATATCCACTACCACTACAGCCTATTAACGTCCCACAGCTGGGCACAGGCCTCCACTCTCATAGGAGAGACGGAATTAGAGCTTAGACCCACCACGCTGCTCCAAAGCGGGTTGGCGGGCTATAAATTATATGATTTTTATTTATTCACAAGACCTTATTAAGTATATTTCGTACCTACCACGACTATGACCCATCTCATCAACTTAAGTATCACATTAAATAAAATCCCTTCGCAAACTCGATCCATATAACATAAAATCTTACTCTTCTAATTCAATCTTATTAATTGGAGTATCGGCCATGATTCAACAATCAACGTAATGTATTGCACAGTGGGTTGGCTGGTCGCATATAGTGTATTTGGAAAGCCATAAATCGGCCGAGGAATCGAATCTAGCACAATGTAACGAATGGCCTCCGCTATCACATTAACGAACAATTGCGGACATTTTAACTGGAGTGATTTGGCGTGCTACAATACAATCTACAGGATATGCTTATACGATACTAGTTTATGCCCGCCACTACGTCCGGGTGGATTTAGGTTTTACAACTCCGGTGGTAACTCTTTGCGGGAACTGATTTTCCAGGGTAAAAACACGCCATATATATATCTATATCAAAGCAAAAAATCACGTTAATCCTATTGCAGTGTGATTGAAGGAATAAAAACGCCATTTTCTCTATTAGAGTATGAGTATTGAGTAGGTAATAATGGGTAATATAATGATCTCTGATATCATCTTGGTTTTTGGCGCTGACCCGTTTGTTCCGTAACTAAAAAGTAGCCATATAAGGAATAAGTACATAGTACCAACTAGAAGCTATTATGTAAGATAAACGCGGGCTAACTTGCTAAATAAGGCAGTTTTAATACCCCATACCTAACTGGTTTCAGGGCCAAATTTCTCATCGGACTAGACCACATAAAATTTAGAAATTACTAGCTGATGCCCGCAATTTCGTCCGTGTGGATTAAGGTTTTGTTCCGCTAATAGCCTATGCGTTATTTCAGACTATAATCGATCGCTGTGCCAAATTTCATTCAGTTCCGTTCAGCCGTTCTGGCGTGATTGTGTGGCAAACCACAATCCATCCATCCATCCAAACTTTCGCATTTATAATATGAGTTTAGATGAATACCCTAATCACCCCTAGATGGAATAAAACACTCTCGATATGATATCCTCTCACTAACATCTGAGCTCACATCGAGGTCAAACCACAAACAAATCGCCAGGGATCTGTGTGAACTAATCCAATTCAAACACCCGCCATTACATTACCAAACAAACAAAACGGTTACAATAAAACACTGTTACAATGAGACCTTACACACACTCGCGATAATCCGCTGACCCCTTCGCCGCGGGGGTCCGGGAACATCGCTCGTTACATTGCCGCTCGTCGCTCGCCAATTATCGCAAATGAGCGATTTTTTGCAGCTCTGCGAGCGGTTTGAGCGACGCTTGCGGTGGACGTGAGCGAGATTTGACGACCTCCGTGGCGCAGTGTGTAGCGCTGTTGTCTTAACGTCCGGAGGTCCCGGGCTCGATCCCCGGCAGGGTCAATTTGGGTATTTATAATTTCTGAATTTTCCCTAGTCTGGCCTGGTGGGAGGCTTCGGCCGTGGCTAGTTACCACCCTACCGGCAAAGACGTGCCGCCAAGCGATTACGCGTTCCGGTACGATGCCGTGTAGAAACCAAATAGGGGTGTGGGTTTCATATAACTGCCATGCCCCTAACAGGTTAGTTCGCTACCATCTTGGACTGCATCATCACTTACCATCAGGTTAGATCGCAGTCAAGGGCTTACTTGTAGTGGATAAAAAAAAAAGATGAAAAGACACTTAAATTTTTTTTATAGATAAAATCTTAAAAATAATGTCTCTTTCGAAGATAAATAAGGCAGCCGTCTATCTACTCCATCAATGATTTGCTGTTCATGTTGAATGATTGATTGAATTGATTTCAATGTTGCAATCTATACTTATTAATAATAGAAATGCGAAAGTTTGGATGGATGGATGTTTGTTACTCCATCACGCCAGAACGGCTAAACGGATCTGGATGAAATTTGTAATCTGGTAAAACTAATAAGCTACTTTTTATCCCGGAAAATCAAGAGTTCCCGCGGGAACCTTTTTGTTTTCTCAATCCTCAATCCACGATTTTTATTCCTATTTATGCACATATATTTGTATGCGTTTGATTGATAATAACAATGTTTTTAGTGCAACAACTGCTGGCTGTCCTAATAAATAAAATAAAAATTCCCTGTCTGGTTTGGTGGGAGGCTTCGGCCGTGGTTACCACCCTATCGGCAATGAAGTTCTACCAAATAATATAGCTGGTACGACGCCGTGAATAAAACTATTAGGGGTACGAGTTAAATATAACTGCCGGACCCTAACCTAGGGTGTACGGTAGCATCTCATAATCACCTTTATCCGTGGCTCGTGAGATCGCAGTCAAGGACTAACTTGTAGTGGATAAAATGAATAAAAACCAGTCATAATTAAAAAAAAATAAGAACACGACTGCCCTGCCAAAAAACCGACTAAAAAGTTTTAAATCTAAATTAATCTAGTTAAATAGAATCTTATTCACATTTTTATTAAATGATATTTTTTGTGAATTACTGGATATTGAAGTATAGTATATATATTTTTGGAATCTACTCATCATTTTCTAGATGATGATTATTTATTTAATCTTATTTTCGAATTTTATTTTTCAACTTTTGTTTTTAATGCGGGACCATGGTCACCCCATCAATTTTTTTAAAAATTTTATGAGCCTATGTTACCCGGAATAAGCTAGGGATTCTAACGATATCTCATTTATCAAGATCGGTTGAGGCGTATAGAAGTTATGGTGGACTATACAAACTCACATACATACATACATGAACCCTGAAAACAATATACTCCTTTTTCAGACAGTCGTTTACTAAATAGTCCATAAATTAACAAAAAAATAACAGTTTCCTGTCAATCACAATAATGATGTCGCGTTACCCGTCATTACGTGACAAGCAAAGCCGCGGGGCATGCGCGTGCGCCCAGTAAGCTGCCACTAATGACCGGGATAATGGCCGTCATTATGACGTCATTACCCCTCAATACAATATACGCTAGTTTGTTTTAAATTATAATAGAGGGTAGAGACATACATATTGCTGTTTATAATATCTACTCGTATAACATCGAGATATCACTTGAAAAACAAGCTTACATTTTAAAAGAAAAGATTTTTTTTTCAATGAAATTACTGCCAGTATGACCCGTATCACTCTTGATGATGTAAGAATTCTAACGAAACATCTTAATAAGTTCAGGCATTAAAAAGTTATGGAGGCATGGCTGAATCATAGAATTTTTTAATTCTATGATTCATAAAATAACAAAACTCACATACACACTACACTCCTTTTTGGGACGTCGTGTAGATACTATCAGGGTTTCGTACCTTACATCCTCTTATTTTTACCCCATTTGGGGTAGAATTTTCGAATACACGCAGTAATTTCCTCATATTAAACTGAAAGCCCAAACAGGTACGTAATAAGTTTCAAGTAAGTAAGTATATGTCTTTAAATTGAAAAAATACGGATTTTCATAGAAACTTTCACACCCAGAATTTCGGCAAATCCTTTCTTAGTGAGTGCCTAAGTAATTTTTTTTTTTTTTCTTTATTGGTTTAGGGACTTTTATACATAAGTACATGTCAGCCCCATTATAATCTAAATATATATACAAAACAAAAAACACAGTAACTTAAAACAAAAAAAAAAAAAACAAAGAGTAAAAGATAAAAAAAAAACAATCAAATTAAAAAACAGAAAACACTTCAAGAAATGAGACTTATGCATTCAAACAAACTAATCGCATCCTTAGATGTAGGACGGGCAAGAATATTCACAAACATGCCCGTATCAAATCTGTTCAAATGCATATGTCTCATAATTTTATCTCTACCAGACTGAAATCTGACACATTCATTTAACAAGTGTTGAACATCATCAATTATTTCACATGAATCACACAGAGGTGACTCCGATATTTTCATCAAAAATTTGAACTTATTCAAAGGCATGTGTCCAGACCTCAGTCTGTGGGCAATAATAATCAACTTCCTACTAATCTTTACATTAAGAAACCACGGTATATGAGGAGGCTGAGATTGTATAGTTCTATACCAAATTCCCTTATCAACAGATTTAAAACTAAAGTGTTCACACCATAAATCCTGACATTTTCTTTTATATTTAGGTAAGAATTCAGTAAAATCGGGTTTGATATACGTAAGCTTTCCATTCAATGTTGCTTCTTTAGCCAATCTATCAGCCTCCTCATTACCCCTTAAACCAATATGCGATGGAACCCATTGCAATCTCAGTTCAATTTTATTTTTTAAACAGTCCAAAATCTTTGAGAGTATAACATAAGCTATCGAAATACCTCTGCGACCAGAGGCGCATCGAGCTATATGTTGTATTGCACTCTTACTATCAGTACAAATTAATATCTTTTCACACTGCAACATTTGTGAATAATTTAGTGCTTCAGCGATTGCAATAAGTTCTGAAGACATAATCGAGACATTACTATTTATTTTAAAACAATTGTTGTCGTAATTAGGCACACAAGGATCATAAAATGCTGCACCATTACCATCTCTAACACTTTTGGATCCGTCAGTAAACAGGTAATCCATCATATCTCTCTGAAATCTCTTTAATAACACTGAATTTAAGGTAAGTGGGATCATACGACTTTTTGGTATCTTTCAAACTTCTTAAATTAACACATAAAATATCACACAGGTCAATACCACTGACCCACGAACTTAAACTAAACATTTCTAATGGAAAAGATGAAGCAATTTCATCTGCACTTATCTCAATCCTAGTTGGCACCAGTAACGGTATCTTTTTATTAGTCCAGTACTGCTTATTACACAATTCTTTTAACTCGTCAACTACTATATTTGTGACGTTGTTCGAAACTGAAGCGGCTTTCAAATTATATTTATATGCCAAATATCTCCTTCTTAAATGTAAAGGTGGTAAGCTAAGCTCACTTTCCATTACATGTATTGGAGTACTTTTGATAAAGCCTCCAATAATTCGCATCGATTGATTTTGAATCTTATCTAACTTATATACATTCGTTTTAGCACTACTATCAAAAAGAAGACTTCCATAATCTAACCTACTTCTGATCATAGCTATATAAATCCTTCTTAGATGTGTCGGATGTAGACCCCAAGATGAACCCGCCAGAATTCTTAACAAATTTTGTAATCGTTGAACTTTTCCGACAGTCTCCTTTATGTGTTTATTCCAACGAAGCGATTTATCTAGCCATATACCAAGGTACTTATATGAACTTACATAACTAACCTGATTTTCATTACTTTTTAAATTTATATCTAAATCACGATTTCCTCTACTATATACACAATACTTACATTTTGTTTCAGAAAGTTTAAGACCGAGACTATCGAGGAGTATGATAAAAGTATCCAAAGCTTGCTGAATCTTCTCTGCACTTTCTAATATATTTTTATGGGTAGAATACAAAACGAAATCATCAGCGTATTGACAAATTGAAATATTAATTACTCTTTGACATAGTTCATATGTAGCAATATTAAATAATAATGGTGATAGAGGATCACCCTGTGCTAAGCCTTTAGATGCATATCTTATCAACGTGTGGCTATCTTCAAGTTCATTTTTAATCTGCAAATGACGCTCTGTTAAAAAATTCCATATATAAATGCAAATACTTTTACCCACTTTTAAATTATCCAGAATGGTAACTAGTTTATCTACTAATACGTTATTATATGCACTTTCAATATCTAAGTAACATGCCAAAGTAGGTGCATTCTTAGATAAACCAATTTGTATATTTGTTACTAATCGTGCTAGACAATCGATAGTCGACTGACCTCTTCTAAACCCTGAAGTATACGAAGATAAAATGTTATTTTTTTCAATGAACCATTCCAAACGTTTTGCTATCATAACGTGAAATATTTTACTGAGGCAAGACATTAATGAAATCGGACGTAACTTTGACGGCAAACCTGGTTGAGTCGGCTTCGGAATGACTACAACTTTTATATCACGCCATTGTGTGGGTATCGTCCCTGTTGTATAGATTAAATTATAAATTTTCAAAAGAAATACTTTCGCACAATTTGGCAAGTTCCATATCATTGAATATGTAATTCCATCATTGCCCGGAGCTGTATCCTTTTCTTTCAAACAATTGTTCATTTCAGCTAAATTAAACAGACTATCTAATTTGGTGTTTGAAAATTCTAAAACCGGCATGGATGGAATCACATAATCAGGAGCAAGCGCACACAACACCTCAAACGTTCGTTCTTCAGATACAGACAATCTTGCTGTTTTAAATCCTTTCATCCATCTCATTCGGCTCCACATCGTCGACGATGTAGTTGCTTCATCAATACTATCACAGAAACCATGCCAGTCTTGTGTACTAGCTTTTAAGATTGATGACCTTGTCTCTGAATGTTTTTTCTCTAACACGTTTAAGTTAATAGGTATAGGATTTTTCCTAAATTCCCGAAGTGCTAATCTACGTTGAGCTACCTTGTGAGATAGTAAAGGACTCCAATAGGATTTTGGAATAAATTTTTCTGTTGGATTCTGCGGTACTTTAATAGTTGGAATACTGGTATTAACCGCCCTGTTTATTAAGTCTATCAAGCTATTGTAAAGTAATTGGATATCTTCCCCGTTTTCTAAAGTTTGTTAGTGTGATTCAATATAGGCTTTATAGATTGTCCAATTTGCACGTTTAATATTGCGTTTTTCAGAAAACTTCAACTCACCGCGGTAATTAAAACGGATCTTAATACACAAATGATCACTAGCTAAATTCTCATTCATGACTCGCCAATCAAATTTTACAGCAATGTTTGATGAGACGAAAGTTATATCAGGCGCACTTTCCTGTAAATAATTATTAACTAATTTTATTCTAGTATTCTCACCGTTGTTAAGAGGCGTAAAGCCTGCGTCTAAAGCTGCATCATAAATCTGAGTACCTCGACTGTCAGATCTGTTGGACCAACTCGAGTGGTGAGCATTGAAATCACCTGCTATTATAGAATTACCAGTAAATGCGGAAAAAATATTTTCCCAGTCACCAATTACTGTACGAACCGATGACGGACAATAAACAGACACTAAATTTTGGATTTCACTACAATTTACAACTTTTAAGCATGCCAACTCTATACCATTATTATGTGTGTTTGCCTGACATTCCTGGACAATTATCGACTTATGAACTACAATAGCCACACCTCCATATGAATCAATTCTATCATTTCGAAATATATTGTAACTATTTACATGTAGAGCAGACTCGACTTCAAGCCATGTTTCAGAAATGAATGCTATGTGAATTTTTTCTTGCAGCAATAATAACTCAAACTCTTTTAATTTTGGTCTTAAACTTTGTGCATTCCACTGCAATAAGTTCAAGGTACGGACTTTACTGCTGCCTGTCCATAATTAAATTTGGAAAGAAGCCAAGTACAAATATCATTATCTCTAATCAAAACCGAAACATAATTCATAATCTCTTCAATAACAAAATTAAAAACTTCTTTAAGCTTATCCTCTAAAGTACTGTCAGACAAATATATTTCTTTCATCTTTTGAATATACTTCGTAAAATTTATGCTATTACCTTTCTTTGTCTGAGTTTTTCTTCCCTCTCTTCCTTTATTTTCACGATCACGTTCATCCATAGACGTAGCTATATCACTCTCTTCTCTAGTGATATCCTCATTTCTTGCTGCTTTTGTATTCATTTTATTTATTTTCTTACTCTTTTTACTTCGCTTAACTCTTTGCTTCATGGTAGTACTATTATCCTCTGGCTGACTCTCTTCACTCATGGATTCTTGGTCTTCCGCATGAATTAAAGGCTGCGTGATTACTACTTCCTTGTACGATCTTCCGAGCTTTTGATTATCAGATACATTATTGGTCTCAGTAGAATTTTGTTTTGTTTGCGCATCGTCAGCCTTCTTCACCTCATTCTCGCTAAGATAAATTGCCAAAGCCTTTTTATATGGATAGTTCAGGTCCCGCATTATTATTCTTATATTTTTTTCTTTCAAAAAAACAGGACATGACTTATCTATTGCCATATGATTACCTTTGCAATTGACGCACTTATATCTGGTTTGTTCACAATTTGGATGGTACTCCGTACATTTTGGAAAAACTATTTTCCTACTCGGGCAAAACCGGATACTATGTCCAAACTTCCAGCATCCGGTACACTGAGTAACTGGATACATCTATGGCTCCACTTTAAACCTGCATCCATATCCGCGCACATAAGTCGGTAAGACTGATCCTCTGAAGCCTATGCGAATTGTCTCACTTTCAACCCATTTTCCTGTACTTGTCGTACGCTTTAATCTCATAACAGATACTACTTCGAGCTCACTCTCCAGATTATGTTTAATCTCTTCATCTTCTATATCTATATCTACATTCCTTATTATGCCATACGATAAACTCATCTCGTTCAACAGCTGACATCTAAATCCCATATCTAAAATTTTTTTGCATTCTATCAGTTTCTGTGCACTTTCGATATTTTCAAATTCAACGATTATTTTATATGGACTTTTATACTGAATATTAGTGATATTTAACATATTTTCCGAACGAAGTAATCTAGCCATCTTAAATTGTTTAGGCAACACCTCCTTACCTGTGACGGCAACAATTATCTTTTCTTCTTGTGTCAGTAAGTTCTCACTTTCCCTTCTAGCAGTACTCAGAACCACAAGCGCCTTCTTAGAAATTTTCACCGATCGTTTGCTGCGTACCGTCGTAAAACCATCTTCATCTACAATATCATCCGAACTAGATCGTAATCGTTTCTCCCGTACAACTACCTCTTGATGTGACCAATCCGGCTGCTCGCCCACCATTCTACAGTCCTCCTCGACTATATCACTCCCACTCGAATCAAAAATAGTTTTATTAAGATTATTTTCACACATTTTACTTCACATAATATGAATGTGGGTACGCGTCGAAAATTATTGCGCGATGCGGCGTCGAACAGTACGCTGATACGCAAAGCGCGCGCTTGACTTGCCGTCTCACGCCGAACTGCCTAAGTCATAAAAGAAACTTATTGTCAATATTTCAATTTTCCAACCCCAGCGACTTAGGCTGTCCGTTGATGGATCAGTTAGGCAGTTAGGCCAAGCTTTGTTTGAATATATCGGTAACCTACTAGGTTTTAAGATTTTAAGTTTTTGAATAAAACATCAAAAACAAACTCCGTAACCAATACGGATTAAAAAAAAAATTTCGTTAGGCTTGATTGATGAGTAGTGAGTACGTAATTATTAAATTTTTTTGGTTTTAAAATCAGAAAGGGCTGGCCTAGTTAAATAAATTGTAGAGCTGACATACTTAATAATGCTTTTACACTTAATCTAAATTTACATGGAATTTCAAAAACTAAAATTAGATTAGAAAACTTAAACAAAATGCACAAAGCACAGTGCATTTGTGTCATGTTTTAGACCATATCTATCAATAAAACGAAACACTTTAAATTTAATTTTATATCATTACTAAGTCACAAATATCCATCATTATACAAATCTTTCAAAGCAAAATAAGTGTTATTTCTTTTATGTTAAAATATATTTCAGAATGCAAACATTATTTTTTACAACTGACATGGTACTACTCACAGAAAAAACCCTGCAAGGAATTTTGATATGTGTGATTTTGGAATAAGGTACATGATACGATGCACTGTTTTTGGGGGATTTGCGCAGGCAGGTAGGAAAAATATTAGTAGTGATACAAACGGGTAAGGGGATGTTGCGAAGGGGATGTTTTTCGTTATTTGATGATAGATTATACTGAGGTAGGTACTTATTCTTGTAAAATTTCATGAATTTACTTAAGTGGGGTAGAATAGGTTGAATATAATTGCTTAATATTATCTATTAAATATCAATTTAAATGTTGTCAAAGATGTCTGACTCTGAATAATATTATCATATTTCAATCACAAATTCATAATAGAGCAACACAAATCTGATTTATTACAATCTACTTATATGATATAGATAAAGGAAGTCTAATGAATTGCTACAAATTTTACCTATAGTTCGCGCGCGAGTTGATTGCAGAGTAAATGAATATCACCATAAATTTACTCTGCATTCAACTCGCACGCGAACAATATGTACTGCGCACATCAAAATCCTTGAAAAATTTATATTATAAACTAAGAACAAGAATTACCATTAATTGTGATATGGAGCACACCCACTAGGCGATAAGATAAAATGTCGTACACCTCTGACGCGGACGATCCTTTGTGTGTTATCGCTTTTAATAGCTTCCACCGCCCGCCCAAGGTCTTGGGGCAGCGATGAGCGGAAACGAAAAAATATGTCACTTCTCGGATTTGGTAAATATAAAGTAAGCAAATATATTTTGGTATATGAAAATGAAATGATTTATTTCACGTGGGACAACATGTGCCACTTATGGTAAGTCGCAGTAATCTACCACCGGTTCGGAAAGTGATACTTAGAAGAGCCGGCAAGAAATTCAGCAGTTGCTCTTTTCATAAACAGAAAAATGAAATAATATACAATGCATACGTTACGTAACAAGAAGCCGGTTGCTTCCATGCAACTTTGTAATTGAGAAAATCATCAACCCTGATGCACATACAAATAATTAACACAGTCTTTTAATTAATTATGCAACGGCAAATCCAGAAACTCTTTTGGTTTATTTAAGTGTAGAATAGATCAAAACAAATATTCGTTGTAAACAAAGATAAATAAAATAAAAGAGATTCACACGTTATTAATGCACAAGAACATCGTCCCATTATAGCGTATAATGTAATTATATTTATTGTTGAGTGGTTATAAATGATGCCAAATATGCCCACCGAAGGGCTGGCATGGACCAAGGGGACGGAGGGAGAAGGCCGTTCATCTGTCATTTTTGTACAAGTGTTTTGTACTTTGGAGATACTCTTGTAACTCCAAAGTACAATAAAAAGTTTGGGTGATATTTTCAAGGATATTTAGCTACCTATTTATAACAATATGTACCTACAAGTCTATAGAGCCTGATGATAGAGAAAACCCCCCAAAGTACTAAAAGGTAAATACCTGTTATCGCTTCTTATCTAACAAGATATTGCCAATTATTAGGTAGTATTTTTCTCAACAGGTGGAAAGGTTTTGCCGCTGATAGAAACTTTAAAAAGTTTGTACAGGTATAAACGAGCAAACAGACAGGTGGCCGAAAAAATCCGCAGCTTTGCTTGCGTGGGCATAGATAGATAGATAGATAAATACTTTATTGCCACACAAAACATTAAAAAGAAACAAAAACAGTGAACAAGCAAACATAAATAAGTGCGCAAAGGCGGTCTTATCACTAAAAGTGATCTCCTCCAGACAACCTTTAAATAAAGAAACAAATGCAACGAAGCGGGATAGTGCAACAACAATACATACAATATACTACATAGACTATACATTCTAATAATACATAAACAAGTGGGGATTTTGGAAAAGCTGACCGCATTCCTTGTCTTCATCGTCATTATTTCAATTCATTGGCAACGATCAATTCGAAATTTGGCCATACTCCACCACGCTGGCCAAGCGCGGATTGGCTTCACTCACCTTCGAGCCAGAATATTATCAAGAGCTCCTCCAAGTTTCCTCACCAGTCATGTTTTCCTTCACCGTTTGAGGCAAGTGATTTTTAACTGCTTAAGACGCACATAAATACAAAAAGTCGCGCCTGGGGATCAAACCCGTAACACCGTATAAGAGGTTGGAAGTCTAAAACGCTATAGACTATCACCGCTTATGCTTCTAGCCCCGGCCGAAGCCTCACACCAGATCAGACCAGAGATAATTCAGAAATATGAATTCCCAAATTGACCCTGCCGGGAATTGAACCCGGGCCCTCCGACGGTAAATACCATAGCGCTCACCACTGCGCCAGGGAAGTCACCAAAGGTTCCTTGCCTTAGTCAAGTCCGTGACCTTTCAAATTGTGCAAACAAGCACCGCAACACTGCACTCAGTTATCCAGTTCATTATGACACATTAGGGCAAGTATTTGCTCTCGACGCATCCCTTTGTGTCCGCTACCCCTTGCGCCCTCGTTACAACCCATAAGTCCAGCGTTATAAGATCGATTATATTGAAAATGGGATATTTTATAGTTTATCTCGTTATAGTTAAACAGCTGGTAGATGTATTTACAGAGGTGCTTTTTAAACTTAGAAAAAGAAGATTTTAATTTGCTTTAATTCCTATACGCAGTCCGCTCTCACGCTACTAAACACGCAGGAAAAGCGTATCGGATGCTGCATGTTGCATAATAGATTTGTTTGTTTTAGCGAATTAGGAGATAGTAATTAATGAGAACATTCCTAGATTATAATGGACTAGCTGATGCCCGTGACTTCGCCTGCGTGATTTAAGTTTTTTGATTCCAACGGGAAATCCATAAATTTTTGGGATAAAAAGTAGCTTATGTTACTCTCCAGGTCCTCAACTATACCCATGCCAAAAATCGTAAAAACCGTTAGATTATAATCTATCTCGCGAAATTGTATACTGTCGAAAGATTGTGAACCGTTCAATGTTCTGAGTGTCAATTTTTGAAATATTCATTAGGTATACTTACGTTTTCTGGTCTGCTTCTTGTAGGTTAGGTTAGGGTTGGACATAAATAACCAGGTAGTGCCCGGCCGCAGGCATTTAGGTTTTATCGGTTTAATATACCTAGCATATTACAATCTACCGAAAATTAATGCGTCAAATTGTAATCTTTCGAGAGTTTCCAATTTCGCGAGTTAGATTATAATCTAACGGTTTTTACAATCTTACGGTGACATATACGTATTTTGTAATTATGAAATGGTAAGCGTGTTTATATAATAAATCAAAATGATATGATATGAAAATGCATATGCTTTCTAACTGAAACGGGCGCTTAGGCACCAAAGATTAAACAGAAATAAAGAAAACAATCCAAATTACATTGTTGGTCAACCTGAAACTTTTAAACCTCGCATATATCTGTTAACGTCGAAATTTTAGACCTTTTGTTGTCTAGTATCGATAAATGTAGAGACAAAATGGAAGTCGTATAAGTTTCTTCTTAAAATTGTCTAAATTGGGTTTTTGATTCCTAGAGCAATAAATTATTTTTTAGTGACTATTAAATAAAGGATCTCCCAAAAGTCGTAATATCCACGTCCCTTGCTAGTTTTATTTTGAATAACAATTTTAAACTATCGATTAAAGTAAAAAAAGTGCGTCGAACTTTGATGACGTCACAACTTAAAATTTCATACAAAATCCATAAAAAAGCACATGTTTGAAAAAAAAGTTGCTGATTTGACTAGCTGTCAAATACCCAATTGTAGCTTGATATGTTAATGTTTTTCGATCAATTTTTGTTATCATTTTGTAATGTACAATAAAAGTGTATTCATTCATTCCTTTTTATTCAAACCCTGTCAAAATTCCCCACCAGTTGTTTGACTACAAAATGATTATTACTCGGAGGGTGGGAGCCGTTATCGCATTAAGGGCTGACACACGATCGTTTGCGGTGCTTATTAAATTGTGTCTACAAGTTTTTGTGTTAAATGTGGCGTTTTTTGACAGGCCCGTCATGTATCTTCATAAAATTAGCGTAATACGATGATGTAGTGATATTATTGAATTAGTGTTGCGATTCTGTGCATTTGTTTAGGGTTGTTTTTTGGCATCATTTTCTTTTGTAGTGTTTGATGGCTTGTAAGAAATTTAAATATAACTAGTAGATGCCCGCCATAAGTTTTTTTAAATTCCCTCGGGAACCCCATAATTTTTCGAGTAAATATATGACCTATGACACTCATAAATAATGTGGCTTTCTATTGGTACCAGAATTTTCAAAATCGGTTCAGTAGATCCAGATATTACCCCTTACAACATCACAAACTCACAAACTACCTTTTTATAATATTCGTGTAGATGAATGGCCTTCTTCTACAATAGATTAGAAAAAATTGAGATAAATTTGTCTGAAAGGCACATAAAAGAATATTTAGATTAATACCTTGATACTGGCACGTCGAGATTAGGCTAAAAACTTGTTACGCTAAAGCCGAAATTTTGGCTTTGGTCCTAGTCGTTTGGCCAATTCTAAGGATTGCCCAGGCCAGTTTCAATGCGCTCGCGTGCTTTGAACATGAAATACCTACATAAATAGGTTCTTGGTATTAGTACCTAGATACTCGCCTAAGTTTTAAGAGTTCGGGATACCAATTTACTGTATATCTGTCTGTCCTTGGCATCGTAGTTCCCAAACGGATGAACCGACTTGGATTTAGTTTTTTTGTTTAAAAAATTTGTTTATAAATAAGAATCGAGAAAATCTGTTTAGCCGTTTGAAGATCATCAGCTGTTTAGGTTTAATAGATAGTTCCAATTTGTCGTGATTTAAAAAAAAAAATCTAATCAAAGTAGCGTGTCAGTAACTTGGTTTAAGTTATTTCTAGTCTTCTTTCAATAAGTATGTAAATTTTTCACGAAATCTTTTAACATAGCAATAGCTTTAGGCTTCGAGCATAACTCATTGTTAGGTATACTTACAAAGCTAGTGGCAATGTTTGACGGGTCCTGTCAAACAAAAAATTTGAACTTATTTTACTAACGCCATCTAGTCTGAAAAGCGGGACAGCGCTATGGCAGGGGCAAAGACAGGCCTATGAGGGCTTGTAACAGGTGTGGAGCGCGCTCTACAGGTCGGACGCCCAATTTTTTTCTCTGTAAGTTCCCATGTAGTACCTACATATAACGATGTCTAGTGGAATAAAAACAAACATCGCAACAAGCGGCCGGCCGAGGCGCCATACGGCATTTTAATCAAGTCGTCCACTCGAACGACTTACTGCGAGTAGGTAAGTACCCACTGTTGGAGGGTGGACGAGGATTATTCTGGGCTTGTAATTTCGATGCAGTTAATTGTAATTTAACACATTATTTTTCGGTAGATTGTAATCTGTTAGGTATATTAACCCGATAAAACCTAAGTGACCTTATTATTTATGTGGAACCCTAACCTAACCAGCAAGAAAGACACAAGAAAACGTAAATACAATTAATATTTCAAAAATTCATACTCAGAACATTGAACGGTTGACAATCTGTCAACAGTTAACAATTTCGCGACTTAGATTATAATCTACTCTAGCGGCACGCTATGATGGCCGGTTTGACACATTACAATAGTGATGTGGAATGTCAATTTATTCTCGAACAAAAAACAATTAAGTTTTGTTTTTGTACCTGATTAAATAGGTTTAATAAAACAAAAATGTATATGTTTATTTAATTTATTTGAACGAACTGAATATTTGAACGAAAATGAATATACATACTTTATATGCACACAAGAAACATATGAATACAAAAGATACCAAAAAAGGTGCCACAAAAGGCCATAATTAATCAGATTCGTCCATACTACTATTTTCACTGTCGTCACTGCTATCATCACATACATTAATAATTATATGTTCGTTTTCTATAATATTATCTATTTTCACATCTCTTTCATAATCTTCCCTTATTAATTTAACAGTTCTATTCACAACCTTTTCCCAGTCTCCTTTAGTCACATGTTCACAAGCTTCTTCTAATAATTTTAGCATTTTTTTGTGGTAAATGGGGGTTCTGTATTGTGTCTTGCAGCATATCCCTTAATTTGAGCCCACACCAACTCAATCGCATTATACTCACAATGGTAAGGCGGTAACCGTATAACTCTGTGCCCATGTTCTAATGCTATTTCGTCAATGACGTATCGGATCTTGGTTGGTTTGTTTTCTTTTAAAAGACGTACTAATTCCGCTTTTAACATATTCATGTTTGCATCTACGCCATTTTTACGAAGCCATGCGACGATATCAGCTTTCTTTTGGGATTGGGCAGGTGGCTTGTCAATTTGCATCGAGTGGTATGGGGCGTTGTCCATAATTATAATAGATGGTTCAGGGAGGCTACACAACATTGAGGTAAACCATTCAGTAAACTTTTCTCCATTCATGTCTTCATGATAGTCTCCAGTGGTTTTTGACGCAAAAGCCATGAGAGAACCTTCGACAAACCCGTTGATGGTTCCGGCGTGACAAATTATAAGTCGCGATCCTTTTCCTACAGGAACTTTGGAAGTAGATGCTGCTGTGTCATCGTTCCAAGAACGGCCTACAGTATGGTTAGCATTAAGCCATGTTTCATCCAAGAACACAACATTTTGCCAATTTTTGATTTCTTTCACTTGCCGTAAAAAAGTATACCTTGCCATCGCTATATCAAATCTTTCCATCAATATTTTGCGTTTGTTACATTTTTTGTATCGAAATCCAATGGTCTTCAAAATCTTCGTTAAAGAACTTTCCCCACCGAAGAATAATCCAGCTTCCTTCAGTGAATGCACCAACTTTTTTCTTGTTGGATACTCCTTCTGTAAATAGTAGCCGTAAACATGTCTTCGGATAGCATCGGCATCAAAGCTATCGATGCCTACGACTGGTTTTGCTCGTTTTCTCTTTTTTGGTGTGTGAAGTTTATTTTCTTCTGTGCCAGTCTCGCCATATTTTTTTTTAGTTATCCGTCTAACAGTTCGTTGTCCAATATTAAGCGCATCAGCTACGCGTTCAACCACTGACGTTATAGGTAAAATTGGCCCTCCATTTTGAGCTTCACGATCGAAATAGTTACGAAGGCGTATTACGAACTCACGTGTCTGACTATTTAGAACAGTTCTCTGCGTACGTTCGGTCATATCGACGAAATCCACAACAAAGGGCTTGAACAGAGTCCAAATTAACGAGCAAGGGTCAACAGTAATGCAGTATCAATATTTGAAATCCAAAGCCAGGTCAAAACTATATCACAATCGCATTGCACTGACAGTTTATACTTTTCGAAGCAACGTCAATTCGAAACTGCTTTGTTTTGCATTGAGCATTGACGCGAGTTTGCCGGAGGTAGTAGTTGTGCTAGCCAGCGATCCTATGTGACGATCGTATTAGATTCCATTTTTAAAAATTTATTGATATTTTTTTGCGATTCCAGAGGTTTGTCCACATAGTGAAAATTGTTCATATTCACAAGTACATTCACCCCTTAAATGGTGCAAACTGATTTTTCTACACTTGTATACATTTAAGAAATCAATTTAATAAATAAATTTTGAGTCCTAAACCTAAAACTACATTCGATAAAATTTATGAATCTCTGCACATCACTATCGTCAATAAAGTATTAATAACAATTATTTCCTTCAAAGTCGTTATCAATTAATACGGAACTTCATGAGCGGACAAACGTCAAACCGGCCATCATAGCGTGCCGCTAGTTTAATAGTTTTTACAATATTACGGTAACATATACAATGAAACCTATGTACAATAAACATACTAATAAAAACGTCATGCAGACCGAATTTCGGCTACGCCGACCAGTCCACTCAAATATTGAATTTGTATGTAGTCCATTGAAAAGTTACATTTGGGGTTGCGTTTTTTAGAGGACGCAATTTTATTTTTTTGATGTGTAGGGGGGGTCAGTTAAAACCAAGTTTGTGGGGTCGCCACCCTTGTCCCACGACCGCCATCTTGAAAATAGGGGTTGATATGGTTTTTACGATATATCTCTTAAACTATTTATTTGATTAAAAAAAATTGTTAACATTTTTTGTTGCAAATTAAATTCTCTACAACTTTGGCCTAGCAACTTTTTGTCGTAGAACTATAAACAAAAAAGTTATAAGCGAAAATCTTCAGAAATTCGAGAAAATAATTTATATTTTTGATGTAACTTTTTTTTAATCATTTTACGAAAAAATTATATCTGACCATTTTTGTAGATCGTTTTTTGAGGAACAACTTTTATTCGCATAAATTTTTCATTAAGTCAATAGCTAAGGTTTTACAGCGCTCCAAAGTGAGTACTAAATATTTTGAAGTACTCCTAACTATTATACCTAGTCGGTGATGTCAAAGAATACTTAAGGTATGAATTAGCACCTTTCCCATTGTCATTATTCGCGGAGGATGGCATGAGAAAAGGTACTAAGTCATCTTTGTTTAATGCTTTTACACCGGTGGAACGATCCTCTAACATCAGCGCCAGGAGTCATTTTGTTATTGACGGTGGTTTTCTTTTACATAAACTAATTTGGGATCGAAATTAATCGTTCAAGGATATAACTACAAAATACGTCAAATATGTACAAGAACACTTCGGGCTCTCTGCAAGAATTGTGTTTGACGGTTACTCAGACGACCCTGATGTCGCAGGAACAAAATCTTGGGAACGTTTGCGCCGCACGAAAAAACACCAGTCGACAGAAGTAAAATTTGACAAGAACACCATACCGACATTATCACAAGAGAAATTTCTTGGTAATGAGAAGAACAAATCTAACTTTATTATACTTCTTAAACCGTTCGATGGCGGCCGTGGGACAAGGGTTGCGACCCCACAAACTTGTTTTTAGCTTTACACTGACCCCCCCTACACATCAAAAAAATAAAATTGCGTCCTCTAAAAAACGCAAGGTAAGGCCTAAAAAATGTAACATTTCAATGGACTAATGAGACTAGATGACGACCGCCACATCCGCGATTTTTTTTACGGAGCTTTTGTAATTCCTTGATTTCCGGTATAAAGTAAGCTATGCCACTCGCAAGGTCCCCAACTATACACATACAAAAATTCACGTCGATTTGTTGCTCTATTGCGGCACGATTGAAGGACAGACTACAAACACCTTAGGTACACTGTCAGTTCCCTTACTCTCATAATTCAATGCACATTTCCCTAACCTAACATTTTGATAACATTTTAATCGGTGCATTTTAAGTTTTAAATTTCAATTTTTCGGCCTAATTTCCTGCAATGTGTTAAGACTGCAGGAAACAACAGCGCGACAGGCGACAACGCATCGCAAAAGCTGCAATAAACCGTGAGAAAGCGTTGTTCACAGTTATTGTACATGAACGGAAATAACAATTTTCCCTGGCACAAGGCAGCCTTTGGACAAATCTTTTCAATGGTGTATAGGTACATACATAGTGCAACACCGTTTCAATTCAAGCGGCTCTTTTTGGGACAGAATAAAAAAAAAAAAATCGAATCGAATCAAATCAAATGAAATATTTTTTATTCAAAGACTTTTAACAAGTGCTTTTGAATATTCGTGTAAATCTATCGTTCCTACCGAGAAGAAAAAATAATAAATATATCACAGTAAGAACAATGTGAAAAAAAAATTGCAGTTATAGGGACTGCCGATAGAAGTTAAACTTAAAATGATTTTATTTCTTTTATAATTAAAATTAACCTTAAAACTAAGGCATTAAAGTTTAATCACGAATGTAGTAAGTATGTTTATATTTAAAACCTTTTGTCTTCGTAATAACGCGAGCATGTCGGTGCGGAGCATGTCTGTGACGTGAATCCACAAGTTTACCCCCTACCAAAAAGTGCTCACCGCGGCTAAAGAAGTTTTCACTTCAAAAATGTTCTATTTCTGTTTGTAACTATCCGTATTTTAAAGGAATTTTAAAGGAAGGTCTTGTTCCGGGGAAAAAACAAGTAGGTACCTAATTTCATTGCAAGCCCTACGTAAGTACAGAGAAAAGTTGCAATAAAGCCACTCGAGCGACACCTCATCTCTCAGTGTCGGAGATGAATCGAGATGAGACTGAGAGGGGCCCAGAATTATGCGTAAGTACTTAGTGCCTACCTACTGCATAATTTCTAAGAGAACACTTAACTCAGTAAAAATACATCCGTCGCTGAGGCACCTGCTGTATTAATTTATCAGTTCGACTAGTTGATTCGACCCGGCTTCGAATGAATCAATAGACCAATTTAAAAAGCGTGATAATTTATTTTTATTTGGGCCATAAAACTGGTAACAATCTTGTCTTAACTTATAATGAAACTTGGGTAAAGAATAAGATTGCACCTTCTAAACCTTCTTTTAGGGGCGATAAAGAAAAACGCGGATTCTGACTTGGTCTATCAAAACATGTGTCACATTTTTCCACTTACAATAAAATTTAGTAGGTCTAGGAATAGATTCGACAATACTTCTTATCCCACGTTTGAATCTACGATCTCCGATTACTTGCTATCTTCTAAAAATTAAACTTGTATATCATATTGTAGCCTGGCCTAAAAAATCTCATGATAACAATATATTATGGCTCTACCATCATTGCATCGGTTCGGAAAGCCTCTATGACCATATGTCCCACCCCCAGTAAACCACTAAATTATAATTAAGTATTATCTTCATAGTCGTAAATTTCTAAAGGGCTAGATCTTAGCTAATAGTCTAGGCAATAAAGCTAGTTGACCGCAACAATAATTCCTCAGGCGACGAAACTTTAGAGTATGATAAAGTATCACGAGTTAAACGTATATTACAAATATCCAATAAAAAATCAGAAACGAATTAAGGTTTTTTTATGCTATACGTGACGACCTCCGTGGCGCAGTGTGTAGCGCTGTTGTCTTAACGTGCGGAGGTCCCGGGTTCAATCCCCGTTTGGGAATTTATAATTTCTGAATTTTCCCTGGTCTGGCCTGGTGGGAGGCTTCGGCCGTGGCTAGTTACCACCCTACCGGCAAAGACGTGCCGCCAAGCGATTTAGCGTTCCGGTAGAAACCGAATAGGGGTATGGGTTTAATATAACTGCCATGCCCCTAACAGGTTAGCCCGCTACCATCTTAGACTGCATCATCACTTACCATCAGGTGAGATCGCAGTCAAGGGCTAACTTTTAGTGGATAAAAAAAAAAACGTTATGTTCTGCATGAGTATTTCGTTTGATATATCGGTTTTGAGTGTAAATATACTACCTACTATTATTTTAAAAATGAAATCGAGAAAATATTCAGTCATAAATATTGAGTTATAGGTATAAATACCTACCTTCCGGATGTTTTTTTTTGTTGCATATTTTTATGTAAGTTTTGGATCATCCAATTCTAAAACCCAGCCAAGTTTCATTCACTGAAGATTTATTGCGGGGGTCTCCATAGAACGGACCGCCCCATTGTCTAGACTATAATCTAAAGCCGATTGCTCTCTCCTTAGAAGCAAAAAGGAAATTATCTCGTTTAATAAAGCCCTTGGAAACAAAACAGGTCCCCAAATTAGTTTAAATTCAACTTATTAAGTTGTAAATTCTTTTGTCTGTCTAAGCCGCGCGGGTGGAGTGGGCGGGCGGGGCAATGCGAGGAATCCTCGCACGCTAATTGCTAAATTTGCCCCACTCTGCCCCCTAAAGGTGAGGACGAACAAAGCGCGAAAATGGCTGCGATTTTAGAAGCAGTATCCGTCTTAATGAGTGTACAATTCGAAGTACAAGACTATATCCTTACACTTTGGCTATATGA
Source organism: Erebia palarica (assembly GCA_964035005.1). Classification (NCBI taxonomy): domain Eukaryota; kingdom Metazoa; phylum Arthropoda; class Insecta; order Lepidoptera; family Nymphalidae; genus Erebia; species Erebia palarica. Next base: position 16,476,966 of record OZ035989.1, read on the forward strand.
CTATGGAAGAGATAAAATAATCTACCCCACGGAGGGTATGTATGACGTTATACTCAGTGCGAAGCGCTCCGCTGTATTGTTTATTTCTTAGTAAAAAAGAGCAACTGCTGAATTTCTTGACGGCTCCTATAATCTAGAGTCTAGACACACGAAATAGGTACATAAGTAAAATATTTTTACATTTAATTTCCAGCAGCCTCCCTAGGGCACTGGTGAGCACTGTGGGAGTTCTCTGGTTCGATTCCCGGTAGGAGTAATTTGGAATATCTTTGTCTGGTGGGATGAGGCATCGAACGTGGTATACCTACCATCCTGTATCGGCTATATAGCCGTGACGCCACACTCTATCTTAGAAGGTATCATCCCTTTTCAACAGGTGAGATCGTGGACAAAAAATTTTGACGACCTCCGTGGCGCAGTGTGTAGCGCTGTTGTCTTAACGGGTTCAATCCCCGGCAGGGTCAATTTGGGAATCTATAATTTCAGATTTTTCTCTGGTCTGGCCTGGTGGGAGGCTTCGACCGTGGCTAGTTACCACCCTACCGGCAAAGACGTGCCGCCAAGCGATTTAGCGTTCCGGTACGATGCCGTGTAGAAACCAAATAGGGGTATGGGTTTAATATAACTGCCATTCCCCTCACCGGTTAGCCCGCTACCATTTTAGACTGCATCATCGCTTACCATCAGGTGAGATCGCAGTCAAGGGCTAACTTGTAGTAGATAAAAAAAAATCTTAGACTAAGTGTTGCTTCCTGTGGAGCCACTGTCGTCGCGCGTCGCTGTTGTCCCGCTAGCTGTCTGTCCAAGCCTTTAAGCTCAACTCACCCCCTCACCCCGCCCCCGCAGTCTGCTCGTGGCTTATTGTCACCGTTCGTTAATGAAATTGTACAGGATTGCCAATAACCCAACTAGTGGTGTAAGTACGTCGGGTATAATATATAGGCAATGTGTTAATTATAGTCTGCCTCGTTGGTCTAGTGGTTAGCACGTTTGACTGCGGCCGACGAGGTCCTGGGTTCGAGTCCCAGGATTAGAAATTCCCAGTAATAGCACGGAGTTAGGAAGTTGGCGGTGTTTCACCCCCGTGCCTCGGAGAGCACGTTATCCGTCGGTCCCGGTTATTATCACTAACATGATAATAGTCGTTAAAGCCCGCCAACCCGCATTGGAGCAGCGTGGTGGGTCTAAGCTCTAATTTCCTCTCTACTATGAGAGTGGAGGCCTGTGCCCAGCAGTGGGACGTTAATGGGCTGTAGTGGTGGTGATATAATTATAGCTACAGATACATACCTACTATTTACTCCTAGATTTTGTATTATACTTTAGGCCCGCTTGCAAAACGCCGGGTTATCCTTTTAACACAAAGTCAGCTGCTACTTTGACAATTCGTACAAGATTGTCAAATTTTAAATTTTATTCCCGGGTTAAACCTAACCCGGCAACCCTTACTAAGTAGATGAGGCCCTAGATTTCATCCGTGGGGATTTAGGTTTTTGAAAACTCTTGGGACTCTTAGAACAGAAAAGTGTGTCTGTCTGAGTGCTGCGCTTTCACGTCCAATTATTTATTTAGATATAATAAAAATCTATCTTCTATATATATTTTTATATATAAAAGCCAAAGGTCACTCACGGATTCATCACGATATCTCAGGAACTATAATACATACAGACTTGAAATTTGGAAGGTTGGTTCGTGTTATGGTGTAGACATCAGCTAAGAAACTGTTTTGAGAGAATTCACCCCAAGGGGTCGAAATAGGGGTTGGAAGTTTGTATGAAAGTCCTATGTTTTTGAAGTTAGACTCATGAAAATTGGCAGTTAAGTTATTAGTTATAAATAATAAAAATCTGTTTAGGCAATTTTACGAAAATCTACCCCAAAAGGGGTGCAATGGGGGTTTGGAGTTTATATGAGGGTTCCAAGTTCTTGAAATTAGAGGCTTGAAAATCGGGATTTGGGTTATAAGTTTTGAGTTATAATAAACTGTATAAGCAATTTTACGTAAATCCATCCCAAAAGGGGTCCAATGAGGGTTGGAAGGTTACATAAAAGTTCTATGATTTTTAATTATAGACATAAAAATCATTTATTAGGTTATAAATTTTAAATAATAAAAACCTGCATAAGCTATAAGCTTCTATAGATAAGCTTTTTGCAGCGGGAATATTTCATAGTATCATAGGATATCAGAAACTGTACGCGGACGAAGTCGCAGGCGACCTCTAGTATATTATAAGTATACCGATTACAATTCAAATAAAACTTATCCTCCGTAGTGGAAATAAATAATAATAATAATAATGTCCTCCCGACCGAATTTCAGTCACGACGGCCTATCTCCATAGCGATAAGCCATCTGCGCTGGATATAAGTATTATAGTGCACAAGTGTGTGCGCCTACACAGATGCGCTCTCTGTTCCTTTACTCTCATAGCCCGATGGAACGAAAAGTCCGACACGACCGGAGAGAGATTAACGTGCTCTTCGAGAACAACGTCTAACTCTAAGTTAATCAATCTTTAAATCTATGTAATGGCAAATCCATAAACTTTGGGAATCATATTATAAAAGTGTACACTGCGAATTTCTTGTCAGAAAAACTCAATACTCGAACTCAGGACTCGAACCCGAGACCTCGTCGGCAGCAGTCGAACACGCTAACCACTAGACCGAGGCAGTGTGGAAATTAAGTGAATAATATGATATATTCGGAGCTGAACACGTGTGTCGGTGCGCGGTCGAGCCTACAGTACAGGAGTGATCGAATTTCTCGCCAATTACACCCCGGAAGCGGCCGGGCCCGGGCAATGCAGCCCTAATAACCTCAACGTAGGTACCTTACTACCTGCCTGCCTTGAGCCCACTCATACACTAATATCCATACTAATTTTATAAATGCGAAAGTGTGTTTGTTTGTCCTTCAATCACGCCGCAACGGAGCAACGGATTTTTTTGCATAGGTAGGACCTGGAGAACCTGAACCTATACCTGGATCTGGAGAGTGACATAGGCTACTTACTTTTTGTCCCGGAAAACTGAGGAGTTACTGCGAGAATTAGATAAACTTGCGCATTTATAATATATAAGCTCCTTTAGTCTCACAAACTTTTCTGACCCGGTGACAGCGTAGCTAGTTATCTACTAGCTATTTTTATGCCTGTTTAGTTTTTGTTTTATTTCTCATATTATCTATATGAGAAATAAAACAAAAACTAAACAGGCATAAAAATTTGTTCCAATTTTGGTCACCGGGCCAGATAAGTTTGACGGACTATATCTATATTAATTATTAAGTCTATTAATACTAGTATGTCCAAGTGTCGGTCTTTATGCGGATCGGACCGTATAATCAAAACATTAAAAAGACATTTTCATATCTCAAGTAATTTCGCAAGTTTACTTACTTCAGAGTAGAATTATATTCAATTGTTAGATTACACTATATCTCAAGGTATCCAGTTTCTCCTTTTATACCTGCCTATATTCGTATGTAGGTATGAGTGCCGTATAGGGGTAGGTATCCGTTATATAGTTATTGGTTATTGATCACGTACTACACCTAGGCAGGTATCGTATTGAGGTAGGTATCCGTTGTTGGGATGTCGGTCGGTTATTCAAAACGGAGAGCGGCGGTATCCGGCGACTAATTGGCGAGGAATTTGATCGCGCTTGCCTCTCTGCCTGTATCTGTCGCTTAGAAGTTAGAAAACGCAGGCGAATCTATGGACTCTATGGTAAATATGCTCTATGGTAACAATAAACTTTATATCTATGGTACTATGGTCCCATTAATTGTTTAATTAAGTTACTATGTTTTCCTGAGTACAGAAAACATTATTAAACAGGAAATGTGACCGCTTTTATTTATCGAGGTTAGCCGATATTCATTGTACTTACTTAAGTTCCATTTGTAGATAGATATCTAATTATTTAAGTACCTGCATTTTCTTGTATTTTTTTTTATATAATATATTTCATGCATTCTAGTTATGTAGGTACTTTAATGGTGAAAATTATTTAATATCTAAATATATTTCACTAGATAATCGTCGTTCACAACTATAGGTGATATTACATTTTTGATCTAAGTTCCGATTTCTATGAAGGTTCCCTTGAGCGCACTATGAATGTTTGTTTCTAATCAAATGAAAAAAACATAACAAAGAGTACAATAATATCGCATATCAAATAGAAGGAGCCATTTATTATACCATAAAACCGCCTCTCCGGCACAAAACAAACAACGTATTACATACATATGATAAATTGTACACCGCGGAAATAAAACAACGTGAAAAGGACAACGCCGTGAAGAAAGAACCAGTCCGCCATGCCACCCAGGGGGGCGGAGCTAATCAAGCCACCCAGCCGTATGAAAAGCACCAAATCTTATTACCCATTTACAAATTAAAAACAACTCTCGCCCAAGGTAACAAGATTCAAATTTGAGTGGCTTTACCTTCCATTTACGGCACTTCGGAGCAAGTAACTAGTGGAGAAGTGGCCAATCAGCGCTCGGTTGCCATAGTTACGTTTATTTTACACATGCGCTCGATAGATGGCGGTAGAAGTAGTCTGTTTTGTAAAAACAGCATTAAACTGGTGGTTTTATTTCGTTTGGAAAACGGTTATTGGATTTAACTGGACCGCTTACGTAGGCTGTTAACGATTTATTTATTTCAAACACTTTCGACAGCAATTGGTGCAACTGAGAGTTAGTTTTGTAGTGTTTTGAGAATATTTGCATTCAACTCAGCTACCTACCATCAAATATTGTATGGACTATCATACCTAGAAGTTAAGTGTAAAAGAATATATAATTGGGTATAAAAATATAGTCACAGAAATAATAATAATTGTTAAATTCATAATGTTAGCACAATTATTTAATTAAACTTTACCATCAAAGATTACGTAATTTATGTTAAAGTTACTCGTATTTTATCCATTAAGCATCCTTTTGAGCTTATATTTATTAATATTTGAAGCATGTCTGAGCAAGTTTACCAAGTTTTTTATCTCATTAGATATTATCAGTCACAAAATATTACTCTACCATCTTTTAACTCATTAATTGTGCGATGAGCATACGTTAGTGATAATTAACGGGTTAATTGTCTAATCAGCGGCAACGCGTGATACGGCTTGATAGCACGCTAACGTATTTATGCAACGTCTCACAGAGCGCTCCGAGCCCCGGCATTGGGGAAACGTAATCTCCAGAAAGCCATTATACCGAAATTTCCTCGGGATCACTCATAACCGCCTGCCATAACATCCCGCGTACTTTAAACCGCCCGCTATAGATTTCATTTTGCAATGCTATCAAACGATTTTCCTCAACCGGGAAATTAAGTAGCAATATACCCTATGCGCTATTAGTTAGAGTTTATTTTGCATTGTGTGGTGGCTCGTGAGTTTGGAAATGAAATTTTCATAAATGTGGCTGCGGGGTGAGCCAGCGGGGGTCAGAGGGGTGGTGAGTGGGGGGAGGGTAGGTAGTATTTGTGTTTTCCCCGCAGTTTCCGAGGGAAGGCGCCCGATACTTGAGCTCTCGTTGTATGTAACCGGCAAACGGAAAAATTATTAATAATAATTACGCCTCTAGTGCTGAGTAATTATAACGTATGTACCTTCCTGAATAGTTGCAGCTCGGAACATGGCTACAAATGCACGAAACGTTTATTTGTTAAACCTGGCTTAACCGCTCCAGCTCAAAATATTTTCAGATAAGCTGAAACTAATCCTCGCTGCAAAGCTTAATCGCTACACTACGTTTATGAAAACTAGTTTGTCTTTAATTTATGTCTGTTTGTGGATGTAATAAGAGTTCTACACTGCAATTTTGCGGGATTTCCTCGCGATCTAATTTGTATTCTGCCTCGGCTAACCTAACTCACTCCAATCTGTTTACACATTATGATTTACCATTTTCTTTTTATGAATATGTAACTCTTTCGTACAATAATGTTATTATAAGTATACACTTACTAGAGGATGACTTCGTCAACGTTTAGATTTTTGAAGATCTCTTGAAAACTCTTTTCCGTGATGAAAAGTAGCCTTTGTCACTCAATAGGTCTTTAGCTAACGTTGCTTCCTTGGCGTGATTGAAGGACAACCCCATAAACCAATGGATGGATAGGGATAACCAATGGGATATACCTACAGGTATATCCACCTTATCTCGATTAAAATTGTATATTCTAATTAATTTTTTTTATTTACTTATAGTAGGTAAGTATAAACAAGATACAAATAGGCAAAGAGTTGCAGTAATTTTCACTCTTTCTTAAGAGTCAATTAGTTTATATAGCGAGTCTATGCAATTTGATAGGATACTAAAGCTAGGTATTTGTTTCTCAAAATCATTTGAAAAGTTGTTGTATTTTAATCTGTCAATCATTAATCAGATGTGACGTCAATTAGTTACGAGACACGCGTTTTCTGCTTCCCTGATCATTAAAAAAACTTGCATTGTACACTCGGATTGTTGTGGTCCAACAATTGCTCAATAGAACAGCTTCCTTCCGCGAAATCTGGCGATTCTTTGCGTAAAATATCAGATTGCCGCTTTCGGGTGTCGAATTCACCGCAACAAGCAACCCACAGTACGTTGACAATACTGTACTACTTTCCCAATACGATATGGGATGGTTTGTAAATACTTGCGCTCTCTTTTAATCAATACTGATTTCCTTATTTTAATATTATAAATGCGAAAGTGTTTATTTCTGTCTGTCTGCTACGCTTTCACTGCCCATCTGTTCAACCGATTTCGATGAAATTTGGTACAGGAATAGATTGCATCTCGGGGAAGGACATAGATATTTTTGACCCCAGAAAAATAAAGAGTTCCCGCGTAAATTAAAATACCTTCACCCACGCGGACGAAGTCGTGGGCATCATATAGTAATAAATAAATATTAAAACCGAACCGAGTAACTTTTAGAGAAAAAACACGATGTCTCGACTGTAGCGCTGAGTGGTCCACAAGACTGTGCCTATCATTTCTTGGAATGAAATTAGTTTATCCTCCACTTACCATTTTTAAAATAAGGTTTTTCTAATGAAATGAAATATGGATAAGATCGTGAGTGCAAAATAATATGAATGAATGAATGAATTTAATGAAATAATAGAACCTAATTGGTATTTTTCATAAAAAAATTATACTAATAAGTAGATTGCGCACTCAACGAGAATCTCAATTGACATTAATTGATTGACAGACCAGTATTAGGCGCTTAAATGCTGAATTGAAATCCCAATTAACTTCAAGCAATCATTTTAACAGAGAATCAATCAAATCAATTCAAATATCAAATCAAATCTTACTAATATTATAAATGCGAAAGTTTGGATGGATGTATGGATGTATGGATGTTTATTACTCAATCACGCCCCAATGGCTGAACGGATTTGGATTAAATTTGGCATAGAGATAGATTGTAGTCTGGAATAACACATAAGCTATTTTTTATCCCGGAAAACTAAGGAGTTCCCGCAGGAACCAAAAAACTTTAATCCACGCGGACGTAGTCGCGGGCATCAGCTATATAAATTGACCTGTAATAGTGAGCTTTTGATATGTCATACCTATTGCTCAGTTCATTTTTAAGCAATTCAAGCTAACGTAATTTTATCCAAGCTAATATGATATTTCTGTATAATAAATAAAGTGATGCAAGTGCATATCGAACCAGCGGTAGACTCGACGATTCAAAAGCTTAAGTAAAAGTTCATTTTATTAAATTTTAAACAATTGATTTTATTTTATTTATTTAGAAAGAAACTCAGTCCATTCGCCAATGGTTTCGCAAAGAAAACCTAAATACAGGTTTAACATTTTCATCTGTGACCCAGAATGGGTGTAGAGCTCAGCGTTATGCCCTGCATTGCATGCAAAGCAAAGCACTGATTTTCAGCTATGACCCGGGTTATTTCACAACTCCAAAAAAAAAAAAAACAGTACAAATGTACAGTCAAATTATTTAAAGATCGATACAAAAATAATAATTATTTACTTATTTTAACCTTTCTCGTTTTTAAGAAAAGAGGAACTGATGAGTTTCTTGCCGGCTCTTATCATTAGAATTTCAGTAGAATCATCTTTCTGAACCGCTGGTAGAGTCTTAACGTATCATAAGTGACACAAGTCCTGCGTGAAATAAATAAATAATTTATCAATTGTGTCCCACCAAATATATTTCCAGTCGTTGTCTTCCTACCACTAGTGATGGGTCGTGTAGCACACAAAATATCGAGTGTCGAGTTACCGGCAATCGATGGCAATTGACGGCGTAATGGGATAATGGGCGTTTTTGTTGTGCCTGAGATTCGAGCCGAGACGTTTGTGCGGTAATCGAATAATCGAATTATGCGATTTGCTGCCGGAGTTAATTGTGCGTTCGCAATGCATTATTGCACGTACCGTAAGACCGTACTTGTAGGTAACGACCTTCATCAGGCTTTAACGTAAAGGTAATTTGTGCCTAAACTGTTTTTACTAAGCTTGATAAAGTTCGATGGCCTTAAAACAGCGCCAGACATTAGAAATATCAAATCATGCAGCTTTAATAATTATTAGTTTAGTTAATAATTACCAGTTTACCTAATAATTAGTACTTTTTACGTTAACTTATGTAAGTCATCAGTTAATAAGATAAGTTATTAAGTTAAGAGTGCAAAATTACTTATTCTAATCCTTGCTTTCATTTAGGGCACCGGCTCCGATAGAGAGAGCTTAGAAGCTCATTCAGAAAACTCTTTTAAGAAGGCATAATATGCAGAAATCCATTCGATGCCCTTTTTTCATACGTACACAGTTCAAACCTACAGTGCCATTCCACCAAAATAGTGAAAAACTTTGCACCACACTCTATGCAACACAATCCCGTTGTGGATGGGCAGAAGATACTTTTTTTCAATTTATAGACTAACGCTTGGCTGCAATCAGACTTCCTGGAAGTATTGATGCAGCCTAAGGTGAAGCGCGCTTGCCTAGAAGATGCCTATTCACTCTTGATTTGAAGATACCAATATTATAAGAGGAGGGAAAAAGGAATCCAGAAGTCATATCCATATCCTATCACATATATCCATATTTATGTATGGGTTACATATCCTAGCGGTTCGAATTAGAGACGAGGAACACTGGCGTAATCTCGCCGATAAACGTCATCTAAGCTAGGCACTAACCTGTATCCTGTCTTCGGGCAGGTCGGTCTTGAGCGAGAGCATTTCCCTGGCGTACACGTCGGGGTAGTGCGCGTCCTTGAACGCCTTCTCCAGCTCGTCCAGCTGGTACGAGGTGAAAATCGTCCTGCTGCAGAAACAGAAGGCAGATGGGTAGACATGGATAACACCACCCACACTGGATCATTGACAGAGTTACCTAATACTATGTTAGCCCAGAGAAGGTTGGAGATGACATTCTGAACTAGTGGTAGATTCACTCGAAGATTCAAAAGCACTTGTAAAAGTCTACCTTGATGAGTCTACCTTACCTTCGTATTTAGTGGTCCTCCTTAACAACAAGTGATAGTTACAACCTAAAGTCATATTATACATCATTAGATTCAACCAATTTAATTCACATCGGTTGAAAGGCGCAGAAATGAAATACAGTAAAAAGTAACGACTATCGACTAACGATAATGTTGAATGAACATTGAATTATTAAGTTTTACTGGTATGATAAGGGTGCTTTATCCAAATCGAAAAGCAGAAGTGTAGGCAAGATGGCTATTATCAACACTTACCATTTACCACCTCATAGAAACAACCTACATAAATAAGCCTTTATTTCAACATTTTATACCTATTCACTATTTCATATTCTGAAGTTTTCGCACGTACTTATCCATGTCCTCTTTGAGTGTAGATGGTGTGTTAATTTCCTGAGGTCGTGCGTGAAAATGTAACCCGCAGTATGAATTAAAAAACTCAGAATTAAGTAGATGCTGAAAGATTAACTAGAAATCATTTTTCTTTATTTGTTTAGGGGCGTTTATTATTAACTAGGATATGCCTGCAGCTTCGCTCACGTAAAGCTCAATTTTCGTACAAAATGTCAAACCCCTTTTTTAACCCCTTAGGGGTTGGTTGAATTTTCAAAAATTATTTCTGGATGATATAAATCTATAGTAATATTATAAAGAGGTAAAGTTTGTGACGTTGTGGGGGGTAATCTCTGAATCTAATGAACCGATTTTGAAAATTCTGATACCAATAGGAAGCCACATTATTTGTGAGTGTCATAGGCTATATATTATCCCGAAAAGTTAGGGACTTCCTGTGGGAATTTAAAAAGCTTATTTCATGCGGACGAAGTTGCGAGCAAGTTTGCTAGTCATATATATGACCTAGGATAGCTATTAAGCTATCTGCATGCTAAATTTCAGCCTGATCTGGACGTTGATAAATCATTCAATCAGTCAGTCATCTTTTGTTATAAGTATTTAGATTACATCAGCCCTTTGAAGTCTTCTTTCCCAGACTTTTTGTCTAAGCAAACTATACAGGGACTACCTCACAAGATGAAAATATGAATATGAAAAATATGAAGTTAGATATGCATGGTAAGGACAGTTACCTATGTCTGCGTTTTTTCTTCTTCTTCTTGCCGTTGTAGCCGGTGAGCCCGTCGACGGTGAAGTCTTTTGCTACATCTAAGGATGACACACCTGCCGCAACAAGAAAAACAAACATTAAAGAATCAATCACCAAGAGTATGAAAGTTGATTTTCAAACTTTTTTCAAACATCTCCGGAAGATGCTCCGGTGTCGGAGTGAAACGTACGTTGAAAATAATTTGGAAGATTTGTAATATTGCAAGATACATTCTGTATCATATAGATTTACTTACTGTATCAATCAATCAATCATTTATTCAATTTAGGTACACTATAGGTACACATATTGACGTCCATTACTTAATATAAAACATGATGGTGATAATTAGTTACGGTATCTTAAAACTAAAGCTACGAGGGTTCCAAACGCGCCCTGGTCTGAGAAGAGCCCACAACAAACTTAGCCGGGTTTTTTTTTCATTATCACCGTCTCATAAATCATCTTAACTAAGGAACTATCAGAGCCATTAGAGCAAATCATTGCCAAGCCTCCTTGTCATTAAAGTAATCTTTTACGTGGTATTAAGATTTTTCAATGAGTTTACGTTTTACATTAACTTTGAACTTATTATGAGACATCTTTAACATGTCTTCTGGGAGCTTATTGTAGAAGCAGACACTGTTTCCAACAAATGAATTGCTAGTTTTACTAAGCCTAGAAGCAGGCATTACAAGTTTATTTTTATTTCTAGTATTGACATTATGACAATCACTTTTCTTCTTGAATTTATCATTGTGTTTATGCACGTATACTAAATTTTCAAATATATATTGGTTGCGCACTGTCATAATATTGATTTCTTCAAATTTATCTCTTAGTGACTCTTTAGGTCCCATATTATATATGGCTCAAACAGCCGCAGTTTTTGTGCTCTTCTGCAGCACAAAAACAGAATTAATATCAGCAGTATTACACACATTACATTATGAAATAATGCTGTGAAAGTAACCAAAATAAACTCTAAATCTCGCCGTTTCTATATCTGTCAACTGGCGAATCTTTTTAACCACGTATGCAGCAGAACTAAGCCTATTCGATAATCATTCTCTTCTCATCATTTATGCGATGGAGATTTATTTGCTAAACCCCATTGGAGTTTAGCATCTGACGTTATACCGAGAAAAATAGCGGTGTCCACTAAATCTAATTCCTCATGATTAAGTTGTACAGTTGTACAATCAAAATTCTACTTCTTTCATTATCATGGACTTCAGCAAAGTAACGCCTGCTTCTATCACATAGTATTCAAGATTACTGCTTGATATTGTTTTTTCTTTCTTTCATCTACTACAAGTTAGCAATTGACTGCGATCTCACCTGATGGTAAGTGATAATGATGATGAGACTATGATAGTAGTGGGCTAACCTTTTGTCGCACAGCAGTTACACTAAACCCACACCCCTAATCGGTTTCTACACGGCATCTTACCGGAACGCTAAATAACTAAGCGGTACGTTTTTGCCGATACGGTGGTAACTAGCCACTGCCGAAGCCTCCCACCAAAATACGAAATTCAAAAATAATAAAACAATATGGCGATTTTAGTATGGCCCCTCATCACTCTCCAATTTTTAGACAAGCTTCATGTAGTACCCATGTGCCAGTTTCATGCCAAGTCTCCGCTTTTGATTACCTACCCAAACAGAATTCCCTTAGATATCCGGTAGGATCCTGACATAATTAAAAAAACCACGGAATCAGAAGCTCAATAATTCGTTAATCCGCCAAAGCAGACAAATCTATGTAGTACAACGTGTAGCTTGCGATATTCACCGCCCAATAAGCGAGCAATTCGCACCGCAGCAACACACGAATCTTCCAAATTACTCTCAACGTAGGTAGTTACGTGTTTCACTCCGATACCGGACCATCCTCAGGATATGTTGACTCCACAATGCACGATTGTAAACATGTCTTTACAATATAGCGAACTGAGCTTCCGCAAAGTAACGCCTGCTTCTATACGCCTGCTAATGATTAAGCGTCTGTGTTCAATTCTAATAAAAGGATAGAACACTAAAGTGCTCTGAACAGTGTCGACAGCACTCAACACAACACACAAGGTAACCAAGTCACCTATCGACACGTCCCGGACCGTAATCCAGGGCTTATCGCACGACACGCTGGGGGATTGTCACATAATTACCGAATGTGATTGCCAAATGAATTAGTAAACAGGCATGCGGCGGGTTAATAGAATAGATCAGCGCAGGGGTGCCGCAAGGGAAGGGGGGAGGGGGGAGGGGTAGGGAGCTACACTCCCTCCGGGACGCCGGGTAATTGAATTTGGCACCAATGAATACGACAATGAATTATTAAATTTAGAGCGGTTGCCTTATGGACTCGGGGATATTGTGGCCAGGCCGTGAGAATACTTGGAAAGTCTTGATGTTGATTCCTTGAAAATCGATACTCATAGATTTACTTTTCAAGCACTGACTGCAACAGGTTTTCATTCATACTGTAGTAAATTAAGTGAACTGTCATTTGCTATTTGAAACTTTTCACATCACATACAGGGACTTCGGAAAAATGTAGATAAAAACTGAGAATCCGCGCTGATTGTATAATTTTACTAGCGAATGCCCGCGACTTCGTCCGCGTGGATGGAGGTTTTTTGGTTCCCGCGGGAGCTCTTTAATTTTCCGGGATAAAAAGCCCATGTGTTATTCCTGACTATAATCTATCTCTGTGCCAAATTTCATCCAGATCCGTTCAGCCGTTGGGGCGTGATTGAGTAACAAATATCCATCCACACATCCATACATCCATCCAAACTTTCGCATTTATAATATTAGTATAGATAAGATAAATATTCTTACTCTACTTAAAATAAATTAGGTGCTGCATCTTCAATTTCAAATATTGAGTCAGTAGTACTGAATGATATTTTGATATTAATAATTTTCTCGAGCTTATAATAATTGCGTCCTGAAAAAAAAGATCTAAATGAGGTAATCCTTCTTAAGACACGCGTGTTAAGTAACGTGTAATATACATTACTCTATCACTAGTAACTTACAAGGACTTCTTGTATTGAGCGAGCAATGTACTCGTTGTAAGTGTAAAGGTCGTGGTGTATGTTCGTCGGGTCGGTCGACAGAATGCGTGGCGAATGCCAAATGGATTACTTAGTGAGGAAAGGGTGAGATGAGGCTGGTTAGTTGGAGGTCAAGCCACGTGTTGTAACATGTTTTTTGTATGGAGATTAGCGGATAGGCGTGAACTTGTATTCATTTAGTACAGTTCATAGATATGTAGAGCTTTGTTTTCTACTATTAATACTGATTAGGGCTTATGCTAAGTATGTATAGAAAGAAAAAACGTCGCCGTCGTCGTCACTAATTGGATGTTTGATTACTAGTGAGATAAATTATTTTTTAATGATTATTAATTAATAAAGGATCTCCCAAAAGTCGTAATATCCACGTCCTCTGCTAGTTTTATTTGATGACGAACTTTGATGACGCCACAACTTAAAATTTCATACAAAATCCAAGTTTCATACTAAGCAAGCTTTTTGACGTTTGAAAAAAAGTTGCTGATTTGACTAGTTGTTAAATACCCAATTGCAAACTTATCTAGATGTCTACTGCTGGAAAAATCTGTTGTAGTTACGGAATACCACACGCTGCGGTCTTGCGCCACCGTAATCCAATGGCTCCAGGCGTCTTCATCGGTCAACCTTTTTTTTTATTTTATTTTTTGCCTTTAAAAAATATCTAATAAAATTACACCACAATTTTGCACACCAAACTACTAGACTAAGAACACAGGCTGGCGTTTGTAAATTGCAGCCCAAATAGACCATAGTCTGCGTTAAGGCTGACAAAAACATTATTATTTATCCACTACAAGCTGTGACTACAAGTTAGCCCTTGACTGCGATCTAACCTGATGGTAAGTATGACGCAGTCTAAGATGGTAGCGGGGCTAATCTGTTAGGGGCATGGCAGTTAAATATATTAAAACCATACAAACCTCTTATCGGTTTCTACACAGCATCGTAACGGAACGCTAAGTTGCTTGGCGGCACGTCTTTGCCGGTAGGGTGGTAACTATCCACCGCCGTAACCTTCCACCAGGCCAGACCAGGGAAAATTCAGAAATTATAATTCTCATATTGACCCTGCCGGGGATCGAACCCGGGACCTCCGCACGTTAAGACAACAGCGCTACACACTGCGCCACGGAGGTCGTCAAAACCTAGTGCACCCTGATCAACATTGAACAGTTAGGTAAGTACTATCTTGGATCTATTATGTATCATTTCAATCCACCATCGGGCACCGGCACACTAAGTAGTTAAGTACTGAGCACGAGTCTCCTCTCAGAACTCTCCTTTTTACCTATTTACCTATAAGTTGGTATAGCCAGAGCCAATCAATCAAGCTATTAGGAATAAGTCTCGCTGGGTAAAAGTAGTGTTCGTTTCGTCCAATACCCTCACTGTCGCAATCTTTCAATCAAGATACAAGGATATACACGTACACAAGTATAGGCAGAGCCAATCAACCATCGTAGCTGTACCATAGAATACTCAATAGTAGCTATACGCAATAGACCGATACAAAAGTAGGTACAGTCGGGGCCAATCAACGGGCCGGCCCAATCGATTGGGCCGCAATGACGCGATCTCGCGCCTTGACCGCCTTTCCTTTGTCTGTCTTTTAACCCGGCTGAGTTTGTTGTGGGCTCTTCTGAGACCAGGGCGCGTTTGGAACCCTCGTAGCTTTAGTTTTAAGATACCGTAACTGATTATCACCATTATATTTTATAAATAACTAGACGTCATTATGTGTAGTATACCTACCTAAATTGAATAAACATTATTTGACTTTGACTTCGGACTGTAGCAAATCAAGTGCCCAGTATTTTTTTAAATATAAGTTAGCGCTTGGCTGAAAGTGGTGATGCAGCCTAATGTGGAGCGCGTTTGTCTAGAAAATGTCTATTCGCTCTTGATTTGAAGGTACCTATATTATCAGAGGAGGGGAAAACGGAAGCCGGAAGGGCATTCCATATCCTAATGGTATCTGAGTGTTCTCAAAACCATACGAGATAAAAATGATAGGTAGTTGATTTGGTGACTGTTTCAATAACTTTACCTACGATCTATTGAATTTCTAAAATCTTTTTGAGATCTTTTAACTAGATAGGACTTTACATTTTAACCTATTTTAAACTACCCTTTACACAAGTTTAAAAGATCCATTATAAGTATACTCCTGAAAAAAGCTTATTAAGTATACTGTTGAAGATAAGATATAAGGGCATGGATTTGACATTGATGTAGGTACTTAATTGCAATTATTTTTTCAAAAGAGCAGCCACCGAGTTTCTTGCTGGTTCTTCTCGGTAGGAATATCATTCCAAACCAGTGGTAGATTCACTCTACTATTCGAAAGCTAAAGTCAAAGTCAACTTGAATAAAAAAGATTTGAATTTTGAATAATGTAATTCAGTGCTGAGTTATACCTATTGGAAGGATACCAAGGCTCCAGCCGAGGCATTTTAAATAATATTATCACTTTATTTGTAAGTGATACAACCAACCGCACATATCCCTTGTGAAAATAACACTAGTGACTCTCAACCACTTTCGCTCACAGGAGAGCTGATCCCAGACTTAGGTGCACAATGACGTCAGCAGCTAAACAGTCACTGAGCCGCTAGGTCTCATGTTTGTTGTTACTTGTGACGTCATAATGTAGCAAACTGGCAGCGCGCTCTCCGCCAGAAATAGCTTTCCTTGCACAAGAGCCTTATTTTTCATTCTTAACCTTAGCGACGGTCCTCCCATTCAAATTGTCACTCGAATTTCAACCTTACATCGTTAGCTTAGAGTGTATTTTAAATTGGTATGGAGGTCCGTGGTGGCGCATAATATATTGTAGTAGGTGCCACTGGTTTACGTGTTAGTATGTTTTACTTGATGGCCGGTCTGCAATATTTCAACATTCGTAAATTGGTGTAAAATTGTTATACAAAACGTACGAAATTAACGATAGATGTCGCTAGTGCTAAACTGGCCACAAATTACGCGATAAGATATTAGAACATATTAACATAATGTCCATTGTTTGAAATACGTTGACGTTGGTTTTCTTGTAGGCTTAACCTAAGCTAAGCTACCTAGGTATGCACAATGCATCTACCTATTAATATGTGTATTGGAAATTACGACGATATGGATATTGTTAAAAATTAGCAATCTATACCTTTATATCTACAGTTAGTATTCTGTGAATCTACTTACCTATAACGTACAAAGGATTGATAAATAAACGAATTAATTTCATCTATTAATTTCTATTTTCAAAGCTTCCTAAGCAGGTACCCTACCACACGGTAGATAGGAACCACATGGTTTTCTAATGATCTTTTATAGGAGCTTTTAAGCTCTCTAGCTCAGATGTTATGTAGCTAACTTTGACACTTTAGGGCTTCGAGTTACCAAAACTCAAAAAATTGCAACATAAAGCGTCAAAATAGAGGCAATTTCGTGTCGTAAATATAATAAATATGGCGTATAGAGGCACCGAAGCTTGCTTATCACATATATTGGGCCAATTGCCGCGAGTGGGGCCGCGCCGGCAATTGGCAATTTCGCGACATCAGGCGAGATTACGTTAGCCCGCGCCATCGCCGTCGCGTCGCGTCGCGCTTCCATCGCGGCCTCTTCAGGGGCTCGAGTCGAGATGAGACGAGAGATTTGCAAATTGGACGGAAATTTGTGTTTTTTACTAACCTGATAACATGGCAGAAAACATAGGCACAACTACGAAAACTCAAGTGAAAAGTAGGTAAACTCGTCATAGAGGTTTTTGGTTCCCGTGGGAACCCCTTCATTTTCCGGGATAAAAAGTAGCCTATGTGCTATTCCAGACTATAATCTATCTCTGTGCCAAATTTCAGCCAGATCCGTTCAGCCGTTGGGGCGTGATTGAGTAACAAACATCCATGCATCCATACATCCATCCAAACTTTCGTATTTGTAATATTAATAAGAAGTAAGATAAGATATCAACAGATTAAATGAAGTATAGGTTCTTATTTCATATAACGACAAGTACAGTGAAATCTATTAACCTACCTACTTCATAAAGGCAGTGGCGTGCACAAATTTTTAAGCTAGGATACACATTAGTTAGTCAGAATACCTATTTTCGAGATTTTTAGTTGAAAAATGAGCATTGACGTATTTTCATTCCGGTAAGCAGTGCTTTTATGCCTCTATGAACTGCACGCCACTGCATAAAGGTTAAAACACAAAATTAGCTTGCGAATGTAAATTTAAGGAAGGAAGGTGGTCTCAAGGAAACGCAGCAACGAGCCCAATCCGCAATCATACCAGGCGGATATTTGATTACCACGTTTGCGCTTTGGCGAAGAGCAATTTAAATATTACCTATAGCTGGAATATACCGTAAAAAGTGTTAAAAATTTTGACTGCCTCGTTGGTCTAGCGGTTAGCTTAGTCGACTGCGGATCACGAGGTCCTAGGTTCGATTCCCGGTCGGGTATAAAAATTGGTTAGGTATTTTCAATTAAGAAATTCTCAGTGCCAGCCTGTAGTTGGAAGTTGGCATTGTTTCACCCCCGTGCCTCGGAGAGCGCGTTAAGCCGTCGGTCCCGGTTATTATCACTAACATGATAATAGTCGTTAAAGCCCGCCAACCCGCATTGGAGCAGCGTGGTGGGTCTAAGCTCTAATTCCCTCTCTCCTATGAGAGTGGCAGCGCCGGATCTTGAACTTTTTCAAAGGGGGGCAAAAACTGAAAAATGCCGCTCTCGTACATATTTTTACCTGTATCGTCATCATCATTTCAGCCATAAGATGCATTGATAGACATGCGCTTCCCCCAAAGAACCCCACATCAAAGTTGCGATAATGTTGAGTAGTGTATCCATTTGTCAAGCTTGAATCTGCCGCCCTCTGATTATTCCAAAGATCATTGGTTCGTTTCCTTACTGGATGATGCCCGCGACTTTGTCCGCGTGATTTAAGTGTTTTTAATTTTCCAGGATAAAAAGTAGCCGATACTCTCCAAATCTTTATCATTGCAAAAACTCACGTAAATTGTTGCTAGATTGAGACGTGATTGAACATTCATAATACTACTAATGATAGGATAACTTAGAGTCTTAACGGTTTGTAGTTGTCAGAAACTGGTTCTCTTTTTATATTGGACTAGCGGTCGCCCGCGACTTCGTCCGCGTACCATTTCTGATTTCCTATGAGATTTTCCAGATGCAAAAGGCCTACTTATAGCAGCTATATAGCATCGGCAGGTTTTTATTATTTAAGACTAATAAGTCCTTAATGCTGACTTCAAAAACATAGAACCCTCGTGTAATCTTCCAACCCCCATTTCACCCCCTTTGGGATAAATTTTCGTAAAATTGATTATACAGGTTTTTATTATTTATAACTAATAACTTAATTGCCAATTTTCATGTATCTAACTTGAAAAACAAAGGACTTTCATGTAAAGTTTCAACCCCCATTTCAACCCCTTAGGGGTGAATTTTCTCAAAATCGTTTCTTAGTTGATGTTTACACCATAGAAGGAACCTACCTTCCAAATTTGAAGTTTGTATGCTTTAAAGGTTCTGAGCTATCATGATGAATCAGTCACCTTTCGCTTTTTATAGAAATATATAGACAGAAGCAGGCGTTACATTGCGGAAGTCCATTATAATCAAGGAACAACAAGCTTAATCATACTTAATATTATAAATGCGAAAGTGTGTTTCTTTGTTGGTTTATCTTACGTGATTTTGGCATGGTTATAGTTGAGGACCTGGAGAGTGACATTGGCTACTTTGTATCCCGGAAAATAAAAGGGAGTAGCAAAAAACTTAAACCATGCGGACGAAGTCGCGGGCATCAGCTAGTTCACTATAATCCGCCAAAACAGACAAGTTTGTGTTGAGCTTGCACGTGTACCTTGTGATATTCACCGCCCAAATAAGCCAGCAATTCGCACCGGCACACCAACACAGTTAATCTTCCAACTTATTCTCAAAGTACGTTTCACTCCGACACTGGAGCATCCTCAGGAGATGTTGACTCGACAATGCATCAAAAAAGTGCATTATTTTTGTATGTTTCATTCATTCGTGTGTTTTTCATATTCTACATATAGGTAATACGTAATTTGCGGCAGATTATCGCCATACGAGGGCAGGTGAGGCTTTTAAATCGTTGTGAAGCAGAGCCGCGGGCGCGCAATTAGCGAGGGGCGCTTGTTGACAGATATCGCGCGGAGCCAATTTCAAGCCTGCACAAGCAGTTATTTGATTTGCGCCATTTTGACTCAATCTTGAAGTTTGAAGAACAAATGTTTTCTGACTCTTTTTCTGATGAAATGAAACTGCTAAATTTTCCGGGATAAAATGCCATGTCACTTCAGTATACATACATACAGCTACATGTCATATTCAGGTTCTCAACTATAAGCATGCCAAATTTCACGTTGATCCGTGATTGAAGGACCAACCAGCAAACCAATAAACCAAGAAACAAACACACTGTCGCATTTATAATATTAGTATGAGTATGATACGATGTCAACATAATTATTTCGATAACTACATGATATTTTAAGATCCAATTCAATAAGTTAATGGTTATATCTGGTGCGGCGTCGGTTTAGATATTAGAAACTCCTGTGGGAACTTTATAAAAACTCTGGGATTACAGCAAATTTACTTAGTATGAGTTCATTGTAGACCAATTAATAAATTTATTAAAATATATTGAAGAGTGAAGAATTTAAAATGGCTCAATTATATCATTGCCAGTCTTGTTAAGAAAAGGCATCTTTGGGAGCCCAATTAGCATTTACACTGTACTATTATTTACTATTACTATAGGTATGGAAGAGATTGCTTTAGCAATAAGACCGCCTTTGCACCCTTCTGTCTTATCTTTTAAGCTTTTCTTTATTGTTATTGTTTTTAAGTGTGTGCAATAAAAACTTCATCTATCTATCTATCTATATACAGTATAGAAGTCAACAACAAGCCAATTGAGTCTCGGTACTGAGACGTCTGCATGACGCGCATCGCCGACTCTGAAGGATGCCACGATTCGTTATCGAAACGGCTGGAAGGAATCCCCTGCTACTTATATTTAAATCATCAAAGCCTTGGTAGCTTGATGCGGAAAAGTCAACAACTTAATTAGCATTAATTAGACGAAAGCAAAGAGCCCATTTAAATTCATCTCGATGTGAACTGACTACAGGTAGATGAAACAATTTGATTAGTTATAGGACTTAAGTGACGACGGAGCATGATTGCCAGTAAATAACATACATTAAGTAGGCATGTCTTTGATGGAAGATCTACTCGTAATTTTCACTAAGTCATTTGAGCCAATTATGAAAAAAATTGCAATCTTATATCGACTATTATATAGAGCTAATTTGATCGATGTGACCAAAGCCAATTAAGAAAAATAAAGTGATCGTTATTTTAAGAAAACTAAATAGTGCCCATATCTAGGTAGGTAATTATTAGGTATATTAGACTGCTTTTTTAGCTAATAAAGAATTGATTGATATAGCCATGAGCGGGCGTGATAACCAAGCAAGCAAATTGATTAGATAAAAATTAACAAAAGCAAGCCGTTAATGTCAATCATATTTTGTTAATTTGTGGTAAAGAAATAGTTTAATTACCTGAATAAAATTGTCGAACGGCTACGTATACATGAAACAAACAAAAAATAAACAAGTTAAAATTTTATACTAGAAAATTGTATTAGTTGAAACTCGAACTAAATGTGTTGGAGTAATCATAGTATAGCAATCATAGTAGCATAGTATTGTTCCTATGACATCTGAAGACTACATACCACTGAATCGGAATGAAAATTCTACTGAGAAGAGGAAATTCTACTGAGAGATTGAACTCTATTGAGTTCATCATTTTGTTTGCCTCACAAACACTCTGTTTTTCATACAATCTACTAATATCCGTCATAGATAAGTAAAAACCTAAGTTTCGCTATGGCATTAGCGCACAATTCTTCTTGTTTTGCGCAAAATAGGTGTATCTATATTCCAACTAATAAAGCATTCTTATAACTCTAAGTGAACCGAAGCCAAGTGAACACAACGAAGACACTCGCGCCGCGTAATAAAACGAGAGCGCGGGATGCTGCGCAGATCACGTTTCGTTCACACGCCGGGTGTGAGGAAAATGGAGCAAAACACACACAGCGCTGATTGTTCTGCTGTTCCATATTATGATCTCTCGGACAACAGGCCCGGGGCAGACGACAGACAAGGATGTCGCAAGACTGCTGGAGCTTTGGAACACAGGTACAGTATTTACCACGGTCTGATCGTAATTATTTTCCCAAGACTCCATCATGTGAGTAATGGGGGGTCGAGACTCATAGTAATGAGGTATCAATATCAACGTAAAGTGAGAGAATCAATTTGGACGTGGTCAAAATTAAATTGTAACTAACTAAATTATAAATTACTATATTATTACTTATCATACCTAGCATAGGTAATATGGATTGATAGATATCCATCCATATAGTATATCAGTTATTATACATGAAAAGAAAAACATTAATGATTCCGGAGAAAACTATTTTTCAAATTAGAAAGATTTTGGGGTCAGTCTTTTGAAAACCTTTGTCATCGAGAAAATTGTATCTAAATATTATTTCTGTCACAATAAAAAAACTAGTCTAAAAAAACACATAGGTATATATGTCACCGTAAGATTGTAAAAACCGTTAGATTATAATCTAACTCGCGAAATTGTAAACTGTCGACAGATTGTGAACCGTTCAATGTTCTGAGTGTGAATTTTTGAAATATTCATTGTATTTACGTTTTCTTGTCTGTTTCTTGTAGGTTAGGTTAGGGTTCGACATAAATAATGTGGTAGTGCCCTTAGGTTCTATCGGGTTAATATACCTGACAGATTATAATCTACCGAAAAATAGTGCGTTAAATTGTAATCTTTCGCAATTTCGCGAGACTATAATCTAACGGTTTTTACAATCTTACGGTGACATATATAAATAAAATGCTTACAAAAGTCGCAATATTGAATGCCTTCAATAATGTCTCTGGCATGATGTGACCCTACAAGTGATCACTCGTTTATAATTTAAGACATTGGTGTCGATTCTGTAATGTAACATCTATAAACTAAACTAAAATGGCAGCTTTAAATCTAGTTCTGTCCCTTTCCGTAGGGAGTATTATGAAAGGCTTAGCAATATTTATAATGCTCTAATTTTAGTTTAGTTTAGAGATTGTGCACTACAGAATCAGCCCCAATAGGTACCTACAACTCAATTAACTTTCAAACACGTGCGTCGGTCGGGATGCCTGTGTGAATGTGCGTGCGTGCGCGTGTGTGTGTGTGTGTAATGTGCGCATGCGCAACACGGTCTTAATTACGATCATTGTTGCTTGATCGTTGGTCGATAACTAAGTAGTTATGTAAGCTGCTGGCAATGAGGCGTTTGTTTCAATGATACGCCTTATAATGGCACCCATATTATGATCCTATCTGATGCCCGCGATTTCGTTCACGTGCATTGCGGTTTTTCCACGCGGGAACTCTTTAATTTTCCGGGATAAAAAGTAGCCTATTTGTTATTCCAAAGTATAACCTATCTCTGTACCAAATCCGTTCAGCCGTATTGGCGTGATTGAGTAAGAAACATCCATCCATCCATCCAAACTTTTGCATTTATAATATTAGTATAGATATAAAAGTAGGTATAAATTATGACAATACCATACCATAATATTATTACCATAAACTTTTTTTTATTCCACTTCAAGTTAGCCCTTGACTGCGATTTCACCTCGTGATAAAAAGAAAATACCCGCCCCGCACATAACTTCCTCGGAGGTTCGAGAATGTGCAGATGGCGGTGAGTCCCCACTCGTAACTTGCTGCACATTTCTAAACAAATCTGTCAGCATTTTTCTAAGCTGTTACATAATTTGCAACATCTTAGCTTCACAATTACATTATTTGCGGGTGTGTTAGCAGATTACTGTAATACGCACTCCGCTTGAGAGGGTGAGAGGGTGACAATCGGAGAGTCGGTGGAAAACTTGTGGAAGGTTTTTAATAAAAGTAATTTGGCAGTTTTTTTTTAAACTGGGTTATGAATTTACGATTTTAGGTAACTAATACCTACCTACTATGTGGTGTGAAACAGATGCTGTGAAGTTTCGAGCTCTTATGAAATTATTTTTGTTATATTTTTCAATGTTAAAAAACGTGCTGGCTGCCTGGTTTGGCATTTCTGGAGATCGTAAAGGAATTTTTACAAACATTGTGTAATGATGAAATAGGTAAAAGGTTTTATAATCATGTCAACTTGTGTCACTTATGATAAATCTGGACTCTAAAACCGATTGGGAAAGCTGATTCTACTGAAAAGCCAGCCAGCTAGCAAGAAATTCAGCAGTTGTATTTTTCTAAAAAGAAAGTAATGTTACAGCTTACAAGTTATTACACTGACTTGTGGGCTCACTCTACAGGTCCCCAACTAAAAAGGTGATTTTTTGAAAAAAATTGCTCTGTTGCCGCGTTATTAAAGGGCAAACCGATAAACCAGCACTCTTTCACATTTTTAATATCAGTATATTTTAATTTTATGAAAACACACAGTAACAACATTCAATTAGTATCTTACCGAACCGAGAAGGTGAAAAATAGTAAACTTTTGATTCGACATTCAAATTGGTTTAATGATATTGGCAATAATAATTAATTGATATATAATCAGTAATAATTATGACATTTGGTGATGTAAACTTAGGTACTTGACATACATTGACATTAAATATTTTTTTTGACGAAAAGTCCTCACTATATTTTCTTGCAATCAATTCACTTCTGAAACGGGGAACCTATTTAGAGTAGAATACAAATATTTGTACACCACACTGGTAGAATACTAGGATCCTCTATTTTTAACAACATTTTTGTTCCGTATTCCACAAATAAATAATTTGAAGTTTGAAGTTCAATGTAGGTAGTAAAAAATTACTAAGTAAGGTATACTATGATATGAACTAGCTGCATAAAATGCTCCACCGGCTGTCGGGCTAGGAGGGTGGGGGTGCTAGTGCGGGGGGACGCCGGGGCAAGTCGCTGGGGGCTCGTTAACGCGACCGTTTTTTGAAAATGATATTGTTGTTCCCGTAATGATGTAAAAACTTGTTCCTACGACACCGGTGTCCGTTTTAAAATATATTTGCTGATGTTTTGGAATTTATTTGGAAATTTTCCAGCTTAGCTAATCGGTTAACATACAAAAACACAGTAGGTCTACTGTTTATTTGTATGTTTATGTTATTGAGTATGAAAATTTTATACCTACCATGCATAGTTGGATCAAAAACGAAAATAATGAGTACCTATCTAATTTATCTGTTTAAGACTAACATGAGTTTCCGATCTCCAAAAATGAGAGTTTCTCAATTCGGCGTCTATTTTTTGTTCAACTTATCGCATGACTTTCACGAAGTCAATCCAGGGGGCATACTACCAGCCATATTATTTTAATATTGTTGAAGTTCTTGTTTTAAAATTATAAACCTTAGGTTAGGCACGTCAAGGTGACGTCAAGGTAGTATTATGACTGTAATTTAAAAACAATATTGCTTTATTTAAAGCACACAGCAGAGTAAAAGCAACAGTAACATTTTCATTAATAAGTTTCAGCTGGAGTTTTAAGCTTCAGCTGAAAAATATTTTTAAGTAGGGCTACCGCTCTTATGAAACCTACTATTAAATAATATATTACCGATTAAGTAGACGATGTCTGCCACTTTGTCTACGTGCATTTCTTTTTTAATCCCTTGGGAACTATTTGGTTTTCCGAAATCAAAAGTACTATGTAATCATGAAATCATGTATATCCGTTGCTTCATTGCGGCGTAGTTAATTGGAAAACAAACGAACAAACTTTTGCATTAGTAGTAGTGATAAAACTTGGATAATACAAGATCCACAACGCAGGAAAGAGAAATATTTTTGCCAATAAAATATCAAGACCCCAATTAAAGTGCTAGAAGCGAATGCGCGCTTACATTCACTGAGATTTTGGCACCTACCTACGACTAATTGAAGGCCCTTGACGCCGGGCCCCTAGCTTGTGACCTACAAGGAGGCAAGGGTGGCGTTCCACTAGCACGATTACTTGTGATACAAGTTAAACTGCTTTATTGTCATAGAAATAAAGTCACCAAGCTTCTATTTATTTAAAGATTTTATTTGAAGATTGATTATAAGTTACCTACTTTGTACATTAAATGCATACATCGTTCAACTATCTGGAAAAATAACTTTAACTTTGTAAACTGTCTCCTGTATTTGAGTGCAATAAAATATAAGCGACAATCCAGAAGTAGGTCCTATTATTGAGACACTTTTAATATGTTTGTACTATCATTTGGAACTTCACGAGCGAATGGTCACAACCTGTAGCGGTTCCACGAGAGATTTAATGTAATAAGATAAAAGTTAGCTAAACTTAAAGACAATATTCATTTGATCTGGCCACGATTGCTATCGTTAAGCTCTAAACCATATTGCGATCTAAACACAAAAGTATTCAATAATCGCTGAGTCTGCCGGCAGGAGACTGAATTACCATCGTCAAAACACTCGTATTTATACTAACTATTTTCAATATGGCTTCGGTATCCGCAGATTAAATGGAATGACATGAAACGAGTAAAATTCACTGATATTATACTTCCTGTTTCATGAGATATAATGACAAACAATAATAATGCTAACAAAAATATTACTTACATAAATAAATAAATAAATCCTAGCTATAATGCTGAGTAAGTACCGTTTGTCTTGAACCACGTACTGACGGAAAGTGCAATAAGCGTCCCTAGCTTCGAACGGGCGAGGCCGGGGGGCGAGGCGGTACAATTACCGGCGCCACTCACCGAGGATAATTCACAAAAACATTACGCCGCTACATATCCATTGATTTGCTGCTCAGTGCACCGCCAACTTTAACAATTTTGTTTTTAGGAAAATGACTCTTTAATACCCTTTTTAAAAAGACTCATAGATGAGGTTCTTGCTGACTCTTCTCAGTACAAAACTTTCGCTTTCTGAACGCTTTCTGAACCTGTTGTAGAGTCCTGACTTTTTTGAATTGTGTAGAGTCGTAGACAATTCAAAAATGTTTAAAGTCATCGTGAACCAAATAAGTTTTGTCTTTTAAATTTCAGAATCAATCAATAACTAATATTACAAATGCGAAAGTTTGGATGGATGCATGGATGTTTGTTACTCAATCACGCCCCAACGGCTGAACGGATCTGGATAAAATTTGGCACAGAGATAGATTATAGTCTGGAACAGCACATAGGCTTATCCCGGAAAATTAAAGAGTTCCCGAGGGAACCAGAACCCTTCAAAACACGCAGATGATGGCGCGGGCATTCGCTAGTCTTATATATTTTGCATTTATGGCTTCTCATAAACATACATTCTACTAACGTACGTAAAGAGTAATAGGTACTTACATGCCTACTAACAATATCGAAAGGCTTATTAACGTGATTGTGCCTTAAATAATATGTATGTTTACCCTAATAATCCCTTTCCTAAACGAGTATACCTAGGTAGGTACATAAACGAAATCCGACAAAGAAAAAAAACACGAAAACGAATTTAAACAATACTGACAATCATCTCAACATTGACTGCTCAGAACCTCCGCCTAGCATTGTTGGCACTGGAGTGGAAAAATATAATGGCTGGATAATAACATTATAGCTTTCTTGTAAGGGGAGGTGATGGGTGAGGAGCGGGGGGGAAGGAGAGGCGGAGCGTGGCCGACGCAGGACCAACAATAGTGCTAGGTCATTTGGGCTAGGGCAGCTACTTTGTGACAAGTAATAAGATTAAGTGACCCGAAAACCAAAGGCAAGAGCTAGGAGCTTTTAAACATTTTTTAATGTAGATACAGCGTAGGTAGAGTCGTATGTTAGGGTCGATAGCCAATCTGAAGATTTGATAAGAACTTGCCCTCAAGTTCAGCTGGAATCAGGAATTAAAAAAAAATTGGGAATTAAGACAACAATACGAATAACGAGTAGATTTATGTAGAGCTTATAAATTATAACATACTAGTTTTTGCTGGCGGCTTCGCTTGCGTTAAGTATATATACTATATGCAACTAGTAGTATAGTAGTAGTAAGTATATTAATATACTAATAGTTGCAATGGTATTAGTTTTAAAAGTTGGCAAATATTCACAAAAACAAATTGTAAAAGTGTAACCCCTTTTACTTTCAGCAGGGGTTCAAAAAGTGTTCTGTTGGAAATGTACCCTTAATTCTAGCCTCAAAGCCTACAATCGAAGCGATCAATTCGGCACCTCACCTACATAACGAGCTAACAATAATATTTTACGATTAAACCTCCCTCCCCACCCCCTCTCCAGGCCACTGATCGAATAATGAATTAAGTGCCGATCACACCAGGAAAATCTCAAACAACGCGAAATGGACTTTATATTGTGAGAATAAAGTTGAGTTTAAATCAATCGAGTTGCGGAAGGTTTCTTTCAGGGAACACGCCATTAGCAATGATAATAGGTAGTGTCCCGTCCCTAAGTGCCAGCTCATTACCCTCGCCTTCGACGTCGGTTATATCACACTTTAACGGCATACATATTAACGATTTTCTCGCCTCAAAGAAATCTTTGGCGCGCTGTTGTTTTCACAGCATCGCGTTTCAGATGAGATTTAAACCTGATTTAACTTCAGTGGTTAATTGGTTAATCGTGGTGATATCAGGGTGTTGGATGAATATTTTGTAAGGTTGTCTTGTAAATATATGTTAAAGGCCTTCGTAAGTGGGTGGCGTGAAGCTTTTAGAAGGGTTTTCTCACTTGATTGGTTTGAGCGGAAATGAAATTCAAAATATTTATTTACAACCGCGCCTCCCGCTGCCAAGCTCATGTAATAATTTTGTAAACTCCAGTTTTTGTCTATTTTTTTATATTTTTATTATAGTGCTTCTCACCCTAGGACATCTTGTGTAAATTATAAAGGGAACCTATGTGCAGAATTTTAGCTTCCTAAGTCCAAAGGCTAAGTTCTAAGTTCAAGTAAAGGCAAAGTTTCTAAGACTTAGGCTGGGCCACAGAATATATTAGGGTTGTAACGGAGGCGTTCTTAGCGGAAGCAGAGGCGGATGCGGAGGTGAAGGACTTTGCTTTGTGTTGTGTAAATTACAAATGGGACCTTTGTGCAGAATTTTAGCTTCCTAAGTCCAAAGGCTAAGTTCTAAGTTCAAGTAAAGGCAAAGTTTCTAAGACTTAGGCTGGGCCACAGAATATATTTGGGTTGTAACGGAGGCGTTCTTAGCGGAAGCAGAGGCGGATGCGGAGGTGAAGGACTTTGCGTCCGCGGTTGCGGAGGTTGATTTCTCAAATCACATCGTCCATTTTCTGTGCTTTAGGATGCGATGAATCCCACATTTGCCTTTTTGCTTGTCGTAATGGTGTAATTGGTGTAACTGACGTCACCTGCTTCGATTCGTTCTTCTCGCATTGTAAGTCAACGTAAATAACCTCCGTTACAACTCCGCAAAAAAACGAGGGAGGCGGATGCGGATTTCTTGCGGAAGTTCCGCACTTACGGAGGCGGAGGCGAGGTTCCGCTACAATCCTAGAATATATAATAGTGGCTGGGTGTTGATCGGTCAGTGAGTGAGAGAGTGAAAGAAAGCACAAGATTTAGCGCCGTCTTTGTTGTGTGATTACAGAGACCTACAGAGATTGTGGACAACATAATTAGTCACATTGGAGGACACCTTTGTAAAATGTTTTGTTTTACAGAGGCAGCTTCTCTCCCGTACATATTATATTTTTAACGATTCTATAAAATGGCAAATGATTCTATATTAACCAAAAGTGCCAAAAATATTTCACAGCATTTCATAAACCCCACCACTCTATGCTTTGCGCAAACTGACGCATTCAAATATCGAATGCCTTTATGCCTGTCGTAGACACGTTATCACCACCGCATGGGAAATGCATCAGTGTGCTAACAGCATTACTAGTGAAAACCAATCCGTTTCAGCTCTACATAGCAATTCGAGGCTTATAGTCTAGAAAATAAGGGTGAAATATGGCAGCACGTGTAATAGAGTACTGTCGAGTACAGAGTGTTTCTAATTGAATTCTGTAACAGAACCTGGGGAGCGGTCGCGAATATTTGCCCAGCACTCGTCGGTAATTAGTCCTTTTAATTACTGATTCCGGTTACATGCGATACATAGAGCTGGATTAGATCGTGATACCCACTGGGGCTGTAACGAGTAACGTCCTAAAACTTTTCTGTAAGTGTAAAACTGTTATCACGAATACTGAGTTCGTTGTCTTTCTAAATATTTGAAAAAAAGGTGACTGACTGATCTATCAACGCACAGCTCAAACCTCCGGACGGATCGGGCTGAAATTAAGCATAGGTACGGCTAGCTACTGTGGCGCAGGCATTCCACCAAGAAAGGTTTTTGAAAATTCAACCACTAAGAAAGAAAAATAGAGGTTGCTATATGTGCTGGCACTGAAATATTGTGTTGTCAAGCCCAAAAAAAATTGCAAAAGTTGATTGGAAATGATTCCCTAAGTTAAGTATTAACATGGTATTGATTTTGGCAACACGTGAGTAGCAAGAATCTGTATTTTTTGAAAACTATTAACTTAATCTCAACTGTAAATAATAAAGATCACTTTCCTAATTTGCATTGTATAATCCATTACTCTGTCTGTCTGCTATGTCTTCACGACCTAACTGTTTAACGGATTTTGACGAAATTTGAGGTTGTGTCCAAGGGAATGACATAGGTTTACATCTTTACTTTACATCTTGGAAAATCAAAAAGTACTCACATGATTTCCAAACACCTATAATGTTGGAATATAGTATTAACCCACGCGTATGAAGTCGTGGCATCACTACAGTGTAACAACACTTTTGCTTTTTGTTTGCTATTGGGACTCGCGATCACGTGTTGTATAATCGATTTGTATGGTTCGATCGAGTATGACAGTGGCCTGCATTCTGTAATGATGACTAAGATTTCGGGGCCGCAGTAATCGCCACTCCACTATTCGTTTGTCTGTCGAGCGCGCGCCGAGTGGCCCTCGGCTCCGGTTCGCTGGAAACAAACTATTTGAGCACATCTGCGATTGTAATGGAATACGCAATTGTCATGTTGTTTGCTCGCCTCACGCCGCCGGGGGAGGCGTGTTTGCACAGTGTTTCGCTTATTACAAGCTTTTTAATCGGCTGTCAACACTCAAGACTTCGCGCACTCCAGCTCGGGCACTCCGAGCGAAATGATGACTCGGAATTAGTCATAAATTGATTAGGGAATACAAATTAGCATACTTTGCATACTGGAGTGGGCTAACACACTTGTGTAGTTATAAGTGGTACTTGAGGTTATTGTCTATGGAATCAAGTTGTAGGCTAGCGAGTCAGCGCCTTTTTATCTCTATTACCGATATCATATAGTCTATTAGTACTTTTTACATGTTTATTCCATCTCTACTGTACTGCTATAGAAATATATTGTACTTATTAGTTTCTTTAAAAACTCAAAGTGATGCTTTTGATTTACTCTGTAAGAGAAATGTCCTAAATAATCGAGAATCCATCACATTTTTCACTGAAAAATAATTGTTAATGTTTTATTCCTATGTCACAACGAGAAAGAGAATTCTCTCTTTTTGAATGATCCTCTCGCAATAACTGTTTTTAAAAGCTATTTCATCTTCTCGACGCACAAAACGTGAGTAATATTTAGGTACATAATCAATGGGTTACGTAAATACTCAAGTGACACTACATCCCTATGCAGCCTATGATTCTCTTTTAAATTGCAAGTTTTGCAAATCTTTTTTTTTAAATTAATTTTGCATCTTGTAAAAGCTTCAGCGGTTCGCTGACTTAGCATCAGCAAACTACTGAAGTTTTCGCCAACCAATAAAGTTTTCCCCGACCAAAGTTCAGCCAACCAACAAAGGTCAGCCAACCAACAAAGTTTTCGCCAATCAACTGAAACCGGCTAAGTCCACCTAGGTGTGACACATTTACACCGTAACTAATTATTCTATTTACTTTTCCGGAACTCAATAATGTTGTCGTATAAAAACAAATGGAACATTTGATACTTTGAAGTGTGTAGCGACGAACACTAATACATTGCTTGTTATTGTAACACGTCGCCACTTAGCGGCGTCTGTGACACCCGATATTGCGCTCAAGACGCCCTCGATACAAGCCAATGACAGCCTTATTACCTGCATAATAAGGTGGTGAAATAGTCAGCTCGATTGTATCCACATAACAGGCGGAAAATATCCCGATGTGACGAAAAAAAATTGTTTCCTCCGCGCTGAAGCTACTAGCTTGTAGATATAGACTGCAGTGAAAGATAGACAGGAAATCAGTCGTTAAATATGAATCCCAAGGATGCTGAGTTTTTAATAAGAAAGAAGCCGATTGTCGCTTATCGCTATCGCGAAATAGTGTTAATTTTACCATAACTCTTATATGAAATGCTTCATTTTTATGAAAACGTTTGTTCTGCGCGTGTTATCTCTCGGTTTCATGCAGCATTTTACTCATACCTGAGACACTATTGTGCTTCGAGTTCCTTAAAGTTATTATGAAGTTCATTTTCAGCTTCTTGTAATGTTATTTTATATATGTCACCGTAAGATTGTAAAAACTGTGAGATTATAATCTAACTCGCGAAATCGCAAAGTGTCGAAATATTACAATTTAACGCATTATTTTCCGGTAGATTGTACTCTGCTAGGTTTATTAACCCGATAGAACTTAAGTGCCTTAGTAAGGTGGTAGGCGCTACCTGATTATTTATGTCGAAACCTGAACTAACCTACATGAAACAGACAAGAAAACGTAAATACAATGAATATTTCAAAAATTGAAACTCAGAACATTGAACGGTTCACAATCTTTCGACAGTTTACAATTTCGCGAGTTAGATTGCAATCTAACGCTTTTTATCTCGATAGATTGTAATCTCTTTTCTCTTTCTTGTAGGTTAGGTTAGGGTTAGACATAAATAATTAGGTAATCGGGTTAATATAGGTACCTAACAGATTACAAAATACCGAAAAATAATGCGATAAATTGTAAACAGTTGTTACTGTTCACAATCTTTCGATAGTTTACAATCTATCGAGATAAAAAGCGTTAGATTACAATCTAACGGCTTTTTAAATAACTGTGACATATTTAGAGCAACTTTTTAACTAGAAACTTTGAATTTAAGATTTCGTAAAGCTTTTATAATATTACCCAAAGCGGTGATTTACCCTCTTAATGAGCTGAACATTTGCTGGCAAACTTAAATGTGCGCGATCCGGAGGCGCCACTGTCTATTAAAAAATCACCATTTGGGATTTTCATTAATGTACTTCAATGATCTTTTATAATATATATAATATCATTGATGTACTTAATGTGTAGCTTGCATAATAATTATTACCTATATCGAGCATGGTATGGTACCTATGATGTTTTTATGAACTTGGTCTATATTCTCTATGTCTATATATTGATATGGAAATTACTTTCATGCAATAGAAGTTTACGGATAGAGTGCTATATTGCAATATCGTAGTGTAAATGTTCACCAGTGTTATTTAAACATAAGTGACTCCTTGTATTCGCCAATGAACTTAGGGCACAGGGGCAACCTTAAGGTCTTGACTCCGACCGCTTATATAAACCCATTGTTTCTAACACATACCCCAAACAGCCCTTACCCCTAACTTCCAAATAAAAAATGGCGTCCTTCTAAACAATGCCACGCGAAACGACCATCGCTTTCTTTGGTTTAGAAACAATAAAAAAAAACGCGGCCATCATGGTAAAAAATAACGTCAAACTCGACGGGATTCCCTGTGGCGTTCCAAATATGAAATTCTCGAGTAAAAATGGCGGCGCAGGCAATTTTTACAAATGGCTGGCGGGCCCCCACCGGGCAGGTGGTTTGTTTTCTGCGAACCGCTTTTCAGACTTTGCTAGGGTTGGAGACCAAAACACACGGCGGATGCACGCATAGAGTAGCCCGAATCCCGATACGTGCCATGTACTAAGACTGTACTGATTCACACAGAAACGTGACGTACCAAGTACGTTGTGATGACGCAACGAGTAACAAATAAATTATGCACCAGCCATGAATTCATATAAAACTTGCCCAATTTTTTTTGTAGCGACCTTATTATGAAAACAATTATTGCTATACCTACCTACCAGTGTAACCGAAATCGCCCCTTATTGGCTAACTATTCAAAACATATTATACGCCAAAATCCATTGTCGCAGCAAGAATACCATTATTTCATTAAAACAATGATAGATGCAGGTTTTTCGGAATAAAGCGGCAGTTCTTAGTCAAGTCAGTCAGTAATTAAGTGCTAGTAGGATATAAACCTAGTTGGTACCTAATGGAAAACTTGTCCCGGGTATTCTACGTTCATAGACTAACGACAAAAGCACGTAATTGAGTAATTCGAGACAGTCGTATCTCTCGACCTCACTAATTAACATTTAACGGGATATTTTCAAAAACCTCACGTCCTACCTAAGCAAATCTCTTCCCAACCTCACTTTAAAAGGGTGTATTCAAACAAATATTTGAAGAAAATACTGGTCTATGCTGAGAAATTGTAAGTTGATTTTCCGATGGGGCATGCAGGATTGGCATATGATCTGTGACATCGGCCGGGGCGTGCGCGGTGACGTTTGACGTTTGGCGGATTCATTACTGAGACAAAGCCGGGGTTAGGGGGGGCGCGGGGGTGAGGCGGGGCGGGGGGGGGGAGGGGACACGAGGGGCCCCACCCCCCGCGCCCGCACCAGCCACTTTCCTAAATCAGCAGCGATGTGTATTGTTTAGTATTCTGCGGTATTAGTTCATCAATTGACAAGTACTTACCTAGTAAGTCGCAGGTACTACATCGTTTCAGTAATTGTTAATTACTATCTATAATGTTATAATATATTAAACTCATCTATACTATAACATTATAAATGCGAAAGTTTGGATGTATGGATGGATGTTTGATAATCACGCCCGAACAGCTGAACGGAACGGAAATTTGTCACAGAGATACATTATAGTCTGGAATAACACAAAGGAAATAACACAATATCAAGGAGTTAATTAGGAGGAAAATTAAGGAGTTCCCGCAGAAACCAAGCAATCTCAATCCACGCGGACATAGTCGCGGGCATTAGCTAGTTATAACTAAAAACATGACGCCCGCAACTTGTTTCGCATAGATTTAGGTCCTTTAAAGATCCCGTGGGAACTCGTTAATTTCCCGATATAAGCACAAAATAGATATCCTGCTTATGTCTTTCCCCGGGGTGTAACGTACCTACCTCGTTACTAAATGTTAAAATGGGTTGCAAATAATTGGGCCGTGAAATCGTAGTAGGTAGAAAGGCTGGCCCTACTTAAGTATTTTTAGGGTTACTTAGGTATGTAAGCCGAGTATGTAACTCGCGCGCGAGTTGAATGCAGAGTAAATGTATGTGTCGCCCTACATTTGCGCGCGAACTGTACAACAAATTTACTCAGAAAGTGTCTTGCCGTTACATACTTAGAAGTTTAAAAAATATTTTCTTCCGAGTCGAATTTCAGCAATGGCGGCCAATTTCCACACAGATTAGCCATCTGTGCGCGAGATAGGTCTGCAAACATAGATGGAGAGAGAGAGCAAAGGAATAGAGTGTGCTCTATTCCTTAGCTCTCATAGCCTGATGGGACGGGAAATCCGACACGAATAGAGAGAGATATGGCGCTGGGCTTTACGTGCTCTCCGAGGCATGAGAACCTCTTGACAAAAAAGCCCAATAGGTACGTATAAGACCTAGGGCATTGGACTCTAACTCGGTACTTCGTCATCCGCAGGCCAACATACTAACCTCTGAACCAACGAGGCAATAAGAAGTTGAATGTCATCAATTTCAAATTCAATTTCAATTTATTTTGTAAAAAAGCTTACAAAACCACACATACAATATACTTACAAGAAAACTTACTAAGTAATAGTTTGGCCATTTGCGTGGGTGGTTGGGTCTAAACCTAGAACTAGAAGAAAACTAGTTAACTGTTTAGGATTTCAGGGCCATTGTGTTCACGAATTTGACGAGCCGCAAGGCTCGTCAAGTCTAACCAGCCCATTGCCGGCTCACTACTGAGCGCGAATCTTCTTTCGGAACGAGAAGGCTTTGGTAGACCACCACGCTGACCAAGTGCGGATTGGCAGACTGCACCCACCTTCGAGAACATCATAAAGAGCTATGCAGGCATGCAGGTATCCTCACGATGTTTTCCTTCACAGTTTGAAGCAAGTGATGTTTCATTTCTTAATCGTAGTTTTCTGTAGTTATAAAAAACTAGCTAATGCTTGCGACTATGTCCGCGTGGATTAAGGTTTTTGGTTCCCACGGGAACTCCTTAGGTTTCCAGAACAAAAAGTAGCCTATGTGCTATTCCAGACTATAATCTATCTCTGTGCCAAACTTCTGCCAGATCCGTTCAGCCGTTGGGGCGTGATTGAGTAACAAACATCCATACATCTAGACATCCATACATCCATCAAAATTTTCGCATTTATAATATTAGTATAGATGTGTGGTATTTATGGTTTTTATGTTATATTTATTACTTATTATATATATGTATATGTATTATAGTTTGTAGCTTTATATAAATATTTTTATTTATTTTGTTATTTCTGCACCATCTACCGGTTGTTTCTGTGGCTATGTTCTTTTAAACCATTGGTTGCCTGGAAGAGATCGCTGTGAAGCGATATGGCCGCCAAATTGTATACTTCCTTTGTTATTAGCTAAGTTTATTTTTATTATTGTTTTTTGGTGTACAATAAAAGTATATTCATTCATTCATCCATACATCCATCCATCCATCCAAACTTTGGCATTTATAATATTAGTAAGATAGGTACTAACCGCTAAGGTGTGGCTGCGAGCTCTGGCTGTAGGGAGACTTGATCTGTGGGAAACCTGCCGACAACAAACATACTACATTAGTTAGAAGAACAAGGAAATCTTACAATAGTTGCACAGTCACAGTACAATGGAATCCTGACCATTAAACTAGGCAAAATGAAAAATACAAGCACAAAACTTTTTATACGACTGCCTGAAAAAAGGAGTATATTGTTTTCAGGGTTCATGTATGTATGTGAGTTTGTATATTCCACCATAACTTCTATACGCCTAAGCCGATTTTGATAAATGAGGTATCGTTAGAATCCCTAGCTTATTCCGGGTGACATGGGCTAGTAAAATTGAAAAAAGATTGATGGGGTAACCATGGTGCCGCATTATAGACTAAAGTTGAAAAAAAATTCGAAAATAAGATTAATTATATAATCATCATCTATAAAATGATGAGTAGATTTCAAAAATATATAACACTATAGTTCAATATCCAGTGATTCACAAAAAAATATCATTTAATAAAAATGTGAATAAGATTCTAATTTAACTAGATTAATTTAGATTTTTTTAACTTCTTAGTTCGTTTTTTGCTAAGGCAGTCGTGTTTTTTAATTTTTTTCATTATGACTTGTTTATTCAAGTAGACTCTAACAAGTGCTTTTGAACAGTCGAGTGAATCTACCACTGGTTCGGAATACCATTTCTACCGAGAAGAACAACCACCGAATTTCTTATTCGGTGGTTGCTCTTTTTAACCGACTTCCAAAAAAGGGGGAGGGTCTCAAATCGGCGCGTAATAATTTTTTTTGAAAAAATTAAGTTACAATTACATCAATGTGTAGATACACAAGTAACCGCTGTCCTTAGCATTGTTGGAGCGAGTCAAATCCATGCTCTTTTACTTTTAAGAGCATACTTATAATTAAATCAATAGCTATCAATTTCAATCAATCATTTTTAAAAGTTTAAAAATAATTTTACACGGTTGCCGGTACATTTAACCACATGGCCAGAACGGTTTCTCCACTTCTTTACATTAATTAAGCGACAACAATTATTGCACTCCCAGGAATTCCAATTTAAAACTCCTTGCCGCGATTCCCCGGCTCCGGCCCGGCTGCGGCGGTAGCCCGGCTCCGGCCCGGCCGGGAGGGGGGGCTTCGCGTCGTTTACTTTTCGCCACAGACGAAAGAATTACTTTTCGGCTTCAATACGGCGTAAACTTTTATAGACAGCGTCAAAAATATTGTGAACAAGTGATATTCTATAAAATTGAAAGTTAAACCGACTTCATCACACACTCACAAAACAGTCCATATCTTGAAAACTGCTCAATCAATTTTGATGAAACTTGCACTGTTCCCTAAGTTGAAGAAATTATAAGCGAATAAAATAATAATAGTCACAATCAGATTTATAGTTTCGCAGAAATCCGCGGTCAAACATACATACGTATCCCTACCTATGAAATTTTGTATATTTGTTTGGAAGACCTCATAGATATTTTGCGATTCCAATAATATTGCATCATCGAATTGATAACCTCCTTTTTTGAAATCGGTTGAAACATCACATTGTTGACGACTTTTGACGATCTCCCTGATGCAATGGTCAGTGTTGTGGCCTTACAAGTGGGAGGTCCTGGGTTCGAACCTTAGGTCAATTTGAATATTTATATTTCTGAATTTTCTCTGATCAAGTCTGGGAGGTTATGGCCGTGACTAGTTATAACTCTACCGGCAAAAACGTGCCGCCAAGGAATTTAGAGCCTATGCACACGTTGTATAGTTTCTGCGTTCAAAAAGTCGATTGTAGCATTTGTATCGATACAAACACGCCCATAACGTGCATTGACAGCGCGTTTGTATCGCGTTGTGTGCGCGTTTTAATGGCGAGATGCCTTGTCTACCTTCTATCTCGTAATATATCTCGTACCTAATTGTGAAAAACGCGCGTCCACAACGCGTATGTATTGACGTGTTTGTGCCGATATAAACGCGCGTTTGACTTTGAGGACGTATGCAGAGGTTCCTGGTTCCTGGTACGTATGCAGAGGTTACTGACGGTAGATTCACTCGACTATTCAACAGCACTTGTTAAATGTCTACGATTTGACGCGCGTATCGATTTGAAAATCAAAGAAACACAAATCGGTTCCGAAACCATAGAGATACATAAAAAACATACACGCCAAATTGAGAACCTCCTACTTTTTTGGAAGTCGGTTAAATAGATTCCAAGGGATTTTTCAAAACCTAAATCCACACGGGCTTTTGCATCATCTAGTACCCACCATAATAAGCAGATTCCTCATTCTCATTTACGTCAGCTGTCTTGTCTTTTGTCTGAGCGCCTTACTACAGAGTGCAGACAGACAAATTTTATTTTTGTCTCAGAAAAGTTAAATCCATTTTGGGAATCAGCTGAGGGTTTATTCGGCGAGATTGCCTTTTGGGTCATTAAGTAACTGCTTAATAAAAGGTACAGTCGCATTCTCTGCATTGCCCACTTTACTTGGCTTTATCTACAATATTTATTGTATTTGAGCATACGATTTGAAACATTTATATTTTTTACTAGATGATGCCCGCGACTTCGTCCGCATGGTTTAAGTTATTTTGATTCCCGTGTGAACTTTTAATTTTACAGGATAAAAAGTAGCCCCTCCCCGAAATAGAACCTATCCCTGTACCAAATTTCATAAAAAATCGGTTGAACAGATGGGTCGTGAAAGTGTAGCAGACAGACAGGCAGTCACACATTCGCATTTATAATATAAGTATGGATTCCACTACAAGTTCGCCCTTGACTGCGATCTCACCTGACGGTAAGTGCTGATGCAGTCTAAGATGGTAGCGGGCTAACCTGTTAGGTGTATGGCAGTTATATTTAAACCTTTATCTCTAGTCAGTTCTACACGGCATCATACCGGATCGTTAAATCGCTTGGCAGTACGTCTTTGTCGGTACAGTGGTAACTAGCCACGGCCGGAGCCTCCCGCCAGACAAGATAAGAGAAAATTCAGAATTTGACCCTGCTGGGAACCGAACCCGGGAGTTCTCACATAAAGACAACAGCGCTCACGACTGCGCCACGGAGGTGTCGTCTTTTTTGAAAGGACCTACAACATAAAATCAAAATATATTAAACCCACCATACACATCTCTAAAACCTCAGGTAATAGTGTGGCTCCACAAAAGGCCAACACACAAGTGATTGCTAAAATCTATATTTTTCTACCTCTATCATATTCCACTCCAGTATAAGGATTAGACAAAAAACCGCACAACGGGACTCGGACTAAAGATATAAAGCAGACGGAGTGTTTGCTAACAAACTTGTAGTTTCACTTTTGCTTTTTTAAAACTTCAAACTTCAATGTTTTTTATTCCAATAAACATCTTAAAGTGCTTTTGAATCGTCGAGTAAATCTACCGCTTTTTCGGTTTACCATTTCACCCGTGAAGAGCCAGCAATAAACTCGGCGTTTGCTCTTTTCTATCAATCAAAAATAGGACATTAAAAGTGAAATTATCAGCATTTTGAAGGACGCGTGGCATAAGTCCTGTAGCACATGTAAATTAACTACTTTGGTTAAGCAGCGTTGTACCAAGTCAGTAGACAGTAACTTAATGGAGGTTTTCGGTCCCTCTTAAAAACTTAAAACCATCGGTCCGTTGTGTTATAAGAAAGAAAGAAAGAAATCTTTATTCAGGGATACAAGACAAAAAAACAGACTTATAAGAAGAAAAAATGGCGACATGAGACTTGATCCCCAAAATGGTCTTCACTCAGCATGTGCTATACCTGTTAGGATACAGCGCTGATCTTCCGTGAAGCCAGTATGGTTGGATAACTGACAACAATAAAATTATTATAGTACATGAATCAAAACCATGAGCAAGAATACGTGACTTTCGTTACTACTTCTTAGAAGATTCCAAGAAACTATATCATAAAAGATAGCTTGCAGCTTTGAGATGGACATAGGATACTTTTTAGCCCAGAAAATCACTGAACGTGGAATTATACAGTATGAAGCATCATCTATGTGTATTATTTCTACGAGTATCCTGTCTGCGTGCAACAATACATAGTACATTCTATCTGAACCACAGATTCGGTTGAACTGTGTTAACTTCGCCTATCTATCTTTTCCGTGTAGCCTGCGGCGGTGTAATGTAATCGCGGCTCTGGACAATCGATGTCGAAGACGTTTACCCGACTATTATTCTTCCCCGCATCGAGTTAATTTCTCAAGCACAAAGGGAATAAAGACTTCCTCAATTACGCGTTACTTGCGACGCAACGCGAGTGGGCCGTAATGGCTGTGCTTTTGTCCGGGGAGGTGATGACCGGACCGCCGCCATTGTTGTGTCGTGAGGAATAACAAGCCACTCGTGAGCTCGTGAGCGGCACACGCGGTCTCCTCTCACTGCTACAGGACTCACGAGTTGCTCAACTCGATCACTTACGTGAGTTAGAGCCGAGGTTCCAGGTTCCTGCGAAGAAACCAATTAGGTTTGATGACTTCCCAGTGGTGAGCGCTGTGGCCTTAGAAGTAGGAGGCCTCATGTTCAATTTGAAAATTTAATATTTCTGAATTCAAGTCCGGTGGAAGGCTCTAGCTGTTTCTAGTTACCACCCGATCGGCAAAGACTTACCAAAGACCAATTTAGCATGCCGATATATATATTTTTTTTATTTAGTACCAAAAAGTTATAAAATAAGAATGAAAACATACATAGTGGACTAGGAAGCACTTATCTCTATAAGAGATCTCTACCAGTGACCCTTGGCAGTGAGAAAGGATGTGGAGGAAGAATACGTACAACAAGATATGAGATAGAATGTTCTGTTATTCGCTTCCAATATATGGGGCCACACTTCCAACTCTTAAAGCTATACTTCAGCAATATTACTCAAAATGACAGTTTGATGTCATGTACCTCGATGACTCCAAAATCATACTATAATATTATAAATGCGAAAGTGTGTTTGTTTGTTGGTTTATTGGTTTATTGGTTTGTCCCTCAATCACCTACACCACATTCGTTGCGCGTCGGTTTTTTGGAAAACTCCCGCGGGAACTCTTTAATTTTCCGGGATAAAAGCCTGGAGTAGCCTATGTGCTATTCCAGTAGCCTATGTGCTATTCCAGTATAATCTATCTCTGTGGCAAATTTCAGCCAGATCCGTTCAGCCGTTGGGGCGTGATTGAGTAACAAACAACCATAAGTCCATCCAAACTTTCGCATTTATAATATTAGTAAGATGATACCTTCTGCAAAATTAACATCTATGTAGGTACCTATACCAGCTGTCTTCACAAATAAATCAATTTGATTGTATTTGTTTTAAGAATTGAGAGACGAGCGGCCTAGTCATATCGATTCGATTAGTCGATTGCGATTGTTAAAAACGTCGACTCAAGTCGGATTCAAATTGGATGGGTGATCGAATTTGGAAAACTTGCCTCGGAGAGCACATTAAGCCGTTGGTCCCGGTTATTAACATCTGATACCTAATAATCGTAAGTAACCTAAGATTTGAAATATTAAACTCTTTGTCGTATGCGTAAGGGCCTGGGAAACCACAATCCCAAGAAAACCTATACCGTTATGTAATTAATGGAATTAGGTTACGACCCTCAGCAATGACGAATACGACGCAGAAAGAGAGAATTGAATAAAAAATTGGTATAATATAATATAATGAGTCATAAGCAGGTTTAATAAAAGCTGCCAAACTCTTTTCAGGGTAGCCCATTTTCAGCAGAACTGTTTTTTTAAGTATAGTATACCTTCTATGCTAGCCAGTAGTTAGCTACTGACGGTAGATATAATCATTATTCCAACTTTATGTGGGTCGAAACCACCTCATTGTAAAGATATCGCGTGTGCTTTGTCCCGGGAAAAAAATCCTCAACACCTTGTCATTGACAATACAGCGAGATGATTAGAAGGGCCTCCTTCAGACGCCATTGTCACCTCTGTCAACATTGGCCTGCTTAGCTCTATAGCACTTCACATTATAATAGGAAGCTCATAAGCTGTTGATTTTTGTAAGGATCACTTCATTAGAGGAATATATCTCGTATTATGTTTTGTTCTTGTACATTGACTGCAATCTGTTGATGCAGTCAAAGATGGAAGTGGGCTAACCTAATAATGCAGTTTTTATTAAGCCCATGTCTCTAATCGGTGTCCTAACGACATCACACCAGAACGCATGCAGCCCGCTCATAGAATATCGGCCCCATGAGAAAGCTTCCGGACCCGTACTGCCAACGAATAAAGCCATATTACTTTATTATTGTTAACTTTCGTGGTTTAGAATTATAATCCTTATTTCAGGAACGCCAAGGCAACTTTATTGCTTTAAACGTTGGCAGTATGGCCCCAGTAGGGTCCACACTGCAGGCGATGGAGAGAGCCAAACTCAGAGTTTCTTTACGCGATCAAATCAGAAATGACGTAGTCCACAGAACTAAAGTCATGTGACAGGTCTGAGACATTCTGAAAAGGTACTTTGGCTTCACTCAGACTTTAACTTAAAATGAAAAATATTTTTGAAAATTAATATACGTGCAGCAGCAGTTCATCCTGACTGTTTCGAGCTGTCCATCCTGACTGCTTCAAGCTGTCCGTGTATGGTCGGCCTTACTGGTAAATAATGTTAACGAATACGAAACGATGGAAAAAACGTCACTTTAGTGAACGAGGCATTGGATTACAGCGTCAATGAGATTACGGTTATTGTCATTTTAGTCAATGTGGCCACTTGACATTTTAAATAGCTATCGACTTTACAACATACAAACTACAATGACGCTTCCGCATGCTTACAGCTTAAGCGATTTCCAAATAAATTTAATGAAAAAAAGTACCTACAAAAAACAGTACCTACTTTATTACTGGCAGATACCTACATATTTTCGTATTTTAGTATGTATTTGATCCTTATTTG
Organism: Erebia palarica; assembly: GCA_964035005.1. Lineage (NCBI taxonomy): Eukaryota > Metazoa > Arthropoda > Insecta > Lepidoptera > Nymphalidae > Erebia > Erebia palarica. The sequence continues at coordinate 16,520,653 of OZ035989.1, forward strand.
ACCTGATACGAAGTTGGGAAGCACCTTTCAGTATCCTAATTTTTTGAGAATCTGATCTCTCTCATTTTTACGATTTGCAAAAGTCAGCGTTTTCTATTGACGCGTTGCAGAACTTTCTCATTCGAGAATCGAATGGATATTTGACTAGGACTAGGTACTAGGTACTAGCAGTAGAGGATCTCCCAAAACTCGTAATATACACGTCTCGTGTTAGTATTATGTTGAACTAGCCCGGGACTTCGTCCACGTGGATTTAGGTTCTTTAATTTTCCGGGATAAAAAGTAGTCTATGTGGTAATAATCTCTCCATTCTAAGTTTCAGCCAAATTTGTCGAGTAGTTTTTGCGTGAAAGAGTAACAAATGTATGTACGACTAGCAGATGCCCGCGACTTCGTCCCCGTGAAATAATTTTTTAAATTCCCACGGGAACTTCCTAATTTTTCGGTTTAATATACAGCTATGACATCCACAAGTAATGTAGCTTACTATTGGTACCAGAATTATCAGAATCGGTTCAGTAGATCTAGAGATTACCCCCTACAACGTCACAAACTCATACACTCACAAACTTTACCTCTTTATAATATTAGTATAGACACATACAAACTTTCGCCTTTATAATATCAGTATGTTAACCATTTTTATACGACTGCCTGAAAAAAGGAGTATAATGTTTTCAGTATGTATGTATGTATGTGAATTTGTATACTCTACAATAACTTCTATACGCCTGAACCGATTTTGATAAATGAGGTATCGTTAGAATCCTTAGCTTATTCCGGGTGACATAGGCTAGTAAAATTAAAAAAAATTGATGGGGTGATCATAGACCCGCATTAAAGACTAAAGTTGAAATAAAAACGAACATAAGATTAACTATAATATAATCATCATCTAGAAAATTATGAGTAGATTCCAAAAATATTTAATACTATAGTTCAATATCCAGTGATTCACCAAAAAATATCATTTAATAAAAATGAGAATAAGATTCTATTTATCTAGATTAATTTAGATTTTTAACTTTTTAGTTCGTTTTTTGGTAGGGCAGTTGTGTTTTTTAATATTTTTAATTATGGCTTGTAAACTATCGATTCGAGTTAAAATGTCACCTCAAACTTTGGTGACGTCACACTCCAATAATCCTACACAAAACACGCGTTTTGACGTTTGAAAAAGTTGCTAATTTGACTAGTTGTCAAATACCCAATTGTGCACAGAGAGCGCCTCTGCCCGGAGCAGCCGCGTCTAACGAGCTGATCACTGCGTTCGGTGTCAGCAGCCGGCGAAACTCCTCTAATTAACAGAAATGTTCCGGAAGTATAACCCGCCCTACGCCAGCCTTTCATTGAAGCTGTATTAGCTGATGCGCGCGACTTCGTTTACTTGGATTGAAAGATCTAGACCCACTACAGAGACAAGTAGCGGCAAGTAGTCTGAGGTTGTATGGAGCTGGGCCCATGTTACTAGTGGTTCGCCCCGAACTGAGAGCTCGCGGTATCCATATTTTAACTATATATTGTAATAATTAACTTTTAACATTAGACGCAAAAGAGCTGAAGAGTTATTGGAGAAACAAATAAATTTTTACAGAGCGACCATCTATTGACATAATTGTGAAGTTCTGTTAAAAATACTGAAACTCATTAAAAATTAAATAATTTCGTTTCCTTACAATATTTATCTAATTTTAGTTTTTGTTGTTCAAGTACAGGATATAATTCAAATAATTGATCAAGTTTCAGGCTCAGCCCATTTCGTCAATTTTAGGGGAAAATTTTAAAAAAAATACATTTTTGTGCTCTTCCTAATTATCTTTAAAATGATATGCCGCAATACTATGTAACGCTATAAAAAATATTTTACTTCGCACTCACTTCTATGAAAGCCCCCCTGAAATAATTTTTTTTATAACTTTTTAAGCCATATTCGGCTGGAGGCCATCGGTTTACATATTATATTTAAATTTGAAGTAATTAAGTTCAGTAATTCAGAAGTCATAAGGCTCTGACAGACGGACGGACGGGCAAGTGCAAATTCACTCAAGTAGACTCAGAGAAAAATATTTTATTATATTACTTCGCTTCGCTCGGTCAATAAGCGACGCGGCCCGGAAAATTGGAAATGCAATGCGCGACGCGACCCCGTACAAACTCATACAAATAATATTTGCTATATACGTGCCGCGTCGCTCCGTGCATCTCAAGTGAGGCTAGACCTTAAGTTTTAAAAAATCTGGGACTCTTTGATTTTCCAGCATAGGTAAGCAGGTAGTTGACCCTGAAAAGGTGACAGGCGCACTTTCGAATTTATTTTATTGAAATTATTCGTATTTTGTTTTGAAATATTTATTGTACCTATCAAATTAAACTAGCATGTCTGCTATAGTCAAAGTTTTTCACAATTTATTCGAAACAAGTCATAACTTAAAAAATTAAAAAACACGACTGCCCTGCCAAAGAACGAACTAAAAAGTTAAATATCTAAATTAATCTGATTAAATTAGAATCTTATTCAAATTTTTATTAAATTATATTTTTTTTGTGAATCACTGGATATTGAACTATAGTTTTATATATTTTTCGAATCTACTCATCATTATCTAGATGATGATTATATAGTTAATCTTATTTTCGTCTAGATTAGTCTTTAATGCGGGACCATGGTCACCCCATCTATTTAAATTTTACTAGCCTATGTCACCCGTAATAAGCTGGGGATTCTAAAGATACCTCATTTATCAAAATCGGTTCAGGCGTATAGAAGTTATAGTGGAATATACAAACTCACATACATACATACATACATACATACATACATACATACATACATACATACATACATACATACATACATATATACATATACATACATACATACATACATACATACATACATACATACATGAACCCTGAAACAACTCCTTTTTTCAGGCAGTCGTATAAGAATACTTATACATATTAAAAATGCGAAAGTAGGGATGGGCTAGTGAATTTATTAATAAAACTGACATAATTACCCTAACATGAAAGCCCGTAGCTTTAAAAAAAATTACATATCGCGGATGAATGTAGAGTCGATTGTTTTTATCCAACTTTGCTGCATCTTGCATAATTTGTTAGATTTAGGGAAAATAGCTGTACGTGCGGGATGTACCATAACGATCCTCTACCAAATTCCAGTAGGTACCCCCTTAACAAACGACGTGAAAGAGGGCCATTATTAAAAAAAATGCAACAACCTATTACATATCCCGACTTCGATGTAGAGTCGATTGTTTTTATCCAAATTTGCTGCATCTTGCATCTGGCATGATTTGTTAAATTTAGGCGAAATAACTGTACCTATTGATACGTGCAGATATACAATTACGATCCCCTACCGAATTCCAGCACCCCCTTAACCGACGTGAAAGAGGGTCAGTATTAATGAGTCACGACTCGCGATGAACCGTTAGCCGTCAATCTTCGTAATTTGTCCCTCAATGATAAGTATTTCATTGTGTAATGATTACGTGATTAATTAATACGCCATTAAAGTTCAGTGAAGATGTTTTGATCGATATTCAACCTTAGCTTCCGGTAGGTAGACTCAAAGTCAAAGTAAACAGTTTGACGAGTCTATTTAGGAAAAGATTTCCTAAATTGGGCGCACTCTTCTATAATAAAGTTCCACAATCAATTTTACACTTGCCTTTGCACAAGTTTAAAAGAGCGTGGATTTGACTCGCTCCAGCTTTTCCTGGGATTGTACTGCTGTAGTTTGTTGCCCGCCAACCCGCATTGGAGCAGCGTGGTGGGTCTAAGCTCTAATTCCCTCTCCTATGAGAGTGGAGGCCTCTGCCCAGCAGTGGGACATTAATGGGCTGTAATGGGCATTATGGGTGGTACTGCTGTAGTTAGTCATGTAAGTATGTTGATAATTAAGTTTTAAAAGAAAAAGAGCAATCAACTTGCTGGCTCTTCTCAGTAGGAATGGCATTCCAAACCAGTGGTATATTCACATGACGATTCAAAAGCACTTGTAAAAGTTTATTTGAATAAAAAACATTTGAATTTGGATTTGCGTATGCGGACAGAACTGTGTTTTTATACTGGTTGTAAATTGAATTTAAAGTCGTAGTTCGATAACGATATTCATTTTGGTGTTTTTATAATGCTGATAATTCATGATACATGGGTTCAAGCCAATTTGGGAATTTATAATTTCTTAATTTTCTCTGGTCTGGTCAGTTTCCTCACGATGTTTTTTTCTTCACCGTTGTAACAAGTGGTATTTATTGTTTAAAACGCATATCAGTAATTTTAAAAAAGTGCGTGCCCGAGGATCGAACCCCTGACCCCAAACAACTAAACCACTAAGCTATCACCGCTTAGGTATTAAGTACACATAAATTACTCCAAATTGGTCTATAATTGCGGGTAGTGCGACATTACATGAAACATTCAACAACACATCCGAGGCGTCGCGGCGGCCATCTTGCCGCATTTAAATTCACCTCACGTCGCAACGCTTGTACACACTCGGTTGCGATGCAAACGATCATACGTGATGTTTACGCGAATCTAACCCTTATGAGAGGGGCAATAGAGACCCCGGGTGCTCGAGTAGGTGTCGGAGTAGCGTGAGTGTTTTTTAATCTATCGCGTTTAGTCTGGTTAAGCTGGAATTCATAATCTCGCCTGATTTTGTTGAAAAATCTTTTTTGTATAGACACGTTCTATTTTGGCAAGTTTTTTTTCACGTCTTGTGAAATGAAATGAAATGATTTATTTAAAGTCAAGACTCTACCACCGGTTCGGAAAGGTGATGGTTATAGTTCAGGCCGTAAAGAATACAGACAATCCGTGCTGATATAAATGCGAATGTGTGTGTGTCTGTCTGTATGATACGCGTTTTAATTTAGGTGCGGTAAAGCTAAAATGCCAATTAAATTTTCACATTTAATTTTGTTATTATCTAACCGTATATGTAAGATTGTAAGAACTGTTAGATTATAATTTAACTCGCGAAATTGTAAATTGTCGAAAGATTGTGAACCGTTCAATATTCTGAGTATCAATTTTTGAAATATTCATTGTATTTACGTTTTCTTGTCTGTTTCTTGTAGGTTAGGTTAGGGTTCGACACAAACAAACAGGTAGTGCCCGACCGCAGGCCGGGCACTTAGGTTCTATCGGGTTAATAAACTTAACAGATTACAATCTACTGGAAAATATTGCGTTAAATTGTAATCTTTCGACACTTTGCGATTTCACGAGTTAGATTATAATCTAACGGGTTTTACAATCTTACGGTGACATAATTATATAAGCTACCCAATGTAAATTATTCACATTCACGCTGTTTAGCTAAAACTGCTGGAATTGAAGGAGTCTACTTAGGTAGGTACATCGATATTAATCCGTACTCATATTATAAATATGCGAAGGTGTTTCTGTCTGCCTATCTATCTGTTCAACAGATGGGATATAGGCAAACGTTTTATTTTTAGATAATCAGAGTTCCTATGCGAATTTCAAGAACCTAAATATCACGCGGACGAATTCGCGGGAATTATCTAATCTTCTATCTATATATATGTCACCGTAAGATTGTAAAAACCGTTAGATTATAATCTAACTCGCGAAATTCTAAACTGTCGAAAGATTGTAAACTGTTCAATGTTCTGAGTGTAAATTTTTGAAATATTCATTTTATTTACGTTTTCTTGTCTCTTTCTTGTAGGTTAGGTTAGGGTTCGACATAAATAATCAAGTAGTGCCCGGCCTTTTGTCGGGTTTAAAAACCTATCAGATTACAATCTACCGGAAAATAATGCGTTAAATTGTAATCTTTCGACAGTTTAGAATTTCGCGAGTTAGATTATAATCTGACGGTTTTTACAATCTTACGGTGACATATATAAAAGCGAAAGGTCACTGATTCATCACGATATCTCAGGAACTATAAAGCATACAGACTTGAAATTTGGAATATAGATTCCTTCTATAGTGTAGACGGCCGCTAAAAACGATTTTGAAAAAATTCACCCCTAAGGGGTTGAAATGGGGGTTGGAAGTTTGTATGAAAGTCCTTTGTTTTTGAAGTTAGAGACATGAAAATTGACAATTAAGTTAAAGTTATAAATAATAAAAACTTATATAAGCAATTTTACGGAAATTCACCCCAAAGAGGGTGAAATGGGGGATGTAAGTCTTATGTGTTTTAAGTTAGAGACTTGAAAATCGGGATTTAGGTTATTAGTTTTAAATAATAAAAATCTGCCGCTATAAGTAGGCCTTTTGCAGCGGGAAAATCCCATTGGAAACTAGAAATTATACGCGGACGAAGTCGCGGGCGACCTCTAGTCACTAATAAAGTTCACTAAATGATACAAAATTTAGTCAAAACACGCAATCAGTCGTCTCCGTAATCCTACAACACCGCACATAAAGCCTAATGCAATAAATTAATATGTAATCAACTTTAGGGCGGGTTAATTGGAAATGGTCGTGTCACACTAAACTTGTAATCCTACAAGAATGCGGCGCGGTGACACCGTGACCAGCGTAGTAGGACCTCCGGGGGCCACACTGCCAAGCAATATTGTTTCGTTATTGTTGACTTTCGTGTTTTATAGAATAATTTTAATTTTATAGAATTACTAGCGAATGCCCGCGACTTCGTCTGCGTGGTTTGAGGTTTTTTGGTTCCCACGAGAACTCCTTAATTTTCCCTAATAAAAAGTAGCCTATGTGCCCAGACTAAAATCTATCTCTGTGCCAAATTTCAGCCAGATCAGTGATTGAGTAACAAACATCCATACATCCATCCAAACTTACGCATTTATAATATTCTATAGATAATCCTTGTTTTATGTTAATAATAATAATAATTGACATTAGTCAAGACTTAGGAACGTCAAGATACGTGACATCAAACTGTCATTTCGAGTAGTATTACTTTAAGCGTTGGCAGTACATCCCCTACACAGTCGCTGGTTAACCCTTGCGCTGTAGACTGGGGTACAAAATAATGTTTTAAACCTACTACATTTGAATACCTCCCTGGCGCAGTGGTGAGCGCTGTGAGCTTATAGTGGGAGGCCCCGGATTAGATTCCAGCAAGCATAATTTGGAAATTGATAATTTCTGAATTTTCATCAATAGTCATACTTGGTTCAGTGAACATTCCAATGTGGCATCGTTGGCTCAGCATCGTTGGTGACTAATTATAACGTATCGGTGACAAACGTGCCGTACATACTCTATCTGTACTAATATTATAAATCCGAAAGTTTGGGTGGATGGATGAATTTGTTACTCAATCACGCCAGAACGGACGAACGGGTCCAGATGAACTTTGGCACAAGTTATTTAAAATAAAGAGTTCACGTGGAAACCGAAACACCTCAACCCACGCGGATGATGTCGTGGGCATAAGTCAGTCTATTATAAAGGCAAGTGTACACCAGCTGGGGTTGTATCAGGGGTCCCGGGGGCTGGCGGTGGTGAGGCTAAGCTCGCAGCTATTTCAATTACCGAGGCCGGCTAATCCGCGAACAAAGCACCTCTTATAATTCCAGATGCACGCCAACTTGCCGGTTCGGAGGTAATTGAAATTTTATTGCCGGCAATTCCGATGCTCTAATAGATTCCTAACCCGCCCTTGCGTTACAGTTTTTTGTATCTGTTTAAATTAATGAAGTAATTAAAGCTACTTGGAATCTCTTTATTAAAAGCCTCAGATTTCAGACGCTTTATTTGTACTTGGGAGAGGAATTATGCAATCATGTCAATTAAAATATAATAGAAAAGAATTTGTTAGGTATATTAATTAGTTTATCAAAAGTTAGGTGCCTACTTAAAATCTAACTTAACTTAATCAGCTTCTAAAATGTGTTAACGAAAGGGCCCGAACTCAGCTAAATGTTACGTTCAAAATATAGTGCAACACTGTGAGTGTAAACCTGTAACTAAACAGTTCTTTCCAATTGTCTGTTTTTGTACAAAATTTAAAATTAACCACTGCTTCAAATAAGTTAAAAGAGACCCCTAAAATTGAGTGTTATTTATCCACATGCAAAAAATTATATTATTCATTCCAGTTTAAAAAAACATGAAATATTGCGAAGTCATAGTAAAAACATGAAAGGGGCCCAAAATGAGCGCAAATAACGCGGAATACGGTAGCCCCGCGCTGGGCCTGTGCAAATAAATCATAGTTTCCGCGAAGTGTGTCCACAAAAACTTGTCAAAATACGACACAAGTGTGGCGCCACCTCAGTGAGAACTAGCGATAATTATGTGCTTCTGTTGCCTTTCTGTCTAAGGGTTGTTTCATGGAAACTTTGAAAAAAAAAAATTGTAACTATGTTGGGTTCATCAAATTATAGACTTTTGAATCAGTATAGGTAAGAAAAGTAAGGTGATGGGCGAAGAAAAGATCAATGGTTGTATTAAGATTCAGAAATTTTATTAAGAAGAATAGTTAAGTAGTCTAAAAAGACTGACAGATTTATTTGATAAAAAATGTGAATAAGATTGGTTTGGATTATGGATTAAAGTAAAGTTATGTAGTAGGAGTTAGGTAGTAGCTATCAGCTTTTAGTAGGTATTTTTAAATGCTATCCTGTTAGATGGTTGAATTCAGTTTAAGTGATAATATTTTTACTTTTACGAACGTAAAGTCACCAAAAAATTAACAATTAATTAACAACGTGATAATAAAATAAAACGGTTAAAAATTACTTTAAAATTTTGAATAAACTTGTTATTCTAAAGCTATTCAAGAAAGCAGTGTCAAAGAAGACCTTTATACTCAAAAAAACATCGAATAATAGTTACAATTCGTCATCCGAATCTATCCTATTCAGATGATTAATCCTATTCTCGTGTAAACGGGCGACAAGGCACACAATCGATTCAGAAGCCGGCCCATTATACCCAAGGAAGTAACACTTTCACGGGATTACCCTTCACAATGCGCCTGTCACAATATTTGGGAATAAAATTAACAAATTGTACCCCAGTGGCGCGGGCAGGGTTAATGTTAGTGGTAGTAAAAACGCCTTCTTGTTCTTTGTGTCGTGGTCGGTGATTATTATTTATTAACATATCATTATTATTTTGTGAACCTTTTCTATGTAAGTATTGTTACAATAGCAATAGTTATAGGCATCTATCTCCTTAACCTAAAATTTGGGAGGTTTTTTAAGGGAGTTTATTGTTTAATTGTTGTGGGTACCTACGTATTGTATGTAAGGTCAGGGTGGGTAATTCCGGCATATTTTTTTTAAATTTAAATTTGCTTGTCCAAATTCGACAATATTTTTACTTTATTTCGCATGTTAGGATATCGCGCATACAAAAAATTCTTAAACTTTATATAATATAGTCATCATATTGCACTTAGCTATCTTCAGAACTAAGATAAACAGTTTTTTTTAAAACATAGCCATTTTCCCACAAAATCGAGGCAAATCCGTCATACAGCAAGTAGTTACAGAAATTGATAGTTTTTTCCAAGATGCACACAATTTTAACACGCGTTGGTCGATGACATTCTATTCTGTGATTTATAATTATTAAAACTAAAGTCTTGATCGCATTTTATACGCAAAAAACCTTTTTGGGAGCTATTCCGGCATACTGACGAAGGCAGGAGTAGTGAACATGTGTGTTTTTAGTGAGTTTTAAAATATGCCATGAAAGTCATTCAATGTTATAGTTCATCAAATATTTAAGCTTGTATAATCTATACTTTTAATAAAAGTAACAGGAAGATTCTGTAATATTTTTTAAATTTTATTTATATTTTATTTAGACCTTATGGACACAAGGATTTTTTTTGTGTTTTAATTTTTTGGTCCAGGATGCAATTTTTTGTGTTTTAATTTTTTGGTCCAGGATGCAATTAACTCTGATCAAAATTTCGCCAGAATCAGTTCCAGTGTTGCGAAGCTTTGTAACCACTTAAAGTGCCATTTTGTACTGCCAATAGAGCTTCGCGCAATTGATGTATAACATAGGAACCTTTGTTTGTTCTTCTCTTGTAATTTCGTACCATTATGTCAAATGAGGTCTAGTTTAACTGTAACAAATTATATTTCTGTAATATACATATACGCTAAACAATAAATTAAAAAAACATACTCAAAAAATTACCACGGCCATATAGTCAAATATAAATAGGTATTATTTACGTAAATATTTTTTACTAGACGATACTCGCGATTTCATCTGCCTGGACTTAGATTCTGTTTTAGGTCCCGTGGGAAGAAAATTTTCAGGGATAAAAGTAGCTTGTGTTCGTCTCCGGGAAGAAAAATATCGCAAATTTTGTCATAATCGGTTATACAGATGGGTTTTGAAAAGACAGCATATTTTTTCTTTTTACACCCGGTACAACACAACACTTCCGCATTCATAATTAATATTAGTTTGGATTAAAATAGCGCAATATCCTTAACCTCATTAATAATTAGATAACATTGACCAGCAGGGTGCCTATAAAATTGTAAAGACTAAAAAGGTTTACGATATCTGAAATGGGGCAAAATCGGTATATAACGGTCCAGCCCCATTCAATATAGACGGAATTTGACACTTAACAATTTTGAGGTTACACATATTGAAATATGTGTCTATTTATGGTGATTTATTGGCAAACTAATAAAAGATATAGTCAAACAGACTTTGAATTGTACAAATAGCCATCTCTCTACACTGTAAGTTACATAATTTTATATTTACCTTCAATAAAATGGCATTACGGGTAACTCGCTTTTCACTTTCGGAATACAACTAAATTTCAAACACTGTTTTATCCAATTGTTTATTGACTAACACCATCTTACTAATATGATTCGAACTAAAAAGGGGTGCGGTTTTACCGATCTATTAATCAGATACGCTCGATTGTAGCCTGCGTAGTTACAAGCAGACGGTTATGCCCCGTAGACGGATTGGGCCACCCTGACCTTACTCAATTAAGTTAGATAAGTAAATTAACTTTAGTGTAGGAGGTTCGTCAATAAACTAAAAACAAATATTATGAGTAATTGGTCTGAACTCTGAATCATTAGACCTGCTTACCTACCGTAAGTAGAGAGTACTGTACGTAAGTAAAGTCGTTACCAATAGAGTGATCAAAATAGTAATTCAATATTTAATTTCAAACTAGCTGATGCCCGCGACTTCGTCTGCGTGGTTTAAGTTTTTTTGATTCCCGCGGAAACTCCTTAATTTTCCGGGATAAAAAGTAGCCTATGTCACTCTCGTATTAGGATGCTATATCCTTATATTTAATTGATGATTTGTTTATAGATTTAGAGAGTTCTGTTGGTGGCACTGTACAATGGAAAGTATTATAAGGAACTATATAGAGCCGCTGAGCGGTTAGAGCATTATTTTTATAGAAATCGATTCCAAATCAAACAAGTATGAAAGGGTGTCAGAAGAAAAGAAAAATTAATTTTGAAATTAGAATACATGAATTAAACTTAGTTTAACTTAAAATGGTTGTACTCGTGTGTGTTAGAGCTGTTACTTATTACTAACTAGCGAATGCCTGCGACATCGTCTGCGTGGTTTGAGGTGTTTTGGTTCCTGCGGGAACTCCTTAATTTTTCGGGTTGAAAAGCCTATGTGCTATTCCAGACTATAATCTATATTTATGCCAAATTTCAGCCAGATCCATTCAGCCGTTGGGGCGTGATTGAGTAACAAACATCCATACATCCATATACTTCCAAAATTTCACATTTATAATATTACCACTACCACTTCAGCCCATTAACGTCTCACTGCTGGGCACTGGCCTCCACTTTCATAGGAGAGAGGATATTAGAGCTTAGACCCACCACGCTGCTCCAATGCGGATTGGCGGGCTTTAACGACTATCATCATGTTAGTGATAATAACTGGGACCATTTATAATATTAGTATGGATTATTAAGGTTTATAATCAATTGATCATGCTTTGATCTATTATTTACAGATGCACACAGAGTTAATATTCAGCAATACAGAGCAGCTTTCTTTGTTGATTAATATCTTTGTTGTTTTTGACGACCTCCGTGGCGCAGTGTGTAGCGATGTTGTCTTAACAGGCGGAGGTCGCGGGTTCGATCCCCGGCAGGGTCAATTTGGGAATTTATAATTTCTGAATTTTCCCTGGTCTGGACTGATGGGGAGCTTCGGCCGTGGCTAGTTACTACCCTAACGGCAAAGACGTGCCGCCAAGAGATTTAGCGTTCCGGTACGATGCCGCGTAGAAACCGAATAGGGGTATGAGTTTAATATAACTGCCATGCCTCTAACAGGTTAGCTCGCTACCACCTTAGACTGCATCATCACTTGATGGTGAGATCGCAGTCAAGGGCTAACTTGAAGTGGATAAAAAAAAACAAATCTGATTACTCCGTCCGCAAGATGGCTCTGAACGGGCAAACTGGCGTTTTATTAAGCCTCTACACATGGTACCAATTGCCAACACCGACTTGTATTTCGACTGCTGGCTATTTCTGTTTTATCTGTATTATTCTGTATTAAACTATTTCTCTTTTGATAAAGGTTAAACCGCTTGCGCGTTCCCCATTTTTAAGTTTTTAAGTAATTCATCTTGGTCTTTAAAAAACTATAGCTTAATATACTGTTGAAGATTATGCAGTAAATGATATAGGAGCATGGAATTGATCGCTCCAGCAATGCTAAGGACAGCGGTTACATAAGTACACATTGATATAACAATTGTAAATGAATTATTTAAAAAGAACAACCATCGAGTTTCTTGCTGGTTCTTCTCGGAAGGAATGTCATTCCGAACCAGTGGTAGATTCACTTGACGATTCAAAAGTACCTACTTGTAAAAGTTTATTTGAATAAAAAACATTTGAATTTTGAAATTTTGAATTGATTTAACATTAAGTACCTACCCAAACATCTTTAAGTGCAAGCTATTTCTTCTGCAATTTTATCAATTCAGCGCTTCAAGTAACAGATAGAAAGTCTCACAAAAATAATATTATTAAAATTCTGTACTATACTCCTCGTTGGTCTAGTGGTTAGCATGTTCGACTGCTCTCGACGAGGCCCCGGGTTCGAGTCCCGGGTTGGGACATAATTAATTTTTCTAACTAAAAATTCTCAATACTAGCCCGGAGTTAGGAAGTTGGTGGTGTTTCACCCCCGTGCCTCGGATAGCACGTTAAACCATGGGTCCCGGTTATTATCACTAATATGATAATAGTCGTTAAAGCCCGCCAACCTGCATTGAAGAAGTGTGGTGGGTCTAAGCTCTAATTCCCGCTCTGCTTTGCGAGTGGAGGCATGTGCCCAGCACTAACACGTTAATGGGCTGTAGTGGTGATGGTGGTGGTACTATACGCCATACGATTAAAAAATATGTTATATGGGTGGCCGCGACCAAGATCAACTCATTGATACCTGAATAACATCTATCGAGTGGAATTATTGCTAATTCATCCTCAGCCTACGTTAAAGTTTTTTAACAAGTTCGCAATTAGACCCAGCAGTTGAAGCAGTCCATCAATGTTGGTAATATCTTCAATCAGGTAAAAATGCAAAAGGCATGTATGTATATTAACAAGTAAGTTGGAACGTAAGTTGGAGTCGGAAGTCAGCCTTGTCTGTAAAGGCGTATATTGCTGTATCGCGACGGCTTTGGCGCTCGTTCACGCCAAGCCTCTGTCCAAATCATTGTTCAACCACTCAAATAAATTCACACCTTATTACAATTATAACAAAGTCTAAATTCTATTAGAAATTTTAATTAAAATAACAAAGTTAGTCTTCAAGCAAATTTAAATCTTATTACCAATGTGTTGAGGTTCTAAGTTGTATAATTAGCTGGGTAAAAGGCCTCAGGCAGCTAGAGTGTAGTGATGGAGAGACGCAATTAATAAAATATTTATATGTTTTTTCGTTTATTTATCGCACTTTCAGGAAATACATTATAAATATGGCAATAAACGATGGCATCAATATTTATCACAAGCCTTTCCGTTTAAGGCGTCACAGGAAAGAGTGATTTATACAAAATAGGTAGAACCTAAGTAGATAACAAAGATGTAGACTAAAGTGATTAACACATTAAATAAGTGCGATTGTTGGAGTAAATAAGTGTATAGTATTTTCAGTTGATAGATCAACTGAACCACACATTTTAGAAGCTTTAAAACATGGTAGGTATTTATGATTTAGTTAGGTACCTACCTAATTGTCCAACCAGCCTACATATTAAAGAATTTAGTTTAAGAAGCTGATTAAGCTATTGCTATGATAAGAAATCTTGCAACTTTGTATATTTTTATAACAGGTTACCTGAATCAGACTCTCTAAAAGAAATTAATTTTTAATATTTTATTTGGCATTTATAATATTCGACTGCGGCCGACGAGGTCCCGGGTTCGAGTCCTGAGTCGGACCATAATTAAGTATTGGGTTTTTCTAACTAGAAATTCTCAGTACTAGCCCGGAGATAGGAAGTTGGTGGTGTTTCACCCCCGTGCCTCGGAAAACACGTTAAGCCGACGATCCCGGTTATTATCACTAACATGATAATAGTCGTTAAAGCCCGCCAACCCGCATTGGAGTAGCGTCGTGGGTCTAAGCTCTAATACCCTCTCTCCTATGAGAGTGGAGGCCTGTGCCCAGCAGTGGGACGTTAATGGGCTTAAGTAGTGGTAGTGGCTACGAAATGAATTGCAAGTAATGTCTTACTAGAAGATTATAAGGATTAGCATGCAAACGTCTTAACTAGCGGGTGTTTTGTGAAAATTATAAGTACTAATAATACGAGTTGCTGGTTACATAGTAGGTACATACCTACCCATTCTGTAAGTCAAAGTCAAAGCCAAAGTCAAATAATGTTTATTCAATTTAGGTAGGTATACTACACTTATTGACATCTAGTTATTTATAAAATATAATAGTGATAATCAGTAACAAAATCTTAAAACTAAAGGCTACGAGGGTTCCAAACGCGCCCTGGTCTGAGAAGAGCCCACAACAAACTCAGCGGGGTTTTTTTTTCATTATCACCATTTCACAAATAATCGTTTTAACTAAGCAACTATCAGAGCCATTAGATCAAATCATTGCCAAGCTTCCTTATCATTTAAGTAATCTTTTACATGGTAATAGGATTTTTTATTGAGTTTACGTTTTACATTAACTTTGAACATATTCAGAGACATCCTCAACATGTCTTCTGGGAGCTTATTGTAGAAGCGGACACTGTTTCCAACAAATGAATTGCTAGTTTTACTAAGCCTAGAAGCAGGCATTACAAGTTTATTTTTATTTCTAGTATTGACATAATGACAATCAATTTTCTTCTTGAATTTATCAATGTGTTTATGCACTTATACTAAATTTTCAAATATATATTGGTTGTCCACTGTCATAATATTGATTTCTTTAAATTTATCTCTTAGTGACTGTCTTGATCCCATATTATATATGGCTCGAACTGCCCTCTTCTGCAGCACAAAAACAGAACTTATATCTGCAGCATTACCCCATAATAATATACCATATGACTGCTGTGAAAGTAACCAAAATAAGATATCGATAGACAATTATTATATAGATTTCAGAATTACGTCAGACTAACCGTACATTTATTAGTTGTTTACATCACTATCCCAACACCGGGGGGGTTGAGCAGTGTTAATAGCTGGCAGTTAGGCCCCTTTGTCGAACGTGTGAAGTGAGCACTGGGGATACGAGGCCTGTGCTGGCGACCAGCCTGGCCGGCCCCGCCCTGCCTCCCCGCGCGCATACAACCCGACAAATTACAAGAGATCAAGTACTGAGGGTGACAGGTCAAGTTATAGTGGACACGCGAAGTACGAAACCTGTTTATTGCGACCTACCACGCTTCCTGCGCCGATGGTTATACACAACTCAATATTATGAACATAACCCCCCACGCAATTTTATTCTGTGCACATTAAATGATAAGGTCTTAATTCCAGTGCATGGTTTTAAGTAGAGATGATGAATTTTTCTGCTGACTGTCGGTACAGTTATTGCAACGCTGTGCTACAGCCAGCAGCGTTCTGGCGGAGGGTATTGTTGTACCAATTTTTCTTGGTTTTTGATATCACTTTACCGAGGCACGTGGTCTATTGGAATTAAACGCTATTCTGTGAATTTGTAAGCGAGTTGATTTGTTTATGATTTCTATGAAAAAGCTCTAGGTTTATTTATTGCTTTGTTGCCTAGCCGGCTTTGTTGGTGACGTGAAGATGTTCAGCTAGTAAAATGCCAATCTTAAAACATGGCTTTACAGGAAACAGCATTGCTTTCTTATGCATAATGTAGTTCGATGATACGTAGAAAGCTTCTTGCAGTAGAACATAATATTATCTACTGTGCTATTTTTTGCTAAATGTGTGTTTGTGTAGATAACTATTTACTGTTTTTCGTATTCGATAGTTACTAAAATTGCTGTAAATGGGTAAAGAAACAAAATAATTCGCTACTAGGTAAGTTTAAATTTTACAACACATATTCAAAACAACTTTTACTTTTCCTAGAATTTCTTTTAATTTAACTTGACAATTAAATTTTTTAATTATCAATCATTCATGACTAATCACTCAAGATTTATGGAATCGACTGATACAAAATAGACGCCTAGAAGCCACCACCACGACCATTAACAGCATCTCACTGCTGGGCACTGGCCTCAACTCTCAAAGGAGAGAGGGAATTGGAGCTTAGACCCACCACGCTGCTCCAATGCGCGCTGGCGGGCTATAGCGACTATTATCATGTTAGTGATAACCGGGGTTCGGGACCGACGGTTTAACGTGCTCTCCGAGGCACGGGGGTGGAACACCGCCAACTTCCTAACTCCGGGCTAGTACTGGGGATTACTAGTCAGAAGAACCCTATATTTAATTACGTCCCGACCCGGGACTCGAACCCGGGACCTCGTCGGCCGCAGTCCAACACGCCAACCACTGGACCAACGGGGCAGCTAGAAACTCCATGATTGAATTTGGCTGCAGAATTTAGGTTGTTCATTACACATGTATGAAGGGTGGCTGCACAGGTGGCGGGATAAGAGGATGAGAGGAATGCCTACGTCGAGAAAACGATAAAAACAACCGATTGACATCCTTTGATCTCCTCCACAACGCCGCGCCGCCTGCTCGACCACCGGACAGATCAAAAGACACTTTGTAATCAACGTGATAGGGTTGCAATTAGACTGGGGGCGGAGACAAAGGAAAACAATTATCATGTCTTTGCTTGGCTTTGTGTCGGTTGACACAGCTTTTCCGCGGGCCATGAGTATTATCAACCAGAGGCGGATGATAATAAAACATGAAAACAGTTAACAAATCGTACTTCATACTATTCAATTTAAATAATCTTAACAGAAAATTACAAAAATGGCGCCATTCTTAACATCAATCAATGAAATCTTTGAACAATTAAACACATTAATTAAATCTTTCAATACTCAATACTCAACTCTAACTATTAAACACAAGTAAGACTCAACAAGAGTATCCCAATGGACATAATAACGATGTTTTTTTTACACTTATAAAGACGATACAGGACTTACTTAATACTAATGCCGTAATGTTACCGTCTCACAAGACTTTAGAAGACTGAACACTGCAAAAATATAGCGCGCGCTTTATATACACGTTCGTCCGGTGGCGCCAGTTGTACCATGGCGACAACATGAGCTTGTTAGCGATAACTTGGTGCAAGGAGAGGCGAAGAAAAGAAATGTAAAGAAACCTACAGACACAGAACTCACAATGTCATAGCCTAAGTATTATTATAAACTAGAAGATGACCGATCATCCAGCTCCGCGTGGATTAAGGAATTTGATTCCTGCTGGATAAAATATGCCTGTTGTCCTTCCCCAGGATGCAACCTAACTCTGTACCAAATTTTGTCCAAATCACTTGAAAAGATAAGCTGGAAAAGCGTAGGAGACAGACATACTGACACACTTTCTTATTGCAGTGCAGTCCTAATTAAATACAATAAAACAGGAAACAAGTGAAATTAATTCATAGCGTTTAGTTCCATTGACAAAATTAATCGTCAAATATACACAAAATATTACAATAACAGGCAAATGTGTTTAACTTTACTTTCTGGCTCTACGTTAAAAGTGTCGATGAATACTTACCTGAAAATTTTATGAACAGACGGACTCTAATTCTCACAGTAAGTCCAATGTGATGACTTTAACTTTTTTGTGGGTTGATACTTGATAGTATGGAAACTTATAACGGCAGATACGAGTCATCGCTCAAACAAAACACACTAGGAGCTGGATAGTACAAAGTAACTGCGCGAAATGTCCACGTTAAACAGGGATGACGTTTAGTCCTGTCGCGCCATTGTGTGCAGCTCCATATCTTCAAAGTGAGCAACTTTTTTATGTATTGTGTTTTTGCTTATACATTTTGAAGGCTTTTCAACGCTCTAAGCTGTCGCTTTAGGCGCAAGGTCGTGGCCCCGCGGTCACACACAGGGGGTAGTGCAAACTTCGCAGTTCGCACTCCTGTGTAATCAATATTTGGATTTTGAATTTAGGTTTTTGTGTTTTTGAGATAGCAATATGCGCTGAACTGTAGGGATTCTTCTCGAACTAGGGCGCGTTTGAAACACTCGTTATTCAATCATCATCATCCCCTCGCTTGAAACTATTTTTTTACTACATTTATTAAATTGATGAACGTTATTTAAATTAACCGAGGATATGAAGAAAGTGGCGGAAAGTAGATGGATGAAACAAACATAACAACGTGTTGCTCTCTGAGAAATGCCAGCAGAGTTCTTTTTTATTTACCATTAAAAATGGTTATCAGATGCAAATCGCCTGAGACGTATTTTTGGCCATAGCTCCGAGGATTTCGGGAGTATGGAGATGAGAATTATAATAAGAAATGAGTAATTTATCGAGACACGTGTGAGCATTTGAATTTTGAAAACCGGCTGATATCTTTTTTTGGAATTTTGAAAATTTTTCAAAAAGTCGGATGTTTGTTTACTAATAAATATTTTGGAAAAAAACCGACTTAAGAAAAAATGAAAAAAAGAGGTCCTAGAGTATTAGTTTAGCTATTAAATGGCGAAAAAATTTTGAAAATCGGTTAATAATTGTGACCTGTAAATTTGGTTTAATTTGGAATTGTAGAAAAACGTGTATTTCCGTATGAAAAGTGATGTAGCTTCTATGATTATTGACCGATCGTCATGGTAATGGTGTTAAAAGATGCGGATGCAGGCGAAAGGTGCATTCTAGTTGGAATTTTGAAATCGGTTAATAAATTTTTGAAAAATTTTGAAGAAGAGATTTTTATTTCTTATTTTTTTTTGTACATTTTTGTTTTCATTTTCAATGCTCCGATTCTTGCAGGCACTGCAAAATCCTCAAAGTTTTTTCTTACTGGTTCTTTTCGATAGGAATGGCATTTTTAACTTGTGGTAGATTCACTAGACGATACAAAAGCACTTGTAAAATTTATGAGGTAATTTAAATTAAAATAAAATTGAATGTTACCCTTCGAGTCTAGCCTGAAACGACTAATTGTTAAATGATAATGATGAAGATTAGTTACTTAATGAACTTAAAGAACCCTATTCATGTAGTGCGACCCCGTAGGATTACAATAAGATTTAAATATTTAATTTTAATCTTATTGTAATCTAAGACTTTATTTTAAGATTATTTTAGTGCAGTATTTATTGTAATCTATTTTGGTTACCAAATAAATAAATAATAAAATAATGTACTTTAGT
Source organism: Erebia palarica (assembly GCA_964035005.1). Lineage (NCBI taxonomy): Eukaryota > Metazoa > Arthropoda > Insecta > Lepidoptera > Nymphalidae > Erebia > Erebia palarica. The sequence goes on from OZ035989.1 coordinate 16,540,448, forward strand.
CCATTGAAAAGTTACATTTGGGGTTGCGTTTTTTAGAGGACGCAATTTTATTTTTTGATGTGTAGGGGGGTCAGTGTAAAGTTAAAACCAAGTTTGTGGGGTCGCCACCCTTGTCCCACGGCCGCCATCTTGAAAATAGGGGTTGAAATGGTTTTTACGATATATCTCTTAAACTATTTATTTGATAAAAAAAAATTGTTAACATTTTTTATTGAAAATTAAATTTTCTATAACTTTGGTCTAGCAACTTTTTGTCGTAGAACTATAAATAAAAAAGTTATAAGCGAAAATCAACTTTTATTCGCATTATTTTTTCATTAAGTCAATAGCTAAGGTTTTACAGCGCTCCGAAGTGAGTACTATTTTGAAGTACTCTTAACTATACCTATATTATACGTGTGTACTAATAATATGTCATCAGTTATTGTTTTATTATTTATTTTATTTTTATTTTGTTATTATAACTTTTTTAATTACAAATTTTGCAATATTATTAATAATTAATTATTGACTCTTTTCCCCACCACCCACGAGGTAGAGTCTAGAGGCGCGTTTTTTTTTACCGTGGTATCCCCAATAGGCATAATCTACGGTGATTTTCTAAATTAGAACTACTCCGTCCTCAGTCGTTTCGATGGACCAGGCTGCGGCTCAGCATCTGATCGGCTTTCTGAATTAAATACCAGTGGGAGAACTGGAGAAGGAAGGGGTGTTAATGTTGGCGGTTCATCATCAAAGTCATTTTCATTTATTAATTCTGAGAGTTCCATTACGTTGCTGCAAGTCTCTCCAGAACAATGGAAGCACACTGCAGAACATTTCAGTCCTGCTTTTCAACATCCACAGTTTCCTTTGCATTTGCAAAAGATCAATTTTATTAGCTCAGGGGGTGCTGGAGGTTTAGAGTTCTGCACTGGCATCAATAATTTTCCACATTTTTTCCAGCCCCAGTCTTCAGGATCATTATAATTACCAAGCCACGACTGGACCTGATGGTAGACTCGGAAAGTATGAAAGCGAGCTGTGTCTTGTGTTGGAGGAAGTGAAGATAAGTTAAATGTACTTTTTGTCACTGCCTTGGTGAATTGTTTGTATCTTAGGGGCTGTCAAGAGAATTATCATTTTTATTACCACCGTATACAGAGATAAAAAAACGTTCACCAATTACAGTGAGCAAAGTAGGGTCAACTCTCTTGTTGAGAAACAAAGCCGTTCCACTTGCAAACTCTAAATGTTTCTCCAGGGTTGTCACAAATTTCATTTTACCGATATTGTAAGGAGCTGAAGTTGTCACATCCGGAAAAAGCATGAAGAAACAGCAAGTTATCCACAATGACATCTCCGTACATAAAACCTGACGCACTATATAATTGTTCTGCTGTTCGTCCTTTTGATGGTTTAAAAAAAAATACATTTGCTTGTTTTCTGCCAAGTGCTGTGAGCAATATCAGTATGTCAATATCTTCAGCTACAATAGTAACGGTATTAAATAATGGAGATGCAGCAAGAGCAGTGGGAACGATAAGAGCGTCTGCGTCTGATTCTGCTTGGTCAACAGTGAAACCCATTTCCGAGAATACAGTTTTAAGAAGTATAATAAAGTTAGATTTGTTCTTCTCATTACCAAGAAATTTCTCTTGTGATAATGTCGGTATGGTGTTCTTGTCAAATTTTACTTCTGTCGACTGGTGTTTTTTCGTGCGGCGCAAACGTTCCCAAGACTTTGTTCCTGCGACATCAGGGTCGTCTGAGTAACCGTCAAACACAATTCTTGCAGAGAGCCCGAAGTGTTCTTGTACATATTTGACGTATTTTGTAGTTATATCCTTGAACGATGAATTTCGATCCCAAATTACTTTATGTAAAAGAAAACCACCGTCAATAACAAAATGACTCCTGGCGCTGATGTTAGAGGATCGTTCCACCGGTGTAAAAGCATTAAACAAAGATGACTTAGTATCTTTTCTCATGCCATCCTCCGCGAATAATGACAATGGGAAAGGTGCTAATTCATACCTTAAGTATTCTTTGACATCACCGACTAGGTATAGTTAAGAGTACTTCAAAATATTTAGTACTCACTTCGGAGCGCTGTAAAACCTTAACTATTGACTTAATGAAAAAATGATGCTAATAAAAGTTGTTCCCCAAAAAACGATCTACAAAAATGGTCAGATATCATTTTTTCGTAAAATGATTAAAAAAAAGTTACATCGAAAAATATAATTTTTTTTCTCGAATTTCTGAAGATTTTCGCTTATAACTTTTTTATTTATAGTTCTACGACAAAAAATTGCTAGACCAAAGTTATAGAGAATTTAATTTGCAATAAAAAATGTTAACAAATTTTTTTTATCAAATAAATAGTTTAAGAGATATATCGTAAAAACCATTTCAACCCCTATTTTCAAGATGGCGGCCGTGGGACAAGGGTGGCGACCCCACAAACTTGGTTTTAACTTTACACTGACCCCCCTACACATCAAAAAAAAAATTGCGTCCTCTAAAAAACGCAAGGTAAGGCCTAAAAAATGTAAAATTTCAATGGACTGCTTAATGTCAAAGTTGTCTGGTTTGATTGATCGATGATTTAGCGTTGGTAGGCGTTTTTTTATTTTGTATCAGTTGCAGCATCCCACGCAATAAAATTCTAGAGGAATCCTTTTACTATTGAGACATCCACAGCGTGGAGCTGTTAATGGTTTTAAATATAAAGTTTAATTATATACTTAAACAATAAAAATGACACTTTGCCGCGATAATCATTATTTATTCTAGTAAAAAGCTTTTAGTGAAAACGTTATTGCTATTAAAATGTTATTCCTATTAAAATATCACAGATTAATGCAAAAAGATTTACTCTGTGGAAAAATTTATTTCTTTGTAAGCTGTGTTAAAAAATAGTAGTATAATATTATTGTTTCTGGATTTTTCGAAGTTAGATATTATCTACCTATAGAGTTGTATTCTGAGAAATGTTTTCTATACTAATATTATAAATGCGAAAGTTTGGATGGATGTATGGATGTATGGATATTTGTTAATCAATCACGCCCCAACAGCTGAACGGATTTGGTTGAAATTTGGCACAAATATAGATTATAGTCTGGAATAACATATAGGCTACTTTTTATCCCGGAAAATTTAAGAGTTCCCGCGGGAACCAAAGAACCTCAATCCACACGGACGAAGTCGCGGGCATTAGCTAGTGCTTAATATTAAATTAGTAATTAGTAATTGTTTATTTTTTATTTTTTTATTCCAGAAAAATAAGCGTAACTGCGCTACTTATACTTACTTCCAATGCTTAGGTACATAATTGTTACCTATTCTGTTCCTACGGACTACACTAAAAAGAAGGCTACGCAGCAAACGAACTTCATTCTTATTTTCATGAAAAAAAGTACTTAAGTAAAAGTAAAAAAATAACATTTTTCATCATTTAAAATTACGTTCCTACCTACTACAACTGTACCTACCTATTATTAACCTATTCTGTGCTTATTACTTAAGAGAAGTTTCATAAGAATCGATTCAGGAGAGGTAGGTACGAAATAAAAATTACATCTGGATTGTACAGATTCAATAATAATAAATTCTGATTTTCAAACAAGTGAAGCTATTCTTTATTAATCATAACAAGTATAAGTAAGACCTTGACTGGAATCTGGATTGCACTGAAGGTGCAAAAAAGGAGCTATATGAATTTAATAATATCTAAGGCATACCAAAAACAAAAATTTCTCAAGTTAGTTTAACAGCTCAAATGCACTAAGTAAGAAGCTCGACCTTGGCCGTGCTGCAGAGCAAATGTGCTGCTTTTAATTACTTACTCGCTAAATGCAGTGTGCTACGTACGTACGTTTTTTCCTCAAGACCCTACCGACGTGCCGCCAAGCGATTTAGCGTTCCGGTACGATGCCGTGTAGAAACCGAATAGGGGTATGGGTTTAATATAACATGGGATTATAATATGGTGCGCATCAAAGGGCGGATAAACAAATATCTCAAAAGCCGGCAACGCCTTGGCGGCTCCTGTGGTTCTGCAAATGTTCATGGGCGGCGGTAGTCACTTACCATCAGGTTACCGTCAGGAGCAGCCTGCTCGTTTGCTCGCTATACACATATTAAAAAAACCTATATACCTACCTACTGTCAGGGATAATGGTACAATTTTCAAGGAACAGGAGGAGTTTTCAATTTGCATTTTTCAAATGGATAGCACATTTTTTTTTAGTTTTTACAAACTTAGGTAAGTACCTACTGCTGTCTGCTTTGAATCTAAAATTTCTCAAATGGACCCTGCCGGTAATCGAGCCCTGGGCCTCCCACTGTAAGACCACAGCACTCACCACTGCACCAGGCAGGTCGTCAACGTTTCTGACACGAACCGCTAAGGTATTACGGCGCAAGTGTGCCTGCCACGTATACCTTAAGTACCTTAAAGGCAAGAGTGAATAGATATCTACTGTGATTAAATTTTCATCTCACCAGCTGAAGAATTCAACAGAATCGCTTACAAATACAAATCTTTTTTATTTAAGTTGACTTTGACTTGTTGTATTGTTTACTTTTGTAACCTTTTTCCTTTTTAAGAAAAGAGCAACTGCTGAGTTTCTTGCCGGCTCTACTCAGTAGAATCAGTTTTCCGAACCGGTGGTAGAGTCTTAACGTATCATAAGTGACACAAGTTGTCCTACATGAAATAAATAAATCATTTATCATTTATCACAAGTGCTTTTGAATAGTCGAGTGAATCTACCACTGGTTCGAACCCTACCCAGAAGAACCAGCCAGAAATTCAGCAAAACTTATCTTATTTGTTTATTGTGGGATGAGTTTGTTGTGGGCTCTTCTCAGACCAGAGCGCGTTTGGAACCCTCGTAACTAGCTTTAGTTTTAAGATACCGTTACTAATTATCACCATTATATGTATTTTATAAATAACTGGACGTTAATTAGTGTAGTGTACCTACCTAAATAGAATAAACATTATTTGACTTTGACTTATTAATTTAGGTACCTTTGTTTGGAGTTTGGAAGACAAACATTTCCAAACATTTTCTCCCGGAAAAGAATCTAATTCTACGTGGATGAAGTCGCGGGCATCAGCTAGTAATGCATAAGGCTAATACCCGTATAAACTTCAGGAACCGATCTAGTTTCCGATAGGTGTGGATCATGGATGTACACCTAACGCGTTTATCGCACAAAGCCATGCAATTACCGCCTTTATTGCCTGCGAAATTATTCTATTAGTGACGAGCGGGATTCCCGCTCGCTTTGTGCCGGGACGCCGGGACCCGGGAGCTCATTAAGCCGGGATTGCCTCGGTTCCAGCGAATAAGAAAATACCGACTTGACTGTATTCTGCAAGGTACCGACATATCTACAAACTGGGTGATATAGAATCTATATATACTGATATTATAAATGCATGTATATATGTATGTATTTCTGTCCATTACCTTTTCACGGTCCATATGGTAAAAGCCCGATAGTTGCCTCAGTGCAAGGATAGATGCCCTGGGTTTGAATAGGTATACCTACTTACTCTATGTTAGAGATGTCCATCGCGTTAGCCAAACCCATACCTATGGAAAAATACTAAGAAAATTAAGAAATAAAAGGCAAAAATCATTATTTACCCACGTACTTATTTGGACAAGAACCATTAATTTCTCACCTTTAAAAACTACCTAGTTGCAACATAAGTTTTGATTTTCTTGTATATTGTTTGTAAACGGCTGTATCTTTTGACTGCGTTGATACTATAAGGGTTCCTTTTTACCCCTTGAGGTACAGAACCCTAAAAATATTTATATTGTATGTGTATGTAGTGCACTTTCTGTCAAATTTCAATGATTATTCCATAACCTGGACAAACTTCCTACTTATAACCGCGCTTGGACAGGCTTGGGTAATGAATGAATGCAAAAAAGTACAAATTAAATTATCATTCTGGCAGATGCTAGCGCTAATTGCAACATAATTAGTTTGAAAAAACATTCTCTCATTAAGGATACAAGAGTTTCCGATTCATTTAGAATAAGTAGTTTCTATTTTATTTACCTTATTAGTTTAGGTTTAAGTTAAAACTACCTACGTACCTAATTATATTTTGTATATCTTTAATTAAAATCACTTTTCACTTAAATTGATAACATTTTGATTTTTTAAGTTTTTTAAACATGTCACATTTAAAAACATCAACTCTTAAGTATTAATTAAAAAAGATATATACACATATACTAAGACTGCTAGCTGATGCCCGTGACTTCGTCCGCGTGGAATAAGTTTTCCACGGAAACTCCTTTATTTTATGGGATAAAAAAACGAACTAAAAAGTTAAAAATCTAAATTAATCTAGTTAATTTTTTTTCAACTTTATTCTTTAATGCGGGATCATGGTCACCCCATCCAATTTTTTTAAATTTCACTAACCTATGTCACCCAGAATAAGCTAGGGATTCTAACGATACCTCATTTATCAAAATCGGTTCAGGAGTATAGAAGTTATGGTGGAATATACAAACTCACATACATACATACATACATACATACATACATGAACCCTGAAAACAATAATTATACTCCTTTTTTCAGGCCGTCGTATAAATAGCATAAGTGACTCTGTGGGTCCTCAACTATACCCGTACAAAAAATCACGTCGATCCGTTGCTCTGTTGCAGCGTGATTAAAGGACAAACCTACAAATCAACACATTTCAGCATTTTTAATATTAAGTATGATGGTACTGGGCATGGTATGGTATGGGTATGGTACCGTTACGGTTATATTATTCTATAGTACCTAGACCTCATTGGGACCGCCGAAGCATTAATTTGTTAGAAATTAAGATCGCAAAGAACATAGGAACACGCAATTACCAACTCCAAAATTTGGCTCGTAATTAAGTCCTTGGGAGTGAGGCACTCTAAACAACCGAATTCCCCGTCCCCTCGCTGGGCTAAACGAGAAACGAAAAAAATAAAAAACAAACCTTTATGTATTGTCCGAATTTCTAAATGCTAATCCGGCATAAGAGCGTCTTCCCCACCGAATTCCCCTCTCGTCCCCAGTCGAGATACTAATGGAGTTTTAAAGAAAGCCAGTATAACTGTACAACGGTCGGTCGAAGAAAATTAAGCCATCTTGGGTTAAAAAGTCCTAAACAGGCGAGGGCGGAGGGTGGTATGGATTTTCGGGGGTGAGCTGCGCGATAATAAATGTTTAGGAGCGATATCGGAGGGTACCTACAGTCGCGATAATAGCGGCGCTAACTCGCGCGTAATGTATCCGTGTAACATAATATTTGACGAAAATATACAACCTGATTGTGTAATTATAATTTTATTTAATACTAGCTAATGCCCGAGACTTCGTCTGCATGGATCGAGATTTCTTGGTTCCCGCGGGAACTCCTTAATTTTCCGGGATAAAAAGTAGTCTATGTGCTATTCCAGACTATAATTTATCTCTGTGCCAAATTTCAGCCAGATCCGTTCAGCCGTTGGGGCGTGATTGAGTAACAAACATCCGTACATCCATCCAAACTATTTAAATAATTTATAATATTATATTAATATTATTAGCATTTATAATATTAGTAATATTTTCCCTTTTGATCAACTACCTAGTTGGGTAATGATAACTATCATATCTGGGATATGCCGATGCAGTCTAAGTTGATTCAAATTTGGTCCATGATGCCTGCAAAATGCAAAATTTGCTTTGGTAACAACAAAGTACGACTGAAGGCTTCTACAAAATACATTTCTAAATTGTCCCTGCTGGGAATCAAACCACTCACCACTATACTAGAGACATCGTCAAGTATCCATACTAATATTATAAATGCGAAAGTGTGTCTGTCTGTCCTTAATCCACGCGGGTAAAGTTGCGCGCGCGTATGACAAGACCTAAATCGGTACCTAAAAATAACTAATTTAATTATTTAATTAGTCCCTCGAAAGACCAAGCGATTAAAAAGGTCCGCGTAATTATTGAAAAAGGCTCAGTAAAAAAAACCCGTGACGCAACGCAATAGTCACGAAATTATGACTGCGAGTCGCCATTAAGCACTAAAATTATCATAAAACGCTGAAATAACTACATAATACTCCACGAGCGTTAATAAAATCTCCATAATAAGATCATACGGCTTGAATTAAATAACTCATTGTAAATAAGCACCCAATTCATATTCAGTCCGGGGGAGTATTATCATAATCGGTCGCTTCCGACTTTTCCGCGAGCGAAGAGAAGGGGAAACGGGGGTGCAGCGTGTGGGATAAGGATGGAGCATGTTTGTATGGTAGCTTTCGAAATTGCTTGCCAAAAAGTTGAGTTTTATTGGACTCCTCGTTATGTAATAAGGCTATGATTCAGGAAATATAAAATCAATAGCAGAGCAGCGTTTGTGAGGCGCGAGCCAAAGCGTTGTTTCCACTCTACAGTTTCCTAAGTAATCGTAAAGAGTGAAATGTTTCATTGTTTGTGTAAAGTTAGTGGGCGGTTGTCTGTTTAACCTAGATTTCTTGGAATTGAAAACCACTTTGTATTTTACGCTTGTTGAAACTGTAGCTCGTATTTTTAACTACTTACTGATATAAATCTGTTAGAATCCATGTTACGAAAAGTGCACATTTTCTTGGAATAAAATATAGGTTCCATTTGGATTATTTATCCGGCCACTCTTCCATACAAATTTGCGAAATTGTCGGTCTATAACGGCCCATCCATTAAACCAATTTTGATGAAATTTTATACAGAAATAGCTTACATCCCGGAGACAAATCGGAAAAGCAGTTTTATTTTTGAAAAACCCAAATCCACGTGAATAAAGTCGCTGGTATCGTCTAGTTCCTGTAGGTACATTTTAATATTCACTGTATAGCGACCATTTCTAAAGAACAGTAATAAAATACAATCTACATGTTTCATGTTACGTGTAGTCGAATGATAATTTTATTTTTCGCTGCCACATATTTCGCCAACTTAGAAAACCTTACAGGTATTTTTATGGGCAGAAGATATCCCTCCAAACACTTGAAGAAAGTGTTAGGATTCTCGACGCGGGTAAGGGAACATAGTTTGGGGCCCTTTTATGTCTCGTTGAGTGTACAAACAGCTAGCGTTGCGAGGAAAAGTGAAATCCGCGGGAAACTCGCGACGCTGAGAGGTCGAGTGTCCTCTATTATTGTTACTCTACCACCATTCGCAAACAATTCTAACTACTCTCAAAATAAAGTGTAAATTGAAATGGCACTGGGATAGTTTCGTTTTCAGGCTAATTAGAGGCGAGGGAGGCGACCCGGCGACGTAAATGAAATTCAATTCTATCACTTAGTCTTTAAATTCTAAATTGAGCGGATTCTGTTGAAGCTTTAGTTCGCTGGCGACTGAAAGAAAATGGAATTGGCATGTTTGTTGTTTTGGTTGGCAAATTTTTAGGAAGTTTTAATTAAAATTGCAAATGAGTTAAAAGTCACTAGTTGAAAGGTTTGAGTGTGAAATGTTTTTATTCCTTATTGCCTGTGAAAGATAAAATAGTACGCGTCACCAATTAGAGCGTACTAAATCAAAAAAAAATTTGGAACTCTGCATTTTTACTAACGTACTTGCATGACTAAATAACCAAAATTAAAATATTATTATGTTCTTTAGCCGAGCTGTTTGTAGGTTTAGAGATTATGTCCCTTATGTTAACTGTGCATTTTTTGGTTGAGAATTCCTAATCCCAAATGTTAATAGGACCTTGATTTAGGGCTAAACTCTAGCCTGACAAGGTCTGAGTAATTTATATCTCTATGGCGCCTATAAACACTATCACGCAATCCACTCCTATCACGAATCATATCAAGGTATTATTGATGATATTGACAAGTTCCAAATTTACAGTAGGATGTTGGTTAGATTTTTCTCTAACCATTCTAAGTATAGGTGGAAGTTAAATGATGATGCAGCCTAAGATGGTAGCAGGCTAATCTGCTAGTGGAAGGTATTAAACCCAGACATACTTAATCCGTTTTTACACGGCATCGTACTTGTAAGCGATATTCCAGAAGTAGGTCCTGTCTTCCTGTTTCATGAGATACAAAGACAAATAGAAATAGTAATAATAATGCAGCGCTGAATCGCTGGGCGGTACGTCTTTGCCTGTAGGTTGGTAAGTTGGTAGCTAGCCACGGCCAAAGCCTCCCAGCAGAAAAACCTTCACCTTAGATAGAATAGCTTTCGGAGCTATGCCACAAGAGACTGAAGTTAAAGAATCATTATTATACGAATGCCTGAAAAAAGGAGTATATTGTTTTCAGGGTTCATGTATGTATGTATGTGAGTTTCTATATTCCAACATAATTTCTATTCGACTGAACCGATTTTGATAACTGAGGTATTGTTAGAATCCCTAGCTTGTAATCCGAGTGACATAGGCTAGTAAAATAAAATAAAAATTGATGGAGTGACCATGGTCCCGGATTAAAAACTAAAGTTGAAAAAAAAAACGAAAATAAGATTAACTTTAAAATCATCATCTAGAAAATGATGAGTAGATTCCAAAAATATATAACACTATAGTTCAATATCCAGTGATTCAAAAATATCATTTAATAAAAATGTGAATAAGATTCTATTTAACTAGATTAATTTAGATTTTAACTTTTTAGTTCGTTTTATGGCAGGGCAGTCGTGTTTTTTAATTCTTTTAATTATGACTTGTTTTGATGATGTAATACAGAAGTGAGGCAGGTTTTTTTATCCACTACAAGTTAGCCCTTGACTGCGATCTCACCTGATGGTAAGAGATGATGCAGTCTAAGATGGTAGCGGACTAACCTGTTAGGGGCATGGCAGTTACATTAAACCCATACCCCTATTCGGTTTCTACACGGCATCGTACCGGAACGCTAAATCGCTTGGCGGCACGTCTTTGCCGGTAGGGTGGTAACTGGCCACGGCCGAAGCCTCCCACCAGGCCAGAGCAGGGAAAATTCGGAAATTATAAATTTCCAAACCCTGCCGGGGAACGAACCCGGGACCTCCGCACGTTAAGGCGATAGCAATAAACGCTGCGCCACGGAGGTCGTCAAAAAATCGACCCGGGGTGCGAGCTAGTGCGGTGGAGCTAGCTGTGAAGCAGGCGGCGGCTTTGTGGCGAGGTGTCGAGGCGCTCCCCGTTATTGCGCGTAGCCTGGCGCCGCCGCCGCCGCCCGCCCGCGACACGAGCGCCCTTGCACTGTGCATATTACGAGACCTACGTTTTTGATCACTTCTGTGACGCAGAGTTGAGGTCCAGGGTTCGATGTAGCCTTGGCTGCGATTACTTTTTTATATAAATTTAATAATAACAATCAACTGCCTCGTTGGTCTAATGGTTAGCATGTTTGACTGCGGCCGACGAGGTCCCGGGTTCGAGTCCCGGGTCGGGCCATAATTAAGTATCGGGTTTCTGATTAGAAATTCCCAGTACTAGCCTGGAGCTAGGAAGTTGGCGGTGTTTCACCCCCGTGCCTCGGAGAGCACGTTAAGCCGTCGGTCCCGGTTATTATCACTAACATGATAATAGTTGTTAAAGCCCGCCAACCCGCATTGGACCAGCGTGGTGGGTCTAAGCTCTAATTCCCTCTATCCTATGAGAGTGGAAGCCTGCGCCCAGCAGTGGGACGTTAATGGGCTATAGTGGTATTATTATAAATGCGAAAGTTTGGATGAATGTATGGATGTGTGGATGTATGTATGTATGGATGTTTGTTACTCAATCACGCCCCAACGGCTGAACGGATCTGGCACAGAGATAGACTATAGTTTGGGATAGCACCTAGGCTACTTTTTATCGCGGAAAATTAAGGAGTTCCGGCGGAAACCAAAAAATCTCGATCCACGCAGACGAAGTCGCGGGCATTAGTTAGTTAATTTATATTTAACCATGTTATTTATGAGATACATAAATGCATGTAGTGTTTGCTTTCATATGATTTTACATACATTGGCATATATCGATGAATTTATGTAACTTATGATTATCCTATGTAAAAATCGCTACCGAACCTTATAAATAAAAGTAAATAAAAATAAAATTACATTGGCGGTATGATGATACAGTGTTAGCTTAGGTGGCAGAGGGATAACTTTGAAAGGGTATCACAGTTTTATTGAAATGAAATGGAATTAAATGTTTATTTCGTGTATATATCAGATATATCTCCCAGACCATCTTTTAAAGTCATAGAGTTAAGTACAAGGTAGCCTTAAGGTAGTTCACCTTAAATTTCTTCCCCTTATTAAGTCCTTGTTTTAGTTATTGACTGACAGAGCTATATACACATGTACTTACTTATGCAATTTTTAAATTAAAAAAAAATATATTTTCTGTTCTGTATATGACTATAGATCTAATGAGTTCGAGTGTTTTTAGAATGGAAAGGGTTTAGCCATAGTCCACTACTCTAAGGTGAACTTCACAAAACTTGACTTGGACAAACGCGTATGTAAGATGTCTGCTTTTAAAAGTTCAAACTTTAATGTTTTTAAATCAAATAAACTTTTACAAGTGCTTTTGTATCGTTGAGTGAATCACTAGTATGGAATGCCATTCCTACCGAGAAGAGCCAGCAAGAAATTCGACGGTTACTCTTTTTATACTACCTAATTATAAGGATACAAGTGCCCGCAGTACAAGTACGAATACAACTGTAACTGTAGTGATTTCATAGCTCAGAAATGTTTTGAGTGCATGCCCGAGACCGTATTGCTGAGTTTCTTGCCGGTTCATCTTAAAAACCTTTTTCCGAACCCGTGGTAGAGTCAAAACAAGACGTACCCTAGAGACATCTGTATGTCCCATATGATTATTCACAGATTTCGCAGTCCCCGCAAGAATCGGAGCATTGAAAATGAACACAAAAATTTACGAAATAAAATTCTGAAATAAAAATCTCTTCTTCAAAATTTTTCTCAAATTTATTGACCTATTTTGAAAATTCCAACTTGAATGCGCAAAATACCAAAAAAAAATATACCAGCCGATTTTCAAAATTCAAACGCTCACACGTGTCTCGATAAATTCCTCAACTCTTGGTATTATTCCCATCTTGATCCTCCCAAAATCGTGGGAGCTATGGCCAAAAATACGTCTCCGGCGATTTGCATCTGTTAACCATTTTTAATGGTAAAAACAATTTGATTATTGAGTACGAAATCCCCGGCCACCCGTATAGCAGGCTGAAGGTCTGAACACCTAGGCTACCACGTATGCTTAGGTAATGTTCTGAAAGAACTAATAATTATGATAATTACATGAACTCTGCCACGTAAAAAACTTTTAGATGATAAAACATAAGTGCAGTGTCGCCGATTTCGCCGAAGCTGAGAGCTGAGACGAGATTAACTCGACGGGATGCTGCGCTGGATTTTAAAATTCAACAGTTATTCGATATTCAAATCGACTCGCCTTATGTAAGTGTTTCCGAGGGCTTCCGCCTGTATTAGTACTGGGGGCAGATTACGTTACACGCTGGGACAATCTAGAATTTACTTTAATATCACATCAAACAATAGTATTTTGTATCTTTGGAACAACTATAGTCCCACAAACTTATGTGACCTGGTCGCAGCGTCGTATATATGAAAAATAAAATAAAAAGAAAATCTAAACAGGCATAAAAGTTAGTTCCAATTTTGTAACTAACCACCGGGTTAGATAAGTTGGTGGATCTGTAGATGATGCCTGCGACATCGCCCGCGTGGGATGAAAGTTTTTAGAATAACTTGGGAACTCTTTCATTGCCTGGGATAAAATGTCTTTACTAGGAATCCAACCTATCAGCTCTGTACTAAAATCGGTTAAACCGATTGGTCGTATAGCAGACAGACAGACATGACTTTAATACTAGCCTGGATTAAAAAAACGTTGTAGGGGTGGGCCTGAGTAATGTTAAAAAATGCAAGCTATTTAACGGTATGTATTAGTAACAATTAGTATTCTGTGTTATTATAGGCTTGCATTTGACTCTAAGTAGGTACCATAACTGAAATAGAGTCAAAGTTGACTTCGTACTTTTCCATTTTATGATCTTGCATAGATGTCTTGACTGCATAACTAGGTGGAATCTTACCTGGACCTATTTTTTTATTTATTTTACTAGGTACTTTAAAAGAAAAAAAAAACTGAGTGACTGGTACATCAATGCCGTCACGAATGCACAAGTATGGAAACTTGACTCAGAAATAATTAATTAAAAGAATATGTAGATGCTAAATACGCTGATAACCGTTACAAAAAATAGTATTTTAGCCAAGAGCTATATAAACTTAACAAAATGTAGTTCTCATGGAACCCATAGCACTAGCCTCTTTGGCATGGTGGGTCCGAACAAGACAATAACTAAACTGTACATTCATGGAGCTAGGAAAACTTGTGTCGCAATCAAAAGCCCCCTCGCTGCAGCATACTGGCAGCAAAAATGACATGCGACGACTTTTACCAATTTGAACATCAGGATTTCAGAAACTCAAAAAGAACTTAAAAGAACAAGAGCGAGTGGGATGCGCACATGAAGGGTTCCGTACCATCGTACAAGATTTAACACTAAGTGTGTGCTTTTTAAATAGTTAGGTACTTTCTGAAAATATACTTTCTTTTTTTTTCTTGTTTTGGCCACCTTTTTACTTTTCTTATAGCCTATATATAACCTTCCCTGGGATGTAATCTAGGTATACCAAATTTCATCAAAATCTGTGCCTTTCTTTTACGCTTTCGCGGTACACAAGTTCAACCGATTTTGATAAAATCATAATCTAATAATAAATAAAATAAAAAATGCGGTATTTTAAAACAAGAGCTACGATGGTTCCAAACGCACCCTTGTCTTAGAAGAGCCCATAACAGAGTTAACTATAGGAACCGTATTATTTAAAAGCCCAATATGAATATTACCTATAATAGAACCTTTGGACATAAGAAAAATTGTCAAAGAAGTAAATACTTTTAATTTTCATTATTAGTAGTAAAAATTGTAGCCGAAGCGCAGGGAACAAGCGACGCGGTGAATGCCCAAAACCTCGTAAAGCGAATGCTTGATTTGGTTGAGCGAAGTTATATGGTGTCGGTACAGCCAGGATAGAAGAAAGAGATAGTGATGAGGAGAGAAGAAAGAGAAAATGAAGAAGATCAAGAACTAAAAGGTCAACACGAAGTAATGCCAAGCAATTCCGTGCTGACCTTGTAGACAAAAAATAAAAAACACGACTGCTCTGCCAAAATACGAACTAAAAAGTTAAAAATCTAAATTAATCTAGTTAAATTAGAATCTTATTTACATTTTTATTATTTTTAGGAATCTACTCATCATTTTCTAGATGATGATTAAATAGTTAACCTTATTTTCGAAAAAATTATTCAACTTTAGTCTTTAATGCGGGACCATGGTCACACCATAGATTTCAAAAAAAATTGTACTGGCCTATGTCACCCGGAATAAGCTAGGGATTCTAACGATATCTCATTCATCAAAATCAGTACAGGCGTATAGAAGTTATGGGGGAATATATAAACTCACATACATATATGAACCCTGAAAACAATATACTCTTTTTTTCAGGCAGTCGTATAATAAAAAAAAGTAAAAAACGTAAAATCCAGTATAATGTTGCAGTCGGTACTCGGTACGCGACGCGGCTAATATCCGCGAGCACTCGGTTCACACCTTCACGCGAATCTCCACCGGTAAGTACTGCGCGCGGCCCCACGCACGAGCGGAAGCGATTTATAGTGAGTAGGTACATTTTCTTTGAGTGGACATATTTTCACAGTAAAACGAATAGTCTGGCACCTCTAAATACATTTTTAGTTATTCTGAACCGCTATTCCCTCCTACTATTTTCTATAGATGTCACCATGTCCGTGATGCAACCGGTTGGAATAGGATTCTTGTGCCCGCAAAACTAGATTCCTAGACTTCCGCATTATACCATGCACGTCATCAGTTCGCTCATTCGCAAACATACCTGACGCTGAGCAAAACCGCGGCAAGCCCAACAGCATCCTGAAGCCATTATTGTATTGAACTCTTAGTGTTTCCATGGCCTTTTTCGCATAGTTTATCCACAGCCTTCCCAAGTAAACATTTTGACAATATGCTTTGAATAAAGTAATAGTGGCATCGCAAAGCTCTAATAGTTTCTCAAATTCTAAAAGACTAATTATCTATCATCTTACCGAGGAAAAAAATCTTAAATTGTTGTGTAAAATCTTCTTCTTTCTAAATTGCGTTTTCAGATAAAATCATGTTAATGTACATTTGTTTCAGATCGCTAAAGAGTCCATAGCTTGGAACAAGCCGGGACATACTGGTTCCACAATGAAGGGTTAACTGCACACACACACACAGCTCCTCGTCGCCTGTACGTTTGCGTGTGTGTGTGTATGTCGGAGTGAGGGGACCCTCTCCCGCGAAGTCGGTCGACTGCTGCATCATACATACACACTATTGTTTGATCATTGTATTACAATTGGATATGGATATATGTCTGCCTTGTTGGATTAGTGGCTTATTCAGTTGGAAACGATGACCATGATATCTGAGGTTGTAGTTCGGGGTCAGGCCAAAATCTCAGTAGCTTGCATACCAGTTAGGCAGGTGCTTCCAACAGCACGTGAAATGTTTTGTTCTGCACTTCATCTCTCTCTGGTTGTGTTCGATATTTGTCCGTACGCCTATCTTTTGGAAAGCTAAATCGCTTGCGGCACGTCTTGCCAGGACGGTAACTAGCCACGGTCGATGCACCCCAGCACTCATAAATTCGTTAACTACCTCTTCCGAGAATCGAATACTAAGCCCACCAATTAGAAGGCCACAGCGCTCACTACTGCGCCTGGAAGATCGTCGAAATTCGGCTAAGTGTAGTCAGCTGACGTGTCCGGCGGGTTCCGCATCGATCCGCTCGGAATGCGGCACAATTAGTCACACATTAGCGCTCGCTGCATGTCGCGCGGAACCCTGCAGGCCTAGCATGCGCACAACGAGATATCTCGCGTCGAGAGAGATGTTGTCGTTGCCGGCTAATTTTTCGTTTACCCTACATCAAAATCCGGTACATTACGAGAAAAAAAATAGTCGGCATGTAAGGGTTCGTAGAGAAAAAACCATAGATATAAGAAATATTACTTTTATCTCTACTTTTGATGTAACGAGACAAGTCATATATACACATTATATGTTAGATAGATAAATAGATGAATACTTTATTGGACACATGAAAGAATACAAAGTAAAGTTAACTAAAAACTAGGTATGCAAAGGCGGCCTTATTGCTTACTGAGCAATCTCTACCAGGCAACCATTGGTGAGAGATGTGTAGGGTAGTGTGGCACAATAGAATACACCTTATTATTAGTTCGCTTCGGTAGACAAATAGAAATAGAGATTTTGTCCTCCTTGGCGCAGTGTATAACGCTGTTGTATTAACGTGCGGAGGTACAGGGTTCGATCCCCAGCAGAATTTCTGAATTTTCCCTGGTCTGGCCTGGTGGGGTGGCTAGTTACCACCCTACCGGTAAAGACGTGCCGCCAAGCGATTTAGCGTTCCGGTATGATGCCGTGTAGAAACCGAATAGAGGTATGGGTTTAATATAACTGCCATGCCCCTAACAGGTTAGCCCGCTACCATCTTAGACTGCATCATCAATTACCATCAGGTGAGATCGCAGTCAAGGGCTAACTTGTAGTGGATAAAAAAACGGGTAGATATAATTTTCTCGTTATGCGCATACTAGCCCTACTGGTTAGTATGAGCGTATGTATGGGGCTGTTTATTGCGTGACACAGCTACATGCCATACAAGATGCTCGTAATTAAAAACATCAATTACAATTTATTACCATTGTTGCAACTTATGATTGTAACTATTGCATAGTATCTACTTTTATTAATTCAACCGAAATGATTAAAAGACAACTTGTTGCGTAGGTTTCAAATAAACAGTAATTGCATATATTATTAGTTGCCTGTTCTTAGACAATGCTCCCTAGATTTAATTTGCATGGATTGAGGTTTTTTGATAATTCTATAGAAATTCTTTAATTTCCGGTATACAAATTACCTAAGTCTACCTACCCTGTGCCATTCCCCTGGATGCAACCTTTAACTGTGCAATATATCTAGTAAAGGTTACAAGTTTTTTTTTTTATTTTTATTTATATAAACTTTTACAAATGTTACAAGACATTTGCTGCTTTGATTTACAACAGGCAGAATGTTCAATACCAAATCCAGTGTTTCAAGCACAAATACTTGTGTAACTACTTGTACTTGTGTCCCAAATTGACCCTGCCGAGAATCGAGCCCGGGACTTCCCACTTTAAGACAACAGCGCTCAATACTGCGCCAGTGCGATCGCCAAATATTTTGTAGCGTGTTCCTCGATCGATGCAGAACCCGCCGCGTCCGCTGACAGATTATAATTACCCCGTTTGTGTTGCAACAATTTACACTAATGGCGCACATACATTAGCTGAAGACGTCGGTCACATTCACCTTTGAGAACATCATGAAGAACTCTGGCAGATTTCTTCAAGATGTTTTCCTTTATTGAATAGAAGCAGGCGTTACTTTGCGGAAGTCCATGATAGTGAATGAACTAGAAGTTTAATTCGCTACAGTAGCGGATTATAGCGAATTAAACTTCTAGTTCATTCACTATGTTTTCCTTTACCCTCTAGAGAGGTTAGCCATCTGCGTGGGAGATATTATAGAGCACTCTCTGCTCTTATTATTATAGTGCACAAGTATGTGCAAACACAGGCGCACTCTGTTACTTTACACTCATATCTCGATGAGACGGAAAATCCGACACAACTGGGGAACACCGCGAAATTCCTAATGCTAGTACCACTAGTGCTGAGAATTTATTTTCAGAAAAATCCACCGCTTTTTAAGTATGGCCCTGGATCAGGCCATACTCGAACCCGGGACCTCAGCCACAGTCAAACACGCTAATCACTAGATCAACGAAGCAGTCACCGATAATAATACCAGAGGAGGCTCGCGAATAGACGTCGCGTCGTCAACACACGTCAAACAATTGGCGACACCTCCGCACCGGGGCAAAAACTCTCTTTGAACTGAATAAAGACAAGACATGTGGGGCTCGTACTTCGCACCTCGGAGAATGCCTCTTTGTGCCCCACAATGGCCCCTCACAAAGGCCCCCACAGATTTGTCAGTTTGATAATAGGTTAGCTGATATCTCAACATTCATTAGTGGTCAACGGTTCAGCCTTTATGCCACTCTTTGTCTCGCCAATGGTTCCTTTTCAGTTTTTTTGTAGTGATGGATTTTTGTTGAAGGAAATATTTTTAGGCTCCTTTTGTTTGTGGGTGATGTAAGGCCCTGTTTGTCTCTCGTTTGGATGAAAGAGCGTTTTAATAGAAACTGATTTGTCATTCGTGAACCTGTCTTCGGTTACAGAAGAAATGTCTTCATGGTTGAAGGGGTCTTCAGCTAAAGAGCACAATCACTTCTACAAAACTTCTTGCCAAATCCAAGAAAATTTTAAAACTCGAACAAAGTCACGAAAAATGGTATAAAAGAACATTGAAATTAGGTACACTTGCCACGAACCTATGTGTTATTATCATAGATGACACATATTGATAGAAATTACTTAATTAAATATCTTAAATAGCCTCTACGTAAATACATACAAATATTATATCACGGTTGAACCTGCTTGAACTTGGGGTAACATAGATAAACATTACATAATACTATTTTACTTTCACCCTTGAACAGGGAACTGTAAGAGAGTATAACTTTTTATTCTGGAAAATCATGGAATTCTTCAGAAACCTGAATCCACACGAATTAACTATATATAAATGCGAAAGTTTGGATGGATGGATGTATGGATTGATTTTTGTTACTCAATCACGCCAGAACGGCTGAACGGATCTTTTACGGAACGGTTTATAGTCTGGAATAACACATACGTTTATACGACTTTTTTATTACTTTTGTTCATTGGTATGGTATGGTATATCGACCGATAATTTTTTGATGGTTCTGATAATAGAAAAATACTAAAATACAAAAGTACCTACATATAAAATTACACATGGTGTAATTCTTGGCAATAGGGAATATTACCTACTAAGTTTCAAATGGCAATTTACCTTGTTACTAAATAGTTTACATACTAAATGAAAACCTAAGCGGATTTGAAGTTTTGATAGCCTCGTGGTTACGACACTCGACTTCCTGTACGGGATCGCGGGTTCGGTCCCCGGGCACGCACCTCCAACTTTTCGACACTATGTGCGTTTTAAGAAATTTCACTTGCTTCAAACGGTGAAGGAGAACATCGTGAGGAAACCTGCATGCCTGAGAGTTTTTCATAATGTTCTCCAAGTCGTTGAAGTCAGCCAATTCGCACTTGGCCAGCGTGGTGGTCTATTTCCAAACCCTTCTCATTCCGATAGGAGACTTGTGCTCAGTAGTGAGCCGGCAATAATCGATAAGATGATGAGATTATGAACTACTTACTAATTCTAACTAAAAAATACCTAGAAAGTATCTAGACAAATCACCTAAGTACTCCAATACTTATGTACAAAAAAGTATTTCTACTGCAACCAATAATATAATCAAAGTAATAGGTATATAACCTTAATAATAATAACTTTAATTTCTCTAACTATAATATGAAAATGAAGATAGAAATGGATGGATTACCAGCTACTTACCCTAAAAAGAAGACCTGTGGGTAATAGGATCAAAATATAATATCATACAAAATAGTACCTCTATTGCATTCCCCATATACCCACCTATTCAAGAATTTAATTTTATAAGAATTACAGCGAAAACTCTTGGTAGAATAGAAAATACTACCCTACTAACATGCAATAACTTGCTCCACATTTATGCTAATCTACCAAATTCCATAAATCACATATTTTTAAACGAACTAGCTCCGATTTTAAACGATTTCAAGACCGATTTAGGCCTTATTTCAAGCTCATACACGCCTCAGGCAGTTGCGCGCGCGCATTGTCAGGCAGCTTTTATAAAAATACAAATACAAATATTTTTTATTCAAAAAGACTTTTTACAAGTGCTTATGAATAGTCGAATGAATCTACCACTGGTTCAGAATGCCGTTCTTACCGAGAAGAACCAGCAAGAAAATCGGTGATTGTTCTTTAAAAAAAAATAATTTACAATTGCATTAATCAAATCCATGGACTTTTATCATTTATATAATCTTCGACAGTATTGTTTTTCTCAGGAGCATTTTTTAATGGGTTTCTTAAACTTGTGTAGAAGCAAGTTTATAATAGGTAGTGAAATTTTGTTAAAGAATAGAATGCTCATTCCCACGAACGACCTTCGGACTTGAGGCGGAGCGATAGAGCCTATGGCTGTTTCTAGTTGGCCTATCGTGCATACCGCATATTCTTTTGTAATTCTGAATGTTCTGTTTTACGAAGATTAGATTACTGTAAATATATTGCGAGGCTACTGTAAGAATACCTTTTTCCTTGAATTTCTCCCTTAGTGACTCACGTAGTTTTAAATTATAAATTGCACGTATTGCCCTTTTTGTAATACAAATATTTTTTGAATATTTGCCGCTTTACCCCACAGCAAGATTCCGTAAGACATAATACCTACTATGAAAATAAGCAAAATATACAATATTTGCAGTTAGCTTATGAATTCCTGCCTGTGCTCCCACAACCTACTGATTTACTTTATTGATAAGCTGATATTTTATTACTTACCTACATTTAAAACCTAACCTTTATTGATTAGAATAAGTAAGTACCTACTATTAAATTTGATGTGGTACTGGTACCAAATTATGACATAAACTCATATCATATACTGCAATTTTTTTATTTTATTTATTATACAACTTACATAATCTTTCCTAACATATCCTATCTTTATAATCTAATGCGGTAGACTTAAACTACAAAAATATTTACAGGAATAATATAAGTAGGAATGTTCGATTAAGCGTTTTTCAAGTAGGTGTTCATGATTTTAAGCCACAAACATCTGATACTGAATTACTAAGTAGGTATTTAACAATTAATTAAAGATATCTATTGTTACACAGGCGTTTTTCTAACAGTCTTTTAATAAGTTAAGTAATAGGCATTTTTGTATCTTCTGAGGCTCCGTTCCTAATCTAATTTGAATAAGGTGTAATGTTAATAAGGTTATACCTTTATTTATTTTTTATTCTTCACTAAAAGTTTATTTATTCCCTGAGAATTGTACTCACTTTGAATGTCCTACCAAAACAAAAACAAACAAGAAATTCCCATTTATCAATTAAATTCAAAGGAAAACTTTTATCAATTTAATTTATTGAAATACATTATATCTATAACAATTAATTCAATACACATTGAATATAAAATAAACTAAAAAGGAAGTCTTTTGTTTATTTTTGAGTCAGCTTAAATTCGCAAAGCCGACGGCGCGCGATTAAAATCGCGGTACCTACCTGTATAGGTGCTACGGCCTATCTTATAAGCTTTTCTTAACTCTCTCAGTGAGTTGGTAAGTAATAAGGTTTAAGTACCTATAACCGCCAAGGAACGACGACTAAAATAGCTAGATTGCAATCGCAATTTTTAGAAAAAGCAGATACTTTATTTGCATAATAGGGGTAGGTACTTACATATAAGATGGTAAATTTAGTTACATAATCCCAACATATTAGTCGAACCGACGAACAAAAATTATTTAGATTATAATATCTCTTAGATAATATTTAATAGGTATTTAGTACGCACGGTATTCAGACCTGTACCTACCTACGGATGACTAAGAATTATTTTAATATTAAGTACTTTCTGCAATTTAAGTCTCTTATTTAAACTGAACAGTGGCATTTCGAAGAACTACTTTAATCATTTTAATTTTCTTATAGGCACGCAAATATCTGCGTTAGGTATATCTATGAATAAAAAATTATAAGGTATAAATACCTAATAGGTAGGTATAGATTGGATAAAAAATTATTCAATTTTCATCTGCACAAATTGAATATATCCTACCTTTCATATTTTGCCCATGGAAACCAATTTAAGATTTGTCTATTATATTATTTTTTGGTCACAAGTGCATCGTTTAGCACGAAAAATATATTTAAGTATAAAAACCTAATTTAAATATTAGAATTGAATATTTCAATCATAAGGCTAAGGGCACACACCCGCGCTCGCCGCGCAATGCGTGTTGCGGAAACCCGATCCGCGGCCGCCGCATTGTCCGCAGGCCATTGTCTCATACAGAGCTAATTATTACAAAGAAAAAACGCTAATTAATCACGCCGAGCAGTCGACAGCTCGCCCGATTCAAAGCCTTTCACAAACACGAGTACCTACGCGAGAAACCATTAAGCGATGTGTGGTGTGGTTTAATATTCTTTATCTGCTTAATAAAATTTTGGCTGCCTTTATTTAGATGTTAAAGTGCTTCGTTCAATTGAAACCAGCACATTTAAATATCTCTGATGCAATTTAATACGTATTTTCAAAACAACAAAGTAAAAATTAATAAAATAAACTTATTAATATCAACAATTATTATTGTCGTAGGTATAAATTGTTTATACCGGTGTGGATAATATAGAGCGCACAATAATTTATCTACGATTGAATAAAAAAATTAGTGAAAAGTAACATACTCCAGTTACTTAGTACCTGTTACTAAAATTAAATTACAAAAGATGACCGTAGCTATGTATGTCTCTACGTACCTATATAAAGGTTTTCCGTATATCTATCTACTGGTAAATAATTATTATTTTAGTCTTTTGGTAGATAACTTTAACTTCTAGCTGCAGAAAGAAGTGTACTCACCTGGCGGTGGGTGCAAGAGAGGAGGGCCCGGTAGGAATGCCGCTGCGACGGCGGCTTGTGCATTGAAAGCCGCAGCATACGCCACGCGGCTGGCTACCGACGCTGGCAGCTGGAACTGTGGCGTGTACGTTCTGTGGTCTCTGCTCTCCGACAAATTCAAAACTCCGTCGAAACAGCGGTCCCCATCGCGATTTTCAAAGTACCGGTCTCTACTATCCCGGTTGTCGGACAAACCCAGCAGTTCCTGTATCGCGAAGGGAGATCGCTGCGGGGCTCTTGGCGCGCTCGCGTTTGCACTCATCGCCTGCATGTTTGTTGCCCGCTGGTGTACTTCTAGCTTAAGAATATTATTGCAGAATTTTGCTATATTTATAACTTGCTGCGCTCCATATTTAAATAAATATGTATCACAATTTAGTTGCTGGTTTTTTAATTAATAGGTAGGTATTTCTTCTAAAACCACTTTTAATAATTTACAGTTTGATTTGAAAGTTCTAAATAACACTTTATTATAAATATTACGAGTCAATTCAACGTCAACAATTTTTAGGCCTGAAAACTTTTACATTGTTACTTTTTAAATCTAAGGAGAAAGTTTTCCTTTTCTCCTTAACGGTGGAAAATCGCGAAAATTATTAAGATCGCGTAATTTTGCAAAGCACGACACGAGCGCTCACCGCGGCGTCAGGAGCGCATCTGCCCGCGGCGCCGCCCGTCTCTTTGTAAAAACGAGAAAACCCCCCTTGAATCACCGGCACCGCGTGCTCTAAATTCAAAAAATCGTAATTCGCAACCCTCCCGATACAACGAAAGACCTTTTCGAACTGAGATGCGAACCGCCACACAATGCTAAAAACGGCGCAAAAACCTTCCACGGATGCGGTCTATACGGCCTTTTAGACGGAGAACTGCAACCCCCCATTGCGGGCGGGCGGGGCCTCCTAATAGCCAATACGGATATTTTGTTACCGCACTCTATTGGCCAGATTTCTTCGCGGGGGACACGCCTCCTCAACGATTTGCTGTACGAAATCACGCTGTATAACTATTAAACTAGAACATGAAATGGCGTGAAGCGTGTAGGTTTGATTTAATTTTGATTAATTGTAGAAATGAATAGAGCGAGTGTGGCCAGCGAGGGGGTGAGGCGGCGGGCGCGTGGGGCGAGGGGGGCCGGTGGCGCGGACCGCCGCGTTTTGTCGCGGCAGGTGGATAGTCGCGCAATTTCCCAATCTGTCCTCCGCCTTATTTCGTCAGTCTGAATGGCGAGGGAGTATTAATGTCCGTCGTTTCACACGAGTGTATAATGTCCCGCTATTGATCATCACCTACCACGACACAGAACTCGCCGGTGCCGGTGCCATGTATTCCGCAGCTGAAATAAAGGCTCGTATGTGCTCTGCCTGTATTCAAACTGGTAGTCTTTGACTGAGCTCAAACCTGATTTCTCTCAAAAAGGGGTTGGGAACTTTGAGTAAGAATTAAAGAGCTTTTATTATTTAGGTAGGTATAATTTGAATTGAGTTGATAGACATAAAAATATTACGCAATACGAATCTTAGAAAGAGCCTGTTGCAAGCTAAAAGAAAACTATATACCGCCTCATCTTTTTATGCCCATGTAAAATGTTACCTACCAAGGCTCGCAACTCAGTTTAAGTCACTTAGGCAAGTGCCTATCTATCCTACAGAATTCAAGTTCAAGCTCAAATGTTTTTTATTCAAATAACTTTTTACAAGTACTTTTGAATCGTCAAGTGAATCTACCACTGGTTCGGAATGAGATTCCTACCGAGAAGAACCAGCAACAAACTCGGTGGTTGCTCTTTTTTAAATAATTCATTTACAATTATTACATCAATGTAACCGCTGTCCTTAGCATTGCTGGAGCGAAGCAAATTAAGTAATTGAAGAAAATTATGCTTGTAAAACTCCTAAGGAAAATTAGAAGGATAGGTAGGTAAGTACTTATCTGGAAAATGTTAGAGCAAGTGTTAATAGTACAGAGTATTATCCGATCATGATTGAAGTAAATTTTATCCATATTATCATAATAACGGTTTTTAATTTCGTTAGGTTAGGACTGCTTTAGGACTTTATTTTTTTAAATAAATCCCATTGCAAAATGTGTATAGGTAGTCATACTTTTAATTGGAATATAACTGCCATGCCC
Organism: Erebia palarica; assembly: GCA_964035005.1. NCBI lineage: Eukaryota > Metazoa > Arthropoda > Insecta > Lepidoptera > Nymphalidae > Erebia > Erebia palarica. The sequence continues at coordinate 16,566,502 of OZ035989.1, forward strand.
CTAACAGGTTAGCCCGCATCATCACTAACCACCAGGTGATATCGTAGTGGACGAAAAAAAAATCCGTTTGATTATTATTTTTTTCAATTTATATGTCCAATGAATAATTAGCGAGTCAAATATCGAGCATTAGCCCTCGAGCTGAATTTGGATCTTGGATTTTTCATTCCCGCAAATTTTTCCACGTGATGTCAATTTTTTTTAAAGTGAAAGCTCTTTGATTTTCCAGTTTTCTTTAAATTAATTATAATGTTATTATTATTATTATTAAACAACCTTATTGCATGCAAAAGAATAGTTACATCATTTATATCATTATATATATAGTATAATTAAGTCTATGTCCGTCCCCAGGATGCAACTCTTTTGCTATACTTATCCAAATTTTACAAAAAGAGATGGTACGCTAAAAGGTAACACAAAAACATACTTTTGCATTTATGATATTAGATTCTCTTCTATCTTGCTCAGACGCTTTTGGCAATTTGCATTTTGCATAGGAAAAAAGATGGTTACAACGAAAAAAATCCCTCGACCGTTTAAAGTAGGCGATAAGTTACGAATTTGCATAATCTATAGACACATCGTCTTCCCGAGGCCCGAGTCCCAAGCTCGAGGCCTAGTCTGAGGCCCCGAGCCGAGGCCCGAGAGCACTAAAGCGAGATTGGTGGCCTCATTAGTAGATCAAAGCCTCGCCGAGTGCGTCTATCGGATTTGCATGCCTCTCGCTACTAATTAATTTCTCCCCGTCTCGTCTGCGCTCGCGGAACAATTATGAAAAAAATATAGTTATAATGTATCCTACTCGTATATTTCGTGATGCAGTATTGATTTAATACTAATTCGAAATAATACAGCGCTGAGGATGTGAAAGGAGTGAGTGGAATTTGTTTGGATTCATTATTTTTTCTCTAATCATTAATTTTATCCAGAAATTATTAATTCAGATAGTTCTGGCTATAAAAATAATTATATGTACTTATAGTAAGTATGTATGAAGAGACCTTGAGTAGTTAAAAAAAGGTTATTTTATTTCTTCAACAGCTTTAGGCTGCATCGGATCACCTGCACTTGCCAGCAGTTCTGATCGCAATCAAATGCATAAGTACCTACTGACTTTTTTTTTAATTAAAAGTTTGGATTGATTAGATAGCGTATTGCAAAGCTTTATTGTTTCGTTATCGAAACAATAAAATAATAATCGAAATAATAAGATTTTCTTCTAAGAAAACTTCATATATAAAACGATAAAGTTAAAAAAAAATAAAAAATTGTTATTGTGTGAAGAACAACATCAAGTTGTTAAGTTATGATAAGTCGGGAGTTGGGGCTCTACCAATGATAGTAAGTACCAAAGTAATCCTATAGGTACTAATAATATGCGAATGTTTGGATGGATGGATGTTTGTTACACAATCACGCCAGAACGGGCTGACGGATCTAGATGAAATTTGGAATAGAGATAGATTATAGTTTGGAATAGCATATAGGCTACTTCTTATCCTAAAAAACTAAAGAGTTCCCGCGCGAACTGAGAAACCTCAATCCACGCGGACGCGGTATATGGTAACAAATTCTTAATTTTCTATTACCTACTGGTTATTAGCAATAATATCACACAGGGATTTTTATAATCATGCCCATGTTCGTGAACTGTGAGAGCAAAACAACGAATTTAAAGAAAAAGAAGGCTTCGTGTGAACAGTGGTAGTGTGGTGTGTGTTGTGCACAAAACACGACACAAATGGCGTCGGTCGGCCATTGCACATTGAAGGATCTGTAACGTGAGCCCGCCAGCATCCTCTGTAACCTGTACCCTCAATATTATGATGGCCAGCAACTACAATCAATATAAACCCGTAGGTGGGTACCACTACGACTTGCTATGTGAGGTTTTAATAATAACCCGAAAGCTTATCTTAAATGTGTATAGACAGCTAAATATTTTGGGGTTATTGAAATATAGGAAAATAATTGTTTTTCTAGATGATGCCCGCGACTAAAAATGTTCTACTAATAGAACATTTTGTAACCTGGGAAGTAGGGATGGGTAATCCCTATTTCCCAGGTTACAAAATTTTACAACATACCTAAAATTCATCATGCAAAAAATCAGAACAATCCGTCGATCGATCGCCGGCGAATGGATTGAGTAAAATAACAAAAATACACACTTTTACATCTATAACATTAGGGTGGATACTAAAAAGGCTAACTTATGGCCCATAAGTTATGTCAAGACTGGTAGAGTCTTGAGAGAGAGAGAAAATAGGGTATCGCCAGTCAAGCACAGAAAAGCCGGCAAGAAAATGCACAGTTCCCATTTTTGTAAGGAAAACTCTTGAGGCAGGTTACATTATTAGTTTTACCGAAAATAAACGTCTTCAATCTGATTAACGGAGGCAGGAGGACTAGTTGAAGGAAAAGATAATCTCTCGAATTAGAGAATAGAATAGCATAGAATAGAAACAGAACATTTCCTAGAAGTAGACAGTTTTACAAGGACTTTATTAAAACCAAAAGAAATTACTATTTAGAATTTTGTCCCAAAATCACGCCACGTATAACTTAAAAACATTTAAGGCTAGCGCGCTCCAACCTTCACCTCATTATTGTTTTGTATTTTGCATGATTGTCATCAAACGTAAACCTATTCTGTAATTTAAAAAAATATAGTTATAGTGCGAGAATTGCTTTTTTTATACTTAACTGGCAAAAAAGAAACGTTTTCGAGGACTAACTAGAAGATTTTTAAGTCTGAAAAATCTGTAGACCTAAGATTTCTTTCTAGGTGTAAAGTGTAAAGAAAGTTTTTTATTTGCAAGCAGTACTGGAGCGAACCCCTATAAAAACCTTATTTTAATAGTGATTACTTTATAGCATTGCTCAATTATTAATTACTAGATGATGCCCGCGACGTCCGAGTTGATAAATTTTTTATTGTTCCCGGGGGAAATCCTTAATTTTCCGGAATAAAAAGTAGCCTATGTTTTTCCCCGGGATCTCTATAGAACATTTCTTCAAAATCTATTGAAAAGATCGATTAAAGCGTAGCAGACAGACAGGCAGTCATACTTTTGCAATTATAACATTAATATGGATTATCACTCAATCAATAATTATCAATTTAATCTTGATTCATATAAAAATATTTAAACCAACAAGCCCTTCGAGCACTCACCTTACAAAATTCTCGAAGGACATGCCTAAATGTTTAATAATAATATCAATTAACAAAAGAAAACGATTTAATTTGATTCTATATCTGTATGTCAGTTAATAATCTTTCTATAACAAAATAACGCAGGTCACTTGATATAATAATAACAGGTTCTGATGAAAAGTCTACAATAATACTTGTGATCCAAACAATAAATAAAATATTTGATTTAGTCAGGATGCATGATAAAAAATCGACAGGTTTTTGCTATTTAATAAAAATCTCAATATTTAAAGTAAGTAGGTGAGTAAACAGGAATGCTTAAAAATGACTTTAAATTAAAGATGTCAATTTAATTTAAATGTTTTATTAAAGATGTTAAACCATACTAATCTTGTAAGTGTTTGTTGGTCTGTTACTCTTTCACGACCCATTTTTAATCAGCCATTTTTGTTACAACTAAGTCTATAAAAAGGGGAAAATTGCATCGGGAAATTCAGAGTTATCACATAATTTTTAATAAACCTAATTACTTTGACCTAAATCCACAAAAACTGCAAAAACGGATACCTGCACGATTCATCATATAAATAAACACTAAAATGAAGTACTCGAAATACATAAACTTTACAGGTTGTATATTTTTTCTGCATACATATTTTCCGTCTACCGCTTTAAGACAGCATCTCTTCATAGAGCTGCCTAGACTAGTGCAATAAGCACATTGCTGCAATGAGCCCAGAGCAACAATGCGACAGTGTTGCCCGCGTGGCGTGTGAACAGCGACATAAAAGCGCCACTGAAGAGCATCCTCCAAAGAAAGCCATTTTTTCTCCTCCCCGGCTTTGTTCGTGTCACTCTTGACAGCTAGTGTCATCTTGAGAGCGCTACACAAACACTCAGGGTATTATGAAATACGACCATTTTGTAAAACAAAAAATGGGAAATATGGTAAATCAGAGGATTAGTTGGAACCTAGACTACTTTTAGTTTTGTTTTAATTCTAACTGTGAATCAGCGTCTTTCTTTTGTATGCATTTAAGGCCCGTAGTATTCAAACATCCTTTTCTGTTCCGAGATTTTAGGATAGCAAAAATTAAAATTAAAGTTACCAAATAAATACCATTCGCTACTCAGATAAATGAAGTATGACGTAATTAAAAAAGTTGTCAAAAAGTCTTATAGTAACAGTAGAAAATTATCGGGAAATTCATGGAAATCTCAAAAAAGGCGTTATCGCGTTCCGGCTATTGTGATTTAATTTGAGGCATTATTTAAACATATGTTATTTCAAATTAAACATAAAAGATCAAGGAACACTGTAAAGAAACAATATTTTCAATACAACGTAAAGTTTTTGTACAATCTGGTTCCAAAGATCCCTCATTATGCACGAATCTTTCATACAAATTTACACTGGCTCGTGCAACCCAAATGTAAATACTACGAATACTTAAAGACTAAGAGATAACTATGAAAAAACTAGAAGTTTCCACCACACCACAGAAGGCAAATCTATGTGGTACAGTGCGTACCTCGAAGCTGATGCCCGCGACATTCACCACACCACATAAACCCTCACAAATACCCTCAACGTACGTTTCACTCTGATACCGGAGCATCTTCAGGAGATGTTGCCTTTACAACGCACGGTTGTAAAGTGAAGATTATGTCGTAAAATCTGGCTTTTATACCTTTTTGGCATAGCAATTAATTCTACGCCTTCAAAATATTTATTAGCACATCAAAGCGGCGACCCTTGAGCTATTTTTTACCCGCGACGGAACGGAGACGGTTTATGTGTTTGCCCTAAGAGGTTATGCGATTGTTTGTTTGTTTAAGTACTTTTTGTTTCCATTTTTAAGAAAAAGTACTGGGCTGGTTGAGATGCGGTTTTTTGCATTAGATATGTATAGCTTGTGAGTAGGTTCTTATATATATTTTAAAGTCAAAGCCAGCGGCGGCGTGCTGCGAGCGTCATCTGAATGCGAGGGCTTCTTTGTTCTGCGAATAGACGAATATAATACATTTCCAATTGCCTCTCGATCGTTGAGATTTCAGTTGTGCTTGGACAGAGTTTAATTTTAAGAGCCCATCTTTACTTACCAATTTTTAAGGATCCGAAGCAAAAAAAGAAATTATTTTAGTTTACAAATACTGAATCAGCCTTCCTGGCGATAGTTATCAAAAGTGCGATTATCTCTTAGTATTTATGTTTTCTGAGAGCTTGCACCCTTAATAGGCATATGTTGCAGGGCAAATCGCTGAGTTATACACCCTTTCTAGATGGTGTCACAGACGAAAGTTTTACATTTGTGTCTAGTTTTGTCTGTGACACCACTGGTGAATAAACTGTTTTTCTTTCTAGACAAATTAAACTAAGTAATCTTGAAATATTATCACAAATTCCCAAAAAAAATCCCAGTCCTCACTCCGCAACTGTTCGAGTGCGCAAGTATCGAGATAATTGAGTTTCAGTAATCGCAAATTTTTTGTCATTCCATTCCTATAACTTGCCATATTTAAAAAAAGTGAGTAAACCTACAGTTTAACACATGAGTAAGCAAGATCTATAAGTAACAGAAACAATGTTATTTATGGATAGGTACACCTTTTTTATTACAATCAACCGACCCACTGTAATATCAAACCTGCAGCCATCGATGTACATACCTGCACTATACTGATGTGTCTAGAAATTGAGATTTTCCATAAGAATTAGGTTGTATGTATTTTTCATACATAAACACAGAACTATTTCCTATTAAAAAAAGCGCCGATTATTATCAAAGCACAACTCACATTAGTTCGACGCAGATTCATCCGACCGTCTTGCGTGGCCAGGGGCCATACCGCCAACGCTTAAAGCCCTATTGTTTCATTATTGTTGTTTTAGAATCATAATAATCGAAATTTAGGAATTTAGGAGAATTTTAGGAACGTCAAGGTACGTGACATCAAACTGCCACGTTGAATAATATTGCTTAAGTATTGCTTTAATTGTTGGCAGTATGGCCACAGTATTGGTATTGGCGCGACATTCCCTCGTCACATTAATCTCTGTTAGTGTTATTTATGGCCCGGCGTTACTCAGTTAGCGGCGGGAACACGCTGATCCGACCAATCCTCTTAAATACGTTTTCTTTTAAGGGTTCCGTAGTAAAACAATTTTTTTTTTATAAACGTTATAGTTTTGTCCAGTCACTCGTTAAATAGGTATTTAAAAATCCTTATAATTTGCTAATACAGTAAATATTATATAAATAATGTAAAAAAAATGATTTTTATTCTAAAAAATTTTTAAAGTGCTTTTGAATCGTCGAGTGAATCTACTATGAATACAAGAAAGAAAGTAAGAAAGGCTTTCGCTTGGCGAAAATAATGTTTTTCCAAAACAAGTTTGGAACGCGCTTGCATAGCTAAAGCGGTAAGCATATTCACTCTTGCCTATGAAGGAACTTATGAAAATAGATGACATTAGGGTGTTTCAAATTTTTGTTAAAAAAATTTTTTTTCGAGTAGATTTCACGTCTTTTAGAAAAAAAAATACCGTTTAAAAATTTCCAAAAAAAAATCCGTTTGAATTTTCCCCAAAAAGTCTAATGGCAGTCAAACCTTTTGGAAAGTAAACATGACTACAGAATCCTACCTTATGCGTATTCACACACACTTGGTTGGTAGCTGGGACTCTATTGGATTTTCTCGATCTTTAGTTGATCGTTTTCTGTGATTGGAGTCGATGCAATTTCACTTAGGAGTCCGATAAGTTCAAATGGTCAAGCTATTACGTTATTGTGATTGATAGTGATACGAAGTAAAATGTTTCCACTGGAATTCAAGCAAGTAGATGAGTAGGTACTTACTTAAGTATTATACGTCATCAACATATTTTTTGTACAACTTAGATGGGTACGTTATGTTTAAAAAAAATTGGAGTTGTTCCTCTCCGGATTTCTTTGGATTGCTAACATTCAGGGAGATATCGACCCTTTTTATAGCTTGCTGAGTTCTCATTGGTTGATCAGACCGGATACCAATGACCAGGTTACTGCATTACCAGGATTTTTGTGTCTATCTAGTAATATTAAGACTGGGCAAGTGCAGAGCCGACATGAAAGGGTACTTGATTCAACTGGCAGCTAAATTTGTTGGGTCTATAAAGAAATTTTGAATGCAGGTTTCTCTACGCAGACCCGCACCATGGGAATCGAATAGATTGATGTGAGGTAAACCTGTGGGCAGTTTCTTGGTGTTCTTTCACGGAAAAAAGCTCGCACCATAAACTTGCGCGGAGACATTGGGCCAACGCGTAGAGGCATCCTATCCGGTCTTGTCGAATTTTCCATCGATCGATTTTTCGATCTATAGCATCCCCTCCATAATATCTCCCGCGCAGATGGTTCATATCTCAGTAACGCAGATGAGGACATTACTATTATGGATTCTGTGATATTACGTGGTCACGTGATAGTATAAAGCCGTAAAAATGCACGCAAGCGGCGGCGGACTGCTTGCTGGGGTTGCTTGCGGGTCGCATTGCGCGGCGATGCAATTATGCACCCTCGGGGGTGGGGCGGCGAATGTGTTGCTTGTGGCCATCGCGCCGGGCATAGGGTTGACACATACAGTTATTACTTCTTCTAATTGTACGTAATAAGACTTCTTACTAATTAAGTTTGTTTTTATACGACTGCCTGAACAATTCATAACTAAAAAATTAAAAAACACGACTGCCCTGCCAAAAAACGAACTAAAAAGTTAAAAATCTAAATTAATCTAGTTAAATTAGAATCTTATTCACATATTACTATAGTGTTCTATATATGTTAGGATATTGAACTATAGTGTTATATATTTTTGGAATTTACTCATAATTTTCTAGATGATGATTTTAAAGGTACTTAATCTTATTTTCGAATATTTTTTTCAACACTCTTTAATGCGGGACTATGGTCACTCCATCAATTTTTTTTAATTTTATTAGCCTATGTCACCCGGAATGAGCTAGGAATTCTAACGATACCTCATTTATCAAAATCGGTTCAGGCGTACATAAGTTATGGTGGACTATACAAACTCACATACATACATACATACATACATACATACATACATACATACATGAACCCTGAAAACAATATACTCCTTTTTTCAGGCAGTCGTATAAAAAGGAGTATATTGTTGTCAGGGTTCATGCATGTATAACCACCACCACTACAGCCCATTAACGTCCCACTGCTGCGCACAGGCCTCTCTGCTGGTCACAGGACTCTCATATTAAAGTGGGAATTAGAGCCACCACGCTGCTCCAATGCGGGTTGACGGACTTTAACGACTATTATCATGTTATGTTAACATATTGTTATGTTTAACAGTTTCACTCAACCATAAGTAGATTTGCTGAGTCATTTTCTTGGAAAACTCAGGTAAATTATTGACTTTTACATTCATCATACTTAAATGATTGACTATCAAATCTTACTTAATAATATTATAAATGCGAAAGTTTGGATGGATGTATGGATGTTTGTTACTCAATCACGCCCCATCGGCTGAACGGGTCTGGCTGAAATTTGGCACAGAGATAGATTATAGTCTAGAATAGCACATAGGCTACTTTTTATCCCGGAAAATTAAGGAGTTCCCGCGGGAACCAAAAAACTTCGATCCACGCAGACGAAGTCGCGGGCATTAGCTAGTCTTCAATAAAAATATAAATAATAATAATAATCTGGCCATATATATATTTATTTTGTATACGGGCGTGAGAGTAAAATATATAGCAATAATAAAATAATAATAATAGTAATAATCTTAATATATATAAATCTCGTGTCACAATGTTTGTCCTCAATGGACTCCTAAACCACTTAACCGATTATAATAAAATTCGCACACCATGTGCAGTTCGATCCAACTTGAGAGATAGGATAGTTTAAATCTCAAATTATAGTCGCAATTTTAATTTATTGCTAATTATTTGTCTGTTATTATTTGACAGTCACAATTATCTGTTAACTCCAAATGATTCTAACAGATGTCGATACCTTTCGACTGGGTTGAGTAAGTAATCAATAGATGGCGCTGCTATGGTAAATCTACGAACGTGTCATATAAGCTACATTTTAACAGCATAATTACCACGTGTTGTTGACGCTATAAAATTAATTAAATTTATTTTGTAGTGAACGAAATACCGTATAATTCAGCTAATTATTTGTCTGTTATTATTTGACAGTCACAATTGTTTACTTTAATGTAATATAACAAAAACTTTAGCCACAGCAACGCGTGGCCGGGTCAGCTAGTATTATAATATAAAATAATATTTGTTTTTTTTTATACAACTCTTGTTTAAAGAAAATCAAATAAGGTACATACAATTCTGTATGTTTAATCAAACATAAACGCAGAAGAAGCTTCAAGGTATAATGCGTTTGTTTTGCTCCGACGCGGCGGAGTGCATTTCATTTAGCAAAGAGCAAAATGGATTATGGACATTACAGGATCGTATCAAAGCTCTATCAAAGGCTCCAAGTACCCGCATCTCGTACTAAGAGCCGAGACTGTAATTCGTTCGGAAAAGAATACACAATCGGCTTTTAATGGCGAACGTTTTAAAACGATAATTGCGCCTCGCTGCCGCTATCACTTAGCGAATGAAAAGTATTATCTATTTAGAGTACAACGTGGATTGCGTCACGTTTGTGAAAACCAGCAGTCGGTGCAGGTAACAGATTATCATATTACTAGATGATGATGCGACTTCATCCGCGTGGATAAAGTTTTTATGGTTCTTAACTTAGCTTACATAAAAAGTAGCCTATGTCCTTCCCCGGGATGAAATCTCAACACCAAATTTCAACAAAATCGGTTGAAAAAATGGGTTATTAAAGCTTAGCAGACAGACAGACAGACTCACTTTCGCATTTATAATATAAGTATGGATTTTGAAACCGAAAATGCCCTTTTCCTTGTCAGAAGGTCAGAAACTCGTGAGGACTATTTACCTAAATAGATATTCAATCCTGCTAAATTTATAAAGGTTTTAGTTTGTTCGTTTATCCTTCAATCACGCCGCAAAACAACTACGGATCGACGTGGTTTTGCATGGGTATAGTTGAGGACTTGGAGAGTATAGGTAGGTACATACTACTACTAGGCTTCTTTTTATCCAGGGAACAGAATTCCCCGGGGTTTAAATTGCTTACATCTAAATTCACGCAGACGAAGTCGCAGGCATCATCCATGTCCATACTTCCACTAATATTATAAATGCGAAAATGCGAAAGTGTGTCTGCCTGTCTGCTACGCTTTTACGGCCTTTTAAAACGATTTTGATGAAATTTGGTATGGAGGAAGGTTACATCTCGGGGGAGGACACAGGTTAAATTTTTTATCCATTGACAGTTTTCTATGAAATTAAAAATACGTTTTGATAGCAAACCTTCAATGCAATTTAAGTATAGATTACTTTGGTATTTAATTATTATCATTGGTAGAGTCCTTAATAGAATAAAACCTTTCTTGTTTTTTTGTATATAATTTTATCGTATATATGAATTTTTCTGCAGAAAATCTTAACATCGAAACAGTAAAGCTTTGTAATACGTTACCTAAGCTTTTTTATTCAAACGTTTAATTGCAATATAAACTGCAGAGAAGTGCAGGTGATGTGAGGGCACTTGCTTAAATATTTCACATCACATCATCATCATTTCAACACATTGCCGGCACTGGGCACGAATGTCCACTCAGAATTGGGAGGGTTTGACCATAGTTCACCAAATCGCATAAGACAGTTTACTTCGATAAAATATTATATATAGTTCGCGCGCAAGTTGAGTGCAGAGTAAATGTATGGTGACACGTACATTTACTCTCCATTCAACTCGCGCGCGAACTGTACGTAGAGTTTCAAATTTCTAATACCCTCAATCAACTTCGATCCAGAAGCTTACCGAGCGCCAATTTTTTCTTTACTAGTAAGAACCTACCTAATAAAGGAAGTACTAATTGTAACATTCTAGATAGAGTAGGTACAATATTTAAAATCTCAGAATTTTGCTCTCGGGTCAAACTTAGCCGTTGTAAAATAATTTGTAATTTCAGTGTACAACTACAAAATACTTTACTTCCAGTTTGCTATTCACTTGTAAGGTGTAATTACGCTTTCAGAACCGCATTTTACTCAAAAAGTTCACTATTCGTGCTAATTTAATATTCCGCACGAAAGCCGCAGTATTGTATACGTATACGGTAGTGTCACAACGCAATACGGATTCCTTCCGCGGGCGGTTGTCAAAAGTGTTGGTGTCGGTTTTGCCATACCTATACTAACTGACCGCTACTAGTGATCTACCGTAATATACCTAGCTGATGTTTTGATGACGTAATATAAGGATGGTTGTAGCACATACCGATACCGATTCTAACTTGCCTTGAAAGAATTGATACGACTATACGTGGCAGGAGGCTTTTTTCAAATAGGACAAGTTTTTTTTCAATAAAACAGTTCTAGAGAGGAAAAATTTCTACAGAAAACTGATAGAAATGTGTAAAGAAAAATCTCCACTTCAAAATACATAGTCAAGCTAATTTGAGAATAACTAACTCCCATAACGTAAACCCCGTGGGACAGTCAATAATTGAAAATCCTGATGGACCCACTACTTGCGCCTAGCAGTGGGACCAAAGGCCGAAAGGACACGAAAAAGGGATTTTGGAAATCCTTACGGGAGCTTTAAACACATTTGAATCCGCGCGGGAAATTAGCTTATTTATTCACTTCAACCCACTCGGCCAACCGGCTCACACTGACCATGAGTCTCTTGACAAAAAAGAGGATTGGCAGACTTCACACAACTTTTATAATCTTATGAAGAAATTTCAGGCATGCAAGTTTCCTAAATATGAATTTCTTCACCACTAAAGCAAGTAATATTAAACTACATAAAACGCACCTGTGAAAAGTTGGCATGCCCGGTCATCGTACACATAGGACCATTCAAATAGGAAGCCGTGCGTTTAAATTAGCTCAAAACTTGCGGATGAAATCCACCGCGGTTGTTATCCGCAGTGCGTGGCAGCACGTTAAGCATATTAAGCGTAGCTAGCGGTAGGTAGGCCTAGGTAGTAGCACGCCATTATACCGCATACTAATGACAGGCGTTGATTAAAAAACCTAAGTCGGGGGCGGGGCCTCGCCAGGGCTGCGCCCACCGCGCCGTCTCGGATCCCATCTCGATCATTATTGATGTGTGATTTTATTGCAAATGAATATAGTTTATTTATTTTTATTTACTTATTTTTATTTTTATTTATTTATTTTTATTTTTATTATTTTTGTACAAAATATTGTCTTAAAACTAATTTTAAAAAAGTGGAATTTAAAAAGAAATCTCTTCCAGCCTTCCTTGAAAGTGAGTAAGGTGAAATTGCTAAGTGGTATAGGTACAAAAATAAAATATTTTATTGGAATTTAAAAAAAAAGTAAATAATTGAAAGGATACTTGAAGAAGAAGAGCAAAAATACCTCCTAGTGCCTTTAATTAATTAGAAAAATATTACAAAGAAAAACAAGACGATAACTCGTAGTAGGTAGGTAGGTAGGTTATGTAGGTAATGCGTCTACTGATGATTAATTGATGACTTTGTTCAATGAATTCGGCATTTATAAACCTTTTGTTTATTAATACTTTTTGGTAATACAAAAACTTAATCAAATTAAATACCTAACTGTTATTAATTACCTAACTAGTAATAATTTTTCACATCCTTACATAAACCGAAATTTCAGTTTTTATTTTTATAATATTAGTAAGGATAAACGCGAAAGTTTGTAAGTTTGGATGTATGGATGTTTGTTACTCTTTCACGCCAGAACGGCGGAACGGATCTGGATGAAATTTGGCACAGAAATAGATTATAGTCTGGAATAACGTATAGGCTTCTTTTTATCACGGAAAATTAAAGAGTTCCCGCGGAAACACCTCAATCCACGCGGACGAAGACGTGGGCATCAGCTAGTTCTAAAATAAATTTATAACACAACTTCTTGTTCTTCTACAACGTTTGCTATTTAAAAATATTACTTCTTAAATTTGAACAGTCGAATTATTTGCACAAAACAGACAACTCAGTATAAATTTCGGCTAGTTTTCACATCCATTTAATCTCTATATACTAGCCGACTTGACCGCGACTTCGTTCGCGTGAAATAAGTTTTTAAATTTCCACAATACCCCAGAGATTATGTATTATGTATGTATACCCCCCCTATGAAACTAACAAATAATAAGGCTTGCTATTGGTACCAGAGTTTTCATAATCGGTTCAGTAGATCCAGAGATTACCCTCTACAACGTCACAAACTCACAATTCACAAACCCACAAACTTTACCTCTTTATAATATTAGTATTGAAAACCCCTCACTGACTAATCACGATATCTCAGGTATATTATATAAGACACCAACTTGGAATTCAGAAGGTAGATTCCTTTTCAGATGTAGACATTGGCTAAGAAACGGTATTGAGAAAATTCACACATAAGGGGATGAAATAGGGATTGGAAGTTTGTATGAAAGTCGTATGTAAGTTTTTGAAATTAGAGACATGAAAATGATAGATAGGATAATAAATAGAAGCCTTTTGCAGCTGGAAAATTTCGTAATCTCATAGAAAATCAGAAATTGTACTTACGCGGACGAAGTCGCGGGCGACCACTATTTATCTTATATTTGGCTAATCAACTTACCTTTTTTATGTTACACGCAAGTTACTGATTTTATATTGTAAAGTCCACATGTTATAATCATGCTGACAAAAATTAAAAATAAAGAAAACCGAATCTTCAAACTACAACTTATAAGTTGAAGTATATCAAAGGCAGTAAAGACGGAAGGCCGTAACTCCTCAAGGATCACAAGTAGCAAGAATCAATCAGCGTTGAGTGTGGGGGGACTGAGCTGATAGACTTCACTTAAGGTCTCGACGCATCGAGTGGCTCCAGACTGTAACTAGGTGCTGCTCAGGTGAGGAGGGTAGGCTTCCGCGGATAATGAATAGGGCTTTGTGGGAACTGAAAAACCTGAGTAGCAATTTTAATTTGCGGTGAAAAAGTTTTCCTCTTTTTTAATAACAATTTCTCCGATAAAAGTTTTGAAATTTTCTTTAAACCATTTCTTTTTTTTTTCAATTTCTTTATTCCAATCATCCATCCAGGCCTACAAAGGCCTTTTCAAGGGCCGGCCACCAAACACGGTCCTCCGCCTTCCTCATCATTTCAATCATACAAAAAAATAATTAAAGAATAGCTAACTTATTAAACTACACCTGTGTCCATCTCTTAAATCATTTTTTGTTTTATAACCATTGAAGAGTGTACAAGAAATGCACAAATAATAACTTACTCTCTGCAATTTATTCCGCATGGATCACTTTTAACTCCCGATGCATAAAGACGGGTCTTATAAGTTTAACGTGTGTATCTATCTGTGTGTCTGTCTGTGGTGTCGTAGTTCCCGAACTGAGGAACCTTTGGCAATGGATGAAGATTTAGTTTTACTTGGATGAAATGTGATTTCATCGAGAGTGTTCTTAGATAAAATATAATCCAAAAGAATCGGTTCAGCCATTTGAAGGTCATCAGCTCCTTTCTAGTTTATGAAGGGATGTGAACAAATTCCACAGGTCTGAACGAATTGAAATTGGTATGCAATATGTCGGACACCATTTTATATTTTTATTTATACTTTTTTTGGTGTATCTTTCGAATTCGTCCGGTCCGGTCTAAAAGCTCCGTAGAAATTCTTTGATTCTCCAATATAACATATTATACTCGTATGTGTAAAATGGTGACAAAATATTGTCTCTCCATCGGTACCTATGTAACAGACATATTAGCCTGTTAAATACTTTCACGTTAATTATAATATGGATTACTCCGACTCTACCGTTCAATAACTTAGAAACCAAAATACCACAGCCAGTCTAACTTAACTACACGTTCAAACTCAAAGTATAATTATTCGAAATTAGTACCTACACAGTACGCGGTTCTCTTCTCAAAATGCATGCAATCTAACCGAGTGCCGATTGGCCAACTTCACACACCTTTTGAGAACATTATAAAGAACTCTCAGGAATACCTACAGGTTTCATCACTATGTTTTTCACGACTAAAACAAATGATATTTGGCTTTAAACGCACATAACATCGAAAAGCTAGAAGTGCATGCCCGGGGATCGAACCCTCGACCACGCTCATTGTAGGACGACCCTCGACGACGACGTCTACTTAAACCTCTAGGCTATCTATCACCTCTCATTCACTTGTATAGAAAATGCAGCAACTGCCGAGTTTCTTGCCGGCTTTTCTCAGTAGAATCTTCTTCCCGAACCGGTGGTAGAATCAAAACATGACGTAACATAAGAGATACCTGTATGTCCTACACATGTAGGACATACAGGTGTCTCCCAATAAATAAATTGAGTATTGCATAGTTACACAAAATTCAAAAGAGTAAGTTTTGTATTTCAACTCTACTTAAGGCATAGATCGTACATTTGCTGATGCCCGCGACTTCGTATATATATTAGTATATTAGTACAGATTATTCCACACGTTGTAACCGCTGTACCTACTATACGCCTCATATCGCGAAATGCCTTTTTTCAACGCATTGAAGTTACATAGCACATAAGTATAAATGCAATGCGAAAAGCTGCCTTAAGCAGGAGCGGTAGAAATAGTAGGTACCTATATAGGGTTACCGGATCATAATATGAGAATTCCCAACTAGCCCTGCCTGAGAGACTTTCATGTTGGTTGGGTCATGATTTATTAAAAAAACCCAAGGTTCAAATTCAGTTTCATTGAATCTCATTACTTGTCGAAATTTACAGGTTTAGGTGTAATCCTTTTCCGCAGGAAACGTTGCTAAAACTTTGAAATTAAAACTACTATAATTACTTAAAAGATATACCTTAACTCAATAAAGATATCTTGAAATACTTTAATTTAAAGATCACTTTAAAAAATTCCTAATCTTTTATAGCCAAAACTCACGACGTGTCGAGTATATTTCCGTCGCGGGCGACATAGGCGAGTCAGGAGGTGGCCCCCCTGGCCCCTGGGGCCTGGGGCGTCGTTACGCAATGTATGGAGCTCCCACCGCATTGTAACAAAACAGGCAAGTGCAAAGAAATGGGAAACTGAGCTTTCAACAGATTAGTTAGGCGTTGACTGATGATGGTATCAGTTTACTACCGACGGCCAGCGGCTGCACTCCCGTAGAAATTTAGAAAAACCCGGTTTTATTAAGGCAACTCGAAAGGGCTTCCTGGCTAGGCATTGATCGGTCGATGAGTTAGGATTTATCTTTTTATTGCATGACCAGGATTACACGTCTAAGTTTTACTCACGTAAGTCGTTCATGTGAGTAACATATGAAACGTGGTTAACATTTCATAAGTCTTGTATCGTATGCGAATGTTAGTAATGTAAGTTACTTACGAAATAACTTAAAAGTGTAGTCCTGACTTATAAGATGCAATTTTTAGGTACGTCTTATGATCTATCTTCTATTTCGTAGTTCTGATCTGGTTATCAACTCTACTCTACTACTCGAGTTGTGGGGAACACCGGGTATAGCAGCAGTTAACGTCAACGCAACGTTCCGGTTCATTATCTGATACATACTTTACGTTTTAGGTTTGAATTTCCATCTTTCTCGCTTTCCACTTCAAGCCGTCGGATTCTCACCTAATACGAACAGTGAAATCATGAAATGTGAAACATTTCAAGATCTTGTAAGTAAACTACGTGCTTCATGGGACAGAAAATACACACAGATCCATAACATAGATAAATCATGGCAAATACAAATAATAATTCTCACCTTCCCGCTCAAAAATATATCGTTGATACTGGCTTACCCAATTCCAACATTAACCACATAAAAGTCAAATTTTTCTTGTATATAGTTCAAGTTCTAACACTTTTATATTATGAAACAAAACTCACAGAGTAATCATTCAACATTAATTTATTCAAATTAGGTACACGGCACACTTATTGACTTCCAATAACTTACATGGCTCAATTACGGTATCATTAAAATCCTACGTCCGTCAAAGAACCCGACGCCATCGCAACTGCCTGTCGAACAAAAATACGGAACAATTGATAAAACAATCCTCGAAAACAATCAATAACCGCCATTTTGATTTACAAGACCTTTATGGTGCCCTCATTGTTCTATTTGGACCAACCTTATGTGTAATTGGGGCACGAAGTGGCCTCCAGTGAACCGCCATTGCGACTTTCGCTTAAACGAGCGAATAAAACAATACAACGGGAACAATAAAATTGTTCAACAATTGGCGGCCATTTTGGAATAGGATAGGCGTACAATTCTCAGACACGCCTGAGCATCGAGCTTCTTCTATACTAATATTAAAAATGCGATAGTTTGGATGGATGGATGCAAGAATGGATGTTTGTTATTCAATCACGCTAAATCGGGATAAAATTTGGCACAGAAATAGATTATACACTGGAATAACACACAGGGCCAAAAACCTCAATCCACGCGGACGAAGTCGCGGGCATCGGCTAGTTGAAACATTAATAATGTCTAAAACGACTAAAAAAGATCACTTATAAAATAAAGTATCAATTCATAAATTTACTTGTAAGGTAACGTTGATAATAATTAATTGTTTATGTCAACTTAAAATAAAAGCTGTATACGATGCCCTATCCTGAGAAGATGCCCACAAAAATTCAACCGGAAATTCATTATCTTATGCACCATTTCCCAGCATCTCTTAAAACTATTTAAGTATCTTTAAAAGTCGCAGAAAACTTAACAGAGGTAAGCGTGAGCGCTTTACCCAGCGCTTCAAAACCTAGTGGTGTCAAACACTGCTAACTTTCAACTGTTACAGTCCGTTTTTCAACGTCTTTTACCAATAAGCTATCAACGCTGTCGCTCTGGTATACTATCCGCTGTTCAAGGTGAACGACGAAAGCGACGCGATGTGATACGACTCCTTAGAAAATGACGACTTATATCTACGAGACAGATGAAATAATAGTTAGTGTATTTGAAAACGTAGGCCTCACGAAGAGTCAGCTGCTAAGCCGTTGTCCTAGATGAGCAGACAAACGGGGCAATGCGATGCGATACAACGCGACGCGACAGTATCAATCAGTAGCTGGACCCTTCACGTGGTCTACGTTGTCGCGTAGATGCGTCTGTCTTTTCTATGACGTCGCATTGCGTCGCGGTCGCCTGACGTTGCTTCTGTCGCACACTTAAGACAACGGGTATGATAATATTGCGTGCGCCGCATCAAGCCACGTTGTCGCGTTTGTTGGGCACTCGCTTTTTTTTAGATTATTCGCTCTATTAAATCAATACTTATAAATGCGAAAGTGTGTCTGTATATCTATCTGTCTGTCCGTCTGGTTCATCATTTTAACCGATTTTGACAAAACTTGGTACAGCGGTAGATTACATTCCGGGGAAGGACATAAGCTAGGCATTCCCGCGGGAAACGAAAATCGTTAATCTACGCGGAGGAAGTCGCATCATCTAATACTCCATAATGGTCAGAAAAATACCTGCGTCTTACTACAAAAGCGTAGCAGTTCATAGCGGTAGGTAATTATTAACATCTACATATAGGTATTATCAACTGCTTCCATTTCTAGACAGGCCTTTACGAGTGCGCGTCACCACTCTGCGTATCAATACTTCTATACTAATATTATAAACGCGAAAGTTTGGATGGACGTTTGTTACTCAATCATGCCAAAACGGCTGAACGGATCTGGATGAAACTACACAGCACATTTACATTGGCACAGAGATACGAAGAGTATATTCTGGAATAAAACTTAGGCTACTTTTTATCTCGGATAATTAAAGCGTTCCCGCAGGAACTAGAATATTATTATTATTATTATTATTATTTAGCTCTTTATTTGCACTACAATAGAAAAACAAAGACAATAAGACATGAAATAAAATATAGAAGGATAGGTACAAAAGGCGGCCTCATGGCTAAATAGCGATTTTTCCAGGCAACCTTAAGATGATTAGCTTGGAAACCAGAATGCGGGTGGCTCGAAATTTCTACACAATTAAATAATACAATATACAAATACAATCCTCAAATACCTCAATCCAGGTGGACGAAGTCGCGGGCATCAGCTAGTAAGTCAAAATCAAATTCAAGTCAAAGTCAAATAATATTTATTCAATTTAGGTAGGTATACCACACTTATTGACGTTCAGTTATTTGTAAAATATAATGGTGATAATCAGTAACGGTATCTTTAAACTAAAGCTACGAGGGTTCCAAACGCGCCCTGGTCTAAGAAGAGCCCAAAACAAAATCAGCCGGGGTTTTTTTTTCATTATCACCATTTCACAAATAATCATCTTAAATAAGCAACTAAGAAATAAGATGTTAGTTTTTCAGTAGGAAAACCATACCTATTACCTACCTACCTATAACACAGATCCTTGTTTATTCACACGTTTAAACCGTCACACACACCTGCCGGCAATTGACAATAATCTTCGCATTGTTCGCGTTAGTGCGTACCGAATGTCTGCAGTTTGGGTTGACAATAGGTATACACCGTGTTCGTGCCACTGTTAAGATATCATACAGTAAGGGTTTTGATATAAAAGGGTTTTTATCATCCACTACAAGTTAGCCCTTGACTGCGATCTTACCTGATAGTAAGTGAAGATGCAGTCTAAGATGGTAGCGGGCTAATCTGTTAGGGGCATGGCAGTTATATTAAACCCATTTCGGTTTCTACACCGCATCGTACCGGAACGCTAAATCGCTTGGCGGCACGTGTTTTACCGGTAGGGTGGTAACTAGCCACTGCTGAAGTCTCCCACCAGCCAGACCAGGGAAAATTCAGAAATTATAAATTTCCAAACCTTGCCGGGGATCGAACCCGGGTCCTCCGCACGGTAAGGCAATAGCGCTCAACACTGCGCCACGGAGGTAGTCAAAAAACAGTTCGGTGGCGGCGGGCATGGACAATTAATTCTCATTAGGAAACGCCTATGTTCAACATTATGTTTAAACTCCAATGCCAATATAGAACGTCCGCAGGCATAGATTATGACGATGATGATGACGTAAGAATTTATAACGGTGTCTCTGGGTTGAGCAGAAAAATGCCCGCTCCACAAATATCAAAGCTGTATTATTGAAATATTATATAGCAATCATTGCACCTTTTCACCGTAATCAATTTTTTTTATTCCACTACGAGCTAGACCTTGGATGCGATCTCACCTTATAGTAAGTGATTATGCAGTCTAAGATGGTAGGTAGTGGGCTAACTTGTTAAGGGCCGTACGGCAGTTATATTAGACTACTACCTCTATCCTTAACTAGTGTAGGTAGTCCTGAACTGTGATATCACCTGGAACTACCTCTACTGATACTACATCTAATACAAGCAGGGCGACCGCGTATCTCTGACAGCTACAGTGTAACGATCGCAATCATCTCTGATTGGATAACACTCTTCCACTATATGGACAAAATCCATTGACGCAGCAAGAATATCATAAATTCAGCCAATCACAATAATTGATACTGTAACAATGATTGATGCAGAAGATACGCGGTCAATTGCAATTGCAATCGCTGGATTCAATGCCTAAGGTGTTATCTTGGTGTAATACGAAATTGAGCCAAAGACGCATTGGTTGCCTGCTATTTATTGGACACTTTCTGTAGTTTAAGAACACCTAATTAGAAAGCCACTAAGATACGGAATGAGCCTTCCAAACTTTATATTGCTTAGCTGCGTTGGTAGCAAGGAAGCTTTGGGATGCGAGTATAGGTATAGTTGGCGGGTCGTGGGCTGGGGTCGGTATTCATGAGGTCTCGTTATGCAGGCGAGCTGGGCTGTAGTTTTGACTATTAATTTTACATTTTTCCGCTGTTAATTAATAAATGTGTACCAACCCCTAGCGGTTTCGTTAAAAACTGCAAAGAATTATAAATTATTTTATCAATTCTGAATATTGCTTCGGGCAAATGATCCAAAAGACATTTTGTTTGTGATTCAGTCACAGAAGTTGATGGAGATTGTTTTGAGGATTACTAGCTAAGGTTTGTGACTTCGTTCATTTGGATTTAGGTTTTCTAAAATCCCATAGGAACTATTTGTTTTCCCGGGATAAAATCCACCCAGTCAGTCACTGTACTCACATTCTTGGGGCATCTGGAAGAAATCTCTTCAAGAGATAAGTTTTCTTTGTCCTTTCAATGTTTTTGTTTTAGTTTTTAAGTATTAAAAAAACAACTAAATAAAAATAAAATAAAAAAAAAAGTTGTGGGATTCTCAGACCAGAATGCGTTTAAAACGCTTTAGTTTTAGGTACGTTGACATTAAATTATCACCATTACCTAACCTTTTTCTAATTAATAAGTGTATCTACTCATCCTATTATTTTAAAAATTAAATGTTTAGATTCAATTTCATAAGTATGATGTTGCACCATATTTACTAAGATGTCCGAAGTCCATCTTGGATATAATATTAAGTCGTAGAAAAGAGTTAGAGAAAACCGAAGTTACAACAATCATATTATAAATGCGAAAGTGTGTTTGTTTGTCCTTCAATCACGCCGCTACGGAGCAACGGATCGACGTGATTTTTGGCATGGGTATAGCTGAGAACCTGGAGGTTATAGGCTACTTTTTATCCCGGAAAATTAAGAAGTTCCCGCGGGAATCAAAAAAATCACAGATTTCGCAGTCCCCGCAAGAATCGGAGCATTGAAAATGAGTACAAAAATTTACGAAATAAAATTTTTATAAATTTACTAATCTATTTTCAAAATTTCAACTTGAATCCACTTTTCGCCTGCATCCTCACCTTTTAAAACCATTACCATGACGATCGGTCAATAATCATAGAAGCTACATCACTTTTTATATACAGGAATACCCGTTTTTCTACAATTCCAAATCTAAAAGGACCATCTACGTATAGGTCACAGTTATTAAAAGATTTTTAAAAAATCGCCATTTTGTAGCTAAGCTAAAAAAAATCCTAGGACCCATTTTTTTTTCTTAAGTCGGTTAAGTTTTTTCCGAAATATTTACAATTTAGAGAACAAACACCCCCGAAAAAAACCCGACTTTCTTACATTTTTCAAAATTCCAAAAAAGTTACCAGAATATTTTCAAAATTCAAACACTCACACGTGTCTCGATAAATTCCTCAACTCATGGTACTATTCCCATCTCGATCCTCCTAATATTCTAGGAGCTATGGCTTAAAATACGTCTCAGGCGATTTGCATCTGATAACCATTTTCAATGGTAAAAAACTTAAACCACGCGGACGAACACGCGGGCATCAGGTAGTCGATCATATTTAAAGGTGAGATTCACTCAAATCTCCGGTTACCAAGCCTCCATAAACCAGGCCTGAACACAGTCACTCAAAAGTCAAAACTCAAACTAAAAAAATATTATAGCGAAGTAAAATAGTTGCAATACAGCTAATATAAAGCCGCTATCGCACCGAGAGCGGCGCGGTAACACGACATCCGCTGTGCGTGACATCTCGTTGCACTCATTAGCGACTTATCCAAACTCGTTATAACTTGATACCCGCTCCCATGTACCTACCCCATGCAGCAGCCACCCCCACCCCTCGCCCGCGATTGACTCGTTCGATCTACTGACTAATTTCTTTTCAGGGATGACAGAATAGTCAACTATATTTTATTTTGAGCACTACTGAGCACAAGATTGAGAAGGGGTTTGGTCATAGTCCACCATGTTGGCCAAGTGTGCAGATTGGCAAATTCACACTCCTTTGAGAACATTATGAAGGACTCTGGGGCATGCATTCTCTCAAGATTCCTTCTTTCACCACTAAGCAAGAGATATTTAATTTCTTAAAACGAACATGCTAACTCTGAAAATCTGCGGATCATGAGGTTTCGGGTCGGGTAAAAATAAGGTTTGGTTTTAGATGTTTTCTGTCAAGCAAAACTAACAGTAGTAATCCGTTATTAGACTGATACAACCACGGAAAGAACCTTATTTATTTAAATTTTAATTGCACACAAAAAGAGGTATTCTAATATATAGTGTACTAGATGAAGCCCTCGACTTTGTCCGCGTGGATCAAGTTTTTTTATTCCCATGAGAACTCTTGAATTTTCCGGGATAAAAAGTAGCCTATGTCCTTTCCCGGGAAACAACCTATCCTTGTACCGAATTTCATCAAAATCGGTTGAACAGATGGGCCGTGAAAGCGTAGCAGACAGACAGACACACTTTCGCATTTATAATATTAATATGGATTCTAAACTCCTCAATTTTCCGGGATAAAGTCAAGTAATGCCCCTCACCACTTTTCCTCACGAAAAAAACACGTTGATCCGTTGCTCTGTTGCGGCGTGATTGAAAGACAAACCAACAAACAAACACACTTTTGTAAATATAATATTAGTGTGATCATTAAAAAAAAAAATTATCTGACTAATTGTCAAACACCCAACTGAGTATTTGACAACTAAACTCGCCGGCATATTTAGCGGAACATAAAAAAAGGTCCACAATTAAAAAATATGGTTTTATTTTAAAATCTACTTACTACACTTCTTTTGTTATTTAAAGTTTCATTTGTTTTACTTAAAATGAGATCACATTAAGAACAGATTTTGCGAGTAAAGGCTATTTGTGAAAAATGGTACATTTTTGAACTTTTCATGTAACCGGGAAAAGTGAAATTTAATATTAAAATAACAATTAATTAAATTAGAAAAATGGTGATTAATATCGCGTATTTCCTTCACGTGCTCTTATTAAAGTTTCTACCCGTCTAGGCATACTGAGAATGATGTTATCGATGGTCTCCTGGGATAGTCTCCGCCATTCCTCAACTATGGCGATTCGCAGTTCTCCCACGTTGGCAGGAGCTGGAATTCTGGACTTAACTTTTCTTTTCAGCAAGTCCCAAACGTGCTCTATTGGGTTCATATCCGGTGATCTCACCGGCCACTCCATAACAGTGACATTCATATCATTAAGATAACCTTGAGTTACCCGAGCGGTATGCGGCCAAGCATTATCCTGCATAAAAACAAAATCTTCACCGATATATGGGGCAAACGGTACGACATTTTCTTCTAAAACTCCTCTGATATAGCGGTCTGCAGTCAGACTCCCTCTGTCAATCACTACCAAGTCTGTGCGAACTCTTAAACAAATGCCCGCCCAAACCATTATTGATCCACCACCGTATGCAACTGTAGTTTCAAAATTTGTCTGAATGTATCGTTCTCCTTTGCGTATGTATATTCTTTGCCTGCCGTCAATTTGATTTAAGAGAATTCTGCACTCAACCCTAAACAATACCTTACTCCATTGGTCCGCGTTCCAAAGTCGATGTTCCTGAGCAAAAGTTAACCTGTTTCTACGATGATTTACCTCGAGCCTTGGAGCCTTGGCGGGCACAAATGAATCCAAACTAGCTTCTTCGAGCCTTCTTCGTACCGTACGCTCACTTACGGTTACACCCCGCACTGCTTCTAACTCATGTCGGGCTTGGACGGCCGTCAAACGGGGGTTCCTACGTACACGAAGCCGAATGAAACGATCATCCCTACTCGAAGTGCGTCTTTTTCTGCCTTGTCCTGCTCTTCTCACATAAGTACCGGTCTCCCTGAACCGTTGGATACTGCGATGGATCGTTGAAACTGGTCGATGAAGATCTCTGGATATCACTCTGTAGGTTTGACGATTTCTTCGCATTTCGAGTGCCCGGCAATCTCCGTTGGGGCTAAGTCAGGCATAATTCAGTCATCAACTCCAGAAAAATACGCGATTAAAAAAAAACTAACAAAAAACAGTATTTCAATGAAATTTTAAAACTCAGAAGAAAGTAATACTCGAAGTTCGCTCCAGATAAGGTGTATTTGAATAAAATTAAAACAATTGCATGAAATGTGATGTTCAGTTGTTTTCTTAATTTGAAAATATTTCTTTTTAAATTAAATGACGTTTAAACCAGCCAGCAACCTTATATGATATTGATATCAAACCTTTTTTTTATGTTCCGCTAAATATGCCGGTGAGTTTAGTTAAATCAGCAACTTTTTTTCAAACGTCAAAACGCGTGCTTAGTATGGATTTTGTATGAAAGGACATGACCAGTAATTGCCCTCCGATTCGGGACAATGCACAGGATTTCCGTTTTTACAGTAAGGTTTAAAAATTCAAAACGAAATTATTATGGATTTATTATTCCAAATAAGGTCAGGGTTCAAATTACAAAAAAAAACAATACGTTTATTGTTTAAATCTTGAGCATCCGCTTTCCTCTTTAAGCACTACTCCATTTTGACGTTCCATTATATCCATGCCTAATAATAATCTTGTAACCCTACATGAATACCATTTAAGTACCTTAGTTAGTCATTATATTATGAATGATTTATTTTTGATCAATTAAATAGTAATGAAAAGGAAATGTAGGTATGTTTTGTTTATAATTATTTTTATTTTTTGACAAGTCTCAAACTAATAGATCGAACAAAGCATTTTGAAATACTGCGTTTAAAGGAACGCCCTTTCACATTGCATATGCTGCCATCTGTGGTCGAATAGTTGAACTTGTTAACCAAAAGTAGTGAGCAATACTTAAAAATATTTTCTAGACTCACCACAATAACTAGCGCAATCTAGTGTGGGAAAGCAGTTTTTGGTGAAACTTTTTTTATTTATTTTCTCAGTTTTCAGAGCCTTCAGACTCCTGAAACTTTTTTATTTGAAAACTATAAAATATAGCAATTACAGTAATAAAAATAATACTTGAAAATATTTTTTTAGACTCGCTCAACAAAATAAATAGCGCCATCTAGTGTGGGAAAGCAGTCTTTTGGTGAAACTTTTTTTGTTCATTTTCGCAGTTTTCCGAGCCTTCAGACTCCTGAAACTTTTTTATCTGAAAACAGTGAAATATTACAATTACAATAATAAAGAAATCATTGCTGAACATTGATTTTTGACACCTAGGCAAGCTGCCATAGTTCCACCGGTCAAGTCCTTTTAAGTTGTGACGTCATCAAAGTTCGACGCACTTTTTTTATTTTAATCGATAGTTTAAACTGGTTATTCAAAGTAAAACTAGCAGGGGACGTGGATATTACTATTTTTGGGAGATCCTTTATTCAATAATCACAAAAAAATCATTTATTTCACTAGTAGTCAAATTGTAAAGTATCCAGCCCTGGGCACCACCGCCGCGGGCTCTACGTGACATCGTGACTTTCGCCCGCCGCGCCCGGTGCGCCCCCGGCCTCCCCCAACAACCGAACGAATTATTCTATATCGGAAAATACCTATTGCCGATCATTCCGCCGCCGCATACAGGCTGCTCCATGAAATCATCACAACTTTATAATAATAAAATTATAAATAGGATTTATAAATTTAAGTACCTTGGGCACGTTGTAGCAGGCGATCAAATGGATGATGCGGACATGGAAAGGGAGCGCAGGGCGTTGAGGCTGTGAAGATAACTCTTTTCAGAGCCTACTGTACATCCTTTTACTCGGCGAGTCTGTGGTTCCGGTATACGCAAAGGGCTTACAACGCACTGCGAGTTCAATATAATAATGCGTTCAGGGTGCTGTTGCTGTTGTTGCGACCTAGGTTCTGCAGCGCGTCAGCGATGTTTTCCCAGCCGCGAACAGATGGCTTTGATGCTATCTGACGCAAGAAAACTGCGTCACTGCTGTCCAGAGTCTGTGGAATCCGCAACAGCATCCTGAATAGCGTAGCAAGGCAGATGGATAGTCCTCTGCTGGGGAAACAAATACAGAGGACTAAATGCCTTTTAGTTAGGTACTAACATTGTTTTAAGTTAAAATGTTACTAACACCTTAGACTGTAAGTACTCACATAGTTATTAAGATTATATTGTTACTAACACTAAAGTAGACCACAAATATTTTCTTTATGAAATAAATAAATTGAATTGAATAAATCTTTAATGTTTCAAAATAAATCAGGTAGGTACCCAACACCTAAAGAGCACGAATGCTAGATGAAATGCTCTAGAGTTGTAGGTAAACTTTGTTTCTATTATTATTATTATTATTATACACTTTATTTGTACCACCACAAGTGAAATTACAAATACAAAAATTGGAAAAAATGTAAACACAGACAGCTTAGGTAGCGATCTCTACCAGGCAACCTTAGGAAAAGGAGAAAATAAGGGAAAATAGACTTGCAGGTGGATCTATAATATACTTAAATTCAAATAACTACATACTAATACATAAACCAATGATAACCATATAAATTGTTTTATTATATACAATATAACTAATAATAAAATATACTAATATATATGAATTATAATATATAGGTAAGTATTTCAACTATGCATAAAGAATAATTTATGTTGTCGTCTTTAGTTTCCAAGGTAATGATTTTTAACAGCATTTTTGAATATGTCCAGTGACTTAGATTGGCGTATGGTCAGTGGAAGTTCATTCCATAACTGAACAGCTTGGACACTGAACGAATTGTTAAAGTACTTCGTTTTATGAGTTGGAGTTTTCAGCGTTAAGGTTCGACATGGTCTAATTTCGGATTGCACACCAAAAAACTGAATTTTTCCTTATGGTAGGAGTGTGTTTTTAAATGAACTAGCACACAGTACAGAAGAGAAAGTACATGCAGTTCCCGGCGACGGCGAATAGGGAGCCACTTGAGTTTTTGACGAAACTCGGATACGTGGTCATATTTGCGTAAGCCGAATATGAACCGAATGGCGAGATTCTGGAGTCGCTCAAGCTTATTAAGTTGGTCCTTAGTCAAATTAAGATAGCTTGCGTCAGCATAATCGAGAATAGAAAGAAGGAGAGATTGTGCCAGCATAACTTTGGTAGGAATTGGCAGGACAGAGCGCAACCGTCACAAAGAGTTCATTGTAGCAAAAGTTCTCCTACTCAGCTCTTTTACATGCCCAGACCAGGGTAGTTGTGAATCTAAATATATACCCAGATCTTTAACGGAGTTACAATATGGTATCAATACACCATTAAAACAGATCGGGGGTAGTCCTCGCAGGTCAAGTTTTGCAATGTATCCAGGACTGCCAATAATGATTGCCTGTGATTTGACTGGATTAACGCGAAGCCCATACTGCTTACTCCATTCAGCAACAGCAGTTAGATCAGTATTAAGGGCAGAAACAACAGCGTCCAGATCTTCTAGGGGTGCTGAGCGATAAATTTGGATATCGTCTGCATACATGTGGTAGAGAGAAGAGATTTACGGGGTAATAGAATTAATGAAGATAGCAAACAGTAAAGGAGACAACACACCACCCTGAGGTACCCCAGCCGTCACATCACACCATGACGGACAAGTCTCGTCAATTTTAATGCGCTATCGACGACCTCTGAGGTAACTCCGAAAAAGGTATTCTAAAGTAAGAGTGACTTAAAAATATATTAAAATCCTTTCCAAAAAACCGACTTCCAAAGCCACTGTAAATTAAAAAAAATATTTTGATTTCTACACACTATGTTGAACACGGATCAGCCTGACGCGTCAACTTTGCCTATCTTTAATAAGCCGGCCCGACTTCAACATAGTGTGTAGAAATCAAAATTATTTTTTACTTTACAGTGACTTTGAGAGTTTTTTGGAAAAATTTAATTTTATGTGTACTCATTAGATTAAACTTCAACGGTGAAGTCCATGTTCGGTGCCTTTAATATCAATTCACCATCAACAATTTCTAAATCCCCGCGGTTTAGGAGTGCAGTACCCTGCAGCGTCAGGGTTGAGGAGTGGGACTTGGGGTTAAGTATGAGGTCGTTGCTTGATACCCAAAATATGAATTCACCATCAAAATTTCCTAAATCCCTATGGTTGAGCAGTTCTGTACCATGCAGCATCAGGATTGAGGATTTGGAGCCAGATTTTTTATGGAACCACCTCGCGAGCTTCTTCTAACCACTGAAAAAAAAGTTTCAAATCGGTTCAGAAATCACGGAGATATGCACCGACATACATTTAAAAAAATACGCGACGAATTGAGAGCCTCCTCCTTTTTTGGAAGTCGGTTAAAAATAAAAAGTATGTGTGTGCAACTATACACGGCAGAAGTAAAACTTCAGAAAAGTAGCCTACGAGAGAATGAGATAAATATAACGTGTATTCTATCTCATTCTCTCGCAGGCTATATCCTATTATGAATAATGAATAATGTTTGTTTCTTTTTGGTGTCGTTTTTTCGTTTCATCGAATTTTCAAATCACAACGATTCTAAAGAAGTTTCACTTCAAAATCTCAGGTTAGGATAGTTCACTCTTAATACCGCATACATGAAGCTCATAATATACTTAAAGCTTTTTCTGACCGGCTCAAGCCGGCTAGTGTTCATCGATAGATGTGGTGAGACACTTCTGGAACAGAGTATTATCTTGTGGTAAACTGAAGTTTAACAGTAACCTTTCTCTAACTTCAACTGGCCATTAGACTGCACGATAGGCAAACTAGAGGCCGCAATAGGCCCGTGACTCCATCGCTCCGCCTCAAAAAAGTCAGAAGGTCATTCGTGGGAATGAGCATTCTTTTCTATAACAAAATTCCACAACCTAATTTAAGCTTGCCTATACACAAATTTGAGAAATCCATTAAAAGTTCGCTCCTGAAAAAAGTTTATTATACTGTTGAAGATTATGTAAATGATAGATGAGCATGGATTTGACTCACTCCAGCAAAGCTAAGGACAGAGGTTACTTTTTTTTTAATTTATTTATTTCAAATAGATACAAAAAAATTACAAAATATAAATCTCGCCAAACTGGTGGGCCAGTTTGTTGGCGAGTTTAATTTAATTTAAGTTAAATCTAAAATTAGCACTTGTACCTATACTTAATAACCCAACACCGACAAACAACAAAAACAAAAGAAAATACAAATAAACTATATAAATAAAGATCAAATAAACAATAGATATAAATAAAAGAGAAGAGAAAAATAATTAATCAATTAATTAATTAGTCAGTATAGGAGCACTTAAATGAACTTTTAACTTCTTCTTAAGTATTCCTACACCAACCTTATTTTCCTCCCTTAGCCAAAAAATGCTTTTGTAAATTTTGGGTACTAAATAACAGCTCAACCTTTTACCGTAATAGTTACATACTTTTGGCAACGTGAATCTTATCTTACTACAACTTCTCGCGTTATCTCTTAGTTTAGTAGGTGTTTTAAATTTGTCCGAGAAATAATGTTCTTTAGCTATTAAATATTCCACTTTCCTATTACTTAAGTACACATTGATATAATAATTGAAAATTAATTATTTAAAAAGAGTAACCAGAGAGACGCGGAGAGTTTTAAATCAAGGACAAAACAAGAATCTTCCTCACAACCATAATCACATTTCATTCTTGACATGACTCCTTGAGAGAGTATTCGTGCTCGTATTATTTCAATAATTTCGCCATCCACAACATATTTGGTTTGTATCCAAATGTTTTTAACTTCAGCAAGCAATTTTTTTGATTGAGTACCTTTATTAATTCTACGTCGTTGTTTATTTTGATTGGTCCAAAAGACCATTGAGATCTTAACCTTTTAGACCCGTAAGCCACCAGGGAGTTAACAAGGCGATATGGGCAACACTCTCTACCGGTGATCGGTGGTATTGGCCATGCTCGCTCGTTAGAGTCTATCCACTACAAGTTAGCCCTTGACTGCGATCTCACCTGATGGTAAGTGATGATGCAGTCTAAGATGGTAGCGGGCTAACCTGTTAGGGGCATGGCAGTTATATTAAACCCATACCCCTGTGTGGTTTCTACACGGCATCGTACCGGAACGCGTAATCGCTTGGCGTCACGTCTTTGCCGGTAGCGTGGTAACTAGCTTCGGCCGAAGCCTCCCACCAGGCCAGACCAGGGAAAATCAGAAATTATAAATTCACAAATGACCCTGCCGGGGATCGAACCCGGGACCTCCGCACGTTAAGACGCTACACACTGCGCCACGGAGGTCGGAGTCGTGACCTGCCGCCGTGACGCAGCGACGCCGCGTCTCGCTAATGACAGATAATACACCGAACGCGATCAGTGAACTCATTGTTAGTCGCTGCGGACAATTATAATGTCACAACTTCCCGCCCGCGGGCGACGCTGGAGGCGCTGTTCCATTAGTGTCGATGAGGAGATTGAATTTCCTTAACTCGAACTTTTTTAGACACACAATCTATACTAATATAAAGTATAAATGCGGGAGTTTGGATGTATGGATGTTTGTTACTCAATTACGCCATAATGGTCGATAAAATCTGTATACAATTTGGCACATAGATAGATTTCTCAATATACTCAATACTCAATATCATTTATTCAATATAGGTACATTGTAGGTACACTTATTGACGTTAAAAATTACTTACCCATAAAACATGATGGTGATAATCGGTTACGGTATCTTAAAACTAAAGTTACGACGGTTCCAAACGCGCCCTGGTCTGAGAAGAGCCCACAACAAACTCAGCCGGGAATTTTTATTTTATTATCACCTCTATGAGCTCACAAATCATCTTAATTATGGAACTATCAGAGCCATAGAGCAAATTATTGGCATATGATTATAGTTTAGAACAACTCATAGGATACTTTTTAACCAGGAAAACCAGGAGTTCCCGCGAGAAAAATCACCTCAATCCACGCTCAGGGCTTTAGGAAGTATAGGACATGAAATTCCATCTTTATACTAGGTAATTAGTTTCGAATACTCTCAATCTGCAGATTTGGAATGATCTCACTCAATGATCTGTTTATCTTGCAAGCCGCAAGGAATACGTATTGCATGCAATTCAGATAGCGATTTCATCATTTTCACTTGAGGGTCGATTGCAGCTTCAATGGAATAACCACTTTTTATTGGAAAAGTCAGGGTGATTTTGTCAAAAACACCTTTTAATAATATGTAGGTAGCCTATAAGTACCTACTATGTAGAGTTATAGGATTTATAGGTATCAGTAGATATAATATGAAGGTACTAGCGAATGCCCGCGACTTCGTCCGCATGGATGGAAAATTTTCGGTTTTCGCGGAAACTTTTTAAATTTCCGGAATAAAAAGTAGCCTATGTGTTATTCTAGACTATAATCTATCTCTGTGCCAAATTTCATCCAGATCCGTTCAGCCGTTGGGGCGTGATTAAGTAATAAACATCCATCCACACATCCATACATCCATCCAAACTTTCGCATTCATAATATTAGTATAGATATGTATTTAAATTCCTTTTTTTGTAATTACGTGTAGGCGTCTAGCATAAATCGTACTTACCTGAATATTACTCCCACTTGTAAACTTTTTAAATTACAAAGGACGATTAAAAATTAAAATACAGTTTCAGAAAATCCGTTTCGAGCTCAAAGTGTCTCCGCAAAGCAAGGGCCCCAGTAGCTTTCACTTAAAAAACCGCCCTCCAACGTTTCCCTGTGAGGGTTGGAAACACTCAGCAAACTATAATCTCTTTTGCTGACGGTACATGCGACACAAAATGGCGGCGGTATTTACCCGTTTTCATATTTCGCAGACCCTCTATGTAAACATTCCAAATAAAAATGCGCATTATTATTTGCATTCATATCTAAAGAAAACATACATGCTAAATACTGGCAAACACTATACTCAGAACCAAACTATTTTCAACCCAAAATATTCTGCACGTAGAGTTGAATTTTCCTAAATTATTCAGTTTATGATACGTGCAGTGGAAGTCACAGTGGATTGAATGCGTTGGTTTTGTCCTACTCTATCGTATGTATGAAATGCTCTCTCCTGCTCTCTTGGTAAGTAAAAGGTGGGATGATTGAGATGTAACTGCCAACTGCCACTGGTCCCATTATACACCTCGAGAATAGTAAACAAGTCTAGTGATGCACTAATAAACTATCGCTATATTCACGATAACCGAATTTTAGCTTTTATTTTTATCTGAAAGCCGTATCATCGCCGTTGGATCTAAGCGGCGCGGCACAAGAAAGCGTGTCCCTAGAAAAGAGACCTATATCCAACAGTGGACATCTATGGGTTGACGATGACGACGACGAAGACGTTTTTATCTAAAATAAATACTTAATTTTGTGCAATAATAGTACCAATAAAATGAAAAAATTGGCAGTCATAGGGACTACCGATAGAAGTGAAAACGATACATTTTTAATTTATTTTTATTTTATATTAAAAATAAATTAAAACCTTATAATATAAACCTTAACACTAAGGCATTAAAATTTCGAATGTAGTATATTTATATGTTCGCGGTCACGCGAATGTACATTTTTACCCCCTACCAAAAACTGCCCAACGCGCCTAAAGAAGTTTTCACTTCAAAAATCATGATTATTTAGTAAAATGTCCATTTAAAGATACAAAATTATTTGTACGTGTCCAATCTGCGAGTTAGGTAGATAATCTTTGCAAAATGGTTTAATATTATAATTAAAAAGAAAAAAACAGATAATACAAATACCTTATCATTAAAAATATACCACCACCACTTATTTAACTGAATGAAATGCTCTTCTTAAGAGTTTTTTTTGTTTGAAATCGGGGTAAAACGAATTTGAAAGTTTGCCAGAAAAATATTGTTATGTTTATGTAAATATTATATATAGTTTAGATGATTCTACAATCATTATAAATAGCACAGAAGCAGTGTGTAAGAAGTGTGTTCTTTTTTTATTGACATCCCTTTATATTATGAAAGTGTTAACAACATATCGACATGCCACGCGATTCACATCCCTACCGCACCGGCTCGCTCACCCAACCATAACTAATAGTCGTGAATAAATCGCCCGAGTCCGCACAAAGCCACATTTTTTTCCTCGCTGTGTTTGCACCAATCAGCGAGCGCCGTCAGCGGCCGCCTGAACCAATCAGAGCGCGACTTTTCAGAAAAGAATCTCAAAATTATGCCTGACTCAATTCATCGCATGTTTTTCACTTCAGCCCCGGGCCGGCCGTGGTTTCTTTGGTATGTTGATTGCAGTTATTGTAAACTAATTTGAACTTTCAACGGTCGTGATAAAGGTCAAAATGAAACGAGGGAAATTCGCTTTTCCCAAAGGGCGCCGATGATTGTAATTGCGATTGCAAATGGCGTCGACACACGCACGGGTAATCAAATAATTGGATTTATGCAGGAATTTTATTGAGAGACGTTAAATTAGGGAAAAGTTATTGTACTCTCGCATTTTTCTAAAAGTAAACCTTTTACTAAAATGTTCATAAATTCTTATCAATATCCTCGTAAATTGTGAGGTTCATGAAGTTATAATACTATTATAGCACGTCAATTAAACTAACAGAAATGAAAAACAAAACAATCTCTACCTGCCTATCAAAGACTCGGACAACCCAAACAACTTAGCATACGTTCTTTCCTTCCAGCCATTCTACGGAGACGTGAAGACAGCAACGCTGCGGGTGACAGGCCCAGGGGCAACACGGAGAAGCATACCTCCGGGCTGACAATTCCAGCACAAAATTAGTACGCAGGTTGCAGGTGTATACGAAGATGTAGGTAGTTGTAGTAAGTGATCTGCAATTTATATGGGCGCGCTTCGACTGTTAGGATAATGATAATATAATAATATGAGCTGATACCCGAGACGTCGTCCGCGTGAATTGAAGTTCGTTGCTTACCGCGGGAACTCTTGAATTTTCCGGGATTCATCCAAACTTTCGGATTTATAATATTAGTACCTACGTATGGATGAATTTATACATAAGGCTTGATTAAGTATAATATAGTATGACCTTATGGAAACTTAAGAAACCCTTTACCAAGTGCATAATTATTCCTTCTCTAATAGAATGTTCTGTAATGGAACTTGCTCAGGCCTCGAATGAAAGGACCTTATCTCTACCTGTCTTGACTCTACCTATTACTGAAAACTTGAGTGAAAGCTCTTCTCATGGCTAGGTATTTAATACCTCAAACTTGAGAACATAATATTTTATACTATGGTAAAAATTTTATGCAGGTATAGCTTCCCAAGTTTCTACATCAATTTTAAATTTAAAAATGACAAAGTTTATGAAAAAATATTAACTCACACGATATTTGAGATTCATTGTCGCTTCCACTCATAGATCCTTTATTGACTTTGTCCTATTGTGTCTTTTGTGCCTTGCTGTCCATTTTAAGTGATGGCCATTGATCAATTGACCATTCTTCAGCAATAAACTGCAACCGTCCATCAACAATAAACACCTTAAAGCCTTTATAATAAGGTCTGCGTCTTTTGCTTCACATCAATGTTGCTCATTTTATTTTGACACCTTTTCTACTATTTGTCACAACAACTATTGCTAAGGATTGTAACTCGAATAGGTACGTTGCACCAACTATTTACCTATTTTGTGGTTGCTCGCCGATTTACAAGTGTGCAGCTGGCCAGAAGAAGGATATAAAGTAATGGAAATTACTTCCATCCTCTATAGTCATATGTAAAAATTCAGTTATGTACTTAACTGAAAATGCTCAATAAAAGGGCCAGCAGTTATGTGACCGCGCTTTTCCCACTCTGGTCCTTCAACTCCCTAGGTTAACAAGTTTAAATGACTTCCAACTTGTTAACCTGTTTGTAAATTAAAATTAAGATTTATTACAATCAGGCTTAGCAAAATAAGTAACAGGAGTATTCCTCATTTAGGTCCTATGGTACCTATTCTCTTTATAATATTAATTAATATAACCAAACAAATAAAATTGTATAATGCATGCTTCAGTTAGTTTAAGTACTAAATTAATATATACCAGCCTCTGTTAAGTGAACAGTGTTCTTTATGAGAAATAAATACATATTTTCAAACCGATATGTCATGATTCTAATCATAATCATAATATTTATTTGTTGATTGTAGGTACATAGGAAGTTCTTTCAATAAAGACATAGTATCGAGCCACAATCTACCAATCATAATATGATGTGCAAATTATCATTATTAATATGTATTTAATACATTTAAGAAATTCATACAATTTACCACTATCTACCAATCTACCAAAAAGTTCAACCGACATATGCCAGCGAGAAATTCAGCGATTACTTTTTTCCAGCCCTTGTTGATTCATAACTTATAATTATTTGAAATAAGCATTCAAAGGATCAGTGAGAGATTTTTTTGTGATGCTGTTATATGGATTCACGTGTTGCTTCAGGACAGGTGTCCGATGATTGAGGATCTCAATGAAGTAGCGCCGAGTCATTGGCGCATTGTCGCCGACAAGGTGACATGCTTTGTGCCGGCGGCGGCTGACCACAATAGCTCATTGAGATAATGTGCCACAATGCGGCTAAGATGGGCGGCATGTGAAACTGTCACAATGTTGTGTCAAATCCATTATTCGCTTTGTCTAATATCATAACTTACTAATATTATAAATGCGAAAGTTTGGATCGATGTATGGATGTTTGGACGTATGGATGTTTGTTACTCTATCATGCCCCAACGGCTGTACGGATCTGGCTGAAATTTGCCACAGAGATAGTAGAGACAGAGATTATAGTCTGGAATAACACATATGCTACTTTTTATCCCGGAAAATTAAGGAGTTCCCGCGGGAACCAAATTACCTCGATCCACGCGGACGAAGTCGCGCGCATTAGCTAGTAGGATAGTGTAGAGCAAATGAAGGACAAGAGTGAGAAATTCTGAAGCAGTACTATGCAAACGGCATCTGACAAAATTATCATCCTAAATTAGGCACACATATGTATATTTTCAAAGGTTCAAGTTGATTTGTAAAAGTAAGTATTTTAATAACTTTAAAGCGACTAAATTATCAAGTACATATGAATTTAGAAGTCTCCTGCATAGAAAACTGTCTTCGGTACACTTCTGACTGTATATTTTTTGAAAACTTTTCTGGATACATATTGTAGCCTCTGATTGAAGACCTTTGTCGGAGATTACCTGGACTCGGGAGTTTTAGGAATCAATTTCAAAGGTACGACGATTTATCTCTTATTGAAGAGGAACTCACTAATAAAAACATGTTCGTTAAAGACAATACATTTATCAACCTAACGCCATCACGTCTTGTACAGGTACTTAATGTTCAAAAAGTGTACTGTGTAAGTACTACTACCATACCACTACAGCCCATTAACGTCCCACTGCTGGGCACAGGCCTCCACTCTCATGAGAGAGAGGGAATTAGAGGTTAGACCCACCACGCTGCTCCAATGCGGGTTGGCGGGCTTTAACGATTATTATCATGTTAGTGGTAATAACCGGGACCGACGGCTTAACGTGCTCTCCGAGGCACGGGGGTGAAATACCGCCAACTTCCTAACTCTGGGCTAGTACTGAGAATATCTAGTCAGAAAAACCCAATACTTGTTATGGCCCGAACCGGGACTCGAACCCGGGACCTCGTGTAAGTAAGTACCAATGTAAGTACCAATTTTGAATAAACGTACTTTAACATTACACCTAATAAGAAACTCTTTTAAGTAATTTGTACTAATTGCAACGAACACAATCTTGATTAAATCTACTACGATCCTCAGCATCAACATCCAACACCAATCCCATAATCAGGAGAAAATGACAAAAGGCCTATAATCTATTAACTCAATAATAAAACGCGCACTCACGTTGTGCTGCAGATGCTCCAAACACAAAAACATATCGAGACGCGATGAAGTTCTCGATTGTATTCATTTTTGCTACAGTTTGTGTGCAATCCAAACAATAACAGACACAATTTTGCCGCATTAAAGTTCACAATCGTCTAACACTATCTCTAATCATGGAAATAGTGGAATATAGATTCTATCTTTTATTGGTGACTTGTTATTGTATTGCCGGCCATTGTCCGCTAGCTAACGCCGTAGACACGTATTATATGGAACCGCTAATTGACACTTCCAGAAAACATTGTGAGTAAAAAAATAAACATCGATTTACTAGCACCAATATTTCCAGTAAAATACAGTTGTTACAAACGTTTAAAACGATCTGCCAGGCTTAATCTGATTAATCTTTGCGTATCATCTTTGAGAATAAATTCTTATTCAGATTGTATGTCGACTTTCACTAGAGAAGACTTAATCTTTAGCCGAATTTCGAAAATAGCTAGTTTTATGCCGAACATTAAATATGTTGAACATAACGCTTAATAAATGCTTCCGAATGCCAGTCAAGAGCAATTCAAACAAAAACATAGCAAACCGAATGCAAAGTGGAAGACTTCAGAGGTATTTCACTCTCAAATTTTTTTAAAGTTTATCGTGCAGTTCTCTACATTTTACTGTCGTCGTTGTTCGTTGTCGTTGCCGACCACACCAAACAATATTAATTAATATTCATATTATCGTTCTAATAATATAATGGCAGAAAGTCACTCCTGTTCTCAGTTCAATTAATCGTTATAAATAACATTAAAATATGAAGTGTTTTCAACAGAACATTAGTGTAGTTTGTGCATTGTCAGTCATTTATGTTTTATCTCGATCTCACAACAATGTCAAGGTGTCGGGTCGCTGCCACCCCCGGGCGCAACCCCCCGGGGCAAATTATTATATTTGGGTATTTACATAATGAGACGCACAATAGCCGTGTGGAAATGTTTTAAGGTAAGAACACACTTGCTACATGATAGGTAACTAAGGTAGGAGATCAGTCATGTCTGATGGCAAGCAAAAGGGAAACAAGAAACTATTCCAAAACTTTGAAAAAACAACATTCCATTAAATCTAATGCTTCTCTTCAACTTTTGATGTTTCTTTACCAACTTCTGCGCCACAAACTCTTGTAAAGCTTCATATTTGACTGGGTTGAAATCCAGTTGACTTTGATGGGATTTCAACACAGGAGAATGTAAATCTTTATGTGCTTCTTGCAGCACGTATTCTGTATCACGAAATTTCTCTGGTCTGCTTAAAACCCGGTTGAGTTTGTTGCGGGCTCTTTGGAACCGTCTTTGCTTTTATCTTAAGATACGATGGTTAAATATCAGCTATTGAATGTTTTTTATGAAAAAAAAACAATTAATTTTTGAAGCCCGATCCGGGACTCGAACACGAGACTTCTTGATTTGTAGCAAAATATGCCAGCAACCAGATTAACGAAGCTGACTGTATTTTATAAATGCGTTTCCAGCCTTATTATATTTAGCTGTTTACATAATAGGGCTGTCACAATGGCCACGTAGGATGTTTTAATTTGACAGCTTTTTGATAGTCACACTGATGGCAGAACGTGATTATGTGTTATGTTGCTTTGTGTTAACGGCATGCAACGATCGTGGTAAGCAGCTGTTGCTAGCAAATAGGGAATTTGGTTATTATAGTAGTGAATTACATCATTAAATATAGTGTTTAAACAATACGATAGAGCTGGAAAATTCGATTATTTAGTTGAATAGTTTGTTTAAAGATTGGACAGAGGTCCAGACGAGTTTGTTAAATTTGAGGGCAAAATGGAGTTCTGATTATTGAAATAATTATTTCTTATTTTTTTTAGGAATGTTTGAAAGATATGTCTTTTTTTCAGAAATTTGTATTCCATACATTTCAAGAATATTTATTGGCTCTACGACGCGGAAGTGGCGTGCTACGCAATTGCTACGAATGGCGCTACGCGTCTACAAAGTGATGTTATAAGTCTCATAGGTTACGTTTCTTTTGGTACCCTGGTTAGGGGTATGGTAAACCCATACCCCTTATCGGTTTCTACTGGGCATCTTACCGGAACGCTAAATCACTTGGCGGCACGTCATTGCCGGTAGGGTGGTAACTAGTCACGACCGAAGCCGAAAAAATGCAGAAATTATAAATACCTAAATTAACTCTACCGGGAATCGAACCCGGGACCTCCCATGTTAAGAAAACAGCGCTCAACACTGCGCCAGGGAGGTCGTAGAGTCAAAACAAGACGTATCATAGGAGACACTTGAATGTAATAAATTAATTAAGTATTTAAGTGCATTGCTGAGGGTCGTTATTCATTCCATTAACCCCATAATAATATTTGGCCCTCTGTTAAGATGCACCTTGAACAATCGTGATATAGAAAACATTAACTGGTCCTCTCCTTAGGATTTCCTGCGTCGTTATAAACTGACAAAGGACCAGTTAACAATAATAACATCCTTCATTAATATCTCCACCCGTTTATTCAATGCA
Organism: Erebia palarica; assembly: GCA_964035005.1. Lineage (NCBI taxonomy): Eukaryota > Metazoa > Arthropoda > Insecta > Lepidoptera > Nymphalidae > Erebia > Erebia palarica. Next base: position 16,606,939 of record OZ035989.1, read on the forward strand.
CTTCATACGTGTGAACTGAAAAACAACTAATATAGTTAATTAGAGATCATTCAGCAATCGACAAGTATTTCAATCAATACAAAACAAACGTAAACAAACACTCCCAAACACGCCGAGCATAAAGTTGTGCAATCCGATACTTCGAACGGCAATCGAACGCTGATCATTCACTCGTCAATTCACTCGATTCCGCGGGAAACTCGTTGTCTGTCAATAGCACAAAGAATATGTTTTTATTGATGACAGGAATCGATAGGATTGGGATTTCTGTTTTTGTTTTGAGTGCTGTGTTGTTAGTTGAATGGCTTGGTAAAAACTGGTGACATTTATTTCTATACCCAGTTTTGCTTTTAAAGAATGAATGTAAATTGTTATGTTACTTGCATTTAAATGTGTTCGACGCAGTGGTAGTAAAGTACGTCCGAGGTATAATGCTACATCTCTGTACGGAAGACATCTGAAGATGAGCCAATATGAAGCTCAGCATTTACTTACTCTTTCAAAAACAAAAACTTATCTCTCTAAAGGAATCTATCTTGAGGAATGTGTGGCAGAGGTGTGACCAAGTCTACAATAAATAATGTAAAGCCCCATATACCAATTCCATCTATATGATTATTGAAAAATAAACCACTTCAATTCTAAAGGAATAAAACGCGGACTCTTAATCATTTCATTGAATTAATATTTGAAACTTTCACAATTCATTTTTTAGCAAACATGGCGGAGGTAAAAGGAAAAAAAGAACATATTATATGATAATAGATTGTTAAAATTCATAGTCTATGAAGTATGAATCTATAATGATGCGTTGACACGTTCAAGAACTGGGATCGTTTATCCAACAAATTCTACAAACACCAAAATCGCCGTACTCTTGAACTCCGATAATCCGCAAATAGGTACCCACAAAAAGTACTTCAACGACATTTTACATTCACACAAAAACTCCCTCCTAAATAGGCGCCCACTCACCCAAATGTGACGTGACAACCGCTCACTCATTACCAACCCCTAACCCCTTTTTTCATCAATCTGGTGACACGTCACGTATTATATTTTGCATATTGTACTTCTTATTTATTGGAATACAGAGTCCAAATTATTTTGTACTAGCTGATGCCCGCGACTTAGTCCGCGTGGATTGTGGTTTTTTGGTTCCCGCGGACACTCTTTGACTTTCCGGGATAAAAAGTAGCCTATGTGATATTCCAGACTATAATTCATGTATGTGCAAAATTTCATCTAGATCCGTTCAGCCGTTGGTGCGTGATTGAGTAAGAAACATCCATCCATCCATCCATCTAAACTTTCGCCTAATATAATATTAGTTTTGTATAGACAGCGATTTGGGGACTAGTTTTGTAAAGTAGGTACCTACTTTGAATTGTATGGTATGGTACACCATACAATTCAAAGTAGGTACCTACTAAAGTAGGTCTACGCAACTTATAAACTCGATAGATAAATACATTCTTTTTTTCAATAACCTTTCATCGCGAGGATTTTTGGAGTCTTTTGTTAATGGTATACAGAAAACTACCGCCAGAAATACCAGACGTAGATATTTCTCCTTTCTATAGTAAAACTATAATAGCTCCTTATTTCACTGTAGAAGTCTAAATGGTAAAATACCCTATCTATATAGCATGAAGTACCAAACATTAATGACTTCATCTACATTTTCAGATGACGTAATCAATAAAGATTCCTTCTCTTTCCGTACTCTTATATTTATTTCCCGCCATATTCATATCCATCGCTGTAAGCCTGTGAGCCTATAAGAGTATAACCCAATTACAATAAATGCGATTTGAGTCGTGCGTGAGGCGAGGGTGTGTGATTGCCGCTGATTGCCAATCGGAGGGATGATCGAGTTACGCCGGCCCGGCCGCCCTAGCCGCCCTAGCCCTAATCATCAGCAGAGGCCGCCCACCCTAGCTACGTAAGCACACGTCTTAAAAATTTGTATATTTTATACTAGCTGATGCCCGCGACTTCGTCCGTGTGGATTGTGGTTTTTTGGTTCCCGCGGAAACTCTTTAATTTTCCGGGATAAAAAGTAGCCTATTTGAAATTCCAGACAATTCACTCGATTCCTGTGCCAAATTTGTCTGTGTCAACTTTTATTTTCCGGCATAAAAGTAGCCTATGTCTTATTCCAGACTATAATCTATCTTTTTGCCAAATTTCATTCAGACCCGTTCATCACACCAGAAGGGCACTTCTGGTGTGATTAAGTAACAAACATCCATTAATCTAAACTTTCGCATTTAGTATATAGATTCGGAGTTCGATTAAATTGCTTATAAAATAGCGGTTTTTATGGCAATGATCTCTTGAGGAAGCTCATGTCTTTACATAGCTCATCCTCTTTACAGATTTTAATGAAATTTGGAAGGGAGAAAGCTAGAATCCCGGAGCGTGCCATAGTCACCATATTCCGGAAAATCAGAGAATTTCCACCGGATTTTAATAGACGTAGATGAAATCGCGGACTTCATTTTGTTTTCGATTTAACAGTTTATCTTATCTCACCACCAAATAAACTGTAACTAGAAAAATATTAAACCTATTTTGGTATGGAATTTTAAAAAACCTTAACTAACGCGGACAAAGTCTCGAGCCATATGATCTAGTAATTCATGCACGTAAACCCACCATATTAAAAATTTACTAATTATATCAACGTATAACAAAGCGCAACCGACGATTAAACTTTTTAAGTAATGGATATTTCTATCATCAGTTTATAAGTTCGTTACGAATTACAGAAACTTTGATCAAAAACTGTTACCAATTTAGGTAGGTAAAAAAAGGTAGGTAGATATAGGCGATAGTACCGAAAAAATCTTATATTTTCACCTACAATGCGGAGGCATCGGTGATTATGCTCCAGCTAACCGAAAACGAGCGTATGAGGGCTCTTGAACATAAATTGACATCGCGAGGAATACCGCTCACTCGACGACTTCCCCTTTACACCGTAAACAGCTCACCAGTGTAAAGAAATAAGTTGCCACATATTTATATGCTAAATCCATGCTAAAATTTTACATCAATGGCTAATTCGGTTAACCTAAGCATTACCAGAGCTATATTACTTATGGGGTTTTTTCTATTTAAAGAGGCTTAAAACTAGAAATTAGCTCTGGGCTCAAAACGAATCGCTGAACATTTTTTTTCAACGGCCAACTTATAAAACAAACCAAGCCATATACACTCAAGCAAAATCTGAATTTTCTAGACTGACTCGCTTCAAGCTATATATGATACAGATAATAATAACAGCCAGCCAATTTCTCCTGTTATTTATTTTAAAAAGTTGGTCTTTCTAACTTCGTCCATTTGGAATTTGGTTTTTACATCCTAAGTTGCGTCATGTTTGAAGGACTAACTAGCAATCTAACAAAATTTAATAAAGATAAGAACGTTTTAACTGAAATAGCAAATTAAAATATATAAAGACTACAAAACTAATCATCAAAGCTTCAAGTGCTGAAAAGACCACAATAACAACTTATCCAATACCTAACGGTTAAAGTCGGGCTAAGCGACAGACTTAGCAGACAAGCTCTCCAGCTCTCTCGGGCTGCCTGGGACCAGAGGGGGCACGGTTAGGTGGAGGGCCCTCGAGGGCGCGAGCACTCTTTAGGAAATCGCAAATCGTCCGATGCGACGAGTGCGATGCGCTGGCATTTGACGGAGACGTACGAAACAAGTTGGAAAACGTATATTAAATTTTGAAAATTTATGGTTCGATGCTTGTTTTGCCATCAAGCGAATGGGTAGTGGTAGTTACCAATAGTGCATTGTATTTCAACCATTGTACTAGAGGAAATTTTTAACTAATAAAACTGCACATACACGCATACTCAATGCATTTCAAGTAACTATAATCTATAAACTAATAGAACTAAACAGTTGCGCTCCATGAAACTGTTTAGGAAATCAAGTCAATTGCTGCCTCTCCGCAATAGGAGGAGATCCTTCTTCTTTCATTCTGAACCAGTAGCAGATTTGCTTGATGGTTCAAAGGTAAGCGCATCTAAGTCAACGTCAAAGTACCTACACAGCCTTTACCACACTTTATGAACGTCGATTTTACAAAGTATAAGACGCGATGGTGATAATTAGCGACGATATCTTAAAAGCGCCCATATCTGAAAGGGCCCAAAAAATTACAAAATTTTAGCCTTAAAAAAAACACGATCGTCATCGTTAATCTTCTGCTATAAATATATTATAAAATTCAATCTCCTGACTGACTAATATATCAACGCACGGCCTAAACCACTGGGGTTAGAAACTTGAAATTTTGACAGTAGGTTCCTTTTGTGACGTAGGCGCTCACTAAGGAAGGATTTTTCAAAATTTCATCTCTAAGGGGGTGAAATAGGAGGTGAAAGTTCGTATGAAAGTCCGTCATTTCTCAAGTTATTCTCATAAAACTTGGTATATGAACTACCAATGGAAAATGAAGATTTGGGCTTTCAGTTAAATATGAAGTAAGTATTTCACCATTTCTGAAAATTAAACCCCCAAAGGGGTGAAATAGCGGGTGAAAGTTTGTATGAAAGTCCGTAATTTCTCAAGTTATATTCATGAAACTTGGCATATGAGCTACCAGTTAAAAATGAAGAAAAACGCGTTTATACATTTTTGTAAATTCGACCCCCAAAGGGGTGAAATAGGTGATGAAAGTTTTTGACAGTCCTTCATTTCTCAAGTTATATTAACGAAACTTGGTATTTTGAATTTCGGTAAAAAATTAATATGTACGTGTGTCACAATTTTTCAAAGTTCCACCCCAAGAGGGTTGAAAGTTTTTATGAAAGTTCTTAATTTTTCAGGTTATAGCCATGAAACTTAGATACGATAGATATAGTACGTAATTCACCATTTTTAACAATTTGACCCCAAAGGGGTGAATTAACGGATGAAAGTTTGTATGAAAGTCCTGCATTTCTCACGATATTTTTCAAGTTATATTAACGAAACTTGGTATTTTGGCTTTCATTAAAAATAAAAAAGTACGGGTATCACAGTTTTTCAAAATTTCAACCCCAAAAGGCTTAAAAGTATAGGGGTTGAAACTTTGTATGAAAGTCATTTATTTTTCAAGTTAAAGCCATGAAACTTGGAAAGAGTGCCTATGGGGAAAAAAAACTTAAACCACGCGGACGAAGTCGCGCGCATAAGCTAGTCTGAATATACTTTTCTATTTTGTTCTGTCACAAGTTTTTGGACATTCGTTGTTTATATTCGTTGAATGGAAGTGGAAATGTTAAATAGCCCTGACCAATTCAAAAATATTTTTGTATAAAAAGAACATACTCTTGATAAATAGCTATGAATATCCAAAAGCGCAAGCTATATTGTACTTTCTAGATATTTAATTTGACATATTTTCATATTACACCGTAATGAACGCTACATTTTTCTTTACCTATTAATTTACTCCTAACGTTTAGACAATATATTGTGGTGTTAAAGAAACCAAAACGAAAGTAAGCATAGTCATAGTAAACAACTGTTGCTTGCGTAACGATTATCTGCTTCGACGCCCAGAGGGGTCTGTTATTTATTTGCTAGATTTATATTATGGAGATAGGTACTAATGAACTATGATACTAATGAACTACTCGTATACAGGTGTATGGAGTAAAGGTAACCTAGTAATTTCATATGTTTACTTTGGAAACATTAGCTTACTTCAGTTTAAAAAAAAAACATCAAACGATAGGCTGGCTTGATCCCTTACATTATATAATTATTCTGTATTAGCTGATGCCCACAACTTCGTCCACGTGGAATAAGTTTTTTTTAAGTAATACCTTTGGGAACTCGTAAATTTTCCGGAAATAAAAGTAGCCTATGTCACTCTTCAGGTCCTCAACTACACCCATGCCAGAAATAACGTCGATCCGTTGCTCCATTGCGGCGTGATTGGAGGACAAACCAACAAACAAACCCACTTTCGCATTTATAATATCAGTATGATTTTTTAAAGACGTTTTGTATTGTTTTCAATAGATAGGTGTTTATATTCGTAGCTCGTTGTGGCCCCGACAGCGGGACAAGCCATTAGGTTGTCGGTCCTCGTATAGGAGTTGCCGATTGTCCCGAGAGCACCTACAGGCGGAGAGGTGGCGCGGATGAGCGGTCGGCGCGCGGCGCGCAAATTATCACTTTGCCTTTTTTCTTACCACTCACCGACTCACTTAAAGCCAGTGTAAAGTCAATTAAAACTGCAGCTATTCGCAGTCACGAAAGTAGTTTATCGTGTCATTTTTTGTCACTTCGCCGGTCATTTATTTGGTTAAGTACTGAAGTTTCATCTTGCTTGTTACTTTTTGGCAACCCGAAGTACTACACGAATCATTTATTATGATATATACTATCAGTAAAAGTTCAAATTATATTTTAGGTTTTAGTGGAAAATCAATAAAGGTTAATACACATATTTTATGTTTGACAGACGTTAGGATAATATTTAGCCAAATAATGCTATACTTGCACAATTTGATATTAAGTATCAGCGATCTTTTCTTTATTTTTAAGTAAGGCACAGTTAAGAAATATTGCTTAGTTTCGTAGCTCTACATTCTTCTAATATTGATCATCAAACATTTTCTTAAGACGTGTATTTTCAATGCCTAGGGCATCGATTTTTTCTTCAAAACGTGAAATGAATCTACTATTTTCTACTCCTTATAACATGCATCTATTCCAGCGAAACAATCCATGACTTTTATGCTCTGCGATTTTCTAATGAGTTGAAAACTTTCATCTCAATTTTATTGTTAACTTAAGTAGCATCTGACCCTTGACTTTACAATAGAAAATGGTCTCTTAACCCATCTAGTTGCCGAACTGTTATACGTTACTGTTAGCATGCTCTGATAATTTTATGACTAAAGTGAAAGGCCTGAATGATAATTCAATTTTATAAAGATACTAGGTGATGCCGGCGACTTCGCCCGCGTGGAGTAAGTTTCCTAATTTCTACGGGAACTCCTTAATTTGCCTATGTCGCTTTCCAGGTCCTCAACTATACCCATGCAATAAATCAGATCGATTCGTTACTCTGTTGTGACGTGATTGAAGGACAAACCAACTATTATTATTAAGCATGATACCGTTTTTCCTACTAAAGCTGAGAATGTTTTCTATTGAGGGAGAATAAACAAATGTTTGTTCTCATGTGTTTTTGACGACCTCCGTAGCGCAGTGTGTAGCGCTGTTGTCTTAACGTGCGGAGGTCCCGGGTTTGATCCCCGGTGGGGATCACCCGTCAATTTGGGAATTTATAATTTCAGAATGTTCCCTGGTCTGGTCTGGTGGGAGGCTTCGGCCGTGGCTATTTACCACCCTACCGGCAAAGACGTGCCGCCAAGCGATTTCGCGTTCCGGTACGATGCCGTGTAGAAACCGAATAGGGGTATGGGTTTAATATAACTGCCATGCCCCTTACAAGTTGACCCGCTACCATCTTAGACTGCATCTTCACTTACCATCAGGTGAGATCCCAGTCAAGGGCTAACTTGTAGTGGTAAAAAAAAAAAGTTATACCTAGGTATGTGGAACACATTAAGAATTTGCAATCTCAACGCAAGCCTGTTTGCAAAATGCGCCGGTCGTTTGGTGTTTTGTACGAGTATGGAAGCCAGAAATCGACAAAAAGATGACGAGTTTCGGGCGCATGCATAGATTTAGGATTGGTCTCCGCGGTGAGGAGCGCAGCGGAGACCAATCTTAAATCATCTAAACGTTCTCAGGAATGGATACTGTTTTTCAAGTATCCAGCGTTTTACCTGAATTTTAACTCGAACTGAAAGAGATAAGTCGTACAAAAATTTTCATTATTTTTTCCAAAACTTATGTACAATATGTAGTTCTATTGAAAGCATTTATTTACGATAATTTACTGCATACCTATTTGTATTATATCATATAATGAGATTAGGGATTAGGGTCAATTCACACGTTTAGCGGCGCGTTTTTTTTTAGTTATTGATAATAAATGACAAAGCCACGTAACCACGTCCCTCCGTCAAGCGGGCGTGACGTTTCACAAAATACTGTCAAATAAGCTGTCACACAACAAAATGTAAAATGACGCTGTTGTTGAAAGAGAACACCTTTATTTGAACACATGCGAATTCAATAGACAGGAGTGTTTCATAAACCGAGGAATTCAGACATGAGGCAGTGTCGCATAACTTAGCTTGTCCTTAGGCTGATATTCGACTGACATAATGACATAATATAAGATGCACAATATACACAAAGATCATGAGTACGCAAACTTTTTCTGCAGTAAAGCACGATTGCTTGTCGTCCCTTTCATAAAAAATCAATAAATAAATTAGTAATGCCCTTTCGAGTATTTACAAAATTGAAGTTTTAACATTTTAAACATATGATATCGGTGTTATATTTTTAACAATACATTGTAAAAAATTTCATAACAAGCTGTTCAAACTGTAATCTTTCTCTAGGAAAGACTTACAATTTTAATTTAAGAATGAAACAAGTAATTCTATAAAATACTATTTGATAGATATACTATATAACGCTACAAAATCATTCAAAAAATACAAACAGCAATTAAAGAGACAATACCTTCTCATACCTCAAGCGCTGGAATATTTGTTATTTTTACTTATTGCCTTTGAAAAAATATAATCAAATTAAGTACTTAAACCACAATTTTGTAGACTAGAATAAAACTGGCTGGCATTTGAAATGTGCATCCCAAATAGACCGTAGTCTGTGTTAGGGCTGACAAAAAATGACGACCGACCGACAAAAATGATCGACCGATATATATCAAGTACAATCTTAACTCATTGTCTGCGCTCACGATATAAGAATCGATGAAGCCTTTTCTTCACAACGACGGTCAGTAATCCACTTAAACGTGCCCATGTGGGGGCATTGTCATTTGTAGCGTTGTACCATTGAAAATGAAGCTACAAACATTGTGCTATACTTGGTTTCTTGAATGGAAATTCCAATGACTATTGTTAAACTGGAATTTAAAAGAATATTATAAAAAACTTAAACAATCTAGATGTTTTATTTTATTTTGTCTCCAAACTTTAAAATATAAGTTTATGAGACTTTACCGTATATAGTAGGTATAGATTTCAAGATACAGTACAAATTGGCTTACGAACAGTCCATTAATTTGCTTTCCTTTTACGAGCTGATGCCCGCGACTTCATCAATGTAGAATAGTGTTTTAATTACCACAGAAAGTAGTCACTCTCCAGGTCCACAGCTGAACCCATACAAAAATCACGTTGATCAGTTGCTCTGTTAAGAACAAACAATCACATTGTAGCATTTATAAAATAAAGCATGATTATGAGCACTAGGCATGTTTGTCACTTCATCAGTGTGTTGAGATTTTCCGGGATAAAAATCCTAATGTCTCCGAGCAATATTAATACAATAAATGCGGGCAATATAAAGCAATAAATATCCTTAGTTAAGATGATTTGTGAAATGGTGATAATGAAAAAAAACCGGCTGAGTTTGTCGTGGGCTCTTCTCAGACCGGCGCGTTTGAAACCCTCGTAGCTTTAGTTTTAAGATACCGTTACTGATACTGGCTGGACTGGACGTCAATAAGTGTAGTATACCTACCTAAATTGAATAAACATTATGAATATCTGTACCAAATTTCGTTGCATTGGTTTAAGTTTTAACGGATGGGCTGTCAAAAGACAGCAAACAGATTTTTTTGACCAGACTATTGACTAATAAGTAATTTTTCTTTAATCTAAGCTTATAATTATCTTATGTGCTAAGAAATTGACCTCCGTGGCACAGTGTGTAGCGCTGTTGTCTTAACGTGCGGAGGTCCAGGGTTCGATCCCCGGCGGGGTCAATTTGGGAATTGAATAATTTTTGAAATTTGGGATTAAAATAATTTCTGAATTTTCCCTGGTCTGGCCTGGTGGGAGGCTTCGGCCGTGGCTAGTTACCACCCTACCGGCAAAGACGTGCCGCCAAGCGATTTAGCGTTCCGGTACGATGCCGTGTAGAAACCGAATAGGGGTATGGGTTTAATATAACTGCCATGCCACTAACAGGTTAGCCCGCTCCATCTTAGACTACATCTTCACTCACCATCAGGTGAGATCGCAGTCAAGGGCTAACTTGTAGTGGTTAAAAAAAAAACTATCACTACACTGTCACTAGTCACGATGCACTAACTCAAAGGGTTTTGTCCTTTTTAGTCTTCTCACTAATTTCGTAACGTCGAGCAACTGGATTGCCTCAACGTTAATGTGATGGTGAAGCCGATGATCATGGACTTCTGCAAATTTGGTGATGACTTTGTCGACGTATTCAATTTTCAGGTCTCAATGAATTACGTCATTTTTAATGTACCACGGTGCATTCACAATGTTACGAAGTACTTTGTTTTGGAACATTTGTTTTATTTGTATATTGGTTTTTCTAGTGCAGCCCCACAGCTGTATACCATAAGTCCAAATAGGCATTAGGACTTGTTTAAATAATAGAATTTTATTGAATACTGACAAACAAGATTTTCTGCCAAGTAGCCAATACATATTTTTATAACGTATTTCTAACTGTTCTCGTTTCTTTTTAACATGCGTTCCAACTCAGTTTAGTATCCAGTATCATACTAAGGTATTTAGCTGTATTATCATACGTTATCTGTTGCCCCTTAACGTAAATCGGGTTGTATTTCGGTGCTTTATTTGTGAAATCTATATGGACCGATTTTGATTCGTTCAAGTTAATTCGCCACCTGGCCGTCCAGTCGTAGACTTTATTAATGGAAGCTTGGACTTTTGTGACTGCTTTTCTGACACCGGGATATCACTGGTATACAAAATGCACAGGACCGGACCAAGTACACTTCCTTGTGGAACTCCAGCTTTTATTTCCTTCAGTTCTAAATATGTTCTTCTTGACGAATTCTGAACATTCTGTCAGTAATATATGATTTCAAAATTTCTGAAAATGCTTTGGGCAACATCATATATGTATTCAGCTTGTATATAAGTCCTTCATGCCAAACTTTGGCGAAGGCTTGCGCTACATCTAAAAATACAGTAGTACAAACCTTTTTTTCTTCAAATGTTTGCTCAATTATGTTAACTATTCTATGAACCTGATCAATTGTAGAATGCTTTTCTCTGAATCCAAATTGGTGAATTGGTACGAGATTTTTGTCATCTATTATGGGGTTAATTCTCTTAAGCAATAGCTTTTCAAATATTTAGTTTAGACATTATAGGTAGCAGTGAGGTTGGCCTGTACGACGTTGTTTGAATGAATGAATGAGTATGAATTTTAGGTATATTTTTAGTAAAATTTTCGCGTAGTTAGTACGCGGATGGAAAATTTTAGATAGGTTTTCATGATTTCACGAACCAAGATTTTAACAACATTATATACCTACCTACCCTTGGCGTGTATTGTGTCCGGGGTTGTCCTGGAGAGGATCTCGCCACTCCGCTGATGGACTCGCACAATAATATCCGCCTTTGTACCGCGGCGCTAGGGCGGGCGGTACACTGTAGGACCATTGTTACAGGGTCATCACGTTATATCTTACTAATCCATGCGATCCATCCCACCACCACCACCCCTACAGCCCATTAACGTCCCACTGCTGGGCCTCCACTCTCATAGAAGAGAGGGAATTAGAGCTTAGCATCACGCTGCTCCAATGCGTGTTGGCGGGCTTTAACGACTATTACCATGATAGTGACAATAACCGGGACCGACGGCTTAACGTGCTCTCCGAGGCACGGGAGTGAAACACCGCCAACTTCCTAACTCCGGGCTAGTACTGAGATTTTCTAGTCAGAAAAAGCCAATACTTAATTATAGCCCGACCCGGAACTCGAACCCGGGACCTCGTCTGCCGCAGTCAATCATGGTAACCACTAGACCAACGAGGCAGTCGATACTATGCATACTAATTATAAATGCGAAAGTGAGTCTGTCTGTCTGCTATGCTGTCACGGCCCATCTGTTAAACCGATTTTGATGAAACAGAGATAGGTTATATCTCGGGTAAAGACGTAGGCTAATAATAAGGCTTTTTATTCCGGAAAATTATAGAGTTTCCGCGGAAATCAAAAAACCTTAATCCACATGGATGAAGTCACAGGTATTATCTACCTAGTATTATTATAATTGTGTGAAAGTTTGGAGTTTTTACGTTTGTAAATTTATACGTTTGGATGTTTAGTACTCCTTCACATTGCAACCACCGAACCGATTTAGCTAGGAATAGAGATATGTACTTAGTTTATACCCTGGATTAACACAAAGGCTACATTTTATCTCGGAAAGTTAACTATACAAGAGACATTATATACCTACCATGAATGACAATAATTTGTATTTCAATTAGCTGTATTAAAAAGTCATTTTTAATTTTTTCTTGACTAAATAAGTTCTGTGCAAATTATTAAATAATGTACAATACATAAAAATAAGTATCTAAATATTTCTAAGACATTTAGTATCAGGCCATAAACTCAAACTCTTTCTTTCTTTCTTTCCTTTCTTTATTCAATTTAGGTAGGTATACTACACTTATTGACGTCCAGTTTATTTATAAAATATTATGGTGATATAGGTCATAGGTCTATAACAGTTTTTCAATAATATAAAAACATATAACATGGCTGTACATTTTTCCAGCCAGCAAGTGTAAGCTATACTTTTCCGATGTTTAGAAATAGGAGTATTGCGGAAAGATTGGAGTGGGTCGCTCTCTGATGTTTTCATTTCGCATTTCCATATTATTTTGTTTGAGTCTTTGTGCTTTGGGCGGCTAACGAAGGGTCCTACAAAGGCGTCTCAAAAACAACTTTTCCTTTGAGAATCTCCCTCATTATCTTGATGTACAAATAAATAATTGATTACAAAGACGATGCCATGTTTCTTTTCTCGGTTTTATATAACACGATGATTATTTTAGCAATTTTATAGACTTTTGTAAGTAAAATATACGATCTATTTATTTAATTATACTTTTATTCCTTATAATAATACATCAATGAATTGAGTGTATTTTTTTCACATTTTCTTCACTACCTACTAGTATAAATAAATAATAATTGATCAAGCTTTATTTTTGAAATAACATAGATCAGAATAAACGAGTAAAATTATTCTACAGTTTTGTTAATTTTTATACGACTGCCTGAAAAAAGGAGTATATTTTTTTCAGGGTTAATGTATGTATGTATGTATGTGAGTTTTTTATATTCCACCATAACTTCTATATGCCTGAACCGATTTTGATAAATGAGGAATCGTTAGAATCCCTAGCTTATTCCGGGCGACTTATGCTAGTAATTTTTTTTTTTAAATTGATGGGGTGACCATGGTCCCGCATTAAAGACCAAAATTGAAAAAAAATATTGAAAATAAGATTAACTATATAATCATCATCTAGAAAATGATGAGTAGATTCCAAAAATATATAACACTATAGTTTAATATTTAGTGATTCACAAAAAAATATAATTTAATAAAAAATGTTAATAAGATTCCAAAGGCTATATATGCAAATCACTTCTTAAGAAGGTCAACTCGAAAAATAATATGGCAGAGCAGTCGTATCTTTTAATTCGTTAAATTATTTATTGCAAGTACCTACCTGAACAGTTCAAATAAGCGTGCGTTGATGTCTTTTACATGAAAAAGCCACTTTGTTCGTATGAGATTTTAATACTTACTCGACTTTGTTGCTATTTTTTACAAAATAGGACAGTTACCTTATTTCATTTAGGTTCGCTTATTCACTTAGGCACATAAGTTTTATACTTGGCAAAGAATGTACCCGAACACATCATATTCGAGAAGTACGCAGTTTTCCTCCCTTGAGATCAGCGTTATGTAGGCAGCGACGTCGGCAATTGACAATCACTTGAAGGCGGAAAGTAATAACTTTGCCCTGATTTTCTTATTCAAGTTATCGGTAGATAAATATTTTCTGAAGTAGTTACTGTAGTTACCCGAACGATATTGGAAAATCTTTCTAAAAGTTAGATGAAATGGTATTTGAATTTGCTCAATCTACTCGTACATATATTTTAAAATCAAATATTTTTAGACTGTTGGGATTTTAGTACTTGTGTATTTATTTCAGTTTACGTTGAACTTTAAGATCTATTTTTTGTCCATGTTACTGATATTTTCAGAATAAAAAAAAGGCCTGACATTTTTCAGCTTTCAAATCCTGGGAAACGGGTGAAACCTGAAATAAATTTTGAATTGAATCAATACTGTTACAAATATAGGATTATTGTATCAAAATGGATATAATATCAATATAGTTATTATTTTAAGTTAGAGAATAAAGTTCTACAAGAAATCAAAAACCCCACCTTAGATATCCAGTTCTGACCCGGTGAAAAAAAGTAATATTATTTCGTAGATTTTCGAGATTTTTTGAGATTCGAGACTGCGACCGACGAAGTCCTGGATTCGAGTCCCGGGTCGGGCCATATTTAAGTGACGGGTTTTCTTGATAAGAAATTCTCGGTACTAGCCCCGGCGTTAGGAAGCTGGCGGTGTTTCACCCCCGTGCCTCGGAGAGCACGTTAAGCCGTCGGTCCCGGTTATTATCACTAACACAAAAAAAAAACAAAATATATCTTGTAGTTATTGTAAGCTTCTATTGGAGGTCAAAATGAATTAAAAAAAAAAATAGCAAACAGTGTGAACTGTGAAGAAATATTGCACGACATCTAACGAATACAAGAACATATCATTCGGGCGCGCTCCCTCTTTGCGTACGTACGCGTCTTTGCTTTGTACGTCATCCTACCGCGGCCGGTATTCGAGTGTTCTCGTTTTATTTTAGTACTACCGTCGTTTAAGCGATATGAATGAAGTGAGTGAAGAGGTGATAAAAACAAAAACTATTAGTGAGGATAGTGATTCGGAGATCATAAACGAATGTGAACGAGTACTTCACAGTATGGAGACGGAGGAGTCACAATGTAGACGTCCTGTAGAGAAAAGAAAAAAACGGGAAGAGGATGTCGATATCGACGGTTTTGTGACAGTTACCAGAAGAAAGTTAAAGCGTGTATTTAAGGGCGTTCCCGCGGAACCAGAGTTGTCAACGAATACTATGAACATGTCGAGCCTAGAAGAAAAGCATGAAATATGTGTTACGTCTTTATGCGTACTTCCTTCACAAATGGATATGGCCAGATTTTTGAAAAGCGAAAAAATTGAGGGTGTAATTAAAATAAAATATAAACTACAACTACTACTAAATATAAAACTTTACCAAAGTATGTGTCAGCCTATGGATGCAGGATGAGTGTTGAACCTTTCGTCTTTCCTGTAACGAGATGCACAGGGTGCTGGAAATTTGGTCATATCTTAAAATTCTGTCCCACAAAAAAGCCTTTATGCCCAAAATGCGGGAATTCAAATCATTCCAATTGCGAAATAACCGACATAAAATGCTTAAACTGTAAAGGGCCTCACTTTGTGTTGGATGCAGTCTGTCCCTTACTCATGAAGGAAAAAGTTATAAGGAAGATTATGAGTAAAGAGAACGTAACGTATAAGAAAGCGCTCCAGATATTGAATAATATGAACCCGACTGTAGTTGATGATGTTGAAGATGATGAAGAAAGTAACATCGACGAACCTAAAGAGTCGGAAAGTAGCAGCCAGAAGAACACGACTTTTGACACTACTCTCTTTTAGAAATGTGCTGGTTAACGCTGAGGTACATAGAAATCCGGATATATGTATGAGTGGGGAGGATACCGAGAAAATTTTGACTCAAAAATCTGGTGAAGAGATACGAAAGAAGAAAAAACACCTAAGACAAAACAAAATCAGAAGGAGAAACATACAGATAAGGATGAGGCTCGATTTTCGAGTGAAACTGGAAGTAGAGAGAAGAAAAATTCAGAAAAAAAGTTTAATGTGAAGGAATTACTAGAGAAACTTCGATTAATTATTCTTGCACAAGACTCTTTAGAGAATAAGGCTGTGGGTATATTTTCGTTGATTTTTTATGTATGTAAGATATTTGTAACAAATTATTTGAGTGGTGCGAATTTATTTGAACGATTTTTAAGTTTATTTAATAATAATAATGGGTTGTAGGTTCAATATTCTCCAATGGAACTCACAGAGCCTTAGACCAAAGCTTGCGAGTTTTGAAGCTTTATTATTACAAGAAAAAGTCCATTTAGCTATAATTAGTGAATCATGGTTAGGCGCCGAAATTAATATTTCTATTAGGAACTACAATATATACCGGAAAGACAGAGATGATTCTTATGGAGGTGTAGCACTAGTGGTACACAAGTCTGTTAGGTGCTCTGTTGGTTCATTAAATCTAACGAATTCTGGCATCGAAGTTCTACATGTAAAGCTATTTAACTGCAAAGTATTAGAAAATGTCGTATCTGTCCTCAATTCTTACAAATGAGTCTGACTGGGATGAATTGTTCTCTTCATTTAATAGTAAATCGTTAATAGCTGGTGATTTTAACGGACATCACAGCTCTTGGTCTTATAAAACTGATTCTAGAGGAATAAAAATTTCGGATTCTGGGTTAGAGAACAGTTTTATTGCACTTAATGATGGTTCAGTCACTAGAGTTAAAATGGTCAGTGGAAATTTGCAACAGTCCTCTCCTGACATAAGCTTTGCTTCCATGGACATCGCTGTAAACCTTGACTGGCGGGTTCTTAATGAAAACTTAGGCAGCGATCACCTTATGGTTAATATTCGGCTGGAGGCTCCTACGACTAGAACGTTTACAAAAAAACGCAACTGGAAGAAAACTGATTGGACAGCGTTTAGAAATCATCTTTCAAATGCATTTTTTAATTTAGACATACGTCAATTTAATGATGAAATTCAGATAATGTATAATATTTTTTGGACGTGCTTCACAAGGCTATTAACATCAGCGTTCCCTGTATTAAAATTTGTACAGACCCAGAAGTAACTTCAGGCCTCGCGAGTATTGGAATCCGTCCCTATCTAAGTCAGTTGCCCAAAGAAGATTGGCTCTCAGCTTGTTTCGTCGTAATCCTATCCCGGATAATTTAAACAAATTAGAGAAAATCACTAAAGAAACACAGTCGCTAATACAAAGGGCTAAGGCCGATAATCGACACGAATTTTGAAATTCCATCGACGAAAAAACGTCTAGTTCAGAAATCTGGCGTCGCATGAGGTGGGCCAAGGGTTACAAAAGAAGTCCTTCTGTTATACCTCAGGAAAAACAAGAATTGCTTCTGACCTCTCTGACACCTGACTCCGTGACTAATTGTTCTCCAACATTCTCTTCTTACAATGAACTTCTAGAATCAGATTTCACTATGACCGAATTAGTAAATTGTCTTAAGACAAAGGACTCCTCACCTGGCGATGATGAGATAACATATTCTATGATTTACAATCTTCCCATTGCAGGAAAAACATTTTTACTGTACATTTTTAATCTAATTTTAAGATCTGGATATGTTCCGGACCAGTGGAGAGATATTCTTATTCTACCTATCCCCAAACCAGGTTCTAATAACATTTCTGGTCCAAAATTACGTCCAATATCGTTAATTTCATGTATTTGTAAAATATTCCACTTTATTATTTTAAAGCGTATAGAATGGTTCATCGAGAAAAAACAAGTTTTATCTCCTTTTACTGTTGGTTTTAGAAAGTCTCGTTCATGCACTGATGCTTTGGCGAGACTGGTGTCTCATACTCAACTAGGTTTTACGAAAAACGTTCCTACTCTGGCTTGTTTCCTGGACATTAAGAACGCTTACAATTATGTTCTGGTAGAAAAAGTTCTCGCCATAGTGGACGATTTGGGGGTAGGTAGAAAACTTTGTATACATTTATGGAGTTTTCTTAGTAACCGTCGCTTGTTTATTAAGACTGACGCTGGTGTTAAGATTTATAGAAATACCAATAAAGGCCTGGCTCAAGGTGATCCACTCTCGCCATTATTATTTAACCTTGCAACTCTAGAGATTTGTAGTTCGTCCAATGCCAACATATCACAATATGCGGATGATTTTGTTGTTTATGCAAGTAATGTGAACATCAGATGTTGTGCATTACAGGTTCAATTGGCTTTAAATTGTATTGTAGATAAGTTACATTGTTGTTGCTTAGTGGTGTCTGAGACCAAAACTAAATTTTGTTATTTTAGCAGAGGTGCAAGAAGGATTTTACCTGTATTATCTTTGAATGGATTCTCTCTGTCATCCGCAGATTCTGTAAGGTACTTGGGGGTATGGTTGGATAGAAGTCTTCTTTGGAAAAAACATATAAATGAAACAGCTGAGAAATGTTCTAAATTCTTATGTTTGCTTAAAGTTTTAGCAGGATCTTCTTGGGGGGTACCCAGAACATTTACGGTGTTTGTATATTTCTTTGATTAGAAGCAGAATGGACTTTTCTTGTTTCTTGTTTGCTAATAGTGCAAAATCTCACCTCTTAAAGTTAGACAAAATTCAAAATCAGGCTCGTAGGGTAATAGCAGGATTTATTAAAACTTCTCCCATTCATGCTAAGGAAAGCGAACTTAGCTTACCTCCTTTATCCGTACGTCGTTTGTATTTAGGTTATAAGTTTACTTTGAAGTCTTATTCTTTATCTAATAATGTGATAATAGAGCTGTTAAAATCCTTGAGCAATGTTAGTGATAGTAGGTACTGGGAAAATAGAAGGAGGCCCCTTTTGATCGAAGCATTTAATGAAGTAAAACAATATACAATTCACTCATCTAATCCATTGGAAATGTTCAGTCTCGACGTTTGGGTTTCTCGCATTTGTATTAAAAATATCGTAAATGTTCACCTTGTTGCAGTTAAAAACCCTAAACGACATTATGAAGCAAACGCCCTTAGGCTAGATGTTATACAGGAATTGAACACTCTTTATAGCTCAGATTGGTATAAAATCTTTACAGATGGCTCAAAAAGTGATGTCGGTCGAGGGACTGCCTTCTATGATCCAAATCAAAATTATACTAGCTGTTATAAGATAAATCAGGAAGTATCAATAATGTCGCTGGAACTCATTGCAATCTCGCAAGCTCTGACGTATGCTTCATCACTTAATAAAAATAAAGTTGTTGTTATTTCGGACAGCAAGAGTGCCTTGCAACACCTGGCTCGATGCGCCTCTGCTTTCAGAGGTCTACCGATAGCCTATGAAGTGTTGAAAAAGGTACATGATATGTGTCAACAGGGTGTACAGCTTAGATTGCAATGGGTTCCATCGCATATTGGTCTACATGGTAACGAAGTGGCTGACGATCGGGCAAAAGCAGCATGCACGGACGGGTAATCAAACCCTATTTTGCGGAATTACTATCAAAATTCAAAAGTTTATGTTTTATTTTTTGGAAAGAATTTTTTGATTTACGATCTAGAGAAAAGGGTATTTGGTACAAAACGATTCAATGTGAGCCACTACAAATACCATGGTTCGGATCTGTTAAAATCAATAGGTCGAGCATCAAAACCCTATGCAGACTTCGTTCGGGACACTTCCCGTCTAATAAGTTCGCCCACCTTATGAAAAAGGTTAGTTCGCCTAATTGCGATGTTTGTGGTACGAATGACGATTTGGTACACATATTTATAGTGTCAGAAGAACGTGATCGAACAACGGTCACTGATGGCAAAATTTAATTAGAATATACTAGATGTGGGACTCTTCCAGAGCGTTCTGGCAAGTCCCACATCAGAATCGGCGAAAAGTTTGATTAATTTGGTCACTACTTGCCATCAGTGACCTTTTTCGGACGTCGACTTATGTTAAGTTATACTTTTATTTTTGTTTTAGTTACGTTAAGGTTTTTTTTTTCTATTTGCTAAATGTATTTAAATAATGATGCGATGGGGTTGACATGTTATATATAATAAAAACCCCAAAAAAAAAGAGATAAAAAAAGAACATATACTATTGAACAACTAGTTCAAAGTTTTCAACGTGCATGACAAGTAATCGTATGGCGCAGCGGCTATCTGGGTGGATTTACTATAGCTAGTCGTAGGATTGAATCCTGGCTTAACAAGAAAAAAAAATAAGATTTTATATTTTATCTGCTTTACTATTCCATCAAAGTGTCTACTACTAAAGCTAAAAAGGTCACATCTGCAGCGAAGAATAAAAATTTAACTTGCTCAACCTGTAAAAAATTTATCAAAAGCAATGTTAACTTGAAATGTTCAATATGTAAAAAGATTTTCGATCTGACTTGTGCCCAGGTAACAACCAAAAACTTCAATCAAATGACACAAAACGCGAAAACCGCATGGATATGTTCCGTTTGTAATAGTAATAAGCAGATTCCCGGTATTACCAATACTACAACAGCTACTAGCACGCCGTCAACAAGTGCTCAAAAGCATTTGGGAACAACCCAAATTGATTTGAATATAACGACATCGGAAACAAGTTTGACAAGCACACATGATCAATGCGTAAGTTTTTCAGAATCACTAAATGAATAAAACGGATCGTCTCTATCATCTGCCACCTCTAACTTAAGGAGAAGCCTTCCAGACCTGTCAACACGTCATAATGAAGACACTGTGAATGAACTGAGACAATCAAATAAAATCTTAAAACAGAAAGAAAGCGCGAACATAGAAATAGAGAACCTTATATTAGAAAAAAATTATCTAGAACGAAAAATAGCGGAACAAGAGGTAAAAATCAATAACTTCACCAAAAACTCCAAAAAGATCTAAAAAAATAATTGAAAAACTCAACAATCACACATTGACGAAAGTTTCAATACCATCGACTGTGTAACTAAACTGTAATCCTGGCAAATTGACGAAGGATCCCGCACCGTTGACTGAAATACAAAACCGTTATGATGGACCGATAAATAGTAATCAAAACAATAGTACGCCCAAGTCAAACCAACTTCACCCGAATACAAGAAAACATAGATCTGGCTATAAAAATATCTACATTTTTGGCACACAACAAATTCGTAATTTAGCCACTAACCTGATTGACTCCAGAATAAATAATAAATACCAAAAATAAAATATAAGTGCAATAACTAAGCCAGGTGCCGGCGCAGCTGAGCTTTTAAGTGGCTGCCTCGCAATGAACGCACAGAATCTTGACGAACTTAATAAAATTATAATTTGTGTGGGCGAAAATGATAAGAACCCAATGGATGTATTATCTAACTTGTACTCTGTTGTTAAAAAAATTCAGTATTTGCTCTGTAATTGTACTAAACGTCTTAAAAAATAAGCATATCAACACGCACACTCATAATAATAAACTATCTCAAATTTGCAAAAATAAAAATTGTCACTTTATTGATAATATAACAGAAAATTGTACTATAACTAGCGTATGTGATAAAATTAATAGAATTCTTGACACTGTTGATTACGATTTTAAATATTTGAATTTTGCACAACTTAGGAAACATAATATTAATCAATCTTCTACACAAAAAAAGGGTACTATACCTTAGTTCTTCTCTCGTATGCAAACTAAAAATAAGCAGAAAACAAATGATAACTCAGTCAACTTAGCAAAAAAGGGAACTATTCCGTATTATTTTCCAGTAGATAAAAATAAGATTTTTTGTAGCCAACTCACAAAGAAAAACTAACTTTAGAGTGATGCACCAAAACATCGCTAGCATCCTAGCTAAAAAAAATTTACTAGAAATAACACTTGATGGACTACTAAATCAATATAATGAACCGGACGTCATATGCTTAACGGAAATCTTCTTAAAACTTGGCCATGAAAACCTAGTAAAAATCAACAACTTTGTCTTGAACTAGCTCCTAGTTTCTCTAGAACAGTAAAAAGAGTATGCATACTTTTAAAGAAGAAATCAATTATTGTCCCCTAGAGACCATCAGACAAATGGCTATCACAAATCATTTTGAGTGTTGTGGTGTAGAAATTGCTCATCATAACCTTATAATTGTGTGCATTTATCGAACTCCAAATTCTGATGCGTCTTTATTTCTTAATAAGATGGAAAACCTGCTTTACTTTATATCAAATAAATATAAAACCAATAAAAATATAATTATAACAGGAGATTTTAATATCAATATATTAAAACCAACAATAATTACAAACAATTTAAAAGATTTGGCAAATAACTATAATCTAAAATTCGATATTGAAAAACCTACTAGACAATCTTCATGCATTGATCTTATATTAAGCAATATGCAAAACGCATCTGCCTCGATACTCCAACTAAATTTATCAGACCACGAAACGGCCCAAATTTTAAGTTTTACTGTGCAAAACAAAAATGTTCACTTCTTTTGTCGCTGAAGTCAACAACCAAGGCATATATATCACAATTTTGAATTTGGCTCTCATTTCACATTTATGTTTTTGATGGGATAAATAAATTTCAGGAATGACCATTGAACTTGGCACCCATTTAGATCTCACTTCTTTTGTCGCTGAAGTCAACAACCAAGGCATATATATCACAATTTTGAATTTGGCTCTCATTTTACATTTATGTTTTTGATGGGATTTTAAATTATATTCCTAAAACTCAGTATTTCTTAAAAAACTGTGTTAAGATGAGTATGAAAATATTCAACAAAATCCCCAGTAGTGTCAAGTTATTACCGTTAAAAATATTTAAAACTAAGTTATTCCAATGGCTTAACATGCATAACGTTTATGACCTTAAAGAATTTTTCGAATTTAAATAATTAAATAGTTGAATAAAAATATATTACATCCATTGACATTCACAATATTATTATTATTTATTATTATAGGGAATTTAATTCTTATAAGATTAAGATAAAATAATTTAATTAGAAGATTTAAAGATTTTTGTTGTAATTTTTGTTTAATATTGATTTCTATTGTTTGACTGTAAGAATTATTTAATAATTAATCTGGGCTCACAACTAATTTATAATAATGAATTAATTAACCTGAAAATTGTACACCGGTTACGGTAGAACATGCAGAACCTACTATGTATTTATTGTAACATCTGTAATATGTAACTATATTATAATGTACCATGTTCTGGACAACAAACGAATTATGAATTATGAAGACGATAGCCGTCGTTAAAGCCCACCAACCCGCATTGGAGCAGCGTGGTGGGTCTAAGCACTAAATTCCCTCTTTCTCTCTTTCTTTATGAGAGTGGAGGCCTGTGCCCAGCAGTGGGACGTTAATGAGCTGTAGTGGTATGGTATGATACATCCATTATCATAAACACATCTTACCCATGTCACACAAGATAATACCGTTTCATAACAAGTCATAATTAAAGAAATTAAAAAACACGACTGCACTGCCAAAAAACGAACTAAAAAGTTAAAAATCTAAATTAATCTAATAGTTACATTAGAATCTTATTCACATTAAATTATATTTTTTTGTGAAGCATTGGATTTTGAACTATAGTGTTATATGTTTTTGGAATCTACTCATCATTTTATAGGTGATTATTATATAAATAGTTAATCTTATTTTTGAAGTATTTTTTTCAACTTTAGTCTTTAATGCGGGACCATGGTCACCCCATCATTTTTTTTTTAATTTTACTAGCCTATATCACCCGGAATAGCTAGGGATTCTAACGATACCTCATTTATCAAAATCGGTTCAGGCGTATAGAAGTTATGGTGGAATATACAAGCTCACATACATACATACATACATACCTGAACCCTGAAAACAATATACTCCTTTTTTCAGGCAGTTGTATAAAAAAGAGAGTTTGCATATCATAGCGGATTGTTTTTCTCCCGCTATGTGGTAAGTATATAACATCAGTTCACATGCTGTGCGCTGAGTGCCGGAGGACGTGCGGAGGGAGGCTCTGATTACTGCGCTCATTATCAAGATGAAATGCTCTAGCCGGGCCGATGTTCCCTAGCGAGCGAAACATGTAACGAAAAATTTATTTCATCGATATACCTGAAGAAAAACATTTTATAATGGAAGTCCACTGAAAAACACAAACTCGCTCGCTGGATCCAATTATTTATTTCTAAAATATCAAAAAAGTAACAACTAAAACTTTCAGTGATCAACAGGTAATTAATAACAATATTGCTCTGTGCACTGTGACCTAACAACACAGTTAGGTACAGGATTTGGCGAACTTTACCTAAATTAAATATGAGCATAATAAACAGGCTGATAAAAACTTACAGACATAGGCTAAGTATATGTATATATAGTATGGCAAACTTTATAGTTCATTCTTTCATGCAGATTACCGACATTTTACTATATCAAATCAAGTCCGCAAACAATTCGTATTTTACAGAGTTTAAAACTGAGGAGACGGTTAAAATGGTATAAGAAACGTAATATTCGGCGTAGAAAAATTAATATACCGTCGTAGAAATAAAAAAAAATTATTAATGCCTACTAAAAATGCTAAGCGAAAGTTTCGCTTCAGTCGATATTCGCTATGGCGTGACTAGGCGCGCTCGGCTCCGCATTACTTGATAGTGCATTTTATATATTTTTACATTTGCGCACAAAACGCTCATTACGGAATGCATTTGCTAACGAACGAGATGAATCCGCGACGCGACGCGCGCCGCAGCGTGTGGTACATAGCGCCGCTAGCCTGAGAGACTAACAACATTCTCATCAAACGAAAAATATTTTGTGAAACGGTGACAGGCTAGTGGTTTGGATACCTACAGAGTCGCGGGTTCGATCCCGGGGCATGCACCTCCTTTTTAAACGACTGCCTGAAAAAAGGAGTATAGTGTTTTCAGGGTCCATGTATGTATGTATGTGAGTTTGTATATTCCACCATAACTTCTATACGCCAGAACCGATTTAGATAAATGAGGTATCGTTAGAATCCCTAGCTTATTCCGGATGACATGGGCTAGTAAAATTAAAAAAAATTGATGGGGTGACCACGGTCCCGCATTAAAGACTAAATTTGAAAATAAGATTAACAATATAATCATCATCTACTAAATGATGAGTAAATTCCAAAAATATATAACACTATAGTTCAATATTCAGGGATTCACAAAAAAAATATCATTTAATAAAAATGTGAATAAGATTCTAATTTAACTAGATTAATTTAGATTTTTAACATTTTTGTTCGTTTTTTGGCAGGGCAGTCGTGTTTTTTAATTATTTTAATTATGACTTGTTGAAGTATGTGTTTGAGGAAGTTTATATTATCACGTGCTTCAAACGATGAAGGAAAGCATGGTGAGCAAACCTGCATGGCCGAGTGTACTTCATTACATTCTCGAAGGTGTGTGTGGGTGAAATCTGCCAATCCCCACTCAACATGTTGGACTATGGCCAAACCCTTCTCATTACGAAAGGAGATTCGTGCTTAGTAGTGAGCTGGCATATACACATAAAGCAAATACAACTGGGAAACAGCTCCTGCAAAATTCAAAAAATAAAAATATTAGATAGGGCCTAGGCACCTACGTGCCTGCTCTTTGCCTATCCAGCTCAAAAATGGCCGGGCACATGGCTGGAAGCTTTGTTTCTAGGTAACGACGCTGTTCCGCCCAGTAACGATGTCCTCCCGCTAATGACACCCCCCCCCCTCCCTCCCCCGCGCTCACCACCCCCCGCATCATCTCAAAACAATGTCATTATAGTGGGAGTAGTTCTATGTAGCCCCGGGAACAGCAATACCCTTTATCTAGGGGAGGTCGAGGGTGGTTTTCACCATTATGTAAATTGCGTAGGTGATAGCTCGCCGAAGGTATTTTTATATTATTCCCGCTGTATAGGTTTTCTTGCTTTGTGTATTACGTGCTTGCTTATGTACAGTGGATCGCTTCTTTGCCTATTTTTTTTTATTACGATTTTAAACAGAAGGACGTAGGTATATTTTTTGCAATCAACTATGCACTATTGTTTCGACCATAGGAATCATTGCGTACATAACAATAGTCGGCTTCAATCAAGCTGAAACGGGGCGACGGATCTACGTGACTTTTAACATGCGTAGGTATCTATAATTGGGGATAGTGACGTAGGCTACTTTTTATGCTAGAAAATCAGATTTTCCCCGGGATTTTTAAACCTAAAACCACGCGGGTGAAGTCGCGGGCATCATCTAGTTTATTAATAATAATATTATCACTCCGTAGAGACCAGAGGAAAGACAAACCAGAAGCCCATTTCCTATCACAACACAGCTCTCCCTAAAGCGATTTTTATACAAAAAAGTAATTGAATATGAAAAATTGCTAAACCTCTAATAAAGCATTGTTCGCGTTCGCCTTTGAATACGTTTAAAATGAAATTGGACGAATGAAAGAAATTATGCCCGATTCAGCGCCGCCAGAGGGCGCGAGCGGAGGGCCGTCTAACTTGCTTACTATATACTTTTTATGCTAAACAGGGGTAAAGGAGGGTTGGAAATTGCATAAAGTCAACCAAGCAACGCTCACAAATCCATTACACCCCTAGGAGTTCGTCTTATTCGAAAAAGATGTTTCGATCGTAAGATTACGCGAATACGTAAAGGAAAACATTTAGTTTTTTTTCTTGACAATATTATTAGTGATGGGTTTTATCCCAATAGAATTATACGAATTAGGTTTCAGAGTCGATACTCAATACGGAATACTCAATATTATTTATTCAATATAGGTACATTGTAGGTACACTTATTGACTTTAAAAATTACTTACTTATAAAACATGATCTTCTTCTTCTTCTTGTTGATGTGGCTTTGCAGGGCTCTGTAGCGAGGCCCAGTATCACTTTGACCGTTGCCGATCTATTGTGATCGCCACTATCTAAAGCTCCTGACCAATGCTGCTTGCTGCTAGAAACAGCAGCAGCTTTTTGGCCGGGATGTTCTTAGCCTCCTCAGGGTCTACAGAGTGTTTCCCTAAGAGGAGGTTACGTTTGTGCATTAGAGCCGGGCAGTAGCAGATAAGGTGCAAAGGCGTTTCCTCAGCCCCAGAGCAGAGCCTGCACGCATCTGTTTCTCGGAGCTTTAGGTTGTACATGTGTCTGTTCAACCCACAAAATAAAACATGATGCTGATAATTGGTTACGGTATCTTAAAACTAAAGCTACGAGGGTTCCAAACGCGCCCTGGTCTGAGAAGAGCCCACAACAAACTCAGCCGAGTTTTTTTTTTATTAACACCATCTCACAAATCATCTTAACTAAGGAACTATCAGAGCCATAGAGCAAATTATTGGCAAGCTTCCTTGTCGTTTAAGTAGTCCTTTACACGGTAATAAGATTTTTCATTAAGTTTACGTTTTACATTAACTTTAAACTTATTCAGAGGCATCTTTAACATGTCTTCTGGGAGCTTATTGTAGAAGCGGACACAGTTTCCAACAAATGAATTGCTAGTTTTACTAAGCCTAGGAGCAGGCATTGCATTTTATCAAGACACGCGGAAGCGTGTCCAGCCAAAGTTCAAAAAAACTGGCGAGCAGCACCGTGTGTATTACACGAACCATTTGGAGCCACTTTTGACCCCCTCATAACTCAAAAACTATTTCACATAAACATGTCAAATTTGGCGCATATATTGAGACCCGTGAGATACATATGTGCTCCAAATTTCATAAGCACACCTCAAATGGTTATTTAGATATAAACGTACAAAAATCGTCATTTTTATGCTCTACCTAGGTATAGATCAAAACTCTGACACGGGGCATACTACCATTGCTTAAAGCCGTATTATTTTAATATTGTTGACGTTTATGTTGTAGTGTTATAATCGTTATTTTAAGGACGTCAAAGTACGCGACATTGAACCGTTATTTTGAAACAATACTGCTATAAGCGGTGGTAGTAACTCCTTAACTATTGAAAATGACACATAATTATTATTTTAATGTAAATAATAATGAATAATAATATAGTTGCATTGAAACCTTACCTTCGTATTCATGCATTTTGTGCAACGAAACGTCATTGACAGAAAAGAAGAAGAAACGTATTTGAAGTCATCAGTTCAAGCTGTCAGTCATTGTGATTTGTATTCATTGTTTATAGTGGTTTTAGTGATATCGACTGTTTACCGTGCCTGTTTTCAATGTTTCACTAAAAACTTTTGATTTTGAACTTTTGCAATCAAAATTGATGAGATGTAGAAATGTGCTGTAGAGGTAGTCTGACCATAGATGTAATCTGTCAATGTCAGTGTAACTCTAGGTACACTATATATTTTTCTTGAGAATTCTCGTCTTTAATTATCTTGTACAATGAGTCGTACAACAGAATTACTGGTGGGTGACACACTGACCTTACACCGAATAATAAGTACCTACTAATGTAAAACGTAAACTAAACTAATAGAAAAGTCCTATTAAAGGTGGTTATGAATTGTTACAGCGGCTGATTATGTAATGTTATATTATAAGTACATATATATTTTTTCAAATATTTGTGAGATGGTGATAATAAAAAAAACACAGCTGAGTTTATTGCGGGCTCTTCTCAGACCATGGCACGTTTGGAACCCTCGTAGGTTTAGTTTTAAGATACCGTAGTTAATTATCACCATCACGTCTTATGCTCTGTAAGCATGACGTTCAGAAGGTGTACTTTGTAGGTACATATTTTGAATAAATATGTTTTGAGTTTGAGATTGAGTTCAATAATTTCTGTACAAAAAGTAATGATATCCCATCAAAAACATAAATGTAAAATGAGAGCCAAGTTCAAAATTGTGATATATATGCCTTGGTTGTTGACTTCAGCGACAAAAGAAGTGCGATCTAAATGGGTGCCAAGTTTAATGGTCAGTCCTGAAATTTATTTATAACAACATATAATATTTTATAACAACTTAAAATATCATTTCTTCTTATAACTTAGTATAAAATGTTGAAGACTAAGGCTTTGGCTTGGCTAGTTGGCAACATTTTATACTAAGTTATAAGAAGAATAAGACAATTCCTTTTCTTACATCTCTATCTTTCTCTCCATCTGCGTCGCATTCCTCATTCGCTATGGGTATACCTTTCCATTAATCACATAACAGTAGAAGTTTTCTCGTAATAGTAGTTAACATACCTATATAGATTTGTGTGCAATAAGTAATTTCGTCACACAAAACACCTACGAGTCAGTGAAAGCCCGGCGAGGGTAGATTGTCATCAGCATCGGGGCGGTGATTGGTTAACTCGCGGGGGTCGCTGCGGCAGAATGGCGGCCTCGTTATAGCGTTATCGCGAACAAGGGGCACTAATACTGTAAGTAGCAACCACCAGGGCTACGGCCAACACTAATTTCAAACAATCTTACCATATACCTTAAATCCAATAATAATAATCATACGAAGCGATTTGGTTACTCGTTTCTAATTACGATTCCGATATGGAACGCCCTTCCGGCTTCCGTTTTATCCGTCTTACTAATCTTATAAATGCGAAAGTTTGGATGGATGTATGGATGTATGGATGTATGGATGTATGAAGGAAAGAAAGAAAGAAAATCTATTTATTCTCACCATTGTGCCACACATTACAATACCTTAGGGTAAATGCTACCATGGCGCCTCCAGCACTTGAGCATTAAACTCATGGCCAAGTCCTAGAGGCATCCTGACAACACTTGTCGTATGTGGCACAACCTGAAAGAATGCATCAGCTCAGCATAATGCAGAAGGCCTTGCAATAAAATATAACAACAGCATTCTGCGCTGATTTTCAGCTGGAGCCCTACTCCAGGTGACGCCACGGCTTCTTAACTATATCTACTAATTATTACTACTTAATTAATTATTCTAATTATACTTAAGGGCTGTACAGGTAAATAAAAAATAAATAAAAATATTAATTCTATTTAAATCATGAGGCCAGTTAAAAATAAAAATAAAACCAAACAAATATAAATAAATAAACAGTACATACAAAATTTAAGGGACTACAACCAGAAACATTTAAAATAAATAAGGAACATCATATAATATTGTAAATCTAAAGAAAAGAAAACTCCGCCACATGATCCTGGAATTCTAATTGTTTGCTGAGAAGAATTTTTTTAAGTTGTAGTTTAAAAGAATACTTGTTTTTAAGATCCTCTATCGGCGGTGGTATGTATGGATGTATGGATGTATGGATGTATGGATGTATGGATGTACGGATGTATGGATGTATGCATGTATGGATGTGTGGATGTATGGATGTTTGTTACTCAATCACGCCCCAACGGCTGAACGGATCTGGCTGAAATTTGGCACAGAGATAGATTATAGTCTGGAATAGCACATAGGCTAAAAAGTAGCCTAATCCCGGAGATGTAAAGATTTCCCGCGGGAACCAAAAAACCTCAAACCACGCAGGCGAAGTCGCGGGTATTCGCTAGTCCGCTTATAATATTGGCACATACTGGTATCTTCAAATCAAGAGTGAATAGGCATCTTCTAAGCAAGCGCGCTCTACCTTAGGCTGCACCACTACTTCCAGCAAGTCAGATTGCAGCGAAGCGCTAGCCTAGTCAAGACAGACAGACACACTATCGCATTTATAATATTAGTATCAACGACCTCAATTTACATAGACGGGCCCTGTCAAACAAAAAATGTGGACCTATTTTGCTAATGCCATCTAGTCTGCAAAGCGGGACAGCGCTATGGTGGGGACAAGGACAGGGCTATACAGGTTAGGAGCGTGCTCTAAAGGTTGGACGCCCAATTTTTTTCTATGAAAGCGCCCATCTAGTACCTACATATATATCGATGATTAGTATGGATTATCATCATCATCATTATCATTAGTCAAATACAGTACACTTAAAATATATCATTTTCATCACCATAAAGAACTGCACCCCATACTGCCCGAAGAATAATCTGGAGCTGGCCGTGTTTTCTGTTCCATGCCTGGACTTACCCATATTTATCAGACACTAGCTGATTCCCGCAATTTCGTCCGCGTGGTTTAAGTTTTTTTTATTCCTCCTCCTCTCTCTCCTCAGTCCGAACTCCTTAATCAGCCTATGTGTTATCCCAGACTATAATCTATCTATCATCCAGATTAATTGTTCAGCCGTTCTGGTGTGATTAATTAACAAACATCCGTCCAAACTTTCGCTTTTATGGCATGGCGCTAGAGTGATGTCACCGTTGTTTGACACCTGCCATCTAGCCTAGTAGTTAGTAAAATTTACGGAATGGTATTTGCCACCATTTTATGAATGATAAATGATTTATTTATTTCACATAGGATAACTTGTGTCACTTATGAAACGTTAAGACTCTACCACCGATTCGGAAAACTGATTCTACTGAGATGAGCCGGCAAGAAACTCAGCAGTTGCTCTTTTCTTCAAAAAAATAAAGAGGTTACAATAATTATAAAATGCAACACATAAGTTACGATACAAGTATTATACTGACTGGTGGGTCACTGAATGCGAGACCGGTTGCTTCCATGCCACTTTGTCATTCAGAAAATCATCGATAGTGTAATAACCTCGACTTAACAGATGCTGTTTAACATAGTCTTTAAATTTATGTAATGGCAAATCTAGAATCTCTTTGGGAACCATTTTATAAAAGCGTACACTCGACCCCACAAAGATCGATCATAGAGCCTCATTATTTGATCAGCGGGTATTGACTGGTAAGGTTGCCTATTGGAACCCTTAGTTAAAAGTTTTTCTTCTCGCAAAAAATAAAAATCCTAAAATTGAATCAAATAGAGCAGTAGGTACCCGTGGACCGAAATATTGGGAAGATAGGAAGCAATTTTCGCACTGACGGTCGTACATCTAAATTCAATCAATTCACTTTTACAGCGACCGTATCGTGTTCAAATAAGGCTCATTATTGCTAGTACCAGCTGTTCTGTTTTCTTATTATTTGACTGGATAGATTGCGTAGAGGATTCAGAGGGAGAGGTGAAATTACACATATTTTGTGCACAAATATTTTCAACGCGAGTAACACCGATGGCATATTGTTTGCTTGTGCGAGTCTACCAAAAGAAACTCTAGTGGTATACTGTGCATTACAGTGCCACACGCGGTGGTGCACCAAATACACCAAAAAATTAGTTTTTTTATTCCAATAACAATATTTTACTGTTATTTGAATAAAGTCAAAAATTTACAACAAAAATACTAAATTAATTGAGAATTAAAAACACATAAACTACAAATAAAATTGTCAGCTCATTTTAAACGAAATCTTATTTTTCAATCGGTCCAACTCAATAACTCCACGCGGACGAAGTCGCGGGCATTCGTTAGTGATCTATAACGAAATCAAAAAAGATCCCTTACTAAAAGAAGGTATGAAACTACTAGGTTACTTAAGAGTTTTCACAACTCCAAAGATAATTGAATAAGGAAATGAACGTTGTACATAAATTCTCGTGTTCGGTATTTCAGGGATCGTTGCTCTCACAAAAGCCGTGTAGTTACACGCGCGGTACATGGATGCCTATCGCATTTCAATACAACGCAACGAGAGTACCGTCAGCAAAATAAATTTATGGAATGTAGTGCAAACTTTGGTTTTTTTTAATGTTTTTAAATACCTTCTTACATGCATGGATGTTACATGATGGAGAGATAAATTAATATGTGGATTGTTTTCAATCCAAAAATTGATTTATCTCTACATCTAATCTAAGGCAATAAGAGAAAGAATATAATACGTTTTTTTTTGTAGAAACGAATAAGTAATATGGTGGAAAATATAAAATCATTGCCGTAAGAAGTTGAAGATAATTTGACAGAGAAAAGTTATTCTAGAATGATGCATGCATGGATGTTGGATACTTTTAAGAATTCCGTTGAAACTCTTTGGTGCTCCAAAAGCAGATCGGCCTGATCTTGTTAAAGATAAGCCTGTTTGGTCACTTTCTGGATGCTTACTAGAACCATGCAAAATTCGCAGCGGCGTGATTGAAGGACAAACCAACAACCAAACACACTTATACATTTATCGTATAGTAGAATAAAACCATTTTTATAAGTATACGAAAATTGCACGAAAACCTATTACAGTCGGGAAAATGGGAAAGAAAATGTAGTCAGTATAAATGCATATGAGAAATTTTCCATGTATGACTTATGGCTGGAGGCAACAGGGCGTGAAAGAACCTATCACAGGAACCTATCAGCAGCCAACCACCGGGCTAGCGAGGAGAGGAAATCTTGCGAGAATCTTTGAGAAAAGTTATTGGAATTCACCTGTACGAGTTGGTTCTTCACTTTATTGAAATTTGAATGGGAATTTGGGAGAAATGCAATAAAGTTTTCACAAAATAATATACTCCTCGAGTTCATAAGCGTCCCGCGCTCCTGTCTCCGAAGGCAATGTATTACAAAGGCTATTTTTGTTGTCCCGGACTGCCATGCACACTAAATTAATTTTGTACGAAATTCAATAAGTAAACACGCATATTTTTGTGAATTTTAATGGTTGCAGAATGGTAAAAACGCAAATAGTACCTAAGGCAGATATTCGATGGGACGTTGATAAATGCGTTTACCTATTATAAGAATTTCTTGTTTTGTTTATAAATACACGAGGCTAGATTGAGGTGTACAAAGTAACTGTAAGACTGTCGGAAATTAAGGTATTTTAATTAGTATCATCCGTAATTAAAACACAAAAATAAAAATATTAAAACATTTTGCAACTTCAATTCTAGATGTAATTATCTAATATTTTATTAAATTACTTCATTAAGTACTAGATGATACCAGCGACTTCGTCCGCGTAGATTAAGTTGCGTGTATTCCCGCGGGAACTCTTCAGTTTTCCGGTATAAAAGGTAGCCTATGTCCTTCCCCGGGATCCATGTACCAAATTTTATAAAAATCGGCTAAACAGATGGGCCGTGAAAGCATAGCAGACAGACAGACACACTTTCGTATTTATAATATTAGTGTGGGCGCATATTAGATAGGTATAACCTATAGAATACACATTCTCTTTTCTTATCAAAATATGACAATACGCTTTCATATCATATGGCTATTATAGACGCAGACCTCATCTCACTGTAGCCCGCTACCGTCTTAGACTGCATCATCACTTACCATCGGGTGAGAACGCAGTCAAGGGCTAACTTGTAGTGGATTACCTATAAAATAATTTGAAGCTATTAGCTCCTTTAATTTCATTCCAATCAAGATGAACAAAAATTCAAACTAAAACTCCGCAGCCGAAACCGCGGGCAGATAGCTAAGGAGGATAATGATCCAGATATATAAAGCTGTTAGTGGGGAAATACAGACGGAATGATCTCATTAGGGCGCCGCCTACTCACCGCGGCTCTCGTTTACCTCGTATTTACCTTCTATTTACCTTTTATTTACCCGCCAGCGCCAGTGAAGGCTGCATTCACCCGTCTTTCACCGCCACAGCGAGCCTTATTTACTTAGCTTTATGCTAGAACCTTATTTACTTACCTGTCTCATTACTGAAATCTTCTCCGCTAAGTATATACTAGTGTATGTATTCAATTATATTTGTCCAACTTTAGCGTTGATTGTAACTTTTTAATTGTAGAACTTCGGCCATGGCTGGTAAACCGATCGGAAAATATGTAGTCTTATTCCTAAGAAAACCACATGTTGACTTCGATGTTGAATTCCCGTAATAAATTTCCGTTTTAAATTGTTGAAAATAGAAATGCCTATGTCTGGATGCCTTTGATTGTCTTTCAACCACGCCTCAACAGAGCAACGGATTGACGTGACTTTTTGCATCAGTATAGTTGAGGACCTGGAGAGTGACATAGACTTATTATCCCAGAAAATTGAGGAGTTCCCGTGAGAATTAAAAAACTTATTCCACGCGGACGAAGTCGTGGGCATCAGCTAGTAGTCTGTGTACCTATGGTTTTTGTATCTTTCGAACAAGTTCTTAAATGGATACAATGCCCGTAACCGATACAATGCCCGTTTACCGTAACCGATTATCACCATCATGTTTTATAAGTAAGTAATTTTTAAACGTCAATAAGTGTACCTACAGTGTACCTATATTGAATAAATTATATTGAGTATTGCCCATGACTACCTGCCTACTTGTCTAAGTGTGAGATATACAGAGCGAACTTTGACTTTGCTTAGATAAGTCTCAGATAGTCTTAGATGTCTTAAGAGATATAGTAAAAACGAGACAGATTTATGTTACTCACATAAGTCCATCTCGTTTTAACTCTAAGTAAATTCTGAGCCAAGTCAAAGTACGCTCTATAGATCTCAGTATAAGTAAAGACAGTAGATATACTTATTTAAAAACTACAACGATTAAAGAATAAATTTTAATTTTAAACCTCAATTGTAGCCTAAAACATAAAATCACATTTACTGAAAAGAAACAAATAAGTAAATCTTGGATTGTATTTGGAAAAATCAGAACTTTAAACCTGAAAATAATATGACAATAACCTCAATTTTGACGACCTTCCTGGCGCAGTATTGAACGCTGTTGCCTTAACGTGGGAAGTCCCGGGTTCAATTCCCGGCAGGGTCAATTTGGGAATTTATAATTTCTGAATATTCTCTGGTCTGGTCTGGTGGGAGGCTTCAGCCGTGGCTAATTACGACTTTACCGGCAAAGACGAACCGCCAAGCGATTTAGTGTTCCGGTACGATGCCGTGTAGAAACCGACACGGCGACCGAAAAGTGTGCTATATATCTGTTTACGTCCCATCCATTTAACCAACTTTAACGAATCCTTACTAACTTACCTACTTTAATATTATAAATGCGAAAGTGTGCCTATCGATCCGTCTTTCTACCTGTCTGCTATGCTTTCGCAGCCCAGTACAGACAAAGGTTGCATCCCCAGAAAGTTTACTCTTTATTCCGGAAAATCAAACAGTTTCTACGAGATATTTAAAAAATCTAAATTCTCGTGGATGGATTCACCAACTTCGTCCGCGTGGATCGAGGTAAATGTAGCCTAGAAGCTGATTGAGGGTACAAGCTAACTCCATTCCGAACATCAGCCAAATCCGTTCAGTCGTCAAGAGTAACAAATATTCAAACTTGTTACATTACTTTTATAATATTAATAATAGGATAAGATTAGTAGGATACACAATTACAGAGCCCAAAACAATTATGTCTGTCTGTCTGTTAAGGCATCACGCTGAAACTACTGGACCGATTTGAATGCATCTGGGATGGGGCACACTTATAGGTGCTTATAGCTAACACCTTCGGTTGTTAAATAGGATATTTCTTATTCCGCAAAATAGGGTTCCTTAAGGATAGGGGATGAAAATTTAAAAGTTTTAAGTAGTACATTAAGTAAGTATTACCCGTGCGAAGCCGGGTCGGATCATCTTTATTCCTACTTCCATGATATACTCGTAGCAGGAAATACGACGACGTAGAGTGACAGATCGCTGGGGCCATATTGCCATTGCTTAAAGCCATATTGTTTCATTATTGTTGACTTTCGTGTTTTAGAATAATAATTATAATCCTTATTTTAGGAACGTCAGGGTACGTGACATCAAACTGTCATTTTGAATAATATTGCTTAAGTATTGTTTTAACCGTTGGCAGTGTGGCCCCTGAAATACTCAAGATAATGACTCAGCTATGTTATATTATATCTCTCCGTTTGGCTCTGGTGCCCCCTTAGAAAATGAATATTTTAATACCACGCTTCGAGGACCCTACATGCAAAATACCTATTGCAAAATTTATAAATATGTAAATGTGAGTACAGCAAGGCATATGCATTGTAACAGAATTTGTTGGTAAATACGGATACAGAGCACATTGAATGGTTAAGCTATGACTCTTGAATAAATCTTAACATAATGCACGTAAAAGATTAACAATATATCAGGCTTAATCTAGTAGTACATCTGTAGGTACTATTACCGATTCTGTGATAGTAGTATGGTAGGAGTAGGGATACCTTGGTAGGGCCCCGAATAGGTAGGTACAGGTAGGGCAGTAAGGGTATCTAGATCTTTAATAGATCTTATGATATTGGATAGAAGCAGGCGTTACTTTTGCATTCATGACAGTATGAGTCATGCCAAAAAGGTATAAAAGCTGGAACTTTCAATACGATCTTCACTTTACAATTGTGCATTGTCGAATCAACATCTCCTGAAGATGCTCCGGTGTCGGAGAGAAACGTACGTTGAGAACAATTTGGAAGATTTATGTGGTGTCGTGAATATTGCGAGATACACAGTACATTGTACCCATGTATAGATTTACCTAGTGTGGCGGAATATAGCGAATTTAATTTCAAGATCTTTGCGCTTATTTAGCTTACGTCTACACTTACAGCTATGTGAATAGCGGTGATAGTCAAGTACAATAGACACCCGGCTGATTGACGTTCGATCCCCGGGCACGCACCTCTAACTTTTCGGAGTTAACTATGTGCGTTTCAAGAAATTTAATAGGACTTGCTTTAACTGTCAAGGAAAGCATCGTAAGCAAACCTGCATGCCCGAGTGATCTTCATAATGTTCTCAAAGGTGTGTGACGTTTACCATCCGAACTTGACCAGCGTAGTGGACTAAGCATGGGTTGTTTGACCCTTTTGATTGCAGAAAATAAACTTTATTCCGCGAATTTGTCCCCGTTGAATATGTCATACATAACATATGAATCCTCTTGATATAATTTTAGCAAACTCAAAGGGAAAAGGGAACCCGAATAGGATCACTTCGTTGTCCGTCTGACTGTCTGTCAACCCCCTTTTTCTCGTGAATTCGTGGAGATACCAAGTTGAATACTATCAAATATTCTTTAAGTCATCAGACCTAAAAAATATTTGATAGTAATTTGGATTTAATAGTAGTTAGTAATTTGGGATGCGGGTGGTTGAAGAAAGGCAGAGGATACAGCAGTAGATGCATACAGGCTAATGGATGGTTTGATGGACTAAGGTCTACGGTCCCTTAGAGCTGTAAACCAATCAAGCTTCTAAGTCAACGGAATCAAAAGATATATAAGATCGTTTATGCCGTAAAATACTCGACCATTCAAAAGCACTTGTTAAAAGTGTACTTAAATACAAAATATTTGTATCCTATCCTATAAACCTATCCCGTTGTCCTAGAATCATGAAATTTGGCAAGAAGAAAGGTTTCACAGTAAAAGTATAGGAAAAAAATCCGAAAATCGACAATTAGGGTTACGTACTCATAGGCTTGTTAAATAAATAGGGTGTCGAATCGCTTGACAGACGCTACGAGTTTAGCGCCATAATATGAAAGCCGGTTATTTGATATTTCACAGCAAATTACTGGTTGTTATGACATATTTCTTGTTATTTATTACAATAATTTATATTGTGTGGTGGTACGGAGCCCTCTGCGCGCGAGTTTGACTCGTACTTGACCGGGTTTTTTTTATGTCGGCAATAACCTAGCATTAAAAACATTAGAACTTCCAAACAATAAGAAGGTTTGATACTTGATAGGCTCTTAGTATAAATATATCATCAGGTGAGATCGCAGTCAAGGGCTAACTCGTAGTGGATAAAAAAAAACAGAAAAACACCAATGAGCTTAAATAAAGTAGTTATAGAATACTTAATATCAAATAGTTTTTAATTAGGTAGGATCTTCCGAGTGAAAGTACTTACCTACAATACTAAAGGATACAAGAAGGTATTAGAAAAATCGTCAAAACAGTAAAACGGGGTTTTTTGAGCGGAAATTCGGAGGCAATGCAACTTAATGAATCCATGCTCACAATGAAATGAAACAATTGCTTTGTTTTCTCCTACTTAGCATTTTTCGGAGATCGAGCAATTTTACAATTATCAACTCGTAGACCTTCATGAAAAGACAGTGGCTTTTAATAACAACTACCTTGGCAATATAGATAGCGGCAGTGATGGGAAGTTCCCATCACTGCCGTTATCTCTATTTGTCTACCGAAGCTAAAATGGTTATTTGTCTCGTTTCGTCAAAAGTACAGATAATGATCTGTGGTATTTTACTCTACGAACCTTTACATGGCGGCTATTTTTTTCTTGTAATATACCGAATTTTTTGCATGTTAGAGTAAACGAAAAATTAGCCGGCAACGACAACATCTCTCTCTCTCGTCGCGAGATATCTCGTTGTGGGCATGTTAATCCTGCAGAGCGCGTTTCGAACCCTCTTAGCTTTAGGTTTAAGATATCGTGGTTATTTATTACCATCACGTCTTATAGTTACTTTGTAAGCGTGACGTTCAGAATGTGTACTGTGTATGTAACTACCAATTTCGAATAAATATACTTTGAGTTTGAGTATAAAAAGTTACAGCTTTTGAGTTATAGTTCTGAGAGAAAAAAACCAAGTCAATCCGTTGCTTTGATGCAGCGCTATTGAAGGAAAAACAAACAGACAAACACACTTTGCATTTATTAGTATGATAAAAATCTACGAAACTCG
Source organism: Erebia palarica (assembly GCA_964035005.1). Classification (NCBI taxonomy): domain Eukaryota; kingdom Metazoa; phylum Arthropoda; class Insecta; order Lepidoptera; family Nymphalidae; genus Erebia; species Erebia palarica. Next base: position 16,646,330 of record OZ035989.1, read on the forward strand.
TCCAGTTACAGATGTTTTTTTACATGGATAGTTAGTATTCAATGCATATACCTAGCTCGTTGAAAGCTCGGTGTAAACAGCACGGTAGGCCCCTAAATCAGTTAAGAGCCAGCATTACACAGAAAGAGCTAGGTAGGTACAGCGGTACATAAGTAAGCAAGATTAAAAAACAGTCCACTGCTTTCAAAGTGAGAGCCGTGCTCACGATATTAAAATCCAAGAGCCTGCTTTCCACCGAGGGAGGCGCCACCCCATTCAACCTCCCTATCGCACCTATACTAATCTTGTATATAACATCTCGTTCGCACATAGTGCAAAAAGAAATCATTTATGGAAAGGCGTAGTATATCATTAACTTAAATAATTATGACGTAGGTTCGCAGGGACGCAAGTCGCGGCGGCATCGCGCTGGTTTCCGTTAAAAACTATGCAGTCTGCGCGCTTGTATTGAGGTGAAACTTAAAGTAACGCGTTTAAGGAAAACCAGGCTTCGGAGGGCACGCGTAGTGACGTGATTACAGTTTCGCATAATGGAGTGGTGCGGAGTGACTCCAGCTTTAATTATTGGGGAAATACTCAAGACGGCATAACTACACACAACTACCTAAAAAAAATTGAAACTATCCAAAGAACTAGTACAGTTCCAGAACTAGTAACTAGTGGTAGATTCTTACGACTTATCATATGTGGCACATGTTGTCCTACATGAAATAAATCATTACATTTTCAATGTCATTTTTAAGCTAATTTAAACACTGCCTAATCAATACTCAATATCATTTATTCAATATAGGTACACTGTAGGTACACTTGACGTTAAAAATTACTTATAAAACATAATGGTGATAATCGGTTACGGTATCTTAAAACTAAAGCTACAAGGGTTCCAAACGTGCCCCGGTCTGAGAAGAGCCCACAACAAACTCAGCCGGGTTTTTTTTTCTTTCTGTTAATCAGTCAACTTTAAAAAGTTGTGATCAAACAATTATTTTCGCAGATTTATTTTAAAAAGTGACACTACTCTTTCTACTCAGTAGGTACTAGGGTTATGTTATCTGTAATGCGACTGTGTATGAAAATCGTTATATGTTATATGGGCCATGTCTGTCATCGCAGAACCGTTGGCCGTTGGGGCAGACGCTTTCGGAGTGGAGACCGCGTACCGGTAAACGCAGTGTGGGACGACCTCCAGCCTGCTGGACCGACGACCTTAAAAAGGTAGCGGGAAGTGGGTGGATGAGGAAAGCGGAGGACCGTGTGTGGTGGTGCGCTCTCCAAAAGGCCTATGTCCAGCAGTGGACGAATGCAGGCTGATGGAAGGATGAAACGGCTAATTAGATACTTAAAAATTTAAAAGCATCTCCTCCCCTCCTACTCCTAACCCTCAAACAGTTCGTGTTCGTTTTACGCTCTCAAATTTTAGAGAGGGTCACTGACATAATTTTTTTTATTGAAAATGTAAAAAAATACATACTGCAGATTACAAGTTTATTAGTAAGTAATATTTCCATATTATGATAACTCTGACCTTACAGGTAGGTATGTCAATCACATAATTGGACGATTTGAACGGCCGTTACTGAGCTCTAGCTAAGCACATCTCAATAGGAAGGGCAATCCAACCCGGCGGAAGATCTTCTACAATCTTCTATAATAAGCAACAGAAGACATGTTGATGATGTCTCTGAATAAGTTTAAAGTTAATGTAAAACGTAAACTCATTGAAAAATCTTATTACCATGTAAAGGACTACTTAAACTACAAGGAAGCTTGGCAATAATTTGCTCTATGGCTCTGATAGTTCCTTAGTTAAGATGATTTGTGAGATGGTGATAATAATTTAAAAAAAAATACCCGACTTAGTTTGTTGTGGGCTCTTCTCAGACCAGGGCGCGTTTGGCACCCTCGTAGCTTTAGTTTTAAGATACCGTAACCGATTATTACCATCATGTTTTGTATGTAAGTAATTTTTAACGTCATTAAGTGTACCTACAGTGTACCTATATTGAATAAATGATATTTAGTATTGAGTATTCGCTTGGATATAAAAATGCAAGTTTATTGGAATAGCACAATTTTACTTGTTTTATATAATCAAAAAAATAATCTAAAAAGGTGTCAATGTACACGCGCTCTAAGGCACGAATTTATTTCTGTATTTTCTGCCTTCCGTCCAACACCACAATGCAAACGAAGTCGCGGTACATAATAATTATGCCTCGACAAACAGTCCGGCACAACCGCGTCACTATACCTACAGTAAAGAGATTTTGGCTGTTGGTTTAATCATGGTTGTTAGTGTGCTCTCGGAGCGAAGGCTTCGACCGTAAAGCTTCAGCATAAGAAGTAAAGCAAACTATTATCCGCTTCGTTATCACTTCTATTTTTTCTCTTCCATTTTAAGTACCTACAACAGCACGAAATTTTTTCGTTCAGGGCCCATACTGCCAACACTTAAATCCATCTTGTTTCATTATTGTTGACTTTCGTGTTTTAAAATTATAATCCTTATTTTAGGAACGTCAAGGTACGTGTCATCAAACTGTCATTTTGAGATAAATTGCCTAAATATTGCTTTAAGCGTTGGCAGTATGGCCCCAGTTTCTGAGAGGATACCCTTCCAGCGTCCATGTTTCCTGCCACATAATAATTTAACTTAAGTAGATTCAAGTCTAGAAGCTTTTACTTGCAAAATAAAATTTGATAAGAGATAGGTGGTTGCATTCTAGGGAAGGACATATGCTTCTTTTTATCCCGGAAAACTACAGAGATTCCATAGTATTTCCAAAACACGTAGATCCGCGTGGACAAAGTCGCGGATAATTAATATGGTATACGATAACAATGGTAAAAAATATTTTTTAAAGCAAAAAAACAACTTCCTTCACCAGGTATATTTATAATTAAATAAATAAATCTTTATTGACCAACACTTATCTTCGAGTAAGTAGGTACAATTTAACATAATACTTACTTATAGTCCTTACCTAAGTATGTAATCTACTTAATTTAAAACTAGGTGTGGTCAATGGACCACCCGGATGCCCGCGATTTCGTCCGGGTGGATTAAGTTTTTTTATATTCCCGCTGGAACTCCGCAATTTTCCGGTATAAAAAGCCTAGCATATGTATTTTCCACAACCTCTATGTACTTACCAAATTTCATCGAAATCGGTTGAAAGGATAGGCTGTTTGAATGAAGCAAATAGACAGAGAGACGGACACACTTTCGGATTTATAATATTCGTTTGAAAGTATGGATGTAGTACGTCTAAAGTTTGATCAACTTATATCCCCACTGGAGCATTACGCTAAAAACTTACGGAATCGAAATAAACGGCATAATAACATTTTCCAAAGCTACGCCGTAATTACAAAGTAGTAATGTGGCAGTCGCGGCGCGGCGCAGTACGGCACGGCGCGGCGCGGCAAGGCACGGAGCGGCGCGGCACGGCGCGGTTCAGCACGGCGCGGCGCGGCGCGGCACTGCACGGCGGAGGTTGTTGCAGTAATGCGGTGCAATTACGTCATCGCGACTATTTCATTTATTCATTGCATTCATGTACATACAATATAATATAATTAATCAATTAATTATAATAACATGAGGCCCCGTCTGGGCATTGCAATATGTATATTAGTACTTAAACAATCTTATACCTATTAACAATTCCAGTAAGTCTTACACATTACATTTTAATTTATCGATCTACATGTACTAATTAAAATTAAAATTAAAATAACGTCTAATCTCACAAGGTTGAATTCAAATATTAGTTAGTATTGTTTAACTATTACGAATATAATTAAAAGTCAAATTTTAATAGATATGTCATGGGCCATGTCATGTCAGTTATGTAGTCAAATTAATAATTTAAGTAATACAATGTCAAAATGATAATTATCGCGAGTGACCGTTTTAGTGAAACTGTTTAATGTTTGCAACAGCTGCAACAGTTGGTCCTGTTTGAGGCCATTATCAGACTGTCAGAAAGATGTGTTGGAGCCGCACTCCGCTCAGAGTTTTGGATAGAAGTTAGCTTTACTTTGCGGAAGTCCATGATAATTAAGGAGCAAGAAGCTTAATTCGCTGTACCTAAAACTATGTGGTACAGCGTGTTACTTGCACGTGTATCTCGCTATATTGACTGCCATTGTAAGCCAGCAATTCGCACCGGCACAACACCACACCACACAAATCTTCCAAATTATTCTCAACGTATGTTTCACTCTGACACCGGAGCATCCTCTGGAGATTTTGAATGAATATGATACCATCAAAATGACATTTTAGCCAAAATGATCTTTACATCATTTGTAATCCAAGGAGTCGACATAGATTTGTCTGCTTTGGCGAATTAAGCTTTTTTTTGTAGGCTCGCACTTGCTTTTCTTTTGCTCGCGGACAAATTTTACAAGATCAGAATCATGAAAGATGCGCTCTTCATATACCTATTTAAGTATTTACTTGACTAGTATACGCAATGCCCGCGACTGCGTTCACATGGATTTAGGTTTTTGAACATCAGGTTGGAACTATTCCATTTTCAGGGGGACAAATGGCCTATATAATTCTCCAGGTCAGATAAAATCTCCGTATCCCAAAATATTACCTATGCCTGTCGAAAGATACGATACGATAGGCAAAGAGATGCATCCTACGTGCATCCTACCTACTTCAGGAGTTTCAAGATGCAAGCTACCTTAGATCTAGGCACTCTTAGTGTTTTCCGGTAAGGACCCAGTTGATCATTAATAACAAGCTCGGCACTACTGAAATGCCATCCTTAACTGATGGCTCTTATAACCATACTGAATACAACATGTTTTTTAGGGTTGCGTACCTAAAAGGTAGGAAAGCAATCCTTATGGTGCGACTATATCTGTGCGGTCACATTTTGCATATTTTAGTAACTGTTAGATATATATATGTCACCGTAAGATTGTGAAAGCCGTTAGTTTGTAATCTATTATAGCGAGATTGTAAACTGTCGAAAGATTACAATTTAACGGATTATTTTTCGGTAGATTGTAAACTGTTAGGTATATGAACCCGATAGAACTAGATTATGTAAATGATAGAGGAGCATGGATTTGATCACTCCAGCAATGCTCCAGCAATGACAGCGGTTACTTATGTATGCGGTTAATTATTGTAAATGAAATATTCATTTAAAAAGAGCAACCACCGAGTTTCTTGCTGGTTCTTCTCTGTAGGAATGTCATTCCGAACCAGTGGTAGATTTACTTGACGATTCAAAAGAACTTGTAAAAGTTTTTTTGAACAGAATTAAATAGAATTGGAGTTTCTGGCCAGGACAGTTTTTGAGAATTCTGCAAATAATTTCAGAAAGTGTGTGTGTGACAAAATGTTTTGTCTGTCGGTTACTCGGTCCATCTTTTCAACCGATTTTGACGACATTTATCACCGAGGTAGTTAGCATTTTATCCTGGAACATCAAAGAGTTCCCACTGAATTTTTCAAAAACCTAAATCCACGCGAACGAAGTCGCGGGAGTCATCTAGTAAATAGGTGGTGTTAAGTTTTTGGGGCAAAATCACAAGGCCGTGGCTTATTCATGAATTTATTACTTCATCTGCAGCAAAAATAATAAACAATTAAAAGATATTGAGGTATCAAAGAAAATAAAAAACTTTTTTCAATCAATCGCAGATGAAACGGAGTCTCGGAGAGAATCTTGGCTACCCCGTCTCGTTATAGTACCAAGCTGCTATAGCGACTCGCAGCGACCTCCTCTTCAATAGCGCCGAGTATTGCCCTCTTCAGGATCTTGAGGCGCTCGGATACGGTTGCTGAAAAATAAACAAGCGTGGTTAAAAATCACGAAACGTTATAATATGTTTGTGTTCGAAAAATGTGACGAATTGCTAAAACAAAACATTTTTAATTTAGTGTCCCCGTGTTACATGATAAATACGTTTCGTCGTGTCGCGTAGTCCGTCGCAGCTTCATATTAAAGTATCCACCACCACCACCACTACAGCCCATTAACGTCCCACTGCTGGGCCCAGGCCTCCACTCTCATGAGAGTGGAGGCCTCATACCCTCTGTATTAGAGCTTAGACCCACCACGCTGCTCCAATGCGGGTTGGCGAGCTTTAACGACTATTATCGTGATATTAGTGATAATAACCGGGACCGACGGCTTAACGTGCTCTCGAGGCACGGGGGTGAAACACCGCCAACTTCCTAACTCTGGGCTAGTACTGAGAATTTCTAGTCAGAAAAACCCAATACTTGTTATGGCCCGACCCGGGACTCGAACCCGGGACCTCGCCGGCTGTAGTCGAACTTTCCAACCACTAGACCAACGAGGCAGTTATGTAACGAGGTATTAAAGTATGCTGACTTATTATCCTGTCCTGTGCGTATTGTTTTGTACCCTTAGGCTCGTATGTATGATCCGACATCAGCTAAAGAAAGCGTTCTCAAGTATCGGTAAAACTATACCGATGTCGGGTCTGCCCCCCGCTTGTGTGAGAAAATCGTAATCGTACCTAATCGTTTGTGAAACGGATAATTCGACTTGTTTATGGAGTTCATAGATGCCTGTACGCCGAAAAGCATGTATGAACTGGTGAAACAGTTCGAGTACCTAATAACGTTTTAAATTGCTAATGATTAGGATTAGCTTAGCAATTGGGTCTCAGAGATGTCGTACGCGAAATGACCCACAGCGCTATGGTCCATGGAAAACTCTTACCATTATGTGATTAACTGCAAAGGGCTACGACCATCACCAATGAGGAATACGACGACACAGTGAGAGAGAGTTTAGGTTTGTTCAGATTTTGATTTGAATCAAACTTCGGTTTTGACCAAACCTATGCATAAATTGCTCCAGAGGTGTTGAAATATATGAGGTATAGGCACCTCATTTATTTCAACTGTGTCACTTATGAGAAATCAAACTCTACCACCGGTTCGGTAATTCTACTGAGAAGAGCCGGCAAGAAACTCAGCATTTGCTCTTTTAAAAAAAAGAAAAATGAATAAAATATACAATTGATACGTTGCTTATCAAATATTTACACTGACTTGTGGGCTGCTGGATGCGAAGCGGGTTGCTTTCATGAATAGTTTATATAACTCAACAAATGCTGCTTATCACAGTCTTTTAATTTATGCAATGGAAACTTTGCCAGGATAGCTACGCTAGCTAAAACGGGGTGTTTTCAGCCGCTAGCTACCTACTTACTTAATACTTATTCTTTCGGATGACACCGTAGATTTTTTACACCTAATACTTAGTTTTTCTACAATACGTATGTGATTATTTTCTCTGTAGGTATCCTAAGCCCCTCCCACTCGTTACTATTATATTTCTGCACGCATTCTAGTGCGAGACAATGCGAACTGTGGACTTTACCCGCAGTTCACCCTATACACGCATCCTGAGTGACTTTTAATGGAAGATATTTCAAACACTGGAAAAAAACGATTGCGTTAAGTCGAGTATTTATAGGAGTATGGAGGAAGAATGCTTGACTTTATTATGCGGGTAACTTTATCGTGTAGGTAGGTACCTACTTCTGTACTTCTACTTCAGTTTATATATAAATATATATATATATTTATATATAAACTGAAGTATATATATATGTCACCGTAAGATTGTAAAAACCGTTAGATTATAATCTAACTCGCGAAATTGCAAACTGTCGAAAGTTTACAATTTAACGCATTATTTTTCGGTACATTATAATCTGTTAGGTACATTAACCCGATAGAACCTAAGTGCTACCTGCTTATTTATGTCGAACCCTAACCTAACCTACAAGAAACAGACAAGAAAACGTAAATACAATGAATATTTCAAAAATTGATACACAGAACATTGAACGGTTCACAATCTTTCGACAGTTTACAATTTCGCGAGTTAGATTATAATCTAACGGTTTTTACAATCTTACAGCGACATATATAATATCTAGCGCATCTCTCTCGTTGTAGGTATTCCTCATGACTGAAGGTCCCATGACCCCTTTCTTGAGATAATAATGCGATCCTTCCGCATGCGGTTCTAGTAAGAATGAGCTCAGATAATCTAAATTATTTAAAAAGAAAAGGCGACTGACTGATTGACTGATCTATCAACACAACCTAAATGACTGGACAGACCGGGCTGAAATTTGACACACGGATAGCTTTGATGAGGTAGACACCCGCTTAGAAAGGATTTTCGAACGACTCGAACGATTTTCATGAAATTTAGTATGCAGGGGGTTTCGGAGGCGATAAATCGATCTAGCTAGGATTCATTTTTAGAAAATGTCGTTTTATTCGTGTTTTCAGGCAATGAAAAACAATATCACTAGAATACAAAGGTAAATTTCGCCACTATCTACAAGGTTTTAATAACTCAGGTGGGAAACAAATCGGTCCCGAAACCAGAATACCCCCGTTCGAGTCTAGATATTCTCCAATCCAATTACTTTTTCCCTTTTTTTAAATATAATAGAATATTTTATTGTTAACGTTAAGTTTTTAATTTAGATCTTAATGTATCTTGTATAATATTATTTCGCTTATATTTTATTTTTAAAAATAAAACATAATTTATTATTTAAATATAATTTCCAAAAAACACGATTTACCCAAAAAATTCCTTTATTGTAGATAATTTTATGATCTACAAATTTTGTCTGGGCTATATTTTTGCTAATACTTCCTTCATTTTTGTTAAACCGTATTCGAGAAAAATATAAAAAACCGAAAATTTTGACCTTTAATAACTTTTTCACCTCTCATGCTCTAAACAGGTGATTTTTTTAATCCATCACAAGTAAGCCCTTGACTGTGATTACACCTGATGGTAAGTGATGATGCAGTCTAAGATGGTAGCGGACTAACCTGTTAGGGGCATTGCAGTTATATTAAACCCATACCCCTTTTCGGTTTCTACACGGCATCGTACCGGAACGCTAAATCGCTTTGCGGTACGTATTTGCCGGTAGGGTAGTAACTAGCCACGGCTGCAGCCTCCCACCAGGCCAGACCAGGGAAAATTCAGAAATTTTAAATTCCCAAATTGACCCTGCCGGGGATCGAACCCGGGATCTCCGCATGTTAAGACAACAGCCCTACACACTGCGCCACGGCGGTCGTCAAAGCTTAGCGAAGGCGGACTAAAGTTACCATTTAGAGTCTAGGGATTAATGTACTTTTTTTTATTTTTTGCCGTCCTATCTTCATATCGGTATGCGTGATATCCTCATTCGGTTATCCAAAATTTTTAGTCTATGGTTACTATCAACACCCAAAAAATGTATGTCACTTGGTTGAATGTCAATGTTACCCATCGTATCCTACCATTATCCTACAGATCTATGTCTATGGTACTACCGTATATTTTAATTCTTTCTTTTCTCCAATTGAGCACGTTTGGGACTTGTTGAAAAGAAAAGTTAAGTCCAGAATTCCAGCTCCTGCCAACGCGGGAGAACTGCGAATCGCCGTAGTTGAGGAATGGCGGAGACTATCCCAGGAGACCATCGATAACAGCATTCTCAGTATGCCTAGACGGGTAGAAACTTTAATAAGAGCACGTGGAGGAAATACGCGATATTAATCACCATTTTTCTAATTTAATTAATTGTTATTTTAATATTAAATTTCACTTTTCCCGGTAACATGAAAAGTTCAAAAATGTACCATTTTTCTCAATTAGCCTTTACTCGCAAAATCTGTTCTTAATGTGATCTCAATTTAAGTAAAACAAATGAAACTTTAAATAACAAAAAAAGTGTAGTAAGTAGATTTTAAAATAAAACCATATTTTTTAAATTATGCACCTTTTTTTTATGTTCCGCTAAATATGCCGGCGAGTTTATTTTAGTCCCTTGACGAACAATCTACTATTTTAGCACACATGGGATCGATGGGTACTTTTGGCACTTTATTTCTACTGGTATACCCAAGGTCTTTAGCAAAATTCAGCTCTGTCGAAGTTTTTGTAATTTGAAATGTCTATTTTGACTGGACTAATGTCCTTAAATTTCTAAGGGATTCACACGGTTTTAAATTATAAATGGCAAAAAGTTAGAGTGCATTATAAAAAACTCTCGGGCGTGCAGGTTTCCTCGTGATTTTTTCCTTTGCTAACTGCATAACTTCATAAACTTTAGAGATGCCTGCCCGGGATCGAACCCATACCCATACACTTTAGATTCTCTTCCGAAGTCGTGACCGCTTCCAATTATTAATGTGTGTGGGGTACACAAATTAATTAATGGAAGCGGTCACGACCCTCGACAAAGATGATTAAGTACGATTACAAATTGAGTTAGGATAGGTACCTACATAGTACATACCGAATATATGCAGATGCTTATAACTGACGCCGACCACGTGTGTGCTGCGGCCAGCGGCGGTGACTGCAGAAATAGGATTCCAACTGAAACGAACAATTACCTATAATATATCATTAAAAATGAACTAGCCGATGTCCGCGACTTCTTCCGCGTGGATTAAGCGTTTACTTCTCCGGAAAATTAACTCTTTAATTTTCCGTAATAAAAAGTAGCCTATGTAGTGACTTAAGCTACTTTTTATTCCGGCCGCTGGACAGTGCTCCAGGTCCTCAATTATACCCATGCAAAAATCACGCAGTGTACAGTTTATTTGTTACACCAATAGAGTATAATATAATATCTACTCTATGGTTACACCGTACACGTCAGTTGTACTCATTAACACGTAAACCCTATATATTATAGTTAGCTCTGATAGTTTTCCTTTTAACTTCACTATAGTATATGTTACTGCTGTGAATTCCTTCGACGAAAGATCGATGGCGACCCTTGACTCTAACAAAAATTAACACTGCAAAGCTTATTATTTCACAAACGGATACCTGAATCGAAAAATTGTTTTCCAACACCCCCGATATTTTTTTGTTTACAGAGCGCGAGTCTCCTCTCGGAATGAGAAGGGTTTGGCTACCGACAAGCGAGAGCGTCCCGTATACCACGGGACACGGACTCCGGAGTCCGAAGTCCGTGTCACGCAAGAAGAGCCGTGTTACATTCAATGCACGCACAGTCGACTTCTAAGCAGCGTGCCGCTGCCTAAGTACCTTCTCAAGTGCAAGGGACTTCTCTCGTGATACGGACCATACGAAGAGTTGCATCCGATATGCATTGCACCAAATGGGAACAAAAACCGGATCTAAATTGATGGAAATTATTGGTAGGTACTTAGGTAAGTACCTACTATTATTATTATGGTATACATACTATACACATTCAAAAACAAAAGTTTTAATACAATATCACTAACATTAAACGTATAATATTTACCTTCGCATAGAACATATTTGCACCACATAATAATACATAAGCAAGGAAAAACCATAAGAACAAATCGATATCGCCATTACGGACAACCACATTAATCGTCCCCAAGAAATACGCTAGCAAGCAACACTCAAACCGATCCATTGTGTACAACTGACGACGTTGGTAAGTTGTGACAATGTTATATTTAAACACGCTAAGTAGGCAATTATGTTGTTAATGGCATTAGGTATGTTGTACCTATTTCAATATTTGAAATAGGTACTGAACTAACTAATTACGGGTGTTGCAAGGTCTCATTTTTATTAGGTACCTATATTATTATTTATTAAATATTATCCATATTTGTTAATCCATGCTTATAGTATAAATGCGAAAGTGTGTCTGTCTGCTACGCTTTCCCGACCCATCTTCTCAACCGATTTAGCTGAAATTTGGTATAGAGGTAGGTTATATCCCGGAGAAATCCCTTCCTTCCAACGGGAACTCCTTAATTTTCCGGGATAAAAAGTAGCCTATATGCCACTCCTATAATCTACCTCTGTGCTAAATTTCAGCCAAATCCGTTCAGCCGTTGGGGCGTGATTAAGTAACAAACATCTATACATCCACACATCCATACATCCATCCAAACTTTCGCATTTATAATATTAGTAAGATTATAATATTAGTAAGATAAGATAAGAAATAAGATGAAGTTCCCGCGGGAATAAAAAATTTCAATACACGCGGACGAAGTCGCGGCCATCATCTAGTTTTAAAAATTAAAAATTTAGTAGTCCCGTATTACAACTAGTAACACCAATAATACCTTTGGTAAATTTGGGAATCCCCTTTAAAAAAATTGCAATTCTATATTAGACTTGTATAAAACAAAAAAAAACCGGCTGAGTTTGTTGTAGGCTCTTCTCAGACGTTTGGAACGTTTCTCAGGCGCGTATGGAACCCTCGAAGATTTAGTTTTAAGATAGGTACCGTAGCTAATTATCATCATTATAAGTTATTGGACGTTAATAAGAGTACCTACCTAATTGATTATTGACTGATAATAGTGCAAGCGTAGAAGTAGAATGGGTACCTACATAATAAATATCGGGGATTCCCCTTCAACATTCGTTCGCAGTCATATATTATATGTCACCGTAAGATTGTAAAAACCGTTAGATTATAATTTAACTCGCGAAATTCTAAACTGTCGAAAGATTGTAAACTGTTCAATGTTCTGAGTGTCAATTTTTGAAATATTCATTTTATTTACGTTTTCTTGTCTCTTTCTTGTAGGTTAGGTTAGGGTTCGACATAAATAAACAAGTAGTACAACACTTAGGTTTTATCGGGTTTAAATACCTATCAGATTAAAATCTACCGGAAAATAATGCGTTAAATTCTAATCTTTCGACAGTTTAGAATTTCGCGAGTTAGATTATAATCTAACGGTTTTTACAATCTTACGGTGACATCTATATTTGTAGGTACTAGATGGGCCCTTTCATAGAAAAAAATTGGGCGTCCAACCTTTAGAGCACGCTCTTAACCTGTATAGACTAGATGCTGTTAGTAAAATAGGTTCACATTCTTTGTTTGACAGGGCCCGTCTATATAAATTGAGGTGGTGTTCGCAGTACATGATGGTATACATTTAAGTATGCCTGGAGGCTCGCTAGGTATTTAGCGATAAGGCCGCCTTTTGTACCTACATTTATTAAATGTAACCTTAAATGCTATATATACTTGTAATCGATTTACGTATAAGAAATAGTAATTATGTCAAAGTTCTTGTATTTGTCATATAAATAAATTGTTAGTGTACTTAATAAATTAATAAATAAAAATGTAGGTACCTATCTTTGTAGTGAACTCCACGCCGCGCTCCATCATACCGAGTCCAAACAATTTTAGCATTTCAAAGCGACTCATAATTCGCTCGACGCCGGCGCGGCGGCCGCGCTTCAGCGACGATTAAATGAATTATTGTCATTTGCGGCACAATATCTATTCAGTTTATACGTTTCAATTGTATACCTACCGCACCCGTTGAAGGGTCAAAAATTAAGAAGAAATTCGCTGCAAAAATGAACTGTCGCCGAGTTTTGCTCGAGACTGGTCGTGACCCGTGAATCTTGATTTGGGAATAACGATTAATTAGATGATAATATATTTTAACATTATTGGAAAAATTATTGTAAACTGTAAGCTGGGTTCATAGTTGCTGTCATTGCCCAGTAAATTGCTGAGTTTGCGACCTATTGTGTTGTTATTTATTAGTCCTGTGAAATGTAGTTTGAGAACAATATTGTAACACTAACTTTAAATGTCAATCTCAGGCAATGTGCGCACCGGCCAGCGGAGTTACTTAGGTATTTAATCTGAGATGCACACCGTTTCTATCAGCACTGCTGCTCGGCACGCTGATTGACTCGTGCCAATTTCTCCGTTCTTTCTTTCCTTCCTTCCTTGTACGCCTGAGGTCTATAGTGTAAGAGTGTCAACCATTCAGAGGTGATAAGATCAAAGGTAAGGTTACACAGTAGCAATCAGTTTTTTATACAAGGGCCCAGGTGTTGTGACGTCCCAATAGGCCAACTTCCTTTGCTCTACTACAACTAGGTATCACATTATTACCTATGTATTTTTCTTCTGCTCAGAAATTGCTTCATTATTTAAAACTATACGTACATTGGCCCTTTTCTGGACGCTAATAATGAAATAAGTTATCAGATAATTTCCATACATCACAAGGTTTAGCGTGAGGTAAGTGAAGGGACATCTATCGCCAATGTAGAAAAGGTTCCTTAACAAATTCTGTCTTTTCTGCATTCGCAAAATAGAGAGATTACTTTACTTACTAATATTATAAATGCGAAAGTGTGTGTTTGTTTTTTGGTTTGCTCATTTATTGGGTTGTCCTTCAAACACGCCGAAAAAAACAACGGATCGCCCGGATTTTTTGCATGGGTATAGCAGACCTGAAGAGTGATAAAGGTTCCTTTTATACCGGAAAATTAAGGACTTAAGGACCCATGGGAACTAAAAAACTTATTCCACGCGGACGTAGTCGCGGGCATCAGCTAGTAGTCTTTATAAATCTTGGTTGAAATAGCAATTCAAGCCATGCAATTATGAGGTCCATGTACACCACGGTATAGTCGCGTCCCTATACTCCCTACCACGCATGGTCCGCACTAGGGACTCCCTCTTCCTCCGTGCAAAGCGCAGAGTGGAGAACTGAAAGGACTTCACTGTTCATCAAAACACCTCGCTTCGAGCGCACTGCGAACGAATTATGCAATTTCATTTTGCAATTTGCGGTCGCGAGGAGACGGGGGGAGAGTCATACTCCCACCTATTAAGGCGGTTGCACACACGACGCAACCACACACTTTTTTACCACCCCTCTAAACCAACACATGCAATTATAACCCCTAAAACCAGTCGTTAAGATCGACGAGGGCGAGAAGGCCGCCTGATTAAATTATTTCTCCATTATTTGATTCGCCACCTCTTTCAAAATGGCGACAAAAAATTCGCGTTCTGCGAATGGGAAACGAAATGCGATAGTGGTGACTGCAGACTGCGTGTCGAGCTATGCACATATTATAACTCAGCGCTGTTGCGCGCTGATTGAAATTAATGCGATATAACTGTACTCTATCCATTATATTGCTTCTTGCTGTTTCTTTCGTAAATAGGTACAAATCGAATCAAGACGAATCGGAATATCATTCCGAACTAGTGGTAGATTCACTCAACTATTCAAAAGCACTTGTTAAAACTCTACTTGAATAAAAAATATTTGATTTGATTTGATTGTAGAAGACCAAACCAGTAAGCCTGCCAATTGGGTATGTAAGGTACCTGCCTACTCTACTTATTCAATAAGTAAGTACTTACCTAGTTTTATTTTGCATGAAGGAGCAAACTATTTAAACACCAGCTCAATAATAATTGGGGAGCTGTATGTCCACCAACTTGGAAGTAACAAGACTTTGACAAACAGACACGTTCTAGTAGACTTTTAATAGGCTACTAGGTACTTCGTCCGTGTGGATTGAGTTTTTTTGGTTCCCGCGGGAACTGTTTAATTCTTAGGCATAAAAAGCCAATGTGTTATTCCAGACTATAATCTATCTCTAACGACTATACATATATAAAATTCTCGTGTCACAATGTTAGTTACCGTGATTCTCCGAAACGGCTTGACCGATTTTTATGAAATTTTATATGCATACCTATTCAGTAGGTCTAAGAATCGGCTACTATCTATTTTTCATACCCCTAAACACCTCAATCCACGCGGACAGAGTCAAATTATCTGTCGCCAAATTTAATTCTGATCCGTTCAGCCGTTTTGGCGTGATTGAGTAACAAACATCCATCCATTCATTCAAACTTTCGCATTTATAATACTAGCCTGTAGATAGTGCTTAGCTGCAATCTAAGATATATTTCTTTTTTTTTTAAGAGAAAACGGACTCCGGAAACCCTTCCGGTTTCCATTTTCGCATATATCCGCTGGGTTATGCTACTCAGCATTACGTAGCGGTTCAAATCAGAAATGAGGAAGCAAATCGCTTGTACATGTCCATGGAATGTCAACTACGTATGCATATGTATGCATGCAGACCATGACGATGTCTTAGAACTACTATATGATGATAAGAAGGTAACGGAGCAACCAGATCGATAAGTTAGTTCTTGGGCACTCTCCCAAATAAAACTTAGCTAAGTACATATTATATCCTGTTGAATACTTAATTCAATTGTTTTTGTTTCAAATAAACTTTTACAAGGGTTTTTCAATCGTCACGTAACCATCCGCTTTGGAATGAACTATTTCCTAAAGAGCAAGAACAAGAAGCAAGAAACTCGGCGGGTGCTCCTTTGAAGAAATTAATTGTAATCATAATATGAGCTCCAAATCCACTCTCTTTTATCATTTAATACATAACCATCAACAGTTTAACAAGCTGTTTCCATACTTTGGATTTCTAGAACATAATGTAAAGGCAAGTCTAAAATGAATTGTGGAAATTAGGAAGTAGTAGGTAAACCTAGAGTAGGAAGGTAGGAAACCTAGGTAGGTGCATAAGCTCATTTCCATCCATAAGATAATAAGTACCTACCTACTATTAAAATAAACCTAGTATACCTTAGTAAGTATAGGATTAAGATCTTTAATAATCATTATTATCTATCTTAACCTAGTAATACTAATCAGTAATTTACCTGGTAGGTAAAAGCCGACGGCCGGCGTGTTTCGTAAGGTTTAAAAAACAGTAAAAATATTGTGTATAGTACATAAGCATGGGTAGAGGTAGATTAAAAAATAAAAAAGTTTTGTCTTTAGATAGATAGATAAATACTTTATTGCACACATGAAAAATACAAGGTAAAGTTAACTATAAACTAGGTAGGTATGCAAAGGCGGCCTTAATCTTTCGGAGTCTTTAGTTTCGTAGAGTACTTACCTACCATATACCTACCTATTTGTACCTACAGCTCCTTGTGTGAAAAACTGACCTCTACAAGTCATGTGACTGATATCGAGCAACAATTTTAAAAATAGCTTATGAAGTAACCTACCAAGATGCATTTTTTGCGCATTTTTGAAGTTATTTGAAAGCGAAAAATAGGTAGGGAGGTATTGTACCTACTATGACTAATAATCGGTATGGTTTCGATATAAATGTTCCAAAATTTACAATTTTATTCAGAATCGGTTTAAGGTACCTACCTACCATCTTACCGTTTTTTTTTATAGGTAAGTATTGTAAACATGGATTCAAAGAGTATAAAGTTTTATCAATCAATACTTATCTACTTACAATAAATTTTTAATACTTACTTATGTAGAAACAAATTCAAATTCTTTACATAATAACTAGGTATCTAGGTAGTTATTATGTAAAGAATTTGAATTTTTTTCTATCGTTGTGACTTGTGACCAACATTGCTTTATTGCCATCTTTTTCCGGATACGGTCCACGGAGAAGTAAATCTATTATTCTCGTGGTCTTCGCATCGTTTGTTTGTTTGTGTTGAGTAAGTATACTTAGATAAGTAGGTAGAGGTAGGTATCTAGCTAGGATCCGAACGCGACATCATCAGATGCTGGATCAATTTATAGGTAAATGTCCCGCTATTAGTATTATCTTATAACTCAATATCTTCTCCCGCGCTGTCAATAATCAAAGCAAGCCCAACAGAAGTTGATCCCAACTGTTGAGGCGATAACAGAATGGATCGATTGTGACAGTGCTGACATTCGATCCCGGCCGCACAATGGGCACCGTGCGAGATACCCCAAACAGCGCTATTCTGTGCCGGATCGGTAAAAGGAGCCATTGTCTGACTGACAAACAGGCACGTCTTCGGTTCCATTCGTAGATAGCGTGAAATGGATCCGGAAGAGGCCGGCCAGCGCGCTCGCAATGCCCACAATGCCACAAAGCGGCGGATGCAGCGCATTACGAGTGCCCTAAAAGCACCTTTGAGGTGTCTCGCGGCCCCTAATGAGGTAAATTGAGCCGCACTCTTTTGTTTTATTTCCGATAAGCGCTCGCAATCCGCTCCTTATTGGGTTACCGCCTTTAATCATTGACGCTGAAATCGAGATTGCGCCCTAACGAG
Source organism: Erebia palarica (assembly GCA_964035005.1). NCBI lineage: Eukaryota > Metazoa > Arthropoda > Insecta > Lepidoptera > Nymphalidae > Erebia > Erebia palarica. The sequence continues at coordinate 16,664,279 of OZ035989.1, forward strand.
TGCCCACTCCCAGGTAACGACGCTCAATCAATGCCACCTCTGCACCTCTCTCTCCGCTCTCCGCTCTCGGCGGCGCCGCAAACCGTAATCAATACGCTTTGATTCCGCGGACTCAAAAATGTCAAGTGAAGACTTTACGCCGGAAAGCCGTGCCGGGGAAATTGGCGGCCGCTAACGAGCCGCCGAGGTAATGCGACACTAGTCTGAGCAGGACGATCACCGCTTTAACCTCTGTTTATTATCTGTTCCTTCACTTTGTCTTTTGCCTTCAAGCACTTAATCACTCACGAGAAGTCACTTACCTATTTACCTACTTCACGAGAAGTCTTACTTTAACTCAGTAAGTACCTACTTTACTAAAAATTAGGTAGGTAGATAACCCAATAATTAATTATTACGAAATACGAATAGGTAATATTGAAGAACCTACATAATATACTTAAGTCGGTATCTAAGTACCTACTAGTTATAAGTGGAGATGTCCATGTAAGTTTACAAAACCAAATTTCCAATTTTTTTGGAAAATATGTTGAAGTTTCACGAGCTATAAACTTCTTAGGCCTAGCTAAGTAATAAGGGTAATAAAAAGTGGGACTTGGAAGCGTTCCGCGGTGGCGGACTACTGTTGAGGCGTAAAGTGCGGAAGAGGCTTCCGAATGTTGGAAAATTGTCAATTAAGTACGCCCCTAACGGTACCTTTACCTACTTTTTTTATAACTTCGGATTGTATTTCTATTTTGCTGGCGTGGGAAGGTTGATGTAAATGTGAATCACGATAAAGTATGAGTGGTAAAGTCGCACATTTCTACGATTTGACTACATTTAGCGACTTTAGCAGTGTCTTAACATGTCTGTTCAACTACAATAATACCTACGAAAAGTTGATGGGCTAAAGAGACCCCCAAATTAATGTTTCGGTAACTTCTAAGCCTCTAAGGGAACGCGCTGACGACGTCTCCACCAACGCATTAGTCGCTGCATCTCGGACCCTTCCTCGCGTCAGAAAACCCGACTCCCGCCGGGGCTCAAGAACTTTGAAAACTTGTACTTGCGCCTCGCGTTTTCTCTACGAGAATAATGAGCTTGCATCTAATTCGTCTACTCTAAGGCTTGCATCTGTCACCGTAAGATTGTAAAAACCGTTAGATTATAATCTAACTCGCGAAATTCTAAACTGTCGAAAGATCGTAAACTGTTCAATGTTCTGAGTGTCAATTTTTGAAATATTCATTTTATTTACGTTTTCTTGTCTCTTTCTTGTAGGTTAGGTTAGGGTTCGACATAAATAAACAAGTAGTACAACACTTAGGTTTTATCGGATTTAAATACCTATCAGATTACAATCTACCGGAAAATAATGCGTTAAATTCTAATCTTTCGACAGTTTAGAATTTCGCGAGTTAGATTATAATCTAACGGTTTTTAGAATCTTACGGTGACACATCCATATTTACAAACGAATAGTAAGTACCTAATATAAAATGCGAAAGTGACACCGATTTTGATGGGGTAAAGAGTACCTACCTACTTAGTGAAATAAATCCCGGGCAAGCACTTAGGCTACTTTTTATTCCAGAACATTAAGGAGTTTCCCCGGGAAAAAAGAAACATAATCCACACGGACGAAGTAGCAGGCATCATCTAGCTAAATATAAATTAAAGCCTGCCCTGAAAAAAAATATTTCGCTATTTTGTAATGATACATGATAAATGATTTAAGTATATTATATTTCATGTAGGACAACTTGTGTCACATAAGAAACGTTAATAACGTTAATCTACCACCGGTTCGGTTCGTACCATTCTACTGAGAAGAGCCGGCAAGAAACTCAGCAGTTGCTCTTTTCATAGAAAAGAAAAGCTTACAATATGTAGACAACACAACTCATGGTACGTTACAAGTATTACACTGACTTGTGGGTCACTGGATGCGAGGCCGGTTGCTTCCATGCAACTTTGTCATTAATAAAATCATCGATAGTGTAGTAACCTCGACTTAGCAATTAATGCTGTTTAACATGTTTTAACACATTAAATCTATGTAATGGCAAATCCAGAAACTCTTTGGGAACCATAGTTTAAAAGCGTACTCGACCCCACAAAGGATTTCTGCCCTTTGCGCACACGATACGACGCTGTTACTAGGGGCGGTTTCTAGTGTATCGATTGTGAGTATCACCTATTTGCTTAAAAATATTAATGTTCTGCACAACAAAGACTATATTATTGTATATGTATTGCAAAGGCACTGTAAGAACCACTGTAATGTGATAGGTTATATTACGAAACAATGGTAGGTACACTGAGCAAAACGGAACGTTCTCAAACTTCAAACCAAAATGTCAAAGTCAAACGTCATTCTCAACCACAGAGTACATTATATATACTGGTATAGAGTTGCTACTCGACTTTCCATGTACAGCGACATCTATCGGGAAGTTGTCCAACTAAAATATGTATATATATATATATAACCTTAACACAATGCTATAGTACTATATATTACAAAGTGTATTGTAATTTATCTTAATTATTACAAGATCACCTAATTCTGCAACTATAGAATTATGTGACCTTGTAATAATTAAGATAAATTATTATACGATAAACACAAACTGTAAAAATGTTCAGATGTTAGTAAATGAAACGCATGTTGATTATTTTCTCTTATATTCTCAATTACAAAAAATATACATAAAGTATAACAATTATTCCACAGTTTCATGTTTTACACATCGTACACACTTAATACACACTATTAATATAGTTTCACATGAATTTATCCAAAAAATAATAATTTTGTCCACCCGGCATCCGGCATGCCAGAAAACGTCAATGTCAATGTCGAATTTCAAACTTTAAAATGGCGGCTGTCTACGTTTGGAAATTAAAACACAAATGTTTCATTAAACTTCTATCTCATTCCACTAAACTAAATTTATAACAGATAAATCTTTATAAATTGTCTAAGATAACTCATATTCTGCTCAAAAAAAAAAGTTTTATATATTATTAGCTTTGTGTTTATATAAATGGCAAAATCATTATTTTTTCTAAAACATAAACTTCTGAACGAACATTTATTTCAGCGCCATCACAGACCCTGATCACAGACTTTTAAGTATACATACTTTCAGTACAAGATAAGCGCCATGAGCGCCATCCTTTAGGGAGTTGTGGAACTAACATCCCCATACAACAGAAAAATGTTCTAAGTGCAAAGGCCCTGTTCTCAACTTAACCTAACTTTAAGAGTTGTAAACATTACAAAAATGTTAAGATCCCTAATAAATAGGCTAAGCAGAGCTCAAACGTGCGGATTTCATACAACTTCGTGTTTAAATGAAGTGAGGTTGCTGACCCGGCTCAGAGTTGTGGACAATTCGGAGATCGGCAAACGCGCGATGGCAGAAGGAAAACCACCCAAAGTGATCTGCGTCTACAACAAAAAACGTATGTAATAAGCAAATTCTATTATACACTGTTGTGTTTATCTGTACAGGATACTCTTGGTGATATTATAATCTTTACGCCAAGGAATACACCTTAATGTATTAAGATTTTCATTTAAAAAAAGTAATATAAAGTACTTATACGCTAGCTTGCTATTATTGTTTATTGACTAAAAATAATAACGAATCTCTTTTGTTCTGAAGCACATTCCCATCTTATTTAATTTCCCATACTTAACAAGTAAATCATTTTCAGGTGTGGGCCTCATTGGAGACAGAGTAATGGTGGCCATCAAGGGACAGAAGAAGAAGGGCATCTTAGTAGGACTGAAACAGAACCAAAAAGTGAAAGTGCCAAAGTTCGACAGCAACAATGTAGTGCTGATAGATGATAGTGGCAGTCCCTTAGGTACCCGGATACACGTGCCCATTCCTACCATCTTGAGGACCATATTAAAAGAAAGGACCCATGCCAAAGGGGCCGACTATACTAAACTATTGGGTATCGCTACTAGATTTGTATAGCTGTAGAATAAGATTTTGTGTTATTTAGATAGTGCTTACATTTGTGAATAAAGTTATTTAATGTTTTAATGGGTTGATTTTGTTCTCTTGTTGGATACACACACCAACTATTTGATGAAAACTATAGCAACAGCATTCTAATAACATTGAACTTTTGTAATATTTAGAGTGAGCCAGCCTGCTCTAAATATTACAAAAGTTCAATGTAGTCCCCAATAATGTATGAAAAGTGGTGGTGGGTAAAAGTGTTTTTTTTTTCCTCCTGACACTATACTAGGATAAAAATAACACGGTAGTCACTTGCAACATTAGTATTTTCCACAAATTTAGAATCTTGCTGACAAGATTTTCCATGTAATGAATACCTAAGTAAGTATTACGATGTATGTAGTACTTTATAAGCATAATAAATCAATGAGATTTTTAAACATCGTATGGTCTTTTTGACAATAACAATGTTTAATAACTTATTACCCAATTTAAAATTTTGGCCAATTATTATTATTATTTAGGCTAGGCACCTTTTGCTGATGCGCCTATATCAAATCTTGTGCTTTGTCTTCAAGTACTTATCCAGTCTGCTCTTGAACTGATTTACAGAGCTTGACATCACCACATCCTCGGGCAGTTTGTTCCACATAACCACTACTCTGTTGCTCAAAAAGTGTTTGAGGGTGTTTGATGATGCCAATTGATGACGCAGCTTTCGGTCGTGTCCTCTTAGACCGGGGTTCCTTTTTGTTACAAATATTTCCTCCATATTTGGGACATTATAGTAGTTGTTCAGTATTTTGTATGTTTCAATGAGATCGCCTCTTTCTCGCCTACTACTTTTGAGGGAACTAAGTCCAAGTTTTGAAAGTCTTTGCTCATAAGGAAGATTTTTCAGTTCTCTCAACATTTTAGTGGCTCGCCTTTGTACTCGTTCTAATATTTCTATATCCTTGACGAAATATGGATTCCAGACCTGGAACGCATACTCCAACAAAGGTCTGACATATATTTTCTAAAAGGTTTTCTTGGTGATGTTGAAGAATGCCTTACGGATTAGGTACAGGGTTGAGTTGGCCTTATTTACAATAGCTAATATGTGTGCTTCCAATTTTAGGTCACTGCTTATGATAACACCTAGATCTTTTTGTGTGTCCACCACAATTAGTTGCTTGTTATCGAAGAAACATGGTACTCGAGGATTATTTTTCCCTATGTGTAAAACAGTGCACTTGTTGACATTCAGCGAGAGTAGCCACTCCTTTGTCCACTGTTCAATGTCTTTTAAATTTTGTTTTATATTATTCTGTTGATCTATGGGGTTCCCAAAAAATGTTGTATCATCCGCGAATAATGAGAATGGGAGACTTCTAACATTTTGCAAAATCTGTTAAGAATAACGTGAACAATATTGATCCCCGTACAGAGCCTTGCGGCACACCACTATGTACCGGACGCCAATATTAAAGCTTTAAAAGTATTTTTATTATTTCTCAACAAAACAGGTAAAGGAATAAAAAACACGTTGAAATTTGGAAATTTATTAAAACTTATAATCAGTTCCAGTTGAGAATGGACTTAAAAAAACAGAAACATACTTTTAACACGCAGTCCGACGATACAACAAGCAGCCGTGTTCTGACTGCAAAAAGCATCAAACTGACAAAAGAACCCTAAGGTACTGACCACAAACACACCGGAATTGAGCGTAAGTACTAGCGTCGAAGCATTTCGGCGTCGAAGGTTAATAGAGGTTTAATTTAGTCAAAAATTTGTTTCCACTTGGAGCAACTTCACTCTTCAGGAGGACACTTCAGTGTTCCAACGCTTGATTACTTTCAACTACTTGAATTAAAATCTTTTATTAAGGGTTCGTTAACAAAATGCATCGCGAAGCTTCGCGCGTTATTAGTATGTTCCCGCCTGTACAGGAGACTACCTACGATGGAGATGAGCGGACGACACGACATCAACTATGACTGCGCAGCACAACACGTCGACCTACGCTTAGAGTAAAGATGCGCGACTGCGAATAATCTTCCCATTCGAATAATTTTCGACTACTAATTCACGCATTCGACTTTAAAATTAGTAATATACTAATCTTCAGATTCGAATGACGACTACTAATTAGTAATACACACTAGCGACTTTCGGCGTCTCGTTAGTCGCCTATTTGGGATCTTGAAATTCGACTCGGCTCGACTCGGCTATCCTCGGCGCACTCAGAACCAATCGTTATTCATTACTGAATTAGTTACTAATCACGTGAACTATTCGACTGAGTCGAATGATTTCACAAGTCGAATAATTCGAATGGGATCATTCAAAGTCGCGCATCGCTAGCTTAGAGCGACCCACAAACGCACGGCTCGCGCTCCACTCCTCACTTCTCCACTGGGAACAACGATACAAATGAATTAAGCCCCATAGTTTCCTTTTGTTTAATGAAAGGCAGGCAGGCATTAAAATTAGTAAACAAGACGGTGTTAGTAGTAATTGATAGTGCTCAAATCTTTGAGAGGATAAATAAAAGGAACTTTTACGTCCTTTATTTCAATCAAGTGTACAGACTAGGGTTAAGATTTTAACTGTGTATATTAGCTGGCGAAATTATCTGTGCCAACTTTTACGAGCCGAGCTGTAAGCCAAGTATAGATGTTTATTCAAGAACGTCAAATTTTGTGCGTGTCATAGAAAAGTATGCAAGTCATTCGTCGTTGTTCCCACAATAAGGCATTAAGTTAAAACGTTTCCATCACAACTATGGAGGGTAGAGTAGAACGAGTAACATCTCTGTATATAAAAAGTGTCCGTCGAAATGCATTAAATCGGAGGCGCCACATTAGCATCAGGGAAAATTTAAAAAGAAACGCCAAATATTATAGTAGGTTTGAGAAATAAACAAGGAAAGATAACATTCATCATTATTTTGTACAACGTAAGTTAAACGTTGATATTTTCAATAATTAACTATTTTAGTCGACAATAATATTTTTTTTAACTCTGCATACTTCTCTTCAATCTATAATTGCTACATTCATACCATACCCTTTGCTACACCAGCGCCACTGTGGAAGGTTTTTGATCGGTTATTTATGGCAACACACAATTTTTCAACTTTAAGAGATGTTACTCCTTCTACTCTACCCTCCATAATCACAACAAAGTAATTAATATTGTTAATCTTGATTTACAAACATTAAAACGAACTGGGACTTACATCCAGCTAATTGTCTTTTCTGTTAATGTCACATCATGCACACCAAATATAATACATAGTATAGTAGGTAAAGTTTAGGGTAAAGTTATTTTTAAAACGCCATCTTACTCTCAGTATCTTGAAAAGGTAGGTAAGTATTATTTATATATTTATAAGCAATAATTGGTACCTACAGCATTTAAAATTAGGTGGGGCTATTTAACTATCTATCAAACTTTTTATTTTTGGATAAACATCAAGCATTTTCTAAAAATGAAATAGAAGACATCTATTGCTTTGGTTTCAATTCAATAAGGTCACACTGATATCTACCTATTGAATATTTTAAAAATAACTCCGTATGCATAACAGTATAATATTTTAAATTGAAGACCTTATTTGCTATGACATTTAAATCACGCACACATTTTCCTTGCAAGTATTTACAGCGACGGGCTCTAAACGCGAAACAGCCCGCAGAGAGGCAATAACTAATCTTTCTGTGATGCTACTAAGTGTATGCTATTCAGTTAAATTTTTGAAAAACCAAAATACTAGGCACGGTCATAATTTGAATGTCATAGTGAACAAGGCAAGTAAGCAAAGGTAGCAGTCCCTTGGTGCGTACGAAGTATGCACGCGACGCATACGTGTCGCGTGCGGCGAACGTGTAGTATGGCGCTATGCAGTGCGTTTGTACTAAACTTCCCAATTAATTACATTTTTGCGCGCACGATTTTACACACGAAGGAAGCCCTACTTTTTACTTGACAGCGATTACATATTAGTCGTAAGTGTATACTGAATTCACAACAATGTGACTAGATATTTAAGATTTTCGTGCGTTCGCTAATGGAGTCGACTATCCCGCGGTGACGCGGCGCGAGTCTGGCTCGAGAGCCGTCGCCTGCGAGCCACGGCGCGCGAGCCGAGGATCGCGCCCAGTGAGCGAACGGAAAGCGATGTACATCCGTACAAGGTGGCCATTTGAAAGAGCAACACACTGAACCCTTAAGATAACCCGTAACTTCTGGATATAGACAACAAAGAATATAATATTATGTATCAACATTTCGTCCTAACGATTCTGTTCGATAACTTTGATAAACCGTTTCGAAACGATTGAGATTCGGAATTTCGAAAAATAAATGCAACAAAAATATTAAATTTATGCTTAGTAGTATTCTTATTTCTTTACATCAAAGGGTTCAGTTTAGATGATCTTATTGATCCTTTTCAATTTACGACCCTTTAATGGAAGTGTACTTAAAGTACCTAATTAGTTGTTAATTTAATTCTAACAAAAAATGTTTCTAAATAACCCAACCTAAATGATTAAAATAATATTGTACACAAATTCATTTTAACTAGTATCGACGTTGCTAACATAAAACTTGGTTTTTAAATAAATGCATCAAAAGTTAAAACTTTTTGATACAATTTAATTATTGATTTGAAAATTATTAAAAATAATTAAAATGTTATAAAAAAGTATATGAGTAAATTACATAATTACAAGTATAAATTGAATGTAACAAGACTGCGTACGTCACTGCAGATTTAGTTAAATATACGAATTTTTGCTGTAATAATATTATGACAAAATAGAAACTAATCCTTATTCTTGGACACACTTATTTCCGTATTTTAAAGATATTCCTTTACTTATGTAATGTTATCAGCTAACAGCACAATGGATGCAATCATTTCATATAATATATTAAGTATCTAATAAAACAACGAGAGAAATTCGAGATTCTCTCACAGTCAGCTTTACAATATTTCAATTGGCGCCGGGTAAATAGAGCTTTGTAGGATGAAATTAAACTGCTTGAAAGTACTCGACACTCAGGATTATACATCGCGCTTTAGAAAGAGATAATCGGCTTCGTAGAGTCTCGTCTGTGCCACATGTAGCAGTCATGTTTTGTCGCTGCCTTGTCATTCCCTGCGACACAGGCGTCCGTTGTTTTTTTTTATCCATTACAAGTTAGCCCTTGACTGCGATCTCACCTGATGGTAAGTGGTGATGCAGTCTAAGATGGTACCGCGCTAACCTGTTAGGGGTATGGCAGTTATATTAAACCATACTCCATAGTCAGTTTCTACACGGCATCATACCGGAACGCTAAATCGCTTGGCGGTACATGTTGCTCACTTAGGACAGCGGGTGAAGGACAGACGACACTCTACAAAGTCGAAGCTGCCGATTATATCTTACAGTACATTACTGTGCGAGAAGCGAACATTTTTTATTACGAATTTTCATTGACAAAACACGGCTTAAACACGGTCAAGTTGCATTTATACACTAAAGAAACAAGCGAATTCACGGTCAAAGCGTGCCTAATAAGTTACATGCTCCATTTATCTCGAACAACAAACTAAAACGAGGAAAACGTATAAACAATCCGAATCAAGTCTCAACCTTGGATGCCATTGAAATATTAATACATATGTATACAAAACCCAACATATTAAATGTCATGTGACTGTTTAACATACTTACAAAGTGGGAACCAAAACTACATGACTTATTTCTATAAAAAATTGCATGAAATCACACCATGTGACAAGGTCTTAAGAAACCTCGTGTTGATTAAAATACAATAACTCGTCAACAATATCTATATTTTGGGTTTAGCATATTAAATACATCTATAGTCCCACAAACTTATCCGACCCGGTGGCCAAAATTGGAACTAATTTGTATGCCTGATTATTTTTTGTTCCTTTTTTATTTTTCATAGATACTAGCGACGCTGTCACCGGTTCAGATAAGTTCGTCGGACTACACATTGTATGTCGGTCTATAGCTTGCAATGCGGGAAGATGCAGTCGTGGTATCGGATCACTTGAGGGCCGAGAGGACCTGCGGAGGGGAGGGAGGAGGTGTAGGGGTTAGGACGAAACAGAAGCAGATACAAATCGATGGCAATAAATGCGATCATCGCAATCTTGTCGATTGACTACAGGTTGCGTCAGGGAATAAGATCTACCCTCGATTACGGAAAACTTGCACCAATCATTGCTACAGTTTAAATTTTTATGATTGGAGCTGAATTCGGCCAGCAGCCAAACAGTATAGCAATCATTTTGCCGTAATAGGGCCACGACTTTGAGCTTACGGGAAGCGTGACTGACGAACTAATTGCGCGGCGGAACAGACAGCTCGGCCGCCCCTTCGCACCACGCAATGGATCGATAAGCTCTTGTCTTTCTCTTGTTTCCTGACGCAGAGCAGTACTTTAGTAGGCAAAAAACATTATGTTATATTGTGGTTAATACATTAGCTGTCGCACTAAGTCGCTTAATCATTGGAACTCCTTGTTATTTATTCCTTAAGCGATGGAGCGAGTGCGGCCGTAAGTATGATACTTATGTTGAGATCTATAGAGCGTACTTTGACTTGACTCAGACTTTACTTAAGAGTTAAAACGGGATCCATTCCATTTTAACTCGTAAGTAAAGTCTGAGCCAAGTCAAAGTAGGTACGCTCCATAGATCTCAGCATAAGTATCATACTTACGGCCGCACTCGCTCCATCGCTTACGTAAGGAATACCAAGAAGTCCCAATTATTAAGCAGTGGCGTGCAGTTCATAGAGGCATAAAAGCTCTGCTTACCCTAGCTTATAGGTACTTTATAGGTCAATGCTCATTTTTCATTGTAACAGTCAGCAAATAGGTATTCTAACTAATGCCTACCCTGACTTCAAGCCCTGTGCACGCCAGTGTTATTAAGCGACTATGAGTGCGACAGTTAGTGTATTAATTATTAGTAGAGCTCAGCATTAGTCTATTAACCATCATTGCGTTGCTAAGGAAGGCAATTCGTAATACATATATTCTAAAGAATATACGAACAGTGATATAAAGTTTCATTGAAAAGCGTATACGTACGTATATATGATGGTTGCGTTAACAAAACGCATTCGATACAGTTAGCGTTCACGATCAAATATGGAAGTAAACAGCGTTCCTAGCGGACCAACTTAGGATCTTAGGTTCGCAATTAAAATTAAACGTAGGTATATTATACCTACGCAAACTGTATCGAACAAGTTTAAAGGCTGTTTGGCGCAAGAGCAACACAATGTGACGTTTAAACATGCCACCCGGCCGCATGCTTCAATAATTGATAATTTAATGAAAATCTGTAGTACCGGATTATTCTAAAGAGCAAGGCACACCGGCGGATCCAAAGCTCTTACTATCGCAAAGCGGCGACAGCGTGCGCCAGATTCAGGTTTACACGCAGCGCGCGTTGTACGTTTTTTCTTTTTACGTACGAATTTCAACGGTATGGCAAATTACAAGATCCTGAGTTTAAGAAATTATCAAAAAGATGCACTGTAATTCATCTGCTTGCGCTGACTTTAATTCTACAGCACCATATTGTAAGGCGGCGTAAAAAATACTGCCGCACGCGACTCACGGTTGCAGAACTAAAATTAAGGTCCTGTTATAGCGTAAACGGAGTTTTTAAAAGCAGTGAATCCACCAAACGGTGACATAATGTATGCTTGTAAAATAAATTGCTGTTTTCAAGACCTTTAAGCAACCACTGTCGCATCCCAAAACACAATTTTAAAAAAATCTCTGCACTGAAATTTATTTTAAACATACCTCTTAGTTTACCTTTTAAAGCAATTTTCCTGCTTAATGAAACTTATAATTTGCTCTAGGAATCTAGAAGTATAAGATAAAATTTATATTTCTAAATCAAACACATTGTCGGATTAATTTGTATTGAACAGTAAATATTTATTTTTTTACAAATGATTTCTTGCATTTTTAGCGACCTGCGCGTGCTCGATTTCCCCCCCGCGCGCCTGTGTGTGTGTTTTGATTTCGTGAGCTCACAGCGCCTTTTGATATTGTTTCATTGCTCTGGCGTAAAACAGCCTCGATTCACTCAAAACCATTTATCCGAGGCACAGTTACACGAATGTTAGCCTACTGCAAGGCAAGTTTCACATCTACTCTAATAATTCTACACCGATCTACCGTCGACCTGGGCGCATACTACCACAGCTCAAAGCCGTATTATTTTAATATTGTTAAAGTTCGTGCTTAAGAATTATAATCCTTATTTTAGAGACGACAAATTACGTGACATAAAGATGCCACTTTGAAATAATACTGCTATAAGCACTGGTAGTAACCCCCCTGCATTGTAACCGACACCTAATGTTCCAACGTAACGTAAAACACTAAATAACAATACAAATTAAAATTACAGCAACAAAACAATTTTATAAAAAAAAAATTACACTCGATTTGACTACAATAAGTTTTCTACAACTCTGTATATCTATGTATAGTATAAAGTAATTAAATATATGTATGTCTTATAATATTTAAGTAGTAATGGATGAAGGATGACCGGCCGCCGGCTGCCCTCAAAATGCGAGTTTGTACTTTGCAAATGCCAGCATTTGCTTCATAATAGCTCAGTCGGAAAAGGGGTTCAATCTCGAAAAGGGTATCACTTCACTCACAACCAATATTTACTACATCTTTTTTGTGACAAATAAAATCGTTGCGACGTTATCGACGGATCACAAATTATACATAGATAAATTCATTGTGATTCGCATTTATTCTCAGGCGGTAGCGATAGGAAGGATTAGCACCTATAAATATAAGGCGTGAAGGCGTATCTCGTGAGGTGGTGTCGGTACTATAGTAAAATTTCCTAACAACGATGAATACAGCGCTCCCATTTGGATGAGGATCCCCTTTTCAACCGAGCTGATAGGGAAGACGGTATGGGTAAGTATGTTAGGATTTCGTCCGGGTTTAGCGCTTTAAATCAGACGTAGATGATTTAGAGATCAAAGTATCTCTTCCCATTACGGGAAGCAAAGTACACAAATACAAATTCTGGGACAAGCGTTCCTCTACCGTCCTCCTATCGATAAAAATATGGTACTCTGAAGGCAGCGGGCGCGTAATTTGAATAGTGTACTAGCTAGAGTGACGGACAACACACTACCTGCTCGAGACACGGCGCAAAATGTAGAGACTTCTACTATAACATTGAAACTATCTGAGAAGTGTCATTATTTACACGAGTTATCTTTTTGTTTCTCGCAAACACAACCGGCCGATAAGATACACGTCCGCGTTCAACTATTTCTTATGATGACGTATTTTTTCAAAAATCCCCTTTCCCTATCATCACGATTGTATCGTTTCAACCTACTTTCGGCGCACCGCTGAGCACTAGTATCCTCTCGCAGTGAGAATCGCCTCTCCCTCTAACTTACCCGTTGTCCTAGGTGAGCAACAGAGCGACGCAATGTGACGTCAGCTACTGTTTGATTGAGTCAATAAGTCAGCCTGCAATCTGCATGGGTAAATTATAAAACAATTGAAAAATAGTACAAAGCAACACTGAAAGAATCATTGATGAATCCAACGAATGTGAGAATAGCCTAACTTTAGGAAACGACACCAATTATGGGTGTTGTCAGAATGATATTTTCATTTTTTTCTAAAATTTCCATATAAACTGACTTATTGAGCAGACTACTGTCGCGTAACGTCCTATCGAGTCGCGGTGTCGCGTTTGTCGCTCGCGTAGGACAGCGGGTAAGCGTAAAGCTGGGAGTAGAAACTAAAAAATCGCAAAGAGTAGAATTCGAAACGTCAATCTTTTGGGTTTCAGGCCCACCCCTGACCGTGAGGATTGAGGGACGTGACTTGTGGGACGTCACTAGTCACGAAATATAAATAATTTCGGTCATTATTGAGGCTCTAATGCCCAACAACCACAATTTTCTGAACTGATAATTTTTCAAAAAAAATAGAGTTAAAACAAAATAAGTCCGAAAACCATTGGACGATCGTATTCGCGAGGATCGCCCGTGACACAGGATGGCGTGAGCGATAGTGCGGCGGAAGGCCAGTTGCCTCGAGAGGGGGATGCGCCGGGGCTGCCTACACGTCCACCACCATCTTCTTGTGTATGTCGGTGTTGCCCACCACGTTGCAGAACTCCTCGAAGGAGATCTTGCCGTCCTCGTCCTTGTCCGCGAACAGGATCGTCTTGTCCACGATCTGCTGCAGCTGCGTGTCCTTCAGGTTGTTGCCCACCATCATTTTGAGCACCTGCAAACGGCGACAGACTCCACCGTTACATGTTAGCGATTTTAACCATTAACAGGGATCGTGCGAATGCCAAAAATAAATTCTTTTTACTGATTATTTGGACGAATTAATCACGGGTCGCGTGATATCGGTCGTATTCGCCTTACCCCTCTAGAAGTGAACTGGGCGTTTTCGTCATTAATTATGATGACGATGTGTTGTCATAGTGGTCGTCTTTTTCATGCATTGTTGTCAATAATCCGGCAGAGAAATGACAAGGTACTCTCCCCTCGCCCCGCAAAAGTAAGTCAAACGTAATTTCATAAATTTTTCTTACATTTCCTATCCCGTGTTTATTTCATCCAAGATAGAGGGTCTTCCAAACGACTTTAAATTGACACCATCGGTCAGTTTTAAGTTTAATAACCATTTTAAACTGTAGATAAAAAAAAAGAAGTGCGTTGAAATTTGATGATGTCACAACTAGGTATGTATTTCATACAGACTGCCATACTAGAAGCGCGTTTCTGAGTTCGACAAAGAGTTGCTGATTTGATTGAGTTGTTATTATCCCTATTGTCCACCACCCATATACTTACAGAATTCGCCTGCTCCATATCTACCGGTGGTAGATATTGGCACAGTAAACAGATACAACCAGTATGGAAACTAAGCCCAGTTGATAAAATTTGTCGTCACTTTTAATGTTCTATGGTTTAATTTTGTTTTTGTTAATTAAAACATTCTATGTTCTGTAGTGATCAATTAATCGAATTGAAATAGCTAGTTTACGAATAAAATTTAAATAAGTATCTCATGGCGTCGGTTAATCTCGATAGTTTAAAATACGGAAAACAGTTTAATATTGACACACAACAACTTGTAGATCTTTGTTTTTTTTTGTAGGTCACTAACTTAACATTATGGCGTAAGCTTTGACATGTTTTGGCGGGAGCGTACGCGAGCCGCGGCTGGGTGCGCGGTAGGTGCCGCAGGTGGCGCGCGGGCAGGGCTCATGAGCTCTGTTTTCAGGTGTTTGTCACGCATTTTCACGCACCCAAAAATGCGTCTGATACCTAGTAATTAAAAAAACCTTACATAAAAAATACCTTTATTCTTGACTAGCGGTCCGCCCCGGCTTCGCACGGATGCAATTTAGATTTGTAATTTTATCGTGAAAAAAACAAAGTAAACAATTTACAGATTTTTCATATTATGTTACTATCTTTACTAAAAATTAAATTAATTAAAATTAGTACACTGTGACTATTTAAAGCGATATGTAGTTCGCTAATTAAATCAATTTTGGAATTTCAAAACGGCGCTAATTTTTTAACATTTTGGTAACAGTTTCCTGTTTTGTGATCCTAGGGATCCCCAGATATCGATTTTGAACGAAATCGGTTCAATAACAAAGAATTTCGAAATGGCGCAATTTTTTAAAATTTTGGTACCAGTTTCCTGTTTTGTGATCCTAGGGATCCTCAGATATGGATTTTGAACGAAATCGGTTCAATAACAAAGAATTTCAAGATGGCGCTGATTTTTTAAAATTTTGCTTACAGTTTTCTGTTTTGTGATCCTAGGGATCCTCAGATATCGATTTTGAACGAAATCGGTTCAATAACAAAGAATTGCAAACTGGCGCTGTTTTTTAAAATTTTGGTACCAGTTTCCTGTTTTGTGATCCTAGGGATCCTCAGATATCGATTTTGAACGAAATCGGTTCAATAACAAAGAATTTAAAAATGGCGCTGACTTTTTAAAATGTTGGTACCAGTTTCCTGTTTTGTGATCCTAGGGATCCTCAGATATGGATTTTGGACGAAATCGGTTCATTATCAATGAATTTCAAAATGGCGCTGATTTTTTTTAAATTTTGATACCAGTTTCGTGTTTTGTGATCTTAGGGGATCGTCAGATATCGATTTAGAACGAAATCGGTACAATAACAAAGAATTTCAAAATGGCGCTGACTTTTTAAAATTTTGATACAAGTTTCCTGTTTTGTGATCCCAGGGAGCCCCAAATATTGATTTGAAACGAATGTAAAAAACGATAGTTCCGGTTTTGTTGAAGCAGAGTTCAAACATACATTTAAACTACGCAATACACTCCTGGTATTTTTAAAAAGACCGCAGAAATAGACACTCGTCATGATGCGGCACTCACTACTGACGGCATTGCGACGACCACTTAGGGGTCTCGTCGATGCGCATGTTTGAGTGAGTGAGCTGTTTCGAACGTTTCTAAGTAGTTTCACTACTGTTTGTATCTGTTTACTGTGATATTGGTCCTCGTTTAATTTTCCTACTCGCACAAAACGTCCATCGGCCAGTCAACAAATTGTATCAGTATTGCGATGCTATGCTAAACTAAACAACACACACATTTTCCAAGTGTGTACACGGACTTGTGTAACACTTGGAACGTATTCGTAACGTATGTGTTGTGTAATTATTTACTTATTGTAACATTTTTCTTTTTATGAATAGAGCAACTGCTGAGTTTCTTGCCGGCTCTTCTCAGTGGAACATTTTTCTGAACCCGTGCGCGGTGGTAGAGTCTTGTCGTATCACATGTCGTGACACAAGAAGTCCAACGTGAAAAAAAAAGTAATTTATCATTAGATGTTCGGTCACCTGGAAGAGTTCGCCGTTGGAGATGAAGCCGTCGTTGTCCATGTCGTAAATGCGGAACGCGAAGCGCAGCTTGGACAGTTTGTCGCCCTTCACGCTGAACTGCGACACGCCCTGGATGAATTCTTTAAAGTCCACCTGAGGGCACACCGCACACGCCAACTTACTGCCAGTCGAACAGGAACTCGAAACGAAGCTTTTACACTGACATATCCTCGAAACGGAAACTCCCATGAACTTTAATTCGCTATAATTCGCGACAGAAGGCAATTCTATGTGGATCTTGAACTTGCTGTCCGCGATATTCACCACACCACATAAGCCCTCGAAAATACCCTCAACGTACGTTACCGTACCCTCCGATACCGGAGCAGACTCCAGACGTTGAATCTACAATGCACGATTGTAAAGAGTATCAAGAGTAGAGGGCGATACAAGTTCAAGATACGTACTGTACCACAAAGATTTGCCTTCTGTGGCGAATTATAGCGAATTGAACTTCTAGTTTCTTCATTGTCATGGACTTCCGCAAAGTAACGCCTGCTTCTATCCAGTATTTGGAGTCCTTCCAGTCACTTTCAAGCAATTATTATCATGGATCTGGGAGAATTAAATTTAGATTTAGATGTAGATGGCAATACCACCATTACATTTTATAAATAACTGGACGTCAATAAGTGTAGTATACCTACCTGAATTGAATAAACATTATTTGAGTTGAGTTTCAGTTGAGTTAATATTCATGCACAAAACTTTTTTGTGCCTGACACACAGCGCTAAGTTTGGCTTCTTCTTTTGGCGTTCGTATGTTCTGTCAAATGTAACTTGTCCACCGTTAAAGCGATTCCTTTTGGATTTGGCTTGAAGCTACTTAGATCATGGAACAAGTATGGACTAGATTCTTCTATTGTAGCAACTGACAAATTTTCAGTAGGTACTGAGCCGGAGTTAGGAAGTTGGCTGTGTCTCTCGAGCCTCGTAGAGCACGTAAAGCCGTCGGTCCTGCGCCTGACCTCCGACCGGTCGTGTCGGATTTTCCCTTCCATCAGACTATAGAGTAAAGGAACAATGAGTCAACCAGTGTATGCGCACACACTTGTGCACTATGATATCTCCCGCGTAGATCGCTAATCTCTCTGGAGAGAGGACATTACAGTATGACCGGAAGTGGGTACACTCACCTCCCCGTTGCCGTCCGCGTCGAAGATGTCGATGACGCGCTGCACGAGCGGGTTCTGCTGCAGCTCGGGCAGCGACATAAACTCGTCGATGGAGAGCGCGCCCGAGTTGTCCAGGTCCAGCTTGCGGAAGCGCTTGCCGAGCCGCCGGATCTCGTCCGCGTCGACTACACCACCAAACCACTCCGCTCACATCACCGCGCCCAGTCCCTCGAGGCACACAAGATAGCTACGTGTCAGGACACGACTTGGCGAGCTCTTGTTCGAATTCAATTTGTTCGATTATGGTCTAATTTTTCCGTATCTTTAGAGAAACGATATAGAGTTGAAATTACATGTTACATTTTTAAGAGCAAAAAAATAACAAGAACAATGCCCACCAATTCGTATTGATGCATACCTAATCCTGTATTTGACAAAAATGTGCCAAGAGGGACTCCCTATAAGAGATAGTCGCGTCCGCACATCCGCACCCGCACTTGCGTGCGGATGGCGGGTGTGTGCGACCGGCAACGCAGACCTAGCGGCAAATTGCCTGCGAATTTCAGCCTTTATCAACCCCCGCGCTGTGGTCTCCGTTCATCAATTACATACAAATTTCACGATTTAGGTATATTTTTACTACCCATTCAAATGCTAGCATACGCAAAAGTTTTACAATAATACTACGCGCGATAGAAATCTTATTATTTAACTAAACTCTGCACCGCGTTACGCATAGTATTTATGCAACTTTATGTTAATTTGATGGAAGGAGTCCATAGCAGTTTGTCGCTTAGTTTGTGCCGACCAACACAAAATATGTACAAGCGTTATCGGTGACGGTGGCACGTTACTACTGTTCCATTACTTATTAACTATCTATAACTATTTTGTATTTACGCGCGTCGCTGTTTTCACAGAACCTAGCGTAATTATGATATCATGTTTACGCATTTCCACGTCATAATTAGTTTATTTTTTATGCAGCAAGATATTTCATATCAATTTGAATTAAATTAGGTCGTCCAGGGCAGTGTGACTCTTATTAAGGGATGTCTGTTTGTTTAGGGATGTACACTATTATACATGACGTACCTACAGGGAAGTTAATCAAATACCTATGTATCGTTATTTTTTACTGATAATCATTTTAAATTTAAATTAAGGGACGCGTAACAATTTCCTATTGTTTCCGAAGCACCGGACGTTATGTAGGAACACGCAAATAGCATACTAACTTTAATCTTTGTCAACCAACACATAGCTATTCACACTACGTACCTACATAGAAAGATATAAAGTGAAGGCATTAATAGACTACAAAATGTCAATAAAGTTGCACCTACTTCTACTAGAAATTTCGACATCCTAAGCAGTGCCAAATCAATACAAATGACGCTTGCGTAATTTTACTATGCAAGTTAAATTTAACGCCGCGCCGGTGTTATTGTTCTAACAGACCAACACCTCTATTGATGTTGAGACGCAGGACGACTTCTTTCTAAACATGTAAAGCGTCTAATTATGATCGCACACAAATGCTTACGCGCCGCACGCGTACTTTTCTCAGACTTTCCAAAAATAAATTTTGTATCTCAGTGGCTCTTTTCGGTTTTCCAAAAGACCAGTATAGCAAGACAGCCCTATCTAATTTGTATTTGGTAGCTTCAGTGACAACATGAACCCGCCATGTAGTTTTTTGTTGGACATTTTTTTGTAGTTTACAACAAAATTACAGCCTATGAGATAGAGTGCTTTATTTACAGTGACTTAACTGTCTGATCTGCTGTACAAATAGTCGCGTACGGCACGTACGGCGCTCACTGGTGTGCGGTCACCTTCGCATTCCGTGCACGAAGCCCGAGCGGGTCGCTGCACAACATCAGTACACATACTAGCCGTAGAACAGCCAACAGAACAAAACTAAGCAATGAGAGAGGTCAGACAGAGGGAGCCTAGACTCGACACGGAGTGCCTTCTACCCTCGTTAGTAGTATATTACAAACAAGCGGTAAAGCGGAAACATACTTTAAAAACGAACCACGCGACATTAAATCAAATTAACTATTTGTTTTGAAGCGGTCACTGTCAATTAGACGAAGATTTAGGCTATTAGGCATAGAGAATTCTGGTAATAAATTTTCCCCTTACTAATATTCTCAGAATAAACAACCAACTTTACAGGCTAATTCAAGCGTAAAACAGCGCAATAAAGGACCATTTTACAGGACACTACAAGCATTGCATAGAATAAAATACGATTTGTCTTTGAACTTGTAGCTCTATCAGCTCTAGCACATTATAAGTATGTTTCCACCTTAAAAGTTACAGAAAATAACGCAAACTTAAAACTGTGAAACAGTAACCACATGGGCAACACAATTGCAGCAAGGCATCTGTCAAAAAGTTTAAGCAGTCCGAATTGATTTTGAGTGCAGATTTATTTCATAAATTTTAATGGTCTATACAGACGGACAGCATTTCAACTGCAAACGAACTGCTCAGTTGCAGTTTTAATGCACTTGACATAGCTCGATCGAAATTTCCGACCATCTGCATTCCACACGCGTTCGGCGCGCAGTCTAGGAGCGAGAACTGCGCAGTCAACCGCACTAAAACGACACCTTAATTATGCAGTCGGCGTGCAGTCTGGCCGTCTGTGGTGACCCTAAGGGACCCGAATTCAAAATATAAAACGAGAAAGTACTCTATAGCTGACATCTCCCATCACACGCATTCCTCACATATGTACAGTAATAGTGATCGCACATTGAAGCACGCACGTTCCGCCCGCGCCTTATCTATGCGTATTTCAGCACTGAAAATGCCACAATGAAAATATCATCAGTCACATAAAGGGGGCCCGTGCTGCTGACCTCGTTCACATTTTCACCTCCTGAAAGTTCGGTGCGTGCTGCAATATGGGCGTTCAGCATAATAGAGAACAGTCATCTCAGACATTCACAAGTCTAACCACTTGTTCTAAAGGCACTGGTGATGCACTAGCCCAAATGTTATATCTCTATGTGGATCCAGAACAATTTTTAATTATTGTATAGGTACAGTGGGAAAGAAGTTAACACATAACACAATATAAATATGATAGATAATAACAAAAATATATTATCTATTTCACATCAAAGTTGCTTTTGAATATAATAAAATCATCATGACCTATAGTTAAAGGTGTGCACTACTGCAGCTGTACTTGTCTAAAAGATGATTCCTATTTAAACACAGCCAAAATGATATATATACCTATCATAAATTTATTTACTTAAACTTTTAAATGAGATTAATGAATTAATATTTTTTAAATCAAATAAGTATAATAAGACAAAAAAAAATAAAACTATCACCTTACCATTTAAGATAAATAAGAAGTGAGTAACATTTTGCTAACACCCAACACTCAATTATTTTTGTATTATCATAATTTAGGACCAAGTGTAGTACATCATACAGGTCTTGTTTTGACATTTATCAATCAATGAAATTATTGTTGCATTGCAAATAGTCTATTAATAATGTACAAGTTTATATCAATATCAATATTTATTTAAGTATTCTAGGTAAAATGTACACTTAATAACTTGTAAGACATGATTGTGACACTCAGTTGAGTTTATGCTACACCAAATAGACTTAGTTTGTAACTTTTTGTTTAATATGAATAAATAAATTAATTAATAAAAAATTAATTGAACGAATTAAAAAATACGACTGCCCTGCCATATTATTTTTGGAGTTTACCTCCATAAGAAGCGATTTGCATATATAGCCTTTGGAATCTTATTTACATTTTTTATTAAATGATATTTTTTTGTGAATCACTAAATATTGAACTAGAGTGTTATATATTTTTGGAATCTACTCATCATTTTATAGATGATGATTACATAGTTAATCTTATTTTCGAATTTTTTTTTTCAATTTTGGTGTTTAATGCGGGACCATGGTCACCCCATCAATTTTTAAAATAAAATTTACTAGCCTATGTCACCCGGAATAAGCTAGGGATTCTAACGACTCTAAATGAGAGAAAAATCGGTTCAGGCGTATAGAAGTTATGGTGGTATATACAAATTCACATACATACATACATACATGAACCCTGAAAACAATATACTCCTTTTTTCAGGCAGTCGTATAAAAATTAAAGTTATGAGGGTTCCAAAACGTGCCTGGCCTTAGAAGAGGATATGGAAATGATAAAAAGAAATAAGGTGAACTATAACCATACTATAATATTATAAATGCAAAAGTGTTTCTGTGTGTCTGTCCATCTGTCTGTCTGCTACGCTTTCACGCCCCTCCTGTTCAACCGATTTTCATTAAATTTGGTACGGGGATAGTTTGTATCCCCGGGAAGGGCAGACTACTTTTAAAAATTAAGGAGTTGCTGCGGGAATTGAAAAAACTTAATCCATGCGGGCGAAGTCACGGGCATCATCTAGTAAATTATAAAGGTAATTGACTTGAAAAATAATCCCAAATCTAAGCAGCTACAGTATTACAGATCACACATAAACATGAACATTTACAGCACCCAAAGGGCATTGTATGTGAAAAATATCAATATTTATGAAACCAGCTAGAAGAGTTGTACATAATGCAAGAAGCTACACATCATAAATAAATAGGCATCATGTAATAAATTAATTAAAAAAAATTACAGATTAAACTGCATTCAACATAAGGTTATTAAGGTTTTTTTAATATTATTTTAAATATTACTTATCTTAATTATGGGTCAAAAAATAGGACTCAGTAATCATTTAAATTAAAAAAATTTATTGAATAACATAAAAAAAGTTTATCTTTTTTTGTATAGAAAATATTTTTGTATTCATCTGGGATAATATTCATTTCGAATTTCAGGAATAATATTATTTCACTCTGTTAAATATAAAAATCACAGCTAACATCAGATTAAAAGATCTTTTAGTGTATTAAGTAAGTAAATTATTTATGTAATATGTTTACAAATAACAACTAATGAACAACTATAAAACATTATATTTACAAACACCATACCAAGCAAATCAGTTTATCATTGTATATTAATTATTAATTAAGATATCAGTCATTTTAATAATGTTTTGAGTACTATAATTTAATAATTAGATAATCAACTTGTTATTTACTTAAACAATTAAAAAATCCATCCATTTAATATTTTTACAATATTTAGCAATACTTATACTAATAATATTTAGCCTGCCAACCCACATTGGAGCAGCGTGGTGGGTCTAAGCTCTAATTCCCTCTCTCCTATGAGAGTTGATGCCTGTGCCCAGCAGTGGGACGTTAATGGGCTGTAGTGGTAGTGGTAATAATATTGCTACAGGCTAGTAAATACGCTTCACTCTCAAAAACTTATCATTTTCAAAAGAAAGAAAAACCAAATATGTTAGAGCTGTAGTTCTCAAGTGTAATAACATGCTTCTTAAAAAGGTATTTCTTGAATCAATGAATTGGTTTTTGCTTAAAAGTACAGATAAATTAACAAGCCAATAGCACAATTTTCTAAATTTCTACTGGGATCATTATCTGAATCTATTATACCATAGCTATGTGCTGATTTCTTAATGTTGGTATTGTATATTGTCTATATTTTGCATAATAAAATGTTTGAATGGAAAAATTGTTCTGGATGTTGTTGTGGGGTGTACGTGCGGTGTGTGGACATGGAGATGATGCCAGCGAGTGACACTACACACTCACAGTTTTCCACCTTAAAATCAATGCAGTTTACACGTGCTGAAACAAACCTCACGTTATGCTTCTTACGCACCCTACTCCGCACTCAAAACACTTCCCACTATGCCTCTTCCGCACTCGCGTGGAAGCTAATAACAGTATGGAGCGAGGCAAACAGTAGTGATGCTTAAAAATATCAAACTTTAACGTCACATTAGAGGGTTACTTAGAGTTACAAATAGGACTTCTGTTAGATTATTGTACAAGAAAGTTTGCAATCAAACATTGGTTAGGGCGAGTAAAGAAAGGTGAAGAATGAAACTGCATCGCAGGCGGGTTACTCACAGTTCGAGCACATCTCCATAGGTATTGAGTTTTCATTGCCCTGTAAAATTTTATATTTTTGGATTGATATAAAATCACTGCCTTTACTATATTTTAAATAGGAAGATACACAAATGCTATAATAGGACAGTTTTGATTCCAATTAAGTTTAAATTAAGTAAAGTAATAGGAGTTTAAGCTTACACCCTGAGCAATGAGCATCCTATTGATGCTGTGTAGGGAAACAGAACAACTCACCATGATGATGGTTTTGTGTTATGCACAGTTATAAACGATTATACGATAGTAAAATACGTAACTAATTCTATCAAATGTAGAAATAATGATAGATTTTGTAAAAATTACTTTACAGCAAATCACACCATCCAATCGACAATCGATCTCAATAAATTTGACAGATATACTTAAATGTTGCCACTAACGAAAAATGCAGCAGGGAATGTGGGTAACTTAAGAAACTAGACCTGTGGGGCGACCGCGTATCTCTGACAGCTACTGATTGGATAACACTCTTGCACTATTGGACAAAATACATTGACGCAGCAAGCATTCCATAAATTCAGCCAATCACAAATATTGATACTGTAACAATGATTGATGCAGAAGATATGCGGTCGCCCTGCTGTTTTCAGACCAGTGGTTTAAGTCAAAACATGACGCAAAAAATACGTAAAATCATGAAAATGGAAAGTAGTGACGAGTTTGAAAGCTGTTATGAAGCGTGATGGCTAGAAAGTATTTCTCAATTTCCAATATATTTTAGAACAAATAGGTGTCTTGTGGCCCGGGTCCAAACAAGTTTCCAAACGTAACAATGAAATATTAATGTCAAGTCAATGTCACGTCACGACATGACATCCCCTCCTTCCCTTTCCTCACTTCCCCCTTTCTCTCTGAAAAATCCTCCACCATGGCGGCCGGGGTAGGTATTTTTAATTTAAAGTTATCTTTACTATCTTAAACCGAAATGGCATAAATGAAATATTAATTAATTAAATAGTTGCGGGCTGTTGTTATCTTACACATATTTTTTTTAGGTACTATACACTTATCCGGAAAACTTCCGTGCTTACAAGGCGTTAATTGCCGCAAAGTATTCCGGGGCCGATGTGAAAGTAGCGGCCAACTTCGTCTTCGGGGAAACTAACAAGAGCGAGGAGTTCCTGAAGAAGTTCCCGGCCGGCAAAGTGAGTGCGAAGGGAATTCAAACGTGAAGTGTGTGAAATATGTGCAGATGTTCGGACGGTGATGTGACGTGTAATGTGTGCGAATTATTTTAGGTGCCGGCGTACGAAAGTGCTGACGGCAAGATCCACCTGACGGAGAGCAACGCTATAGCTTACTATGGTATGTGTTTGGTCCTATTTTTAAGTGCTCAGCTCAGACGTGTGTTATAATGCTGAAACCCCAAAGAAAATAAAAGATAACCCTCCCGGGCTTGTTTCAGCTTGGCAAGTACTGATAAAACTTGTGATTAGTAAATTGGAACAATTTCAATTTATATTGATTCATATCATTCATGATCATTCCTTCATGGGGGGGATATACCCCCCCTGCAACTAAGAGGTTCCGAATTTGAGTAGTTTCCGAGATGTTAATTTTTTTTTTGAGGTTAGGTTTACCAAAATTCTGCTTATCTCTTATAGTTAAGACGGAGAATGGGTAAAAGTGGCTTTGAGGGAGGGAGGGATTGGGGGGAGGGGTATAAGTAGTGGGAGAGGGAGGGAAAGAGGTTAATTTCTTAATCGGAATGGGCTATGCCAGAAGACTCGCTTCTGGCTTCGCGCTTAAAAAAAACACTCTAGGGGTAGGGCAGATAAGACTGCGTGGAGTCAGGGTGTGCCGATTCGGTTTTGGAGTCCAACACCTGGACTACACAAGACGCAGCACTTGCAAGCACAAGTGACTCATTAGAATCTAATACTTGCACTGGCGAGCAATAACACGCGAAGAGGTGAGCGCAAGTGGCTCATTAGAGTCTAACACTTGCACTTTTCTCGACTAAACGCTAGAAGATGGTGACGACGACGAAGCCTGAGGCTTCGAAGCCGCCATGGCAGTCAAACAAAAAAAAATTAAAATAAAAAATGTTCTCAACTGAAAAGCGCGTAAAACGATGACTCATAAGTTTGAAATTTGAATTCAATAGTAACATTTGGACACTTTGGCGCCAATGCACGCGTTCCTTTTTCCAATAATCAGTACACATAAAACTCGGATGTTTTATTCGAATGATTATAAAAAAACGTCCATGTACAGAAAATATATATTATTATTATACCTAATAAATGCAATGATAGACATTTTTTGTGGTTTGAATATGATTATTACTCGATTATTGATATTTTGTAATACTTTTTGTGTTTGGAACGGATTCTAATATGTAAAACGAAACTAGTACGCCAACTAAACGTCAATGAGTCTGTAATCTATGGCAAATGTCATAAGAAATAGTGAAAAGTGGTGAAAAATTACGATTTTCAAAAAATTATTTCTAGCTGAGCCATTTTCTCATTGATGTCTGAAGCTGGGGATGAAATCCATCTGTACTCATAATAATATTATAAATGTGAAAGTTTGGATGAATGTTTGTTACTCAATCATGCCAGAATGGCTTAACGGATCTGGTCTAGAATAACACAAAGGCTACTTTCTATCCCAGAAAATTAAATAAATCATGTGGGAACCAAAAACTCTCATTGTCACAGATTGTGACACCTACTTTGCCAGTATTTGTTTATTATTGTAAACCAAGACTTAATCAAGACACGCGGAAGTGTGTCCAGCCAAAGTTCAAAAAAACTGGCGAGCAGCACCGTGTGTAATATTACACGAACCATTTGGAGCCACTTTTGACCCCCTCATAACTCAAAAACTATTTCACATAAACATGTCAAATTTGGCGCATATATTGAGACCTGTGAGATACATATGTGCTCCAAATTTTATAAGCACACCTCAAATGGTTATTTAGATATAAACGTACAAAAATCGTCATTTTTATGATCAAAGGTATAGATCAAAACTCTGACACGAGGCATGCTACCATTGCTTAAAGCCGTATTATTTTAATATTGTTGACGTTTATGTTGTAGTGTTATAATCATTATTTTAAGGACGTCAAAGTACGTGACATTCAACCGTTAGTTTGAAACAATACTGCTTTAAGCGGTGGTAGTAACTCCTTATCTATTGAAAATGACACATAATTATTATTTTAATGTAAATAATAATGAATAATATGAAAACTAGCCAAGCCAAAGCCTTAGTCTTCAACATTTTATACTACGTTATAAGAAGAAATGATATTTTAAGTTGTTATAAAATATTATATGTTGTTATAAATAAATTTCAGGACTGACCATTGAACTTGGCACCCATTTAAATCTCACTTCTTTTGTCGCTGAAGTCAACAACCAAGGCATATATATCACAATTTTGAATTTGGCTCTCATTTCACATTTATGTTTTTGATGGGATATATAAATTGCAGGACTG
Source organism: Erebia palarica (assembly GCA_964035005.1). Classification (NCBI taxonomy): domain Eukaryota; kingdom Metazoa; phylum Arthropoda; class Insecta; order Lepidoptera; family Nymphalidae; genus Erebia; species Erebia palarica. Next base: position 16,691,891 of record OZ035989.1, read on the forward strand.
ACCATTGAACTTGGCACCCATTTAGATCTCACTTCTTTTGTCGCTGAAGTCAACAACCAAGGCATATATATCACAATTTTGAACTTGGCTCTCATTTTACATTAATGTTTTTGATGGGATACAAGTTTTACATGAGAACTGCTGTTGAGGTATACTCAACAGCTGGTAGGGATAAGAATCACTTATGTTATTTACTAACATTATAATTTTGTGATAATATACAGAAATTATTGTTGCAATGAAACTTCTGGTTAACTGGCATAGTGCCAAGAATACTGGCTGCATATACATCATTATTATAAGACTAAACAGTATTTGTAGATGCTCTTGTTTGTATGAAATGTTCTTAAGCTCACTCAATTGATGTGTTTTATTTTGTTTGTAATTCAAATGGTGTATATGTCACCGTAAGATTGTAAAAACTGTTAGATTATAATCTTACTCGCGAAATTGTAAACCAGATTGTAAATATTGTATTTACGTTTTCTTGTGACTTTCTTGAAGGTTAGGTTAGAGTTTAACATATATAATCAGGTTGTGCCCTACTTATTCTATCGGGTTAATATACCTAACAGATTACAATCTACTGAAAAATAATGAGTTAAATTGTAATCTTTTGACAGTTTGCAATTTCGTGAGTTAGATTATAATGGTTTTTACAATCTTACGGTGACATACAATTTGTACACAAAGCAGCCATGCGTCTGCTCTATGCAATACATGAGCCAGCAGATATGATGTTAATGTTCATGGTCTGTGTGCAGTGGCGAATGCGGCTCTCCGTGGGACAGAAGTGGCAACGCAGGCTGCCATCTACCAGTGGGCGTCGTGGGCAGACAGCGAGCTGCTGCCTGCCTCCTGCGCCTGGGTGTTCCCGTACCTAGGCATCATGCAGTTCAACAAAGTTGTAAGTTAACTTGAACTCATATTTTTGTGTCTTTGTCTGCATGGATTTAGGTTTTAAAAAGTCCTGTGTTTTACCAGGATTAAAAGTAGCTCATGTCTGTGTCAGGGATGCAAGCTATCATTTAAGTTGGTTATGATGGACAGGTAAAACTAGCAGCCATACACTTTTGCATTATTATAAATACTAGATGATGTCCACGACTTCATCCACGAGGATTAAGTTTTTTGCAATTCCTGCAGGAACTCCTTAATTTTCCGGGATAAAAAATAGCCTATGTCCATCCCCGGGATACAAACTATCCCTTTACCAAATTTCATCAAAATCGGTTGAACAGCACCTGTTACACCTCCACCTGCACCTGCTACGCTTTCACAGCCATGGGCTGGACAGACAGAAACTCTTTCGCATTTATAATATTAGTAAGTATGGATATTAGTATGGATTATGATGTTAGTTGGATAAATGGAGTATGTTGGATTCATCTATGCTATACGTAGTAGAGTAGTAGGTACTTGTACTTGAGTTAAGGCTTTGCCAAGATAAATGGAGACATAAAATGAAAAAGTTCTTATTATTCACATTCTAGAGCCATTAAGTTCATTCCAGCATACAAATGAAGCCATCACATATTGAATGATACAGCATTGCCATAACCATTGAAAACTATTATACAGACTTCCAACTTGCAATATAACCACAATAATGGAGGTAGTTTAGTGTAATACCCTAATGTGTGAATGTGTGTGTTGTCAGAACGTGGAGCGCGCCAAGTCCGACCTGCTGGCGGCGCTGAGCGTGCTGGACGCGCACCTGCTGACGCGGACGTTCCTCGTCACGGAGCGCGTCACGCTAGCTGACGTCATCGTGTTCACCACGCTGCTGCACGCGTTCCAGGTGATGTGTGTGTTGTCAGAACGTGGAGCAGCGCGCCAAGTCCGACCTGCTGGCGGCGCTGAGCGTGCTGGACGCGCACCTGCTGACGCGCACGTTACTCGTCACGGAGCGCGTCACGCTGGCTGACGTCATCGTGTTCACCACGCTGCTGGACGCGTTCCAGGTGATGTGTGTGTTGTCAAAACGTGGAGCAGCGCGCCAAGTCCGGCCTGCTGGCGGCGCTGAGCGTGCTGGACGCGCACGTTCCTCGTCACGGAGCGCGTCACGCTGGCTGACGTCATCGTGTTCACCACGCTGCTGCACGCGTTCCAGGTGATGTGTGTGTTGTCAAAACGTGGAGCAGCGCGCCTAGTCCGGCCTGCTGGCGGCGCTGAGCGTGCTGGACGCGCACCTGCTGACGCGGACGTTCCTCGTCACGGAGCGCGTCACGCTGGCTGACGTCATCGTGTTCACCACGCTGCTGCACGCGTTCCAGGTGATGTGTGTGTTGTCAGAACGTGGAGCAGCGCGCCAAGTCCGACCTGGTGGCTGCGCTGAGCGTGCTGGACGCGCACGTTACTCGTCACGGAGCGCGTCACGCTGGCTGACGTCATCGTGTTCACCACGCTGCTGCACGCGTTCCAGGTGATGTGTGTGTTGTCAAAACGTGGAGCAGCGCGCCAAGTCCGGCCTGCTGGCGGCGCTGAGCGTGCTGGACGCGCACCTGCTGACGCGCACGTTCCTCGTCACGAAGCGCGTCACGCTGGCTGACGTCATCGTGTTCACCACGCGTTCCAGGTGACAGATTATATATTCCAGCAAATATTCTGTGTTGCATGGAGTTGAAAACTCGAAAACGAGCGCAAAGGAAAGAGAGATGGAGAAATCTTCTGGACCAGGCCTGGGCCCACAAGGGGCTGTAGCGACAATGATGATGGTGTTGAATGACGGAGTGTGGAACAGGTGAAATCCGTACGCGAAATATAAATCGCAAGAATGAAATTATCGCGATTATGTTTTTTGCAGTGGGAACGTAGCCATATAGATACTGACAAGGTAGCTGGTTCTATTTTTTATGAGTGTCAATTCTGTGCTATTTCTAAGTTGTGCGCACTTAGTATGAGATCTATAGAGCGAACTTTGACTTTGCTTTGGTTGAAACGTGACAAATTTTTGTTACATAAGTCCATCTCGTTTAAACTCTGAGCAAAGTACGCCCTATAGATCTCAGCATTGGAGTCCTACTGCAGATGACACAGGGCTTTTGAGTTTTGACTTAACCAAGTTTCTTGCTGGTTCTTCTCGGTAGCAACACCATTCCGACCCTGTGGTAGATTCACTGGAGGATTCAAAAGCACTTTTAAAAGTCTACTGGAATAAAAAAGATTTGAGTTTGACAATTTCTCAGTGCAAGTGGCAGACAGAGCACTGTTTTTATACGACTGCCTGAAAAAGGAGTATATTGTTTTCAGGGTTCATGTATGTATGTATGTGAATTTGTATATACCACCATAACTTCTATACGCCTGAACCGATTTTTCTCTCATTTAGATTCGTTAGAATCCCTAGCTTATTCTGGGTGACATAGGCTAGTAAAATTTAAAAAAAAACTTGATGGGGTGACCATGGTCCCGCATTAAAGACTAAAGTTGAAAAAAATTCGAAAATAAGATTAACTTTATAATCATCATTTAGAAAATGATAAGTAGATCCCAAAAATATATACACACTATAGTTAAAATATATATGCACTATAGTTAAATATCCAGTGATTCACAAAAAAATATCATTTAATAAAAATGTGAATAAGATTCCAAAGGCTATGCAAATCGCTTCTTAAGGAGGTAAACTCCAAAAATAATATGGCAAGGCAGTCGTATTTTTTAATTCGTTAAATAAATGAATTATAAACTCGCCGGCATATTTAGCGGAACATTAAAAAAGGTCCATAATTAAAAAAATATGGTTTTATTTTAAAATCTACTTACTACACTTCTTTTGTTATTTAAAGTTTCATTTGTTTTACTTAAAATGAGATCACATTAAGAACAGATTTTGTGAGTAAAGGCTATTTGTGAAAAATGGTACATTTTTGAACTTTTCATGTAACCGGGAAAAGTGAAATTTACTATTAAAATAACAATTAATTAAATTAGAAATGGTGATTAATATCGCGTATTTCCTCCACGTGCTCTTATTAAAGTTTCTACCCGTCTAGGCATACTGAGAATGATGTTATCGATGGTCTCCTGGGATAGTCTCCGCCATTCCTCAACTACGGCGATTCGCAGTTCTCCCACGTTGGCAGGAGCTGGAATTCTGGACTTAACTTTTCTTTTCAGCAAGTCCCAAACGTGCTCTATTGGGTTCATATCCGGTGATCTCGCCGGCCACTCCATAACAGTGATATTCATATCATTAAGATAAGCTTGAGTTACCCGAGCGGTATGCGGCCGAGCATTATCCTGCATAAAAACAAAATCTTCACCGATATATGGGACAAACGGTACGACATTTTCTTCTAAAACTTCTCTGATATAGCGGTCTGCAGTCAGACTCGCTCTGTCAATCACTACCAAGTCTGTGCGAACTCCCAAACAAATGCCCACCCAAACCATTATTGATCCACCACCGTATGCAACTGTAGTTTCAAAATTTGTCTGAATGTATCGTTCTCCTTTGCGTCTGTATATTCTTTGCCTGCCGTCGATTTGATTTAAGAGAATTCTGCACTCATCACTAAACAATACCTTACTCCATTGGTCCGCGTTCCAAAGTCGATGTTCCTGAGCAAAAGTTAACCTGTTTCTACGATGATTTACCTCGAGCCTTGGAGCCTTGGCGGGCACAAATGAACCCAAACCAGCTTCTTCGAGCCTTCTTCGTACTGTACGCTCACTTACGGTTACATCCCGCACTGCTTCTAACTGCTCATGCTGCTGCAATGCTCGGCCGCATACCGCATGTCCCATATATCGGTGAAGATTTTGTTTTTATGCAGGATAATGCTCGGCCGCATACCGCTCGGGTAACTCAAGCTTATCTTAATGATATGAATATCACTGTTATGGAGTGGCCGGCGAGATCACCGGATATGAACCCAATAGAGCACATTTGGGACTTGCTGAAAAGAAAAGTTAAGTCCAGAATTCCAGCTCCTGCCAACGTGGGAGAACTGCGAATCGCCGTAGTTGAGGAATGGCGGAGACTATCCCAGGAGACCATCGATAACATCATTCTCAGTATGCCTAGATGGGTAGAAACTTTAATAAGAGCACGTGGAGGAAATACGCGATATTAATCACCATTTTTCTAATTTAATCAATTGTTATTTTAATATTAAATTTCACTTTTCCCGGTTACATGAAAAGTTCAAAAATGTACCATTTTTTACAAATAACCTTTACTCGCAAAATCTGTTCTTAATGTAATCTCATTTTAAGTAAAACAAATGAAACTTTAAATAACAAAAGAAGTGTAGTAAGTAGGTTTTAAAATAAAACCATATTTTTTAAATTATGGACCTTTTTTTAATGTTCCGCTAAATATGCCGGCGAGTTTATATATTGGTACCAGGCAGTGTCACTTTGAACGGAACATTGGTTTGCAGAACGTGCTGGACCCGAGCCTGCGCTCGTCGCTGGTGAACGTCCAGCGCTGGTTCCTCACGCTGGCGCACCAGCCGCAGGTGTCGGCGGTGGTGGGCGCGGTCACTTTGTGCCAGGCGCCGCCCACGTACGACCCTAAGAAGTACCAGGAGCTCACGCAGAACAAGAAGGTATGATAGACTATCCATACTATTATATTAGGTCCTTACATATGAAATTGGCGTTTTGTAAGGGAGGAACATAAAGTCGATTTTTTTTAAATATAATATACTTATATATTTAATCAAAGTAAGTATATTGCTATCTATGCATTTTTGCCACCTCACAGGTAGTTCATTGATCCCTTACTAAAAAAACCATCGACCACCGACCACCAACGTTGGAACTAAAAACGCACTCTGTTTTCTTCTGCGACACCGCCGCCGTACACCTCACTAATCCTTCGAGCCGTTTCTGCAGCACTGGTGCCACGGTGGAACTCGTACTCGAAAATAATGCGATATTTCAAGTTTTCCATTTTGTAAACTGAGTGACGCAAAGAAAAATCCCAAAAGAAGAAAAAACAAATGAATCAGGGGTTTTCAAAACACAAAAGAATGAGGAGATATTTGAGGTCAAAGTGGCCAGGCCAGACATAACGCCAATTTCATATGTAAGGACCTAGTATTTTATACTCCTTAAATTTTCTGGGATACAAAGTAGCCTGTATCCTATAGCATTTATAATATTACTGTGGATTAATTATTATACATTCATTTCTCATTCCCAAAAGACCATACTACAAATTAGAAGAGTATTTTATGCAGTCCTTTAAGAACTTTGTTATCAATAATTCCAGGATGGAGGCAAGAAAGACAAGAAGCCAGAGAAGAAAGAACAGCCCAAGAAGGAGAAGAAGGCAGAAAAGGAAGAGCTAGAAGATGAGCTGGAGGAGAAACCCAAAGAATCCAAGGACCCTTTTGATAGCATGCCTAAAGGGTATGTGGCGGACCTTTCCAATATTAGGTCCTTACATATGAAATTGCCGTTTTGTCTTTGGTTAGGAATTTCAATTTCAAATTTATACAGCTATTTACTCATGCTTTTGTGTTTTGAAAACCCCTATTCATTTGTTTTTTCCTCTTTTGGTTTTTTCTTTGCGTCACTCAGTTTACAAAATGGAAAACTTGAAATATCGCGTTATTTACGAGTACGAGTTCGATCGTGGAACCAGTGCTGCAGAAACGGCTCGTAGGATTAATGATGTGTATGGCGGCGGTGTCGCAAAAGAAAACACAGTGCGTTTTTGATTCCAACGTTTTCGTTCTGGAAATTTCGACCTGCAGAACAAGCCCCGTGGACGGCCGGAGACCAAAGTTGATAATGAAGAATTGAAGGCTATTGTGGAAGCGTATCCATCGCAAACCACGTCCGAGCTAGCTGCAGGTTGCGGTGTTAGTGATAAAACTGTTTTAATCCACTTGAAGCAAATTGGGAAGGTGTAAAAGCTTGAAAGGTGGGTACCTCATGAATTGAGTGCAGCAAACCAACAAACCGGCACAATAATGAAGGGATTTTAAATCGAATTATTACCTGTGATGAAAAGTGGATCCTGTACGATAATCGGAAACGCTAATCGCAATGACTGAACCCTGGCGAACCAGCCAAATCCTGCCCCAAGCGAAAATTTACTCAAAATAATTACTTGTGAGCGTTTGGTGGACTAGTGCCGGTATCGTTCACTACAACTTTCTTAAATCTGGCCAGACGATTACGGCGGATGTCTATTGTCAGCAACTGCAAACCATGATGGAAAAGCTAGCTGCTAAACAACCGAGGCTCGTCAATCGCTCTAGGCCACTGCTGCTTCAGGACAACGCTAGACCACACACTGCACAACAGATGGCTACCAAATTAGAGGAGCTTCAATTGGAATGTCTAAGACATCCACCATACTCCCCGGACTTTGCTCCAACAGATTACAATTATTTTCGAAATTTGGATAAATTCTTGCAAGGGAAAAAATTCAACTCCAATGGGGCAGTCCAAAGCGCCTTCAAAGATTTTATTGATTCCCGTCCGAATGGTTTTTTTAGTAAAGGGATCAATGAACTACCTATGAGATGGCAAAAGTACATAGATAGCAATGGTACATACTTTGATTAAATAAATATATTATTATATTTAAAAAAAATCGACTTTATGTCCCTCCCTTACAAAACGGCAATTTCATAGGTAAAGACCTATTACATTGTTCATAAAGTAGCATTTGTTATACCACTATACTGCACATAAGCAATCGTGGGGTAATAATTTTATATGCCACCAATTCAGCTAGGCTGAACTAAAACAATAACAGCTGATGTTATTCATCGGGCCGTTCACTAGATATCACCTCTCAAAGACGTGATAAACTTACAAACTATAAATTACTTTTAGCAATTATTATGTTGTAACGTTGATTGCTATTATATATCACGAAGGACTGCAATTCATTCTACTGGTTTTAGGGTTCCATACCGCAAAAGGAAAAAATGGAACCCTTATAGGATCACTTTGTTGTCCGTCCGTCTGTCTGTCAAGACCCTTTTTCTCAGGAATGCACGGAGGTATCAACCTGAAATTCATAATATCAAATACTCAGGACTACCTGTCACTTGGAGCAGTAGCGTGCCGTAGGGTTCAAACGTAGGCAAGCCAGCCCGCTGCCCATCGTAATCCGTCTACTTTTTTACTCATGTCTTGACGAGCTCAACAAAGCACACAGAAGGCATAAGTTAACTACTAGACAGAATTAAGTCAACAGTGGTACACTACCATTGTGGACTAGGTCAATTATATGATTTGAAATTTCATTTTCCAATAATTGGAAGTTTCTATGCGTTGTTTTCCGAAATTACAAAAAGAATCATATGTTTTTGGAAAACTTGATGCATTTTTATAGCACCAGTTAAATTATTTATATCATAATTTCTAACGAAAAGAAGCTTGGAATACGACTGTACATTGACTTACTGTACGAATAAAAATGTATGCAACACTAACAATTAGCTTATTAGTATGAGAACAACAACCAAAAATCCATTTAGTTTTATACGCGGATCTGTTAAATTGCCTTTTTCGACTTTTACAAGTTTGTGAAATACACAGGTCTGGAGTAAATTTCGGTGAATTTACAAGAATTATTGTTCAAAAGTTATATATTTTACCTTATTTTCGCCAATCAATATTTGCACACACTTTAAATAGTCACAAGGAACAATATTAATTAAATCTGAACTCATTTTGTACAAAATTAACTATTAATTCACAAATAATATTATTTCAATAAACACTGTCACAAACAAGCAAACGACTAAATTATGAAGGTTTAGTCCGTATCACGATTCCCCTAGAGGCAGCGTGGGACTTCTTAAATCAGACGTATTATACAGGGTTACAGGAAAAGTCGACCTAGATCCGTTAAGGGCGTGTAGTACACATCATTTCTGAATGATTTCACTATGGAACCCCCCATCCTAAACTTAACCGTTTTCGAGATATTCGAGTTTTAATTTTTTTTATGAAAATGCCCAATTTTTCGGCTATTGAATTTAATATTTTGAATTTTTTTGACTCTTATGATTATTTTTTTGGTTTTTTACATGAAGAATGAGATGCTTAATGACCTCAATGACTAAAATTGCACGTAAGTTAACTAAATAGTTCATTGTAGACGATCGAAACTTAAGAAAATAAGTACAAATTATAAAAAAATATTTTTCTTTTCTGGATATCTCAAAAAATTATTATGGCACTTGCTCTGCAGATGTGCTTAAAAACATCTACATTTTATCAGCTATCCAACGAGGTATAACAACCTAGGGTTGTATTTAAACTCATAGAAAAAAACATAGTTGGAAAGGTTCGGGTAGTAGGTCTAACGGGTCCCTCGGGCTATTGTCCTTCAAGTTAATCCGGTGCGTGTGAGCGAGACAACTTATGATTTATGCAGAGTGAGAAAAATAATGTGCAAAAACAAGTTTGGGGATACAACATGCCCATTGTTTTGTATTGGGTCGTTTGTTTGCTTGCCATTTTAGTCTGCTCATGCGATTCGTCCATGGTAGATGCGAATTATTGTGCTTTCGGATTCCCACACGACTTGGCTTTGTTTAGTTCAGCATCATCATTTCAGCCTACTGGCTTCCACTACTGAACATAGGCCTCCCTCGGCTAGGTACAACCTTCATGCATCCATCGATGTCCCGCTATCCTGACCTAGGAGATCATTCAGTTTTTATAGCAGTTTTTTTTGTTCAGATCGTCGATCGTACAAATAATGACCGTACGCCAACTATTAGTTGAGCGTAAGTGTCTAGTTACTGGCCTTTGTTTGGAAAATAACGTAATCGGTGCGTTCTTAACGCTAGTTCGCATACAAAGTCACTCACGCTCAACTCATAGTTGGCGTACAGATCGTCGGTGATTGTAGTAAGCTAAATGAAACAATAAATCAGTTCAAAATAACATTTATTCACCTAATGTTTTTGAATAAATTTTTATAGTTCATGTTCTACGTGTCCACCTCTATTTCGCACACATTTTCTCATTCTTTCACGTAGTCCACTTTTCACTACACCAGTGGTTAATGTTCTTCTTATGTCGTTAGCAGCATTAATTATCCTTTCTTTGAGAACTTCCACTGACGATATGGGGTTGGGCTCACTGTAAACGAGGCTCTTCATATGCCCCCATACATAAAAATCCATGGGGGTCAGGTCGGGTAAAGGACCACCTCGTCCAATCCATTTGTTAGGATAGTTAGTGTCCAACCATTCCCTAACGCTTCTTCTGAAATGAGCAGGGCAGCCATCATGTTGAAACCACATGTCCCGCAGTAATTGTAATGGGAGATCATCTAGTAGGTCACCTAAGTGATCTCTTAAGAAATTTTCATAAGTTTCACCATTCAGATTGTTTGGAAGAAAGTAAGGCCCAATCAAATGGTTGGAAATGATGCCCATCCACACATTTACACTAAATCGTCGTTGTGACCCCTTTATTCTTTTCTTATTTGGATTGCCTAGTTCTTTAGGAGCCCAATAGTGTGCGTTATGGTAATTAGTAATCCCGTCCTTATCGAATTTGGATTCATCTGTCCACAATATTAATTTTAGGAAATTCGGGTCCTCGATATCTGCATTGAGCATGAATCTGCAGAAGTCCATGCGTCTCGCGGGATCTCCTTCTTCAATTACATGTACCAGCGTGTAGTGGTATGGATACAGGCCTGCCGTATGAACCGTAAACCACACTTTCCACTGAGTTAGGCCCAGTTCACGGGCAACAATATTGGTCGAAGTGGTTGGGTCTCTTCTGAACCGTTCTACGATTTCGTTGTCTTGTTCCTCGTCGTCATCAATGACACGTGGTCTTCCTAAGTCCGTACGTCGTCGCGAAACAGAGCCAGTTTCACGAAGTCGTCGGTAAACTCCGTCGAAAACGCTCACATCAGGTACTCGACGGTCGGGATAGCGTCGCATGTACTCAGTCCGAGCTTGTGCGGACACGCAATTGCAGCATCCGTAGCAAATAAGCATATCCGCATATTCTTCGTTCGAGTATGTTGCCATTTTCAACAGTCCAGTATCACAAGCACAAATCAGAGTCCAGTAAACAAGCACAGTAGTCACAGTTAGAAAAATCAGTCCAGAAACAAAGCCAAGTCGTGTGGGAATCCGAAAGCACAATAATTCGCATCTACCATGGACGAATCGCATGAGCAGACTAAAATGGCAAGCAAACAAACGACCCAATACAAAACAATGGGCATGTTGTATCCCCAAACTTGTTTTTGCACATTATTTTTCTCACTCTGCATAAATCATAAGTTGTCTCGCTCACACGCACCGGATTAACTTGAAGGACAATAGCCCGAGGGACCCGTTAGACCTACTACCCGAACCTTTCCAACTATGTTTTTTTCTATGAGTTTAAATACAACCCTAGGTTGTTATACCTCGTTGGATAGCTGATAAAATGTACATGTTTTTAAGCACATCTGCAGAGCAAGTGCCATAATAATTTTTTGAGATATCCAGAAAAGAAAAATATTTTTTTATAATTTGTACTTATTTTCTTAAGTTTCGATCGTCTACAATGAACTATTTAGATAACTTACGTGCAATTTTAGTCATTGAGGTCATTAAGCATCTCATTCTTCATGTAAAAAACCAAAAAAATAATCATAAGAGTCAAAAAAAATCAAAATATTCAATTCAATAGCCGAAAAATTGGGCATTTTCATAAAAAAAATTAAAACTCGAATATCTCGAAAACGGTTAAGTTTAGGATGGGGGGTTCCATAGTGAAATCATTCAGAAATGATGTGTACTACACGCCCTTAACAGATCTAGGTCGACTATTCCTGTAACCCTGTATAATCCAAGCATATTACAGCAATAGACAGCGCTATACTATTTATAGGAATCTATAGCGGATTATACAGACAATATGTATGAATTAAATAAGAAAATCAAAGCCATAGCCCCTCTCACTCACTCAACTAGGTTGTTCGTAAAACGTTCGCAAGCGCTCGGCGCCCACCGGTCAGCTTATCAGTAATTGAAATGACGGATTGTAGAACGCGCGAAATTTAATCACGTAATTTAAACGGATCGATTAATTACTGAGTTAATATTGAGTTTGTATGTTTGGGTGTTTGTTTTGGGCAAGCCAGGCTTTTTAACATTTATAGAGGTTTCGCCACTGCCTTGGAGCTGTGAAAAAAATCAACTCGCAAGGGAATCAAAACCTACAGGGTACTTCCCGTGAACTCAGAATCTTGAAACTTGGTACGAAGCAACGTCTTATAGCAAAGATACACGAAAAATTGCGTAAAGCAAAAATTAGTTAAATCATATAATAAAAATATTTTAATAAATTTAAACTTACTACAGGTTTGCGCGAGTCCGACTCGCACTTGACCGGTTTTTTATACTATTTACATAGGTACTGCGCATACTTTAATACTGTACAAGAATCAGCCTTCCTAGTTATGGTTCATTATTGGTAACCATAAACCATCTTTGAGCGGCCATTTCTAGTGAAAGGCCCATCCGCATGCAGGCAGACCTTCACTATCATCAGTGGAGAGCCTACGATCCACCAAATACTAAATCGGCCTTCCTGGCGATAGTTACCAAAAATGCAGCTATCTCTTAGTCTACATGCACATTGAAAAATGCCGTCATGGTAGCTTTCTCAATAATATTACTGACACATTGATAAAAGATGTTCCTTAAAATTAATGGTTCTCTAAATGATGGCAGTGAGTAGTGATCCCTCTGTGACAGTTTAGTTTTTTCTATTCTTGCATTTGCAATGTGAATTATTGTAATAAAGTAAATCAATATGAGTATTGCAACGTTGCAGCACATTCAACATGGACGACTTCAAGCGCTGTTACTCCAATGAGGATGAGGCGGTGTCCATCCCCTACTTCTGGGAGAAGTTTGACCCGGAGCACTACTCAATCTGGTACGCAGAGTACAAGTACCCTGAGGAGCTGGCCAAGGTGTTCATGAGCTGTAACCTCATCACCGGTGAGTTTGATGACACAACACAACACAAACTCACACTATCCATTTCAATGGCACAAGATATTATCATTATGTGTGAAAGAGTTTGAGGAAAACCTCTAGATTGGATACAAAGTTACCTTAAAGACCATACGCAATGTGTAGAGATAACAAGGTAACAAGGACAGTTGGGAATGAGTGAGTCAATTTCAATCTAGCTTTAGGCATAATGCGTATGGAGTGCCGCAGGGTAGCGTATTGGAACCTTTACTTTTTCTGATCTACATCAATGACATGCCAGATGTAATCAAACATGAATGCATTTTGTTTGCTGATGATACAACAACAGTGACATTGATAAAGAAACGATCGATTCTCTGACTAAAATAATAGACTGGTTAAACTAAAATTATTTGCAAATTAACTTAGAAAAAACCAATTTCATACAATTCGTAACACACAACTGTAGTGGTTTTGACTATAATATTGAATATAATGAAACTGTTATTGATAATGTTGAATCAGTAATATTTTTAGGTGTAATTATTGACACAAGTTTTGTAACTGGAAAGCTCACGTCCAAGGAGTATGTAATAGATTAGATAAATTTGTATATGTCATAAAGCGTCTTAAACAGACATCAACACATGAAGCTACTCTCATGGCTATGTGTCTTCCATTTTAAGATACGGCGTTATATTGTGGGGTAACTCAACAGAATGGGAAAGGGCATTTAAAGTACCAAAGAAATGCATTAGGGCATTGTATGGCGTAGTATGCTTCATAGCTCTAGACCACTGTTTAGATCCCTTAAAGTGTTACCGTTGCCAAGCTTATACATTTACGAAATGTGTATATTTGTAAAGAAAAACCCACACCTGTTCAAAATCGAAAGTGCCAGTTGGTGTAGTGTATTATTATAGGTATTATTTTATTTATTTTATTCGTGACATAATATACTTATTATGAATCTGAATAATGTTGTAATCTAACTGTTATAATGAATCTGAATATATGTATACTTTCATCAGGGTTTAATTGTCAAAAATATTAATTTATTTTTTAGCTTATGCATAAAAATGATTTTGCAGGAAAATCATTTGTTTGTTGCAGGAATGTTCCAGCGGCTGGACAAGATGCGCAAGCAGGCGTTCGCGTCTGTCTGTCTGTTCGGTTCCGACAACGACTCCAGCATCTCTGGCGTGTGGGTGTGGCGCGGCCACGAGCTCGTCTTCCCGCTGTCGCCCGACTGGCAGGTGAGTGCACCCACTACACACCCCACCCAACTGTTCGGTTCCGACAACGACTCCAGCATCTCTGGCGTGTGGGTGTGGCGCGGCCACGAGCTCGCCTTCCCGCTGTCGCCCGACTGGCAGGTGAGTGCACCCACTACACACCCCACCCAACTGTTCGGTTCCGACAACGACTCCAGCATCTCTGGCGTGTGGGTGTGGCGCGGCCACAAGCTCGCCTTCCCGCTGTCGCCCGACTGGCAGGTGAGTGCACCCACTACACACCCCACCCAACTGTTCGGCTCCGACAACGACTCCAGCATCTCTGGCGTGTGGGTGTGGCTCGGCCACGAGCTCGCCTTCCCGCTGTCGCTCGACTGGCAGGTGAGTGCACCCACTACACGCCCACCCAACTGTTCGGCTCCGACAACGACTCCAGCATCTCTGGCGTGTGGGTGTGGCGCGGCCACGAGCTCGCCTTCCCGCTGTCGCCCAACTGGCAGGTGAGTGCACCCACTACACGCCCACCCAACTGTTCTGCCCACGCACCCACCCCACTCATACCACGTTCACCTCAAGTCACATCTATCATGGACAGTCCACGCGTGAGCTCTGAAGTAGCGGGCGGGTGCGCACCGCGCCCGACCGTCGCTTCATACCCCGCACACTCCCAGTAAAGATGCACGACTGCGAATGATCTTCCCATTCGAATAGTTTTCGACTACTAATCCACACATTCGACTTGAAAATTAGTAATATACTAATCTTCAGATTCGAATGACGACTACTAATTAGTAATACATACTAGCGACTTTCGGCGTCTCGTTAGTCGCCTATTTGGGATCTTTCGGGATTCGAATTTCGACTCGGCTCGACTCGGCTATCCTCGGCGCGACTCGAATAGCATTCGATAATAATGACTTATGTTTAGTGTTGCCATAGACAAATAACACTCTCCTGCCTATAGTGATAATCTGTGACTACGTCATGAATGTATGAGGAACTAAACACCTCTGCCCGCGAAATTATAATTTAATTTGATGTTTCACAATTTGATAACTAATGCGAATGAGTAGGCTTATGACATTTAAAGTGCGACAGTGGCAGTTTCCTCTTCATGTTTATATAGTCTTAATAACTTACAAGTTTAAAAAAAAATTGAATTTGGCGGGCAGATCTCTCAATATATATTATCAAAGCCTCCAAGGCTCCAATGAATGATTGACTCCTTCATTTGTGTCTCATACTCATTCGACTGGCTGGACGGGCGACTTACCATTCGTTATTCGTTACTGAATTAGTTACTAAACTACGGCCATTCAGACAATGCGTTCCTGACACGTCGCGATTGAACTGACGACGTAACTTTGTAATGGCGTTGCAGTTACGATAAAAATATTATTGCTGGTTGTTTACCGTTTTAACAATTGATGAGCATTAAAACAACATTATTATATCAATAATCAATTAATGTTATAATTTTGTGCCAAACTGAGTGTCAAATAACTTGGTAAACAATATTTTTCTAAATCTAAACTGCGCTATTACAAGGTTATGTCAGCGCTTTATATTTGTAGTGCTGTGCTAACAATAACAGGTAATAATAGTATCGTAATCTGTTCTTATACAGTTATACTTTATAAAATAATACGTTTTGTTTTTCTTTTTAAGAATTTGAAAATAATGGACTATAAGATAACTTTTATTAAATATAAAAATAAAACTACGACCAAACCGAACGCGCGAAAGAAAGTAGCATTTTTATATTTAGGTTGAAAATGGTAACCCCAAATGGCGTTACTAGCATTTTTATACTTAGATTAAAAACGGTAACCCCAAATGGCGTTATGGGCCGCCATTTTGTGACGCTAAAACAGTCGTCTGTTGTCGTTTCGTGCGCATAGACCACGTTCTTCAAGTGTTTTCGATCTGTTTTTATTTGATTACCCGGCTTTCGTTTAATGGACTGTTTCTGCTTTTCAAACTGACATCGGCGCTAAATCGGACTTCGATTGTGTTTTGTAATGCGTTCTTTTTACTTTTGGTGCATAATAATGCCTAAACGTGGACAAACATTGAAAAGTGGAGCCCGTGAGTTAATCATCAAGCTGCAAGATTACTTTGAGCGGGAGCGGCAAAATGGCGGGCCCCTGGTACCTGTCGAACAAGTACAAGAACGCGTCTCTCAAGCGCTTGGAGTTAGCAAACGAACGATAACAAATATTAATAAAGAAAAGTTCGGCTTTACTGGCATGGAAGATAATATTTTACGTACTCCGAAGAAGAAACGTAGAACTAAACCCGTGACAGATATTGACACCTTTGACGCCGATGCAATCAGAAATCATATATATGGTTACTATTCCAGAAATGAATATCTCAACAGGAAGAAGCTTTTGGCATCGTTAAGAGAAGCTGGACTGTTTAGCGTGGGTAACTGCTTTAACCAAAATCTTAAAAGATATTGGTTTTTCGTATAAAAAAACAGACAAAAGAAAAAATTTATTAGAACGATACGACATAATTTTAAAACGGATAAGTTTTTTGAGAGAAGCAAAAAACGGTTTCCCGTTCTTGGACGGATGATACACAAGCGTCGACGTCGAAAGTACCAATGGGTAAGGGGGCCCGTCTGATAATATGCCACGCAGGTTCTGCAAAATACGGCTTTGTGGAGAACGCGTTACTGGCATTTCAATCAAAAACCACAAATGACTACCACGAGGAAATGAATGCCACTACATTTAAAGAGTGGTTCCAGAACGTGCTTTTGCCCAGCCTACCAGAGCCTTCTTTAATATTCATGGATAATGCCTCCTATCACTCGGTTCAAATACAGAAACCACCTACCCAAGCTAATAAAAAAGAAGAAATGGTGGCTTGGTTACAAGCAAAAGGCATTGACGCAAATATGCAGATGCTAAAAGCAGAGCTAATTAAATTAGTTAAAGAAAATAAAGCGGCAAATGTGCGATACGAAATCGATGAACTGGCTCTGGAGTACAGCCATCGCGTTCTAAGAATTCCACCGTATCATTGCCAATATAACGCGATTGAGCTAATCTGGGCTCAAATAAAAGGTTACGCCGCCCGCTACAATACTTCCCCGCCATTCAGCACGAAAAAGATGATGACCCTATTAAAAGAAGCCTGCGGGGAAGTCACAAGAGATGACTGAGCAAAGGTTGTTGAGAAGACTAAAAACCTGATTGTGGAAAATTTTGACCGAGATATCAGGATTGATTCTGTTATTGATAATAATGTAATTATACATGTAGGCGAAGATGATGATGAAGACACCATCTCCTCAAGCGAATCGGAGTCTGATTAATATTCTGTACGCACATTCAATTCAATGTACTTTATCGCATAGAAATACAGATTGTAACTTTGTAACAAAGAATAAATAAAACAATTTTATTATATTAATATTACCCTTTTTTGGTTTCCACTTAAATAACTAAAATATAAATTTTAAATGATTCCGCCAATTTAAAACGAAAATAATCTTAAAAATAACGCGGCGGTTCATTTTGGAGGAACGGTAACGAACTCAGTGTTATGTTGTGCCCATCACTAGTCGTGACTAACTGACAGGTGTCAGGAACGCATTCTCTGAACGGCCGAACTTTAATTACGTGAATTATTCGACTTAGTCGAATGATTTCACAAGTCGAATAATTCGAATGGAATCATTCAAAGTCGTGCATCGCTAACTCCCAGTACTAGTGCTAACCGTGACGCGAGAGAAAGCTAACGAGTAACGAGTTCTAATTTTAATTTTGCGATAGCAGTGTACAGTGTGTGATAAATAGTACTAACCTTAAAAGTTTCTTGTGTGCAAATAGCTGTTTAATTTTTAAATTCCTTCAGGTACTGATTATTCTGAATGCGGCAGTAATTAATTACATTTTACGTTCATTTTGCATTGTTCATTATAATTAAATTTTATGACGCAATTTGTATTTTCTTCCTCATTGCACATACTATGCTTATAGATTATTCTTTTATAGTTAATTCAATGCGCGCGCAATGGATACAGAAACAACAAACAAACAAAGGATGTGTTATTATCGATATCGTAATATCGACTAAATCACGACTCTATCTCATTACGTCAAAATTCCTTATGATTCCTCAGGGCGCGCGGACTGTAGTCACACCTAAAATAAAATGGAACATTGCTTCGACTCATAACAATTGCTTAATAATAATTTATCGAGAATATTTAACTGAATCCTTTACACGTACATGATAATAATAATAATAATAACTCTTTTATTTCAAGCAACAATTACTCATATTTTGTTAGTTATACAAACTTATTTCCTACGTTAGTACTTAACCTAAAAAACTAAACCTAATAACTAAAACTAAACCTAAATATGAGTCATCGCTGTGCCATTCCGCTAGAAATAGCACAGCAATGACCCACATATATACAGTCCAATCTGTTGGCAATTAACTTCAGAATGCTGTTGGTACTGCCCCGCACTCTGCGCACCAGAGCTCCGCATCTTTTGCGCATAGTGGCATAAAAACAATCAATTTGCGCCACGGCGAACATCCCTGATTTACTACAGAAACAAGGCAGCCCCATCAGCACCCGCATTGTTGTACTGGACACGGAGAGCGTTGTAACATTTTTGAGTGTACTTGGCCCACAGATTGCACGGATAGAAAGACATGCAGTAAGCTTTAAATAAAGTGATCTTAACGGTGCTGGAACACCGCACAAACCCGCAAATTTGTGCTTTTTTTAATTTAAAAATATCGACTTGGTTCAATGAAGTACTTATAGGCCTATTACACTGCACTTTTTACAGTGCCCTGTGGGAAGGGTGGGCGTGACCGCTAGTTAGAGCGTCGCATATTACACAGCAATAAGGACCAATTTAGGGACCCTCTCTTTCCTAAAATCCTACACTACACTGATAAAAGTGTAAGGGGCCCCTGTGAAAAGTGCAGTGTAATAGGTCTATAGTTGGTAATACACCCACACCTCTCGCTTCCAGATTGACTACGAATCATACGACTGGAAGAAGCTGGATCCCAAAAGCGAGAAGACCAAGAAGCTGGTCAAAGAGTACTTCTCGTGGAGCGGCGCCGACGCGCAGGGGCGCAAGTTCAACCAGGGCAAGATCTTCAAGTGAGGCTCCCCCCCACCACTATATTCTGAACCGCGCGCTTGCCGTACCAGCAACATTGCCGATCCCTAAAAAAGATCATACATAACACATTTACTGCAATTTAGACCTTATTCCAATATAATAAGGTGCCATTTCAATTGTGCGAAATGGTTATTGTAAGTCTTGCTCGTATTGCAAGCCGATGTTCTAAACAAATAAGAACGAAGTTAATATATATTATTTGAGTGAAAAATGTGTCCGTCGAGCCTCTCTCAGTTATCGATTGTATTTATATTGTGTCAAGTAATATATTATTCTTGTAATAAATATTGTAATATAAAGCTGAACTCGCATTTATTGTCTCGTATCAGATACCTCCGTGCATTATTGCTGCGTTTGTATGAAAAGTGTAACAAATAAAATCGTTTTTTATTTAGAAATGTGTGTTAATTCCGTGTACTAATGATTAAGTCCGTCCTCTGGCGGTGGACTTTGATACCGATGCTAATTCTGTTGTACGCAATCTATAAAACTAAACTTTTATGACAGGTTTGAATTTACTGTCGTTTCTTACTTAGTGCTCGCTGTGGAAGGGACATTCGTGGGAACTATATTTAGAGCTATCAATAGAAAGTGTGTATAGTCTATCCTACTTATCTGGTCCAGCAGGGCGAGCATGGGCGGGGAGATTTTATCCACGGGGAAAGGATAAAATTTTTATCTCCTCACTCAGTTTTATCCACCCGTAGAGCATGGGCATAGCGGTGGAAATAATATCCACGGTGGATAAAATATGGGAAAGACTTGTCCCTGCACTTGTTGCCATTTTAAGAAAATCATGGAAGTAAGATGTAAAATGTCACAATATTTCAAAATTCATCTCAAGTCTATGTCAAAGAGTCATTATTTTATCATAAGTCTGTGTTTTTGTCTTTGCTTGTGATTTTGACAATTAATTATTTTCGTTTCGGCAAAACAAAACAAAGTATTCGCTGTATTCGGATTCACCGGTTTTACTTGGTTTATATTTATAATTTATTGTACTTAAAAGGAGCGAAAGCGAACATAAGTGCCGCCAAAAAGTAAATAGATACTATCCGTACCCCTTAAAATGTTATAAAGTAACTATTGTTTTCCGAAAGCGAAATGTAAAGTGAACTAATTAACTTGACAAATCTTTCTGTTTACCTATTATTGATACTATTTTAAAACGTATTCGTCTATTTTTATCGCCTTATTCAACTTTTATTCTTTTCATTCAGATCAAGAAGCAACAAAAAACAAATAAATATGTTGGTCGAATTCATGTCGATATACGACCACCTAGCCACTGTGGTGAGTTACAGAACTGTAAGGGGCAAAAAGGGCGGACTCCCAGTGGCAAAAACTTAAAGATATCATAAAAGATCATGGGCCAGACAGGACTGTCGAACAGTGGAAGCAGGTAAGATCACAAAATATTACAATTTTATACTTTTAGTCAGTAGGTGCACAAAATAAAATGATATATACTAATTTTATCGGCGAGAAAGTAATTATTATATTTTTATTTGCAGACTTGGAAAGACAATGCGGAGACTGTCCCCACTGTTTCGGAAATTAACACCAAAGTGCTTATTCTAAGAACGAGTCCTCCATAGTACCCATAGTACATCAGCATTAGGCCAGAAAAATCAATGATTAGCCAGGCTAATGTGTGTACTCATTTTGTTTTTTTAATATTTTTTAATATTGTGTTGTGTTTGAAAAATAAATTACAAAGGTTGAAAAGGTACAAATATATTTTAGTTGAAATATGAATTGATTAATTTGTCTCTTTTTGTCGGGCAATTATCAACAGCCTGGTTTGATCCGCAGAAGATGTGATGAGAGGATTGTTCACTTCACATGTTACATCATAGCTGTTATCCATGGGCTGTTCCATTGGAATTCTGCAATATTCAAAATTAATTAATAATGTTTGACAAACAGCACATTTTTACCAAAAAATTGTAATCTGCACAACAGGCAAACTATGTGTAGGATTCCAATAAACAATTTTATGATTATCAGTGTGTTTTTTTTATTCCTTAAGTTATGTAAATTAGCCCGCTAGATATTGTGGCCAATACTGCTTAACACAATCTCTGAATTAAAATGACAGCATTAAATCTTTTGCTGCACAATTTCGCAGGGAAAATAAATATAATATGAAAGTGATAGCCACTTAAATAGAACTGTCATTTAAACTTAGATATGGTGTAAAACAGAACTGGCCTCAAGGTTTGCTAAAGAAATCTTAAGTTTAAAAATTAATTTGAAATATCATACCTAAAAGATAGTATTGCCCGATTTACATACATGCATTTCAGTTCAGCTTTAACTTTGGAGTTTTAACTCTTTAGCTTAAAGATGAACTGACTTGTCCTGGGTATCTTGCGTTGATGTTAATGATGAGGCAGTCAAAATCCACAGCCTGTAACATTCAATCATGAAGTAACCAACAATAGCTCAATGGTTAATGATTGTAGGCTTTATAATCAGAATGACAATAGTCTTGCAGGTCTCAGTAGACTATTGTCGTACCTATTTCTAGAACAAGCTTTACGCTTATTATGAGCGGAAAAGGAAGTATATGATTGTAGCACATTTTTTTTTAAATACAAAACTTGATTATTAAGGTTTTTTGATTAACTTATGAAGTTGTTTGGCCTTACCAGTTCAACATTTATTGTAGACCATTTATTATTGATAGTTATTAGACGTATTGATCGCCGATGTAATTTTCTTTCTTGTTTTTCTATTTCTGATGCAAAAATGAGGTTCCAGTAGGCTCGAGACATCTTTTTTGTAATTTAATGGTATGAAAATAAGCTTATACCCACCTCCAATGACCGAGGATAAAATTGTCCCTTTCAAATGTCAAAAAAGGACAATTTTATCTCTTGTCAGTGGACTTAATCGGGGGATATAATTTTTGTCCCCTGCCCATGCTCGCCGCAGTGGCCAAAATTGGAACTAAGTTTTAGAACTAGTTTTTGTTTTTATTTTCAACTAGATGATGTCCGCGTGGATAAACATTTTTATTCCCGCGGGAACTCTTTAATCTTCCGGGATAAAAAGTAGCCTATATCCTTTCCCGGGATACAAGACAACCTAACCCTGTACCGAATTTCATCAAAATCGGTTGAAAAGATGGGGCGTGAAAGCCTGGCAGTGCACTGCATAGATAAATATGTACAACCTGAAAGTACTGTCACAGTCGTGTCTGTACAGACAATTTCGCATTTATAATATTTGTATGGATAAACGCTGTCACCAGGTCAAATATAGTACATTAATGCAGCGGCCAGCAAAACAGGCATTGAAGGACGAACGTGTAAATGTGGGCCGAGGCACACACGTCAGTCCCATCAGTCCATCAATGCCTAGTTGTGGTGTGCATCATAATGACTGCCCAAAGTGATGGATCGGCGTAAAATTTCGCCAGCATTTAGTACCTATTTAATACTATTTTGTACCTAATTATTTACGAAGAAATATGAGTTTTTAAGTGGGCAGTCATTCTGACGTCAAGATGGCTGCCCACATTTTAATTTCCGCATAAGCGTTCCGTATTTTGCATTTGTCTGTGCACAATAATTTAGTACCTATTTAGTACCTACACATATATTTCTTCTAGAATTTTTAGGCGAAAGATAAAGATTTTATAACAATCTGAATATTCAAGAAGTCCAGTCCCCAACACACGCTCAGTGACTAATCAACGCCCAGCCCAAACCCTTGGACCTACAGAGCTCAAATTTTCCACAGAGGTTCCCTTTGTGATGTAGACAAAGAATAATCAAGGATTATTCCCACGGGATTGGGAATAAGGATGATTTATCTGTTTGATTCAAAAGTTATAATTTCCGGAACTATAATCAAGAGAGACTTCAAATTTGGCATACTACAAGTCGGTAATTCTAATCACTAATTTTACAGTTTTCAGTGTTCTCCATGTGTATGGTACTTGCTGATTTTTTTAAAATTTAAAATGTCCAAAGACAAGACTTACCATATTCACGGCTCGATACATAGAGAGAGAACAGAGTTTTCAACATTTTTGTTGCGTCAATGGAAACTCTCGTTACATTTCCAGTTTTCTTTACGAATTTTACTCACAAATGTATTGTAAAAACGTCGTATAGTATACCAGATGATGCCCGCGACTCCGCCCGCGTAGATTTGAGTTTTAAAACTCCCGCGGAAACTCTTGGATTTTCCGGGATAAGAAGAAGCCTGATATTTCGCTCTACAGGTTTTAAATATCCATGCAAACAAACGGAAATAAGTCATTTTCTAGCGAAAAGAAATTCTCTTTATTCCTTATCCCGTGGGAATAATCCTTGATTATTCTTTGTCTACATCACAAAGGATTCTTGGATTTTCCGGGATAAGAAGAAGCCTGATATTTCGCTCTACAGGTTTTAAATATCCATGCAAACAAGCGGAAATAAGTCATTTTCTAGCGAAAAGAAATTCTCTTTATTCCTTATCCCGTGGAAAATTCAAAAAATCCTGAAAACTGTAAAATAAGTAATTAGAATTATCGACTTGTATGCCAAATTTGAAGTCTCTCTTGATTATAGTTCCGGAAATTATAACTTTTAAATCAAACAGATAAATCCTCCTTATTCCCGATCCCGTGGGAATAACCCTTGATTATTCTTTGTCTACATCACAAAGGGAACCTCTGTGGAAAATTTCAGCTCTCTAGGTCCAAGGGTTTGTGCTGGGCGTTGATTAGTCACTGAGCGAGTATTCGGGACTGGAATTCTTGAATATTCAGATTGTTATAAAATCTTTATATTTCGCCTAAAAATTCTAGAAAAAAATTTATGTGCACGTACTAAATAGGTACTAAATTATTGTGCAGAGACAAATGCAAAATACGGAGCCCTTATGCGGAAATTAAAATGTGGGCAGCCATCTTGACGTCAGAATGACTGCCCACTTAAAAAATCATATTTCTTCGTAAATAATTAGATACAAAATATTTAAACAAAGGTACTAAATGCTGGCGAAATTTTACGCCAATCCATCACTTTGGGCAGTCATTCTGATGCACACCTAGTTGTGGCCAAGGCTTGTATAGTGCTTTTCTCAAATAATGCGCGGAAATTAAAACTAAGTAGTACCTACCTAGACAGAACTTTTTATTTAAAAATATTTTTCTTACGATTTTGGCGGTAACAAGTTTTCTATTACGGCTCTTGCCGCCTCTTGAATTTCAGATGGCGTTAAAGTAAGTTCATCACAAATAGTCTTCACTTGAACTCATTTTGTCAAATACATTTCAAAATCAATGACGAACAACAATAATTTTTCCCGCGTTATAGTGATCATTTGTTTTTTTTCAATAAACAGCTTTCTATTCGCAAGCTAGTTCGAAATTTAAATAAAACCTTTGATAAGTTACCTCCTTGGATGCCATGTTTCGGAGTAAAAGATCGTTCCATTTTGAAATTAAACGACAGATATGAATTTACTATGTAAT
Organism: Erebia palarica; assembly: GCA_964035005.1. Lineage (NCBI taxonomy): Eukaryota > Metazoa > Arthropoda > Insecta > Lepidoptera > Nymphalidae > Erebia > Erebia palarica. The sequence goes on from OZ035989.1 coordinate 16,716,699, forward strand.
TTATTTGGCGGCTAAACCACGTCAGATATGGGTTTTCATACAACATAATATGCCGGCCGCTGCTCGCATGTATTTGGCCAGTACGGCAAGTTTGATTTATCTCGAAGGAGGTTGCCAAAATTATGCTCAAATTTCCAAGCATGTTTGAGAAAATAAAAATTACCATCTCAAACACAATATTAAAATGTAACGTAGGTAAAAAATCCTACTGGACCCACACTAACAGAAAAAGAAAAATCTGAGAATAACGCAACGTAGATCATATTTTAAAACGTGCTTGAAGCTAGAGCTTCGAACAATAGCGTTAGGTGTCAGGGGTATGGAGGGTAGAGGTAAGGGAAGGGTAGAGGTTCATCTGTGTATATGTCACCGTAAGATTGTAAAAACCGTTAGATTATAATCTAACTCGCGAAATTCTAAACTGTCGAAAGATTAGAATTTAACGCATTATTTTCCGGTAGATTGTAATCTGATAGGTATTTAAACCCGATAAAACCTAAGTGCCCTGCCTAAGGGCACTACTTGATTATTTATGTCGAACCCTAACCTAACCTACAAGAGACAAGAAAACGTAAATAAAATGAATATTTCAAAAATTGACACTCAGAACATTGAAGTTTACAATCTTTTGACAGTTTAGAATTTCGCGAGTTAGATTATAATCTTACGGTGACATATAAAATGCTTCGATTATATATTTATGAGATAAAATGTCCGTCGAAATGCATTAAATTGGGGGCGCCACATTCGCATCAGGGTAAATTTAAAAGGAAGCACCAAATATTAGAGTAGGTACAACGTAAGTTGTTGAAATTTTTAATAAATAACTACTTTAGTCGACAATTATATAATTTTTTTTAACTCGGCATACTTCACTTCATCTACAATTGCTACATTCATACCATACCCTATGCCTACACCAGCGCCACTGTGGAAGGTTTCTGAACTGTTATTTATGGCAACCACTGGACACTTTTTTCAACTTTTCTCCCGAGATGATTCTCCTTACCTCTACCCTCCATAGTCAGGGGGAACGGCACGCGCACGCGCCCTCTTGTTCCTTGACTTCGGCCATAAAGATAGCATGTCTTAAGGAATGAGCTGCGCAAAACCTATACCTTAATAAATATGAGCGTGGGGCCAGGGGCGTAATTTTGTGAGTCGCGAATTAGTCGCCTAATCATTTCGGTTCAACTGAAATTCTGCTGACCTCGGAAAAGGCGCACCTTCAGTAACATGCTCCTCCCTCACGTCGAACTCATTTTGAGTCGTGGAAACTCGTTTTCTGGCAGTTTCGAACTTTTATATGAAACAGAATGTAGCAGAAGTTACGCGATTCACAACTCAAAAAATTACGGTGGGTTCCCAACGAGTCCCCACACCTAATCCTGTGATACTGACTCTGAGAATCTTTCGGAATTCTCCCAACGGGTCACATCCACAGCAACAGTATCACACTGTTGAGAAAAGCCAGGGATTTGACGGTGCCATCCACCTACTCACTCGGTTTGATATGGTGGTATAAAATAAAAAGCATTTAAGATGGAAAGCAAAAATTTATATTCTTTAAATTTCAGACTTTTACCTAAACTGTAGAAGTACTTTAACATTGGTACATACATTCTTAATAAAATTATTATTGCATCATGGAATGGATAACAGTACAAGACAGCGAGCGACCGCGCGGCGACAGCAGCGAAGTGAGGACCGAGTGCTTACAGAGTGGCCAAACAAATATTTTATATGTAGCCAATGCCGCAGGTCTCTGTTGGTACACTCTTGACAAGCTTAACCGCGCATGGCGAAATCGCAACTAAACTGAATCTACTGTGTTGATATGGTGTTGAATAGTCCGTGTCACGAAAGAATTAGGTACCGCTACGCAGCAGTTTACATTGCGACTACTAGAGCCCCGTGCGTGGGACATCTTTCGTGACACGCACTATTTTCATGTTGATTTTAGACAGCGGGTCCCCCGCCACCGGCTTGTTTAAGTTTGTAAAGCGGGCTTTTTCAGCAGCTTCAGGATTTTGGTACTTGGTAGGTATATACATAGAGTTCAATACTATACCTACAATTTAGGTTTACTTGACTCTGAATTCTTTTTTCTCTATTTGAGATACCTACGGCAAGAGCTGAGGCTAGAGGTCGGCTGGAAGGACCAACACCCTGTAAAGTACTTTCTTTATAGCTGAATCCAAATGTAGCTAAACTCATCGCAGATTAATTAGGTATAGATTTTGCCTACATAAAATGATTTGAGTCTGCCCGAAATATTCGTAAGCTGAGACGATGCTGAGACAATAGTACATATAGTAACCTCGGCGTACTTTGACAGCTCGGACGTAACCATGCTCTGGAACATCCATGGACACGTCCATTGCGGTTTGGTCCTTGAACGTAGGTCCGATATCCTGGACTGGCATGAATCCTTTTAGTTTTAACAATAAATAGCTACAGTCTGAGCAGTTAAAGTGACGCTTAGTAATTAGGTAAGTATAAAACGATCTCCACAGACATTGAGAAAAGTCGTAAGTAGGCTTTGATTTTATATACTTATAGGAGTAAGCAGGGAGGTGCTTGATCTGCAGATTGAGCAAACTCATAAGTTATATTTACCTAAAGGTACTATTAGGTATAAACATGATATTAAGATCTAGCAAGTGGCTAGACCTTGCGCTCGCTAAAAACATGATTCGTTAAGTTCAACAAGAACTCATAATTGCACCAACTGACAAATAGCGCACAAACTGTGTTGCAGCGTCGACAGTCGACACGCAAACAGTACAGTACTTAGGTTTCTAAGAGTGCCTGCGTAAATTCTAGTTGCAAAATAATTAAAAAAGTTAAGACAAGACAAGCAGTCTATGCCGATCACACCCTCATATCAGCTCAACTAATTGCCAAACCACAGCTGTTTAGTTCAATGGTTTATCCTGTACAAGAGTTAGTAGAGGTAAGGAAAGAATTGAAATGTGCCTTGGATCGATTAATAATAGAAAAGAATCTATGATTATTGCAAAAACAGTTTTAATAGGATAGCAACTTATAGGTTGAACACGAAGCCGAGAATGCGATCGGTGATCGTTCGTTGGCAGTTGGCGCAGCTCGCGTGCGGAGTGGCCACGTGGCCACCCACCCTGCCGCCAGGCTCCTATCATACAGCGGAATACGTCGCGTAACAAAATATTACAATCGAACAATTTCAATAAACATCCAAAATATCAGCTAAAGTAGGGTCAACGATAGATAGTCGGAATTACAAACGACGCTATAAATTCATACAAGTACACCTAACGGGTAAATTTACATCTCAAAAATGATAACATCCACGTTGGGACGAGTCAAGTCAATAGAGAATATATGTTATAAAAATTTTAAACTTGTAGGGAAGAGTGAGGTACGGCGAGCCTGCGACTCAGCCGGTGTCAGTGCGGCTCTACCGGCGTCAGTGCGGCTCGGTCGGCGTCAGTGCGGCTCGGCCGGCGTCAGTGCGGCTTGGTCGGCGTCAGTGCGGCTCGGCCGGCGTCAGTGCGGCTCGGCCGGCGTCAGTGCGGCCGCGCCTGCAACAACCGTAGAGGCCGTCACTCACATTCGTTGTTCATACATTCATACTCGTTTAGCCTCAAAATATAATAATACGCACGCATTACGACGATTTGAAAGGTCCCTAGTTCACTCTCATCTGGGAATCATATTATTATCTGACATGATACTTTTATGTAAGGTTGTAACGGCGGCGTTCGGAACGTTAACGGAAGCAGAGGCGGATGTGGAGGTGAAGGGGCTTTGCCTCCGCGGATGCGGAGGCGGGGGTGGATTTCTACGATCACATCGTCCATTTTCTGTGCTCTAGGATGCGATGAATCCCAAATTTGATTTATTTTGAGGATTCTTCCAAAGACAGTTGTCTTTTTGCTTGTTGTAATAGTGTAACTGACGTCCCCTGTTTCGATTTGTACCTCTCGCAATGTGAGCCAACGTAAATAAAACGGCGGATACGGCAGTGGAGGTATAATTTCATGCGAAAGTTCCGCACTTACGGAGGCGGAGGCGAGGTTTCGTTACAATCCTACTTTTATGTATGTGTTATTATAAGTATTAAGATAACGCAACGTAATTCATAGGTACCTACCGTTTCAGTGTGGTTGTGTCGCAGGTCGAAGTCGGCGGTGAAGGGTGCGGCGTGGACGTCCTCCCCGCCGGGCGTGCCTCCGGGCGCGCCGCCGGACGCGCGCCGCTCGCCGGCGTGGCACTCGCAGCGGCAGCGCTCGGGCGGCACGTAGTCGAACAGCACGGTGTCGCGCGCTGCCGGCAGCGTCTGGATGCGCTTGGGCTGCTTGCGCCGCTCCGGCACCTCCGAGAAGTCGATCCAGTCGCCCTTGCCGCGCGCCTCCGTGCCCGCCTCTGCAACACACGCCCCCGCGTCACTCCAGCGCACTGCGCACTCCGGCCGCTGTATGCCTACCTACCTGCTACCTACGGCGCGTCACTCACCGTCTCCTCCACTATGCGAGCGCGCGCGCTCGCCGCGCGGCGGTGGCGCGGTGACAGCGGCCGTGGCGGAGGCGGCGCGCGCGCGACGCGGCAGACGGATGTGGAGGCGCGCGGCGGCGGACGGCTGCGGCGCGGCGGGCTGCGGAGGCGCGGCGGGCGGCGGAGGCGCGGCGGGCGGCGGCTCGGGCGAGCCCAGCGCCGGCAAGGGCGCGGGCGGGCGGCGCGCGCGCGGGCGCTGCAGCGGCGCCACGCGCACGCCACCGCGCTCGCGCACGGGCACCATGGGCAGCGCTAGCGAGCGCTCCATGGGCAGCGTGGTGGGCACGTATGGCAGCTCCTCGAACGACTCCTGCACCACGAGCACGCGCCGTTCCGAGTCGCAGCCGCGCGCGCCCGCCGCCGAGCTCGCCTCTGAGCCGGACGACTCCGACTCGACACGCTCGTCCTCGCCACTAGCGCCGTCGTCTCTCGGCGGCGCGTCGTCTCTCGGCGTCGCGTCGTCTCTCGACGTCGCGTCGTTTCTCGGCATCGCGTCGGCGCAGTGCGATTCGATCGGTCGGACCTCCTCGCTCTCCGGGAAGCTCGGAATCGACTCCGATATCTCGCTGGTGACGCTGGGAGTCTTCGTGATACTGAATTGCGTGCTGAACACTTGCTCCTTGCTTCCTACGTGCGTCGTGAAAACGATTCTCTCCTTTCTCCTCGGGCGCTCCGCTGCGTTCCCTGCGGACGTGGCGCCCGCGGGCGGGGAGCCGTCCGGCCCGGTGTCGGGGCTCGGCTCCGGGGTGGGCACGCGCGCGCCGGTCTCGCTCTCCGCAGCGGGTGTCGCGGTCGGTTCGCGCGGGACGAACGCCGCGCTCGCCGCTGCGGTTCTCTCGGTGGGGGAGTGCAGCGGGATGATGATGCTGCCGTCGGGCAGCAGGGTGCGCTGAGTGGGCGCGGGCGCGACGCCCGGCCGGTGCTCGTGCGGCGCGGAAGCGGGTCGAGCCGCGTCCCGGAGCCGCTCGTTCGGCTCGTCGCCCCGATCCAGCTCGTCGGGCGGCGTGCGAAGCGGTATGTGTATGATGCCATTCTGAGCGTCCTCGTAGTATTTGAGCCTCTCGGCGCGCGGGCGGTCGGGCGGCGGCGGCGGCGGCTGCACGCCCGGCGACGCGTCGCGCGAGCTCGGCGCGGGCGAGGCGCCGCTGCGGCGCGGCGTCTTGAACAGCGCCAGCACGGAGCCTTTGATCTTGCCGGCCGACGTGGGCGTGGCGGAGCGGTCTCGGCTCCTGCTGCGCGAGCGGCCCTCGTTGAGGCTCTTCTTTCGCCGCAGCGCGTCGGACGGGGAGTCCGGGGAGGCGACGGTCTCGCGGGACTTGAAGAGGGAGCAGAAGGAGGACTTGCGCGACACGGGCGCGCCGGCGGGCGAGGGCGTGCGGCTGAGGCGCGCGCGCGGGGCCGCGGGCCGCCCGCGGATCTCCAGCGACGCGGGCTTGCGCGCCGGCGAGCTGCCCGCGCCGCGCTCGATCTCGTCGTCGTCGTCGTCGTCGTACTCGTCATCCGGTTTCAGTTTTATTCTAATGATATCTTTCGTTCGGTCGGCTCGCCCGTACACTTCGGACCGCGAGGGCTCCCTGCCGTCTCCGGATCTCGCGCGGTGCTCCTGCACCTTAGCGCGATTCCTCGTCTCCTTGAGGCGCTTCTCGTCGTCCAGGGAGGAGGAGGAGGGTGCGGGGGCGGGCGCGGGCGTCTGCGGCGGCGCGCCCGGCGACGCGAGGCGCGGTGCACTCGCCGGCCGCGCGCTCTCCACCGTCGCCTCCGTGCGCACCTCGCGCCGATCGCGCGCGTCCACGGGCGCGGCGGGCGCGGGGGCGGGCGTGGTCCCGGCCGCCGCCAGCTGCAGCAGGCGCTCCTCGACGGCGGCGGCGCAGATCTCGGGGTCGGTGTCTATGGGCTTGGGGCCGCAGAAGGAGGTCTCGAGCAGCATCTTGTGCGGCGAGGGCGAGCGCGAGGCGGCCGACGCGGCGGACAGGTGCGACGCGCGGCTGAGCGCCGAAAGCGCCGAGTGCGCCGAGCACTGCGAGCCCACGCTCGACAGGCGGCTCGTGCGCCCCGACACGCCCAGCAGCGCCGCCTCCGAGCCCTGGCTGTCCCTGCGCGAGTGGCGGCGGGGCGCGGGTGGGGCGGGTGGCGCGGGCGGGCCGGGTGCGCCCTCGAGGAACGCCAGCTCCTCGGTGGAGGAGCGCAGGTCTCGCGCGCCGTCCTCGCGGAAGCCGAGCCCGGCGGGCGCGCCGGAGCCCGCGAACAGCGCCAGCTCGGGCGAGCTGTCGCGCGAGTCGTGGTGGCTGGAGCTGGAGGCGCGCGAGATGTCGATGCGCGGCGCCGGCTGCAGCTGCTCCGCCAGCGACGAGCCGCCGCCGCCCCCGCGCGCGGTGTGTTCGCGGAGCTCGGGCAGGCGGCCGGCCTGCCTGTTTTCAGGGCTCGACTGAAAATTAAGAAAAGTATTGTATATGAGTGAGTTTAACATGTTCGGTTGAACTGATTCTAATTTAGTAATTTATTACGGGAGCAGGTGATACGGCTCGACCGTAACGATAGGACGATCGTCCTCCGAGCGGACGCTGCGCTCGGGGACCACTGATCCGACAATTGACGTATGGAAGTCTTATATATAATATAGCCTAATTCTGCGCAAACTTCGTTATCGCGATTCAGGCTCTTCGTGTTCTTCGTGCGCTACTAGTAGTGCGCTATTAGCTTATGTGCAGACTGCAAAGACCATCACAAAATGTACTTCGAAAATACGATAGTCTGACTACTGAGTGATGCGGTACACGAATGTGCGACTCACCTCGTCGGAGACGTCGCGGTCGAAGGAGGCGATGGGCGCGGGCCCGCGGCGCGGCCGGCGCTCGGCGCTGGCCGCCATGCGCCCGCCGCCGCCGCGCGCTCGACCCGCGCTGCCCGCGCTCACATCGGGCGCCGCTTTCCGGCTGCGGACGAGAACTGGCATCAGCTCTAGCGTGACTGTTGCATTGCCTGACATCTTTCACACTTATTGTATTTAGGCGTCTCAATATTTTTGTATGAGCCTATACCTACCTATCTTCTGGACACCAATACAAACAAGTATTTTATGACACAAAACCTTGTAGAGCGTCAGGTTTCCGAAATAAGCAATCAAAGCTGTGCTGGTGGCGCCATCATCGAGTAGACTATAACTTTGATACCTCATATATCGGAAACCTAATACATAAAAGATTTTGTCTCATAAAATAATAGGTAATTGCTTAAGTATTCATGCCAAGTATTAACTAATACAGGTTTTATCAGCACTGGTCGATATTTTGAAAAAAACCAAAATATTCAAACCCCATTGAAAATACAAAAGTACCTGGATGACCGGGCTTTGTTCGGTATATTTTTTGGTAAATCGTGTTTTTTGGAAATTACATTTAAATACGAATTACATACTTACTGATGAAATATTGAATACAATGATACAAATTGATCTTATCGATCTAATAATAAAAAAGTATGAACTGGTTATATAAAATTAATATAACCAGTTCATACAAATAAGTTCTCACAAAAATATTTTTTCTCCAAAAGGAACTTGAAAAAAATAATCGGACTAGAGACATCTGGATTCGAACCTGGTTCTACGGGTTTCGGTCCCCTCCCCAAGTCCCCTCTGATATGACGACGGGATGGAGACACAGTAAACAGATACAACTCTGTTTACTGTGATGGAGATGTGCAATTGTTTCCAAATCTGTCTAAAATTCTTATCGTAGTCCGTCATGTAAGTAATTCTTGGAATTATTGAAACATCCAACTTAAGTTTGTGAATAAGAAACGAAGGAGAAAAGAAAAAAGAAGAGAAAGAAAAAAAGGAGGAGGTTCTCAATTCGGCGCGTATCTTTTATCCATTGAAAATGATTATCAATTGTATTTTTGGCCATAGCTCCGAGGATTTTGGGAGTATCGAGATGGAAATAGTACGAAGAGTTGAGGAATTCATCGAGCGATACGTGAGCGTTTTTCGAATTTTGAAAATAGCCGATTTTCAAAATTCGAAAAACGCTCACGGTAACTTTTTGGAATTTGAATAATATAAAAAAAGGTTTTTAGGGGGTGTGAGTTTGCTAAACTTGTTGCTTGCTTGCTTGTTAATATTTGGGAAAAAACCGACTTAAGAAAATATGAAAAAAGGGTCCTAAGGTATTAGTTTAGAACAAAATGCTACAAAATGGAGAAAAAATTTTGAAAATCGGTTAATAATTGGGACTTGTAGGTGGTCCCTTTAGATTTGGAATTGTAGAAAAACAGGTATAATTTCCGTATATAAAAAGTGATGTAGCTTCTATGATTATTGACCGATCGTCATGGTAATGGTGTTAAAAGATGCGGATGCAGGCGAGAAGAATATTCGAGTTGGAATTTTGAAAATCGCTTACTTGAAAAAATTTTCAAAAAAAAATTTGAAAAAAAACACTATCTCTGTGCCGTTCTAGCGTGATTGAGTAACAAACATGCCTTTGAGGTTTTTTTGGTTCCCCCGGGAACCAAAGGGAAGTCGCAGGCTTCAGCTAGTACTCGTATAAAATATTGAAAACCAAATATAGGGACGGTAATATATTGAACACGTAGGTACTCACACATAATAATCTACTTGAAGGGAAATGCCAATTTTAATTAAATTGACATTTGCAAGCCCTGCACAGAGAATATGTTTACAAACGAAATTTCACACATTAACTAGGTATCTTCCGTTCAACACATTCCCTTAAAAATCAGCGCAACGGCATGACTCTTTTGTATTATCATTTACAAAATTCTAAACGGGCCAATAGGTACGTATATTCATTCTCATGTATGCATGTACTAAATGCTCATAATTAGCAAACGTCAGATACTAAGTACACTTCGTCGAGTGCTTATTTTGCGGGATGGTCGCATTCGCAGGCAGCGGCCCAGCGGGTCAATAGGTCGTAAGGTTCACGATTACGTTCGGAGCTTCGAGTTCGATGACATCACGAGTTTTTCTAATGCAGTCTGACTCTCGGAGGCATACGTACTGGCCGAGCACAACGAGCGCACCGGATCGATCCGCCTCTGGTACACAAGTGATGTCGCGTGCCCACGTACTCGTGCCGGAGTCGCGTGCCGGAGTCGCGGGGCTCTCGGCTGCGGCTCGGGAGGCGCGGCCGTCACGCGTGCCGCCGGCGGAGGACGGCGGCGAATGCCGCGCCGCGCCGCACGCCCAGCGCTGCCGCGCCGCGCATGCGCCGCGTCGTTGCCGTCCCGTGGCCGACTCAATTAGCTGAGGCCGGAATCGATTGACAACATCGCGGCACGCATCGATACAATATTCAATTGACATTTTATCAGCCTTCAGTGCGTGCCTGTTTAGAACTCGATGTTCGAGCTTAGGGGTTGCTACCCGGCAGAGTGTCGTAACGACACGGAACCTAGCCTAGCTTAGAATATTTGTATCTGACCTCTCTCTATTCGATAGCAGTTTGGTTTCGTGTCCGCTCTTGTTACTGATAGTGGTGGTCGATTTCATGCGATTGCGTTAGGTTATAAATTATTGCGCAGTTGAAATTCAGTTTACCGCGGTGGTAGAACCCAAAAATGCAGGGAGCCGACTGTTCCAAATGCTCTGGCAATGATGTAATGTGACAGGTTGTAATAAGATACCGAGTGCCACCAATAACCAACGACCCAGCGACCCAGTTACCGGGGCACGCTGCGACCCAGGGACAGCAGCCCGCCTGCCTGCCCTCCCTATAGCTCATACCACACGTTGACGCTACACGAGTCTTGGGCCCGTCTTAATTAACGGACATCGAGCTAAGAACAGGTATTCAAGCATCAAACAATCTGTACTTAAGACCAATACTTGAGTAGGTACCTGTTCTTATCTGATGTCGGTTCGCTAGTAAATCTCTAGATGTAGATTAATATCAGTAATATTATGAACATATATAGTATAATGTGCAACTACGTCACAGGGAGAAATATAATCTTTTTCCGTTGATGGATGCATGATCAATTCCAAAGCAACCATCTTTTTCCACATTCAATAGCATATGAAATGTCATTGCTGCAAATAGGTTGAGTGCGATTCCGATAGTAAGTCTCATGTTGAGCACCGAAGCTTTTGTGTTTGGCACCCAACGTGGGACCAATGTTAGATGATGATTCCAGTGATTTTATTCTCAATACGCCAAATTACATCGTTAAGTACTTTAGTCATTGACCGAGCGAAGCGAACGCGGTCTCTGAGTCTACTTGAGTGATTTTGCACTTGTCCGTCCTAGGGTTGCCAAAAAAAAATTGGCTTTCAAAGTGGAGATTTTCTAACGTCCAAAGTTGACCTCAGAACACTCAATTTTCTGAAAGATTGAGCCTGAAACTTGATCAATTATTTGAATTATATCCTGTACTTGAACAACAAGTACTAAAATTAGATAAATATTATAAGGAAACGAAATTATTTAATTTTTATTGAGCTTCAGTATTTTTAACAGAACTTCACAAGGATGTCAATAGATGGCGCTCTGTAAAAGTTTATTCGTTTCTCCAATAACTCTTTAGCTCTTTTGCGTCTAATGTTAAAAGTTAACTATTACAATATATAGTTGAAACTATCTTATGGATACCGCGAGGTCTCAGTAGATATTATAAGGAAACGAAATTATTTAATTTTTAATGAGCTTCAGTATTTTTAACAGAACTTTACAATGACGTCAATAGATAGCGCTCTGTAAAAGTTTATTCATTTCAAGTGCTTACAAATAATGGACGTTAGCACCAAATTACGTGGAATAAAAAAATAGTCTACTGATAGTATTGATATTTTATAATTCGTTTATTGTCCAGAACATGGTACATTATAAATTATTACAGTTAATACCATCTTGCGTCGAGAAGTGGTACTAATTAACTTTGACATAATATTTGTGGATATGTAATTGTTATACGGCTGCCTGAAAAAAGGAGTAAGTATATTGTTTTCAGGGTTCATGTATGTATGTATGTATGTATGTATGTGAGTTTGTATATTCCACCATAACTTCTATACGCCCGAACCGATTTTGATAAATGAAGTATCGCTAGAATCCCTAGCTTATTCCGGGTGACATAGACTAGTAATATTTTTAAAATCAATAATAAATAAAAATTAATTAATAAATAAAATAAGATCTAGAAAATGATGAGTAGATTCCAAAAATATATAATACTATAGTTCAATATCCAGTGATTCACAAAAAAATATCATTTAATAAAAATGTGAATAAGATTCCTGAGGCTATATATGCAAATCGCTTCTTAGGTATCGTAGGCTTCGTATTTTTTAATTCGCTATATTTATTAACTAATCTAATTCATTGTTATTTTTCGTTTGTTCATTATACCTACTAAATTCAGAACTAAATATAGGTATCTCTATATCGCGATATCTTGCAATGTATTACTAATGCAAGCTGATTATTTCCGCCACCTTGCGTTTAGTAGTTCTGATATTTAGGCCATCGAAATATTTATTAGTCTAAGATTTAAGCTATAAAATAACACACAGATATCAAGTTGGCGCATGTAGTTTTAACCAAGTATAATTATTAATTAAATACTGAAACTATCATAACACACCGCGAGGTCTCAGTTCGGGGCGAACTACTAGTTGGTTATAGAAGTTATTAAACATACTTTTATGTTAGTATCCCGTATATCATTCGTAGAGAGCTGTGATATCGAGCAGATGACTGACGGCCTAGGTTTTCAGACGGGCGGGGTTTTGTTGGTATTTGGAATCGCTTGGTTTAACGGTGAAGGACAATATTATTGTGGGGAAACCAGCTGCACGCCCCGACCATCTTCTCCGCGCTTGGCCAGCTTAGCTCGGTGCCAAACCCTTCTAATTGCGAGAGGAGACTCGTGGTCGAGATGATGATGATATCAATCGTATTAGCCGTACCAAACGTTGATTAGTGTATTTATTAATTCGTTGTGAACAAAATATCAGCATGCATTCAGCCATTTCTGGCGAACAATAGTTAACTTGTACCCGTATGCTCGCAATTCGCGAACCAATATTCAGCCTCATTTTGATTGATGATTGAAAATATCGATATTACCAGTTTTCTGCTAAAAGTGTGAAATGGATGTTCAAATAAAAAACTAGTAGGCTCATCACAAGAGTAGTAAATTTATTGACAACAAAACATTACGTCCACCACAGTGGATGGAGCTGGCAGTCTCACTGCAGGCCTGCAGTAACCACGCCGGCCGACACGCAGGCCTGCAGTGAACACGCCGGCCGATACGCAGGCCTGCAGTGACCACGCCGGCCGACACGCAGGCCTGCAGCGACCACGCCGACCGACACGCAAACAGACCAAGCTGTTATACGAACGTTACAATATATACTTATGCACGGATACAACAATCGATATAATATTGTTTTCTCAACTATATTTGTTTACACTAGGGGTAACCATATAAGACAATGCTCTTATCGATAAACATATTTTATAAGTTTGAATAAGACAATAATAAATATCTTCAACAATACGATATTTTTTTATTACTTATTGGTTCAAGTTATTATTTTTCTACACCAGTAACTAGAATGTAAGTAACAGTATGGATTCATGATCTTACATCAGTTATTTATTAATTTACTATTAAAATATACTGTAAGTAAACAAGATAATAAAATTTTATATAGCTGTCATTATAGTAGGGGAGCCCAAGAGAGTATTTCTGATGATCAGTTTCATTTATTTACTATTCTGATCTGCTGTCCTAGACAGACCCACCAATATACAGGGTTCATATATGGTGAAGGTTACTCTATACAGGGTCCAAAGAATCCCCCTTTATATTAATCTGCCGCGCTGGAGTAAATTCAAAAACCCCTCTTGGGCTCCCCTACTTTTAACTTAAAAAGGAAATGGCATTCACAGATTCAATGATAATACTATAGTAATGCACATGTATATATAGCAAACTTTTGTAACTAAAATGTTTATTTGTAGCTATTTGTGCTTAATCTACATGCAACATTGACGACTGTTAGAATTTAGATACATTCCTACCACCAATACACCAATTGCCAAAACACGCGCTGTTCTCCAAATATCACGATAGCAGAACTCATTGATATAAATATAACTAGCCATAACAGTTATTATTCGTGTTTAAGTTTTATGAGTAGCTAGCTAGCTAGGTACGCCGTATTACAAACGCCTGTAAAAACAGTAAGAAATCATGTAGCAAGTAAGAAAGCTAAGTAGTTATATAGTGTAGTCTTATAGCTAAACATATTATTATTATGTAATAGAAGTAACAAAGAAGTTAAAAACCATTTTAACAGCAACATTAGGTAGTATTAATAGATTAGTTTTACTTTGTTGTTTACCACTTTATTGGTACCTACTGAATGGAAATATTTTAAGTAAAAATTAATGTATCTTTTGCTTTGCTTCGCATTTTGTATATAATTTATTATTGGACCTATTATATTTCTAGGATCTTGTCCCATTTTTATTTTTAAGTTTTACCTACTTAGGAAGAATATTCGGATTTCGGTCCGTCGTCCGGAGTATTAGACGTTCAGTTGAATACAATTAGGTACTAGGTGCATAATTTTGCTACGATATGCTCTTACGTAGTATTTTTATTGTAAGCGACGCGACTACATTTTTTTGTTAAAATTAATTGTTATGCTTACACAAAACCTCTCACGGCTCACCTGTTATAAAAATTCTTATCATAATAACTCTAACACTATCCTAGTATGAGAGAGCGGTGGGATCGTCCGATAGGTTGCTATAAACAATAATTATTAATATCAAAAAATTATATTAATTATTTATGTACAAGTTCTTTTACCCACACTCTAAATGGAACTATCAGAACCAAAAGTCAATGGTTTCATTTATAAATTATCACACGTCTACTTCTTATTCATATCGATTAAAAGTATAACCATCTGAAATATTATAATATTATATGGCATATTATAGCGCTGGAACACTAACATGAACATGAACTATACAAGAATTATACAGGTTAGTATTTGAACAGGTAACTTGCGAGCGACTCTACCCGTGTGCGGCTAGCCTAACAGTTGGTTAACACTCTACATATATACCTAGTATATATCTACATAACATCTCGTTTTACATACAATAAATATTTCTCATATCATTTATAATTCAAATTTAAGTTAAATTTTATTTAGGTATCTAACGAACATTGTCATCTTTCATAATATTATATTCTCTTTTCCACTAGTTTCACAAATGCATTCATCTTCTTTCATTAGATAGCATAATTAGCACATTTAACAAAAAAAGAGTACCTATGTATTTATTTACAACATTTATATGCTCTTTGGTTAGAGTCAGAGAAGCTCAATTTTTGAAGAAAAGCATAGGTTTTGCTTTTGGCATTAATTTTAGTTTCAACCATTTTTTGGATTTATATAATCCATGGAGAGAGTTGTTCAACTAGCCCGCATGTCGGCTAATGTCAACGTACGTCGTATACGCTATAACATGCGGCTACAGCGACAGAGGCTTGCGCTCGGCGGGCCGCCAGGCGCACACTTCACGAGTCACGTCAGATCGCCCTGTCGCTGTAATAGCGCAACACTGCACTGTCGGTGTCGGGTGCCGCAGCTCTAGTCGGAGTCGGAGTCGGAGGAGGGCGGCTGCGGCGGCGGCGGGGGCTCCGCGGGCCGCTCGGGCTCCTTGCTGGCCGCGAGCGCGTAGGCCGCCACCGTCTGCCCGCTCGTGCGCTCGATACCCACACTGCACGTGCGAACACACACTCATATCATATCTCCAAATTAACGCGTAAGTCAAGTGAATCTACCACCACCGGTTTTTTATTTATTTTTATCCTTTATTCAACAAAAATAGGTTTTTACAAATTACATCTTCACGTCCTGAACTCTCGTGAGTTTAAATGTTCGGAATATTGGAATGTGATTCCTGAACCACCAAGAAATTTAGAGCCCTATTGTGTTGTTATATTTTGTTCGTCCAGATTGAGTGGCCCGTTGTTTGCATACAGTTAACCTGGATTTGTGTTGGTGTAATTAAGGCCCCACACGCCGCGCCGGCCCAGCATCGGCAAACCAAAATAATATGTGGATCGTGTGTTCTTGCCGATACAAGCGTTAATAGAAGCTTGCCATTTGTGGATAAGCCAAATGTCTTGTTTGTCAGAGATTGTTGTGGTTCCATGCTGGACCAGCGTGATATTAAAATGTCGGACCAACAATGTACAGATTGCTTGCTCAGAGTTATTTTGCGAAGCCAGAATGAAGTCCCACATTGGGCGCCAAAACGAATTATAATATCAATGATGAGACTATGAGGTCAATTTTCAATGAGATATACTTCCCTGTGCCCAGTACTCACTATTCAGTAGTAGGGCTAGCATGCGCACAACGAGTAAAATTATGTCTACCCATTATTTCTATTTGTCTTCCAAAGCTAACATGGTTACACATATGACTCGTCTCGTTACGTCAAAAGTAGAGATAAAAGTAATATTTCTTATCTGTGGTAGCTTCCTCTTGGAACCCTTACATGCCGACAACTTTTTTCTTGTAATATCAACGTACTGTATTCTGTGGTAATATGTTCAGACTCATAATCTCATTGGAATAATTTTTAAATATTTTTTAATATATTCCTAATGAGTACTCACATTTCATATTTGCACGCTAAATAATAGAATATTAAAGACGCCTTAGCATTGTAAACATCTGTACATACTCAGATTCAGCAAATAAATTTCATTAATTCATTAAATATACCGGATTTTGTGCATGCTCTCTCTCTCGTCGCGAGATACCTCGTTGTGCGCATGCTAAGCCTGCACGGGGAGCATACTCGTACATAGGCAGTGAGTACTGTGTAAGCTGTCTGTAGTGTGAGGCTTCTTCTTCTTCATGGTGATGCGGCTTTGCAGGGCTCTGTAACGAGACCCAGCATCACTTTGACCGTTGCCGATCTATTGTGATCGCCACTATCTAAAGTTCCTGGCCAATACTGCTTGCTGCTCGGAACAGCAGCAACTTTTTGGCCTGGATGTTCTTTGCCTCCTCAGGGTCTACCTAGTGTTTCCCTAAGAGGAGGTTACGTTTGTGCATTAAAGCGGGGCAGTAGCAGATAAAGTGCAAAGGTGTTTCCTCAGCCTCACAGCAGAGCCTGCACACATCTGTTTCTCGGAGCTTTAGGTTGAACATGTGTCCGTTCAGCTCCACAATGCCCCGTCAGTGCCCGCGCTAATATGCACAAGTTTTTCCTACTAAGCGCTGTGCCGCTGCGGCGACCTTCTTATTGAAGGATTTGACTAGCGCTTTGGAGTGTTTCATTCCTGGAAGATCTCGCCAGCGAATCAGTGTTTCATAATAGCAGTAGGTCAACAGGGGTAGTTCGTGTGAGGCTACGTACATGTACTCGTGCCTGGCGAGGTAACGCACGTATTTCTCGGGCGGGTCGCCGTCATGCTGCTGCAGCGACACCGAGCGCACCGTCGTGTGCGACACCTGGACACACACACACTGGGATCACACGCTAAACGAACACTCAACACCAATTGGCTATTTGACAACTAGTCAAATCAGCAACTTTTTTCAAACGTCAAAACGCGTGCTCGATAAGGATTTTGTACGAAATTTTAAGTTGTGACGTCATCAAAGTTCGACGCACTTTTTTTACTTTAATCGATAGTTTAAAATGGTTATTCAAAATAAAACTAGCAAAGGACGTGGATATTACGACTTTTGGGAGATCCTTTATTTAATAATCACTAAAAAATTAGTTATTTCACTACTAGTCAAATACCCAATTGTTTAAAGTAAATGGTTTCCCATAGGCCTAGCATCGGTGCTATATGGAATCCTAGCACGGAGCAATGAATGATCTATAAGATCGTACTTTGACTCCAATTAGAGATACGGAGATCGAGACAGTTATATTATGTAACACAGACCAACTCACCACATTTGACTCCAAATACTTAGTCTTAGAAAAGTTCAAGTACGCTCTGTAGATGTTAGCATCGGTGCTGACATAAGCTTTCCCAAGTTTGAAAGAAATCAAGATAAATACTTAATATCAAAAATTAAGTACCTACTCTTTACATTTAATTATCATGATTATTTTCTCATGGCTGTTTGAATCGTTTAACTGTCCAAGATTCCACCTGATATCCGAACCTGCTTGGAACTGGATCACCTCTACAAGTTTATGAAAGTTAAAGTAATGACACGCCTACAATTTCACAATAGCGTTACGGATAATCATGCTGAGGAATTCCAGATGTTTTGGAAGAAATTCAGGGATAAGAATATTCAGCGTAATCAAATCTCCTTCGAATTCCTTTACCAAATACTAGTATTAAATGTAGTTGTTTTTGTGGTGCGATATAATACAGAGTACAGACCTGCGTGGCCGGCATCGTGAACTCGACGTAGGCCCACTTGGCGAGCTCCTCCGGGATCTGGTCGTACGACGTGAGCGCCATGCGACACACCAAGTTGTGCGTAGTGTACGCGCCTACACACAACACACCACGTTACACACAAACAATTAGCTGCCTACACGGAACTGAGCTGAAGTAAGTTTTAATTTGAATGAGTTCTTAATGAGGTCCTCTGGTCCCACAAAAAGTACTGAGCCCACATCTCTGGACCTGGAAAGCTGAAATTTTGCACAGATTTAGACTTTTTTACTAAGACAGACACTATGATGTAGGGTGGTGAAAGGTCGGATTTTACGTGATTCCCCCAGCAGCGGAACCGCATTTAGATACCATATTGGGCGCCAAAACGTAATAGCGAAAAATTTCTCGTTTATATCACGGATCGTCAGTGAGACATGTCGTATTGTATCTCTAGGGCACAGATATATGTTTTAATAAATAAAAATCCAGTGTTTTACCCCAAATGGATCAAAATGGCGAAAAATTCAAGACTGTCAATGTAAGTGATTGTTTTAAAAGGTTGCAAAACAAATTCTGTTGGATGCTTCATGCTTGCGAGAAACTCGGTACCAGCAGGAACTAACTTTCATTAAACAACGTGATACATAAAGTTAAGGGCAGTATCACACGACGTCGCGCACCGACGCGGCCAGCGGTGATGCGGATCTCATGAAAGTGCTGTGAGCCGTGTTCGTACAACATATGGAGCACGACCTTGGCCCTCCTTGGGCAGGCGCGGCATGCGCCACACGATGGCGCGGTGCTGGTGCTCGTACTTGGCCTGGCCGGACGTCACCTCGATGAGCGACTCCTGCAGCGTGTCAACGGCGCCCAGGAACCGCTCGATGCCCTTGATCTTGCCGGTGCGTCTGCGCATAACCAACGGTGGCGTTTACGAATGCTCACGACGATATCTCATGAGGCGGTAGTTATGCTAAGCTTGTCATGAAAATTAAACAGGAAATTATAGATGAGAAATGAGATGCAATTTTCCAAATTGAAGAAAGTCGCTAGTTAATTATCTCTAATTTTTTTTGGGAATATATCACTGAGTCAAAAAAATTTTTTTTTATCCACTACATGTTATAGGCCTATTACACAGCACTTTTCACAGGGACCCTTATACTTGAATCAGTGTAGTGTAATAAGTAATAATTTGATTCTTATTGCTGTGCACGCCCACCCTTACCGCAGGGCCCTGTGGAAAATGCAGTGTAATAGGCCTATTAGCCCTTGACTGCGATCTCACCTGATGATAAGTGATGATGCAGTCTAAGATGGTAGCGGGCTAACCTGTTAGGGGCATGGCAGTTATATTAAACCCATACCCCTATTCGGTTTCTACACGGCATCGTACCGGAACCCCAAATCGCTTGGCGGCACGTCCTTGCCAGTAGGGTGGTAACTAGCCACGGCCGAAGCCTCCACCAGGCCAGACCAGGGAAAATTCAGAAATTATAAATTCCCAAATTGACCCTGCCGTGGATCGAACCCGGGACCTCCGCATGTTAAGACAACAGCGCTACACACTAGTGGTGGGTCGTTATCGTATTTTCGACAAACGAAACGTAACCGTTTCGCCGACGACGAAAACGGTTGCACAAAACGGTTATCGTTGCAACTGGTTTGCAAACCAGTTGCGACGACAACCGTTCTTTAGAACGAAACATATTTGGTATTAGGTAGGTTAGTCTACTGGTAATACATTAACATTATCGACTGTATGTCATAGGCATAAAGTTCACTTTTGATTGTAAGAACTGTTTTGAGAACGAACGTGTCGTTGAATAAATTCATTCTCGACTGTATGTCATCGACATAAAGTTCACTTTTGATTGTAATAACTGTTTTGAGAACGAACGTGTCGTTGAATACATTCATTTTCGACTGTATGTCATCGACATAAAGTTCACTTTTGATTGTAATAACTGTTTTGAAAAACGAACGTGGAACGAGGACGACTACCAGTTATTCGAAGACTGGTTTGTGCAACGAAAACTGTTAACTGTTTTACCCAGGACGTAAAAACGGTTTCACCGTCGCAGAGCCGAGAACGGTTTTTTGAAACGGTTTCTCGTCGCAACGCCCACCAGTACTACACACTGCGCCACGGAGGTCAAAAATTGACGATCGCGAGTTGAGGCATCTAGAATTACGTAGGCTGGCACACTGCTAGCACCCGGTAACGCGTAATGAGCTCTGCGCGGCACCGGCACGGCACGCTACAGCTGCACGCACTGACCTGTGCGCAGACTTGACGGAGCCGTAGCGGAAGTGCTTCTCGACGCGAAACAGGTAGATCCAGCACTCGGGAATGGGGAAGCGGATGGCCACGTCCTCGCACGGCACCTGCCCTAGCGCGCGCGACGCGAAGCCCGGCACCAGCACGTCCGCGCGCAGCTCCACCTGCAGGCACACTCTACAGCTGCACATCCGCCCCACGGTAACTTAGCTTAGCCAAGATGACAGGCCCCTTGACGACAAAGGCTAGAAGAAAAACACCGGGGTACAGCGATACCCCGCGCCCCGCCCAGGTAAGGAGGCCATGCCTCGATGCCAACACGCGCGGTTGTCAAACATGGTGCAGTCTTATGGTCAGGGGAACTTGTACAGGATACCGATTTTCTTACTCGTAATTCAACAGTATTGTCATTCATTCTTACTCCACTAACGCTACTGACCGACGTGACTGTGTTGAATTCTAATTCTTTACAAGTTTATTAATTGGGCAGGCAGGTAACGCCAAGACATGACAACAAAATGACAAAATCAATAAAACTCAAACGCAATATGATGTAGGTACATCATATCGTACGTCGTAACAAAAATAAGGCTGATAAGTCTGACGAATCTGTTGACGAATAATGGACGCGATTGTCTTCTCAGTTCTCATAAGTCAAGCGTTGAACTGTTTACCCTTCTTCGGTTCTTCTACTAACGTTGGTATTTTGTCACCCGCATTTCGTGCTGAAATAAGTACAGTTTCAAGTCCATAACAGGCTACCTTATTTCCGGTGACGCACCACACCGCTTTCAGCTGGAGAGGCAGCTCGCGGTTCTTGGGCGGCCGCACGCGGAATCGCATCAGCTCGATGTAGCACGCGTCCGGCGGCTTGAACCTGACATACGCACACACGCAGGTTATACAGCTGAGCACGTGACCGCACCAAGATCATTAATTTTCGGCTTCGGAGGAAATAATTCGGGATATTATGCAAATTCTTTCTCAAGGCTGTCCTCGGCGCATTTCACAATGTTTTAGGTTTAGAAGAACCCATGCCCGGTGCATAGGAGTGTGACATAAATGAGGAAAAGTGGGCGAGCGCGTGTAAGATGTCACACATAAAGTGGAGTTCCGTAGTCGAAGTGATCGCTAAAACTTTGGCGGTCTATGTCATAAACAGTAGTTTTGTTTTTCTCAATTTTTTTATTCGGGGGAAAAATTCGAGGGGATCGACCGAATCCTACAAAGCGTTCTGTTTCCACAGTAAGTGTCAAGCGACGTACTTGATGATCTTGTCGTCGTCGAAGGCCTGCGGCGTGACGCACGCGTGGAACTCGGGCTCCTCGACGCGGATCCACTCCTCCGTGGCGACGGGGATGATGTCGTGGCGACCCACCACCTCGCGCCCCTGCCGCCGCAGGTCGTTCACCCCCAGCTCCACGTCCGGCATGCCTGCCCAGTACCAGAAACGTGCGTTGCAATCAAAGCGCTTAGTTGATCCTTCGAGACGCTCGGTCACAACATGACTGACTGATTTTCAACTCTACCTTCTATGAACTTCACGTGAAGGGCTAACGGGAGTTAAATTTTATCAGGCTTCAATTTTTTTGATAAATACTTCTAATCTACAAGTAGTCGCACGGGTCTTCTCCGGTTGGCCCGTGACGGCCAAGCGGGGGTACGGGCTTCGAGGCCTGGCCTCCTTGAATTGGTAAGCTAGATGGAGCATAGGGTATCTACATCAAAGGATAGATAATCGACTGAAAACTTATAAGTCACATCGAAGTTTTCTGAGAATAGGGCTATATAACGGTATATACCGTTCAAACTTATAACGGTCGGACCAGAAGGGTCTCCGGGCACAGCACCAGCCCGGAGGAAGATCTTCCTATTGGTGAAGATGAGTACACATCAGTCACTCGCCCCGTACACCAACTCTACAAGTCTTATCATTAATTAATTTATTGATAAGTGTCGGTCGTTCGGAGCGAGTGTCAGGCGGCAACTGCTCACCGCTCAGGAAGCCGAGGAAGAAGACGCGAACGCGCGCGATCTGCTTCAGCACCGCGCCCTCCGCGTCCTGCTGCACGTGCAGCTCGTCCACCGCCGTGACCTGCACCTGCGCATCACCACACCCGTCAGTCGTTACTACTCGCGCGCCCAGCGCTGACGAGCCGCTCAATGCGACGCCACCTAATGACCCACTTATGGTGCGCCTATGTCTGTCCGGTCACATTTTGCATATTTTAGTAACTAATAGCTGATAACCGTGAATTCTTTCGCGTGGATTGAGGAGTTTCGAGGAGGCGTTCGGAGGATTACCGGGAATAAAGGAGCCTATATGTGTTATTCCAGACTATCGTCTATCTCCGATCCAGATCCGTTCAGTCGTTCTGGCGTGATTGAGTAACAAACATCCATCCATCCAAAGTTATTATTAAAAATATTAAGCCTTCGATATAGATTAGTACAGATTAACTACAAACTTAAAATTTGTAATTTAAATTGAAAGAATTCGAAAAATAACTACCTATTTATTACAAAAGGGGCTAAAATTGGGAGGGTCAACATTTTAAAGTTTTGTTACTATACTTAATCAAGACACGCGGAAGCGTGTCCAGCCAAAGTTCAAAAAAACTGGCGAGCAGCACCGTGTGTAATATTACACGAACCATTTGGAGCCACTTTTGACCCCCTCATAACTCAAAAACTATTTCACATAAACATGTCAAATTTGGCGCATATATTGAGACCCGTGAGATACATATGTGCTCCAAATTTCATAAGCACACCTCAAATGGTTATTTAGATATAAACGTACAAAAATCGTCATTTTTATGATCTACCTAGGTATAGATCAAAACTCTGACACGGGGCATACTACCATTGCTTAAAGCCGTATTATTTTAATACTGTTGACGTTTATGTTGTAGTGTTATAATCAGGGCCTTTGCACTTAGAACATTTTTCTGTTGTATGGGGATGTTAGTTCCGCAACTCCCTAAAGGATGGCGCTCATGGCGCTTATCTTGTACTGAAAGTATGTATACTTAAAAGTCTGTGATCAGGGTCTGTGATGGCGCTGAACTAAGTGTTCGTTCAGAAGCTTATGTTTTAGATTAATTAATGATTTTGCCATTTATATAAACACAAAGCTAATAATATATAAAGCTTTTTTTTTAGCAGAATATGAGTTATCTTAGATAATTTATAAAGATTTATCTGTTATAAATTAAGTTTAGTGGAATGAGTTAGAAGTTTAATGAAACATTTGTGTTTTAATTTCCAAACGTGGACAGCCGCCATTTTAAAGTTTGAAATTCGACATTGACATTGACGTTTTCGGCATGCCGGATGCCGGGTGGACAAAATTATAATTTTTTTGATAAATTCGTTACAATGTGAAACTATTTAATAGAGTGTGTATTAAGTGCGTACGATGTGAAAAACATGAAACTGTGGAATAATTGTTATACTTTAGGGATATTTTTGTAATTGATATAAGTGATATATAAGAGAAAATAATCAACATGCGTTTCATTTACTAACATCTGAACATCTTTACAGTTTGTGTTTATCGATTAATAATTTATCTTAATTATTACAAGGTCACATAATTCTATAGTTGCAGAATTAGGTGATCTTGTAATAATTAAGATAAATTATTATACAATACACTTTGTAATATATAATACTATAGCATTGTGCTATAGTAACTAGAAACTGTACTTTTAGGTACCTACTTAATAATAATTCGTATATGAAAACTAGCCAAGCCAAAGCCTTAGTCTTCAACATTTTATACTAAGTTATAAGAAGAAATGCTATTTTAAGTTGTTATAAAATAATATATGTTGTTATAAATAAATTTCAGGACTGACCATTGAACTTGGCACCCATTTAGATCTCACTTCTTTTGTCGCTGAAGTCAACAACCAAGGCATATATATCACAATTTCGAATTTACCTCTCATTTCACATTTATGTTTTTGATGGGATAAATAAATTGCAGGACTGACCATTGAACTTGGCACCCATTTAGATCTCACTTCTTTTGTCGCTGCAGTCAACAACCAAGGCATATATATCACAATTTTGAACTTGGCTCTCATTTTACATTTAAGTTTTTGATGGGATATATTTTACCACATCGAGTGTCATCAAACATAAGTGCTTCATTTGCACAAATTCTTTGCACAAATTCTGTTATTTATTTTTAAGTCTCTTAGTTTTTCACTTGACGATAGATATCATAATGATCATGAAAAGTGCAATAATGTAACATCAGACTCCAAAGTCTTACCATCTGGAAAAATTACGTGACACGATGAGAAATATCATCTGCATCTGAACATATTACTGATGGCCACAATTACTTACAGCCAAGTGACATATTAATAATAACAATCAATAAGACCGCTCATAAATTTTGGCGGTTTGCTTTGTTGTTTCACATCATCAGTATGGCTAGCATGCGAACAACGAGTAAAATTATATCTACCCGTTATCTCTATTTCTCTACCGAAGCTAACATGGTTACTTTTCTCGTTACGTCAAAAGTAGAGATAAAAGTAATATTTCTTATCTGTGGTATTTTTGTCTACGAACCTTTACATGTCGACTATTTTTTTCTTGTAATATACCGCATTTTGTGCATGTAGAGTAAATGAAAAATTAGGCGGCAACGACAACATCTCTCTCTCTCATCGCGAGATATTCTCGTTGTGCTAAGCACACAGGTCGCGCGACACGTACCTCCTCCATCTTGTAAGTGAGCGCGCGGTCGCGGTGCGCGGCCAGGCGGAACAGCGCCTCCTCCACGCAGCACGAGAACTGCTTCACGTCCTCGTAGCTCAGCGAGCCTATCTTGAACAGCTGTGACACCTGCCCACCGCAACCAGTTCGCGTTTAGAACAGCTGGTACCCAAGCAGCACGAACTTAAGCTGAGTCTACTTGAGTGAATTGGCACTTGTCCGTCCGTCCGTCCATCTGTCAGAGCCTTATTTAAAACTTCTGAATTACTGAACGTAATTACATGAAATTTAAATAAACATAATGTATAAACCAATGCCCTCCAGCCAAATATGGCTCAAAATGTTATAAAAATCTTTATTTCAGGGGGCTCTCATAGAAGCGAATGCGAAGTTAAATATAGTAGTAATTATAGCGTTACTTATGGTAGCGATATATAATTTTAAAGATAATTCGGAATAGAGTCCAAAAAATACATTTTTTTTTATTTTTCCCCTAAAATTGACGAAATGGGGGGCTTTCAAAGTGGATATTTTCTAACATCCAAAGTTGACCTCAGAACTCTAAATTTTCTTAAAGGTTGAGCCTAAAACTTGATCGATTATTTGAATATCCTGTACTTGAACAATAAATACTAAAATAAGATAAATATTAAAAAGAAACGAAATTATTTAAATTTTAATGAGCTTCAGTATTTTTAGTAGAACTTCACAATGATGTCAATAGATGGCGCTCTGTAAAAGTTAATTCGTTTGTGACCCGCTGTACCCACTCACAGAACGAGCTGCATTTTAGTAAAATACTGTAGGTATAAGTATTCCGTCCACGCAAGCGGATGACGATTGACGTGATCAGATTCGGCGCGTTTTAATGCGTACGGTGCAGTGAATGGATACCGCGAGGTCTCAGTTCGGGGCGAACCAATAGCGGGCGTCGTAAATGATAAAAGAACATAGATTTGAATCGCTCCAGCAATGCTAAGGGCAGCGGTTATTCATGTACGAGTATCTACACATTGATGTGATTTCAAATTATTTTTTTCAAAAGAGCAACCACCGAGTTTATTGCTGGTTGTTCTAGGAAGGAATGATATTCCGAACAAGTGGTAGATTCAATCGACTATAAGAAGCACTTGTAAAAGATCTACCAAAAATTATATTTGTAAGTAAGTATTTGTATTTCTAAATGGATCTTATTCCATTTTATTTGGCTGGTGTAGGTTTTCGCTCTCAACTAGTAGCCCCTACAGTCTGACCTGAAGAACCAAATGGGGAAAAAAACCTCGTTCTGTGCCGTGTACCAAGGGCAGGTAACACCGTCACGAGTTGGGAAGGCTAGCGGTGTGGGGGTGAGGGGGTTAGGGGGTGAGGACAGTGACCTGCGGCGCGTGCTCCACGGGCAGGCCCAGCTTGCGCAGGTCGCTGCCAAACTCCTTGACGCCCTGGTAGTCGCCCTGGATGGCGTACGCCGCGAACTGCGACAGCTTGTTGGTGATGCGCTCCGCCTTCGTCACTTGCCCGGGCCTGGCCAACGCGGAAACATCGTCAATGCACATTCAAAACATAGCTTAAGTTTCACACCTGATCGCTGAAAGAGTAATAACTTATGTGCTTTTTTTTATTCCACTTCGAGTTAGCCCTCGACTTCGATCTCACCAGATGGTAAGTGACGATGCAGTCTAAAATGATAGCGGGCTAATCTGTTAGAGGTATGGCAGTTATATTAAACCCATACCTCTAGTCGGTTACCGGCACCGGCACGCTAAATCGCTTGGCGGTACGTCTCTGCCGGTAGGGTGGTAACCGGTAACTAGCCACGGCCGAAGCCTCCAGACCAGAGAAAATGCAGAAAATATATATTCCCAAAGTGACCCGGGACCTCCCACACAGACAACAGCGCTCCACATGTCGCCAGGAAGATCGCGCGTGCAGTTCCGCTGTGGAACTGTACCAGTACGCACCTGACGCCGGGACGCTCCTTGTAGAACACGTACTGCAGCTTCACAGTGAAGATCTTGCCAAACTGATCGAACTGCTGCGCAGCCACCTCCGACACCGAATAGCACGCCTGCAGCGGCAGCTCCTGCAGCGGCTCCTTGTCGCCCGCACTATTCAGCAGCTGCACCACCGGATTGTCGCCCACCGTCGTCAGGCGCACGAAGATCTTCTTCCAGAACCTGCCGATCCGAGCGTATTCATTACGGACCGGAGCCGATTTACTCTACATTGAAATCCAGGTAACAGGAGAGTCGCCGGAAGAAGCTGGTCGAGGAAAACTTTGCCAAAGAACGCCACCGTATCTGAGCCTTGGCCAGCCTCATCCAACGACTCCCCACAGTATTCTGCATATCGTTGCCTATCTGCCGCGACTTCGTCCGCATGATTGAGGTTTTTTGGTTCCCGCGGGAACTCTTTAATACGATACAAAGTAAATAAAAAGTAGCTTATGTGTTATTCCAGACTATGATCTATCTCTGTGCCAAATTTCATTCAGATTCGTTCAGCCGTTCTGGCGTGATTGAGTAACAAACATCCATTCATCCATCCATTTAAACTTTCGCGTTAATAAATATATAGTATAGAAGTATAAATGCATTGTGCTAGAGGGTGCCCCGCACTACACCTCCACACGAGAACTACCCGTTTCCATCGTCTATCGCTTCTACGAAAAGCATGACCAGGCCGTTGCTACTTTGCCTTGCCGATGATTCGGACTACGCCAGTGACCTTGGTTCTCATGCGCTGAATCGATCTAACTTCGAACTCCATTCTTCAAAGAAACTCCATCCCGTTAGCGACTCTTGGAGTCCCGCCGAATAGGCGAGATCGATTTCCAACCATGTCCCTTTACATTTTGATATAAAACAATGGTGATGAGTATCGTCAGACGCGGCGCACCTCTGGCCGGTGATCTTCTTCTTGTTGGGCTGTCGCAGATGCATCTCCCAGCCGGGCCCGTCGTACTTCACGCGCGGGAAGTCTTCCAGCGGCTGAGACACGTCGTCGTCGAACAGCGGCGTGGGCGGCGTCTCCCCTCCGCCGTCGCCTGCCCGCGGGCAACCTTCCTCTGTCGATGCCACATCATCATCTCAATTTATGTATGATATTTTAATTTATTGAAAATGTTACAAAATAACTTATACCTGGCTAGCATAACAATAAAAGCTTTTCACGCCACCTGGCGTTGTAAAAAGGAGCTTGGTACTTGGACGAGAGTTCGACACCGGGCACTCAAAAACTGTCTCTTGCGTAACAGAACTTTCATTTCGCGCTAGGTAGCGCTACACGTTACGTTTTGGATTAAACAAAATGCAATAATTTCAATCGATTACGTCATTCTTGTCTAGGTGACGACTTTGACAGTTTTTGTTCCGCTGGCAAACGACAGGCGTGGTATTTGGTTAGATTCGAAAAGAAACCAAGTTTTAGTATTTAAAAACCCACCCTATTCGGTCTAAATTGCTCAGTATAATAATTTTACGTATCCCGGTCTTGTATAGCATTAATTGTCATTACCGCGGTTGTATATTTAGTTCATCTATCCCAGACATCGCTGAGACATTTAGAGGCGCATGACGGTCACTGGGTCAGGCGCACGTCTTTCACGTCGTCGCAGGTCTTTGACCTATTAGCAGCTCATGGGCCCCTGCTTCTAAGGTCAAGGGTTTTTCCTCACTGGGCAGGCTTGGAGTCATAACAAAAACAAAAATCAAGCCAGAGTAGAATGATGGCAAGTATGCAGCAATTGCAGCATTTCGACTCTGAAAAGCTGAAGATATACCTAATTAAAAACTGTAAGATTTACATTTTGTCATCAATATTTACAAATTTTGCTAGTCTACTTACTCTCCATAAAAAAAATGATATTAACGCACACCGGTGGTAAGTGGCAATGGTTAGTGTTTATTCTTTGCCCGTGGGTTAACGCAACAATTGCATTGGATGATTGGAGTATGAATTAAGAACAGTGAAAAGTTAATTGCATGTAACACGAATGTGAGTTCGGTGTCGCACAAACCTCGGTCGAAGGACAGACGCTGCGGAGCGGGCTCGGCGCCGCTCTTGTCGAATGGGTTAGCGCGCGGTTGGTCTGGCAGCGAGTGCGGCGGAGCGAGTGGGCGCGGCGGTGGTGCCAGCACCGGCACCGCTTCCGCGGCACTCGCGTCGCTCTCTTTGGGCCTGCAATGCATATACATGTACCGGTATTATTCCTGCTTTCGCAACTTGGTAACTTCATCCAGTTAAGCTTTTCTGGCGCTTATTTAGCCCAACGGCTTAGTCTTGCTATTCAACGAGGTAATAGTGTCAGTATTTTAGATATCATTTGGATAGCATTTGCATATTTTGTATGTAATCCGAGAGTACCATAACGTAACTACATACATACCGAATGAATACGGAAAACGTATCATCAGTGGAATCCCTTGAATCTTGATGTTCGAGCCTCGGAGTGGCTGCGGGGGGAGGAGGAGCGCCCATACTCAAGAATGGATCGAAAGCTTCCGCTTCGAAGCCTGCGGGACCCGCATCGGCGATACTGTCATCGCCCCATGCGTCTACAATTGAGGTTAAAAGTTGTGAAACTATTCTTTATGACAAATTCCTCCTTTTCATTGTATTTAAATTAGATTTATATGTACCTGTATTCATGTGTTTTCCACCGGTGGAATCAAATTTTTCGGAGAAAGCGTCGAATGCATCCTGAGATTGAGGAAAAGCATCGAAAGCATCCTGAGTCTTAGTGAGAGCATCTTGGACAGTGTCAGCTGTATTCCAACCGATATCAGCAGACGACGTAGTTTGCATATCTGTTATAGCTGTTTCTTCCGCAGTACTAAATATATTCGCTTGATTGTCTTCATACGTGCCGAATACGTCCATGGGAGACCCACTGACAGTAGATTGAGGTGCGGACATGAATGTTTCGTTTGCGGTGAATGGGGTTTCATCAATATTAGTTGTCATTTTTACATCCTCTGATCTAGATATCTCAGCATTGGACGCATTAAATGGTGAATGGTCTTTTGCATCATCTATTTCAAAGGGATTTTTATCAGTCTCATTTGCATGTTGGACTTGAAAACTATCATCGGTTATATCAGCGAACGGTGATGCATTTAACGAAGCAGGTTTCACCTCAGCCGAAGGCTCAGAGCAGTCCATCGGTGCACCCACTTCTTCGACATGATTTGCCGTCTGGGGTTCGAATATAGTATTCTTAGTTTCGGGCTCTGTAGCATTATCTGTAATCGATGTATCTGGCTCCTTAAATAGCATGTCAGTAGAGTCGGTGTTTGTGGATTTCATAATTAAATCCGTCGGCCGAGATTGTATCTCGATATCAGAAGGTAACTCTGGAATATCATCACTCAAAAAGTCTATTGGCTTCTCTTCTTTCTTAGGGGCTGAGTATAAACTCAAGATTGCTTCTTTAGTAGGTTTCACGACAGTTGGAACAGGAGCATCAAAAAGATTAATGTCATCAGCAGCCACTTGAGGAGGCGGCTGTGGTCTGGGTGGCGGTGCGGGGCGAGCGGGGCGAGCGGGCGGCGGTCGCGTGGGCTTACTGCGATTGAGGTCAGCCGTGGCCGGCGTGGCCTCTTCGAACAGATCGGGCTCGGGCGTAGGGCTTGGTGAGTGAATGTCGCGTACTGAAACGGGACTCGGCGTCCGAGTTGGTGGAATACGATCGAGCAAATGAGAGCTCGTAAATTCCATTTGGCCCGTCACGGTTAAAATTAAATTTTGTGTTTCTTGGGGTAAAGGTCGCGTTGTTGACTGTAATTCCCTAGTTTCTTCTTCGTTTGGATAACTACAGTCGATCATAGTAGAAACTAATTCGAGTTCAGTTGGTTTCGTTAATCTCTCGGTTTCCATTGGCTGATTTCCAAATATATCCATTGTGTCAGTTTCAGCAAAGTGCTTGGCACATACATCTTTAGGTTCAGCTCCACCGAATATGTTCACGGGAACCGTGTCTCCTATTTGTGGTTCATAGGTTTCCGCGAGATCTGAAAAAGGGTTACTGGTGGCAAATGGATTTTCACCAGTTCCAAAATCCGATGGTTCGGGATCAGACATCATAAAAGGATTAAGCATTTCGGTCGACACTGGTTCTGCCGTTTCATTCGCACTTAAGAAGGGATTAAACGCCATTTTGGTTTAGTTTGAACAATTTAGTTCATAAATTCTGACTCAAGTAACTTAAGTTCAGTTCTTCCAGGATTGAGATCACTGGCAAATGAAGTATCGAATGGGTCAAAATTTTCTTGAGTGTTTTGTGTATCAGGAGGTTCTGGTGTGAGAGCTTTTATTTGAAAAATATCATCCGAAGTTTCTAGCAAAACAGTTTCCACGTCAGTTCCAAAGGTCGTGGTATCCTCGTCGCAAGAAAATTCTTTAGCTAATAACTTTAATTCGGTTTTACTTAGTGCAGTGTTTGCAGCAAATGAAGTATCAAATGGATCCGACTCAAGATTTGAAGGAGATTGCTGTTTAGGTGCACCAATAGGCGTTAGCACTTTTACTTCTATTTCGTTAGGATTGCTGTGAAGAAGATCACTTGCTTTTAAAACATTTATATTGTGACTTGATTGTGGGTACTCCGAATGTCTGCGCTTATGAATAGGATAAGCTGTGTTGGTTGTCAGATCTTCCTCAGAATGAGCTCGAGTTAGTTCTGGTAATTTATCAATAGCTTCGGCTTCTTCGTCTTTATCCTCAGTAATAGAAAGTTCCCGAGTATAATACGGTGTTAATGGCTTGCCTGGTTTAGATTTATTATCTAACTCCGATGTTTCTATGCCATCAACGTTAAAGACCACACTTTTGCTTACAGTAAGGTTCTCAGGACGTGACGCTCTTCTTTCTACTTGTATGGGTTCGTCAGCTCTAGGATCAAAGTCAGGATCACTGGGGACTCGATAAATAGATGCTGCAGGTGCACTTCCAATTAGTTCTTGTTCTAATAGCTTTAGTTCGACTCTTCCTGGGGCTACTATTTTGTCGACTATAGTAGTATCAAAGGGATCTATCTCCCCATTATTTACATCAACGGGTTCCAAAGGTGAATCACCTAATTGAGTTAAATCGGTTGTACTTCCACCTAAAAGATCCCTCGAAGTTTTATTTTCTACAGTATCTATATCATCAGAAGTAATAGACTCTCTTATACCACAAGGAGTTATCAAATTAATACGCACTGAAGATTTACGCCTATTATTTAATCTAAATTGTACTTCCTCAGCTCGAGGGTCGAAATCGTCATCATCTTCTAATATTACCGCTTCCTGTTTTATTTGTTCTAGCTTACTTATTGGGATCACAGCATCGGCAAAACTTGTATCAAACGGATCGTTTTGATCAAGGTATGGATCTATTACATCCAATTGATCCTCTACGATTCCTTCTGCAAAAACAGTTTCGTTTTTGTCAGCTTCAAATGCTGACCAAGATTCTTGTAAGACTGGCTCAACTATTATCTCTTTTTCTTCTAGCTTAGTAACAGTAGACTTGACTTCAAGTGATTCTGCCGCTAAAAGAGTAAATTCATCGAATTCATTTTCTTCAAGATCGTTACCTTTTACATCTGTAGGTGATAAATCTTCTAGATTTTCTGTGGTTTCAGCTTTCTGTTGTTGAAGAAGAGAAGTGTGTAAAGATACGCTTAGATCTATAGGAGTAGTAATTGGTACATCAGTATCAAGATCTAATATACTTTTTTCCACTGGTTCACTAACAACTGATGTAGGAATCGGCAATGGTTCTCCGTCAGTACTTTCTAGTAGTAGATCACCGGGTATAACTCTTTTTGGTCGCTTGGTAGTGATTTTAACATTATCGATGCGCCCAGTAAGTACTTCAACCGCGACGCCGATATCTAAGGCTTTCTTACCCTTAGTATTTTTAGCTTCTTGCCCCTTAATAAGAGCATCTACATGGGAGGTGTCGAAAATATCATCGTCTTTAAATTCTTCTGGAGAATCTGGAACATATGCAAGTTTGACCTCGCCGCGCTCGACAGCATCCACGTAAGAAGTGTCAAAGATATCGTCCTGATCCTCTTCGTATTCGGACTCGTCGTCAGTGACTCCGTAATCACTCTTATCTTCGTTATCGGCGTCAGCCTTGGCCGCGAGTAACTGAGGGAAGTCTGCTTCGGTAACTTCGACTACTGGCCGATGTGGTTTTTCCTTTTGAACTGGTTCAACCTCTTTAGGAACAGACTTGACACGTTGAAAGAAAGAAGTGGACTTTATTCGATCGAGGTCACCCTGGGTTCTCTTGAGTACAGTGTCTACACCAGTTGTCAAATCCTTAAACTTGGACCATTCCTCATTTTCTTTAGTCGATGCTTCTCCACTTTCTGTTTGTTGTTGGTGCTCTCTTCTGTATTTTTCGAGCTCTTCTTCAGTAAAAAGCTCGTCCTCGCCCTTTCGTTTGGATTTTTTTCCTTTTTTCTTCTTTTTAAGGCCTTTGGGTAACTTTAGCATTATATGACCTTCGGAGTTGATTTTCGTGTTGCTGAAAAAACAAAATAGTTTTATAGTTCAGGTACAGGGACATTCTAGTTACCTGGAAATACGCTCAGTGGTTTACTTGTGCTTAAATTCCTTAAATAAATAACTATACCCATAGCGCAAAAAAAACAATGGAAATCTGTAGGCCTTGCAGGATATTAATTTGAAAAATCCTACAAAATTATCAAATTTTAAGGAAATTCGTAACTAATGATTTAGCTGCGTCATAAATGTAAGTTTTAATATTTTTGTTTGTCAATTATTTGTATATTCTAATTTGTAATTCTTTTTTTCTTCGTGAACATCAGAGACGGAAACGCAAGACGCCAAATACTAGAAGGACGACCAACGCTCTTATCATATTGATCGAGCCGAGCCGAGTGCCTAAATGTAGTCTGTGGCTAAAACTCTGAAACTACGAGTACAATTATAGGCCTATTACACTGCACGTTTCACAGGGCCCTGTGGTAAGGGTTGCTGTGGCCGCTACTCAGAGCGTGGCTTATGACACAGCAATAAGGACCAATTTAGGGGCCCTTAATTCCTAAATCCTATTACACTACACTGATTCAAATTTAAGGGTCTGTGAAAAGTGCAGTGTAATAGGCCTATTACACAGTGATATAATATATGCAACGTTTTGATGTACGATCGTTAGAGAGCCACAAGAAAGATGTTTCTATCGATACGTAGGCGTGATTTGAACCTGATGAAGTTTGAAGATCAAACCGACATCCCAGAAAATGATTCGCTCAGAGGAATGAAAAGATGAGAGGATACGAAATGACAGCGGTGGTGTGAGCCGCGGCGATGCATCGGGCGGACGGGGCAGATGGGGCGAACGGGGCGGTGGGCACACAGCTACGGGCACGTACCGAGGGCGCCGGCACCTACATCTAAGCCTAGCGCGCTACGGGGCGGGTGAGGGCGGCTGTACCTTCATTGCAACACACGTCCGACGGGCTCGCTAGCGGGCGGCGCTCGGGGCGCCTGGCAAGACACTGGGGCGCAGCGGCGCCGCGCTATCGACCGGGCGCGGGCATGCGCGGGCCTGCGCGCTCGCCCCGCCGGCGTTACGCAACCGCCCACTTCATTCACCCGCATTTATTGAGCCTGCGCTCCAAGTGAGACACCTACCTACTTGTAGCTCCGAGATGATACCTACCCTTAGGTCGAGCGGCAAGCTATACCTTCCTCGGCTTCAATACAACCGATTTTGATGAAACTTGCGCATATTATACTTGTTTAAAGCGAATACCTATCTCGATCTCTTTCCCAGGTTCCCTATACCCACACAAACAGAAAGTGCGTTTCTGTAATAATATTAGTAGCGTTCGAGGAGCAAAGGGGAGCAAAATGTTTTGTACTCAGAACCTCCAATGTAATTATGCTTCTGAATTCTGAATCCTGCAGTTACCTAAGAGGAATCGGAAGTCTCGACTCTCCAGTCGGATATGCCTGGATGCCGACGCGGTCTGTAGTGCATCGCGAAGTGAAATGAACTGGGAGTGCTTACCTACATGTTACCTACGAACTATATGGTTTAAATAGTATCTAAAGCCAACTTTATCTGTCAGATATCAAGTTCCTTTTGCATTGCCAATAGTCGCTGTCTCCATCAATAGTCGTCCACGGCTGGACGCAGGTCTCCTCTAAGCACCATGGGACTGGATATGACAGAGACGGGTGTCATATTATCCAGTCCCAAGTCTAAGAATGGCAGCGGGATAACTCGTTAGGGGCATGGTAGTTATATATCCCTACTTGGTACATCAAAATATAAGTAGGTAATATAAAAAGACAACCACTCGTACAAATTGAAATTAAAATTAATTTGGCAATCTGAAATCTGAATATCGATAATCGATACCGAACTAAGCTCACACCGTGTTACTGTACTTAGAAATAATTCGTCCCAAACCACAGAAAACTAGTTACTGGGCCGATTTTGGTGCTATTCTCG
Organism: Erebia palarica; assembly: GCA_964035005.1. Classification (NCBI taxonomy): domain Eukaryota; kingdom Metazoa; phylum Arthropoda; class Insecta; order Lepidoptera; family Nymphalidae; genus Erebia; species Erebia palarica. The sequence continues at coordinate 16,752,151 of OZ035989.1, forward strand.
GTTTTACGAGCACAAGTATTAACTCCGAGCATGACAAGTTATATTATATTTTGAAGATGATAACGAACCACCAGGAGGCGCTACATCAATTTTTTTTGTTTGTTTTGAGTTTTGTTGTTCATGCATTCAATAATTACTTACTTCTTTCGAAGTGATTCTCTTGGGACTTAGCACATGATTTTGGTTAATACGCTAACATGTATAAGTACTCCAGGTTCCAACTCCTCGATCTGATGCGGCAGTTGTACTGCCCACCTAAACCCAAGAGGACTATCTCAAGATTTTGAATAGATAATTCATTAATTGGCCAATTCTGTATAGCACAATCAGCCCCAATGCCTACCGTATACTTATACTCCAGACAGGCAAATACTACTGCGTCCTCTAAAGTTTAGTCAATAGTCAAAGCTGTTTATTCAAAATAGGCAGTAGGTACCTAACTATGCATAACTACATTGTACTAATAAGTAATGAATCTCATCAAAATATGAGACGTGATGGACGTATGATGGTAATACCAAGGTGATACCTAAATAATACAGTACTTACCTACCTATCTTAAAAGTAAAACTAAACCGACTTATCAAACTTATGCTGCAACGGCTGCTAATTAGATATGACTGTGATAAAGTTAAGTGTTAAAAGCCTTGAGCTCATCGTTTGTTTTTATTAATTTGTAACAGACTTCAAAAAGAAAGTGTTAAAAAATATCATGAGAGAATACGAGCGTGTATTGAAACGTAATTTATGAAATGAACAGCAGCGCTATTCCATCACCTATCGGCAGACTTAAGGGACTAATTTGTCAAAATAGGATATAATACGGCTAAATATGATTACCTAGTCGTAATATTTGTTCACTCGGATATCTCTTTTTTTCTAATCACCGTGCCCGTTACGACGCTCGAAACAGCTAGTACATGTTATGCTGCTAGCGACGCTTTCACATTTTGTCATCTAAGTACCGCGAGGCTACGTCGCTAATTCGTGTCGTTTTTCTCTGGTCAGAAGCAAAACATTCGGAGCCGCCGTATTTTCCTGTGTCGCCGAGCAAAACATGCGTAGCGCTCGCCCGAGCAGCACGATCGGGCCCAGGTGAAACGCGGAGAGCTGCTCGTGAGGCGCGATGGCGGAGGCGGAGGCGGCGCCCGGCGCCATCGTGAAGGAGGGCTGGCTGCTGAAGCGCGGCGAGCACATTCGCAACTGGCGCGACCGCTACTTCATCCTGTTCGATAACGGCGACCTGGTGGGCTTCAAGGCGCAGCCCGAGCCGCGCAACTACCGCGACCCGCTCAACAAGTTCACGGTGCGCGACTGCCAGATCATGGCCGTGGACAAGCCGCGGCCCTACGTGTTCACCATCCGCGGGCTGCAGTGGACCACCGTCATCGAGCGCAACTTCGCCGTCGACACCGAGAAGGAGAGGTGAGCCCGGGTGTCTCTAACTATACGCATTCACTCCGTACGCAAACATTATATTATATCAGCCCAAGACTGAGACCTTGGATGGTAGAGGGCTAACCTGTTATGGCAGTTATATTAAACCCTTAACCCTTCTACATGGTATCATACTGAAATGCTAAATTGCTCGATGGCATGAGATAAAATTCCCACTGTGTTTAACTTGTGTAGTTGTAGTTACTGAGAATTGTGGTATTAGTCAGGGTTTAGTGTAAACACTTTTATGAGCCAAGAGTGTTTGACTTGTCTAGTCTATATAAATAAAAGGAAAACTCACTGACTGACTGATCTATCAATGCACAGCTCAAATTACTGGACAAATTGAGCTGAAATTAGGCTTGCAGATAGCTATGACATAGACATCTACTAAGAAGGGATTTTTGGAAATTCAACCCCATATGGGGTAAAATAGGGGGTTGAAATTTGTGTAGTCCATGCGGACGAGGTGTAAATATAGGGTCCCAGTGATGCACACCCTTTCTCAGCACCGCCCTAAGGAGCCCGCAATGCTTCTAGTGTGAGTGGAGATTTCAGTGACTTGATAACATTGACATAGAATTGTCTTACACTAACTTCTAGCCACACAAGTGTATGAGTCAGATGTTTACTTGTACAGATAAAGTGAAACTGAATTTGGAAATAACTATGTTTTGGAAAGTTTCTGTTGTGCAATGTTCTATGTGGAGGAGACAATTGGACGTAAACTTGCAAACTGATGCAAATCATTTTAGAATATTTGTCAAATAGGTTCTAGTAGCAGAATTTAAACCAACCTAATGTAATATTTTTTGTGTGTGGGGGGGAATATTATATCTGATAATGTTATTAAAATTAAAATCAATACTACCTTTATTCTCAGTTTTGACTGTTAGTAGTTATGATTTACTAGCTGATGCCTGCGACTTTGACCGCATGGTTTAAGTTTGTTTAATACCTGTAGGAACTCCTTAATTTTCCAGGATAAAAAGTAAAGTAGCCTATGTCACTCTCCAGATTCTCAACTATACCCAAGGCAATCATATTAATCTGTTGCTTTGTTGCAAATGTTGTTGACAAACTAATAAAGCAACAAAGAAACACTCTTTTGCATTTGTATTATTATCAGTATGATTAAATTAACAATGTTCATACGATGTTATACCCTATTGACAGTGGGCCGTTTGTTTGTTGCACTGTTTTTATTTATTTATTTATCCCCTCTATCATGCGATCAGCAACGAGAGCTATGAGCAGATTTTATGAGTTTCCATGGCATGTGAGGCTGTCCTTCCATTGAAGGATCTACCTCTTATTTATTAATTTTTCCCCCCTTTCACTTTAGTGGATGAAGGCCCAAATGGAACCGCGTTTTAAGTCTTCTGGTCTCCATTGGAATGCTGAGTGATGAAGCTAGCTTGTCGTTGTGGGCGTTTATTCGTTCTTTAAAGCTCTCTGCTCTGTGTTCAACTTGTTTACTCTGCATTCTGATATGGTGCATCAGTAGTGAGCGGTGGTCTGTGCGCGCAGGGAGGAGTGGGTGGCCGCCATCCGCTACGTGTCGTCGGCGTTGAGCGCGGGCGGCGCGGGCGGCGCGGCGGCGACGGCGGGAGCGGGGGCGGCGGCGCCCTTCGCCAGCATCGCGGACGGCGACGACGGCGACATTGCGCAGCTCGGCACCAGCGAGCGCGACCCGCGCCGCATCGTGAGTACAATAGTACATTACCGCAGCGGCCAGCAAAACGGGCATTGAAGGACGAACGTGTAAATGTAATACATGTGTACTACGTAATGTATGTATACGTAAGTCCATCAATGCCTAGTTGTGGCCAAGGCTTGTACAGTACTTTTCTCAAATAATGCGCGGCAATTAAAAATAAGTAGTACCTAGAAGGAACTTTTTTTTTTAAATATTTTTCTTTCGATTTTGGCGGTAACAAGTTTTCTATTACGGCTCTTGCCGCCTCTTGAATTTCAGATGTCATTAAAGTAAGTTCATCTCACTAATTGCCTTCATTTTGTCAAATAACATTTCAAAATCAATGACGAACAACGAAAAGCAATAATTTTTCCCGCGTTAAAGTGTTCATTTGTTTTTTTTTTCAATAAACAGTTTTCTATTTGCAAGCTAGTTCAAAAATTAAATAAAACCTTTGATAAGTTACATCCTTGGTTGTCATGATTCGGAGTAAAAGATCATTCCATTTTTAAATTACAGGACAGATATGAATTTACTATGTAATTTATTTGGCCGCTAAACCACGACAGATATGGATTTTCATACAACTTTTACCGGCCGCTGCTCGCATGTATTTGGCCAGTATGGCAATGTCGAGTTATCTCGAAGAAGGTTGTTAAAATAATGCACAAATTTCCAAGCATATTTGAGAAATTACTATTACTATATAGCAAACTGATTTCAGATTTTACTGAGCCTTTAAAAATTTTAGAATTTTAAAACTAATTGCTCGCAGCATAGAAGGTTCAGGGACACCTTTTTAAGCAAGTGATATATTATGCAAGTTGGAATCCTACTTAGGAAATTGTTTTATTACTAGTTTTGCCAGTCTGGCAATGTTGCTTGGCTTACAATAATTGCTTGTTTGATTACTTAACTTTTACACTGTAGCCTGTATTCAGATTATTTTGTTTTGAGTAGTTAAATAACTTCATGGGCTTATGGTGAGCTTGATGTGGATCATCGGCAGGGAAGTCCCGAGCGCTGAGGGTTTTAGAAAACTAGCAGTTGGTGTGGTATCATTCCAAAAAAACCATTCAAAACCTTCAGCTGATGGAAATATTTGGCAACCAAACAAAAAATACATACATACAAAATACAACAACCCTCTTCTTTCTTGCCTTTACTACGTACAACACTTGTAGCATAACTACAATGTAATTCTGGTAAAAATTTTGTTGAAACATTGGATGTAGCAGCTTTGGTTACGAGGAAGTCAAACTTTTCCTCCATTCTCCATTATTCTGGAATTACTTTCTATGATTTGCACAGTCAACTCATAATAGTTATTATCATTCTGGGAAATCTTCATAATAGTTATTATCATTCTGGAAAGGATTTCCTTATTATGGTCAGAAAACTTTCAAAACATGTTGTTTTTTCAATCACTCACATAATTATTGGAAATACCAGAGTTGTATTATGATATCCTCAAGGGCTTGTTTGCCGTATCCTGTCCTGCACAATAAGGTAAATTATTGTGTAAAATTATGACACTGTACACGGTAATGAAGCGACTCATATAATTATAATAGAACTTCACTTTGTAAGTTCGTTCATTAATTATACTTCTTCGCTTCATTCTTCAGATAGATGTTTAGAGATAAATATTTTTGCAAGAACTGTTCTACGCTGAATAGATACTAATTATTGGTGTCAATAATTGTATTTATTATTGCCTATCTCTTATTCGACTTGCCATGCATAAGGTGGGATTCCTGGGCTGATTTCCAGAGATCTTCATCTAGGGACAGTTAAGATTAACATTTAATTTAAGAATACATTTTTACTTCAGCTGCTGAGTAACAGCTTATACATATTTTAGTTTCGATGTAAACTAATGAAACTAATTATTGATGTCAATGCTACAAGATTCATAATCTAATACAAAGTGAATTAGCCGGGACAATCTTCTATATATATATATGTCACCTTAAGATTGTAAGAACCGTTAGATTATAATCTAACTCGCGAAATTCTAAACTGTCGAAAGATTAGAATTTAACGCGTTATTTTCCGGTAGATTGTAATCTGATAGGTATTTAAACCCGATAAAACCTAAGTGCCCTGCCGCAGGCCGGGCACTACTTGATTGTTTGTCGAACCCTAACCTAACCTACAAGAAAGAGACAAGAAAACGTAAATAAAATGAATATTTCAAAAATTTACACTCAGAACATTGAACAGTTTACAATCTTTCGACAGTTTAGAATTTCGCGAGTTAGATTATAATCTAACGGTTTTTACAATCTTACGGTGACATATATAAAAGCGAAAGGTAACTGATTCATCACGATATCTCAGGGCCTATAAAAAAACATACAATCTTGAAATTTGGAAGGTAGGTTCCTTGTATGGTGTAGACATCAGCTAAGAAACGGTTATGAAAAAATTCACCCCTAAGGGGTTGAAATGGGGGTTGGAAGTTTGTATCAAATTCTTTTGTTTTTGAAGTTAGATACATGAAAATTGGCACTTAAGTTATTAGTTATAAATAATAAAACCTGTATAAGCAATTTTACAAAAATCTGCTCCAATAGGGGTGAAATGGGGGTTGGAGGAAGCTTACATAAGGGCTCCCAAGTTTTTGAAGTTAGACTTGAAAATCGGCATAAAGGTTGTGGCGGTCTTCGCAGTCCGCACATAATCCAATAGATGGCATTACTAGTACGATTCACGCGACCACGAAGAGCCCAACTCACGATTACGAAGCGTTCTCTGAATTACGCTATATATATGACCTCCAAAGATGAACGGTCGGACCAGTGGTCCCCGAGCACATCACCCGCTCGGAGGATGATCATCCTTTGTTACGGTCGAGCCATATCACCTGCTCCCGTACATTGGTGACCCCGACGTGATTTCCAAGCCGCCGCCGACGATCACAACAAGCCGACGTGATCTTCAAGCCGACGCCGACGATCAACAAGCCGACGTGATCTCCAAGCCGCCGCCAACGTGATCTTCAAGCCGCCGCCGACGATCACAACAAGCCGACGTGATCTCCAAGCCGCCGCCGACGATCAAAAACAAGCCGACGTGACGTCACAGCCCCTGCCGACGCACATCAAGCCGACGTCACGCCCTCACTCGTCAGACTTGAGCAACGTCGTACATCACAATATAAACCCTACAGTCATCGCAGCGAGGACAGCATCATCAGTACGCACAGCGGGACACAACAGCATCACAACGCAGCACAGCAGCACAGCAATCCAACGCAGCACGTCAAAACTCAACGCAGCACAGCAACCAACGCAGCACAGCAACCAACGCAGCACAGCAACCAACGCAGCACAGCAACCAACGCAGCACAGCAACCAGCGCAGCACAGCAACCAACGCAGCACAGCAACCAACGCAGCACAGCAACCAACGCAGCACAGCAACGCAACGCAGCAACGCCGACCGATGTTCCGGCACAGCCGCTCACAGAGCCACACGCTCAGCGGCCAGCAATATTCGATACGCAACAGCATATCAGTACACAGCCCGTGGACGCCAGTACCAGCCGCACAAGTGGGTCACACAGCCTCAGTGTAGTATGAGCCTACAACGCCACTACCCTGGTTGTTACACGACGCCGCTTCACTGAGTACTTCCCGACGCAGCGCTTACCTGAATGTTCATCCACGCCACTTCTCCAGATGCTTGCAACGCCGCTCAACTGAATGCTGACACCCTCCAGACTCGAAGGGGAGTGATGTGGCGGTCTTCGCAGTCCGCACATAATCCAATAGATGGCATTACTAGTACGATTCACGCGACCACGAAGAGCCCAACTCACGATTACGAAGCGTTCTCTGAATTACGCTATATATATGACCTCCAAAGATAAACGGTCGGACCAGTGGTCCCCGAGCACATCACCCGCTCGGAGGATGATCATCCTTTGTTACGGTCGAGCCATATCACCTGCTCCCGTACATTGGTGACCCCGACGTGATCTCCAAGCCGCCGCCGACGATCAAAAACAAGCCGACGTGACGTCACAGCCCCTGCCGACGCACATCAAGCCGACGTCACGCCCTCACTCGTCAGACTTGAGCAACGTCGTACATCACAATATAAACCCTACAGTCATCGCAGCGAGGACAGCATCATCAGTACGCACAGCGGGACACAACAGCATCACAACGCAGCACAGCAGCACAGCAATCCAACGCAGCACGTCAAAACTCAACGCAGCACAGCAACCAACGCAGCACAGCAACCAACGCAGCACAGCAACCAACGCAGCACAGCAACCAGCGCAGCACAGCAACCAACGCAGCACAGCAACCAACGCAGCACAGCAACACAACGCAGCAACGCCGACCGATGTTCCGGCACAGCCGCTCACAGAGCCACACGCTCAGCGGCCAGCAATAGTCGATACGCAACAGCATATCAGTACACAGCCCGTCGACGCCAGTACCAGCCGCACAAGTGGGTCACACAGCCTCAGAGTAGTATGAGCCTACAACGCCACTACCCTGGTTGTTACACGACGCCGCTTCACTGAGTACTTCCCGACGCAGCGCTTACCTGAATGTTCATCGACGCCACTTCTCCAGATGCTTGCAACGCCGCTCAACTGAATGCTGACACCCTCCAGACTCGAAGGGGAGTGATGTGGCGGTCTTCGCAGTCCGCACATAATCCAATAGATGGCATTACTAGTACGATTCACGCGACCACGAAGAGCCCAACTCACGATTACGAAGCGTTCTCTGAATTACGCTATATATATGACCTCCAAAGATGAACGGTCGGACCAGTGGTCCCCGAGCACATCACCCGCTCGGAGGATGATCATCCTTTGTTACGGTCGAGCCATATCACCTGCTCCCGTACATTGGTGACCCCGACGTGATCTCCAAGCCGCCGCCGACGATCAAAAACAAGCCGACGTGACGTCACAGCCCCTGCCGACGCACATCAAGCCGACGTCACGCCCTCACTCGTCAGACTTGAGCAACGTCGTACATCACAATATAAACCCTACAGTCATCGCAGCGAGGACAGCATCATCAGTACGCACAGCGGGACACAACAGCATCACAACGCAGCACAGCAGCACAGCAATCCAACGCAGCACGTCAAAACTCAACGCAGCACAGCAACCAACGCAGCACAGCAACCAACGCAGCACAGCAACCAACGCAGCACAGCAACCAGCGCAGCACAGCAACCAACGCAGCACAGCAACCAACGCAGCACAGCAACACAACGCAGCAACGCCGACCGATGTTCCGGCACAGCCGCTCACAGAGCCACACGCTCAGCGGCCAGCAATAGTCGATACGCAACAGCATATCAGTACACAGCCCGTCGACGCCAGTACCAGCCGCACAAGTGGGTCACACAGCCTCAGAGTAGTATGAGCCTACAACGCCACTACCCTGGTTGTTACACGACGCCGCTTCACTGAGTACTTCCCGACGCAGCGCTTACCTGAATGTTCATCGACGCCACTTCTCCAGATGCTTGCAACGCCGCTCAACTGAATGCTGACACCCTCCAGACTCGAAGGGGAGTGATGTGGCGGTCTTCGCAGTCCGCACATAATCCAATAGATGGCATTACTAGTACGATTCACGCGACCACGAAGAGCCCAACTCACGATTACGAAGCGTTCTCTGAATTACGCTATATATATGACCTCCAAAGATGAACGGTCGGACCAGTGGTCCCCGAGCACATCACCCGCTCGGAGGATGATCATCCTTTGTTACGGTCGAGCCATATCACCTGCTCCCGTACAAGGTTATTAGTTTAAATAGTTTAAAGTAATAATAAACTGCATAAGCAATTTTACGAAAATCTACCCCACAGAGGGTTAAATGAGGGTTGAAAATTTGTATGCAAGTCCTATGTTTTTGTAGTTAAAGACTTGAAAATCAGGATTCAGGTTATTAGTTTTAAGTAATAATAAACTCCATAAGCAGTTTTGCGATTATCTACCTTAAAGGGCGTGAAATAGGGGTTGAAAGCTTGCATGAAGGTTATAAGTTTTTGAAGTCAGCATTAAAGACTTATTTGTCTTAAATAATATAAACCTACCGATGCTATATAGCTGCTATAAGTAGGCCTTTTGCAGCGAGAAAATCTCATAGGAAATCAGAAATTGTACACGGACGAAGTCGCGGGCGACCGTCAGTACTTTATAAACACGCAACAGACGTCCATTTTTGTAATTTTTGTGTTGGCCAATACAGTAGTCTTCCTTCTTTCCTTCTAATTATTAGTACCTCGAAAAACCTCGGAGGTGACATTCGTATGGATTTCTTTGAAAGTGGTCACACTTGCTGCTAAAATAATCTCATCGATTTGGTAATTTTCGCTTTGACTGAAGTGTACAATCCACTGTGAGTGTTGGTGCGTCCGCGTGTTGCAGACGCTGGAGAAGTTCGAGTTCGTGAAGGTGCTCGGCAAGGGCACGTTCGGCAAGGTGGTGCTGTCGCGCGAGAAGGGCACCGGCAAGCTGTACGCGATGAAGATCCTCAAGAAGCACCTCATCATCCAGAAGGACGAGGTGGCGCACACCATCACCGAGAACCACGTGCTCAAGAAGGCGAAGCACCCGTTCCTGACGGCGCTCCGCTACTCGTTCCAGACGGCGGACCGCGTGTGCTTCGTGATGGAGTACGCCAATGGCGGCGAGCTGTTCTTCCACCTGTCGCGCGTGCGCAGCTTCAGCGAGGAGCGCACGCGCTTCTACGGCGCGGAGATCGTGTCAGCGCTGGGCTACCTGCACGCGGAGGGTATCATCTACCGCGACGTGAAGCTGGAGAACCTGCTGCTGGACCAGGACGGGCACATCAAGATCGCGGACTTCGGCCTGTGCAAGGTGAACATCACGTACGGCCGCACCACCAAGACGTTCTGCGGCACGCCCGAGTACCTGGCGCCCGAGGTGCTCGAGGACACAGACTACGGGCCCGCCGTGGACTGGTGGGGCACGGGCGTTGTGCTGTACGAGATGGTGTGCGGCCGGCTGCCCTTTTACAACCGCGACCACGACGTGCTGTTCGCGCTCATCGTGGAGGAGGAGGTGCGCTTCCCGCGCGCGCTCTCCGCGCCCTGCCGTGCGCTGCTGGCGGCGCTGCTGTGCAAGGAGCCCGCGCGCCGCCTGGGCGCCGGGCCCGACGACGCGCTGGAGATCATGCAGCACCCCTTCTTCGCGGCTATCAACTGGGCCGACCTGCTGGCCAAGAAGATCCCGCCGCCCTTCAAGCCGCAAGTGGACTCCGACACGGACACGCGCTACTTCGACTCCGAGTTCACCGGCGAGTCCGTCGAGCTCACGCCGCCCGACAGCGACGCCACCCTCGCGCGCATCCAGGAGGAGCACTTCCCGCAGTTCAGCTACCAGGTACTGCGCTAACACTGCTCCACCACACACAGCGATGCCACACTCGCGCGCATCTAGGAGGAGCACTTCCCGCAATTCAGCTACCAGGTACTGCGCTAACACTGCTCCCCCACACACAACGACGCCACCCTCGCGCGAATCCAGGAGGAGCACTTCTGCCATTCAGCTACCAGGTTCTGCGCCGACACTTTCGCCACCTTCGCGCGCATCCAGGCGGAGCACTTCCCGCAGTTCAGCTACCAGGTACTGCGCCGACACTGTTCCCCCTCTCCCCCACACACAGCGGCGCCACACTCGCGCGCATCCAGGAGGAGCACTTCCCGCAGTTCAGCTACCAGGTACTGCGCTAACACTGCTCCCCCACACACAGCGACGCCACCCACGCGCGCATCCAGGAGGAGCACTTCCTGCAATTCAGCTACCAGGTACTACGCTAACACTATCCCCGCCGCTCCCCCCAAAGCGACACACGCCCGACAGCGACGCCGGCCTGTGTGTGCAATTCACACACGGTAGAAGTGAAACTTCTGAAAAGTAGCCTACGACATAATTAAATAAATATTTTAAACTGTTGTATTCTATCTCATTCTCTCGCTGGCTAAATCCTATAGCAATCATGTTTGTTTTTCTAGTGTCGCATTTTCAAATCACAAGAAGTTTCACACAAAAGAAAAAGCAGAAATGAATAGACTTAGGAAATGACGCCCATAAAAGTAGCAAGTTCATTGCTTTTTGAGACTTGAATAACTATGTGTGTGCGTGTGCGTGCGCGTGTTTCAGGACATCTGCTCGTCGGCGCACTCTGCGCTGTCGCACCTGTCGCAGCACTCGGGCGCGCCCGACCGCCGCCACTAGCGCCGCCCCCGTTGACCCGACCCGGCGCGTTTGCGTGTTCAATAGCAGCCAGTATTGCTGCCTCCCCTCCTCCCATCAAACAATTAATACGGATTCCGTGCGTCAAGGCACGTGCTGCCTACAACGTAAACGCCTGTACGGAAATAAATACGCCTATCAGGGCGCAACCCGTTCGCGATTTGAGGACTCGTGCTTTGAATTGAGCACGAGCTTAGAAAGGAAGTTAAGTAAGAAGGAAGCGTAACAAATCCGTGCTGGTTTCGAGGCGTACTTCCTTCTATTGAACAGCCAAACCCGGACATTTATACTTTCTTTGCACTGACGCCTTAATGCAGTTGGGTGTATCTCTACGTCGCGGGTCAAACATAAGAAACAGGTGGCGAATGTCTCAGGATTTACGTCATGCCTGCGACCCCAAGTGACGCTTGTATATTAACATCCCAATATAATGCATTGGGTCGATTTTGGGTCTAATTGGGTAGTATGTTATAATAGGATGGTGCCCACGGCCTAGACGAACAAATTATGTGAAATGCTGATCGCAAACCGCATAGACAAGCCGCACGTGAATCGTTTTTAACGCAATAAGCATAGCACCGCTCGTGGGCACTGAATAAATCGGGTGTGATGATACCATTTTCCTTATTTGTGCAGCGTACTGCGTGGCCCACGTGCTACTCGTGATTTTTTAGTAGTAAGAAAGTTGCTACGTCCTCGTACCGCTCTCGTAATGCGGCACGTGCACTTCAGCATTGCGTGTAGAATGTGTACGATTGAACTATTAGCATTAAAACTAACCCAACTAAACATTTGAGAACATTTTTGGACTTGGAAATGCGTTCTGCAGGGCTTGAATCCAGAATTCGATTGGCTCGTCCAGAATTCGAACTTGTAACGTTCACGTCATAGTAATATGGACCCAATTTTGCTTGATTTAAAGTAAAAACTAAGTAATTTTAATTTCGCAATGTTTCCGTTTTAAGCGTTGGCTTGTAGAGGTGTATGAGGTGATTGGCGATATGGCAGTGAAGCTAATTGCAAGAAAGCCATTTCACTTTAACGCTAAAGTATTTTAACACTCGAATTCTATCCACGATAGTGAGATGTAAAATTTAACATAGAGTGATTACATAATATTTAGAATTACGAGGTTTGTCCCATTCAAAATCGGAATAATAGAGTTTCGTATTTTGCTGCGTGCGGATCTACTTGGCTGTGATGTGTGACGAGCATTTCATGTAAAGTGTTATATTTTGTGATGTCAGTCGAAATGGAACTTTCATACCAGTGCGGATACACACCGCACATACAAGCTCGCCGCCCCGCGCTGCTCGTCTCCGATGTGCGCACGTGTGTGGGTGTGTGAATATTATGTATTATTAACGTTTATGAATTATACACTGCCTACTCGACGCGACGGTTATATTATGTCCGTTTTTACTATATGGTCAAAGTAAGAATAGGAATGGCTTCCCGCCATAATATTGTGACGCTTTGCTGTGTATAATGTTTACAATAGATTTTGTAATTATTGTTTTTTTTTAATGTAGAAAAGAATGCAAAGTATTTTTATTAAAATTTACAAACTTCTTTTCAAGTGATAGTTGACAAGCCGAGGTTATTGACTTTCCTATTCTTACTTCGTTTCCTTTACTACTATATCCTTATAAGTTATATCCTTTGTAAGTAAATTTCCCGACTAGTAGTCCGTGCGAATGCGCGAAATGTTGACTCCATTCGCATGTGTTCAACCTCCGCGGTGTTAGAAATATAAATTATTTTATTATGAAATTACGGCGACGAAAATACGACATCAAATTAAAGCGCATACGTTACGAGTAAAAATTTTTAACGTAGACGCACACTGATTCGGCACCGTGTAGGTGTGCGATCAGCATAATAGCTGACTGCTATGTCAGCAAACTGTGGCTTTTTCTTGTTGACTTGATTTTCCAAATGGATTTGATTGATATTATTGTTATTGATTTGTTTTCGGACGAAGCATGCAATATTTAAGGTGGTATTTATTTAATGTCGTATTTGTCTTCACCGATCCGCAATCGTTAACTAGTAAAACATATTGCTTTGTAATCTTATATGTGTGTGTAACGTTACATTACATAACGTATACAACCGCCCCCGGGCGGATGCGCCAAGGGGCGGCTGTTGGAATGATGCGGAACCAGGAACGAACCAGGGATGATGCGGAAACGGCGACAAGGAAGGAATGCACGGTGATGCGGTAACGGCGTCAGTTGGGCCCTCGTGATATGATCACAAGGCATCTGCGCGCTCCGTCGCCCCTCTCGACGGCACCGGTCAGCGCGGAGTGTGTACGCGAACCCGTGAACTTGGGCTATTGTAAACATTACTCGATCCCGTCATATAATTATATTTTTTGTATGTTATACATAGGTTAACTGATACTGGTATAGTACACGAGTGCGCTCGGAGTTGGCGGCGCGCCTCGCTCGTGTGTGTATAGATATTATGCTAGGTATACATACGTTATACAGTGCAGTGGACTTGAAGCCGGGCGCCGGAGCGGTCGCGTGCTCCGGGCGTCCGACACTATATTTCCTTTTTGTATATATTAAAGATAGGCTTCAAATTGTGAGTTTCATTTACTTACCCTGTTCCTTTTGCGTGGACTCATGTTCCAACAGAAAAGTAGTTAAGCTTCTAATTCTAAACAATATGAGTACAATTGCCCAAGCCGTAAATACCTAAAGCAATTCACAGCTGAGTAATATTGGAAGGACGAGGCGGAGCCGAGGATGTCCCGACTGATTTTGATTTAATTTTTAAGCATCTTTAATCAAAATAAGTACCTACAAAGAACCTTGACCTCAGAACTCAATTTTCTGAAAGACAGCCTGAAACTTGATCAATTATTTGAATTATATCCTGTACTTGAACAACAATTAATACTAAAAATATTTAAATTTTAATGAGCTTCAGTATTTTAACAGAACTTCACAATGGTGTCAATAGATGGCGCTCTGTAAAAGTTTCGTTTGTGCTTACGATTAATAGACATTAGCACCATCTTACGTGGAATAAAAAGTTTGCTTACAATATATTATTATTTAAAACTATCATAAAGTATTAATAATAGTAATAACCATCCTATTACACCGCACTTATCACAGGGACCCTTTCGTAGATTCAGTGTAGTAATAAGGTTCAGGGAGAAGAGACCTTGGATAGGGAGAACGTGTAGGTCTGCCTAACTTTCTGAGCGCTCTGCAGACCGGGTAGTATAATAACATTCAGGGCGGTTAGGGAGCTCAGTCGTCGCACGACCAGCATATTATATAGTAGTCGTCTCTATGGCTCGCGCGTGCATTTTGTCAATATATCGTGTGCTAAAGAAAAAGAAGTTTTGTTGTTCTGATAGACATGTACAAAGAAATGCCTTATTTATGGAGAAAAGAGCATAAAGACTATATGAAGTATACTATATAATAGAATAGTAATTTACTATAATATAAGAACTACTAGCTAATGCCCGTGAATTCGCCCGCGTGTATTGAGGTTTTTTTTGGTTCCCGCGGGAACTCTTTAATTTTCCGGAATAAAAAGTAGCCTATGTCCTTCTCCGGGACGTAATCTACCGCTGTACCAAATTTCATTAAAATTGTTTGTATAGATGGGCCTTAAAATCGTAGCAGATAGACAGACACACTTTCGCATCCATACTAATATTATAAACGTGATCCACGCGGACAAAATATATAATATTAGTAGGGATACTACTTTTTTGCTCCGATGGCATAGGTGCCATAATCAGTGAACGATATTAAACATACTAAGATACACGTCCACCTCTTTAACTTGTCTCTGAATCTATTCAGACTGAGTTAAGACAAAGGACCCGGTTTAAAGTGCAGTGTAATAGGCCTATTACACTGCACTTACAATTAGATTCAGTGTGTAATAAGATTTATGGTTAAAGGGCCCCTAAATAGGTTCTTAATGCTGTGTAATAAGCGACGCTCTAACTAGCGACGGCGCCCACGTTTATTGCAGGCCCTGTAAAAAGCGCAGTGTAATAGGCCTATAATAATTTTGGGTCTGCAATAATTCGACTACAGATCGTAGAATAAAGATTTTAACACTGATCTAGAAATACACAACTGTCGCAAGAAAAGATTCTGTCTGTTCGAGAAGATCGAGACCAAGTTCTGGTTCTCACCAAATACGATTCTATACAAATGTAGGCTTAGGTTAGATTAATGACATGTCTACGGTAAGGTTTCTTGAATGCAGCCATTGTATTTACAGTCTATTTGACGAGGCAAAGTAAAACATGTAAACAAATATGGCGTCCGATCACGTGATTATAATTGTCATTGGACATATAGTGATGAAAACCACAGATTTTTATAGGGAAGTAAGTAACACTGAATAGGTTGTCTCGATCAGAGCAGAGACAAGTAACATAAAGGATAGTCTCGATTTGTGGTCTCGATCAAACTATTGTCCTATTGCCATTATCTTCTTCTTCTTCTCTTGGTTTAAGGCTTTGAGTAGTGCCAAGCCAGCACAATGCCATTATCCTATTAATACATTTATTACTTGTCTCTGATTGCCATCACCAATTGTCTCTACCTCTACTCTCTGACCATCACCGGACACCGACGAACAAGGAACATATTTACTACGGCCGACGAAAAAGAAGATTGCCATCCACCTTCGCGCAATGTTGCAAATGCAAAGTGCAAACAAAACTGACAATATTAGCGAATTGAACTAGCATCCTATTATATTATCGATACCTATCCCTCAAGTTACTCGACAGTCCGGTCGACACTGGCGAAGTGCATTGTGCTGGCTTAGCACTACTCAAAGCCATAATCCAAGAAAAAAAGAAGAACGATAATATTTTTGCAAATATTTATAGGAAAGTGTAAATGGTGATGGCTACGGATGTCTTGAACGCCGGACTGGAGGTCAGGAGTCACTATAATAAAGCTTTTACTTGTAGTATTTAACTGTAAACCAAATTAATTCAGTTCCAGTAGTGTTGTTTTGCCGTTTCTATCCTGAAGTATTGTATAAAATCAGTAATTCTTCCATTTTCCGTAGACTACCTTTAATAACTGTTTAAAATATGATACAGTACCTGTAAAATCATTCGTACCATCAATACATATAGATATAATATAATGTAGTTATTACCCCGGCCTAAGTGGACACGATCGAAAGCTGCGTTATCAATTGGCATCATCAAATCCCCTTAAACACTTTTTGAGCAACAGAGTAGTGGTTATGTGGAACTAATTGCCCGAGGATGTGGTGATGTCAAGCTCTGTAAATCAGTTCAAGAACAAACTGGATAAGTACTTCAGGACAAAGCTCAAGATTTGATATAGGCGCATCAGCAAAAGCTGCCTTTTAATAAATAAGGCATAATAATAATAATAGGTACATTAAACAAGCAGTTTTCTAGGCTGCAAAGAGACTGTTCCTTATTCAGGTTTTCTGCAGAGGTTGATTGTTTAGGGCTCATAAATAAGACATCTAGGTCCAATAAATTATGCTTGTATATTCATTTAATTCACATTATTAAAAATAAGGATTTGACCGCTTCCATTACAACCGGTCCCAAAATTGCAAGTTCATCAGACACAGACTCCATTTCTAGAAGATTCACTCACAATAAATCTATGGTTTATAGACCAACATAACTAGCCCATTCTGCTCTGGCCTCCAGCACTCTTGACGTTTGAGACCTGCTCCAACACTTGGTCCAATAATGAGGAAACTACAAGTCACAATAGAGACCATATTGATATTATATACCCACTTGTAAATATTACCACAAAGCCTTGATCAGTGAAGTGAGGAGATGCCACGCTGCATGTGTAGCGTGTGCAATGTGTGGAGGTGTTCAGTCAGCAGTGTGCCCTCCGCAGGGGCGGTCCGCTGTGGATGCGGCGGAGCTGCATGAGCGGATGGTGGCTCACGTGCGCGCCGTCAGCGGGGAGGAGGTGAGCACTGCTGTCTGCGTACAGCTCAGACTTTATAAGCCTATTACACTACACTTTTCACAGGGACCCTTACACTTGCATCTGTGTAGTGTAGGATTTAAGGAGAAAGGGTCCCTAAATTGGTCCTTAATGCTGTGTAATAAGCGAAACTCTAGCGGCCACACTCACCCTTACCACAGGGCCCTGTGAAAAGTGCAGTGTAATAGGCCTATTACATTGAGCAGCAGGCTATTCAGACATACTGAGAAATGTTTTTTGGAAAGTTTAACTTAGCATTGTTGTGGTGGGCAAGCACCATACATACCATTGTTATTGTAAAAACTTATTACAGTGTATTGCTTTTAAACTATTATGTAGGTGGATTAAGCTTTTTAACTCCTGGGAGAGGTCCTTAATTTTCTGGAATAAAAAGTAGTCCTTCCCCGGGATGTGATCAATTTGTACCAAATTTCATACATTTTCTCAGATGGGCCATTAAAGCATAGAAGACAGACACTTTTACATTTATAATATTGGTATGGATGGATATCTCTTATTTCTATGTAACATATGACTGGAATATGACCAATAGAGAGTTTGTGTGAGAGACTGAGATGATAACCTGCTAAATTCTATTTATTTTAATTTGTTTTTTTCCATCCTCATCATTACACATGAGACTAAATGAAAGTAAATTACCCAATACATATAAGTGATCAAGGTTGTTTATTTTTTAAAGCCTTTAAAAAAATCTAAAATTACAACAATTTTTGCAGATTAACAAGTCATAATTAAAAAAATAAATAATACGACTGCCCTGCCAAAAACCAACTAAAACGTTAAAAATCTAAATTAATTAATCTGGTTAAATTAGAATCTTATTCACATTTTTATTAAATGATGTTTTTTGTGAATCACTGGATACTGAACTATAGTGTTATATAATTTTGGAATCTACTCATCATTTTCTAGATGATGATTATATAGTTAATCTTATTTTCGAATTATTTTTTTTCAACTTTAGTCTTTAATGCGGTACCATGGTCAACCCATCAATTTTTTTTTAATTTTACTAGCCTATGTCACCCAGAATAAGCTAGGGATTCTAATGATACCTCATCAAAATCGGTTCAGGCGTATAGAAGTTATGGTGGAATATACAAACTCACATACATATGTACATACATACATACATGAACCCTGAAAACAATAAACTCCTTTTTCAAGCAGTCATATAAAAACACACCTATTTGCCTACATAAAATTACATATTTAGAATATATTGTGTCATATTGTTTGTGGTCAACGGGACTCAAAAGTTGCAGGGCTCAGTCGGTGGGTGAACTTTATGGGTTCCTCGTTATTGACTATGGAACCCTGAAAGTGTTGATTCGACGGTGGTATTGTGCACGCGCAGGAGCCGCGCTGCAGCGTGTGGGGCGAGCACTCGTACGCGCGCGGGCGCGGCGCCCCGCCCGGCGCGCCCGTGCGCGAGCTGCTGGCGGCGCGCGCGCGCTCGCCGCCGCCCGCGCGCCTCGACGTGCTCACGTCGCCGCCGCCGCCGCCGCGCCCGCCCGTCGACGGGGACGACGACGACGAGGTGCCTGTTCGTTCCGTAACGTTTGAAACTACTTTGTTCAGTTGAAGGTTAGGTTGGTTCTGGTGCTTAGATAGACTTACAATAGCGAGTGCATCCCACTGACGTGCGCCGCCCGTCGCCCGCAGGAGGTGGAGGAGGAGGAGGAGGAGGAAGAGGAGGAGGAGTGGGAGGAGCGGCTGGTGGCGGCGGCGCCGGGCACCGGCCACGCGCGGCTGCTGCGCGACGTGCTGCGCGCGCTGGCCGAGCTGCGGCTGGAGCGCGCGACGCGCGCGGGAGGCGGGGGGGGGCGCTGGGCGCGACGCGAGGGCGCGCGGCGGCTTGCGCGGCGTATGCGGCTCGCGCTGGCGCCGCACTGGGCGGGCGCGGCGGCGTGGGCGCTGAGCGCGCTGGCGACGCACCTGCCGCGGCGCGAGCGCGCGCTGTGGGGCGAGGCGCTGGGGGAGCTGCGCCTCGCGGCGCCGCGCCTCGCCTCGCGCCTGCCCGTCGCGCCGCCGCCGCCGCCCGACCCGCTGGACGCCGTCGCGCGTGAGTACACCACGCTGAATTGCTACAACGAGACAATACTTATTTATACAAAATCCTGACTGACTGATTGATATGTCAACACACAGCTTATGCCTTCTTAAATACCTCAAAACTTTGTCTGTCAAAGTGTAAAAATAAAAAAGAAATGTTTGCGATTCGTAGAACACAGATAGGAAAGAAGTTCCTTTTTACATAAATATTAATTTCAAGTTCTAGTGGAGGTAAAAAGAAAAATGCGTTGTTACGAAGCGTACAAAAAATGCTTTAGTGTTAAGGTTTAATTTTGAATAAACTCTACATCAAAAACCTTACTCCATGCATTTTCGTTACGGACGTTTTTTCCGGCTAGGGTATCCCACCGCATCGTCCTAAAAGGCACTTCGTTCCAAAACAAAATATTGTCTATGCCTTGTAGAAAATTGGTGACGCTCAGGTTAAACTAATTACTCTATGTTCAGGATCATATCCTACTGAATGTTTTTGAAGTAAATTAATTAATTATCTGTGAAATTGTCTCTCTGGAAAAATTTGGTGAAAATTATCTCTCTTGTCAAAAAATAAAATTGGGTATTTGACTACTAGTTATTCAAATAAATTACTTTTTAGTGTTTATTAAATTGACCATCTTTCAAAAGTTGTAATATCCACGTCTTGATATTTTTATGTTGAATAACCATTTTAAAGAATCGATTAATGTAAAAAAGTGCGTCGAACTTTAATTACGTCACATTTCAGAATTTCATATAAATCCCATACTTAGGACGCGTTTTGCCGTTTGAAAAAAAGTTGCTGATTTGACTATTTGTCGAATACCCAATTATAAAGGAAAAATAAAATACATTGTGTTTTTATAAAAAAATGTTTTAATAGAACAAATTAGAACATTCAAACACTGTCCAGCAATTTTTATTATTGTCCTGTGGATAAGTTTTGGATATTGCTGGTGTGCAGCTTGAAAGGAGCCAATATACTTTTTTTTTAATAATGAAGTAATTTCTGAGCTAGTAAGCGGAAAAGTTATTGTGGTACGGTAATTTCGAGCGAATCAAATTTTCCGTAAAATAACGCGAGGTGTACGCCGGTTTATGTTTATCAGTATAGGGGTTCGTTTTCTCAGCGTGTGTATACCGTGTTTGCGTCGCGCAGCGGCGCGCGACGCCGGTGCACCGGGCCCGTGGCTGGCGTGGGCGCCGGGCGACTGCGACGCGCTGGACTCGCGCTGGGCGCGGCGGCTGGGCGCGCTGCTGCACACGCGCCGCCTGCCGCGCGCCGCGCCGCTCGCCGCGCCGCCCGACCGCTGGTGCGCCGCCGCCGCGCAGCACGCGCGCGCCGCGCTCGCCGCGCTGCTGCATGAGGCGGGGTGAGCTCGACCGTCTGCACGGCTGCCGCCTGCAGTGTCGCTCCCTGCTCACGCTCTCGTCTCCGGTGCGCAGGTCGCGGCCGGTGGTGCTGGGCGGGTGCGGAGCGGGCGCGGCGCTGGCGGCGTGGCTGGCGGCGGGCGCGGCGGTTGGCGCGCTGCTGCTGCTGGCGCCGCCCCTGCGCACGGCGGAGGGCGCGCGCGACGGGCCCGAGGACCTGCTGGACGACGTGGAGCCGCCGCTGCTGGTGGTGGCGGGCGGCGGCGGCGCGGCGTGTTGGCGCGGCGCGGCGGCGGCGCTGGCGGCGCGCGACACCGCCGGCGACAGCAGCGACACGCTCAGCGCCGCGCCGCGCCCGCCGCGCCGCGTACTGCTGCTGGCCGGCGCCGACGATGCGCTGCGCGTGCCGCGCCGCCTGCGCGCGCGCCTCGCTCTGCCACACCAGGCGCTCGACGCCGCCGTCGCGGTGAGTGCCGCACGCACTACGCTACGAGATAGCTGTACTGTTCACATAGGCGCTACACCTACTCCGATACGAGTACCAGCCTTTCTAGTTATTATTCATTTTGGTAACCGTAACGCGTGTTTGAGAGACGATAAGTAGTCAGTAGCGTGCGGGTAGACCGTCACTATTCTCATCAGAGTAGAGCCCTCCACCCACCGAACACTGAATTAGTCTTTCTAGCGATAGTTAGCAAAAGTACGGCTATCCCGTATAATGTAACGACAGCGCGGCCGCTGCCACTTACGTTTGCCCCCCATGCCGGCAGGAGGAGTGCGCGCGCTGGGCGGCGGAGGTGACGGACCCGGCGCGCGAGGAGGCGTTGCGCGCGCGCTCGCCGCACTCCTCGCCCCGCAGCGACGCGTGCGCCGGTGAGGGACGCATGTAACATTGATCACTGTTTATCATACACCCAAATCAAATATTTTGGAGTATCCCTCTGATTCATATACCTATTCGCGTGGATGGGTACCGTCGCGGCACAAACTGAGATTGAAGAAAGTAGAAATTAATTCGCTATAATCCGCCGCAGTAGGTAAATCTATGTGATACAGTGTGTATCCCGCACTCGTAGCCCGCGATATTCACCATACGAGTACCACAGAAATCTTCCAAAGTACTCTCAACTCAACGTACGGATATACGAAATGTCTATTTTACAATACACGATTGTGATGTTTTTACAAGTCAAGTCAATATCTCCTGAAGATCCTCCGGTATCGGTGTGAAACATATGTTGAGAGTAGTTTGGGAAATTTCTGTGGTGTGGTGAATATCGCATAATCGGGGCTATAAGTGCGAGGTACACTGTACCACATAGATTTACCTACTACAGCGGATTATAACGAATGAAACTTCTAATTCCTTCATAATCAAAGACTTCCATAATATAACGCCTGCTTGTATCTGGCACCGTAAGATTGTAAAAACCGTTAGATTATAATCTAACTCGCTTAATCGCAAAGTGTCGAAAGATTACAATTTAACGCATTATTTTCCGTTACATTGTAATCTGTTAAGTTTATTAACCCGATAAAACCTAATGTCGAACCCTAACCTAACCTACATGAAACAGACAAGAAAACGTTAATACAATGAATATTTCAAAAATTGACACTCAGAACATTGAACGGTTCACAATCTTTCGACGGTTTAAAATTTCGCGAGTTAGATTATAATCTAACGGTTTTTACAATCTTACGGTGACATATCCAATACAAACGGGGATATGAACGTTAGCAGAAGATGTAATAAACCTGTTGTGGCGCGCAGGTTCCGACGGTGGAGGCGACGCGCGCGCTGCACCCGGGTGAGAGCTGCACTGTTGTATACAACATCTATACCTACTTATACATTATAAATGGGAAAATTTAGATGGATGGGTGGACGCCAGAACGGCTGAAAAGATTTGAATGAAATTTAGCACGTAGATAGATTATAGTTTGGATTAACACTTTTAATCTGGGAACAGTAATGAGATCCGCGGGAACCAAAAAATCTTATCCACGTGGACGAAATCGCGGGTATCATCTATAGTTCGCGCGCGAGTTGAATGCAGAGCTTATGTATAGTGACACATACAAAAGCTCTGCATTCAACACGCGCGCGTACTTTAGTTATAATATCATAATCAAAGTAAACAACTAAAATCCAAAGTTAGTTTATAATACAGTGATGTATGCAAATTGTTGATCTTGATTTATGTTTCAGAGTCAATCGAGCCATCGAAATAGTTGGTAAGTCCACACACACGCACACGCACACACACACACACACACACACAGACGCACACACACACACACCCACACACGCGCGCGCTCACTGCGATGCGAAGAGCGAGCGATCTAATAATTGTTTCATCTTTGAATAAAAGTAGTTAACCTTTTCCAATGAATTTTACTTTATTCATTAAATCCATACTTCCATACTATACCTTGATTTTTTATTCCATGGAATTCTGACGTTTCTTGGTGATACCATAGTTAAAACAGTTCCCACAAAAAAAGGGTAACATATTTTAGTAAAATATAACTAATGCTATGGATTCTAAAGATTATAATAAAACAGTGTTAGTTTACATTAAATTGTTAATTAATTAATAGAGCACTATTTTAATTTCAAGTGACAAACGTTACGAACATTTTATATATTTATATACAAAAATCAGACCTTATGTAATATTATTAATCCAAAAATCTGTCTGTCCGTCTGTCTTTTCGATCGGTTTTTGTGAAATTTGGTACAGATATAGGTTGGATCACGGGGAAGACATAGACATACTTTTTATCTCGGAAAATTAAGAAGTTCCCGCGGTAATACAAAAACTGTATTTTAATTTTTGTAATTTGTATTAATTTTGTTTATCTAATTGAACTTTGTCCTAAGAGGGTTGTATTAAAATGAAAATTAAATGAATACGAGCTCAATCCACGCGCACGAAGTCGCGGGCATCGTCTAGCTAAAAATTAATGTCTCTGTTTAAATAACGCTCTATAGTTATCTAAACTCAAGAGTTATTATGTGTAAACTCAATTTATTTATCAATTTAATTTATTTAATTTAATTTATTTATATTTATTATTATTTATATTTATTATATTTATTATTATGTGTAAACTCAAGAGTTATTATGTGTACCCACTGTATATGCGGCCCGCAGTAACGCGCAGATTCATAATTGTGTGATGCGTCGCCACCTGTCCCGCGATCACGCGAGGCGCAACGCCGCTAGAGGGTTATTCCGGGGGCGGGTCTTGGCGTAGTGATACGTGTCGGTGTGCGCAGAGGGGCGCGTGGTGTCGCGAGTGACGGGCGGCTCGCCGCTCGCGCTGCCGCCGCCGCGCCGCGCGGAGCCGCCGCCGCCGCACCGCGCCGAGCCGCCGCCGCCGCCCGCGCTCGCCGCCGCCGACATCATGCAGCTGCCCATCGTGTTCGCGGACGACGAACCCCCGCTAGGTATGACGTCGCACACTCACTGTACTATTATACTCTCTATTGTATCTGTCACCATAAGATTGTAAAAACCGTTAGATTATAATCTCACTCGTGTAATAGCAAACTGTCGAAAGATTACAATTTAACGCATTATTTTTCGGTAGATTGTAATCTGTTAGGTATATTAACCCGATAGAACAGATTGTGAATCGTTCAATGTTCCGAGTGTCAATTTTTGAAATATTCATTGGATTTACGTTTTCTTGTCTCTTTCTTGTAGGTAAGGTTAGGGTTCGACATAAATAATCAGGTAGTGCCTCAGGCACTTAGGTTCTATCGGTTTAATAAACCTAACAGATTACAATCTACCGAAAAATAATGTGTTAAATTGTAATCTTTCGACTGTTTCCAATCTCGCTAGATATATTACAAGCTAACGGTTTTCACAATCTTACGGTGACATATATATGGACAGGAATGACGTGGGTTTGGTAATACTCGGCAATTCCAATAACAGATCGCGGTAAGGATGATCAATACCGACATACAGTACTGAAGGTTCACTTAGGTTGACAATTGATGCTATAAAATCGATGAGTTATCGTGAGCTGACGTCAACCAAAAGCTTGTGACTGACTTAAAAAAATCTGCGCCTAATATCGGCTGCTTCACATTTGCGACCACGAAACCCTATCGATATAGTCTACGAAATTATCTCTACGTGTAAAAGCATGTGTATTGGTGCGGGTGTCATCGATTACGCCAGCTAACGTTCCCCGCGCTCTCGTCCCGCAGACGCGCACGCGGCGTGCGGCGGCGGCGGCGTCGGCGGCGGCGCGGCGGGCGACGCGCTCACCGTCACCAGCGGCAACCCGCGGGTGAGCGCTAGTTGTACACCGCTAACAACTGCTATATTTGGATACGTGACTATCTCGTACATGTTGCTTCACACACGCTCTATGTGTTGCTGTTACAGTTTGTGTTATTTCGGACTACGATCTTTCTACCTTTCATCCAGATCCGTTCAGTAGTTCTTGCGTGATCGAGTAACAAACATCCATCCATTCATTTAGCATTTATAATATTAGTATCTGAAATTGCAAAAATAAATCTATCCTTATAGGGTAGTCTTATGCGAGAGATAAGCTTACTTACTAAAATTATTTACAATATAAATATTCTTAAATAATAAATTACAATAATATGCTTAAATTAACTGAATAGACTTATAGCTGGCTTATGTGAACTCGCCCAGTGAGCGGCTGAGGGCCCCCCCCCCCCCCCCCCCCTCACCTGTGCAGCAGGGAGATAAGCATCCGTCACAATCATTATATTATTACATTGTCGTTGTGTCGCAGCGCGTGGCGGCTTCCACCGCCATCAAGTACACGCGCGTGATCGTCGCCAAGCGCGCCGCCGCCACCGCGCCCCGCGGCGCCGCCGTCGCCGCCCTCCGCGCCGCCGCCCCGCCGCGGCGCGGTCCAGGCCGGCCGCCGGGCGCGCGCGCCGCCGTACTGCGCCGCCGGCTCGCCGACTAGCGCGCGCCACTGCCGCTGCCGCCCCCCGCGGCGCCGCCGCCGGCCTACGCGCTGCCGCCGCCGCCAGGCAGCTGACTGGCTGCGGGCGGCAGCGCGGGGCAGTACAGCACTATGAGCGAGGCCGAAGCTCCGACGGCAACTGTATGAACTATAAAATACAATCGGTTAGATGTTCGCGGTGCGTTTCCGCTTAGAATAAGAATAAATATTTTACATAGCAATTACTGTTTCATTCATGACATTGCCTAACATCAACACTAGTAGCATACAGACCAGGTATTCTGTGCTAGTAGCGCAGCGTTAGGAGATACATATAGTCTCACAAACTTAACTGACACGGTGGCCATAATTGGAACAATTTTGTATACCTGATAAAGCGCAAAACACACAGAAAACGGGCGCGGGTTAAGGCGTGGGCCGGGTAGGGTGCGCGGTGGGTTGAATTCCTTGTTTTTATATGGACGACATCACAGCGTCACCCGCCACAATCCCGAACCGCGCCCGTTCCGTGTTCGAGCCCTTTAGTTTTTCTTCTTCTCTTGGTTTATGGCTTTGAGTAGACCCTTTAGTTTATTTTTTTATTTTTCTTATACATTAGCGACGCTGTCACCGTCAAATGAGTTTGTATTCTCTCCTACCGGTCGTTCGACAGAGAAGTCTATCACCGGTTGTCCTAGGTGAACGACAGAAGCGATGCGACCCAATAGAAAACTAACACATCTACGCGACAACATGTCATTTTCTAGGGCGCCGCGTAGCGTGTCGTCGCTTCTATCACTCACCAGACAACGGGTTGGACGGAGCGACGCTGCGGCGCGCGGGGGAGATCTCCAAACAAATTTCCATCCGCTTATAATATCTTCAAATCGAGAGTGAATAGGCATCTAGAATAAGCGATAGGTGAATAGGCATCTCCTAGATTAGGTGAATAGGCATCTCCTAGAATAGGTGAATAGACATCTCCTAGATTAGGTGAATAGACATCACCTAGATTAGGTGAATAGGCAAGCGCGCTCCACCTCGGGCTGCATCACTACTTCCAGCAACTCTGATTGCAGCCAAACGCTAGTCTATAAATAAATAAAAACGCAGAATTTTAATACAAAATTCTGTCAGTCCAATGTCAAATGAGCATGCAGCTTCTTGTTGGGGATGAAGTAAAATATAACATAGTGGAATGGAACTAAAGTTTTGCTATTGGAAAGATATTAATAAAGCTAATACAGTAGATATTGAGAGAGAGGAGTTAAGTGCGGCGCCATGTACAAAGGAATCAGAGACAAGTAACTTAAAGGATAAGACTAACGAAAGATGACATTTTAGTTAGATAACTCTATGGTTAGCAGTCTACCACAGAATTGGTATGAATCAGAGTTACCAATTTACATAGAAATTGCAGACTACAACACAGCTTCCTACCACCGCTCTCAGGGTTGATCTGGATCAGTGTGACGATGCGACTGAAGCTAAACCTGGTGAAAGCAGAAAAGGAAAAATAATCGAAATACTTAGACCTTGCTCACGAGGTTACCGCCATGTGGAATGTTGACTCAACGATTATTGTACCGATGGTTGTATCAGTTATAACGTCTTGTTGCGTCTAACACTTCAAGAAGCTTTCGCTTGGTTGTTGGATTAAGGGTCGGATACAGAAGGCGGTTATCCTTGAGACGGCGCGAATTGTGTAGAGGTTCTTCTCTCTGGAGCTCTGACCACCGGCTGCTTGGGACCTTTTCTTAAGGCCCTGCAGCAAGTGGAAGTTTTGTAGGATTATCTTTACTAATATTATAAATTTATTGTGGGGCAGCTGATGCGAGATCCATTTTTATATTGCAGACAAGTCATAATTAAAACAATTAAAAATACGACTGCCCTGCCAAAAAACGCACTAAAAAGTTAAAAATCTACATTAATCTAGTATTAGAATCTTATTCACATTTTTATTAAATGATATTTTTTTGTGAATCACTGGATATTGAACTATAGTGTTATATATTTTTGGAATCTACTCATCATTTTCTAGATGATGAATATATAGTTAATCTTATTTTCGAACTTTTTTTTTCAACTTTAGTCTTTAATGCGGGACCATGGTCACCCCATCAATTTTTTTTTTAATTTTACTAGCCTATGTCACCCGGAATAAGCTGGGGATTCTAACAATATCTTATTTATCAAAATCGGTTCAGGCGTATAGAAGTTATGGTGGAATATACAAACTCACATACATACATACATACATACATGAACCCAGAAAACAATATACTCCTTTTTTCAGGCAGTCGTATAAAAAGAGCCATGCGTTCTATTTATAAATTAGGATCACGCGTATCACTTCGTGAAAAATTTAAAGAGATTGGTGTTCTTACAGTGCCTTCACAATACTTATGCAATAATATAGTCTTTGTTAGACAGAACATTAAGGGGTTCACACACGGCAGCTATAATGTATATTAATGTACATTAAATCCCGGGATGTATAGCTTTAAATTATGTTAACGTATCACACACACAACAGGTAATGTAATGTATCTTTCCCTTCATTCCATTGGTATACGTCTCCATTGCCGCACTTTCCAGCTGCTAAGGTGATATACAGGTGTTGTTATTTTTAATGTTGTAATATTATGGATCTGTCGAGTTACTTATTACTAGATGTACTAGATAGTTCATCAGAAGATGATTCAGATTGCGATTATGATGCGCGTATTGCCACATGTGCCAAAAACATAACAATGTGATAAGTGGATCGAAGATCACATAAAACATAAGAAAAATTCCGGAGAATTTAAACTAAATATTATGATGAATTATCAGACGGAAAATTTTGTGATTATTTCCAGGAGTCAAGAACAACGTTTTCCGAAATTCATGGTCTATCTATCACATAAACTTTTTGAACATCCTTTTCGAAGAGGGATGTTTAGGAATATACGGAAATGTATTGAGATATATTAAGATGTATCGAAATATAAATGTATATTTTCGTATCGCTCTGTATCTTAAGATACGAAGATATAAAAATATACATTACAGCTGTCGTGTGTGGTCTCCTGATGATTTCTATAGAAAGATGTAATGAGATGTATCGTGCTATAATATATATCTTTACATTATAGCTGCCGTGTGTGAGGTGCTTTAATCTTTATAAGCAAATAGGTGATACTCACAATCGACATACTAGAAAACCCCGCTAGTAACAGCGTCGTATCGGTGCGCAAGGTGCAGAAATCCTTTGTGGGGTCGAGAGTACGCTTTTATATTATGGTTCCTAAAGAGTTTCTGGATTTGCCATTACATAGATTTAAAGACTGATAAGCAGCATTCGTTATGTCGAGGTTATTACACTATCGATGATTTTCTGAATGACAAAGTTGCATGGAAGCAACCGGCCTCGCAACCAGTGACCCACAAGTCAGTGTAATACTTGTAACGTACGTGTTGTGTTGTCGACATATTGTAACCTTTTCTTTTCTATGAAAAGAGCAACTGCTGAGTTTCTTGCCGGCTCTTCTCAGTAGAATCAGTTTTCCGAACCAGTGGTAGACTCTTAACGTTTCATAAGTGACACAAGTTGTCCCACATGAAATAAATAAATGATTTATCATTTATAATTTAAATGCGAAAGTTTGGATGGATGGATGTATGGATGTTTGTTACTCAATCACGTCCGAACGGCTGAATGGATTTGGATGAAATTTGGCACAGAAATAGATTATAGTCTGAAATAACACATAGGCTTCTTTTAATCCTGGAAAATTAAGGAGTTTCCGCAGGAACCAAAAAACCTTAATCCACGCAGACGTAGTCGCCGGCATCAGCTAGTTTTTAAATATGACAAGTGTAGTATTTTATATATACCTCGTAAAACATGTTTAGAAATAATTTTATAGAAATCAGTAAATATACTTACAAATGAATGGGAGAAAAATAAGTATGGACACCTACAATAACTTGCCTCTACGGTCTACACGACCCATAACTAGTGGCTACAGTCCTGTCCTACTCATTACGTATTCTGTGCTAGAGTCTAGCGCAGAACTCGTCCACGAGACGCCACACGTTGCATATGTCACCGTAAGATTGCAAAAACCGTTAGATTGTAATCTAACTAGCGAAATTGTAAACTGTCGACAGAATGTAAACCGTTCAATGTTCTGAGTGTCAATTTTTGAAATATTCATTGTATTTACGTTTTCTTGCCTCTTTCTTGTAGGTTAGGTTAGGTTAGGGTTCGACATATATAATTAGGTTTTATCGGGTTAATATACCTAACAGATAACAAAATACCGAAAAATAATGCGTTAAATTGTAATCCGTCGACAGTTTGCAATTTCGCTAGTTAGATTACAATATAACGGTTTTTGCAATCTTACGGTGACACATACCTATATAATGCGTCTTATTTCTAATAATGTGACTGCCAACCGAAGTGACTTGTCGACATCCAGGCTGAGGCTCTACAATATTTCCATCCGATATCTAGCGAAATTGTAAACTTTCGAAAGACTACATTTTAACGCATTATTTTTCGGTGGATTGTAACCTGTTAGGTAAGTATGTTAACCTGATAGAACCTGAGTGCCTGAGGCACTACCTGATTATTTATGTCGAGTTGAATGCAGAGCGTTTGTATGTGTCACCATACATTAACTCTGTATTCAATTCGCGCGCGAACTGTACATAAAAGAGACAAGAAAACGTAAATACAATGAATATTTCAAAAATTTACACTCACAACATTGAACGGTTCACAATCTGTCGACAGTTTACAATCTATCGAGATAAAAAGCGTTAGAATGCAATCTGACGGTTTTCGCAATTTTACGGTGACATACGGAAGGGGTCTCGCGGACGGCACCCCTAGCGATGTGCGCGGCGGCGCGCATGCGCGGCGGCGGCGCGGCGGCAGTGAGAGCGAGGCGCGCGCCGCACCTTGTCGCCGCGACCCCGAGCTGCCCGCGACCCCGACCCAGGCCCGGCCCCGCGCGCGCGACCCCTCACTGCTGTACCTGCGTGCTGATTAGCGTCGCGCGCCTCGGCTCCGACCCGCCTCGCCTCGCCTCCTCCGCCTGCAGCCGCGAGCTCCTGCAGCGGGCCGCCAGCGAGGTGAACAGTGCACAGTGCCGCTTTACATAACGCGAGCGGTGCAGCAGCGGCCTCCGGTGCGGTGTAGCGCTGCGCTGCAGCGACGCGGTTCTCGTGCTCGTTGGCTATCGATCCGGGCGCTCGTCCGCTGCACGCTTCGCATGAAAACATTCAGTTTCCGATCGGTTCGCGGTGCCTCCTGCCAACGCGCCGTACCTACAGCGCGCGATCAATCGGCGTGACCTCAAATCGCGAATGACCTTTGTATGTATGGCACGAGGGGCTCACGAGCTGCTACGTAATTATTACGACTCTATTTTCGATCGAGTCTGGAGAGGTTTGACGGTAAACACTGAAATAAATAACGACCTAGTAGGTACACCTACCTATTCCCGAGTGAGTAAATAAAACAACGTAGGTATCTGTATTGTATCAATTAATTAAAATAAAACCAACAGTTCGCGCGCGAGTTTAATGCATAGCTAATGTATGGTGACACATACAAAAGCTCTGCATTCAACTCGCGCACGTGCTATACTTTTACCAGCAGGCCGAGTGGAAGTTTTAATACGTATTCGATCGCGACAACGTTTTAACTACCATTCAGATCGAGCGCCAGCTATCAAGCTCTTGATAATTTCATACAAACCGTAGTATTATAGGAGATAGCTGTACTTTTGGTAACTATCGCTAGAAAGGCTGAATCAGTATTAGGTGGGTGTAGGGTTCTCCACTGATGACAAAAGTGAAAGTCTGCCCGCATGCAGATATGGGTCTTTCGCTAGATATGGCCGCTCAAATACAGTTTATGGTTACCCAAAATTAGCAATTACTGTCGTCACGTTGATTGCTATTAAAAATTATGAAGGTGTAAGAATTTATTTAACAGCAATCAACGTGACGACATAATAATTTCTAATATGTATGTTGTTTATAACGTCCTTGAGAGGTGATATCTAGTGAAAGGCCCGATGAATAGCGTCAGTTTTAATACTGTTTACATGGGTACTGCATATACTATAACACTGTACAAGAATCGCAGCCTTTCTAGTTATGGTTCATTTTTGGTAACCATAAACCCTCTTTAAGCGGCCATATCTAGTGAAAGGGCCATCCGTATGCGGGCAGACTTTCGCTATAGTCATCAGTGGAGAGCCCTACACCAACTCAATATCAATAAGCCTATCTGACGATACTTACCAAAAGTGCAGCTATCTCTTAGTCTATAACTATCGTTGTCGCGATCGAATGAGAAGTAAATTTCCCACTAGGCACACAGTTCTTTGGTGAATATAAAATTGTACGTATACGTATTCTAATAGAGGCAATAAATGGTGGTGCGTAGGGTCGGTCCTCGTGAAGTGAGCGCCGCTCGGATGCGGGGCGCCGGCGCTGCGGCCCCACACAGCGGCCTGGCGGCGCGGAGCCCTAGGGCCCGCACACATGAGCGCGCGCCCCGCCGGCGGCACGCGCGGGTGCTCCCATGCGAGTGAGCCCACACACGCACAGGTGAGGCGGCATGCGTTGTCGCACTGTGGACCAGCCTCAATATGTCTTATAATATTTATCTAACATAGGTACGTATAACTTCAGAAAACAAACAATAAAAAGACCTTAAAGAAAGATTCCCAAAATGTTACGTAGCTGTATTACTATACAAGTGCAATTTAGATGTTATCATATATTTTGTTCTCGCTTGAATTCCACCACGTCGTTTGCGTGGATTTCGGTTTTTCAGGGTCCATTTAAAACTTCTCTAAATCCTCTCAAATTGACTGACTCCCATCGAGCTACCTACGTTTAATATCTGGTGTCTACGTTATAGAGAGAGCAAGTCTCTAGATGCACCAGTATTATAGGCTGTGACGATTCCTAAGTATATTGTTTATGCATGAAACAATAGGTATTATACTGCGAAGTCGAGGATAGATTACGTAGTAACCTATATAAGATCAGTTCCCGTCCGTGCAGCGTCTCCGTCGCTGCGCCGGGCTAGTGGGGCTGGTGGGGCTGGTGGGGCTGGTGGGACTGGTGGGACTGGTGGGACTGGTGTGTTGCAGGCGGCGCGCCGGTGGCGGCTGAGGCGGCTGAGCCGTGGGGCGCGCCATGCCGGGCGGCCGCCGGGGGCTCGTGGCCCCGCAGAACACCTTCCTCGAGAACATCATCCGCCGCTCCTCCTCGCAGCGTCGGTGTCTTTGCCTCACACTCAGCCTCACCTCACCTCACCTCACCTCACCTCGCCTCACACACCACACAGTTACTGCAGACAAATGCAGGCATCGTTTTAGAGTGCATTGGCTTAAATGTAGCACACCCTGAAATAAGAAATAAGTAGATACATCTGAACAGCAAAGCGTCAACCCACGAACCTTCTCTGGGGGTCCGAGCCTTGTGAAAGGCACTCACGCAGCAGGAGAAGAAACCGATTTTCTTTACAAATACTTTTAAAAAACTTAAAAAAAAGAATCATGAGAGGCGCTTAATAATCACGAATCTAGTGTATGGGCATCCCTTTATTTTTAAATTTACTTTATTTTTATCATGTGTTGTTAATAATTAATATAATTATTTTAATTTTCAACCTACGGATTTACGGAACCCTAAAAAGCAGTAGACATTTAATTAGAACTTGGGTTCGATTCCTGATAAAATTGTCATTATATTATGATGGATGATGATGATGAGAATGGAAGGCCCTGTGAGCACTTTCTTTAAATATCTTGCCTCGCATGATCCATACCTTAGGTTGTGAAGGTTACGTGAGCACATTACGACATTCGCCTTTGCTGTAAAGCCGTGCCATTGAAAGTCTTCTCGTAATGCAGCAGATTAGAGATCATTCGCTTCTAACTCTGTGAATAGCGCTCGAGTTTCCTTTGCTTCAGTAGGTACGATTGACGGTCTGAGCTCTTACTGCCAATGTCGTCTAAATAATATCGATCCAGCAATCGCTTTCAATACATGTAACACGATATGTGCACAATTCATCAGTCAACAATCATCAAACGCAAAAACATCCATTGCATGCAAGCACTCGACGCGAACATGCCAACTGATACATCCACTAGGCGAAGTGCTCGAGAGGGGCTCTGAGTTCTGACATGGTGGCAATGTTTGATGCGGCGTTTTTTCAGAATAGAAGTAGTCTAATGTACTTCTATTCTGAAAAAATTGTACTTCTTAGCTGGATTCTGTATTGTTGTAGATGTAGGTCAATTGGCTATATCTCTGAAAGCGTGTCAACTCCGTCGCGTGCCCAAAAGGCCTCGACTGTAGTACCTAGTTTAAGCAGAGCTCAGGAAAATTGCCGGCTGCGTACCGAATCTTCCAAATAAAAAATTCACAGATTTCGCAGTCCACGCAAGAATCGGAACATTGAAAATAAACACAAAAATTTACGAAAAAAATATTCTGAAACGGGTATTTCCGTATATAAAAAGTGATGTAGCTTCTATGATTATTGGCCGATCATCATGGTAATGGTGTTAAAACATGCGGATGCAGGCGAGAAGTGCATTCGAAGTGGAATTTTGAAATCGATTAATTTTTTGAAATTTTTTGAAGAAGTTTCGTAAATTTTTGTATTCATTTTCAATGCTTCGATTCTTGCGAAGACTGCGAAATCTGAGTTTTTTTAACCCACATTATTGCAATGCGTAAAACATGATGCCGAGCCAAAAAAAGCCTAACAAAAAACTTGATCATAATTTTGATATTATCAGTAGGTACTATACAATATTTTTGATAGGAAGTTGGTCATATAAATTCACACTATGTGTAATGTTTTTTCTAGGATTACAGAAAATCTGTTCCAATCATTGCATCAATCCCATTTTTTGTGATTGGCTGAATCTATGATATCCTGTGGATTGAATTTCGGCCAAAAGCAAAAAGTACTTAATATGCTCAATTTTACCAACAAAGCCTATATTTAAAGGATCACCTATTAGGACCAATTATTACGTGAAAGTTTTCACGTAAATTAACTGTCACCGAATGAGCTTAGGTGTTCCTTACAATTTAGCTATTATTGGTGAAATCTGGCATCAGCCGATCAGAGTAGCTAACTGCTATCGTAATGTCATTTAACCTCAGAGTCCTTCTCTCTATGTAGGTACACTGTCATCAATGCGCTGTGTCCGCTGTGGCGGTGGTGGCGGCGTGTATAGTTAACGTTGTGTGTGTGTCGCAGCAGACAGCAGCTTCCTGCTGGCCAACGCGCAGATCGTGGACTACCCCATCGTGTACTGCAACGAAACCTTCTGCAAGATGAGCGGCTACAACCGTGCTGACGTCATGCAGAAGTCGTGCCGGTAACTGCGCGCTGGGCGACGGCCCAACGCGACATGTTCATTGTCTTTCCATACTAGTCATAATTAAAAAAATTAAAAAACACGACTGCCCAGCGAAAAAATTAAATTAATCTATTTAATTAGAAACATATTCACATTATTATTAAATGATATTTTTTGTGAATCACTGGATATTGAACTATAGTGTTAAATATTTTTTGAATCTACTAAAACTTTTTTTCAACTTTACTCTATAATGCGGGACCATGGCCACCCCAATATTTTTTTTTTAATTTTACTAGCTTATGTCACCCGGAATAAGCTAGGGATTCTAACGATACCTCATTTATCAAAATCGGTTCAGGCGTATAGAAGTTATGGTGGAATATACAAACTCACATACATACATACATAAATACATACATACATGAACCCTGAAAAAAATATACTCCTTTTTTCAGGCAGTCGTATGAAAAAAATAGATTCAATACGGATGTAAAGTACATAATAATATGACTTGTAATATTGTATATTTAAATAAGAAACCTAAAGAAAGATGCCCCGTTAAACAATAAACATCCAGTCAAAGTAGCATCGCTCCCACAGCAAACCTAAGACAAAGACAAGAAAGTAAGACACCTGAATTCAGAGTTTGCTTTTTGCGCTTACTTCGATTCTTGTCTATATTTTTGACAATCGCGGTCGTAAATATCGCTAGCCGTAAGACACCGCATAGTTAACAACGACCTAGACTTGTTTTACTAAGTTGAAGGACGAAGTGTAACACTCTAGTGTTATGTCTCGTGAGCGTGCGCCCTCTGCCGGCAGATGCACGTGGATGTACGGCGAGCTGACGGAGAAGGAGGCGGTGGAGCGCGTGGACCGCGCGCTCGACCACCACCTCGCCGACCAGTTCGAGATCCTACTCTACAAGAAGAACCGTACGTTACGCTACACACTACACACGCCCAACTCCGAGACCGCAGCTGTTTCAACTTTCAACACAACAACTGTTGTGCCACAGAATCGGGAATCCGCTTTTATCTGTGTGACATTTTGGGACGGTATTATTCGCCTCTAGAACATTAATTGCAACGCTTTCTGCTATTGAACCTCCTTCAGCACATATAACAGTCCATACAATATGTGCACCCTACGTTACTCGCGCTCGCGTGTCTTCCACGTCGTCCTGCACGATTAAGAACCTGT
The DNA here is from genome assembly GCA_964035005.1 of Erebia palarica. Lineage (NCBI taxonomy): Eukaryota > Metazoa > Arthropoda > Insecta > Lepidoptera > Nymphalidae > Erebia > Erebia palarica. Next base: position 16,788,558 of record OZ035989.1, read on the forward strand.
TTGAAACTTTATCTTCTTACGCCTAAAGACGTCTCCGATTTAATTTAATCATGATTATTCTCAACATAACATATTATTATCAATACAAAGAATCAACGTTAAAGTTTGTTTTTTTTTTCACAAAATTGACACGCAAAAGTCGATACGATATAATATTCTGCTCCCTGTTCGGAAACCTACCTCCAGCACCCCGCCCGGCCCCGGCCCGCCCCCCGGCCCCGGGGGACGCATCCTGACTCCTGCTAAACGGCCTAATTCGGCGACATCTGTGATGTCGCAACTTCAGCTCCGGGAGGCACATTTCGTTATAAGTGCCATGTTCCGGACAACATTGAACCTTCGGGCCAACTTCCGGGGCACTGAAACAACTGGAAAATTTAATTATTGTCAGCTGTCGCTGTAAGCAATCATGTACCTAGCGTATAACTAATTTATTTTAACAACAAGTCATAATTTAAAAAAATAAAAACACGACTGCCCTGCCAAAAAACTAACTTAAAAGTTAAAATCTAAATTAATCTAGATAAATAGAATCTTATTGATATTTTTTTGTGAATCACTGGATATTCAACTATAGTGTTATATATTTTTGGAATCTACTCATCATTTTCTAGATGATGATTATATAGTTAATCTTATTTTCGATTATTTTTTTCAACTTTAGTGTTTAATGCGGGACCATGGTCTCCCCACCAATTTTTTTTAATTTTACTAGCCTATGTCACCCGGAATAAGCTCATTTATCAAAATCGGTTTCAGGCGTATAGAAATTATGGTGGAATATACAAACTCGCATAATACATACATACATACACCCTGAAAACAATATACTCCTTTTTTCCGGCAGTCGTTTAATATACTCCTTTTTTCAGGCGACTCGTATAAAAATAAATGTCATGTGATTTTTGCTTATTATAAAATTAGCTGATTTCAGTAGGTCGCTGAAGCACGAATCGAGAACTGATAATGGTAAGGGAGTCCATGATGGTAAATGTGGATTTACTCGGGCTTCGTGGAGACCTAATGGATTTTGAAATTAGATGGTAGAAAGAAAAAAATCACAGATTTCGCAGTCAAGCAAGAATCGGAGCACTGAAAATGAATACAAAATTTTACGAAAAAAAATCTGAAATAAAAATCTCTTCTTCAAAATTTTTCAAAATCTATTAACTGATTTTCAAAATTCCAACTCGAATGCACTTCTCGCCCCTTTAGATTTGGAATTGTAGAATGTTTTCTACAATTTCGTATATAAAAAGTGATGTAGCTTCTATGATTATTGACTGATCGTCATGGTAATGGTGTTAAAAGTTGCGGATGCAGTCGAGAAGTACATCTGAGTTGGATTTTCATTCATTTTTATTTCAGATTTATTTTTCGTAATTTTTTATATTCGTTCTCGGGGACTGCGAAATGTGTGATTTTTTAAAATATTCCGATCCGCTGTCCTAGACAGACAACCCTATTTACAAGGCTTATAATATAATATTATGATGAATCAAATCAAATCAAAATAAAGGTATTTTACAGGATCCAAGGAATCCCGTTTTATATTAATCTGCCACACTGGAGTTAATCCAAAATCCCCCCTCGGGCTCCCGTAAAGTAGCGAGTCCCTGTGGCGTGTGTGGTGGTGTAAACGCGCTCTGTGTGTGTGCGGCAGGCACGCCGCTGTGGCTGCTGGTGCACGTGGCGCCCATCCGCAACGAGCGCGAGCTGGTGGTGCTGTTCCTGCTCACCTTCCGCGACATCACGGCGCTCAAGCAGCCCATCGACGCGGACGACCCCAAGGGAGGCGAGTATCCCCCACCTCCCGCCGCCGCGCCCCGCCCACGCCCCGCGGCCCGCGTCCCGTCTGACCGCGCGTGTGTGTGTGCGCAGGTCTGTCCAAGTTCGCGAAGCTGGCGCGAAGCGTGACGCGCTCGCGCTCGGTGCTGGTGTCGGCGCTGCCGGCGCTCAAGGAGCCGGCGCGCACGAGCCAGCTCGCGCATGTCAGTACCCCCGCCCCGCACGCTCCCCCGCACGCCCCCCCGCACGCGCGCCCCGACGCCAAGCTAACCGTAACGTCGCCTTGTCTGCACTCGCTCGCCCGCCCCCGCTCCCCCGCACTGGCCGGACGATATGTAACGTCACGCCCGTTCCGATTCAGTGGCACGACGTCCGGCCACTGCTGGGAGTATGTATATTGTACTTACTATTAATGTAGTGTTCGATAACCTTACCTGTTTTAATGAGCACGTCGCTGTCTTTATTCGGGCACCAGAGGTAATGTATCGTCTTATGCACGTTTCTACAGGTTCGTTTCAGCAGATAATCTTCAAACTGCTTTTATCGTCATTAAAGTGAAACGTTAAAATGCAAATTGTTTGGTATGTGGAAAAATCTTAATATAATATCGAGTAACCGTACTCCATAGTAGTAGTTTTGAGCACCCTCTCGCTTCGCACTGTATATCACGGCTCCCGCCGCCACCGCTCTCTGACCGAGCGGTGCCACGTAGCCGTAGCACCGCTCGGCCACCGCACCGCGCCCCGCCCGCGCTGCGAGCGCGGCGCGGGCGGCGCGCGTGAGCGTGTGTCGTCCCGCAGGTGATGTCGCTGTCGGGCGACGTGCTGCCTCAGTATCGCCAGGAGGCGCCCAAGACGCCGCCGCACATCCTGCTGCACTACTGCGCGTTCAAGGCTATCTGGGACTGGATCATCCTGTGCCTCACGTTCTACACGGCCATCATGGTGCCCTACAACGTGGCCTTCAAGAACAAGACGAGCGAGGACGTGTCGCTGCTCGTCATCGACTCCATCGTGGACGTGGTGTTCTTCATCGACATCGTGCTCAACTTCCACACGACGTTCGTGGGCGCGGGCGGCGAGGTGGTGAGCGACCCGCGCGTCATCCGCAAGAACTACTTCAAGTCGTGGTTCCTGATCGACCTGCTGTCGTGCCTGCCCTACGACGTGTTCAACGCGTTCGACCACGACGAGGACGGCATCGGCAGCCTGTTCTCCGCGCTGAAGGTGGTGCGGCTGTTGCGGCTGGGCCGCGTGGTGCGCAAGCTGGACCGCTACCTGGAGTACGGCGCCGCCATGCTCATCCTGCTGCTCTGCTTCTACATGCTGGTGGCGCATTGGCTCGCGTGCGTGTGGTACAGCATCGGCCGCTCCGATGCCGACTCGGGCCTACAGTACTCGTGGCTGTGGAAGCTCGCCAACGTGACTCAGAGCCCCTACGCGTACGTGTGGTCCAACGAGTCGGACGGGCCCGAGCTGGTGAACGGGCCCTCGCGCAAGACCATGTACGTCACGGCGCTCTACTTCACCATGACCTGCATGACCTCCGTGGGCTTCGGCAACGTCGCCGCCGAGACCGATAACGAGAAGATCTTCACCATCTGCATGATGATCGTGGCAGGTGCCGGAACTCTTCTCTTATTAGCCGGAGCACGGCGCGACCCCCGCGCAGAAGCTGCGGCGGGCGCCGCGCCCTCCTCTCCCCCCGCCCCTCCACACCCGCACGACTCCACTGCGACGTTTCTTGAACCTAATTTTTCAAAATCTTAATTTATTCAATATATTTTTCAGTAAATTGTTTTTGGTTCTCATATAGTTTTCCTATGGTTTTTGTTTAGATGTACTATTTGATTTGCATCGGTTTATGATTTGCTACTAGTCGTCCGAACCACCCGCAACCCGTCCCCAGTGCAGGCCCACGAAGCGTCGCTGTGAGCAGGAAAGCGCCACGTGACGTTACACCTTGTGTCGTGTTCATTTTTTATGTTACCGTATCGTGTTCCGCCGGTGAGTCGGAACGAATGATGTAGATTTGAGTCAGATCGCAGAGGACCTCTGATGAGATTGACGACCGACGTACGCTCGCTGCAGGTAGGTAGGCGAACGATACGTTTATATAAATGTGTAACGGTTGAGAATTGCGATGTCGGCAGCGCTCCTGTACGCGACGATCTTCGGCCACGTGACCACCATCATCCAGCAGATGACGTCGGCGACGGCCAAGTACCACGACATGCTCAACAACGTGCGCGAGTTCATGAAGCTGCACGAGGTGCCCAAGGCGCTGAGCGAGCGCGTCATGGACTACGTCGTCTCCACCTGGGCCATGACCAAGGGGCTCGACACGGACAAGGTGCGTACGACGAGTGCATCGCTCCCGCCCGCACGCCCCGCCTGCCCCTCGCTAACGGCCATCTCCCGCGCAGGTGCTGAACTACTGCCCCAAGGACATGAAGGCGGACATCTGCGTGCACCTGAACCGCAAGGTGTTCAACGAGCACCCCGCATTCCGGCTCGCTTCCGACGGCTGCCTGCGCGCGCTCGCCATGCACTTCCACATGTCGCACTCTGCGCCCGGCGACCTGCTCTACCACACGGGCGAGTCCATCGACTCGCTGTGCTTCATCGTCACCGGCAGCCTCGAGGTCATCCAGGACGACGAGGTGGTGGCCATCCTGGGTGAGTGCCGCCGCGCCCCGCCGCGCGCTGCGCCCCGCTTGCGCTGACCCCCGCCCTCTCTGCGCAGGCAAGGGCGACGTGTTCGGCGACTCGTTCTGGAAGGACAGCGCCGTGGGGCAGTCGGCGGCAAACGTGCGCGCGCTCACCTACTGCGACCTGCACACCATCAAGCGCGACCGCCTGCTCGAGGTGCTCGACTTCTACCAGGCGTTCGCCAACAGCTTCGCGCGTAACCTCACGCTTACCTACAACCTGCGCCACCGACTCATCTTCCGCAAGGTGGCCGACGTGCGCCGCGAGCGCGAGCTCATGGAGCGCCGCAAGCGCGAGCCGCAGCTCGAGCAGGCGCAGGACCACCTCGTGCGCAAGATCTTCTCACGCTTCCGCCGCGAGCGCAGCGTCGCCGCCGCGCCGCCCGCGCGCACCGCGCCGCCCGCGCGCACCGCGCCGCCCGCCGCGCCCTGCGCGGTGCCGCCCGTGCCCGCTGCGCCCGCCGCGCCCGACGCCGAGCGCGGTGACGCCGCCGACAGCCGGGCGGCGCGCGGCAAGTGGGGTCGGCTGCTGGCGGGCGGCTCGCTGGACGCAGCGGACGCACCGCGCGCCGCCTTCACGCGCTCGCTCAGCGCGCGCGACCGCATCGCCGCGAGCGCCGCCGCCGACGCCCGCCCCGACGCCCGCCCCGCCGCCGGCTCGCTCAAGGTGACCTTGCAGACTATTGTTTATTTATTTTTATTTTTTATTTAATGCCTTTAAAAAAAATATCAAAAATTACACCACAATTTTGCAGACCTAAGCACTAGACTAAAAACACAGGCTGGCGTTTGTAAAGTGCAGCCCATATGGTTGATTTGGGTAATTTGATATTTATTTCGGTCAATAGACCGATATTAACAAATATATTTTATTTACGACAAAAATCAACTTACGTAATTATTGTTAGTTTACATTTAAATTATAGTGCTGAATCATTATGATTGTTTAGGACTCTAACAGCCGTGGGAAAAATGATAGGCAGTTAACCCCGAACGTATGAGTATTTAACGTATTTAACACATATCTATAAAAAGTCTACAAATGATACCGCGAGATAAAAGTAGACAGTGCCATCTATTATAGAAATGAACAACTGTCCTATCAGACATACAATTTTTACATAGGAAATTGTACATACCGCCCGCCAAGGACTAAATAGTCCTTCATATGGAAAATCATCTTAAGGAAACATTGAGTAAAGTCTAAGGTTACATATTATTCAATTAATTTTACATAAATAAAGATGATCTAAACAAAAAACACAGATTGATCTAAATTGTGAGGCTTGTGGACTGTATACAAAAGGATTCAACTCTATTTTAATTCTAAAAATTAAACTAATGATGGACGTGGCATTTCAGAGTGTTTGGAACGATATCGCGTGACCGAATGAGTCTGAAATATGCCCGTTTGTACCGAATCTCCGACTCTTTATTTTGCACTTGACTCTACCTGCGTCCAATGGAAAGTTACTGGTTTTGCCTATCACCTTAATGCTTTCATCTAGCCGCTCCGTTTTGTTGCTAAATTTGTCCCTGTGACCCAGGGAAATAAATTTTTTAGTCTCATTTGAACCTTTGACTAAATTCTTGCATTCCATTTCTCCCTGCTTAAATTTTCTTTTATTATTTAATTGGTTCACATGATTATTGCATATGCTTTTCATACTTTCTTCTTGCTCACTTTGATTGGTATAATTAGCATTGCTTATTTGACCCGACAGCACCCATCCGAGGTGAGTATCTTGCGCAATTATTGATTCCATTGGGTGTTTGATCAACCCCTTCTTCAAGATACTACAATAAACCTCAGCACCTAATAAAACCGATATTTTAGTAGGGGAATTGTATTGCGGATCAGCGAGATCTATTTGACCTAACTCTGCCCAATATGACAAGACAAATTCTTGTTTTGGCAAAACAGTGGTAATATTATTTACAACGTAAGCCTTTACTTGCAATATAAAATTGGGGTCGTGAAGTGACTGCAACTTTAGCATAACATAACTGGAAGTTGAGTCATTTTGACTCCCACCTAAGCCGGATATGCAACCTTTGGAGGCTACTTTTTTCAACTGCAGAAGTTGCACTGTTTCTTTAGCTATGAAAGATGCTTCCGACCCTTGGTCTAGTAGAGCTTTTAGTATCTGAGGATTACCATTTTCCGTCTTAGTTTTCACCAAGGCTGTAGCCAATAAAGTTTGGCTTGGTACTGGTTCCATTGCAAAAGGGTTTGATATCATATGGTTGGCTTCATACATCGGAACAAATTCACTTTGGGTTAACTTACCATTCTGATTAATCTTAGCTGTTTCCCGGGAAACTGCGATTGTATCGGGACTCACTTTCGTTGTGCTGTTACCATCACGACTTGGGGTTGGTACACGGCATTTTCTCTTATATTTGCCAAGGCATTTACAGCAAAATCCCAAGGACTTGTCTATATCATGATGACGCTTATCATCTTCTAATTTAACATGAACCGCTTATTATCGTATCGGTGCTGCAATGATTCCCAACATTTTGCATAATTAGCCTGCGTGATGGGAATATGCTTAATCAACTGTTCCGCTTCACCAGAGAGCTGAGTTTTTAAATAATGCAAACGTTGAACATCATCTAGGGCACAATTATTATGGACTAAGGAGACAAACAGATCTTTAAATGATAACCATTCCGCGTAATTACCACTGAACACTGGAATTGATATCTTAGGTAACTTCACAAGGGAGTCTTTATTTGAGTAGGATGAATGAGCATCTAGATTTGCGAACCTGCTTCTCGAACTCAACGATGCATTTAATTCGCTCTTGTAGGAAAGATAAGTTTCGTAACCAGAATTAAAGATGTCATTCTTGAGGTAACCACATTTTTCTAAATCACTGCTCTCGTAAGTAGCAATAATGCTTTCATGTTTGTTTGAAAACCTTTTGAGAATCTCCTCTAATCCTTCTAATCTGGTAACAACATATGACTCTGTCATGCTCTCTTTGTTTAATTTTTTAAAGTTCGTTCTTCCCCTTTCTATTTGATTTTTTAGATCGCTTAGAATTCTTAAGTCTGCTTCCATCTTTACGTTTCAATTTGCTTATCTTGTAAAAACAGTTTCACTATTTCAAAGAATGTACAAAATTTTTTTTGAATTTCTCTAAGTCCAAAAAATTTTCTATGTGTTTGAAACATAAGACATAAAAATGAATTTGGACATAGATTCCTCGTCTTGTCGTTTTTTCAACTATTTTTCTAAGTCCTAATTATCACTTTGCAAATTCTTTATTCATGCATTACTTGTCTAAGTTTTTTACTCACTGCTTATTAGGTTTAAAATAGCATACTCACAGTGTTATTGCACTTTTACCACTTCACTCAACTTCAAATTTCCCGCTCGTTGTCCTCTGGAGAATCAAGAATGTTAATAGGTATGCCAAATCGCTTGAAATTTTGTCTCAGTAAAGCCTTTATGTATATAAATACACTAGTTTTTGTTCCAGTCAAAAATACCTAGTAGTTTTGATTTTATAGGCATTCAAAGTTTCGAAAAATATCGAGTCCCGCTATCAGTCACGTGGCCGCTTGTGACGTCATGTCACAACGCGCCGCGGCCCGCTTAGTATCACTATCAAGTCGCCAGCGGTTATAGTAGGCTTGCGCAGTATTTTGTTGTGTTTTCGTCCGCGTATTTAAGTTAATAGTCTATAGTAAATATTATTCGATTAATAAAATGGATGAAGGATTCGAAAAAGGGCAATCGGATAATCTACCTAAAATAGATGGATTAATGGTTGCGCATTATTTATCAACAAATAGTGATTTCGTTGCCGCCGAAATGCGAGGAATAAAAATGCAAAGGTAAGTAAACTTTCCTTGCTACTACCTACTTATGCTTAATAGTTTATCTGTTCTAAATTGTTTTATCAAAACAAAATACCCAACTAATGTCGTAATGGAAGAATACATGCAACTCAAATAGTGGAAGTACCTACCTACCATTAAATTTTTACGTTAAAGACAACAAATATGTAAGAAATATGTATTCTCGGGAACTGTACATTTTCCCAGGATTAAAAGTAGCCTATGTATGTGTTATTCCAGACTTCGTCCAGATCCGTTCAGTAGTTTTTGCGTGAAAGATAACAAACACACACACACTCACAAACTTTCGCATTTATAATATTAGTAGGAAGTAGGATAGGTACTTAGGATGTAGATGTAGTGGGTTGAACGTTACAGATGTACTAAACCTTTTTTATTTGTATTTTTTTTACTAACAAAATACGTAAGGCAATTTTATTTAATTTATTTTTTATTGCAAATGTAGATGTTTGAACAGATGTACTTAACCTTTTTTATTTATTTGACAGTGTTCTCTTTCACATTTTATATGTCAAAAAAAAGAAGTTGAAAAGATGTCTATTCATTATTTAATTAATCGTTTCAAAAAATCCTGTGTTGATTTTGATGTCGAGAGTTTTATAGATGCGCTAAAAGGCTATCAAAAGAGGAAAAATAATAGAAAAGGATATCATAAAGGAAGTCGCGAAGATACACAATATAAAGATAGTGGAATCTGGTCGGCAATAATTAATAATTAATTTCGTCGGCACGGGCGCGCGACCGCGAGCGGACTGAGTGAGCCAGACAGAGCGTGTTGTGCGATGACGTCACACCTCACCGGCAGCCCGCGTCTTGCGGTCACAACTTGTTTTACTTCTAAATCGGAAACTAATTGACGTATCGAAGTAATTCTTTCACTAGTATTTTTTATTTTTGACAGAGAATACGGAGTGCTAATAATCAAAACAAGTTAACATTCTTCATTGTTTGGTATCGCCACCAAGTGGCGCCACTGGATCTTGTCACCGTTTTCTTGCAAGACGTCAGTTGTCAATGCTATCTACAGCTTTGATATAATCGATTTGACAATAATACAGGTGTACCAATATTGGTCAAAAAACGCTCCGACTTTGAAGGACCTTGATTAGGACTCTAACAGCCGTGGGAAAAATGATAGGCAGTTAACCCCGAACGTATGAGCATTTAATCAGCACATATTTTAACACATATCTATAAAAAGTCTACAAATGATACCGCGAGATAAAAGTAGACAGTGCCATCTATTATAGAAATGAACAACTGTCCTATCAGACATACAATTTTTACATAGGAAATTGTACAATGATCATAAAGCGATCAATTATCATAAAACGAAGGTTGCAGGGTCGTCAGTTGTATCCGGCCAGAATAATAATTTTAAATTTAAACGGGGGGATAAAACCCAGCTAGAAATGTACAATAAAATGTTTTCAGACTTACTTAAGACAATAAACTTTTCTGCCGAGTTAAACGTATGTTGTGACAAAATGTGCGATGATCAAAGTCACAGGAGGGTAATTGATGTGTTATACCACAGTAGTTATACCAAAAGAAAAGCAGCGTAGGTACACGAATAACCAACCTGGAAGGATCGACAAAGGTAGACGGGTCTCGGGATGGAACAGGTACGTAAAAGATAATCACAGGGCGAGGCCCGTGAGAAATTTCTTATTTGGAAAGGGCACTGCCTTTAACTGGAGTAACTTAAAATAATAAGACAGAAAGCAGACGAAAATTTAAAAATAAATTAAAGTTTTGTCAAAATCATGAAGAGCAGCTTTGGATGGATGCGTTAGCGCAGCACCATAAGCGAAAGAATTTTAATGCATTTTGTAAAGGAACTACAACTACAACTTAGCCCTTGACTGCGATCTCACCTGATGGTAAGTGATGACGCAGTCTAAAGATGGTAGCGGGCTAACATGTTGGGGCATGGCAGTTATATCAAACCCATACCCCTATTCGGTTTCTACACGGCATCGTAGCGGAACGCTAAATCGCTTGGCGGCACGTCTTTGCCGGTGGTGGTAACTGGCCACGGCCGAAGCCTCCCACCAGGCTAGACCAGGGCAAATTCAGAAATTATAAATTCCCAAATTGACCCTGCTGGGGATTGAACCCGGGACCTCCGCACGTTAAGACAACAGTGCTACACACTGCGCCACGGAGGTCGTCAACATAGTAGCTAACATATTTAGTGAGCATATTAGAATACGCTCTACATTACGTCAGACTCAGTCTTCATCGGACGTATTAGCTCAAGGGTATGAACAAGTATCTGATACTTCTCTCTCGTTCAATGCCAAAGAGTGTTATAAAAAGCCTCGCGAGGGGTAAGGCATGATGGGTTAAGTGTAGAGCATCTTGTAAATGCGGGGCCTCATCTCTACCGTGTACTTGCGATGCTGTATACGTTTTGCATTCGTCATTCCTATCTCCCTGTAGTCCTAATGAAAATCGTAGTGGTTCCTGTGATTAAGAACAAAACAGGTGCTATCTCAGATAAATGTAACTACAGACCAATCTCTCTTGTCGCAATATTAGGAAAAGTGTTTGATGGTCTGCTTGAGCGTCAACTTAGTTGGTATCTGAAGCTTAGTGATGCGCAGTTTGGTTTCAGACGAAACATGTCTACGGAAAGTAAAACACCCGTGTATGCTGCCTTTCTTTCTAAGGCGTTTGACCTGGTTTGCTACGACAGACTCTGGGAGAAGCTACAGAGCTTAAATGTGCCGTCTGAGCTGATTAGGATCCTGAAGTTTTGGTATAGCTCACAATCAAATAGGGTTAAGTGGGCCGACGCCTACTCAGAACCATACAGCCTTGAGTGTGGCGTTCGACAGGGTGGCTTAACATCTCCTGCTCTATTTAATATATATGTCACCGTAAGATTGTAAAAACTGTTAGATTACATTCTAACTCGCGAAACCGCAAAGTTTCGAAAGATTACAATTTAACGCATTATTTTCCGGTAGATTGTAATCTGTATTTACCCGATATAACCTAACTGATTATTTGTATCGAACCTAACCTACATGAAAGAGACAATAAAACGTAAATACAATGAATATTTGAAAAATTGACACTCAGAACATTGAACGGTCCACAATCTTTCGACAGTTTACAATTTCGCGAGTTAGATTATAATCTAACGGCTTTTACAATCTTACGGTGACATATATATTAACCAGCTGATTGATAAGCTTAGCGAGACTGGGATCGGCTGCTCGATTGATGGTTCCTTAATTAATAATCTGAGCTATGCAGACGATAATATGGTCTTGCTGAGCCCATCAATTGGCACTCTCAGGAAGCTGCTCAAAATATGCGAGTCCTATGCTGTGTCACATGGACTCGTATATAAAGTGTGTAAAATAGTGACTGAATTTAAATATTTAGGGCACATCGTAACGGAAGATATGTTGGATGTTAAGGACATAGAGAGGGAGTGTAGGGCGTTGGCGGTCCGAAGTAATATGCTGGCCCGCAGGTTTGCTCGTTGCAATAGCTATATAAAGCTTAGTTTATTGTCAAACTATATATACGTGCAGCCTGTGGGTTTCATATACGAAGAGGGCTTACAATGACCTAGGCGTACAATATAACAATAGTTTCAGAATGCTGATGGAGTTGCCGCGCTACTGCAGTGCGTCACAGATGTTTGCGGAGGCTCACACCGACGATTTTTATGATATAATGAGGAAAAGGGCGTCATCTGTGATGAATAGAGTGCGCGGAAGTTCCGACAGTATTCTGAAAACATTGGTAGGAAAGTGGGAAAACCCTTTTATGAAGCACTGGGTTGGCTTACATGACAACTCCAAGTATCATAAGAGGTGCAGGTACATAAATTAAGTGTGAATTGTTTTTATTACTAACATAGTTTTAAGATATTTTGTTACTAACACTGTATGGATCCTAGATCTGAAATAAAGCTTATTTATTATTATTATATTAACACATTATAAGACTTTCGTGTGAGTATTTATATAAATTTCCAGTTGCAATTTTTTTTAATCTGGACTTCAGAAGCTCCTCTGAGTTTCAATTTCGATTTCAATTTATTTATATAAATATTTATATAGTATACTAGTATAGTTGGATCTGTGCTTCAGCTTCAGTGCCGACTCCTCTAGTGTTTTTTTCTGGCATACAGTTAAAACTAATAAAATATAGGTATATATCCGTTCTTTTGTGAATGTCGACAATTAGAGAGGGTGTGTAATAATGTAAAAATGCGTAAGTTATTATACGTACGCTGAGCCTGAAACTTGTTCAATTACTTGAATTACTGTACTTGAACAACAAATACTAAAATTAGATAAATATTATAAAAGGCAACGAAATTATTAAATTTTTAATGAGCTTCAGTATTTTTAACAGAACTTCACAATGATGTCAATAGATGGCGCTCTGTAAAAGTTAATTCGTTCGTGCTTACAAATAATAGACGTTAGCACCATCTTACGTGGAATTAAAAAAAAATCTACTGATAGTACTGGTGTTTATGAACATAAAGATGAGCGCGCATCTAGACATGCCCGCCGCAGGAGCCGCAAGCACACAGTCTTAGTCTAATTTTATATTTTTATTATTATTAAATCGTATGCTACGTAACACCCGTTCACCGAACGAGCTGCATTTTAGTAAAATACTGTAGGTATACGTATCCCATCCATGCAAGCGGATGACGATTGACGTCATCAGATTCGGCGCGTTTTAATGCGTACAGTACAGTGAATGGATACCGCGAGGTCTCAGTTCGGGCCGAACCATTAGTTTTAATATCATTTGGTAAGTTCTCGGTATATCTTAAATCTTAATAGGATAATTTTCCGATTGGCAGACTGCTTTCGGGCGCGCGCGCGCCGGCAGCGTGCTGGGAGCGGCGACGCGGCGCGAGCCCATCGATGAAGAGGTGGACGAGCGCAGGGCCAATATACCGCCCGCCCCTGCGCAGCCCGCCCCCGCGCCGCCCGCACCCGCGCCCGTCGTAGCTCCCGCGCCCACTCCTGTGTCCGCTCCCGCGCACGTTCCCGCTCCCGCACCCGCCGCCACCGCCGTCCCCGCGCCCACCCCCGCCGCCGCCACTGCTGCGCCCGCGCAGTCGTCGCACGACGCTGCGCTCGCGGAGCTGCGGCGCGACGTTCGCAACGAAGTTCAGCGACTTCAGCAAAAGGTTCTTTCCAAGTTTGTTAAGAGACCTCCGTGGCGCAGTGTTGAGCGCTGTTGCCTTAGCGTGCGGAGGTCTCGTGTTCGATCCCCGGCAGGGTTTGGAAATATATAATTTCTGAATTTTCCCTAGTCTGGGAAGGTAGCTAGTTACCACCCTACCGGTAAAAAACGTGCCGCCAAGCGATTTAGCGTTCCGGTACGATGCCGTGTAGAAACCGAATAGGGGTATGGGTTTAATATAACTGCCAGCCCCTAACAGGTTAACCCGCTACCATCTTAGCCTGCATCTTCACGTACCATCAGGTGAGATCGCAGTCAAGGGCTAACTTGTAATGGATAAAGAAAAAAAGAGTAGGGCGCGCCAGATAAGCGCCGCTTCCTTCTGATTTCCTGATATTGAACAAGTTTCCTTTGCCGACATGCGATGAGATATAGATGATCGCATACGCATAGACTAACTTAAGAGCACACTCTCCAGGTCCTCAAAAACAAGTTCAGGCGTATGGCCACGGGATTCCCGTGGTTCGTACGCCACGTCGATCTCCATAGAGATTTCGAACTCCCCACCATAGCCTAATATTTCAAGCAGGTCTCCAAAAATTATTAAGAGAAGGCAGTTAGACATCCCAACCCTCTTGTAGTTCAGACTGCAAACACAGTCTTACAACGTCACAAACACGTCCTTAACGACCCCGACGACCAAATCACTACTGACAATGCACTCTACTTAGGGCTACATACAAACACCTATCAAACACAGCGTCTTCGCCGGCGAAGACGAGGACCCCGATATCTTACGTCACCCGGACGTGGTCTTAACCCACGGCCTCGTAGGCGTGTGGATTAATCTAGTCCAACCGACCTCCCTTTCATCCCAACGTCATCCTAAGCCGTGGTCCGAGCCTCATAGGAGGCGCCCTTAGGAAGTGTGTCTGTCACCTGCAGCATGCGACACCCACCACCCAGCATGCAAGTCAACAATTTGCACCGGCACAGCACCACATCACACAAATCCTCCAAATCACTCTCAACGTACGTTTCACTCCGACACCGGAGCATCTTCAGGAGATGTTGACTCGACAATGCATGACTGTAAATTTAGTTAAATATTTCTTTGCTGCCACATTTTGGCATTAAAGCCCTTGCTAAAATGTGACAACGTTACAAAATGTAACTAAATCAGTTTAAAAGTGTCTTTGTGGAAGTGGCCCTGCGTTTTTATTGCATTTTAAAGTTCGCAACTTAGGTACTTTTTGGACCAATGGAAAAAGAACAATATCAGATAATATTTAACAGCTGGGCCGTGTAGAGGAACTGCTGACTTTGCTCGCCTCCCGGCTCGGCGCCGACCCAACCGACACCGCGCCGGATGCGGCCGAGCGCTCCGAGCGCGGCGAGCGCGTCGAGCGAGTCGAGCGAGCCGAGCGCCCCGACCGGCTTGAGCGCGTGGAGCGCGTCGAGCGAGGCGAGCGCGCCGACAGGTTGGACAGGATGGACTCCGCCGCTCTCGCCAGGAAACGACGGACCAAGGTACGCGCGTCGCAGGCCCGAGTCGCGTTCGGCGCGCGGGGCCGCTCGTGACGTGTAACCGCCGCTGTTGCAGGCGCGCAGCAAAGGCGCCGCGCCGCAGGTGCCCACGCCGCCCACGCCCGGTGACGCGCCCGGCAGCCCGGCGGGCGGCGCGCCGGCGCGGCGGCGCGAGTTCGTGTAGCGCGCGGCGGCGGGCGGCGCGCCGCAGTAGCCGCCGCCCGCCCGCGTGAGCTGGACGCGCGACCGCCCGCTCCTCGGCGGAGCGGTGCGAGTGCGCGCGTCGCCGCGCCCGCGACACTCCGCCTGACAGCTGGAACCGTACAGGGGAGACATACGGACTCGGGGGCGATTTATGTATTAGACTTTTTTACATATTTTTTTCGCTTTAGATAATAAGAAAAAGATTTGCTCTGAGTCGAATCGTTGGGTCGGCGAGCGGTGCGGCGGCGGCGGGCGTGGAGATATGCGGATTGTGTGCGGATCGCGATCGATTTTTGATCAGTTTAGTTATTTTTGTATGTAGGCGATGCACCGTTTGAGAAGCTTTATTCTGCTTTTTATTAGATAATAATACTGTTTGAATACTGCCGTCGGAGGAGCGGAAAGCCCGCGCCCGCCTCTACCGCCACCTACGCCGCCGCCGCTGCGCGCCCGTCGCCACCTCCGCCGCCGCCGCGCCTACACCGCGAACGGGCGCGAGCCAGCTTGACTGCACTGTTATATAGCAATATTATGTACTACGATACGATATTTACATATACCTACATAGATAATATTTAAGAGTTTGTAAAAATATATAAATAAATTATATTATTATTGTAAATTATACACCCAATAAACCTAATTCAAATTTGGAAAGCGATAGGTAACTGACTCTTTTATCTATTTATTTCACAGTATTTTCTAACGCGACCACTGATCACTAAACGACCAATTATTGATATTTTCTTACTCTCGAAAACTGATAATAATATAATATTGCGAGTGCTATATATTATGTTAGGCACCTGTACGTTCAGTTTCAGAACAATCCTTAGGTTTTTGTGTCCTTTCGAAACATCTGCTACTTAATTATTATACTAAGTACTTTATAATTTATAATAAGGTAGAAAATATTATGTACAATTATGATCTGAGTGAATTTTGAACTACCTATTGAGCAATCGTAGATTAGTATTAAGCATATTATTACTCTTATTTCCAACGATAAAATTTGCCTTGTTACCCTATAGAATATTTATTTGAATAGAATATAATATTTATTGTAAGTTAGACTCAGTCGTGATACATATCTAAATAAAATATGGCGCAATAACGATAAAATGAAGTAGGTAATTAATCTCACACAAGGTTAGAATAAACCTAGCGACGGGTATAATATTATTAGTATCGTCCTGTCCTGGCGTCGGCAGCCGGAAGACGGCGCCCGGCACCCGGCATCCGAGCCCGGCATCCGGCATCCGGCGCCCGGCACCCCGCAGCCGGCACGCGCCAGAAGCGCGCCCGCCGCCGCGGACCGGCACGAGGGGACGAGCACCGCCGTACACCGTCCGCTGCGCCTGTTGTTTATTTCTTGTTAACGTTTTTAAATTTTATCTTAAAACGGAAAGCGTGTAGCCGCCCGACTAGGAGGCCTGGCGGGGAGGGTGCGGAGGGAGGGTGCGGGGGGAAGAGTGCTGGAGTCGAATGACAATTAAAAACTGTTTGCGTATTTATGGACTTTGAGGATCTCACATATTACACTACCTACTTATAGATCTAACAGAGTGAAAATCTCAATTAAAATATACTAGTGGTTCGCCCCGAACTGAGACCTCGCGGAATCCATTCACTGCACCGTACGCATTAAAACGCGCTGAATCTGGTGACGTCAATCGTCATCCGCTTGCATGGATGGGTATATGGGTATGAATACGTATACCTACAGTATTTTACTAAAATGCAGCTCGTTCGGTGAGCGGGTGTTACGTAGCATACGATTTAATAATAATAAAAATATAAAATAAGACTAAGACTGTGTGCTTCCGACTCCTGCGGCGAGCATGTCTAAATGCGCGCTCATCTTTACGTTCATAGACATCAGTACTATCAGTAGACAATTTTTTTATAACGTCTATTGTTTTTGTAAGCACAAACGAATAAACTATTACAGAGCGCCATCTTTTGACATCATTGTGAAGTTTGTTAAAAATACTGAATTTCGTTTCCATATAATTATTTATCTAATTTTAGTATTTGTTGTTCAAGTACAGGATATAATTCAAATAATTGATCAAAATTTAGGCTCAACCTTTCAGGAAATTGAGAGTTCTGAGGGCAACTTTGGACGTTAGAAAATCTCCACTTTGAAAGCCCCCCACACACAATCGTCAATTTTAGGGGAAAAATTAAAAAAAAATATATTTAGACTCTATTCCTCATTATCTTTAAAATGATATACCGCAACCCTATAAAAAATATTTTACTTCGCATTCGCTTCTATGAGAGCCCCCCTGAAATAAAGATTTTTATAACTTTTTAAGCCGAATATGGCTGGAGGCTATCGGTTTACATATTACATATTATATTTTAAATTTGAAGTAATTACGTTCAGTAATTCAGAAGTTATAAGGCTCTGACAGACGGACGGACGGATGGACGGAGAAGTGCAAATTCACTCAATTAAAATATGGTTAAAAAGGCCAATCAACAAAGTAGCCTAAAAGTCAAAGGCGATGAAGTTGCACATGGACATGAACAGCAATACCAGCCACATGCTGCCCTCCCCCCCCCCTCTCCTCCCCATCCCCGTACGGTCGCACTAATTTCTCTAGTATTAAAACTAATAACGTGCAGGCTACGGGCGTGCCGCTGCTCCTATTGTCTTTTTATTATATTATGAGAAATATATATGCATACGAAACTGTTGGCTTGTTTCATTTATCACCTGATGGTGCCCGCTACTTTTTGCGCATGGGTTTGAGCAGGTGTTCTGATCACCTCACTCAGTGGTGAGCGCTGCAGTCATATAGTGGGAGTCACCAGATTCGAAACCTGGCAGGGTCAATTTTGGAATTTATAATTACCGAATGTTCTCTGGAATGGCCTACATCTACAATATCAATTCACCCGAGTCAAAAATATAAGTACAGTTTTTACATTGCAGTGCCATCCTTGCCAAACATTTGTAAGTAATCCAAATACAGATTTTACCATTGAATATGGTTATAATTTGGAATAGTTTTAGATAATGCATCGCCTCTTTCAACGTTGAATCAGCTGTAAACGCTGTACCACGTTTAATTCGGTTCTGCTTCGGTCTACGCCTTTTATTTTCGACTAAGGTGAAGCCATCAGCGTCACCTTTCTTGTCCTCTTTAAATCTTTAAAATAGTTTGTGCACAGAACATGAAACTTGACACTATAGTAGATCACAACGAGGATGATCAAATTTATCCACTAAATAAAAAAAGATAAGATTTAATTTCAAGAAGAATACATTTCTGTACCTATTCATTATAAATGAGTTTTCCTCCAAAACTGCAAAATTTAAAAAACGTTTTTGTGGCGTTTCTTAAAACTTCCAGATTTTCTTCAAATTTCCGGCTCGGGCGAGGCCTGCACGCGAGCGATCGCGCGCGCGCCGCTGTACGACCGGTTTTCGGCGATTTTTCGCTGTAAAAAACGCTTTTGTCGCGTTTTCAAACAAATAATTTCGACACCCACCCGCTTTTTTTACGGATTGTGTGTGCTGCATAGGCCCTACTGGACGCTACAGCGTCACCGGGGGGATGGGCGGGCGAGCGCTAGGCGTCGCCGAGAAAAGAGCCCTAGGGCTCGATGACATCGGGGGTGGCGGTCTTTCTAAGGGCGCCTCCTATGAGGCTCGGACCACGGCTAGGATGACGTTGGGATGAAAGGGAGGTCGGTTGGACTAGATTAATCCACACTCCTACGTTAGATATCGGGGTCCTCGTCTTCGCCGGCGAAGACGCTGTGTTTGATAGGTGCTTGGGTGTAGCCCTAAGTAGGGTGCATTGTCGGTAGTGATTTGGTCGTCGGGGTCATTAAGGACGTGTTTGGGACGTCTTTTGTCTGGTGGGTCATTTCGGTCGGGGGTGTAAGATGCAGTCTGAACTACAAGACGGTTGAGATGTCTAACTACCTTCTCAAAATAATTTTTGGAGAGCTGTTTGAAATATTGGGCTATGGTAGGGAGTTCGAGATCTCTATGGAGATCGACGTTGCGTACGAACCACGGGGATCCCGTGGCCATACGCATGAAATTGTTTTGGAGGACCTGGAGACTGTTAAATCGAGAGTGAGGGAGGTGTGCGAATAACACGCATGCGTAGGACATAATAGGGCGGATGCACGTTTTATAAAGCGTGACTTTGTGTCGCAGGGACATTTTGCTTTTGCTGCAAATCATGGGATATAGACGGAATAAAACATAGCTAGCCTTGTCACGGACTCGGCGTATGTGGGCGTTAAAGCTGAGTTTACTATCAAAGGTTACACATAAGTATTTGGCATTCTTTTGCCAGGGGATGGGGCGACCGAAGGTGATTTCAGGGAGGTCTAGCCTCTTCCTACGCTTGGAGGGACAAAAGAGCATAGCGGCGCTCTTTTCGGGGTTGACTTCGATTCTCCAACGGCGGAACCAGTCACCTAAACTACTAACTGCCCCTTGAAGACGGGATCTAATAAAGAGGCGGTTTGGCGAAGAGCTATATAGGGCGGTATCATCCGCGTACTGGGCCGTGCTGACATCAGAGGACGCGGGGATATCGCTGGTAAACAGCGAGTAAAGAAGGGGGGAAAGTACTGAGCCCTGTGGGACGCCAGCACGGATCGGTCTGGGGGAAGAAAGGGTTCCGTCTATCCGATAGCGGAAGGTGCGATTTGTGAGGAATTCTCGTTGCAGACGTACGAGTCTTATCGGTAAGCCTAGATGGTGAAGTTTGTAGATTAAGCCGGCGTGCCAAACCCTATCGAAAGCTTTTGCAACGTCAAAGAAGAGGACTCCGGTTGGGATGCCTCTGGTCAGGCGATTAAAACCTGTGTAGATATATTCCGCGAGATGGTGCGCTTGATGAACGCAAGAGTGTCTGGCCCGAAAGCCGAATTGCTCGTCGTTTAGGAGCTTCTTCTCTTCGACGACGGACTTAAGCCGGTTGAGGATATTTCTCTCATACACCTTTTCAAGCGTGTTGAGTAGACTTATAGGACGGTAGCTAGTTGGTAGTTTACGGGGGTTTCCCGGTTTAGGGATGGCTATCACTGTTGCTTCCTTCCACCTATCGGGGAAGGAGCACCCGGCCATAAGGGCATTAAATATGACAACTAGGAGGTTTATGATCTGATCGGAGAGCAATTTTAATGTTTCGTTATTAATTGAATCGGGACCTGGAGCTTTCTTAGCGTGTAACTCTTTGATAATTCCTCGGACTTCGCCGCAAGTTGTGGGAGGGAGAGGTTCCTCTTTTTAGTTGATTGAGGGTGTCGTCACGGACGTAGCTGTCAGCTGTTCAGCTCTCTAAGTTTTTTTAAAATTTGAAATTAATCAATCATCTATCAGGCTCTTAAAGTGGATCAAATTGTTATTTAGTGTCTAATTAAAGCATACCTGTGTTTGTGAACGGATCAAGATTAGGTTATTTTTGCTGTTCGCAGTAAAAAGCGGAGTGTGACACTTATCAGCTGTTTGTTTGCCTACATAGTAGGTATGTACCCTCGTTTTGCTGCCGCATAATTAAGAATTAAACACTTCTCTTGTGTGCTCGAATAAAACAGTTTAGTTTTGTGCAACTTGCAAAAGTGACAAGTGAAAAGAACCTAAGAAATTCAGTTTGATTTAAACACTAAATCAATATATTATTGACATTATTTTTATTATCGCCATCTGGTGGCAACTTACTGTATTGCATTGCGGGCTGTAAGGCTTTGCTAACATGACAAACAAGTGCAATCAATGTGGTCGCTTCGCCAGCTCCATAGATGGCGCTAAGTGTAACAAATGTGGTTCGCTATTTCATCGGGACTGCGTTAAGTTGAGCCCTAATGGCCCTATTCCCAACAAATGGGCATGCCATGCCTGTCATAAAGGCAAAAGTAAACAAGGCGCGACGACTGCTGCTAAAGGGATGAGTACTCCTGTCCCTAAAATTCCTGACGCTTCCAATTCGTCACCTGCAGTGGCTCTTTCTTCAGCCCCATCATCAGTTGATATTCAAGGGGACTCCACGAATATTATTGCTGAGCTTAGGCTGCTGCGAACTGAGATGGCCAATTTCAGGGGGGAAATAGCTCAATTAAATATAACGTTATCTGCGTTCAATAGTCGGGTTGATGATATTGAATCTAGGTTGTCCCGCTTGGAGGTGCAGTCCGCGTCGCAGGGCCCGATCGAGACTAGCAGTGTGCAAGCCACAATTTCCCAACTACAAACTCAATTGAATGAAAGGGATCAGGATTTGCTTATGAATGATGTTGAAATATCAGGTTTGCAAGAAGCTTCCGGTGAAAATCTAATGAACATAACCTGTCTGTTGGCTAAAAAGCTAGGAGTGGATCTAGACGTTCGCGATGTCGTCTCTGCAGAGCGCTCCGGTCCCCGACGTGCTCTTCTGGCGAACACTAGCGACGGTGTGCAGGCACAGCAGCCGCGGCCGCGGCCCTTAGTCGTACGTCTCGCCAGGCGTGCAGTGCGTGACGAACTGTTGCGTGCAGCGCGCGTGCGCCGTAATGTGGATACATCGGGAATAATAGACGCAAATCCTCGTCGATTCTATGTGAACGAACACCTTACGCGTACTAACAGACAGTTATTTTATAAAGCACGTGAGGAAGGGCGCCATAAGAACTATAGGTTCATCTGGACCAAAGGGGGGCGTATTTATGTGCGTAAGACAGTCACAGCTTCCGTTCAACGTGTACGATCCGAAGCTGACATAGAGAAAATTTTCTCAAATGATTCTTTTTAATGTGTGGGCATTTGTTTACTTTGCTTCATAGCTATAATGAACACAGACTTATAATATTAACTATTGATAATGTAGTAGCCATTCAGATTCAAAAAAATATGTTGTTTTGTGTACTCGTACTATGTTTTATTATGTTTTGTTTTGTAAATCAATTTAGAAAATATAAAATACTATCGTTAAATGCTTACATTATTAATTTTTTAGTTTTAGTAATACTATTAAGAAGCTTTTATAATATTAGTGCTACATTGAGCTTACTGTCCTGTATATTTTATTATATACAGACTTTTACATTGTTTATATTAAATCCAACAAAACTTATGTATCTTATACTTATTTATGAATTTATTTATATTATATATTATACGATAAAAATTCATGACTAACAAATTTTTAAAAATTGGGTTGCTTAATGCAGGGTCCTTAGGTACTAGGCACGATGAATTCTTGGCGGCCATGGATCGATTTCAGGTTGATATAATGGCAATCAATGAAACTTGGCTGCGTGCTGGGGAGGAAGGTCGAGCGCCGTCTGTTTCTGGTTATAGACTTCAGCATATTCCTCGCCCAGACACTATACTCCGTGGACGTGGTGGAGGTGTGGCTTTTTATATCAAAAAAGGACTTAAAACTAGGGCGTGCGCTTTTCCTAAGCACGAATCAGTGGAACAAATCTGGATTAGTTTGACTGTCAACTCGCTGAGGATTGCCATAGGTACTGCTTACAGGCCCCCATGGCTGAATATTGATCTTTTTTTGGATGTACTGACTGATAGCGTGCAGGCGCTATCGAACTATGATCACATCGTTTTGCTAGGGGATTTTAATGTCAATTTGCTAAATCAGAGTGATTCAAAAACAATTAAACTTAAAGCCTTTTTTAACTATTTACAATTAACTCAAGTAATCACTTCTCCTACGCATTTCACAGATAATTCAGAAAGTTTAATCGATATAATTTGTACAAATCTCCCAGTTAAAAGTGTTAGCGTGACACTGATTGCTTCCTTAAGTAACCATGCCTTCCTTGATTGCGTACTAAATGTCAGGAAAGGAAAAGTCCCGTCCAAATCTATTGTGTATAGGCCACTAAAGAACATTTGCTTAAATAAATTCAACGAAGATCTTTGCGCGATTCCATGGGACGATCATTCTACTTCGGGGTGTGTTAACGATATGGTGTCGTTTTTTAATAAGCATGTGACGGAATTGTTTGATAAATATGCTCCTAAAACTACCAAGGTTATTAAAGAGCGTCTCACTCCATGGATAACGTATAATGTAAAGTTTATGATGCGATTAAGAGACGACGCGCATACTCAGTGGCGTAATGATAAGTCTCTTTCAAACAAACTTTATTATAAACAGTACAAGCTCTTAGTAATTGAGGCTATTCATAATGAGAAGCGTGCATATTTTGAATATGACATCAATTGTAAAATTAAATACCCTAAAGTGCTGTGGCAAAATTTGAAGCATACTGTTCTCCCGAAAAAATCCGATCAGTTACCAGGGCACTTCACAGACGCAGAGGCGATAAATGCACATTTCCTTAGCGTTCCGGGTCCAAGCCAGGTTTCTTTTTCACAATTAACCTATTTCGAGTTTAATAAACTGTATAACAGTAACTTCTCCCTCGGTACTATTACTGATGCCGAGATATTAAAAACACTCAGACAGTTGCACTCGAATGCCGAGGGGACAGATAAAATTACCTTAGATATGCTCTTGATGACGCTTCCTAAAAGCCTGGCCACTATAAGGGGCATTATTAACACCTCTATAGCAACCTCTGTTTTTCCAAGTGATTGGAAGGTTGCTTTAGTTCGCCCGATTCCGAAAATTCCTGAACCCGTCACGCCTAAAGATCTTAGACCAATAAGTATTTTGCCGTGTTGTTCTAAAATATTAGAGAAAATTGTTTTCTCGCAGGTGTCGATGTACCTTGAGAAGAACTCGATTTTGCCGGATTTACAGTCGGGTTTTAGGGCAGGACGTAGCACTGTGACGGCCCTTTTAGACGTCACTGATAATATTCTTGTGGCACAAGATTCTGGACTGTGTACCTTATTGGTTCTTCTTGATTTTTCTAGAGCATTTGACAGCATCAATGTTACGCTCTTATTGTCTAAGTTATCCTATTATGGATTTGGTATTGATGCTGTTAAATGGTTCGAGAGTTATCTATCTGGCAGAACTCAGTTTGTGGAAGTAGTACATGAAGATGGAAGGAAATTCGTTTCAGCTACTGCTGTAGTGTCCAGAGGTGTTCCACAGGGCTCAGTGTTGGGACCGCTGCTCTTTATACTGTATGCTGCTGATGTGGTTCAGCAAATTAAAAACTGCAAGTATCATCTTTATGCAGATGACTTGCAGTTGTATTATTCTTTTAAGCCTCAGGAGTTCCAAACTGCTGTTAGTCAAGTTAACGATGATCTTAATCGTATTGCCGAGTGGTCAGATCACAATTCTCTTGTTCTGAATCCTACTAAATCTAAATACATTTTGTTTGGAACTCCAAATCAAGTAGGTAAAGTTAATATGCAGGGTCAAGCAGTTAGTATAAGAGGTGATGACTTAGAGCGAGTGTTCCTGGCGCGTAATTTGGGTCTACTCATGGACTCTAATCTAAGATTTGAAGACCATATTGCGGAGCGGGTGCGAAATTGCTTTTATCGACTAAAGATTCTTTACAAAGTTCGTAAGTATCTCTCTCAAGAACTTCGTATTCAGTTGGTGGAGGCTTTAGTACTCTCTAAGCTAAATTATGCAGACGTTGTGTATGGGCCACGGCTGCTTTGTAGAACTAAACGTCTTATTCAACGCGTGCAGAACGCTTGTGCTCGTTTTTGCTTTCCTATTCCTCCACGAAGTCACGTCACCCCCTATTTGAACAATCATAATTTGTTAAAAATGAGATCACGGAGGAAGTTGCATCTTGCTGGGTTGCTTTTCGGAGTCATTAAACTGGGTAAGCCTTTTTATCTAGCCCATAAACTTAAGTGGGTGGGTGATGGAGAGACAGACCGTCTTCGTAGCTGTCGTAATCGGCTCCGTATTCCACTCCATCGCACGGCCGCTTTTAGAGGCTCTTTTACTTACTCTGCCACAAAATGTTGGAATAATATCCCACCTCCAATAAGGAATTTAAAAAGCAAAGTTTCGTTTAAATTCAAATTGAAAAAAGTCCTTCTGGAGAAACAGGTAGAATTTCAAGATCATGTGGCAGAGTACTCTATTCTTTAGCTTTTTAATATATAATGCTTAAT
Organism: Erebia palarica; assembly: GCA_964035005.1. Classification (NCBI taxonomy): domain Eukaryota; kingdom Metazoa; phylum Arthropoda; class Insecta; order Lepidoptera; family Nymphalidae; genus Erebia; species Erebia palarica. Next base: position 16,813,868 of record OZ035989.1, read on the forward strand.
AAGTTAAATATTTTATATATTAAATGTGTATTCCTTTCAATCATTAACTTATTTATGTAGTTAATATATTTAATAATAATTATTATAATAAAGGATATAGTAGTATAGTACCTATAAGTAGTATAATTGTTAATTTTATGGCATAGATATGAGAATTGTATGTAGTACTGATGAACATTTGTGGTCGTTTTGTGGATGTGTAGCACTTTAATTTGATGGATAGATAATTAGTTAGATATATTTGCTATTACTATAAGTATAACTATAAGTAGTTTTTTAAGTATCCTACTAGCTTGCAGCTACGTAGCTTTTTTCCGTGGTGTCACCTGAAACAGGGTTTGGGCTGAAAACCAGCGCTGTATGGTTAGTGCTTGCACTGAACATACAGCATTATGCTGAGCCTGGGCCATTTTTTGGGTTGTGCCATGCGTGATATGGTTCATCCCTGCGCCTCATCGATTGTTGTTTAGATAATAGATCTTGTTTAGATCGTTGAGGTGCAGGGGTGATCTACCTCTTTAGGTATGCTTGTTATGTATGGCACAATTTGGAAATAAATTTCTTTTCTTTCTTTCTTTTCTTTCTTCAGGAGAGGGGGAGGAGGAGAAGAGGGCAGCTAGTTCGTTATCGACTAGCTCTACGTGAGACCTATCAAGGGAGATTGTGCTTGGAGAGCATTGGGGTTCTAGGCTATCAGCTAATAATTCGGCCTTATCGACATCTTCAAAGGCGGGCGGCTGTTTGGGACGTATAAGCGAAGGGGTAGCCGAGACAGGGTCGGCTTTGAAAGCCCTAGCCAATCTGTAGTACGCTACATGCGATGGCGGGAGTTCGCTCAGCTTCCTGTCCCATTGTTCGTCGCCACCCACCCGCCTACTTATCGTTACCGAAGTGGCAGGCAGCGTTACTTATTGAGGTATCTATACAGTATTCTAAATTCTAATTTTCTAGTGGAACCTAAACCTGATATTATCGGAAGGAATAAAGTATAATAATGAATTTTGGGTTTTGATTCACTAAAACTCAGAAGTGGGATGTGATCCGTCGACCCACATAATTATTGAGGTATCTATACAGTATTCTAAATTCTAATTCTTGATCCATATAATTTTGTGACCTCCCATGACTCAATAATAATAATTAAATTACGAAACAGGATAACTAAGTATGCATGTGGATTAATGATATTTTCATGTTTTGGTCTAGCTATTTTATGACAATGTTAAACTGATTGATTTCGAGTATCATTTGATTAGAGCTACTATTCCTACTTACTCCCTAATAAATAGTTAAAGTAAAATATATTTTACTGTACACAATAAAATAAATAAAACGACATACACAATCATGACAGTAGTTAGTAGTTTCATGGATATAACTTGAGAAATGACGGACTTTCATACAAACTTTCACCCCTTTTTGGTGGAATTTTGAAAAATCCTTCCTTAGAGCCTACGTCAGAAAAGGAACCTACTGTCAAACATGTCAAACTTTTAAGTTTCTAACCCCACTGGTTACCACTTTGCGTTAGTTCCACCAGTCTGACCCAGTATATATAATGTACTCTGTGAGTCTGACAGTCAGTCTTAACGATTTTATAGATAGATCCTCATAGATAGATTTTATAGATAGGGTGGTCCTCATTCCTAACAAAAATAAGATGTTTTTTCTTTAATTTCAGGGGGCACCACATAATTTGAATATATACCATAAAAAAGTATTTCAGTATAAAAAAAAAATTAAATGAATCTAAGGGTCTCTACTAAGGTTTGTATTTTAAATAAAAACTCAAAATCTCTACATTTGTTGGATTCTTTTATCAGTCAGGACATGAAAAATACAAAACTATTTATATTGTTATTAATTAAGATGAATGAATGAAAATATTTGAATCATTTATTTTTAAGATAAGGGTTGACTTGTTAGTATTAGGGTACTTTATTCTATACTCTTTCACCAACAAAAGCAATTTTTTTCTTGTTTTGTTTATTTATTTTTTAGATTCTACCAGTCTGGATTTTTTTAAATTTTACTGATATGTTTTTTAATTGAATTGGTATACCTACTAGCCTTTCCCCACAAATCTATGACTTCGCATGCCGCCAGTCACAGATTCACGAATGGTTTTCTTTCCTTCAATTTTGTAGTAAAAACAAACGCAATAGGTACTTCGCCAATGGATGGCAACCTTGATTGGTTTAATTCGGATACTAATTGACCGATAAGCCAAATGCATAGATTTATTTTTAAAATAAATCTATGGCAATGTTGGTTTTATTTCTAGTAGCTAGTTAAGCTCTAAATCCAAATGCGATCTAAACACAAAAGTATTCAATAATCGCTGAGTCTGCCGGCAGGAGACTCTACCATCGTTCAAACACTCGTATTTATACTAACTATTTTCAATATGGCGTCCGTATCCGCAGATTAAATCGAATGACATGAAACGTGTCAAATTGACAGATATTATACTTCCTGTTTCATGAATCATTGAATGGTCATAATTTTCATCAAGAATGATCACATAATTAATTGATTATATTGATGATTAAACGTCTAATGTTGGGCAGCGCCGGATCTTAAATTTTTTCGAGGCGGGGCATAAATTGAAAAGTGCCGCCCTCGCCCGCCAATATTTTTACCTTTATCATCATCATCATTTCAGCCATAAGCCTATTGATAGATGATGCTGATATTATAACATAACAGCTCTTTATTTCCGATAAAATTCCAATGTTACAATAGTATAAATAATAAATGAAAAAACAAAAAAGAATAAAAATAAAATAAAAGCTAGCTTAAGCTATTTCCTAAAATTACTTCCTATTTCTTATTTGCGTCTCGGTGGACAGAGCGCCAGTGCTTGATTATATCACTAGACTTGTCGTCACCGATGACCCTAAGAATTACATTATTCGCAAGTCGCAAACGCTCCCAGAAAGAAGCTATACGATTGCGCCTGATCGCAAAGAAATCGAAGACTCCCGCCTCGGCAAACATGCCCGACGCGCTGCAGTACCTCAGCAACCTCATGAGCATGCGGAATGAGTCATTATACTGCACCCTCATGGTGCTCATTGTCGTTCGCCTGAATTTCGCCCATAATTGGCAAGTGTAAAAACATTGACAAATATGCACGAAACAAGGTTAGCTTTACGTCGGTAATACATTTAGAGAATCAGCGCGCGAGCATGTTGCACCGAACCGACAGTGCTCTTCTCTCTCTCTCTCTCGATGTCCAAGTCATCCCTAAGGTCCTCAGTGACCACATGTTAGGACATGTGGTCACTGAGACATATTTAAATTGCTGCACCTCCCGAATTGTAGAACCATTCAAAAAGACCGGTGGCACCCTCTCCGGATCCTTCGACGATCTGAATATCATCATCTCTGACTTGGAAACGTTATATTTCAATCCATGATCCTTAATATAACGCTCACAGACCGAAAGAAGTCTCCTTAGCTCTCCGATCGAGGGGCTGAGCAGCACCATGTCATCTGCTTATCTGAGATTATTCACACATACATCTCCCAAATGACAGCCTACCCTGGTGCTTCTCAGCTCCTCGATCAAACCGTTGATATAGACGTTGAAAACATCTGGAGAGGTGAGTCCCCCTTGACGTACCGTCGCGTCGCCCCATCTTACGTTGTTCACTAGGCCTCCGTACCAGTATCTCAACAGACTCGTTATCTCATCCGGGACCCGAGCAACATGCAATTTGTTCCAGAGAACTTCATAGTTCACAAGATCAAATGCGCGACTCAGGTTCAGAAAACATGCATACACAGATGTGTTACGTTTTGTGTAGTATTGTACTGCATGTTTGAGATTGAGGATCGCCGAGTCCGTCGAGAGACCGGGAAAGAAAGAAAGAAAGAAAAACAGTTTATTCGACAATGGTGTCACCGACAAAACACGGATTACAGATGTAAAAATTTTATCTGTGACACCACCCAGCTCAGCATTGTTAGATAGTGTGTATATGCCTTATAATATTTATGGATAATGCTTTGTATTATTATTTAAGACCGAGACTCGCTCTCTCTCTTTCGACACCCGCCATGTCTGACGGCTGACTAAAATTGATCTTGTGCTATTTAATTAGTTTATTTATAATTTAATCAAGTAATGTAATGTAAACAGTGATCTAAATACATTAGTGTATTATTGACCGTGTTGCATTTTATTTCCGTCCGTGCATCAGCTCCGCTCACATTCCACAACTCTGCAACATCAAAATCTATCAGGTTATAGTACCCAGATGCAGTGAGTGTGAGATTGAATGCCGGATCTTTACAACGGAAATACGGATATTAGAAAATAACGCACGAAGATTAAAAGTTTAGCTCGTCCAGAAAATATTTTTATATTGTGTCGTACTCCTGATTCAAATGGATTCATCATCGCCTTTATATGCGGGTCATCAAACTTCGCATGGTGCTAACATTGAAAAGTTAGAAGGATCCTCGAATTTCCATACATGGAAATTTTGTATTAAAAACATTTTGATACTGGAAGGATTGTGGGACGCTGTTGAAGGACGGGACAATGACGTGAATCGCCAAGCACGTGCGCTCGCCCGGATTTGTTTAACTGTCAAAAAGGAAATATATCAATATTTGAGGAATGCTACTACGGCTGCCGCAGCTTGGGTCAAGCTATCAGAAGTATTTGAAGATAAGGGTCTGTATCGACGTGTCCTACTACTGCGAAAATTACATCGTGTCGAGTTTACTGGCTACAGCTCTATGAGTGCATATATCGAAGATGTCACAACACTAGTTCAGCAGCTCCACGACATTGGTAGGATAATAGATGATGCTGAGGTAGCTGAAATACTACTCAGCGGACTACCATCTGACTACGATACCCTTGTTTCAAATTTATCAACAGCGACAGTCACAAACCAGATTTCTAGTGAACTGGTCAAGTCTCGACTGCTTCAAGAATACTCCAGGAAAACTTCTTCTGATAATACCGCTGCTTATGTTAGCAAGAAGACAAGAAACGTCTTGCTGTGTGAGTTTTGTAACAAAAGAGGCCACACAAAAACAAGATGCTATAAGCTGAAGCGCATGAGTAAGAACCCGAAAGCTGCTAGCACCGAGACTACCAATTTTGTTTCAGCATTCGTAGCCCATTTGCCATCACAGGACTTTTATTTAGATAGTGGTGCTAGTAATCATATGGTGAATGATAAAAAGTATTTTACTAATTTATTTCCATGCAAATCAGCTGTAACAGTTGCTAACAATACTGTTATTTCCTGTGAAGGGCAAGGGCATATTGATTTAAAACTTAAAGAACAGGTCAGTCCATTTTCATTGTCCAATGTTATTTATGTTCCCCAACTTTCTTGTAATTTAATTTCTGTATCAAAATTAGTCAAGAGTGGCCATAAAGTTATTTTTGATAGGACAGGGTGTCTAATTTATGAGAGCAAAAATAAATCCACTGGTTTTGGCAACCTAATTGCATGTGCTGTAAAATGTAATGGTTTATTTAAACTAAATGTTGGTGTGAATGTGGTTACTAATCAGTCCTCGCCACCGGATCACTCCTTGTTCCTGGAAGGTAGCCAGGAATCACCGAGGGCCATGGTCTCATCAGGTTTTTCAGCAGAACTATGGCACAGACGTCTAGGACATCTTGGTCTTCAAGGTATGAAAAGTTTGCAGGATGGTGCATGTGGTGTTATGTTTCAGGATGAAGACATAAAGAGCTGTGTGGCATGTCTTGAGGGGAAGATGTCGGCCGCATCTTATCCCAGTAGACAGGCAACACGAGCTGACCGACCACTGCAACTTATACACAGTGACGTCTGTGGCCCAATGCAGGAACCAAGTTGGGGCGGAGCGAGATACCTAGTGACGTTTACAGATGACTATACTAGAAAAACTTTTGGATATCTAATGAAGCAAAAATCTGAGGTAATGTCACATTTTATCACTTTTAAAGCACTAGTAGAAAAACAGCTAGGGTTGTCAATTAAAGTTTTAAGGTCCGATAATGGTGGTGAATATTTTAATAAAAGTTTCTCTAATTATTTGAAAAGGGAAGGAATTATACATCAAAGTACTGTCCCTTATTGTCCACAACAAAATGGGGTCAGCGAACGCCTTAACCGGGTTTTGCTGGACAAAGTCAGATGTATGCTTAGCGAGTCAGGTCTTTGCAGGCGTTACTGGGGAGAGGCAGTCATGACTGCTATATACTTAAAAAATAGGTCTCCTACTGTAGCCTTAGCAGGACGTTTGCCAGAGGAGGTTTGGACCGGGTCTAAAGTAGACCTTAGTCACCTTCGGGTTTTTGGCTGCGTTGCATACTGTCTGAGTCCATCACAGAAGCGCCAAAAATTGGATGCCAAATGTAAAATGGCTATTTTTGTTGGCTATAGTGAGACAACGAAAGGCTATCGCCTATGCGAGCCGTCTAGTCCAAATACTGTGATATTATCCCGTAGTGTGGCTTTTATAGAGAATAAGTTTTATTATAATAATGGACCTAATTTATATTTTAATGATAATTATTATTTTATTTCAAATGACATTTTGACCAATAATAATTTAATTAATAATAATGTTGAGCAATTTGAGTGTCATAATGCTGATGTAGAGTTGATAAGTAATAGTGAAACTAATAATACTTCAACTCATGTTTCAGACGGAGTCGTTGGTGATCACCAGACACTGAGCCAGAGTGAACCTAACTCCAGCGGCGAATCTGCAGATGATGGACGTGAGAAGCGTCTGACATCATCTGGGCAGGTGTCACGTGGAGGGGAAGCGGTGCAATCGAGCACTGAGGCTACAATTGGTTTGTCCGGTCGTTCTATTCGCGAGAGACGTCCACCGCAAAGGTACGGCGATTATGATTATTCTATGTTGACTCAACATACCTTATTCGAGGAACCACAGTCTTATGCTGATGCTATTGTGTCACCGTATCGTGAAGATTGGATTGCTGCAATGCATACTGAGCATGACTCCCTGGTGTCAAATAGGGTATGGAGGTTGGTACCTAGACCTACTAACAAAAATGTTATTAAATGTAAATGGGTGTATAAGGTAAAGCATGATGCTGATGGAAAATTAGATAGATTTAAGGCGCGGCTTGTAGCCAGAGGTTTCACTCAAAAGCAGGGAATAGATTATAACAAAACTTTTTCCCCTGTAGTTCGCCATTCATCTATGAGAATTTTGTTTTCATTGGCTAATGAAATGGACTTAGAAATAGATCATCTTGATGTAGAAACTGCATTTTTGAACGGTAACTTGAACGAAATTATATACATGGAACAACCTGAGGGTTTTTGTGATAAAAATGATAACCGTGTTTGTCTTTTACAAAAGAGCATATATGGCTTAAAACAAGCTAGTAAAATGTGGAATGTAAAAGTTAGCAATGTACTTATAGATAATGGTTTCAAACAGTCTCTATGTGAACCATGTATTTATACGAAAAGACTACAAAATGACTTTGTTATTGTAGCTTTATACGTAGATGATTTTTATGTCTTCTATACTAAGAATAGTTCAGTTAAGATTCAATTACTGAATGGTTTAGAAAAAGAGTTTAATGTTAAAAACTTAGGCCCATTGAAAAATTGTTTAGGTATGAGAGTCACTAGAGACAAGTCAAAGGGAACTTTGTGTTTAGATCAGACTGAATATATTAAAAAGTTGTTAATACGATTTACTATGCAGAATTGTAAACCTGTTGCTACACCTATGGCTTTAAATTCAAAATTGACTTTACCTAAAGATGAAAGTGGTTGTATACATGATGAAACTTATAACTACAGGCAACTGATAGGCAGTCTTATGTATTTATCTGTATGTACAAGGCCGGATATCACTTTTGCTTGTAGTCAGTTAAGCCAGTTTAACAACAGCTTTAACAAATCCCACTGGACTGCGGCCAAACGTAGCCTTAGGTATTTAGCCGGTACAATTAATTACTCTTTATGTTATGTAAAAAGTGTTAATTTGGATATAATGGCATATACCGATGCCGACTGGGGTAATGATGAAAATGACAGAAAATCATATACTGGTTATGTCATAAAGCTGGGGCATAATACCATTAACTGGGAATCGCGTAAACAACGCTGTGTCGCACTTTCGAGCACAGAAGCTTTTAGAATGTAAAGAATTCTGTCATAAAAGGACGAAACATATTGATATCAGATATCATTTTGTTAAAAATTTAATTCAGAATGACTCTATTTCAGTAAAGTATCTTTCAACAGACAAGATGATAGCTGATGTATTGACTAAGCCTTTGTGTGTATAGAAACATTGTAGCTTCATCGAGAATATGAGTTTAAAGATGACTGTTTCTACATAGTAGAATGTTATTTTATGTATACATTTGATCTGTTTTTATACATAACTGTTGCTACATAGCAAACGTTTTTTTTTTATACTTATGCATTTTGTCTTTGACTCACAAATATTGTACAAACAGTAATTTGTCTTCGATAATTATCTATTATTCGATAATATATTATTAATTATTGGACAAAATATTGTAAGGCATAAGGGGAAGTGTTAGATAGTGTGTATATGCCTTATAATATTTATGGTTAATGCTTTGTATTATTATCTATGACCGAGACTCCCTCTCTCTCTTTCGACACCCGCCATGTCTGACGGCTGACTAAAATTGATCTTGTGCTATTTAATTAGTTTATTTATAATTTAATCAAGTAATGTAATGTAAACAGTGATCTAAATACATTAGTGTATTATTGACCGTGTTGCATTTTATTTCCGTCCGTTCATCAGCTCCGCTCACATTCCACAACTCTGCAACATCAAAATCTATCAAGCATTAAGCCCTGCATTGTATGCCAATGATTGCATACAAAGCAAGGCGCTGGTTTTCGGCTATGACCCAGGTGACGCCACAGTAGCAAAAATTATTAATGTAATAAAACAAAAGTAAAGTTTATAAGTAGAAACAAGTAAGCAGCAAGTACTCATATTATATGCCATTTATAATATTAACACATCCGAAAAGAAAAAAAAAATCTAAAATCCCGGGGTGGAAGCCAAATTGAGCATCATCAGTACTTACATTCTACTGTAATTCGGGATGCAGTAATCTTTCTGATTCAATCAATATTGAAAGAAAGCGCAGCTCTTTGGCAGACAGAAGTAATAATATGTTGGCTCGCAGATTTTCCCGTTGTACTGAGCAAGTTAAGGTAAATGCTTTTCAAGGCATATGGCCAGAGCTTGTCGTATACACAACCTGTGGGTCGGGTATGCCAAAAGATCGCTGGACAACTTGCGCTTCCAATTAGGATGATGATGGGATTTCTCCGCTTCTGCAGTTCGTCAGGGATGTCGCAGCTGTCATTCGCAAAAAAAACTATCTATGTCCCTGATTCGTAGAACACTAAAGACTATAGCTAATTGGTTTAAGTACTTCGCCACTATAGAGGTGCCTTGTGCAGAGGGTGCACGAAAACCAGCTCGTTTCTTTAATCGCCTTCGACGCGGGGAAGTGGACATGTCTATGTCTCTTATGTTTATACTAGCGGACCCGCCCCTGCTTCGCTCGGGTGCCTTAGAGGCGGAGTTATTTCCAAAAAGACTGAAACACGTGTTTCTTAATTTTTAATCGAATTTAATTTGTTTTTCCGATGTAAACCGAAAAAAAATCCTCATCCATCTTTCATCCCCTATTTTACCCCTTTTAGACCAGGACTGAAGCCTTTGAAAATGGTAAAAAGTGAAAAAAAAACATAGTAGGTTGAAACCCATTGGAAAAGAAAGAGAATATAACAAAAACGAAAGGAAAAATAATTTACGGGCCATCTGAGGTCGGGAAGTGAAACGGGGTGGTTTTTAAGGGTAAAAAACGGTTTATCTCGATTCCCGGCAAAACTAAAAGTCCTATGGAAAAAATTAAATGGCAAAGTTGTAGATAATAAAAAGATCTACAACTTTTGTATTTACACTTTTTTCAAATATCCTCAAAATTTATTTTAAAAATTCAAATAGTTTTTTATTTTTATCTTTTACATTTGGAGCCTTTTCCAATTGGTTTCATCCTACAATGATTTTTTTTGGTTTCAAAAATTATCGACCCTGTTCTATTTGGGGGAGGAATTTTGAAAGATCCTTCCTTAGTGGGCGCCTATGTCACAAAAGGAACTTACTGTCCAAATTTCAAGCCTCTAACCTAGCGGCTTAGGCTGTGCGTTGATAGCTTAACTACCAGTCAATCAAGTTCTTTGTGTTTTTATTGTTACTAACCTACTATAATATACACTCTATGGATCCTTTAGTTGTCCGAATTAAACAATTTTTATTTATTAATAAATTTGCTATTCTGCGCGTCTGTCATCGCAAAGTTGCGATAATGCTGAGTAGGTATTCGTCTGCCAAGCATGAATCTGCCGCCCTCTGAATTTGCCGCCCGGGGCACGGGCCCCGGCTTGACCCCCCCCCCCCCCTAGATCCTAACCTAGACTCGCTTCATCGCCCCTTTATTCAGCTTCACCTCGCTTCATTCAGGACCTCCTTCGCGAGCTTCTGAGTTCACACTTTACAAAAACACTCTAGGGTTAGGCCAAACAAGACTACGTTGAGTCGGGTTAAGCTGATTCGGTTTTGGGACAGTCCACCATCACCGCCACCGCCACTGTCAACTCATCCTATTTTCAACGAATGCTTGGCCGTTAGACAAAAATTCCGTTTACTCCGTATTATCTAGGAAATGTCAACTTACATGTCAAATGTCAACTCAGTTCAGGTATCTCGGGCATATGTTAACGGGATCCCTGAGCGACGACTTGGATATAGAACGGGAGCGTAGGTCACTGGCAATACGGTGCAACATGCTCGCTCGCCGTTTTGCTCGCTGCTCTGAGGATGTTAAAGTTACGTTGTTTAAAGCTTATTGCATGACTTTTTACACATCACAACTATGGACCAAAAGATCCTTTAACATTCTCAGAGTACAGTATAACGATGCACTTCGTATTTTATTAAAAATGCCGAGGTATTGTAGTGCGTCGGGCATGTTCGCCGACGCTGGTGTCCCAGATTACTATGCCATTATTAGCATCGATATTAGAGGTAGAATTGCCGGTTTCTGGGAAACCGTCAGTAATTCTACTAATAGGTAAGCTGATTAAAATCGTCGCTCAGGCATCCCCTGACAACGTATTTTATAAACACTGGCTAAGGGTTCACCAGACCCTAAACGTAAAATGATTTTTCATTTTAAACTTATTTTATTTTAATCAATTTATACTTTTTCATTATATTTAATTATTGTTTTTTCTTTTTTCTTTTACTGTAAACGTGTTTTTATATGGGTCCCCGACCTGCAATAAAATGATTTATTTATTATTATTATTACACCTAGGTAGTATGAGCAAGAAAATAATTATTCCAACTCTAACGGATTTGATACGCTATAATGTTGACATCATAGCGTTAATGTGAACATAACCGGTTTTAACAACTTTAACTCCGTTTACGTATTCAAATTCAAATGTTTTTTATTCAAATAAACTTTTACAAGTACATTTGAATCGTCAAGTGAATCTACCACTGGTTCGGAATGACATTCCTACCGAGAAGAACCAGCAAAAAACTAGGTGGTTGCTCTTTTTAAATAAATATTTCATTTACAATTATTATTTCAATGTATACATAACTGTAGCGTCGCAAGTACTTACCATGTAGGTACTTACCTCGCTTTACCCAGATACCAGTTACTTACCATCAATCAGAATATACCTTTAGAATAACCTATTACCTTACCCGTCAAATAACCAACCACACATTTACCTGGATTACCTGAATAAACCTCGTTACCAAAGAATACCTGGAGGAAGGATCAAGTGGAAAGGAGAAATAAATACACAGGGATCACTTTAATAACAAGAGGAGATAAATAATGAACACTGAAATCAAGATGCAATTCTTTAATGTCAAAATCCGACACCGTTTTCATCGAGCGACGCTTAGTTAACAGGAAGACGCGAGATTGCCTCGAAAAAGGCAAGAGCTCGCAGCGTCGTTTCGAAGGAAGGTGTTTGCTGTACTTACCACGTTCAGGACGTCTGCACCGAACAGTGAAGATTGTAAACAATCGAGTCAGGCAGTTGCATTGGACGTAAAAAGGAAAAGGTTAGCCTCGAAAAAGGCTGTCCGTACAACCATTGCGCCAGGACTGGAGATGCCGCTGATTGCCCCACTAGACACTAGTTGAAGGAGTCACTAAGAGTTCACTGTCCACAAATACACCAGCCAGTTCATATTAACCACTCGCGCGTGTTATAAATTGCGTCGCGCGCAGGCGCCGTCTGCCGCAGCCGGCAGCAAACGGGCAAATGCGGGCGCGCGGGCGCGATCGTTCTATTTATAGTTGCACGGTTCCAGACGGATGAAAATCACGCAATTAGCGAATGTGTTACACCTACCTTTAAGTATGTACATATTATTGTTAGTCGTAATTCTTAATTATTATTATTACTTATTTCTGATTGGTGGATTTCTGTAAGGATTTTTATATAAATATGGGCATTTTTTCCCAATATATTCATTCTAAACTCAGCGTTTAATCAGAGTTTTATTGCCTCCAAAACCTCCGCTAAATAACTAACCGCTGGACCCTTAGCATTGATCTGGATCATTGATTGAGCTGGAGTGATCAAATCCATGCTCCTCTATCATTTACATATTAGTCTAAGATTTACATAATCTTCAACAGTATAATAAGCTTTTTTTCAAGAGCATACTTTTAATGTATTTCTTAAATTTGTGTTTATGCAAGTTTAAAATAGGTTGTGGAATTTTGTTATAGAAAAGAATGCCCACGAATGACCTTCTGATTTTTTTAAGGCGGAGCGATGGAGTCACAAGCCTATTACGACCTCTAGTTTGCCTGTCGCGCAGATCACATTTTTTTGTAAATATGGATGTGCTGTTTAACAAAAATTATATTACTGTAAATATATTGCGAGGCTACAGTTAGAATACCAATTTCTTTAAAAATCTTTCTAAGGGACTCACGCGGTTTTAAATTATAAATTGCACGTATTGCCTTTTTTGTAGTACAATTTTTTTTTGAAAATATGCCGCTTTACCCCACAGTAAGACATACTTATTGCTATGAAAATAAGCAAAATATACAATCCTGGCAGTTTCGATGTCAGTAACTGTCGAATCATTCTGACAGCGTAAGCAGAAATTAGCTTGCCAGCAAGTGTTGATATAAGGGTGACCCATTGAAGCTTTGCGTCTAAGGTCACCCCCAGGAACACAGTAGTATCTTCTATTTTCAACACATCATTATTTACCATTAGTTTTATATCACTTGTAGATCTGGCATTCGGCAATGCGAACTCAACACATATAGTTTTTTTTTTATTTAAAAGTAGATTGTTTACCGTAACCCAGTTCGTAACTTGAGAAATTGCAGTATTTACGTCGTCAAAGTTGTCCCTATGTCTATCGACTTTAAAACTCAAGGATGTATCATCAGCAACTAGTACAATATCGCAAGTGTTACGGACAAAATATGGCAAATCATTGATGTACACCAGGAACATGAAGGGACCCAAAATGGAGCCTTGAGGAACGCCCATTAGTGAGGCTGATCCGGATGACTTCACACTGTTTGAATACACACTGTTGTACATACTGTTTGAATGTATGTATGAGGTAGGAAGCAATGAGGCCAAGCGCAGTGTCTTCGACTCCATAGCAGCTCAACTTAACTAAAAGCGTCTCGTGCTGAACGCAATCGAATGCCTTAGACAAATCACAGAAAATACCAATAGCATTCTGTGATTTCTCCCACGCATCGAATATATGTTTTAACAGCAATGCGCCCGCATCAATTGTTACTGCAAAACCATACTGCTCAGAGTGAAGAAGTTTATTTGAATTAAAGTGCTGAAGCAATTGGCTGAGTATAATTTTTTCAAATATCTTACTGAGTGTTGGCAACATTAAAATTGGTATGTAATTAAGATTTGGATAACTTTTGCTACCCGATTTAAAAAATGGAATCAATTTGCTACACTTCATAAGGTCTGGAAATGATCCTGAATCTACAGACTCATTAGAAATTAGAGCAAGATATGGTGCAATAACATCAATAATATTGCCGATAATTTTAACGGATATCCCCCATTTTTCCCCCCAGGTTTTTTTAAGTTGCAAAGATTTAAATACTTTTTTAATATCATATGGGGTCACATGTCTAAACTTAAACAGCACACTGCACTCGGTGACATTATCCTTGAAAAGTTTATGGGCTTCTGTAGGCGAGGAGTTAAGGGAACAAGTAGTGATGACTGCAATATTTCGAAAAAAATTGTCAAATATGTTTGCGATTTCAGTTTTGCAGTCAATAATACGGTCGTTAATTTTTAGCTCCAGTTTAATGACGTCCACTTTATGTTTCCCAATTTCATCCGTGATTATTTCCCAAACTGCTTTCATTTTGTCAGAAATCATAATTTTTTGTTTTATATGAAGTGACTTTGCTTGTATGCAGACATTTCTAAATAATTTTGAATAATTTCTGACGTATTTAACAAATGTAGGGGGTATAATTATATTGCTTGTTTATCGTAAAATAGATGTCAAAGACATCACTTGACAAAACTATCAGCGGGGGTGAGGGCGGACGGAGGAGGGAGATGCTCCCGCCCGTCGCCTCAGGCCCGACTGCATTCAACTCGAATGCGTACAATAGATATAGATACCCATACAATAATATCAGATAACTAACCGGGACGTGGGGACAGAGGGCGTGGAAGAAAAATTAACCATAACTTTATCATATAAGTAATTTTATTAAATTCAAATGCATTTGGTATCATTTTATATTACAACATCGTCATATAACGCTCCTCACAAAGGTACTAATACTATACTCGCGGTATACAGAGTACCGACAGGCGTCTACCGGCAACCGGCATACATCGAGTACAGCCTACAGCATAGGTCGTGAGTAGGCACAGATACGTCTTACATAGGAATAAGTATTTAGAATATCTTGTTCGCATTGTTAACCGATATGAAGCGAAATCTAGTAAGTATCATACAAAGATTTGATATAAACATTTGTGATCAAAATATACTTTAAAAATATTTACATCGAACACTCTCGCTAGATAGGTGTGCTAATACAATGACAACTACTTGTATAAATGTTTCAGTGTTCTCCCAGCGACACGCACACACACACACACACACACACACACACGAGTGCACCAGCCGCGGCCGCATCGCGACATGCTCAACGCACAGCACACATACAAAAATAAATCGACTGAATTTGTAATATCCTGCATGCGACAGTTAATTTGTCATTAGCCATTTTGTGTGATGCATGATGCGAGTCACGTGCGACTGCAAGTGCGCATCACAAAACGCACACCATTATAGTTAGTAATTATATTTATGCTACAAAGTGGAGCTTGCTGAAAACTACACTTTTATGCACCAATACATATAATATCATATAGGTATTAAATAATGTAGTAAGTAGTTAGCAGGAAAATATTTTTTACAACACATTGCTCCTAAAGTTGCTCATCCTTCATCATTATTTAAATCCATAGTATTCACATTGCACACATATTTATTTCCACACTAGTGTGGAATAGTAATAATAATAATATAATGACCGCCATACAAAATAACAGCAGTTTCGATCGCGCGCCGTTTGAATCGTTCGACCTATGTCGACCTTTGTAATATAAAGGACTTGACCGGTGGAACTATGGCAGCTTGCCTAGGTGTCAAAAATCAATGTTCAGCAATGATTTCTTTATTATTGTAATTGTAATATTTCACTGTTTTCAGATAAAAAAGTTTCAGGAGTCTGAAGGCTCGGAAAACTGCGAAAATGAACAAAAAAAAGTTTCACCAAAAGACTGCTTTCCCACACTAGATGGCGCTATTTATTGTGTTGAGCGAGTCTAAAAAATATTTTCAAGTATTATTTCTTTATTATTGTAATTGTTATATTTTATAGTTTTCAAATAAAAGAGTTTCAGGAGTCTGAAAGCTCTGAAAACTGAGAAAATAAATAAAAAAAGTTTCACCAAAAACCGCTTTCCCACACTAGATGGCGCTAGTTATTGTGGTGAGTCTAGAAAATATTTTTAAGTATTGCTCACTACTTTTGGTTAACAAGTTCAACTATTCGACCACAGATGGCAGCATATGCAATGTGAAAGGGCGTTCCTTTAAACGCAGTATTTCAAAATGCTTTGTTCGATCTATTAGTTTGAGACTTGTCAAAAAATAAAAATAATTATAAACAAAACATGCATTTCCTTTTCATTACTATTTAATTGATCAAAAATAAATCATTCATAATATAATGACTAAGGTACTATGGTATTCATGTAGGGTTACAAGATTATTATTAGGCATGGATATAATGGAACGTCAAAATGGAGTAGTGCTTAAAGAGGAAAGCGGACGCTCAAGATTTAAACAATAAACGAACTGTTTTATAACTGCCTCGTTGGTCTAGTGGTTAGCATGTTTGACTGCGGCCGACGAGGTCCCGGGTTCGAGTCCCGGGTCGGGTCATAATTAAGTATCGGGTTTTTCTGATTAGAAATTTCCAGTACTAGCCCGGAGTTAGGAAGTTGGCGGTGTTTTCACCCCCGTGCCTCGGAGAGCACGTTAAGCCGTCGGTCCCGGTTATTATCACTATCATCATAATAGTCGTTAAAGCCCGCCAACCCGCATTGGAGCAGCGTGGTGGGTCTAAGCTCTAATTCCCGCTCTCTTATGAGAGTGGAGGCCTGTGCCCAGCAGTGGGACGTTAATGGGCTGTAGTGGGTCCCGAATCGGAGGGCAATTACTGGTCATGTCCTTTATCGTCCAAGGATGGGAAAAGTCTACTTTATAGTTCTACTGGTGGTGAAGTAAGAAAAATTTCCGAGCAGGTGTATTGTAAATAATATTCATCCGAAGAATTTACCACTACGAAAAATGGACCTTACGTTGAGCCAAGACGATTACTTACTCAAAATCGTAAATCATACAGTCATTCATTTAAAACATTTTATACAAATTTACTTTTAAAATGTTGTTCGCGCCGTATTCTATGCCGCGAAATAATAGTCAATGTTATTCAGAAGGGCTGAAATCCGGAACCGTTAAACCGCTTATATAATATAATAATGTTTATGTCTGTGCCTTTGTCTTTGACAAAGAATTGGTAATGCACAAGATGGCGTAATGGGACGATTTGTGAGAAGGGGGACATTTGAAATTTCTTGCAACACGCGTTTTGCTTGATTAGTTCACGCGAATTTGGTTGTCGGAATAACGCTCTTATTGCTGTCAGTACAATTATTGTGACAAGAGTTATTTGTAACTTTGATTGCCCGAAGGCAAAATCCTTGTGGAGGCCACGTGCGCCGGTTGGTCCACAAAGTGTTTAAATTAGTGTAATTATCCGTGATAGGACACTCTCTTAGTGCAGTATATCAGTGGATTTGAGTACCAAGTCAGTTTGAAGCCAGCAGCAGCCTGACACCCATAACCCAAGGCTGAGTGAGGGTCCACCTTTAACTCTATTTCCTACCACATACATTTCACAACCTAAACACCACAATCACACCCTCACTAGTTCCCTAGACAGCAGCGGTGAAGAACAAGGTATGCACCCCTTGTTTAATAACTTAATAGGTTAACTAATAGCAATAAGCCTGTCCGTATAAAGGCCCAGTCTCTCAGCGACCAGGACTTCTCATTTCCTATGGGCCAGGATGAGTTAAGCTCTCTGCCTTGCCTCGCTGAGCTTGTTGAAAAGCCCCAACAAATGTTACAAAAAGAATAATATTTAGTGCGAGTAGCCTGTACGCCGCACGCGTCTACGTTGTAGCAGATGAGGTTTACTTACAGATTAAATTAAAATTAAATGTCAGGTTAGAAGTTATTACATTTGAAAATTAGTAAAAATAGAGCTTTTAATCTATGGCACGAACTACCAGGTACGAAGAAGATGACTAACTACTCAGTACATAACTAAAATTCTACATCAATGACTGAGTACTTTAAAAAATCTCGATAAAAGATGGCAGGCTGAAAACAATAGTTCTTTTATGGCGGTTCTGGAGCCGCGCCTCACTTTTACGAGTCGTTTATGAGTGGTCAGCGGCAATCAGCGCCACCGTATCGCAAAACATTTCATACCTGAGGAAAGAAGCGATCACATCTCTCGCGACGCGGCACGCGGGGCGGGCCACGGAACATGCATCTATTCGGTCATTTCTCTCACCCTAGCAACACGCTCCTTACAAAATAGTAATCGTCAAAAGGAAGAAGACCTCCGTACGCTACGAACATAATATAACATTTTCTCAAACATGCTAGGAAATTAGAGCATTATTTTGACAACCTTCTTCGAGGTAAATCGAACTTGCCGTACTGGCCAAATACATGCGAGCAGCGGCCGGCAAATGTTGTATGAAAATCCATATCTGTCGTGGTTTAGCGGCCAAATAAATTACATAGTAAATTCATATCTGTCGTTTAATTTAAAAATGGAACGATCTTTTACTCCGAAACATGGCAACCAAGGAGGTAACTTATCAAAGGTTTTATTTAAATTTCGAACTAGCTTGCAAATAGAAAGCTGTTTCTTGAAAAAAAAAAACAAATGAACACTTTAAAGCGGGAAAAATTATTGTTGTTCGTTGTTCGTCATTGATTCTGAAATGTATTTGAAAAAATGAGTTCAAGTGAGTGTGATGAACTTACTTTTACACCATCTGAAATTCAAGAGACAGCAAGAGCCGTAATAGAAAACTTGTTATCGCCAAAATCGTAAGAAAAATATTTTTAAATAAAAAGTTCTGTCTAGGTACTACTTACGAGTAGTTTTAATTTCCGCGCATTATTTGAGAAAAGCACTATACAAGCCTTGGCCACAACTAGGCATTGATGGACTCACGTATGTGTGCCTCGGCTTGGCCTCGGCCCATATTTACACGTTCGTCCTTCAATGCCTGTTTTGCTGGCCGCTGCAGTAATGTACTATAGTTAATTACAAAGATGTCGTTGTTCGGTGCGGTAGTGTCTCGCACGCCGAGGAAGTCGGCCAGGTTGCGCAGCGGGCCGCGCGGGAAGTGGCGGTAGTGTCTCACACGTAGTGCGCGGGCGGCTCGTCGTCGGCGAGGCCGGCGCGCGCCCAGTCGCGCTGCTGGGGCTGCAGCGCGCCGCACAGCGACACGCCGAGGAAGTCAGCCAGGTTGCGCAGCGGGCCGCGCGAGAAGGGCGAGCGGCCGCCGCGCGGGAAGTGGCGGTAGCGCGCGCGGTTCAGCTGCTCGTTGGTGGTCATGCCCAGGCACACCACCAGGTACAGCTGGCACGCGGTTAGCACGCCCACCCACACCAGGTGGAAGGCGGCGTTCAGCGACACCCACGCGAGCCACGGGCTGCACGCCGGCCACGCCGCCCACTCGCCGCCGCAACGCGCCCGCAGCGCCTGCCACGCGCCCCACAGCATCCAGCCGCACATCACCAGCAGGCTGCCCAGGAAGCCCACGAAGTAGCGGTGGTTGTTGGCGCCTGCCAGGGGGGCAAACCGAACGAGTTGGCGATTAGAAACGAATAATAATTATTTATTTATTTCATATTTGCATTCATGTCTACATATGACAGGGCATTGCAAATTAATAACACAAAATTCATTAAAGCTATTACAAATATTAGATAATAATTAAATAATTTCAACAAGCAATTAAATCTAGAAATCGCAGTCAATGACTAAAATAATATTAAATAAGTTATTACAATAGAAATTAAAAATATGAGAATAGTTATGATTTTTAATACACAATTTATTTTAAATAATATAAAAATCAATTGCTGTTCGTTTGTCTCGCTAAAACTCGAAAACGGCTAGGCCAATTTAGCTGACTTTGGTTTTGAAATGTCTGTCGTAGTCCAGGGAAGGTTTAAACGGTGAGTAAATATGGAAAAATAGCGAGGAAGATAGGACAGGACAACGTCTGCCGGGCCCACTAGTTTTAAATAAATACATCTATCGTGCTATTGAGGTCTATATAGTCTCATTAGCGAGATGTTGACTCAACAATGAAGCGCACTCACCGATGCAGTTGGCGACCCAGGGGCAGTGGTGGTCGAACTTGGCAACGCAGCGGTTGCACACGGAGCAGTGCTTGGAGCGCAGCGGCCGCCGCAGCAGGCACGCCGAGCAGAAGCGCGCGGGCTCGAAGCCGCCGCCCTCCGCCCCGTCCGCGCCACCCGCCCCGCCACCGCGCTCCGACAGCTCGATGATAGTCTGCAGATAGAGGCACGGCGCCATCACAATATATTTCATTTAACGTCAATAATGACGTTAGAAACGTGAGAAACGACACTAACTCGCAAATCATATTGTTCACGACCGAGGCATTTGTAGACGTTACAAAAGAGCTTCAGCAACTTAACCATATTATACAAAAGGATGTGGCCGAATATTTGAAAACTCATGGGACTGAGTGACATTTTCTACCGTCTCACGCATCATACTTTGGAGGCCTATGGGAAGCCGGCGTGACGACTACCAAGTTACACTTATATCGAGTGGTAAGAGAGTCAACTTTGACATTTGAGGAGTTATGCACACTTCTCAGCCAGGTAGAAGCTTGCCTTAATTCGCGACATATGTCTGTAAACAGTTCAGACCCGAGTGATTCACTTCCGTTAACACCGGGACACTTTCTTGTCGGAGGGCCCCTGATAGCGGTACCGGAGGTCGATAACTATCTGGATTTTAGTGAGCTCACTAACAAGGTGACAGTTTGTTCAGAGAATGTTGCAGAGCTTTTGGCGACGCTGGTCGCACTTAATTTTTATTTTATTTTATTGTATTTCGGTATACCAGCGGCGAGTACACAAAGCTTAAATTAAAAATAGTAAATAAGGTCTATAACCGTGTGGCACGCCACTTATAGGTATACACAGATATTGAAAAAATAACATATTATAAAAAAGAAACAACCGATCTCAAGTACTTAACTAATTACATGATAAAAATAATATAAAACCAAAGGAACAATGTACCTACTATTACTACTACGACAAATAAATTAATCTATAAAATAAATAAACTCAAAACTAACTGACTAAAATAACGAACTAAGACTGGCCGATTTGTCCCTCAAAGCAGAGATCGCTGACGCTATAACTTTTTTTAAAGTAATTGGAGCGTGACAAAAAATATCGACGTCATCATATACACCGGCAAGCTCGTTGTAAACATGAATCAGACGGTTTATTGCAGCATTTCTACCCAAGTTTGTATTGCTTAATTTAACACGAAATGTTTTTCTACAAGCTGATCTTCTAGACTTCTTAGGAGGAGTGAAGGTTAGAGTTTGTAGTAGGTCAGAAGCGTCAATTTTACCGTTTACTAGCTTATGCAGGAAAGACATGTCAGTAATACAGCGACGATCACTGAGGGAGAGCATGTGGAAGTGCTCGAGCCTAGCCTCGTACCCGGAGCGATAAGGACAGGTGTGATCACGGTAGGCCAAATATTTGGAAAAATTCCGCTGTACCTTTTCGACCCTGGTAAATCGCTACACGTGGTACTCCCGAGTACCAGACCCAAACTTGGGAGATATTTTTCTTGACAACCTGCTACCGAGTCGTTGGTGTTATTATAATAGAAAGGGCAGCGGCGCTCACGAGGGGCGCCACGAACACTGCCCACGTGACAGAGCCTCAGCTACACTAGCACAATCACCCGCAGCTTGTAGGCGCGCGTGGCGCGGATGACGCCGGGGTCGGAGCGCCAGGAGCGCAGGAACGTGTACAACAGCGCTAGCGAGGCGAGCAGAAAGGCGCTGTGGCGGCGGCGCTCACGACGGGCGCCACGAACACGGCCCACGTGACGTAGAGCCACAGCTACACTAGCACACTCACCCGCAGCTTTTCGGCGCGCGTGGCGCGGATGACGCCTGGGTCGGAGCGCAGGAACGAGTACCACAGCGCAAGCGAGGCGAGCAGGAAGGCGGCTGTGGCGGCGGCGCTCACGAGGGGCGCCACGAACACGGCCCACGTGACATAGAGCCACAGCTACACTAGCACACTCACCCGCAGCTTTTCGGCGCGCGTGGCGCGGATGACACCGGGGTCGGAGCGCAAGGAGCGCAGGAACGTGTACCACAGCGCGAGCGACGCGAGCAGGAAGGCGACGGTGGCGGCGGCGCTCACGACGGACGCCACGAACACGGCCCACGTGACGTAGAGCCACACCTACACTAGCACACTCACCCGCAGCTTTTCGGCGCGCGTGGCGCGGATGACGCCGGGGTCGGAGCGCCAGGAGCGCAGGAACGTGTACCACAGCGCGAGCGAGGCGAGCAGGAAAGCGACGGTGGCGGCGGCGCTCACGACGGGCGCCACGAATACGGCCCACGTGATGTAGAACCACAGCTTGGTGGCCAGGTACACGCACAGCGGGAACAGGTTCTTGAGCTCGTCGTCCATCAGCGCGTTGGTGACGCAGTGCAGCGCAGCATACAGCGCGCCCAGCAGCAGCGCCTTGAGCGCCAGCGCCGCGTCCGCCTCCAGCAGCAGCCCCGTCAGGTAGAACGCCACGAACGGCACCAGCACCACGCACCACCAGCGGAACTTCTGCAATACCGGTACAGAATGCTGAAACCTTTTCTCGTTTATTTACCCCAAATTGAAACAAATATTTGATGTACACGAGATAAGAAGCAGTTGTGGACCAAAGAATAGGTAATTTATCATCCTCCAGATTTTCCATTCCGAGCTACAAGAACTCATCACTCCAGACTTGGTGATATTAATACATCTGGAATCGGTGAGGGATTTAACCACCGTTTTTCATATAGTTGATTATTAGCTCTTCACCATTTCATATGTCACCTCCGGAAACCTCAGCAATTGTTTTCGGATAATGGCACTAATTTTGTTGCAAATTTTCGTAAAAGTGCTTACATAGGTTTTTATTATAAATATCAAATCAAATGAAAAATCTAAATCAACTCTGTAATTGTTTTAGATTTTTGATTCATTTGAGAACCGTGCGCTTTTTGTTCTATTTTTTGTATAGTAACAATTGAAAAATTTTGACAGTTAGCTGTTATAATAATATTTTCGATTGTTTTTCCATCAATCAATTGTTATTTGTATCTCACCCAAAGAAAATAGGAGATGAACTATCCAAAATATTCTTCCTCAAATATAATATCTTAACTGATGGGCAGGATATTCATATTATCCAAAATACTCTTCCTCGTTGAGAATATTTAAAACTAAAAGGGTGGATATTCATCGGAACACCTCTTCAATAGGTGACTCACCCGGTCGTAGGCGAGCCGGCGCAGCAGCGGGCGGCGCTCGCGGACCGCGGTGTGCTCACGCACGCGCTCGGCCACCTTGGCGCCGAGCCAGGGCGCGTCCGCTTGCGCCTGCAGCATGGCGAGCGGCGTGGCGCCGCGCAGGTTGGGCGCGTCTAGGCTGGCGTTGCCGTACAGCACCAGCGTGGAGACGGCCGTGCCGTTGCGCGCCAGCACGGCCCAGTGCAGCGCCGTGTTGCCGTGCGCGCGGTCGGCAGGCGCGGGCGACGCGCCCAGCGTGAGCAGCAGGCGCGCCGGGTCCACGGCGGCCACCTTCCAGCACGCCCACATGAGCGGCGTCATGCCGCCCGCGTCCGGCTCGTCGGGCGAGCCGCCGCGCGCCACCAGGTACGCCACCACAGCCGTGTGCCCGAATTGCGCCGCCAGGTGCAGGCTGGCGCAGCCCTCCGCGTCGCGTAGCGCCGCGTCCGCGCCCGCGCGCAGCAGCAGCACCACTGCCTCCAGCTGCCCCTGGCGCGCCGCCCACTGCAGCGGCGTGGCCTGCAGCTCGCCGCCGCGCGCGTCCACCGCCGCGCCGCGCAACAGCAGGAACGAGATGATCTCCCGCCTGCCGAGGGCGCACCCACACCAGTTACACACACGCTACTAGATAACTGCCCAGACCAGAAATAAAGCAATTTACAGTCGAGTAATATTGGTAGGACAATGCAAAACCGAGGAGTTCCTGAGGGCTTGTAAGCTTGAGACTTTATAGTACTTTTCTCTAATTTGCGAGCAAACTATAAACAGGATTTTTAATAAAGCTTTTCTCTATTGCCAATAGATAGCGGCTTAACTTAACTCACACTAAAACATTGTGTTATATAGGTAACACATTGAAATGATGTTATCTCTTATTTGAGAAGTGAGAAAAGAAACCAATTTACATATACAATTACACTACTTTTAAAAGAATACCTCGCTCCAAAGTTAAATTAAAGCCTTGGATTACAGATGGGCTACTTAAGTGTATTCAAAAAAGAAATAAACTATATAGACTGTTTAAAAAGTATCCTAACGATTCTATTAGTAGAAGTAATTTCTTGAAATATAGAAATCTATGTAACTGTTTAATTAAAGATGCGAGCGAAAAATACTACAGAAAGAAAATTTTTAAATACTCGGGGGACTCTAAAAAGGTATGGGAACTTTTAAACGAAGCTTCTAATCGAAAAAGTAAACAAAAATTCTCAATTAAAGAAATGTTGATAAATAAAGACATTATAAATTTTGCAACAGAGCCAAACAAGATTACCAACGCTCTGAATAATTTCTACTGTTCAGTAGGCCATGATCTTGCACAAAAGCATCTTAATAAAGTAGGTGCCACAGAGCAATCCTTATGTAATAAAATTAGTTTCTCTCATATAGATAAAACTTTTTATTTCAAACTTACAAACCCGGTGGAAGTAAGTAAATGCATAAATTCTATAAGAAATACTGAATCTTGTGGACATGACGGCTTTACATCTAAAATCTTTAAATTACTGAATAATGAAATTGCTTCTCCACTTTCATTTTTGATCAATTTAAGTTTTAAAACAGGAATATTTCCACAGACCTTAAAAACTGCTATTATAATGCCACTACATAAAAAAGGACCAACTAACGTTATGACGAACTACCGTCCTATTTCACTTTTGCCTACTACTTCAAAAATAATTGAAAAGATAATGAAAATTAGGATTAATGCTTACATTTCAGACTTTTTATGTGATAATCAGTATGGATTTAAAGAGGAAATGGGAACCAGCAATGCAATTGCAGAACTAACAAAGCAGGTAGTCTTGAACCATGAAAGTAAAAATAAAACAATTGCTGTGTTCATAGATCTAGCTAAGGCCTTTGACACCATTTCACATAAATTATTGTTAAAGAAATTTGAAATATACGGATTCACTGGAAATGCACTAAATTGGTTTAGTAGTTATCTTAAATCGTAAACAATTTGTTTGGGTTGAAAACCAAGTAAGTGGTGTAAACGCATCAGAAATTATGTTTGGCGTCCTTCAAGGGAGCGTCCTAGGACCTATTTTGTTTAATATTTATCTTAACGACTTTTGTTCGCTACTTACAGACAGACTGACAGACGCTAAGTCATTATGTTTTGCAGATGATACTGTTCTATTGTTCAAAGCCCCGACATGGGATAGTGCCATCCAAAAAGCCGAATATGGTGTATGCCTGGTTAAAGAGTGGTATGACAGTAATTTACTAACATTAAATGAAGATAAAACTCTATGTATGTGTTTCCCACTAGTGCTGGTCTTCCAACCATTACTCCGAAGATTCAAGTTCACTCCTGTCTGAACGTGTCTAGCTGTGTAAATTGTAAAACTCTGTCATTCACCAATAGTACGACTTATCTTGGGATCGCTCATAATTGATCAACATCTAAGGTGGGATAAGCAAGTGGATATGCTGACTAAAAAAGTCAGAAGCCTAGGCTATATATATAATAGTCTAAGAAACATTTTAAGCACTAGCCTATTGTTAAGAGTGTATAGCTCTTTAACTCAGTCGTTAATTTTGTATGACATTATAGCATGGGGTTCATGTGGATCAACCATACTGGATGGACTAAATAAGGCTCAAAAACTTAATCTTAAAATAATATTAAGAAAAAATCTAAGATTTCCTACGGAAGAGTTATTTATGTTGAGTAAAGTACTAACCCCAAGAAAAATTTATATATGGCAATTAGCGATGTATATGGCAAAATATATTGACAATTTTCCCCTGGAGAGAATTATCAGTCACTTTAGGCAAAGGAAACAAAAATGTTCAATTCCCCTACGAACGTCTGGATTCACGAGTAGGCATTTTACAGCTGCGGTCCCGAAACTGTTTAACAATCTTCCTACAGGGATATCTAATTTAATTCTATGTGCCCAGCACCCTTCATCAACGAATAAACTAAAATCTAATATAAAAAAAATCTCCTAGAATGCTCATCTGAAGAATTTAAATGCCTTTATGACAAGATCTGTTGAAATCAGTTATAATAATAGTTTTATGTAGAACACCTTATCCTGTAATTTTTGTTTTAACTATCCAAGTACCTATAGTTTAAACTAGTGGGTATCTTACTTAACACTGTTGCACTAACTGTTCTTATTTAAAAACTTTATACTAAACTTGAACTCGTTGAAAAACATTAATACTATTTTTATAATATATGTATATTTATATGTATTAAATAATTATTATTATGTTTATTGCCTTAATTAATAGACAATTCAGGCTATAAGACTAACGTGAGTTACATTAATATCTAAAATAAAATCTTTTGCTCGTCATTCTTACTAAACAGATATATTTAAAATAAGTAAATTATCATGCTACATTTTGTGAACTTTAGTGATATAACTTCGTCGATCTTTTTGTCAGCCCTAACGCAGACTATGGTCTATTTGGGCTGCACTTTGCAAATGCCAGCCTTTGTTTTTAGTCTAGTGCTTTGGTCTGCAAAATTATGGTGTAATTTTTTTCATATATTTTTTTAAAGGCATTAAATAAAATAAATAAAAATATTGTTTTTTTTTAAATAATGAAGCAACTTCAGAACAAGCAGGAGAAAAGGTTTTCCTCCTCTTATAAAATACAGGTAAGCTATGGCCCTGCTCACTTACTACTTTGAAACACCTCAATAAAAAATGGGGACCCCAGCCACAGCTCCACTTTTTGTGGTTGGCCCCAACACAACTATTCTGTGATAGACATTTTGCCAGTTAAGCAATCACATTAAGCATGAATCTCTGTCCAAAAAATTTGCAGTTACTTTCAATAATTAACTAAGTAACGCAGTAAAGTGGACCCCAGCCACAGCTCCACTTTTTGTGGTTGGCCCCAACACAACTATGCTGTGATAGACATTTTGCCAGTTAAGCAATCACATTAAGCATGAATCTCTGTCCAAAAAATTTGCAGTTACTTTCAATAATTAACTAAGTAACGCAGTAAAGTCTAAGTAATGCAGGGTGTGCACAGAGGCTTTTTAAAGCAAACTATACAAGAAAGTAAATCAAATCAATTTTTTTTTATTCTAATAAACTTTTGAATTGTCAAGTGAAACTACTGCTGTTTCGGAATGACATTCCTACTGAGATGAGCCAGCAAGAAAACTCGGTAAACATAAGCATATTACCTACAACATATGGCTGTGCATGGTTAGTTTTTTTATTCCTGAACAAACTCCAAGTGTCAACTCCAAACACTAAGGACTAAAAGCACTAAATTCTTCTTGATTCTACAGCCAAATAAACATGTACAAGATGGCTGGTTTTACTCCCTCATTGAGCAAACACCTTTTCACTTTTATGTGTTCAACTGGTTGACAAAGATCTATACTTCTATACTAATATTATAAATGCGAAAATTTGGATGGAGGGTTGTATGGATGTATGGATGGATGTCAATCACGCCACAACAGCTGAACGGATCTGTATGAAATTTGGCACAGACATACATTATAGTCTGGAATAGCACATAGGCTACTTTTTATGCCAGAAAATTAAAGAGTTCCCACGGGGGAAAAACCTCAATCCATGCGTACGCAGTCGCGGGCATCAGCTAGTATAGATGTGATCAGACACTGAACCTGTTGTTGATGGCGGCCCAGTGCAGCAGCGTGACGGTCTCGTGGTCGGGCTGGTTGACGTCCCAGCCCGCCTCCACCAGCTCCTTGACGCGCTCGAAGGCGCCATACTGCGTCGCCTTGACGATGTCGAAGCCGCTGTAGTCGCGCTCCGGCGGCGCCGCCTGCGGCTCACGCGGCGCCACCTCGCCCTCGCGCTGCGCCGCGCCGCACTGCCCTGCGCCCGCCGCGCCGCACGAGCCCTCGTACATGCTGCGCGCGGCCTCGGCTCACCCGCCGACTCCCGCCCGTACCCTCGACATTGTCAGCGGCTCAGCGGTGCCAGCCAGCGATCGACGCACTCCGATAATGCCACTCCAACTCCAACCAATGCTATTCAATGCTAATAATGAATCTTATGTTTTTTTAAATATATGAGCTGCGATAATGGGCTATCAGTAGGTATCACAGGCTGTTATTTTCTATCAGAGACAAGTAACAGCATTCTATTATTTAGTCTTGACTCTTGACCACCAAAATGTATAATATTAATAATAAATTAATATCAAATTATTTCACCACTAACGGCACTGACTTCTCGACTTTCCATCATTCCATTTTTTAATTTTTTAATTCACAATTGCTCCTCATGTCATGTATCACCTATGAACCCAGAAATAACAAGAACAGTGCGACAAGTATATCTTGGCGCGGCTGTGCGCTAGTGTTGCCATTGTATAGAACATGACACGGAAAAAAAAATTCATTGCGAATTCTTAGTTTAAATGATAATGTTGTCTTTCATTTTGTTTTAATTAATGTTCAGTACTTTTCTATAGTATAAGTACCATAATATATAGTACAGTAAGTTTCGGGATTAGATTAGCAAAGGTTTTTAAATAATTTAAGAGGAGGTAAGTAGGTAGTATACTTACATTAAATACACACTTGTTTTTTTTACTGTATAATACGATCAGATTCTAGTACCTACAGCATAGGGATGTTGTAGGTACTAGAAACTGATCATATCAGTCACTGTCACTCTCGAAACATTAAAATTCACTAATTCGACATCGTCATTACCGACGATATTCATATTCACAACGTGCCTTCCACGTAGCCGCCGTTATCTATAGTTTGAAAAGCATCTTGCTCTAGATTTAATATATCACATTGGTTCCTGAAATAATTAAAAACGAACTCACGAAATTGGTATACATTACAGTATATTATATAAAATATTTCGTCTTGTTACTTATAATAAGAGGCTAGTTTTTTACCAGTATCTGAACTAGTCCCTGATGGTTCAATTAGGTAAGGTAAATTTTTACATGAAGCCGACAACACTTACTAGTCATTATTTACAGCCGCCACTCCCGCATTTATGGGTTTTAGTAGTATAATTACTTTATTTCTATTTTCATTCTTGAGCACAAAATGAATGTAGGTACTTTTAGAACTATTTCTCTAGTACTACTTTTATCACTTTTGGCATGATTACTGCTAAGAATTTTACAAAATATACGCAACAATGTCAACTTTACTTTGAATTGTTTAGTGTCATATAGCATTCTACAAATAGCAATGAAATGTACGGAATAATATCAAGAAAAGTTTAGGGTAAATAATTATGTGGGTAAGTTACTAACAATTTATGATTTCGATTTTAACATATTATGAGTTCAGGTAAAATAATACATGAAACTACATAAATAGGTATTTATTTAAACATTCGCGTGATACTATTAATTATTGGTAATATTTTATTATAATATAATATAATATTAACAATTGTGTTGGTCAAATAAAACTTTATTCACTATTTTCCTATCCTATCTGTCAGGAGTCACCACTTTGGGAGTAAATTATGAATATGGCAACATTTTATTATATACCTCTCAAAGACGCTAAGACAGGTCGTGAGACAGCCGTATTCAAGTACATGAGTACTTGAATACGGCTGTCTCACGACCGAGCAGACCATCACCCTATCTTGAGGTTATTGAGCTGAGACTTATAGGCCTATTACACTGCACTTATCACAGGGTCCCATACATTTGAAGCAGTGTAATGTAATACAATTTAGGGCATAAGGGTCCCTAATTAGATCCTTATTGCTGTGAAATAAGAGACGCTTAAATTAGCGGCCACGCCCAACCGCCAAAAGGGCCCTGAGTTAAGTGCAGTGTAATAGGCCTATTATTCAATAGTCCACTTCACAGAAGTACTAACCTCAAGAGTATGTGTTCTGTGACTAGAACACATTACTTGTCTCTGAAACACATCTTTTAGACACATCTTTTATCTTTTAGCGGAGGTCCAATTCTACCAACCTACTACCAACTAGTGGTGGGTCGTTAACGTATTTTCGACAAACGAAACGTAACCGTTTCGCCGACGACGAAAACGGTTATCGTTGCAACTGGTTTGCAAACCAGTTGCGACGACAACTTTAGAACGAAACATATTTGATAATATTAGGTAGGTTAGTCTACTGGTAATACATTAACATTATCGACTGTATATCATAGGCATAAAGTTCACTTTTGATTGTAAGAACTGTTTTGAGAACGAACGTGTCGTTGAATACATTCATTTTCGACTGTATGTCATCGACATAAAGTTCACTTTTGATTGTAATAACTGTTTTGAAAAACGAACGTGGAACGAGGACGACTACCAGTTATTCGAAGACTGGTTTGTGCAACGAAAACTGTTAACTGTTTTACCCAGGACGTAAAAACGGTTTCACCGTCGCAGAGCCGAGAACGGTTTTTTGAAACGGTTTCTCGTCGCAACGCCCACCAGTACTACCAACTAACTGGTTTGTGCTACCAACTTATTAGATTAATAATTTCAATTTTCATTAAAAATGTATTTATTTTTGATTTACGTACTATCTTTTAACTTTAGCAATTTTAAATATAATTAAAATTAATGTTAATAAATTACTTGAAGTAATTCGAATACAGCATTGCTGTATTCAGACGATCTCTCAATTTCTGATGTAGTTATAGTTGCGCAATATGGCGAGTCCGACTCAGCTGCTCTCATAAAGGTTTTGTTTCGGTGTTTGACACGCTCTAGTTAACAGTATTTTAAAGTGAACAGTTATCATATGTCAGTTTGAAACATTGTTAATGGTGATGGGACAGATAGTGGTTTTGTGTGGCTGAATAGCAGCAAATAGTGCCGCGGCCGAGGCGTTTACCGTACAGTATTTCGTTTTCGTTCACTCGGGAGCCACAGGACAATCCGCCAAGCTGGAGCGACTCCCGGAGTACCTGCGGGACACTGTCGACTGGTTCATGGGGTGAGTTGATTCCCCGGTGCTCTGCCCCCCACAAATCGCCCAGCGAACTGCGCCTGATTCAGGCAAGTTGGCAAGTATGCTATTCTTATGCGTGCCTGTTTTAATATAACTTTAAGACCTAGGCACTTTGTTTGACTAATAATTAGTACTTACCTACCAGTTTACCACATTAAATTTTCTTTGTGGCAAATCAAATGTATCTTTACTATGGGCATTTGAAAATAAATTTTGGGTAACTAAAACTGTACTTTTACCAAACAAAGCCCTTTAGTTGTCCTTCACCATAATCAAATTGCAAACTATATAGAGCACTATGTAATAGTTATCTAGATTGTTTAGGTGAATCTAAGATCTCATGATGGGTTAGGGATGGTTAGAATTTCACCAGTAAATAAAAGCTTTTAAATTATTTTAGAAAATGCCACTTTGTCTCAAATAAAAGAGGAAAAGGCTGGATTAGCACGGCTAGGCAATTCTGAACCTTCAGTAGGGATTCATAAAACCCAAACCAAAATAAATAAAAAACAATGATACATGGAACCACATGGAAGTTTCCAACAGTTTTCTACCAAGCTTTGGATATTAGTGGACCAAGTGCTAACAAATTAACATGCTTTCCCACACTCGCCTTTGTTATTTGCAACATTTTTGGGAGTTGGACCAAAATGAGGGCTTAGTAAACTGGCCCCCATGGGACAAAGCATCTATACATACTAATATTATAAATGTCAAAGTTTGGGTGGCTGGATGGATGGATATTTGTTACTCAATCACGCCAGAATTATTCACTGCTGAACTGATCTGGAGGAAATTTGGCACAGATATAGATTACAGTCTGGAATAGCACATAGGCTACTTTTTACCCTGGAAAAATTAAAGAGTTCTCGCGGGAACCAAAAACCTTAGTCCATGCAGACAAAGTCGCGGGCATGAGTTAGTCTTTCTATATATAAAAGCGAAATACCACTCATTCACTCACCGACTGACTGACTAATCACAGTATCTCAGTAGCTATAAAGCATACAGGCTTGAAATTTGGAAGGTAGGATCCTTCTATGGTGTAGACATCAGCTAAGAAACTGTTTTGAGAAAATTCACCCCCTTCCAACTTCCAACCCCCATTTCAACCCCTTAAGGGGTAACTTCCAACCCCCATTTCAACCCCTTAAGGGGTTGAAATGGGGGTTGGAAGTTAGTATGAAAGTTGTTTTTGAAGCTAGAGACATGAAAATTGGCTATTAAGTTATTAAGTAAGTAGTTATAAATTATAAGAACCTTTATATAAGCAATTTTACGAAAAAAAACTTCCCCAGAATGGGTGAAATGGGGGATGGGGCATGAGAATTCTTAGTGTTTCAAGTTAGAGGTGTAATTTTGCGATAGCAGTATTGTTTTGCACTTTAAACAACTTACATTACTCTAGCATTCCATAGAATTCCTCAGAGCTAATGCGCGGATATAGTTATTTTGTGCAAAGGCACACCTAACAGGAACAGCTGCCCTCCCTGGACTTGAGACCGGTTCTGCCTCCTTCACATTAAGATGATTAACTAGTTATGCAATTAAATGTAATTATAAATGTATTAATTTTTATCTTGCTAGTTATGACAATTCCTTTTGAAATTCAACATATAGAAACATGTAAAAAAATGTTTACTTTATCAATTATCCAAAATCTAGAATTGCCAAAATACTTCAGTGTGTCTCTTAGTGTTTGAGCTTTTAGAAGTCTGGACCGCTAAGACAACCTAAATTTTGTAAATGGCACTTTATAAAATCAAGTTTGATACCCTATACTGGATACTGGACTAGAGTTTGTTGTTTCTGTTTCTGATACGGTCTATCTTGTTTGAAGCCTGGCACAGCTTCACTCAAGTGACAGTTGTTCTACCTGGCTGTCATCTATATCAGACCATGACTACTTTGACTTGTTACTTCCAAAACGGAGGAAGTTCTCAATTCGTTTTTTTTTTTCAAACTACTCACTAGAAATCTGTATACCTGATTACTTTTAACTAAATGTAGTAAAACAGATTATAATGTAACTTAAAATGAAATTTATATAATATAAGTAAGTAATAATTTATAGTTATTTTATAATTAGTGCTAAGTGTCTGGTAGAATGTGCGTGAAAGGCGACTACTTTAAAACTTATTTTTGTAGTCACAACTTTTTATTTTTGTGATCACAGGATCATAAAATTAAAATTAATAAAAAATATGTATATTCAAGTTTGCTGTATTTGTGTAAACAAACATCATTGGATTTGTATGATGTTCCTACAGACTGTAATCCTGCTAGTGTTTTTGTATTCTTGGTACAGCAGACCGCTCCTTATTCAAAATTCAAATGACCATTAGCGTATTTGTTGCTATGCAGTTCCAAAAAATAAATAAATAAATAACTTAGTTCTTGTAGCTTTGAGTGATTTCTGAGCCTAGATATTGCTGATCTATAGCCAAAGGAATATTTTTTATTAATTAGCACTGCTTTGATAAAAAGAAAATGAATGATAGAAGTGAAAACGAATATTAAATTTTTAAATTATTAAAAAATATTAGATTAAAAAAAAATTTAATAAAAATATTTATTTAAAATCGGTATAAACCTTAAAACTAAGGCATTAAAGTTTAATTACGAATGT
The DNA here is from genome assembly GCA_964035005.1 of Erebia palarica. Lineage (NCBI taxonomy): Eukaryota > Metazoa > Arthropoda > Insecta > Lepidoptera > Nymphalidae > Erebia > Erebia palarica. The sequence goes on from OZ035989.1 coordinate 16,847,794, forward strand.
AAAACTACAAATGTATTTATACTTAAGACCTTTTGTCTTAAGAAGAAGTTCCATATTTTTACCCCCTACCAAAAAGTGCTCAATACGCCTAAAGAAGTTTTCACTTTTAAAATGTTTACCTACTCAATTATCATCTAGGATTGTAATTATTTGCTTACTCGAGATAAGTAAACACTGTTAATGAATAAGATATTCCTTAAAAAATGGTCTCTCCTCACCACCTTTATTATTCGATGGTGGCGACAACCCTCGAAAGTTGAAATGGCAACCCTAGCGAGCAGTGCGGCGCGGCGCTCGGCTGATAAGGCTGGGCGCGCGGGGCGGGGGTGCGGCAGCGCGCGGCGCACGCGTCAGTCTGAGCGCCGCCGTCTCCCGCGCGGCATGAGTGGCTCGGAGAGCAGTCCGCGGCGCTGGCCCGCGGCCATGCGGCGGCGGCCCGCGCCCGCGCCGCACGTGCGCTACCGCAGCGTGCCGCCCACGCCGCTCGCCGTGCTGCCGCTCGACATCGACGACACCGTCTCGTGCTTCTGCAGGTGCTCACCGCTCACTGCTCACTGCTCACTGCTCGCGTCTCGCGAATTTCGTTCGCCCCTCGGATACTTGTTAAACATAGTTCGCGATGCGGCCACTTCGAGAGCTCTCTTTTCGAACGTAGTACGAATGATAGTACGAACGTGTATGAGAAGTAGCAATATAACAAACCACATAATATAAGAAAAACCAATCGTGAATGTGTCGCGTGACTCTGGCGCGTAGTCACTCAGCGGCAGTGTCGCAATCCTCTCGACTCTCCTTATCGGTTTAACGCGTTATCAGCGTCGCACCTGACGTGACGTACCGCTGCGCCGAGTCTCCGCCGCCGCAACGATAGTTTTAACTAAGTACTATTAGATACGGTGAGCTCTCGTCGTAACTACCTACCGCTATTATCGGTTACTACATTTATAATAATTAAATTAACTATCGTTGCAATGTTCACGTACTCGTGTCCGCCGCGTGACGGCACCGCCGCGTATCGCTGTTCAGCCGGCGGCGGGCTGTCGCGAGCGGCCACCGGCCAGCGCCTTCAATGCCGATACACTTAACGAATCGATTGGCTCCACTTGACTCCCCCGAACGAGCGCTCGCGTCACGTAGCCGCTAGTCGTCGCCCGCCGGCCGCTCCCCGGCTACCCCGGACACGAAGGGATCGCACCGATATCCATTCATAACTTACGATCGAAAATAACACCTGAATACTCAATATGAGAATGTTCGTGAGCGCATTCGTTAGTAAATCAAAAATTTCTAAACGAATTTAAAAACGTCATCGTGACCAGGCCTCACAGTCACCCCCTCGAGCCTGCCACTTCTTCGGGTGCTAGGCATGCACTCGACAGCTGACCAGGTGGCCGGGAGCAGGCTCCGCCTCCAAGCCTGGCTGCCAGCCTCTGTGTCACGTGAAACCATTGCTGATAGTGATTGCACACAATGTCATAAACTGAAATGACAGCTCTAAACTGTAGCGCTATCCTTTTCACTATGATATGGATAGTAATACATAAACATAGAAAGTGGCCCAAATAGTGACTTCCAAAGAAAAAAATTAGATTCCTCGTACCTAGACCTATCAGAAAATACCCCATGAATGTTCAGCGATTTTTGGTAGTTTTCGAGTCAGCGAAATTTGGTACTTTAGGGGCATTATTGTGAGAAATCGGATTTCAAATGTGGTAAGACTTGAACTTGATTTTTGAACTTAAAAGATTCTTAAAGTTGAGTTTTGCCTATTTTTGTCAATTTTATGGCTAAATGCAGTAGGAAATTTTTGAATAGAAGTATTTTCTACAAAAATAATCGATATTTTTCGATTAAGGACATTAAGGCATATATTTCATATGTGTGTACCCATATATAAAATGTATATATATATATATATATATATATATATACATCTTGAAGGACATGTTGCGTCCTACATGGCGTTATTTACCGATGATGCTGCGTCCCACTGACTTTGTGCGTCCGGAATACGGACGCAAGATTGACCGACCCTCATTTTTAGCCCAAGGGTCCCATAAGATAGTTAGAATGTAAGGGCGAAAAATTGGCATGGACGTAATTTCATCACTACAATGCCTTTTAGCGTATAATATAGTTCCGCCATCGTCCGGCTGAAATTTGGAGGGCGCTAGTGTTCAGCGTATAATTTACCACGTATACTTTGAGTTCAGTTCACCCATCTTATCGTGTCCATTGAATATCGTACTTAATTTGTAAAGTTTTTATCATGTTTTCGTGACAACAATCTTGCGTCTCTTATATATCCTTAAACGGGCACTAGGTACGGTGTCTGAGGGGCCTATTCGGGGTTCACGAGGGACGCATGGCGCGGGGCGCGTGGCGGCGGGCTTGCAAACAAACAGACATGTGCCGGCTGTGATGTAAGCTTGTCACCAAAGTGAATTATTTGCAAGTGCGTTAAAAGTGGTTATTTATTTGGTCTATTATTATGGTTAGTGATTATCTAATCTATCTAATCTAATATATATATAAAATCGTTAAGGGATCAACGCACAGCCTAAACCGCTGGGGTTATTAACTTGAAATTTTGACAGTAGGTTCCTTTTGTGACGTAGGCGCTCACTAAGGAAGGATTTTTCAAAATTCCACCCCTAAGGAGGTGAAATAGGGGGTGAAAGTTTGTATGAAAGTCTGTCATTTCTCAAGTTATATCCATGAAACTTGGTATACGAGCTACTGGTTGAAAATGAAGAAATACGTGTTTCACAGTTTTTAAAAATTCTAACCCCGAAGGGCAGAAATAGGGGATGAGAGTTTGCATGAAAGTCCTTCATTTCTCAAGATAATCTCAAGTTATATAAACGAAACTTGGTATTTCGGCTTTCGATAAAAATTAAAGAATTACGTGTGTCGCAGTTTTTCAAAATTCAACCCCTAAATTGGTAAAATAGGGGTTGAATTTTTTTATGACAGCTATAGCCATGAAACTTAATATATGAGTTGCGAGTTAAAAATCAAGAAATACGTATTACACAGTTTTTGAAAATTCGACCCCTAAAGGGGTGAAATAGAGGATGAAAGTTGGTATGAAATGCCTTCATTTCTGAAGATATTTTACAAGATATATCAACGAAACTTGGTATTTTGGCTTACGGTATAAAATAAAGAAGTACGTGTGTCACAGTTTTTCAAAATTTTACCCCCAAAGGGATAAAATAGGGGTTGTAATTTTGTATGAATGTCCTTCATTTCTCAAGATATTGCTCAAGTTACATCTACGAAGATTAGTGTTTCGGTTTTTGGTAAAAAATTAAGAAGTACGTATGTCACACTTTTTCAAAATTCAACCCCCAAAAGGCTTAGATAGGGGTTGAATGTTTGTTTGAAAGTCCTACATTTCTCAAGTTATAGCTATGAAAATTGGTATATAAACAGCGGGTTAAAAATGAAGAAATACGTATTTCACAGTTTTTGAAAATTCGATCCCTAAAAGGGTGAAATAGGGGATGAAAGTTGGTATGTAAGGCCTTCATTTCAAAGGATATTGCTCAAGTTATATCAACGAAGCTTAGTATTTTTGCTTTTGGTAAAAAATAAAGAAGTACGTGTGTCATAGTTTCAACCCCAAATTCAACCCCCATAAGGGTAAAATAGGGGTTGAAAGTTTTTATGAAAGTCCTTAATTTCTCAAGTTATAGCCATGAAACTTGGTATATAAACTGCGAATTAAAAATGAAGAAATACGTTTTCACAGTTTTTGAAAATTCGATCCCTAAAGGGGTGAAATAGGGGATGAAAGTTGGTATGTAAGGCCTTCATTTCACAGGATATTGCTCAAGTTATATCAAAGAAGCTTAGTGTTTTGGCTTTCGGTAAAAAATAAAGAAGTAGGTATGTGTGACACAGTTTTTCAAAATTCAACCCTCAAAAGGGTAAAATAGGGGTTGAAAGTTTGAATGAAAGTCCTTCATTTCTCAAGTTATAGCAATGAAACTTGGTTTATAAACTGCGGGTTAAAAATGAAGAAATACAGTTTCACAGTTTTTGAAAATTCGATCTCTGAAAGGGTGAAATAGGGGATGAAAGTTGGTATGTAAGGCGTTCATTTCTCATGACATTGCTCAAGTTACATAAACGAAGCTTAGTGTTTTGACTTTCGGTAAAAAATAAAGCAGTACATGTGTCACAGTTTTTTAAAATTCAACCCCCAAAATGGTAAAATAGGGGATGAAAGTCTGTCATAAATTTTTAAGAGCCATTAATTAAACTTGGTATTTTGTGGTAACTTGGTTGGGTTTTATTGGAATTTTGGTTCAAGAAATACCTGATTCACATTTTTTTGTAAATTTTATCCCCAAAGACGTTTAATAGATAGTTTGTCCTCCAATAACATTTTTTGCATGAGTATAGTTGAGGATCTGGATAGCGACATAGGCTTCTTTTTATCCCGGAAAATAATGAAGTACTGTGGAAATTGAAAAAAATTTATGCCACACGAACGAGTGACGCTCAATCACACCAGAACGGCTGAACGGATTGATTTGATGAAATTTGGCACAGAGATAGATTGTAGTCTGAAATAACACGTAGGCTTCTTTTTATCTCGAAAAATTTAAGAAGTCCCGCGGGAACCAAAAAATTCTCAAATGAATGTTTGTTACTGAATCACGCCAGAACGGCTGAACGGATCTGGATGAACTTTAATCATGAACGTTCATGACTTTAATACAGAGATAGATTATAGTCTGGAATAATACGTAGGCGACTTTTTATCCCGGGAAATTAAAGAATTCTCGCGGGAACCAAAAAAATCTCAAGTGGATGTTTGTTACTCAATCACGCCATTACGGCTGAATGGATCTGGATGAACTTTGAACAGAGATAGATTATAGTCTGCAATAGCCAATAACACTTATATATAACATAAATTTCCGTAGGAACCAAAAAAAATCAATCCACGCGGACGAAGTCGCGGGCATCAGCAGTCATTATGCAATACCTTGGCCGTGCTCAATTTTCCCAAATGTTGCCCGCTGCCTCAAAAACGTGATCGAAATTTTCAAAAACACAAAAAGAATACAAAATGGCCGCCATCTCGTTTCACAGAAACATTTTACATAGTTTTATAATTTTCATATGAACTACAGGATACACCGCTCCTGATGACGTTTCAATTTTTCATCTCGCTCACACCCAGCCTACACGATCGCCCCTGAAAAAATACCATGTCGAAAATCACTTTTACTTTGATAAACTCCAGTGCTGCCAGACCTCGGCGACGAAAATACCCAAATGTCATTCGTACAAGTGAAACACGTGGTTGCTCGTACTAAAATTTTGCAAAAACTACGTATTTTGATTTTTTAATTTTTGGGGTAAATCTTGAAATTTTCCCGAGAAATGGGGTAATTTTTTTCCTCAATCCATACCTTGAGTCTGTACACACAATCTCCCCGTTAAAGTCGAAACGTTCCGACGTTGCCAACTGCGAGAAAGATGAATTTTAAAATTGAATTTTTTCGTAATTCAGACCCACACCACACTTCCATCTCTCATACTCTCCGAAATCAGACACTCACGAAATTTGTATGGCAGCCATCTTGAATTCACCATTTTTGAGTTTTTTTTTAAATGTATTGCCAATTGGATGAGGTTTCGAGTGACATTTGTTCGAGCACCCCCCACCTATCTTCAATACCCTGGCCGTGCTCTTTACCCGTCTCCGAAATCTTCAATCATCAGCTGTCTCCATATTTTTCTTCAAGTTAGATTTTCTGACTTCCATACGAAGCCAGCAGTGAAAAAAAAATTTTTCATACAAAATTTTACAGGAGGAAGTTTTTAGGGAAAATCTCGAAAATTACCCCGAATGTGGCAACACTGTTTTGATTTCTCGATACTGCCCGTCGGGTTACACAATCGATCCATACATGTCAACTTTCCCAAATGTTGCCAACCGCCTCGAAGACGTGATTGAAATTTTCAAAAACACAAAAAGAACAAAATGGCCGCCACCTCGTTTCACAGAATCATTTGACATAGTTTTATAATTTTCCCGTAAACTACAGGATACACCGATCCTGATGACGTTTCAATTTTTCATCTCGCTCGCACCCAGCCGAAATGATAGCCCCTGAAAAAAGACCATGTCGAAAATCATTTTTTCTTTGATAAATTCCAGTGTTGCCAGACCTCGGCGACAAAATTACCCAAATGTCATTCGTACAAGTGGGACACGTGGTTGCTCGTACTCGAATTTTGCAAAAAATACGTATTTCGATTTTTTAATTTTTGGGGTAAATCTTGAAATTTTCCCGAGAAATGGGGTAATTTTTTTCCCCCAATCCATACCTCGAGTCTGTACACACAATCTCCCCGTAGAAGTCGAAATATATACAAGAATTACTCGTTTAAAGGTATTACATAATAACTAACTGTCGCCCGCGACTTCGTCCGCATTCTTGAAGAAAGAAAGAAGAAATTAATAAAATAATTATTATTTAAAACTACTTGCTTAATAACTTAAATACGCCAATTTTCAAGTCTAACGCCAAAACAATAGAACTTTCATGTAACCTTGTAACCCCCATTTCACCTTCACCGGTGCAAACGATACGTGGCAGTTGCATTTGCACCATTAATGGTGCACATCAATGGTGCAGACGTAACCTCGTGATTTCACTCCTCTTGTCGTGGATTTTTCTCAAAACTGTTTCTTAGCTGATGCCTACGCCATACTATAAAACCTACCTTCCAAATTCCAAGTTTGTATGCTTTAGGTATACATCGACCTGAGATATCGTGACTAGCCAATGAGTCAGTCAGTGGTATTTCGCTTTTATATATTTAGAAGAAGATCCAAAGTGTGTTTCAAGTAGGCCTTCTTCTCAGGCTCTATTGATGTCTGTTTGTGGTGACCTGCTACCGATCTATACTAATACTAGCGGTTGCTCGCGACTTTGTTCGCGTGGTATAAGTTTGTTTTCCCACTGGCACTCCTTAATTTTCCGGCATAAAAAGTAGCCTATACCACTCTTCAGGTCTTCAACTACCCGTGCAAAACACCCGTTGCTCTGTTGCGGCGTGATTGAAGGACCGACTCTCTATTTCAGCCCTTTGGGGGTAGAATTTTTCAAAAACTGTGAATTAATTCTTTATTTTTAACCGGTAGCTCACATACCAAGTTTCACGGCTATAACTTGAGAAATGACGGACTTTCATACAAACTTTCACCCCCTTAGGGGTGAAATTTTGAAAAATCCTTAGTGAGAACGTCACAAAAGGAACCTACTGTTACAATTTCAAGTTTCTAACCCCAGCGGTTTATATACGCATATAAATATATATGTCACCGTAAGATTGTAAAAACCGTTAGATTATAATCTAACTCGCGAAATTCTAAACTGTCGAAATATTACAATTTAACGCATTATTTTCCGGTAGATTGTAATCTGATAGGTATTTAAACCCGACAAAACCTAAATAATCAAGTAGTGCCCGGCCTGCGGCCGGGCACTACTTGACTATTATTTATGTCAAGCCCTAACCTAACCTACAAGAAAGAGACAAGAAAACGAAAATAAAATGAATATTTCAAAAATTTACACTCAGAACATTGAACAGTTTACAATCTTTCGACAGTTTAGAATTTCGCGAGTTAGATTATAATCTAACGATTTTTACAATCTTACGGTGACATATATATGAGATAAGATGAGATTATAAAGAGGTAAAGTTTGTAAGGGGTAATCTCTGGACCTATTGAACCGATTTTGAAAATTGTGTTATAAACCAATAGAAAGCCACATTATTTGTGAGTGTCATACCTAGGCTATATATGTATTAACCCGAAAAATTAAAAGACTTTAGACAGCGGCAGCATATGTCTAACTTTCATATTTAAGTCACAAAAAGATGAAAAGACTTTTTCGTGGAAGTCGGAACCAAAAAACCTCGGTCCACGCGGACTAAGTCGCGGGCATCGGCTAGTATAGGTATGAAGTAAAACATAAGCTGTTAGTGGGAGATGCTTTAGCGAGTAGCTGACGACTGACGTCACAGCCGTGTCGTAGCGGAAAAACACTACGCTGATTCATTACACGAATTTTACAGCACCCGTTTACCTAGCTGCCTCTCACTATTGTTCACTTTGACATTCTTAATTTTAATTTATATAGGTACCTACACTTATTCAGCGCGATTCAGCTTTTGTCCGTACTAAAACTGGTATTTCTTAAGGAGATGCATGCAATAAAGCTGAATCGAGCTAAATAACTGCACTGAGGCACTGGTCGCGACTCGCGATCGATTAGCCGTACCTCATCGGGTAGGCTAACGATTCCAATCTTGCTTATACGTTAAATGCTAAAGTGTATTTCTTTGATGGCTTTTGCCGCGGGTCGCAACCGAGCATCGGATAAACGTGATATTATGTAGCAAAAGGCTCGCACTTAACTGAGTGCTAACTCGTTGTTATTGTCTGTTGTTGCAGGTGAGTTGCAAGCTCGCTCGCCGCAACCCGTGAGTCGCGCCCTTGTCCTCGTCAGCGCCTCAGCGCCTCACCGCCTCACCGCACCATCCCCCCCAGGCCCCGACCGGCCGTAACACTATTACTTAATTAATTTGCGTCACGGCTCTTAACCTTTTCAATTTTTCATTGTTTTATACAGTCCAAGATAATTTTTTACATTGATTTTTGGCAAAAAAAAGAAAGCGAGGTCTTTTCATCCGACTACGATTATTTTAAAGTTTTGAACGTTTTGTTAAATAAACTGAAAACCAGATGAAACTATAAGGAAACGAATATTAGATTCAGTTGGCAAAATTCAAAACCTTATTTTTTGTTCTGTGTGTCAGTTCACACGCGACCATAGCTGTTATCTGTGGATGTAGGCCGACCATCGCCTCCCATGCTCCCCACCAAGCTCGCTGTCACAGTGGGTACGAGCCGAACCGCGAGAGGGCGCCCGACCCACGCTCGGCTCGCGCCCTCGTCCACTCGGCTCCATTGATCCCATATAATAACGCTGACTCCTTTACGGATCTGACGTCATTGCAGTAAACCGCAACTGCGAGGCGCCATCGTTCATAGGAACGGGATTGCAAGCATTGCGATCAGCGAGGCGGGCGAGCGCCGCGTCTCGCTTTCTGCACCCTCGCACCGTCCGTAGTCCGTACGACGCGCAACGGCACGCAGACTCACCGACTGATAATCGGCTCTAGCGCCGCTGTCCTCGCGAGTTGTGCTTTACTAACACGTACAGAAGCGGGCCGGCCTACCTACCGAACGAGTTATCGAGGTCTTCTAAAATCAATGTTTCGGATTTGTAGTTTCCGATAGGCGCGGCGGTAGGAGCGATGACGCACAAGCGTCGGTCACTCGTATCCTTGATATATGTGTAGGCATTTGCACAAGGCACTCGATTGTTTGTAGCCTACGTGATTGGCTAACGGCTTCACCCGCAGTGATCTGCCGGTAGCTACGGCGCGCGGCGTCCCCTCGGAAAAGCTCCTCGCCGATGCTCGGTTCGGCCAACTCCTCTAAATACACTGAATGTTCGGCCATCGACTAATATGTCCGCTCTTGATCAGGTACCGAGCTCGTACCGTGATATCGTGACGAGTGTCGTGGTTTATTATTCGATTAGAACAGATGTGGGCGCGTGTCGAGGTTTTTGCAATGTTTTCAAAATAGTCTCCAGTCGTAATCTTAATTAGTGTGTATTTATTATTCTCGTACAAAGATTATCTGAGTACGTACTCTGGTGGCGGTAATGCTTTATGCAATACGTGTATTGGGAATATTCTCTGTTGTGTATCTTGTAAAGTTTATGCTTCTGACTAATAACTATCATAACATCCGCAAATAATGAAGTGCAATGTGCGAGGGCTGGTGTCACCGAGCGCGCGGCGGCCGGCGCGCTCGCTCACGCGCTCTGTTGGTTGTTGCAGGTGAGTGCGGCGGGGGCGGGGGCGGGCGCGGGCGCGCGCCGCGTGCATGCCTCTGTCATGCTGGACTGCCTCTGGTAAGACTCGTGTCGCGTCATACTCCCTCGGGGCTCGTCCCGACTGCCGACCGTAACCGTAACGTTGTTTACAGTGTCATGCCATATGGTGAAACGACACACTTTGTTCAGTATTACTTTATGGCTATGGAAGCGTTATCAATATATTATATTATCCTCGTCGCCGGTTCCTGTGTGGCGCCGGGAACTCGGACAATGACTGTTTTTCATCCAGAGTCCAGACTAGTTTAATGGGATGGTAAAATTATAATAAATTCAATCATACATATTTTTATTAAATCTCTTTTACCATTACATTTAAAATCTAGATCCGTTGAAGTGCTCGCTCGCTAAGTTTCAAAAATACTGCACTCGAAAGTTTCCCTCCCCGTCCGACCCCGCGCCGCTCGCTGACCGTCGGATCAGCTGATCGCGCAATCCGCCACCCGACAGAGATATGTAATATTATAATAAACATATATTATAACGAACGAAATTATAATAAACATATATTGAACGAATTCAATAGATCTGTCACAAATTGGAATAATGTAATGAATGCAAGTGAATCGTTAAAATAAGTTTAAGCTTGTTTGAGTACCTGCATAGGTACTCAAACAAAGTTTTCAAAGTCACGTCGCGACGTCGAATGTATCGGGATCGGAGTGAGTGGGAGGGCGGGCACACCGGCTGTGGGTCAGTAGTCACTAGTCAGACAATAGTCAGTACCGCGCAGCCCGCGGCCCGAGCGACACGCGCTGCAATGCTCGAGCGGCCGGTCGCGCCAGTCGGGCATGCGCCGCCATGCTCCGCTCCGCCGTGGCGCCGCCGCCGCACGCGCGTCTTTCGCTGCTCGACTCCTGCCACCGCAAGATCAGGCTCATGAGCGGTGCTCCCGTCGCGTTTTTAGGTGGCTTGGTTGCGTGAGTGCATTTGTTTTGCGAAGCATAATTCTTTTAGACCACAATTATTTGCTCGCTGATCGTATCGGCTACTAAAGTGCAGGAAAAATAAGAAAATTACACCTGACACGAAGCGAAATCGACGTTCCCCAATAGAGAAACTCTGTTCTTCATAAAATGTATAACTCGTTCGACAGTGAAAGAGGGAACGTATGAGTTGCGACTTGCGTGGCGCTGCGCAATTTCTCTAACGGTAAAAACCAAGTAGGCATGCGGTAAAATTCAGAACGTTTACAAAATACGCGCGCCGCCGGTAGCACCGCTCTCTTCTCGGTGACCAGAGTACAGAACTCGCATGTTAAAAAATATATTCAAAATATTCTAAATTCCAAAATATTAAGGCCCTCTTGCACCTAATTGCGACTATTTAATTTTATGATATTACTTTTTTTTTAAATAACCCGAGTTCCAAAACATATTTACTGACATTTGACGGACAAGTGAACCTAAAAATAAGGAAGTACCTTACTTGATTACGAATGCCGTTTAAAATTATGTATATTTTTTCCCCTCATCAGTAGGGACACCACCAGCCGGAATAGAGAAACAGTGACAATAAATGTATAATTATGTGCAAGTGGAGTAGTTTCATGGTACTTAAGATGTTTTTATTGTTTATTTTGAGCCGGGCGACGTAAAAAGATCAAACATGAATGATTAACTACCTGTCCTCACTACACTGGTACTACGGAGTACGGGACTACGGGTATGCCGTATGCTGCACTCCCACGAGGAACCGGTTCCGCTCGACCACACCACTTTTTCTTGTTGACAAACATGTTTCATCAGCAATGCGTTATGCGATCCCATTGAGTAGGTAACTAGAGAGTAGGAATGCCAGAAACTGTAGTCCTATTAATTATTAAAGCTGGGAGTAGATTAGATAATGTTTTTAAATATTGCCAACGCGGAGGCCATACAAAACTCAGGCAGGAAAACAAAACATTAAAATATATCTCGAGCATTTGGTAGGTAATTTTAATGCCTAATATTTTTGTTCCCGCCATTTAGCACTCTTCAATATTGCTATCCCTCTCTCGCTTCCGTCTTTTCCTTTACATATGTATATCAAACGGTCATTTTTTGTATGTCATTTTGACTCGTTGGCGTGAAGTCTTTTAGAATTCTTCAGTCCATTCTTCTATGACTAATTCTAAACTTCTGAATGCTTTTCTGCGAAAGGGGACCAACTACCGAGTCTGATAGCTGCAATTCAGGTATGGTAGACGGAGAAAATGCGAATGTTAAATACTTTCTTTCAGGCTACTTTAGGAAAGCGCTACTTTTCATTGCTTCTTGTAAGGACCAAAACTCTTTCAAGGAAATGTCTTCCTGTTCTTGTTCTCCGTTCGTCTGTATTTTGAGCTTGGACTCATTCATTGTACAACTTACAACTCGTATTTCCCTACTCCTCTCGGCTAGCTGTTGAAGCATCGGTTGTCGATTTGAACGGTGCGATCGGTTTGTTCGATTTGTTGTTCCCCAAATCAAGCAAAAAGTTTTAAATATTTACAACAACAACAGGAGTTGTTTTGCAGACAACATTTTGTAGAGACATTCCACCCCAAATATTTTGTTTCTTAAATAACTCTTAACTTCGGTTTATGGTATGATTTTTTTGCTATAACGCGCACTGTACAGGGCCTGGTTTTAGTCGTTGCGCTAATGTTTATTTGGACAATGTTCTCGCGAATTTCTTTCCTTGCCATGTCTCTCATGGTCGTGTGAACGGGCTCACGGCTGTGTCGACGCAATCGCCATACGCGCGCCGCCCGCCGCCCCTAAACCCCGCGCCCCGCGCCCCGCCGCTTACCAAACGATATGTTTCGCCATGCCCGCCGTTCACAAATTTAATTACCTAGGCCAATAGGGACTTTGTATTTGTAATAGCGTGCCTTGCGCGGTTCGGTCCGAGTAGTGAGTACCCGACCCATATCCGGCAGCTGCTGCGATGTCACTGCGGAACTTATGGTTCCCGTATAATCTGCTTTCTGAACCGGTCGGCACTGTAGAGTAGACACTTATCGTCATAATGAATAGAAAAATTTCACCAGCTGTTCTAATTTACCTATAATTGCTATTTAATACCTATTTATTGAGTCTTCGTGTTGCCTGCTAGTGGGTTAGACGCCTGGCCTCACCGCACCGCATCGCGCCTCTTAATTTTTCGAAGTATCGTCACATGAGTAAAGAAACGGAACAGAGACAAAGCTTCTATGGAGCGAGCAAAATGTATACCTATTTTGGTAGGGTTGGCACAGGAGGATACAATTTAATAAACAATAGTTATTTGTTCAACTAGATGCAAGGTTTGTTTTTGTTGTAATTGCCTAGTTTGAATCCCGAGCTAGTGAAGAATTCGAGCTAGGAAGGATTAGGTAAATTAGAATCCTGAGTCTAGTGAGGAATTCCTAGGCACAAGAAACAAAAAACTTTGCTATCGCGACAACTTTTCACTTCAACAGCGAGAAAATAAAAAATGTAAGAGAAATATTTATTGAAACATTAAGGTATTTTTACATTTATTAATTTAAATTTAGAGTGTTTTTAAATCAAGTTAGTACTACTTATTAGAGTCTTTGGGATAGGTAAAAAATGATGTGTTTTTATTCATTCTATTATTGTTCATTCATACACACTGTACAGTAAACCATATTTACACTTATAAGTAAAATTACATTAAAACACTATTTAAATTACTAAATTATTGACATTAACATTAAATATGAAAACACGACGCGCGACGTGTACTGCAGCCCCTGAGCTTGAGCACTGACCGAGCCGGTTCAAACCGGTTTCTCTCCGTACGTGACGTAGCCCGAGTGCTCACGCACACACGCGCCTCAAGCTTGTAGTAGTGTACCTATCGTAGTGCGCTTGTATGAAGCTTTGCCTCTGTTCCGTTTCTTTACTCATGTGGTATCGTGTCTACTGCCTACTACTTGCCTTTTAAGCAATTGACGCAAGGAAACGTGAAATCCCTTGAATGACCTTCGAAATCATCAAACTATTGATACTAGTTAAGTATAGAAATAGCGGTGGATTTCACATAAGCATTATTGTTCGCTAAATAGGCAACTGTTTAGCTTGATTAGGTTTCGCAAAGAAACGGGAGGAGTTCATTATGAGTCCAATTAACGCATCGCCGTGGCCTCGAGCGGCCGCGGCGCGCGAGCAGCGGCGAGGCAGTCGCGATCCGGCGCGCCTCCATGTGTCTCCACGTAGTTATAAACTACATGTAAGTGGACTGCCGCCGTCCTCAATCCGTACGCAATCAAATATGGTATTCGGTTTGGTGGTTTCCTCATATTTAAGTAACGTTTCCAACCGTTGTGCATGCAGCTACTGTGCCCTTTATTGCTCGAATTATTGCTTTTCGTAGGTATTTACTCGAATTTTAAATAACCAGCGTCCTCGAGGCCTCTTTCAGTTCTTCGTTTGTCCGAGTCAAAGGTATTTGTTGTATAGCAGTTTGGTTGTACAGTGGTGTATCACCGCTGCCCAGTTCGCGCAGAGAAAGTTCGGGCGCGACCAGAGCGCGGCGGTGAGGCAGGCGGCAGGCCACAGGTCACGGGTCGGCGCGCATCGGGCTCACCGCTCACGAACTACGCAACTCATTGTCTATCACAATGGCATGCCATCCGAGATTCCTCTGAACGAGCGCGTTCTGCTGCTGCTGAGTGCTGGGCACCTTTTCTTTTTATTTAATTTTCCGAGCGAAGCTAAGGTCTCTGAGTCTACTTGGGTGAATCGGCACTAGTCCGTTTGTCCGTCCGTCTGTCACAGCCCTGTAACTTCTGCATTGATGAACATAATTACTTCAAACTCACAAATGATATGTAAATTGATGGCCTAAAGCCGAAACATACATAAAAAGTTATAAAAGTCCTAATGGGGGGGCGCTCATAGAAGCAAATAGGAAGTAAATTTTTTTCATAGCTTTACTAGGCTTGTGGAATATCCTGGAGTAGCTGCTTTCAACCTGAGTTCAAGAATTATTTTATTTTATTTTATTTGTTCTACAAAAATTTATGATTTGGGGGGCTGCCAAAGTTGCTTTTCGTAAGCCAACTTTGTCCCGGGTGCTTTTTTATTTGATTTTTTTCTTTGGTCACTCTTTACAATTGTGTTCATAGGTGGCGCTACATCGACAATTTTAAATTACTGTGGCTCTGTTTCGGGGAGAACAAAATAAATCAAATCTTAAAGATCTTAAAATTCAACAAAACGTAGGTAAATTTAAAAACTCATAGGATATGAGGACTTAGTTCGTGGCGAACCACTAGTTTTAAAAGCCGAGTTTCGAGAATATTGTAGCTAATCCTTTTTCGTAACAATTAAAGTTATGACCCAAAATAAACAAAAAACGCATATTGAAATAGGGTACAAATAGGCCTATTACACTGCTCTTTTCAAAGGGACCCTTACACTTGAATCAGTGTAGTGTAATAAGGTTTAGGGAGCAAGGGTCCCTAATTTGATCCTTATTGCTGTGTAATAAGCGACGCTGCAAATAGCGGTCACGCCCACCCTTACCACAGGGCCCTGTGGAAGTGCAGTGCAATAGGCCTATTACTACGTGCTATTCAAGTTATTGTAGAAAGTTTTTATTTAACCTTTCTAAAAATCGCAAAAAAAATTATGTTGCCCGTTATTTGAAATATGCAACGTGTTTAGAATAATTTTATGTGTTAGATATGTAGTTTATGTAGTGATAAAGTAGTAAGGACGGCCACAGGTGGCGTGCGCTGTTGCAGACAGGCGGGCGGCCTCGGCGCTGTGGCGTCACGCGCACCAACTAAACATGACACTGACTATGCGGCTGCTGACAGCTGGGTTCGCTACTTTAGCTTTTGGACGTCACATAATGCGGAATCAAACAATACAGCCATTATGCCGCATATTTTGACACTCCCTAATAAATTAAAATCTGCTTTCCCTGCCTTGAATTGTGTAGTGTCTCACAGTACAAATAAAGGGAAAATTCCGAAAACTGTTTATGATATGACCCGTAGCGTAATTAGGAGAATGGCTAACTAAAATATTATACATATTGTAGGTCCTGCGTTCAAATCTCAGTGGGGTAAATATTCTTTTTATTTCCATCTTTTTATACGACTGCCTGAAAAAAACGCGTTTACACGGAAGTACATTGTTTTCAGGGTTCATGTATGTATGTATGTATGTATGTATGTGAGTTTGTATATTCCACCATAACTTCTATACGCCTGAACCGATTTTGATAAATGAGGTAACGTTAGAATTCCTAGCTTATTCTAGGTGACATAGGCTAGTCAAATTTAAAAAAAAAATTATGGGGTGACCATGGTCCCGCATTAAAGGCTAAAGTTGAAAAATAATTCGAAAATAAGATTAACTATATAATCATCGTCTAGAAAATGATGAGTAGATTCCAAAAATATATAACACTATAGTTCAATATCCAGTGATTCACAAAAAAAATCATTTAATAAAAATGTGAATAAGATTCTAATTTAACTAGATTAATTTAGATTTTTAACTTTTTAATTCGTTTTTGGTAGGGCAGTCATGTTTTTAATTATTTTAATTATGACTTGTTACTTAATTGTTTATTTGTGGCGCAATCATTCTAGTAATTTGGTTTTGAGGCAGTTTGAGGCGTACCCATCATTCCAACCAAAGTTCCAACTCGCATTTGGCCAATGTTTTCTAACTAGAACGTGCCTACATCCACATCGTAGGCTTCTCGTGAGAAGGAAGGAATGTGTGGTAACCGGTTCCAACCTTCCAATTCAGCTTACCTAAGCTATTGACTATTGGACTGTGGAGTTTCGATTATGAACTGATATTTTAGACACCAAGTACCTACAAAGTACAGACTTACTAGTAGGTACTTGCACTGTATTATCGACTTTCGAGTCGCGACTCCTTAAGCCCGATATAGTAGAATGGTTACTTTTTTGCCCAACCTTAGCCTTCATTCTTCTAGATTATTAAATTCATTTCTACTTTTCCTTATTGATAGTAGTAGGTAACCTACCAACCATCCATCCTAACCTTCGTCTTCAATAGAATAGCACCGCCCCGTAGCAGCCGCCACTAGCCAGCTGCCAGTCTACTAATAACATAGTGCATCTAAGTGTAGGTCTAGTGTAACTTTTTACATCAAGAGGAGTTTAAAAAACGGAATCAATGGATGAACGAACAACATGAAAGGTTTTACACAATCGCATCACTTGACCTGTTTGGCCAGCGCGGCGCCGCCGCTCGTTTGGCCTTCAATACTCTACTTAGTTCATAAGACCGTAGTCATTTCTGTTCTCTGTACCTACTGTTTTATGTAAATTATAGTGAACAATAAGAGTCAAACAATAAGAGTTTTTTTGGTTTAATACACCCTAGTTTCGTACAATCCGTGTCGAAATTGTCGAGTGTGAAATTGGTTTTCTGTCTCGATGACAACCGACACGTGACATACCTTTTTTTGTGTAGTACACCGTGTTATCAAGCGCTGCGTTCTTCTGATAAAGCATCAATGACTGTTGCTTACTATACTTGTGCAATGTGTGGCCACTAAGAGAAAGTGCGTACTGCGTACTGTAAACGCGTTTGAATTTTCACGAACTACGACAGAATACTAGAAATTCCTCATGTCGATTATTTCTATGTACTTTTGATAAAAGATGACACGTAAATGTAGCGCGAAGCTGTCGCTCGCTGACGTCACCGCCGCAACAGGTGCCCCGACCATCCGGCTGGCCCGTGACGTCACACGCAGAGTCCCCTGCACGTCTTTTCTACCCTACTACGTATCTAACCCATTTTTATTAATTTGTATATTTGAAAACCTTAACAAAATATAGTCGTATCAATCATTCGGGCCAACGGATAAAAATCAGAATGGAATCACATTTTTTCTGTTTAAAAAAAACAGCCTTTTGACAGACTATTGATGCAAGAATCATCAAAATCGCGTTTAGCGTTGTTCTTCGTGCGAGCTGCGAGCTGACAGGTGAGGAGAACCCTCAATCCACTAGGATCCACTTTTTTGATCCACCAGTGGATCGAATAGGACTCTTGTGTCCACTAGGATCCATCAATGGTTTGGGTGGATCCTATAACACTTCAACTTCATTAGGATCCACCGTCTGGCTCCACCAGTGGATCACTGGGAGTTCACTATGATCCACCAGTGTTCGTAGTGGAGCCTGCAACTTCAATGTCCATTTCTTCGATCTTCTAAGACCCAGTTTTGTAAGTAAAACGTTTGATAATATACTGGCTACTTTTATTTGTAATATAACTAGTGGTTCGCCCCGAACTGAGACCTCACGATATCTTATGATAGTTTCAGTGTTCTTATGGTAGTTTCTTATTCATAATTATACCTACTCGGTTAAAAACTACATGAGCCAACTTGTTAACTGTGTGTTATTTTATAGACTACAACTCAACGTCATTGTCTATTGTCATTTACGGGAATTTAATAGTTTAACTTAAACAAAATGACGTAAAGCTAAATTTATAAAATTAATATTTTTATAGTATTTAAATTCAAATTCAAATATTATTTATTTACAACTCCGATTCTAAAATATGATCAAGCTTCGAACTAAAATAAAAGAAAAAATGAACATAATAAATGTTATAACTCCGATTCTAACATAATATTATCACTCTAACAAATATTAAAAAAATAGTCTTCTTAGTATCTTCTAGTCTTCTTCTCTCGATCCTATCTAACAGTTTCTAAAAATAAACCAACTGTCATTTCTTCGGATATTAATTTTAATTAGCAATCGTGAATAATTTTATCGTATTCAGTTTGGTTTACATTTCTCCTGTGCTTCTTTGTTATAATGTTTAATAAATATTGTTTATTGGGGTTTTTTCTGCCGACTCTTTCAACAATTTTGGGATGCCATCCCTCAACACAATTATTCGTGCGATGGCGTTCTCCAAAGGTTTGCCATAACTAGGCTTGTCTTTAGCTAAATCTTGGACAAGCCAAAATTATAGATCCACTTTTGAATTGTCTGTTTTTGTGGTATTTATATCCACCGTGTCAAACAAGAAGTCCACGTTGATGCACATAATAAATATTATTTGCGTCGTGCATTTTTACATAAATTATTAACTAGCTTTATGAAAAAGTTCTTGGACTATGCCAGAATGCAATTTTTGAATTGTCAATATACCATAAATATTACAATAGAATATTCTTTACTTAAGTGGCAAGTATGTTATTATATTATCAAACTATTTATCACATAACTGGGTCTTCAATCGAAATGGGCATTGAAGTGTTATAGGCTGCATTAAGAACATTGGTGGATCATAGTGAACTCCCAGAGTGCTATTCGATCCACTGGTGGAGCCAGACAGTGAATCCTAATGAAGTTGAAGTGTTATAGGATCCACCCAGACCAATGGTGGACCTTAGTGGACTCCAGAGTCCTATTCGATCCACTGGTGAATCCTAGTGGATAGTGCCGAGGAGAAGTGGGCTGGCGGCGGCGCGGCGGTGGCCGCTGCCCCGCGCGCCCTATACTTCGCTGATAGCTATATTTTGTAAATGTTTTATAAAATTCGGATGGACGGATAACGGAGGCTTAGTAATACGGTCCCGTAAACACCCCTTTGTGTACGGAACCCTAAAATGGATTATTACAGAGCAGGAAACAATTTTTTTTCTAATAAGATAAGTCGTTTCAAAGGATCTTATGTATGTGCCAAAACAATCAATAAACAGTTAAGCGTCTTGTCGTTAAGGATCAATTGCATATGGCGTCATTAAAAATTGCATTAGAGATAACGACGTACCTATTATCAATAAAGCCGAGGAATATTTTGAAAGAAAGCTTTATTTTAGTCTAAATTTTTTAATTAAAAGAGTGTGTGAGTGTAATTGAGACTATTATAGTCATTACTGGTTATTTGATTCATTACTAACCTTACAATTTACCGTTCTGATGGTGGCCATTAAAATATACAATACTAGACGATGCCCGCGACTTCGTCCGCGTGGATGTTTTTTAATTCCCGGGGGAACTCCTTAATTTTCCGGAATAAAAAGTATGTGTGTACTTCTTAACCTATGTCCTTCCCGAGGATGTAACCTACCGCTATATTAAATTTCAACAGAATCGGTTGAATAGATGAGCCGTGAAAATGTTGCAGACAGACAGACACTTCTTCTTTTTCGACACTTTCTCATTTATAATATTAGTATGGAAGTATGGATTTGATAACCCTGTGTACATTATTTACATTAAATTTATGTCGATTTATTAGTGCTCGAATCAATCACAGAAGATACAAAAGTAGAACACTCAAATACCTACCTAACCTGAAAATTTAAATTAGTGTGAGCACGGAGTGGTGGTGTATCGTGGACTCGCGGGTGATAAGCGCGCGCGCAGTTTGCGGTGGAGCGGGGCGGGGCGCGGGGCGGGCGAGGCGCGCGCTCCCCGCGCCGCCGCCATCACCCGTCAGTCGCGATAGCAATGTGCCACGCGGTGGTCCTCGGTGTGCTATTTTCGCTTCCATCTTATCTTTACTCAGCTGTTCCGTTCAGGTGAGCCTAGTACACTGAGTGACATAACCTTTACGGGAAACGCTGTATGTATACGGTTGCTACTTGCTACGTTAATCGATTTATGTAGATGGATATGTTAACCTCGAGAAATGTGTAGACATGGATATTCGGTACGCTACGATACGGTATAAATAATAATTATTAATATGATTGCAACGTCGCAGCCGTAGGAAAATTTTGACGATACTCAATATGTGGGGCGTTTCTGACCGAGATCGACGCGTGAATCAGCAGTACGCCTATGCATTTGCGATTGCGGTCACGGGCCACGGCGCGCAGGGGTGTCGCCGCGGCCGTTGGTCAGTTTCCGCGTATTTACTCGTGACGGCCTTTGTGACGTTTCGCGAGAGTGCGGCCTCCGTCACCGATAGCGCTGCTCCTGCCTCCTACCCCGCCAAGTGCCAGCCGCCAGGTCGCACGCCTGAACAGTCAACATTATAATGCTCTTCCTGACGTGGAAGTTGCCGTGTGACCACTTTATACAGACATATTTTTTGCATTATTTTGACGACTTTAATACTTACGTAATTATTATTTCGCATATTAAATAACTTATAGAGCATGTAAAATATTATTGGCATTCAATTGACAAAATAAAAATAAAAATAATAATTTATTTATTTTCATCTGGATAAACATAACGTGATATGCTTCGGGCGGGAAACTATTTTCTGAAATGTACGGGTTTATTTTGGTATAATGGATTAGGTATGTCGCTATTTCTTCGAAAAATACAACCGATTAATGAGTAATAATAGTTAAAATAATTGAGGCTGCCTAAAGCATCGTTAATGTGGATTTAAGCTTTAGAAATCCCTTGGCAACTTTATTCCAGGGCCAGCGCCAGCTTTTCGTAGTAGAATTCACATTCTGAACCATTGGTATAGTCAGAACAAAATAGGGTCTACAAGGGCTTGAGTCGTGACGGCGGTGGAGACACCTCCTTGCTGCATACGAAATCTTTTTCAGGGCTGTGATCTGAAACTTTTGTCGTAATTTTTAAAAGTAACATAACTATAATAGTGATTCAGTCCAGATATATTATCTATAAATTGAATATAAATATGCATAACATAGTTCTAATGTAATTACAGAATATGACTTTGTAGACTTACATAAAAGGACATCGCTGGCTAGATCATAACTTTTACGAACAGAAAGACGGGCCAAATAACATGACTCGTGCTAATCATATCATACTAAGTATGATGTGAAAACAAACACTTTCGCATTTATAAATGCCCAACAATTTGTCCTGCAATCACTCCGCAACAGAGCAGGTATAGTTTAGGACCTAGAGATTGACATAGGCTACTTTTTATCCCGGAAAATTGAAGAGTTGTCATTGTGCGCGGCGTGTGTGCCGGCCTGATGTTGTTACTCAGTGTTGATGTGTGCTCGTGTGCGCGTGTGCAGGAAGGCGCGGCGCAAGGAGCGCGAGGGCGAGGCAGCCGGAGACCCCAAGCTGTATCTGCAGGAGGCGCTGCTGGAGCGCAAGCTGCCCGAGCTGGACGTGCGCCAGCTGGTGGAGCTGCCGCACGGGCTCGACTACAACGAGTGGCTCGCGTCCCACAGTGGGTATAGTGCCTGGTGCATGGTGCGGCTCGTTCTAGCGTAGCAGACTGTGTAGCCACTAGCTCGTCTGTTGCAGCGCTGGCGCTGTTCGAGCACGTGAACCTGTTGTACGGCGCGGTGTCGGAGTTCTGCACGGCGCGCGCGGCCGCGTGCGCGGACATGTCGGGCCCGGGCGGGCGCACGTACGCGTGGTACGACGAGCGCGGCAAGAAGTCGCGCGTCGCCGCGCCGCAGTACGTCGACTACGTCATGACCTACACGCAGAAGACCGTCAACGACGAGACCATATTCCCGACCAAATACGGTTAGTGCGCCTCCGCAGGCTCTACACGCTACGGTAGGTACGCGCGCGAATCGATGCGGTAGGTCGTAGGAACCGTCGGCGGCAGGCTTCCCTCGAACGAAAGCAATGCCCATCTTTCACAAGTTTATTAATAGATAGCAATAGTAGTGCACAGAGTAAACGGAACAAGATACCCGCCGATTGGGATTACTCGGGAGCCGGGAGCTGACAGCATTCAATTCGCGCGCGTGCTGCACGCGGTACCAAGTAACACTAGTACATTCCATACTGCAGTCGCTAACCGCTCACGCACATTTGTTAGACTCTGGATATGAGCCCCGTTGAGTACGAGACGAGCGTTCTGGCCGTAGCCCATCCATTTAGCATCTACACTTTTATGGACACCCTACATTAATGATATGGTCAAAATTCGTTGAACATTCAAAATGATTGGCCGGTAATGGTAGTTGACTATTTCATGAGTCACCATTTCACGAAATGCTATTTCTATGTCATGAAGTGATAAATTTCCTCTATAGAGTAGATGCATATATCAAAAATAAATTATTTTCTATCTGATTATTAAATAGAGGGTCTTCCAAAAGACCCAAAATTCACATCCTTGGTTAGTTTAAAGTTTGTTAACCATTTTAAAATGTAGATTAAAAAAAAAAATGCGTTGAAATTTTATGACGTCACAACAGCGTTTTTAAGTTTGATAAAAGAGTTGCTGATTTGAGAGTTGTCATCATCCCATTAATCTATATATATGTCACCGTAAAATTGCAAAAACCGCTGGATTATAATCTAACTAGCGAAATTGTAAACTGTCGACAGATTACAATTTAACGTATTCTTTTTCGTTAGATTGTAATCTGTTAGGAATATTAACCCGATAAAACCTAATTTAGGAATATTAACCGATGGTTATTTTTATCGAACCCTAACCTAACCTACAAAAAAGAGACAAGAAAACGTAAATACAATGAATATTTCAAAAATTGACAGTCAGAACATTGAACGGTTCACAATCTGTCGGCAGTTTACAATTTCGCTAGTTAGATTACAAACTAACGGTTTTTGCAATCTTGCGGTGACATACATAAAAAAATTTTTCATTCCCATGCTTTTTTATCATTTAAATAATCCTTTACTTGCTTTGTTTATTATAAACATGCTGTTTTGAAATGTTTGCTGTACGATAATATGCTTATTCCTGTATGTATCTGGAACAAATGAAGGCGAGCAGTTGCCAAGCAAGGAGAGTTAGGCAAGCAGTAAGAGTGGCGGTGATCTGGTTCTGTTCAAGTGACTTGGTAGAGGTTGTGGGATTATTGAATACTTGCTGCTGTACTGTTCTGGGGTTGCAAGATGATAGAAATAACACTTTCCCAAGGTGTTACAGCTTCTGCTGTCGCCGCAAGCGTGTTTGAGTGACCACATCGTTGTCTGTGTGTGACCCTGCCCCGGGATGGTCGGTTGCAGCGAACGAGTTCCCGGCGCACTTCGGCACGGTGGTGCGGCGCGTGGTGCGGCTGCTGTTCCACGTGGTGGCGCACCTGTACGCGGCGCACTTCCGCGAGCTGGCGCTACTGCGGCTGCACGCGCACCTGCACCTCACGTTCGCGCACCTCACCGCGCTCGACCGCCGATACGCGCTGCTCGACCACAAGGAGACCGAGGTGCGTACCGCCCGCTCCTACACCGCACCACACCACACCTGTACGCGGCGCACTTCCGCGAGCTGGCGCTGCTGCGGCTGCACGCGCACCTGCACCTCACCGCGCTCGACCGCCGCTACGCGCTGCTCGACCACAAGGAGACCGAGGTGCGTACCGCCCGCTCCTACACCGCACCACACCGCACCTGTACGCGGCGCACTTCCTCGAGCTGGCGCTGCTGCGGCTGCACGCGCACCTGCACCTCACCGCGCTCGACCGCCGCTACGCGCTGCTCGACCACAAGGAGACCGAGGTGCGTACCGCCCGCTCTTACACCGCACCTGTACGCGGCGCACTTCCGCGAGCTGGCGCTCCTGCGGCTGCACGCGCACCTGCACCTCACGTTCGCGCACTTCACCGCGCTCGATCGCCGCTATGCGCTGCTCGACCACAAGGAGACCGAGGTGAGTACCGCCCGCTCCTACACCACACTGCACCGCACCTGTACGCGGGCACACTTCCGCGAGCTGACGCTGCTGCGGCTGCACGCGCACCTGCACCTCACCGCGCTCGACCGCCGCTACGCGCTGCTCGACCAGAAGGAGACCGAGGTGCGTAACGCCCGCTCCTACACCGCATCACACCACACCACCACCGCACAGCGCGTGACCCGTCTGTCTGTGTGGCCGCAGGTGCTGCGCGACCTGGAGGTGGCGCTGCGGCTGACGGAGCCGGCGGAGGCGGGCGCGGGCGCGGCGGACGACGCATCACCGCGCCGCCGCGAGCCCGTCGTCACGCAGCCGCTGTCGTCCGCGTGACACCCGCACGAGAGATACACACGCATTGTTAACTCTATTGTAAATATTTCCATCTGTTAAGTAGTTTTAGGTGATTATGATTAGTTTATACATTTGTGATTGCTTTGGTTGTAAATAAAAGTGATATTTGTTTAAATAATAAACTGAAAGCTTTATGACTAGTTTTATTGTACTCCCATCCACATCACGAAACAAATTCTGCAATAGGAATCATTGTTCAGAAGCAGTAGTATAGATACTGATCCATCTCCTTCATGTTTTCTCCATGTATCACACTGAAACTTCAGAAGAGACAGATACGTGGAACACTTAATTATTGTTTTTTTTCCATGACTCCTTGGAAATCCCAATGAAAAAAAAACTGTACTAGTAACAGTGTGACTCAATATTAAACCTTTACAATTTTATCCCATTGAGTCACACTGCGACTCCATCGGGTGACTTGAAAGGATCTCACCCATAATACACTTGCCTACTTTGTAAAGTAAGAGGTGATACCTAGGGAACCAGACTATCATTAGTTCAATCCACTCTAAGTTAATCAGAAGTACCGTCTTGAGATGTACAGCCATTCTGATTTGAGTTTGATCATTGTACTTCATGTGGTCAAAATATATCCTAGAGAGATACAGGTTGGAGCAATGAATGAAATGTTTATTAACAGGCTACAAAGGTCTATACTGGTTAGTTAGACTTAACCTATGTTAGTAATTCTAAAAAAAAAAAAAATTACAATAATAATAGACAATAATATGTGTTAGTATGACTTATTCTATAATAGATAATATAATTAATATACTTACAAACTAAAGCCGACATCCAGTGCGCTTTGATAGCGCTGTCCTGTTTGTCAGCCATCACCCTCAGAATAATATTGGAACTACTCTCCAGTCTACTTTTGGTTGAGGCGATTCTCTTCCGTATGATTGCGAAAAAACCGTCCACACGATTTTCTGCAACATACCGGACGCACTGCAGTACCGAGGCAGTCCCAACATCATCCTAATAATAAGCAATAGTTGCTGGTTTTAGAAAAATACTCATTTCAATTGAGGTCATTTAATACAAAATTGGAAATTTAATATTAAATCTAGGTACTTACATAATAAATACTAACATTAAGACACCTTTTAGATTTAATTTTATTTATTTTTACCTGTATTACTACTGGGGACGTAAATGAGACACGTCAGGTGCATTTCAATAGATTTTAAAGCAAACTGGGTAATGAGTATTTACTTATTTAGCGATCATCGGGTTATCAGAAATAAATTTAAATTAGACAAGTATGTGTAAAGATGTAGGTGGGTACCTGTATGAGCTCAAATCTCAATCTCAAAATTATTCAGTAGGCACTGACAGTTCACGCTCTCCAGTTGAAACTTAATTCATCATTAATTATTCACAGTTTTTCAGTCATTACTTTAAAAAATGAAAAGAAAAAACCGAGAAGCCGACGCAAATTTAAAAAAAACGCACTTTAGGATTGCTTGGCGCCATGTTTATATTATTATTATTAACTGGTTTATGGCTCTGGGTTCCAGCCTTTTGAGCCCTGTTTGGCGCCAGTGGTCATTGTGGTTTAGAGGCCATAGATTAAAAGATATGCTTAGTAGTCCGGCCTTTCGGCAATATACTACCAACGATGGTGATTGTCCAAAAATGACAGCTACAGTGTAACGATCGTAATCACCTGATTGGTTATCATCTCAGATTAGATATAGATTAGATTTCGCCATATCTTAACTTTCATTGCTAGAACGAGATAGCTTTTTTGGCGTAATGCCCATAATTGAAAGTTTCGGCTAATGACGTTTCGCCTGACCCTGAAAGTTCTAGAAAAATTTCCAGTCCTTAAGAATGCAGACGAGGTAAGACGGTTTGTTGCTTTCTGCAACTACTATAGAAAATTCGTGCCATCATTCGCAACTATTACTATGCCTTAAAATCATTTACTACAGAAACCTTTTATTTGGACTTAAGAGTGTGAAAATGCATTCAATTTCTTAAAAACTTCATTAATGTCTCCTCCTATATTGCAATATCCGGATTTATCCGAAACATATGAATTCATATTGCAAACTGACGCGCCAGATTTAGCAGTAGGAGCTGTATTATGTAATAAAAGTTTGAAACCTGTTGCTTGTGCAAGCAGACCATTGAATAAGGTCGAAAAAATTACCCAGTAATACAAAAGGAATTAACAGCAATAGTTTGAGCAGTCAAGTATTTCAGACCTTATTTATTCGGAAGAACTTTTATAATAATGACAGACCACAGACCGTTAATCTATTTGTTTGGCGTAACGGATCCGTCTAGTAGGTTATTAAAATACCGTTTAATACTTGAAGAGTATGATTTTAAGATATACGTGAAAAGTAAAGACAATGTAATCGCAGACGCATTGTCAAGAGTAGGTAATAGGTATGTATAACATCGGATGAGTTGAAGGTTAGGAATGAGGAAATGTTGGCTGTAACAACTAGATCAGAAAAGAGAAGGATAGAAGAGGATAGTAAGAAAGAGCGTACTGCGCTTAGTAATGACACTGACAAGCGGCCTGATCAACCACGAGTGGTGGAATTATTAAGACAGCCAAGTGATTCTATTGAAATGAGATTAGTAGAAGAAGATATTATAAAAAATTTAAAAAAGGCAATGTAGAATTAGAAGAACATGAATGTTTTGTTCATATACCAAATAAAATGTTGTTGTGTTAATCTAAGCTTTAGATTGCATTTCACGCGAGCCGAATTTGCAACTAAGCTAAAAGAGTTATGTGAAAAAATAAAGGTAAAAGAACTATGCATAGTGAGAGATGATAAAAATAATGAATTTATAAATGAAATATGTACTGAAATAAAATCTTTGAAGGATTGGACCAGTCTCCGAATATGTGTTTTGAAAGGAATTGAGAGAATTTATGATGAGAAAGAGAAACAATTTATTTTGAATAACTATCATTTATTTCCCACTAGTGGACATGCTGGAATGACTAGAATGACAAACAATATTAAAAGGAAATATTATTGGCCTATTTTAGACATGGATATTTGAAAGTTTATAGGTAAATGCGAGATGTGTCAGAAAATGAAACAAGGTAAGTATACGAAACAACATATGACTATAATCACAACTGCGTCGACAGCGTTCGAGAAAGTATTCTTCGAACTAGTTGGACCACTGGACATAGATGAGTATGGAAATTGTTATATTTTAACTCTTCAGTGCGAATTAACTAAATATATAGAATCATACCCGTTACCCGTTACCGAAAGAAGAAGAAAGCGGTAACTGTAGCTAAAGCTTTTGTAACTAACTTTATACAAAGCTTTATTCTACGTTACGGTATTCCAAAAACTATAGGCACTGACAGAGGAACTGAGTTTCTTTCGCGAGTTATGGAGCAGGTATGTAAGTTATTAGAGATAGAAAAGTTAACGTCAACTGCATAACACCACCAATCGATTGGTTCTCTTGAGATAGCTCATAAGCGTTTTATGGTCTCGATATTAACATATTATGATTTCAGATAAAATAATACATGAAACTAGGTACATGAATAGGTATTTATGTTGTGGCGGTCTTCGCAGTCCGCACATAATCCAATAGATGGCATTACTAGTACGATTCACGCGACCACGAAGAGCCCAACTCACGATTACGAAGCGTTCTCTGAATCACGCTATATATACGACCTCCAACGATGAACGGTCGGACCAGTGGTCCCCGAGCACATCACCCGCTCGGAGGATGATCATCCTTTGTTACGGTCGAGTCAGTACACCTGCTCCCGTACATTGGTGACCCCGACGTGATCTTCAAGCCGCCGCCGACGATCACAACAACCCGACGTGATCTCCAAGTCGCCGCCGACGTGATCTCCAAGCCGCCGCCGACGATCAAAAATAAGCCGACGTGACGTCACAGCCCCTGCCGACGCACATCAAGCCGACGTCACGCCCTCACTCGTCAGACTTGAGCAACATCGTACATCACAATATAAACCCTGCAGTCATCGCAGCGAGGACAGCATCATCAGTACGCACAGCGGGACACAACAGCATCACAACGCAGCACCAGCAGCACAGCAATCCAACGCAGCACGACAAAACTCAACGCAGCACAGCAACCAACGCAGCACAGCAACCAACGCAGCACAGCAACACAACGCAGCAACGCCGACCGATGTTCCGGCACAGCCGCTCACAGAGCCACACGCTCAGCGGCCAGCAATAGTCGATACGCAACAGCATATCAGTACACAGCCCGTCGACGCCAGTACCAGCCGCACAAGTGGGTCACACAGCCTCAGAGTAGTATGAGCCTACAACGCCACTACCCTGGTTGTTGCACGACGCCGCTTCACTGAGTACTTCCCGACGCAGCGCTTACCTGAATGTTCATCGACGCCACTTCTCTAGATGCTTGCAACGCCGCTCAACTGAATGCTGACGCCCTCCAGACTCGAGGGGGAGTGATGTGGCGGTCTTCGCAGTCCGCACATAATCCAATAGATGGCATTACTAGTACGATTCACGCGACCACGAAGAGCCCAACTCACGATTACGAAGCGTTCTCTGAATCACGCTATATATACGACCTCCAAAGATGAACGGTCGGACCAGTGGTCCCCGAGCACAACACCCGCTCGGAGGATGATCATCCTTTGTTACGGTCGAGCCATATCACCTGCTCCCGTACAATGTGAACATTGACGTGATACTATTAATTATTGTTAATTTGTGTTGGTCAAATAAAACTTTACTTTTAAATTCCCTATTTTTCCTGTCCCACAAACGCTCAAAAGTAATTTTTTTTTTGAGTCAATGTTTGCTTTGGGCAGGATTTGGCTGGTTAGCCAGGGTTCAGTCATTGCGATTAGCGTTTCCGAATATCGTAAAGGATCCACTTTTCATCATAGGTAATAATTCGATTTAAAATCCCTTCATTATTGTGCCGATTGAGTAATGTAACGCAGCAGTCGACGCGCGTGTGTCGGTTTGCTGCACTCAATTCATGAGGTACCCACCTTTCAAGCTTTTTCACCTTCCCAATTTGCTTCAAGTGGATTAAAACAGTTTTATCACTAACACCGCAACCTGCAGCTAGCTCGGACGTGGTTTGCGATGGATCCGCTTCCACAATAGCCTTCAATTCTTCATTATCAACTTTGGTCTCCGGCCGTCCACGGAGCTTGTTCTGCAGGTCGAAATTTCCAGAACGAAAAAGTTGGAATCAAAAACGGACTGAGTTTCTTTTGCGACACCGCCGCCATACACATAAATCCTTCGAGCCGTTTCTTCAGCACTGATACCACGATGGAACTCGTACTCGACGTACGAAAAAACAAATGAATAGGGGTTTTAAAACACAAAAGCATGAGTAAATAGCTGTATAAATTTGAATTTTAAATTACTAACCAAAAAAGGAGATATTTGAGATCAAAGTGGCCTGTACGACAAAACGGCAATTTCATGTGTAAGGACCTAATACTTCCTAATACCTCCAGTATGTAGTGTACTTGAATACGGCTGTATCACGACCGAGCAGACCATCAATCCAGAGACAAGTTAACCCATCAATCTATCTAGAGGTCATTGATCTGAGGTTAACATTCTTCCACTATTTGTCAAAATCCAGTGACGCAGCCAAAATACTCATAATCTCCATGGGGTACACCGTACCTACTCGACTGTGAACATCTGTGAAAAGTTCAAAACGGAATACCTCAGAGTAAGAATCAAGAATCAAAACTTATTAAATTTCTGTGATCGAGGATCTCATTATATCTCTTTCTCTGTCTACGGAGGCTCTAGTATAATCATAGAGTAATAACAAGCGGAGACAATAATAAAACCACAGGTGAGCGAAATGAGTATATACGCTAACGCCTAAGAGTGACAGAGCGAGAAAATGTTGTCTCTTGTCCTCATTCTTCATTCTTCATGTTGATGCGGCTTTGCAGGGCTCTGTAGCGAGGCCCAGTATCACTTTGACCGTTGCCGATCTATTGTGATCGCCACTATCTAAAGTTCCTGGCCAATACTGCTTGCTGCTAAAAACAGCAGCAGCTTTTTGGCCGGGATATTCTTTGCCTCCTCAGGGTCTACGGAGTGTTTCCCTAAGAGGAGGTTACGTTTGTGCATTAAAGCGGGGCAGTAGCAGATAAGGTGCAAAGGCGTTTCCTCAGCCCCAGAGCAGAGCCTGCACACATCTGTTTCTCGGAGCTTTAGGTTTAACATGTGTCTGTTCAGCCCACAATGCCCCGTCAGTGCCCGCGCTAGTATGCACAAGTTTTTCCTACTAAGCGCTAGTGCCGCTGCGGCGGCCTTCTTATTGAAGGATTTCACTAGCGCTTTGGAGTGTTTCATTCCTGGAAGATCTCGCCAGCGAATGAGTATTTCATAATAGCAGTAGGTCAACAGGGTGAGGTTGGCTAGGCTCCTAGGTATGCTGCACACAGGCTCAGGTCCAGTTTGCCGCTCCCTAGCTCCTAGCTTTGCGAGTTCGTCGGCACTTTCGTTGCCGTCAATACCCGCATGCCCCGGGACCCAACGAAGAATCACCTTATTTGTGTTAGCTAAGGTGTTCAGTAGTTGCTAATAGTTTTCAACCAGCCTCGAGTTGAAGATCACTGAGGATAGGGCTGAAAGAGCTGCTTGGCTATCCGAGTGGATATAAATAGTTTTGTTGACAGTGTTGCTTTCCAGTAGGGTTTCCACACATTCAATTATGGCATACACCTCTGCTTGGAATATTGAGGCATATTTCCCAAGGTTCCAGTGCAATCGTACCTTGGGTCGCTCTCCATAAATTCCACAGCCCACTTCACTGCCTGACTTGGATCCATCGGTATACCATTTTTGGCTGCCCTGTCTCCAAGTCATTTGGTTTTTCAACCATTTATCCCTTTCAGTAATTTCCACAGAGTAGTTCCTCTGGAAGTGATATTTTGGGATCATGCTATCTGTTGGCATCCCCAAAATTGGTATCTCAAGCACTGAGTCATGGAGAGATCTCATTGCTTGTGATAGCCAGTTCACCTCTCTCTGGCTGACGATCCTGTAAATACTAACCTTCGCCTCCTTTTCCAAATAAATGTGAAGAGGAGGCAGGTTCAGTAATGCATCCAGGGCAGCTCCCGGAGAGGTGCTCATGGTTCCTGTGATAAGCAGACCAGCAGTTCTTTGTATGCTGCTTAGCTTGCTTTGTGTGGTCTTCTGGGTCGCTTTTCTACTCCAAACCACGGAGGCGTATAATAGCGTCGGCCTCACTATGGCGGTGTAGAGCCAGAGGGCTATTTTGGGTTTGATTCCCCATCTAGTCCCCGCCAGCCGACTACAGATACCTAGGGCTTGTTTAGCCTTACTGGTAATACCCTTCACATGAGGGTTCCATGTTAGTTTTTGGTCTAGAGTTACCCCTAGATATTTAACCTCAGATAAGAAGGGTATTTCAATACCATTCAACCGGGGCGGCACGAGCTTGTCGAGTTTTCGCTTTTTGGTGAATGGAATCAATACGGTCTTACCCGCATTAACGTTCAACTCTGCACCATTTTTCAATGGTACAGAGTGCTTTCTGCATGCGGTACGAATTGGTACCTTGGCAGCTGCCTCTCACAGTGATTACCAGGTCATCTGCGTAGCCCTGGGCATCAAAGTGAAGGTCAGCCAGCCTGCTGAGAAGTTCATCGACTGCGAGGGTCCACAAGAGAGGCGAAAGAACTCCCCCCTGAGGACACCCCCTAGTCGTGAGCACTTCTGACGAGGAATTGTTTAGCTCAATTATGGCTATGCGGTTCGAGAGCATCGCTTCTACCCATCTTACAGTGGTATGGTCTGCCATTTTCCTGGCTAGGCCTTCCACTATTGTACGGATGGGAGTATTATCGAAAGCGCCCTCAATATCAAGGAATGCCGAGAGGGCAATTTCCTTATCTTCCAGTGCCTTTTCAACCTTATCGACAAGGTTTAGCAGGGCAGTTTCTGTAGAGCGACCTCTGCAGTAGGCATGCTGGGTGCTATGGATGGGTCTCTGAATGAGAAGCACATCCCTGATATACCTGTCCAGCACTTTTTCCATCGTCTTTAGCAAGAACGAGGAAAGGCTGATGGGTCTGAAGGCTTTTGGCAAAGCATAGTCCTTCTTCCCTGCTTTAGGTATGAAAATGACTCTTACTTTTGTCCAAAGTTCTGGTATGTATCCCCAGGCATAGCTCGTCCTGAAGATTTTTACCAGATGCGGAGTTAACAGCGCTGCTCCTCTCTGTAACAGGAGAGGCCCAACACCGTCAGCTCCGCACGCTTTATTCGGCTTGAAGGAGCTTATTGCCCAGTTTACAGCCCCGGGTCTGAAGATTATTGCGGCTCTCCTCCAATCCTCTGGATGAGGCTTATGAGGTGTGCACACCGGGGATTCGTTTGCATTGCAGACTACCCCGCCGGGAAAGTGTGTTAGCGCTAATAGCTCCAGCGTCTCCCTCTCGTTAGTAGTAAAGAAACCATCTGGCCTTTTGAGAAGCCCGAGTTGATTAGGTTTGGCTTTAGCGAGCACCCTGTGGAGTCTCGCGCTTTGAGGAAGATTATTTAT
Source organism: Erebia palarica (assembly GCA_964035005.1). Classification (NCBI taxonomy): domain Eukaryota; kingdom Metazoa; phylum Arthropoda; class Insecta; order Lepidoptera; family Nymphalidae; genus Erebia; species Erebia palarica. The sequence continues at coordinate 16,881,275 of OZ035989.1, forward strand.
TTCCTCGCAGAACCTCCTCCACGATGCCCTTTTCGCCTTCCTAATTTCTTTACTGTATTCAGTAAGGGCCCTTCTATACACCTCCCATTCCTTGGTCTTTTTGGCCCTATTGAATAGTTTCCGTGTTTTATCTCTCAAGCGTTTAAGCTTGGAGCTCCACCACGGTACTTTATGCTTCGAAGTCCTGGTTTTGGGGCACAACTCTCTTCAAAGGCTTGCACAATGCCACCTGATAGAGCCTTCACCGCTAAATCCAGGCTTTCGGGCGTTCTTATACTTTTAGGGATTTGTTTCAAGTATCTCTCCAGGTTACATTGAAAATCCCCCCAAGAGGTGCACTTAGGATCCCTAAAAGTGACTGTTTCACTGATGTAGTTGTCAGATTAAAGCAGATGTGCCTGTGATCCGACAATGAGCTTTCGTCACTTACCCTCCAACTCTCGATAAATCTTGCCAGTTTGGTAGTGGCGAAAGTGATGTCCAGAACTTCTTGTCTTGCACTCGTTACGAAGGTTGGAGTGCAGCCTTTGTTCAGTAATTGGAGGCAGTTAGCTAGGAGGAAGTCATAAAGGTACTCACCCCGTTCATTCGTGTCGCTGCTGCCCCATACTTCATAGTGGGCGTTTGCATCGCAACCTACCAGCAATTCCGCGTTGTTTCCGGGCGAAGTCAACCACTGGATAGAGGTCCACAACGGGATTTTTAACCTCACCAGGCAGGTAGGCTGAGCATACGAGTATCCTCGACCCCTCCCACCCTTTGAGGTTAATAAATGCCGTCGCCAGATCATCAGTACAGAGTTCTGGAACAGGCAAAAAATTTATATGCTTGTCAAAGACAATGCAGGCTCTGGGTCTGAAACTACCGGTATGATACAGTAACTTACCCCCGGCGTTCAGCCCCCGAATAACTGAGTTGGTCACCCAAGGTTCTTGTATTAAGGCGAGGTTGCTTTTTCCTTCAACAAGACAGCACTCCACCACCGCGGCAGCAGCTGCTGCGTGGTGGAGGTTCGCTTGGAGGAACCTCACCGAAGTACCTTGGGTAGCCATTATTTCGCCCTTTTGGCGAAGGACTGGGGCGAAGGCTTACCCGTCCCCGGCCCAGGCGCTGAGTTACCTTGGGCGGAGTGGGTTTCCTTCGCTCGCCTGCTCTTTCTCCTTTTCCCTCGAGGGCCTTGACCCCGCGTGGCTTGCGCCTGACCAGACGCACCCCGCCCACGCCCGCTGGGTCCGGGTATGCCGGCACGGCTGTTGGGAAACCCGCCAGCCTGCCTGCTTCCCGTACCAGCCGGCGTTCGTCCTGGTCCGGTAGGTCGAGGGGCAGAGGAGCTCGTCGATGGACGGGCATCCCCACCACCAAGTCCGCTCGCGCCTGGTACGTTGGGCACGGTACCGGTGCTGGCACTCGCCTCTGCACCACCAGCCGTCGGAGGGTTTGGTTCCCCCTTCAGCTTGAAATGCAAATTGCGGAAGCCAATGCCCACTTGGAAATTATTTGCCCGGAGGGTCTCCACGGAAGGCTCGTCCAGGGAGAATGTGACATAACTGCCATTCCCTTCCTCCTTCACGTGAAGTACCTTCCAGTACTCTGGGTTAAGACCGGCGTTCTGATACCAGATCATATTCAGGACCCGAGGAATTGAAGACGCCTCCACTGGCGGGATGAAGGTCACCGCTGTCCATGGCTTTGGCAGTTCACTCTCCAACATTATGGAGAGTTTTGGCTCAGGCCACGGTTTCAGCCTTGGGACCTCCCTTCTCAGCCAGTCCTGTCCTGCCTGATTTGTCTCTTGTCCTGCTCAGCGTATTACTTTTTTTGTTTGACCTATCCGACAGTTTAAGTCAGACAATCCTGTGTCATTTTTGTTATTCGCCTTATCCCCTAGACTGCGGTGGCGCTAGTTGGCGCTGAGGGACATCCGCGACGGAGTTTTGCACGGTGTCAAATTTCGCGAAATTTCGCGGCCCGCGCGAATATAAAAAATCATATCTCATATTACATGTACGAACTACGTAAACACAGTACCTCATTCAAATCGTTACGAAATACAGCAATAGATTAAAGTTATTAAGGTTATCGCTCTTGTTTATGCTTTACACAGAAAAATAACAAAAATAACAACAAAAAATGACCCCCTTTTTAAAAATAAAACCTCAGAAAAAAAAAAAATATAATCAGTATCTTTGTTTTAAAAAGATACGTACCTCTATGGTTAGTCATTTCAGAGTAAAACAACAAGAAACAAAGACTCTTTTCAAAGATTCTCATTCAAGAACAAAAACCATGAATAAAAAATAAAGGTGTCAAATTACGGTTTCGTGTTTCACTCGCACGAAATTTCTACCCATAAATTCATCTCATAGAGTAGGGCCTCCAAAAAATTCCTACTGTGTCCTTGTCTATCCTATTCGTTTCAGCCAAAGTTAGAGAGGAATCGAGTTAGTAGTTTACTCTGTAGAAAATCATTCTACGGCGTCGGCGATGACGCATTCCGCCATTTCGCAGCGCGGCCATTTACTGGCCGCGCGCCAGTTAACCCCAAAACCACCAAAAGCCTTTTACTGGCCGCGCGCCAGCCCGAGGATATTCGTACGAAATCGGAATTGGGCAAAGTTGTAACTCGTAACTTATGAAAAAATTGGTATAACTTAAAGATGATGGTGTATTGCTCTGTGTTAGTCTGCAAAAGCCGAGCTGAACGTAAATAGGAAAACATAACCTAATACGTAAGTTTACAATTTCGACCTTATTTTGACCTGATTGTTACAGATAAAAACAGGTTATATTTGTAAAGGCTCGCATGAATGCTACAAAGTATACAAATAACACAAAAAGTACTTATTTACCAATAAGAAAATATCGCAGTTAAGACTATCGCTATCGCTTAGTGTGTAGGCTGACACCCTGTCTATATATCTTTCTCTGTCTACGAGGAAAGCATATATTATATCAGAATATATATGGAGATTGGAGGGTAGGGATAGGAGTAACATCTCAGAAAAGAAGGGTCCAGTGGTTGCTATAAACCTTTCACAGTGGCGCTGCATGAATGTAGCAATTGTAGATTGAAGTGAAGTATGCCGAGTTAAAGAATTTAATATTATTTTCGTCTAAAATAGTTAATTATTGAAAATTTCAAGAACTTACGTTGTACAAAATAATATGGTTTTTTTCCTTGTTTATTTCTCAAACCTACTATAATAATATTTGGCGCTACTTTTAAATTTACCTTGATGCTAATGCGGCGCCCCCAATTTAATGCATTTTGAGGGACACTTTTTATATACAGAGATCTTTTACAGGGCCCTATGAAGGGTGGGAGTGCCCGCTAGCTTAAACGTCGTTTATTACACAGCAATAAGGACCATTATAGGGACCCTTGTTCCCTAAATTTTATTAAACCACAGTGATTAATATGAAGGGTCCCTGTGAAAAGTGTAGTGTAATAGGCCTATTACTCCTTATCTTCTACCCTCCATCTTTCTTCTTCTTCTTTTGTTTAGTGGCTTCGCGCGTCGAGCGATTGAGCAATAATCAATTTTTTTTTTTTAAACGGAGATATTTATTTTATATTATTAAAATCAAACTTAAAAAAAAACGGAATTTTGGAAAGGATAGAAAATAATATAAAATGGATTATACATATTTACAGTTTAATATCAATAAGTAAGATAAATGAGGAAAAAAGTTTATATACACAAGGTTCATCAGAGGACAAGAGGATGTCAACAGAAGTCGGAAGTGGGATATGATACTGAATAAGACCCTGGTAAAATGCATCCCTGTTATATACTGGGCTACTGGGCATGTTAAAAATATATGGTTCAAGTCACCCACCTCACCACATTCACACAAATCACTATCCACAATTCCAAATTTTGCCAGTTGAACAGGTGAACAAACGTGGCCCAACCGCATACGCGTCAAGATACACGTCACCCTCCTGCCCAACCTCAAACGTGAGAACCATGGCTTTGACGGAATAAAGTTTTGAATCCTAGCATATGTTCTACCTTTTGACTGGCTAGAGGTCGCCCAAGCGACTCTCCAAGATTCTTGAAGGGAATGTTTTGGTAATGTACACAAATCATAGGCAGAATTACAATAGTCTGCATCTGCCATATCTCCGCATGAAATAGCCTCGTTAGCAAGCTGATCAGCACGTTCGTTTCCCGAAATGCCTGAGTGACCTGGTACCCAGGAAAACACCACTGTGTAGCCTCTTTTATTTCATGTAACTAGGAGGTTTCTAATTTTTATAACAACGTGATTAATCTGATTTGAATGGAAACCTAGATAAAGCTTGCAGAGCACTCATTGAGTCCGTGAATATAATAAATTTCTTAAGTTTGGCAAGAAGTATATATTCAACAGATTTAAACAGACCAAGACATTCTCCAATAAATACAGATGATTCAGGCGGTAGTTTTATTTTTTGGACAATATTATACTGAAAATGGAAAACTCCCACTCCGAGTATGCCATCTGGTGCATGCTTAGAAGCATCACTATATATGTAATGAAAATCCGTAAATTCATGTAACTTTGGAACATATTGTAACGTGAAACATAAATTGTAACGTGAAAATAAATTGTAAGGTGGAAAAGAGAGAGATGGGTAAAAGAGTAACCACTGGTTTGAAACGCCAGTGCGAGGGGGACAGCTATGTTAACGTGCTATGAGCAGTGACTCCGTGGGGCTCGCTGGCCAGGCGGAGTGGGACTGAAATAAAGAGAAAAAAAGGCGGGCGTAATCTAGGTCTCTTGCAGAGCTTACCGATAACCCATACTTACGCCACAAATTCCTCGGATCGATCAGCCGGTCTAGAGTCGGACTTCTGGATCAAGACCGTACCGAGCTATAGGCGCGTTCTCGCAGTCAGCGATGGGTAGGAACACAGTAGGGGAGTATCATAATCAAAGAGTCATTAGTAATAACATTGGAATTTAATGAGTGTTCTTCAGAAATGGTTCTAACCTAGGAATAAAGCTAGTTTGAAAATTATACCGTCTTAACGTTCATTGTCCAGAATGATGGTACCAGATTCGCGGGGACACGCTCTTCGTGACGCGTGCGCCCCAGGCACTAATCTCGTCGGAAGACGATGCAGTTGTAATGGCCGGCGCCCCCTTGCGCACGACCCATTGTACACCACGTTCACAATTCACTGCCTATTTGTGTTAGGCTTTATCACTGGTTTCACTTCTTAGGTATTACCTTAATTATGCTTTACAATTGAATATAGCAAAGAACAACGGATGACCACTAAAGGGGAGAGTATAGCCCGCGGGGGGGGGAATTGGGAGTAAAAAATACAGAAATATAATTAGCAAAAATGGAGGCTGAAACCCATTGTTAAAAAAAGGTCAGCTAAATATTAAGAGATGGCCGGATGGCCTCCCATTAAAGGGATATAATAAAATCACTAACCGCCATGGCGGCTATAGAAAAAAAGATCACATGCCGTGATGCTCGAACTGGTCACGCGTGTCTCCTCCTTCACGGTCCGAGCCAGAGAGAGAGTGAAAAATCTCGATCGATTATCGGTTTTTTTAAAAGCCACGAACTTCGCATTTATCAAGAGGGGAGTGAGATGCCTATATCATCTCCCAAGTGAGTGTAAGTGAGAGGGTCGCTGTTGCAATTTCACAGCGGCTCTTTGCTGTCAATCGACGCGTTCGGATACTTTTTGATATGATTTTTGGTGTAACAGATTAAATTATCGTGTTCGGATATTTTATCATAATAAAAAACTATAAGGTAGCGTATAATGCTACATTCATTTTCTTTCAATATGTTCACATGTTGAGATGCTTCCAATTGGTTTCTTGGAATATCTGGATTGATCCTAACATTCGGAGACATTATTAATGCTTCAAATTACTATCAAAAATAGGATAACAATATGTATTATACATCGGCGCTTGTATGGAGCAAAATATTCGATAACTTTTAATAAGGCAGGGAGGAGATTTACGGGACCAGTATGAACACCACCACCACCACCACTACAGCCCATTAACGTCCCACTGCTGGGCACAGGCCTCCACTCTCATAGGAGAGTGGGAATTAGAGCTTAGACCCACCACGCTGCTCCAATGCGAGTTGGCGGGCTTTAACGACTATTATCATGTTAGTGATAATAACCGGGACCGACGGCTTAACGTGCTCTCCGAGGCACGGGGGTGAAACACCACCAACTTCCTAACTCCGGGCTAGTACTGAGAATTTCTAGTCAGAAAAACCCAATACCAGTATGAACAAGTATCTATAAATTTCAAAAGGAGTTGAAGTTTATCACGTAAAGGATGATGAGAAAATTGCATGGCTTTAAATAAATACCTATCAGATAGAAATTGACGTCTTAAACTTAGAGGTGGTTCAACACACTCTATTTGCATAGCATTAATAGGACAAAATTTCATTGCTCTAAGGATGATCCTTAAAGCTTTAGCCTGCACACAATCTAATTTGCTAAGAACAGCAGCATTACAGGGTTCTAGAATAAAAGTGGCATAATCTAATATGCTACGAATGAGGGCGTTATAAATAAGACGCAAGGTCAAAGGATGGGCACCCCACCAAACACCGGTTAGACACCTGATCATGTTTAAGTTTCTTTCACATTTAGTTACAATATAGTCACAGTGAGGTACTCCAGTAAGTTTGGAATCTAAAATAACTCCCAAGAATTTTGCTTCAGACTTTACAGGAATAGGATTATCCCTATAAAGTACGGTGAAATCAGGTATAATTCTCTGTCTAGAAAATAGAACCACGGTGCTTTTACTAACAGACAATTCCAGTCCATTGACATCTAACCAATCATTTAGCTTATTAAGATTAGTGGTTAAACAGCTACTAGCTTTTTCTATAGAAATGTCAGAGTTGTATAAAAGAAGGTCATCAACATACTGCAAGAAATTTACATCTGAGTTCAAGGAGGTCTCTAAATCATAGGTATATACATTGTACAATAATGGACTAAGGACCGACCTCTGGGGCAGGCCTCTCCATACAAGCATTGATAGTTGAGCACCATTGTTTAGGTCTAATTTAATACACCTTTCAGAAAGCATATTAATGATAAATGTAATTAACAATTGAGGTACATGAAGGTCATGCAATTTTTTATGCATTACTGAGAGCAGTACATTATCATACACAGAGCTGATATCAAGAAAAGCAGCAAGAACTGACTTATTATTCGAGAAAGCTAATCGAATATCCGAAACAAAAATACTAATATTGTTTGGTGCTACGGCCTTTTCTGAATCCCAGCTAATTGGCTGTCAAAATTTTACTATTTTCAATGAAAAATTCTAATCTGTTTATATCAAGATGCTCAGCTATTTTGGCAAGAACTGAGGATAGGGCTATTGGACGAAAAGAAGAAATATCGGAGGTTGGTTTGTTTGGTTTTGGTATAGGGATTATGGCTTGGGTTTTGCAAGAAGGAGGAATATTACCAGACAACATAATGGCATTAATAATACTCAAATAGTATTTTAAAGACGCGTCACTGCAGTTTATCAAGAAAGAGTATGTAATGCCATCTTCGCCTGGAGATGAGTCTTTTACATAAGACAACACGCCTTTTAGTTCAGAAAAAGAAAAGGGAGCATTAAGGTCTCTATAACTACAAGCTACCGAGTAAGGAATACAACACTGGGTATTATTAAAGTCGGGAGCAGATGCAGGAGCCAACTTGTCCATAAATTGGTCTGCTAATTCAATAGATAATGTACCTGATGAAGATGAATAGAAAGCTGATTTAAATCTTATATTTTTCCAAACTACCAATGGACAAATATCTGGATTTAAAGCCTCACAAAATCGTCTCCAACCCTCAAATTTCTTTTTTTTGAGTAGCTTGCGAGTGGAACGGGCTATTTGGGTATAAATTTCGAAATTCTCTGCAGTCATCATGGAACAATATTTTTTCTCAGCCTCCTTCCGTTGCTTGATGGCTATAGTGCACTCATGATCCCACCAAGGAGGAAATGGAATTTTACCCTGTCTATTACTTTTTAATGGAAATAAAGCATTCGCAGCATCAATTAAAATTTTAGTAAACTCCTCTGCACATATTGTTTCATTACCACCGTTAACAATAGGAAGGCTAGATAGTTTTTGTTCAACATAATGTTTAAATGTGCTCCAGTCATCTGGCAGTTTATGCTTTAATTTAGAACTGTGTTGTAGGTTAGAAGGAGGGCAAGATATAGGTAAAGTAATAATAACTGGTATATGATCACTGCCATAAGCATGGTCAAGTACACTCCAAGTTATCAAAGATGCCAAACTCTGAGAACAAAGAGACAAGTCAGGGACACTAAGGCTCTCACCAGGACCAGTACGTCGAGTTGGAGTGCCATTGTTCAAAATACATATGTTTTGAGAGTCTAAAATATCTGTCATCAATTCACTAATAATAATAAGTGCTAGAACTGCCACATGATTGATTTTGGCAGTTGAAATCCCCGAGTACTAAAAATGGTCTAGGCAGGGTAGTAAGTAATTGACTAAACTCATTGTATAAGGAAGAAGAAGGATGAGGCATCGAAATATTACGCATAGAAGGTTAGTAGTCGCGCGCGAAGTGTAACCGTTTTATAGTAGCCTTTTTGGGCTACGTACGCCTGTCAGCGCGTTAGTGATCCAGACCGAGTTAAAGAACGAAGAGCTAGCGCAATTAATTAAAAAAATTACGTACTGTGCAGTTATAGGGTACCACAACTCATCACACCATCACCAGAAACATTTAAAGATTCCATTCCACGGGTACGTACTTTCAAACATCTTATATTCTTCACATAAACATTATTCGAAACATTATAATGAATTGTAAATATAACCGACGCCATTACAATGAAATGTTGCTAGCTATGGTAGAAATATTTCACCCCATATTTAATTTTTCTCAGTCTAAGTACCTACTTGTCTTTAATCCCAAATCACATTAATACAATTATGTATCATTAGGGTGACTAAATATTAGTAGGGTGACCACATACTACTGTAGTAACAAAAATTTATTTAATTTTTTTACAGATATCTCCAAAGAGCGACATGGACATCGAATCTTTTTTTGACACGCCTCGAAAGCATACGCTTCGGAGACAACTAGCCAAAAAGATCTTTTTTTACACAAAGTAAAAAAAATAGGGCATTGCAACAGAAAGCTCGTTACTTAAAGAAAAAAAAAATATTTTTCGAAGAATCTTAGTGAACTTCCTAGAGCAAAGATTTATCGATAGTGACAATTCGATATTTTATAATTAGTAGTTGCTAAAAATTTATTTCTTGTTGATTAGATTCTAGATTTTTATAACGAAACTTCGAAAAGATTGAATAATTACTTATGAGTGAATAATAATTTTCACAATTTAATTAAACTCGTCAAGTGCATGTCAGAACACCCATGGAGGTGTTTTATAGGTCATGCTAGTTTTGATGGTTAATGTTTCGTAAAAGATGTTTACCTCATAATCATTATGAGGTATTTGAGATATATTATATAAATACATTTGAATAAGTTTTCAACAAGTTACTCGAATAGGGAAGGGAATAAACTAAAAATTTCTTTGACTATTCCTTTCTAATTTCAGGAGATACTTTATATCTAAACTAATAAAGATTGTTTGATTTTTTAATGTTTAATAATGAAAGGAAAGGTATGAAATGTTTTAATACCTATTAAGCAAAATTATTTACATAGTATTAGTTTGTAAGTTATTTTATAGTTTTTTATTATTTTAATACAATTTCAAGATTTAATTTTATTTTTTACTTACCCAAATCCATTTCGTTATAATGCAAAGACTTAAACTTATTCTGAGTGAATCTTTAGGTAACTTATAACACTTACAGGGCATTTTCTGAACGCCACCTTAACATACGAATAATAAGAATGTGAAAGTGTCTGCCCGTCTATCTGTTTGCTACATTTTCACGGCGCACGGAGTGTTTATTATAATGAAATTTGGTACATAGGTAGGGCCTGGGAAAGGACATAGGCAATTTTTCAATCAAGAAACGAGTTCCCATAGGAATCAATAAACCCTAATCCAAGCGGACGTAGTTGTGGGCATCACCTAGTAATCAATGACTAATGAAAAAAACAACTAACATGATTATCTGACACTTATTCATTCGTTTCATAATTCTAAACACAACCTAGCTTTTACCTATCCAATTTCCCTACTTTTTGGGGAAAATGCAATTTACTTGCAACATTATTCGCACGCTTGTGTGCGTGTCGTCGAGCGTAAATACACGACGCTCACGCACACATAGTGCGTAAAAGTGTTACGCATTAGCGAGGTCCTGTTGTATGAAACTATCGGTCTTAGCGTTATTAGTCTAAGGGATGAGGTATATACACAGAAATAATACAAATTTTATTTACAATCACAGCAATGGCATTAATGCCATCACTGAGAGAAGGGAGTGAAAAAATCATATAGGAGAAAGCTTTGTTAATGAGTATGGCCACTCCACCATACCCATCCAGTCTATCATTTCTCACAGTAACGAAACCAGAGATCCTGAAATGAAACTGGTTTCAGCCATGTCTCAGAGAGACACATAGCCATAGGCTTATATTTATTTAATAAGTAAATAATGTCAGTTTTTTTACTTATGGCACTCCTGCTGTTCCACTATAGGATTTTGTGGTCCATAATTAAAGATTTGGTTTAAAGCTGTCAATAATGAGTTGGCGGCGTTGGACGGTAAAGAGTTATCACTAGAAAATGAATTACTAGAATTAGAAAGTAATTTAATAAGTTCTAAAATTAATTCTGCAATAGATTTTTGAGGGATTGTATTTGATCTATGTTTCAATACTTAACCATCAGGCATTTGGGAGTTATGATTATTATATTCATTGTTAATTGATTCCACCAAAAAACCAACCACCAAAACGACACCAAAAAAGCCCTGATCTCCTGGACTTCTTTGTGACAAAAAATGTTTCTCAGCCCTATACCAACATTGAGCCAAGTTTGGATGGGTCTTCAGACCATTCCCCAGTAATTCTGGAGGTGTGCAACTCAGTAATATTTACAAGAGACAACAATGTCTATCTTTATAACCATAAGACTGATTGGTACTCATTTAGAGAATACTTAAACAACAACATCAACCTAAAAGTTCCCCTCAAGAATATTGAAGACATCGAGAACGCTACGATATATATAACAAACCTTATTCAAGTCGCAGCATGGATCAACAACCCCTATTTCCACCCTAAACAACATGGCACTTATCTTTCATCTGACATAAGGGCAAAAATTGTAGAAAAAAGGCGGCTTCGGCGCACCTGGCAGGGCTCACGCTGCCCTAACGATAAAACTAGCCTTAATCGTGCCATAAAAAAACTTAAAGCGATACTGGCAGATGCATCCCATAACTTGATTAAAGAAAATATTGAGGTACTATCGCCAACAGGTCGGGGGGACAGATCGCTGTGGAAAGCCACTAAAACCTTGAACCAACCGCAACCTCATTTACCTCCTATTAGGACTGGTGCAACTTGGGCTCGAACAGACACTGAAAAAGCGGAAGCTTTTGCGGCTCACCTTAGTACTGTTTTCCAACCAAACGACCATCCCGGTCCGGACGACCCTGAAATACAAGAGATACTTGATCAGGACCTTCAGCTGTGCCTACCTCTCAAGCCTACTTCTCCCAAAGAGATTTCTAAAACGATCGCCTCTCTTGATTCCAAAAAAGCTCCAGGTTTTGACCTGATTACTCCCCGTGTTCTGAAACAACTCCCCAGAAACTGTCTGGTGGTTTTGGCTAACCTTTTCAACTGTATAATACAAAATAATCACTTTCCTGACACTTGGAAAATATCCCAAGTCATCATGATACATAAATCAGGGAAACCACAAGAAGAAACCACCTCTTATCGGCCCATTAGCCTAACACCCGTTCTGTCAAAAGTCTGGGGAAAAAAATCCTTATTAGGTTGAAGAATGCCTTGGACGAAAGTGATGTCATTCCTGCTCACCAGTTTGGCTTTCGCAAACAGCACTCTACCGTCGAACAAGTTCACAGGGTGTACTATACTATCCGACAGTGCCTAGAAACTAAGAAGTATTGCTCTGCCGCATTCCTAGATGTGCAACAGGCCTTCGACAGAGTATCAGAGTATGGCACAAAGGACTCTTGGCCAAAATTAAGAAATTTCTACCACACTCCATGTTATTACTGCTTGCATCATATCTGGAAAATAGAGTATTTCAGTTCAGGCAAGGGGACGCCAGATCCAGCTTCTACACTTGCTCCGCAGGGGTGCCCCAAGGCTCAGTTCTTGGCCCAGTCCTTTATAATATTTTCACATGTGATGTACCTCAATCCCCTGATGTCACCCTAGCAACATTTGCTGACGATGCTGCCTTCCTGTCTTGCAATCAAGATGCCAATCGAGCTAGTTCCAGCCTCCAAAAACAACTTGATGATATTCATTTATGGCTTTCCAAATGGCGAATAAAAGCGAGTGCATCCAAATCACAGCACATCACATTTACTTTAAGACCTGGAGACTGCCCTCCTGTCAAATTAGGAAACGATACTCTACCTTCTGCAAACTGTGTCAAGTACCTTGGTTTCCACCTGGACCGGCGCCTGACCTGGAAATATCACATTGAAAATAAAAGAGACGAAATGAATGCTAGATTCCGAAACCTGCTCTGGCACTGAGGCTCAACAACAAAGTGCTTATTTACTGCGCTATGCTGAAACCCATCTGGCTCTACGGCATTCAGTTGTGGGGGACCTGCAGTAAATCCAACATAATGCGCATCCAAAGGGTTCAAAATAACATACTGAGGACAATCACAAACGCGCCCTGGTTTACACGCAACTATGAAATCCATAAATATCTGGATCTGCCAACAGTCAGTGATGAAATCAGCATGTATTGCAAAAAACACCAAGACCGCCTTGCCAAACATCCAAATCACCTTGCTAGCTCGTTGCTACGAGCCCCATGAGCGAAACGCCTGAAACGAGCTGATGTGCTCGATTATTAACGGATGGGCGAGCGACGGCTCCCTCGTCTGCAAATGCCATAATATCACTCAGCCCATCTGAATATAGTCGCAGGACTGATTGCAGATACAAAGGAGGAAATTAAAAAAAAAAAATTGTTAATTGATTCATGCATAGTGCGGTTATACCCTCCGGTTTGTTTAGGAGGAACACGACGTTGAACAAACACAGTTTTTTTTATGAGAACTGTTTGGTGTAGGAGATACATATGAACTTGAGTTTGAGGTAGGATGATTTTTATTTCCAGATTGGGAAGGAGACGAAGCTGTTACATCAGCATAAGGTTTTGAAGATTGGGGATGGATTTTAGCTGCCTCTGCATATGATATGCAGCTCTGGGCCATTGAAATTTTAATTTTTGCTGTCTATTGAATTCTGGACATAACTTACTAGTGGCAAAGTGGCGACCAGTGCAGTGAAAACAATGAGCATTTTCAGAGACAACGGTACAAGTGTCTGAGGGGTGTTCATCCCCACATTTAAAGCAACGTGGCTTTGATCTGCATTGTATCTGTCCAAATTTGCAGCAATTGTAGCACTGTATGGTAGGAAAAATGTATAATTCATCAGAAAGAGCTGTATAGCACATGTACACCCTTTTTGGTAATATTTGACCATCCAACGTCAATACAACCATGTTAGTGTTAGAAAATAAAGCTGTACCATCAGTTACATTTTTTCTTTAATTCGCCTCACCTTGATGATTTGACCACATCCCATAGGAAAGTGATGTTTTCCTGAATTTCGTCCTCTGACCAGTCTTGGGGCAAACCTTTCACTATACCTACTTGTGTAACAGTGAAACTGGGAATAAAAACTTTGTAAGAAAGACTAGCTATTTGTGAGTTCTCCGTAAAAAAATTGGCATCCTGATAATTGCTAAAATCCATCGGAACTCTATTTCTGCCTATACGTTTGAGGCTGCCATTGACAATGTTATTAATGTTAATTTTTTTTAAATCTTTGCCGAACTGTATAGGGTGCAAAGTCACAGGATCACTAGGTGATGTGGTTAACCTTTGGATGTGGACAGTGAAAGGTCCTGAATCAGTGCTAACATATTTTCTAGCTATTTGCGGTTGTGAGGGGTCTGTCGAACTAATGGGTTGTGTAGAAGGGGCACCAGTATTAACAGGTGAGCCATTTTTCTTTTCTTGAGCATTATCTACAATAATAGGGATCAATTTTTCATCAGAGTCATGACACTGACACATTTGAGAATGCAATTTTCCTTCTTTAGACTTCTCTTAGTCTTGCAATGGCGGCATCTTTTTTGGGGTTTAGTACGTTTTCTGTCAGAGAGATTATTAAGACCATCCTCCGTGTCCATAGAAGAATCATCAATTACAACATGATATCCTACAGGACCTCCTGTAGGTCCAGGGTCATCCGGGGGATCAACCCCCATAATAAAAGAGACCAAAACAAAATATGTACACTATTTACTAACTAAAATAAAAATATAAATATTTATATTTATTTATTTAAATATTTACTAACTACTTTTATACAAGAACCTCCAATGATCCACTTTTTCAAGTAATAATGAGAAACCGAAAAATCACGTCCGCCAAATTAGAAGTTTCCCGCGTTTTGCCCTCCATCTTTCTGAGGATAGTCGAAATCTATCCTTTATGGTTACCAAGTCTCTATGGTTACACTAGCGGCACGCTATGATGGCCGGTTTGACACATTACAATAGTGATGTGGAATGTCAATTTATTCTCGAACAAAAAACAATTAAGTTTTGTTTTTGTACCTGATTAAATAGGTTTAATAAAACAAAAATGTATATGTTTATTTAATTTATTTGAACGAACTGAATATTTGAACGAAAATGAATATACATACTTTATATGCACACAAGAAACATATGAATACAAAAGATACCAAAAAAGGTGCCACAAAAGGCCATAATTAATCAGATTCGTCCATACTACTATTTTCACTGTCGTCACTGCTATCATCACATACATTAATAATTATATGTTCGTTTTCTATAATATTATCTATTTTCACATCTCTTTCATAATCTTCCCTTATTAATTTAACAGTTCTATTCACAACCTTTTCCCAGTCTCCTTTAGTCACATGTTCACAAGCTTCTTCTAATAATTTTAGCATTTTTTTTGTGGTAAATGGGGGTTCTGTATTGTGTCTTGCAGCATATCCCTTAATTTGAGCCCACACCAACTCAATCGCATTATACTCACAATGGTAAGGCGGTAACCGTATAACTCTGTGCCCATGTTCTAATGCTATTTCGTCAATGACGTATCGGATCTTGGTTGGTTTGTTTTCTTTTAAAAGACGTACTAATTCCGCTTTTAACATATTCATGTTTGCATCTACGGCATTTTTACGAAGCCATGCGACGATATCAGCTTTCTTTTGGGATTGGGCAGGTGGCTTGTCAATTTGCATCGAGTGGTATGGGGCGTTGTCCATAATTATAATAGATGGTTCAGGGAGGCTACACAACATTGAGGTAAACCATTCAGTAAACTTTTCTCCATTCATGTCTTCATGATAGTCTCCAGTGGTTTTTGACGCAAAAGCCATGAGAGAACCTTCGACAAACCCGTTGATGGTTCCGGCGTGACAAATTATAAGTCGCGATCCTTTTCCTACAGGAACTTTGGAAGTAGATGCTGCTGTGTCATCGTTCCAAGAACGGCCTACAGTATGGTTAGCATTAAGCCATGTTTCATCCAAGAACACAACATTTTGCCAATTTTTGATTTCTTTCACTTGCCGTAAAAAAGTATACCTTGCCATCGCTATATCAAATCTTTCCATCAATATTTTGCGTTTGTTACATTTTTTGTATCGAAATCCAATGGTCTTCAAAATCTTCGTTAAAGAACTTTCCCCACCGAAGAATAATCCAGCTTCCTTCAGTGAATGCACCAACTTTTTTCTTGTTGGATACTCCTTCTGTAAATAGTAGCCGTAAACATGTCTTCGGATAGCATCGGCATCAAAGCTATCGATGCCTACGACTGGTTTTGCTCGTTTTCTCTTTTTTGGTGTGTGAAGTTTATTTTCTTCTGTGCCAGTCTCGCCATATTTTTTTTTAGTTATCCGTCTAACAGTTCGTTGTCCAATATTAAGCGCATCAGCTACGCGTTCAACCACTGACGTTATAGGTAAAATTGGCCCTCCATTTTGAGCTTCACGATCGAAATAGTTACGAAGGCGTATTACGAACTCACGTGTCTGACTATTTAGAACAGTTCTCTGCGTACGTTCGGTCATATCGACGAAATCCACAACAAAGGGCTTGAACAGAGTCCAAATTAACGAGCAAGGGTCAACAGTAATGCAGTATCAATATTTGAAATCCAAAGCCAGGTCAAAACTATATCACAATCGCATTGCACTGACAGTTTATACTTTTCGAAGCAACGTCAATTCGAAACTGCTTTGTTTTGCATTGAGCATTGACGCGAGTTTGCCGGAGGTAGTAGTTGTGCTAGCCAGCGATCCTATGTGACGATCGTATTAGATTCCATTTTTAAAAATTTATTGATATTTTTTTGCGATTTCAGAGGTTTGTCCACATAGTGAAAATTGTTCATATTCACAAGTACATTCACCCCTTAAATGGTGCAAACTGATTTTTCTACACTTGTATACATTTAAGAAATCAATTTAATAAATAAATTTTGAGTCCTAAACCTAAAACTACATTCGATAAAATTTATGAATCTCTGCACATCACTATCGTCAATAAAGTAATACAATTATTTCCTTCAAAGTCGTTATCAATTAATACGGAACTTCATGAGCGGACAAACGTCAAACCGGCCATCATAGCGTGCCGCTAGTTTAATTCACAAGGTTAATGCCAGAGCAGGACAAGTAACACAGAGGTAGTCCATAGACAAACATCAACATACAACCATGGAACAACCAGGTAGTGGTAGCCAGAGACAAGTAACATGTAGCCCGTAATCTCAAGAGACAAGTAAAATTGAGATCAGTGATCACTGGAATTTCTTACGTTTTAAAATTGTACGCTAATTCATTAAATTAACGTATCATGTTTCGTTTGCCGTTTGGAGAAAGAGTTGATCCCTTGGAGGAAAAACGACAAGCAAGAGAAAATACAATAAATAGTATTATAACATTCTGTGTTTTGTGTGCGGCTATTAGATTATGTTAGTATTTCAGTATTACTACTTTATAATAAATCCTCCATTCAAGAATTTCGTGTTCCTACTTGGAGCAAATATCAGATACACATTTCATCTCTGGTAGTTGTTATTGTGTATTATTGAGGCTTCTAATTAGACTAAAGAAAACCCGTCAGGCAGGCTTAAGCTTACTCAATTTTTATTTCAATCAATATATTTTTTTAGGGTTCCGTAGTCGACAAGGAACTCTTAGGGCCTTGCAGTGCAACGATGAAGAAAGTCTGTGTATTACTAGAGCATTTAATTGTGAGATCTATAGAGTGAACTTTGCTTAGACTAAGACATGGTTAAAACTAGACAGATTTATGTTACTCACATAAGTCCATCTCGTTTTTACTCTTAAGTTATGTTTGAGCCAAGTCAAAGTATGCTCTATAGATCTCAGTATAAGTGTCAGCTGAACTTCTGCATATTGTGATGAGCAAGTACGGAACCCTTCTCTGCGTGTGGATCGACACGCACTTGGCTGTTTTTTTTGGAACCCATGTTCTTTATTAACTTTTCTCTCATTCATAAATAATTTTCCAGTACGAGTTGGTCTCCATGCAGTGAAGGCTATTCAAAAGCTTATGGCTAACAAAGCTAGCTCTGTATGCTATTCTTAAAAATATGTTTTAATTAAGGTTGGTTGTATCTTTGTTTTGTTTGGCCTTTTATTTTGTAATTTAGTTGTTTTCTGCATGTAATGTAATGTTGTGGCACTTATAGCTGTCAGCTGTTACAAGTACAATGCTAAATTAGTTGGTAATACATGCCACATTCTAATTACTTGAGTTTGCAGGATAACATAATTGAGTGATAGTATAGAACAGGAGGAATAGGCTGATATTATCTCAGGCTCTGAGACAAGTTACTTGAAATATTTGCGCTCCATTTTACAGCCAGAGTACCTATTACAGGTCCGAAGGTCGTTCATGGGAATGAGAATTTTATTTTATAACAAAATTCCACAACCTATCTTAAACTCTCCTTTACACATGTTTAAGAAGTCCATTAAAAGTATGCTCCTGAAAAAAGCTTATTATGCTGTTGAAGATTATGTAACTGACAAAGGAGCATGGATTTGACTTGCTCCAGCAATACTAAGGACAGCTGATACTTATGTATTCTATAAAGTAATGAAATTGTAAATGTTGTTTTTCTCAAAAGAGCAGCAGGAAACTCGGCGGGAGTTTCCTGCTGGTTCTTCTTGGTAGGAATGCCATTCCGAACCAGTGGTAGATTCACTCGACGATTCAGTATTTGTAAAAGTTTATTTAAGTAAAAAGCATTTGAATTTACACAAAACTCAGCAATCTGTGTAGATAATATTTTTTTAATACACAAGGCACAGTTCCCACTTAACTTATAATATAGGATTGTTCAAAGACAAGTCAACAAATTCTTGAAAGTCAGCAAAAGACACCAAAGCCAGCAAGTGGTAATCATGCATCGTCAAATAAGGAAAAATACTTGTCCATGTTGGCCCCTGATGGGATGTTATGATGAGGCCTAGGGTGGGGCGGGGCAGGCCTACAGCTAAACTAAAGTGCACTATATTTATACCACTAGGTTATGTTTACTACAATTCAATTATTACCAAGATTGCAGGTATGGTTTAAACTTATACAGTACCTGTTTAAAGTCATTACAAGCAATCCAACATACAATAATTGATATCTTAACTGTTGGTATGCAAAGTACTGGATAGCATACAAGGAATTGGCTCCATTAGTGTCTCCAGGGTTAATACACAAAATAATCAATAAAATATTCGATTTCAGCTCCATTGGTCATCGAGCACAGTGGATTTTAAGTAATTCTGAAGAATAATATGGTCTGCATGGAACAAGGTGTAAGAATTAGACTATAACTAATCCAATATTATGTAATAAATTATTTCAAGAGTTATTTTAGTATTTGTTTGACATGACGTAACTATTAAGTATTAACCCCATACTCCATAGACATAGGTAAGTACCCTTCAAACTTGTTTACCTACAGATTATCAAATTTTAGCCAGCAACGCATTGGCGGTTCCTCTGACGCTGCAAATGTTCATGGGCGTTGGTAATCAATCATCAGGCGACTCGCCTTCTCCGGCGTGCTCCGAAGTGCCGGGCATCATCTAGTAGTATATTAAAAAAAACATTTCGCAGTTCCCGCAAGAATCGGAGCATTGAAAATGAATACAAAAATTTACGAAAAAAAAAATCTGAAATAAAAATCTTCTAAATTTTTCAAAAATTTACGAACCGATTTTCTAAATTCCAACTCTAATGCACTTCTCGCCTGCATCCACACCATTACCATGACGATCGGCCAATAATCTTAAAAGCTACATCACTTTTTATATACGGCAATACCCGTTTTTCTATAATAGGGATAATGCCTATATCAAAAATAAATTATTTCTAACTGATTATCAAATAGAGGGTCTTCCAAAAGACCTAAAATTCACATCCTCGATTAGTTTTAAGTTTGTCATTTTAAAATATAGATTAAAGAAAAGAAGTGCGTTGAAATTTGATGACGTCACTATTGCGATTTGTATACTACTTCCGTACTAGAAGGCAGAAGCGCGTTTTTAAGTTTGTTAGAAAGTTGCTGACTTGATTGCGTTGTCATCATCCCTATTCCAAATCGATAGGGTCCACCTAGGTCACAATTATTAACCGATTTGCAAAATTTAGCTAAAGCTACAAAATACCAGTTCAATTATTACCAAGATTGCACTTTAAAAGCTTTTCTCACAAATGTCTTTCCTTCAAGCGATATTAAATTGCTTAAAAAACGCACATAACTCAAAATAAAGAGACCCTCCCAAAGAAGCCGAAGTTTTAACCAATTAAGTAGCTATCACCGCCCTGTACGTCATTGTTGGCGTGCCCCTGTTACTACCACTTACATTAGAATTCTTAAATTAGAATTGTTCAAATCTGCTATATATCAAAATATAATTTAAACTTTTAGTATGCTTTTAAATACGCTATGTTATAAGAAAGCGTGTGGCCAGCCGGCAGTCGCCATATGTATATCTTGTAGCACGCTAAATTTCGTAACACGCAAAGATATCGTTCACTTACAACAGCGCGTGACGCGAGATTAACTATCGGCCAGCGGCAGCATGCTACCGGCAGGCGGGCGCCGCTATAAGTGCTACGAGGCGCCACGCGCGATCGCGTGGTATTCATAACACCATAGCGTCTTGGCGGCTCCTTACATAGCACGTTATCCGCGCTGTGGAACAATAGCGTGCTATGATATTACGCTACGTTTTATATTAATACCTTGTCCGGGAGCGAATTGTCTCGCACGAGAAGCTAATCACTTTTCCTTATTACTACCGAGAATAATGCGCACCGACAGGCCCAACAGCAAGTTAAGAAGACAGAAATGGTCAGCGGAACTTGCCTGGAGAACAAAAATCAATGCGCAGCAATGATTTCTTTATTATTGTAATTTTTTATATCATATAGTTTTCAGATTAAAAAGTTTCAGGAGTCTAAAGGCTCTGAATACTGAGAAAATAAATAAAAATGTTTCGCCAAATAACTGCTTTCCCTGACTGAGATGGCGCTAGTTGTACCACGTTTCTCAGGAAAATAATTAAGCTTTGCATTATTTGAGCATGGATGAGGGCTAATACTGGAATAATAAAACTTTATTTGCAAGAATTAAGTAATTCCTTTAAAAATCACGCTATATTGTACTGTTGCTACACTAGATGGCGCTAATGGGTGGGATGGGTCTTTTCAACTATTCGACAACAGATGGCGCTAAACGTTTTGGTTAGCGAGTTTTTTCAACTACTCGACCAGTTAGGCTCGGCCAGTTTAGTTCCTTTATACGCAGTGGTTATTTGAGAATGCTTCGTTCGATCAATTACACGATTTATTTAGGCATGTCAACTAACAAAAATAAATATAAACAAAACATACATTTCCTTTTCATAACTATTTAGTTGATCAAAAATAAATCATTCATAGTGACTAAGGTACTTAGATGGTGTTCATGTAGGGTTGCAAAATTATTATTAGGCATGGATAAAATGAAACGTGGAGTAGAACAAAATGCAGTAGTGCCTAAAAGGGGAAATCGGATGCTCAAGATTTATACAATAAACGTATCTTTTATTTTAGACATTTAAATCTTGACCTTATTCGGAATAATAAATCCATAGTAATTTCGGTTGTAATTTTTAAACCTCACTGTAAAAACGGATATCCTGCGCATTTTCCCGAATCGAAGGGCAGTTACTGGTCATGTCTAGAGATCAACAATCCATGGCACTATAAAATTACCTTCCCATCTTACTACTGGGCCTGTCGGGAGTACGGCATCAACAGACAAGGAAACATCCAAACTACGGTGTTGTTATCAAAACTGAAGATATATTACATAATCCAAGAACTCTGTAAGTAGCTTACTGTGTTAGCAGACTGCAGGCAGAGGAGTTTTGCAGACAGGGGATGCTGGTGGATGCAGGACAAACCAAACACACATTATATTATGTAATAAATTACATTGAAGTTTATTCTCATCTTGAATACATATTGACCAATGTTACTTATTTTAAGTTTGCATCACTTCACAACTTTTTATTATTACAAATCACTCAATCAACATACATTTCTTGTCTGAGGAAACTTTTTTTGTAGT
The DNA here is from genome assembly GCA_964035005.1 of Erebia palarica. NCBI lineage: Eukaryota > Metazoa > Arthropoda > Insecta > Lepidoptera > Nymphalidae > Erebia > Erebia palarica. The sequence goes on from OZ035989.1 coordinate 16,903,184, forward strand.
TTTCTGTTTATTTCGTTATAAAACCCTAACATCTGATAATACAGTGAAATTTAAGCATTCTTAGTTTATCCACTACATCCATTTAGTATTGTAAATAAACGATCACGATAATGATTATAGAATTGATTTAACTTCTCGATAGACATATTTTACAATTTCAACTAAATCACGCTCCCTGCGGGCGGTGGCGGCGGCGGCGAGTGGGGTCGGGTGCAACCATACGATCGACGAACACTATACATTGTATACATTTGTAAAAGTATCAAAATCGAGTAAAAGGTCTACAAAAAATTATCTCGAGATACTAACATTCGTTTACGTAGTTTAGTTAAACCTAAAATTGACCTATTTAGCGCCGGAGGCGGCGCGCGGAGCGGCGGCGCGCGGTTTCGGGCGCTAAAGGGTAACGAGGGGAGCTATTTAAACTATTTGGCTTAATTATATTTATATGAGATGAGCGCAAATAAAAGCGGTGCGGTGTCGGGCGTGGCTCGGGTGCGGCGCGGGCGTGGCGCCGGCGCGCTAGTCCTCCGCCTCCTCGTCCTCCGACTCCTGCTGCTGCAGCCACGTCAGCCACGTGTTGACCTGCGACACGACACGACACGCTACAGCTCACGACACGTTCATGTACACAAACATTTATAATATATGCTTTATGATAAGAATAGTACCAGACAGTAAGTCAACGTTCATCATACGTGATTTCGGTCTGAATAGGCAAGTTGATTTTTTAAAATAGATATCAGTGTGAAAAAGTGCCAAGTGCGAGTCACACTCGCACACGAAGGGTATTATCGTAAAAGATTTTAGCCCTACGTATAGGGTTCCGTACCCAAAAAATGTCAATGGGACACTAAAACTGCTGACAGACAGACAAACGGACAGCGGAGGCCTAGTAATAGGGTCCCGTTGGCATCCCTTGGGTATGGAACCCCACCTTATGTGTGTTCTCACACATATTTACAATAGCAATGCAATATAGATTTAAACTGACTCAGAACATGGTACTTTATTAAGGATGGAGGCCAAATGACAGAAGCTGTTCAGTTTGGCGGCCATTTTGGTCACACACCAAAATAATTAAAGGTGAAGTCTAGGTAATTATTAGTCAGTAAAGTAAGTAGTAAGTAGTAAGTAAGCAGTAAGTATTGATATTTAATATTAATATTATAAACGCGATAGAGCGTTTGTTTGTTTTTTTTTCCCTTCAACCACGCCGCAAAAGAGCAACGGATCCACGTGATGTTTTGTGCGGATATAGTTGAGGACCTGGAGAGTGACATAGGCTTCTTTTTATCCCAGAAAGTGAAGAGTTCCCGTGGAAATTAAAAATAACTTAATCCACGCGGACGAAGTCGCGGGCATCACCTCGTGTGTAATATATTGATATGCAATGATTATTAACTTGTAATGAAACGAATTCATGATATCTTTAATAAGCTTAATAATATAATCCAGTTGAATCTCAACAGGCACAAACTATTTTCCTTGGGGTCTGTCTATTATATTTTATGGCCATCTGTTAGGCGATTTTGACACACAAAATAGTGAAGGAAATAGTCGCTATTATCCACGTCTAGGCAAAACTGTGTGATAAAGTGCGTATCTCGCACTTATAGCCCGCGATATTCACCACACCACAGAAATCTTCCAAACTATACCGGAGCATCGTCACAAGATGTCCGAAGACGCTCCGGGCGTACGTTCACGGCGCTCACCTGGAAGAGCGCTTCGCCCTTGCCGGGGTACGCGTCGGTGACGTCCTCGCGCCAGCGCAGGAAGGCGTCCTCCTCACACACCTCCAGGTTGTAGAGGTACATGAACCAGCGCAGCAGCAGCCCCTTGGGGTAACGCAGCTGGTGCGCCAGCAGCTGCACCGCGTACACGGCCGCCAGCTGCAGCTCCGCACGCCCCTCCAGCAGCGCGCGCAGCAGCGGCGCGTACTCCTCGGCCAGCGCGCGCTCTCGCTCCGGCGCGCCGCCCGCCGCGCGCCACACGTGCTGCAGCACGAGCAGCACCGCGCCCGACACGAAGCCGCGCTCGCCACGCACCGCCGCGTCCACGTTGCCGCGGATCCAGCGATACAGCGCGCCCGGCGCCGGGTCCGCTGCCAACTGCCGCGCCAGCGCCGCGCGCACGCGCAGCTGCGGCGCCAGCGCGCCCAGCCCGCGCGCCTCCAGCGCCTCCAGCGCCGCCGCCGCGCCCGCCTCGCGCTCCGCCACGTGCGCGCACACGTCCAGCTCGCTGCGCGCCACCAGCGCCGCCAGCCGCGCCTCGCCCGCCTGCCGCCGCAGCGCTACCAGCGCGTCCAGCAGCAGCGGCCCGCGTGCGCCGCCCTCACACCACGCGCCCAGCTCGCCCAGCGGCAGCAGCCCGCGCCGCGCGCACGCGCCCAGCAGCGCCGGCAGGCGGGCGTGCGCGCTGCGCGCCGTTACTAGCGCGCGCAGCGCCTCCACCGCCGGCGCGCGCCGCACGCCGCGCACCACGCGCGCCGCCGCGTCCGCCAGCGCGTCCACGCGCGAATCGTCCCCCGCCTCCCCTTCCCCCTCCCCCTCCAGCTCGGCGGCGAGCGCGTGCTCCAGCACGGCGGGCACGACGCGTCGCAGCAGCTTATCGGGCAGCTGCAGCGCGCGCAGGCGCTGCAGCGCGGGCTCGTCGTCCGCCTCGGCCTCGGCCTCCGCCTCCGCCTCGGCCTCCGCGTCGGGCTCGGGCGGGACCGGGCCGCGCGCCGCTATGGCGGTCACCGCCTCGATGGCCAGGCGGCACGCCTCCTCCTTGTTCAGAGCCTGGAATCATAGAAACAGCCCGTACAGTCACTTACGAGATCTGTGCAAAAGTCAAAAATGCTATTCACAATAGGGATGATGCCTATATCAAAAATAAATTATTTCTAACTGATTATTAAATAGAGGGTCTTCCAAAAGACCTTAAATTCACAGCCTCGGTTAGTTTTAAGTTTTTTAACCATTTTAAAATATAGATTTAAAAGAAAAAGTTGTGAATTTCATATACCTTTCATATTCCTCTTTATCATACTTAAAAACGCACAGAAGTGCGTTTTTAAGTATGATAAAGAGTTGCTGATTTGATTGAGTTGTCATCATCCCTATTATGGGAATATGAAATGATGAAAATAATGTGACCATGTGACAATGTGCGCGTCAAATTAATCTTCCAGCACTCTAATTAATAAATATTTTTCTGTTTCAGCATCATCATTTTTATAAAATTAGTTTGCAGTAGAATTATATTTAAAAAGTTTAAAAAAGTGTTATAAACTAATTATTATTAGCTTTTTAAAGTACTTCATATTAAAGAGGACTTTTTAGTTCAATGACCTCCTCGGTCTTAAGCTTAATGTAAGAGTCCAGGTTCAACCCTAGCAGGGTCATTTTGAGAATTTATTATTTCTGAATTTGGTATTTTTTTGATAATTTGGTTTTATTTTTTATTTGGATACGTGACTTTGATAATATACTACAGGAGTATGTATGAAACAATTGGTCACATGGTTCAAGGTCATGGTCGTTTGTACAGCATCTTGAAAATGGCTATTAAAATAATAATTCCAATAAATATTATCTAAATTCCTTTGGAAATTGAAAACCTGGATAACCTAGCATATACCAGTAACTATAATAATAATTGTATTTTACAAAAGAATTATAATAACAAATTTTATTTGTCTTTAAATAAAAAATTGCCAGTCATAGGGACTGCCGATAGAAGTGAAAATGAATATATTTTTTTTTAATAAAAATAATAAATATAAACCTTAAAATTAAGGCATTAAAGTTTAATTACGAATGAACTGTCTTTCATTGAAAATTAAGATCTTTTGTCTTAAGTATGTATGTAACATGTGGCACCATTCCACATTTTTACCTCCTACCAAAAAGTGTCCAACGCGCCTAAAGAAGTTTTCACTACGAAAAAAACATAGAATTATGCTTTAGACACATCACTCTGTGTTGATCACGCCTAAACGAAAATGGAGCATTGTCATTCGAGCGTGGCCGGCGCTCACCTTGTCCTTCTTGTCTTTCTTGTCCTTCTTGTCGGGCGCCGGCTTGATGGTGATGGCGGGCTCCTTGTGCTTGGCGGGCAGCGCGGGGAGGGTGGGGAGCGCGGACAGGGCGGGCGGCGCGAGCGGCGGCGGCGCGGCGGCGGCGGCGCGCGACAGGCGGTTGGCGGTGAAGAGCAGCGCGTTGGAGGGCGGGCGCATCTGCACGTCCTGCAGCTGCGTGGTGGGCGGCGCGCGCGCGGCCCGGCGCGGCGGCGGCTGGGGCTTGTGGCGCGGGAAGTGCGCGGGCGCTGAGCGCTGGCGGAAGTCGCGCGGCGCGAAACCGTTGCCGAACAGCTTGTCGTGCTGCGGCGGCTGCTGCAGCGCCAGCCCCGCCAGCACGTCGTCCAGCGGGCGCGCGCGCAGCCCGCCGCGGAACAGCGCGTCGGCGCGCTCGCGCTCGCGCCGCGGCTCCTCGTCGGCGCGCAGCTGGTGCATGGGCACGGGCCCGTCGGCGGCGGCGGCGGCGCGCGGCACCCAGCCGGCACGCCGCAGCTCCACCACGTCGCGCAGCATGAAGCGCAGCCGCGGCGCCAGCTCGGGCGCGCCGCTCAGCGTCTCGATGCGCCGGAAGTACTGGTCCATGAGGCCGCGGCCGCGCTCCGAGTCGAGCACGCGGCCCACGGTGCGCACGAGCTGCGCGAGGCACTCCAGGTCCTCGTGGTGCTCGGCGGCAGCGCGGCGCGCCAGCAGCTGCTGGATGCAGCGGTGCAGGATGGACTCGGCCAGGATCTCGAGCTTGCCCAGCTCGCCGATGAACTTGATGTTGCCGAGCATCTTGCATTTGGCCAGGTGGCGGCGCTCCTCGTCCTCGGGCGCCAGCGCGCGCTCACCGAACGCGGCGAAGGCCTGCGCGCGGTTCTCGAACTCGGCGCGGCAGCGGTTCAGCAGCAGCAGCCGGAAGGTGCAGGGCTGCCCGGGCGGCTCGAAGTTAGGCGCCTCTTCGCTGAGCCGCTTGCACAGCTGCGCGTACATGGAGGAGTACTTGGGCTCGTCGAGTGCCTTCTCGAAGATGAGCAGGATGACGCCGCGCAGCGCGCGCTCCGAGTCCAGCTGCAGCGCGAGCAGGTCGTCGCTGAGCTTGCGGAACTTCTCCGGCGTGAGCTTGTTAAGGATGCCGCGCACCTTACGGTGGATGGCGTCGTGCGCCGCGTCGGCGTCGGCCGCGTCCGCGCGCCGCAGCGAGGAGGGCGGGACCCAGCGCCGCCGCGGGGGGACGGCCGTCCGCCCCGCGGCGCGCGGCACGGGCCCCGGGCTCCGCGCGCTGTCCGTCTTGTGGCCGGGGTGCGTCGCCGCGCCAGCGACACTGCTATGCTGCAGCCGACCGCGCGCGTCTCTGACGACAGACATTGCGTTTGTTATGCGACCTTACTGTTGAGTTTACGTCGATCGGAACTCAATTCACCGCTACCTAAACTTTAATAAATTGTATATATTATTATAATGCACACTTTTAATTGAAAGCCTTTTTTATCGAAATACAGAGACCAAAAAAAATATTTTATTTTTGTCTGACCGTCTGTTGCTTCATTAAGGTGAAACGACTGGACGGATTTAAATACAACAATAAACTTTATATTAAGTGCTTAATATAAAGGAGACAGAAACATAATATAGGATTTTTCTATCTGGTAAAACAAAAGAATTCCTTCGGTATAGAAAATAAAAGTTTTGACCGATATTTAATTGCAATAAAAAGTGAATGCTGACAGGTTGGTGCCATGTCAATCTGTTAAAGATCAGATGTCGAGTAACTCGGAGATTAAGGGCGGTCGAACCTTTTGATGGCTTTTGTAGAAGCTTGATTCTTTTACAGCTGCAAGGGATCGAAGACCTAAGAATTTGATATTTATTTCAACTAGACACCTCCACGCATTCTCGAGAAAAAGGTAATTGATAACCAGACAGACGGACAACGAAGTGATCCTTTATTGGTTCCTATTTTCCTCTTGAGTTACAGAACCCTAAAAACGAGGTAAATAGAGCATGGAGGTGACGTGAATGTCGCGTCGCAGCGCGGCGGGGCGGAGCGCCCGCGCCGGCTGCAGCCCGGACGCGTATATCGACTTGAATCCCATATCCACCCACCTGCAATATCGCTAACTATAATGATTAGTTACTGATTGTAATATTTATAGGTACCTACTGGTGATCGGCGTGCGCGATAACGTGATACGCGAAAATCGCTCAGTATCATACAAAACATGGCGTTGAATGCATTCGCAATTAGCGAGATGGCTGTGTGCAGCACGTCTCGCTCCACAGTGAAGGTACCTACTGGTGATCGGCGTGCGCGATAACGTGAGACGCGAAAATCGCTCAGTATCATACAAAACATGGCGTTGAATGCATTCGCAATTAGCGAGATGGCTGTGTGCAGCACGTCTCGCTCCACAGTGAAACGAAAAGCCGTATTCCGTGCGTACGGCGCCCTAGGCCCACGCGCATCGCAAACCAACACCCTCCGGAGAGGCCAGCGGGAGTTCCACAAGTGAAACAAGAATCAGTTTCAATAGAAACTCAGTTACGGCCCTACGTCGCAGAGATCCTGCCTGTCGGGCGGTCGCGCAGCGGGCAGACGGAGTCGCTGACCCCGGGCATCCCCCAGGTGCCGGTCGCCGACCCCGCACACACACATACACACACACCTGCTCCACTACGACACGTTATCCATACGATCCAAGAGAATAATTCAGATTTTGGCTTACGAATATCAAAATTTACCAAAATGTCTATTAAGGTCGATTCGTATTGTCGAATCATAGCATATTGATCTTTATCTCTAGCACGTTGACGTAAAGACGCAAAGATCGATAAAGAGCTGCCGAGGTGAAACAACCCTCCGGATTATCGCCGGCCCGCTGCTAATGCTTACAATCACTAAACTCGAGTGTACATTTGGCGATTAGCAGTGTTCAAAAGAGGAGTCCTCGGTTCTTGAACGCATCGGGTATCTTATTTTAGTGGTACATTATACGAAGTGTAATATAATATCCCAATCGAATACAGTGAGCATATGTTGTTCGGTCGAGCGGGCGAAGGGGTCGCTGACCGCGCCCGCGTACCTAACCTAGCCAAGGTCGAGAACTACGTGTGACGACCGCTCGTCACTCACAACTCACACTGCCCACCGGTGGCGTTATTTTTTCAGCTTGTTAACGTTTTTGTAACGATTTAGTGCCGATTGTGACGACAACATGATATGAACAGTGGCAACGGAACAGTTAGCATTTCTCTACATTTCAACACTAGGCTACAGGATCCCCCCGTGCTGTACAGCCCGTATAGTCAGTCAGTCACGCTTCTTGTTATACGATTCTTGATCTAGAACACATCACATTTAAGTGCATGCGCAGGAAATATTCTACGATGTTGACATAAACCTGCGACGTTTTAGGCACTTATCACACCGGTGGGCCGGATCGGTGCGTCTTCACTCTTAAAGATTGCCGAGACAAATAAAAATATACGGCCTTGCGGGTTTTGGGTGCGGGCTCCGCGGTCTCGTCAGATGGTAGTTTCAATGCCTGTTGAGCCACCCGAAACTAGTCAATTTAAGACGAATATGTCATTTAACTGGTAGAAAATCATATGGTACAGGTTATATGAAAAATAGTGTGCTGCGGGATGAAACAAGATTTCAGACTTCAGGTGATGAACTTCACCCTCGTCTGAAATCGTCTTCTTTCACCCTTAGGCACACAATATACTATTTCACGTTCACCACGTCAGCCGCTGCGACTATTACAACCCGCCCCGGCTTCGCACGGGTGGCTCGTACAGTGTTTTTTAACTAGGACAGTATGGGGAACTCCGAAAGACTAAGAGAAATGGGGAAACTGTCTTAGGACCCATTTCATATTTTTATGCTTAAGCAATTTTGCCGTAACGAACAAACATTCTAGAATATTAGATTGTGAAAGAGCGGTAAGTAGGGTTTTACATACGAGTTAACTCGTGTCAGCCAGATGCCGCCAGGCGAGGGCTGACCATCGTCACGAGTTTACACCCGTGTATCAAACAATATTTTTCAATACATTTGTGAAATAACTTGAAAATAAAAGTCGAGTAGGAAGGTACTAGGTACTCACTAGAAAATGGTTTTTCACGTCCATACTTGTTTCGAGATTTTTGGCGGCTATTACTAGCGCGATTTTTTTCTCACATCTAAAATAGGTACCTAATTGTTGATTTAATTTTATGATTCCACATCGCTTAAACCACTCATATTAATAAATAATAGGGAAAATGCGAAAGTTTGGATGGATGTTTGTTACTTGTGCCCGAATCGCTGAACGGATCTAGACGAAATTTGGCACAGAAATAGATTATAGTCTGGAATAACATATAAGCTACCTTTTATCCCGGAAAACTAAAGAGGTCCCGCGGGAACCAAAAATCCTCAATCAACGCGGACGTAGTCGAAGGGCATCAGCTAGTAATTTATAAGAAAAACTCGATGAAACTTTATAAAAAATGGCGTGCACAGATTAAAGATTTAATATCCACTGCGCGTTGTTGTAATTGAGTTATTTTTTATTGGCTTAATGGCTCTAGGTTCTTAACTCCCAGTCTGGACTATTCAGCATAAATATTTTTTTTGTTTAATGAATTAATTTCATCAATACACATCGACATGTTATTATTTTTTAGGTTTTCTACATACAAAGACAAAATTATTATAAACCTTCTTGCAAGAAAACTTTTTATCAAGTAAAGTGGACTTAAAAATTTGAAAAAAACTGCAAATTTACTGCTCGAGGGCAGTAAAAACCTACAAGCCCTGTATACTGCCTCTGTAAGTGCAATTTTCGAGCAAGTTTATTGAAAAAAATATTTTGGGTTCTGAATCAATATTAAAGTTTCCTTTCATTTAAATTTACAAAAATTATTTAATGTTAGTACATGACTCGTCTGTAGGTTCATATTATAGACAAAGAAGAACTTTTGTTTGTGATAATATTAAAATTATGTGTATCAGAGGTTGCAATAGCTAAGTAAGTAGTGATTGTTGAATTTTTATTTAGAAAGCCTATAGCGAGGCCTGCAATACTTGTTGCAAACATTGTTGTTAACACTTGGCAGTGCAGTCCTCGGCATATCACATACATCCTTCGTTTACAATAGGCATAGGCACGGCCGGAGTGTGTAGAGATAGTACTTTAGATAGGGCTAAAGCAAAACGGGGAGGACTCGAAGGGCGCGCTAAAGTAAATAAAATAGTTCGATCGTAATCAAACAAGACGCTGTGCCTCCACTGACCCGCGGCTGATCGCTCCGGCACACGGCCGGTGTGCGTTGCGCGTAACTGGTTAGTTATTTTTGTTTGTCTCACGTTGGTCGCATCTTGCGATAAGTTTATCATTCATCAACAATTCAAGTTTTGGTTTCGATGGCGATTTGCGTAATTTGTTCTCGTTTATTGCGTAATCCATAGTTACTAAAATTAATGCGAAAGTGTGTCTGTCTGCTACGATTTCACGGCCCATCTGATCAACCAGTGTGCACGATGAAGGGTGTGGGCTACTACCTACTTGATATCCCGGAAAAATCAAAAACCTAAATTCAGACAGATTGAACGAGATTCATCAAAAACCTAAATTAACGCAGACAAAGTCGCGGTCATCTTCGTCTTAAAATAAATTACTTATATCTGAATAGTCTTTAATGGTCCACCAGTGTGCGACCATTTTAAACTAAACGACTCCACTCGGTGGGTTAATGGGTCATGGCCTCACGGGTGGATACGTTGAATGTCAACGATAGTTTTCTTGTCGATTGTACCTTTGTACAAAATATATTCGAAAGTCGATCAAACAAGTATACTATTTTTATATTTTACAGGTATACTATACTATATTTATGTATAGTTAGCAGTGACGAGGAGTTTGGCGGGCGGGGCAGGGAGCAGGGGGCAGGCGGCAGACGGGGCGGCGGATCCATATAATCGCATAGCAATAAAAGCGCAATAGGCAGCAGCGGGCGCGGCGGCGGCGCGGGGGCGCGCGACCCAGTTGCGCGGCCGAGCCGCTACCATTGACCCAGATCCGCACCGCCGGTGTCGCCTTCCGAGCCAGCACACACCACACCGCCGATTCCCATTGCACCTCAATGTAACAATATGCTTCACGGCTTGCGCTCGTGAGCGTGACTTCCTCTTGGATTTACTATCCCAAAACCTATCGAATCCGGGCTGAAAATATCCCGTTTCCAGCCAGGGACATTCATTGAGGGCGCGCTTGTTCTCCGCAAATTATTTAATTTTAAGTAATTTATAACATTTGATATAATTATTATTTTAGTATGTAATAAGAATGGTATCATCGACATTTATTAAAATTGATTAATGTGCAGGTAAATCTATACGTTTTATGTGTTTTATGAGTTTATGACTCGTCCTTTTCACTCTGGCACCACCTCTGACAACAGCCAGCTATAAAGTTGGGGGCGAGCACCATTCTACATCTACAAATGAAGTTAAGTGAGTTGTCAAGCTGAACCTGTCAGCAGTCTGCACTTATAGGGTAGTAAATAATTACTAACTTGAATTTTAAAATAAATGTTCATGCAAGTAATATCTTGCAAAATTGTTATTTTTACCTAATAAGCTAAGAAGCTTAGTGAGTTGCTTAGTTCAAGTTAAGTTAGATCAATCCATACTGTGAGTGTGTCTGTCTGCCTGTGTAGTGTATATCAACCTATTGCCTCAACCATTGCACCGTTCTTGTTGAGGATAGGCACAGAGGTTACTTGCATTCCAATAAAAAATTTAAATATAGTTAGTCTTCTAGAGAAACTAGCAACAGGGAGAACATCTTCAAAAACATTGATTGGAAAAATAAGGCAATAGTTATGCATAGCAAATAAAAGGCTAACACATTTAAGATTTGCGGATAATATAGCACTTTAGTGAATCTGCCACAGACTTGGAAAAAATACTACAGGGTTTAATGCAGAAAGCCAAAAAGTTGGTATATACAATACACAAATACCTCCAAAACTAAAATCATGACAAACAGCCACAAGAGAACAATACAAATAGAAGGAAAGTCAATAGAATATGTGTAAGTTGACAGATGAATTAACATTAAGTGGAAGAAGTGGAAGAAATACTGGGCTCAAAAAATCCTAAAAGGAATTACCTGCCAATATGCTATGCAAATATGTAAGTTACATATTGAAGCTGAGAAGAATTTAGAAAATAGGAAATATTGGTATTCCGAAGAAAACCTAGTTAATAGAGGCTATTCAGTATGCTCTTGAACGAAATTTGAAATGGGCAGGACATATAGCCATGTACACAAGGTACACAAGGACAAGAGGTGGACCTATTTAATATCAAAATGGCGAGGCCCAGTAGGAAAAAGGAAAAACTGGGCTGCTTACATCATTAACACAGCAGGAAAAATGGAACCTTTTACCCGCATCAAAACAATTCAAACTATTTCATAAACAAAGTATAGAAATTAGAAATAAAAAGGTGAAATTATGTGAGAAATAAAGCTTTAATAATAACATTATTCTCACCCGCTCTGTGTCTCCCATAGACTTATCACTCAAAAGTCTCAAATTAATATACTTGAGCTTATTGGTCAACTACTTCACTTTAAAGGTGGTAGCTAGTAAAATACTAAAGAAAATTCAGATATTATAAAGTCCTGAATTGACTTGGGGTTCTCAAAAGTCTATATTATAGAAAAGACCTCTGTGCAAAATTTCAGCTCTCTAGATGCAAAGGTGTGTGAATGTGTGCCGGCTGCTAATGGTTCTTGTTGTGTGAAATTTACTTGACTTTACATTGACTATCACATGCTCGTTTAGCTCAGAGTTGATAACAAGGCTTACAGCCTCACATTAGTGAAGCCCAAATTGTTAACTAGCCATAACAAATCTATTTTTGACCCAAGTTTACAATAAAGAACTGAATTAAACTAAACAAATGCAAAGCACCCCCAGGCTGCAGGCATCTATCAGAAGAGAACAAACACATGCAGTTGTTCAAAGAAACTGCAGGTCCTGTAGGACAGAGTTTTCATTCAAATGAAGTTATGCTGTATGTCATTACTAAACAAAACAACTTTTTGTCAGCCGCTAGTTGGTAACTTTCTCGAGTGAATCTAATATTTTAGGACTCTATTCATACAGTGAACTTCAAATAAGTTGTGCCTGAGGCATCGCAACGCGTTCTGAGTCGGCTTTCAGTCTCGAATCTACCAAAATCGTACCCGAAGGCAACGAGCGGCAGCTAGCAGCGCCACTCGCGAGTTCCACTTCCTTGTCTCCGACGGTGACAGGTTATAAAGTACCCTATCTCCCTTCAAAAACTCAGTTCTGCAAATGTCATTTTGGAGGTTTCATGAAGAAGTTGAGCGCTTCGAATTGTTAATGCAGATTCATACGCATTCTAGAATAACAGGAACTTGTAAAATGGCTCACAAAGGTGACGCATCGACACGACTCGATCGAATATTCTTGGCGGATCCAAAGCATTCCCGGAACGAGTGCTCGGACTTAGCGACAGACACGGTCTCAGGCCGTTAGCTGAACCACTAAATACACTTTAACAAACAAAAATACACAAACTTACGAGGCGATGAAAATCTATTGTGGAAAGCACACGCACCGCAACGCGACAAGCGAGCTCGTTTGAACGCACACAACTGTCTAATTTTATGACTTTACGCTTTCACACAAGTGCACAAACTATAAAGCATTGCACCATACACCGACCAGAAAAAGAAGGCACCATAGATCTGACCATAGATGTAGAACATTGCACAAGCTACCATAGAGTAAATATAGTTACAAACTTGACAAACACCTACAAACACCACTCACTCACAGACATGTGATTGTTTTCATTTTTGATTTGACTGCTTTAACGGCTTGGATTCTAAAACAGACCTAAGATTGGCTTGTGAAACACAGACTTTCTTCACGTCAGTGATCAAAGAGTAAATCTTAAAATGTAAACGCGAATTGTGTGTCTGTCTGCTACGCGCATCCCATGATGCGTAGCAGTTAATTATCTACTAAATTTATGTTCAAAGGATTCTGATGAAAGCTGAAGGGGTGAGTTGGATCGGCAGGGAAGACATTTGGCTATTTTATATCCCAAGGCTCTAGTTTACTTGTCTCTGGTGAAAGTAACTAATTTACAGAGTAAAAAGTGTGATGAAATATTAGAAGACAACTAAAATAAATAAATACTTATTACACAGATCTGACACAGAGCAAGAATGAAAAAGGAATGAACAATGTAAATCAAAGCAATGTAATAATTCCCGTAAACAGAGAAAGAGATATAGACATAGCGTCATCGAATATAGTATGCGATAGCGAGTCTTAATATTTCTATACTTTGTAGCGTTACAAATATAACCTGCAGCCCTACCGGCTTAAAATTGTCGCAATATCACATCCAAAAATATCCATAAGGATCGTACTTGTTTTGGTCCTTTTAACTGGCTTCGCGTAAGCTTTTTCAGGAATGGGTCGCAAACCACAGATTACTAGTCTAGTTCCATCGGTAAGTAAATTTCATGCTATCATGTTGATAAATTACAGGGCCGGACTTGACGACCCTTTTATTTTAAGTATATAACTTCGACTTTTAATTTCAGGTTTCCAAAGGATGAATACCTGAGACCTATGGATAAAAATGGATGGATAGATGGATGGATTTATCAGTTAAATATACCAGCAATATTACGACAAGTCCGTGTAATACTTGTAACGTATGTAAAAATTTAAAGAGATTGCTATACTTATGGTGTCTTCACAATACATTTACAATAATATTCATATATTGTTTGTTAGGCAGAACATTTTACTTTAATCCACTTCTGGTTCTTTATAGTACATATTGTAACACTAGCTTATGCCCGCGACTTTGTCCGCGTGGTTTAAGTTTGTTTGATTCCCGCGGGAACTCCTTAATTTTCCGGGATAAAAAGTAGCCTATGTCACTCTCCAGGTTCTCAACTATTACCCATGCCAAGAATCACGTCGATCCGTTGCTCCGTTGCGGCGTGATTGAAGGACAAACCAATAAACCAACAAACAATATTTGCATGCATTTATAATATTAGTATGATTTCTCGCTAGAAATGATATTCCGAATCAATGGTAGATTCACTTGGCGATTCATAAACACTAATTGTAAAGTTTATTTGAATAAATAATATGTGAGTTTAACCTGTTGTAATTTTTTTATTTAACCTTCTAACCTAATTTTTGGAATAACGATTCGATTCGATTGTTTTACAACATTTATTTGGCTTACTGTCAAGAAATTATTGTCAATAGGAACTTTAAGTTAAAATCTGGCGGTATTTATACGATATCCGTTGGTACTGTGCTTCTAAATAATATCTCCAGCACCTGCGCATCGACGCAGAGCGAGAACGACGCGAGAACCACTGGCCATGATACTGACAGAGTCCACAGTGACGTTATAACACGCAGCGCGGAGTTCACATTCGTGTTATTTCTGCCTATAACTATATTCATCAAATTGACTAGGGTCCCGCACGTGGTGGTGATTATCATCGCGGACCCAAGCCCGAAATAGACATCTGGCACAGGCCTCTATCCTATCGAGGCAGGCCTTAGCCAACTACAAACCGGTTAAAAGGTAGGAGCGTATGCCGAGAAAATATTTTTGAAAATTCATCCCATCGTAAAACAGGTATTTGAAATTTGTATGAAAATTGAATTTAACGTAAGCGAAGCTGCGGGCAAAACCTACCTACTCATAGATGAAATTACAATTTTCAATTTTGTTTCTACATTGCAGTTATGATAACTTGTGATGAAAAAGTCATAAAAGGACCTATTATTATTTTTAAAATCCTTACAAATTATAGCTTCCAAATGATAGGTAACGTTTAGGTCGTTGTTTTCCCACACGACTTAACCCTACATAGTAATGTGATAAGCAGCAACAAGGTGCGGCCCTGTGTTTTGTCTATGTTGCGTAATGTTTCCGTGTGGTTGAAATTGCCACGCTATTTTTTTCAATATATTGGATCTGCAGCTGCTTCCCTATATAAATCTGTGTTAAAAACCGACTAATTTGAATATCTATGGCAATCTAGCAATATATATCGACATCAGAGACAAGTAACATAATTGGACGTAGTTACGCAGAAAGGACTCAATCCACACTTTGGTCAAAAATGAGTTATTTATACCAAAGAGGTCCTAACGGTTGGTTCTATCACTCAGCAAAAAAGATCTGTGATACCACAACAATAAGTTAGTTTTTTTAATGATGAGAACCAAACCACATAAAGACGGGTATGTTTTTTACAAACCACTGTAACAACCCATACTTCTTGGGTCGTTTTTAATAAATCCGACTAGAAAGAAGCAGGTCTAGATTTAATATAACAGAATTGACTCAAAACACTTGAATTGTTTCAGTTAAATTACCATCATTTCAACCAGTAATTATTTTCATTAAACTAAAACGGCTCAAACTTTGTGGATCATTTCTGATAAACTGATTAACGAAGAAACAAGCCGATGTTGCATTCAGCTAAAACGACCCAAACGTTGTAAATCGTTTCAGTTAAATTACCTTCATAGAAACTAGTATACTATTTATTCAACAGAAACGACTCAAAGAACGTGGATCACTGTGTGAATCAGAACTAGCCGATTTTGGATTTAGCTACAATGACCCAAACTATGCGAGTTATTCTGAAAATATAAAACATATAAGAAATTTTCTGATTTAGTAACAATAACTTGCTGTTTGAGATTACAGTAAAAATAATAATTAATTATTCTGCAGCCTAAATATTTTTTTTACATTCATTTTATACAAATATTAATTTTGGCAACACTAAACTTTATTTTTTATACCTGAAACACTGTTTCTGTAATTTTTCACTTATCGCGCGTAAAAACTTGCTAAACCAGGTACATATTAGATCAGTAAACTTTTTAGTAATTTATTATTGTGTTGTGAAGTGGTCGGAATAATGAAACGGATTGATCGAATTTTAATTAGCGCCTTGAAGAATAACCCTTCAAAGATGGAAGAGTTCCTACAGCGTAAGTTACTTTTATAACCTAACAAAATATTTAACTTAAGTAAAACTCTGCCTTCTGGAGTTTACAGGTTTATAATATACCCACATTCACCTAGTAATTACAAAATTCAAAATAAACGTAGGTAGGTACTCTAGGCAACAAACTTTATCATTTTATTTTTTTACCGTGTTTTATTAAAACAGTGTTCGATTTTGCTTGTTGGTTTGTTCTGCTATTATGTAGATTCTATGTGAATATTACGTGAACATAAAAACAATAGAGTAGATAATTAGTTAAACAAATAATATCTTGCCAATAATAATTTGTTACCTAATATTTTGTACCTACCTACTTACAAAGTATACCTTGCCATATGGGAAGTTATGTTAATGCTTATGTACTTACTTTCAGATGATAAGAACGTTCCTGCTGCTTCTTTGGATCCCCCCATGAATGCACCTGTGATGGATCAGCTTGAATGTAGTAATTTAATTTGTTAATATTTTGTGCATACCTACTAACAAAATATAGCTTACCATATGCTTATGGAAGTTATGTTAATGCTTATGTACTTACTTTCAGATGATAAAAACGTTAATGCTGCTTCTTTGGATCCTCCCATGAATGCACCTGTGATGGATCAGCTTGAATGTAATAATTTAATTTGTTAATATTTTGTGGATACCTACTAACAAAGAATAGCTTACCATATGCTTATGGAGGTTATGTTAATGCTTATGTACTTACTTTCAGATGATAAAAACGTTAATGCTGCTTCTTTGGATCCTCCCATGAATGCACCTGTGATGGATCAGCTTGAATGTAATAATTTAATTTGTTAATATTTTGTGGATACCTACTAACAAAGAATAGCTTGCCATATGCTTATGGAGGTTGTATTGATGCTTATGTACTTACTTTTGGATGATAAGAACGTTCCTGCTGCTTCTTTGAATCCTCCAATGAATGCACTTGTGATGGATCAGCTTAAAAGTTATAGTTTCAGTTAATAATATTTTATACTTACCTACTAACGAAAAATACCTTGCACGTGCTTAGAATGGTGGTGCTTATGCAATTTACTGTTTTTTTCAGATGATGACAGGTCACCAGTGGCTCCAGTGTACTCACCTCTAACCCCTGTAGTATTTGAAATGACTAAACGCCAAAGTAATTTATAAATTTTCTTGTACCTCTCCTTGTAATTTACTTGCAGAATCTTTTGCAAACTACTTTTTGGTTATTTCAGGAAGGGAAAAAGATTCTTCGCCCGTACCTCCAATGTCTCCAAAAACTTTCGAACTCTTTGAAACATTAAGTAAAACATTCCCTTCAGAAATTGCAGAAGAATTTGTTGATTTTGACATGTCTAAAGAACAAAGATTGAATACAACGGGATTTAGAGTGCTTGATCAGGGTGAAAGAAACAAAGAGAACATCGAGAGTGACCAGGGAACCGATTATAGTTGTGATACAGACTCCGATTATGTTCCGGATAGCGAGGAAGATTCTGATAATTCAAATCATCGTTTAGTTAAAAATAAAAGAATATATACTGCTAACGTATTAGGATCAAAAAATAAATATATACCAAATAGTGAGAATAATTCTGAAGATGAAATCTCAAGATCATTGTTAGAAGCTCATGTACAAAGCGTAGAAAATCTGGAAGCAGTCGTAGGAACAAGTGCCAATACTGCAAGAAATACATACTTTGGTGAAGAAACTATTGACGATCTCTTTAATTTAGAAGTTCATAATAAAGATTCTGTTATGCAGGACTTAGAAACACCAAACACAAATCAGAAAGGACGTCCGAAAAAAGGTCGTAAAAGAAAATATCCTGATCATACATTAGCTCAGAAAAAAGAACGAAAATATAAAAATTTACCATACAATGCGAAAACCAAACGAGTTGAACCAAAAGTATTTCAAAACTACTTTTGTACATGTGCTAAACAATGTTTTGCCATGGTTTCACAAGAACAAAGAAGAAATGAATTTGAAAAATACATGAGATTGGGGACATATGAAGCGCAGCTATTATTTATAGTAAATAACGTTGTAGAAGAACCAAAAGCAAGATCATACACTGTCATAAACAATAAAACTGGGAAAAATAAACCACGAGCCTACAGAAGAAGATATTTTTTATGCGGCAAAGAAGTTTGTAAGAACATGTTCTTACATCATTTTCAAATATCTTCCAAAAAAATTGATGTCAGTTTGAAGAAAAAGCGATCTAATCAGTGTTTTAACGACCAAAGAGGTATACAACAGGGTGGCTGGAATAAAACGCCACAAGAAGATGTCGAGTTTATTAAAAGGGTAATAAATTCCCTACCTAAGTACAAGTCCCACTATAGGAGAGAGAACAATAATGACTGTCAGTACCTAAAAGTGGGGATGACTTTACAAAAAGTTTATGACATTTATTTGGATGAAATGAAGACACTGCACGGCGAATCTAAAAAGCCTGTATCATTTTCAACTTTTAAAAAGGTATATTACAGACATTTTAATTTGCGCTGCAAAAGTTTAAAAAAAGATACATGCAATAAATGTGATACTTTCACCCAAAAGATTAAAAATTGTACATCGACCGAAGAAAAATTTAAATTAGAAAAAGAAAAGGAAGCGCATTTGAAACTAGCTGAAGACCTAAGGCACGAGATGAATGAAGATTTGTCTCGAGCTAAAACAGATAAATCTTTTGAATGCCTAACATTCGACCTAGAAAAAACTCTCCCGTTGCCGCGCATCCCTACTAATATTGTGTTTTATAAACGCCAACTATGGCTATACAATAGTGGCATACATGCTGGTTCCAATGACACCGGCCACTGTAACGTATGGTTGGAAGGTGAAGCCGGTCGAGGAGCACAAGAGGTCGGATCTTGTCTGGTAAGATACATAAAAAATAATATTGGCCCAAACGTTGAAGAGCTAGCACTATGGAGTGACTGTTGCGGGGGCCAAAATCGAAATATAAAAGTAGTTTTAATGCTTATGGCTTTACTTAACTCACATCCAACTCTACAAACAATCAAATTTAAGTACCTAGAGTCCGGCCACACATTCTTACCTAATGATACAGACTTTTCCAAGATAGAATACCAGTTGAAGTTCCGTGAAAGGATATATACTGCCGAAGACTACATTAATGTAATGAAGAGCTGCAAAAAGTGGAATCCTCTCAGAGTTTATAGAATGCAGATGAAGGATTTCTTGTCTACATCTAAAATTGAAAGGAAAATAGTTAATAGGAAAACATTTATTACCAAAGAAAAAGTGAATTGGCTAAAAACAAAAGAAATTTGTATTAAAAGGAGTTGTAAACATTCCATATTTATGAAAATAGATGGAGAAGTTAGAGAGCTCAATATTGAAAAAAAATACAAAGGAAAAGTATTCAATATTTCTGAAGAAGATTTCGTTTTACTTTGGCCTGATGGCAAAGAAATTGCACAGGCAAAATTAGACGATTTGAAATCAATGTTCCATCTTATTCCTAAAGACTGCCTGGACTTTTACAAGTCATTAAAAGGAAGCGAATGTGAAGAAGACGTGGATGGGTTCGGAGCAGAACCAGATTTCGAGGTGGAGCAAGATGAGCTAAGTGACGAAAATCATGGAGAAAAATAGAACACTATAGTTTAAGAACTTTGTATTTTCAGAATAAATACGTATTTTGTAAAATAATAAATAATTTTTATATAAAATATCACTTTTTTCACATTTTTTTGTTACTTAGTTCCTTTCTGAGAAATTAAAAAAAAACACTTCGTAATGTTAAACCCAATTTAGCAAAAAGGACTCAAATCCACATTTTTCAAAATATCTCGAAAAATATGCATATTATCGTAATATACCTGTACTCACCAAAATACTAGTATTTTTGCCCATATGTGACAATATTTCAAAATATTCCAAATACAATATTATTGCAGGAATTATCATCTAAACTTTAAACCTCGATATCTCAAAACTAACTTTTTGTGGGTTGAGTCCTTTCTGCGTAACTACGTCCAATTATGATCGACATCGCAGTCTTCCAAATTTAACTGCGTTACCTATCTAATCAAGTATTAATTTAGTTTTTTAGTATTGGTAAGTCATTTATATACACCAAAAATAAGAGAGGACCCAAGATTGAGCCTTGTGGGGACACCCATTAAGGCAGACGAACCTTGAGACTTTACGTTATTTGCATACTTTTTGAGTTCTGTCGCATAAGTAAGAGGCAATGAGATCAAGTGTAACGCTTTTGATTCCATAATGGCTAAGTTTAACTATCAATGTTTTGTGATCGACACAAATCAAATGCTTTAGATAGGTCACAGAAACTTCAATAGCATTCTGTGAACGTTCCCAAGCATCGTAAATATGCTTTAAAAGTTTTGCGCCGGCATCCGTTGTATTACGGCTTTCAGTGAAGCCATACTGCTCGACATGAAGTAACTTATTAATATTAAAATGATATATTTGATTTAGGATGAAGTTTTCAAAGACTTTACGGCTCAGCTATAGTATACTGCCCGCTGAGTTGGATGTTCATATTTTTTTTACAGATAGGCCTTGATGAAGCCCTAGGCCTCGCACTAAAATATTTTACTCCGAATTTCAATACTTTTCGAGATATAATTTTTTGAAAATCGCAAATTTTCACCACTTTTCACTATTTATTACGAAATTTGCCATAGATTACAGACTCATTGATCTTTAGTTGACGTACTAAAGTTTCGTTTTACGTATTAGAATCCGTTCCAAACATAAAAAGATTACAAAATATTAATAATCGAGTAATAATCAAATTCAAACCACAAAAAATGTCTATCATAGCATTTATTAGGCATAATAGTATATATTTTCTGTACATGGACGATTTTTATAATCATCGGATAAAACATCCGAGTTTTGTGTACGGATTATTGGAAAAAAAAATGGAACGCGTGCGTTGGCGCCAAAGTGTCCAAATGTTACTATTGAATTCAAATTTCATACCTATGAGTCATCGTTTTACGCGCTTTTCAGTTGAGAACATTTTTATATGTCGCCGGCTCGCTTCGCTCGCCACCTCCCCCCTTCGCTCCACTCGGCCTCGTAGGCTCGCTTCATTCAGGGGCGACGAAGCGAGTCTTCTGGCGTAGTCCATTCCAATTAAGAAATTAACCTCTTTCCCCCCACTCCCTCCCTCCCTCAAAGCCACTTTTACCCATTCTCCGTCTTAACTATCAGAGCTAAGCAGAATTTCGGTAAACTAACCTCAAAATTTTAAAAAATTAATATCTCGGAAACTACTAAAATTCGGAACGTCTTACTTGCAGGGGGGTATATCACCCCCCCTCCCCCCCCGCCGCGTGCAGTATACTATAGCCGAGCCTGGGACAATATCGTTTATTATGTTTGATATAACTTTCACTCACCTGTGGTATTATTATTACATTGTCTCCTCTTGCTATATTTACTCTATGAGCAAGCGCAGCAAGTCGGCGCAGTGGATGCTCGAGAAATAAAACAAGATTGTAAAAATAATGTAAAGTTTAATAATATGATTCAAGTAGAAACCGTTAAAGAAGCCGCATTTTGAATGCTAATGTTTTCCAATTTTTAATTGGGAATACCTTTTATCTCGGTTGCAAAACTTTCGCTTACTTCTATTTAGTCGTAGGGTTAACATTTCAATAAGTATATAAAATATCAATCGATTCATTTCGAACGTTCGATACAAAAATTTAAGTATAAAAGTTTTAGTAAGTACACTTTGAGATTCAATAATGATTCATCACTTAAAAATAATAAAAATCTATAAAAATACAAGTACATCTGGCGATTAATACGATGAGGAGCGCCGCGGCGGGAGCGAGCCGCGCCGTCCGCTAGCCTGCTCCCTGGTGTGCGCTGGCTTTCACTGCCATGCCATTGTCGGCTTTGCGCACGCATAAACTGTATCTAAATTACTGCGCGCTACCTTTCGCCTCGAGTCGCGTTGAAGCTCTCGGACTCCAGGAGTTGGGTCAATTGATTTTTGATTATATTTCAACGTCAGCAGTTGATTATGACTTGGCAGGTGAAAAATGCTCTTCGCTGCGCAGATGTGCGCCGGCTCTAATGATTACGGTCCGATTGGTCCACATCTCAATATACATTTTTACAATATAAATATAACAATAGCTGCACGCAACGGCCGGCGAGGCCGCCAGGCGCGACATAAGCCCACAGGCAGGCAGAGCAGTTACGATCATTCACAAATGCAATAGGGCTTCGTTGGAGAGCGCGTAGGAATGTCGCTACTAATTCACTTGTGCTCGAATACTACACTAGTACATCAACCATAGTTGTGCAGAAAGATAGCAGTCCTAGCGCCGGCTTCAAATACTTCGACGATAATACGCAAACGATCGGAGTCGGAGGCTTGCATTACACGTTCAATAATTAGGTGTATATGTCACCATAAAATTGCAAAAACTCTAAGATTGTAATCTAAGTAGCGAAGTTGTGAACTGTCGACAGATTACAATTTAACGCATTATTTTTCGGTAGATCGCAATCTGTTGGTATATTAACCCGATAGAACCTCGGGCACTACCTGGTTGTTTATGTCGAACCCTAACCTAACCTACAAGAAAGACAATAAAACGTAAATACAATGCATATAAAAAAAATTGACACTCAGAACATTGAACGGTTCACAATCATTCGACAGTTTACAATTTCGCTAGTTAGATTACAATCTAACGGTTTTTGCAATCTTATGGTGACATATACAAATCAGTTAAAATCAATCGCCTCAACTGAGCGATCCGTTGCGGCTGCCGCATACTGCAAGAGAATATGGTTTGAAACTCAAATATCGGTAGAGGATTTTAAACGGTCTGCGCGCGCTTGAATCTCCGCCAGTTAAATTGAAGCGAAACAATTATTAGCTACGTAGTACGTGTGAGTGACTGTTTTCCGAAGGTGCTCGATTCAGAACTCAGAACTATTTTGACAGAACAATCAGCAAAATTGGAACCGGAAAAATTCTGCATGTGCTAACTGCTACTTTGACAGAATTCGTACAAAACGTCCCATTTTTTCCTGGTAACTCGGCGTTTCTGCAGGCGGGCTAAAATAATTTATTCTTCAGAAAAGCATAGTGAACTATGCCAGCCGCTTATACATATTATTATCTATATTAGGCCAAGGATTTGTGTTCAGACTTAATTTGGAGCATTTTCACATTTCGGCTTCGTGCGTTGTGACGGAGGCGCGAGGCGCGAGGCAGGGTCCGAGGCGCGAGGCAGGGCGCGAGGCGCGAGTCACCAGTCGCCTCACATGCCCGACTCCACGATGCCCTCGTCGTCTGCAACAGAGCGGCGCGTCAGTACAGCGTCGACGCCTTATGCGTCCGTAAGCAGTTGCACGTTATTATAAGTACACGAAACCAAACCTAATGTTTACAAATGGAATATTTGTTAAATAAGTGAGCGTCAGAATCCTAATATTATTAATTTGGAGGCGAAGATCACGCGAAAACAAAAAAAACGCTTAACGCGCATGCTCTTCTCTCTCGGTCGGCGTGTAGTAGGAGTAACTAACGTTAATAGAGAGGAGGAAAGTGTCATTAGTGATTCGTTAACGCGGGGCGACAGTCGAGTGAGCGGCCATGCCTACAGGCTGCAGGGTGACGGTTACTGAGCGGCGGAGCTGGAGTGACGCCGCCGCCGCCGCCGCCGCCCGGCTACGACGCCGACGCGAGGCTGCGCTCGTAGCCGCCACTCGGCGAGCCGACAGGAGCCGCTACTGGAGCGCGTCGAGGGGACCGGCGTGTTCGTGCGCGTCTGCTCCAGAGAAGGGACAGAGATCACAGAGGCCAGGCTCACAGCGAACTGTTTGTAGAGAGTCAGAAACGCGTCGGGAGCGCGTGCCGGGGTCATCCTGTGATTCGGCCCGTACAACCGAAACGTTGGTGGTGGTGGGTCCAGCATTTGTTCGCAAAAGTGAACACATATCGAATGTACAATATGCCTAATAGTGCAGGACACTTTCAATAAGTGCGTTTAAAACGCAAGGTTGAAGTGCTCACACGCAGCCCGCGCCCGCCGCCGCCGGACGGACGCGCGGTCGCAGCTATTACACTTGCCACGGAATTTCATATTTTCCAATTCGTAATCGAAATGACATAAATTTTTATATCTAAGATGGCCGTCGTATTTTTATTTAAAAAATATATATATATATATTTAAAACAGTACAGCGTCGCGAACGCGTGAACGTCGTTACCTTCGTAGGCGGCGTTGTGGTGGTGGTTGGGCGGCTGCGGCGGCGGCGGCGCGAGGTCGGCGCCCTCGAGCGCGGCCACCACGCACTGGTGGATGCAGATGTACTGCTGCTCGGTCTGCACCATCCACACGCGCTCGCGCCGCAGCGCGTGCACCATGCCGAAGATGTCGAGCGTGTCCGCGCGCGCCGCCAGCTGCTGCAGCGCGCGGTCCAGCGCGATGAAGGTGCCCGAGCGGCCCACGCCCGCGCTGCAGTGCACCACCACGGGCCGCGCGTCCGGCGCCGGCGGGCAGCGCTCGCGGAACGCGCGCACGAAGCGCGCGAGCGCGGTGGGCGGCGAGGGCACGCCGAAGTCGGGCCACGTGGTGAAGTGGAAGTGCGCGACGACGCGCTGCTCGGCGGCGCGGCACACGGCCAGCTCGGTGACGGTCCAGTCGGGGTAGCGGCTCTCGTTGAGCGCGGTGACGGCGATGTCACCGTAGTACACGGGCCGCGTGTCGTACGGCCAGTAGCGGTCGCACTTCTCGCGGCCCTTCTCCACGCAGCGCGTCAGCATCACGATGGCGCGGCTGCCCGACTCCCAGCACATGCGCCAGAAGTCGTCGCGCGTGCAGTGCAGCGGGCCCTGCGTCACGATGAACTCGCGCGGCGACGAGTGCCCCGGCACGTAGTTGGCGTTGATGTAGTCGCTGCCCTCCTCGTCGTCGACGGGCTGCAGCTTGTAGCGCGAGTGGTCGTACGGCAGGATGTTGGTGAAGCGGTTCTTGGGCCGGTTGACCGGCAGGTCGGCGGCGGCGCACGGCTGCTCGCGCCCCACGTGCTTCAGCTCGTCGAACTCCTCGCTGAACCGGAAGTCCGAGTCCGCCGACATCAGCCGGTAGTGCTCCACGAAGTCGGCCACGCGTACCGGCCGGCTGGCGGCGGGCGCGGCGGCGGCGGCGGGCCGGCGGCGCCGCCGCAGCAGCAGCGCGCCCGCCGCCGCCGCCGCCGCCAGCGCGCCCGCCACCGCGCCGCCTGCGATCCAGCCCGTGTGGTCCGCCTCTGCGCACGCAAAGACACGCGCGCGTCACGACCGGGGAGCGACTTGCTCCGACGCACATTATACGTTGACCCGCAGGTTCGCCCGATAATGAATACATAAAAATTGCTATTTCTACTCGGGAAGCCTGCGGCTCTACTATGCAAATAAGTTATGGACACATTAAAAATTCAATACAGGATGCTGTTGGGCATGCCGCGATTTTGTGCAGCGTCAGATATGATGCAAATAAGGGAACTGATGATTTCTATGATATTATGCGGAACAAGTCACCATCACCGCTAACAAGGCTGCTGCCGAGTACCAACCGCACCCTGAACATGTTCGTGAGAAAGATGGACTCACTGATGCTTGAACACCTTATTCAGGTATTGGTGAGGCCACAGTTATGTTAAATATAATTTTTTTTCTGTGTGTGTTACTGTTAATCCGGTTCGAAGGACCAAAAGGTTGTGAGGTGCTGTTCTTTGTGGTGATAAAATTATAAACATATGTTTTAGTGGACTGTATTTGCTGATATATGACAAGATGATATTGATTGGGCTTCGAGCCCAGAGTGAACTCCTCCTCGGTGTCGGAGGGAATCGCTAACGATGTGCACTCACCCGTGTAGACAACGGCGTACGCGGTGTCCGTGTACTTGTCGTGCGCGGTGAAGGCGCGCAGCTTGACGTAGTAGCGCGAGCCCGGCTTGAGCGGGCCGTTGCAGTAGCGCGCGCCGCCCGCCTCGCAGCGCTCCGAGCCCAGCGTGAACTCCTCCTCGGTGTCGGAGGGCGCACGGAACGGGAAGTAGGGCTCGGAGGCCTGGTAGGGCGGCCACACCGGCAGCCGCTGCACGTCGCGCCACGCGGGCAGCGCCAGCGGCGCCTCACGCGGCTCCTCAGCCACCACCAGCGTGTACGCGGTCACGTTGCCGTTAGCGGGCGAGAAGTCGTCGGCGCGGAAGCGCACCGTCACCGTGCTGGCGCTACGACGCACGGCGGCGGGCAGCGCGCGCGGCCGCGGCGGCGCCGCGATGGCGGTGCGCGCGCGCCACTCCGCCGCCGCGCCCGCGCCCGCGCCCGACCACGCCGCCAGCCGGAACACGTACGCCTCGCCCGCCGTCAGACCTGCGCGCGACACGCTACACTTTAACTAGCAAACGATCGATGTCTCACGTTTCCACTGATTACATTCAATTGTTAGATTATAAACATTCAAAATATATTTGCACGCCAAAATTGGCAAGATATGTAGATAAGTCTTAACCTTAACACCTTTGTAAGTATATTGCATTTACGGTCGCTGTCTGAAAATGTTTACCAGTTTTCAAATTAGATTCTTTACAACACTAAGTGCAATAAAGTCTTAATCACCTTTTAGCTCAGGCTACTTGTGCAAGCTATGTATGGGCACCCTAGAATAAAAAATGTAAAGCTGATCCCATCAAATACATAAATGTAAAATGAGAGCCAAGTTCAAAATTGTGATATATATGCCTTGGTTGTTGACTGCAGCGACAAAAGAAGTGAGATCTAAATGGGTGCCAAGTTCAATGGTCAGTCCTGAAATTTATTTATAACAACATATAATATTTTATAACAACTTAAAATATCATTTCTTCTTATAACTTAGTATAAAATGTTGAAGACTAAGGCTTTGGCTTGGCTAGTTTTCATATACGAATTATAGCCTTCACAAGTTGTAAAGCTGTAAGTTCTTATTTTATTCTTCCGAAAATTTGGCTAGCTGGTAGAAACTGTACTTTTAGGTACCTACTTAATAATAATTCGTATATGGAAACTAGCCAAGCCAAAGCCTTAGTCTTCAACATTTTATACTAAGTTATAAGAAGAAATGATATTTTAAGTTGTTATAAAATATTATATGTTGTTATTGTACGGGAGCAGGTGATATGGCTCAACCGTAACAAAGGATGATCATCCTCCGAGCGGGTGTTGTGCTCGGGGACCACTGGTCCGACCGTTCATCGTTGGAGGTCGTATATATAGCGTAATTCAGAGAACGCTTCGTAATCGTGAGTTGGGCTCTTCGTGGTCGAGTGAATCGTACTAGTAATGCCATCTATTGGATTATGTGCGGACTGCGAAGACCGCCACATTATAAATAAATTTCAGGACTGACCATTGAACTTGGCACCCATTTAGATCTCACTTCTTTTGTCGCTGAAGTCAACAACCAAGGCATATATATCACAATTTTGAATTTGGCTCTCATTTCACATTTATGTTTTTGATGGGATAAATAAATTGCAGGACTGACCATTGAACTTGGCACCCATTTAGATCTCACTTCTTTTGTCGCTGCAGTCAACAACCAAGGCATATATATCACAATTTTGAACTTGGCTCTCATTTTACATTTATGTTTTTGATGGGATATCATTACTTTTTGTACAGAAATTATTGAACTCAATCTCAAACTCAAAACATATTTATTCAAAATATGTACCTACAAAGTACACCTTCTGAACGTCATGCTTACAGAGCATAAGAGGTGATGGTGATAATTAACTACGGTATCTTAAAACTAAAGCTACGAGGGTTCCAAACGTGCCCTGGTCTGAGAAGAGCCCGCAATAAACTCCGCTTTTTTTTTATTATCACCATGTCACAAATATTTGAAATTATATATATGTACTTATAATATAACATTACATAATCAGCCGCTGTAACAATTCATACCAATGCCTTGCTATCATTCAAATAATCCTTTACACTGTAATAGGACTTTTCTATTAGTTTAGTTTACGTTTTACATTAGTAGGTACTTATTATTCGGTGTAAGGTCAGTGTGTCACCCACCAGTAATTCTATTGTACGACTCATTGTACAAGATAATTAAAGACGAGAATTCTCAAGAAAAATATATAGTGTACCTAGAGTTACACTGACATTGACAGATTACATCTATGGTCAGACAATTAATCAATCAATTATGATTGCAAAAGTTCAAAATCAAAAGTTTTTAGTGAAACATTGAAAACAAGCACGGTAAACAGTCGATATCACTAAAACCACTCTATACAATGAATACAAATCACAATGACTGACAGCTTGAACTGACGACTTCAAATACGTTTCTTCTTTTCTGTCAATGACGTTTCGTTGCACAAAATGCATGAATACGAAGGTAAGGTTTTAATGCAACTATATTATTATTAATTATTATTTACATTAAAATAATAATTATGTGTCATTTTCTATAGTTAAGGAGGTTACTACCACCGCTTAAAGCAGTATTGTTTCAAAATAACGGTTGAATGTCACGTACTTTGACGTCCTTAAAATAATGATTATAACACTACAACATAAACGTCAACAGTATTAAAATAATACGGCTTTAAGCAATGGTAGTATGCCCCGTGTCAGAGTTTTGATCTATACCTAGGTAGATCATAAAAATGACGATTTTTGTACGTTTATATCTAAATAACCATTTGAGGTGTGCTTATGAAATTTGGAGCACATATGTATCTCACGGGTCTCAATATATGCGCCAAATTTGACATGTTTATGTGAAATAGTTTTTGAGTTATGAGGGGGTCAAAAGTGGCTCCAAATGGTTCGCGTAATATTACACACGGTGCTGCTCGCCAGTTTTTTTGAACTTTGGCTGGACACGCTTCCGCGTGTCTTGATTTTTGGCACAAGTGTTCCTTGGGGTCTGAGTAGTACTTTTAGTAGGCCTTCCCCCCTACGCCCTCAAACGACTCCCCGACCGCAGTATTTGGTTATTTTCTCAAAAACTATTACAGCTGAAAAAAAACATCTATGGCGAAAATAATCTACATCAAATAATCTACCAAATGACATTTAAATCATTATGATCGGATAAATAATTTTCGAAATATGCCGGCTCTTTTTATTTTTATTTAATGCCTTTAAAAAAATATCAAACATTACACCACAATTTTGCAGACTAAAAACACAGGCTGGCGTTTGTAAATTGCTGACAAAAAGATCGACGAAGTTATATCACTAAAGTTCACAAAATGTAGCATGATAATTTACTTATTTTAAATATATCTGTTTAGTAAGAATGACAAACAAACAGATTTTATTTTAGATATTAATGTAACTCACGTTAGTCTTATAGCTTAAATAGTCTAGGCAATAAACATAATAATAATTATTTATTACATATAAATATACATATATTATAAAATATAGTAATGTTTTTCAACCAGTTCAAGTTTAGTATAAAGTTTTTAAATAAGAACAGTTAGTGCAACAGTGTTAAGTAAGATACCCACTAGTTTAAGCTATAGCAAAGAGCATAAAGAACCAGGGGTAGAGGTACAACTCCATACAACGGGTACCATAGTTCTAAAATAAATTCTAGATGGCGTTACTTGTCTCGAATAAGTATAAATTTTGTTTAAATCAACCGAAACTCAATGAAAACATGTATTTTGTTGTTTTACTTTATTTTACCTATTTATTTATTAAGTTTAATTATCTATTAAATATAAAATTTTCATAAAATCCGATAGCAAAAAGTTTATTTCAAAGCTTTCGTTTTAACGCCATCTAGAGCTAAGCAGAAGAACTACAGGGTATCAGCGATGATAAGTAGATTTTTGAATGCTTTTTGCTTAAGTATGGAGTTGTACCTCTACCCCTGGTTCTTTATGCTCTTTGGCTATAGGTACTTCTATAGTTAAAACAAAAATTACAGGATAAGGTGTTCTACATAATACTATTATTATAACTTATTTCAACAGATCATGTCATAAAGGAATTTAAATTCTTCAGATGATCTTTCTAGGAGATTTTTTTAATATTAGATTTTAGTTTTTCTTTGATGAAGGGGGCTGGGCACATAGAATTAAATTAGATGTCTCTGTAGGAAGATTGTTAAGCAGTTTCGGGGCCGCAGCTGTAAAATGGGAAGTGGGAGGGGGGGTTGTGGGATTGGGGAGAAAAGAGGACATCATTTGTGCCTAAAATCAAAAAGTCGTTATTTATTTAGGGGTTAATTTCTATTTATTCCATAGTATTATGCTAAGTCTACATGACTACCACCGGTTCTTACACAACAGCAAGATATATTTCGAAAAATATTTGTCCTATCAAAATACACTAAAAACTATTTTAAAGGTAATTTAATAATCTTTGTACTGACAGCTATTTTCCTAACTCTAATACTTTTTCTTGAAATTATAAAACATTTACGAATTTTACAAAGGTTTAGTTTTTTATTCTCCAGTTAGGCAGCCATATTTCTGGAACTTTTAGTTCTATCAAAATAAACTAAAAACTATTTTGAAGATAATTTATTGAAGTTCATCTTAGCTTCTGATGTTTTTTTTCCTAGTTCTAATAGTTTCTTTGAAAATTCAAAAACATATCCGCGGTAGTCGAAAAAAAAATTTCTTTGAAAATAGGTTGCCGTATTTCTCGAATTATTGGCCCTATCTCAATTCACCAAAGACTTTTTTGTAGGTAATTTAGTGAAATTTAATTAATTTCACTAAGTTATCTACAAAAAAGTCTTCCGAAGATTTCTTCCAGCTATAATAGTTTTTGTGGAAATTGCAAATAACATGGGATTTTAGCATTTTTTTTTTTTTTCGTACACATGGTTAAAATATGTATATTCGAAATGATTGGTCCTATCTTTATGAACAAAATTTTTTAAAATAAGTGGTTGAATGGTGTTTATTTTTACTTCTGGGAGTTTTTGCCTAGCTCTAATAGTTTTCTAGAAATTACAGAAGACAAAATTTGGAAAAATATTGTTTTTATGTTAACTACGGCAGGTATATTATAGAAACTATAAGTGCTATTGAAATGAACTAAAACTATTTTGTAGGTAATTTAACTATGTTTCTTACTGATTTAATCATTTTTTTATAACTCTGTTATTTTTTTTCGGAAATTAAAAACAACGTACACGGTATTTGCATATTATAATTATATAATAATATAATTCTTTATCTTACACAATAGGTAGGCATATCTCCAAAACTATTACTCTTATCAAAATAAACTAAATATCATTTTATAGATAATAAAATAGCCTTTCATTTGGCCTAGGGGGGGGAATTTTTAAGAGGTACTTCTCAGACCCCAAGGAACACTTGTGCCAAAAATCAGCTTTAATTTTTTTTAGGGTTAATGGTTATTAGGCCCGTACTACTTATCAAGGTATTTATTACGTTTCAATGTTTTGTTAGAAACACCACGTTGGCAGCACCGTTTTGCGCGTCTGAGGTTCACGCCGCTCGCGACTTGGGCGAGTTGTCTGTGGTCGTGACGTCAGCGCCCCTCCACGGAGGAAAGATGGTGGCGTAGCGACAAGGCAACGGGTGTTGAGACGCGACGGCATTCTCGATTCGAAATTTGATCAGTGCACACTGTAATATTATTATACCGACTTTTATTTATCTGGGGGTTTCATTTAAAATCAGAAGTGTGTAGTAACTTACGCTATGGGGAGGAAACGGTCGAAACGCAAACGTGCTCGTTCCACATCGAGCTTTTCAAGTGCCAGGACTCCTTCGCCTCGGAGGAAACTTAATAAGGTATCTCGTAAAGATGCTGAGACTGTGAGTACTTTGAACAATATAATACCTGACTTTGATCCTTTGAAGGACGATATAAATGCATGGCTTAACATTGTACAATCTTACGCTCGAACTTTTGCATGGTCTGACGAGACAATTCGATTCCAAGCTCTAAATAAATTGAAGGGGTCTGCTAAAGTCTGATATGATTCATGCGTACAGACGATAAGTGGCCCGAATGGAAATGGAGTGATTTGAAAGCGAAATTGTCAGTTAGCTTTCAAATTTAAAGAAATATGTTTGAACTGTTAAAAGAAATCATTGAAAAGAAACCGGTTGATAATCAATCTTTGTACGAATTTTATTTTGAACAGAAATGTAAAATTTACCGTTTGTGTTTAAACTTTTCTGAAAAAGATATTGTTTCAATTATAGTAGGTAACATCAGTGATTGTGTCTTTAGAATCTAGTAATTTTAAAACATGCAACGATTTAGCTAGTTATTTACATGGGCGTATTTACAAGAAAACTGTTAAACCAGTAGGTGGTTTACGTGACGGACAAGTTAAAACGGGAAGTAATCAGGGGGCACCGCCCGTTAACCAAAGTTCGCAAGTTAATACGAACAGTGCAAATCTTCCCAGTCCCCCAAATGCTAGCACTGATAATATAAATATAAACCAAACCCGTAAGGTTATAAAATGTTACATTTGTGGGGGTAATCATAAAAAACAACAGTGTGAGGCAAACAGGTGTGATTTTTGCGGTAAAAGGGGCCACCAGGAATCCTTTTGCTACCATAAAAGGAATTCGGGGAAACCGGTTATCAAACCGGAACAACAGGACATCAAATTTGTCTCTTCGGATACGAAAAACAAGTTTGTAAAGAACGTGTATATTTTCGATACTTGTCACGAGGCTTTTATAGATACTGGAAGTAGTTGTAGTTGATGAATAAAGTACTTGGTAGTTTGAGGTTTGGGAAAGTGATTGTATATTTAGATGACGTGTATTTGATTTCGGAAACTGTAGAAGAAAACATGCAATTACTTGAGGAGGTTTTACAAATATTTAAGGAAAATGGTTTGACGTAGAATCTGAAAAAGTGTCATTTCGTTAAGCGTGAGATTGAATTTTTAGGGTACAAAATTAAGCCAGGGTGCGTTATGCCTAACGAATCCAAACTGGATGCAGTAAAGAACTTTCCAACACCCAAGACAGTACACCAGCTTCGACAGTTTTTGGGCCTTATAAGTTACTTCCGGAAATTTATACGGAATTATGCAATCTTGTCCACTCCTCTCACAAAACTGTTGAAGAAGGATACTGTTTGGGAATGGGGTGAGCTCCAAAACCAAGCGTTCTACACTTTGAGGGATAAATTAACCTCTGAAAGTATTTTGGCTATTTTCGATCCAACTAAAGAAACTGTTTTGTATACAGATGCGAGTAGAGAAGGTGTAGCTGGTATTTTAACCCAAATAGGGGACGAAGGCGAAAAAGTCGTACATTATTATGGTAGACAGACTACAAACGATGAAAAGAAATATTACTCTTTTGAATTAGAACTCTTGGCTATAGTTTGTTCAAAAGTTTCGGTTGTATTTGTTAGGTTCTCACTTCAAAATTATTACGGATTGTAGTAAGGTTATAGATACGCATTGACTAAAAAGGACATTGTTCCTCGGATAGCTAGATGGGTGTTGTCGACTCAGGAGTTCTCATTTGAAATATTACATAGAGAGGGTAGTCGAATGCAACATGTAGATGCTTTGAGCCAAAACCCTGTGCCGTCCGGGGAAAAATCCGAAACGGAGATTATTATTTCAATCACGGAAGGGGATTGGTTACTTGCGGTGCAGTTACAAGACCCTGAGTTAGTGAAAATTAAAGAGATGCTGGAATCAGGACAGGCCGAAAATAATAAAGAGATTTTCAATAGTTATGACTTGTTGGGAGCAAAGGTATATAGGCAAACGAGTCATGGCCGTCTTTGGGTGGTACCAAAGAACTGCATTTGGCAGATTATAAAATGTAACCACGATGACGTAGGCCATTTCTCCTTAGATAAAACGGTTGAACGTATACGTACACTGTACTGGTTTCCAAAGTTACGTAAAACAGTTAAAAATACAGTAAAAATTGTTTGAACTGTATTTATCACAAAAATAAAGGGGGACCAAAGGAAGGGAAACTATATCCCTTACCTAAATATGCACAACCGTTTCACACATTACATCTAGACCATCTAGGTCCCTTCGTCACTACTAAAAACAAAAATAAATATTTATTGGTAGTAGTAGACGCGTTTACAAAATTTGTATTTATATCCGCGGTTCGTAAGACCAACACAGCTGGCGTAGTTAGGGAGTTAGAGAACATATCTAAAACGTTCGGTAACGCTAGACGAATAATCACTGATGCAGCATCGTGTTTTACTTCGGGTAAATTTTCTCAATATTGCGCGAATAGGAATATTAGATTGCATATAGTGGCAACAGGCGCGCCGCGCGCAAATGGACAGGTTGAAAGGTTTATTAAAACTATTGTAACGAGCGAGGAGCGGGGAGCGAGAGTGAGGGGTAGCAGTGAGTAGGAGGAGTGGGGAGAGGAGAGGAGAGGTGAGGAGAGGAGAGGAGGGGAGATGAGAGGAGAGGTGGCTACGTATAAAACACGGACATCGAGCCGTGCTCGGGCATTATTATACATTATTATACTGTGTATTTTTGAAGTGATGTGTTGTAAATTATTGTGAAAGTGAAATAAAAGTTGCTGTTGATTGTGTATATAAATTTAAGTCTTTCATTTCTGACCGTTCGTAACAGTCAGAAGTGGGATGAATAAGCCCCACAAAAATCTCACAAGGAAACGGAGAAAAACAGGAACGTATGTGAGGTCGAAGAAGATGCGAAAATCAGATAGAACCTGAGGTAATTCGACAGTAGTTGACATCACGAGTAAGTTCCAGCGACAAGGATAACAGTTTGCAAAAACCTGTTTGATTTAGCTGTAATGAGACAGGACACTATTGCAGAGCAGTGTACAGAGATACCAGAGGTAAGCGATTCTTTTTGTTAATGAGGAGAGTAGAGTAAGATAAACAAGTTGTAGGTATAGTCGCTGGGTAGTCACTAGGTGAAATAGATGTGGGGAATATTGGTACCCAAGCGGTGTGATTTTATCGATTTATTGATATCACATTCAGATTGCTTTGCCAGTTCACCAAAAGATTTAGGCGAGACGCATTTTAGAGATATTGTAGTTGGGAGCATTAAGGGAATTAACCTACCCACATTTAGAGAATCTATGTTCTGTTTAGTTTCTGTGTATCGGGTTAGTGGTTTTCTGTTTTTTCGGCATACTGCCACAAAGTAAATCACGTTACCCAGCAAGACTTATAGGAATCGAACCCCACGAGCCAATCATACTATGTGCAGGGTACCATCGCGGGCTAATTTATTTGCAGAATACCTTCGCGTGCTAATTTATTTCTTTGTTTCATGTGAAATGTATCGTTGGTGAGCGTGGTCGGGCTCTGGCGGTGTACAGCCCGCCTGCTGATGCTTCCCGCGGCATGATGCTGCCTAGCAGCACGCCATGCGGTCGCGTAGCGCCTTACGTGGGCGCTGCTTATAAGAATGCCACCACCGGTATCGTATTGTTTTGGGCATGTGGCCTGGTGTGTCGACGCAATCGCGAAGTGAAAACTGTGAGTCCGTTCCATATTTTTTATTTTGTGTAAATTTATTACGTTTGAAACTATTTACTAAGGAGTTATAAAGGGCGGATGTCCCGAAGCAGATTCAGGAATAATGAAGTCCTTTTTGGTGTTTATGGATATAATAAAGTAGTTTACATAATAATATTGAACAGAAATGTAAGATAGGTATGTCCGTTCGTTCCGATGTTAGGTATACGAAGGCGGCGAGTATAGTCGGAATTGGATCTTCTATGGAAGTTGAGACGCGCGGTATACGTGCTGACGAAGCGCAGTCGTCCAGCGTAACAAAGGAGCGCCCTACCTACTACTAGGTTACTAAGGTACTTTGGATTTGTTTGCTTTGTAATGCATTACATAGATGCGTGTTGGTTGTTAATTATTATGCTACCCACATTACAACGGTCATTTAAGCGTATTGTGTTACATGGAAAGATGTTTCCCGGTGATTCTATGTTCAGTGTTCAGTGTTTTCGTTGACAGTTTAAAGTGGATAGATTCATTATGAATAATCTGATTACATTGATTAAAGCTCCCGTTACTATCCTCGCGGCGTGTAGGTGTTTCCGTTATAATTTTAGAAGCGGGGCTGCGTCGTAGTAAGAATGGTGAATCTGAGTGGTTTTCTTATCGCCTGGCCGGCGCGATGCCTTTTCCAAGTGTTTGTGGGTGGGTGTCTGTCGTGAGTTGGTGACTGTGAGCTGGTGTGGTTCGCTGTGTGGTTCGTGTGTCGGTCGTGCAGCGTGCGTGGCGCGAGTGTTGCCATGGTGTTTGATGGTGTGTGAACAATGACTGTTTGGGGTTAATCTGACCAATGATCTTACCGCAGTATGGTGGTTGCCTTGTGTGGTTGCTATGCGGGGATTTGAAAGGTGCTTTAAGTCATTATTGTCGCTGTTGTGATGCTTGAGCAGGTGTACCAGAGCTTGCTTGGGATTCAGATTTGTGATAGGGTGGACTTTGCTGGATCCTGGGTTTGGGGACCTTATAAATTATTTGAAGTTCTTGATGGTGACGGATGTTTTGAGTTCTTTGACTGGTGATCATAGTTGCAAGTGCGCTCCCGATAGCTCCGAATGTACCTGAATGTGAAGTTCTCTTGGAGTTTGATTGCGATGAACAGGTTGAAGATGTTTAGGCGTGCACATTTGGATGGGTGTAGCTGCAGACGTGTCGCGTTCGGCCTCTGTATCGGTGTAATGAGCGTCCGATTGTGTGGTGTAGCCTGGGTCTCTGAAGGGACTACAGTTGGTGGCATGGTGTTGCTCGGGTCTCGAGGAGATTACTGTTTTGGCCTGGGGTAGCCCGGGTCTCTGATAAGACTGCAGTTGATTGCACGGTGTGGCTAGAGTCCCCATGGGGATGCAAGTGTTTGGAGGAGAGATGGTCGCTACTAGCTGCGTGTGGCCGTTGGGCCAAGTGCTGAATGTTTCCTTTGATGGATTGTGAATTGGGTGACTGTTGTTTTATTTTGGATCAGTAGGAGCTTTTCAAGGCTTGATCCAGATCACAACCAAGATGTTTCTTGCAATTGGGTGAATTTAATTGGACCCTATAGAGTTATGAGTGGTTTTACCAGGAGACGGGTGTCTAACTTGAGCTCTGTTATTATTGAAGCTTCGTAAGGTACCTGACTTGAAATACAATAGACAGGACTTGGATAGTGATCTGAATGGTGACCCGGGTGATGACGTCTCTGTTACCTAGTTTTATGAGTTGCCTAGCAAAGCTTATTTCTTTCCTTGGTATGTTGCTGTTTTGTGGCTTTTGTGGATTGCGTTGCTCTTGAGTGTGAGTAACGGATGGAGATGTTTGGTTTGGTTAGGTCGACGGCCGGATACAGGTTGTCAATTGTGGTCGTAGGATGGAGGTTGTGAGTGTTCTGGTGATCAGATGGAGGTTTACAGTGAGTGTGTTTGTGGTGGGATATACGTCACATTGGGGAGCTTCGCAAGGTGATGAACCTTGGTTCGTTTCATTTGACTTAGGTGTGTTAAGAGATTTTTGTTTGTGTCGTTCGATGAGCTACTTTATTTGGGTTGATTTAAATTGGAGGTATTTGAATAAAGGTTGACTTGATATACAGACGCCAAATTTCGTTTTGTCAGATGCTGGCAAGGGATATCCCTGACTGATAATTTTAACGTTTCTTTCGGTGCTGTTTGACAGACTAACTTAACTGCTAATCCTACCTTTGTTTTGAATAAAGAATTCTAGTAGAGTCAGTTCCTTATTGAAGTAGAGTCATGACATTTCATAAAAGCCACAAGTTTTCCTACGTGAAATTAATTATTTCGTTTTATTTCATTTCATGCCTTGGCATCACGTTGCTTGACATCGTGGCAAGGTGCACGCAGCCGGTCAGCGCATCTGACGCGCTTAATCGCTTCGTGGACTTATGCAGTGAGAGGCCTGTCATATCAGCGGGGTGATCGCTTAATTTGGTGAACAGTTTTCATTTTGGCTTGATTTTGACGTTGATTGTTCCTTAATTAAAGAGAGAGCTCAAATCCTTGTTGTGTAGCTGCTGCGTGGGCTTATTGGTGAATTTTAACATTCAATCGTAACGCTGATAAGAAGGGTAATTAAATTTAGCGTATTGTGTAGCCTACAAGTTTTATCACAGGTGTCATCTTAATAATTTAAACTCTAATCGCACTTAAATGGACATTCGCACAAGAGATGGTTTATATTCACTCCCATTCTCCTATGTCCCTAGAGCCCTGAGCTAGATTCTTATTCGAGCAGAAGTAAAAGTAGGTAAAAGATTAGTTGCGTGTATCTATAGTGCTGGCAAGTTACACTGTGTGAGAAATGGGTTGCCTGATC
The DNA here is from genome assembly GCA_964035005.1 of Erebia palarica. Classification (NCBI taxonomy): domain Eukaryota; kingdom Metazoa; phylum Arthropoda; class Insecta; order Lepidoptera; family Nymphalidae; genus Erebia; species Erebia palarica. The sequence goes on from OZ035989.1 coordinate 16,941,651, forward strand.
AGCGAGGTGGTCACTTAGACACTGAACAGTGAGGATGTTGCTTAGGCAATGAACAGCGAGATAGTCGCTTGAAAGATGGACAGTAATGTGTCTCGTTGGGGTGATGAATGGCGGGTTGGCTGTTGGGATGATGAACGGTGGGTTGGGATGATGAACGGTGGGTTGGGATGATGAACGGTGGGTTGGGATGATTGCAGCGATACCAGTAGTGTTAAGGAGATGATCTAATTGATGTATCAGAGAGCTAAAGTTTTGATTGTTGTCTCGCCAATTGCGGGGCAATTGTTGCAGGATGGCCGACTGTAACGAGCGAGGAGCGGGGAGCGAGAGTGAGGGGTAGCAGTGAGTAGGAGGAGTGGGGAGAGGAGAGGAGAGGAGAGGAGAGGAGAGGTGAGGAGAGGAGAGGTGAGGAGAGGAGAGGAGGGGAGATGAGAGGAGAGGTGGCTACGTATAAAACACGGACATCGAGACGTGCTCGGGCATTATTATACTGTGTATTTTTGAAGTGATGTGTTGTAAATTATTGTGAAAGTGAAATAAAAGTTGCTGTTGATTGTGTATATAAAGGACATTGTTCCGTCCCCATACAAAGTTCGCTTAAGAACCAACCGTCATAAAACATTGATTACTGGGTTCAAATTAATACCTTTTTATACTTGAGAGCAGATTAAAACTACGGACACTTGCAAGAAAAGTACTTATTACCAAAAATATTTTCAATTTTGAGTTTATTTCAGCATTCACGATCAATCTACTTGAACAAATAAATATCATCTCTATCCATTTGTAATAGAGCTGTAAACAGTATGTAGATAAGACAAAATTCGCCGTAGTTCATCAAAAATATTACAGATGGCGTTATTAATAATGCAGGTATCGTCATAGTTCATCGAGAACTTCACAGATGGCGTTAAAAATATTAAATTATTGTACTTTCAATAGATGGCGCTGCGAGATTCCGAATACTAGCGCACTTAGCATTTTAAGCAGCTTTCATCTTGTTTCTTACGATACAGATCTAGCGCTCAAGCAGTGGTATTGTATATTATTTAAAACCTAAGTTATTGATCTGTGGTTAATAATCCAGAGACGGAAACGTATAGTAATCAATTTAATACCCATTTACTTATTTTTTAATTAATTTGAAGTGTCCGTTAAATTCTGATATTTGGAATAAAGACTATAAATTAAGCTAAGAATTGCTGTATATTTCAAACGTGTGTTGATTCTTAGGCGAATTTGGTCAATGTCCTTTAAGTCTTTCATTTCTGACCGTTCGTAACACTATATTAGAATCTTTAAAAGCTATGGGCGCTGATACCACTGATGATAGGTGGGACCAGTGGCGTTTTTATAGTACAAGCCAAAAAGCCGGGCTTGCGTTGCGAAATTCTAAGATATACTGTCAATAATTATAAAATATTTCACTAATTTACGCAAACAAAGTTTAAAATTCGCGCGCAGTGATCTGTCAAAACTAAATAAAGGTCAGTGCCCCGCTAGCATGAAGCCGCGAAATTGAGACGCGAAGTCCTCCGATAGACTACGGTTCCGATGTAATGTCCCATCCCGCTCGCTCACATTGGCTTGTAATGGGGCTTTCAATTTTTTCTTCGCTCTTGCTGAGAAATGATTAAATCGACTATAAATATTCTACGTAAATATAGTAACTTTGTATGCAGCAATAAGCCTGGCTTCGCGGCAAGCTAGTGAACTTCGTGAGAATTGTGGCGCCAATTAGTGTGAAGTACGTACAGGTGACGCCTTGCGATTTGCGAAACAGTGACTTTTGTTTTTGGGAAAAATGTAAACAAACAAAAAATGGTGAATAGCTGAATAGGTTTAGAAGCATTGAACTTTAACATTCGCGTTAAGTTTTTGTGATATTCATGTTTCGTTAAAAAATGAGTTCCGATTAAATAAAAGTTCTCGTATCGTATCTCATAGTCAACTCATGAACTATATACCTAGTTATCGAAAATGTGTGCAAAATTGAAGAATGGTGAACGGATTTTTCTTTTGAGGAGAATACCACGCAACGAAAAGCAGTTTAAAGCCTGAAGGTAGGCTAGGTACCATAGTATTTCTAAAGTAAATTTGCAAGTAAAATGCATAAAATGCAATTGAATAAGATCAGCGTACGAAACAAATTACTTAACTTGCTTTGATTGGTGATTCCATAGATTACTAGATGATGCCCGCGACTTCTTCCGCTGAGTATTATTAAGATTTTTTGAATCCCGCAGCCTTCCGCCAGTCCTTCCCCGGGATATAACCTAAACCTGTACCAAATTTCATTAAAATCGGTTGAACGGATGAGCCGTGAAAGCGTAACAGACAGACAAACAAATAGACAGACAGACCGATAGACAAACTTTCGCATTTAAAATATTAGTATGGATTCTGTGATTATAGGTAGGTATCTCATATTATGAATTCAGCTGGCTGTTATTTCGGTTTTCGTAATATTAAGCGCTTCATTTCACAAATTTACAGTAGACAAGTACCTACCTAGGTAAGTTGTGAATTAGATTTTAATATCCTAGAAAATATATAGCAGGCTTGCCATGGATTTGAACCCTAGGCACGCCACTGGGTGGGACCTGCGCATTAAGGCATTACAGCAGGGTTTAAATAGTACGATACACAAAACTACTCAAGCTGTCCCTAGTGATGTCATGTTCAGGTATAGATTACGCATGGATAGTGATAGTCTAGCTCCTGAATTGAATAATGAAGGGTTAATTGATTTGTCTGAGTTGCGCGGAAGAGTTGATAGTAATGTTAAGGCTAGTGCTGAATATCAGAAAAAGAGATTTGATAGAAGTCGTGTAAAAGCTAAACAGTACAAAGAAGGAGATTTGGTACTGGTTAAAATACAAAGTCAACGACGACGTACAATACCGTAACGACGGTCAATGTAGAAAATTATTGCTGACATTTAAAGGTCCATTCCAAGTTAAGAAAATCTTAGACAATGATAGGTATGAATGAAGTGGCAGACCTGAGAGGTAGCCAAAGGACCTAAAGCGTATAATGGTACTGCTGTGGCGGAGAATATGAAATCATGGATTAATATTGATGACTGGGGTTTAGATTAGAAAATTTATGAATAATTTATTAAAAATCAAAAACCGTGTTAGCAAGGTTATGTTCTTTAAATATTTAGAAATTTTATAGTAATTTGTGTTCTTATGTTGTTGATTGCTAATTAATTGAATCAAACATAAAAAAAAGAAGAAAACTGTAAGTATGTTATGAATTACTATCGCTTTCGGTACATTATATTTTTACCACAGTTTATAGTTATCAAGTTATTGTTTGAATGTACCATTCTTTAGAATTTTGGTTGTTGTAATTATTATTATGTGTATGTTTTACGCATTACACATAATAATATTATTTATTCAGCGAGCCGTGATAAAATAATAAAGGTTAAGGTTGAGAATATTGCGTTGTAGATATAAATTATCGTTGTGGAAAATGACGCTTGAGCTTGAAGATGAGCTTGGTACACTTAGTGAGCGAAATGCTCTTTAAGTGTAAGTGATTTTGACCAACTTGGTATGCTTAAGTGAGCGACATGCTCTTTAAGTGCAAGTGGTTTTCAACCATGATAAACCTGGTCTCCTAAGTGTGGCAAAGTCCCTTTAGGTGGGGTGGGCTGGTTGTTTGAGCTGCAAGGTCGTTGGTTGGTCGTAAACAGGCAATATTTCATCAATTAACCTATAGGTACAAGCATGTAGCTTGGTGCAGACTTTAATGGTTATTTATTTTGCAGTGATTTTATCCCGACCCGTGGGGTGCCCGGGGCAGGCACCATGCAGCATGGCCGTGTTAGCAACACCACGTTGGCAACACCGTTTTGCGCGTCTGAGGTTCACGCCGCTCGAGTTGTCTGTGGTCGTGACGTCAGCGCCCCTCCACGGAGGAAAGATGGTGGCGTAGCGACAAGGCAACGGGTGTTGAGACGCGACGGCATTCTCGATTCGAACTTTGATCAGTGCACACTGTAATATTATTATACTGGCTTTTATTTATCTGGGGGTTTCATTTAAGTTTGTATTAATAACTTTTTTTATGATTTTTTTTATAAAAAGAAAATTTCGTTATTCCAAATTTGTTCAAAATATTCGAAAAGGTTTTCTATATATTATTTCCTATTTAGTTGCCACCTACTGCAGCGAACGATAATGTCATGCTAAAAATCTAAATAAAATAAATAAATAATATTTATTTGCAAGAATATGGGTACACATTAGGTATTGAAGTGATAATTTTCTTAACATATTCTACCATAATATGATGGTGTGCAAACTGTTCTATGATCTATACTTCTGATTTCACATATTGACCTTCTGAAACAGAAGTGTGCGTGGAATTACTTTTGCTTTAAAGTGGTTAACATTTTCAGACCGTGACTGTACCATGTTCTGGCAAAATAAAAATGATTATGATTACAGCATGATTGAGAAAATTAAGAATAACTGCAGTAACTTTTTAAAATTTTTAGAACAGTGTGTGAATTGTGAATATTGGAAACCCCAGATATTGATTTTGAAAATTGTGTGATCATTGGGAACCCTAGATATAGATTTTGGAAAAAAATTAAAGAAAATGGCGGCCATTTTTAAATCTTCTTCAGTAAATTCATTCGACGATTCAAAAGCACTTGTAAAAATCTACTTGAATAAAGAAAGTTTGAAGTTTAAGTTGAAGTGCCAAGTATATAAGCCATCAACGTACGCAATAGTGGTGCCACCAGTAAACCTTTCCGATACAGCTTGAAGATGTTATGAGTGGGTCAGTATCATGTATTCCACCATAGTGTGGTGTATAAATGTTTAATAAAGCTTTCCTCTACAGTTATTATTATTAGCTTGAATAACTTATATCTCGGAAACTTGACGCTAATTAATACTAGGTTTTTTCTTTTAAATTACTCGTTTTATCGATAACAGCTTTGACAAACAAAATATATGGTGGAACGATGGCCAATCCAGGCTTCATACTATAATATAGAAAACCCCTTGACAGCAGTCGCGGGCGTCAGCCCTGAGCAAAAAATCAAGCTGCATTCAAGATTGACTGAAACAAGACTAATCACTCGTATGGGAAATGTAGCATTTCGGCAGATGTGATGTGCACTCACCGGTGACGCGTCCCTCGCGCGCCTCGGGCGGGAACTCGACGGTGCGCGCGTCTGCGGGCCGCTCGGCGGGGAAGTACTCCAGCGTGAACTTTTGCAGCACGCCGTGCGCGTCGCGCTCCGGCAGCTCCCACGCGAACGCCAGCTCCGTGGGCTTGGCGTCGCGCGGCTGGAAGCGCGCGGGCGCGGCCGGCGGCGCCTGCAGCGTGCGCACCACCGCCGAGCGCGCCGCCGAGCGCGTCAGGATGCTGGCCGGCGTGCCCGCGCGCACCTCCACGCTGAACGTGTACTCGGTGTAGGGGCGCAGGCCGTCCACGGTGAGCGCGAGCGCGGCGGTGGCGCGCGCCTCGAGCGTGTCGGCCGCCGCCAGCCACTGCACCTCGAAGTCCGTGAAGTCGCCGGGCGGGCGCGGCCACGCGAGCGCCACGGCGCGCGCGCTCACCGCCACGGCGCTGAGCGCGGCCACGGGGCGGGGGAACAGACGCGCCTGCCGCTGCACCGGGTGCGAGGTCACGTTGCGAGACACCGTCCACATGGTGAGGTTGTACAGGCGGCCCGGCACCAGCGGCGCGAACTCCACCTGCTGCTCGGCGGCGGCGGCGGCGCGCGTTTGCTCGCGCGCCGTCTCGCCACCGCCCTCCAGCCGGAAGCGGTACGCGTCGAAGCGTGTCGCCGACTGCGGCGTGCGCGTGTACAGCACCTGCGGCACAGCGCGCACGAGTCAGTACGGGGCGGGCGCGCGTTCACCCTCGCGTCACGTCGTGACACTCACCCGGATGGCCGGCAGCGTGTCGTTGCGCTCGGGGTCGTCCGACTCGTTCACGATCGTCATCTCCGACTGGATCAGCGGTCCTGCGGACACGCGACGGATTCGTTTGTAACTAACGAAATGATTCGAGCTAAGTTTACCACAATAGCCGAGGGACACAAATGTCGGATGGATATTAATGGTGTTCGTATGAACGGCCCGAGTTATGCCGATGTCACGGTGATCGTCAGCCAATTTAACCGGCCTCCAAAAATAGTCTACTGTCTGTGAGCATTATGCGAATGCCCCCAGACTGAAATACGTTGAAAAAAACTGAGTTTTGATGTCGGGAGAAGGCCGCGGAGAGTTCCCCCTCCGCCCGCGGTACGTACTGGTGCGCGTGCGCATGGTGAACAGCTCGCTGGACAGGTTGTAGGAGTGCGCCGCGATGCTGAGCGCGTAGCCCCGCCCCGGCCGCAGCGCGCCCAGCACCACGCGCGCGCCGCGCTCCTCCGCCGCCGGCACGTCGCGCTGCTGCTCCGCCTCCTCCGCCTCCCCCTGCTGCTGCTGCTCCCCCTCCCCCTCAGGCTCATGCGGCCACCAGCGCACGCGGTACCACTCGACGCGGCCGGCGGGGCGCGGCCACTCCAGCGTCACGTTGCGCGTGTCCGCCAGCTGCGCCACGTTGGACACGGGGTTGGGCCCTGTGCACAGTACACGCATAGTTACACAACACATCCGTATCGTACACGGGCGACTTTATGAAAATTAACTATACAACTTGGACGGATGACAAAATTCTCCTTGAATTATGAATTACAGTACAGAAAACTCGAAACTCGTTTCGAATATTAAGCCCAGGCTACTTGTGCACAATTGTATGGGAACCCTAAAATAAAAAATTTAAGCTGATTTTTCGTACAAGGGCTTTCCGCCCTACGCCCTCAAACGTCTCCCCGACCGCAGTTTTTTGTAATTTTCTCAAAAACTATTACAGCTAGAAAAAAACCATCTATGGCGAAAATAATCTACAAAATGGCATTTAAATCATTGTGGTCGGATAAATAGTTTTGGAAAAATGCCGGCTTATTTTGCGTAATTGTTTTTTTTTTTTTGAAAAATCGTGTAAGTTTCTTGTGATTTACACGAAATGTGTAAGAGCTAGGAAAAACGACAACAAAATGAAAGTTTATGAAATCTTCTACAAAATGATTTTATTTCATTTCAATAGACCTTATATACTTTCGGAAATATGACGATCGAAAACGTGCATGACAGAAAAATATTTTGCCTTTGTACCTACTCATTCTATTTGATAATGATCGATGCTATAATACAATATACTAATAGTAATAATCATAATATCTTTATCTACAAAACAACACCACGTGTGGGGGTGGGAGGGGGATTGTGGGAGGTGGGAGGGGGGTTGTGGGAGTGAAGAGAAAAGCGGACATCATTTGTGCCTAAAACCAAAAATACGTTATTTATTTAGGGGTAAATTATTGCTGTCGGTTTATTCAACACTGTGCTGGCTTACCCGCTTTCAGCCAAAGCAGCACAAGTGTTGCGGATGGTTAGGATTTGCATCGATAAAAGAGAATAATATCTCAAGGTTTCTATGGCAATCCTAGCCATTTTTGCTGTGTATCATATAATATTATGATTAGTGGATGGAGTGGAGATGTTTCTATAATTATTGTTTACTTAATTATTAGTCCTGTTATTCTACAGAGAGGCATATTCGCCAAGCGAATAATCTCTAAAAATAAGATTAAAAAAAAACATTTACGGATTTTACAAAGGTTTAGTTCTTTATTCTCCAGTTAGGCAGCCATATTATTTCTATCATAATCAACTAAAAACTATTTTGAAGATAATTTAATAAAGTTCATTTTTGCTTGTAATTTTTTGTTCCTATTTCTAATAGTTTCTGTGAAAATTCAAATATATATCCACGGTTGTTGAAAAAAAAACTTGGAATATAGGTTGCCATATTTCTCGAATTATTGGTCCTATCTATAAATTCACCATAGGACTTTTTGTAGGTAATTTAGTGAAATTAATTACTCTTCCGAGGATTTCTTCCAGCTCTAATAGCTTTTGTGGAAATTGCAAATAACATAGGATTCTAGTAATTTTTTTAATACTAATTTTATTGACAAATAAATCATTTATCTATCTATGTATCTATCTATCCATGTATCTATCTATATAAGGGCGGGCTCCGCGGTGTGGAGGTGAAAGAAAGAAAGAAAAAGAACGTTTTTATTTGATCACAATATTTAGTATAAGAAACTATCAAAATATTTAAAGCAACAAAGTTGAGTGACCAAATATAGGCCTCCAGCTCAGCATCATGCTACAGCAGGCTGCAGCGCTGGTTTTAAGTGGAAACTTTAAAATTGGTGAAGTCACGGACGAACTATGAATGCATGAATGTGGGGTGTGTGACTCACGGACGGTGTGCTCGGCGCTGAGCGGCTGGCCGCTGTCGACGCTCTCGCCGGCCGCGTCCTCGCTCAGCGTGTCCAGCTGGATGGTGTAGCGCTCGCCGTGCGTCATGTTGCTGATCTGTAACGAGGGCGGGCGTCAGTGCGCGGGCGGCGGCGGCTCCGGCCTCGCGGAGGAGCGCACTCACCTCAGCGCGGTCGGCGGTGGGCGGCAGCGGGTCGAGGCGGCGTGCGGGCGCGTCGGCGGGGTGGTAACGCACCACGTACGCGCCCACCAGCCCGTCGCGCGGCCCGCGCCACGTCACCACCACCGAGTTGGACGTGGCGCGCTCCACGGACATCGACTGTGCTGGCAGCGGACCTGCGACACGCAACGCACATTTCACACTCGGCCCTCATTTAATGAACACAGTGTTCGTTTGGAAGATTCTATCCTTATCATAGATCCATACAGTGGCGTGCAGGTCATACAGGTATAAAAGCACTGGTTATCTTAGTAAATTATACCCCTTTTAAAATATTGAAAATTAAATTAATTATAAGCCCACTCCTTCAAATAACTACATCGGTTTCCGCACGGCGTAACTCGCGTCAGATAAGCGACCGATGAACGCCATCTATCGCTAGAAGAGATCGCGCGAAGCCGAAAAGCTTACGAACTACTGCTTCTTTTGCGTGTCATCGTAGGCTATCTTTACTTTATTCACGTCATTCATTCATGATTCTACTCGGAATCATGAACGAATGACGCGCTAAAGAAGCAGAGCCTATTGGCTTGTGATTGGTTAATCGCCAGGGTGAACCCTGGCGATCGATGATGACCAATCACAAGCCGCTGCGCCGTAAGTGTCTGCCGTCTAGGGGTATATTCCGATATACACCGCGAGCACTGTTCCAGTGGTCGTACTGGGAAGAAATAAGTTACATTACGGCGTTACAAAATACTGCCGCAGTATCTTAGGGTAATATAATATGACGTCATAAATCGTCGCTATTTTCGTACTGTGAACAGTGACGTTTTCGAAGTAAGGTGCTCTCAGTGCTTTGATCACGTGATCAACAGCGTCTAGAAATTTAACGGCTTGCACCATTAATTATTAATAAACAATTATTTGTCGAAATAAGTTCATCACTTTTACCGAACATAACCTCATTAATAATTCGGTTATAAAGTTATTATGTATTAGGTTACTTGAAAAACAATATTTTTTCTTATTTTCACGTCAAAAGAGCGCCAAAAAACATAGATGACAGTATATTGGACTGCGTTCGATTTAATACCAACCAATCATAGTAACCAGTATAGCCAACTATAAAGGAACGGCTTCTCAGTTTACTAAATTGACGTTACATCTTACTGTGCTCATAGTGCATATCGGAACATATCCTCCATATTTTCAAAAAAGCGCGCGTTTGAAAGCTAAAACAAATGAAGGCTTTATTTTCTATAATCCAAATAAGTAGCTTGATTTCTTATAATTATATACTTATTTTAATTAAATTAATGTATCCAGATTTTTTTCGTAAATATAAGTACAGTTTTAAACCTTAAATAAATATTAAAAGTGTTAAAACAGTAACTTTTTTACGCCATAATATTAATTGTATTCTCGTATTACTTGTCAGTTGTCTCTGCTCGTATTGTTTTTACTTTCGTGTCAGTTCACAGTGTTTTGATTTAATTTGTGAATTATAATGTTTTTGCATGAAAAAGTAAGTGAAGTAAATAAAGATCCCATCAAAAACATAAATGTAAAATGAGAGCCAAGTTCAAAATTGTGATATATATGCCTTGGTTGTTGACTTCAGCGACAAAAGAAGTGAGATCTAAATGGATGCCAAGTTCTATGGTCAGTCCTGCAATTTATATATCCCATCAAAAACATAAATGTGAAATGAGAGCCAAATTCAAAATTGTGATATATATGCCTTGGTTGTTGACTTCAGCGACAAAAGAAGTGAGATCTAAATGGGTGCCAAGTTCAATGGTCAGTCCTGAAATTTGTTTATAACAACATATAATATTTTATAACAACTTAAAATATCATTTCTTCTTATAACTTAGTATAAAATGTTGAAGACTAAGGCTTTGGCTTGGCTAGTTTTCATATACGAATTATAGCGTTCACAAGTTGTAAAGCTGTAAGTTCTTATTTTATTCTTCCGAAAATTTGGCTTGCTGGTAGAAACTGTACTTTTAGGTACCTACTTAATAATAATTCGTATATGGAAACTAGCCAAGCCAAAGCCTTAGTCTTCAACATTTTATTCTAAGTTATAAGAAGAAATGATATTTTAAGTTGTTATAAAATATTATATGTTGTTATAAACAAATTTCAGGACTGACCATTGAACTTGGCACCCATTTAGATATTGAATAGATATTGACTTCACAATCGTGCATTGTCGAGTCAACATCTCCTGAGGATGCTCCGGTGTCGGAGTGAAACGTACGTTGAGAGTAATTTGGAGGATTTGTGTGGTGTGGTGTTGTGCCTGTGCGAATTGCTGGGTGGTGGGTGTCGCATGTTGCAGGTGAAAGACACGCACTGTACCACACAGATTTGTCTACTGTAGCGGATTATAGCGAATTAAACTTCTAGTTCATTCACCCATTTAGATCTCACTTCTTTTGTCGCTGAAGTCAACAACCAAGGCATATATATCACAATTTTGAACTTGGCTCTCATTTTACATTTATGTTTTTGATGGGATATCATTACTTTTTGTACAGAAATTATTGAACTCAATCTCAAACTCAAAACATATTTATTCAAAATATGTACCTACAAAGTACACCTTCTGAACGTCATGCTTACAGAGCATAAGACGTGATGGTGATAATTAACTACGATATCTTAAAACTAAAGCTACGAGGGTTCCAAACGTGCCCTGGTCTGAGAAGAGCCCGCAATAAACTCCGCTTTTTTTTACTATCACCATCTCACAAATATTTGAAATTATATATATGTACTTATAATATAACATTACATAATCAGTTGCTGTAACAATTCATGCCCATGCCTTGCTATCATTCAAATAATCCTTTACACTGTAATAGGACTTTTCTATTAGTTTAGTTTGCGTTTTACATTAGTAGGTACTTATTATTCGGTGTAAGGTCAGTGTGTCACCCACCAGTAATTCTATTGTACGATTCATTGTACAAGATAATTAAAGACGAGAATTCTCAAGAAAAATATATAGTGTACCTAGAGTTACACTGACATTGACAGATTACATCTATGGTCAGACTACCTCTACAGCACATTTCTACATCTCATCAATTTTGATTGCAAAAGTTCAAAATCAAAAGTTTTTTGTGAAACATTGAAAACAAGCACGGTAAACAGTCGATATCACTAAAACCACTATAAACAATGAATACAAATCACAATGACTGACAGCTTGAACTGACGACTTCAAATACCTTTCTTCTTCTTTTCTGTCAATGACGTTTCGTTGCACAAAATGTATGAATACGAAGGTAAGGTTTTAATGCAACTATATTATTATTCATTATTATTTACATTAAAATAATAATTATGTGTCATTTTCAATAGTTAAGGAGTTACTACCACCGCTTAAAGCAGTATTGTTTCAAAATAACGGTGGAATGTCACGTACTTTGACGTCCTTAAAATAATGATTATAACACTATAACATAAACGTCAACAATATTAAAATAATACGGCTTTAAGCAATGGTAGTATGCCTCGTGTCAGAGTTTTGATCTATACCTAGGTAGATCATAAAAATGTCGATTTTTGTACGTTTATATCTAAATAACCATTTGAGGTGTGCTTATGAAATTTGGAGCACATATGTATCTCACGGGTCTCAATATATGCGCCAAATTTGACATGTTTATGTGAAATAGTTTTTGAGTTATGAGGGGGTCAAAAGTGGCTCCAAATGGTTCGTGTAATATTACACACGGTACTGCTCGCCAGTTTTTTTGAACTTTGGCTGGACACGCTTCCGCGTGTCTTGATCCAATCGGATTTGTGCTTGCAAAGTTTGTGTAAACGTTTATTCATAGATTGTTTTAATTATTATGTAGAAAATAGAAGAGTATTCGTGCGAAATCTGTATAGGCGCTGTGTGTAAAAGGTACTTAGACAAAACTTTATTTCCTTTCCCTGTAATGTAAAATTAGATATTATTCGCAAAGTGTACATTTGTTACAATATTATGACAAAAAAGGCGGAAAAGTAACTCGAGTAGGTATGATTCTTTTAACTGGCTGTGTTCACACTAACAGTTTGTTTTGTTTTTCTTACGTCTTATTTGGTATGACATGTAGGAGCACATGCCCTAATGCTTACCCTAAGCTCAAATCCTGTGCACGCCACTGGATCCATATCCTTAAACTCAATACTCAATTTATTTATAACATGTAAGACGTACAGGTGTCTCTTATGTTACAGTAATGTTTCGACTCTGCTACCGTTTTGAAAAATAGATTTTACTGAGAAGAACCGACGAGAAACACAGCAGTTGCTCTTTTCAAGAAGCAATAAGTACGTAAGTAGGCATAGCACCGATCGGTTCAATAAAATTGTGACTATAATATAATTTTTAGCTCTATAGTTGGTTCAATTATCGACTCGGGCTGGCTTTTAAAAAAACTTCAATGCAGCTGTTTTTGTTCCTATAAATAGTTTCAATAATAAATCGAGTAATCGTTGATGTTTCAACTTCGAGGGGGCGGCGTGGCGTGTGACACTTACGGACAGGCTTGAGCACGGTGTGCAGGTCGCTGCGCAGGCCGTGGCTGACGGCGGCCAGTTGGATCTCGTACACGGCGCCCGGCAGCAGGTCCTCCAGAGTGGCGTTGGTGTGCGGCGTGTCGAGCGCGCGCCACGCGTGCTCGGGCTGCGCGCGCCGCCGGTAGCGCAACTCATAGCGCTCCTGGCGCGAGTTCACGTCCGAGCTCCACGCCAGGCGCAGCGCGCGCTGCTGCGGTGCGGCGGCGCGCAGCGCGGGCGCCAGCGGCCGCGTGGCTACGGCGCGCACCGTGTCGTTGGCGGCCACGCCGCGCGACACCGCCGCCACCGCCACCGTGTAGTTGCGGCCCGGCAGCAGCGCCTCCAGCGTCAGCTCGGTGAGCGGCGTGTTCAGCGAGCTGCTGTCGTCGCGCGACGGGCCCGTCTCGTGGTACGACACCTGCAAGCCGAGCGCACGTCACTGCGAGGTCGCGCCGCACCCCTCCCCCCCCCCCACGCCCGCACGCGACCTACCCGGTACTCGTCCTGCGTGCTGCCGTCGGCGGGCCGCCACCGCAGCGCCACGCCGCCGCCGCCGCCCTCCGCGCCCGCCGCGCCCTCCACCAGCTGCGCCTGCAGGTCGCGCACCGGCAGCGGCTCTGCGGACACGACGCGCTCCCCGTCAGACAGGCAGACAGACGGCACGAGCGTAAGCCAATAGGATCGTTTATATTCTCATTCGTCTCAAATCGTTTAAATGTCAAAATTGTGGGTTCATTATGAGGGTTGATAACCTTTTCATAGAACTGTTTAGTTCAGAAATTAAATTGTCAGATCATTTTGAACTTTACAGGGTCGATAGAAGGTGCATTTTAAAAGCTTTCTGTATACTTATCTCTCATTTTTGGAATGTGGATTGGTTCGTTTGCATAAGTAGGTCCAATTGTGGTGAAGCTCATGAAAAGATAAGAGTAAAATTCAATTGGTTACGAACCATTACATTTTTTAATTACGAGCATAATGCGACTCTATCGGGTGAGTTTAACCGCACACGATGCTGCGCGGCTCCGCATATGCCTGATGGACGAGTAGCGTTATTAATCGGTAGCACCTAGTTGTGTCAGTTTTTTTTTTCATCTGTGTTAATCTGCAATCCCCACTACAGCCTATTAACGTCCCACAGGCCTCCACTCTCATAGAGGAGAGGGAATTTGAGCGTAGACCGACCACGCTGCTCCAATGCGGGTTGGCGGGCTTTAACGACTATTATCATGTTAGTGATTATAACCGGGACCGACGGCTTAACGTGCTCTCCGAGGCACGGGGGTGAAACACCGCCAACTTCCAACTCCGGGCTGACACTGAGAATTTCTTAATTGAAAAACCCAATACCTAACAATTTTTATGCCCGACCGGGAATCGAACCCAGGACCTCGTGATCCACAGTCGACTACGCTATCCGCTAGATCAACGAGGCAGTCAATCTGCAATCAGCGGCAACTAATGTGTCAGAAGTGAGTTACAAGTGGTTGGCGGTGCGGTGTGGCGGTGTGCACTCACTGAGCGTGACGTCGGCGGCGGCCGGCCACGAGGTGACCTTGCCGGACATGGTCTTGACGGTGACGGCGTAGTGTGCGCCCGGCTCGAGCGCGTCGAAGTCGCAGTGCGGCGGCTCGTCGCGCGCGCGCAGCTGCGGCGGCAGGCGGCGCGCGCCCGCCCCGCCGCCGCCCGCCGCCGCCACCGACACCTGGTACTTCTCGAACTCGCTGGGCTCGGCGGGCGGCAGCCACGCCACGCGGAACGCGCTCTCGCTACGGCGCGGCACGGTCACGTTGCGCGGCCGCAGCGGCACCGTGCGGTACTGCGCCGTGGTGGGCGCCGACAGCTGCGCGTCCGACACCGTCTGCACGCTGATGTTGTACGCGCGCCCCGGCACCAGCCCCTTGAACGCCGCCTGCGCCGGCCCCGGCGGCTCGCCCTCTTTCTCCACGTACAGCTCCGAGTCGCGCGCGTCCCGCGGCTCGATCGACACCTGCGGGGACGGCGTACACCTCAGCTCACACCGAGAACGACCAGCGAGAAACTCGGTGATCGCTCATTCGAAAAAAGTCGTTTACCAATATTCAATGTGTAGATACATAACTAACCGCTGTCATAAGCATTGCCGCAGCAAATCCATGCTCTCCTATCATGAACAGTATAATAAGCTTTTTTCAGGAGCATACTTTTAATGAAATTCTTGAACTCATGTAAAGGCAAGTTTAACATAGGTTGTGGAATTTTGTCATAGAGTAAGATGCTTATTTCCACGAACGACCTTCAGACTTTTTCGAGGCGGAGCGATTGAGTCACGAGTCTATTGCGGCTCGTGACTCCAAGTCACGTTTCAAGTTTGCCTATCGTGCAGATCGCATACTTTTTGTGATCATGAATGTTGCTGTTTTACGAAGATTATATAACTGTAAATATATTGCGAAACTACTGTTGGAATACCTATTTCCTTAAATTTATTTTTAAGGGTAAGACCTAAGTAAGACACCATAAGACACCCTACCATAAAAATATACAATTCTTGTAGGGGCCATACTGCCAACGCTTAAAGTTCAAAATGAGTTTGATTTCACGTACCTACGCCACGCCGCCGCCGCGGTATACCCGCGCCGCCGCGGTATACCCGCGCCGCCGCCGCCGCGGCCACTCTCGCGAGTCGGCGCGCCGAACAAGTTAGCAGTGTCGCCAAGTTAGGCGATTTTTTGCCTCTTAGTCTATCTCAGAGTGTCGGGGGACCAAAAATTGTGATCGATGACTGGTGGCCATTTAGGTAACTTCGAAATAGGAGATTTTGACATAGGTTTGCTAAAATGCTATTTTTTGTAAGAAAAATGTCCGCAGACAAAAAATGTCAGGAGGGAGCACAGCAAACGAGCAAAAATGGTTTGTTCCAGAAAAAGGGTGACAGAATACTCGTAACGAACTTACGTCATAATGTCTCGCTCCTAAGCCACTTATAATATTAAGTATATGTATAAGCTGTTTTCGTCGCCGTGGGTCATCGCCAATCAATTGTCTGTCACGAAGACTCGACGACTTCCAGGTACCGAAGCAGGCTGGGATTCGGAGTGGTAACGGCACCATATACCACATATACACAGAGGCAAATTATGCAGAAGTCTTATGAGTACAACCAGCCTCTGTGTCTCGCTTTCGTGGATTATGAGAAGGCCTTTGACTCCATTGAGACCTGGGCTGTTCTGGAATCCTTGCAGCGCTCCCAAGTTGATTAGCTAAACATAGAAGTTTTGAAATGCCTATATAGCTCGGCATTTATGAATTATGATTATGAATTCATGTGTCGTTAGCTTAAATTTTAGGATCGTGACACCCCTTCGATAACGCTCTTTTCACGATTTTCTTCCATTTTCCCCTTTATTTCCCTTCGCAGATCGGTGTGTTAACTGCTTCCTTTATTAAATCTGACCAACGTCTCGGGCTTCGTCCGCGGGGCCTCTTTCCTCCGATCTTACCAGTGAGCATAAGTTTTTCGATTGTACTGGCATTCATTCGAGCAATGTGGCCGAAGTACTCGATGGCCCGCTGCAGACAGATGTTGGAAAGCCTCATTTTTATTTTCAGCTTATTTAATAATGACACGTTGGTTCTATGCTCGGTAAATGATATGTTTACGACTCTACTACTACGGTCTACAAGACCTATTCAATTGCATCGTGGGGTGAGACAGGTGGATGTTCTGTTCCTGAAACTGTTCTCTAATGCTCTGCTCTGTTATCTTTAAAACGCTCGACTGGATAGGAAAAGGCATCAACGAAGACGGAGAACAAAAGTCCCATATCCAGCAGTGGATGCCTATAATTGGCTACTGATGAACCTCAGATAATATTTTTTGATTTTCTTTTATTATACGAACAGGATTGGCAGTCTTGTTCCTACTAAATGGTAAGATTGTTAATCCGTTTAGTTATATTTGAGTTCACTGGATCCCAAGAATTTTGTTGATTTTTTTATTTTTTATTAAAGGATCCCAAAAAATATTTTATATAAATAAAATATTTACCTTGCTATAAAGCAAGGTTTTGAGTACGGTGTAATATTTGACTACAATATAAACTTGTTAAGATTCGAAAATTATGGTATTTTATTGATTCCCATAAAAAGGTAGTTTTTCCAAGGCCACGCCGCCGACGACTCATTCTCCAACGGCGCTCATATCTAACCTAGATGTTTCTAAAATAAGGATTACAATGCTAAAACACGAGTCAACTATATTAATATAATACGGCGTTAAGCGATGGCAGTACGCGCCCCCGGTGTGGACTGTGGACGTGTGTGCACTATGTACAGTGTGGCCCACCTTGTAGTGCGTGTAGGCGCCGGGCGGGTAGGGCGGCTGCCACAGCACCAGCAGCGTAGTCTCGTTGCGGAACCACACGATGAACTTGCCCGGCGTGTTGGGCTCTGCGGACACCGCACTCCGGTCACGCGCCGCTGCGAGCCCCCCCACTCCCCCCCCCCACGCCGCTGCCGCGCGCCAACCCGAGCAGCTCCTCTATGCGAAGCTAATAGGCCTATTACACTGTACTTTTTACTGCGTGGCCGCTATTTAGTGTCGCTTATTACACAGCAATAAGGACCCTTAAATGTTATTACACTACACTGATTCAAGTGTAAGGGTCCCTGTGAAGTTCAGTGTAACAGGCCTATAAGGGCTAGTTCCCCCGCTGACAGGCGCGACCTAGCCATCCCGCTAACCCGTTGTCATACGTGAGCAACAGACGCGACGCTGCGACTCGATACGACGCCACAGTATAAACGGTAGCCGATCTTACTCGTGGCCTATGTTGAGTCGCGTCGTTTCTGTCACTCGCCTAGGACAACGGGTAACTACTACTCACGATATTGCTAACGTATTGAAACTAGCAGATCGCGCAGAACCGCGCTTCTCAACATGTGCACAGTTTATTAGCAGTTTATTAGCAGGTTCGCGAACATAGAGGATAACTCAGGTTAACGCGCGTCGGCAGCGTGTTCATGTGTATTTTGATTTAAAAAAAACTGTTCCATGTAGAGGCACATAGTGAAGGACTGGGGGGGTCACTTGCGACATGGAGGGCCGGTTCATTTCATCAATTTGTAATAAGAAATCTACTTAACACATTAAACAGACTATTGAACTAAAAAAAAAGTTAAAGGCGGAAAACGTATATTCTCTACTAACTTGGCATGCAGTTGATACTTTAAGTAATGCCATCGTCGGCAGTAGGTACAGACTCGTAAATTTGGTATGTACAAAAATAAATAAATCGGCAGCAATGTGTATGTAAAATAATATTTAAGTATAAGTGAAGATATCCATAGAAATCGGTATGTATATTGTATGTATTATATGCAACGACTTGCGCGGAGTTGATACACATACCTACTTACTGACTACACTTAAGCAGACAACATTCAAAACGTAAACAATAAGACAAATAAATGAAGCTGTTATAATGATAAACGAACGATGGTTCTAGCTAAACAGAACATGACACATGAATGGTAGCGAGACGCGTGGCCGCGGGTGCTGGACACGATACAAGACGAATAACAATAGCAAGATAATGTGGCCAATTTCGTTTAACAGAATCTATAAACTAAAATGACAGCTGACAGCTCTAAATATATAGCTGTCCTTTTCACAGCACTGACTGCGGAATGGTACATCACTAGATTTAGCTGCATTTCCCATAGGAAGCATCACGAAAGCGATAGCGATACCTACATTAAAGACGTGTCGATTTCGTTCAGAGATCTTTAGCGACAGAAGCAGAAATTTAGTGATGTGAACCGAATCCAGGGTCCGGCACATGAAAAGGCAAGTTTACTTCTGATAATTTAGGCCAGAATAGGAGTGAATAGTGTAGATGTCACCGTAAGATTGTAAAACCGTTAGATTATAATCTAACTCGCGAAATTCTAAACTGTCGAAAGATTAGAATTTAACGCATTATTTTCCGGTAGATTGTAATCTGATAGGTATTTAAACCCGATAAAACTAAGTGCCCGGCCTGAGGCACTACTTGATTATTTATGTCGAACCCTAACCTAACCTACAAGAAAGAGACAAGAAAACGAAAATAAAATGAATATTTCAAAAATTGAAACTCAGAACATTGAACAGTTTACAATATTTCGACAGTTTAGAATTTCGCGAGTTAGATTATAATCTAACGGTTTTTACAATCTTACGGTGACATAGACAACGCCTACGATTTTAGTGTACCTACAGCCACGTAGCCAGCGTAGACTTATTCGATCCGGTCACATCTGGTATATTTTCAAATAGTATGTTCAATTAAATTTCCAAATAAATATTAAACACATGTCACAGCTTAGATTTCGGTTTTCCTTTTAGATTTATTTGGAATGAATAGGTTTCGAATAAAATTTATTTTCTTATTAAAACATATAAGCAAAGCATATGTCAAAATTGAGAAACCATAACGATTTTTTTTTTCAAAAAATTAGGCATATGGGTACTTTATTAGTAGGTATGTTTCATGCTTGTATAAATGTCACCGTAAGATTGTAAAAACCCTTAGATTATAATCTAACTCGGGAAATTGCAAACTGTCGTAAGATTACAATTTAACGCATTAGTTTTCGGTAGATTGTAATCTTTTAGGTATATTAATTAACCCGATAGAACCTAACTACGTGATTGTTTATGTCGAACCCTAACCTAACCTACAAGAAACAGACAAGAAAACATAACCACAATGAATATTTAAAAAATTTACACTAAGAACACAACTTCACAATCTTTCGACAGTTTACAATTTCGCGAGTTAGATTATAATCTAAAGGTTTTTACAATCTTACGGTGACATTAATACATAATTGGATGCAACTACACCGGGTACAGGCGGAACTGTTTCGTTAGCCACATCACATGCGCCAACAGCGAGTTCAACATCAATTCATGCAACCGTCAAACGGCAGGGTGCCGCCGTCAAGCGATGCAACCAGTCGGCCGCGCGGAACCATTTTTTGCAGCCGTTCATGGTTTGAGAAGCGTGAACTATGAAACTAGTGAAGAGAGAAAAATGCATAATGATATCGGTACCATCGGTCGCGCTGTCGTGCAACTGTCGCGTCTCGCCCGCGCCGCCGCGCCTGTCGCGCTGTCGGGGGGGAGACTCGTTAGTATTGCACCCACGGTTTATTCGTTTGTTTTTCGTCTGCGGATCATGACTTCGTGAGTCCGAGATTCGAATCCTGATTCAGGCCAAATAGTTACTGAACCTCGCTGACATGAAATTGTCAGTAAAAGGCGTAGGGCGATATTACACCCGTGTGCCTCGCAGAGCACGTGAAGTGGACAGTCCTGCGCCTGATCTCTTTTCGCTCGTGTAGGATTTGCGTCTCATCGGAAGGGATATTTAGATAGTGCACATTATTATTAAGTTAGTAGAAATACTACCGATTTCCATGCGTGTTTATTACGTGTTAATTTATTAATCAAACAAACTTCACCCCAATACTGCATACTTATCTCATCCGACGAAATAACCGATCTTTCTAATGAGAAAATGCGAATGTCAAAATCCGCATCGCATTTTCAAATTACGCATTAGTAGGTACTCTTGCGCCGTCGTTCGCGTGTTCGATATATTGTTTTTATACAAATAGCCAGCGATTTATTATTTATTGTAGCCCCTTTTAACATGGCAGCGTCAGAACGGTCGCTAAAGCTTTTAGATTCCCTTGAACCGTAATTATTCCACCCCCTTGGAACGAAAGTTAAAAATGACACATTTCCTAGAGATTGCCTGAATTCATTGTATTCTGCAGGGCGACCGCGTATCTCTGACATCTACAGTGTAACGATCGCAATCACCTCTGATTGGATAACACTCTTCCCACTATTGGACAAAATCCATTGACACAGCAAGAATACCATAAATTCAGCCAATCAAAGCAATTGATACTGTAACAATGATTGATGCAGAAGATACGCGGTCGCCCTGCTGGCTACAGCATGTAACGTCACATAATTAATATAGCTGCTACACATAGGTTGGTCAGCCGCTACCATGCGCTGCATACAAAGTACCTACTTTGCGATCGATGCATGCGGCTCCATAGTCGGAGTTTTTACTAGTGGTTCGCCCCGAACTGAGACCTAGCGGTATTTTTTTATTCCACGTAAGATGGTGCTAACGTCTATTATTTGTAAGAACAAACGAAAAACTTTTACAGAGCGCCATCTATTGACATCATTGTGAAGTTCTGTTAAAAATGCTGAAGCTCATTAAAAATTAAATAATTTTGTTTCTTTATAATATTTATCTAATTTTAGTATTTGTTGTTCAAGTACATAACATAATTCAAATAATTGTTCAAGTTTCAGGGTCAACCTTTCAGAAAATTGAGAGTTCTGAGGTCAACTTTGGACGATAGAAAATGTCCACTTTGAAAGCCCCCCATTTCGTCAATTTTAGGGGGAAAAGGTAAAAAAAAAATATAGTTTTTACTCTACTCCTAATTATTTTTAAAATAATATATCGCAACCCTATGTAACGCTATAAAAAATATTTTAAATGGTATTCGCTTCTATGAGAGCCCCCCTGAAATAAAGATTTTTATAACTTTTTAAGCCATATTCGGCTAGAGGCCATCGGTTTACATATTATATTTTTTGAAGTAATTACGTTCAGTAATTCAGAAGTTCTGACAGACGGACAATTTTTTTTGGCAACCCTAGGACGGACAAGTGCAAATTCACTTAAGTAGACTCAGAGACCTTCGCTTCGCTCGGTCAATTAGACGCAGTAAACTGACGTGTAGTGGTTTACTACTTTGAAACGCCAGTGAACTACAAAGCGCGCGCGCTCCTCGCTCGGACAAACAGCAATAGCGTTCACACAAACCGACCCAAACAAACGTACCTACACTACACCACAACCTTCAACTTTGTTGTTATGAAACTTTATATCCGCATATAAAAGGAGAAACTATTAACTAACTAACTCTAATATTACATTTGGACGCCCCGGCCTCTTACATATTTTGACAACCCACTCGATATATTATTATCAAAAAAAATACATATACATTATACATACATAAACTGCTAAATTCATCAAGAAAGGATTTGTTTTGGCTTTGCCGCCGTCGAGTAGAAACAGCAATGCTTATTATTTTATATTATTTATTTATTTTTATTATCGAACCGCAAGGTCACCCTTATATTTTTTAAAACTCTGATTGCAGCCTTAATATATTTAAAAAAAAACTACACAAATACACGCACATCAGCTATAGTAACAAGGAAATAGTGTACTGAAAGCTGCGGGTGAGATCCAATGCCGTTAAACGTTTTGTACCTATGCAGGCCGTGATACTCGTATTTGATACCTCGTAAAGTATTGCATATTGTGTCCGAGCTACGAAACTCGGTGAGGCGCGGGTGATCCTTGTGATCTCTGCACTTTAGCTAACATCTTAGTACTTGTCCTAATGACAATGATTCGTTTGATTATTATTTGCTTCTATTGTTTATACCGATTGACAATCAATCGTTAACCTTATGTGGTACCATAAGAGAGCTTTGATTTTGAGCACATTCCATTAAGCCATAGTATCTTTTACTAATAATTCCAGACAAGTAGGTACAATGCTGTACAGTAAAAGTAGACTAGCTACTTCTTAACAGGAAAATACTCAATCCAAATCCTGAGCCAACAATTATTATAAATAACACTAAAAGTTGTATCAAATAGGTAAGTGTTCAATTCAAACTAAGAATAGGAATGAATTTCCGTCTTACTGAAACGTCGTAGCTGGAAACTTAAGGTGGAAGACAAGGGTCTGTCCGCGAAATTCAAATTTAATTTGGTTTTTCGCAATTTGTAAACTAATACGACAAAGTAGGCTTATGGCATTCAAATTGCGCCCCTAGGAATATCATCTTCACAGGTTTATATAAAAATCTTTACTTGAAAGTGCCCAGTTTAAGAAATTAGTCAAAATAATGACTAATTTGTGAGTAACTCACGTCAAACTCATTATTTATTCGCTAGCTTTTGGCTCCGTGCTTCAAAAACCACTTTAGAGGTATGGCAACCAAGACTACGTGGAGTCGGGGTGTGCTGATTCGGGTATGGGACCGGTCTACTAAGTATTGTTACCATTTACCAATTAAAAATCGCATAAAAAAACATCAATGACGCGCTATCAGCGCCGGTACCGGTGGACAAGAATACCATGTAATTATTTTACTGTATGACTAGCTGATGCCCGCGACTTCGTCCGCGTGGTGAATGTTTTTTTAATTCCCGCGGGAACTGCTTAATTTTCCGGGATAAAAAGTAGCCTATGTCACTCTTCAGGTCCTCAACTATACCCATGCCAAAAAACACGTTGATCCGTTGCCCCGTTGCGGCGTGATTGAAGGACAAACCAATAAACCAACAAACACACTTTCGCATTTATTATTAATTATGAAAAAGTGTGATTCCTAATACTAAAACTAAGTAGCTCTGAAAAGAACTTTTTAAGTGAAGCATAAAAATGTGTTAAAAAAACTCGAAATATTCAATGTCGCTTGCGTCCACTGCGTAAGGAGCCGCGCGGCTACCTAGTTCATAATGGTGCACCGCCTTCTCCCGCACTGCCCCTCTCACGAAGAGTTAGTTACTCGATGCGCTGCGTGGCGGCCGCCGCCGGCATGTATTTTTATTTTAATTTCATGATATCTTTTGAATGGAATGTCCGATTTCAATAATTCAAAAAGTAATCATCAGGTATTGAGACAGTCTTGAATATTAAATTATTTATTTGGATAAAAATGTATAAATGGTATGGATAGCACGGTCTGATTTTGATCGGCATTTCTATCTATTTGTTAAATGTAAAAAAGTAGTTAAAGTGACGTAACTACAATAGTTAGATACATGGTCTCGCGAAGTTTTTTGTAGATATTGATATATTCTATAATATTGTCGAACATTTTTTTGTCCTATCATTAATACTCTTCGCAGCGTATGCGATGAAAGACATTTTATGGCTAATTTTTTTACACCTTCGGTTGGTTTTAATAGGAATTTCTAAAGATTTCTATAGTAATCTAGTACTAAATATAGCCTATGTTACTCAGTGATAATGTAGCTTTCTAATGAAAAAAGAATTATTAAAATCGGTTTAGTACTTTTTGAGTTTATTCGTTACATACAAAAATACAAATCTTTCCTCTTTATAATATTAGTGTAGATTATACAATGTTTGACTATATCACGAAATAGTCATGTATTGAAATGTTTTTAACTCACAACGGTTTTCATTTATTGATATGGTCAAGTTATAAGTATATCATGATAAGGTCAACAACAATTAGGCTTGACGCAAATGGGTCACCGACTACAGCCACCGGTGGCTAGCGACAAGCAGTTAGTATTATTTTTATACGACTGCCTGAAAAAAGAGGAGTATATTGTTTTCAGGGTTCATGTATGTATGTATGTATGTATGTATGTATGTGAGTTTGAATATTCCACCATAACTTTTATACGCCTGAACCGATTTTGATAAATGAGGTATTGTAAGAATCCCTAGCTTATTCCGGGTGACATAGCTAGTCAAATTTAAAATAAATTGATGCTGTGACCATGGTCCCGCATTAAAGACTAAATTTGAGAAAAAAAATAGAAAATAAGATTAACTAATAAATTAATCATCATCTAGAAAATGATGAGTAGATTCCAAAAATATATAACACTATAGTTCAATATCTTAGATTATAATCTAACGGTTTTTACTTAATCTTACGGTGTCATATACACTGCCGCATACGTGGGATCAGTGGCGGCCACGCGCTACAGCCACCGGTGACTGTGGTTGGTGGCCAGTTTGCGCCTTATTATTTATTTTATCTACTCCCATGCTATAAATCCTCTATAACAGGTTCTGAAACAGTTAGCTTATTGCCAACATTAAAAAACCCAATGTCCTAATAACCATAACATCATCCAAACGGGTGATGTAATGTTGTACTGAATTTCATAACAACACTCCTTTGTTTTTTTTTTCGATCCCCTCTGCGCAAAGGGTTTACTCAACAGACAGCCACATCGGCTCGATGCGTGGTATCTGTATGAATTACAAAACAAACATCTATACGAAATTCAAAAAAAGAACATTGTCATACACGCGCGTTTCACTACCAGAACGCCGCGCGCTGTAAAAAAAAAGGTTATTAGAATTTTCCCCGCCATTTTTCTTCGTTTTTTTTATTGTTTCGTTAACAAACATCGATATATATGTAGGTACTAGATGGGCCCTTTCATACAAAAATGGCGGGCGACCAACTATGAGAGCGCGTTCCTATAACCTGTCATAAGCCTGTCTTTGTCCCCGTCGTAGCGCTGTCACGGTCGCTCATCGTGTAGATAATTTGTTATTAAGTTATCATCTAAAGTTTTATTAGTTTGGCACTGTATAATTTTTATTTTAAGGAAAGTGTTTCAATTCACAATTATACATTTCATAAAAAAACGTTATTTAATCTTCCTATTTAATATTTCTATCCATTACGCAATCATTTAATTTCCGCGGCAAACTGTATGATATTTTTTTTTTACTCACTGGCCTTACGGCTTTGGGTTACAACCCTAGTCCAGTACGATAAAAAAAATGCAACCAAGATTAGTTAATGCATAGATGGGCAGAACTGACAGTAGGCAATAATACCTTCCGAGACGCAATATTATGCTATTATAATAATATGATAAAATTAGTTATTGACGTGAGTTTAATGTTTAAACCAACTTCAATAAATAAAGAGTTTTCATTTATTAAAGTTGGTAATTTTTATTTTGTACTAGCGAATGCCCGCGACTTCGTCTGTGTGGTTTGAGGATTTTTGGTTCCCGCGCGAACTCCTTAATTTTCCGGGATAAAAAGCCTATGTGTTATTTCAGACTATAATCTATCTCTGTGCCAAGTTTCAGCCCATTATCATTTATCGTTTACCTCAGAGAGTACATTGATGTAGGTATTACTTTCGACAAGCGCATCTGTACTAATCTATGACCGAGTCATACGTTTTCAAGATGGCGCATATGTTGCAAGCAAGTTTCCGCTTTTCAGACTAGATGGCGTTGATAGCGTTGCTAAAAATACGCCCACATTCTTTGTTTGACAGGGCTCGTCTATGTAAATTGAGGTCGTTGTTAACAAACAAATGAGCGATTCAAGTTTTTAGTAGTTTGGGTAAAACAATTGCTAACTATTTACAACTTCCTAATCCTGAGTTGTATACAGGACATTGCTTTCGCATAACATCTGCCACAATATTAGTAGATGCCGGAGGAGACATAACAAGTTTAAAACGGCACGGCGGATGGAAGTCTACATCTGTTGCAGAGTGCTATATTAATGACTCTATAACCAACCAAATCCACGTGTCGAATGCAACGACCTCAATTTACATAGACGGGCCCTGTCAAACAAAGAATGTGGGCGTATTTTTAGCAACGCCATCAACGCCATCTAGTCTGAAAAGCGGGAACTTGCTTGCAACATATGCGCCATCTTGAAAACATATGACTCGGTCATAGATTAGTACAGATGCGCTTGTCGAAAATAATACTTACATCAGTGTACTCTCTGAGGTAAACGATAAATGTTAGTATGATGTTGTTATTTTTACCACTTTTTTGTTACCAGTTTCCTGGAAAACCATTGGACCGATTATTATGCGGTTTTTTGCATTAGATATATAAAGCTTGTGAGAAGGTTCTTAGATATATTTAAAGATCAAAGTCAACACAATGGGGCGCTGCAGTTCGTCGTGGGTTTTTTTTAAATTTAATTATTTGTTAATTGTTGATAAGTTTTGTCGAAAAATAAGTAAATAAATAATAATAAAAAGTCGCGGGCATTCGCTAGTACAAAATAAAAATTACCAACTTTAATAAATGAAAACTCTTTATTTATTGAAGTTGGTTTAAACATTAAACTCACGTCAATAACTAATTTTATCATATTATTATAATAGCATAATATTGCGTCTCGGAAGGTATTATTGCCTACTGTCCGTTCTGCCCATCTATGCATTAACTAATCTTGGTTGCATTTTTTTTATCGTACTGGACTGGACTATTCTAGGGTTGGAACCTAAAGCCGTAAGGCCAGTGAGTAAAAAAAATATATCATACAGTTTGCCGCGGAAATTAAATGAATGCGTAATGGATAGAAATATTAAATAGGAAGATTAAATAACGTTTTTTATGAAATGTATAATTGTGAATTGAAACACTTACCTTAAAATAAAAATTATATAGTGCCAAACTAATAAAACTTTAGATGATAACTTAATAACAAATTATCTACACGATGAGCGACCGTGACAGCGCTACGACGGGGACAAAGACAGGCTTATGACAGGTTATAGGAACGCGCTCTCATAGTTGGTCGCCCGCCATTTTTGTATGAAAGGGCCCATCTAGTACCTACATATATATCGATGGTCGAATGTAATTTCGAATTCCATAGAAAATAAAAATAGTGAAGTGGTAAATATAAATATTCCGCCGAGTACATCGGGATCAGGACGTTCCAACATTAAAGAACATCAAGTGAATTTTAATAATTGCACTATACAAAATGTTAATTACTACTACAATAAATAATTCTTTCATTAATACTTAGTTTATTTGTATATGTCACAGTAAGATTGTAAAAACCGTTAGATTATAATCTAACTCGCGAAATTCTAAACTGTCGAAAGATTAGAATTTAACGCATTATTTTCCGGAAGATTGTAATCTGATAGTTATTTAAACCCGATAAAACCTAAGGCACTACATGATTGAACCCTAACCTAACCTACAAGAAAGAGACAAGAAAACGTAAATAAAATGAATATTTCAAAAATTGACACTCAGAACATTGAACAGTTTACAATCTTTCGACAGTTTAGAATTTCGCGAGTTAGATTATAATCTAACGGTTTTTACAATCTTACGGTGACATATATACTCAGTAATGGATGATATTAGGTTAGGTTAGGTTAGGACTGACTGGATGTTTTAATGTTCGCAGTAAGCTAACTATTTCAGAATCTGTTATAGAGGATTCATAGCATGGGAGTAGATAAAGTCTAGTATGCAACTGTTGTTCATTAGGTATTAAAACACTCATATGATACTATTATCCCAATTATTATTAAACCCACATTCGTGTTTTAATACCCCTTATTACACAACTGTTGCATAAATAACTAATTTCATGTAGTGCTACCATCGCCCGAAAAGCCCGACTACTTTATAAAATCATCGATTGTACTATTCAGGCCAGTCGTGTGTAGCGCGCGGTGTTGCGGTGTAGCGATGTGGGGGTGTGGGGGTGTGTGACGGCGACTCACTGGTGGTGAAGTTGAAGGAGGCGTACGCGGCGCTCTCCTTGTCGTGCAGCAGCGTGAACGCGTGCAGCTGATAGGTGGCGCCGGGGGACAGGTCGCGCAGCACGTGCGACCAGCCGCCCGCGCCCTCCAGCGATACGTTGCGCGCGCCGCCCTCCGCGCGCTCCGTCAGCGGGATCACCTGCCGCGCCGCACCGTGTTACGCGTCACGCACGATCTTACGAGCTTTTTTTTATCCACTACAAGTTAGGCCTTTTACACTGCACTTTTCATAGGGACCCTTACACTTGATTCAGTGTAGTGTAATAAGATTTATAGGCCTATTACACTGCACTTATCACAGGGACCCTTACACTTGAATCAGTGTTCTGTAATAACATTTAGGGAGACAGGGTCCCTAAATTGATCCTTATTGCTGTGTAATAAACGACGCTCTATCTAGCGGCCACGCCTACCCTTACCACAGGGCCCTGTAATAAGTGCAGTGTAATAGGCCTATTAGCCCTTGACTGCGATCTCACCTGATGGTAAGTGAAGATGCAGTCTAAGACGGTAGCGGGCTAACCTGTTAGGGGCATGGCAGTTATATTTAACCCATACCCCTTTTTACCGGAACGCTAAATCGCTTGGCGGCACGTATTTTACTGGTAGGGTGGTTACTAGCCACGGCCGAAGCCACCAGGTGAGACCGGGGAAAATTCAGAAATTATAAATTTCTAAACCCTGCCGGGGATCGAACCCGGGACCTCCGCACGTTAAGGCAACAGCGCTCAACACTGCGCTACGGAGGTCGTCAAAGTTACAGACTATGATAGGTCAGTCAAAGATACACACCATATACTCATACTCATGGTTTTTTTTCAAATATACGAATAGACTTTTAAAACTGCTGCTTGAATCGTCGAATGAATCTACCACTGGTTCGGAATTACATTCCTACAGAGAAGAACCAGCGAGAAACTCGATGGTTAGTCTTTTATCGCGGTTTCTCCATAACGCGTAACGCACCCTGTTACGCGTTACACATCATATATTACTACGGGTTACAAACAATATTATGCATAATGATCCACGTTGCGTATTACGATGCGCAACTTATTCACGATATCTCCTAGCAGAGGTAGAATACTTCAATGGTTTCATTCAGGATAACGGGACTATATTAATATACAATTTGGGTTAAAGGGCTACTGCGTTCTTTAAGTTCAATGATGAACAACAAATTCACAATTCAAATGCGTATTAACGAACAAACGTGTATAAGAATAGGGATGATGCCTACATAAAAAATAAAATACTTCTAACCGATTATTAAATAGAGTCTTCCAAAAGACTTAAAATTCACATCCTCGGTTACTTTTAAATTTGATAACCATTTTAAAATATAGATTAAAGAAAAAAAGTGCGTTTAAATTTGTTGACGTCACAATTGCGAATTTCATACAATTTCCATACTAGAAGCGCGTTTTTAAGTTTGATAAAGAGTTGCTGATTTCATTGAGTTTTCATCATCCCTATTCGCGGGCATCAGCTAGGAATATTATAATGCACCTTGAAGCGGAATCCGGTGTAGTCGCCGTGCGCGGGCGGTGCCCACGAGATGGTGGCCTGCTTGTTGCGGCCCAGCGTAACCGTCAGGTTGGTGGGCGGCTCGGGCGCTGCGCCCACACGAACACATGCACACAGTGCGAGCCTCAAATACTATACTTATATCTTATCTCATACTCAATTGGGTATTTGACTACTAGTGAGATAGATTATTTTTTAATGATTATTATATAAAGGATCTCCCAAAAGTCATAATATCTACGACCTCTGGTAGTTTTATTCTGAATAACCATTTTAAACTATCGATTAAAGTAATAAAGTGCGTCGAACTTTGATCACGTCACAACTAAAATTTCATAAAAAATCCATACTGAGCACGCGTTTTGACGTTTGAAAAAAAGTTGCTGATTTGACTGGTTGTCAAATACCCAATTCAATGTTAAATTGAACACTGTATTATCGAAAGTTATATCAGTTACTTGAACTTTAATAAATACATAAATAAGTAAATAAAATATGCGTAAAAAAACTAAAAGAACAACTAGCAAAAAAGCGTACAGACAAGTACTCAGTTTAAGTAACTTCTGGCCAATAACATTTTAATAATTCATTGTCATCAACTGTGTAGAATCATATTGAATTGAAGCAGGCGTTACTTTGCGGAAGTCCATGATAATGAATAGAATGAATAGAAACTAGAAGTTTAATTCGCTATAATCGGCTACAGTAGACAAATCTGTGTGGTACAGTGGGTGTCTTTCACCTGCAGCTGCACCTGCGACACCCACCACCCAGTAATTCGGCACAGCACCACACCACACAAATCCTCCAAATCACTCTCAACGTACGTTTCACTCCGACACCAGAGCATCTTCAGATGTTGACTCAACAATGCATGATTGTATAGTGACTATTATTGGGCTTCAGTATAAAGGATTTGAGTTGCTAAATGAACAAATAAATGTATCAAATTCACCTTTACTCAATTTATACAGTAATAGGGGAGGGGGCGGGGCTTCAGTATGAGTCATACCAAAAAGTTTTGTGTAGCATTAATAGGTCAGTGGTGAACTGGTGAGGAGAGCCGTACCTGTGATAATGGTCTGGTTCCAGGTGAGCAGGTCGGAGAATGTGTCGTTGGAGTAGTACAGCATGAAGTGATACTTGGTGCCGGGCAACCCCTGGAAGTTGATGGTGGAGGCGCGCGCCGGCACCGTGAAGTTGGGCGCGGGCGAGCCCTGCGGCGGCCGGTAGTCCAGCCGGTAGTGCGCGCCCTCCGTCCCGCCCGCGCCTTCCGCCCCGCCCGCGCCTGCCGTCCCGCCCGCGCCGCCCCAGCCCGGGATCTCGATGACGAGGTCCGCGCACAGACCCGCCCCGCACAGCGCCTGCCGGCACACAGCCACTTGTACACGGTACACTCAAATGTTAACTGATACCACAACATAAACTCGCCGGCATATTTAGCGGAACATAAAAAAAGGTCCATAATAAAAAAAATATGGTTTTATTTTAAAATCTACTTACTACACTTCTTTTGTTATTTAAAGTTTCATTTGTTTTACCTAAAATGAGATCACATTAAGAACAGATTTTGCGAGTAAAAGCTATTTGTGAAAAATGGTACATTTTTGAACTTTTCACGTAACCGGTAAAAGTAAAATTTAATATTAAAATAACAATTAATTAAATTAGAAAAATGATGATCAATATCGCGTATTTCCTCCACGTGCTCTTATTAAAGTTTCTACCCGTCTAGGCATACTGAGAATGATGTTATCGATGGTCTCCTGGGATAGTCTCCGCCATTCCTCAACTACGGCGATTCGCAGTTCTCCCACGTTGGCAGGAGCTGGAATTCTGGACTTAACTTTTCTTTTCAGCAAGTCCCAAACGTGCTCTATTGGGTTCATATCCAGTGATCTCCATAACAGTGATATTCATATCATTAAGATAAGCTTGAGTTACCCGAGCGGTATGCGGCCGAGCATTATCGAATTGCATTATCCTGCATAAAAACAAAATCTTCACCGATATATGGGGCAAACGGTACGACATTTTCTTCTAAAACTTCTCTGATATAGCGGTCTGCAGTCAGACTCCCTCTGTCAATCACTACCAAGTCTGTGCGAACTCCCAAACAAATGCCCGCCCAAACCATTATTGATCCACCACCGTATGCAACTGTAGTTTCAAAATTTGTCTGAATGTATCGTTCTCCTTTGCGTCTGTATATTCTTTGCCTGCCGTCAATTTGATTTAAGAGAATTCTGCACTCATCACTAAACAATACCTTACTCCATTGGTCCGCGTTCCAAAGTCGATGTTCCTGAGCAAAAGTTAACCTGTTTCTACGATGATTTACCTCGAGCCTTGGAGCCTTGGCGGGCACAAATGAACCCAAACCAGCTTCTTCGAACCTTCTTCGTACTGTACGCTCACTTACGGTTACACCCCGCACTGCTTCTAATTCATGTCGGGCTTGGACGGCCGTCAAACAGGGGTACACGAAGCCGAATGAAACGATCATCCCTACTCGAAGTGCGTCTTTTTCTGCCTTGTCCTGCTCTTCTCACATAAGTACCGGTCTCCCTGAACCGTTGGTTACTGCGATGGATCGTTGAAACTGGTCGACGAAGATCTCTGGATATCACTCTGTAGGTTTGACTATTTCTTCGCATTTCGAGTGCCCTGGCAATCTCCGTTGGGGCTAAGTCAGGCATAATTCGGTCATCAACTCCAGAAAGATACGCGATTAACTAACAAAAAACAGTATTTCAATGAAATTTTAAATCAAACTCAGAAGGAAGAAATACTCTAAGTTCGCTCCAGATAAGGTGTATTTGAATAAAATTAAAACAATTGCATAAAATGTGATGTTCAGTTGTATTCTTAATTTGAAAATATTTCTTTTTAAATTAAATGACGTATAAACCAGCCAGCAACCTTATATGATACTGATATCAAACCTTTTTTTTATGTTCCGCTAAATATACCGGCAAGTTTAGTTACATGCAGATTGAACCTACAGTCATTAATTATTGTAGTTAGCACTTGGGGCTGCCACAAAAATTATAATTTAAATATTATGATATTTTAGTGCTCATTATTTTACTTATATTTACTTTATACCAGACAATGCCCACGACTTTGTCCGGGTGGAATACGGTTTAGGATCCTGCGGGAACTCTTTAATTTTCCGGGATGAAAAGTATGTTCCCGGGGATAGAAACTGTCCCTATAGCAAATTTCAACAAAATCGATTGAACAGATGGGTAGTGAAAGATGAATGGGCGTAGCAGACAGATGGACACACTTCTACAGATTAGTTTGAGATTTTAGGATAAATTGACAATAAGGACTAAGTAATGGCTTAATAATATTATTATCATTATATTAAGTAAATGTGGCATGCCCTTCCAGTGCATGTATTCCCTTCTAAGGCAAGAGTGAATAAGCAACTTCTAGGCGGGTGCACTTCAACCTAGACCTCATCATTGCTTTGTATTAAGCATGATTGTTGTGAAGTACAAACCTATCTTGAAATTAAAAAAATTAAGTTAATAATTCTTTATTAGTTTATTAGTTACCTCACATAACAACTTAATACTGAGAAAGTTGATATAAGCCTGTACTTACTAGGTTTGTTATCTATATTGTACCTTAGTATTAGTTTCTATTCTTTACTGTGTTGTAGGTATACCACCTGCCTAACCTAATGAGCCAAACTACAAACACATTTTTTTGAAACTAAAAAGTTATACATCCCACTTACTTATTTTAGTGTAACAAGGGTTTCTATATAACTAAATAAATTTGTGTTGTTGTCCCTTTCATAATACTCTCCACAGGAAAGGATTAGATTTGGAGCTTTCATTTTAGCTTAGTATAGAGATTGCAAAGTAAGTTTCCCACCATTAGAAGGACTATTATAAATTCTAAATACAATTATGAACTTTAACTACTACCTGGGGTTATTTAGCCTAAAATAATTTCTGGTTTGTAAATTGTGGGGAATAAGATTAAATCACAATTAACAAATGTTAACTTTATACATTACTAGTAGTTTGCCATTCATATGATAGTGTTAGAACAGGTTTTAGCGCACAAACGAGCAAACAGGTAGTGTTGACGCCGTGGCTCTGTTCCCATCTGCCAGCTATTCTAGCAAAA
Source organism: Erebia palarica (assembly GCA_964035005.1). Taxonomy (NCBI): domain Eukaryota; kingdom Metazoa; phylum Arthropoda; class Insecta; order Lepidoptera; family Nymphalidae; genus Erebia; species Erebia palarica. The sequence continues at coordinate 16,975,849 of OZ035989.1, forward strand.
CAAAAAAGCGTTACTCACGAGAAACACGGCGAGCGCGACCGCCAGGGCCGGGGCGGCCGTGGCGCGCGCGTGTCCAGCCTTCTCTTGCACAATCGACCTCTTCCACATCATTGAAGGCGACTCCCCGATTTCACATGACACTTTCTCTTCCAAACCAACGTCTGTTTCATTCTGCGGGAGCATGACTGACTCACTGCGTCACGTAGGATCGTCATATCAACGCGTTATACCTAATACCACATTACAACTGATTGAACACTCAAAATACAATAACATTTACAATAAGTAACAAAATACGTGAGCAAAGTTGACATTCGTTTTGCATTGCTCTGGATAACTTGTCTCTGCTTCACACTTGTCTCAGCATAACACTACTTCACACTCTTTGATATTTTGACAGTTAACTTTGATCCTGACAGTTAGACCACGGTTTGACATTGACAGTGGCTTTACTGCTCTGGGTTCTAGCTACTGTGAAGATGACCCTGCTTTTATAAATGTCTATGTCACCGTCAAAAGATTACAATTTAATGCATTATTTTTCGGTAGATTGTAATCTGTTATGTATATTAACCCGATAAAACCTAAGTGCCCGGCCTGCCTGATTATTTATGTCGAACCCTAATCTAACCTACAAGAAACACAAGAAAACGTAAATACAATGAATATTTCAAAAATTGATACTCAGAACATTGAACGGTTCACAATCTTTCGACAGTTTACAATTTCGAGAGTTAGATTATAATCTAACGGTTTTTACAATCTTACGGTGACATCTATAACTGTTCTATAACGGTTAAAGGTCATTGATCTGCAGGGCGACTGTGAAAAACCTGCATCAATCATTGTTACAGTCTCAATTGTTTTGATTGGCTGAATCTATAGTAAGCTTGCTACGTCAATGGATTTTGGACAATAGTGGAAGAAAGCTAATCAATCAGAGGTGATTGCGATCGTTACACTGTAGCTGTAGCCGAATAGTCAAGGACTCAAGGCTCAAAGTTAAAAGCTAGAGCCACACAAATTTGAAAAACGCAATTACAAAAACGCGCTATATATGTATTTTTTTCATAAACAATAATACTCAAAGCGTTTTTTGTGACATGGAATCTAATAAAGTTAAATTAGGTATTTTAGATGTGAGGAAAAAGCGCAAATAATACCCGCTGAAAATCTAAAAACAAGTATGAGTGTAAGAAATTATTTTCTAGTGAGTACCTATACCTACTCCAGTTTTTTCATGTTTTCTCACAATTATATTGAATTTGTGTCATACTCCACGGGCGCTCTCGCTATTATTTAAAACAATACCCGCGACTTCGTCCACGTGGATTTATTTGATTCCCGCAAGAACTTCTTGATTTTCCGGAATAAACACTCATGTGATGTGCAATAAATAGGATTATAAATGATAGACTGATGTAGATTGCATTAAGATGTTCGATCAACCATACTATTCAACTCAGTGCACAGTCATATACAGTACGATTCAAACTTTGTCCTCGCGAACTTCGTGCGTGTCCATGCGCAGAGTACAATTTAAGGTATCAGCGGGACGCGTGAGGAATGCGGAGGGGGGGGCGTTGTTAACCCGCGCGTCCCCCCGCCGCCCGTCTTCCACACGCACTGGAGTTTAGACATGGGCAAAATGTATCACTAAGAAGAAAATATAGATATGTATCTTTCGATCACTGGGATATGTATCACTCTTTTGTATCTTTATATCCTTATGTATCAGCAGCTCACGTTTTCGCACACCACTCACTTGTCGCTTCGCGCAACTCAATCCACTATACCATATCAGTGAGAGCGATAGATATGTAGGTACCTATAGCGTATGTACATGTAGCGATAGGCACTTAGCTTGGTCGTTAGCTCGTTAGAATTTAGATTCTAAGGGCCAAGCTGAAGCTAGAAAGATTAGCAAGCTAAAAGCTAGAGATTTTAAGTTCTAACGATTAGAATAATTAGTATGTTTCTGATTTATTGGGCTGCTATTTATTTCTAGGTATCTATTTGTTATGATTGATAAATATTAAATGCGTACTTGAAAAATGAACTTGATTACTTAAATTAATGATTCTCGAATTTATCATTAGGTAGAATAGATATTGTTTTATTTATTTGCAGAAAATATTAAATAATATTTTATTGTTACCGATTTCCCTTCTCCTAATTGTGATGGTTTTATGACCGAAATTAGTTTACATAGTTTACTAAAACTTTTTAAAGGCAAATACACGTACAACTAAAACCAGTATAAAACCTAAATGTACACGTACCGTTTAAGGACTTTGAGCCCTACGCACCAGCAATAGAGTTATCAATTTACCTGTCGTGCCGACGTATGTCAATTTATTATGGTCAATGCGAGGGAGGTGCGAAAGAGATGTCTAAGCACGATAGACGATTTCAAATAAGGAGGTGCGAAAGAGACGCTTGTATTTAACTTAGTGGTATAATAGAACGAGACACGAGTGCATCTAGCGCTCGCTAGTTAGTCAGTAGTTACACGGTTGCGACTTGCGAGACAGATAGAAAAAGACGCCGTGAGAGAATGAGTTGTAAAGATACAGTGATACACTGATACATTCGGATGTGAACGGATACAAAGAGTGATTAGTGGAAAAGGATTGATACATATCTTTTTTATCTATCTCTCATGAGTTACCCATCTGTACTGGAGTTACATCCGTATACTGCACACACGCGCGCGGTCCTGTCAAAGTACAGTCGTTCTCATAATTTGCTGTTCATTATTAAGTTTTTGTTACTGTTAAGTTTTTTTGTTGTTATTAATTGGTTGAGTTTTCATTAGTATTTACTGTTTATTATCATTTGTTAATTATTTTTGTTACACTTTTGACTTTTACTGGTTGTGCAGTTATTTTATTATAAAATGCCCCGCGGGCGTTGTAATATTTTACGCAGACAAGCTAGAAAAATGGTATTTATGGTCATGGAGTTTATGAAAAAGGAGAGTGAAGAAGGTTTGCAACTTCCACTGAAGTCTTTCCTAAAAAGGACGGCGTTAGCTACAGGCGTCTCAGAAAAGACTGTGAAAAGAATTGCAGCGACAGCAGGGGAGTCTGGCATGCTTGCAGTCTTTCGTACACCTGGAAAAAAGAGGGAGGGAAAAAAGAGAGTAACAGGTATTGACAGTTTTGATCAAGGTGTGATTAAAAGATGTGTTCACAACTTTCACGTAATTGAAAAAGAGTTACCAACTTTAAAACAATTACAAAAGAAATTAAAAGCTGATATTAATTTCAACGGTTCAGTAACCATTTTAGGACGAATTTTTAAAAAAATAGGGTTTCAGTGGAAAAAAAACCCAGAACGAAAGACAAGTATTAATTTAACAATCAAATATTAGATTTCAACGTATCGATTACCTAGAAAAATTAACAAAATATCGCTCGGAAGGCGGACCAATTATATACACTGATGAGTCATATTATGTAGATTCGTCACATAGCACTTCAAAATCTTGGAGTGACGGATCATTAAAAGGATTAAAAACCAAAATTTCAAAAGGCCAAAGAGTTGTTATTATGCACGCGGGTTCAGAAGCTGGTTTCGTACCCAATGCGTTATTAATGTTTAAGGCTGGTGCAAAAAGTGGTGACTATCACGACAATATGAATTTTGAAAATTAGCAAAAGTGGATAACAACACAGTTATTGCCAAATTTGCCAGCTAATTCAGTTATTGTGGTAGATAACGATTCCTACCACAACAAACAAGAGGATCCTGCGCCATCCTCAAATGCAAAGAAAGCCGAAATGCAAGCGTGGCTTCGTGAAAAAAATATTACATACGACGAGTCAATGCTAAAGCCACAACTTTATAAGTTGATTTCTGAAAATAAAGACCGATTTAAAACGTTTAGCGTAGATAAAATTTTAAAAGAAAAAAATCACGTGGTACTACGTCTTCACCCATACCACCCAGATTTAATCCCAATAGAAATGGCGTGGGCTACCATAAAACACTATGTAGCCAAAAAAAATGTGACATGGAATGTCAATGCTGTGATGGACCTAATAAAAGGAAAAGTTATTGAAATGACAGAAAGTGTATGGAGTGCATTATGTGAAAGAGTTAAGAAGATAGAAGACGAATATAAAAAAAGTGACGTGGTCATTGACAGATTAACAGAAGAATTTATTATTCGACTGGGAGACGATGAATCCGATGCTGACGCCGAGGAAGATTATATTACAGAAGATTCAAGCGAAGATGAAGGAGAAAGCGACAGCTCTATGAAAGACGCACCTCGCGCTTTCTATTTCAATGTATCCTTTGCCCTAAGGTTGCCTGGAAGAGATCGCTGTTTGAGCGATAAGGCCGCCTGTTGTGCCATGTCCATTCGATTATTATAACTATTGTATTTTATTTTTTGTATGGTGTACAATAAAGTATATTTTACTTTTACTTTACTTTACCTTCCACAAGCACAGAATTGTTTATGGAGAGGATAGAGCCTTTCGAATAAATATTTTTTTAAACGAATACTAAAAACTACTTCTTTTTTATGTATGTTCACCGATTACTCAAAGACGCCTGAACCGATTTGGAAAATTCTTTTTTGTTTGAAAGGGTATACTTCTCAGGTGTTCCCATTTAAATTTTGTTGAAATCGGTGAAAGTAACGCCCTCGAGGGACAAAATATAACTTTAACCCCATGTAACACTATTATGAAATAATAATAACAAATCATGTGTTTAAACTATGACCATACATATGATTCAGCCTTTAAACGAAATCTAACATAAATATAAACATAATAAGTAATTTATTAGAACTTCCTAATTTTATCATCACATACTTTCAAAAACAAAAATAAACAAAAGTAGCCAAATCAATCTTAAGTTGACTGTACCAGCGCGAACTTCATTCGCGGCTAACTTCCACGGGACATAAAGTTTGCATCGGACTGTACCTTCGTGCTCATCAAATCAGAAGGGTTCGAACTCAGAGCCGTACAACCAGTTATTAAAAAAAACTGTTCAGGATCTGTCAGAATGCTGTCGCCTGTCAAATTTTACCGGTAGCGCGGTTTGTTGTTTGTGTTGAAAATTTTGATTTTGTTATTAGAAAAAAGCGTAATGGTGCAAAACGATAGCGACTCCTGGTCACCAGATGACACGCTGAGAGTTCTAATAGCTTCAGACATACATTTGGGCCACCTTGAAAGTGACGATGTGCGTGGTGAGGACAGCTTCATTGCTTTCGAAGAAGTTCTTTCTCTGGCCGTTCAGTACGATGTCGACTTGGTACTTTTGGGAGGAGACCTCTTCGATCACGCGAAGCCTTCTCCGAGCTGCATGTTCAAATGTACACAGATCATTCGAAAGTACTGTTTCGGAGACAAGCCGATCAACATAGAGGTACTGTCGGATCAGTTTGAAAACTTTTCTCGAGCTGTTAATTACGAAGACCCGAATCTGAACGTCTCATATCCCATACTGTCGATCCACGGCAACCACGACGATCCAGTCGGACAGGATGGCGTCAGTTCCCTCGACATCCTGTCCATAACCGGTCTTGTTAACTACTTCGGCAGATGGACCGATTACACGCACGTGCGCATCTCACCCGTGCTCATCCGCAAGGGCGAGACCAAGCTCTCGCTCTATGGGCTGAGCCATATAAAGGATCAGAGGCTCGCAAGGTTATTTGTTGAAAAGAAAGTAGAGATGGATCTCGTGGAAGACGGTAACGACTGGTTCAACGTTCTAGCGCTCCACCAGAACAGAGCTGACAGAGGCCACAATAATTTCATTCCGGAAAATGTGCTGCCTACATTTTTGGACCTCGTCATATGGGGCCATGAACACGACAGCCAAGTTTTCGCTACTAAAGATATCAAGAGAGAGAATGAAAGCTTCTTCGTGATACAACCTGGAAGCACCGTGGCCACGTCTCTGGCGGCCGGCGAGGCCCTGCCCAAGCACTGTGCCCTGCTCCAGCTGCACCGGAAGGACTACATTGTGACGCCCCTGCCCCTCAAGACTGTGCGCCCTTTCATATTCAAAACTGTGGTGCTCTCCGAGGAGAACCTGGGCGAGGAGGACGTCAACGAAAAAGAGAAGGTCCAAAACTTCCTGAAGGAAAAGGTCAACGAGGCCATCACAGAGGCGGAATCTCTCCGCAGCGGTGATCCTAAACAACCCCTGCTGCCCCTCATCCGACTGAGCGTTTTCTTCGAACACGAAGGCCAAGACTTCAATCGAGTCCGGTTCTGTCAGAACTTCAACGGTCTCGTTGCCAACCCCAAAGACATTCTCATCATGAAAAGGGAAAAGAAACTGCGTGAGCGGAGGGAGCGCGCGGAGGAGGACGGTGACGACGTGGACATCGGCGCGGCGGCGGTGGAGGCAGCCGACGTGGAGGCGCTGCTGCGCGCGTACTACGCGGCGCAGCCCCCGGAGCGCCGCCTCGCCGTGCTGTCCGTGCGCGCCGTCACAGACGCCGTGCGCGACTTCACGCTCAAGCGCGACGACGACGTGTTCCGCCGCGCGCTCGACGCGCACCGCGCGCGAGCCGTGCAGGCGCTGTTGCAGGGCGGCGCGGAGAGCGAGGCCGACGTGCACGAGCAGTTGCGCCTGTGCAAGCGCGCGCTCGACGCGGCCGACGAAGAGGGGCTGCGCTCGCTCATGGCGCAGGCGGCGGAGGCGGCCGAGCGCGGCAAGAAGGCGGCCGCCAAGCAGGACTCCATCGTGCTGTCGAGCGACGAGGAGCAGGCGCCGGCGCGCGGACGCGGCCGACCGGCGCGCGGCGCGCGTGGGCGGGGCCGCGGGCGCGGCGCGGCCAAGCCCAAGGCGTCGCCGCCCCCGTCGCCGCCGGTGGAGCGCCGCAGCACGCCGCGCCGCTCCGCCGCGCAGAAGACCACCTCGTGGCTGCAGAGTCTCAACACGGAGCGCGCCACGCGCCGCCGCCGAGACTCCTCCGACATCGAAATATCCGACGATTGATTCAAAAGTATCCCATATTTCCATTTCTATAACGTACGTTATCCTTAGATCTCTATTGTAAGAGATCTATTGAGGTAACTAGATATTAAGTTTAGCATAAGAATTAACAAATATGTATTCATACTATGAGTAGGAGTATATTTTCGGTATTGTCATTATCTCACTTTTAAAATATCCCAAAGGTCGATCACGCCATTGGTTGCTCTGCAATTGCATTGAGTTGCAAAAGTAAAGGGTCTCTTTACTTTTGAACAAAAATTCGACTTATCATGGAATTAAAGAATACCAACTGACTAATTATGCCATTTGCATTGCTTGCTACATATTTAGTTGTCTTTAATGTAAACCAAAACTGTCAATGGTGCAACCATCCCCAAACTCAAGTGCCCCTTTATGTAACAAATCTGTTAATCATTTTATGTATAGCAGTGATTCTAAAAAAAGACTGTCCATATGTATTTATGAAAAATATAATATACAATTTCTATTAAAACTAAATTATTTCATTTTTAAATAATATTTGTATGCAGTAACTAGCAATGTAAAACTTTAAAACTAAACTCTAGCTTGTAATTTACAGAGTTTCTAATAGAGGAACATAATATTACCGAGTTTCTAATTCCCGCGGCTGTGCCAATGAACCTCAACTCGGAAACTTTTTCTGCAGGCAGAATAGTGCGCTGCAGCTCGGATTTCTATCAACTGGTAAGTGGTAGGGGAGACTGGGTATGGTTGAAACGGTGGACGGTTGAAACAAGGGGAGAACGAAGTGGGCGACTTGTCTAAACACTAATTTTAGTTGCGTCACTCTTCGCACGCTGTGCTTGTGTATCGGAGACCCCATTATGTTTTTGAAGGAAAAGTAAGTATTTTTTGTTCGTACATTTTTGTAATTATTATGAATTTATTAAAGTTACAGTATTGAGAGTTTTGTATCGTTTTAATGGAAGTTTGTAGAATATGGCTGTATGGTTAGTTTTTATTCAAATTTATTATCATTCTTACTGTGAACCGTCTTTACCTAGAAGGGGGGTTGGGGAAAGTTGAAACATTTTTTGTGGGTACGGTTAAAACAGTTTATTTATTAAATTTTCTTGTTTCTTAGATTCCAAGAGTACGCCGAAGGAAGACTACGAGAGGTCAGGCCCACTTATCAACGTATAAATAAGCCTATGAAGATATAAAAGCCGGGATCTTCGTTAAGAACAGCAGCAGAAAATAATTGACTGAAACACTGTTCTCTGTTAAAGTATCTACGTAAATGAGATGCGACTGGTGGCGATGAAAATTGAAGAAATGTGATATAAGGCTCACAATTAAGTGTATAATTACCAGGAACAAGAGAGCGTTAATAATAGAATAAAAATAATGTTAGATTATAAATATCGTGAAAAACTTAATAATTCATAAAAAATATATGTGATGTTCAACTGTTCCATTACAAGTCGTAAAATGTTATTAGACGATGAATAAAACATGTTCATTTATTTTATTATATTTTGTAGATATTATTTGAATGTGTTTCAATTGACCCAGGCACTGTTTCAACCGACCCTGGCATGGGGACGGTTGAAACAAATTACATTTTTAAATTTGATTTTACACATCAAACAAAATACAGTGATCTTGTAACGGAGCTAAGGGTCCAGGATATGACTGGTCGCGTAGCTTCGTGTGTCTAGGTAGGGAGGCCTTCACAAATCAAACGCGATTCATAGAAAACACACTTAAGAAAACCTTTGTTCACAGATCTACAGAAAGTACTTAAGGCTTTACGAGATGACAAACTGCCTCAGTATTAGGATGTTTAAGTCAAATTGTCTTATTAACTGATAGTTGAATCCGTAAAGAAAAAATATGTAACGGAAGACATAGGCTTAATAAACATTTCTACTGTAAAAAATGTTTACTTTTTTCAAACCCTCTTTCAGAAAAAAATCCCCAAAGAGTATCTACTTTTGTCATACTTTGAAAATGTTCTGCAAAACGGCACAAGCTTTTTAATTAGTTCTTGCACACAAAAATAGGTCTTAAAAATGACAATATTTTTAACGGCGAGTTTTATTTTTACTCCCTATAACATTCGTGTAAAGTAATTTTCCCCCGAAATTTAAGTATATTAGTGAGAACGTGGCTGCTCCGTCGCCCTGTAAACACCCGCGAGCCCTTCGGCAGTCCGTTTCGGGACATTGTCGAATGTGGACTGCACGTCGTCGTGCGGTGTCGGAGCGAATTTTTTAAAGTTAATTTTCGATTTTGAAGGGTTTATACTCATTTGTACATTTGTTTTAGAAATACTTAGTTCAGTATTTATCTGTAAATTAGTAGGTGTAAATATTTTTTTTTTAAGAATTAAATTTTTTAAGTGTGCAAAGTAGGTGCAAAGACTAAATAAGGTTCTGTAGTGACAAGTGATTGTAAAAATTCAAATCAAGATGATTTTGATGAGGAACAACCTACCTGCACTCGCTATTTAAATTTTGATTGTTTTTAAAGCTAATAAGCTTTAACTTGAATAAATAACTTTGTTTTGATTTTTTTCCTCCGACCCGACGGAATAGATTATAATATTTTTAATGCAAAATTACTTACTAATAATATTAATGCTACTTATAACTAAAATACATACTAATAATAATTATAATGTATGCGTAAGTGTGTCTTTCTGTCTGTCTTTCTCAGATGTAAATGTGCCATTTTTGAATTCTAACAACTTTTGTTTTAGTAAATCGATTATGCTACCGAGACAAAATCATTTTGTCTGCGACTGAGAGACTGCGGAAAAGCAAGCATTATAATTTCAGCGTGTATAATATGTATGTATGTATGTATGTATATTCTTTATTGTACACCACAAAAAACACAAAAGAAAAAGAACAAACATGAAAACTTAAAATGTAGGTACAATAAGGCGGTCTTATCGCTAACCAGCGATCTCTTCCAGACAACCTTATCGATAATATCATAATGTGGAATCGAAATTCGTGATGACAAGCTGGGAACACCTGCACTCCTATTCTCTAACTCCGTGGCTATCATCATATATTAATTACCATATAATATTTTATATTCATCAAAATACATTACATAGTCATGGAAACATAATAACAACATGAATTTCAAAATGGCGCTAACTTTGTTAAATTTTGGTAACAGTTTCCTGTTTTGTGATCCTAGAAAGCCGTAAATATCAATTTTGAACGAAATCGGTTATTTAACAAAGAATTTCAAAATGGCGCTGACTTTTTTTTAAGTGACTCTGTGCTGAGAGCTGCGCATGACGTACTACTGCACATATATTTTCATACCACAGGCTCATACATATGAAAATTGATTCTACAGGGGTAAACTCACAAAAAAACTACGCAGCTCCGGCAAGTGGGGTTTATTGTGATCAGTTAGTACCTGATTCTCTATTTCCTCTCCCTGTACCCCACTCATCCCTCGGTGGAGGTAGCACGTTTCAAAACTTTTAGCTTGATGTCAACTATCAATAGTTCTGTAACACTAACTTGAACTACCTACATTTTAGCATTGATCCAATACGAAATATTACTTGTACCTATACCTAAATCTGTGCCTACTACAAGCGCAAACAATATTTAGTATCGGATACGATATCGAACATTTCATGGCAAGGTTTCAAGGTAAAGCTAAAGGTAGGTATTAAAGAAAGTTTACGTATTTGTGACCTATGATATTTATGCGCAAACATAAATATAGGCATTATCCCATAAAATAGCACTTGTTCCCTCTGCAGTCTATAGTCTTTGGCTTAGTTTGCGTAATTCCGGGCGTATAGCGGCCTATACGGCATTACCGTCGGCAAAAGTCCCGCTGGTCTGAGTTTCGTCAAGGTCATTCGGCCTTCTTAACCCCTTAAGTCTAAACGATCTTCCTATACCTTAACTATACGGTCCGAGGTCCTGAGGGGGCCTGCGGGGCGTCACCGACTGACGCACGCGGTACACGGACGCAGAGGGTGTCCGCGGCGAGAGGGGGCGAAAGGGAAGGGGAGACGGAAAGATGGGTCGTCCGTAGCCGAAGCAGCGGAGCGACCGATCTCGCCAGTTACCACTGCCACTCGTCTTCCCGGGACCCCGAGCCGACGTGGTGTGACAGCGGTCGCTGGCGCACTGTCTGTGAACGCAGGCCGGATGCCTTATATAGGCCGTGGGGGTGAGGTGCGCGGCGGCGGGGTTTTGCACACGGCGCGATGGCGCGATTTCGAATGTTCTGGATTATCCATTGTTCGTGCGTGAGTCATCGCCGTGCTAAGTGCTATTACGCACTGTCGACTAGTCGCCGGCGACTCAGTTATCGACGACTGTAATATTGTATAGTCTATTTACGTGTTTACGCACTAGTCACCGGTTGCCCGGGCGACTCGGCGACTCGCCGCGCAGTGGCGACGCACAGGCAACTGCCGGTCGCCGGCGACCAATAGGAGCACGGTTTCAAATGAAAGCATTCACACTGCGAGCAACTGTCGTAACGACCGAACGGCCGCGCACAATGAGTTTTGACACGGATAAATTTATATCGGAAATACAATCCCGAAAAGCTATTTGGGATTTACAAAGTGAGGAATATGCTAATCGAGATTTGAAGAAAAAACAGTGGGAAGAAAAAGTGGAGTTATTTGGAGGTGAAGAATTATCAAACGAAGAAAAAAAAAACTCAGGTAAGTAAGAAATGCCATTTATTTTTTATTAATTAATACTGCTCATCTGCCAAGATAATTGGCCCTCAGTTGTAAAGTAATCAGCAAATACATCTCTGTATGATGCACCACGTCGCGTAGCTCTTTGGAAACCGTTTGGGACTTCTTCAAAGCCAGGAATGCTCAGGGTATCTTCAAATTTATATCCGTCTCTTTCTCGGACATAGTTGTGAAGAGCGCAACATGTTTTGATGATGCATGATACTAGATCTAAATTCACGTTGATATGTCTGTGAAAAATCTGCCACTTGTTTGCTAATATGCCGAATGAACATTCAATATGGCGTCGTGCACGAGAAAGCCTATAATTAAATATTTTTTTCTTTGTTGTTAAATTTGATCCACCGAACGGTCGCATAATTTTGTCAGTTTGTCCAAATGCTTCGTCACCCACAATAACAAACGGTACTGGTATAGGGTTTGTCGATGAAATGGGCTTAGGTTCGGGTATTTGCAAATCATTGTTCATTAGCTTTTGATAAAACGTTGAATTTGTAAATATAGTTGAATCGCAATCCTTTCCATAGGAACCAACGTCTATGTATATGAACTTATAGTCAGAGTCACAAATGGCAAGCAAAATTACAGAAAAGAAGTGTTTGTAATTATAACACAATGATCCACTGTTGTATGGTTTTATAATTCTTACATGCTTACCATCTACGGCACCTATGCAATTTGGAAAATTGGCCCGTAAATGAAAATCTTTTGCGATTTTTAACCAATTTTCTTTTGTCGGTTGCGGTAAACACATGTCTTTTAGTACAACCCATATAAAATGACAAACTTCTCTTATTATTTCAGCTATAGTTGAAATCCCAAGTCTGTATGAGTAATGTAAATCTACAAATTTACAACCGCTTCCAAGATATCTGGAATTAAAAAATAATTTATATATATACATTATTTACAGGTCATTCACTTCAAAAAAAATGGAAAAATATAAGAAGCTGCTTTGCGCGAGAAGTACGAAGATTAAAAAATACTAAAAGCGGATCTGCTGCTTCCCATAAAACTCCTTAAATTTATTATAATCAGCTGTTATTTTTGAAGAATACCGTTGGTAATTTGAACACAGAGAGTAACATTGCTGAACAAGAACATTTGACAAATGATCAAGAACCTTTAGGACCTTACTCGAGAGAAAATATAGTCGGAAGAAAAAAGAAAAAAACGTCAGATGATGGCACAAGCGAACTGTTAACCACACTAAACAAGTGTATTGAAACTCGCAAAAATAAGGAGGATATTTTGGAACAAGATGAGGACAGAATGTTCCTGATGTCCCTATTATCATCATTTAGGGCAATTCCGGAGCACAAAAAGTCAGCTGCGAAAATTCAATTAATCAGTGTAATCGAATCATTCCGATCCTCTACTCAAAATAATATATATCCAAACACAATGTGGCGAAATTTTAATGAGTACGAGTATGAGCGTGGTTACTTCACACCGGAGGCCGGGCGTTCAACAGCACCAAGTCAACAATCACGCCCTGAAGCACAACATTATTATACGCTACCAACTTCAACTCCTTCAGAACGTGAACGCCCAGAGTCGCGATTTTCTACTGTCACTTCAAATGCCTCGCAAGATTCTGACATTTTGGATCTATTTGAACCTTGAGTTTTAAGTTTTGACTGGAGACCAGCTAAAAATAAATGTTAGGAGGAGCAATAAGTTTTTGCAGGTGTGAAGCTGATTTACTGGCCATCGTTTTCGTAAAAAACTGCATAAAAACTTATTGCACCACTTAACATTTATTTTTAGCTAGGGATTGTCAACACTTTAAACACTAGGTTTGGCCGATAGATGTGTCCGGGAATGTAATGTAAATTGTGTTAAAATCCCGTAAAAAATAAATGTTAGGAATGAATTTTATTTGAATTGTCACTTACCTTAGTGTTATAAAAAGTTTTTCTTCCGGAGAAATACATGGTCGCATATTTGTATCTATGCCAGTTATATGTGGTTTTAGAAGACACAATAAGTCATCAAACGAACTCACAGACATTCTTGCATAATTAAAAAATTTACGAGGATATTTTCTAACGTCTTCATAAAATATTTTAAACATTCCCTTTGACCTCCGTTCTTCTAACAAAGGATGCACCCAATACTCTTTTTATTTTTTTATTTTTTTCTTTCTTTTTATAATTAGTAGCGCCGCTACTATTGCAAGTTCTTCAACGTCCATTCTGCACGAATGTACTTGGAATACTGTCGCTCGGCTCGGTCTCCGGCCCTAGTTTCCCATGTTTCGGCCGCCGAGGGACTGAGTCGCCGGCGACTAGTCGACAGTGCGTAATAGCCCTAAGCTGCGTCATAATCTTAAATAACGTTGCGCATTAGTAGACAGATACATGGTCTTTTATTTAATATATTTCCGTCGTCGCTCGCTTTACTTATCTCGATGCAATGGACGATAAACGTTCAAAATTTTTCAACCGTACCCAGTCTTCCCTATCAACTATCAAAGTACAAGACTTATGACGCGACTAAATGCTCGTCGTCATACCAAGTGCTTCCAAGGTACAGAACACTTTGTGCACGACCCGCGCTTCCTCTCTCACGATAGCTCTCCCGGTGAGTGCGCTTTCTTAACAAGCTAAGTTTCTCTTTACGCGACCCGAGCCTTTAAAATTGGCCGTCGCGTACCGCCCTGCCACGCTCATCGCAAGTGATATCGCCGGACGGACTAAGCGGGTAAGTCATCAATCGTTTCCACGCTGTAAGTTCATAAACGTCAGCCCTTGCCCTGACGTAAGGTCCATGTAGTCGAAGAGCAGTAGTGCCAGGACCAGGCATGAGCCGTATTCAAATACAAGTATTTTATTCAAGTATACTTTGTTACTTTACTGATAAGAAACAGCTAGAAACTTAGTGGTTGCTCTTTATATCTTTTGGAGCGGTGAAGAAAGGATACGAGTAAATAAAAAATATGTTTATAGTTTGTCTTAAAGATATTAGGTATTTATTATATAATAAACAAACAAGAATCAATACAGAGTATTGTAATTAAAATTATAGTTACTCTACGCCGTCATATAAGGCGATTTTTTTCGGTTTATACACCACAGGGCCCCCGCCCACGTCAGACTTTTTGTAGACCTCACTCCGACCGATCCGTCTGACGTAGGCAGCGTCCCTGACGGTAAAGACGATAGTAACAGCTGTACAAGGTAAACGCGACGGTAAGATAGTAAAGGCGTGTCCATACAAGTGCGCCGTTTGCACGACGCAACTCTGCCGCGCTCCGGTGAGGACTCAGATTAAAATATGCGCGGCTGATTTGCTGCGTGCAACAATTACAACACTTCCTGCTTCAGTTTGGATACACCGTAAAACTGTTTGCACATGTTGAACAAGGCTCAATGCACACTGCAACAGGAGGTGCCAAATCTGTCGACACGTTTTACTATAATCATAATTACAAACAGCATTACAGCAATGTAGATTTCGATACGTTCAATGCATCGCAACGGATTCGCCAAAATTGGACGGTGTCGGCGTCAGCCGCATCAATGATTCGGCGCGAATGTTCGGGTGAAAGTACTGATGACGTCATTCGCAGTGGCTACCGAACGAACAGTGATTTTTGAACACACTGCACCGACAACGACCGACGTGCGGGCGGCGCGCTCTAGTGGGCGGCGGCGGCGGCGGCGGCGGCGGCGGCGGCGGCGGTGGGCGGCGGGGCGGGCAGCGTGCGGCGCAGGTAGCGCAGCGCGGCGGCGGCGGCGTCGCGCGGCGTGCGCGCGCCGAACGCGAGCTGCGGCGCCGTGGGCACCAGCCTCACCACCGACACGGCCGGCCCTGCGCGACCAGCGCGAGCGTCACGCGAAATGTGCAAGATTCCGTATAGCACAATCTCTAAACTAAAATGACATCTTTCATTCTAGTTCTGTCACTTTACACAGGGAGTACTATTTTTATTTATTTTATTTAATGGTTTGCCAACACAAAAACAACATAAAAATAACAAAACACATATAAAACATTTTAGAGTGTACACCCAATTACTGGTAAGCTGGCATGCATTTAGCTGATCTCGCAAGTGCGGGGCTACCAGTTAACAAATAGCATTAAACTTAAAAAACACAAACAAAATTACAAAAAAAAAACACTCAGCTAGATATATCATAAGTCTATCGATACTGCATTAATGAACTGATACAGCATCCTTTTGTACTGCTGTAAAGAGAACAAATGAGGATCTGTGGTAATTTTAGCAGTTTTGAAGAGGTTATTGTACTCACGACATATTCTGAGCAACACATTATTTTCTACTATGAAAGGATTCGCAATATTTTTAATGCAGTCAGTTTAGTTTGGAGATTGTGCAATACAGAATCAGACCTAATTCACAACTAACTTCAATATGCCCACTAGTGGGCGGTGAGGTTTGTGTGCGATGTGTATGAACGCCGGAGCTGCCGGCTAGAGCTCACCCAGCGCGAGGTTCTCGATGCGCAGACCCAGCTCGCCGCACACGCGCCGCAGCGCCTCGCCCGGCTCCTCGGGCTCCGCCTCGAGCTGTAGCGCCTCGAGGCCGCGGCTGCAGGCCTCCTCTCCTGTGCAGTACGAGTCCAATGTTGATTCCTTCGCTTCCCGAGCTCCGGCTGCCGAATGCAGACGACGCTTCGTGAGCGCGGCGTGGTTACGGAGAGAAGCATCGACTATATTCAGTTGGCGGCTGCATTTCATTTCATGACACGCATCAGAATACAAGTCATATTTAATAACATTAAAAAAACACGACTGCTCTGCCAAAAACGAACTAAAAAGTTAAAAATCTAAAATAAATCTAAGTTAAATTAGTTAATCTTATTTTCGACTTTTTTTTCAACTTTAGTCTTTAATGCGGGACCATGGTCACCCCATCAATTTTTTTAAAAATTTTATTGGCCTATGTCACCCGGAATAACCTAGGGATTCTAACGATAACTCATTTATCAAAATCGGTTCAGGCGTATAGAAGTTATGGTGCAATATATAAACTCACATACATACATTCATACATACATGGTCCCTGAAAACAATACACTCCTTTTTTCAGGCAGTCGTATAAAAACATCTTGTACAGTGTGTCATTTTGGCAGGGAAAACAACATTTTGTCACCTGTAATAAATAACCTGCCATGTCGGTAAGTTCCAGTCACATATTTGTGAATTGGCTATGGTTTCGCGTGTTACTTTTGCTTTTCCTACCAGCAGTTTTAATGAAACATTTAATTCCGGTAGCACAGCAATAAGTATGATATCAAAAAATTCAGAACATGAACACGAAGGCAGAATGGGGTATACTGACGTAATGGACCTCGATTGTTTATTTATTACATTAATATTGTAATCATTAAAATATTTATAAAAATAAGCGTTAAAAAGGGTGACGGAGGTGGAAAAAATAATGTAAAGCAATTTAATCTTAGTTGCCAAAATAATACTCCATTCAATAAAATAATGTGAAATAGATGTGTGGGTGGTATCATGTTCGGCTCAGTGATATCGCTGACAGCAATTGTTATTTGTTTCCGACACCACCGCAGTATTGGCACAGTTCACTTTGGTATTGGTTCACACTAGCGCATGCATTAGCTGATTGATAAAGGTTTATGATGTTCGAGTGAAAAGGTAAACAAAAGTACATTAAAATAATGAGTAGGTACAACACTATTCATCAGTGGTATCGCTAATGGGCTCTCCACATTCCCGCGTGAATCATGGCGCGAATCGCAGTAAGAACCTGTCTCGGTGCCACACTCGCAAAGGTTCGCGTCGAGTTCACAGCATAGTTCGCGCACTTAACAAAGATGGGCGCCGAAGTTGCTGTTGCGGGTGCGGGGCTACATTGCGTCTGATACGGGGATACTTTGGGTTCTGCTTGGTAACATTCCAAAAATTAAAGTTCCAGAACTTCCAATTTACGGTCATTTTCAATGCTCAACACTGAAATTCACTATACGCGACCGCTAGCAGCACCCGCCTTCAAGCGACTGAGCCGCATACGAATGTGGAACCTAGTTGCTTTCACGTCAAGTCGCAAACCCTTTGTCGCGACGCGCTAACAAAAACCTTCAGCAATCGGGGAAATCGCGAAGCCGTAAACAATACGCGAAACGTTATTACACTCATGAATCGGTGGTTCGCGGCTTCGCGCGGGCATGTGGAGAGCCCATAATAAATCCTTTTTGTCAACGACACCAGTAAGGTGCTGTTGACAATGGACGATGTATTTTTATGAATAAATCATAATTATGTGCCACTGACATTAAAATATGGCGGTATAACATCATGGTATAATAAAAGTTGTGTGTGTGCGTGTGGGTGTGTTTATGGTGGCTCGAGGCTGACACTCGTTCGGAAGGGAGCATATCATGCAGATTATAAAAAATATGGGACGCTGACTAGCGAGCGAGCGATCGATATCAACAATCGTGCTCCGTGCGACAAAAACGTCGCTCCAGTAAACGCTCACAACCTTGTGAAGTTTCCAAGTGACAATGGAGTTGCGGCAAGCCTCCAGTTCCGCGCCCGACGCCTGACTGAGCGCCGCTCAACGTGCGACCGCTGTTTGAGAATTGCGTCAAATACCCTCGAAGTTGCGCCGACACCGTGCGCGGGAAATATACACGCGTTTTGGTTCTCCTTCAACACGTTCAGTATATATTTGCTGCGTGCGGTCAGCGCTATCCGATTTGTCGACTGGTGAAGGATTCCATACACATTGGATGATCTTGATGAGTGCCAACAGCAGAACAACCGCAGACAGCTGTCGCACGTTGTCTCGCATTTGCCGAGGGCGTTGGGCTCACGTCTCATTTGACAGATTTAGTGAGATGTGTTAGTTTGCGCACTTGAAAACAAACACCAAGGTTGAGCGAACATTACAACATGCGCTACACGGCAAGCGACAAATTTTTCGGCACTGGAAATGTTTGCCGGTAACTAAACTACATTACATAATAACGACAACAATATATTATAACAACATGCAGATGCTTTACGAGAGATATAATCTACACAGAGAGAATGATGCAACAACAGAATAATATCGTTCGGTACATCAAGAAGTTGACTGAAAAATGATCTCCGGTAGCTGCAGGAATGAATACTGAACCATTTGCACAGGTAATTTAATAATTTAGTGAGATAATGGTGATTATTTTTGCATAAAAACTTATGGGAAGCAATCCAAAGAAGGGTTCTATTGCAAGCTTCTGCAGATCAAAGAGCCCGATAGACTCAAGAAATCGGATGTTCAAGATTGGATAAAGCGGGCGGCAAAATGTTGGACCGCAGATCCTACCATGTCGTCGGGTAAAATGAAAAGTAGTCAAAATAATCTGTCTAAAATAAACTTTCAGCTCGCTTGAAGAGTGGGTCAGGGCGAGTTTACGGAAAAAATGTGCATGAAGCCACCAGCGAACACTACCAGTGCCGGGTGGGGGGGGGGGACCGAATGAGCGTCAGTCTCGCTCACCGAGGTGCGCGCGCAGACCGTGCTGATACTGCGCCACGCGCTGGCCCAGGTCCACGCGCCACGCCGGCTCGCCGCCCGCCGCCGCCGCCGCCGCCGCCCCGCCGCCCGCCGCCTCCAGCCGCGCTAGCGCCGCCTCGGCGCGCGCGCGCCCCATCGCTTTCTCCTGCGCGCGCTGCAGCGCCTCCTCCTGCGGCACAGACACGGCGTTAGTGGAGGCGCCGGAGGGGTGCGCGGGGCATGCGGCGCGCACTCACTCAAACTCAAATAAAGTTTATTCAAATCAGGCAGGTATACTACACTTATTGACGTCGTCACGTGTTGAGTTATTTATAAAATATAATGGTGATAATCAGTAACGGTATCTTAAAACTAAAGCTACGAGGGTTCCAAACGCGCCCTGGTCTGACTCTTCCCACAACAAACTCAGCCAGGTTTTTTTTCATTATCACCATTTTACAAATCATCTAAACTAAGGAACTATCAGAGCCATTAGATCAAATCATTGCCAATCTTCCTTGTTTTAATGAGTTTACGTTTAACATTAACTTTGAACTTATACAGAGACATCTTCAACATGTCTTCTGGGAGCTTATTGTAGAAGCGGACACTGTTTCCAACAAATGAATTGCTGGTTTTACTAAGCCTAGAAGCAGGCATTACAAGTTTTTTCTAGTATTGATATTGTGACACTCACTTTTCTTATTGAATTTATATATAATTTAGGCAATATTCCATGGCTAAATACAATCTAAGACCGATTGGCTAACTATAGATCTTTAATTTAAAGTTCATAACACGTGGGCATAGAACGGACATATTATTGGGTGGTAGTGAACAACCACATTACCCACAATATAACAATATACTTAACCCTGAAATATCACACCAACACATGTATTAAAGATTACTTTTAAAATTCATCGGATAATAAAAATTTAATGAATAATAAATTGGAACGATACAACAAAAGGATTCACGGCATTTCAGCTATCATCTCGCACACACTTTACTTTCTAACATCACGTCCGAACTAACTTTCATTCTCTCCTCAACTCCCTGCTATCTTAATTTATGCCCCACCACTAATGACCCCATCTTTTAAAAATACCCGCGTTCGTTCGTCATTGGTCCAATTATGCATGTCTACCAACTCTCAATACAATAATAATGCAATACCAACATGAAATCAGTATTGCCATTCTATAAATAATATATAAATGTTGCCAGTCGAACACACGATCACGACACATGTATCATTATTCACCTCCACGAAGTCCCTGGTGAGGCGGGCGAGGTTCTCGCGCAGGTAGGTGTAGAGCTGCTCGGCGGCGAGCTGTCGCGCCTGCTTCTTGGTCGTGGCGGTGGCCGTGCGGCTGTGCAGGCCGAGCGCGGCGCGCACTGTGAAGTGGCGCAGGTGCGGCGGGCCCGTGTCACCCACCAGCTCGTACACCGCCTCGCCCAGCCTGTACTCGTCGCACAGCTCGCGCAGCACCGCCACGTAGCTGCGCGTGTCCAGCGCGCTCGCTCCCCCCGCCGCGCCCGCCCCTCCCGCCGCGCTCGCTTCCTGTCACACCGCCGCGATCAGTGGCGTGCAGTTCATAGAGGCATAAGAGCACTGCTTACCTAAGTCGATATACGTCAATACTCATTATACTATATACTCCATTATAAAATTTAGTAAATAGGCAAGTAGTAAGATAATTTTGTAAAGTAATTTTTGATTTTTATCGATAAAAAAATCATAATAAAAAGTTGATACCTGAATAATTATTTTCTTTTTACCTCGACTAGAATTCTGTTCCTATCTGGTATCCCACGACACCACACGTCTTTTTCTCAGTAATCATATTCTGACAGTTTGTATAAGTAATGTGAAATCAACCAGATAAGCATCACTATATCCCCTCCCTCCCTCGAGGCTTTATTCTAGGTCTCTTTGTATTCTTAGTATATAATACAAATGATTTAATATTTCGCCCAAGATACTAGCAATATTGTGATATTTGTTGATGACACGTCTTTGATGTCGTCGTCGTCAACCAGTTCTTGTCACAACGAGTCAAAGGCTTTCTCATAGTCCACAAACGCTAACCAAAGAGGCCGGTTATACTCCTCAGTCTTCCGTATAACCTGCCGCAGCGTATGGATGTGGTCTATGGTGCTGAAGCCTTTTCGGAATCCGACTTGTTCGGGAGGCTGGAAGTCGTCAAACTTACGAGCGAAACGATTCGTTATGACTCTTGAAAACAACTTATAGACATGACTCAACAGCGAGATGGGTCTATAATTCTTCAGCAGGGTATCATCACCCTTTTTGAAGAACGGAACCACCACGCTCCTGTGCCATGCCTCAGACGTTGTGCCTTGATGAATAACGGAATTGAACAATCTCTGAAAGACTTTAAGTATACGGTTTTCCACCTGCTTTCAGGAGTTCTGCCGTGATTCCTTCCTCACCTGGCGCCTTGTTGTTCTTAAGCTGTTTAAAAAGCCATACCAATCTCGTAAAGGCTGACGTCCGGGATATCTTCGGTATAGTGTCGGGTCAGTTTGGCTCTGGGATCTCTCGCCAAATTTTCAACGGGCTTTTGTGTTGAGGTGTATAACTGTGCATAGAACTTCTCTACCTCCCACAAGATCTCAGGTTTTGAAGAAATGAGACTATCATCATCAGTTTTAAGTCGCGTCAGCTGGCTCTGTCTGATAGCCAGATCTCTTGCGAACACTTTGGAGCCCTTATTTCGCCCGATAGTATCTTTAATATACTCTGTATTAGCATTTCGCTAGTCACGGGTTTGCGCTTTAGAGATCTGTCTATTAATCTGCCGGTAGGCAGACGCGTCTGCTGACAATTGTAGTCTCATCTCTTGTCTCTCCTCCATAAAAGTTTGGTTTGAGAACTTTTTTGTTATATGCGTACGGTGGGTCTTAAAGAACTTCGACCCACCGTGTGGACAGTTTCCAACAGCCTGTTGTTTAGATCATCCACAGAGTCGCAATCTGCTAGGCAATCGAAACGGTTCTGCAGTTTGAGTTGAAAGCTTTCAGGGTTTTGGACATGAGCACAAGAAGGTCGGAGAGTAGACTTCACCAGTCTGACCTGCTCCAGCTTTATGTTGATATTCAATGTGCCTCTTACCATACGGTGATCACTACCGGTTTTCACCCTATTGATCACAGAGTCATCATTGAATATTAGGTCCTTACATATGAAATTGCCGTTTTGTCGTACTGGCCACTTTGGATCTCAAATATCTCCTCTTTGGTTAGGAATTTCAATTTCAAATTTATACAGCTATTTACTCATGCTTTTGTGTTTAAAAAACCCCTATTCATTTGTTTTTTCCTCTTTTGGTTTTTTCTTTGCGTCACTCAGTTTACAAATTGGAAAACTTGAAATATCGCGTTATTTACGAGTACGAGTTCCATCGTGGTACCAGTGCTGCAGAAACGGCTCGAAGGATTAATGATGTTTATGGCGGCGGTGCCGCAAAAGAAAACACAGTGCGTTTTTGATTCCAACGTTTTCGTTCTGAAAATTTCGACCTGCAGAACAAGCCCCGTGGACGGCCGGAGACCAAAGTTGATAATGAAGAATTGAAGGCTATTGTGGAAGCGGATCTATTGCAAACCACGTCTGAGCTAGCTGCAGGTTGCGGTGTTAGTGATAAAACTGTTTTAATCCACTTGAAGCAAATTGGGAAGGTGAAAAAGCTAAAAAGGTGGCTACTTCATGAATTGAGTGCAGCGAACCGACAAACGCGCGTCGACTGCTGCGTTACATTACTCAACTGGGACAATAATAAAGGGATTTTAAATCGAATTATTACCTGTGATGAAAAGTGGATCCTGTACGATAATCGGAAACGCTAATCGCAATTACTGAACCCTGGCGAACCAGCCAAATCCTGCCCCAAGCAAAAATTGACTCAAAAAAAATTACTTGTGAGCGTTTGGTGGACTAGTGCCGGTGTCGTTCACTACAGCTTTCTTAAATCTGGCCAGACGATTACGGCAGATGTCTATTGTCAGCAACTGCAAACCATGATGGAAAAGCTTGCTGCTAAACAACCGAGGCTCGTCAATCGCTCTAGGCCACTGCTGCTTCAGGTCAACGCTAGACCACACAGTGCACAACAGACGGCTACCAAATTAGAGGAGCTTCAATTGGAATGTCTAAGACATCCACCGTACTCCCCGGACTTTACTCCAACAGATAACCATTTTTTTCAAAATTTGGATAACTTCTTGCAAGGGAAAAAATTCAACTCCGATGGGGCAGTCCAAAGCGCCTTCAAAGATTTTATTGATTCCCGTCCGAATGGTTTTTTTAGTAAAGGATCAATAAACTATCTAAGAGATGGCAAAAGTACATAGCAATGGTACATACTTTGATTAAATAAATATATTATATTTAAAAAAAATCGACTTTATGTCCCTCCCTTACAAAACGGCAATTTCATAGGTTTATAATTTCAAAGACCTATTATTTGCCGCTTGGTCAACATAATGAAGTCAATCTCATTTCTCGTGGAACCATCAGGACTCAGCCAAGTCCATTTTGGCGGCTTTCTGAAGAAGGAGTTCATCATAAAGTCGGCCAGCATTTGGCTCCTATGGTTTCTCCGCCTATATCCAAATTGCCCCACTCTCACATCTTCACCGCTTCGCTCACCCAACCTTGCGTTAGTCTCCCATCACAACATTGTAGTAGGATTTAGAGGCGTGTAGTGCTTTTGAGATATCCTCATACCGAACCTCTACCTCCTCGTCGGGTTGTGCCGATGTCGGTGCGTAAACCTGTATGACCTTCAACGAATACCGCTTGGTAATTCTGAGTATAAGGTACGCTAACCTAATCGACACACTCTCGACTTGAACAATATTTTTAACGAGGGACCTGTGGACGAGGAATCCGACACCACCCTGGGACTGTTGGTCGCCCTCCCGGAAGTAGAACAAGTTGCCGGATTTCAGGATTATCGAGTCTCTTTGGACTTCAGACAATCCTTTAATATCCCAGCGCAACTTGCTCACTGCTTCTTCCAGCTCGATGATCTTCTCGTCGGTCCTCAAAGTGCGTGCGTTATATGTTGCCAGGTCTAGCCGTCGGGGTTGGCAGCGGAATCTCTGCCGGAGATTCTTAGCACCCCCTGCCTCGCCGTCACCATAACCGCTGCCAAAGCTAGGAATAGCGGGGCCGCCGGGGACTAGGGGCCTTGGCCTTGTTTTTGTATCCATACAAGGATAATGCCCATAATGACCACGCTGGGCAGGCGTGTTGGTCATCGCAGGGGCAGACTATTCGCACCGGTGTCGTTGCTGCCCGATGATCGGCATTTAGAGTAAAAAAAAATAAAGACATTTTTAACAGTGTAAATTAATAGGCATGATGACAGTATCCAAGAATCAATGAAATTATGAATTTATCTAATGAAATAGGATTCATGGATTATAAAAAACGTATTTATTTTTCTATTTCGAGTGAGATTGTTACTTATTTTGATAAAATAAAACTATAAAATACAGCAATCCGCCATATTGTATAAAACACCACTGAAGCGAATGACGTCACAACTGTTTTCGAGCTTTGACAATCGACCAACAATCTCTATATCTCGCTAAGTTAATGAAATATTGTTTTTTAAAACTATACCGTATAACTTAATATGAGCGGTGATTGCCGTCTATGACGTCTGCCTCCTATTCGGGGCGTATAGGGTTCGATTCTTGGCACGCATCTCTAACTTTTTGCAGTTATTTGTGTTTTAAGTATCACTACATAGTATAAAACAAAGTCGCTTCCCGCTGTCTGTCCCTATGTATACTTAGATCTTTAAAACTTGATTTTGATGCGGTTTTTTTAATAGATAGAGTGATTCAAGAGGAAGATTTATATGTACTTTTTATCCCGGAAAATTAAGGAGTTCCCGCGGGAACCAAAAACCTCAATCCACGCGGACAAAGTCGCGGGCATCAGCTAGTATTAAAATAAAGCAAAAACTTACGTCAAAGTCATCTTCGCAGAAATAAATAGTAGAATTTAGCCCTATAGCTGTAGGATCTCGCCGTGCAAGATTAAGCCACTTAGATCGCATTGTTTTTTAAAGTGGCGCGTGAATAAATAGGTAACTTGCTTGGAGTTAACTTTGATGTGTTATCACACTGGGGGACCGCACACGACTTACACACTTTAGAATTCATTTTATTCAGACAAAATATCTAAATTGCTGTACGAAAACATATTGTTTACTGCATACAGTAGGTACATTGGAGTACATTGGTAAAAGCAATACGTCGTCATGACGTCACAAACGACGCCATGACACCCGCAAGCGTTTCGGCGTGATTTTTAAAATTTAAATTTCAAATGCCAATTTTATCTACCAAACCTTATTTTTCTGCTGAAATAAGATATTTTTCCGAAATAGTAGACACTTCCGAACATAATCTGACCATTTTTCAAAATCAGTCATCATGCCTATTATGCTATTTCTCAAGACACTAACCCAATGCTAAGAATTGACGTAACTTTAATTTGGGTTAGTGGTAATTAATAATTAAAAACATGCAGCATGCGCCGCGCCGCCTCCTGCTGGTTGCGCGTCACCGCGTATAGTTACCAGTGCGGGGTCGTCGCTGGGCTCGGGCGGCTCGGGCGGCGCGGTGGCGTAGGGCGGCGGCACGGGCAGGCCTCGCGCCCTCAGCGCCTGCAGCATGCGCCGCGCCGCCTCCTGTTTGGCCTCCTTCTTGGAGCGCGCGGCGCCGGTCACGACCACGCCCTGCGCCACGCAGCGGTACTCGAACGTGGCCTGGTGCTGCGGCCCCGACTGTAAACACACCGGCCTAATGCTGACACACATTCACCCATCATCATCATTCCATATATATATATTATATATAAATATTGTTATATTTTTTATTTATACAGATATTTACAAAAAGATAAATACTTAGTTACCTTAAGAAAAAGAAAAGTAAAAGCATGGTAAGATAGTATGTAATTCGATTTTTAGAAAACATAATGTATGTGTGCAAAGTTTTGAAATAAAATCTCTCTTTTCAGAGCAACGCAAGTAGTTATAATATTTCGCTTTAATAGGATACATTATATATTTATTCAAATATAAATATTTATATCTTGTATTACTTGTATTACTTGTATGAGCTACGTAAACACAGTACGTCATTCAAATCGTTACAAATTATAGCAATAGATTAAAGTTAAAAAGGTTATCACTCTTCTTATTGGTTTACAAAAAAAAATACCAAAAAAAACAAAAATGACCCCCTTTTTAAAAATAAAAACTCAGTAAAATAAACAATAAAACCAGTATCTTTGTTTAAATCTATGGTTCACACTATGGTTAGTCATTTCACAGAATTAAAATACGAAACAAGGCTGTTTTCCATTTTTCACACTCTAGAACAAAAAAAAAAGTATCAAATTACAGGTCGCACAAAACTTCTGCCCATAGATTTATGTCATTGAGTAGGGCCCCCAAAAAATTCCCACTGTTTCCTTGTGTATCCCATTAGTTTCTACTAAAGTTAGAGAGGAATCCAGACAGTATTATATTTTGAAGAAACAAAAACCTTGACATCTGTGCACAACACATTCCACCATACAATACATGGCCGGCTACCGGCTAATTACCCGTTATATCTGTAAACACCTTTCGCCGGCCCCGGCCAATTATCAATATAAGGGATATAGGGTGTTTAATATTTTGGAACATCTGTTCCCATCAGCTCAAGAATCTTCCACTGTAAGTCAAATATAAGCGAGAACTGTCAGCACCTGTGATATGCATTCATACTCAGGCACCTGGTTCATCTTGATCATCATCTCCTGCAACACCGTTACCGCTGTTTTCATCATTGTGCTGCCACTACTGTAACAATCATTTATTGCATTCAGTAAAGCTACAATGCTCTTATAATCTCTAGATTATTTCCAAGAGGGATAAAAATCAAGATGATTTTTACAAACCAAAGGCACTCTTACATTCCCTCTAAGTTTAGGCACAAGAGGTCAGGGCTCTGGTTTAGTATATGTGACGTGCAGTAGAGTTAATTTTTTTTTACAGAAAGCTATTAATGTAATAAACGTACTGCCAAATTATTTTCCGTCGAATCGTAACAGTTTTCGAGAAATAAATTTTTTAAATGTCGACATTTTGAGGTTAGGTTTCCCGAAATTCGTGCAAATCTCTACTTATTTGTGTGAAGGATGGTTTGAGAGAAATAGGTAGGGTTAGGGTAACCTACCTAGGCCACGCCCACCCCCCATCCCCACTTTTTTTTTAACTGCCCAGAAAGACGACAGTAATCCTTACAGTTGTGATGGAACCAGGTTTAAGTTCTTATGGGGTTAATACCCCAAACTTAAGTAAAGAACAAATATTTGTCAAAAGGCTAGGTTACGTTTAGGTTCCTATGGGATTGATCCACCAACCTTATGTAATAAACAAATATTTGTCAAAAGGCTAGGTTAGGTTAGGGTTGAACGTAAATATCCAGGTAAGTTTTTATGGGGTTAATATACCAAGCTTAAGTAAAAATAAAATTATGAAAGCAAACATAATATATGTGAACAGTTAAATCATAATATTACTACAATATTATTGTTATTAGATTTGTCCTAACAAGAAGTTATACATTTGCTACTGCAAGGAATTTAAAAAAATGCTCGGTTGTCTTTTACTATATGTGAGGGGGGAGGGGGAGAGGGAGGAGAGGGGAGGATCCCCTGACTCCCACCACCAACCACTAAGCACTCGCCACTTAACTAAACAGAGCTAACCACAAATTTGTGTAAAACTAACCTCAAAATGTTGAAGTTAAAAAAAAATTTATATCTCAAAAACTATTAGGATTCGACGAGTTTTGCTTACAGGGGGGTAGACCCCCTCCCCCCTCCGCAGCGGCACATATACTAAACCACAACCTAGGTCAGTACACACATTAAAAAAGTACAAACTCATCTTTAATCTATTAATGTGTTAAATTATTTTAAAAGATTGTCTATTACCTTAAAATGTCATCAAATACAAGGAATGCGATTACCATTTACTGTATCCATTACCTGCAGACTAGTTGGCACTTGGAGATCAGCTGTCCTCAGTTAACGCAGTAAGTGTTAGCTTGAAGCTTTTAATTCGTACTTAAATAGATAACTTGTAATTAATGTTTTGGGTAACCACAGATTAGTATTAAATACTACGTATTTGGGTAATTACCGGACGACTATCACGAAAGAGTGCGTCTATTAATACGGGTACTGTACGAAAAATTTATAATTATTAATATGGTTACCGTACGAACAATTTATAATTATTAATACGGGTACTGGACAAACAATTTATTATTCGAAAGATTACAATTTAACGCATTATTTTCCGGTAGATTGTAATCTGATAGGTATTTAAACCCGATAAAACCTAACACTACTTGGTTATTTAGTAAAGGCACTACTTGGTTATTTCTGTCGAACCCTAACCTAACCTACAAGAAAGAGACAAGAAAACGTAAATAAAATTACCTTTCTCATTCGTAAAATTGAATAAATATAATTTATTCGTCCAGTACCCGTACAAATAGTCACTTCGATCACGAAAACTGGCAGCCGGTATTGAGGAATCGCGGCACGCACACACTATCGCCCACCGACCATATAAAGAAGCTATAAAATAAAATTAACTAATTCGCCTAAAATAACACATTTAAATAACTGTTGATAACGGTGTAACACTAATTCAATGATGTAAAATTAAATGTTTAGAGCTAATTAATTAGAAAAACAATAAATTATATTTTTTTTTAAATTATCATCTGTCATCTGCTTCAGATCTGCTTCTAAGCCAGAGACAACTATGTCTATGTTCTTCTTTTCTTGGTTTATGGCTTTGAGTAGTGCCATAAAGGGAAGCAGATTCAATATATTGAAAAAAATGACTTACCAATACTAAAAAACTAAATTAATACTTGATTAGATAGGTAACGCAGTTAAATTTGGAAGACTGCGATGTCGATCATAATTATGTTACTTGTCTCTGATGTCGATATATATTGCTAGATTACCATAGATATTCAAATTAGTCGGTTTTTAACACAGATTTATATAGGGAAGCAGCTGCAGATCCAATATATTGAAAAAAAAAGCGTGGCAATTTCAAACACACGGAAACATTACGCACACATACACAAAACACAGGGCCGCACCTTGTTGCTGCATAACACATTATTATGTAGGGTTAAGTCGTGTGGAAAAACAACCACCTAAACGTTACCTATCATTTGGAAGCCATAATTTGTAAGGGTTATAAAAATAATAATGGATCCTTTTATGATTTTTTCATCACAAGCGATCACAACTGCAATGTAGTAACAAAATTGAAAATTGTAATTTCATCTAGCTTTTGCCCGCAGCTTCGCTTACGTTAAATTCAATTTTCATAAAAATTTCAAATACCAGTTTTACGATGGGATTTTCAAAAATATTTTCAAGGCCGGTTTGTAGTTGGCTAAGGCCTGCCTCGATAGGATAGAGGCCTGTGTCAGATGTCTATTTTGGGCTTGGGTCCGCGATGATAATCACCACCACGTGCGGGACCCTAGTCAATGTGATGAATATAGTTATAGGCAGAGATAACACGAATGTGAACTCCGCGCTGCGTGTTATAAAGTCACTGTGGACTCCGACAGTATCATGGCCAGTGGTTCTCGCGTCGTTCTCGCTCTGCGTCGATGCGCAGGTTCTGGAGATATTATTTAGAAGCACAGTACCAACGGATATCGTATTAATACCGCCAGATTTTAACTCAAAGTTCCTTCCTATTGACAATAATTTCTTGGTAGTAAGCCAAATAAATGTGGTAAAACAATTAAATCGAATCGTTATTCCAAAAATTAGGTTAGAAGGTTAAATAAAAAAAAATTACAACAGGTTAAAGTCACATGTTATTTATTCAAATAAACTTTACAATTAGTGTTTTTGAATCACCAAGTGAATCTACCATTGATTCGGAATATCATTTCTAGCGAGAAATCATACTAATATTATAAATGCAAAAGTGTGTTTGTTTGTTGGTTTATTTGTTTGTCCTTCAATCACGCCGCAACGGAGCAACGGATCGACGTGATTCTTGGCATGGGTAATAGTTGAGAACCTGGAGAGTGACATAGGCTACTTTTTATCCCGGAAAATTAAGGAGTTCCCGCGGGAATCAAACAAACTTAAACCACGCGGACAAAGTCGCGGGCATAAGCTAGTGTTACAATATGTACTATAAAGAACCAGAAGTGGATTAAAGTAAAAAGTAAAAGCAAACAACAAACAAGAGTTTATTCTACAGCACAATTTTAACAATCTCAAACTGTGAGACTGTGTGTGTGATTGTGACTTGTGAGTATCAATTTTTGGCTTAAAAAATTAATGTTCTGCCTAACAAACAATATATGAATATTATTGTAAATGTATTGTGAAGACACCATAAGTATAGCAATCTCTTTAAATTTTTACATACGTCACAAGTATTACACGGACTTGTGGTAATATTGCTGGTATATTTAACTGATAATCCATCCATCCATCCATCCATTTTTATCCATAGGTCTCTCAGGTATTCATCCTTTGGAAACCTGAAATTAAAAGTCGAAGTTATATACTTAAAATAAAAGGGTCGTCAAGTCTGGCCCTGTAATTTATTAAAGTTCCCAAATTTCAAAAAACATTATTCAACGATATAAAACATGTATTTCTACCGAAATACCGTTTTAATACATGCATGGCTACATATTTCGTCATAACTACAAATATTAGTCAATACTTTATGACAACACAATGTAAACAAACGCCATATGTCTTATAAATGTCTTAAATCTGTCACCGTAAGATTGTAAAAACCGTTAGATTATAATCTAACTCGCGAAATTCTAAACTGTCGAAAGATTAGAATTTAACGCATTATTTTCCGGTAGATTGTAATCTGATAGGTATTTAAACCCGATAAAACCTAAGTGCCCGGCCTCAAATATATATTGAATATTTCAAAAATTGGCACTCAGAACATTGAACAGTTTACAATCTTTCGACAGTTCAGAATTTCGCGAGTTAGATTATAATCTAACGGTTTTTACAATCTTACGGTGACATATCCTATTAGCAGACTGCCACGCATTGAAATTTTGTCAATGTATGCGTTTGTGTTGCACAGTGTTGCAACAAATAAAAAAAAGATAGGAACATAGACATTTTTGCTTGGAGGGAAAAGGACACAGATTCCCATACACGTGTCTATGTGGGTGTCCAAACTATTTTAAAAAGTATATCTACGGTTTTTCTTGGTTATGTCTAACTAATTGTATATCAGTAACTTTGCATGTTTTGTATCATTGTATTGTCAGTCGCCAATAAACATTTTAAGAAGACACCTGCATTTTGAATTATTAGTCCTGTCCACGTCCTGTCAGAGAAAATTGAACCTTAAGCTAATAAACATAATGTTCACAACGAACCGGATCGAGTGACGGACACGAGAACAAAGGCGATTGAAGAATTCATTCATTAACGATAAAATTGGATTGCCACGGAGTTATTTACATTATTTTATCTGTGTTTTGTTTGATTTATCTAAAGTGTATTGATTTTTGAGTATTAAAAAATGACAACGCCTACTTTAGAACAAAGTGGTTATTTAACCACGTTGGAAGATGTGGCTAATATGCTGCAAAAGGCGCAAATTAATATTAAAAAATGCCCGAAGCAACGTCTTACAGAAGGATACGTGAAGGCGAGAATTAAGACAATTGAAGACTATTGGGATACATTCAAGCAACCACATAGCAGCCTTACACGATGTACACCAAGAGAACAAAGAGGAGTTTTACCATACTTTTTGAATGAGGAGTTTTATAAATTCGAAGAAGTGTACCTATGCCTTCACATTCACACACATCACAAACATTTAGTTAGCATGTCGGTTACTTCACGACTTGATGAGAATAAGGAGATTCAAATTAACGCTTACGTATTGAAGAACATTTCTACAACCTTACCCTCCAGGCATATTAATATCAATTGGGCACAACTTCAAGCTATGCAATTGGCAGACCCTACCTACTGCACTCCAGGCAAGGTCGACATATTGCTCGGTGGCCGACGTCTTTCCTCGAATTATAGAAGAAGGTCTGGTGAAATTATCGGACGGCATAGTCGCGCAAAGAACAACTTTAGGTTGGATAATCTCTGGTCAGCAAGAAACTAAGTCTGAGACGTCCGAAACAGACCATCACGTAATTACAATTCATGTAAAAAATTTGGTCCGTGAAGACAATGATCTGCTGAGGAAATTCTGGGAAATAGAAACTGAAGCATACAAGAAGAAAGGGCTATTAACGAAAGAAGAAGAAGAATGTGAAAGAATATATAAAACCACAACTAAAAGAGAAGATGACGGAAGATATACAGTTCACTTACCTTTGAGATAAAACATTGAAGAAACAATTAATTTATGTGGAGATACGAAACAGCAAGCAGTTAGCAGATTTAAACAATTAGAGAAGAAATTCCATAGGGGTGAGAATCTGAAAAGAATACACTAAGGTCATTAAAGAGTATCAAGAAATGGATCATATGAAAAGGTCAGACACACCAGATAGCAAACTCGCAATTTACTTACCTCACCACGCGGTTATACGCGAAGACAAGGATACAACGAAGGTCCGTGTGGTTTACGATGCTTCTGCAAAGGGAAATAATGGTCGATCCTTAAATGACACCATGATGATTGGGCCTGTTTTACAACCAGATCTTCGAAGTTTAATCATTACCTGGCGAAAACACAAAATATGCGTCGTAGGGAATATAGTGAAGATGTATAGAATGGTAAACGTGACCGAAGAACATACTAACTTACAGCGAATCGTCTGGCGATATAATGTCAATGAAGACTTGGAAAGCTACAATTTGACGACGGTGTCATTCGGTACAGCTGCAGCACCTTTTTTAAGCGTCCGAACGTTAAATCAACTCGCCCGATGATGAAGCACACGAATTCCCGGATAGAGAACCTGTAATAAAAAAAGCATTTTATATGGATGATTTGATAACGGGCCATGAAAATGTAGAATTAACCAAGAAAATGTGTAAAGAAATAAAAACAATATTACAGGGGGGGGGGGGGGGGGGGGGGTTTGAAATACAAAAATGGTCGAGTAATTCTGAAGAAATTATAAATTTTTTACAAGGAGGTAATAATGGCACAAAGTGATAAAAATTCTTGGATTAACTTGGGATAGAAAGGAAGATACGTTCAGAATAACAGTAAACTTAACTGAGATAAGAAGTCCCGTGACGAAGAGGTCAATCCTATCCGATGTCGCCCGTGGCTTTGCAATTTAGGGTGGGATGATGAGGATAAAGTACAGGGAAGAATTAATACATCTGCAAGATATAATCATACCGAGATGGTTAAAAACTACAAATAATAATGATATACAGTTACATGGTTTCGCAGATGCATCGACGCGGGCATATGCCGCTATGGTGTACTTGAAAGTTGTTGACAGCAGCCAAACAACTGATAGCATGAAGCAAAGGCGAGTGAGTACACATAGATATGATTGCATCACGAACCAAAATTGCGCCACTTAAACAGTTATCAGTTCCCAAATTAGAACTTTGTGATGCTGCTTTACTGGCGCAGCTTATAAGTGATATTGAAGATCTCTTTAGTATTCCCAAAGAGAAGATTTTCGCTTGGACGGACTCGATGGTAGTACTTTCCTGGTTGCAATCACATCCCAGTCGCTGGCAAACATTAGTGGCAAATAGAGTAGCCGATATCACACGCGTACTAAGTAACAGATGCTGGAGACACGTGCAGACTACAGACAATCCCGCTGACATCGCAACGAGAGGCGTACCAGCATACGCTCTAGTAGATTTAGAGCGCTGGTGGACTGGACCTGAATGGTTACACGCAGAAGAACTAGAGGTTGACAGTTGCAATATACCAGAGACAGAGCTAGAACTGAAAAAATCATCGTATCATACCATGATAGAAGAAATACCAATCTGGGAAAGATTTTCAGACTTATTAATAATGAAACGAGTATTAGCTTACTGTCACAGAATGAAAAAGAGTAAAACGACAGAAATAAAACCAAAATATTTAACTTTTAGGGAATTAGAAATCATCTTAGAGAGTTGCGTAAGATACTATCAAAATGTTTTTTACGGAAGGGAAATTGAAGATCTTAAAAGGGTTGGAACAGTAAAGAAAGGAAGTTCTCTGAGGACATACGCTCCTTATTTAAGTGAGAAAGGATTGATTAGAGTAGGTGGAAGACTAGAAAATGCATCTGTGTCAGAGGCGAAGAAACATCCAATTATAATTCCATCCAATCAGAACATAACTACACTTTTGATAAGAGAAGCTCACACCAAAACACTTCACGGTGGAATACAGCTAATGATGGCTTATGTTAGAAGCAAATACTGGGTCATTGGTTTAAAATCAGCTGTGAAAAGATGCATTCATTGCTGCAAGACGTGTATAATAAAGCGAAGACGAAGAATCAATTCATGGGTCAGTTGCCAGCTATGAGAGTCAATCCTCACAGAGCATTTTTAAACAGTGGCGTTGATTATGCTGGACCTGTTTTTATTCGGACTTCCAAAGGCCGTGAACATCATGCCACAAAGGGGTACATATGTCTATTTGTGTGTATGTCAACTCGAGCCATACACCTTGAAGCAGTCACGGACCTATCTTCTCAAGCCTTTATAGCGGCTTTTCGCCGATTTGTGTCACGCAGAGGGCATTGTTTAAATTTGTGAAGCGATAACGGGACTAATTTTGTCGCAGCTGCAAAGGAGTTGAAGGAAATTTTTCGCAAGGGCAAGGATAGCATGACAGAAGAAGTTGCTGCACTCTTGGCTAACGATGGAACAACAGCACATTTTATACCTCCAAACATGCCGTCCTATGGCGGATTATGGGAGGCAGGAGTTCAGTCAGCAAAGAGATACCTAGCAAGAGTTAATAAAGATACCAGACTTACTTATGAAGAGATGGCTACCCTTCTGACGCAGATAGAAGCTTGTCTGAATTCTCGTCCACTTTGCTTGATGGGTAACACTTCAGAAACACCATTGACGCCTGGGCATTTTTTAGTCGGTGAACCTCTTATCAGTGTTCCTGATGTGAACTATACTAACAAGAAGATCAGTATTCTTACGAGATGGCAACTCATACAAAAGATGACACAAGACTTCTGGCACAGATGGCAGACTGAGTATCTAAATACTTTGCAACAGAGATATAAGTGGCAAGTAGCAATACGGTCGCCTTCTGTTGGAGATATGGTGATTACAAGTGAAATTAATTTAACGAATTAAAAAATACGACTGCCCTGCCATAGTATTTTTGGAGTTCACCTCCATAAGAAGCGATTTGCATATATAGGCTTTGGAATCTTATGCACATTTTTTATTAAATGATATTTTTTTGTGAATCACTAAATATTGAACTATAGTGTTATATATTTTTGAAATCTACTCATCATTTTCAAGATGATGATTATATACTTAATCTTATTTTCGTTT
Organism: Erebia palarica; assembly: GCA_964035005.1. Taxonomy (NCBI): domain Eukaryota; kingdom Metazoa; phylum Arthropoda; class Insecta; order Lepidoptera; family Nymphalidae; genus Erebia; species Erebia palarica. The sequence goes on from OZ035989.1 coordinate 17,011,648, forward strand.
TTTTTTTTCTATTTTGGTCTTTAATGGGGGACCATGGTCACCCCATCAATTTTTTTTTAAATTTTACAAGCCTATGTCACTCGGAATAAGCTAGGGATTCTAACGATACCTCATTTATCAAAATCGGTTCAGGCGTATAGAAGTTATGGTGGAATATACAAACTCACATACATATATACATACATACATACATACATACATACATACATACATACATGGACCCTGAAAACAATATACTCCTTTTTTCAGGCAGTCGTATAATAAAAGACGAAGATATGCCCCCCACAAAGTGGTTACTTGGAAGGATCAAGTGTGGAGACACTTGATCCTTCCTGGATCAGACAATCTAGTGAGAGTGGTAACCGTCGCATGTAAGGGAAATAGAGTATTAAAGAGGCCATTGTCTAAGATTATACCTCTTCCAACAGAATCTGAGTATGAGTAAGGCATGGTGGGCGGAGTAATTCTATGTAAAAACTATCGTTTTGGTGGGCGGTATGTCCAAACTATTTTACTGAGTATATATCTATTGTTTAAAAAAGTATATCTACGTTTTTTCTTGGTTATGTCTAACTAATTGTATATCAGTAACTTTGCATGTTTTGTATCATTGTATTGTCAGTCGCCAATAAACATTTTAAGAAGACACCCGCATTATGAATTATTAGTCCTGTCAGGGAAAATTGAACCTTAAGCTAATAAACAGTGGGTGTGAAATTTATGATAAGTCTGCTTTTCTTTATTATGTCTGTGGCAGTGCCAAGCCAGCACAATCAAAGGCACAATCACACAATGCACTTCGCCAGTGTCGAGTAACTTGAGGGAGGCACGAAGGAGATTGGCCGGTTATAAAGTGCCAAAATTACTGAAAATATTCTGTACAGTACCCGGCGATAAATATTGCACATCGATCTTTGGAAAGAGATAATCGGCTAATTTCGGCTTCGTAAATCGTTATCTCTGTCGCACAAAATACAAACAGTCCGGTATCTAGTAGGAGCTGTTAAAACAATTATGAGTTGCTTCTTTTGATATTTTTTTTATTCTTTGTATGTATTAAATACACCATTTTTTCTATAAGTGTTGGCTTTAGGATGGGGTAAAATAAAATAAAAAAATGTTCACATAATGTTTAAAATTACAGCTGTAATGTATATAATAATAAACATTGTAATAAAAATAATAATAATAATTCTAATTATTCTCTATTACTTCCATTTCACTATCTGTGCTCTCAAAGAGGTCAATATCACTGTCACTGTCAGCCGTATTTATCACTAGTCTATCAGTGTAATTGTCTAAACCGTGTTGAATGCTTCTATATTCATTCTCACATTTGATTGCATGATCGCAAACCTTTTTCCATTCTTCAGCCCCGATCATGTTTACTTTTTCAGTCAATAATGCTTTTACTGTAGTTAAATTCATACCCACATTTCTAGAGGCTACATAGCCTTTCAGTTGAGACCATATATTTTCTATTGGATTAAAATCCGGATGATATGGTGGCAATCGCAACACAGTGTGCCCATGTTCGGCAAGTATTTTGTCCACGGAAATCTCTGTATACCTCTCCTTGTGCTGACATATAATAGCGTAAATCTGGGCTTTTGTTAATTTTGGATCAACTGGAATTTCGTGTCTGCTTAACCAGTTCATCATTTCCTGTTTAATGGTGTTTGAGTTGGGGGGTCTTTCAACATATTTGTTGTGATAGGGTGCATTGTCGATAACTAGAACAGAATCTTTGGGTATATTTGGGATTAATTGATTAACCAACCATTTTTCGTAGTTATTCATTTCATTGTGATAGTCACCTGTAGTGTCCGTGGATTTATATGTTAAAAAGGCACCGGGTACAAAGCCTTTTTCATTTCCCGCATGAACTATTATCAAACGCTGACCTTTTGAAATTGGCTTTTTTACTCCTTTTTTCTTATCATCACTCCAAGATTTCCCTTTAGTGTGGGATGTATGTATGTAGGACTCATCCATGTAGACGATATTTTTTCCTGATTCGCGATATTCGCGTATTTTATCAAGGTATTCCATTCGTTTGAGACTTACATCGTGCTTTTCCATTAAAACTTTTCGATTATCTTCCATTTTAGTGAACCGAAATCCCATCTCATGAAGTATTTTTCTCAACGTCTTTTCAGACCCATTGTAATTAATAGCTTCAGATAATTTAGCTTTTAATGATTTTATTGTTGGCAGTTCATTAAATCGTAAGTGAAAATCATACACCATTCTTCGAACAACGTCATAATCAAAATCGTCCATATTCAAACGAAATAGCTTTTTTGGTCTCCCTTTTTTTGGAGTGCTGAAATTAATTTCAGCAGAATGTGTTTCAGTACTAACTTAATTTAATATATTGTTCAAAGTTCTTATTGAAATTCCAGTGGCAATTGCAACTCGCTCTTGAATCTTCTTAAAATAACAACTTACATTTTCATCTTCATTTTTTTTAATCTGTCAGCTTCGGTTACAAAATATTTATAAACATTGTAGATAATTTCGCGTGACTGACCTCGTAAAGGTTTCCCTCTTTTTCCTAAAGATGTTATAGTAGAACTTTAAATTATTTAAATTTGGGGGTGTTAATACAACTCTCAATATATATTATGAATTGGACGCGACCGCACTCTATCGCACTTGAACAGCGACTGACAGTGACGTTTTGTCAGTCATATAGGTAGTGTGCGACAGAGATAACGCTATACGAAGCCGAAATTAACCGATTGTCTCTTTCCAAAGGTCGATGTGCAATATTTATTGCCGGGTACTGTAATAGAAGGCTATTTATATATTTGTTAGTAAACTATTATATATTAAAGAGACAAACACAAATAAAAATAAAAAGAATATTATGGATCTACTCTAGTATGTACAAATTACAATTTGAGTTTGTTAATTTTATTGTTTAGGTTCAGTATGTTCCTTTAATCTGGGCGGCCTGCTAATAATGACAGCTACAGTGTAACGATCGCATCACCTCTGATTGGTTTATACTCTTCCACTATTGGACAAAATCCATTGACGCAGCAAGAATACCATAAAATCACCCATTTACAACAATTTTGGCCAATACTGGAAGAATGATAACCTCAATGTTCTTCTTGTTATCCAATCAAAGGTGATTGTGGTCGTAACATTTGTAGCTGTCATTTTTAGACAATAGGTTAAGATATTTGTCTCTGATTTGACCTCAATCAATGACCTCTAGATAGAATAATGGTCTGCTCGGTCGTGAGACAGCCATAATCAAGTACTGTCGTAGAGAGGTATATAATAAAATGTTGCCATATTCATAATTTACTTCCAAAGTGGTGACTCTTGTCAGGTAGGATAGGAGATATGGGGAATAAATAAATAAATAAAGTTTTAAGACCAGCACAATTTTTAATTATAAATATAAAATTATAATAAAATATTATCAATAATTAATAGAGTTTAAATAAATACCTATTTATGTAGATTCATGTATTATTTTATCTGAACTCATATTATGTTAAAATCGAAACCATAAAATGTTAGAAACATACCTACATAATAATTTACCCTAAACTTTTCTTGGTATTATTCCGTACGTTTCATTGCCATTTGTAGAATGCTAGATGACATAAGACATTACAAAGTATTACAGAATTAGAAATTATTTATTGCATAATAAACATAGTATAACAAAGGTAGTAAAAGATAAAAATACACATACATTACCATCTTCATGGCGTGCAATACTTAAATATAATCGATGTAGCAAATAACGGTATTAATTAATTAGATAAATAGGTAAACAATTAAAATTTTATTGAAATATTGACAATACCTACATAACAATTTTACAAAGAAATATTCCATTATAATTATTATAGTCAACCATGTAAATGTATTTGCATAAACCCAGCATTTAATTTGGCTTGCCGTCATTGAAAAATTCATCTAGGCTGTAGATGGCTATAATGTACTTTTACGGAAAATATTAGAATTACATTGACTTTAATTCACATTTACTCCTTGAATATAACTTTTGACAAACAAAAACATAACAAAAAATAATAATAAGGTCAGAAAAGTTGGTGGGAAGTGAAATAGGGGTTAAATCATTTCATTCAATTACAGTGTTTTATTTAACTCCTTACTTTTCAGAGACATAAAGTAGCCTATGTCCTTTCCCCGGGAAATATCACATATCCCTGTACCAAATATCAAAATTGGTTGAAAAGGTGGGCCATGAAAGCGTAGCAGACAGACACACTTTCGTATTTATAAGATTAGTAAGTATGGATTATTGTAATAGATAATAAAAGACTAATTTAATAATGACCATAATATTTGTTCATTTGTGTCGCTTTGACTGCCTCGTTGGTCTAGTGGTTGGCATGTTTGACTGCGGCCGACGAGGTCCAGGGTTCGAGTCTTAATATATAATAAGTCTAAATAGTCATAATTAAGTATTGGGTTTTTCTGACTAGAAATTCCCAGTACTAGCCCGGAGTTAGGAAGTTGGCGTTGTTTCACCCCCGTGCCTCGGAGAGCACGTTAAGCCGTCGGTCCCGGTTATTATCACTAACATGATAATAGTCGTTAAAGCCCGCCAACCCGCATTGGAGCAGCGTGGTGGGTCTAAGCTCTAATCCCTCTCTCTCATTGGTTAATGGGCTGTAGTGAAAATAAAATGAATAATGAATGTGTCGCTTTTACTTTTGTACGTTAAGAGAGACAAAAAATTGGCCGTGCGCGCTTGCCCGAATGGAATGAATTTGAATTTGGGTCCTGGCAATACTTCAAATATACTCATTTTGATAACAAACTTTTCTTATCAGTTTTACTATGAAAATTAGGCCCTATTTCTTTTATTTACTTGAGTAAACATTAGTTAGACATGATTATAGTTACTATAAAAAGATCCAAAGACTAATGTGTCACTATATCAAGATTTTGACCACTTACTTGCGTAATTTCATCGATTTTCCTTTCGCTGCGGCTTTTGCCGCCTAATTTACTGCAACCCACCATTGCGCAATAGCTTAACGAACACAAGATTTCACAAATGATTCCACCTACAAAAGTTATAATAATAATAATATATCAAAAATTTTGATTAAGTAACTAACCTCCAGCGTACATAAGTTTGTGTGTCACTTGCACCGACCAGAAAAGTCACTTTACGTGTGTGACCTTTGATTTTATTTGAAGGAGAGGATATGAAACATCATATTTAAATTGAAGCTTCCGGTAAGTAAAAATGGCGTATGGGTGGAGCTTAAGCTGGGGGTTAGGGCTGGTATTATCGATACTTGTGTAATCGATATAAAATTATCACAAATAAAATTAATAGATTATTAAACATAATATTTTGAAATAACACTAGTTTACATAAATTACGAATATTTATATTTTATATTCGTATTTTGTACTGCTGCTTTTGACTCTACAAAAACTAATGAAATAATCCAAATTTTTGGGGACAGCGCAATAATTTACGTGTTATGGATTCAGTAAAGAAGAAACTAAGCTATAATTAGTCGAAATAACTTAAAATAGTAGCCACAAAAAGAAAAACTAGACTACTTTGTTACTCACCTATGAAATGAAATTCCTGGGCGTTTTACAATATTATTATTACGACACCCCACAACTGAGCACTTCACCATAGTTGATTACATAAAACTAAGAAAAAAGACATGAAAATATTCAAAAAACAGGTAATTATTCACGACTGACACACCGAAAGCACAACAGACGCCCTTTAAAGTTGACAAAAAATTGGCTTCAATAGCTAAATTTGATGACGTTATATGACAATTGCGCGACACATTCACGCTGTTATTGCGTGTAATACACCTGTCTCGTTCTAATAACGCAGCTTTTAGTAAGTAAGAAAATTCAAGCCATAGTTTTACATGTTTTATTAACAAAATGCATCGTATAGCTATAATTGAGTAAAATGCAACATATCCTCTCTTATATATAAAATCAAAGGGTGTGACACGCACAAAAATTTAACACGGTGACGGGGACAAAAAAAAATATTCACTTACCTTTCATTTATAGGCATTAATTTTTTTTTATCTACTGCAATTTAGCCCTTGACCGCGATCTCACCTGATGGTAAGTGATGATGCAGTCTAAGATGGTAGCGGGCTAACCTGTTAGGGGCATGGTAGTTTTATTAAACCCATACCCTTATTCGGTTTCTACACGGCATCGTACCGGAACGCTATAAATCGCTTGGCGGCACGTCTTTGCCAGCAGGCAAAAAAATAGCACCAGGCATTAAACTATCTCGTTCTAGCAATAAAAGTTGAAATATGGCGAAATCTTTAGGTATTTAATCTGAGGATTTGACCACACTGATTATGACACCAATGCATTGAGTATAAATCATGGAGGTAGGAAATTAGTCTTCTTCCTAGTTGGCTTTTCGTCATGGAGGTATAAATATATCCTCGAAATATATGTACTCTATGTATGTATCTATAATTGTGCGTTTTGTGTTGTTGTACTTAGAGTTACTAATAAAATAAACAAAACCCATTTATTGTTTTGCAGTCAAGGTTACGTCGAAATTTTTTATAATCCCCGTGGCTCTTCCATCTCACGTGACATTGACAAGGTGGTTTGGTTACGAAAACCACAGATTTATAAAGGGAAGCAGATTCAACATATTGAAAAAAATAGCGTGGCAATTTCAAACACACGGAAACATTACGCACACATAGATAAAACACAGGGCCGCACCTTGTTGCTGCCACAGACATAATAAAGAAAAGTAGACTTAACATCAATTTCACACCCACATAGACACGTGTATGGGAATCTGTGTCCTGTTCCCTCCAAGCAAAAATGTCTATGTTCCTATCTTTTTTTTTATTTGTTGCAACACAGTGCAACACAAAAGCACACATTGACAAAATTTCAATGCGTGGCAGTCTGCTAATAGGATAAAAGACATGTAGAAGATATATGGCGTTTGTTTACATTGTGTTGTCATAATTTTTTTGTGAAATTTGGAGGTTTAGTAGGCAATATTTATTGAAATAAAATGGTGAAGTGTTTTGTCCCCCAGTGTTACAACGCTTCGTACATGAAAACCCCAGAAATAACGTTCCATCGGTAAGTAAATTTCATGCTATCATGTTAATAAATTACAGGGCCGGACTTGACGACCCTTTTATTTTAAGTATATAACTTCGACTTTTAAGTTCAGGTTTCCAAAGGATGAATACCTGAGAGACCTATAGATAAAAATGGATGGATGGATGGATGGAATTATCAGTTAAATATACCAGCAATATTACCACAAGTCCGTGTAATACTTGTGACGTATGTAAAAATTTAAAGAGATTGCTATACTTATGGTGTCTTCACAATACATTTACAATAATATTCATATATTGTTTGTTAGGCAGAACATTAATTTTTTTAAGCCAAAAATTGACACTCACAAGTCACAATCACACACACAGTCTCACAGTTTGAGATTGTTAAAATTGTGCTGTAGAATAAACTCTTGTTTGTTGTTTGCTTTTACTTTTTACTTTAATCCACTTCTGGTTCTTTATAGTACATATTGTAACACTAGCTTATGCCCGCGACTTTGTCCGCGTGGTTTAAGTTTGTTTGATTCCCGCGGGAACTCCTTAATTTTCCGGGATAAAAAGTAGCCTATGTCACTCTCCAGGTTCTCAACTATTACCCATGCCAAGAATCACGTCGATCCGTTGCTCCGTTGCGGCGTGATTGAAGGACAAACAAATAAACCAACAAACAAACACACTTTTGCATTTATAATATTAGTATGATTTCTCGCTAGAAATGATATTCCGAATCAATGGTAGATTCACTTGGCGATTCAAAAACACTGATTGTAAAGTTTATTTGAATAAATAACATGTGAGTTTAACCTGTTGTAATTTTTTTATTTAACCTTCTAACCTAATTTTTGGAATAACGATTCGATTCGATTGTTTTACGACATTTATTTGGCTTACTGCCAAGAAATTATTGTCAATAGGAACTTTGAGTTAAAATCTGGCGGTATTTATACGATATCCGTTGGTACTGTGCTTCTAAATAATATCTCCAGCACCTGCGCATCGACGCAGAGCGAGAACGACGCGAGAACCACTGGCCATGATACTGACGGAGTCCACAGTGACTTTATAACACGCAGCGCGGAGTTCACATTCGTGTTATCTCTGCCTATAACTATATTCATCACATTGACTAGGGTCCCGCACGTGGTGGTGATTATCATCGCGGACCCAAGCCCAAAATAGACATCTGACACAGGCCTCTATCCTATCGAGGCAGGCCTTAGCCAACTACAAACCGGCCCTGAAAATATTTTTGAAAATCCCATCGTAAAACTGGTATTTGAAATTTTTATGAAAATTGAATTTAACGTAAGCGAAGCTGCGGGCAAAAGCTAGATGAAATTACAATTTTCAATTTTGTTACTACATTGCAGTTGTGATCGCTTGTGATGAAAAAATCATAAAAGGACCTATTATTATTTTTAAAATCCTTACAAATTATAGCTTCCAAATGATAGGTAACGTTTAGGTCGTTGTTTTCCCACACGACTTAACCCTACATAATAATGTGGTATGCAGCAACAAGGTGCGGCCCTGTGTTTTGTGTATGTGTGCGTAATGTTTCCGTGTGTTTGAAATTGCCACGCTATTTTTTTCAATATATTGAATCTGCTTCCCTTTATAAATCTGTGGTATAAACCTGCATTACTATGGGAAAATACATATATACATTACACTTTAATTAAATTAGTTTTAACATATTTACAGACGAATTTTTTATATCGACTAAAACTAACATAAGGATAGACTCAACATTTAGAGGGCGAGGGATGTCAGGAGAGATAACATCGTAGAGTTTATGAAGGTGTTTAGGGCAAGGGAAAAGTAAGTGTGTGACCGACCCTTCGACCTTCGTCAAGACCACACTCGCACAATGAGTTAACTATGATACGTAGCTTAGCGCGGTGAACGGGGGTGCATTAATGACCAATTCTTAGACGACAAATTGTAGATGAAACCCAGCGAGGGATGTCTCGATAGAGAAAGAATCATGGGCGACGTGGAATATCTGATTATTTGGATGCCTTTAACCGTTTTTAATTCAACCCATTCAGTATTCCACGTGTCAGTCAGGTCAACTTTTGCAAGAGACCCGGAGGTCCTGGGTTAGATTTCTAAATTGAGTTAGAGCGCCCATCTCAGTCGCAAGTTTGGCACATCCATCTGCTATCCCGTTACCTTTTATACCTGGCAAGAGTATAGGACTTCCCTGACCAGAAATATGGTGGGAATTAGAACTTTGCTGCGGAATGGGTTTGCTTAAGAGCTTCAAGGAGTATTAACTTATTAAGGATTGTTTGACGTTGTGGGCTTCTTTGAAACGGGCGGCTTCGAGAATTGCTATTTTTTACTCGCAAGTGAATACCGATGATTCTGGGGGACTTGATTTCCGGAAATTCCTTGTTGAGAATTCTCGAGTCCCGAGAAACAAAATAAGTCGAGAAATCAGAAACACTATAGTAATAAAATACTCAAATGATACATGGGCTGATGAAACATTGACACCTAACAGCTATTTAAATATTTGGAAAAAGGAATACGAATAAGTAAATGAGTTTCTATATAATTCTTCCCCGCTACTTAGTTCATACAGTAATCATCCACATGCCTAGGCAATGTCTTACATTGCCTAGGCATGTGGATGATACCCTCGTGGATCTTCTAGGTTCATTCCTATCAATATTAGATTAATCGTCTTCGATATTTGTACTGTGCTGTTCGTCGTCATTAATATTATCAGATTCATTTTCATCATACGAAATATCCGCACCGTAACCTTGATGAATTTTATGTGTCAAATAGGTATCTATTGGAAATCGTAGTTTCTCTGCCATCGGAAAGTTGAACATGCGAATTTCATCGGGATTTGCCTGCAGGAGAGTCCCTTCTTCTGTTATTGGTTGATACTTATTTGTGCGATTGAACTTTTTCATTAATATTTTCCCAGGACTTGTTAAGCAGGTAGTAAGAACCTGATTAAAAACACCGTAACTTGTTGGAAAATAAATAAAGCAAAATCATTCTTTAGATCTGTTTCCTTTTAAAAATATGTTTGGAAACAAAAATTCCTATCCAGGTACACTGCTAAGTACATGTTGGCACTTGTTTTAATTAGTGACCTTCATACCGATCATTGATATCAATTAAACTTGTTGACTTATCTAGGTATTGTTACACTTGAGAAAATTAACAGCTGTCGATTGTATACATTTTACGGTCCGTCTTTTTCGCTTTTATATGATGGAACTAGGTAATCGAACTACCGGGGCCGAGAAATTTTGTATCTTTCGTTCTATTCTGTTGTCACTGGTATCAAGCTATATTTTCTCAAGTATACAAATATTGGTATTGTAATATCTTTCCAAAACTTAAAGGAATGGCTGCGTGGAAGAATATAAATTAGGAAAACGACGTTTCGTATTCCCCCGTTTCCTCCTTCAAACTAGACCAATTTTTATGATATTTTAGCATCAGTATTAAAAAGAGATCATTTGTCTGTATAGCAATCAAAATTTAGCAAACTAACAGGTAGGAAACGGGAATAAAACGTAATTTTCCTACTTTAAGTCTGTTTTGTATGAGAATATTGAAGGCCACTTCGCCGCTGTCTTTCCTTTTAAGTATGAAAAAGAAATTAGATTTTTATTTGTTTATTAAAATGTTGCTAAATAATTTGTATTGTTGTTTTTTACTTTAAATAAATAAATATTACTATATAGAAACACTTTTATTTCTCAAATCAATCCTTGAAGCCCTACACGTAGATTAAGCTTAAAGGAAAACTGACAATGTTCATCTATGTTCTTAATCTTATATGTTATGTTTCAGCAGCAGGAACCTCCACGTGCTAGACTCCATGGATTTGATTGGTTCAGGAAAATATCCTATTAGGGGTAGGCACCGTTAAGCATTCTTTACTCATACTGAAACTGGACTTTAGGCATATTGTGACTCGCATCGGCTTAAACGATGTATCAGCAAACAGGTGCGGGTGCCAATATGCTGTAAAACCCATGTTCAGTATGCATGTGTCAGGAATGCTAAACGGTATTAACATAATGGGATTTTTCCCTTAACGAATATATTTTTTTGGTTCGAGCTTTTGTCAGTTTCCTTTAAGAACACATTATAATTTAGCCTTAGACAATATTCTTTCAACAGAATATTTGATTAAATTGAGGCAAGTAAAATACATAGTTATTTGAAATACTTCACTTTTCATCTAATATTACTGCATGTTTGGTTTAAAAAATAAAATCTTTACAAGAACCCGATCATACTTTGGGCTAAAACATTAACATTATTGAATAAAACAAAAAATAGTTCAGAGCAACATATATTTCACTTTATGTCAATCGAATATAATATTAAGTCAATACTATAATTTCTTCTGCATAAGCGTACACACTTATATCGGACATATGTTAGTATTTGTTCGTTACACTTATTTTCTTGGTACAAAACATTATTTTCATAGTTGAAAAATATGTCACCTTAATTTAAGCTAACAGAGTTAAAAAATTAGAGAACCGCTATCTTGACTGAAAGAAAGAAAAAGCTTACAAAGAGTTCTAGTAAATTAATCTTTTTGAATCAAGACAGTAGTTATTTTGGTTTAAGATTATGTCAGTACATGACTCCTATCGGAAACAATCTATTGTTTTAATTTGAGATAAACAGAGTTCAGGGCGAGACACCCGTTACGTTTGGTTTACGAATCGATTGTCTTATTTATTTTTTCAATAACCGATCATTAGAACGAAGATAATCATACTCTATATTCAAGATTTTTTAACATTCAATAAATTGCCAGTGTTATTTTGATTGAATCTATTTTTTATTTACATAATTAAATGTTACTTTGAAATTCAAAGCTTTATGTTATCTTAACTGGAGTGAATTTACTGCATGGTGCATATATATGCGAATATTTGCTTGGATTAAAGAATCCTTTTTTACCGTGTGTGAAAAAATCAAACTTCGCAACGCAATCAAAAGATACAGCCGTTTATGCTACAAATTTTCGACACTCGCAAGGGAATCAAAACCTACAGGGTACTTCCCGTGAACTCAGAATCTCGAAATTTGGTACGAAGCAACGTCTTATAGCACAGATAAAGAAAAAATTGCGAAAAGCATACATTTTTAGTTACATCATTTATAATAAAAATATTTTTATGCAAATTTCCAACAATCGCAAGGGAATCAAAACCTACAGGGTACTTTCTGTGAACTCAGAATTTTGAAAATAAAGGAAAAATTGCGAAAAGCATACATTTTTAGTTAAACATCATTTAATAAAATACATATGTTTAATAATTATAAACTTACTACAGATTTGTACGGTACCCACGGTGCGCGAGTCCGACTCGCACTTGGCCGGTTTTTTTAAAGATTTGTCGAGTGCGTAAGCTTCTTTTTCAATAGAAGAATGACTTAATTCGTTATGATTAAGCGTTCATGAGAAAAATGCTAGATAATGCTATGGAATGCTCTGAAGCATCAGTTTCAACTGTAAATTGAATTTTGTCTTTAATGGACCATCGATTTCAGGATATCTGATTTAAGATCCTCGAATGATTTAATTAATTCATTAGATAATGGAAATAATTCTACTTTTGAAAGATTGTAGACCTTCTCTGAAAATTTAGGTATCCATTTGGCATAGGTAGTGAGCAAACATACCCGGAGTTAGCCATGTGGTGGTGGCAAACAAATAAGAGATTGTAATCTGTTACTATCTGGTTTAATTTTTTATTCATTATGGTGTATACTAATTACAGTTAATCTATACTTCTCAACAGCTTTCATAAAACGAGTTTTTAAAATGTTCTTCGATTGTTTTGCCACATACAGTGATATCGTCTAAGTAGGCAAAAGTGCTTTGTAGTTTCTCTTGTCTTATGATCCAATCGATAGTTCTCTGGAAACTAGATACACCGTAATGGTTACACCAAAAGGTATCGTTTAAACTGATAGAGGTTACCAGCAGCTTGAAAAGCAGTATAATATTTTTCGTTAAACAAACTGGGTAAGTATTTGATGATAGTTACGCACTCTTGTATTATTACTCACTATTTTTAACGAGGGCAGTACATAAAGTAGCTAAAATAGAAAGATAATGAGTAAAACATCGACTGTTTCAAATGTTTTAATCACGTTACTAGAGGTAGGCAACTGTCTTAAGTATTATCGTTTGCGCCGCCGGGGTCGGGGGTCTCGCTCGTGGGGCGGCGGCGGCGGCGGCGGCGGTGAGCACGGGGTCGGCTTGGGGCGCACGAGCTCTATGAACTCGAAGAGCGCGAGCAGCAGTAGGTAGATGAATGCGAGCCACGCGGAGCCGTGTAGCAGCTCGCGCGTGAGCCGCGCGCCGGGCAGCTTGCGGCGGCGCGCCATCAGCGCGGCAGCGCGGCGCGGCGCAGCAGCCGCCGCCCGTGGTACAGAAGCGCGTGCAGCAGCACGATGCAGCAATACACGACGAGCGTGTGTAGCACGGCACACGCAGCGGCGCCGCCCACGTCCCGAGCGCCCGCGCCGCGCGCCCGCCGCGCGCCCATCACGCCAGGGGCGAGGCCGCCGCGCACGGGTGACTCCTCGCTCTCGACATTGATTCACGTTGACTGATTAGAGATGCCAGATTGACAGACAATGAAGTTATAGTGACCATAAACTCAGCTGGGCGACCGCGTATCTCTGACAGCTACAGTGTAACGATCGCAATCACCTCTGATTGGATAACACTCTTCCACTATTGGACAAAATCCGTTGACGCAGCAAGAATACTTACCATAAATTCAGGATATCACAGCAATAATTGATACTGTAACAATAATTATTGCAGAAGATACGCGGTCGCCTTGCAGGAAGTGATAAATGACATGAAAAAATACCTAAGAGAAAACCACAAATGGGAAACTATAAGTAATCATACTAATATTATAAATGCGAAAGTTTTTGTTGGGTTATTGGTTTGCTGGTTTGTCCTTTAATCACGTCGCACCGGAGCAACGGATCGACGTGATTTTTGGCATGGGTATAGTTGAGGATCTGGAGAGTGACATAGACTTTTTAACCCGGAAAATTAAGGAGTTCCCGCGGGAATCGAAAAAACTTAGTCCACGTGGACGAAGTCGCGGGCATCATCTAGTAACTAATAAATACTAATCTTTAATCTGTGATGGGAGATGGCCGCATTTTGCACAGCTAACCTACTTACTACGTTTTTAGGGTTTCGTACCCAAAGGGTACCAACTGGACACTACTTACTAAGCCTCCTCTGTCCGTCCGTCCGTTCGCCCGTCTGTCTATCGGTGCCGGATCGGAAGCTAGTGTAAACAATCAAAAATCGCGCCAAGAATCAAATTTGAGCTACAAAAAAAAGATACGCGCCGAATTGAGAACCTCCTCACGTGTTTAATGACCCCTTAGGTCCTAGGTTTCGTTGACTTTGTTATTGTATAGTGTAAGTATACCCCCCTAACGATCGAACTCACAAAAGTGGGATAGTAGGTATAGATTGAGCTCAGTTCGATCAAAATCGTGAGATCCCGAATTAAAGATCCACTCTTGCTTCAAACGAGCAAAACATAGGTTTTTTTACGATCAATAACTAGCTCGTTACCGGTAACTTAAACACAAGGCAAGATTTGGTTTGAAAGTTGAAACGTTACAGTCGAATATCAGTCCAGCGATTTGGATTCAATTTCGAGATAAAACGAAGGGCCTAGATTTTTGGCCTAGATTTGGTGCCAAGTTTCATGAAAATTGAATAGGTGCCTATCCAATGACCCAATCTCTCAATTATCATGAACAAACCCGGCATCGGAATAACGAATGGGGAACGTCGCGATGCAATGTGCGGAATCCGTAGGGGGTTAGCGGGTTTCACGCCGTGGACAGACGTCATGACCGTAGAGCGCGATTGATTAGACCTAGAGCGTAGAGAGAGATTAAATTAATGAAAATAGTTAGATAGGAACAAACCATGTCTTATTAAATTACTTGCGTTAATTTCTCGTGGGCAATATAACGGCGACGAAAGTCAAAAATTAACAACCTTAGTAAAATATAACGGGAGGCGAGCGTGACCCTCTCCAAGTGATGGCGCTGTGATAATTAGGCTCCTCTGCGCAGGGGCCCGGGACTCAGCTGAGGCCTGCTGAATCTCGCCAGTCGCCGCTCACTGCCGCAGAACAAGGAAAGAAAAATAACGGCCTACGGTTGTTAGTACGATACAATCTTAAAACTATGTTACTATTTTATTTCTAGTATAAATTTAATTTGAAAACAAGATTCCATTTAAGTCACCGAACGAGAACTTTAATAAAATGTTGCAGGATCGGTGACTCAAATTTACCCGCTATGATCATCAGGATACGGTTTAAGCTTGAACGCAGCCTTGCCAGGAGGTATGCAGTCTTTTTCCTGATGATGGCATAGAAATCATCAGTGCGTGCCTCTGCAAACATGCCTGATACTGAGCACAATCGCGGCAAAAAAAAGAAAAAGAACCACAAGTAGGTAAGTACCTATTTAGCGGAGTCTTACAAAAAGTCATCTCAGTCTTGAGTGTCCGACGACTTTTTTGCTCAGTAAGTACTTACAGTAGATTCGCTAGTAACGGAAGCCTGTTATATCCAACGGACGCTGAAATTATTATTTATAAGTATGCGTGTATGTGCCTAAAGAACTTGTCCCTATTTCTGCCTAAACTTTATTTCATGCATGTAGGTAAAGAAGTGGAGCTTGGTGAACTTTTTTTATCTTCAGAAAAGTACTTGTACCCAACGACTTATTTTAGTATTAATATAACTTATTTTAATAATTTAATTCAGTGAAATATTCAAATCAATATTCACCAGTAGAACCGTCTTAACTACTAATGCAAACTTTTTAGCGAACGGGCAACAAATGAATTAACAGAAATAGGCAAAAATTATATGAATTGTATGCAGATTGCAGAGCGACAGTATGTGACAGTGTGACTTTACCCACCATTACTTAGTAGGTACAAATTTTTCTTCTCTCTTGTATCTATGTATATGTGAAAAAGAATAATAATACACCTTTCTTATTTGCCAATACAAACTTTTATTTCCCTCCAATCAATCAGATCGACACGTTTAGTACAACACCCCTTCGATACTAACACTCGTTGCCAACTGACCGCAAAACAAGTCGGCTCTCGGCAGCTACAAACATCGTGATCCTCCATCACATTCGTTCACAATTCAATACAAAAAGGATCTGTTTTAATTCCAACGATAAATCGTCGAAGTCCAATCAGACATCCCAAATTTAAAAATCAAAACAATTTCTTATTAATAATTGAAAACCATGACATTCGGCCATCCGACACTGTGCTGCCTCCTGGCGCACACATTTATAAATTGTAAATTTACATAAACCATGACACTTTTCTTTTATTAATAACAAATTAATAATTGAATACAAATCACCACATAAATGGGGAAAAACTGGCAAGATAATAATTACCGTTTATTAATAACAGAAAATAAAATCACTATTGTTATATTATACTATACTTTACTATACTATTCTATTTATAATAATATAATATTATTTTATCACTACTCTGAGTTGCTTTTACCAGCAATGTCCGAGCTGCTATCGTCGGAGCTATGTATTTCTAGAGCTTTTATATGTATCCAAGGTCGGATCCTATCAGCTGCAATGACAGTTTTATAAGGTTTGCCCTTCTTGAAACCAGGGACATCTGTAATTCTATAGCGGTCATTACCTAGAAATTCAGTAACCTTATAGGGACCCACGAACTTCGACAGAAGCTTTTTACTTTTTCCATCATTATCAAAATTATTACGAGAAATTTTAACTAAATCACCAATTTCATACTTTGCGGCGGGGACGCGATTTGCATCATGTTTTTCTTTCTGTCTCGCTTGGTCTTTTTGGATATTGCTACTTATTTGCTCTCTAAGTTGTTGCAACTCTAAATTATTACTTGAATAGTTTTCGGTATTAAGTTTATTCGACAAAACATCGCGTAATTTGATTCCAAACATAGCTTCTGTCGCAGTTTTCTGAGTTGAGGCATTTACAGTGTTATTGATACCCCATTGAATTTTACCCAGACACTTGTCCCAGTCGCGTTCATGGCTTGAAAAGTTTTGTGATGACAATGAGTTTAAGATAGTCTGGTTAAATCGCTCTGCTTGACCATTTGCTCTGGGACAAGCTACTGCGTTCAAAATATGCTTAATACCAAGTGTATTACAAAAGTTTTGAAAAGCGATTGATGTGAAACTCGTTCCTCGGTCAGAGATAATTCTAGCCGGGACGCCAAAGTCATAAAATATTTTCTCCAAAACCTTGACCGTGGTTTTACTTTTTAGATCTTTAACAGCCCTTACGAAAACATATTTCGTAAAAGCGTCTACTATAATTAAAATGTGGGTATTACCGTTTTTACTCCTAACGAAAGGCCCAAGATGATCAATATGAATAGTATGAAACGGTATCTGTACCTTTTCTATTGGGTGCAAATGACCGGACTTTTGTTTGGACGCGTTATCTTTATTATAAGCGCACTCTAAGCATGCTGCAACATACTTTTTAACAAACTTCCTTAATTTAGGGAACCAGTACAAATGTTGTATTCTTTCTAGAGTTTTAGCGTAACCCAAATGGCCAATTTCGTCGTGGTTGGCCCGACATATTTGCCATCGAGCACTTCGCGGGACAGCCAGACATAGCTTATCATCTACTCTCCTATACACGGTATGGTCTTTTATAACGTAACTTTTACGAATGTCTCTACTTTCTTGGTCATTTTCGGGTTTGAGAATTTTAAAAATGCGAGATATTTCGGGATCTGCTAATTGCAATGATAAAAGCCAGTTTTCTTTTGCTATGGTATACACACCAACTGCAGAGGGACTATCATCCGGCTCCGCAGGCAGCCGGGTGTTTCTGCTCAATGCATCCACGTGTGACATTTGGACACCTGGTCGGTATTCAATGTCAAATACGAACTCGCTAATTTGCAGCCACCACCTTGCTATCCGCGGTACCAGATCCCTTTTGGTTAATGTAGTGCGTAAAGCAGCGCAATCGGTATAAACTTTGAAATGAATGCCTAGCAGATACACGCGGAATTTCTTTAAAGAACATACAACGGCTAGCGTTTCTAGTTCGTAGGAATGCAGGTGTTTTTCTTCAGGAGTAGTCTGCCGACTAAAATAGGCGACCGGTTTTAATACTCTAGTATCCTTTTGCCACTACATAAGTATACCCCCTATTCCCAGCGAACTAGCGTCGGTGTGGATTTCTGTTTCCAGGGTAGGATCATAAAGAGCAAGGACAGGCCGATCAACTAACCTATTCTTTAAAGTTGTAAATGCCTGTTCTTCAGTGTCAGACCATCGCCAAACAGAGTCTTTTTTTAACAAAGATGTTAATGGCTGAGCAATCTCTCCATAACCCTTGATGAATTTTCTAAAATATCCAGTTAATCCTAAAAATTGGCGCACTTCATGGACATTTTGTGGTGTTGGGAATTCTTTTACCGCTAAAATTTTAGTTTTACCCGGCTGAATGCCTTTTGGAGAGACTTCGTATCCGAGATAACTGACAGTATTATCAAAGAATCGACATTTGCTCAGTTTCAAAGTTAAGCCATGTTGCCTAAAAAGTTTCAACATGTCTTCTAGTCTGTGGAACATTTCTTCAATACTTTTTGAGGGAATTAAAACGTCATCTATGTAAGCTAACGCGTACTCAAACCGCCTGTTCCCAAGGATTCTGTTAATCATCCTCTGAAAAACGGCTGGGGCATTTGCTAGGCCGAAAGGCATTCTTTTGAACTCAAAATGTCCATCAGGTGTGACAAAGCCAGTGAGATGCTGGCTTTCCTTAGCCATGGGAATTTGATAATACCCCGAAGCGAGATCTAGAGTCGTGAAGAAATTATTGCCACTGAGATTCGAAATTTGATCTTCTATCAGTGGTAACGGAAAACGATCCTTAATAGTCTTATTGTTCAGGGCTCGAAAGTCCACGCATAGTCGCTGCTCACCCGTTTTCTTTTTCACCATTAAAATCGGGCTGGCATAGTCAGACCTCGATTCCTGAATAATATCGTTTCGAATTAATTCGTCAATAGTTTCTCGGACTTGTTCTCGTTCATGATGCGACAACCTATAAGGACGATAAACAATTGGCTTATTATCTGCTAAATCGATCCTCATTTCTACATCAATCGCGCAACCTATTTCGCTAAGGTTTGTAGCAAAACAATCGCGGTAATTTTGCAACAATAAGTACAACCTATCTAACTGTTCAGTATCCAAACCTGGTCCCGTTTTAATATCGTCTGTATTAAGGGGCTCTACAGTAGACGAATCTACTACTATTCGATTTACCTGACACACTTTTTGTTCGTTGAACGGAATTGCCCTGACTATTAAAATGTTTGATTTTAAAGTCACGGTGTAAGGTGACAAATTAGTAATAACAAGGGCTCCCTTACCCTTGGAAATGCTAAAAGCACCCTGCAAAAGACAAAACTCTTTACCTGTTTCGACACTATTGTAACCATCAATAAATACATCTCCTGTGAAGTCACAGCCAGAATGAACAGGGACAGTACTGGTTTTCGATACTTCTACCGCTTCACTAATGTAGAGTTTTAAAGTACCTTGCAGATCCTCAGATAGAGCTATGCTTGGGCTTTTATAAAATGTTAGCTTAGATCTATCTTTTAAAACTGTAATGAACGGCAATTCCGTAAAATTCTGTCCAATAATAAGAGATGTCTGCATATGAACATCATCTACAACCAATACCTCAATATCCGATTCAATTTCGTCGATCTTAACGAATACAGTTGCCTTGTACAGGGGTGCAACTGAAGATTGTCCAAAACCCTTAACAACTGGGACGTTATCAAAAATTTTAACTAAATTAAGGAGTTCAGCATCGGTTCTACGCAGGAGCGTACACTCACTACCGAAGTCAATGAATGCGATAAGTGACTTATCATTGACTACAACGGATTTGAAGAATTTGGCGTTACTATCATTATAGGAATTAATTTTTAAAATATTTTTTTCTTGGCTGGATTTAGACTTGGAAAATACTAAGGGTTCTAATCTACATCCGTCAGAGTCATGGCCTACGCGATTGCATTTTCCGCACTTAATAATGGGCTTAGTACATTTATTGTAAGAATGGCCCTTTGAACGACAATTATAACAAGTCATTGAACTGGCGTTAGTACCACTTGAACTGGCGTCGGGAATACTAGGGCTAGGTTTTGGAGTAATACGTTCATGAGACTTGGTATTAGGCAGTGTTCGAGTTTTTTGGGATGCAAGAAAGTTAAGTAAATCTTCGGGCTCAGAACTTTTTTGTGCCTGCGCCCCATTCCTAATTGTACGGTCACTAATACCGTATATGATACAATCAACAGCCTTTTTGCCAGTGATTTCGCACCTGGTCAATAATCCTAATTTATCATAGAAATATTCACGAAGGCTTTCATCACTACGCGAAATGCGGTTCAACATCTCTTCTAAAAGACGTCCATAATTCTCTTCACTAGGAAAAGCCTTCTTGAGCTTAACCTGCCACTCATCCCAAGTGAAGACAACAGTTGGCAGCGCTTCGAACCATTTTTTTTGCTAGACCCGCTAACTTTTGTAAAGAGAAGTGGACAGTTTGTTTCTCGTCCCACCCATATATGCCTGCACATTCGTTAACTTTTCGCAACCAGCACTCGATAGTTTGAGCTCTATTTGACGGATCAAACTCCGGAATAACATTGTTAAGATTGTTGTTATTCCAGGAGTTTTTACGAGGTCCCCTTGAAACATGTTTAACCAACTTTAAAATATCTTTAGTGGATAATGTTTTGACATGATTACGTATCTTCCTTGGTAAATTCTCTCCACTTGAGCTAGACGAGGACGGCCTTCTCCTTCTCCGCCTGGCCTTCTTTTTCTGCCGATGTCTCGGTGGCGTATCAGGTGGAGTACCAGGCTCATCATCGGACGTCATCATCACACCTCTCTGAAACAGGTGCGTAACTTGGGACACAATCCATTCACGGTCATATCTAACGTACGGAATCGAGCTTGTACTTAAATGTCTTTAGATGTCTTAGTAAATAACCTCTAAATGTTCTAATCCTTAAAATGTCGTTGGTAGCTTAAACCACCAGAAACATTCAAAAAAAAAGATATCCGACGACCAGTGACTCACTTTACATCCAGTGGGACACATACCCCCGTAATCTCCAGTTTCGTCACATAGTACAACTACTAAAATAAATCCAGTAAACATACTTAGTCCACTCATAATAAACTCAATTATTTATCCGACTACTAAAGACATCCAAATTCTAAAGAGAAAAATTCATATATTCCGACGACCAGTGACTCACTTTACATCCAGTGGGACACATACCCCCGTAATCTCCAGTTTCGTCACATAGTACAACTACTAAAATAAATCCAGTAAACATGTAGAAATACAACAACACAGGCCTGATGCTACAATAATCTTACAACAGTTACATAAACAAAATTTATCTTACTCTATGCCGAAATAGTCAAAGGAAATAACAAAAGCTCCGCACTGGGAACGCGATCTCATAACATTTAACATAAACATCTCTAGTCCCCAAACAAAGGCCCTTTACATATAGTATAAACAATAAGGTATAAACATACGGTCAGGTCATTAATGAGGCCCAGCAATAGGTGCTATGAAAAATTCTATACATAGTCCATTGATACACTAATTGGCTAAGTTTGTAACTTTTTGTTATATAAAAATAAATATAAATAATAACAAATAAAAATAACATAAACTTTATGTTTACCTCGTGTTGCTTAGAAATCATCTTGCTCTCGAATGAATAAAATGAGTTAGGTACATTCAAAGGAGACGGTTCAGATTGGTATGGGGCGTAGGCCAAGTCTTGTACAAGCAGAGAAATGAAGGAAAATAAAATACTAGACCAGTTTTATTGGTCAAATCTACGAATTAGTTGTAATTTCAGCGGTAAAATTATTTAATCTTTCCAAGTTAAGGAACACTAAACATGAGTGTTCATATTTAGTTCAATTCATATATTTTTTTTTTTTTTAAAGAAAAACACGTTCATTTGACAGTGACTGTCAGAAATGACATTTGATACATTTTTTATTTTTTTCGTTATTTACTGTACATATATTTTTAATACAATCTGTGTATTTTCCTTTATTCATGGTAGGGTGTACAAGAGAAGGCCTAAAATGTAATATACCTTTTCCTTTCGAACAGATAAATTAAAATCCTTTAAAAAAAATTAGCTAATTAGCTTTATGAGGTAATTGAGAGAGAAATAAAATTATACCAAGAAATCATAATTGTAAGCAGGTCTAGTCGTATGCATTACAACGTTATTTATGTAACACAACACATTGACAGAGAGTTGCCCTGACCTAATATGCAACATCTTACGATTATCACATTATCATTTATTTATTTTATTTATTAAAACAAATAAAATTTTTATTTGTTTGCATTAATAAATCCTCATGCCACTTGATAAGTTTCTTATAGTGGGCGTTTAGCAAAGAAAAATTGTCTACATACCTCTTATCCTGGATTCTTGTCACTTCTGATATGTGAAAAAGAATAATAATACACCTTTCTTATTTGCCAATACAAACTTTTATTTCCCTCCAATCAATCAGATCGACACGTTTAGTACAACACCCCTTCGATACTAACACTCGTTGCCAACTGACCGCAAAACAAGTCGGCTCTCGGCAGCTACAAACATCGTGATCCTCCATCACATTCGTTCACAATTCAATACAAAAAGGATCTGTTTTAATTCCAACGATAAATCGTCGAAGTCCAATCAGACATCCCAAATTTAAAAATCAAAACAATTTCTTATTAATAATTGAAAACCATGACATATATGTCACCGTAAGGTTGTAAAAACCGTTAGATTATAATCTAACTCGCGAAATTGTAAACTGTCGACAGATTGTGAACCGTTCGATGTTCTGAGTGTCAATTTTTGAAACATTCACCTATTTACGTTTTCTTGTCTGTTTCTTGTAGGTTATGTTAGGGTCCGACATAAACAATCATCATTGTAAATACAATGAATGTTTACCTACGGTCCATTGAAGCTATAGGGTTGTCACTTTTAATGTTTTATGGTTTAATTTTGTTTTTGTTGATTAAAACATTCTGTGTTCTGTAGTGCTCAATTAATCGAATTGAAATAGCTAGTTTAGCGCGGTAGGCGCCGAAGGTGGCGCGCGGGCAGGGCTCATATGAGCTCTGTTTTCAGGTGTTTGTCACGAATTTTCGGGTTGAACCGTACCGCGTTTCAACTCTAAAAATGTGTCTGATACCTAGTAATTAAAAAAACATTGCATAGAAATACCTTTATTTTTGACTAGCGGTCTGCCCCGGCTTCGCACGGGTGCAATTTAGATTTGTAATTTTATCGTGAAAAGAAACAAAGTAAACAATTTACAGATTTTTCATATTACGTACTATCTTTACTTAAATGTAAATTGATTAAAATTATTACTTGTAATGTAAGTAAGTATTTTTAGTAATCATTATCAAAGTTTTCGTTACTACAGCTGTTACAGAATTACAGAATTACGCATTTAAAACAGATAATATTATAACTAATCACTCGCGTAGATCTTGATCCCGTGAGGATATCGGGATAATAAATAGGTAGCTAGGTTCTTCTGGATAATTAATCATTCTAAAAGTGAAAGAATTATTAAAATCGGTCCAGCAGTTTTTGATAGCTGACCCGCTCCAATAAATATCGGCTTCGCACGGGTAGATAGATAGACTGGTAGATAGATTTACAGTTGGAGCATTATATCTGCCTAGGTGTTCTGTTTGTGGTGTGTGATGTGAGTGAATAATTAGATTTAAGTTATCTGAAGAGCTAAGTTCTAAGTTTTGTTTAAAACTTCGTATGTAAACATTCGGCACTCGACTGTCGTGCGCGTAGCTGTGTGGTTCTCAAATTTTGTTCAGCTAGACTTTGTGAACGTTCGGCGCTCGATTCTCTGGCGCACGTTTTCTTTCTGACTTGCAAGACGATTTTCATTTTCAAATGAAGATTCTCCTATTGGATATCGATCGATCGATATCTGAGATGTCGTATTCGACATCTCAGATATCGATTTTGAACGAAATCGGTACATTAACAAAGCATATCAAAATGGCGCTGACTTTTTAAATTTTGGTACTAGTTTCCTGTTTTGTGATCCTAGGGATCCCCAGATATCGATTTTGAACGGAATCGGTTCAATAACAAAGAATTTCAAAATGGCGCTGACTTTTTAAACTTTGGTACCAGTTTCCTGTTTTGTGATCCTAGCGATCCTCAGATATCGATTTTGAACGAAATCGGTTAGTCTAATAGCCTAGTTACTCAGTGATAATATACTTAGTATTCTAATGGTGAAAGAATTTTTGAAATCGGTCCAGTAGTTTTAGAGTTTACTCATTACAAACATACAAATCTTTCCTCTTTATAATATTATATAAATAGTAAGAACAGAGATTTTTCAAACAATAAATTATTTTCACCTTTCAAAATCAGCAGGAAGTTTAAAATACGATAGTTCCGGTTTTTTTGAAGTAGAGTTCAAACAGCCGTATACTTCGCAATATACTCCTGGCATATTTAAAAAGATCGCGGAAATAGACTTATAGGTACGTGACCACTCGTCATGACGCTACGGACGGCCTCGCGACGACTGCTTAGAGGTGTCGTAAATGCGCATGTTTGTGTGAGTGAGCTGTTTCGAACGTTTCTAGGTAGTTTCACTACTGTTTGTATCTGTTTACTGTGGTGATATGCATAACAATGTTTATGAATTCGGGCAAGTAATAATCAATTTAGGAGCTGTAGTCCAGTCGAATTCGGCTCTATATCGGTAGAGTCTGGCTAACGAAAGTAGAGACTCGAATTATTTGCAAACTTTTTATATGGCAATACTCAACTACATTTTGCCCTAACAAGATGGCGGTTGTCTGTGGTTGTCGGTGATTTGCAGTGATTAGTTGTGATCTTGTTTACGAGCATTTACGCGTTTAAGAATGAATAAAACAATTAAAAGTGGAGTGCGGAAGATGTTGTTTTGCATGATTTCCAAATTTGAAGAAAAACAACGAGAGAAAGATGCAAAATTCAAACAAAAACAAGATTGTTTACGTGTTGTGTTATGGTTGTGTTAGATTTTTTAAGTCAGTATGACGCATTATTTTGATACTTTGTTTGTATATTTCTCTTTTTAAAAAACTATATCTCTATTTTCATCCACATTCATTATACATTTCATTAAACACCTTAATAATACCTACTAAATGCAACTTCCAATTAAATGGTTATTTTTCATTGGTTGTGGTAGGTAAGTAAATGTTACATTTATTAATTTGTAACACAAATTATTTTCTTTGACAGAAAATCTGGAGGATGTAGCAGGAGTCGATGAAATAGTGAGAACTATTGAAAAACTTACTGATTTAGAGCAGAATGACAGGATGAGAACCCAGAATCAGTACTTGGAAGAAATAGCTTCAATTACTGGTAATTTTTTACTAAGCACAAGATTTATACACAAGAAATATAATGTATAATAATAATATAATTTGCTATTGTCAATACTGTACCTAATCGTTGTTTAATCATTCTTTACAGGAGTAAGTTTTGCAACTTTAAAAAGAATAAAAAAGGAAGGTGCGCTAAATGATGGTGTGTGGAATACCCCAGGAAAAAAACGGCCCCATAAACCCACAGTGTCTAACTTAGATAGTTTCAACATAGATGCTATTCGCAACAAAATCAATGATTTTTATATTGTCAGAAAACAAGTTCCTACATTGAGGACACTGTTAATGGAATTAAAAGAAAGCATAGGATTTAATGGATGTCGGGAAACTCTTCGCCGCATACTACTAGCTAATGGTTATGAATTTAAGGAAAACAAGAATGAACGTTCAATATTAATTGATCGTTATGACATATCTGCCTGGAGACATCGTTTTTTACGAACCATAGCTTTGAAACGTTCAGAAGGAAAGCCAATTATTTATTTAGATGAGACCTATGTCCACAAAAACTATAAGCCCAAGAAGTCTTGGCAAGGTCCATCTACGAGTGGTGCAATTGAAAATATTTCAACGGGAAAAAGGTACATAATTGTACATGCTGGATCAGAGAAAGGTCCTGTGCCAAACTCATTGTTAGTTTTTAGCACAAAATCGACAATGGCGGACTACCACCATGACATGAATGCTGCAAATTTCAATAAATGGTTACAAGAAAAGCTCATACCCAATTTAAATGAGCAGAGTGTAATAGTAATGGATAATGCAAGTTATCATTCCGTCATTGTTAATAAAGCTCCAACAACACAAAATCTGAAAAATGAGATAAGAGAATGGCTTACTTTCAATGATATCCGGTATGAAGATTACCACACAAAGGCAGAGCTGCTATGTTTTGTAAAGCAGCACACACCAGACCCAGTATACAAAGCTGATGAACTTTTAAAGCAGAATGGTCATGAGGTTTTGAGACTTCCTCCCTACCACTGTGATTTAAATCCTATTGAGCTTGTATGGAGTTTGGCTAAACGTAAAGTGGCAAGTAAAAATGTAGCCTTGACTACAGTAGAGTTAGAAAGAATGATTAAAGAGTCGTTTGAAAGCATTACATCAGAGGATTGGAAGAAAATGTGTGATCATGTCATGCATATTGAAATTAAACACAAAGAAAGAGATAGAATTACTGAAGAAAATTTAGAAAGTTTCATAATCAACGTTGGAAATAGTGACACCAGTGACTCTGATGAATCTTTGCAGATAGAAGCTTTGGATTCAGA
The DNA here is from genome assembly GCA_964035005.1 of Erebia palarica. Taxonomy (NCBI): domain Eukaryota; kingdom Metazoa; phylum Arthropoda; class Insecta; order Lepidoptera; family Nymphalidae; genus Erebia; species Erebia palarica. The sequence goes on from OZ035989.1 coordinate 17,038,664, forward strand.
TTTTGACTATAGTGACTAAAATAAATTATTATTGAATATTGTTGTTTTTTCATTCAGGCAGGTGGTAGGTTTTTTAGTATGCAATCGGTTTCAACAAAAATAAGAAAAATAATTCTAAAGTATCAAATTAGGTTACTCCAGGTCTGTCACACTAATTTTGAGTTTGCCATACTAACAATTTTTAAATTTGCCGCTCTTTTCCAGTCTCTACTTTCGTTAGCCAGACTCTAGTCGATATTATACGTGGGCTGTAGGCTTGTAGGTATCTACCTAATTACCTTCTAAACATACTTAACCAAATTTGGTGCGTATTTCATGGAATCTCCTGGGATCGCCACCGGGCACAAAATGTCAAGGGCCACAATACATAGTTAAATGATAGAGACATCATCATAAATTCATAATATTACTCATCAGCTATATTACCGTATTTTCGTAAGCAGGTATGTTGGAAAATAATTTTGTGTTCTCTTATTGAAGTGAAAACTTCTTTAGCCGCGTTGAGCACTTTTTGGTAGTGGGTAAAATTATGGATTCGCGTGACCGTGACCGACATGCTCGCGAACACCGACGTTCGCGTTGTTACGAAGACAAAAGGTATAAATACATTCGAAATTAAACTTTATTGCCTTAGTTTTAAGGTTTATATTTTAAATATACCTATATATATTTTTAAAATTTATTTTCAATAAGAAAAAAATAAATAAATTAAAAAAAAAAATTAGTTTTCACTTCTATCGACAGTCCCTATAACTGCAATTTTTTTATTTTCTTTGTCGATATTCTGCCATGTGTAACGACTAGGTAGGTATATATGTCACCGTAAGATTGTAAAAATCCCTTAGATTATAATCTAACTCGCGAAAATGTAAACTGTCGAAAGATTGTGAACCCTTCAATATGCTGCGTGTCAATTTTTGAAATATTCATTGTATTAACGTTTTCTTGACTATTTCTTGTATGGTTCGACATAATTAATAAACACTTAGGTTCTGTCGGGTTAATAAACCTAACAGATTACAATCTACCGGAAAATAATGCGTTAAATTGTAATCTTTCGACACTTTGCAATTTCGCGAGTTAGATTATAATCTAACGGTTTTTACAATCTTACGGTGACATATATAGGTAATATAGCGGACCCGACAGAAGTTGTCCTGCATGATATATATTATTGTGACGATGTCCTGCATGATGCCGTCTGCAGCGCCATTTGCCGGGCTAATTTGTGAATCTAAACCATCCAAAGCGCCATCCAAATGCATACAAAAAAATTCATTCAAATCGGTCCAGCCGTTTAGGAGGAGTTTAGTGACATACACACGTACAGTAGAATTATATATCTAAAGATTATGACTTATGACTGTATTAATATCGATGCAAATTGGAAGAATGTTCAATAGGTAGATGCCCTTCTGGACCTTCATCTGGATCATCAGTCCTGATACATTTTAGTTCGGGATAAGTACCTGTAGGTATCTCCTCAGCAAATATCTTTTCCTCACCAAGTTCATCTCTTGATTTAATTAAAAAGCACTGAAGAATTATTTTGTGGTTCAACAGACTTTCAGTTTAACAGAATTGTTGCAATACATCGTACAAAGACACAATATAATATCTTATTGGTTGGCGTCAGGCGTGCACGCCACACTATACCTACCAGAGGTAAACCATAGTAGATTGGCGCGAACTTTGCAATGGTCCGCCGCCGCCGTTCCGAAATAGGTAGGTAAGAAGTAATGTCGCAATCAAGAGCCAACTTCTAGAGGAATGAAAAGCTTGTAGTGTCGCAATATCTATCTCATATCTTTCTACTACAACTAGTTATTGTATTGTGGTTCCAAATAAACGCTCTCTTTCTTTCTTTTCTTTCAAAAGGGAAGGTGAGCGAGGAGAACGGCCCGGCAGGAAGGCTGCGGTTAGGGCGGCAGGAAGTCAGGCAGGGTTGAAGGGCCGCGGGGCAACGACCGCGGCACGCGAGCTTTTTCACGTGATGCGATTAGCGCGATGTAGGTCAGCGGGCCACCACACCGCGCCATCACTGCGCGCCACCCACACGGCGATCGCCCAAATTAGGTATTATATCAAACGCGAGCCATATTACAACATACCACTTACAACTGATTGCAACTGCATTAAGTACACCATTTTTTTCGATTCCCAGAATGACTTCGGTACCTATTTACTGAAAATAATAATTTAAATCAATCAATCAATATTTATTTATTTAATTTAGGTAAACTGTACTTATTGACGTCTGAAACTTACATACGTAACATGATGGAGATAGTCAATTACGGCATTTTAAAGCTACGAGGTTTCCAAACGCGCGAATTTTATAATTTTCACAGTATTTTGAAATTTGTTTCTTTTAAAAGAACCATAATCCCACGCGGACGAACATTACTATTACTACGTCATATGTGGTTTACAACATTCTGTGGTTTACTTATCAAAATATTCTGCAGTAGGTTATGTACCTAAACAGTTGGTTGAGTTTTTTTAATATTTTTATCAGCTAAAAGACCTACAAGGTAGCCCTTGACTGGGATTTCACCTGATGGTAAGTGATGATGGAGTCTAAATTGGTAGTGGGCTAACCTGTTACGGGTATGGCAGTTATATTAAACCCATACCCCAATCGGTTTCTACACGGCACCGTACCGGATCGCTAAATCGCTTGACGACACGTCTTTACCGGTAGAGCCACAGCCGAAGCTGAAGCCGAATTTCTGAATTTTCTCATATTCAGATATTATAACTTCCCAAATTGACTCTGCCGGGGTTTGAAGCCGGGACCTCCCATGTAAGACAGCGCTCAACGCTGCGCCAGGGAGGTCGTCGAAGTTGGCAATGCGTCGCGGCATTGAGGTCGACAGTTGTGTGCACAACTGTGCAGTAGCTCACGCCGCGCCGCGCCCGCTAGTGGTGATGCGACGAGCGAGCTGAGCTGTACGTCTACTCCAATCGTAGTCGTTATTGATCTTGTGTGTTGACAGTCTGCCGCTGACAATAAAACACCGGCGCATGACCTACATTGGCATCTAGATTCGAGACGCTGACCTTTGGCCTCTGAATGAAATGATTTACTTATTTCACGTAGTACAACTTGTGTCACTTAATGAGAAGTCATTAAGTGACACAACACAAGTTAATGACTATAAAATAACACACAGTTATCAAGTTGTGTGTTATTTTATAGCTTAAATATCAGTACTACTATTCAACGCAAGGTGGCGGTAATAATCAGTTTGCATTAGTAATTCAAATAATTGATTAAGTTTCAGGCTCAGCCTTTCAGAAAATTGAGACTTCTGAGGTCAACTTTGGACGTTAGAAAATCTCTACTATGAAAGCCCGTCAATTTTAGGGGAAAAATTTTAAAAAAATTTTTGAACTCTTCCTAATTACCTTTAAAATAATATACCGCAACCGTAACGCTATAAAAACATTTTACTTCGCATTCGCTTCTATGAGAGCCCCCCTGAAATAAAGATTTTTATAACTTTTTAAGCCATATTCGGCTGGAGGCCATCGGTTTATGAAGTAATTACGTTCTGTAATTCAGAAGTTATAAGGCTCTGACAGACGGACGGATGGGTTGCCAACTTTTTTTGACAAAAATAAACGTTTAAAATGGTTTGGATAGGAAAAAATGAAGTATTTGGAAGAAAAAAAAGCATTTTTCAAATTTTATGTTTTTATGTCAGAATGTCACCTGTCCTGTCACATTCGCTCAAGTAGACTCATAGACCTTCGCTTCGCTCGGTCAATTAAAAAGCAAGTCTGATTGCAGCCAAGCACTAGCATCTAAGGCTAGGTACTTATATATTATAGCTAGCATAGGCTAGGTATATATTCAAATGCGTGTGTCGGTCCTGCTCCTGCTACGGTTTCTCAGCGCATCTGCAGGGCGACCGCGTATCTTCTGCATCAATCATTGTTACAATATCAATAGTTGTGATCGGCTGAATTTATGGTATTCTTGCTGCGTCAATGGATTTTGTCCAATAGTGGAAGAGTGTCATCCAATCAGAGGTGATTGTGATCGTTACAGTGTAGCTGTCAGAGATACGCGGTCGCCCAGCAAGTCTAGCGGTTTTGACGTGATTTGGTACTGAGATCAGATGACAGTTGCATCCCGGGAAAGGCTTTTAATTCCAGGAAATCCAAGTGCTCCCACGAGATTTTGATAAAACCTAAATCCACGAAAGTCGCAGCACCAAGTATACAATGACTATACTTTTATACTTTATCTTGGATAGTATGTACCTTCTATATTTTACCCGTGACGATGTCCGCAATCCGCTTAGTTTTAAGGTTTGTGTTTTTAGATCCCACGGGAAAATAAATTTTCCCGGTATAAAGTGTAGACACCTAAAAAATTCCAATGTCCGTCTCCAAGTAAGTACTTAAGTACGAGTATTTGCTTCTTAAAAGTCAAATAAACCTGTCCGTTGGTCGAGACGAGCGAAGCGACGCGACAGAACGGGGGAAAACTTCAGAACTTTGCTCGAAACCATTCGCAACGTAATGAATTCTAAGTAGGTATATGAAAATATATAAATGGCGATTGGGTCAAATATAAATTATCATAACTTTATCTACCTCCACAGGTAACAAGTTGTACAGTAGGTACTGTTCGCTAATAAATTTTATTAATTTATTACGGTATGTATTATTACAATATCAAACTAATATTGTGCTACTAACATCTGATTTGGTTTTTTCCCTCATATATTCATTCAGTTAGAAATATTCAAGAGAGGGTCTAACTGCTATGTAACGTACAGACCTACATGTAGATCCGTACGTTAACGTTGTACCGCTGTATGTATGCATATATGCATAATCCCAACAATCTATAATCCAACGGTTTGAGCTGTACAGCTACGTTGAAATATCAGTCAGTTTCTCCCATTGAGATATAATGTTAAACGTACGTTTCTCCTTTATTTTTGTTTAGATAAGGCGATGTCATCAAAAGAAACGGATATATTGTTATGTTGAAAATATAACCACACGGAAAGATGACGCTAACAGTGTGCCTACGTCTGACTGTAAACTCTCAAATTGCCCCTGCCTGTGATCGAACCCGGGACCTCACACCGCTCGTACCACTGCGCCATGGATCTCCGCAGCGTAGTGGTGAGCGCTGTTGTATATTCTTCTTATGTCAAGACATCTTTGCACAAGGATGAGGTTTCACATTTCATCATAAAGGTAGATACTGTTTAAATTCTCCTCGACGGATAGTCCGGAACGTCTTCAAGTGAGCAAATGGCGGAAGTTGTTTGTAAGAAGTTTAGGTATTTCCGCGGTTAACTTGCTAACTCCGGCTGGATACAGGAAAGTAACTTTCTGGAAACCTCTGCGGACGAAAAACATTCGCGTTTAGATAGCTGGGCCGTGCAAAGTTAATGACAGAAACACTTTCGAAAATATATTATCTAATTACATAATTCCCGCAACTTCGAGTGCGTGCGCTTGCGTGTAGATGAAGTTTTTTTATTCCCGCGGGAACTCGATGGCCCATGTGTTTCCAGGTGATACGACTCAGTACCAAATTTCATCAAAATCGATTTAAAAGATGGGTCGTTTGAGCGTAGCAGATAGACAGACACGCTTTCGCATTTAATGAGTATGGATAGCATAGACATTTCGCTCATCATGTTGTTATTGATGTCCTGGTCCAAGCCTGGAAGTCATTGTAAATTATTATTAAAACTGAACTGAACTGAACGGGTCTGCATAATGAACTAATTTATTTTGACTGAAAATTTTATTAATTATCATATTAGTTTCTTAGAGTTACTGCGGTTACACCTAGAATTCTTTTAGACTAAGTCTAGAGACAAATGTGACGAAATTCGCTATTTCATATTTTATGGTAGAGTACTATTTCATATTCTATGGTAGGGACCTGGTAGAGACGACAAAAAAAAACAATAACACAATTCCGGCGAACTGAACCCATTCAAATTGCACGCCGCGCCGCGCCGTGGCCGTGCCGGGCGCTGAAAACAAATTACACGCTGAACAATGGCTTCAGGAAACGACCAGCTGGCTCAAATCACTCCTCCCCTCCCACGACACCAGGCGAACAGCGTGCCTTCGAAGCAAACGACTGGTTTACGTTACTCGGACAGCTACCACCATCATTATTCCCAGATTTAATGACTCCGCTAATAACGAAATGCTCCCCATGTCTGCAATAATAATATGTAATGCGAGACATCTAGACGTGGACAGCGGATAATTTTACGGCGATACAATAAACCATATATTAGCGGCCGAGCCGCACCTCGCAATAAAACGATATTACTTACTTATCGCTGAGTCTGAACATTCTTGATCGGAACCATTGCGAAACGTTTATTCGGTCTATAATTGCAATGCAATACGCCTTTATTAGACTATACTTACTCGTAAGTTATTAGTTACGACTAACGACGTTTCGTCCTGGGCCGAAGTCACCAGGGTTGCAAAGTAAAGTTGAGATCGTCGTGTCAGCAGCAGCAGCCTCCGAATGCAAATGAATGGAAACAACCCTGCAGGCTTGTGAGGTTTGTACTGTAGATACTCTCAGCCACTCTCTCACTCAGCTCAGACACCCACAGTGTCTTTGTTGTATAAGTTGTACATTTGATTAGAGACTAGAGTGCCAACCTTCAGTTGTTTGTGTGCCAGTTAGAGGGCACAACACTTCAATCTGCTGCTCAGTGGGGAGCGGTAGGTCCCGGTTTACAAAATTGTAATTTTGGCAACCGGTACTGCAATGTGCAGGTCATGATGAAGCTGATGCTGTTGTGCAGTTCAGCCGTGGCCCGTGACTGGTCACCTCCAGGCCTCATCATGCCGAGCGCGATGCCGCATAACATCGCATCGCATGCCGAGTGCTACACGGGAGATGGCTGTCAAGGCTGACATCGAATACAAATTAGCTAAAGTCAATTATTGTATAATGAGCTGCACACATCTGCCTACTCAAACACAACACTATGGAAGTAGGTAGACATTTTACTCGCATGAATCAGAAGCTCGCTTTTATGTGTTTCGAGAACACCTCGCTACACAGTATGCACTCATGCGATGTAGGTGGCAATTTGAGGTTTTGTTAACTTGCACATTATTGTTTTTGCGAGTAGGTACCGAGTAATGTGTTATGTTTCTGAAAAACAAAGGGTTTTAAATCTCTTCAGCGATCTATATAAACTGTATTTATATACGACGGATTGGCTATAATATATAAAATACACGGAATTATAAAAATCGTTAAGAAATGGTGGCATGACGCCGTAGAGTTAACGCTACGAAAACAGTTATTCGGAACCTTGCTGTCGTACAGCTATCGCCTTCCGAACAAGCATCAAAATAAGCAATTATGCTTGTTTTCACCATAATGCACGTGCTGATGTTACACTAGACATCAGCGAGGCGGAGAGCTCACACTGAAAACAGTTCTATACCCAGTCTGAATTATTACGTGCTCTAATAATTTATGTGCCCAGTTGGCACATGTACCTAAAAGCCATAAATCGAGAATTGTTGAACGTAATATTATGCTGTTATATCTTTGATGGACGGTCATCTGAACTTTATCATGGCATAGATAAGTAAATATGATAATTATTAAGCTGCTAAGTTTAAAATACGACGCTGCATCTGAAGTTCAAATTACCTACTTACGTCGGTCATTGCGTCGGACAGGACAGGTCGTTTAAAAACTTATAATAGGGCCGTGCATTTTTAATTAGATTTCCTGGCTTAAACAGTTTTTTTAGTTCAGGAACCAGAATATACCAAGCATTGTGTATTCGCCACTAGCCGAGATCACAGTACATGGATTCAACAGTCTGTATGAAAGAGCCTACACTAATTATCCCTATTGGATATGTCACCGTAAGATTGTAAAAACCGTTAGATTATAATATAACTCGTGAAATCGCAAAGTGTCGAAAGATTACAATTTAACGCATTATTTTCCGGTAGATTGTAATCTGTAAGGTTTATTAACCCGATAAAACCTAAGTGTAACCTACTTGATTATTTATGTCGAACCCTAACCTAACCTACATGAAAGAGACAAGAAAACGTAAATACAATGAATATTTCAAAAAATTACACTCAGAACATTGAACGGTTCACAATCTTTCGACAGTTTACAATTTCGCGAGTTAGATTATAATCTAACGGTTTTTATAATCTTACGGTGACAGATACATCGCATCGTATCGCTAATTAGTGCCGGCGACCGTTATTCAGAGGCACTTTTCCGATTTACATTGTAGAGAGTTCCCTCTCCCTGACATCAACCTGATATTCGATTAAACATTATATCTATCATCGTCATTAATTTGCTATCCATGATATGTGTGTACAATATCTACTTATTAAAGTCAAATATTCACAGCTAGTACTAGCGTCGCGTGTACACTTTTATAACAATATGGTTCCAAGAGTTTCTGGAGTTGCCATTACATAAATTTAAAGACTACACAGTGACTACACGAGTACACTATTTATGTAAATAAACAGTATTTTTCAGTATTCGAGGTTATTACTATCGATATATACCTACTATCGATGATTTTCTTAATGCATGGAAGCAACCGACCTCGCATCTAATGATCCGCTATTGTTTACTTATTGTAACATTTTTCTTTTTTAAGAAAAGAGTACTGCTGTGTTTCTTGCCGGCTCTTCTCAGTAGAATTTGTTTTCCGAACCGGTGGTAGAGTCTTAACGTATTGATGCATGACAAGTTGTCCTACGTGAAATAAATAAATCATTTATCATATACTTATTGTAACAGCCTCAATAATACTAATATAACTAGTTAATATAATAGGTACCTACTTAGCATAGATTGTCAATTTTAAGAGACACTGGAGCAAGTTTGTACTTAGTATTAAAAAGAAAAATGGTGTCGTCTCTCAACGTTAAACTAAATATATTTTAATTAAAAAATGATATTATCAGCGCTCGTCCCTCGCAGCCGGTGCTCGAAGTGAGGGGCCCGTAAGATAACAAAGTGTCTGGAATAATAACACGGACGTAACTTAAGCTGTACACTTATTTAATACCATTTGGGGTTTTATTGACCAAAAATAACGAAATCCGTACAGAACGGGACGGAAAAACTAGTTTTTACTTAATGTTATTGATGAAGGCTTGTAAAGCGGTTTTCTATGTTTTGGGCCAGGGCGGGCGCCGGGCGTGGGGCGTGGGGCGAGAGTCTTCGGTCGAATATCGCATGTCATCCGTGCATTAAGGCCCCTTATACAGATATCATACTTTTTCAAGTACCATTTATAGATAAATGGAATAACAGCTGTTGGGATATTATGGTATTAAATTAAAGGTAATGTATTCATCTCTAGTTAGACCCCATGAAAAATGCACACTCCCATACAAATTTTCGGAATAAATACGTTTCTACGAACGCAAGAACTGCTGAAAATGACGAAAAATGGGGTCTGGATAGGAACCCATAAAGCTAGATCAGCTACATATTTTAACTTGAAAATAACAAAAGAGTGGGGCTTATATAGTCCTCTACCCAAATGCTGGAACATTATGCATACAAATAAATACTTTGTCATTTATGTGTGTTCAAAATCGATATCTGAGGATCGCTTAGACCACAAAACAGGAAACTGTTACCAAAATTTTAAAAACTCAGCGCCATTTTGAAATTCTTTGTTATTGTACCGATTTCGTTCAAAAGCGATATCTGACGGTCCCTGGGATCACAAAGCAGGAAACTGGTACCAAAATTTAAAAAAAGTCAGCGCCATTTTGAAATTCTCTGTTATCGTACCGATTTCGTTCAAAAGCGATATCTGACGGTCCCTGGGATCACAAAGCAGGAAACTGGTACCAAAATTTAAAAAAAGTCAGCGCCATTTTGAAATTCTCTGTTATCGTACCGATTTCGTTCAAAATCGATATCTGAGGATCCCTAAGACCACAAAACAGAAAACTGTTACCAAAATTTTAAAAAATCAGCGCCATTTTGAAATTCTTTGTTATTGTACCGATTTCGTTCAAAAGCGATATCTGACGATCCCTGGGATCACAAAGCAGGAAACTGGTACCAAAATTTAAAAAAAGTCAGCGCCATTTTGAAATTCTTTGTTATCGTACCGATTTCGTTCAAAATCGATATCTGGGGTTCTCTGGGATCACAAAACAGGAAACTTTTACCAGAATTTTAAAAAAGTGAAACTTTTACCAGAATTATAAAAAAGTCAGCGCCATTTTGAAATTCTCTGTTATCGTACCGATTTCGTTCAAAATCGATGTTTTGTGATCCCAGGGATCGTCAGATATCGATTTTGAACGAAATCAGTACGATAATAAAGAATTTCAAAATGGCGCTGACTTTTTTTAAATTTTGGTACCAGTTTCCTGTTTTGTGATCCCAGGGATCGTCAGATATCGATTTTGAACGAAATCGGTACAATAACAGAGATTTTTTTAAAATTTGTTACCAGTTTCCTGTTTTTTGTTCCCAGGGAGCCCGAAATATCGATTTAGAATGAATTTAAAAAACGACAGTTCCGGTTTTGTTGAAGCAGAGTTCAAACAGCCGTATACTACGCAATACAGTCCTTGCATTTTTAAAAAGATCGCGGAAATAGATTTATACGTGACCACTCGTCATGACGCGGCAATCACTACTGACGGCAATGTCGATGCGCATGTTTGTGTGAGTGAGCGGTTTCGAACGTTTCTAGGTAGTTTCATCCGTTTACTGTGGTCTAGCGTAGAGTATACGTGCTTGCAGAAATATTTTGTATTGTGGCGAGTTAAATACCTACAGATTTTTACTATAGGGATAAACACGTGTTTCAGGATTTTTGGAAATTCGACCTCCAAGGAATTTTTAAAAATTTCACCCGAGCGAAGCAGGGGTGCGTCTGCTAGTATTTACTATAATAATGTGGCGCGGAGGCATAGATAATAATATGTAGTAAATAAATAATCAAATATTTCAAGTTACAAAATTGATTAGTTGGCTATAAAATCGAGCGTAGAGCGTAGTGCTATATATGCGTACAGGTATATGCTGTAGTGTGGCGAGTTATATACCTAAAGTTGGCTGCGGCCTGATTGTATAAGGACCCTTAATCGCGCGATCATCAAAACATCTTTATGGTTCCCATTCGAACGAGTATTCGATCGATTTTTAACCGCTTCGTTGTGCCACAGTGCAGGTAGACCAGAAGCCCTACCAGTGCAGTGGAATTACAATAATTTAACTATTAGCTAGCGTTAATTTAGCGTTAAATGATGTTTCCAATCAGTTATTTAGTGTGGAATGGCCATTGTGTAAAAATAAGTACAGGTCGATGGGATAAACGTCGTGATATGCCATCTCCATACCAGAGCGGGTGGCGACAATAGTACATTACTGCCCAGGCCATAAAGTAAGCAACTCTCGGCTGAGTAATATTGGAAGGACGAGGCGAAGCCGACGGTTTTTAGCCGTGAATTGCTAAACGAGGCCGTGAATTGCCTGAAGTATTGCTCTATCGACTCTAAGTTTACTGTTCACTTTGACATGAGAGCAATCGAAATGCAGTTCGATTTAATTTTAAGATCCTTCGACTCCTTTATGAGGCAAAATATTTAAAAGTTTGTTTTGTTTAGTGTTGTACAATGAAAATTACAAATATTCCTATACTAGTAGTAGGTACTAGAATCGAGACTGCTAAAGTACCTACAACAATGGACGCAGGGACGCGTTCGTGAAAAATATCGATAAAGACTGAGTCGAGTAATTCGAAGTAAGGTAGGGTAGGGTAGGTAGGGTAGGGATAACGAACTCAGTAAAAACTTATCTAAGTATATAAACTTCCTACAAAATCCCATAAGGACTCAATAATTTTCCGAGATAAAAGTAGATGTCATTCTCCAGTTTTTTATCTATCCAAAAATTATTCGAATTATACTCCGTTGAGGCGTGATTGAAAGTAAACCAATAAACAAACACACTTATATGCATTTATAATAACTGAGATGTTTAGTTTTATTGAAGAAACAATAAATTTATTCAAAAGCGCAACCTGAGTCTCTCAATATGTTACGTCTTACTTTCTGTTTCCTATGAGTTGTAATTTCCTAAATTATAGATAACGTTATGTGCGACTGTATAAGACTTACTGGAACTTACGACAATGATGACGAAACCCAAACCGTAACGCATTAATTCGTAGCAGGGGTTAAAGAGGAAAGACTGCAAAATTCAGATGGCAACGGTAAGATAATCGACAACAGTTGTTGCGCCGCCCGCCCTAGGGGCGCGGAGGGCGGCCGCGGGCCAGGGCGGGCGGCGGCAGTGCGCGGCGTGCGCGGCTCCCGACGAGTCGCCCGCCCAGCGCGCCGCGCGCCCCCACGTGCTCCCCGCGGCCTGCACCCGACCACTACCACCACGTCATACGTACCCTTGCTCCCTGTGCTCTCTGCACCTACGCTCCGCTACCGCCGCCGCCGCCGCCGGCGCCCCGTCGGCGAAACTTTCCGTCCGACAGATCAGCGTAGGACATAAGCTCTGTGTTTTTACTGCTCGTGTAATAGGGCGAGCCATAATAATTTCAATAATGGTACCTATATCGCATGTTTTACGTTTGATTGCCGGCCGTTGATGTGAGATTCGATACTAGCTCGTTACTGAAACAGTGAAACCTAATGCATTTCCCAAACTCATTAAAATATTCCGATAAGTTCGCTGTAAAAGTTCGCTGCACTGACTCGTTTAACCTTTCCTGAGCTTTTCTCTTCACTCTTGACAAGGAATGCATAAAGAATGTAAAGATATTTGAATGTTCGGTAGTGTTTACATAAACGGCGAGTGGCGAGCGGCGCCTGGTGCTAAGTGTTGCGTGTTTAACAAGGCGCGAATCTGTAAACAGAAAGACAGAGCACACTATTATCCGTAGTTAGGTAGGTGCCTGCATCAAATAAAGCAAACTTTATTGCTCTCTGTGAGACTGTGTAATTGAAGTTCTGTTGGCTTAATTTGTCGTTCTTAAACTTTTGATCTCAGAATAGGTATTTGGTTAGGAAGTTTTTTGGAATTTGTTTTTATTTTGAGTTAAACCTACCTATGTAAGTTCTACTTATTTGTTTAGTAATATTTTGCACCCATATTCGAGTAAAAAATGTTACCTTTTAAATCTTTCATCTTTGACTAATTTAAATTAGGCTCGAAAGACGACGTACCTATACCTGTACTAAGTATTCATAAATAAAAAATCCCAAACACCTAACTTGAATTCTAAATCATCGAGAATCAAAAAATACGAGTATAAATTACCTATTTTTAACTTATGTAATTAGGTAATTTGTTCTAAGTGGTGCTTAGTAACATTTAAACAAGCGAGCGCAAACACAAACAGACGCCGAGGAGTCGGGAGGTTAAGTGGCAGCAGCGATCCATCATTTTTAGGTGCGTACTATAAATAAACTCGCAATTGACCGTGCAGCATCGCAGATGGTTCGCGGAAAATTAAAATGTATCTTTTTAGGAAACGTCGAACGTTGTGTATATATGTCGAATAACGGTTTACGATGTCGTAAATAAAGAGCTCGGATCGCAGGAGTTCCGCGGCCGGCGGCAGAATCGCGCGCCGCCCGCCCTGCCCGTCCCGCTCGCCCCCGCCACGCTGGAGGCGCTGCGCCGCCACTCGCGGCAGATCGCCGCGCGCCGCGACCGCCGTGTGCAGGTACGCCGCGCCGCCGTCTGCTGCCGCGCCTCGGCCACTCGGCGTACGCTACAACCTTCCCTTATGTTGTTACAGTTCACGGAGCGGGTGCGAGATGGCGCTCGCGGCGACGGTGCCGGTGAGTAACATATCCGGCGCCCGCGCTAAATATATGAGCAGCTGTGAGCTGACCGGTCGTGTTCTGCGCAGAGAGCGGCGGCTCAGAGATGTCCGGCGGCAGCGGCGGTGGCGGCGGCGGCGGCGGCGGCGGCGGCGGCGGCTGCGAGCGCGGCGAGCGCGTGCGGCGGCCGTCCACCTGCCGCGTGGAGATGGGCGCGCTGCTGGCGCCGGAGCCGCGCCCGCTCGACAACAAAGTCAAGGTGGTTCCACTGCACTTCCGCACTCATTATTAGTCGAGGTCAAGGGTGCGCGAGTGGCGCGGACGTGACGAGCGAGCGGTTGTTTTACACTAGCATCCCGCCTACGATTGATGCACGTTCCCTGGTTTACATTAATTTGATGCCTGAGATCGAAATATTTCCACCGGCGAACTCTTTATCTACGTACGAATGTACATACATAGGGATCGCAGCGGTGCATCTTTATTGAGATCTAAACATAGCTTTGAGATTGTAAAAGTAAACGTATTGCTATGTACCTATAACTTGTGCTCGAGTTGAATGCAGAGTAAATGTATGGTGACACATAGATTTACGCGCACATTAAGTTCGCGCGCGAACTGTACTACTAACACTGTACCTACTACGTTATATGCATTAGGTAGTCGTCGACCGTCGTTGCACTGTTTTGTCCAGCGCGTCAGCTGGCAGTGACAGCTGTCAGCAGATCGACGGCGTAGGAGGAGAGCTGTCGTGCCCTCGCACGACCCCAATTTGCATAATGAGCGGACCGGCCCTCGAAGCCTCCGCCACCTCGCTCGCGGCGGCGGCTGGTGAGCGAGCGAGCGTGCGACACTTGGCCGCTAACAGCTGACCTACTTCACTTTATCGCTCATCACGACGGCTGCATGATAACGTTTGTTAAAGAAACGACCGCTAGAGTGACAGCGTTTAACGATTAGGAAGCGGCCATTTCTTTTGATATAGTTTTTATAACAAATAATAATATCCTACCAAACGTAATAGGTGCGTGGCACGTTTTATATTATATTTATTCTGTGCGCAACAGGAACTATAAAAGCAGCGCGAATGTTTGTTTTTGTAACAAAATAACAACAAATATGTAGGTAACCTACCTGCATGCTGAGATAGCTAGTAATCAAGACAATCCGATACATACACACTGTTTCTACAAATGAGTAAAATATCTCATAATAATTTTTCCTCAAGTTTTTTTTAATGTCCTATAACTATTCGGTCGGTCCTACAAAGGTCGTAAGGCAGAAGTCCATTTCCACGTCCAAATATTGCAATGTTCTCGTCAATAAACATCTCGCTCAATATGTTCTTGACATCGAGTCGAGTAGATCCCCGACTGTGGCCCTCGAAGGACGTCCATTACATGATGACAAATTTCTCGTCTGATACAGACATAATAATAAATATGAGTTTTCATGAAAGCATCAGTTAATTTTCCACAAGGATAAGAAATGTGTTATGTGGAAATTTTTAATACTACTCATTTACTTATTCGGTGAACCCGTTTTCACCAACAAACTCTAAATGTCAGGGACCACATCTTAAGACCACGAGGTCGGAGTTCAATATCTCGGCCCACGACTGCAGTAGGTCGTTAGTGTTAAATATTTCTAATTCTCTGTTGCAATATAATGACGCGACGTGTGGTGTGTAGCGCCACAGCATCCACGGCATGACGGAAGAGGAGAACGTGGTGCGGCCGCACCAGGAGATGGCGGTGCTGTCTCTGGACGAGAAGAAGTACCTGCTCGGCGTGGAGCGCGGCGACGTGGCGGGCACGCGGCGCGTGCTGGCGCGCGCGCGCGACTGCGGCCACATCAACGTGGACTGCGTTGACCCGCTGGGCCGCAGCGCGCTGCTGATGGCCATCGACAACGAGAACCTCGAGATGGTGGAGCTGCTGCTCGAGTTCGGC
This sequence comes from Erebia palarica, assembly GCA_964035005.1. Lineage (NCBI taxonomy): Eukaryota > Metazoa > Arthropoda > Insecta > Lepidoptera > Nymphalidae > Erebia > Erebia palarica. The sequence continues at coordinate 17,054,449 of OZ035989.1, forward strand.
GTGGAGACGCGCGACGCGCTGCTGCACGCCATCTCCGAGGAGTTCGTCGAGGCCGTCGAGGCGCTGCTTGACCACGAGGAGCGCACCAGGAAGCAGGGCGAGCCGCACGTGAGTCGCCTCCGATTGTACTAGAAACATATACTCAGCTGGACCACAGAATAATATAATAGTACTGGCTGGGCACCGAGCCTACACAGTACGCACGATAAAGGAAGACGAACACGTGAAATTCTCATATTTGTATCTTGTGATTCTTGCCACTTATTAAGCAGTAGTTTAGATTTTGAAATAGCCCAATGGAACCTTTTCTAATAACCTTTAAAGATAAAAAGATCTATGCCTTTCACTATGTGTCTAAACAGACAAAATTAATATGCAGGAAACATAGCAAGCAATATTAAACGCATCTCCAGCGCATTCACACAAATGTTTCACAACACTCTCACCTATGTTTCAATCACAGGAGAAACCTCAAGATAATGTTGAATTCACAAGTAAATTTTAATAAGTATTTACCAACCTAATATACTTAATAGGGGTTGTATAGTGTACGGACACATGAACTTACTATTAGTATTGAGGATTCTAGATTAGCAGAAGAATAATAAGTGCGCATTATTAATCACAAAGCGAGCTTTTAAGAAATCCCATCAAGCGTGAATTTGATAGGCACAAAAGCTTTGAAACCCCATTTAGTGGCTCGGCCATTTATCTCCATTCAAATTGTAAGTAATTGTGCCTATTTCAAGGTATAGGTAATAAAAAATTTGGAGCCCCATCTCGGTCATTTATCCTCACTTCAATCGAATGTATTTAATTCCTGCAAAAATAAAATGTAATAAAAAGTGTTTCAGATAAATAGTTAAAGTCTAGGTAACTAGGTATCTAAGTGCATGATTGAACAATTAAGACACGCGGAAGCGTGTCCAGCCAAAGTTCAAAAAAACTGGCGAGCAGCACCGTGTGTAATATTACACGAACCATTTGGAGCCACTTTTGACCCCCTCATAACTCAAAAACTATTTCACATAAACATGTCAAATTTGGCGCACATATTGAGACCCGTGAGATACATATGTGCTCCAAATTTCATAAGCACACCTCAAATGGTTATTTAGATATAAACGTACAAAAATCGTCATTTTTATGATCTACCTAGGTATAGATCAAAACTCTGACACGGGGCATACTACCATTGCTTAAAGCCGTATTATTTTAATATTGTTGACGTTTATGTTATAGTGTTATAATCATTATTTTAAGGACGTCAAAGTACCTACGTGACATTCAACCATTATTTTGAGACAATACTGCTTTAAGCGGTGGTAGTAACTCCTTAACTATTGAAAATGACACATAATTTTTATTTTAATGTAAATAATAATGAATAATAGTATAGTTGCATTAAAACCTCACCTTCGTATTCATGCATTTTGTGCAACGAAACGTCATTGACAGAAAAGAAGAAGAAACGTATTTGAAGTCGTCAGTTCAAGCTGTCAGTTATTGTGATTTGTATTCATTTGTAGTGGTTTTAGTGATATCGACTGTTTACCGTGCTTGTTTTCAATGTTTCACAAAAAACTTTTATTTTGAACTTTTGCAATCAAAATTGATGAGATGTAGAAATGTGCTGTAGAGGTAGTTTGACCATAGATGTAATCTGTCAATGTCAGTGTAACTCTAGGTATTCTATATATTTTTCTTGAGAATTCTCGTCTTTAATTATCTTGTACAATGAGTCGTACAATAGAATTACTGGTGGGTGACACACTGACCTTACACCGAATAATAAGTACCTACTAATGTAAAACGTAAACTAAACTAATAGAAAAGTCCTATTACAGTGTAAAGGATTATTTGAATGATAGCAAGGCATGGGTATGAATTGTTACAGCGGCTGATTATGTAATGTTATATTATAAGTACATATATATAATTTCAAATATTTGTGAGATGGTGATAATGAAAAAAAGCGGAGTTTATTGCGGGCTCTTCTCAGACCAGGGCACGTTTGGAACCCTCGTAGCTTTAGTTTTAAGATACCGTAGTTAATTATCACCATCACGTCTTATGCTCTGTAAGCATGACGTTCAGAAGGTGTACTTTGTAGGTACATATTTTGAATAAATATGTTTTGAGTTTGAGATTGAGTTCAATAATTTCTGTACAAAAAGTAATGATATCCCATCAAAAACATAAATGTAAAATGAGAGCCAAGTTCAAAATTGTGATATATATGCCTTGGTTGTTGACTTTAGCGACAAAAGAAGTGAGATCTAAATGGGTGCCAAGTTCAATGGTCAGTCCTGCAATTTATATATCCCATCAAAAACATAAATGTGAAATGAGAGCCAAATTCAAAATTGTGATATATATGCCTTGGTTGTTGACTTCAGCGACAAAAGAAGTGAGATCTAAATGGGTGCCAAGTTCAATGGTCAGTCCTGAAATTTATTTATAACAACATATAATATTTTATAACAACTTAAAATATAATTTCTTCTTATAACTTAGTATAAAATGTTGAAGACTAAGGCTTTGGCTTGGCTAGTTTCCATATACGAATTATTATTAAGTAGGTACCTAAAAGTACAGTTTCTACCAGCAAGCCAAATTTTCGGAAGAATAAAATAAGAACTTACAGCTTTACAACTTGTGAAGGCTATAATTCGTATATGAAAACTAGCTAGCAACAAGCTACTTCGTATTACACGATGGTACTCGTAGGGGGCTAGTTTGGAAGTGATGCAGCAGTATAACCATTTTTGACTCGTATTGGAATGGTACATCAATTGGCAGAGGTATCTGCGTACTGCGTGTATTTCGGTAATGTTTGTTATCTCTCATTCCCGAAGCCTCTGGAGAAAACCTGAGATTATTTAGATTTTTTTTAATCAATTCTTCCGTGCAAAAGATTGCAGATTCCGATGTTTAGTGAACGTATTGAAATGTTTGGTGGTAGAGCTGGGAGGCGCTGCCGCCGGAGACGGCGACGTTCACGTCGGACATCACGCCGCTGATCCTGGCGGCGCACCGCGACAGCTACGAGATCATCAAGCTGCTGCTGGACCGCGGCGCCGAGCTGCCGATGCCGCACGACGTGCGCTGCGGCTGCGACGAGTGCGTGCGCTCGCGCCGCGAGGACTCGCTGCGGCACTCGCGCTCGCGCATCAACGCGTACCGCGCGCTCGCCTCGCCCTCGCTCATCGCACTCTCCTCCAAGGACCCCATCCTCACGGCGTTCGAGCTGTCGTGGGAGCTGCGCCGGCTGTCGGCGCTGGAGCACGAGTTCAAGACGGAGTACCAGGAGCTGCGCGTGCAGTGCCAGGAGTTCGCGACCGCGCTGCTCGACCACACACGCACCTCGCACGAGCTGCAGGTGCTGCTCAACCACGAGAAGGGCTCGCCGCAGGCGCCGCTCGCCGAGCCCGGCGCGCCCGAGCGCATGCGCCTCTCGCGGCTCAAGCTCGCCATCAAGCTGCGCCAGAAGAAGGTGAACACGCGGTCAACTATCTGTGGTATAGGTTTGTTGTTATTTGATCGGATCATGTGGATCCTGCTTTTTATAGACGGGTTGCAGGTTCAAAACTTGATCCTTTTAAAGATTTCTCTGAGCATCACCATCATCGCGTGTCTTCTTCAAAATTAAGTTTGGCGGTCATCATCCGAAAATCTTCTCTATTTTGTGCCGCATCTTTGAGCTTCAGATAGCTAAGCCCGTCCACTCCCTTATATCGTCCAACCACTTGCGCCTTTGGCGACCTGGAGCTCTCTTGCCTGCAATTCTTTCTACGTGAACTAATCTGGGAAGTGAGAATTGGGCTCCTCTTTGTAGATGTCCGAAGAAAGCTATTTTTCTCTGCATGATGGTGGACATGAGTTCTCTGTTTTTGTGGACTAGTTCCAGTATCTTAGTATTAGGCGTAAAGCTGTTCCAGGCGATCTTAAGAAGATCTTAAGAAAGCTTGCAATCGGTTAATTGCTTCCTTTTTGAGAACCCATGTTTCGCAACCATACAAGGAGTGGACAAGTAACATTTCACAAGGCGGCATCTTAGCTCTGAGCATGTTGTACTAAAAATTTGATATAACTGAAAAATTTGATATAACTGAAAGAAAAAAATATAAATGGGTATGATAGCACCTACTAGATTTGGCGTAGGTGGAGGATGCAGTGGCAACAATGGCCTGAACTGTTAAACGGTTGCAGTTTGTGGCGCACCCGAACGTGCAGCAGTTGCTGGCGTCCATCTGGTATGAGAGCGTGCCGGGCTTCCGGCGCAAGAACATGCTGCTGCAGGCGGCGGAGATGGTGCGCATCGGCGCCATGTTTCCGCTCTACTCGCTGGCCTACATCGCGGCGCCGCACTCTACGGCCGGCCGCACGCTGCGCAAGCCCTTCATCAAGTTCCTGTGCCATTCTGCCAGCTACTTCATGTTTCTCTGTGAGTCTTACACTGTGGCCGCTCCGTCGCTTCCGGCGCAAGAACATGCTGCTGCAGACATTTCGATAACTGTGTGACGGCTTTGATTACTTCTAGTCTCTGGCATAGATTATGGTTTTGTCATCTTATTTGGGCGCAGTTCTGCTGATCCTGGCATCGCAGCGCATCGAGACGGCGGCGAGTGGGCTATTCTGGGGCGCGCCGCACACCACACCGCTGTCGCGCCGCGGCGCCCCACCCTCGCTCGTCGAGTGGCTCATCCTAGCTTGGGTTAGCGGTGAGTGCCATAATTATTCTCACTACTTATAATACATAACATTAAATTTAAGAAATGGCCGATATATTGTGGCCGATGTTTGACCCTTTTCGTGAACCATGCATGTCTTTACATGATTACTGAAAAGCAAGTTTTGACGATGTTTAGCCATTGTTACAGCCATCCACTTCAACTTAGCCGAAGCCTTAATGCTACTGAATTTTCCTTACAGGAATGAAATTATTTTAACCAAAGATCACATAATATTTTCAATACCAAAGCTGAGGAATGGGAATTGAAATAACTTTTAGATCTTAAAAGAAATTATCCTCAAACGACCAGTGGTCCCCGAGCACCACACCCGCTACGAGCCATATCACCTGCTCCCGTACAGATTTATCGGAGAGAGCTCATTTCATTTCATTTATCACAAATTCGTGCCCACAACTGCCGTTAATTTCCAATCAGAAAAAGGGTAACTTATATGTATAGTGGACCGACCAAAGAACATTTTGTGACTCCAACCTATTCGAAATGTATATTGAAAGGAGCTGATGGTGTTATTCTGCTTGCAGGTCTGATCTGGAGTGAGGTGAAGCAACTGTGGGACATGGGGCTGCGCGAGTACGTGAACGACATGTGGAACGTCATCGACTTCGTCACCAACTCGCTCTACGTCGCCACCGTCGCGCTCCGGATCGTGTCGCACTTTCAGGTACCTATTTGGTTTTTAACGCTGGTTTTGGTACTAAACGTTAACCATAACGTTTTCATTGCTAAACATGCCGTAAAGTTTTTTTCCTGTTAGTATTAATAAACTGACATCAGCTAAGGTTCTCAAGTAAAGTCAATGTACGCTAAAGACCGGTTCTAAGCATAGATTGGTCCATACTTGAGAGTGTGTTATTAGCTGATGTCGGTTTACTAAACAGTCATATTGTAAGTACCACCAACCACGTATTGGTTTATAAGAGTCTACCTCGTGCGATCTATGAGCAGAACCTTGAAGAGGTTGAAATAAAGAATTGCACAGCACAAAATCTTGAATGCCTAATTTAAGATACGTGAAACATTACGTTTGAAATCCTTCTCAATTATACCATGAATAGATGTTTAAGTATGGGCAAGCCCATTCTGTGTCAAGCCCATGTATCGTCAAATTATAGTTAAACCCGTTCCACCAGGCTGCATCATTCTGTAGGATCCTAACCCTATACCCTGCACTGAAACTTACGTCTTCAGTGAACCTCGCACTCGTAAACCTCGAACCAAAAACTATAGTTCCATTTTATCAGGTTTCAATGCAGCAAAGCCGGTATTGTGCTCAGAATGGCTATAACAATGAAAAAAAATTTAAGGTTCGACGGGAGATGACACTGGGGCTGCAGTGGAACCAGCCGCGCGAGAAGTGGGACGCCTGGGACCCCATGCTGCTGTCCGAGGGCCTGTTCTCTGCCGCCAACATCTTCAGCAGCCTCAAGCTGGTTTACATCTTTAGCGTCAACCCGCACTTGGGACCCTTACAAGTGTCACTCAGCCGGATGGTGCTAGATATTCTAAAGTTCTTCGTATTGGACATACTAGTAATATTTGCTTTCTCATGTGGTGAGTAAAACACTTGAACGGTCTAAGAAAATAAGTAGCAACTACCGACAAATGACAAAAACAACGTTTCACAACGTTACAAAACCTAAAACACTATGTAATATGGGCACAGTAAATCGAGTATGACCTATGACTACAAGCGTATTTGAGGGTTGAATATGAATGAGGATTGTTTAAAGTGAATTTGATTCACAGGCCTTAACCAGTTGTTGTGGTATTACGCTGACATGGAGAAGAAGAAGTGCCACATCAGCTCATCGCTGACCCCTGCCAATGGCACGCTTCTCGATCCCGACGCTTGCGTTGTATGGCGCCGGTTCGCGAAGTAAGTGTTACTTATACTTTAGTTACTTTTGACTCTGCGAATCGCCATGAATACCAAACATTATCACAATACGAGATGATGCCCGCGAATTCGAGTATGTATTATGAATATTTTCAATGGCATAAAATATATAGTTCAGTTCTAAGCGGGTTGCCAGTTAACTATAAATATTGAATCAGGAGTGATCAGACATGGCAATTTAAGCACCGCGTTAGAAATTATATTTTTAGCCAAAACGTCAAACTTAACCTCTTTCTTTCTCCAGGCGGTCGCTTATGCTATGAATATGACTGTGGGTCATGATCACCACTACACAGAGGTAGCTTGTGGTGAATTGACTATCTCCACTGAGTTCTATCGCTGGCCATACGGAGTGCGAAATCAATTTAATCGTGTCTAAATCGCAGAATGTTTTCCAGTTTGTTTGAGACCATGCAGACGCTGTTCTGGGCGGCGTTTGGACTGGTGGACCTGGACTCGTTCGAGCTGGAGGGCATCAAGATCTTCACGCGCTTCTGGGGCATGCTGATGTTCGGCACGTACGCCGTCATCAACGTCATCGTGCTGCTCAACCTGCTCATCGCCATGATGAACCACTCCTACCAGCTCATCTCGGTTAGTCTGCTCTCCATCCCAGCTATTTATATCTGGCTTATACCCGTCTCCCTTCACACTTACGTGTAGTACTTATACGACGCTTTAAGATACCATTAAGTAACGTCTGTGTTCACTGAATAAAGCATTCAAAGGGTCAACGATTTTCGCAAAACGTTAATTTTTTGAGTACTTGCGTGCAACAAGGTTTTGGGGCTCTTCTCAGACCAGGGTGCGATTGGAACCCTCGTAGCTTTAGTTTTAAGATACCGTAACTAATTATCACCATCATGTTTTATAAGTAAGTAATTTTTAACGTCAATACGTGTACCTGCAATGTACCTATATTGAATAAATGATATTGAGTATTGAGTATTGTTTTAATTGACGTGGTACAGGAGCGCGCGGACGTGGAGTGGAAATTCGCGCGCAGCAAGCTGTGGATCAGCTACTTCGAGGAGGGCGGCACGGCGCCGCCGCCATTCAACGTGGTGCCGTCGCCCAAGTCCACGCTGTACGCGTGGAGCTGGCTGCAGCGGCGCCTTTGCGGCCAGACGCGCGCCAAGCGCGAGCACATGCGCACAATACGGGTATGGCTGTATTGTGGCGTTGGTTCCACCGAACCGAGCTCGTTCACTCAAACATGCTAAGCTGCTGAAAATCTTTAAAAGAGAAGATAATATTGTTTTATACGTTAACTGTCTTATAGTCTGGACTGAGTCCTTCTTACTTTTTAGTTTTGTGTGGTAAGGTGTTAAAATTTTCAATTATTCTTACAGAGAAAAGCAAAACAGGCGAACGAACGAGACTTTAGGTATCAGGTGAGTTGAGTGCGATTGCTTGCTGAGTTGTAATATTGGCCCTGTGTGCGGCAGTCTCGCTGAACGGCACTGAGGCAGCTATGTGTGCGCAGGCCATAATGCGGAACCTAGTGCGGCGCTACGTGACGGTGCAGCAGCGGCGCGCCGAGTGCGGCGGCGTCACCGAGGACGACGTCAACGAGATCAAGCAGGACGTGTCCGCCTTCCGCTGCGAGCTGGTGGAGATCCTGCGCAACTCCGGCATGAACACCTCCACCGCCAACGCCGGTGCGCCAGGTGACTGCATGCCTCTCTGTACGCCCTTGCCTCTTCACAACATACTTGTCACTGTTCGTGCCCTAATAAAGTAACTAGGCTTTCGTGAGAATGAAAGATTTCATAAAAATCTTAAAGCGGTGTTTACTGCTTACGGGTCGCTCGATCACTCGAGTCGATGTTCGGTGGATGGCTTCATTTTGTCACTGTGTGAGGTCGCACCGGGAGCAAAAAGTCGAGCTAACGTCCAGGGTCCACAGGCGGCGGCGGCGGCAAGAAGAACCGTCAGAAAGAGCGGCGGCTGATGAAGGGGTTCAACATCGCGCCGGGCGGCTCGCTGCCGCCGGTAGACGAGTTCTTCGCGTCGCTGCAGCATTCGCACGAGGCGCACGGTGCGCACCACGCGTCGCTGTCGGCGCTGCTGGGCTCGCGGCTGCGCGCCAGCCAGTCCAGCCTGTCGGACGGCGCGCCCGGCGTCGCGCGCCGCAGCAAGCCGCACAAGCGCCGCTGGGGCACCATCATCGAGGCGGCGCGTGCGGCGCGCGTCTCCCGCCTCATCGGCCGCTCGCGCTCCGAGGACTCCGTGTGCGACCACGCACCGCCCTCGCCGAGGTATCCGAACGTCGTGTCGATAGCTTTCTTCCCTTTTTAATTTTATTGCGATTGTACATGAGCATCGGTCGCTAAAGAAACAAATGTCGTCCCACTCTACCTAGACCATATTATATAAGATAATGTACTAGTATTACAATGGCTGCGTTCTGACCCCGACGGACAGTTGGATGGGTAAATGGTAAGTAAACAGTAAACTTCGGTGGTTGATGATGATGATGAGGATGGTTGGTGGTGATGGATTAACGAGCGATTTGTTAAGAGGTAAAACGAGCGCGCGACTCATGGAACAGGCCTTGCTGTAAAAGGCTGTAAGGAATGTACGTAAATGTTCGATTGTTGGTCGTCTGTTCGCAGCGGCAGCGAGCGCTCGGACTCGGGCAGCGACTCGCAGCGCAGCGTGGAGCGCGCGTCGCGCGGCGGCCCGCTGCACCCGCTGTCAGCGCTCGCGGCGCTCAAGCGCAAGCGCAAGAAGTTCTCCGACTCGCGGCGCGCGGCAGAGGGCGCGCGAGCGGCGGGCGCGGCCGAGGCGCTGCAGCGCGCCAGCTCGGTTCCTGCGCGCGCGCCACCCGCGCCGCCGCCGCGCGCGCGCGCGCCGCCCGCCGTGTCGCCCGCCGTGTCGCCCTCCACCACCGCCGAGAGCGTGGCCGGCAGGGGCGGCAGCCGGGAGCCGCTGCTCGCCAGCCTCGAGGACGACGCCCTCAAGGTTCGCATTCTGATGTAATATTTATATCTGTAACCGAGTCATTTTGTAAAAAATATGAAGTTTTATGAAGTATCTACCTATTTTTAGAAGCTATAACAGAAATCGCTACAGCTAAGCCCCTGATGTTTTCCTGTGGAAAATTTTATTGATTTACATGCCCCATTAGTTGGGAATCGTCTTCGATTAACTGAAAGACAACCTGTAAAACTACTGATTTCTAATTCACGAGAATTTTATTGGAGTAAAACTTCTTTACGCACGTTTGCCTTGGGTAGTATGCGTGACGAGAACGTTACGAAAAATGTGATCGGGCGAGGCGAACGGAAATTGAGTGGGAGATAAGTTAGTGAAGATAGAAAGAGAGAGAGTTACATTTCGTATATTAGGGGCAAGACGGAGAGGTGCGAGCACATTTTCTTTCTCTCTTTCTCATATAAACATACTTGTCACCGTAAGATTGCAAAAACCGTTAGATTGTAATCTGACTAGCGAAATTGTAAACGGTCGAAAGATTACAATTTAACGCATTATTTATATATATGTATATGTCACCGTAAGATTATAAAAACCGTTAGATTATAATCTAACTCGCGAAATTCTAAACTGTCGAAAGATTAGAATTTAACGCATTATTTTCCGGTAGATTGTAATCTGATAGGTATTTTAAAAACCCGATAAAACCTAACCACTACTTGGTTATTTATGTCGAACCCTAACCTAACCTACAAGAAAGAGACAAGAAAACGTAAATAAAATGAATACTTCAAAAATTGACACTCAGAACATTGAACAGTTTACAATCTTTCGACAGTTTAGAATTTCGCGAGTTAGATTATAATCTAACGGTTTTTATTATCTTACGGTGACATATACATATAAATAAGTATTATATAGATGGAGCTAAAGAAGTTTTATTTCAGTCGTGTGGTCTATAGCACACTTGTTTTTGTTTGGACTGGCACAAGATTCTTAGTCTCGTAGAATTTTTATTCAAACGTAAATTGCAATTGAATGGAAGAATAAATGTGTTATTGTAGGAGGCGTGCGGCCAGTGCGGGTGCGAGGGCGGCGCGGAGGCGGCCGGCGGCGAGGCGGACGAGGCGCGGATGGCGCGGGCGGCGAGCGAGACGAGCGAGGCGGGCGAGGCGGACACGTGCTCACGCTGCGCGGCGCTTGCGCGGCTGGCGGGCGTCACGCCGCTGGCGGGACACGCGCCGCACCACTCCGCCGGCTGGCTGTAGCGCGCGCCCGCTCCACTGCTGATTTGTCCGAGGCCTTAGCGAGAGTTTGCCAGAGATCGCCTTCTGTCTTGTATACTTCTAAATTCTATAACTATTACTTACCTACTTAGAAAATGATACTGGGGTTTGTCCAAAATGAATGAATGTATGATCGAAGTAGAAAGGCCTACCTGTGTATAAGAAAATGAGTTTATCTCCTTGTGAGTTAGCTACTTAATATTAATTAGTGAATCGATAAGCGCAGAAGAATTATTTCTCTGCTACCTACTTGACTTCTATCAATATCGTTGCAGATTATTTCCATTAGATACCTATGGACTTATACCTATGTTACCTACTTACAAAGTACGACCCACCATACTACGAGATCGCCGGTTCCGGTAGGTACCCAATTAACTAATTAGATGTTAAGTACCTAGATATTTCTTATGCTATAGCAAATTTAAATGAATGGACATATTTATCGAACACCAACTAGTTAAGTAGATGCAACTATCTAGTCGTAAGTGTATTTTATGATATTATAATGTACTTAGATACTAAATAGTGTACGTAAAAAATTAAATGTGTAATAGAATGATGATAATGTGTTCCAAAATGTTTTCCAGATATAAGTTGTTCGATCGCACACGAAATAGCATATTTTAAATTAAGGACGACGAGCCCACAATAGTCAGATCTACTCTAAAGGGAGTTTCTATAAATGAACAATAATTCCAGAAATTCTGTAGAATTATTATAGTCATATCATAGAATAAATTGTCGTGATACCTCTACAAAAATACAACGATTTCAGCGCTGTATATCGTAATCTGGCTATAGATAGGTACCTGTATCTGTAAAACTCTTAACTTAAATCCTAGACATTCTTATTTGTATGACAAACAACCGACGAACACGTACCAGCTAGATACTAACGTAGGTCTGAAAATGTTGGGCTCCTGGTCCGTTAGTGGTAAGGTTGAACAAGAAGAAACAGGGATTTTATGTGAAATATGTTGTCCAATTTACTGATTATAATTACACTGATAGCCGCTCCCGACACTCCTCGTTTACAAGTCATACGACAGACCTACTAGGTACACGCAAATAATTTCCTATAAATAAGAGTTTATTTATTGCTTTTCAGATTATGAACAACGACATATTATTATAAGTCTTTTTCTAGATTAGCCAGAGTGGTAACTGGTGGCAGTGGCATCGTATCAGTGTACTTATTACGGTACCTATCGAGTATCGACAGTTTACCGAGCGCCTGCACATATTATTATAGCGCAAATGCGTTTTGTTGGCAAGTGAAAGTGCTTATTGAATTAAAGTTGGCGTATAGCACAGTTAAAGAGTATAGTTACTGTTATACCACAGTAGTTTGTTTACTGTGGTTATACTGACTAGAGATATAGACGTGGTATATATGACACCGTAAAATTGCTAAAACCATCAGATTGCAATTTAACGCTTTTTAACTCGATAGATTGTAAATTGTCGACAGATTGTGAACCGTTCAATGTTCTGAGTGTCAATTTTTGAAATATTCATTGTACTTACGTTTTCTTGTCGGTTAGGTCAGGGTTCGACTTAAATAATCAGGTAGTGCTTAAGTTCTTTCGGGTAAATAAACCTAACAGATTACAATCTACCGAAAATAATGCGTTAAATAGTAATCTTTCGACAGTTTACAATCTCGCTAGATAGATTACAATCTAACGGTTTTCACAATCTTACTGTGACTATACCTACTGTGTTGAAGTGAAGATAATCCGAAAATGTTTTGTGCAATTCACAGACATCTAAAGGGAAGGGAATTTTCCCTTTATATGGTTGTGGTGCAATAGTTGCAAATTACGATCTACTCAGAAAAGCATATAACTCCGGTTTACCTAAGGCCTTGGCCAGGTGACTGGTAGGTATTACGTGCTTATATAATACCGAATGGTGCGAATACGGGACTTATCATAAGCAATAAAATCTATCTCGTAGTTACATCAATGAAATAGCTTAGGAATAGGTATATACCTGATAAGAATAGATTCTTTCGTGGAGTTCCTCCAGTAAGTTAACGCGATTTAAATCTTAACACTAATATGCCTGGGTCATAGTGTAATCGTCGCGTGGAAGAAATCGAGACCTCATCAGGCCGTTCCACCTCTTCGAGGATTTGGATCAGCAGCTGTTCCACATTTGAATGCTTACCAAACTAAGTGATATATATCATAGTAAATAACTCCTTCTTGTAGTTAATTCTTAAAGTGGCGCATTGTTGTTTAGCATCCAGCCTCGTTACTCAATCAATGCAGTATGCACAGCGTCAGTAGAGCCAGCACGAGCTATGACTGTAGCGTAGCTAAACTTTGATGATAAAATACAACGCAAGCGCAGACTCACACTTATATTAATTTACGATAATAATTATTGATGTAGAAATAAATAGTTACATAGGTAAGGAACCGGAAACCTTTACGAAGTAGTTGTAGGTACCTTACCGATGCTTTTCACATTTTAAACCTAGAGTATTAATGCCTGTCTATAGTTCCGTCGCGTAGGACAAGACACATATTAGGTATAACTAGTCGGGCATACGCCGACAGAAACCTGGTAAGAGAGGCGCAGGCAATATACGAGTACATAAAGACAGCAGTAGGTATACGTTCTGGATTATCTCATTTGTCACTCCAATCGCTGGCTTGAGGACATTAGATGGATACTGCGCACAATGGCAAGCCGAATTGGTATTATAATTATTGACGTGTATCGAATAGTTAGGTTCGTGTTATCGATTATCGTTATCGAGTAGTATCACCGGAGGCCTTCACGCGTTTAGTTGATTGCGGCGCGATCGCTACATAATCGATTTATATTTTGTAAAGGGTTGTTGTTTATTTATACATTATATTTGTATATAACGGTGCGAAGTTTATAATAAAATAAGCACTATACTTACTGTAGTTTTATTTTTAACATAATAAATATGCATGTTGGGGCCAATTTTGTTTAGCACAATATCTAAACTAAAATGACAGCTCTATTTATATTGCTATCCCTTTCATAATACTCCCATAATAAAGGGGCAGCAGTATAATAGGTTTAGATGTCATTTTAGATATATTATTAGTGCTAAGCATAATTGGCTCTATTGCCCGCCCTAGAGACAGCTTCACTAAGCGGATTCTCAATATATTGAGAAACGCACATCTATTGAATATTTAGTGATCACGATCTGACGACCGCGACTGAATCCGCGTGGATTGAAGTTATTCGGTGCCTGCGGTAACTTTTAATTTTCTGCCTACTTAATATGTTATTCCAGACCTTAAACTGTGCCAAATTACAACCAGATCCGTTCAGCCGTTCTGGCGTGATTGAGTAACAAACATACATCCATCCAAACTTTCATAGGAGCTCAATACTCAATATCATTTATTCAATATAGGTACACTGTAGGTACACTTATTGACGTTAAAAATTACTTACTTATGATGGTGATTATTGGTTACGGTATCATAAAACTAAAGCTACGAACGTTGAGTAACGATCCAATAGGTGTTCAAAAACGTAGAATTATTAGCCCTAATGTGTCGAAGGGTAGGTAGTTACCTATTTAAAAAATAATTAAAACCACATAATTAAAATTCTAAAGATATATATTACATTTTTTCATTTTAATAATCACAATGGAATTCAGAGCCTACTGTGGGCTGTACAAATTATTATTATTCAAAGTAGTAACTGCACAGAAATGATATTTGCGTTGGTAACGGCTAAGTCTGCTAACAACCCTTTGAGCACATTTGCTGAAAGGGTTGTTAGGGTGCGGAGCCCCGCACCACGGCACGATATTCCTCCCCGACCAAATGCTTAGGTAGGTATAGAATGATCATTACGATCATCCTAAGCTAACTCCTGCTTCTCTCACAATTTCGTAATGTCACCCTTGTCTATAACATAATTATTTTCTTTCGATAGAGAAATAAGAAGGAATTGCCTATTAGGTAGGAAAACCAGTCAGGCCAGGTCCATTCCACTACTTGGGAATTCGTTTGAAGAAGCTATGGCTTGAGATTTGAGCAGCTGTTATTATGGGCATCAAAAGTGGCCATTTCGATAAATTTAGTTAATGTCACCAGTTATGGGAGTGGTCAAAGCAAGTTTAATGTCAGGGAGCTTTAAAGTTTGTTGCGATGTTTTGTTGGCTAAGAACCGCCTACAAGATTTGCGTCGCAATAACATAATCAGAAGTGCGCTCTGGCACTCATTTCTCAGCCACTAAAAAGATGGAACTGAACATAGTGACATAGTCTGGCTTATTGTGTTGTATAAAATCACTAAAATTAAAATGACAGATCTAAATGTTTTCCGAGACACAGTTTTAACTAGTTCGGAAAACAAGCGCACAGTAATATCTCGTTTGTAATTCTACTACTCCAGTTATATCTCGACGCTATGATATTTAAGCGTACATTCCAATATATTTAATTTAATAAAGTGTCATTAAAATAAAATTAATTTATCACACATCCGCGACGATTATAATTAGCTAATAGCTAACTAAGCAAATTATTGCCGTGGGAAGAGATGGTACTAGATTTATAGTTGACAATTTAGATTAGAGCTTATAGAGCTATTACACTGCACTTTTCAGAGGGACCGTTACACATGAATTAGTGTAGTGTAATAAAATTAAGGGAGAAAGGTGTCTCTAAATTGGTCCTTATTGGTGTGTAATAAACAATGCTCTAACTTGCAGCCACGCCCACCCTTGCCACAGGGCCCTGTAAAAAGTGCAGTGTAACAGGTCTATAAGGGTCCCTGTGAAAAGTGCAGTGTAATAGGCCTATAACATACACCATAACGAGCGACATTTTCGTGTAGTGTTCTCAGGCTGTGTCAGTGGCAAGGGGGAGGGAGCGGTGGGAGCGCGGGGGGAGTGTGGAGGGGAAGAGGGGTGGGGTGCTATGTCAGTGGCAAGGGGGAAGGAGCGGTGGGAGTGTGGGGGGTGGGGAGGGGGTGTTGCTGTGTCAGTGGCAAGGGGGAGGGAGCGGTGGGAGTGTGAGGGTGAGGTGGGGGGTGAGGGGGGGCGCTAGAGCTGCGCGAGGTCGAGCGGCGCGTAGTCCGTGCCGGCGGGCGGGCGTACGGCGAGCAGCACTCGGCCGGCGCACTCGCGCAGCAGCACGCTGGAGCCGCGCGCCACCGCTCCGCGCTCCGCCGCCAGCGCGATCTGGTTCACCACGCGCCGCTCCACCTCGTGTTTGATCGAGCGCGCGCCGTAGTGCACGTCGTATCTGAACACACACAACACCCTCGCATTACAATATGCTACATTTGACCGGACATACATAATCGCACCCATAAGGATCGCTTTCCTACCTTTCATGTACGCAATCCTAAGAACTATGTGGGGAACGGGAAATCAAAAGTTGGGTTGCATTTTTTTTTATCTACTACAAGTTAGCCCTTGACTGCAATCTCATCTGATAGTAAGCGATGATGCAGTCTAAGATATTAGCGGACTAACCTGTTCTGGGTATGGCAGTTATATGAAACTCATACCCCTATAGGTTTTCTATACGGCATCGTACCGGAACGCTAAATCGCTTGGCGGCACGTCTTTACCAATAGGGATAGGAAAAACTAGCCAGAAATTATAAATTCCCAAATTGACTCTACCGGGGATCTCCCACGTTTAGACAACAGCGCTCAACACTGCACCACGGAGGTCGTTAAAAAAACGTAAATAGGGAGGTTGCACAATGGATGTGTCCCTACATTCTGGAGACATTCTTCAGTCGAAACTGTGAAAGGTATGTGTGGGCTCACCCGTCGGCCAGCGCGCCCAGCACGCCACCCTCCCAGCGCAGGTCGACGCTATGTCGCGCGCGCGCTTTGTGCGCCCACGCGCGCAGCTCCAGCTGCACCAGCGTGAGCAGCTCCTGGCGCGAGAACGGCAGAAAGTACACGATCTCGTTGATGCGGCCGAGGAACTCGTCACGCCCGAAGTGCCGCTTCAGGATGGGCCGCACCACCGTGTCCTTGAACTTGCGCGACACCTGCAGCGCCTCCTCCGCCCCCTCGCCCCCCCCGACCCGCGCGACGCCTTCGTCGCCCGGCTGCGACATTATCACCGACTCGGACTTCTCGTCGAATTGCTCTGGAATATTATGTACCCATCCTGGTTAAGGTGCATGGAGGATCCATGTCCTACGACTAGGATATTTAACCGGTTGTATGTTGAATATGTGAGCGCTTAGGATTTTATTGGCAACAGTGTGATGGGCACCATATATTATTTTACAAAGAAATTCTTAAGGAAAAGATTCTAAGGTTGGGATAAGGCGAAGAATGATGAGTTAACTACTGTGCATTAAGCCATTTATTTGCTAGGGGATTAATAATAGATCTCCTGATATGTATCTGATTTTCTGGCACAAAACCTCTCGACGCTTGGCTTGTTCAAAACTGAGAGAATTCTCAGATGTTGAGATGTTGGGAGATTTCCCCTACCCACCTGTCGCCCTGTCACCCACGTCGACGCGTAGAATTCGTGTCAGGCGCAAAGCTAGCATGCAGCGATAAGCTCACCCGTGGGTTTGTCGCTGGCGGGCGCAGGCGCGGTGCGGGCGCGGGCCGCTGCTCGCGCGTCGGCTTCGCGCCGCAGCTGCAGCCCGTACTGCGCGATCTCGTCGGCCGCCAGGTTCGACGTCATCACGAAGATGGCGTTCTTGCACTCAATCAGCTTGCCCTTGCCGTCCGTCAGCCGGCCCTGGAGCACATGAGTAAAGAAACGGAACAGAGACAAAGCTTCTATGGAGCGAGCAAAATGTATACCTATTTTGGTAGGGTTGGCACAGGAGGATACAATTTAATAAACAATAGTTATTTGTTCAACTAGATGCAAGGTTTGTTTTTGTTGTAATTGCCTAGTTTGAATCCCGAGCTAGTGAAGAATTCGAGCTAGGAAGGATTAGGTAAATTAGAATCCTGAATCTAGTGAGGAATTCCTAGGCACAAGAAACAAAAAACTTTGCTATCGCGACAACTTTTCACTTCAACAGCGAGAAAATAAAAAATGTAAGAAAAATATTTATTGAAACATTAAGGTATTTTTACATTTTTTAATTTAAATTTAGAGTGTTTTTATACACTACATTAATAAATATATACAGTTGATTAAATAATGTCTAAATAAAGTGCAGATCATTGTTAAAAAATTCAAGTAAGTAATAAAAATCCAGCGCCATTTTGAAATTCTTTGTTAATTGACCGATTTCGTTCAAAATCGATATTTGGGGTTCCCTGGGATCACAAAACAGGAAACTGTTACCAAAATTTAAAAAAGTCAGCGCCATTTTGAAATTCTTTGGAAAGGATCCCTAAGATCACAAGACATAAAACATTTACCCTCATTTACTAATCTACTACTACTCCATTCGTGCTGACATACCCACTTTTTTCTATCATATTAGAAAACCATACTAAGCATTGTGTTTTTTTGAAATATTTTCATAAGTAACTTTATAATTTTTCAAGGTATTATAAAAATCTTCTATCAAATGTTGGAGAACAATCCAGAAGTAGGTATTAATAAAACACTTTTAATATATTTGTACTCTAACCACGAGAGATTTAATGTAATTAGTTAATTTATAAAACTCAGTTAAACAATAGTATAGTATCAAATCATTTGACCAGGCTGCAGTTACTACCGCAGCTCGTAAACAAGGTAACGATCTAAACACCGAAGGTATTCAATAATCGTTTGAGTCTCGGTGGAGACTGCCTACCGATGGTAAAACATTCGTATTTATACAAGTTATTCCAATATGGCGTCGGGAACGAACTGACGAGTGAAATACATCGAAAGAGTCAAATATCAGTACAATCGAACCTTCATCAATAAATAAATTAACAATCTTTTAACTTTTGTAACAATTAATTTCAACTGTAAACGCAAAGCTGACAGTTCGGCCGTCCTGAGAGCAACACGTCCTCGTGTTTATGTCATATCACGGGCGTTTATGCCCCAAATCATATAAATCATGATCAGACGTTTTTCCCTGGGGCGTTCTTGCCCATAATTACTAATAATAATTACTTGTAACACACTAATCAAACTGCTGAACTTCCAGTCTTATCAAACATACATAAACTATTCTCAAGAAATTGTAAATTGATACAACTAACCTCATTCGTTGTACTTTTCAAAATCTGACACACTTTATGAACTTTTAGAACAAACATATTTAAAACATCTAAGGTTACAGCCACTAATCTCAAAAACTTATCATCACATATAATATGAATACTTTCACAACTGCGAATCTACCACTGGTTCGGAATGCCACGTCCTAGCGAGAAGAACCAGCAAGAAACTCGGTGGCGTCTAACATCGAAAATAATTTTGACACAGCTAGTGTTGACGCCGCAACCGTTGAACAACGAAGGTACCGTTGCTCGGAAAAATACAAAATGGCGGTCGTCAACATCGTTGTTCAATCAAATAATAAATATGACAATTCGTTAATAAAGTAAATTGTGTAAGGCACGTAATAATTATCAGATATCGGCTAACAGATTCGGCCATCCGTTATTAAATGTGTCCTCACATCCATGTAACGATTTAAGTTATTTTTCTTAAAAACAAAAAAAATATGTGATGACAATTACAACAACATAGGACACCTTTGTCCCATAAAATTAATTATAATAATAATAAGCTTATATTAATAATTAGCTTTAAATAATAATATTTTGCTGACGCCCTTGTCTTGCACACAATAAGAAGGAACACCTTTGTCCACAAGAATAAATAAAACTATTAGTTTTATTCACTTCTGTACTTTTGAGCTATCTAAGCTAGGACACTTTTGTCCAACAGAAATAAACAAAACCAATAATTCAGGACACTTTTGTCCAACATACAAATAAATCTACTCTTTTGAAACGCATGGAAATATATAACACTGTACTTGAGTACCTTTATTATGAAATTATGACATTTTTATTATGAAGTTACGACACTAATTTGTAAATAACATTAAATGTTGTATGACTAGGTACCTGGATAACTTTTTTTTTTTTTTAATTTTAATGACATATCAATGTAAAGGACATTGTTCCGTCCCCATACGAAGTTTGCCTAAGAACCAACAGTCTTTAATATTGATTACTGGGTTCAAATAAATACCTTTTTATACTTGAGAGCAGATTAAAACAACGGACGCTTGCTAAAAAATGACTTATCTTGAGGTTATTTCAATTTTTACAATCAATCTGCTTGGACAAATAAATACCATCTTTATCCAATTGGAATAGACCTGTAAACAGTACGTAAATAAGAAAAGATTCGCCGTAGTTCATCAAAAACATTACAGATGGCGTTAGATATATAAAATTATTGTACTTTCAATAGATGGCGTTGCGAGATTCAGAATACTAGCGCAGTGGAGGTATTGCATATTATTTTAACCTGTAAGTTATTGATCTGTGGTTAATAATCGAGAAACGGAAACGTATAGTAATCAATTTAATACCCATTTATTTATTTTGTAATTAATTTGAAGTGTCCGTTGAATTATAATATTTGAAATAAAGGTTATAAAATAAGCTAAGAATTACTGTATATTTCAAACACGTGTTGATTCTTAGGCGAATTTGGTCAATGACTTTTATATTAATATTGTTTTGTACAATATTGATCTGACTTTCGTAAGCGCTTTTATAATTCTCACTTCTGTGCTTTGGTGACACTTTTGTCGTCCAAGCAAGGACACCTTTGCCCAACAAAAATAAATAAAACCAATAACGCTTTTGTGACACCTTTGTCATATATGCAATAATTTAGGACACCTTTGCCCAACAGAAATAAATAAAATTTATAACGCTTTTCCGACACCTTTGTCCTGAAACATAATTAAAAAAACACAGTCTTCACATGACACCTTTGTCATGTTAAGATAGGTTAATATATTATAACAGTCCGATTCCTCCTCACTCAGTCTGTCCTGATAGTGTCGTGAAAAATGTAACCATGTCTTGTGTATAATCAAGCTGAACGTTTGAATATTTTAACAGAAACACAGCACGGTTTAGGAGAAATAGGTCAGCTACTATTGCTATATTTCAGTTAATAACCAACTATTAAATAGACTTCCACTGCAATTGGAAATACCACATTAATTACCTATGCAATTGATTAGAAAACATATGATGGATATGTGTCGTCTGTACTCAATAGCTTCCAAAAAAGAACATACGTGTTATGTGTAGGGAACATTTCCTGGATATTTGTAAACCCATGTTTAAGGCACTTAAGATATTTATTTATCCTGTATTTACATTAAGGAAATTTGCATCTTTGTCAAAAAACTACTTCGAATATTGTGAAACTCATGGCCAGGCTCTACAAAGGCTTAGAAATAGGTTACTTGTACCTAGCATAAAGCTAGTTATGTATAAAATAAACGCATTTTGTAGGGCGATTTCAATATAAACTTCAAAAGACTGTCAAAGATATTACCCTGTCTTAATTTAAACAATTTCATTGTTAATGAATTTATTTTTAATTTTACTGAATGGTAATATGTATTCTTGTGCTTGTATAAACAGCTAATATTTATTGTGTTAAAATAATAATTTAATAATAGTTTAATATAATGTAATATTGTATAAACTAGATTTCTTTATAATTGATTATTTAAGCTAGTTATTATCAGGCATAGACTTAAAATACGGAATATATAATAAGAATGCATTTGAACTGAGTTAATAATATTGCATGCCATTCGATGGCAGATTGTATTACACCGTATTATTATATAACATTTTATAAAGCAAATAAATGAATAGAATTCAATTGACCAAGCTAGTTACAGAATCCATTGACAAAGATCAAGGTATTACTGTGGATAGATTGCACACATGAAAATACAAGGTAAAGTTAGCTATAAACTAGTTATGCAAAGGCGGCCTTATTGCTTACTGAGCAATCTCTACCAGGCAACCTTTGGTGAGACGTTCGAATAAGATACGTAGGGTAGTGTGGCAGAATACAGTACAAGTTATAATAGGTAAGAACATAATATAAAAAATATAATAGACGTATTGCATATATACATTACATGTAAATAAAATATAGACAACAATAATAATATTACACATAAACATACACAAATTACACATATATAAATAAAATTAAAAACGCATCGTAACGAATTACGATAGAAGTATAATTTATGTATTATGGCACGACTTGGTTAAGGAAATATTCTTTGAGACTATTTTTAAAAAATAGGCAAAGATTTGGAGTTTCTAATATTTTTGGGTAGAGATTCCCATAACTGCACAGCATACACCGTGTACGATTTTCTGTAAAATTTTGTACGATGGCTAGGAGTTTTGAGTTTATTATCCATGGTAGAACGCAGCTGCATATGGCGAACGGCATCGAGAAAGTTGAAACGTTCTTTATGATAGCTGGGAGTATGAGGAGCATATAGGATCGAGAATAGTAAAGAAAGAACATAAAAATTTCGAAGCAACCTAATTGGAAGCCAATCGAGACGAGCACGATACGCACTAACGTGATCAAATTTTCTCAATCCATAGATGAATCGAATACACATGTTTTGTAAGCGCTCAAGCTTGTTTAATAACTCCTCAGTGAGATCCGTGTAACTGCTATCGGCATAGTCCAGTATAGGTAAAAGGAGTGTTTCAGCTAAGGATATCTTAGTTTTGACTGGAAGGAGATCCTTCCAGCGTTTCAGGGAGCCGATAGCAGCAAAGAGACGTCGGCTGACGTGGTTAACTTGCGGTCTCCAGGAGAAGGAGTATTACTGTAGGTATTATATCAGACTATACAATCTGATAATGTAATAATTTATCAGTAATTTTTGTTGGGAATAAAATTAGACCAACATTGTGATTGGACATCATAATAGTGGCATTTGTACTAGATCAAAATAGATTCATATGTCCGCTATGACAAATTGTATCCATGGTGCTGCGTACCATGGTAACATTATGTCGAACCTTCGATGCAGAATTGTCATATGGGAGATCCTAGATTGGTTTAAATAAATTAGTGTTATTGTAAAATGGTGTGTGTTTAATAATATTGTTTGAGGTCCTAATTTAATAATAAATTCGATCCTTTTGAGGTTAGGTTTTATCTCTTAAAAATCAATTAGGTACCCGTAATACAATAAGTATACTAGGTAATAGGCGTTTCCCCAAACGCTCTAAATAGGAGGCAGACGTCTTAATCACTAGGCAATCACCTTTCATATTAAATTTTAAGGTATAGTTTTATAAAAACAACATTTCATCAACATAACCTGTAATAACTATCATGAAGTTCTTAATACTATATAAAAAGCAGATTTTACGGATTTAGGACTATAGGAATTTAGATGTGACGTAATTCGCCCTGACTGGTGCTCAATGTATTATGGCGAATTGCCGTATTTTGTAGTTTCATGTTATCAAAATAAATAACAATCTCGTTCAAAATAGAAAAATAGATACTTTTATTTTTATAATCGACGAATCCTATTTAATCAGATAATTTCATTGATTATTGATTATTGTCATCATGCCTACTAGTTTACTTTATGCAACCGCATAGTCGTTATTTTGTGCGAGTCAGGAGTAATGGACTTTAATGCTTGGACTAAAAATTTAAGTAAATCAAGACCATCTCTACCCTCATTATTGAGTGTAAGGATGTCACCTCTGGAATTCCGGATGTCGACCTCGTCGGTAGCACGGCACAGGGGCATACGTAACCGGTGGCTGCTCTGGCAACACCTGTCGTCACGCGGCTGGCCGTGCTGGTGATGCCCGGAGCGCCCTCTGAGCGCTGCCCGGAGCGCCCGCAAGGCGCGCAGATCGAAGGGCCCCCGAAGCGCCCGCAAGGTCCGCAGGCGAAGCGCCCGCGAGGTCCGCAGGCGAAGCGCCCGCGAGGTCCGCAGGCGAAGCGCCCGCGAGGTCCGCAGGCGAAGCGCCCGCGAGGTCCGCAGGCGAAGCGCCCGCGAGGTCCGCAGGCGAAGCGCCCGCGAGGTCCGCAGGCGAAGCGCCCGCGAGGTCCGCATGCGAAGCGCCCGCGAGGTCCGCATGCGAAGCGCCCGCGAGTTCCGCATGCGAAGCGCCCGCGAGGTCCGCATGCGAAGCGCCCGCGAGGTCCGCATGCGAAGCGCCCGCGAGGTCCGCATGCGAAGCGCCCGCGAGGTCCGCAGGCGAAGCGCCCGCGAGGTCCGCAGGCGAAGCGCCCTCGAGGTCCGCAGGCGAAGCGCCCGCGAGGTGCGCAGGCGAAGCGCCCGCGAGGTGCGCAGGCGAAGCGCCCGCGAGGTGCGCAGGCGAAGCGCCCGCGAGGTGCGCAGGCGAAGCGCCCGCGAGGTGCGCAGGCGAAGCGCCTTCGAGGCGGTGCTCGGAGCACCCGCGTGGCTCGCAGGCTAAAGCACCCTCGAGGCGCTGCTCGGAGCGAGAGAACGGGCTGTGCAGAGCCCGCCTTGGCGCAGCGTACGTCACATGAAACAAAATAAGAAACCATGAACATTTCCGTTCGGTCTTTCTGATTATTGATGGGTCTGATTACTTAGCAATTAATCCGTATTCCTGTATTACAGGCAGCGGTAAAAATAATATTTTTAAATTACCCACTATTAATATTATTTAAAAAAAAAAAATAACAAAACGGATGTGCAGAAGGCAAAGGAAAATCAAGGCAACGTGAATCATATCCCACTTCTGAACTGTTGGAGAACAATCCAGAAGTAGGTATTAATAAAACACTTTTAATATATTTGTACTCTAACCACGAGAGATTTAATGTAATTAGTTAATTTATAAAACTCAGTTAAACAATAGTATAGTATCAAATCATTTGACCAGGCTGCAGTTACTACCGCAGCTCGTAAACAAGGTAACGATCTAAACACCGAAGGTATTCAATAATCGTTTGAGTCTCGGTGGAGACTGCCTACCGATGGTAAAACATTCGTATTTATACAAGTTATTCCAATATGGCGTCGGGAACGAACTGACGAGTGAAATACATCGAAAGAGTCAAATATCAGTACAATCGAACCTTCATCAATAAATAAATTAACAATCTTTTAACTTTTGTAACAATTAATTTCAACTGTAAACGCAAAGCTGACACAAATTTGATCTTTTTTTTATGATCTTGCGACTCAAAAAAAGAAAAAAATTATTCTAATGTTTAGGAAACTTCTCCATTGATATTTTTAATTTTGATTGAAAAAAATAATAACTTTTATTACTAAAGTGAGATGTCACATGCCACATCATATGCGACTACCTACTGTAAGGCTCGCTCGTTTTTTTTACAAATTACTTATTCTAAATGTTTTGTTTTCCACAATAAAATTTTGACAAGTCCTGGCAGCTGGGCAAGGTACGTTGCGCACGAACCATAACGGAGAAACATTGATTTAAATATAATCCACGCGTACAGAAAACACAAACTAAATAGATTGAGCGAGCTTCGACGCGAGTTTGGCGACGTTACGGCTGGCCGGCGAACCGCGCGCGTATCAGTTTAGTCAAATTAGATGGATGCGTTTACAGAATATCATAATAACATCTAATATGTATGGTCTATCTATTCTACACATTAAAAATAATAAATTATAATCAAGTTAGTACTACTTATTAGTCTTTGGGATAGGTAAAAAATGATGTGTTTTTATTCATTCTATTATTGTTCATACACACTGTACAGTAATAGTTATTTATGCAACAGTTGTGTAATAAGGGGTATTAAAACACGAATGTGGGTTTATCACACGACGCGAAGCGGAGTGTGATAATTTATTATATTATTAGTAATGAGCATAAAAACGTTTGAAGAATTATTGAACATTTTAAAAACATTTATAACGAAGCAAGACACACAATTTCGCAATAGTATTAAACCGGAAGCAAAGTTAATAATAGTGCTACGGTAAGTAAAATAAATATGTATAATTCAATTTTTATTAAAATAATGTAGGTACACATTTCAAGCACCGTCAGTCAGTCAGTCATGGAATTAAAAAGTTCCAGATAATCACTGTCCTGAGATTTTTCATCACTCTCCTGAGATTGAGTTGAAATTGGCGATTGTGCATTCGTCGGATTCCTCACAATTTCTTGAGACGTGTCTCGTCCAAACTCCGAAGACTGCACAGGCTGCATGTTGACATTACTTCCTGAATACTGTGCCGTTTGATATCCATGATGGGTATTCCCTCGTCCAACCTCCGAGAAGTTTGTACGGTGAGAATAGGGAGTATTACCAGAATAATGTGACGCTTGATATCCCCGGTAAGAATTAGGCTTTGGATAATTAATTTTCGAATAATTGAAAGTCTGTGCATCTTTAATTACCTTTAAAATGTCTAATTTACTTTGCATTTGCATATGTTCTGGAATTTTTTAAAATTCTTTTACTAGAGACAAGAAAAAGAGGCGATCATCGTCATCTTCAAGACTCTTTCTTTCTAAATTTCTATTCAAGGCCCCGACTAACTCTCTACCGATAAGATCATCACTATTATTTTTCTTGCTTCTCTTTGGTGCCCATGAAGTATTTGATGGAAGTGTTTCTTTATTTTGCATAGCTGTGTTACTATCTTCATTTTCTGTAGTTACATTCCCCGTTGTGCTATTGACAGTTACAGTATCTTTTAAAAATAACAAACTATCGTAGAAAACATATGAAGTCTTTTTTTTTGCCGCTGATCCGCTCTTAGTCTCTTTCGCTTTATGGGCCTTCACAAAACAGTCGCGAATATTTCTCCATTTTTTTTGAGTACTCAAACCTAAAAAAAAAAATATTGTTTCAGAAATTTGGCGTCAGGCTGTTCATTCGCAGAATTGCATTATATGTTTAAGATTGGAATTAGTACTATCGCCGAAATAGTTCGAGAAGTATGTGCAGCTATATGGTTTTGTTTAAAAAATATATGCCTACCACAACCAACCAAAGACATGTGGCTTCAAATTGCAAATGGTTTCTCTACTAGAGCACATTTTCCGAACTGTATAGGTGCTTGTGACGGAAAACATATTAGAATTATAGCACCTAACAATAGTGGATCAATGTGCTTCAATTATAAAGGATATTTTTCTTTGGTATTGCTAGCAATCTGTGACAGCAGCTACAAATTTGTGATGATTGATGTTGGAGCATATGGAAGATTCGGTGACTCAGCAATATTTCAAAACTCAAACTTTTATAAAAAAATTCAATAGAACCGCTTGAACATTCCTGAACCAGCACCTATTTCAGGAAACAATGCAACTTGTTTTCCCTTCGTTTTTGTAGGAGACGAGGCATTTGCTTTAAGTGCTAGTAAGATGCGCCCTTATCCGAGAAATAATTTAAATATTACAAAAAGAACATTCAAATATAGACTTTGTGTGGCTAGACATTACATTGAATGTACTTTTGGCATACTTGCGAATAAGTGGCGCATTTTTCACAGACATATTAATGTTCACATCGATTTAGTTAGTGATATTATTAAGTCTGCTTGCATTTTACACAACGTTGTAAGAGACAGAGACGGATATTCTTTTAGAGACTCATTAAGTAATCCACTAACTGAAACTATTACTCGAGATAACGTGCGAAGAAACAGTAGAACTGCTTTCGGATATCGAGAATTATTTGCAGAATATTTTATGCATGAAGGGAGGGTAGAATGGCAGGATAATTACATTTAAATAAAATGATTTTGATAATTACCTAGTTTTTGTTACTCCTTTGTCAATTCCGTACCGTGATAAATATGCACTAACTCTTCCCATGCTCTTTGTTTTAATATTCTATCAGAATACTCTGGTAATTTGGTGTTCCAAATTGCTGGCCGACTCTGGATTTCGTGGATAAATTTTTCGGTATCGAATTCCATTTTGCCAGACGTACCACATGCACACTCAATGGCGGGCAGCCGCAGACTGAGCCGCACAGTGCGTATAGCAACCGTCCGGGTGGCCGTCACTCGGGCCGCAACCCTCTGAGCGACCGGAGCGGTTTGCGGGTAGCCGCATCGCAGTGCGCATAGAAATGAATATTACGTACATAATTTTGCTTGCGGTTAGCCGGACGGCTAGCCGCATTGCGGGTAACCGCATAGTGCGTATGAACCCTTATACCTTATACCCCAGACCAATTTCTATTTTGCCAGCACTTAGCAAGATATTTGAGAAAATTGCGTTCAACCAACTGCTTCTGCACTTTAACTCAAATAAACTATTTCACTCTGAGCAGTATGGTTTTACTAAAGGTCGATCAACAACCGATGCGGGCGCAATGTTGCTAAAGCATATATTCGATGCGTGGGAGAAATCACAAAATGCTATTGGTATTTTCTGTGATTTGTCTAAGGCATTCGATTGCGTTGAACACGAGACCCTTTTAGTTAAGTTAAGCCACTATGGAATTAAAGACACTGCACTGGGCCTCATTGCGTCTTATCTCAGTGATCACACTCAAACGGTATGTGTCGACGATGTGAAGTCCTGCGGATCAGCTTCACTAATGGATGTTCCTCAAGGCTCTATTCTGGGCCTCTTCATGTTCTTGGTGTATAAAAATGATTTACCATATTATGTCCAAAATACTTGCGATATTGTGCTGACGATACGTCCTTGATTTTTAAAGTCTATAGAAATAAGGACAACTATGACGACGTAAATAATGCAATTTCTCAAGGCGCTAACTGGTTTACTGTAAACAATTTACTTTTAAACGCAAAGAAAACCAAGTGAATTGAATTCGAATTACCGAATACCAAGTCCACAGGTAACATGAATTTAACAGTAAATAATGTAGTTTAACTGTAAATAATAAATATTTTAAAAATAGAAGAGACCACTGTGTTCCTGGGGGTGACCTTAGATTCAAAGCTTCAATGGGGCATCCATATATCAACTCTGGCTGGCAAACTCAGCTCTGTTGCTTACGCTACCAGAAAGATTTGTCAGTTTACTGAGGTTGAAACTGCAAAAATTGTATATTTTGCTAACTTTCATAGTATCAAGACACGCGGAAGCGTGTCCAGCCAAAGTTCAAAAAAACTGGCGAGCAGCACCGTGTGTAATATTACACGAACCATTTGGAGCCACTTTTGACCCCCTCATAACTCAAAAACTATTTCACATAAACATGTCAAATTTGGCGCACATATTGAGACCCGTGAGTGTGCTCCAAATTTCATAAGCACACCTCAAATGGTTATTTAGATACAAACGTACAAAAATCGTAATTTTTATGCTCTACCTAGGTATAGATCAAAACTCTGACACGGGGCATACTACCATTGCTTAAAGCCGTATTATTTTAATATTGTTGACGTTTATGTTGTAGTGTTATAATCATTATTTTAAGGACGTCAAAGTACGTGACATTCAACCGTTATTTTGAAACAATACTGCTTTATGCGGTGGTAATAACTCCTTAACTATTGAAAATGACACATAATTATTATTTTAATGTAAATAATAATGAATAATAATATAGTTGCATTAAAACCTTACCTTCGTATTCATGCATTTTGTGTAACGAAACGACATTGACAGAAAAGAAGAAGAAACGTATTTGAAGTCGTCAGTTCAAGCTGTCAGTCATTGTGATTTGTATTCATTGTTTAGTGGTTTTAGTGATATCAACTGTTTACCGTGCTTGTTTTCAATGTTTCACTAAAAACTTTTGATTTTGAACTTTTGCAATCAAAATTGATGAGATGTAGAAATGTGCTGTAGAGGTAGTCTGACCATAGATGTAATCTGTCAATGTCAGTGTAACTCTAGGTACACTATATATTTTTCTTGAGAATTCTCGTCTTTAATTATCTTGTACAATGAGTCGTACAATAGAATTACTGGTGGGTGACACACTGACCTTACACCGAATAATAAGTACCTACTAATGTAAAACGTAAACTAAACTAATAGAAAAGTCCTATTACAGTATAAAGGATTATTTGAATGATAGCAAGGCATGGGTATGAATTGTTACAGCGGCTGATTATGTAATGTTATATTATAAGTACATATATATTATTTCAAATATTTGTGAGATGGTGATAATAAAAAAAACACAGCTGAGTTTATTGCGGGCTCTTCTCAGACCAGGGCACGTTTGGAACCCTCGTAGCTTTAGTTTTAAGATACCGTAGTTAATTATCACCATCACGTCTTATGGTCTGTAAGCATGACGTTCAGAAAGTGTACTTTGTAGGTACATATTTTGAATAAATATGTTTTGAGTTTGAGATTGAGTTCAATAATTTCTGTACAAAAAGTAATGATATCCCATCAAAAACATAAATGTAAAATGAGAGCCAAGTTCAACATTGTGATATACATGCCTTGGTTGTTGACTTCAGCGACAAAAGAAGTGAGATCTAAATGGGTGCCAAGTTCAATGGTCAGTCCTGCAATTTATTTATCCCATCAAAAACATAAATGTGAAGTGAGAGCCAAGTTCAAAATTGTGATATATATGCCTTGGTTATTGACTTCAGCGACAAAAGAAGTGAGATCTAAATGGGTGCCAAGTTCAATGGTCAGTTCTGAAATTTATTTGTAACAACATATAATATTTTATAACAACTTAAAATATCATTTATTTTTATAACTTAGTATAAAATGTTGAAGACTAAGGCTTTGGCTTGGCTAGTTTCCATATACGAATTATTATTAAGTAGGTACCTAAAAGTACAGTTTCTACCAGCAAGCCCAATTTTCGGAAGAATAAAATAAGAACTTACAGCTTTACAACTTGTGAAGGCTAGAATTTCACAAAATGCATGAATACGAAGGTAAGGTTTTAATGCAACTATATTATTATTCATTATTATTTACATTAAAATAATAATAATGTGAAAAAGAAGAAATTAAATAGTAATAATTAATTATACTTATAATAAATATGTTTTGAGTTTGAGATTGAGTTCAATAATTTCTGAATAATGAAGAAATTAAAACTAGCCAAGCCAAAGCCTTAGTCTTCAACATTTTATACTTAGTTATAAAAAGAAATGATATTCTAAGTTGTTACAAATAAATTTCAGAACTGACCATTGAACTTGGCACCCATTTAGATCTCACTTCTTTTGTCGCTGAAGTCAACAACCAAGGCATATATATCACAATTTTGAACTTGGCTCTCATTTCACATTTATGTTTTTGATGGGATAAATAAATTGCAGGACTGACCATTGAACTTGGCACCCATTTAGATCTCACTTCTTTTGTCGCTGAAGTCAACAACTAAGGCATGTATATCACAATGTTGAACTTGGCTCTCATTTTACATTTATGTTTTTGATGGGATTATGTCTTACGGAATCTTACTGAGGAGTAAAGCGGCAGATATTCAAACAAAAAAAAACTTTGTAAAACAACACATTCAGAATTACAAAAAAATATCTGCATGATAGGCAAAACTAGAGGCTGCAATAAGCTCCATTGCTTCGCCTCAAGAAAGTCCGAAGGTCGTTCATGGGAATGAGCATTCTATTCTATAACAAAGTTCCACAACCTATTTTAAAATTACCTTTATCTACTCCCATGCTAAAAATCCTCTATAACAGGTTCTGAAACAGTTAGCTTATTGCCAACATTAAAACACCCAATGTCCTAATAACCATAACATCATCCAAACGGGTGATGTAATGTTGTACTGAATTTCATAACAACACTCCTTTTCCTCATTTTTTTTTTCGATCCCCTCTGCGCAAAGGGTTTACTCAACAGACAGCCACATCTGCTCGATGCGTGGTATCTGTATGAATTACAAAAAAAAACATCTATACGAATTTCAAAAAACGAACATTGTCATACACGCGCGTTTCACTACCAGAACGCCGCGCGCTGTAAAAAAAAAGTAGGTTATTAGAATTTTCCCCGCCATTTTTCTTCGTTTTTTTTATTGTTTTGTTAATATAAATATTCCGCCGAGTACATCGGGATCAGGACCTTCCAACATTAAAGAACATCAAGTGAATTTTAATAATTGCACTATACAAAATGTTAATTACTACTACAAAAAATAATTCTTTCATTAATACTTAGTTTATTTGTATATACTCAGTAATGGATGATATTAGGTTACTAGGACTGGATGTTTTAATGTTAGCACTAGCTAACTATTTCAGAATCTGTTAAAGAGGATTCA
This sequence comes from Erebia palarica, assembly GCA_964035005.1. NCBI lineage: Eukaryota > Metazoa > Arthropoda > Insecta > Lepidoptera > Nymphalidae > Erebia > Erebia palarica. The sequence continues at coordinate 17,086,498 of OZ035989.1, forward strand.
TAGCATGGGAGTAGATAAAGTCTTGTATGCAACTGTTGATAATTAGGTATTAAAACACTCATATGATACTATTATCACACTCCGCTTCGCGTCGTGTTTTAATACCCCAACCCCACATTCGTGCTTTAATACCCCTTACTACACAACTGTTGCTTATATAACTATTACATAAGTTTAAAAAATCCATTAGGAGTATGTTTAAGAAAAAAGCTTATTATAATGTTGAAGCTTACGTAAACGACAAAAGTGCATGGATTTGACTCGCTCAATGCCATTCCGAACCAGTGGTAGATTTACTCGACGATTCAAAAGCACTTGTAAAAGTTTATTTGAATAAAAAATATTTGAATTTTGAATTTTGATGGTCTAAAAGCGAAAAATACATACAAAAGTTGCGAGGTCTTAGTCCGGGGCGAACCACTTGTAATATGTGCAGAATAACAGTTGGAATCTGGCAAAATTATTATCACAATCTATCAATACTCTTCAGTGTAACGAGCGTACCTCATCGAAGAGCTGCAACAGCACGGTGAGCACATCGGGATGCGCCTTGTCGACCTCGTCGAACAGCACCACCGCGTCAGCGCGGCGCGCCAGCGCGCGCGTCAGCTGGCCGCCCTCCTCGTGGCCCACGTAGCCGGGCGGCGCGCCGATCAGCTTGGCCACCTCGTGCTTCTCCTGGTACTCGGACATGTCGAGGCGGATGAAGGCGGCGGGGTCGTCGCGGTGCATGTAGCGCGCCAGCTGCTTCGCCAGCTCCGTCTTGCCGATGCCCGAGCTGCCCAGGAACAAGAACACGAGCGGGTGCTCCTCGTCCGCCCAGCCGTTCTCCTTGCGCCTCACTGCCGCCGCGACCGTCTCTATCGCGGCGGTCTGCCCGACGATGAACTGCTTGAGGCGCTGCTCGAGCGGGAACCGGCGGCGCTCCTCCGCGGCCGCCGCGGCCGCCGCCTCCTCCCACTTGGCGACGTGCTCGAGGATCGCGTCTCGGGTGGCGGAGGGGTCTCGGGCGTAGTGCAGTGCGCGGCGGCCGGCGTGGTCGCGCGAGGTCGGGTCGGCGCCCGCCTCGAGCAACGCCTCGGCGGAGGCGGCAGAGTCCGCCAGGGCGGCGTAGTGGAGAGCCGTCCAGCCGAGGAACGACGCCCGAGCGTTCATAGAGCTGCAGAATTCATCCTCCCGCCTCTGCAACACCTCTAACGGATGCAGGCCGGCCGTGGCCGCGGTCGCGGATGCTCCGGCGTAGTGTTCGGGCAGGTCCGGCCGGGCTCCGAGCCGCAGCAACTCGCGCACCGCGGCGGGCTGGTCGTTGGCGGCGGCCACCATGAGGGCGGTCCAGCCGAGGGCGTGTCGTCGATTCGCCGGCCCGCCCTCCCCCGCGTCGCCTGAGCTTTTTCCGCCGCGAGGCACTGCTTCTATCTGTCTGAACATAATGTATCAATTTAAAATAGAAGACCGGGAGTTAACACCTTCCGATCTAAGGCTGCGACACCATCAGTAACATAAATACTTCAGCTTACGGCGCGCGGCGCTGTGTGGGTATTTGCTTGTTGCACGTGGCTGGCATCCGAACTAACACAAGCACACGTAGCGACGCGCGCCAACATGAGTTGATCTAATTCTATACTTCAAATAAAAAACTGATTGTAACGTCCAAATACATAATGATCAGTTCCATTGTTCTAGGGAACGAATACCGAAATATATCTATAAAAAACTATGATCGAGCACTGGGTTTCCAAATTTAATTAAATACTCACTTCCTTAACTCTTGTATATTTCCAATTTTTGCTGCTTTGAAGAACTTTTTTTCTGCATAAAGAAATATTATTTAAGTTTACTAATACATACTTAATTCAGATGTTAAGATGTTAATCATATTTAGTAGTAAGGTAGTTCTAAATGATGGTCATAACTTGATCTTTGTGGATTGGGTTTTTTGATTCCCGCAGAAACTCAAAGATTCTGGGATAAAATGTAGACTATGTGTTTAATTCAAGGCATAAGCTATCTGAATTCCAAATTATGCCAAATCGGGAACGGTCATTGTGGTTATGAAGGAGTAACAAACATCTGGACATATGAAAAATTACAAAATTTCATATTTATAATAGTAGTAGCGAAGGATCTTTTCGTGGAATAAAACCCATTATAAACTGAATAGGGATACTGAGTTGGTTTAGGACTATTCACATCTCCTGTAAGTCAAAGGTGTCTTTGCAGATCTAGTAGTAGTGTAGCATTTTTGTCTTGATTATTGACAATTGTTGACCAGAGATTCTCCACCAGTCAAATCCATTAATCAAAAGTCCGAAATGATTGATGGTGCAGAGAGTTATCCTGATACTTATTTGCCTTGCAAACATCTGCAATCCTTGTATAAGTCTACTCTAATATTCTGCCAGTAAAATCAGTTACAGTGGCTAAGTCTAACAGACAGTAATTAAGAGATGCATTACTACCAGCTATATGCTTAATTGCCTCGTTGGTCTAGCGGTTAGCGTAGTCGACTGCGGATCACGAGGTCCTGGGTTCGATTCCCGGTCGGGCATAAAAATTGTTAGGTATTGGGTTTTTCAATTATGAAATTCTCAGTGCCAGCCCGGAGTTGGAAGTTGGCGGTGTTTCACCCCCGTGCCTCGGAGAGCACGTTAAGCCGTCGGTCCCGGTTATTATCATGATAATAGTCGTTAAAGCCCGCCAACCCGCATTGGAGCAGCGTGGTGGGTCTAAGCTCCTAATTCCCTCTCTCCTATGAGAGTGGAGGCCTGTGCCCAGCAGTGGGACGTTAATAGGCTGTAGTGGATATGCTTAATTCATTTCAGGAAAACACTAATGCCCGTTTTCACCACCAATGCCTAAATTTTAGGAACACCCTAAACAAATGGATGACAGTTTTCACATACAATAACTGGCATCTAACAGTCTCAGGTTTTGCCTAAAATTTAGACATTTTGATCTAGTTCTAAAATACTAGAATGCAGATTACATCCTGTGGCCCTATTCTCAAACTCAGTGGCTCTCAAAAGATGAAAGCCACTGACATATTTCTTCTTCATTGACGCTTAGTTAAGATATCAAAACAACATTTTCACAGCAAACCTTCAAAGGATATAAAGTATATGGCTTTCATTTTTTGATAGCTGCTGAGTAAGAGAATAGGGGGGCTGACCCCATTTAATGACTTTGGTCTCGTACACCAAACTGCAGTGATTCAAAGGACGCACCGTTATACACATAGTCAGCAGCGATGAGTGCTACACCCAGCGCAGCGGTGCCCAGCACGCGACGCGACTGGTTCGTGACGGGCGGGGCTCTGCTGTGGGCCGCGGCGCCCGAGCAACAGCGTCTCACAGGCACCGCCGCCAGCCGGGGCGACCCCACCTGGACTAGCAATCTCCATCCTCCACGCACTGATGAAATCATTACTCCTTAGATTGCAATATTTAACTTAGGCGTTCGGGTACAATTATTGGCGATAAGAAGCGAAGATAATAGCCCCCATAATTCATTGTATTAGTTTTTAGTACACATTTTAGTTTAATTTCCCATTTTTTACAGATTTTATTGATATTATTAGTGTTATTTGGTTAAATTTTGATTGATTCATCATTGACGAATTGTTTATTTTATTTTTCTAAAGTCAAGCAGATGTCACTGTCATTCCTTCTTGTCTTTGTCAGCTGTTATTTTGAAGATTGGAAGATTCCATGTACAAAGTAAAATTAAAATTAAAATAGTTGGTATCGGTATGGAACTAAAATTATTAGTTTTCAATACGCTTTTGAAAGGAATAAAACATTGAATGCCACATTACAACGATTTTGTGTTTGGCAAAGTTTCTAGTTTATCAAAGAATTATTTGGTTTTCTCATTGGATTTTCTCTTGGTTTTTTACCTTTTCTGCATTTGACACTTGTTTGACAGCTCACATAGGTATTTAAATTTTTTGAGGCGTGAGAAAAAAATAAAATAAATTGGCCAAAAAAAGAAGATAAAATAAAACAAACCTAGAAACTGCTCGTGCTCTACGATAAAGATATAGAGTTGACAGAAAACATTATTTTTATAGCCATTCACTCGGTGTGATCAAAGAGTACACGTGATCAAAGAGTAAACCCTAAACGTACATTTGTTGATAGTCGCAGCGGCATACGTGTTGAACTGTAGACATATGAGGTGTTGGTGTTTGCGGGGCTCGTATCACGGGGAAGTCGTCGGAGATGGCTCTGGGGGGCTCCGCGCTGCTTCAGCACGCTACCATGCTCGACCAGCTGCTGGAGGAGATCAACTTCCAGCGCACGAAGGAAATGCGCCAGTTGATGAAAGATGGTCAGTTGATTTGTTGTTTTATGGGTCTCCTATTCGTATTTAACTAGGATTTAAGTGTTTAAACATATTATTGGAACTTTGATTTTCTAGGACGTAATATATCTCGTTAGGTTAGTTCTGTGGTTGAGTCATGAAAAATACCTCTAGAGACAGACAAACAGACAGATTCACTTTGGTATCAATCAGAAATAATTAAAGATTCACTGATTTTACACCGATATTTCCTTAACTGTCTAGAGGGAAGAACAATGCTACTATTCTAATTTGCACCGCTAAAGCTTTACCATGGGTTCAGCACGGATTCAAATTCTTATAAGGTGCGGTATAGAGGAGTATGAGCAAATTAAACTGCTATAAGTTAGGTATTGATTAAGTTGTGTGAAATCCTTACAGTGCAGGTATTTGCTTAGTGAAATGGGCCAAAACTATTTGACTGAATGATTTACCTTTTTAATTTATTTAAAAAAAAAACTATCATCTAAATCTGATAATAATTGTGTATGTGCATTTTTAAAATGAAATGAAATGATTTATTTATTTCATGTAGGACAACTTGTGTCACTTATGAAAGTTAAGACTCTACCACCGGTTCGGAAAGCTGATTCTACTGAGAAGAACCGGCAAGAAACTCAGCAGTTGCTCTTTTCATAGAAAAGAAAAGGTTACAATATGTAGACAACACAACACATATGTTACAAGTATTGCACGGACTTGTGGGTCATTGGATGCGAGGCCGGTTGCTTCCATGCAACTTTGTCGTTAATAAAATCATCGATAGTGTAATAACCTCGACTTAACAAATGCTGTTTGACACAGTCTTTAAATATATGTAATGGCAAATCCAGAAGCTCTTTGGGAACCATATTATAAAAGCGTACTATGTCATACATACATATTTATTAGTTCTATGTCACAGAACACAGCTGGGTCTTGGGTATTGGGTCTTCTGTCTAATCTTGGTTGTCAGTTGTTGCCATTCAAATAAGGCTACCTGTTACTCCATAAGATATTATTGCACATAATATCTTACATGATTCATTAGGTGAGTGAGGTAGGTAAGTGAATGAGTAAGTACTTATTTGCTCTCTATTTCTTTCCCTTGCCTTTATCCCATTTCGTTTTGGGGTCGGACTGCCTTCTGTCCTGGGTTTTCATTGGGGTGATGTTAAGAAGATATTCTTCCTTTTTTGTTGTCTTTAATTACTTAATTGATAAGCCAGCCCTTGTCAAATTCTAGCAAGCTATTTGTACACACCAAGATAGCTATATAACTTGGCCCCAGTGGTTCACTGTTAAATGTTGATTCCACTAGAATAATACTTTGCTTTGGCACATGAGCTGCAGGTGGCTCCATCCAATGGTTAACACAGGTGTAGGTCTGAACACCTGTCTGACAGTGGTAGGTGTTTGTTCATTAAGTTTGGGTTTAAGTAAAGGATTAGTCATTAGTTTGTGTGTATGTGTATGTCAAGCCTTTAATATTCAAGCCTTTATTGATTCTTTGTGGTGAGTAAATGTCATAATTAGTGCTCATAATTTACTATATAATATGTACACTTAATTTGGTGCAAGAGTTATGTAGCGAAATATTGGCTTATTAAACCTTTATGCAGACCCTGTCTTATTATAACTTTCTAAATCCTTTCTAATATTATAAAATGCGAAAGTATGTGTGTCTGTCTGCTATGCTTTCAGAGCCCACTGGTTCAAAAGATTTCTACAAAATTTTGCACCCCAGAGAATTTGTTGCGTTGGCAGCGATTTGTGAGGAAAATGATGGAAACACAGTAAACTGTTTTATAAGACATTTATTTTTATTTTGATTTACAACAGCAATGGTATAAACCTTTTTTTACTCCATGCAGACATTGAACCTTAAATACTTTCAGGGGCCCATACATACACAGTGCTGAGGAGATGGCTTATAATCTTAATTTTTGTTTTAACTAAGTATTATAAATTTATTTTCATCACTCATTTATATGCACTGCAATAGATATTCAAATTTGCATAGGATTTCATAGAAATAATTTTCTGGAATTCATAAAATTTGCTATCAGTTTACCTACAGCAGTATACTTAAGTACTATTTACTAGTTTCTGTGTTTCAAATGTGAAAACCATCACCATGTGTGATTTAAAACTTAAACTTAAATTGAGATTTCTGTATTTTTTATACTTGATTTTTGTATTTTTTTAGGTATTTTATGTACTTTTAAAAAATAGCAGTAAAATACAAACCACATGTAAAAATGTTCTTGACATAAGAGTTTCCTAACTAAAAAAGTTACAAAGGGTGTGCTTAAGGTGCTCACATATTTTGAAAAGCATAGTAGGTACATATCAAGACAAAAACATCTATTTGGCTGGTTTACAATCGAAAAATACTTATTTAATGGTATAAAAAATACGAATTAATTTGCTGTTCCCCAATGTTGTACGAAATACTGACAGGTTGACAATCTTCCAACTTCCAGGCAGTTGACAAAGTGTGATGAAATACTAGATTAACCTAAGTAAAAGACAGGCATCAGAAGTTAGAAAACTATTAAATAATTTTGTCTGCTATTAAAAGAACCCTATAGCCACAAATTAACCAAGGATTTTGAACCCAAACTTGATAGATTTGCTAAACCATGCAATGTTATGAAGAAAAGACTAAAAATAAATTGAGGAAGCTTTAACTTTTTACAGCTGATATTTAATAAGAGCATAGCTTCAACATAACTATATCCAGAAGGTTGCAATTCACTTTCACATTAAGTAAGTAAAAAGTAGCTAAGATTGACTAAGATCTAATCTCAATTGTAAAATATTATTTCATCACAATTTGACTACTTCCCTCATCAAACAAAATATCTTTACTTATATGATAAATGTGAAAGTGAGTATTAACTGTCTGTCTGCTATGCTTTCACGGCCCAACCGTTCAACCGATTTTGATGAATTGTATACTGGGGAAGGACATAGGCTACATTTTAACCTGGAAAATGAAAGAGTTACCACAGGAATCAAAAAACTTAATCAACGTAGTCACAGGTATCATCTAAACTCGCCGGCATATTTAGCGGAACATAAAAAAAAGGTTTGATATCAGTATCATTTATGGTTGCTGGCTGGTTTATACGTCATTTAATTTAAAAAGAAATATTTTCAAATTAAGAAGACAACTGAACATCACATTTTATGCAATTGTTTCAATTTTATTCAAATACACCTTATCTGGAGCGAACTTCGAGTATTTCTTCCTTCTGAGTTTGATTTAAAATTTCATTGAAATACTGTTTTTTGTTAGTTTTTTTTAATCGCGTATCTTTCTGGAGTTGATGACTGAATTATGCCTGACTTAGCCCCAACGGAGATTGCCAGGGCACTCGAAATGCGAAGAAATGGTCAAACCTACAGAGTGATATCCAGAGATCTTCGTCGATCAGTTTCAACGATCCATCGCAGTATCCAACAGTTCAGGGAGACCGGTACTTATGTAAGAAGAGCAGGACAAGGCAGAAAAAGACGCACTTCGAGTAGGGATGATCGTTTCATTCGGCTTCGTGTACTTAGGAACCCCCGTTTGACGGCCGTCCAAGCCCGACATGAGTTAGAAGCAGTGCGGGGTGTAACCGTAAGTGAGCGTACGGTACGAAGAAGGCTCGAAGAAGCTGGTTTGGGTTCATTTGTGCCCGCCAAGGCTCCAAGGCTCGAGGTAAATCATCGTAGAAACAGGTTAACTTTTGCTCAGGAACATCGACTTTGGAACGCGGACCAATGGAGTAAGGTATTGTTTAGTGATGAGTGCAGAATTCTCTTAAATCAAATTGACGGCAGGCAAAGAATATACAGACGCAAAGGAGAACGATACATTCAGACAAATTTTGAAACTACAGTTGCATACGGTGGTGGATCAATAATGGTTTGGGCGGGCATTTGTTTGGGAGTTCGCACAAACTTGGTAGTGATTGACAGAGGGAGTCTGACTGCAGACCGCTATATCAGAGAAGTTTTAGAAGAAAATGTCGTACCGTTTGCCCCATATATCGGTGAAGATTTTGTTTTTATGCAGGATAATGCTCGGCGGCATACCGCTCGGGTAACTCAAGCTTATCTTAATGATATGAATATCACTGTTATGGAGTGGCCGGCGAGATCACCGGATATGAGCCCAATAGAGCACGTTTGGGACTTGCTGAAAAGAAAAGTTAAGTCCAGAATTCCAGCTCCTGCCAACGTGGGAGAACTGCGAATCGCCGTAGTTGAGGAATGGCGGAGACTATCCCAGGAGACCGTCGATAACATCATTCTCAGTATGCCTAGACGGGTAGAAACTTTAATAAGAGCACGTGGAGGAAATACGCAATATTAATCACCATTTTTCTAATTTAATTAATTGTTATTTTAATATTAAATTTCACTTTTCCCGGTTACATGAAAAGTTCAAAAATGTACCATTTATCACAAATAGCCTTTACTCGCAAAATCTGTTCTTAATGTGATCTCATTTTAAGTAAAACAAATGAAACATTAAATAACAAAAGAAGTAGATATAAGTAGATATAAGTAGGTATAAGTAGATTTAAAAAAAAAAACATATTTTTTAAATTATGGACCTTTTTTTATGTTCCGCTAAATATGCCGGCGAGTTTAGTTATCACAATAAATATTTTTTGAAAAACAGCTCATGCAATATTATCATTATTTCATTATATTCAATAGTTGATTGGACATCTACCTGTACAAATATAAAGCAACAAATTTACAGTAACATTAATATTTACAAAACAGTGCTTTGTTTTCCCTCCGTAGAGCACAACACCACACAACATAGCAGGTAACATTATAAACTAAGTTAAATACCACTTAACTGATAGTTAACAGCACCTTTAAAGCTGAGATCTATAGAGTGTACTTTGACTTTGCTCAGACTTTACTTAGAGTTAAAACAAGACAGATTTTTGTCTAGCTGATGAAATGAATCCAAATGAAGTATGCTCTGTAAAAATGTTGCTGTATAAATATGTATTTAAAAAGGTGTAGAAGAATTTAAATAGTATCACTCACCTAAGATAAAAAAGATTCAACAAGCCAACCTGTGAAAATGAAGATCCGCACAGATCACCACACATCTTTGTTCATCTGGTGTCAAAGCAGCCGAAAGTGGCTTGTAAGGCTTATCACCTGTGTAGCTAATTTTAGGCTGAAATCTATAGTGCGTTCTTTGGATGTGCTCATACTTAAGGCACAATTACTAAAACGAGACAGATGTATGTCTCTGACATAAGTCTGCCTCGCTTTAACTCTAAGCAAAGTCAAAATATGCTCTTTATAATAATTATATTTTATGTTGTCGCAAAAAATAATAAATTTTTTAAAGATTATTTCTTTTTTTTAGTATTTTACACTGAGAAGCTACAATGGTTATTTACCTTAATTCAGTAAATATAAAACATAGGTGTCCCAAGCTTAATATCACATTTAAAGGATTTGATCTTTCATAAATAGGTCCGAATTTCTTAAACAATTACCTAACCTTTTTAAAATATCATACAATAAAGCAGTAATTATTACTAAAGGAGAGCTAGTAATAATTAGACATAATTTGTTTGCACTCGCTAAGCGTTTCCTGTCGACACTATAGTGGTATCTAAAGTACATAGGTAACACAGTCATTTGGTAGTTTTACCTGGAAAGTTTCTCGGGAGTTTTGAAAATTGGTGTATTTTATAAATTTCGATGTGCACTTTCCTTTTTTAAGTCTGCTGGTAATATATTGGTTTTTCATGTACGTCTTATAGATATTGTACAGTGGCGTGCACAGGTATTGAAGCTAGAGTAGTTTATCATTATTACATTAGATAATCAGAATAATTATTTACTAGCTGTTCAGATGAAAAATGAGCATTACCGTATTTCAATTTGGGGAAGCAGTACTTTTATCAGTGCATTTAGCAGTGCCTCTATGAACTGCACGCCACTTACTTAGGCACATAACAAGTACAAGTAGGGCTGATTCTATAAACAGAGCAATTAAAACTTAAATCCATTAAAATATGAAGGCTGAGATCTATAGAGCAAATTTAGATATTGCTCAGCTTAGAGGATTTATTTCAGAAGTGTCAAAAATTAGGTACTCTCAATTAAACTATATGTCCATAATCTGAGCATACCCAGACCCAGTTCTGACGTTCATTATAGATCTCATCCTTAAGTGTCCTATTATGTAGCCTGAAATGTCAACCATGTAATCTTTAAAACACGTAGGAGACTTAAATGGTGCGCACATCGTGGCATACCGCGCCGTTTTGAAGTCCCGCTTAGGCCAAAGTAGATAAATCTGTTTGCCTCACCTCTGTAAATGTGCACTGGAACCCCTTCTACAGAACATCAAATCGTCCTAGTAATAATAATGTTCTCCCCACCGAATGTCGGCCACGGCGGCCAATCTCCAGAGATTAGCTATCAGCGCGGGAGATATTATAGTGCGCTAGTGTGTGCGCAAACACAGGTGTACTATACCTCGTCAGCCGCATTCGAACATGCTAATTGCCCATTACACCAACGAGGCAGTTGTCTTGAAAGTCCTAGTCGTAGAAGTGTAACAGGGGTGCGCTCGTTGCAGACTCGGGCTTCGTGGTGCTGCAGGGGACCACGTACTGGACGGACCTGTTCGTGCGCCACTTCCTGTTCCAGGAGGAGCGCTCCATCGACTGCGACGACCTGCTGTTCTTCGTGCGCAAGCGACACGTCAAAGGCACCTCGCGGTACCTGCCCAAGTATGAGGTACGACATGCCCCGGTTTTTGCGCGCGCTCACACACGCTTTTGCCCGTTTTCACCAACGCTAAGGGCACTAGGGATGATGACAACTCAATCAAATCAGCAACTCTTCATCAAACTTAAAAACGCGTTTCTAGCATGGAAGTTTTTATGAAATACATAGTTGTGACGTCATCAAATTTCAACACTTTTTAGTTATTATCTTTAATTTATAACTATAAATAAAAAATGGTTATCAAACTTAAAACTAACCGAGGATGTGAATTTTAGCTCTTTTGGAAGACCCTCTATGCAATAAAATCAGTAAGAAATAATTGAATTTTGACATAGGCATCATCCCTATTCTGTTGGACAACATCTCTAAACTAAACTAAAATGACAGCTCTATTTATATTGCTATCCCTATCACTAAATTTAGAGCTGTCATTACTCATTTTAGTTTAGTTTAGAGAATAATCGACCGCAATGTCTATATTTTAGGTAACTTTAATTGTAACTGAAAACTATTACATATCGGTCTTTGGTGTTCCCTAAAATTAATGTTTGCATTTTACAGCTCCTGCAGTCCTTTAGTTTGACTCAGTTTGTAATTCAGCTGTAGGTACATAAGGACAAGTGCCCACAACGTAACAGCTAGTTTATGAGATTTTGGATGCTAGCTTCAAAATAGTACCTAGTTTGCCTATTATTATTTGTAGGAAACCTTTCGTAGTGTACATCAAAATTAAATAGCCCTATAGATAGATACAAACAGGAATTCTCGTTAGTTACACGTAGTGTACTAAATAATATACAATTTTAACCATCACAGAAAAATAGATTTTAGTCTTATTATCAGGCAAATTAAAAATTAGTTTAAAGGCAAAATAATATATATATATATATATATTGTTAATACATTGAATCTCACTCTATGTCCTGTATCTACTTGTATATTTTACTAAAGGGACTTGTCGTTGCGTAAAGTATATACCAAAAAGTTTTGGAAATGAAGAAGTTAGACACAGGACGATAGATCATATCAGTTTCCAAAACATATATAGCATTTGTTTTGGAAACATGGTTTCTATTTTCAAAGAATTTTTGTGATTAGATGCACACAAAAAATGCGTAATAAAATGTACATGAAAGTGTAAAAAACAATGTGCTTAACTTACATAAAATTGCTATCAAGTTGGCAGATATTTTAGGGCGCTATCGTGCTATCATTATTTTTGTCTCTTATCATGAGCCAATACCAGATGGAACGTAAATATTGTAATGTTTGTCCTATTTAGAACAATTTGAGCTGAAAATAGTCGTAAGTTAGGCGAGTTAAAGTAAAGGAAGTCAAGTTAGGTTTTAGCAAGTAGTTTATTTTTCAGCGGTTGCTTAGGTACTTTATAAACACTGAATTAATTCAAAACCCACAACCACCTACTAAGAGCACTAAGTACTAGCATATAATATCATAAAATAGGTTTACACAGATTCGACACCCAGTGGCTACATTGTTACGGTGTATTAGCAGTATATATCGGTAGTTCGGGAACATTAGTTTAATTATTATTATTCATATAAATAAATAAATAAATTGCATTTTATAAAAATACTGTTTGCCATTGGTTATTTTGTGCACCAGTAGGTAATGGTTTCAAATATGCTATAATTCAAACAGTAGCTAGTATCGACCTAGGGCCACAGAGTATGTAATAGTACTATACTAGTGCCCTCAAGACGGTGCTGTTAGTTTTGAATACGGGTAACACAGGCGGAGCTACGAGCTTAGCACCATTTGGATTATAGATTACTATAGTTAGAACGAATTTTGGAAATACAAAAAGTTTGCATCGAATAACAGTTGTGTACTTTATTTTAAACGATATAAAAATATTATTTCTTACAATAGTCCCTACTCGTATTACATATTCCAGTCGCACGCACTACACTCGCGACTCCCACGCGGGGACGTTCACAGTTCACCGCTCACCGAATATCACTAATCACAGTTTATTTTGTTTATAAATATTATCATCTTCGTTCGATAGACTCGAGATTGTTCAAAAATAACCACTTACAACATATACAATTTACAAAACATAATTTGTTACAACAGTTCATTGTTCACTAAATTGTTCGATTATTATACTACCGCGGTCCGGGCGGGCGCAGAGTCGATCGGTCGCTCAAGCGGCGCGTCTGTTGCAGACCGACGTGGAGGTGTTCCGCAAGGACTCGAAGAAGCTGCCAATCGGCGACCCGGAGATCGACTGGGAGGAGACGGTGTACCTAAACCTGGTGGTGCACCAGTTCGACTACACGCTGACGCTGGCCGTTTGCACGCGCACCAGCCCCAAGGAGCTGCAGGTGCTGCGGCGGCACTCGCAGCAGGTGCGCCACGCCTCGCCCTAGCTCAGCCGGTTGAACAGCTTGCTGCGCGGCCACGGCAGCGGCCAGTCGTAGCGGCGCGGCACCGGGCCGCGCACGTTGCGCTCCAGGTACGCGGCGCCGCGCGCCCACCATTCGCGCTGCAGCATGGAGGCGCCGGCGCGCGCGCCCAGCAGCGCGTGGTACGTCCAGAAGAGGCGCGTCGTGATGTAGTACGCGACGAGCACGTCCACCGTGTAGTGGCCGTGCGCGAGCAGCACGAGCGCCACGCCGAGCGCGCCCGCGCCCCACAGCGCCCAGTGCAGCGGCCACAGCTTGCGCGGCGAATACTCCGCCACGAGCAGGTAGCTCAGCACCAGCACCATCGTGTGCCCCGAGTAGATGTAGTCGCCGCAGTACGTGTGTTTGCCGTTGATGGACAGCCCGAAGCCCGAGATGAGGTAGAACATGCGCCGCACGATCAGCAGCGGCGTCGCGCCGTCGCTCTTGGGGCTGCAGTAGTAGGTGGTGCTCGACACCGGCAGCACGGTCACGTACATGGTCACCGAGCGGTACAGGTACAGCAGCCCGATGATGAAGAACGCGCGCCGCGCCACGATGAAGCGGTGCTTGTGGAACACCACCACGAGCATCGCGGTGGTGGTGGACGCCATGATGATGTACTCGGAGACGGCGAGCCCCCAGTCGCGCGCCGCCACGCTGTCGAGCACTAGGTCCGGCAGCGGCGCGGTGGTGTTGCGGTCGGGCAGCCGCTCGTGCACCAGCGACAGCGACATCATGTTGACGCACACGCACAGGAACAGGAACACGAACGCGACGATCGTCTTCCACACCTCCTTGGGGTAGCGTTCCTCGCGCGCGCCGCCCGCCGGGATCTCCACGACGAAGTCGGCGGCGCGCGGCGCGTGCTCCCCCTCGGCGTCCGAGTCGTCCGCGGCGGGCGGCGGCTTGGCGGGGCGCGCGAGCAGCGGCTGGCGCTGCAGCAGCTCGGCGGCGGACGGCATGGCGCGGCGGCGCGACGCGTTGTTGTTCAGGTCATTGCGCGCCAGGCGCGCCGAGAAGTCGATGCCGCGGATGTCCTCGCGCGCCGTCGAGCTCACGATGTCGGCATGGCAGGCGGACGGCGGCGGCGGTGGCGGCGGCGGCTCGGCCGCGGCGGGCGGCTTGGCGCGCGGCTCGGCGGCCAGGTACGCGCGCACCGACTGCAACAGCGGCTCCGCGATGTGGATCTGCTTGGACGGCGGCGGCTCCAGCGGGGGGGAGCGACCCGAGATCGTCATCCAATCACCATTGGCTTGGATCCCACCTGTAAGTACGGAAAACGAGTCTTTAAATTTTCGTTCGACCACCGGAAGGAACCGTCTCTCCCATGAATTTACCGCAACGCAGGGATCATCTATATTCTCTAACATAGTAAGTGGTGACGACGGTGCGGGGATCATCTGTATTATCATAATTGTAAGTGGGTAACACTACGACTACAAACTTATATCGTTTATGCGCCGTTAACGCAATAACCGGACGCAAATCCGGTTTCAGCGTTCGAAGTTACTCAGGTCCGAGAGTTGGGATTATTGTTGTTTACGAGACTAGACCGGTTTGCCATTAATTGTACCACATTGACACGCTATGCGCTGCTATATTAACTATATCGATGTTGATTTTCTTTCCACTAACTTTATTTGAACAACAGTTCATACCTAAATAAATACGATTTTCTGGTTGAGCCGCGAATGTTTTCCCTGTGCGTGCTCACTGCGAGCGCGTACGGAGCGTTGAAACTGATAATTCTAGACGCTTCATCGTAAACAAACGAACGAACTACACGACCAGGCTCGGTTCAAAGACCGTGGCCAAAAGCTCGCGGGGCGCGGAGGCCGCTCTCTTTGTGTCATTTGCTAATAAATTACTGCACGACGCGCGGCGGGCCAACCCTTTCGCACACAGCGCGCGGCCCCCGAGATGCATTCGCGAAAATGACAAATATAGATCGCCGGCGACGAAAGATTTCACCGCGACGCGCCCGCCCGTCCGGCGTGGCGCACGTATCGTTTAGAAAGTGTACGTCGTCGGTCGCGTGGAAGGTATCGGGACTCACTCGATCAATGGGCGAGCTGTCATTCCTTGTCATCGATTGCGGGGCGGCTGGCGTCCTCTGCGCCCGGCGGAGGGCCGGAGCGACTGGCCGCGGGGAAACGAGGTCGCACCCGAGCTGGCCCGACTGACATGCGTGGAAGCGCCGCTCTCCGGTCACTGCTCACTCGCACTGGCACACTGCGCGTCGGCCCGCGGCCTCGGTCGCGATCACAATATTAAACTTGCCGAGCTGCGCGACGCGCGGCGGGCGAGCTCGTGAAGGGGCGGTCGTGTACTGGAAACGATGTGGCCGAGAACTGGTTGGCCACGATGCGAGACAGAGACGGCGCGCGGCCTCGGAGCCTTTCGCGCGCGCTCGGCTCGATGCAAACGATTACGGCAGGTGACGTCAGGCAGCGCTCCGCGCCCCGCGCCCCGTCCCGCCCCGCGGCGCCTCTCGCCCCCATCAGACAGCAGCTTTGCCAATCACTGTCACAAACAAACACGCGACTACTCCGCACACTGAACGAACCATCATACATAATAATATTATTCCGTTAATTTGAGCTTTGAATTTGAACTTAATCAGAGATCAATCAACAAATTCATTTGAAGTGGGGCTTATTATAACGGATATGCTGATGTAATATCTATAGGTAATAGGTATATCTCGAAATCTCAGACGCAAAATTAGAAATTCGTTGTCTACGTTGAAACTTGAAATAAAATTACCTGCTTTGTTTATCCTGTTTTTTCGTTAGTTATTTTCCAAGTGGTTTTCATTAAGCCAGCAAATGTGTAGGTCTTCTCAATTAGGTATAGTTACTGAATCTTAGAGTAACAATTCAACAATTTGGAATGAGATGTGGTTGTTTTATCAAGTATGATACAGCTGATTTCCTAATAGTTACCATTGTATCAGAATATTGAGATTGAAATAGAATGTATGACTTTGTGTATGTATGTTTGTAGCTATAGCTGGTGGTTGTCGTGCACTGTCAATATCATTATCATCATCATCATCATGCTGTTTTGTTATTAGCCATTGCGTTTACGTTTCTACGTTTGGTTGTGTTGTTGTGCATATCATGCATTTAAGAGATTAATGTACAAGATTAAGAGATAGGGTAGGTATTCTTTACTATACCTTTAAATAACTACACGACGGCCGCGACTTAGTCCGCTTGGACGAAGATATTTTGGTTTCTGGGATATTCATATGTCAAATGTCAATATTCAAATGTCATCAAAATTTGAACAGATGGGACGTGAAAGCGTAGCAGACAGACGCACACTTTCGCATTTTATAATATTAGTATGGATATCTATTACTTTTAAATACCGCCTACATGAATCTATAACTGATGTAGGTGTGTAACCTTTGTGAATACAAATGAACGGAAATTGTATGAATGCGGGAACATAATAGGATAAATAATAATTAAACGGCGGACATTGTCGGTGACTGTACCAGTGAAGCTGCAGAATCGCGTTCACTTAGTATAGTCGCCGAATAGTAACTAATTATTAATCATCTAATCTTAATTCCTTTTAAGATCTTTATTGACTTTATACTTAATGATGACATACTCACTTACTTATTGTTCATAATCGTAATCATTTATTTGTTGACATTCATTATCATTATATAGACTTTGGTACACAATTTGTATGCATTTTTTGAGTAGTGTTTTGTACGAATAAATAAATATAAATGAATGTAAAGTAAGCACGATAACTGTACAGAGCATAAAATAATTACTAATATAAGTAACGGATAAGGCTGGAATGTTTACAAAGATAATATTCATTATAGTGCGATAAAAATGAACAAATTGCTATTTATACGCAAAAAAGATATCCAACGATTAGAAAAAAAGGAAAAAAGATTTATTGTTTTGCAAAGGTAGGTATCAGTTTTGGTAGGTTACAGGTAAGTCCACCTTAAAAACAGTTCAGAATTTTTCTAAATTGGCAGAAAACTTTCATTTCCGGTTACATGAAATTATATAACTGTTCCTTTTTGCTTGAATGCAATTTCACTTGAACGTACCAAACTGCTCATTTATTACGTAATTTTACAGCTTGTAGTAAGTTTTTTACGGTGCATAAAAATCATTGACCGAATATTTTATTTCTCTATTTAAGCTTGGAGTACCTAAAGCGAAAGTCTGCAAATGCGTTAAGCGGGCGTGCACTGTTCACGGTTTGAGAGTGAGTGTATTAGAGCTAGGGTCGTTCGTTCAGCAAGATAATGGGACAAAATAAACCGGCAGTACAGACACAAAACTAAACTCGCCGGCATATTTAGCGGAACATAAAAAAAAGGTCCATAATTAAAAAAATATGGTTTTTTTATTTATAACGGTGAAGATTTTGTTTTTATGCAGGATAATGCTCGGCGGCATACCGCTCGGGTAACTCAAGCTTATCTTAATGATATGAATATCACTGTTATGGAGTGGCCGGCGAGATCACCGGATATGAACCCAATAGAGCACGTTTGGGACTTGCTGAAAAGAAAAGTTAAGTCCAGAATTCCAGCTCCTGCCAACGTGGGAGAACTGCGAATCGCCGTAGTTGAGGAATGGCGGAGACTATCCCAGGAGACCGTCGATAACATCATTCTCAGTATGCCTAGACGGGTAGAAACTAATAAGAGCACGTGGAGGAAATACGCGATATTAATCACCATTTTTCTAATTTAATTAATTGTTATTTTAACATTAAATTTCACTTTTCCCGGTTATATGAAAAGTTCAAAAATGTACTATTTTTCACAAAATAGCCTTTACTCGTAAAATCTGTTCTTAATGTGATCTCATTTTAAGTAAAACAAATGAAACTTTAAATAACAAAAGAAGTGTAGTAAGTAGATTTTAAAATAAAACCAATTTTTTTTAATTATGGACCTTTTTTTTATGTTCCGCTAAATATGCCGGCGAGTTTATATTGACAGGAAATCTATCTACCTACTGTGTAAACCATAGCAATCCATTCAGAGGCGTCGTTTTATTTTAGATCAGAATTAACAACCACGTGCAAGAAAGTTTTATTTTAATTGAATCTGACTATCGTATCTCGTAGCGCCGGCGTAGCCAACGCCCCCGCGTCCTCGCTCCAACACAACAGCGTCGAATCCATCGAGGCCCGAAGTCAACATTGCGAAATCGAAAAGCAAATGACGTCGATACGTGCTAAGCCCTCCGATACATGTGGGTAGGTTACCTACCTACTCGGGTAATATGTTCAGGTGATAAACTGTTTCCACGCGGTCAAGGTTGCCAGACTTGGCAGCTGGCACGGAAACACCACATTTTTCGCACAAGTTAACATTTATGGGACGGACATTTTTGTTTCATTTAGTAGAACAAAATAGGTAAACCTGTGTGATCTCACAACTCATAACCCTCTTTGCGTCGTATTCCTCATTGCTGACGGTCGTGACCCCATTCCATTAATCACGTAATGACAGGGATTTTCTTGGGATAATAACGCGGTGGGTTCCCAAGTCCTTCCGCATACGACTCAATTAAGATTATTATTTGAACTCTTAGGTTACTGACGATTATTATCAGATGTTAGCGATAATAACCGGAACCGACGGCTTAACGTGTTCTCCGAGGCACAGAGGATACAATGGCCAAATTATCTCTTTCAAATTTGGCCACCCATCCTGTTACCGACTTGGGTCAACGTTGCTTTTCAATCGCAATCGACTGATATGCCTTGTAGCCACTAGGCCACTCCTCCCTCAAGTCACAACTAAGCTACACTATTTAATTATCGTTCTTATTTCTATCATGTTTTTATTTCTGTTGGTTTTGTATATTCTCATTAAGGCTGAAATCCATAAGCAGTTTGTAGTATCGAGATGTAATATTTTTCTCACACTGCGGGGCTACTAGTGATTTTGCCACTTGCTGCTGCGATCATATCAATCGTTTTTATTGGCTTGTAATCTTCATCATTGTCAGCCAACCGGTTTGCTTGAAAATAATATTCGTAATTTAGATTCATTGAACTATCTAAGTTTAGTCAGGGAGGTACAAATTCTGGACATGACAAAATGTAAGAAAATCGCGTCGAGTTCAAAACCTCGTAATTTTTATTAGGTCACTTAAAAATTTGTATATAAGTGTTTGGTGTCGAGTGGTCACGTGCGGACTGCAGCGTCAACGGCATCAGGCATGGCTACGATGAGAGCTGGTGCACGCGTCCAATTCGTTTCAAATACCCTCCTTTTATGAAGTTAGGAAGAATAAAACGGGGAGTTGGTATAAAATGGATTCAATTTATTGGATTAACTTGTCGGCTGCAGCTGACTTGAGTGGACTAGAAAATTGAATCTGGTCTGTGTTTGCGTTGCAGAAGAATATTCTACAGGGCGCTTAGATTTTTCTATTAATTCTTTGTGTACTATCCGACACGCTTCGCTTCGTTTCGCACGGGTGGGCGTTTCCAACCCGATCATTATTCTTTTGTTTGTGTGAACATTTGAATATAATTCCAAATTCCAATCCAAAATTCCAATTCAGAATTTTTAAGGTAACTTAAAAATTGGTGGATTTCTTCCAAACTAATCCAAACTTCCATTACCTATTTTAATCCCCTCTTAGGGTTGAAATCCTTTATTATTTATACTTCTTTTCAACCCACAATTTCAAGTTTCTAATCCCATTCCCAGCGTTAGGATTTGCGTTGATAGAACAGACAGAAGTATTTTTATATGTTAAGATAATTGTAACAATTAGTTTTGTTGGAGTTTATTGTTCTTTGTTTAGTTTTATGTCTGTCAATAATGATTTTCTCGTTGATAACGTATCATAAAATTTAATAGCAGATATTAAATAGTGTAGCATTTTTAAAACCTGAAGTTATCATGTTTATAATTTACATTGATTGTCAGATATCATATTACCCTGTTGTTGTTTGCAGTGAATGCCCCATTCTCAACTCCCAGCACCAACCTTTAGGAGATAGGAGCAAAAATTTAATTTAAATATAGTGGTCCAACCTAAGTTCTTGATATAATATTATTCATATCATTAATTCATTTCTTGCCGGCTCTTAAAGTATGTAAATATTTATTTGGTAAAATATGGTACAAAACAAACAAGATGTAATTAGATTAAAAAGTTCAAGCATATTTTATAGTTACCGACGTCCAAATATTGAATTTTAATATATTCTTATTTAAGAATTGAGGAATTCTTGTACCGAATAAAACAAATGTTCTAAAAGATATTCGAAAAGACCTTTTTATACGACTGCCTGAAAAAAGCAAGCATAACAGCAGTATATTGTTTTCAGGGATCATGTATGTATGTATGTATCTGAATTTGTATATTCCACCATAACTTCTATACGTCTGAACCGATTTCGACAAATGAGGTATCGTTAGAATTCCTAGCTTATTCCGGGTGACATAGGCTAGTAAAATTAAAAAAAAATTGATGGGGTGACCATGGTCCTGATAAAAGACAAAATTTGAAAAAAGATATCGAAAATAAGATTAACTATATAATCATCAGCTAGGAAATGATGAGTAGATTCCAAAAATATATAATACTACAGTTCAATATCCAGTGATTCACAAAAAATATCATTTAATAAAAATGTGATTAAGATTCTAATTTATCCAGATTAATTTAGATTTTTATCTTTTTAGTTCGTTTTTTGGCAGGGCAGTCGTGTTTTTTATTTTTACTAATTATGACTTGTTTTATTCTCTCTTTATTTAACTTAACTCGTTTTATTTAACTCAATTTACGATTATTACATAATCGTAAATTGAGTTCACTGAGTTTCTTCGATAATTTATTATAGATTTTTAACACCATACAATAACAGATTTTAGTAACTTTTTCTTCTCAGTATCATATATGTGACACAAGTTGACCTATGTGAAATTAAAAATTAATAATTAAGATAAAAAAATTCAAAATCGTTTATCATATATTATCTTTTTTATTTTCAAAATAACATTTAAAAAAGAGGTGGATTTAATGTGGAAATAATGAATAGCTGGATTGTCGATGTGTACTTGTAAATTGTGGAGCAATCAGTGGTCGATTGTGGTCAATTGTGCGGAGTGGCGAGGGTGCCAGCTGGGGCGATCTATTCATTGTTCAACCATATAACTACAAGCCTGGTGCATTGTATCAAACAGTCTATATTGCTCACCGATTCAAAAACCTAGCCTGGTTGCAGTCCGATTGAAGCTGTTACCTGCAGATCTGAGCGGAATAGTTTAAGAGTACCAGTTTGCATATCGAGGAATGACGTATAATTATCTCTCAATAATGTTATTGGTCTATTGAATATTCCTGAACATGTTGTCTTCTCGCGTGAACCAAATACCTCTATCCACGCGGATGTAGTCGCGGACGTTAGCTAGTAATTAATAGATTAGTTTATATGCTAGGCTACAGATTTTTCATTTTATCAATTTCCTTATGTCGCGTAAAACAGGTTCGTCCCGCATCCTCGCTTTTCCAAAAATTTCACATTCTACATATATCTCAGTATGGGAGGAGTGTTAATGTTTTTTTTGTATCCTCTACTCAGTTAATTATCAACATGAGGCATATAACTTGTACGATAAATTACGCAATGCATCATAATGCAAATTTTTTGCACGTCTCGAATTCTCGACGCAGTTTTAGCGTCGTTTGATGATAATGCGACTATGAGTACTGAGAACATAATGTTATATACTCAGTGTAAACATAATTTTGTACGGTTGTAAATGTATCAAAATGCAAGCTATTACTTCTTTTATTACCAAGGTGGCTGGGTTCAAAGTAAAACATCGCGTAATCTCAGTTGCATTGTTGTGTATATTGTTACAAGGTCCTGCGACTCGTTAGTTAGTTTATTTCTATTTCTCACAATAAGTAACTTAAACAAATATCTATTTAAAAGCCGAGCGTTCCAAATTACGAAATTTGTGTATCCCAAATACATAGGTTTATATTTCAACAGTTTGATTCTGTTTCGTCCAGCGGAATTCCTTTCAATTTGATATTTTGTGTTTTGAAATAATATATAGTCTTCCTACAATCATCATCGATTTACCTATCTCACAAAACAAAGCTAATTTAACTATATTGGCAGATTTTCCATTTTCAGTTTAATAATTGGTTTATTCTTAAAATATTCTACTTTTCGTTCAGACAATCTTCATTGTCATGTCAGAACAACCAAAGAAGATAGATATAGATAAATTCATTACAGTAATACATCAAGAAAAGTCCTCAAATCTTGATTCAGATAATCATGATTCTGTCACATTTAAAACACATATGTCGCATTTTTCTGAAGCCTTATTCAGAACCTTAAAATGAAATGTTGGAAATAACTAAGCGATGCGAGATAGAATACAAAGCAAATCTCTTGGTCAAGGTCAAATGGCATCTCATTGTGTAACGAGCGTCGAGCGCGGACTGCCCTTTCGACGCCATTGTGATGCTTAGCTGCCTCTAGAGATGCTCTTCATAACTCCTCCAGTTTCTACATTATGTTCTCATCTGAGTGTAAGTGATAGACGTGCCAACAGGTCCGCTGCCTACACGTACTAAGCTAGGTAATCATCCTCTTAAATTTATTTTATGTCGTCACGAGTGTCCTTAGTATTTACTGTTCTGTCTCTTGACATTTCTTATGTGTGTGTGTGTGGAACTTTAGAGCACACTTCATACCTTATTCTTGATCTGATGCATATATCATATTAAATTGTCTGGTTACCCAATTTTAAAATATTTTGGTTCCTATAAATAATTAGTAAAAAGTTTCTCAGATGATGATTCGCTCGAAAATTGCCCACCAATTACCAATTTTCAGTCGTGGGAAAAAGTTGGCTGCTGATCTTAAGTTGGAGTTGTAAGTTGGCTTGTCTGAAGATGCTATTAGTCTCATTTTGCTGATGTCACATGTCATACTTGGGTATATGGATAGTATAGAAATGTTTTGCCCTGAACTACTTTGACGCTCTAGATATCATTATAGCTTTTTGCAGTGATTCGAGGAGACAATGTAAGGTCAGTGGTATATCGAGCGGGTGGGAGATTCAACAGGGACCTATAATATAGACTGCGTGCGTGTGCATATGAACTGCTGATTTATGACCACGGCCACTTACCATGCGTCACAATTCCCCACAATGGATAAATAGGACGCTTGAAAATTCTCAACGCCTTTTTTTCATTTACTCGCGACTTCGTTAAGAAATTTAAGATGATTAAACCTTTTTTACTGATTCTGTTGCATTATTACGAGTAAAGGGAGTTTCATTGGCTTTAAACTGGCTGTTGGGTTTCAGTAGTAGGCAGCTTTCACTTAATTAATTGTTACCCAATGGGCTTAGCTGTTCGCTAACATTTAGGCATTATTGGTCAAAACAGCTCAGATTTATAAACTCAAAATCGTGTTAGTTTTTTTTAAACTATATGTATAGCGACCAAACGAGCAGGCGGGTCACCTGATGGTAAGTGATAACCGCAACATTTGCAGCACCAGTGGAACCGCCAATGCGTTGCTGGCTTTTGAGATATTTGTTTATCCGCCCTTACAAGAGCCCCTTATTAAAATCATGAGGGAACACAGAAGATGGAATCTGGTTCCACAATTTGCAGGTACGTGGCAGAAATGACCTGGAATAACGGGAGGTGGATGAGGACCAGGCATCAAGGTGGTGAGGATGAAATTTGTTTCTGCGACGAAGGGAGAACACGGAGGGTGCTATTAGATTAAATAACTCCTCGGAGCACTCCCCATTGTAGAGACGATAGAACACACAAAGAGAACTAACGTCTCTTCGGTGTTCTAGGGACGCAAGCGTGCAAGTAATTTTGGGGTTGTTTACGAGTCGAACTGCCCGCTTTTGTATCCGTTTGTTGTTTTAGTCGTTTGTTAAATTCATTTCTTATTCACTTGGTCGTGTATAAATGCTTCGCTTTTGTCATATAAGCCATTGATTTGTCGATATAGTCAAACAGTGATTATTATATGCAGCAATGTAGCACGAATTAATTGCGCAAACCGCAGCTCTTCCTGAATCACATACATCCGAAACCAATTTAGAAATAACAATGAGTAAAGCCGAGTATTTCCGCGCTGTGCGGTTGCTACAGTAGCTGCATATAAATTCATTTGTTATTCCACCGCGGTGGAAACGGTTATATTGCCTACATATTATTTTATGTTCCTTGAAAATTACAAGCCAATATATTATACTAGATGATTCCCGCGACTTCGTCTGCGTCGATTATGGCTATAAATTAAGATGTAAGCTATCCTATATTTCAAGTTGGATCAAACTGCACACGGTGTTCAAATTTAATTTAAAATCGGTTAAGTAGGAGTCCATCGCGGGCAAAAACAACGTGATACGTGATTTATATAATATATGTCGCAGTCATCTGGTTTAATCTGCTATTTGATTGAATGACTAGCGCGTTCATTGAATGACAACATTCAATTGAATGACTAGGCCGAACAAGCGTCACTCAACGTCCAACTAGTTAGCGGATTGTAACATAGCCCTTTGAACAGAGCGGACGTAAAATCAGTCAGGTGATTGAAATTTTAAGTTAACTAGAGTCTCAGAGACTCGCATATTTTAATAAATTACTTTTGAAATAATATGATCATTTTTTCTATGTTTTTTACTTTATTTAAACCCGATAAAACCTAAGTGCCTTATTAATTACTTACTTACTTACTTACTTGGTTATTTAAGTCCTTACATATGAAATTGGCGTTTTGTAAGGGAGGAACATAAAGTCGATTTTTAAAAAATATAATTTATCTATTTAATCAAAGTATGTATCATTGTTATCTATGCACTTTTGCCATCTCATAGGTAGTTCATTGATCCCTTTAATAAAAAACTCATTCGGACGGGATTCAATAAAATCTTTGAAGGCGCTTTGGACTGCCTCATCGGAGATAAATTTTTTCCCTTGCAAGAAGTTATCCAAATTTCGAAAAAAATAGTAATCTGTTGGAGCAAGTTCCGGGGAATATGGTAGATGTCTTAGACATACCAATTGAAGCTCCTCTAATTTGGTAGTCGCCTGTAGTGCAGTGTGTGGTCTAGCGTTGTCCTGAAGCAGCAGTGGCATAAAGCGATTGACCAGCCTCGGTTATTTAGCAGCTAGCTTTTCCATCATTATTTGCAGTTGCTGACAATAGACATCCGCCGTAATCGTCTGGCCAGATTTAAGAAAGCTGTAGTGGACGACACCGGTACTTGTCCACCAAACGCTCACAAGTTTTTTTTTGAGTCAATTTTCGCTTGGGGCAGGATTTGGCTGGTTCGCCAGGGCTCAGCCATTGCGATGAGCATTTCCGATTATCGTACAGGATCCACTTTTCATCACAGATAATAATTCGATTTAAAATCCCTTCATTATTGTGCCGGTTGAGTAATGTAAAGCAGCAGTCGACGCACGTTTGTCGGCTTGCTGCACTCAATTCATGAGGTACCCACCTTTCAAACTTTTTCACCTTCCCAATTTGCTTCAAGTGGATTAAAACATTTTTATCACTAGCACCGCAGCCTGCAGCTAGCTCGGACGTGGTTTGCGATGGATCCGCTTCCACAATAGCCTTCAATTCTCCATTATCAACTTTGGTCTCCGGCCGTCCACGGGGCTTGTTCTGCAGGTCGAAATTTCCAGAACGAAAACGTTGGAACCAAAAACGCACTGTGTTTTCTTTTGCGACACCGCCGCCATACACATCATTAATCCTTCGAGCTGTTTCTGCAGCACTGGTGCCACGAGGGACTCGTACTCGTAAATAACGCGATATTTCAAGTTTTCCATTTTGTAAACTGAGTGACGCAAAGAAAAAGCCAAAAGAGGAAAAACACATGAATTAGGGTTTTCAAAACACAAAAGCATGAGTAAATAGCTGTATTAATTTGAAATAGAAATTCCTAACCAAAGAAGAGATATTTGAGATCAAAGTGGCCAGTACGACAAAACGGCAATTTCGTAGGTAAAGACCTATTATACGAGTATATATAATATTGTATCTATTATAACGGTTTTGGTTGGCGTTTAACTTCATAAATGTTACTGTGGTTTTGTTGTATTCGCTAATCAATATAAACTTAACAGAATCCAAAAAGGCACTTTTCAAAGTAGCAGTTGAACACCTCTACAAAGGATTTTTTCGAAGTAATCAGCTCGAATATTTATCGTTTTTTATTGTGACGTCACGTTCGTAGTCAGATGCGAATGCCGACGACGTCTTATATCAGAGTTGACATTGTTTTCTTACCAAGCGGCGTGAGAAGTGCGATTTGCGATTTTCTCACGTTGACAAAAATTTTATACTTATTTCTTAAAATTTTGTGTAACCGTGGGATAACGTGGATCACATTATTCTACAAAATGCATCCCTATTACCGTGAATAAATATAACTGGGATAGGGGTATTTTTTACCTGGCAAAGCTGTAAATAAGCGAGGGCTCGGGTCTTCTTGAGATAAGACACCACCATTGCTATTTGATGCCTTGAACAAAATTGAATAGATACGTGACTTCGTAGCTTTCTAGACCCTGGAAGCCCCGCCCGTAGCTTGATTATTAACTGGTAATCTTTACTATTGGCAAATATAGCCAACATTGCAGCAATTAGTCGCGCCAATCGTGCTGAGAGTATTGGATCATATCTATTCTATCATGATTCTATCGTAAAAAGCTAAATGTCGTATAATATGTAATGTGTTTTTTATTCGGATATCGGCGAGCTTCTCGTGAGCTTTGCTATAAATATTCGGGTTGTACTTACTGCATTAACGAGTACATTGAAGCAATGAATTATGCTTCGAACGCTTCAAAAGAAAAGCGTAAACATTGACGTTTATGACCTGTACAAACGCCCACGCCGAATTTACTATACATTGTGTAAACTGTAAAAGCAGAACAACGGACACCAATATCTAGGTGTGGATTTACTTTAATGACGTAATCGTTTCGCTTTCTCGTACTTCACCTTTCGAAAATTAATTTAAAGAAAAATATAGTTTCGCGCTTTTAACCGGTTTTTATTTTTGAGTCCGATCAATGCTCTAGAATCTAGATTGATGAGGAGTGTGGTGTGATGACTGGTAGGACCAGGACTTCCTTAATTATTTTCTAGCTTTAAATATAGTTCGCACGCGAGTTTAATGCAGAGCTTCTGTATGTGTCACTTTAGGCCCCAACTGCATTCCAGTGGCGCGCGTACTATACATTATTTACATAATTATTATCTTTCTTTTAATAAAAACGTTTAACTTTTTAAAAAAACCTATTTCATTTAGCTGATTAAGTCGATTTAATTATAAGATTTTGAACTCGTCAACTCTTGCAAAAGCGTCAAAAGGTGCACTTTAGAATCTCTATTAAAGATTGATGTGTCGCCACGGTCCCAATGAATCAGAACTAGTCTGACTACCAGATTATAATATGATAGGTAGTTGCCTAACTTCGTAGCTTTAATTGTAAGATACCGTAATTAATTATTATCACCATCACGTCCCTACTATGTGTTTAATTCAATGATTATTTATATTATACTGACGTTCAAAAAGTGTTCAACGCTACCCGAGCGTGAACTGTGGTGCTAACTGCTACCCACTTTGAATACATGATTTTTGACTTTGACTTTATCTCCATCGTGAATGTTTTGTTTTTGTCAAAGGTGGCGATGTCATTGACTCGTTGGATTTGTTGGCAAACATTTGCACCAATGTCAGTTATGGACGCGCGCCATTTGAGTCGTGAATTAATGAAGATAATTGCGGAATTAAATTAGACAAAAATGAATTTCAATCTTTGAATGATAAAGTCTAACTTGCCGTGAAGTTTTAAATGAACCCATTGTGAAAAGTCATGCTTGTGTTCAATTTACTATGCATACCTATGCAACTATACAATTAAACTATAATAAATGTTATCGCAAGGAATTCTGCTCCGTTCAAAAAAGCCTAATGTCCGCTACAGATATGAGTTTACCTCCTCACTCGCCGTTGTTAGCTACCATGTAAATCCAATTCATAAAACCGCTGAGTTTGCCTGCACACAGTACATACACGTACCTATTCGTGTGACGCAGAATGTACCTTGTATTCAATACTCTTATATATTACTACTATGGTATTAACCTATTAAGTCAATATTTAACTAATCTTCTATTAACTTAACCTAACACTAAATGCACCATTTCTACTTCTACACAATGATGTGGCATGTGCCGCTTGATTTTTGTGTGAAGAATCTAAGGAAGCTTCAACTTCGGCTTAGGAAGACGTTGTAAATGGTGGCAGGTCGGTTGGACCTCTGAGGCTCGGGCTGTAGGATGGCATCTACCCAGATATGACATTCATTAATGTGATCCTTTTAAATCTAGAAATAATTTTAAATCTACTCTACATCGACAGATCTATAGAGATCAATGAAATGAAGCAAGTCGGCAAGTCTTCGGTGTGAATCATTAAAATCTAAGGTTGTATTTGCGACAGGTGTACGCGTCCCCGAGCCGGCGCAAGATGGACACGAAGGGCGAGGGCGAGGAGATGACCTACCCCCACATCTGCTTCATGGTCGACAACTTCGACGAGGTAACCACTTGGCCCACATACCTACTAGAGCGTTAGGTGAATTTAGGTTTAGTAAAAATACTTGAGACACTTTTACCATTTTATGGAATCAAAAGTATCCCATGTCCGCGTCTACGATGAGAGCTACCTGTCAAATTTCGTATAAGATCAGTACACACTGTATCTCTGGTGAATCCAATAATACAAAAACAATACCGCCTAAAACCTAATGATTAAGACTAGTTAATAATGCCTTTTTTGCCTTTATTCTTACATACTGTCCTTGATAACAGGAGACCTAAGTAAGGTAGATTTCGTCACAATCGGTTGCGCGCGAACATTTGAAGTGCGGGAAAAGATCTTATCTAATCTAATGTAAAATAAAACAAATTAAAATGAATATCATAAATTGTTATTATCAAGTATATCTTACGAACTCTAAAAATAACCGAAGGCTGTAAATAAAGGTCAGATACAGAAAGTACTAATATTCTGATTATTTGCTAAATAAAAAATGCATTCTTAGTGAATTAAAAACAACGATTCAGAGCGAAATAAACTCAGCAATTAACAAATTTAAACTAGAACTCACGCAGAAGACAAGCGTATTAACTAGTGAACAGACAAACATTAAGAAAGATCTGAGAGAACTAAATGGAAAAATGAAAACCTTGGAATCGGAGTGTCATAAATTAAAACACGAAATAAATACTATCTCGGAACAGCTTGCACTTAGACCTAAACCAGAGAATAGTGCGGATTGCAGCAAAAGAATTGTGCTTTACGGACTGAATGAGTATCATCGCGAAACAGAGGCGGAGCTGAATGATAGGATAGTCAACTTATTTGGCGACATACTCAATATAAACCTTCAAGGCTACATCGAAGACTTGAACCGTATCGGAAAGAAAGGCCCGCGACGCCCAATAGTCATCGAGCTTATAAGTAAAAGAATGACTAAGTATATCTTGCAGAACAACCGGTTCTTCAAAAACACTGGATTTGCCGTCACAGCTTTCTTAACCGGGGAAGCTTTAAAAGAGAGAAAAATGCTAATGGAAGAATACTTGAACGCCCGAAAAAATGGTAAACGTGTGTCACTGCGTGGTAGCAAGCTCTTCATTGACGGAAAAGAACTAAGCAGAGCTAGTACATCCCACCAAATGAATGAGTCGCAACAGTCACAGCACGTAAACACTGATACGGACTTTCATAGCCAGCCCGCTCATAAACCACACACCATTTCGGAAACACTCGAGACATTTCGGAAGTAATAGCCGTGAAGATACTAACAAAGATATTAATTTTAACATTTTGATACAGAACGCACAGAGCTTAAAAAACAAATCGCATATATTAAAAAGCTTCCTCGAGGAACAAAACATAGACGTTGCTTGTATTTCAGAAACACGGATCTCTGAATCCCAAAAAGATTTAATTATGATAGACGGCTACAACTTTGCGGCATCGTTCCACCGTAAGAAACGACAAGGAGGTGGCGTTGCAATACTAGTTAGAAATGGGATAGAGTTTAAAGACAGACAAGACATAACGGATCTATCAACCGAATACATTATAGAGTGTTGCGCGATAGAGCTGCCGCTGCAGAACATAATACTCATAAACTTATATCGTTCTGATCGTGAAATTGAGGTCTTCTTCACTTGCATAGAAGCTTTGCTTAAGAAAGTATGCCCCAAAATACCGAGTAAAAACATTATAATAGCGGGAGACTTTAATATTGATGCCCTTGCAACGCCTAAAACAAAAGACTATCGTAAACTTTCGAATCTGATGCTAGAACTAAACCTTTTGCAATTAATTAATAAACCAACCCGAGTAACGGAAACGACGTCCTCGTGCATAGACTTGGTCTTTACCAATAAAAAAGATCTTGCTTTTACAGTTGAGGACCATGGTATCTCAGACCATAAAAGTACCATCTGCATACTTAAGGTTCGCGGTAAAACAAATGCAAACCCCACCCTTTACATAACTAAACGTATCTTCAATGCCAAATCAATATCTAATTTTAAAACAAGACTAAAAAATGTAAACTGGAGCAAAACAATAACGCAAAATAACAATGCCAACGAAAACTATAACAACTTTATCAAACAACTAACGCAAATCCTTGACATAAGTATTCCTAAACGACGATTTAAGATTAAAACCAGGTCTAAAACCTACTTAACCACCGGGTTAAAAAAGTCATGCCGCCACAAACGCATACTTAAAATATTGATTAATGAGTCTAACAACAGTATCTTAAAAATACACCACAATATTTACAGTAAACTGCTTAAAAGATGCATTAAACAATCTAAAAAATTAGACAATGTAAAAAAGATGCGTAGCTCTAAAAACAAAACAAAAACCATGTGGTACATTATAAAGGACGTAACGAAGAAAAACAAACAAACAAACACTAAAAACATAACTCTCTTGACGAAATCGGGTTCAGTTAAAGAGCCACAAGCAGTTGCAAATCTATTTAACGATTATTTCGCATCAGTTGGCAAGTCGTCCTACGACCATGGAATAGCTTCTATAAACTACAATCCGCATGTCTGTAATGCACAGTCGCGTTGTACTAATTCCTTGTTCCTAGAGCCGGCTACCGAGCAAGAAATATTTAACACTATACGTAGATTAGGAAACAAACGCAGCTTCGGCGCAGATGAAATCCCACCGACATTAATTAAGAAATGTATTTATGAATTAACACCGCCCTTGACATTTTTAATAAACCAATCTTTCGACGAAGGCTACTGTCCCGATAAACTGAAAATTGCAAAAATAAGACCCATTCTTAAGAAAAGCGGGAAATCCAATGATCCTAGTAACTATCGACCTATCGCCCTATTGCCAGCGCTATCTAAAATTTTCGAAAAAACTATAACAACCCGTGTATATAAATTCTTGGAAAAATGTAACATTTTAAATGAAAATCAATACGGCTTTAGGAAAAACCGCTCGACAACACTAGCTGTCTTTAAATATATACAGGAAATCCTAAACTGTTTGGAGGAAAAAAAATACGGTGTCGGACTCCTGCTAGATATGACTAAGGCTTACGATAAAGTTTCACACAAAATACTGCTCAAAAAAATTTATGATTCAGGTATACGAGGGAACGCTCACCAATGGCTAGAAACCTACTTGAAGGATAGACGACAATTCGTACAAGTGCAGTATCGCGATGAACGGACTAACGTAATGAGCGACTTTGAATCAGACGTATGCGTTACGAATTGGTCTATACCACAAGGAAGTGTCCTTGGATGCATCCTATTTTTGGTATATATCAACGACCTACCTAATTTAATTATAAGCCCACATTCGCGGTGCATCATGTTTGCGGATGACGTGTCAATCCTATCTATGTGCTCGAATGTGACAGATTGTGAAAATGTCATATCAGAAAATCTAGCGAACATTCAAAATTACTTAAATTCCAATAATTTGGACGTAAATCTAAATAAAACTAAGTTTATACAATTCCGGCCGCACCAAAAACAACCACTGAATCTAAAATCACTCGCGGAAAAAACAAAAATTAAAGAGGTTAGTGACTTTACTCTTCTCGGCCTAACTATCGACACCCACCTCGACTGGAAGAGCCATGTTCACAATCTAAGCGTTAAGCTTTCGCGATTTGTATATGCTCTCAGCATATTGAAAGCAAATACAAATTACGAAACTGCACTTTCCGCGTACTATGCATACGCATATTCTTGGATCCGGTATGGGATAATCCTCTGGGGTGAAAGTACCAACGTAGAAGATATCTTCATCCTCCAGAAAAAATGCATACGCATCCTAGCCAATATAAAACCACGCGAAAGCTGTAGACCCCACTTTTTAAACAAAAAAAATCTAACAGTACCCTCTATCTATATAATGGAAACGGCTCTATTTGTAAGGAAGCATTACTACTTATTTAAAATAGTGGAGAACACAAAGCAAAATGAAAGAAGCACGCGTTGCAAAAACAAATTGGTATATCCCAGCCACAAATTAAAAATTTTTAGCCGCGGCCCATTATGCAGAACAATAAACATTTATAATAAAATCCCAAAATATATCACTGACGAGAAAAACGACACAACATTTAAGTGGAAACTCAAACGATGGCTTATACATAATTGTTTCTATGAGATAGATGAGTTACTCGGAGCTCAAAACTAACCGTACTCAAGACCTCAATTGCATGACAGCTACGTTTTGTTTGTAATTATTAATCTGACTTATTTTATAATAAACTGACTGAATTCATTCTTAAAATATATTGACATTATGTAGTTATGTATTTAATTTAGTATTGTGTTGTTAATTATATTTAATTTCATTATTGTATTGTTAGTTGTATTCTATTGTTAATTATATTGAATTCCATTATTGTATTGTTAGTTGTATTGTATAGGTGCATAATGATAATATGTTTTAAATTAAAAATCAAAATTGTAATTAAAATTAAATGAAACCTGCAATTGCATTTGCAGCATTACTATGCCCTGACAGGGCCTCATGTAATGATTATTAAATAAATAAATAAATAAATATGGAATCAGCAATGGATCAGTCAAAATGGGTTATCGTCGACTTTTCAGAGTGCATACTAAAGTGGGATGCGAACGCACCTGACGGACGGTGGGTCGGCCATAACGGTTGTTGTAGTGGCCGACAAAACGGAAACATTTACTCGGCGACAGATTTCGCGTAGGTACTACTGCGCTAGTCCGTTTTGTTTATTGCATGGAATCAGGCAATTAAAATTTCAAAAACACT
The DNA here is from genome assembly GCA_964035005.1 of Erebia palarica. Lineage (NCBI taxonomy): Eukaryota > Metazoa > Arthropoda > Insecta > Lepidoptera > Nymphalidae > Erebia > Erebia palarica. The sequence continues at coordinate 17,120,428 of OZ035989.1, forward strand.
TTTAAAAGATTATTTGAATAAAATAAAATAAAGTTTGTAAAATAATAATTTAGTTAATAATAATCCCATCAAAAACATAAATGTAAAATGAGAGCCAAGTTCAAAATTGTGATATATATGCCTTGGTTGTTGACTTCAGCGACAAAAGAAGTGAGATCTAAATGGGTGCCAAGTTCAATGGTCATGTCGAGTTTGCTGCTGATTCTTCTCGGGAGGAATGGCAATCCGAACCAATGCGAAATCTACCACTGGTTCGGTGTTAGACTCGTGTAAAAGTTTATTTGTATTTTGTAATGGATTTATGCTTTAGTGGCTCGATTTTGATCAAAGATGAAGCAGCATTTAAGTTTTAATAATATACGCTTTTGGATTACGTAGTTACATCGATTTTATAATAGTGGAGACATTCTTAATATAGAATGGCCGTGGTCATTAATTAATTTTTAAGCAATCAACTTATATCGTAGTTATTTTTTGTCACGTTACCATGCTGATACCCTGTCAGTCCGCGGAAGTTCAATTAATCCCGGAATGCGGTCAACTATTCCGGGCATATATTATTGTGGGAGTACGAGCAACATTGCTGTACTCGCTGTGTGTTACGTAGGTATATCTACAGGTACTTAGAAAATGTCTACTATTCACCAAGCCGATTGCACTAATTGCGAAATCTAGAATGTGTAGAGAAATAAATACACCTTAAATGGGCAAAGAAAGGACTTTAATGATTTTGACTATATGAGAATTAACCCGTGTCTTATTTCCTTGATAATAATTTCCACCGTAAGTTGATGTACATATAAAGCTGAGTTTAAAGTTGCGGTAAATAAGGTTGCAGCTCGGCTCGACTCCACTTTAAAGGTCCGCTTCCGAGTTCCGACTTTAATTTGGTGTCGCCTATAAATACTCTTAACATTTCCTAAACCAGATTCCGTTACGTGTCCTCACTAGCGACTCTAATTAATTGCCTCGTCCGGACAGCGAGGCAGGTCAAATAGAAGCTTCTACACTCCACCTACAGGTTTAATTACATTAGAATAGCTCTACTTGAATGTCAACGATTTTCTGTGAAGCCTTATGGCTACAAAATTAAGAACGCCTTACAATTACGCTCATTTCTTTTCATTTTTGTACTGATTCATTTGACTATTGCTGAACCTATATTTTTGCTGTTTCTATAGGATATGTCTTTGCATCAATCTTGTATCCTATGTTATAATCCTTGGCGGTTATAGGAGCGATGTAATCACCCATATTTTTATAGTTTCCTCTTTATTCTACTCTCCTAGTGGTTAAAGATAAAGAGCGGGTTTCATATGATTATAACTTCCTTGTAAGTCTTCCTTCGTCAAGTGGTAGCGATTAGCGCCGACTGTATCGTACTTGCTTGAGTTTTGTATGGAAGGGCAGGCTAGTTAGTTCGGTAGATCGCGTTGTAAGAGCAAGTAATATATAAGTTAAAATCTGACGCCATATTTAAAACGAAGTCCTTGTCTGAGAGATCTGTTTAAATTGTCCATTTGCCTAGCAGTTTGAACAGTGTTTAGCTAATGTAAACTGTTATCTGTGGAGGTGGACGAACTTGACCGAGTTCCGAGCTCCAGCGTCGCCGCCTCTGTTCTTAGCTTATTCATGCTTGACATCATATTTACTGCTGTTTCTAACTTCTGAAGTATTATTCATACAAATTCTCAGTAAAATCAACCAGGTTATATAACCTGTAGACTGGGTCCATTAAGAGAATTAAAGCGCTTTTGGCAGAATTCCAGTCCAGCGCTGGATTCCGATTACAGTGGAATGTCGCTGGATTTAGCGAACCTGCTTTATTTATCACATTTTGGAAAACTGTTTGCTTTGTTTTGTACAAGCTTTTATTTAATATAAAATGACATCACACTAAATTCAATATGGCGGTCGCGAAAAGCTTGATTTTAAAAATATTTTTTTAAATATAATTTAAAACTTATTTCAAAGTTAACCCTCAGCTTCACTCATAAACTGAATGTTATTTCTTAGCTTCTGCAATATAGAGAGAACCATGCAAAATATCAAGTGTCTAGCTAGAGCTATCACTGTTGCTGTATGTTGGTTTGAAGTATCACTATCAGTCAGAATCAGCTGTGTATGTTTATGCCACATTGATAGTTTCTGGCTTTGGTACCTAATGGTCTTGTTTTTGTACGGAATGTGATAATGAGCGACGTAGGTAGCCACTGAGTTGGGTGCGCGTGCACCCGCAGCGCGCATGCCGGCCGCGCCCTTGACGCTTTTTTCCGGTTTCAACTCGTAAACCCACTGTTATCAAACCTGTTTAAAGTTTTGAAATCCCCGTTTATTTTATAACCTTCTTCTAAAAACGTTCAAGTTCCCAAATGTGAACATATATTAGATAAGCTTTAACTCTTTTTGATACTGATATACCTAAGTTAGTAATTTATTTATGTTTTTGAGTTCTATGGTAGATAGCATAATATTACTTTTACCGCCTAGGTAGATGTAATGTGATACAGACAAGTTTAGAAACTTGCTAGAGCTTCCCACGTATATGTCCCCAAAAAAGGCCAATTACAAGTTATAATGTCGTTATCTTTAGTATTTTCTATCTTAAGCTAAAGCTCGTAGGTTGCTGTCTCGGCGAAACGATTCGCAAGTTCCCAGCCGTTGGGAAACTGCCTAATTAACAACAATAAAATACACTTTGACATAAAATATATGACTTTTTAAATTGTACCGTTTCTGTCCACAGCAGAATCCACAAATTACTAGCTGAACTCGTACCTACATGATTGGCATTATAAGCAATTGATGATATGGATTATTTCTAATCACTTTTGATCTTATTTGTTGCAACATAAAGTCTATTTTTGCTGCGTGTTTAGTAGTGCGCAGATTGTTTCTGGCCTGTGCATTGGAATAATTGCTTAGTGTATTTATCCGGCAATGTCTCATACTTGTGTGGAGCTTTATTGTTTCTATTATCACTAGTCATGAGTATTCATTTACATTATTGTGCCATTCGTTTTGTCATTATTCGGTCCCATTTGGTAATCTTTACTGTTCAATAAGCAATGATTATTTAATTATTTGAAAGAAAACCGTCTAATTAGCTTTAAAATATATTTTTGCCTTTAAACCATTGTAGGTTCTTAGTATATGATAATGACGTACAAATAAGCAGAACAAGAAAGAAAAATTTGACATTACAGTGGTCTTTTTAATTGAAATGCGAAGAAGCAATGACTATACTTATTTATTTATAATATTTGGTTGCATGTTTGTAGAATAATGTTCACGAAGCAGTCAACACTCAACACTCAACCGTGTCGAGTTGGTCTGCAGACTGCAGTGAAGGGGAGTGGGGACCAATCACCGAGCTGATTGTCTACTCTGCTGATACGATATCATCACCTGTCGGTCCGTGTGTGCATGCCTTTGTTTAAGGTACAGTGTCGGACGGCTGTCAATATAAATCCCTAATTAATAAGCGGTCTCCTTTTCTTCCATCTACCTTACTAACAAACGATGCTTAGTGGGGAATACACCAATTTCGATTTTGTCATCATCAGTTATTGACATTCGGAAGAAGAGGACAAAGCAAAGTAACCAAAGGCGCTAACCGAAGTTGACCGAAGGCCGTTTAATAAACTCAAAGGAATAAACTGATGGATATTTGATCAAGGAGGTCAAGACTTTTTTAAAGATTTTGCACGTAGGTTTTGTCCTTAACCCAGAATAATAATAAGATATAATTTTCAGTAGTTCCTGAGTGAAGATTTAGTGTAGGTATATCTGTAACTAGATGATGAATTGAACGGCAAATAGATGATTTCAGCGTATGCGTCATTTCCCAGTTGTGTTGCGTAAGAGAAGTGGTATTTTGCTTCGGTCTACTCGATGCCCGATTAATACGCAATAATTATATATATAATTAGCATAATTCACTAACTATTTATTATTATCAATGCGCTGTAAAGTAGTTTATATTTTGGCTAAAATTGGTAAATAAAATTATTCACTAAAATAAATGAATCATTTATGTGATCTTGTATATGACCGGATAGGCTTTCCTTTTTATTCTTTTATAATAAATTTCATGATTTAACTTCACTGTAGGACTCCAATCTTGGGGGTTTGCTTTTGACGTATTATTTTTAGCTTGTTCCATAACTCTTCCAAATGAATGCATGAAATTCACAAATTACAAAATGTACGACAACTTGTTAGAGCACTGCAATACATTTTTGCAGGACACTCTGTGAAAGCACTCTTTCGGTTTGCCAATGTAGGTTTATTGGGTAGTTACTTACCCCCGAATTAGGACCATTGTTTTTAAATGTGGTGTTCTGTCTCCTAATTTATTGCCGAGGTTAAAATGTCAGTAGACAAATGGGCAGCAAGTATGGCTGGCCCAGTTATACGAGCGGGTTGTTTGGAGAGCCTCCAGCGCCCTAATTAAGCGTTGCGTGTATTAAATTATATTGAGGGTAGAGCTTGAATTTAACAAGTAGCTATCAATTACTATGCAGAAATTATAATACTATGTACTTAGTTTTGTATACCTTTATAAGTTTTTAAACAAAAATGTAGGTAGGAAACTGATTTTGTAGAGTCCCTTCCTATTTAAAAGCACAACTTTTAGGCAAAAGAATAAAACTCTATACTAGAAATTTAGCATTATGGTATTATATTCAAGAGTAAATAAATAACCTATTTCAAAGCAAAAGTAGTAACGGAAAAGAAATTAAACGAAATACAAAATTTAACACTTTTTATATTATTGAAAGTTTCAAAGCATCAGTTCAAAATGAATACAAAATATTTACACAATTTAGATTTCAAATAGTTCTCCACATTTAAAACAGAATTCTAATTTAATTAAGTAACTATTTTACAATATCTCTTAAAACGCTATGATAGTCAGTTGACCTATTTCTAAATTACATTATTTATTTGAAGCTTAACTATCAACACTTTGTGTTGCTAAATTAGTTATTATTTATTTCAATAATGTCTACACTTTCTTTTATGAATAAATTTAAATATTTAGTTTCACAAATATAACCTAAGGATCATTACCAACATATCAAGTGAGAATACAAGTGTTACCACACTTTAATATCAAATAATGTTTACCTGATACAAAATTCAGTGTTTACCCACTGAAATATTTAATTATTCCTCATGATCACAAAATAGAGTTTTTATTTTCCAATAATCTATCACGGCCAGACTGACCGTGCTTCGTTCTCGAAGCATAACGAAAAAAAAACTAAACAAATTTCCTAGTGTCTGACCGTGCTTCGTTCTCGAAGCATAACGAGAAAAAAAAAACCATAACAAATTTCCTAGTGTAGACATGTCTGTGGCAACATTCTACACCACTCTTCAAAAAAAAATGTGTGTGAACACCAAAATCACCACACAATAACTCCAAAAATATCAAACTTTTCCACACAGGACACGGCCTCTAACCCCAGTAGTTTTCAAGCAGCACCAAAGCCATGAACCCTAAAGGTTTTAGAGCACCACCAAAATTTCCTATATTCTTTAACCCCAAAGGTTTTGAAGCCCACACTATGAAAATTTAATGTCCTTCAACCCCAGTGGTTTTAAAGCAATACCCAATAAATAATAATAATAAACTATTATCATTATCTATCAATGGTCTTCTTTACAATTTTTTTTTTTCACTACCCATAACCAAAATCGATCATTTTCAAAAATATTGATCATTGTATGGACCTTTGAATTTAGCGATAATTGCACTTTCCATAAACCGCTTGGCCAGTCTGACGTATTAAATGGTGAACTTAACATATTTATTATATTATTGTAACACATTTATTTTTAATCCTATGATGTGTAAGCATTGTCACAGTTGTAAAATGTAGTGAAATATACTGAAGCAATTCGATCAACGTGCAATACGTGTCTCAACAGCGCCTTTAGCAAAAAATGAAGCAGAATCAGAATTTGGGTAAAGACACTGATTCACTCCAGCATAACTCACTCACAATTAAATTACGTCAAAATTAATAATATTACCTCCCTTGTCAGTGATTTCAATGCTAATACATCACCATTTCCAAATACCACCAATAATCCATTACATACCTACTAAATCTCAAGTAATACCAACATTTTTATTACTCAATGGCAAACATAACTAAGTCTAACACAAATTGAAAACTAGTAGAGTATCCAAAGCATCTTTAATGATTTCTACTATTCTAAAATTTTCCTATATTTTTTTTACTAACGAAGTATGTTCTATCTGTAAATACTAGTGAAAAGTTTTACTAGATTTTCGAAAAAGACCCGTACAATCTAAACGTACAGTACATTGAAAGGCACAGGTTTTTTTTGTTGTTGGATGTAACATTTCTTGTTTTAGGCCCCGAATGTAATTTTCGTTCTGTCAAATCAAACAATGAGAACGATGTTTCTTAATAGAATTAGTTAGTCTAGAAATCAAAAAACTCAGAAACTTAGTTTTGTAATGTAACAAATTATTTTGTAGGTACACACAAAATTTACCTGTTTTGACGGTACTTCTTTTATTATTGTTAGACCTAGGGGTATTTTGCAAATATTTTTTTCTTAATTCAAAATCGAGGTGTTGAATAATTGAAATAAATCATTACTATACAAGTTATTTTGTTATTTGGTTCCTATACACCCACACATCAGATCAATTAATTGACTTTCCGAAAAACTAATCTTTCAATTTTGTAAAAGTCTTCACTTATCTCTTTCACAGTTACAATATACAACATAGCCTTTGCTAATTTTTATTTTCTGGATACCAATGACAACGCAATACCCTTTTCTCTAGCGCCAAAGTTTCAGAGCACGATAAAGCAGAGCCCCGAAGAGCCTTACCGTCTTTAGCTGCTTTTTGAATACTGCTCCATCCAAGCTCGGTGCCGAGTGTCACGATCCTCTTGCACCAGGTCTTGGCCCCGCTGTCGGTCTTCTCAGGGTCGAAGATGGGCAGCGCGATGTAATCGCTGCGATGATTGGGCGTTAAAGAACCATGTATACTCTTTAAGATTCCTTGCAGCTGCTCGGCGTTAAGATTCGTTGTTTCTCGATGTCCAAGCCCTGTGTGATACACAAAACACTATTACAATTGTCATAAATAAGTTCCATCCCACTTCTGATATTAAATTATATTAAGGGTAGAGCTTGAATTTAACAAGTAGCTATCAATTACTATGCAGAAATTATAATACTATGTACTTAGTTTTGTATACCTTTATAAGTTTTTAAACAAAAATGTAGGTAGGAAACTGATTTTGTAGAGTCCCTTCCTATTTAAAAGCACAACTTTTAGGCAAAAGAATAAAAATACAAAATTTAACACTTTTTATATTATTGAAAGTTTCAAAGCATCAGTTCAAAATGAATACAAAATATTTACACAATTTAGATTATATTTTCACACAGAAATAACGCTATGAACACTTTCTTTTATGAATAAATTTAAATATTTAGTTTCACAAATATAACCTAAGGATCATTACCAACATATCAAGTGAGAATACAAGTGTTACCACACTTTAATATCAAATAATGTTTACCTGATACAAAATTCAGTGTTTACCCACTGAAATATTTAATTATTCCTCATGATCACAAAATAGAGTTTTTATTTTCCAATAATCTATCACGTGCAATACCACTAATGAAAAATATTTCAAAACCTCAGCGCGGCTGAACAACAACAAATAAAAACAAAATGTTTCTATATTTTACAAAAATATGTTTAGGAACTCTTGTTGATATTGAATTGACATTCATGAAAGACAAAATAATTATATTTAGAATTGCGTCTGCCATCGACTTGTTTGGAAGGTTTACGTTTACATAGTCATTGGATAGGTCATTTTCATGTTGGTTTTCGTGTAATTGTGTAAGTGCTTATAGGATCAGTAATCAGTATGTATAAAAGTTCCCAATGATTTACTCTACATACATTATTTCATTTGACTATTAAAATACTATTTATTACAGTTTTATTGTTGTAATAGTTAGCATTTGGGTAAAGAGAACCTATAACTTGCCAGTTATAGGTTTTCTTTATCCAAATATGTAATAAGAATTTTTATTTTGTAACTCATAAAATTATAACTCTTAAAACGATAATTTTCTTTATCTAAACTTTATTAATTTTGTCGGGTTAGTTCTTTTTGTCTTTGGATATCCAATTAAATTAGTGTCCTCTACTTGTTTAATGTTCATAATTACTTTTGAAGACTTCTCGTGTTGTTCTATCTTGCATTATGCGCTCGGATTAGCATAGTAGGTAGTTAGCACGCCTGCAGTGTCAACTTGCTCAAATCATACTATTACCTATTCTGTGCTCGAATCTCGATGAACTGCGGTCGTGATAAAGTTAGGCCATCTTAACTTCGAGGCCAAGTGCTTATCACGCGGCCTGCTACTAATTCTGAATCTGCTTCGTTTTGAAAAAGATAGTTTTCATTGAAAGTGCAAGTTTCAATACCTGTTGAGCCACCCGAAACTAGTCAATTTCAGACGATACGTCATTCAGCGGGCAGAAACCGATCTTTTTTTTTGCGCGAGGGCTGGAAACGATGATTTTCTGCCCGTTGAATGACGTTGCAGTCCTCCTTTCGATCATGTCAGAGTATCTTTCGTTTATTTTAAACCTGTATAATTGTCATTTTTAACTGACTTCCAAAAAGGAGGATGTTCTCAATTCGGCGCGTATTTATTTTTTAATGTATGTCGGTGCATATCTCCGTGGTTTCTGGACCGATTTGAAAATTCTTTTTCAGTCCTTAGAGGAAGCTCTCGAGGTGGTCCCATAAAAAATTCTGACTCCAAATCCTCAATCCTGACACATTAAAAATTAAAAATAAAAACTTTTTCCAAAAAACCGACTTCCAAAGCCACTGTAAAGTAAAAAATAATTTTGATTTCTGCACACTTATGTTGAAGTCGGGCGAGTATAACAAAGATAAGCAAAGTTGACGCATCAGGCTCGCCCGACTTCAACATAGTGTGTAGAAATCTAAATTATTTTTAGGGTTCCGTACCACCAAAAGAAAAAATGGTACCCTTAAAGGATCACTTTGTTGCCCATCTGTCTGTCAAGACCCTTCTTCTCAGGAACACATAGAGGTATCGAGCTGAAATTCATATCAAATACTCAGGTCTATTGTCCCTTGGATGTGTGAAAAAATCAAACTTCTAACCCAACGCAATCAAAAGATACAGCCGTTGATGCTGCAAATTTTCGACACTCGCAAGGGAATCCAAACCTACAGGGTCCCGTGAACTCAGAATCTTGAAATTTGGTACGAAGCACACGAATTTGGTCTTATAGCACAAAATTAAAGAAATTTTTATTTAAGATTATTAAAAATATTTTTATTATATGATATAATAAAAATATTTTTAATAATCTTACTACAGTTTTATACGGAACCCTCGGTGCGCGAGTCCGACTCACACTTGGCATCAACTGAACTGTCAGATGTCATATTTCTGGAAAAATAGGAAAAATATCGTATATGACGCAGGACGAAACACGAAATCGTCTTTATTCATCCCTTGGCACACAATATACTATTGTTTTGTGTGCTGAAACTAAATGACATAGTACGGGTGGGTGGCGGCTATTTTAGCGACGTTTGATTATGATGATGTGAGTTTTTATTTTATTTTAGTCTCGGATATTTTACGAGTATGCTTTAGAGCACATACCTACCTATTTGTTTCGTAAAATAGTTTTAGGATTTAGTTCTATTTATAATAATATGCTCGAAGTTACATTTATGTTACTTTCCCATTATATTTTGTTAGTTATTTTCTGAAATACTCTTATTTTTTTAACTATCAACAAATGAATACAAGAAATTATAAGTATACGTAGGTACTTTAGTATGCTTATTCTTGTACCTTGTTATTATTTTCTCTGCCAGTTAAAATGATAACGCTACGTCAATAAAACTATCCTGGCGCGCTTTAATTATTTACAATTGCTATTACTTGTAAGTTGCAATATACGTATAATAGCTATCTATATCTATTATTTATTTATACATCGCCTTGTGCTCCGCTTTCCAAACCAACAGCCGTTGGTCAACTGTTGGTCTTTCCGCTTTTTATTATGCCAAGATACATTAACAAATTCTCATGATTACGTAGAATGACTAAATAAAACAAAGGCCTCTGTTGCCTGACTGTTGCCAGGTAATGGCTGGTTCACATTATTCAAGTAGCAGTGTAGTTTAAAAATCTTAATTCTAAAGTTTTGGGCGGACAGCGGACGGGACGCTGGCGGGGCGTGACGGTGAAACATGTCTGACGAGAGATATATATACGCTGTATCGCTACTTGAATATGGACAGCTGTCTTTTTATTTTGGTCTATGCTAAGACCTCGAATTCTTGCTTTGCAGGCAAATTTAGTTCACTTGTGCTTTGGATCCTAGTAGTGTTAGGTATTCAGGACCGACCCAGTCCAATGCCATCACAATGGTATGTCGACGTCATTTTTTTCAGTCCAACATTGTAATAAACTCACTGGCTCCAGCAACTTGACTGCTGGGAAAGTGTTAACCGGCCATAGGGACAAGACGTCATTGATGTCATGTCATGGCTCACGGCTGACGATTTATCTTTATTTCTCACGACAATCTTTTATTTTTTGTACAAACCCCACTTTAAAGTGAATTCTCTGCAGCAAGGTTTATTTTTTTATATATTGGAACGCAACTGCATAAAAACGAAAACATTTTTTAATTTATATATTGTGGAATAAGCTAAAAGGTTTTTAAAAATCCCGTTTCACACCCTTGATTTTCCCCGAGGATTTTGACGATCACTTCGGCGCAGTGTTGAGCGCTGTTGTCTTGATGTGCGGAGGTCCCGGGTTCGATCCCCAGCAGGGTCAATTTGGAAATTTATAATTTCTAAATCTTTCCTGGTCTGACCTGCTGGGAGGCTTAGGCTGTGGCTAGTTACCACCCTACCGGTAAAGATGTGCCGCCAAGCGACTTAGCGTTCCGGTACGATGCACTTTATAAAACCGAATAGAGGTATGGGTTTAATATAACTACCATGCCCCTAACAGGTTAGCCCGCTACCATCTTAGACTGCATTATCACTTACCATCAGGTGAGATCGCAGTCAAGGGCTAACGTGTATAATTGTTTATATGGATAAAATGGATTAAAAAAAAGTTTAATGGTACCGAGCAACATACATTCTTGCTTGTACATTCATTTTAATTTGGATTTTCAAAAGTAGCTGAAGCTAACATGTGCCAAGTTATTAGTTTTTGCATGCTACTCAAAAAAATAAATAACAAATGTAATATAGTTTATCGAGATTTTAATTCGAGGCTTCACCTTAACATGGTAAGTCATTTATCTTGAAAATGTTCATTAGGTATCATTAAGTGTTATCGCCTGAAGGTTACACCGAAGTTAACACTTTATCCTTTTTTGTTGATTTGAGGAAAACAGTATTTACCCGCTTACTTATTACAAAAATATCCAAGCCAACGTAAATACCTGTCACTTTGCAATACCTACAGTGTCGCTGTAGTGCATATTGTAGTCTGGCTTTGCGCGGTGAATATCGCAAGCTGCGAGTGCAAGATACATGTATGTAACACACTGTACCACATAGATTTGTCTACTGAGGCGGATTATAGCGAATTAAACTTCTAGTTCCTTCATTGCATATTTGAGTGTAAAGTCGATAGCTCTATTTTCAATCAATCATGGATTAGGTGGTAATTAAATAAACTATTTCATAAAGCAGTTGTTTCTCGACGCCATCCAATAAAACTTAACTAATTATTAGTTTCTCTCTCTCTCTCTCCTTTACGAAAGAAAAAGCGTTTGGAAGAAAAAATCTGCACTGTATGTACAAACACAGTCAAAAGCAAAATACTACTTTGTCTATTAGATGTATGTGACTCAGATAAATAAACAGTGGCAAATCCACTGCTTCCTGGAATACGGGTACTGACTTACGTGAGCTAAATGTCGCACGTCTTCGGTTTGACTCACGAGTGACGTCGGATTCGCACGGGTGCTGTCATTCCTACACTGATTGAATACGGTCCGAGGGAATGACGTAACATCTTATCAGTTATCATTGTTGAGAAATGAGGAACAGTTAACGTTAGAGATAGGTCCCTTGCGATCATCGCAAACGTTATTGACTATTGGTTCCCTATTTTCTTTCGTTTGTATTTGTCTGTTGAGTTAGTTTTGGTGCTTCCGTATTGTTTTGTCAATAATCGACGATTGAATCGATGAAGAACATCAGAATTGATTGTGGTCATGATTATTATTTATTAAATTCTATTCAAGGTTAAAGGGCATGGGAGGCACTTGAGGTGATTATATCTGATAGCGATTGGTATTCTAATAAGTCTAAAGTATTGTAGCCGATAATACCTATCTAGAAGGGTGGCAGGCAGCTAATCGGAAATGACACGTTAGCCGATAGAAAATAATTTAGATCATTATAATGTAGCCGTCAAAATGTGGTGTTAAACTTGGATTTTTAATTTCGTGGAATTCTGACGTTTGTGACGTTCAGAAGTCATAAACATTTTTGTTTTGTTCACATGCATCTATTACCTGAAATAAATAATTTATCATTTTTCCCAAGCAAAATCCAAATAAGTACTTATTACTTACTAAAGAATGAAATAGTCCTTTATTCGAATTAATAACTTTGCTAAGAAATGATAAAAGTAAATTATAGAAACAAAAATTAATAATGAAAAATTTTATCCATACTTACTAATATTAGATTTACAAACTAGATTCCGCGTGGATTAAGGAATTTTGATCGTCGCGGGGACTTCTTAATTTTCTGGGATGGTGCTTAGATGTCCTCCTCCGGGATACAACCTACCTCAATATCAAATTTCGTGAAAATCGGTTGAAGAGGGGCCGGGAAAGCGTAGCAGACAGACAGACAGACACTTTTTCGCATTGATAATATGCGAACAACGGGATGTATTTGTTAAAAAACTTAATAGATTTATCGCAAGCCTACATTTACTGACACAATATACCCGCATCGTCTTGTCATCCTTGGCAACATAAACTCGCAGCATTCCATAGCTATGTACACAGGTTATTGTCCATTCCACTGCCAAAAGAGGACTATAGGAAAGAATTAGATAATATATAGGTTAATAAGATATATAGGTAGAATAGGTTATATACCAAATCGCACATTCAAATGGATACAATCAGAATGTTGTGAATAATATAATTAAAAAACAACAGTCAGTACAAATTAGAAAAGATCTTTACATGGCTTATCGGATAAAATAAGTAAATATAAAGCCAGTTTGACGTATTTTGGACCTATATAAGCCTTATATAAGCCGGAGCCCTATATAAGCCCAAGCGCGACAATATTTATTTCATTAGCTAGTTAGCGACCGTACTAGCAGAAAACCGCTACAGTCAAGTCTAGGTTCCGGAACAAGACAGCCACTGCAGTCTACTCTCACGTCTAAAGCTAGGGAATCTAGGATCTTGCTAGATTCCGCCATTCATTATAAGCTAGGAGATTGATAGCCGTTGCAGTCATCTCCGATGCTTAATTTATGGTACAATACATACGAGTTGCTACCATTGACGTTTCTTTTACTTCTACCCTACAATACTTAATTATTGATAAGTAGCTGATGCTCGCGGCTTCGTCCGCGTTAAATAAGTTTTTTTTCATTGCCTTAAAAAAGGACCCATACTAATATTAACAATGCGAAAGAGTTTATGTCTGTCTGTCTACTACGCTTTCCCGGCCCCTCTTCAACCGATTTTGACGAAATTTGGTATTGAGATAGGTTGTATCCTGGAGGAGGACATAGGCAAATCCCGGAAATTTAAGAAGTTCCCGTTAGAATCAAAAATCCTTAATCCACGCGGAATCGGAAAATTCCATACCTACCTATGTAAATAAGTAGGTAAATTCTTAAATTAGGTATACCAAACGATGTTTTGTAGGTTTATCTTTACAAATAATTAAAAGTAAAACTATCACTCATCTTTGCGTTTTAGGCATAATTTTATGTTTTTAATCAAATATTTAGACGACATTAAGATCGGTAAAATAATCAACACGAATTTTCGGAATTGTTCTTACTACTAGTACTGAAGAAATTTCTAATTCATTTAGTTGATGATAGATCAAATAAATCGATTTTTAACAGTAATTTTTATAGGCAGGTAGGTACTTGGATGTCAACTTCGTGTTTTTACCTACTCGTCGGTTAGCAAGCTTATTGGGTAGATGAAGCTGCAAGTAAGTTACAGGCTACTTTATCCGTCGGTTAGTGCTACTCAGCTATTGTGAAATACACATTCACTGTTATCGTGACTTTAACCGGCGAGTAGCCTACTCGAGACTTTACTTGAAGATGGTGAATAAGGCCCTTACTCTTAATAATAATATTAAGAGTAAGTACGATAAGTACGCATTTTTTTATAATGGCTAAGTGCCAACAGGGATTTACATTTTAATAAAAAAATTTAATCTTATACAAGACAATCACTCATCAATTGGAATTCTTGTAAGAATTCTTGAATCCCATAAAGAACAGGTCAAACTATGCCATATTGACCATTTGATTGACAGTGTCTGTGACACTATCATTATAAATTGCGGTGACGATGACGAGGATGATGATAAAGATTCTGATTATTTTACTAATTCATTATTTACAAAAAAGTTTAGTGTTATGAATGGAGAAATAGAAGATAGACGATGTTTGATGGATTTTTCTTTATCCTATCTTAGCACAATTGTTCTTTCTAATTACTTTAATCTTCAGTCGGTAATAAGTATTTGGATTCTGCTTATGTATCTTATCTACATGTATGCACATTACGTATGCAAATATAAAATGTTCGTAACGTTTGTCACTTGACATTAAAATAGTGCTATACTAATTAATTAACTATTTAATGTTAACTAACACTATTATAAATTTAATCTTTAGAATCCATAGCATTACTTATATTTTATTCGAATTTGTTACCTTTTTTTGTGGGAACTGTTTTGAATATGGTATCACCAAGAAACGTCAGAATTCCACGGAATTAAAATTCAAGGTATAATTATAATTTATCTGTATTTTTAAATTACTCGAATATTATGGATCTTATCTATTGGATTATACTTTAAAAAATCATTAACGTTGGTGTACTTGCTATCGCTTATCAGCGAGGCTGAATCTATAAATAAAATTGACACGTTCACTTGTCTGCTGGTTGATTGCTCCAATAGTGATTGATTGAAACAATATAAGCAAAATATATCTAGCATCAATTATTGCTACAATCTCAATTGATACAATTTTCTGTATTTATAGTATTTTTCCTGGAGTTTTCTAATAGCGAAAGTGTGTTAGCCTGGCTATAGGAGTTGGAACTCCTATACCTTTACCTACTTTTATTCTTGCGATGACAACACACATATAATCTTCAGAAATATTGATCTTAATTTGTATTCTTAGCTGCAGTGGCCAGTGGTAGATATCGTTATCGTCAAAAATGTGGTAACTTGGTGGATCGAGACTCGTGGAGAAAGAATCCCGATAACAGATGGCGTTATCGCCGTATCGCTTATCGCGGAATAGATTGGCCGCTTGTGTGATTATTGATAAGGCTCCGATAACGTGCCAGCCTTCGACAGACGATTGTAGGATGTGAATTTACATTGTACAAATCTTAAACACTGATCTAACCGTAGTGCTTTCCTTTTCGTAGCATTCACAATAGGGAAATCTTAAAATGCTTCAAAAAAATATTATAATTGTTTTTGGACCACTTTTAAGAGTTTAGGATTTGGGAAAGCAGTGCAGTCCTTTTTATAGCATTCTTTACTAAAAAATCTTTAAAATCAGTTCACAAGATGATATCACACCATTTTTGAACCTCTTCCAAGGATTGCAGGATAGATTGGCCGAATTTGAAGTAGGTTTTGTGAATTTGTCCTATACAAGTTAATTATACTTGACAAGAGTTCTAATATTTCAGAGTGCATACTATCAAGGATATTGTTTTTGTATTGCTATTAATAGTTTTTATCCTCTATCCTCAAATTGATTTTGGTTATATTGTTCCAGCTGCAGCGGGCACAATAAATAACACTTAGTTTGGCATTAATTACAGATACGCCAGTCAAATAATAATGTTAATTCGCAACAAATTCAATCGTGTTTACCATTTTGCATAACGCAGGTGTATGAGCAATTAAAAATAATGGTCTGTTAGTTGCAACAATAAATAACACATCTTACAAACGAATGGATGTGAATTGTTTACTGTAGTTAGGTACTGCAGAGAATGACAGGACTACTGTTAATTTTTACGAAAGATTTGTTCCCCAAGCTCCCAAACTACAGGGCAGTACCATCGACCTCAATTTATATAGACGGGCCCTGTCAAATCTATTGGCTGAAAGGACATGACCAGTAATTGCCCTCCGATTCGGGACAATGCACAGGATTTCCGTTTTTACAGTAAGGTTTAAAAATTCAAAACGAAATTATTATGGATTTATTATTCCAAATAAGGTCAGGGTTCAAATGACAAAAAAAACAGTACGTTTATTGTTTAAATCTTGAGCGTCCGCTTTCCTCTTTAAGCACTACTCCATTTTGACGTTCCATTATATCCATGCCTATTAATAATCTTGTAACCCTACATGAATACCATTTAAGTACCTTAGTCATTATATTATGAATGATTTATTTTTGATCAATTAAATAGTAATGAAAAGGAAATGTATATTTTGTTTATAATTATTTTTATTTTTTGACAAGTCTCAAACTAATAGATCGAACAAAGCATTTTGAAATACTGCGTTTAAAGGAACGCCCTTTCACATTGCATATGCCGCCATCTATGGTCGAATAGTTGAACTGGAACGCCCTTTCACATTGCATATGCTGCCATCTGTGGTCGAATAGTTGAACTTGTTAACAAATGTAGTGAGCAATACTTAAAAATATTTTCTAGACTCACCACAATACATAGCGCCATCTAGTGTGGGAAAGCAGTTTTTAGTGAAACTTTTTTTATTTATTTTCTCAGTTTTCAGAGCCTTCAGACTCCTGAAACTTTTTTATCTGAAAACTATAAAATATAACAATTACAATAATAAAGAAATAATACTTGAAAATATTTTTTTAGACTCGCTCAACACAATAAATAGCACCATCTAGTGAGGGAAAGCAATCTTTTGGTGAAACTTTTTTTGTTCATTTTCGCAGTTTTCCGAGCCTTCAGACTCCTGAAACTTTTTTATCTGAAAACAGTGAAATATTACAATTACAATAATAAAGAAATTATTGCTGAACATTGATTTTTGACACCTAGGCAAGCTGCCATAGTTCCACCGGTCAAGTCCTTTACAGTCGTAGCAAGAACGGTATAAAACCACCTATAATTATAATGAAATTTGAAACTGAGTGTGTTTACAATGGCGCAAAATGTTCTGTGCAGGTATTCTGCGACATCGTGGTCCGCGACGGTGAGATGGTGTGCGTGGAGCTGGTGGCTCGAGGTCGCGGCGGCGCAGCGCAGGCCGTCATCTTTCTCGGCTCCATACGATACGATGCCCTCACGAGAGTCTACGACGCGAGGGTGAGCGAACCTCTGAGTTTTATGTCAGCCTGGTACCTTGTAACACCTGTGTGGAAGCGGTGGCGCACGTTGGTGTTTCTAGGTCCACACTCCCCATTCTTAAGACGCGCTTGGTGTGGGTGAGTGAGGAACTCTTTAAGTTTTCTGTCAGCCTAGCCTAGTACCAAAATAATACATTATATGTTTGTGTGGAACTGGTAGCGCTGTACGCAATACTAATGAATCTTGGTGATTTAATAATATGTGAACTTGACTCTGACTCATGTGACTGATGATACCAACCTTATCAACTGCTGTGGTAATTAGGTATGCGAGAGAGAGAGTAAGTACGTTTGTATGATCGTGATGATTTTGATACATCGTACCTACATTCCAGTTACTAGGATTACCGTGTTAGGTTTGCTACTTATCCACAGTAAAAACTACATTCCGTATGCTCGACATAGAGCATGCATCTTTGATGATTCAAAAGTGGTTGTAAAGTCTAAACAGTGACTGTTAGTCGACCTCTGTAACGTTTTCTGTAACGTTTCTAGGTTGACGCAGAAGTTAAAAGATTATTGCTACAATAGACACGTCACTTCAAACTAAATTGTCTCAACTTTCAATCAGTCCGTCGTCCGAAGTCGTCAATTAAGTATCGCGAAGGTCGTATAGTAATTAAGTTGCAGATTTAAAAAAAAACTGCTAATTACATCGTGTTTAACTAATCGTGATTTACCTACTACTTTATGACTCGTATTTGGGGGCTAAAATTAGAACCATTCACAAACATTACGTGTTTGTGGTGTTTGCGGGTTTGAATACTTTGTCTATTGATTTGGTTTTTAAGCTATTGCATAGCTTCTATCGCGGGCCGGCGTGGAGACCGAATCCAGAAATTCCGTAACGAAAATAACCTAACACCCCCCACTCCGACCGGCACAGCGGTGATACTTTTTAGTTTTGTCATCTATCGATGAATAGCAGAACTTTTAATGACTTTTTGAAATATCACGCTTGTCTCTTTAGTTCAGCAACTCGTCTCTAGGTGGCATTGGTTGTATCGGCGTTACTGCGCATGCGTAATCCCCCTCTTCGCCCCGCAATCTGGTGACTCATGCCTGCTTAGAGTTTCGGCGTTAGGGCACCTCCTCTTTGTATTTACTTCATGGTACGACCACAGAGTACATTATATATGCTGGGTACGACTCTGCGAAGCTTGCACGAATCGAGACGAGCTGCTCCGAAATCGGACGAATACGTAATCTATGTAACAACAGTGAATATCTGTACTCGTATAATTTGTGTACAGTGTTTTATTTATTTAATAAAAGAAAAACAAAACAAAGGAAAAAAAATACTGCATAAATAAAATAAATAAATAATTATAATTGCATAAGTTGATAAAAACAGCTATGCAATAGCTTTACCGCGGCAGTCTCCGAGTGCCACACGTCTTTTTTTTATTTTACTTTGTGTGCACCTATATGAAATATTTATATAAATTAAACTATGTTCGCGTTTTTAACCGATCCTGAAGAAGGAGATCCTCAATTTGGGTGCGAATGGTTTTAACAATTTATATGTTAATTAGATTTAGTTAAATAGTTTTATCTAATAAATGTCTGTAAGATTATGATTATGGCATATTATCCATACAGATAAAAGGATAAACAAATTTATAGACATATCAAAGATATATTAAGGGTCTAGAAACTTGACATGTTTTTTGGAGGTAACCTATCTCTATTACGTTAATTTTTTCACCTGATCATGGAATAGTTTTGTAGGAATAAATTAGCAAAATGGATAAAAGGTATAACCTACAATTCCCAATAATTCGACATAAACGCTGCCGACTGTAGAATTACAATTCAGCCAACGACGTCAGAGTGTGACGTCATTCGCCCACAAGGCGAGGATCGCCCGGAATGTGGCCTTGGCCAAGGCGCAGGGCGGGATCGGTTGGATTTCGATTTCAGTGCGAAGTGTACTAATGTTTCGTGTCAGTGGGTCAGCAGTTAGCACTGGTCGCGCGTGACATCAGCTGAGCACGCCACGACTAACGCTCGATGGGCTCCTATAGAATTAAGTTTATTCCAAGGACCTTTTTATCGGGTCGAGTAATTTTACTTTAAAATTGTACTTGATACTTTCTTTTCGGTACCTTTAGGTGGAACCAATATTCGCCGGCTGTAGGTATTCCCTCTTAACTAAGACAGACATGTGACTTTTCAAGGGACACAAACAGATTCGTTCTAAAGTTGGCACCGGATTGGTGGTTCCCCTGGTTCTCGAAAATCTCACTGTAATACAGATTTATAATCTGTAGGTACAGATATTCAATGTTGAAAACTCTTTAAAGAAGAACACATGATCAGTGAAATATTTATACAATTTAAGAGTCTTGAAGATTCAGGAATATCAAATCAAGGCTAGAGTAAACAGACCGTAGAGAGAGTTCCTGGAAATACTACTTAGGTAGAACACGAAAATCTGTATTCATTCACTAAGGCAAGGCCAAGAAGTGAGAAGTCAGTCTTTGTCATTAGGCAGTAACCGTAAAATGGGAGGGCGGCGAAAGTGTGCAGCGTCGTAACGTCACGAATATCTCCCACGCGCCAGTATTAGCAGTAGGTGTGGCAAAATGGAGTTAGATCTATTTGCTCCGATATTTCTACTTAGAAATAGCTGGGTTAACGCTTCATGGTGAATTCGTGACTTCACATTGAAACCTTACCTCAAGGGTAATTCCTTCCAGTGATACATGTGAAAATATAACTAAAAACTAAATACTTATTTACATGTGGGAAACTGAGCGTGTCTGCGTGTGTGTGTGTGTGTGTGTGTGAGTGTGCGTGTGCGTGTATGTGGGTAGGTGTGTGTGTGTTAGTGCATGTGTAAGAGCGTGCAATGCTATTTTTTTATTTTTAAAATATTTTCAGTTGCATCGTTGCCCTTAAGGTGCTAGCCAGCTTTTATGAGATTTAGCCAGGTTAAATTTATTAATTTTTTCGAATTTATTTCTTTGTTAGCCCTACTGAATATATTATATGCATATGATGAGCTGCTGAGATGATGAAATAAATGAACAAGAACCTAAATATCTTTAGCTTTTGTCATCAGTGTCACTTCTATACTATGCGATGTTTGGAAGGTATGTAGGGCTGCGATATCAACAAGTCGCCGCGACGCCGCGTCGCCACGCCGGCCGGCAGCAACGAGACGGAACCATAGTAATGACTGGCCTGCCGAGGTCGCGGATAGGGCGCCGTCACAAGTTTTGACGTCTTTTCCACGTGCTAGGTTATATTATTCACTGAGATAACATATTTTGCTGATAGGTTTAGTTGATTTTTGCATAGGTAGGTTTCAGCTAGGCCCTATCCGTCCAAGGGTGCTGTTAAGTATTTTTGAGAATTTTACCTACAGTTACAATTAGAATTTTACCTACAGTTACTGCCTCGTTGGTCTAGCGGTTAGCGTAGTCGACTGCGGATCACGAGGTCCTGGGTTCGATTCCCGGTCGGGCGTACAAAAATATTAGGTATTGGGTTTTTCAATTAAGAAATTCTCAGTGCCAGCCCGGAGTTGGAAGTTGGCGGTGTTTCACCCCCGTGCCTCGGAGAGCACGTTAAGCCGTCGGTCCCGGTTATTATCACTAACATGATAATAGTCGTTAAAGCCCGCCAACCGGCATTGGAGCAGCGTGGTGGGTCTAAGCTCTAATTCCCCCTCTCCTATGAGAGTGGAGGCCTGTGCCCAGCAGTGGGACGTTAATGGGCTGTAGTGGTGGTAGTGGTGGTACCTACAGTTTCTCACATTTGTTTAATACATCTAAACTGACTTATTGAACAGACCCTATCACTAAACATCTGCGTTATTTATGCACTAGTTGATCAGCAGATCCAGCTGTAGATTTCATGTCTTAGTAGCCGGTGACTGGCCGACCAATGACGACATCCAATTTTGGTGATTTGCTTTACACCCACCTTAAATGTGACGGATAGGGCTTTTTTTTTCGAGGGGGAATCTTAGAGATTAGAGATATCGGAGCCTCCCAATATGCAGAGGGTGGCCACCGAGGGGGTTTTAGTAGGTACAAATCTTACATAACCCGACTTCTCCCCCAGAAGTTGGGTATCTTAGGAAGATTTCCCCCTCGAAAAAAAAGCCCTATCCGTCATATTTAAGGTGGGTGTAAAGCAAATCACCAAAATTGGATGTCGTCATTGGTCGGCGAGTCACCGGCTTCTAAGACATGAAATCTACAGCTGGATCTGCTGATCAACTAGTGCATAAATAACGCAGATTTTTAGTTATAGAGTCTGTTCAATAAGTCAGTTTAGATGTACCTATTAAACAAATGTGAGAAACTGTAGGTACAATTCTCAAAAATACTTGACAGCAATAATTAATTATTGGTGTCGTCAGAATGCGATTTTAAATTTGTTCTAAGATTTCATTGTAAACTGACTTATTGAACAGACTTCATGTTATTATAGATAATACGACCTGTATCAGTAAGCGCAGTGTGAGATTATCTTTAGCCCGCTGGACCGATGACTGAAGAAGGTGGCAGGAAGCGAATGGATGAAGAAGACGGAGGACTGTCGCGCCCTGGACTTGGCCTATTTCAGCAGAGTACGCATACGATCTGATGGATTGGGATTGGATAGACTATATGAGAACACTTAGAACTATGGCCGGTTCATTGGCCGATAATTGCTGCGACAGTCTATTCCGACAACCAAGAGTGATAAATGATGCAGATCATTATAATTGGTCATAAGAATTATCACTGTACGAAAGTTTACCCGTCAGTCGCAACAGGCACAAGCGGCAGTAAATAACGTCTAATTGATGCCTAAAAGGCATGCAAGGCAGGGTGAGCTTACAACAATATAATAAATCACTGTTCGTAGTTTGGATGTAGATTGTAGGGCGACACGCCCTAAAAGCATATATAATTTCCACTTCTAGGTCAATCGAATTCTCTGAAACCCTGAAAAGAGGTGTAAAATTGCCTTTAAAAGTAACGGTCTCATATTCGAGGTCGACAACCGAAACAGATGTCTTCTGGGCAATCTGGGGTAAACCTACACCCTACCATTGCCCCTTGTCGTGATTTGCAGACGATATTTTTGTGGTTAACTTTGATTGCCGACAGCCCAACATCTACTTAGTTGATTTCTTCTCTTGCATAACTTTGAAATGGTATTTAAAAGGATATTCAGAACTTCAGACACGATTATGTTTTGGACAATTTCGTTGTAGGCTAAGTTTAAAAGGACTTGACCGGTGGAACTATGGCAGCTTGCCTAGGTGTCAAAAATCAATGTTCAGCAATGATTTCTTTATTATTGTAATTGTAATATTTCACTGTTTTCAGATAAAAAAGTTTCAGGAGTGTGAAGGTTCGGAAAACTGCGAAAATGAACAAAAAAAGTTTCACCAAAAGACTGCTTTCCCACACTAGATGGCGCTATTTATTGTGTTGAGCGAGTCTAAAAAAATATTTTCAAGTATTATTTCTTTATTATTGTAATTGTTATATTTTATAGTTTTCAAATAAAAAAGTTTCAGGAGTCTGAAGGCTCTGAAAACTGAAAAAATAAATAAAAAAAGTTTCACCAAAAACTGCTTTCCCACACTAGATGGCGCTAGTTATTGTGGTGAGTCTAGAAAATATTTTTAAGTATTGCTCACTACTTTTGGTTGAGAAGTTCAACTATTCGACCACAGATGGCAGCATATGCAATGTGAAAGGGCGTTCTTTTAAACGCAGTATTTCAAAATGCTTTGTTCGATCTATTAGTTTGAGACTTGTCAAAAAATAAAAATAATTATGAACAAAACATACATTTCCTTTTCATTACTATTTAATTGATCAAAAATAAATCATTCATAATATAATGACTAAGGTACTTAAATGATATTCATGTAGGGTTACAAGATTATTATTAGGCATGGATATAATGGAACGTCAAAATGGAGTAGTGCTTAAAGAGGAAAGCGGACGCTCAAGATTTAAACAATAAACGTACTGTTTTTTTTTGTCATTTGAACCCTGACCTTATTTGGAATAATAAATCCATAATAATTTCGTTTTGAATTTTTAAACCTTACTGTAAAAACGGAAATCCTGTGTATTGTCCCGAATCGGAGGGCAATTACTGGTCATGTCCTTTCGGATGGATATATAAAGATATGCCAAAAAGCGATAGCATTCCAGTACGATGCCGTATAGAAACGTATGAGGGGTACTCATACCTACCCCTAAAAGTTTCCCGATACAACCTTTAACTGCATCCAGGCTTTGAAGTTAGATCGCAGTCAAGGGCCAAATTGTAGTAGAGTAAAAAACACAGTAAGGGACTTTATTATGACCACCTTATCGGCAGTACAGGTAGGCACACAATCACTATGTATAATGTTATGGTGAGCGGTCGAGTCAGAGGGCACGCGCGCGGCGCCAGGTGTTGTGTTCGTTAGGCTGAGCTGTGCACTGTACTGTGTACAGGCAGCCGCGTGCTACTCTTGTTTACTACGCAGCTATCGACACAACGCCCATTGTTTCCGAGCTTTCAAAATACACACGCGTTGCGATATTCACTTTTTATGTATATGTAGCACCTTTATCTCATCCCGTCCAATGGAGTTGTCATTTTGTTGTTTTTGCAGAAATTTTGCAATGATGGCCGCTTTGACGCAGCGTTTCTGTCCAATATCATATCAATATTTCAATCAAAAATGCGCATTGCATTGAGAAAATCGCCTTTTTGAGTTTCATTGAAATAATTAAATTACTACAACGCCAGCTCAGACTATATAAAGAAAGAAATGTGTAACAATGAGGAGTAGTGGTTTTTTTGGCCAATATAGACCTCCCGTGTTTGGTTCCAAGTAGTTCTTTTGTTAAGGTAGATAGATAGATGGATAGATACTAGGTAGAAAGACAAATTCTTTATTGCCACACAAGCGTGAAGATGTAAAGTAAACAGTTAAAAAGTACAGAAAACAGAGTGCGCAAGGGCGATCTTATCACTAAAAGTGATCCCCTCCAGATAACCCGTCCAGTATAAATCTTTAAAAGGAGCGGGATAGTGCAACAACTTAATATGATCATACAATAGTATAAATAGTGAGATGCTAAACAGATAGGTACAATACTTATATGCAGGATTAATTTGTTTATTCCCATTATCCCTTAACGAAATCAAACCCTTGAACTCAAATAATAGGTACCTTATGGTCAGTGGCGTGCAGTTCATAGAGGCGTTAAAGCATTGCTTACCCAAATGGGCTCGTTCTTCGTCAAAACAGCTAGTAAATAGGTATTCTGACTAACTAATGCCTACCCTAGCTTCAAAACCTGTGCACGCCACTGCTTATGGTGTTATGATAGGACTATGGTAAGTCTAATGGAAAGCCATGTTTTTGCGTGCCCCATGTTCGCACGATGTTATTATTGTAAGGCTTTGTATCGAGTCTAGACGCAGATTCCACTCACACTAGCCTATATCGTGTTGACACTATCACAACACCTAGTTATGGGTCGTTCACCTCGTTGGACACACGCCTAGAATTAGCATGTGTAAACTACTTATTCTATTTATTATTGATAACGATTGGTGATGTGTGCACGTTATTTTTGGAAGGATGCTAGGAGAGGATATTTGAAATCATTTATGGAAAGGTTGTATTGTCAAGAAGGTACAAAACAAGCTTGTGAAGGGTCTAAGTTCATTTGGGTGAGTCGACCCGAGCATTATATTTGTAAACACATTGTAAGCACGATAACTACTTTTAGTAATTAGGCGTTGCTGGTGGAGCTGATGAAAGTATCAACCAGTCTCTGACTTTGTATTTCAATGTCAAACGTTCCAATATGAATATTATAGGGCATATAAAAAGAGATACATATATGATTCCTTCTGTGAAACTAACATCTATGTATCTATGTAGGTACATACCTATAATATGTAAATTGGAACGAATTTTTATGCCTGTTAAGATTTCTTTAAGGTTTATTTTTCAAATAGATCTACTAGTGACGCTGTCACCAGGTCAAATAAGTTAGTGTGACTATATTCACTACTAAACAAATTTCATTTGATTTGATATCACTTTCATTTTTAGGATAAAAAAAAGAAACTGAGTTGCGAGTTGCGAGTGACGCGTGGTAGTCCGAAACAAAAAGTGACTTGCATGTTTCAGACATGACTTGCAGTTTCAACCCTGCAAGGCGAATACATCTACTTTGAAATATTGTAGCGTGTATTTGTATTTTGTACGTACAGAATGTGGGCGTACTAAAGTCCGAAAGGTCAAAGGTTCAGCACTACCTGTTGCATTATTTTCGTACGTACTCCTATCATAATAATTAAGCATAGGTATAACTATTCATAAATCTTATGAGTGGGAGATCCTGGGTTTGATTGATTATATTATTGTACTAGCCGACTCGCCGCGACCGCCAGCTTCGCTCGGTTACCTTAGTCCTTACATACTACTACTGTGATACTACGGTAGGTATCAGGGCCTTTGCACTTAGAACATTTTTCTGTTGTATGGGGATGTTAGTTCCACAACTCCCTAAAGGATGGCGCTCATGGCGCTTATCTTGTACTGAAAGTATGTATACTTAAAAGTCTGTGATCAGGGTCTGTGATGGCGCTGAAATAAGTGTTCGTTCAGAAGCTTGTGTTTTAGATAAATTAATGATTTTGCCATTTATATAAACACAAAGCTAATAATATATAAAACTATTTTTTTGAGCAGAATATGAGATCTTAGATAATTTATAAAGATTTATCTGTTATAAATTTAGTTAAGTGGAATGAGTTAGAAGTTTAATGAAACATTTGTGTTTTAATTTCCAAACGTGGACAGCCGCCATTTTAAAGTTTGAAATTCGACATTGACATTGACGGTTTTTGGCATGCCGGATGCCGGGTGGACAAAATTATTATTTTTTGATAAATTCGTTACAATGTGAAACTATATTAATAGAGTGTGTAATAAGTGTGTACGATGTGAAAAACATGAAACTGTGGAATAATTGTTATGCTTTATGTATATTTTTTGTAATTGAGAATATAAGAGAAAATAATCAACATGCGTTTCATTTACTAACATCTGAACATCTTTACAGTTTGTGTTTATCGTATAATAATTTATCTTAATTATTACAAGGTCACATAATTCTATAGTTGCAGAATTAGGTGATCTTCTAATAATTAAGATAAATTATTATACAAAATACACTTTATAATATATAGTACTATAGCATTGTGTTACGGTTATATATATACATATTTTAGTTGGACAACTTCCCGATAGATGTCGCTGTACATTGAAAGTCGAGTAGCAACTCTATACCAGTATATATAATGTACTCTGTGGTAGGTATGTACCTAATTATTAAGCTATAGCATTCATCTCATTTGTGTAAACCATTGAGGAGGTCTTCACTAAATTACAAGGGTCTTACCTGACAGCACTAATTTTAAAGAAAACTAATTGACAAAATCGGAGTGCCTAGTGGGACTTTTATCCCATTCGATCGCGAACGTTATACCTAGTAAAGTATGGAATTGTTAAGCACTTGACAGCTGGCGCTCGATCACTTCCCTATAAATGGTAGTCGCGATCGAATACTTAAGAAAACGCTCACTTGGCTGGCTGCTGTTCATATTTCACAGACTTGACTAAAAGCCATAAAATTTATGGATTTTAGTCAATTAAGTCTGTGAATATGAAATCAATACTTTCAATTGTATTTGTGGCATAAATACAATTGAAAGTATTGATTGATCCTGGCTGTTTAGCGATAAGGCGATGCATGGGCTTAATAAAAATGGCCATACACCCCTTTTAATTTGCATTATCACTTTCCACCAGTCGAGGGCTAACTCGTATCCGGATAAAAAAATTATGACATTTTGCGAAATACAGCCATTAATCAAATTGTAACTGAGGCACAATCTGCAAGAAAATGCAGGCCCACTTAGCTTTGATACAGTTCGCCTCCTTGGCGTTCTGCCTACGGAGCTATCTGATACATCCATCATTGTTTATTTGACAGAGGACAGCATATTCGTTATGTAGCGTTCCTATCAGTTCTTTGTTTTGGATTTGAGATAACTTTCTAAAATGAATAATACATTATCTGAACTGAGAGCTCAATAAAGGGGGCATTTTTTTTAACTGCATTGATTATTTAGTGATCGAAAGAATAAGTCTGGTTCAACCGTTGTAGGATGAACGGTTATATCTAGCGGTATTCTCAGAAAACAGCGATAACGCGATGCAGGCTAATAGATGATTCATAGCTCTCAGTACTATATCTATAATGTGTCAAAGATACAATCGCTATCTACATAGAAGTCCCACAAACTTATCATTACCCGGTGACAGCGGCGCTAGTATGTATTAATACACAACTATACAGTCATAAAAATTAGTTCCAAATTTGACCACCGGGTCAGATAAGTTTGTGGGAATACAAAGTGCTTACTGCCACCGACGGCCTTCAGAGTTGTGTAGCTTGAAGCCATGATGTATAATATAGGTGGTGTTGTTTGTTGGCAGCAATCGTCGCTGTCGACGAAGGTGGCGCAACGGATGTCGTTCGGTCTGCTGGGGCGCGCGTCGGCCGCAACGCGCTGCGAGTTCGTGCGCATGAAGGGGCCCGGTGGCAAGGGGCACGCAGAGGTAACATATGGCGTTACAATACGTGTTCTCAACGTCGTAGTCTTGTGGCGGTGTTCACAGTGTCCACATAAGCCAATAGACGGCACTACTGGTAGCGCACGAAGAACACGGAGAGCCCGCATCGCGATAACGACGTTTTCCCTACGCTATACGACTTCTAAAGACTGTTCCATTGGTTATGTCACCGTAAGATTGTAAAAACCGATAGATTATAATCTAAATCGCGAAATTGGAAACTGTCGAAAGATTGTGAACCGTTCAATGAAATATTCAATATATTTACGTTTTCTTGTAGGTTAGGTTAGGGTTCGACATAAATAATCAGGTAGTGCACTTAGGTTTTGTCGGGTTAATATACCTAGCATATTACAATCTACCGAAAAATAATGCGTTAAATTGTAATCTTTCGACAGTTTGCAATTTCGCGAGTTAGATTATAATCGAACGGTTTTTACAACCTTACGGTGACAGTTATATCTTATGATCTTTTTATATTTCCCAATTGAATAACTTTATTTTTCCAGAACTAGAGCCATGATAATTTAAAATTGCCGATGTTGTGCCATCTATGAACACAATTGTAAACATAGGCCAAAGAAAAAAAAATCTAGTAAAAACTGTGTTCATGTCATTTCTGTTTGATAATCGACTGATATTAGTATTTAGCGTTCAAGTACAGGATATGCCTGAAATTATACTTAACTTACATATTTTGATATAAAGTAGTATTTGAGATAACATCCGGGAGACAGTTGGTCTACGAAAACCAACTTTGGTAGACCTCGAATCGTAAATGTTTGTAGAAAAAATGTAATAAAAATGTTTTTGAATTCAAGTTGAAAGTAGCTTTTCGAGGACAAGCTTAAGTAAAGCTGAAAAAAATACTGTATTTTTTGAAGTAATTATTTTTATTAATGCAGAAGGTATAGGACTCTGGCAGATGGACTGATGGACGGACAGACGGACGTGTGCCGATTCACCCAAGTATACTCGAGAGACCTTCGCTTCGCTTGGTCAATAAATTCAGCCAATTACAAAAATTTGGATCGTAGCAAAGATTGATACAGCTTTTTGAAAGAAAGAAAGAAAAATCTTTATTTGAGGCACTGCACAAAAATAAAGTTAACCTTAACACATACAAAATCAACTGTATTGAACCTGTGCAACAAACAGGTAAGCCGTTCAGCTAGTGTTGGGACTCCGGGCCTCTCAGACACGAAACCACTATAGTGGCGCACATCTGAGGTACCAGGTGCCCCAACGCTGATTTTCAGTGGCCGCCTTTTTGCGAACGTCATTGGCATAGTAGAATATAAAAATAAACTTTTGACTGGTGTTACTGGTGGTGGCGCCCAATGATGTGGCCTATGAAGCAACGCGTCTGCCTTGCAAATGCGTACGTCTAAAATACGTTGTCAGGAGTAATAGGCCTATTACACTGCACTTTTCACAGGGACCCTTACATTTGATTCAGTGTAGTGTAATAATATTTAGGGAGGAAGGGTCCCTAAATCGGTCGGTGTGTAATAAGCGACGCTCTAACTAGCGGCCACGCCCACCGTTACCACAGGCCCCTGTTTAATAGTGCAGTGTAATAGGCCTCTAAGTCAGGAGAGCGTGTTCCGTATTGCAGGTGGCGGTGTCCCGGCCGCGAGCCTCGGGCGTGCACACGCCTTGCTCGGAGCCCGGGCTGGCGGCCGCGGAGCTGTGGGACAGCGACTGGGACGAGGACCCTGATGAGCTCTTCCTATACAGGCATCAGGTGACTGACGCAGCGCATACCCAGGCGGGAGCGGAAGTGGAAGCGGGAGAGGAAGATCTTCTAGGCGTGTTACACTGCACTTTTTACAGGGCCCTGCGGAAAGGTGGGCGTGGCCGCTAGTTACAGCGTCGGTTACATTTGAATCAGTGTAGTGTAATAAGATATAGGGAGTAAGGGTCCCTAAATCGGTCCTTATTGTTGTGTAATAAGCGACGCTCTACCCTTACATTTGAATCAGTGTAGTGTAATAAGATATAGGGAGTAAGGGTCCCTAAATCGGTCCTTATTGTTGTGTAATAAGCGACGCTCTAACTATCGGCCACGCCCACCCTTATATTAGGGCCCTGTAAAAAGTGCAGTGTAATAGGCCTATTCCTCCTAACCTGTGTTATGCTCGGGGACCCCAGCTGGGCCAACTGTTGTGGCTTGAAAGTCTATGTTTAGTTCAATTCCGAAAAAACTTTGTAGTTCAATTCGAAAGAACTTTGTAATCATAATTTAAGCGGCGGCACGTGATTAGCTAATGTTAGTACTTTGTTTGGGCTGCGTCGTGTTTCCATCTTAGATCTAACAGTGCCATCTATTATCGATATATAATGTAGGTGTGTGTGTGTGTGTGTGTCCCCTGCACGCACACGATATTTCGATTAGATCGTTACGAAGAGGATAGTTAAAGCAATATAAGCTCAGGATCAGGCAGCTTGCATCCGATGATTTTAACAGTTATTTTGTGTGTGTCGCTAATATAATGCTAAATAGCTAAATGGCAAAAAGCCTTACAGAATCCCTGGGTTGATGTTCTCTTCTCTAGGTATCAACGTGTACCACGAGGCGGCATCTTTAGCCAACTGTCTCTTGCCAACCAATATCGTTCGATACATACCGTACCCCACATGCGTTATTGTAATTTACTGCTACAATTTACAATCTGACACAATGTAAATATATGACACTCGTATAAAAGTGAGGCCATATTATATGTGTTGTGATTGAGATCGTCATATCTGTTACAGGCAGAGTTTACGATACGAATGCCCGTTTTTGATTAACTAAATTTTAGCGATCTTGGACGACAATTTACACCTAAGTTTTCTTGACCTCCATTTAAGAAAGACTTTGATGCGCGGATAGAGAAAATATATTATTCATTCAATTAATAATTTGCGTTTGTCTGCCAATAAGAAAATTGCGACTATCGCATCGATTGTATCAAATATTCATAGTGAAGCTCCCACGTGTCTGCAATCATCAGAGTTATATTTGTAAAGTTTATTTTGGAACGCACGCTATTAACCTCAGACTGTCGCGGGAGTATACTGTATAAACCGCACGCGATATAATTATGTTTACCAATAAACTATGTAGTGAAGAACATCGATTTATTTTAGATTCGCTGACTCGTCTTGGTTTTGCTCGGATGGAACTTTTGAAAATCTTTTGTTTTTACGAATTTTTCTCTATAACGTAAGCCCCCACCGATTGCAGCAAACGTAGATTATGGTCCATCTAAATCGTCATACATTTATTTAATGCCTTATTTTGTGAAAAAAAACTCCAAAAAAGTTTGTGCAGCAGAACTTCGGAAAAGAAGCCTACGAGAGAATGAAATAAATAAAACGTCTATTCTATCTCATTCTCTTGCGGGCTAAATCCTATTTATGAATATGTTTGTCTCTTATTGGTGTCGCTTTTTCGTTTCATTTTATCGATTCGTTGAATTTTCAAATCACAACGATTCTAAAAAAGTTTCACTTCAAAAAATCATTTTATCATGAATGCGTCAGTGCTTTCACAGGCTGTTCACCCGGTACCACGTGAAGCAGGAGGAAGGGTAGCCTTTGAGATTTGTTGTAGAATTTCTCTTAGCTTTAGTTTTAAGATACCGTAACTGATTATCCATCATGTTTTATAAGTTGGTGGATGTCAATAAGTGTACAGTGTAACAAATTTTAATAAATAAATATTTATCGATTGATTGAATTGCAATCATTTCGGATCCACTATTCCATTGCATCATTTCTCCTTCCAAGTGCCATTCAATTTGGCATCTATGAAATTCCATGACTACCACCGGTTCGGAAAAAAGATTCTACTGAGAAGAACCGGCAAGATAATCAGCAGTTACTCTTTTTAAAAAGAAAAAAGAATGGTACAATATGTAGCCAACACATACGTAATTTAACAAGAATTACACTGACTTGTGGGTTGCCGGATGCAAAGCATGCAACCATCCATGCAACTTTGCCATTAAGGATATTCAATATTCATAATAGCCTTAACGAATGCTGTTTTACACAGTGTTTAAATAGGGATGATGCCTATATCAAAAATAATTTATTTCTAACTGATTATTACAAAGAGGGTCTTCCAAAAGACCTAAAATTCACATCCTCGGTTAGATTTAAGTTTGATAACGATTATGCTATATATAGCTCGATTACCAATCACTGACTCACTCATTGACATAATTGTTCTCCTAGAAAGAAACAGAAAACGATACAATGATGAAACTCAAGTGTATAATATAGATTAAAGAAAGAAGTGCGTTGAAATTTGATGACGTCACAATTGCGAATTTCATACAGCTTCCATATTAGAAGAGCTTTTTTAAGTTTGATAAAGAGTTTGCTGATTTGATCAAGTTGTCGTCATCCCTATTGATGCAATATTGCCTTGCTCTTGTACAAATATATTATAATATAATATATTTGTACAAGAGCAGGTGATATGGCTCGACCGTAATAAAGGATGATCATCCTCCGAGCGGGTGTTGTGCTCGGGGACCACTGGTCCGACCGTTCATCTTTGGAGGTCGTATATATAGCGTAATTCAGAGAACGCTTCGTAATCGTAGTTGGGCTCTTTGTGGTCGTACTAGTAAAGCCATCTATCGGATTATGTGCGGACTGCGAAGACCGCCACATATTCAATATTAATAATAGCCTTAACGAATGCTGTTTAACACAGTGTTTAAATAGATGCGATATTGAAGCGTGTGAGTGAGTGAGCGTGTGATCGGGTTCCAGCGGCGGCTGAGCGACCCCAGCGCGAATATCGCGACGTTCGTACGCGGCGGCTGGCGCGCGCGCGACAAGGAGCGCGACAAGAGTCGCTCCGAGAACGAGGGGCTCGACTCGCTCTCCGACGCGTGCGCGGAGGTCGAGGCCGGCGACCTGCGCGACGGTGAGTGCGCCGCTTATAGGCCTATTACATTGCACTTTTCACAGGGACCCTTTCACTTGAATCAGTATAGTGTAATAACATTTAGGGAAAAAGGGTCCCTAATTTGATCCTTATTGCTGTGCAATAAGAGACGCTCTAACTAGCGACCACGCCCACCCTTACCACAGGGCCCTGTGGAAAGTGCAGTGTAATAGGCCTATTAACGCTACACATAACCTTTAGTCGTTCATCTTAATAATACTTCCATTTGTCATCACAAAGATGTTTCATGATCATCATTCAGACAGAATGTTTTTTCTTTTATATAACTACTAGAGGTCGCCCGCGACTTCGTCCGCGTACAATTTCTGATTTCCTATGAGATTATGAAATTTTCCCGTTACAAAAAGTCTATCTAAAGAGGCTAATTATTAGCTTATGCAGGTTTTATTATTTAAAACTTATAACCGAAATGCTGAATTTTCATGTCTCTTACTACAAAAACATAGGACTTTCATACAAATTTTCAACCTCGATTTCACCCTTTGTGGGTAGGTTTTCGTAAAATTGCTTTTACTGGTTATTATTATTTAAAACTAAAATCTAACATCAATCCCGATTTTCAAGTCTAACTACAAAACCATAGAGCTTTTATGTAACTTTCTAACCCCCATTTCACCCTCTTCGGGGTAGATTTTCGGAAAATAGGCTTATACAGGTTATTTTTATTTAAAACCAATAACCTTAATACCGATTTTCAAGTCTCTAACTTCAAAAACTTAGAACTTTCACGCAACCTTCCAACCCCCATTTCACCCCCTTTGGGAAAACTGCTTATACAGATTTTTATTATTTTAAACTATTAACTTAAATGCCAATTTTTATGTCTTTAACTTCTATAACAAAGGACTTTCATACAAACTTCCAAACCCAATTTCAACCCCTTAGGGGTGAATTTTCTCAAAACCGATCCTTAGCTGACGTCTACACTATAGAACGAACCTACCTTCCAAATTTCAAGTCTGTATGTTTTATAGTTCCTGAGATATCGTGATGAATCAGTGAGTGACCTTTCGCTTTTATATGTATAACTATAAATATATCAGCGGTTGTAAATCACTAGTTTCTGAAATAGCCCGACTAGTTTCGAACCGCTGATATATTTCTAGATGAAGATCACTCACGATGGTTTCAACGTTAAAATTTCTATCAGTTTGTTTACGTTGTTGCACCTACGTCCTACAGTCATTAGTTGTTTTTGGGGTTCAATCGATTAAAATTGCTGTCTCTTGGTTATCTCTAGAGCAGATATCGCAATATTGAAGTAGTTATTATCGATTTTCTGGGAAGCCAAAACTCATATTCTAATAATGCCAACGGTTTGGTAGTTTTTTGTAGTTTTATTTTAATTATTGGAAATTGACTGCGTTTTCAAATTCTTATTTTTATGATTCCCACGGGAACTCCTTAATTTTCCGGGATAAAAGGTTGATTTTGTCCTTTCCCGGGATATAACCTACCTCTATACCGAATTTCATTAAAATCGATTGAAATGATGGGCCGTTAGCGTAGCAGGCAGTCACACTTTCGCATTGCATAGATTATTTAAAATATAAATGTTCTTTGTGTGCTTCAAGTACTGGATCGTCTAAGTAAATTATTATCCTTGTACAACAATTTAGTTGTTTGTATTACAACTATGTATGTTTATGGTAGGTATTTTGCTTTTCCTATCATCATTCAAGCGTTTTCCTCATCACAAATACAAAGTAACAACCATCCTTTACGTGTTGTATATAATTACATGCGCATTGCACCTCGTGGCATTATACGTGGCCTAAGTTCACACGCCGACCGTGAACGCTTTCCGCTTGACCGGTGTCGCTTCGCAAATCGCTGCGATACATTGTAGTAGGCTTATGGCACGCAGGGGGCGGATGCGAACGCGCAAGCGGTTACAGTCGTATGACAAGTAGAACCTCGATTATTCGTTCATTTATGTTAGAGTGGAGTTGAAAATGAATTCCGTCTTATGTCTTTTGTTGTTGATGAAAGTGGCTGAATTGAGAATTTCGAAGCATACTTCCAAGTTTAGATTTACCAAATGACGCATCGGTCGAATATATGTGAATCCTAAATAAAAAGACTACTTTTTTATGTACAATTAAAAATGATCATGTCCTTTTTGTGTGTTTCACATCATTGTTATTGACGGTTTCATAATATACCAAACGGCAGCACAAAGTTTTATAGAGTTACTAATTGACAGCAATTCATTCGATTAATCGAGGTTCTACTGTATAGCATCATTGGAATTCCTAACAGCTGTAGTTTGAAAAAACTACTATGGCAGTCTTATGAAATTTACCGCAACATATATAAGTTTGCGAATGCTTGCTTGCGTTTGCGTCTGTGTTCCTGTTGCACTAGGCCCGGCCGCCCGAGGAAGCCCGCCCGACCGCACGCCCGACACGACACGTACTAACGTCCATTACACCTATACCCCCTCTACTACCGCGTTATAGTTATAACTTCTGTGTGTTACCATGGCTAGGAGCTGTTGTGTGTTTTGAAGGAACTTCTCACACATTCACACGAAATCCCAAAAAATGGGTGTTTTAAAAGATAAGTTTGAACCAGATTAAAATAACTATGAAATTAGTTTTTTGTAAATGTTGTTATAAGAATGAGCTAAATATTTTGTTCAAATGTAGTTGCTCAATGGCGATCGAATGCAATCGTAGTCGTAACGAATAGTTACACCTATCCATCTATATAACACAGTATCACGGAACAATTAAAAAATTTACAAACTAACGAGATTTAGTCAACGAAGACAAGCACAGCAATCACAAATTCTGTGTCACGTTAAAGAGTCCGATCGTGCGCGCTGCACGTTTTGATTAACGTGACGCGTCTAGTTAGCTCACACAAACTATCCAGCTGACGGCTCTCGATAGCATGATTCCCGATCGCGAACACGTAGCTCTCGATACCGGTCGGCGTGAGCAGTGTGGTGTGTTGTAGGGCGGCGGCGGGCTCCCTCGGTGCGGTGGCGCGGCTGCTGCGCGGCGCGGCGCGACGCCGACATGCGCGATGTGTACCGGCGCGCGCCGCCCGACCTGTCG
Organism: Erebia palarica; assembly: GCA_964035005.1. Classification (NCBI taxonomy): domain Eukaryota; kingdom Metazoa; phylum Arthropoda; class Insecta; order Lepidoptera; family Nymphalidae; genus Erebia; species Erebia palarica. The sequence continues at coordinate 17,156,843 of OZ035989.1, forward strand.
CCCGGCTGCCTGCGCACCGTGTCGCCGCGCCGCCGCGCCGCGCGCCGCGCCGCGCAGCCGCCGCCGCTGTGCGCGCCGCCCGACCCCGCCGAGTGCGAGCTGGCGTGCGACGCGTGCTGTCTGGACGCGTGCGCCGCCGCCGCGCCCCCCGCGCCCGCCGCAGCGCCCCCCGCCCCCGCGCCCGCCGCCGCGCCCGCCGACGCGCTCACCGTGCGCGGCGAGGAGGAACTGCCCTGCGATACGGGCGGCGACACGCCGCCGGCGGGCGCGTGGAGCGACGGCGCGCGCGCGTACGTGACGCTGCCGCGGCGGCGCGGCGTGGCGGCGGCACTGTTCCGCGCGGCCGCGCTGCCGCCGCGCCGCACCACGCCCGACGGCACCGACATCTACTACTGGTGCGACCTGCCGCGCCGCAAGCGCACCGGTAAGGGCACACGCGCGACCTTCCGACTACTTCGAGGTGGAGCGGAGGACGCTCGTGACTATCGTGCGGACGATCTCTATAATACGTTAGCAGCGCACTAGTGGTAGCCTAGCGCATCGGTAAGGGCACACGCGCGACCTTCCGACTTCTTCGAGGCGGAGCGGAGGACGCTCGTGACTATCATGCAGACGATCTCTATAATACGTTAACAGCGCACTAGCGGTAGCCTAGCGCATCGGTAAGGGCACACGCGCGACCTTCCGACTTCTTCAGAAGGAGCGAAGGAAGCTCGTGACAATCGCGCAGATGATCTCTATAATAGCAGCGCACTAGCAGAATCCAACTTTTTGCAGAACTGGATGACGGTGCGTACAACCCTCTGTGGGCGATGCGCGGCTTCACGCAGACGTTCCACCTGTGGAAGGAGGGGCGGCGCGCACAGTCGGCGCCGCTAAACGCGTTCCTCACGTACGTCACGCTGCCTTGGTGGAGCATCGCCAAAGGTACTTGAACAACCTCGAGCAACTAACAGCCTGCGCCCTGTCGCCTCTGAACAACCCCCCTAGCCAAGTTAATTAAGTTTCGTATCTACAATCATTAACGCTTTAGCGGAGAGATAAAAATATCTAAATAGTCTATGGTTAGCGAAATGTATGTAACTAGGCTACGAGGGCTCGGTCGGCTCGCTCTCCGCTCGCTGGTCTCTTTTTCAGCCAAAAGTTACTAAGACAAACTTTCCCTCGAGCGCTGACTTGAGAGACCCGCAGGGACGTTTGCTTTAGTCCGTGCATGTCGGACACACCCAGCCAGCAGGCAGAAGTCTACACGATCAAGTTTATGGTCAAGTTTGCAGTGGACTTGAAGCGCCGTCAAGTTTGCAATGCTTCCATATAGACCACAAAACCGACCAAGTGCGAGCAACACTCGCGCACAACGGGTTCCGCACCACCACACTATAAATTCTTTTAGTTAATAACAAGAAAGATGTCATAACAACAGTTGTGAACCGGTTTACAAATGGCGCTAAACTGGTAGCGCCTGACAAACAGTTTGACACCCTATTGAGTACGGAACACTTGTTTCTTGCCAGACATGACTCTAGGTCAACGGAGAGTATCCTATAGGGTTTGATTTATTGGCGATTGTCATTATTGGCGATTGTCAAAATGTGCAAAATATGCTGCATAAACCTTTGATTGCGATGACTTAAAAGGGTTAATTTTTTTGTATCTATTGAATATTAATTTCAACTTGATGATTTCAACGCATTCCCAAAAAAAGGTTGTGGGCAAACATACTGACAGACGGACAACGAAATGATCCTATAAGGGTTCCTTTTTTCGGAGCCCTAAATTTCTTCCTCCTCGAGGAAGAAAAAAAACGGGATCAACCCAAGATTATAACCAACCTAGTGGTTATAATATTACGTGCCACAGGAGGGCGCCCGTTCAGTCTTTGCTCCGGGCGTGTTTCCAATAGATTTTAATACATATCCAATTCAATCTTAGCCCACACACGAAATAACTACATAGGTTTATTTTTTAATTTCGATGTTCCATCCAGACAATTTTGTTTTTGATGCAGCCGAATAATTATTGAACCAAATAAATAATTAAGGGTATCCTTCAACGTTGCGGAAGATTCGTCGCGCTTCTTTTCTATCTTGGCTGGTTTATTTACTAATAATTAAATGTCTACAAAGATTGCAAAGGGTGAATGGTTTCGGGATCATCTCACACTTGCTTTGCTACAAAATAAGTATGGCACTCAAGACACGATACCGCCAACGCCATCTACTGGTAGGGTGTAACAACAACCATATTTTATATCTATTTAAAACTGCCATAGCGTTTCCAGGTGAGCTCGCTTCGATACTAGATTTCAGCATCTTGTTACTAGATGATATCGCAGATATAGATCAATTTCTGTCATAGTTGGTGATAAAAATGCATTCCAAAAGAGCATACAAAAAAGACAAGTAAACAAGAATGCTAAGCTAGATCTCTTTTGCACCGCGGCCACCTGAATTCTTTGGCTCTCACAGTCCGAGTTAAAGTGGTTTCCTGGCTAGTAGACTATATTCTATATTAAAATAGATTAGATAATACCTTTAAACGAGCAATTCGTGTTTATGTCACCGTGAAATTATAAAAACCGTTAGGTTATAATCTAACTAGCGAAATTGTAAATTGTCGAAAGATTGTGAACCGTTCTGAGTGTTCTGAGTGTCAATTTTTGAAATATTCATTGTATTTACGTTTTCTTGTCTCTTTCTTGTAGGTTAGGTTAGGGTTCGACATAAATAATCAGGTTCTATCGGGTTAATATACCTAACAGATTACAATCCTCTGAAAAATAATGCGTTAAATTATAATCTTCCGGCTAGCCCCCGGCGCACACAGGTACTCGGGCCTGTGTGTGAGAAATTAGTTACCGAAGACTATGAGGTGGTGGGCAACCAGGCCACCTCATCAGTGCCTAAACAATAAGAAGCACGAAAGCAAGAAACCAAAGCAGCTAGTGCAATTAGCTCTTCCCCGTCAAGTGACGAGAAACCTCGACAGACCGAGATCTTCATCCCTCAGTGATGTAAGCAACGTTGTTCAACAAAGAATTGATACATATCTTATAAGTAATGTTGACTATGATTCCGACACTATAATGGATACTCCAGAAATAACCACACAGCCACCGAGTTGGCAAAAAGTGCCTCGTTCTAGGGGAGAGAAACGTAGACGTATCAGTGACTCTCCAACGCAACAAACCCAAACCTCCAACAGCTTTGGCGTTCTGCCGGTAGACTAACCTGATGATAATGGTTTTCTTCCAAAAAACAAGCCGATAAACAAACCTCCACCTATAATCCTATATGGCATTCAGGATGTAAACGAATTATCAAAACTACTAGAGTCGAGGAGCAGTGCTGAACACTTTAAACTAAGAATTGTTAACAAAAATAATTTGCGGGTAGTCATTGACTGTACAGAAGAGTATAAAAAAAATTATAGATGTAATCAGAGAAAACGGACTGATTGGGCACACCTTTACACGAAAAGACACCAAACGTTTCCGCATAGTTGTTAAAAACCTACACCATACTACGCCACATAGTGCGATAGTCGAAGCCATAGAAGCAACAGGTAACAAGGTACGAGGAGAAATAATAAACTCTCGATATGGCCCCAATAAAATTCCAACATCTACTTTCTTCATTAACATCGAGCCAAGTATCAATAACAAAGCTGTTAAAGATATACAATAGATATTCCACCAACGAGTAAAAATTGAGAATCCTCGAAAATCCAAAACAGTGGTTCAATGCCACCGATGCCAACAGTATGGTCACTCAAAGAACAACTGCATGAGGCCGTATCGTTGTGTAAAATGTGGAAAAGGACACAGAACTTCCGAATGCCCTAAGAAGGATAGGAACACACCAGCAAAGTGCGCCTTATGTTTTCTTGATCATCCCGCAAATTATAAAGGTTGCCAAGTATACAAGGAGATACTAGCCCGAAAAAAACAATACAATAGAGTGCCACAACAGCCAAGATCAAATCTAACTGAAGATCATGGATACAACCAAGAAGCTAGTTCTACATCTTCTAAACCTAAACAGGCTCACACAAGTAACCAATCGTACGCAGACGCCGCAGCCTCCCATGCTCCTCAAAAAGAGAACCGTGTACATTCTGAACCCACTCAACTCGCCAATGCATTGGAAAACATACTCCTGCAATAAAACAAAAAAATAGACTTTCTATTACAACAAATAAGCACCCTTATGGGTCTTATAACAACACTCGTCACACAAATGCAAAAATGAATTCCCTACGCATTGCGACGTGGAATATCAACGGCTTATCCGGCAGAAAGGACGAATTAGTAGCGTTCATGGCAGTTAATAGGTTAGATGCTGTGCTTATTTCAGAATCACATCTCACGGAAAAAAGCTTTTTCTATATACCCGGATATAGCACCTACCTTACTCCTCACCCAGATGGTGGTGCACATGCAGGAACTGCAATTATAATTGGACAACATATAAAACACTCCTTGTTAAAGCCTTATGTAACTAGTCATCTGCAGGCAACGACTATCAGGGTTAAGGATCGCGCTGATTATATCACACTTTCAGCTACGTACTGCCCACCTCGGCATAACATTAACGAGGCAATGTTTTCTGCCTACTTCTACACCCTAGGTAATCGTTTTATAAGTGGTGGCGATTGGAATGCCAAGCATACTCACTGGGGCTCACGTCATACACATTCGCGTGGTCGAGAACTCAAGATGAGCATCGACACTAATCGTCTTCAGTCATTGTCCTCAGGTGAACCAACTTATTGGCCTACGGATCCCAAAAAAAGGCCTGACCTGCTGGACTTCTTTGTAACTAAAAACATTGGACATCTGTACATGACCATCGAATCTAGTCTCGACAGCTCGTCAGACCATTCACCGGTAATTCTTTAGGTCAGTTCGATAATTCCCACAGCTGATGATTACCCGGAAAGACTCTACAACTCCAAAACCGACTGGGAATCCTTCCGGGATTACCTTGATGGAATAATTAATTTAAAGATGTCCCTTAAAACAGCTGATGAAGTTGATGATGCGAGTGTATACATTACCAATTCAATCCAGGTTGCTGCTTGGCTGAACACGCCTCAAATAACCCCTGAACCTGCAGGCGTATGGCTTCCTTCGGAAATAAGACGTAAAATCATGGAAAAGCGACGTCTTCGGCGCGTGTGGCAGACTTCACATAACCAGAGTGATAAAACACGTTTAAACCGAGCTATCAAAGAACTCAAAGAAATCTTAGAAACTACCTCGAACAATATCACTAGAAGTAATCTTGAGCAGATGTCACCAACAAGTCGAGGAGAGCACTCACTGTGGATTGCCACAAAGAATAGTCTAAAGCAACCACAAAAACATTTCCCTCCGATCAGAGATGGTAACACCTGGGCCCGTACAGATGAAGAAAAAGCAGATGCTTTTGCTAAACATTTGACCACAGTATTTAAACCAAACGAGCCTAATAACACAAATGACATAGAAATCGATGCCATTCTTGCCCAAGACTTGCAACTGTGCTTGCCCCTGCGGCCAACCTCCCCCAGGGAAATCGCTAAGATAATTGGAGATTTGGACGCTAAGAAAGCCCCTGGTTTTGGCCTCATAACACCCAGACTATTAAAAGAGTTACCTAGAAAGTGTCTAATATTTTTGGCCAATCTCTTCAACGCTATTTTCCGAACATACCTCTTTCCAGAAATATGGAAAATATCACAAGTAATTATGATTCCCAAACCTGGTAAACCTGTGGAAGAAACCTCGTCCTATCGCCCCATCAATCTTACACCGGTGCTATCTAAACTCTGGGAGAGAATATTCTTGACTAGACTAAAAGCTAGCCTAGATGAAAGCTGCATAATACCTGAACACCAGTTTGGTTTTCGACAGAAGCACTCGACGGTGGAACAGGTACATAGAGTATACCACACGGTTCGACAATGCCTTGAAAGAAAGGAGTACTGTTCCGCAGCCTTCCTAGATATCCAACAGGCATTTGATAAGGTTTGGCACAAAGGCCTCCTCTCTAAGATTAAACAACTTTTACCGCACTCTATGTTCTTGATATTAGAGTCTTACCTAAAACACCGACTCTTCCAGGTTAAGGAACACGGTGCGAGATCTGCCTTACGTGCCTGCGCTGCGGGTGTACCACAAGGATCTGTCCTGGGCCCTATTCTGTACAACATCTTCACATGTGACTTGCCACTCTTATCAGACGTTACTGTTGCAACTTTTGCGGACGATGCTGCCTTTCTTTCTTGCAACAAAGACCCGGTTCAAGCAAGCAGTCAGTTGCAGAAACAACTGGATGAAACAAACTTATGGCTTAACAAGTGGCGCATAAAACCCAACGCACTCAAATCACAACACATGACATTCGCTCTAAAGAATGGTGACTGTCCTGCTATAAAATTAGGTGAAGAAACCTTACTTGAAACCTCATGTGTCAAGTACCTAGGGTTCCACATGGACCGGCGTCTCACTTGGAAGGGCCATATCAAGCGCAAACGTGATGAGCTCAACAATCGCTTTAGAAACCTACTCTGGCTCCTAGGTAGACAGTCTAAATTGACTCTGAACAATAAGCTCTTAATATACTGCTCCATTCTAAAGCCTATATGGCTTTACGGTATACAGATCTGGGGCACTGCATGCAAATCAAACATACAGACCATACAACGAGCCCAGAACAGTACGCTCAGGATCATTTCAATCCCTGGTTTGCACGCAACACGGAAATACATGAATACCTACAAATGCCAACAGTTTCTGAAGAAATCAATACGTATAAGAAAAAGCATCGGGAACGTTTGCGAAGGCATCCCAATTCTCTGGCAAACAGCCTATTAACCGTGCAAACACTAAAGCGATTAAAGCGGGCGAATGTGCTCGATACTGTACAGGCTTGAGGATAGTGGCCTTCTAGTCTGGCAAAGCCATTATAAACCCAACAAACCTGTTTATAGTCTGTCGACTGATTGCAGCTACCAAACAAAAAAAAAATAATAATAATTATAATCTTTGGTTTCGGGGGCGATAAATCGATCTAAGCTAGGTTTCATTTATAGAAATGTCGTTTTAACCGTATTTTCAGTGAAAACTGCTACAATATCATCACACCATCTATAAGATTATAATAGCTCAGATGGTAATTGGACAGTCTAAAAACCAGAAGACCCGGTTCGAGTCCAGATATCATCAGTCAGACTAATTTTTCCCTTTTTTTTCAAGTTCCTTCTTTTGTGAGAAAAACATAATAGTTTTAATAGGAGCCCAATTGCACTCGTGATTTTTTATTTGAAAACTTGTGATTGGCGTTATAATTCTTCTTTATATTTATCTATTCACTATTTTGTATGCAGCTGTAAGTTTTCCGAACAAAATAAAATAATTATAAGTATCAATCAATTAATTCCAGATATCCTGGACCACCGGGAGGAGCCTATCCTGACGTTCTGAAACCCGCGCCGCTTCTCCTCACACCCACCCTCAGGACACTTTGACTCTTTACGGACATTCCTAATGTACTGCTATTCATCTACTTTAATATTATGTATTTAAGTCGTGAAAGATCTCGTTTAGGTACTTACATTGTGGATTGTACCATTTTCTGTACACTATTTTGAAGCTTAACTAAATTGACAGTCCTGAATATAGTGCTGTCCCTCAAGCAGCAACAATGGGTAGCAATAGTTGTGTAAATTCTGTCATTTTAAGTTTAGTTTGGAGACTGCATAACAGAATTAGCCACAATGAGGCCAATGTACGCCATCTTTGAACTAAAATGACAACTTTATTTGTATTACTATTCCTTTCATATTACTCCCTGCGAAATTTGGAGCTGTCATTTTTGTTTAGCATAGAGATTGTGTTAAACAGAATTGGTCACTATATCCGTATTATTAAGTTATTTATTTAATTCACTAACTTATTTTTATGTAAACGCGGACTGATAGTCGTTACTTTAACATGTGTGGTATTTCCTACTCGAAGTCTTGACGTGAGGTCTAAAACTTTAGTTAGGATAGTCATAATGGAAGGTTTTTGTTTATAAATAGTACCTATTGAAGGATTGAAGATCAATTGAAATACACGTGTCACTTTTTAGTTCCTATCAATACTTATGAATAACAAGATGGCTGACTCCGACCGTGTGGTTAAAGCTTTTTAATTTTCCGCGGGAACTCCTTAATTTTCCGGGATAGAAAGCCTATGTCACTCTCCTGGTCCTCAACTCATACTCATGGAAAAATCACGTCGATCCCTTGTTCCGTTGAGGCGTGATTGAAGGACGAACAAACACACTTTCGCATTTATAATATTAGTAGTATGATGCGAAAGGAAGCCGGTTCGTTACATCATCACGCCTACAGAGCTGAAACGATTTCGATGAAATGCAACGCAGAGAAAGCTCTGGAGACGGGCATACATTTTATCGTGGTATATCAATCAGTCACGGGTTTTTAAAGGCTAAAATACAAACGGACGACGAGCTATGCTACGAAATTGCAATAAAAATAATGTGTGAATTATCAATTTTCTGCAAAATAACTTATGAATAAGTAGAAATATCATAACGAGAGTCTAAAAATAACTTCAAAACAAACAATATAATGTGTAATAAATAGAAATTTACCGTGCAATGAAAATAAGGAAGAACATAATATTATATTTATAACCGTATTTCCGTATATAATGTTATAAACGGGTACATATACCACGATATTTAATTTGTCGATATTTCGGCCCACTTGCATGGACTGTTTTTTACGTTATAATATTATATTACACTAGCTGATGCCCGCGACTCCATCCGCGTGGATTGATGTGTTTTAGGGGTATGAAAAATAGATAGGAGCCGATTCTCAGACCTACTGAATACGCATATAAAATTTCATAAAAATCGGTCAAGCCGTTTCGGAGAAGTATGGAAACTAACATTGTTACATGCGAATTTTATATTAAACTACGAAATAAGTCTTATACATACCTGCGTAGGTTTTCGTAAAAAATATCAGCGGACGCGGATCACGTCGATATTATGTTTGTGTGAAATACTATTTTTATACGACTGCCTGAAAAAAGGAGTATATTGTTTTCAGGGTTCATGTATGTATGTATGTATGTATGTATGTGAGTTTGTATATTCCACCATAACTTCTATACGCCTGAATCGATTTTGATAAATATCGTTAGAATCCCTAGCTTATTCCGGGTGACATAGGCTAGTAAAATTTTAAAAAATTGATGGAGTGACCATGCTCCCGCATTAAAGACTAAAGTTGAAAAAAATATTCGAAAATTAGATTAACTATATAATTAAATCATCTAGAAAATGATGAGTAGATTCCAAAAATATATAACACTATAGTTCAATATCCAGTGATTCACAAAAAAAATATCATTTAATAAAAATGTGAATAAGACTATAGTTTAACTATATTAATTTGGATTTTTAACTTTTTAGTTCGTTTTTGGCAGGGCAGTCATGTTTTTTATTTTTTTTAATTATGACTTGTTGTAAGTGCTTTAAGTTTTTATATAATTAATAACCAAAATCACATGTGAATTATCATGATACTTATACATTGTATGCCTCAGCTGCACGAAACAAATTAAAAAAATTGAGTTGTAGTTAAACTTAAACTAAGACTTAATTTTTTTTTATTATTTTGTTCAACTCGGTGCAAGTGTGTATCGGTAACGTATCATACGTCTAAGTAATTATTGTTTGTCGAATGGTTATTATGTTAGATCACTAATTAGTAAACCAACGAATGTCTCATTTTGAATGATTAAAAAGGTCATTTTAAAAATTTAACATAATATTTTAATCTAGTCACTGAAAGTAAAATATGTCGTTCATTTGTTAGGTGAAATGATTTAAAGTTGGTAGAGGTGTTCTAATCTAAAACTGAACGCGGCTCAATCGTTTGTGGCACGTATGCATTAGTTGACCAACAGAGCCGCTCGTGGAATTTGGTCTGTGACTGAACAATCAATGCTGACGTCTAATTTGTGTGTATTGCTATAATATAAAACACGTACTTTGAGTATTAGGGTACAAACATATTTGAGGTACGTTCATTTTAAGAGTAGATGCCCTCTGCGTTATTGCGAAATGTGTGTGATCCATTAATGAACATTGTACTCCGTTGAACCTAAGTTTCTATGAAATAAGTGAACAGTCACAAACCATATTGCCTTATATTATGTAATTGATAAAATTGAACAACAAACTACAAGTTAAGGGCGGCCATACACGGGCAGCACGAACTGTCCACAAACTTGACTATCTGAACTCTGAAGTCCTTCGCCACCCACAGGTAGCGCTCCTGGTTTATGAGCGGACGGTCCCGGGTTTGATTCTCGGTTCTATTTAGAAATTTATATTACTTACCCAAATTGTCTGCGAGATCCTAGTCTCTAAATTATCTCTAGTCTGGGTGGGTGGCTTCGGCTTTGACTAATTTCCGCCAAAGACGTCTCAGGTTAGGACGCCAAGCGATTCAGCATTTCGGTATGATGCCGCGAAGAAACCCATAAGTAATATAACTGGGATACCGCTACTAGGTATGCCTGGAAACATCTTAGACTGCATCATCATTTACCACCAGGATGAGAGAGAAGTCAAGGGCTGACCTCCCCTCTCATCCAAGTGGTAAATGATACCTGGTGGTGGTGGGAACACTTGTGGTAGAATAAGATAAATCCTTTCATACACGAGCCCGCTCGAGCAGTCGCAACAGCTGCGAGCGCGCATCAGTCGACTGCTCGAGCAGTTGACAACGACTGCTCGAGCGGAGCGTGTGCGTTGTTGAACGATCAGCTGTGCGTGTGCGGCCGCTGTTTGTGTTGTGTACGAGTGCTGTGTAACGTTAGCCGGATCTAGTCGATGCTGGACTGTGCGATTAATTGTAATATTTTTATGATGTGATGAATTAAATGTGTAATACTCGAATTATGATCTGTTTCATTTCATTTAGACGTCGCCTAATCTGAAATCTATGCGCCTGTAATAATTGTGCTTGATACGAATGCAGGTAGTCTCCTAGAGGCGGCGCTAGTTTATGCAGTTTAAATTTTCTGATCGTCCCGGCTTCGCTTGGATGATTATATGTAATTGCTATGTTAGTTGAACTGTACCTGAGTGAACCGTCTGCATACACCAAGGTTGGTAAACCGTGCTCTGTGTCGAGCTCTCATGCTCTGTGCTGGCTGCTGCAACCAAAGGTGGGCCGTTCAGATGCTGTTATACCTGAAAAAAACAATTGTATTTTTAGTTTTTATCCAGGATAGAGCGATTAAAGCACAGCGTAAGTTTGGGTTAGGCTAGGTTGGGATTTATTGCTATGTCCATTAAAAGTATGCTCCAGAAAAAAGCTTATTATACTGTTGAAGATTACGTAAATGACAAAGGATTTGACTCGCTCCAGCAATGCTGAGGACAGCTGCTCTACAAATTAATGAAATTGTAAATTTTGTTTTTAAAGCAACCGCTGAGTTTCTTGCTGGTTCTTCTCGGTAATGGCATTCCGAATCAGTGGTAGATTCACTCAACGATTCAAAAGTAGTTGTTGTAAAAGTTTATTTGAATATAAAAACATTTGAATTTGAATGGAACATTTCCTAAACATTTATGGCATTCCCCAAAAAAACACCAACACCAACTGGACCTGTGGTTTTGCATTCAATAGATCTAGCTGGTAAATGTCTCGGGCCATATACCAGGGTGGCCAGGCTGGGTTTATATTTCACTTGTCAACAATAACTACACAAATCGCGTATTACAAGCCGCGTCATGACACCAGATTGCGGAGTCGAGTAAACTACAGGCAAAATACTTAACAATTAACTAATAACGCGCGTTGCAGTAGCCAAGAGCCGAAAACGAGCATATCCTGTGTTCCACAGGCAGTAGGCGGCGGCATGCGGACAGCCGGCCACGCGACGCTAATGAGTCGGGACCCTAGCCTCACCGCCTTAGTGGACAAGTCTCGTAAAAATCCATAAAATAAATAAACTTGAGAGGTGTCAAGGGACACCCGGTATCCCTTGACTCCTCTCAAGTTCATTGGAACGAAGTTCATCAGCAATATCCGGAACTTGTGCAGAAACACTGTCAGGATTCATTATTGTTATTATGTTTTATTATTTATTATGTACAATAAAAGTGTAAACACTCAACAAAAATAATCGTCGCGACACCACACTGTTCAATGCGAAATAGAAAGACGAAACGAAAATAACTGCCTTGCTTTCTATGAGAGAGAGTGAGAGAGACAGACAGAGAAACACGCGCAAAAAGTGTCGTTACAACTTTTGGTCTTAATTTTTTCCGTCTAGCCCCCTTTGGCAACGCGCAATAAAAATATATTTATTACCAATAAACAGGTTACAGTCAATTTCGTTTAACTTTGGTCTCTGCACTAGGGAACCTGTATGGCGGAGACCGTATTATGATTAAATACCTAAAATTAGACTAACCAAGGACTGACTAAGACACAATAGATGAATCTTTAAATTTAATAAGTAAATAATATAAACACATGTTTTTTTATTTTTTATTTGAGATAAGTATTCTAACTCACTCCATATAATACCTATATTGTTTACTCGTGGTCCTTTCCTTTGCTTAAAATTTATGTGATGGGACCGTGGTAATAAGTCGACATCAGCTAAAAGGTCCTCAAGAATCGGTCTTCAGCATAGATGGACCGATACTCGAGAACGTGGTCTTTAGCTGATGATGGTGGTATACTAATACGGACCTTAGTGTCTCGTATGTAGGATATAATATTTTACCATTTCTAGTTTTACTAGTTCAAAGGAAGCCTGTTGTGGATGTGTGCCTGAGACAAGAGATAAATTCTTCTTTTCAGCCTTTCTTGTGTCTATTATTAGGTAGGTTATATCGAGGCAATCCACGCGGAATTCTGTTTATATTCTTCCTTGCGATTTAGTAAATATGGCATGGTAATGGAATTGAAGTACACTTGATTAGGATTGTTTAAAATAAGTGAGATCTGTAAGGAGGCAGTCCGCCCTGATTCCCGCTAGTCCGTGCGCCGCGGTGCCCCTACTAGAAGAGGCGTCCGCTGCCGGAAGCGGGCAGTTGTCGGGAGAGCCGCTGTCTTCGCCTCGTTACTCCGCGCCACTCCACACTCCACACAAACTCCAGCCGCTAAGGTGAGCGTTTTCCGTACAACGACTATTACGTCTTTTTCCTATTCTCAACCTTATATACTGCCGTCATAATGAAAAAAGGCACATCAAACATTTTACAAATATGGAGAAAATCGAGATTAAAAATTTTATTGGTTTTTGGCGAAAAATATCGACTATAATATTATTTTTCGAAAATAGATGATTTAAAATAAATTCTTTTTCACGATTCCTATAAGATTATTGAAATATAATTTTTTATTTTATTGGCATTTAATAAATAATCAACATTTTCTCTTTCAACGTAGCATAAAAAATTAAGTAAAGTTTTTAATATTACCATTAAGGGCATAACTAACCAATTGTGACTTTTCATTCTGACATTTTGTGATTTTTTAAAAAAAAAAAGATGAAATAATACAATGAAAAGGCATATTTAATAAAATGTGCCTTTTCATTTAAATAATTGTACAAAAAACAGGTAAAATAAACAATTAGAGAATATTTATAATACTTTTATTTTAAAAAGGTACTTAACAAAAATTATAGTTTCAAAACATTAAAAAAATTACATTTATTAAATGAAACTTAACAAATTAACATTAATTAACTGTTATTATCAGTCATCAAGGAACTTATTTGTTTTTTTAAATAAAATTCACAGTAAGGGTATATAATCAGCTTCTAGAAGTTTAATAATAATGTTTTTTAAATATGGCACTTTTAGGGTTATCACAATTACAACAATTCTGGCCATGTCCTTTAAACATTAACATTATCAAAATAAGAATAAACAAAAACTAGTTTAAAAAACCTGACAATAAATTTACCACAGTCATCAAGGCACTTCTTACTAGAACTTCGGTCAAAATGAGTAAACTAAAAAAATAATCAGTCTTCATAAATATGAGTTAGATCAGCTGAGCCATCATTCACGGGTAAGTTTTCCCCAAAATTCCTTCTATTAGTAGGCATAACTGGACCAAGTTTAGTGAGTACAGCGGATTTTCTTTCACTCGTGATACCCCTCGGAGCAAGTTTTTGGCGTGGTTTGAGATTTTTTAACTTATGGAAATCTAATTCAAAGTAATCATCAGTGCCATAGCTATTTTTGTAAAATAATGAATTGAATCCCCAGCGAAAATTTGCCTTGGCAATTTAAGCCATTCAAGTAAGCTGGAGGGCTGGAATTTTTCAATTAAAATTTCGAGGAGCACTCTTCAAAATCAATAAGTCTTCTGAGTTAGAACCATCACTATTGCTGCTTTTTTCCCGTACTTTTGGTAATTCGTAATTTTTATCCAATACTGAGTCATCAGAATTAAAATCGGACCCTGTATCTAACACAGAGTGCGGCACCACAATATGCTCCGAGCTTGATGCTTGCACCGAGTGTTGAACGCCACGTCTTATTGACGGCGAGGTAGAACATTCACCTACAGAATTATCGTTGCGTAAAGCAGCACTAACTATTCTTGCGCTTCGTAATTCCATATTGCTGAAAAAAGAATTAAGTTTATTTTGTAAACGGGCAGAAACAAGTTAACAATTATTGCGCGTTTCGTATTCTAAATTATTTACGATACAGTACCTTCTAAAAATGTCGTCATATTTTTAAATTAAATCGCAATTAATCACTCAAAAATTTCGTCAATAAATCATATTATTAATGTTTCACAAAAGAAGTTTTATATAATAAAAAAGCATGCAAATGTAACAAAACTTAATCTTACCAGCGCAGCTGCTGCACAGACAAGCGTGGACACGCCGAGACGTCAGGCACAACTGGCGGGATTCGCTTCGTATCTCGACCCCCTCACTTAACCTCTACTCAAAGATTTTTGGTAGTAAAGGCATAACTGCTAGTTGTGACTTTTCTTATTAAATTTCAAGATCTAGCTGGTAAACTTTAAATCAAAGAGCACATCTGTGGTAGTTATGCCTTTAATATTTAATGCAGGTCAATTATGCCTTTTCAAGTAAATAAATTATTTTATCGTGATACAAATAAAAGCCGCATCTATGCATATGTGACCTTTTGACGTACTTTAAGTCAGATGTGCTCTTTTTACGTACAAAAACTTAAAAAGTGGCTCAGTTGTGCCTTTTAAGCTAACGGTATTTCTGTTTATCTTGTTCCTAAAATTTTACAAAAAATATTGGCGGATGGGCCTTTTTTTTCTGATTCCGAATATGTATAATAACTCAATTTCGGAAACATTTTTAGTTGTGCCCTTATTCCTTATGACGGCAGTACATGTCACCGTAAGATTGTAAAAACCGTTAGATTATAATCTAACTCGCGAAATCGCAAAGTGTCGAAGGATTACAATTTAACGCATTATTTTCCGTTAGATTGTAATCTGTTAGGTTTATTAACCCGATAGAACCTAAGTGCCCGACCCGTGGCCGGGCACTACCTGATTATTTATGTTGAACCTTAACCTAACCTACATGAAACAGACAAGAAAATGTAAATACAATGAATATTTCAAAAATTGACACTCAGTACATTCAACGGTTCACAATCTTTCGACAGTTTACAATTTCACGAGTTAAATTAAAATCTGTTTTTACAATCTTACGGTGACATATAGGTATATATAGTCTAGGTAGGTATATTTGAGCCACTTTTTTATTACACCTGCAATGCAAAAATATATTAAATTAAAAAAAACCGGATAGAATCAAAATTTTGTTTAGTATTTTCCTAGAAAATTTAAACAATTAAGTAGAGGTATTATTAACTTATGTTACGATCTATTGGACTGAGTACTGACAATTTGAGTGCTCCAACTTGAGTCAAAATTTTGATCTAGTAGCCCCGAGATAAGTACCTGAGCTCTACTTGGCGCAAATTTCACGCAAGCTAGTTTGTCTCAAAGAACATTGCATTTTTAAGTAACTGAACGCAATCACCAATAATAATATGGTGTACCTAGTATTGCGTCACCTGTCCCAGTTACGTACACAGGGCACTCGATGCCCAACCCTAGATAACAGCAGCCCTGACCTGCAGTTGCTCCCGTCACCGAGTCACAACGAGCCCTATAGGAACGCTGACGCTGAGCCTAGGGTTGGACGTCCAGGGTTGGCTCTAAACATATGTTGTACATTGTACTTAAATAAAGGAAGTAAAGAAAAGCTCTAAGACAGATAGAAAGGTTCGCGAGTTCGTCAGATGATGACCTTGGGCCTGGGACGATAATGCACCATCTAGAATGTTCATTGTCGTAATGTAAAATTGACGCATATGTTTTGTTAAATAAGTACCTAAATATTTCCGAAAAGCCCCACTCCCCCAATCATCTCAGACGATCTCAGCTAGGCTAGCCACAATGAGCACAAGAGTGGAGTCCACAGGACACGATCTCGCGGTGGAGATCCTGCAAGGTCAGCAGTTGCCGTCTATCGGTTGACGATGCCTTTACTCAGCGCAACAAAATTATTTATGAGAGAAAAATATTATTATAAAACGTGAGCTGTGAGAATACTGAATTGGCTATGTCACCGTAAGATTGTAAAAACCGTTAGATTATAATCTAACTCGCGAAATTCTAAACTGTCGAAAGATTAGAATTTAACGCATTATTTTCCGGTAGATTGTAATCTGATAGGTATTTAAACCCGATAAAACCTAAGTGCCCGGCCTGCGGCCGGGCACTACTTGATTATTTATGTCGAACCCTAACCTAACCTACAAGAAAGAGACAAGAAAACGTAAATAAAATTAATATTTCAAAAATTGACACTCAGAACATTGAACAGTTTACAATCTTTCGACAGTTTAGAATTTCTCGAGTTAGATTATAATCTAACGGTTTTTACAATCTTACGGTGACAGCTATATTATATTGTTCATTATTTCATTAAAAGTGTTATATGCTATGTAAATAGATAATAATGAAATTCACATCTTGTTTTATACTTTTTGGTATCCAAGCAGTCGGGTTCTTTGTTTTTTTTAATTACTTTTTTATTTTAAACTTTTTGCTTATGTATGTTGTTTATTTACCTGCAAGGTAATCCTAATAATATTATTGCCGTAATGAGAATCATTATTTTTTGTATTCATTGTACTTTTTATTTATTTAAACTATTAGATACCATAATTTAGATTTACTAAAGGTTTATTGACTTTTATTTAGGTAGGTGCCTAAATTATTTTAATAGATCTATACCTAACTTTAATTTTACATTAGATAAAAGACAATATTTATTAGGTACCTATTATGTAACAAAATTATTTGCACATAATAAACAATTTAAGAAAATTTGTAAAAGACGTTTATCCGCGTGAAGTTTTCTGTTGCATGATAAACTTTATTTCTATGATATCTCATAAGATGTTCATCTAAATTGAATGGTGTAAAGGACAATCCCATCAAAAACAGAAATGTAAAATGAGAGCCAAGTTCAAAATTGTGATATATATGCCTTGGTTGTTGACTTCAGAGACAAAAGAAGTGAGATCTAAATGGGTGCCAAGTTCAATGGTCAGTCCTGCAATTTATTTATCCCATCAAAAACATAAATGTGAAATGAGAGCCAAATTCAAAATTGTGATATATATGCCTTGGTTGTTAACTTCAGCGACAAAAGAAGTGAGATCTAAATGGGTGCCAAGTTCAATGGTCAGTCCTGAAATTTATTTATAACAACATATAATATTTTATAGCCTTCACAAGTTGTAAAGCTGTAAGTTCTTATTTTATTCTTCCGAAAATTTGGCTTGCTGGTAGAAACTGTACTTTTAGGTACCTACTTAATAATAATTCGTATATGGAAACTAGCCAAGCCAAAGCCTTAGTCTTCAACATTTTATACTAAGTTATAAGAAGAAATGATATTTTAAGTTGTTATAAAATATTATATGTCGTTATAAATAAATTTCAGGACTGACCATTGAACTTGGCACCCATTTAAATCTCACTTCTTTTGTCGCTGAAGTTAACAACCAAGGCATATATATCACAATTTTGAATTTGGCTCTCATTTCACATTTATGTTTTTGATGGGATAAATAAATTGCAGGACTGACCATTGAACTTGGCACCCATTTAGATCTCACTTCTTTTGTCGCTGAAGTCAACAACCAAGGCATATATATATCACAATTTTGAACTTGGCTCTCATTTTACATTTATGTTTTTGATGGGATATCATTACTTTTTGTACAGAAATTATTGAACTCAATCTCAAACTCAAAACATATTTATTCAAAATATGTACCTACAAAGTACACCTTCTGAACGTCATGCTTACAGAGCATAAGACGTGATGGTGGTAATTAACTACGGTATCTTAAAACTAAAGCTACGAGGGTTCCAAACGTGCCCTGGTCTGAGAAGAGCCCGCAATAAACTCCGCTTTTTTTTATTTATTAACACCATCTCACAAATATTTGAAATTATATATTATATGTACTTATAATATAACATTACATAATCAGCCGCTGTAACAATTCATACCCATGCCTTGCTATCATTCAAATAATCCTTTACACTGTAATAGGACTTTTCTATTAGTTTAGTTTACGTTTTACATTAGTAGGTACTTATTATTCGGTGTAAGGTCAGTGTGTCACCCACCAGTAATTCTATTGTACGACTCATTGTACAAGATAATTAAAGACGAGAATTCTCAAGAAAAATATATAGTGTACCTAGAGTTACACTGACATTGACAGATTACATCTATGGTCAGACTACCTCTACAGCACATTTCTACATCTCATCAATTTTGATTGCAAAAGTTCAAAATCAAGTTTTTAGTGAAACATTGAAAACAAGCACGGTAAACAGTTGATATCACTAAAACCACTAAACAATGAATACAAATCACAATGACTGACAGCTTCAACTGACGACTTCAAATACGTTTCTTCTTCTTTTCTGTCAATGACGTTTCGTTGCACAAAATGCATGAATACGAAGGTAAGGTTTTAATGCAACTATATTATTATTCATTATTATTTACATTAAAATAATAATTATGTGTCATTTTCAATAGTTAAGGAGTTATTACCACCGCTTAAAGCAGTATTGTTTCAAAATAACGGTTGAATGTCACGTACTTTGACGTCCTTAAAATAATGATTATAACACTACAACATAAACGTCAACAATATTAAAATAATACGGCTTTAAGCAATGGTAGTATGCCCCGTGTCAGAGTTTTGATCTATACCTAGGTAGAGCATAAAAATTACGATTTTTGTACGTTTATATCTAAATAACCATTTGAGGTGTGCTTATGAAATTTGGAGCACATATGTATCTCACGGGTCTCAATATATGCGCCAAATTTGACATGTTTACCTATGTGAAATAGTTTTAGAGTTATGAGGGGGTCAAAAGTGGCTCCAAATGGTTCGTGTAATATTACACACGGTGCTGCTCGCCAGTTTTTTTGAACTTTGGCTGGACACGCTTCCGCATGTCTTGATTTTTGTCTATATTAAAATATACTTGAGATTAGTAAGATATTTGTTTTGATAAGAAATAAACAATTAATACTATGTTGGTAAAAACACCTTCGTAGGTAAAGCACTGTTATAGACCAAATTTGAAAATCATAAAAATGGTTATTGTCTATTTTTTAAGGTTGAAAAATAGATATATGGTATCACGGACTTTTTTTTTGAACTTTTTGAGAGGAACGTTTCCACCATACATTATTGTCGTGTACCTAACTTTAACGATTTTGGCAGCGCACGCCACGTAAGCTCTCAGATGAGACGATTTTTTCCGACTTAACTCACATTATTGCAATTTTCTTAAGGATCTCTAACTTTTTTGGAAATAAAATAAAGCCTATTTTACTTGTGAATAATGTAGCTTTCTTTAAGTGATATAATTTTTAAAATCGGTTGAGTGGTTTTTGAGATTATCCACTTAGTTTGATAGATATAGATGATATGAGTAGGAACTTTAAACATTTCGTTTGAAACCTCGTAAATCCTAAATTATCATTTAAACGGAAATATGGTTTATGGAACCTAGGTGTGATTTTAAAAGACCTATCTAACGCCACTTGCCTATAACCCATCGAGTATCGACTTTCATTGATAAAAATTGGCTTCTAGTGGTCGCCATTTAGTTTTTCTCAAATTTGGCCTCCGTAGTGACACTCAGAAGATTAAGATAAATCTAGTGGTGCAAGTATTATCAAAATCGGTTCAGCCGTTTTGTCTGTAGTGCGACACAAAGGAATACACTAAAAATGAACCTTTGAAACCTCGTAAATCCTAAATGAACGTTAAAATGGGAAAATGATCAAGGGAACCTAACTATGATTTTGCAAGACCTATTAATTGATACCCCACTTGCCATAATCTAACGACTTTATTTTTTTATTTGTTACATTATGGATTCTAGAGGCCGCCATTTTGTTTTTTCTCAAATTCGGCTTCCGTTATGACACTCGAAAGATTAAGATAAATCTAGTGGTATAAGTATTATCAAAATCGGTTCAGCCGTTTTGTCTGTAGTGCGACACAAAGGAATACACTAAAAATGAACCTTTGAAACCTCGTAAATCCTAAATGATCGTTAAAATGGTAAAATGATTAAAGGAACCTAACTATGATTTTGCAAGACCTATTCATTGATACCCCACTCTCCATAATCTAACGACTTTATTTTTTTAATTTGTTACATTATTGCATCTAGAGGGCGCCACTTTGTTTTTTCTTAAATTCGGCTTCCACAGTGATACTCTAATGATATGCTCGGCATAATCTGGTGCAAGAATTATCAAAATCGGTCCACGCGTTTAGGCTGTAGCTGTCCTACAAGGAACAAACAAACATATATAGACTGATGAACGTGCGTTCTGCAGTCGGGTAAAAAAGAGCTATATGCTTTTATGGACTGTAGTGATAGTAATTTGGTTACTTGAGTATTTTATTATTATCAGCGGAAGCTATCGGTGTTTACCAGAAATCGATTTGTAATGAGCACAGTTTCTGGATAATTCAGATATGGCCCCAATATCATTAGCTAGTCGTTGGCGGGCGCGGGCGTCGCTGGCCATATGACATCTGACCCCTTATCAGCCGCCGCCGCTATCTCGCAAGTGCCGCGCACTCCGCATACCGGCGCGACGCCGACGTCTCACGAAACAAACGCACGATAATTATTGGTAAGTTCGCAAAATTATAATATTCCAATAGAAATTTTTAATTATTTTTTATTTTTTTTATTAGCTGAAGTTATGGCGCGAGTTAGGTTCAGTTTTTCGGCTCATGAATAATAGTTGTGAGTGTTTGCGTCTTTCATTTCCTATTCTTTGAAAATAAACACCAATTTTCTCCTCCAGAAGACCATCACGACAAACTGTATTAATTTGTCAAGTACCTAACCATTGTTTAAAAGCTAGTTTGCGGACATATTTTTGGATTACAAGAACTGTGGAAATTTTTCCCAGGTTAAGATTTTTTATCGATTATCATTTTTGTCAGGGCGAAGTACAGTGATGTGGTGGGTGTGGTGTTTGACGCTGGCGGCGTCAACGTTGGGCTGCGAACTGATCCCGGGAGAAGATGCTCCTCCTAAATCTCCGGGAGACAACTTCTACCGCATCCTGATCAACGGGGAAGTGGAGAGATATGCACCCGATCAGCGTTATGTTGGTGAGTAGCAAGCAACAGCCTAATGTGCCCTAGTTCATGTGTTCTTAATTACTGCCTAAGTAGAACCCTATGTAAGGTCGGAAGAATATGAAGCATGCGGGTTGACATGTTATCTAAGTACTATACCAACCTACATATCCTGGAATTTCCCTTGAAATGAAAGTTCATTCAGGTCCGTCCGTATTAACAAATTAAGATTATGCCGACAATATTAAACTAACAATACGATCACACGTTTCGGTCAATCTACGCTTAAGACCGATACTTGAGAACCTTTTCTTAGCGGATGCCCGTTTATTAATACGGGCCTTAGTTACGATGCTTTCCTTTTGAGGTTTATTATATTTATATATTCGGAGAGTATTTTTGTAAGTAAGTAATCTTTGACACAATCCCTTTAAATATTGTCTCAAACCACTACAGAGTTAAATCATTGCATACTAATGAAAACTTACAATACTAATTGCAAAACACTGATAGATTAATCACTACAAAGTAGCGGAAATTGCGAAATTTACCGGAAAAGTTAACAAAGAGTAGCCGTTTGTTTGAATTCATCTCACGAACACGAATTAGCGTCACTCAGTACCATCATAACGAGGCGCGTGCTCCGAACATTATACTTGTTACTCTAATATACTTAACTATACAGCAGATAATGAACCGAATAACTTGGTGATCTGTTAAAACAAAACGCGAATGCTTTTAAATGCTTACTTAAGTTGCGATATTTCTTCCACGGTCGTGACCCGAACATTTATTTACTCATTGACTGATTCCAAAGAAGAAATAAATTATTATCGTCGCAACTTTTCATTAAATACAAGTTTTCTATATATAACCATAAACATAACGATTCTAGATAGACACAGCATTACGTCGTAATGGCCTCTTTTCGGGCCTTTTTGCGTCCTCCCTTTGAATATGATGTTACCGTCATCGACTCGGCGTTGTCCTTCCTGCCATTGTATTTTCTACCCGATATGCAATCCAGGAAGTACTTAAAACAAAAATATTTCATTTCTTCCAGTGACCCTAGTCGGCTCCAGAACCCACTCTGTCGTCCAGCAGTTCACCAAGTTCCAGCTGAAACTGGATCCCCTGGACCCTTCGGCTCCCAGGACTCCTCACAAGCAGGGCCAGTTTCAGCTCTTCGCCGACACCCTCACGAAGTTCGACGAAGATTGCACCAACTCTGTGATAGAAGCCGATGACCTGCCCAAGACTGAGGTGCAGGTTATGTGGAAGGCTCCTCCGGCTGGCTCCGGTTGTGTGGTGCTCAAGTAGGTACCCTAATTGCAATGTGCTCGTGTGTCTTTCGTTTTGCAATGAATTTGCGTCAAATTTCTAAAATGGATGATATTTTCTCCGAGGCGAAGGCCATAGAAGAGCTGTTAGAGGCATGGTGCGGTTTAATCACGTTCACGACTCATTAGACTTGAATGACTATTGAGTGGAGTTACAATATGTATAATGGGTAAATACACTAGTTCTAGTTACTACTATGTACTGCCACTTAATCTATGCGATGGGGATAGTAAAAATACTGAGCCTATTAATTGTATTTTTGCATATTATTCCAGGGCGATGGTGTACGAGAATGAGAGCAGATGGTTCGCACAAGACGGGCAGCTGACCAAACGTATCTGTGAGGACACGTCCTTGTCTGTGCCCGAGTGCTGCGCGTGTGACGATGCTAAATACAAGGTGAGCAAATAAAACCACAGCAGCTTACAAGTTTTAGAAATTGATCAGACATTATTATACATGTAAGCGGGTATTATATACAGACAGACACTTGGCGTCATTCATTGAATCTCTTGGAGAAATCTTTAGAACTTTTTATTTGGAAACGATTACATGCCTGATTTTATCTTTTTCCATATGTACGATGATCCTGTACAGCACAGAAAATTTCTATGCTCCACGAAAATTATTTTACAGACAACAGAAAAATTTGAGAATAAGTACTTTAGAAACATGCGAACCATATTATGCGTATCTAAAGCTAAGTTATCGATTTCCGTGAAAGCAGAGCTTATTTTGTTAATTCCATGTTACAGCTAGTGTTCGAGGGCCTGTGGTCGCCACAGACGCACCCTAAGAACTTCCCCGTTCAGGCGCTGTGGCTCACGCACTTCTCCGACGTGATTGGCGCCACTCACCCCAAGAACTTCTCCTTCTGGGGCGAAGGGCAGATCGCTACGGACGGTTTCAGGTTAGTTTGACGACCTCCGTGGCGCAGTGTGTAGCGCTGTTGTCTTTAAAACATGCGGAGGTCACGGGTTCGATCCCCGGCAGGTTCAATTTGGGAATTTATAATTTCTGAATTTTCCCTGGTCTGGCCTGGTGGGAGGCTTCGGGCGTGGCTAGTTTGATGACCAAGTGATTACGCCTTCCGGTACGATGCCATGTAGAAACCAAATAGGGGTATGGGTTTAATATACTACTACCACTACCACCTTAGACTTCATCATCACATTCATCATCAGGTGAGACCGCAGTCAAGGGCTAACTTGTAGTGGATAAAAAAAAAATTACATTTGAAACTGAAATATGCACCCTGACTTGATGTGACTATGATGTGCGAATGTTTCTCATGCATCATTATTGAGGAGATGGATGGATTTTTGTAGACGTTATCTACGGTTCCTTGGTATCGGTTTGTACTTCGCTAACGAACGTGTAGGCTCTCTTATTTGTTACAACATAGCCTAGCGAAATATAAAATTCAAGTTCCTATTGCAGTAAGGATTCCGTATCACCACAAGATATAAATATTTTTTGTAAAGAAAAATATTATAACAAGACGACAATATTATAATATTATAACAAGGCTGTGAAATACCTGGCTAACATAGGGCGCTAAACTCATAGCGCCTGACAAACAATTCGACACCCTATAAGTACGGAACCCTAATTAACGATTTTCGAATTATTTCCTATACTTGTGTCGTACGACCGTGCATCTTGCCAAACATGATTCTAAGTATTTGATATTAATTTCAACTAAGTACCTACCTCCGCGTGTTCGCGAGAAAAAGGTGGCTGAGAATGACATGTCTCACAACCACCGTCTACCGTCAACCACCGTTGACCCGTCTGGCTAACGAAGTGATCCTATAAAGGTTCCTTTTTTCCTTTTGAGGTTCGGAACCCTATAAAGAAAGTGCTAAATGAGCGCAACATGTTCGTGGGCAGATCCCTGGCGGAGTGGGGCTCGGTGGGTCTGCTGGAGCGCGAGCTGCGACAGCAGGGGCGGGTTCTGCGCTCCATCGTGAAGGCGGCCGGCCTGTGGCACCCGCGCCTCAACCAAAACACCAGCGCCGCCTTCACCGTCGACCGGAAGAGGCACTACCTGTCGCTCGCCTCCATGTTCGGTACGTGGCGACACAATACACAAGTTATTCATTACATGTAGGACTTACAGGTGTCTTTGTAAGTCCGTCGTCATGTTTTGACCCTACCGCCGGTTCAGAAAACAGATTCTACTGAGAAAAGCCGGCAAGAAACGCGGCAGTTGCTCATTTTAAAAACAAGATATTACAATAAGTAGGTTAGTATATCAATTAAATACTGTTACATATTTATAATTTCATATAGATATTTTACCTGTCCGTCAAATTTATCATACCCGGTGAAAGCGTCGCTAGTTTGTATGAAAAATAAAGTTAAAATTCCAATTACAACCGGGCCAGATGAGTTTGACGGACTATATTTTGGGCTTTGAACGTATATAGGTGAGATGTAAAAACATTTTGTTTCGTAGGCTTTAGGTAAGAGCGGTACAACTCGAGCGCAAACCCAAATTTGCTATTGCCCAAATGTAATGATGCCTAGGAGGCTTAAATTATATGGAGAGGTAGACTAATCACATTTATAATAATAACTTTTTATGTGAAATATTCTCCTCATATGCATTCTAAGATGAACTGCACCAATCAAAGTTGGAAAAGCTTGGCAAAACTATAACACAAATACAAGACGACCACTTTTTGATGATATCTGAAATCATAGTATAATGTTGTAAAAGATTCTCCATGGCAAAGATGGAGACCCTCAGCAGTGAGGAAACCGATGCATGGAGGAGTATAATAATATTGTGCCCTCAGGGCCGTCCCCGGACTGGGTGGTGGGTGTGAGCGGGCTCAACCTGTGCAACAAGGACTGCACGTGGGCCGAGAGCAAGGTCATCGACCTGTTCCCCTACGACGCCGGAACAGACGACGGCATCTCGTACATGGTGAGTGCTGCGCTGCACTAACAACCGCTCATCTCATATACATACATTAACTCAACTCAATAAGTATCAAGCTGAATATTTTCTGTTTTATTCTTAATCAATCCTATATCGGACAGAAGCAGGCGTTACTTTGTGGAAGTCCATGACAGTGAAGAAACAGAAGTTTAATTCGCTATAATCCGCCAAGGCAAATCTATGTGGTACAGTGCGTATCTTGAACTTGATGCCCTCGTTATGCACCACACCACAAAAACACTCTCAACGTACGTTTCACTCCGATACCGGAGCATCTTCAGGAGATGTTGACTCTACAATGCACGATTGTGAAGTTGAGGGTATTTTTGAGGGTTTATGTGTGGTGAATATCGAGGGCATCAAGTTTAAGATACGCACTGTACCACATAGATTTGCCTTCTGTGGCGAACTAAAGCGAATTAAACTTCTAGTTTCTTCAATCCAATATCTTTATTTTGAGTAGTTGTAGAAAGTTAACAAAGCGAAAAACACCTTAGGAAGAGAGAAACTCCAGCCAATTAATCGAAAGCTTCGTCTGGCATGTTGACCGTAACAATCAAAACTAGTGAACGAATCAGTTCGAAGATAAAAAGAAAACTTATTGGCTGGGTAGTGCATACACGAGTGACTGAGGCATGGTATAGCTTCGCGTCGGTCAGGTACTCCAAAACTGTTCAAGCGAGATTTTTAGTCCGCATTGTTTTTATTCCTTGACTATTCTAATTTTAGCCCTTGACTGCAATATCATCGGGTGGTAAGAGATGATGAAGTTTAAGATGGTAGCAGGCTCCTCCCGCATATAACACCACAGTGCTTACTACTGCGCTAATACCGTAATCAAACAGGAGTTTCAAAATTTTAGTCGCCCAACGCTGAAACAACGCCCCGCGAGAAGATGTACCGCATCACGACGATGTATCCCGAGGACCCTCGCGCGCCCTTCTACAACCCTGACCAAGCCGAGATGAACCCCATGGCGCGCCTCTACCTCACCCGGGACAAGATCGTGCCGCGCTCCTGCGACGAGGAGGTGCTGCAGAGCTTGGTGGTCGAGGAGGCTGAGAATACTGAGTCCACCAACAGGCGTGAGTATTGAGCCCGAGATCAACCCCATGGCGCGCATCTACCTTACCCGGGACAAGCTCGTGCCGCGCTCCTGCGACGAGGAGGTGCTGCAGAGCCTGGTGGCCCAGGAGGCTGACAACACTGAGTCCACCAACAGGTGTGAGTAGATACTTCTACTCATTCGATCGCTTACATTAGCTTTCCAAAATTAACTTACTTTACAAAATTAACTTAACTTAATTTTTTACGAATCAAATACTTACTTCATTAGGAAGATAAAGCTGAAAGTAAAGAATATAAATGATATATTTATTTCACGAGAGACAAGTTGTGTCACTTATACTTGTGTTAGTCAAGATTCTACCACCGGCAGTGGCGTGCTGTTCATAGAAGCATAAAAGCACTGCTTACCCAAATAGAAATAGGTCAATGCTCATTTTTCATTAAAACAGCCAGTAAATAGGTATTCTGACTAACTTATGCCTACCCTAGCTTCAAAACCTATGCACGCCACTGACCACCGGTTCAGACAGCTGTCGTACAGAGTAGAGATAGTGATGTGGGGTGTTGTGTGAGGCAGCGGAGTGCGCGGTGTCGGAGTGGGGCGCGTGGTCGGCATGCTCGGTTGCGTGCGGCAAGGGGCTGCGCATGCGCACACGCGCTTACCGCATGCCGCAGAAGGCGCAGATGTTCGCCTGCGACCGCCAGCTCGTCTCCAAGGAGATGTGCGTCGCCGCCGTCGCCGAGTGCGAGTGAGTATACATACCATACGTTTGATATCCCAGTATTTCCAAGTACTTATCTATTATGGCTTGCGTAAGCGACTGCGAAGGTCCGCGGAGGACAAAAGTTCCTCGTCTTATTATTCGGGTATCCGTCGTACCTACTATTAGTTCACAGTTCAAAACATTATATGCCTTTAAATATAACACATGTTGTGTGTAATATTTATACATATATGGAGTACCTACTTAACTCCTGTGAAGATAGCGGTGTCAAAACAGCTGCTCAAAAGTAACTTTAGTCGATACGCGTCTCCAATACTTCTAATACTCCATATGACTTAGTTATAATTATAATTTATTTTCAAAGCCTCCTATCTATATTTATATTCTATATCCATGATATTGGTCCAAATGTCTCTTAAAAAATCCAATATATCACTAGTAACTAGCTAAGCAGTAGCAAATAAAGCATTGAAGTGAGTACCCGCGTTTGATTGATCTCCTGAAGTAAAGTGAACCTTATTGTACTGAACAATCAGTATCAACTAAAGCAGCAGAAGCATCGATAAAAACAGTGGTTTTAATCAACTATAGCGCTAAAAAATACAAATACGTGTTGTTATCAGTCACGCTTAAAAAAGCTCCCCTCAATAGCTCTTAAGACAATTGCAGCAGGAGTGTACAAGATTGAACCGAAAGGTAAAACTATAAATAAATATATTATCACCGGTGTTAACGCACTTGTTTTGTCGGAAAATGCTCGACTAGTTTAAAACGCGCCCGGGGCCTTTAATCATGAGCCTATTCGCACGACGCGGCACCTAAACGATGACTATGATATATTTATAGTTATAATGGATACCCCTCACGATAGTTTAAACGTTAAAACGAACTGGGTAACGTATTGCCATTTTGTACTGCTGAGTTTCTTGCCGGCTCTTCTCAGCAGAATCTGTTCCGAACCGGTGGCTCTACCACCGTACAAAACATGACGTAACATAAGAGACACCTGTATGTCCTACATGTTTTAAATAAATCAATTGAAATTAAAAATTGAAATTGTGTATCTTTCGACAACTTACGGCCCAGAGGGGACAGCGCAAACGAGGCGGACCCTGAGCTGAGCGCAGCGCCCGTGGAGGACGTGTCCGGCGTGTGCCAGACGTCTGCGTGGGGGTCGTGGAGCGAGTGCTCGGTGACGTGCGGCGTGGGCGTCAGCACGCGCCGCAGACACTTCCTCAACCAGATGGGGCTCAAGAAGTGCCCGCTCGTGCACATCGGTGACACCTTTATGCTACTTAGTTCATTACTTGCCTATTCCCAGGACCACGTCCGAGTGGTTCGATTTTTATTCCCCGCGGTAGCTTCTTGCTTTTTTAAATTCATTATGGCGATGATGCGGCCTAAGATGGGACGCACCTAGAATATGCCTTTCTTGATTTGAAGATAGGTATTGTAAATAGTCGGAAACATAGAGTATTCGGTATTCCAGACCCTAGTCATGCGAATGAGGAATGAAGACGCAAAGCGGTGGAATTATGCTAATATCTTATTTACGTTCCTCCATATGCCACATCAAGATCGGTTTTAAAAGGTAGCAAGAAGAATTCAAATAGGAATGCTCACAAGTTGCATAGGAAAATATTTTGCAGAAAATATTGGAAGTTCTCACACCAATGTACGACTGCGGTCTGAAAATGTTTTAAAATTAGATCTTGTAAAACACTACGTGCATTAAGGTCTAAAACGCTTAACCAAGGTGTTTATTAGGTCTTTAAGTTATCAAAAGCTTTCAAACATCGAATTCAACAAAATGAGTTTTAATGACTTTTTTAACATAAAATTCATTTATAATTTCAAGTTTGACACATTAGCATCATCGCACTTGTTAAAAATATTGCTAGAAGTTTTCTATATCTACCCTATCTAGTTGCCACATTTGCCACCTCCTGAAAACGTTAAAAAAAACTATGATCTATGTCCAAATCAAACCACTTAACTTCTGACACAGGTGGATCCATTATGAACCATAAGGTGGTGAACATTTTCCGCGACTATTATATATTTAAAAGCAAACACTGGTTATTCACATTAATATTATTTATTACTTTTCAATTTACACGAACCAGGCAGCCAACAGCCTAGGCGCCATCTGCCCAAGATCAATATGTCACGCAATTACCTAAAGAGTACCAAAGACTCCAACTCGACCATGTACGACGAGGTGTTCTATCGTACCAGTTTTCCTTGTGATATGCCCAAAGAACTTAAGGATTCGCAGTTGAACAACGAAAGCCTTTGAGTTATATTAAGCTCTTTAAGTATGGAGACGTTTGCTCGATGCGCTGTCCAGCTTATTCTTAATAGGCGTCTCCAGCACCACATTTCCAGAGTACAATTAATAGTAAGTAAGTAAAATAGTAATTTGTCGTACAAGGTCGAGTTGAAGGCACACGTCCACGTGGTCGTTCCCCTACTAGGTGGACGGATTCAACACAAAATTCCGACACAAATTTATCCGTCTCCGAGTATTCAATGTAGTAGTCAATGGAAGGAGATCGCAAGAGCTGCTGTGAAGGCCCAATCATAACCATGACCACTATGCCAATGAGAAGAAGAACCATAGACTCGACTAGGCAGAGCCGTGGAGTATGAAATGATCGTCTCTTTCAGAGTGAGCCTAACAACATGTTCTGTCTGTCAGAGGAGAACCGCAAGTGCATGCAGCCACAATGCTCGGAGGCGGAATCGCAGCCCGACGTGTCGGACCCCGCGTGCCCCACCAGCGAGTGGGCCGCGTGGTCTCCGTGTTCCGCATCGTGCGGGCGCGGCGTGCGCTTCCGCACGCGCCTGCTGCTCGTGCCCGCTGACATGCAGCAGGACTGCTCAGCGCGCGTCGAGCTCATGCAACAGCGCGCCTGCAACGAGAAGGACGACTGCACGATCGACATGCCCACCGCTAAACGTGAGCTCCACGACACTAACTTCAAACTAATTCAAAACGTTGAATCCTCAAGTCGTCATAGTTTGATTTTATAACAGATATTTTTGACCGCGCGAAGTGAAGGTCTCTGAGTCTACTTGAGTGAATTTGCACTTGTCCGTCCGTCCGTCCGTCTGTCAGAGCCTTATAACTTCTGAATTACTAAACGTAATTACTTCAAAGGAAAACGCCAGACTATGTATAGAGCTTTGCCCCACTTATTAAATATCGTTTACAAGCATGCCGTATGTAGGATTTAATAGATTTTTTATTACTGATAACTATACATATATTTTGAAGCCTCTAACACTTGCGGTTTTTTTTAAACTAAGTTTAAGTTGCAATATTATTTTAGGTTATATGCATTTTTAATTGTGAAATAAGTAAAAAAATGCTGTGTATCGTTACAATGCTCTTGCCAAGAGATATTATGGCTTTAGAATGAAGTAGGATACTCAAATGCCTGCGTAGCTTAAGGTCTGCCTGAAGTAATATGATACCTAGTTAATAAGCTCGTGCTATCTTCTCTAACGATAGAATGGTTGACTAATTGGAAATAAAACAACTGTTAGTAATCATTGATTTATTAATCTTCATATTAAATATGTAATCAGTCGCTACATTATCAAGAAATACTGCCATGCACCACGGCACCAATATCATTTTGATGGTAAGCCCAACATGGCAACATGTCTTAGGATCCAGTGACAATTTATGCACCTCAACGTCGTTACCCAAATCGCAAACAATGGTCATCCATGGAATATAGCGTAAAGTCGGCGAGATCGAATCAATATTATAGAAGTTGTAGCAAGTTTTTGGTGAAACATTCAAAACAAGCACGGTTACCAGTCGACTTCACTCTGACTTCACTGAAACCACGATATAAACAATGATCACAAATCACAATGACATTGACATCTTCAAATACGTTTTTCAATGACGTTTCATTGCACAAAATGCGTGAATGGAAGGTAAGGTTTTAATGCAAAGTCTATTTTATTAGTCATTGTTATTTACATTAAAATAATAATAATGTGTCATTTTCAATAATTAACAACACAAAATAACGAATTTAAACAAAGATCTGTAGTATGATTTATGTAACTAATAGGAGTTTTGTTTTATTTAAAAACTTAACAACTGTAGTTTTATTTAGTCGTGTATGCGTAGAATGTAAAGCAAATTGCCGCAAGAGAAATAGGAAGTGGACGAGGGGACTTGAATTACTTTTTTTTTACATTTTTAAATCCGCAACTTTTTTATCAATAATTATTAAATCATACGTGGTCATAAATCCCTAAGATAATTTTAAAAAGTTTACATTTTGTGTAAATTATGAAAATTGGTGGGGCAAAATCTGGCATTCTCTTTTAAATATAATATGTAAACCGATGGCCTCCAGCCGAATATGGCATAAAAAGTTATAAAAATCTTTATTTCAGGGGGGCTCTCATAGAAGCGAACGCGAAGTAAAATATTTTTTATAGCGTTAGATAGGGTTGTGGTATGTCATTTTAAAGATAATTAGGAATAGAGTACGAAAATATTCTTTTTTTAAATTTTTCCCCTAAAATTTAAGAAATGGGAGGCTTTCAAAGTGGAGATTTTCTAACGTCCAAAGTTGACCTCAGAACTCTCAATTTTCTGGAAGGCTGAGCCTGTAACTTGATCAAATATTTGAATTATATCCTGTACTTGAACAACAAATACTAAATTAGACAAATATTGTAAGGAAACAAAATTATTCAATTTTTAATGAGCTTCAGTATTTTTAACAGAATTTCACAATGATGTCAATAGATGGCGCTCTGTAAAAATGTATTCGTTTCTCCAATAACTCTTTAGCTCTTTTGCGTCTAATGTTAAAATGTAACTATTATTACAATATATAGTTACAATTATCTTATGGATACCGCGAGGTCTCAGTTCGGGGCGAACCACTAGCTTAGGACATAGGTTACGTTCATATGTTATCTAGTCCAAAACCGACGTGCGGGCGTATCGCAATTGCTCTTAGGTAGTTCACTAAATCGGCTTTTAACTCAGAATTTTGGCACTACTTCAATCAAGGATCAAGGTTCGCCGCGCCGATTATAGTCGATTGGCTTGAAAATCGCTCGGCAAAAGCTGAAGTTTTAGCTTTGGACCGAGCGCTCGGGGCATTTCTGAGGATTGCCCGCACATCGGCTTTGGACTAAAACTCCTGCCAAAATTGCCGCAAAACAGCTATTTTAAAGCGGCCATCTTTAACGAAATCGTTTCATAATAAATATCCATAGGTACATTTATTATGTTTATGTACTACTTGTATACACTGTTATACTTTTAGAACTGTACCTACCTATGGCAATCGCCGCATATATTCGTATATAACCATATTAGCGAATAGGTATGTCGGACTATACATAGGTATTTCTATTCTAGATGATATAGTTTCCAGTCGCAGTGTCGGAATCGTTCCGGCTCATTTTGCACAAGGTTGCCGACAAAGGACAAACGATAAAAATTGTTTCCATAAATGTCGCCACTCAAGGTGTTCTGTGATACGTACTTGCTTAAATTATGTTATAATAATTATGTGTACGAGCATGAAAGGCAAACTTTCGTGGTTAATTATTGATAACTTGAAACGTGTCATGGTTTTATTCAAGTAAAGATAATTGCACTTGGGTAGGTATATGAAAATCTGTATTAACAACAAATTTATAAGAGGGAGAGATGAGATCTGGAATTCCCATTCCACCTATTCCACTACAGCCTATTAACGTCCCACTGCTGGGCACAGACACTCCCATAGGAGAGCAGGAATTAGAGCTTGGACCCACCACGCTGTTCCAATGCGGGTTGGCAGGCAGGCAGATCTGGAATACAATCCGATGAATTGATAGTTGCGATGAATGCGCCGTGAATTTTACGTGATTTTGTCAGATTAGTGCTTAGATCAATAATTTGTTATTCCAATTGAGACGGATCTGAATCACCAAGTGGAATAACAAATCTCTGTTGTTTTTCGTTGAAGTGGTCCCGTGCTCATGTCGGTCGCAGACTATTTTAGGCAAAGACGTGCCGCCAAGCGATTTAGCGTTCCGGTACGATGCCGTGTAGAAACCGAATACCGTACCGGTATGGGTTTAATATAAATGCCATGCCCCTAACAGGTTAGCCCGCTACCATTTTAGACTGCATCATCACTTACCATCAGGTGAGATCGCAGTCAAGGGCTAACTTGTAGTGGATAAAAAAAAAGCCTAGTCTCTTAACCTAATCTATTCTATACTAGCTGTTGCCCACGACTTTGTTCGCGTGGTTTAAGTTTTTATTTGATTCCCGTGGGAACCCACCATTTTTCCGGTATAATTACAATCTAGCTAGACTATTTGGCTAAAAATAATTTTACTTTAACCTAAGCTTATAATTTATTATTATTATTATATACTCTTTATTTGTACCACCATAAAGATAAAAAAAAAACAAAAAGAATATAGAAAAAAAACACAGACATGATACAAAAGGCGGCCTTATCGCTTACTAGCGATCTCTACCAGGCAACCTTAGGAATAGGAAAAAATAAGGAAAAAAGCATTGCAGGTGGTGACATCCTATAACATACATACATTCGAATAGCTACATACTAATACATAAACCAATAATAAACATTAATAAAACAATATTGTATAACATATATATATCAGCTAGTATATATATATATATAAATAGACTAATATATATACTATATATATATATACTATAATTCAGTTTGGAAGATAATAGTTTTTTACAGCATTTTTGAAAATGTCTAGTGACTTTGACCGGCGTATGGTCAGTGGAAGTGCATTCTAAAGCTCAGTAGCTTGCACAGCAAATGAGCGAATTGAATTTATCTATATTATAGCTTCTAATTTATCTATTTTTGTAGTTAGATACTTGAAAATCGGATAGGTTATTCGTTTTAAATAATAACCTTTTTATACTATTTTACGAAAATCCACCTCAAGTAAAATAAATAGAACTGTGTATAAATTAATATTTAATATCCCATAATCATACTAATATTGTAAATGTGAAAGTGTGTTTATTTGTTGGATTTTCCTTCAATCGCACCGCAACGGACGACGGATCGACGCGGTGATTTTTGGCATGGGTATATATATATAAGTAATATATATAGTTGACGACATATGCTACTTTTTATCGCGAAAAATTAAGGCGTTCCCGCGGGAACAAAAAAACATCTATTCATGCGGGCATCAGCTAGTTATCTTATGTCCTAAGAAATTGGGTATTTGACAACTAGTCAAATCAGCAACTTTTTTTTCAAACGTCAAAACGCGTGCTTAGTATGGATTTTGTATGAAATTTTAGGTTGTGACGTCATCAAAGTTCGATGCACTTTTTTTACATTAATCGATAGTTTAAAATGGTTATTCAAAATAAAAGTAGCAGGGGACGTGGATATTACGACTTTTGCGAGATCCTTTATATAATAATCACTAAAAAATATTTTTTTTCACTAGTAGTCAAATACCCAATTGTGTGTGTCTGTGATTTAAATAATGAATAATATGACATGTGTGCGCGCAGGCATCTGCATGGAGGCTCCGGAGCAGGGCCCATGTCGCGGTGTGTACCAGCGCTGGGCGTTCGCCGCCGCCAAAGGCATGTGCGTGCCGTTCAGCTATGGCGGCTGTCGCGGCAACCAGAACAACTTCATCTCGCAGGAGGACTGCCTCGCCACCTGCAGCGTCGTGCTCGGTGAGTGCCTGCTGAGTGGCCACTGCTATGGAGCTGAGTGGCCACTGCTATGGAGCTGAGTGGCCACTGCAATGGAACTGAGTAGCCGCTGCTATGGAGTTGTACGGGACCGCAACAACAAGTGGTCGTCCTCCGAGCGGGCGTTGTGCTCTCCCACCACTGGTCAGACCATTAGTCTTTGGAAGTCGTTTAAATAGCGTAATTCGGACAAAACATCGCTATCGCGATTCATACTCTTCGTTTTCTTCGTGTACCTACTAGTATAATAAGTATATACTATAATCGGCTGTTTTAAATTATGTATTAAGTAAATTTGTCTGATTTAGTCAAGGTAGAAATTATTACAGTCTCTATTCTTCAATTATTCGGAATATTCGTAATAATTGATAAATGATTTATTTATTTCATGTAGGACAACTTGTGTCACTTATGATACGTTAAGACTCTACCACCGGTTCGGAAAATTGATTTTACTGAGAAGAGCCGGTAAGAAACTCAGCAGTTGCTCTTTTCTTAAAAGGAAAAGGTGAACCACTGCTATGGAGTTGTACGGGACCGCAACGACAGGTGATCGTCCTCCGAGCGGGCGTTGTGCTCGCCCACCACTGGTCATACCATTGGTCTTTGGAAGTAGTATATATAGCTTATTTCAGACAAACCATCGCTATCGCGATTCAGACTCTTCGTGAACCTACTAGTATAATCTTATCTTTTCTTTTATATATATAATTCTACAGTACGTGTGTATATCACTGAATTCAACGGATAGACCGATTTGAATGAATTTTTTTGTATGCGTTTGGATGGTGCGTGGGTCATCTCCGTTTGGCCCGTGAGGGCCAAGCGGGAGTACGGACCTCGCGGCTGGGCTTCCTTAACCGGGCGGGGCGCGAGGCAACATTGTGCCCCGGTGAATATCTTGAAGCCGAGTGGATGGCGCCCTCGATGGTTTAGATTCCAAATCAGCCCGGCAGATGGCGCTGCAGTCGGTATCATGCAGTACAACGTCTGTCGGGTCCGCTAGTATACATATATATTTTTTTGGAATATAAATTACATATATATATATATTCCGCTTAAATTATGTCGTGAGTAAATTTGTACGATTTTGTCAAGGTAGAAATTATTACAGTATCTATTCTTCAATTATTCGGAATATCTTACTAATACTAATATTATAAATGCGAAAGTTTGGATAGATGTATGGATGTATGGATGTTTGTTACTCAATCACGCCCTAACGGATAAACGGATCTGGCTGAAATTTGGCACAGAGATATATTATAGTCGAGAATAGCACATAGGTTTTTAATTTTTAACCCGGAAAATTAAAGAGTTCCCGCAGGAACCAAAAAACCTCAAACCATGCAATGCAAACCATTCGCTAGTTTGTAATATGTAGATTATCCGAATAAAAGTTATGGTGCTACTCGAAATATCCACATAGTAAACATTGCTGAATATTACAAACGCTAATCACGAGCAATCACGCGAGTGCGTGAGCGCGCGAGTCGGATTGCTCTACCTAGCTGGTAACTCCAAGGCATTTTAATGAAACAGCAGCGGCTGATTGCGACCGCGACATTCCCAATTGCCTTATTAATGACGCGCAGGACGCCACCTTCACAAGGCTTTTCCTATACGTACTATAAATACTTACTTTTACTCAACTAATGGAAATTCCACGAGAGCAGCATTGGCTTATTGTTATCTCAATCATCAAAAGCTATTATTTTCGTCGCCTGCCCGGTGTCCGGTGTCGCGCATTAAACGAGCGGGTTTTGAGGGAATAACACATTTCATAATGACTGCCTAGTAGAACAAGAGTCTGTGAACCTAGACGTAGACCTTCGTTATTTTATATTCACAGTGCTCCCAACACATGAACGAACGATCATCATGTTCAGGGCCTCCAGCTAGCGATGTTTTTTTTTTAATCCACTACAAGTTAACCCATGACTGCGATCTTACCTGTTAGGGGCATGACAGTTATATTAAACCCATACCCCTATTCGGTTTCTACACGGCATCGAACCGGAACGCTAAATCGCTTGGCGGCACGTCTTTGCCGGTAAGGTGGTAACTAGCCATGGCCGAAGCCTCCCACCAGGCGAACTTGCTGCTCTAGTAATCTATTAAGAATTGGGTATTTGACAAATAGTCAAATCAGCAACTTGACGTGCGTATTACGACTTTTGGGAGATCTTCTATTTCATAATCACTAAAAAATAATTTATTTGAATAGTAGTCAAATTCCCAATTCTATGACCAAGTTTTAACTACGATAAGCTCCCTATCTTTCTTCTCTCTACGCTCCCTCTCTTTATAAACTATTTCAGTTGTCCTCCAATTCGCCGCATGAATTCAATGAGGGTTAAAACATTGCCAAATTCAACGTAACTCAACTCTCGTGATCTTTCTCATCTTAAGGAATATCTTCTTGGCCTTAATTCTCTTTAGGTAAATAAATAAATCATGTTTTATGTAGACAGCTCGAGGAGTGGTGATGTCACGTCATGATATCATACATTCAAATCTCGATCAACCGCGTCATTGCTACATACACCCACTTGACTGGGCTTGCGTGTCATACCGACTGGATTTGTTCAATCCTAATGAATGACTAGCGAATGCCCGCGACTTCGTCTGCGTGGTTTGGGGTTTTTTGGTTCCCGCAGGAACTCTTTAATTTTCCGGGATGAAAAGTAGCCTATGTCTTATTCCAGACTATAATCCATCTCTGTCACGCAGATCCGTACAGCCATTCTGGCGTGATTGAGTAACAAACATCCATCCATCCAAACTTTCGCTATATTAGTATAGAAGTATAGATAGATAATGAAGATAATTGGATTTCACTCAAATTATGTTATTGGTATTACGTATTGTACAACCTTGTCTAGGACTTGAACTGTTGAAGTGCCTCACGCCTCACGGAGCAACGGATCGACGTGATTTTTGGCGTGAGTAGGTATAGTTGAGGACCTGGAGAGTGACATAGGCTACTTTTTATGCCAAAAAATTAAGGAGTTCCCGCGGGAATTAAAATAAACTTAAACCACGTGGATGAAGTCGCTGGCATCAACTAGTGTGAAATTCTTCTCATTCGTTCACTCTTGGCAGAGTGGTCTTGGTTATGATTGGGCCTTCACAGCAGCTCTTGCGATCTTCTTCCATCGACTTCGAAAATTCATCGAGTGTGAAATAGATGCAATGAAAGGGAGGATTTAAAAAAACTTAAACCACGCGGACGAAGTCGCGGGTATCAGCTAGTGTGAAATTCTTCTCATTCGTTCACTCTTGGCAGAGTGGTCTTGGTTATGATTGGGCCTTCACAGCAGCTCTTGCGATCTGCTTCCATCGACTTCGAAATAAATTCGAAAATTCATCGAGTGTGAAATAAATGCAATGAAATGGAGGATTAAAAAAAACTTAAACCACGCGGACGAAGGAAGTCGCGGGCATCAGCTAGTGTGAAATTCTTCTCATTCGTTCACTCTTGGCAGAGTGGTCTGGGTTATGATTGGGCCTTCACAGCAGCTCTTGCGATCTTCTTCTATCGACTTCGAAATAAATTCGAAAATTCATCGAGTGTGAAATAAATGCAATGAAATGGAGGGTATATATTGTCGTTCGCAGGAGCCGGGGCGCCCGCGCAGCAGCCCGCGCCCGCCGTCAGCTCCAACTACCCTGGCCTCATCATCAGCGCCATTGAGCCAGCGCCGCCCGCCACCAATGGTAACATCTATTTTTGAAGTGAAAACTTCTTTAGCCGCGTTGATCACTTTTTGGTGGGGGGTAAACTTGAGGATTCGCGTCACCAACACCGACACCGAAACCGTCGCCGCGTTGTTACGAAGACAAGAGGTCTTTCGTAATTAAACTTGAATGCCTTAGTTTTAAGGTTTATATTTCAATTATATTTTTTATAAAAAATTTTTTTTTAAAATATTTTAAATAATTAAAAAAATAAAATCGTTTTCATTTCTATCGGTAGTCCCTATGACTAGCATTTTGTGGTGGTAAGCGATAAAACAGAATAAAATAGTAACGGGCTAACTTGTTATATTAAATTATGAATAATTTCAGTCATATCCTGTAGTTGGAACAGCAAGTACTTACTACAAATAAGTATTTTTTCCAAAACTTCAGAATAATGTTCATAGATGTAATAAGTATGTATTATCAGATATTAAGTCATTCAAATCACAAACATAAAATATTAAAAATCTGTTATTAAGTTTAAGTGGATAAGTGGTAGTTTTTGCATAAGTTTAGTATATTCGATAACCGATAACGCTATTTTACGTAGAACCGTAGTACTTAGATGGCTGAAGGTGGTTATTGAATAGGTACGTCTACGAACTTAAAGGACGCGAGGTCTCAGTTCGTTGCGAACCACTAGTTTGTCAGCAGAATCACTACTAATTATAAGAATGTAAGATTTTCTAAGGTCAATACAAATCCAGATATCATTAACTGATTGATATCTAATTTAGTTGTTATTTACGTGGATGGGACAATAAAATTGATTCGCATATTTTTAATTATTCCATCTAGCGATGGGGCGGGGACGAGGGTGTTAGATCTTAGGAGATAACTCAAACTCAAATAATGTTGATTCAATTTAGGTAGGTAGATATACTACACTTATTGACGTTCAGTTATTTATAAAATTAATGGTCATAATCAGTAACGGTATCCTAAAACTAAAGCTACGAGGGTTCCAAACGCGCCCTGGTCTGAGAAGAGCCCACAACAAACTCAGCCGGGTTTTTTTTTTCAATGTCACCATTTCACAAATCATCTTAACTAAGGAACTATCAGAGCCATTAGATCAAATCATTGCCCAGCTAACTTGTCATTTAAGTAATCCTTTACATGGTAATAGGATTTTTTAATAAGTTTACGTTTAACATTAAGTTATTCAAAGACATCTTCAACATGTCTTCTGGGAGCTTATTGTAAAGGCGGACACTGTTTCCAACAAATGAATTTGTA
Organism: Erebia palarica; assembly: GCA_964035005.1. Lineage (NCBI taxonomy): Eukaryota > Metazoa > Arthropoda > Insecta > Lepidoptera > Nymphalidae > Erebia > Erebia palarica. The sequence goes on from OZ035989.1 coordinate 17,197,439, forward strand.
ATTTTAATTAATATACAAACTCACATACATGCATACATACATACATGAATCCTGAAATCAATATACTCCTTTTTTCAGGCAGTCGTATAATAAAGTAATCTCGCCGTTTCTATATTAAGTTAATAGTGTAATGTTTGGTCGCAGCGCTGGGGGGGGCCGACTGTCAGCTGAGCGGCTGGGGCGAGTGGAGCCGCTGCAGTGCCTCCTGCGGAGTTGGCTACCAGGAGCGCAGCCGCACCGTGCTGGTCAGTGCGAAGCCTATTACACTGCACTTTTTACAAGGCCCTGTAGGGTGGGCGTCGCTTATTACACAGCAATAAGGATCAAATTAGGGACCCTTCAGTAATTATTAACTTACACAAAACAAAACAACTCTTATTACAAACACACACCCACATGCCCACACACACACTCACACCCTCTCTCTTACACACACACACACACACACGCACACAAACATACTTAAATTAATAGGGATACTACAAACTAACAATTAGAATAGATAATATGATAGTATTTGAAACTTTGTAAGAATAATTAACAACTGATAAGGAAAATAAAGGCTTTATAATAATAAAAATAGAGACCCTTTCTACCTAAATCTAAATTACACTACACTGATTCAAGTGTAAGGGTCCCTGTGAAAAGTGCAGTGTAATAGGCCTATAGCCTTATCTCATCTCAGGGAACAGGAGCTTCATCCGCTTAACAAACCTTCTTACTCAACGATCTCAATTTACGACTGGCGCTGTCAAACAAAGAATGTGAACTTATTTTATAACCCCATCTAGTCTGAAAAGTTAGGGAGACAGGTTGAGAAACCGGCGGACTATTATTATTAAACAACTTTATTGCATACAAAAGAAAGATATGTATATGTCACCGTGAGATTGTAAAAACCGTTAGATTATAATCTAACTCGCGAAATTGTAAACTGTCGACTGATTGTGAACCGTTCAAATATTTACGTTTTCTTGTCTGTTTCTTGTAGGTTAGGTTAGGGTTCGACATAAATAATCAGGTCACTTAGGTTTATCGGGTTTTCCGTAGATTGTAATTTAACAGATTACAATCTGCCCAAAAATAATGCGTTAAATTGTAATCTTTCGACTGCTTGCAATTTCGCGAGTTAGATTATAATCTAACGGTTTTTACAATCTTACGGTGACATATATAAAATAATATGTTTTAAATAATAGTTGCTTTCAAAACAAGAATCCATACTTAAATTTTAAATGGTACAGTGTGTTTGTCTGTCTGTTACGCTTTCACGGTCTATCTCTTCAACTGATTTCGATGACATTTGGTACAGGGATGGGTTGTATTCCGGGGAAGGATCGGATTTGGCTGAAATTTGGAATGGAAATAGATTATAACATAGGATTATGTCCCAGAAAATTAAAGAGTTCTCGCGGAAATCAAAAAACCCTAATCCATGCGAACGAAGTCATCAACTAGTAAGATTATAAATTGTAGGCGGTTTATAGATGTTATCGCAAAAATATATTACTAGCTAGCTACAGGCCCGTGGGAGCGCTTGAGCCCTCGCGTCTGCCCTGAGCCATCAGTCGTCACTCGTCACGCTCTCCGCATGTTCGATAAAAGCTATTCCTGGCTCGTTGCGTAATATCAGACAAACGGAGTCTATGAAAAGAGAAAAATAACCTACTTATCTACCTTGTAATCTTACTGCTTTTCTGTTATAATAGAGGCTTCGATTTGTAGATAAACCAAAGTAATTTAAATCTAATTATATTAGAGCAATATATAAAAATTGTGTAAGTATTTTTGACAAAAGTGTTTATGACAATAATATTTTCTACTAGATGATTCCCGCGTCTGCGTGAATTAAGATTGTTTTGATTCCCGATGGATCTCTTCCGGCATAAAAAGTAGCCTATCAAGGCCCAGGAATACAATCTACCTCTGTACCCAATTTCATCAAAATCGGTTAAACAGATGGGCCGTGAAAGCGAAGCAGCCAGACACACTTTCATTTAAAATATTAGTATGGATACCTAATTAGTAATTACCCGTCCTTTTTATGTCAATCCCAAAATAAACATATCAAAAAGTCACAGCCGCCACTACCACCACCACTACAGCCTATTAACGTCCCACTGCTGGGTACAGACCTCCACTCTTATAGGAGGGAGGGGAATTAGAGCTTAGACCCACCACGCTGCTCCAATGCGGGTTGGCGGGCTTTAACGACTATTATCATGTCAGTGATAATAACCGAGACCGGAGGCTTAACGTGCTCTCCGAGGCACGGAGGTGACACACCGCCAACTTCCAACTCCGGGCTGGCACTGAGAATTTCTCAATTGAAAAACCCAATACCCAACAATTTATTATGCCCGACCGGGAATCGAACCCTGGACCTCGTGATCCGCAGTAGACTATGCTAACCGCTAGACCAACGAAGCAGTTGTCACAGCATTACGACCATAGAGTATACATATATATGTCACCGTAAGATTGTAAAAACCGTTAGATTATAATCTAACTCGTGAAATTGCAAACTGTCGAAAGATTACAATTTAACGCATTATTTTTCGGTAAATTGTAATCTGTTAGGTATATTAACCCGATAGAACCTAAGTGCACTACCTGATTATTTATGTCGAACCCTAACCTAACCTACAAGAAACTGACAAGAAAACGTAAATAGGTACAATGAATATTTCAAAAATTGACACTCAGAACATTGAACGGTTCACAATCTTTCGACAGTTTACAATTTTGCGAGTTGTATTATAATCTAACGGTTTTTACAATCTTAGGGTGACATATTTATCCTATACCTCTATGATTACGACTAAATTGTTAATAACGTTAGTGCGTGTGTGTGTGCGCAGGCGCAGCCGGGGCCGGGCGGCGCGCCTTGTCCAGCGCGCCTCAGCCGAAGGCGCCGCTGCTGGAGGGCCTGCTAACACCCCCGTCCTTTGCTATACAAGTTGTTTTGTGCCAAAGCGATGCCAAATTTGTTAAAACGTTCCTCAAACTTTCCTGTAGAACTTTGAACTTATAACAAAACAGCGTGGCTTCTACTAAAAAGTCTATTCATGTTATGGAACATAACAAATAAATAATAGATGAATTAAATGTGTTTTTATTAAAGCTATTCGCAATTTTCATGTACCGAAGTATTAATAAGTTCTAAGTACCTACCTATATCAACTTATGGAGTTTTCCCTAATTAGTATTTGAATCCTATGGATGGAATGGAGAAGTCTAGATTAGCCGAATTTCTATGATAATTTAGATACGACTACGATATCGAAAGGTACTGAGTTCCTTAAAACCTGATCTATGACTTCTAAGCAATGATTTTCTATATATGGTTCCATTTAAAAAGTAAAGCCGTCTATGGACTGTGAGCTAGGTAGGTACTTTATACGTAGGTCTAAACACATTACATTATACCCAACGACCTCAATTTACATAGACGGGCCCTGTCAAACAAAGAATGTGGGCGTATTTTTAGCAACGCCATCAACGCCATCTAGTCTGAAAAGCGGGAACTTGCTTGCAACATATGCGCCATCTTGAAAACGTATGACTCGGTCATAGATTAGTACAGATGCGCTTGTCGAAAATAATACCTACATCAGTGTACTCTCTGAGGTAAACGATAAATGTTAGTATGATGTTGTTATTTTTACCACTTTTTTGTTACCAGTTTCCTGGAAAACCATTGGACCGATTATTATGCGGCTTTTTGCATTAGATATATATAGCTTGTGAGAAGGTTCTAAGATATATTTAAAGATCAAAGTCAACACAATGGGGCGCTGCAGTTCATCGTGGGTTTTTTTTAAATTTAATTATTTGTTAATTGTTGATAAGTTTTGTCGAAAAATTGACAGAAATAAAGTCATTTTTAGGGTTGCGTACCAAAATGATAAGAAAACAACCCTTGTGGTGCGACATGACTGTCCGTCACACTTAGCATAATTCGGTAACTACTAATGCAAAATACTTGAAATTTAAAATAATAACAGCTAAAACAGTTTAAAATTATCCTCGCCAAACCTTATTGCAAATGAAAGAATTCAAAAATAATTATTAGTAGTATTATAATAAAAGGGGCTGGAATGGGAGAGGTGAAAGAGTACTAATGGATCGAGTCATAGAAAAATACTTCATTTGAAATTATTTTATTTTATACATTTCTAAGTATGCTACTTGCCATCAAATAAAATTAATTTTGTCATTTTTTGACGCCTAGTTTTCGTATTTATTTGGGGGTCAATTTTGGCTTCGTGATGAAGCCTAACTTTGGCATATATTTCAATAATGGCTCGAATTATATGGGTTCGGTGGTTTAAGGTGCCTGGTTGCTCCAAGGCGTGCAATGTTAAACTTGCAAACAAATTTGAACCCATGAAATGCTTAAGGGTCCCAGCGACAATAAAATCAATATGGCTGAATTTTTCTGGTAACCTTTGCCCATGCCCCTTTTCTTTGTTACTCAATCACGCCCCAACGGCTGAACGGATCGGGCTGAAACTTGGCACAGAGATAGATTATAGTCTGAAATAATACATAGGCTTTTTATCCCGGAAAATTAAGGAGTTCGCGCGGGAACCAAAAATCCTCAAACCACACAGACGAAGTCGCGGGCATTCGCTAGTACAAAATAAAAATTACCAACTTTAATAAATGAAAACTCTTTATTTATTGAAGTTGGTTTAAACATTAAACTCACGTCAGTAACTAATTTTATCATATTATTATAATAGCATAATATTGCGTCTCGGAAGGTATTATTGCCTACTGTCCGTTCTGCCCATCTATGCATTAACTAATCTTGGTTGCATTTTTTTATCGTACTGGACTGGACTATTCTAGGGTTGGAACCCAAAGCCGTAAGGCCAGTGAGTAAAAAAAAAATATCATACAGTTTGCCGCGGAAATTAAATGATTGCGTAATGGATAGAAATATTAAATAGGAAGATTAAATAACGTTTTTTATGAAATGTATAATTGTGAATTGAAACACTTACCTTAAAATAAAAATTATACAGTGCCAAACTAATAAAACTTTAGATGATAACTTAATAACAAATTATCTACACGATGAGTGACCGTGACAGCGCTACGACGGGGACAGACAGGCTTATGACAGGTTATAGGAACGCGCTCTCATAGTTGGTCGCCCGCCATTTTTGTATGAAAGGGCCCATCTAGTACCTACATATATATCGATGATTATACCACAGTAAATCTGTTTACTGTGATTATACGTTGGGTTGGTAAGTGTAATGAAGGTTCGTACCTACCGGAACGCTAAACAGCTTGGCGGCATATCATTGCCGTTAGGGTGTAAACTATTCATATCTGCTTTCCGAACCGATGCTAGACTCAAAACATGACGTAACATAAGAGACACAGGTATGTCGTACATGTTATAAATGCATTGAGTTTATTGAGTTTAAGCCATGGCAAAGCCTTCCACCTCCCAACAGACGCGGACCAGAGGAAATTCACAAATTACACATTCCCAAATTGGCCCAGCCGGGTACCAAACCCTGGTCCCGGCTCCCACTTGTGAGAGAACGAAACAATGAAGTCTCGAAAGTACAGAGGTATTGTCCCTACTTACCTTTACCTATTGTATTCTCAGTCAGCCCTACCGGCTAAAAATGGCAATGGCTCGCAAACCACAGATTACTAGTCATGAACCCTGGATATAGACATTTTGGTGGTGCAGACATTTTGGTGGTATAAACCGACTAATTTGAATATCTATGATAATCATGTGGTAATCTAGCAATTTAAATCGACATCGCAGTCTTCCAAATTTTACTTCGTTAAATAAATAACCAAGTAATATTTTAGAGTCTGTGGTATCTTGTGATTTTCTGTTTATTAATTGGTTTTGTTTTTTAATAAATATAATACAAAATACTTTAATTTAAGAAGCCATGCGCTTATGTTAGTAAATTTTGTTTTAACGATGCAATCAAAGGTACCTTAAGCTAGAAATATCTCGAGATACTGAAATTGTCTATGGATGTGCGCAGTAAATAAAGCAACACATTTTTTTAAAGTTATCATTAATGTAATATTATTACTTGAAAAGCAATGATAATATTTGTCGTACAATTATTTTATTTTTTAGTAGCGTGAGTTGGTAATACTGACGATGAGAATATTTTACTAGGTTACTAGGTATACCATAGCTAGGTATAGCCATGGTGTAGCTCTTTAGCTAAATTATCAATAGAATGTCTTAAATTAAATAATATTTTGAAAAAATTCCAATCTACTATACCTACTTGTTTGAAATAATACTATTTTCTATTTTTACTTAACTAACTATGTATCCGATAATCGTTTTACTAGGTACTCATAATAACTAAATTATATATATAATATATATAATTTAGTTATTATGAGTACCTAATATATATAATAACTAAATTATATATATAATATATATAATATATATAATTTAGTTATTATGAGTACCTAGTAAAACGATTATCGGATACCTTATGTCACCGCTAAAACAGCTCTTGCCATGTATCAATGAAAGCCTAGTTTGACGTAACGTTTGTCGTGGTCCATAAACGGCATCTTACTTCAAAAGTCTAACGTGACACCAATTTTCAGCAATTATTTTTATCGATTTTACTGCACCAATGTCAAAACGTTTTTTTGTCCTCAACGATCCTTTACGGACAGTCTTAATGATACGCGAAGCCAAAACCATGTTTTGGCATTGATGCAGTCCTTTTATGATTGATGCACAAGATACCTATGCGGTCGCACTGCAGTTCTGATTTTAGATCGCGTGTTGCTGTACCCATGTAACGCGACGGCTAAATCTCGTAAGTAGGTACTATGGTAGGTACCTACATATACAACCGCTTACAAGGCTTCTCTACCTATTTACCCCTCAACTTCCTAAAAGGGCAATAATATTGCACCAACCTCAATCTGCCAACTTTTAACTACTTTAATAGCTATAGCGATAAGTAATAAGTACTTACCTAAGTTTTTTTTGTTTTTTTTTATTATTTATTACCTAAGTAAGTTTATTTAATTCATAAAACCTTGGATGCAACAAATCATATAAATAAACCTTAAAAAGAACTTTTGACTTCCGGCCTAATTTCGGTGGGACTTTTCAATTGTCTTTTGAAAATACACACAGATAATTAAAAAAAAACACAAACAAATTAGCACCTAATGCAAATAATAGGCAGTTTTATTATATAATGTTCCGCATACAATTCTAATTAAGTAGGTAGATATCGATATTATCCGGTAAATTTCCGGAACTTCCTGCGATTTGTTATGAAAAATGATGCAATCGATAAAAAATAGTTGATAGGTATCTACATCTATTAGTTAAAGTGGAATAACAACAAATAATAATGGCCCATTTATTGTTATTCCACTTGCAATGTTTTGTACACAAATGATACCTAATATTAAAATTCACGTTAACAAACTGGTAGGTAATAATATTATTAACTGTCGCGAGAACAGCTTTTCCGCAGGAAATCATTAGACGTACTGACCAAGTATGCTTTATCTATATCGTATGTGAATTAATTTGAAGGTTAAAAAGAAGTCGGCATTAAAAAAAAAACTACATTTTCACGGCCTTCGGTCAAGATTGAAGGCATGTCACTGACGGTCTCATCAACGTCAAGCATAAAGCCTTGGACTTATAGAGCTGAAATTTTGCAAAGAGATTCCTCCTAAGAGTTATTTGTAGACAAGAAATAAGGCTATGTTTTTCGAAATTCCCACGGGACCGAAGACGCGGGGAGTCGGTTGTAAAAATATTAAGTAAGTACCTAGTTACTAAGTCCTAATAACAAGGTCAATAATACCAATCAGTACTTAAGTTTTTGAATGACAATAAATCCATACTAATATTATAAGTGTGAAAGTGTGTCTGTCTGTCTGCTACGCTTTCACGGCCCATCTGTTCAACCGATTTGGATGAAATTCGGTATAGTGGCAGGTTACATCCCGGGTAAGGACATAGGCTACTTTTTATCCCGGAAAAGTGTTTCCGCGGGAATTAAAAAAACGTTAATCCTCGCGGGCGAAGTCGCGGGCATCATCTACTTAGTATAATATAAAATAAACCATGAAGCATCTTGATCATGATATACTTTAAAGAAAAATATCGCAATGGTTTAAGCTGTGAATATTTCCCTGTTCCGTGTTTAATAAATAATACCCAGACCAAGGTAAAAGTAAAATGAAAACATACTGCAAAAACAAAAGGATCCAAGATCGAACGCCGACTAACGATTGCTGGCCGACAGTGGCCGACGCTAGCCGACAAGGCCGTATCTCATCTGACAATAGAACAATATTAAACACATCTTTATTTCCTCATGGATAGATCGACATTGACAAACGAAGTGTAACACAGCTGTTGTTCATTTTTAAAGAATTCGAGCTATTCCGGATTTTCAATAACATACAAAATTACACTATTCATTTTATTTCATGACAATTGACAATTTAGCTAGTGCCTTTTGTATCAATAAATCTTATCAAAAAATATGTATCTCTTATGTGTGTCTATTTGTCCATATAAAATTTAGTTAATTAGTGGTGCCCCACATGTGCCACTAAATATGGCTTATGGCAGCTATGCTAAATCATAATGATTTAGGTTCATATATTATATCGCACGGCGAAACAAAATGAACATAGTGGTAAAGATGAAGATATATCCCTCAAGCTGATAGAACACGTACCTAAATGATTAACATCTGATTCTGATTCCAGGAATTACCTACAGATAAACTGTTTGAAAATTATAAATGAGTAGGTAAATAAAAAGTTCTGTCAATAATTATTATTATGAACCATAAAGTAACTTTATACTTCTACCATACCTTTACTACTGTTTTAATCATACTTTTGCGGGTCTAAAGTCAGTCTTCATGCCCTAGGGCCGTAATCTAGTCGATCGATCGCCCAACTAGTTGACCAACCCCATACTGTAAATATGCACAACAGAGTCTAGGCTCCAGACTGGTCGACCAAACGATCGTACCATTTGACATAAAAGTTTTTAAACCAAGGAGTATGTGTACCTGCATAAACACTGGCAGCATGAAAAGCAAAAAGTTAGATTACTATGATTACTTACTATGATTTGCAATAAATATCTAACCTTTACAGTTTGTTTTACTGCTAAGGTAGAAGTATAAAGTAGAGTATACACCACCGGGATAAAGCACTTTCTTGGGCGCTTGAATCCCTCACTGCACTCAGGACTCAATCTTAATTCCCTCCCTTTGGTCGGGAATTAACTTATAACACCTTCGCTGTGCTCGGCAGTTAAAGGACTTGACCGGTGGAACTATGGCAGCTTGCCTAGGTGTCAAAAATCAATGCGCAGCAATGATTTCTTTATTATTGTAATTGTAATATTTCACTGTATACAGATAAAAAAGTTTCAGGAGTCTGAAGGCTCGGAAAACTGCGAAAATGAACAAAAAAATTTTCACCAAAAGACTGCTTTCCCACACTAGATGGCGCTATTTATTGTGTTGAGCGAGTCTAAAAAAATATTTTCAAGTATTATTTCTTTATTATTGTAATTGTTATATTTTATAGTTTTCAAATAAAAAAGTTTCAGGAGTCTGAAGGCTCTGAAAACTGAGAAAAGAAATAAAAAAAAGTTTCACCAAAAACTGCTTTCCCACACTAGATGGCGCTAGTTATTGTGGTGAGTCTAGAAAATATTTTTAAGTATTGCTCACTACTTTTGGTTAACAAGTTTAACTATTCGACCACAGATGGCAGCATATGCAATGTGAAAGGGCATTCCTTTAAACGCAGTATTTCAAAATGCTTTGTTCGATAAAAAATAATTATAAACAAAACATACATTTCCTTTTCATTACTATTTAATTGATCAAAAATAAATCATTCATAATATAATGACTAAGGTACTTAAATGGTATTCATGTAGGGTTACAAGATTATTATTAGGCATGGATATAATTTTGAGTTCCCCGGCGCCGGAGCCTCCAGTGCGGAGAAGGCGGACTCCCTGGCCAATAAGCTCCGGGAGGTCCTGGGCGACGAGGTCGTCCGAGTGACCCGCCCCGTAAATTCGGTCGACTTGCGGGTGTCGGGCTTGGACGACTCCGTCACCAGCGCGGAGGTAGCGGCGGCGATCGCCAGGGCCGGAGAGTGCCCCGCGGAACAGGTGCGAGCCGGTGCGGTGGGGGTGAGGCGTGACGGGCTGGGCGCAGTGCTGGTGCGCTGCCCCGTCGCGGCCGCCAAAAAGATCGCGGCAGGGGGGTGCCTAACGGTGGGGTGGGTGTCCGCTCGGGTCCAGTTGCTGGACGACTTCCCCCTGATGTGTTACAGGTGCCTAGCACATGGGCACGTGGGCACCCAATGCGCGGAGGGGGTCGACCGCAGCGGACTGTGCTACCGCTGCGGCCAACCAGGCCACAAGGCCCGCGGTTGCACCGCGGCGCTTCGCTGCGTCGTCTGCGCGGCGGCCGGGCGGCCGTCAGAGCACCGAGCGGGTGGCAGGGCCTGCGTGCCCCCGCCTAAGGGGAAGAAGGGAGGAGGGAGCGGCGACAGGCCTTCCCCCGCACCCCAGCAAGCGGAGGCGCCGCGAGAGGAGGTTCCAATGGCTACGGACCAGTAATGGACCTGAACCTCCTCCAGGCGAACATCAACCACTGCGCCAGAGCTCAGGACCTCTTGTTCCAGAGCATGGCGGAGTGGTCGATCCACGTGGCCGTGGTCGCCGAGCCCTACCGCGTCCCATCTGAGGACGATTGGGTGGGAGACAGGGACGGCGTGGTGGCGCTGACGTCCCGTCCCGTGGTGGGTTCTCCGGCCTTCGTAGACGTAGTCCGAGGTCGGGGATATGTCTCGGCCGTGGTGGGTGACATCCTGGTCGTCGGGGTGTACTTCTCGCCGAATCGGAGTCTCGCCGATTTCGAACAGTTTCTGGACGAAGTCGGCGTTCTGATCGGCAGGAGTCGCTCCGGCCGCGTGCTCGTCGCTGGAGACCTCAACGCTAAATCTGTGGCGTGGGGGTGTCCAGCGACGAGCCCTCGGGGGCAGGAGCTGGTGGAGTGGGCGACGGCGACCGGCCTCACGATCCTCAACCGAGGGTCGGTCCACACCTGCGTGCGGCGGCAGGGCGGCTCCGTCGTGGACGTCACCTTCGCCGATCCCGCCCTGGTGCGTCGCGTCCGGGGCTGGAGGGTGATGGAGGACGTGGAGACACTGGCGGACCACCGCTATATCAGGTTCGCCGTCTCCGCGAGCGCGGCCTCCGCGAGTGTTGCGACTCGGCCCTCGCCTCCCGGTCCTCGTTGGTCTTTGAAACGTATGGACCGGGACTTCCTGGTCGAGGCTGCCCTCGTCGAGGCCTGGTTCTCGGCGCCTCGAGAGGGCGGTCTGGGCGGTGTGGAAGCCGAAGCGGCGCGTCTTGGCGAGGCCATGACGAGCGTCTGCGACGGGGCGATGCCGAGGGTGCACTCCATCCCCTCGAGGCGAGCGGTGTATTGGTGGTCCGACGAGCTCACGCTGCTGCGCAGATCCTGCGTGGCGGCGAGACGCCAATACACCCGCTGCCGCCGGCGGAGGAGACGGGACCTGGCGGAGGAGGAGCGGCTCTACTCCCTCTACATGGACGCTGTGCGAGCGCTGCGCGAGGGCCATCGGGGTGGCCATGGATCTGGCGCACGAGGAGATGCTCGAGACTCTGGATGGGGATCCGTTCGGAAGGCCTTATAAGGCGGTCCGGAAGAAGCTCCGACCCGCGGCCCCTCCAATAACATCGAGTCTCGAGCCCGTCGTAGTGGAGTCGGTGGTCGCGACCCTGTTCCCCGAAAGGGCCGACCGCGGAGCGCCTCGCATGGCGCCTCCTCCCGAGGAGAGAGTCCGGAGTTCAGCCGCGCCCCCGGTCGCGGAGGGAGAGTTGGCGGTGGCGGTGTTGCGCATGCGCGCGAAGAACACCGCCCCGGGTCCCGACGGTATCCCTGGTCGCGCCTGGGCTCTCGCCCTGGGGCCGCTCGAGCCGTGGGTCCGGGCCTTGTTCGGTGCCTGCCTCGAGAGGGGCCAGTTTCCCGGGGCGTGGAAGAAGGGGAGGCTGGTCCTGATCGGGAAGCCCGGCCGCCCGGCCCATGAGCCGTCGTCGTACCGACCGATTGTGTTGCTGAACGAGGTGAGCAAGCTCTTCGAGCGTGTCATCGCCGCTCGCCTCGTTCACCACCTGGAGAGTGTGGGGCCGGACCTCAGCGACAACCAGTACGGTTTCCGCAGGGGCAGGTCCACCGTAGACGCCATTCTGTGCGTGAGGGCCCTTGCGGAGAGTGCGGTGTCCCGGGGCGAGGTGTTGGTGGCGGTGTCGCTCGACATCGCGAACGCCTTCAACACCTTGCCCTGGAGCTGCATTCGGGAAGCGCTGAGGTACCACGAGGTTCCTCTGTACCTCGAGAGGATCGTGGCCGCCTACCTCTCCGGGCGATCGGTCGGGTATCCGACCAGCTCGGACTGGTCGGAGAGGACGATGTCGTGCGGTGTTCCACAGGGTTCGGTTCTCGGGCCCCTCCTGTGGAACGTCGGGTACGACTGGGTGCTGCGCGGGGCCTTGATGACGGGCGTCGACGTGATATGTTACGCCGACGATACCCTCGTTACGGCTCGCGGCAGCACCTTTCGGGAGGCTAGACGTAGGGCCACGGCTGGCGTGGCCCACGTCGTAGCGAGGATTCGGGCCCTGGGCCTGGAGGTGGCCTTGCACAAGTCCGAGGCCCTGTGCTTTCACGGGCCTCGGAGGGCGCCTTCCGCCCGGTCCGAGTTGGTGGTGGGTGGTGTGTCCATCGGCGTCGAGCGTACGATGAAGTACCTGGGACTCGTCCTCGACAGCCGGTGGACATTCGAGGAGCACTTTCGGCGTCTCGTCCCGAAGCTCGTGGGAGCTGCTGGAGCCCTGAGTCGGCTCCTGCCAAACCTTGGCGGACCGAGCTTGCGGTGTCGGCGCCTGTACACGGGCGTCGTGCGGTCCATGGCGCTCTACGGAGCGCCCGTCTGGTCGGACACTCTGACCGCCCAAACTCGGGCCCTGCTGCGGAGACCGCAGAGGGTCATGGCGGTCAGAGTGATACGGGGTTACCGGACCGTATCGCACGAGGCGGCCTGTGTGCTGGCGGGGACGCCGCCATGGGACCTCGACGCAGAAGTGCTCGCGGCGGCGTATTGGCGTAGGTTGGATGCCCGCATCCGGGGGGAACACCCTACGCCGGCGCAGGATCGCGCCTGGCGGCGGCTGGCGGAGGCCGATCTCGCCGCTCATTGGCGGGACCGACTTCTGGCGCCGACTGCCGGCAGGCGGACGATCGAGGCGATCCGGCCCGTCCTGGAGCTCTGGACCGGCCGGACGCACGGGGCCCTCTCCTTCCGCCTCGTGCAGGTTCTCTCGGGGCACGGCTGCTTCGGGAGATACCTGTGCGGCGTGGCGAGACGGGAGCCCAGCGAGGTGTGCCACGAGTGCGGCCACGTGGAGGACACGGCGCAGCACACGCTGGAGTCGTGCGCCGAGTGGGCGCCCCAGCGCGCCGCACTCGCGGCAGTGGTGGGGCCGGACCTCTCGCTGCCCGCCGTCGTCCGAGCCATGGTGGGCAGCGAAGAATCCTGGGACGCCGTCGCCTCCTTCTGCGAGGAGGTGATGTCCCAGAAGGAGGTGGCGGAACGGCTGCGTGAGGCAGCTGCCGACGCAGACCCTCTCCGCCGCCGAAGGGCCGGGCGCAGGAGGCGCGCGCAAGACCGGCGCCTCCCACCCTGACGGGAGCTCCGGGCGGCCAGACCGTCGTCGTCGTTTTCGTCGTCGTCGTCGTCGTTGTCGCCCGTTGAGCCTCAGTCGCGGAGGAACATGAGGGGGAGTCGGGGCAGCATGCCCCCCGCAGGAGGGTCCGCCTGGGCGGACGTCGCTGGCTGGGTCGCGGATGATTGCGTGTTCCCGTAACCCAGCCTTAAGGCGATGCGCAGGAGCGCCGCTGGGTTTTAGTGGGTATTCTGGAGTGCCAGTGAGTCCCACATACCCTCTCGGAAGCACCGCAGTTTCACACTGCCTGCTTCCGAGAGGGATGCCTAAACGCATTTCCCAGCGTCAAAAAAAAAAAAAAAAAGGCATGGATATAATGGGACGTCAAAATGGAGTAGTGCTTAAAGAGGAAAGCGGACGCTCAAGATTTAAACAATAAACTTACTGTTTTTTTTTGTAATTTGAACCCTGACCTTATTTGGAATAATAAATCCATAATAATTTCGTTTTGATTTTTTAAACCTTACTGTAAAAACGGAAATCCTGCACATTGTCCCGAATCGGAGGGCAATTACTGGTCATGTCCTTTGGAGTCCTTCGTTACGTTCAGGATTCAATGTAGGTAGCGCCCGTGACATAAAACAGTGCTTTATCCCCTTGGTGTATAATCTACTATTAAACATACATTTAACAACGTTCTGGTAGTAATATTTTATAGCATTTTTAAAAAGCAAGTTTAAATTATTATTTTACGTGAGAATAGTAAAAACTGACCTGTGATGTTAAATGTAGCCATAATATATCCACGGCTAAAATAATAATGATGACGATGACAGGCGATAGCTGATCTTCATCTATCGTCGTGACTTCAATCCATATACTTAACAAACCTTTGAGATCTTTTTATAGAACTCTCGGACATACGTTTTTTTAACGATTTTCCCTACAAGTAATAGAAACCTACTTTTTATGATAAGTCGAACATAGCTCTAAAAAATTCTGGAGGTGCATGCCCGGGGGTTGAACCTGCGATCACGGCTGGTCGTCTAAACCAATGTAGGTCATCACCGTGATATGATTGGATCTAGGGAGGAATCCAGGCAATTCATTATTCTACTATACCAGTCATGCAGATTGTGTTTCCTCTAACAATCGAGGTCCTGTACCTGTCAAGTGTCTGTCTAATTTCATTAGTTGTGTGGGTCTTCTCCGATTGGTACTTTGACTAGCTATGGATTCAATATATCAAAGCGGTTTGATTTCCTAGTTGAGAAACGATTAATAAAACGAGTTTATAACAAGTTTAAGTGTGTGTATCAGTGCAATATAGGTGTAAATAACCAGTGCAAGTGTGGTATAACAGTGTGCCCGTGAGTAGATACAGTGCTAAAGCTAAACAGTCTCAGTCATGCATGAAGCATTTAAGGATTTATACTTACCTACCTTGTAAAATGTAAACAATCGTGGTCGTCTGGTAAACTATAATTAATATTCGTTTATGTACCGATACAAAAAGGTATATAAGAATTATTGTCAGTTGTTTATATAAGTAGTCATTTCCGGTCAGGTGTAGAGTGGAGTAATTTTGATGGTATACAGTAAATCATTTTCTCTTACCTCAATCAATGTCAATTTGGCCATGGTGTGACGTCTGCAATATATATATATTATTCAGACGATGGTGATTGGTGGCTTCCACGATTTCCTAAAACTCTAAATTATACGGAATCTATTGCTGAGCTCAATTCCAGAGCTGCACATAAAGCAGACTCCCTGTTCTGTGCAGGTGCAGATCGTCAGAGTGACAGAATCAATTTATTAAACTATAAACACATTTAACTTCTCGCTTGAAAATTGTTGCTTATGAAAATAAATAAAATGAAGCTCTTAGATATCTAATTTTTAGATCGTGAATAAATCTGGATCTAATGCCTGAAGCTAAGCTCTATCAATAACGTAAGCTAAAGTTTATTTACTGCTTAGAATCGATTAGGATTTCAAGTACCTATATGACATATAGTTCTACTTACTCACTGTGTAAGTAACTATTCCTCATTGAAATATCAAGCTTGTACTATAAACTTATCTGAGGATAGCCAGATAGGAGAATGATGGAAGGTCAGGTGCGCCAGTGCCACTAAAACAAGCGTAGTGCGAGTCGAGGTGAGGGGACTCCACTTTTGGACTATAATACTTAGTATCTATATACATTTTGGTATAATTTTACTTGCTGATGGCTTTTTGGTTCCTGCAGATACCTACTCTTAAATTTTCCTAGCCTTAGCTTTAATTAAAATATATGCCTAGCCTTAGTTTCAAAAATAAATAAAATTCATTAAAAATCAACAAAAAAGTAGCCTAGATGTTTTATTTCAGACTATAATGTATCTCTGTGCCAAAGGACTTGACCGGTGGAACTATGGCAGCTTGCCTAGGTGTCAAAAATCAATGTTCAGCAATGATTTCTTTATTATTGTAATTGTAATATTTCACTGTTTTCAGATAAAAAAGTTTCAGGAGTCTGAAGGCTCGGAAAACTGCGAAAATGAACAAAAAAAGTTTCACCAAAAGATTGCTTTCCCACACTAGATGGCGCTATTTATTGTGTTGAGCGAGTCCAAAAAAATATTTTCAAGTATTATTTCTTTATTATTGTAATTGTTATATTTTATAGTTTTCAGATAAAAAAGTTTCAGGAGTCTGAAGGCTCTGAAAACTGAGAAAATAAATTAAAAAAGTTTCACCAAAAACTGCTTTCCCACACTAGATGGCGCTATGTATTGTGGTGAGTCTAGAAAATATTTTTTGTTAACAAGTTCAACTATTCGACCACAGATGGCAGCATATGCAATGTGAAAGGGCGTTCCAGTTTAACTATTCGACCACAGATGGCGGCATATGCAATGTGAAAGGGCGTTCCTTTAAACGCAGTATTTCAAAATGCTTTGTTCGATCAATTAGTTTGAGACTTGTCAAAAAATAAAAATAACTATAAGCAAAACATACATTTCCTTTTCATTACTATTTAATTGATCAAAAATAAATCATTCATAATATAATGACTAAGGTACTTAAATGGTATTCATGTAGGGTTACAAGATTATTATTAGGCATGGATATAATGGAACGTCAAAATGGAGTAGTGCTTAGAGAGGAAAGCGGACGCTCAAGATTTAAACAATAAACGTACTGTTTTTTTTTTGTCATTTGAACCCTGACCTTATTTGGAATAATAAATCCATAATAATTTCGTTTTGAATTTTTAAACCTTACTGTAAAAACGGAAATCCTGTGCATTGTCCCGAATCGGAGGGCAATTACTGGTCATGTCCTTTCATCCATACATCCATCCATCCATCCAAACTTTTGCATTTTTAAGTAGGCATAGATAGATATAGATAACTAACCAATTTGTGTATTAAATAAAATTATTTATTTCTAATATATGTCCGTCCATTATATTACCACATGTACCTACTGTCGCTCAATCACATCAATAACCTTGACAGCTACATTAGGGTCCATACAATAATGATGCCCCCACGCCCTAATCTACTAAACTTTCGCAGTTGACCTATACCCGCCGACTGCCAAGCCCGACCGGGCACTAGTGACGTCAGCGTCTGGACTTTATGACGTCATGAGCGCTGCGGGCCAACTTGTACACTCGAGTGTGATGTCATACCGATGATGACATTTGGTACATACAGTATAATTGTTTATTCATTTATACTTCTACCATACCTTACTGTTTTAATCATACTTTTGCGGGTCTAAAGTCAGTCTTCATGCCCTAGGGCCGTAATCTAGTCGATCGATCGCCCAACTAGTTGACCAACCCCATACTGTAAATATGCACAACAGAGTCTTGGCTTCAGACTGGTCGACCAAACGATCGTACCATTTGACATAAAATTTTAAACCAAGGAGTATGTGTACCTGCATAAACACTGGCAGCATGAAAAGCAAAAAGTTTGAAATAAAAAGTTTAATTTGTCTTTTCTTTTTATTATTTACTAGACCTATGTTTCCTACTTACTATGATTTGCAATAAATATCTAACCATTACAGTTTGTTTTACTGTTATGGTAGAAGTATAAAGTAGAGTATACACCACCGGGATAAAGCAGTTTTTTTCTTGGGCGCTTGAAACCCTCACTGCACTCAGGATTCAATGTAGCGCCCGTGACATATAACAGTGCTTTATCCCCTTGATGTATAATCTACTATTATTGCATGATTGTAAGTCACATGAAAAAATGTTACCTAAAGTGCAAAATTTGGAAAAAATTAATGGAGTCGAACATATTAAAAATAAAAAATCTGAAATCTTAATGAACGAAAGCAATTATTCTTGTCTATGTAAAATAAATATATGATGATGATTTATGATAATGATGATTATGATATGATGGCATGATTTATATAGTAATTAGGTTAGGCTAGCTAGAATTAAGTTCTATTGTATTATTTTTATATCTAATAACAATGTTATAAATAAATATAAATGTCAAATACTTAGAAATACTTAAAAGTCATAATGTTACAAATCTCGAAATAGGTACATCAATAAGTAATATTTATCATAAGAATATAGAAAAAAAGAAAGTCAGAATATCAGTGGCCGCACAATTGTAAATATAATACTTGAATGGCATTGAGGTATTATACCATATAATTCAATGTTGAATGGTCTTATTTTCCTCTTTTCCTATTGTATTATAAACTCCATTATCCATTAATAATATAGTTAGATGCGCAAGCGTGTATAACCACAGTAGTATAACTGTCAGTAGTTAAGTGCCTAACTTATTTTAGAATTATGTAGATGTAGATAATTATATTATGTGTAACTTTTCACGGCCGAACCGTTTTTTACTGACTTTTTCAAATTTCGATACAGAGATAAGATCGGATACCTACCGGAGGAAGGAAATAATAATCCCGGGATTTTAAAAAAAAAACCTAAATCACGCATTGTAGGTAGGTATTGTAGCAAATGAGTGAATCGACAAGGTCGCTCGACCCGTCGACCTCCGTTCATTCAATCATTTTGTAATTGCACATTACCTAACCAACGATTCTATCTGTCTATTAGTCACACCAAATACCAGATAATTATTAAATGAATTCGTATGTCCTTCGCCTTTGGACGTCGCTATGGTATGCTTTGAAATATCTTGAATATCGCCAAATTAACCTTCTGAACTTCCACTTAACTTTCAACCTTTGATACGTTTTTTTCTAATAACCGGTTTTTGAGCTTTACACTTTCCATCATACATAGTAGAGCCTCATTACTTATTTTATGTAGCTTCTTATTCTGAGCTCGACTTAAGATTTGGACTCCAAAGTTAAACAAGACAAAAGCTACGGTTCTATAAGCGTCTGGTCTGAGAAGAAGCCCACAAAGAACTTGGTTTGTCTACCTACTTAATATCATTTATTACTTAGGTAAAACTATCTCATTCAGAACAAAGATTGAGTTCATCGCAGAAAAACCTTAAACAAAATAGTAGTTATTTTGTTTAAGGTTTACTGTCACAAAAGCTCTGAAAAACAGAAAATCTAATAAAACATAAAAAAATTACAACCACAAAGATTTCGTAAAAGCAAATGAAATTCGACAGCGCAGTCGAGTTGCTCGCAAGTCGTGTAACATGGCGGGTAGTGCATTTCCAATCCGGTAATTTTAGGTCAAGGTTTAATGCTAACTCACCTTCCTACGCTGGAGATCTTGTTGGTTTCTTTTTGTAATTAACTACACAATACTTAATACTTGCAATATTACCTGTTACAATGCAGAGTAGATTCATCTGAACGTTGCAAACCATCGCCGGCACCCTACAGAGCACAGATATCTTCTCATCTTAATTAAAAAATCATAAATAATTAAGTAGGTATAAGTTTCTCACGGGGAACGATGGGGCTAACTTCCTTTGTTATACAAAAAAAGCCCGCAAATAAACCAAATTACAAACAAAGTTGATCAATGATCAGCAGAGCCGACCTTATTGGTGATGCGGAACTTGGAATGCTTGGAATCAAAGTCAATTAATATTTATTCAATTTAGGTAGATATAAAACTGTGTCTAAGGTCTAACGTGCCCGCTCCTTTAAAGCCCGAAATATAGAACTCACTATTCCACGGGGAAACCGAAATATTAACCGAAGGTGAATGTCCCATGCGTTCGAAGTCACATGTTTTCAAAATTTTTTATACGTCTTAGATAAAGATTTCGTTTCGACAGGCAATATTATTGCAGCTGACGTGCGTTTCCTGTTGGGGTCGACCACAGACCATCGGGGGGATCGACCTTGCCCTTTCTTGTTTTAAATATATTCATGCCGGCAAGATTCGCACCGCGGAAGTTTAGTTTATTTAAAGTATAAAAAACTTTCTAAGAAATAAAGAGCTTTCTGCTTTCATTGACCTATTTCATTTGAAAACAACTTGATCATAAAGATGCTTTTTTTCCGAAATGTGAATTTCATACCTATCTCTACTACATAATGTTTCCGTTTTGGAAAAGAATTCAATGAGCTACGATAAAAAATGGATTCTAAAAGTACCTACTTAGGTACAAAGCTTCTTGATATACAACTTGTTACCTATAACAAGTTACGGTATCAATATTAGATTTAAGCTTTTTATAATGTTTATGAGCTGTGATTTTCAGTAGCTTGCGAGTTACAGTTTACAGCGAAACATGTTACTAAGTTGCGAGAATCGCGTGCTTACCTAACATTCGCCAGTAACTTTCGCAGTTCGCACGAGGAGAGTGGGGCGGTGACCCGTAATAAATTATAATCTAGAAATCTTTTAACAATTTCAAAATACTTATTGGAGTATGTCACGCTACTCCACAATCACATCACTGATTTCAGGCTATCGACTGAAATCCGTGTTTTTCCAAAATTCATATGAAATAAATATTACATCGTTGTCCACCTGAGTATACTGAGCATTACCTACTTGTCACCTACCCTAGAATGAGGTTCTGGCTTCCCACGCTGGTCAAGTGTGTATTGGCATACTTACTTCATTTCAGTTTTAAGAACATGCAGGCATGCAGGTTTTCTCACGATGATTTCCTTCACCGTTAAAGAGTCACATACCTAGCTCCGAAAAGTTAGATTAAGAGGTAACAAGGTTATTTCTGCTTTAAAGGGTCAAACTAGACAGATGGACTGTTAAGACTGACGCACACCGACTGCAGGTATTTTACGGCAGTATTCAAGCTTATCTGCCTCGTTGGTCTAGTGGTTAGCATGTTTGACTGCGGCGGACGAGGTCCCGGGTTCGAGTCCCGGGTCGGGCCATATTAAGTATCGGGTTTTTCTGATTAGAAATTCCCAGTACTAGCCCGGAGTTAGGAAGTTGGCGGTGTTTCACCCCCGTGCCTCGGAGAGCACGTTAGGCCATCGGTCCCGGTTATTATCACTAACATGACAATAGTCGTTAAAGCCCGCCAACCCGCATTGGAGCAGCGTGGTGGGTCTAAGCTCTAGTTTCCTCTCTCCTATGAGAGTGGAGGCCTGTGCCCAGCAGTGGGACGTTAATGGACTGTAGTGGGATTCAAGCTTGGCCGTAAGAGTAGTGTAGCTTGTGTGAGTAGCGGCATGGCGGGTCGCGCCCGGCGTTCAAGGCGACCTTGCCCTGGAAACGCGCCGCGACGCGACAGCCGGGGCAACTCTGTGTGTCCGGACCGGCTCTGTGTACAAACACACACTCCTACACAGCCGCACTTTAGGCGCTGATATAACTTACAACCATTAAACACCGTCACAGTAAACAGTTTGTATCTGTTTACTGTGACACCGTCGTGATCTGTATAAAATGCAGCAGGTACATTGGAATAGGGATGATGACAACTCAATGGAAGTTGTATGAAATTCACAATAGTGACGTCATCAAATTTCAACGCACTTTTTTTATTTCTTCTATATTTTAAAATGGATATCAAACTCAAAACTAACCGAGGATGTGAATTTTAGGTATTTTGGAAGATCCTCTATTTAATAATCAGATAAAAATAATTTATTTTTGATATAGTCATCATCCCCATTAGGTGGAATGGGGCGATAATTTATGACTTACTAGCCAATACTTTGCAAAATTCTAATCAAAGTCATGGTACATAGTTGTACACAGTCAAATTGTGTGTCTCTTTTAATATGCATAACACTTAAATCACACACACGCACCAGTCTCCACACACAGGTCTGTTTTAAAGAGATTTGTTGTAGAACCTATATGGTCTATATCTATAACTATACTCATAAATTCAAGAAAGAGCAAGTGACGGACAGCAGATGCTGGCATACACAAATAAAGCTTTTAAAACACTGGGGAAGCAAATTATCCACTGATAGGTATATTAAATCAAGATAGGAACACTCATAGTACATAAATCAACGCATCAAAGCAGGTTGGAGTACAAAGAGATCGCCAACCTTGGTGCTCCCGCGTCATCGGGTAAAAATAAAAGGTCTTCGCCCCTAGGACTGCGCCCCTTGCCCGCGCGCAGGTGGCGGGACCGACGACCTGAGGCCTGAAAGCGCCTGACTCAGCAACATTCAAAACTACGTCTGAACTCGGAACATTAGTGAGAAGCAATTATTCTACAGTTGACCTGAAAGGCTCAAAGAAAAAAGCAGCCTCATTGTTCAAGTGTTTAGCATGTTAAGCTGTGACCGACGAGGTTCCGGGTTCGAGTGTCGGGTCTGGCCATAATTAAGTACTGGGTTTTTCTGACTAGAAATTCCCGGAGTGTTTCACCCGTTACGTTCATATTAAAATGTCGGTCCCGGTTATTGTCGTTAACATGATGATCGTTAAAGTCCGCCAAGCCGCATTGGAGCAGCGTGGTGGGTCTAAGCTCTAATTCTCTCTCTACTATGATAGTGGAGGCGTGTGCCCAACAGTGTAGTGGCTCAAAGAATGACGTAAAAGGACGTGCGTGCTCCGTATTAGGTATACCTACAAGAGATTGACGCGAACTTTTCGTGTGGACGTTTTGTCCGTACCTAGTGTGTTTTAGCTCTAATGGTAGAACCACACTGCGTTATTTGTTATTCGTTATGCGGCTACGCTGTATATGTCCAAATATGTGTTTTATGTGAGCAAACAACAAACATGCTATCCACACTATGTCCTAGCTATGTCCACACTTCGTGCTATGTGCCAGATATTTTAGTTTTGTGGTCTGTGGTCCAAGTAATAATGTTCTCAGCAGTGTCCCCACCTTAGGGTATTTTCCCCTAGATTTAGGGGATATTTAAGCACTTAGGGAATTTTTTAGGGTATAAAATTATTTAGGGGAATTTTTAGGGGAAAATTTTATTAGGGAATTTTTTAGGGAAAGTTTCAATTTTCGGTTCGAATCGGTGTCTGCGTGTATCTGAACGTAATTTGGTGTGCCGATGTTACCCATAGAAGTAGGAATCAAGAAATTACGACTACGATGTTACATTTCTCTATGGCTAGTACCAAACAAAATATATTTTTCTCTTTCCCGCTCATAGATTTGTGTACGCGGAAAGAAGAGATGTCGAATACGAATAAAGCTGCTTCATGTGTGCGAGGTAAACTGGTTTTTAAGGATTTCTACACGTTATGGTTTAGGTACTCTTGTTTGTTTCAAATTCAAATTCAAAGGTTTTTTATTCAAATAAACTTTTACAAGCACTTTTGAATCGTCAAGTGAATCTACCACTGGTTCGGAATGCCATTCCTACCGAGAAGAACCAGCAAGAAACTCGGTGGTTGCCCTTTTTAAATAATTCATTTACAATTATTATATCAATGTGACTTGGTTGGTTTGACTGTCAGTGTTTTTTTTATTCTAGATAGTGTGTTTTTCGCTTGTTCCAAATGTACGCTGTGCACCATTGTCCTCTATAAATGATCTATGGTTAACATAGTTCGAAAAGCTGATGATCGTTGGAGTCCCAAGGTGCTTGAGTGCAATCCCGTACTGGGAAGCGCTGTGTTTTGCAGACCCCCTCTAGGTGGACCGGCGACATCAAACGAGTCGCAGGGAGCCTTTGGATTCAGGTGGCACAAGATCGAGGCCTGTGGAAGTCCATGCAAAAGAACTATATCCAGCAGCGGACATCTATGAATGAATGAATGAATGAATATACTTTTATTGTACACCAAAAAAAAAAATAACAGTAAACTTAGCTAATAACAAAGGAAGTGTCGGTTGATAAAGAAGAAGAAACTGTTGAACTCCAACACTCGTTACCTACTGTTGGCGCGCTATTTTGGCGTGCCAACAGTAACGAGTATCCAAGTCCCAACTTCCCCAAGGAACTAAAATTTTATTTCGTTGGCAAGAACATTGATGTAGAATTTTAGTACCTATTTCTATTTCAGTGGGCAAGAAGCTACCATAATTCCTTGGACAAAATGCCTCCCCATAAATATAAACAAAAGTATTGCCACCAATGGGAAACAGACAGTTTACTGAAAGGTAAGTCTATCCTTCTTCAAATGTGCCATTTAATGATGCAAGGCTGCTGTTATTTTGTATTCATAGTAGTGTCCATTAGACCATTAAGTAGGTATTTTACTTAGTGATAGTGTCGGATTCTATTATAATAATAATATATATATAGATAATATTATATTCCAATACAGTTGGGTGTATTGTGAGTACGTACTCGTGCTGCATCCACAGCACTTAACTCAACAGCAACTTTGACCGATTTGTTCATTGAGAATTTGAATTTCAAGTCAAGTTGACCGCTATAATATGAACTGCCAGCGAGCGGGGAGTAGGGGCCGAGGTTAGTATGTTTTAATGTTATGTAAGTGAATTATGGCTGCATAATTAGATCTTCACCATAATAATTGGTCAAAACTTATCTGATGGTAGTGTACTTCCTACATATATATACCTTATATATGGTTCAGACTTCAAATAGTATTGATTTAGTAGTTTTTTTAAGTTTAATATAATAAAAAAAGTTGAATAAAAGTTTAATTAATACACTTTCATTTGTGTTTTATTCTTAGATTTTTTTTTTTTTTTAGGGGAAAACATTTTGAAAAGTGCTTATTTTAGGGGAATTTCACGAGGAGTTAGGGGAAAATCCAAATCTGAGGGTGGCAACACTGGTTCTCAGTTCGGTGCTGTGGTCACAAATAAAATGGACGTGTTGACTGTGGCTGCAGCTTATTTTTGCTTCAATGCAACTTACCAATACCTGTTGTACAAGTACAAAGTTTCAAGACCGCGCAGAAAACGTTGGTGGATGATCACGAGTCATAGGAAACGAACTCTGTAAGTAGTATCCATAAATATCAGTGTTACGAACCGTCCGCGTCAGTTAAACTAGTGTAGTTATTAAAATGAATTTGTCTTTTCCAGGGAAAGTATGGAGATGCAGTTCCAAGAAATGTTGGCAGAACCGTCGACTGAATTTCATAATTTCTGTAGAATGTCATACACCGATTTTGAGTTCTTGTTACAAAAAGTTGATCCAATAATTTCAAAAAAAAATACAAACTGGAGAGATTGTATACCGTCTAAAATTAGATTAGCTCTAACTTTGCGATTTTTGGCCTCGGGAGACAGTTTTATGAGCCTACATTATCTCTTCAAAATATCCAGTCAAGCTATTTCGAAAATAGTACAAGAAGTCTGTACTGCTTTATATGAGGTTCTCAAGGATCGCATTAAGGTATATAAAGAAACTTATATTACTAATAAATCAACTTTATTGATATAATTATTATTAATGAAAGAGCGTAACAAGGCGGTTTTTCTAATGCTTTGGCTTTATAATTACAAATTGATTTAAATCACTTGCTCGGCCCTCGTAAATAGTAATGGATGGTTGTGTGGCTGTAGTAACTTCCGAGTTCATATACTCTAAATTTACAAACTGTGAACTCTCTTGCTGAGGTGTGTCCTCCATAGAAGGTCCTGTATGAGTGGTTTGTCTTGTACCTACTACTTGTGGCCCAATATTTTCCTGTTGAGTTAAACTTATTGGCTGGGGTGATGGTGTAAATGGATAAAATTCAGTTGATGAAGAATTTTTCCTGTTGCATTCCCATTCCAAACGTTGATCATAAAATAACTGATTTATTTTAATCATCATTAAGTCTCTGCAATATTCTGGAAGTCTGCTTAACCTTTTTGCTACAAGCCTTCCAAAAATGCTACATTCATCCTCTTGTTCATTGTGCTTTAACTGTGTTACATCTTGTAGTATATTAAATGCTAAATCCATTTTTTTTTTGCCTCCTGAAGTTCTGGATTACGCTGCCTGTTCCTTGTTGCAGTTGGTGTCTGTTGAGACCACGACGAAGCATCAGTG
Source organism: Erebia palarica (assembly GCA_964035005.1). Taxonomy (NCBI): domain Eukaryota; kingdom Metazoa; phylum Arthropoda; class Insecta; order Lepidoptera; family Nymphalidae; genus Erebia; species Erebia palarica. The sequence continues at coordinate 17,223,567 of OZ035989.1, forward strand.
TTTATGTCATCTGTCTGTTCTGCTTTCTGTCCGTTATTGTTAGCACCAGTGTTTATGTCATCTGTCTGTTCTGCTATCTGTCCGTTATTGTTATCCTGAAATAATAAAATATATTTAAACTGATACTTATTATTTCTTTCAGATGCCGAGTACCGAACAAGACTGGTTGACTGTGGAAAATGGTTTTCACACCAGATTCCCACATGCCATTGGTGCAATTGATGGGAAGCATGTAGTTCTGCAAGCACCATTTAACAGTGGCTCAGAATACTATAATTATAAAAAATCATTCAGCATTGTGTTGCTCGCTCTGGTAGACAGTAACTACTGTTTTATGTTTGCCGACATTGGATGTCAGGGCAGAATAAGCGATAGTGGTGTATTAAAAAATTCTACTTTGTGGAATAAAATGGAAAATAATTTGTTACAACTACGACCAGCAACTCCACTTCCAAATGGAAACATCCCTCTACCCTATGTATTTTTGGGTGATGGGGCATTCGCACTACACAGAACCTTAATGAAACCATATCCAGGAGAACATCTAGAAGGTACAAAAGAAAGAATATTTAACAAAAAACTTTCATCATCTCGAGTTGTTGTGGAAAATACATTTGGCGTAATGTCTTCTGTGTTTAGAGTGCTTCGTAAGCCCTTATTACTTCAACCAGATCCAGCAATAAGAGTGGTAATGGCTTGTGTAGTTTTAAATAATTTTTTGAGAATGAGTAAACATTCAAGGGCTTTTTACAATCCGCCAGGTACATTTGACACTTAATCTGGTAATAACTTAATAAGAAATGGCTTGTGGAGGGACAATGTTCCTGACAATCCCACTTTAAGAAATATATGTCTCATTCCTAGGAGATCTCAGAGGACAGCAGTAGATATTAGAAATGCGTTTGCTAACCACTTTCACCATTGATGTATTACACAGGCAAATTAAAATACTCTTATAATAAAGAAATATAAATAAAACGAAATGTTTTTATTTACCTCTGTATTCATAGATGCATTGCATTTGTATATGCCCGACAAAAAAGAATCCATGAATTCATAGGCGAACCATGATGGTCTGAAAACTTCAGATGCACCTGCACCTGATATTTCCGACTTTCTAACCTTGGTTTTATACCCTCTGTACATGGACATAAGAGAGTCCTTCTTCTTTTTAAGTTCTTTGACTGTACAATTTGGTTCTCCCATATTATTTTTTATGTCAATCCAGGCATCATTAACTTTTGTTTTTACTTTGTGGCCACCATTCTTTGGGTCCCAGATGCAAGGATGCATCTGATACAACTCTAAAAATCGCATAACTGAGTCGTTCGTCCACTCCATTGTCGCGCTAAGCAAGACACGACCACAGAACACATATACTCTCTAAACGGACACTACAAAGAGAATATAATTATTTATAATCACGACCGTCAGCAGCGAACGCGAGTGACTGAAGTACTGAAGGGAACGAAGTCTGGGCAGTCGACACAAATATTCGTCTTGTTTGTGTCCTTTGAAGTGTGCTAAAAACCGACAAGAGGACGGATAAGCATATTTGCTATTCGCGCTTATGCGTTATTCGTGCAAATAAAGCAAATATAGACGAATGAACCGCCCACACTTGGTCGTATGCGGCCAAATAAGGCGCATAACGAATAACAAATAACGCAGTGTGGTTCCGGCTTAAGAGGTCTTGTATACTCGGTAAAATCTTCTTTCCGTTCCGGTAGTAAGTACAGCACAAAATTAGATGGGTTTCTTATCTTAGGGACGTGAGCTACAAAGTTACATTAAGTACCATAATAGTACTTGGGTAGGTATATGAAATAAGTACATATAAATAGATGAATTTAAGAGTTTAGTGAAAATCGATCGAAGAATATCGATGGTCAACTTCTTGCGTACTTAAAGAAAACTTGTGGGAAAATCAGCATCAGCGGATGTTTTCAAAGGAAAATTTTCTGTTTTCTGTACATAACTAAACGGAAGATTACGTCGATTTTGTTAATTTATGATCTGCTTAGCTGAGTGATATAAATCAAGGAAATATATAGGTAAGCTGAATAGCCGTTGAGAATGTAATGAAATAATGCTCGGCTTTTGTGAACAGAGCTGATATTTCACTCTGAAATATTGACGTCAAGCCAGGGTGCGGTGCCGACTCCCGACCCCTGCCGTCACACAACAGTCACGGTCAAACCGTGTGAAGCTATGTGTTAGACTTACTGAAATTGTTAATAGGTATATGATTGTTTAATTGTACTAATATACAAATTGCAATGCCCTGACGGGGCCTCAAGCCATTATAATTAGATAATTATATTATAAATTGTATGTACATGAATGCAATGAATAAATGAAATTAAAGAAAATGAGCTTTGTAAAGGTTTTTTTTATCCACTACAAGTAAGCCCTTGATTGCGATCTTACCTGATGGTAACTGATGATGCAGTCTAAGATGGAAGCGTGCTAACCTGTTAGGGGCATGGCAGTTATATATTATTAAACCCATACCCGTAATCGGTTTCAACACAGAATCGTACCGGAACGCTTTATGGTTGCACGTATTTGCCGGTGGGGTGGTAACTAGCCACGCTCGACCAGGCCAGACCAGGGAAAATTCAGAAATTATAAATTCCCAAATTAACCATGCCGGGGATCGAACCCGGGACGTCTGCACGTTAAAACAGCAGTGCTCAACACTGCACCAGGAAGGTCGTCAAAAGGTAGACCTAGACGACCTTCCTGCGCAGTGGTGAGCGCTGTGGTATATTATAAGTGGGTTGTCCTGGATTCGATAATCGGCGATTCAATTTGGGAATTTATACTTTCGGATTTACTCTGGTCTGGTATGGTCTGGTGTGAGACTTCAACCGTGGCCTGATTTAATATAACTTGCCATACCGCTAACCAATTAGCCCAATACCCAATTACAATATGGCCAAATACAATGTAGACGATTTTAGAGTGCATCATCACTTACCATCAGGTGGCATCCCAGTCTGGCAATTTGTAGTGGAATTAGGAATAAAAAAACATCTCTCCTTGACTCTGTGGTTAAGATGTGAAATTGATAATTGAATTATGGGTCAGTGTATGAACCATAACCGATGTAACGTGGAACCGATATACAAATCCCTGGCAAGCCTGAACGCCGGCCATTCAAGTGACGGACATATTTACAACTACCCACGCCTTTTGAAAGCAAAACTTACATAAAAATTAAACAGAGCTTTTAAAAGCCATAAAAGTTATGATGGTTATTATGATAAAACAATTTTAAATAATACATTGCGTTTAAAAGTATTCGAACTGTTAAGGTATCTTCCTATACGTAGCGATCTTATTTTCTTTTGACCCATACACCACAGAATACTATTAACTATTAAATGCTGCTATAGGAAAAAAATAAGAAATGTGCTTTATAGTAATTATTAATGAGCTGAAAACATAGTTTGTACTAACTAATTAGTTGACGAACGAACGTTTTTCAGGATCGTGCCTCGGAAAATCTAAACAATTCTGTATATTATTTCTACGTAAGCAATTGGGTGAGCGTGACTTGTTTGAATCAATATTTAAAACACTCTTTGCATGTTAGTAAATAATTACTGTAAGTAAGTATATATTTTACTATATTTTGCCCTCGATTTTGTCCGCATGGAATAGTTTCCTAAAAATCTCAAACAAACTTCACCCCTTTGGGAGTGGAAATTTGAAAAACAGTGAAAAACATTTTTCATCATTTTAAACCGTAACTTTTATCCCTGCATACCCTACGTAAATCCCTTATGTAACCCCCTGGGGGGAGGAATATTGAAATATATTCCTTAGTACACCTCTAGGGTGCACAAGGATATTATCTCTGTCAGTCACTAGGGACAAAGCCTTTTATAGTTATTGATGATAAGGATCCTTAAGTATCCTTTGAAGGATACTCAAGGTCTATTTGGAAAAAAAAACGCGCGTTTCATCTAGTAGGTGTATAAAGTTTTAGCAAATATGAATCGTACAAGGTAAATTGCCTAATGTCTGATACTTAGATAAATAAATGTAAAATCCTCGACTCTCCGGTTTAGGGATCTTGCGCCGGCGCAGCTCTATAATCTATTTCCTCCTAAGTACATTGAAGGCATGGAATGCACTCGGTTAAAACAACACTCGCTGGTAGTTCTGCTGGAATTTGGCGTTCACTCAATAAATGTACTGCTTGTGATCCATCACACACTTGTGAAACATCTGGCCTTCATCATGATGTATTTTATATTATTTATTTAATAAAGAAAAAGGAAAAAGTAGTATTGTAAAGAAAAGGGAAAAAGTGCATAGGTATGTAACGTACCTCCTAGATATGTGTATAGCATTTTACAATAAAATCATTAATTTATCCATTATTATGCAACCAAATCCATACTAATATAATAAATGAGAAAGTGTGTCGGTCTGTCTGTCCATCTGTCTGTCTGCTACGCTTCACGGCCCACCTATTCAACCGATTGTGATGAAATTTGGTACAGGGATCGTTTATATCTCGGGGAAGGATATAGGCTACTTTTTATCCCGGAAAATTAAGGAGTTCCCGCGAGAATCGAGAAACGTCGAGTAAATAATATATGCTGTATTATTTTTAAATTTCTCATGAATAAGTAGTTATTATATTTAATAGTTTCATGGAAAGAACCTCCAGTTACATTAAAAATTAATCAAATTAAAATGACAAATAATTAGAAAATATTCGTTTCATAGAAACAAAAACATTTTCTTAAAATAATTATTATATTCCTGCTTTAAACATAATATTTTATTAAATTCGTTGCATCGGATTAAAAATTCATAAAAATACTTATTATGGTTCACAGCAGTCTATCAAATCAAATAACGTATTGTTATTTCGCATTTCTATCAATTAAAGTCTCCTTTTCAGAACAATTAACAATGTGTCAACTAGCTACCACTAATTAGGCAAGATCCTTGGAAGTTTTAATCACTTGTTGTCACGACACTCGTTATCATCATTCATCATACTAATATTATAAATGCGAAAGTGTGTTTGTTGGTTTGTCCTTCAATCACGCTGCAATAGGGCAACGGATTGACTTGATTTTTTGCATGAATATAGTTGAGACCTGAAGAATGTCATAGGCTACTTTTTATCCCGGAAAATTAAGGAAATTAAATTCTTGTGGGAATATAAAAAAACTTATTCCACTCGGACGAAATTGCGAGCATCAGCTAATGATGTAATAATAGTTGACACGTAAGACAGTTGTAAGTTCACACGTAATAGCTAGACTATCAAGACACGCGGAAGCGTGTCCAGCCAAAGTTCAAAAAAACTGGCGAGCAGCACCGTGTGTAATATTACACGAACCATTTGGAGCCACTTTTGACCCCCTCATAACTCAAAAACTATTTCACATAAACATGTCAAATTTGGCGCATATATTGAGACCCGTGAGATACATATGTGCTCCAAATTTCATAAGCACACCTCAAATGGTTATTTAGATATAAACGTACAAAAATCGTCATTTTTATGATCAAAGGTATAGATCAAAACTCTGACACGAGGCATGCTACCATTGCTTAAAGCCGTATTATTTTAATATTGTTGACGTTTATGTTGTAGTGTTATAATCATTATTTTAAGGACGTCAAAGTACGTGACATTCAACCGTTAGTTTGAAACAATACTGCTTTAAGCGGTGGTAGTAACTCCTTAACTATTGAAAATGACACATAATTATTATTTTAATGTAAATAATAATGAATAATAATATAGTTGCATTAAAACCTTACCTTCGTATTCATACATTTTGTGCAACGAAACGTCATTGACAGAAAAGAAGAAGAAACGTATTTGAAGTCGTCAGTTCAAGCTGTCAGTCATTGTGATTTGTATTCATTGTTTATAGTGGTTTTAGTGATATCGACTGTTTACCGTGCTTGTTTTCAATGTTTCACAAAAAACTTTTGATTTTGAACTTTTGCAATCAAAATTGATGAGATGTAGAAATGTGCTGTAGAGGTAGTCTGACCATAGATGTAATCTGTCAATGTCAGTGTAACTCTAGGTACACTATATATTTTTCTTGAGAATTCTCGTCTTTAATTATCTTATACAATGAGTCGTACAATAGAATTACTGGTGGGTGACACACTGACCTTACACCAAATAATAAGTACCTACTAATGTAAAACGTAAACTAAACTAATAGAAAAGTCCTATTACAGTGTAAAGGATTATTTGAATGATAGCAAGGCATGGGTATGAATTGTTACAACGGCTGATTATGTAATGTTATATTATAAGTACATATATATAATTTCAAATATTTGTGAGATGGTGATAATAAAAAAAAGCGGAGTTTATTGCGGGCTCTTCTCAGACCAGGGCACGTTTGGAACCCTCGTAGATTTAGTTTTAAGATATCGTAGTTAATTATCACCATCACGTCTTATGCTCTGTAAGCATGACGTTCAGAAGGTGTACTTTGTAGGTACATATTTTGAATAAATATGTTTTGAGTTTGAGATTGAGTTCAATAATTTCTGTACAAAAAGTAATGATATCCCATCAAAAACATAAATGTAAAATGAGAGCCAAGTTCAAAATTGTGATATATATGCCTTGGTTGTTGACTTCAGCGACAAAAGAAGTGAGATCTAAATGGGTGCCAAGTTCAATGGTCAGTCCTGCAATTTATATATCCCATCAAAAACATAAATGTGAAATGAGAGCCAAATTCAAAATTGTGATATATATGCCTTGGTTGTTGACTTCAGCGACAAAAGAAGTGAGATCTAAATGGGTGCCAAGTTCAATGGTCAGTCCTGAAATTTATTTATAACAACATATAATATTTTATAACAACTTAAAATATCGTTTCTTCTTATAACTTAGTATAAAATGTTGAAGACTAAGGCTTTGGCTTGGCTAGTTTCCATATACGAATTATTATTAAGTAGGTACCTAAAAGTACAGTTTCTACCAGCAAGCCAAATTTTCGGAAGAATAAAATAAGAACTTACAGCTTTACAACTTGTGAACGCTATAATTCGTATATGAAAACTAGCCAAGCCAAAGCCTTAGTCTTCAACATTTTATACTACGTTATAAGAAGAAATGATCCCATCAAAAACATAAATGTAAAATGAGAGCCAAGTTCAAAATTGTGATATATATGCCTTGGTTGTTGACTTCAGCGACAAAAGAAGTGAGATCTAAATGGGTGCCAAGTTCAATGGTCAGTCCTGCAATTTATATATCCCATCAAAAACATAAATGTGAAATGAGAGCCAAATTCAAAATTGTGATATATATGCCTTGGTTGTTGACTTCAGCGACAAAAGAAGTGAGATCTAAATGGGTGCCAAGTTCAATGGTCAGTCCTGAAATTTATTTATAACAACATATAATATTTTATAACAACTTAAAATATCATTTCTTCTTATAACGTAGTATAAAATGTTGAAGACTAAGGCTTTGGCTTGGCTAGTTTTCATATACGAATTATAGCGTTCACAAGTTGTAAAGCTGTAAGTTCTTATTTTATTCTTCCAAAAATTTGGCTTGCTGGTAGAAACTGTACTTTTAGGTACCTACTTAATAATAATTCGTATATGGAAACTAGCCAAGCCAAAGCCTTAATCTTCAACATTTTATACTAAGTTATAAGAAGAAATGATATTTTAAGTTGTTATAAAATATTATATGTTGTTATAAATAAATTTCAGGACTGACCATTGAACTTGGCACCCATTTAGATCTCACTTCTTTTGTCGCTGAAGTCAACAACCAAGGCATATATATCACAATTTTGAATTTGGCTCTCATTTCACATTTATGTTTTTGATGGGATATATAAATTGCAGGACTGACCATTGAACTCGGCACCCATTTAGATCTCACTTCTTTTGTCGCTGAAGTCAACAACCAAGGCATATATATCACAATTTTGAACTTGGCTCTCATTTTACATTTATGTTTTTGATGGGATATCATTACTTTTTGTACAGAAATTATTGAACTCAATCTCAAACTCAAAACATATTTATTCAAAATATGTACCTACAAAGTACACCTTCTGAACGTCATGCTTACAGAGCATAAGACGTGATGGTGATAATTAACTACGATATCTTAAAACTAAAGCTACGAGGGTTTCAAACGTGCCCTGGTCTGAGAAGAGCCCGCAATAAACTCCGCTTTTTTTTTATTATCACCATCTCACAAATATTTGAAATTATATATATGTACTTATAATATAACATTACATAATCAGCCGTTGTAACAATTCATACCCATGCCTTGCTATCATTCAAATAATCCTTTACACTGTAATAGGACTTTTCTATTAGTTTAGTTTACGTTTTACATTAGTAGGTACTTATTATTTGGTGTAAGGTCAGTGTGTCACCCACCAGTAATTCTATTGTACGACTCATTGTACAAGATAATTAAAGACGAGAATTCTCAAGAAAAATATATTGTGTACCTAGAGTTACACTGACATTGACAGATTACATCTATGGTCAGACTACCTCTACAGCACATTTCTACATCTCATCAATTTTGATTGCAAAAGTTCAAAATCAAAAGTTTTTTGTGAAACATTGAAAACAAGCACGGTAAACAGTCGATATCACTAAAACCACTATAAACAATGAATACAAATCACAATGACTGACAGCTTGAACTGACGACTTCAAATACGTTTCTTCTTCTTTTCTGTCAATGACGTTTCGTTGCACAAAATGTATGAATACGAAGGTAAGGTTTTAATGCAACTATATTATTATTCATTATTATTTACATTAAAATAATAATTATGTGTCATTTTCAATAGTTAAGGAGTTACTACCACCGCTTAAAGCAGTATTGTTTCAAACTAACGGTTGAATGTCACGTACTTTGACGTCCTTAAAATAATGATTATAACACTACAACATAAACGTCAACAATATTAAAATAATACGGCTTTAAGCAATGGTAGCATGCCTCGTGTCAGAGTTTTGATCTATACCTTTGATCATAAAAATGACGATTTTTGTACGTTTATATCTAAATAACCATTTGAGGTGTGCTTATGAAATTTGGAGCACATATGTATCTCACGGGTCTTAATATATGCGCCAAATTTGACATGTTTATGTGAAATAGTTTTTGAGTTATGAGGGGGTCAAAAGTGGCTCCAAATGGTTCGTGTAATATTACACACGGTGCTGCTCGCCAGTTTTTTTGAACTTTGGCTGGACACGCTTCCGCGTGTCTTGATATTTTAAGTTGTTATAAAATATTATATGTTGTTATAAATAAATTTCAGGACTGACCATTGAACTTGGCACCCATTTAGATCTCACTTCTTTTGTCGCTGAAGTCAACAACCAAGGCATATATATCACAATTTTGAATTTGGCTCTCATTTCACATTTATGTTTTTGATGGGATATATAAATTGCAGGACTGACCATTGAACTTGGCACCCATTTAGATCTCACTTCTTTTGTCGCTGAAGTCAACAACCAAGGCATATATATCACAATTTTGAACTTGGCTCTCATTTTACATTTATGTTTTTGATGGGATTACTTATTCTGTGGTAATAGAGGCATGCCAACATCTACATGCTGCTAGTCTTCGCTCACGTGCCATTCAATTAGGGAGAGGGCTAACAATTAGCTGGCATGTCGGACACCTGAGCTGAAATGACACGCAATTAATTACAATGTGTTTCGCAATCTCAAATTAAACCATTAAGGTCTCAGTAATTGCTGATTGTTATCTATTTTTTTATGATAATCCGACGATCACACCATAATTACTACCACGTTACGTAACATGTAGCGTCAGAACTATGGTTGGTTATTACTAGACAAGCAGTGGTTGAACTGAAGAACTGAATAATAATTATATTCTACGTTATTGATGAAAGTCAGTCAAAGTCGAGCCGTTGGACTTTTCTGTCCTACACGCGTACCGACTACATAATTTAATGAAGCCAGCAAAAGTTTTTTTTAGAGAATATTAGACAGTAACACCGTACCTACGTTAATGGTTTAAAATAACTTAGGTACTAAATATTATCGTCTTTATCAAGCACCAACTCTCGAATCTGAAGCTTGTCCGTGTAGATTGTAGAGCAATATTTCGTGATAGCACAGAATAGGTACAGCTGTAGGGATAGTCCAATGGGATGGGATGGATTAATTAGCCTTAAACCTTTCCCGCCCTCATCCATCATGGGGGGTTACTACAGTCGCTTAAAACCGATACTACAACATTATTTCAAAATGACATTTTATGTCACGTATACCTTGACGTCTCTAAGGTAATTCTAAAAATTCAACAATAATGAAACAATACGGTTTTAACCGACGGTACGATGGATCTAACCTAACCATTACGACTTGCGCTTGTAAGGCTTAAATAGTGAGATTTGGAAATACCTCAAATTCCTAATCTTTGCGTAGGTTACCTACCTATTCAACTAAAACCACACCAAAGAACAAATTTTTCTTTACAAGTTTATTTTTAAATCCTATTAACCTTCTATAATAAAGATATTGTTGAGGGCGGTAGCCCCTCAGCGAGTCAGGAACTGTCTCTATTTCAGGCTGGCCGGCCAGGGCGGGCGATAGGGCGGGCGGAAGGGCGCGGCGGTCATCCGGACAGTGGCGCGCCTTGCCGGTAGCTAGGCCAAGGCCCTGACGTTATCATTTCCATACCGTTTCAATTAGCGTCTCGGATTTCACGAGTAACCTTCATAAATCAATCAAAATATTTAATCTTTGGTATACACTGTACACTTTTTGAGCTTCAAGATCGGAGATCGAAAATTATAAACGCGTAGAGATTGTCGTAGACTAAAGATACACCTAATTCTAAACAAACACGTGACCGTGTATTTGCTGCATAAATTATCTTAGGTAATATTGCATTAGTGTGTTCATTGCATCATATTCTATGAATGCATTCGAAAAATCCATGTTTCTAAATAGATGTTCCAGTAATATTTACCAAGTGCGATAAGATCAAAGTACTTTCAAATCATGTAACAGGAAATCCTAAGAATACTAAGAATACCTCAGTTCTAAATTCTTGAATATAGTTATATAGGTATGCCCTACATAAGTAAGTTTAATATTTTATAGTATAAGCTATCACGTTTTCATTTTCATTTTCTAAGATATTTTGACGTCAGAAAATGACGACTTCAATGTCATAGAAAATGAAAGCTTTGAGTGGGGTAGGACGCCCAATTTTATATAAATTAGTAGACAGCGCGAAATCAATATGATATGAAATGAGCTCAAACCTTGAATCTGCGCGTCTTGTGGAACAAATTTATGTTTAATGTTATGGTAAATTTTGTTGGTATCAGACGAGAAAGTGCCCATGAGTTTATCTGCGAGGGTTAAAGGAATTTTGGTGGTAAAAAATTTGTCTTTGTTCTAGGTATGTGTTAAATCAGGTTAAATACTATCTCCAGACTCCATTCCAAAGTTTAGCCAAATCGTTTCCGACATTTTGCCGTGAAAGAGTAGCAAATATATAAAGATACAAACTTACAAACATCCAAACTTTCACATTTATGCTACTAGGTTTTAGTAAGATTGCTTCGGTTGCTTAGTCAGTGGATTGGTTCGTCAACCTTAATTTTATCCTCTCCACTGTTTCAGATTTGTTTTACTTACCTGAAACCGTTACACCGTAGACATAAGGTATAAATATCCATGGTATTTGTTGATATAGCGTGTGGAGCGTTAATGAGTTGTTATAATCTAATTAAATTAACACACAGCAGCGCGCGTCGGCGCCATGTTTACAAACGGTCAAATGCGCACGCGCCTACCGTCCTACACACCGACCTTCATCATATATGGCATGCGTCTTCATTATTTATGCTTTATTTTTGAAATGTTTCTCTAGAAAATTGATACACTGAATAAAAGTAAACGAAATAAGTTCATTCATTGGTAGAATCAAGTATTTATTTTAAATAGGAAAATGAATTTTCCCGCAGGAGAAAAGCTTACGTAGAGATAACTCAATTTTCTTCTCAGTTTCTCGCCGGTTCTTCTCATTAGAGTCGGCTTTTCGAAGGAATGGTAACATTGATGACGCTTTGTCTAGCCACGTGCAGTGTAGAATTCTGTAGTTGCCCGTCACAATGAACGGGCGTATATTATTATTGAAGACAATAATGTCACATTAATAATATATTGAAGCGTTCGTCGTCGTAGTCTCAACCTATAGACGTCCACTGGTGGAGCATGAATCTCCACAGAGCACAGTTGAAGCGTTCAATAAATAAATAATATGAGTAAAGTATGGACGGATCGTGCGTTGAGTGGCGTCTGGCGACTGGCGAGGCCTGTCAGCGCCGCATATTGTGTGAACCATTTCCACCGCGACCCTGTCCCATTAAATTATGCTCTGACATTGACCGCGCAAGAATTCACTATTTTGACTTCTTTCTATATTATAAAAATTAAAACTGCCGTTTTGTGTAGTAGTTAGTATGTTCGACTGCGGGTGACAAGGTTTTGGTTTCGATTCCCGAAGTAGATTATGTTGAAAAATAAAATATTGTCTTGTATAGTTCTCATTGAAGAATTTTTTTACATATAGAGGCTTGGCTAAAATCAGACCTGCTTGCAAGTGGTGATGGAGACTAAGATGGAGCGCGCTTGCCCAGAAGATGCCCTTGGTTTGACTGACTTAATTACCGGAAACTTGTTGATCGCCCTTCGCAATACCTACTTATCTACATACGTTTTCGCAAACAATAATCAAATAATGATTCGTATGCAGATTAAAGCAATAAAACTGTTTACGCTAACGATGTTATTAAATAAGAGGTCCGCACAAAACATCCAACATCACATGCCAAAAAAATCACTAGGAAATAGGATTTGCCTCCTCACGGGAGCTCAGTTTTACGGCTTTAATATGAAGATGTCCGCGATTTCGTTCGTGTGAATTATGGTTTTAAAGTCTCACTTGATTTTAATTTTGCGGAATAAAATAAAATATGGATAAACTTTATAGTAAATTTAAGCTAATAAGGTACGGTAGGTAAGGTAGGTTGTGTGAAGGTGTACCTAGCAAACATTCAAAGTTTCACATGTACTTATATTATTAGTAAAAACACAGGTACCACAGTTTTAATGGTATTATTTTACTTAACTGTAGTAAAACCATACATGACGGCTGTATGCCTAAAATTTTGGTTCTTTAAAACTCTAAAACTTCTTTTCTCTTAAAGGTACCTAATGAAAACTGTCTCTCTGTTTAACGGATGAAAAGTGGGGATTCGATAGTGTTTTGCTGTAACATCAATTTGTATAAGAGTTACGACGTCAGTGAAAGGCGCCGTCTGTGCATTCATAAAGATAGCGATTAAATAGGTACTTTATTATAATGGTTATATTATAATGATGCTTATAATGTTGTAGATACTTTTAATTGACTAGGAAAATATATACAAAATGCACGAGGTAAGGAGATATGATAACGTTTACCCATGGAACTAGGAATCTGCTTATTACTGTCTTATTTCTATGTGCTTGCCTATAAACTACCTTAGATATAATAAACCTTCTAAAATATTATAGCTTATCGTCAGACGCTATATAGTGTTATTTGTGCAATTCAGCGATTTGGTTGAACTCTCGTAATTTGTAGTTCCTCGCATAGCCGCTAGGAGCGGGGTAGGTTCACATTTTATACATAATATTAGATTCTAATCGCTAGTTTAATCTTCCGTGTTGTTCCCTTTGTTTAGAAAGTGGTCATGGCCTAAGGGCGGTCAACGGTCTAGGCGCGGAGAGTGAAAGCATTCGCATGACCGTTAGCCGCTAACACATAGTAAATCGGTGCTGCATTATGAATTTATGACCATACGAAACTATTTACAGTGAATGGGACGCCTTATCTGATCGCCCACAGTTCAGTGACCGATACACATTCAAAGTGTCAAATTCTAAACAGACGGGGACTTCCCGTTACGTATGTTAAATAATTATGTGCTACGAGTCTACGAGGTGCTGCGACTATAACAATTTATAGAGGACGGACAGAAGTCTGCCAAAAAAAAAAACTTAATTCACATATAAATTTTTTCTTGAATTTATAATTTCCTATAACAGTTAAAACAAATGAGCCAATTTATCTAGTTGGGGTAGGTAAGAAGATTATATACCTACTTGAAATAAAATGCTACAGTATTGAGGATTGTAGTAGGTATACTTAAGAACGTAGACTACAAATAAAATACTACAGTAGGTACATACTGTAGACTATATTATAACAACATACATAACGAATGCGGGGCGCCATTTCAGCACTTTATTAGAATAGAATAGAATAGAATAGAATATGTTTTATTTGCTGATACAACACATAGTAAACATAAAATACAAAAAGTACTTAAAATCTAACTTAACTTAATCACTCAACGGCTAGAATGTGTCGTGCCAACAAAAGGGTCCTAACTCAGCTTGATGTTGTGGGAACAAAATGTAACCACAACGCTGTTATTCTGTTAGGGCCAAAATGAGGGAAGTTACACAAAATAATATGTGACTGCAATATTAAAGTTATACAAAAAAAAAAAAAAAACAAAAAAAAATAATAATAACACAATTAAAAATAACAGAAAAAAAGCACTTGTAAAATCTAAATTATAAATCTGCTTAAAATTTACCAAATTATAAAATCAACCTACCCGTGAACAATACAAATTATTGAGATTAATATAGGTCATAGAGTTTAATGCCACAAGCTAGTTTTCAGACTTTTGAGTGTCAAGTAAATTAAATAAAAAAGTAAGTAAATTAAATAAATTAAATAAAAAGTAAATTAGGATTATTTACACATATGTACAGCTTGATATAGGGGTATGGGTTTAATATAACTGCCATGCCCCTAACAGGTTAGCCCGCTACCATCTTAGACTGCATCATCACTTACCATCAGGTGAGATCGCAGTCAAGGGTTAACTGGTAGTGGTTTAAAAAAAAGCTTGATCCAACATATTTTGTCCATCCGCATCCATTTCACACTCAAATTATGTCTCAAATCAATGTTTGTTCTAAAAAGTCTTTATTCCATCTCTTTTAAATGTATTCAAAGCGATATATAGGTGTATCGTGAAATGCTCTCATCATCGGCCGTGGTCTGTTGTCTGGCTCTGGCGAGAGGCGTCTGCTGGCGATTGGGGTCAATGTTGTTTGAGCGACCAAACAAACAAACCGTAACATAGCCGCCGACACTCGCGAGAGTGGCGCGTACTGATGAGCTCTTAAATCAAATATTGCGTTGCGATCATCGATATATATGTAGGTACTAGATGGGCCCTTTCATACAAAAATGGCGGGCGACCAACTATGAGAGCGCGTTCCTATAACCTGTCATAAGCCTGTCTGTCCCCGTCGTAGCGCTGTCACGGTCACTCATCGTGTAGATAATTTGTTATTAAGTTATCATCTAAAGTTTTATTAGTTTGGCACTGTATAATTTTTATTTTAAGGTAAGTGTTTCAATTCACAATTATACATTTCATAAAAAACGTTATTTATTCTTCCTATTTAATATTTCTATCCATTACGCAATCATTTAATTTCCGCGGCAAACTGTATGATATTTTTTTTTTACTCACTGGCCTTACGGCTTTGGGTTCCAACCCTAGAATAGTCCAGTCCAGTACGATAAAAAAATGCAACCAAGATTAGTTAATGCATAGATGGGCAGAACGGACAGTAGGCAATAATACCTTCCGAGACGCAATATTATGCTATTATAATAATATGATAAAATTAGTTACTGACGTGAGTTTAATGTTTAAACCAACTTCAATAAATAAAGAGTTTTCATTTATTAAAGTTGGTAATTTTTATTTTGTACTAGCGAATGCCCGCGACTTCGTCTGTGTGGTTTGAGGATTTTTGGTTCCCGCGCGAACTCCTTAATTTTCCGGGATAAAAAGCCTATGTGTTATTTCAGACTATAATCTATCTCTGTGCCAAGTTTCAGCCCGATCCGTTCAGCCGTTGGGGCGTGATTGAGTAACAAAGAAAAGGGGCATGGGCAAAGGTTACCAGAAAAATTCAGCCATATTGATTTTATTGTCGCTGGGACCCTTAAGCATTTCATGGGTTCAAATTTGTTTGCAAGTTTAACATTGCACGCCTTGGAGCAACCAGGCACCTTAAACCACCGAACCCATATAATTCGAGCCATTATTGAAATATATGCCAAAGTTAGGCTTCATCACGAAGCCAAAATTGACCCCCAAATAAATACGAAAACTAGGCGTCAAAAAATGACAAAATTAATTTTATTTGATGGCAAGTAGCATACTTAGAAATGTATAAAATAAAATAATTTCAAATGAAGTATTTTTCTATGACTCGATCCATTAGTACTCTTTCACCTCTCCCATTCCAGCCCCTTTTATTATAATACTACTAATAATTATTTTTGAATTCTTTCATTTGCAATAAGGTTTGGCGAGGATAATTTTAAACTGTTTTAGCTGTTATTATTTTAAATTTCAAGTTTTTTGCATTAGTAGTTACCGAATTATGCTAAGTGTGACGGACAGTCATGTCGCACCACAAGGGTTGTTTTCTTATCATTTTGGTACGCAACCCTAAAAATGACTTTATTTCTGTCAATTTTTCGACAAAACTTATCAACAATTAACAAATAATTAAATTTAAAAAAAACCCACGATGAACTGCAGCGCCCCATTGTGTTGACTTTGATCTTTAAATATATCTTAGAACCTTCTCACAAGCTATATATATCTAATGCAAAAAACCGCATAATAATCGGTCCAATGGTTTTCCAGGAAACTGGTAACAAAAAAGTGGTAAAAATAACAACATCATACTAACATTTATCGTTTACCTCAGAGAGTACACTGATGTAGGTATTATTTTCGACAAGCGCATCTGTACTAATCTATGACCGAGTCATACGTTTTCAAGATGGCGCATATGTTGCAAGCAAGTTCCCGCTTTTCAGACTAGATGGCGTTGATGGCGTTGCTAAAAATACGCCCACATTCTTTGTTTGACAGGGCCCGTCTATGTAAATTGAGGTCGTTGGTTGCGATTATTTATTATTATGTATGATAATATGTTCATACATAATGAACATTCATATATTTGGAGATTTACGTAAGTAAATATATGAACATATTGTAAATGCGAAAGTTTGGATGGATGTATGGATGTTTGTTACTCAATCACGCCCCAACGGCTGAACGAATCTGGATGAAATTTGGCACAGATATAGATTTTAGCCTGGAATAACACATAGGCTACTTTTATCCCGGAAAATTAAAAAGTTCCCGCGGAAACCGAAAACCCTCAATGCACGCGGAGGGCGAAGTCGCGGGCTTTAGCTAGTATGTACATAAATCTATCGAATTATTGATGACACTCGCGTACGGCGGCTGTGCCCTCGGTCCATCAGAATGATAGTTAAATAGGTATTGTAGTCTGTAGTGGTAAGATAACATTCCGTTGACGGAATACACCAGACAGACACACACTATATTTACACGATCAATAAATACCTACCACGGTATTTGGTAAATTATACTGATGGACCACTTAACAGCAGTACCTATATACTGAACGTGTAACCATCATCTAACAGCTTTGATTATTATATTTTGTTTTATACTTAGTCAAAGATACCTATTGTAAGATGGGAATGGTGATATTAAAAAAATACCTGGCTGATTTTGTTGCTGTTTCTTAGGCAGGCGCGTGTTTGGAGCTCTCGTCCCTTTTGTTTTCGAATGCCGTAGTTACCTACTAGGTACTAGTTAACTTAATTTTCATCGGCACATCCATATTAAGTCTTTAAAATGAATAATCAAATTTATATGACTTTATAAATCAACTTTACTACCTTTTATTGGAATATTCTTTGTGCTTTGACTGTGATATAATACTTACTTTGCTATCGTAATAACCTATCGTAATATGTATCGAACATATTTAAATGAGTTTTAAATAACTCCGACTGATTTTTGTAGTAATCGTTAAACAGTTTAACTTAAATTGTTATAGGTAGGTACCAGAAGGCACAGGAAAATAGTTAACGAGCTAAAAGCATGTTCCTACATTTAGACACGTCAATATCTTCATTATTCATTACGGTTTACGACATTATATTAGGGTTTTCACTCAATTTTTGATTTTATTTTCACAACCCTGAACTGCGACGTCATCTGGTAGTAACCTGTAGGTAATTGTTGATGCAGCCTGACAGAAGTAGGCTAACTTGGAACAGGCATGGGATTCTGGGAGTTTTATTAAATCCCTAAGTCCAAATATAAGTACCCCTACTCGGTTTGTACGCAACATCGTACATTCGTAGTTTCGTACCGGAACGTTAAATCTCCAGGCCGTACATCTTTGCCGGTAACTAGCCAAAGCCTCTAATTAATTACCTACCAAAATATAAAATATTGTCCCTTCTAGGAATCGAACCCGGGATCTCGCACAGGTAAAACACAGCGCGAGCTTCTGCGGTAGAGACTGTAGGCAGGTTGTAGAATTAGTTAAATATGGCTATTGTCGATCGTGGTTTTTTTTTATTCCCACTAGAACTCTTTAATTTTCCGGAATGATAAGTAGATATAGTCTATGTGTTCTCCCAGACTAAAATCTATCCCTGTGCCAAATTTCATCCAGCTCCGTTCAGTTGTACTGCCGTGATTGAGTAAAAAACATCCATTCATCCATCGATCCAAACTTTCGCATAAAATAATATTTAAGTAGAAGAAAGGCATAATTACTTATTATCTACGTCCTGGAGGATGGAGGTTCGCGTGACGTAGCACTCGCCCTGAAATAATGTCTCTCTGTTGACGTTATTCCGGAAGCTTACGTAACCGTTACAATTAATAATGTTAATTACTCTACTGAGTTTCAGTACCTAGTCCTATTTTCCTTTTGATGAACATGCTCTATATATCCTACCAATGTTCATGTGTTTTTTTGTCTGTTGATTTGTCCTGCAATCACAATTCACACCGCTACAGTTAGCAGTTAAAAATCGAGAGTGGCATAGGCTAGGTACTGAATTATAATATTACAAAATCCGTGACATGTGATCTTTACAACAATGCCGTCTAAGATAGATCATAAACTTTGGCTTCTAAACCCATGTTCCTGAAATCCTTCGACTTTACCCATGATAGATTTCTACAATATGTACCTAACTAACTTGCAGTACTTAGAAATCATACAAAGCCTACCTAAACTTCTCTTTAGAAAAGAAGGTTGTACTTCCGATAATCTCTTGAATACTGAAGAAACTTATGTAGGTGACATAGAGAAGTAGTACTCAGTAGTATTGAGTAGCTACTACATAGCTAGTGATGGTTGCCACTCATATGAGCTCTTTTGCCCCTACGACACCGCCAGTTTACCTGCACACTACAATATTACACAACCTCACATAAAACTGAAACTCGTGCAAGTTTGAAATGTCAAACGAAAATCTGACGTGATTGGCACAGTAACCCGCCAACTCGACCCCGCCTTGACCCCGTGACCCCGCGGATCGGGGACACCTGTGCCCCACACGACAATTAAACACTTCGCGAATTCCGCATATAGGTGACCGCCGATTGAAGTTGAATGTAACCTAGCCTTAATGACACTAAATTAATATGAACCTAGCTATAGCTTATTCAGTAGCCTCATTATGTAAAACCTCCATCAATCATTGTTACAATTTCGATTGTTGTGATTGACTGAATGTACCTATGGTATTTTTGCTGCGTCAATGAAATTTTGGGCAACAATGACAATTTTGACCAATCACAGGTGATTGCAATCTTACTGATGAAACTCTTCCGTGAGCTCGTACATGCCCGCGTATATACCTACCTAGGTATTTCTGTGAATTACTTTATCTAAATACCTATGTGAACCATATGCGGGTAATGGGCGTACATCGGCGCAGATAACACAACATGGTACCTACAGGATGTGCATCTGTTAACTAGTCGCTGCATGACATACCTACAAGGTAAGCTATTTTGCTATACTGAACGAGTTTGCGCGATGTCATTCAAGCTACCTAGCCTTAAATGCCTAGGACTATAAACAAGAACGAGATACCTACACGTAGGTTTTTACCAATTCAACGAATGAAATTAGATTTAAGGTTCGTAAAAATATATAAACTTAAAAGTCTAGCCAATAATACTTTCTGCAATAATTACGTTTTTGTATTTTACACATACTAATTTTGTAGTAGTAGGTACCTACTATAGAAAATAATTATTACATAATGAAGTATGTCCACTTAATAAAAAATTAGGTAGGTAATAGGTACGTATACCTACCTGTAGATTAGAGAGGTTACGTATACCTAATACGTTGTAGTGTCTGGTGCCCTCGCTCTACAAATGAGTAGGTAATACTTATACAATCTAAGTAGGCAATAGAGCCGAAAGCTAGTAGCATAATTTATCTCGTTAGGTAGAGGTATTCCTCTTAGAATAACCGAAGCCATATGAATGACTAGCTGATGCCCGCGACTTCGTGCGCGTGGATTGAGGTTTTTCGGTTATCACGGGAACTCTTTAATTTTCCGGGATAAAAAGTAGCCTAGGTATGTGTCATTCCAGACCATATTCTATCGCGCCATTAGGTAGGTAGGTACATAGGTATTTTTCCCGCGACTTCCATGTTCTTATTGACCGAGCGAAGCGAAGGTCTCTGAGTTTCCTTGAGTGAATTTGCTCGTTCATATTTTTCGGAGGCGGAGAAAAAAGTTTGACCCAAAAAGCACTTCTTGACTAGACTAACTACACAGCTAACTAGGTAGGTATAAGTCGTAAATTGTTTTAAGTATAACCACAATAGGTAATAGTAGGTACGTAGGTATAACTGACGAGTTACGATTCATAATTTCGTAGGTATCCGTATACCTACGACCATCAACATTCCAGCACAGTAAACAGGTGATTCCAGCGTCAAACAATAGAATCTTTGCATGATGAAGATCGTTTTAAATGTATTATGAAGCCGTTTACTATTATTATATTACTATCAGTAAATACCTATTACTATCAGTAAACAAATAAAATTGATATCTGTCTGTTACGCAGATAATACTAATATTTATTACACGTAAAGTAAACAACATCTATAAAGGTAAGTAAGTCATTTAGATTATTTTGATTTACAAACTAACAGCAGGTACCAAAGTATAATATGTAGGTACTAACTACCTACCTAGATTATATACCTAGATACCTACTATTTCAATTTCCACAAACGAGATAAGTAGGTAGGTATAATAACGTTCGTGTAAGGTGAATTTAAAATGAAAACAAAGAAAAGCTGTTGATGTAACAAGTTTTTTTACATCCCCGACTCTCTACAACTTAATTTAATGTAAGTCCTAAGACGTGATAATACCTATAATAAAATCAGAGCTCTGTAGTACCTAATTTATATTACTGTCAAACGTAGACAGTAAATTGATGAATGGAATAAACTCATTTTGAGAATATACTTATCTAGATTTAAAAGAAGACTAACCTTTTCCGTTGAGCTGAGTCTTTAGGCGGGCCAGCTCCCGCGACCGGCTCCTGCTCCGGCGGTGCGCGGCTAATCTCCTCGGGGAGCGCGCCATCGCACCCTCATGGACGTCACCACATCCCATTCACCTGCGGTTCACACTTCACACCCACTTGCACTGATGCACACCGACACCACGCATCCGCCACAAACACCAAGTTAAAGCCAGTTCCAATTGTATAAACTTTAGATAGATAAAAAAAGTCGTCAGATAGAGTTAAAAGTTACATATACTGAAGCGGATATTTTTTCAAATAATTAAGTTGTGATTTCCTGAAAATAGTACACTTCTCACGCACGCCGGAAAAACTGGTGAGTAACTTTGTACCAAATTGATTTATTTTTTAGAGAATACGCTTAGAACGCGTGCGAAATCTCGAGCATTTCTCAATTAAGAAGCACTCTACATTAACTGAGAAAACTAACCATACAAAAACTTTTGAACTGAAGTGTTCGATAGTCCTCAAATCTTCAAAAAGTTTCTTAGTTATACTAGTCAGGCGCCGAAAATTGTCTTCGATAAGGCACTCGGAACTTTCACCGGGAAAACGCTACAATTTTACGTTACTGAGTTTAGTTTCAAAACTTCAGCAATCGTGTTGGATTTCGCGGAAAATTCGTTCGTAAATGTAACGAAGGCAAGACACGCGTCGTCTGCCGCTGCTAAGGCACTGCGGAGCACTGGCGCGGCCGTGGAGGCGCGTCGCCAAGGCTGGTCGCCGCACCTTGCCTTACCTCACTGATAACTTGATAACGTGATAACGATGCTACCAACTTGGTATAGCACAGAATACATAATAGTATAGGTTTAACCTATACGGTTAAAGGTTTCGCGCGGCAACCTGCGATCTTATCAGCGACAAATTTATACTTATTAGATAAGTATACTTACATAAATGTCGTAAAACGTCATATTCGACGACCTCCCTGGCGCAGTGTTGAGTGCTGTTGCTTTAATATGCGGAGGTTCCGGGTTCGATCCCCGGCAGTGTCAATTTGGGAATTTAATATTTTCTGCTAGTTACCACCCTAACGGCAAAGACGTGCCGCCAAGAGATTTAGCGTTCCGGTACGATGCCGTGTAAAAAACGAATAGGGGTTTGGGTTTAGTATAACTGCCATGACCCTAACAAATTAGGCCGCTACCATCTTAGATTGCATTATCACTTACGATCAGGTAAGATCGCAGACAAGGGCTTAGGTACTTGTAGTGGATAAAAAAACAATCAGATTCTGGTGCAGAGTAATTGCTGTTGCTTTATAACCGGGCGATCCCGGGTTCGGTTTCCGGTGGGAATTTCATTTTAATTATTTTCAAAGACAGCGCGAGCATTTTAAACTGCATCATTTTCATTAGGCGAGATCGCAGTTAAGCGCTACTAGGTATTAATAAATGGGTATATAGCACTTGAAAAAAGCAGGTGTAGCACGAAAGCCTTCAAACATTTTTGCAGTAACCTTCCTTCCGACCGTGAAGTAACCTTCCTACAGTCAGGTTTCTTCACGGTCATAGTATGACGATTTTTTCGGGATTTTTTATAGTAGGTATTGCTAACTGCTGCTTCCATGAGCGGCGTGTTTATTTTGCACCGATTTCCAAAATCGGAGGAGGTCACGGAACTGTTTAATTGGGCAAGTAGGCTACAAATACGATGGACAGACAACCTCGTAAAATCCGAAAAACTATAGGTACTGATATCTGAGTTATTGAGATTGTTTTACTAGGACCATGATTGAAATGAAAATATTCTCCAATATGTAGAAATGGGACTATTTTTCGAATGGTTTAAAAATTATGTCATATTTTGTTTTTCATCAAAATTAGTGCAGCAATTGC
This sequence comes from Erebia palarica, assembly GCA_964035005.1. Classification (NCBI taxonomy): domain Eukaryota; kingdom Metazoa; phylum Arthropoda; class Insecta; order Lepidoptera; family Nymphalidae; genus Erebia; species Erebia palarica. Next base: position 17,247,031 of record OZ035989.1, read on the forward strand.
CTAGGTTTTCGAGGGGTTTAAGTAAGTCTTAAATATTTAAAAAATATCGCATCTCTATCAAACTAATGCTTTCAATTTCAGATATTATATGAGTGTAATACCTACTATATAACCGATTTGTTCACCTTATGTCTGATTGTGATCGTGCAAATCTAATTTTACCACTGAATCGAAAACTCTAAACAAATTATTTGAAAAATCGTTCCACTGAACTGTATTTTTTATCGGTGTTGAGATCGTCTAATAAAGAAAGGAATGCGTCTCCATTGTGTTTACCTACACTCACATATCACATACAAAGTAATAGATCGTACCTATCTTATACATATAAAATCGTTTGTCCTGACTGACTGGTTTATCGACGCACAGCCTTGAGCCTATACCTACCGCTGGGGAGAAACTTGAAATTTTGACAGCAAGTTTATTTTGTGACGTAAGTAGGCACTAAATCCACGTGTACCGCAAACAAAATCGTAGGAAAGGTTTTGGACACATCCTAAGCATCGGTAGATATGATTATTGGTCCTCCGAACCGGATCGTTGATGCTTGTTGAATTTATGGAAGTACAGAACTATGTAACCTTGAACTTATGTGTAGCTAAAAGGTACCTATCTAATATCTATAGAGCGCAATGTGGCTAATTATTGTGTTATTAATGAATCTAATTGATTTAACATCCACCGCTGGAAGTTTTGCTCTATGTTGTTGATTTAGGTGAATCAAAGGTTTTGTTAATGTCTGAGATCATACTGCGATGATTGTTGCCTCACGGGACTGGAGGTACATCCGCTCTACCTATACGATTCTTATTTAGGAAAATTCCTGCGGAGGATTTCCTAAATAAGGCTGGATGAGCTTCTTTAGAAAATTACTGATCTTCATTCGGTCGAGGTTTTACGTTGATATGTCCACGAATAAGTTTAGGTATGAAAAAGAATTAATAAGTAGTTAACTGAAAATAAGAAACCTACTTATTTAAATTTTGGAGTGCAAGCTCCGCTTAAATATAGCTTCATGTCTGCCGCAGCGGTATGCGTTGTAGCGTTACTTGAAACAATCCCGGGTTCGACTATAGGTAATCAACCATCGGTCGTGTCGACAAGTCGTGTGTGTTTTTTTTCTTAATGAACTGATTTTAATAGACACCAACCATTATAATGGTGTGTTCCCATCATCCAAACCATCCTATTAATCGTAATTATGCATGCCATGCACACTAGCACGCTCCGCGCTACTACGGTTTTCATTGTATGATTGTGCACACCGATCAAATAGGTATCAAATGAAACAAAATGTAAAGAACGAGAACAAATCATATATTTTCTGTTACATTCACATCTTTGCTTATAATACAAGAGGGCGAGCTCGGAACACGGCGACTAGCAACTAGAGCTGAGCCTGTGGCAGCCTAGCATGATCACATAACGAGTTCTATCCCTCATGTCGAGACTGTGGCCCATTTGGTCCCACATGGCTAGATATTAAGCGTTTTAGGTGTTAGGACCACAAGTTAAACCACTATATAAAAAAAAGCAATACATAAACTTTATCACCTAATCACACCAATCTTTCAGTTCAACGATGTCAACTTCATCTAGAATTCTTTATCTTCTTACGTGGTCGAGCTTCAACGTGTTTTACGACATCTCTGTTCCCTGTATCGTATATGTAGCAATAGATCATCATTGTTTTCCATTTTCGTCAAACGCAAGTCTCTAGCTTCCAATTAAAAAGTTTCAACGATAAGGTTGGTCAACGCTTGCCGATGGCGTTAGGTAGCGCAAGACAGGCTTCTGACGCTGTTACTGAATCGGTGACATACATACGAGTAGTTACGGTTTATTATATTTTACTTTACCATAGCTAAAGGCAAACTTGTCTAAATAGAATACAATTGGTAGTATATTACGTAAAAATAAAACAGCTTACAATCATACAACGATACACCCAATACTTGTTCCATATCCATACAATCTTTTCATGACAATTATATTTACTTGACAGTCCTTACCGTCTATTCTGTTTCCTATTCTCTAATTACGTTTAGAGATTGAAACAGTTCTGACAAACCTAACATAACAAGTAAATCAATAGATATTAATAGATCTGTCCTGACAATACCTAACTCCTGAAGCTGGAAGCATCTGTTCAACGAAGTTCGAATGCCAAGTTCCCTTAGAATCGGGACAGATAAAAAATAAATGAAGCTACATAGGTATATAACAGATGTTCGGTAAAGATGTCTTTTTTGTTCTAGTTATTCAGTCCCCGTGTTCCGAGAGTCACCCAAATAATCTTAGTTAAGTTAACAGTTAACAATAATAAACTGTTAGAGGTATATTATGTGATAAATATCAGTAACACATCATACAAAATCCCGCTAGCGGTCGACACATTGTAAAGACTCTGAAAGATTCACTTTGCAAGTTATACAGATATCACAATTAGCCCGAGGCTCGAGGCCGTTCGGTCTGCAAGTGCGGCAGCGGCGGGGTATCGCACAGATTACTATAGAATACGATAGCTTTTTTTTTTACCTTTGAAAATGGTTATCAGATGCAAATCGTCTGAGACGTATTTTTACGTTACGTTTTTGACGTAGCTCCGAGGATTTTGGGAGCATCGTGATGGGAATAGTACCAAGAGTTGAGGAATTTATCGAGACACGTGTGAGCGTTTGAATTTTGAAAATCGGCTGGTAACCTTTTTGGAACTTTGAAAAATGTAAAAAAAGTCGGGGGTGTTTGTTTACTATATTGTAAATATTTGGGGAAAAAACCGAATTAAGAAAAAATTAAAAGAAAGGGTCCTACGAAAAAATTTGAAAATCGGTTAATAATTGTGAGATTTGGAATTGTAGAAAAACGGGCATTTCCATATATAAAAAGTGGTGTAGCTTCTATGATAATTAACCGATCGTCATGGTAATGGTGTTAAAAGATGCGGATGCAGGCGAGAAGTGCCTTCGAGTTGGAATTTTGATAATCTATTAAGAAGTTTTTGAAAAATTTTGAAGTAGGGATTTTTATTTCAGATTTTTTAAATGCATTTTCAATGCTCCGTTTCTTGCGGGGACAGAATCTAATCAGTCCTGAAGGACTGATGAAAATCTGTGATTTTTTTAAATATTATTTTTTATAATCAATCTCAAAACTATTCCGCGAGCCGGTTCTCTTTTCAATCGCTGTCATTCCAAAAACGCGCGAAAACCTCTAGGAGCGACAAATGTCAAACGTGGCCTCATAGAGCCATAGACTCGGATAGTCTGGGGTGACGTTTGCGTTCACGTTAAACAATCTTTATCCGCCACACAATATATAGGCTAGCATTTGGCTGAAATTGACCTGCTCGGAAGTGGTGATGTAGCCTAAGATGGAGCGCTTGTCTAGAAGATGCCTATTCACTCTTGAATTGAAGGCACCTATATTAAAGAGGGGAAAACGGAAGCCGGAAGGGCGTTCCGAAGCAAAAGCACTTCCCGAGCCAGTGAGGGTATCAGTGATGCAAAACTTTTACTATGGAACCTATCATAATTGCGGTATCGTTTCGGTAAACGAGCGTAGAGATACCATGTCGCTGCCACACTGACAAATCAAAAATGCCACAAGTTTTCAATTAATAAAACGTGTTATATTTATTATTATTAACATTAATCTTTATAAGCGTAAGATCGAGTTGTGTGGCAATATTTTACACACAATTTTACTACATGTCAATCAGCGACTCGTTTTTTTACTTCAAAACTTGCACTCAAGACCAGTAAACATATTGGTTGCGATTTTGGACTGACATTCCGTTGAAATTATTTTTGAAATTAACAGCGTATTAACTTTTATTGGCGTCTTATTCTGTATTCATAATAAAGGAAAGGGACAGCGCGTGTTTGAATAGTTTATACAAGTGTGGAATGCAGTCCAAACGCGCCTCCATTTCATAATAAAATACACTTATTTTCAGTGATAGTTTGAAAGAGTAAAGTTCATTTGAAAATGTAGAAAATTTGGGACAATGACTTCAGCCTCTGATACAAGAAGAGTTTCTCGCCTATAAATACAAAAGCTTTACGTGTAAAATATTATTATTAATTTGAAATTCTAATAAATGCACGTAAAATCAGGGCCTGATAAATATAATTATTTGTGAGTACGCACTCGATTGAGAATGTTCTCCGTTTTAAAGTTGAGTATTTTTCACTCAACTTAATTACTGGGAGAAATTTCCCATTTAAGATCTTATAGAACTTAATCTGCGACAGTAGCTTTACCTTTTAACTTTTCTTTTCAACTGATGCCACAATGGAGGCAAGTAACTCTCTCAATGTAAATGAGGCTCTATACATATAACAAGGAATACCTAGTTCTAAATAAGGGTCTTCTAAACACGTCCTAATGATAGCTAGCGACTGAACTGGTGTTTACAATATTGAAGTACAAATTCGTGCTCTTATCTCTGAATAACTGTCAGCAGCGTGGGTTCTATACAAAATACTGTACTTCTGTACACACTTAACGGTAACAATAAATTAGTTCTTTACATTATCAGCTTAATCGTACGAAGTCATTTCTGGTTCGAAACTTTAGCATTGCGATCGCTCAATTCTGTCGATTGGCTGAACTGGGTACCTCAAACATAGAGCTCGAAGAACCGACATCAGCTATGAATACGTTCTCAAGAATCGGTCTTAGACGTCAAGAAACACTAAAGTTCTAAATGAGTCATAATTATTAACACCTACACCTGTTTCTGTCGGTTTATTAAAAACACTGATTCAGGGTCAATAGGCATGATGACAGTATCCAACAATCAATGAAATTATGAATTGATCTAATGAAATAGGATTCATGGAATATAAAAAACGTATTTATTTTTCTATTTCGAGTGAGATTGTTATTTATTTTGATAAAATAAAACTATGAAATACTGCAATCCGCCATATTGTATAAAACACCACTGAAGCGAATGACGTCACTATTGTTTTCCATCGACCAACAATCTCTATATGTACAGGCGTTTTATATTTTTATCAAGTATTTTCGTGTTTTTTTGTTTCCCAAAGATCATTTCCTTATTCTAGTTTTGTTTTACCGAATCCAAAGTTAAGAAATTAAAAATCGTTAGCCATGGATCAAGGATTTACCAAAGCTACTAGCTCTAATTTGCCCAGGATTGATTTGTTGATGCTGGGTATCTTACATCAAACAAAGACTTTTGTTCAGCAGAATTTCGCAACGTCAAAACTTCTATGTAAGTACAATAATAGCATAATAATTTATAGGTTCTAAACCCGTAAAATCTGCTATTTTATTTATTAAGCACTTCATGATAGGTATTAGAGGTATGAAATGTTGTTTTTTTAAAACTATACCGTATAACTTAATATGAGCGGTGATTGCCTTCTATGACGTTTGCCTCCTATTCGGATCCTATTCGGCGTATGGGGTTCGATTCTTGGTACGCATCTCTAACTTTTTGCAGTTATTTGTGCAAAGCAAAACAGCATCACTACATAGTATAAAACAAAGTCGCTTCCCGCTGTCTGTCGCTATGTATGCTTAGATCTTTAAAACTACGCATCGGATTTTGATGCGGTTTTTTTAATAAATAGAGTGATTCAAGAGGAAGATTTAAATGTACTTTTTATCCAGGAAAATTAAGGAGTTTCCGCGGGAACCATAAAACCTCAATCTACGCGGAGAAAGTCGCGGGTACCAGCTAGTATTAGAATAAAGCAAAAACTTACGTCAATGTGATCTTCACAGAAATAAATAGTAGAATTTAGCCCTATAGCTGTAGGATCTCGCCGTGCAAGATTAAGCCACTTAGATCGCATTGTTTTTTTAAGTGGGGCGTGAATAAATAAATAACTTGTTTGGAGTTAATTTTGATGTGTTGCCACTACAGCCCATTAACGTCCCACTGCTGGGCACAGGCATTCCACTCTCATTAGAGAGAGGGAATTAGAGCTTAGACCCACCACGCTGCTCCAATGCGGGTTGGCGGGCTTTAACGACTATTATCATGTTAGTGATAATGACCGGGACCGACGGCTTAACGTGCTCTCCGAGGCACGGGGGTGAAACACCGCCAACTTCCTAACTCCGGGCTAGTACTGAGAATTTCCAGTCAGAAAAACCCAATACTTGGTAAGGCCCGACCCGGGACTCGAACCCGGGACCTCGCCGGCCGCAGTCAAAAATGCCAACCACTAGACCAACGAGGCAGTTATGAGGCACTAGACCAACGAGGCAGTTAGTTTGATGTGTTATCGCATCAATTTAATCATCATTTTTTACAACAAATTATTTATCATACACTGGGAGACCGCACACGACTTACACACTTTAGAATTCATATTATTCACATAAAATATCTCAATTGCTGTACGAAGACTTATTGTTTCCTGCACACAGTACATTAGAGTACATTGGTAAAAGCAATAGTGACGTCACAAACGACGCCATGACACCCGCGAGCGTTTTGGCGTTATTTTTAAAATTGAAATTTCAAATGCCAATTTTATCTACTAAACCTTTTTTTTCTGCTGAAATAAGATATTTTTCCGAAATTGTAGATACTTCTACTATTTTTCAAAATCAGTCATCATGCCTATTGGGTATTTGACAACTTGTCAAATCAGGTACCTACCTACTTTTTTCAAACATCAAAACGCGCGCTTGGTAGGTATAGGATTTTGTATGAAATACTGAATTGTGACGTCGTTAATCGATAATTTAAAAAGGTTGTCGAATAGAAAAATATTAGGAGACGTGGATATAACACGTCTTTTGAAAGCTAACCAGGCGATATAAAATACACCCCATAAAAATATCGATGAGGCGAGTTGAATTTCGCATTAGCTGTTCATCACTATAGCATTCGGTCGACCAATCAAGTGTATGTAATAAATCAATATATTATAAGATGTGTACAATTTACATATTGCTGCTGGTTATGTTAAGAGTATATATTAGTACAGTACAAAGTGAGTATCAATTCAGCCAATAACAATGATTGCGATAGTCGCATTGCAAAAGTAACAAATTTATTGCTAAGGGTTTTAAATTGGACTATTTTAGAAGGAAATTCATATAGGTATCGTATTTATCTCAAATTACTTCAGTGAGACTATTTTACATGGGTTTATCAAAAACTCTTTATTGATACTCTTATGCAGGTATTATGGGGATTAAAAATGGATACAGAAATTTTTAAATTAGTGTTTCATTGTTGTAAAGCTTTAGCTTGGTTTAATTTAAAGCCTAAACAAAAATGTGCATGTCTTAAAATTTTGATAAATTTTTTTAGAGGAATAGAGGAAGAAGAACAAGGAATTAACAAATAGAAACCGATGAACGTGTAACTACTAAAATTATTTAACATCATTTCTCCTCTTTTTATTTTCAAGATGTCAATACAAAAGTATGCATAGAAATAGAAATCGCAATTCATAACGATTCCCTAAGTAAAAGTCACTTCTTGAGAACATCAGTTAATATCCTAACATCGAATAAAGCCAGAAACACACTTGTCACACGCCACCTCGTTCCATGTCAATGTTGTCAAATCATCAAATATTTTCTTTTTCTGACGGTTCACTAATGAAAAACCGCCACTTTCAAAAGCGAGCTCTTACCATTACAAATGTGAGCTATCGATTAACAATTTTACTCTACTTTTTGGTATTTCATGAACTTTTCTTTTGATTGAATTCAACTGTTAGGTTCATCATTAAAGTGAACTATCTGCTGAGATCGCAGAAAAAGGCTCACAGTTGTAATGAAATTCAAAAAAATAAGATTCTAATACTTGTGATCAAAAAAATTTTTCGTGCAAAGACTTGTGGTGGCATACTTCAAATGTGCCTAGCGTATAATATAGCCCTTTATCATGAGCTATTGACATCATGGCGAAAAGCTTAAAGTAATATTAAAGGCCCCGCACATCTATAATCCATCGAGCATACCTACTTATATTTACATTCGGTCTCACCACCAATATGTAACAAGAATTCAATTAAAATTGTCTTTGAGTTATAAATCATTCTTGTTCAATATTGATAAAGAACATTAATTTTATTTATAAACTTGTTTAAGAACCGTTTAAATAATTTCAAAATGCGCAAATGATATTGCTTCGCAAAAATACTTAGCTTATACATTAATACTTGTTATTGAACATGTGTAAGCTAAGCTCAAATATTACATAATATGCTAGATTTGTTAAAAAAGAAAATATCAAACTAATATAGGTATTAATGCCTGTTTGGTAGTAATTCAGGTTAAGTAACTAATTTTAATACAAATAAAATAATTTATTCGTAAAAAAAAGACACGGAATATAATTGTATTACAATTGTTATTAATACTTAGCGATCTTTGGCCAAATAAGTACAAATATTGATTACAAATTTTTTGGTAATTTTTTGTTTTAAAATGATGCAATTTATAATAAAAATACAAAACTTTAAGCCATAATTTTAAAATGAAATAATAGTTATTTATGCAACAGTTGTGTAATAAGGGGTATTAAAACACGAATGTGGGTTTATCACACGACGCGAAGCGGAGTGTGATAATAGTATCATATGAGTGTTTTAATACCTAATTATCAACAGTTGCATACAAGACTTTATCTACTCCCATGCTATGAATCCTCTATAACAGATTCTGAAATAGTTAGCTTACTGCTAACATTAAAACATCCAGTCCTAGTAACCTAATATCATCCATTACTGAGTATATACAAATAAACTAAATATTAATGAAAGAATTATTTATTGTAGTAGTAATTAACATTTTGTATAGTGCAATTATTAAAATTCACTTGATGATCTTTAATGTTGGAACGTCCTGATCCCGATGTACTCGGCGGAATATTTATATTTACCACTTCACTATTTTTATTTTCTATGGAATTCGAAATTACATTCGACACGTGGATTTGGTTGGTTATAGAGTCATCAATATAGCCCTCTGCAACAGATGTAGACTTCCATCCGCCGTGCCGTTTTAAACTTGTTATGTCTCCTCCGGCATCTACTAATATTGTGGCAGATGTTCTGCGAAAGCAATGTCCTCTATACAACTCAGGATTAGGAAGTTGTAAATAGTTAGCAATTGTTTTACCCAAACTGCTAAAAACTTGAATCGTTCATTTTTTTGTTAACGAAACAATAAAAAAAAACGAAGAAAAATGGCGGGGAAAATTCTAATAACTTTTTTTTACAGCGCGCGGCGTTCTGGTATTGAAACGCGCGTGTATGACAATGTTCTTTTTTTGAAATTCGTTTAAGTAGATGTTTTTTTTTTTGCAATTCATACAGATACCTCGCATCGAGCAGATGTGGCTGTCTGTTGAGTAAACCCTTTGCGCCGAAGGGATCGAAAAAAAAAACAAAGGAGTGTTGTTATGAAATTCAGTACAACATTACATCACCGTTTTGGATGATGTTATGGTTATTAGGACATTGGGTGTTTTAATGTTGGCAATAAGCTAACTGTTTCAGAACCTGTTTTAAAGGATTTATAGCATGGGAGTAGATAAATAAAATTTACAGTAGCTGCGTTATCACATGATTTATTGATTTAGTTAAATTAATGTCAAAACTATAAACTATATATTTTTTTTTAATTTCTTGATTAAAAATAATTAAATAACTAATTAAATAAATACTTAACTATTTATTACCCGACATTGAATAATGCTAAACAATATTCATTTAAAATCGGGGATTACATTGATTTCCAACTAATATTTTCTTCATGAGAATATAGGTCATCGCCCATTACTTATAATTGAATATGGTAAGTATTGAGGTAAATACCTCAAGTTTTACCTTAGTTTTGCTAACAGGTAATTCCATCAATATAATAACAGGTCATTTGCTAAAAGGTAAACCATCTACCGGTTGCATTTATAGCTATTTTAGGCCTATTACACTGCACTTTTCACAGGGACCCTTCCACTTGAATCAGTTTAGTGTAATAAGATTGAGGCAGAAAGGGTCCTTGAACACGCCCACCCTTTAAACAGGGCGCTGTAAAAAGTGAAGTGTAATAGGCCTATTAGACAACACTTATGCAAGGGACCCTAACACCTGATTCAGTGTAGTGTAATAACATTTATGGAGAAAGGGTCTCTAAATTGATCCTTATTGCTGTGTAATAAGCAACGCTCTAACTAACGGCCACGCCCACCCTTGTGAAAAGTGCAGTGTAATAGGCCTATATGTCCTTTTACACCATTGGTTGCCTGGAAGAGGTCGCTATGTAGCGATAGGGCCGCCAAATTGTATAATTACTTTGTTGTTTTGCTAAGCATAATATATTTCAATAATTAAATTTTTCGTTGTGGTGTACTAACTATATCAACTAAAGTCGAGTAGTGAGCGATTAAAAAAAATAGCCACGATTATAAATAGCTCTCTACTGGCTAAAAAGCATAAATTATACACATCCACTTTGCATGAAGCCTGCCTCTATATTTAAAGACGTTTATATGTTTCATAAAATTCACTAATTCTATAAAATTACCAAAATATTTTTTCATTCTATTTTATAAATAGGTTTTAGTTAATCTTGAGGTCTCGTACTCGACAGATCTTAAAAAATACTCTCCGTAAGTAGATACTCAATTGGTTCGTTGACATAAAGAATCAAACATGGCCGCCTACAAATTGTAACGCATCGTTTAAATACTTCAACTCATCTTGGCGCGTGGCGCTTTGCGTGGGGTGTGCTTGTAAATATGCGGCTTTGTTTTGTGTTGCTCAACACACATACAAATCATGCAGTCTAAACTATTCTTAAATACATATGAAAAATTGTGAAAACGGCAGGATAGTCGTTCAATGGTTCACTTTCCCGTCAGTGCCGAAATTTGAGATATTTATCTTTATTTTAACACTGATTTTAATCCAGTCGACGCGATGTTAATGCCATCTAATAGCTATATATTGCAGGCTCGGAACTACTTTAAGGCCCATATTCGATGGATCTCTTTGAACGAAATCACGCTATGTGTGCGTGTAAAAGCTGCATTTTTACACGCATACGCACAAATAGCACCGCACGGCAAGATGAGTTGAAGTATCTATACGCGCATACGACGCTCTACAATTTGAAAACATCCGACTAGTTGTCCACAGAATTGGAAATGTGTTCTGCGGACCGATCAGAATACATTTAAATTGTGTGTTTATCTTCTAATAATATGATTGGTCCTTTGAGCACATCTCCAGTGGACATGTAGCCTAATCCGTTGCCTAAGTGTACGACAAACGCGACACCGCGACTCGATACGACGCGACGCGACGGTATCAACCAGTAGCTGACCCTTCACGTTGCCTACGTCGTCGCATAGATAAGTTTGCAATTTTTTACGGCGTCGTATCGCATCGCGTCGCTTAATGGATAAGTTCAATTATCTGTTTGATTAATTTTGTTCATATCAACGATTTTGCTACGAGTGTGATAATAAGAGTAGTAGGTGCGTTAGAAAAGGGTAGGGTGGTTGTACGTGGAGCGCGGCGTGTTTCCACTGCTGCCACACGGTTCGCTTCCGTGTCGATGGGCTCAGCAGATCGTGAACATCTCGCCGGGCCGCGCGTCAGCTCAGGAGCGCGGCCGCGGCTGACTCGTGTCGTACGCACGGATGACGTCTGCCTGCGACACGCTCGCGCCCTCCTCTTGAGAGAATGCGAAGCCATCTATACCACATAACAATCAATTGATTAAAACATTCGAAAATAGTGTTAAAAATCCCATATGCGAGCTATAACCATTGTAAACTATCTTTATATACCTACCGAGTAAGCGACTTTTGATTATCAAATTCAGACGTAGGATCGAACGAGCCGCGAATGTTCGCGAGCAATAACACGCAACGATTATTTTGACGTGATGTTACAGCGCGCATATGAGAATTCGGTTAAATGTGGACACTAGAAACGCCATTGCTGGTTGTGTTATCTAAATTTTACCTGAGAGCAAGCAAGTTGGGCTGCATATTGACTTAGATAAGATGAAAAGAAAAAAACAATGTTTCATTAGTTTTACTTTTTTCCAGGAAAAATTATATTAAATGGTAAAGTTTGTAAAGGCGACATATACTTTTTTTTATATAAAGTAATGGTCCAAAGTTGGAGATCTTAACTGAAAACAAAATTATTTTAATATGTTGGTGTTTCTTAGATTATTTAGCAGACGGGACCAAGTTGATAAATAGTGTTCTCTTACTGTGCAAAACACATACAAGTGTACTACGAATACAGAAGCTTTCAATATTAAAATATAGCGATAATATGATACCTCGATAATCCAGTTTGGCAGTTTCGCTTTGGGAATAAAAAGTGAGTATTACAGTCTCCACAGAACCGCGCGATTTCAGTCACAGGCCGGGGTATCGGTAAACGAAGTAATAAGGCTTTGCTGAACATGCTTCGAGGCTTTAGATAACAATGTACTGGCAGGCCCACAAACTGCTCGAAATCGAAATACCTTCTTAGCTTTCATGCCAGTTAGAAACAGTATCGACACTGCCAGGAAGCACTAAGTTTTTACATACTTTCTACTTAAACAGATAAATTAAGATTATCTCGCGCTTTTTCTCGGCTTTCCTTAAAAGTCTAAACGGCTTGCGACCTCTTGATTCTAATTAAAGCATGCAAGCCACTAGTAGAACTTCAAAATACATGCTAGTTCGGCCTTGCTAGTGCCTAGCAGAAAACTTCTATCCCACCAGAGATGTGCAAAAATACGTAGCGAAGGATGTGTGTGAAGTATAACAACAGTAGTTTCGCTTCGTTTTCATACTTCAGCTCTTGTATGTTCTCTTTCTCTGGTTCATTGAACATGACTTGTAAAAGACGTAATGGAAAACTATACTCTATGCCCTCAACATTTAAGGAAATATCTCTGGTACTGGGTCAAGCATATTTTACGTAACGAAGAAGGAAGCGCTGTACGAGCAACCTTTTTGTTGTAACCTGCAGGAAGTACAAAATATTAGCAGAGTTTCTTTCTGGTTCTTCTTGGTAGGAATGGCATTCCGAAGTCCGAACCAGTGGTAGATTCATTCGAGGATTCAACTCACTACTTGAATAAAAATGAATTGAGTTTGAGTTCGAAGGGAGGAAGCTGAACTGAAAGGAACCTTTCGTGATAACATTTCAAGACAGTAGCCAAAGACGGCAGGGCATGGGGAAACTAAGATTCTAGACCAATGATCGAAAGATAAATACCTAATAGGAGTTCTTCATCATCACAACCTTCTCTGGTTCTATGAATTAGTTCAAGCCATACTATTGGTGAGTTGTACACATGTTTCGCTTCCGAATCCTCACACATCCTTAGTGGAAGTTAAACGTACCGTCGCGGTATTTCTGAGTACATTCAGCCATAATTGGTAATAGTAAATAGGTATCCTTTGCTCACGTATCCTTACAAATCCTTAGGGAAAAGGCAGACTGAAACGTGCCAATCGCGGTATCTCTGACCAGGTTCTGTGTCTGTCACGGCTCGGTTCTGTGGGGAGCTCCGGTGTGACTATGCTTTGGCGTGGCGGTGCGACGTGACACTTACGTGACAGCTCGAGCTCCGTGGTGGCGCGTGCAGCGGAGCGGCGCCCGAACACGCTGCGAACGTTCTGCAGCAGGCGCGCCGTCTCCGTGAGGCTGCCACAGCCAGGCACAACCGAATGTTACCCAATCAGAATGCAGAGCAGGGAATGACCCGAATCGCTACCCCATCCATAACTTTCTCGAAATCTCTTGTAAACCTCTCTGCCTTATCCCTTACAGCATTATTACATTATAATTTTCTATAAAGTTGACAGTGGGCCCGATTCGATTGTTCCCACTAGAATAGAATCATTTGTCACAATGTCATTTCAAGCATTTCAAGACCTATCTATTAGTTTTAGAGTCAGTTTTGTTTCAATTTAGAGCTGGATGCAGCAGAGTCGTTTTGTCAAGAGTTTTCCCGAAATGACGTATAGCATTATAATGTAAAACACTCATCGACAGTAACGATCAATATAATAAAGACAAAAATAAAAATAATACTTATAACCGCACTTAATACAAATATAGATACTTAAAAAGCAGTTTCTAGTTACGGGTAATTTTTGACCGTCAAATGTGCCATATGTTGAGTTAATACGAGTATTCTGTGTCTACGCACGGAATATGTATGGTAACGATAAAATAATCGTGACGGGCGGTGAGTATTTGTCTGTAACATGAAGTAAAGCGTGGCGAAAACTTGCAGCGTGAGTCAAGCCGACCGGCAGTGGGGGAGACCAGCGTTTTCCAAAAACAGCACATAGCCTTACCGAGCGGTATCACGTCTCTATTTCAGTAGGACTTAGGTATCTAGGCTAATTTGGTGTACAAGCATTTCGGCTAACGGTAGCAAATCTCATCATAGCACACTACAATGGGCCTAAAAAAATCTGAAAACACAAACTATGTAAACTTAAATTACGGAAACGACGTTTTCCTTAGGGATCTCCCGCCATATCAGTTCGATAAGATTTTTCACAGCTGAATTGCAGAAAATCACTAAGTCTGAACCGCTGATATTTAGAATGTGTATTTAAATTACTTCAGAATCAAGGACACAAACATAAACTGCGTCCACACCGAGAAAATCGTGTTATGCGTCGTATTCAGCGAAAATTTTCGCAAATTATAGAGTCGATGCACAAATTTTCGCAATATTGAACGTACGAGAATTTGTGCTTCGACAAAAGTATATAAAGTGATTCTCTCAAATTGTTATAGATTTAGAATTAAACATAGTTAGATTTTATTCAAGTAGCGTGTAACGACAGGGCTGACATAATATATGTCACCTATAAAAGCCGTTTAAAAACTAGATTAAAACAGGATAACGCAACATTTCCGTGATGCGGCTTTAAATAGGGAGTCACTATTGGAAAATACGGCCTACGGTTTTTGGGAGACGCTGGCCTGCAGTGTAACCCGTTGACTTAGGTGAACGACAGAAGCGACGCCATAGAACATGACGTTACGTCTACTTTGTCGCGTTACGTCTGTCATTTTGTATGGTGTCGGCGTCTGTCGCTCAGCTAGGAGAACTGGTGAGGTGGTGCATGCAATGCGATGCGATGCGGGCAGGCTCGTGCGCATGCTAAGCCATGCCGTACTTACACTGGGCCAGCCGGGCCACGGCGTGCCGCGCGTCCGCCGCGCTACAACAACCAGACAGTTAGCACCCGCACCTCGACCCCGTGCCGACCCGACCCGGCCCGATCCGATCCCACACCCGACCCGACCCCGTTACACACATCACATGCTGTCCTTCTGTGATGTCGGAGAACATTCTCACCCAATTTGTTTTTACCAAACGGATAGGAAATCATCATTTTTTTTTAAACTGAAACTAAATATACAACATAAAGAGTTTTTAAAAATTTCGGATAATTAAAATACCAAGTTGCCTTTAGTCCAGTCAAATTAGTCATAAAAATAGTGATCAAATAACAAAAACTCCGACTGTTGCTGACTGTGAGCTGAATTTTGCTAGAGACCTTGGGTATATCAGAGAAGTATCAAAAGTCTCCATCGATCCCACGTGTGCTAAAAAAGTTATTCAAGGTCAAAATTGAGGAATGGTGAACATTTTGACCTTTGACCTTGAATAACTTTAGCACACATGGGATCGTTGAGGACTTTTGGCACTTTATTTCTACTGGTGTACCCAAGGTCTCTAACATAATTCAGCTCTGTCGGAGTTTTTGTAATTTGAAATGTATATTTTGACAGGGCTACTTGATCAACACAAAATACAATTTAAAAAAGTATTCCAAAGATAAAATGGGCAATTTTTAAATCTATGGATTGGCGATGCCTGTTATTATATTTTGCAAACGTTCTATACAAGAGTATCTCCACTTATGATTGTGATTTAGAATCAGTTTAGTTTTATTAAACAAATTGAGGCCAAAAATGGCTGATGATCTTTTAATCAAACTGTCAACAGAATCCTTTCCGACCCAGGTTATAATAATAAATTTAGAATATCACATACTTCATAGAACAAATAGAGACAATCAATTGAAATTCAACACTTTATTCGATACAAATACTTCTTACAAACAATGTAAATAGCCCTCTCTTACTATACGTACATTCACTAGAAATTTTTAATTATTATTAAAATGGGTTCTATATGTAAATTGGAAATCAACCTTACCTTTATTTATGCTTAGTGTATAAAAGTAGCTTTTCAGTAAAAGCACGGAACGAAGTATTGTTGTAATAAATAGTGTAATATTTAGCAGATTCTTTATAAACAGATTATTTTATTACTTGCTAGACGATAAATATCAAGAGAGGCTGAATTTATAGACAATGGATTCGTATGAACAAGATCATAAGCTCGCCAATAGTAATATTTGTTTGATTCGATAAAGACAAAACGCAGTTAGATTCAATTAATACTAATTCGAACGATAGTTCCGTGCGAAACCTATATCACATTTATGTAACGTAGTGTACTGAAAAACCACGTTTACACAGCCATTTATTGATAAACATCATTTTGTATGACATTTTAAATGGTATAATATATCTAAAAAGAAGAAAAAACAAGGTATTTACCTTTTTACAAGGGAATCTTACGTAAAAAACCTAAATAAGGTAAAGAAAAATATACAAATCTACAATAAGCTAAATCAACGAGTTTTAATGAATAACATACAATGTAATTGTACTGTGCGTTGGGAACATAACTGTGCAAAAATAAACACCTAATATACATTCAAAAGAAGCAAAACAAAAAAGGGAAGGTTGTATTTACATATATCATGGTTTTTTAAAATACATTTTCAATCACTGTGTTCATGTACAATTTGGAAGAGCGTTGAGTTATAATTAAATTGAGTCAACAATAAAAACTATTATAAATAATAGGTCTAAGAAAAAATATCGACTAAGAAAATGTATTAGTATTTTTAAATATTACGTAGTTTGTATAAAAAATAAATTTAAGTATTAATAATAAGTATTTCTTTGTTTTAGAAATATGAAATAACAGCAGAAGATTTAAAAAATATTAATTTAGATACGAATTTCTAGCTAAACCTTTATTTGGATTTTCAGACGTTTGCCTTTAAACCAACTCTTGAAAATAGCAAAAACGTAGGAGATTCACAAAGCCAAGTCTAAAATCAACTTAGTATCTTCAAATGGATTTATAATAAATTAGGATTCCTCCAAGGTAGTATAGTGAGGCCCTACTCATTTCAAAATGTTATTTTAGACCTACTTGATATCGGTACATATTTTTACTAAAAATACACTATCGCAACACTTTGTGATTATAATACAAACACTCAACAAGTACAAATTCAACAGTATAAAACAGGAACGAATAAAACCACTAGCGTACTATGAAATAAGTACAAGGTCTACAACGGCAACCCTAGGGCCAAACTTTGATAAAATCATTGCAATAGTTCATAATCACTGCAAATCGCGCACATTTCTACTATTGACTTAAATACAACTTCAGCAAGAGTATATTAAATTCGGCTAGTAACAATAATTGTGACAGTCACAATGCAATAATAATCAAAGGTTTGGTGCTAGGGTGCAAATGTTGGTACAAAATCTACGGTAGCAAATCACAGTGAGCTATGTTACAGCCTTTTAGAGACGGAATGTCATATCGAAAGAATTGAAGAACTTAAAGCTATTCAAATGCTGTGTAATTTTGTACTCTATATGGACTTCTGATAATAATTATCATTTGTGTTATATTAACATTCATTAATCTTCTTTTCTCAATATTCAAAGTCAACGTTTTTTGTATCGTTCAAAACAGTGATTAATTAATAAATTATCTATGAATAAAATAACCTAGATTCAGCATCATAACTGTCAATAAATTTTACTTATGTTAAAATGTCTTCATACTTTACGTTAATTTTCCATTTATTTCTCTATCTTCTTATATTAAAATAAAATATTTATATTCAGGACTTTTATGTTCATATTCCCTAGTTGAATATAGATCATCACAATCTAATGAAATTTAACTACTTATAATACCATAATAAAATTTAGAAAATCTAGAAATAAATGCCTTTAACTTTTGGTCGTTTTATTCCTAAATCAAAATGTCTAATTGTTAAAAACATAATGTAAATTTTAAATATTCTTAAGTAATACGATTAAGTAGCCTTGATAAGTTTAACACGCCAACGCAAGCTACTGCCACAGTCTATGAAAATACAGTTGGGTAACTTAGTTAACTTACTAGTACTACTACTTAATACCTTGAAAATTGTTCCAAAAGACTGTTCTTTTCAAATTTTTGAATACGGTCAACATTCCTTGAATTCCTTGATCAAAGTAGTTACTCAACTGTATAGTCGTTAAACTGTGTTACCGATTAGCAAAAAAAAGTAAAACGTTTACCACATAAAAGCCGTCATTCCTCGCACATAACACTTCAGGTAAGCCCAACTTGAAAAAACACTGTTCACATTAGTTTTAGTGCCACGACATCTGGGGCGATACTGCCAACGCTTAAAGCAGTATTGTTTAATTATTGTGGACATTCGCGTTATTGAATTATAATCCTTATCTTAGGAACGTCAAGGTACGTCAGTTATGAGTAATATTGCTTAAGTTTGGTTTAAGCACAGTATGGCCCCTGAATATGGACTACAAGCTTAATTTACGGTTACTGTGTTACATAAGGATTTATTGTATTAATTATCTACTTCTCAAATTTGCACGTCAGCAATGACGAAACATATTTGTTTACATATTTAGTTTGTCTTCATAATTATTGTACAAAGTTTCTAGCAAATAAACAATTGATTGACTGCACCGCAGTCAGGAAATGAGATGCAGTTATGTGAACTGCAACAAAACTGTACTCAACTACAATTCTGATGTCTGCTTGTAGCCTAAACGCAGTCCGTCTGCCTAGACTCTTAGTCATATAACTTTTAAAATACTATAATCTATATCTCTAGCGAGTATAACAAATTGCTATCACAATATCACGAAGCCCAAAACTGCCGCTATGTAACATAGCCAGCGCGATGGAAGGCATGTTTGAAGACTACTCGAATTCTAACAGGAACGTACACACGTTTGTTTTATATGAAATAAGTTTAGTTTGTATGAGATACTCGCAGAACAGAGAGCGCAGTCGTGTTCAAGTCGAGTCCTGTATTTTGGATGTCGATTTCTCCCAAAAATTTATTAAATTTTGTAGTATTTAAAGTATATGTGTCGCTAAGTTTATAAATTGGCAAGTAAGTACCACAGTATCATTAGTATTATATTTATAGCAAATCGTTAAAATAATACAACATTTCGTATTTGGACCGATGAGTGTAGGGCCTCGATAAAGACTTTGAAATCAGTTTAGCATCGTAAACCGTTTTAGCTACATATACATAAGGCAACGGATGCCAATACTGTATAAAACAATCTCTAAACTAAACTAAAATGACAGCTTCAAATATACTGTTAGCCCTTTCGTATCACTCCCTGTGGAAAGGAACAGAACTACTTAGATTTGTAGCTGTCATTTTAGTTTTGTTTAGAATTGTCCACAATGAGACTGCACTCTCTAATGCATGTATCGTTTTGACCGTGAAATCGACAACGGTATGAAAACGGGATATGTATGTGGTGTGAGCGGGCGAGCCCCGCGTGACGCGTCAGACGACGTGCGAGCGATGCGGGCGCGGCCTGGTGGCGGGCGCGTGTCCGCCATTTTGCGCGAGTCCGCCATTTTGCGCACGTCCGCCATTTTGCGCACGTCCGCCATTTTGCATCGCGTGCATCGCGTGCGTGGGGCTCGGCTCGTCCTCGGGCGCGACGCGGCGCCGCCACACGCCCGCGCCGCCGCCGCGCCACGCGCGCGCCCTTCTGCGCCGCCACAACCACAACCAACGTCAAACCAACCACCGCCGGCCTACCGGGGAGCGCGGCCCCGGGCTGAGATAACGATCGACACGCTGCGATCCCTCTACAGTTCAACCATGGATTCGGACCATATTTCCAAGGAACCATCGAAATACGTCTAACGTTTCAAAAACTAATAACTATGGAACTATCTATATAGGCAGTACCAACTTGTGTTTTCCATGAACAAAAATTAACGAATTTTACTTAAATTCTGAATTGTTCTACTAATATAATACTTCGTTTCTAAAGTTACGTATCGTAAGTTTTTAATAAGGCTACAAATACTAAATAATAAACATGTATTATTTATAGCATTTTAACTACTCAATTACACGAGATTCATTTATCTCAAAATGAATACTTAGAGTAAAGACGGTCAGTAAAATAAATGAATACTAGAAAAAATTAAAAATAATGCTGTATATTTACACTCTAAGGGCAAAATTACAGATGACTCGAGAAAATGCGGTAAAGTTATCTCAGCGCGGGGCGTGGGGGGCGGCACGGTGCAGGGGGGTGGGGGGAATGTGCAAGCAAACCAAACAAAACTCAACTCATCGTACATAATATTACACTTGCTATATACGGGCCGATATGCGTGCACACTACACACTCAAATTTTGAAACCGTCCGTCGGTTTATAACTTAAAAGTCATTAAAAGATATGAAAAATTAATAGCCTAAAAAGGAGATTTTCACTCCAACTGACGTATTATACGATAAGATATTTCAATAAAAGAATATATGTAAAAACCATCATATATTATAAACCCACGGACTATGTTGAGAGAGTGCTACTTATATATTTGTTTCCACATTAATACTATCTATGTGATATAATATTATTTACCTGAAGAAATACATTTTATATGTATTTAATAGATAATCCTGCTGATATACTTGTGCAAATATAATGAAAATGTGAATATTTGAAATATGCATGAATATATAAAACAAAATATACAATTAAAATAACGTGTATAATATGATTAATGAGAGTGTATAATTGTTTTATATTTGGACTTTATCGATTAACACAATATGATGATTTATATATACCTACAGGCAATGTTAGATGTCAAAGGAGATCGGCGAGCTCCCATATAGTTTCCGACCCAGGCTTGAGGGTCACGTTCACGCATCAAACTTCTCATATTTTTTATACTAAACCAGACCAACAAAAAAGTTTATCAAAGTCAATCAAATAAAGCTGGGAGAAAAAAGATATTCTTAGTGATAGTTAAGTGAGGTTAGGTTTTCATTTCATTGTTTTTAAGCCAGATGACCACTTATTAGCTTATAAAATCTATCAGGCACTGCAGATCACCTATTATCTGTCCATATACCAAAGAGAACACGGTTTCTTTTAATGTAGGTAGGTAGGTACATTAAAAACACTACAGGCTTCTGCGTACCTACTACGTTAAAACTATACTACATAATCCATAACGTGGCCATACAAATTGATGGTGCCATAACTATTTATTTGAAAGTATTGGGAATAATAAGAACTATAATTCATGCAAGAGATTTAGGTAAGGGAGGTCGCCCACGGCGGCTTCTTCCATCGATTCAGTAGCGCGCTACTATTTCTGGCCACATCGGTTAAAGAAGAGCGGGGGTGCCGGTAGGTACCTACTACACCGCAAGACTGTATCGATAATGCATCGCCTTTGTATCAATGCTGTATTGCGTTAATAGCGATGCAAAATCGTAATTAGGTACGTGTCCGATATATCTAGATTCTAGACCAGCGACTGATTCGCGACCTCCCTAATGATATTACAATGCCCGTGCCCGCCGTCCACTTTATGAGAACGGCGCCTTACTGTGTTATGGTATTCAGTGATCAGTCACCATATTAATTTAAATAAAATACTAGCTGATGGCTGCTATTTCATCGCGCGGAATAAGTTTTTGTAATTCCCATTGGATCTACTAACTTTCCGGGTAAACTAGAGACCTTTTTATTTCAATCCTACCTACGAAGTTTAGCAATGATAATAATAATTCGTCCTAACTACAAATATGTAAAAAAGTAATTTGTAACGAATAAAATACACTTAGTTTCTTCATGCTAACTCGAGTTGTGTAGATAACTCGAATTATATTATGTAAAAAAGTTATTTGTAACAAATAAAATACACTTAGTTTCTCCATGCTAACTCGAGTTGTGTATCTAACTCGAATTATATGTAAAAAGTTATTTGTAACAAAAAAAATGAGTGTGTGTGTGTGTGCAATTATTCACACACGACAGAAGTGAAACTTCAGAAAAGTAGCCTACGAGATAATGAGATATATGTAACTTGTATTCTATCTCATTCTCGCCCAGGCTAAATCCTATTATCAATATGTTTGTCTCTTTTGGTGTCGCTTTTTCGTTTCGTTTTATCAACCAAAGGCGGATTAAAATAAAACTTAAACAGCAAGTAACAAATCAGACTTTCTACTGCTACATATATAACAATCAAACAGAAAATTACAAAAATGGAACGCTTTGTATACACGTTCGTCTGGTGGCGCCACTTTTACCGTGGCGACAACATCGAATTTTCGAACCGTTTCATCGAATTTTCGAATCACAACGATTCTAAAAAAGTTTCACTTCAATAAAATACACTTAATTTCTACATGCTAACTCGAGTTGTGTAACTCGAATTCAATTCCGAGTTACCTGAATTTCAACTCGAGTTAACGTGCTTTTTCCGAGTTGGCACATCTCTACCACAGTCCACGAATGACATTTGATTGAGTTGACAATAATTGACATTTGACACGTTAGTTTCTACTTTTACCTCAGATTAAAAACCTATTACACTCCGTATTGCCATTAAAATGACTTTTTCATTGTGTCGTAATTATTTTTATTTTTGATCCCCATCTTCTAAAAATTTGATGTTTACACAGAAAAATACTTTGAAATATATTAAAAAATATTAAATGCTTTCTGAATCTGTACGGTTTTTAAATTAGCTGGGTCGGACTTCGCCGATCTCCTTTAGTAAATAGGATCTAATCATTTCTTAATTGTATAATAATATCTTGTATATTGGTTTCTATAATAAATTCATAAAAGTTAAGATTTTTTGAAACAGTTTGCAATAAAACTTCATATCAAATTTAAGTTAAACATATAAACATTTAAAATCAGATGTATACTATCCAGTAAGTATATTATTTATATTTTTTGCATGATATGTATTTAATAAATATATGCTTATGCGTTAATCACACATCGAACTCAACCTAAACACTTTTCCACGATCGCAAACGTACAATCACACACAAATAAAACCATCAATTTATATCACAGTTAAAATCACAAGAAAAAGTATGAGAGACAACAATGTATTGGGCATATTATGTCAATTAATGGATAGTATAATAGTTCAATTAGAATTGTGCTAAATCAGGCCTATAGATTATGGTATCCTATACACAATACGGTTACCAGAAAAGGACGGCAAAGCTGGCTTTTCTTACATAATGAACTTCTGTTTTATAGACTTATATAACTTTAAGGAAAATAAAATAAAGAACAATGCATTGTTGTTTCCATATTAATGTAAGTACACTGATGCCACCAGCCATTATAATTGAAACTATTTGCAAATGATTGGTTTAAATAGTATTTTTTAACAGTTAAGCATCCTGTATCAGGCAGCCTTCAATCAGTTTTACGTCAGAAACTTTAAACTATACAGAACTGACAAGCAGCATATATTTATTGAGATAGTTCGAAATCCATCCAATGTGTAAATCCAAATGACTAGTGGCATACAGTGTAGTGATGTGACGGTGATGTTGATATGATGTGATGATAAAGTGATGTGATGTGATGATGATGTGATGGTGATGATGAGGCGTGATGACGGTGATATGTCAGCGTCAGTACTCACGAGTGTCGCGGCTGGGCGAGCAGCGCGGCGGGGTCGCGCTTCTTTATCTCGCTCTCTCGCACCGCCTCCGTCATCGTTTTAAAGGCCGAGTTATGTATGCTGGAATCAAAACGACCGAGATTCATTTATGTGTTTTGTTACATATTGCGTTTTGAAACGAGCAAGTGCTAAATTTCCTGCCCGCTCCTTTCAGTAGTATCTCCTTTCCGAACAAAATACTATAAGTACAACATTTAGTTTACAAGAAATGAACAATCAAATGTTCACTGTTTTTGCGAGAACATCTTGCATTTTTACTTTGGGGTGTTCATCACTTGACAACTAATTGACACTTTACTACTCAGTTTCTATAATTTACGACAATACATTTCTCAATAGATTCTAAGATTTCTTTAAAAAATTCTAAGGAAATTAAACACAGTTACTATACTTTTATGCTATTACGAATACAATTTACATACAGAATATTCTAGAATCGATACTAGTGATACTACGATTCAAACACAGATTTTCAGTATTTTGTAACTACCAAAAATCAGCTGCGATTAAATGTCGGTATCAAATTCGAATAAGACTTTTATAAGTTTTACACGCAGCAGCACACCAATGTTAAATGCTAAGGAGTAATGCACCAAAATACTGTAAAAATTAATGGTTTACTAAAAAGTCTTTCAAAATTATGGAAATTTTTACACTAAAGTAATATGGAAGGTTTACTCAAAAATTAGGCAGTAATAGTAGAGGAGCCCAAGAGGGGATTTTTGTATTTACTCCAGCGCGGCAGATTAAGGTAGTGAGTTAATTACATGCTGAAAAGTGTACATTCAAATAATCTGATAGACAGACCCACCAATATACAGGGCTCATATATGGTGAAGGTACTCTACAGGGTCCAAAGAATCCCCCTTTATAATAATCTGCCGCGCTGGAGTAAATCCAAAAATTCCCTCTTGGCCTCCCCTACTATAAGCATTAACTTGAACGTTGGGGATGTTCCTAGAGGGGAGTGTACACATGCAGAGTGTGGGCTTTGTGTGCGGCGGCTCCTCTTCCGGACACCTCTTGCGGCCATCTTTCAGTCCGAATGTTCGAGCTATACTATTACAAACCCGTTAAATACCTATTTACACTTTAAACTTATTTAGTCTGCGAAATCTTTAGGGGTCTTAATTCAAGTATTTATATAACGACAATGGTCATTATAATTAGTTAAGGGATGATGACGATACCTACAAAAAATCAGGCGTCTAAGTCAATTTTCAATGGTAGCAAAATTGGGTAAGAAAAGAAGAAGCCATTGGGTTATGTTAGACGTAAGCGGTGCTACCATGTAGGGAGTCTTTCAAGATCGGCTTTGTCCATTTATAGTACATATTATTAAAGGCATGCATTGCATTAACTCGGTCTAGATTGGAGACCAAATGCCTAGAAAAGGACTATGTAGTCTTGTCATTAAGGTACTAGGAGTAGCTGTACATCAATCAAGAGTGAATAGGCATCTTCTAGGCAAGCGCGCTCCACCTTAGGCTGCATCACCACTTTAAGCAAGTCTGATTGCAGCCAAGCGCTGGCCTATATAATAAAAAAAAAACTTAGTTTAGATATATGTGGCAGGAAAATCGAATGATTCATGATAATGATGGAAGAGTTGACGATGATGGAGATGCGAATGATGACGAGGGTAATGACGAAGACGGTAAAGAAGACACCAGATCACTAGCTAATGATAATGATTTTAGAGATTATGATGGAGATGACATTGACAATGAAGTTGATGATGATAGCACTCACACGGTGACGACGAGGTCGGGCAGCAGCGTTGCGGCGGGCACCAGCAGCAAGCCGAACCAGAACACCAGCGAAGAGAACACCATGCGGTCCATGCCGCGCATCACCGCGCCAATCATTATCATCGGGTACATGTTACTGCCGACAAATACAATCTTATGTAACGCTAGTTAGATGATTGAAATTCAATAAACATAATATCTATGAATTCAAAATTGTAAACATAGCAATCAGAATCCGTAAAAGAAAGTAAATCAGAATGCACGATTATTTTGAAACAATTTGGATTTTACAAAAGTTCATTAGATAAAATGGTCGAAAGAGTCTCCCTTGCGCAAAACACCAATTTTCAAGAAATGTTGTTTTTATTTGGAATTTTTGATGTAGCTAGGTTTTTCTCAGGTTGAAATAAGGCCGACGCCGTTCAAACCACATAATATTGTTGTACTCATCGAAATTTAGGTTACTCTTTTCTGTGATCAACACTATCGAAAGCTTTTGCAAAATCATAAAACGTTTAAATTATCAAATGCAATAGAACTTGTTAGTTTCTGGAACTATTAAAGGCTGTTATCACAAAGTTGATTCCTTTAAATGGTGTGCAATAAAGGTATACGTCGCAGATCACTGACCTGTAGACGAGTATGAACAGGAACCACAGCGCTATGGAGCCCCAGATGGACACGTGCGTGACCCACGTCCAAGAGTGCGTCGCCAGCCCGGCCTTCAGGCACACCGTTGCTACCACGAACTGAACACACCATATCAATGGATTACATTGCAAAACTGGACACACATTGGGCTTGAAGTATAAAGGAAAGTGAAATTTGGAAGTCAAGTCAATTCAAACCAAAATTTAAATAAGATCAACCTTGATCGTATTTAAATTTTGGTTTGAATAAAACCAGAGCTCATCCTTTTTTTTTTACTAAAACAGACATATACATATATAACATTGACCTTATTATAACCACTGACTAAGCTGCTGTTTTTTTGGACCAAATACATATATGGATATTGTAAACATATGCGAGTGTTCTAATTCCTTGGACACTGGTAATGTTTTGTTTACTGCTGAAACAAAAACCTTCATAATCATCATCTCGGCCTGCAGACATCCACTGCTTAACATAGGCCTTTCCCAAGCAACACCACCACACCCAGTCTTCAAAAATTGCAATGCTATTATTAGTTTCAGAGACACTAACATGTCACATGTGCAAGCAAAGCGAAGGTCTCTGAGTCTACTTGAGTGAATTTGCACTTGTCCGTCTGTCAGAGCCTTATAACTTCTGAATTACTGAACGTAATTACTTCAAATTTAAATATATGTAAATCGATGAAATCATCTTACGTGGAATAAAAAAATAGTCTACTGATGTCTATGAACGTAAAGATGTGCGCGCATCTAGACATGCTCGCCGCAGGAGCGCGAGCACGTAGTCCTAGTCATCACATTTAAAAAAAAAATTAAATCGTATGCTACGTTACACCCGCTCACCGTACGTATCCCATCCATGCAAGCGGATGACGAATGACGTCATCAGATTCGGCGCGTTTCAATGTGTACGGTGCAGTGAATGGATACCGACAGGTGTTAGTTCGGGGCGAGCCACGTGTATAATCTGTAAGCTGTATCTGTAGTGTAAGCTGAAGCTAGGCCACTCACGGTGTACACGAAGTTTCCGAGAACCAGGTATCCGCCGTCTTTGCCGTGCGGCCACAGCACGTGGTGCTGCGTCAACAGGACGGGCAGCCAGAACAGCAGCATGGAGTGCAGTAGCGCGTTCACCGCCCACACCCAGAACACGCGCACGTTGAACAGCAGACCCTGCTGCGACGGGATGTACAGCACCGGGTGCTGCCGGGGAACAGTATGATACAGGGGGTGACTACACAACTCGTACTGCCAAAAGTTCATATTTGATAGAAGCAGACGTTACTTTGCGGAAGTCCATGATAATGAAGGAACTAGAAGTTTCCACTACAACAGCCCATTAACTTCCCCCTGATGGGCACAGGCCTCGACTCTCATAGGAGAGCGGGAATTGAACTACTAGAGAGAGAGAGAACTAGAAGTATAATTCGCTATAATCCGCTAAAGCAGATAAATCTATATGGTACAGCGTACAAGTAGACGATTGACAGACGATAAAATTCTAACAATGTGACTCACCCTCAGCATAATGTCAGGAGAACAGATCTTGTCGAACAGCCCAATGGCGAACGGCGGCAGAGCGGTGAAGATCACGTTGTAGAAACCTATCGTCCACCTCTCGAACAGAATCTGACCCGACCTGACGGAAAACAAACACGTCAGAGATCAATGTTAAAAAAATATTTTATCATTTTCAAAAGCAACTTTTAGATCTAGCAATATCATCCATTAGATAAATCATCATCACCCTCATCCATCATCATCAGATGTTCTTATAGAAGGAGTAGAGGATGAGTTTGCTGATGCGGGAGGTATTAGTACTAATAGCTGGAGAGTTACAAGCTGCAGTGAACTCACCAGGCGGAGTATATCGCGAACCAGAGCTCGATGACGTAGAGGCAGATGTTCTTGTAGAAGGAGTAGAGGATGAGTTTGCTGATGCGGGAGTAGTTCCACGCGCCGTGCACCAGCAGAAGCCGCACGAGGAACCGGAACTGATACAAGAAAACGTTGTATTTAGCTGAACCAGTTAGCAGATGAGTGGAATTGGGATCTAAATTGAAAAAAAAAAAACAAAAAAAGGACATGGGCACTAAGCTGCGCAGCACATATCGTTGTCCATATTGGTGAGTGAGAGACCAGTTTCGCTATGGCGGGTGTCCCACGATGCAAATGGATGTAATTTTAAGTTTTTCCGGCACTGATTACGTAAAATATTCATTTTCAAATTCAAAATGGCGTTGACATTATCAAAACAATACGTTTGGAAATAATTTGAAAGAATTTCGGGTTGCTGATAAGATCCAACATCACAATACTCGATTCAAATCTGAGATATCGGACTTACGTTTGTGATGAAATCTGAAGTTTCATTTCATTCACGTGTGCACACTAGACACATGATAAATAGGTTTTTTTAAAACTATATGTTCACGCCAACACATTTTCGTTCACGGCTAACTGTGTTTCAAGATGTAAATATGGCTTATGGACTATTGTATATTATCTTTCGTCTATTTACTTTACGGTCATAGGTATAAAACCAAAATTCTAAATTATACGTTCCACCTGCAAAATTTAGAAGGCCCGCCTTTCGGGAATTCATATGTCTATTCTAATAATTGACACTATACTTCTTTGCATATATACCTGTGCTATACTATAGTCAGAAGCGCAGACCGCCTGTAAGCCTTCCACGCCAGAGATGCCAATGCCCACTGAAGCGCGTTGGATCATGGCCACGTCGTTGGCTCCGTCCCCGATGGCCAACGTCACAGCGCCTGTTGCTCGAGATACCAATTCAACCACCTGTAGAACCAAATTTTGTTGAACCAACACTTCTTAGGACAACGAAGGTACATTTTACTGAGTATTACTCAGTAATTAAATCAGGAATGAAGAGTAAGTTACATAGCTCGAACAAACGATAGGTGTTCGGGTCCTAAGGTGCTTGAATGGCGGCCACGCATCGGAAAGCATAGCGATGGACGATCCTTAACTAAGTGGGTGGATGATCTCAAGCAAGTAACAGGGAGCCACTGGAAGCAAGCGGTACAAGACCGTGGCCTGTGGAGATTTATCCACCTTCGTGATTGTCCAGCAGTAAACGTCTAAAGGTTGAAACGACGACTAAGGACAATTTAAAATACTCCTTCTCAAATCACAAAACAACCAAACCACCAACCTCAGCCTTCTGTATAGGGGACACCCGGCAGCACACGACGACCTTGCACGACACGCATAGGTCGAGGAAGTCCTTCTTGAGGTCACAGCCCATCGCGTACTTGAGCGTCTGTCCGTCGATCACGAGCGCCACTTCGTTCTCCTTGCGGAGGTTCTCGCCGAAGTCGGCCAAGTGACGGGATAAGCTTTCTCGGGTGCCCTAAACCAGAAAATATGTTGAAGGATAAAAATTTATTAGCCTTAGCTGAAAGAGGAGTCACATTTGGCAAAATAATAACATTTGTATTTGTATTTGAGTCAATGAGATCAGGAGCTCGCTACAATATCCTTCCGACTTAATTTGGGTATTTTTCCTTTTCCAGGCGATCTTTCCAAAGCATTTGACAGCATTGATCATAAAAACAATTCAGCAGCCACACGTGGATGTTGGCCTCGAGCAGCGCCGCTATCGCCTCGTGCTAAACAACGCGCTGTACACTCACGTCCAAGCTGTCCTCGTTGAGCAGCAGCAGCGGCATGGCGGCGTGCAGCAGCCTGGCGGAGTGCGCCACGTTGATGGCGGTCTCCTGCTTGTCGCCCGTCAGCACCCACACGTGGATGTTGGCCTTGAGCAGCGCCGCTATCGCCTCGGGAACACCGTCCTAACGAAACATATTTAAATAGGGTACTTCTTGTGGTAAAGTCACAACTCTTACAAGACTTGAAGAATCGTGCATTGTCGGGTCAACATCTCCTGAAGTTGCTCCGGTGTCAGAGTAAAACGTTCGTTGAGAATAATTTGGAAGATTTGTGTGGTGTGGTGTTGTGCCGGTGCGAATTGCTGGCTTACATGGTGGTGAATATCACAAGCTACACGCTGTACCATATAGGTTTTTCTGTTTTGGCATATTATAGCGAATTAAACTTCTTTTATTGTCATGGACTTCCGCAAAGTAACGCCTACCTTTATCCAATATTAAAGTTTTAGTTTTTTTTGGAATGTCCAGCTGTGTCTCCATTTACTTGGTATGCTTTTTATAGAACTAATCTACGTGTCATAGTCACCTGCAGTTTGTCCTCGATGGCGGTCGCGCCGAGCAGCCTCAGGTTGTTCTCAATGAGAAGCGCGGCTTCCTCTATCTTCTGCTCTCGATCCTGTATCGCTATGCTCGCCTTGTGGTATGTGTTGGACCAGTCCTGGAAACGAACCACACGTTTTCGGTGCGGTTACCATTTACAAAGAATGTCGTTCACTTCAAGTTATTCGAAAAAATCAGGGTCCATACTACCGTATTGTTTCATTGTTTCATTCTTGTTGACTTTTGTGTTGTGTTTGGCGACCTCTAGTAAAATATAAACATTGATTCAGAATCTACAGCGAAGCGCACATTATATTCCCTGCTCCGAGCGTTTCGGTACTCTCGCGCCCAGGTATACACACCTGGTAGACCTGTTCGGGTATATCGGCCACGGCGAACACCAGCGTCCTCAGGCCCTCCGTGGCGAAGTGCTCGAGGTGCGCGAGCGTGGCCTCTGCGTAGGGCGCAGCGCGCGGGCCGCCCGCCAGCCGCGGGTAGATCACCGAGTCCGCGCCCTTGCAGTACAGCTTGATTTCACCTGCGCACACGCACGAATACAGTACAGCTTGATTTCACCTGCGCACACGCACGAATACTCAATATAATTTATTCAATATAGGTACACTGTAGATACACTAATTGACGTTAAAATTAATTACTTATAAAACATGATGGTGATAATCGGTTATGGTATCTTAAAACTAAAGCTACGAGGGTTCCAAATGCGCCCTGGTCTGAGAAGAGCCCACAACAAATCATCTTAACTAAGGAACTATCAGAGCCATAGAGCAAATTATTGGCAAGCTTCCTTGTCGTTTAAGTAGTCCTTTACATGGTAATAAGGTTTTTCAATGAGTTTACGTTTTACATTAACTTTGAACTTATTCAGAGACATCTTTAACATGTCTTCTGGGAGCTTATTGTAGAGGCGGACACTGTTTCCAACAAATGAATTCCTAGTTTTACTAAGCCTAGAAGCAGGCCTTACAAGTTTATTTTTATTTCTAGTATTGACATTATGACAATCACTTTTCTTCTTGAATTTATCAATGTGTTTATGCAAGTATACAAATAATAATAATGCACGTATACACGTTACAAATAATAATAAATAATGTCCTCCCGACCGAATTTCGGCCACGGCGGCCTATCTTCAGAGAGATTAGCCATCTGCGCGGAAGATATTATAGTGCACTAGTGTGTGAGCAAACACAGGTGCTGTTCCATTCTCTCACAGCCCGATGGAACGGGATATCCGATACGACCGGAGAGAGATTTGGCGCAGGACCGACATGTTTACGTGCTCTCCGAGGCACGGGGTTGAAACACCGCCAACTTCCTAACTCCGGGCTAGTACTGAGAATTTATCGTCAGAAAAATCCAATTCTTAATTATGGCCCGACCCGGATTCGAACCCGGGACCTCGTCAGCCGTAGTCGAACATGGTAATTACTACAACAACGAGGCAGTCAAACAGATGTTATAATAAGACAGAGGCCCAAGTGCGCGAGCCAGCCTCACCCGTTGTCCTGGGTGAGCGACAGAAGCGACGCCACAGAAAATGACGTTACGTCTACGTCGTCGCGTAGATACGTGTCATTTTCTATGGCGTCGCATGGCGTCGCTTGTGACGTTCACCTAGGACAACGGTAGGACGTAGGGCGGCTTGCCCGCCAGCTGCAGGTAAATTACCGAGTCGGTGAACTTGCAATATAACTTATAGGCCTATTAATTACACTGCACTTTTCACAGGACCCTTTCACTTAAATCAGTGTAGTGTAATAAGATGTAGGGAGAAAGGGTCCCTAAATTGGTCCTTAGCTTTGTAATAAGGGCACAGGGCCCTGTAAAAAGTGCAGTGTAATAGGCCTATTAATTTCCCCTGCACACATGACGTAAGTCTAGGGCCCTAATGTGTCAGATTCTGCAGGACGTGCAGGGTAAATCCATATTAATGTTATAAAATGCGAAGCTATGTGTCTGTCTGTCTGCTACGCTTTCACGTTCCCGATTTGGATGATATTCTGTATAGGCATAGTTTGTATCCCGGGAGAGGATATAGGCTTTTTATCCGAGAATATTAAGGAGTTCTCCCGGGAATATAAAACCTAATCCACGCGGACGAAGTCGCGGGCATCATCGAGTTAAGTAATAAATAAATTTAAAAAAACACAAAGATTAACCGATTTGGATGATATTCTGTAGAGGCATAGTGTGTATCCCAGGAGAGGATATAGGCTTCTTATCCGAGAAAATTAAGGAGTTCCCGCGGGAATAAAAACCTAATCCACACGAAAGAAGTCGCGGGCACCATCTAGTTATGCAATAAATAAATTTAAAAAAGAAATCAAGATTGTGGGCGCGTACAGACCAGTGGGCGCGCGCACGATGACCGACATCCGCTTGCGTGCGGACGTGAACGCGAGCACGTGCAGCACGGTGTACGTGTGCGTGGCGCCGCGCGCGCGCACGCTCACCGCCTGCGGGGTGCGCGTGCTGAACACCCAGCCCCAAGCCGCCGCGCCCGCCACCAGCGCGCGCTCATCTGTCGGCACAGATCATGTATTCTTGGTCAATCTTTTTCAAACGTTCAATTTCCGCGACAAAACAATATTTTTAGGCCACCATCTTTTATCGAAGTACCAATCACTATTGTGTCCATGGATTGGCAAACATCGTTATACAGTTCAAAGAATAATATTTTCAGACGGCAGTAAAGTTTTAAAAACGCCGCAAAATTGTACAAACAATATTTTGAGGCCGCTATCTTTTATCGAAGTACCAAGTATTATTGTGTCCGCGGATTGGCAAACAACATAATCCGGTTCCAAGGATCATTTCTACATTAAACTTAAAAACAGTTGTTCAGCAGTTTTGAAACAATATTTTGAGACCACCATCAGTTTTTCAAGTAGCAATTATTGTGCCCATGGATTAGCAAGCAAGGTTATCTGGTTCCAAGGACCATCATACTTCATATTATAAATGCGAAAGTGTGTTTGTTTATTGGTTTGTCCTTCAATCACCGGTTCCGGTGACCGGTTCCGGCGTGATTGTTTGTCCTTCAGACACCGGAGCAACCGATCGACTTCATTTTTTGCATGAGTATAGTTGAGGACCTGGAGAGTGACATAGGCTACTTTATCTCAGAAAATTAAGGAGTACCAAAAAACCTCAATCCACGCGAGCGTCAGCTAGTTTCTGCATAAAACTTAAAAATAGTTTTCCTGGATATAGTGAAGACTCACCCGGAGAAGCAGCATGGTAATTGATCCTCCCGTCTATGACCTCCGGTATGACGGTGTGACAGACGGCCAGCATAGTGAGGAACTCCGCTATGACGGCGGCGCTAGGGTGGTTGTTGTCTAGGTTCTGATACAGGAGCGTGTCTTCTAACCTCTCGTTGGGGCCGGGTTTATTGTATATTACCTGAAACAAAAGTGAACATTTTCAAACAAGATAGGGTGTGAAAAAAACTGGTCAAGTGTGAGTACATAAACACCCACACAATATAAATTATTTTAGTAAATAACAAGAAAGATGTCATAACAACATGTAATCAGCTGTTAAATAACTGGCTTATGTATGGCGCTAAACTGGAAGCGCCTGACAAATAAGTCGTAATGACAATTTAACGTTTTTTTCCTTGCCAAACAAATGAATGATTATGCTGATCTTTGCCAATTTTCATGATTCTAGGTCAACGGGAAGTACCTAATAGGTTTTGATTTATTGGCGAACGTCAAAATATATGCGGCATAAACGGCGATATCTTTTGATTTCGTTGACTTAGAAGCTTGATTTTTTTACAGCTCCAAGGGACCATAGACTTAGGGGCTTAGTATTTGATATTAATTTTAACTTGATAAGTCCGCGCATTCCTGAGAAAAAGGTGGTTGACAGACAGACAGACATACAGACAAAAAAGTGATCCTATAAGGGTAATTTTTTTTTTTGAGGTTAACGCCGTTTAAAAACTTAAACGCCTCAACTTTTGTACCTATCCCGGCCTTGACACTTAAAAATACACATCGTAACCTCAGTTTTGAGTGTTTAATTGTTTTATGGAACGATCAATCAACGCAAACTAGTTTTTAGTTACAGTCAGTTTTACCCAACGGCTCAACATAATATATTCTTCACAACGTTTTGTTCACATTTGAAATAAGAATAAGTTCACTTTTACTTTTCAAAAAGCGAAATATAATCTCTTTTAAGTTCATATTAATATATTAAGTTACACATGAAGTTAATCAGACACCTTTTATATTGAGTACTAGTTTGTGTGAGTGTACTTTATTTATACATATATTTTTGTGAATTCTTATATTTTTTTCTTATTTTTTATTTTACGTTCCAACCTAGACCTCATCATTGCTTTACACTAAGATCATTGTCGTCTGGCGCAAACCTATCACGCATTTTTTTTCCTGTACCTGTTTGAAGCTAAATAAGTCATTTCAAATTTTTTTTTTGTGTGTGTGAATGAGTGTGAGTATGAGTGAGTGCGTGACAGTGTGAGTATTGATCACCTCAGCGATGGAGCACTTGTGGAACCCCATCATGTTGTGAATGAGTGTGTGTAAGTGAGTTTGAGTGAGTGCGTGAGAGTGTGAATATTGATCACCCCAGCGATGGACTACTTGTGGAACTCCATCACGTTGTGAATGAGTTTGTGTGTAAGTGAGTTTGAGTGAGTGCGTGAGAGTGTGAGTACTGATCACCTCAGCGATGGAGCACTTGTGGAACTCCATCACGTTGTGAATGAGTGTGTGTGATGTGAGTATGTGTTAGTTTGAGTGTGTGAGTGTGATTGTCACCTCAGCGATGGAGCACTTGCGGAACTCCATCACGTTGCAGGTGAGCGTGCCGGTCTTGTCGCTGAACACGTAGCGCACCATGCCGAGCTCCTCGTTGAGGTTGGAGGTTCGCGCCAGGGCGGGCGTGTCTGTCTCCGGGTGGTACATCTCACTGTCCATCGCTATGAACTTTGCCTGAAGACATTTAATGCCTATTATAGACCAGAAAAAAAAATTACGGTTGTCTGTAAAGTCGGTTTACGGACGATAGTTTTACGTGATAACTAGAAGTTCTCGAACAAGCACGCGTGCCGGCGTTCCAGTCGCAGAACTATTAGCTCTGACGTCACGCGAGAAAAGAGATAAATGTGTCACAAGCCAACGCTTGGGCTGATCGTGCCTCTCTATCGCTTGTTCCAAGCTCTTTCAACGTGACAATTTTTCGTGCGTGCAGCCGGTGTTCATCGATTAATAAGACGTTATCACGACAAAAACCTCACCATGATGCGGAAAAAAATGGAACTAATTTTTATTGTAACTAATACCTATTGTAACAATAAGAAAATGCCGCAGTGGCGCCCCCGAACAGGTCGGTCAAGATATACTAGCTGGAAGACATTTCACACAAATTTTAGGATGGTCCACTGAAGAGAATTCCAGCAAAAATAATAAAATTCAAAATTTTTGTCATTGAATTGACCTCATCAAGCTCAGCTCACAAGTTTTGGGCACAGAAAGAAATTGGATGTTTCGAAAGGCGTTCGTGCCCGGCATATTTATAGTCCCACAACCTTAGCTGCGATGTCGTAAAGTACGTAGAGCGTCGACGAGAGACGCTCCCGATTTGTGATCTTTGAGTAAAGTCAAATGAATATGGTTTTCCCCACTTCAAAGTATAGAGAATGTAACTTGGCACAGTAGTTTCACCGAACACTACTCGAAGTTTCAACGCGGCTTTAGATGCAACAAAAACTTAAATATGTATTTACAAACATTACTCATAACATGGCAAAACATATAATGATACTCACTTGGAAAAATCGGACAATTTCAGCCGTAACTTGTAATGATATAGGTATAAGGTTGTTGTATAATATTAAAAACGTTAAAAAGTTGAATCCAAAATTTGCATTCTGCGCTTCTGAAAACAAAAATATATCATAATTATTATCATATTTGCCATATCTGCACGAACAAAGACGTCATAGAAAACTTCGCGTATTTCGTCCGTAGTCTGATCTTCTCCGCGGCATCGTCTTGTTAATCCGTTGTCCTAGGTGAGCGACAGAAGCGACGCCACGCGATGCGATGCGATACGTCGCCGTAAAAAATGACAGACATATCTACGCGGAATCTGAGATTTTCTATGGCGTCGCATCGAGTCGCGTCGCTTCTGTCGCTCACCTAGGATAACGGGTGAGAGATCTCGGCTCGTTAAGATGAGACAAAAGCAGAAGGATGAATGGCACCAGGAGTGCACACTCACCAGTAAGGCCGATGTACCAGTCTGAGTACTTCCGCTGTTGGATCCATAGCTCGTTGAAGATGCCGCTAAGCAGCGACAGCACCAGCAGAATGATGAACAGCATCAAGATCTGAGTGTTCGTCTGCTTGTCGATCGACGACCTCTTCAGCGGAGCTGCGAAATGAACACGCGCGAATGAGGACTCGTAAAAAGCTTTGCTTCTTCGTTCATGATTCGAACCGCTAGATTATGGAATGCCCTTTCGGCTTCCATTTTCCTCTCTTCTTTTCATATCATCATCATCATCATCATCAGCAGCCGATATGCATCCACTGTTGGACATAGGCCACTTTAACACTGCGCCAAAGTTGCCTATCCTTTCTTGTTAGCATCCATTTCATGCCAGCCACTCTCCGGATGTCGTTGCTCCACCAAGCCTCTAGGACTTTGCGACTTCAGCGGTCGTCGGTCCTACGGCAAACGTGATCAGCCCACTACCACTACAATATGCTGCCTTGAGAGTTATGTCGATTACTTTGGTTCTTTGGCGAATTACTTCGTTTCGCATTTTATCCCTCAAAGAAATTTTGAGCATAGCTCTTTCCAAAGCGCGTTGAGAGACTTGAAGTTTGCGGACTAGCCTCGATGTAAGTGTCCAAGTTTTATAAACCTTCGACGCCCTGTTTCTGCCAACACTATTTCTGTATGTGTTCGAAAACCATGCAAATTGAAATTGAATTGAATGAATAGGCATCTTCTAGACTAATAGACAATAGACATCTAATAGACAAGCGCGCTCCACCTTAAGCTGCATCATCATCATATTTACTAGCGGCGCTGTCACTGGGTCAGACAAGTTTGTCTGTTTGTATGCATGTACAAACAGACAAACTCGATACTCGATGCCAGCGACTTCGTCTGCGTGGATCAAGGTGTTTTGGTTCCCGCGGGAACTCCTTAATTTTCCGGGATAGCAAGGCTATGTGCTATTCCAGACTATAATCTATCTCTGTGCCAAATTTCTGCCAAATCCATTCAGCCGTTGGGGCGTGATTGAGTAACAAACATCCATACATCCACACATCCATACATCCATCCGAACTTTCGCATTTATAATATTAACTAGCTGATTAATTAATAAGATAAGATAATAAGATTGGCGGTCACCTTTGGTGGAATTCTTCATGAGCTTGGTCTCGTGGCCCGTGTACACCACCAGCGCCACCACCCACGCCGTGTTGCGCAGCATCGCGCCGCGCAGCAGCATCTGCTCCAGACCCAGCGGGATCGTTCTGCCGCGAGAAAAAACGCCAATGATAATAAATAAAATGCCGAGCGCTGCAATTTCGCAGAGTGCGCTAGCCACACTGCCCGGTGGTGGGGGTTAGAAAGGGACAGTTAAATGATAGAAAAAGATGTAAATAGTTGAGATAGGTGTTTTATAGGCCTATTTCACCGCACTTTTCACAAAGACCCTTTTGCAGATTCAGTGTAGTATAATAAGGTTCAGGGAGGAAGGGTCCCTCATTAGGGAGAACGGGTGGTCCCGGTCTGCCTAACTGCCTGAGCGCTCTGCAGACCGGGTAGTATAATAACATTCAGAACGGTTAGGGACCTCAGTTGTCACACGACCAGCTTAGAGAGTAGTTGTCTCTATGGCTTGCGTTTTGTCAATATATTGTGTCCTAAAGTAAAAGAAGATTTTTTGTTCTGATAGACATGTACAAAGAAATGCCTTATTTATGGAGAAAAGAGCATAAAGACTATATGAACTATACTATAGAATAGTATAGTAATTTACTATACTATATGAACTACAAGCTAATGTCCGTGACTTCGCCCGCGCATATTGAGGTTTTTGGTTCCCGCGGGAACTCTTTAATTTTCCGGAATAAAAAGTAGCTTATGCCCTTCTCCGGGACGTAAACTACCGCTGTACCAAATTTCATCAAAATTGTTTGAATAGATGGGCCTTGAAATCGTAGCAGATAGACAGACACAATTCGCATCCATACTAATATTATAAACGCGATCCACGCGGACAAAGTCGCGGGAATCATCTACTTTATAATATTAGTATGGATACTACTTTTTTTGCTTCGATAGCATGGGTGCCATAATCAGTGAATAACTACATACTAAGATACACGTCCAACTCTCTCGACGTTCTCTTCAGACTGAGTTAGGGCCCAGTGGTAAGTGCAGTGTAATAGCGACGCCAAAACTAACGGCCACGCCAACCCTTTCCACAGGGCCCGGAGACAAGTGCAGTGTAATAGCCCTATTAGGCCTATTATACTGCACTTTTTACAGTAAGGGTGGCCGCTAGTTAGAGCGTCGCGCTTATTTCACTGCTATAAGGACCAAATTAGGGACCCTTCCTCCCTAAGTCTTATTACACTGCACTGATTCAACTGGAAGGGTCCCTGTGAAAAGTGCAGTGTAATAGGCCTATTACTCCACTGCAAGCTTTGTTTTTGATTCAACCTTCTCCACTTACCTGCTAAATTTCGAGGACCTGCCAATCTAGCCCTCACCGTGTCTGACAACCTATCTCAACTATTAAAAGCCTTAAACCAAATGAATGATTTTTTTGTTCCACGTAGGACAACTTGTACTACTTATGAAATGTCTTGACTTTATTACCGGTTCGGAAAGAAAATTGTCAGACCTTGCTTCTTGATTTTCATGAATCTAAGTCAACGGGGAGTATCCTACAGATTTTGATATATTGACGAGTGTAATATGCGGCATAACCGGCCGCATCTTTTGATTACGTTGACTTAGAAGGTTGATTTTTTACAGCTCCAAGGGACCGCAGACCTAAGTATTTGATATCACTAAATTTTAACTTGATACCTTCATGTATTCTTGAGGAAAAGTTGGTTGACAGACAGACCACCTCTTGACGTAAGGAAAAAAGTAAGCGAAATAAACCAAATATCATTATGCTTAGCCAACTTATTTGACCCATTTACTAACCCAATACAATGAGTTGTCTGGAGGAGATCACTTTTAGTGATAAGACCGCCCTTGCGCACTTTGTTTTCAGTACTTGTGTACTTTATATCTTTAGGTTTATGTGGCAATAAAGATTTTATCTATCTATATCTACAACCACTCACTTGGTGTTGGTCTCTTTCAGCATGCCGTTGAACTCGTACAGATGCCTGTTGGGCGGCTCGCACTGCACCGTAGCCCTGAACTCGGCTAACGCCGCGTCGTTGTCCAGCGGCGCGGTGTCGGCATTGGCTTGCCGGATCTTCAGGTTCGTCTCCCCATCTAGGTTGGACGTCTCGATGAACGATATGCCTTGGGGCTCGCTGCAGATATGAAATGAAATGATTTATTTATTTCACGTAGGACAACATGTGCCACTTATGTAATGTCGTGCTACTTTTTATCCCGAAAAATTAAGGAGTTCTTCAAGCCACGCAGACGAAGTCGAGGGCATCACCTAGTTCAAAGAATAATTATTATGTTGAGTATTTGTTCTGGGAGGCTAAGAGATGAATTTATTATATATACATCGTTGGACAGATCTTGGCCTCATTATATTTCGAGCACCATAGTCAAAATAAGTTTATTCTACCCAGAGCTAACTTTTTGAACTCAACTATGGTGTCTTTAAACTAAAGCTTTGAGGGTTCCAATCACGCCTTGGTCCGAGAAGAGCTTACAACAAACTCGGCTTCTCCCAGCGGATGCTGAGCCAGCCCCCGTCGCTCAGCAGTTCCACTATGCGCCGGTTCGTCTAGCACTGTATATGACACGGTACGCACCTAGAGACCAGCAGCACGAGGTCGGCGGGGATGAACTGATTGTTGAGCACCTTGCAGATGTCGCCCACCTGCAGCTTCTCCCAACGGATGCTGAGCCAGCGCCCGTCGCTCAGCAGTTCCACTTTGCGCCGGATCGTCTAGCACTGTATATGACACGGCACGCACCTAGAGGCCAGCAGCACGAGGTCGGCGGGGAAGAACTGGTTGTTGAGCACCTTGCAGATATCGCCCACCTGCAGCTTCTCCCAGCGGATGCTGAGCCAGCGCCCTTCGCGAAGCACTTCCACTTTACGCCGGTTCGTCTCATCGTCCGCCCGGTGACGTTTCTACAACCAAGTCCATTATAAGCATATCAGTCAATCAGCAGAGTCAATTGCGAAGAAGCGGATCCGAACCCGCCTCTTCGCGGTCACTGCTCTGCCATAAAATAGACTGAATCGAACATATTTTGTACTTCATCCTTTCATGATTCATGGTCAACGGAAAGTACCCTATAGGTTTTGATTTATTGGCGAGTGTCATATTATGCACAATATGCGGCATACACGGCAGTTGACTTAGAAGTTTGATTTTTTACAGCTCCAAGGGACTGTAAACTTGTTTGTTAATAATTTCAACTTGACACCTCCACGAGTTCGAAGTAAAAAGCAATTGACAGACCGACAGACAGACGGACAAAGAAGTGAAACCTTTAAAGATCTATATTTTCCTCTTGAAGTACGGGACCCTTAAAACGGCTCCATTTGTAGGGGTCCGTACCTCAAAAGGAAAAAACGGAACCCTTATAGAATCACTTTGTTGTCCGTCCGTCTGTCTGTCAATACCCTTTTTCTCAGGAACGCATGGAGGTATCAAGCTAAAATTCATATTTCAAGTC
Source organism: Erebia palarica (assembly GCA_964035005.1). Taxonomy (NCBI): domain Eukaryota; kingdom Metazoa; phylum Arthropoda; class Insecta; order Lepidoptera; family Nymphalidae; genus Erebia; species Erebia palarica. The sequence goes on from OZ035989.1 coordinate 17,288,501, forward strand.
TACTGTCCCGTGGAGCTGTGAAAAAATCAAACTTCTAAGCCAACGCAATCAAAAGATACAACCGTTTATGCTGCAATTTTCGACACTTGCAAGGGAATCAAAACCTACCAAAACTCAGAACCTTGAAATTTGGTACAAAGCAACGTCTAGCACAGTGAAAGGAAATTATTTTTAGTAATTTTAAACTTACTACAGGTTTGTACGGAACCCTCGACGCGCGAGTCCGCCTCGCACTTGGCCTGTTTTTTATTTAATTCGTCAAGACAAGCACTCACAAAGTCCTCGACGATCTCCTTGATGGCGCTAACGGTGAGGATGAGCACGAGCGGCGTGAGCGTGGTCCAGCGGCCCGTGGGCGACACGTCCGGGATCTGCTGCAGCAGCGCGATCAGCAGGAAGAAGCAGTTGGAGTAGCGCCGGAACTGCTCGAACAGGAACAGCGGCACGAACGACGGCAGGCTGCGGGCGAACGTAACACCGCCGTGATTATCTCAACCCATCGCCGGCTCACTTCTGAGCACGAGTTATCTCTACAGTGAGATGGATTTAGCCATAGTTTATCAGTCATTACGCTGGGCATAACATCAAATACAAGAAAAGAAATTTGTAATGCCCGCTTCCTCGCTCCGCTCGAAAAGGCGTGAATGATTCTACCCTCAGATGCCCTGAGTATTTAGATCAAGACACGCGGAAGCGTGTCCAGCCAAAGTTCAAAAAAACTGGCGAGCAGCACCGTGTGTAATATTACACGAACCATTTGGAGCCACTTTTGACCCCCTCATAACTCAAAAACTATTTCACATAAACATGTCAAATTTGGCGCATATATTGAGACCCGTGAGATACATATGTGCTCCAAATTTCATAAGCACACCTCAAATGGTTATTTAGATATAAACGTACAAAAATCGTCATTTTTATGCTCTACCTAGGTATAGATCAAAACTCTGACACGGGGCATACTACCATTCCTTAAAGCCGTATTATTTTAATATTGTTGACGTTTATGTTATAATCATTATTTTAAGGACGTCAAAGTACGTGACATTCAACCGTTATTTTGAAACAATACTGCTTTAAGCGGTGGTAGTAACTCCTTAACTATTGAAAATGACACATAATTATTATTTTAATGTAAATAATAATGAATAATAATATAGTTGCATTAAAACCTTACCTTCGTATTCATGCATTTTGTGCAACGAAACGTCATTGACAGAAAAGAAGAAACGTATTTGAAGTCGTCAGTTCAAGCTGTCAGTCATTGTGATTTGTATTCATTGTTTATAGTGGTTATAGTGATATCGACTGTTTACCGTGCTTGTTTTCAATGTTTCACTAAAAACTTTTGATTTTGAACTTTTGCAATCAAAATTGATGAGATGTAGAAATGTGCTGTAGAGGTAGTCTGACCATAGATGTAATCTGTCAATGTCAGTGTAACTCTAGGTACACTATATATTTTTCTTGAGAATTCTCGTCTTTAATTATCTTGTACAATGAGTCGTACAATAGAATTACTGGTGGGTGACACACTGACCTTACACCGAATAATAAGTACAGGTACTAATGTAAAACGTAAACTAAACTAATAGAAAAGTCCTATTACAGTGTAAAGGATTATTTGAATGATAGCAAGGCATGGGTATGAATTGTTACAGCGGCTGATTATGTAATGTTATATTATAAGTACATATATATAATTTCAAATATTTGTGAGATGGTGATAATAAAAAAAAGCGGAGTTTATTGCGGGCTCTTCTCAGACCAGGGCACGTTTGGAACCCTCGTAGCTTTAGTTTTAAGATACCGTCGTTAATTATCACCATCACGTCTTATGCTCTGTAAGCATGACGTTCAGAAGGTGTACTTTGTAGGTACATATTTTGAATAAATATATTTTGAGTTTGAGATTGAGTTCAATAATTTCTGTACAAAAAGTAATGATATCCCATCAAAAACATAAATGTAAAATGAGAGCCAAGTTCAAAATTGTGAAGGCTATAATTCTAGGTCCTAGGTAATTATAGCCTTCACAAGTTGTAAAGCTGTAAGTTCTTATTTTATTCTTCCGAAAATTTGGCTTGCTGGTAGAAACTGTTCTTTTAGGTATCTACTTAATAATAATTCGTATATGGAAACTAGCCAAGCCAAAGCCTTAGTCTGCAACATTTTATACTAAGTTATAAGAAGAAATGATATTTTAAGTTGTTATAAAATATTATATGTTGTTATAAATAAATTTCAGGACTGACCATTGAACTTGGCACCCATTCAGATCTCACTTCTTTTGTCGCTGAAGTCAACAACCAAGGCATATATATCACAATTTTGAACTTGGCTCTCATTTTACATTTATGTTTTTGATGGGATTTTAATTACGCATCAGCTATTTACTGTACTAACTCAAAAACCAAAGAGCAATATTTGTAAATATTGCTCTTCTTCGGTAATTACGTTTGAGGCTTGGGTGCAGATGTCATATCCATAAAATTTGATGTCTCCGCAATGAATAGATATTGCCTACAGGATAAGGATTGGCGCGTCTGAGCCTCAATTGCTTTTTGAAATACTCTGAATGTTAAAGTCAAGGTGGGATTCAAAAGTTTGAAGTTTTCATTAGCTTAAAACAATGACAGCTGTGATAGCGTACTTAGTTAAGTAGACCTAGGCCTCCAATTCTATGTGACCGGGGTTCAATTCCTGTACATACTCGTACGTCTTGCACCTTTTATTTTTGGAATTCAGGGTTATGACGAGCGTTTTAATCTGACAGTGAAGGAAAACATCGTGAACAAACCTGCATGGCTGATAGCTCCCCATAATGTTCCTGTTCTCCTCTGTGAAGTCTGTCAATCCACACTTGGCCCATGTCGTGGAATATGGCCTAAACCCATCTCATTCTGAAGGTGATCTCGCCTACAAGCAGTCCCAAGTCCAAGACCATTGGTCTGCAGCAAAGATTATAGACAGCATGCTTTTTGTATGAAATGTTTCCAGTGGAGAGCGGAAATCACGGCGGGAGGCGCAAGTGTCATTAGTGGATCGCGAAATCGCAAACCAGTCAGCGTTTATCGTTCATGTACGGTATCGACATGGCCTATTCAGCGTATTCCGCTACCGGTCACCGAAAAAATAACTGCGGGAGTTTTCGTATTTATTACGCTTATGCTCACCGCTGTCCACCGAAAATGCTGTTTTATTAAGCGACCAAGTGGACAATACAATAGAGATGATGCCTATATAAACAATAAATTATTTCTAACTGATTTATTATTAAATAGAGAGTCTTCCAAAAGACCTAAAATTCACTTGCTCGGTTAGTTTTAGGTATGATAACCATTTTAAAATATATGTAGATTAAATAAAAAAGTGCGTTGAAATTTTATGGTTTCACAATGGTGTATGTCATACACCTTCCGTACTAGAAGTGCGTTTTTAAGTTTGATAAAAAATTGCTGAATTGATTGAGTTATCATCATCCAGGTCAGTAGTCATAGATTGCGCGAGAGGTGGGCGATGAGGTGAATATAATGTATTATCCAGTTTTGGAAGAGGAATAGTACTCAAATGGTTCGTCGCAAAAATCATTGTTCCATTTCTGAATATGTAGAGCAGGGTACGTAAACAAATGCAAGTGTGTCATAACAGGGAACCAATTGACATTGCGCCGAGAGTCAAAACGAGCACGTACGGACATACCTACTCATAACAAAGTTGCATCTACATCGTATGATAGGCCTGTGACATCAAATAAATCCCCTGGCGCTGCGCCAAGCGGCTGCGAAATGCGAACAACACTCGTAAACAATGGCAATTCACGAAACGTCCGAGCGAGCTTTTGCTCATATTTATTCATACAAGTTTCGATTTGGCACAGATCCTACGCGGCGTTACACTGTGGTCAATTGTCATGTCAAATGACGGGCATTAGTATTCCATGCGTTGGTAATGACAGTGGACGCATTATTATATTATATGTAGCTGCTCGTGCTGACTGACTCATTGATCACCTCTCCTGTAAAATTTTGTATGAAAAAAATTTTTTTTTACTCATCCGAGGAAAAATACGGAGAGAGCTGTGGATTGAGGATTTCGAAGACGGATGAAGAGCACAGCCAGGTTATTGAAGATAGGTGGGGGGTGCTCGAACAAACGTCACTCGAAACCTCATCCAATTGGCGGTAAGTTGAAAAACAACTCCAAAATGGCGGATTCAAGATGGCCGCCATACAAATTTCGTCAGTTTCTGCCTCGGAGAGTATAAAAGATGGAAGAGTGGTTTCTCGGCAAAAGATAATCAGGACCTGAAAGGTCTTGATGAACAGGGAAAAAATTCAAGATGGCGCAATATATATTTATCCACAGAAAATGTGGCACCACTATGTATTACACACGAAAACTACAAATCCAAACGGGCTTATTCTCCAATCTTCTACGCGGTCCACCGCCGCGCATCCGCGCGCCATACTAGTCTACATATATAAAATAAAAAGGTGACTGACTGACTGATCTATCAACGCAGCGCAAACTACTAGACGGTTCGGGCTGGAAATACAGATAGCTTTTATGACGTAGGCATCCGCTAAGAAAGGATTTTTGAAAATCCAATTCATAAGGAGATGAAATAGGGGTTTGAAAGTATGAAAATCGAACTATGAGTACGAAAGAAACACGCGTCATTTGTTTTTTAGGCTATAGTAGAGAATACAATTATGCTTTGTCACGACGAAGAATTTTTCACTAAAACTAAAAATGTGTCACGAATTTTCCCACATCAGATCGCGCTTTTCCGTAATAGTACGTCATATAGAAACGCTTGTCGTAGGTAGGATACATATAAGTACCTCCTAAAAAACCGATTTCCTTTCCAATCCCCTGAAATGCCTTCAAGTAGAAACCTAATCGCTTTTTCGCTAATTTTTAAGCTCCCGGGAAGGGACCGGTTCCTTCTTGAGTTGGTCTTGCATTCTGAATTCTGACATTAGGATACCTTTCGGTACTTCCGGAAGATTAAATAGTTCCCGGGGGATTTTAAAAACCTATAACTACGGGTCGCGGGCATCTTAAAGTAACTTCTTAAGAACAAATATTATTGTACCTATTAGGTATATAAACTCGCCGGCATATTTAGCGGAACATAAAAAAAGGTCCATAATTAAAAAAATATGCTTTTATTTTAAAATCTACTTACTACACTTCTTTTGCTATTTAAAGTTTCATTTGTTTTACTTAAAATGAGATCACATTAAGAACAGATTTTGCGAGCAAAGGCTATTTGTGAAAAATGGTACATTTTTGAACTTTTCATGTAACCGGGAAAAATGAAATTTAATATTAAAATAACAATTAATTAAATTAGAAAAATGGTGATTAATATCGCGTATTTCCTCCACGTGCACGTGCGCGTGCAAAACCATATTTTTTTAATTATGGACCTTTTTTTTATGTTCCGCTAAATATGCCGGCGAGTTTATATAATAGAAAAATAATTGTACCTCGCATGATGATGCCCGCATACTCCAAGGCTATCATCATAGAAACTCAAATATAACAGCCTAGTACAATTTTATATCTGAACTAGTTTTAACAGTCATCCGTTTAGCCTAAATTCACCAAAAGTGCTAACATATGGCACACGTAAACAATGGAGCGCCCTCCATCGCAGAGCATTCGGATGTGAGGCGTTTCTGATATCTGGGCAGGTTGCCAGAAGGCTGCAGATCTCGTTTAAACAGTACGTACCGCCAGTTACACGCACTCGCCGATTTAACTTTCACTCAAGGTTAAAGCTTTTGTATACAGTATTTATTTTGGTAAATACAAGTCTACACGATGCACACTCTCTCTCGAGGGACGAGTGGCCTAGTTGTGATATAATTAACGCAAATCAGTCGATTCGAATGTATGTCTGTCTGTCTGCTACGCTTTAACGGCCCATCTTTTAAACCGATTTTGACGAAATTTGGTAGAGAGATGGAGTTACATCCCGGAGAAGGACATGGGCTTTATAATGGGCGTATCACTTCGTGAAGAATTTAAAGGGATTGGTGTTCTTACAGTGCCTTCGCAATACATATACAATAATATAGTCTTTGTTAGGCTGAACATTAATCTTTATAAGCAAATAGGTGATACTCACAATCGATACACTAGAAACCGCCATAAGCTAGTAACAGCGTCGTATCGTGTGCGCAAAGTGCAGAAATCCTTTGTGGGGTCTAGTGTACGCTTTTATAATATGGTTCCCAAAGAGTTTCTGGATTTGCCATTACATAGATCAAAAGTCTGTGATAAACAGCATTTGTTAAGTCGAGGCTATTACACTATCGATGATTTTATTGATGACAAAGTTCAAAGTTCAATAAACGTCAACTTCAAAGTCGTGCGAAGTAGCTCTGTTTACATATCGTTATTAAAATCAAATCTCTGAAGTTATTGTACGAAAAGTGTTATTAAACTTCAATAAAAACAATAAACGTTAGTTGTAAGTGTTATCTCGGAATATTTATTAATTCTTATCGAGTTATGAGTGATGCAAAAACCTAAGTGTACAGTGATTCACAGTTTACGATTATCTTACCTGAATAACTTAAAATCATTCTAAATTGCAAGTTTAACGTTTAATAATAACACTAAAACATTTTCACTAAAATACTCTTTTAAATCCAGTGCGATTATTGGAATGAAGTGATTAGTGTTCGTATTTGGTCTACTCTTTTTTCATTAATACCCTCACCAACGATATTGCGCTAAACCGTAGTCACTGCGAAACGCCTGCGAAATATATAAAGCAATAACGCGTAACTTACCCTTGCTTACTGAATCGCATCAGGACGTCTGGGTTATAAGATGAACACCAAATTGCCAAAAGTTAAAAAGTGTGCGGCGTGCTCCAAGGATCTAGTGACTATTGAGCAACTCAAATGCGTTACATGCAGTTTGCAATATCATTTTGAATGTATCAGCGCTACGAGCAAAAAATTTAAAGAGCTCCCAGCAGATTACAAATTTAACTGGCTGTTTCCTTCTTGTCGCTCTAAACAGCCAAGGGGTGATAATACCAATACGCCTGTTCGCGGATCTTCTAGCGCCGATACAAGTCCGTTGTCAAATATCGCGCGCGCAGCCGTTAACCCAACCACAAGCACAGGAATCTTTCACCCTTGAGAATGTGAAGCAGCTCATGAAGGAAGAAATGAACATTCTTTTGGCAAAAATGGAAAAAAATTTGAGTAAAATATTAGAAAGCAAAACAAAAGAAATGTTTAAGGACATAAATGAGATTAAGGATTCCGTGAGCTTTATAAACAATCAATACGAGGACCTGAAAAAAGAGATTCAAGGAAAACTAACGGAGGTCAAAGAACTAAAAAAAGAACTAAAAATGAATACCTAAAATCTACAGTTAAAGATCTCAATAGTCGATTAAGTATCATGGAACAGCACTCGAGAATGAGTAACTTGAAGATCCAGTGCCTACCCGAGCACAAATCCGAAAACTTACCGAATGTTATTTTACAAATTGGGAAGGCGACAGGCAGCAGTATATCAGACTCAGATATCCACAAATGCACCAGGATCGCAAAGATTAACCCAGATAATACGCGTCCGCGCTCTGTAATTGTGAAGTTCTCGAGTCCACGCATTCGTGATACCTTCTTGGTAGGAGTGATCAAATTCAATAAGAAGAATAAAGAAGAGAAACTGAATACGAGTCATATTGGAATAGGAGGCGAGAAAAAACCACGAATTATTATTAAGTAGGTACCTAAAAGTACAGTTTCTACCAGCAAGCCAAATTTTCAGAAGAATAAAATAAGAACTTACAGCCTTACAACTTGTGAAGGCTATAATTCGTATATGAAAACTAGCCAAGCCAAAGCCTTAGTATTCAACATTTTATACTAAGTTAGAAGAAGAAATGATACTTTAAGTTGTTATAAAATATTATATGTTGTTATAAATTAATTGCAGGACTGACCATTGAATTTGGCACCCATTTAGATCTCACTTCTTTTGTCGCTGAAGTCAACAACCAAGGCATATATATCACAATTTTGAACTTGGCTCTCATTTCACATTTATGTTTTTGATGGGATAAATAAATTGCAGGACTGACCATTGAACTTGGCACCCATTTAGATCTCACTTCTTTTGTCGCTGAAGTCAACAACCAAGGCATTTATATCACAATTTTGAACTTGGCTCTCATTTTACATTTATGTTTTTGATGGGATAAACAAAATAAAACATGGAGGTGGAGTCATGATTGCTGTTAAAAATAACCTTAAATCTTGCCGCGTACCGCAATGGGAAAGTAACTGTGAAGACGTATGGGTGACGGTGGAGGCAGTTATACAAAATAAACAAAGACATATTGCTATCTGCCCAGTGTACCTGCCACCACCAATCAAAAGTGAAATACTGAATCATTTTTTAATGAACTCGTCTAAAATAATTAATAACAATGATCAGGTGCTCCTCATAGGTGACCTGAATATGAGTAGTCTGACATGGTCACAATTACCTGAGCTAAATTATATGCACCCGTCTTGTAATTGCAGTTTAGACTCAACCCTCGTGGACTTTATTGAAGAACACGATTTAAAGCAATTTAACTCTATATTTAAAATACCAACAAAAGATTACTTGATTTAGTCCTGTCTAACTCTACTCAAGTCATAGTTAAAAAAAGTCTCAATCCCATTAGTATAGTCGACAATCATCACCCACCTCTATCGGTAAATGTTAAATTAGATAAAGTGGCTATAGTAAATGAAATAGTCGTTGAAAAATTCAATTTTTACAAGGCCGACTATGACGCTATAGTAAAAGATCTAGACAATACTCCATGAATTGACCTATTTCTAAACTGTGATAATGTTAATGCAATGCTTACTTTATTCTATGATAAACTTAAATCCATTATTGAGAAACACGTTCCAAAAACAAAACCCAGAAATAGCAAATTTCCTGTTTGGTATAGCAATAAACTCATTTCGATGTTAAAACTTAAAAATAAGTATAGGATAAAAGCGAAAATCTACAAAAATCCATTAGATATTCTCAAATTCGAATCCTTAAGAAGTGACAGCAATAACCAAGGAATGCTACGAAAGATATATTTTATCGATAGAAAATAATTTATCAAAAAATCCAAAATACTTTTGGACTCACTTAAAAAATATAAAACAATCGCCTAATATATATCCAGAAAAGATGGTGTTTGCTGATAGGATCGCAGTATGTGTAATTTGTTTGCAGACTTTTTTGTCTCTGTTTACGATTCAGGCGATCCACCTGATACCAGTCCTCATGTACCTATCAACTCTGTCAACTTTCTCTGCAATGTTAAGTTCACTATAAAAGAAGTACTTATACAATTAAAAAGACTTGATACAAAGGCACTGGCCCTGATGATATGCCACCATTGCTGATTAAAAAATGTGCAAACTCACTATCGTTACTTGTATGCATGATATATAACAAATCATTGCATACTGGAGCTTTCCCAGATTTTTGGAAATGTTCAAGAATTGTATCCATTTATAAAAAGGGTGGTCATGAAAACATTGCCAATTACAGGCCTATCTCGATATTGTCTACCTTAGCGAAGGTATTTGAGTCTCTGGTACAGCCAATATTATCACGCCACGTTCTCCGTGAGCTCTCAGAGGCACAGCATGGTTTCGTAAGTTCAAGATCTACCATAACTAATCTAGCGAATTTCATGAGCTTTGTTACAGCCTCGGTAGACTCTAGTAAACAGGTAGATGCAATTTACACAGATTTCTCGAAGGCCTTCGACAAGGTCAATCATAAATTATTGGTGACAAAACTAGCTTCCTTTGGACTAGGTGGATCACTCTTATCATGGCTTTCTTCATATCTAGTGGATAGATGCTCAAACGTAGCAATTAAAGGTCACTGTTCACGTTTATACAGTGCATTGTCAGGCGTGCCTCAGGGATCTATCCTGGGACCTCTTTTATTTAATATCTTTATAAATGATATTACTAATTGCATATTAAATTCCAAATGTTTGATTTTTGCGGATGACCTGAAATTGGCAAAGGAGATCACAAAACAGGATGATGCGTTGTTATTGCAGGATGACATAGATAGGGTTGCTTTATGGTGTAAAAGTAATGGTATGGACTTAAATCCCACCAAATGTTCCTATATTAGTTTTACACGTAAACGCTCACTATTCGAGGGCAAATACACGATAAATAACAGTCCGCTCCAAAAACTGGAATCTGTCCGCGATCTAGGGATTACCATTGATGCCAAACTACGCTTTAATGTTCATATCGAAAATATCTGCAGATCGGCGCGAAAAATGCTGGGCTTCTTATTTAGAAATGCAAAACCATTCAAAAATTGTCTAACTAAAAAAATACTTTTTGCGACATTAGTGAGAAGCAAACTCGAGTACGGCACGGTAATATGGAACCCCAATTACCAGATCCATAAGGATCGTCTGGAAAGTATACAGAGGCGATTTACACAATTTTACTCAATTGGACGCGATAAAAGATTACCATACATCTCAAGGCTAAAAAATTTTAAATTGCACTCACTTTCGGATAGACGAAAAATGCACGACATGGTTTTCTTACATAAACTTGTAAATGGTACCATGGATAACCCGGAACTGTTGAGCCAAATATCCTTCAAAGTCCCCTCTCGGATGCCTTGGTATCCTATCTCACTGCTCACCCATCGAACCCACAAAACCAATCTTGGCCATCATTCCCTTGTACCCAGGCTAAGCCGACTATACAGGGAATTTACATTAAAGGACAAATCCATTGATTTGTTTTGTGGAAAACTACAGAAATACAAATTCAAACTACTCAAATCACTCGACTATTAATATCACATTGTCAGATGATCCTCTTTGTTTTTTTCTCAACCCTGTATTATAAATTTTATGCATCTAAGTTTTTTTTTAACTTTTTATCCAGTTTTTTTAAACAATAGTTAAAATGAATGTTATATAATTATTGATAGTTATTTTCATTAATTTTTTATAGTCTTATATCAGTAATCTTAATTATTTATTAATAATTCCCCAAGTATTCTTGTGTCAGTTATGTACGACTTTTCCTATGTGCATGATGTAACTACCTATAAATTGAATTGCTTGTTACCTATTGCCTAAGCCATTCAACATTTTGTATTTCTACTACTTGTAATTCTGTTGGTAGTTCAAAAAAAAAAAAAAAAGTTGCATGGAAGCGACCGGCCTCGCATCCAGTGTGACCTACAAGTCGGTGTAATACTTGTAACGTATGTGTTGTATTGTCTACCTATTGTAACCTTTTCTTTTCTATGAAAAGAGCAACTGCAGAGTTTCTTGCCGGCTCTTCCCAGTGGAATCAGTTTTCCGAACCGGTGGTAGAGTCTTAACGTTTCATAAGTGACACAAGTTGTCCTAAATGAAATAAATAAATCATTTATCATTTATAAAATTACTAAAGTTTCCGCGGTAATCAAAATAAACTTAATCAACGCGGACGAATTCGCGTGCATCATCTAGTAGATGATGCACGCGACTTCTATTATTATTCTATCTATTCTATAGGTAGTCTATTAGGTAGATTTTGTAAGAGGATAGGTTCATAAATTCGAGAGTTAGGAGGCAGGACCAATACGCGAGTACACTTGCCATTTTTGGTCCAAATCTATACCGTATACTATACGATGCCCTATACCATATCCATCTATCAAATAGGGTATTAGGAAGTATGTCAAAATCCAGTTTAGAATGTTCTAGGTTAATTCAATAGAAGTTATGAATAGGTAAAACGAAAACTTCCATCATTAGTGTTACCGTCAAGGCTATCGACGGACGCTAACAATAATTATTCAAATTCAAACAATTAATCTGATTACAGAGTCGCTCAATTCGGAAAGCCGGCCAGTGGGGTTACTACCATCGTTCAACGCAGTATTATTTAAAATTTACAGCTTTATGTCACGTACCTTGGTATTCGTAAAATAAGGATTATAGTTCTAAATCACGAACGTCGACAATACGGCTTCCTAATCGATGGTAGTATTCCCCCAGGATAGAACTACACAATCATCTGGCGGCCTTTGATAGGGTGCCACGCCGCACGGTCGCGCCAGTGACGTCACTCAGGGGCCGGGTGACTGAATAAGAGTAGGTCGGGCAGGCTTGATTAAATTTTACTCTCGATAAAAGCACTTAGTATATACCTACTTAGTTGAAAAATTCCAATACACCCACAGTGTATTATTAATTAACCCACAAGTAAAGTAAAGATTAAATAAAAAAGTGCGTTGAAATTTGATGACTTCACAAGTATGTATTTCATACAAACTTCATATAAGCGCGTATTTATGTTCGTTAAAGAGTTACTAATTTGATTGAGTTGTCCTCATCCCTATTAAATATCACTAGCTACAAAGGTGAAGAAGAACAATTATGAGGCAACTCTGAAAATTCTTCATAACTTTCTCTAAACTACTAAAATTTTGAAAATGTTACCTAGGTATAAAGAATCAAGTGAAATCAACTGAAGTCTGCCAATCCGCACTTGGCCAGTGTGGCGGACTATGCGAAGCCCTTCTCAGTCTGAGAGAAGACAATGGATTGAAATGATGATGAAGATGAAAAAACACTTAGTTCTTTAAGAAATTAATATTAGAAATAACGTGCCTGTTAAATTATCGCACTTGTTAGAAGCGAGATTATTTGAACTAAAACGAATCCTCGATTGCCTGCAGTTTGTTTCGGCACATTTGAAATTACTGAGTCATACAATTTTCTCTCTCAATTTAAAGACTTCTGAAGCGAGATTTTAGCGTTAAAAGCTTTAAAAACTCCAACTCCTTTAGGTCTCGCTCTAGCTCTGCTTTTCAGCATGTACCTAATTAACTTTTTTTTTATCCACTGCAAGTTAGCCCTTGACTGCGATCTCACCTGATGGTAAGTGATGATGCAGTCTAAGATGGTAGCGTCTAACTCACTCTACCTTAATGTGACACGCTCGAGTATTTCTGATGATTTTATTTATCCAGTATTTTGATCTGCTGTCCTAGACAGACCCACCAATATACAGACTCATATATGGTGAAGGTACTCTACAGGGTCCAAAGAATCCCCCTTTATATTAATCCAAATATCCCCTCTTGGGCTTCCCTACTATTAAAAGATATATTTGTTCTCTATGTAAGTATTGTTATGTAGTTTTTTGTATGTAGTATTAGTATAATAGGCATGATGACTGATTTTGAAAAATGGTCAGATTATGTTCGGAAGTATCTACTATTTAGAAAAAATATCTTATTTCAGCAGAAAAATAAGGTTTAGTAGATAAAATTGGCATTTGAAATTTAAATTTTAAAAATCACGCCAAAACGTTCGCGGGTGTCATGGCGTCGTTTGTGACGTCACTATAGTTTTTACCAATGTACTCTAATGTACTGTGTGCAGTAAACAATAAGTCTTCGTACAGCAATTTAGATATTTTGAGTGAATAACATGAATTCTAAAGTGTGTAAGTCGTGTGCGGTCCCCCAGTGTGATAACACATCAAAATTAACTCCAAACAAGTTATTTATTCACGCCCCACTTAAAAAAACAATGCGATCTAAGTGGCTTAATCTTGCACGGCGAGATCCTACAGCTATAGGGCTAAATTCTACTATTTATTTCTGCGAAGATCAGATTGACGTAAGTTTTTGCTTTATTCTAATACTAGCTGGTGCCCGCGACTTTCTCCGCGTGGATTGAGGTTTTATGGTTCCCGCGGGAACTCTTTAATTTTCCTGGATAAAAAGTACATTTAAATCTTCCTCTTGAATCACTCTATCTATTAAAAAAACCGCATCAAAATCCGATGCGTAGTTTTAAAGATCTAAGCATACATAGCGACAGACAGCGGGAAGCGACTTTGTTTTATACTATGTAGTGATGCTGTTTTGCTTTGCATAAATAACTGCAAAAAGTTAGAGATGCGTACCAAGAATCGAACCCCATACGCCGAATAGGATCCGAATAGGAGGCAAACGTCATAGAAGGCAATCACCGCTCATATTAAGTTATACGGTATAGTTTTAAAAAACAACATTTCATACCTCTAATACCTAATCATGAAGTGCTTAATAAATAAAATTGCAGATTTTACGGGTTTAGAACCTATAAATTATTATGCTATTATTGTACTTACATAGAAGTTTTGACGTTGCGAAATTCTGCTGAACAAAAGTCTTTGTTTGATGTAAGATACCCAGCATCAACAAATCAATCCTGGGCAAATTAGAGCTAGTAGCTTTGGTAAATCCTTGATTCATGGCTAACGATTTTTAATTTCTTAACTTTGGATTCGGTAAAACAAAACTAGATTAAGGAAATGATCTTTGGGAAACAAAAAAACACGAAAATACTTGATAAACATTTAAAACGCCTGTACTTATAGAGATTGTTGGTCGATTGTCAAAGCTCGAAAACGATAGTGACGTCATTCGCTTCAGTGGTGTTTTATACAATATGGCGGATTGCTGTATTTCATAGTTTTATTTTATCAAAATAAATAACAATCTCACTCGAAATAGAAAAATAAATACGTTTTTTATATTCCATGAATCCTATTTCATTAGATAAATTCATAATTTCATTGATTCTTGGATACTGTCATCATGCCTATTGTGCGCCACCTGCAGCCTGGTTTCCTTGTGTTCTCCTAATAAGGAAGCCTGGAAGAAATTGCTACTTAGCAATAAGGCCGCCCTTTGTACTTCTTTGTTAATAATAATAATAATATTATGGGCAGACTGTGCATCAGGTACACGGCGAGTCACCTGTACTTGGCGGTGGATATCCGGTTGTTGACGAACTTCTGCGGCTGCGGCCGGTTGACGAAGATGACGCGGTTCTGCAGCTCGTCCGCCGCGCCGTCCGTGATGCCCGACGTCGTCGCCTCGTCCTCGTCTGTCAAAACAATACACACCACTAGTTACACGTCGCGGTGTACACTCTCTCTCGAGCAGTGGCGTGCAGTTCATAGAGGCATAAAAGCACTGCTTACTCAATGGAAACGCGTCAGTGCTAATATTTCATCAAAACAGTTAGTAAATAGGTATTCTGACTATCTAATGCCTAGCCTAGCTTCAGAGCCTGTGCACGCCACTGCTCTCGAGGGACGAGCGGCCTAGTTGTAATATAATTAACGCAAATCAGTCGATTGCGAATGTCTTTCTGTGTCTGCTACGCTCGAACGGGTCATGTTTTCGACTAATATTGATGAAATTCGGTATAGAGGTAAGTTACATCACAGGGAAAGACATAGGCTACTTTTTGTCCCGGAAAATTGAAGAGTTTCCGCGGGAATTAAAAAAACCTTAATCCCCGCGGATCACCTAGTGTACCTACGAGTACCTAGTACCTACCTATAATGAAGGATCTACGTTTGGATTTAGGATTTAAGACCTTTTAACGGTTACAGAATGCAGACCTTTTCGATGTCACGTGAGTGTTAAGTTACAAATTAAGTAGAGTATGATGGTAGAAGGTGAGGATGTACCATTTAAAAAAACTGCATAGGTAAATAAATACTTAAATAATAGTTATCTAGAAAAACTAACGGTTAGCTATTGTCAGGTCTAGTGTTACGCTCTAATTCGTATTTTAAATTAGAAAAATAACAATACCTGCCTGTGAGTGAATTTGAATTTTGATGTTTATATTTTATTTACTTACCTAAACTCGCCGGCATATTTAGCGGAACATAAAAAAAAGGTCCATAATTAAAAAAATATGGTTTTATTTTAAAATCTACTTACTACACTTCTTTTGTTATTTAAAGTTTCATTTGTTTTACTTAAAATGAGATCACATTAAGAACAGATTTTGCGAGTAAAGGCTATTTGTGAAAAATGGTACATTTTTGAACTTTTCATGTAACCGGGAAAAGTGAAATTTAATATTAAAATAACAATTAATTAAATTAGAAAAATGGTGATTAATATCGCGTATTACCTCCACGTGCTCTTATTAAAGTTTCTACCCGTCTAGGCATACTGAGAATGATGTTATCGATGGTCTCCTGGGATAGTCTCCGCCATTCCTCAACTACGGCGATTCGCAGTTCTCCCACGTTGGCAGGAGCTCGAATTCTGGACTTAACTTTTCTTTTCAGCAAGTCCTAAACGTGCTCTATTGGGTTCATATCCGGTGATCTCGCCGGCCACTCCATAACATTGATATTCATATCATTGAGAGCTTGAGTTACCCGAGCGGTATGCGGCCGAGCATTATCCTGCATAAAAACAAAATCTTCACCGATATATGGGCAAACGGTACGACATTTTCTTCTAAAACTTCTCTGATATAGCGGTCTGCAGTCAGACTCCCTCTGTCAATCACTACCAAGTCTGTGCGAACTCCCAAACAAATGCCCGCCCAAACCATTACTGATCCACCACCGTATGCAACTGTAGTTTCAAAATTTGTTTGAATGTATCGTTCTCCCTTGCGTCTGTATATTCTTTGCCTGCCGTCAATTTGATTTAAGAGAATTCTGCACTCATCACTAAACAATACCTTACTCCATTGGTCCGCGTTCCAAAGTCGATGTTCCTGAGCAAAAGTGTTTCTGTTTCTACGATGATTTACCTCGAGCCTTGGAGCCTTGGCGGGCACAAATGAACCTAAACCACCTTCTTCGAGCCTTCTTCGTACCGTACGCTCACTTACGGATACACCCCGCACTGCTTCTAACTCATGTCGGGCTTGGACGGCCGTCAAACGGGGGTTCCTACGTACACGAAGCCGAATGAAACGATCATCCCTACTCGAAGTGCGTCTTGCGATGCGATGGATCGTTGAAACTGGTCGACGAAGATCTCTGGATATCACTCTGTAAGTTTGACCATTTCTTCGCATTTCGAGTGCCCTTGCAATCTCCGTTGGGGCTAAGTCAGGCATAATTCAGTCATCAACCCCAGAAAGATACGCGATTAAAAAAAACTAACAAAAAACAGTATTTCAATGAAATTTTAAATCAAACTCAGAAGAAAGAAATACTCGAAGTTCGCTCCAGTTAAGGTGTATTTGAATAAAATTAAAACAATTGCATAAAATGTGATGTTCAGTTGTTTTCTTAATTTGAAAATATTCGTTTTTAAATTAAATGACGTATAAACCAGCCAGCAACATTATATGATACTGATATCAAACCTTTTTTTTTATGTTCCGCTAAATATGCCGGCGAGTTTATGTACCTAGGTAGACAGTTAATTATAACAAAGTCCTTAGATGTAAGTAGTTACGTATAGTTACTTTGTTGCTGATTTAAGTACATAAAGTTTAAGATAAGGCAAATAATTCAGATAGGTTAAAGTAAGTACTTATAGTTAGAAAATTATATTTGCCACCAAGAGAGCCAATGACAATCCAGGAGGGAAAGTCCTGGCGCTTACGTAAAAGAAGGCCCGACCTCATAGGTACGATATGGGATGAGTGCAAGGAAAGTCAAAGAAGGTGCCTTTTACGTAAATATGCAGTAATTAGTGGCACATTAAGAAAGTAGTTTTCGATTTAATTTACTTACTTGCCTATTACTCAATTAAATAATGAAATGCCGGTCTGATACCTACCTATTTCAATTTCAACCATCCGTTCACAATTTCCGTCAATTGCAAAAGCTGGTTCATGTTCAAATTCAGGAATAGTTTAACTACAGTTCGCGCGCGTGTTGAATGCAGAGTAAATGTATGTGTCACCATACATAAGCTAGGCATCCAACTCGCGCGCGAACTACTTATAAATAATTTGGTTCGTCCAAGCTACCTAAATAATAATAGTTTATAGAAATATCGTTTTATCGATACTAAATAGGTAACTGGGTTTAGTTACCTTGCCTTATCATGATACCTACTGATAGAATAGAATAGAATAGAATAATTTTATTTGTCTGAATATGTGTTACAATGATGGTTACAGTATGAAAAGTTGCAGCATATCCAGTAAGGCAAGGCGTACAATTTTTTTGTAGTTAGACATTTTTAAATAGCATAGTACAAGTATGTTCTATATGTGATATTCAAATTACCTCATCTTACAATAAGTCCTATGCTACAATATTATAATGAATGGCTATAATGTCATAATTTATTGTATAAATAAATTAATAAATAAGTATATAATGCTTCATCAATTAAAATGCCAATATTAAAATGTCAAATATACCGAATCTATGCTTAATTCTATGTCAATAGTTAAATTAAAAATAATTAAAGTTAGAATTTATTACAATTTAATCGGTCATTTTTTGTTTTTAATTGCATAAATTCTTCAATAGAATAGAATGATGATAAAGCAACTTTACCTAGTACGTTTAGTTTAACGTAGGTGGTTTAGTTATATCTAATCGCCAATCTGTGCACTTCATTTGTGAAATAAAGGAAATAACTATCTACTTTTAATGCAACTGAATGCAACGCAATTTTATGCACAGTGCGACCGAAAACGTTTGCAGATGCATTTCTATTTCCGAGAATAATCTGGAGAAGGTTATTTATTTTTGGCTTCTTTGAGCGCTCTTACACGTTACTTTAAGAACGTTTTAGGTGAAACTCGTCACCTACCTAGGAGATATGCTCGCAGCTACACTAACTAGGCCAGTATATATAGAGTTCCGTGAACCAAAAAGAATAGTTTCGCCATAACATACGGCAGATATGCCTAGGCTTCCGTTTGGCGACAATCAAGCTTTTATGGAAAGCAATGAATGAATAGCCATGGCCCATGGGTCTATTCAATCTAGATTGAGATAGAAAGATACCGATAGTCGGCTATTCACTGTTGCCTCGAAGCACCGAAGTTAATTTGAAGGTACGTAGCTACTTAAGTTAGTTACTTTGCATTAAATAGTTAAGTAGGAATGCCGGAAAGCCATTAAGAAGTTCGTATGAGAATCATTGTGCAAGAACGTTTCATCTGCATAAAAGTCTTTAAAGTTTTAGAACTACCTAGTCTCCTCGGTCGGAAACATTGCAGAATCTAGGAAGACCGGCGAATAGTTAGAGGCACATGAAGGCATAGCAATGGTAGATTCGGGAGGCCAAGATGATCTAAGCTTACGCTTGTGGGTCATAGTCAGTAATTTCAATATATCTACGTAAGTAGTTAGTTACTCAACCACTAAGTAAATAGGTAGTTAATCAAAAAATCTATCGAACATAGAATATGGCTATCGAAATACCCAAGTTATGGCAGGTACGAGTAGGTACCTACCTACTAATTTGAAAACAATGTAAGTTGTCACGTTTAAAAATAATAAATGATGTAAACAATGACTCCCACTTATTGATTGGTTGCTACAAAACAACATGTTTCGAGAAAATAACTGATAGGTAGGTAGTTACTATAACATTTTGGACGTCTAACAAAAAAGGATTGAATCTTTTTAGCGCTGGCTACTAGGAATAAACTTCCTATAGACCTCGTAAAAGATCGTATCTGCGTCATGTTATCACTATGCCACTCTCCAGGTCCTCAACTAAAGCCATTCTAAAATTCACGTCATTCCGTTAGTCTGATGCGGCGTGATTGAAGGACAAACAAACAAACCAACTAACAAACACACTTTCGCATTTATAATATTAGTATGATTGGTAGGTATGTTTACTGCGTACAGCTATCAAGCCCATGTGGACGAGGAAACTTTCATCTTAAGAATTCACGAAACCGCTCATTATGCACAGAGGATGGCCCTCAGGGAGTTTTTGGGAACATATCTCACATATCTAACAGGATTCTCTCTCCCCCGAGATTGGGTATCTTCAAAAGATTTTCCCATAAAAAACAAAAACTAGAAGTTGTTTAACAACTCTTCAAGGCTACACGCCCTTGCCCTTGCACGCAAGTTACTGTACACGTAAAGAACTGCGCGTCGCAACCTCCAATAACACGAAGGCTAAACGTAAGCCGATGTCAAGGGTGATCCGCGCCGTGCGCCCAGCCTTTTACGGTAACTGGATATTAACCATTTTGTCGATGTGTTGAGTCAGTACATTATGTATGTCCAAGCTAGAGCTAATCTTCCTAAGGACGATTATTATTTACACTAGCTTTTGCCCGCGGCTTTGCTCACATTAAGTTCAAATTTCAAACCCCGATTTTACCCCTTTAGGAATTGAAAGTAATCTCTATGCCACACTCAAGAGTGAGTACGGCAGTAGTTATGATAATAATCCATTCAGTAGCTCAGTATTCATTTGCTTGGGTTTGATAAGTTTTGAAATTACAAGACTAGGCAGTAAGGAATATCATTGAAGAATACCGAACTGCAGCAAATTTTGACAAACTATTGCAGTGGGGAAAAACTCTTAGAACTGTCTAATTATACCTAGTCATGTTAAGTAAGCACTTATAATAAAACTTTAACTGGAAGATTTCTGTATATTCCATTAAATTCTGAAAATACGATTGAAGGCATTTTAGTAGTAACTATCAACACAGAATCCAAAAAAAACCAAAGGTTTCGGGTTTTCGGTGCCTATCTATTACACACACATCACACTGAAACAACTAGACAGATTGAATCTATGTACCACATATTATATTTGTATGTTTTAGTGGATTATAACAAATTAAGCAGGGTCGGCCCTAACAATTGCGAGGCTCTGGGCGGACGTGCTTTGTGGAATATATGGGAATTGAAAGTATTTTTGAATAAAATTTCATGATGCTTGAAACAAGAAATGCAAAAGTTATAAGTAAAAATTAATTTAGAGTTTTAAGTAATCCATACTAATATTATAAATGCGAAAGTATGTCTGTTCAACCGATTTTGATGAAATTTGGTACAGGGATAGGTTGTATCCCGGGGAAGGACATAGGCTACCTTTAATCCCAGAAAATTCAAGAGTTCCCACGGGAACCGAAAAAAAATTTTCTGTTCAACCGATTTTCATGAAATTTGGTACAGAGATAGGTTGTATCCCGGGGAAGGACATAGACCTCTTTTTATCCCGGAAAAGTCAAGAGTTCCCGCAGGACTCAAAAAAGCTTAGTCCACGCGGACGAAGTCGCGGGGATTTTCTAGTATTGCATAATTCCATTAACAAAATCGTTTCCTTATTGAACTACCTGGCTCAAACTTTCTACCAGCATCACGATTCACACACACACCTCTGCAAGAGCGAGGCCCCGAGTGGTTACCATGCTTGCCACCCTGTAAAGCTGCAACTGAAATTACTTAAGCATCTTGTTCTTTGATTGAAATTTTATCTGAAACCAGTTTTCCTTAGTCTACTTACTTAGTAACTCAGTTCTATATTTCCTCTATGTAATAAATTTAAAACAATGAGCTGACCTTGCTGATAATAATAAAATAATGCTAGCTAAATAAGTATGTACTTAAACTAGAATTAGTCACTCACTTAAATCATAAAAATTGCACTGTGTCAAGTTTTAAAAATTACAGATGGCCTGACTAAACTTTGGCTCCTCAAGTAAGCCAAATAACCAACGCTGTCTTAGGCCATGCGGGGTCCCTTGGGCACACAAGAATTTGGGGCCCTGAGGGAAACTAAATAAAGTGGATGACCAAAAATACGAAAAGGGGGAAGTCTGGCAATGCCACATTTTCTGTCAAACTTGACAATGTCATTGGCTTGTCAGTTGTCACTGCTTAGAGTTATCAGAAAGTGGCTTACAACACCCTCATTTACTGTGTACTATATAAACTCACAGAGCAAGAAGCTCACAATTAAAAAGAAATACAAATAAAATTAAATACAATGAAACGCAACAAAAAATAAGGCCCCAATACGGCTGGTCCCCGCGGGCGCGCCTGAAGACCAAAACCCTCCAGCAACATAATATAGTGAAACCCCAAAATATAAACACCATCACCCAAATCCTAGTCAGAACATTAAAGCCACAATAACTAAAAGTAAAACCAAAAATGAAGTTTTGTATACAGCAACTCTGAACACAAGGACACTTAGAACTGAAGATAGTCTTCAAGAACTAGCCTTAGCAATACAAGACCTAAACTGGGACATCATTGGCATCAGCGAGATGAGAAGACTTGGTGAGGCAATTGAGGAGCGAGAAGACTTTAAATAATATATTACAAAGGAGAAACTGCAGGCCACAAAGGTGTAGGTTTTCTTATAAAAAACATTTAAAAGCAAACATAAAGGAATTTATTGGAATAACAGAAAGGATAGCCGCTGTATTCATAAACATACCAAGCTATAAGAAAGACTGGTCCATACTACAAGTCTATGCTCCCGCAGAACAGTCAGAACCAAGTGAAATAAATAAATTCGATGAAGATTTATCTACTTTCTTAAAAGAGCACCAAAATAAACATTTGTTGGTGATGGGAGACTTCAATGCTCTGGTAGGAGATAGACTTAGCACAGAGGAATTTGTTCTAGGAAAAAGAAGCAAAAATGGCCAGAAGTTAGCACAATTTTTACAAGAAAATAGACTGACACTCCTCAACAGCATCTTCGAAAAGAATGTGAAGTGCAAGTGGACATGGGTATCACCTGACGGAAAATATAAAAACGAAATTGACTTTATTACAAGTAATTACCATAAGCTTTCACAAACACAAGTGTCATACAAAACTTAAATTGTAACACAAGCCACCGCATGATTAGAGGAGAATTAAAACTACGACCACCAAAAACGTCAAGAACAAATATCGGCACCCACAACAAAACCAAACTAATATAAAAAAGACAAAAAAAATTTAGCAGGAGTCAATAAACCTTCCTTCATACCAATCTTCAGATATTGCAGCGAAATATAACATAATAGAGAAAGTGCTAAAACAAGTATCAACAAAGATAAAATGTGCCAAAACCAGATACTTGAGTGATACTACTAAAAATTTGATGGAGCAAAGGAAGAAGCCAATATCAGGAAAAAACAAAAAAGTAAACCTACATAACATTGCTGACATCAGAAAAAAAATCAGAGAAAGCATGAGACATGACAGGAAAATAAAGAGACTAGAATTAGAATATCATATAAAAAAGACGGGGGGAAGAAGGAAAGCTTTAAAAGAACTAAGGGAGAGTGGAAAAGAGTAGATACCAAAAGTAAAGATAAATAACAAAAACATAACTCAAAGGAGCAAAATTTACAAGGTAGCTACAACTTTTATAGCAAACTCTACTCGTCAAAGAACTTACCAAGAAATAATTTCAATGAAATAACTAAAACCGAGCCAGAATTCTTAACAAGAGAGATTGTAAAAGCAATAATAAGCCAGAAAATGGATAAAGCCCCTGGGCCAGAAAAAATTTGTAATGAACTTTTAAAAGTACAATGGACAAAGTAGCCCCAGTGCTTACCACACTGTTTAACGAAATCTTAATCACGGGAAAAATACCCGCACAATGGGGGGAATCGTATATTATTTTGTAATATAAGAAAGGGGCAAAAGATGATATAAGTAATTACAGACCTATAAGCCTAGTGTCCAATGTGTATAAGATTTTTGCCAAATTCATTCTAGGTAGAATAGAGGCCAAGCTAGACGAGAACCAACCGATTGAGCTAGCTTTCGCAAAAACTTTTCTACCATCGATCATATTCACACAGTCAAGCAGCTGATAGAAATGTATAATGAGTATAATAAACCTCTCTACATAGAGTTCATTGATTCTGCCAAAGCTTTTGACAGCCTTTACCATAGCCGTATATGGACTAGCTTAGAAGAACAAGGAATCAGCAGTACATATATAAACATTATCAAAAGCATTTACTTGAACAGCAAGGCACGGATACAATTAGAAGCTTTGGGGAATGAGTTCCCCATAAGGAGAGGTGTAAGGCAGGGTGACCCTTTGTCACCTAAATTGTTTTCTTCTGTGCTTGAAAGTATCTTTCGTAATCTAAATTGGGATGAAAGTGGTTTATCAATAAATGGCCGCAGACTTCACCATCTCAGATTCGCGGACGACATAGTGAAATTCGAAGAATCACCATTAAAATTGGAGTCTATGATACAAGAACTAGCAATCGAGTGTAGCCATTTTGGTCAGGAAATGAATCAAAACAAAACAAAAGTTATGGCCAACGTAACGGAGGCCGAAACACCAATTACAGTAGGAGGTGAAGTCTTAGAGTATGTAAAGGAGTACACTTATCTTGAACAAATAATCTCGCCTGAAGATCAAACAATTTTACCACAGAATCGTTGAACTCTTCACCAAATGCCGCTCTTACTTTACTGGAGGATAACGTGCCTGAATATACTCGTAATAACGTTTTTAAATTCCGTCACGTTAGCTGCTCTGACGTTATTAAAGCATTCAAATTAATTATATCGTTGCACCCGAGTTAGCATTAATATTTAATAATTGTATTGATTGTGGTGAGTTTCCTGACTTAATGAAGCATAGTAAAATAATTCCTCTATTCAAATCAGGTAGTACAAATGACCCCACTAACTTTAGACTTAAATCTGTACTACCCACTTTCAGTTATCACCATCATGTTTTATAAGTAAGTAATTTTTGACGTCAATAAGTGTACCTACAGTGTTAGGTACACTTATTGACGTTATTGTATATATTGAATAAATGATATTGAGTATTGAGTACAACTAAGGAAACAAACAAAATAATTGCATTAGGCTGGAAAAAGTACTGGGCTTTAAAGGAAATTGTTAAAAGCAAGGAGCTAAGCTTGAACCTGAAGAAAAATGTATTCAACACATCCTTCCAAGTATAACATATGGCTGTGAAACCTGGGCACTAAACAAGGCCCATAGGGACAATTTTGAAAGGTGTCAGAGGGCGATGGAACGAAGTATGGTAGGTGTCAAAAAAAGCAACCGAATCAGGAGCTCACCCATCACCGCAAGAACAGGTGTCACGGATATACTCAAACGAATGGATCAGCTGAAGTGGAGGTGCACTGGTCACATGCTCCGAGACCCCCACAGAAAATGGAGTAACCTGATAACACAATGGTAACCACGGGATGGCAAAAGAAACAAATGCCGGCAGCAAAGACACTGGGACGAGCTGAAGCTGACAGCTGGTCCATTCTGGAGAAGGGTGGCACTAAATTGCAAGCACTGGAAATAGCTGGAGGAGGCCTTTGCCGCGAGGCACACAGAACTAAGGGACTTCTTCTTCTTCTTCTTCCACTGGGCTTTTCTTCACTTAAGCATAGGTGCCCGTTGTGCGTGAGAAAGGGACTTCTTGTGATTAATTTGTTAAAACAATAATTGTGAAAAGTTCTGTAATAAAAGGCTATTTTATTTTATTTTATTTATATAAACTTTTTGGAGTTTACCTCCTTTAGAATCAATTTGTATATGTCACCGTAAGATTGTAAAGATCGTTAGATTATAATCTAACTCGTGAAATTGAAAACTGTCGAAAGATTACAATTTAACGTATTATTTTCCGGTAGATTGTAATCTGATAGATATATAAACCCGATAAAACCTGAGTGGCCGGCCACTACCTCGTTATTTATGTAGAACCCTAACCTAACCTACAAGAAAGAGACAAGAATAAGTAAATACAATGAATATTTCAAAAATTAACACTCAGAACATTCAACAGTTCACAATCTTTCGACAGATAATTTCGCAAGTTAGATTATAATCAAACGGTTTTTACAATCTTACGGTGACAAATATATAAAAAATATTTGTACATATAAAATTTAGGGGAGTAAAATCAAAACTGTTACGTTATTGACTTTATGTTTCCATGGTAACACTTGTTTATGTTTCTATGACTATGTAATGTTTTTTGATGAATATAAATTATATAATTAATATAAATTTAAAATGTATCAAGCTTGATTTCAGTAATTTAAAAAATGCATTAATTTACTTACGTATGTACCTAAATACCTAAATCAACCTAAAATAGAAATAAAAATTATAATGTAAGCAAATATATTGCTTACCTATATTTGCCTTTTGGGCCCTGGGCATGGACCTCCTGTGCCCTTATAGTAAAGGTATCTACCTAAACAATGCTTACCCTAGCTCTGAATACTGTGCATGCCACTGGTATAGGGTGTAGTAGGATATTTCGTTCAAAAATATTGTTTGTGTGGGAAAACTATTTTTCAAGGGATTTAAAGCTTAAGCTTTAAAGTGCTTATTTTTGTTAAAGTCAAGTGTCTAATGTTCTGTGTAAGTGTTCTGTCTAGTCAAATTAATTCTTTTAATAAGTACTTGTATAAGAAAATTCACAAAGGTACTTAAGTACTTAGTGTACCTATATTATAATGAAGTAGAAGCAACTACGGAATCCTATACTGTGGCCCAAGATGCTGGTTTTCTATCTACATTGGTAAGTACTTTATTTATAGCACATTACTTACAGTACAGAGGTACTTACTGTCTATAAAGTAACAGAAATATGTGTGTAATTGTTAATCGTCTCCAATAAATAAAATAAAATAACAGACCTATGGAATTACAGGAACATAAACAGTTTGTTTCCTTATAGCTATACACTGTAGTTAGCTATGGAAAGACAGTGGTACAAAATTGATCAATGGTTCTGGCTGTGGCAGTACAACAGCGGTATTCCAAACATAAATAACCACAACAAGGAAATCCTGTGTGTGTGAGAAGAGTGAAATGATCTCTACTCCAATTTAATAACGAGGTATCTTTATTAGCTATTTTGTCATCTACATCATATGGTTTACGTTCGGTAAGTACTCACGCTGGTTCATCTTGAGCACCATGGCTCTGTAGAAGCGCGAGAAAGGGGCCATCACGTTGTGGTTGCTGAATAGCCCCGACACATACTCCCGGAAAGCCATCACCGCACCGCTCTGCACTTCACTGTGCACATAAACACTACACAAACCAGTCACCACTGTTTACACACTAAACTTAATAAAACACTAAATTTGACACACATTATCACCGGAATTTTTTTTTGCCGAAGGGAACCACAAAAACATCGACCGAAACATTCGACATTTTCACTCGCGCTATCTAAAACTGCCCAGTTAAAAGTCAATTAGAGCATTAAAATTGGAATTAGAGCCACAAATATTTAGGCACTCAACTCATGGAATTACGTGTTGACATTACAAACAGCCGCTACGCGATATCGCCGATATATCGATCTTTCTTGCACTGCCAAGTGCCAGTGACACCCACAATAAAACGAAATGAATACAGAAGTCAGAAACACCATGAATAGAGCGGGTATTTCAAATATATCGATACTAGCTGTCAAACGACAAATATTTTTGTATTTTAGCGTATTCAATAATTAGCACCAGCGATAACAAACCAATCGATTTCCAGTAAACATTTTTATTGAATCAGCACTTGAGGAACTTCCTAACATTGATTGGGCAAGAACAATATTTTTGCGCACTACCTATTCAAGTAATGGAGATTCAGCTGTAAAACCTAAAAAAATATTAAATAAATAATCAAGATGGACAAAAAATAGAAGTCCTTCGGTATGTTTATTTTTCTACATTAAACAGAGAAAAGATCTATGTTACTACAGTAATACAGTACCTACAGGTAATGTATCTATGATAAGTTCCCTAAAGTTTAGACCTATTTTTAATAGTAAAACTATGTTTTTAAAATTGGAAAAAGTATTTAATAATTATTTTGAGTTTTAAATTTTTATCGATATATATTTGCATGAAATCACTAGACCTTAAAATACACCAGCGCCTGGTGGACATTACACGCACTAAAATGACATAAGAAATGGTAATGTTGCAAGAACGTTGAAACGTTCTTATAATGTTGCCATTAGTGATAATTATTATTAAACGTTCTTCAAGACTTCTTCAAGAAC
This sequence comes from Erebia palarica, assembly GCA_964035005.1. Classification (NCBI taxonomy): domain Eukaryota; kingdom Metazoa; phylum Arthropoda; class Insecta; order Lepidoptera; family Nymphalidae; genus Erebia; species Erebia palarica. Next base: position 17,316,323 of record OZ035989.1, read on the forward strand.
ACAGACCTTAAGTACTTCTTGGTTCAACTTTTCGACATTTTCTTCCGATGACGAGCGATTACAAGAGCACATAATATTATGTATTACGCGCGAGAGATTAGCCATCTGCGCGGGAAACATAATATTAAAGTGCATTAGTGTGCGTGAAAAAATAGCACTTTCCTTCCTTCCGAACGGAAAATCCGACACGTCGGAGATAGATCAAGAGTGTTCACCGATGGCTTTACGTGTTCTCAGAGGCTCGGTGGCTAGTAGGTATCTACCGAGATTTCTTGTCAGAAAATCCCAATACTTGAAGGCTCTATCCGGGAATCGAACTAATTATCCGCAGTTGAACATGCATGCACTAGACTAACGAGGCAGTTGTTTCAGTCAGACCAATTATAAAGTAGGGAGCTGCAAGGGGCCCACACTGCGTCAACTCGTGCAATGTATCCGCTCCAGTTAACCTACTCGTGAGTGGTGGCTTAATGAAGCTCCGGGCGGCTGGTCTCAAACGCGTTAATTAATGAGTGATTACTGCGCAGCCGCCGCGGTGACCTAGTGCTGCCTGAGCCCTGAGCTCACAGAGAGCGGCGGGCTTAATTTTCAACTGGGTAGGTATACATACATATCTATTGCATTTGTAAAGGGTTCAACATTTGTTCAACCGATCAAAACAGATAACATCTCTATCTCATGGTTCAAATACTTACTTAATCCTTTGATGTGTGGTTTTAACTAACTCCTAGTAAACTTAGAAGTGGTTTTGGTTTCGACCACCGGCAGGACCATTTCTGAACTAAGTGTCTCCGGAAGGCTTCAGCTTTGGCTATAGTTACCACCCACCGGGAATTTGTACTATAGGCACAGAATAGGTATGTAATAGTATGGTACAGGTAAGTAAGTATCTATCCTGTGACCACCGGCCACAATGAGGTTACTACCGCCATGCGACTTCGTTCTTTCAGCAGCGCAAGTTTGCCAAGCCATGTTTTTGTTTTCTATTTCTTTAAATCAAGATTGTATCTACTCAGAGGACTCCGGTCACGCTGTTACGACAGTAAGTTAAAAGCACGTAAGGTGGATAATTCCACGAACACATCTAGATACCTATATATTTGAAGTTGATAAATGAAAATTGCTTTAGATACTATCGTGCGATTTAACCACAAAATATTCAAGTAGGTAAGGACCAATCTCCTTCTTAGTTTACATGTTATCTTTAGTAGATATTAGAAATGTTCAAGTGGTTGGTTTGTCCTTCAATCACGCCGCAAAAGAGCAACTATCGACGTGATTTTTGTATACCTACCTGAGATGTATCCTATCTAGTTGAGTGGCATAGGCTACTTTTTAAGTTCCCGTGGCAATTAAAAAAAACTTATTCCAAGTACACAAAACCGCGGGCATCAGTTAGTTTTGAAAATAGATGACGAGAATTATTATCATCAATGGACAACCCGTAGCTATCGAAACTTGACGTATTATTAAGTATTTATTATAATCACCCGGGTGATAGTATCGGGTTGTTATCAGATGTTATTATTCTTTAGATTTCTATTATATTCCATGTCTATTATATTATGATGCTAAAGGCAAACAGCGTTCAAGATCCAAGGCTGGGTTGGGTGTTAATGAGACAGTCAGTCAGTGAGTGTGTCAGGACTTTTGCTTTTAGCGTAGCGCATTGTTGTTTCGTTTCCTTTACTTTATTTACCGTATATTACTAGCATTTGACACAAGATCACACCTTGCTTAGTCTTCTACCTGCTCGCGAAAGTCCACTCAAAATCGGCCTAGCCATTTCCAAGATAAGTCATACCATAGAGTGTAGAATACTTACTCAGTGAGATTGCATTTTCCACATCGCTGGGCTTACTATACCTATCGCAGCTACCAAATCACTATTATTTTATGTGGTCTTACTGACATCTGTAGGCCGGACAGACAAACGGGCAATTGAAAAATGCATAGAATAAATCAAGATCTTGATTCATTTGGCAGGTAGGTGATCAAGTAGGTAGGTGGGTAGTGGTAGGTGAGCAAATCTTGACTGGTGAGATGTCTCTGTTGGCAATGAAACGATCCACTGCACTGGTTCGACAGGCAAGAAACTCAATGCCACTTTATATGGTTCTACACAGCTCTACGAGGGACGAGTGGCCTTGTTGTGGGATTGCGATTGTTGAGCAACGTTGACCCAAGTCGTTAACTGGAAGGGTGACCGAATTTGAAGATTGAAATTTGACCTTAGCGTTACCTCGGTGCCTCGGAGAACACGAGCCGTCGATCCCGGTTATTATCACTAACATCTGATAATAATATAATCGTTAAAACCTAAGAGTCTAATACTCTTAGTACTCTTAGACGAGTCGTATGTGGAGGGACATGGGAATCCACCGCATTATTATCCCAAGAAAACTCCTACCATTATTCGATTAATGGAAAGGGACCACGACCCTCAGTAATGAGGAATACGACGCAAAGAGACACAGATCGAGACTTTTTTGGGTGATGACAAAAATGTAAAGAAACCGCTACTCACCAAAATAATCAAATCGCTCAAAGCCGTCATTGATGAGCGACCGCAAAGACATCCACATAACTGCCATCTCCTCACCCAGTCCACACGTTCACCCACTTCACCCACGCACCCATCACGACACCCACTTTACAGCACGGTAAAGTAGTAGTCGATCACGTGGGCCACATAGAACATGAGGCAAGTGGCGATGTACATCATGATCAGGATTTGAACCAACATGACGACTTGCCTGCCGCTGCGGACTGACTGCGGTCAGCGAAGCCCTAGCAAGGTGAATGTCGAATGCCTAAATCTTATTGTAACATTACGCAAAGGGAGAAAGAGGTTACACTAAAGGCTTTTTGTTTTGCGACTTTTTGTCTTTTGGTATTAATTGGCGGCCACTGGCGAAGATTCGAAGATTTATCACACGACTTAGCTGTTGAAAATACTCAATATTCAATACTCAATATTATCATTTTTTCAATATAGATACACTGTAGGTACACTTATTGACGTTAAAAATTACTCACTTATAAAACATGATGGTGAAATGTAAAGTCTGCAATACACGGACAGCTTGAAGCAGTCAGGATGGACAGCTTCAATCATGCGACTACATTGTGAACTATATCTTCTGCGTACGCAAATACATGGAACCGCTCGAGCAATTGCGACTGCTTCGGGTGGATGGCAGCAGTTATCAATGATAGCTGTCGACTATGACTGCAAAAACAGGTACGTGTATGTTCATCACTGGCTAACTGCTCGATCAGTCCGTGTATGGCCGGCCTTACATACCAGTAGGTACGTTCTTCTAGCAGCTAGGAAGGCTGAGAAAACGAATTATAGTGCATTTTTTGACTTTGTTCAGAGTTAGAACGAGTAACGTGACAGATGTTAAATAGTCTGAGCAAAGTCAAAAGACAGATCTTGCAGATTTTTATAGATAGTTGTAGCGAAAAGGAACCTGACTATTTGTAATGGACACACACAGTGAAAAGTAAAGCATAGATATTAAAAAAAGTCGGTTTTTGCTTAACTAAGTAATATATTTTTAAATATAATATGTCGTTTTTTAAACAAGCTTTAAGTAGGTATATCGACACGAATATTGACAGACGATACCTAAAAATTGGTCGTTATTTTGTCCTGTGTTATAACATAATTGTTATGAGTAGTAAAAAAAAATTAAATGTATTTCGCCGAAGACCAATGAATGATTTTGCCTACTTCATCCTAACCCTGCGCTTTTGTCGCGCTACTTGTCGCAACATAAGTCGCTAGTTTGCACCAGTTGGTTTGCGAATTGTGACGGTATTGCCTAATAGACACGTACGAAGGTAGGTACGACACTACTATGGAATCATATAATACATCTCGACTTAAAAAACATCTTGTTAAATTGATTACGGTGAAGGTTTCATAAGAAATCGTTATTTTTCTCGAACTTTATCCAGTTTTTATAATGTTTTGTTTTCGAAGTTAACTGTGACAAACTTCGCTAATTCTGAACTTGCTAATTAAAAATAATTAAGTAACACACCAAAATAAAATACGAAAGTAAACTAGTTAAACACTCTTAGATTGCCAACCTCATTCAGTCATTCATTCTTAGATTAATACACTCAAAGGTCACATCACTCATCATCATTACACGAAAATTAACTAATTAGTTAGCCCATGATCACTGGTAACTGGTAAGTGCTTAAGTAATACTCTCCTAAGGCATGCCCGGCTTTCCTTGTATTGTGTACAATGCAGATTATACGTTTCGAAAAGGAAGACCATCTGCTACACATCTTGACCAGCATTTTAGATTTTCGAAGGGTAGGTATTTATTACAACGTCAAAAGACTTTTCGACGACCTCCGTAGCGCTGTTGTCTTAACGTGCGGAGGTCCTGGGTTCGATTCCCGTCAGGGTCAATTTGGTAATTTATAATTTCTGAATTTTCCCTGGTCTGGACTAGTGGGAGACTTCAGCCGTGGCTAGTTACCACCCTACCGGCAAAGACGTGCCGCCAAGCGAAACCGAATAGGCGTATGGTTTATATTATGAGCAATGCCTTTAACAGGTTTGCCCGCTACCATCTTAGACTTCATCAGGTGAGATCGCAGTCAAGAGCTAACTTGTAGTGGATAAAATAAAAAAAGACAGTACAGTTGCCTACTTACTACTTCTATGTCCATCCAGCACGGTAGTAGCAGGCACGATGCCATCGATGGTGTCAGCGCTGGTCACCTGGTGCAGCGGTAGCTCCACCGCGCCCGGAGAGCCCCCCGGCCACGCCATCGTATCACCGACCCACCACGTGCATTATCTTATGGAACCGTAATCTTACACTGCGATTAAATTAGAACTCTCTTGTATGACACATTTTCATCTAATATTATTAAACACTTTTTGAGATTGAAACACTCTACGCATTTAGATTATTCAGATTGAAACTCAGACAGTTCTGTTTTAGATTGGAACACTCATTTTCTCTAGGCCACATTTCCGTCTGATATGCACTTTGAACACAGAATTTTAGCACCGTTGTAGTCTTTTATTGTTTGAAGTACTTAATTACATGCTTACAGAGTAAGTTTAGGGTGACCCTGTATAAGTAATTTAAAAGACCTGTCGGATTGTTAATTCAAAAGATATTTAAAAAATCTTAATTATGTTATATCCCGTCAATAGGTTCCTACTTCCTACTATAGCAAGTAAGTAGGTAGGTAAGTAGGTAGCTATTCCTAATATAGCAAGTAAGTAGGTAGGAACTAGGAATATAATGGAGATCTATATTATAAATGGAGTTAACGGGTAAAATTGCGTCATGTTTTATCTAGCAATTTCTTGAAAGTTAAGTAGGTAAATCATTTTAATTAAGTACCAGATAGAGTTGTTAAGTTTAAAATTCAAAAGACTGTGGTAAAACTTTTAATGTGTTTAAAACTGTTGACGTGAGATATAAAGCCCACAAAGCGGTCTATATAAAGCATTATGCTTCTCAAGCACACTCGTTTCTATCTAGTTTTTAGTCGTAGACTGCAAGTAGATAACTAAGAAGCTTAATCCGCAATTTTTAAGAAGAAATTAGGTATAGTTTAGGCTACAGAGTTAAAATTTTAAACGTAGAAAGAAATTGGATGCCATTTCACTAAAATGATAGACAAAGACGATTTCCCACTCTGCGATTAACCATGCTGTGTACAGTCTTTGCAGGGCCCACTAAAAAGTTATAAACCTAAGCACTTACATAATATTTTCTCAGATAGAAAATTACACCGTCTTTTTCTTATTTTGTTGTTCTTGTAAGTTTTACCTGATTATCTACTTACCTGTTATATTATTAGATTGAAAATCTCTTCTTTTCATAGACAGCGAAAGTAACTATAGGAAAAAAATGAGAAAAAAGCTTTGACTACTGTTTGAACTTAGCGTGGTATCTAAGTATTTTACATCGAACATACTACATATATATTTCTGCAATAAAATAAAAAAGCATGCAAAATAAAAAAATAAAGTAAATAAGCTATGCAGCAGTGGTAGATTCACTTGATGATTCAAAAGTACTTGTAAAAGTTTATTTGAATAAAAAATATTTGAATTTAGAATTTTATGTTTTTAATTAAATGTCTATCTTCTTTATGTAGATACTAGATATATTATTATTCGATTCAACGTATTATTGAAACCAACTGACTATAAACTTGTAAAATATCATTAGGAAAGTGCATTTACTGAGTTAGTCGTTAGATATAGCTTCAAACATCATATTCCCCTATAACTTATTGATTTTCCTATCTAAGCGATAGATCGTAAAACGGATGCTTATACCACTTCAATAAAACCGCTCAAGTGTGAGTCAGACTCGCGCAGAAAGGGTTCCGTACCACCACGCAATATAGATTCTTTTAGTAATTAATTAATAACAAGGAAGGTGTCAACAACACCTAATCAGCTGTGAAATAACTGGCTTACTTAAGGAGCTAAACTGATAGCGCCTGACAAATAATTCGACACCCAACGAGTACAGAATCCTAAATAACAATTTTTTCCTATACTCGTGCTGTAAGACCTTGCTTCTTGCCAAATTTCATGACTCTCAACGGGCATAATATGTCAAAATCAAAATCTATCAAAATATGTAAAATATGCGGCATAGACGGCTGAATCCTTTGACAATATTTATTTACTAATTTATGTTTTATACGATTTTAATATATTATAGGTACTTGGATTAACTCAATGCTGTCTTAGAAATAATTAATAAATTTTGGATTATGTCAATGACTTAATGATTTATAAACTGTTATTACCTAGTTAGTTACTTTGTAAAGCATATTGTTTTGCGTTGCGTTGACATGCAAACATGTTAGAAGCTTGATTATTTACAACTCCAAGGGACCGTAGACACTCAGGTCTAAGGTTTGATATTAATTTCAACTTGATACCTCCACGCGTTCCCGAGAAAAAGGTGGTTGACATACAGACAGACAGACGGACAACGAAGGGTTCCTTTTCCCCTCCTGAGGTACGGAACCCTAATATTTAAGTAGATACTAAACAAAGTGCTTTATCTATTATATTATCTAATTATAATGTACACAAAGCATATTTACTGTAACAGTGTGAACAAATTCGGCCAGATAAGTTAAACAGCACAAGTAATGTAACTCAAGTAGGTGTAGGTACGCACCTTTGCAAGAGTTTGTACTAGGTGTTCACACTTCGTGACCAAGTTAGTGAGACAAGCACTTGAAGGTTGAAACCTATTCCATATCAAGTAAACTTTGTTCCGTTAGTTTTGCTGGACAGAATCAAGTTGAATTGTCTAAACTCTAGAGCCAGCTAATGTGGCAAATTCATTTGTACACCATCTCTAAACTAAATTAAAATGAAGGCTCTATTTTTATTGCTAACCCTTTCCTACAACTCCCTACGGAAACGGGCAGCGCTAGATTTGGAGCTGTCATTTTAGTTTAGTTTATAGATGGTTTATCAGAATTGGCCTCCATGTTACTATTAAGTAGCAAAATTTAGTAGGTATTTTCTGAATGTTGGCCTCAATAGTTCAATGTATTATTTCACCATAAGTTAACTCTTGACTGCGACCTCACCTGAGACCTGGTGATAAGTGATGATGCAGTCCAAGATGGTAGCAGGCGAACCTGTTACTGGTACGGCTAACGGCAGTTATAGGTATTATGCCCATCCATACCCCTTATCGGTTTCTATACGGCATCGTAAAGGAAAGCTATTAAATTGCTTGATGGTAGTTAAGTCTTTGCCGGTATCACGGTAACTAGCCACGGCCGAAGCCCCCTATCAAAATTCAGAAATTATAAATTCCCAAATTGACCCTGCCGTGAACCTAACCCGGGACCTCTGCTTATAAGACCACAGCGCTCACAAGACCGGAATCAAAAATGTTACCTAAAGGTTCCAAATTCTAACCCACCTGTTGCAGTCTTGCGCAAGCACGACAAGCTTTGCGCTTTTTTTGGATAGAATAGAGGAATATTGGGATTTATTTTAATTTTATACTACTTAGCCCGCGACTTCGCCCGAGTGGGTTGAGGTTTATTGCTTCCAGCAGGAACTCCTCTCTTCTTAATTTTCCGAGATAAAAAGTAGCCTATGTGTTATTCCAGAAAATAATTTATCATATCTACTTAAATATAATTATATGTAGGCACTAGATACTAGATGGGCCCTTTCATAGAAAAAAATTGGGCACCTGACTTGTAGAGCACGCTCCACACCTGTATAACACATTCTTTGTTTGACAGGGTCCGTCTATCGTTGCATATCTACAAGTAAATGTTCCCCTATTGCGCAAATTTCGCATGGCAATTCAATGCACATCTCACAATACATCTAGCTTTAAAACTCAGTAACTAAGCAGGATAAATTGTGATACTGGAATCCGCTTTGTTTCGATTTTAAACCTAATTACAAAATGGATTTTGTTTCCAATACGTGTTGTGATAATTTTAAATAGGTACGTAATACAAAAAGACATATTTTAAACCGACTTCTGACCGAAAAATTAGGAGGTTCTCAATTCGGCGCGTATTTTTTGAATACTAATATTCTAATATTATAAATGCGAAAATTTGGATGGACGTATGGTTGTGTGGATGTATGGATGTTCGTTACTCAATCACCCCCCAACGGCTCAGAGATAGATTATAATCTGGAATAGCTCATAGGCTACTTTTTATCCCGGAAAATTAAGGAGTTCCCGCGGGAACCAATAAACCTCGATCCACGCAGACGAAGTCGCGGGCATTAGCTAGTTTTTATCATATTTTCAATGTGTATCGGTGCATATTTCAGTGGTTTCTGAACCGATGTGTTTTTTTTTTCGATCCTTAGAGGAAGCTCTCGAGGTGGTCCCATAAAAAAATGTGACACAATCCATAATCCTCAATCCTGACACTGAAAAGTTAAAAATAAAAATTCTTTCCAAAAAACCGAGTTTAAAAAAAAAAAATATTACTTGTTCAAGAACAGTGTTTTAATTCCGAGAGGAGACTCGTTCTTGGTACCATAAGTCGCAAATGGGTTGGCAAGATGATGATGAGGTAGCTAGAGATCTAATTAATTGTATTGATTAGGTTATAAGTATTTTTAGCACTTTTTTGCGTTATATTTCTAATACTTCTTATGCAGTTAAAAATAATGTTTTAATTAAACTAATTTAAACTTACGAGAGCAGAAAGAATAACAAAAAATAATCTTACAGATAAAGTTCAAATTATCGCGTTCAAGCACAGATAACATAAACATTTCCTGTTTCCCGTCCACGGTTATCTTAACCCCGTAACACACAATGCACGAGGAAAACTGTTCGACGGGGCATCACTACAATATATACCTAGTAAGTACTATTATATATTCTGTGACGTCATACTGAACGCGCGCATAATCGTGTACGATTCGTTCTACAAGGCTTGAATGTTGCGGACGGCATGCGAGTTCAGGAGACCGGCTTAGTGTAAGCTCACATACACTAGAAAGTCAAAGCTTAAACATAAACTATTAAGATCCCATCAAGAAATAAATCATTTATGCGCATGAATAAGGCCCCGTAGATTCGAAACTAGTCGGGCATTTTCCGACAAAGCACGTGAGTTACGTGAGTTGGAACCAGTGGCGTGCAGTTCGTAGAGGCATAAAAACACTGCTTACCCAAGTGGATATACGTCAATGCTCATTTCATTATATAAGTCAGTAAATAGGCTTTTTGACCAGCTAATGCCTACCCTGGCTTCAAGCCCTGTGCACGCCACTGGTTGGAACCGGTACATTTGTATATTTATTGTATGAATATCACTCACGATAACGTTAAAATAGTTAAAACAAATAAGCCGGCAAACGTCATCAAGGCGCTGATATCAACTAAAGCATATAGATGTTCCCGCGTATGATAACGCTGCGACATTGCCTAATGCGTACCCATCGTGCATCGATAAGATTGCGTCTTACCCCAAAACAAACTCCGCATGCCCCGCCGCTGTGGGGAAATAGCACAATGGATGCCTTGGCCAAATAGAAATGTACAACGAATATCATCATGGCGGCTTTTCAAACCGAAATTGTATAATATTTTTATAAGTAATGACTAGTTAGTAGTTATTCGGCCCAGTTTCGATCTGGTGGAATTTACTAAAATACCTGCACACACAATGACAAGTTTCAAGACAGTAATAGTGGTAAAAGTGGTAAACCATTTCGTACATTGATGTATAATTTTAGTACCTATATTTCGTACCCGGAATCCGGCTACACAGTACATTTGACGACTTCTGTCGCTGCACTGCAACCGTGTCCTAGCTTCAAACACGTTTCGATTGACTATAATATTATTACATACATTTTAAATAATAATATTTTTCTTGTTTAACGGCTTAAAAATAAATAGATTTCTATTTCAAAATCTGCTAATGAAGCCCTTCCGTATGATAGGTACTCGTACTTCGTTATGATGATCTAGTAGCCCCACGAAAAATTTCGATCCTCTCCTGTTTCGGTCCATTTTGCAATAAAATTGTTTTTTTTTCACTTAGTATGTAAGTATAATTTGAATTATTTCATTTGCACATTGAAAGAATGTATCAGTCAAAATTATTTCAAATCCATAAAACAACACCTCTCTGCCATGCTCAAATCGATTACATTAGTATAAGAACTTAGAAGTATATATATACTTATATATATTGCGTGACAAACAGATGTACAGACTCAGTAGCACACCATAAAATGAAAGGTATGTACCGCGTGTTCTGTTAATTGATTCCGAACCAGTGATAGATTCACTCGACTACTCAAAAGCAGTTGTTAAAATTTTTAAAACTTGAATAAAAATGTTTGATTTGGTGTGATAAAAAAGTTTCTAGTGGAACGGGGTATATGACTAGACAAAGCTTTCTAGGAGCGAAAAGATCCTTCTCCGAAATGTGGTAAAAAGCGTGTCCGAAGCTGGAGAACATATGTTAAAAGTAACTCAGGCTTATGTTTTTTTTTGTACACACTAGACAGTGTCACCGTAAGATTGTAAAAACCGTTAGATTATAATCTAACTCGCGAAATTCTAAACTGTCGAAAGATTGTAAACTGTTCAATGTTCTGAGTGTAAATTTTTGAAATATTCATTTTATTTACGTTTTCTCGTCTCTTTCTTGTAGGTTAGGTTAGGGGTCGACATAAATAATCAAGTAGTGCCCGGCCGCAGGCCGGGCACTTAGGTTTTGTCGGATTTATAAACCTATCAGATTACAATCTACCGGAAAATAATGCGTTAAATTCTAATCTTTCGACAGTTTAGAATTTCGCGAGTTTGATTATAATCTAACGGTTTTTACAATCTTACGGTGACATATATATATCATCCATCAAGAAAAAGAAGATAAAAGAGGTGAGATCAGTCTTAAAAAAAATCTTAAACCTAATTTCTCACTACCATGACTGTCCCACTGTTGGGTTTGGGTTGGGTCAAGTTGTTGGGAACATTATTTTTTTTCTCAAAAACTATCGATTAAAAAATATATATTGTTAATAAATAATAAACCTATAAAATTAGAAGTAATATGTAACAAAATAACGAAAAATGAAAAAAATTCAAGATACTAAAGTCTGTCCCACGACTTTTTCCCTAAGCTTTTTCCTAATTTATGTGACCCGATGCAAACACTATCATAACAATGATTATAAATATTATATGTACTGCATCCATCGTGATAGCATTAATACGTAAGGCTTTTGTGTTTGAAGAACTTATTGTAACAGACTAGAAGCACATGTCTTAGCTAAGCACATATCTTAGAAGATTTAAGGATATAATGTTGTTATTCTGCACTTTGTCAACTTTCCTATCTAATTCATAAAAAAATCACCACTTTTAAAATACACGTTATATTTTTTTGTTATTTTTTCGTAAGATATAAAACGTGTTTTTAATTCACATACATAGCCTGATTTGTTTTTAATGTGTCTGTTAATTTAAAAATGGCGAAAGTATCATTGTCATGATTCTAATTGCCGTAATTACCATGACGATTTTGAATTATTTTAAAATTAAATGCGAGATATTTTTCAAATTTCTTTAGTTTTGCAAAAGGTTTTAATTATTATAAGCTTAAAGAATTATTTGCAATAAATTTAGACGTTTAAAAAATTAAAATGAATGAAATTTAAAAAAGTATACAAAAATGGCAACAAGACACAAATAAAAGCATTTTATAAGGAAATTAAGAATATTTTGGGCACAATATTTATAAATAACTGGACAATAACATATTTTATATTCAAAACAATCGAATAAAATAACTACAAAAAAATCAGTAAAGTATCAGTAAAAATTAGATAATTATAGATTAAAAATATAATTCTTATTTTTATAAATATAAAAATTATTTTAAAATTTGCCCTGAAATAATACCTAGTGAATGCAAAAAATTGCATCAAAACCCATTCAGTAGTTTTTGATAGAACATCAAAAGAGTAAGTAGAATAAATGGAACGTCAACAGCGGTCCTTTTGGTGCATATCTTGAATCCGTTTTGACTTTTGAGATAACATGTGGTGAAAAAACCAGGCAGGGACTTAAATTAGTAGTTAATTTGTAGTAGTAGTTAGTAGTTCTTAGCCTTCAACTGATGACGTCCACTGCTGGACATAAGCCTTTTGTAAGGACTTCTGTGCCTTGGTCTTGCGCTGAATCTAGCGGATCCCTGCGACTCTCTATATTTCATCCATCCACGTTGTGAGAGAGCAGTCCAGCATCCCCAAGGGACCTCAACCTTTTTTGGTTCCTCGAACTATCGAAGTCGAAAAATACATCTCCAAGCTTTCTGAACGCTGCCCAGTCGGAAGACTTGCGTTGAAAAGTATATCTCCAAGCTTTCTGAACGCTGCCCAGTCCCAGTCGAGTCGGATTCAGCTGCTAACTTATTTTTCAAAATTCGACCTATATAGTTGAACCGCGTGTCCAAAGTATACAATCAATATGAAAAGGGTCTCAATTATTTCTAGGTGGACTGAGACGTGATTATTTTGTCTTTTTGATCTTAATTTTTCAGTACACCTCGTTGCGGTTGGATTGGTATCTTAGTCTGGTCCAGTATAATTATGCACTGACAGGATTGCGTTGGCAACTCTATAACGACTTAAAAAGGTTCCAGTTTCCAATCATATCGTCCACAAACGCGTAGCAACGTAACCTGGGTCCTACTCGGTCTTCTGTATCTTCAGCAGCGTGTGGATCTTGTATAATTGTATCGGGTCTTTCAGAATCCGACTTGTAAGGGAGATTTATAATTTCTTGTCGAGAACAACAATAATAGGAATGGTTCAGCAGCAAAATATCATGTATTTTATTGATGAAATTCATTATGGCCGGCGTATTTACCGGTTTTTGACTAAATTTTGTCAGTTTTGGGTGGTCAGGTCAATTTAGCTACCTACAGAAGTTCTAACCATATCATTAAGCTTTTATACGTGATCATAGCAATATTCCCCTTCTCCCAAGATCTTAGATGTACTAAGATGGAGGATACTATCACATTCAAGTTTCAGTAACGTCAGGTAGCTATGTTGGAGAAACGGAACTCTCGGGACCATTACTGATCTCGTATTCCGATAGATGGGATCTTTAATACGTCTGGTATGAAAGTTTCATAATTATTACGTTTGTGTTTGGATCTGCCAATTAATCTGCCGCAAGCAAAGCTTTTTGCAAGGCAATTGTAAAGGCTTTGCAGTTCAAGTTGAAAGCTTTAGGGGGATTGAACGAGAAGGCCCTCGAGGCCAGAAGGCCCTTAAGGCCTGAAGGGTCTGAAGGCTGAAGGAAAGGAGGAGGCTGGTGACCCAGCCACCAGCCAGAATCCTTGAGCCAGTCAGAATTTTATGGTGAAAATTCTTGGTGAATTCATCTTATTTGTTATGGAACCGTTGGGATCACCCAGGTAAATTTTCTGTTTGTCTACTTATTAAGCTTCTTCTTCAAGAATTTTGCTAATTGTCACTATAGGAGGTTAGTTTTACAAGTCATCGCACGCCTCAGCCCATAAAAAATAATTTACGTTTTATATAGATCCAGTGAGGATCATGATCTAAGCGATAATTGTAGCTCTTAAGGTCTTATCTAATTCTTGTGAGTTAGTAACTTCGTAGAATGAGTGCAAAGATCTAAGATCCTCCATTTCTTGCTATGGATTTCTAGAATTTCTTATCACCATGTCTATACTAAATTACCATAACCTTAATCCTATTCACCATACACCATAGCTCATTACCAAATCATAATTTATCACTACCATGCACACCATAATTACCAAACACGCTATTTCTCCAAGAAAACTAGGTTCTGATGATCACAGTGTTGCATGAAGCAAAGCATACTTAAAAAGTTAAAAACTCAAAAAAAATCATTTAACACACTCTGATTTTTACCACAATTCAGAGAAGTGCCTAAAAATGGGTGTGGAAAGGTGTGCCTGCGACCTGACCTCTTGGCCTGCGACGGATGACGTCATGTTGGCAAACACACCAGATGCCCAATTTTGTAAGCGAATCTTAATTATTCGACAGATTAAAACGTATTACTCAAACTGATTAAGGAGTTCATACATGCTTTTTGACGTGTAGGCATCTATGAACTCAAATCGTTTGTCAAACGGAAATTCGATATGGAAACAGATCGAATTTCCGTTTGACAAACGATTACGAATATGATTTCCTTACATAATCGGGGGGTAGATTACCTACAGCACGCCTTTTATGTTGGGACCACGATGTGGGAAAATCAGGGACTTTACTAAAACTATTTATAATACATTAGTAAGATCAGCTATGTAGACATTTTTGGGTACAAATGCATAAATGCGTAATAAGTTAATGGTTTTTCCATTGATTTTCGTATCAATTAAATACACATTAGGTTAGTGAATCATAATAATTAATATCGAAGGTAATAATTATTGATCATCGAATGACGTAAAAATGACGAATAGTAGTTACCAACGATTACCAACGAAGATGACAATGATTATTACCTACTTCTTTCTTAATTATACACTAGCAGACCTGCCCGCGACTTCGTGAAATAAGTTTTTTAAATTCCCACGAGAACTCTAATTTTTCGTGATAATATATATAGCCTATGACACTCACAAATAATGTGGCTTTCTATTGGTACCAGAATTTTCAACATCGGTTTAGTAGATCCAGAGATACCCCCTACAACGTCACAAACTTTACCTCTTTATAATATTAGTATAGATATGGAACATCATAACGAACTACTATTAACATTAGCGCGCGATTGTGAAAATTGAGCTGGAAGTGAGGCAGGGCTCATACAGATCCGAGAGTAACTCCATCCCTAGCTTAAAATGGCTCAATGCACTGCTTCAGTGCGGGTCGGACCTCAGTTTACAATACGTTGGAATGCTTGGATTAGTTAGACGCGCGGCGTCTTTCAGGTGTCTAGCAGGTATTTGGGGACATCAAAATGCATCAGTCGTTGATCATGTATTGCCACAGTGATGCAATTGGCTCTCTGTAGTAATTCCTACTTCCTAGATAAGTAAGTTAGTACGTCTACTATAGTAGAACAACTAGTTTTAATGCATGCCTAACTATTGTATCACATATATTTTTTACACCGCACTGTGGTAGAATACTAGGATCTTCTATTAAAAATAAATAAAAATTAAATATCTTATTTATAAAATTCTCGTGTCACAATGTTGTTACCATACTCCTCCGAAACGGCTCGACCGATTTTTTTGAAATTTTATATGCATATTCAGTAGGTCTGAGAATCGGCTACTATCTATTTTTCATGCCCCTAAAACACTTCTATCCACGCGGACGGAGCCGCGGGTATCGGCTAGTAAATAAATAAAATATTTATTAAGAACATCCGTATTCCGTATTCCACAAATAAATAAATTGAAATTGTATTGCCCTACTTGATAGGCAACATATACTCACATATTATGATGCTTTAAGGTTTTTAGTATGTTATTTAAATAATAATGTGATTCAGACTGAATGTCGGTCACGGCGGCCAATCTTCACGGAGATTTTGTAGTGCAACAAGTGTGTGCGCAAACACAGGTGCACTCTCTTATCCCGATGGGAAATAAAATCCGACATGGCCAGAGAGAGGTCAGGCTCAGGACCGACCAAGGCACGGGGGTGAAAACACCGCCATCTTCCTAAAAAAACTCAACACTTAATTCTGGTCCGTCCCGGGAATCGCACCCGGGACCTCGACATCCATAGTCGAACATGAACCACTAGGTAAACGAGGCAGTTTTATTATGGCACAAGCTTTATGATCGTCCTACATAGTGACAACACGGTCACCCCCGTTCCGGACAGTTCCCTGATCACAAGTCAGCCCACGGGGCTATTGTGTGTCGCGGCCATTACGAGCGCGACAAAAGAAAAATAATTTATTTCGCGACACAATACAGCTATTAAGGTAGGCTTGGCAGCGCTTATGATTATGAGCTTGTACAGCTTTCAATTAGGTATATATATGTCACTGCAAGATTGTAAAAACCGTTAGATTATAATCTAACTCGCGAAATTGTAAACCGTCGACAGATTGTGAACCGTTAAATGTTCTGAGTGTCAATTTTTTAAATATTCATTGTATTTACGTTTTCTTGTCTGTTTCTTGTAGGTTAGGTTAGGATTCGACATAAATAATCAGGTAGTGCCCGCATGCAGGCCGGGCACTTAGGTTCTATCGGGTTAATAAACTTAACAGATTACAATCTAACGGAAAATAATGCGTTAAATTGTAATCTTTCGACACTTTGCGATTTCGCGAGTTAGATTATAATCTAACGGTTTTAACAATCTTACGGTGACATATATTATATGTAAGGCTACATAATGTTATATATGGCACCTCGTGGGTGGCCATAAAAGCAGAAATGGAGCCTAAGTTGGAGCTCACTTGCCTAGAAGTTTTTTGATGTGAAAACTTCTTTAGCCGCGTTGAGCACTTTTTGGAAAGAGGGTAAAATTGTGGATTCGCGTCACCGACACCGACATGCTCGGGTTGTTACGAAGACAAATTTAAATATACTACATTCGTGATTAAACTTTAATGCCTTAGTTTTAAGGTTTATATTTTAAATTTTTAAAAAATTATTATATAAAAATTATTTTTATATATTCGTTTTCACTTCTATCGGCAATGCACGATTATTAGGGCAACATCTCCTGAAGATGCTCCGGGATCAGAGTGAAACGTACGTTGAGGGTACTTGTGAGGATTTATGTGGTGTGGTGAATGTCGAGGGCATCAGGTTCGAGATACACACTGTACCACATATGCCTTCTCTCTTGATTTGAACACAGGCTGAGAAGGGCTTACGCCTTAGTCCACCACGCTCTAAGAACTTTATGGAAAATTATCTGACCTGTATCCTAACGACATTTTCGTTCACTTTGTAAGCAAGTGATATTTCGTATTTATTATCTAACTACGAAAAGCTATAGTTAAGGTGTCTTTGGTTCAAACCCCTAGACCCCAGAAGAAGGCTAAAGACTACTAGGCTAGTTATCGATCTAATTTAGGACTTAAGAAGAAGACTTTTGAGTTCATTTTTAGCTTGGACTGTAGCGCCTAGAACAACATATTAGGCCGTATGGATTAAATATTCTCTTTTCCGCCTTGGGCACACATCCCTAACTCCCTATACAGTGGAGGCATAAAGTACGGCTTACCAGTGCGATGGCAGTCAAGCTCTAATTTGTAATCGGGTTTGTATACCGAGGTTCAACGTTAAAAGCTTTCCATATAGGTACCTAGGTTCAACATAACAACAAATATGAACGCTTTAACACAAGTTGTTTGATGATCTTTTCGGTGCAAACTTGTGAATTGCGACTCTGATGAAGGGACTAGAAGTTTAATTTAATTATACTTCTAGTTACTTCTGCAAGGTAACGCCTGCTTCTATCCAATAATCGCAACTCTAACCAGTGGTAGGTACTGTGGTTGGATAGGTAATAAATAGTGCTACTACTTACTAGTGAGTTGTAGCAGTAGCATATTATGAAGAAAGAAAACTGAAAAAAGCTCATTTGGTTCAAATATACATCAAAGTCATTAAATAAGTAGGTACACTAATAATAATAATAAGATAGGTACTTACGAAATAGAGTCCCTTGCCTTTTTAACCCATTGATAACCAAAACATGTATCGAATCTGAAACTTGAGTTGACTAGTTGACTGCGGCTTGCGCACATACTTCCCACTGTATTACGTTAATAAACCTGCTACTTAGGTGATACTACGAGTACTTAAACAGTAGGTATAAGCTTTCGGAAGTTCTTTTGAATCATCAAGTGAATCTACTAAGTATACCTATTCAGGTATACGCACTTTTACCATAGTTTGATTTACCAATAGTTTGTTTACCTTATCATCCCTATACATATAGGTAAGGGTTGATTTAAAAGCCTTGCTCGCGTATTCCTTTTGGTCGGTCCGTTCATCATTTATTCATTTCATACATGAGTGACTCCTCTTTGAATACTATAATGCTCGCGTTCGTGCCATCCTATACTTAGCATCGATGTTTACTTTCTTGTGCCTAATCGAATAAGTTTTCTGTCACTGACTCATTATCAATAACTATAAAAGGTTTTGTTCTACAGCCCAAACGTAGTGAAATTTTGAGAGAATATTCTATGAGCACCCTAGAGGTGTAGGTACTACGGAAGGAATTTTCGAAATTCCACCCCCAAAGAGGTTAAATAGACGATACCAGTTATATCCATGTATCTTACCACATTCAACTTATACAAGACCACTCTGTACCCAAATTTACAATTAAATTGATGGATATAAATTGTGGTTTCGGTAAAAAATGAAGAATTTTATGTTTTTCACAGATTTTAAAATTTCATTTTTTAGGTACCGAATACCGCGCGGATGAAGTCGCGGTAAAGCGCTAGTAATTAAATATTTTTTAACGTTCTTGATAACTGAATTTCAGCCATGACAGCCAAACTCGACGGACTAACCTATCCTTTTCCGCAGGGAACATTTAAACAACCCTGTCGTTCAAGGACGCCCTTACAGTCTTATTTGCCGCCACGTACCTACCTACTCATCTACTGCAGTGTAACGTGCAATACCTACCTACACAATTTCTTGAGATACGATACTGTGATATCCTAAGGGTTTATAAGGGTGAGTTCTAAACATATTCGACTAAAATGTTTTTCATATGTCCGACTACTAATACACGAAACCGCAGTCCCCGTATCCACTTCCATATTAATTTCGATATTTTCTATAAGTACTGGCAAACTCACCGCCTTGTAATCGTTTAAGCAGAGGTGATGGAAATCGTTATAGTAGTCCCCGGAACTCTCCTCCTCTTCCAACCCCAAGTTCTCTGCCTCGCCGTAATGCACTGGGTTGGACCCTCTCGCGTCATCGGTCTTCCGGACACAGGCGCGCCGGATATGGCCCCGGGAGTGGCACCGGGAACACACATAATCCCGGAATCTACACTCTTCATAGCCATGGAGAGTGGATGCACAACCCCTACACCTGTCTTCCCGTGCACTTCCCTCTGTCCGCCTAGCACCACCTCCACCGCCTCGCGCTCCCGCGCCGTTCCGCGCCGCGCGCTCGCCCTGCGTGCTTCGGCCGCGCGTGGCCGCCCGCCATCGCCGCCGCCCGTTCGTTCCGACCATCGAATGCAGGCCCGCGCCGTCCGCGCTGCCCGCAGCACCCGCCGCCCCCGCCGTACCCACCGCTGCCGCGTCCTGCTCCGCAGCCTCCAGCGAATTTGCTAGTTTAACCGCGCTTGCAAAACTAATACTTTCCTCTTCCGCGAATAATCGTTGACGGATAAGATCGCTTCTTAATCCGCACACGAACTGATCCCGCAAGTTTTCGTTCAGATTATCACCTAGTTTGCAATGGCGCGTTAATTTTTTTAACTCGGCGACATAGCTGGCGATATTTTCGTCTGCTGCCTGTCTCCTCTGCCTAAATTTGAACCTTTCCGCCAAAACCGACGGCGCCGGTCGCAAATGCCGACGTAATAGGTCGATCGCGTTCTCATACCTCAACTCCGATGGCTTCTTTGGGCTGGACAAGTTAACCAGAAGTTCGTATGCCTCGTTCCCCATCACCGCTATTAACGTGGGCAGTTTGAGGTCACTCTTAACGTTGTTGACCGTGAAATACATTTCGAGCCGCTCGATATAGGACGACCACACCCCCGTTTTCATATCGAACTCCTTCACTTTGCCGATCGACATGGTGCAAAAAAAACACTAAATAAACTACGCACGCACTATTTATAAACTGTAAATCCAATCCTCGTTAGCCACTGTGATATCCTAAGGGTTTATAAGGAACAATAAGACGCAGACGATGTTCGCTCAACGGTCGTTTATTCCGAACTAACTTATTGCTAGTCCTACCCACATCACAGATACAAATTCTGCATAACTACGTAGGTAAGCTTTCAGTAACACTGGAACTTTTATCTTCCGTGGTGTTTGAGTAGAGGTAAGAAATAAGATGGGAAGAAGACGCTAAAATCCGTGCGGTCGCAGATGTTATTTCCACTGTGTGCGACCCAGCACTGCGGTCTAGACGAAGCCTCTGTCTCTCTCTGCGTCGTATTCCTCTTTCTACTGAGGGTCGTGAACCCTTTACATTAATCAAATAATGGTAGCAGTTTTCCTGGGATGCGGTGGATTCCCACGTTCTTCCGTATACGACTCGACTAAGAGTACCCATTAAAAACTCTTAGGTTTTTGTAACGATTATTTTCAGATAGTGATAATAACCGGAAAGGCCAAATTTGAACCTCCAAATTCGGTCACCGTTGGGCCTATGTTATTTTTAACGATAATGATTCTAGCCTTACCTTTTAAGTTACGACTTTTATTTCATTAAGTAGTTTCCTAAGTGCCTATAACACTTGACAGAGTTAGCTGGATGTAATCGCTGGAAGATTCCAGAGCGCAGCCAAGAATACGGACATTAAAACTAGTTGACTGCGGCTTGCGCACATACTTCCCACTGTATTACTGTGATACTACGAGTACTAAGACGGCCGTAAAAGCTCGTAAAAGTGTGCTTTGAATTTTAATTTATCAAGTTATGTTTTGGAAATAATGTAGGTAGTTATGTATATCCTTAATGTTATACACGCGATAGAGTATCTGTCTGCCAAGTAAACAGCATCAGTTTAACCGATTTTTGGTACAGAAATACCTATAGTACTTACTTTAATTAGCTTCTTCTCGGAAAATTATAGGGTTCTTTCTCATAGCGTTGAGTCGCGGGCATCGTTTAGTTATTTAATACAATAAATGCGAGTGAGTACCTATATCTATCTGTTAGCTTGGCATGCAATGCAAGCAGTGGCGTGCAGTTCATAAAGGCGTAAAAGCACTGCTTGCTCAAATGGGCTCATTTTTCATCAAAACAGCTAGTAAATAGGTATTTTGACTAACGAATGCCTACCCTAGCCTCAAAACCTGTGCACGCCACTGAATGCAAGCTATAGTATTGTACCGAATTAAACACTTTATTATACTAGCGGACCCGACAGACGTTGACAGGGCGCCATCGAAACGCTTAAAAATATTAATCAAATCGGTCCAGCCGATTCGATGAATATTTTTAAGGAGGAGTTCAGTGACATACACACGTACAGTAGAATTATATACATAAAGAAGAAAGATTAGCTTGTCAATCACGGATAAGTAGTAGGACAAGTAGGCTTTCTAAATAATTTCGCTATAGTCATTATTAGAGTTCCCACGAATGTAAACAATCCAAATGGATCCCGAAGACATTTAAGGATTTTTACCACAAAATCGCAAATGTAATGCGAACAAAATAATGACTAACCATAAGATAAGAGTGAACCCTAGTATGAAATTAATTTTCTTAATACTTTTAAACAACTTTTAATGAAGCAGTTGGAATACGGCCGCAAAACCGCACAACGTGCAAACTGGTTTTTATAAAAAATAACTTTGTAGAATGCTTTTTAGGTACCTCGTCAAGTTAATTGAAAATCCAAGTTCCTTAATATTACAGCCATCGTCCTCTTACTCTAGTCTGTTCCGATAGAGATGAGCTTTAAGTATTTTCAATATCTGATAATGTCACCTTATCAGCCACTAGATTCTAGATGACAAGTTAGATATTCCCATCATTAAAAGTAAGTGTCCCCTATTTCGGGATATTAAGGCTCCTAAGACTAAGATTTTTTAAATGTATTCCAACATATACATGATATCAGTTTAAAAGCTTTAGGTGTTGAATATTAGTATTTTGCAAGTAATTTAATGCATGAATTATGTAGTAATGTAATGATGAATTGGGGAGTAAGCTGGTGAATGCGTGAAGAGAGCGTTATGAAAAGTGTGATCTGGCTAGGCGAACGGAAGATGAGAGGGAGATATAAGTTAATGAAGACAGAAAGAGAGAGAGAGTTACGTTTCGTATATTACTGTAGGGGCAAGAGCGCGCACACATTTTCTTTCTCTCTTTCTATCATAGCCAGTTACTAAGTTTTCTATCAGTCGTGTGGTCTAAAGCACACTAGTTATTTTTTTCATTATTAATTTATTTGTTGACCTCTTGTTTGAACCCTATTTCGTGATAAAATTTTGCTCTGCTTCTAAGTTCGTGAATTCGAGGCCCCTATTTCGTTTAATAAAGATTTTACCGCGAGTTATGATTATTTAATAATAAAAACGTAATTATTTAAAAGTTTTAACAATTAAGAACAGGATAAAAATATTTTTTTATAAAAATAATTAATAAAAAAGATGCGAGAGTGAGATTCAGCCAGTACAAGAAAAATGACAGTAAATAGAGCTTTTATTAGGTATTAACCTACTTGAAACTAAAAATTAAAATTAAGCTCGTCTCTTATGTTAGAATCTTTGATTTATTAAAGAATATTATTAATATATTGCGTTACAAGTAGTATGTGCCTTACCTTATAATCTACCACTATAGATTTATCTGTCACGAACTTGGGGTAAATTATAACAAAATAGGCTGTCCCTTGGTTCGTGATATTGATTTTTGGAAATTCCCGCGTTTAATTTTGTAGATAATTTTAAAATTAACTTTAATTAAATTAACTATTAATTACCCTATATAAGCTGGAATTACGTGTGCGACCTCAAAAATTTAAATTTAGGTCACCTTCAAACTCGTATTATAAGAATTCTAGTGAATAAA
This sequence comes from Erebia palarica, assembly GCA_964035005.1. Lineage (NCBI taxonomy): Eukaryota > Metazoa > Arthropoda > Insecta > Lepidoptera > Nymphalidae > Erebia > Erebia palarica. The sequence continues at coordinate 17,339,597 of OZ035989.1, forward strand.
ACATATAACGAATTTAGCTCCTAAGAAACTTAATTAAATACATTATTTGTTTGTTAATTTACATTTAAATTATCTAATTATTATATAAATGCACAAGCTACAAAAATCTATCTTGAATATCCGAATTCGGTAGTTTCACACACTAGGGGACACATGAAAAAGAAAATGGCCGCTATTTCGTGTGTCGATTTATTGCAATTTTGAAGGAATTCTATGTTTATATTTAACTTTTTCCGAGTCAAATCAATTTTAAAGGAAAAAAATAAAAACCCTATTTTTTTTTTTTTAATCAAATGGACGCCTACTACTACGCCTAGGACTACGCCTTTCTGTAAGCTTAAGAAATACGAGCGCTACCCTTACGGTGAAAACTCATAAAAGCAAGCCCCACAGCTGTTCGTGGCCGCCTGACAGTTTCGAGGGTCGTATTGCTTTCAGTTTAGCAGCCAAAATGTTGGTACATAATTTTTCGAGAGTTTAAATGATATAGACTTTATAAAAATGTATAATTTAAATAAATAACATTTAAATTGCTTTTTTTTGCGCCAGAAACAAAAAAAAAACGAACTATCACGAAATAGGGGCCCGTTACCTTATTGGTCGAATTGCAGATGAGATTGCGTGATCAGACGTTAATGAAGTTGGAAAGAAAGCTCATCTCTATTGGAACAGACTTTATAGTCTGTTTCTAGGACAGGTGTTACGGGGTTACGTTCATAGTCGAGAAGTAGGCTTAGGTATTAGATGGTGCCCGCGACTTTGTCGGCGTGGGCTTTTATTAGGTGCTAAAACCCGGTGAAACTCTTTCACTTTCCAGGGTAAAAAGTAGCCTAATACTCGTAGGTATGTCACTCTCCAACTCCTCAAATGTACTCATGCCAAAAATCACGGCCTCGATTGAACGACAAACAAACACACTACAACACTTAGGTACCTACTACTACTACATTTGAGCACGTTAAGCCGTTGGTCCTGCGCCTGATCTCTCTCCGGTCGTATCGGATTTTCCTTCCCATCGGGCTATGAGAACAGAGAGTGCACCTGTGTACGCGCACACACTTGTGCACTATAATATCTCGCGCGCAGATGGTTAATCTCTCTGGAGATAGGCCGCCGAGGCCGAAATTATTTTATTTTTTACTACTACTACTAACAATTAATGAATATTAATGTTCTATTTAATTTGAAAAATATAAATACGGTACAAGACCTACGTTGCAGGTCATAAAATCTTCAACAACTTAAATCCTTATGAACTTTACTGAAACTTAAAAATAACCGAGCTTGAGCAACTCTTCGTCAGTTTTCCCACTTGCCCGAAAAACGGATAATTAGGTGCACAATACCACATAGTTACAGGCACTAAAAAAATAAATATTGGTAATTCCAAAGAAACATATCGGTTTTTATCATTATGAACCTGAGATTTCTTCAATTAGAATTTTTTTATTTCTGTAGATAGTAATGTAAAGTTCGGAGCCTCCTACTTATACACGCTATTTGCATTTAAAACCGACCTCCACGCCCGTCTGTTCATTTCAACACGTTTCTGCTCATTTCTCTAACAAACCGAACGTTCGTCTTCTCTATAATAAAATGCATTCCTCCCAGTGTTACTCGTAATCATTGTCGTAATAATTCTAATTTGCAATGCCACCACTCTCTCTAATTTAGGTCGACAGCCGCGGCCGTATTTCTCTCTAATACTGCTCTATTATTTCGACTCTGAAATGAAACTTAAGACTACCGTATTTAGTACCTCCTCTAGTTTTGAGTTATTATATCATATATCAACGATATTTTCGTAATTTAATTTAATACAATATAGTTCGCAGGGATAAAATACATTGCCCGGACATTACTGATTAGTAACATTGTGTTTTATTCGAGTAAAACATTAAAAACTTTCGGTAATAAGAAATAAATAAGTATCTTGGTGGTAAGTAAGTACTTACCTATAAAAAATTGTAATGAAATCACGACGACCGACCCCACATCTCGCGTCAATTGACGGCATCAGGGGCTCCCGTCATCGTAAAATAAACGCACGAAAATAACTACAATGAGCATATTCCGCTCATTTTACTACGACTATAAAATTTTGGTACCACTTACCCAACTAAAGCATTGATATAAAATGCCAAAGATAATAATATCTGCGCAGTTTCCAAGATAATGTATAAAAGTTTTATACAATATAATTCAAAGAAAATATTGTATACTATTATGTAAGTAGTTTATATAAGATGCGAGATTTTCCGCTGTGAAAATATGATAGGTAGGTATTATGTAATTGGCTGTGAGAATATTTACCTACCGTATATCTACTGCGATCTTCAGCGTATCGAAATAACTGAAAAGCAATGGGTCCTTCAACAAAATAACTTCTTTTTTAAACCGAATATGTAAATCTTGTTAGTTTTGATCAATTACATATTATATTCCGTCACGACCCCATGCGACATTCTTCCGCAAGGGGTGTTTGAAGTTCGAAGTTTCTTTTCCGCTTGGAAACCTTGTGACACGGTGAAGGTTACTTTAATTATATCCGTACTAAAATAATACATAAAATCCATACTTAATATTATAAATGCGAAGCTGTGTTTGTCTGCTACGCTTTCATCATCCGCTCAACCGATTTTGATGAAATTTGGTACAGGGATAAATTGTATCCCGGGGAAGGACGTAGGCTACTTAACACGTTCACTGCGGATCGGGCCCAAATCAGCCTGCCGCGGAATTTCAGCTGGTGCGGCCGAAGAAAACTATGTCCCTCTCGCTGGTGCGGAACGATTATCTCAGGTGTTTGTAAAGGTACGACAAAGCCAAATATATATTAGAGATTGTGGTCAAAATTATAGGTGTTCCCTAGAAAAAAATCACAGCAGGCCTTTATCGGCCTATCACGCACTTGACGGTAAAAATATCAACTCTGTGCGGGAGGGGGCCTATTGTAGCCCGCCGTCCCAACAGGCAGTTGGCGGCCCGATACCGCACAGAGCGCCCGCGTCGCCAGTTAGTGTTGGGCAAGCTATCGTAACTGTCGTACGTCGTGTTTGATTTTACCCATCAAAGTGTGCACTTTGACAATGCACGGTGATGAGATTTGACTATTTCAAGACCTATGTTAACTTTTTCATTTTATTTGAGAATCTATTTAATACACAGTGAACCCTGTAGTCAAACTCATACGGTAAATGAATCACAGAATTTACTTTATTATTTTTTAATATAAAAAATCATTTCAGGAAATCGAGTAACACCTACGGCCGATCATATCCTTGAGATGAGCGCTAAACGGCGAAATTGTGCAGGGTGCTATGTAAAACTGCGGGAAACCACGACGAGTTAAAAAAGTTAAAAAAAATTAAAACATACTGCAGAATTTGCAAGCAAAATCTTTGTGCGAAATGTTTTAAAGACAGGCATTAATAAATAATTAAATAAACAATTTTTCATTTCTTTACTATAATTCTGTTTTATTTTCGATATCCCCTTATTTTTGTCTTTCCCATCACTACTAAATATACTTTCTAGTGCGGTTCTGGTCGATATCGACCCGCCACTTTCCCTGGTTTATTTCTCATTTTCTGTTCAGCAGATCCCGGGGCGAATCAAATCTAAAGAAGTTGGTGGTTTCAAGGTTGTTCCAACAGTCCAAAAACTGCTCACCTACATTATATTTTCGCAAACTTATAGCATTTTAATCTAACCTTGTGCTGACAGGTCGAAAAAGACCTACCCCGCACTGGTGGAAAAATCATTGGGGGCACAATTTGGCCCGCCGCCGCACCAGACGAAGGTTTAAGATTTTACTTGCCGCAGCGAAGGTGTTAATATCCCGGAAAATCAAAGAATTCCCGCGGGAATCAAAAAAATCTTAATCCTGGCGGACGAAGTCGCGGGAATCATCTAGCAGAATACTTTAATGTAACATCATTAAATACCTATACTTTAATGTAACATCATTAAATACCTTTACTATCATAAATTTGAAAGTTTGTTTTCACGGCATAGTTGCTCTCGAACGATTTTGACAGAGACATACTCGTAGTTTGCGTAGCTCATAATTCATAATTTTTATTTTCCCATATCATAGACCTACTTTTTAACTCGGAGAATGATTGCGTTCCTATGGAATTTTTAAAACCTAAATCCACGCGGTCATCAAATAGTGCTTCCTTTTCCACTACGTTTCCGTTTTTCTCCATATTTTATAACATTTTGGTACAAACAATAAAAAAAAAAAGTTAAATATAGATAAAGTAAAAGTTTTTACAACCTTCGAGGTTTCGAGGGTCGTATTGCTTTCAGTTTAGCAGCCAAAATGTTGGTACATAATTTTTCGAGAGTTTAAATGATATAGACTTTATAAAAATGTATAATTTAAATAAATAACATTTAAATTGCTTTTTTTTGCGCCAGAAACAAAGAAAAAACGAACTATCACGAAATAGGGGCCCGTTACCTTATTGGTCGAATTGCAGATGAGATTGCGTGATCAGACGTTAATGAAGTTGGAAAGAAAGCTCATCTCTATTGGAACAGACTTTATAGTCTGTTTCTAGGACAGGTGTTACGGGGTTTCGTTCATAGTCGAGAAGTAGGCTTAGGTATTAGATGGTGCCCGCGACTTTGTCGGCGTGGGCTTTTATTAGGTGCTAAAACCCGGTGAAACTCTTTCACTTTCCGGGGTAAAAAGTAGCCTAATACTCGTAGGTATGTCACTCTCCAACTCCTCAAATGTTCTCATGCCAAAAATCACGGCCTCGATTGAACGACAAACAAACACACTACAACACTTAGGTACCTACTACTACTACATTTGAGCACGTTAAGCCGTTGGTCCTGCGCCTGATCTCTCTCCGGTCGTATCGGATTTTCCTTCCCATCGGGCTATGAGAACAGAGAGTGCACCTGTGTACGCGCACACACTTGTGCACTATAATATCTCGCGCGCAGATGGTTAATCTCTCTGGAGATAGGCCGCCGAGGCCGAAATTATTTTATTTTTTACTACTTCTACTAACAATTAATGAATATTAATGTTCTATTTAATTTGAAAAATATAAATACGGTACAAGACCTACGTTGCAGGTCATAAAATCTTCAACAACTTAAATCCTTATGAACTTTACTGAAACTTAAAAATAACCGAGCTTGAGCAACTCTTCGTCAGTTTTCCCACGTCAAAAATCATTGGGGGCACAATTTGGCCCGCCGCCGCACCAGACGAAGGTTTAAGATTTTACTTGCCGCAGCGAAGGTGTTAATATCCCGGAAAATCAAAGAATTCCCGCGGAAATCAAAAATATCTTAATCCTGGCGGACGAAGTCGCGGGAATCATCTAGCAGAATACTTTAATGTAACATCATTATATACCTATACTTTAATGTAACATCATTAAATACCTTTACTATCATAAATTTGAAAGTTTGTTTTCACGGCATAGTTGCTCTCGAACGATTTTGACAGAGACATACTCGTAGTTTGCTTAGCTCATAATTCATAATTTTTATTTTCCCATATCATAGACCTACTTTTTAACTCGGAGAATGATTGCGTTCCTATGGAATTTTTAAAACCTAAATCCACGCGGTCATCAAATAGTGCTTCTTTTTCCACTACGTTTCCGTTTTTATCCATATTTTATAACATTTTGGTACAAAAAATTAAAAAAAAAAGTTAAATATAGATAAAGTAAAAGTTTTTACAACCTTCCCGTGTTCAATGCCCACTTAGCATACTCTTGCATCTAAGAGAGTAGTGAATAATGTATACAGCGCTGTATAGCCGGTGAGTATAAATAATCGCAGCAACTGCTTTCCTTCAGGTAATGACTGGAGCAATGCTGTAGTTTATTTTATTCTGAACAAGTTGCGCTTCTATTGATTTATCTTTCAATATTGTAAAGTGTAAAATCTTGCGCTGTATATCTAATCATTTTACCTATAGAAGGTACAGTCTCAAATCCATGCCAATATTATAAATGCGAAAGTATATCTGTCTGTGATCTTTACATGGCCCATAATAATGGCCTTTATTTATTTTACATAAATATATTATATATTTATCTTTACATGGCCTTTATTTAGCCTATTTTTGACGCAATTGGGTACAGAGATAGGCTATAGGCGATAGGCGCGAGTGAAGTCACGGGCATCATCTCGTATTTATCGGCCTATTACACTGCACTTATCAAAGGGCCCTGTGAAAATAGTGGGCGTGGACGCTTTTTGGCGTCAGTTATTACACAGCAATAAGGACCAATTTAGGGACCCTTACTCCCTAAATCATATTACACTACACTGATTTAGGTGTAATGGGCCTATTACACTGCAATTTTCAAAGAGTCCTGAGTTAAGGGTGGAACGTGGCTGCTATGTTGAGCGTCGCTTATTAGACAGCAATAAGGATCAAATTAGGAACCCTTTCTCGCTATATCTTTTTACACTACACTGATTTAGGTGTAAGGGCTCCTTGCAAAAGTGTAGTGTAATAGGCTCAATAGTCTCTATCTTAAAAGTTTCCATCTTGTATTTGAGATAGAGCTAAGTATCTAAATGAAGTTATTGAGTTATCTACTTACAATAAAACGGGATCGAGCGAGAAAATCTATAAATAAGTACCGACACAGATTTTGTTAAGAAAATTGAATCAAATCAGAAAGAAAGTTTTTACATTAAATTGATTTGATTTAATGAGCAGGTGCACTACTTGGATTGAGTGCACGTAACTATCAGTACCTGCTGTATTTTCTCCCACGTAATTTTATATTGCATTTAATTCTTGAAGAGAAATTGCGTAAATTCCAACGAATGTCGGATATAAATCTTTGAAACAGCTATATATAAATAGGTAACTTAATAAGTAACAGTAAGTATTTGTAAACAAAGGAACGTTAATCTAAGTACCTACTTAATTGTAAACCTAGATAAGTAGATATAAAATCTTAGATGAATAAACATTTACGTAAATATTAAGCATACCATGTTACATATTTAAAACATCTACAAACATTACACAAGTCTACAACAAGTTTTCAAAGTTTAAGCTTTCTTTTATGGCGTTATTTTTAGTTGTACTTTTCAGACAGTATTCTATGTTGGAAATCGACAAATTAACACCTTTTTTAGGAGTATTCAAGTACTTTTAAGTTGCGAAAGTTTACTCGCGTCGTTTGTGACATTTATTTTAAGTTTTAAGCTGGTTCACAAGGTATTTCAAGACGTGAATTTACGCGAGCTTTGTTTTCGAGGTGGGGAGGGACGTGGTCGCCCCGCGCGTCGTCGGCTCGCACTGGGCGGGAAATCGGAAAGCTCACACACTCCGAGCTTCGCGTAATATTACCACAGAATAGGTAATAGTACGCGCAAATTACCTGCGACAATGTCATGTCATATTATTTTGTAATACAATGTCTGAAGCCTGATTAGGTGCCTACGTTTGTTCGTTACTTATGCCTTACTAGCTAATGCCCACGACTTCGATTGAGGTTTTTTGGTTTCGGCTGGAACTCTTTATTTTTCGAGATAAGAAGTAGCGTATTATTCCAGACTATAATCTATCTCTATGAAAATTTCATCCAGATCCTTTCAGCCGTTATGGCGTGATTGAGTAACAAACATCCATCCATCCATCCAAACTTTCACAATATTGAAATTCTACGGGCAATTCTGAAGGGCAATTTTGACGATGTAAACAATGCAATAGCACACGTATCACACTGGTTTACTGTCAATAATTTGTTACTGAATGCTAAGAAAACCAAGTGCTTAGAATTTGTTCTACCTAATGTAAAGAACATTCATAAAATTATGATGATATATGGAGAAGCACTAAAAATGGAGAACTCCACAGTTTTCTTGGAGGTGACCTTGGATAATAAGCTTCAATAGGGCGCTCATATAGATACACTAGCGCGAAAAGTTATCTCGGCTGCTTTTGCTGTCAGGAAAATTAGACAATTTACCGATATTGAAACGGATAGGCTTGTGTCAGCTTTGTTTCATTTTGATTGTTAATTTATTTATTGATGAAGGTTTGATTGTACTGATATTTGACTCATTCGTGGTATTTCACTCAGTCAGTTCGTTCCCAACGCCATATTGGAATAACTTATAAATACGAATGTTTTACCATCGGTAGGGACCCGATCAGATCATAAATCTCCTAGTTGTCATAATTTATGCCCTTATGGCCGGGTGCTCCTTCCCCGATAGGTGGAAGGAAGCAACAGTGATAGGCATCCCTAAACCGGGAAAACCCCGTAACCTACCAACTAGCTACCGTCCTATAAGTCTACTCAACACGCTTGGAAAGGTGTATGAGAGAATTATCCTAAACCGGCTTAAGTCCGTCGTCGAAGAGAAGAAGCTCCTAAACGACGAGCAATTCGGCTTTCGGGCCAGACACTCTTGCGTTCATCAAGCGCACCGCCTCACGGAAGATATCTACACAGGCTTCAACCGCCTCTCCAGAGGCATCCCAACCGGAGTCCTCTTCTTTGACGTTACAAAAGCGTTCGATAGGGTTTGGCACGCCGGCTTAATCTACAAGCTTCACCATCTAGGCTTACCGATAAGACTCGTACGTCTGCTACGAGAATTCCTCTCAAATCGCACCTTTCGCTATCGGATAGACGGAACCCTTTCTTCCCCCAGACCGATCAGTGATGGCGTCCCACAGGGCTCAGTACTTTCCCCCCTTCTTTACTCGCTGTTAACCAGCGATATCCCCGCGTTCCCTCATGTCAGCACGGCCCAGTACGCGGATGATACCGCCCTATATAGCTCTTCGCCAAACCGCCTTTTTATTAGATCCCGTCTTCAAGCGGCAGTTAGTAGTTTAGGTGACTGGTTCCGCCGATGGAGAATCGAAGTCAACCCCGAAAAGAGCGCCGCTATGCTCTTTTGTCCCTCCGCGCGTAGGAAGAGGCTAGACCTCCCCGAAATCACCTTATACGGTCGCCCCATTCCCTGGCAAAAGAATGCCAAATACTTAGGTGTAACCTTTGATAGTAAACTCAGCTTTAACGCCAACATACGCCGAGTCCGTAACAAGGCTAGCTATGTTTTATTCCGCCTATATCCCATGATATGCAGCAAAAGCAAAATGTCCCTGCGACACAAAGTCACGCTTTATAAAACGTGCATCCGCCCTATTATGTCCTACGCATGTGTGTTATTCGCACACCTCCCTCACTCTCGATTTAACAGTCTCCAGGTCCTCCAAAACAAGTCCATGCGTATGGCCACGGGATCCCCGTGGTTCGTACGCAACGTCGATCTCCATAGAGATCTCGAACTCCCTACCATAGCCCAATATTTCAAGCAGCTCTCCAAAAATTATTTTGAGAAGGCAGTTAGACATCCCAACCCTCTAGTAGTTCAGACTGCATCTTACACCCCCGACCGAAATGACCCACCAGACAAAAGACGTCCCAAACACGTCCTTAACGACCCCGACGACCAAATCACCACCGACAATGCACCCTACTTAGGGCCACACACCAACACCAGTCAAACACAGCGTCTTCGCCAGCGAAGACGAGGACCCCGATATCTTACGTCACCCGGACGTGGTCTTAACCCACGGCCTCGGGGGCGTGTGGACTAATCTACTCCAACCGACCTCCCATTCATCCCAACGTCATCCTAAGCCGTGGTCCGAGCCTCATAGGAGGCGCCCTTAGGAAGACGTTGCCTCCCCCGATGTCATCGAGCCCTAGGGCTCTTTTCTCGGTGACGCTTAGCGCTCGCCCATCCCCCCGGTGACGCTGTAGCGGCCAGTAGGGCCTATGCAGCATACTCAATCCGAAAAAAGAAAAAAAACTGTAGGGAGTCTCCACCGAGACTCAAACGATTATTGAATACCTTCGGTGTTTAGATCGTTACCTTGTTTACGAGCCTGCGGTAGCAACTGCAGCCTGGTCAAATGATTTGATACGTTGTAGTATTGTTTAACTGAGTTTGAGCGCACCTCGCGGGCGCTTCGGGGGCCCTTCGATCTGCGCGCCTTGCGGGCGCTCCGGGTAGCGCTTCGAGGGCGCTCCGGGCATCACCAGCACGGCCAGCCGTGTGACGACAGGCGTTGCCAGAGCAGCCACCGGTTACGTATGCCCCTGTGCCGCGCTACCGACGAGGTCGACATCCGGAATTCCAGAGGTGACATCCTTACACTCAATAATGAGGGTAGAGATGGTCTTGATTTACTTAAGTAAAAACTTAGTCCAAGCATTAAAGTCCATTACTCCTGACTCGCACAAAATAACGACTATGCGGTTGCATAAAGTAAACGAATAGGCATGATGACAATAACCAAGAATCAATGAAATTATGAATTTATCTGATTCAATAGGATTCATCGATTATAAAAATAAAAATAAAAATATTTATTTTTCTATATGGCAAATCGCCATAATAGATTGAGCACCATATGGTCCTAAATCCGTAAAATCGGCTATTTATATATTAAGAACTTCATGACAGTTATTAGAGGTTATGTTGATGAAATGTTGTTTTTATAAAACTATACCTTAAAAGGACATGACCAGTAATTGCCCTCCAATTCGGGACAATGCACAGGATTTCCGTTTTTACAGTAAGGTTTAAAAATTCAAAACGAAATTATTATGGATTTATTATTCCAAATAAGGTCAGGGTTCAAATGACAAGAAAAAAACAGTACGTTTATTGTTTAAATCTTGAGCGTCCGCTTTCCTCTTTAAGCACTACTCCATTTTGACGTTCCATTATATCCATGTCTAATAATAATCTTGTAACCCTACATGAATACCATTTAAGTACCTTAGTCATTATATTATGAATGATTTATTTTTGATCAATTAAATAGTAATGAAAAGGAAATGCATGTTTTGTTTATAATTATTTTAATTTTTTGACAAATCTCAAACTAATAGATCGAACAAAGCATTTTGAAATACTGCGTCTAAAGGAACGCCCTTTCACATTGCATATGCCGCCATCTGTGGTCGAGTAGTTGAACTTGTTAACCAAAAGTAGTGAGTAATACTTAAAAATATTTTCTAGACTCACCACAATAACTAGCGCCATCTAGTGTGGGAAAGCAGTTTTTGGTGAAACTTTTTTTATTTATTTTCTCAGTTTTCAGAGCCTTCAGACTCCTGAAACTTTTTTATTTGAAAACTATAAAATATAACAATTACATTAATAAAGAAATAATACTTGAAAATATTTTTTTAGACTCGCTCAACACAATAAATAGCGCCATCTAGTGTGGGAAAGCAGTCTTTTGGTGAAACTTTTTTTGTTCATTTTCGCAGTTTTTCGAGCCTTCAGACTCCTAAAACTTTTTTATCTGAAAACAGTGAAATATTACAATTACAATAATAAAGAAATCATTGCTGAACATTGATTTTTGACACCTAGGCAAGCTGCCATAGTTCCACCGGTCAAGTCCTTTAATATGAAAGGTGATTGCCTAGTGATTAAGACGTCTGCCTCCTATTTGGAGCGTTTGGGGAAACGCCTATTACTTAATATACGTATTGTATTACGGGTACCTAATTGATTTTTAAGAGATAAAATCCTAACCTCAAAAGGACCGAATTTATTATTAAATTAGGACCTCAAACAATATTATTGAACACACACCATTTTACAATAACACTAATTTATTTAAACCAATCCAGGATCTCCCATATGACAATTCTGCATCGAAGGTTCGACATAATGTAACCATGGTACGCAGCACCATGGATACAATTTGTCGTAGCGGACATATGAATCTATTTAATCTAGTACAAATGACACTATTATGATGTCCAATCACAATGTTGGTCTAATTTTATTCCCAAAAATTACCGATTAATTATTACATTATCAGATTGTATAGTCTGATTAAGTGATTAATTTATCTCCGACTCGTGTTTTACTATCGCGGCATGGTATAGTTACCGGTTGAAAGGCCTTTGACATAATATCCATAAATAATACCTACAGTATTACTCCTTCTCCTGGAGACCGCAAGTTAACCACGCCAGCCGACGTCTCTTTGCTGCTATCGGCTCCCTGAAACGCTGGAAGGATCTCCTTCCAGTCAAAACTAAGATATCCTTAGCTGAAACACTCCTTTTACCTATACTGGACTATGCCAATAGCAGTTACACGGATCTCACTGAGGAGTTATTAAACAAGCTTGAGCGCTTACAAAACATGTGTATTCGATTCATCTATGGATTGAGAAAATTTGATCACATTAGTGCGTATCGTGCTCGTCTCAATTGGCTTCCAATTAGGTTGCGTCGAAATTTTTATGTTCTTTCTTTACTATTCTCGATCCTATATGCTCCTCATACTCCCAGCTATCATAAAGAACGTTTCAACTTTCTCGATGCCGTTCGCCATATGCAGCTGCGTTCTACCATGGATAATAAACTCAAAACTCCTAGCCATCGTACAAAATTTTACAGCAAATCGTACACGGTGTATGCTGTGCAGTTATGGGAATCTCTACCCAAAAATATTAGAAACTCCAAATCTTTGACTATTTTTTAAAAATAGTCTCAAAGAATATTTCCTTAAACAAGTCATGCCATAATATATAAATTATACTTCTATCGTAATTCGTTAAGATGCGTTTTTAATTTTATTTATATATATGTGTAATTTGTGTATGTTTATGTGTAATATTATTATTGTTATCTATATTTTATTTACATGTAATGTATATATGCAATACGTCTATTATATTTTTTATATTATGTGCTTACCTTGTATTGTATTCTGCCACACTACCCTACGTATCTTATTCGAACGTCTCACCAAAGGTTGCCTGGTAGAGATTGCTCAGTAAGCAATAAGGCCGCCTTTGCATAACTAGTTTATAGCTAACTTTACCTTGTATTTTCATGTGTGCAATCTATCTACAGTAATACCTTGATCTTTGTCAATGGATTCTGTAACTAGTTTGGTCAATTCAATTCTATTCATTTATTTGCTTTATATAGTGTTATATAATAATATGGTGTAATACAATCTGCCATCGAATGGCATGCAATATTATTAACTCAGTTCAAATGCATTCTTATTATATAATCCGTATTTTAAGTCTATGCCTGATAATAACTAGCTTTAATAATCAATTATAAAGAAATGTACTTTATACAATATTACATTATATTAAACTATTATTAAATTATTATTTTAACACAATAAATATTAGCTGTTTATACAAGCACAAGAATACATATTACCATTAAATAAAATTAAAAATAAATTCATTAACAATGAATTTGTTTAAATTAAGACAGGGTTAATATCTTTGATAGTCTTTTGAAGTTTATATTGAAATCGCCCTACAAAATGCGTTTATTTTATACATAACTAGCTTTATACTAGGTACAAGTAACCTATTTCTAAGCCTTTGTAGAGCCTGGCCATGAGTTTCACAATATTCGAAGTAGTTTTTTTTGACAAAGATGCAAATTTCCTTAATGTAAATACAGGATAAATAAATATCTTAAGTGCCTTGAACATGGGTTTACAACTATCCAGGAAATGTTCCCTACATATAACATTTATGCATTTTTTTGGAAGCTATTGAGTACAGACGACACATATCCATAATATGTTTTGTAATCAATTGCATAGGTTATTAATGTGGTATTTCCAAATGCAGTGGAAGTCTATTTAGTAGTGTTGACTTCCTTAATTATAACATGATTGTATTGAATTTTTATAGGTATTTTTCTTGTGAAATTTTAAACGCAATAATCTTTGTTTTCTCAGTATTAACTGTTCATTGGTTATTAACTGAAATATAGCAATAGTAGCTGACCTATTTCTCCTAAACCGTGCTGTGTTTCTGTTAAAATATTCAAACGTTCAGCTTAATTATACATAAGACATGGTTACACTTTTCACGACACTATCGGGACATACTGTGAGGAGGTATCGGACTGTTATAATATATTAACCTAATTTATCATAACATGACAAAGGTGTCATGTGAAGACTGTGTTTTTTTTATTATGTTTCAGGGCAAAGGTGTCGGTAAAGCGTTACTAATTTTATTTATTTTTGTTGGGCAAAGGTGTCCTTGCTTGGATGACAAAGGTGTCACAAAGGCACAAATATGAATAAAACTAATATAAGATGACAAGGTTGTCACAAAAGACTTATTGGTTTTATTTGTCTCTGTTGGACAAAGATGTCCTTGCTTAGATGATAAAGGTGTCTCGAAGGCACAGAGATTGATAAGGCTAATGGTTTTATTTGTTTCTGTGAACAAAGGTGTCCCTTATTATTGTGTACAAGACAAAGGCGTCAGCAAAATAATGCTATTCAAAGCTAATTATTAATATAAGCTTATTATTATTATTATCGTTACATTTACGGGACAAAGGTGTCCTATGTTGTTGTAATTGTAGTTACATATTTTTTTGTTTTTATGAAAAATAATTTAAAACGTTACATGGATGTGAGGACACATTTAATAACGGATGGCTGAATCTGTTAGCGGATATCTGATAATTATTAAGTGCCTAACACAATTTACTTTATTATCGTAGTAATATTAACGAATTGTCATATTTATTATTTGATTGAACAACGATGTTGACGACCGCCATTTTGTATTTTTCCGAGCAATGGTACCTTCATTCTTCAACGGTTGCGGTGTCAACACTAGCTGTGTCAAAATTATTTTCGATGTTAGACGCCACCGAGTTTCTTGCTGGTTCTTCTCGCTAGGACGTGGCATTCCGAACCAGTGGTTGATTCGTAGTTGTGAAAGTATTCATATTATACGTGATGATAAGTTTTTGAGATTAGTGGCTGTAACCTTAGATGTTTAAATATGTTTTTGTTAAAAGTTCATAAAGTGTTCCAGATTTTGAAAAGTACAACGAATGAGGTTAGTTGTATCAATTTACAATTTCTTGAGAATAGTTTGTATGTTTGATAAGACTGGAAGTTCAGCAGTTTACATATAATTATTATTAGTAATTATGGGCAAGAACGCCCCAGGCAAAAATGTCTGATCATGATTTTCATGATTTGGGGCATAAACGCCCGTGATATGACATAAACACGAGGACGTGTTGTTCTCAGGACGGCCGAACTGTCAGCTTTGCGTTTAAAGTTGAAATGAATTGTTACAAAAGTTAAAAGATTGTTAATTTATTTATTGATGAAGGTTCGATTGTACTGATATTTGACTCATTCGTTGTATTTCAGTCAGTCAGTTCGTTCCCAACGCCATATTGGAATAACTTGTATAAATACGAATGTTTTACCATCGGTAGGGAGTCTCCACCGAGACTCAAACGATTATTGAATACCTTCGGTGTTTAGATCGTTACCTTGTTTACGAGCCTGCGGTAGCAACTGCAGCCTGGTCAAATGATTTGATAATGTAGTATTGTTTAACTGAGTTTTGTAAATTAACTAATTACATTATCTCGTGGTTAGAGTGCAAATATATTAAGTGTTTTATTAATACCTACTTCTGGTTTGTTCTCCAACACTTGACACTTTGTGGGGCGGAGCAGCTGATATCCAATCCATTTTTATATTGCAGAAAAGAGCCATCCGTTCTATTTATGAACTCGGATCACGCGTATCACTTCGTGAAAAATTTAAAGAGATTGGTGTCCTTACAGTGCCTTCGCAATACATATACAATAATATAGTCTTTGTTAGGCAGGACATTAATCTTTATAAGCAAATCTAGGTGATACTCACAATCGATACACTAGAAACCGCCATAAGCTAGTAACAGCGTCGTATCGTGTGCGCAAAGTGCAGAAATCCTTTGTGGGGTCGAGTGTACGCTTTTATAATATGGTTCCCAAAGAGTTTCTGAATTTGCCATTACATAAGATTACATAGATTTAAAAACTGTGTTTTAACCTCTTAACTGGCAAGCGGTCAGTAAATGGCTTTTGGTGAATTTTGGGTTAACTGGCACGCGGCTATAACACCACCTATGTTTAATCGTGTCCCACAGCGAATGCCGACCTCCGCTTTACGAGGATCGTTACTAGGGTTGTAACGGAACCTCCCCTCCGCCTCCGTAAGTGCGGAACTTTCACAAGAAATCGTACCTCCGCTTCCGCATCCGCCATTTTTTTTGCGGAGTTGTAACGGGGATTTATTTACGTTGACTTAAAGACGTCAGTTACACCATTACAACAAGCAAAACGGCAACTGTCTTTAGAAGAAACCTATAACTATTAAAATTCTGAATAAAATATTTAAAAGCGAGAGTCGAAAAAAGCTCTCTGTGTTGAATTCCTTATTTCTTTCAGGGGACTTACAACCATCACTTAAAGCAGCATTATTTTAATATTGTTGACGCTCGTGTTTTAGAATTATAATTCTTATTTTAGGGACGTCAAGGTACGCCATATTAAACAGCAATTTAAAAATAATACTGGTGTAAGTGTAACTCTGTAGGTGTACGATATGAGGTAATTATTATCAGATGTTCGTATCAATAGCCTAATAGTTTATTACTTTGATCAACGTTGTTTGTAGTAGCCTTCCTCTCAGATCAGGGTGCGGTTGATATCCTCGTAAGTAAGTTGTAGCTTTGGTATTAGGTAAGTCTAAGCAATTATCATCACCATACCTATGTTGCAAGTAACAAAAATGCAAGCAACAATGATGCAAGTATGTTAAATTCATCTATTGACGTTCAAAAAGTGTGTCTTAGGTAAACAAATTACGTCCACTTGGATTTGATTAGACTGATTACTTTCATTTATTTGTATCTCACAGCACAACACTTTTTCATTACATCAATTGAAGAACAAATCATTTAAAGATGGCTTAACAGAAACATGGGGAAGCCCCTGGAGGCCCGTGGTGATGGCAAGTACCTACATACTTTGTCCTAAATGGCAAATAGGGGCGCGCACTCGAGGGAATCACCTTGCCATGAACTTTGTCAGTTGTCACGGCTTTCTTAAAGGAAAACTTTGGCCCACATGCAATAAGGGATAAACTTTTATGATGCTAGCTGATGCCCGTGACTTCGTCCACGTGGAATAAGTTTTTAAATTTCCACGGGAACTCTTAAATCTCCAGGTCCTCAACTATTCCCGTGCAAAAATCAGATTTGCACTTTCGCTATGATTATTGTGGTTCGAAATAAGTAATTGTTTTATATTTTAATTAATGTTATTTTAATTATGAGCATACGCTCGATTTATGTCCCGGTAGATTCAGAAGTTCCCTCAGAAATCGAAATAGGTACCTTAATCCACGTGGATGGGCAACATCTAGTTATGTTAGGTTCTATAGGTAGAATATAATAAACTTATGTTAATCATTTATCGTTGAAACACGGGCATTATCGACGATGAATTGATCAGGGCACGTCAGCCTGTAATCTGATCTGATACCTTCCTAGTTGGCGGCTGCTTGTGAACCTTGTGAATTTCGACTAAAGTAGGTAGTTATGTACGGATGGCTGCAGACCCTAACGATGCCTTGTGGTATATCTAGTAAAGGGAGGGAGGAACAAGAAGTTCCTGGGCAAAATATATTCTGTAGAACGCTGCTACAACAGACCTCAAACTGGAGGCTTAAGTGCGGAAACCTGCCCAGTACTAAACAATCTGAAGCATACGCAATATTTATAGACAGGCCCAGGCGACTTAGCACCGATGTTCTTAGAATCAGGTAATCATTAGAATCATAATGTTCTACAGGTTTTGTAGCTTAGAATCAGGTATACCTACTTAGTAGTAAGTAGGTATACCTGAAGTGCCAACTTAGATTTCGTAAGTAGTACTTACGAAATCTAAGTTGGCAGTTTGGCACAATCTTACCTACGTACCTATGCGTATACGTACGAAAACCATTAAGAGATTAATGGACAATACTATTTATAAGGCGAAAATAAGTACCAAACAAAATATACATTTTCTGATCTTTTCTGCTTTTAAATGGATTGAGAATTAAGCTCTCAATGTAACTTAATCAAGAAGTCATCAACTCGTGTGTGCTCAGAGCAAACCTAGCGCTGTGAAACAAACGCCACAGCCCATGCCGCACTGCAAACTGATTTAGCTACTACAAAGGAATGTAATCTACGTGATTACAGATAACATACATACTAAGTATACCTAAAGCTTAGTCGTCGCCGGAATTTAGTGCTGCATTCAATATTTGTTTCCGGAATATACCTAGACATAGTTCCGGATATAGTTTATAATTTTCTGAAAGAAATTTGGGTTTTATGTATCACAGTACAGTTAGGTCACCACAGTCGTGGTGTCGGAGCCAAAATTAAAGTAAATAAAAGCTCCGCCTGAAATTTTCCATATAAGTCTAATTATAATGGTGCTTTCATCATAATTATTTAAACTATTATCAAATCTACGTTTTGTACTTACCATTGCCATATTTATACTCATATATTACCATTCCATTTCCATTGCATTCCGATGACTATACAAAACATACTATCATTAGTCATTACGAGACGAAAATCTGTTTTTCCGTCGTCTCAAAACTACTGACCTGGTAACGAATATAAGTTTAATGGCGTCATCGTTCAAATTAGCAGATCACGTTTATACATCGAGGATCACGTTAAATCAGCTCGCTTTGTCGTAAAATAATGTCACGTGGCGTAACACTTTCATTTACACATGTTTCGGCCAGCTATATATGTTGTAGGTACCTAAGCTGCGGTAGAGGGAGGAATGGCCTGGCTGTGACAGTGCATATCAGTGCGGTTGTTAAGCAACGTTGACCCAAGTCGGTAACTGGATGGGTGACCTAATTTGGAGGTTGGATGGCCTTTTCGTGTCCTTCGTGCCTCGTAGAGCACGTTAAGCCGTCGGTCCCGGTTATTATCACTTTCATCTAAAATACAAAAACCTAAAGGTTTCAATAACCTAAGGGTTTAAAAGGGTTAGTCGATTCGTATGCGGAAGGACGTGGGACTGGGAAAACTCCGCATCATCATTCAAAAAAAATATTCTACCATTATGTGATTAATGGAAAGGGGTCACGAACCTCAATAATGAGGAATGAAACACAGAGAGAGAGAGAGAGAAGCAACAGTAGGTACATGTGTTTCTCTGTACCAAATCGTAAAATCCACCGTATAACAAAACGTCGCCGTTGTGTAATCTGGCGGCCACCGTACAGCTGGATTGTCGATACATTCCACTATACGGCTGCTCTCATGTAGCAGCATTATAATTATGTTGGATTATCAGGTGACCATAATACTCGCTACCCTTCATTCAGTTTTGTCGACTTCACCTTCGTTTCGCTACGGCTAGCTAGCACAATAATGAAGATCGGGATGCGTTGATTAAATGCGGCGCGACAGCGGATTTTCGTTCAACCGCATTACAATCTGGCCGAACATCATACCGCCGTATTGCAAAACGGCGCCGTTTTGTTATACGGCTAACATATTGTACGGCGGATTCTACAATCCGGCTGCGACATTCTACAACCACGTCACGATTTGATACGTTTTAATGTAGATACATTTTTTGATTTCGTGGATGGGGCAAAGTCATCAAAATCAAATAAGAAAAATTCGTATTCATGGAGCGCGAGTTGCGACCCTTTAGGAACTCTAATAAGATTAAAAATATAAAATTAGTTGGGACGATATGATACCGCAACGTATTCTCCCTCCAAAATATAAGAATAACGTTATTTTGGTTGCCAAATTTAAATAAAAAAATTAAATACTAAAATGATAGAGACGCTGTTTTTTTATCGAAAGGAAAGACGTCTCGCAACGTTTTAGATGGCATCCTAACTCTTCACATTTTGTAAAATTTAATTAAAAAAAATATTGAATTCGCATTGAGATCGCAGTCTAGCAATGGAAACCTATGTTATGTACCTATACTTGTGGCTTGAAGTAATGCCTACTTGTGGCTTGGACTAAGTGCGCCTTAAGTTTTAGTACTTACCTACTTTAATATAGGTACGAAATCAGCAATTTATTGAGCTTTACGTGCCATAATAAAATTGGAGAAGTTTCATGATGTTGTGAATATCATATTTAACACAACGGAAGTAAAATATAGATTAAAATGAATAAATCAGTGTTTTTTTAAATCCATCAATAAATGACTGAGAAATGACGATTTAAAAGTTTAATTATTTAATGTCCACCGATTGCTGTATCTTACCCGAGAGAGAGATTGTGTGAGTGAGTTTTAATAACTAGCCGAGATTAAATACTTCAAAATTATTTTAATACACAAATTAAGTGCTATTAACTTATTACTATATTAAGTTATTTCAATTAAGTTACTTTTACTCGGCTTTATAAAGTCGGTTGATAGAGTGGTGTGACGTCACGCCACCAGTCTTGCAAGCACAACTTTAAAGTTCCATAACTTTTTCATTTGTTGGGATATTTTAATGATTATTTCATATTTTTGTTTTATTTTGTCTTAATTTTCATAATCAATTTAAAAAAATGGTAAACTTCTCCAATAAGTCGATAAAAATAGAATAATTTTGGAAATAAATTATTCAACTTTCCATTCACTTCAAAGCTGCGGACATAAACATTAATTAAGCATTCTGAAAAGCAAAATGAGTAGGAAGTTGGTCGAGAATCAAATAAACAATAAACATCGTTATCCTTTGCAAGGCGAACTTTGACGGAAATAAATTGCTTACTTACCAGTCAGCCATCCGTACCGTATATTGTACCTATAATACATAATATTGACATATTTCTTTAACCAATCAAATCAAAACGTAAAGGACAACTGAACAAATACGTTATAGCACTTATTATTTTTTCAGTACTTTTAACTGAGAAATAGGTCTGGTCTAGGTTTGACCAATAAGACTTCTAACTATGGTTCTTGCCTGGGTTCTAACACATAATATATCAATAACAAATGACGTAACTGTAGTTTTCTATAGGTTAGCGTTTCTTCTTCTTATTTCTTAAAAAAGGATGATGCCACGTCATCGTGCGTGCAGACGTGAGACGACCTCGAAACTGAAATATTCGATACCTAATCTTAATGAGCGGTTATCAATGGGTTACTTTTGTACCTTCCTATTGTCCCACAAACTTATTTGACCCGGTGACAGCGTCGCTAGTATCTAAGTACGTAAAAATAAAATTAAAACAAAAACTAGCAGGCATAAAAATTAGTTCAAATCTTCGCCACCGGGTCAGATAAGTTTGACGGACTGTAATCCAATGAATGGAGAATATATTACTAAGTGCTTATTAATTTAAAAAGAAATTTCTCCCGTGTGCCTTTGGGGAATCGAATCAAGACATAGACATTTGAGGAAACCCGTACAAAGATTCCGTTTGATTTTGATTAGGATCAAGGTTAATTGGGGTGAGGTAGATTAAGGGTGGAGGTGTAATGTAGGGTAAGTACATTAAAGACGTGAGGGTAGGTTATGATAATGTATTTTTTGTCAACCTGACGTGACGGTGTCAGCTGTCATTTTTACCTCTCGTAGTAAATACTTTATAAATTGGACGTGTTTCCTTTCCTCACATACCTAATATATAATACCTATTACCTACTAGGAAGAAGTATTGGTCGAACCAATATTCAGTCGGCTCTGAATGCGATGAGTCCCTATCCAACCGAGCCTAATTCATTAAATATCCAGATTACCTAAATCGTACCTGATTAATAGATACAGGGCAAACGCGAGGTCAAAGGTTAATGATGCGGAGCACGCAACACCAAATCCCAGAATAGAAATCCATTGATTAAAGCGGCAGCATATTGGGCAGTTATTTACCCTTTTAGCCGGTGTCGGGGTTAGCCCGCGGCTAGCTGTCTCTAGGCCGGATATAGAACCGCACCCACATCCGGCCGGGCCCCTGTGGACTACGCCATCATATGTCCGCTCCATCTGATGTGATTTATATTCGTTGGCCGAATTAACCACTTTCACGTAACACAGGTTTTGACGATCTCCCTGGCGCAGTGGTAAGCTCTGTGGTCTTATAGGGAGGTCCAGAGTTCGATTCTCGGCAAGGTCAATTTGGAAATTTATAATTTCTAATTTTTTCTGGTCGAACCACTTCCTTCTTGGTCAAGGGCAGGTGCCTTTTTTCGTTTCGTTGCAGGCGACCGAAAATGCAACCTTCCTTCCTTCTTTTTCTGGTACATATAGATGATTCAATTACTCAATAGTATGAATTAGCTTCATACTTGAACGGTTATTTCTCTGGCGCTCAGAAGCCACTGCAGTGTGCTTCGGTTTTATTTTTCTAATCCTCGGGATTTTGTGAAAATCCTTTCATATCGGATGCCTCCATCGCATGCAAATTAACTGTCTCGAGTCGAGCCTTAAGGCTGTATAGCTTATCCTTATCTCAACACTATCAATTTAGGCAGATTGGGCATCGCACAGTAT
The DNA here is from genome assembly GCA_964035005.1 of Erebia palarica. NCBI lineage: Eukaryota > Metazoa > Arthropoda > Insecta > Lepidoptera > Nymphalidae > Erebia > Erebia palarica. The sequence continues at coordinate 17,361,983 of OZ035989.1, forward strand.
CTTTTGGCATTTTATTTTCAGAGTTAAAGAAAAAAAAGTAAGGATTTGACCTACTTGAATATTCAATTTCATCAAAATCGTTTACGATACGCTACGTTACGCTTGAGCGTAGTAGACAGATAGATAGACAGACGGACACACGGGACACACTTTACCAATTATAATATAAATATGGATTAGCAATTTCCGCAATTGTAATTATAATCTAATCTAATATATATATATAATCGGGGATCAACGCACAGCCTAAACCGCTAGGGTTATTAACTTGAAATTTTGACAGTAGGTTCCTTTTGTGTCGTAGGCGCTCACTGAGGAAGGATTTTTCAAAATTCCACCCCTAAGGGGGTGAAATAGGGGGTGAAAGTTTGTATGAAAGTCCGTCATTTCTCAAGTTATATCCATGAAACTTGGTATACGAGCTACTGGTTGAAAATGAAGAAATACGACGTGTTTGACAGTTTTTAAAAATTCTAACCCCGAAGGGTTGAAATAGGGGATGAGAGTTTGCATGATAGTTCTTCATTTATCAAGATATTCTCAAGTTATATAAACGAAACTTGGTATTTCGGCTTTCGATAAAAATTAAAGAATTACGTGTGTCGCAGTTTTTCAAAATTCAACCCCTAAAGTGGTAAAATAGGGCTTGAATTTTTTTATTACAGCTATAGCGATGAAATTTGGTATATGAGCTGCGAGTTAAAAATCAAGAAAAACTTATTTCACAGTTTTTGAAAATTCGACCCCCAAAGGGGTGAAATAGGGGATGAAAGTCGGTATGAAATGCTTTCATTTCTCAAGATATTTTACAAGTTATATCAACGAAACTTGGTATTTTGGCTAACGGTAAAATATAAAGAAGTACGTGTGCCACAGTTTTTCAAAATTCAACCCTCAAAAGGGTAAAATAGGGGTTGAAAGTTTGTATGTAAGTCCTTCATTTCTCAAGTTATAGCCATCAAACTTGGTATATAAGCAGCGGGTTAAAAATTAAGACATGCATGTATCACAATTTTTCAAAATTCAACCCCCAAAAGGTTTAAATAGGGGTTGAAAGTTTGTATGAAAGTCCTTCATTTCTCAAGTTATAGCCATGAAACTTGGTATATAAACTGCGGGTTTAAAATGACGAAATACGTGTTTCACAGTTTTTCAAAATTCGATCCTTAAAGGGGTGAAATAGGGGATGAAAGTTGGTATGTAAGGCCTTCATTTCACAGGGCATTGCTCAAGTTATATCAACGAAGCTTAGTGTTTTGGCTTTCGATAAAAAATAAAAAAGTTCGTATGTCACAGTTTTTCAAAATACAACCCCCAAAATGATAAAAATATAGGGGTTGAAAGTTTTTATGAATGTCCTTCATTTCTCAAGTTGTAGCCATAAAACTTGGTATATAAGCAGCGGGTAAAAAAATGAAGAAATACGTGTTTCACAGTTTTTGAAAATTCGATCTCTAAAGGGGTAAAATAGGGGATGAAAGTTGGTTTGTAAGGCCATCATTTCACAGGATATTGCTCAAGTTATATCAACGAAGCTTAGTGTTTCGGCTTTTGGTAAAAAATAAAGAAGTACGTGTGTCATAGTTTTTCAAAATTCAACCCGCAAAAGGGTAAAATAGGGGTTGAAAGTTTTTTATGAAAGTTCTTCATTTCTCAAAATATTGCTTAAGTTATATCAACGAAGCTTAGTGTTTTGACTTTCGGTAAAAAATAAAGAAGTACGTGTCTCACAGTTCTTCAACATTCAACTCCCAAAAGGGTAAAATAGGGGTTGAAAGTTTGTAAGAAAGTCTGTCATTAATTTTTAAGTTAGAGCCAATAAACTAGGTATTTTTTGGTAACTTGGTTGGGTTTTTTGGAATTTTGGTTTGAAATGGAGAAATACCTGATTCACATTTTTTTGTAAATTTTATCCCCAAGGACGTGTAATAGATAGTTAGTCCTCCAATGACGCCGCAACAGATTAACGTAATTTTTTGCTTGGGTATAGTTGAGGATCGGGATAGTGGCATAGGCTACTTTTCATCCTGGAAAATAATGAATTGCTGTGGGAATTGAAAAAAAACTTATGCCACACGAACGAGTGACGCTCAAACACACCCAGAACGGCTGAACGGATTGATTTGATGAAATTTGGCAAAGAGATAGATCGTAGTCTGAAATAACACGTAGGCTTCTTTGTATCCCGAAAAATTTAAGAAGTCCCGCGGGAACCAAAAAAACCTCAAATGAATGTTTGTTACTCAATCACGCCAGAACGGCAGAACGGATCTGGATGAACTTTGATACAGAGATAGATTATAGTCTGGAATAACACATAGGATACTTTTTATCCGGAAAATTAAAGAGTACCCGCGGGAACCAAAAAATCTCAAATGGATGTTTGTTACTCAATCACGCCATTACGGCTAAATGGACCTAGATGAACTTAGCACAGAGATAGATTATAGTCTGCAATAGCCAATAACACATAGGCTACTTTCTATCCCGTATAATTAAAAACAATTCAATCCACGCGGACGAAGTCGCGGGCATCAGCTAGTATATATATGGATATCTAGCGCTGACCACTGCAACAGAGAGGTCGTCAAAAGTATTTCGGCAGTTGATTAAGCTATCTCGATCGTTGCGGCGTCATCGCGTGGCCTTCCAAGCGAAAGTAAAGATGTATAAAACTTGCACTAATGCTTATGTATTCCGCAGACAGCGGCTGTTCCATCAAATGTCAGTAAATACCAAGGCTGGGCCGGTGCGGGGACCGACATTTTAACACGTGCAAAGGCCAAAATACCTATTAGGTACTGTTTTTTTTTAAACCAAACTACTTAGTTCACCAACGGAGCAATTTGGGTTTTTTTATTCCATCACAAGTTAGCCCTTAGCGGCGATCTCACCTGATGGTAAGTAATGATGCAGTCTTAGATGGTAGCGGGCTAACCTGTTAGAGGTATGGCAGTTACGTTAAACCCATACTCGTAGCCGTTTTCTACACGGCATAGTAACGGAACGCTTGGCAGTAGGTACGTCTTTGCCGGTAGGGTGGTAAGTGGTAACTAGCCACGGCTGAAGCCTCCCACCAAACAAAAAAGGAAAGGTTCATAAAGCACTTCGGTAAGTGACTATATTATTTATAAAACCTTAAGTGGTAGATTCTTTTGACTTATCGTAATTGGCACAAGTTGTCCTACTTGAAATAAATCATTTTCATTTTCATTTTTAATTTTCCATGATACCGATGGTAGATCAAGTAATGAGTTATAGTTAATTGCGTGTAATCAGTCCGCCGCGCCCGCCTCGCGTGCTCCTGATATTACTCGGACACCGGACTTGTGGATACGTAGGGTTATCACTCAGCGCCAATTGAAAATTCTACGGACGCGTACGAAGCGATTTGCTTTTATCATTTCTAATTCGAACCGCTAGGATGTGGAACGCCTTTTTTTAGAACGCGTCTTTCACTCAGCTTATAATATTGGTATCTTCAAATCCAAAGTGAATAGGCGTCTTCTAGGCAAGCGTAGCTCCACCTTAGGCTGCATCACTACTTCCAGCAAGTCTGATAGCAGTCAAGCGCTTCTATAAATTAAAAAATAACCCGTCTTTCCGGCTTCCGGTTGCACGCATTTCGCGCAGGATGTTGAGGTTCCATTTAATTCGTTTTTAGAATTAAATGATGCTCACAACCCGCAAATATAAATTTGCCGGTATATTGCTATCTCTATTTAGCTGATGACACATGATTGCGTGCAAACGCGATAGCAATATGAGCGTACAGAATTTGGTATACGTTTAGTCTTGTTCCGTAAATACCAAAAATGATGAATGATAACTTGTTGTGTTTTTCACTTCGTGTTGTTATTCGGAACTTGACAATATAGGCTATGCTCCTGATCAATTAGTACGTAAGATATCGTTGGTTTTAATATGATACAAATAAGGAGAAAACATGACATTTATGTTGCAAAAACATGCAAAACGCTATGCGCTTACATTTAATTTTGGGATAGTATCTTGAAAACATAAATAATCGCATAATATGGTGGAAATATTCTCGAATTACGAATTATTCTGGTATTACGTTTGTATGGACAATTCACCCTCCGCTGGCACCTTAAGTTTAACGATTTAAGTTTTAAAAAATGAGAGAATATTTTCCGGATTAACCTTTGTCTTACTTTATATCGTTTAACGAGGCATATTGTCTACGCAAAAAAGCCCGACGATTCGTTCCTCCGTTGCGGCTTGATTGAACAAATAACACACTTTCGCATTAATACTTAATGTAGACGTATTTAGGATTTAATATTTAAAAAAAAACACAATTTTTTGATTTAAAGTTTCTCATTATACATATTCTTATAATTCCGTGAATTTTGACCGGAATTCTTGGGTTGTATCTGTCAACCCTAGGTGTCTGTGGATTGTAAAGATTTATATTGCTTGTTATGAGGTAGGTAATGCCTGTCCACAACCTTGGCCAGGTGGGGGTTGGGTTCGTGGAAAACCGATGAGTTAAAATCTAAAGGCAAAACCTTTCAACAACCATTGAAAAACAAAGTTTTACAGATGTTATATTTATACGTAACTATTAGAACTAATTTAAATTGATTTATAAAGTTACTATTTAACTCAAACCCTTAGGAGTATCCATAATCCATATCCACTGTCTCTCTGCTACGCTTTCACGGCCCATCTATTAAAGCGATTTTGATGTTTGGTATAGCGGTAGGTTACATTCCGGGGAAGGACATAGGGCACTTTTTATACCGGAAAATTAAGGAGTTTCCCCGGGAATCAAATAAAACTTAATCCACGCGGACGAAGTCGCGGGCATTATCTAGTACTTAATATAGGAAAGATTAAAATAATAACTTTTATACTTCTACCATACCTTTACAACTGTTTTGATCATACTTTTGCGGGTCTAAAGTCAGTCTTCATGCCCTAGGGCCGTAATCTAGTCGATCGATCGCCCAACTAGTTGACCAACCCCATACTGTAAATATGCACAACAGAGTCTAGGCTCCAGACTGGTCGACCAAACGATCGTACCATTTGACATAAAAGTTTTTAAACCAAGGAGTATGTGTACCTGCATAAACACTGGCAGCATGAAAAGCAAAAAGTTTGAAATAAAAAGTTTAATGTGTCTTTTCTTTTTATTATTTACTAGACCTATGTATCCTACTTACTATGATTTGCAATAAATATCTAACTAACCGTTACAGTTTGTTTTACTGTTATGGTAGAAGTATAAAGTAGAGTATACACCACCGGGATAAAGCAGTTTTTTTCTTGGGCGCTTGAATCCATCACTGCACTCAGGACTCAATCTTAATTCCCTCCCTTTGATGGGGAATTAACTTATAACACCCTCGCTGCGCTCGGGAGTTAAATTTGGAGTCCTTCGTTACGTTCAGGATTCAATGTAGCGCCCGTGACCTAAAACAGTGCTTTATCCCCTTGGTGTATAATCTACTATTGCATAATCTGTTTTGGTTGTCAAATAAATAAATAAACTATAATAATTTTCTTCAATTCACGTACGTATGAAGCTAGTAGTTGACTGGGGTTTTGGTGGTTAGTGATGATGCAGTCTAAGATGCAAGTGGGCTAACCTGGAAGGGGTATGGCAGTAATTATTATACCCAACTCAAATGTTATTTTTCCACACGTAAAAAGTAAAATTCTGACTGTCTCCAAACCCTAGTTATATGAAATCTCAGGTCAGAGTTTTCAAATTCACATAGAGATTACTTCTTGCAAAAAGTTCTCAAATTTCGGTTGGATTAAGGTTGAGGTTCTATGCAACGCAGAAAAAACTGGATGAATCTCGTTCAAAAATTTTGAAAATCGTATTTTTAAACCGCACGTATAGTAAGTAGGTAGGTATTTGTGTAGATAAGAGAATATTTGCGGTGGGAAAGGCGTTAGTTTTGCTATTAGAAGCATGACATGTGGAATGAGAAGGCGCGGCGACACGATATACGCCGTCCTTTCATTTTCACAGTTATTTCGTTTATAATTAACTTCATTGCAGGGAGTGGTCTGTCGTGCGTAATTTTACGTGATTCTTGTTATTTATTTTACACATACAATATTTCAAGTTTGAACTTTGACTATTTTAAATATACCTAAATATAATAAAATAACTAAGTATCCCCACTAATAATATAAATGCAAAACTGTCTCGTCTGTCCATCCGTTCATTAGTCTGTCTGCTTCGTTTCACGTCTCATATTTTCAACCAATATTTTCGAAATTTGGTAAAGAGGTTGCCGAGGAAGGATAAAAGCCAAGAGTTCCCGGAGAAAAAAAAACCTCAATCGACCCGGACAATGTCGCGGGCGTCACCTAGTTTTTAATGAACCTCAAATGAGCAAACGAGTTCAATTTTTTACACGACTGGTTGGTATATTAATAAACATAATTAGGACGAGTAGGTATTAAGGAATGACGATGGAATGGTATGATGATAATAATTGATGATGCAATGGAATCGTAGTGCGATATCCGTGTCTGTCGTAATCTATATATTGAAAATATTAAGGTTAATATGTTGTCGTAGCAAGTTTGCGTAGAGCCGCAAAGTGTAGCTAAGCCGCGCCGTAGGCACACCTACGAAAACTTATTTTTAAGTTTTGTAACGATAAGTAGTTATAATTTACATAATTTGTTAATTGTTACATTAAAGATTTATGAGACCAATAAATATGTCTCTAGGTATAGTATTTAAGTTGGTCAAAGTTGAAAATCCTGTGGTACAATTCACGATATTACATGGTATTCATAGGTTCATAAGAAGTTATAGCGCACATTTAGAATGGAGACTTAACTCACTAAGTGGAATGTGCTTGACTTTTCTCCTACTTAATAGGAAATTACTTCATTATTTAAAAAAGTCAACCATACGTACATTGGCTCTTTTCAAGTCTCTGACATTCAAGTAGGAAATTAGATAGAAGCCGGATGGATAGGACTCTGCTATCGGGCGCCCTCACGACTATAATATTTATATTTTCTTTGAAAAAGGAATCCCGCTTATCCCGGAAGCACATAATTTTTTTTGCAAGATAAGCTTGCTTAGTGCAAAGCAATGGAGGTCTAGGTTGGAACGCGCTATAACTTACCCAAAGACTTCCAGCTCTTCGTGGTAATCTGCAGCCATCGCCAGAAACGAAGAATATATCGACAGCACAATTCGAATGCTCTCTCGAACCAGGGAGAGAGTCTGTTCTGTCTTTCATCATCTGAAAATATAAGATTAAAATCTATTTACACTGAAAACAATTTGGAGCAGCGCAGACTTGCACTATGACAATCGCGCAAACGTGGTAACTAGCCACGGCCGAAGCCTCCTACTAGGCTAGAGCAGAGAAAATTCAGAAATTACAAATTCCCAAATTTACTGAAGAGAATTGAACTCCGGACCTCCCTATAAGAACACAACGCTCACCACTGCGCTAGGGAGGTCGTCAAAACGTTTTGTCAAGTCCAGGCCGAGGTACCTACTACCTACCCTACTTACGTTTTACCCCGTAGAATCAATATGTCAAGTTGTTTTGAGAAAATCCATGCGAAGGAAGTCGCGGGCGCAATCATTTGATAGAGCAAAACTTTTCTAATTATTCGCATCATATAACGCGTACCTATATCAAATAACTCATATTTATATGAGTTATCTATAGAATCCTGCGTCATTGACTTGCCATTGATAAATTTGCAACAGATAGGTATTATAGGTACCGTATATATATCAGTTACTTAATTATTATTGTTATTAATTTCAAGTTGTATTGTGTCATTTCTATTACTTAGAGAAAGTACTTCATTAAATTTTTGAATTAAATAAATAAATAAAATACTCACCGTGGGAAGGTTGTAGGAACCTTATCAGATTAAATAATTATTTTTTTAGGTGTAAAGGCTGGCCACAAAAAAAGATCAACAAAAAAAGATCAACGATACCAACGCATGGCGGAAACGTGTGTATCAGGCCTTATGTAAAGATGTATCTAATGATTTAAAAGCTAACCTGAGAGCCTTAGCAGTAAATGAAATAGAGTCACATCTCTTATTGGCCTCAGCCTAACATCTCGCACTTCGTATTTGTGAACCTAAATTTACTCAAAAATCGAAGATAGATTCGTGCACCTTTATGCGAGCTGGTCTCTTCGTATAAATCCATACATATTTTACAGTTAAGGATATTATTATAACCTGGTATCCCTAATTTTAGAAACGTACCTATTATGTACGTAAGTACTGGTTTACCTCGCCCGTGGCCTCGATTAGTGACTCCCAACATTATGTGGGTATATGAGTAGATAACCTAGCTACATATTTACCATTTTTACGAGGGGTATGTATACTAATATACCTACATTTCAACAAGTACGTATCTTATATATTTGATGTTTAGTGTGTACCTACCCTTATCTTATCAACCGTTTCTTCAAATCCCAGACAGGATGTTATTACTTACACTCAACGGCATGGAAACTTGGCAACCTTGTTTTTTTGATACATACGCCATAAAATATTTTTTTTGTTATTAAATCCATGTTAGTGGATAAAAAATGCACTTTAAAAAAAATATACATTATCTAAAAACTTTTCGTTGTAAAAACATCCAACAACATCCAGTTCTAAAACACAACAAATTTTAAAATCACTAAAATCTCTCAGTCCCCTGTACATTTTAATAACGTGTGTTTCCTCTTTTTGCCCTGTTATCGACCTGCATGCGACCTGGCGTCTTTTGAATGATGTTTCTGACATGGATTTGCGATAGGATCTCCCAAGCGGTCACCGCTGCATTACGTAGCTCGTTGATTGTTTGCGGCGGGTAGGGAGAGGATTCTATCCTTCTCTTGAGCATGTCCCAGATGTGTTCTGTCGGATTTGAGTTCTGGCTATCCGCTACGAGCAGGCCACTGCAGTTTTACCAGGCCTTCGTGTGTAGCTGCCAATCTCCTGGTATCATTTCAAGGCGTACGCCTTGAAATGATACCGTAATACCGGTATTTACGTACCGAATAGCCCCTTAACGTTGTGTCAGCTCTTGGTTTATTAAGGCAACATATCGTGCAACTTGCGCTGGTGTTAAAGGCATTTTTAATAGCACGATTAAGTCTTTAACTAACGCCACAAAATCACAAAGAAACAGTAACGCAACAATGCACTTTACACAAAACCAAATCAAAGTTTCGAACTTAACTGATCAAATGACCCAATTTGACTAAAAGTTAAAAGTAACAAGCGTAAGCCCTCAAATTTTATGAATTAGGTAACTCTCTTGAAATAAAGGTAAACCGTTTTTTGTTCTGCCTTCATGGGAAACATCTGTTACAAACACAAATTGTTGAAAACGCTTGATAAAAGCTTGGCCAAGATTCCGTGCCGCTGAGTGTATTTGAGAATTATACCAACTACTTAAACATGCTTAAGTAAGTAACTATATCTACTTCGAATTTTGGTATCTCCAAATTCAAATTAAATAGCTCGGTACCTTTTGAACGAATGTAAAAATGTAGTGTTTCAGATAACAAATGTTCGGATAACATGTATCATGAGTAACATGTTAGGTATCTGCCCTGATAGTTTTTCTTATGAAATGAAGAACCCAGCTTTCCTGAAATCAAGTTCTCAGGTTTAAGCGATTTTCAACATTTTCACCGCTCCATGAAGCTGTTAGGAACTGCCAAATATTCTCAGTTGGACGGCTATGACCAAGTAGGTACCTATGAGTTTAAAGTTCGATTTGCCACCATACGTCTTTACCTACGTCGCGCTGCAATCATCGCTGCTGCACCAGAAAATGATTGAATAACTGTATATATAGTGCCGTCGAGTGGTATGATGTTATGAGGTCCGTGTCAAATGATAACTGTTATATAAACAGACACAGTAACCATACGAGCTATATATCACACTTACGATATAACTAGGTAATTAATGTACTTACTTATTATACGATTAACTATAATATACCCACCATGGCTGCCGAGGTCTTCGTAATCGACCCTTCCACTCACTTCTCTCATGGGAAACATATCCCAGGTCACTTTTTTTCACTTCACTGCATCCTGTTTAACTTCACTTGGTTCACTGGGGATTTATAGGTAAGTATTTTGGTTTTGCAACAGACCTCTAGATACATCCACACTTAGGTATATTGTCTGTCTGTCTGCTATGCTTTGTCTTTATACCGATTTTCACTATAATTGGTAGATTTTGTGGAAGTGTGGTAAAGATAGGTTGCAAAACAGGTAGAGTACATTGGGTAGATATATTATTATCCCAGGAAAACAAAATATTCCCACGGGCGACGAAGTTGCGGGCATCATTTATTGTTAATATAATACTCACTTAATGTTAACAATAGAGAAAGTGCTAAAACAAGTATCAACAAAGATAAAATGTGCCAAAACCAGATACTTGAGTGATACAACAAAAAATTTGATGGAGCAAAGGAAGAAGCTAATATCAGGAAAAAACAAAAAAGGAAACCTACATAACATTGCGGACACCAGCAAAAAAAATAGAGAAAGCATGAGACGTGACAGGAAAATAAAGAGACTAGAGAGATTAGAATATCATATAAAAAAGACAGGGGGAATAAGAAAAGCCTTAAAAGAACTAAGGGAGAGTGGAAAAGAGTGGATACCAAAAGTAAAGAAAAATAACAAAAACATACCTCAAAGGAGCGAAATTTACAACGTAGGTACAAACTTCTATAGCAAACTCTACTCATCAAAGAACTTACCAAGAAATAATTTCAATGAAATAACTAACACCGAGCCAGAATTCTTAACAAAAGAGATTGTTGTGATTGATTGAAAAGCAATAATAAGCCAGAAAATGGATAAAGCCCCTGGGGCCAGACAAAATTAGTAATGAGCTTTTAAAAGGTACAATGGACGAAGTAGCCCCAGTGCTTACCACACTGTTTAACGAAATCTTAACCATGGGAAAAATACCCGCTCAATGGGGAGAATCGCATATTATTTTGTTATATAAGAAAGGGGCAAAAGATGGTATAAGTAATTACAGACCGATAAGCCTAATGTCCAGTGTGTATAAGATTTTTGCCAAAGTCATTCTAGGTAGAATAAAGGCCAAGCTAGACGAGAACCAACCAATTGAGCAGGCTGGCTTCCGCAAAAACTTTTCTACCATCGATCATATCCACACAGTCAAGCAGCTGATAGAAAAGTATAATGAGTATAATAAACCTCTCTACATAGCGTTCATTGATTTTGCCAAAGCTTTTGACAGCCTTTACCATAGTCGTATATGGACTAGCTTAGAAGAACAAGGAATCAGCAGTACGTATATAAATATTATCAAAAGCATTTACCTGAACAGCAAGGCACGGATACAATTAGATGCTTTGGGGAATGAGTTCCCCATAAGGAGAGGTGTAAGGCAGGGTGACCCTTTGTCACCTAAATTGTTTTCTTCTGTCCTTGAAAGTATCTTTCGTAATCTAAATTGGGATGAAAGAGGTTTATCAATAAATGGACGCAGACTGCACCATCTCAGATTCGCGGATGACATAGTGATATTCGAAGAATCACCATTAAAATTGGAGTCTATGATACAAGACCTAGCAATCGAGTGTAGCCATTTCGGTCTGGAAATGAATCAAAACAAAACAAAAGTTATGACCAACGTAACGGAGGCCGAAACACCTATTACAGTAGGAGGTGAAGAACTCTTAGAGTAAGTAAAGGAGTACACTTATCTTGGACAAATAATCTCGCCTGAGGATCAAACAACTAAGGAAACAAACAAAAGAATTGCATTAGGCTGGAAAAAATACTGGGCTTTAAAGGAAATTTTTAAAAGCAAGGAGCTAAGCTTGAACCTGTAGAAAAAAGTATTCAACACATGCGTCCTTCCAAGCATTACATATGGCTGTGAAACCTGGGCACTAAACAAGGCCCATAGGGACAATTTTGAGAGGTGTCAGATGGCGATATGGAACGAAGTATGGTAGGTGTCAAAAAAAGCGACCGAATTAGGAGCTCAGTCATCAGAGCGAGAACAGGTGTCACAGATATACTCAAAAGAATGGATCACCTGAAGTGGAGGTGGACTGGTCACATGCTCCGAGACCCCCACAGAAAATGGAGTAACCTGGTAACACAATGGTTTGGTACCCACGGGATGGCAAAAGAAACAAGGGCCGGCAGCAAAAACGTTGGGAGGACGAGCTGAAGCTGACAGCTGGTCCATTCTGGAGAAGGGTGGCACTAAATCGCAAGCACTGGAGAGAGCTGGAGGAGGCCTTTGCCGCGAGGCACATAGAACTAATGGACTTCTTGTGATTAATTTGTTAAAACTATAATTGTAAAAAGTTCTGTAATAAAAGGCTATTTTATTTTATTTATTATATTTTATTTAATGTTAATATCTCCATTATTATAAATCAGTTACTTAACTGTTATCTTTACTGGTAAGAAGAAATTGATCACCCATTCATATTACGGACTTGGGACAACGCAAACAGTTCATTCAATAAGTCAAAACTTAGAGGTAGAGCAGCTATAAGGAGTAGGTACTTATAAGGAGTAGCTAGCTAAGTTACCACGAGAAAGAAACGTCAGACAAGTGAAAACGAAAAAGCTGGCCAGCACGCATAAATATCCACAAGCTTTCTGCGATTTTTTACTTGTAAATAAGTTTAGATTTCTTGTAGAGAGGTAGAGACTAGAGAGAGTAAAGGTAGGTATCGAGTAGGTATTTAACGTAGCTTAGAATGTAATAATTGTCACTTAAAGGCACTTGATCACTATCACTACACAATTAAGTACATTGAAGTTTTAACTTTAAGGTAACTATTTAAAGCGTCACGATCTATATTTTATTATCATCACGAGCGTCACAGCGCGGATACTGAACTGGCGCTAAAATAGAATTGTACATACTTATTTGTTTGTTATACTTATTTATACTGATAAAGGATCGATTCATGTTCCAATCTTGTAATTACTATACCTACTTATGTTTATACTGAATTATGTAGGTATTTTAATGTGCAACTCAATATTTAAGTAAGTGGTTCTTATCTCAATGAGAATGCAAAAAATATGCTCATGTGTTTCTTATCAGTTGGCGATGCCATAAGTACTTACGTAGTGATTATCATGTAGGTACAGTTCGATGCAATTTTTCCTCGAGTCCAGACGCGCCTCAAGTATTTCATTGCTAACTATTATTATAACTGGCAGAATTCGGTGTCGTGAACCCTAGGAAAGATAAAAAAACAAATTTTTATCCTCACAAATCGGAGTATTTATTGGTAAATCACATTAGTCTAATAAAATTAATAAGCTACATAATATGGGCGTTGTTAGAACATTCATTACTTTATACACTGCGACATTTACATAAAGCGCGAAACGCAGAGTTGAAAGCAGCTTAGCAGGGCGACCGCGTATCTTCTGCCTCAATCATTGTTACAGTATCAATTGTCGTGATTGGCTGAACTTATGGTATTCTTGCTGCGTCAATGGATTTTGTCCAATAGTGGAAGAGTGTTATTTAATCTGAGGTGATTGCGATCGTTACACTGTAGCTGTCACAGATACCCGGTCGGTCGCCCAGCTGTACATAGTTATGCCGTTGACCCACCGACGCATAAACACGCAGTTAATTGGCCCAAAAGGGATGATGAGAACTCAATCAAACCAGAAATTCTTTATCAAACTTAAAAACGCGCTTAAAGTATGGAAGTTGTATGAAATTCACAGTAGTCAAGTAATCAAATATCAACGCACTTTTTTTCTTTAATCTATAATTATTAAAATGGTTAACAAACTTATAAGTAACCGAGGATGTGAATTTTATGTCTCTTGGAAGACCCTCTAATCAATAATCAGTTAGAAATCATTTATTTTTGATATAAGCATCAACCTATTATTTAAGAAAATCGTAAACATTTGAGAGTTAAAACGTAATATTCGAACTGTTTATGGAGTCCATACACGCTTTTTGACATGACATGATATCTATGAACTCCTTAAACAGATCGAGTTATACGTTCGACAAACGTTTACGATCTTACGATTTTCTTACACAATCAGGGGGCATATGCCTTTAGGACCTGCCCCTCGATTGTGTAAAAGTTGCCGATCAAATGACAAATCGTAAAACTTCGGCGTCAAAGTAAAATAAACCAGAACATGATAACATCATTGAGTTAGAGCTCAATTTCGTGTATCCATTCTCATCCGTTTAGAGGGTATCGTACATACCTAAACGTATGAGAATAGATACACGAAATTGAGCTCTAATGCAATGCGTTTATGGTTTATTTTACTTTGACGCCGAACTTTGACGATTTGATCGGCAATTCTTACACAACCGCACCTCTGACCATAAATGCGTTCATAGTTCCGCTACCGCGTGCAAATGCGTTTGTGTGCTAAAGGAATTATACAGCCTGGAACTTATTAGGTACTTTTGCATGTTACAAACTTGGGCATACACACGCACTAGCTCGTGTGTCTATCACCCGCTTAACTGTCGATCGACAAATCACAGATAGATAATTAATTTCGGCTGCAAGTGTGTTACAGGCTCAACTGTAAACACTAAGCCTAATAGCTAATTAATAATTAATTAGAACTAATTAGCATCTGTCACTCACAGCTTTGCGTTAATTAATCCGTCAGCGCCATTTTGTGTTAAAGCCTGTTGCACATCTCTGCAGATCGTCTAATTGAGTGTTTTTTTTTAATTTATAGACTAGCGCTGATATTTGTAGACTGCTGGCAAGTGGGAATGTAGCCTTAGGTGAAGCTAACTTGTCTGGAAGATGCCTATTCACTTTTGATCGGAAGATATCAATATTAAAAGCGTAGTGGAAAACGTATTGGGTATCCCTTATTACAATAATAAAAGGTTTTGCGTCTTTTTTAGTCAATTTAGGTTATTTTGCATTCTAACCTAAACAAAACGTTTCAATTTTAATTTTCGTTTAATAAAGATAATTAATCAAGATCTAAATAGGCCTATAGGAACCTACCTACGAAATAAACTAGTCTGTAAAGTCATAATTTTCGCACTGAGGCCCAAATGCCTAAGCAAATAGTAAACATTTGACAGCTGAAAACGTATTACTCGAACTGTTTTAGGAGTTCATACATGCTTTTTGACGTGCAGGCATCTATGAACTCCTTAAACAGGTCGAATTATAGATACGCTTGACAAACAATAACGATTACGATTTCCTTACACAATTGGCGGGCTGAATTAGATATGTGTGTAAAGAATGACTAGTTTTAGTTCCATGAAATATTTTTGTCGACATTCAGTTAATACACAAAATTAAGTTTTAATTTGGTACCTACTAGTGAATACCTAGAAGCTTCAATCATTCATTGAAATCATTAGTACTCATTACACTAATTTTCAAAGTATTTAACTTACTTTTTAAAATTAAAATATATCTTATAACAACTATACCCAATACCTTAGGTTACATAACAAACTATCAGCAGGAAATTAATTTAACTAAAACCTACATAGTACAGCTTCATTAATAAACGTGGAATACCAAATTAGTTGATCTGCCTAAAACTAATTGTTTTATTTCAATTTTAATGCACATTTTTAAGTAAGATTACTAACTTGTAACTTTCTCGATTACAAAAATATACTTAGGTATGTTGAGTTGGTTGTATTTAACTATTTTACATTGATATAATCGATTAAAACATTTTGCTAAATGGTAACTTCAAAATAATCGATGTTAAAATCTATTATACAACATATACCTAAACACTATTATTATAAATAAAAAATATTATTAAAAAAGTCATGGAAAAACTAACGAACTGGTAGAACAGTTTAGATTTGACAATAAAATCGGTTTAAATATAGCTATTCTGCATGATTATTTCATTTGATATTTCGGTTATTTAAAAAGAAATCGAGAAAAAATTCAGTCATAAATATTAAGTTTTAGGTAGAAATATCTAACTTCCGGACGTTTTTTTTGGTGGATGTTTTTGTGTAAGTTTTGGATCATCTAATAGTAAAACCCTGCCAAGTTTCATACACTGAGGATTTAATGCGGGGGTCTCCGTACAACGGACCGCCCCATTGCCTAGACACATGTTTGACTACATGAAAAAAAAGGTATTTGAATTTTAGGAAAACTTTCTATTTAACGTCACATCATGTGTTTCGGGTCATAAAGAATAAGTACTAAAATTTATATACTAACATACGTACTTCTTGTAACAGTTTTTTTACCAATTTTGTAATTTTTATTATAGTGTTCCTCACACTAAACTAGCGGCACGCTATGATGGCCGGTTTGACGTTTGTCCGCTCATGAAGTTCCGTATTAATTGATAACGACTTTGAAGGAAATAATTGTATTACTTTATTGACGATAGTGATGTGCAGAGATTCATAAATTTTATCGAATGTAGTTTTAGGTTTAGGACTCAAAATTTATTTATTAAATTGATTTCTTAAATGTATACAAGTGTAGAAAAATCAGTTTGCACCATTTAAGGGGTGAATGTACTTGTGAATATGAACAATTTTCACTATGTGGACAAACCTCTGAAATCGCAAAAAAATATCAATAAATTTTTAAAAATGGAATCTAATACGATCGTCACATAGGATCGCTGGCTAGCACAACTACTACCTCCGGCAAACTCGCGTCAATGCTCAATGCAAAACAAAGCAGTTTCGAATTGACGTTGCTTCGAAAAGTATAAACTGTCAGTGCAATGCGATTGTGATATAGTTTTGACCTGGCTTTGGATTTCAAATATTGATACTGCATTACTGTTGACCCTTGCTCGTTAATTTGGACTCTGTTCAAGCCCTTTGTTGTGGATTTCGTCGATATGACCGAACGTACGCAGAGAACTGTTCTAAATAGTCAGACACGTGAGTTCGTAATACGCCTTCGTAACTATTTCGATCGTGAAGCTCAAAATGGAGGGCCAATTTTACCTATAACGTCAGTGGTTGAACGCGTAGCTGATGCGCTTAATATTGGACAACGAACTGTTAGACGGATAACTAAAAAAAAATATGGCGAGACTGGCACAGAAGAAAATAAACTTCACACACCAAAAAAGAGAAAACGAGCAAAACCAGTCGTAGGCATCGATAGCTTTGATGCCGATGCTATCCGAAGACATGTTTACGGCTACTATTTACAGAAGGAGTATCCAACAAGAAAAAAGTTGGTGCATTCACTGAAGGAAGCTGGATTATTCTTCGGTGGGGAAAGTTCTTTAACGAAGATTTTGAAGACCATTGGATTTCGATACAAAAAATGTAACAAACGCAAAATATTGATGGAAAGATTTGATATAGCGATGGCAAGGTATACTTTTTTACGGCAAGTGAAAGAAATCAAAAATTGGCAAAATGTTGTGTTCTTGGATGAAACATGGCTTAATGCTAACCATACTGTAGGCCGTTCTTGGAACGATGACACAGCAGCATCTACTTCCAAAGTTCCTGTAGGAAAAGGATCGCGACTTATAATTTGTCACGCCGGAACCATCAACGGGTTTGTCGAAGGTTCTCTCATGGCTTTTGCGTCAAAAACCACTGGAGACTATCATGAAGACATGAATGGAGAAAAGTTTACTGAATGGTTTACCTCAATGTTGTGTAGCCTCCCTGAACCATCTATTATAATTATGGACAACGCCCCATACCACTCGATGCAAATTGACAAGCCACCTGCCCAATCCCAAAAGAAAGCTGATATCGTCGCATGGCTTCGTAAAAATGGCGTAGATGCAAACATGAATATGTTAAAAGCGGAATTAGTACGTCTTTTAAAAGAAAACAAACCAACCAAGATCCGATACGTCATTGACGAAATAGCATTAGAACATGGGCACAGAGTTATACGGTTACCGCCTTACCATTGTGAGTATAATGCGATTGAGTTGGTGTGGGCTCAAATTAAGGGATATGCTGCAAGACACAATACAGAACCCCCATTTACCACAAAAAAAATGCTAAAATTATTAGAAGAAGCTTGTGAACATGTGACTAAAGGAGACTGGGAAAAGGTTGTGAATAGAACTGTTAAATTAATAAGGGAAGATTATGAAAGAGATGTGAAAATAGATAATATTATAGAAAACGAACATATAATTATTAATGTATGTGATGATAGCAGTGACGACAGTGAAAATAGTAGTATGGACGAATCTGATTAATTATGGCCTTTTGTGGCACCTTTTTTGGTATCTTTTGTATTCATATGTTTCTTGTGTGCATATAAAGTATGTATATTCATTTTCGTTCAAATATTCAGTTCGTTCAAATAAATTAAATAAACATATACATTTTTGTTTTATTAAACCTATTTAATCAGGTACAAAAACAAAACTTAATTGTTTTTTGTTCGAGAATAAATTGACATTCCACATCACTATTGTAATGTGTCAAACCGGCCATCATAGCGTGCCGCTAGTTTAGGGAAGTTTCTAAACCATTCTTAAAATATTTCATTTCTCGTTCAAAAAGTTCCACCAAATATGGGCTTTTGAAACTAGTTTCGATACAATATATCGCTACTAGATGGCATTAACAGTGGACTGGATTAAACGGGACTGGACTGGACGGGTCAGTGAACCGTAGCCTAGCGGTCAAAGGCGTTCCGGGCGCGATCCCCAGAGACACGCAGCAGCTCGCAGGTTCAAATAAATCCAGCTGGTTGCGCAATTTTTGATATGGTAAGTAGAATAAGTACCTAGTTTAGAACTAAAAACTACCTAGCCTAATCCATACTTCCATACTTACTAGTATTACGAATGCGAAAGTCTGTCTGCTGCACTTTCACTTCTCTTCTGTTTAACCGATTTTGATGAAATTCGGTATATTGGTAGGTTACACAAGCTACTTTTTATCCCGGAAAAATGAAGTTTTCCCGCGGAAATGAAAATAACTTAATTCACGCGGACAAAGTCGCGGGCGTCGTCTAGTCACCATATAAATTATGCCCGCGTGGAATAGTGGCAAGAATACTGGCTGCATTTCCGCGCTGGACAGCCAGGCTGATCTTTTGCGCAAAAAATGAGCCAGCTGTTCTGCCACCAGAAATTAGTAATTAGGCTACCTAGCTTTAAGTTCTATTGTATTATTAAAAATAGTATATAAGTATAGAAATATTTTATACTGGTATAAAACGATAACTCCAGTTTTAGTTTTTGTATCCTACGTGCTAAGCCATATAAATTATACTAGCGAATGCCCGCGACTTCGTCTGCGCGGTTTGAGGTTTTTTGGTTCCCGCGGGAACTCTTTAATTGTCCGGGATAAAAAGTAGCCTATGTGCTATTCCAGACTATAATCTATCTCGGTGCCAAATTTCAGCCAGATCCGTTCAGCCGTTGGTACGTGACTGAGTAACAAACATCCATACATCCATACATCCATCCAAACTTTCGCATTTATAATATTAGTAAGTTAAGAAGTAAGATACACACACGTATATACCATACACTTTATTGCACGTTTATTAATAAGCTTTCTTAATACTACAGTTAACTAATACTGTTGTTATTCAGTAGCGGTGCGGAGTCCTCGCTCTCCGATTTCTCGCTGTCACTGGTCACTGGAACAGAAATGTAAACTATCATTTCTATAATAAAACTAGTACTAATTTGTTAGAATGGAAAACTAAAATTAGTCACAACATTTACATGCAAATGGATATAAAGCAATACCAAGGCTAAGACAAGCTGTGTATGATGAATAACTAATCTAAGTCACTACAATCATTAGCCCGTTTATACGCACGCGGCGATATGTGTACGCTGTTTTTACCAGTGGCGTGCACAGGTTTTGAAGCTAGGGTAGGCATTAGATAGTCAGAATACCTATTTACTAGCTGTTTTGATGAAATATTAGCATTGACATGTTACATTTGCGTAAGCAGTACTTTTATGCCTCTATGAACTGCACACTACTGGTTTTTACAAATAAATAAATAAATAGTTATTTACTTAAGCTTGAGTAAAACTAAAGTCGAAATATTATTATGAAAATGAAGAAATTAGTCCATGTCGGTTTTGGAAATTAAAATTATGGGTACGCACACATAATGCCACCGCGCGCTAAATTAAAACAATATCAGTTAACGAGTCGAAATTATGTAATTATTTAAACAAAAAATTCAGAACAATCATATATATAGAAAAGGGAATTAGCAAAAATTTTTGTATATCACTTTACAATTCCAAATCAATATTTGACAATCCTGCTTTTTAGTTAATATATGTCACCGTAAGATTGTAAACTGTTCAATGTTCTGAGTCAATTTTTGAAATATTATTTAGGTTTTATCGGGTTTAAATACTTATCAGATTACCATCTACCGGAAAATGGGGCTGATTCTGTAGTGCACAATCTCTAAACTAAACTAAAATTGGAGCATTATAAATATTGCTAACCCTTTCATAATACTCCCTACGGAAAGGGACAGAACTAGATTTAAAGCTGCCATTTTAGTTTAGTTTAGAGATGTTACATTACAGAATCGGCACCAATAATGCGTTAAATTCTAATCTTGCGACAGTTTAGAATTTCGCGAGTTAGATTGTAATCTAACGGTTTTTACAATCTTACGGTGACATATATAATTTCAATACTAAACAGTGATGCATAAGGTTGACTCACGTTACACGAAACCTTGACCGGGTTAGCCAATTCGAGGTGATCGGGATCGTTACAATGTAGTCAATAAATGGGATCATGCTAATCTCAAAAATAAATAATTTATTACTGATTAATTATTAAATAGAGGGTCTTCCAAAAGGCCTTAAATTCACATCCTCGTATTTTTAAGATTGATAACCATTTTAACTATAGATTAAATAATAAAAGTGCGTTGAAATTTGATGACGTCACAACTATGCATTTCATACAAACTTGCAAACGACACGGTGTAACGTGAATCGACCCTTAATCGGTTATCCAATCTCTAAACTACCTGGAATACATATTACTATAAAAATGGAATAGGAATACTTCGAGTCATGTAAATTTAGTGCCCACGACGACGTAACATAGAGGGTCCTTGTTTGTGCACTTTTTTTTTGAGATTGGGTAGGTACATCCGATAATCCCCAGTGTGGCCAATTCTGTTTATCACAGTCTCTAAACTAAAATGACACCCCTAAACCTATGAAAAGGTTAGCAATATTTTATAATGCAGTCATCAATACTAATATAATAAATGCGAAAGTTTGGATGGATGGATGTTTGTTACTCAATCACGCCCCAACGGCTGAACGGATCTGGATGAAATTTGGCACAGAGATATATTATAGTCTGGAATAGCAGATAGGCTATCTTTATCCCGGAAAATTAAAGTTACCGCAGGAACCAAAAAACCTCAAACCACACGGACGAAGTCGCGGGCATTAGCTAGTTTTAGTATAATTTAGAGATTGAGCACTACAGAAACAGCCCTATTATTAACGTATCTACTCCAATAAACGCAGGTTAGCACTAATCTGAACCTCCTCAAAACTTGAAGCTTATTTGCATACTGAAACATTTCACTTGCAAATCTATAACATAGACTACGCGATCTGTTATTGCGAGTTTTCACTTTTCACTTTCAGGTGAAAGGGGGTGAAATTTTTCTGTCTGTGATGTTCATGACAGTAAAGCGAGGGCTGTGTGTAAATCTATAGACAATGCTATTATACATATATATATAGCTCATCTTAGCTCCGATAGAAATAATGGAGTAACCACTTTTCCCGTCGAGCTAACCAATAAAATTAAGCGATATTATGGTGTTTCACACAACCCTCTCTACACATCGCTATTTGAAACGAAGTGAAGCCCAAGTGACTTCTCTGTATAATTATTTGATATAGCATTTCAGCACCACACATATCAAAATATAGTTGCAAAGTAAAATAACGATTTGGTCAAAAAGTTACGTCAGATATTTTAGATAGCCCAGTCTATGTTTAACTATTGTTTAATGAAGGCCCACTTGCACAATACAATTGGGGGGTACTTCCATCGGTTATAGCAGTATTATTTCAAAATGACAATTATATGTCACATACCTTGACTTCCATAAAATAAGGATTATAATTCTAAAACACAAACATCAACAATATTAAAACAATACAGTTTTAAGCTATGGTAGTATGCCCCCTGAATCATATTAAGTCATTCTTATTAATGCTGTTTTTTTTTTTATTTTATTTACGAGTTCACAAGAGTTAAATTCCAAAAAGACGATTTTACTTTAAAAAAATATTTGTTGTTTTTGCGCATATGAACCTTTTCAATATGATAAATATATAAACTAAATAAAACAAGTATTGAAAATGTACATTTGCTTATATTTGACATAAAAAATTACACTCCACAGTACTATACAGCGCTCGCGTGTAACATTTATACTATGACTATATTAACACGTATGTACACCGCCTTCTGCTAAGGCGCAAGTAACACTAATACAAAATCATGGATTATACAGACTACAGGAAATAGAAAACGCGTCGCCGCCGGTAAATGAAACTGTTTTGGAGTAGCCGACGATATACCCTACAATAGGGCTGTAGATTATAGGATGCACAATTACAAGCCTGTATTAAGCGTGCTCACAACCTTTACTACCATTAATTAGTGATAAAAATCATAATATATTATTATAATGGCATTATTCTTGCATCGTCTAGTTTATTTTTAGAAACAGTACCATACAACCAGCCAATAATGAAAACTACGATGGTCGCAATGTAATAATCATTAAGTGCATCCGCAGGCATTTATTTTTTGGGACTATAAATCTAGCTAAACTTTTGTGAACATATTTGTTTGGTTCTTTTTCCTTTAGTCTGTGGAGATTTAGAAAATATTTACAGACAAAATGTGTCCGTAAAATTAACGTCTGTATTAATATTTTATGTTCACACAATAAAAACAATGTAACAATAGGTATCTATGTAACAATATCCTTTTCACTCTATTCGACACCAAGAGTGTAACAGATCGCAGAGCCCATTTCACAAGTGCCATTGATAAAGTACAAAAAAGACTAATTTTGGGACTTAACTAATTCACAAGATATTTCTGTCAAAAGTATTTAACATATAGAAATGTTGAATACTTATGTAACGAATAATAAAAGTTTTTTATAAATACTGACGTCTGACACCTAAGTAATCACGTTTCCGATTTCTAAGCTCTGAATATATTGAAAGAATGTACATATCTTAATTTATTTTGGTTTCTTTGAAGAATATTTTTTAACAATTTTTTTCTACATTCTAGAGCTATGTGTTATAAAGTTTATGTGTAACTTTTAGCGAGACAAGTAAATCCATAGCATGATAGCTATTGAGCAAACATTCTAACAGACACGTCAACTCGCTAGGCGTCTCACACTTAAAGAGTTATAAAACGACTAATTAGCCACCGTGTATAATAACATTTATTTTTCTAAGTACGTATAGCATAAATAGATGGGATATTCTAAAGAATTGAATATTATATATTGAGCCGTTGTTTGGCTAGCAGTTAGTAGCCAATTTGATAGCGAACATCTTATATCTCTAACGTAAACTTTTTTTCATCATGTTAAAAATTGTTGCTAGTCTCATAGAGTAGACAATGGGTTTAAGTCTCTATCGCGTGCCCGATGCCAATACTTTAAGAAACCTTTTTTCAATGTAAATTATTATGAGAATTGAACTATTTATTTGCATAGAGGGGATACAACATAAATAAATTATCAATTCTTTAAAATATAATATAGCTTTTGAGTATGTTTATTTGTATAATATTTGACACAACTTAATAGTAACAGTATAACCAGGAGTGCGATTGAGTAAGAAAATCATAATCAGCTAACATATTTCAAACAAATAATCCGAGCTGTTTAAAGAGTTCATAAATGCTTACAAGTCGAAAACCATGTATGAACTCCTTAAACAGTTCTGGTAATACGTTTTAAACTTTCAAATGACTTTCTTATGACTTTTTTTTTATAAAATCGGGCTTCAGGTGTTATTTCAAAGCGTTCTAGGATTTTACATTTTAATATTGTTATACTAGGGCTGTGACGAAATTGATAATACTAGTAATATTTAACCGTCCAATATTTTCTTAAAATTTATTCGTTACAACCCTATTTATCATATATACACATAATAAATACAAGTTATACAGATATATAGAGAAATAAGAATGTATTTATATTATGTTAGACTGTGCAACATCGAGTTTTAAATGTTTTCATGTAGGCATCTCTATGATACATTTTCGACTCTTTGTCATGTCCTTGTAGAGTAAGCTTACAGTGAAAGTTTATACAGGTCATAATATTGTATATAGTCTTTGAATCATGTTAGTTTGAATAAGACAAGATTTAATCTGTGGATATCCGGTGGTAACATCGTGCGCGCCACGAAATTTGACCATAATTCATTATTTTTAAATTTAAATTAACTTTACAAGTGATTTTGAATTCTAGTATAGTACGGAACACACTCGCTAATGTGATGCATACTTCCCTGCAATATTAGTGTAGTGTTTAATTATTTGGCAATTATTCTATATTTCGTTTTATATTATTTTTATCATTTTTGTATTTGTCTTTGTTTGTTATTAAATCTATTCAATATAATAGAAGTAGCCTTTTAAGTGAGCGTCAGACTTTTAAATTGCATCCTGTAACTACTTATCTTACTAATATTATAAATGCGAAAGTTTGGGTGGATGTATGTATGTTTGTTACTCAATCACGTCCCAACGGCTGAACGGATCTGGCTGTAATTTGGCACAGAGATAGATTATAGTCTGGAATAACACATAGGCCAAAAAACCTCAAACCACGCAGACGAAGTCGCGGGCATTCGCTAGTAAATTATATATGTACCTAGCACCTAACACTTACAACATATCTACATGATATAGGGATGATGACAATTCGATCAAAACAGCAACCCCTCAAACTTAAAAACGCGCATCTAGTTCGTAAGTTTGTATAAAATACATAGTGACGTCATAAAATTTCAACACACTTTTTCCTTTAATCGAAAGTTTAAAATGATTATCTCACTTAAATTAAATTAAATCACTTAAATTAGTTTTTAAGACTTTTGGAAGACCCTCTATATAATAATCAGTGAGAAATAATATATTTTTGACATACGAATCATCCCAATTCTATTGAAAGATCTAATAAAATAAAATGAAGGCAATGTTACTACTGGCACACGCAAAACACGTAACTTACGTTCCGTACCTCCCCACGTAAATTTCGTAACAATTGTATCCCAGTTTGACATCTAAAACAATAATCAATCCCATCAAAAACATAAATGTAAAATGAGAGCCAAGTTCAAAATTGTGATATATATGCCTTGGTTGTTGACTTCAGCGACAAAAGAAGTGAGATCTAAATGGGTGCCAAGTTCAATAGTCAGTCCTGCAATTTATATATCCCATCAAAAACATAAATGTGAAATGAGAGCCAAGTGCAAAATTGTGATATATATGCCTTGGTTGTTGACTTCAGCGACAAAAGAAGTGAGATCTAAATGGGTGCCAAGTTCAATGGTCAGTCCTGAAATTTATTTATAACAACATATAATATTTTATAACAACTTAAAATATCATAAGGTAAGGTTTTAATGCAACTATATTATTATTCATTATTATTTACATTAAAATAATAATTATGTGTCATTTTCAATAGTTAAGGAGTTACTACCACCGCTCAAAGCAGTATTGTTTCAAACTAACGGTTGAATGTCACGTACTTTGACGTCCTTAAAATAATGATTATAACACTACAACATAAACGTCAACAATATTAAAATAATACGGCTTTAAGCAATGGTAGCATGCCTCGTGTCAGAGTTTTGATCTATCCTTTGATCATAAAAATGACGATTTTTGTACGTTTATATCTAAATAACCATTTGAGGTGTGCTTATGAAATTTGGAGCACATATGTATCTCACGGGTCTCAATATATGCGCCAAATTTGACATGTTTATGTGAAATAGTTTTTGAGTTATGAGGGGGTCAAAAGTGGCTCCAAATGGTTCGTGTAATATTACACACGGTGCTGCTCGCCAGTTTTTTTGAACTTTGGCTGGACACGCTTCCGCGTGTCTTGATACATACATTCGGGTAACAAAGGAGACGGTTCAGATTTGTATGGGGCGTAGGCCAAGTCTTGTACAAGCAGAAAAAAGAAGGAAAATAAAATACTAGACCAGTTGGTAAAATCTACGAATTCGTCGTAATTTCAGTAGTAAAATTATTTAATCTTTCCATGTTATGGAACACTAAACATGAGTTTTTGATCTTTTCAAAAGAAAAACATGTTATTTTGACAGTGACTGACAGAAATGACATTTGATACATTTCGCGCCTGCTGCCTTCTCTATGGCTGAAGGTCGCCATCTTGGAAACGTATCGAAAACTTGAAATACATTTTTATATTTTGCTCGTTATTTACTTTACTGTTCTAAATTATTATATTTTTAATACAATCTATGTATTTTCCTCTATTCATGGTAGAGTGTACAAGAGTAGGCCTAAAATGCACCTTTTCCTTTACAAATTTGGAGCCTGTTTTAAATGGTACATTCTGCGCCTAAACCTAGGGTTTATGATGGGCCTGAATTATATACTAAACTACTTACTGACTAGATAAAACAAAGAATGTAAGAGCCCATAACAATGCAAAGAGCGGAGAACTATACGTTTTTGCAAAACTACTATCGTTTATGAAAAAATGTCTGTATTGTCTGAGTTTATAATAATTAATAACATTACTTCGGGGCTCTTCCTAGGTTTTTTGAACTAGTAAATTTAAGTTCAGCCTCAGTCGGTATGGAGTACATTCCGGATCTGGTATATTCATTAGATGATTTAAAACACTTGTAAAAGATTATTTAAATAAAAAAAATTCTGACTGACTATGATGTCGAATTTCGTAGGGCGCGCGCGCGCGTGTGTGTGTTTGTGTGTGTGTGTCAAGTTGTCAAGTTTGTGTGGCAAGAGAGTGCGACAATAGTTCAACAGGTGAGATTTGGACTGTTTCACTTCTTTAGCCTTGGTATAAGTTTGAACACTTCGACAACGTTACTAGATTTCGAGTGTCGAAACGATTTATTACGTTGGACTATACTTGCTTGTTTTAAGGTTTAAGTTTATTTGTACATAGTACAACACTCCCAAGTGGGATTTTGTAAAAAAAAAACAAATAAATTTAATTTATTTTATTTTATTTCATAAAACGCAG
Source organism: Erebia palarica (assembly GCA_964035005.1). Lineage (NCBI taxonomy): Eukaryota > Metazoa > Arthropoda > Insecta > Lepidoptera > Nymphalidae > Erebia > Erebia palarica. The sequence goes on from OZ035989.1 coordinate 17,389,284, forward strand.
CGTCGTGAACGTCCGACTGGCGCTGGAACTCAAATGAATAAGAAGTTGATTTTATTATAATAAGGGCCTGTTTATCAAACTATAATTATTGTAAATCTTAAATAACAAATTAATTTGAAATTTTGACAAGATTCCTAATCAACACCTGTCAAAACGTCAAATTTATTCGTCAGATGGTGTACTTTGCAATTGTTATGGAGGGTAGAGTAGAGGAGTAACATCTCTTATGGGAGAAAAGTTGAAAAAGTGTCCGATGGTTCCAATAAATAACCGTTCAAAAACCGTCCACAGTGGCGCTGGTGAAGCAAAGGGTATGGTATGAATGTAGCAATTGTAGATTGAATATCTCTAATAATATTTGGCGCTTCCTTTTAAATTTACCCTGATGCTAATGTGGCGCCCCCGATTTAATGCATTTCGACGGACACTTTTCATATACAGAGGTGTTACTCCTCTATTCTACTCTCCATAGCAATTGTAAACAGGCCCTAAACATTTTTTTTTTCGAAAAAAAGAACGTTTAGAAAAATTGGCTGTTTTTAACAACTAATGAATACAACACTGTATAAATCGCGTCCCGTAAGTTGACCCAAAATGTCTGCGCATATACATTGTACTACAGGGCCGAGCGGAGCATACGCGGGGAGCGGGGGGTACGGGCTCGCGGCGCCCCTCATATCGCACTTCGTTTGAGACCCGAAATGTGTTTCTGAGCATAGTTCAACTTACGCGGCGGCTATTATACGTTTATTTTACTCTGACACTAGTATATTGTTTTCAGGGTTAATTTATGTATGTATGTGAGTTTTTGACGACCTCCGTGGCGCAGTGTGTAGCGCTGTTGTCTTAACGTGCGGAGGTTCCGGGTTCGATCCCCGGCAGGATCAATTTGGGAATTTATCATTTCTGAATTTTCCCTGGTCGGGCCTGGTGGGAGGCATCGGCCGTGGCTAGTTACCACCCTACTGGCAAAGACGTACCGCCGAGCGATTTAGCGTTCCGGTACGATGCCGTGTAGAAACCGAATAGGGGTTTGGGTTAAATATAACTGCCACGCCCCTAACAGATTAGTCCGCTACCATCTTAGACTGCATCTTCACTTACCATCAGGGGAGATCGCAGTCAAGGGCTAACTTGTAGTGGATAAAAAGAGTTTGTATATAACACCATCACTTCTATACGCCGATTTTGATAAATGAGGTATCGTTAGGATCCCTAGCTATAGGCTAGTAAGAATTAAAAAAAATGTATGGGGTGACCATGGTCCCGCATTCAAGACTAAATTTGAAAAAAAAATCGAAAATAAGATTACCTATATAATCATCATCTAGAAAATGATGAGTAGATTCCAAATATATATAACACTATAGTTCAATATCCAGTGATTCAAAAAAATATATAATTTAATAAAAATGTGAATAAGATTCTAATTTAACTAGATTAATTTAGATTTTTAACTTTTTAGTTCGTTTTTTGACAGGGCAGTCGTGTTTTTTTTTAATTATGACTTTTAAGCACTCGAAATCTATCAACGTTATTATAATGTACAAGCTGATACTAAGGGCACTGGCTAGTGACCGTGTTTGCGCGTTGGTCTACTGTCGCCGGTTGTGTTTGGTGGAGGGTCGTCGGTTCGTACCGTTGCGCTCCGGCTTGGGCGACGAGGGCACGTGCGGCGCGTGCGTAGCGTGCGGCGGGTACGGGATGCGGAATAGGCGGATGTGCAGGTGTTCGCAGATCTCGAAGCAGATCTGTCCGCAATAGCGCATTAAGTCCGCGCAAACCCATAGCTGGAACAATGATGTTTCGTTAGCCGTCGTATTAAAGATCTAGCCGCACTTGAGATGCACGGAGTGGCGCGGCAAATATAATTTGTATGAGTTTGCACGGTGCACAGTGCAACGTCGCTGAGTTTTCAACTCCAATTTATACTTCATCAAAACCCAATACAGACAAAAGAGCAAGGGTTAAAATCTGTTTGAGACAAAATGTCAGAGTACGCTAAAAACTGCAGAGGAAATAAGTATATAATAACTATACATATATATATATAGTTATATATACAGTATACAGATAGTTAATAGGACATAGACATCCGCTAAGATTTTTTGAAAGTTAAACCCCTAAGAGGGTAAAACTACGATTTTAAATTAGTGTAATCCACACAAAGAGTTTTTGAAAATTCAATCCCTAATCGGGTAAAATAGGGGTTTTAAGTCCACACGGACTAAGTCATCTAGTAATCATAATGTATAGCGCACAAACGAGCAGGCGGGTCACCTGATGCTAAGTGATTACCGCTGCCAATGAACATTTGCAGCACCAGAGGAACCGCATTGGCGTTGCTGGCCTTTGAGATATTTGTTTATCCGCCCTTTGAAGAGCCCCATATTATAATCATGAGGGAACACAGAAGATGGAAGCTGGTCCCACAATTTGCGGGTACGTGGCAGAAATGACCTGGAATAACGGGTGGTGGATGAGGACCAGGCATCCTGGTGGTGAGGATGAAATTTGTTTCGGCGACGTAGTGTGCGACTGGAGAACACGGAGGGTGGTATTAGATTGAATAACTCCTCAGAGCACTCCCCATTGTAGAGACGATAGAACACACAAAGAGAACTAACGTCTCTTCGGTGCTCTAGAGACGCCAGCGTGCAAGTAATTTTATTTAAAAAATGTTAGTAATAATAGGCCTATTACACTGCACTTTTTAAAGACTAACACTAGACTTCACACAAGTTAGAGCGTCGCTTATTACAGGCAATAAGGACCAATTAAGGGACCCTTTCTCCCTAAATTTAATTACACTACACTGATTCAAGTATAAGGGTCCCTGTGAAAAGTGCAGTGTAATAGGCCTATAAGTACTCACAGTACACAGCCACAGCACATAGTACTCGGGTATAGCGTTGTTGAAGTACTGGTTGAGGAACAGCATCGCCGGCCCGAGCAGCGACCAGTCGTATAGCTCCATCTCGCTCTTGGTCATGTGAGCCACCTGATGAGCGAGAGGAACAACTGATCAGACAAGTTTTTAACAATTGGGTATTTGACAAGTAGTCAAATCAGCAAGTTTTTTTTCAAACGTCAAAACGCGTGCTTGATATGGATTTTGTATGAAATTTTAAGTTGTGACGTCATCAAAGGTCGACGCACTTTTTTTTTACTTTAATCGATAGTTTAAAATGGTTATTCAAAATAAACTAGCAGGGGACGTGGATATTACGACTTTTGGGAGATCCTTTATTTAATAATCACAAAAAAATAATTTATTTCACTAGTAGTCAAATACCCAATTTTGGTCTTCGAGAAATACTTTTAGAACTCTTTAATTTTGAAGTGAAAGCTTCTTTGGGCGCGTTGGGCACTTTTTGGTAGGGTGTAAAAATGTGGAAACGCAAGCCGACACCGTTCTTCTTAAGACAAGAGGTCTTAAGTATAAATAGTACATTCGTTATTAAACTTTAATGCCTTAGATTTAAGGTTTATATTTTAATTATTTTAAAAGTGCTGTGTTGTTATTTTAAATATTCCTTTTCACTTCTATCGTCCCTATGACTGCCAATTTTTTTTGTTATAAAAGTAACGATTTCCTTTCTTGGAACGCAAGCTATTTCTATACCAAACGCCAAAATGAGTAGATGTGCTATAAAAACGTAGCCAAACAGACAGACTTAGCAACAGACAGACATGACCGACCGAACCGAGAAATGTGTCCATCTGTCACGGCTTTTATCCACTGGATACAACTTAGCCCTTGACTGCGATCTCACCTGATGGTAAGTGAAGATGCAGTCTAAGATGGTAACCTAGTAACCTATCTATCTTTAAGCCATTTTTAAGGCAAATCTATCTTCGCGTCGTATTCCTCATTACTGAGGGTCGCGACTCCCAGTTCCCACGTCCTTCCACATACGACTCCTCTAAGAGTATATTTTAATATCTTAGGGTTTTGTTACGATCGTTATCAGATGTCGGTGAAAATAACCGGGACCAACGGCTTAACGTGCTATCCGAGGCATGACAGAAACGAAAAGGCCAAATTTAAAGCTCCAAACTCGGTCACACATCCAGTTACTGACTTGGGTCAACGTTGCTCAACATTCGCAATCGACTTATATGCGTTATCACAATTCTACTCTCACACTCGTCCCTAAGTAAGGTAAGTAAGGTATAAGTCTAAGGCCTCGAATACACGGACAGTTTAAAGTAGTCTATGCTGACTGCTTCAAGCTGCGACTGCATAGTGATTAGTGAACTAGTTTTCTACGTACACGCATACATGGAACCCCTCGAACAATAGGCATGATGACTGATTTTGAAAAATGGTCAGATTATGTTCGGAAGTATCTACTATTTCGGAAAAATATCTTATTTCAGCTGAAAAAAAAAGGTTTGGTAGATAAAATTGGCATTTGAAATTTCAATTTTAAAAATAACGCCAAAACGCTCGCGGGTGTCATGGCGTCGTTTGTGACGTCACTATTGCTTTTACCAATGTACTCTAATGTACTGTGTGCAGTAAACAATAAGTCTTCGTACAGCAATTTAGATATTTTGTGTGAATAATATGAATTCTAAAGTGTGTAACTCGTGTGCGGTCCCCCAGTGTGTATGATAAATAAATTGTTCAAATCACATTGACGTAAGTTTTTGCTTTATTCTAGTACTAGCTGGTGCCCGCGACCTTGTCCGCGTGGATTGAGGTTTTTTGGTTCCCGCGGGAACTCCTTAATTTTCCTGGATAAAAAGTACATATAAATCTTCCTCTTGAATCACTCTATCTATTAAAAAAAACCGCATCAAAATCCGATGCGTAGTTTTAAAGATCTAAGCATACATAGCGACAGACAGCGGGAAGCGACTTTGTTTTATACTATGTAATGATGCTGTTTTGCTTAGAACACAAATAACTGCAAAAAGTTAGAGATGAGTACCAAGAATCGAACCCATGGAAAACACCGCTCATATCAAGACACGCGGAAGCGTGTCCAGCCAAAGTTAAAAAAAACTGGCGAGCAGCACCGTGTGTAATATTACACGAACCATTTGGAGCCACTTTTGACCCCCTCATAACTCAAAAACTATTTCACATAAACATGTCAAATTTGGCGCATATATTGAGACCCGTGAGATACATATGTGCTCCAAATTTCATAAGCACACCTCAAATGGTTATTTAGATATAAACGTACAAAAATCTACATTTTTATGCTCTACCTAGGTATAGATCAAAATTCTGACACGGGGCATACTACCATTGCTTAAAGCCGTATTATTTTAATATTGTTGACGTTCATGTTGTAGTGTTATAATCATTATTTTAAGGACGTCAAAGTACGTGACATTCAACCGTTATTTTGAAACAATACTGCTTTAAGCGGTGGTAGTAACTCCGTCGTCCACTTCCTGCGGCAACTTGCATTACATTCTACGCATAGTGCATGCACAACTAAATAAAACAAGAGTTGTTAAGTAAAAAAAAACTCCGATTACATAAATCATGCCGCAGGTCTTTGTTTAAATTCGTTATTTTGTGTTATTAACTATTGAAAATGACACATAATTATTATTTTAATGTAAATAATAATGAATAATAATATAGTTGCATTAAAACCTTACCTTCGTATTCATGCATTTTGTGCAACGAAACGTCATTGACAGAAAAGAAGAAGAAACGTATTTGAAGTCGTCAGTTCAAGCTGTCAGTCTTTGTGATTTGTATTCATTGTTTATAGTGGTTATAGTGATATCGACTGTTTACCGTGCTTGTTTTCAATGTTTCACTAAAAACTTTTGATTTTGAACTTTTGCAATCAAAATTGATGATTTGTAGAAATGTGCTGTAGAAGTAGTCTGACCATAGATGTAATCTGTCAATATCAGTGTAACTCTAGGTATACATTATATATTTTTCTTGAGAATTCTCGTCTTTAATTATCTTGTACAATGAGTCGCACAATAGAATTACTGGTGGGTGACACACTGACCTTACACCGAATAATAAGTACCTACCAATGTAAAACGTAAACTAAACTAATAGAAAAGTCCTATTACAGTGTAAAGGATTATTTGAATGATAGCAAGGCATGGGCATGAATTGTTACAGCCGCTGATTATATAATGTTATATTATAAGTACATATATATAATTTCAAATATTTGTGAGATGGTGATAATAAAAAAAACACAGCTGAGTTTATTGCGGGTTCTTCTCAGGCACGTTTGGAACCCTCGTAGCTTTAGTTTTAAGATACCGTAGTTAATTATCACCATCACGTCTTATGCTCTGTAAGCATGACGTTCAGAAGGTGTACTTTGTAGGTACCTATTTTGAATAAATATGTTTTGAGTTTGAGATTGAGTTCAATAATTTCTGTACAAAAAGTAATGATATCCCATCAAAAACATAAATGTAAAATGAGAGCCAAGTTCAAAATTGTGATATATATGCCTTGGTTGTTGACTTCAGCGACAAAAGAAGTGAGATCTAAATGGGTGGCAAGTTCAATGGTCAGTCCTGCAATTTATTTATCCCACAAAAATATAAATGTGAAATGAGAGCAAAGTTCAAAATTGTGATATATATGCCTTGGTTGTTGACTTCAGCGACAAAAGAAGTGAGATCTAAATGGGTGCCAAGTTCAATGGTCAGTCCTGAAATTTATTTATAACAACATATAATATTTTATAACAACTTAAAATATCATTTCTTCTTATAACTTAGTATAAAATGTTGAAGACTAAGGCTTTGGCTTGGCTAGTTTTTATATACGAATTATAGCCTTCACAAGTTGTAAAGCTGTAAGTTCTTATTTTATTCTTGCGAAAATTTGGCTTGCTGGTAGATTCTGTAGTTTTAAGTACCCACTTAATAATAATTCGTATATGGAAACTAGCCAAGCCAAAGCCTTAGTCTTCAACATTTTATAACGATTTTTAATTTCTAAACTTTGGATTCGGTAAAACAAAACTAGATTAAGGAAATGATCTTTGGGAAACAAGAAAAGACGAAAATACTTGATAAACATTTAAAACGCCTGTGCCCTGTACATATAGAGATTGTTGGTCGATTGTCAAAGCTCGAAAACATTAGTGACGTCATTCGCTTCAGTGGTGTTTTATACAATATGGCGGATTGGTGTATTTCATAGTTTTATTTTATCAAAATAAATAACAATCTCACTCGAAATAGAAAAATAAATACGTTTTTTATATTCCATGAATCCTATTTCATTAGATAAATTCATAATTTCATTGATTCTTGAATACTGTCATCATGCCTATTGCGACTGCTTCGGGCGGTTGGCAGCAGTTTTCATTGGTAGCTTCAAGCTGTTGACTATGACTGACTATGTTGACTATTGGGAGGCTTCGGCCGTGGCTAGTTACCAACCTATCGTAAAAGACGTGCCGCCAAGTGATTTAGCGTTTGGGTACGATGCCGTGTAGAAACCGAATAGGGGTATGGGTTTGATATAACTGCCATGCCCCTAACAGGTTAGCCCGCTGCCATCTTAGACTGCATCTTCACTTACCATCAGGTGAGATAGCAGTTAAGGGCTAACTTGCAGTGGATAAAAAAAAAGACTGCAAGAGCGGTCCGTGTATGTTGATCACTGGCTAACTGCTCGAGCAGTCCGTGTACAGCCCTTGTTGCAATCAACATTAAGTTATGCTAATAAAATAGGGCTACACTGCGCGCCCACCTACTTCCGGGGGTTCTGTCAACATCCGTGTGCAAGGTAGTGGCAATTAAATGTGATTAAATAAGAAAAAAGGTGCTGTTTTTGTTACTATGTCAAGCTATAACCCACATTCTCACCAGCACTAAACCAAATGAATGAATGAATACGACGCAGAGATGATGTGGAGGCAACAACTCACCACGAGCCTGTTGGTGACTTTGGCGGCGACCATTCCGAACGCGAGGATGTACAGAGCCGGGTGGTTCTCGTACACCTGGGACTCACTCTTCTGGAAGATGATGAACGCTGGCACCACCACCAGCGAGAACGGTATCACAGGCGACAGAATGCTCGTGCCCTGGGGAAGAGGCGTGCTGTAGAATGCTCTTGGGTTGCACAAAAATAAACTTGGTTTACAACTTTTTGGGCTTACAAGTAGAATGTGAAACTTTTCTCATTTTACACCTACCTGATTTTTTAAATTTTTTGATATCAGATTGTATAAGGAATGTCACAAAGCTAGGTAGGTAGATATTTGCTGACTAGGGATATTTATTTTAAGTTCATTCAACTATACGTGGGAATAAAAACGGGCATATTTTTGGTTAATGGCAAACAACTGCGCTACCCACAACGAACTTACTGCACATTTATAGTTAAAAATAGAGACAATCTAATCTGAAATTTGAAAATCAATCAGCTTATGCTATTGATACGAAATTGAATGCAATATTTATTCTTGAATAAACTTAAATGTTCTGCTGCAAAAGTTGTAAACACAAGTATTTTTTTTAATTTTATTAATACATGGTTAGCTACAAGGCAACATACCACATGCATACGTTTCTAGCGACATATAAGCTTAAGCCCGTTTTACGCCATAGCAACACAATGCAACAATGGAGCATGCTCCAGGCATGCAATCTATACTTATAATAAAATTCGTTAGCAGACTGTCGTGTCACAATATTCTAAATCTTATAGCACGATTCTGTCTCGGCATAGATTGTCGCATTTTGTTGCAAAATTTAGGTTTCCATTTGTAGCATGCTCCATCGTCGCATTTTATTGCTCCAGCCATTAAACAGGCCTTAGACTGTTTCCTAAGATCCGTCGGTGCGGCAGCCGCGCTGTATCAATAAGCCTCGGTATACCGAACGTAGCACCTACAAGTTATCTAGCTAACGAAGTACCGTTTACAGTACTGAATCCATGGTTCTCTGGTTTGGTACAGTACTGAATCCATGACACTGCCGCATTGCTAGGAAACAGTCTAATACATGTTAATTAGTAAGGAAAAAGAAAATTAGTAAATGATAACATAAATAATGACATAAATTGGCAATGCTATAAGTAAATTATGGTTATGTATTTGCAAATATTATAACAAACACAGACTAAAGAAAATACATGAATGGAGACGGTGAAAACTAGCGTGTTCGTAAAAGTGCAACCAACTGCAGATTTTCGAGTGAATAGTCAAGTTCTTTATTAGTTTATTTTTGAAAATTGGGTTTTTTTGGCTTATTATGTAAGGTTTTCTGTAGTCTGTGTGTATCGGCTAGCATCATACTAAATACAACATAGAAGTAACGCAACACGACAAAAATTAAGACAATCATTATAACATAGCGTCATGAAAGTTGAAAAAGCGCAGCTCCAAGTTATCATCTGAGTAAATATCGTCTACGAGGCGGTAAGTTTTGTTGTCAGTGTTGCCATAGTCGTTACCGTGACCCACGGATAACCTACTATCTAATGCGATATCTGATAGTTGCATGTCAAATATTTTTCAAAAATATTATCAAAGACTGAGGATGGATTCTTCATTAGTTAATTGAGTTAATCATGAGTGATGTATGATTAATGGAACAGAGAATTATAAAACTTCATTTTCACCAGCTCGTAATGCGACATTAGGGCATGCCATAAGGCTTCAAAGCACAATAGTTTAAAATAAAGCAAGAATCGTCGGCAGACTCTCTGACTAAAAATAAGACTGCCTTGTATACTCGACGTCAAAAATTGTAGGTACTGATTTTGAATAAACATACTTTGACTTTGTCGTGAGTGCCGCTGGTAGCCAAATTTATGTTTCCATTTAATGCATGCCACAGTGTCGCATGTTGTTGTTCCGGTGTAAATTAAGCTTAACCATTATAAGTAATATAATCATTCGATTACATAATGATTATTTATTAATATTGGCTGTTAACGTCTGAATAATGTTTTTTCTAACTCCTTGGCAGTAGCCGCCTACTTTTTCGCAATTTTCAACTTCCATGGCGCACACTGTACACGCATGCATCAGTGGTTCCGTGTACACGTGTAATGACGTCATAGCACTGAGTCCACATCGAGCACAAAGCTTATACTTCAAACTCTTACTGCGACGGTGGAGCCGTTCTTTCCAACTCCGCCTCTCATAATGAGTTTAACGTAATTGAAGACGAGCGTCAGTGTCATCAACACCACGCCATAGTTGGATATGAGTTTGACACTGACGTTGATAGTCGGGATCTGTTATAGGTTTGCGGCATGCGGTAAGTCCGACGCGGCGGCGTACGCGGGCGGCGGCCATTAAAAAAATTATAAAAAAACACATGCCATTAATACAAAAAAAATCGCGGGAACGAATGGGTAGGGTATACGTCTACTGAAAAGTGCTATCTTCACTCATTAAATATTAACGCGTACCGTTTCTTTTAACAATCTTTTCGTTTATCGTTTTGGAGGTCTTTAAATTAATTTAAAAAAAAACATTGTACTATCTAGTTATCATTGTAGATCACTGTTAAACAAGTTATAGACTTAACTGTATAAGAGAACTCGCAACTTTTTGCATGTAGAGGTTGCGATGCCAGGCTCTTTTTTTTATGCTATAACCTATTTATTACTTAATTATTGTAGGGGTATCCTTCAAAGACTTACTCAAACTCTAAACCTCTCTGGAGGGCCTCAGAAAAGCTCTGAGATTTAATCCCCAGTTTAATATATTATGATATACATAATATACAGATACTACATAAGTAATAATATATTATGCAAATGATATTTGTACGTCGGTAACGACAAAATATGCGTGAATTATTTTATATAACACCTTTATACCATATAAATAAATTGACTTTATTTTAACAAAGTTGTTTAACCTATAGTTTTGACCCTAAAACCTCAAACGCGATTAGGTTAGAATGCATAGTATTAACAGTACTTTACGGGAGATATCCATTTCAAGGAACACATTACGCACAGCTTTTTACACAAAATATTTTTCATACATAGGTAAATAAGAGGATATGCAAGGCATGCGAGCTATAAAAGTAAGAGTAAAAACTGGCAGTCTTAGTATAATAAGAGAAATATATAGATTTTTAAACTATACTTTACATGTATAATTGTACAAGTCAATCGTGATCCGTGCATCCATTAACATTTATATTAAGGGCTTAAGTAATTAGTAACGTAAGAAGTTATTAATAAAGAACAAGCAATAGGAGAGGGCATAGATTAACAAAACGGCATGGAAATTAACGTAATATCGGGGAAACACTAATTAAAAACGTGTTCAAACTTAAAGCGCGAGGGAGAACTGTACAGCGCCATCTAGTTTCGTAATTATTATATTGTGCTATGGATAGAATGGGATTACAAATTAATCACTACGATAAAGCCTCTAGAAAAGGTAAACCAAAGCCAGAATTAAAGCTATTATTATGGATTCGCAAGTATGACAATATTAATGTTACAACACGAGTCCAAAACATTCTACTGGGAAATAAATTGAGAATGTAAATGGTATTCAAAATGGTTAATAAGTACGTCACGATACATGTTCACACGAGTTTTTGATAATAATAACGTAACGTGGATAGTAAAAACTGTCCTTGGAATATTCACAAACATATTATGTTAATAAGCTACAAATTGCAATTCACTGATACTAGCACTAGTTCAATTGCGTCGAACAAAACTGAAAGGGGATATTGAAATGGCGGAAATAGAAAGCCCTGCAACGCGTTGGCCGTTTCTCCGATGCTGTGAAGTATCTTTATATTATATATAATTCTAGTTCAGTTTTATTATAGTGGGTAGTCTAATAAGAAACTAGTCGAGCTTTCTCCGACCAAAACGCGAGTGTAAAACCAGTTACATTTTTTTTAAATGTAATTTGTTATAAAATTACCGAGCTTCAGATTCATGACTTTAACACTAGCTATACCGTTCTGGCTTCGTTCTCGTGAGATTTCTGAAATGCCCTTCGTCGTAGTCTTAGGTTTTAGTCATAGTGAAATCCTAATAGGTATGTCCGTCGAACTTATCTGGCCCCTTGACCAAAATTGGAACTAATTTTATGAGCTTGTTTAGTTTTTATTTTATTTTTCAATCTACTAACGACGCTGTCACCGGGTCAGTTAAGTTTGTAGGACTATTATATGCTAGCAATTTGAGTTGCGTTGCTTAGTCAGTCGGTTTCTCCTTTTAAATGTAAAAATTTGTAAAAAAGGAATGAGACTACACTAGCGGCACGCTATGATGGCCGGTTTGACACATTACAATAGTGATGTGGAATGTCAATTTATTCTCGAACAAAAAACAATTAAGTTTTGTTTTTGTACCTGATTAAATAGGTTTAATAAAACAAAAATGTATATGTTTATTTAATTTATTTGAACGAACTGAATATTTGAACGAAAATGAATATACATACTTTATATGCACACAAGAAACATATGAATACAAAAGATACCAAAAAAGGTGCCACGAAAGGCCATAATTAATCAGATTCGTCCATACTACTATTTTCACTGTCGTCACTGCTATCATCACATACATTAATAATTATATGTTCGTTTTCTATAATATTATCTATTTTCACATCTCTTTCATAATCTTCCCTTATTAATTTAACAGTTCTATTCACAACCTTTTCCCAGTCTCCTTTAGTCACATGTTCACAAGCTTCTTCTAATAATTTTAGCATTTTTTTTGTGGTAAATGGGGGTTCTGTATTGTGTCTTGCAGCATATCCCTTAATTTGAGCCCACACCAACTCAATCGCATTATACTCACAATGGTAAGGCGGTAACCGTATAACTCTGTGCCCATGTTCTAATGCTATTTCGTCAATGACGTATCGGATCTTGGTTGGTTTGTTTTCTTTTAAAAGACGTACTAATTCCGCTTTTAACATATTCATGTTTGCATCTACGCCATTTTTACGAAGCCATGCGACGATATCAGCTTTCTTTTGGGATTGGGCAGGTGGCTTGTCAATTTGCATCGAGTGGTATGGGGCGTTGTCCATAATTATAATAGATGGTTCAGGGAGGCTACACAACATTGAGGTAAACCATTCAGTAAACTTTTCTCCATTCATGTCTTCATGATAGTCTCCAGTGGTTTTTGACGCAAAAGCCATGAGAGAACCTTCGACAAACCCGTTGATGGTTCCGGCGTGACAAATTATAAGTCGCGATCCTTTTCCTACAGGAACTTTGGAAGTAGATGCTGCTGTGTCATCGTTCCAAGAACGGCCTACAGTATGGTTAGCATTAAGCCATGTTTCATCCAAGAACACAACATTTTGCCAATTTTTGATTTCTTTCACTTGCCGTAAAAAAGTATACCTTGCCATCGCTATATCAAATCTTTCCATCAATATTTTGCGTTTGTTACATTTTTTGTATCGAAATCCAATGGTCTTCAAAATCTTCGTTAAAGAACTTTCCCCACCGAAGAATAATCCAGCTTCCTTCAGTGAATGCACCAACTTTTTTCTTGTTGGATACTCCTTCTGTAAATAGTAGCCGTAAACATGTCTTCGGATAGCATCGGCATCAAAGCTATCGATGCCTACGACTGGTTTTGCTCGTTTTCTCTTTTTTGGTGTGTGAAGTTTATTTTCTTCTGTGCCAGTCTCGCCATATTTTTTTTTAGTTATCCGTCTAACAGTTCGTTGTCCAATATTAAGCGCATCAGCTACGCGTTCAACCACTGACGTTATAGGTAAAATTGGCCCTCCATTTTGAGCTTCACGATCGAAATAGTTACGAAGGCGTATTACGAACTCACGTGTCTGACTATTTAGAACAGTTCTCTGCGTACGTTCGGTCATATCGACGAAATCCACAACAAAGGGCTTGAACAGAGTCCAAATTAACGAGCAAGGGTCAACAGTAATGCAGTATCAATATTTGAAATCCAAAGCCAGGTCAAAACTATATCACAATCGCATTGCACTGACAGTTTATACTTTTCGAAGCAACGTCAATTCGAAACTGCTTTGTTTTGCATTGAGCATTGACGCGAGTTTGCCGGAGGTAGTAGTTGTGCTAGCCAGCGATCCTATGTGACGATCGTATTAGATTCCATTTTTAAAAATTTATTGATATTTTTTTGCGATTTCAGAGGTTTGTCCACATAGTGAAAATTGTTCATATTCACAAGTACATTCACCCCTTAAATGGTGCAAACTGATTTTTCTACACTTGTATACATTTAAGAAATCAATTTAATAAATAAATTTTGAGTCCTAAACCTAAAACTACATTCGATAAAATTTATGAATCTCTGCACATCACTATCGTCAATAAAGTAATACAATTATTTCCTTCAAAGTCGTTATCAATTAATACGGAACTTCATGAGAAACTACATTCGATAAAATTTATGAATCTCTGCACATCACTATCGTCAATAAAGTAATACAATTATTTCCTTCAAAGTCGTTATCAATTAATACGGAACTTCATGAGCGGACAAACGTCAAACCGGCCATCATAGCGTGCCGCTAGTTTAATTTCTCAAACTTGATAACAATTCTTTTGTTTCCGATTTTTCACACGACAAAATCAATACCAATTTTTTTGAGAGAACGCGATGAAAGAAACGTGTATACTTTAATTCCCACACCGTATAACCGCAGTCCGGCAGCTTGCCGCATAGCGAATGCATCACACGAGTCTTACGGCGACAGTGGAGCCATTTTTGCCGCATCCCCTATTTCGGAAGGTTGCTGTGAAGTTGGCGATAAAGTATATAGCGCCCGCGAAGGGAAACGCGCTCGCGTGCACGCTCAGCGGTAATTCCACGCCAGGAATCTGTGGCGCGAAAAATTACAGAAAAAATTAAAAAAAAAACAAGACATTCTTGAATTCGATTTAGTTTTTTTTAGCTCGTAGGTCTTGAACGACAAACTGTATAGTGTTATGTTTAAACACTATATTAATCCAATATTTTATGGACCAAAACAGGCATGTAATAAAATAGTTGGTGTTATTTAGGAGATGATACTACTACTACTGTTAAATAGCTAAAACAAGTTAATTTTTGTTGTTCTCAAAATGATAATGATAGCAAAGGCGTCCGTCCACTCTATAATGGACAGCAATGAGTGAAGACCCACATGATAAAAGTACAAAGTAAATCGACCACAACAATATTACATCGAAAATGCTTAATCTAACACATTATATCATGACTGTTACGGAAATCTAAAAATACTGTCGTAAATCAAAGTAACTGTTGACCATGCTCAATGTTACATGGAAGAACGGAATGTAACATAGAGCTGTGTACACACGCACGGGACAACCGTCTGCGGTAAACCGTTGCGACAACCGCAAACAAAAATAATACAATGCTTATGAAATTCCAGTGTTAAGAGTTCGGCCGCAAATAACTGTCGGCTGACTGCAGAACATAGGTGAAGCTGCGGTTAGCCGTAACCGCAACATAGATGAATTTAACACCTATTTGTAAATCAAACGCCCGTGGCGCCGACCACATCACTTAGCGGTCGGATACACTGGCGTATTGCTAGTGCAACGTTACATTATGGCTTGTAAGTCGCGAGATTGTAATCTGTCGACAGTTTACAATCTCGCAAGTCAGATTACAAACGGTTTTTGCAATTTTACGGTGAGATATACATGAGATTTGTATTGTTTCTGCTTGCGGTCAACCGCACGGCTAGCCACATCGCAGGTGACCGCGTGCGTATGTACACAAACCTACGACGCAACGATTAAAGTCATGCTATTAAAAAAACCCACATGATAAGCTACAGCATCGCTTCTGAATTAAGTTATAAAATAATTAAATAAAGCTATTACATGGACTAGGTAAGTAGAGTAAGGCCTTACACACATCACCGATCAAAAATGAATCAAGTTAATACAAAGGCTGACCGCACATCGGATACTAACCTTTATAAAGTTGCTTTACCCGATTTTATAGTGGCGCTACACATAACCATCGTCTTAAAAGTTACTGATAGAGTAACGTTAATAGAAGCGTGGATGGAATTATTTATTGCCACAACAGTTAAAGCTGAAAGACTAGCTTAAACTAGAAAAACAGTCCCATGTACTCTCTTTACCCACTCTATTTAGCCACTGTTGGTGACAGTTTTCACGTACAATATCTATCAACTTATAGCCTCATGCCTAAACTTTAGACATGATGGTGATGGTGAGAACATGCATAAGGCAGGTCCGGTCATGTCTGGAAGCATTTGGTCAAGGAATTCGGAAAATCTGCAAGATTTCCAAGGGAAGTCAAGCAACAGGCTGATTGCCAGTTCAGCTACAATGGTTTATTGTTTATTTGGCACAAAAAACAGGTAATAACTATTGCACTCCAGGTTGAACACATCATCGGTAAACAGAGCGCGAGACGAAGCCAATCGATAGCATTAGTAGCCAATTTGCGGCCAGCCATAGAAACAGCTAACGGTACAAAATTATGGATAAACCAAAATCTACATAGTACAATAAATACTCAATGATACAAAAGATTAGATACAGAAAGATTTAGAAAGAGGCCCAACAACCCATGGTGCTTAGGTACTTGGCGGCCATATTGGACTCGGAGCTCGAATCGATAGGGAAATAACCATTGATTCTACAATTTGACTTATTTTCTCAATTGATAACATTAAAATTTTTTGAAATTGACACTATATATTATGGATGGATTTCTAAAAATCAAGATTTTGGATTGAAAACTGGGCTCAATTTATTCAAAATATGCAATAATACAAATCCGAGCGCACGGCAGTGCAACGACAAGTATATTTTGTTTCATAGATTTTATTTCAAGCAAAATCAACTTGCTTATAATAAGGAATATCATCTTTTGTCAAAGCTGTTATGAATTTTAATTATCAATGTACGTCTGTCATCAGAAGTGGGATAACAATATTTAAGTTAGTTCGAGCTCCCAGTCCGGGGGTACCGCGTCTCGCTCACAGCGACGGTGGAGCCGTTCTTGCCGACGCCGCCGGCCACAATGGCGGCGGCGAGCGCGGTCAGCGTCAGCGCCGCGCCTGCCACCGCGACCCCGCCCAAAGAGTAACGCATCTCCAGCGAGCCCACCTGGACCCACCGACCACAAGTCGCGGTTATACCATGCTCAGGCCCGTATTAATAAACCGAAATCATATAACACGCTATTAAGTAACGATCAATATTTTATTAATATGTATAGATTGGCGCTTGGCTGCAATAGACTTCTTGGCAAGTGATGCAGCCTAAGGTGGAGCGCGCTTGCCTAGAAGATGTCTATTCACTCTTCACTTGAAGATACCAAAATTAAAAGCGGAGAATACGGAAGCCGGAAGGGCATTTCATCTCCTAGGGGTACGAATTTAAAAAATCGGTGTTTATAACCGATACTTGAGAACCTTTTCCTAGCTGATGTCGGTTTATTGAAACGGAAATTGGTTGTCTTTTTCAGATACGTTATCTTCTTCACATGAAAAGTCTCTTTGGACACGTTCAATATTTTTCTACAAATATTTAAGTTTTGATGTAAGCTTTAACTCACAACAGACTGCCTTTGGAAACTTGGTAGCTTCAGTTTTAAAATAGTACAGTCTCATAGCTTCAATTCTTCTTAGTAGTTAAATGCAAGATTTAAATTCAAAGTTAACAATGTCTAATAAGTTTGGATAGAATAAGTAGTAGTTTTATTTATTTTATAATTATAACAACCGGAATTTCTGAATATGATTTCATACGCTTATAAAGATGCAGGTAGCATGTAAAATTTTGAGTTTCCAAGTCTCAAAGTTACAGTGGTTCGCCAGTCAGTCATTTTTTGTGTACGCCTTTTCTTTAATATAATCAAATGATTTTTTTACAAAATCTACTGCTAGTAGTATGTTAACACAGAATGATTCAGGAAATATTCGTTAGTAATAGGGAAATTTTTGTCATAAATACATAGGTTACATACAATAGGTTCAAACTATTAAATTTAGAAATATTTGGAAAAAGAAACATTCATTAAGAAACTACATTTATTAGACAGATAGCTAAACCATTACTTAACATACGTACTGAAAGGCCATTTTATGTGAAAAAGATAATTTTAAAGTTGTTATTACATAATCGCGGAAAATAGAACGTAAATTACAGCAGCTATGGATTAACATACAGGGTTCTAGAAATTATAAACTTCGACAGACGATTTTATAGGACTTTATTTTATTAATGACTACGTACGTTTAAGTTACAAATAATAAGTACATAAGTTTAAACGGGATGTTAGAGTTTGTTCAATAAGTCAGTTTACATAGAAATTTTAGAAAAAAATTAAAATGGTATTCTGACGACACCAATAATTGCTGTCAAGTTGACAAGTTGGACTGTTTCTCACATTTGATTGATTCGTCGATGATTATTTCAAAGTGTTGCTATAAACTGTTTTTCAATTGGCCCTTGTAATTTACCCATGCAAAGTGACTTATTGAACAGACTCTATGTGCATGTACTGAATTACCGTACTGTGTTGTGAGGTATCGTAGTACGACTATTACTATCTAGAACCCTGTACATTCATAAAATATTTTTAAATAGACACATACACATAAGGCTTATATTTTCACAATTAAATTTTCCTATATATCTATCTATCTTATTGGTTTGGGCACGGGAAGAAAGTGTCTACACGACTCCCTATTTCATTTTTGAAAATAATAAATTTATAAAATAATTAGGCAAGCAAGCATTTAATCTAACATATCTATTAGTTTCACTAATATTTTTCATTAAGATTACAAATATTTTCCATTAACTTCTTAATTTATAAATCTACAAAAATAAAATTTAATAAGGTACTTTATTTCGGTAAAATATAAAATTACCGCATCTATAATAAAGCTATATTTGCTGCAAAATTGTAAATTGCACATGCAATCGACTAATTCATATCAAATTATGCATTACCATTTACCATTGTTAATTATCTATGCATCGCTCAGACCGCACGCATAAATATATAATAAATATAATACAATCAATTCATGTGGGTATTTTTAAAAGAAATCGATTATTTATTTCATTTGCCTAACATGAAAATAATTAATATAAATGTAAAATTGCAATGATAAGTAAGCCACGTTCTTGAAAATAACTTTAACCTTGGCGCATCCTATGATTTGAGCAGTAACCCTAAACTTGTTTAAAAATCGTGACGCCTACTGTAATCATTGCAATTAAACTAAACAAAACTAATTAGATTATAGTAAAAACTATCTAGATTACATTACCTGAGTGGTCCAGAATTCTGGGCCTAATATAGCAGATATTAGATGTATGAGAATAATGGCATATTGCGCCTCGGTGACGTCAATTCGTCCCATTTTGAGTGTGCCTGTAACGTATGCTTGCCAGTGTGCACAGTAGAACAGCGTCATTGCGCAAAAACACTGAAAATAAAGAAAAAAAGTCGACATTAAATTGCGGTTTAAACTTGATTAGCTTCTGCAGGCTTCCTAAACAGCTGAACTTGGCTCGTTTCTCTACCGTGCACAAGTCAATCTGAATACCACAATAAATTATAACTATTAATATATATCCATATTCTTGATATGAAATGCAGCGAAATAAATTTAAAAAAAATCATGAGAATGTAGGTGACATAAATTTAACATAACTACAGTTTGAGAGCCTTCACATTCTACCAATAAAATTATGTAATGCAAATGTTATCGAATACCTAAACATTTGCATAGTCCTGTTAAAAACTTTTTTCGCAACCGTGAGGTGCGTCGACCCCGCATTTCACCCGACAGAGCGTAACACCATTATTTTGTAACTAGCGAATGCCCGCGACTGCGGATCACGAGGTCCTGGGTTCGATTCCCGGTCGGGCATAAAAATTGTTAGGTATTGGGTTTTTCAATTAAGAAATTCTCAGTACTAGCCCGGAGTTGGAAGTTGGCGGTGTTTCACCCCCGTGCCTCGGAGAGCACGTTAAGCCGTCGGTCCCGGTTATTATCACTAACATGATAATAGTCGTTAAAGCCCGCCAACCCGCATTGGAGCAGCGTGGTGGGTCTAAGCTCTAATTCCCTCTCTCCTAAGAGAGTGGAGGCCTGTGCCCAGCAGTGGGACGTTAATAGGCTGTAGTGGTGGAATGCCCGCGACTTCGTCTGCGTGGTTTGAGGTTTTTTGGTTCCCGCGGGAACTCTTTAAAAGTAGCCTATGCGCTATTCCAGACTATAGTCTATCTCTGTGCCAAATTTCGGCCAGATCCGTTCAGCGGTTGGGGCGTGATGGAGTAACAAACATCAATACATCCATCCAAACATTCGCATTTATAATATTATAAGTAAGATTACACATTTGTCCTGTGTTGCACAAGCTGCATAGCTTTGGGGAAAAAAAACGGCAACTAGTTAATAGTTAGGTAGGTATATCGAGATTAAGTAGATGAGTAAACGGTTAAAAGTTACACCAAATAATATCCATCAATAGCTTTTATATTTCACTGTAAGATTGTAAAAGTCGTTAGATTATAATCTAACTCGCGAAATTGTAAACTGTCGATACATTGTGAACCGTTCAATGTTCTGAGTGTCAATTTTTGAAATATTATTTGAATTTACGTTTTATTGTGTCTTTCTTGTAGGTTAGGTTAAGGTTCGACATATACAGGGTTACAGGAAAAGTCGACCTAGATCCGTTAAGGGCGTGTAGTACACATCATTTCTGAATGATTTCACTATGGAACCCCCCATCCTAAACTTAACCGTTTTCGAGATATTCGAGTTTTAATTTTTTTTATGAAAATGCCCAATTTTTCGGCTATTGAATTGAATATTTTGAATTTTTTTGACTCTTATGATTATTTTTTTGGTTTTTTACATGAAGAATGAGATGCTTAATGACCTCAATGACTAAAATTGCACGTAAATTAACTAAATAGGTCATTGTAGACAATCGAAACTTAAGAAAATAAGTACAAATTATAAAAAAATATTTTTCTTTTCTGGATATCTCAAAAAATTATTATGGCACTTGCTCTGCAGATGTGCTTAAAAACATCTACATTTTATCAGCTATCCAACGAGGTATAATAACCTAGGGTTGTATTTAAACTCATAGAAAAAAACATAGTTGAAAAGGTTCAGGTAGTAGGTCTAACGGGTCCCTCGGCTATTGTCCTTCAAGTTAATCCGGTGCGTGTGAGCGAGACAACTTACGATTTATGCAGGTGAGAGTGAGAAAAATAATGTGCAAAAACAAGTTTGGGGATACAACATGCCCATTGTTTTGTATTTGGTCGTAATATTTTTTTATAATTTGTACTTATTTTCTTAAGTTTCGATCGTCTACAATGAACTATTTAGTTAACTTACGTGCAATTTTAGTCATTGAGGTCATTAAGCATCTCATTCTTCATGTAAAAAACCAAAAAAATAATCATAAGAGTCAAAAAAATTCAAAATATTCAATTCAATAGCCGAAAAATTGGGCATTTTCATAAAAAAAAATAAACTCGAATATCTCGAAAACGGTTAAGTTTAGGATGGGGGGTTCCATAGTGAAATCATTCAGAAATGATGTGTACTACACGCCCTTAACGGATCTAGGTCGACTTTTCCTGTAACCCTGTATAATCAGGTAGTGCCTACTAGGTTCTATCGGGTTAATATACCTATCTACCGAAAAATAATGCCTTAAAGGACTTGACCGGTGGAACTATGGCAGCTTGCCTAGGTGTCAAAAATCAATGTTCAGCAATGAATTCTTTATTATTGTAATTGTAATATTTCACTGTTTTCAGATAAAAAAGTTTCAGGAGTCTGAAGGCTCGGAAAACTGCGAAAATGAATAAAAAAAGTTTCACCAAAAGACTGCTTTCCCACACTAGATGGCGCTATTTATTGTGTTAAGCGAGTCTAAAAAAATATTTTCAAGTATTATTTCTTTATTATTGTAATTGTTATATTTTATAGTTTTCAAATAAAAAAGTTTCAGGAGTCTGAAGGCTCTGAAAACTGAGAAAATAGATAAAAAAAGTTTCACCAAAAACTGCTTTCCCACACTAGATGGCGCTAGTTATTGTGGTGAAACTATTCGACCACAGATGGCAGCATATGCAATGTGACAGGGCGTTCCTTTAAACGTAGTATTTCAAAATGCTTTGTTCGATCGATTAGTTTGAGACTTGTCAAAAAATAAAAATAATTATAAACAAAACATACATTTCCTTTTCATTACTATTTAATTGATCAAAAATAAATCATTCCTAATATAAT
The DNA here is from genome assembly GCA_964035005.1 of Erebia palarica. NCBI lineage: Eukaryota > Metazoa > Arthropoda > Insecta > Lepidoptera > Nymphalidae > Erebia > Erebia palarica. The sequence goes on from OZ035989.1 coordinate 17,411,528, forward strand.
AACTAAGGTACTTAAATGGTATTCATGTAGGGTTACAAGATTATTATTAGGCATGGATATAATGGAACGTCAAAATGGAGTAGTGCTTAAAGAGGAAAGCGGACGCTCAAGATTTAAACAATAAACGTACTGTTTTTTTTTGTCATTTGAACCCCGACCTTATTTGGAATAATAAATCCATAATAATTTCGTTTTGAATTTTTAAACCTTACTGTAAAAACGGAAATCCTGTGCATTGTCCCGAATCGGAGGGCAATTACTGGTCATGTCCTTTTAATCTTTCGACAGTTTGCAATTTCGCGAGTTAGATTATAATCTAACGGTTTTTTACAATCTTACGGTGACATCTACACTAATATTATAAAGAGGAAAGATTTGTATTTTTGTATGTAACGAATAAACTCAAAAAGTACTGGACCGATTTTAATAATTCTTTTTTCATTAGAAAGCTACATTATCACTGAGTAACATAGGCTATATTTAGTACTAGATTACCACAGAAATCTTTAGAAATTCCTATTAAAACCAACCGAAGGTGTAAAAAATTAGCCATAGAATGTCTTTCATCGCATACGCTGCGAAGAGTATTAATGATAGGACAAAAAAATGTTCGACAATATTATAGAATATATCAATATCTACAAAAAACTTCGCGAGACCATGTGTTTAACTATTGTAATTACGTCACTATAACTACTTTTTTACATTTAACAAATTGATAGAAATGCCGATCAAAATGAGACCGTGTTATCCATACCATTTATAAATTTTTATCCAAATAAATAATTTAATATTCAAGACTGTCTCAATACCTGATTACTTTTTGAATTATTGAAATCGGACATTCCATTCAAAAGATATCATGAAATTGAAATAAACTAACTCTTCGTGAGAGGGGCAGTGCGGGAGAAGGGCCATTATGAACTAGGTAGCCGCGCGGCTCATTCGCGCGGTCGTAACTTAATTATCTGTACCTATTTATGTCAACCCGTGCGAAGCCGGGACGGGCCGCTAGTATACAATACAATAGTGGCGTACGGACGGACAGACGACCAACAAACTAGGTGAAACGAATAAGTGTTACTTGTTTTATGACGGAGCACAAGACAAAGCTAACTAGTTACGAAAAGATCGATAGATCGCTACTTGCAATGCATTTTTAAAATTTATGCGCTAAAGCTTGGCTGCAGCAGTCAGACCTGCTTAGTGTTTGCAAGTGCTGATGCAGCCTAAGGTGGAGCGCGCTTGCCTATAAGATGCCTATTCACTCCCGATTTGAAGGTTTTTAAAAGTGGAATGGATTCCAGAGGTTTGAAATTTTCTCGGTAGGAATGGCATTCCGAACTAGCGGAAGATTCACATTCCGAACCAGCGGTAGATTCACTCGACGATTCAAAAGCACCTAAGATATACTCGTATACCTACGGCGGCGGCGAATACATAATATTAGGTCTTTACCTATGAAATTGCCTTTCTTCAGTACTGGTCATTTCAAATAAAAAAAAGTTTGTAATGGCTCTGTATTCTAAATTCAAATTAATTTTGTTTTAAAACCTTTCATTCTTTTTACAAACTCAGTCTTTTGTTTTTTGATTAGCGTTGTATTTTCATTACATTTCAACATTTTTCGTCATAATGGATGCTTTAAAAATTCGTGTAATTATGGAATATGAGTTCCGTCGTGGCACCAACGCGATACAAACGGCACGTAACATCAAAAATGTTTACGGAGAGAACTGTACAAACGAACGCAAACCCGTTAGTGGTTTTCCCGGTTCCGTTCTGGAAATTGACACGTTGACTTGAAAAATAAAGCTCGTGGTCGTCCGGAGACTTTGGTCAACAATAATTAATTAAAGGCGATTGTGGAAGCTGACGATACTCAATCTACAGCTGAGCTAGCAGCAGCTTTTGATGTAAGCATCAAAACAATATTGATCCATTTGCGACAAATTGGCAAGGTAAAAAAGCTTGATAGATGGGTGCCCCACAACCTTAACGATCGCCAGCGCAACGTACGCGTCGAGAACTGCCTTGCGCTGCTCAACAGGCAAAGAAATGAAGGAATTTTGAAACGAATTGTTACGTGCGCCGAAAAATGGATTCTGCTCGACAATCGAAAGCGCTCAGCAAGTTGGTTAGATCCTGGTTCAGCACCAAAGCAATGCCCTAAACCAAAAATGACCTCTAAAAAAGGTGATGGTCACATCGATATATATGTAGGTACTAGATGGGCCCTTTCATACAAAAATGGCGGGCGACCAACTATGAGAGCGCGTTCCTATAACCTGTCATAAGCCTGTCTGTCCCCGTCGTAGCGCTGTCACGGTCGCTCATCGTGTAGATAATTTGTTATTAAGTTATCATCTAAAGTTTTATTAGTTTGGCACTGTATAATTTTTATTTTAAGGTAAGTGTTTCAATTCACAATTATAAATTTCATAAAAAACGTTATATAATCTTCCTATTTAATATTTCTATCCATTACGCAACCATTTAATTTCCGCGTGTTGACTTTGATCTTTAAATATATCTAACAACATCATACTAACGTTTATCGTTTACCTCAGAGAGTACACTGATGTAGGTATTATTTTCGACAAGCGCATCTGTACTAATCTATGACCGAGTCATACGTTTTCAAGATGGCGCATATGTTGCAAGCAAGTTCCCGCTTTTCAGACTAGATGGCGTTGATGGCGTTGCTAAAAATACGCCCACATTCTTTGTTTGACAGGGCCCGTCTATGTAAATTGAGGTCGTTGGATGGTCACTGTTTGGTGGTCTAGTGCGGGTGTGATTCACCACAGCTTTTTACAAAACGGCATGAGCATTACTGCAGATGTGTACTGTGAAGAACTGGAGAGAATGATGGAGAAGCTTGCACATCTGCAACCAGCTTTGGTCAATCGGTCGTCCCCACTGCTCCTTCACGACAACGCGCGACCCCATACTCTCTCTCAGACAGCTCTCCCTCATCCGCCATTCTCACCAGACCTTGCACCTACCGACTATTACTTTTTCCAAAATTTAGACAACTATTTAGTGGGTAAAAAATTCAATTCCCGAGAGGCAGCACAAAATGCCTTTGAAGAGTTTGTTGCCTCCCGTCCAGCTGATTTTTACAAGAAGGGCATCAATAAACTGCCGATGCGTTGGCAAAGATGCGTCGATTGCATGGGTGATTACTTCGAATAACAGAAATAAAAAAGTTTGAAAAAATAAGTACTTTCACTTATTCTATACAAAACGGCAATTTCATAGGTAAAGACCTATTAGTACCTGAAAGGTACTACTATGTATTTTGTGCCTGCCTGTTCTGTAAGCAACATTGCTTACGCGACAAGGCCTTATAAAGAATCCATACTAATATCCATAATACATAATATTATAAATGAGAAAGTGTGTCTGTCTGTCTGCTACGCTTTCACGGCACACCTGTTCAACCGATTTTGATGAAATTTGGTACAGGGATAGATTGTATCCCGGGGAAGGCTACTTTTGTCCCGGAAAATTCAAGAGTTCCCGCGGGAATCAATAACTTTAATCGACGTGGACGAAGTCGCGGGTATCATCCACCAACCACCACCAATACAGCCCATTAACGTCCCACTGCTGGGCACAGGCCTCCACTCTAATAGGAGAGTGGGAATTATAGCTTAGACCCACCTTTAACAACTATTATCATGTTATTGATAACAACCGGGACCGACGGCTTAACGTGCTCTCCGTCCACTCACGGGGGTGAAAGACAGCCAACTTCCTAACTACGAGCTAGTACTGAGAATTTCTAGTCAGAAAACCCCAATACTCAATTACGGCCCGGCCCGGGACTCGAACCCGGGACCTCGTCGGCCGCAGTCGAACATGCCAACCACTAGACCAATGAGGCAGTCTATTGTCTATTATAAATAATCTACTCCCAGTCTCGTTGATACTAAAAAGAGCACCCAATATGGGCGAATTAAACCGCTCTCAGCACTTGGCAACGGCCCAGTTTGCGCTCCAAAGCACACATCTGTCCAATCTGCTTTCGGGAGAGGTGCCAACAGCGCGGGCGCGTCCCCGCGGCGGCGGTCGCGCGACCTTGCGGCTATTCAATGAAACGGGTTCACGGCCGACGCACTTCCGACAAATCGATATTCAAACACTTTTAACAGACTCTAGGTTTCTGTACAATTGGGTATTTGACAAATAGTCACATCAGCAAGTTTTTTCAAACGTTAGACCGCACGCTTATTGTGGGAATTATGGGATGTTAGGTATATGAAATATAGAACAGTGACGTCATCAAAATTAGACAATTTTTTTACTTCAATCGATATTTTAAAATAACAGACGTGGATATTACGACTTTTGGGAGATCCTAGGACTATTTAAGTATCACAAAAAATAATTTAGTTGTGTTATTTTAATTTCCACAAAAAGTTAGCCCTTGATGATGATGCAGTCTAAGACGGTAGCGGACTAACCTGTTAGGGATATGTTAATTATGTAGTTGCCATCATAGTAGGTATAAGTAAATATAAATTATATTTCAAAGCCACCAAGGAGTACTTCGGCGGCAAGCTGTCGCGAGACCTTGTTTTTATTCAACGAATACTTCAGGGACACTTCTGTTAAATCGATATGCAAACAATCCACCAAGTTTCCATACTATCTGAATGTTCTATCGGATACCTATACTTTGGATAGTGTGCTTAGGAACTACGAATTCGTTCCTCCTTTACCGTTCTACCGCAGAATTTTGGGAAAAACCAATGAGCGTAAGTATCCTTACGTGTTTGCTCAACGTTTCTAAACGAAACAGAGGTAGGTATGGAATCCCCTTCCAAAAAAAGGTGCTAAAAACATCACGTTGATTAACAGATCTAAAATCTAATTTCAAAAGGTTGAATCTTGGCTGCTGCTGCACTGCCGTGCAATCCAGTACTGACCCGTGTAAAAGTGGTTAATAAAGCACGTAGCACAAACGCATAGTACGCTTTTTTCCATAGCACAGACAGCATGCTATCCGAGGAGCCTCTATGTTGCTACGGTGCTATGACGCGCGAGCGCGCCCGGTGCTTCGTAGTTCGTTTCGTAGCACTACTAGAGCGCGTAGCGGCGCCCGCCTGCCGGTAGCGCGCTGGCCGACCGGTCTCGCGTAACGCGCTGCTGTGAGCGTACCTACGTCATATGCTTTCATGCGTGCTATAGCATAGCATATTTAAAAGCATGCAAATACTTTATAGTTTATAGCCTGTAGCGTGCTTTGGTTTTACAGCAGTTTTGAACAACTCTAGAACCGTGTACTGACCCACATGGGGCTATACTGCCAACACTTGAAAGCCATATTATTTCATAATTGTTAACTTTCGTGTTTTAGTATGGGTGCTAATTAAACAGACTTCTATTTATTAGCATTATTCGCCGCTAAATAATTACATTGTCCTCTGAATTCTGAAAATTATTATTTATATTATTCATTTTATTTCAGGCAACAAGGGTTATATTATAAAATCATAAAATGCCCTTCTCTAAAAAAAAATATACTCTTCTCTATCTTATCCACTACATATCTCCGATGTATCATGCTGAGTGGTAGTTATTTTACAGCATCTAAAGTTGTAACAAAATAATCAAGCAGGTATGGTTCTATGCATGTTAAAGTAAATACCTAGAGTTGTTTAAAGTGCAAAACAATACTGATATCGCAAAATTACACGCGTCAAGCTGGAAACTAGTGCTGGGAGCGAGTTGGATATGGAGCAACGGTCGGGGGTGGCGTTCAGCCGTCGTTCCTTCAGACCCCGATTTCTCGGAGTTCGTGCGCGGACTATAACTTCTAAAACATTTCACTTAACTAGTGTAATTTTGAGTAATACTGCTTAGGTATTGCTTTAAGCGTTGGCAGTATGGCCCCAGGGTATTATATCATCAGCTGGCATTGTTGCAACTTAGTAAGTGCATTACTAAGATAAACTCATATAGGTAATATTATGTTCTATCTATTGTTCATTATATATTACAGTTAACAGTTACCCGTACAGCATGTAGTCAATAGTCATACTGACAATAGATTTAATGTTTCATTCTACGTTGAATGCTTATTAGCTATTCTTTAATATTTATTAGTAATAGAATACTATCTCAATTGTTTGCTACCCGCAATAGATCAAAGCTTCAAAGTTATTTACTGAGAAATTTATCTTAGAAAAAATTATGAAGATCAATTTACATAAATAATACCTAAGCATCTAGGATCTTAAGACTAGAAATTGGATTTCCTAGGGCCTGAGTTCAGTTGGAATTTCTAAAAAGAGATCTAAAATACGTCGAGTTTCTAGCTGCATCTTTTCTGTAAGTGTAGAACCTGCTTTCTAAACTGGTGGTAATTAGATGGTCTAGAATATGTATTGAATTTGGTGGTTCAAATTTGGCCTTTTCGTTTCCTCCGTACCTCGGAGAGCACGTTAAGCCGTCGTTCCTGGTTATTATCACTAACATCTGATAATATGGAATCATTACAAAAACCTAAGAGTTTAAATATCCTTTGTCGATTTGTATGCGGCAGGACGTGGGAACTCAGCCCATTATTAGGTATCCCAAAAAATATCCTACCATTATTTGATTAATGGAATTGGGATTAATTGCTTATGAGCAACACGACGCAAAACGAGATTTCAATAAGTAGAATACCAGACAATATACAGTAGTATACCGACCTGGAAGAACATCCACGTGGGATAGTCCCCGAGCTTGACGGCGATGCATGCGCCGAGCGCTATGAACACAGTGGAGATGCTGTCACAACCGTGGTCGAACAGTTCGCCCAGCGGCGACTGGCTGCCTGTGCGCCGCGCCTGTTTGCCGTCAATCGCGTCCAGGCTCTGGTAGACGAACACGCCCAGAGCGCACACGGCGCACGCCCAGCGCGGAGGCTCTTGACGCGCGTCCGGGCTGTACCTGCCGAGGAGGACCAGCTTTAGGGCGGCGATGTATCCCAATCATCCTGTGAAAGACTCTGTATGATGTTGACAAATGTGCCCTGAATAAGTCATTGCCAGTAAAATTGCGTTCATTTTAGACATATTTTTATCACATTAATTTCCAGAGATAAAAAGTCCTTTTCTGCAATGCAACCTATCTCAATACAAAATTTCATCCAAATCAATTGAAAAGATGAGACATTGAAGCATAGCAGACGGACTGATACACTTTTGCATTTATAATATTAAGATGGATTGCCATTTTTTCCTGTTAGTGCCATTGTTTGCCTGTTTATAAACAAACAACTCAGTTGTGGGAAGTGTACTTCCAACAACCAATAAACATAAAATGGGCCACAATATTGTGGCACAATCACCATATAAATTATCATAAATCCATAGGGACTTTTCCAGCATATTCTGGAAAATCGAAAAGAATCTTGCCTATACTTCCCCTGCATACAACCTGTCTCTATTCAGAATTGTATCCAAATTGGTTAAATAGAGGGGCAGTGAAAGTGTAGCAGATAAACACACTTTCGCATTTATAATATAAGGCTGACTCACACAACACTGCCTAAACTGAATTAGTTTAATATTTTGATGCTGTCACTTGAAGTTTATTACAGGGTTTAAATAAAAAGGCCAGGAGTCAGGACTTATAGAAAATCTAACCAAGTGGGCCAGTATGGATTTGTATGTTAATTTGTATTTGAATATATTATGTGGAGGCATAAAAGCAATGCAGCCTTGTGTCACGACATCTGCTTAGCTTTTGTATTATCAAGATCAAGAGCAATGACCTCCCATTAGCATATGACTAATGTGCTAACTTATTTAATACTTGAAATACATTGTTGTTTGACATTAAAGTAGGCATAATAATGGGACACTGTTTGTTTAACCAACACCTAGGTATCTATACTAGGTATCACTGACAGCCCTCTATACAGAGTCTGCATGGAGAGCGACGAGGCACCAAAACACATACTGCTCGAGTGCAGCAATGTATCTGTCACCGTAAGATTGTAAAAACCGTTAGATTATAATCTAACTCGCTAACATGTCGAAAGATTGTAAACTGTTCAATGTTCTGAGCGTCAATTTTTGAAATATTCATTTTATTTACTTTTTCTTGTCTCTTTCTTGTAGGTTGGGTTAGGTTTCGACATAAATAATCAAGTAGGGCGGCCGGGCACTTAGGTTTTATCGGGTTTAAATACCTATCATATTACAATCTAATGGAAAATAATGTGTTATATTTTAATCTTTCGACAGTTTAGAATTTCGCGAGTTAGATTATAATCTAACAGTTTTTACAATCTTACGGTGACATATCCACCCAATGAGAAGCCTACATTGGTCTCCCAACAAAACTCCCAGACACCCACCCTTGCCAACCTCGATGGCCTGCTGGGATTTTGGAGGAAGCTCAGCTAGCTGGAGTGATCTGGGCACCAGTGGTCTCACTCACAGAGGATAGACTCATCAAAGTACGGAATAGAACCCCAGGACATGAATAACAAATTGTTTGCATCCCGAGGAGGGACATAAGCTAAATTTCCTTATTATCTTGGAATGTGTTTTTTAACCCCCTAAATCCAATATTCTAGCCTAGATTGTTTATTAATAAATAAGTTCGAAGTTTGATAAGCTTTTAGAACATCATGTGATAATGACTTTCCCCATATTAAGTAAATTGGTATATTTGTAAAATAATAATAATAATTGGTGTAAAATGTAAGTTTTTCAAACTTTACACAATACATATACATTTTACTAAGTACATACACATATTATAATCACTATAACACTGGAGCTGCTGTTTTTTTACAATTTAGTTCTACGTATTTAAAGACAGCTGTTGCTATAAAAAGGTCATCAAACTCTGTAGATTTCTTGATTAAATAACTGTAGAGAAGTGGCTTCATTTACCTACAGTATGTATTGTCTTTATATAATCAAAACTTCATCTCAATGAGCAATAGGTAAGTAAGTAGATACAATAAAAGCAAAAAATTTGAATTTTCTAAAACTTAGAAAACAGTTACAATTAAAAAATCAGGAAGACATTTAAATTAAAATGAACTCTTTAGGATGTTTGAATTTTTTTATCTTAACAATAATTTATTCATAATGTAAATATCTTATCAGAAGTGGCGCGATTCTTTGGGCCAATCATACGAGGGCTACATACAGCAAGAAGTCTAATCTATTTGGCCAATACAAATCTCGCGCTTCGGAAGCCGAATTTTACTGTTAGAAAAATAATAAATATGTAGGTTAAGATGAAAGTTGTTCGCGGTTCAGAGGCAAAAATGAAAGTCGTTCCGCTAGTTAGGTACTCTACATGACACAATTTTCGCAATAGGTACGAAATAAGCCAACGAGATGAAAATGACAAGTACTTACCATATTAAAATAAGTGTGGTGACGATATTAACTATTAAACCTAATATAGTAATGAGATTCGGCGCGAGCCATAGCGGCGTCTTTGAAACCAGCCAGCACCACCACGGTTGGAGCCAGGCATCCAATATACTCGCACTGGTGCAGGAGTATTTGTGTTCACTAAGTCTTTTTAACTGGGCAGCGTTAAGAATCCTTTCCTTGTAGAACTGCATTTTCAGTCACTGTCACGTCATTTAACTGATATCTTTAATATTAACACTACACTTATCACTACATTAGAAGCTATTTGCAAATTTAGATCAGAAAATTTGCACGACCTCTCATTTTACATCATTCCATCATGTGGACCATAGACAATTTATTTTTGTTCAGAAGCTGTCAGTCTATTTAGGATTCGGCTACCGTTGCAAGCCATAGACAAGTGAGGGTCCAAGTCTTTGATTTTATATAATTATGTCACCGTAAAATTGTAAAAACCGTTAGATTATAATTTTACTCGCGAAATTGTAAACTGTCGAAATATTGTAAACCGTTGAGTATTCTGAGTGTCAATTTTAAAAATATTCATTATATTTACGTTTTCTTGTCTGTTTCTTGTAGCGGCCGGCTTGGTGCGGCCGGGCACTTAGGTTTTATCAGGTTAATATACCTAGCATATTACAATCTACCGAAAAATAATGCATTAAATTGTAATATTTCGACAGTTTGCAATCTAACGGTTTTTACAATTTTTACAATCTTACGGTGACATATCTAGGAGAGGATATGTTGCATTTTACTCAATTATAGTTATACGATGTATTTTATCAATAAAACATGTTTTAATTTTCTTACTTTCTAAAAGCTACGTTACATTAGAACGAGACAGGTGTATTATATTATTGCGTGAACGTGTCGCGCAATTGTCATATGACGTCATCAAATTTATTACTAACTACAAATGGCGTCTGTTGTGTTGTCTTCCGGTGTTTCAGTTGTGAATAATTCCCTGTTTTCATGTATTTTGTTGTACTTGTAAGTAATCAACTATGGTGTAGTGCTCACTTGTGCGATGTCCTAATATTATAAACGCGAAATATTGGATTTATGGATGACTGAAAAAATAGATTATAGTATGGAATAATAACACATCGACAAGTTTTTTTTTTCGGAAAATTACTGCGGGAACCAAAAACCTCAATTCACGCGGACGGAGTCGTGGGCTCAGGTAGTTCATTTTGAAATACGAATACTAGTGTTTTTCAAAATATTATGTTTAATTATTAATTTATTTTATTTGTGATAATTTTATATCGATTAAATAAGTATCGATAATATCATCCCTAAGCCCCAGCTTAAGCTCCGCCCATTCGCCATTTTTACTTACCGGAAGCTTCAATTTAAATATGTTTCTTATCCTTCTCATTATATAATATTAAGGTCCAAGTCAAGGAGTGCAGTCTCTTATTTCCTACCTCCATTGGTCTGTCTCCACGGTCTGGTTTTAGAAAGAATGCAAAATGGCGGAACGAAAAAATTGGTCGGGTACTCCGGGACCGGGTATTGGTCCGGTTAACAAATAATCGACCGATGTATCTACATTATTATTAATTTTACTAATCGTTTTTAGATGTAGGCTCTTTAGGTACTTTGTGTTTTAAATTTTTATAATCTTACCAAACAGTATTATCTAAACAAGGAATAAACCAAAGGAATAAACCACTAAAAACGCACTATCAATCTGCAATACAGTGCATTTTTAGTGTTTTATTTCTACTATTTGAAGTAAATAAACCACAGAAATAAACCTACCGCTAGCACGTTATACTTACTCTGAGCGTTATAGAGAGGTTTATAGATTAGATTAGAAAGAAAAGTCGGACCACATAAAAGAGAGGTCGGACCACTTAGTTGCGGTTATTCGTCTGTGATTTATGACGTCACAGTTAAAATTCGGAGCGCCAAGCTGGCGCTTACAACTACAGCAGTCCGCAGCGAGAACATTGAACAGTTTATATTTATGTTTATCTTACGAACATTATTTTTGGATTCATATTATACCCAAAAAAAAAACATTAAATATTATGAAATTTTACGTGACCCAGCGGCGTTTCAAGCCTCGTTGTTCTAGTGGTTATCATGTTCGACTGCGGCCGACGAAGTCCTGGGTTTGAGTCCCGGGTCGGGCCATAATTAAGTTTTCTGATTAGAAATTCTCAGTACTAGCCCGGAGTTAGGAAGTTGGGGGTATTTTACCCCCGTGCCTCGGAGAGCACGTTAAGCCGTCGGGCCCGGTTATTATCCTTAACATGATAATTATCGTGAAAGCCCGCCAACCCCCATTGGAGCAGCGTGGTGGGTCTAAGCTCTAATTCCCTTTCTCCTATGAGAGTGGAGGCCTGTGCCCAGCAGTGGGACGTTAATAGGCTGTAATGGTGTCAAGCCAAGTTCAAGCCAAGAAAATGGAACTGGCGAGTGGGGACGCAGCAATGGTGGCGTGGTCTTACTTGCGCTGCGATAGAAAGAGTGGTCTCCTTACTACCATAAGTGGTCCACATATGGTAGTAGTAAGCTTAATTATATTTAAAAAAACGTAAGTAATAAAATACAAAACTTTATTTCAACAATAATTATTATTATAATACAAAGTTGCTTATTATTCTTCAATAAACCTTAGTCAAAATAATTTTGTGCTTTGACGTCAACATGAAATAAGATTAATTTTTATTTTTTTAAACAAGTTATAAAGCCGCGTCCGGACTGACGACCTTAGTGTCTGGTAGATGGTAATTTTTTAGTACTGAAAACTGAAAAAAAATTAAGGAAGCTTAATAAAGCACCTAATACTGTTTGATTTTTCGCTCTTCAGTCAGGATACGGCCTCAATTTTGATCAAAATTACACTTAAATATTTGTTAGGTATCTACATTATCATATAGTACGATAAAATGATGATTATTTTAAACTAAAAGCCATTTTCTTATCCTACAATATTAAGATTAGGTATTTACATAATTTTAAAATAATCGCAGAATAATAGGTAAGTACCTATAGGTTACATTAGTTAATCAATATTCAATCTGGTTACATTTAAAATGTAGTCAGCCTCATCGGTCGGTGTATATCCGACAATTTTTTGTCTCTTCCTAAGTCGATATTATACGCCTCCTATCGGCCTGATGGTGTGCAAAACCAAATGCAATCGCATGCCCGCATATGTGAAGGCTATCTAAAACTAGTTGGACATACGCCGACCGTTCGACGTGAGTGAAACCTATTTATATGACAGATTTTAGTAGTTACAACATTCACTCTCGTGGAAAACTTGGAAGAAGTGGTCAAAATTACTTGAGGCCGAAATTTTAGTGCAATTATTTCATTAATAATGTTGAGTCTGTCTAGTAAAGGCTGAGGGTCCATTTTAGATACTGACAACACTGGCGTATACAAAACTCGGGGATAACCAACGCAATTTTTAAAAAATCCCGCCATTTTGTACTGTCAGACTTCACTTGTTAGACTAACATTATACGCCGATTATGATAAATAATTAATAAAGCACTCACGATCGTAGTTAAATAATGCATAGGCAGGTATCTAGTTTAGTATTTTTTCAATTACAAGACAGGCTTGCGCTTGACGACAATCATATCAAACGTAAAGCAATATTGAGGTCTAAACTCTGTTTCAATAGAGATGAGGTATCTCATCTGCCATTCAACCAATAATGATGGGAATATCAACAAACTTGTCGGCATTCAATACTCCCATATGACAAGTGGCCTGTGGCATATAAGATCAGACGAAAATAGTTCATCTCTATTGGAACACTCTATAGGTTGAAGCGCCTAGAAGTCTAGAAGATGCCTATTCACTCTTGCCTTGAAGGTACTTAAGTCTTTAATGTACGGGATCGACATTGTAATTTGTAAACCAGCCATGTATCAAAACTAGTGAAAAAGAAGAACTCTTTCAGTTTCCTAAGGCCTGCACTATAAGATTTCCGTAAGCCTTGGTTAATGTCTTGCCTTTCCTGTTACCTACTCTTGGCCTGGGTTTTCCGGGATTCGATGCGTTTCTGCAAAGTGGTCAGTAGAGCACCGAGAACGTTGTGGCCAGGAAGACGTTTGCCGAATAGCAACCGTTTTACTGAGTCGTCGTATGTTAATAAAGCTACCATGTTCTGGAGGAGGAACCCTTGGCAGTATTCCAGGAGTTGAGTTGCGCCATACACCTGGAAAAAGGGATTTATGATTGAGCATGATTATTTATTTTCTTTCTGCCCTTCAATTCAGCGTGAATTATGAATCTACTTTGATAATTAATTAATGTAGATATTCTATTCTCCGAATCAGACCGATCCACACTATAGTCATAGATCCGGATATTCCACGACCTTCACCGATCTGTTTACTAGATGAAACCTACTTTTTAGTTTTATTTAATACTAGATAAATACGCCTAAAATAGGTTGCTTATCAAAATCCGGTCCAGGGTATTTTTAAATAAATAAATAATTTTTTTTTTTGACAAGTTTATTATAGCCACTGCTAAAGCCTTTGTTATAAAATTACCTATATTTTGATATATAAATCAAGCGGTTCCGATCCGTGTAGTTGTGGGGTAGTAACCTATGGACTAACAGGTTAGCCCGCTACCATCTAAGACTGCATCATTACTTACCATCATGTGAGATCGTAGTCAAGGGCTTACATGTAGTGGAAAAAAACTATGGTAAGTTGGTATGAAGTTACCATAGTCCTTAAGTAACTTCCCGGATCTGTTATTACCACTACGACTATGGCCAAGCAACGGCTATTATATATAATACTATCGACCATCGACTCAGCGTAATGCTGATATGGTGTAGATCAGGGCTCATTTACAGTCGATCCCTAAAACCTCGACGTTCCGGACCGGGATGCCCGTCAATCTGATTACGCTGATCATCAAGTGAAATAAATAAGTGAATAGGGATGATGCCTATGTTATAGTTTTAAGTTTGATAGCCATTTTAATATTAAAGAAAAAAAGTGCGTTGAAATTTGATGAGGTCACAATTGCGAATTTCATACAACTTCCATACTAGAAGAGCGTTTTTAAGTTTGATAAAGAGTTGCTGAATTTGATTAAGTTGTCACTATCCCTATTGTCAAGATACCTTGGCATGTATATAGACGGAGACCAGGTTGTGCAGGTCCACGGTCTTGGCGGCGCGCGCCTCGCAGTGGCGCTGTAGCGGCAGCAGCTGAAAGAACGACGCCGCGGCTAACACTTCCAGCACATCCGCCTCCGGGATGTCCAGCCCGGAGCAACCGCCCGAGTACAGGTACTTCATTACTTGCTGCAAACACGTTACAAAGGTCATCTTTACACTAGATTAAGAAATCTATACTATATACTTACTATAATTATAAAATAGCTGATGCCCACGACTCCGTCAGTATGGATTGTGGTTTTTGTTCCCGCGGCAGCTCTTTAATTTTAATAAAAAGTAGCATAAGTGTTATTCCAGATGATCTATCTCAGTGCCAAATTGCATCGAGATCCGTTCAGCCGTTCTGGCTTGTTTACGTAACAAACATCCATCCATCCATCTAAACTTTTGCATTCAATATTTAGAAGACGCCGTTCTTTAACTTATATGTATATATCTAAAATAATAGCCGAATTGGATTGTAGTAAAAATTGCGGGGGTGTTCATCGACCTGTAAAAGGCATTCGATACGATTCCAATACCTATTTCGTTATCGCGACTTCAAAATATTGGAACACGGGGTTTTACACTAGAGTGATTTCACGAATACCTGTCCTAAAGGCAACATTATGTAAGAGTGGTCGAATACACAAGTTCTGCTTCTAAAATTTCGTACGGTGTCCCTCAAGGGAGCACACTAGGTCCAACCTTATTTTTAGTGTACACCACTCACCTCAAAGATGTGGTACCGTATATCGTTGATCTGCACGAGCGGCGGCGCGTTGGGAGGCGCGTCGGGCGCGCGCGGCGGCGCCAGCATGGCGCGCAGCCGCGCCGACTCCGACACCAGCACGATCTTGTGCCCGTAGAACAGCCGCCCTTCCACTCTGCGACCGTTCACAAAATAGGCATGATGACTGATTTTTAAAAATGGTCAGATTATGTTCGGAAGTATTTACTATTTCGATAAAATATCTTATTTCAGCAGAAAAATAAGGTTTGGTACAAAAATTGGCATTTGAAATTTAAAGGACTTGACCGGTGGAACTATGTCAGCTTGCCTAGGTGTCAAAAATCAATGTTCAGCAATGATTTCTTTATTATTGTAATTGTAATATTTCACTGTTTTCAGATAAAAAAGTTTCAGGAGTCTGAAGGCTCGGAAAACTGCGAAAATGAACAAAAAAAGTTTCACCAAAAGACTGCTTTCCCACACTAGATGGAGCTATTTATTGTGTTGAGCGAGTCTAAAAAATATTTTCAAGTATTATTTCTTTATTATTGTAATTGTTATATTTTATAGTTTCCAAATAAAAAAGTTTCAGGAGTCTGAAGGCTCTGAAAACTGAGAAAATAAATAAAAAAAGTTTCACCAAAAACTGCTTTCCCACACTAGTTGGCGCTAGTTATTGTGGTGAGTCTAGAAAATATTTTTAAGTATTGCTCACTACTTTTGGTTAACAAGTTCAACTATGCGACCATATGCAATGTGAAAGGGCGTTCCTTTAAATGCAGTATTTCAAAATGCTTTGTTCGATCTATTAGTTTGAGACTTGTCAAAAAATAAAAATAATTATAAACAAAACATACATTTCCTTTTCATTACTATTTAATTGATCAAAAATAAATCATTCATAATATAATGACTAAGGTACTTAAATGGTATTCATGTAGGGTTACAAGATTATTATTCGGCATGGATATAATGGAACGTCAAAATGGAGTAGTGCTTAAAGAGGAAAGCGGACGCTTAAGATTTAAACAATAAACGTACTGTTTTTTTTTGTCATTTGAACCCTGACCTTATTTGGAATAATAAATCCATAATAATTTCGTTTTGAATTTTTAAACCTTACTGTAAAAACGGAAATCCTGTGCATTGTCCCGAATCGGAGGGCAATTACTGGTCATGTCCTTTAAAATTCACGCCAAAACGCTCGCGAGGGTCATGGCGTCGTTTGTGACGTTACTATTGTTTTCACCGATGTACTCTGTGCAGTGTGCAGCAAACAATAATGTGATTGTCAAAGCTCGAAACCAACAATTGTGACGTCATTCGCTTCTTGGTGTTTAATCCATTACGGCGGATTAGTGTATTTTATAGATTTATTTTATCCAAATGAATAGCAATCTCACTCGAAATAGAAAAATAAATACGGTTTTTATAATCAATGAGTCCTATTTCATTAGATAAATTCATTATTTCATTCATTCTTGGTTACTGTCATCATGCCTATTATCATACTTTATAACTGTTATGTCACGGTTTATTATCACTAAGTACTAACATCACATAATAATCGCTAGTACATAACCTAATGCTGAGATTTGGGTATAGAGCGTACATTGACTTTGCTCAGGCTTTACTTTGAATTAAAACGGGATGGAAATATGTGAGTGTAATAAATCTACCACGTTTTAACTATGTCTTAAGTCAGAGCTAAGTCAAAGTACGTTCTATAGATTTCAGACTAAAAGTTGTAATAGTAGGTAGGTACTCTTAGTTGAGTCGTATGTGGAAGGACCTGTTAACCCACATAGAACTCTCAGACATACATATTTACTCATTCAGGACGATGTTTCCCGTCACCGTTAAAGAATTGTTTCATTGTGAATTGCTTAAAACGTATATTAACAGGGCATATCTCGAGGATCAAGTGACCACCTAAATAGAAAGAAAAGAAAGAAAGAAAAAACATTTCTTTTCAAATTGTGCCACACATAAACAAGCATATTATCTACCTAAAAAGGTAGAGCACCCCTGCACTCCAACGATCTAGAAACACTAACCCACACTAATAAAATCAACTCAAGCAGAAGAGGTACAGGAATGAATAGAATAGGAGTGGAATGACCACCTAACTCCTAGTTCTTAATCCCCCTTAATCCGAATAGGCCTATTACACTGCACTTTTCACAGGGACCCTTATACTTAAATCAGTGTAGTGTAATAAGATGTAGAGAGACAGGGTCCCTAAATTAGTCCCTAGTGCTGTGTAATAAGCGACGCTCTAAATAGCGACCACGCCCACCCTTAACGCAGGGCTCTGTTAAAAGTGCAGTGTAATAGGCCTATAAGCGCTCATAGGCCTATTACATTGCACTTTTCACAGGGACCCTTACTTTTGAATCAGTGTAGTGTAATAAGATTTAGAAGAAAGGGTCCCTAAATATGTGCTTATTGCTATGTAATAAGCGACGCTCTAACTTGAAGCCACGCCCACCCTTAACACAGGGCCCTGTGAAAAATGCAGTGTAATAGGCCTATTACACTGCACTTTTTCATCTGTCTCACATATCTTCTTATTACAGAGAGTGGAAGCGCAGCGGAGGCGCGCCGGCGGCGAGCGCCGTTAGTGCGGCAGCCGTCCCTCGATACGGTGCGCACGAACGTCACGAGCGCGGACGAATTCGTGTGGGTTGATTCACATATTAGGTACATCGATTATTATATTTAATTACAATAATCGCGATTAGCTCCGAAATGTAGATAGATCAAAACTGTTTGAAGAATCGTTGCTGTAATTGTGGACACGAGATTCTGAAAACTGTTAACTGAACTAAATGGTGTGGCATAGTTGGCTCCCATCTAATTCTACTTAAATGACAGTAATCTTCGTTTCTGTACGCCACTGGTTGTGAACAGCATTTTTTATGTTTGGAATTAGGAATCGCTATGGTTTTTCCAAATTATTCGTGATTGAACAGCTCTCAATAGACAAATTATTGTATTACATAAGCATGCCGATCTCATACGGGTCCTAAAGTCTTTACTCGTTGCTTAGTCTCGCAAGTTAAGACGAACACAATAATTACCAGGCATCGCAGTATTAACCCTTGAAAGATCCGTAGATAGACAAAAATGCAAATTTGAGAACCAAGAAATCTTATTTGGAGACATAAATATTCCATATAGCCCTGTCGTTCTTTGTTTCGTAAAGAAAAGTCCCCGTTTTTTTTTTAATTATATAGGCCAGCGCTTGGCTGCAATAAGATTTGCTTGATATGCTAGGTGATGCAGCCTAAGGTGGAGCGCGCTTGCCTAGAAGATGCCTATTCACTCTTGATTTGGAGGTACTTACCTATATTAAAAGAGGAGGGGAAAACGGAAGCTGGAAGGGCATTCCGTATCCTAGCGTTTCTTATTAGAAACGAGGACAATATTGCTTTGTAATAAGCGAAGCTCTAACTAGCGGCCACGCCCACCCTTACCTCAGGGCCCTGTAAAAAGTGCAGGGCTATTACATACCTGAACGTAACGTCAGCGAGTGAGGGGTTGTTGACATAGGAGGGGTCGACGCGCGCCGGCGCGGGCGCGGCCGGGGGCGGCTCCAACACGCCGGGCACGGGCTCCCAGCCGTAGCACGCGCACAGAATGTCCGCCAGGAGCAGTACGGTGCCCTCCTTCTGCGTTATGACATACATATAGTATATCTTTTTATATAATATATGTCCCGTCAGATTGTAAAAACCGTTAGATTATAATCTAACTCGCGAAATTGTAAACTGTCGAAAGATTGTAAACCATTCAATGTTCTGAGTGTCAATTTTTGAAATATACATTGTATTTACGCTTTCTTGTCTGTTTCTTGTAGGTTGGGTAAGGGTTCGACATAAATAGGTTCGACAGGCCGGGCACTTAGGTTTTATCGGGTTAATATACCTAACAGATTACAATCTACCAAAAATAAGGCGTTAAATTGTAATATTTCGACAGTTTGGAATTTCGCGAGTTAGATTATAATCTAACGGGTTTTACAATCTTACGGTGACATATATAATTTTAACAAGTCTTAATTAAAAAAATTAAAAAACACGACGCGGAGGGTCACGTGGGTGGTCTCGAATTTCGCGAAATTTCGCGGCCCGTGCAAATATAAATATTTATATCTCGTATTACTTGTACGAGCTACCTAAACACAGTACGTCATTCAAATCTTTACGAAATAAAGCAATAGATTTTTTTAATCTCTTTTTTTTGGGTTTTTATTATATATAACATGTCAACCCCATCGTAACATTATTTAAATACATTTAGCAAATAGAAAATAACAAGTCATAATTAAAAAAATTAAAAAACACGACTGGCCTGTCAAAAAACGAACTAAAAAGTTAAAAATTTAAATTAATCTAGTTAAATTAGAATCTTAATCACATTTTTGGTAAATGATTTTTTTTTGTGAATCACTGGATATTGAACTATAGTGTTATATATTTTTGGAATCTACTCATCATTTTCTAGATGATGATTATAATAGTTAATCTTATTTTCGATTTTTCAATCAATTTTTTTTTTAATTTACTAGCTTAGGTCACCCGGAATAAGCTAGGGATTCTAACGATACCTCATTTATCAAAATCGGTTCAGGCGTATAGAAGTTATGGTGGAATATACAAACTCACATACATACATGAACCCTGAAAATAATATACTCCTTTTTTCAGGCAGTCGTATAAAAAAATTAAGTTTCCCATAAAATACACCCAAGATTTTAACTCTTATTATTACACTAAATGATGTCCGCGACTTCATTCGCGTGGGCTAAGGTTTTTGATTCCCGCGGGAACTTTTTAATTTAAGCCTATATCCTTCCCCGAGATACAAATTATCCCTATACCAAACATCAAAATCGGTTGAATGGATGGGCCGTGAAAGCCTAGCAGACGGACAGACAGACAGACACACTTTCGCATTTACTATATTAGTATAAATTTAAAACTTCACTTTTACAAAAGAAGTGTACCACCAGGGTGTCATCTCGGGCCATCTATGCTTGATATTTTTATCATAACTATCATTGAAAAATCGTTTAAAGCTAATAATTAATGGCAGTTCTAATTTATACCTAATGATGTAAATGATTATCCCATCAAAAACATAAATGTAAAATGAGAGCCAAGTTCAAAATTGTGATATATATGCCTTGGTTGTTGACTTCAGCGACAAAAGAAGTGAGATCTAAATGGGTGCCAAGTTCAATGGTCAGTCCTGCAATTTATATATCCCATCAAAAACATAAATGTGAAATGAGAGCCAAATTCAAAATTGTGATATATATGCCTTGGTTGTTGACTTCAGCGACAAAAGAAGTGAGATCTAAATGGGTGCCAAGTTCAATGGTCAGTCCTGAAATTTATTTATAACAACATATAATATTTTATAACAACTTAAAATATCATTTCTTCTTATAACGTAGTATAAAATGTTGAAGACTAAGGCTTTGGCTTGGCTAGTTTTCATATACGAATTATAGCGTTCACAAGTTGTAAAGCTGTAAGTTCTTATTTTATTCTTCCGAAAATTTGGCTTGCTGGTAGAAACTAATTTTGAATTTGGCTCTCATTTCACATTTATGTTTTTGATGGGATATATAAATTGCAGGACTGACCATTGAACTTGGCAGCCATTTAGATCTCACTTCTTTTGTCGCTGAAGTCAACAACCAAGGCATATATATCACAATTTTGAACTTGGCTCTCATTTTACATTACACCTTCTGAACGTCATGCTTACAGAGCATAAGACGTGATGGTAAATACGTTTCTTCTTCTTTTCTGTCAATGACGTTTCGTTGCACAAAATGTATGAATACGAAGGTAAGGTTTTAATGCAACTATATTATTATTCATTATTATTTACATTCAAATAATAATTATGTGTCATTTTCAATAGTTAAGGAGTTACTACCACCGCTTAAAGCAGTATTGTTTCAAACTAACGGTTGAATGTCACGTACTTTGACGTCCTTAAAATAATGATTATAACACTACAACATAAACGTCAACAATATTAAAATAATACGGCTGCAATGGTAGCATGCCTCGTGTCAGAGTTTTGATCTATACCTTTGATCATAAAAATGACGATTTTTGTACGTTTATATCTAAATAACCATTTGAGGTGTGCTTATGAAATTTGGAGCACATATGTATCTCACGGGTCTCAATATATGCGCCAAATTTGACATGTTTATGTGAAATAGTTTTTGAGTTATGAGGGGGTCAAAAGTGGCTCCAAATGGTTCGTGTAATATTACACACGGTGCTGCTCGCCAGTTTTTTTGAACTTTGGCTGGACACGCTTCCGCGTGTCTTGATAAATACCTTGCTGTATCGTAAAATATTGAAAAGCAGTGGGAGGCACTCGTATATGAACTGCTTGCTGTAGTGACTGTCATCAGATGGACACACCTGGAAACAGAGATAGGCCCAGTTAGTTACAGGTGATGACCAAACCAAGAAGCGGTATGTATGTATATACTTTATTGTAAACCACAAAAACACAAAAGAAACAAGATACCAGGAAAGTTTAAATATAGCTACAATAAGGTCTTATCGCTAAAGTAGGGAGAAAATGAAGAAGCGGTCAAAGTTATAATGGCAAAATGAACTGTGGCTAGATGCTTTCAGAAGAACAACAAGTCTCTCCTGTTGATGCTAAAAACCGGTCAAGTGCAAGTAAGATTCGCGCACAAATGGCTCCGTACCGCCACAAAATATATATTCTTTAAGTAAATGAGAAGAAAGATGTCATAAATAGATGTGAAACAACTGGCTTACATATGGCGCTTAACGATTTTTCCTATACATGTGCTGTGAGTCCTTGCTTCTTGCCAAATTTCATGATTCTAGGTCAACGAGAAATACCCCACAGGTTTTGATTTATTGGTGAGTGTCAAAATAAATAAAAAATGCGGCATAAACGGCCTTGACTTTTTGACAGGTCCAAGGGACCGTAGACTTAAGTATTTGATATTGATTTCAACTTGATACCTCCACGCATTCCCAATAGTAAGGTGGTTGACAGCCAGACAGACAAACAGACGGTCAACGAAGTGATCCTATACGGGTTCCCTTTTTCCTCTTGAGGTACGGAACCCTAAGAATGAAAGAGTAATACCTGCAGGAAGTCTTGTAATAGCTGATCTATGACGTGGTCGAGAGACGCTTCAGCAGCCGCAGCCAGGGACAGCGTCCACGCGTGTAGGGACCAGGGAACCCCCAGCGCTCGGAGCTCCAGGGTTATATCTTTAGGGTTCATTGAAAAATCATATTAAGAAAATGATATCTATTTGAAAGCAATTATCAGTACTATAAAAAGACATTAGCTGATGACTGCGACTTCATCCGCGTGGATTAAGGATTTTGGTTCCCGCGGTCCGAACTCTCTAATTTTCCGGAATAAAAAGAAGCCTATGTGTTATTCCAGACTGTGATCTATCTCTGTGCTAAATTTCATCCAGATTCGTTCAAAAAATCATAAGATGTAAAGCCACAATTATTACACTTGTAAGTTTTTACGTAAGTAACTTTAACTTACAAAACAAACTTATCTGAACCGGTGACAGCGTCGCTAGTAAATATTAAAAATAAAATAAAAACTAGTTCCAATTTTGGCCACCGGGCCAGATAAGTTGGTGGGACTGTAACATTTGCAAACTATACGCGCGACCTTACAAATGTAATTTAGCGGCATATGAAGATTCAAAACAACTAGTCTAGGCAATAAAGCTAGTAGACCCCAACAATAATTCCTCAGGCGACGAAACTTTATAGTATGATACAGTATCATGAGTTAAACGTATATTATAAATATCCAACAAAAAATCACAAAGGAAGTAAGGTTTTTTATGCTATACCTAATTGTTAAAGCAGTTTAGACTTCATCATAAAATCGGTTTAAATATTGATGTTCTGCATGATTATTTCATTTGATATTTCGGTTTTGAGTGAAATATACTACCTATTATAACTTTAAAAAGAAAGCGATAGTGATAAATATTAAGTTTTAGATATAAATACCTAACTTCCGGATGTTTTTTTTGTGGGATATTTTTGTGTAAGTTTTAGATCACCCAATACTAAAACCCTGCCAAGTTTCATCGACTGAAGATTTAATGCGGGGGTCTCCATACAACGGACCGCCCCATTGCCTAGGCCCTAGACTAAACCATGATGCATAATAGGCGGTCCATTGAAAAATTCAATATGAATAAGCAAAAAGATGCATACCTAAATGGTCAGTCTCAGCAGCGTAATACATGGCGTCCTGCAGCGCCCGCTGCTGCTGCTTCGTGAACGGTGGAGGCCTGCCCGAGGCGGGCGGAGCGCCCTCCGCCAACACCTCCTCGAGCGAGAGCACCGCCCCGCCCCCCGCGCCTCGCGCACCCCCCCTCACAGCTGCCCGGAGACACGCGCGCCGCCCGTGCGTGCAGCACACTGCTACCGCGCTGTTGGGGAACACCTCATGAACTTCCCAAACCTTCTTTTGACGACCTCCGTGGCGCAGTATGTAGCGCTCTTGCCTTAACGTACGGAGGTCCCGGGTTCGATCCCCGGCAGGGTCAATTCGGGAATTTATAATTTCTGAATTTTCCCTGGTCTGATCTGGTGGGAGGCTTCAGTCGTAGCTAGTTACCACCCTACCGGCAAACACGTGCCGCCAAGCGATTACGCGTTCCGGTACGATGCCGTGTAGAAACCAAATAGGGGTATGGATTTAATATAACTGCCATGCCTCTAACAGGTTAGCCCGCTACCATCTTAGACTGCATTATCACTTAACATCAGCTGAGATCGCAGTCAAAGGCAAACTTGTAGTGGATAAAAAAAATAGGGGCAAAACCTGACTTGAATATCGAATGATATTCTGTGGGATAAAAGTTTGACGTCGCAGTACGCACATAAGCCAATAGATGGCACTACTAGTAGCGCACGAAGAACGCGAAGAGCCTGAACCGCGATAACGAAGTTTTGTCTGAATTACGCTACGTATTATACGACTTCCACAGATTAAAGGTCGGACCGGCGGTGGTCCCTGAGCAAAACACCAGCTCAGATCATGTTCATCCTATTGTTACGGTCAAGCCATATCACCTGATCAGGCAGGCTTTTTGTGTTCTTCGTGCGCTACTAGTAGTGCCATCTATTGGCTTATGTGTGAACTGTGATGATCGCCACAGTATTGCTTAAAAAAATTCCAGGTTCAGGTTGTAACAGAAGCAGATATTCTGGTGTTTGTCCAAAAAGTATAAGTATGCTTACCTATAACATCCATATTGCGCTGCAGCAGAATAGCACAAGGCGTCGTTCAGTTGCGTCGACAGGAAAGGATCAGCACCATGCGAGAGCAACAGCTGTACCAGTTCCAAGTTACCAACACCGCACGCCATCTGAGAAATACAATAAAATGAGCCATTTGTAATTTATATTTAGATTCGTAATAAGCGTTTGATACACACTATCAATCTGAATCATACGCCTAACCAGTCACAAATAAGTTTGGCTATAATTGTATGGAAATTTGTTACTCAATCACGCCAAAACGGCTGAACGGATCTGGATGAAATTTCAGATTAAAGTCTGGAATAACACATAGGCATACTTTTATCCTGGAAAATTAAAGGGTTGCCGCGGGAACCAAAAAACCTCAAAACACACGGACAAAGTCGAAGGCATCAGCTAGTTATCCATTTAGTATTATCACCTCCGTGACGCAGTGTGGTAGCGCTGATGTCTTAACGTGCGGAGGTCCCGGGTTCGATCCCCGGCAGGGTCAATTTGGGAATTTATAATTTCTGAGTTTTCCCTGGTCTGGCCTGGTGGGAGGCTTCGGCCGTGACTATTTACCATCCTACCGGCAATAGACATGCCGCCAAGCGATTTAGCGTTCCGGTACGATGCCGTGTAGAAACCGAATAGGGGTATGGGTTTAATATAACTGCCATGCCCCTAACAGGTTAGCCCGCTACCATGTTAGACATCATAACTTACCATCAGGTGAGATCGCAGTCAAGTGATAAATTGTAGTGGATAAAACATAATTTTTTTATTTTTTTTATTGAAAATAATACAATAGAACTTAATGCTAGCTAGCCTAATCTAATTAGGTAATATATAAATCATGCGCACGTGGACTGGTGGCAAGAATGCTGGCTGCATTTCCGCGCTGGACAGCCAGGCTCATCCTTTGCGCAAATAATAATTAATTAGAATATGTTAATATCGATACCTGCAAAGGAGTGAGAGTGCAGACATCGTCTCCTCTGGCAGGCGCGCCGTCGACTCTCGCGCCAGCGGATAGAAGTCTTCGTGCGACTTCCACCGCGCCCGCCCCGGCCGCGCCTGCGCCGCTGCACGCGTACACCAGTGCTGTCCAGCCTAAACAATAAACAAGTCATAATTAACAAAATTAGAAAACACGACTACCCTGCCAAAAAAAAATGTATCTTGATAAATAGAATCTTATTCACATTTTTATTAAGTGATATTTATTTTTGTGAATCACTGGATATGGAACTATAGTGTTATATATTTTTGGAATATAATCAACATTTTCTAGATGATGATATTATATAGTGAATCTTATTTTCGATTTTTTTTTTCAACTTTAGTCTTTAATGCGAGACCATGGAGGATTATAATCCTCCTCCATGGAAAAGCAAAGGGTTTTTGTATGTGTACCAGCAGTGGGCGGTGTATATCCGGGTGTGGGGGCGGGCGGAGTCGTCGGCGAATGCGGCGCATGGCCGGGGGACCGCGGGGACAGCAACGCGCAGTGCTGCGCCGCCGCGCCCGCTGTCTCGATGTTAGGGTCCGCTCCGGCTTCTATTAGCATCTGTTAGTACAACAATGGGATGAATCAATAGCTTCGCATAATGTTATGCTTGCTCGTAGCCTCTCCATTCATTGGTCTAGAAACTACCTCGTTGGTCGAGTTTGTGGGTGCTTTGAACTTCGGATACATAGTGTCGCGTAACAAGGTAACTAGTTGAATATTACGCGTAACCAAGGAAACAACCTCCATGTCAAGTTATGATTCTAAGCTTTGTTTACAAGATTTTTATGCATAATTCTACGTGATTTCGTGAATTCGTAGAAAGGACAATGGAGTTAGTTTAGAGTCAGCAGACAGCGAGGCAATATTATGTAAGAGAGGAATACGAGAGAATAAGAAAGAAGGAGTTTGACAACGGAAGAGAACCTTGGAGAAGTGCCATTTGCCCTCAAATTGTGAACTCAATAAATTATTGTTAAATAAGCCGCATCTCTCTCTGAATTTACGAACCTTATCTGTAACAATAGGTACATTTTGGAGTGTGTTTTATGAAATTAAATATCAATTGCTTTAAACTATGAAGGGATAAAATATGAGGAAACCTGGATAACACGATGACCATAGCGTGCAACGAGCAAATAAATCCCTTATGGTAGTAAATATGGTTCTCATAATATTCTCAAAGGCATGTGAAGTCTGCCAATCCATACTTGGTCAGCGTAGTGGATTACAGCTAAACCTTTCTCATTCCGTGAGGATACTTGTGATCAATAGTGAGCCGGCAATGGGTTAAAATTATGATGAATTTTGTGAGGTGGGTCCTGGGGGTAAGCTATATTTTTTGTTCATTTACTTCTGGAAAAAGGCGCACATGATTCTACTAAGTCCGTTGAAATATGTACAAAAGATGCAACTCCTCAATAAATCGATGTAGGTTGTTAATCATCGATTTGGAAGAAAGGTCCATGGAAAATGTTACGGTTGAAGGTTAAGAAATAATATTATAACAATAGCTAGGAAGGTTTCGTTATTCTTTCTGTTAGTAAAGAGTAGATATTAAGACACCACAGATTAAAGACGTCTTCACCAACAAACACCGTCATTTTAATACGAACCAGAGCCACATTATTTCACTGTCTACGGTTTCACCATCTACTGATATGCCTGAACGCCAGTTGTCCTAGATTTGGACCATTATCAAATTTTGATTAATGCCATAGACTATTTTAGCTGAACACATAATTATATTGTTACGGATATGATCTGCAGACCCGATAGAAAATTGGATCTGAGATAAATAATAGAAAGTACTGACAATCTCAACAAGTATAGGATAAATAGAGCTTGCTAAAAGAAGGAAGGAAACAGTAACGCTATGGATGTGCTATGTTAAAATGATCAGCCTAAGAGTAGGTACTTACAGCCACAACTTGTTCATCGCCGGCCAAAGCTGCCTTCATGAGCGCAGTGAGACCAGAAGCATCGGTCGCGTCGATGCCGGCAGGCGGTAGTAACGTCCTCACTCCGCCGACGAGCTCCGGCCGTCCACTGAGCAGCGCCCGCTGAGCGAGGCCCAGTGCCGCGCGGCTGAGCTCGTCTGCGGTGCGCTGACAGCGGGACCACGCGGGCTCTATCGCTTCTTCTAGCCTGTGGATGACAAAGTAATGACAAAATGTTATTACTTTTATGTACTTTATTATGTTTTTTATTCAAATAAATTCTTAAAATGATTTTCACAGTAAGATTCTATAAAACAATAATACTATGAAAACAAGCGAAATCACAATGCAATCTTTGCAACGTCTGTTACATCTTACTAATCTATACCTACTAATATTATAAATGCGAAAGTTTGGATGGATGTTCCATACATCCATCCAAACTTTGGCACGTTTCGCAACTTTGTGTGGATGTGTGAATGTATGGATGTATGGATGTTTGTTACTCAATCACGCTCCAACAGCAGAACGGATCTAGCTGAAACTTGGCACAGAGATAGATTAGCACATAGTCTAGATTTTATCCCGGAAAATTAAAGAGTTCCCGCGGAAACCAAAAAAAACTCAAACCACGCAGACGAAATCGCGGCCATTCGCTAGTCAACATATAAATCAAGTGTCCTATCCTAGGCCTATTACACTGCACTTTTCACAGGGACCCTTACACTTGAATCAGTGTAGTGTAATAAAATTTAGGGAGAAAGAGTCCCTAAATTGGTCTAGGTATATAGCTGTGTAATAAGCGACGCTCTATCTGCCGGCTACGCCCGCCCTTACCACAGCGCCCTGTAAAAAGTCCAGTATAATAGGCCTATTAGGGTCCCTGTGAAAAGTGCAGTGTAATAGGCCTAGGATGGAAAGTCAAGTTGCTTGCAAGTGACTCACGTGACCGGCCGGGGCGGGCAGTCGGCGTGCGGCAGCAGCAGCCGCGCGGCCTGCAGCACGTCGTCCGCGTCGGGCACGCCGGGCGGCGGCCGCAGCACCGCGTGCGCGCGCGCAGCCCGCACCCACTCGCCCAGGGGGGGCAGCGCGCCCGCGCCGCGCGCGCCCCACAGCCCCGCGCCGCACCCCGCGCCCGACGCGCCCGACGCGCCGCTCGACGTGTGCTCCAGCTGTGCGGAACAAACATTATTCAATTAAACAATACAATACAAGCACGTCAATATGGGGTTCGTCCAAAATCAAATACACTATCAGCTACAATAGATCTTGTTACCAAAATCAAAACTAATATTGACGCAAAAATATTGCTTTCGATAAATATTTATCGACTTAAAGAAAGCGTTTGACACTGTGAGCCATTCGATTCTATGAAAAAAACTTAACTAGTGGTTCGCCCCGAACTGAGAGCTACCCTCGCGGTATCCATAAGATAGTTTTAACTATATATTGTTAAAAAATAACAGTTAACTTTTAACGTTAGACGCAAAAGATATAAAGAGTGGAGAAACAAATAAATTTTTACAGAGCGCCATCTATTGACATCATTGTGAAGTTCTGTTAAAAATACTGAAGCTCATTAAAAAATAATTTCGTTTCCATATAATATTTAACTTATTTTAGTATTTGTTGTTCAAGTACAGGTTATAATTCAAATAATTGATCAAGTTACAGGCTCAACTATTCATAAAATTGAGAGTTCTGAGGTCAACTTTGGACTTTAGAAAATCTCCACTTTGAAAGCCCCCCATTTCGTCAATATTAAGGGGGAAAATAAAAATAAAAATTTTTTTGGATTCTATTCCTAATAATCTTTAAAATGACAACCCTATGTAACGCTATAAAAAATATTTTACTTCGCATTCGCTTCTATGAGAGCCCCCCTGAAATAAAGATTTTTATAACTTTTTAAGCCATATTCGGCTGGAGGCCATCGGCTTACATATTATATTTAAATTTGAAGTAATTACGTTCAGAATTCAGAAGAAGAACTCTGACAGACGGACGGACGGACGAACGGACAGATGGACGGACAAGTGCAAATTCACTCAAGTAGACTCGGAGACGTTCGCTCGGTCAAAAAAAAATTTAGTAGCTGAATCTTCAGCCGCGTAGAGAAGATCCGGCAGCTTTAATACAGAATCGCAAGATCTTAGGCAAGCAGCTGACTCAATCCATTTTTATATATCATACCTACTACTGAGAACTATACATATAAAATGCCTTGTATAATGCTTATTTTAGGAATATTATGTAGGTATTTAGAATTGGTAATTGTACTATGATATTTTCGAATAAATGAATTTATTATTATTATTAATTCAATTCAACATTGTAGGAAGGCAAAGGGGTTAAAACCCAAGGGGCGCGGAGGACGGCCCCATTGTAAGGATCTGGAACCAGGTAGCTGCCCTATTGCCCTGATAGATAATATGGTACGGTTGACACCGTACTGTCTTTACCCTCAAAAGTGCAATATTATTGGTAAAGGTTGGCTGACGTGGCAGTTATATTAAACTCATACCCCTATTCGATTTCGGCATTGTACTGGAACGCTAAATCGCTTGACGTCACGTCTTTGCCGGTAGGATAGTAACTAGTCAGAGCCGAAGCCTCCCACCAGACCAGACCAGGGGAAATTCAGCAATTATAAATTCCTAAATTGACCCTGCCGGAGATCGAACCCAGATTGTGATTATAGACGACTTATTAACTTATAATCGTCGTGTTACAATATTTATTTATTCAAATAAGGTACCTTTACTGTCATCCATTTATCTATAGTAGTCTATATTTAATATTATAAATGCGAAAATTTGGATGAATGTATGGATGTGTGGATAGATGTTTGTTATTCAATCACGCTCCAACGGCTGAACGGATCTGGATGAAATTGGGCACAGAGATTATAGTCTGGAATAACACATAGGCTACTTTTTATCCCGGAAAATGATAGAGTTCCCGCGGACCGAAAAAACCACCATCCACACGGTCGAAGTCGCAAATATTCGCTAGTTAATTAAATGATAACTGATCTATGTGGGATGTAGGAAAACTTGTGGCACTTATGTTACGTAACGTTAAGACTCTACCACCGGTTCGGAAAACTGATTCTACTGAGAAGTGCCGGCAAGAAACTCAGCAGTTGCTCTTTTCATAGAAAAAAAAGGTTACAATATGTAGACAACACAACACATACGTTACAAGTATTACACTGACTTGTGGGTCACTGGATGCGAGGCCGGTTGCTTCCATGCAACTTTGTCATTAATAAAATCATCGATATTGTAATAACCTTGACTTAACAAATGCACAACATAATCTTTAAATTTATGTATGGCAAATCCAGAAACTCTTTGGGAATCATATTATAAAAGCGTACACTCGACCCCATAAAGGATTTCTGCACTTTGTGCACACGATACGACGCTGTTACTAGCTTATGGCGGTTTCTAGTGTATCGATTGTGAGTATCACCTATTTGCTTATAAAGATTAATGTTCTGCATAACAAAGACTATATTATGTATTGTGAAGGCACTGTAAGAACACCAATATCTTTAAATTTTTCACGAAGTGATACGCGTGATCCGAGTTTATAAATAGAACGGATGGCTCTTTTCTGCAATATAAAAATGAATTGGATATCAGCTGCTCTGCCCCACAATAAAATGCCGTACGACATAATTATAAAACATGATGGTGATAATAAATTACGGTATTTTAAAACTAAAGCTACTATATCGTCAGTAATACCTGTGAACAGCGCATGAAGTAGTACAGAGCGCGCTCCGCAGCAGGCGAGAGCGGCGGATGTCGCGGGTGAACCTGCCTCAGCACAGCGCGCAGCTCCGCCGCTGAGCCTGCGCAAGTGGTCAGCAGCACCGACGCGCCCGACCCGCCGCTGTTGTTGGACCCCGCTGACGTTCCAGATCCTCCTGATGTTATTAGAAAGGAAGAGAGAAAGAAAGAAAAAGCTTTATTTAAGGCACTGGACTAAAATAATCTAAATACATACAAAATCAACTGTATTGTACAGCAGTGCAACAAACAGGTAAGGCACTCAGCTAGTGTGGGGACTCCGGGGCTCTCAGACACGAAACCACTATAGTGACGCACATCTGAGGTACCAGGTGCCCCAACGCTGATTATCAGCGGCCGCCTTTTTGTGAACGTCATTAGCATAGTAGAATATAATAATATAAACTGTTAGGCAGAAACGAGAAAAAGGCCTATGGCTAAGAAATTCTGGACTTTGCAGCATCAGGGTTGAAGGGTTGGCACTAAGAGTTCAATTGTGAAGTCGTTGCTTGGTAATGCTACGTAAAGAATTGTTGATTTGACGGAGTTGTCATATTCCCAATTAGACCTGCTTGCAAGGGGCTATGCATCCTAATGTGGAGCGTGCTTGCCTAAAAGATGCTTATTCACGTTTCATTTGAAAGGATTTCTGGCGGCTCTGAATTGTTACATATCAGGCGCTGGTAAACGCTTCCCGATTGTGTAAGAATTGTCGATCAAATCGTCAAAGTTCGGTGTCAAAGTAAAATAAACGATAATTACATTGAATTAGAGCTCAATTTCGTGTATCCATTCTCATACGTTTAGGTATGTACGATACCATATTTTCCCACGGCGGCACTACGGCGGCGGTTTAATTTTATTATTAGAAAGTACAATTAACTCGCTTAATTTCTTAAAAACAGCCTAGAGTTCATACAATCTCGTCTCATCGACCAAGGTAATAAATTTATGCATTTAAAACTTAAAACTCATATTTTTAAATTCAAATTAACCTATTAAAAGTTCATTCTAATCGTCACACAAGTGAATCTACAGCTGGTTCGGAATAACATTTTTTAGAACGTTGAGTAGCTGTGGACGAAAATAAAGTGGACAATCATCTGGAATCCTCAAAGTTGAGCATTGTTGGTGGTTAAAAATGGTCTTACCTGAGCCATTGGTGGTGATTCCCGAATCATGACTCATTCCTAGCGCCCTGTTCTCAGGTCGTGGCGCTCCGGTTGACGATCCAGATCCCAAGGAACTCATGGATTCCCATCTTGAGAGTGATAGGGCTCCTGTAAACAATTAACGACACTACTAAGAAATGACAAACAAAATAATAATCTTCTTTTCACCAAAGCCATGATATTAATAATATAATATATTATTTCTGATATTAAAGCGATCGATCTATATCGTCTGAAAAATTAAACAAATGAATCAGTCTTCAATAATAGTCCTTCAAATTATAGGAGTCATTTACCTGAAGCAACACGTCCAGCATTCAAATGACTATACGGCTGAAGTAGTCCCCACAAGTCTGCACAATTGGCAACTGCATGGTCGATGGTAGCTGGTGTTATGGGCGACGTAACAGCGGTGCCACCAGCTATCAAGGCTATTTCTTCTAAGAGCGTCTCCATGCCTGCGCA
Organism: Erebia palarica; assembly: GCA_964035005.1. Lineage (NCBI taxonomy): Eukaryota > Metazoa > Arthropoda > Insecta > Lepidoptera > Nymphalidae > Erebia > Erebia palarica. The sequence continues at coordinate 17,444,520 of OZ035989.1, forward strand.
GAGGTAGATTGCTGCGTATCTGTAAGGAATGAGCATTGTATTTTAATAGCTGGAAAAATTAAAACCGAAATTGTTGAGAAGGTGTAGGAAATGCCCTTTTTACACAACTAGAAGGTTGGTATTTTTAAAAATTGGATAGAAGCATGTTTGTATTTTTGAGGCAGGTTGCATATGAACTAAATTTCAGTGACTGCCCAAGACCCTTATCAATAGACTGGGAAGTAACTTGGAGAAGCTAGTGGAAATAACGAATAAGTTGCGTACTCTGTGATTATTTCTACTAGTAAGGATGAATTTGAATTTATGACAAAGTGGTAAGTAACTGGTTCAAACCACTGGTACATTTTCCTACGGTTAAATTATAGTAAGTACCTAGTCTGGCTTATGTATCTGTCTGGGTATGTATTTGTTTGTAATCGAAAAGGTTTATGATTTATTGCATCGATAAGTTAGCATCGTTGGTAAAACATTAGCGTAAGGTTGTCCCTCTGATGAGGGATCAGCGAGCATTCTAATCTTCAAACTTTCCATTGAATCTACACGAACAAAGATAGAACAACAAAATAATACTCTGTCACTATTTACACAAGGACAATTTGATAGGATAGGATGAGCATTAGCTCGTTTGGTCTAAATCCACTAAACTTACTCGTGAACAAACGAAGCTACGCGGACATCGAGCATCCATCTTTGGAACCTGCCGGGCGCGAGGCTGGTGCGAGCTCGAGCGGCCGAGCCCAGGCGCCGGGCCGCGCTGCCTGACGTCGCGTACATCGTGGCTGCTCGTTGACAACCCTGGAATAACAGGTTTAATGTTGAAACTTGAAACCGTTTGTTCTTTTGGTAAATTAATGTCTGTCATAGCCTGCATCACGGTATCGAAGTACTGAAAATAGCGCTATTTAAAGGAATAATAGGACCGTTGAACTCACATTTCGCAACAGCTGGTACAGGGGCCATACTGCCAACGCTTAGGGCCATATTGTTTCACTAATCATTATTGTCGACTTTCGTATTAGAACTATAATCCTTAATTCCCCAGCCCGGAGGAAGAACTTCCTATTGTTGTGGACGAATACACATTACCCGCACGTCCTACATTCTCTATGTACAGTGTCGGCAGAGTGTGGTATAGCAGACCTTGATGCAGGAGTCCGCCAGCGGCGTGCTGAGCACGATCCGCAGCGCGCCCGCCACCTCGTGCTTGGAGCAGAAGCCGAAGTTCTGCGACAGACGCTGGGCCTCGCGCGCTATTCGGACCAGTGCTCTGGAAACCATTACATCAATAACTACTGAATACTAATGATAAAAGGCTTGTCCTGAGTGACTGACAGACAACCTACAACTCGTTTGAGCTGTACACTTTCTTTTAACATTCCCATTTTTATTAATTTTTTTTTATCAACTACAAGTTAGCCCTTGACTGCGATCTCAGACTCTCTTGACTGAGATCATGAGGTAAGTGATGATGCAGTGTAAGACGGTAGCGGGCTAACCTGTTAAGGGCATGGCTGTTATATTAAACCCATACCCCTATTCGGTTACTACAAAAACTTCTGTTTCTGTAAGGTTCTGTCAACCTCCCTGGCGCAGTATTGAGCACTGTCTTAACGTGGGAGGTTCGGATTCGATTCCCGACAGGAATTTTGGGAGTTTATTATTTCTGAATTTTCTCTAGTCTAGCCTCGTGGAAAGCACGGGCCGTGGCTATTTACCACCCTATCGGCAAAGACGTGCCGCCAAGCGATTTAGAGTTTCAGTACCGTGTAGAAACCAGTGCCATGCCAGCCAACCTAATATCGCACTTTTAGCGTTCCGGTAAGATGCCGTATGGGAACCGATTAGGGTTTAATATAACTGCCATACTCCAAACAAGTTATTCAGCTACCATCTTACACTTCATCGTCACTTTCACCCTCGTTCTGATTTGAAAATACACCTTATCGTACGATAACAAACCGAACCGAACGATAACTAAGGTATCGTCGTAGGGTTCTGAATCGGGGGGCAGGTGAGGTCGCAGTCAACTCGTGAAGGACAAAAAGAAGTTCCCCCATACCTCTGCAGCAAGTATGCGAGCCTGGGCGGAGCGTCGGGCGCCATCCTCGCGGCCAGCTCCCGGCAGCGCCCGGTCTGCAGCGCGCGCGTCACCTCGCCCGCCGTCCACGGCACGTAGCGGAGCTCCACTAGCCTGCCCACCGGGGAACAGGAGGAAACTCTATTGGTACATGATTTTTTACTTTCAAAATTTCTTAATAGTCTAGGCAATAAAGCTAGTTGACCCCAACAATAATTCCTTTAACCTAAAACTTTATAGTATGATAAAGCATCATGGGTTAAACGTATATTATATATGTATATCCAATAAAAAAACAGAAAGGAAGTAACATTTTTTATGCTTTGCCCAATTGTTAAAGCAGGAAAGTACATTATCGCGTAAACGCAGTTTAGATTTGATAATAAAATCGGTTTAAATATCGATGTTCTGCATGATTATTTCATTTGATATTTCGGTTTTGAGTGTAAATATACTACCTACTATTCTTTTAAAAAGAAATCGAGAAAATATTCAGTCATAAATATTAAGATTTAGGTATAAATACCTAACTTCCGGGTGTTTTTATTGTTGGATATTTTTGTATAAGTTTTGGATCATCCAATACTAAAACCCAGCCAAGTTTCATCGACTGAGGATTTAATGCGGTGGTCTCTATACAACGGAACGCTCCATTGCCTAGACTATATAAATAAGCCCAAATTGAATTGTGATACCTTTTTTTTAAATGATTTTATTTTATTTTCATAATTTCAACAAATATGATTTTCTAAAACAAAAATGTCAAAGTAAAACTACGTAATAAGGTACATTAAAATCTAAATTAGCTAACATATTATCTACTGGATATATTTCGGAGAGTGGACTCAAGAACTATTCGATCTGGTTCCTCCGTCACCTTTTTATCATCGAACCGCAAAGCATCGACAAGGTCTTTACGCAGTCGAAATTCCGCGGGCTCGTACGAAGCGATTTGCTTCCTCGTTTCTAATTAGAACCGCTAGGATACGGAATGCCCTTCCAGCTTCCGTTTTCCCCTCCTCTTTTAATATAGGTACCTCCAAATCAAGAGTGAATAGGCATCTTCTAGGCAAGCGCGCTCCACCTTAGGCTGCATCACAACTTGCAAGCAAATCTGATTGCAGCCAAGTGCTGGCTTATATAATTAAAAAAAAAATCGGGGACTTTTCTTTACGAAACAAGTAACGACAGGGCTATGGGCATATGGAATATTTATGTCTCCAAATAAGATTTCTTGGTTCTCAAATTTGCATTTTTGTCCATCTACGTATCTTTCAAGGGTTAATACTGCGATGCCTGGTAATTATTGTGTTGGTCTTAACTTGCGAGACTAAGCAACGAGTAAAGACTTTAGGACCCGTATGAGATCGGCATGCTTATGTAATACAATAATTTGTCTATTGAGAGCTGTTCAATCACGAATAATTTGGAAAAACCATAGCGATTCCTAATTCCAAACATAAAAAATGCTGTTCACAACCAGTGGCGTACAGAAACGAAGATTACTGTCATTTAAGTAGAATTAGATGGGAGCCAACTATGCCACACCATTTAGTTCAGTTAACAGTTTTCGGAATCTAGTGTCCACAATTACAGCAACGGTTCTTCAAACAGTTTTGATCTACATTTCGGAGCTAATCGCGATTATTGCAATTATAATAATCGATGTACCTATTATGTGAATCAACCCACACGAATTCGTCCGCGCTCGTCACGTTCGTGCACACCGTATCGAGGGACGGCTGCCGCACTAACGGCGCTCGCCGCCGGCGCGCCTCCGCTACGCTTCCACTCTCTGTAATAAGAAGATATGTGAGACAGATGAAAAAGTGCAGTGTAATAAGCCTATTAGATCTAATAGGCTTATTACACTGTATTTTTCACAGGGCCCTGTGTTAAGGGTGGGCGTGGCTTCAAGTTAGAGCGTCGCTTATTACATAGCAATAAGCACAAATTTAGGGACCCTTTCTCCTAAATCTTATTACACTACACTGATTCAAAAGTAAGGGTCCCTGTGAAAAGTGCAGTGTAATAGGCCTATGAGCGCTTATAGGCCTATTACACTGCACTTTTAACAGAGCCCTGCCTTAAGGGTGGGCGTGGTCGCTATTTAGAGCGTCGCTTATTACACAGCAATAAGGACTAATTTAGGGACCCTGTCTCCCTACATCTTATTACACTACACTGATTTAAGTATGAGGGTCCCTGAGAAAAGTGCAGTGCGATAGGCCTTTTAGATCTAATAGGCCTTTTACACTGCACTTTTTACAGGGCCCTGAGTTAAGGGTGGGCGTGGCTGCAAGTTAGAGCGTCGCTTATTACACAGCAATAAGGACAAATTCAGGGACCCTTACTCCCTACATCTTACTACACTACACTGATTCAAGTGTAAGGGTCCCTGTGAAAAGTGCAGTGCGATAGGCCTATTAGACCTAATAGGCCTTTTACACTGCACGTTTTACAGGGCCCTAAGTTAAGGGTGGGCGTAGCTACTAGTTAGAGGGTCGCTTATTACACAGGAAAAGGACCTATCAAGGAACCCTTAATCCCTAAATCTTATTACACTATACTGATTAAAGTCTAAGGGTCCCTGATGTGATAAGTGCAGTGTAATAGGCCTATAAGGCTAATAGTAAAAATATCCGCGAGATTTTTTTTCGAAATTCGGTAACACTAAAAATTATATGGAGGTGAACGCACTTCCGAATAAAATTCGCGCGAAAATAGAATCGCGGGTTTAATATAATTTCACACGGTGCGGTAAGAATTATATTCGCGCGAATATTTTGTGCTGTACCTACTTACGGAGTTGTATGACGCTCACCGCATTCGTAGTGCGAAGTAGGTGAAACTCCGCGAAATACAAATCGCGAGGATAAAATTCGAGCGAATATTTGATATTTCAACCATAGCATCGGATTGGAATATTACCTCTAAAACTAAGTTTCCCTCAATATCTTTAGAGGAAACGACGACAAGGAAAATTGTAGATGTCAAGAATGGAAGAAATTAGAAAATCGAAGGGGCGCTGAAGAAATGAATTGAGGTTTTTCAGTTCCCGCAGGAACTCTTTAATTTTTCGGGATAAACAGTAGCCTGTGTGTTATTCCAGACTAATCTATCTTAATCTATCTACGTGTTAAATTTCATCAAGATTCGTTTAGCCGTTCTGGCGTGATTGAGTAACAAACATCCATCCATCCATCCATCCAAACTTTCGCAATTATAATATTAGAGTATAGAGTATAGCTTATAGTTCAATTAGGTAAACATTGAGATTTTTTTTCCATTATTTCATAGACCAATACAATCCTTCCTATATTTTTAAAGAAATGGAAGATTTCAACTCATGTTTAAACTTGCATATCAGATAAGACGAAACAAGTTTGGTCAAATTTGGCATCTTAATTGTAAAATGTTTCCAGCAAATAAACGTTTTATTTATATTTATTTATCTCTCCATAGAACGAGCGTCCGCGTCACGAACCTGGTGCTCCATTGTTGCTGCCACCGCCAGCGCTGGACGCTCCGCTGGTGGCCGTACTGCTGCTGTCCCTGGAGCGAAGGGTCAGCTGCTTGATGGCTGACCTGATGTCTTCCAGGCCACCTCCGCCCGGCCACGGAGACTGTAACTGAGGAACAGATTAGGTCACATGAGGCACCCTTGGATACTCTTGTGTATAAAGTAGACTATGGGAATTACGCAAGGGAAGACCATCTTGTTAAGTAATAATATCATTGAAGACTTGAAAAATAGTACATTACATCGCGAGACCGGGAAGTACGCGTTTTCTGGTCGAGTGTTAGTTAGACTATATACGAGACGGTCGAGGTGTGTATAGTGCTTTTCTAAAAAATTAAACAAGTGACTTTTTTTTTAAATATATTTTTTTGCGCTGTGAGTGTTGAACGCGTAATACGGTAGCGTTCCAAATTTAAACTATTTAGGCCAAAGAACATTATAACAAGATATTCAGGAAGAAAGATTCCAAATTCAAACTTATGATATGTAATGAAAGTACATACATTCTTTACTGGCCTAGGCCGGGAAGTTTAACTTTCGAACTCATTTACAGGGTATGAAATGTGCACATTTCATATCTAATTTTTAGAAAATTAATCTCCTTGCTATTCAATTATTTTGCTACTAGATGATGATCGTGACTTCGTCCGCGCGAATTAAGCTTTTTTTATTCCCGCGGGAACTTCTTAATTTTACGGGATAAAAATCCTATATCCTTCCCCGGGATATTACCTACGTCTGTACCAAATTTCATCAAAATCGTTTGAAAAGCCGGGCCGGGAATGCGTAGCAGACAGACAGACAGATGGACAGATGGACAAAAAGACAGACAGACAGACAGACACACTTTCACATTTATAATATAAGTATGGATTTCTTATCTATGTCGTGGTCTGAAAATGTTTCCCTACCAGTTTTCAAATTAGATTATTTGTAACACTGCGTGCAGTAAGGTCTAAAACGCCTTAACAAACTATTTATTACATTTCAGTTCCCTAGATTTATAAGCATCGAACTCAAAAAATAGAGTAATAATGTTAAGGTGACATTATATTAAAAATATTTAAACAGGTTTTCTAAATTTATCTAAATCTTCATATAAATACACATATAAAAATATGATATTTTTATTAACATTTGTAACTACCACGTTGGTACCATTCTTTACCATGGTAAAGAAGTAAAGTCAGCAGAGTGCCTAGGTTCCTCCCATTCGATCGCGTCAACTTTCTACGATTTGTATGGAATTATTGTTACACGTAAAACCGCCAAGAGATGGCGTTGTACGACATAGGTCACGCTTCAATTGTACATAGTAATCTATAGTCCGCGCACGAGCTCCGAAGAATCGGGGTCTGAAGAAACAACGCCATCCCCGGCGTATATAGTTCGCTCCCAGCACTAGTTTCGAGCTTGACGCGTGTAATTTTGCGATAGCAGTTTTGTGTTGCACTTTAAACAACTCTAGGTCATTACTTTAACTTTCCATAGGATTCCTCAGAGCTCGCGCGCGGACTATACGTATAGTGCAGAAGGTGTACTATTATACGACATAATTATGTAAAAAAAACACTTTATTTTAATGTTAATAGTTTCATTAAATTATTTTGGAAAAGGTACCCTTTCTCGTATCCTTGGATGACTTAAATGGAATAATTCAAATTTCCCGGCTGTCTGTCTGTACGCGCAGCACGCCAAAACTATTGAATGAATTTAAATGAAACTTGAACTTAAGGCTTGAGTTCATACTACCGATATATCGAAGCTCTACTGGTGGTTTCATCATCAAGTAGATTATAACTTTGATAGCGGTCTAGCATTTTGATCTCGTTATCGTCTGAATTTATGGTATTCTAGCAGCAACAAATGATTTGGCCATCCTCAGAAGAGTGTTACCTAGTCAGAGATGATTGTAATCGTTACACTGTACCCATCGTGTTTACATACCCATGAGGTGTCTAAGCAAATCGTAATCATTCGACAGCTTAAAACGTATTTAGTCGTTGAAGGAGCTGAATAATTCGACCTGTTTAAGGAGTTCATAGATGCCTGCAAACCAAAGGATATATATGAACTCCTTAAACAGTTCGAGTACCTTATATGTTTTAAGCTGTCAAATGATTCCCATTTCAATGATTTCGATTTGCCTCTGATTCTATTAGGAAACTCAGAGTTCATTATATAATACCTTATTATGTGGGCGATGCTTCGTCCTAGCATGCGGTGGCTGCCGGTTTCGTCGTGGTTCGTCGCGGCCTGCTTCGCCGCCGCCGCTGTCCGACATCGACGCATGACCCGACGATCGGTTCTCGTCGGAACTGCTGTTGCATTCTCGGACACCATTCTGAGGAGTTTAAGTTAAGTTTAAGAATTGGATTTACTAAAGAGTTTTCAAGTTTAGTCTTCGATTCTTACAAAAAAATCGAATCCTATTACGTTCTTCGAGAGGGCGCTCTATAAATCAACGCTTTAAATGTTGTAGCAGGAGATAAATTTACAGTGATGAAGATTTTACCGATTATTTTTTGTTATATTCTCTCTACCAAGCCTTATTAGTTAATTTAGTTGCAGCCAGCACAGAGACTACCATCTTATACATTTCTTAGTCAAAAATTTATTTTTGTTAAAAAATCTGCGTCTGGTTAGACATGTTCAGATAAGTGACGCTGTCACTCTTTTTTTGTGCACACATCCAGTTAATATATCTCTGAACAAGGAACATAATATTTACTATCCCTAAATCTAGCGCGTGGTGCGTTCAACCTGCTTTTTTCGAACCGGGACGAATTGAGTCATCAAACTGAACTAAAAAGACTAAAAAAACAACCTTACGAAATGCGTCTCCGTGACATCGAATCAGCAGATGCGCTCACAAGTGGCCATTGTCAAAGGCTTTCGCTTTCAGTCTCGTAACTTCCCACCCATTACGCTTTTCCCTATCATGAGATCGTGGGATCCAGGTAAAGACAAAGCTTATTTATTTTTTTAGATAACACTTTCGCTGCATAACGTGCTCGTGTAATTTTTGTAATAACTCGTGATGAGTTCGGTCTCCATTCTTTGTTAATTAATGAGCTGAACGAAATAACAAAGGATGATGATTGACGGGTTAAAAAGACGCTGTCATTGTGGAGTTTCTGATATGTTTTTTGTTGAGTAACATTTTTTTACCGGGTTGTAAATGGTGATCTTCTTTTTATATCTCTGACTGAAGAATGTAATAAACAAATGATAGGTAGGTAAGGTTAAGAATGTGATGGTAGTTTCTATCACAAGAGTAACAGGGCGATCGCGATTAATGCGATCGCTAAACAGATCACCAGACTAAGAAAGAGGTAAGTTCTGGGCATACTTAACAATATGCTCGATTCAATGCTATCTACTACACTAATATCATAAATGCGAAAATTTGGATGGATGGATGGATGTTTGATCACGCCAGAACGGCTGAACGGATCTGCATGAAATTTGGCACAGATACAGATTAGAGTCTGGAATAGCTCATAGAGAGTTTTTTATCACGGGAAATTAGGGAGTTTCCGTGGGAACAACAGGGACGAAGTCGCGGACATAAAAAAATCGCGACATTAGCTAGTAAAGTATAAATGTTGAAGAAAAAGTAAACCTCAAACGTACATTGGAAAAAGACAGGAGAAAATAGATGGATAAAAAATAGAAAATGAAGTTGGTCGTAGATGTTCATGAAAAAAATGGAATCTAAAAATGAAGGATTTAATGGATTACGCACACTGTCGGCAGAACAATCTAATGCGGAACCCAGTTCAAAAACCAAATAAGATATAAGAGGACGATGGTAATGGTGAAAACCTTAAATACAGAGCAAAGCGATTGCATAATTATTTAAGTTTCTTTTTCCATGAATAAGTACAATAACCTTGAATTTATCAAGACTGGCGAGTGTCTTATATACCGTATCAAATAGCATACAAAATGGTTCACAGGCATGATTGCAAGACCGCTGTCCAAAATCCCGTAATATTAATATCTGTGTGGCGTGCGCAGGAGCATTTAGACCGCTAGCCAATTGTTATATATTCACCACTCATTCCACTCATTTATAAAAATGGAGATACCGTAACTAATTTACATTTTATAAAGTTCTCGCCATCTTTGTGTTATCAATGAACAATGTTTTAATATCCCAGTTATCAATACTTATTGTCATATCAAAATTAACAGTCCATAATTATCAATGGCCATGATTTTATAATTAACGTAAAGATGTAAATAGAGAACAATCGAAAACAAAATCGTATCGATCGTAAATCTATTAAACTTAGAAATAGTTAAGATATTTGTGAAACATTATAACATTTACAGTTTCCTTAGAAACTGCTATTAAATCTGATGATACTGGGGAAGTATATAATACTGAAATGAAGTGTCGATATTATATTGCAACGTTGGATTAATTATAGTTATTATTAAGCTAGCCTTATGAACTAAAAAAGCTGCTGGAATGTATAGTTTAAATTATGTATTCTACACCATTCTCATTCTTCATGTCTTCCGCATACGCCTCTATCACCCGTTCTTTCCCTCCATTTCCTCTTACTACTAAGTAACTAGGAAGTAACTAGTAACCCTATAGAAAAAAGAGCATTAAGGCTATCAATAAACTTAAATAGATTTAACTCGGTACATAATATAGAATCTCGTATTCAAAGAAATGTGTTGAGTAAAGTGTTAACGATTTTGGTTTGATTGAGAACTAGGCTTCCCGCTATAAACTGTGAAGTGTCAATAAACACGGCGTGGTCGTAATATAAAATTGAGTTTGTAATCGATACGATGTGGTTGAGAGATGAAACTACCGGTTCTATATGATACAGAAAACAAAACGTGATAATATAGTGAATTAGAATTGTCATGAATGAGCATGCTAATCTTTGAGCTTAGCGGTACATAGTTAATGCCGTTTTAATTGTGCTTAATGTATGTACGGCATTCAACACTCAATTTGTTTGAGAAATTTCGGCTGCGTAAGGGTGCAGACCTTGTCGATGCCTTGCGGTTCGATAGTAAAAAGGTGACGGAGACAACTTGAGCTATCAGAGCCACATATTGTACTTACTTGTACAGGTGCAGTTTCAACCGGTCGATGCTCGTGCTTGGCTCGTCGCTCCAGCGCATAGCTGCTCTGCACGGGAGCGCTACGCACGGGCGAACTCGCTACGGTGATCTGCGAGACCGCGCTGACCGGCTTCAGCTGCGCAGCGCTCGGGGTGTCGGGGGACGTCGGTGGTTGATCTTCGATATTTGCTGAAAGGGAAACATTGGATAGAAGCAGGCGTTAATTTACAATAATTGTCGTGTCTTAAAAAAAATGCTCCGGTGCCGGAGTGAAACGTACTACGTCGAAAAATAATTTGGAAGATTTGTGTGGTGTGGTGTTGTGCCGGTGCGAATAGCTGTTATATACCTAGTATATAGTGTTAGGTATTACCGTTGCATTCTGTGTACTGTAGTGGAATAGGTACCTACCTAATTAACTTTTTACTTAGGTACTTACTTGTTAATTAACTTAAGGAACTTAGGGCGGATTTGACCAAACGCGAGTAAATTTTATACTCAGATTAGTAGCTAAGTTACCGGAGAGTAAATCTAATTTACGTTTTACCATAGACTATTCTACGATTAGTGCGCCTATTCTAGAGTAAATTGTTACACCGCCATTTAACGTGGAGTAAAGGAACTTATTCTGTGGATAACCTAACATTTTACATATTGGGTTTCCACAAGTTCAATTAACAGTTCTTTTTCAGATGGTAACCAATTTGGGCTCCGTTTTCTCTTCTCATCACTCATTTTTGGCTACCCGAAGTTTCCGAAAAAAAAAACTAAAATACAACAAGAAAACAGCAAAATTGACGAAAGTTTGACAGGCGTGGGCGTCAGGCGACAGATGACAGTCCCTAATCCCTCCATATTCCAACATTATAAAACGCCAAAAATGAGAGCCAGAATATAAGCCTTCATGCCATACACTTTTGGAGCAACATTTTTTTTCCGGGTTATACGTCTTTCACTCATTCGTTCCGCTAGTCGGGTTTAGTTAATCGAAGTATAGTTAAACCATAGATTGCATGGAAAAACGACTTTGACGTTACTCCAGATTAAAAATGTGGAATAAATTTATTCCTCGTTTAGTTATTCGAGCATAAATGCTAGTTTGGTCGAATCCGCCCTTAATCTTTTAACCGACTTCCAAAAAAGGAGGAGGTTCTCAATTCAGGGCGTATTTTTTTTACATGTATGTCTGTGCATATCTCCGTGATTTATGAGGCAATTTGAAAATATTTTTTTCAGTCCTTAGAAGAAGCTCTCCGAGGTGGTCTTATAAAAAATTCTGACTCCAAATCCTCAATCCTGGCACTAAAAAGTTAAAAAGAAATCAAAATAATTTTTTACTTTACTGTGGCTTGGGAAGTCAGTTTTTTGGAAAAAAAAATATTACTCATTGTGTTGTTCCTTCATGTTAGGTAATTCATTTTATGATAGTAGGTACTTAATTTATTTCAGGGTTGCAACTTTTGTGTGCGTAGGATACCCTAAGTTTAATCCTAGACATAATGAAGTAATATTTTATGAGACTTTAAACTGTGAATAATGGCCACTATTTACAGATTATTAATACTATGAAGCGATTTTATAATCTTATAAATAAAGTTTCGATACTAAATGTTTAGTTAGGTACTTAGTGTTTCTATCAAGCTGGCAGGCTAGTACTACTTAGTGTTTACATTCTAGTCCTAGGTCGTAAAGCTATTCCATATGCACAGCATGGTGCGTATATTAAAGCAGTCATAAAATTGTAATCGACAGAACTTTAGGACACCCAGAGAATAGATACAGACTTTAGATGGGCCTTAAGTAGTTAACAGTTTTTGAAGAATGCCCAGACTGACAGACGGTAAATAATTAATTGGTCGATGATATAGCACGGCTCTCGACCAACTGCCTCGTTGATCTAGTGGTTAGCATGTTTGACTGCGGCCGACGAGGTCCCGGGTTCGAATCCCGGGTCGGGCCATAATTAAGAATCGGGGTTTTCGAATTAGAAATTCCCAGTACTAGCCCGGAGTGAGGAAGTTGGCGGTGTTTCACCCCCGTGCCTCGGAGAGCACGTTAAGCCGTCGGTCCCGGTTATTATCACTAACATGATAATAGTCGTTAAAGCTCGCCAACCCACATTGGAGCAGCGTGGTGGGTCTAAGCTCTAATTCCCTCTCTCCTATGAGAGTGGAGGCCAGTGCCCAGCAGTGGGACGTTAATGGGCTGTAGTGATGATGATGATGATGATAGCACGGTTAGCAGCTGGTTACTGCTTTTCACTAAGTAATTTATCATAATGTGTTCTATATTGGCGGTATATGTCTTCACGAATCGCGATTGTGCAGAAATGGGATGGTATGTTTGTTTGTCCATCAATGACGCAGCAACTGACCTAGGTGCATTTAGATATAATTATACCTACGCCTTATATTAGAAGGAAGGATTGCAGGCAAGAGAGCTACAGATCACTAAAGATGCTTGAGTGGTTTGATGATATAAGGGGGTGGCCCGACGCGGTGATTAATTTACCGAAATTAAAGATGTTGCTTTTCGCGTGAATGCCACCAAACCACAATTGAAATAACAGTTACTTCACCAACTTCGATACGAGCAACAAATACAATCCCGAGAAGGAAAGACTGACTGAGTTTCTACAAGATTTTTAAAAACCTTAATCCACGCGTATGTACATGATTTATAGTTGCTTTAATGCAGAAAATTCACTTTGTCGGTTTTTCGGTATCTACATGAATAGGCCAAACCCACTGCAGTTTTCGAAGAAAATCTTTGAGCGACTAAACTATCATCTGAGAAAAAGTCTAGTCTGCGGGATGCCTTTAACTATCAATAAACAGTTCATGACGATCATACTTGACGATCGTCTATGAGAGCGTATTTTAGTCATCTTGATTAGTATGTCTGTCTGTTATGATTGATCTCAACAACTCTTTAGGTATATGGCCGATCGCTGTCTTAAAGGGAATTGTATGTACGAGACATGGAAAACTAGCTTTTACATTTGTTTTCCCTGTGGGGGTGATTGTAAGTTGTATTTTTCGATATCAGTGGAAAAGTGTTACTTCGAAGTACGTTAGGGAGTAATTTAATAAGGAATAAATTGAGGTCTTTTTATTTTATTTTAAATTAAAGTCTAGATATTTTATTATTTTATACAAAAATTTCTTTGTATTACAACCTATGCATTTTTTTGCGTAGATTCTGTCGTAGGCATCGAGTCAACAACCTTTAAGATTCTAACACACTTTAATACATATTTGATAACTAAGCACCAGCGGCGGAGTGGATTTGGGGTTAAGGATGTAAGGGTAGGTCATCTAGGGAGGTATTCATAAAAAAAACTTGAATTTGATGGACTGCCGCAGTTGACGAGACTAAAAACTATACAGAACTTTGTAGTTCCCGAGAAACTTGATAAAGATTTGACTTGGAAAAGTGCTATCAATTAATCACATTCAACTGCATCTACTTATTGTTATTGTTTCCCATCGAACCAATCATTTGTATGAATTCACTTGCGCATCGCGATCTTACGGTTTGTAATAACAACAGCGAGTTTTCCATGAAACCAGATGGAAAGCATCGATTTTAATCTAAACGCAACTCTTAGCTTAGTTATTTATACCGTGGATTTTCTTCAATTTTCCGGGATAAACAGTAGACTATGTCCAGATATGCCACCATTTTTTATCAAAAGATTCCATAAATCGGGTGAAATCGTAGCAAACAGACAGACACACTCTCTCCCATTTAGGTATAATATTAGTACGAATGAAGAAATCTTGTTCTTTTTTCTGTTTAAAAAGAGCAACTGCTGGGTTTCTTGCCGGTTCTTCTCAGGACCGATATCTACGTCGGTTCGATTCAGTTTCGGTTTCGACAATTTCACTGCCGATACGGTTATTCTGAATTGAAAATACATCTTATCGTACGATACCAAACCGAATCGATCGATAACTAAGATATCGCAAGGTTCTGAATCGGCCTGCAGTACAATCTTCTTTCCGAACCGGTGGTAGAATCATGGCTTTCCAAAAATGGCACAAGTTGTCCTCTTAGCTTACTTCTTATCTTATCTTACTAATCTTACTAATATTATAAATGCGAAAGTTTGGATGGATGTATGGATGTTTGTTACTCAATCACGCCCCAACGGCTGAACGGATCTGGCTGAAATTTGGCACAGAGATACATTATAGTCTGGAATAGCACATAGGCTTTTTATCCCGGAAAATTAAAAAGTTCCCGCGGGAACCAAAGAACCTCAAACCACGCAGACGAAGTCGCGGGCATTCGCTAGTGTGGAATAAGTAAATCATTTCATAACAACTGCTGAGTTTCTTGCCGGCTCTTCTCAGTAGAATAAGGCTAAACTTTCCTAACCGGTGGTAGAGTCTTAAGGTTTCATAAGTGACACAAGTTGTCCTACATGAAATAAATAAATCATTTAATTAGATTAAATTTAGATTTTAATGTGTTAATATGAATAAAAATATTACTGTAGCGGATTATAGCGAATTAAACTTCTAGTTCATTCACTATCATGGACTTCCGCAAAGTAACGCCTGCTTCTATTCAATATTTGAATTAAAATATGTTTATTTATAAAAAAAACATCTAATTTAATTTAATAATTTCATTAAGTAGGTACGGATTTTATTAATGACTGTTGAACGTACGTTTGACTGCCTCGTTGGTCTAGCGGTTAGCGTAGTCGACTGCGGATCACGAGGTCCTGGGTTCGATTCCCGGTCGGGCGTACAAAAATATTAGGTATTGGGTTTTTCAATTAAGAAATTCTCAGTGCCAGCCCGGAGTTGGAAGTTGGCGGTGTTTCACCCCCTGTATAGGCCCAGGCTCCAGGGTCCACTCAGGAGTGTAAATGAAACAACTCCG
Source organism: Erebia palarica (assembly GCA_964035005.1). Lineage (NCBI taxonomy): Eukaryota > Metazoa > Arthropoda > Insecta > Lepidoptera > Nymphalidae > Erebia > Erebia palarica. Next base: position 17,460,110 of record OZ035989.1, read on the forward strand.
TAGTCAGCGAAGACATTTATAATTTATTCAATTTTTTTTTTTTTTTCGGATTGAGTATGCTGCATAGGCCCTACTGGCCGCTACAGCGTCACCGGGGGGATGGGCGAGCGCTAAGCGTCGCCGAGAAAAGAGCCCTAGGGCTCGATGACATCGGGGGAGGCAACGTCTTCCTAAGGGCGCCTCCTATGAGGCTCGGACCACGGCTTAGGATGACGTTGGGACGAATGGGAGGTCGGTTGGACTAGGTTAGTCCACACGCCCCCGAGGCCGTGGGTTAAGACCACGTCCGGGTGACGTAAGATATCGGGGTCCTCGTCTTCGCCGGCGAAGACGCTGTGTTTGACATGTGTTGGTGTGTAGCCCTAAGTAGGGTGCATTGTCGGTGGTGATTTGGTCGTCGGGGTCGTTAAGGACGTGTTTGGGACGTCTTTTGTCTGGTGGGTCATTTCGGTCGGGGGTGTAAGATGCAGTCTGAACTACAAGAGGGTTGGGATGTCTAACTGCCTTCTCAAAATAATTTTTGGAGAGCTGCTTGAAATATTGGGCTATGGTAGGGAGTTCGAGATCTCTATGGAGATCGACGTTGCGTACGAACCACGGGGATCCCGTGGCCATACGCATGAACTTGTTACACTAGCGGCACGCTATGATGGCCGGTTTGACACATTACAATAGTGATGTGGAATGTCAATTTATTCTCGAACAAAAAACAATTAAGTTTTGTTTTTGTACCTGATTAAATAGGTTTAATAAAACAAAAATGTATATGTTTATTTAATTTATTTGAACGAACTGAATATTTGAACGAAAATGAATATACATACTTTATATGCACACAAGAAACATATGAATACAAAAGATACCAAAAAAGGTGCCACAAAAGGCCATAATTAATCAGATTCGTCCATACTACTATTTTCACTGTCGTCACTGCTATCATCACATACATTAATAATTATATGTTCGTTTTCTATAATATTATCTATTTTCACATCTCTTTCATAATCTTCCCTTATTAATTTAACAGTTCTATTCACAACCTTTTCCCAGTCTCCTTTAGTCACATGTTCACAAGCTTCTTCTAATAATTTTAGCATTTTGTTTGTGGTAAATGGGGGTTCTGTATTGTGTCTTGCAGCATATCCCTTAATTTGAGCCCACACCAACTCAATCGCATTATACTCACAATGGTAAGGCGGTAACCGTATAACTCTGTGCCCATGTTCTAATGCTATTTCGTCAATGACGTATCGGATCTTGGTTGGTTTGTTTTCTTTTAAAAGACGTACTAATTCCGCTTTAGTGGTATGGGGCGTTGTCCATAATTATAATAATTTTTTTGCGATTTCAGAGGTTTGTCCACATAGTGAAAATTGTTCATATTCACAAGTACATTCACCCCTTAAATGGTGCAAACTGATTTTTCTACACTTGTATACATTTAAGAAATCAATTTAATAAATAAATTTTGAGTCCTAAACCTAAAACTACATTCGATAAAATTTATGAATCTCTGCACATCACTATCGTCAATAAAGTAATACAATTATTTCCTTCAAAGTCGTTATCAATTAATACGGAACTTCATGAGCGGACAAACGTCAAACCGGCCATCATAGCGTGCCGCTAGTTTAGTTGTTTTGGAGGACCTGGAGACTGTTAAATCGAGAGTGAGGGAGGTGTGTGAATAACACGCATGCGTAGGATATAATAGGGCGGATGCACGTTTTATAAAGCGTGAAATTTATTCAACATCCTACACAGGTCTTATATAACAAGGGGTGCCAGTCGATACCGCGATGTAATTTCGTACGGCGCCATCTAGTGTTTACATGGCACACTACACTGGTACTATAATTATACTAGCACTGATATTCTAATACCAAACACCCCCGTGCCTCGGAGAGCACGTTAAGCCGTCGGTCCCGGTTATTATCACTAACATGATAATAGTCGTTAAAGCCCGCCAACCCGCATTGGAGCAACGTGGTGGGTCTAAGCTCTAATTCCCCCACTCCTATGAGAGTGGAGGCCTGTGCCCAGCAGTGGGACGTTAATGGGCTGTAGTGGTGGTAGTGGAACGTACGTTTGTGGGGCGGCTCGTTGGGCGGCGGCGGCGTGGTGGCGCGGTGCGCGTGCGGCGGCGGCGAGAGCTTCCGCGCGTGCGCCGCCGCCGCGCCCGCCACGCGCACGCGCAGCGCCCGCGCGCCCGCCACGCCCGCGCCCGACGCGCACCACACCGCCTCCTCCGATGGACGGCAGCCGCTCGACGGCCTGCGGGAAAACAGTCATATGTTATAGGCCTATTGCACTGCACTCTGCACAGGGCCCTGTGGTTAGGGTGAGCGTGGTCGCTAGTTAGAGCGTCGCTTATTACACAGACTAATTTAAGTACTCTTTCTCCCTAACTCTTATTACACTACACTGAATCAAGTTTACGGGTCCCTGTGAAAAGTGCAGTGTAATAGGCCTAGATATTAGTCAATAGGCATGATGACAGTAACCAAGAATCAATAAAATTATGAATTTACTAGCGAATGCCCGCGACTTCTTCTGCGTGGTTTGAGGTTTTTTGGTTCCCGCGGGAATCCTTTAATCTTCCGGGGTAAAAAGTAGCCAATGTGCTATTCCAGACTATAATATATCTCTGTGCTAAATTTCAACCAGATCCGTTCAGCCGTTGGGGCGTGATTTAGTTACAAACATCCATACATCCATACTTCCATACATCCATACATCCATACTTCCATACATCCATACATCCATACATCCATACATCCATACATCCATACATCCACACATAAATCCAAACTTTCGCATTTATAATATTAAGTAAGATCTAATGAAATAGGATTCATGGATTATAAAAAAACGTATTTATTTTTCTATTCCGAGTGAGATTGCTATTTATTTTGATAAAATAAAACTATAAAATACAGCAATCCGCCATAATGGATTAAACACCAAGAAGCGAATGACGTCACAATTGTTTGTTTCGACAATCACACTATTGTTTACTGCACACTGCAAAGAGTACATTGGTAAAAATAATAGTGACGTCACAAACGACGCCATGACACCGGTGAGCGTTTTGGCGTGAATTTTAAAATTTAAATTTCAAATGCCAATTTTATCAACCAAACCATATTTTTCTGCTGAAATAAGAATTTTTTTCCAAATAGTAGATACATCCGAACATAATCTGATCATTTTTCAAAATCAGTCATCATGCCTATTCGACACATAAATGTATGTAATATTATTGGAACTACTATTATTCACATAATATGGTCTAAGTCTATTAGGGCTTCCAAACATGTATATTTGTCCGCGGATTTCTCCGAAACTATTAGATACTGATAGTGACCATATTTTGATTCTCCAGTCTACAACCCTTATCACAGAATAAGTAATAGTTCTATAGCCATAAATACTCTTAACAGAAAGGGGATTGGAACTAGCGAGGCGCCACAATCTCTAAGTATAAAGTATTGTTTAGTAGTAAAGACATGAACCAAGGGTTACCCATGAACCCAGATAACTATATAATCGCAGATCTATATGAGATAATGCAAAAAAATATATTAATTAAGTAGGTATTTCTCGAATTGCATGATTCTGCTTCTTTCAAACCCAAATGTAAAATACATTTGGATTCAAATATACAAGTGCTTTTGAATCGTCAAGTTAATCTACTGAAGTAGATGATGCGCAAAATGGTGAGTGTTTGTAATGGACATTGTACGAAATTCCACAACCTATTTTAAACTTGACTTTACACAATTTTAAGAAATCCATGCTCCTGAAAAAAACTTTTTATACTGTTGAAGATTATGTAAATGATAAAAGAGCATAGATTTGACTCGCTCCAGCAATGCTAAGGACAGCGGTTACTTATATATCTAATACACTGATGTAATTGTAATTTTTTTGAAGTTAAAATTTCTTTAGCCGCGTTGAGCTCTTTTTGGTAGGGGGTAAACTCGTGGATTCGCGTCACCGACACCGCGTTGTTACGAAGACAAAAGGTCTTAAATATAAATATACTACATTTGTAATTTAATTTAACTTTAATGCCTTAGTTTTAAGGTTTATATATTTTATAATATTATTTTAAATATTCGTTTTCACTTCTATCGGCAATCGCTAAGACTGCCAATTTTTTTAATAAAGCGAAACCACCGAGTTTCTTGCTGGTTCTTCTCGGTAGGAATAGCATTCCCAACCAGTTGTAGATTCACTCGGCCATTAAAAAGAAATATTGTCAAAGTCTACTTGAATAAAAAAGTTAGGTGGTGAAAAATTAAAAGATCTAAAACGACAGTAGAAAGTTTTTGGTAATAGTATATCGATAGAGCTTTCCAAGCACACAATATACATACATACACGACTATTAAATTATATCTGCTATTACCATAGAAATACAATAGGTACCTCTTTCTGACGTAAAGCAATAGTTACTAAATGGCAATCATAAATAACCACCACCACCACCACAGCCCATTAACATCCCACAGCTGCGCACAGGCCTCCACTCTCATAGGAGAGAGGGAATTAGAGCTTAGACCCACCACGCTACTCCAATGCGGGTTGGCGAGCTTTAACGACTATTATCATGTTAGTTATAATAACTGGGGCCGACGGCTTATGCTCTCCGAGGCACGGGGCTGAAACACCGCAAACTTCCTAACTCCGGGCTAGTACTGAGAATTTCAACAATTATGGCCCGACCCGGGACTCGAACCCGGGACCTACTCGGCCGCAGTCGAACATGCCGACCACTAGACCAACGTGGCAGTTAGTTAGATCATAAATAACGTACCTACAGAACTACAGAAAAAGTCTTCATCCTTTGCAAATATGATTTCAATAAATTCCACACATCGCCATATCGAGGTCAAACGTCTGGTTATGAACATAATCGCATTCGATTGAGATGCAGCGATGCACCTGGCTATCTTAATGTTTGACGTGGGTGTGCGCTGCTGTACTTACCAACTTTCAAGTAGGTACATTATGTTTGCAATTAATGTGAACAAGTTTAGCTCGAGGTACTGGTTGAATTGTTCCAACATGCAACTTGAAAGTATTGGAGATTTGATGTGGAATACACTAAAGAATTAATGCTTTAAATATATATAATGTTACTCTCGATTTAAACAAGGAAAGCAGCCCGGGAAAGCCGAACTTGTGGATTTTGGCGATACGGAAGCACTTGTAAATTTCAGCAGGTCTCAACTTCTTGAATGAATATGGTCATATATACCTATTGGTACTCTTTAGTTACTTTCCTTGGAAAAGGATAATGATGAAACTATCCTGTAAACTTCAAGTTCGCATAGCAATTGGTTATCTGTCTGTTAGCGCTGCAATACAGATGCCATAACGGTGATCGATTGAATTATAATTCATTGCCCCGTCGCTTGTCCGCTTGATACGCCAAGACTTGTTCGGGCGCAGCCGGTGTCCGCAGCGAATCGGCCTAATGTCCTTACGCCGCACGCTTTACTGTTGTCCGTCTTACTTTTGGCCCATGCATTGCCATTAGTGTGGTGATAGCTTACTAATTCTTCTAATTTAGAGGTCGGTGGTTGTGGATGTTATGAGAAGTGTGTCTAACTTTTATACTACCTCTCTACATGAAAATTATTCAGGGTAATTTCTATTAGTCTTGAATGAAATATGAATACATGCATTCTGCAAGATTCCTTTGTTTTCGTGAGATACTACTGTAGGTATTATAGGGATTTTAACTTCAATATCTCCCAGAATCTCTAAAAAATGAAATGTTGCATTTCTTTTAGATTCAATATAACTCTGATTATATGACGATTTTCTTTCGTTTTTATACAATAACAAGATAGCCCTAAACTGAGATCTCGCCGTAAAGATTTTCCCTTACTCACCTAATTTGAATTTGTAGACAATGGCATGAATGATCAGAAAGCCGCAGTCGCACAAAAAGCCGGTTTGTTTACATAAAGTGTCAGGAATGAAGAGGAGAGATCAGTGCGAATTACAGCTAAGCTAAGGCTTCCAGTTTGAACATAACCAGGGATAACAGTAAAAGCCCAGGTGAAATAGGAACTATACAATTTGATGAGTGTACTATTGTAGAATGTAGAACTATTTGACCCAGTTCCCCACCGTTATTTTACTGTCGGACCGCGAAGCATCGAAGCCCTTGTCGAAATCGCACGGACTCGTATTTCTACTGCTAGAATATGGAATTTCCTTTCGGCATCCGTTCTTCCCAACAACAATAATAGGTACTGGTAGGTAAATAGAGTAAATTGGCACATTGAAATGAAATGAAATGTGTCATTTCTTGCAGGACATGTAATTATATGATAATCTGGGAATCTGGGTAAATAATCTAGACAGATAGATGCTCACCATTTATTTATTTGTTGTATTGCAGTCAAACACAAGCCTATGGTTTGGTTTCTTTATCTGTATTAAAGAATCCATATCATCCTAATATTATAGATGCGAAAGTGTGCCTGTCAGTCCGTCTGTCTCTCTATCTGTCTGTCTGCTGCACTTTAACGGCCTATCTTTTCAATCGATTTTGATAAAATTTGATACAGAGATAGGGAAGAACATAGGCTACTTTTTATCACGAATAATTATGAAATTCCCGCGGGAACACATGCTTCATATAGTGTCATAATATAATGACAATCAAAATTACGCGATTACAAGTTACCGGTACCAATTCCAAAGCCGAATGTAATCGAAAGTGGAATTACACGAAATGTCTAACCATCATGATCATCATCAGCCGGATACATAAACGTGGGCTGTCGAAGTGTCATAGCGACTAGCAGGTACGTGCCATGTGGACATGTAACGTAATCGGGGAAAGAGATCATTAGGTGGGAATGATCAACGTTTCCTTTTCGAAAAGTAAAGCTACCGTTTCGCGGTGGTAGGTTTTGTATTGGTAGTTTAGACGGTGGATGTTAGATAACCGAATGTCTGATATTATCTTTATTACTGTTTATGCTGTGGTTTAGGTAAGCGTCTGATATTATTACCAAATTATGTTCCATTAGGCTACCAAGTAAATCATCATCATTAGCATCAACATTGGCTTTAGAGCCTTTTACAGGCTCAGTCAGGTCTGGGGCCATACATGCCAACGCTTAAAGAAATACTTGAGCAATATTACTCAAAAAGTCAGTTTGATATAATTTCTCGTCAATTATGGAATGTCTGGATGACCGAGCTTTGCTCGGTATTTTTTTTGGTAAATCGTGTTTTTTGAAATTATATTTAAATAATAAATTATATTATATCTTTTGAAATAAAATATAATTATTAATTAATTTAATCTATTTTATATTTAAAAAAAGGGAAAGATAAAATCGTATTGGAGACTGGACTCGAACTGGGGTCTTCTGGTCTTAATTTTAAACCATGAACGTCAACAATACTGAAACATGGATTTAAGAGTTTGTAGTATGACCCCAGGCCCGATGTCATGACGTCAAATGGTTGATAATCGCTATATATTAAAATATATAGTATTACAAAATAAAAAATATACCTAGTTCGTAAACCAGGTAAGTAAGTAGGTACCTAAATGCAAGAAAGAAGAAAGCGTCATAAATTATTTTATAATACTTCAGTTAAACAATGTAATGAAATTATGATATGCCTGTCTAGGTATCTATATCGCAACTCGCAAGGTATTGTCATACCGTTGAGAGTAAGAAGTATTCATACAAGCAAATTATTTTCATGATTCAGTAAAATAAACTGCCCTCTCCCTGGACAGCATCTCAGAGATCTCACCTCGTCCTACTTGTTAAATTAAAATGTCAGCAGAAATCACACGCGAAAAGGAATTTCAAAAAGAAATCCAGGCGGACAGCCGCGCATAATAATAAAAAGATTGATTCGAAAATCCAACATAGTTAATACTATTTTTGAGAAGCCTAAACTAACTGTCTGAAGAACAGAAACATTTTTTCAAGCCATTACGGCTAGACTTTTCAAGCTGGGATTTTTCCATATTGATTAGTCACTTTTCAGACTAGTACCTACTTAATGTGCGTTTTAAGCAATTTATATCAATAGTAGATTGTTCATCAAGGGCCTAAAATGAGCCATTTCATACGAGGTGTTTAGCTTCCTGAGCCTAGCCACCTTTTTGACATCTTATTAGAGCATAAGAGGTGAAAAAAACATTATAATGAAATGTGTTTCCTGGGAGTTTATATCTATACATTTAGTCTATGGCCTAGCTAATTCTGAGCGTCGCGCTCAGGAGTGGACCGGCGATCGATTGATGATGATTGATGAAATGATTTAGTCAATTTATGGAAATACTAACTGATGCCCGCGACTTCGTCCGCGTGGCTTATGTTTTTTTTCCCGCGGAAACTCCTTAATTTTCCGGATAAAAAGAAGTCTATGTCACTCTCCCTGGTCCTCAACTATACCCATTTTCCCTGGTCTGGCCTGGTGGGAGGCTTCGGCCGTAGCTAGTTCGGTACCACCCTACCGGCAAAAACGTGCCGCCAAGCGATTTGGCGTTCCGGTACGATGCCGACTAGGGGTATGGGTTTAATATAACTGCCATACCCCTAACAGAATAGCCCGCTACCATCTTTGACTGCATCGTCACTTACCATCAGGTGAGATCGCAGTAAAGGGCAACTTGTAGTTGATAAAAAAAAAAATTAGTAAGTATGATTTTGACTCTTTCCATTTTTATGTTTCTTAAACCTTGAATCTTGCTTTGTTGACATAATTTCCACTGACATGGATAAGACTTGTTTCTCAAACACGTTGAACCAAACAAAACTTTCCCATTCATAACATTACTAATGTTATGAATTATAATGGAGCAACGATCGTACAGAATGTTTACCAAACAAAATTGCATGATACACACCCAGTAACTTTGTTATTAGTACGAGGATTCATATCAACTCTATTATAAGAATCTACGCCAACATAACTTCTACGACTCTTGGAATAAAGAACTTCACTTCTAAAGTAATAATGCAAGAACTTTTGTATGGTAGGAAAGTTTTCCAAATGATTTGAGACTCTATTGTTCTCATCTTAGAATTGATTATATTTTATGTTTATGGCCATACCAGGCCTAGACCAAGGTAATATAATTTGCAACCATGCGAGGCAGTAATATGCAGACCATGAAAATATTCCATTGTAGTACGTTTTTGTAAAGTTTATCACACTAAGTTAAAGCAGTTCGAGCATTGCTATTATATTTTATAGGTATAATTAAAGTAGAGCTTATCTAAAGAAATACGCGCCAATTTGAGAACCACCTAATTTTTGAAAATCTATAAGCAATCGAAATTAGACCTGTGCGAGTATTTGGAGATCTTCTTTTTAATTGCAAGATAGGCTTGCGCTTGACGACAATCATGCCCATAAAAGCAACGAGGAGGTCTAGGTTGGAGCGCGCTTGCCTAGAAAATGCCTATTCACTTTGATGAAAAGAAGCTTCCAAAGGTCGTTTTAAGTAAAGATCGGGGCAGTGAGCCTGTGAGCCCCGTTCTTGGCTGTCGTTGGCCCAGGCAAACAGCTTGGTACGCCGCAAACGTTATGGTCACTGCACCAGGAACGTCCCCGGTATAGGTCTTTTGACGTTTTTTGTAATATTAGTATTAATTAAGATTTTATTACTATTAGTTTGTTATGAAAGTCAACATTTAAAGGGTAACGGAACACAATGATAATTTCAAGAAAGTACAAAACTCAACTTGCTCATTTCTCCGCTGACACAACAAAATAAATAAACTAATTTCTCAAACTGCTCTTGACTCCTATAGTTCAAAACATAAAATCAATCAGAGAAAGTGAACGGTGTATATATTAGCATTAATTATGTAACTTGATTATTTTAAATTAAGTATATACATTTTGGAAGCAACTAAACGCCCCAACGCGTTCTCTGCCGGTTTCTTAATTTTAAGTTGACACATTGAATTATAACTTTTGGTGTAAATCGAAACTTAGTCTCACTTATAATGTTATAAAAGTGCTAGATAACTAGTTTTAGATGACCTAGGTTTTACCAATTTGTATATTTTCCAGTTTAAGCAGGAAATCGTATATTATTGCCACTTACTCGTAGATACAGTTTTAATAGGTTTGCGATTTTTATGTAGGAATTTACGTTTAAGTTTTTATTTTACGGAACGATGTTAAAAATACCTCAATGAGATGGTGTCAGTCCATACATACACAGTCAATAACATTGTGAAACTAATATGATGTAGGTAGGTTTGCTTTTTGTTAGGCTAGCTAGCTCTCATTTCTATTCTATTGTTTTTAATAAATGTTAAAAAAAGTAAGTTCCTTGTACGAAAAGATCGAGCGATATAAACAAAAACTAAAACTTTATCCAAGATGTGTAAACTTACTAGACATAATTATTATCATTCATAGGTACCTACTTACTTGAATACATAGTTTTAATAATGATTTTCTTAAACTTTGACTTACCCTTAACGAAATTTAACATATTTTTGCTTTTTAGTTTAAAAATACCTACAAATGGTAATGAAAATAACTAAGAACAGAAATCAAACAAGCATGCGTAATTTGGATGTAGTAATTAACACAACCACAGAACAAATGAATTTCATTCGCTTAACAAGTCCAAATGAGAAAGCAAAGATAATCAGTAGCATTATGAAAGTAATGATTTCCAACAAATTTTTTACAACATTAACAATTCTCAAGGAAGAAGAGCGATTATAAAACAACAAAGAAGTGAAACAAAAGGAAAATACCCAAGAAATGTGAACTGATTCCAAACACAAAACATGATAAATAAATTGGCAACTTAATATGATGGTATACTGAATAGAGAAATTCAAATTAGTAACCGAATCTAGTATTAACTATCTACAAATATTAAAATGTACTTTTAACTATTTTATTTTTCTGTGTATTTACTGTGTATGTTTGTCAGTTTTTATATCTATCTTTTTTTTTAGATTACTAGTAGATCTAACATTTCGCTAGTCGTAAAGATTGGGTTACTTTTGCTTCTTAGTAGAAGCTGTTATCCGAAAGGGTGGTAGAGTTAAAATGTATGTTACATAGATACATGTGTGTCCTACGTGAAATGGTTAGAGTTAAAGCTTTACTGTTGAACCGAACTTGACAAAGATGTAATGGTTATTTAGGAATAGAAATAGCGTTCTGGAGCCGTTTTCGCGAATATTACATATAAGTCGATTGGCAAATGACGCGCAGAATGTAAGATGCAGCAAACGATATACTGACGATATTCTAAAGATAATTTAAAAAAAATAATGTCGCGCCGTACAGATAATTTAATTGGATGCCATATTTATTTTAGTTTACTGACAATCTATCATAAACATTCAAAATAATAACCTATTGTTTGCACTATGTATAGTGGGTTTTTCCATGTAAATAGGATTGTTAATGTAAATAGGAAATAATTAATCGATTAATGTGGCTATTAAGTGCTAACAGCTACGAGTATGGTATTAAATCTTTCACTGCAGATGCTCGCACGGGTTCGACGACCGCCAGCCGATTGTTATCAAGGGAATCGCAATGTAATTAACACGAATGCCTTTCCGTGTGTGCTTCTTCGGGAGCCCCAATGGTGAAACAAATCGCTATCTACCATTAACGCAATTTTTTACTGGCTATATTTTATGCATTCGTTTTATGTTACCTTCATCTTCACCATTTAAACTTATAACATTCTCAGACGCTTACAAAACTCCTAAATAAGGTTAAAAATATCATACAATCTTTTACATAATACGGTGTTTTCGTACACAATGTTCGAACTAAATCACGGTTACCTGAACTCACAATTAAACAGTCTTAACTCACACAATAACGGTAAATTTGAATTCATTAAAATTATGTTACGCAGCTAGAAACGAGGTTGAAAGGCGAAACATGTTTAAAGAACGCCAATATTTTTAAATATCACGTAGAGCTTACCGTTTTCTCCAGTCTTGGATGAAACTCCAGTCACACAAATCATCCTCATCCAATACGGTAGCCTCGTTCTGATCAGCTCCACCACCGCCGTGCACTAGTTCGACTAACTGGCGAGCTCTTTCGAAATTACCTTCAAACTCAACAACTAGAAACCCATCTGGGCTCACAGATTTGAAAATGTCTTTTTTGTAAGTCGCATCACTAAAAGGAATCGTTTCTAATTCTTCTTTGGCATCTGGAGTTTTGATTTCAGAATAAAGAGCTTCCGGGACCTCTATTTCAGATACTAGCTGCGTTCCACCCCCTTTATCAACTTCTTTATCAGGGCCCAAAATCTCAGACTCGATCAACTGATGATTGACATAAATCGCTTCCTCTTTCGAATGTGTGCTTTCCTTCAGTCTGTTTTCTTCTTTTTTTTGTTCACTGTGTTTTCTAATGATGGAGTCACCAAAATAAATGACCACTTTATTATTGTTCTGTGTAATTTTATTAGCCAAACCTCCATCTGCAAAGGGGATGTTAACTTTTTTAGTCTTTTCATGAGAAAGTCTTTCCGCTAGCTCATCATAGCAGGGCGGGCGATTGCTGTACATCTTTTTATCACTCGCAGCATCTTTGGCTGCGATTTTCTTTTCAACGCTTTGGTATATGGGTGGTCGACAGCAATCATCATACTGCGAGTTCCAGGGTTTAGGTTCACTGTAAATATGTTCGGGGGGCGAGCTGGCCCGCTGCAACGGAACGTATTTCTCATGAATATTCTTCGAACTTGGCGTTTCATTTTTCCTGAAATTAAGGACACTACGCCGCACATTCGATTCAACGATGTCAGCCTTTTTTGAGCGAGAGTTGCCGAGGATTCTGAAAACGGATTTGTGTTCGGTTTGTTTGACTCTATCAGTGCTGGGTGCTTTACGCATTGCATACCCAATATCCTCTTTCGGTTGGGGGTATAATTGTTCACAGCTGGTGGATTTGTGAGGAGGTGCGCGTGTTTTGGCTGGGGTGAGCGGTTCGCGGCTCTGCCAGTGTCGCACTGAGAGTCTCGCAGCGCCTCGGATGAACTTCATGGGCTCCCATGCGTCTGCCTTCTTGAGTATGAAGTTGTCGCACATCTTGGCGGGTGGTTTGCGCGCGTCAGCGGCGCGGCAAGACTGCAGCTCGCGGCAGAGGAAGCACGAGCAGCGCGCAGAGCACAGCATGGCTCATTCAGCGCAGCGGCCGCACTGCAACGCCGGCCATCCAACCGAGCATTGTTAACGCCCCGCTACTGACGCCTCTTACTTGCTTGCCTACATATACCGCGCGTGTAGTTTAAGATGCTGCTGTCTCATTTCAATGGGTCGAACGCATTTTCGCATTAGATATCACGATAGGAGCACATAATCTTGCTTAGTATTAGAAATGTCAAAGTTTGGTTGTTTTAAGTTTGTAAGTTCAGATATTTGTTACACTTTCACGCCACAACTATAACCGATTTGGCTGTACCACCGAGTTTCTTGCTACTTCTTCTCGGTAGGAATGTCATTCCGAACCAGTGGTAGATTCACTTGACGATTCAAAAGTACTTGAAAAAGATGTCACTCCGAACCAGTGGTAGATTCACTTGACGATTCAAAAGTACTTGAAAAAGTTTATTTGAATAAAAAACATTTGAATTTTGAATTTTTGAACTTGTAAGGAATGGTTAAGCGATAGCTTATACTCTGAATTAGCACAAAAAGCCTTAATCCGAGCGGTCATCATATACTACAGTAGTATTTGAATTTCAGGCAAACAACCTGAAAGTCAAAGTTGCATAACGAATGAAAATAATGGAGTTTTAAAAATATATCTCCGATTTAATGTGAGGCTTAAGAACTAAAAGATTTATTTTAGGCGTCATTATACTAAAGAGACTACTGTTAGTGTGTAAAGTACAGCGATAGAAGTCGATTAGTCGTTCAAGTAAATGATTTCCGAGAAACTAGCTGATGCCCGCGGCTACGTCGCGTAGATCGCGGTTTTTTGGTTCCCACTTAAAAAGTAGCCAATGTGTCATTCCAGACTATAATCTATCTCTGTGCCGAATTTCATCCAGATCCTTTCAGCCGTTCTGACGTGATTGAGTAATAAACATCCAACCATCCATCCAAACTTTCGCATTTTTATAATTATATTAGTATTGAGTGTATATTTCATGTAGGACATATTGTGCCACTCATGTTAATAATATGTGAGTACTAGTAATAGTCAGGACTCTATCACAGTTTTTGACTCTTTTGTGTTATTAAACCTTGAAATGCTGTTTTTACTTTCTTGCAACATTTTTGTTTGGTGTTTGTTATGTTTAATCGCCATGTATCTTTGCACGTCTATCTCCTATCCTACGCACGCGTTTCCGAATTAGCGATACCGTTGAAAAGCTCGAGTTATTTGTGTAACTCTATATTGTTACACGAAAGTTTTGTTTCCTACAAATTGTATTGCCGTACTTGTATCATAAATCTGTTGGGGGCTATTTTACGAGCGCGGTTTGGCTTTCGAGCTCTAGAATAAATTTACCTAATCATTTTACAGTTCTACAATGTTTGACACCAAGTTTTTCATAAAATTTATGATTCAAAACTTACAAATTTATTTAGATACTAGCTTTTTTCCGGGTCTTCATCCGCGTTGATTTAAATGTTTGTCAGATACCGTTGGAATGTATAATTTCTCAATTGTCTATATATGGTCTATAACTTCCACAGAATATGATAAGGTAATCAGCTTATCATATTTATTTAAGACGAAAGTGTGTTTGTTTGGCGGTTTGTCCTTCAATCACGCCGCAAATCGCAATAGAGCAACGGATCGACGCGATTTTTTGCATGGATCGAGGACCTTGAGAGTGATCTAGACTACTTTTTATACGACTGCCTGAAAAAAGGAGTATATTGTTTTCAGGGTTCATGTATGTATGTATGTATGTATGTATGTATTTTGTATATTTCACCATAACTTCTATATACCTGAACCGATTTTGATAAATGATGTATTGTTAGAATCCCTAGCTTATTCCGGGTGAAATAGGCTAGTAAAATTTATAAAAAAATTGATGGGGTGACCATGGTCCCGCATTAAAGACTAAAGTTGAAAAAAAAAAATCGAAAATAAGATTAACTATATAATCATCATCTAGAAAATGATGAGTAGATTCCAAAAATATATAACACTGTAGTTCAACATCCAGTGATTCACAAAAAAATATCATTTAATAAAAATGTGAATAAGATTCTAATTTAACTAGGTTAATTTAGATTTTTAACATTTTAGTTCGTTTTTTGGCAGGGCAGTCGTATTTTTTAATTTTGGTAAATATGACTTGTTATATTGGAAAATTAAGTAGGTAGTTCCGGTGGGAATTAAAAAATCTTGATTATTCCACGCGGACGATATCAGCTAGTGATTCATAATTCTATGGTGGTTTCGGCTGAGGCTAGTTACCACCCTAATGGTCCTAAGACTGTGGGACATACATAAGGGTTTCATAAAAGTTATACAACACTTCTTCAAAGACTTCTTTAACCTCACCAATTTTGACTGTAATGAATTTTCTCTGGTCTAGTGGTGGCCATCGGCCGTGGCTTTGTTAAAATGTCCTCCCGACTGAATTTCGGCCACTGCGAGAGATGGCCTCCGGAGACATTAGCCATCTGCGCGGGAGATATTATAGTGCACAAGTGTGTGCGCATACACAGGTGCACTCTCTGTTCCTTTACTCTCATAGCCCGATGGGACGGAAATGCGACACGACCGGAGAGAGATCAGGCGCAGGACCGACGGCATTACGTGCTCCCCGAGGCACGGGGGTGAAACACCGCCAACTTCTTAACTTCGGGCTAGTACTGAGAATTTCTTGCCAGAAAAACCCAATACTTGTTATGGCCCGACCCGGGACTCGACCGGGACCTCGTCGGTCGCAGTCGAACATGCTAACCACTAGACCAACGAGGCAGTTACCATGTGGCTTTGTACCATATACCGGCAGACGTGAACCTAAGCCATTTCGCGTTCCTGCAGTACGATGCCGACATATACGACCCAGAAACCGATTAGGAGTATCGGGTTTAATATAATTACCATAACTCTATTAAGCTCGCTATGATCCTAAGATCATACAACTCCTGCAATATAACCTGGTGGTGGTCAGTCTTAACTGACCACCACCAGGTTATATTGCAGTGAAGGACTGACTTGTAAGTGGAAAACAGTATTTAAAACGGTTAACGGTAAACTGGAACCCAACTACGCAAAAGAATTCAGAGACCCACACTTATTGGATGCAGCATCCACCATATCGATATTTTGACGACTTCCGTGGCGCAGTGTGGAGCGCTGTTACCACCCTACCGGTAAAAACGTGCCGCCAAGCGATTAAGCGTTCCGGTACGATGCCGTGTAGAAACCGTATAGGGGTATGGGTTTAATATAACTGCCATGCCCCTAACAGGTTAACCCGCTACCATCTTAGACTGCATCATCACTTACCATCAGGTGAGATCGCAGTCAAGGGCTAACTTGTGGATAAAAAAAAATATCGATATGTGTTTTATCGATCCATAGCCTATTACCAGTGTGGCTAGCATGCGCACAGTGAATAAAATTATATCTACCCGTTATCTCTATTTCTCTACCGAAGCTAACAACTAATAACTTTTCTCGTTACGTCAAAAGTAGAGATAAAAGTAATATTTCTTATCTGTGGTATTTTTTTCTACGAACCTTTACATGTCGACTATTTTTTTCTTGTAATATACCGCATTTTGAAAGGTAAATAAAAAATTTGCCGGCAACAACAACATCTCTCTCTCTCTCTCTCTCTCGTCACGAGATAATCTCGTTGTGTGCATGCTAAGCACAGGACCTATAATGAATCGACTGACACCTCATTCATCAAAATCGGCTCAGTAGTTTAGGCACTACGGTGGATGGTACATACATACATACATACTGTTGAAATCATAACCCTTCCTTTTGTCTTTGCTGTTATCGGGTAATAAAAACGATATTTAAAAATCCGTGAAGGTACGCGGATGAAGTTGCAGCAATAAGCCAGTGCACTATAAACAAAGATTTAATCTGTAGCTATAAAGGGATATCTGAATTACTCGTACACATTAATGCATGGACCATTGATGTTGTAATGAACCGGGTCAATCTCGCCCGGAGTGGTTCTGCACATCATCAGTAACGGGCGCGCGGGGTGAATGCTACCGTAAGCGGATCTCTAAATATAGAGCGCGCTTCAAGCACACTGAAAGACGCCTGTTGAGTCTATTCCGACAGCTGGTCGATAGACATATGGCATGATATGTATTAGGGCTTTAGAATACCGGATTTTTTCAATACCGGTATTAATACCGGAAAGATTTTTATCAATACCGGGATCCTGGGATCGGGTATTGGGAAAAACTTAAAATTAGATAGATTGTTTTTAACTTATTACTAGTCTTTTCTGAAGGAAATTGCACCATAAAAACAGTTTTTCAATAAAAAAATTTTTTCACCACATTAACTCAGTACTTTTCATTTCATTGAATTGTAAGCAGTGCTTCGATTTTCGATAATGCTTTGATTTTCGATAATGTATTTGTCTTAACGTGCGGAGGTCCCGGGTTCGATCCCCGGCAGGGTCAATTTGGGAATTTATAATTTCTGAATTCGGCCATGGCTAGTTACCACCCCACCAGCTAAGACGTGCCGCCAAGCTATTTATTATTATTATTATTATTATTACTCTTTATTTTGTACACCACAACACACATAAAAAGGACACAAAAAATACATAGAAAACAAAGAACGAAGTAGTATACAAAAAGGCGGCCTTATCGCTTAGTAGCGATCCCTGCCAGGCAACCTTAGGAATACGAGAAGTTAGGAGATTAACTCGCGGGTGGTGTATTAATATAAACATACAAACAAATACCTACATAGTAATACATAAACAATTACACTAATAATATAATACTTATAATAAATATATGAAAATAAACTAATATAATATGTATTTTTAGTTATAGTAATATCATACTAAATAAAAGTTAAAACTGATAAGTTAAGTCTGTATTATGGTGATAAATAGAAATTCTTAACTGATTTAGCGTTCCGGTACGATGCCGTGTAGAAACCGAATAGGGGTATAGGTTAAATATAACTGCCATGCCCCTAACAGGTTAGCCCGCTACCATCGTAGACTGCATCATCACTTACCATCAGGTGAGATCGCAGTCAAGGGCTAACTTGTAGCGGATAAAAAAAAAGCCTTAATTGAATGAATTAATAACAAATATTATTGAGTGAATTTGGTTAATTTCCCATCTTTGGAAAATGCCCTCGTAGAATACATAACACGTGCCTACTCATTCTTTAGTTTATGTATTTCACGATATTCTAATTTGGCAATAAATAAGCATAATTGGCAAATAGTAGCAATAAATCTTCCTCTGGCTCGATTTAATTTTCCATACTAACATTATAAAATAATGCAAAATATTGCCTGTCTGTTTGCTATGATTTCACGGCAAGGACATAGGCTGCGCTTTTTATCCCGGAAAATCAAGAAGTTCGCACGGAACTTTTCAAAAATATAAATCCACATCATCAATCATCCAAGTCGCGGGAATCCTCTAGTATAGAAATACACCCTAGTTGTTACGAAAGGTATTATTATTTTAGTGTCCACGCATTTCCGTTACGGTGTTCATAGTTAAATCTAAAACTGTGTTATTACCAATGGCTGCCCACTGTACAGTCGTAAAGTTAATACCTCGTAAATACAGAGATAGTAATGCATAAGTGTGTTTGTTTGTTAAGGAGATTATGTTTATAGTCATGAATGATGAGCCAGTTAAATTTACTGAATTAAACTTAAAAAAATAGTCAGTAATTATGAACCTGAAAATCTGAGAAGGGCATTACATTCCAGTGATAATTTGACTGCACGAAATTTAGCTGATCATCTAAATGAAGAGCTATTTTATTTTCGCAGGAAACATTGAGAGTAACATAGTGATTCTTAGAGCTATTTTTCTTTTTGTTCTACTACAAGTTAGCTCTTGAATGCGATCTCGCCTCGATGGTATTGATGATGCAGTCTATTGATGGTAGCGGACTAACCTGTTAGGGGTTATGACAGTTACATAATATTAAACCAATACCCCAAGTCGGTTTCTGCACGACATCGTACCGGAATGTTAAATTGCAGTAATCGTAACTCTAGTAACTAATTACGTGGTACTACTACCAGACCAGATCAGAAACAATTCAGAAATTATAAATTCCCAATTGGACCTTGCCACGAATCGAACCCGGGACCTCCCACGTTTAGCTTAAAGATTATGTAAATAATTATCATCATCATCATTTTGCAACAGACATGTTTTGATTAACTAAATCCGATCAAAAAAAACCTATAAAACACCTACGGAAATTATCAAAATTTGAAAAAAAGTCTTAAATTTAGGATTTGTCTGGTAGACCTGATAAGAATAGGTATTTCTCTGCAGCGTACATCGATAAGCAGCAAGTATACAGCTGTGTACTTATAAAAGGAATCAAAATCTCATAATAAACAAAGACATCCCAAATTCACTTTCTTCGTTACCATATAATTAAAAAGTGTGGTAACGTTACTTTCGTCGATGATTTTGCTTGAGTAACAGTTACTTTCGTTGCATAAAACACGTCTCCCATGATTGTCCGTGATCACAATCAAACAGTTTCCCATCCCAAGGTTGAGCAGAGAAAGTCCTCGAGTTGCCTCGCTGTAATTGTATATCACACTAATAAGAAATTTCTATACTAAGTAATAAGTAGCTATTAATTGTTGCTGCGTATTTTTAACCGACTTCCAAAAATGGGAGAGGAGAACCTCTCTAGAAGAAAGAATTCGACGCGTATCTTTTTTTTAAAATACCTATTGTTGCTGTCACGAGTAAATAACCTCGGATGGGCCTACAATATACAGAATCCATAGGTATTCCATACTACTTACTAGTATTATTTGTGCAAAAGTGTCTGTCTGTCTTCTACGCTTTCACTGGCCATCTTAATAATATGCCATGCCCATAACGATTTTGATGAAATTTGGTAAAGTGATAGGTTGCATTTTGGGGCAGGACTTGGACTACGTTTTATCCCGGAATATCAAAGCCTTCCCATGGAATTTTTCAAAAATCGAAATCCACACTGACGAAGCATTGTCTATTAGAATATAATACTTACAGCAGAGGTAGAGAATCACATTTTTTCAATGTTGCCTAAGTATGTATTAAAATTATTAGAATCACTTTGACTGTATCTGTAAAAATAAAGTAGCTTTATGACTGTAAAAATTAAAGATGTCATTAGGTTACTTGTAGATATATGCGAGAAATCTACAAACTAACTAAAAACAGAATTGCAAGATGAAACAGCAGTTGACTGCACTAATAACATGAGTATGAAACCAGTATGAAGTACCTACTTATCATTTACTAAACACTAGTGGACCAAGGAGGTAACGATACTTCGACATGCATTAACAATAAATCCATACAAATTATGGACAATAATAGCATAAGAAACTGTACTAATAATAATAAGCGGCCATCTGTAATACATATCTAAAATTATACAGCGAATATATAATAATGACATGCTATTGGTACAATTAACGACGCCTTAACAAGATTTGTAGAAACACGCACAAGGAGGTTTTATGCATTTTCTGCAGACTCAACTTAAAATTCTGCTAAAGTAACCGGTTTTCAGAATTCCATCCATCATTTATTTTATTCAAATGTTCACCCAATTCGAGATAAGTACCGTAAGGGTTTTTTTATTATTCATACAAGATAAAATATTATAACATTTTAAAACCTAACCACATTATCTGCATAAGTAATATTTTAAATGTAAAAAAAATGGATACTTTTTTTCAATACCGCCATGCTGTTTTCACGATCAGGAGCGAAGATTATAACTATGAGTGTTGTAAAGTAAATTCATATATCAATTCCTACGGAATTGCATGACATGTACCACTGTCTCAGAAAATCAAGCGTTCCCATATTATGATTTAAAAAACATGTCTACGCTGATGAAGTTCTCTGGTATCTGGATGAAATAATAAAATGCCTGATGTTTGTCTGAAATGCAGACAAACATCAGGTACCTCAACTATTTGAACTGTATGCAAGTTCAACTACATTACGAAATAAATCAAACCTATTTATCTAGAGAACGTCCACCCACGCGGCACAGGAGCTGTAACATCCCCAGCGAACAACGTACCAGCTTATTTCATAAGTAAGCACGAAATAAATTTATCGCAAACGGGTTCTAAGTGCATTATATAGTCATTTGCGATCGGCATCCGGCTGCCGACGTCCAAAAAACATTCGACAAACTGGATTTATCGGCTCCCAGGAATTCCAACATCGCCCGGCGCTCCTTCTGGATAATGCTTAATGCGATTGTTCATACTTCGAAGTTTAAAACATATGAGGAAAAGGTACATACACGAACACTCAGAATTACGATAAGGTAATACTTAATCAATTCCAGCCCTGTCTTCTTTTATAAAAAAAAAAACAGAAAGATGTTTTTCCTTTTTTTCTTTCATATAAATCAACACTCAGAATTTAAGAAAGTAAGCAATGTTTTTACCTACCATTAGCAACTAATAACTAATAACTAATAAATTGAATAAAAATAAAACCAAATTAGCGAGTACATGGGTACATTAAATCTTCGTACCAAAGCTAGCCTACACATTTTGCTGCTCAGAAAATAAGTAAGGTCTGGCGACTCTGGGATCTTGCTATATTAAAAAAGTTTGATATTAGAAACAGTTTCTACTGAATGATGTTTAAAAAGAGAATTTGTTCCAAAAGCGTTTTACTTTTGGTGAAAACTAAACAACTGTTTCCAGTTTCAAAAGCTACTTCTTTAGATAAGGACTTTGGTTGGTAATCATTGTTTTTAGAAATGAATTCTCTCATGTGTTTCTCTTCTAAGTATTTATATTTCTACAACCAGTTTGGGGCAGCTGGTTGTGATATATGACCTCCTGGTCGTTAATGCTACTAGTTCTATACTTTTCATAGTAAATTTAATCATAAGCACCAACGTGATCATAAAAGTTCTTTTTTACACTTTCTACGATTTTATCTTATTTTAAACGTGTGTTAAATAATATTTTAATGACTATTATCAAGTGATTTAAATGAACCTAAAGTTACTTAATATGATTCGAAAGTAAATGCAGCACGTTAGGCTTAAAATAATCGATATCTCATTGACAATTTCTTATCCTGAGACTTATCAGGAAATAATTTGTTGATTTGCTTACCTTTTTTAAGAATGACTAAGTTGCAGATACCTAGATAGCTTTGCATTCAGCTAACCAATGAAATGATAACAGCTGATCTATTATTCAATTAGAATTCTCTTTCCGAACTGGTGGTAAAGTCTTGATATTTCATAAGAGCTTTTTTTGATAACAATTATTGAATACAAGAGCTCATTTGGACTACAATATGAATTCCATATTTATACTCATAATTGTGAAAGTGTGTCTGTCTGCTACGCTTTAGCTACACATCTTTGTAACCGATTTTTATTAAATTTAGTACAGGGATAGATAGGTAGGTATAGGTCTGGGGTAGGACATATGTTACTTTTTATCCCGGAGAATTAAAGAGTTCAAAAAATCAAAAACCATACTTAATTCACGCGGATCATCGCATTACATCTAGTGTAAATTATAAATGCGAAAGATTTTCTGTCTGTTATGTTTTCACGGCCCATCTGTTCAAGCGTTAGGTTGCATCACGGGAAAACTGGACTACTTTTTATTGCGTAGAATCAAATAGTTCCCGGAGGATTTTATAAAAACCTAAATCCGAAGTCGCCGAAGCACAAATTCTCATCTTTGGTCATATCATTCAAAAGTAAGAATTTGTTAAACGACTGCCTGAAAAAAGGAGTATATTGTTTTCAGGGTTCATGTATCTATGTATGTATGTGAGTTTGTATATTCCACTCTAACTTCTATAAGCCTGAACTGATTTTGATAAATAAGGTATCGGTAGAATCCCTAGCTTATTCCGGGTGAAATAGGCTAGTCATATTTAAAAAAAAAACGATGGGGTGACCATGATCGCGCATTAAAGACTAAAGTTGAAAAAAATAATCGGAAATAAGATTAACTATATAATCATCATCTAGAGAATGATGAGTAGATTCCAAAAATAT
The DNA here is from genome assembly GCA_964035005.1 of Erebia palarica. NCBI lineage: Eukaryota > Metazoa > Arthropoda > Insecta > Lepidoptera > Nymphalidae > Erebia > Erebia palarica. Next base: position 17,483,357 of record OZ035989.1, read on the forward strand.
ATAACACTATAGTTCAATATCCAGTGATTCACATAAAAAAATCATTTAATAAAAAGATTTATTTAAATCTACATTAAAAACTAAACATTAAAAATATCATCTACTTATGCCGCTTAATAAAAATGTGAATAAGATTCTAATTTAACAAGATTAATTCAGATTTTTAACTTTTTAGTTCGTTTTTTGGCAGGGCAGTCGTGTTTTTAATTTTTTTTAATTATAAGTTGTTAAATTTGTGTGGTGTGAAGTTGTGAAGGGGCGAAAATAGAACTTCTCATTTCGGTGGTGTGCACTGACCGATGCAAGTCGCGAATATTTGGCGAGGTCAAAAGTGACAGCACCAGCTGCAGTACAGTAGGAAGTCAAATAGGTCAGGTGCGTTCCCGTTAGTCCGCCGCGACATACATCACGAGTCGCGCGACGTCGCCTGTCGCTTTGGACCGTGTGGGGAAAGTGGGCTGCCGACGGGTAATAAAATATATTACTCATTGGTATGATGCCCGCGGGTATTGAGGTTTTTGATACCTGCGGAAACTTGTTAATTTTCTGGGATAAAAAGTAGCGCGCGGGAATAAAAAAAAACCTTATCCACGCGGACGAAGTGGCGGGCATCATCTAGTACTTTTGTATATTTATTTATTTAATTTGACACTTATTTGGAACTTATATTTCTTTTTTATTCATTATAGGCTTACGCTTGACCACGATCACACCTGATGGGAAGTGATGGTTGGGCCTAAGACCCATCTTCTATGCAAGCTCGTCCCAACGCGCTGGCATAGAAGATGCCTATTCCACTACAGCCTATTAACGTCCCACTGCTGGGCACAGGCCTCCACTCTCATAGGAGAGAGGGAATTAGGAGCTTAGACCCACCACGCTGCTCCAATGCGGGTTGGCGGGCTTTAACGACTATTATCATGTTAGTGATAATAACCGGGACCGGCGGCTTAACGTGCTCTCCGAGGCACGGGGGTGGAACACCGCCAACTTCCAACTCCGGGCTGGCACTGAGAATTTCATAATTGAAAAACCCAATACCTAATAATTTTTATGCCCGACCGGGAATCGAACCCTGGACCTCGTGATCCGCAGTCGACTACGCTAACCGCTAGACCAACGAATGCCTATTCACTCTTGATTTAAAGATATTCAGATTGTACTCTTAATTGGTGGGAATAGTTTTTGGTAGAGTGTTCCAGAGTCCAGACCCTAGCCATGCGAATAAGGAATCATCAAGTTGTGGACATGTATGGGACATCCCAATTTCCAACAATGTATGGGAGATGGTCGGTCTCCTTTCGCTTGAAAATAAAGCGTCATAGAAATTTATTTTAACTACCTGTTACATGGAACTCCGGGTTTATTTTTTTTTCGGATTAAGTATGCTGCATAGGCCCTACTGGCCGCTACAGCGTCACCGGGGGGATGGGCGAGCGCTAGGTGTCACCGAGAAAAGAGCCCTAGGGCTCGATGAAATCGGGGGGGGGGCAACGTCTTCCTAAGGGCGCCTCCTATGAGGCTCGGACCACGGCTTAGGATGACGTTGGGACGAAAGGGAGGTCGGTTGGACTAGATTAGTCCATACGCCCCCGAGGCCGTGGGTTAAGACCACGTCCGGGTGACGTAAGATATCGGGGTTTAAACAGCCACCAGTGTCAAAAGAGAGCAAGTCTCGTCCACGAGTAGCGGCGGCGGTGGCCCGCGGCGCGTTTATACCGCCAATTAGCGGACATTTGTCTCGGCGACGCGCGACGCTTGCCCGATAACATTGAGACGCATTCCGGGTTGGATGTTTACAGTGTTGCGTGTATCGGGGATATCGGACGGGGCACTAATAAGCTGCTTTTTGGCAATTTAATGTGCACAATAATTAATCTTACTTCTTACTCTCTAACTTTATTATATTCTTACTTATATATACCTAACTTATAACTTATAATATGATATATGCGAAAGTTTGGATGAATGAAATTTATCCCGGAAAATTAAAGAGTTCCTGCGGGAATCAAATAACCTCAAACCACGCAGACGAAGTCGCGAGCATACGCTAGTAATATTATGAATGCGAATGTTTGGATGAATGTATGGATATTTGTTACTCAATCACGCCCCAACGGCTGAACGGGTCTGGCTCAAATGTGGCACAGAGATAGATTATAGTCTGGAATAGCACATAGGCTACTTATTATCCCGGGAAATTAAAGAGTCCCCGCGGGAACCAAAAGACCTCAAACCACGCAGACGAAGTCGCGGACATTCGCTAGTGTGTTTATATATCTGCCTACAAACGTGGCTGATTATAGCTTTATGGCTCCCGGTACACAGTCAATGTGGAATTTGGGACCACACATCTTATTTATTTTGTCTTTTTACCAGTACCTGTTACTAAAATTAATTTGTGTGTGTTCCAAATAAACGCTTTTCTTTCTTCTTTATTTTCTTTCTAAATCCACTCAATCTGGATCGTGATCGTTGATTGCCAATCGAAATTGTCTGTGTAAGGAAATTTTTACCGTGATAGCAAAATCCTTGCTCCATGGGATCAAATTAATCTAAAAATGAATTCGTTTAACTGATTCATTTGACGTGAGTGAGCAAAAATTTTAGCGTCCATACATTGACTCATCAATGGTGAGCTTTAAGGTTCTTTATTTTACTACGGGACCCTAACAAGTCATAATTAAAAAAAATTAAAAAACACGACTGCCCTGCCAAAAAACTAACTAAAAAGTTAAAAATCTAAATTAATCTAGTTAAATTAGAATCTTATTCACATTTTTATTAAATGATATTTTTTGTGAATCACTGGATATTTTTTTAACTTTAGTCTTTAATGTGGGACCATGGTCACCCCATCATTTTTTTTTAATTTTACTAGCCTATGTCACCCGGAATAAGCTAGGGATTCTAACGATACCTCATTTATCAAAATCGGTTCAGGCGTATAGAAGTTATGGTGGAATATACAAACTCACATAAATGCATAGTTACATACATACATTCATACATACATACGTACATACATGAACCCTGAAAACAATATACTCCTTTTTTCAGGCAGTCGTATAAAAAAGGAGCGCGGCTGACCTGCGCGGCTTGGGTCTGAGGATCTCGTGCGGCGCGGGCTGCCGGCGCGGCGGCCAGGCGGCGCATGCGCACGCGCGCTCGCCTCGCTCGCCGCCCGCCGCCGCGCCGCTCGCCGCGCCGCTCACCGCCGCAGCCGCCGCAACCGCGGGCGCCGCCTCCGACAGCGTGCGCGCATCCTCACTGCAACAAAACAGGCAATGGTGCCGATTCTGTAATGTAACATCTCTAAACTAAACTAAAATGGCAGCTTTAAATCTAGTTCTGTCCCTTTCCGTAGGGAGTATTATGAAAGGGTTAGTAATATTTATAATGCTCTAATTTTAGTTTAGTTTAGAGATTGTGCACTACAAAACCCCACCCCATAAAACGAAGTTCTTTGAAAACTCTTTCAGTGTTCGAGCTGTTTAGCTATGGAATGCACTTCCACTGTCTATACGCCAATCTTAGTCACTGGACATATTCAAAAATGCTGTTAAGAATCATTATATTGCAAACTAAAGACGACAATAAAAAATATTCTTTAAGCTGAGTCGAAATATATATATGTCACCGTAAGATTGTAAAAACCGTTAGATTATAATCTAACTCGCGAAATTCTAAACTGTCGAAAGATTGTAAACTGTTCAATGTTCTGAGTGTAAATTTTTGAAATATTCATTTTATTTACGTTTTCTTGCCTCTTTCTTGTAGGTTAGGTTAGGGTTCGACATAAACAATCAAGTAGGGCACTACTTGATTATAGGTTTTATAGGTTTTATCGGGTTTAAATACCTATCAGATTACAATCTACCGGAAAATAATGCGTTAAATTCTAATCTTTCGACAGTTTAGAATTTCGCGAGTTAGATTATAATCTAACGGTTTTTACAATCTTACGGTGACATATATAATAAAATACATATATTATCAAGTATTAGTATATTTTATAATTAGTATATATGTATAATTTATATTTTGAATATATGTGTATTATTGGTGTTAATTGCATTAATTAATTATTGGTCTTAGTATGTAGTTATTTGAATGTAAGTATATTATAGAACCATCTGTAGTATATTCTCCTTTATTTTCTCTTTTTCCTAAGGTTGCCTGGTAGAGATCGCTACCTAAGCGATAAGGCCGCATGTTGTATCCTACTTTTGTGTTAATTTTATTTCCTATTTTTGTTTTTGCTATTTTTACTTTTTGTGGTGGTACAAATAAAGTATATAATACTAATTATTATTATTATTATTAAAACCAACTTCAAAATAAATTAAGCACCATTAATGAGTAGTACTTGCGGTGATAGGCGACAGCCTAATGATTTCTGACGTTCGGCCTCCTGTTTTGTCAGGGATCCTCAGGTACGCACTTCTATCTTTCTGAATTTGGGCTGGCGTGTCCGTATCGGAAAAAATTCCCAAATAAATATAGATTTAAAAAAAAAAAAATCTGAACAATTAAATATAGGCCTATTACGCGTTACAAGAACATTTGTTGTGTCTTAGAAAATCAGTCGCAATAGTTGTTGTACGAAACCATACATATTACACGATTTTTTCTTATCAGACACGCGCATAAAAAATATAAGAGACAAGACATTTTCTTATAATGCGCCATAGACCTAACGGTGAAGGAAAATATCGCGAAGAAACCTACCTAGACGCTTATCGTAAACTGCAATCTCGTTATCGATTATGGAAAAGGTCGAGCTTCACACTGAGATACAAGTTCCTATAGAATAAAATAAAAAATGGTTTTAAATAGGTCTAGGAATCTACCTAGGATGGATAACTTGCTGACCAATATTTTTGCAAGCTAAAAGGAGATACTGTCACTTAATATGTAGGGCGCAATATAGAACTAGTTAAGTAAGAATGGGAGCAATTTGATAGCAATGCGATCTTACAGGTTCCGGAGTAACGCCGTGTTTGTAAATGGAGCTCAGATCTTGATTACTGGTCAACGGTTTGTAAATACTTAATCTTAATCGACATTGAGAGGATTTACATCCAAATATGTTTAATATTATTGAATAGGAGCTTAATTGTCAGGAATTATAAAGCTTTATTTATAAAATGGAATAGTGGGTTTTGAACCAATGCTGCAATTTGAATTACTAGTAGCTTTACTCGAAAAAAGTTGCATCAATCATTGCTAAAATGTTTCAATTGCGATTTGAATTTTTTAAAATAATAAGTAGCATCTACTTAGATTGTATTTGTCACCGTGAAATTGCAAAACCGTTAGATTGTAATCTAACTAGCGAAATTGTAAACTGTCGACAGATTGTGAACCGTTCAATGTTCTGAGTGTAATTTTTTTAAATATTCAGTGTATTTACGTTTTCTTGTCTCTTTCTTGTAGGTTAGGTTACGGTTCGACAGAAATAATCAGGAATTTAGGTTTTATCGCGTTAATATACCTAACAGATTACAATCTAACGGTTTTTGCAATTTTACGGTGACATATATATAAAATAAAATCTAATGAATGTAGATTCATACAAAGAAACGTAAATACAAAACAATGCGAATCACCAATCATACTCACACGTCATGAGAGATGACCGGAGTAAGATAACAAAAATTGTATCGAGTAGAAATACTTTTATTTGATTTGGAATACGATGGAATTCTTTGCGATCAATCACTTCGCAATGCACCAAGTATGTTCACGATAATCCACATACAATTAGTCGTTGTTGGTCATATTGTAACATGTTTTCTCAGTAACTCATGACTCGGTTGATTCATCACCCTTTTGAAACTTATCACTGTACACAGTTACACACGTGTGTGCTCAATCGAGGCCTTATATGAATATGATAGCAGGGCAAAAATAATATGCATGTGGAAGGAAAAAATAGTAGAGGGAGACCAAAGAAAAGAAGAATAGATTGTGTAAAAGAGGATATGCGTGTAAGAGGAGTGGATAGTAAGTTAACGAATGATTGAACTTGAATTTGAAAAAAATATGCTCAACCAACTGCTTCAGCACTTTAATTCAAATAAACTTCTTCACTCTGAGCAGTATGGCTTTACTAAAGGTTGATCAACAATTGATGCGGGCGCAATGCTCTTAAATATATTCGATGCGTGGGAGAAATCACAGAATGCTATTGGCATTTTCTGTGATTTGTGACAAATCACAGATTGCATTCAGCACGAGACGCTTTTACTTTAGTAACCACAGAGTTTCTTGCTGGTTCTTCTCGGTAGGAATGGCATTCCGAACCAGTGGTAGATTCACTTGACGATTCAAAAGTACTTGTAAAAGTTTATTTGAATAAAAAAACATTTGAATTTGAATTTGAATTTGACAGAACAGAATGCAAGAAAAAAACTTGTGAAAAAAACTCCATTTAGCGTGGGATTATGAAGAAGAAGATAGCAGTATATGCAAAAGTTGATGATAGAATATAAGATATCCCATCAAAAACATAAATGTAAAATGAGAGCCAAGTTCAAAATTGTGATATATATGCCTTGGTTGTTGACTTCAGCGACAAAAGAAGTGAGATCTAAATGGGTACCAAGTTCAATGGTCAGTCCTACAATTTATTTATCCCATCAAAAACATAAATGTGAAATGAGAGCCAAATTCAAAATTGTGATATATATGCCTTGGTTGTTGACTTCAGCGACAAAAGAAATGAGATCTAAATGGGTGCCAAGTTCAATGGTCAGTCCTGAAATTTATTTATAACAACATATAATATTTTATAACAACTTAAAATATCATTTCTTCTTATAACTTAGTATAAAATGTTGAAGACTAAGGCTTTGGCTTGGCTAGTTTTCATATACGAATTATAGCCTTCACAAGTTGTAAAGCTGTAAATTCTTATTTTATTCTTCCGAAAATTTGGCTTGCTGGTAGAAACTGTACTTTTAGGTACCTACTTAATAATAATTCGATAATGTTTTTGAACTTTGGCTGGACACGCTTCCGCGTGTCTTGATTAAGTATATAAATTTTTCATCTTAATTTTTAAAACCTTTTGACTTTTAAAATTACAAAAAAAAGCACATCCTGACTCACACTTGACCGGATTGTTTATTATGTTGGGAGAAAGCGTTTAACGAGTGCGCCGAGGCCTGTCGGAACGTTCGGGGTTCGATCCCGGGCCATTGTCTCCAGTCACGCCGCGCTGCCTGGGCTTGGCTTCCTTACACACCCATATCGTCTGGGCCGGTAAAAAAACCATTCTTAGGGTCCCCCACATCTATCTACGCAGAGCCGGAACTTCTGAATCAATTTTTTTTTTACTATTCTCGTAATCACGAGATAAATCGATATCATGCTTGTTTTTAGGCGTATATTAATATCAATTAGTGAAGCAATCACCTTTCTACGTTTGAATTATGAAAAAAGCGTAGGTAAGTATATTGAAAGTGAAAAAGACGTCGCTTCCGTGACGCGATGCTACGTTTGCCGACGGCTCGACGTCGTTTCTCTATACATTAGGCTTTTTCTGACCAGCTCACGCCGGTGCCGCATCGATAGACATGAGACCCTTATGGGTAAGTTACTTCAAAAAATGTCTGAATTGCAAGGTGCCTTATATCGTCTACGCCTAAGGCTGAAATTAGGCCCGGTGTCTTCCAGGTGGACACGCACGAAGTGTTTAGCGACCAATCAGAGTATTAGATAAATTATTAGGTACGTGGAAACGCATCTTCATACATCTCCAATCTGGTAGATGTAGGGCCTGAAGCTTTTTGACGGCGAGGTCACTTGTCTGCTATTATACCTAGTAGAATCTAGTGATTTACGTAATACGTTACGTCTAGTGAATTACAATTGCTTAGTTTTTTTTTACTTTATTCAAAACAAAAGCTCTATTTTTGTACTGAGGGCAAATCTTCATGCCACGGGAAACCCACAAAAATTTCACGCTGCATAGTTAAGTAGTCAGAAGTCAAGGGTAGGCATTTAGTCAGAATACCTATTTACTGACTGTCTTGATAAATATTGACGTATTTCCACTTGACGTCTCTATGAACTGCACGCCACTGTAAGTAGTGTATCTAGTTCCACAAAATACAAGTCATTATTAAAAAAATTAAAAAACACGACTGCCCTGCCAAAAAACGAACTAAAAAGTTAAAAATCTAAATTAATCTAGTTAAATTAGAATCTTATTCTCATTTTTATGAAATGATACTTTTTTGTGAATCACTGGATATTGAACTATTGTGTTATATATTTTTGGAATCTAGTCTACTCATCATTTTCTAGATGATGATTATATAGTTAATCTTATTTTCGAATTATTTTTTTCAACTTTCGTCTTTAATGCGGGACCATGGTCACCCCATCAATTTCTTTTTTAATTTTACTAGTGATTCTAATGATACCTCATTTATCAAAATCGGTTCAGGCATATAGAAGTTATAGTGGAATATGCAAACTCACATACATGCATACATACATGAACCCTGAAAACAATATACTCCTTTTTTCAGACAGTCGTATAATAAAGTAGAGCTGTAGATACAAATAATGATGCTACTCCTTCGCTACTTGTATTTGATGCAATTTGAAGTAAGTGGCTTGAGAGATATGATAATGACGCTGACACCAGCGCTGGGCCCCGCGGCAATTACACAGGCTTGCGTGGACTTAAGCGGTACTTAAAATACGTGGTACTTACAGTTTAGAAGCTACGGCAATGCGGGTGTTGGTGATGTTGAGAGTCTTGTTAATATTATAAAAACCATAAATAAAAAAAATTAAAATCATAAGTACTAATATTATAAATGCGAAAGTGTGTCTGTTTGTTGGTGTGTCCTTCATTCCGCAACGGAGCAACGGATCGACGTGATTTTTGGCATGGGTATGGTGATAATCACGGTATCTTAAAATAAAAGCTACGATTGTTCCAAACACGCCGTCTGGGAAGAGCCTACAACAAAATTTGCCGGTTTTTTTTAAATATACGCTAATTTTTATTATAATCATCGAACTATCAATTTTATTTTAAACAGCATCAAAAACACCCGGAAAGTTGATACTAACCCTGGACGTTTAAATCAAACTAGTTTTTTATTACTTAAACTTCCTGGATCTTTTGGGCAATATTCAGTGGAGCTAATCATAGTTTTAAATACCTATTATAATTAAAAGTTTTTTTTTTTTTTTTTTTTTTTTTTAATTCTTTATTGCACATAATAAAATAACAATGCACAAAGGCGAACTTAATACCTAGAGGTATTCTCTTCCAGTTAACCTTTGGTAGTGGGGACAGGGTTGAAATCACAGTGCGTACAATAAGTATAAAGAGAACAGTTGGGGTAAGAAGAAACATATTAGGTAGTAGGTAATAAAGTCAAGTATGATAATTTATTATGCAATTTAGTAAATTTCTTGAATAAGAAATTTAAGTCAAATACATAGCAAAAAATACATAAAAATAATGTAAAATACAATATAATATATAATATAATACTTTAATATAATATACATTTGTAAAATATAATATATACACATATAAGTTAAATTATATTTAAGAATGTGATTATGTGGAGGGATTCTGACATTTATGAAAGTGCTCGTGTACTCGACGCTTAAAAACGTTTAAAGACGGTGCTTGACGTACTTTCTGGGGAAGGGCGTTCCATAACCTGATTGCAGTAACTGTGAAGGAATCTGAATATAGTTTTGATTTGTGTTGCGGGTAGACAAGAATATCTACGTTTGAGGAACGTTGAACACGTCCAGATAAGCCAAGGTACTTAAAGCGTTCTTGGAGGTACTTAGGAGAACTTGGATCATGAAGAATACCATAGAGAGAAGCAAGAACGTGCGCATCTCGGCGAAAGCGAATGTTGAGCCACCCTAGTCAAAAGTCTCCCAATTAAAAATTTTGGTTAGTCATATGAGAAAACTGCCTCGTTTTCGACTCACCTGACTAGTGTCTAGTGGTTGGCACGTTTGACTGCAGCCAACGAGGACCCGGGTTCGAGTCCTGGGTCGGGCCATGGTTTTTCTGACTAGAAATTCTCAGTAGTAGCCCGGAGTTAGGAAGTTGGTGGTGTTTCACCCCCGCGCTTCGGAGAGCACTTTTATAGCCGTCAGTCCCGGTTATTATCCATAATATTCGTTAAAGCCCGCCAACCCGCATTGGAGCAGCGTGGTGGGTCTAAGCTCTAATTCCCTCTTTACTATGAGAGTGGAGGCCGTGCCCAGCAGTGAGACATTAATGGGCTGTAGTGGTGTGGTGGTGGTGATGTGATAAAAAGTCCTCTCAAAAATAATTAAGCCAGTCCAAAACCCCTAAAGCGCAAAAACAAATCTTGACTATTGGTTCTCGACGTGATAAGAATCTAAAGGTTTTTGCAATGTAAGATATAATGGCTATCGGTATTAATTATTTTAACCACTGGTCGAAACTACTTCATCATACGTAAAGAAATTCGTGATCTTTAAATTTTATCCTTGAAATAAATTACATTGCAGCTACGGGGTAGTGTGACCACGTGACACCAAGTAACAATTATTTTTAGATTCTGTTTTTGAAGTGAAATCTACCTTAGCCGCGTTGGGCACTTGTTGGTATGGGGTAACCTTGTGGATTCGCGTCACCGACATGCTCGCGTTGTTGTTACGAAGACAAAAGGTCTTAAATATAAAATATATAGTACATTCGTAATTAAACTTTAATGTCTTAGTATTAAGGTTTATATTTAACAAATATATAAAAAAAATATATTCGTTTTTAACTGGGAGCCGCTGGGAGCAAGCGGTACAAGACCGTGTTCTGTAGAGATCCATACAGGAGACAGCAGTCCAGCCGTGGACGTCTATTGGTTGAGTCGAAGACGACGAACTAAAGTCTGGTTCTTAAACCGGCCAAGATATTTAAGTAAGGTATAAGGCAAGTATTTTAATAATATTTTTTTGTCAAATCTAGTAATATAAATCGGAAAGGCCGGCGCATTTTTTGCGCAAAGGATCAACCTGGCTGTCCAGCGTGGAAATACATGCAGCATTCTTGCCACCACTCCACACGGGCATGATTTATATTGTGATGTAAATCCGAAATTAAGTTATCAGCTGTAAGCACCAGCAAATGGACAGTCGGAAGTACAGTCACCCTGTATACAGAAGCGATTTGCAAGCACCTCGTAATTACGTCGCCTCGCGTCTCGCAGCATTCCTGGACGAGGCAAAAGTTGCAGCCGCCCGCGAACAAAAAGTAAAACACTCTCGCTTTTCAGAACAGGTGATCTATGTGGATTGCGGACTGACGACTTACACGCTTAAGGCTATACCTACCGCCTAGGGCAAACTCCTTGTGGTATTTTAGTATTTTTTTGTCGCCCTTCGTCTGCGTGGATTACTTTTTGTAATTTCTGCGGGAACCCCTTAATTTTAGGAGATATAAAGTATCTACCTATATCCATCCCCGAGTTAAAAACTATCCCTGTATCAAATTTCATCAAAATCTGTTGAACGGGTAGGCCGTGAAAGCGTAGCAGACAGACAGACACACTTTCGCATTTATAATATTAGTGTGGATATGGATAAAGCAGCTTTCGTTGATACTTATTAGGCGGTTTATCATTAATTGAGCTTTGTTCTTTAATTGATCTGAGCTTGACATCACAATATCTTTGAGCAATATGTTCCAAATAAGCTGAAATCTATTTGTCATAAAGTTTTGTAAAGAACTTGAGGATTTTAATTAATTGAGCATGGGTTTTATCCTCTTGGTCTAAGTTTTTTTTCATTACTTGATATTTGGACAGTATAATAATAATTGTCCCAAATATCAAGTCGTCGGCTTCTGTGGGTTCACCCGATTTAGTGTAGTGTTGTATTAGTATTATCATCACAGATTAGAAAGATCAAAATGATCTATAATAAATCTTAGTTCTTGAGGTAGCTAGGGGAAGCGCCTTAACATAATAACATGTATACTTAGTTTTTATGAGGAATAATTGAAATTCTTTACTATCGATAATACAGCTTAGACACAGTTGATAAGAAAAATAAATTATAGTAGGTGCATAATTACTAGGTCTACTAACAGCTTTTTATACAGAGCATGGTATTTCATTAACACCGCGGAGCTTGGTGCGCATTTATAGTTTTTTATTTGTGGCGAATAATTGAAATTCTTTTCCATAGATAAATCAGCGTACTCATCACCTTGATCGAGCAAAGAAAAAGGAATAGCATCCTGCACAGCTATGAGACACTTAAAGATCAAAAAGTTGTGGGACACTATTTATATTTTTAGATGAGATTAACATTTTCATGTTTTGTAATGTTTGGGCAAAATAACACCACGTACACAATGTAATACAATTGAATTCAATCCACAATTTATAATTTCCGACAACTGACCCGATACAAAAATATGACAACTAAACTTTGACTACCCACATATTTAAACGCATACATTACAATGTTGAGTAATTTAATATTTCTTCGTGTTAGCACATAGCTGTAGTGTTAGAACGTTTTCGAATTTATGTTTTTATGAATAATGATTTCTGTGTATTTCTAATTTTCTATTGAATAATATTATCATAAAGTTTATTGTTAAAGAGATTGTTAGGAAAGGAATCTTTAGTAAAATATCAATTTTTTACAGAAAAGTTCAAAGAAAGAAATGATTTATTTGTATGAATATGTGAATATGAGATGTTTGTCGATTTAAATAGAAAGCCGCAACATATCCAGTCAGGTATCCCTGACGTGCAATTTTTTTTACATTATATTTTACAATTATTTCAAAATTACACAAAACCATTTTAAATAACGAAGGAAGAATGCTTGATAAAAATTGCAAAGTATCGGCTTCTTTACATTTTTTTTTTAAATATGAGTGTCTACATGGAACTCTTTATACCTACTACTCCTTTTGTTGTATACCAGTAGGTGCATAAAAAAAACTCAACTCGACCAGAAAAATTGCGTTGACAGCTTTCATATCTAAAAGATTTATTGCAATGTAATGCCTCTGTAATGCAATACACGCTGCAGTAGGTATATTTCATTGCAATATTAAACGTTGTTCAGTTCAAGCAATTAATCATCCGCGGCTAGTGGCTACCGACCGGTCGCCGTTTATAATAACTACAATCATAACTTTTGTAAAACTTGACTATCATACGATCTAATATATATCGAGATAAGTGCTTGAAAACAAAAATATGAGGCACACCCAATAGTAAGTAGCGTTTTAATGGCCATGTACCTACACGTAATAATAGCTTATCTTAGCTACAAATAGAGATCGATTCTATAAATTTTTAGACATATTGATAATCTATTGACATTAACAGTAGAATAAATAAAATAAAAATTGGGATATAGACAGTTGGGTTTCACTACCAAAAGTTTTGTCAGTTGCAATACGTGTTTTATCATAAATATCTGGAGATAGAAGAAAGGAAAATGATGAGGGTAACGAGGCGCGTTTATTAAGTATCTGCTAACGGTAGATTTAATCCGGCCTTGGAGCTATAATAATAATTATAATCACTATTACAATTATCATTTTTATATCTACCAGACCAGTGTGAGTATTTTGCTTAATATTTTTGTATTTCATCACACCTCCACACAGTTCACCACCTCGCCACACAGTTCTTTCTTATTTCATCTGCATTCTGCATCATCTGAAATACAGAATTCAATTCCCATTGTGTCAGCTATCTGGAGTTCGCCCAGAGTACGGTTACCAGTAGACAGTCATCAGTCTCCACAAAAGAGCATGTTTAAACAAAACCAGTCGCACTTATAAATGCCAAAAGTTTTAGAAACATGATTAAAATGGGTTTCCGACGAATTCGTTGTCCTCACAAAAAGCTCTGGCCGAGACAAATTGCTGCTGTAATGGGCGGGTGCCTCCCGACCGATGTTGCGTGATTAATGATGCAGTGTCGCTACTGACTACACTACACACTACTGATATTTTTTCACACGTTTCAAACCATTCGCATAAGGAATTTTCACGTGTCCTTCATTTTAAATGTATTTTAATAGGCGCTCTGAAACCCAGCGTTAATTCGTTTTGGAAATTGGTCTGTATACAGACCTAGAATGGGGAGCTCATCAGAAAACGATTTCCTTGACAAAGTCAGATACTTGGCTTAATCAAGGAAATTGGAGATGATCATAATTGGCACTCAACATTCTTCAATTCACGAGTTGGAGAAATCTTGAAAAATATTGACGAACCAGACGATGGTGAGTGGCCACTATCCAGTATGACAGTATGAATATTTTGAACCTACCGTTTATGGATATCGTGGCACATTTGCCGCTCATGTAACCAGAAACAAATCTGCCCTAATTTTTAGCTGGATATAAAACCAAGAGTTCATGCCCGTTTGATTTTTTTGGACGATGACTATTCATTGCTTCCTATTTAAAATTGTAAGTAATTGTAAGTAAAAGTTTGGGCTTCAATAAATAAAAATACACTTGGGTGCAACGTTTTAAAAATATTGATAGCCAACTATTTACTCAACGTCATTGGATGTGGGCGTGTCAATGCACCCGCGCGTGCCCTGGGGTCACACCACCACGTCTGACAATAGGTCGTGTATCTTTTACTCGGTCTTGTACCACAGATTAAATAATGTCAGTCTTGCTCCAAACGGCTTCATAAAATGATGCACGGGCTGACATATTTATTTATATTTCAGAAATAAACTTAATTAATTTCAATTTTAAATATTTCACAGAGCAAAACATTCTTATTAATTAGAATCATAATACATAGTCATAGTTAACTATGACTATGTATTATGATTCTAAACGTTGAACGTTGGAGCCCCATGGTGCTGGAATATAGTGACCCCCCGCATAGAAAAGCGCCAGGTCCCATTCACGTGGCTGGTAGACGAATGACATCAAACGAGACGCAGGGAACTCCTGGATTCAAGCGCGGCGAATGGAAGTCCGTACAGGGTATCTTTGCTCTGGACGAAGACGATGACAATGTTGTCACAATTCTCAAAATAATGAAAATCCAGAAACTTACCTAATGCTTCATAAGTCTCGTTCACGTAAAAAAATATGACATGTTGTGCGCCGTGTCTTTGTGATTCTGTAGGCTGTGGCGCCGTGCACCTCGGATACGCCCGCGCTGGTAGTTCGTAGAACCGATCATTACATCAACTTGGACGGGTTCCTCTTAAAACCTTATGATAAACTATGTCTTTACAACCGACAGGTCAACGCACTAATTTGGAATGTATGTTTGTATAATCAGCTTTTATTATTAGGTAACTTTTTGTTGGACAACATTAAAGATTAATCAATTATTTCTAGAGTGCGAGGTTTGGGTGAATAAGGTCATATTTGTAAATGTGCGTTTACGTAATTAACTATGTTATATTTTGATTATTTTAATCTCTTACATTTTGTATCTTAGATTGCAGTTAGAAATGTTTGTGTTTTACGAAATTAAAATCACAATATTAATTATTACATTCTAAAATATGAGACTACATAATTACTACCGAAAAGCATATTATTTTAACGTCCCACTACCCCACAATCTTAATATGTTAGTGAGTTTTATAATCGCATTATTAGCAAAAGTATTAAAGTAACTGCAGAGAGAAATTAGATTCAGATAATAAGTACCTAATGGCGAACTGTATTAAAATTCAATAAATATAATAAACCACCGGATGTCAAAGCAGAACTAGTTTTTGGGACATCTTCGTCACTGGCTCGATTCCTTGCTGTTGGGATTACCACACATGCGAATTTAATCGGACAGTCCACAATTTAAACGACTATATGCACAATATACGATCTCCATGTAATTTTTTTTCTGCAAAAAAATCATTTCATTTCATTTAATTTTTTTAGCCAACTAACGTGAAATATTTCTTGGACATTTTTAAAGACAAGAATGATTTAAATATGGCCACCCCACGCGCAATGTCAAACCAAAGTCGCGGCAGGTGTTTCTCGCGCAAAAGGAGCAACCATCGCCCACCCGCCCGCGTCCCGGCTTCGGATTCCGGAATCCGAAAACGCAAAAAAAAAACACCCGATCCACGATTTATGGTGCCCGATCCACGTGCCGTGCATTCCGCCAGTTTGTGCCTTTAGGACACGATTATCGGGCATTCCTACTAACCTTATTTGGAATGCCCCCTTAAGATGGTTATCAACTTTCCTTTGCATAGTTTCAACGAGAATCGCTACCTATCTTTTAGGGTTCCTATTTCTAATACTAGATGACTCAGGGATGCGCACAATTAAAAGAGAGATTTGTATTTTCAATGAAAGTTCAAAGGGGTTTTAGTTATTACCATATCTTTTCATACTATTTTAAGAGTTGTGTCTGGGGTCATACTGCCTAATGTTTCATTATTGTTTCACATATTTTATCAAAATGTCATCAAACTGTCATTTTGAGTGATATTGCTTGAGTATTGCTTTTTTGTGTGCTTCTCAGCAAACCCTTTTTTATTGATACTCTGGGGTGCATACAAATTAACTAATCTGCCATCTTTGGGAGTCCACCATACTGGATTAAGAATAACGTCACTTAGCTAAATATGCATTGTCATCCTAAGTAAACATGTACATATCTATGTAAAATTTCAGCTCAATCGAATTGGGATCACTGTTTTAAAATTCAGTTGCAAGATTTGACCTAAACAAACACACAAATATTGCAAGTTAAATTAAAGTAAAAAAAAACTAACCACCATTATTAAATAATACCTAAAATTATCTTTTTTAGGTATTATTTAATAATGGTGGTTAGTATTGACAGTATGGCCCCTGATATTTAGTCCTGCAAAGTGCAAACATCATCGCAAGCAGTCTCATGCTATGATCTATAGAGCGTACCTACTTTGACTTGGCTCAGACTTTACTTAGAGTTAAAACGAGATGGACAGTGACTAACATAAATCTGTCACGTTTTAACCATATCTTAAGTCTAAGCAGAGTCAAAGTTCGCTCTATAAAAAAAACTCCTGGGAAAACTGACGTGAAGAACCTATTGTCTAATGAACATTAAAAATCTAGTAATTAAGAATTATCTCCAGATGTTTCTAGAAATTATAGCATTAAAAACTGCAAGCTTGTTTTTGTCTGCACTTATACTCCTTATGTCGGTTCATTCACTTTCACTATTGTATCTGTTTTTAGATGCCACGCAATAATTATATCACTACGTAAGACCTTTACTTTAATATGGAGCGTTAGAGAAATTTCCTTGTCTAAACCATAGGTATTATGACCTCAAATAAATGACTATCTATTATTGTTAATTAATCAAACACAACCTAAAATACAACAAACAAGTGACAAAAAAGCTGCTGAGTTTGTTGCCGGCTCTTCTCAGTAGAATCTACATGACTCCGAACCAAATTGGTAGAGTCAAAACAAGACGTATCAGTGTAATATAATTATCCTACATGAAAAAAACTTTCAGCAGTTTTAAAATAGGCTAGCAATATAATTTTCGGTAACCCGTTTCGAGAGCCTTAGCCGTCAGTCTTAACAGAATTGTTATTTCCCACTTTACATCGATCGAACTTTGATATCAATATTGAGTTAGAAACAGTTTTTCATCAGGTAAGTTAGAGTCTAGACTTTAGAATGATCAAGAAACAACCTAAAACCCTTCAAACTACAGTAAAAGAGATGTCTTTATTCAAGGTTTACTTACTCGGCGAAAACAAAGACGAGATAAGATTTTTGTACCAAAATTTGTTTAAAAAGATTATATCGAAAATCATGCTTGTATGTTTTAAATGTCAAACCCAATAAGGGCGCTGTTAATTTCTTCAGACCTTAAAGCTGTAAAAGCTCCGTGACCAATAAAATCTTTAGCAGGCATCACCTCACGCGGCGCGTGCGCCGGCGACGTGACGATACCAATACCTACTTAGGATTACCATTCCAATTGCCGAGATTAACTGTTCAATGATATTTAGGATTCGTCACGAATGAAAATAATATCAATCAATCAATTGTTTTTCTGCTAGAAACATTGTACAATTATTAGGACAGTCCAAGAATAGTCCAAACATGTTTCGTTAGTACTGAATTAGGTTTCCCACAAACTTTATCTGACCAGCCCCCCGATTCTGTAACTCGGTGGCTATCGAAAAATGAAAGCCACTGACATATATATTTTGTCCATTGAAGGTTTACTATGAAAAAATGAAAGAACATTTCATAGTAAACCTTCAATGGACAAAATATATATGTCAGTGGCTTTCATTTTTCGATAGCCACTGAGTTACAGAATAGGGGAGCTGGTGACAGCGCCGCTAGTGAATTCAAAACACAAACTTGACAGGCATAAAAATTAGTTCCAATTTTGGCCATCGGGCCAGATTAGTTTGACGGACTTTTAATTCTAAAAATATTTAAATCCTTAATCAGTCAATCATAATTAATATAATCCACAACAACCTTAAACACAAAACTTAAATAAAATAATAAATGACAAAGTAATTCGTTTGAGTATGTAAATATCGTGGGGAAACGGAGCTATAGCACCAAAATGAATTGTGAATTTGTGAAGCTTTCTGGCACTATTGGGGTAAGATACACAATTGCAGGAATACCAGCTGCAGACTATAAGTTCAGTCAATTAATTGGGATTTAAGATTTTAGGATGTTGCTTATATTAAAATATAAATCTCTTTCTTGTGATTATTAAACACAGAATCTACGAGTACCTACTTAAAAGACTTAATGTCCACGTTGATAACTATTTAAAACTATTATATCATATCTTTGGTTGGTTTCTAATTGATAGCCATTCACCGATTTCACATTCTTCAAAGGTCTTCTTTTCTAATCAATTGAATGGTAACCCTACGCCTACAGCGTATACCGTACAGCGTAACCTTACGTTTGCCTTGCGTTGAGCCCAATGAATTTGATGGGGATTCTTCATGCGAACAAGCAATTCACATGACTACCTGTATAAGTACACTAGCGATCCGCCCCGGCTTCGCACGGGTAACACTAATAATAGCCAGTGGGCAGTGGGCAGGTTTTACAGTTTAATATTACATTGTAAGAGTATGCCCCGTCCTCATCACACCTGCCACAGCCGCCAGCCTTCAGACTATAGGTATAGTTATCCAAAGTCGCGCCATTTTCCCTTGCACGTTACATTATTTCTATGAAATCTCATATGATATTCATCTAAATTAAATGGTGTAAAGAACAATTTTTACCTTAATTAAATACTTGAGATGACTAATATATTGATTTTGATAAGGATGAATACTATGTCGGCAAAAACACCTTCGCAAGTAAACCATTGCCTTAGAAGTCATAAAAATGGTTATTGTGTGTTAAAAGATAGATATATCTGCTATCGCGGACTTTTTTTTAGAACTTTTTGAGACTAAGAATTCCACCATATACTTAGTTATTGCTTTCGTGTAACTTTAACTATTTACGCAGCGCACGCCACGTAAGCTCTCAGAAGAGACGATTTTACCGACTTAGTTTACACAATATTGCAATTTTCACAAGGATCTCTAATTTTTATGAAAATAAAATATAGCCTAAGTATGGTAGGTAGTAGGTAGTAGTAGCTTTTTATGGGTGAAATAATTTTTAAAATCGGTTGGGTAGTTTTTGAGTTTATCCATTACAAAGAAACAAACAAATCTTTCCTCTTTATAATATTAGTTTAGATTTAGATATATTATGTATGTACTCATATAAAGACTAGGTACTTATAAAAAAAGTGGTAAAAAATGGGTATTTCTTAATTTTTTTTATTTTAGATCTAGATTTATTTTTTCATTATTAAGTATATGTCTTAGTCTTTCAGTTCCGCTCAGGTTCAATTTATTATTTACAGTCCCATTAATAAATTGGTCAGCTATTATGCCTGCGGAATCAATAATTTGGAAATTTATAGTTTCAGAATTTTCTCCGGTCGTCACGGGTCCAGGGGCAAGTCGTTAAGCGTGGGCAGTATTCCCTGGTGGGTGGCCTCGATCCTGGCTAGTCCATCAGCAAAGACGTGCCCCTACTAGCGTTCCGATACGATACGGATATAACTGCCATGACCCTAACAGGTTAGCACTTAGTCCGGTACCATATTATTGTTTTACTCTTTATTTGTACCACCATAAAAATAACAAAAAATTAAAAAAAAAAACCAGACAACAGCATGATACAAAAGGTGGCCTTATCGCTTGCTAGCGTTTTCTAACAGGCAACCTTAGGAATAGGAAAAAATAAGGAAAAATAGTCATTCATATTGTTAGTGATAGGATACACACGAGTATGTAAGTATGCGAGCTTAAGGCTTTTTTGCAAAGGCTAAGACTGATATTTTGGCGAGAAGGTAAATCGCGTGTCTATCAGGCCCTTCAGACTGCATCCTCACGTACGTCCATCGCAATTCGCAGTCAAGGGCTAACTTATAGTGAATAAAAAAATCTGTCTTATAATTAATATAAATTAATAATGATTTTAATTAAATCAAATATGGCTAGCTTATAAATATAAAACATTTGTGCAACTCTGTATAGCATGATTGTGTTATGAAATGTTACCTCGTTTTACAATCGTGACAGATTTTTTGACTTAGCATTATTTATTTGACCTGCATGGTACAGTTCTCGTATGTTATTCAGTGACCCGGGGGTGTATTGCGCATATATTTTGTTGCAATAATAAAATCGTACAATTATAACATGTAAAACAGTATCGCTGAGATATCCTCTTGATAGTGAGCCTATAGGTAATGTACCCATACTAATATTGTAAATGCGAAAGTATCTGTCTGTCTGTCTGCTACGCTTTAACGGCCCATCTTTTCAACCGATTTTGATGAATTTGGTATAGACATAGGTTACATCCCGGGGAAGGGCATAAGTTTTTATCCCGGAAAATTAAGAAGTTCGAAAACGCCCCCGGGACCTTTCAAAAAAGCTTAATCCACGCGGTCGAAGTCGCGGGCTTGCTACCTACCATATTATACAAATGCGACAATGTGTTTGTTTGTTGGTTTTACCTTCAATCATGCCGAAGCCGCATTGGAACAATGGGTCAACTTAATTGTTTGCTTAAACAGGCAGGTAAAAGTAGTAAAACATGGTACATAGCAGGTACAAAGGAACTTAGAGTGCCATATTATTATAACTTACTTTTTATTCCGGAAAATTAAAGAAATTTCACAGTTTTTTTTTAAACTCTCGGATTATCATACAAGACATATTATTTATAAGCTCAGCTCAATTCAAACGCTTTGAAAATGCTAGGAAATGGTTAAATACCTATTGTGGGTAAATACATACTCGACTGTGAGCTTGCATTTATTATAATAATTGAAATAACTTGCAATTACCTGTTTTCTAATGGAAAGAGCCAGCCATCAGGGAGATTGACTCGCTGAAATAATACCACAGTTTAGCAAACATACAGTCTTTAAATGAGCGTAGAAACTTACGTAGATCCACGGAGAGTAGAGACGTAGCGTTATGTATGACTGACCGTATATCGTCGTCGAAAGAACCTCCCGCGCGAGGGCTTAACGGATCAACTATTTATAATCGCAGTTTTAGACCAATTATTTATTTATTTGTTTATTTAGGTAAGTATAGTTATTATACCAATCGGTAGTAAAAAATAGTTAGTGAATTTAGTAGGTATAGCTCACAAGGCTGCCACATAATTGACCGAGCGAAGCGAAGGTCTCTGAGTCTACTTGAGTGATTTTGCACTTGTCCATCCGTCCGTCCGTTCGTCTGTCAGAGCCTTATAACTTCTGAATTACTGAACATGATTACTTCTTATTTAAATATAATATGTAAACCGATGGCCTCCAGCCGAATATGTCTTAAAAAGTTATAAAAATCTTTATTTCAGGGGGTGAGAGCCCCCCTGTAAGTAAAATATTTTTATACCGTAACATATAGAGTTGCGGTATATAGTTTTAAAGATAATTAGGAATAGAGTACAATTTTTTTTTAATTTTTCCAAGTGGAGACTTACTAACGTTTAAAGTTGACCTCAGAACTCTCAATTTTCTGAATGACTGAGCCTGAAACTTGATCAATTATTTGCATTATTGTTAAATACTTGAACAACAAATACTAAAATAAGATAACTATTATATGGAAACGAAATTATTTAATTTTTAATGAGCTTCAGTATTTTTAACAGAACTTCACAATGATGTCAATAGGTAGTGAAAGTTTATTCATTTCTCCAATAACTCTTTAGCTCTTTTGCGTCTAGTGTTAAAAGTTAACTATTTTACAATATATAGTTAAAACTATCTTATGGATACCGCGAGGTCTCCGTTCGGGGCGAACCACTAGTTTATCAAATAGTAATAATAACATGGCCGAACTGTAATTAAGTTAAACTGTGACTATACAAGCCTATAAAATTTATATTATTGACTGGCCATTTAACTTGGGTTTATGGTTGAAGGAAGTAGGCACGTTAAATAGTCCCTAGCTAATGCAGTGCTATTAATTAAATTAACGTAACTGTAAGTTGGTATTTAAGGCTGCCAGGATAATCTATTAAAATAACTTAGCTAACCTAGGTAGGTAAATAGGTACCTCTGTGACTCAGAGCTAGGTAGGTTTTTGCCGGCTCTTCTCTGACGGATAAAAAGTAGCCTATGTTATTCCAGGCTATAATCTATCTCTGTGCCAAATTTCATCCACATCCGTTCAGCCGCTCTGGCGTGATTGAGTAGCATACATCCATCCTTCCATACATCCATCCATCTATCTTTCACATTTATAATATTAGTATAGATAGTTTGCATTTTGCATTATTCCCTATTGATATTGATGTTTGGTCGTCACTCGTCGCGTCATCATTAGACTACATTGAGTAGGTAGTACATATTAATCACTTCAATGTTAGAATGTAGTGATGTTCTCGTTACCTTAACGCACTTCCTAGACCCGGCGAACCTTTATGTATCAACGTGCCATTTTTCCTAAATAAATGATTAATGAGGTCAAAAACGTGCCATCAAATAATTTTGACTAGGTATGTGATTATTGGAAAAAAAATAATAATAAATACTAACAACCCGAAAACTCTTTATTTACTCAAAAAATACTTTTTGCAATATCTCAATTATACGCGTAATTTAAATGAAAGTAAAATTAATTACTCGTAGGAACATAATCGCGGTCACTCGTCTTATTATAATACCCACTTCACACTTTTTTCTTAGTGCATAATGAATTTTTTGACGTGCCCAAAATATTGTGTCGGGTACCATCAATGGCACGCGTGCCATTGGTTCGCCATCCCTGTGATAGACCATCGGTACCTAAGTATATTAAGTACATTGTCAATATTGAAGGTCATAAATTTCCTCCAAACACAGGTTATATTTCTCTCAGCGACAGGAGAACCTGTGTAACCTAGCGTAACCCACACAGTATTATCACAGTAAACAGATACAAACTGTTTACTGTGGTATTGTTACCTACAACTTGGATATGTCACCGTAAAATTGCAAAAGCTGTTAGATTGTAATCTAACTAGCGAAATTGTAAACTGTCGACAGATTACAATTTAACGCATTATTTTTCGGAAGATTGTAATCTGATAAGTATATTAACCCGATAAAATATGTCGAATCCTAACTTAACCAACAAGAACGAGACAAGAAAACGTAAATACAATGAATATTTCAAAAATTGACACTCAGAACACTGAACGGTTCACAATCTGTCGACAGTTTACAATTTCGCTAGTTAGATTACAATCTAACGGTTTTTGCAAACTTACGGTGATATATACAACAGTAATACTTATTGATTTCCGAGAGAAGCCGGCATTTTTGGCTGGTTGTAAGCCTTTCTACATAAACCGATACGATATGGAAATTACGAGAAAATTACCTACTTTCTAATTGTGCAAGGAAAATTATAGCGAAGTTTTTGAAGGGAAATTTCTTTGGAATCGTTATGATTTGAAAATTCGATGAACCGAAAAAGCGACACCAAGAAGAGACAAGCATATTCATAATAGGATTTAGCCTGCGAGATAATGAGATAAAATACAAGTTATACTTATCTCATTCTCTTTATCGTAGGCTACTTTTCTGTAGTTTCACACTTTTTTTTACAATTTACTGCGATCATTCATCAGGACTCATATTCGTCCTTCTAATTCTACTCTTAAATAATTGACCGAGCGAAGCGAAGGGAAGGGAAGCGAAGAGTCTAATTGAGTGAATTAGCACTTGTCCGTCCGTCCGTCCATCCGTCCGTCCGTCCGTCTGTCAGAGCCTTATAACTTCTGAATTACTGAACGTAATTACTTCAAATTTAAATATTAATAAATATTATAAATGCGAAAGTGTCTGTCTGTCTGCTACGCTTTCACGGCGTGTCTGTTCAACTGATATTGATAAAATTTGGTATAAGTAGGGATAGTTTGTATCGCGGTAAAGGACATAGGCTACTTTTTATACCGAAAAATTCATTAGTTCTCGCGGGCATCAAAAAAACCTTAATCCACGTGGACGAAGTCGCGGGCATCATCTGGGCATTATAAATGCGAAAGTGTGTCTGTCTGCTACGCTTTCACGGCCCATCTGTTCATCAACCGACTTTGATGAAAGTTGGTACAGG
This sequence comes from Erebia palarica, assembly GCA_964035005.1. NCBI lineage: Eukaryota > Metazoa > Arthropoda > Insecta > Lepidoptera > Nymphalidae > Erebia > Erebia palarica. Next base: position 17,508,028 of record OZ035989.1, read on the forward strand.
GGTAGGTTATATGCTGGGAAAGACATAGGTTACTTTTTATCCCGGAAAATTATAGTTCCCGTGGGAATCAAAAACCTTAATCCACGCGGACGAAGTCGTGGGCATCATCTAGTATTAATATGTAAACCAGTGGCCTCCAGCCGAATATGGGTTAAAAAGTTATAAAAATCTTTATTTTAGGGGGATTCTCATAGAAGCGAATGCGAAGTAAAATATTTTTTATAGCGTTACATAGGGTTGCGGTATATCATTTTAAAGATAATTAGGAATAGAGTACAAAAATATTTTTTTTAATTTTTCCCCTAAAATTGACGAAATGGGGGGCTTTCAAAGTAGATATGTTCTAACGTCCAAAGTTGACCTCAGAACTCTCAATTTTCTGATATGCTGAGCCTGAAACTTGATCAATTATTTGAATTATATCCTGTACTTGAACAACAAATACTAAAATAAATAACATTAGGAAACGAATTTTTTTTTTATTTTTTAGTGAGCTGCAGTATTTTTAACAGAACTTCACAATGATGTCAATAGATGGCGCTCTGTAAAAGTTTATTCGTTTCTCCAATAACTCTTTAGCTCTTTTGCGTCTAATGTTAAAAGTTACAATTATATTATGGTTATAACTCCTATCTTAGGGATACCGCGAGGTCTCAGTTCGGGGCGAACCACTAGTATAAATAAAATAGGCTTCATACTACTCATTCGCTTGATTAAATAACGATAATCGTCGTTATTTATCGTCGTACTTAATCGTCTCGAATGTTTTGTTTCGTTGTCCATGGTTTATTTCACGAAAATCGGACCAAGGTATTGTAATTGAAACTGACTTCAGATCGGATAGTGTAAATTAAGCACACAAAAAAAGGTAATAAAAAATTTATCAACAAAGCATTGACAGGATTTTCTTCTTATGACATCATCACTCGTTGGATTCAATACAAACGTTGGGATTGCAATCAATTAAAATACCTATCTTACATCTATGATATTAGATATTAGTAATATACAATAGGTATAATACCTACATAACTACTTCTAGGAAAAATGTCAAGGTTGAAGATTATTGTGTGTTGTACTAGCCACAATATTATACATAAAGCTTCAGTAGGTAGTTAACTTCTATCTTAAATTCTGTGAATGTTCTTAGCAAAATGTCAGCCTATCTCCCAGGTTCTCAAATCACGTTGATCCGTTGCTCCGTTGCGGCGTAATTGATGGACAAACAAACGCACTTTCGCATTTATAATATTAGTATGATAGTGGAGGCTATTATAAATGCACAGCTAGATTATCGAGCGTTAATGGAATATTTTATAGCGAACCCAGCTGGTCCATGCGGATTGCAGAGCTATGGCGGTGTGCAATCTAGACTGCGCCTGATTACGCAATAAATACTTCTAGCAGTTGAATTTAGTATGAAGCGACAAAGACGATGTTACGTTGGACTTAGGCCAGGATTACACTTGTAATTTTTACTCACGTAAGCCGTTCTCACGTGTAACTTAACCTATAATGTACCTAAACCATCTTGTAAGTCGCTTATATCTACTTAGTACTTATGCAAATGTTAGTTACCTACCTACGTAAGTTACTCACGTAATAACTCACAAGTGCAATCCTGGTCTTAGGAAAATCATCAATTCATCATCATAGTGTGCCTTCCTCGAATCGAAGAGCGGACATCACTCCTCTACTTATTTCTCGCTATACAGGGTTGATAATTTTAAAAAAATACTACTTATCCATCTCATAAGCTTGTAGCTTCCGTAAATTATATTAAACAACTTTTGCTGTAGGTACGACTTTAAAAATTTTGAGTTAAACAAAATTGTCCTCTGTTAAGCTCTAATTCTTCTATTAGCTTTATAATAAGTATGGTAACAAATGTTTCCCGTGATTAGCGGTACATAACGTTAAAGTCTATTGAATGATAGGTGAATCAAAACTACTGAAATAAAGTTTAGTACAGCGCTTATTTTTTAACCTTTCTATTAGTACGATAGAATCACCTTAAATGAGGTTATAAGATTAGGCTAACGGTCGCCAATATACCTACCTAGTTAAAAATTAATCCCTGTCTACTTAAAAGGAAATAAACTTCTCCCAAAGTTGTAAATTACAAAAAGAATTGATGGTACTTAAGTACTTAGTTATCGTGCAAAGTAATTCTAGCGCGGGCCCAAAAATGCTTCCCAAATCCTGGAACGGAAGCCTGAAATGTAATTTTTTTACGAAACTTAGGAGTTAAGGTGAGTGGTAAGTCAGAATAGTATTTTGATGAGATACATAGTGTTGATTTGAATTAGTTGTAAATTATAGGGTTTTATGCTAAATGCTTATAATTTTGTTTTGAGTGAAAAAGTATAGTACACCTATTTCCCTACAGTAGACACAAATCATTTTGAAACATTATTTGATTTAAAAAAAGGCGAATAAGTTTTCACTTCAGAAAAAATAAATGCAAGGGTAAGATGGAACTAAGTACAGTGGGGTAAGATTGATATAGTGGCTAGAATCGTATTATGCATTCGTGATGATTAATAAACTCTCGGCTTCTACTTACGACCTAAATAGATTGAAAGTAATTGAAAATTTGAAAATCACTTTGCTTAATGCAAAAAATAATAATCCATGAAAAATATATATCAATCTTGCCCCCGTAAAAAGGCCGGCAGCCTGAGGTTCTAAAATTTTTTGATACGATATTTTAAAAAATATAGGCTCACCTGTTTAAGTATATACTAGTAGTAGGGATCATAAATAAAAATAAAAACTTTTAAGTTTTAAGTAACTTATATTTTTGAAAATAAAAAAATAACACATTTAAAAAAACACTTCAAGGCCTCGAAACATAAAGTTTAACTAAAATCAGTCCAACTAGCTTTAAGTTTACTAGGTATCTTATATTCCTTAGCTGCTGCGTGCATTGTCATTTCTTAGTTCTCCACTCTCCATATGGCTAAGGATTTTCTGACATAGTTTAGAGTTATTTTCTTCCTGAAACAAAAACTATTGGTTCACACCGTCCTTAGCCTCTTGTCTTATAATTTTGTATCTACTGGCAAAATTCTGCAAAGAATAGGTGTGTGTATTTTATTTGTAATTGAGTACAGGCTTAGTATTTTATCTAAATTATGCAAAATAAAAATTACAGGTGTTTCAACCCAATTTTACGATGATTTGAATATTGATCTTTTACTACAGTTTGAGAACCGGTGACATTTTCTATGTACTTCGTTAGCGGGGTAAGACGGAATGATTAATATTACCATCTTACCCCTTAAAATTTTGCCGGGGTTAGTTTTAAAAGCATCTAGCTGATCTAGCGCTCAAGCGGTGGTATTGTATATTATTTTAACCTGTAAGTTATTGATCTGTGGTTAATAATCCAGAGACGGAAACGAATAGAAATAAATTTAATAACCATTTTATTTTATTAATTTAAAGTGTCCGTTAAATTTTAATATTTGGAATAAAGGCTTATAAAATAATCTAAGAATTACTGTATATTTCAAACGTATGTTGGTTCTTAGGCGAATTTGGTCAATGTCCTTTACTAATTACGACTTTAAAGTGCGTATTATATTTCAAATATATTTGTCAATATCGAAACAAAATCAATGTACCTTACCTGCGTAAAAAGTTACAACAAGCGGGGTAAGAATGAAATCCCAACTTTTCGCGGGAAATTTGTCGTTTCAAAAAACACCTCCACACTCTCCTTTTTTTATCTTCCCCCATTTTTCATCTTACCTAGCTCACTTACCTTACCTACTTATTTCATAAAAAAGATGATTTTAAAAACGTAAAAGTATGCCAATAATTAAGATATAGAATAGAATAAATTAATATTTTCAAAGCTCATGAGTAGTTAAATAATACTAATGTGTTTGATAAAGTGACCCCAAAAACATCTTCCTTATTCCTTGTTAATGTCACAGAAACATGACAAAATGACGCGGTATCATGCTAAACTAAAATGCCCAGGATTCTGTTAGGTACGCCTGACATAACTAAGTGTTACCGCTAAGTTAAATGTTAATGACTGATGTCAAAATGTTGAATCTAAATGAAGAATGCTGCACCGTGCAAAATACCTAGCTTACGCCAGGGCACAAAAGTGCCCAAATCCTGAACTTAAAGATGGCCTTAAAATGACTTATTTTTAGTATCATATTATAGGTTGCTTATCGTCAAATTCGTCACAGAAAGACGACAAAATGTACCTAGAAAAACGAAAGTTTAAATTGTCTTAGATATGTGTCATGCGAATAAACTCACGCCCGGGCCCAAAAGTGCCCGTAATCCCGAAAGGCGACATTACCTAGCCATCCATTCCAGAAGGGCACACTAACACTGCACTAAACTTTTACTTTCCCGCGTTCCCCGCGGTATCACAACCGAGCACTGTCCTACACTGGCCGTGCCCGCGCTGGACTCGGAATAAAATATAAATTCTTTAGGCAGGCCCTGTATGGGTACAGTCGCGCGGAAGGAGCCCTTCGATTTGGCTCGGAGCCTGCAATGTACTGTTTTATTTCTGATTGGAAGCCTAGAACTTGTATAGTGTAAATCAGTTTTCGGTACTGTCGCGTGGAAAACCGTTTAGGATAATTCTGTGATATTTTTTTTAAACTGTTTCTCTGCTTAATAGTTATAGTCGCTTAGGTATATGGAGAGCAAGAACCGCCGATCGCGTCTTTGAGTTTGAATATTGCTGAAGCGATTTTAGTCAAAGATTGACAAACGGACAGACAGAGAAAGTTCCTTAATAAGTTCACCTGGGGCTATTACTTATGACTCACGAGTGCAGCCAGAGTATTTGATTCTAGGTCAAATACTTGAATATCTTTTCAAGGATCTCAAGACGTGGTCTAGTATTGCTTGTGTCCACCGATAGTTTGCCGAGGGGAGATGCGGGGTCTTGTTCCAACACCTTGGAACCAAGTTCAATTTACCCATCCCTATCGGTTATTTGAATTGTGTGCATCGCCCATTGCCAATTGATCTATGTTTTGTCTGTGACACCATTGGTGAATAAACTGTTTTTCTTTCCTTCTTTTCTTTTCTCGTCTAGTGACACTTGACCTCGTATACTTACGGTCTCGCGGGCACACACCTCTAAGTTTTTGGAGTTCTGTAAGTTTTAAGATATCTAAATACCTATCACTTACTCCGAACGGTGAAGGGGAATATCGTGAGTAAACCTCCAGCGTGGCGAACTATGTAGGTAGGATATGGGCCAAACTTTTCTAATTCCAAGAGGAGACTCAGTAGTGAGCCGGCAATGGGTTGAAATGATGATATTGATATTTAAAATTCGTAACATACCAGTGACGAATTTTTATTGACGCTTGTACACACAAACTCCGTCTCAAAGCTATTATCCTAAAGCACGTCTGCTGTTTACCCACCTTTACAAAAAACTTTAGAACGATATGTTTTTGTTGTTTTTACCTGTAACTAACTGTTAAGTTTTTTAGATGTTTTCATCTTGCGCTAGGTAGTAGGTACCAAACTGTTGACTGTTAAAGAAGGCTTATCAGTAACAGGTGGGTTTGCTTGCTGGGGGCATACTGTATGGGAGCAGGTGAAATGGCTTCGACCAGAAAGTTCCCCGGGCACAACACCAGCCCGGAGGAAGATCTTCCTATCGGTACGGACGAGTACATATCACTCACTCGGCCCACACTACCAGTATTGTTAACGTTCGTATTTTAAATCCTTATTTTAGGGACGTCAAGGTACGTTGCATAAAAAATACTAGCTACCTACCTAGGTGTAATTCGTTCGCATGGATTAGGTTTTCTTGATTCCGGCGGGAACTTTGATTTTCCGGCATAAAAAGTAATTTGGCCCTTAAGGCCTTCCCCGGGATGCAACCTATCTCACAGTTCTCACTACTTTCGTCAAAATTGATTGAACAGATGGGCCGTGAAAGCGTAACTAACAAACTCACATTCGAATTCTTATTATTATTAGAAAAGTTAGGATATATTATAGTGTAACGCGGTGAGTCTAAGATCTGATTTCCTCTCTCATTTGAATATGGAGGTCTGTGCCCAGCAGTGGGATGTTAGTGGGCTGTAGTGTGGTGTGGTGGTGTGGCTAGTGTAACGACCGTCCGCCGTACATCTCGCGGTAGCTTAAGACATTATAATCGTAATCTCCACGTGGATTAATCAAATTATCCATGCGAATGTACTGCTGCGGCGCGCGCGCAGCCTCCGGTCGACGCTCGCAACCAGTCGGACCGCATGCGCCCCTCCCCGCACCGCACCCCACACCCGCGCTCACTCGATAATACATCCTAAAACACCCTCGTCAAAGTCCAAAATTCCCAAACCGCAGACCAACTTTAGACCATTCCCGAAACAAAGTCACCACAACATGAACATGCAGGGTTTACATATTTGTCCAAAACTGATATAATTTGGACTCTATCTGCTTGGAATAAAGTCTGTTCTCGTAATCGAAGGGTGGTGGAATGCACCTGAGCTACTGGGCCTCGCAATCATTGCGGCGGCTTACAACAATAATATTTACTGATAGGTATAGATGTTAAATTGCGATCAGTGGAACACGTGGTCGGTGGTTCGTATCCAGGATTGGAAGACCATATACTACTTGGACATACAAATCGAATGGTATGGTCACCTTTTAGTAAAGCACACTCAACCATAATATTATCATACTAGCGACTCACCCCGGCTTCGCACGGGTGCAATGCTAATACTAAATAGCCCCCCGGCCGGTACCGCTGCAACCGCTATGCCCCTGCATTTTAAATCTATATTAAATTTATTGATCTATGTTAGACTAAAATTGACGGATCTATTTATGGTCTATCTATGGTCGGACTGCTCTACAGCGCTCTCGAGAGTGACGGACGTTTGGAAGCACTTGGCGGGGGTTCGGGGCCGAATGTAAAAGATGGCTGTACAATGTTTGTGTGTAAATTGATAATAAAGTATGATTGAAACAGTTATCGAGTGTTTCTACTTATTAATATTAAATGCACAATGTATTTAAGGTATTTAATTGGATAAGGATTAATGCTGTATTGCTTAAAATCGCTTCGTAAATAAGCCATTATTTCTCGTAAAAAGTAAAGGATAAAATATGGTTATTGTGGGTTATCACAAAGATACTTTTTTAGACCTTTTTATGGTGTACAACGTTTACGAATTAAAAATTTACGACATCACATTGGAAACCTCTAAAATTCTCAGTGTTTCTCTACTATATTATGCATGTATTTTTTTTTTAAATATCTCCATGTTTCTGGAGACTGCTGCAATCCTCCGACTGGATCGGAGACCTTTTCTAGTTATATATAATTAATGTATTATATTTTTTTTTAAATTTTTTTTAATTTTTATTATATTCTATTATATTAATATTTTGTTTGTTATAATAACATTATATATCGTGCTATTTCTATCTATGTTGCTTTATATATTCTTATAATATATATACACCTTAGATCTATATAACTGCTATATAATATTATTCTAACATTTTATTTTAAGTATCTTTATTTTTCTATATAACTATTTTTACAATATTTTCCCCGAATTTTAAAAATTTGTCTCTACTATATTTATTATTAATTATTGTCGATAGTGTTGACTTTCCTATATCTATATCTAAATATTGTTCTAAATTAAATCTATCTCTACCAAAAATCGGACAACTCGTTAATAAATGTACTACTGACTCTTCTTCATTAGGGTCACACTCACAAGCCGGGCTTTCTCTTAACTTAAGTCGGTGCAGGTACTGTTCAAAGCCTCCATGTCCCGTCAATAGTTGGACCAGACTTGGCGTCAACACTATTTTACGCAGAACTACATTTGCTCCCTCGACGCTTGGGAAAAATAATTTTGTGACAGCTGCTTTTTCGCTCTTTTTATACCTTTCTTCCCAGATTTTGGTAGTGTCCTTTCTTATGTTCCGTTTTATGTATGACAAGGGACACGCGTCGTAGTTTGGGGCCGTCTTTTTCGTCAGGGCTGCTTGTTTTGCTAATTGGTCTGCTCTTTCGTTCCCCTCTACTCCGACGTGTGCCCTTATCCAGAAAAGTTTTATTGACTTTTTGTCTCTTTTGAGTTTAATTAAATTTTTTCTAATTTCGAATGCCAAAGGGTGATATGAATTTATGTCCTTTATTGTTTCCAGTGAAGATCTTGAGTCGCTATAAATGTTAATCTGGGTTTCCTTGGATTTGATAGCAATCTCGGTGGCTCTGTACAGCGCGTACATTTCGGCCTGATACACTGAACAGTATGACTCTAACAGAAATTTTTTTGTTACCGATTTCTGTTCCGTCCCACCTTCCTTCCTTCCAGTATGTCAGAGCTGCTCCGACCTTTCCACCGATTTTGCTACCGTCCGTATATATTTGGAGCCCTTCACCGCCACTTTCTCCAATCGTAAGGTCTCTCGTGTAGTCCAGTTTGTCGAAGCTGATTTCGATCTCTTCCGCTGGATGAGGAGCGTCAAGAAAGCACTTTTTGGACTCTGCTATCCTATCGCCCAAAAAGCATTGAGGCTTTCCGCGCTTTGCGGCGAAAAGTCTAGCCGATTCTTGGACTCTCAAGTCCAGCGGAATTAGTCTTGCTAGGGCAAGAGCCGCAGTGAGTGACACCGTTCTATAGCCCTTGATCATCTTCAGTGCAAAGCCTCTCTGCACTGTATTAAGATGCTTTTGCACTATAAGTTTCTGTGCGGCTGGAGCCCAAACGCTAGCCGCATAAAGCACTATCGGCTCTATCACCGAGACGTATATTGTCCTGATAATCTCTGGACTCAACCCCCAGGTTATCTTGGCTGATCTGGACAGCGGTTTGTAGATATTTAATGCCTTCGTGCATATGTATTCAACATGGCTATTAAAAGTCAATTTGCTGTCCACAATCAATCCCAGTATTTTTATTTCTTGTACTAGACCAATCGTGGTGTCGCCCATGCGTATACATGGTGTGTCATATTTTAGTTTCTTAGTTATGACCATAGCGCTGGTCTTGTGCGGAGCAAACTTCAATTTATTTTGCACTCCCCATTCATACACATAGGCGAGAACACGATTAGCCTGTTCCTCTATTTTTGTGGTTGAGTGACCGGAGAACACCAGGACCACGTCATCGGTGAACGCCTGGCAGTATGCACTTCTCTCCGATATTCCATCAAGTAAAGTATCTAGGAGTATATTCCAAAAGGTAGGCCCTGTTATTGACCCTTGGACACAGCCCTTTGATGTGTTCGTAACACACTCCTGATCCGCGTATCGGACACGCACCTTTCTGCCCTCGAAGTAACTGGTTACAAGCTAGCGGATGTTTTGTGGGCATCTCTTCTTCGCGAGCCGGCATTTTATCGCTGGCCACCACGCACTATCAAAGGCTCCCTCTATGTCTAATGATACCACAACATTGATCATTTTGTTTACCAAATTTTCTCTAATGTGCTGCATCAGATCATAGAGGGAGTCCACTGTACTGCGCTGCGGCACGAAACCATACTGTTTGGGGTTCGACTTTGGTAAAAGGTGCCATCGAATCCTCCTCACCATCAACTTCTCCAGTATTTTACCAAATATCGATAGCAGTCCTATCGGCCGGTATGATTTTACATTATTATATTCGGTTTTTCCCGGTTTCCGTAGGACCACTATGACGGCCTCCTTCCACGATGCCGGGAAGTGATGTAATTCGAGGCACTTGTTTGCTATCGAAAGGAACACCTCCGTATTGGACAGTATGGTTTCTGCGCATATATCAGCGGTTAGCCCGTCAGGTCCCGGTGCTTTTTTAGGGTTGAAGCTGTTTGTTACGTATACGAGTTCCTCTCTCGTGAACCATGAGTCCTGTTTATCGTTTTGAAGTGTGATATCCACTTTTTTAGATTTTTCCCTGATTTCGGCGTGTTCGAGGTTGTCATCCGTTTCAGAGTCTTGTGGAAAACATGTATTTGCCAACATTTTTACTGACTCTTCTGGATTTAACAGAGTCCCATCTCTCACGAGCGGTTGGTCTTCGTGTCGGCTTGATGTTCTTCTGATCACCCGGTATATTCAATCCCATACGCTTTCCCGGTCTTGTTTGCAGTAGAACTCTTTCCAGTTAGAGATTTGTGCTTTAGCGGCTTCATATTCATATTTTCTTTTTGCTTCCAGGTATTCTTCGATAACGCGCGATCTTCGTCGGGGTGCAGCACATCGGATTCTACATTTCTTCGTCCTCGTGTCTCTTCGGAGCTTCTCCAGTTCATCGTTCCACCACGGTAAGTGTATCTTTTGACTATTTTTTATTAACGGTATTGCTTCTTTACATGATGTTTTAACGCTATCTATGAATTTGTCTACTATTTCATCTAAATTTTCCTTGGATTCTATTTTATTTATTTCTAATGTTGATATTTTGTTACTCTTAAATTCTTTTTCTATTTTATGCCTAAATATATTCCATTTTGCTTTTCTTGTGTTAAAAATTCTTGTTGATTTTATTAAACGTTTTTCAGTAATTTTATCGAGTTTTATTTCGAAAGTTATTGCGTTATGGTCGGAACTTGTTACGCCCTGATCGACTTTCCAGTGAAGTACTAGCCCTAGCAACCCTTGGCTGCATGCAGTAACATCCACTATGCTTTTGCAGATCTTCCCGTTTCTGATTGTGAAAAAGGTGGGTTCGCTGCCTTCGTTTAGTATGTGCATCTCCATCTCGTCGACTGCACCCATGAACGCCTCTCCTCTGTGGTCTTCGTACTCACTTCCCCACCATGTGCTCCATGCATTTGTATCTCCTCCTATGATCAGCTTTTGAGGGTCCAGCTTGTCTTTGATCATTTGCACATGGTCGAGATAGGGTTCAATGGGCAAGCTATCTTCGAAGTAGATGAAGATGACACACACCTCCCATGAGTCCATTTTTAAAACTGCCACTGCGACGTTTTCGGTGGTGAGTGTTGGCTGTTCGAGCAATTGGACATCGTCGTTCAGGACTATCACGGCGGCTTTGACCGGCTTTATTCTGTTCGTCGTTTTTTGAACGATTCTATATCCCTTCGCCTGTGATAATTGTCCTTCCGACCCTACATACGATTCCTGCACCATAGCGAAGCAGATTTTGCGTCTTTGTGCCTCCAGGAGGAGCTCCTTCGTAGCTAATTTAGCGCGTTGTAAATTCGCTTGGATCACCCGACATTGAAATTCCTCGGCTACATGAAGATCCGCCTGTGTTTCCCTCTGGGAGCCCTCAGCAATACGCCACTCTCGCCCTTGCCAGAGCATCCCACTTTTTCCGGATCGGACAACTGTCATCGAAGCTGTTGTGATCCGTCCGGTCCAGTCGGGCACTCTGGCAGTTGCGGCACGTAGGTTGATCACCAGCTTTCCACACTGGGCACTCGCTGCGCAAGTGAGTGCCTGCACAGTGGCTGCAGATGTTTACGGACTCCTGGCAAGCCTTTCGGCCGTGCCCGTAGCCCAGACATCTGGAGCATGTTACCAGTGGGGACTGGTCTTTGACCACGACGCGCTGTAAGTCTATGTGGACCCTTCCTACTGCAGTGACGCACTGCCATACTGCCGGCGACACCTGTAGGACCACGTGGTTCTCAAGCGGATTCCTGGCCTTTCTACGGAACTTCACGCTAGCCTTGTAGTCCCCGTCAGGTATCGCCGCCAGCATGTTTTCATTCTGCCGTTTAAGGGCACCCAGGATGTCCTCGTCGGAGTTTATGTTGAGGACATTGAGCAGTATGATGAGTGGATCCCTGTTTGCCACTTCCTGGGTAAGCAGTGTTGGGTTGCCAGTTTTAAGTTTTTCCGCTACTTTGGCTTGCTCCTCTCGCGACTGGCAACCCAACACAACCTTTTGATCCCTCGCTTTCCTCAGCCTGTCCACCCTAATGCCAGAGGTCTTCGCGTTCACGGCCGATCGGATTTTGTTCAAAACATCCTCACTGGTATCATGAACATCGACAGAGGACACCACCATAAAGTGAACAGGCTGTGGCTGGGAAGAAGAAGCCGCTGCCTGCCTTGGTAACGCAGCCATTGCCGCGTACGAGATTCCTTCGGTCAATTTGCTCTGGGAGATATTTTTATTTAATATCTCGATTTGCTCCTTTACAGCGCCCACGTCTTGTCTGGTTGCTTCTACCAACTCCTTTTGTTTCCGGAGTTCAGCCATGACCTCCCCAGATAATTCCACTGCTGGAGCTTTCGGGGTAACGCTTATGTCAGCCATAGATGGTGATTTAGTACTGAGTCTGAGCGTTATTGTGTAGAGACTGTTTAAACACTCTGTTACTGTCTCTTTGATAGAGGATTTTAAGTTCCCCGATTGCTCCATCTGGAGTTTAGCCTCTTGGAAGAGTTGGTTTGCTATAGTCCCGAGCTCTTCCAGCGGGCTCTCCGAAGCCGACCTAATAAGGGGTGCAATGTCTGTCGTCACGGTTTCCTTTCGCGCAGTGAGCTTTTTCTTTTGTTCGGATTCAGTGTGCTTCACTGTGAAGCTGGCAACATTTTTACCAGTTTCTGGTTTCTGGAGCTTCGACATTTTGTTCGTTAATAACAGCTATAATAAGTTAACAATCAATAAATACTAACCTAAGCGAATAATTATATTTAAAATCCTAACCTAATAGTAATAATTTGGAGGTGTAAAATGCCTCCCAATAGTAAATTGATTGAAATTTAATATGAAGAATAACCTAACCCAACAACTAACAACTAACTGTCTAAAATATTAAGGTGTAAAAAGCCTACCTGAGTCAAATTGTTTGAATAATAAATACTTAGCCTAAAGACAATACAACCTAGAAATTTGGGAGGTGTAAAGGCCTCCCAAGTCGCAGTTACAAATAAATTAAGTCGCAGTTACAATTAAATTTACTAACCTAAAGTATTTTCTTGGGAGTGTAAAGGCTCCCAAGGTCAAATCTTAGTCTAATTAGTGGTGGGGAGGTGTATAATTTCTCCCCCCGTCAGGTACTATCTTCCTGCAAAAGCAGGGTATCAATCTAGGGATTTAAAATATTTCGGGTCTCCCTAGGGTACTGCTCCCTTAAAGGATTCTGATGATAACCGCTTGAGGTACCATAAAGCGCGCAATCGCTGCAATACAATGTGTAGAGATGCACAACGACGCCGCATTCATAATTCAGTTCAGAACGGTAATACCGCTAAAACCTGGAAATTTCTTGAGTCGCTTGGAGTTGGTAAATCTTCCCAAAATTCTTCTGTTAATATAGATATAGATCTCCTTAATAAACATTTCTCTACTTCTGATACAATTGATAGTGTCGATAAAGAACGTACGCTTAGTATTCTTTCATCCACCTCAACTCCTGACTTTCCGCCTTTTACCTTCGAGTCTTTCACTGAACGTGATGTTAAGAAGAATATATTGTCCATTTCCTCGAATGCAGTCGGTACTGATGACATCAGCCGTAACATGATCATTCCTATCCTAGATATTGTTTCCCCTATTCTTACCCATATCCTTAACCATTCTATTAACACCGGCAAATTTCCTGAGGCATGGAAGCAGGCACAAATCATTCCACTTCCAAAGAAAACAAGCCCTTTAGTTGTAAGTGATTTTCGCCCAATTTCAATTCTTCCTTTCTTATCAAAAATACTTGAAAAATTGGTTTTCCAGCAACTCAGCCTTTTCCTTAATAGACACTCACTCCTTAATCCTCTGCAATCCGGATTTCGTCCCGGTCATAGTACGGTTACTGCTCTCATTAAAGTTACTGATGACATTCGATGGTCGATGGGCAATAAGCAGCTTACAATTCTGACTTTACTTGATTTCAGCAACGCCTTCAATACTGTTGATCATGATATTCTGGTGAATCTGCTGCATTCTATTAACATGTCTCCGTTGGTGGTTGACTGGTTTCGGAGTTACCTCAGTGGCCGACGACAGCGCATACGAGTTGATGAGACCGTTTCGTCATGGCGTGATGTTACGGCTGGGGTACCTCAGGGTGGCGTGTTATCTCCTTTGCTTTTCGCTATTTTTATTAATTCTATCACCAAAAACATATCTTCTCTCTATCACATGTATGCAGACGATATCCAAATATATCGCCCTACACCTCTTGATAGCCTTAGTTCTGCTGTTTCTGCTGTCAATGAAGATTTAGCTACAATTTCCGAGTGGAGCAGACGGTATGGACTTAAGGTTAACCCGACTAAATCTCAAGCTATCATTATTGGCAGTCCCAGGATGATTGTTCGAGTTAATTGGCAAAATCTCCCTCCAATCATATACAATGGGGTTACTATACCTTACTGTACTTGTACTAAAGACCTTGGCATATATTTGGATCGGGATTTATCGTGGTCCACACAAATTAAAGAGCTGAGTAAGAAAACATTTTTTGCAATGAGCTCATTGCGTCGTCTTCGCTCTGTTTTACCAATTCCAACCAAAGTTATGTTAGCACATTCTCTCCTACTTTCTATTCTCGATTATGCAGACGCAAGCTATCTTAATTTGACAGAGGACCAACTTAACAAACTTGAGCGACTCCAAAATCTTGCTATTCGGTTCATATTCGGCCTTCGTAAATATGACCACGTATCTGAATTTCGTCAAATGCTCGAGTGGCTTCCTATTCGCCGTCGCCGAGATCTTCATGTTCTCTCACTTCTGTACCGTGTGCTATTTGACCCAAAAACTCCCTCTTACCTGAAGGAGAAGTTTAAATTTCTGGGAGATCAGTCCGAAATACGAACAACCCATCAATTAACTTTATGCATACCATCGCATAAGACAAAGTTTTATACGCAGTCTTTCACAGTGCAAGCTGTTTTATTATGGAATGCTCTCCCATTAAACATACGACAATCAAAGTCACTGGAAATATTTAAAAAATCAGTTAAGAATTTCTATTTATCACCTTAAACAGACGACTAGTTTTAACTTTTATTTAGTATGATATTACTTAAACTAAAAATACATAATATATATTAGTTTATTTTCATATATTTATTATAAGTATTATATTATTTGTGTAACTGTTTATGTATTAGTATGTAGGTATTTGTTTGTATGTTTATATTAATACACCACCCGCGAGTTAATCTCCTAACTTCTCCTATTCCTAAGGTTGCCCGGCAGAGATCGCTACTAAGCGATAAGGCCGCCTTTTTGTACCTATACTACTTCGTTCTTTGTTTTCTATGTATTTTTTGTGTCCTTTTTATGTGTGTTGTGGTGTACAAAATAAAGAGTAATAATAATAATAATAATATATAAACCTTCCCCTTGAATCACTCTATCTATTAAAAAACCCGCATCCGTTGCGTAGTTTTAAAGATCTAAGCATACATAGGGAGAGACAGCGGGAAGCGATTTTGTTTTATACTATTTATGTAGTGATGATATTATGTGGTATCTATGTAAGTGTACTGATAGCATAAGTAGGTTACGAATTAATTACAAGTATTGCCGTGTTGTAGGCAAACAGTAGGGGTTTTAGTCGGTATGAGTCCAGCACTATCCGAGCGGTAGTTCATGAGGATTTCCCCTGCTGTATAAATCCAAAAAAAAGAATTAAATATTTTTTCATCTCTGGTATAGGTTATTCCAAGACACGGGAATCCAATTCCACCGAAAAATATATTATGACACTATACTTACTTCAATATCCAGTGATTCACAAAAAATATCATTTAATAAAAATGTGATTAAGATTCTAATATATCAAGATTCATTTAGATTTTTAACTTTTTAGTTCGTTTTTTGGCAAGGCAGTCGTGTTTTTTATTTTTTTTAAATAGGACTTTTATCAAAATTGTTCGACCAGAAAGGTCATGTTATGAATTGAAAATATTACTTAATTATTACTAGGTAGGTACCTAAGCTTAATTTTAAAAAAATCTCCATCTACAGCATCTATACTTCCTGAAACTAAAAAATGTAGTTTGCTTCAAAGTACCTTCCAGGGTAAAACCAAGAGCACTTGCTGCCTACCCGATTGAAATATTATTTTTAGAGTAGGTGCCTAGACCTACCTCATGAGGAAAAAGGTTAACTTTTATAGGATCACTTCGTTGTCCGTCTGTCTCAACCACCTTTTTGTCAGGAACGCGGGTGGTGGAAATTAATATCTAATATGTAGGTAGGTAGGTACTCAGGTCTAGGGTCCTTTGTCGCTGTTAAAAAATGAAGCCCCCCCCCCCTTTATTTTTATTATTCTTTGTTATACCTACAGCTTACCTAGCGGCAACAGAAATACAAACTGAAAATTTCATCTGTGGATCTGTCCACCTGTGGTTCATGACAGACGAACGGACCGACAGCGGAGTCTTTGTAAAAGAGTCCCGTTGGCACCCTTTTGGTACGGAACCCTAAAAAATTTAAGCAGGTAGGTACTAAGTAAGTATAGGTTGCAACTCAATGTTACACAAAATTGATTCGTTCCTGCCTCCCGCATTCCGTCCAAGTAATTTATGAATACCTACCACAACGTCATATTAATCCCATGGGGGTTTGTTTAAGGCGTTTCAACCGGGCTCCGTGTTGAAGGGCCCGAGAATATTCCTTATATGTGCCCGCTTATCATTTGCATCCCCGCGCGCGTACCCCTTATCCGTTAATGGCGGCCATAAATCGCGCTCTCTAGTTTATAATTGAATATGTTTAAGAAACTAGTAGGTATCCTACTATATGTACCTACCAATATTATAATAGGTAAGTAGGAATAAGATGGGGTACCTATAGCCTATAGGATACAGGGGTTAACTTATTGAGGGATATTCTGCTCTGATAAAGCACTGATAAGCCGTCAAACGCAAGCACCAATGATCCAACTTTTATGTTAGGTACTGTTTCTACCTACCTGTTTCGTAAGGCTTCATTGGGCTGGGCATTTACCACGTACGACAACCATCGACCACCAAAAAAGATCGTGACGTCACAGCCTGATGGGCGACGATCTATTGGTAGGCAAGAGCTGCGCTGGATTGATGTAGTCGTCCGAGATGCAAAAGTGCCGTGAGTAGATATCAGATAGACAGACTTACAACTCATCTGCTCATCTTATGGTTATTTATCACTACTGAGCACGAGTCTCCTCGGAATGAGAAGGGTTTGGCCATAGACCACCACGAAGGCCAAGTGCGAATTGGCAGACAGACAGACTTTCTATTTTATTTAAAGAATTAAACTCTCTAGAATTTAATAGTACCTTAAAAAATAGAGACATGGACCTATTAAAGAAGGTACCTATATATAATTCTAATTAGATGCGTGTTTGTAATGGATCGCACGTTGCTTCGTAGACAAGTTACAAACAGGGGTCGTAGGTTGCGTTCCCGTTAGGGGCAAGTGAAAATGAATGAATGAAACTAAGATTTACTGACTTCTCAAGTATGTAAATCCAACTTGTCACCAATAAGTAATATTTTAATGCATTACAATTTACAATTTAAAGGCTTCGTTGATGGCGATACATTATGTGATATTGTTGGTTATGTATCTTTCGACGACCTCCCAGGTGCAATGTTCAGCACTGTAAAAATATACTAACAGAAGATCCAGGGTTCGATCCCCGGTAGTGTCAATTTGGGAATTCATAATTTCTGAATATTCTCGGGTCTGTCTGCTCTGGTGTGAGGAATAGACATCTATGTTATCCGTTTAACAAGCGATTACGATTACGATTTCCTTACACAATCGGGGGGCTGAGCCGTAGCAAATATAGTCTGAAACACTATCTATCGCTAGTACCTACCTAATTAAGCAAAATTCATTCAATAAAAACAAAAACTAAACTCATGAAATTTAGTATGCAGGGGTTTCGGGGACGATAAATCGATCTAACTAGGATTAATTTTTAGAAAATGTCAGGCAATGAAAAACTGCTACAATATTATTAGAAGGTAAATTTCGTTTAATTTAGATGTAAGGCCGGTTTAACACCAATTAAACCCATCGGTTTAAAACCGAAATAAAACCATTTTTTTCGGTTTCAAACCGTTGGTATTGATGACTATGTTTTTCTTAAATAAACCTAAGTACATTTTCTTAATTTTACCGAGGTAGGGATATAACAGAGTACCTATAAACTGTGCAAAGATTTTTTAAATGTGTGATATACTGATATTGATATTAAAAGTCGATTGATAAGTTAAAAACTCCGTGTTGACAAATAAACATTAGTTTCATTGATTTTTTAAAACGACTTAAATAATTTATTTGATTCTTGTCTTGTAACATAATGTGTGTAATTGAAATATAACAAATAAGTATGGGTAGGTATACCTACAAACTTAAGTTTTCGTGTAGGTAAGTAGTTTCTATTGATTTTCTATATACTAATTAAAACGAAACATGACGTCAGGTGACCAAAAATTACCCATAATGAAGTGTAAAACAGAGAACTCTTTTATTTTTGTAGGCGAGTTTTCAACCGTTTAAAACGGTTTATTTGGGGTTTAAAACCGTAACATTTGGTTTAAAACGCTTTAAACCGGTTGATTTACATGTATAAGTGGGGAAACGGGCGGTCCTAAAACCAGAAGACCCCGATTCGAGTCCAGAGTCTCCGATCCGATTATTATTTCCCCTTTTTTTAAATATAATATAATATTTTATTTTATTTATATAAATATTATTTATTATTTAAATAAAATTTCCAAAAAACTCGATTTACCAAAAAATATACTGAGCAAAGCTTGGTCATCCAGATATAAAATAGTTTATATAGGTAAATAAAACAACTAAATGTTACTGGAATAATATATTATAGAACAATAGTATTCTCTTACCGCTATACAATATAAATTACCGATATCCTGCTGAACGTTACAGATATAAAATATTAATTAATTAGTTAATTATTAAGTAATAATTAAAATTTATTTATTTTTTATGCGTTTTTTAAAAAATGGGACAGTAAGGGGAAATCCGAAATAAAGGAACAACAAAGGGGTACATGGAACCTGTCATAGGTACCAGGTATAAAAAACATTGATCAACTTTTGCCGTCCTGATTTTATTCCCCCATACAATTGAACGACTCTTACATATCACATAGATGTATTAAACTGAGATCAGCAATTAAAAAAAATGGCAATTTTTAGGGATACCTTGACAAAAAATTGACTATGCCCAAAAAATTTACTTAAAAGAATACTTGATGGTTCCTAAGTCACTTTCCCTGTAGACTATGGTTACGAATTTCACCATACTGTTCCAGTACAAATACACCCGTCGCCAAACGTTCGCCTATACACAACACTATTTGTTCAAGGAACAAGAAGCCTAATTCGCTATAATCCGCTAAAACAGACAAATCTATGTCAAACCGGCAGCTTGCGGTATGAACCATACCACACGAACCTCACAAATTATTCTCAACGTAAGTTTACTCCGACGTCGCGTCGTTGCGACTCTGCGCTCTTTTTTTATCACCGCAAGATTGTGAAAACCATTAGATTGTAATCTATCTAGCGAAATTGTAAACTGTCGAAAGATTACAATTTAACGCATTAGTTTTTGTGAGATTGTAACCTATTAGGTATATTAGCCCGATATTAATTTGACTAATTGACTAACTACCTGATTATTTATGTCGAACCCTAACCTAACCTACAAGAGACAAGAAAACGTAAATACAATGAATATTTCAAAAACTGACACTCAGAACATTGAACGCTTAACAAACTGTCGACATTTTACAATCTATCGAGATAAAAAGCGTTAGATTGTATATTAAATCCATACCCCTAATGGGTTCTACACAGCATCGTACCGGGAAGCTAAATCGCTTGGCGGCACGTCTTTGCCGGTAGGGTGGTAACTAGCCACGACCGAAGCCTCCCACCAGGCAAAACTTATAACTTGTACCACATATATTTGTCGGTTTTGCCGGATTACAGCGATTTAAGCTTCTTGTTCCTTAATCATCACGGACATCCGCAAAGTAACGCCTGCTTCTATCTAATACTACACAATTTGTTTTCAACTACCTACATAAATGCGTCGCCGAGTTGAAATGCCATTATATGTTGTGGCGCGTTTGGTCGGTGACCGAATGAGTCGCATTCAATTTCCGGCCAACAGCAAGTTTCCACAAGTCAATGAAAAACTCATGACCGAATACGGCCAACAGTAACAACTTTTACAATAGGTCGGTCCCCGCAAACGTTCTGCGATCGAATGCAGCCAACCGAATTAGTTTACATTGGTCGGTGATCGAAAACGGTTGCAGGCGAATACGGCCAAACCGACCTAATATGAACGCGCCTTAAAGGTACAAAAACATGAACGTGTGCATGTGAGACGCGCTTTGATTGACCGTGCATCTAAGTAATGTGATTGCTATAATGGTCGATTGATATTATTCCAGTAAGTATGGTAAATGCGTCCAGTCCAGCACTCGACAACTTTTCAATTAACATACATATTATAATGAATCCAGTAATAATAATCTAGTCCAGACGTAACTAGATTGACCATCTCATATTCATTTTATTTGATATTTACAATAACTTTTCCATAGCTCTAGTCAAAAATGTTTCAAAGAAGTGAAGTTTTTATAGACCCAACTGTATGATTGCTAAACTGTTTTTGTTTTATGAAGGGCTAGACTAGGACCGTCTATCCTTTACCGCCATTGTCTTATCTATAACGGATCTTTGTGACATATAGATAAATGTTAAGTGAATAATGGATTTACCAAAAAAAGTACAACAGATAAATCGAGTTTCCTTTCAATTAATGCAGATAAGAGATAAATATTTTTATATCGGCTTACAACTTAAATAAATACATAGAAACTAGTTGTCACGCCCTGGTTTCGCTCGTTTTGATTTTTTTTAAATCGTTTCTTAGCGAGGCTAATTTATAGAAAGAACTTGCGTATCTCAAACTATAATATGTCAAAGCTACGCGTTTAGAACTAAATAGCGTTATACATAATAAGTGGACATCCAATGTAAAAAGTTCAAAAATAGATGCAGCGACTGGAATTATGTGAACCGGCCTTAAGTTCTACATTTAGTGACATTTTACTATGTAGCATGCCGTCATGACATGGTACTAGTTTTTATCAAACTCTTAAACTTTATAAAAGAATTCTAACGGATGAGTTATTTAGCCAAAATTATATTATAATGTGCTTTAAGCTTAAAACTAGAAATTAAAAAAACAAGCATCCGTTAAAATAATTTTATTTATAAATTACAATACATTAAATAGCGCGAAGCTAAACCACATATCACAATTCATCATTTTTGATACAGAGATAATTTTAAAATTATCGATTAAATTTTACACGGCAAAACAAGGCAGGGTTTACTGGATCCGGCGCTGGAATAATGAAACCTACTCCTTATTAAGGATTTAAGCTTCGACATTGTTTTGTGGTAAGAATCCATACTAATATTATAAAATATGCGAAAGTGTGTCTGTCTGTCAGTCTGTCTGATATGCTTTCCTGACCTATCTTTTTAACTAATATAGAGTAAAATAGAGTGCATCCCAACGAAGGACATAGACATTACTATCCAAGAAAAACTAACTGCTTCAATGGAGTTTCGGAAACCTAAATCCACGCCAAAGTCGCGGGCATCATATATAGTCTACGAAGTGGGGCGATTTGTTTTATGGAGACCCCTGCATTAAATCCTCAGTCGTTGAAACTTGGCAGGGTTGTAGCATGGTATGAACCAAAATTTATACAAAAATATCCAAAAAAGTCCATGCTTAATACTAACTTAATATTATTGACTGAATACATTTTAAATAGTACTTTTTTAAATAATAGTAACATTCAAAACCGAAATATCAAAAGAAATAATCATGCAGAACATCGATATTTGCACCGATTTTATTATCAAACCTAAACTACGTTTACGCGATAATGTAACTTCCTCTTGTTGGGTGTAAAAATACCTACCTTGCTTACTAATATTTTTTGGATCTTTATACAATACGTTTAACTAATGATACTTTATCATACCGTAAAGTTTCATCGCCTGAGGAATTATTGTTGGGGTCAACTAGCTTTATTGCCTAGAGTTAGACTAATAATTAAGAAATAAACGAAGTGTTTTGGTTTTATTTGAAATAGATTCAGCGGACGCGGGCCTACTCTAACAGCGTTAACTTGACTATAATCTTCCACACACCACACACGCTTCCAATTCATTTTGTTTTTGATATCTTCAAACATCTGTGTATCTGAAATGGAATAAAAAATGGAAAATAAATAAATCATCATAATTGTTAACCTTGTAATTTAGATGTAGAAATTAATTTTTAGTAGAAGTTTAAGCTAAATCAATATTACTTATTAGCCCTTAGGCTAGATGGTAGTACACAATAAAGTTGCCATTATAATATATTGTAATGGGACTTTATGGTAAGAAGAAACAAAATATCATTAACCCACCACCACCACTACAGCCCATTATCGTCCCACTGCTGGGCTCAGGTCTCTACTCTCATAGGAGAGAGGGAATTAGAGCTTAGACCCACCACGCTGCTCCAATGCGGGTTGGCGGGCTTTAAAGACTTTTATCATGTCAGTGATAATAAACGAGACCAACGGCTTAACGTGCTCTCCGAGGCACGGGGCTGAAACACTGCCAATTTCCGAACTCTGGTCAGGTAATGAGAATTTCTAGTCAGAAAAACGCAAAACTTAACTCTTTAATTGTCCTTGTTAAAAAGTACCCTATGTGTTATTCCAGACTATAATCTATCTTTGTGCCAAATTTCATCCAGATCCATTCAGCCGTTCTGGCGTGATTGAGCAACAAACATCCATCCATCCAAACTTTTGCATCTATAATATAATTATATAAGTATAAGTAATAAGTAAAGATCTGTACCATTTACCTCAATGTTATTTCCTAGCTTGCAGCGCGTTGGAGAGCCAGTCCATCGCCTGGTCGAGTCCCTCTCCCTTCACGGCAGAGGTCTTGAATATCTGGAAAGTTCTATCGCGCAGCGCGTCCAACCCGAGGGCTTGGTGCACCTCCGCTACAGTAAGGCAGCCAGCCATGTCCTGTTTGTTGGCTAGCACTACTAAGATCGCGTTTGCTAGCTCATCTTCCTGGATTTAATTAATTTAGTAGTATTAAATTCAAACTCAAAACATATTTATTCGAAATAGGTAAGAACATACAAAGTACACTTTCTGAACGTCATGCTTACAAAGTATAAGATGTGTTGGTGATAATTAATTACAGTATCTTAAAACAAAAGCTAAGTGTTCCAATCGTACCCTGTTATTAGAGCCAGTTAGTCCAAATAAACTTAAACAAACTGTACCCATAGACAATTCTATAAATCAATGTTTAATGCTCAAGTACTCAAGTAACAATAACAATAAAATGTCCTCCGGACCCAATTTCGGCCAAGGCAACTTACCTCTAGATATTGGCCATCTGCATGCATGATATTATAGTGCATAAATCTGTAAGCGTAATACATAGGCTTGTATGTCGCACTCTCTGACTTTGACTCTCATAGCCCAATGGGACGGAAACTCCGACACGGCCGAAGAGTGATCAGGCACAGGACTGACAGTTTAACATACTCTCTGATACACAAGGGTAAAACACTCCCAACTTCCTCATTTTGGACTAGTACTGAGAATTTCTTGTCAGAAAAACTCAATAATTAGTTGTTATGGCCCAACCTGGCGCTCGAACCCAGGACCTCACCAACCAAAGTTTTGAACACCCTACCCAGTAGTCCAATAGGCAGTAAAGGGAGGTTAAGTACTACTCAGTGCCTTAAGGCCCAATCAAGTCTTTGAAGAGTGTGTGTTGCCAGAGATGAAATACAGATGCGAGACTCAGTATCTAACTATGGGCCTCATAAGAAAGCTCTCACTCAGCGGGTGATGGAGAGAGCTATGCTCTGAGTTTCTTTACTCAATCAAGTCAGAAATGGGGTTTGTAAGCTAAGACTTCAGATTTTAGACTTACTGAAATAATAATTCCTCGACTCCTAAAGCCAGCATGAACTCCTTGCTCTTTATAGTAAAAAGTAATAAGTGTTGTTTTATGTAATTTAATTCATGGAGTAATAATAAGTATTGAATACTTACTCTTAACATATGTACTAGCTCATCTTTAGATATTCCTATTCGATCCCTGTCTGCTGAGTCAACAACATATATTATCGCATCTGTGTTGCCATAGTAACATCGCCAATAAGGTCTGAAATAACAATCATTAACAATAAACCTTTATAGTTAACATTTTGTAACATATCTGATAAAAATCACACACAGTTTGTAATCAAAAAAACATTTTGAAATGATAAAAGTTATAGTAAGTTTCAACTAGAATTCAAATTCAATTTTTTAGAATTCAAATTTTATGTACTTTCTTACCTACATAAAGATAAGTAGGATATATTCTTAAAAACATGCTTTTATTTTTAAATATTTACAGTTGCCAATATAGCAGCATTCTAAAGTTAAACAATATTCAGAATAGGCTATGTAATAGAATACCATGCATTTCACATATAGTTTCCAAAGAAATAGGGCTGGTTTTGTCCTTACAAATGTTAGTAGGTACAATATCACTACAATGACACAGATATTCAGTAAACTGCTGGGTGACGGCTTATCTCTGACAGCTACAGTGTAAAGATCGCAATCACATCTGATTGTATAACAATCTTCAACTAAATCCATTAACGCAGCAAGAATACCATAAATTCAGCCAATCACAACAATTGATACTGTAACAATGATTGATACAGAAGATATGCGGTCACCCTGCTGGGCTGACCATGAAGGTAATTTTCACACTTAAGTGTAAAAACCTATTTTTCACCCATGATTAACTTTTATGTTCTATAAAAACAAGGTTACCCTTTTTGTTGCATACTCTTTCAAGTAAATAACCTCAATATACCTGATGCTAGTTTGTCCACCCAAATCCCATACTTGGAACTTTAAATTTTTATATGTGACTTGTTCCACGTTGAAACCGATTGTTGGTATGGTCGTGACCACCTCACCGACTTGTAGTTTGTACAATATTGTTGTCTTCCCGGCGCCGTCCAAACCGAGGATCAAAATCCTCATTTCCCGTGCACCTAACAACCCTCTGAAGTAACTAAATAGACCACCTGGAAGAATTTTACGTTATACCTTTAAATACGGGAAGAAATAACGAGTAAATCTAACAAAAAATTTGTAAATTCGCTCACCCATTTCTGTTTGATAGCTTAGCCTAGAAAAACATTAGCTTCTACAACTAAGGAATGATAAAATCTCTTGCTTTATACATCAAAAATTACGTATAATCCCTAATTAACACGAATTTTGCAATTTTTATACACTTTTAAAGCTTTTTGTAACATTTATTCGGAAATTGTTTCCAACCATTTGACGTGTAAGCAAGCACTCAAAAACCAAAATGTTAAAAATGTTGCCACTTGTCACAAAAATTATACAGATTAACAATAAAATAATATAATTTAAAAATATTTTTTTGGAAATTTATGGAACCTTGGTTTATACTTCAGAGTTTTATTTTTGAATCATTAACAATGTATCTGTCACCGTAAGTTTGTAAAACCCGTTAGATTATAATTTAACTCGCGAAATTGTAAACTGTCGAAAGATTGTAACCTGTTCAATGTTCTGAGTGTCAGTTTTTGAAATATTCATTGTATTTACGTTTTCTTGTCTCTTTCTTGTAGGTTAGGTTAGGTTTTACAATCTTACGGTGACATATCAAAATAAATATCCCAAACCAGCCACTGTCTGATCTCAAACTTTGCTCCTGTTCACACTGCTATAGCAAACATTTTATACCACACTTTTGCATTTTATCTAATACACTTGTATCTACGTTCATAAACGTTTAGATCTAAGGCATTGGTCACACAAGTAAAACCCCATATTATTATTATTAAGACAAGTACCAATCTATCCTCTGATACAGCGGTACAGCGGTAACCACATTGAGGATATCATTCGAATAACCTTGTATGTAACTTGTATGTAATTTTTAATCAAAGTGTGGAAAAAAAACAAAAAACCCAAATTATTTTCAAACTTCTAAGTACCTACAAGCATAGATTGGATAGTAGGTACGCATCATGCATCAAATCGGTTGTTAATCGCGTATTTTATCATTAAAGAAAAGTTTTTTCAGTGGTGAACACAAAAACAAAAATCATATATATAATAAATGTACAACAAACAAACCTAAATTCTTTTAATACCTAGTTTGGGTACAAGGACCCCTTGGATATTATGCATCATGCATCAAATCAGTTGTTGTTCGCATAGTTTAAGCATCAAAGTTGCTTTTTAATAAATGCTTGGCCAACGGTGAACACTGAAAATAAAAATTACAACTCCTTTAGTTAGAAAACACCTCCTAAAGAGGCGCTCATCCACATCACATACCTACCAAAAGTTCTTTTTTTCCAATTCATAGACGTCATCGTCATGGGAGTTGGGAAGCCATGCAAATGAATCACAGTATTTAATTAACTCGGCTGGTGGTTTATTTTCATACTAACCTCAGATGTAATTAGTTATTTTGTGTAGGAATAAAGGAATTCATATCTGGCCGTAAACCCTGATGAGAAAAAAGAGTGACTCAGGGGGCTTGAAATTAAAGTAATATGTAGTATGTATGTACTCACCATCTAAAATTCTACATCAATGGTACCTCACTCATAAATCTGTACGGGAGCAGGTGATATGGCTCGACCGTAACACTAGGATGATCATCCTCCGAGTGCTCCGAGTGCCATCCTGTTGTGCTCGGGGACCACTGGTTAGCCGTTAGAGCATTGATCTTTGGAAGTTGCATAAATAGCGTAATTCAGAGAAAAATTCGTAATCGCAATTCAGGCTCTTCGTGTTCTTCGTGCGCTACTAGTAATACCATCTATTGGATCATTTGCGGACTGCGAAGACCGCAACAGATCTATACTAATCCGTACTAATATTATAAATGCGAAAGTGTGTCTGTCTGTCTGTCTGATACGATTTTGCGGACTATGTTGGTGGACTATGATCTGGTTGAAATTTAACACAGAGATAGCTGATTACTATAGTCTGGAATAACACACAGGCTACTTTTTAACCCGGAAAATTAAAGAGCTCCCACGGGAACTTATAAACCTCAATCCACGCTGACGATATTGCGGGCATCAGCTAGTAATTATATATTTATTCAAAAGTACTTGTAAAAGTATATTTGAATAAAAAAAACATTTCAATTTGAATTTGAATTTTATTAGCTCTTTTCAGTACAGGGGCGCGTTTTGAACACGCTGACCTCCTAGCTTTTTAAGATACCGTAATTACTTAGTTCCGAACAAGCCAGATTCCGAAAAGGCTTTAGTACCATATACCACATTCACACGCTGCGCCAGATTATACAGAAGACTGAAGAGTATAACCGGCCACTATGCTTAGCGTTTGTGGACTATGAGAAAGCCTTCGATTCGGTGGAAACTTGGGCTGTGTTGAGGTCACTGCAGAGATGCCGGATAGACTACCGGTAAGTATATCCAAGTGCTGAAGTGTTTGTACGAAAACGCCACAATGTCAGTTCGTATACAGGACCAGACTACAAGGCCAATCCAACTGCAGCGGGGAGTGCGACAGGGAGATGTAATCTCCCCGAAGCTCTTTACCGCTGCGTTGGAAGACGTCTTTAAGCTTCTGGATTGGAACGAATTTGGCATCAACATCAATGGCGAGTACATCACCCACCTTCGGTTTGTCGATGATATAGTCAATATAGGTGATATACTCTGGTTGACCTCAATGCAATGCTCAATGACCTCAGACCTTTCCCAACAGGTGGGCCTTAAAATGAACATGAGTAAGACGAAAATCATGTCTAATGCTCATGTGCCGCTCCACCCAGTAATCGTTGGGAGCTCTGCACTCGAAATTGTAGACGAATATATATACCTGGGACACATGGTCCAGCTAGGTAGGTCCAATTTTGAGTAAGAGGCGAGCCGCCGAATCTAATTCGGATGGGCAGTGTTCGGGAAGCTTCGAGATATCTTCTCGTCCAAGATTCCTCAGTGCCTGAAGACCAAAGTCTTCGAACAGTGCGTGTTGCCAGTGATGACATACGGTTGCGAGACTTGGTCGCTAACTATGGGCCTCATAAGAAAGCTCAGGGTCACTCAGCGGGCGATGGAGAGAGCAATGCTCGGGGTTTCTTTGCGCGATCAAATCAGAAATGAGGAGATCCGCAGAAGAACTAAAGTAACCGACATTGCTCGACGTGTTGCATAGCTGAAGTGGCAATGGGCGGGGCACATAGTTAGAAAAACCGATTGACGTTGGGGTCCCAAAGTCCTGGAGTGACGACCACGCACGGGAAAGCACAGCGTTGGCAGACCCCCTACTCGCTGGACAGACGACATTAGGAGAGTCGCAAGGAGCCGCTGGTTCCAGGCGGCGCAACACCGAGGCGTGTGGAAATCCTTGCAGGAGGCCTATGTCCAGCAGTGGACGTCTATCGGTTGAGGATGATGATGATGATGATGATGAATTACTTAGTTATCATAATCAGTTTTTAATACGTAGGTAATATTATTATTAATCAATTATTATTTATGTAATATAAACAAATACGGTCGATATGGACGAAACTTTCAAAATCCTTTATACGATTCTTGAACATAGGTAGATATAGATTTCGATTGTCTAATGCCATTCGGTAAGACAATCCAAAGCATAACCGTTGTGGATCTTTCACTCCACCTGAAATTGGCAAAGTGATTTGTGCTGGTGTGGCACTAATAAAAGCCATAAACAAAATAACAACAACAACAAGCATAACCGTCTTAACTGTGAAGGAATTTCCATACGCCTGACTAGATGTTATTCTCAACCTGTTGTCATCTTTAGACCGCAAACGCCGCAAATAAACATATTAGAACAGGGTATCCCCGAATATATTTTTAACAATCCCCGCAACTTCGTCTGTGTAGATTGAGGTTTTTTGGTTCCCGCAGGAACTTTTTTAATTCCGGTAAAAAAAGTAGCTTTAGTAAAAGTGTTTTCCAGACTATGATCTAGATCATTATATACTATGGATATAATGGAACGTCAAAATGGAGTAGTGCTTAAAGAGGAAAGTGGACGCTCAAGATTTAAACAATAAACGTACTGTTTTTTTTTGTCATTTGAACCCTGACCTTATTTGGAATAATAAATCCATAATAATTTCGTTTTGAATTTTTAAACCTTACTGTAAAAACGGAAATCCTGTGCATTGTCCCGAATCGGAGGGCAATTACTGGTCATGTCCTTTCATCCAGATCTGTTCAGTCGTTGTGGCGTGATTGAGTAACAAATATCCATCCATCCAAACTTTCGCATTTATAATATTAGTATAGTTAGAGGTAAAGATCGAAGTATAGATTCCCCGCCATTGGGCACACTCAGAGGTACTTATTCTATAAATTTCCTTTCAAGCTAAAATAGATACTTACCTGCTACACTCTAAGTTCTAAAATGATCGAGTATATCTAATGAGCGCGGGATTTCCATGTAATTACACCGCGCACCAAAGCCTTAGAAAAGATTTTGATCTATTAGTCATAGGCATCACAGTTGAAAGGACTAGGTTCAACTAGATCCGGGAAAAAAACATAGTTTAGTTAGACGGATACCATAGCTGGGTTCACAATTGATTGGTAGGTAACAAATACCTAGGTACCTAGTGAACCTACCTTGCTCTCTCTATTATCCACCCATAGCCGGCTCACTACTGAGCAGAATTAAGTCTCCTCTCGGAATGAGAAGGATCAGGCATAGTCCACCACGCTTGCCAAACTTGCGGATTGGCATATTTCATACACCTTCGAGAAGAATATGATGATATCTCGGGCGTGCAGGTGTCCTCACGAAGTTCTCCTTTACCGCTTGAAGCAAGTGATACAAGTACCTACCTATTATTTAATTTCATAAAACAACTTCGAAAAGTTGGAGGCTTTCACTTTCGCATCTATACTAATCTTACTAATACTATTAACTAGATGATGCCCGCGACTTCGTCCGCGTGGATTAAGTTTTTTTTTATTTCTGCGGGAAATTTTCTTAGTTTTCCCGGAGAAAAGAGCCTAGAGAGTAGAGGGTTAGCCTATAAACAATACAACCTATTTACCTATGCCAAATTTTATTAAAATCGGTTGACAAGATAGGCCGTGAAAGCGTAGCAAAAAGACAGACTCACTTTCGCGTATTATTAACGGCAATTTAATTATTCAAAAAATTATAGTCAACGTCAGTCGGGAGCCATACATCCAAACCTGTTCTTGCTCTGGCCATTACACTACTTTTCTTAAGCAATCGTGTAAAAAAAGACAAGTTTGCTCACAGTTCAGCTCTGTATGATATTTTCAAGTTGCTAATTTGATAGGCTACAATTTTGAACCGCGCGCAAAAGAGGCCGGATGCTTTTTGTTTATATTGTGTAGATATCGGTTAATAAATTATAAATAACGTGTAGAGCAGCTGATAATAATTAACTAAATATTATTTACAGTTCCGCAGGCCTGCCTTAGTAACATTCCATCTATTTTTAATCATCCCTTGACCTATACCAAAATTGGAGCACACGAGTTTTCAATAGGGCTGTCCATTCTTCTATATAATAATTACACTGATAATATATTAAATGCAAAAGTTTGGATGGATGTTTGTTATTCAATCACGCCAGAACGGCTGAACGGATCTGGATGAAATTTGGCACTGAGATAGACTAGTCTGGAATAATACCTAGGCTACTTTTTATCTCGGAAAATTAAGGAATTCCAGCGGGACTAAAAAAAACACGCGGACGACGTCGCGGGCATCAGCTAGTAAATAATAAGTTATCTTAGGTCAGTGTATATGTCACCGTAAGATTGTAAAAACCGTTAGATTATGATCTAACTCGCGAAATTGTTAAACTGTCGAAAGATTGTGAACCGTTCAATGTTTTGAGTGTAATTTTTTGAAATATCCATTGTATTACGTTGCGTATACGTTTTCTTGTCAGTTTCTTGTAGGTTAGGTTCGGGTTCGACATAAATAATCAAGTAAGTTCTATCGGGTAAATATACCTAACAGATTACAATCTATCGAAAAATAATGCGTTAGGGCCGATTTTTCAATCGTCAGATAAACGACTAGATAGTAGATATTCGATGGTTAGTGCAAATTCGTATTTATCAA
Organism: Erebia palarica; assembly: GCA_964035005.1. Lineage (NCBI taxonomy): Eukaryota > Metazoa > Arthropoda > Insecta > Lepidoptera > Nymphalidae > Erebia > Erebia palarica. The sequence continues at coordinate 17,539,243 of OZ035989.1, forward strand.
TAGACAGATATGAGTTAACTGTCGAATAAAGTCTGTAACGGACGAATATATTTATCTGCTTCTTTGAGAGCCGAATAAAAGGCTATCTGCCTGTTTGTTATGATGTTTTCTAGTTTTTAGTTAAAATTATATAGCTAGTAGGTATGACATAAGTGCCTAGTTTTTATAATTAATTAATTAATTTATTTATTTATTAAGTACACTAACAATTCACATATAAGACAATCACAAGAACATTCGCATTATTACTATTTCTTATACGTAAATCTATTACAAGTGCACATAGCATTTATGGTTTTAAATGTCATGCAAACAAGATAACAAGGTTTTGAAATACAATGGGGTATAAAAACTTACATTCTTACTTAATTCATTATGATAATTTTATAGGAAACAATAAGAGAAAATTAAATTAATAAAAATATAAACAAAAACAAAATATTACCTTAAGTGAAATGCTATGCTAAATGATCACCGGGTATTTTCTTAAAAGCAGTAAATGAGTCATGAAATATGTCGATGCCCGGTAATGTTTTATTATATTCATTATATTTGCCACAAATACGCGCAATGGGAGCTTGACGACCGAGATATGTTTTCGCGAAAGGAATATGGAAAGTTTTCGAGATGAAACAACGGGGATACCTACGTGGGACATATATCGATATGCGATTAAGAATATTGCTGCACTTTACTTTATTGTGTACAATTTTATGAAGATAACACTGATCGAGAATTTCCCGCCTTTTTCGAAGAGATATCAATTTGAAATGGGTCAGTCACTACATATACAGTATACGGTTGTCTGTGTGAGATACCGCTAGCATGGAAGGCAAGGTGCCGAGTAAAGGCTCGTTGTACGCTTTCAATGCGCTGGGAGTGCACACTAAAGGATGGATTCCAGACAACACTGGCGAACTCAAGGTGGCTTCTTACCAACGCATTGAATAACAGAATTTTAGTCCTAGAAGAGAAAGTCTTTGTGTTGCGTTTAATAAATCCTAAGAGCTGCGCGGCCTTATTTACAACATTGCTTATATGTGATTTGGAGGTTAACTTACTGTCAATAGTTACTCCTAAATCCTTAATTGCCACTAACTCATGCACAAGAACATTATTAATTGAGTAACTAGAGACAAGGGGTTTTTTCCTCCGGGTAAATTTTATGTGAAAACATTTGTTTGCATTTAGGATCATACTATTGACTTTACACCAATTGATTATTCTATTCAAGTCATCCTGTATGAGCTTGATATCATCAGCTGATTCGACTGGTTTGTAAAGTTTTAAATCATCAGCAAATAACGAGCAGGAACAGTTTTTGATTTCTGTGGTCGTTGTATTATTGTCGTAATGTCGTTAATAAATACCAAGAATAATAGAGGCCCTAAGTGAGAACCTTGAGGTACCCCAGACTGTGCAAGATATATTTTCGATTCAAAACCATTGATAACAACAGTTTGAGATCGCTGCGCTAAATATGATTCAAACCATTTGAGCAACGAGGACCCTATACCATACTGAGAAAGTTCACTGACGAGCTTTTGGTGATGTCAAATGCACTACTGAAGTCTGTGTAAATAGCGTCAATCTGTTGGCCCTTATCTACACCTTTTATAATTAAATTATTTTAAATTAAATTGGTTTGAACCGATAAACCGCCTCTGAATCCATATTGCGAACTGGTGAGGAAATTGTCAAGGTGTTTGGCAAAAACGGGGTGCACAAGACTTTCAAATAGTTTGGAGAAGCATGAAAGAATTGATATAGGGCGATAATTTTTGATATCCATGCGATCACCTTTCTTGTGAACTGGCACTATACGCGCTTTCTTCCATTCTTCTGGAAAGATACCTTCTTCAAGGGAGCGATTGAAGATAAGTGTCAGTGGGAAAGCAAGACCTGGACCACACCGCTTAACAAAAAGGGGAGGAAGGCTATCTGGACCCGCGCCTTTCTGAGGATCTAGTTTTTTTATCGTTTTACGAATTTCTGACTCAAAAATATACAACTTAGAAAGCTGTGGAATATTGTTATTTGGCAGGTTTGGTAAATTTGCCGGCATGCAATTAGTTGATACAGAATAAATTGAGGAGAAATGGATAGCAAAGAGATTGGCTATCTCTGAGGCAGTATCAGCAACCGTGCCATTCAGTTTGATGGACGCGGGTAAAGACGATTCACTCTTCTTTTTATTTTTAAAGTATTTCCAAAAGTGTTTTGGATTTTTGAAATATTAGACTCAGTGCTTGCTTTATAATCAATTAGGCATGAATCAAAGAGTTTATGGCGCACGACTACGAAGTATTTGAAACTCTAAGCTATCCCTGGGGTTATTGTATTTGCGATGTTTTCTGCGGAGCCTATCTTTTTCAGCTAATAGTTTGATCAGGTTTTTCTTGAACCAAATCGGATACTTTGCTGAGATAAGCTTACGCTTGGGTACAAATAGATCAATTACTTCAAATAAGCACTTATAAAATATTTTAACCATAGCATCGACATCTTCACAATCAGAAAATTTATGAAGCCAATCAATACAATATTTTTTATTTCTCTAACAATAGCATTATAGTCAGCCTTAAAGTAAGTAAGGAAAAATTTCTACACTCTATACTTATTAAAAGGCTAGGGTGATACGAGTCAAATTTACTTAGTAAATCAGGAGGCTTTGTGACCTTAATGTCTGATAAGTTACTAAGCACTAAGTCCAAAAGCCTATCGTCACAGTTACTTATACTATTATATTGGTATAAATTATTGATGGACATAAAATCGACTAATGAGTATCCTAGAGCATTATTGTAATTATGCGGAGTCATATTTGAATCGTTAGCAGACCATTCCATAAAACCCAGATTAAAGTCTCCTACTCCTCCTACAACCAAGTCATCAACGTGATTGATTACATTATCTACGCTTTCTAAGAATTTATTTAGATTTTCTAGTTTGACTGGCGGAGGTAAATAGACTACACAAAGTGCAATTCTTTTTGAGATATGGTTGTTACTAAATTCCAATACCACCCACATACTCTCATCGTCAGATTCCCAATTTAAAATACGAGATGATGCAATCTCACGTGAGATAGCAATGAGAACACCTCCACCATCTTTTTTGGATACAGAACACACACGATCTTTTCTTTATATAACATGGCGGGAATCAAACAGTTCGTTATCAAATATGCTAGAGTTAAGCCAAGTTTCAGTGAATACAATAATTTTATAGTTCGAAATTAAGATATTCTTAAGCACATCATTAGTCTTGGTTCTCAGTCCTCGCACATTCTGATAATAAATGTCTATCATTGTGAAAGTTGAGGAGCTATAACATTCAGACGGTTTACTTAATGAAATTATACTATGAGCTTAAGACTATCTCCATTTTTAATTATAATTGCCTGACTAATTTCGTCCTTGCGTACGTAGATCTTTTTGTTTCTAATCCATGTAAAGCGGTATTTCATCTCCTTGGATTTTATGCGAGCGGCAGCATGAAGAGACTTACACCCCGGGGTTAAATGCTCTGAAACATATATTGGTGCTCGAGATCCTCCAATTCCTAAATGGTGAGAGCTCAATTTATCCTCGGGTTTTTTCTTATTAAATATTGCTACCACCGCTAGGAGCGCATCTCTGTGTTTCATGGTACGCAGCTTAACAATGACTGAACGTGGCTTGTCGGTGGTTTTATTCAGCTTGGCTACTCTGGTAACATGTTGGATCTCATCTTCCGATAGCGGGTTGTTGACAGCCTAGCTCAACTGGATCATCGTGTTTACTAAATTTTCTGCTTTGTGTTCAGGAATACCATTTACTTCAACATTGCACTCTCTCATATGTAACTCAACGATGTTCAACCTGGCTGTAAGGTCCTTAACGGATGATTGGAGATGGGAGTTTTAATTTTTTTATGTGTCAATAACGGCAGATTTCTCTTCCAATGCTAATTTTACCTCTTCTAATTGTGCATTTATAAAAGACATCGACTCGCAAATTCCCGCAATTTGTTCATTAATTGATTTCAACTGTGCAGTAACAAGTTTTTGAATGGTTGCAGAAAGTTCTTGCTTTAAAATGTCACGAAGAGTGTTCTCCGTCAGAAAGTTAATACCATCGCCACTACTCATCGATGCGGGTGTTGGTGACTTGCTATGTTTCTTCTGTGTAGTAACGAAGGACTCAGGGCATTCTTCGTCAGTAGCTTTACTGAGCGTTTGACTAGAGATAGCTGATCTAACAGGTGTCAGTGTGTTGCCAGTTTTTGGTTGTTTGCTGCAACATTCCGGGCATTTCCAGTTGTTCCGCTTTTGCTGTTCAAATTGCTTGATAGGTATGTTTGCGCATTCGCAATCGTATTTTGATTTGCAAATTGAGCAACTGAGAAATTCTTTTTTAGGCAAATTATTTCTGCATCCTGCGCAAATTTTAAGATTCACTGGTGATGCCATTTCTATTACAGACAAGTTATTTAAATATAATATTATTCTTTCATTCAGAATTATCAATTTTCATTCCGTGTCCTCCTTGTACGCAATATACGGTCATTAGTGGTAGGTACCTATTGATAACAATGGATATTTTCTACACTTGTTCCACGCTGCATCTTTTTCTGTGTTGGTCACGACGTCTGTTTTTTTATTTTCTAACTAGCTGATGCCCTCTAATTTATCCGCGTGAATTGAGGTTTTTTGGCTCCAGCGGGAGCTACGAGAACGGGACTATATTATATAGTATAGATATTGACCGGAATTTCGTTACATGTTAATAAGTTTACTTCCGAGTTTTGAAAGTTTGACGCACTATCACGTTTCTTTACTTGCTCCATATTATAAGAAAGCACTTATAAGTGGGAACCTGTCTAAAATAAAATAAACACAAAACCAAACACGAAATGAAAATTGCGCAAATTCGAGGTTATGAATTCTTGCTTATACGTCATTCGATAAACAAACGTCCTTTCTCAGTCTTATGCATTGAATGATATATGTATTATGTGTCTATCTCGCTTGCACATATTTAGTGTGAAGTTGCTTCGAAAAGACCATAGATAGCTATTGTTTAAAAAGTGATTGAAAAATTATAATCCCTTGATAAACTGTCAGATAATTTTATTCTCATGATAGTTATCCAGTCGTTCATCTGAGGATTGAAAAATCGGCCCTTAAATTGTTATCTTCCGACAGTTTGCAATTTCGCGAGTTAGATTATAATCTAACGGTTTATACAATCTTAATGTGACATATACATGCAGAATGTAACAGCATCTATAAGTGTCGGTGGTCCTCTTTGGATCATTAAACATAAATACTTGAGTTTGAATTTTCCTATGTTACACCTACTGTAACGTTCTATTTTCTCAACATTCATTTTCCAAAAACTTTATTTTTTATGTACTTAGACCAATTTTAACAATTATATTAAGATCTCCTCCTCTGCTCTCTAGCCTATGTCCTTCCCCAGGACGGATCATGTGACCTACCTCTATACCAAATTCATCAAAACCATTGTAGTGTTGCAGACAGTTTTGACGACCTCCGTGGCGCAGTGTTGAGCGCTGTTGCCTTAACGTGCGGAGGTCCCGGGTTCGATCCCCGGCAGGGTCAAATTTATAATTTCAGGATTTTCCCTGGTCTGGCCTAGTGGCAGGCTTCGGCCGGTTCTAGTTACCATCATACCGGTAAAGACGTGCCGCCAAGCGATTAAGCGTTCCGGTACGATGCCGTGTAGAAACCGAATAGGGGTATAAGTTTAATATAACTGACGTGCCCCTAACAGGTTAGCCCGCTACCATCTTAGACTGCATCATTACTTAACATCAGGTGAGATCGCAGTCAAGGGCTAACTTGTAGTGGATAAAACAAATTAAAAAAAGGACAGACACGCTTTCGCATGTTCAAGTATGGATACAAGTTAGTCCTAGACTGCGATCTAATTTGATGGGAAGTGACGATGCAGTCAAAGATGAAAGCAGGAATACCTGGAAGGGGCATACAATATAATTTTTTATTAAGAGTCGGCAAGAAAGTCAGATACGACACGTGGAAAATTACATATGCAGGCTCATTGACCCTACTGTACATCGGATTCAGTCGGTATACCTAATTGCATAGTTACTATGGAGATTGCGCGAGATAGCTCACACGTGAGTCAAAACATACATGGTTATAGGTGATAAGAAATCTATTTATACACTGGGCAGAATCAAAATAACCTCGATGATATATCGCTTAGTTTATTATAAGTGTCTGTGTGATTTAACCATTATGCAACATATACATAATATATTATATTATAATCGTTTTAACTATTTCATATTTTAACCTATTTTTAGGCTCTATATTTTACAGGGAAGTTTTTGCTTCAATCTTGCATCAACCTTATGTCCATCATGTCCGTCTTTGAAGTTACCAGGTCCTTAGCCCAACAAACTTATCTGATACAGTGACAGCGTCGCTAATATATAATATGAACAATAAAATAAAATTAAACAGGCATAAAAATTAGTTTTGGCCACCGGGCCAGAAAAGTTGGTAGGACTAACTAGTTATACATGCGTGACGTTTTCAATTTCTTTCAAGCTTTGAATGTGTGACCCTCTATATATAATTATAAAATAAGTCATAATTAAAAAAAAAAAAAAACATGACTGCCCTGCCCAAAAACGAACTAAAAAGTTAAAAATCTAAATTAATCTAGTTAAATAGTCTTATTCACATTTTTATAAAATGTAAATATCTACCTTACATTGTGTGGATAATACCGTTTAAATCCGGTATTTTACGATTGTTATTGTTTTTCTTGATGAGTACAGTATACGTACATTCTTGTTAGACTAATAAGTACTTAAGTACATTATTTCGGAAAATGATAAACTAATTTTGATAAGTTTCTTGTGTTGTTTTCCGTTCTGTCTAATTTACATACGCTCTATTCTTTAACTCAGTGTCTCTAAAAAAATTTTAAAGCCTTGGTATTATTAGGTATTCTGTGATAATAGACCAGTCTACTGTAATTAGACGACCTGGCGTAGTGGTGAGCGCTGCTGTCTTAACACGAGAAGTCCCGGTTTCGATCCCCGGCAGGATCAATTTGGGAATTTATAATTTCTGAATTTTCCCTAGTCTACATAGCTGTGGCTAGTTACAACCCTACCGGCAAAGTACAGCCGCCAATCAATTTAGCGTTTCGATATGATGTCGTGTAGTGTCGTAGACCGATTAGGGGTATGAGTTAACTGTCGTACCCCTAACGAGTTAACCCGCTACCATCTTAGACTGCATCATCACTTACCATCAGGTGAGATCGCAGTGAAGGGCTAACTTGTAGTGGAATTTAAAAAAATTGCGCTTGCGATGGGTTGATGGATTGATACTTGATGATGAATGATTCTCGTAAATCTATACTTCTATACTAGAAAGAAGAAGAAGAAAGAAACAAATAAATGATCTATTTGTATGAATATGTGAATAAGAGATGTTTGTCTATTAATTAAAAAGCCGGAACATATATTTTATAAATGTAAATATTATAAATGCGAAAGTTTTGATGGATGTATCTTTGTTACTCAGTCACGTAGAAAGGCTGAACGGATCTGGATTAAATTTTGCATAGAGATAGATTATAGTCCGGAAAAAATATGCCACTTTTTATCCCATAAAATTAAAGAGTTCCCGCGAGAACCAAAAATCCTCAATCCATGCGGACTAGGTCGCTGGCAATAGGCATGATGACTGATTTTGAAAAATGGTCAGATTATGTCCTGAAGTAACTACTTATCTACTATTTCGAAAAAATATCTTATTTCAGCAGAAAAATAAGGTTTGGTAGATAAAATTGGCATTTGAAATATAATTTTAAAAATCCCGCCAAAACGCTCGCGGGTGTCATGGCGTCGTTTGTGACGTCACTATTGTTTTTACCAATGTACTCTAATGTACTGTGTGCAGTAAACAATAAGTCTTCGTACAGCAATTGAGATATTTTGTGTAAATACCTAATATGAATTTGACAAGTGTGTATAAGTCGTGTGCGGTCCCCCAGTGTGATAAGATATTTATTCACGTGCCACTTAAAAAAACAATGCGATCTAAGTGGCTTAATCTAGCACGGCGAGATCCTACATCCAGATAGGGCTAAATTCTACTATTTATTTCTGCGAAGATCACTTTGACGTAAGTTTTTGGTATATTCTAATACTAACTGATGCCCGCGTCCGCGTGGATTGAGGTTTTTGGTTTCCGCGTGAACTCCTTAAGGGTCCTTATACAATCAGGCCGCAGCCAACTTTAGGTATATAACTCGCCACACTACAGCATATATCTGTACGCATATATAGCACTACGCTCTACGCTCGATTTTATAGCCAACTAATCAATTTTGTAACTTGAAATATTTGATTATTTATTTACTACATATTATTATCTATGCCTCCGCGCCACATTATTATAGTAAATACTAGCAGACGCACCCCTGCTTCGCTCGGGTGAAATTTTTAAAAATTCCTTGGAGGTCGAATTTCCAAAAATCCTGAAACACGTGTTTCTTAAATCCCTATAGTAAAAATCTGTAGGTATTTAACTCGCCACAATACAAAATATTTCTGCAAGCACGTATACTCTACGCTAGACCACAGTAAACGGATGAAACTACCTAGAAACGTTCGAAACAGCTCACTCACACAAACATCGCATCGACATTGCCGTCAGTAGTGATTGCCGCGTCATGACGAGTGGTCACGTATAAATCTATTTCCGCGATCTTTTTAAAAATGCAAGGAGTGTATTGCGTAGTATACGGCTGTTTGAACTCTGCTTCAACAAAACCGGAACTATCGTTTTTTAAATTCATTCTAAATCGATATTTGGGGCTCCCTGGGAACAAAAAACAGGAAACTGGTAACAAATTTAAAAAAAATCTCTGTTATTGTACCGATTTCGTACAAAATCGATATATGAGGATCCCTAAGATCACAAGACAGGAAACTGTTACCAAAATTTAAAAAAATCAGCGCCATTTTGAAATGTTTGTTATTGGACCGATTTCAGTCAGCGCCGTTTTGAAATTCTCTGTTATTGTACCGATTTCGTTCAAAATCGATATCGGACGATCCCTGGGATCACAAAACTGGAAACTGGTACCAAAATTTAAAAAAAGTCAGCGCCATTTTGAAATTCTTTATTATCGTACTGATTTCGTTCAAAATCGATATCTGACGATCCCTGGGATCACAAAACAGGAAACTGGTACCAAAATTTAAAAAAAGTCAGCGCCATTTTGAAATTCTTTATTATCGTACCGATTTCGTTCAAAATCGATATCTGGGGTTCTCTGGGATCACAAAACCGGAAACTGGTACCAAACTTTAAAAAAGTCAGCGCCATTTTGAAATTCTTTGTTATCGTACCGATTTCGTTCAAAATCGATATCTGGGGTTCCCTGGGATCATAAAATAGGAAACTTTTACCAGAATTTTAAAAAAGTCAGCGCCATTTTGATATTCTCTGTTACTGTACCGATTTCGTTCAAAATCGATATCTGGGGTTCCCTAGGATCACAAAATATGAAAATTTTACCAGAATTAAAAAAAGTCAGCGCCATTTTGAAATTCTCTGTTATTGTACCGATTTCGTTCAAAATCGATATCTGAGGATCCCTAAGATCACAAAACAGGAAACTGGTACCAAAATTTAAAAAAATTAGCGCCATTTTGAAATTCTTTGTTATTGTACCGACTTTGTTCCAAATCGATATCTGGGGTTCCCTAGGACCACAAAACAGGCAACTGGTATTTAAATTTAAAAAAATTAGCGCCATTTTGAATTTGTGTTTTGTGATCCCAGGGACCGTCAGATATCGCTTTTGAACGAAATCGGTACAATAACAAAGAATTTCAAAATGGCGCTGAGTTTTTAAAATTTTGGTAACAGTTTCCTGTTTTGTGGTCTAAGGGATCCTCAGATATCGATTTTGAACAAAATCGGTACAATAACAGAGAATTTCAAAATGGCGCTGACTTTTTTTTAATTCTGGTAAAAGTTTCATAATTTGTGATCCTAGGGAACCCCAGATATCGATTTTGAACGAAATCGGTACAATAACAGAGAATTTCAAAATGGCGCTCACTTTTTTAAAATTCTGGTAAAAGTTTCCTGTTTTGTGATCCCAGAGAACCCCAGATATCGATTTTAAACGAAATCGGTACGATAACAAAGAATTTCAAAATGGCGCTGACTTTTTTTAAATTTTGGTACCAGTTTCCTGCTTTGTGATCCCAGGGACCGTCAGATATCGCTTTTGAACGAAATCGGTACAATAACAAAGAATTTCAAAATGGCGCTGAGTTTTTAAAATTTTGGTAACAGTTTCCTGTTTTGTGGTCTAAGGGATCCTCAGATATCGATTTTGAACGAAATCGGTACAATAACAGAGAATTTCAAAATGGCGCTGACTTTTTTTTCATTCTGGTAAAAGTTTCATAATTTGTGATCCTAGGGAACCCCAGATATCGATTTTGAACGAAATCGGTACAATAACAGAGAATTTCAAAATGGCGCTCACTTTTTAAAATTCTGGTAAAAGTTTCCTGTTTCGTGATCCCAGAGAACCCCAGATATCGATTTTGAACGAAATCGGTACGATAACAAAGAATTTCAAAATGGCGCTGACTTTTTTTAAATTTTGGTACCAGTTTCCTGCTTTGTGATCCCAGGGATCGTCAGATATCGCTTTTGAACGAAATCGGTACAATAACAAAGAATTTCAAAATGGCGCAGATTTTTTAAAATTTTGGTAACAGTTTTCTGTTTTGTGGTCTTAGGGATCCTCAGATATCGATTTTGAACGAAATCGGTACAGTAACAGAGAATTTCAAAATGGCGCTGACTTTTTTAAAATTCTGGTAAAAGTTTCCTATTTTGTGATCCCAGGGAACCCCAGATATCGATTTTGAACGAAATCGGTACGATAACAAAGAATTTCAAAATGGCGCTGACTTTTTTAAATTTTGGTACCAGTTTCCTGTTTTGTGATCCCAGGGATCGTCAGATATCGATTTTGAACGAAATCGGTACAATAACAAAGAATTTCAAAATGGCGCTGATTTTTTAAAATTTTGGTAACAGTTTCCTGTTTTGTGGTCTAAGGGATCCTCAGATATCGATTTTGAACGAAATCGGTACAATAACAGAGAATTTCAAAATGGCGCTGACTTTTTTTTAATTCTGGTAAGTTTCCTATTTTGTGATCCCAGGGAACCCCAGATATCGATTTTGAACGAAATCGGTACGATAACAAAGAATTTCAAAATGGCGCTGACTTTTTTTTTAATTTTGGGTAAAGTTTTCTGTTCAGTGATCCCAGGGAACACCAGATATCGATTTTGAACGAAATCAGGACGATAAAAAAGAATTTCAAAATGGCGCTTACCGTACTAAAATTATTGGGAAAAAGTTTGTTAGTAGGATTGTTCTTTAATCACGCCGTAACAGATTAACGTATTGACCTAATTTTTTGCATAGGTATAGTTGGCTTTAATAATAATTGAGTGTAGTTAAGGGCTCTGGAGTGTCATAGACTTCAATTAATACATTCTTACATACATCCAACATACATACACACTCACACACACACACGCATAGGCATACATAGACTCCTAATCTCGTACCCTTTCCTTTTGGCTTTGCTGTTATCGGGTAAAAAAAAGGGTAATTGAGAACTTTCTTCTTTGTGTCGTAAACAATATCAAGTTTTATCAAGCGCAGTATACAACACGGTGTTAATTTTGTCGTAATAAATTTCATGCAAAAAAGCGATACACCCACCCGTTCACGAGCGCATCTCAGCGCGTACTGAGCGCCAAACGCCAAGCGGCCGGCTTCTTTCCATAGAAAATGTATGAAGAATTTTTTGTGTTGACACATAAATGACAAAGTATTTATTTGTATGCATAATGTTCCAGCATTTGGGTAGAGGACTATATAAGCCCCACTCTTTTGTTATTTTCAAGTTAAAATATGTAGCTGATCTAGCTTTATGGGTTCCTATCCAGACCCCATTTTTCGTCATTTTCAGCAGTTCTTGCGTTCGTAGAAACGTATTTATTCCGAAAATTTGTATGGGAGTGTGCATTTTTTATGGGGTCTAACTAGAGATGAATACATTACCTTTAATTTAATACCATAATATCCCAACAGCTGTTATTCCATTTATCTATAAATGGTACTTGAAAAAGTATGATATCTGTATAAGGGGCCTTAATTTACCGGGATAAAAAGTACATATAATCAGTTTGAATCACTCTATCTATTAAAAAAAACCGCATCAAAATCCGATGCGTAGTTTTGAAGATCTAAGCATACATAGGGACAGACAGCGGGAAGTGACTTTGTTTTATACTAGGTATGTAGTGATACTGTTTTGCTTATAACACAAATAACTGTAAAAATTTAGAGATGCGTGCCAAGGATCGAACCCCAGACGCCCCGAATAGGAGGCAGACGTCATAGTCACCAGGCAATCACCGCTCATATTAAGTTATACGGTAAGTATACCTACTTAGTTTTAAAAAACAACATTTCGTTAACATAACCTCATAACTAGGTATCATGAAGTGCTTAATAATACGTCACCGTAAGATTGTAAAAACCGTTAGATTATAATCTAACTCGCGAAATTCTAAACTGTCGAAAGATTAGAATTTAACGCATTATTTTCCGGTAGATTGTAATCTGATAGGTATTTAAACCCGATTATTTATGTCGAACCCTAACCGAACCTACAAGAAAGAGACAAGAAAACGTAAATAAAATGAATATTTCAAAAATTGACCCTCAGAACATTGAACAATTTACAATCTTTCGGCAGTTTAGAATTTCGCGAGTTAGATTATAATCTAACGGTTTTTACAATCTTACGGTGACAGATATATAAAATAGTTGATTTTACGGGTTTAGGACCTATACATTAATATGTTATTATTGTACTTACATGGAAGTTTTGACGTTGCGAAATTCTGCTGAACAAAAGTCTTTGTTTGATGCATGATAGGTACCTACTCACCCAGCATCAGCAAATCAATCCTGGGCAAATTAGAGCTAGTCGCTTTGGTAAATCATTGATATCCATGGGTAACGATTTTTAATTTCTTGATTTTGGATTGTAAAACAAAACTAGATTATGGAAATAATATTTGGGAAACAAAAAAACGAAAATAATTGATAAACATTTAAAACACCTGTACATAGGTACTTAAAGAGATTATTTGTCGATTGTCAAAGCTCGAAAACAATTGTGACGTCATTCGCTTCAGTGGTGTTTTATACATTATGGCGGATTGCTGTATTTTATAGTTTTATTTTATCAAAATAAATAACAATCTCACTCGAAATAGAAAAATAAATACGTTTTTTATAATCCATGAATTCCTATTTCATTAGATAAATTCATAATTTCATTGATTCATGGATACTGTCATCATTCAGCTAGTTTGTATATTGGTGCAATCAACAGGTAGGTACTTAGGCCGTCTCACCTGCCAGTGTCACTACCGTCTACCATGCAATGATTCACGCCATTTCCAACACATGCTTTCGTGAGTTCAAATCATTTGACATTTCATGCATTAGTGTAGCCTATTCATTGTATGGTCATTCGTCCACGGGAATTACCACTGAATTACTATGATGGTACAACCTTGAAAGTCGAGTGGGGTTAAACTAACTAGTCAGATATTTACCAAGAGATTTTGATACTATAGGTACGTGCTCCTATAACGTTTATTCGCATTTTGGAATCCAATACTTTGGTTCTATACCAATGCCACTTACCAAATCAAAAATTGCTACTAACAATCCATATCAATAGTAGATATATAAATGCGAAAGTGTATCTATCTGTCTACCGTTTTTGATGATACTTATTTGGTATTGGGTAGATAGGTTTGCATCCCGGGGAAGGACACAGGCTACTTTTTATCCCGGAAAATTAAAAAGTTCGCGCGTTAATCTAAAAACCTTAATAGACGAAAAAAGTCGCAGGCATCATCTAGTCTAAACAAATATTAAAAATGCGAAAGTTTGGGTAGATGGATAGATATTTGTTACTCAATCACGCCAGAACGGCTGAACGGATCTGGATGAAATTTCATCATAACACATAGGGTTCTGGAAAAGAATACCTGTAGGTATTAACTATTAAGTTCACCCGTGTGCATTGTTATTTATGCCACATATGACTCCTGTTATCCCGGCGCTTCTGTCACCTAGGCAGTTTGGCTCATTGCTATTGGTGGTGGTGATGGAGGCGACAGGGTAGCATACCCTTGGGGTAAGCAAACGTGTGGCACAACTGGAAAATAAATGCTTTTTCTTTCTTTCTTTTTTTCTTTCATTGTATTGTATGTGAAATAAAGAATTTAAAACAAACAAAGCTTCTATTTGTCTCGGAAAATTTAAGAGGTCCCGCGGGAACCGAAAAGACCTAGGCGACTCCTCTGAAACTGAAACACACTCTAAATACTCGTACATTTCACTCCATCCTACTATTTTAATGGGCAAAATATAGACCATATTATTATCTAACATCAGTAATATTGGGGTTACCACGGTACCAATTCGTCCACTAAATCATATCATCTTTTAACACTTAACATTGATATAACTGTCTACCCAGAACTTTCAAACATCCTAATTTCTACGTCGCACTGTAGACTAAGCCATTAGATCATCGGACTAAGGTATCTCCCGCCTTCCGTCTCCCCAACAATGGAATTCTGAAGAACGCAACCGGACTGATCTTAGATAATACAGGGAAAACGCTCTTCCACGAAACCTGGTGACGTGTAGTGAAGGTGCAGCGAACTGGGGGCATACTACCAGCGTAAAGCTGTATTGTTTTAATATTGTTGATGTTTGTGTTTTAGGATTATAATCCTTATCATATGGAAATCAAGGCATGCGACATATAATTGTCATTTTGAAATAATACTGCTATAAGCGATGGAAGTAACCCCCCCTGAACACTGTTACACAATATAAAGTAACTATATATAGGTATTAGTCATCGGTATTGGTAGCCTTGCTTGATGGCCCAATTGACTTGAAGTTTGAACGTGCTCATTGCACGTCAGTATAGCGCCTTTTCCAATCCAATCCAATCTATTATGTCCTCAAATAAAAAGGAAAGAAAAAGCTTTATTTTCAAAAAAAAAATATTTTCTCTGGTATGGTCTGGTTGGAGGCTTCGGCCTTAGCTAGTTAACACCCTACGACGTACCGCCAAGCGATTTAACATTCCGTTGCGATGCTGTGTACAGAAACCGATTAGTGGTATGGGTTTAATATAAGTGCCGTACCCCTAACAGGTTAACCCGCTACTATCTTAGACTGCATCATCACTTTAAAAAACATTTGAATTTAATCAATCAAGAGTTAAAATATATACCTAACTCTACAAACGTTTTCCTTTAGAAGATTTCGATTGAAGTCGAGAACTACTCGTGACGTCATACAGTACGGCGCCAAGCCGTGACGTCACGCAGCCTTGGCCCATTCATGAAAACTGCAATTCACGACGACGCGGACGCTTTTCACCGGACTTACTTCGCACCTGTGTGAAATAATGAATGATGTTTTGTAATAAATATGCATGGATACTTACAAATGTAAATTAATAAAATGGTTTTTATTAAGTAGGGGATGCCCGCAACTTCGTCCGCGTCGTTACCTCAAATAGGTTTTTGACAAATTCCTTAATTTTGTGTGGTAAAAAGTAGCCTGTTTACTTCCCCGGAATGCACCTTATATAAACTCGCCGGCATATTTAGCGGAACATAAAAAAAAAGGTTTGATATCAGTATCATATAAGGTTGCTGGCTGGTTTATACGTCATTTAATTTAAAAAGAAATATTTTCAAATTAAGAAAACAACTGAACATCACATTTTATGCAATTGTTTTAATTTTATTCAAATACACCTTATCTGGAGCGAACTTCGAGTATTTCTTCCTTCTGAGTTTGATTTAAAATTTCATTGAAATACTGGTTTTTGTTAGTTTTTTTTTAATCGCGTATCTTTCTGGAGTTGATGACTGAATTATGCCTGACTTAGCCCCAACGGAGATTGCCAGGGCACTCGAAATGCGAAGAAATGGTCAAACCTACAGAGTGATATCCGGAGATCTTCGTCGACCAGTTTCAACGATCCATCGCAGTATGTGAGAAGAGAAAGTGTACTTATGTGAGAAGAGCAGGACAAGGCAGAAAAAGACGCACTTCGAGTAGGGATGATCGTTTCATTCGGCTTCGTGTACGTAGGAACCCCCGTTTGACGGCCGTCCAATCCCGACATGAGTTAGAAGCAGTGCGGGGTGTAACCGTAAATGAGCGTACGGTACGAAGAAGGCTCGAAGAAGCTGGTCTGGGTTCATTTGTGCCCGCCAAGGCTCCAAGGCTCGAGGTAAATCATCGTAGAAACAGGTTAACTTTTGCTCAGGAACATCGACTTTGGAACGCGGACCAATGGAGTAAGGTATTGCTTAGTGATGAGTGCAGAATTCTCTTAAATCAAATTGACGGCAAGCAAAGAATATACAGACGCAAAGGAGAACGATACATTCAGACAAATTTTGAAACTACAGTTGCATACGGTGGTGGATCAATAATGGTTTGGGCGGGCATTTGTTTGGGAGTTCGCACAGACTTGGTAGTGATTGACAGAGGGAGTCTGACTGCAGACCGCTATATCAGAGAAGTTTTAGAAGAAAATTTCGTACTGTTTGCCCCATATATCGGTGAAGATTTTGTTTTTATGCAGGATAATGCTCGCCCGCATACCGCTCGGGTAACTCAAGCTTATCTTAATGATATGAATATCACTGTTATGGAGTGGCCGGCGAGATCACCGGATATGAACCCAATAGAGCACGTTTGGGACTTGCTGAAAAGAAAAGTTAAGTCCAGAATTCCAGCTCCTGCCAACGTGGGAGAACTGCGAATCGCCGTAGTTGAGGAATGGCGGAGACTATCCCAGGAGACCATCGATAACATCATTCTCAGTATGCCTAGACGGGTAGAAACTTTAATAAGAGCACGTGGAGGAAATACGCGATATTAATCACCATTTTTCTAATTTAATTAATTGTTATTTTAATATTAAATTTCACTTTTCCCGGTTACATGAAAAGTTCAAAAATGTACCATTTTTCACAAATAGCCTTTACTCGCAAAATCTATTCTTAATGTGATCTCATTTTAAGTAAAACAAATGAAACTTTTGTTGGAGAACAATCCAGAAGTAGGTATTATAATAAAACACTTTTAATATATTTGTACTCTAACCACGAGAGATTTAATGTAATTAGTTAATTTATAAAACTCAGTTAAACAATACTATAGTATCAAATCATTTTACCAGGCTGCAGTTACTACCGCAGCTCGTAAACAAGGTAACGATCTAAACACCGAAGGTATTCAATAATCGTTTGAGTCTCGGTGGAGACTGCCTACCGATGGTAAAACATTCGTATTTATACAAGTTATTCCAATATGGCGTCGGGAACGAACTGACGAGTGAAATACATCGAAAGAGTCAAATATCAGTACAATCGAACCTTCATCAATAAATAAATTAACAATCTTTTAACTTTTGTAACAATTAATTTCAACTGTAAACGCAAAGCTGACACTTTAAATAAGAAAAGAAGTGTAGTAAGTAGATTAAATAAAACCATATTTTTTTAATTATGGACCTTTTTTTATGTTCAGCTAAATATGCCGGCGAGTTTATTATGTATCTCCAAGTACCGTCAACATAGTTTGAAAAGATGGGATGTGAAAGCGTAGTAAGTATAGCTCTAGACTAGAGTACAGATGTGTGCGAACGCTTAAAGCAATACTAAAGCAATATTGCCTACTCTAAAAGACTGTTTGTTGTCACGTACCTTGACGTCAATAAAATAAGGATTATAATTCTAAAACACGAAATTCAACAATAATGAAACAATATGGCTTTATGCGTTGGCAGTATGGCCCCAATGCTTGGCTGCAATCACACTGCAAGTAATTGTGCAGCTTGAAATGGAGCGCATTTTATAGATGCTTATCTATGCTTATTATAAACTGTCGAAAGATTATAATTTAACGCATTATTTTTCCGTAAATTGTAATCTGTGAGTTATATTAATCCGATAGAACCGAAGTGCACTACCTGATTATTTATGTCGAACCCTAACCTAACCTACAAGAAACAGACAAGAAAACGTAAATTCAATGAATATTTCAAAAATTGACACTCAGAACATTGAACGGTTTACAATCTTTCGACAGTTTACAATTTCGCGAGTTAGATTATAATCTTACGGTGACATATACATTCTTGACTCAAAGTTACCGAGAGAAGGCGACGAGAAAATCTGAACCCGGATATTGGACTTAATTTTTTTATTATTTTACTAGATGATTCCCGCGACTGCGTGGATTAAGATTTTTTAATTCCCGCAAGAACTCTTTAATTTTCCGATATAAAAAGTAGCCTGTCCTTCCGCGGAATGTTACCTACCTCTATACCAAATTTCATCAAAATCGATTGAATAGATGGGCCGTGAAAGCGTAGCAGACAGACAGACACACTTTCGCATTTATAATATTTAGTCTGGATATGGATTTCGCGGAATTAATAACATCAATAAATTTTATGATGTGATAAGGTTGGTATGATATATATTTCCTGTGCAATATGGATATAAAGATTACGAAATTAATATCTTTAAACCGACTTTTTTGGTCGGAATCAGAAAATCTTTATCCACGCGGACTAAATCGCGGGCATCATATAGTGAGATAATAATTACAACATACCTACGAGTACAACTGTGACATTGTGGTTTCTTTATACCTATTAAATTTAATCAAGAAAATTGACTCCGAGAAATTATTATCTATGCATTATCGATTCAATTAAATGCAGTAAAGTCCGTAGACCGTACTTACCTACTGCCGCGCCGTCAATTTTCTTTAACATGGAATTATTATGGAGTCTTCTAGAAACTGTTAGATATTATTAGTAGCCAAAGTTCTATCAAAGAGCATTAGATCTAAGAGAGAACAGACATTAAAATCTAAATTGAGAGAGAATCTCTAATACCTAATACTTATTAAGTACCAAAGATCTATAATAATTAGATATCAAGTCCATGATATTTTGAAACATGTGTTAAATCCCAAATCAGGTATTTAATTTAATAGAACCCGGAATTATATGTCAAACTTGGAGATTGCTGAAAATCTGTCTTCTTGCATCCGTTCCCATCACTAGGAAAATCCAAAGTAGTGAAAAACTAGTTCTGATTGGAATTTATTTATTATTATTAATAAATAACCTACCTAACCTACCTAGGTAGGTACTCTGCCAATTATGTTTCTCTCAAACTTCAAAAATTTTCCTCATAAAGTCTTTTATAATGATTTAGATTTCATAAAAACATGGCTAACAACTGTCAAAATAATAGGAAATCCCATGTAAGTGGGATGTAGGTACAAACAATGTACCTACATGTCTGCCTTCTCAATAACTTTCATTGAAATATTTCCCCGTATCATCAGATAAACATGTAACGACAAGTGTGTGAGTGACCGCGGAGTGATCTTAGTGGCACGTACCGCTATCGATGAGTTATCATGCTAAGGTGAAGTACCTTTTCAGTATAAACAGTTAATTTTATATCGATTTATGATGATTATGAAAAGAATACCTTAGTGTTACCAAGTTCCCTAGATTTTCAAGGACATCCTGAAATTGAAATGGTTTGTGGTGCTTTTCGGGAGAAATGAATTTAAAAAAATTTGCTAAAATGCCCAAGCTTATAAGATAAATAGAAAACAAGAGATGTTCGCTCACGATTTGATCAAAATCTGAAATTAGCTGTTTGGGAAAGTACCTACCTAGTTCAATGATTAGCCCGAGATTTCTCGTGACGGTTAAATAAAGTCACTTTTCATGAGATCCTGTAAAATGGGTCTTTTATTGCACTTATTTTTAGGGTTCCGCAGCTCAAAAGGAAAAAACGGAACCCGTATTAAGACTACTTTGTTGTCCGTCTGTCTGTCTGTCAAGAACCTTGTTCTCAGGAACGCACTGAAATTCATATCAAATACTCAAGTCTACTGTCCCTTAGAGCTGTGAAAAAATCAAACTTCTAAGCCAACGCAATCAAAAGATACCTACACCCGTTTATGCTGCAAATTTTCGAGACTCGCAAGGGAATCAAAACCTACAGGGTACTGGTGAACTCAGAATCTTGAAATTTGGTACGAAGCAACGTCTTATATCACAGATAAAGGAAAAATTGCAAAAACCATAATTTTTTTGTTACATCATATGATCATATACGTACTACAAATAATTTTAAACTTACTTTGTATCTGTTTACTGTGCTACAGGTTTGTACGGACCCCTCGGTGCACTAGTCCGACTCGCACTTGGCCGGTTTTTCCTTTATTCTCTCGAATGAAGAAGAAAAACGTAAGTAAGTGTAAGACGTCTATTTTCATTGTGAACTAATTTGGACAGATGTGAAAAACTTCGCTTCACCGCATGATAAAAATATGGAAGTCATAAAAATTATTCAATTTATATGAATGAATCAATTTATGAGAATAACATTGCAGTATCTAATAGATATTTTGGTTTTTGCTGTCGTCGCAGCGGCCCACAGAAAATTCGTGTCGTCTGAAACGCTGAAGTCATACTTTGAATCAAATTTAGATATATGTTGTTACATGTAAATAAAAAATATAAATAATAATAAATAATATAGCCTTTATTACTGAATAAAGATTTACAATAATATTATTTACATTCACTATTTAAACTTCTACATCTATCTTACATATTATATATAGTATTAGTTATAACAAAACATAACCTATTCTGCTACTTAACGTACGTACGCCCTTTGGATGAAGGCCTGCTTCAGTCGTTTCCATGTGTTTCTTGTGCTAAGCTTTGCCAATTAGCTCCCATAAATTTTACAAAATCGTCACGCCATCTTATTCTTTGTCATCCTCTCGATCTTTTTCCATCTCTGGGATACCATTCTGTTACTCTCTTTGCCCATCTTGTTTATGCCTACAAATATGTCCAGCCCATTTCCATTTTATTTTCGGATTTTTCCTCGATCTACTATTTTAGTTTCATTTTTTAGTTTTTCGTCAGTAAATTTTGTCTGATCAACATGCTTCTTTCCATCGCACGCTGGCATATTGCTAACTTCAACAATAATTTATTCGTTAATGTCCAGGTTTGGCTACCGTATGTTAATATAGGCAGTACACAGTTGTCAAAGACAATACTTTTTGCTTGTGTTTCATTGGCTGTAGGCCAGTTTTAATAGCATTTATAACGAATGAAGGCTCTAGTACCGCTTTGGAAGGCAGAGGTCGACCCAGAACCTCATGAGTTTGACTGTTCGAAAGGCATACTTGATAGTTTCTTTCACTAATTTACTAAATACTTCACTTTGTTTTTTTTTTTGCTGAGCTCAAAGTAGATTGCTTCCGTATGTTGAAATAAAATGAAATATAGAATAATTATCCTTGCTTTAGTTTTTTAAATTAGGTATTATTGATTACATAATTATTCCTTACTTTTTTTTTTATTATATTGAAAATAATACAATAGAACTTAATGCTAGCTAGCCTAACCTAATTACTATATAAATCATGCCCACGTGGAATCGTAGCAAAAACGCTGGCTGCATTTCCGCGCTGGACAGCCAGGCTGTCCGTCACCAGATGAGGCAATTAACCGCGGTGAAATAAAAAAAAATTTGGCACTAAGACTCCACGGCCCTAGGGTCTCCACGGCAAACGGAACAAATATGTAACTCTCTATGAGAGAGGCATACTTCCGCCGCTTGCTGGTTTCAGCCTTTTCTGCTGCGGCTCCCGGCCTTCCCGGACACGGGGCCAATGTGTCTACGCATGTTGCGTCCCACATTAGCGCCCGTCCCCGTTCCCAGGGAACCAGCTTCAATCCATTAGGTCTCTTGCCATCATCCCGACTAATCCCTGCCAGCAGGATCAATCAGGAATATCTATGGTGGCAAGAGCCCTTTTGATCATATCATTGAAAGGGCCATGCCGAAAAAACCTATCAGCGCTCCTTTGGCAAGAGAGTCCGTGAATTCCAAATTTATCGACCTCTTTTCCACACGAATATGTGTGCTCGAAGCACAGGGATGTTCCCAATCTGAGAGCCACACGAAAACTTTCATTATCTAAAAGAGTGCCGACATTTTTAGATGGCAAGGCATGAAGCCAATACCCGGATTCTTTTTCAGATAAGGCTAGAAGCCTTGCTCGATCTCTTTCACTTGTAAGATTTTGAACCAAATTTTTATGTGTCTGCCGAACCAACGGCACATCCCAAAGTTTTTGTGTGAAACATTCCTTCGGGATATCGTCATTGGGACACCTCACCTTCCAACTCTCTAAGGCCTCTGTTGCATAGGTCAACGAACTGAATTAGAATTAAGAATCTGAAAACTAAGCTCTTTTATACTATGCACAGAGGATAGAAAAGCCGGAAGAGCAACACTGGAAATTTTTCTCATGCCTATGCCACCATACTTGACCGGTAAAGTAGCTTGATTCCAGGACTGATCATCAAAAGATAAATTTAGATTTTTTTCTAGCGTATCTCTTAAGGTGGCATCCATGATATCGAGTAGTCCAGGAAATTTCCAAATTGGGCTCGCACGGAGAATATAAATTAATTTAGATACAAAAAGGCAATCTTTTAGGATCGAAAATGCAATGTGAGAATTTAGAGCGCCCAAGTTGTCAGAATGTGCCGAAAATGTTCTGACTTCTTTGTCCAACATTGGTTGTATGGCTTCGTTTGCAAAAGAGGAGCACCAAGAAGACAAAGTGAATGTTTATCAAGAATCTTAATATTAGGGGCAATTTCATTAAATAATTCAGAGGCCGATGATATTCTATCTTGCGATAGCTTTTCTGTGACAAACAGTTCACATTTGGAAAAATTTAGTTCTAGACTAATTTTGCCAAATTGTTGCTTAACATTGTTAAGATCTTTAAGAACGTCATCCACGTTGCCTCCAATGGTTCCATCGTCAAGATACCATAATATGTTAAATTTTGATGTTAAATTTGAGATATGGTTGTGGATGCCTAAGCTGAACAGGGCTGGACCTAAAGGATCCCCTTGCTGAACACCTACAGAGGACTTAATATCTATCCTTACTTATAATGTTTATGTAAATATGCTGGGCAGATTCTAGTAAGTTCATGATCTACTACTAGTTCATGGCAGTTTCTGTTATATTGTGTGTATCATTTACGAGAATTTAGATAAAATTTGGTTGCTTTTTATAATCCATCATGGCATTATCATCTCTAAGAAGCGGACAGGAATATGAATAGAGTTATGCAGGTGTGGCCGCTGTCACCAACCGAGAAGGGGTTCTCGATAATCACGAAGCCTTCCTTTTGTAATTACGTTTATTATCTGAATTTAATTACAAATTACTTGATACTTAATTAATTACACGATAAATGTTTATATTAATTCGCGGATAATTATGATTACGTAGTGCGAAGTGAGTTAAAGCTTCAGCACGGCGCGAAAGACAGAGTCTCAGCCGATTGTAGACTGTGCACTGTCTGATGAATCACCCCACTGTTCCCGGAGGATCTTGTATATATATCCCGCATCGTAGGGTTGTGGTAGGGATGATCGCTAGCACTCACGTAGGCCATGGGAAGATTCCAGCATGTTCCTCTGATAAGTAAAATGTTTTCTTGAAATTTATGGCTTGCAGTCACCGCTTGCAGTGGTTCTGGTTTAATGCGTAGACGTAATCTCCAGACGTCGCGACAGTTAGCTATTGAGATAAAGTTTCCATAGAATGTGCGTCGTTTATCAGTTTTGCTATGACAGACATGAAGCAAACTGGGTCCAACTTGCATTCGCGTTTATCTTAAAAGGTTTTTTTGTGTATGTGCGTCTGTTTTATGCTAGTACTTGGAGTACTTGGGAGGTCTGCTTTCTTTACACCTCCCCCCGTAAGAGAGAGCTTAGGGTGTAACTTGTTATGCCCGGGCTCTCAACATCATTGTTTCCTTCTTGTTGTACTTTACTTTTATTCTTGTTGCGTTTATTAATGTAGTAGATGTAGCAGATACTGCAAATTATTAAAGTTAATGTTATTATTGTCCAAATGCTGGGTATCCATACGTGATGAGTGATGTTTATATCTTCTTTTAATGGTTTTAACTTCAGTGATTCCCATTCTTCAGTAGGCCGATAGGTAGTTTGTTTTTCTTTTAAATGCATTTGGATCTGCTGGATCTCTTCTTTGAATATTGATGTAATTTTAGATATGACTTTTGTATGAAAACTTGCCATGGTAAGCTCGCAACCTGGTTCTAATTGAAGCTTGTAGGGTCCCTTGATGATTTCGTAGTATGTTTCGTTGCATATAATTTTAACTCGTTCGGTATTCTTTGAAAATAGAAGAAATGTTCCGTCACCAACAGTTTCTATCGCTTCATTTTCTAATAACTTTGTTATGGTGCATGTGTGATTCTTCTTCGTGTAGAGAGCTTGATGTATGCAGTCTGGAGTCTTGTTGCTGTCCTTCCACCAGATTTGATGACACACGAGCGTTTTTTCTTTCTTCTTACATTGAGCAGTGTTTGGGTAGGCATACCAAGCGTCCTTTATGAGGATAATTGGATGTTGGACTTCTAGGATATGACCATCAGGATTTGGGAATGGGATTATATTGTATGCATGACCTTTTGATTTCAAAATGGCTACTTTTGCAACAAAGTGAATGATATTTTGCGTAGTATAGACGAATATTGAGTCAACCTTATCGCTATTAATGTCATCAAATATATCTCTATAGGCTATTCCTGGCTTCGCTAATGTAATACCTAATTCTAGCATATTTACGATGTCCTCACATAATATAAGGCTAGTTAGGATATCTAAATTAATCTTATTAGTATAACTTATCTCGTAGAGTATTCTTAAATCTTTTTTAATGCTACTTAATCTAATTTCTATTTTATCAATCGTCTCATTAATGTTTCGATATAAAGAAACGTCGTTATTTTGCAGTACTTGAATACTTTTTTGTATTTGCTTTAAGTCGTTTGCGTCTGGGTTACCAGCGATAAACTTAATTATTGTTCCTAAACCATCTATCAATCCACGTTTCTTTCTAAAATTATGATTCATTAAATTACTAAGCTTGCCAAGTAAATGAACATATAAATTATTTAGGTAATGATTATCTTGATTATTTCTAGTTGACATTATTTTAGTCATCGATTCCAAGATTTCCGATAAATTACAACGTTTAGTGATATACTCGTATCCTTCGATTTCCATTATTGTACCAATTTTTTCAAAGTAAACCCCGTTAGGATTTTTCAGTTTAGTTATCTCGTAGCTCGCGCTGCCCTGGACGATGAACGTCCTGTAACAATAGGTCTCAATTTATTGGCAGCTCGTCTTTTACCCCTATTATCTAAATAAACTTTAGGAGCAGTAACGTCTCTTATGTACGTTTTTCTACGAGTGCTGAATACGTTCGCTTGTTTCTTTGATTTCTCTAATTTTTCCTGAGTTTCCATTTGAGGTTCTGGGAGTTCTGTGTTTTTATTGTATTCGTCGGTACGTTTTATTTGTGCTTCGCGTTTATTTTTATAAATGTGATAGTAAATTGTTTTTAAATGTTCGCGGTGTTTTATCAAAAGGTTGCTTAATAATTGCGAATCGTGAAGAAAATTAAATAACGGTTCTACTTCAACATGCCCAAATAATATCTCGTGAGGCGTTAATTTGGTATCTGACTGTATCGAATTGTTATAAGCAATCAGAGCTAGTTTCATTTTGTCTTCATGAGGCAACTTATTTTTATACTGTTCAGTTAATAATCTACAATGTTCTCTAAGCGTAGAGTGAAATCGTTCTACAATTCCATGTGAAGAAGGATTGTACGGAGTAGTAAAATGAATTTTTATTTTATATAAGTTAACGAGTTCTTTAAGTAAGGAAAATTCTTTTCCTGCGTCCGTTGTAATTTCCAAAGGAATTCCGTAACTAGCAAAAAATGACAAGAGTTTTGACATGACCGCTGAGCTGTTCTTATCTTTTATTTTTTTTACAACTGCAAAGCGAGAAAAGCCATCTATGATTGATAAATATAATTTTCCTTCAATGTCTACTACATCACAAAAAATATGAGTTAATGGTCGCATAGCTATAGGTGGTAAAAGCATTGGTGGTTTTATTGGATGTCGTTCATATTTACCGGCTTTACAAATAGAGCAATTACTAATATAGTTTCTAATATCTGACATGATATTTTTCCACCAGTACTTTCTACTAATATGCATCATGGTTTCTGTGATGCCACGATGGTTTGTTTTTCCTTCGTGGTAATTTTTCATTATTTCTACCTTTCTATCTTTGTCTGTTATCGTTTCAACTATTTCAGTGCAACGTGAAAGACGAATATCTTGATTGTATTCTTTTGTAAGTATGTTAATCATTTCTCGATATAATTCTTCAGTATAAAAGAAAGCGTAATATTGTACGTTAGGCTTTAAATATTCCCTAATAAAGTTCCTAAGTGCGTTTGCTGGTCTTTTTGAGGTATAGAGACTTACTTCTATTATTTCATTGCCATCTTCATTCCTAACTAACACACTATCTAACTGATTATGTAGTTTAAAATAAATTTGGTGTGGTTTTTTATTAATTACGTCTTGAATTATTGGTATTCCTGGGTGGATATTATCATCCTGTGAATGCTGGGTTTGTGAGCTTTCACGATCGATTTCCATTTCAACCTGTTCGTCGCAATCGCTACCGATTTGTGGTAATATCGATTCATTTTCGAGACAATTAATTTTTACTCGCGATAAGGCATCTGCGTTGGAATTTATGGCACCTTTTTTATATTTTATTTCAAAGTCATACTCTGCTAAACGTAATCGCCATCTAGTTAAACGTGAATTTGGGTCTTTTAAGGACATTAACCAAGTTAAGGGTTTATGATCTGTATAAATAGTGAATTTTTTACCATATAAGTAGGGTCTAAAGTATTTGCAAGCCCATACTATCGCTAATAATTCTTTTTCCGTGGTTGAATATTTATTTTCGGTATCTGATAATGTTCTTGATGCATAAGCTACCGGTTTTTCAATACTATCTTCTTTTTGAGATAAAACCGCACCAAGTGCTACCTCACTTGCGTCGGTGGTTAAAATAAAGGGTTGTTCAAAATCTGGGTATTTTAAAATCGGTTCATTAGTTATTATCGTTTTAAGCTTGTCTACGGCTTTTAAATATTCGTCATCAATTACAATTTTAGCACGTTTCTTTAAACATTTAGTCAAAGGTTTTGTAATGTGAGCGTAGTTATTAATAAACCGTCTGTAGTAGCCTGTTAACCCTAGGAAAGATTTAATTTCTTTTTCAGTTCTAGGTACAGGAAAATTTATTATATCTTGTACTTTTCGTTGATTTGGAGTAAGACCGTTAGGGGTTAATTCGTGCCCTAGATATTCTACGTGTTTCTTTAAGAATTCCGATTTGTCTGGTTGGATTTTTAAATTATGTTGGCGTAACCTATCAAATACTTTGCGTAATTTTTCTAAATGTTCTTCTAATGATGTTGAATATATATCAATGTCATCAAGGTAGACTAAGCATGTATTATATAAAAGATCTCGGAGAATTAGATCCATCAATCTTTGGAAAGTTGCGGGTGCGTTTTTCAAACCAAACGGCATTCGTAAAAATTCCCAATGGCCGTGATTTGTTGAAAACGCAGTTTTTTCAATATCGTCGGGATGCATTTCTATCTGATGATAGCCGCTCGCTAAATCTAATGTGGTGAAGTATTGAGCTCTACCTAACTTATCCAATATTTCTTCTATATTCGGTAATGGATATTTATCCTCTATTGTTTTCGCGTTTAATTGTCTGAAGTCAATTACTAGACGCCATTTAGTTTTTCCAGATGCATCGGGTTTCTTTGGTACAATATGAACTGGACAACTCCACGGGGAGTTCGACTCGCGTATTATGTTATTTTTTAATAACTCCTGTACCTGATTATCGATTTCTTGTTGCTGCTGTGGAGATTTTCGGTAGTTACGCACATAAATGGGTGTATCGTCTGTAAGTCTTAACTTATGTTTTACAGTATGAGTGAAACTTAAAGGGTCGTCACCTGTATGAAAAATGTCTTTATACTCATGGACTAATTTTGTAATTTTTGCTTTTTCTTCCTTATTCATGTGGTCCGTGCGAATTAGTAATTTATTTTCAGAGGAAGTGCAGTTAACCTTCACTCTTTCTAATTTATTTGAACTTAATATAAATTCGTTGGGTATGTCCCGCAAAAAATCGTCTAAATTATTTATTATGGAGACTGGTTTCGTACCTGTGTTTATCATTCCAATCCTAAATTCACCGTCTTGTACTGATACTAAACATTCGTTTACTAAGACACTCCTAGCTTCGATTTGAGGAACTAGGTAGTCGCCGTCAGGTTTTTCCGACACACAAGTAACAAGATTATCCGAGAGTGCGTCGATTTTTAAGACTCGCTCCGGATGATCAATAAAAATATTTATTATTTTATTTGGCGTAATAAATTGGCACGTTGAGAGATTTAATACGGCATTTATTTTTCGAATTATATCCACACCTATAATACCTGAGTACTTAGGGTCGAAGTCATATAACAAAAATTCATGATTTACTTCTTCGCCCAACGGTTTTAAACTTAAGTCAATGGCACCGCTATGCCTAGTAGAGTTATGTGCCGTTGTTATTGTAAATTCTATGTTTTTTATTTTTGTAATGTATTCCTGGTTCTTACGTATAAAAGAAGGCTTTATTAACGATCGTGTACTACCTGTGTCTATTAGAAATTTTCCACCCCATTCATCTATTACTAAATACGGTAAATAATCTTTTTCGAAATAGTTTAATTTTACTCTGGGGCCTGACTCACTAGATTCTCTCGAAAAAAATCGACACAATCACCATTGTTAGAATCTATATTATCAGAAATAATATTATTTACCCCTGCTGCATGCATTGGTTTATTTATTTGGCTCCTATAAGATTTTTTTCCTACAGTTCGCATACTAACATCGCTATCCAATTGGTCTAATTGTCGCGGTTGTTGCATATTTTGCTGAGGCGGGAACATTTTTCGCCACTGGTCAGGTGTTGGCCGCGGCATGTTTGCCCAGTGATTATTATTATTTTGTATTACTGGTCGAATATAATCGTTACTATTACTAAATACATTTTGATTACTAATTGGGTTCATATTAGTGTTAGGCCATAAGGGCCTAATTGGATAAGAAAATGGTTTCTTATTCCAATTAGATTTCTGAGGGAAATTATTATTTGAATAGCGGAACGATTTCCATCCCTCTGGTTTTTCTAATTTGTTAGCGAAATATTCTGGGTGTAATTCTAATTCGTGTTTAAGTTGGTTATAAGCCTCGTCGAAGGTGCTATGCTCTGCCGCTCTTATTAGTCTGTCTGTAGATAAGTCTAAGTTCTTACATAATTGGTCGATGCAAACATTTTCTAATATTGTTTGGGCCTGTTGATTTTTAGCTTTATTTTTAGCCGCGTAAAGTAAGTTTTTAATTTTATCAGCAAATTCTAATTGTGATTCTTTAAATGTACGTTTAATACGAGTTATTTCAGATATAACTTGTTCCAGTGACCTATTGTCTCCAAATTTCAAATTTAAAGCCTGCACTATTTCGTCTACCGTTCCATTAGGTACATGGGCCACTGCTTTAATAGCTTCGCCTCGGAGTTTGCTTTTTAAGATTATTGGAAATAATACCCTGGCCTCCGCATCAGCAGCCCTAGCTAACACAGTAACTTGTTCAATAAAAAAGTCTAATGTGTCCCGGTCGCCGTCGTATTTTGGTAAGTACTTTTCGATAGTTGTATGATTAAGTGCCATTTTGAAAAAGAATATCAAAGGGTAATGCACAAATATAATAAGGAAAAGAGCAATAAAGGAAAGGACACTTACAGGGCAGCCAGAAGGAATACTGCTGTCTTCATAGGGTAGGTCCTCCGCTTCTTTCGTCGAGCTTCTTTTCGTGTAGCCCGGTGTTCGTAGAAGTGGTTACCGCTGTCACCAGTTATGCAGGTGTGGCCGCTGTCACCAACCGAGAAGGGGTTCTCGATAATCACGAAGCCTTCCTTTTGTAATTACGTTTATTATCTGAATTTAATTACAAATTACTTGATACTTAATTAATTACACGATAAATGTTTATATTAATTCGCGGATAATTATGATTACGTAGTGCGAAGTGAGTTAAAGCTTCAGCACGGCGCGAAAGACAGAGTCTCAGCCGATTGTAGACTGTGCACTGTCTGATGAATCACCCCACTGTTCCCGGAGGATCTTGTATATATATCCCGCATCGTAGGGTTGTGGTAGGGATGATCGCTAGCACTCACGTAGGCCATGGGAAGATTCCAGCATGTTCCTCTGATAAGTAAAATGTTTTCTTGAAATTTATGGCTTGCAGTCACCGCTTGCAGTGGTTCTGGTTTAATGCGTAGACGTAATCTCCAGACGTCGCGACAGTTAGCTATTGAGATAAAGTTTCCATAGAATGTGCGTCGTTTATCAGTTTTGCTATGACAGACATGAAGCAAACTGGGTCCAACTTGCATTCGCGTTTATCTTAAAAGGTTTTTTTGTGTATGTGCGTCTGTTTTATGCTAGTACTTGGAGTACTTGGGAGGTCTGCTTTCTTTACAATAGACTAACACAAATATCCACAGTTGATAGGAGTTCCATCATCCTTGCTCTTAAAATTTTAGTAAACAGAAAGAAAGCCTTAATGAGATGAGATGTTCAATCAACATATAAAAGAAAAATAGGGAAAATCACTATAAAAAACTACTGTGACTGGTAGCCCGTAAAAAGATTTTTTCGGTGTGTCAATTCCAAGCATAATAAAATTATGACATTGAATCATCGTACTAAAGTTCCACATCAACGCATCGAATAGAGTAGGGTAATTCTTTGATTTAGAAACTACTTCAAGATAGAGTGTGAAAAGAACCGATGATCTAAATACAGGAACATTTAATGCCCACGCAATATCTACAGCCAGCTTGGCGCCTGAGCAGATCTTTTTAACTGAGATAATACTCGCATGAAACATCCATCAGTGCTGAGTGATATTATGCTTGACGTTAATAACTCAAACAAATTCATTATTTGATGTTACCGATGTTGGTCCGTGTAGATTTAGGTTTTATTTAAATCCCGCAGGTTCACATTTAACTTCCGGTCCGCTTATTGAGACGGGCTACTACGGAACCCTGCTCTGCGAATGGGCCGATTAGCACGTGGCTGATTTTTAAAAGACTTTCTGAGCACCGAATCTCAAAAATAGCGAATCAGGAACATTTAAATGCTGTCGAGTCGAGGACCCTGTAGGTAAGCTTGCATTTTTTCCAGCACGAATTTTATTCAACTAAACTGCCTTTGAACTTTAACAAAATCTTCGCAGATTGAAAACGCGTGGTGCCCCTGTGGTTTTACCCGCAATTAGAGATGTAGTGTGATAGGTCAGTGACGTCATTTCATCCGGTTACCAAGCCAATAGAGTCGTAACCGTCACTAGTAAACCCCAAGGTAAAGTCTATCCTATATGTGTCCTGAAGACAATACTACGAAGAGTAGACACAGAGAATACTCAGTAGGAACAGACGAGTCTCCGAAGCGTTTTGAACTGCTTACAGAAAGTAAGTAGGTACACAGACACACTTAATATTCCTGCTTACTACAAACTTAAGTGAAGGAAGGAACTACTTGTTCTTACGAGATATGGATCACGTAAGCGAAGTGTTAATACCAAGCTGTAGGCCAAAGTAGCGAATAGCCAGACGTCTTGTAAACTTTCACCTGACTCAATAATATGACATGCTTTGAGGGATATTATAGAAAGGAAGATAAGACTTTTGAGCGTGACGTTCATAATTTGTGCAGAGTACCAAATTTGATTAAAATGATTGAATTGAACTGATCTGAATATTTGAGGCCAAAGTCCACAACGCTGACCAAGTAAGTACAGATTGGTAGACTTTACATACGTGAATGGTGAACATCACGGAGAACTTTCAGACATGCAGATTTCCTCGCGATATTCTACTTCATCGTATTACGGTAGGTAATCGCGAATTACACTCCTCTCGATTCAAACTCGCATCAATATCAACATATTGTATAATAGTCGTAAGTATATCAACTACTTAAACGGAGTTCAAGATCTAGATCACATTAGCAAATATCACGTTGAAGTGAGTACCACTTACTACTCACGTAGCAACGTCGAGGCGAATTCCTTTCGAATTCGAAGTACTTTCACCTGACTACTGTTCTGATACAATTACCACGGCCTGTGACATCTGTACATTGTTAACATTTCCTACTTTTTACCTTGAACGTTTTATTCCACTGTAAGTTAGCCTTTGAATGCAATCTCACCTAGCGGTGACTTGGGAAGATGATAGTAACTAGCGGGCATGGCAGTTATATATTATTTAATACCCCATACCCATAATCGGTTTCTACATAGTATCGTTAGTGAAGAACGTCTTATTAGATGATGTATGTTTACCTATTAATAACTTGATAATAGTCGTTATAGGCCGCCAACCCGCATTGGAACAACGTGGTCTAAGCTCTAATTCCCTCTCTACAATGATAGTGGAGGCCGGTGCCCAGCAGTGAATGTATTGTAGTGGTTTATTAATATGGGCCTCAGAACTTGATGCCGGTTTTTTCGCTATCAGTAGCGCGTCGGCGGAGGCGCGTCGAGTGATGACACGCACCAACCACGTGTTATAAGTTACTCAGTAACCATACTTACTCGTAGTGAACAATTAAATCTTAATAATTAGTATATTTTGTAATTAGTATGGGCTACACATATATCTATATATCCCTCAATTAGTATAATATATATAATTTATATATACATATGTCACCGTAAGATTGTAAAAACCGTTATATTATAATCTAACTCGCGAAATCGCAAAGTGTCGAAAGATTACAAATTTAACGCATTATTTTCCGGTTCACTGTAATCTGTTAGGTTTATTAACCCGATAGAACCTAAGTGCCCGGCCTGCACTACCTGGTTGTTTATGTCGAACCCTAACCTAGCCTACATGAAACTGACAAGAAAAAACTGACCATAAATGCAATGAATATTTCAAAAATTGACACTCAGAACATTGAACATTGAACATTGAACGGTTGCGATTGAAGATTGTGATCTTTCGACAGTTTACAATTTCGCGAGTTATATTATAATCTAACGGTTTTTACAATCTTACGGTGACATATATATATATATATATATAAAATTTATATTTTGATTATATGTTTATTACTGGTTTATGTATTAGTATGTAGTTATTTGAATGTAAGTATATAATAGAACAACCTGCAGTCTATTCCCCTTTATTTTCTCCTTTTCCTAAGGTTACCTGATACAAAAGGCGGTAGAGATCGCCTAAGCGATGAGCTTAGGCGATCTCTACCGCCTTTTGTATCCTACTCCTGTCTGTCTTCATCTTATTTCCTATTTTTGTTTTTGTTATTTTTACTTTTTGTGGTGGTACAAATAAAGTATATAATAATAATAATAATCATCTTTGTGTTTTAAAAAATTACAATTTGTTTGTAAGTAAGTATGTGAATCAAAAAAAGAGAGAGAGGTGAAGTTCAAATATTAGGTAGATTAAGTACATACTTGAATGCTTACACATAGCTGATAGTGATACCTACGTCATCATCAATACTAGCCGCCATGTATATGACGGCAAATCTTAGGAAATTCCTCCTTGAAACTGTTTTTGAGGTCATCTAATGGAGAGCCTATAATGTCCTCCCGACTGAATTTCTGCCAGGCTGTGGCTGTGATATTAGCCATCCTCGTGGGAAACATTATAGTGCCCAAGTGTGT
Source organism: Erebia palarica (assembly GCA_964035005.1). Classification (NCBI taxonomy): domain Eukaryota; kingdom Metazoa; phylum Arthropoda; class Insecta; order Lepidoptera; family Nymphalidae; genus Erebia; species Erebia palarica. Next base: position 17,573,327 of record OZ035989.1, read on the forward strand.
GCGCATACACAGGTGCACTATCTGTTCCTTTGCTCTCATAACCCGATGGGATGGAAAATCAGATACGACCGGAGATATATCAAGATTATGTTGAGACTATAAATACATTAGCGACATTTTACTTACGAATATAAACAATTGAAATAAGTTATTTTTGCCGTGAGTGCTGTTATTTTTGGGACTGCCCCATTATATATAATATATAAACGCGAAAGCATGCGGAAGTTCGCATTCCAATGTAAAATTACTTATTAGCATAAAGTATTCCAACAAATAGTTTCAGTTGGCTATTTATACTATCTCGTTTTATCTCTTGTATCCGCAATAAGTAATCCGCATTTTCCAAATAATTATAGGATTGGAATTAAGAGAACGTTGAGGGGATTTTCTTTTTAACCGACTTCCAAACAGGTGGAGGTTCTCAGTTCGGCGCCTATTTCATTTATGTTGGTATATTTACCGATTTTAGATAATTAGAAACACGTTTTGACGACCATATTCGTAGCGTATAATCTTTAAATTAGGTATGTCATGTTGTTGACTCGTGCGCAACTCGATTCGTAAAAATATATGATTGTTTTGATTGTCTTAAAGATCATCGGAAGATTTTTATGATTTATCAGTTATATGGATAATGACGACCTCCCTGGCGCAGTATTAAGCGCTGTTGTCTCAACGTGCGGAGGTCCCGCGGGTTCGATCCCTGGCAGGGTCAATTTGGGAAATTGTTAGTTCCAAATTTTCCCTGGTATAGCCTGGTGGGAGGCTTCGGCCGTAGTTACTACCCTACCGGCAAAGACGTGCCGCCAAGCGACTCAACGTTCCGGTTCCTGTCCCGTCCCGTTCCGTGTAGAAACCGATTAGGAGTAGGGGTTTAATTTAACAGCCATGCAAACAGGTTAGCCCGCTGACAATCTTAGACTGCATCCATACTTACCATTAGATAAGAACGCATTCAAGGGCTAACTCGAAGTATATTTAAAAAAAAAGGATTTAAGGTCGTGGGAACTCCTGAGTTCCTGCTTCCTAGAGGTGAAGACGAGAGAAAAAGTTGTCCTTGAAGGTCACATTTCATCATGACTTATGCACTAAAGACGTCCATAGAAAACTAATAAGTAATTGTGACAAAAAAATTAAGAATAAGTAACCGGTATTGACCCATAAAGAGTGCTAGAAAATCAGCGACAAACAAGTCATACTTAATTAAAAAAAATAAAAAACACGACTGCCCTACCAAAAAACTAACTAAAAAGGTTAAAATATAAATTAATAAATCTAGTTAAATAGAATCTTATTCACATTTTTATTAAATAATATTTTTTTGTGAATCACTGGATATTGAACTATAGTGTTATATATTTTTGGAATCTACTCATCATTTTCTAGATGATGATTATATATTAAATGTTATTTTCGTTTTTTTTTCAAATTTATTCTTTAATGCGAGACCATGACCACCCCATCAATTTTTTTAAAATTTTACTAGCCTATGTCACCCGGTATAAGCTAGGGATAATAACGATACCTCATTTATCAAAATCGGTTCAGGCGTATAGAGAAGTTATAGTGGAATATACAAACTCACATACATTACATACATACTTAAATGAACCCTGGAAACAATATACTCCTTTTTCCAGGCAGTCGTATAAAAAACTAGCTGATGCCCGTGACTTCGTCCGCGTGGATTGAATTGTTTTTAATTATACGGGGTAGAAAGTAGCCTATATGTTATTGGCTATTGCAGACTATAATCTATCTCTGTGCAAAGTTCATCTAGGTCCATTTAGCCGTAATGGCGTGATTGAGTAACAACCATCCATTTGAGATTTTTTTGGTTCCCGCGGGAACTCTTTAATTTTCCGGGATAAAAAGTAGCCTATGTGTTATTCCAGACTATAATCTATCTCTGTATCAAAGTTCATCCAGATCCGTTCAGCCGTTCTGGCGTGATTAAGTAACAAACATTCATTTGAGGTTTTTTTGGTTACCGCGGGACTTCTTAAATTTTTCGAGATAAAAAGAAGCCTACTGTTTTATTTTTCAGACTACGATCTATCTCTGTGCCAAATTTCATCAAATCAATCCGTTCAGGTGTGATTGAGCGTCACTCGTTCGTATGGCATAAGTTTTTGTTCAATTCCCACAGCACTTCATTATTTTCCGGGATGCCTATGCCACCGTCCAGATCCTCAACTATACCCGCATGCAAAAAATTACGTTAATCTGTTGCGGCCTGATTGGAGGACTAACTATCTATTATAAGTCCTTGGGGATAAAATTTACAAAAAAATGTGAATCAGGTATTTCTTCATTTCAAACCGAAATTCCAAAAAATCCAACCAAGTTACCAAAAAATACCTAGTTTAATGGCTCTAACTTAAAAATTAATGACAGACTTTCTTACAAACTTTCAACCCCTATTTTACCCTTTTGGGAGTTAAATTTTGAAGAACTGTGAGACACGTACTTCTTTATTTTTTACCGAAAGTCAAAACGCTAAGCTTCGTTGATATAACTTGAGCAATATTTTTAGAAATGAAGGACTTTCATATACAAACTTTAACCCCTATTTTACCCTTTTCCGGGTTGAATTTTGAAAAATTGTGATACATGTATTTCTTCATTTTTAACTCGCAGTTTATATACCAAGTTTCATGGCTCTATCTTGAGAAATGAAGGACTTTCATTAAAAACTTTCAACCCCTATTTTACCCCTTTGAGGGTTGAATTTTGAAAAACTGTGACACACGTACTTCTTTATTTTTTACCGTAAGCCGAAAAACTAAGCTTCGTTGATATAACTTGAACAATATCCTGTGAAATTAAGGCCTTAAATACCAACTTTCATCCCCTATTTCACCCCTTTAAGGATCGAATTTTCAAAAATTGTGAAACATGTATTTCTTCACTTTTAACCCGTAGTTTACATACCAAGTTTCATGACTATAACTTCAGAAATGAAGGACTTTCATACAAACTTTCAACCCCTATTTAACCCTCTTGGGGGTTGAATTTTGAAAAACTGTGACATACGTTCTTCTTAGTTTTTTACCAAAAGCCGAAACACTAAGCTTCGTAGATGTAACTTGAGCAATATCTTGAGAAATAAAGGACATTCATACAAAATTTCAACCCCTATTTTAACCCTTCGGGGGTAACATTTTGAAAAACAGTGACACACTTACTTCTTTATTTTTTACCGTTAGCCAAAATACCAAGTTTCATTGATATAACTTGTAAAATATCTTGAGAAAGGAAGGCATTTCATACCAACTTTCATCCCCTATTTCACCCCTTTGGGGGTCGAATTTTCAAAAACTGTGAAATACATATTTCTTGATTTTTAACTCGCAGCTCATCAATTAAGTTTCATGGCTATAGCTGTCATAAAAAAAATCAACCCCTACTCACCAATTTAGGGGTTGAATTTTGAAAAACTGCGACAGACGTAATTCTTTAATTTTTATCGAAAGCCGAAATACCAAGTTTCGTTTAAATAACTTGAGAATATCTTGAGAAATGAAGGACTTTCATGCAAACTCTCATCGCCTATATTTCAACCCTTCGGGGTTCGAATTTTTAAAAACTGTGAAACACGTATTTCTTTATTTTCAACCAGTAGCTAATATACCAAGTTTCATGGATATTACTTGAGAAATGACGGACTTTCATACAAACTTTCACCCCCTATTTCACCCCCTTAGAGGTGGAATTTTGAAAAATCCTTCCTTAGTGAGCGCCTTCGTCACAAAAGGAACCTACTGTCAAAATTTCAAGTTTCTAACTCCAGTGGTTTAGGCTGTGCGTTGATCCCTTAACGATTTTATATATATATATATATTAGATATAAAATTAGATTAGATTAGATTAGATAGATTGAAAGTCACGCCGTTGAAAGCAGCCGATGATGAAATTACGCGCGGTATGATACCATTTCCATGCCGTCCAAATTGACCTACATCCATACATGCTGAACATGAGGTGTCAATTTTCTATTGAGAATGTTTTGTAACAGTCTTGCCTTGCCAGATACCTACTTGACCTGACCTTGGAGCCATCTATGGACGAACGCAGAAATTTGAATATTTTGGTAAATAGCGTAAAAACACACTAGCGTACCTACCTAGTGTGTTTTTAGTTCCGAAATGGGAATTCACGGATTATACACGAATTAATGCTTTCTGCAATGGAGATTCTGGGAGAAGACGGATATAATTACTATATGTATTATCCTTCTTCTCCTAGAATCTCCTATATGAATTATATTTTAATCGTAGGTTCTGCAAGTCTGTGAGAGTCAGTGACTTCTTGGTTGCATTTCTGCAATACTTACTTAGTTTTGAGATATTATAACTATTTGAGATGCAATTATGATAATGTATACGTAAACTTAAATAAAATATCTTTGCATGGTATAGCTGCCTCGACTCAAGTAAAGAAATTGTCTGAGTTAATGTTGATGGTAAGAACGCCAATAAAACCTTGACCTTATTTATTCTTTCATACTTCACGCGGCCTTACGTACGAGCCTAGAGGTGACTAAAGTGCTAACATCGCGCTAGCAGTGGAAAAGCCCTGCCATGACATAAGCAGTTCCTAGAATCATTTTCAGTAAAATTCATGAAATCATAACCAATTAAAGTGTAGCTTTCTTTCGGGTTACTCTATCCACTGACTCACCTAGCCACCTGAGCCTAATGCCGTATTTACATGTAGAGAGTTTCCGAGACGGTTTTTTTATCTGAGCAGGAGACCATCTTGAGGAAGTCAGCACGCCTGAATGATATTCTCAAACTTGTGTGAAGTCCGCACTTGACCAACGTGATGGACTATGACCTTTATAATTCTGAAAGGATACTTGTAGTGGGCTAGCGATGGGTTGAGATGATGATTATCAAGATTAAATATTTGTGGCTGTTTGCATATAAAACAAGTAGGTACTTATATGAAATTGGTTGTTCTTGTTTTTCAGAATGGTCTAAAGGTGGTATAAGGTCTAATCTATCATCTTTAATCGAAAGTAAGCCTAATTTCAACATACCTAAATAAATAATCGATTATTGAAATCACTAGCACCCGATAAGACTTTAATAATAGATATGTATTTAATTGTAATTCATAATTTTTCTTCAAAAGAGCAAACACTGAGTTTCTTGCTGGTTATTCTCGGTAGAAATGGCATTCCGAACAATTGGTATATTCACTCGACGATTCAAAAGTACTTGTTATAGTTTATGTGAATAAAAGCATTTGAGTTTGAGAGACATGTAAAACTGGATTTATGTAAAAAAAGTGGTGTACATAAATCAAAACCCAGACAGGCAAATATTCGTAGAAGTTGACTCAGAGCCATGTCTTCCTTTAATTTTGTATGGAGGAATTAATCCGTACAATAAGAAGACTTCAAGTTTACTTCCAAGGTTCATCAATTGTATCTAACTATTAAGAAACGGTTGGACGGATAAGGATGAAAATTGGCACAGAGTGTGACAAGATATAGTCTGGAATAGCACATAGGCTACTTTTAATCCTGGCAAATTAAAGAGTTCAGGCGGGAACCAAAAAATCTGAATCCACGCGGACGGAGTCGCGGGCATCAGCTAGTACCTAATAAAGAATGCAAAACCTTGATTTTCTGGGTTCAGTAGCTTAGCCTGTAAGTACCTATACGTTGAAATAATATTAAAAATATTAATTATAAACCGAAAATCCCAAAATCCGGAAATTAATCAATAAAGTTATAAATTACGTAATTTTGATGTTACACTATCTATTTATCTGACCCGTGCCCATATGGCAGCGTTCGTAAGAAACGGTTTTGTTCGACCGTTTTTTCTCCGACTTACTTTGCAAATTCAACCACCACGAAAAAGTCTTTTAATTTTTTGAATAGCCTTGGACACTCACAAATAATGTGGCTTTCTATTGGTAACAGAATTTTCTAAATCGGTTCAGTAGATCCAGAGATTTCCCCACTACGACGTCACAAACTCACATTTCACAAACTTTACCTCTTTATAATATTAGTGTAGATTAGATAACTATCAATTCTAGGTATAGATTAAAATCCTATTTTCACTATACCATTGGGTTTTTCCATTCTTTCATCATATTTAATATCATAAATGCGAAAGTGTGTTTGTTTGTCCGCAACAGAGCAACGGATCGACGTGATTTTTAACATGGGTGTAGTCACAGTAAACAGATACAAATCTGTTTACAGTGGTATAGTTGTGGATCTGGAGAGTGACATACAACTACTTTTTACCCCAGAAAATTCCCGCGGGAATAAAAAAAAACTTGAACCACGCGGACGATGTCGCGGGCAACAGCTAGCCTTGGATAATAAATTTGATAAAATGTATCAAATTTCATTGAAAACAGAACTTGTATAATTATCTACCTACTAAATAAATGTGAATGTTCGTAAAGATGTTTGACGACCTCCCTGGCGCAGTGGTGAGCGCTGTGGTCTAGTAGTAATAAGTGGAAGGTCCCGGGTTCGATCTAGGGAAATTATTGTTTCTGCATTTTCTCTGGTCTAGCGTGGTAGGAGGTTTCGGCCGTGGTTAGTTACAACCCTACCGGCAAAGAGCCCAAGCCTAAAACCTATAGGGGTATGGGTTCAACGTACTATTACCTATTATGTGGTATGCGTTTAATTTTATAATTGCCGTACCCCTAACAAGTTAGCCCGCTACCATCTTAGACTGCATCATCATTCACCATCTGAGATCGTAGTCACACTACTAACATGTAGTGAAATAAAGAATGTTCTACTGGATTCTTAAGGAATTGGGTATTTGATAGCCAAATCAACAACTTTTTTCAAACGTCAAAACGCATCTTAAGTATGGGATTTATATGAAACTCTTAAAATGTGACGTCATCAAAGTTCGACGTACTTTTTTACTTTAATCGATTGTTTAAAATGGTGATTCCACATAAAACTATCAGGGGACGTGGATATTATCGACTTTTGGGAGATACTCTATTTAATAATCACTAAAAAAGAATTTATTTGAATAGTAGTCAAATACCCAATTGCTCTATTACACATAATTTTAAAGACTCCATATTGCCACTTGCCAATAACTTGTCAAAACGGGATTACCCGATCAAAGTTTTTTTGTATGTTATAAGGCACATATTGCATGCATATGGACAAAAAAACAAATGATTATTAATATTATAAATGTGAAAATTTGGATGGATGGATGTTTGTTACTCAATCAAGCCAAAACAGCTAAACGGTTTTGGATGAAATTTGGCACAGAGATTTTTTATAGTCTGGAATCACAGTTAAGCTTCTTTTTATCCCGGAAAATTAAAGAGTATCCTAGGGGACCGAAAACCTCAATCCACGCGAAGTCGCGGACATCAGTTTCAGCTATAATATAATATCGAAAGTGATTTGAGCACACAAGTTTATAGCCAATTTAGGTATCTATTAGTTTTGTTAAATGTAGTATAGCTCATAAAACCAAAGCTAATCTTCCATAAGATCTAAACAGTAAATCAGATTTTGAGTCAATATTTAGACCCGGGGAGCATTTGTTTCAATACACGTCCGATTATGTAAACGAGTCGACACATCATCGTTCAGCAATCTAAGAGTGCGTAAACACGGCAATTTCTCCTGAAAATCCACCACGCGTGGGCACTTCTCCGTACACTGGATAGATTGTTTATGTTTGCACCTAGAATGACCCGACTGGAGTTAATAATACGCGAGGTAATGTGTGTTTAATACGTTAATAGTGTCGTAATAGCTGGATGGAAATGATGATTCAAGGGTTAAAAGCATTGTTTACGTCGTCGTCATCACTCGTCAACCGATAGATGTCCACTGTTGGACGTTGGTCTCTTGTAGGGTTTGGAGCCAGTGACTCCCTGCGACTCGCTTGATGATTTGAGGCCAAAGAGCAATCGAACCTATCAAGATAATTTTACTAGCTTATGCTCGCGACTTCATCCGCGTCGATTCAGATTTTCTTGTTTTACAGTCTCTTTAATTTTCCGGCATAAAATTTAGTCTAGACTATAATTATCTCTCACTGTGCCTTTAATTCCTAGATCTGTTTTACCATTCTGATGCGATTTAGTATCAAAAATCCACAAAACTTGCGCATTTATAATATACCTAGCTGATGCCTTGACTTCGTCCGCGTGGTGTACGTTTTTTTATTCCCGCGGGAACTCCTTAGTTTTCCGGGATCAAAAGTAGTCAATGTCACTCTCCAGGTCCTCAACTATATATACCCATGCAAAAAATTCACACCGTTGCTCTGATGCGGCGTGATTGAAGGAAAAACCAATACACCAACAAACTAACAAACAAACACACTTTTACATTTATAATATTAGTATGAAGTATGTTAAATGAGTATCAAAATCCATTAGCTTTTTTTTTAATTTTATTTTTTTTTAATTTGAAAATAATACAATAGAACTTAATGCTAGCTAGTAGGAACCTAATTACTATATAAATCATGCCCGCGTGGAATAGTGGCAAGAATGCTGTCTGCATTTCCGCGCTGGACAGCCAGGCTGATTCTTTGCGCAGAAAATATGCTTCTGTCACCAGATGAGGCAATTAACCGCGGTGAAATAGTTGTCTCGCAAAAATTTTTTGGCACTAAGACTCCACGGCCCAAGGGTCCCCACGGCAAACGGAACAAATATGTTTAAACTCTCTATGAGAGAGGCATACTTCCGCAGCTTGCCGCAAAATCCATTAACTTATTTTTTTTAATTTTGTATGAGATAAACATCAAAATTACTCCCATACACTCACACCTCAGGACTGCGGCGAAGAGGCGACGCGCGACCTCAAATGTCGCTTTACATTTAATATCACTTATTTAAGGTACATTATAGCAATAAATTAACCGCATTCTTGATACAATTAAAATTCCGACATTTTTCGTGATATTTTGAGATAGGAATAATATTTTTCGCGTTTCCCTATGGAAAATAACATTCCCGGCGCATGAGTCGTTCGATAAAATCATCTTGCGTTCTATTTTCAACTTCATTTACTCACATTAATTATTAATTATAGAAATTACTAGCTGATACCCGTGACTTCGTCTGAGTGGATTGAGATTTTTGATTCCCGCGGGAACTCTTCGATTTTCCGGGATAAAAAGTAGCCTATGCGTTAATCTAGGGTATAATCTATCCATTCCAAATTTCAACCAAATCCGTCTAGTAGTTTTTGCGTGAAAGAGTACAAGACAAACACACACATACGCACACACACACATAATAAACAAACTTTCGCCTCTATAAAATTTATGTTAAATGTAATTACTTTAACATAGACTCTACTTTTTAAAAACCATTTTGAAAGTCATAAAAATATTTTATTTTGTTACCAAATCTACTAGTCTTAATTCTTAGTCGTTGATGAATTTTTATTCCTCCACGTGGTTTGGGGATTTATTCAAAATCCCGTAGAGACTATTTGACTTAACGGGATAAAAAGTCAATTCGTTGCTCGACCTCTGCGGCATGATACAAGAATAAACCAACAAACAAGCTTACATATATTTTAATAATGTCTGGTAGACTGTTTCGACTAGGTGTTCAAAAGATTTTCAGTTTTCAGAGAGTTTAGTTTGAACAAAAAGGTTGACTCTGTATTTTGTGCAGGCTCCCTAAATATCTGTTTAAGTAACTACCAACCTAACTGCCTCGTTTATCTAGTGGTTAGCATGTTCGACTGCGGCCGACGAGGTCCGCGATTCGAGTCCTGGGTTAGTTCATAATTTTAAGTATTGGAGTTTTCTGACTAGAAAGTCTCAGTACTAGCCCGGAGTTAGGAAGTTGGCGGTGTTTCACCCCCCGTGAATCGGTGAGCACGTTAAGCCGTCGATCCCGGTTATTATCACTAAGATAATAATAGTCGTTAAAGCCCGCTAAACCGCATTAGAGCAGCGTGGACTCCAAACTCTAATTCCCTCTTTCCCATGAGAGTGGAGGCCTGTGCACAGCTGCAGTGTGACCTTAATCATGGGCTATAGTGGTAAATATTATTATGGCGTGGAATTTTGGACTTCGGATTTTTTTTCTATCGAGAAAATTTCGAAAAATCATGTTTTCCTTTGATCCGATATTTATATATTTATTATAATATATTAAGTATTAAAATTCTACATAAATGATTAATTTCAAACTTTTCGATCCACGCGTTACAAACTTAAATCGATTTTAGAAGTGATGAAAACGGAGAACATCCCGTTAATGGGCTGTAGTGGAACTACCTTCCAATCCTACTAATCCATTTATCCTTATGTTGTTTGTGTATTTTTCCTGTTGTTCATAAATCCCTTGGGTATTCCCTACGCTACTACAAAGCTAGGCATTGTAGACTAGAGATCATATGCATCATGCGTGATTTTATAAAAGCTTCTATTGATTTTAATGCGCTGTCTTTAATCCGGTTATCCCGATTTGAACTGAAATGTTATAATTTACTAGCTAATACCCGCGACTATTTGACTATTGATGTTTTTTAGTTTCCGCGGGAACTCATTAATTTCTTATTTTACACAAATATCACACATTATAATTAGATAGATATTAGATTAGAATTATTTAGTATCTAATACCTTTAAACGAGCAATTCTTGTATGTATGTATATATATATATATTATATTACCGTATATTATATATATATATATATTACCGTATATTATATATATATATTACCGTAAGATTGTAAAAACCGTTAGATTATAATCTGACTCGCGAAATTCTAAACTGTCGAAAGATTGTAAGCTGTTCAATGTTCTGAGTGTAAATTTTTGAAATATTCATTTCATTTACGTTTTCTTGTCTCTTTCTTAGGTTAGGGTTCGACATAAATAACCAAGCAGTGCCCTTAGGTTTTATCGGGTTTAAATACCGGAATACCGGATTACAATCTACCGGAAAATAATGCGTTAAATTCTAATCTTTCGACAGTTTAGAATTTCGCGAGTTAGATTATAATCTAACAGTTTTTACAATCTTACGGGGACATATACATACATACAAGAATTGCTTCTTTCTTAATTCTAAACTGTGTTAGAGTTCGACATAAATAATCAGGTACGGCTTGCCTGCGGCCGGGCACTTAGTTTCTATCGGGTTAATATACCTAACAGATTACAATTTACCAAAAAATAATGCGCTAAATTGTAATATTCCGACAGGTTGCAATTTCGCGAGTTAGATTATAATGTAACGGTTTTTACAATCTTACGGTGACATATAATATATTATATGGTAAATTTCGCCATCATCTCCAAGATTATAATAGCTCAGGTGGGAAGCAGTCAGATTATTTTTTTTCCTTTTTTTTCAAGATCCTTCTTTTGTGAGAAAATCTATTATATGGAGCCCAACTGCACTCGTGATTTTTCATTTAAATAACCAGTTCATATTTTTTTTATTATTATGTCGGTAAGATAGAAAAATATTATTCATATTTACCAAAAAAAAATACTGGGCAAAGCTCGGTCACCCAGGTACTATATATGTATGTATGCATGTCTGTATGTGCATATCTATTTATGTAGGTATATTTATCTTATATATAAAATTCTCGTGTCACAATGTTAGTTACCATACTCCTCCGAAAAGGCTTGACCGATTTTTATGAAATTTTATATGCATATTCTGTCTGAGAATCGGCTACTATCTATTTTTCATACCCCTAAAACACCTCAATCCACGCGGGTGGAGTCGCGGGCATCAGCTAGTTATAATATATTTTTATGTTTAGAATTTTAGATGTAGCACTCTCCCGCGCTCTTACTTGATAATCTCCTCTCCCCAAAGGTTGTCTGGAAGAGATTGCTTTAGCAATAAGACTGCCTTTGCACCCTTCTGTTTTATCTTTTACCTTTTTGTTTATAAAGAGTTTTATCTATTTATCTCTGTGCCAAATTTCACCCAGATCAATTCAGCCGTTCTGGCGTGATTGAGTAACAAACATCAATCCATCCATCCAAGTCTTCGCATTTATAATATTAGTATAGATTACGTATGCATTTGTTTTTTATCCTTATGCAGGAAATAGGCGCCTTAAAACATTATACGAAAATCTTGGATCGGGTAATCCCGTTTTGAACTGAAATTTAATAATTTATGATAATTTACATAATAATTTGTTTTTATCCTGCAACAGGTACCTTAGAACATTATACAAAGAGCGGTTTTAGCGGTGATAGAGAAAAATCGGTATGGCTTGGACACCACGGACCCCCGTTACAAATTCAAATGATTTTTCTTAACTTAAAGAAGAAAGATTTGATTGTATGGTTGTTTGTTACGGATAAATTTAAAAACAACTCAACCGATTTTAAAAATTCTTTCAAGAATGCTACATTATCAGGCTAAATTTTATTTTCAAAACAGATTAAGATCCTCACGAAAATTGCAATAATGTGATTTAAGTCGGAAAAAATCGTCTCATCTGAGTGTTGATGAAAATAGTTGAAGTTACACAAATACAATCTATAGTGGAACTGGCTGATGACCGCGACTTCGTCTGCGTGGTTAAAGATTTTTTGATTCCCGCGAGAACTCCTTAATTTTCCGGGATAAAAAGTAATCTGTCTCACTCTCCAGGTCCTCAACTATATACCCATGGCTAAAATCACGTCGATCCGTTGCTCCGTTGTGCTTGTGGCGTGATTGAAGGACAAACCAACAAACAAACACACTTTCGCATTTATAATATTAGTATGATGATTATTCCTCTCACAAAAAAGTCCGAGATATATCTATCGTTATAGGGTGACTCACAATAACCTCTAACCATTTTTATGATTTTCAAATTTGTTCTAAAACAATGCTTTACCTACTTGCGAAGGTGTATTTAGCGACATAAAATTAATCCACAAAATAATATGTTAGTCATCTCAAGTATTTAATCAAGATAAAAATTGCCCTTTATTTATCTCAGTGCTAAATGTAAAACCTGATTTACTGCCCACTGCCCACTGCCCACTGCCCACTGCTCTCTGGCTAGTTTGAGTATAGATAGACTATTACGATTATTAGTGCTAACCGTGCGAAACCGCGGCGGGTCGCTAGTATGCAAATAAACTATTACAAGTGCTTGTGAATCGTCAAGTGATTCCACCACTGGTTCGGAATGCCATTCCGAGCATTGACTTGAAACCTGTTTCGACTATATTTGGACTTTCATCATAATTGTATTGTACAATGTCTCTAGAAAGAAACTCAGCAGTTGTTCTATAAAAAATATAGAAGAAAAACATCGTGGAAACAACATTATGGAGAACATTCTCCATAATGTTCTCCAAGATGGATCCTAATATTAAGTCTCAAATAAAATTTTACCGGGAAAACTTAGGGTAGGGAAGGATTTACGTGTCATTCATATTTTATGCCACAACTAGCCGATTTTTGGTTCCTGCGGGAAGTCTTTAATTTTCCGGGATAGAAAGTACCCCATGTTTTATTCCACACTATAGTCTATCTCTGTGCCAAATATCTAGATGCGTTGAGCTGTTCTGGCGTGATTGAGTAACACACAATCATCCATCCATCCAAACTTTCTCATTTATAATATTAGGTGCTAAGTGAACTAACTGATGCCCGTGACTTCGTCCGCGTGGATTGAGGTTTTTTGGTTCCCGCGGGAAATTTTTTAATTTTCCGGGATAAAAAGTAGCCTATGTGCTATTCCATACCACAATCTATCTCTGTGCCAAATTTATCCAGATATTTTAGCACAATATTATTTAAATATTCTTTATATAATTATCATTATTTAGCAACACAAGAACCTTTTAAGTTGTTTTTTATAAATATTCTTTTAAAAGTTATTTTTGCCTTCGAAATGTCCAGGTATGGTGGTGGCAAATCATTCCAACATTTGGTAGCTGCAAATTTAACTGCCCCGGAAGGTAGCCTTTAATTTCGCGAAATTTTTAGGGTCAATGCTCTATATTTGTCCTTGTGTCGTTTAAAACTTTTTTATCGAACTGTTTAAGGAGTTCATACATGCTCTTTGACCTGCAAGCATCTATGATTTCCATCAACAGGTCAGATTAAACGTTTGACAACCGATTAAGTTAACGATTTCCTTACACAATCGGGGGGCTGCTTTGGCAGTATTAAGGTCTCACACACGCACGCCGACACTTAAATACTGTCGGCACGTTTTTTATTCAAATGAACTTTTACGAGTTGTCTTGCATCGTCAGTGATTCTACCACTGGTTCGGAATGATATTCGAAGTACCTATTGAATAAACTTGTTTGGACTATTTTTAAACTTTCATTATAAACGTATTCACTTCATCTGCTAGAAACATTGTAAATGTTTCTAGCAAATGAAGGATTAATTGATTGATTAAGAAGAAAGAAACTTGGCGGTTGTCCTTTATAAAAAAATTATATCCCGCATGCCGTCTTCATAATGTTCTCCAAGGTGTGTGAAGTCTGTCAATCCGCACTTGGTCAGCGTTGTGGACCTACGATAACGATACTACAAAATATAAAACGAGAAGGACATACATGTACAATCTCAAAAACTTGTCTGACCCGGTGGACAAAATTAGAAATTATGACTGTTTAGTTTAGGTTTTATTTTATTTTTCAAGGCACACTAGCGACGCTGACACCGGGTCAAATAAGTTTGACGGGCCAATATTAGTCAAAATTACAATTACGGAGAAATCTTTGTTAAGGATTGTTTTATACGTGTCATTTATATTTTATGTCACAATAAAAACTAATATTAAAATAATATGAAAATTTAAAAAAAGCCCTTCATATCAGAACATAGTCTCCCTTCCTACTCATGTGTAGGTAAATGGTTAACAATAATATTATAAAATAATTAATTTTATAGAACTTCCACTAAGTATATTCCGCAAGTCACTGTGACGTCATCAACGTGACGTTTTCCACGAAAATTTCTGAAAAAAATATGCCATCGTTTCGTCTGAATAGCTGATGGTAAAGCTGCGTCCATATATTGATATTTTTGTGCTATCCTTATTTTCCTTTTTTATACGACTGCCTGTAAAAGGAGTATATTGTTTTCAGGGTTCATGTATGTATGTATCTATGTATGTGAGTTTGCATATTCCACCATAACTTCTATACGCCTGAACCGATTTTGATAAATGAGGTATCGTTAGAATCCATAGCTTATTCCGGGTAACATAGGCTAGTAAAATTAAAAAAAATAATGGGGTGACCATGGTCCCGCATTAAAAACGAAAATTTGAAAAAAGAAATTGAATATAAGATTAACTATATAATCAGCATCTAGAAAATGATGAGTAGATTCCAAAAATATATAAGCAGATTACATACATGAACCCTGAAAACAATATACTCCTTTTTTCAGGCAGTCGTATAAAAAGGCTTAAAAAAACGCTTCTAGCACAGAATAGGTAATTTTTAGTATGGAAATTTGTATGATATACATAGTTGTGACGTCATCAAATTTAACGCAATTTTTTTTTTCTGTTATCTATAGTTTAAAATGGTTACTAAACCTAAAAACTAACCGAGGATACTTAGGTCTTTTGAATACCCTCTATTTATTAATCAGTAAGAAAAAAAAAATATTTTTGGCTGTGATGACTCCATACGTAATATTATATCATTCTCTGTGTGGTAACCGCTGTGGTCTTTCTATGGGAGGTAACGGGTTCGATTCCCGGCATGGAATTTCTAAATTATAATTTATTAATTAATTGGCTAGTTACCACCCTGCCGGCAAACACGTGCCGCCAAGCGATTTAGCGTTCCTGTACGATGCCGTGTAGAAACCGAATAGGGGTACGGGTTTAATACAATTGCCGTGCCCTTAACAGGTTAGCCCGCTACCATTTTAGACAGCATCATCACTTACCATCAGGTGAGATCGCATTCAAGGGTTAACTGCAGTGAAATAAAAAATACTTGTGAACATATCCTTATAAATATTAATGTATGCTTATGCGTGCATTTAGGTCGGTTACATAGAAACAGTTTATTTATCAATTAAAATTGTTTAATAAAATTACTTCATTACTTTACACGACATTCAGCTTTTGTACTAGAAAAATACTAGGGTGTTTACGTCAAAGGCTTTTGAATTCGTTGACGTAAATAAATTTCATTATAATTTTCAGAATTTGTAGAGAAATAGGTTATTGGGGTTTCTAGTAAATTATAGGAGATAGATACTCTTGACATTTTTTTTAATCCAACACAAGTTAACCCTTGGCTGCGATCTCACCTTGATGGTAAGTGATGATACAGTCTAAGATGGTAGCGGCCTAACCTGTTAGAGCCAGTTATATTTTACCCATACCCCTATTCGGTTACAACACGGCATCGTACCGGAACGCAAAATCGGTTGGCGGCACGTCTTTGCCGGTAGAGTGGTAACTAGCCACGGCCAAAGCCTCCCACCAGACCAGACCAGGGAAAATTCAGAAATTATAAATTTCTAAATTGACCCTGCCGGGAATCGAACCCGGGACCTCCGCTCGTTAAGACAACAGCGCTCAACACTGCGCCACGGAGGTCCTCAAATATTTTTGTTAATAGACTACCGACATTAAATAGTGAATATCATACTTACCAAGAATAATAATTTAAAAAATCCTTATTCTTAGTTGGATAGTCGGGGTCTTTGCTATAAGGCGAAATAGCTGATGCCCGCGACACGACATCGTCTGCGTGGATTGAGGTTTATTAGTGCCCACGAGAACTCTTTAATTTTTCCGGATAAAAAGTAGCCTATGTGTTATTCCAGACTATTATTTATCTCTGTATCCAGATCCATTCAGCCGTTCTGGTGTGTCACACATCCATCCATCCATCCAAACTTTCGCATTTATAATATTAAGTAGAGATTAGTATAGGAATACCCCTTGAACTGGGGACATAGTAAAGAATTAAAGACAAACAAGCATACAAACGTATCTTCTTCTTCTTGCCCTTGTCCCACGTTACATGGGGTCGGGAGTGCACAACATCAGTGATTTCTTCTTCCACTCACTTCTGTAAACCGTCAACCCGTCAACCTATTATTCACCTCTTTCACACAATCCATCCAAGCATACAAGCTAGCGTAGCGTAGCGTAAGCGTAAGCAATACTCAATACTCAATATCATTTATTCATTATAGGTAGGTACACTGTAGATACACTTATTGACCTATTGATAAAATTACTTACTTATAAAACATGATGGTGATAGTCGGTTACGGTATCTTAAAACTAAAGCTACGAGGGTTCCAAACGCGCCCTGGTCTGAGAAGAGCCCACAACAAACTCAGCCGTGGTTTTATTTTTATCACCATCTCACAAATCATCTTAACTAAGGAACGATCAGAGCCATAGAGCAAATTATTGCCAAGCTTCCTTGTCGTTTAAGTAGTCCTTTACATGGTAATAAGATTTGCAATGAGTTTAAATTTTACATTAACTTTGAACTTATTCAGACACGTCTTTAACATGTCTTCTGGGAGCTTATTGTAGAAGCGGACACTGTTTCCAACAAATAAATTGCTAGTTACGAAGCCTAGAAGCAGGCATTACAAATTTATTTTTATTTCTAGTATTATTATTTAAGTGTGCTAAGTTAAATCGTAGTCAATTGATTGTTAATACATCAAGCATTATAATCCTAACGACATGTTATTATCACGTGCCCGCACATTGAATCCATTATTATCGGTCCCTTCATACTTACCCATTCACATTACATTGATATCTGTATGGCCATGACTTGAGACTCGGCCAAAAGTTCGTAGTCCCAATGCGCGCAGTCAATAACTGATAGTGATAAATTCCTCCCATCAATTCTTATCAATACTGAATTTATTTTTGAAGTGAAAACTTCTATATGCGCGTTGAGCACTTTTTGATAGGGGGAAAAATGTGGAGTAGGTTTCGACACCATTCTTCTTAAGACAAAAGGTCTTAAGTAGTACATTCGTAAGTTAACTTTAACGCCTTAGTTTTAAGGTTTATATTTGAAATATTTTTATTGTTATAATTTATATATTTTTTCTTTTTTTTAAATTAATTAGAAAAAAAATCGTTTAGTTAGCTGCCGATAGAAAACAATCGGCAGCCCCTATAACTACTAATTTATTTACATGTACCTACTTAGGACGTAGGTACAGGTGTGTTATGATAAGTTATGTTTTGACTCTACCACCGCGAGGAGATTCTACTGAGAAAAGCCGGCAAGAAACGCAGCAGTTGCTCTTTGCTCAAAGCAAGACATTCCATTACGTAGATAGGTATACAATATAAAATTCTATAGGTAGCTGCACGCAAAGTCGTTTGCTTCCATACAACTTTATCACTAAGAAATTCATCAATTGTACCTATAATAGCTTCGACCCAACTAGTGTTCTTTTACGACTTTTTTTTATCTAAAAGTTCTTTTGGAACCATATTGTAAAATCTAATACTCGACCCCACAAAGGGTTTCTGCACCTTCATGCATTGTATAACTTTTCAGCGATACAAAAGAAACTGCTGTAAGCGAAGCCGGGGGCAAAAACTAGTTTGTAATAAATAAATAAAATACTTAATTTAGTTAAATAGAATAACACTTGTTTAATTAAGTCCACAAAATCGCAACATGATTAATCTGTGACAATAATTAATCTAATGAGGTAATAAATAAATTGCGCTAGTGTATAAGTTGTTTATTTCAATTATTAATTTGTTAATTAGGTAGGGTTTTTTTTGTTACTTCGCTGCGTCTTCGTCTACGTGGATTTAGTTTTTTTATGGCCCGTGGGATATCTCTATCTTTTAGCCAATGTCCCCGGGATGCAATCTATCAAAATCGTGAATCGTGAAAAGGCCTTGAAAAGGTGACGGACTGACACACTGTCGTATTTATAGTATCTGTATAGTATTAAAATATATAGTTGAGGTAAATGTTTAGGTATTAAGTAGATAGGTACTTACCTGATAATGACTGCATTGCAAAATAAATGTTCCAAAGTAATAATATTTATGTAGAACTCAAGTTTTTAATCGACTTCCAAAAAAGGAGGAGGACTTCAATTCGGAGCGTATTTTTTTTAAATGTAGGTATGTCGGTGTAAATCACCGATTTGAAAAAAGGTCGCGAGGTGGTCCCATAAAAAATTCTGACTCCAAACCCTCAATACTGATGCTGTAAGTGAACAGTACTAAGTACACGAAGTCCTCAAAACTAGGGAGTTAGGAAATTTTGATGGTGAATTTGTATAGTAGGTATCAAGTCACGTGTATACGATTCAACTCTGAGTCCCAACTCTTCAACACTGATGCTGCATAGTATAGAATTCCTCAAGCGATTTAGATTTTTTTTAATGGTGAATTCATATTATAGGTGTCAAGCAGCGACTTCATACTTAAACCCAAGTCCGAACTCCTCAATTCTGATGCTGCAAGGTACTGCACTCCTGAGCCGTGAATATTTAGAGTACACTAAAAAGTTAAAAATAAACATTCATTCCAAAAAACCGTCTTCCGAAGTCACTGTAAAGTAAAAATAATTTTGATTTCTAACACTATGTTGAATTCGGGCGGGTATAGCAAAGACAGGCAAAGTTGACGCGTCAGGCTCGCCCGACTTCAACATAGTGTGTAGAAATCAAAATTATTTTTTACTTTATGTGTAGTGGCTTTGGGAGTCGGTTTTTTGGAAATATTTTTTTAAAGGAGAAGTATTCATCTGATACCTGGCCCATTCTCAAAAGGATCAGCCTTGCTGTTAAGTGTGGAAATGCAGCCAGTATTACTTGCTTGCTTTGAAAGGTAACCGTTCCATACGAGCAAAGTAATTTTCTGTTAGCTTAAGTTTATAAAAATATACTAGACAATGCATCTATGTGGATATAGGTTACTATATTTCGTGGGAGTCCCGTGGGAACTCATTGGTTACGGAAAAAAAGTAGATACAAAAATGCAACCCATATACTCGTACTTACCTACCTATCTAGAACAAGTTCCGTCAATATTGGTCGAAAAAACAAGTCAAAAAAAATAAAAACACGACTGCCCTGCCAAAAAACGAACTAAAAAGTTAAAAATCTAAATTAAGTAATCTAGTTAAATTAGAATCATATTCACATTTTTATTAAATGATATTTTTTGTAAATCACTGTATATTGAACTATAGTGTTATATATTTTTGGAATCTACTCATCATTTTCTTGATGATGAATATATAGTTAATCTTATTTTCGAATTTTTTCGTATTTATGTCACCCGGATTAAGCTAGGGATTCTATTGATACCTATCTCATTTATCAAAATGGGTTTAGGCGTAGGTATAGAAGTCATGGTGGAATATACAAACTCACATACATACATACATACCTACATACATACATACATACACACATACATAAATACATACATACATACCTACATACATACATGAACCCTGAAAACAATATACTCCTTTTTTCAGTCAGTCATAATAATGGCTACCTACTTACAAAGCAGCTGAAAAAATGTTCACCTAGGTACCAACTACCGGGGTCATTTTGATGAGGAAAACCGCCGCCGCATAAATTAAGATTGTGAAACGAAAAGAATTTGGAGCCGGAATCGAACTTGAACGAAATTTTAATGAGCGAAATGACTAACCGGCGATCAATGCGGTGATCAAAAACTGTATGGTGGAATTTCTCAGCTGACCATGACCTGGCTTTATTGACCTCAACTTTTTAATTGATTGCTGACACATGGTTTTTATCTGTATCGATTTGCTAGGTACCTAGTATTACCACAGAATAGGTTATAGTACGTTGGTATTACGCAATTATTATTTAATACTAGTTGAGGCCCACAACAACCACATTTAGGGCTTCCGAATTCCCGTGGGAACTCTGTAATTTTCCGGGATAAAAAGTAGCCTATATGTCCTTCCTTAATGCTATCTGTCAGTAAATATCATCAAAATCGTTGAACAGATGGACCGTGACAGCGTAGCAGATAGATAGACGTACAGACACACTTTCGCATTTATTTTAATACTAGATGATGCCCGCGACTTCGTCCGCATGGAATAATTTTTCGCGCGGGAAGTGAAATCCTTAATGATCCTGCAGGTTAAATAGTAGCCCATATCCTTACCCGGAATGGAACCTATAAGTACTTTACAACTTTGCATCAAAATTGCTTGAAAAGGTGGACCGTTAAAGCGTAGCAGACATACAGCCACACTTTCGCATTTATAATACCACTATTCACTTGTCTCCTTAATTAACTCGAAAAGTTACACAGATGAAATAATAAGAGCCTCAAAACGAAAAAGTATTAAGTTTCTTAGCAAGTTAAACTTAAACTCAAACGTTGTGTTTCAATTTATTTTTGCTTTTGAGTCGTCGAGCGATCGTAATTCGTAACACTGGTTCGGAATGCCGAGTGACCTTCATAACGAGAAGAACCAGCAAGAAACTCGGTCGTTTAATATGTGTTGTCCCACAAACTTATCTGACGTGACAGCGTCGCTAGTAATAAGAAAAATTAAATAAAAACTAAAACTAAACAGGCATAAAAATTTGTTCCAATTTAGGCCACATTGTGGGACAAATAAGTAATCGTAAAACGGAGGTCGCAAATCGACCTCAAAAGAACGTTCTCGTAACTAGATTAAAAAATTTGGGTTACAGATTGTAAGAAGGTATTAAATCAGGTACTATATCGGGGGCAAGATTTTTGACATCATTCTTATAATGTACGTGGCAAGCAAAGTTTGAATAAAACTAAGAATTTGTGGCAAATATGTGTACCTTAAAATGAAGAGAAGAAAATTAAGTCAACTCTTAGTTGAAAGAAAAAAATTTACTAGGTACTTACTCTGTTTTAGCATACCTAAGTAAGTACTACCTAACGATAAGTTCGTTATAGTTTTTGTTATTATAATAGGTAGTCATCATATTAGTTATAAGTTAGTGATGCAGCCTAAGTTGGAGTTTGTAGAGGATACCTAGATTCTTGATTTGAAGATACTAATTACGAATATTAAAAGTGGTGGGGAAAACGGAAGCCGGAAGAGCATTCCATGTCCAAGTGGAATTTGATCGGATTATACCTCGAGTAGTTCAATAATTAGTGACGGATTTGATAAATGATAACAAAGTAATAACATTACATTACTGATAACGCTATCAAAGCAGGCGCCGACACGGGGCATTCATTTAACTAATAAAACCCTGGAGTCATTTCAAAGTTATTTTCTCACCTAATAATTAAGGCTGGAATACACTTTGTTAGTAAATAACAGGATAGCCCTACTATCTTACTGCATCATCACTTACCATCAGGTGAGATCGCAGTCAAGGGCTAACTTGTAGTGCAATAAAATAAAAAAAACATATAACACCCCTCTGCTTGGTCCGGTGTTAAAAATAGAGCTTTCAATATGATAGCTTGATCCAAAAATCCCTGGGGTGGGGACAGCGGGATGACTCTTAAGGAAAATGGCGTCAAAAAATTTGGAGCCTGCTTAGTTGAATTGCAGAGGTCGGGACTCGGGACTCGGGGTACCGGGAACTTGTTACAAAAAGATCAAAATTTTATGATAATTTTGATAGGTACTAAATATAAGGAAAAAGAAGGGAGCCTCGTATCGAATCACGGGAAGGCCAGAGAATCCTTGGTAATATTATAAATGCGTAAGTGTGTCTGCCTGCCTGCTACTCTTTAATGACCCATTTTTTCAACCGATTATGATGAAACGTGCGTTAGTGTGAGTGCATTAGTGTGAGTTAGGTTTATAGTCTACAAAAAAATAACACACGGAAAACTAAAGAGTTCCCGCGGGAACTATATAACCTTCATCCACATGGACACAGTCGCAGGCATCATCTTATTATATTTAAAAACTTATGTATTTCCCCGACGGTAGGAAAAATACTTGAACCGAGATAAAAATCGATAATCCCATAAAATATTTCAATCGTCGAATCTAATCGGAAGAATTCCTACAACTCAACCTGTATCTGGTTATTACTCGAATATTGCAAACAATACCTGTCTAGTTTATAAGTATGTCAAGGAAGTAAATAAGTAACAAAGTATTATTTGTGTAGGAGTTTTGACGACCTCCCTGGCGCAGTGGTGAGCACTGTTTATTTATTTATTAACAAAGAAATTTTACTTTTACATTGTTTCTTAGCTCCCCATAAGCCTTGTCGTCTTGTCTGTGGTCTTATTATGAGAAGGAACGGGATTTGATCCTCGGCAGGGTCAATTTGGGAATTTAAAATTTCTGAATTTTCTCTCATCTGGTGTGGTGGAAGGCTTTAGCCGTGGCTAGTTACCACTCTACCGGCAAAAACGTGCCGCCAAATGATTTAGCGTTACGTTACGATGCCGTATAGAAACCGATTTGAGGTATGGGTTTAATATAACTGCTATTCCCCTAAGAGGTTAGCCCGCTACGATGCTACGATGAGATCGCTAACTTGCAGTGGATAAAATAAACTTCAGTTCCCGTCAAAAACATATAATATTATATTAATGTTTTATATAAGTACAATACCAGGAATAGAACGTATTATTAATTTAACCAGCAAAGGAAGTGTTAGAAAGGTAACGGTAAACCCCAGAGTTAAACCTGCAGTGCATCCGTTAAGTATAGCCATAAACGCAATAAGCAGCGCGCGTAGAAGGCACAGCCTTGCCAAGGAATACTCAATATATGACTCAGTCGTCTGGTAAAAAAATCTCGTTCGGTTCTATCATTATAAGCAGGAGAAAAGTGATATTTAATGTACAATGACAATTCAACTGTTCAATTAAAGTCCCTATAAGAGACCTTACCTATGTCCAGCAGTGGACGTCTATCGGCTGACAATGACGATGGTCAACTGTCATGCCATGTTCATACAGTTCCTAATGAGAATTTGCTCCAGCTGGCAATTTATGTATTTCTGTACATAAACAACCAGACTTCGAATTTCTCTCTGCGTCGTATTCCTCATTACTGTGGTTCGTGACCCCTTTTCATTAATCAAATGATGGTAAGAGTTTTCTTGGGATAATAATGCGTTGAGTTTCCACGTCCTTTCGCATACGACTTGACTAAGAGTATTTAAACTTTCAAGGTTTTTGTAACGATTACTATTAAATGTTAGTGTTAATAACCGGGAACGACGGATTAATGTGATCCCCGGGCACGGAGGAAACGAAAAACCTCCAAATTCGGTCACCCATCCCCGACTTACCGACTTTGGTCAACGTTGCTTAACATTCGCAATCGACTGATGTGCGTTGTCAAAACTAAGCCATCGTCCCTCCTTCATATATCATTTCGTGACGAAATTATCTGTAAGATTACGTAATCAAGTTATCACGCATCTGTATAGTGTACGTCGTTAATGGCTCGCCAAGTGTCCGTGATTTTTATCTTCTTTACCACTTTGAGTGAGTCTGAGATTTTCGTTACCTTCAAGTGGACTATAAATAATGTCCAACGCGTTATTTCATACCTGATCAAAATAACGCGTTGGACACCCGTGGAAGGTTTTCCATACTTCCCAGTTCCTTGCATTAAAGAAACAGAGCAGTAAAATCTATTATAGTATACAATAAAATTCCGAAAGCAATTATTAGAACTTACATTCAATCTATTTAAGTCAAGACTTAATAGATGGCTTACGGAAAGGTGCTTCTACTCAATATAGGAATTATTAAATTTCAAATAATAGATAATATAAACAAAATATGTAATTTTGTATGACTGATTATAAGGTGAAACATTTCTACTGGAAAACTAACAAATAACATCTCATTCTAAAAAAATGTTTCTGCTTCTTCTTCTTGCCCTTTTCCCACGCTATGTGGGGTCGGCACAATATGTCTTCTTCTCTCACTCACTTCTGCTATCCGTCAACCTCTCATTCACCCCTTTTATACGCACCCCTTCACCCCTTCTTTCACACGTTTCTGCAAATAAATAATTGTTTTGATTTTCGAATTTGGCACAGGTTAAAAATTGTACATAGTCATTTGGGTTTTAATAAAGTCCTTTCCAATTCGATAATGGAAATAACATTGAGTTACACACAGCGTCTCCCCACCGAGGGGTACATTGCCATTTTAAGTAAAGGTATGCACAGATTCTGTTGGGTTTCGGCGAACGCACTGTGACGTAGCGAATCAGCTGTGCAAATACGTCGCGTGGACGCCGTGTCACGTGTGACGTCACTAGCGGGCTTGACCGGCAAGCCCACACGTTGACTCAGGCTTTATATATAATAGAAAAGCGCCGCGGCACCAACCACTAACCATTAGACCGCCAAACGGGTAGCACGTACACTTAACGAGTAAACTGTCACAGTTTATACCCAGCCAGAACTGATAAATCGTAATATTTTCAAAGACAAAAAATTTAAGTGACAAAAGTATTTCAAGGATTATTTTTTAAGTGAAAAAAATACTTTTTTAGTGAACGAAGTGAAGTGATAAAAAATGGAGAGAATATTAGTGCTCCTGTTTTTTGTGGTGTCAGTGACCGCGTTCAGACCCAACCCCAAGTTCCCTAAGGAGGACACGGATATAATAAAAAAAGGTGTGATATTTGGATACCACACCACTTACACACACACTTTTTAAAGTTAATTCGGTAGTATGAAGTCGCCTTTAAGGCCTTCAAGATTAGTGCTGTACAAGCAGCAAATAGGATTTGACCCTAAGATACTTAAGTCACTCCAGCACTCTCCCTAGGGACCTTTAAAGCAGTAGGTACAATCGCTGTGGTCTTATAATTGGGATGTCCAATGCCAGGCAGGTTTAATTTGGATATCGATAATTTCTCAATTTGTCTGATCTGGTGAGAGGCAAAACCATCCTTTATTAGCCATCAAACTACATTGTATTTCCTGGAATTTTCATTTCAATGGACGTAAGGCCATTGACTGTCACCTTGTCTGATGTATGATCGGTATTAGGAAGCTTTGACCGTGGCTAGTTACCATTCTACCGATACAGACGTGCCGTCAAGCGATTTGGCGTTCCGGTACGTTGCCGTTTAGAAACTGATTAGGGTTATTTTTATTATAACATGCCATAACCCTAACGCGTTAGCCCGTTACCATCTTAGACTGCATCATCACTCACTAACCAGGTGAGGTCGCAGTCAAAAGCTAATTTGTAGTGGAATAAAAAATCCTGAAAGGGGTAATTAAATACATACCCTAATCGGTTTCCAAGTGGCATCATACTGGAAAACCTAAATATTTGACGGTACGAGTCTGCCTAAGTCTCTATTAAGGGTAGGTTAACGTACCTTCCCATTCGCCCATATCAATAAACCTACCCTAGTTTTACCTTATATCTAGACTAGGAACTAAATAAACTCTAAGTATATTTTTGTATCTATTTCTTCTATATTTAAGTCAACTAGATGATGTCCGCGCCTTCGCGTTTAATGGATATTTTGATTTCCGTAGGAACTCTTTAATTTCCCGGTATAAAAAGTAGCCTATGTGTCTTGCGATACAACCTATCTCTGGACCAAATATAAAATATGTTGAGCAGATTGGCCGTGAAAGCGTAGCAGACAGACAGACCCACTTTCGTATTTTAAATATAAGTATGGATTGGACACCGGTAAAATTTAAAATGTACATCGTGAAATGATTTTATTTATAAGGATTTAGGGTTGTATTCCGTATTTTCTATCCCATTTTTACGTGGTAGACGGGGAGGATATTTTTTAAGGGTGTCATTCAAGTGAGAGGAGAAAATGACTATAATACTACTTACTTGACTACTGAAAGTACATTGACAAGTGTAATAGCTTAGCTGATGCAATTCGCGTGCTACTTATGATAGCCGCATCGAATTTATTGATAAGCGACAAGTTAGGTATTGCCGATTGCGACATTGACTCGATCCAATTCATTGATCTCAGCCAGTTTTATAAATTAGTATAAAGACCAAAATAGTTCGATATAAATATCCCTTTCCACTCTAAATCCTAAGTTTTTTAAATTTTAATTTACATATGCTGAAAATGACGTCAAAACCACCTTGTATGTAGGTATTTAAATACTTTTTGAATCCTTATAAAAAATATCAAATTAATACAATGCAAAACATTTAAAACTAAACATTCAAAATATCATCCAAACCGCTTCAATGAGACAATGTGCCCATGTATTAGCCCTCTCAATAGCTGAACTTATATGTTAGACGAGGTACATTTATCATAATGTGGAGGACTTAACAAAACTCAATTGTTATTTTAGCATCAACTAAAACGGGTGAAATCTTTTATTTACTTTACCAATGATCATTTTATGCATATTACCTACTAATCTATTATCTAGTCTTTGACAATAGGTACTTATTATCTCTCGGTATAAAGCACGATTACATAGTATCATCATTTTAACTCATTGCCAGCTCACTACTAAGCACGAGTTTATTCTCAGAATTAGAAAGGTTGGGCCACTGCAGTCCACTACGCTGACCTAGTGCGGCAGACTTCTTCCCACCATTGAGAATATTAAGAACTCTCGGGCATGCAGGTTTCCACATGATTCACAGCTACAACAAGTTGATTATACCCGTACATATTTTAATCTCTGAAATCACACATTTAACTCTCTAACAGCGGCGTGCCCGGGGATCGAACTTCCAACCACCCGAATAGAAGGCAGAGCGTCTAAGCCACTGGACTACCACCACTTATAAAATAGCATACTTTAACCGTTAGTTAAAAAAGTGACGATCATTGCGGTAGGGTTTCCAGAGCCTCTGGAAAAACCTTTGGTTATAATATCTTAAGTCAACTACTATAATATGGGATAATTAAACTCATCCTTATTTTGCCCGCAGTGTCCTGCGGTGCACACGAAGACAGAAGAAACGAAGTCATTAGTAGATCCAACTGCGGGGAGCCTAAAGAAGTCTTCGTAGAGCTGAAACCCCAAACCTATAAGAAAGTGAGTTAGTTTTTACCCACAATAATATTATTGATGTATTTTCAAACCAATCCATCAGACTGTAAACGTCTGGAGATAGGTATATTCGAGAGCGGGCCACCAAACACGGTCCTCCACCTTCCTCATCCACCCGCTTTCCGCCACCTTTTTTAGGTCATCGGACCAACGAGCTGGAGGTCGTACACTGCACTTACCGGCACGCGGTCTCCACTCCATATGGCTAGCATGCGCACGACGAGTAAAATTATATCTACCCGTTATCTCTATTTCTCTACCGAAGCTATCATGCTTACTTTTCTCGTTACGTCAAAAGTAGAGATAAAAGTAATATTTCTTATCTGTGTTATTTTTCTCTACGAACCTTTACATGTCGACTATTTTTTTCTTGTAATATACCTCATTTTGTGCATGTTGGGGGAAATGAAAAATTAGCCGATAACGACAACATCTCTCTCTCTCGTCGCGAGATAATCTCGTTGTGCGTATGCTAAGCACACTGTGGCTTAGCATGCGCACAACGAGATATTTCGCGTCGAGAGAGAGAGAGAGAGATAATTATTGTCGTTGCCGGCTAATTTCTCTTTTAGCCTAACATGCACAAAATCCGGTATATTATATAGAGTAAAAAATAGTCGGCATGTAAAGGTTCGCAGAGAAAAATATTACTTTATCTCTACTTTTGATGTAACGAGACCAGTCATATGTGTGACGATGTTAGCTTCGGTAGACAAATAATGATAACGCGAGAAAATGGCCTGCCCACTGCCAATCCAGCTTGTTAATCCTTTGAGCAATGTGGGCCACTTTTGTTTTTCAAATAATGTATAATATTATTATTGTAAATACCAAAATATCTTCTCTTGTCTTCTCGAAAGAAATGGCATTCCGTACCAGTGGTAGGTTCATTTGACGATTCAAAAGACCTTGTAGATAAACAATTTCTGACAACCTTTTTAGGCGAGAATTGGTAAGAATGTGAAAATTTTTAAGCCAAATAGAAAATAGGTAACATTTCTAAACTGCAAATAATAGTTTAAATAATACACATAATCTACTTTTATTCAATTTTGATATGGATAACAACTCATTACTTAATGATTTAGTAATTAAATATTTTATTTACATTGATTAAAACACGTATTTTTATTAAATACTTTAATCAATAAACTTAATAAATGAGTTGGTAAATTAGGTTCCTATTGCGTAACATGGTAATTTTATCTACGAGTACATTAGGTACCTAGAGTCATTTTCTGGGTTTCACGCGTCATAATGTAAAAGATATATACTATATACTATATACTATATCTTACAGGGATAATTTAATAGATAGGATCTTTATACTATCATAATATAATAATATTATGACTCGAGTAAGAAACCCAGAAAATGACTCTACCTAATGTAGATACAATTACCTTGTTACATAATAGGAACCTAATTGATATTTCACAATGTTAAGAGTGAAGTCACAATCTCTATTTCTAACTGATACCAACTGATTACTCGATACGTAGATAGTTTCCTCGTAGTAGTAAACCAGTATAGTAATTAAGCTAATATTTGTAATCTGATTACATTCTTCTATGAATCAATTCATCTATTCAGCACTTATGCTATTTTTCCTAACGATAAAGTAGGGATATTTTTTAATTCTTAAATTGTTAAAATATCTATGATTAATTTCACTAATGAATAATACTTATTAATATTATAAATGCGAAAGTGTGTTTGTTTGTTGATTTGTTGGTTTATTGGTTTGTCCTTCAATCACGCCGCAACGGAGCAACGGATTTACGTGATTTTTGGCATGGATATAGTTAAGGACCTGGAGAATGACATAGACTACTTTTTATCTCGGAAAATTAAATGAGTTCTCGCGGGAATCAAAAAGTCTTTAACCACGCGGACGAAGTGGCGGGCATCACCTAGATATCTATATTTACCGAATCAAATAAAAAATATGATTTCAACCTTTTTATTTCAACCTTTCAAGCAGGTTTAATAATTTCATAAAGCTTAGGTCGTTATTAATTTTCTTCTAAACAATAGGTAAGTATTCAAATATTATAATTCAGATAAAAAAGACAGAGCCGTAATTGTAGGAAAAATACAGGCTTCGCAGTTCACGTCGGTACAAATATTGTGGTCCATGAGTAGTTAGAACTTTTTTTTAGATTTATCCATCCATCCAAACTTTCGCATTTACAATATTATTAGTATACTTAGATAATCTATAAAGCAATAGATTAAAGTAACTCAACTAATAGTTAAATTTTAATGAACTGACGTGTCTCGGTTCGAATATTTGAATATTATTTATACGTGGACAATCACAATGTCGCTTACATCCGTGAAGGCAGCCATTAATGCGTGAGAAAATCCGCTTCCGAAACGATGAGCCCAGGGCTGCCACGTGCCCTCTTGCTGACCGAACCACGACCTCCCTGGCGCAGTTTTGAGCGCTGTTCAGACAACAGCGCTCATGCGGAGATCCCAGGTTCGATCCCAGGCAGGGTCAATTTGGGAATTTCTGAATTTTCTGTGGTTTGGCCTGGTAGGGGCGGCTGTGGCCAGTTACCACCATACCGGCAAAGACGCGCCGCAAAGCGATTTAGCTTTCCGGTACGATGTAGTTTGAAAACCGATCAGGGTATGGGTTAACTGGTATGCCCCTAGCAGGTTAGCCCGCAACCATCTTAAACTGCATCATCACTTACCATCAGGTAAGATCATCAACGCAGTCAAGAGCTAACTTGACGTATCCATCCAAACTTTCTTAGTTATAATATTATTAGGTAGTATAATATAATATGGAGTGCAGAAAAAAGATATCAAATTACAAAAGGTTTATGAGGGGGTATTCGTCGTTAAACCTACGTGTGGCAACCCTGGGTGTGCTGACGTGTGCGTATTTCCCCATTTGACTGCCTCGTTTGTCTAGTGGTTAACATATTCGACTGCGGCACTGGAACCTGGTCCTGGGTTCGAGTCTCGGGTCGAGCCAGAAACTAGTACATGTTACATATTGTAACCTTTTCTTTTCTATGAATAAAGCAACTGCTGAGTTTCTTGCCGGCTCTTCTCAGTAGAATCATTGTTCCGAACCGGTGGTAGAGTCTTAACGTTTCATAAGTGACACAAGTTGTCCTACATGAAATAAATAAATCATTTATCATTGAACGTAAAATTGCTGACTTGCTGATGCGCCAGTGCCCGCTACAGCCGCCGTGGCCGAAATTCGGTCGGGAGGCCATTATTAATATTGTTTTGATTTCCCCAGGTGGTGCCGAGCGCGGTGTGGGTGCGGCGCTGCGTTGGTCTGTGCGACCACGGGCCCGCAGGCTCCAAGTGCATCGCCCTCAACAGGACCATCGAATACATACCGGTGAGCTTTACGTACCACCCTAACTTAAGTACTTTCAAAGCAAGAGCATCCCGACGACCTTTCTTTGACGACCAACTTTACGTATACCACCCTAACTTAAGTACTTTCAAAGCAAGAGCATCCCGACGACCTTTCTTTGACGACCTCCGTGGCGCAGTGTTGAGCGCTGTTGCTTTAAGGTGCGGAGGTCCCGGGTTAGATTCCCGGCAGGGTTTGGATATTTATAATTTCTGAATTTTCCCTGGTCTGACCTGGTGGGGGGCTTCGGCCGTGGCTACTTACCACCCTACCGGTAAAGACGTGCCGACAAGCGATTCAGCGTTCCGGTACAATGCCGTGTAGAAACCGAATAGGGGTGTGGGTTTAATATAACTGCCATGCCCCTAACAGGTTAGCTCGCTACCATCTTATAGACTGCATCATCGCTTACCATCTGGTGAGATCGCAGTCAAGGGCTAACTTGTAGTGGATATATATTTAAAAAAAACTAGACAACCGCGCTCCAACCATCGATATAATATATGTAGGCACTAGATGGGCCCTTTCGTAGAAAGAAATTGGACGTCCGACCTGCAGAGCACGCTCCACACCTGTAAAAGCCTGTCCTTGTCCCCGCCATAGCAATATCCCGCTTTTCTGACCTGAGTTAAATAAGTCCACATTCTTTGTTTGACAGGGCCCGTCTATGTAAATTGAGGTCGTTGGCTCCAACCCAGACCTCCTCATTGCTTTGTATTATGCATGATTGTAGTCAAGCTCAGGCTTCTATAATAATAATAATAATAAACCTCAAGCACGGCGGCGTAGCGTATCTATATATCGTCCTTAAAACGATGAAAAACCTATCAAGACCACGAGGTCAGAACAAGGGGAAGGCTGACACAAAATATGGCTGGCGTAAAATATTTTGCCGACGGGAAGGAAAGGGTTCTTCCCCGCGCCACATCACCATAACGTGGACTAAGTCAAATACTTATTAGGAATACTTCTATTAAGTATTAATACTTAATTAGGTATCTTTAGTTCCTCGGAGGGAACTGTTTAAAATAGGGTAACTACCGACTGGGACACAATGATATAAGGTATAGACAATAGGACTGACCACTAGGTAGATAATATTTATCTACAGGTTTTAATAAAATTTTAACAGACACCAAAAATAATTTAGGTGCCTATTTAATTAATATCAAAAGGTGTACAGTATTAAAGGACTAAGAAGGTATGGTGAACATTTTAACTGCTATGACATCAAATACTATTATAATTAATTCCTCAATAAATACAAAATAGAGTTTCGTGTAACTAAAATTCACACATAAAGTTCATCTCGCCCATATTTGACAAAGTAATCAAGCCGAAAGGGCAACACTATCTGTTTGTCTCGACTCTGCCAGTTCAAGTGCATCCTTGACATACATGTTCATCTGCTCCTAGTCCTAGAGACGGCCGTAAAATCTATCAATGGATACATACGAGCTCCTTTCCGTATGTAATGACCATAACGTTTAACATCAAGGCCAAAGTTGGTTTGAAACACTAGCAACGTTGAAGTTAATTACAATAATTCTTCATAATATTCTCAAACAAAAATACATTTATCCTGTGTCTTAGTACGCCGTCAAGGTATGTTGTGATGGGGCAAAGATGAAAATACGAATTTAATTGTTTAAAATAGAAAAAGGAAAAATACGCAAAGTATTTTAGGTGTTCAAAAAGTTTACACTCAAAAATCACATCTTAAAAACTAAGGTTCCTGACATTAAATTAGCATTTCAATAAATAATATTTTTAAAAAACGATTTAAACAAAAAAGTATTAATTTTAAAAAAAACATGCTAGATTTTACTGGAAAAAATAAACTTCTGTAAAAATTTCTGCAAAAATATTTTTGTACAAAAACTGGCGTTATCTTCTTGTCCTCTTCATAAGTACAGACGCGTGTGAATCGACAGTATATGCCCTTTATTGCTTGACCCTAATTATTATGACATATTCACATAGACCTACAACCTTGCATGAGTATTACACAAGACATATTTAATAAATACGTTATACGATATAATACGCACTATATTTGCATTCAATTACGCAACGATCGCAATAGCAATTGGTCATTGAGTGATAATATTTGTTAATATGTCACGTATTATTTAATTATGTTAATGATATAATTATCATATTTGAATCATAGTAAATCCATTTGTTACGACCACCGCAAACCGCAGACTTTGTGCTCTATAATAATTAGCTATATCCATTGATTGTTTTGCCTTATATATTAATGAAAAGACTGACGCAACGGAGCAGCAGGTCGAAGTGATTTTTGGCATGGGTATAGTTGAGGACCTGGAGAGTGACATAGGCTTCTTTTTATCCCGGAAAATTAAGGAGTTCCCGCGGGAATAAAAAAAAACTTAAACCACGCGGACTAAGTTGGTGGCATCAGCTAGTTAAAACTAAAATAAAAACAAAAATTTATCAGGCATAAAAGTTCGTTCCAATTTTGGCCACCGGGTCAGATAAGTTTGACAGACTCTAAGAACTATAGATGTAAAATTTTAACTAAATAGTAACAAACCTTGACTTTTGAAATGATACTGGAGCAAGACCTAGGTCATCAAACTTTTTAATGGGATCGAATCGGTGGATTTGCGTGATTCTTACATATCTTCAAGCTCCATCTGCCAATCAAAAGTATGCGGTATGCGGTGCTTTGATAATTGGTTACGTAATGCTATATCACTACTCAATAATGATAATAATGAGATAATTTCCACAAGCAGGCGTCACTTTGCGGAAGTCCATGATAGTGAATGAACTAGAATTTTAATTCGCTATAATCCGCTACAGTAGACAAATCTGTGTGGTACAGTGCCTGTCTTTCACCTGCAGCATGCGACACCCACCACCCAGCAATTCGCACAGGCACAACACCACACCACACAAATCCTCCAAATCACTCTCAACGCACGCTTCACTCCGACACCGGAGCATCTTCAGGAGATGTTCACTCGACAATGCACGATTCACAATCGTGCATTGTCGAGTCAACATCTCAACATTCACGATAATAATGAGATAATTTCCACACACTGACTCAAGTCATCATCATCAGGTGGTCCCTTTAATGTTTTGTTTTCTGTTGTGAAATAGCTCATTAATGATTAGATCAATTATATATGTATAACTTATTGTTAACCTACCCAATTTTAGGAGAATTTGACATCACTATTAACTACAAAATACAGTGGGTATAAATTAGATACAGAAATAAAATGTTGTCAATGCAATAAAAAGTGATACTAGTAATATACCTATTGTATAACCTTAATTAAATGAGCATTGCAATAAATAAATGAATAAACCTTAAAAGGATGATATTGTACCAGGAAAGAGGTTTTGCAGAAACAATTGGAATTTACTTTGTTTAATTTGTATAAATAGATCAGGTTAGTTAGCGTTATGTTTCATTGTAACGTTAATAGAAAAAAAAACATTTTTAAAGAATTAACAATGGTAAATAATGGAACCGGCATGACAGGTAGCCTATGTCTTTCCCCGAGATGCAACCTCTGTACCAAATGTCATCAAAATCGGTTGAAAACATAGGCTGCGAAAGCGTAGTAGATAGACAGACAGACACACTTGCGCATTTATAATATTATTATTAAATTTGTAAATAGTATAATTAGTAATCAGTATATAGCACGGATTTGATTTTAATTTGAATTTATTGTTTGTCCCAGGTTCGAATATTGGACCTGAGATCGTCCAAGGAAACCTGCGTGACGTACCCCGTGGAGGTACACTTGAGCTGCGGCTGCGGGTGCGAGGTCGCCACCAAGGAATGCCCTTCCCCGAGGATCTTCAATCCTCGTAAGTGCAACTGTCAGTGTCCGAACATGAAGGAAAGACGGAACTGTCTCAAACAGGTGCGTAAGGCGGTGGATGTCTGTGACACTAACGTAGGTGTGGTCAAGCACGCATGCTTTTGAGTTTAAACTTTTCTGATAACATTTTTTTTTCTTTTTTTTTAACAATTGGTGCTGATTCTGTTTTGTATTTGTACAAACTAAAACTAATCTAAATTGATAAGATCTAACAATTTATCATTGGTTTAGATTTATTCCTGTCCAATGTCAAATTTAAATTGTTGTAAGCTCTTCTCAGACTAGGGCGCGGTTTGGAACCCTCGTAGCTTTAGTTTTATGATACCGTAACTGATTATTACCATCATGCTTTATAAGTAATTAGACGTCAATAAATAAATTAGTCTACCTAAATTAAATAAATATAATTTGAGTTTGAGTTTAAATGTAGCAAATTCATTTAAAATAAATTAGAACCATATGATCGATTTTTATGTATGGAAATATATCAAATCATTGACATGTTCACACACTGAACAAATGAAACTGAGGTAATAAGCTGATTTTCACACATAACATTGATGTGTCTCAATACACGAGCAGTTAATTTTGCAAACAATTAATTTAGGAGCACTAAAAGCGCAGTTTTAGTTTTATTTTTAATATGAATTAGCACCATTGGCCTTTTTTTTTTAATCCTTTTTTTCACATTTCTAATGAAACACGTTTTTTAGATGTTTTTTGGTTGTTGTTGCAATAAATTTTGTGATTGTATTTTGAATCAATAGCTTCCGTGTGACCAACGGCTTTTTATATACATTGTACATACTCATATACTGTTGATGTTCGTTTTGTCGCCTTTTTGTGTGAGTGCCGTGCCGAGTGCAGACATCCCTTGTCTTACGCTAAAGCCTTGAGTGTGAATTGCTGTTATGATGAATACTCAATCACAAGAGTAAGCGTTAATGTCAATGAATATGAACACATGCCCAACCTTCCGCCATTAAAAATAATACTTAAAGTTCACATTACCAATTGACATATTCGCAAGCTCTAGTAACAAGAATGTACACTCGGGGCTTTAAGCTTTCACTGTTTTTGTTTTGCTTAGTACTTTAATTTTAATTTTTTTAATGATAAGTAAAACTTGTCCAAATTTTCATCTGATGGAACGTAAATTATTATAATACAGTCTAGGATAGGAACCTGAGGTGTAGTTGTTTTTGAAGACTCATCAATTTTTCCTCTCTCTATCTGCATCATGTCTCTAATTTCTGACCATGGTATCCATGGCCATCTTAATCATGGTAGAGGTATTTGTGGAATAAAAATGGTGATCTCCCAGATTATTCCACAATCGGTTTCTATGGAACGCGAAATTTTTACTTGGCAATGTTTTTTTACTGGTAGGTTGGTAACCAGAAGTGCGATTATGTAAGAATTGCCGATCCAATCGTCTAAGTTCGGCGTCAAAGTAAAACAAACCATAACGGCATTGGATTAGAGCTCAATTTCGTGATTCCATTCTCATACGTTTATGGTATCATACATCCCTAAACGTATGAGAATGGATACACAAAATTGAGCTCTAATTCAATGCCGTTATGGTTTATTTTACTTTAACGCCGAACTTAGACGATTTGATAGACAATTCTTACACAATCGGGGGGCTGACCAATGCCATCTTACCAAATCTTAGTCTTTAAGATGTAGAGATCGAAAGATATTTTCTATTGTTTTAGCGGAACCCGGCTATGAGGTGGAATCCATCTAAATGCGTCTGTGAAAGGAGAAGAAGGTGAACTGCTGGAAAATTCTGTGAAGAATTTGATAAGACAATCAAAATGCCTTTGCCTTTTGCCTGGCCTTTTCTAAATAGAAACAGGAAAGGCTAACCAGCTGGCTTGTTCAAGATGCAGGATTTAGGATGAACATCGAATGTGTAAAAGTCTCATTAGAGATAATGAGAATAGAAATCCTAGCAACTTTGTTATCCAAGCACGAGTTTGTTTAGTCAAGTAAACTTTATTGTATTGAAGACATTAGTGTTTTACCAAGTAAGAGACATAGTTGTGAACTAGCTACGAAATGGTTGATACTCCATACGACTGATCAATGTGTCTTATAGTTTAATTGTATTTGAAAAAAACTAAGCAGTATTACTGTTAGACATAAGTTATTTATTCGTTTAATTGTAATTAACGAAAAAAATGGGACCAAATGGTGTTGTGAATTGACTGGCCTTATTGTTCCATTATTTTTTACGTCCTATTAATTAATTTATTGTACTTAATTAGCTTAATTTGTACTTATACTTTCATACAATTTTTTAGATAAAGCTCTTAGATTAGGATCTTTGACATCATTTTTCAGTATTGTTTTAGTTTATGGCGTTTGATGATAAACGCAATTCCTAAATTGTGATATGGTCGTCCAGTAGGTTTAGAATAAGTATATTTTAATGGCCTACCTAAATACTTTATGAACCACAATAATTTTGCTAGATTATTCAACGGTTTTTTTAATAAGTACATATTTTATTTATCGAGTTGAATAAAAAACCTGAGATAAATGTCAAACGAACGCCAAGTAGTTCGAAACAAAGTTAATAAATGATTAGAATACTCAAAGTGAAGTCTTGTGATTAAATTAATTGTGATTTAATTAGTACGCCATTTAGATTTTTTAAACTAGTTTCGAAATATCAGCGTAAAGATTTGGTATTACTTATTCACATAAAAACTTTTTAACAATATTTTACACAATTTGACAAACATTTTAAGTGTACGGTAAAATATAGTAAGCATGGTAGGTCTACGTATTAGTTAGGTACTTAACTAGGTAATTTTTTCGACCTCTTTATTTATTTGCTTCTAGTCGAGCGATTCTTTTAATACTTAAGTATTGTATACATATTGTATATATTAGTCTAAACTCTTTGTGATTAGCTCTCTTTTTATTAAACGAGTGTATTTGTATATTTTTGAAAATTATTAATTAGGTAATTTTGTAAGTACTAGTCTAGCTAGTGCCAAAGGCATGAATCTCAAGTGGTGTAAACATAATTTATCATTTCAATGGTTAAATAATGTATCAATTCAATTGTAAAATAATTTATCAATTTAATTGTAAGAGCTTAAGAAGCTTTAAGTGATCGAATCACGTGATTAGTTTTAATTTTAAAACTAAGTACTTATCTGCCGAGAAATAAACATTTGTACTTAATTTATTTTTTACTAATACATTGTTTTATTTCAACCTCAACATTACAATCGAATTCTACTAACCCATAATACTGTTTCAAAAAATCATATTGTACACAGTGGATTTGCTTTTGACTCGGGAACGAACTTTTCTGAGTACATAACTCAGTTTTAAGCAATTAAATTATTATTATACTAGATGATGTCCGCGTCTTCGTCGGCGTTAACTAAGTTTTTTCGATTCCCGCGGGAACTCATTAGTTTTCCGGAATAAAAAGCTTATGTCCTTCCCCGGGATACAACCTATCCCTGTAGCAAATTTGATTAAAATCGGTTGAACAGATGGGCCGTGAAAGCGTAGCAGACAGGCACATGTCTTCTGCATTTATAATATTAGTATAGATCTAAAATCACTTTCTATAACGGTGAAGGAAAACATCCTGAGGAAATCAAGAAGCACGCTGGAGAGTTTTTCATTTGGCCAGGCTTGGTGGACTACAGCCAAAGCCTTCAAAGCCAAAGAGAAGAGACTCGTGTTCAGTAGTGAGCCGGCTATGAGGCGAAGTGATTACTCTTTTATAAGAATTGCGTTTATAGGAAATGCAGTCATAATATTAACAATTATTACAAGTAATAAAATTAAAAATTTTAAAAATCCCACGACGAACTGCAGCGCTCTCAACTTATTATTTTGAAACAACAAGTAGAACTTCGCAGAAGTAAGTATATCAAATAATTATTATAAATGCGAAAGTTTGGATGGATGTATGGATGTATGTTTGTTACTCAATCACGCCCGAACGGCTGAACGGATCTGGATGAAATTTGGCTAGATAGAATATAGTCTGCACTAACACATAGGCTACTTTTTCTGTAGGACAGGTATACTTATTAGGTTGGTATTATATACCATTGGTACCTATACTGAGTACTGACAACAGCAATTATTAATTTCTTAATTTCTTGAGCGTTGCGATGAAGGTACTATAACTTGAAAACGTAACTTTAAATACAAATAAACAGCTGTTATATCATACTACTATTATAAAAAATGCGAAAGTGTGTTTGTTTCTTGGTTTGTCTTTCGGATGGACGTAATTTTTTGCATGGGTATAGATTAGGACCTGGAGATTGACTCAGGCAATCCCGGAAAACACGGATAAAAAAAACCAGGAAAAAAAATTTGCCATTGGATTTTGAAATTCACGCAGACAAAGTCGCGGGCATCAGCTAGTTGATGTTATTAAAGTTAAAATTGAAGTCCTGGGGCCATGCAATAGTATGGGGGCATAATATAGGTACCTAATAATTGTTGTAATATTGTTCACGTATGTGTTTTAGAATTATAATCCTAGTTTTAAAGATGTCAAGGTTCGTGACATAAAGCTGTCATTACTAAAAAAACTGTTATAATAACCCCCACCCCTTGAGGTGAGTTTTGAGTTTAGCGGAAGTTAACGTAGCGCCTCTACGGAGCTACGACCGTAGCATTAAGCCTCATGCACACTGGTCAAGAAGAGAAAAACAATCCCTTTAGCAGGGGACCCCAAGAGAGGATTTTTGGATTTACTCCAGCGCGGCAGATTTAATATAAAGAGGGATTCGAGTTTTTTAAGTTTGTAACTCTCCAACTCATTTAGGTTTCGCTCAAATCGTCAGATTATTTGAATGCACACTTTTCAGCCTGTAAGTAACTCCCTCTACCTTAATCTGACGCGCTCGAGTATTTCTGATGATCGATTTTATTTATCTAATTTTCTGATCTGCTGTTCCAGACAGACCCACTAATATACAGGGCTCATATATGGTGAAGGTACTCTACAGGGTCCATTGAATCCCCCTTTATATTATTCTGCCGCGCTGGAGTAAATCCAAAAATCCCCTCTTGGGCTCCCCATACATTATCGCCTTTTTCCTGCAAATGAATCCCAAACTGTGCAAAATAACCATTTCCACTTTAATTAAATTATTAAGAGCTGATGATGTGACTTCGTCCGCATGGTTTAAGGTTTTTTGATTCCCACGGGAATTCTTAAATTTTTCGGGTAAAAAATGTATATAGCCTATGTTTTTGTACCAAATTTCGTCAAAATCGGATGAAAAGATGGGCCGTGAAAGCGTAACAGACACACAGATGGACTAGATAGACAGACATTTGTATTAAGTTTATAATGTTCAATAGTAAGTATGTTTTAACTTTTTAACTATATACCTAGAGACTTGTAAACAAAATACAATCATAATATTATTATGTAGTCAAACGGAATCATACGCATACGTTATGATTTTTATGAAGATACATATTTACGTCATAATAGGTAACGAATTCGCTGTTGCTAACAGGATTTAGATCATTTTTAGCACGGATTTAACCACATTAACAGCATAATACACGATAAATAATATGATAAAAGAAACCCGTTTTAGCACATATAAGTCATAATAATAACAGTCTCATTTAAATACTAATTCACCGTTAGCCCACTAACCACATCCTAGTTAGTCAATTAATTATAAAGGTGAACGCCAATTAACACACATTTTATCCGCACGGGTCCGTACGCATGAAATATTCGTGGTATCAATCCTGTGCTATCTCGCACACCTATTAGTAGTGTAATGTCCAGTCCTATAGAAATTCGGTGGGATTTGAGGATCTCAAAAAAAGGAAGTTAGCTTGCTCCTCCTCCAAAAACTGTAACACAACTCAGCTGACATCACAAGTAGTGAACGCGATAAATATATCAGAAAAATGCGATACTGGGACAGTAAGAAGAATAAGTTGATGAAGTCATCCTATTCAGTAACGGCGATAGATGGTATGAACAGAATACAGATGAAGATGAAGATACAGAGCAAATGATGAAGAAGATACAGAGCAAATCGTAAATTACACATTAAATTTTTTCTTTCGCATAATATTAGAAATCTTTTTGATGATATTTTTTACAAGAATCTCTTTGCCTGTCTGTCCGTCTGTCTGTCTGTCTGCTACGCTTTAACGGCCCATCTCTTCAACAAATTTTGTTGAAATAAAAGTATAGGTTGCATCCCGGGGAAGGACCTAGGCTGCCTTTTATCCCGAAAAATGAAGATGTTCCCGCGGGAATCAAAAACCTTATTCCACGCGGACGAAGTCGCGGGCATCATCTAGTGTATTGATAAGCGCTATTTGAGAAGTTCTTATTGTGGAAGACTCTGTGTGTAGACGATGCATGGACCACAGTTTCACCATTGTTCATGCATTCAATTTGTGGCGTGTCTTTAGGTTTGCGTGCGTCATGTGTGGCGGATTTGATTAGAGTTAATATGCGATTATCTTTAGAAGCCAAGCGGCACACAGAACGAATTTAATAGTTACGCTCAAACTTGGCAAAAATAAAAAACAGTGATTCCCCGATTGCGTAAAATCCGGAATAATTTACAAACTAACAACAATCGCGATTGTCGAGATAAATTGTTATAAAACGGATATAAAAAGTTATAATATGATACGATAATAAAGGTTTTGATAGCCGGGGTTTCTAAATGAATCTCTGATGAAACGATGAGATAACATGTTGCACCAACAAAGTTCAGATTAGGCTACGATATAACAAACTTATATTATAAACTACCTGATGCCCGCGTGGATTGAGTTTTTACCATTGAAAATGGTTATCAGATGCAAATCGCCTGAGACGTATTTTTGGCCATAGCTCCGAGGATTTTAGGAGGATCGAGATGGGAATAGTACCAAGAGTTGAGGAATTCATCGTGAGACACGTGTGGGCGTTTGAATTTTGAAGATCAGCTGGTAACTTTTTTTAGAATTTTGATAAACTAAAAAAAAACGTCGGGTTTTTCGGGGGTGTTAGTATACTAAATTGTAAATACGAGTATTTCGGAAAAAGGAGACTAGATAGATTTGGAATGGTAGAAAATCGGGTATTTCCGTATATAAAAAGTGATGTAGCTTCTATGATTATTGACCGGTCGTCACGGTAATGGTGTTAAACGATGTAGATGCAGGCGACAAGTGCATTGGATTTGAATTGGAACTTTTTTTCAGGTACGGAACCCCCAAATCTATTTAGTCGGTTATTAGGCAGTATCCACACAACGGAGCTATCACTGCAGCTCATTACCTCATTACCGGTGGACGCGGACCCGTAAACAATGAGAAACCACAGTGTAATTACATACCTACAGTGAGATGACGCCTTCGACGTTTGCGAATGAGCCAGGTACCAACTAGCAAAAGCTCTATTATAATGTTCGCAATCAGCACAGGGGTTACTACCATCGCTCAAAGCAATATTATTTCAAAATTACAGTTTAATGTCACGTACCTCGACGTCCCTAAAATTATAGAGAGTATACTTCTAAAACACCTCAGTATGCCCCTGATTGCTGCTGCTGATTAGGTAAAACCTTTTCGCTACAAAGTACATTATCGCAACAAGAGTAAGTAACTAAACTTACCATAAATGCAGCCTATCGCAACCATTCAGATTCTAACAATGATCGATGTAGCTTGTACGGGATAGGGCTGCTGGTTGGCCGACACTCTACATTGACTATTATTT
This sequence comes from Erebia palarica, assembly GCA_964035005.1. Taxonomy (NCBI): domain Eukaryota; kingdom Metazoa; phylum Arthropoda; class Insecta; order Lepidoptera; family Nymphalidae; genus Erebia; species Erebia palarica. Next base: position 17,616,307 of record OZ035989.1, read on the forward strand.
GCTGTATTGGCTAAAATGCAGTGTTACATCTTTTTCACAATCGACCAACTGTTTGAGTAGCATTTTAAATCAATAGGATATAATCCGGTAATAGTCTAAGTCACCAAACTTAAAAATACTGGGACTCCAACCAGCGAACATTTTGCTTACAACGGTGGTCTTTTACGCCAGAGCTGAGAACTATACTTGGAAGTATTCAAAATGGCCAAGTCTCCACATTTCATCTTGCTATTAATAACTTTATTCGAAAAATATTATTATAGATAGTTTCTGCATATTCTAGCGGGTGGTATAAGTAATTGCTTTCCCTTTATACCTACTTGGATTGCTCCGTCTAGGCGTATCCATCGATCGACTGTATAATCTTTAGGCTGTGGACGAAGTGTGTAATTTAGTTAATGTAAGTTTTTGCCCGGAATTGTGTCAGTGGGTTATTCCTGAGAGAGCGGTTGCCGTCAATTACGTAATTTTACACCTATTATTACCGTGGCCAAGGTTTGAAGGTGGTGTCACGTTGTTAAACCGTTGTTAGTTAATTCCACTACTCGTCTCTCTCTTTGTATCGAATTCCTCATTGCTGAGGTACCTGACCACTTTCGATCGCATAATGGCAGGGGTTTCTTGGGATAATAATGCTGTGGGTTTCCAGGTCCTTCAGCATACGACTAAGCACTATTTCAACTCTTAGGATTCATCGATTATTATCCTGTGCCCAGTAGTGGACGTCCGCAGGCTAATGATGATGATGATGGCTATGAGAGTGATGTTTGCTCTAAGCCGCAGAACACTTATTTTAAAAAGTTTTCCGTTCAATCATTTTCCTACCTATTATTAAGATTTAAAATTCTGAGGAAGCTATAATTATATCACCCAATGATCTATAAAAAGCAATAAAATTAAATTACTTAAGTCATTGGAATTACCAAAGTATTTATAGCTTTCAAATAAACAGTTTCCAAAACATGACGTAACTTAGAGACACCTGTATGTCCTACATGTAATAAATACATTGAGTATGGAGTACAGTTCCAAAAATCGCAAAATATTTCACACTAGCTGATGACCGCGACTTCGTCCACGTAGATTGAGGTTTTTTTGGTTCCCGCGGGAGCTCTTTAATTTTCCGGGATAAAAGCACATAGCCTATGTTTTATTCCAGACTATCATCTATCTTTGTGCAAAATTTCAACCAGACCTCTTCAGCCGTTCTGGCGTGATTGAATAACAACCATCCATCCATCCATCTAAACTTTCGCAATACTAGATAACTTTTAAATATATACAGTTTCCAAAAATCGCAATATGACCCGTTAAAAGGTAAGTCCATTGATACCTGCGTACTTGTTACAGGAAACGGTAGGCGTGTGTATCTTTAGCTCCGTTATAAACTCGGTTGGAATTCACCGAGGATCCATGAATAGTCCTGAGTACAGATACACAGAACCAAGTTAACGGGCTCACGTGGCCGTGATTAATTGTTTATAATACGGTTTATTGCGCTTGCTTTGTGAAAAGCCGCCATGGGTTTGAATTTATGTAGGACAAATACAGACTAATACTTAAAGTTCTTTGTCTGTTGAATTAAGTCTAAGACCTAAATCGTTCCCCGCGATGTAACCTATCCCTGTACCGTATTTCATCGAAATATGATGAATAGATGGAGCGTGAAAGCGTAGCAGACAGACAGAGAGACACACTTTCGCTCTTATAATACTAGTGGTTCGCCCCGAACTGAGGCCTCGCGGTATTTTTTTATTCCACGTAAGGTGGCGCTAACGTCTATTATTTGTATGTGTCACCGTAAGATTGTAAAAACCGTTAGTTAATAATCTAACTCGCGTAATTGCAAACTGTCGAAAGATTACAATTTAACGCATTATTTTCCGGTAGATTGTAATCTGATAGGTATTTAAACCCGATAAAACCTAAGTGCCCGGCCGGCGGCCGGGCACTACTTGATTATTTATGTCGAACCGTAACCTAACCTACAAGAAAGAGACAAGAAAACGTAAATAGGTACAATGAATATTTCAAAAACTGACACTCAGAACATTGAACAGTTTACAATCTTTCGACAGTTTACAATTTCGCGAGTTAGATTATAATCTAACGGGTTTTACAATCTTACGGTGACATATGCACAAACGAATAAACTTTTACAGAGCGCCATCTATTGAAGTTCTGTTAAATATACTGAAGCTCATTAAAAATTAAATAATTTCGTTTCTTCATAATACTTATTTATCTAATTTTAGTATTTGTTGTTCAAGTAAAGGATATAATTCAAATAATTGATCAAGTTTCAGGCTTAACCTTTCAGAAAATTGGGAATTCTGAGGTCAACTTTGGACGTTAGAAAATCTCCACTTTGAAAGCCAATTTTGTCAATTTTAGGGGAAAAAATAAAAAAAATATTTTTAGACTATTCCTAATTATCTTTACAATGATATACCGCAACCTTATGTAACGCTATAAAAAATAACTTTTTAAGCCATATTCGGCTGGAGGCCATCGGTTTACATATTATATTTAAATTTGAAGTAATTAGGTTCAGTAATTCAGAAGTTCAATCAAAGGCTCTGACAGACGGGCAATTTTTTTTGGCAACCCTAGGACGGACAAGTGCAAATTCGCTTCGCTCGGTCAATTAAAGGGCTCCAGAGATAGGAACTTGCTCACAATTCGCGCCGTCTCAAAGATAACCGCCTTCTGTATCCGACCTTTAGTCAAACATCCAAGAGAAAGTTTCTTGAGGTTCTTATTTATTTATTATTAGAATTAGACAACATGGATAACCTACCTTTAATAGTTTAATTCGTCCAACGTAGGCCGAATTCCTGAATGCTGATTAGTCGCAGTGCCGCATTGTTATCTTTAGGATCAGTGATGCTGGAGACGTCACATGATGATCAGTGTCATGGACCGCACGTCAGATGTTTACATGTGACGACAGACCTTTATTTAGTTCAATGCTATACTTTTCATTCTTGAGGTTTAGGCCAAGTTCATACCTATGTGCTAGGTAGTTCCCCCTTCCCTATAACTATAACATACTATACTGTTATCATATCATACTTACTAATATTATAAATGTGAAAGTGTGTTGTTTTGTTGGTTTATTGGTTTGCCCTTGTATCACGCCGCAACAAATCAACGAATCCACTGATTATTGCATGGGTATAGTTGCAGAGGACGAGAGTGACATAGGCTATTTTTTATCTGGAAAAAATAAGGAGTTTCCGTGGAAATGGAAAATCTTATTCCACGCGAAGTCGCGGGCATCATCCTGTTATCCATTATTTATATGGCTATAATATTATGTTAACAGATGTTAAAGTAATCGCGGCAAACGTGTTCTCTCAAGTATGGAGGGACAAAAGTGGCCAAACAAAAGAAGGTCACCTATCCAGTTCCCTAGCCGGGGTGAAAGTGGCATAATCTAATCTTTGAAAGGGTTTTTGGGGTTTATTTTAGAAATTTAAAATGGAAAATGGGGCCCAGGATCGCCATATCCCCCTCCCTTCCACCATCCACCACCACTACAGCCCCACGTCCCACTGCTGGGCACAAGCTTCCACTCTCATAGGAGAGAGGGAATTAGGGCTTAGACCCACCACGCTGCTCCAATGCGGGTTGGCGGGCTTTAACGACTATAATCATGTTAGTGATAATAATCGGGACCGACGGCTTAACGTGCTTTTCGAGGCAAACACCGCCAACTTCCTAACTCCGGGCTAGTAGTTACTGAGAATTTCTAGTCAGAAAAACCCAACACTTTAATTATGGCCCGACCCGGGACTCGGACCCGGGACCTCGTCGGCCGCAGTCAAACATGCTAACCACTAGACCAACGAGGCACTTGTCCCTTCAGTCTGTCTTCAGTTTGACGGTCCCTCCCTTCATCCTCATTTAAATGAAATTGAATCCACGAATTCTATAGTGCACGAATATAGTAATACGAAGCTATTCATTAATAACATATTTTTGTAATTAAAAAATCAATAGAAAAAGTGATGCCATTTAGAAAGGCCCGATTGCCAAATAAGGCAAAATGTCTGAAGGAGATTCCACGCGTCACTGTCTAAATCCGTCGCACGCGGCGTACGTGAAATTATTTTAAGCTCGTAAAGTCCAGATTTAGTCCGCCCGTGTACTTAAATTATCTTAAAAAGTAAACAAGCAGTTCAAATTAAGAACAGTTGAACAGTTACGCATGCGCGTGGGATACCGTGGCAGATTGATGTTTTGTTAATTTTTGAACGAATGTTTGCAGTGGCGGGAATTCGGACATGTTTGTTTTCTAACGTTCCGAAACTTCGATTTAGTGAAAATTCACTATGGCCGCTGACAGACTTGTTATTTTCAACTGCAATTATTTGTGTTTAATTTAGTTTTATTCGAGCTTTTTCCGGTGATTGCACTCTTTTTTTAATTAATATAGATACTTAGGTAGATGCACTTGAAGTTTAGGTAGGTACGTATCTACTGGGGTAAATTTTGAAAGACATGAAAAATCTAATAACAGAATAAAAAAAAAGGTACTTAATTTCCTTATATGTAAGTAATTTCGTGATCTGAGAATTTTTTTCTATGCCCACCAAAATAATAATACAAGAGTTCGCAGTCGCAGGAAGGAAAATTTTTAGACTGTGATTAAAAATGTGCCATCCATTATACATTCAAATTATTAATAAATATTATGGAAAGAGGAACCTCTAGATTTTTTTTAATACTCATAAATTTCGATCATTTTTCTTTTAGTTGATTTCATTTATTATTATTCCGATGCACATTGCCACTGAAATACCTAGTTACTGCATATTATATTTCTTATTTAAACAGTAGTGCGCTAAGAAAAAGCCAGAGTAAAGTTTCCATAAAAAATGCTTTAGTTTTGGGATAAACTTCCTGTATAGCTATATTTAAAGCCAGTTATATTTTACCACAAATAAAATAGAAACACGTGTAGTCTGCCTAGTTCTGCTCAAGTCGATTAGCGTCGATCGTATAGTTTGAAATTAATGTATTTGGCTTTAAATAAACAGCAACGTTCGGCCATAAATACTACAGCGCCCATTGATGTTTAAAAGTTAATGTTATCCCCATACAACGTTGATGTAAACTTGCAAAGAATCGTATTGTCTTAGATCCCACTAGATTCATTCATGGAAAATTTCGCAATGGCCAGTGTTTACCTGATCTCCATGTGCCTGCATGCCTTTGTCAATAAAAATAACTAGAGGATGCCCGCGACTTCGTCTGCTTAGATTTGCCTTTTGAAATTCTGTGGAAACTCTTTATATACTTAGTGGGAACATTATAAATGCGATAGTGTTTGTTTGTTGGTTTGTCCAACATTACGCCACGACAGAGCAACAGATTGACGTGATTTTTTCCATGGGTATAGTTGAGAACTTGGAGAGTACGATAAGAAATATGCTATTTTTTATCCCTGAACATTAAGGAGTTCCCGCGAGAATCAAAAAACACTTAAACGGTGCAAACGAAGTCGGGGGCATCATCAAATATTCTTCAAAGAAAAAATTGAAGACAAATTAACTTAAGAAAAAATAAATAGTTTTCCGAACCGGCTCACTAACCGCACCTCCCATAAATCCATAGATCCAATAAATTGCTGAGTACGCCCATCTTCTCAGCGTTTTATGCTGTAGGAAAATCCCCCGGAAACTACTAGCAAGTACTGCACGTAGGCACATTTTTTGTAACCCACGGGAAATATTTCTCCTGTTACTCATCAACCAGAAACGAATTCCATCAGGTGAGCGTAAATAACTAAATTACACTGGACTGGAAAATAATTTAATTTTAGTTAGCCTGCGCCCACGTTGTACCGAGTCGCGTACAAAACAGGTTCATTTAGTCGAGGAACATAAAGCTGTAATCCGCTAAAACAGACAAAATAATCTATGTGTAACGTGTAGTATGCGATATCCTGAAGTGCATACCTATTGCTTGCTTGATTTTCTTGTATATCTACAAGCGGGAAGGTGGACGGTGCATATCGCATGCTGCACGTTTTACCTGATTTGTCTGTTTTTTTATCTACTACAAGTTAGCCCTTGACTGTGATCTCACCTGATGGTAAGTGATGATGCAGTCTAAGATGGTAGCAGGCTAACCTGTTTTGGCGGATTACAGCGAATTATGATTCTTGTTCGTTGATTACCATGGAGCTCCGCAAAGTAACGCCTACTTTTAACCAATATTGGTTCATTTTGAGCTTTGAAAGATCGTACGTTTTTTTTTTTTTTTTTTTTTTTTTTTACTTGTACCTCCAACATGGGGGAAGGAGACTTTATTTACAGTTTAATTACTACTCTTTCATTCTAGTTCTATCATTTATGCCTCTCGCACTTTCGTTCTTCATACCGTTTCTTTCTTTCATCCATCTACATGCACACTGTGGGTAAATTCCCATCTACTTTAACTACACTACTTTGACTGGGGATGTGACTGGGGTTGGGGTAACAAGCTTTTATTTTTATTTACAAATTTCTTATCCTATTTTTAACAAAAATTTTATTCTTACAATTTAAACCAAACTATGTTCCTACAATTAATTACAGTTACTTATATGTTATTACAAATATACTCACTATATCTACATAACATATTATTTTACACCTTATTTCTATCATTAACAATTATACATAATTTTTTACAAAATTCCAGGAAACAGTCTCTGTATTTAACATTTTTGATGATCTCTGAGACTGTAATTCTGTTCAATTTAGTTCCAATTTGGCATTCTACGTTATACCTATCATAGTCGTGGGCAGGGCAGTCCAGAATGACGTGGAGGACAGACTCGGAACATCCAGGGTCGCAGACACACGACGGACTCTCCTTGCACTTGAAGCGGTGCAAGTACTCGGAGAATCCGCCGTGCCCCGTTAACACCTGGGTCACAAATCTGTCCACCTTTACTTTGCGCATGATCCTGTATGCGGCTATCGCATCAGGGAAGAAAACCCTGGTGACTCCTGCCGTTTCACCAGCTCGGTACCGCTGGTTCCATTCATCAAGCGATTGCATACGAATGCTTCGCTTGATGAATGAAACCGGGCAGCTATCGTAATCAAAAGCGCGCCTTGACTTTAACGCAGCTTCCTTGGCCAGATAGTCGGCACGTTCGTTGCCCTCTAGCCCTGCGTGGGCTTTGATCCAGAACAAACTTACATGTTTGTCCCGGAGCAAAGCCCTGCGCAGATGGTCCCGCGCTTCGACGGCCAGGGGATGAAGGGCCTCCGGATTAATTACCGTTTGAAGTGCCGACAAGGAGTCAGAATAAATTCCAACTGATCTGGTCAAGTTGTCTGCGGCCATCCGCATCGCCCTGCATATCGCCAGGAGTTCCGCCTGGTAGACCGTGCAAAAAGACGGCAAAGCAAGCTTGAGGGTTTTGGTTTCGGCGGCTCCACTCCATACGGATAGTGCCGCGCCTACCTTGCCCTCAATCTTGCTGCCGTCTGTGAAGATGTTAAAATCATGGCTGTTGTTGTCCATGAGTTGTTCCTGGTCCACCAGACACTTGAACTCCAAGTCCACATGCTGAGCAGGATGCGGGGACTGCAAAGCCGAGGACATCCGCTCCACCTCCCGATCTCCTATTGCATGCTGGGGCACCCCTCTCCTCGCGCCGTACAGGGCCGCGGCTTCGCGGATGCGCAAGTCGAGAGGGAGTATCCCGGCGAGCAACAGCGCCGAGTTCAGAGAGGTGGTGCGGTATGCCCTGCACAGCTTCTGCGCAAAGCCTCGCTGGACCACGTTTAACTGCTTGCGAATACCAAGCTTATCCACGGCTGGTGCCCAAACGGCAGCCGCATACAGCATCACGGGCTCTACCACCGCTCTGTATATAGCGCGGATAACTTCGGGGTGGAGGCCCCAGCTCGCCTTCGCAGCTCTTGCAAGCTGGGAATAAAAGGCGATGGCCTTTTTGCATACATTAGAGACGTGCGTGTTGAATGTGAGGCGCTGGTCCAAGACAACTCCCAGTAGTCTGAGTTCTTTGACCATGCCAATGTCGACCCCTCCCATGTGGAGACGTGGGGTGTCATGCTTCAGTTTGCGCGTGATCACCATCGCACTGGTCTTATGCGGTGCAAATCTCAGCTTGTTAAGGACTCCCCACTTCCTCACATGTTCGAGGGCGGCATTGGCACGGTGTTCGATCTCATGAGCCGTCTCTCCCTCAAAGACCAGCACCACGTCGTCAGCGAATGCCTGCACATAATGGTTTTTGGCCTCCAACTCTCGAAGCAATGGATCCAGCAGCAGGTTCCATAAAATCGGCCCGCCTATAGACCCCTGCACGCAACCCTTCCCGGTTTCCCTTGTGTGCTCTTCCCCACAAAAGCGTGCTCTAACATGTCTGCCGCTCAGGTAACTGCCAAGAAGCCTCCTGATGTTAATGGGCACTCGTTCCTCCGCCATTCTGACCTTAATCTGTGGCCACCACGCGTTATCGAAAGCGCCCTCTATATCCAGGGACACCAGTGTCAACAGTTTTTTATTTGCTAAACCTTGTTTTACGTGTTCAGCCAGTGTATAGAGGGCGTCTTCGGTACTTCGCTGGGGCATAAATCCAAACTGGCGGGTACTAAGTCTTGGCGTTATGTGGTGTTTTAGCCTGGCGACAAGCATCTTCTCCAGCACTTTCCCAAGCACTGGGAGGAGACCTATCGGTCGTTACGACCGTGGGGTCGTATAGGTGGTCTTCCCCGGCTTCCGAAGGAAGACCACCGTTGCCTCCTTCCAGGGCGTGGGAAAATGCCGGAGTCCGAGACACCTGTTGAAGAGAGCCAACAAGAGATCGGGGTCAGACTCTATCACGTGCAAGCATATATCGGCGGTAAAGCCGTCCGCGCCTGGAGCCTTCTTTGGATTGAAGGACCGACTAGCCAACTTTAGCTCCATGATAGTAAAGGGTGGGTCCCACACATCCGAGGAGGTTTCATCGTCAAAGTGTTTGGCTTGTGCTCTCACCCTTTGGTGCTCCTCGGAGTCATGCTCGATCGTACGTTAGCTTTGATTAAGTTCACAATCGATTTTAAAACAAGTTCACGGGCTCTCAGACTATTTACTCAAAAAACGTAGCTTGGTTGGCTTGGACGAATACAAGGGCGTTATATTATTTGAACTTACCTAAAAATAGGGTAAAAGAACCATAAACTTGTTTGTACAGGCAGTTTTCTCAGACATGGCTGAATTTTTTTTCATGAAATTTTGTATTTACTTAATGAATATTGTTTCAACAAAGGTTACATAAATAGGTACGATGCCTGAGTCCGCAGGTGAGATCGCAGTGAAGGGCTATGTTGTAATGGATAAAAAGAAAAAGAAAGAAGAACAAAGCTCGATCGAAAGCGACGCGACGCAACGAAAGAAAGTGTTTATATGACATTCATAAGAGCTTTTTACAAGCCAAAATCGAAATAAATAAATGAATGAATGAAAAAAAAAAGAGTGAATAGGCATCTTCTAGGCAAGCGCGTTCAATCTTAGGCCGCATCATCACTTCCCATCAGGTGTGATTGTGGTCAAGCGTAAGCCAATGAATTTTAAAAAAAGCCTGTGCCTAAGCGCAAAGTATCTTTTCGCTCTGTTGAGCACCCGGAGTTTTTTGGAGGCTGGTTTGGCTTTACCTTCCAGATGTTCGCGGAACTAGACTTCGTCCGATATACTAACACCAAGGATCCCAAAGCTGTTAGATGGAGTCAGGGGAGTGTTTTGGAAGAGAACAGAGGTTGTAAAGGCAGTCTTTTTTGCCGAAAACGCGCATACTTGTGTCTTGGTTGGGTTGACGTGCACAATATTTTGTAAGCCCCACTGTGCCCCAATCTCTAAACTAAACTAAAATGATAGCATTGAAAAGATTGCTAACTCTTTCATAATACTCCCCGTAGAAAGGGACAGAACTATTATTTAAATCTGCCATTTTAGTTTAACTAAACCTTTATTTCCGATCCTTACAGTGTTAGTAACAAGTTTAGTGATTGTGTTATACAGAATTGGCCACAATTTTATATTATAGACTACACGGGAAAAACTAGAAATGTTACTTAAAATCCTAATTTGAGACAGTGCATCTAACGGCATATGAGTATACTTTTCACCCTGTCGATAAAATATTATCAATAACCGTCGCGGTCAGAGGTTATGAAAGTCTAATGATGATTTTTATATTTCGAAGAAAATTAAATTTTAGTCATTAAGAATTCAGTGCTGTTAGGTAGTCGGTTCGTTACCAATGCGTTACGAGGTTTGAAACTTTGTACTGTCGTTGTTGGAACTTGTTAGAAAAATTTTAGCGTTACAATAACGTACTTGTTGCGTAGTGCGGTTCCACTAGAGACTAGAGCTTTGCGAGAAACCTAAGCAGTACGAGAATGCGTAGCGGACGGACGAACAGACAAAGTATTCTGGCCCGGTGGCCAAAATTGGAACTATTTTATATATATTTTTTCCTGTAATCAACAGCCTTATTACTTATACATAATACAGTTATCTCTTGAAACTAAAATAAGGCCAAAATGATTATAAAATTATATATTTTTTAAAATAAATAGGCCTGTTTAGTTTTTTTTATTTTATTTTTCATATATACTAGCAACGTTGTCCCGGGTTGGACTATACATTTTCGTCATTTTGACGACCTCCTTGGCGCAGTGGTGAATGCTGTGCGCTTATAAGAAGGAGGTCCCAGGTTCGATTAGAGCAGGGTCAATTCGGGAATTTATAATATCTTTTGCGCCAGGTAAAATTGTATTTCAAAATAATATTAACTTACTATTCAAGATCGAAGATTAAAAAGAAATGATTTTTATAATTTTTTTATAATATGACAGTTGAATAAATCAATTAATAATAATATGACAGTTGAATAAATCTAGAATATTGCTTAACTACTCCCAATGCCTGTTACAACATCATAGCCCTCTGTCAAATTCATAGGGGCCCCACTATTCTTATGTGCCCAGGACCTCCAATAGGTTAAAGACGGCCCTGGGTACAACTCTATAGAAAATGAGAACCTTAATCTATTATATACGCGACAGCGTAGGCCAGGGTAGGCGAATCTTTATGTATCAAAGTGCCATTTTTTCTAAAGAAATGAATGATGTCACAGTCGTGCCATCAAATAAATTTGACTTTGTGATTATTGGGAAAATACATTTTGCAATGTCTCAATTATACGTGTAATTTAAATTTAAGTAAAATTAGTGTGACTTCTGTTGTTGTAGATTAGATGACAAATAACTTATATGAGGGGTTGTAAGATGTTACTTTTAGCAGAATGCTGAACTGCAGTCATCTGTCAAACGGTTTCCAACCGAGTATTTAATGTTATTCCTCTCTGAAAATAATGACCCAAAGACTCCGTAGCGTAGGGTCACTTTTTTTTTATTCATTATAGGCTTACGCTTGACCACAATCACACGTGATGGGAAGTGATGATGCGGCCTAAGATGGAACGCGCTTGCCTAGAAGATTCCTATTCACTCTTGATTTAAAGATACCCGGGTTGTAATTGGTGGGAAACACAGTTTTTCGTAGAGTGTTCTAGACCCTAGCCATGCGAAGAAGGAATGAAGACGCGAAGCGCTTCGTGCGTGTGGGTGGAACGTTGACGACATAGAGGTGGACTCTCACGACGTATAAACGACATAAACTCGCACGTCTTGCGGTACAATGGTAGAAAGGTGAAGGAGGTACAAAATCGAACAGCTCCTGAGCACAGTCACCGAAATATATCCTATAGAATACTTACCGATAGGCCAGCTACCTTACGGCGGTGATCCAGAGTTTGAAGTTTCGCCAGAAGAGGTGAATCTTCGCCAATCAATCTCCTAGTCCGAAGATCTACGACATCAAGAGCCGCCAGCTGACTCCTGCGTTCGCTCGTCATAATATTATAATACCTACCTACTTACTTCAAACTTTTTTTCCTTAGTGCATAATGAACTTTATGATCTGTAACGTGCCCAAAATATTGGCACGCGTTCTGGTTCGCCATCCCTGGCGAATCCCACATGTTTTAGGGTCAGCTACTGTTTGATACGCGTCGCGTCGTATCGAGTTGCAGTGTCGCTCATGCCTTACATCAGGAAATAATACCTAGATTTAGAATTCTTGGCCGGTATTCAAACGGAAGTCGCAAATATTTGGAAGTCTTATTCGATATCTAATACTTCCTATTCCAAAATATATTTATGATGATTGGGTATGTAGAACGGCACAATTCGTTTGAACTTTCGGACTGTCGTTTGATGTCTTGAGTTAAAGCCAAGATATTTGGCTAATAGGCTGAGTTAGGCCAGTCCATAACTCACCGCCACGTGTTCATTTCAGTACGTATGAAATATTGTTTGATGTGTCACCCCTTCCGTTTCCGATTTGGATGAACTTGATTTTTCAAGTAATATGTATGCGATGCGTTCACCTGACGACCTGCCCGTACCAATAATACTTCTGGTGAGTTTTATTCCACCCGAATATAATTGGCGTGGGATTGTAAGGCCCACGTCAGGTCGCTGGTGTTTAACAAAGACTTTAGTGGACTGTATATGTTTGGGGGTTTTGTGTTTCGATATTCCCTATTCCGAGCAAACCGACATCACCAATTAGCAGGTAATAAGAATTTACTACCAACCTTTCGACGCCGCCGATCTGCTTAGCTGGATCAATGAAGTCAGCTGTTATCTCGCAGGACACCTCGTCTCGTTTCTAGGTTAAATGTCCACACATCACACACACAAAAGTAATCAGGCAGCTGCCAATGGAATAATCTTAGTTCGAATGCACTGGTGCGCGAATTAGTATACTTGAGTTAGACACACGAAAAAGTCTATCTTCCGGCGGACACATTGCATTTCAAAAGACGAATAGATGGGACAACGACACGTCCTCGCAGTATAGCGCGGAACTCGACTTGTGTCGCGGCGCTAACCGAAGAAATAAATCGAAAAAGTGGGTAGTTTAAAAACTCACCACCCACGAATTGACAATATCTGACGTTTGCTCAGATTAAATACGAATATCGAACACAAATTAAATATAAGTAAATATTAGTCCAAGAGTTATGAACACTTCGTTGGCACAACGTGTACAACAAGTAATGTAGAAAGGTATATTTCTACCCTGCGACGTGTCAAAACGTGGCTGAGGTCTACGATGACCGAAAACCGTTTGATCGGGCTATGCATGTTAAGCGTACACAGGAAAATTGTCAAAGAAAATAAAAGAAGAGATTTTGAGAGAAGTTTTAAACAAATTTTGTGAAGAACCGCGACGATTACTGGTCAAGCATTAAAGTTATTTGTGATTGTTATAAGTCAGTTGTGATCATTAAGAGTCACCCAACCTACTGTACGGGGTCGCGGTGTGATCCCCGGGCACGCACTTCCAACAAAAAATCACAAGTCATAGAGCTAAAGTTGTTCAGCATTACGTACAGAAATTAGATGTATAGAGTAGGTAAATGAATAGAAAATCCAATTGATTTCATTATGCTTATTTATTAGATTAATATCGTACACTACGTATAAAATATTGTGTCAACAGTGGTAATTTGGTTGTAGTCAGGACTAAGAAATTAAGATTCGACAAGAAAGTAGAACTTTTAATTGTAACCGACTTCCAAAAAGAAGGATGTTCTCAATTCACAATCAACAATTAGGGAGGATATTAAAAATTAAGGCCCATTTGCACAAGGCAGCTAAATTTGTTTAAGTTTTATTCTCTTTATCCATGCAAAGAAAATTTTTTATGTCAACCTCGGAATAAAATACCAAAAAGAATTACATCACAAAATTAAACTAAATCACGTCCCACATACTTAAATGACGCGGTGACACCGTCGCTAGTAAATATTAAAAATTAACCAAATACTTACTTAAAGAGTTGTGAAAGCAGATCTTAATTAATTTAGTGTACAACCGAATTAGCATCATTAAGCCGCGTTCACATTATAAGAACAGTTTATAAGACATGTCTCAACTACGGAAATTAAATAATAGGCATTCAAACTTATACATAATGAGATCGTAAGATGAAAAATAAAGGATTAATCTAGCTCTGTTGGAGCTAGATAAATCCTTTTTTTGCAGGGCAGGGCCATACTGCCAACGCTCAAAGCCATAATGGTTTCATTGTTGTTGACTTTCGTATTTTAGAATTATAATCCTTATTTCAGGAACGTCAAGGTACGAGAAAAAAAATGGCCACTATGAGTAATATTGCTCAAGTATTGCTTTAAGCGTTGGCAGTATGGCCCCTAGACAATGGAATTATTTACCTAGGGTATTTGGACTTTTAAAAAAAGACTCCACAGAATTTCTTGCTGGTTCTTCTCGCTAGGAAGGCTAACCATTGGTAAATAGATTAGAAAACATTATTTGAATAACAAACTTCTATTCTAAAGTTCCGATAGTGGAGCTCGATGAAGTTCGATGTAGTACAGAAAAACTAAATAATTACGACAGAGTAAAATATTAGTCGCTCGAAACCTTTCAACGTTGTGGAGATGTCGAAATCCTACCTTGGGCTACGGATTTATTTAGAAGACTTTTCCCCGTAACCGACGTGTTATAAAAAATCTTATCATGAGAAAGGAGCCTTTGTATTCTACTACATAAAATTAAATTCGCTTTTTATACAAAAAAAAAGTTAATGCGGTGGTTATTTGTTGGTTTCCTACAGTAAGGTACGTGATGTTTTAGAAAATTAACTAAATTTTACAGTTTATTATTGGAATAAGCCACTTTTTTGCTATAAAAGGTTTAAAAAAATTATACCAGGTAACAATACAACGATTTTGATCTCAATTATTTATACGTTAAATATTTACAATAATTAATTGGTATCCCAAATATTTATTTATACAGAGAAAAAAACTCGAGTGTAAGTTTTTTACATCAAGTAAACTTGAATTTAGTCATGAATTGTGGCATCAAACTCTTTTCTACGAGTGAGAAGGGTTTTGCCCAAAGTCCACCGCACTGGTCAAGTGCGGTTTGGCCGACTTCACACCTTTAAGAACATCATGCAGAACTCTTAGGCTAATCTAGTATCGAATCATTAGTTAACGTTTGTACTGTTAGCAGCCATTAAAACATGTGAGTTTATACTATTAACAACTTAAGCTCGGTACTCTAAGTATTTGGCCTCAAAATATAATATTATTATGTACAAATATTATTTATATAAGTAAACGCTATCACAGATGCATTAGGTAGCATTATTTTAAGAACCGCTCAAAAAAATATAATACCCGATTGAAAATTCGAGCAAAAATAAATTTTGCCGTCGATTTCAGATGTAGGTAGGTAACTCCAAGCACAAAATCAAATATCTTAGGGTTCCGTACCATAAGAGGAATAAAGGAAGCCTTATAGGATCGCTTCGTTCTGTCAACCACCTTTTTCTCGGGAACGCGTGGAGGTATCAAGTTGAAATTAATATCAAATACGCAGGTATACGGCCCTTGGAGCTCTAAAAAATCAAGCTTCCAAGTCAACGCAATCAAAAGATAAAGCCATTTAGGCAGCATATTTTGCATATTTTGACACTCGCCAATAAATGAAATCCTATACGGTACTTCCCATTGACCTAGAATCATGAAATTCGGCAAGAAGCATTGTCTCACAGGGCAAGTATAGGAAAAAACCCAAAAGTCGATAATTAGGGTTCCATACTGATACGGTTTCGAACGGATACGGTTTTGTTTTTCAGGCGTTACCAGTTTAGCGCCATTTATGTAAGCCAGTTGTTATGACATCTTTCTTGTTATTTACTAAAATTACTTATATTGTATGGTGGCACAGAACCCTTTGCGCGGAAGCCTAGACTCGCACTTTACCGGTTTTTTATTTGATGAAAATCACTAGACAATGCAGTATTTTTACAGTTACAGCATATTTTTTTAACTGTAAGTACATATTTCTTTACTACGCCCAAATCGACACTGTCTACGAACATAGATTATTTAAAAACTTAAATAATAGTTTAAAAAAAAATATAAAATTCACTAAAATGTTCCACAGTCTAACTGGTGGGATATCCAGTTCTCTTCCAATACTTTATTCATACGGCCGGTATATTATTGCAATATGCTGATAGCCTTTCAAAAAACACATTCTCTATTCCTTCCCCTTGTAAATCCCTCACTTCCTTACCAACTTCCCGTTCTAGACCCCTAATATCATTCAAAGACATGGAATTCGCTACCACAGGCCCGTTATAGTCCTTATTCTTTTCAATATGTGTGAAAATTTGAAGTTTTCCATCAGTGTTTTCCCGATTGAAAACTAGTCTATCACTGTCCACTACATCTTCAATTTGCTGTGACTTCAACGATCTAAGATTCGTTAGGTCTCGTTCTTCGTTTCGCTCCTGTAGCCTAATGACATCTTCATTATCTCTTTGTTTGAAATCGCTTAATATGTAATGATCTTGCCGCGTGTCGTATACTTCTTGAATGTTGACTTTGAAATGTCCCTCTTTGTTTTGCACGGTTACGTTTGGAGCTTTTTTCGGACTCTTTTTGGACTTTGGCTGTTTTTTGTCGAGCAAACTTTTGAGTATGGGTAGTTTTTCGTCCTGCTTCTCCTCACTTTCGGGTGATTTGGGTTCCATTTTGGGGTTGTGCTCCAGTTTAATGGCCACGGCTGGTTTTTTGTCTTTGATGACTTTTGTTTTGCCCTTGTGTTCGTCGAGTCTGACGCGCACTTTTTCGTGTATGAGCATGTGGCGTCTCAAGTCGTACGCGACTCGGAAACACTTTTCGCACTCCGTACATTTGTAGGGTTTTGTCCCTATAAAGAAAAGAGGTGTTATAAAAAATTCTTAAATGACAAGAAATAAATAATTTGCTCTAACGGCTTTACTAGTTCTTCTTAAGTTTAAGATGATTTGTGAGATAAATACAAAAAAAACCCGGCTGAGTTTGTTGTGGGCTCAGACCAGGGCGAGTTTAGAACCCTCGTCGCTTTAGTTTTAAGTTACCTTAACTGATTATCACTATCATGTTATAATTTATCAGATGTCAAAAAGTGTAACAATTTGAATAAATAAATATTGATTGATTGATTTTCAACATTTTTCAACATCTTTCAACAACTGCGAGAGAGCCATCTGAAGACTTTACGGGTGGGTGGTTTGTGGGTGGGATAGAGCACATATTTTATTGTGAGTGTACCCATTGCACTTAGTGCACATTTTTATCACTGGCTTTTTGTTCGAGGAGTTTCAGTAGGAATGCTTTAAAATTGCAATACACCCTGTATTTGTAGTCATATGTAAACCCAATATGGCGGATCTTGGACTTAATGGAAGTAATTTTCTTAATAAGTACTTCGAAAGACCTTGCATACGAACATCGAATTCTTTAAAAAGTACGTCAGCCATATTGGATTTGAAAATGAAATTCATTTTTATCCACTAAGTACAAGTTAGCCCTTGACTACGATCTCACCTGATGGTAAGTGATGATGTAGTCTAAGATGGTAGCGGGCTAACCTGTTAGGGGCATGGCAGTTATATTAAACCCATACCCCTATTCGGTTTCTACACGGCATCGCACCGGAACGCTAAATCGCTGGGCGGGACTTCTTTACCGCTAGGGTGGTAACTAGCCACGGCCGAAGCGTCCTAGTAGTAGGTACCTAATAGTACTGAGAACTTCTAGTCAGAAAAACAAAATACTTAATTATGGTCCGACCCGGGACTCAAAGCTGGGACCTCGTCGGCCGCAGTGGAACTAGCTAAACTCAAAACAAGCCCGAACTTAGGAAGTTGGCGCTGTTTCATCTCCGTGCCTCGGAGAGCACGTTAAGCCGCCAGTCCCGGTTACTGTCACTAACATGATAATAGTCGTTAAACGCCAACCCGCATTGGAACAGCGTCTAACATCCAATTTCCTCTTTCCTATGAGAATGAAGGCCTGTGCCCAGCAGTGGGACGTTAATTGGCTGTAGTGGACCTAATAGTACTGACTTGTGTGGGTCCTCATGTGGCTAAGGCGATAGGAGGAGGCGCGGAAGGTTTTGTTGCAATAATCACACTTGTAGTTCCTCTCGCCGGTGTGGGTACGACGATGCACGTTGACCGAGTAGTACTAACCTGTGTGAGTCCTCATGTGGCTAAGGCGATAGGAGGAGGCGCGGAAGGTTTTGTTGCAATAATCACACTTGAAGTTCCTCTCGCCGGTGTGGATACGACGATGCACGTTGACCGAGTAGTACTAACCTGTGTGAGTCCTCATGTGGCTAAGGCGATAGGAGGAGGCGCGGAAGGTTTTGTTGCAATAATCACACTTGTAGTTCCTCTCGCCGGTGTGGATACGACGATGCACGTTGAGCGAGTAGTACTAACCTATGTGAGTCCTCATGTGGCTAAGGCGATAGGAGGAGGCGCGGAAGGTTTTGTTGCAATAATCACACTTGTAGTTCCTCTCGCCGGTGTGGATACGACGATGCACGTTGACCGAGTAGTACTAACCTGTGTGAGTCCTCATGTGGCTAAGGCGATAGGAGGAGGCGCGGAAGGTTTTGTTGCAATAATCACACTTGTAGTTCCTCTCGCCGGTGTGGATGCGGCGGTGCACGTTAAGCAAGTAGTACTAACCTGTGTGAGTCCTCATGTGGCTAAGACGATAGGAGGAGGCGCGGAAGGTTTTGTTACAATAATCACACTTGTAGTTCCTCTCGCCGGTGTGGATGCGGCGGTGCACGTTAAGCAAGTAGTACTAACCTGTGTGAGTCCTCATGTGGCTAAGACGATAGGAGGAGGCGCGGAAGGTTTTGTTACAATAATCACACTTGTAGTTCCTCTCGCCGGTGTGGATGCGGCGGTGCACGTTGAGCGAGTAACGCCGCGCGAACTCTTTGCCACAAAACTCGCATTTGAAGTTTTTCTGCAACAAGACATTGTAACTATTAAATCTAATCTTCATTTTTTAATATTGTTGGTTTGTCCTTCAATCACGCCGCAACAGAGCAACGGATAGACGTGATGGCATGACGTTTTTTGCATGGGCTCGGTTGAGGACCTGGAGAGTGACATAGGCTACTTTTATCCCTGAAAAGATAAGTTTTTGCGGGAATAAAAAAAACCTTAATATTATAAAGGCGAAAGTTTGTATGTGTTTATGTTTGTTACTCTTTCACGCAAATACTACTGGATGGATTTGGCTGAAATCTGGAATGGAGATACATTACACCCTTTATTGACACATAGGTTACTTTTTTTAAACTAAAAGAGTTCCCACGGGAATTTCAAAAAAACTCAAACCACGCGGATGAAGTCGCAGGCATCAGCTAGTTAGTAGTTTGATATAAAGAACTCATGGATTCCTTTGATATAAAGTTTTAAGTGCACCCCGAAGTAGGTTTTTGGATGTTCTGTGTGAGTTGGTGGGTGGTTTGTGGGTGAGATTCAAATTCAAATGTTTTTTATTAAAATAAAAATTTACAAGTGCTTTTGAATCGTCGAGTGAATATTGTAGGTGTACTGTTTGTGTTTATAGAAGAACCCGTATGTGTTAAAAAGAGCAACTGCTGAGTTTCTTACCAGCTCTTCTCAGTAGAATTTCTTTCCGAACCGGTGGTACAGTCAAACTATGACGTGACATAAGAGACACCTGTATGTCCTACATGTTACAAATAAATTGAGTATTGAGTATTAATGGGTGATTTGTGGGTGGGTGCGTACTGGGCGGAACAGCATACCTTATTGGAATGTATGGATGCTTTGTGGTACTTCAGGTCGCTCCACTGTCGGAACTCGCGACCGCACTCGTCGCACTTGCACGGCCGGGAGTCGCTGTGCACGCGTATGTGGATCTTGAAAAAAAAAGTTTGTATGTACTTAAGTACGCACGTAAGAAGTTATACTTTTTGATAGAAATATATAAATGTCTTGAATATAGTTATCAGTTCTCACCCAACATACAGTACACATATTTATTTATTTTAGACTTACTTTTACTTTTACTTTACTTTACTTTTTACATATTTATTTTAGACTTATAAGTTTACCAGTTGGTAACTTCAGGGTGTCGAATTTGGGCGTCGGTGTGCGCGCGCATCGTAAAATTCACTCTGATAATTTTTCCCTAACGCGCCAAAAGAAGCATAAAAAAACAAGTTACAGTACCAGTTTTATCATATTATGCTTTGTGTGATTGAAATATAGACAAACATCAATGTCTTTTTCAGACCTTATTAAATGTAGTAAATTGACTCCACTTTTTAATAATTACAAACCAATTAGAATATTGCCGACACCCAGCAAGATGTTTAAAAAAATTATGCTCCAGCACTTTAATTACACAAATAAAATTCTGAACTCTGAGCAGTATGGTTTTACTAAATGTCGATCAACAACCGACGGGAGCGCAATGCTGTTAAAGCATATAACGCTAATGGTATTGTCCGTGATTTATCTAAGGCATTCGATTTTGTTGAGCACGAGACACTTTTAGTTAAGTTGAGCCACTATGGAATGGAAGACACTGCGCTTGGCATCATTGCGTGCTATCTCAGTGATCGCTTTCAAATAGTATGTGTCAACGATGTAAAGTCATCCGGATAAGCCTCACTAATGGGTGTTCCTCAAGGCGCTATTCTAGGTCCATTCACGATCTTGATTTACCATATTATTATAATTCCGTCCAAAACTTGCGATATTGTGATATTTGCTGACTATACATCCTGCCCCCCGATTACGTAAGGAAATCGTAATCGTAATAGTCTGTCAAACGTATAATTCGACCTGTTTAAGGACGTCATAGATGCTTGCACGTCAAAACGCATTTATGTACTCCTTAAAAAGTTCGAGTTATACGTTATGAACTGTCAAATGAATACGATTGGCTTAGACAATTGGGCCTCAGAGGTGTGATTATGTAAGAATTGCCGATCCAATCGTCAAAGTTCGGCGTCAAGGTAAAGTAAACCATAATAGCATTGAAATAGAGCTCAATATCGTGTATCCATTCTCATACGAATATGGTATCGGATATACCTAAACGTATAAGAATGGATACACGAAATTGAGCTCTAACTCAATAATGATATGGTTTATTTTACTTTGACACCGAACAGACGATTTGATCGCCAATTCTTACACAATTGGGGGGCTGATCTTTAAAGTCAATAAAAAGGACAAATAGCTATTTAACAACTAGTCAAATGAGCAACTTTTATTCCTAACGTAAACTAACAGGGGACGTAGATATTACATTTTTGAGATGCTTTTATAATCACTAGAAAGTAATTTACCGAATTATGACGATTTCATTAATTTGTTTACTGTAAGACAATGATACGAAAACTAACCTTTAAGGCACTGGCAGTATAAAAGCTCTTCCCACACTCTCGGCAAACTTGCTGTTTCTCACTATGCATCAGGATGTGGTAGAGTAAACTGTTTCTATGCTGGAACACTCTGCAGCAGTGAGGACATTCGAAGGATTTAGGTTTTTTCTTATCCGACTTCCCTCTGGGGGCTTCCTCCCTTATGTGTATTTCTGGTTGGATTCCAAGGATCTCGCTTTCGTGGAATGTACTCTCAGACGGCTCTTCGTTGGTTTCAAATATTCTTTGGAGGACTTCTTCTGCAAAAGAAAAAAACCACATTTAATTATTTTACAATTTTTTAAAGGTTTTTTTAGTTAGACTAGTAGGGACTCTATTGGCATTAAAAAGCGTTTTTTTACAGAATTGTTTTCGAATTATTGCCTCTTTAACGAGGTTCTATTTGAGAAGGTATATAAAAAAGTGGAATTTAACTTTTATGCTCTAAGGGTAGCTGAGTAATTCTGTTATAAACCGTTGTTACACAATTCCTAAGCTAAATTGAATGGACAAAATTTTGTGTTTTATTTTTCCACAGGGAAAGCAATAAATCTGTCATTTTAGTTTTGACTAGAGTTTGTGTACTACTAATCGTTGCCTGTGAGTAACATGTAGAGTGTTTAAATTTATTTTTATTTTTATTGCAAAGGTTACACAAAACGGTTGTCACTAAAACATCGTCAAAATACAATAAATTCAAAAAAGGATCCAAGCAACAACCCTAAAGTATGTGTACACAACATTTTATAGAAATACAATATATATTAAAATCCCAATAATAGGTATAGTTAACATTAATATTACTTAAATACTGTATACGTACCTTTAGCTTCAATAGTTCGTTGACTACTCGCCTGCTCAGGCTGCGGATGCAACACCAGACTGGTCGAGTGACTGGTCACTAGACTAGTCGTTGAACTGCTCGCGAGTACCGGCTGCGTCTGACTCGTCTGCGACACGTGGGTGGTTTGTGGCTGGGTGGTTTGTGCGGGCTGGGAGTTCGCAGGGTGGGTTTGGTCCTGTGGGTGGGTCTGTGGGTGTAGTGGTGGGTGTAACGGGGGCGGGGAGGGGTGGGTGCAGGCCGGGCAAAAGCCGGCGCCGCCGCAGCCGCATAGGGGTGACACAGCGCCGGGGCTTGCGCCGTTGCGTAGATACCTGGGGGCGAATTTTTATTTTATTAAAGTGAAACTCAAACTCAATTTCAAACAATATTCAAATAAACTCATTATTTTATTTATTTTTTATTTTGTTTATTTTCCTGTAATCAAATCAAATTAAAAGTGCTTTATTGATGAAAACGCGCCCGGGAAACCATTGCAGTTACCAGTAGCCAAAATGGTTTACTTAATTTTAAAACGGAAATCATTTCGTAATTAACACCCCAATTGGTCTCTAGTAATAAAAATAAGTCAGCCATCTTTGATATGAAAATATTTTTATTTTTATTTTAAAGCTGGAAATATCTCACTTATATAAGACCTGCTTCTAATAAAATAATTATTAATGTTTTAAAGTTTATTTTATCAAGTACATTTCGCGCCCGGGGTCCGAGGAATCTAAGGAATGTTGATGTAATGCGATAAGAGTTTGGATTTAGTCGATATTACGTTATCGATACTAACAAAGGGAGCGGGGTAAGGGAGCGCACCACCATCTAGCGCTCCAACAGTCAACCTCACCTGCCCGTGGTACCCCCTGCTGGTTTACAAACGAGGCTCTGGCGACCGACAAATGGCGGTATAACCATTCAAAACTAGCTAGACTGTTTAAATGACTCACGCTGGTGTCGGGCAGAAGCGACAACGGTGCGAGCAGTCTAGCCCTGCGATGGCCAACACGTCTGCCTAGCGCGGCCATTATGGGCAAAACATAGCAATGAATAAGTACACAAGGCCAAGGACCCTAGTCCCCGGCGGCCCCGCTATTCCTGGCTCTGGCAGCGGCCATGGTAACGGCGGGGCGGGGGGTGCGAAGAATCTCCGGAAGAGATTCCGCTGCCAACCACGACGACTAGACCTGGCAACATACAATGCACGCACTTTGAGGACCGACGAGAAGATAATCAAGCTGGAAGAGGCAATAAGCAAGTTGCGTTGGGATATTATAGGATTGTCTGAAGTCCGAAGAGAGGGGGAGGACTCGATAATCCTCAAATCCGGCAACTTGTTTTACTACCGGGAGGGCGACAAGCAGTCCCAGGGTGGTGTCGGAGTCATTGTTCACAAGGCCCTCGTCAACAATGTTGTTCAAGTCGAGTGTGTCGAGCAGGGTACCTTATACTCAGAATTACCAAACGGTATTCGCTGAAGCTTATACAGGTCTACGCACCAACATCGTCACAACTCGACGAGGAGATAGAGGTACTGTATGAGGATATCTCAAGAGCCATAGATGCATCCTACTACAATGTTGTGATGGGGGATTTCAATGCAAGGTTGGGTGAACGAAGCGGTGCAGAGGTGAGAGTGGGGCAATTTGGATATGGGTGGTGGAACCACAGGGGCCAAATGCTGGCTGACTTCATGGAGAGGGAGGGCTTCTTTATGATGAACTCCTTCTTCAGAAAGCGGCCACACAGAAAATGGACCTGGATGAGCCCTGATAGTTCCACGAGAAATGACACATTCATCTTCATAATGACGACAAAGCGGCAAATATTCAATGATGTCTCTGTGATCAACAGGGTGAAAACCGGAAGTGATCACCGCATGGTAAGAGGCACATTGAATCTTAACATCAAGCTGGAAAGGGCAAGACTGGTGAAGTCTACTCTCCGACGTTCTCGTGCTCATATTCAAAACCCTGAGAGCTTTTATCTGGAACTGCAGAACTGGTTCGATTGCCTAGCAGATTGCGAGTATGTGGCCGATCTGAACAACAGGCTAGTGGAAACTGTCCAGACGGTAGGGTCCAAGTTCTTTAAGACCCACCGTCCGAAAAGAACCAAAAGGTTTTCATACCACATTCTCAAGCTCATGGATGAGAGAGCAGAGATGGGACTACAGTCTTCAGCGGACGCGTCGGCTTACCGGTAGATTAATAGGCAAATCTCTAAAGCGCAAACGCGCGACTTACGAATTTTCAACACCGAGTACATCAAAAGTACCATCGAGCGTAACAAGGGCTCCAAAGTATTCGCAAGAGATCTGTCTATCGGACAGAGCCAGCTGACGCGACTTTAAACTGATGACGGTAGTCTCATTTCTTCTAAAACCGAGATCTTGGGAGAGGTGGAGAAGTTCTATGGACAGTTATACACCACAACACAAAAGTCTGTTGACGATTTGGCTAGAGATCCTAGAGCCAAATTGACCCTGACTATACCGAAGATATCCCGGACGTCAGCCTTTACGAGATTAGTATGGCTCTTAAACAACTTAAGAACAACAAGGCGCCAGGTGAGGACGGAATCACAGCAGAACTCCCGAAAGCGGGTGGAAACCCGGTACTTAAGGTCCTTCAGCGATTGTTCAATTTCGTCATTCACGAGAGCATAACGCCACAGGCATGGCACAGGAGCGTGGTGGTTTTGTTCTTCAAAAAGGATGACAATACCTTGCTGAAGAATTATATACCCATCTCGCTGCTGAGCCATATCTATAAGTTGTTCTCGACAGTCATTACGAATCGTCTCGCTCGAAGGTTCGACGACTTCCAGCCTCCCGAACAAGTCGGATTCCGAAGAGGCTTTAGTACCATAGACCACATTCACACGCTGCGGCAGATTATACAGAAGACGGAATAGTATAACCAGCCACTATGCTTAACGTTTGTGGACCATGAAAAAACTTTCGATTCGGTGGAAACTTGGGCTGTATTAAGGTCGCTGTAGAGAAGCTGGATAGACTACCGGTATATCCAAGTGCTGAAGTGTTTGTACGAAAACGCCACAATGTCAGTTCGTATACAGGACCAGACTACGAGGCCAATCCAACTGCAGCGGGGAGTGCGACAGGGGGATGTAATCTCCCCGAAGCTCTTCACCGCCGCGTTGGAAGACGTCTTTAAGCTTCTGGATTGGAACAGATTTGGCATCAACGTCAATGGCGAGTACATCACTCACCTTTGGTTTGCCGATGTCATCATGGCAGAGACTCTGGGAGACCTTAATACAATGCTCAATGACCGTAGTAGAGTTTCTCAACAGATGGGCCTTAAAATGAACATGAGTAAGACAAAAATCATGTCTAATGCTCATGTTCGGCTCCACCCAGTAATCGTTGAGAGCTCTGCACTCGAAATTGCAGACGAGTATATATACTTGGGACATACGGTCCAGTTAGGTAGGTCCAATTTCGAGAAAGAGGTGGGCCGCCGAATCCAACTCGGCTGGGCAGCATTCGGGAAGTCTTCGAGATGTCTTCTCGTCCAAGATTCCTCAGTGCTTGAAGACCAAAGTCTTCGAACAGTGCGTGTTGCCAGGGATGACTAACTATGGGCCTCATAAGAAAGCTCAGGGTCACTCAGCGGGCGATGGAGAGAGCTCGGGGTTTCTTTGCGCGGTCAAATCAGGAATGAGTAGATTCGCAGAAGAACGAAAGCAACCGACATTGCTCGGCGCGTTGCAAAGCTGAAGTGAACTGTACAAAATGAACATAAAATCACTGTCGCAATCTCAATAATTACTAATTTAAGTAATTTAAAAATTAAACAGCTATTTCCAAACACAAATAAACTTTTAAGTTTAGTACTATTTATAGTCCAATATAACACTGCTATCGCAAAATAAAAATTGCCAGTGTCATAGGGACTGCCGATAGAAGTGAAAACGAAGATTTAAAATAACAACGTGTGGTGTGGGTCACGGTTACACAGCACTTTTAAAATAAAATAATATATAAACCTTAAAACTAAGGCATTAAAGTTTAATTACGAATGTACTATATTTAAATTTTAGACCTTTTGTCTTAAGAACCGTTCCACATTTTCCCCCTGCCAAAAAGTGCTCAACGCGCCTAAAGAAGTTTTCACTTAAACAAGACTCGATAAAGCGAACTCTCGCGTCAAGGTCGCCACTAGTATGGGAGCGTGCGGGGTATGAATCGACGGTCGGGCGCAGTGCGCTCCCGCCCGCTACCTCAGCTCTCGATTCCTCGCAGCTCGCGCATGGACTATACACTTAATCACTTCTGTGTCACGCCCCTGACGTGTCCATTGAGTGGCAGTAAGTACACCTAAACACTGCGCCAGTGTACACTCACCAGTGTCGCACGTGCTCCTGGTGCACGTGCCCGTTCTCCACAGTGAGGTGCGGCAGCAGCGTGTGCTCGTACGGCTCGCCGGCCTCGTCCACCGCCACGTGTATACCCTCCATTAGGTCCTCCGGCTCGCTGAACTCGCCCATATCGTCTAGCTGGAAGAATACACACGAATAAGGCGCGGGATATAAACGAGAGGCGGGCGCGGGCGAGTCACGGGCGCGGCGCGAGCGAGGTGCAGGCGCCACTTCAATCATATTTCATACAAAATGTACGCAAGCCACCAGGTATACAGTGGCGGCGTAGCGCGGACGCCGCTTTCATAATACTAATACTTCTATTACACTGCACTTGAATCACACATAGTGTGATAAGATTTAGGAAGTAAGGATCCATAAGTTGGTCCTTATTGCTGTGTAATAAGCGACGCTCTAACTAGCGGCCACCCTTACCACAGGGCCCTGTGAAAAGTGCAGTGTAATAGGCCTATAAGGCCACACACCACCGCCACATCTCCGCCGCGCCCCTCGTATATTATATCCCACGTCTAAAGCACACCCCTGAGTTTCCATATAAGCGGATTCGAATTAAATGATTTATTGACCAAGCGAAGCCAGATATATGAGTCTACTTGGGTGAATTTGCACTTGTTCTGTCTGTCCGTCCGTCTGTCTTATAACTTCAGAATTAGTGAACGTAATTACTACAAATTTAAACCAATAACAGCTGTAAACAGATAGCCTTCAGCCGAATACTGCCTAATATGTTAAAAAAATCTTTATTTCAAGGGTCTCATAGAAGCGAGTGTGCAGTAAAATATTTTTTATAGCGTTACAAAAGCTTGTGGGGTATCGTTTTCAAGATTATTCTGAACAGAATACTATTTTTTATTTTATTTTCCTTCAAAAATTGACGAAATGGGGGGCTTTCAAAGCAGAGAGCTTGTCCAGGCGCTATCTCAAAAACGGCTATACATTTAAAGCTGTAACTTCTGTATAATTTCAATCTATCGTATAGCTGAATGTTGTTCATTATTTTTTAAATATCTCCGATTTGAGTTATTTACGATTTAAATGTTCAAAATAGATTTCTCACTTTTCAGATCACCTGTGATAATACTAAAATCGTAAATACTGAAACAGGAAAATTAAGAGATATTTAAACACTACGCATATACACTAACATAAAATAGGTAAACTAAATTTGGCATTATTAAACAATTGTGATAAGAATAGCATAGCAATTAATTCTACGCCTTCAATATATTTATTAGCAATCAACGTGACAACACGATTGTAAGTTTTTATAAGTTGGAAGTTTATCACGTCTTTGAGAGGCGATATCTCGTGAATGGCCCGAAGAACAGCGTCAGTTTTTATACTGATTACGTAGGTACTGAACATACTTAAATACTATACAAGAATCAGCCTTCCTAGTTATTGTTAATAACTCTCCTTTGAGCAGCGATAAGTAGTTAGGTCCCCAGTCCCTTGCAGGCCGACTGGCAGATTTGTGATCAGTGGAGAGCCCTACACCCACTAAATACTGAATCAGCCTTTCTAGCGATAATTACCAAGTGCAGCTATCTCTTAGTCTATTGTGATAATATGTCATGACGCTATCAGATTGATTAAATTAATCGGAGAATTCTATTAGCATCGGAGGTTAAAAAAATCAATCTAGAGTCTACATGGATAATGAAACTGGTATATGTGTGTGGGAAATAAAAGTTTAGTCCAACAAACCTTCGGATTGGAATGTGCCTCTTTGATATGCGCCTCGCATTGTTTCTGCTTCCTAAATGATTTGTTACACTTCGTACAGAAATACATACTCTCCAACTTATCTAACGGCTCATACAAATCCGCCTTTTCACTCTCAGGTACTTCCTTATCCATGTTCGCTACGGAATATTGAACTTTATTGCTGTTGTAGTTAAGCGTTTTATCGCTCGAAGTGTAGAGGATATGCTTGTCTATGGGTTGGTACATCGTCTTTGGTACGGTACTTTCGAGGGACAGTTCGACTATGGAGTCCGGGAGATTGGCTACGTTGTCTACGATACACGTGTTTGACATCTGAAAGCAAAAACAATAAGCATTAATGAAAATCGGCAAAGATTTTTTAAGTTTTTCAGACTTTTGACGTTTTGAGAAAAATATTATTGTAGCGATTTATTAATAATTATTAAGGGGCCTGATAACTTTGAAACGCAATAAATACCTTGCTAAGTCGTTTCAGACCTTACGCAGTGTTACAAAGAGTCTAATTTGAAAAGCGGTAAACAATTTCAGACTGCGACCAGACCATACCAGATAGCAGCTAGCAATAAAAAAAAAACTAGCTGTTGTCATACCAAAAAAACTAGCTGTTGTCATATCAAAAAACTAGGTGTCATATGAAAAAAACTAGCTGTTGTCATATAAAAAAATAGCTGTTGCCATGTCAAAAAATTAGCTGTTGGGCATATCTTTTACAAGGAAGACTGGTACTATCGAACACCTCGTTGTATGAGAACAACAAGGTGGGCAGATTCAATCCGTTCAACCACAAAGGACATTGACCAAATTCGCCTAAAAATCAACATGTGTTAAGGTTATAAAATAAATAATAAGAAATAACTTCAAAATTGAAAATATTTTTGGTAATAAGTCTTTCTTAGCAAGTTTCCGTTGTTTTAATCTGCTCTCAAGTATAAAAAGGTATTTATTTGAACCTAGTAATTATTGTTTTATGACTGTTGGGTCTTAGGCGAACTTTGTATGGGTACGGAACAATGCCCTTTATCTGTCTCCGAGTGTTCCTGAGATGTCACCAACAGAAGTCGATGGAACGAAGTTTGAAGACGAACCACGAGTGAACGAATGAAGCTGTGGTCACCTTGTCGATGGTGAGGTGTAGGGTATGTTCCGATATACACTGCGAGCACTGTAAGGTGTGACGTCAATTTAATATACTGCGAAGCGGTTCCATCGTTAGCTATACTGGTTACTGTTTAAAGGAACGCAGTCCAGCTGTTGATCACGTGATCAAAGCACTGAGAGCAATTCCTCGAAAACACCAGTGCTCACAGTACAAAAATGGCGACGATTTATGACGTCATATATTTTCCTAGGATACTGCGGCAGTATACTGTCAGTCTATAACGGAACGAATTTCTATTTATTTCACATAGGACAACTTGTGTCACTTATGAACCGTTAAGACTACCACTTCTACCACCGGTTCGCAAAACCGATTCTACTGGGAAGAGTGCTCGTAGTGTATATCGGAACATACCTATAACCACGACTACTCTGCAAGGGTGAACGAATGAGGAGAAGTTGTCGTCACCTTCATGGCAAACTTACGAATCTGCAGTTTTAGTGAAATCAATATTTCCATGAAAAACCGTACCAAATGTAGCACCGTGGTAAAGTTACGTATTTCTGTCACTGAATTTGAATTCTGTAATTATCAGCGACAGAAATACGTAACTTTATTACGGTAACCAAATGTAGTACTGCACACTACATTTGGTTACGGTTACGATTATTCATCGAAATATTGATTTCACTAAAACTGCAGATTCGTAAGTTTGCCATGGAGGTGACATTGTGGTTACCTTGTCTATGGCGAGGTCGGGCACGGGCACGGGCACGGGCACGGGGTTTTCGATAATGATGGTGGCGTGCGGCTCGTAATGCTGTTTCAGGTGTTGGTAGAACTTCAGTTGTTCGTCGCCGTAGAAAGCGCCACAAAGCTGACACACCAGGAGAGCGCGCATCTGACAGAACGGAGGGAGAAATCTTTATTCGGGGATACAAGTACAAAAAAAGTGCATATATATATTAGTATATTTTGTAACTCGCCAATAAATAAAAACCAATACGGTACTTCCTGTTGACCTAGAGTCATGAAATTTGGCAAGGAGCAAGGTCTCACAGCTCACGTATAAGAAAAAATCAAAAATCGTTAATTGGGGTTCCGTATTTATAGGGTGTCGAATTATTTGTCAGGCGCTACCAGTTTAGCGCCACGATATGTAAGCCAGTTATTTACAACTAAATACAAAAAAAATGCCAGTCATAGGGACTGCCGATAGAAGTGAAAACGAATATTCAAAATAATTTAAAATTACAACACGGCACTTTTAAAATAATTAAAATATAAACCTTAAAACTAAGACATTA
The DNA here is from genome assembly GCA_964035005.1 of Erebia palarica. NCBI lineage: Eukaryota > Metazoa > Arthropoda > Insecta > Lepidoptera > Nymphalidae > Erebia > Erebia palarica. The sequence continues at coordinate 17,647,057 of OZ035989.1, forward strand.
AAGTTCAATTACGAATGTACTATATTATTTATACTTAAGACCTTTTACTTATTTTATCTTGAGAAGAATGGTGTCGCGAGGTGTGATTCACGGTTACATATCACTTTTAAATATAAACCTTAAAACAAAGGCATTAAATTTTAATTACGAATGTACTGCTTAAGACCTTATGTCTTAAGAAGAACGGTGTCGGTCTCGCGTTTCCACGTTCTTACCCCTTACCAAAAAGTGCTCAACGCGCCCAAAGAAGTTTTCACTTTAAAAACCAGGCTGAGTTTGTTGTGAGTTCAAGACTCAGACCAGGGCGCTTTTGCAACCTCGTAGGTTTAGTATTTTTTTAACGTCTTTTTTTGGGGGTTTTATTATAATATACAACAACTCAACCCCATCGCATGACCTTTTGTCTTAAGAAGAACAGTGTCGGTCTCGCGTTTCCACATTTTTACCCCCTACCAAAAAGTGCTTAACGCGCCTAAAGTTTTCACTTCAAAACTTACCTCTTGCGCGATATGATGCGCGTCTTCGGGCAAGTGGTCGGGATGCGGCACACCCGTAACGAAGCTGTCAGGAAGGATTTCCTCCTGAGGGACCTCGTCGTTGCAGTTTATCACCACTATGTCCTGGAAACAAAATAATTATACACGAAATTGTATTTTTTTTGAGAATGACTTCAGTAATAATGGAACTACGTTTCAATGGCTTACTTTTCTAAGACAACAACTACCGCAAAATATTATTAAACATGGTTGCAACTTGCACTTATGATGTTACGCCAAAAGTAAGAGATAGAAGTAGTATTTCTGATCTGTGGTATTTTTTCTCTACCAACCCTTACATGCCGACTTTTTTTCTCGTAATATATCGGATTTTGTACATGTTAGGATAAACGAGAAATTAGCCGGTAGTGATAACGTCTCTTTCTCTCTCTCTCGTCGCCAGATATCTCGTTGTGCGCATGCTAAGCCTGCAGATCACGTAGCGATAACGAATACGTAATGCCCCTACATTCCCCTAGTTTTCTAAAGCGTTAACGATTATAGAAAGAGAATACACACGAAATGTATGTAGCTTGATCAAATGCTGTGCTGCAGTGCCCGGCCCGGGGTCAGCTGAAAATCAGAGCCTTGCTTTGTATGAATTTTTAGCATATGACGCAAGGCACAACAAATTATTAAACAAAACAAATATATTTTATAATTATCAGATTAAATAATTAATTCTGAAAATTCTTTCAACAAGTGAACTTAATATAACGAATTAAAAAATACGACTGCCCTGCCATATATATTATTTTTGGAGTTTACCTCCTTAAGAAGAGTGAGTGAAAAATGTGAATAAGATTCCAAAGGGTATGCAAATGCATACCCTTTGGAATCTTATTCACATTTTTATTGAATGATATTTTTTGTGAATCACTGGATATTGAACTATAGTGTTATATATTTTTGGAATCTACTCATCATTTTCTAGATGATGATTATATAGTTAATCTTATTTTCGAATATTTTTTTTCAATTTTGGTCTTTAATGCGGGACCATGGTCACCCCATCAATTTTTTTAAAAATTTTACTAGCCTATGTCACCCGGAATAAGCTAGGGATTTTAACGATACCTCATTTATCAAAATCGGTTCAGGCGTACAGAAGTTATGGTGGAATATACAAACTCACATACATACATACATGAACCCTGAAAACAATATACTCCTTTTTTCAGGCAGTCGTATAATCAGGCAGTCGTATAAAAAGTAAAAACACTGGTCTCTGAGCCATTCATGCAGCTTGCACTAAATGGTAATTTCTTAAAGTTTTCAGGCAATCGATTAATAGGCATATTGCTATTACACTGCACTTTTTACAGGGCCCTGTGGCAAGGGTGGGCGTGGCCGCTAGTTATAAAGTCGCTTATTACATAGCAATAAGGACCAGGGTAGGGATCCTTTCTCCCTATATCTTATTACACTACACTGATTGTAGTGTAAGGGTATCTGAGAAAAGTGCAGTCTAATAGGCCTAGAAATGAACGGACATATTATATTAGTTTCGGCTAAAAATCGCCTGTCTTTCTGTCTTTGTCGCACATACCTGCTGCGGAGTGCTGCGGCCGGCGGTGCGTCGCAGCTTGCGCGATATCCTCTTCTTGTGCGGCAAGCTCTTTCTGTTCTGCTTGTTCTGTGCGGGAGACGCTTCTTTCTGTTCTGCTTGTTCTGTGCGGGAGACGCGTCTTTCTGTCTTTGTCGCACATACCTGCTGCGGCGTGCTGCCGCCGGCGGTGCGTCGCAGCTTCCGCGATATCCTCTTCTTGTGCGGCAAGCTCTTTCTGTTCTGCTTTTTCTGTGCGGGAGACGCGTCTTTCTGTCTTTGTCGCACATACCTGCTGCGGCGTGCTGCCGCCGGCGGTGCGTCGCAGCTTGCGCGATATCCTCTTCTTGTGCGGCAAGCTCTTTCTGTTCTGCTTGTTCTGTGCGGGAGACGCGTCTTTCTGTCTTTGTCGTACATACCTCCTGCGGCGTGCTGCCGCCGGCGGTGCGTCGCCGTTTGCGCGATATCCTCTTCTTGTGCGGCAAGCTCTTTCTGTTCTGCTTGTTCTGTGCGGGAGACGCGTCTTTCTGTCTTTGTCGCACATACCTGCTGCGGCGTGCTGCCGCCGGCGGTGCGTCGCAGCTTGCGCGATATTCTCTTCTTGTGCGGCAAGCTCTTTCTGTTCTGCTTGTTCTGTGCGGGAGACGCGTCTTTCTGTCTTTGTCGCACATACCTGCTGCGGCGTGCTGCCGCCGGCGGTGCGTCGCAGCTTGCGCGATATTCTCTTCTTGTGCGGCAAGCTCTTTCTGTTCTGCTTGTTCTGTGCGGGAGACGCGCCCGCACCTATGTCCAACACTTGACTGTCCTGTTCCGACAGGATTTGGGTGTCGTCCTGGGGAGTAAAAAGGAGTTTTTTTAAAAAGGGGGTATTTTTTAAAGGTATTTGAATATATACAATATGTTTCAAGCCGTTTCCGGCTTTAGTAAATGAAGAATTTTGGTAAAATAAAAAAATATTTGTGACATGACTGTACATTTAGGTATAAATATTGTAAATGCGAAAGTGTCTGTCTGTCTGCTACCCTTTCACGGCCCATCTGTTTAACCGATTTTGATGAAATCTATCTTCGCGAAATTGTAAACTGTCGAAAAATTGTGAACAGTAACATACTGCTTACAATTTAACGCATTATTTTTCGGTAGTATCGGTGCTATCGGTAGTAGCATTATAATCTATTAGGTGTAATATCCCAACAGCACCTACACTAGCACTACCTGAATCTAACACTAACTTAGGGTAGGGTTAGACACGAGACGTGTAGGTTCTGTCTAACTTAGGTTAGGGTTAGGTATAAAAATAAAATCTAAATCTAAAAGACCAAGAAGAGGAAGAACAAGAAAACGTAAACACAAGAAGTAAATACTTGAACGGTTCAAAATCTTTCGACAGTTCACAATCTCGCGAGATAGTTATAATCTAACGGTATTTAAAATTTTACGGTGACATATATAACATCGTACATAAGGAAGATACCTAGGTGTATTATATACAAAAACCTTCCTGCGAGTATGTAGATAATGACATAAAAAAATCATTAAAATCGGTCCACAAGTTTACAAGAAGATCGTTCATTTCGAAAATTTAGGCATTTTTTTCCTTTATGAAATCAATTTATTTGGACAGAAAAACCTGTCGGATCATCCAGTATAAGATACTAGATGACTAGACTTTACCCCCGTTTATTTTGATTTTTCGAAATTGATTTCAATTTTTCTACTTTTGGATCAAAATTAGCCATGTAGCTCCAGAATGCAACCTATTTCTGGTTAGACATTTGACGTATAAAAGAATTGTTCTGAATTTTTGTAAAATCATCAGCTGTTAAGGTCTAGCCCCACTTGAGATGCACGGAGCGGCAAATATTATTTGTATGAGTTTGTACAGTGACGCGTCGCTTTAGTGGGCCCAGCTCCATACAACCTGGAACTCCTCTTCGACTCCTCGACATTTTGATGACCTCCCTGGCGCAGTGTTAAACGCTATTGTCTTAACGTCCGGAGGTACCGGGTTCGATCCCTGGCAGGGTCAATTTGGGAATTTATAATTTCTAAATTTTCCCTGGTCTGGTTTGGTGGGAGGCTTCGGCCGTGGCTAGTTACCACTCCTCCCGGCAAAGACGTCTGGTGATTAAGCGTTCCGGTACGATGCCGTGTAGAAACCAAATAGGGGTATGGGTTAAATATAACTGCCATGCCATGTTAGCCCTCTACCATCTAAGACTGCATCATCACTTACCATCAGGCGAGATCGCAGTCAAGGGCTAACTTGTAGTGGATTTAAAAAAAACAACCTCATACAAAGAATACTTGCCGCTACTTGCCGCGCCTCTGTAGTGGGGCTAGACCATTCTATTCAAGACCTTCTGTAACCCTCCTTAACCTGTTCATACCTTGAGACTAGTTTTGTCCTTATTAAACCAATCAGTGTCCGGACATCGCTTCATGTCTTGTAGTGGCGGCAAAGAAGGCAGCGGTGGTACTTGAACGACGATCGACTCGGACTGCTGCTCCTGACATTACAAAATTACATACAAATTAGTCCGTCAAATTGGAACTGATATTTATGTCTGCTAATTTTTTTTAAATTATATAATATATATATTCAAATTATTACAGTCCGTCAAACTTATCTGACCCGATGTCCAAAATTGGAACTGATAATTTTATGTCTGCTAATTTTTTAATTTTTTTTTATTATATAATATATGTATATGTCACCGTAAGATTGTAAAAACCGTTAGACTATAATCTAACTCGCGAAATTGCAAACTGTCGAATGATTACAATTTATCGTATTATACCTGATTATTTATGTCGAACCCTAACCTAACCTACAAGAAACAGACAAGAAAACGTAAATACAATGAATATTTCAAAAATTGTCACTGAGAACATTGTACGGTTCACAACAATTTAACGTATTATACCTGATTATTTATGTCGAACCCTCACCTAACCTACAAGAAACAGACAAGAAAACGTAAATACAATGAATATTTCAAAAATTGTCACTGAGAACATTGTACGGTTCACAATCTTGATATATATATATATATAGATGTATATATATAAATATTTATAGCGTCACCTGATGGCTTGATGGAAGTGATTACCGCTGCAAATGTTCATTTTGCAGCACCAGAGGAACCGCCAATGCGTTGCTGGCTTTTGAGATATTTATTTATCCGCCCTTTGAAGAGCCATAACATAATCATAAGGGGAACACAGAAGATGGAAGCTGGTTCCACAATTTGCGGGTACGTGGCAGAAATGATTTATACATTTATATTGATTTTTATGATAATTTTCAATATAGGCTAGCGACGCTGTCACCGGGTCAGATAAATTTGGCGGACTACACCTAAATACACACCTGCATTGCCGAGACGCATATCAGTTGATTGCGAGTGTTAAGCAACGTTGACAAAAGTCGGTAACTAACTGGGTGACCGAATTTGACCTTTTCGTTTCCTCCGTGCCTCGGAAAGCACGCTAAGCCGTCGGTCCCGGTTATTATTATTAACATCTGATAATACATGATCGTCACAAAAACCTAAGAGTTTAATACTCTTAGTCGAGTCGTATGCGGCGACGAAACTTTACAGTATGATAATGTATCATGATTTAAACCTATATTACAAATATCCAACAAAAAAAACAGAATTGAAGTAAGGGTTTTTATGCTATACCTAATTGTTAAAGCAGGAAGGTACATTATCATGTAAACGCAGTTTAGGTTTGTTAGTAAAATCGGTTTAAATATCGATGTTCTGCACGATTATTTCGTTTGATTGTAAGTATTCAGGTTTGAGTGTAAATATACTACCTACTATTATTTTAAAAAGAAATCGATAAAATATTCAGTCATAAATATTAAGTTTTAGGTATAAATACTTAACTTCCGGATGGATTTTTTGTTGGATATTTTTGTATAAGTATTGGCTCATACCATACTGCAACCCTGCCAAGTTTCAACAACTGAGGATTTAATGTTGGGGTCTGCATAGAACAAATTCTCATTGCCTAGACTACAGTGTCGGAGTGAAACGTAAATTGAGAGTAATTTGGAAGATTGGAGAAAATCGTAATCATAAACTTTTGTCAAACGTATAACTCGAACTGTTTAAGGAGTTTATAGATGCCTGCATGTCAAAAAGCATGTATGAACTCTTTAAACAGGTCGAGTAATCTGTTTTATGTTCTCAAATGATTAGATTTTCTTAGACAATTGGGCCTCAGATCTTTTCAGAGTTTTTTTTTCGAAATAATGGCCACTTATACAACCGGTTTCAATTAATAGCTGGGATCAATACAAACAAGTTTTACATGAGACGAAATCTTGTAAAAAGTCAGGTTTCAGAGATATAAGGTATCAAAGCTGGGCTGGTGACGCCATCATCATAAAGTGAATATTTCAGAGTGTATTCGTACCAATTGCTGTCCATTGAACATTCGCATTGGTGCGTCCAAGATGACCGAGGTGTCCACATCGCCCCTCACTGACGATACCTGAAAATAACAAATAGGAAATTAATTGTGTACCACAGCCATTTTTAACCAACTTCTTTTAAAAAAGCTATTAGGTAAAAGATTACTTATATGACAAGGAAGCTTGGCAATGATTTGCTCTAACGTCTCTGATAATTCTTTAGTTTAAGATGAATTGTGAGATGGTGATAATAATAAAAAAACTGGATCAATTGTTGTCTCTCAGACTAGGGCGCATTTGGGACCCTCGTAGCTTTAGTTTCAAGATACCATCATTTACAATTTGAATAAATAAACATTGAATTGAATGCTGAAAAGTTGAAATTAGACCCAATTTAAAAAGTAGTTGTTACCTATACCTTAAAAGAAGATCCAAGTTACTCTAATGGCGGGTTTATACGAGGTCGATGACTGAAATCAGTAGCATTCGGTTTACCCGGATTCGTTGACCGAATTGACTTGTTTCCATTAGGCGGGTGACGGAATGCGTCAGCCATATTCGATTTTCGCCCAACAGAAATTTTCTATGTTGTTTATGTGTTATGACCAATTACTTTCACTGCAAACGGGCTGCGATCAACCGAATTACACTTTACATTAGTAGGTGACCGAAAAAGACCTAAACCGAATAAAAGTCAAAACCGACCTCTTCTTTCTTTTATCCACTACAAGTTAGTCCTTGATTGCGATATCACCGATGCAATGGTAGCTGGCTTACCTGTTAGGGGCATGGCAGTTATATTATAAACAATATCCCTTATCATCTCTACAAGGCATCGTACTGGAATGCTTAATCGCTTGGTGGTTACTAGCCTCAGCCGAAGCTTCTCGACAGGCCAGACCAGGGAAAATTCAGAAATTATAAATTCTCAAATTGACCCTGCCGGGGATCAGACCTGGGACCCCAGCACGTTAAGACCACAGCGCAAAACACTGCGCCAGGGAGGTCGTCAAATGCGGTAATGTAAATGCGCCATTAGTCTCAAAGAACATTTTTTAAAAAATTTATTGAGAGATAGGTTTGCACTTGACGATAATCATGCTTAGTGTCACAGAGTACATTATATATACTGGTATAGAGTTGCTACTCGACTTTCAATGTACAGCGACATCTATCGGGAAGTTGTCCAACTAAAATATGTATATATATAACCCTAACACAATGCTATAGTACTATATATTACAAAGTGTATTTTGTATAATAATTTATCTTAATTATTACAAGATCACCTAATTCTGCAACTATAGAATTATGTGACCTTGTAATAATTAAGATAAATTATTATACGATAAACACAAACTGTAAAGATGTTCAGATGTTAGTAAATGAAACGCATGTTGATTATTTTCTCTTATATTCTCAATTACAAAAAATATACATAAAGCATAACAATTATTGCACAGTTTCATGTTTTTCACATCGTACACACTTAATACACACTCTATTAATATAGTTTCACATTGTAACGAATTTATCAAAAAATAATAATTTGTCCACCCGGCATCCGGCATGCCAGAAAACGTCAATGTCAATGTCGAATTACAAACTTTAAAATGGCGGCTGTCCACGTTTGGAAATTAAAACACAAATTTTTCATTAAACTTCTAACTCATTCCACTTAACTAAATTTATAACAGATAAATCTTTATAAATTATCTAAGATAACTCATATTCTGCTCAAAAAAAAAGTTTTATATATTATTAGCTTTGTGTTTATATAAATGGCAAAATCATTAATTTATCTAAAACATAAGCTTCTGAACGAACACTTATTTCAGCGCCATCACAGACTTTTAAGTATACATACTTTCAGTACAAGATAAGCGCCATGAGCGCCATCCTTTAGGGAGTTGTGGAACTAACATCCCCATACAACAGAAAAATGTTCTAAGTGCAAAGGCCCTGCTTAGTGTTAAGCAATGATGAGGTCTACAGTCTATTTGACGAGGCAAAGTAAAAAATGTAAACAAATATGGCGTCAGATCACGTGATTATAATTGTCATTGGACATATAATGATGGAAACATTGATAGACTAGTTGTGACTGAACGATTGAATACATTCTGAAATCGATTACCACATACAGTCGCTTCTACGGACTGATGCTGAGATCCATAGAGCGTACTTTGACTTGGCTCAGACTTTACTCAGAGTTAAAACAAGATGGACATAAGTGAGTAACAAAAATCTATCTCGTTTTAACCATGTCTTAAGTCTAAGCAAAGTCAAAGTTGTCTCTATAGATCTCACACTGAATGATAAGAGCAGGCTTAGCCGATTGTAAATAGATTTTCTTAAATAAACCTGGGGTATGAAAATTTATGGGAAGTGAATTCAAACTTTCTCCGTTACGTTATGTATATGTATCCATGGTAACACTTGATCATGTTTCCATGACTATGTAATGTATTTTGATGAATATAAATTATATAATTAATATAAATAAATGAATTAAGCATGCTTTCAGTAATATAATAAAGAATGCGTTAATTTACCCTCATTTATTTTATAATTGTTTGTTAAGAGTAAACTCCATTCATACGTCGGAGCTGACACACACAATTTTTTTAGCAAGCAGGAACTTGATCTCTGATCACTACAGCTCATTAATGTCCCACTTGTGGGCACAGGCCTTCACTCTCATAGGACAGAGGAAATTAGAACTTAGACCCATTATGCTGCTCCAATGCGGGTAAGCTTGGGGTTTAACGACTATTATCAAGTTAGTGATAAGATGATTTGTGAAATGGTGATATTGAAAAAAAAACCTGGCTGATTTTGTTGTGTTGCTGTGGGCTCTTCTCAGACCAGGGCTCGTTTGGAACCCTCGTAGCTTTAGTTTTAAGATACCGTTACTGATTATCACCATTATATTTTATGAATAACTGGACGTCAATAAGTGTAATATACCTACCTAAATTTAATAAACATTATGTGAGTTGAGTTGAGTTGAGATGTTCCACACCCTAGCGGTTCGGATCAGAAACGTCGAGCAAAATCGTTTTAGTTTCATAATAGTCAAACCTTATGGTGTTGTGTATGAGCGTGGTGGTGCGAGGGGCGCGTCAGATGCGCCACGAGCGCAGCGAGTCGCCCCTCCTGGTCCAAGAACTCTTCCACCCAAGCTCCCTCTCCCACCTGCTCGCCAACTGACACCTGCCTGCGCGACAATAAACTCTTTCTATATTACTATATAACAGATCCCCGCGACTTCGTCCGCGTGAAATAAGTTTTTTAAATTCCCACCGGAACTCCCTAATTTATATAATCTATCTATCTATTATAATCTATAAAGCCTATGTGACACACAAAAGTAATGTGGTTTTCTATTGGTATCACAATTTTCAAAATCAGTTCAGTGTATCCAGAGATTACCCCATACAACCTTACAAACTGACTAACTTTACTTCTATAAAATATTAGTATAGTATTACGCTACTGGAGACACAAGACCTGGCGCTTATTTGGCCGAATTGACAATAGTCTTGGGCCAGAGCCAGTGTCTTGGGTACCATGCCCATGAACGATCATTTGCACAGTGTCGATTTTTCAAAATAGCATACCTCTGGTGGAAAAGCACCTTTAGGCATGCAGTATATCTAGCAGTAGCAGACGTTGTCGCATAGATACGTCTGTCATTTTCTATGGCGTCGCATCGCGTCGCGTCGCTTGTCGCACACATAGGACAACAAGTCAGATAGCACTAGATTTAGACCTGTTAGACATATCAATTTTGCTAAATTTAAAACGATTGTTTTCAACAGAATTACTTATCCAAATTAACTTTATTTTTCGGATCTCACTACGAGAGATTTACATTACATTACCTGCACATCTGAGAGGGGAAGTTCTGTGGGTGCATGAGGGTGACAACCCTTCCACCCGCATCCTCCTGCACGTTGAGGGCCAGCGTGCTCGCGTCCACATGCACAGACTGTAACACACAATAGGGATGATTCAATCAAATCAGCAACTCTTTACAAACTTTTCCTTTAAAAATAATAATAACTTTCTAATAAACTCTGAAAGGTAGGGGCATCTGTGTAACTGAAGGTAAGTAGCTATAACTTTTTAAATTCTGAGGCCTGCTTTCAGAGACACTGGGTTAGTAACCTAAGAATAAATTTGAAATTTTGACAGAAGCTTTGTACGAATACAGGGTATACAGGTTAAGGGTATATAGGGGATTCTGCAATCTGCCTGAGAAAACAATTTTGTTCAAACTAAATTAAGTAAGTTTTTCTCTCTCAGCTCTATTCTACACCATATTGGGGCGGCATGCAGGGGAATGGTTATCTCTCTTCTAGTTGACTAGTTACTGCCTACTAAAAACACAGATTTGGGTTTAAAATGAAACGTTTTAATTTTTTTTAGTCAGTCAGTCAGGCACCATTTATTTAGATATATGATATATCTTTACTATTCCCAAAGTAACTATGGTAAAGATATTATAACTTTTGTGTAGGCTAAAGTTTGTAACACTTACAACACATGGATGACGGCAAAACAAAACTTGAAAATTACTTTATTATTTTAAGAACTTTGAAAATGAATAATTTATTTTAATGTTTGTTATAGATAATTAATCAAAACATGATAACATCAACTCTTAACTTATCTACCAAAATTAACACAGTGATAATGATGTGGAACATTATGTTTTACATTATTACTAAGCATTGTCACATTATAATATGAAAACAATGTAAGTTTACTTAATATGCAAACATACAAACCTATTTAATTATTTTTACTTAATTTATATTAATTAATTAATATTAAGTAAAAATAATTAAATAAAAGTCCTGACTCACTTACTAACCCAGCCCAAACCTATTGCTAGATTCTCTTTATGATTTGGATAAGGAATATGGCTGAATTTTAGAGCTGGTTGCTATTTATACTTAAACTATATTTTGGGATTAACTATGACCACACTCATAACAGAGAACAGACTTCCAATAAGAAGTATAAGTGCAGAAACCTGCCCAGCAGGAAGAAAACTTAAAATAAATTTATTCTAAACTTTCTTTTAATCTTTAGTTTATATGACATGTTTTTAGCATTTTTCAGAAAAAACAAGAAACCATGACAAAGTACTTTTGTCCAGTCTTGCTTATGTATATCACACACATTTTAAAATTACAGATGAGGTTAGAACCATTACCTTATTAATTTCACTAACACTCTATACATAGATGCTTTGAATATTTGCATTGCCAATAACCTAATCAAATAAATTAAATGGAGGAGGAGATACCTCCTACACACCACCATTTAACCTCCAGTATATAAGGAATATACTCCACCATATTTTCATACTATCACACTAATCATACTTCATACTTCATGCTAATATTATAAATGCGAAAGTGTGTTTGTTTGTTGATTTGTTCTTGTCACGCCGCAAAAGAGCATCAGCTAGTAAGTAGGTACAGGGATTAAACAACTAATTAGTTTTTGCTAGACATGCTAAAATTTAATGCTGATTTATGAGGTAAGTTTTAACTCCAATGATTTAACTAATTTTCATCAATATACCTATTACTTAATGAATTATTTAAAAGTCAAGGTAAACCAATCATATACAAGAAATCTATAATAATGTTATGAATTTAACTATTTACTTACCTATGTGTCTCATACTTAGTGAAAGGAAATTATTCCAAACTTATGTGGAAGTAATCAAGCTATATCACTACCTAAGCAGCAGGTACCTTCTACTTATTATTCTGAGTAACCTATTTTCAATTACTGATTCATAACTAATTCGTACCGTGACTTTTCACAACAACCTATGACAGCGATAAATTGTATAAATTCTCGTAAGACAACGATTAATATTCATATCCTGTTCTATACTAAACATAAGTGTTAACGTAATTTTGTAGAAAAACTATTCACCTATTGTCGAATATTTCACTTTCTTACCTCCGGGGGTGGATGGGAATTTATGTAGTGCGTGACGGCTTCGTCCATCTTCTCTTCTAGAAGATGAGCTTCCACGTTTCTCATGATGGAAAGTTTTCTATGGATTGTTTACCATTATTAAAAGTCTCAAATTGGTTAGGATCATTTGACAGCTGTTGTTTAGTCAAGGTCACTACTTAATTCCCCAATTTCAGTTTTTTCACTCATAATTGTCACAAACCACTTCTAATAAGTATTAATATATTCGAAGCTGAAGAGGAAAATATATTCTAAAATGAATGTTTAAGCATTCATTACATTTTATGAAAGCCTAGAACACCAGAACACCCACTTACTATAAGCATAAAAAGTACTCTGCAGCAGAGACAGGTACCAAGTACTCTGTGATTACAAGTCAAATGTATTTTTTTTTATTGAAGTATTGACTTTTATGGGCCTATTACACTATACTTATGTAGGGGACCCTTACACTTCATAAGTGTGTGTAATAAAATTGAGGGAATAAGGTTCAGGTATGGTGTTATATAGCTGTGTACGCGACGCTATACGATCGGCCACGTCCACTCTACAGTAAGTACAGGGCCCTTGAATAAGTGCAGTGTAATAGGCCCATTAGTCACAGAACCAGAGCACAGTAGGGCGACCACGTATCTTCTGCATCAATCATTGTTACAGTATCAATTGTTGTGATTGGCTGAATTTATGGTATTCTTGCTGCGTTAATGGATTTTGTCCATTAGTGGAAGAGTGTTATCCAATCAGAGGTGATTGCGATCGTTACACTGTAGCCGTCAGAGATACGCGGTCGCCCAGCAGAACTCATATACTCGCCCCCCTCGGCCCACTTCACGTGCTGGGCCTGGCAACATTAATTTTTTATATTGAATAATATTCCTTTGAATAAATATTCTTGCTAGCCTGAAAAATTAATTATACTATCAAATACGACGAGTATGACGGGTAACTTTAAAACATGTCAAATGATGACTAGTCTCCGTGTATAGGAATCCTTTATCGTTTTGATCAGAGACAATTGATTGTTTCAAATGTCAACTTGCGAGTAATTATTTTTAACTTTTTTTATTTTAATAAACTTTATGTTACTTGTCTCTGATATAAAGACCATTAATTTTGCTGGCAAAATTGTTAATAATTTAATTGCTCTTCGTCGTCGTAATTCGTAAAATGTGTTATCACTGCGGAGCTGTATTTCAACGGTCCCTACAGTAATTAACAATCTCGAAATGTTACGAAACTCCATCAAACCACACTTGGTGCCAAAGGGTCACGAGGTAAAGGTTCGCTACAATCTCATCATCTCAATCATGCTATTTATTTACGTAAATCTTTAAAATAGAATGTTACAACTATTTATCTTTCGTTTAATGAAGCAGAAAAGGTGGTCCTGTTATTTCTATCACTATTTGAGCTTTGTGTTTGTGTACACATTTTTGTATTTATGTGTTATATTTTAAAGTATAATAATGTAGTAGGTTTTTATATTCTGTTTCTAGTAAGCGAACTAGGTATTTAGGTATCAACTGTACCTACCTACCATAGGGCATATATATAGCAGCTGTAGTTTTAAAATAAAATAAAAAAACCTTTTGTGCAATTCTCTTTTGGCTAGTAACTTCTAAACTAAAGAAAAAATTAGTAAGTATGCTTGTCTTTCCCACAGGGAGTAAGTGAGTAGTATTGAAATACCTATAATATTATTGCCTGGTTCAGATATTTACTTATATCCAATGTGTCTGTCTGTCTCCTACCCTTTCACGGCCCAACTATTCAACCGATTTTAATGAAATTTGGAAAAAATACAGAGATAGTTCACATCCCAAAGATGGACATAGGCTACTTTTTATCCCGGAAAATTTAAGAGTTCCCACCTAATTAAGCTCTATTCTAACACTTTTTAATATAATTTTAGCTTCAAAGGTGTGCATTCTCCAGCAAGCTAGATGCCATAAGAGAGAAGCTACGGGAAGGCCCGGGTTTGTCAGACTTTGTGTCTGAAGACCGGCCTAAGAGCTGGGATGACTATGAGGGCAAGTTGAAGAGAGAGCGAGGAGAGTCGGGGAGACTGAGGTTGCCGCCATGGCTGAAGACCTCTATACCCACAGGTACTTGATAACCCAACCATTAGACTACATACTGACATACATAAGACATATGGAGTTAATCTGTCATTTATTAATCATCTGTTGGAGTTAACTTTTGAATGTCAGAACTCTTGAACTTACTTACTACTCAGGTTTACTAACCTTGTGAAAACGATTTTAAGAATGAGAAAGTAAAAAAAAACACACTGAATCACAATAGTCACTAAGATTTTAATTTTTATTTGCCTAAGCGTGTACACATATATTTATTTCGCTAATATATGTAGAATTAGTTATTTAACGAAGAGAATACTTTAATTTTTATTATTTACGAGACTTTTCTTCAGACATCACATTGACATAATTTTGTTTGCAATAATCAAAAAATAGAACCCTTCTTTTTTCATAAAAAAGAATATCCTCAAGTAGGCTGGTAGCAAAGAGTTTTGTGCCCAATGCTCCAACCTTAATACTTTCCCTCATCGTAAAGACTCTGCAGCCCCAATCGAAATCTCAAACTATTGAGCGTCGGTCTTGGAACTGCCTTCATCAAAAGGTCAGCTAGTTGATCTGTGGTACTGGTCTTCTGTACATCCACAAGACTCTCTTGTACAGTTTCACGAACAAAGAAAAGTCTCACTCTAATGTGCTTTGTCCGTTTGTGAAATTCTGGATTGTGTGCAAGGCGTATGGCGGCTTCGTTATCAACTTTCAATGTGGGTATACCTTCCAGCTTTGTAAGTTGGCCAAATAGTCTTTGTAGCCACACTAGTTCACGTGCGCCTTCGCTCGCTGCAACAATTTCAGCTTCAGTTGTCGAGATCGCAACTGATGCTTGTCTTTGGCTTAGCCACGAAACAATTCCTCCAGAAAACAGGCAAGCTACTCCTGAAGTAGAACGTCCAGCTTCTTCGTCACCAGCATGGTCAGCATCACTGTAGCCTTCAATAACTGCCCTTGTAGCATTTGTGGTATACTTGATGCCGTAACCAGTTGTTGCAGCGGTTCGTGCTTCGTTCCACAGAATAGGCGTAGGGAGAGTTGAACAAAAAACTTCTTGATTTGTATGACTTTATGAAAAAATAAATGATGTACAATAAAATGTTTAGCGGAGCGGAATGTTGAATGCTTTGGTATCCTATAAGTTACTTGTCTCTGCTTTTTGGTAAAGAATAAGAATAAGAATAAGAATAAGAATAAGAATAAGAATAAGAATAAGAATAATATTTATTTTCATAAATGATTGACATGATTAAATAACGGTCCCTACCCTCTACGCTAGGATAACCTGTATTGCAGAGGGTAGTTCCTTCCAGTGATACATGTGAAAATATAACTAAAAACTAATTACTTATTTATGTGTGGAAAACTGAGCGTATCTGCGTGTGTATGTGTATGTGTGTGTGTGTGTGTGTGCGTGTGTGCGTGAGTGTGTGTGCATGTGTGCGTGTGTGTCAGTAGGTGTGTGTGTGAAAGTGCAAGTGAAAGTGCAAGTGTAAGAGCGCGCAATGCTATTTTGTTATTTTTAAAATATTTTCAGTTGCATCGTAGCCCTTAGGTGCTAGCCAGCTTCTAAGTGATTTAGCTAGGTTAAATTTATTAATTTTATTCAAATTTATTTCTTTGTTAGCCCTACTAAATATATTATATGCATATGATGAGCTGAATTCAAATTGCGATTGGGCAAAACTTGTGTTAGCAACTGATAATGGAAATTTTACTACTCTTTTGTTATTATTTATAGTGCAGTGATCAAATTTTGAGTGAAAACGTAAAATTATTGAAACTAAGTAATGTTGAAAGAAGTGTCAAGAGTGACATTATAATTATATTTTTCTATTGATGCCCGGACGGGCGGCTCCGGGTTCCTTATGGGTCCATTGCCAGTGGCGCCATCACCAGTTGTCCCTTTCAAATAACGGAATATTCGCTTGACTCTTAACCAATCAGCGTAGGTTGGATTCTCCAACTTCCTTGAAACCACCCCAATAGCATAAGCTATATCTGGGCAGTCATAAGGTACCAGTCATAAGGTACGCCAACGCACCTACAGCCTCTCTACACGGATATTTTCCACCAGGATCCTTCTCTGCAACTTTCCCTGTTTCAGAAGTCTTCTCGATCGGTGTCGAAACGGGACTGCAGGCTGACATTCCAAATCGTTCAAGGATTTTTCTGGTGTAAGATTGCTGTGATATGGTAATAGATCCATATGTCGACCGAGCAATCTCTAATCCTAGGTAGTATGATGCTGGCTTGACGGTAATTTTGAGCGTAGCACCTAACTCCTTCAGGAATTGGTCCGCCAAAGCTTTATGTGTAGTGGCTACAAGCCCGTCATCCATGTACAGAGCTATTATTATTTTCTTGTCGCCTACGGTCTTCATGTAGAGACAACAGTCAGCTGCATTTTGTTGGAAGCCTTTCTCAATAAGGATTTCGTCGAAACACGAGTTCCAGCACCGAGGTGCTTGTTTCAGGCCGTACAGGCTCTTCTGTAATCTGCAGACTCTAGAAGTGCCGTCGCTAAATCCTTTAGGCTGCTCTATATAGATCTCTTCTTTTAGCTTGCCGTTCAAGAAGGCTGTCGCAACGTCAAATTGAGTTAAATGCAACTTCTCTTTGGCACTAACACTAAGCAAAGCTCGAATTGTAGACATGCGGGCTACCGGGCTAAATGTCTGCTCAAAATCGATGCCTTTGCGTTGTTTGAACCCTTTAACAACTAGTCTTGCCTTGTATTTGTCGATAGATCCATCTGGGTTTCTTTTTATTCTATAGACCCACTTAGTAGGTAGCGCCTTTCTATTAAGTGGTAGATCGCATAGTCTCCAAACGTTGTTCTCAGCAAGGGACTTCATCTCGCTCGCCATAGCCTTCTGCCATTCGGCATGGTCCTCTCTGTGCGTCGCTTCCTTATATGTTCCGGGAAAATTATCGGTCCCAACGAAACACACGTAGTAATCAAACCGTTTTGGACGCTGTAGCGTTGCTCGATCCCTCAGATTATATTGTGGCAAGGGTTCAACGACTTCGAAGTTTTCTTGAGCGTCAGTAAAAACATCGTCTTCTTCGGTCGCTAGAGGTACTCTCTCTTGTTCTTGCTCGATAGACAAAGGAGTTTCCTCTGGGTCGTGCTCTTCTAGCACAGGAGTATACTCTTGAACTTGGTCTTCACTGGTTTCTCCCTCTAGACCATGTTCTAGTTCTCCTCTAACATTGAAGGAATCTTGCTCTTCGGTGAGATTTCGTCCGCTATCGTCGCTCTCTATAGCTCTCTCTGACGGAATAGGGATACTGGTGGAAATCTTAAATTCGACATCAGACTGAAATGTTACATCTCGAGACCTCTGTGTCTTGTGTCCATCCCAGATACGATAACCATCGTCGTTCTCATATCCTATTAGCATTCCTTTGATGGCTTTCTTGTCCATCTTTTTGCGTTTCTGCTTTGGTACATGAGCATAGCATTCACTTCCGATGATCTTAATGTGACTTATTTTAGGTTTCTTCCCATGCCATAACTCAAATGGTACTTTAGTAGCCACTCTAGTAGGACCTGTCCTATTGAGCACATATGCAGCGGTGTTAATTAGTTCTGCCCAAAGCACTTGCGGCATCTCTCCTCTTGTGTGCAACATTGATCTCGCAGCTTCTACAAGTGTCCGTTTTTCTCGCTCGCTACAGCCATTTTGCTCTGGCGTGTAAGGCATTGTCAGCCGATGCTGAATTCCGTGCTCTTATAAAATCTTTCGAACGATGTCATTGTCAAATTCACCTCCATTGTCGCTGAGCAGTGTATTCACGACGTGGCCAGTTGTCTTAGCTTCTTGCAGCATTTGTAAAAGCTTATCCTTTACTTCAAACTTATGCTTTATGAAATAGACAAAGCGGTAACTTGAAAAGTCATCTTTAAATAATGCAAAGTACTTAAATTTCGAGATACTGTCGTCGAAGGGTCCGCACACATCGGTGTGAATTAGTTCTCCAGGCTGTGAAGCTCTTTCCCTTGTTCCGAACTTCTTCCTGTGGGATTTTCCATAAATACAGCCTTCGCATTTCACATTATCTGGCATCAAATCTATTCCAAGCTCCCTCTTAACGATATCGCGGACATGTCTCTTGTCTTGATGTGCGAAACGTTCATTGTAGAGCTGTAGCATATTCGTGCCGGTAATCGCGTTGACTTCAAAGGGTCTTTTGATTTTTGGCATTACCGTCTTCATTGCCAACTTGTAGAGTCCTCCAAATCGATCTCTCTTGCCAACAACTATAGTCGTCCCTTTAACTATAAGTTTGCACTCTCTAGTTGTTGACGTGAAGACGCTATCTTGTATCTCATCTTGCGCAGCTAGTGGCGAAAACAAGTTTTTCGTAAGTGATGGTACGAGCCAAACATCATTAAGTGTTATCATAGTCTGGTCTTTATCGCTGACATTTGAGCTTACCTCTACGGTGCCTTTACCCAACGCTGGAATCTCCATCTGCCGTCCCATCTGCCGTTGTTACCGTGTGATCTGACTCAAATCTGTTAAGCTTACTAAAATAGTCACTTCTTACAGCAATGTGTGTTGTCGCTCCATTATCGACAAACCAGCTATCTCTCTCCACATTCTTAGCCTGTTCACTAGAGCATGCGCTTACCATCAATGAAATATGTTGTACCTGGTTTGGTTTTGCAGTTTGAGCTGCTGCCGTGCCTTGAGATGGATCCTTAGGTGGCCTCCCATCCTTTATCCATTTCTTGCACTTTCTAACCCTGTGTCCAACCTTGGAACAATAGTTACAAATCAGCTTTGGTCGCTCCTTACCTTGCGCTACAACATCCTGCCGGTTGGGTGTAGTCACTAGTGCCTCCTGCTTAGAGCTCACTTGACTGCCCAGATCTCGTTCGAACGTGCATAGGTGACTCGTCAAACTATCAATAGTCCTTTCAGTCTGCTTTAGCATCAGCCAGCTTGACTTAAAGTTGAAGTACCTATCATCTAGCGTGTCTAAGACCTTACATATTAGGAACAGCTCTGGAAGCTTAGCATTCGTGTCAACTTTTGCGACTTCAACCTTGAGGTCAGTCCACAAATTCTTTAGCTTTGAGATATGCGTGGGAATATCCTCTGCCCTATCATATTTAACCCCAAAGAATTCTAAACACAAATTATACGCTCTATCCTCCGTCTGTCCATCAAATAGTCTATGTAACTCCTGCCAGACTTCGCGTGCAGTTCTATATCTCATCACTTTCTTTAAAGTATTCTCCGCCATATTGGTAGTGAGCATGAGCAAAGCACCAGTTTCAGCTTTCCTATACCTAGCCATAGTATTGTTATAGGTACTTACTTCGGCGTCACCTGCTCCCTCGACAAGGACTGGCTTTTGAAGTTTACCTTCCACAGCTTCTGTGGCACCTTCCGTACCCTCAAGCATGATGGAGATTTTATACTTCCATGTCGCCCAATTCTCTTTGCCTAGCAATTTTCCAATGTCGATCTTGGTAGTGTAATCCATTGCCTAACGCTTTCTCGTCTTCTTTCTGGAGCCCAATAACCTCTTGAAGTTGGTGGTTTACTAACCTTGTGAAAACGATTTTAAGAATGAGAAAGTCAAAAAAAACACACTGAATCAGAATAGTCACTAAGATTTTAATTTTTATTTGCCTAAGCGTGTACACATATATTTATTTCACTAATATATGTAGAATTAGTTATTTAACGAATATAATACTTTAATTTTTATTATTTACGAGACTTTTCTTCAGACATCACATTGACATAATTTTTTTTGCAATAATCAAAAAATAGAACTCTTCTTTTTTCATAAAAAAGAATATCCTCAAGTAGGCTGGTAGCAAAGAGTTTTGTACCCGATGCTCCAACCTTAATAAGAACACCATATGTATGCCACCTGTTTTTAACTTTTTTGGTGTTATCAGCACCTATTTCAGTAACACACAGAAAATGAAAAGATTCAGATGAAAAATGTTACATCTGTATAGTCTGTGACACCATTGCCCAATAGGCAAACATTTGAATTATATATTTTTTTTCATTCCTAGATTATTTAAATCTAAATCAACTGTTAGTGAAAGCCCACCTGCACAAGGTTGTTAAATGTGTTTAAGTAAGTTAATTTTTCTACACCTGTTCTTTTCATGCCTACTCTGGAATAAACTTATAATGGAAAATTGACAGCATCACAAAATTTAACTAAATCAGTTTATTCAGTGTTATGCAAGTTACCCTAAGTTTAGTTTAGAGTGGCTGAATAACCTGTCTTTGCATGAAAAATGAGTAAGGCCCCTTGTCACCATAAGAAACAATATCTAAACAAATATAAATGTGGAAGTTTGGGTGGATGGTTGGATGGATGCTGGTTACCCTATCATGCCAGATCAGCAGAACAGATCTGGATGAAATCTGGCACAAAGATAGATTATAGTCTCTAAAAAAAAAAAACTCAATTCACGAGGATGAAGCTAGTAGTTAGTACTGCATAATTTTTATATTGCACTACTGAAGTACTTTTCATTACACTTTAGGTTCTAAATTCAGTGCACTTAAGAAGCAACTGCGCAGCCTCAAGCTGAGCACTGTGTGTGAGGAGGCGCGATGTCCCAACATTGGTGAATGTTGGAGCGGCGGCAAGAGTGGAACGTCCACCGCTACTATTATGGTGATTTACTTGATAACTTCCTGATGCACCATACGTTTTGTATGAACTTGATCAGACTGCCTCGCTGGTCTAGTGACTGCCTTGTTGGTCTGTTGGTCTAGTGGTCATCGTGTTCGACTGTGGCTGACGAGGTCCAGGATCAAGTCCCAGGTCGGGCCATAATTAAGTGTTGGATTTTTCCGACTAGAAATTCTCTTTGGTGTTTCACCCCCATTCCTCGGAGAGCACGTTAAGCCGTTGGGTCCCAGTTATTATCACCAACATCATAAAAGTCATCAAAGCCCACCAACCCGCATTTGAGCAGCATGGTGGGTCTAAGCTCTAATTCCCTAGCTCCTATGAGAGTGGAGGCCTGTGCCTAGCTGTGGGACGTAGTGGTGGTAGTGGATCAGAAATCGCGGCGGGATATGCGAAATTGCAAAAAAAGATAGCGTTCTTCATTCATGTAAGGTAGGTAACATTGTCGGGCTGAGGTATTCCACTATTTTATTCCACTCACTGCTGCCCACTGAAAATGCAGCCTTAGCCTGCATCACCACATGTAAGCAAGTTATATTGCATGTAGCTAGCCTATAAATAAATAAAACCGTTCAAATTTGAGTCAGACGAAGGGTTCCGTACCACACAATGTAAATTATTTTAGTAAATAATAAGAAAGATGTCATTGTCAATTAGTATTTCAAATACCAAAATAAATTTAAACATTAAAATACCTTCATGTAGCGATCGTGAGTGTGAGTGCGAGGCGAGAGTGTAATGATGGTAAAGCAGCTATTAGAATCATACGAAATAGAACCACGTTCATGAAAGGAATCTCTGGTTTTCTGATTATTAATCTTGTTTTCCTCTACTTTTCAGCCCATGCTAGTCTAGATTACTTATTTTGTAATTTGTATCTCGTATTTCAATTAAAAATAGCAAAAATACCGTATTTTGTATTTTATAAATCAAATACCTTACATAAAGATATTTTGTATTTCGTATTTTAATTACTTGCGATACAGTATTTTTTAATTTTTATTTCAATTAAGCAATGTATTTTGCCCAGCCCTGGTTCCTATAATCTTATTGAGGAACACAACCCCAAAAAAAAGATGTATCTCTGGTTCTTAAAATGAAATCTTCCTCGTAGTTAATGGGTGACACGTGCACTCGCGGCTGTATGTTCTGTTCAGTGAAGACTTCGAGAGCGCCCCCTCCGCTGGACCCGGACGAGCCGCGGAACACCGCCAAGGCGATACACGAGTGGGGACTGGGGTATATTGTGCTCACGTCTGTGGATAGAGACGGTGAGCTTATTGTTTAAACCCAACTGAACACAACACGGGAAAAACACGGAATGCCAGTTAAAATCCTAATTTGAGTTAACAGTACCATCTGACGGCATTTGAGTATACCTTTCACTTTGCCGATAAGGTATTATCAATAACCGTCGCGGTCAGAAGCTATGCAGGCATAGTATCTTTTTAGATTTCTAAGAAAATTATATATTTTTTTATATTCTATAATTACAAAGTTAATATTGTTTATTAGTTAATAAGTTTTTTAATTAGAGACTTAGAACTCAACAGTATTCAAACTTATCTATTTTTCTCATGTAGTCTTCAACTGTCTTACTACAAAAACTAGGCACTGCTTAAATCAATGTTTTATTATTTAATTCCTTGGCACAGATGTGTTCCTAGAGAGCCGTACTTGACTAGCCTCCTCTCTTACTCTAATTTTGGTTTGTAATAGCATAGTCTTAAACTATAGAGTATAGACGGACATCGAATAGATCGAACGTGTTTCTTTAAGGTCTAAAGAGACACGTTCTTTCTTATCAGTCATTCGATAGATGTCCTCTAGGCAGAGTAATGTCAAGGACTTGACAGAGGAATCTGGCAGGATTTTCATTACAAAACTCATTCACTCTACTGTCAAATTAGTATTTCAGTCTCATCATATTATGTTGAGAGAGTTAAAGAGATATACCTCTAGCTACAACTTTCATGATAAATGATTTATTTCACATAGGACTGTGTCTTATGACAAGCCAAGACTGTCATGGTAGCCGGTCTGTCATTTGTATGAATACTTACGCTGTGGTAATATACTATATGAACATTTTTTTGGTGTTTCTAGATTTACCTGATGGTGGGTCATCACATTTCGCCGAAACCGTTAGAGAAATAAAGAGACAGTAAGTAGAATTTGACAAAAAAACAAAAACCGTAGCAAAAAACCTGCAAACAAAAAATCTTAGAACGTATATTAATTTTGGAGTATACAAAATTTACTATCTATATTTCTATATTCAATTCAATATGTTTCAGATCGAAATATAGTAGTGATTATTTCCATATATTTTTTCTTAATATATAAACAAAGTCAGGTTTGTTTGAACACTTATAACTCAAGAACAGCTGGACCGATTTTCATGATGTTTGATTTGTTGTATTTGTATTAAAAAAATTAAAAAAATTATGAAGAAAAACATTTTCCCTTGATTTTCCCATACAAAAAACCACGCGAACGAAGTTGCGGGCATCAGATAGTGTGTTTTCTTTTTTTTTCCACTACAAGTTAGCCCTTGACTGCGATCTCACCTGATGGTAAGTGATGATGCAGTCTAAGATGGTAGCCGGCTAACTTGTTAGGGGCATGGCATTAGACCCATACGCCTATTTCGTTTCTACACAGCACCGTACCGGAACGCGTAATCGCTTGGCGGCACGTCTGCCGGTAGCGTGGTAACTAGCCACGGCCGAATCCTCCCACCAGGCCAGACCAGGGAAAATTTAAAATATAAATTCCCAAATTGACTCTGCCGGGGATCGAACCCGGGACCTCCGCACGTTAAGACAACAGCGCTGCACGCTGCGCCACGGAGGTCGTCAAAAAGTAGTTATAGATTAAGGTCGGTCAATTTAGTTTGTTTAGCAATAGTGGATTAAAAACTATTATAAATCTAAGCGTTCACTACAAGAATTTTTAATGGACAAAGCATTTTACACCATACAAGAGGACCGTTATAAAATATGATAAAATGATAATATTTAGAGACTAAGCACCTAATTTATAAATTTGCACGACAAAAAAAAAACGTTTAAATTCTTAATGCTTAATTTAAATTAACTTAACTTAAAATATTTTTTGCACGCCAAGCTTGGCAGAATATGTTGAACAGTTTTGATTTTAACACCTATGTAATAATGTGTTGCATGTACCATATTCTTCCAAAATGAAAATGATTATGATTATTATGACGAGTGTACACAAAAATAACCTTGTGGTGCCAGGAGTAAAGACATCCTAGTAGAATGCCTGGTACCTGACTTCCGCGGTGACCGCGACAATATAGCGACCATAGCAGGCAGCGGCTTGGACGTGTTCGCTCACAACATCGAAACAGTGGAGCGACTCACGCCTTTCGTGAGGGACAAGAGGGCCGGGTATGAACTATTTAATATTGTATCTATACTAATTGATTTAAGAGATTGGTGTTCTTACAGTGCCTTCGCAACACATATACAATAATATAGTCTTTGTTAGGCAGAACATTAATCTTTATAAGCAAATCGGTGATACTCACAATCGATACACTAGAAACCGCCATAAGCTAGTAACAGCGTCGTATCGTGTGCGCTAAGTGCAGAAATCCTTTGTGGGGTCGAGTGTACGCTTTTATAATATGGTTCCCAAAGAGTTTCTGGATTTGCCATTACATAGATTTAAAGACTGTGTTAAACAGCATTTGTTAAGTCGAGGTTATTACACTATCGATGATTTAATTAATGACAAAGTTGCATGGAAGCAACCGGCCTCGCATCCAGTGACCCACAAGTCAGTGTGATACTTGTAACGTATGTGTTGTGTTGTCTACATATTGTAACCTTTTCTTTTCTATGAAAAGAGCAACTGCTGAGCTTCTTGCCGGCTCTTCTCAGTAGAATCAGTTTTCCGAACCGGTGGTAGAGTCTTAACGTTTCATAAGTGACACAAGTTGTTCTACATGAAATAAATAAATCATTTATCATTTAATATTATAAATGCGAAAGTGTGTCTGTCTGTCTGTATGCTACGCTTTCACGGCCCATCTGTTCTACCCGATATTGATGAAATTTGGTACAGAGGTAGTTTGCACCCCTGGGAAGGATATAAGGTATTTATCCCGGAAAATTAAAGAGTTCCCGCGGGAATCGAAAACCTTTATCCACGCTGACGTAGTCGCGGGTATCATCTAGACTTCTAGAGTTAGTAATTATTTATAAAAAGTAGTATCAATATAAAGATTGTTCTGAGAAGAATAAAATAAAGTCATAATAAATTCACGATGTCGAGCGATGAATGCTTGTTTAAAAAAATAAAGTATATTATTAATACATACCAAAATTATAAATGCGAAAGTGTGTCTGTTTGCTATGCTTTCCCGGCCCATCTTTACAAAAGATTTTTAGAAAATTTGGTATAGTGATAGGTTGTAACTTGTATCTTTGAAGGACATAGGCTACTGTATATCCCGGAAAATAAAAGGTGTTCCCGCGAGAAAACTTAATCCACGCGAACGAAGTCGCGGGCATCATCTAGTTACTAATAAAGAATTAAGTAGCATTTAGTAATTATTTATTAAAAGTAGTTTCAGTATAAAGGTGTTCTGAGAAGAATACGAAAAATAAAATGACGTCATAATAAATTTACTATGGCGAACGATAAATGCTTGTTAAAAAAAAATTATTATTGATTATCTAATTTCTATAAATAAATTGAGGAATTCCCACTGGATATTTCAAAAACCTAATATAAACTTTATCCGTGACAGGTATAGACAAACACTCAAAGTGTTGGCGACAGCGAAGGAGATCAATCCAGACCTGATAACCAAGTCCTCCATTATGCTGGGCTTGGGGGAAACAGACCAGCAAGTGGAACAGACTATGAAAGGTGAATATCATGTATATTTTTTTTATTATTCCATAGTAGTGGGCTAACCTGTTAGGGGCATGGCAGTTGCCAAATTTGTTAGGACTGCAAGCCTGCCCAGTGAGGACAAACCCTCGACCTTAGAAGTAGGGGCCCATGAGCTGCTAATAGGTCAAAGGTCACTGGGTCTAAATGTTGAACTCAGTAGTGACTGGGGTATGTGAACTAAATATACACTAATAACGGAACTTATAGGATAGAGTATGTGAACTAAATATACACTAATAACGGAACTTATAGGATAGACACATACCTTCAAAGTTCCATCAGACTCTTAACAGCCCAAGAGGGGATGGGGTGTGTCTGTTTGATGTGTGTTTATGAAAGTGGTGAGTAAGTTGTGACCCTCCTAGGTTGCTTAAATTGTCGCCTGGCGCCTCCTGGCCCTAGCACCCTTCACTGTCACTTCACACTTAAGTTTATTTACTTAATTAAAGTTATCTAGGCACAATTTACACTGGAAATATTCCTTGCCACACGGCGAATTAAAAGGGGGTTATAAAAAATCGTATGTTATCAACAGCGGTAGTGAGACCGGAATACGTAGAATTATTATACTGAGCAACTTAGACCGAAGAGGGCGAGTTTTAATTACTAAAAACTTGGTTTCTTTTCGAATCTAACCAAATAACACCCTGTCTTGTGTCGACGAAAAAAAAGCATCTTAAACCCATACGCCAAATCGGTTTCTACACGGCATTGTACTGGAATGCTAAATCACTTGGTGGCATATCTTTGCTGGTAAAGTGGTATTGCTATGGCCGAAGCCTCCCATTCAAAATTCAGAAATTATAAATTCCCAAAGTGACCCTGCCGGGAATCAAACCATGCACCAGGGAGGTCGTCAATAGTTCTTGGTCTATTAATAGTTGCGTTAGTTTAATCACAGTGATCGTTTATAGTTGTCTTTGCCACTTAGGTTCCCATACCGAAAGCTCACTAAGGACCTCCACTTTAATGAACTACCTCAATAGACCAAGGAACAGGAAGCTTATCCATACTAATATTATAAATGTGAAAGTGTGTCTGTCTGTATGTCTGTCTGCTACACTTTAACGGCCCATGTTTTCATCCGATTTTGATGAAATTTCGCACAAACATAGGTTGTGTCCCGGGGAAGTTCTAATTTTAATCCCTTATTGTATAAATGAAGGGGCTCCCACAGGAAGTAAGAAAAAACTTAAACCACGCGGACAAAGTCGTGGGCATCAGCTAGTCGTGTTTTTCTCTGCGTGCATTTCATCACCGTGTTTGTTTTATGTTTTTTTTATGCTTATGAAAAGCAATGATCTCCTATATTATGCTATAATAATGCTCCTATATTATTATGTTATAATAACATTATAAATGCGAAAGTTTGGATGGATGGATGTTTGTTACTCTATCACGCCTCAGAACGCCTGAATGGATGGAAGGAATTTTGGCACAGAGATAGATTATGGTCTGGAATAACACATAAGCTACTTTTTATCTCGGAAAAAAATTAGAGTTCTCGCGCGGGAACAAAAAAAACGAAGTCGCGGGCATCAGCTAGTAACTTAATTACGAAAAGAGTACAGTGACCTAATTTGAATATTCAAATATCGACTGACTAACTTTTGCCCGCGGCTTCGCTCACGTTAGGTTAGATTTTCAAACAAATTTCAAAGCCCAATTTTACCCCTTTAAGCGTTGAATTATCAAAAATCCTTTCTTAGCGGTTACCTACGTCATAATGGCTATCGGTATGCCAAATCCGATCTGTTTCAGCCCGATCCGTCCAGTGGTTTGAGCTGTGCGTTGATAGATCAGTCAGTCAACTTTTTTTTTTTTTTTAATTTATTTATTTAGTACCAAAAATTTATAAAATAGGAAGAAAAACAGATACATAGTGGACAAGGAAGCACTTATCTCTATCAGAGATCTCTACCAGTGACCCTTGGCAGTGAGAAAGTTGTGGAGGAAGAATAGGTACAACAAGATATAAGATCATAAACTTACCTTTTACATATTAAGATTTACACTTAAATGTTTATTTCAGATTTAAGATCAGTCGGAGTGGACTGTTTAACCCTGGGCCAATACATGCAACCAACCAAACGGCATCTGAAGGTTCACGAATATGTCACACCAGCCAAGTTCAAGCATTGGGAGGAGTATGGGAACCAACTGGGTTTGCTGTACACCGCTAGTGGACCTTTGGTCAGGTCATCGTATAGAGCTGGGGAGTTCTTTATTGCTAGTCTGTTGAGAGATAGGAAGGCTAAGAGCTTATGATACATTGAGATAAACAATAAGTGAACATAATTAAATAAATGAAAAATTGTGTGTGTCAACTGTTTGTGAAAGAATGCTTGATACATTTATTGGTATATTAATTTATTTTATATTCATCAAAATACATTACATAGTCATGGAAACATAAATAAGTGTTACCATGGAAAAGTCAATAACGTAACGGAGAAAGTTGATTTGACTCCCCATACATTTTCATACCCCGGGCTTATTTATAAGAAAATCGATTCTAAAGGAGGTAAACTTCAAAAATTAAAAAAAAAACTTTCAAAAAGTTTATAGCCAGAGTAATCGGGAGGATGTAAGGATTCTAACGATATCCCATACATCCGAATCTGTATAGGCATTTAGAAGTTATGGTGGAATAAAGAAACTCATATACATACATGAACCCTGAAAAAATTACACTCTTTTTGGGTAGTCGTGTAAAATTTTTATTAATACTCATTAAAAGTACACGTATACGTCACACCAGCCAAGTTCCAGCAATGGGAGGAGCATGGGAACCAACTCGGTTTGCTGTACACCGCTCATGGACCTTCACATCTGCTCCCGAATCTATTTTAAATTGCATCTCCACTTTATCATTGACAGTAATACTATGATACCATGCTTGATTTACTGAGTTTGACTTGAGAGATTCAATGACTAATGTTTCCAACATTTGCTCATCACAACTGTCACTTAGCTCATTTACAGATCTCTTCGTCTGTTTGCATTTATTATGAAAATGGTTCATAAGTCCACAATGGTTACATTTTTTTCCATAAGCGGGGCACTCATTTATCCCATGAAAACGTCCACATTTATTACAGTTAAACTTGTATGATGTTTTCTTAACACTTTTCTTCTTTGTTATTACCTCGACAGACCCTCTCATTAGCTCTACTTCTTTCTTATTTGACTCACTTGCTCCACATATTTGAATAGTTTTATTTGACGATAACTTAGTTTCACGAAGTAGTCGCTCTTGCAAAGCTCAATCTTTAAGGCCTAAGATCACTACATTTCTTATTAGTGATTCTGTTTGATCACCAAAATTATACTTTGCCGCTAAAGATTTCAAGTTAGTGTCAAAACTTTCACTGTTAGTTCTTGAGTCTGCTTAAAAAAATTATATGTAAGAAAAATTGTATTCTTCCTTGGCAAACAGTAGTCCTCAAACTTCTTGACCACTGTTTCCAAAGTGTCCTTGCCTTCTTTCAAGGTGTTGTATACCTTTAATGCTTCTGGTCCAATACAATTAAGCAGCATAGGTACTTCAAACTTCTCTCGTTTACTTTCAAATTCATTAGCCGTGATAAACAGTTCTAACGACTGTTTAAAAATTTTCCAATTTTCGGGCAGGTCCCCCCCACCAGGACCAGTTCACTAGGTGGTTTGAAGTCCATAATACTCACACCTGACACCATGTTAAATAATGAAAACTTAATTTTGTTTGAATAAACATATTATTTTAATTTAGATAATAGTAATTTAATCTAATTCACAAGTCATCCATTATAAGAGTATTTTACTTTTAGCAAGAGCTTAACAGATGATGTAAGCTTTTGGCGGAATCCGTCAAGTTCGTTCATTATCATTCACATCACTCCTGTTGCCTTCTTTGGGATTGCATATTTTTCAGGTAATCTTGCCAATAGAAGCGATCCGATCCACTCTTCGTTGATGTTAAAACCCGTTCCACTTTTGTCCCGTTTCTACTGTTTCCGCCACATAAGAAGTCACGGAACTGCAATTTTCGAGACGAATTGAAATGAGGTTCCGTAGTAAACTGATTCTTGTGAAACCCGAATCATCTAATAACGACTTGAGCTTGTTCCACAGCTCTGAAGTTGTTTTTACATCTTTCACAATGACCGATCAATCGTCAAGATCAACTTTGCCTTGGCTCTCTGATCATCGGTGACTCCTGTACCCGTAGTTCCTGGCTCTATGTTAGCGTACTGCTGCGTTCCCTCGAGGATCAGAAACCTTTCTGCAGCAAACACCCACACAAAAAAGTTTTGATTTCAATTGCGAAATACTATAAAACATTAAACGTTATGTTTTTTTGGTTCTGCTGAAAAGTGTTGTTCCCTTATTTGCTGGAGGCACTGATTTATACGCATTACACATTATAAAAAATTAACTATTAAAAAAATAGGGAATGAATGACTCAATTGTAAGTCTCTCTAGAACGTGCGAATGGCGCCGCAAAAACGGGAAGTACCGCTTACGTTACCTGAAACAAACGTAAAAAATGGGGCTGTGCCCTTGCCTCCAAAAAGATACCTTGGTAAACAAAGACCTAATTGCTTTTATTTTTTTGGAACAACATGAATTATTTATTTTTATGCTTAAATTAAACTTCGTCTAAATAAGTCCAAACCCCGCGTTGAAGTTTAAGTTGGATTTATTGTGATTGTGCTATTGAGCTGTAAATTCTTGGTGTGCGTTTTGGAGCTGCGACTTATGCCTTTGATGTAATTAAAAATTGGGTTAGGGTTGAGCTAGAGCTGTGTCCTTTTGATATGTTATGTTAAAGCACACGTACATTTCAATGGTACAATACAAACCAAAGGGCATAGCTCGAATAATGCCGTATTTACTAGAAGCACTGATATTAGAAAAAAATGTCTGCTGGTTGATGTAAGTAATTTTCTCGCTTCACAATTTATAATATGACCTAATAATGCGATCATAGATTTATAATAATTGTAACTATTTATTCTATATAAATAGTTTATTAGTTATTAGTTAAATATTTTTATTAAATGTTGTTTATTGTTATCAAAGTTTGTTTTTGTGTTAACCTTTTACTGCTCAAACTAAATATTCCTGTCAAAATACATATTACAATCATGGATACCACCTATCTCTGTACCAAATATCACCTAAATCGGTTAAACAGATGAGCTGTGAAAGCGTAGCAGACAGACAGACTTTTAGATACCTACTTTACTGAGACTCAGATACTTTATAATATTAGTATGGATGCGAATGTGTGCCTGTCTTTCTGTCTGTTACGCTCTCACGGGTCATCTGTTTGATGAAATTTTGTACGGAGACGGTTGTATCCTGGGAAAGGACATCTATCCCGGAAAATTAAGGAGTTCCCGCCCTTAATCCACGCGGACGTAACTCTGATATCTAAAGATATACTATAGACAGTACTATACTATGATATACGCAGTATAATTAGTGCCAAACAAAATAAAGTCTGCGCTAAAATATCCTATTGCGACGCCTCTTGCGGTCAACTTCAGACGCGACTATTTGATTGGCACCAGCTGGGCGATTGTCTGAACAGCTACAGTGTAACGATCGCAATCATGTCTGATTGGTTAACATTCTTCTACTATTGGCCAATATCCATTGACTCAGCAAAAATACCTTAAATTCAGCCAATCAAAACAATCGATACTGTAACAAAGATGTAGGTTTTACATAATCGCTCTGCTGCATATAGCACTACTATTAAAGTAGGTACCTATTTTGTGATTCTAGTTTATCCGATTGCAAGTTATATTTTTCTGTAGACACCTACATCTTTCACATCGTTGCAACGATAGTAATGATACCGCGGAATTTCGCACGATTGCTCGCCGGCGGGAGAAAAAATCAACACGCCATCTTTGCGCGCTGAATACTGAATTACAGACTTATTCCGACGTAGAGTTGGTAGAGTGAACAATCTGACATTGATGCGGCATTTTATTTAGCAGCAACGGCCAGTATGACTAAACTTAATAATATTGATAACACTCTTCCACTATTGGACAAAATCCATTGACGCAGCAAGAATACCATAAATTCAGCCAATCACAACAATTGATACTGTAACAATGATTGATACAGAAGATACGCGGTCGCAGGATAAAATAAAAATCTGTGAGGTATCTATGTCACGTGGGTCAGAAACAAACAAATTGTGGAAACAGTTTGCTTGTATCACTCATCGGCGTAAATGTAAATTACACTTTACCAACGAGGTGTCCTAATTGAGTGGAGCTACTGATTAAGAAATTACTAGTTATCTTTAAGTCCTAAAAACATATCTGACCCGGTGACAGCGTTCATCCATTATTCATCCATTACGCAGCCATTATCACATAAAGTGTTGCTCATAAAAATAAAAACTAAACAGTCATAAAAGTTAGTTCCAATTTTGGCCACAGGGCCAGATAAGTTGGTGGGTGAATGGCGAACTAGCACCAGAAAGCGTTGTAAGACACCGCTACCAGGAGGGAGGACGATCTCAAAAGTACCTGGGTCACTGGATACAAGCGCTACAAGACCGCGTAGTTACAGTGCCGGATAAAGCCAGCGCGGGGCTCGCAATTTTAAGGGCCTCCATTTGATTCCATCGCTCCGCCTCAAGAAAGTCCGAATGAGTCCGTGGGAATGAGCGTGCTACTGTTTAACAAAATTCCACAACCTATTACAAACTTGCCTTCACACAAGTTTAAGATAACCATTAAAAAATGCTCCTGAATAAAGCTTACTTACGTCGAAGATTATATAAATGATAAAAGCGCATGGATTTGATTCGCTCCAGCAATGCTCAGGACTGCGGTTACTTATGTATCTTTAGATTATTGCAATTACTGTAAACATACTTTATTTTTTTCAAAAGAGCAACCACCGAGTTTCTTGCTGGTTCTTATCGGTAGGGACGGCATTCCGAACCAGTGGTAGATTTATTTGACCATTCTTAAGCACTTGTAAAAGTCTATATTTGAATAAAAACATTTGAATTTGAGAAGGATTCCTTCGTTAAGCAGCGGAAGTCTATCAGTTGAGAGGAAGATTACCTAAGCCGAAACTACGGACAAATAAATGAAAGAAAACTGCCACATCCATGGAGGAATGTTTAGTGGTTGAGGGCGTCTGGTGCACGTATGGTCAGCAAACGGCGTGTGTTGGTTCTGGGGGCGGCTTTTAGCGCGCCCGTGCGTTCAGTGACAGGGGCTAAGATAATGCATGAATAAAGAATAAGTATATTCTTTTGTTTCTTCACAAACCACCCGACTTTTTCAAATTATTTTCTGTCAAAGGTGTAGACGTTTTCGTTTCGTCCAAGGCGTAGACAGACGCCAATAATGTCGTGGGTACAACCTTCCAGCTCATTTGTTTTTAAATTTTACTTTATTATAATTTAGAAGTTTAAAAGAGAGACGCCATTTTGGATTTTGGAGGCATCAGAACTACAGAGATGGGGCCAAAGAAAAAATTGCTTTTTGGATTGGGACGAGTTTCGAAATCAACGCAATCAATAAAATACTTTATAATTGACGAAATAAATATTTTTGTCAATTAATCAAAATCTATAGGCTATGTTCCCGTCGGCCGTTTGTTTGTTCTCTCGGGGTAGAGCGTTTCCACCCAACCTCTATAACCCACGCACGTCCCCGGATTGGTTATAATATGGGCTACCCACTAAACCCATCGGTAGCTATCCTGCTCCATGCATGTATTCGTAGGTACCTACGGCATATTGTGCCGCGGACCACGGTAAGCTACCGTCTCCTTAGGGTCGCATTCTTTAATGTGAGTTTTTTACCACGCAATCCAGCCATTATTTTCCAGGTTTTAGGAACCCTAAAAATGAAACAGTAACCAATAACCTATGAGAACGCTCGGTGAAATGCGCTCTTAGGTGAAATCTGGGTGAAACGCTCGTGAAATGTTCCCAGGGACATGTTCGCTCGCTTGACACGCGCATACCTGATGAGACGGTGGAATGGAGAGCAACGGTGTGAAAATCCATACAGAAACAGTATCTACTCGTACCTACTATCGATAAAATGAGTAATGAACACTGGGTTTTCATTTAATACGCATAAGAGTACGCAAATATAAATTTATAAATAGGTGACAAAATTCGAGAAAATAATTGCAGAAATATCGACCAAGGAGCGGTGATAGCCTAGTGGCTATGGGTGATATCTATAGAGCGAACTTTGACTTTGCTTAGACTTAAGAACATTGTTAAAACGAGATAGATACATACCTAAAGGTTGCCTGGAAGAGATCACTCATAGCGATAAGGCCGCCTTTACACCGTAACAAGTTGTAAATTCCGTCACGATTTGTTTTGCTTGCTTGCTTGCTTGCATGCTTGCTTGCTTGCTTGCTTGGTTGCTTGCTTGCTTGCTTGCTTGCTTGCTTGCTTGCTTGCATGCCTGCCTGCCTGCCTGCCTGACTGCCTACCTGCTTGCTTGCTTGCTTGCTTGCTTACTTGCTTGCCTGCTTGCTTGCTTGCTTGCTTGCCCCGAGCTCCGTGACCACCATCATTTTGTTATCTTTACGCGTAGCATCGGAACGCTAAGTCGTTTTGCGATACCGCTTTAGTCTAAATCAAAGATCGTTTATTCAAAATTGGTACCGACACAGTACTCTTTCTGAACGTCAAGTTTATACAAAGTTTATGGTGATAATAACGACGGTATCTTTTATCTAAAGCTACGAGGGTTCCAAACGCGCCCTGGTCTGCCCATAACAAACTCATTTGTCGTAGGTAGTGTGCAGCGACTCTCATTGGTAGTGCAGCAAATGTAGGTACCTATCATTGGTAGCCTCCCACGGGACCAGAAAAGTCTATAGGTAGGTATAGGTAGTTAGAAATTCATAACTCTAGTTTTTTGAATTTTTCCGATTACTTTCCGAGTACTATTTTTTGTTCCTTTCAGTGCCCTTAAAAATATTGAAAAAAGTTCAACTGTAAGAGTCGAAATATGTAGCACACAATTTAGAATTTCACGTGTGAAGTAGGTACGGTTCGGATTTAGAGGTACATCAACACTACTCCGTATTCATGGATGCAAAATGTCGAATGATGTATTGGGAGCTGAGAAATCGACGTGGGTCTAACTCTAAAGATTGAGAAATATCGGAAGCATTTTGAGCTGCATATAATTTTAGAACTGTTGTACAGTATTGTTGTCTTTGCCGTTAAGAGTGTAGACCCCGGGGCCGTGGAGTAAATATCTCCCAAAAATATTTTGCGAGATATTTCACCGCGATTATTGGCATCATCTAGTGACAGAAGAGCTAACTCATTTTATGCACAAAGAAGCCTGGCTGTCCAGTGCGGTAATAATGCAGCCAGAACTCTTGCTCTGGTTCATTTTAGAGTGACTTAACCAATCAATCCTCTCCATTTCCAAAACCTCAATTCACGGCGGTGAAGTCTTGGGTACAATAATAATAAATAGGTAAGTGTGATTCGATTCTCAGGAACTTGAGATCTAGAAAACAATTGCAATTACGGCACGTAAAAATTTCAATTTATTTCACAACTAGATGATGCCAGCGACTTCGTCCGCGTGGATTGATGTTTTTTCATTCCCGCGGGAACTCTTCAATTTCCCGGGATAAAAAGTAGCATAAATTATAAACCCCCCGGGATGTAAACTATCTCCGTACCAAATTTCATTAAAATCGGTTAAGTAGTTGGGCCGTGAAAGCGTAGCAGACAGACAGACAGACACTCTTTCGCATTTATATCTAGTATTAGTATGGCTATAGCTATTTACCATCTCAAATTCGGTATGAGTACGAGTCAATTTCGTTGAACCATCATTAAGTTACATCTTATTAGGGCAGCCTCCGAGCCCTGTAAAACTTCCGCCCCTTACAAGCGAGACAATCAGAAGTTGGGGCATCAACCGCTGCCCTGAAACTTGTTATCGCATTAGAGGTCTAATCAAGGTGGTATTGCGATGTAAAGGTGCCCATACAATGCTACGAAGGTAACAAGATAATCTAATTATACTTATACTTAAATTTATAAATGCGAAAGTTTGTATGGATGAATGAATGTTTTTTACTCAATCACGCCGAAACAACTGGACGGATCTCGATGAAATTTGGCACAGAGATAGAGTATAGTCTGGAATAACACATAGGCTTTTTATCCCGGGAAGGCTTCCCGCGGCAAACAAAAAAATTAAAT
This sequence comes from Erebia palarica, assembly GCA_964035005.1. Classification (NCBI taxonomy): domain Eukaryota; kingdom Metazoa; phylum Arthropoda; class Insecta; order Lepidoptera; family Nymphalidae; genus Erebia; species Erebia palarica. Next base: position 17,683,505 of record OZ035989.1, read on the forward strand.
CCACGCGGATGAAGTCGCGGGCATCAGCTAGGTCTGAGACGAAACGTGAGTTCCTGCATCTTTATATTGCTAGTAATCTAAGCTCGATGATAAAATCATACTCAGATAAAAAATTATTTCAGATTAATTATATATTAGGAGTCGTTTGCCGAATGAACTCTACCTACTCACTTAATTATTATTTTATCTAAAAGTTGGACTGTACATCATCGTTGAAAAAATATTTTCAAAAGAAATTCTTCCATCACGTACCTAAACATACCTTAGTATAAAAACTTGGCAGATTAATATTTTGATGATAGGCGTCTTGAATTTGTTCCAGTGCCCGCGACTTCGGCCGCGTGTATTGAGGTTTTTTTTGGTTTCCGCGGGAACTCTTTAATTTTTCGGGATGTTTTCAACCCAGAAAATTCCAGTCTGTAATCTATGTCTTCTGTGCCAAATTTCTTCCAGATCCGTTCAATCGCTCTGTCGTGATTGAGTAGCAAACTTCCATCCATACATCCAAACTTTCGCATTTATAATATTTTAGAAAATTATCGATCACCGGTAGCATGACGATGTAAATGCTCCATAACATTATTGCATTTTATCTAACTGTAAATAATAGGAGTCTCTCAAAAGGGGCCGCCGCCTTAATTTGAAATCTAAAATCTTTTCAAACACATTTTGATTATAATTCATTGCTTTCATATTGTGAACTTAACTGTCCCTTTGTGGGTAACTTGTAGCAACTTTTTTCGTTTTTCCAAACTTTTCTAATGAAACTTGTCAGTTGAATGGAATAGAATTCTTAATAAAGATTTATTCGTGTCGAGTATATTTGCTGATTTTAAATCTGTTTTTGTTAAAAAATACTACTAAGTAATTGTTTGGCCATACTGCACCACGCTGACCAAGTACGGATTGGCAAACTTCACACACTTTTAAAACATTGTGAAAAAAAATTGGAAGTCGTAGGGACTACGAATAGTGTGAGTAGTAGTGAAAACGAATATTTAATTTAATTTTCTTTTCTAATTAAAAATAAAGAAAAAAAATTTAAAATATAAACCTTAAAATTAAGGCTTGAAAGTTTAATTACGAATGTAGTATATTTATACTTAAGACCTTTTGTCTTAAGAAGAACGAGTACGAAGAAAGGCTTCGGCCGTGGCTAGCTACAGCAACCCTACCAGCAAAGACGTTCCGGTACGATGCCGTGTAGAAACCGATTAGGGGTATGGGTTTAATATACCTAACTGCCATGCCCGTTAGCCCGCTACCATCTTAGACTGCATCATCACTTGCCATCAGGTGAGATCGGAGTCAAGGTCTAACTTATAGTGAATAAAAAAAAGTGTGTGCTAGAGGCTCGAAATTCCCCGACCACTTGAACATAGGCTAAAAGTCTATAGCACCACGCTATCACCCGCACCTACCTACATACTATTACCTACTATTTTATAGCTCCGTATTTGAACGCAAAATAGTTTCGCGGCGGGCTGTAAACTGAATTACTGATATATTGTGATAGCTTAGATCTCTGAAATGGAATATTTATAAAACAGACGTATCTAATAATGATAGTGATCATAAATCCCCAGTCGATTTAAAGCCAATTCCAGCGTGAGGCGGGGAGGGGGGGAGTGGGGCGATAAAAATGCGGAATCCTTTGCAGCGAGCGGAATTGCGTATTGCAGCTCAGACGGTGTAATCTGCCTGCCTACAGAACCCAAACGTTCCCGAGAGTAGCTGGCGCTCGCTTGCCAAAGTCTATGTGACGTAGAGCCTTCACGTTCAGTCATTTGATGACCCCTCTGGCGCATACGGTGGTCTTTTAATTGGGAGATTTCGGTTTCGATCCCCGGCAGGGTCAGTTTGGGAATTTATAATCTCTTATATCGATTTCAATCAGTCTGAATCATATAACACACGCTTTGCAATCTGGAAATCGTATCGAAAAATGGATAAGTCGCGTGATTGGTGCAAGCCATTGTGCGATTCAAGCCTTTAATTAGGGATATGACTGGTATATTATTTTATTATATTACTAGATGATGCCCGCGTGAATTAAGTTTTTTTTGATTCCTTAAAAACTCTTTAATTTTCCGGTATAAAAAGTAGCCTATGTCGGGATACAATTTATTCCTGTACCAAAACATTGAAATCGTAGTAGACAGACACACACACGTTCGCATTCATAATATTAGTACAGATGGTATGGATATGAATGTATTTGAGAGATGGGGATCGATGGAATATATTAACCTACTATGTTATTATGCTCACATATCCCGGCTCACTATTTCACTACTCTAGCAAGAATCTCCACAAAATGAGAAGGGTTTGGCCATAGTCTACCACGCGGGCTAAGTGCGGACTGGCAGATTATTTAGTATTTTGAGAAATTTTTCTGTGTTCTCATTATGATTATCTAAGCTAAAAGAAACTGCGCAATAGGCAGAAACTAAAAGACAATCCTTTTGTGTCTCTATCCTTTTCTCTAATCTTTGCCCGGTGCATGGAATCGCGCCAGAACTAAATGAAATTGAAATTAGCTTTCTCTCCCTAGAGCCACTCGCGGAATTTTCCAAAAATAAAAGCGTATTATATTTTAAAATAGATTTCAGTTTCGCCCCGGCAAATGGGGGAGCGGGGAGCCCAAGACGGAAACCTAATTAAAAAATCCGTTTTACGTGAGGTGAGGCGAGTGCAAAAATTACATTCATTAACCAACTTGGGAGTTAATGATGCAACTGGCTAGTTACGTTTCGAAATCTGAATGCTGGAGTTTCAAAATTATTATTTTTATTTTTGTCGGTGCGAGCAGCGAAGCTGTCAGAAGGCATTAGTTTGCATAAAGACTCGTGGAATCGTGGCTTGATTTATTTATTTATTTACTCACTAAATACCGTAGGTATAATAATATAGCCGATAACACTAATTATTTAGACGTACCTAGACAATATAAGAATAAATACGAACCGCTACGATTACCGGTTCGAATTAGAAACTTAAAAAAATAAGCTGCGTTCACACCGACTTCCGTAGAACACGGGGAGGAGAGGGCGCCCTGCAGCCACGTGGTGGAAAACTGTAGCCAAGGATATGGAGCCAGTTTCGGAGGAGACAACTCAAGACAAAATATTGTAAGGCGGGCGATTGGTCAGAATGCAAATTACCCAGTACAGAAGCAATCACCCACTTTACAAAGTTACAGAAGAAAAATATCTACCTAGTACAGAACTAAGATTGTATCCAACGACTTCCCTAAAGTAATATGGAGATGATACAAGTGAAAATTTGCAGTTTTTTAGGCAAAATTTAATTTCCAATAGGTCCATGCGATGGTAACCCTCAAATTATAAACATTAGGGGTCGCTTAGAACCTAGTTAATCTATTCTAAGGTTTATAGATAGTCTTATATTTAGGTTATTCCTATATGGTTCAGGTAGATAGATCAAAATATACATATATATTCATATGCTTGGCATAGGCAGGATATTTATAAATTCAAAAGTTTATGATTCTAATTTTTTTATTAGCACAGCAGCAGAGTCTGGGTTCAAACTAACTGGACTCACTAGGAACACTTCACAATACTGTTCCACATAGAAAATGTTTGGCTTACTTGAAGTGACGGACTGTATGTCCTTGATCTGGTCATCACCTTGCAGCACTAGTGTCCACTCCGGGGCAAACCGACCTGTCTTTCTATGCTCAAGTCCATCACCCTCAATCCAGTAACCATGTGTTCAATCCCTATTTATTCAAAGTTAAATTTCCATAATACTCATAAAATTCAGATAATAAAATCAAAAAGAACAACGAGAATAACGACAATAATAATAACTGATATAATAATATCATAAATAATCTTTAGCCCAATCGGACATCATATAAATTATTTGTTTAAGAAAAATGTCCTCCCAAACCCAAGCCTCTTCATTCTAAAGCCATAGGAACTGAAACAAGACAATAAATTAATCTTTCTTCTAGCCATGACCGCCATCTTGACAAAATGCACTATGCGTCTCGCCGAACAATTCTTACCATAATTGATACGAAAAGATGATAGACATTAGGCTAAGACGACATGAAAGAAACTGTTATTTTTCCCGGCGAAGCCATGGAGGAAAACTGGAATCCGAGTTTTTCCAAAACGACTCTCACATCTTCGTGTCACCGGAAGAACTCAAGATCTCTCAAAATCGGACTTGCCATAGACACAGCGAGTATCTGAAATAAGCCGCGTTCTGAAATGTTCAACCATAGACTACATGATGTCCAATAATTAAAAGACTCGAAAATATAAAAGAAGTACAATTTAATAATGAGATTATTATAAATTAACAGAATTATTTGAAGACCAAATAATTTTTTTGACCAAAGACAACGAAGCGCCATCTATTTAGAACTCCTGCGCATCGATTCACGCGTAGTTCCGCACCTCGATGCTAGGTGTCACTAATATACTTTCCAAAACTAAATATTATAAAAGTGATATGAAATCACTACGTGACAATATCTTGTTTCAAAATGATGATGAGAGCCGACCCCAAATAATGGGAAAAGGCTAGGAGATAGAAGAAGTTTCACACCGACTTCCCACAAAATACCAAAGATGCTCTCATGATCACCGTCCATTCATCCGCAAACACATCGAGATCTGCCCCCTAGCCTAGTAACATACGTTTCGTGTCTATTCTTTTTTTATAATCTTTATTATTGGTAGGTATTCCCTAAATTAAACTCCGGATATCACGACAAAGGGTTTATTCACTGCACAACTATATAAATATGGCACACAATACAGTTATCGTGTCGTGTGTGTTTCGTGGAGTGTTGGAGTGTACTGGTTATATTTTAAACTAACCCAAAGCTTGCGCTTGGGCTCCCAGCAAGGTGCCGGCTGTGGCCTGTAAAACTTAAAATTTGTGTTGCCAGAGGCATACCAGAAATCTGCCACAAATCGTTAACGCTTTAGCGAAAGCGATTAAAAATGCTAACATCATAGCATAGCATAGACGGTTCCCTTGTTTTTTTCTCACTGCTAAAACCATAAAATAATTTGGCTCCCAGTACAGCATTGATGCCAGAGAATGCGAGAGATTGATGTCGTCCGTCCAGCAAGTGGAGTGTGGAGGGTTCACCAACGCTTTACAGGTCGGGGTCGCCATTAAAACAAGTCCCAACTTGGGACTTCAACGCCTATGAAGTGGTAGAATGTGAAGAAGTGGTCAAAATATGTTGTCAATATAAAAGTCTTATAGTGAAGAATAATAAAGAAGTGGTCAAGTCTGTATGGGATTTTCGAACTACGCTATTTTATTTTATTAGAGCTATTTTAAAAATATGCACTTGCATAATTTAAAACCAGCTTTGCATAATAATAATTATTAGTGGTTATTTTCGATTTTTGAGTTTTCAAAAATGTTTTTTAGCGGATGCGGATTACGTCATACTAAAACTTAAATCTGTACGCTAAATTTCAGTTTGAGCTGTGCGTTTCTAGATCAGTCAGCCTTTTTTTTGTATTTTTTATCCACTACAAGTTAGCGATACTAAGATGGTAGCGGGCTAACCTGTTAGGGGCATGGCAGTTATATTAAACCCATACCCCTATACGGTTTCTACTCGGCATCGTACCGGAACGCTTAATCGCTTGGAGGCACGTTTTTACCGGTAGGGTAACTAGCCATGGCCGAAGCCTCCCACCAGGCCAGCCCAGGGTAAATTCAGAAATTATTAATTCCCAAATTGACTCTGCCGGGAATCGATCCCGGGACCTCCGCACGTTAAGACAACAGCGCTCAACACTGCACCACGGAGATCGTCAATAGTCAGTCACCTTGCATTTTAATAAAAATATTTAGAATTTTATATTACAGCTAAGATGAGCCAAGTTATGAAAAATCATGCTTGCAATACAAGCATGCATGGAAAAGCAAACTTACTTGTAAACAATATTATTTCCACTAACTAGTAGGATAAGTCTGATAGCCTTTAGAGTACTCAAGACAGGCTATTTCTAGTCAAATATCAAAACGCATTATGGAGTCACTTGAGACGGCGCGCGGGTTCAATTTCGTTTGCATACTGCCCACCACTGCACCACACCACTCCACTCCACTCCACTCTACTCCTATACGACTAATGTATTTGTGATAGTACTATCAGTGTGAATCCGAAATGAGTCTGCTAGGGAAAGTTTTAGTTTGTTTGTGGAGTTAGACAATAGCTTCGTTTGAATATCGTATGGTGGTTTATTCTTAGTAGAATTTTGTAAAATAATAGCTTGGAGTAGTTATAGTAAAGTAAGTCTTCAAGCATTAAGTAATTTGAGCTTTCTACCTCATGCCAAAATATATTACAGCTTACTAGTACCTACCTGAGAGGCTCGCGCAACAGACGGACAGACAGGCCTATAAGGGTGTTGATTATGGAACTTTAAAAGAGCAATTGCTAAGTCTCATGCCGGTTCTTCTCAGTAGAATCAGATTTCCGATCCATTAGTCCTAACATATCGTGGCACAAGTTGTCCTTACATGAAATAATATTTTCATTTTTAGAAATCCTGAAAATTGCGAGTCTATGAAAATATTATGCTGTAAGGCCGCAATTACACTTTTAAGTTTTGACGTATGTAGCGTACGTACCTAAGTTACTTACAAAGGTAATAAAATATATTCGCGACTTACAAAACTGTTTACATTTCGTAAGTTACTAACGTGAGTAACGCTTGCTAGTTTTATAGTGGCCTAAGAGTAGGTATTCAAATTTAAAACACAGCACTCAACATTCTATATAAGCAATCGGTACATACATTATACTTTATGACACACAAGCGTGTCGCGCGAGTCTTTATTTGCATATTATTATAACTCTCTGAAAATTCATATGGTAATGTTAGCAGCTCTTCTAATCCCTCTGCAGCTCTACACGCCGGTACAAGCCACCCGTGGCCCCAAAGATTCCCGACTGTTTTATGGCTTTCGTCGCTTATTCGAATGAATTTATAATTTTTATAACAGTTTGATTTAAATGTTACTGGCGGACGCCCGCGGGAAGTCAACATTATGGAATTTCAACATTTTTTGAATTCTACTTTTTAAGAAGTTGACGTAGTGCTCCTCATTAGTTACGCTTCCGTGAGAATTTATATAAAGTTATCTCAATATAAAGTTTCATCAAAAACCGTTCAGTACTTCTGGTGTGAAAGAGTAAAGTCAGACATGCCTCGTCAAAACTTTCGCGTTTACCCATACCATAGTCCTTTGAATCCCGCGGTAGGACAAAAGTACAGACGTTTTTTCGGAAAATCAAAGAATTTCCACAAGATTTTTCAATATCCTTAATCCATGAGGATGAAGTCATGGCAATAAGTAAGATCAACGTACTAACCTCGTTTAAGGTATTACGGGTCAATTTGCACCGTCGATGATTATGGTTAACGTTAATTTCGATCAACTACTCTAGCGGCACGCTATGATGGCCGGTTTGACACATTACAATAGTGATGTGGAATGTCAATTTATTCTCGAACAAAAAACAATTAAGTTTTGTTTTTGTACCTGATTAAATAGGTTTAATAAAACAAAAATGTATATGTTTATTTAATTTATTTGAACGAACTGAATATTTGAACGAAAATGAATATACATACTTTATATGCACACAAGAAACATATGAATACAAAAGATACCAAAAAAGGTGCCACAAAAGGCCATAATTAATCAGATTCGTCCATACTACTATTTTCACTGTCGTCACTGCTATCATCACATACATTAATAATTATATGTTCGTTTTCTATAATATTATCTGGTTTGTTTTCTTTTAAAAGACGTACTAATTCCGCTTTTAACATATTCATGTTTGCATCTACGCCATTTTTACGAAGCCATGCGACGATATCAGCTTTCTTTTGGGATTGGGCAGGTGGCTTGTCAATTTGCATCGAGTGGTATGGGGCGTTGTCCATAATTATAATAGATGGTTCAGGGAGGCTACACAACATTGAGGTAAACCATTCAGTAAACTTTTCTCCATTCATGTCTTCATGATAGTCTCCAGTGGTTTTTGACGCAAAAGCCATGAGAGAACCTTCGACAAACCCGTTGATTTTGAGCTTCACGATCGAAATAGTTACGAAGGCGTATTACGAACTCACGTGTCTGACTATTTAGAACAGTTCTCTGCGTACGTTCGGTCATATCGACGAAATCCACAACAAAGGGCTTGAACAGAGTCCAAATTAACGAGCAAGGGTCAACAGTAATGCAGTATCAATATTTGAAATCCAAAGCCAGGTCAAAACTATATCACAATCGCATTGCACTGACAGTTTATACTTTTCGAAGCAACGTCAATTCGAAACTGCTTTGTTTTGCATTGAGCATTGACGCGAGTTTGCCGGAGGTAGTAGTAATTGTTCATATTCACAAGTACATTCACCCCTTAAATGGTGCAAACTGATTTTTCTACACTTGTATACATTTAAGAAATCAATTTAATAAATAAATTTTGAGTCCTAAACCTAAAACTACATTCGATAAAATTTATGAATCTCTGCACATCACTATCGTCAATAAAGTAATACAATTATTTCCTTCAAAGTCGTTATCAATTAATACGGAACTTCATGAGCGGACAAACGTCAAACCGGCCATCATAGCGTGCCGCTAGATTAAAACAACTTTGGGCAACAAAAGTCTGGGTTTTCCAAATTCAAATTTCAAATTCTAATTTTTTTATTCAAATAAACTTTTGCAAGTGCTTTTGAATCGTCAAGTGAATCTACCACTGGTTCCACCATTCCTACCGAGAAGAACCAGCAAGAAACTCGGTGGTTGCTCTTTTGAAAAAAAAAATAGTTTACATTTTCAATAATGTGTAGATATAATAAGTAACCGCTGTCCTTAGCATTGCTGGAACGAGTCAAATCCATGCTCTTTTGTCATTTACGTAATCTTCAACAGTATAATAAGCTTTTTTCAGGAGCATATTTTTAATGGATCTCTTACTTCGTAACTTGCGTAGTGTTTTGTAATTTTTACCACAATTTGACTAATTTCTCAGTATGGATTAAGAATAATGACATATGACAATCTCTTTGGTAGCTTTTAACCATTATTGCCTTAAAATTAGTTTCGACTGCTATGTTACTAGTTGTAAGTCATTAAGAAGCAGTTTAAGATAACCTGTATAATATTGTAATGTAACCTGTATGGTATGATGTGCTATGGTAGCGGGGGAATATGGCAGTTGTATTGGAGCCATACCCTTTTACTACCTATTTAAATGACCTTTACAAAACGTATACCTACCTACTACTCCTAAGTACGTTAGAAGCAAGCCAAGGCTGCGAGTTGTCTTGAAACCTATCTAAAGCCGAATATACACGGCTACGTAATGAAATATTCACACAACACATCAAACAAACTATTCACTTTCCCAACTTTACGTGTTCCAATGATTTAACAGCCTCAGAGTTGGCGAACAGCGCCGCGGGGATTAGAATATCTCGTAAACATTAACATATGAATTCACACGGACTCATAAAGGAATAATATGCAAATAGGAGCTGCATGGGACGCTAGGCCTGTGTATAATAATATGTATTATAGATATTGGCGAGCGACTTCGTCGCGTGAGTTAAAAGTTTTCTCCCCGCATTTTACTCTTTAATTTCTCGGGATAAAAGAAGCTACTTATACTCTGACTCTGATGAATTGTTCGGGTATGGAAAACGGAACTCTTTACTGGGTGATAGCAAATTAATTGCGATCAGTGTAATAGCTTATACTTAAAGGGTAGTTTAAGGTAGGTACAAGCTGCAGTTTGTAAGATAAGCCTACCCGTGCGAAGCCGGGTGGATCATCTAATTTATACTGTATTGCCCGTGATGCTTTTGTATCCCTACCCATACTACAGTTCGCGCGCGAGTTGAATGCAGAATAAATGTATGTGTCACCATATATTTACTCTGCATTCAACTCGCGCGTGAACTGTAGTATGGGTAGGGATACAAAAGCATCACGGGCAATACAGTTGCCCCATACATTATGTTCGTGTCAAAGATATTTTATGAATGAGGCGCGGCGGGCGTCCGACACCGGCCAATTTCACGCGCCACCGCGCACCGTATACCCGGCTATCCGGGTATTGTCTGAGGAAAGTTACCCGGGTATGGGTGGGCATAAAGAACGGCGACCGAACCTGAAAAGTTTAAGTATCCGGTCACAATTGTTAATTAAGATCACTATCTATACTAATATTATAAATGCGAAAGTTTGTATGCATGTATGGATGTATGGGTGTTTGTAACTCAATCACGCCCCAACGGCTAAACGGATCTGGCTGAAATTTGGCACAGAGATAGTCTGGAATAGCACATATGATTTTTATCCCGGAAAATTAAAGAGTTCCCGCGGGAACCAAAAACCACAAACCAGTCGCGGGAATTCGCTATTTAGGTATATATTTAGCTTCTGAAAAATACAGTTGAATCTACACTCTAGTAACTCAATGTTTAGCTTATTGTGGTTCAGTTAGGAATAAGACAAAATTTTAATTCTATATTTTATCATTATTACTACTACTACAATAAAACAAGTGAAATTAATTTAACGAATTAAAAAATACGACTGCCCTGCCACATTATTTTTGGAGTTTACCTCCTTATGAAGCGATTTGCATATGTAGCCTATGGAATCTTAATCACTTTTTTATTAAATGTTTTTTTTTTGTGAATCACTAAATATTGAACTATAGTGTTATATATTTTTGGAATCTACTCATTATTTTCTAGATGATGATTATATAGTAAATCTTATTTTCGTTTTTTTTTTCAATTTTGGTCTTTAATGCGGGACCATGGTCAACCCATCAATTTTTTAAAAAAAATTACTAGCCTATGTCACCCGGAATAAGCTAGGGATTCTAACGATACCTCATTTATCAAAATCGGTTCAGGCGTATAGAAGTTATGGTGGAATATACAAACTCACATACATACATACATACATACATACATACATACATACAAACATACACACATGAACCCTGAAAACAATATACTCCTTTTTTCAGGCAGTCGTATAAAAAATACATAATACTCGTATGTTGCAAGATGGAGAAATGGATATCTTAGCTGGATTTTTTAAAACTTTTTGTTATCGTGGAGAAATCCTCATTGATATCACCGCGCCCGGGCGGGCACGGAGGTTATGTCGCAACGCCTTGGCTGGATAGGGACCTTGGACACTTCGCGCGACCCAGCTAGCCTCGTCTTATATGCTAGACTCTCCTCCGCGAGACTACATAATCCCTGCACACCTTCTGAGGCACACCAGGAAACCAGGAAGAACGAGTGCCTCCCGACCCGAGGACCATTTTCCTAATGAGCGACAGAATCCCCATGTCTGTCACCTGGAAGCCCTTCTCAAGGGGGCAGGCGCACCCGCCCACACCCCCTACGGCGGATGGAATTAGAGTTCACGTCGTCCTCTCTCATAACCAGTCTTCTCCTTTGGTTAACCAAATGTTCAAACTTTTAGGTTTCTATTAAGTTAACCAAATTATCTTGCCGAGTTTCTTGCTGGTTCTTCTTGGTAGGAATGGCATTCCGAACCAGTGGTAGATTGACTAGACGATTCAATAGTACTTGTAAAAGTTTATTTTAATGAAAAAAAACATTTGAATTTTGAATTTGGAATCATAATATGGCCATTGTCATTACAGTATTACCGGCAGCTGATAGCCTAAACTGGTGGGATGAATTTAGAGCTCTTATGGTAAAGGCGATCGAAGTCACGAGTGACAGGAAGTAACAAGTAAGAAGGTACATACTTAGTTACAATTCCCTTACAATCTAACAGCATACTCAGAGTCACCAACCATTATTTAAGGAACTCCTTAGTTATAGATTTTATATTGATATTATATACCAAAGACGGAGTCTCATATTCAAATGAAATAAAGTCTTTTTTATTCAAGTAGACTTTGACAAGTGATTTTGAATAGTCGAGTGAATCTAATACTGGTTCGGAATGCTGTTCCTACCGAGAAGAACCAGCAAGAAACTCGGTGGTTGGAGTGCGGCAGAAAGCTATCAGTCTGTATTTCTGTTTGTTATCTGTATTCTGTAAGTGAACTAGTTGATCTTAATTCTTACGTAACAAGTCTCTGAAGCTATTACAACGAAGATGTTAGTCTTCATTACGGACCACATTTTCGATACACCGTTTCTCTGCGTCCGATCGCGGTGCAACCATTAACTATGTTTGACTTTAACAGCGTGGGGTTTAAGATACAGCTTCCTTAGCGCCACAGATTGATAGCTATAGCCGCGTTTTAGTTCAAGCAGACAAGAAAATCCATACTATTAATACCTGTCTTTCTTTTTTGCCTGCATAACATAGCAGACTGTGTTTTCACGGCCCATCTGTTCTTATAGTCCGTCAAACTTATTCGACCCAGTGTCAGCGTCGCTAGTTTATATGAAAAAATAAAAAGTAAACAGGCATAAAAGTTAGTTTCAATTTAGGCCACCGGGCCAGATAAGTTTGTGGAACTATGAAAGGTTTTGACGTTTACAGATATAGTTTGCATTCTGGAAAAGGACAAAATATAATATATCAGTAGGAAGATTTTATCAAAGAGTTTCTACGGGATTTTTCAAAAACCTAAATCGATACACGTAACGCAGACGTCTCAAAAACAGCTTTTGGGAAGAAAAACAATTCAAAAACTCTTAAGTTTCATCTTTCACCGCTAGGTCTATACATTTATCCACAACTAGGGGGCCCGGCAGACGTTGTCCTGCCCTGAACCCCGAACCCGATTGCAGGGCCCCTTAACGGGTCCAATTATGAATATAAACCAGCCCTGGATCCACTCAAACAGACACAGAAAATTCCATCTAAATCGTTTCAGCCGTGCTCGAGTTTTAGCTAGACAAACGAATAGCAATTGATTTTTATATATATCCACAATAGGCATTATCAATTCATACAATTGGGTCCGGAGGCTTTAGTTTCCATTGCTAGTATTAGTTATCAGTTAATTAATGAAGAGTTAGGATCTCGGAACAAATAAAATCGGTGGGTACCCAGGTAGGTACCATACCTAGTCAAAACTGTGCGAACGTGAATAGAAACAGCATGAATTTTTAATTAAAAAAATAATTACAGTCATAGGGACTGCCGATAGAAGCGAAAACGAATATTTAATTCTTTGTTTGTTTAATGATGTTTATACTTAAACCTTTTGTCTTAAGAAGAACGGTGTCGGTCACCGTTCCACATTTTTACCCCCTACCAAAAAATGCTCAACGCGCTTAAAGAAGTTTTCACATCAAAAGTATTTTTTCAAAATTCAAAATAATTTAAAATCGAATCCAATCGCAAATTTAACAATGCAATTGAATGATTAAATTGTGCATCGGGACGCGACGTCACGCAAGCAATCATATTATTAAGCATCAACTCGAGCCTCGTTACATCACCTGACGGACGTTTCAACTTTAAACGTACGCATTGGACAGAAGCATTTAATTCTCCGCACCCGATAATAGGATGGTCGTACATTTGGTCGCCCTGAAAGCCTAAAATGTGCATGTAACCTTTCATGCGATGACACTCGAGGGATTCCATTTTTTTAAATCATTCGTCAAAATATTTTCATGCAAAGTTGCAAAATAGAGCCTTTAATCCGAACTACTTTTTACTATAATAAAACGGTAAAAGATGGTGCCCTGAAAGGAACTATTGTGGCTAATGTGTGGCCTACTTAAAGAATCGGGTGAACCTGTGTCGGGACGCGAAACCGATGGTTTAACCTTAATGTACAGATAGTAGTAGCAGATTGAATAACTAAGAACTCTTAGAGCTACTCTATTAATATCAATTATGATATTGATATGAATTATCAGTCACGAAAAGTCACGAAAAAATGCATGGATGTTATCTTTACTCGTGCACCTTAAAAATCTGATTACCAAAATATTATGTTTTTATTACAATAAACTTGCATAAGTCCTCTTTAATGTTCAAGTGCCACTAGTTCGGAATACCATACCTTCTTAGAAGAGACGGCATGAAACTCGTCGGATTTTCTTCTCAAAAAGAATAAAGCGATGATAATCAATATTAAAGAGTAAATATGTAAGAATACTTTGGTTAAGGTAAAACGGTGTCGCCAAAAGTATAGTGCCAACTTTGCCGACATTTCCAAAACTCATCTAGCTGGCTTCTCTTCGCGCATTAATTCATCGAATGTGCGACCAGTCTTAAACCAACATTTTGTATTGCAGCATTTAATTCCATTCGTATGGAGTATTGGGATTAAAACCTCCCAATAAATACGATTCCAGATCATTTCCACGGCTCATTTCGCCGTAACTGGAAACAGTTACACAAATGTCATAAAATAATGATTATGGAATTTCTATTATTGCGCAATAACCGTAACGTGGGGCGTTCCAATTTTTAATATTGAGTCTGGTTTCCATTTGTCTTTAACTGTGTACTAGATGATGCCCGCGACTCGTCCGCGTTAACACGTTGAGTGCGAAACCAGGTTCTAAAACCTTGTACACGTCTACGCTTACAGTGCGGCTAAGAAATGTATAGACTTCCTTGTCGCGCGGAAGGCCTAACTTTAACTTGGTTCGGTGTAGGACAGAGATGAATATATATCTAAGATGTATTATTTAAATAGAATCCAATGGTGTATCTACCTTAATACCAGGTTTTTTCACCTGGTACCGCACGGAAGAAATAAAATTTCATCATAATGCGAAACCAGGTCGAAGCACCTTGTACCCCGCTCACCTGGTACCGCACCCCGCGTTAGCTTCGCGCGACTAGTGCTGGCTTGCAATCGTGAGAAACGTACGTGTCGACATGGCGTCAAGACCAACAAAACGGTGCCGAAAAAATATAACACACATACAGATTTTACGCAAAACTCCGAACCTTTTTTAACCAGTCGCCAAGCTGACAAAAAAGTTAAAAAAAATTTAACTAAATGTGTTCAGTGCAAAAAAAACTTTTGCTACCCATGTTTTATTGAAAAAGATTAATTCATGTTTGTTTTTTTTTTCATTATATTAAAACTTAATTACAGCTATCGATATTTTTATTTCACATCCTTAAAATACGCACCAGACTTCCCTTATTCAGTGCGGCACAGGGTGATTAAGCCCTGTATTTTGAATATAGCTATAATTTTTAAACTAAACAAGTTGTTATCGAACGCCTTCAGGTGTATGTCAATTAATTCATTATTATTAATATTCAAAGCAAAAAAGACAAATATATATTTACATGAAGCCAAAAAAAGGATTTAAGTTTCTTAAATTTTACAGGGTCTATAAGCCTTGTGCCGTCACAACGGAAGTTTTATTACCAGGTTTATAGGCCTTGTTCCGAAGGAATGGAAAGTATTGAAAACTTACTGACGCAGCAAACGTGTTAATTAAGATTTTTATTTTTTTATTTTATTTTTCCGGGATAAAATGTAGCATAATATGTGTTCATTCAGGGTGTTTACTACTTTCGCATTTATAATAAGAGTTTTTAGTAAAGATTAGTAAATAAGTATTAGTAGTAAGCAGGTATACTTAGATGAGTTATTTTTGCTATTCATATAAAACTAAACATTATTAATTGAATTAGTTCACCCCATTGATGTAGAATTTTAGTACCTATTTTCACCTACTAAAAATCCAATAGTACCTATTAGATTTACAACATTCATTTTATTAATTACATTGAGAACTATTAATATTGTAAATTATTCCTATGATCATTTCCACGGTCTGTCTAGGTATTTAAACCAATTCGTACCTAAGCATTAGCATATGATATGAAAACCAATGCATAATTTTATAATTTCCGTAGGTAATAGTTACCTACGCGGGGAGCGCGAAATTTCTTAATTAATATTTATAAAGGTGAGTCGTCTTTGTGAAAATTACCGTGATTAATGGAATCAGAGCGTTTACCATCAATGGAATGATTAAAAGCGTCGCCGGCCGCACCCGGCCGTTCCCATGGAGCCTGAAACACACAGACAAACACGTATAGGAGTAGATATTCATTAAAAATATGCTCCTGAAAGAAAGCTTACTATATTGTTGAAGATTATGTAAATGATAATGACTATGTAAAGAGCACGGATCTGACTTGCTCCAGCATTGCTGGTTGCTAAGCATTGGCTCAGGACTTTGTTTTTTTTTTGTCTGGGGATGAGGAAAAGCCTCATTGGATACCTCAGGAGTTTTGGAAGCATGCCCGACTCCATTAGGGTGGAACCCTACGGCCTACGGACTAAAAACCTCATCCCCTTTCTCCGCTCAATCTTTCAGGTAAAGCCTTTGCATTCCGTCTGAAAGATGTCTGTCTTCAGGCGTTTTCCTGTCTTTGCCTTTCCCACTCAATTCTCTTTTTCATAATGGCACGCAACATTTCCGCGCTGCTTCCCACTGTTGTTCGCTGGCCAGCATCCGGGGTATGAGGTTCGCAGGGGTTATTTGTTCACATTCTTCTTGGGCTTCTTTTCGTTTATCCTCATATTCCACGCACTGAAATATTGCGTGCTCTGGCGTGTCTTCTTCGTCACAATATGCGCATGACTAACTTGTCACCTTACCAATTGCGTGAAGGTAAGTATTGAACATCCCATATCCACTAAGAGCTTGGGTTAAGAACTTATCCACTTCTCCATGTTTCCTTCCTAGCCAGGGCTTTAAGTCAGGGATAAGTTTTCTCGTCCAGCTCCCTTTTCCGCCTTTCTCCTACTCTGCCTGCCTCTCCTCAACTGTACGGTTCCGCTCGGCCTTCGGCGTCCTGCGGTCCTCGCGGCTGTAGATCCTCATGCGTTCCATCGCCAATCTTTTGATGGGTACTAAACCTGCTATTACCAGTATCGCATCTAGCGAGATGGTTCTGTACGCACCGCAGATTCGGATAGTCATCTGCCTCTGTACCTTGCATAGCATGTGTTTGTATTTAGCACAGTTAAGGGTGGGCGACTGAAGCTAGCACTCTCCTTTTACTTGCTCTAGGGCCTCCTTGTTTAGGCATTAAGTGACTCAATGCTGTAGTACGGCGCTCTGCTTTCTCCGATCTTCAACGTGCTTCCGAAAAGTGAGGCTCCACCACCACACGCCGAGGTGTTTGAGCTTATCTTTGGGTTCTATCTTGACGCCTTCAATTATGAAAGTGATAGGTCCCAGCCGTCTGCGTCCACTTAGCATGATGGCTTCGGTTTTTTCTGGTGCCAAGCGCAAGTGCTTGCGAGACATCCATCCACATATTACTGCCAGTGCCATATTCGCTTTCGTCATCAGGTCGGTTTCTTTACGGGCAGAAACTACAAGGGCTAGATCGTCGGCAAATCCCACTAAATGAACATCCTCCCGGAAGTTGGTCTTCAGTATGTCATCGTAGAGGATATTCTACAAGGTTGATCCGAGGATAGAGCCTTGTGGAACTCCGCTGCTTTCAGAGTTGCCGTCTTCCCTTCGCTATCGCGTACTATCATTTGTCGCTCCTGTAGATAGCTATTTATGATATTGTAAATATATTTGGGAAAGTCTCTTTTGCCGAGTTCTTCTGAGTCCGAGGCGGACTTAAAGGCATTCCGAACATCCAGTGCTACCAGCCCGCAGAGCTTCTTAGTCCGACTTGTCCCTTGTCTGGCTGCCTCAGCGATACCTACACCCTTATTTAAGGCAGTGTAGATCTACCGCTTCTAAAGATTGGCTCAGGACTGCGGTTACTTAAGTATCAACACACTGATGTAATTATAAAAGAGCAACCAATGAGCTTCTTGCTGGTTCTTCTTTTTCTATACTGGGTGGCCCAAATAGTGACGTCCAAAGAAAAAAAATAGATTCTTCGTAACTAGACCTATCAGAAAATACCCCATGTATGTTCAGCGATTTTTGGTAGTTTTCGAGTTATAATTTTTTAAAGTTCTTTGGTGGGTATTCTGAGAGAGTGAGTGTTATTTTTTTTTAATTTAGTGTGTTTTTCAGATTTTGCCAGAAATTCTTCACAATGCTGCCGACAAAGGCAGGGAAAAAACTTGTACAGAAGGCTACCTTGTCCAAAACATGATAGAAGGGTAGGATTTGTCCATAGCTTCTCCCCTCGATGGGGGTTGGTTTTCCAGGAGCGGGAGCAGACGCGCAGAGGCGTGTAATGGTTTTATGCGCATCTAGGAATACGCATGCCGCTTTCATTCCACTGACAACGTGACAACTTTATTACTTTATTTCAATTTCAGTCCCCTAATTAAGGAATTATTTTTGGATTATGTAGATGGGTATTAACGTTTTTATTTTGAATTCATAAAGCGCTGAAATTTAACGTCATTGCCTCAGGTAGTGTGGCATTATATCAAAGAATTTAAAATTTCATGTTCAATCTCTCCACTGACTCCACTAATCGTTTTATTGATTTTTTTAATACTTCTGAGAGGGGTGAATTTTGACAATGACTAAATTCAATGGACACCCATTAAATAAATTGGAAGTTCGCTTTTCTACTTATTCTGTACCTAGTTATGTTATTTACCATAGAAAATAAACACCTTTATATTAATTAATTAGCTATTGTCAGACCGAGTAGTTTCAGCTTTACAAAGTAAATACTTAGCCGTAATAATATAAAGAAAGTAGATCTTATCTATTTGTAGTTAGTAAAAATTAATCAGTCGCGATTTGCAGAAAAAAAGCAAAAAGAAAAAGTTATTTTAACGATTGTCGTAAAACCAACGTTATCTGAGGCCGTAGCTACTGGGAGAGAAAACCAACCGCTATCACCCACCGGTGATAAAATTAAAAAGTAATAAAAATGCAAACGAACTAAGTTCCGACCGGTGCGGAGATCGCCGTGAAATCTTAGCAAAAAGGCTTGGTTATACACGAAACGGAACGGCAGCGATGGGTCAATGCCAAGTACGCTAATATTAATGACATATCATACGCGAATATAAATGAAATGAAAAATTCAAAACCGAGATTATATCGTCGCCATCTTCAGAATAATATGACAAATGAGGACATTTAACAGAGAATTGTTTTTTTTCTAAAGATATTTACTATGGATGAAGTGTTTGACAAATTCTATTTGCTGGTGATACCAGCAAATAGATAAATCCAACGTGGCTCGAGTACAGGGCAGTAGTACGACAGAACACCAAATGTGGGTATCTAATACTAGGAACCATAATATAATATGAAGCGCGTCACATCGACATTGCGTGACGTTAGAAAGGTACCAATTATCGCGTACTGCTTAAGATTGTGCCGAACTTTAACACTGAAAACCCCTCCTCATAAAACGAAGTTTTATACAAACTCGTTCACTGTGCGAGCTACTGAGCTTTGGAATGCACTTACATACACAAAGTTAGACATTTTCAAAAATTCTGTAAAAAACTATTATCTTTCAAACTGAAGACATCATTAAAATTTATTAGTCTATTTATATATATTTATATATTATAATATGTATGTATGTATTAGTATGTAGCTATTCGAAGGTATGTATGTTATAGAATGTCACAACCTGCAATTCTTTTTTCCTATTCCGGTTGCCTGGTATTGACTGAGATTGCTAGTAACTGATAAGGCCGCCTTTTGTATCATGTCTGTGTTTTTTTTCTTTCTTCTTTTTGTTTTTTGTCATTTCTATGGTAGTACAAATAATGAGTATATAATAATATATATAATACTGCGCAGTTTGAATGTGTTCATATAAATCCATATACTGAAACCGTAACGCATTTTGTTTGACAAAACATTTATGCCGTAACTTTGATAGCAACGCTTTTCATAAATACCCGTAGTCTTGATGTAGCCTGGAGACTTCGGAAGTTCTGCTCCGAGATCTTGGAAGCTAACTACAGGTAAAATATGTAGGTTGAAATACTGCAAACATTATTCCTTTAGTACTTGTACACACGGAAAGTCTTGAATTGAATATTTTTTTTATTGATTGGTATGGAATATCAAACAATTCAAATGACTTCTAGTGTTTTTGAAGCGTCATGCAGATTTCAGGTCCTGCTCATAATTTTCCGGGATAAAAAGTAGCCATTGTTACTCTCCAGGTCCTCAACAAAAAATCACATCGATCCGGTGCTCTGTTGCGGCGTGATTGAAGGAAAAACGAACAAACAAACAAACTTTTGCGTTAGTAATACTAAGTATATTTTTTTTTGAGTAAGTACTTATGATGTAATATTGTTTTTGTACCTTTAATAGATAACATCAATATACCAAGTATTGTCCGATACATTATGAAGTGTGACAAATATTGTATGAACGAAGCGTGCCGCCGCCGCCCAATTTCACGCGCCACTGCCCGCAGTCTATCCGGAGATTATACGGGCCGGTTAAGGTAACTTCGCCCGAAGTCCGGACATTAATAAAAGTAAAGTAAGTATTTTATCATTTTATCGCTGATAACTGCTACATTAGACGCCCAACTTGGTGGTGGTGGGCCCAAGCTCTAATTCCTTCTCTCCTATGAGGGTGGAGGCCTAGGCCCAGCTGTGGGACGTGAGTGGGCTGTAGTGTTTGGATGGATGTTTATAGAGAAAGTAACATCCAATTACCAACAAAATAAGCACCGGCGAATTGATACATATCTCTTCAGCATAAACTCAATGGGTATTATCAGATGTTATCCGTTCCGCTTGTCACTGCCGATCAGCGGTAATTTATTCATGATTAGCTGACAAATATTGTATGAACGAAGCGTGCCGCCGCCGCCCAATTTCACGCGCCACTGCCCGCAGTCTATCCGGAGATTATACGGGCCGGTTAAGGTAACTTCGCCCGAAGTCCGGACATTAATAAAAGTAAAGTAAGTATTTTATCATTTTATCGCTGATAACTGCTACATTAGACGCCCAACTTGGTGGTGGTGGGCCCAAGCTCTAATTCCTTCTCTCCTATGAGGGTGGAGGCCTAGGCCCAGCTGTGGGACGTGAGTGGGCTGTAGTGTTTGGATGGATGTTTATAGAGAAAGTAACATCCAATTACCAACAAAATAAGCACCGGCGAATTGATACATATCTCTTCAGCATAAACTCAATGGGTATTATCAGATGTTATCCGTTCCGCTTGTCACTGCCGATCAGCGGTAATTTATTCATGATTAGCTGTTGCCTGCGGCATCGTCCGCGTATTGGTTAATATACCTATTATTACGCCACTGCAGATATTTGGGACTGTTCAGCTGTTCGTATCTTCATTTAAGTTGTACTTTTGATTGAAATTAAGCTTCTTTAAGCACCACTTGTGAGTACCTTAGATTTTTTCGGACGGAAGTAACATGCAAACTGTCATTGAAAATGGCCACCAAACCGATCAGCTGTTACGATGCCGCACATTTTTTATAATGCCCATGGAAAAAGAAACAGAACAAATAATCGTTGGTGGACCATGGTCGGTGGGCACTTTTAATAAGTTTATTTGAATAAAAAAATGAGTTTTAAGTTTTGAGATACGTTTCACAGTCCAAAAGAGTAGAACGAACAAAAAATTAAATCTAATATATAAAATTCTCGTGTCACATGGTTAGTTACCATACTCCTCCGAAACGGCTAGACCGATCTTTATGAAATTTTATATGCACATTCAGTAGGTCTGAGAATCGGCTACTATCTATTTTTCATACCCCTTAAACACCTCAATCCACGCGGACGGAGTCGCGGGTAGTATCGTAATAAAATTATTTCAGTGTAGGTAACAGTTTTTCCCTGTGCCCAAATATATTTCGTCATCAATTGAGCAGTAATAAGGCTTGCAAGTGGTACGTACGTCCTCGAGTAGGTATATAAGTGCTCGTAGGTACGAGAACGCAAGTTCAGAGTTTTCCAACCAATTACCTGCCTCTCGCAGGGGGTAGGTGCCCTGAGTGCCACTATGATCCACATTGTGACTGTTCACACTGGGATGCAGAAAATCTTTATTTTTATCATACTACCCTAAAAAATAGAAGCTCATTTCAAGTAACAAGACTCATTCAAAGGAAACTACCTAAGTGGATTAATTTACTAAGATTCTAAAATAACTAAGTCGTAATGTGCCTGAGCCGTTAAACATTTTGTACACCTACTACATGTAATTCTGTTGGTAGTTCAAATAAAAAATAAAGTGCGTGTGAGCAATTCACACACGGCCGAAGTCAAACTTCAGAAAGGAAGCCTGCGAGAGAATGAGATAAATTGGATTCTCTCGCAGGCTAAATCCTATTATGAATATGTTTGTTTCATTTTGGTGTCGCTTTTTACTTTTTTTGTACACCAGCTGAAATCAATAAGAAATTCGAAAGGCAGTTGAGTAGAAGCAGTGATTGTAAAATCCAGGCTATCTAGAAGGCGTCCCAGTGTGACTGCGGCGCTGAGTCCGAGGCACTTGATATGTAGCGAACGCAGCTTTGCATGTTTGCTCAAGGAGCCAGTAATGGATACACTTACCGCACCTCGCTGCGCCGCGTATTGCGCGGGACCCGGACATGCTTGTTCCAAGAACTTTCGGATTTGCCGTTACACAGATTATAACAAGTCATAATTAAAAAAAAATTAAAATACGACTGCCCTGCCAAAAAACGAACTAAAAAGTAAAAAATCTAGTTAAATTAGACTCTTATTCACATTTTAATTAAATGATATTTTTTGTGAATCACTGGATATTGGTGTTATATATTTTTGGAATCCAGTCATCATTTTCTAGATGATGATTATATAGTTAATCTTATTTTCGTTTCTTTTTCCACTTTAGTCTTTAATGCGGGACCATGGTCACCCCGTCAATTTATTTTTAAATTTTACTAGCCTATGTCACCCGGAATAAGCTAGGAATTTTAACGATACCTCATTTATCTAAATCGGTTCAGGCGTATAGAAGTTATGGTGAACTATACAAACTCACATACATACATACATACATACATATATACATACATGAACCCTGAAAACAATATACTCCTTTTTTCAGGCAGTCGTATAAAAAAGTGGTCAAGTGCGAGTCAGACTCGCGCAAAAGGGTTGCGTACCACCACTCAATATATAAGTTGTTTCAGTAGGTATAGTCTAGGCAAAGGGGCGGTCCGTTGTATGGAGACCCCCGCATCAAATCCTCAGTCACTGAAACTTGGCTGGGTTTTAATATTGGATGATCCAAAACTTACACAAAAATATCCACCAAAAAAAACATCTGGAAGTAAGGTATTTATTTATACCTAAAACTTAATGTTTACGACTGAATATTTTCTCGATTTCTTTTTCAAATAATAGTAGGTAGTATATTTACACTCAAAACCAAAATAACCATGCAGAACATCGATATTTAACCCGATTTTATTATCAAATCTAAACTGCGTTTATGCGATAGTGTACCTTCCTGCTTTAACAATTGAGTATAGCATAAAAAAACCTTATTTCCTGTCTGATTTTTTATTGGATATTTTCTATACGTATAACTCATGATACTTTATCATACTGTAAAGTTTCGTTGGCTGAGGAATTATTGTTGGGGTCAACTAGCTTTATTGTCTAGACTAAGTAAATAACAAGAAAGATGTCATAAGAAATTTTGTATATTTGTTTGGAAGCCCGTAGAGATTATCATAATATTTTTTTTTTTTTTTTTTTTTTTTCTGTTATTGAGTACCAATTAGCAGGGGTGCTCAATATAATTACAATCTAGCCAGACTATTTGACTAATAAGTAATTTTTCTTTAACCTAAGCTTATAATTATCTTATGTGCTAAGAACTTGTCCAATGACGTATCTTAGTCTTTATTGTTGCTAATAGACACTTTGTTCATGTGTTCTTTTATGCAGCACTATCACTACACTATCACTAGTCACTATGCACTAACTCAAAGGGTTTTGTCCTTTTTAGTCTTCTCACTAATTGCGTAACGTCGAGCAACTGGATTGCCTCAACGTTAACGTGATGGTGAAGCCGAAGATCATGGACTTCTGCAAATTTGGTGATGACTTTGTCGACGTATTCAATTTTCAGGTCCCGATGAATTACGTCATTTCTAATGTACCACGGTGCATTCACGATGTTACGAAGTACTTTGTTTTGGAACCTTTGTATTATTTGTATATTGGTTTTTTTAGTGCAGCCCCACAGCTGTATGCCATAAGTCCAAATAGGCATTAGGACTTGTTTATATAATAGAATTTTATTGTGTATTGACAAACAAGATTTTCTGCCAAGTAACCAATACATATTTTTATAACGTATTTCTAACTGTTCTCGTTTCTTTTTAACATGCGTTTTCCACCTCAGTTTAGTATCCAGTGTCATACCGAGGTATTTAGCTGTATTAACATACGTTATCTGTTGCCCATTGATATAAATCGGGTTGTATTTCGGTGCTTTATTTGTGAAATCTATATGTACCGATTTTGATTCGTTCAACTTAATTCGCCACCTGTTCGTCCAGTCGTAGACTTTATTAATGGAAGCTTGGACTTTTGTGACTGCTTCATCGTGACTTTTTCCAATTCCTATTATGGCAGTATCATCAGCGAAAGTAGCAATCACATTATTTTCTGACACCGGGATATCACTGGTATACAAAAGGTACAGGACCGGACCAAGTACACTTCCTTGTGGAACCCCAGCTTTTATTTCCTTCAGTTCTGAATATGCATCTTCTTGACGAATTCTGAACATTCTGTTAGTAATATATGATTTCAAAATTTCTGCAAATGCTTTGGGCAACATCATATTCAGCTTATATATAAGTCCTTCATGCCAAACTTTGTCGAAGGCTTGCGCTACATCTAAAAATACAGTAGTGCAAACCTTTTTTTCTTCTAATGTTTGCTCAATTATGTTAACTATTCTATGAACCTGATCAATTGTAGAATGCTTTTCTCTGAATCCAAATTGGTGACTTGGTACGAGATTTTTGTCATCTATTATGGGTTTAATTCTCTTAAGCAATAGTTTTTCAAATAGTTTGGACATTATGGGTAGCAGTGAGATTGGCCTGTATGACGTTGTTTCTTGGGGAGGTTTCCCTGGCTTGGATATCATAATAACTTCAGCAATTTTCCATAAATCAGGTACATACTTAAGTCGAAATGCTGCATTGATTAAATTAGTAAGCTTAACTAGAGCTTTGCGTGGTAGATTATTTAAGACTTCCCCGGTGATAAGATCGTAGCCCGGTGATTTCTTTTGACTGAGACTATATTTTATTTCCCGTAATACTTCTTTTGGTGTGACAAGTTTTATATTGATGTCTCCCTCTATTGGTTGAGTTTGCTGGAGGTCATTTTGATGAGTGTGACCATCGTTTGGTTGGAATATACTTTGAAGATGATTTGCAAATAATTTAGCTTTTTCTGTATTGTTGATTGCCCATTTGCCATTAACATCCCTGATTGGAGGAATTTGTGTTATAGGTCTTTTCATGTTTTTTGTGACTTTCCAGAGGGCATAGTTAGAATCACGATCAGCGGTCAAGCTTTGAAGGTGTTTTTTTAAGGTGGCTTCATTAAATTTTTGTATTGCTCTCTTAATTTGTTTGGTTAAATTGTTTAGAAGTCTTTTATCTTGTGGGGATCGTGAATGATGCCATTTTTTCCTCTGTTTTCTTTTCTCTTTAATGAGCTTGATGATTTTACTGGGGTACGTTGCCCCATTTCGCCACTTCTTAGAAGTTGGTGTGTTCTGCCAAGCCGATTGCTGTATATCTATTATAAATTGTTCTAGTTCAAAGTTAAGTTGCTCAGGTGTTTTCAAAGGAACTTGTAAGTTTATCCTATTATTCAGGTCAATCTTAAAGCTATCCCAGTCAGTATTTTTAGTAACTAGTGTAGCGTTGATCTCTTTACATGCTATGTTTTCGCTAACTGTCAACATGATAGGAGAATGATCGGAGTTCATGTCGTATTTTTGTTCAATATTTAGATATCTTGGTGATATATTTTTATATATGTAAAAATCTATGAGATCTGGTATCTTTTTAGGGTCTGTAGGCCAGTATGTTGGCGTTCCTGTGCTTACTACATCGCAATCAATACTTTGGATAGCACTCAAGAGTTCTTTACCTTTTGTTGTAGTAAGTCTCGAGCCCCAGAAGGTATTCTTGGCATTGAAATCACCTCCAATGATAAATCTGTTGCCAAATAGTTTTAAAAAATCTGTATAATAATCCTTCTTAAGCGCATATCGCGGCGGAAAATATACAGCAACAATGGTTAAGGGAAAACGTTCTGTTTGGACACATATTGCCACTGCTTGTACTTCTAGTTCTTCGTACTTGCTTTGTTCGTAATGGTTTAGATGTTCTTTTATTATGACTGCACTACCTCCTCTTGCAGAGTTATTAGGATGTAGTGCATGATAAACTTTGTATCCTCTTAATCGGATGTAAGATTCTTTTGTGAAGTGTGTTTCTGATATTAAACACACATCAATGCTTCCGGTATCAAGGACTACTTGTAACTCATGCTGGTGTTGAAGTAGTCCATTTGAGTTCCAAGCCATAATCTTTAATCCCATAATTAATTATTTTCTTGCTTTGTTGGTAGCATTTTTGTTGCTACTTTCTAGTTTGCTTAATCGTTGGTCAAATGAAGTCATAAGTTTGAGAATTGCGTCTAGTTTCTCTTCGAAAGGGCTATTTGCATGTTCATTGCTCTTTGTTCTTTTATTAGCTGCTATTTGAGCATATGTAACAGTCTTAGAGCTTTTCTTAGTTTCTGCGCATTGCTTATTATTGGATGTTTTTTGCTTACCTGTTTCACGGGGTACCTGTGAGTAATTGACAACAGCTGGGGGCTTTTTGGTAGCCTTGTTCTTAAGTGATTGCATTTCCTTGGCAACTATGCATCCTCTATAATTGGCCGGGTGAGATTCACCACAGTGAACACATTTAGGTTTTTGATCTGCTGGTTTCTTGCAGTCTGCGCTTAAATGTTTGCCAGTGCACTTTACGCACCTTGGCTCTCTGCAACAGTATTTCTGAGTATGCCCATAGGTTTGGCACCTTTTGCACTGAGGAACTAGCTTCGATGTTTTTAGCGGATGGATTTCCACTTTACATCCTAATATCGATGTAATTCCATAAATTTTATTTATGTCCTCACCATTTTCGAAGGTTAGCATAAACATATTTAATGGATCCTTGTTTTTCCACCTTAATTTTTTAGCTGCACTTTCTATTTTAAAACCTTTATTCTTTAAATCTTCAACGATTCTTTCCGGCTTGTACGTGAAGTGCAACTTTTTCGCCATAACTCGAATTGGCCTCTCTTGTTTGTTTTCATAGGAGTGCCAGAGTAACTTGTTTGTAGATAATAACTTTGTTATTTTTCTATATGCCTCTTCACAGTTGGTGTTAATTTTGACATTTTCTCCATTCATCATTTTTATCTTGAAGGAGTCTTCATTTTGATTTTCCGATAACATGTCAAAAAACGACTGATAGTCTTTTACCCCATCAACAATAATAGGCGGTGGTGGAGGTATTTTTTGCGTTTTAGCTTTTCTTTGTGGAGCGTCATCGTCAGTCCCGGTGGTATTGTCTGATTGTTGGTGATGAGCAGGTGAAGTGCTCAATTTTCTTTTTTTCCTACTTTTCACCCTTATCCACTCCGTCTCTTTAGCTAGTTCCTCTTCATCCGTTTGGTATTCCGTGGGTTCAGAGGAATTTTTATTAGTAGTAGAGGTGGATGGACCACTAGTACTAGCATTTTTCTCTTCCGTAAGTTTTTTAATTTGCTGTTGTAGGTCATGTATTTCTTTTTTCATCACATCAATAAGGTGCTGAAGATTTTCTTTCTGAGCTTTTTGTTCATTATAAGCATTGAATAGCATATGCTCTGTTTCCGTTTTAATTTTAATTGGCGAGGCCATGACTGCAGTATAACACTAGTTTATAAATAAATTATATTATCGTAGCGATGGTCTTACGCAGCAATAACCAAACTGGGTCATTGTAACGTAGGTACGCGACGCGGGCGCGAGCGCATTGCGCTGAGTCAGCACGTTTCGCGAGAACACTAACACGGCTGTTGCTAGCGAGTATCAGACACTGACTCCATAATATGTATTTTTTTTTTTTTAACTGCCTCGTTGGTCTAGTGGTTAGCATGTTTGACTGCGGCTGACGAGGTCCCGGGTTCGAGTCCCGGGTCGGGCCATAATAAGTGTTGGGTTTTTCTGACTAGAAATTCTCAATACTAGCCCGGAGTTAGGAAGTTGGCGGTGTTTCACCCCCGTGCCTCGGAGAGCACGTTAAGCCGTCGGTCCCGGTTATTATCACTAACGTGGTAATAGTCGTTAAAGCCCACCAACCCGCATTGGAGCAGCGTGGTGGGTCTAAGCTCTAATTCCCGCTCTCCTATGAGAGTGGAGGCCTGTGCCCAGCAGTGGGACGTTAATGGGCTGTAGTGGTGGTGGTGGTGGTGGTATTTATTTTGCAGTTTCAATGATATTACATACATGCGTGTCGAATTGATATCCTATTTTTTGAAGTCGGTTAAAAAGACTCAAAATAACGTAATTTCTATCAGTAAATATGTATTTGGCCGTGACTTTAACGACATTTTCAGCTGATTGTAATGAACAACCGCTATTGCCCTGTGGCTGTGCAAATAATGATTATATTTTTAACCATTATTAATATTTATTATATCGGGATTAACTGATATTTGCCAGGATTTAAGCCCGGATTAAAATACCTACCCACTGGTAACTTTGGATGATAATTTGGATCAAATCTTTATAAGTTCATTATGGAATATTGAACTGTCTTTTTGCCAAAATCCTTCTTATAATTTAAATTGTGAATAGGATCCCTACAACATAAATCCACGCGAAAGAAGTCGCAGAAAACAGCTAGTTATCATTTCTTATACTAATCCATACTATAAATGCGAAAGTGTGTCTGTCTGTCTGCTACGCTTTCACGGCACATCTGTTCTACCGATTTTGATGAAATTTGGTACATAAGTTGTATCCTGGGGAAAGACATAGGCTACTTTTTGCCAATGAAATAGTCGCGTCTGAAGTTAACTGCAACACGCGTCGAAATATTTCACGATGACTTCGATGGTTAGTATGAGAGCTGCGCATACGCACCTCAGCTCAGAGACGACTAAATGATTAGCGCGAACTATACGCATTACCAACATCAATAGCGTGCACATGGTTTGATGCCAGGGTATGCATTACAATGGCAGATGCCAGCATAATAGCAGATCATAATCAATAATTCACACAATGAGGTCGGGTAATAACCACTAGCGTAAGCAGTGCATTTATGCCTCTGTGGGTTGCACGTCATTTACCAACATGATATGGCTGCACTCTAATATAGTCATCGAAACAAACTGTCATTATTAGCTCTCAACCTTCAAATAGCAAAAAAAAAGCAATAACATTTACTTAATAACGGACGTTTAGCCAATCAACAAATCCTATAAAACATCGTTCCGCAAACAGGAATCGAACCTGCTTTCATTGACGGGGGTAATTAGCTAATAACTAGCGCAAACATGAGTGCGGCATCAAAGAGACGTGTATCCAGCCGTTTTAGCGATATTAGTGGTTTTAGGGATCCGTAGGAAGTTTAGCAAAGCTTCTAATCGCCTGTAGAAGCATTTTTATCTCTTAGTAATAACTGTAACTGTGTCCGCATTAATTGTTTTTTTTAATGCCGCCGGAACTCTTTAATTTTCTGGAATAAGTCTATAATTATGTCCTTCCCCGGGACGCAACCTATCTCTGTACCAAATTTCATCAAAATCTATTGAATTGATGGACTGTTAAAGCGTAGCAGACAGCCAGAAAGAGAGATAGACACACTTTTGCATATATAATAGTAGTTTGAAAGTATGGGTTATATTAGCTTTTTTTCCCGCGACATTGTCAGCGTGAGTTTAGAATTATATAAATCCCGTGTCTATTTCCCAGAATGAAAATAAGCAGAGTTATGTTCATTGCACTATACTTCATCATGAAAAAGAAGCTTATTGTTATAATCTGCTAAAACAGATAAATCTATGTGGTACAACGTGCAGCACGCGATATGTACCGCGCATCCTCCCGCTTCTAAACAAGCAGGAAAAGCTCACCTTACTCACTTTCAAGGAAGGCTGGAAGAGATTTATTTTAGAAATAAGCTTTACCTTTGTCCACTTTTTTCTAATAGTTTTATGACAATGTTTTGTAGAAAAATAATAAAAATAAGTAAAAGCAAGCAAAGCACCGCTATCACATATCTCATCATTAATTCCTTGGTCATAATGATGACCTTGGAAAAGAATGACCGTCTCAGAAATGTAAGATTGTATCTTTGTTAAACCGAATTTGGTCGAAATCGGTTATACAGTAAAATTTATTTTAATTATTTATTTATTTATTACACATTTATTCACATTGTTTCTTAGCTCCCCTTAAGCCTTGTAAAAGACAAGATAAGATGAGTAAAAGACAGATCTAATGCACACTTTCGCATTAATTATATATGTATGGATTGGTTATGAACTTATGAATAATGGACCAAATTATGATAAAATAAAACAGAATTATGTACGGAACACATTAATGTTTTAGTAATTTCGTTCCTGTGGAGGCTGCAATTAAGAAATGAGGAGTCCGAGATTAAATGGACGCGTGGAACAAATATCTGAGTCCTGACTCCCGATACATGTATCAAATTGTTACACGAGATTTCACCGTTTTATCTATACTTCTCTGTATTAGATCCTATGATCATTGGTATATTCGTATACCTAATATTGTTGTTGAGTTATTATGGCCTTATTAAAAAGCTCAGAATCACTCAGAGGGCGATGGAGGGAACTAGGTATGTTTGGAGTTCCTCCACATGATAAAATCTATACATCTATACTTACTAATATTATAAATGTGAAAGTTTGGATGGATGGATGTTTTGTTACTCAATCACGCCCGAACAAATGGACGGATCTGGATGAAATTTGAAACAGAGATATATTATTGTCTGGACTCTGGTATAACACATCAATTGGCTACTTTTTCTCCCGGAAAATTAAAGAGTTCCCGCGGGAATCAGAAAACCTCTATCCACGTGGAAGAATTCGCGGGCATCGGCTAGTATACCTAAATAAAAATAATTGTCCGATACAATTAACCGACATAGTTACTTGCAAAGCTGAAGTGGCATAGTTCGAAGAACCGATAGATGTTGGAATCCCACGGTGCTAAATTGGTGATATCCTATCGGAAAGGACGACGTTGGCAAACTGCAGTTTGTAGACCCCTCCCACGAGGTGGACATACTAAATAAAGCGAATCGCATGGGCCAGGGAGCCGCTGGAGTTCAGATTTCAGGCCGTGTAAAGGCAACAAAAGACTTATATAATATGCAGCAATTGACGTCAATTTAATATATTTCAATTTTCATTTGCTGATTCGTCAACGTAGATTGAGGTTTTTTGGTTCCCCCGAGAGCTCTTTAATTGGATAAAAAGGATAAAAAGTGTCCTACGTGTTGATCCAGACTATAATCTATCTCTGTGCCTTTCATCTAGATCTGTGCAGCCGTTCTGGCATGATTGAGTAACAAATATTCATCCATACTTTCGCATTTATAATATTAGCATAGAATTAGTATATTTATTATTATTTATTTATTTATATATTTAGTACCAAACTTAAAAACTAAACATACAAATTTAAAGGACATGTACAAGGACAACTTATCTCTTGAAGAGATTTCTTCCAGCAGCCCTAGATGTATAGATTCAATTCAAAATTATTTTTATTCAAATAAACTTTTACAAGTACTTTTGAATCGTCGAGTGAATCTACCACTGGTTCGGAATGTATTCCTATCGAGAAAAACCAGCAAGAAACTCGGCGGTTGCTCTTTTGAAACAGAAAAATATTTACAATTTCATTAAATTATAGAATACAGCTAATTTAAATAACAGCTGTACTTAGCATTGCTGGAGCGAGTCAAATCCATGCTCCTTTGTCATTTACGTAATCTTCAACAGTATAATAAGCTTTTTTCAGGAGCATACTTTTAATGGACTTCTAAAACTTGTGTAAAGGCAAGTTTAAGATAGGTTGTGGAAATTTGTTATAAAATAAATTGCTTATTCCCATGAACGACCTTCGGACCTTCTTGAGGTAGAGTGACGGAGGTACGAGGTCATTGCGGCTTCTAGTTTTCCTATCACGCAGATCGCATAATTTTATGTAATTGTGAATTGTGATTACATTTAGATTACATCAACTCACTTCTGGATTAACTCAGGGGAGTGCTGAAGTGCTGGCAATAGATAGAGTAACTCCAGAGAGTCAAGGATCATTGCTACACCGTACACTTGCGGGCGGAATAACTGTACCTATGTACGGAAGCAGGCATATGGCTCGACCGTAACAAAGGATGATCATCCTCCGAGCGGGTGTTGTGCTCGGGGACCACTGGTCCGACCGTTCATCGTTGGAGGTCGTATATATAGTGTTATTCAGAGAACGCTTCGTAATCGTGAGTTGGGCTCTTCTTGGTCGCGTGAATCGTACTAGTAATGCCATCTATTGGATTATGTGCGGACTGCGAAGACCGTCACACCTACACTAACTATGTTAATGTAATTAAAACCAAGGGCCACACTACCTACGCTTAAAGCAATACTTAAACAATATTACTCAAAATGACAGTTTAATGTAAAGTACCTTGACGTTCCTTAAACTAAGGATTATTCTAGTACACAAAAGTCAACAATAATGAACCAATATTGCTTTAAGCGTTGGCAGTATGGCCCCTGAGATCAGAATCCTTACATCAAGTTTTAAATCACACATCAAATCGCTTTCGAGTGTTCGATCACATTGTAGATGTAATTATTCCATAGATCCGAGGGTTATTGCTACACTATGCGCTTCAGTTGACCAAAGTAATTGTGCACTAACAATATTTTTGTAATTTAAACCTGCAATCAGATCAGTTAACTTCGAACTTGCCTCAGAAATTTTGAATGGCATACAGATAGACATTATGACGTAATTAAGTAAAGTCCCATTAAGTATGGATTTTTGAAAATTCAAACCCTAAGGGAATCAAATACGACGTTTATATCAATGCACTCTTTATTTGCAACGAAGTGTATTTCCCTATGCAGGCGCATGTGCTTGATTCAGGTAATTTTCTTTTTAATTAAAGTTCAGATACCGTGAAAAAAGCTGCCCCAATAAAAAAGCCGATAGTGCAGCGCTTTTGTATTTGTTTTGCTTAAGAAAAAAATCGACTAAAGCTAGTTTAAAGGCCATAATATCTAGTCGACTAAAGCGGGACTAGAACATTGATAAATTCAAGTAGTTAGTAGCAATTTTTTTTACTGCAAAGTAAGCCTTTCACTGAGATCTACCTGGCGATAAGTTATGCTGCAGTCCAAGATGGTAGAGGACTACCATGTTAGGGGTATGACAGTTATATGAAATCCATACCTCTAATCGGTTTATATACGGCATCTATACGGCATCGTACCTGAACGTTAAATCGGTTGGTCGTTTATCGTCTTTGTCAGAAATTATTTAATTAATAAATTCCCAAATTGATCCTAACGGAATAAAATCTGACCTATCTCGAGAGAGATTAGCCATCTGCGCGAGAGATATTATAGTGCACCAGTGTGTGCTCATACGCAGGTGCAGTCTCTGTTGATTTACTCTCATAGCCGGATGGGACGGACAATCCAACGCGACCGGAAAGAGATCAGACGCAGGACCGACGGCTTTACGAGCTCTCTAAAGCACGGGGGTGAAAACGGCTAACTTCCTGACTCCGAGCTAGTGCTCATCCCGGCCCATCAACATGCTTACCAACGAGGCAATTAAATCTATCATCATAAATAAAGGGCATCACCTAGTCATCTATACTTAATTATATACTATATTTAATTATATCTATATTTAATTTATATAGCGGGTCTCTAATCAGGCAGCGGTTACACTGTTTTGTCTATACTAATATTTTAAATGCGAAAGTTTGGATGGATGGATGGATGCATGTTTGTTACTCAATCACACCAGAAGAACTGAACGGATTACTTTGTCCGCATGGAATGATGATTCTTGGTTCCTGTGGGAACTCTAAAAATTTTCGGGGTTAAAAGTTGCATATGTGCAGTTATTCCGCCTATCTTGGTGCCAATTGTTATCCGCATGGGTTCAGCCGTTCTGGCGTGATTGAGTAACACACATTAATCCATCCAACCAAAATTTCACATTTATACTATTAGTATAGATTAGTTTGGATATGAAAATATTATGAAAGCTGACCTTCCTAAAAACTCAAACAACTTAGGTTTTATAGAGGTTGTAAAACGTAAAACATAGACGAGAAAAATTCACTTTTCTCCTCCTAAGCAAACCATAACAAAAATTGTATGCTCGAAATGAAAGTGCCAACGAGCCTCGCTAAATAGTTGTCATAAAATTTTCACCAATTCGGATTGGACGGGCGAATATCCCGCGCCGTATAATAACTCGGTAAAACACGTTTTTTACGACACGGGGATGACATTGGGATGTTCTTGGATTAGGGACAGTTTACATACCACTTCTTCTTTTTCAAACTTCTTTATCTAAAATTCGTTGTAATTTGAAAATTCGACGAAATGAAAAAGCGACACCAAAAAGAGACAAACATATTTATAATAGGATTAGCATGCGAGAGAATGAGATAGAATACAAGTTATATTTATCTCTTTCTCTCGTATGCTACTTTTCTGAAGTTGTACTTCTACCTTGTGTGAATTGCACACACACACTTTTTTTAATCATTAAATATT
Organism: Erebia palarica; assembly: GCA_964035005.1. Taxonomy (NCBI): domain Eukaryota; kingdom Metazoa; phylum Arthropoda; class Insecta; order Lepidoptera; family Nymphalidae; genus Erebia; species Erebia palarica. Next base: position 17,718,339 of record OZ035989.1, read on the forward strand.
TATGTATCAATGATAATGGTACCTTCTCATATGTAAGAATATGTTGTTTATGAAAAAGAAATGTAAGGTAATTTTTTGTGCCATGTTATAAATATCAAAACTAAAACTGCCTAGTTTATACATAATACAATAGAACTTAATGCTAGCTTAATGTTTATACATTTATGAAATATCTGTGTTCGTGAGAGAAAACCATAGTGTTTTTATTAAAGCTAGTGATATCTACCCACGGTGTACTATAAACACGGATAGGCTTGTATTGCAGTGTCTGCCGAGGACGGAATTTTACTTTAAAAAATTGCTCAGCCTTATGCGTAAAAATTTAGATAAGTAAGCTGCCAAGAGATATGGCATTACCAATAAAATTTAAAAAAAATAAGTTGTATAAATGGCTAGTAGCCCATAACTTCTATTCTTTAAAAGAATTTTTAAACTAATCTCATTAAAACTCATTAATTTAAACTCTCATTTGTTTAGTATTTTATTTAATTTTAAAAAAAAATTGAAGCTTTCAACTTGTTTAGTAATTTTTATAAAACCTATGTTAGTTTTTAAGTATTTTGCTCGCCATTACATGGCTGATTGTAACATGCTCGCCTTATAATATAATAAAATCGTACTATGTGTACCTACTTACAATCTTGCAAATAAATATTTTATTTTATTTTATTTTTTATAAACCCATTACTGTTAGTTATTGCATAAAATTGGCAAAAATATCTTCGTCAGAGTGAATTGACGCCCACATAAATTGCAGACCACAGGCGCACCTGTAAAATTCCAATGTGTATAGTCACACAAACTTATCTGGCCCGGTGGCCAAAATTGGAACTAATTTTTATGCCTGTTTAGTTTTTGTTTTTATTTAATTTTTCTTATATACTTACTAGCGAAGCTGTCACCGGGTTAGATAAGTTTGCGCTGGAATGACTGAATTTTTTTGCTGTCGTCACGTCAGCTCTATCTTGACGTATCCGTTGGTTGACTGGTAGTAGAAAGACTCTCCTTCAACTGTGCTAAGGCCATACATAAGCAACGATGTGGCTTAGTAAGAATACACACACTCACAGTGTTAAAAATCATATAAATCGTAAAACTACAACCGCCTAATGTAATCCCAGCATGCAGCATCAGTCGCGAAGCTGATTGTCGCAATTGTCTATGAAATTAGATTACCGGCTCCATTGTACCTACTCGTATGCACAAACGCTTTTCATCTCGTAGTTCACCTACTCTTGTACCTACCTATTACATACGTTATTACCATGTTTAACAATTTTCTCTATTTTCTCGTCGCGAACGATATTTTCATCCCCATAATGTGGATGCCTGCTTTAGTAATAATCAAACTAGCTAATTTGTTTTTCTTAATCATTAATCACTTATATCCATATGTAGTTAACGCTTCAGTGGCGCGGCTATCTTGCGCAATTGCGATTCATCTAATTCTATTGAAATATTTATATCTCAGTTATATTGTATCGGAGCTACTGTATAGATGCTAGAACATATGATGTTAATCGAATTGCTATGAATTAAGCAAAAGATTGCAATCCAATTAAATAATACTAGTAACTCTTTAAAAAAAAGTTGAAAAAAAATTGACACTTTAAAAAAATCATAAATATGTATAATATGTATAAATATCTTCTATGGAATGGGTAAGGTTTGGACTATCATGGTTATACCTTACCTATTCTGAGAAAAGACTCATGATCAGTATAGCCGACAATGCAATGGGTGGCCTATGTTCTAAATTCTAATACCAATAAAACTAGAGTGCTAACTTTATAACCAATCTTCTACCAAGTCCCATTCCCCTCATAAACGATAATCGCGTACGATAAGATGAAATCAGCCTAATAAAAACACCCCCCTATTCCCTTAAACATTTAATAAAAACAGCCGTCTTTGAACACGACAGGGCAATACCGCTCTCATATAAAAAAACAGTTAACTGTCCGACAAAAACCGTTATGTCGCACGTCTATCACCGAAATCGGTAACTCCTCGAAAACAATTGCCCACATATACCCCAGCCAAATTGCATTTCCAATTCATGAAGCCAGTTATCCGTAGCCCTTCTCTTTTACTCTTAGCAGCAGGGTTACCACCTGGATTAACCTGGTTTAATTGGCACTTCTCAGATAAAGGTCGTTAAAGCGTAGCAGACAGACAGACACACTTTCGCAATCGTAATATGAGTATGGATATTGTAGCGGCTGATAGGAATGAAATTTGGTTTCAAGTAGTGATACAGCTAAGGTGGAGCGTACTTGTTATAAGTTATCTATTCACTCTTGATATGAAAAAAAGTATTACTATATTAGGTTGGGAAAAGATGAATATCTTAGCGGTTCGAAATTAAAACAGGATACAAATCCGTGGAGTTTCCTTGTGGTATGGCGTATGCGTGAAAATCTACTTTATTTAGTACGCAGTCCTGACAACCCTGGAGAGAGCCTCGTTTTCTCGCCACTTCACACCTCGCAGAATCTCTTCTATGAATAATTTTTCGTAAGATCTTGTTGACTTAATTTTATATCGGGTTCCTTTTCTTTTTTAACGTAGGTGTTCCGACTTCCCGGCTTCCATTGTATTGTATAAAGATTACGCGTAATGTAATACTATTCCTTTGTTTCCATAAAATTGCTGGAATGGAATTGGAATTTGCTGGAGTACCGATAGGTTTTTTATTTGTATGTATTTGTGGATACGCGTGACGGGCATAAGCATGGGTGGAGTTCAGGTCTTGAGTAATATATATACCTACGTTTTGAACTTCCACGGGAACTCCTTAATTTTCCGGGATAAATGGTGCAACCTACCTCTGTAGTAAATTTCATCAAAATAGGTTGAAAATGAGATACCATGAAGCGTAGCAGATAGACAGACAAGAGACACTTTCGCATTTATAATTTTATAAGTATGGATGGAAGTTTCGATATGAATTAAGCTTTCTGCCTTTTGGTTATACTGGACCTGGCAAAGTTACATCTGCTTCTTTATCCTACATTTTATACAATATAGCGGGTTACCTGTTAAAGCGTAGCGTTGTAGCGGTTAAAGTTAAATCACCGTCCATGAAAAGCAGCACAAGCAGCAAAAGCAGCAGCAGCACAAAAATAAACACACAGATTCTTCAGTGTTACAGAATGAAAGTGTAACAGAATGGAAGCTGTAACCCTTTTGAATGTGTTTTTAATTCTTATATTTCTGTAACAGAAACAAATCTGAAAAGAAGAAAGAAAGAAAAACATTTACTTAAATTTCAAAAATTTATTAAATAAATTTTTTGAAAGTGCTTTAAAGTGTTTTAAAATGTAACAGAAATAGCGACGTTGCCAAATTTACTGTTGACTCGTACTCAAAGTTGAACCTCAGATGAAAGCACCGATGGTTGCAATTGTTTTAAGAAAAACATGGCCAAGTTGTGTCAATGTGTGTAAATGAAGTGAGAAGAACGCGTTGTAACACCGTGCAGTTTGTTAGGGTATGTAACTTTATGGGTTACAGATTGATTGGATTACAGTAGCGTTTCTGTTTCCGTTATGTGTTACTTTTTTATAAAAGTTTCAAAAAACCGGGTTTAAACCCCTTTCTTCGGCCAACATATTGCCGGCTTTCGAGGAATTTGTTTGTTTATTCTTACTTTCTTTGAAGTTAGTTTCAATCAGAGACTTCACGAGTTAGATCATCCGTATATAATTCTAGTTCTACCTTACAGTATTTCAGTAGAACGGTATTGATAAAATCTCATGCCTCTATAATAGATTAAAACATACAAAAGGTTGAACAGGGGAGTTACTATCATCGCTTAGCAGTATTATTTCAAAATGACACTTTAAGGTCACATACTTTGTCGTCCTTAAAATAACGGTCTTAAAACAATACGGGATTTAAGCGATGGTAGTATGCCACCTGAACATTATCGCATCAGAGTCCAGTTAGCCATGAATAGGCTATATAGTTAGCAGTAACCGGCGCAGTTCCGGTTAACCACGCGGCTAGACGGCCGCCAAACCTAGCTCCTGGCCTATGGTGGCTCTATAATCTGCCATTCCTATGCAAATTCGCTCCCAGAAACAACTATGACTTTATATAAAGACAGGATTCGCGTTAAAGAATGTGGCATTCAACCAGGGGCTTATTACCGTAGCTTAGAGTAGTATTACGTGGTATTACTTAAAAATGACAGTTTTTTATCAGAATAGGTAATACTTAGTATAGTTGAAGTCATAACCTTGTACTTGGCGAAGTACCTTGACGCCCCTAAAATAAGGATTAAAATTCTAAAACACGAACGTCAACTATATTTAAACACTAGATGATGCCTTAAATGCATTAAATTTACATAAATTAATGAGGACAAAGTCCGAATGTATTAAGGTTTTTTTTTAAAGTAGCCTATGTCCTTCTCCGGGATATAATCTATACCACTACCAAATTTTGTCAAATCATTGGTTGAACAGATGGGCCGTGAAAGCGTAGCAGACAGACAGACACACTTTTGCATTTATATTATTAATTAGTATGGAAGTATGGATTTAACTTTATTTTATTTAAAAAGGTTTTTTAGATTCAGGGCTTTAACATTGAAGATTTGAAACGGGTGAACTTCAAATAATGTGTCCTCAACGCGAGTGCACCTCATTCTCAATGTTTGGAGCGGCGTTGGCCATAGGAAGTAAGTGAATTTTCGCTTTATGCACCCACTTGACTCGGCTACAGAAGGTTTATCCTTTGATTACACTTCGAGAAAGTTCCGAGGAAACCCGATGAGCCCCCGGGCGACGACGCGGGCTCCGATAGATGAGAATTGTTTCAAAAACTCCCACTTCTGATGACAAAGAAGACTTCCGACCATTGATATACAAAATCTTACGGAAATAATAAACTTTTATTTTCTTATCCACTATCGAACCCATTTGGATTGGATTTTGACCAATAGCGGCCAGGGGCTTTCGACTACCATATACACAACCTATCATATAAATCGAATCTGTAATCGATGCAGCTCCTTCATAATCCATACTGCCATACTAATAATGCAAAAGTGTGTCTGTCTGTCTGTAAGTATATCTGCTACGCTTTCAGGCCCATCTGTTCAACCGATTATGATGAAATTAAATACTGAGCTAGGTTTTATCCCGGGGAAGGACAAAACCATAGGCTATTTTTATCCCGGAAAATTAAGGAGTTCCCGGGGGAATAAAAACCTTATTCCATGCGATTGAACACGCAGGCATTAGGTATCTATTATACAAATGAACTTTTATAAGCACTTTTGAATCGTTGAGTAAATCTACCATTAGTTAAGAATTACGCTTGGAAACCTAGGTGTTGTAGAGCGGAAAAAATATTTTATCCTTTTAAATTTAGTAAATCTAAAACCAGGCCAGATATATTAGGTAACGGGCACACAAAATGCTGCACACGCTCCGCGTGAGGCGTTCGAAAGGTTGATTTTAAGCTGGTGCTCTGTTTATTTTCAGCTGCAGCTTGTGTTACTGAGTCGGAACACGTCGGCGCCGCGACGCGAAACCAAAAATGCCTGAAACAGTACGTAAACGCTGCCAAGTCGCTTCATTAGGGTGCTGTGTTTGTGTCTATTGTCGGTAAACTTGATGTTACTTCCATGTTTTGTGGTTTGACGATAACAGAATTAGCTAAGCGTGGCAGTTAGTCTCAGATATATTTCTAATTCTAGGAAAATATGCTGCGAAAGTTTTACAATCTACAGCGGTCTTTGTGCAGCAGTATTTTATTAATGTAATAAGGAAGATTGGGCTTTTGTTGTACATTATGTTACTATAATAAATAAACAAAACTTACACATCTGCAGTATAAGTATGCCTTATTTATCTTAACAATATTCACAGTTAGAAATACAATTTTGTGCAATTTATATAAGCTAGCGAGTTCTTGTAGCGCGTATGTGTGTTCGTGTGCGCCTTTGTGTGTGTTTGTTTGTGTTGTGTGAATATATTTGTGTCAGTGAAAAGCAAAGTGAAAAGTGAATGAATGGATTATTTACTATTTTTTTTAATTTTTATTTCTTAAAAGGTTCTCAGTTGCTTCATTATTGAGGTTACATAATATGTTAGTATAAGCTTATTTTTAAGTCCATATATATTACAGTTCAAAATTTTTATAAATTTATTAGAGTGCTTGTATAAAAATGGACCCAAATAGCTTTAAAAAATATAATTAAAAATAAAATTGACGTTGAGCAAATGCGCTGTTTGTTGGAGGAATATGTATTTCAGGTCGACGTCGAGGTATATTATCAGGTGACGGAATTCGGTGAGTACGATGGTAGCGAGCGAGCTTTCGTTATACAGCTCCCGTACTGTCAGTAGTTTGGAGACTTGGTATAGTTCCGCCGTGGGGAACCTACGTGGTGTACCAAGCATAACCTTTATCACAGCTCTTTGTGCTCTTCCTACCTCGATCATATGTGAGGTAGCTGCTCCTCCCCATGCAGTTATACAATATATTGCATACTTGGGTTGTCAATCTTTTATCAGCTACATCACGGAGGTTCAGAAACACGGGGATCAGCCGTCCGACCCTATTGGCAAGTGCTGTGATATGGGCGTGCCAGTTCAAGTTTTCGTCGATGACCACTCCCAAATATTTCATGTTTACCTCTTTATCGAGGGTCTCTTGCCCCCAGACGATGTATTCACATACTTTTGAAAACGTTATTAAGAATTCTCCGGCATGCTGGTTTCCTCAGGATGAAAACATCTAAACTTTCACCGATAGTTTAACTATCAAGCTTAAAAATAAAAAAAAGTGTGTGCGTGCAGTGCAATTTACACACGGCAGAAGTGAAACTTCAGTAAAGTAGCCTACGAGAGAATGACATGAATATACTTGTATTCTATCTCATTCTGTCGCAGGCTAAATCCTAATACTATGAATATGTTTGTTTTTTTAGTGTCGCTTTTTCGTTTCATCGAATTTTCAAATCACAACGATTCTAAAGAAGTTTCACTTCAAAAAGTTTTGCAGCTCAGCAAGGAATAAAAGGATTTTTTATTTATTTATGTAATTTACTTTTGTGTATTAAAAAAGGGCAATAGCCCATTGTATTGTAGTTTATTAAAATGATTCTCCAAATTGAATCACCCGTCAAAAAGTCAAACGGCCTCACAATCCCTTCACAAGTAAGCGTCCCTCACTCCCTTGGTCAAGTATTTGCATTGGAAATTCATAATAATCTCATTACTCGTGCCCTTTGATTGCTCCCTCAGTCTCGCTCCGGACGGGACGGACGGATGGACATATTGATTTTTGTTATTAAACAATACAAGGGCGCGTTTACTTTGGGGACAAGGTTCGGTAGGGGTATAATACCTGAATTTTCACGAGTAGTACCTATACCCATAATCATTGTGTCAGCCTTATGCCTCTTGGAGTCAAATTCAGTTGTAATTTTTTGTTCGAATAGACTTCTAAAGTCTAACAAATCTTCCTTGACTTTCAACCGTTAAACCATTAATCTTAAAATTCAAAATATTCATAAATACCTAACAATAGCTGTTAAAATTCTAGTCCGTTGCGGTACCCATTCCTATTCCTAGTTTCTACGTCTTCTAGATTCAGAAAACCCTGGTCTTTCTACTACTCCACCAAATAGTGCTTTTTCAAAACAAACGGTAAACGGGTAGTTTGGACTGTAATTTCCATTTCATTGTTACCTAAAACTTTTTTGGTGCTAAGAATTTTCAAGACGTTCAACCATCATAGACTTTGTATCAACGTTAAGTATTATCAGGTGAAAACGTGTATTTTGTTTGCGGAAAAAGTCCACCTTACTTAATTTTAAGGTCTAGCCCCACTTGAGATCCACGGAGCGGCGCGGCACGTATCGGCATGTATTATTTGTATGAGTTTGTATGAAGCCGCGTCGCGCAGTGCATCTCCGTGCCGCGTCGCTTAAGTGCCAGCTCCATAAAAACTCATACAAATCGCGCCGCGCCTCTGTAGTGGGGCTAGACTTCTACATGGAGACTCACACACTAGCGTGACACGACAAAACTTTCCTTTTCATACACGTGGATGTTTTGTACTGTCAGGTTTCTAGTGCGATTGCTTTCTAATATGGACATAGTACAAGGCTTGGCTCACTTGTCACGTGATCTGAGATATTTGCCTACAGCTGCGTGGACGCTCGACGGCACTCGTATCAGTTGAGTGTTGCGCGTGAACCGTAGTTATACGTATGACTTTTACTCAAGTTCTCATTATGGATGTTATATTCATCGCTATACAAAGAAAGATCAGTAAACGATATCGTATCTCATTAGGTCGTTTAAACTCTAATTGTTAAGACATAACTTATCGCTCTTTGCACTTCATAAGGACCCTGAAAGGTAAGTTTGTATTATTTGCCTATCTACATACATACCTACTTAGAGTTCTTAACGAAACTAATATTAATGCAGAATGTGGGTAGTTTTTTTTTAATATCCAGACAAGATACAGTTTTGAATAAAAGTAAATATAAACCATAGGTAGTATACAATGTTATAGTGATAGCCTAATAGACTTCAGCCTCCAAGTTTGGGGTTTGATCCCGGGAACGTACCTTCAACTTAATTAAATAAAATATATCACTTACAGTTAACAAATTAGGTACGGTGATAAAAGTGGAAAGTTGAAACCATGCCTGAGAGTTCTATAAATAATCATTATAAAAAACTCTAATATGTCTGCCAAGAATAAAGTGGCCAGCGTGGAGGAATATATGGCTTAAATCCTTCTCATTCTGAGAAGAATCTCACCTGAAGGTAAGTTATGATGCAGTCTAAGATGGTAGCCGGTTAACCTGTTAGGGGCATGACAGTTATATTAAACCCATACCTCTATTCAGTTTCTACAAATCTATTAATGAAGTTAATCTAAAAGTAAAATTTGATTACGGAACCCTAAGTTCAGTAGCCCAGTAAAATTAAACCCAATTAGTCACCGGCCTGTGTAAATGTGTTTTTATTTGCCAACCAAATGGACAGCAAAATGTGTTAAAATAATAGTAAAGCGGGTAGTATTTTTGAATGGTAGCGTTTTTTGTTTGTTTTCGAAATGGACAGGATTATATGGGGTCATATTGAGAAGGGTTAAGGGTCAGACGGGTCAAGAATAAGGGTGACTTTAAATATAAAATGTAATTTAAAAAATAAGTTAGAGTTGAGACGATAGTCAAACAGAAACTTATTCTTCTGTTGATAAATCTAGGCTATGTTGTGCTCCTGTTCATTTGTCCAAAAAAAACCCAACCCCCAAAAATCTCATTTTATTAAAGCGAGCAAATGAGCAAACCTGATGGTAAGTGATTACCGCCGCCCCTGAACCCAGCACCGGAGGAACCGCCAATGCGTTGCTGGCTTTTGAGATATTTGTATGCCACTACAAGTTAGCCCTTAGCTGCAACCTCACCTGATGATAAGTGATGATGCAGTCTAAGATGGTAGCGGGCTAACCTGTTAGGGGCATGGCAGTTATATTAAACCCATACCTCTATTCGGTTTCTACGCTGCATCGTACCGGAACGCTAAATCGCTTGGCGGCACGTCTTTGCCGGCAGGGTGGTAAGTGGTAACTAGCCACGGGCGAAGCCAGGCCAGACCAGGGAAAATTCAGAAATTATAAATTCCCAAATTGACCCTGCCGCGGGGATCGAACCCGGGACCTCCGCACGTTAAGACAACAGCGCTACAAATATTAAGGTGCAGGGTCCTTATGTTGTTTGTTTTCACATTAAAAGCGTCGGTGTTGCCCTCGATATCAGGGGTGGAGGTAGGTATAAGCTGCACCGGACACCAATGGATTTATTGTTAGAGGTTTAGACAAGGAAAGCGGCTTTGTCTTTGGGACAACAAACCAACCGAAGCCACGTATATTGAGGCGAATAAGAAATCTTATTTCGCTTCAGGACTCAGGAATACTCGGATGTAAGATTTATTTGCTAGTATTTAGGTACCTAGGCATTTGTCAGTATTTTTGGTGTGTTAAATCCGGCATGAATACGCTTACTCATAGTTCAATCGTTGTTAATGGGACTAATTATAATTATTTCTTACAAGAAGCCGCGATTTTGTACGTGGGTTTTTTGATTCCCGCGAGAACTCTTGAATTGTCCAGGACAAAATGAAGCCTTTGTTAATTCAGAGTATGTGCTTCATTCTAAATTTCAGCCAAATCAGTTTAGTTGTTGTGGCGTGAAGGAGTAGTACACATCCAAACTTTCACATTTATAATATTAGTAGGTTAGTAGGAAGCATGACATCTTAATAATTTCAAGAATGACTAACACGAAAACTTAACAAAGGTTCGAAAGATTTTCTAGTGAAGTTTATTAGGTATTTATTGTTTTTAGGTGCTGGTTATCAAATAATAAGTCATCAAACCACCTCCTATTAGTCTTTATGGAATAGGAGATGTTTCAAAATTAACAGAACTACTAAATAGTACCATTGTAAGTAATAGCTACCTACAAAACCATTAATAGAAACCAACTTAGAAATGCTACCCAGTCCACTGAAGTTTTCAAAAATATAATTGAACTGATGCGTAAAAATAGTCTCATTGGTCATACTTTCACACAGAAACAGAACAGATGCTACAGAATAGTGGTTAAAAACATTCATCACACAAAACCAATAGAGGCCATCATTGAAGAAATTGAAAAATCAGGCAACAAAGTCAGGGGTGAAGTGATTTGCGCAAGGTCTAGAAAAAATAAAATGCCGTTGAATATGTTATTTGTGAACCTAGAACCCAGCGAGAACAATGCCAATGTAAAAGATAGTTAAGATAGAAGATCCTAAAAAAACAAATGACATCCCGCAATGTACTAGATGTCAGCAATATGGGCACACGAAAAACAATTGCATGCGTCCATTTAGATGTGTCAAATGTGCTCAAGGACACCGAACCACTGATTGCCCAAAAAAGGACAGAAACACACCGGCCACTTGCACTCCCTGTCTTGGAAATCACCCTGCCAACTATACAAATAAAATTCGAGCAAAGAAAATGGGTACAAAAAAACAGACATGAATTTAAAGGAAAATGGCAAAGCAAGTATACGAATGCCTTTTTATCCTTTTACGATTTTCCACCACTTAAGACCCAAAATACATATGCTAGACAACAATCAACAGCGAACAAAGAAAATAATGAACGACAGGGTCCTCACATGCCTGGTGCGAATATCGCTGGATATTGGGGAAAAAGAACACAGAGCACACAAGCTCAGCCAACAAATTTGTTAGACAAATAATACTTAAACAATCTGAAAAGATAGAAATTCTCATACAACAATTAGGTACCCTTATGGGACTCCTAATGACCCTAATATCCCAATGTAATCAGAGAAATCCATAAGAATTGCCACCTGGAATATAAATGGGCTATCTCAGAATAAAAATGAAGTCGAAGCCTTTATTCATTGTAATAAAATAGATATCCTCTTATTATCGGAAACTCAAATGACTGACGAAAGAACAGTAAAATTTAAAGGATATAATGCATATTATACCAATCACCCAGATGGAACATCACATGCTGGAGCGGCCGTTATAATAATAAAAAAAATTAAACAACATGTGCTTCCCGACTTTAGACATGAATATCTACAAGCTTCTATAATATCTATAGATGACTGGCAAGGCACCTTAAATGTCGCTGCCGTTCATTGTCCTCCCCGAACTAGGATCTCTGAAACCATGTTTATTGAGTTCTTCCAAACACTTGGCACAAAATACATAGCTGGTGGTGACTGGAACGCAAAAAACACCACAGGGGGTTCAAGATTACTACCACTAGAGGGAGAGAACTTAAAAAGGCAGTTGATGTAAATCAACTCAATGTGTTTTCTACTGGAGAACCAACCCATTGGTCAACTGATAGAAAAAACCCGGACCTTATTGACTTTTTTATTATTAAAGGTCTGTCGGGAGTATACACCAGAGTCAAATCTTGTCTAGATGGATCATCCGACCACACACCATTCATATGCACCTTAAGTACCACAGTTATCTTTAAGGAACCTTTAGAGACGCTGTACAATAAGAACACAGACAGACAGATTGGGAAGCCTTTCGGGACTACATGGAGGACAAAATAAATCTGCGTATGTCTCTCAAACGGATGAAGAAATTGAAAATGCTGTTCGGTATACAACCAACCTTATCCAAACGGCCGCATGGTTATCTACTCCGTGTATGGACTCCGCACCACAAATTCGAGACTATTCTCTAGCAATTCGAAACAAGATAGCTGAAAAGAGAAACCTTAGAAGAAAGTGGCACACTAGCAGAAACAGACATGACAAACGACTTCTTAACAAAGCGCAAAAAGAATTAAAAACTATGCTAGATGAAAATGAAAACGCAACGCCACAAGATCGTCTCAAAACATTGTCTCCCCACAAGGCTGAAGATTACTCCTTATATAAAATTACTAGAACTTTTAGGAGCTCAATGGAACACGTGCCACCACTAAGGAAAACTGACGGTAACTGGGCTAGGAACCCTTCAGCTAAGGCGAACTTATTTGCGCAATATCTTCAAGGCGTATTTAAGCCTAACGAACCAGATCCTTTGTATCCAGAAGACGAGATTGATACCGTTCTTAATAGTGATGTACAAATGTCTCTTCCAATACGACCAGTAACGCCAAGAGATGTTCGTAGATATATCAACAACTTAAAGTTAAAAAAGGCGCCTGGATAAGACCTTATAACGGCTGAGGTTTTAAAAGAATTGCCAAAAAAAGGAATTGTGCTGATTACTATTATCTTCAATGCAATATTACGATTACAGTACTTTCCCTTGCTTTGGAAAGTATTTATTATAAACATGGCACCTAAGCCTGGAAAACCTCCAACTGAAGTATCTTCATACAGGCCTACAAGCCTTCTCCCTGTACTTTCTAAATTTTTAGACAAAATAGTCCTCGATCGTCTCATTCCAGTCTTAGAAACGCAAAAAGTAATACCAGACCACCAATTTGGGTTTCGTGCCCACAGTCCGCCAAGTCCTGGAAAGAAAAGAATATTGCTCAGCTGTATTCTTAGATATCCAGCAGGCCCTGGACCGTGTTTGGCACAAAGGTCTACTTTACAAAATGAAGGTATGCTTACCAAACACCTTGTATATGCTTATGAGATCCTATCTATCTCAACGGCTATTTCAAGTCAAGTATGATGAAGGCCTGTCTGCCTTCTGTATCATAGAAGCGGGAGTGCCACAGGGATCTGTACTGGGCCCTATCTTGTATACAGTCTACAGTGCTGACTTACCCATGTCAGAGGATGTGATCACAGCAACATATGCCGATGACACTGCTGTACTTGCTTGTAGTAAAGATGCCAACATTGCATCGCTTAAACTACAAGAACATCTCAACAAAATTAGTTTTTGGCTGAAAAAATGGAGAGTAAGAGCTAGTGCAGCGAAATCGAACCATATAACCTTCACTTTGAAAAAAGGAGATTGCCCACCTCTTAAACTAGACGAGACTATCTTATCTTATCTTACTTACAACTAATAACAATTATTTGTACTGTTCTTCTTCTTCTGTATCTTTGAAGGGATGTAACATCATTGGATGTGCAAGCCTTAACTTCCAACTATATAAAGACCACAGATCTGCTTATAGTCCTGGGACTGATCGCAGATAGCCAAAAGCGGAGGAAAAAAAGGTGCTGAATATATAAAACAAGAAAAAGTATTAACATAATTCATACTAATAATAATGTCCTGCCGACCGAATTTCGGCCACGGCGGCCAATCTCCAGAGAGACAAGCCATCTGCGCGGGAGATGTTTTAGTGCACAAGTGTGTGCGCGTACACAGCTGCATTCTCTATTTCTTTACTCTCATAGCCCGATGGGACGGAAAATCCGACACGACCGGAGAGAGATCAGGCGCAGGACAGGACGGCTTAACGTGCTCTCCGAGGCACGGGGGTGATATACTAACTCCGGTCTAGTACTGAGAATTTCTTGTTCGAAAAACCCAATACTTGTTATGACCCGACCCGGGACTCGAACCCGGGAGCTCTTCAGCCGCAGTCGAACATGCTGACCACTAGACCAACGAGGTAGTTAATACTAATTTTATAAATGCGACAGTGTGTTTTTTGTTGGTTTAATGGTTTGTCCTTAAATCACGCTGCAACAAAGCAATGGAGCGACGTGATTTGCATAGTCATAGTTGTAGGGCAAGCGAGTCGCTGAGAGTCACAGGGAGCCGCTTTGACGACCTCCGTGGCGCAGTGTGCGCGCTGTTGTCTTAACATGCCCGCCTCACGAGGTCCCGGGTTCGATCCCCGGCGGGGTCAATTTAGGAATAGAATTTATTTATAATTTCCGAATTTTTCCTGGTCTGGCCTGGTGGGAGGCTTCGGCCGTAGGTAGTTACCACCCTGCCGGCAAAGACGTGCCGCCAAGCGATTTAGCGTTCCGGTATGATGCCGTGTAGAAACCGGGTAGGGGCATGGGCTTAATATAACTGCCATGCCCCTAACAGGTTAGCCCGCTACCGTCTTAGACTGCATCATCACTTACCATCAAGTGAGAATACAGTCAAGGGCTAACTTGTAGCAGTAAAAAAAAAAGATCCAGGTCGCGCAAGACCTTGGCGTATACTACTGTAGAAGTGCTCACAAGATACCTAGATTTCTATTTATGGACGTCTTTAACTTGAGCATGACGACATTTACACAACTTTATGACTTGTCAGCGCAAAACACACTGGCGTGTGTTTCCAGGAGTTGCGGTGCGTGAACGCAACGCATCGCAAATCGTGGTCAATGTGCCGTCACTAACTTTATGGCTAGTGTTCGGCTCACACGCGCAACCTGCGGCCAACCTGCCCTCTCGTTAATTAAGAAACATACCTATCTATCTATGCTCTACATACAAACACTATATAGCGTGAAGGATGGTCATGATCGCTAAGTTTATTGTATTGACAGACAGCCAGATAGACAGACTTTCGCATTTATAATATTAGTAGGTAGTAATCTACCTAAGGATATTGGCAAAATCACAATACACTTAAAGCTACATTAAAATATTTTATGTAAGTATTTAATGCCCCTATTTGTATCATGCAAACATGTACAGAAACTATCCATATCCATTAGAATTAATTTCAAGAAAACGGCGTTTTCTTGAAATTAATCTTTAGTTTTTCCATAAAAAAAACAGACGTAATTAACTTTTTGTAAGAGTTATCGTAGGTCAATTATGAAAATTCTAATGTACTGATAAATTGTTTAAAACAGAGTTAAAACAGACAAACTGGTTCTTCTCGGTAGGAATGTCATTCCGAGCAGTGGTAAATTCACTCGACGATTCAAAAGCACTTGTAAAAGTTTATTTGAATAAAAAACCATTTGAATTTGAATAATAATATAGTTCTTTTAAATTTGAATAATAATATAGGTAGGTAAATAAAGGTAATCAATTTCGCTCTCTGTTCTCATTCATTCGACACAAGTAGGTACAGTAGCAACACTAACAAGCGTCATTATTCTAGAGTTCACTCAAAATCAGCTTATCCTCGTAATCGCAGGGGTAGGTGTGCGATGTGTCCAATCAGCCCCTAACACGTGTCATTCCGCACCCCTTTTTGAACGCATTCCTTTGATTTGGCGTTCACAGACGGGCGATTGTGACGCGGTGTTTTTTTTTTATTTTATGAAAATATGATAAAAACATGCCAATGTATCTTTTTCAGATTTATCACGAAGGTGTGATTGAAGGAGAGACTCCAGCACGTTGGATCGAAATATCGGTGGAGGATGAAGGCGGAAGATGTTTGTTGGAGCACTACAACAAGTCATAATAAAAAAAATTAAAAACATGACTGCCCTGCCAAAAAACGAACGAACTAAAAAGTTAAAAATCTAAATAAATCTAGTTAAATTAGAATCTTATTTACTAATCTTTAATTTTATTAAATGACTAGCTGATGCCCGCGACTTCGTCCGCGTGGTGAATGTTTTTTTAATTTCCGCGGGAACTGCTTAATTTTCCGGGATAAAAAGTAGCCTATGTCACTCTCCAGGTCCTCAACTATACCCATGCCAAAAATCACGTCGATCCGTTGCCCCGTTGCGGCATGATTGAAGGAAAAACCAATAAACCAACAAACACACTTTCGCATTTATTATTAATTATGAAAAAGTGTGATTCCTAATACTAAAACTAAGTAGCTCTGAAAAGAACTTTTTAAGTGAAGCATAAAAATGTGTTAAAAAAAACTCGAAATATTCAATGTCGCTTGCATCCACTGCGTAAGGAGCCGACATAGCCTAGTTCATAATGGTGCACCCCCTTCTCCCGCACTGCCCCTCTCACGAAGAGTTAGTTACTCGATGCGCTGCGTGGCGGCCGCCGCCGGCATGTATTTTTATTTTAATTTCGTGATATCTTTTGAATGGAATGTCCGATTTCAATAATTCAAAAAGTAATCATCAGGTATTGAGACAGTCTTGAATATTAAATTATTAATTTGGATAAAAATTTATAAATGGTATGGATAACACGGTCTGATTTTGATCGGCATTTCTATCAATTTGTTAAATGTAAAAAAGTAGTTATAGTGACGTAACTACAATAGTTAGACACATGGTCTCGCGAAGTTTTTTGTAGATATTGATATATTCTATAATATTGTCGAACATTTTTTTGTCCTATCATTAATACTCTTCGCAGCGTATGCGATGAAAGACATTTAATGGCTAATTTTTTTACACCTTCGGTTGGTTTTAATAGGAATTTCTAAAGATTACTATAGTAATCTAGTACTAAATATAGCCTATGTTACTCAGTGATAATGTAGCTTTCTAATGAAAAAAGAATTATTTAAATCGGTCCAGTACTTTTTGAGTTTATTCGTTACATACAAAAATACAAAAATACAAATCTTTCCTCTTTATAATATTAGTGTAGATATTTTTTGTGAATCACTGGATATTGAACTATCTAATATATAAAATTCTTGTGTCACAGTTTTAGTGTTTATACTCCTCCGAAACGGCTTGACCGATTTTGATGAAATTTCATTTGTATTCAGTAGGTATGAGAATAGGTTTATAACTAATTTTTACACTAAAACACCTTAATCCACGGACGGACGGACCACGGACGCGGACGGAGTCGCGGGCATCAGCTAGGTAGTGTTTTATATTTTTGGAATCTACTCATCATTTTCTTGATGATGATTATATAGTTAATCTTATTTTCAAATATTTTCTTCAACTTTACTCTTTAATGCGGGACCATGGTCACCCCATCAATTTTTTTTTAATTTTTCTAGCCTATGTCACCCGGAATAAGCTAGGGATTCTAACGATACCTCATTTATCAAAATCGGTCAGTGGACGCATACAGGTTGAAAATGTTTTTTTAGAAAAAAATAGTAAGTACATACCAGTAAGGTTTTCTCTTCTTTAACGCTAATACTCTCCAGGCCTAACAAAAAGTTTGAAAATACATCGACCTGTATAAACAGGTCGATGTATTTTCAAACTTTTTATGAATGAATAAGAATAAAAATAATAATTAAATATTTTTATTTTATTTATCGGAATATTTCTGGAGAACAAATTAATAAATTTATTTATTTATGAAGAAAAGGTTACAATTATTTTGCTATAATCCGCCAACAGAAAACATTCTGTATGGTCAAGCATGCAGTTACAAGCGAAGCACCGTTTACCTTCCCAACCAAGCAAGAAAGCCAAGTTCCCAAGCAAGCAATGCCTCCACCACTCATACGCACCACCACACAAGACTTTTATACTATTCTTGACGCACGTTTCGCCCCGACACCGAAGCATCTTCAGGAGATATCGACTTTACAATGCAAGATTGTCTAGTCTTGAAATGAACTTCCGCAAAGTAACGCCTGACTCTATCCAATATTCAAAATTTATTTATGCATAGTGTAGGCTATTTTATGTTGTCTGTGTTTCGCAGCCTTATGCTTGATGACGATCATGCCTTATGGTGATGGTCTAGGAGAGCGCTTGCTTATAAAATGCCTTCACTCATGCCTTCTTATATGCTCAAATCTTCTTTACAAACGCTCGTCTGTGGCGTGGCCTAAACCTCGTGGGACGCACTAGCAGCGCATCGCATGTGACGGATTAACATTATCATTTGACACTGCATTTATTTAACGAGACTGCCGCCGGTACTGTTTGTTTACGGATGAATTTATTACGGTATTATCGTCTGGGTAACCAACCAAAAACACTAGTTAATTACATAATAAAATACTTAACTAGGTAAATATGTATTTACTTAAATGAAGAGAAAAAAATACAAATTCAGAGACGGGATAAAGAAATGATTTATTTGCATGAATATGTGAAATTGAGATTTTTGTTAATTAGAAAGCCGCAACATGTCCAGTCAGGCAACTCTGACGTACAGAAACAACTACATGAAGATAATATCGTCTTTAATATGCACCTGACATCGAATATATTCCCACAAACTTATTTCGCTATTTACAAGCAGAACGCTGAATTGCTTGGCCCGTTGAGACGACTAACAACTAGATAAGCTAGCTTGACAGAATGCTTCACGTGCTTTATCCTCGCCTCTCTAGCTCACTCAATATTCCTAAATCACCCAAAGCCACCCACCACTTTGCCTAAAAAGTTTTTTTAAATCATTAGACTTATACTTGACCACAATCACACATAATGGGAAGCGATGATGCGGTCTAATAGAACGCGCTTGCCTAGAAGCCTATTCACTTTTAATTCAAACTAGTGGGCCCGGCAGACGTTGTCCTGCCTTGAACCTAGAACCCGATTGCAGCGCCCCATCCGGGTCCAATTGTGCATGTAAACCATGCCTGGATCCACTCAATCATGCACAAAAAATTTCATCAAAATCGGCCAAGCCGTTCTCGAGTTTTAGCGAGACGAACGAACAGCAATTGATTTTTATATATATAGATGGATGGAACGAAACCATGGAGTTTTCCACAATACTCATAATTAGTTGGTACTTTGGGAATCCCTACAAACGTTCCGGAGTTAGTCACTAATCCGTTAGGAACTGAAAGTTATTGCAACTTAATTAGGCGAGGTTCCTATCAGGACGGAGTTTCGCGAAATTTCCGCTCCGTATACTATAGCTTGAATCTCTATAAATGCGGAATAATTTAATTCTGAACAGTAAAATAAAATAGTTAAATCTATATTATTATTATAATATTATAAATGCGAAAGTTTGGATGGATGTATGGATGTTTGTTTCTCAATCACGCCCCAACGGCTGAACGGATCTGGCTGAAATTTGGTGCAATCGGCAATCGGCAATTGCAATCGCTTGGTGGCACGTCTTTGCCGGTAGGGTGGTAACTAGCCACGGCCGAAGCCTCCCACCAGACCAGAGGCCCAATTGTCTAAGCCAATCGTATTAATTTGACAGTTCATAACGTATAACTCGAACTGTTTAAGGAGTACATACATGCGTTTTGAGATGCAAGCATCTATGACCTCCTTCAACAGGTCGAATTATACGTTTGACAGATGTTTACGATTACGATTTCCTTACATAATCGGGGGGCTGACCAGGGAAAATTCAGAAATTATAAATTCCCAAATTGACCCTGTCGGGGATTGAACCCGGGACCTCCGCACGTTAAGACAACAGCGCTACACACTGCGCCATGGAGGTCGTCAAAAAGTGCAGTGTAATAGGTCTATAAGTCCTAACTTTTCGTTATGTGCGTTTTAAGAAATTAAATATCACTCGTTTTACCGGTGAAAAAAAAAATTGAAGATCTGCATGCTTGAGATTTCTGTATAATGTTTTTAAATGTGTGTCAAGTCTGCCATTCTACACTTGGCCAGCGAGGTGGACAATGAAATGGAGAGGAAACTCATATGGAGCCAGCAATAGGTTGAAATGATGGTGATAAAGATGATATTTTTCTAATATTTTAGCGTCATGCAATCCATTTCAACTATTATTTATCAATAGGACATATAAAGCATTAAATACAGCAATTACCTATTAAATTTTTTTCCAAACCACCTAAATTGCCTCTGCTGTCAAATAACTCAAGCCCAGTCGGCCAGTAACCAGGGGAGGTGGGGCGGAATGAGCAACGTTATGGAAATTTAATTATTTTACAGCTGGACAATAAAACAATGAATTTTGGGGGAGATACAGCCCGATGCATGTAATTTATTGCTTAGTGCCACGTTTCGCTCAATACTTCTTACAGTGAAGCTAAACGCAAAATACGGAAAGGAATAAGTAGGTATGTGAATGGTGAAAGCCTTTTTATGAGCCTTGAATTGCTAATTGCTAAATTCACTTCATATTTGTTGTACTTATTCTTCGTAAACGACATCTTCCACTACCAAGGGTCAGTGGTAGAAACCTCTTGCAGAAATAAGTGCTTTTTCGCTATGTTTCTGTTTTTCTTTGTTGTATTCTATAACTTTTTGCTACAAAAAATGATTGAAGCTGTTGACATTGAAAATATATAAAAATTTCACATATATTTAGATATTTATTGTTTTGGTGATTACAAATAAAGAAAAGTTATTACAAAATATAATTATCATTTAATAAACAAGACCAAACCATATAATATTATTATTTTCTCCTCTATTAATGGTACCTCATATGCCCTTCTTCCTCTTTACTCTACATCCTAATGATATCATAAAATATGCGAAAACGTGTCTTTCTGTCTGATGAAATTTGGCGCAGAGGTTGCATACATTCTATAAACAGGCATGAACCAAACGAACAGTTTGGCCCATGCTTCAAGGATGGCATGGCTTCAAGCATTTTTAAAATTCTAAACTACGTGGACAATTTCGCGGGGATCACATATAGTCTCTTTTATTCTTTTTACCGATATTTTAGCCACCAGGGTTTAAAGAAGGGATAAACATCTTCTGCAAAAATTAAACCGTCTTAACTATTAAAAACGTCCAGAGTCCCGCAGCATCCCCCGGGGTATGGTGAGTAATTAAATAAGAGCCCGTCAAGCGGAAAAATAACCGCACACGCTCGCGTTCAGTCTTATCCGGGATGAAACTTAAAAGCTCTACATTATAATATTTAGGGTCAAAATACGATGGTTCGAGAAATGTCTTTATTTTAAGTAGGGCAACCTAAATCCTATACCGACATCCCCTCCCATCCCCGGTGATCGAGTTCTTAATTTTTTGTTTTGCATAGACGATTGTTGCGACTTCAGCTGCGTGGGTTAATGTTTTTTGATTACTGCGGGAACTCATTAAACCGGGATAAAATGTAGTCTAAGGCCCACTTGCACATGGACTCTTAAATTGATTTAGTTAAATATTTTACCGCTGTTCCTTTTTGACAACTACAATGTGCCTTTGCCAAAAAGGGACAGCATAACAAAATTTAACAAAATCAGTTTAAATGTCCTTGTGCAAGCGGCCCTAAGTGCTTAAGTTAAGTTAAGGGCATAAGCTATCCTTTGTAAACAGCTGATTCCATTAAGTAATTTTGTTTAAATTTTGTGTAAGTAAGTGGCACAAGTTGTACTGCGTGAAATAAATCATTTCGTGAAAGAACTTGAAAGGATATTGACCAAATTCGCCTAAGAATCAACATGTGTTTGAAATATACAATTATAATTCTTAGCTTATTTTTGAACCTTTATTTCAAATATTAGAATTCAACGGACACTTCAAATTAATTACAAAATAAATAAATGGATATTAAATTGACTATTATACGTTTCCGTCTCTCGATTATTAACGACAGATCAATAGCTTACAGGTTAAAATAATGTGCAATACCACCGCTTGAGCGCTAGATCCGTATCGTAAGAAACAAGATAAAAGCAGTTTAAAGTGCTGTGCGCTAGTATTCTGAATTTCGCAACGCCATCTATTGAAAGTACAATAATTAAATATATCTAACGCCATCTGTTATGTTTTTGAAGAACTACGGCGAATCTTTTCTTATCTACATACTGTTTACAGATCTATTACAATTGGATAAAGATGGTATTTATTTGTTTAAGCAGATTGATTATGAAAGTTGAAATAACCTCAAAATTGAAAATATTTTTGGTAATAAGTCATTTATTAGCAAGTGTCCGTTGTTTTCATTTGCTCTCAAGTATAAAAAGGGATTTATTTGAACCCAGTAATCAATGTTTTATGACTGTTGGTTCTTAGGCGAACTTTGTATGGGGACGGAACAATGTCCTTTAATCCGCCACAGTAGGTAAATATATGTACTGTGTATCTTGCAATATTCACCACATATATCTGCCAAATTATTCTCAACGTATGTTTCACTCCGACACCGGAGCATTTTCAGGAGATTTTGACTCGACAAATTGTCTTTGACTTTGTGCATTGTCGAGTACGTTGAGAATAATTTGGAAGATTTATGTGGTGTGGTGAATATTGCAAGATATACAGTACTCAGTACCCCCATAGATTAACCTACTGTATGCGAAATATGGCGAATTATTAAATTTCAAGTTCTTTTACTGTCATGGACTTCCGCAAAGTAACGCCTGCTTCTATCCAATATAAATCATTTCATTTTCATTTTCATTTTACATCATCCGACTTTATTTGACTTTCCCCTCTCCTTTAATCAAATTCCGACAATATTGACATAGAAACCTTGATCCAATAAAACAAAGATAAGTATACTAGAAACTACGAAGAAATAAGTAGCGAGACAATATATTCAATTAATATAAATGTTAATCCGGGTACCGAATGCCGGGTACCTCCCGCTTTTCGTTTACTTAAGAGAACCCCGTCTTGACAATCACAGAGTTTGAAATTTATATCGGATGGCTAGCATGAATTTCGTTTGAGTTTCTTCATAATTACTGTTTATTTTTCGGCTTTATTCGGGAGTTCAAAGTTCAAAACTAGATTTATTTATAATTGACACCTGATTGTGATAATGAAGGCAGTATTTTAAAGCTACGAGGGTTCCGTACGTGCCCTGATCTGAGAAGAGCCCACAATAAACTCAGCCGGGTTTTTTTATTATCACCATCTCACAAACATTGTAAATTAATCCATACTATAATATTATAAATGCGAAAGTTCGAATGTATGGATGGATGGATGGATGGATGTTTGTTACTTAATCACGCCAGAACGGCTGCACGGATCTGGATGAAATTTGGCATAGAGACGGATTATAATCTGAAATAATAAGCAAGCTACATTGTTCCGGAAAATTAAATAGTTTCCGGGGGAATTAAAACACCTCAGTCCACGTGGACGTAGTCGCGGGCATCAGCTAGTTTTTTAATAATTTAATATCTCAATTAGGAGTGAGTTAAAACGTTAATTATCCGTTATGAAGAGCGAAAATTACACATTGTGATGTCGAAAGCGCATCGGCGACGCGCGAGCGCTGACGCGGCAAATTTGATCGCGCGGTTATGGCTTACGGCTGCGTTTAGTTATGGCTATACAGGATGTTCTCAAATCTAATCTTCAATCCATATCCATCCATATGATATTATAAAATACTAGCGAATGCCCGCGACTTCGTCTGCGTGGATCGAGGTTTTTTGGTACCTTAACTCCTTTATTTTCCGGGATAAAAAGTATGCCTATGTGCTATTCCAGACTATAATCTATCTCTGTGCCAAATTTCAGCCAGATCCGTTCAGTCGTTGGGGCGTGATTGAGTAACAAACATCCATACATCCATACATCCAGACATCGATACATCCATCCAAACTTTCGCATTTATAATATTAAAGTATAGAAGTATAGATACTAAAGTCTGTCTGTCTGTCTGCTACGCTATAACGGCTCATCTTTTTATCCGATTTTGATGAAATTTGGCATGGAGGTAGGTTTTATCCCGGGGTAGGATGTACACATTCGGAAAATTAAGGAATCCCCCGGGAATTAAAAAAAACTTAATCCACACGGTTGAAGTCACCGGCATCAATCGATCAGTCGCCAGCATCATATATTTAGATTTCAACGACAGCTGTCAAAAATACTCAGATCCACAGTTCTCCTTAGCAGAAAAATAAAGACAAAAAGAAAAATCGACTGAAAATATTTAAAAATCCAATCCGGGAGCAGCCTGTATAAGCCACAAAAGCGGCTACGATTCGCGAGCAAAGAAGCGTGAAATTGGTTTATTCGCCCTATCCGATGAATAATTAATATCGTAGGTGTATCCACACACATGCAACTTTACAACGACGGTAGCTGGTGTGTTTTCATAGTAACCCTGTAAAAATGATGTGTCAATCCATTTCTTCCATACCAATATTATGTATGCGAACGTGTGTCGATCTTTACTTTGTTCACGGCTCATCTGTTCAACCGAGTTTGACAAAATTTGGCATAGAAATAGGTTGCATCCCAGGGAGCGACATAGGTGACCTCGTCCGCGTGGATTTTGATTTTTTTAATCCCGAAGGAACTCAAATCCCTATTTTATTTTATTTTTAGGTGGTTAATTTTCATATATCCTTTCATAGCGGATGCTGACATCATAACTTTTCTGTAGGTATGCCCAGCCCAATCCGTCAACTTTGAGCAGTGCGTAGAGCAGTTAGTCAAACACTTATTTTGTTATTTAGGGCCGCTTGCACGAGGACATAATAATGATAAACTGATGCAGTTAAATTTTGTAATGCTGTCACTTGCCATCATCAAAACTCTTGCCATAGAGTCTTGCGAGAAAAAGAGAGAGTTTGCGGTTGCCATAAAGAGACCGCATTAAACTAAACAACTAAATCAGCCTAAGTCCTTGTGCAAGTGGGCCTTAAATTTGCCTGATGGGAGGCTTCAGCCGTGGCTAGTTACCACTCTACCGGCAAAGACCTGCCGCCAAGAGCGTTGAGCGTTCCAGTACGATGCCGTGTAGAAACCTATTAGTTTGGGTTTCATATAACTGCCATACCCCTAAAGGTTAGAATCTTAGAATCTTAGAATGCATCATCACTTACCATCAGGTGAGATCGCAGGCATACTTGTACTTGATAAAAATAAAATAAAAAACTCAATTTGAATAAACTTTATTTACCCATCATAGATAAAAAAACACTAATTAAACACATGGATGCGATCGTTCAGGTAAACGAGTGCATATCTCACCTGGCGTCAGGGGTCAGGGGTTAATCTGCGCCATTAATACCGCCATCCAGCGCCATCGGTCGCCATCGACCGCCATAGCGGGCTAATGATACCCGTGCGTTATATTGGCGCATCACTGTATAAAATGCGAAAAGTTATTCTAAAATTATTATACTTACCAGCTGAAGCCCGCGATTTCATCCAGGTGGATTGAGTTTATTTTGGTTTTTCCAGGATAAAAAGTAGCCTATGTGTTATTCCAGACTATAACCATCTCTGTGCCAAATTTCAGCTAGATCCGTTCAGCCGTTCTGGCGTGATTGAGTAACAAACATCCATCCGTTCATCCATCCATACTTTCGCATTTATAATATTAGTATAGATACGTGAGCCATGATAAATATTAATAGGTAGAAATCGAAAAACGAGAAATCGTTTTTAATTACAGGTTTTATGCAAATATTAAGGACATGCAATCAGGAGTGTTGAATCCGACATTTCTCTCCCAATTAACCAAAGGAAGGGGTCGGAGTGAAGTTGTTTAAACAATCAAAGGAAAATTCAAGATTTCATCGCCTTTCGGTGAATTTTAATGCCGGCATTAAAATCGTTTCATTCCGCTCACTACTCGAAAGGGTTTTGTATCTAGTGATTGTTTACATGGAACCAAGAAAATGGCGACATGACCTGGTGGCATACTACAATCGACTAAAGCAGTATTATTTGTAATTTAAGATTTATATGACTTACCTTGACGCCCCTAATATAACGATTATATCCCTATAATAAGAATTATATTGTTTAAACCAAAGCGTCAATAAAATTTTAATAACATTTCTTGAAGCGTTCATACACGTAGAAACTTCCCTGCAGGCGATGTTTATTTATACTGCTAGTACAGTCTAAGGAGAAACTCCTTTTCTACTAGCCATTCGACGGAGGTGTCTCACAGAGTAACGTTTCAGGGTGACAGGGACGTGATGGAGGAAATTGATATAGTTTTCAATACAAAATTGTGTCACTCTAATCTTAAATTACTATGCAGTTTCCTCCCTCTCTGGACCATAAGTGAGAGTACCGTACCGTACCTCTAAGTGCTACAATTGTCATGGTATAGCCGGGCCTGTTATTTGTATGGGCGTCGCACCACTGTTAAGAATCCATACTAATATTATAAATGCGAATGTGTGTCTGTCTGCTTCGCTTCACGGCCCGTCCTTTTACCGAAAATTGGTATAGAGGTAGATTGTATCCCGGGGAAGGAAATTTTTATTCCGAAAAATTAAGGAGTTCCCGTGGGAATAAAAAAAATTAATCCACGCGGACGAAGTCGCGGTCATCATCTAATATGTTATACTATTCTAGCTTTTACTCAGGCTACGAGAGGCCTACGTCGTAGATGCTAGACACAATTAAGTGTTACGTTAAAATAAATGCAAATACCGCCTCTACATTTATTTTGAAATTCACAAGTTTTGATTCTACAGCAACAAACAAGAGTTTAATAAGGCATTAAACAATAAACTGCTATATTCAGCCGGCACAAAGTATATTGGTTATATTTTTAATTAGACCGTTTTAGTGGAGTTGTTGGTCTGAATCGGGAGTTTAATAGGATATTTAACTTTGTGATTTGAGATATAATTAGAACGTAAGTTAAAAGGTACTGCAAAATAGGGAAGGAAGTTATAATTGCGCCAGTTATAGATATGGGCCGTTAGGTGTTAATTATATACCTACCTACCTGGTTGGATAACATTTAATTTTTTTAAGGATAAAGTTGTGCCATTTATGATTATTGACCACCTAAAATATTTTGTGTAGCAAAGTCTTTTACTTTGCATCCTAATACTTTTAACCAGACTTGTAATCTCTAAAATTGTGTATGCATAATTTGCGCAAGGACGTGGAAACCCACCGCATTATTATCCCAAGAAAACTCCTAGCATTATTAGATTAATGGAAAGGTGTCACGCCCCTCAGTAATGAGGAATACGACGCAAACAGAGTAAACTCTAAAATTATGGATACTGACTAGTTCAATAGCACTAGTCACTAGGAGTCTAGTGTAATAGAATGGTTAATGAGGCTCAATAAGTTGCGTGAAGTAAAATTTAATTTAAATTAAAAAAAATAATATACCCACCTATTGCCTATTTATATTTGAGGTAGTTTAGATATTGGATAGAATCAGGCGTTACTTTGCAGAAGTTCATGATTTAGCAAGAATAGATTAATTATTTTCCTATAATCCGCTAACAGAAAAATTATGTATGGTCAAGCATGCAGTTACAAGGGAAGCACCGTTTACCTTCCCAACCAAGCAAGAAAGCCAAGTTCCCAAGCAAGCAATGCCACCACCACACAAGACTTTTATACTATTTTCGACGCACGTTTCGCCCCGACACCGAAGCATCTTCAGGAGATGTCGACTTTACAATTTGACTAGACAATCTTGCATTGTAAAGAAAAGATTACAATTATTTGTAATATGTCGAATATTACAAATAATTGTAATCTTTTCTTTCTAAATTTGAGGTGAGGTTATTGAAATCAGAGGACTCCACAGCTCATATTTTACATTGATAACCGTCTGCATGGGGGATGGATAAAATTTAAAAAAAAATGATGGGGTGACCATGGTCCCGTATTAAAGACTAACTTTGAAAAAAAAACAAAATAAGATTAACTATATAATCATCATCTAGAAAATAATGAGTAGATTCCAAAAATATATAACACTATAGTTCAATATCGAGTGATTCACAAAAAAATATCATTTAATAATCTTAATTTAACTACATAAATTTAGATTTTTAACTTTTTAGTTCGTTTATTGGCAGGGCAGTTGTGTTATTATTTTTTTTTTTAAATTATAACTTGTTATGCCCCTATGGGGCTAAATGCCCCTTTTTTTTAATAAATACTCTGACTTATACAGTCGCATTGAAAATCCATCATTAAACCGGAGTGGTGGTATTATTCACGACAAAAGTGTACACAGGCAGGAGGAAATAGCGTTTTTAAAGCGGACCTTTTTTGTGAAAGACTCCATTTTGCAGCCACAATAAGACTAAATACCCAGCGGAGATGGTGAGCGGTGTAGCCCGGTCAAACAGAAATGTCCTTTCATGTAATATGACAACCTCTTGTGCTTATTTGATAGGCTAGGTCTTACGATAATATGTTTCGTAAACTTATTTTATTAATTGTTTCTCAATTTAGCGAGGTGACTTTCGTAAGTGCTTTTATAAGACGATTTAATTGACGAGTAAAATATAAATTTAAATATTAGGTAGGTATATGGAATAGTATTACAGAAGTTAATAAGCCAAACTGGGTACGTTCTCTGGTTGACCTATTTGTGAATGTTATAAATAATAATTTTTAAACTTCATACTCATTAGCTTTTATAACCTGGTTCCAAAAGAATTAGATTGGTATGCATGTATGTCCTACATGAAATCCGGTCACCTGGACCAACGCTTAAAGCCATTGTTTCATTATTGTTTAATTTCGTGTTTTAGAATTATAATCCTTATTTTAGGAACGTCAAGTTATGTGATATCAAACTGTAATTATGAGTAATATTGCTTAAGTATTACTTTAAGCGTTGGCAGTATGACCCGTACAGAGCGAATTGTCATCCTCTAAATTTTTTTACAAGGCAAACGGAAGTTTCCATTCGATCACAGCATAGTCCCGGGCGGTGCCGGAGAGAAGGTGACAATATTATTTGAGCCAAAATTGGGATCCGTCGCATTTATTAAAGCGAAAACCGGCAACAAAGGGAAGATATTGAATTGTAAGGAAAGCCGGCCTGGATTGTGGAAATCATCAACCTTTGGATATGGCGTAGTATTGGAAAGAAATAACTCTTATTTTTAACCATTTTTTGATTTTTGAGATTAGTAATGACCAGGTGATTCACCTGGATAGGTATTCGCGACGTGATACAACTCCAAAGAATGACAAACCTACGCGACAACGTATAGGCCACGTGGAGGGTC
Source organism: Erebia palarica (assembly GCA_964035005.1). NCBI lineage: Eukaryota > Metazoa > Arthropoda > Insecta > Lepidoptera > Nymphalidae > Erebia > Erebia palarica. The sequence continues at coordinate 17,747,480 of OZ035989.1, forward strand.
AGCTACCTTTGGTTCTTGTCGTTTTGCGTCGCATTACCTAGGATAACGGGTAATCATGTAGGGTGCAACATGCGTTTGATTGACCCCGGGTCATTTCAGGGAGACAGCATCAAGGCTTTAACCGTGACAGAAAGGGCTGAAACCGGCAAGCGGCGGAAGTATGGCTCTCTCATTGAAAGTTAGTCACATATTTGTTCCGTTTACCGTGGAGATCCTGGTGCCATGTAATCTTAGTATAAAAGTTTTTTTTTGTTCAAGGTGGGTTTTAACTAGGCTTTGGTGTTACACAACATACAGGCTACATGACTTTCATCTATAAATAAATAAATATAAAAAATAACTATAACAAATAAATTGAGTATTATGGATTATTTTTTAATGCCTTTTTTCCATGTCATATTCCCCATTGCGGTCCCATTTTCAATTACTTAATTATTATTATTACTATAAACTTTATTTGCACCACCACAAGTAAAAATAACAAAGACAAACATTGGAAAAAAAATATATTCAAATACCTACTGGTAAGAAATTTCTTGAGAAAACAATGCTATTTCAGGTCCTTCCTTTTATTACATGAGATAGGTAATCATTTAATACCATATCAATGCTACCCTATAAGTTCCCACATCTGGCCGCGATCACGGCTCCTCGGTTGGGCTCCGGTGACACGCACAAAGAACCTCCGACTTCTTTCATTGTAGATTAAATTCTTTGCTTCCCGCACACCTACTGGCGAGTGTGTCATCCAGTGATAGCTACGCTATATTGAAATATGTAGGTCAAAAGGTGTCAAAGGTTTGCTATAAAGCAAACCTTTATTAGCAGCGTAGACAGATGTCTTCACTGATGTTTACTAAGACTGAATAAGTAATTAAATTAGATGACCCTACTACGGATTAACCATACAGCGGCATATTTGATTGATATCTTTAGGTTACAGCCCTTTTAATGTTGACGTTAATTTGGTTGTTAACTATTAAACTTCGGCCAAAAGGTGTGAAATCTATTATACAATCTGTTCGATTGTGAAACTGTGCCTATATTCGAACTTCAAAGTTTCGCCTTACGGCTGTAAGATTAGTATAGCTATAGCTTAGCAACTCGGTGGTACGCAAAACGCTTAATATCCGATCTTCCCGCAGCTTAATCTCGCCGGCCGCGGATTTAATACATATTTCATTGGAATATTTCGCAAGGCATTACCCTCTTGTTTGTTAAACACCAGTTTATTACGATCGCTCTCCACCGCAGCATTCAGGGTATAGAGACAGTAAAGGTGTGTGCAGTAATACACCAGTGCGTGCTATTGAAAAACAATCTTATTTGCATGGCGTTAAGGGTTCATCAGACGGCGCGTTTTACTGGAGCCATTTAACTCAATCGATCGTATCGTAATTGATAAAATTTATTTTCTATTGATTAAGTTGGTAAAATTTAAATTCAAAATTCAAATGTTTTTCATTCAAATAAACTTTTACGAGTACTTTTGAATCGTCAAGTGAATTTACCACTGGCTCGGAATGACATTCCTACCGAGAAGAAGCAGCAAGGAACTCGGTGGTTGGTCTTTTTAAATAAATATTCCATTTACAATTATTATATCAATGTATACATAAGTAACCGCTGTCCTTAGTATTACTGGAGTGATCAAATCCATGCTCCTCTATCATTTTCATAATCTTCATCAGTATAATAAGGTTTTTTCAAGAGCATACTTTTAATGGATTTCTTAAATTTGTGTATGGGCAAGTTTAAAATGGGCTGTGGTATTTTGTTAAAGAAAATAATGCTTATTCCCACGTATGACCTTCTGAATTTTTTGAGGTGGAGTACACCAGAGTAACCGCTAGAAGTAAACTAATAGCTAGAAGAATCGCTAAGCTGCGGCAAAGAGCGGGTAATATATTTCGAAGAACCTTTAGGCGCGTTACTGTCCCAAGGTACTTGAATGGTGGCTTCGAACTGGAAAGCGCAGCGTTGGTGACCCACCGCTATGTTTACGGATGATCTAGCTGGGAGCCACTGGAAGCAAGCGGCACAAGACAGTATCCTGTGGAGATCCATGCAGGTGACATTCGTCCAGCAGTAAATGTCTATCAGTTCAGACGAAAAGGGTGATTTTCAGTCACGATGCTATTTCTATTTCCTTGTTCTGTGTCCTCTAAAATCCACCATCGAATTGTGCAAACTTCTCTTTTTAATGCCCAAGTCCTGAGATGCGAATAAAGAAATTTCTCGTTATAAATTTTGCGTTGATGAGTTTTGTTTCGAGTTTTTTTTGTTCACATCATTTAGCTGTTAACACAATGGGACTTGTTTACGTCGCTGCAATAAATTGATGGATACACTTTTAAATTGAGAGACATACATTTATATCTAGCTGCGGATTCCCTCAGTAACTTACCATACATTTAACCGAGATACTTAATTACTTAATCCATACTAATATTATAAATGCGAAAGTGTGTCTGTCTGTCTGTCTGTCTGCTACGCTTTCACTGCCCATTTGTTCAACTGATTTTGATAAAATTTGGTACAGGGATAGGTTATATCCCGCGGAAGGACATAGGCTACTTTTTATCCCGGGAAATTCAAGAGTAGGTACCCGCGGGAATCATAAAAACTTAATCCACGCGGATCAAATCGCGGGCATTATCTAGTTACTTATATTTTGTTGGTACATATTCAATGACACTTAAGCAGGGCTTCCACCACGAGCGGTGTGAGATCATTACGTACTCCGTTTAATTCGTTTGAGGAAAACTGCATAGAAACACTTGTATTAACGTGAGAGCTGGCGAAAAGGACATTTCAGCAACCAAGGGTCGAGGGGAAAGTGCCCTTTCCCCTAACATACTGACATCAGATACATTACAGGACAGGTTGTATCCCGGGAAAGGACATATGCTGCTTTTTATCCAGGTAAACTAAGGAGTTCCTGCGGGAATTGAAAAAACTTAATCCACCCGGACGAAGTAGCGGGCATCATCTAGTAGGTAATATTTTAGCATAATTTCTATACCAATTTTCTCCATTTTGATAAGTTTCTAAGTAATTTGTGTAAAGTTCTTCATAAGTAAAGCATCGTAATATTCGTTTGAACAAACGGAGGTAAACAGTAAACACTCGGCGAAGCTCAATAAACAAAGGGCCATTAACAGAATCAGTTGAAAGTTTTATCTCCCCAGGTCTATGTATATGAATATGTATGTTTGTACGCTGAGCTATAGCTCGTAAACACAATTGTTGCGACTTTAAATCAAACAGTTCGCATAGTCGTTTGGGGCACGTGCAACTGCCGTGTAGTTGGTGCCTGTTTCCATTGTATTACACGACACGATACTGTTCTTATTTCAGCATTGCACCAACCTAGGAATAAATTTAATATTTTGTCAAATATTGAATATAATATAATAATATGAATTCTGTCAAAATTACAATTTTTTTCCTAGACTAGCGGACTCGACAGACGTTGTTCTGCATGATACCGACAGCAGCGCCATTTGCCGGGCTGATTTGTGAATCTAAACCATCCAGGGCGCCATCCAAACGCATACAAAAAAATTCATTCAAATCGGTCCAGCCTTTTAGGGGGAGTTCAGTGACATACACACGTACAGTAGAATTATATATATATATCTTACAACAATTAATATCTTAGTTTACAATTTCGCGAGTTAGATTATAGTCTAACGCTTTTTACAATCTCACGGTGACATATATAAAGAAGAAGATTAAAAACGTTATTAAGATTGGTGAAATTGACACTTAGTTCAAGTTTGATAATAGGTACTTACCTATATTTTTTCAGGCACTGACGTTTTATAATCGGCCAATAACCCATGTGAAATTTGGAATTTTAGTTTTGTACAGCATTGTTACTGCACTGTGTCACTGCCAGCAGATGATTACGCAATAATCTTGTGTTTGTACTCAGGAATATCACATCTCAGGAAATAGCTCTAGTTACTTTTAATACTACTACTACTAATACTTTTTTTAGTAAATTCTCTTCAGAATTATATCACATAGGTAAGTTAAACTTATAAAAGTCCTTATTGGGCTCAATTGAACTTCCATCTTACACTGTGGAACTCACAAGAGTATGTTGTATTTTGAGCAAAATGAGGAAAAATCGGTTAACAATGGGAACACGTCCAAAGAATAATGAAAGTACAAGTGAATGGACACCCCCGTGCAGTAATTATAATAAGTTTTGTCGCACCCCGTTCATCCCCTGATTCATGACCTGCTTGTAACTCCCACTGGTGGATGTTAAGCATGTTAAGCTGGACCAATTTAGATGAAATTTTTTGTGTGTGTTTGAGTGGATCCAGGTCTGGTTTATATTTATAATTGGACCCATTGGGGCGCTGTAATTGGGTTCTAGGTTCAGGGCAGGAGAACGTCTGCCGGGCCTACTAGTTTGAAATAATAATAGAAGCTAGCTAAGTTTACCAAGTAAGAGATAATAATAACAACATCTTCTTGATTGATCAGTTTTGGAAAGGGCTATAGCATTAAGTTTCCTTAAAAGGTAAGAATCAGGCTCTTTTGCCTATGTTTATTAGTGGACGTCCGCAGGCTGAATTGATGATAATGATGCCACCAATGGAATCACTTCTTCCAAGTTAGCCCACTACCATCTTAGGCAATATTTACTTACCATCGTGAGGGTCAAGGGTCAACCCAGTCAACCCAGTCAAGGGTTAACTGCCAAAAAACTCCATGTAGGGTAAAATGAATCTATGTAACAAGCGATTATCCAAAAGCGCCAACTTCCCGTGTTTGTTTTATTGATAAACCCATTTGTCCAAACAAACGGACGCGATAAAATCGCCCCTAAACGAATCTGGGCGCAATTTAGGACACACTGTCGAAATCACGCCGCGCGGAAATTTTGCGACCGCGCCGACATGTTTCAGAGCTAACGACTGCGTAGCTTTTTTATACAGACCTAGTAAATTTGAGTGGAAACACACGGCCTTTGTTTCACGAAATAAACGCACATTGTTAAGAACGTTATAGTCCCGCAAAATTATCTGATTCGTTGACAGCTTTCCTAGTAATAATATTAAAAACTAAAATGCTAAAAAATGTAGATTGTCGTAGATGTCGTAGATTTTGGTTCCTGCAGAGATTCTTTGATTTTCTGAGATAAAAAGTAGCCTATGTGTTATTCCAGACTATAATCTATCCCTGTTCCAAATTTCATCCAGATCCGTTCTGCCGTTCTGGCATTCAGTAACAAACATCCATCCATCCAAACTTTCGCATTTATAATTTTAGTATAGAAGTATAGATTTAGATGTATATTTTAGTGGAATATAGGTAGTTATTGTTGTTGTAGGTTAGGTATATTCATTTTGGTGGATGTGACGTCACCCGGACCACAGCTGAAAATGAGCGCCCTGCACAGAACTTGCAAATGCAAGTTAGGACAAAGGCTGCGTTGTACACCCATTCTCTGTCCCCAGTCTGTCTCACATTATTAGGTACAATACATGATAAATGATTGTTTGTTTGTGACACCATCATGGAATAAATATATTTTCTTTCTTTCTTTATATAATAGAAATAATACTAAACAGGCATAAAAATTAGTTCCAACTTTGGCTACCGGCCCAGATAAGTTGTTGAAGTAGTTCGCTATGGTAAGGCAGAATGCGGGGCCTTGGGCTGGAAAAAAATAACGTGTCAGAAAAGCGTTAATCTATCTCTCTCTCTCTCTCTCTCTCTCTCTCTCTCTCTCTCTCTCACTCTCTGTCTCTCTCTCTCTAGTAGGTATAGATGGAGAATGACAGAGTATCTAATTGTTATTATTTTAGTTGAACATTTTGAACACCAGACCAGAAGCTTCGGTGGCTCAGTCAGAGAGGAGCCGCGCTGTGGTAGATGTGGTACGTGTCCCAATCAAGAAGTCAATTTTTTTTTCAATTGAATCTAAGTAAAAAAAACTTACATTATACATATTGGAAATAAGTTGTAGTAGTTTAAAACTTTCTTCTTCTTCTTCTTCCTGCCCTTGTTCCACGCTACGTGGGGTCGGAACAACATATTTTCTTCTTTCACGTACCCCTTTTATACGCATCCTCTTTCACACAATCCATCTATCTTTTCTTTGGTCTCGCTCTACTCTTTTTTCCTTCCACATGCATATCTATTATTCTTCTCATAATATGCCTGTCATCCCTCGGCATTACATGCCCATACCATGCTATGCTATTACTCCTCATATTTTCTATCACTGGCGCTACTTTCAGACTTCCCCTTATATATTCATTCCTAATTTTATCCATTCTAGTTACACCAAACATCCATCTCAATATTCGCATTTCAGTCGCATGTACTTTTCTTTCATCCGTCCCTTTCACCGCCCAACATTCAGAACCATACAAACCGATTAGAACCATATAAAACTTTATTGCAATAAAACACATAAGCAACAAAAATGAAAAGAAAGAAAATTGTGATAGTGTGCAAAAGCGGTCTTATTACTAAAGTGATCTTTAGAGGCAACCCGAGTAAAAAGTATAGATATCACGTTATTATTTATCTCTTGAAATACGTAACGTTGTTCCTATTTCTGTCCCAATATTGAAGTTTAAAAGGAAAACATCCCGATCCCTGCCATCCCGGGACAATAATAAGGAAGTCCATTGTCAAGTATCGAAAGGCTTATCAATCTGTAAATTGCCTCCCTCTCTACCATCCGCTGTGTTGACAATGGCCGGTGCCCTCCCCGACATTCCGCTGCCAAAACCGAATTATACCAACAAAACTGGTTATAATATTATTTTTACTAATGTGAACTACTCTTCTAGTAGGAAAATCTTATAGAAATGTGAGGCTTTTCTGGCGATTTGGCCACGACTGCTAGCAGATTTTATAGATCACTAACGACTTTTATGCCCGCGACTCCGTCCGCGTGGATTGAGGTGTTTTAGGGGTATAAAAATAGATAGTAGCCGATTCTCATACCTACTGAATATGCATATAAAATTTCATAAAAATCGGTCAAGCCGTTTCGGAGGAGTATGATATCTAACATTGGAACACGAGAATTTTATATATGAGATAGATCACTTTGATGTTGCCCGCGACTTCGTCCGCGTGGATTAGGGTTTTTGATTTCCGCTGGAACTCTTTAATTTCCGGGGATAAAAATAGCCGGATAGCCTCTTTCCCGCTGAAACTATTTAATTTCCCGGGATAAAAAGCATATGTCCTTCCCCTGGATACTATCTAACCTTCATCAAAATCGGTTTAATAAATGAGCCGTCCAGTATTATAAATGCGAAAGTGTGACAGACACTTTCGCATTTATAATACTAGACATGGACATTATCTATTTATTTACATACTCTTGTTAGACTTACCATGATCTTACCGTTGGGCCTAAGTCTCAAAACTATACTGAAAAGTACCTGCGGTAATCTTATTTATTCTACTCTAACTTTACCTAGTCTAAGTTTAAATAAAAAAGAAATTATTCCTAATAAAATTAGGCAATTTTTTTTAAGTAACCTGAATACAATGTTAGATTGCTAAAGCAATAGATGTCGTGTAATCGCTAATCAAGGATGTGATTTTGATCTAACTGTACTGAGTGACAGCTTCGTTTCGACTTATGCGGCTGATCCGTATATCGCTAATTAAATCTAGGCACAATGGGGGAATTACCCAAATGTTAGCTGATCTCAGCTAACATTTTCATCTGACGGGGTGCCGCGTGGTATAGGGTACTGGACCCTGACGCGTGAGACTTTGTTTACTTTCGTTTAATCTATTGAAAAATATAAAAATACTAGCTGATGTCCGCGATAGTACGTTGTACGTAGTTCAAATTATTTATTTCCGCCGGAACTTTTTGATTTTCTGGAATAAAAAGTAGTCGACGTTACTCTGCATGTCTTCAAATATGAACAAAAATGACGTCGATCTGCTGCTCTGTTGCAGCATGAACCCTATGCCCGTTTCCGGGATGGAAGCTATTATTGAACTTCGACAACCTCTGTGGCGCAGTGTTGAGTGCTGTTAACGTGTCTGTCTGTCTTAACGTGCGGAGGTCCCGGGTTCGATCCCCGGCAGGGTCAATTTGCGAATTAATAATATCTGAATTTTCCCTGATCTGGCCTGGTGGGAGGCTTCGACCGTGGCTACCACCCTACAGGTAAAAACGTGCCGCCAAACGATTAAGCGTTCCGGAACGATGCCGTGTAGAAACCGTATAGGGGTATGGGTTTAATATAACTGCCATGCCCCTAACAGGTCAGCTCGCTACCATCTTAGACTGCATCATCACTTACCATCAGGTGAGATCGAAGTCAAGGGCTAACTTGTAGTGGATTAAAAAAAAAACTTGCAAAAATCTGTTCGGCGGATAAACCGTTATAGGGTACAGGACCTTAGTAAGACAGACAAAAATGCAGACCGTAAAATACAATTCGCATTTATAATATTATGGCTCCGTCTTTGATATCGCAGGAAGTACGATTTTGAATATTATCATTGGACTAGAGGAAAGTTTCGGCCGTGGCTATAGTTACTATCACGGATACCGGCAAAGAGTGTCTGAAAATATAGTTTTAATATGTCCAAATCGAACCGGTGCAGTGTCCTTAATATCATAAGTATAGACTTTAGATTATAAGTGGCATAAGTTCTCCTATATTTAATTTCATTAAATATTAATATGAAATTGATAGGTGGAGAAAAAGAATATAGCGAATTTCCGTTTTGCATTAATCGCTGATCCTAACCAGAGCAAGAGTTGTAATGGTTGAAGATAAATAATCGTGACTTAGATTAAAAAAACGTCACCAGAATAGCGGCAACAATTCAATCGTCCATGCCAATTACGCCGGTGAAACTTCATCAAAACGGGCACAAAGCAAAAATGTCCTAACGCACGAGCGGCTCGTCCCAAAAAGAGGACCCGGTCGCTCACATGAATGCTCCTCGACAATAGCCAATTCGACACTAAGTGAGAAAAAAAATTAAAATGGCTGACTATCTGTGATATTGGAACGTTTTAACTATGCCATAGATGCGATAAAATTCGTAGGTTGAGATAAAGAGGCTCATTGGCTATTATGAAAATAGCTAACCCTTATCAGAAGTAAGTGGAAGAAGAAATAATCAAATTCCAAAAATGAATTTTGATAATATCAAAACGGTATTCATATGATTAAGAATGTTTTTTAAATATAGAATGTTAGTTTTTCATAAGTATGGTATCACAAAATCTTGCAATAAAACTGTCTAATATGCCATTTAGTCGCTCTACCTTTTTTTTTTTTTTGTTTACGGGGGGGAAATCTTCCATAGATACCCGACCACATAGGATCGGATTATGTGGGATTTTTACCCACCAAAACCCCCTCGGTGACCGTCCTCAGCTCATAATGAGGGGCCCCGGGAACTCTTAAAGAACTTACGCCGGTGCCCCTCCCTTGAGCAACGCCCTTTATGGACTCGTTCCAGGGGAGGGAATCTCCCCAGTTGTGTTGAGGCATAGCAGCGTGAAGTGGAGCTGCCGTCCTCCCGGGATCTTCAACTATTAGAGAGAGCGCTAGAGCCCCCACTGCAGTCGCTCGAGATCCCGTAGTCCCATCGACCGGGGTCATTGAGGGGATTGGTCAAGGCGTTGATCACTTCCACCCTGACGTCTCCGTCTCCGAGCAGGATCAGTGCGCTCTCTATCCCGTTCCGCGGCTTCTTTCTTGAGCATCACACTTTTGCAGAAGGAGGCCACTGCCCGCCATGCTTCTTCTTTCACCAGCATGGCCGCAATAACGGCTGGTGGTGAAAGGTCTCTCCCTATGTGATTGACTAAGACACTACGCTCGTTCTCCCATGCAGGGCACTCTTCGAGCGTGTGCTGTGCAGTGTCCCGATCCTCTTCACAGTGGTGACACCGCGGTGTGACCTCCCGACCGATCCGACACAGGTACTCCCCGAAACCTAAAGGTGATGTTACCAAATTTCCTCCCCAGCCACGCTTCAAAGTTTGGGAGTATGGCCCCCACAGCGCACGCCAGTCCTCAAGAGCCTGGCGGTACGCAAACCATCTCAGCGTCACGGACTCCACTCTGTCTCCGCTCCCAGCCTGAGTCTGTGAGTACCCCCACGCGTCCATTTCCGCCAGTATGTTAAATGGCGGAAAGCGGGCCAGGATCGTGGCCGCCTCAAAAGATATTGTCCGGTATCCCCTTACAACCCTGATGGATATTTTGCGCTGGACGCTATTGAGCTTCGCTCTGAGGCGTTGAACGCTGGACAGCCTGCGCGACCACACCGGTGCACCATACAGGGCTATGGAACGCACGACCCCCGCATATAGGCGGCCGACTCCTTCCTGTGGCCCCCCGAGATTCGGTAGCAAACCGTGCATGGCACCCGCTACTTTTTGTACTCTGGGGACCAGGCGATCAAAGTGCTCCTCAAAACCCCATTGACTGTCTAGAGTCAGACCCAGGTATTTGAGGTATCGCCCTATTTGGATGGTCGCGTCCCCCACACAGATCGACGAGCTAGGAGGTTCCAATCGCCTTGGTAGTCGATGGAACCACAGTGCCTCAGTTTTGTGGGGCGCCACCCTGAGTCCCAATTCGTGTATTTTCTCCACTACGCACGCCACGCTGATCTCTGCGAGCCTTAATGTTTCCTCAAAAGTGTCCCCTTCGGTCAACACCATGGTGTCGTCGGCGTAGCACACTAATTTGGCGCCAGAGGGAATACTGACTTGGAGAACCGCATCATAGGCTAGGTTCCAGAGAAGCGGACCCAGAACTGAGCCCTGTGGAACTCCGCAGTTCACTTGCCTTATGTGTGTTAGACCGTCGCGCCCTGTATATTGGATGGACCTATCGCTTAGATATGCCTCCACAATTTTACGCAGATATGGAGGCACATTGTGTTTAACTAATGACTCCCTTATAGCCGTCCAGGGTAGGGAGTTAAAGGCATTCACGATGTCTAGGCTCACCGCTAAAGCCACTCCTCCCCTGCTAACAGCTCTTTCCGAAAAGGTGCGAACTTGTAAGATTGCATCTACAGTCGATCGGCCTTTCCGGAACCCGAACTGGCTTTCAGACAAGTCGGGGCCCACCCTCGACAGGTGTTCACTGAGGCGGGCGGCAATAATTCGCTCAAACACTTTTCCTGCCTCGTCCAATAAACATACGGGGCGGTATGCTGACGGGGAGTCCTTGGGTCTGCCTTCCTTTTTAAGTAGAACTAGCCGTGCTTCTTTCCAGCTAGTTGGGAACACGCTTAAGAGAAGGCAACTGTTAAATAATCGCCTTAGACTGTTATCTAAAAACTCCAGAGCTAAGATCCATGCGCGGCCCGGAATCCCATTAGGGCCAGGTGCTGTATTTCGGCTTGCAAGGCACTTAATTGCACGTGTGAGCTCCTCTTTCGATACCTCTAGTTCCTCAGACCAGATTGTGCAGTCTTGCGGTGCTGGAGTGTTTGATAAGCTGTTCTGCGACCTGGGAAAGAGTGTATCTACAACTCTGCCTACTAAATCTGGGTCCAGGGTTTCCGTTAGTGGAGGAACCCACGGTCTAAGTTTGCCTAGTACGAATTTATACGGGCGCCCCCATGGGTCCCTTTCGAGCCCATCAAGAAGCTCCTTCCAGCATTTCGCCTTTGCCTTCGCTATTGCGGCCTGCAGAGCTTTTGTAGCAGCTCGGTAAGCAGCGTAAGCAATCGCAATTGCTCCGGCTGTAGAACGTCGTCGTCGTCTGGCCCTTGTATATTGGCGTCAAGTCGCTCTACCTAACTAATAAATCTCTCTGATAACAATTAGACTGTCCAGGAAGCAAGTGTTTAAATTTCCATTAGCTGCTCTGGATTGTACTCAAGTTGATATAATTGGTTGCGCTTTTTCCAATTCAATATACGACCTTTCACCTTTGTCATTAACTGTGGCTCTTTTCATGGTTAGGATTAATTTTTTCTCAAAAATGGACTTAAAATATTACAAAAAAAGTTTTTTAACGCTTTATTTAAATTCAAATGTTTTTTATTCAAATAAACTTTTACAAGTTTTGAATCGTCAAGTGAATATGCCACTGGTTCGGAATGATTTTCCTAGCGAGAAGAACCAGCAAGAAACTCGGTGGTTACTCTTTTTAAATAAATATTTCATTTACAATTATTATATTAATGTATACATAAGTAACCGCTGTCCTTAGCATTGCTGGAGTGATCAAATCCATGTTCCTCTATCAATTACATAATCTTCAACAGTATAATAAGTTTTTTCAGGAGCATACTTTTAATGGATTTCTTAAATGTGTGTATTGTGTATAAGAAAGTTTAAAACAGATTGTGGAATTTTGTTATCGAAAAGAATTCTCATTCCCACGAATGACCTTCCGACTTTTTTGAGGCGGAGTGATGGAGGCACGAGCCTATTACAGCTTCTAGTGTGTCTATCGTGCAAATTGCATTTTTTTTGTAAATTAGGGATGTGCTGTTTAACAAAAATTATATTACTGTAAATATATTGCGAGGCTACAGTTAGAATACCAATTTCTTTAAATTTCTCTCTAAGGGAATCAGGCGGTTTTAAATTATAAATTGCACATATTGCCCTTTTTTGAAGTAGAATTTTTTTTGAATATCTGCCGCTTTACCCCACAGTAAGATTCCGTAAGACATAATGCTATGAAAATAAGCAAAATATACAATCCTGGCAGTTTCGATGTCAGTAATTAAGTGTCGAATCTTTCTGACAGCGTAAGCAGCAGAACTAAGCTTGCCAGCAAGCATTGATATATGGGGTAAGCTTTGCGTCTAAGGTCACCCCCAGAAACACTGTAGTATCTTCTATTTTCAACATAACATTATTTACCATTAGTTTTATATCACTTGTGGATCTGGTATTCGGCAATGCGAACTCAATACATTTAGTTTTTTTTTTATATTTAAAAGTAGAATGTTTAGAAGAGACCCAAAATGGAGCCTTGAGGAACACCCATTAGTGAGGCTGATCCGGATGACTTCACATCATTGATACATACTGTTTGAATGCGATCACTGAGGTAGGAAGCAATGAGGCCAAGCGCAGTGTTTTTGACTCCACAGTAGTTCAATTTAACTAAAAGTATCTCGTGTTGAACGCAATCGAATGCCTTAGAAAAAACACAGAAAACACCAATAGCATTCTGTGATTTCTTCCACGCATCGAATATATGTTTTAACAGCATTGTGCCCGCATCAATTATTGATCGACCTTTAGTAAAACCATACTGCTCAGAGTAAAGAATTGTAGTACTTTTCACTTCAGTGGAGAAGAAACATAGGATAAAGTGTAACGGTTTAATAAAACTGTCTGACTGATAGGCAAAAGCTGGCTAGTGCCTGCTTGAAGCAGGAAATTTTACTTATAAATTTTGCAAAGTAGCCTGAAGTCATAATATTTATTCTTCAAAAAACCCGGAATAATATGTAGATGAAAAATATTATATACTTAACAAACAGAATAACAACTGAATAACATACAAAATACAAATTAGGGTTTTTGGGGCTCGTTTTGTGTTTTTTGTGATTTCATTATTATCACAATTTCCTTGTGACGAATTTACTCAATCTGTGGCCTATTTTCTTTTACATTTGTTGTGCCTTATCTGGTAAGGCTTTTTACATGGTTTTGGTTTTTAGTTGTGATTTGAGAGTAGCTCAGATATTTTTTTTGGACGAAAGCTACATTCAAACTTCAAACATCACTTCCGCAGTCTCTCATAGGAGAGAGGGTATTGGAGCTTTGTCCCACCACGATGCTCCTATTTCTAGCCAGAAAAACCCAATGCTCAAGTATGGCCCGACCCGGGACCGAACCCTGGCCCTCGTCGGCCGCACGCGGGCTGTAGTGGTAATATTTGAAACTACTACAATATAGGAAAATCTTTTGCAAACTCATTTTCAAAAATGGAATGCCGCGTATGTTTCTTTTTCTTTCTTCAACAGCGCGTAAAGTTTTCACGCACAATTTTTTTATTCATGGAATATGACTAAATTCTCAGACTCACGCAGTCTATAACTTTTTCAGTTTACGCCGCCGCCTGAACAAATGTGACGTCACGTGTCAAATTAGTTACGGTCGCGTACATCAATGCTTTTGATTGGCGCCTGGTATTGAGAGGCCTCTCGGCTGGAAACAGACGCGCTATCCGCCAATGGGATGCTCGAATTCCTTTTTTCAATTTTTAAGACTGTCCAAATCATTGATGTATAATTTTAGGTCCAAATAGTTTTATATAATATACTAGCTGATGCCCGCGACTCCGTCCGCGTGGATTGAGGTCTTTTAGGGGTATGAAAAATAGATAGTAGATTCTCAGACCTACTGAATATGCATATAAAATTTCATAAAAATCGTTCAAGCCGTTTCGGAGGAGTATGGTAACTACCATAGTGACACGAGAATTTCACATAATAAAAATGTTATGATGAATTGACTGTTCTGCGAATGGGTTAAACGTAATAAAAATTACGAATACATATGTATGTTTTACTCACGTACTCGTATGCTACGTAAATGAGTGACTTACGAAATCTAATCAGTGTTGTCTTAGAAGGGCGCGTTTGGAACTCTCGTAGCTTTAGTTTACGATACCGTGGTTAATTATCAGCATCACTTCATATACTTTGTAAACGTGACGTTCAGAAGGTGTACTTTGTAGGTACCTGGTTTGAATAAAAATATACTTTGAGTTTGAGTCGTTTATCGTATGTAAATCACAGTTATGTAAGTTACTTTTATTATCTACTTACGTAAAACCCTACAAGTGTTATTGTGTGTAAGCCCGGCGTCTCTGCAAGCACCATCGACCTCAATTTACGTAGCCGGTCCTGTCAAACAAAGAATGTGGACTTTTTTTACTAACGCCATCTAGTCTGAAAAGCGGGACAGCGCTATGGCGGGGACAAGGACAGGCTTATACAGGTGTGGAGCCAGTGGCGTGCAATAGAAGCATAAAGTCGCTGCTTACCCAAATGGAAATACGTCAATGCAAATTTTTCTTCAAAACAGCTAATAAATAGGTAACTAATGCCTACCCTAGCTTTAAAACCTGTGTACGCCACTGTGTGGAGCGTGGTCTTCAGATCGGACGCCCAATTTTTTTCTATGAAAGAGCCCATCTAGTATAAATCGATGGCAAGCACACCTAAGATAGTTATTACACTAAGGAGGTATATCATTACATTAGAAGATTGTTAAAAGTTTCTCGCGCGCCGCAATTATGACGACCTCCGTGGCGCAGTGTGCGCGCTGTTGTCTTAACATGCCCGCCTCACGAGGTCCCGGGTTCGATCCCCGGCGGGGTCAATTTAGGAATAGAATTTATTTATAATTTCCGAATTTTTCCTGGTCTGGCCTGGTGGGAGGCTTCGGCCGTAGGTAGTTACCACCCTGCCGGCAAAGACGTGCCGCCAAGCGATTTAGCGTTCCGGTATGATGCCGTGTAGAAACCAAATAGGGTTTAATATAACTGCCATGCCCCTAACAGGTTAGTCCGCTACCATCTTAGACTGCGCCATCACTTACCATCAAGTGAGATTGCAGTTAAGGGCTAACTTGTAGCAGTAAAAAAAAAACTGCGGATAGTATCGGAGTCGCGAAGTTTCCCTACTGCGATTCCGCTCGGTGTGCGGCGGCGGGGCTACTCATGAAATTAAATTACGTCGAACCGACAAGCTTACCTTAAACTCGTCGCTTTTTAAAAAGTCTCAGCCAAAGACTAGACGGGCTTATGTTAACAAGATACTGCGAAACATGTTATTTATTTATCTATAGGTACTAATATTATAAATGCGGGGGCTAATAATACAATTGGGGGAGGCCTGCGCCGAGGAGGCGACTTCTAATAATAATAATAATACAATGTATGTGTAATAATAATGTAATGTGTATAATACAATAATAATGTAATGAAAAAAATAACAACAACAATGTAAAGTGGCAGTAGAAATAAAGGCTTTTTTTTATAGGTACTAATTATTATAAATGCGAAAGTTTGGATGGATGGATGTTTGTTACTCAATCACGCCAGTTTGGTTGAACGGATCTGGATGAGATTTTGGCACAGAGATAGATTATAGTCTGAAATACTGCGATCGTCTTGTATGGATTAAGTTTTTTTTAGTACCGCAAGAACTCCTTAATTAACGGGATAAAAAGAAGCCTATGTCCTTCCCCGGATACAACATGTCTGTACCAAATTTCATCATAATTGATTGAAAAGATGGGGCGTTAAGGCGTAGCAGACAGACATACAGACACACATTCGCATAAATAATACTAAATAGTGCCCGCGACTTCGTCCGCGTGGATTAAAGTTTTATGATTCCCGCAAGAACTCCTTAATTATCGGGATAATAAGAAGCCTATGTCCTTCCCCGGGATACAACATATCTGTAAATTTCATCAAAATTGGTTGAAAAGATTGGGTGTTAAAGCGTAGCAGACAGACACACTTTTACATTATTTATTTATTTATTTATTTATTTACGTTTATAATATTAGAATGGATTTAAACCGCACTTTTTTTGTCTCATCTGTCAGTTACAAAACTCATCATTTCGGCAAACATATCGCAATATTGCTGAAGGCGAACTTTCCCGTTTCATGCGAGTCTGATGCGAAGTTTTGTTTTTCATCGTGAAATGCATTTACATGCTTATGAAACTAAAACTTTTGTCTTTTAAGAGTTGAGTCAAATCAAATAAATGTATTTCAAAGGCATATTTACATTTTACACAAAAATTAAAACTAAAAACTAAAAACCTAATCTAAAAGACCGCTACCAGTGGGCAGCATGATTTTCTTTGATTTTGATTTTCTTTTAAGATAATAATATTATAACGGAAATTTGACCACATTAGCCAATAGCGCCGGCAACTTAAGTGGTTAACGGTGAGTGATAGGCGTAATGTTCATGTCCTTTCCCTTCTGTTCTCTTTAATCCCTCATCTCCTTCATATCTCAAAGAAGGTTTCTCATTTCTAGGTTCAAACTCTTTTTACCCTTTCAGCCTCCGGTCGAAAAGCGATAACAAGCTTGCAATACCCTCATCTCGCTCCCGTTGTTACAGTGAGTATTTTACTGTAAAAGCAGTCATATTATGGAATGCATTACCCCGAGAAATTCGTCACTCCGAATCGATAAATATATTTAAACGTTTAAAAAATCATTATCTATCTATGTTTTCTAGTTGTGAGTGTATGATAACAATATATATTTTATAATATATATTATATTTATTTATTGTAGTATCTATATTTGCGTAATTTATATTATGTAAACTATAGTATGTATGTTTATGTAAGTATATTTTATACTTTTGTTATTTTTTATTTTTCTTTTATGTGCATCGACCACATGAGCTCCTAGACCCAGTGTCATCAGCTTTGTACGCTCGGGTTGCCTTTAAAAGATTACTCCAGTGATAAGGCCGCCTTTGCGCATTACCACAGTTTCCTGTCTTCTGTATTGTATGCATAATTTTGTACCTATGTGTTAAGTTATGTGTGATGCAATGAAGACTTATACTACTACTACTATGTAATGCAATATAGCTTTAAGCGGTGTGATAAAAGAATTCATACTTCCACTAATATTATAATTGCAGTAGTCTGTCTGTCTTCAAGCCCGAGAGTTCCCGATAATGTTGTCAAACGTGTGTGAAGATTGCCAATTCGCGTAACCAGCATGGTGGACATTCTTACTAAGATTATAAATGCGGAAGTGTGTCTGTCTGTTTGTATATCTGCTACGCTTTCGATGCCCATATTTTCAAGCGATTTTATGAAATTTGGTACTGAGATAGGTTGTATCCCGGCAAAAGATGTATGCTTCTTTTCATCCCGGAAAATTAGGCATTTTTTTCGGAAAAAATTATCCACGCGTACGAAGTCGCGGGCATTCTAAATCAGGAAACTATACAAAATGCATTATAGCTATTTCATTTGATACCGAAAGTCAGTGATCAGGCGTCCCCCAGGTAGCCAATTATGCGACCCCCGGCGTCGCCCGCCCTAACGAGATGTCAAACTTTTTGCCGCACACCCTTTGTTGGTGGGATTTATGTGTACCGAGCGAATACGTTTGGTAGAAGCGCATTTTTCTGGGAATATGTGCTTATTTGGCTATACCATTACATAATGCATAGGATTCTGTTACTTTTGTCTGAGAATTTTACCTATGCAGTGTTTTTTAAAACATAAAAAATATCTTCCATAATACATATGACGACGAAGATCTCTCTTATAAATCCGTATTGTTTTAATATTGTTGACGTTTGTGTTTTAGAATTATAATCTTTATAATAGGGACGTTATGGTACGTGAAACTGTTATTTTGAAATATTACTGCTTTAAGCGATGGTAGTAACCCCTCCAGGATCAATCGACTAGTCTAGTCGACACCTGCCTATTGAAAACACGGAGTTGAAGAACGTCTAGAGTACGTGTGAAAAGTAAAAAAAAAAAATTTAAAAGAACAAAAGTTTTTCAGTATTATGTAGAAAAAAATCCATAAAGAGGTTATGAGTAATTAATATTGATAAATTCCCTGATGCTTGGAAGAATGCTGAAGTTGTTCCTCTTCCTAAAAAGTCTAACCCTTCTTCTGTAAATGATTTTCGTCCCATTTCTATTTTGCCTTTCCTTTCAAAAATCCTCGAGAAGTTGGTCTATCAACAGCTAAATTTATTCCTAAATAAGAACTTACTTCTCAGTCCATTGCAGTCTGGATTTTGTCCCGGTTATAGTACGGCTACAGCGTTAGTAAAAGTTACCGATGATATTAAGTGGGCGATGGACAATAAACAGCTCACAATTTTAACCTTGCTTGACTTCAGTAATACGTTTAATACCGTGAATTACGACATTTTGTTGAGACTGTTGCGTTCTATTAACATAGCTCCATCGGTGATCGACTGGTTTGGGAGTGACCTCAGAGGTCACTCCCAAACCAGTCATGTTTCATCATGGTGTGATGTGACGGCTGGGGTACCTCAGGGTGGCGTGTTGTCTCTTTCACTGTTTGCTATCTTCATTAATTCTATTACTCCGTACATTTCTTCTCTCTACCACATGTATGCAGATGATATCCAAATTTATCGCTCTGCAGCCCTAGGTGATCTAGATGCTGCTGTTTCTGCCATTAATAACGATCTAGCTGCAGTTGCCGAATGGAGTAAGCAGTATGGGCTACATATTAATCTAGCGAAATCACACACAATTATCATTGGCAGTCCCGGATACATTGCAAAACTTGATTTGCGAGGCCTATCCTCGGTCTGCTTTAATGGCTTTATCATTCCATACTGTGATTCTGTTAAAAATCTTGGTATATATTTAGATTCACAACTGTCCTGGTCTGTGCATGTTAAAGTGTTGAGTAGGAGGACATTTGCAACGATGAACTCTTTGCAACGGTTGCGCTCTGTCTTGCCAATCCCAACTAAAGTTATGTTGGCACATTCTCTCCTTCTCTCTATTCCCGATTATGCTGACGCAAGCTATCTTAACTTGACTGAGGAAAAACTTAACAAGCTTGAGCGACTCCAAAATCTTGCCATACGGTTCATATTTGGTTTGCTTAAATATGACCACATATCCGAATTTCGTCAAGAGCTCAAGTGGCTCCCTATTCGCCGTCGCCGGGATTTGCATGTACTTTCTCTTCTGTATTGTATGCTATTTCACTTGAATACTCCTTCCTACCGAAAGGAGAAATTCAGTTTTCTTGGAGTGCAATCCGACTTAAGACCGTGCCGTACTTTAACACTGAAAATCCCTCCTCATAAAACGAAGTTTTATACAAACTCATTCGCTGTGCAAGCTACTGAGCTTTGGAATGCACTTCCACTGACCATACGCCGGTCAAAGTCACTAGACATTTTCAAAAATGCTGTAAAAACTATTATCTTTCAAACTGAATTATAGTATATATATTAGTCTATTTATATATATATATATATATATATATATATATATATATTATATAATAATATGTTACACAATATTGTTTTAATAATGTTTATTATTGGTTTATGTATTAGTATGTAGATATTCGAATGTATGTATGTTATAGGATGTCACCACCTGCAATGCTTTTTTCCTTATTTTTTCCTATTCCTAAGGTTGCCTGGTAGAGATCGCTAGTAAGCGATAAGGCCGCCTTTTGTATCATGTCTGTGTTTTTTTTCTATATTCTTTTTGTTTTTTTTTTATCTTTATGGTGGTACAAATAAAGAGTATATAATAATAATAGATAATAATTATATTTCAAATAAATTTACGATATTTGTGAAATGGTGATAATAAAAATAACCCAGTTGAGTTTGTGGACTCTTCTCAGACCCAGGCGCGTTCGGAACTCTCGTAGCTTTATTTTGTACACTTGATGTTCTTAAAATGGTACAGTGTAGGTACTAATTTCGAATGAACATATTATGACTTTGACTTTAAATTAACCTACTGGTATAGGTATATATCTACTTTTTCCGTTTAATATAAAGATGAAGTCACAAATTTTGATCTCAAGCGTCAACATGGAGTTCCGTCACCCTAGTTCCCCAGATCAATTGAGCATATCAAATCGAATCGCGCATCATCTATGAAGGTCCAGCAGAATGACATTCGCAAACAAAATGGCGAACCAACGAACCGAGCCACTGGTCAGCGCCGTGAAATAAGATTTCCCTTCTTTTACATTTTAATATCAGAATAAATATGGGGGTAAATATGATAAATGATTTATTTATTTCACGTAGGACAACTTGTATCACTTATTTATATATCAACTTTTATTCAAGTTACTACCTTAATCTACCGTCTTTATTTAGTCTTTTTTGTTGTAGTGAAACTTCTTAAGAATCTTTGTGATTTGAAAATTCGATGAAACGAAAAAGCGACACCAAAAAGAGACAAACATATTCATAAAAAATAGGATTTAGCCTGGAGAATCAGATAGAATACAAGTTATATTTATCTCATTCTCTCGTAGGCTAGTTTTCTGAAGTTCACTTCTGCCGTGTGTGAATTGTATACACACATTTTTTTAACGGCCTCGACCTTCGTCGGTTTAGTGTTTAGCGCGTTCAGCCCCCACAGTAAGAAAGATGCTGGTGTTTTTTATCCACTACAAGTTAGACAAAATATTATGATCATCAAACTTACGTATGTTATTATAAGGTACATTGAGACGTTGCAACAAAACCATATTACAAACGGCACAGAGTCGTACGTAAAACGCTTAATTGCGAGCCTGATCCGCACTATTGACACGGGCGCGTCACCCGTGATTGTAGTACGTTGTCATCATCAAAGTTAGCGAGGCGCAATTGCCAAGTGCAGAGACGTCTTCACCGATTAGAGCGGCTATACAGTAGATTTATTTTCTAGCAATATATTTTTGACGCCTATCGAAATTCTTTATTCCAGCTGTTTGAATTACTGGATTATTTGAATAACGGGATAGTTCACTTCATTTCGTGAGAGTCTCTATTTTGACAATCCATTAAATCATATTCATCTCAAGTTTCGTGCGTCATCAAACCAGCACTGCTACCGTCCACATCCAGATGCATCCACTGCTATCACGTTCACAAATTATGCATAATTTTTTCCTTAGAATATTAAACTTACTTTCCCTTCGAAAATATGACATGGTTGAGTTCATTTCTGCGCTAGAGACGTGTTGTTTATATGCGTGTGCACTGTGCAACTTACCATTCTTCCTGAAGGGGGTTTACAATATATTTGTTTTGATAATAATTATAATTGCTCTAAATAATTGCAGGTCGTTAAAATACTCTCACTGAGTTTTTTAACGAATTTGATCCCGTTGAAGTTAACTGCCCTTTATATGCAAGTGATAGAGTGCCAGCTTACAAGCCGAAGTTAACGTTGACGTGATTTAATGGGAAGAAAATAGCGAACTTGACACTTTGACCAAAAGCAGCCAATTGGCTTTTTCTTTATGATTTGCGCCTTTGTCCTATCTATATCATCAATTTGGCAGTTAAACGTCTGTGTCAGCGAGTAATATTTGCATACACCCCGAGGCCTGCGAGATGACGCAAACAGCGCCGCCATAGTTATGTAAACTTTAATTTTCGTACCGTTTTCATATCTACACCACAATGAGAATTTCGGCAAGACCTATGTGTATATTTGAACAACTACTTGGTACGATTTTCCTAGATAATATGAATACATTATTATTCATACACCGAACTCTATTGTATTCGGTCAGCAACCGTCATAAAACTCAAACTTAAACTCAAATCTTTTTTATTCAAGTAAACTTTGACAAGTGCTTTTGAATTGTCGAATAAATTCACTACTTCGGCATACCATTCCTACCGAGAAAAACCAGCAACAAACTCGGTGGATGCTCTTTTGAAAAAAAAATTACAATTGATATAACAAGCAATTAAAAATGCTAGTTGAAATTTAAATAGTTGCCACCATTACCATGACTAAATTTAAATAGTGACCATCTGCGGAGGAACGTGGGAACCCACCCTTATTATTGCGGCTTAGCTGTCTTGTACCTATTGCAATGAAGTTGGAACAACACTGACTAATTTGAATTGCAAGTTCACAAATCTTACACCAAACTTCACTTAAACAAACACCGGCTATTAAAAAATAAGTTCTCCCGAATCGCACGCCAATTTGGTACCTCTTGCGCCTAACAACCATCGTCGAGGTGTCACAGAGACGTCTTACAAATAATTCAGCGAGAACTTTAGGCGCAAATACCGGCTTATGTTAATTTGGAAGCTGTTCCAACATTCAAATCCGTTCTTGGAGTGTCTCGAATGCGGACCCCGCTACGGGAGTTTTACTTTGCTTATGCTGAATTGAATATCTTTTGGTGGGTGAAGAATGTATTTACGTCGCTTCAGTATTCCTTTGTCTAGCGACTAGCAAATGCCCGCGACTTGATCAGCGTGAATTGAGTTTATCTCTTTAATTTTTTTTAAAGTAGCCTATGTGTTATTCACTAACCAAAAAACCTCAATCCACGCGGACAAAGTCGAGGGCATCAGCTAGTATAAAACACAAAGCGTATAAAAAACCGACATGACAGAATAATATTATTATGTTTGGCATTAGTACGGTTTGTAATAATTATTGTCAGTAGGTACTCTTGTGAAAACTGGGCATATTGAATAGAGAATTCAAATTGCGAGCGGCCGAAGTCCATATTGAATCGAGCCATCGGAAGGTCGGACGCGGGTCGGATGTACCCCTGACCTTCGTCACTCGCCGCTGAGCCTATTATTAAGGGTAAAATATATAGTACAGATTGATTTCCTTTATAGGATAGCAACTATTTACCAACGTATTGGTACCTATGTTTTTTTAAAAATATACTACAAGTTAGCCCTTGACTGCGATCTAACCTGATGGTAATTGACGATGCAGTCTAAGATGGTAGCGGGCTAATCTGTTAGGGGTATGACAGTTATACAGGGTATACCTGAGTCGATTTCTACACGGCATAGTACCGGAACACTTGATCGCTTGGCCAAGCTAGTTAACTAGCTAGCCAGGGCCGAAGCCTCCCACCAGACCAGACCAGAGAAAATTAAAAAATTAAAAAATCCCAAATTGACCCTGTCGGGAATCGAACCCGGGACCTCCCACCATTGGTACCTACTACAACGTGGAATGCTATTATTATAATGCACTGTAGTCTCGACAAAAATGCATAATATCTTACTAATATTATAAATGCGAAAATGTGTTTGTTTCTTGGATTGTTGGATTGTCCTTTAATCATGTCGCAACAGAGCAACGGATCGACGTGATTTTTTGCATGAGTATAGTTGAAGATCTGGAGAGCGCCGGTTCAGGCTACTTTAAAATTAAGGAGTTCCTGCGGGAATTAACAAACTTATTCCACGCGGACATCAGCTAGTTACAAATAATTTGCACCTTCACAGGCTAAAAACAGACCGCCACGCCGCGCGCCGTCTGGAACCAAGAAGACACTTTCATTTGCACAGCTCAAAGGCAAAATTAAATCTTTAAATTGGAACCTTTACGAAATTGAATCAGCCGGCTGGATATTTGCTGAGGTAGTCAAACTGATCGCGAAAGTGCTAGGCGAGATTTTAATCGAATCTATGGGGATGATCCCCGCGTAAAGCACAACTTTGATTGCTTGCTGAGATAATGGAATTGCTTCCCAGTTTAACATTATAGCTTTCAAGGAATGCTTGCCGTTGCTTTTGCTAGACCGCCGCCACCTGACTGAGCAAAAATGATCGAAGCTTGTATGAAATGGTAGAAGATTACTTCTTAAAGGCAAGCAGGTGTAAACGGTGTTTTATTATTAAAGGAAAGGTAAGTCATCGTCGTCGTCTCAACCTATAGACGTCCACTGCTGGACGAAGGTCTCCTGCGTGGATCGCCACAAAGCGCGGTCTGGTGCCGCATGTTTCCAGCCGTAACAAGCTCTGGAAAGGTGAGAAGTAATGCAAGCAAAACCTTCCCACTTCACACTAATATTATAAATACGAAAGTGTGTTTGTTTGTTGGTTTGCCCTTCAATCAAGCCCTACCGGAGCAACGGATCAACGTGATTTTTGGCATGGGACCTGAGGACCTGAGTTGAGGACCTGGAGGGCGACATGGGCTACTTTTTATCCCGAAAAATTAAGGGATTCTCGTGGTAATAAAAAAAAATTAGACCATGTAGACGAAGTCGCGGCCAACTCACTAGTTGTCAATATTTCTGCAATAGGGTAGAAGTCAGATTAAATAGTGAAAGACAAAATGTTTTTTAACTAAACAAACTTTCACAAGTGCTTTTGAAACGTCACGTGAATCTATATCAGCGGCACGCTATGATGGCCGGTTTGACACATTACAATAGTGATGTGGAATGTCAATTTATTCTCGAACAAAAAACAATTAAGTTTTGTTTTTGTACCTGATTAAATAGGTTTAATAAAACAAAAATGTATATGTTTATTTAATTTATTTGAACGAACTGAATATTTGAACGAAAATGAATATACATACTTTATATGCACACAAGAAACATATGAATACAAAAGATACCAAAAAAGGTGCCACAAAAGGCCATAATTAATCAGATTCGTCCATACTACTATTTTCACTGTCGTCACTGCTATCATCACATACATTAATAATTATATGTTCGTTTTCTATAATATTATCTATTTTCACATCTCTTTCATAATCTTCCCTTATTAATTTAACAGTTCTATTCACAACCTTTTCCCAGTCTCCTTTAGTCACATGTTCACAAGCTTCTTCTAATAATTTTAGCATTTTTTTTGTGGTAAATGGGGGTTCTGTATTGTGTCTTGCAGCATATCCCTTAATTTGAGCCCACACCAACTCAATCGCATTATACTCACAATGGTAAGGCGGTAACCGAATAACTCTGTGCCCATGTTCTAATGCTATTTCGTCAATGACGTATCGGATCTTGGTTGGTTTGTTTTCTTTTAAAAGACGTACTAATTCCGCTTTTAACATATTCATGTTTGCATCTACGCCATTTTTACGAAGCCATGCGACGATATCAGCTTTCTTTTGGGATTGGGCAGGTGGCTTGTCAATTTGCATCGAGTGGTATGGGGCGTTGTCCATAATTATAATAGATGGTTCAGGGAGGCTACACAACATTGAGGTAAACCATTCAGTAAACTTTTCTCCATTCATGTCTTCATGATAGTCTCCAGTGGTTTTTGACGCAAAAGCCATGAGAGAACCTTCGACAAACCCGTTGATGGTTCCGGCGTGACAAATTATAAGTCGCGATCCTTTTCCTACAGGAACTTTGGAAGTAGATGCTGCTGTGTCATCGTTCCAAGAACGGCCTACAGTATGGTTAGCATTAAGCCATGTTTCATCCAAGAACACAACATTTTGCCAATTTTTGATTTCTTTCACTTGCCGTAAAAAAGTATACCTTGCCATCGCTATATCAAATCTTTCCATCAATATTTTGCGTTTGTTACATTTTTTGTATCGAAATCCAATGGTCTTCAAAATCTTCGTTAAAGAACTTTCCCCACCGAAGAATAATCCAGCTTCCTTCAGTGAATGCACCAACTTTTTTCTTGTTGGATACTCCTTCCAAAACTATATCACAATCGCATTGCACTGACAGTTTATACTTTTCGAAGCAACGTCAATTCGAAACTGCTTTGTTTTGCATTGAGCATTGACGCGAGTTTGCCGGAGGTAGTAGTTGTGCTAGCCAGCGATCCTATGTGACGATCGTATTAGATTCCATTTTTAAAAATTTATTGATATTTTTTTGCGATTTCAGAGGTTTGTCCACATAGTGAAAATTGTTCATATTCACAAGTACATTCACCCCTTAAATGGTGCAAACTGATTTTTCTACACTTGTATACATTTAAGAAATCAATTTAATAAATAAATTTTGAGTCCTAAACCTAAAACTACATTCGATAAAATTTATGAATCTCTGCACATCACTATCGTCAATAAAGTAATACAATTATTTCCTTCAAAGTCGTTATCAATTAATACGGAACTTCATGAGCGGACAAACGTCAAACCGGCCATCATAGCGTGCCGCTAGTTTAATGACAATTAAAAATTCTGAAACGTGGTTTACTTCACAAGTCGGCACTCAAGGACGCGGCAGAATTTTGTCCTGCAAACGCCGCGTGTTGCTGTCGCGCACTTGACGCTCTGTTTGGACACACCTTAAGACTGCTTTTATTGTGTTTTAATGTCACGTTTGATCAGTAACTACTATAATTTTTTTTTCAAAATTGACATTTCTGACGTACTAACACGATTTGCTATTTATCATTAATCTAGCGGCACGCTATGATGGCCGGTTTGACACATTACAATAGTGATGTGGAATGTCAATTTATTCTCGAACAAAAAATAATTAAGTTTTGTTTTTGTACCTGATTAAATAGGTTTAATAAAACAAAAATGTATATGTTTATTTAATTTATTTGAACGAACTGAATATTTGAACGAAAATGAATATACATACTTTATATGCACACAAGAAACATATGAATACAAAAGATACCAAAAAAGGTGCCACAAAAGGCCATAATTAATCAGATTCGTCCATACTACTATTTTCACTGTCGTCACTGCTATCATCACATACATTAATAATTATATGTTCGTTTTCTATAATATTATCTATTTTCACATCTCTTTCATAATCTTCCCTTATTAATTTAACAGTTCTATTCACAACCTTTTCCCAGTCTCCTTTAGTCACATGTTCACAAGCTTCTTCTAATAATTTTAGCATTTTTTTTGTGGTAAATGGGGGTTCTGTATTGTGTCTTGCAGCATATCCCTTAATTTGAGCCCACACCAACTCAATCGCATTATACTCACAATGGTAAGGCGGTAACCGTATAACTCTGTGCCCATGTTCTAATGCTATTTCGTCAATGACGTATCGGATCTTGGTTGGTTTGTTTTCTTTTAAAAGACGTACTAATTCCGCTTTTAACATATTCATGTTTGCATCTACGCCATTTTTACGAAGCCATGCGACGATATCAGCTTTCTTTTGGGATTGGGCAGGTGGCTTGTCAATTTGCATCGAGTGGTATGGGGCGTTGTCCATAATTATAATAGATGGTTCAGGGAGGCTACACAACATTGAGGTAAACCATTCAGTAAACTTTTCTCCATTCATGTCTTCATGATAGTCTCCAGTGGTTTTTGACGCAAAAGCCATGAGAGAACCTTCGACAAACCCGTTGATGGTTCCGGCGTGACAAATTATAAGTCGCGATCCTTTTCCTACAGGAACTTTGGAAGTAGATGCTGCTGTGTCATCGTTCCAAGAACGGCCTACAGTATGGTTAGCATTAAGCCATGTTTCATCCAAGAACACAACATTTTGCCAATTTTTGATTTCTTTCACTTGCCGTAAAAAAGTATACCTTGCCATCGCTATATCAAATCTTTCCATCAATATTTTGCGTTTGTTACATTTTTTGTATCGAAATCCAATGGTCTTCAAAATCTTCGTTAAAGAACTTTCCCCACCGAAGAATAATCCAGCTTCCTTCAGTGAATGCACCAACTTTTTTCTTGTTGGATACTCCTTCTGTAAATAGTAGCCGTAAACATGTCTTCGGATAGCATCGGCATCAAAGCTATCGATGCCTACGACTGGTTTTGCTCGTTTTCTCTTTTTTGGTGTGTGAAGTTTATTTTCTTCTGTGCCAGTCTCGCCATATTTTTTTTTAGTTATCCGTCTAACAGTTCGTTGTCCAATATTAAGCGCATCAGCTACGCGTTCAACCACTGACGTTATAGGTAAAATTGGCCCTCCATTTTGAGCTTCACGATCGAAATAGTTACGAAGGCGTATTACGAACTCACGTGTCTGACTATTTAGAACAGTTCTCTGCGTACGTTCGGTCATATCGACGAAATCCACAACAAAGGGCTTGAACAGAGTCCAAATTAACGAGCAAGGGTCAACAGTAATGCAGTATCAATATTTGAAATCCAAAGCCAGGTCAAAACTATATCACAATCGCATTGCACTGACAGTTTATACTTTTCGAAGCAACGTCAATTCGAAACTGCTTTGTTTTGCATTGAGCATTGACGCGAGTTTGCCGGAGGTAGTAGTTGTGCTAGCCAGCGATCCTATGTGACGATCGTATTAGATTCCATTTTTAAAAATTTATTGATATTTTTTTGCGATTTCAGAGGTTTGTCCACATAGTGAAAATTGTTCATATTCACAAGTACATTCACCCCTTAAATGGTGCAAACTGATTTTTCTACACTTGTATACATTTAAGAAATCAATTTAATAAATAAATTTTGAGTCCTAAACCTAAAACTACATTCGATAAAAT
This sequence comes from Erebia palarica, assembly GCA_964035005.1. Taxonomy (NCBI): domain Eukaryota; kingdom Metazoa; phylum Arthropoda; class Insecta; order Lepidoptera; family Nymphalidae; genus Erebia; species Erebia palarica. The sequence continues at coordinate 17,776,396 of OZ035989.1, forward strand.
TTATGAATCTCTGCACATCACTATCGTCAATAAAGTAATACAATTATTTCCTTCAAAGTCGTTATCAATTAATACGGAACTTCATGAGCGGACAAACGTCAAACCGGCCATCATAGCGTGCCGCTAATATAATACTGGTTCGAAATGCACTCATTGAAATTCTTCGAAAACAATAAGTACCTAATCCATTGTCAAAAGTTTATAGTATTAATGTTGTTAGGGTTAATGCGACGTTTTCCAGGATAATTGCGATTCAGTCAATGAGCATAGAAACTAGCCATGTCCTTAAACTTGTGCTTAGACATACTTTCTATACCGGAATACCAAGGCGTTCCCACAGGATTTTTAGGTTAAGAGGATATTAAAAGCCAATCCGATTCAGAGTCATAGAAAATGCCAGGCGTACATCATAGGTCAGCTACTGTTTGAGACTAGTTATCGCGTCGCATCGCTACGTGTCGCGTTGCTGCGTTTGGCGCTCACCTAGCACAAAGGGGGAATCCACGAGGACGTAGTCGCGGTTATAATGTAATCCCTACTAATATTATAAATGCGAAAGTGTACCTTTCTGTCTAGCTGCTACGCTTTCACGGCCCAACTACTCAAACGATTTTACAGGTTTAATTTGTTTAGGTTTACAGATTAGACCGGGGAAGGACATAAGCTATTTTTATCCCGGAAAATTGTAGAGTTCCCGCGGAAATTAAAAAAACTCAATCCCCGCGGATGAAGTCGCGGGCATCATCTAATGATATCATGAAGAAATAATAACAATTGTTATATTTATTGTAAGCTAGACAACGTCCCCATGGAGTACACATGGTCCCTTGCACATTTTTGAACCGTTTCCAATTACACGTTCGAGGGATAATAAAGAGCGGGCGTTTGTTTCTCTCGCCCCCACTACCCGATTATTACGGCTAAATGACCGTCTTAAAGGTTTTTCGCTATGGTCCAAGTTACAAGAAAAATGCCACAGCATAAGTATCATACTAATATTATAAATGCGAAGTTGTTGGTTTATTGGGTTGTCCTCCAATCACGCCACAACGGAGCAACGGATCGACGTAATTTTTGGCATGAATATAGTTGAGGACCTGGAGAATGACATAAGCTACTTTTTATCCTGGAAAATTAAGGCTACTATCACAGTTATATCTACTAGTGGCACAGAATATGTAATAGTACCTGGAGATACTTTCGGTACTGTCATTTATAAGGTATGTCCGGTAAGGTATTTTGTTTACTTTGCGTCTAGACATACGTTGTGATTGATAGAGGTATCAAAATGAATACTTTGGCATTAGATAGCCAGAATATCGCATTAAAAATTCTGCCAGTTTCCTTCTGTTACGTAACCAACACTTACTTTGAAAAAAAAAACTAATTTTATAGGTTGAAATCTGTTGACCTGACCTTTTCCACAGGGTCCTCGTAAAGTAAGCTTTTTAATGGAATCCTAATATTAATGAATCGAATGTGAGTTTTTTTGTTCGTTGTTATGCTATCACGGCCCATCTTTTCAAACTTTATAATTTTATTATGATGAAATTAGGCTGTGTCCCGGAGAAGGAAATAGGTTAGTTATTATCCCAAAAAATTAGGAGTTACCGCGGAATTAAAAAAGAACGGATGAAGATCGGGGCATTATCTAGTCAACTATATCCACGTTTATTCTAAAGACTTAGGTCAACTCTTTATTGAAAATCTGTTTACAAAAAATAACTGAGCTAAGACAGTGACTTATAGGGATTCACAATAACACCTTCAAGGTGGAATTAATTCATTGCCTTATGCTTCCTTAGCAAGTCTCACGGACTTTAGAAGCTTCGATTTATATAATGCTATATGTTGTACGTTGCTGGTACAGGTAATATATCATATTTAAAATAAATAAAAAACACGCCTGCCCTGCCAAAAAACGAACTAAAAAAAATCTAAATTAATCTAGTTAAATTAGAATCTTATTCACATTTTAATTAAATGATATTTTTTTGTGAATCACTGGATATTGAACTATAGTGTTATATATTTTTGGAATCTACTTATCATTTTCTAGATGATGATTATATAGTAAATCTTATTTTCATTTTTTTTTCACCCCAGCATTTTTTTTAAATTTTACTAGCCTATGTCACCCAAAATAAGCTAGGGATTCTAACGATACCTCATTTATCAAAATCGGTTCAGGCGTATAGAAGTTATGTATGGTGGAATATACAAACTCCCATACATACATACATGAACCCTGAAAACAATAATATAATCCTTTTTTCAGGCAGTCGTATAACAATATACTTCTGTTTTCAGGCAGTCGTATAAAAAAGGCTGAGGACACTCGACTGAACTGATTAGCCAAAAATTGCTCCGGCATTTCTTTGGTGCCGGTCTTATAAATATTTGTGCTATATTGCCATGAGCGGAATTCTGAGATTATTCCATGGTTATTCCTGGCCTTTATCTGATGGATTATTTTTTTCATTTAATCATTTGAATATTTCAGTGGTTTACATTTGTCAGCAGAGGAATTCCGTTAGGTTATTTTTGGAATAAATAAGCCTACGACCAATATATTAGTCTCATCGTGTGTTTCATTTTAAGATTTCTATCGCTGTTTGCTTGTAATTTGAAGCAAACAATCAAAGAGGACGGGACGCAAGCACGGAAGGTCCGGTATTGCCATCGTTACAGGAACTCATCTCGCGACATACAGTATTGATAACTGAGCCTTTTAAGGTTCCGTCTTAAAATAAATAATCCTTACAGTTTCGCCGTGAATCGAAACCATTAAAAAAAACTCTTAGAGTTGAACTGTTAAATATTTGCATATTTATAGAAATCCGAGATTTAATTAATGAAATTTAAATTTTGAAAAATAATAATTTTAGTTTCATAAAATGGAGTCTTATAAAATCGATAAAAGCTTTCATAAATAAGTTTTCTTCCATTCTTCCATACACTAAAGCTTTAATAATAGAATAAAATTCAAATTTTGACCAAATAAAATTTTCAGGGAAAAGTTTCAGGAGGTAAATCGATGAAATCTTTCATACATAGATTTTGGAAGAAAAACTATCTACTATTTATGAAATAACTAGCTGGTGTCCGCGACTTTGTCTGTGTGGAGTAAAGTCTTTGATTCCCGCGGGAACTTTTTAGTTTTCCGGTATAAAAAGTAACCTATGCGCTATTCCAGACTATTATAATCTATATCTGTTCCAAATTTCATCCACATTCGTTTACCATTCTGGCATGATTGAGTTACAAAAATCTATCCAAACTTTCGCATTAATAATATTAATATAAAATAGTATAAATATAAATGACGGTCTTACTACGGAATTCTACTTGATGCTTGTTTTGAGTTGCGCCTGACTGGTTATTATTTGTAACGCCCGCCGCCCGCCGCGCATCCACCGGCAGAACTTCTGAAGGCGCCTATAACGAGCCTGCTAGTGACAATTTCCTTTGTGAGGAACGGTGTTAACACAGAAGCAAGCGGTGTATTCATGCCTGAATACTTTTCACTACAGGTACCATACTGCTAACGCATAAAGTAATACTTATGCAATATAACTCAAAATAACAGTACCTTGACGTTTCTTAAATGCATATAAATATATTATCTGAATCTCGAAAACGGCTAAAACGATTTTCATGAAAATTTGTATGCAGGGGGTTTTGGGGGCGCTGCCTGACTGGACGGGCCTGACGCGTCAACTTTGCTTATCTTTGTTAAACTGGCCCGACTTCAACATAGTGTGTAGAAATCAAAATTATTTTTTATTTACTCAACAGTGGCTTTGGAAGTCGGTTTTTTGGAAATAATATTTATTTTTAACTTTTTAAAGGAGAGTTTTTTGGAGTAAAAAAAAAAAATATTTAATAGGTTCAGAAACCACGGAGATATGCACCGACATACGATTATAAAAATACGCGCAGAATTGAGAAAGTCCTCCTTTTTTGGAAGTTGTTTAAAAAGAATGAAACAATATGGCCCTAAGCGTTGGCAGTATGACCCCAGTGGTAGAGTCACGACATTTCATGAGTGGCACAAGTCCTGCGTGAAATAAATCATAACATTTCATTATAACAATAAATCATAATATTTCATTATAACAAGGCATAGAAATACTTTTTTATTCAAATCAGGTAAAGACAAAAGTTCTGACTGACTGACTAACTCATCAACGCCTAGCCCAAACCCACTTTTTCCATTACAAGTAAACCCTCAGGTATCACTTGATAATATACATACTCAAACTAATTTTTTTTTATTAAGTTGACTTTAACAAGTGCTTTCTAATTCTAATTGATTTCTGCACGGTATCGTATAGGAACGGTAAATCGCTTGGCGGTACGTCTGAACCGGTAGGGTGGTAACTAGCCCCGGCCAAAGCCTCCCACCAGACCAGACCAGAGAAAACTCAGAAATTATAAATTCTCAAATTATCCTCTCAATTGACAATTGTTTTTTTTTTCATTTACTTAATCTTAAACAGTATAATAAGCTTTTTCCAAGAGCAAACTTTTAATGGATTTCTTAAATTTGTATATAGGCAAGATTAAAAAAGGTTGTGGAATTTTGTAGAAAAGAATGCTCATTCCCACGAATGACCTTCAGACTCTTTTGAGGCGGAGCGATGGAGTCACGAGCCTATTACGGCCTCTAGTTTGCCTGTCGTGCAGATCGCATTTCTTTTGTAAATATGGAAGCGCTGTTTAACAAAAAAAATATTATTCATCTGTATAGCTATACGACCCTAAGGGTCGTTGCTCAGTTCAAATGCCACTACTAGGGTCACAGAGAAGCAATGTGGCGTTATAATCCCGTACACAAACAGTGTAGCTAACAATACAGCAGATTTAGCGCTTTGCAGCGGTGTAGGGGCCCCGTGTGAAAACACGCGTGCACGCTTTAATTATTGATATCCGGATTTGTATGGGCGATAATAATGCTTTGTATATTGATTTACGATTAAAGATTAGAATTTTGTATATAAGATTGATTTTCAAACAAAGACCCTGCGTAGGTAAATGTTATATAGTAGTGAGTGAAGCAAGGAAAAATAACTACTTGTAGCTACGTCGAATTTTTTAACACCGGTTCAGCGGTTTTACGAAAAAAGTGAACAGGTAACAAACAGACGCATATTTTGTAAAGCTGAAAAAAAATCTTCTTCGCTTCCTTTACTTTCATCTACCTGCGTTTATTTCTAAACTATTCTTATATTCTATAAAAGAAAAAGGTGACTGACTGAATGATCTATCAACGCAGAGTTAAAACCACTGGACGAATCGGACTGTTTGACATATAGGTAACTTTTATGACGTTAGCGTCCGCTGAGAAGGGATTTTTGAAAATTCAACGTCTAAATGGGCGAAATAGTAAATAAAAATAGTAATAAAAGGGCAAAAGCTAGTCTATTATAAATTTGATACATATAATATTCGTCAGTGGTTTCGAATGATATAAAAGCTGTGTGTAAATTATGATGTATCACACGTATCGCGTTATGATAATGATGATACGCAATCATGTCGTAACGAGGGGAGTCGCGAGCAGTCTGTCAACTTGTTAGCAACCGCAAACTGGGACTGTCTGCGTTATGTCACAGCGTAAGTAGGTATATATTCATAACAGTGAGTCGATGTCCTTAAAAACGACAGATCCGGCTACTCTCTCAACCACTCTAATGACAAAGGTTGGGAGAGATGTACAGGTAAGAAACTGTATACGAATTTGACTTAAGAGTGACTGAATTTTGTATTGAAAATTCTGCCAGTTCTGGGTCCATTTTACTTTGACGCTTAAATGTCATCGAACGCTCAATATCATCAATTATTGACGATGTAAAAACTTAGACTAAGATAACACTCTAGACCCGTCGTTCGAACGACTAACTCGTCTTTGAGCGGTGATAAGTAGTCCGGTCCCCAGCCGCTTGCGGAAAAAACTGTCATAAATTCCACCAAAGCAGAGCCCTACATGCACCAAATAGTGAATCAGCCTTCCTGGCGATAGTTAACAAAAATACGGCTATCTCCTATAATATCTAGACTGTGGTTTGTGGTGTGGTGGTGGTGTTTAGTGTTGTACTACACAGCTCTATGCTACCGCTGCCTACGCGCCGCAATCAGCGAATTTGTTTGATCTGATAAATATTTCCCTGTATTCAATAGACACGTGTTTAATTTTAGATTTTACGTTTTCGTGACTATTGAAATATCATGCGGCGGTCTTCGCAGTCTGCACATAATCCAATGGCACTACTAGAACACGAACATGAAGAGCCTAAATCGCGATTACGAAGTTTTCTCTGAATTTCGCTAATACACAACTTCCAAAGATCAACGGTCGGACCAGTGGTCCCCGAGCACAACACTCTCTCGGAGGATGATCATCATTTGTTACGGTCGAGCCATATTACCTACCACTACAGCCCATTAACGTCCCACTGCTGGGCACAGGCCTCCACTCTCATAGGAGAGAGGGAATGAGAGCTTAGACCCACCACGCTGCTCCAATGCGGGTTGGCGGGCTTTAACGACTATTATCATATTAGTGATAATAACCGGGTCCGACGGCTTAACGTGCTCTCCGAGGCACGGGGGTGAAACACCGTCAAATTCCGGGCTAGTACCTACTGGGAATTTCTAATCCGAAAAACCCGATGCTTAATTATGGCCCGACCCGGGACTCGAACCCGGGACCTCGTCGGCCGCAGTCAAACATGCTAACCACTAGACCAACGAGCAGGCATATCACCTACTCTCGTAGAATCACAACGTACAATAAGAGGTCCATGTAAGCTTTAAGGTGCAATTACTACAGGAAGTTTTCTTGGCAGCTCGAATTCGCCGGTTGGGTTGTAACTAGCCACGGCCGAAACCTCCAAATTCCTTAATTGACCCTGCAATAAACCCGGGACCTCCCGCACATAACACCACAACGCTCACCACTGCGCCGGGAAAGTCTGAAATTATATAGTAGGTACTTATAGCCGTTACGTGCGTGCATACGAAGATGCATTTCACATGTATGCGTTCTTTGCTGTTGACGACCTCCCTGGCACAGTGTTGAGCGCTGCTGTCTTCCATGCGGGGGTCCCGGGTTCGATCCCCGGCAGGGTCAATTTGGGAATTTCTGAATTTTCGCTGGTCTGGCCTGGTGAGAGGCTTCGGCCGTGGGTAGCCACCCTACCGGCAAAGACGTACCGTCCAGCGATTTTGCGTTCCGATACGATGCCGTGTAGAAACCGAATAGGGGTATGTGTTTACTATAACTACCATGCCCCTAGCAGGTTAGCCTGCTACTATCTTAGACTGCATCATCACTTACCATCAGGTGAAATCGCTGTCAAGGGCTAACTTATAGTGGAATAAAAAAAAAGTTCTTTGTTGATCCTTTCCCACAGTCAGAAACGTAAAAAAGTTAAAATAAAAATGATAAGCACTTCCCAGTCCACAATTAACGATAAAAGGTAAATAAATTTAAGCGGTGCGCATTAAAAACTCAATCAGAAGCCGTTAAAGCGGCGGACGTGAGCGAAATACAAATGATAATAGTATAAGCTAGGTCCACACTAATAAAAGATTACGCCTGATTTAGAAGAATTGATAATATTTTAATAAACCTTTATTTCAAATCCTTAGAATGCATACAGTGTTAGTAACAAAGTAATGGAGTAGTTTTAAGGACAAGATAGATGGTCAAATCTACTTGGATGAATTTGTACTTTGTTAGTCCATCTATAAGTACCTAGATCTATTGGGTAGATAGACATTTTCTATCTACCTACGAGGGTTCGATTTCCGGTCGGGCGTAAAAAATATGGGTATTGGGTTTTTCAATTAAGAAATTCTCAGTGCCAGCCCGGAGTTGGAAGTTGGCGATGTTTCACCCCCGTGCCTCGGAGAGCACGTTAAGCCGTCGGTCTTGATTATTATCACTAACATGATAATAGTCGTTAAAGCCCGCCAACCCGCATTGGAGCAGCTTGGTGGGTCTAAACTCTAATTCCCACATTCCCATTCTCAAACCACAACGCTCAAAATTGGTAAATCTCAAAGTTTAATCAAATAAGTAGTTATTATTTCATAGTGTGCTTCTACCTCTAGCGACTTTTCGCGCCACGTAGCGCGCCATTCAAAAAGCGACGAATAGCGGCAATTATAATTTACGAAATCAAATGAGGCGCATTTGCGGCGCACACTCGCGTATACCGCGGCTATGTCTGTTGTGACGAGACTGTAGTAGGTAAGCATTGTTTAAATAAATAAAAGGTAAAATTTTACCCTTTTTGACCGGTCTCGAACTACACTGGCTAATTCAGTTTTAACACAATTTCTAAAATCTACTTCTGCCCCTTTTCGCTGGTAGTATTATGAAAGTGTTAGCAATATTTTTAAAGCTATTTTTAGCTTAGTTTAGAGATATTGTTATTGGTTAAATTATGTAATGCTGTCACGTTTGTGAATGAACTAGAAGTTTAATTCGCTATAATCCGCTACAGTAGACAAATCTGTGTGGTACAGTGCGTGTCTTTCACCTGCAACATGCGACACCCACCACCCAGCAATTCGCACAGGCACAACACCACACCACACAAATCCTCCAAATCACTCTCAACGTACGTTTCACTCCGACACCGGAGCATCCTCAGGAGATGTTGACTCGACAATGCACGATTGTGAAGTGACTATCGTATCGCAAGTTCCGGCTTATATACCTTTGTGCGAATTGCTGGGTGGTGGGTGTCGCATGTTGCAGGTGAAAGACACGCACTGTACCACACAGATTTGTCTACTGTAGCGGATTATAGCGAATTAAACTTCTAGTTCATTCACTATCATGGACTTCCGCAAAGTAACGCCTGCTTCTATTCAATATGCTGTCACGTTTTTCACAAGTCTTTTCCGGTGTTGTTTAAAGGTAGGTATAAAAAGTACAACTTAATTTTTCAAATAAAAATTAGAAAAAACGACAATTCTAAACGCAATAAATAAGTCTTCATTGCTAATATTAAAATTAAAGGTGTCACTTATGATCTTATGTCGGGACCATATTGTAAAGAGTAGAATTTTATGGTCTTACTCTACCAGTTCAGAAAAAATATCTACTGAGAAGAGTTGACATGAAACCCAGCCAATGCTCTTTAAAAGAATACAGATACCTTGTGCAAACGAGGTGCTATTGATAGGTCCATCCATCCATCGTCCATCAGCCAGTATGCGTCTAATACTGGATATTCCTTTTCGAATGCACACCACAGGGTCTTCCGACTTCCTCATCCACCCGCTTTGACTTTTACTAAACTATAGAACCGCCGATCAGTACTTAAGGCGAATGCGGAAAGTTGGCACAAGAGGTAATTTGGCAGGTTTAATCGAATCAACTCAGATCGCTCGAAAATCCGAGTTGCAGGTTAGTTGAATATTTTGGATAAATTTCGGCCACTTACGAGCTCACCACGCAGGTTAGTGCGGGCGGGCGAAGTTTTAAGTACTTAGATTTTATTTTATTCGGGTGCACGTAGCGCTAACCTGTGGGTGGTCGAGATTGTTTTTAAATTATATATTAACTAGCTGATGCCCGCGACTTCGTCTGCCTGGAATAAGTTTTTTGATTCCCACGGGAACTCCTTAATTTTCCAAAGCAAAATGTAGCCTATGTCACTCTCCAGGTCTTCAACTATACCAATGCAAAGAATCACGTCGATCCGTTGCTCCGTTGCGGCGTGATTGAAGGATAAACCAACAAACATACACACTTTTGAATTTATAATATCCAACTACCAAAATTAGGTTCTTTTAATATTGGTCTCTTTGAATTAAAAGTGAAAAGGCATCTTCAGGCAATCTCGCTCCACCTTAGGCTGCATCACTACTTTCAGCAAGTCTGATTGCAGCTATAAAAAGAATTTTATAAATGTTGTGTCCCAAAAACTGATCCACGCCTCTGGTGACCAAAGAGCTGGCGCTTATTTAGCCCAACGGCTTAGCCTTGCCATTCAACGAGGTAAAAGCGCCATGCCCATTAACGATCAGTTGGACGGCGTGTATTTTTTGTATATATAATTAGTTTTTAATTTAGATTTTAATTTATATCTTAGTTTTAATTGAAATAAATGTGGAAGTAAAGATTGCAGCTGTAATATAAATAAATAAAAAACTGAATAAAACAATCCTAATTATTTAATTTACTAATTTAAGCCCAACATTTAACCACTGAAATTAGGTTTCTATATAGATCTTACAAATATTAAAGCCCCCACCGCTTCAAAATACTTCAGCTTGAAATAAAGTTCCTAAATTGTATTCGGGTTTCAGATTGCTTGTGTTGTTTACAAAAGTTATTGTCGCAGCACTGGCAAATAATCTGCTAGGTATGACAATTCAAACAAAATCGCTGATTGGGGAGCGTTTACCCCCCTCCCCCCCATAGTTTGCGGTCGCTAACAAGCTGACAGATGGCGCTGTCGCTCCCACCCCCGATCATAACTGGTTTCCCTATTATCTATACTAATATTACAAATTCGAAAGTTTGGCTGGATGGATGTTTGTCAATCACACCAGAACGGCTCAACAGATCTGGATGAAATTTGGCACGGAGACAGATTATAGACTGGAATCACACATAAACTACTATTTATCCCGGAAAGTTTAAAGAGTTCCCGCGGGAACCAAAAAACCACAATCCACGCGGATGAAGTCGCGGGCATCAATCTTCAAATATTTCGAACTAGATTTGTCATGCCCGCGATTTCGTCCGCGTAGATTACGATTTTGATTCCTGCGGGAACTCTTGAATTTTCCGGGATGAAAAGTAGCCTATGTCCTTCCCCGGGATACAACCCATCCCTGTACCAAATTTCATCAAAATCGGTTGAACGGATAAGCCGTGAAAGCGTAGCAGACAGACAGACACACTTTCGCATGTATAATATTAGTTTGGAAGTATGGATGGTATGGATATGGATACTAGTATGGAAATGGATGCAGTAATAGACCGCGTAAGACCGGTGATAGCCTAGTTGCTTAAACTCCCGGCTTCCTATTCGGGTGGTCGGAGGTTTGATCCCCGGGCACGCACTTCTAACTTTTCGGAGTTATATGCATTTGAAGTAAATAAAATATCACTAGCATTAGCGGTGAAGGAAAACACCGTAAGGGAACCTGGATGCTCGAGAGTTCTTCATTATGATCTAAGAAGTGGTGGACTATGGCCAAACCCTTCTCGTTTTGAGAAGAGACTCATGCTCCGTAGTGAGCCGGCAATGGATTGAAGTGATGATGAATAGACGTGGTAGATTCACTTGACGATTCAAAACCACTTTTAGTAAGTTTATTTGAAAAAAAAGTATGAATTTGAATTTAAGAGACTCCTCTTAAATTCAAATTCATACTCTCAAAGAGATTCTCAAAGAATCTCCTCTTTTTTGGAAGTCGGATAAAAATGGATTATTATAATTTTTGCTATCCTTGCATTTTTAGCTAGATACTAGTTAATCTCTGTCAAAGACTTGTTATTTTCCCGAATACACTGAATAGTCTTGTTTAAAGAAATCTCTAAAATTAAAACGTATGGTATGATTAGACCCATACTGCCGGCTGCATACCATATGACAAAACTGCAAGGCATGTGATTTCAAATAAACCGTTTAACCGTAAAAACTATTTCAAAGTTAACGGTTTTCAATCCTTTGCCACAACTGTTATACAGCTTACGGCTCTGATTAGTTTATTATTTATCGGTTTAGTTAGCTTGATTATGGATTAGTTAATAAAGTACCACTATTATTGATACAGATTTCTATGATTTCGCCGTTGCATATGAGAGTCACGTATCGTCGGCGGGCATTGTCGCCACAGGTCATACCGTATTCAGTGGCCCTCTTTAGCATATTAGCTACGCATAATTTGCTTAATTGAGACGATAGGTGTGTCTGCCTAACGTCTGGCGCAAATCCATACTAATATTATAAATGCGAAAGTGTGTCTGTCTGCTACGCTTTCACGGCGCATCTGTTCAACCGATTTTGATGATTGACTTTTTATCCCGGATGTTCAAGAGATCCCGTGGTACGCAAAAAAATCTGTTTAACCGGTTTTGATGAAATTTTGTACAGGGATAGGTTGTGACCCGGGGAAGGATATAGGCAACTTTTTATCCCGGAAAATTAAAGATATCCCGCGGGAAAAAAACATCAATCCACGCAGACGAAGTCGCGGGCATCAAATAGTTATATTATAACTGAGGCACGTAGAAAAAAGACGAAATACGTAGTGTCACCGTTGTCCCTAAGTAAATGCATTTATTGTAGCGTTAGTAGCAGATTTCTTATCAATTTTGTGTGTGTGTAATAATTTTGTAATTCAATTGGTAGAATCAGTTTACTCTATTCAAGTTAGATGCCTGATTATAAAAGAGCGGATAGCTTTTTCAAAAAAGCAATTAAAGTGGTATTTAGTATTGTTTTTTTTCCTTTTCAAATTTAAAAAGTGGTATTTTAGTGGTAGTGGTATTTTCCTTGAGTAAATTGTTTTTTAATTACCTGCTCACTTAGATTTCTCTAGAACTAATCCAGACAATGTTTGAAGCCATCAAAATAAAGTACACAAAATTAATTTTAAATCATTAATTCAATAGACAAATTGAAAAAAGGAACCCACCCTAACATGTCACATTAAATCATGCTAGTTATATTAAAATAATTTGCACAAATGCACGCAATAAATCGTTGGCTGCTGACTGTACCGGGTCACACGTGTGCACAAACGAGTCGGCCTTATAATGAATGGCCGTCGCCTGCCGCGATATTTCAGCGAATTAACAAATGGCGGCCGTCAGGGCGGGCGGCGGGCGATTTTTCTGCACACCGTACCTAACTACCTGATGGAGGCGTGGTTGATGCTCTGGCTGTACTAATAGTGTCAAAGAGATTTAATTGAAGTGTAGAGCGGCTAATCGGATGTTTTTCTTATCGTACCTGGATACTACGTCCGTTAATCGGATGTTTTTATTATCGTACTGTTACACCCTGCCTCTGCTAGCTTAAATGCTGACACATGCTGCATCAGCAGCAACGGGCTTGACCGTCTGGCTGGCTGATATTCTTGTTATTCATATTATCCTGTTTTATTAAGTATTTACTTTATATAATAACAATAACATTTTAAATACATTGGGGAATCCTGTAATCCTTTTTTTTAAACCCAAATTGAGATTCCCCGTGTAACAGTACCTTGATACCTCGTTCTTAGTAATATAATGTTGTAATAGGTACAAAGTACGTACTTCAAATACGACGAAACAATTATAAATACGACGATTAACCACGGACGGAATCACGGTTTATATTTATTTAGGTTTTTAACTGGGTCGAAATATTGACTGTCTGATAGTGTCATTTATTATTTTCCTGTTACCATGAGCTTTTGTTCTTATATCATATACATGCATGCACAAATCAGATTTACAACAAGTCATAATTAAAAACATTTCAATAACACGACTGCCCCGCCAAAAAACGAACTAAAAAGATAAAAATCTAAATTAATCTAGTTAATAGAATCTTATTCACATTTTTATATAATGATATTTTTTTGTGAATCACTGGATATTGAACTATAGTGTTATATATTTTTGGAATCTACTTATCATTTTCCAGGCGATGATTATATAGTTAATCTTATTTTCGAATATTTTTTTTCAACTTTAGTCTTTTATGCGGGACCATGGTCACCCCATCATTTTTTTAAAAATTTTACTAGCTTATGTCACCCGGAATAAGCTAGGGATTCTAACGATACCTCATTTATCAAAATCGGTTCAGGCGTATAGAAGTTATGATGGAATATAAAAACTCACATACATACATACATACATACATACATACATACATACATACATACATACATACATACATACATACATACATACATGCATACATACATACATACATGGACCCTGAAAACAATAAACTCCTTTTTTCAGGTAGTCGTATAAAAATAGATAGAAGAATATGCCAAAGATATAAAAATTAAGAACTTCCCCTGCACAAATCCTAAGTACAAATTTTAAATCGGCAATGTTACTCATGCATAAATCTGCCAAAGTTGACAAAATATTTTGCGGAAGATTTGGTAAAGTTGCTAATTAGCTGCATTTTGTGATAGTGATACGTGAGTGTAATCCTTTTTGTCATATCTGTTACTAATGTAACATTTAGTATCATAGGAAAGTAGATAGTATCGTAGTAAATAAGGGTCTATTTAAATAGTAAGTGTGCTGTACGATTTTAAATAGCCACTCTTTTGTCTTTGTAGGAAGTTAATTGACTCGAACTCCATTGATTTACAGATAAGTTCTAGACCCTAGTAAATGTTTAATTACGTTAAATCTTACTTCTTACTAATATTATAAATGCGAAAGTTTGGATGGATGTATGGATGAATGGATGTATGAATGTATGGATGTTTGTTACTCAATCACGCCCCAACGGCTGAACGGATCTGGCTGAAATTTGGCACAGAGATAGATGGAATTGCAAATATGCTACTTTTTATCCCGGAAAATTAAAGAGTTCCCGCGAGAACCAAAAACCTTAAACCGCGCAGACGAAGTCGCGGGCATTCGCTAGTCTTTAAATAAACCCTGACCTATAATTAAATGCTTATAGTTCATGAACTTTGGCACATTTATCTGTGCCTGTCCTGCGAATTGCTTGATTTCGTTACACGTTCGTTCAAATACAACACAACACGCACTGTTCGAAGAATTCTTCTAATAGTAAGACGTACCAATTACTTATTATGTGGTTGGACTACACTATAAACTAACTAACTAACTAACTAACATATTCAACAAGCAGCAAGCATATTATAAATGCCAATGCAAGTTATGTATGTCCGTCTGTTCGTCCGTCCGTCAGTGTAACTGTTTGTCTGTCTACCTATTAGTTTGTTTGTAACATATGTTGCGTCCCGGGGAAGAACATAGGCTTTTAGAAAATCGTAAACTATGTGGACCAATTTTTTAAGATCATTAAGTGATAAAATCCATTGAATTTCGGCCACCGATTATTCTCAGCCGGAATTTGAACTCAGATCTTAATTGAGGCAATAATTGTACAACTCAATCATTTGCATAATGTTTAACCGCTCCGGGCCCTCAAACCCTGATAATTGCTTGTGATTGTTTCGCCGGCTATTTGAATACCACCACAGTCTAAAGAGATACGTTCTTTCCTACCAGTCGTTCGATGGAGGCGTCAGGAACGTGATGGAGGAAACTGGCACAATTTTCAATTCAATCACCTAATGTTTATTTATTCAAATTAGGTACACTATACATTTTTTCATGTCAATCCATACTAATATTATAAATGCGAAAGTGTATCTGTCTGCTACGCTATCAAAGCCCAACCATTAAACGATTTTGACGAAATTTGGTATAGGGATAGGTTGTATCCCGGAAAATCAAGGAGTTCCTGTGGGAATCAAACAACTTAAACCAGGCGACGAAGTCGCGGGCATCATCTAGTAACTTATAACCGTAATGGTGATAATCAATTACGGTATCATATAACTGAAGCTGAGAGGGTTCCAAACGTGCCCTGCAGGCCTATTCTCTAACTCAGTGGCTTAAACAAAATTAAAGCCCCTGACTATTGACACTGAATAAGATATTTTTAATTCATAGCGAACCTTCACTAGACAAAAAATATATGTCAGTGACTTTCAAAAATGAGAGAATAGAGAGGGCTGGTTTGAGAAAAAGAGCTGGTTTGAGAAAAGCTCACAACAAACTCAGCCGCGGATTCAAAATTCTATCACCTACACTATTCTGTATGCAGTTTCCAACCTGTCTCAACCACAGGTAATGTACCGTACCTCTAGGTGCTAAAACTATCATGGTAGCCGAGTCTGTAATTTGTATGGACGTCGATCCTCTGTATGACTATACTGGTATACCTACTTACGTTGTGATGCTAAAATCTGAATTGCTATGCATATAGAGCGGCGACGGTGAATAAAATTAGCAAGGGATGAGTGACTAGACTTGTATGCTATTTATACTATATTAGCTGATGCCTGCGGTTTCGTCCGTTTTTTAAATTCCCACTATAACTCCTTAATTTTCCGGGATAAAAAGTAGCCTGTGTCACTCTTAGTCTCTAGATCCACAATTACTGTACCTACCCGTGCAAATAATTACGTCGATCCATTGCTCTGTTGTGGCGTGATTGAAGGACAAACTATCCAACGAACACACTTTCGCATTAATAATATGAAGTATGAGAATATAATTAGAAATTGCATCTCGCCACGCCAATCAAGGCTCATGTACGTATTTTCTTCAAATACCCAATTGAGTTATGACATCAAATAAATAAATAAATTCATTTATTCCAAAAAATCATAGTACAATTACCAATTTTAAATACATAATATTCCTAAAATAAGCCTTATACAAGACATTATATATTATATAGTCCTTAGTAGTACATTATATGATGTATAAAAGTGGATTGAGCCAGCAGCTTACCTACGATCTAGCGATTTTGTATTAAAGCTGCCGGATTTTCTCTGCGCGGCTGAAGATTCAGCTACTAATTTGGACTATTTGATTTTCTAAACTCTATTAATTAATTACATTGAAGAAAGTTTGTAATGAGTTTGTTAGTAATGCCTACATTCGATAAAATTAGGTAGCTTCGTTCATCGTTTCAAACATCGTTTATTCCCTGCACCGGCAACAGCGATCGCATGAAAATTATTCACCGTCGGCACTCTGTATGCATGGCAATTTAGATTTTAGCGGGCAAATCGCCAGAGGAACAATCACAAACAATTATCAAGATTTAAGACTATGAGCAAAATATGCAAAATATTTTGCGTGGTATGTTTTATCGCCCTAAGAAGTGATATGTTTCGCTTTTTGGTAGTGTCGGTTTTTTTATATGATACTAAAAAAACATTCGATGTAGTTAATCGTAGATTCACTTGATATAATTTCAACTTCGACCTCATCCGACAGCTGAATACACTAGAGAAGAGTTAGTTACAAACAGATGCTTCTATATAATTCTGCACCGAATGTTACTATATTTTATGCCTAAAGAATTCAGAAGTAACTACATTAGCCGTTGTAGTCTAAGGTTACAGTACAACTTTATATGAAGAACATGTCTATTTTTGTACAACGCGAGGTAAGTCGCACGGGATGTATGATCTATTTAGGGCGAAAGTAACGACATTAGCCGCTATAGTGTAGGGCTATGGGTACAACTTTATATGAAGAATTTTAAAATCCCATGGTACTCAGTAACAAAACCCAAATTCTGAAAAACTGCGAAAATCTTCAAAAGTTTTACCTGCATCCGTATTCACGTTTCCTACCGAGTAGTGCTCTACAGAACAAATTTTATATGCAGAATCTCTCAATATAACATAAGACAGACAAATTTAAACCGTATTACATACACTTATAACTTAAAATCGCTATACAGCAGTTAATTATCAACACTCGCTATAGTCACTTATGGTAGTTCATTTGCATCACCATTATTCATTTCAATAACCTCTTTTTATTTAGTTCAAATAATGCCTGGAAATTGGGGCTAAGGTCTGTAATTTTAGAGATTGGCCCTATTATAAGGGCTATAGTTGTATAAATGGATTGCACGTGACCGTCACGTGACCATTAGTTCGTTAGTTAGCTGTCATTGTAAGTTTTGTGACGATCTTTTAAGTCATTCGATCGTGTAATTACATTTGGTGACTTTAACTGTAGGTTTTGTTCATTCTGGTTCGTAATAAATTTTTTGTACTTCTTATTTTCATAATAAGATAACTTTTATGTTTTAAAGGTTTTTTTTCTATTATATTAAGTACCAATGTTAAGGTGCTAAATATAATTTCAATTTAGCCAGACTATAAGTATGGCTAATAATTATCTAAACTTATAATAATTATCTTATGTACTAAAAAATTGTCCAATGATGTTTCCTAGTCTTTCTTGTTGCAAAAATACACTTTGTTCGTGGGTTCTTTCATACAGCACTTCACTTCTATATTATTAAAGGTTATTGTTATTTAGGTATTCATTTAAATCAAATCTGACTCAGGAGTTAGAAAAAGAATTAAAAGTGCTTCAAATCATAAGCCTAAGGGATATAATTAACAATCAAACATTAAATAAAGACTTCCAAGGCCATTGTAAAGTATTTTTTTTTAGTTGGTTTAAAAATGTACACTCAGGAGTGCCTAAAAAGGAATGGGTCAAGAAAAGATAGTGAGTAAAAAATTCTTAAATACATATCAAAAAATTGCGAAACCATATGCTGCCCTATGTATTTCAGAATTTTTTCGAGACTTCCTTGGGTGTGCGTAAACATTATAATAAAAATAGTAAATTACGTATAATAATCTTAATAACCAGGCCCATAATAGACGCCGGTAAACAAGTCGTGAAAGTCCAGGTGATTGCTGTCGTCTTTCTTTATACTGACGATGAACAGGAATGGATGGTCCGCCATTACCAGTGGCCCGTTATGCTCGCTAAGCCCACGATTGGTTCTTAGAGGTTGATATGGCCCATGGAAAATATCGCGACCTGGAACCAATGGGGATGATGAAAAGTTACTGATTAGACTCAATCAAATCATTAACTCTTTATCGAACTTAAGAAATGCGTTTCTATTATGGAAGTTTGTATGGATTACATTGTTCTGACGTAATCAAATTTCAGCGTACTTTTTCTCTTTAATCTATCGTTTAAAATGGTAATTAAACTTAAAACATTACATTTCTCAATATTTAACTTTAAAGCTTTTATAATTTTCAGAAAAACAGCGTTCTTAATAAAACCTTCTTAAGAGTGTTACTTTCCATTTTAAATAGTTCGTACTAAACATGATCTATCTTCTTAAGTTCCAAACTAGTTACTTATTAAAAAAATGCATTAAACCTAACACTAAAATAATTGACATTTTATTAACGACATTTTATTAGCTTTCACAGTGGCAAAGACCTTACCTTCATCTATTTTTTGTCTGTATACGCCCATTTCATCGATATCAATGAAGCTTTTCTGTTTCACTTTGCTCAAGTACATGTTTTTTATTTGGCTATTATCTGTCAATATCCCATTCACCCCTGAATTCGTCTCGTTGAAAACTTTTAGTAATCCAATCTGAAATTCGAATGAATTGGTAATTTTATTCGTGTTGAATTACCAGGGATTTACCCAAAGGGACGAGTGGCGTAGTTGCGACAACACATATCAGTCGATTGCGATTGTTAAGCAACGTTGATCCAAGTCGGTAACTGGATGGGTGACCGAATTTCTGGGAAGTCTGAATTGGGCATTTTTATTTTTTCCTTCGTGCCTCGGAGAGCACGTTAAGCCGTCGGTCCCGGTTATAATCACTAACATATTCTGATAATAGATAGTAACCTAAGAGTTGAAATAGTACTCTTAGTCGAGTCGTATACGGAAGGACCTGGGAACCCACCGCGTTATTATCCAAGAAAACCTCTGCCATTACATTGTTAATGGAAAGAGGTCGTGACCCTCAAAAATAGGGAATACGATGCAGAGAGAGAGACCCAAAACGTTATGTAAGCAAAACTACTTGTATTATTGATTTTAGTATCCATACATTTAAGCGTTCTATCATCAAGATGCCAAATGTAATTTACCTTTCGAAGATACTTATTCCATTCGACGCCAGTTTTAACCTTGAACCTCGGCAACATCACACTAACTTGTTCAAACTGCATTCTATTATACACTCCTTGGAGGGTGTCAGGTTGAGAAGATAGTTGATCCACTAATTTCATAAGAGCTTTCGGAGTATTTGGTACTGCGATTGTTAAGGATAATCCTTTACATGCAAGTTTCATATTTACAAACTGGAAAATAGCAGTTGAGTAAGACTTTTTTTTTAAATTGTCTGCACTGTGGAAGTACAAAATATTTTAGGAAGTATCATTATTTGCGCTTTTTGTGATTTAGTCTGATTTACTATTATTTATTTTATCAGAAGCAACGGCTATCAATAATCATCGAATTCGTATACAAAATTTAGATTGATATTTTATGAGTATACGTCACTATGAACAGACCATAATTATGAGGTAGTTTAAATTGTCAAAGAGCGAACTGCGAAAATATATTAACTTAGGTACTAGCTGATGCAAGCGTCTTCGACCGCGTGGATTGAGGTTTTTTGGTACCCGCGGTTTCCGGGATAAAAAGTAGACTATGTGTCATTCCATACTATAATCTATCGCTGTGCCAAATTTCATCCAGATCCGTTCTTCTAGCGTGATTGAGTAACAAACATACATCCATCCATCCATCAATTCATACATCCAAACTTTTGCATTTATAATATTATGAGTATTTCGCATTTATAGATAGTTTAGATTATTCACTTATATACTATCCTAAATATTTATTCTGAGATTCTATAGAATAAGTTGAAGATGAAAGCAGCATATAATGAGCATAAATTACTATCATATCTTTTTTATTTTTGTGAAAAAAAATTTAGATACTTTACCATAGCACCAGTGATAGAATCAGACAAATATAGATAGGTATCGGTCCTCTTCATCATTGGCACCATTGAAATGTTTCCATCGTGATGGTGGAATTTCACATTCTTGGATAGTCTTATGTCAAACGGGAACTCCCAGGTGACCTAAGATACACATAATATTCATATTTTAACCGTATATTTCAATATTAGCACGATTTATTTCCAGCTAGAGATTGTACCTTAGTTTTCTAAACCAGCCAGACTTAAATACATTCAGGATCAAATTACCGATATGTATGGCTTAATGATGCCATTTTTATTGTAAAAGTATGAAAGTTTCGAGAAAATACTCTGTCAAGTGTCAACGGATGTACTCAAGCCAGGGACCACTCACAATGGATTTAGTTTTGAATGACCTTCCTCCGATTGGTATCTTCCACTTTATACAGCACTCGCTTATGCCGTGACACTACTCAAATTTCAAACACCTATTTTACTCGAATTTTCAAAAATCCTTTTTTAGTGGATGTCTACGTCATAATAGCTATCTGCATGCCAAATTTCAGCCCGATTCGTCCAGTAGTTTGGGCTGTGCGTTGATAGATCAATCAGTCAGTCTGTCACCTTTCTTTTTGGATTAAAAGTAGCTTGATTGAGTCCTTATCATGCCTTTTATGCTTAATTGACGTTTTACTTATGCTGAATACGGTTAAATTACCTTTAAATACGCTGCATTAACGATAAGTATAGATGTCATATTATCTATATCACCCATGTCTAATATATCGGATATTCTTTTGATAGATGCTCTATCGACCTGAAAGCAATTATTATTATTATAATAAGCTTGTACACTCAGTGTTACTGGCTTTTCATTAGCGTTTTTTAAACTGTCCTATTTAATTCAATAGCTTTTCCATTATTTTCACATTGAACAATCATTCAATAGTTATGTTTTAACAGTAGTATAAGTGTTCTCTAACTTATCAATCTAATAGCAAACATAATAGTATTAAAATTAAACTTCTTTAGGTTTGAAATGATACAGAATTTTAAAATCATTATCCATACTAATATTATAAATGCGAAAGTGTGTCTGTCTGTCTGCTACGCCTTCACGGCCCAACTACTGAACCAATTTTGATGAAATTTGGTACAGAAATAGCTTACATCTCGGGATAGGACATATGCTACTTTTTATCCCGGAAAATTGTAGAGTTCACGCCGTAATCAAAAAACAATAATCCACACGGACAAAGTCTCATCATCATCTTGTAATTTATAAAATATTATTGTCTTGTTCTTAAAACATTCATCATCATCAATGTCATTAACCTCTACAGAGTACGGGTCTCCTCTCAGAGTGAGAAGGTTTTATTTGTTTGAACGTACTATATTATCTTGTGGAATAATTTATAGTTACTTACCCATCGATTTACAAATGAGACGGCCAGTTTAGGGTAATTAAACCCAATCTGGTCAACTTTAACACCATAGATCGTGCTGTTACTTATAAACGTGGGTTGAATGTCCGACGTGTAGTTGACTATTATCTTGTTTATCATCCTCAAGTCCATTTCTTTCGTTGCCATCATCACATTTGAGAAACTCTTGAAACAGTCCTGCAACTAGATGATAAAAACTTTTAGATCGATTATTATTCATAAATTACTTATTCTAGCATAAAAATGTCTTTTTTACGTGATAACTTAAATTTCAATACTCAGTTCTCAATTTGTTTTTTTCATATAGAATAAATGTCTTTAAATATATCAATAATAGTAGATGCCCGCGACTTCGTACTCGTGGATTGAGGTTTTTACCATTGAAAATGGTTATCAGTTTCAAATCGCCTAAGACGTATTTTGGCCATAGCTCCAAGGATTTTGGAAGGATCGAGATGGAAATATTACCAAGAGTTGAAAATTTATCAAGACACGTGAGCGTTTGAATTTTGAAAATCGGCTAGTAACTTTATTTGGAATTTTGAAAAATGTAAAGTTGGATTTTTTGGAGTAACATCCCAAAAACCCGACTTGTTTACTAAATTGAAAATATTTAAAAAAAAACCGACAAGAAAAAATGAAAAAAACTATCCTAGGGTAGCTACAAAATTGCGAAAAAAAACAGTTAATAATTATTGTGATTATTGTGTGTAGGTGGTCCCTTTAGATTTGGAATTGTAGAGAAACGGGGATTTCCGTATATAAAAAGTGATGTAGCTTCTATGATTACTGATCGTTTGTCATGGTAATGGTGTTAAAAGATGTGGATGCAGGCGAGAAGTGCATTCGAGTTGGAATTTTGAAAATCGGTTTATACATTTTTGATAAATTTTGATGAATATATTTTATTTCATAAATTATTTTTGCGTAAATTTCTGTATTCATTTTCAATGCTCCGATTCTTGCGGAGATTGCGAAATCTGTGAACTTTTGGTTCCCGCGAGAAATCTTTAATTTTCGGGATAAAAATTAGCCTGTGTGTATTCCAGACTCTAACCCTTCTGGTGTGATTGAGTAACAAACATTCATCCATCCATCAAAACTTTCGCATTTTAGCGTATTATAAAATTAGCATAGGTTTTAACCACATTTCAAGGCGAGCGCGCTCCAACCTAGACCTCATCATTGCTTTTCACTAAGCATGATTGTCATCAAGCGCAGGCCTATCTCACAATGAAAAAAAGACATTAAAAATGTGTACAATTAGAGAAAGAATAAATGTATCATATAGACAATATGGTTGTTATGCTACTAATTAGCACTTACCGCTGTTTCAGATTTTAGTCCTAAAACAGACAGTATTTCATTTTTTGCATATCCCTGTGCATGTGCAGCTAACTTGCATAGCGGAAACCTTACCAGCAATGGAGAGACCACAAAACTTTTGTTGGGATTATCCAAAAATGTCTCCTGTAAATCAAGAAAAACGTTGTAGTATATGTTTTTTTTAAAATCTTTTAAACTCTTTATTTGCACCAAACCAGAAAAACAAAAACATCAAATAAAAATATAAAGAGCAAGAATATGTACTAAAGGCGGCCTTATCGCTAAATATCTATTTCTTCCAGGCAACCTTAACATTAGGAAAACGCCAGGAAAATAGAATGCAGGTGGCCTAAAATCATCCTAAATCTTCATACGAAAAACTAAATAACAATACATAAATATATAATACTTAAACTAAAATATATAGGATTAGTATTCATATGACTTACTAATGCTAAAGTTTTGCGTAAATAGTCAAATTTCGATTCAACAATGTTATTGATATTCAGGAGCACCAAGAATATCGCTTTCATCTTTGCAGCACTTTAAAAATAAGGTATGAAAATGAAATAAAAAATTGCACCAAACGGTGTTGCCTAACGTTTTATTACAGATAAAATAGTGCGCACTGTATTATTAAAAAACGGCGTTTGAATAAAAACAGCTATAAATTTTTTATTCTCCAGAAATTAATATTCATGTTTCCATCATAGTTTGCCACATACTACACATACACACATAGTGTACGCCACGACGAGTACATAATAGGTTCGTTACGTTAGCCCTTGACTGTAAACTCACCTATTTGGCAGTTATAATAACCCATACCCCAATCAGTTTCTATAAGGCATCGTACCGGAACGCTAAATCACTTGGTGCTACGTCTTTGCCGGTAGGGTGGTAACTAGCCACGGCCGAAGCCTCCAGGCCAGACCAGAGAAAATTGTGAAATTATAAATTCCCGAATTGACCCTGCCGGGGATCGAACCCGGGACCTCTCTGAGGCCGCAGCGCTCACCACTGTTTATGTTTACTCGACCGCTATTTAAAGTTCACATCGTCTGGTAATCAAAAAATATATTTTTAAAAATCGACTGATAGAATGTTTTCAACTAATACATGCATCTAGGTACTGATGGATAAGCTTATGAAAATATTATAGCGAAAATTTGACACGAAAGGATCACATATTTAAAATAATTTGAATAAACGAATATCATTAATTCAATAAAATAAAATTATTCTATTTTGGCAGAAAAATGTAATGGGTTTTGTTATTATGATTCCGATTTTGTAGGTCTTGTGATCAAAGGCGACAGGCATGCTTACACACTCGTACTAAGGTACTTGTGTGTATCGTCGATTCATTGTATGCCACTATATACCAATACTGTGCCATTAGCGTTGCCCATCATAAACATAATCAGCCCATTGCCACTTTGGGAGTTTGTTCTAAAAATACACATAGATTTAGGTTTCACTTTTTCAAAAGGATGTAAAGACAAGACAATTTATTCGCTCCCGTCTCACCCGCTCCCGATGATAAGCAAGTCTCAAGCAGAGTCGATAATGTAACCGAAGTGCGGCCCGCTTTGACGGCTGAATCAAATAAGTCGTCGGCAGAGAATAGTAATAAAATTGAATCGAGCGCCTGCCCAGATGTAGCTACGGATTTATCGCTTGCTAACACTCTGGGCACACCGGGATATTTTAATAAAAAAATAGTATCTGGAAATTTCAAGATCTTAATTTAATTTATTCCTGATAAAACAGCTGTATGGTAAACGGGTAATTGGAATAATTATAGTAGCACTTCTCGCCCATTACTACAAGCGTGTGCTAGAAAAACAGGCATGCTGGCTAAATTACGTAACGATCATGACGTAGTCTCCTGAGAATATTTAAGTAGGTATCAGGGGACAAACGTGCGTGTTTTGGATAGTTTTATGGGGTCATGCTTTCTTAATATTAAATCTTACTTTTCCAATACTATACGACCGGCACTTACGTATTAATTTGACTATCCACATTGTTATTCTACAGCTCTAAGTTCAGACTCTAAATGTGAAAGTTTTTCTGTTTTCTGTAACCGTATTTTACAGCTCAATCACTAAACTTATCTAAATAAAATTTGCCACAGAGACAGTTATGGGTAATTTATAACCATTAATTTAATGTGGATCGGGGTTGCGGGTCAAACGTTACGCAAATCTGGTCCCCTATTACATGCGTTTCAATTAGCCCTATAAACCACAATAGGTTAACAGTGTAAGTGTCCTATTCTAACTTAGTAGACAGCACAAGGAAAGAAAGGGATACACCATGATGAGGTCTTGCCTGTATTAGTTTTTATCGGAATATTCATTGATGAAATATATTGTACGAGATTTACTCATCCCGGTGCACAGCCTGCCTAGCGGTCGTCGCGCGCTCGCTTACACATTCGTCGAGCTGCATCCAATATGTTTCCGAGAATATTGTCTTTAACAGCGCCATTATACCGACGATAGATTGTGTGGAAACCTTCCTCGCCTCGCCTCCACCTCATCTCTGCCTCTAGGTACATACTTCGCTAAAGAAAATCTTTATCTTCTCGCGCAATGAATATTTTGTGCTCCCAGATAGGTTCGTCGATATTTGAAATCGTTTAATAACTCGAGTATATTACTATGTATTTTGGATAATAATTTTCCTGATTCCTCTTCAATTTGTTTGTATGATGAAAGAAGTAAGTGACTTCATTACCTATTATGAATTCCTTAGGTTATTTAGAAAATATGAAATTAACTAGATGAGCCCGCGATTTCCTCTGCGTGTATTAAGTTCATTTGATTCGCGCGGGGATATTTTAATTTTCAGGGTTATGAAGGATACAAACTATCCTGCTACCAAATTTCATCAAAATCGGTTGAACAGATAGTCCGTGAAAGCGTAACGGACAGATAGACAGATATACTTTCGCATTTATAATATTAAGTATGGATTATTCGAAAAATTGCTTTTTAGCTGGTTTGCCTGGCCTGGAATCCCGCCCTGGACCTCTTGCTTATCGGCGTAACTATTTAACGTACCTTTTAATAGCATCTTCAAGTTCCGTGCTCACGAAGTTAAGGCTTTCCCTGTAAAAATATACAATTTATTCAGGCTCGCCAACGTGTTTTCATCGCCGAGAAGTTCGGTTTAAAGACACTTATTATTAAAAAATAACACTAATAGTTCACTTGCATTGAGAATTACACATTAATATTTAGCTTACCTAAATTCATTATAATATTATCTGAGTTAGTGTTATAAGATGTTAAAAGTAACAGATTATGAAGGTAGTAAGAAAAACTTTACTATAAAATGTTCATATGTTCAATTTACCAGATAAATTACTTACTTTTGAGAGAGATCTCAAAAACTGAAACGAAACATACACGTTACGTTTTAGCTAAGAATAGGTAATAATTGGTTTGAGTTAAGAAATGGTTATTCAATTCAAATCAAATCAATGTATAATTTATTCTAATTAAGTATATGTACAGTTTTTGACGTCGTATAACTTAAAAATTGTTCGTGATTGTAGTTTGAATGATTCTTGCTTCATAATTTAATGTTTGACGTTTGTCTTTTTGAAAGATTTTGAAAAAAAGACAACTAACATAGATAAACGTCAAAGCATGACATTGGACTCTGGTTTTAGTTGTAAGAATATCGGTATTGAAATAGCTAATCAATTTAATTCAATTTTTTTTGGTAAGTATATCTCTGTACCTAATTATTAAACATCCAGGTATCGGATCTTGGGGGGGTGTTGAGCGTTATCTCAGGTTAAGCCGTTTATTCAGATATGGCGCCTCGTTTGGCGCACACAATCGCCAGTTAGGCTTCCCCGGTAGCGATTTACATATTAAAGGGCTCAAACGCCCTCCAGCGGCGCGGGGTGGGCAACTCTAGAATCAATGATTTAATCATTGCCCATCACGCGATTATACGAATGAAGATTGGCGATTCAATACGTATTATTGCAATGAATATTGATTATTCGAATGAATATTGATGATCATTGATTCGCACTATTATTGCAAATGGCGTGTAATAAAAACAGTTTCGGGGCTGTTTGGTTTTATTGTTTAATCTGATTATTTGGTCCGGTTGTACGCCTGTGATAGTAGGTAAGTATTTTGATTCAAGGTAATAATATGAATGTAAAACGAAACATTTAATTTGTTATTATTGCATTTGGTCTGGATAGTAATGGGTATTATGAAAATTGAGGGCTTAAGCCGAGTTCTGCTGGTTCTTTTTGGTAGGAACGGCATTCCGAATCAGTGGTAGATTCACTCAACTATTCAAATGAAAAATTACTTGAATTACTGGGCGTTTCGCATTGGAGAATACGTAGTACTAACTAATAAGATTATATGTATTTAATAGGTACAAAATGTCATTTCTCGCGAGTACAATTTAATTTTTCACCAGCCGCATAATTCAGATACGACTTTTAGTCCCCAACGTGTGTTCATAATTTACACTCTTATCTTTTCTTATCTTTGTAATTGACTCCTCGAATACTTAATGTTTTTCTGCTGCTGGAAATGGGGTAGCAAACTTTACTACCTACCTACTTTAATGTACTAAGTTAGACCTTTTATTATTTGACGACCTCCCTGACCCAGTGGCATGGTTTAGGTCTGACGACTATAAGTGAAAGGCCCCGGGTTTGACCTCATGCAGGGCAATTATTAAACTTTCAAATTCTTAATCATATCTGGGGCCATACTGCCAACGTTTAAAGACAAATTGTTGACCTTCGTGTTTTAGAATTATAATTCTGATTTAAGGAACGTACGTGACATCAAACTGCCATTTTGTGTAATATTGTTTTAGTATCGTTATTGTTTTAATATATAGCGCGAAGCGATTTAGCGTTTCGTTACGATCCCATGTGGAAATTGATCAAGGTAAGTAAAGTAAGTACATAGATAATATAAATTATAATTATAATATAAATATAAATAAATATAAAAAATAAATAAATAAATACATAAAAAATAATAATATAATAATAATAATAATAATTAATTGATTATTAATTAGCTAGTCAGCTACTCAGCTAGTCAGCTAGTATATTATAAATGCGAAAGTTTGGATGGATGTATGGATGTTTGTTACTCAATCACGCCCCAACGGCTGAACGGATCTGGCTGAAATTTGGCACAGAGATAGATTATTGTCTGGAATAGCACATAGGCTTTTAATCCCGGAAAATTAAGGAGTTCCCGCGGGAACCAAAAACCTCGATCCACGCAGACGAAGTCGCGGGTATTAGGTAGTTATAAATAAGGGCGCTAGTAAAAAAATGTAAGTACTAAGTACTGACTCTTTCGCTTCTGCCGAGTCTAAAGATACAAAATAATAAAGTGACTGTCTGACTGATCTATCAAAGCAGAGCTCCAACCACTGGACGGATCGGGCTGAAATGTTGCATGCAGATAGCTTTTTATACGACTGCCTGAAAAAAGGAGTATATTGTTTTCAGGGTTCATGTATGTATGTATGTATGTATGTATGTGAGTTTGTATATTCCACCATAACTTCTATACGCCTGAACCGATTTTGAAAAATGAGGTATCGTTAGAATCCCTAGCTATTTCCGGGTGACATAGGCTAGAAAATTTAAAAAAAATTGATGGGGTGACCATGGGTACCATTAAAGACTAAAGTTGAAAGAAAATTCGAAAATAAGATTAACTATATAACATCATCTAGAAAATGATGAGTAGATTCCAAAAATATATAACACTATAGTTGAATATCCAGTGATTCACAAAAAATATCATTTAATAAAAATGTGAATAAGATTCTAATTTAACTAGATTAATTTAGAGTTTTAGATATTTAGTTCGTTTTTTGGCAGGGCAGTCGTGTTTAAATTTTTTTTAATTATGACTTTTAAGACGTAAGTATGAGGTAAAAGTATATAATAAAAGATAAATGATAAAATGATAAATGAAATGAAATGAAAATTATCAATAAATTTACTGTAGTAAGACTCGTTTGGAGTAGTATTGCGTAAAAAAGTAACATATTATAGTAATAATTCTAAACTATAGGGTACATTGTTCTCTGTAACACAACTACCGAAAGTTTGCGTATATATTATACAGGGTGCGTCGGTCCATCCATTGGCCTTCAATTTGTTATGTAAATGTACCTTTTGTACGCGCAACCACTCTATAAATTTGCTGAAATGCCGGGACTCGGGAGTTTCACAGCCAATTTTGTGCTGTTACTTTACATTCGGATTATACATTTTTAATGCAGTCTTTTTAATCTTTATACCTTTTTAATCGGCTCTATTCAAGGATTCAACTTTTCACTAAAAGATTACATGTTAATTTTAAAATTAAAAAAAATCAACATCAAAACGTGTCAAAATTTGAAAATTACTTAAATTTATCGAAAAAACTTATCGAAGTCGCGGGCATAATCTATTGTTTTTATATTTGACCAACTTTAATTTGACTACGAATATATCCATGGATAAATGAGTTTAATGGGCTTTCTATGGAATCAGTTTAACATTTTTAAGCAAACACTAGTTAAGTAGCATTATAAAAAACACAATATTATTTATTGTGCATTACGCGGCTGAATAGTCTGGGAAATCTAGTTCTTTCATTATTTCATACTTTCTTTCTACCTTCGTATTTCACCATCATCATCAGCCATTATGCTTCTACTTCTGGACATACACCAGCGACGGAATTATAGTGATCCCTTCATCGTCGCTATTTTTTTTTATCCACTACAAGTTAGCCCTTGACTGCGATCTCACTTGATGGTAAGTGATGATGCAGTCTAAGATGGTAGCGAGATAACCTGTTTGGGGCATGGCAGTTATATTAAATCCATACCCCTTTACGGTTTCTACACGGCAACGTACCGGAACGCTAAATCGCTTGGCGGCACGTCTTTTACCGGTAGGGTGGTGCTAAAAACGAAATTCACTGTAATAGTATTAAAGTTTTCCAGGGGCCATACTGCCAACGCTCAAAGCAATATTTAAGCAATATTACTCTTAATGACAGTGTGATACAATAAAACACGAAAGTCAATAATAATGAATCAATGGTGCCGATTCTGTAATGTAACATCTCTAAACTAAACTAAAATGGCAGCTTTTAATCTAGTTCTGTCCCTTTCCGTAGGGAGTATTATGAAAGGGTTAGCAATATTTATAATGCTCTAATTTTAGTTTAGTTTAGAGATTGTGCACTACTGAATCAGCCCCAATATCGCTTTAAACATTGGCATTAGGACCCCTGAATCTTACATGTACAGAATCAAGAGCCCTTATCCATTGGTACTGATGCCACGTCCCCATTTTCAAGTGGAACATAAAAGAGCGAGTCCGCGACTAAACTAGAAAAAAAGGGCATTTCGATCTAGCGATTGCGAATTTAAGAGGCG
This sequence comes from Erebia palarica, assembly GCA_964035005.1. NCBI lineage: Eukaryota > Metazoa > Arthropoda > Insecta > Lepidoptera > Nymphalidae > Erebia > Erebia palarica. Next base: position 17,807,180 of record OZ035989.1, read on the forward strand.
AATTGGTCCAATCTCGCTTCGCTATGCAAGAGCGAGCAAACTTATTAGCGAGGAATCGGTTATCGGCGCTTTCTTTACTTTTTTCAGGTGCGCGATTGATTGCAGGCCCTGCGACTCATTTCTCGTCATCCCAGTTCTAGTTACAGTTATCTAACGTTTTCCTATAGTAGGATCTAGTTTAGTTCGTAATTCTAGTATATTCAATATATTCTAATCAACCTGTCATCTGGTTGATTAGAATATATTGGGCGACTATCATACTAATAAAATATTATATCAAATCAATTCAAATAAAATACTCATTTATACAATTTAGGTACAATGTAGGTACCTACACAAATACTCATTTATACAATTTAAGTACACTGTAGGTACACATAAATGCCAAAGTGGGACTGTTTGTTGGTTTGCCCTTCAATCACGTTGCAACAGAACAACGGATATACGTGATTTTTCTAACGGTCATAGTTGAAGACCTGGAACGTGACATAGGATATTTTTTATCCCGGAAAATTAAGGAGTTCTCGCGGGAATTAGAAAAGTTATCAAACAACTAGTCTTACTAACATTATAAATGCGAAAGTTTGATGTTGGATGTATGGATGTATGGATGTTTGTTACTCAATCACGCCCCAACGGCTGAACAAATGTGGCTGAAATTTAGCACAGAAATAAATTATTATAGTCTGGAATAGCACATAGGCTACTTTATATCCCGAAAATTAAAGAGTTCCCGCGGGAACTTAAAAACCTCAAACCACGCTGACGAAGTCGCGGGCATTCACTAGTAAAGAAATAAAACGCACGCGTTGTCTCGTTAGGCAGAAGCGCAGAAAGCACAATTTTGCCACGTCTCCGTCAACAATGTTAGAATAATTGATTAACTGAACGCAAAGAGAAATAATCGCGATTCAGCGTTTCACTAACTAAGGCTGGTGACAGTCGCGAGATTGTCTCGTTGAGTTTCTGTAGATATCAGTTAATTAGATAATCAAGGTGATATGATGAATAAATGAATAAAGTATAATTATTTGTTTTACACCAAAAACAAGATAGGTACATACATCTAAATAAATTACTTTAAACAAATAAAAATCGGTCAAGTGCGGGTCAGACTCGTTCACCAAGTGTTCCTTATCGCCACAAAATATAAATTATATATAAAAATAAATGTCGTTAGATATAAATGATAAATGATAAATGATAAATGGTTTATTTATTTCAAGTAGGACAACATAACACAATAACTTTATGATAGTTTGGCTGTCGCAGATCAAGTTTTTTTTTTATAAATAAGGCTGAATGGACAACATACAATGAATTAAGCTCGCCCATTAAATATTTCATGTTTGATATCCATACATTTAAACCGATAATTCAGAAACTTTCAAAATATAAATTGTTTTTTACACAAATAAACTTGCTTTTAAATGTATAAGTAAATGCATCACTGGAGAGGCTTTTAAAGTTTAAAAACTTTAAATCTTTTAAAGGTCTTTTGAAGATTTTTAAAAATTGTTAGGTTTTGTATCGATGTATCTACACAATTAAACACATTAGTGTGGTATTAGTATCACAATTGTGTCTACCCTAAGTCCCCATCGTGCCAGGAAAAATGATTTATAAAACCCGCTAAACTCTTCTCTCTTTTTCTCTCTAGTCCACTTTTTATATTTCCATCCCTTTCTATTCGAGTCCAATTTCACAGGCCGATGGATGCTTCTATAGGACCCTGGTAATGCTGCTATTGATTAAGATGCCCGAATATTCATTCAATTGCTATGGTAGTGAGGTTTTGTGGTGAATTCCTGTTGATTTTTGTGTTTTAATAAGGGGTTTGTGCATGTTTCAATGTGATTTTTGGGAAATCCAATGGGTAACTAAATGACGGAGATACCAGCGGTGATAATAAGGTAGTGGTTAAAACTTCCGCCTCCCATTTGTGTGGTCGGGGATTTGATCATAGAACACGCACGTAGCTATGTACATAGTAAAAGTAAGAAGAAATTATTATTTAATGGTAAAAGTAAAGATCGTGATCAATCAATCTATCAATGTTTATATTATAATAAAATTAGATATAGTTGAATGCAGTCAAGGAAGCTCTGCATCCAACTTTCGCACGAATTTTAGGAACTATATAATAACTTTTAAAACATGATAATCAGTTACGGTATCTTAAAACTAAAGCTACAAGGATTTTAAGGAGGATAAACAACAAACTCTTTTAAAACCTCTTTTGCCAGAAATTACTTCGTAATGATTTTAAAGGTTCTAGAAGTCTGCCAATTCACACTTTTTATAGCCACTTGCCACTTACACTGCTTCAAAAAGCTTTAAAGTCCGACAAACTTATGTGTACCCGGTGACAGCGTCGTTAGTATCAAAAATAACATAAAAACAAAAACTAAACAGGCTTAAAAATTAGTTCCAATTTTGGCCACCGGGTCAGATAAGTTTGTGGGACTATAAGTAAGTAATTTCTGCCATTGATTATGTATATCTAATATGATAGTAGAGTAAAAATATAATGTAGGTACGCAAGTTAGAAATCAGAACGAAATTTAGTATGTTCAAGAGCAACTGCTGAGTTTCTTGCCGGCTCTTCTCAGTATTTTTCCGAACCGGTGGTAGAGTCTTGACGTATCATAAGTGACACAAGTTGTCCTACGTGAATTAAATAAATCATTTATCAACATAATATTATGCTCAACATATTTTTTAGTTCAACACAAACAATATATACCGTAGAATGTACCCTAACTAAAGTCATACAAATTCCAATCAAGCTGCGATTGTTCAGAATTTCTCACACGGCAAAGTCGGCACTGCAATCGCGCATGTGGCTTAATGAAAACTGTCAATAAATAATTTTCGCGAAGGCTGCGCGGGAAAAAGAATTTCCTCCACTATCGTTGGACCGGATATTGGTGCTGCCGTCATTTCCGCCCGCCCCCGGAGTGTGAGCTCAAATGTTATGCTTAAAGTATGCTATTCATGATGCGTTTTTTTATCCACTACTAGTTTGCCCTTATCTGCGATCTCACCTGATGGTAAGTGATGATGCAGTCTAAGATAGTAGCGGGCTAACCTGTTAGGGGCATGGCAGTTATATTAATACCCCTATTCGGTTTCTACACGGCATCGTACCGGAACGCTAAATCGCTTCAGCACGTCTTTGCCGGTAGGTTGGTAACTAGCCACGGCCGAAGCCTCCCACCAGGCCAGATCAGGGAAAATTCAGAAATTGTAAATTCAAAAATTGACCCTGCCGGTGATCGAACCCGGGACCTCCGCACGATAAGACAACAGCTCTACACACTGCGCCACGGAGGTTGTCAAAGGAAATGCGTGCGGAGATTTCATGATTTCATTTGTTTTATTCACTTCCATATTTACTTTAAGTTTTGATTTGTAAGTATTAATAAATTACTTTATGCATTCACGGCTCATTCTGTTTGGTTGAATAGTACGCTTACTCTAGGTTGTAATTCGATTGATCGAACTAGTGTCAAAGTAAAAAGAAACCATAATAGGATTTAAAGGCATAAATTCACTACAACTAAATTTAATTGGTAAACGTATCGTACACGTAAACGTATATGAATGCATACACGTAATTGAGCTCTAAATCAGGTACATTTTCCTTTATGACGTTAATTTCATCGAACGCTCATACGATCAATCGAATTTAAACTTGGAATAAGATATAAACTTATCAAAAGTGGTTGATTTTGTCGAAATTTGACTTAGTACAGAGATGTTGATTTCGGGGAAGGACATATTATATTATATTATAGCCTACTTTTTATTAGGGAAAATCTAAAAGTGCCACGGGATTTTGTAATTTTATAATCGTTGAAATTAAATTACTCGATAAATGTGGATTCCATTTAAAATAAACAAGATACAAAAACAATAAATTTTCATCGGGACTTTTAAAACTTTTCGCCGTCCATTCCCTGATAAATTCATTCCTTGTTCATCATGTAAATTCTTGAACAACTTTTGAACAGAAACATTCACTGGATACTGAACATTTTTATTTTTGCCGCTATATTAAGAATAGCGGTAAGTGAAGAGGTAATAACACAGTGGTTTAGATGCTCGACTTTCTATAAAGGCGGTTGGAGGTTCAATCCACGGGCCCAAGTGCGGATAGGCAGACTTGAGTACGCTTAGTTTAAGTTTTAATTCGATTGATCGTATAAGCATTTGATGAAATTAGCGTCAAAGTAAAATTTACTTTAAATACGTTGGAAACGTATCGTAAATTAAAATCGATTGTACCGAATATGTGGTTTTAAATCAAGGGCTTTTAGGTCCATTATACTTTAACGCTAATGTCATTGAATTCTATCAAAAAATGATCAAAATATGATCTTTACATTTACAGATTAGCTTGAAATGCATACACTTAACTCTGAGAATTTAGAAAGTGCGTGCTTTAGATTGGAAGCCTGGGGCCGACGACTAAGAGACCTGGATCTTAACCACTAGGTATCGAATTTACTACTGTTATACTTTTTGTGGAAGTTTGGATGTTTGTATTTATTTTGTCATGAGTAAGTAGCATTAGTTAGTATATTCGCTTGTTTCTAAATATAATAAATAAATAAATTCTCTTTATTCGTAGCATCTAGAGCTCACTTTGTTAGTTTAAAAAACCTTAAAAATAAAAAAAAAAAAAAAATTATGATCCTATGTTTATCCTTTAGATCCTTTGCACCGTAATGACCAAACTTATTTGGCTTAAATTTGGAATGGATATAGCTTATAACCCGAATTACAAAAAGGTTAAATTTTATCGCAGAAAATAAATTGAAGAGTGGATAAAATCCCGCGGGACTGAAAAACATATAAATCCACGCAGAAGAAGTCTTGGGCATCATCTAGTATCACAGTAAACAGATACAACCAGTATGGAAACTAAGCCTAGTTGATAAAATAATTACCTACGCTCCATTGAAGCAATAGGATTGCCAGTTTTTATGTTTTATGGTTTAATTTTGTTTTTGTTAATTAAAACATTCTATGTTGTGTAGTGATCAATTAATCGAATTGAAATAGCTAGTTTACGAATAAAATTTAAATAAGTATCTCATGGCGTCATCTCGATAGTTCAAAATACGGAAAACAATTTAATATTGACACACAACAACTGGTAGACCTTTGTTTTTTTTGTAGGTCACTAACTTATTATTTTGGCGAAACCTTTTACATGTTTTGGCGGGAGCGTACGCGAGCCGCGGCTAGGCGCGCGGTAGCCGCCGCAGGTGGCGCGCGGGCAGGGCTCATGAGATCTGTTTTCAGGTGTTTGTCACACATTTTCGGGTTAAACCGTACCGCGTTTCAACACCAAAAATGCGACTGATACCTAGTAATAAAAAAAAACATAACATAAAAAATACCTTCATTCTTGACTAGCGGTTCGCCCCGGCATCGCACGGGTGCAATTAAGATTTGAAATTTTATCGTGAAAAAAATAAAGTAAACAATTTAAAGATTTTTCATATTATGTACATCTTTACTTAAATGTAAATTAATTAAAAGGACATGACCAGTAATTGCCCTCCGATTCGGGACAATGCACAGGATTTCCGATTTTACAGTAAGGTTTAAAAATTCAAAACGAAATTATTATGGATTTATTATTCCAAATAAGGTCAGGGTTCAAATGACAAAAAAAACAGTACGTTTATTGTTTAAATCTTGAGCGTCCGCTTTCTTCTTTAAGCACTACTCCATTTTGACGTTCCATTATATCCATGCCTAATAATAATCTTGTAACCCTACATGAATACCATTACCTTAGTCATTATAATACGAACGATTTATTTTTGATCAATTAAATAGTAATGAAAAGGAAATGTATGTTTTGTTTATAATTATTTTTATTTATTGACAAGTCTCAAACCAATAGATCGAATAAAGCATTTTGAAATACTGCGTTTAAAGGAACGCCCTTTCACATAGCATATGCTGCCATCTGTGGTCGAATAGTTGAACTTGTTAACCAAAAGTAGTAACCAATTTCTAGACTCACCACAATAACTAGCGCCATCTAGTGTGGGAAAGCAGTTTTTGGTGAAACTTTTTTTATTTATTTTCTCAGTTTTCAGAGCCTTCAGACTCCTGAAACTTTTTTATTTGAAAACTATAAAATATAACAATTACAATAATAAAGAAATAATACTTGAAAATATTTTTTTAGACTCGCTCAACACAATAAATAGCGCCATCTAGTGTGGGAAAGCAGTCTTTGGTGAAACTTTTTTGTTCATTTTCGCAGTTTTCCGAGCCAAATATAGATTTTGAACGAATTTACAAAACGATAGTTCCGGTTTTATTGAAGCAGAGTTCAAGCCGCCGTATACTAAGAAATCATTGCTGAACATTGATTTTTGACACCTAGGCAAGCTGCCATAGTTCCACTCGTCATGACGCGGCACTCACTACTGACGGCACTGCGACGAACGCATAATGGTCTCGTCGATGCGCATGTTGTGTGAGTGAGCTGTTTCGAACGTTTCTAGGTAGTTTCACTACTGTTTGTATCTGTTTACTGTGCTAGTATTGTGTAAGTGACGAAGTTGTTGCCTTAACGTGCGGAGGTCCCGGGTTCGATCCCCGGCAGGGTTTGGAAATTTATAATTTCTGAATTTTCCATGGTCTGTCCTGGAGGCTTCGGCCGTGGCTAGTTACCACCCTAACGGCAAAGACGTGCCGCCAAGCGATTTAGCGTTCCGGTACGATGCCGTGTAGAAACCGAATAGGGGTATGGGTTCAATATAACTGCCATGCCCCTAACAGGTTAGCCCGCTACCATCTTAGACTGCATCATCACTTACTATCAGGTGAGATCGCAGTCAAGGGCTAATTTGTAGTGGTAAAAAAAGTATCAACGTCCAAGGCACAAAATTGTCTGCCGAAAAGAATGTGTAGAAAGTACCTCATTTCAGGAACATCAAAGGAGCTGGCAGATTAAAAGTAAATACCTAAGCCGTCGCAGATACTCGCTCGTCCACACAACGCCCTTACCACAGGCTCTTGTAGTGTATAGTAGTAGGTATACGAAACAAGTCAGAATTAAAAAAGAATAAAAAACATGACAACAAGATTAGGAGGTTAAATTAGGATCTTATTCACATTTTTATTAAATGATATTTTTTTGTGAATCACTGGAATCTACTCATCATTTTCTAGATGATGATTATATAGTTAATCTTAGTTAATTTGTATACAAGTCCTTTGTTTTTGAAGTTAGAGACATGAAAATTGGCAATGGAGTTAATAGCCATAAATAATAAAAACCTGTATAAGCCATTTTACGAAAATCTACCCCAATAGGGGTGAAATGGGGGTTGGAAGCTTACATAAGGGCTCCCAAGTTTTTGAAGTTAAAGACTTGAAAATCGGGATTTAGATTATTAGTTTTAAGTTTTAATAAATTGTATAAACAATTTTAGGAAAATGTTAGTGATAATAACCGGGGTCGACGGTTTATTGTGCTCTCCGAGACACTGAGGTGAAAAACGCCAAATTTCTAACTCTGGGCTAGTACTGAGAATTTAAAGTGTAAAAAACCTAATACTTAATTATGGCCCGACCTGGGACCTAAACCTGGGACCAAGTCGGCCGCAGTCGAACATGCTAACCACTAGACCAACGAGGCACTTTGATACTCAACTGCATAGAATACGTAAAAAGGTTTCGCTAAGTTCATGGTAGGGCGGCCAGCGGGCAATACGGCTAGATAAAGGCTCCAATGGAGCGAGAAGATACGTATAAGGAATTTTCAGAGCCAAAGAGACGCTAAGCCTGCCTGCGATAGATTTATTGTTTCAGATTGTCGTATGGACAGCGGGCTTTGTAAATATACAGCTCTTATTTTATTTTTAGGGTTCCGTGCCGTGCACCACGAGAGGAGTATTTTTTTCAGGTTTTGTCTTGCAATGTTCTCTCATAAAAATGTATTGCTATTCAAGTATCCAATACGGCCGCTGATAAGCCAAAACTGGCAAAAGCCAGTGTTGGCTACTGTAACAACAGTAGCTATCTTTCTATGAGGCTATCTCAAGAGCATCCTGAAGCAAGCAAATTCGGAGCAAGGAAATAAAAATAAAACATTTTTTATTAAAATTACAAGACGTTTTCCTGTTAAGCAAAATTGTATCTACCCAAATGAAAGTCTTGAATATGTCGCTGGATACAAGCAACGCATAAGAGTTTCTTCGTGAGTTAAAGTTCTTTCAAGTCATTCATATTGGTTGAAGAAGACGATGACGCGTTGCAGAAGTTACTTTTTAAGAGCTATAGAGCCACAGATTAGGTATGCAAACCAAATTTCAAATACTTGTCTCCGTTGATTCAGCATAACAAAACTCTAACAGGAATTCTAAACTCGGCAGTGCAAAATGTATTGAAATTCAAATCGCCAGCGCGGCCGCTGATAGCGCAAAGCTCGCTGTTGCAGCATCTATGAAGGTCTAGCTCCACTACAGGAGCACGGCATGTAGCTGCAAGCATCGTGTGGGAATATAAACCACAGACTTTAGAAAATATTTATAAACTTGTTCAGACTAATAAATTTAAGAGAAATAGAGTTGATTTTTGTTTAGAATTGTGTGTTAGACAATGTTTGCCAATTATAGTAATAATATTATTTATAAATTATAGTATTAATAATTATAGTAAACTGAATTCTGTGCCCTCAAAATGCTATATGTTGTTCTTATTAATTAGTAATGTTAGCCTGCAAGTTTTTAAATATGTGAATTGTAAAAATCTTTTTGAGGCAATAAATATCTTAAAGCACAGACACAACCACCTCAATCGCAGGTTTAGAAGAGGGCGATTTTTTTTATCCACTACAAGTTCGCCCTTGACTGTGGTTTCACCTGATGGTAAGTGATAATCCAGTCTAAGATGGTAGCGAGCTAACCTGTTAGAGGCATGGCAGTTTTGATAAACCCATACTAAATTCTGAAATTTAAAATTGATCCTGCCGGGATGTCGAACCGGGACCTCCCACGTTAAGGTAACAGTACTCAAAACTGCGCCAGAGTGGTCGTCAAATATTTGCCGCTACGTGCCGCGGCACTCCGTGCTGCTCTAGTGGGGCTAGACATTTTGAGTTTTGCCAAGAGAAGCCTGGGAGGATTCCGGGATTCAAATTCACTGGGCTGCCTCCTCGAGTTGCTTTGGACACGTGCTTATTAGATTTACATAAAACCGTCTGTTGGCGACGAGCCAATGTACCTATCTAGGTGTGGGACGTCAGTTGTTATCTCAGTTACATACTGACAGGTACAACTGCCTCGATGGTCTAGTGGTTAGCATGTTTGACTGCGGCCGACGAGGTATCGTTATTAGTAAAGATGTATAAATGTTTTATGTTGCTAATAGTACTAAAGAGTTACATCATAGGAGGCTTCGTAATCGTATATAAAACATAAATGATGACCATATAACTACTTAACTGCTCTTTAATAATTCTCTTTTAGTTTGAAATGATTTTTTTTCACTATAATTTTGACCCTTGCCCTCCTCGTTATACTTTAATCCTAGTTTGTTTAGGTAGTCAGGATATATTTCTTTTACATTACATAATCTCAAATGTTCTAAATTTTATTGAAATCGGTAGAGTACTTGAATTAAGAAGTTATTTAACTAACTAAAATCTTTGACTGGTGTTAATTCTATACCATTCTACTCTCTCTGTCATCAATCTATCGCCAGCTCACTACAGAGCGTGAGTCCTGTCTCAGAATGACAAGAGCTTGGCCATATTTCACCACGCTGGCCAAATGCCGATTTAACACCTTTGAGATCATTATGAAGAACTCTCGGGCGTGCAGATTTCCTCACTGTTTCCTTCACAGTTTGAAGCAACGGGTATTCAAATTCTTAAAACGCATATTAGGTACTTTGAAAAGTTTGGTATGGAAAGGTGGTTAGTTAAAAGGTCCGTGCCCGCGGATCGAACCCGCGATTTCGCACAGAAGATCGGATGTATTAATACCGCTTTTATTCTACAGCTACTTGGAATAATATCTGACGCCAAACTCTACCGAGTCACAGTGATCTTGAATAACGTCGCTCACTACAAGAGAATACTTTTACGCATACAGCATAAAAGTACTTGACACGTTGAAATAAAATTCTAAAGCCAAGTATCGTGATGTACTTCGAATATTTTAAGTAAATTATTACCATTGAAATATTCTAGAGGATATGAAACTATCGCAGTTTTTACGATGGCTACGCTACAGCAAAGCTAAAGTGCCTTACGCGTTCCTAAGATCATAAGAAAAGTCCCATACTTATGTGTAAAAGAACCATCGTGAACCATTAATAACATTTTAGAGTGAATGCAATTAAATCTAATCCATCAGTATAGTACCAAAAGTATTAACATAAATTGACAACCAAATTATTTTTATTTAATTATCTTTTGGGTGTCTGAGTTGGGTATCTGTATCGGGTACCCTTCGGATGGGCCGACAATATAAAGGGAGTGGCTGGAAGTGGTTGGATGAGGAAGGCTGAGGTACAAGTGTGTTGGTGCTCTTTGGAAAAAGCTTATGAAAGTTTTTAAATAAACCTCTGACTGTATTTTTTAATCTAATCTATTAATTAGGTATATGACAACTGGTCAAATAAATTATTTTTAAACATTCATAGCGAGGATCTCTTGAGTGTTATGTTTGAAAACCATTTTAAACTATAGATTAAAAACTATGGATTAAGTGCGTCGAACTTTGATGACGTCACAATACAGTATTTCATAAAAAATCCCATACTAAGCAGGCAGTTTGACGTTTTAAAAAAAGGTGCTTATTTGACTATAGTTGTCGAATATACAATCGGTTTTGTTTTCCATTTTTCTTATACTCATTATTGAATGAAAAATGAACAATTGCAAAGACTAATCATTTCAATTTCACAATATATTTGGGAAGATGAGATTCTATGGGACATTAGAGGGCGCATGTGATTTCCCCCATTCCCCTCCGCCACGTTATAAATTTCATCAGCGAAATTCTGTATATTATAAAAAATAAATCGCGTGTCCCCATCATGTTCTCCGTAAATTGCTTTTTTGGTAAAAATAATCTTGGAGAACATATTTTTTGACTTGGGTCATTTTTCGCTACAAAAATACTTGGCAGGCAAAATCAGTGATACAAATCCATAAAATATTAACTAGGGTGGCAGATGATTCATAATCATGACTCATGTTTCAAACTAAAAAAGAAGAATAATGCAAAAGCAATGACGCTTTACAACAATTATGTGATGTAGAGGCTGTTTATGTACTGAAAATAAACAACGTAGAATTTGAGTTTCAGACTTCAAAGCGGTCAACAAAAACAATTGCCCGTCTTAGCCAACTTTTATACATAGTACGTTTCATATTTATTTTCTTTCTATAATCGTTAAAGCTTGGAGAAAATAATAAGTAAGTTAAAATAAATAAATAATTATGAATTAAGTACGTCACTCTCAACACAGCTGTTGAGAGTTACCTAGGCTACTTTTAATCCCGGAAAATCAATGCGTTCTCCCGGGATTTTTAAACCAAAATCAACGCAGGCATCTAGTTTTGTATTAATTACCATTAATATTTTGCTAGCAACCAAATACAAAAACCATAAATGAGTATAATATTATCAAGAATTTAATAAGACTTCCGTATTCTACTTATAATTCATCGTAAACTCGAAAAGTTCGGAAACAATTTACATGACGGAAAGTGAACGCGCGTAAATAGACTCCGGAATGCTTTTCAAGAACTCTTCATAAAAAAATCGAGTGTATAATATTATGAAGTTTTATTTCATGTTTATTTAAAGTGGACCCTCCAATACTTTTGGGCGATTCAGACAAAGGAATCAAATAAAAATTTATAAGAATTTTGAAACTTTCGTAATTCTTGGGACGGGAATGCAAATTCGGTGCTGTAACTTAGATGGATGGAATACTTTTATTTCTTCGTTTATTAGATTAGACTGTCTGCTTTGTTACTTCAATTTGTGTATGCATAATAAATACGGTATTTCTATTAAATCAAATCTGAGTAGGTACTACAATTTACGATTTTAAACCAATTTTGCGTCTAATTGAGTTATACAGTAGATGGTATTCTGTGATACAGGTGTCTCTAATGATACATCTTATTTTAACTCTACCGTTGTGGAAAATAAATTCTACTTAGATGAGCCGGTAAGAAACCGAACATGCTTTTATGCGAAACATAGAAAAAATGCTGAAAAAACTAAAATTTTTCATCGTTATTTTTCTTCATTGCAGAAAATATTAGAAAGTGCGAGCGAGAGGAAAAGTCTGGATACCCCGCCGCCTTAGATGCTTGGAGGCATCATTAGTTCTATACAGAAAAAAAAAACATGCATCAATCGTTGCTACACTCTCAAATTATTGTGGTCTTTATTTACATACGCGTAACTATGATACAAATCGTCCTATACTTACCTTTAATGAAAATGACCAAATTACAATAATCATCAGTCAGCTGTCGAACCTTAGTCGTTATCAGAGTGAGCCGTTTATTCAGACACAAACACAATGGGCAGTTAGGCTCAACCGGAAGCGATTTCCATATTGAATCGGTTAGTGGCGCCCCCCGCTGGCAGCGGGGGAACTGCTCAGGAATCAATGATTCGATGATTGCCGCCGATCATGTGATTCAATATGCATTGGAATTTCATAGCCACGCTTATTGCCTAGTAGCTTTTGCCCGAAGCTTCGCTCACGTTAAGCTCGAATTTCATACAAATTTAAAACCCCTATTTAAAAATTGCAACTAAGCTGACTATAGGACTGATAAGATTTTTTCAAACGTCAAAACGCGTGCTTATTAAAGAGTTTTTATGAAATTTGTAATTGTGGCGTCATCATAGTTCGATGGACTTTTTTACTTTAATCGATAGTTTAAAATGATTATTTAACATAAAACTAATAGGAGCCGTGGATATTACGATTTTTGGGATAGCCTTTATTTAAAATCACTAAAAAAGAATTTATTTGAGTAGTAGTCAAATACTCAATTGCAACAAGGCTGACTATTAATAGGACTGTTAAGATAATATACATAATATATACAATTGCAACGTTTTTTGGAAAAATAAAACGTATTCTCTGTATATCAACAGTAGGAAATTGGCTGTGAAACTCCCGAGTCCCGGCATTTCAGCAAATTTATAGAGTGGTTGCGTGGACAAAAGGTACATTTACATAACAAATTGAAGGCCAATGGATGAACCGACGCACCCTGTATAATATTGAGTTGATAGTTGTGAAAGGCCAGTTGCATATTTATAGTTAAGGGAGTTGTTTAGTTACATTTATATATTTTGCATCATCATCACCATTAAGGCTGTGTTCACGTAAAATTTCACATTTTTCGTTCACACAATGCTGAAACGCTCATTGCCGGTTCACTACTGAGCACGGACATCCTGTCAGAATGTGATGGGTTTGGTCAAAGTCCATCACGCTGGCTAAGTGCGGCGTCAGATTTCACACACCTTTGAGAACCTTAGACGTCCTTTACTGTTCAAATAATAACGCATATAACTAGTTAGAGTATTTCGAGAAGTTGGAGGTGCGTGCTCGCGAATCGAACCCTTACCACAGGCTAAGCTAAATACCTAATACCTAAATACCTAATATTAAATATCTGGGTAAGAAATACCACTAATCACACTAATATTAAAAATTCGAAACTGTGTTTGTTTGTTTATTTGTTTGTTAGTTTGTCCTTCAATCATGCCGCAATAGAGTAATGTTGAAGAAAAAATACAACAAACCGGAAAACTAAGGAGTTCCTGCCGGGAAAAAAAATTAAATCACGCGGAGGAAGTTGTGGGCATCAGCTAGTTTAATATAAAATGAAACCGACTGTCTGACTGACTATTATTGATTGATCTATCAACGCACAGCTCAAATCACTGGACGGATCGCGCTAAAATTTGGCATACAGATACAGACATTTTATAACATAGGCTTTTTATGATTTTAATGTTACATAATATATAAAAATCCCTATATAATAATACCCTAGGGGTAAAGGTTGAGACAAAAGCTAGATGTACAATATGCGTTAAGTACACACGGAGTACTGCTCTCACCTCTGGGCCGGAGCACCCCAGTACCAGCTCCTTCCATATGACCGGATACAAAGGCGGGCAGTTCGACTCGTAGACAATCCCAAAATTACTTGCACGCTTGAGTCACTAGATCACTGAAGAGAAGTTAGTTCTCTTTGGTTGTTTTATCGTCTCTACAATGGAGAGTGCTCTGAGGAGTTATTCAATCTAATATCATCTTCCGTGTTCTCCAGTCACACCCTTCGTCACAGAAACAAATTTCGTCCTCACCACCTGGATGCCTGGTCCTCTTCCACCACCCGTTATTCCAGGTAATTTCTGCCACGTACCCGCTAATTGTGGAACCAGCTTCCATCTTCTGTGTTCCCTCATGATTATAATATGGGGCTCTTCAAAGGGCGGATAAACAAATATCTCAAAAGGCAGCAACGCATTGGCGGTTTCTCTGGTGCTGCAAATGTTCATGGGCGGTGGTAATCACTTATCATCAGGTGACCCGCCTGCCCGTTTGCTCGCTATACATATATATATATATATATATATATATATATATATATATATATGTATAGCGAGCAAGCTATATATATATATATATATATATATATATATATATATATATATATATATATATAGTACCGTAAAGTAGTAAGCATCAGTAACCTCACGCAGGGTGTCACGTTAGAGCGAGCCCCATACGTAGTTTCATTAGCACAATCACCGGTTATTTCCGAACGATAGACTTTAATTTTATGGTCATTTTGTAAACTGTGGCCGCCATGCTGTCGAGCTATTAGTAGTATTACAACTGCCTCATTGGTCTAGTAGTTGGCATGTTCGACTGCGGCTGTCGAGATCCAGGGTGCGAATCCCGGGTCGGGCCATTACTAAGTACCCATTGAGTTTTTCTGAGAATAAATTCTTAGTACTAGCCCGGAGCTTGGAAGCTTGCAGTGTTACACTCCCGTGCCTCGAAGAGCACGTAAAACGGTCAGTCCTGCACCTGGTCTCTTTCCGGTCGTGTCGGATTTTCCGTCCCATCTGCTATTAGAGTAAAGGAACAGAGAGTGCACCTGTGTATACGCACTTGTGCGTGCGAAATATCTCCCGCGCAGATGGCTCATCTCTCTGGAGATTGGCCGCCGTGAGCGAAATTCAGTCGGGAAGACATTATTTTTATTAGCTGTAGTAGGTACATAATATAAAGCAATCCCTGTGGATCATTACAATTTGGTGCTATTTTAGTGTCGGCTGATTTAAATTGCGTACGGTCTATTCTTAGTCCACGTGGATTTAAATTAAAAATCCCGTGCTGACTTTCTTATTTTCCGGGAAATAAAGTACCCATTGTCACTTTCCAGGGCCTAACGTGTAACGATCGTAATTAATCTCAAATCCAGCGTCGCAGCAAGAATACGAGTATCATAAATTTAGCGAATTGTATCTTATTGAGTTTGTAACAATGATTGATGCAGGAGTTTCCATAATACGGCTTCTGGTCTTCAATATTATCCTTGTCGAATATCACGCTGATTCATTGCTCCATTGATTACTCCGTGATTTTAAAGACATACCTAGCAATAAACAAACACACTTTCGCATATTTACAACACGGGTAGTGTAGTTAACTCGTTAAACTTCGAGATAGATACAAATAGGTAATGTATGTCGTATTTCTGTACAATTTTCACGATACACGCGGGCTATGGGTAAAGTTGTAACTGATAACCACGTGGCATGTCTTATCAGTCGTTGATAACAGTAAAATTTTACCACGCAGCACCTGGGGGGTTCCTGGGGGGTGCATTTGTTTGGGACGGTTATTGTTTGGATTACTTTAGAGTTTTGAATGTGTTTTGTCTTTATGAGAGTTTTGCTCCGCGTGATAATTGTATTTTTAAACTTCTTTCTTTTTATTGTGTTTATAATGTACTTACCTCTGCTGGCGATTTGGCTTTGCTGAAAAGTGACTATCATAATTTTAATACAAGAAATATGAATAAAATTGCAGTGCTCGCTTGTATACTTTGTAAAATTAGTAATTAATTTGTCGGCAACAGTATACTCTTTTATAATAAACTTGGAGATGTCTCTCAATAAGTTCAAAGTTTTTGTATAACGTAAATTAATTATTAAAAATACTAATACAGGATTATTTAAATGATAAAAAAGCATGGAAATGGATCGTTAATATTATTGTGTGTCTGACTGTCTGTCACTGTGACGCTTTCACGGCCCATGTTCTACCGATTTTGATAAAATTTGGTATAGGGATAGTTTAAATCCCGGGGAAGGCCATAAGGCTACTTTTTGCCTTAGAAAATTAAGGAGTTCCCTTGTGAATCAAAAAAATTAAACCACGCAGACGAAGTCGCGGGCATCAGCTATTTTTTTAATAAAAGGTTTATGCACAATACTCAGCTGATGTGCAGCCACAATAGATCTGGAAGCAATAGCCGCGATACGCCAAGCGGTTCATTTCCCCGGATCAGCCGGGAATTACCTTTATTGCGGACTAGCTCTAGTATGCGACTGGGCTCGCATTGTTATTTGAATCGATGTCAGCGAGTTTTGTTAATAATCTGTTATGTTAGACGAGGTGATGCGACGACGTGAATATCATTTGGCTACATAAAATTGACAAAGTAAGAGAAAAACGTAAACTCACTGAAAAACCTTACTACCATGTAAAAGATTACTTAAATGACAAGGAGGCTTGGCAATGATTTTCTCTAATGGCTCTGATAGTTCCTTAGTTGAGATGATTTGTGAGATGGTGATAATGAAAAAAAACCCGGCTGAGCTTGTTGTGGGCTCTTCTCGGACCAGGGCGCGTTTGGAACCCTCGTAGCTTTAGTTTTAAGATACCGTGACTAATTATCACCATTATGTTTTATAAACGGACTAATAATAATAAGAGTAATGGACCTTAATATGTGCACATATAGTGTACCTAAATTGAATAAATGGATTGAATTGAATTGAAAAAAGGTGGTACCAATTACTGATTTTGTATTTAGCCATCCACAAAATTATTAAAAAACTATATACGGAAGGTCCTGAGAATTTATATTACTTATCATATTATGTTAATATTTTGCAGCTCCAATAATATAAATGATACGAGTCGAATTAATAACCCTCTTTTTTTTGAAGTCGGTTAAAAATGGTATTGTTAACGCCAACATTTGCGCTACGCCTATTACCTTATTCTGTGGTTACGCTACGCCAACAAGTCAGTCAAATTGGTAGTTTTATAAAAGTGGACTAAGTATTTGGAGACAATTATTATATTGTGTATCTATATTGTCTATGCTTCATGCCTTGTATGTAAATTTTTTTTTAAATTAAATGACTGTTACTCCGTTGTAAGATTTCGCTTTGATTTCACCTTCTCCACTTACCTGCTAACTTTCGGACCCTCCTGCCCTCATGTGTCTGTTCAAATAACAGACAGGTTTCTTTCATCGATAATTATATGTAGGTACTAGATGGGCCCTTTCATAGAAAAAAGTTGGGCGTCTGACTTGTGGTGCATGCCCCTCACCTGTATAACCCTGTCCTTGTCCCCGCCATAGCGCTGTCCCGCTTTTCAGACTAGATGGCGTTAGTAAAATAGGTCCACATTCTTTGTTTGACAGAGCCCGTCTATGTAATTTGAGGTTGCTGGTTTCTTTTATGAAAGTTGCAACCACTATTATAAAGCAGCGTCCCTCGTAAGCATTAAGGTAACAGTTAAACTCATCCGCTGGAATTGAATCGCCGTCGTAATGAGAGAACCGATCGAGACTATCACAGCGATTGCCGGCTCAGGCCGCACCTATAAACGGTATCCCCTGGATGACTTCCATTTCTATATATTGCAAGTTATTGAAATTAAAAACCGTTTTCCATAATATTTCATAAAATTCCATAATAGGAAATTAAGTAGGAAAGTTAACAATTAATCCAATTAGGAGCCTAGTGTGCACTGTGGCGTGGCTGTGGTCTTAGAAGTGGGAGTCAATTTGGGAATTTATAATTTCTGAATTTTCTCCGGTCTGGCCTAGTGGGATTTTTGGACTGTAGCTGCTACAAATAAGGGGAAAGCACACTATTAAAAAAATAGTGGATACTTGTTTAATTGTGATAATAACATCCTCCCGACCGAATTTCGCCCACGGCAGCCAATCTTCAGAGAGATTAGCCATCTGCGCAGGAGATATTATGGTGCACAAGTGTGCATACATAGAATAGAAGAATAGAATGGAATAATTTATTTGTCTGAATATGTGTTACAATGATGTTTACAGTATGAAAAGTTGCAGCATATCCAGTCAGGCAACCCTGACTTACAATTTTTTTTGTAGTTACATTTAAATATCATACTCCAAGTATGTTCCAGTATTATGATAACACTTCATAGGTATTACATTGAATAAATAAATAATTTCTTGAATAATAAATTACAAATAACGTCATATTTTGTAGACCAAGGGACATTCAAATTACCTAATCTTACAATAAGTCTATGCTACAATATAATGAATGGCCATAATGTCATAATAATAATAAATTAATAAGTAAGTTTAAAATGCTTCATCAATTAAAATGTCAATGTTAAAATGTCAAATATACTAAATCTATGATTAATGATATGTCAATAGTTAAGTTATTAATAATTATAATTAGAATTTATTTCAATTTAATCAGTCATTTTTAGTTTTTTAATTGCAAAAATTCTTCAATAGAATAGATTGCATTTTGTGCTAGCTAATTTTTTAATGCATTCTTGAATTTGTATTACTGGTAGGATACTTATTGATTTGGGAATAGCATTATATACTTTAACACACACTCTCCGAGGTACAGGAGTATAACATCGCTAAACTCCTAACTCCGAGCTAGTACTGAGAATTAGTGGTCAATAAAACCCAATACTTAGTAATGGCCCCACCCGGGACTTGAACACGGGCCCTCGTCGGCTGCAGTCGAACATACTGACCACTTTACTATAACCTGTAGTGTAGGATACCATTGAATATACAAGGAACATTGGTTTTTAATGTCTCTCTAAACTGTTTTTTTTTTATCCACCACAAGTTAGCCCTTGACTGGGATCTCATCTGATGGTAAGTGTTGATGCAGTCTAAGATGGATGGTAGGTATATTAAACCCATATCCCTTTTCGGTTTCTACACGGCATCGTACCGGAACGCTAAGGCGGCATGTCTTTGCCAGTAGGGTGGTAAGCAGCCACGGCCGAAGCCTCCCACCAGGCCAGACCAAGGAAAATTCAAAAATTATAAATTCCTAAATTGACCCTGCCAAATCCAAAGATCCATTTAAGAGACCCGTTTACAATCCGAAGATAAACTAACGAGTCGGGAGTTGACACGTGCTGCGCCGGCCGCAGGAGCAGTCGGCCCGATTTCCATAACTAATTAAACTGTGGGCTAGCCGGCAAGTTGCCCGCAGGTGTTGCAACTTCCCACTTGCCGTTCTCCCTGTTCCCAGTTCCCGCAGTCGCTGAGATATCGCCGAATAGGCATTCCAACTTCACACGCGTTCTATCTACCTACCTACCTACCTACTTCTTGTGTCGTAGTGTGTGAGTTAGGTAATAGCTTTAGTTTTTAGATACCGTAACTGATTATCACCATCATGTTTAGTTATGTATTTGGACGTCAATAAGTGCACCTAATTTGAATAAATGAATATTGATTGATTGACTGTTCCATGGATTTGACTCGCTCCAGCAATGTTTAGGACTGCGGTTACTTATGTATCTACACATTGATGTAATTGTAAGTTAATTTCTTCAAAAAAGCATGCGCCGAGTTTTGTACTGGTTCTTCTCGGTAGGAACGACTTTCCGAACCAGTGGTAGTTTCACTCGGCGATTCAAAAGCACTTGTCAAAGTCTACTTAAATAAAAACGATTTGAGTCTGAGTTAAAAGAGATTGATTTCCCAAAAATAATTATATGAGAACCTTAACTTTATGCTTAAACCTAATAAAGTATGGTTAAATAATAACGTATGTAAAATTACTAACTTACTATAATCATAATGTTAACTTTCTGTTCGAAAGTACTTTTTTTACTTTTTAAACTTGCCTATACACAAATTTAAGAAATCCATTAAAAGTATGCTCCTGGAAACAGCTTATTATACTGTTGAAGATTATGTAAATGATAAGTGGATTTGATCGTTACAGCAATGCAAAGGACAGAGGTTACTTATGTACACATTGATATAATAATTGTAAATGAATTATTTAAAAAGAGCAACCACCGGGTTTCTTGCTGGTTTTTCTCGGTAGGAATGGCATTCCGAACCTATGTTAGATTCAATTGACGATTTAAAAATACTTGCAAAAGTTTATTTGAATAAAACACATTTGAAAACTTCATTAATTTTTTCTTTAATTTTAAATTAATTTCGTTAAATATTACGTTTAATATAACTGCCATGTCTCTAACTGCAAGTTAGCCCGCTACCGACTTAGATTGCATCATCACTCACCATCAGGTTAGATCGCAGACAAGGGCTTGCTTGTAGTTGATAAAAAAAAATCCGGCTCACTACAGAGCACGAGTCTCTTCTCTTTTTATACGACTGCCTGAAAAAAGGACTATATTGTTTTCAAGGTTCATGTTTGTATGTGTGTATGTGAGTTATACATTCTACCATTCAACTTCTATACGCCGATGAGGTATCGATAGAATCCCTACCTTATTCCGGGTGACATTGGCTAGTAACATTTTAAAAAAAATTGACGGGGTGACCATGGTTCCCCATTAAAAACAAAATTTGAAAAAAATAATTCGAAAATAAAATTAACTATATAGTCATCCTCTAGACAATGATGAGTAGATTCCAAAAATATATAACACTTGTCAGCTTTGCGTTTACAGTTGAAATTAATTGTTACAAAAGTTAAAAGATTGTTAATTTATTTATTGATGAAGGTTCGATTGTACTGATATTTGACTCTTTCGATGTATTTCACTCGTCAGTTCGTTCCCGACGCCATATTGGAATAACTTGTATAAATACGAATGTTTTACCATCGGTAGGCAGTCTCCACCGAGACTCAAACGATTATTGAATACCTTCGGTGTTTAGATCGTTACCTTGTTTACGAGCTGCGGTAGTAACTGCAGCCTGGTCAAATGATTTGATACTATAGTATTGTTTAACTGAGTTTTATAAATTAACTAATTACATTAAATCTCTCGTGGTTAGAGTACAAATATATTAAAAGTGTTTTATTATAATACCTACTTCTGGATTGTTCTCCAACAGTTCAGAAGTGGGATATGATTCACGTTGCCTTGATTTTCCTTTGCCTTCTGCACATCCGTTTTGTTATTTTTTTTAAATAATATTAATAGTGGGTAATTTAAAAATATTATTTTTACCGCTGGCTGTAATACAGGAATACGGATTAATTGCTAAGTAATCAGACCCATCAATAATTAGAAAGACCGAACGGAAATGTTCATGGTTTCTTATTTTGTTTCATGTGACGTACGCTGCGCCAAGGCGGGCTCTGCACAGCCCGTTCTCTCGCTCCGAGCAGCGCCTCGAGGGGCGCTTCGCCTGCGGACCTCGCGGGCGCTTCGCCGGCGGACCTCGCGGGCGCTTCGCCTGCGGACCTCGCGGGCGCTTCGCCTGCGGACCTCGCGGGCGCTTCGCCTGCGGACCTCGCGGGCGCTTCGCCTGCGGACCTCGCGGGCGCTTCGCCTGCGGACCTCGCGGGCGCTTCGCCTGCGGACCTCGCGGGCGCTTCGCCTGCGGACCTCGCGGGCGCTTCGCCGGCGGACCTCGCGGGCGCTTCGGGGGCCCTTCGATCTGCGCGTCTTGCGGGCGCTCCGGGCAGCGCTCAGAGGGCGCTCCGGGCATCACCAGCACGGCCAGCCGCGTGACGACAGGTGTTGCCAGAGCAGCCACCGGTTACGTATGCCCCTGTGCCGTGCTACCGACGAGGTCGACATCCGGAATTCCAGAGGTGACATCCTTACACTCAATAATGAGGGTAGAGATGGTCTTGATTTACTTAAATTTTTAGTCCAAGCATTAAAGTCCATTACTCCTGACTCGACGACTATGCGGTTGCATAAAGTAAACGAGTAGGCATGATGACAATAATCATGAATCAATGAAATTATCTGATTAAATAGGATTCGTCTATTATAAAAATAAAAGTATTTATTTTTCTATTTTGAACGAGATTGTTATTTATTTTGATAACATGAAACTACAAAATACGGCAATTCGCCATAATACATTGAGCACCAGTCAGAGTCCTAAATCCGTAAAATCTGCTTTTTATGTATTATTAAGAACTTCATGATAGTTATTAGAGGTTATGTTGATGAAATGTTGTTTTTATAAAACTATACCTTAAAATTTAATATTAAAGGTGATTGCCTATTGATTAAGAAGTCTGCATCCTATTTAGAGCGTTTGGGGAAACGCCTATTACCTATTATACGTATTGTATTACGGGTACCTAATTGATTTTTAAGAGATAAAACCTAACCTCAAAAGGATCGAATTTATTATTAAATTAGGACCTCAAACAATATTATTAAATACACACCATTTTACAATAACACTAATTTATTTATACCAATCCAGGATCTCCCATATGACAATTCTGCATCGAAGGTTCGACATAATGTAACTGGAGGCTGCAAGTTAACCACGTTAGCCAACGTCTCTTTGCTGGCTATCGCCTCCCTGAAACGCTGGAAGGATCTCCTTCCAGTCAAAACTAAGATATCCTTAACTGAAACACTCCTTTTACCTATACTGGACTATGCCGATAGCAGTTACACGGATCTCACTGAGGAGTTATTAAACAAGCTTGAGCGCTTACAAAACATGTGTATTAGACTCATCTATGGATTGAGAAAATTTGATCACGTTAGTGCGTATCGTGCTCGTCTCGATTGGCTTCCAATTAGGTTGCTTCGAAATTTTTATGTTCTTTCTTTACTATTCTCGATCCTATATGCTCCTCATACTCCCAGCTATCATAAAGAACGTTTCAAGTTTCTCGATGCCGTTCGCCATATGCAGCTGCGTTCTACCATGGATAATAAACTCAAAACTCCTAGCCATCGTACAAAATTTTACAGAAAATCGTACACGGTGTATGCTGTGCACATAAGGGAATCTCTTCACAAAAATATTAGAAACTCCAAATCTTTGCCTATTTTTTAAAAATTGTCTCAAAGAATATTTCCTTAACCAAGTCGTGCCATAATACATAAATTATACTTCTATCGTAATTCGTTACGATGCGTTTTTAATTTTATTTATATATGTGTAATTTGTGTATGTTTATGTGTAATATTATTATTGTTGTCTATATTTTATTTACATGTAATGTATATATGCAATACGTCTATTATATTTTTTATATTATGTTCTTACTTATTATAACTTGTATTGTATTCTGCCACACTACCCTACGTATCTTATTCGAACGTCTCACCAAAGGTTGCCTGGTAGAGATTGCTCAGTAAGCAATAAGGCCGCCTTTGCATAACTAGTTTACAGCTAACTTTACCTTGTATTTTCATGTGTGCAATCTATCTACAGTAATACCTTGATCTTTGTCAATGGATTCTGTAACTAGCTTGGTCAATTGAATTCTATTCATTTATTTGCTTTATATAATGTTACTTAATAATACGGTGTAATACAATCTGACATCGAATGGCATGCAATATTATTAACTCACTTCAAATGCATTCTTATTATATATTCCGTATTTTAAGTCTATGCCTGATAATAACTAGCTTTAATAATCAATTATAAAGAAATCTAGTTTATACAATATTACAATATATTAAACTATTATTAAATTATTATTATACAATATTACATTATATTAAACTATTATTAAATTATTATTTTAACACAATAAATATTAGCTGTTTATACAAGCACAAGAATACATATTACCATTCAGTAAAATTAAAAATAAATTCATTAACAAGGAAATTGTTTAAATTAAGACAGGGTAATATCTTTGACAGTCTTTTGAAGTTTATATTGAAATCGCCCTACAAGATGCATTTACTTTATACATAACTAGCTTTATGCTAGGTACAAGTAACCTATTTCTAAGCCTTTGTAGAGCCTGGCCATGAGTTTCACAATATTCGAAGTAGTTTTTTTTGACAAAGATGCAAATTTCTTTAATGTAAATGCAGGATAAATAAATATCTTAAGTGCCTTAAACATGGGGTCCAGGAAATGTTCCCTACATATAACACGTATGTTCTTTTTTGGAAGCTATTGAGTACAGACGACACATATCCATCATAAGTTTTCTAATCAATTGCATAGGTTATTAATGTGGTATTTCCAATTGCAGTGGAAGTCTATTTAATAGTGTTGACTTCCTTAATTATAACATTATTGTATTGAATTTTTATAGGTGTTTTTCTTGTGAAGTTTTAAACGCAATAGTCTTCGTTTTCTCAGTATTAACTGGTCATTGGTTATTAACTGAAATATAGCAATAGTAGCTGACCTATTTCTCCTAAACCGTGCTGTGTTTCTGTTAAAATATTCAAACGTTCAGCTTGATTATACACAAGACATGGTTACATTTTTCACGACACTATCAGGACAGACTGAGTGAGGAGGAATCGGACTGTTATAATATATTAACCTAATTTATCTTAACATGACAAAGGTGTCATGTGAAGACTGTGTTTTTTTAATTATGTTTCAGGACAAAGGTGTCGGAAAAGCGTTATTAATTTTATTTATTTCTGTTGGGCAAAGGTGTCCTGAATTATTGCTTAGATGACAAAGGTGTCACAAAAGCGTTATTGGTTTTATTTATTTTTGTTGGGCAAAGGTGTCCTTGCTTGGACGACAAAAGTGTCACCAAAGCACAGAAGTGAGAATTACAAAAGCGCTTACGAAAGTCAGATCAATATTGTACAAAACAATATTAATATAAAGGTCATTGACGAAGTTCGCCTAAGAATCAACACGTGTTTGAAATATACAGTAATTCTTAGCTTATTTTATAACCTTTATTTCAAATATTATAATTCAACGGACACTTCAAATTAATTACAAAATAAATAAATGGGTATTAAATTGATACTATACGTTTCCGTTTCTCGATTCTTAACCACAGATCAATAACTTACAGGTTAAAATAATATGCAATACCACCGCTTGAGCGCTAGATCCGTATCGTAAGAAACATTACAGCTCTATTACAATTGGATAAAGATGGTATTTATTTGTCCAAGCAGATTGATTGTGAAAATTGAAATAACCTCAAGATAAGTCATTTTTTAGCAAGCGTCCGTTGTTTTAATCTGCTCTCAAGTATAAAAAGGTATTTATTTGAACCCAGTAATCAATATTAAAGACTGTTGGTTCTTAGGCAAACTTCGTATGGGGACGGAACAATGTCCTTTACATTGATGTCATTAAAATTAAAAAAAAAAAGTTATCCAGGTACCTAGTCATACAACATTTAATGTTATTTACAAATTACAGTGTCGTAACTTCATAATAAAAATGTCATAATTTCATAATAAAGGTACTCAAGTACAGTGTTATATATTTCCATGCGTTTCAAAAGAGTAGATTTATTTGTGTGTTGGACAAAAGTGTCCTGAATTATTGGTTTTGTTTATTTCTGTTGGACAAAAGTGTCTCAAAAGTACAGAAGTAAATAAAACTAATAGTTTTATTTATTCCTGTGGACAAAGGTGTTCCTTCTTATTGTGTGCAAGACAAAGGCGTCAGCAAAATATTGCTATTTAAAGCTAATTATTAATATAAGCTTATTATTATTGTCGTTACATTTATGGGACAAAGGTGTCCTATGTTGTTGTAATTGTCATCACATATTTTTTGTTTTTATGAAAAATAACTTAAATCGTTACATGGATGTGAGGACACATTTAATAACGGATGGCCGAATCTGTTAGCGGATATCTGATAATTATTACTTGCCTAACACAAATTACTTTATTAACGAATTGTCATATTTATTATTTGATTGAACAACGATGTTGACGACCGCCATTTTGTATTTTTCCGAGCAACGGTACCTTCGTTGTTCAACGGTTGCGGCGTCAACACTAGCTGTGTCAAAATTATTTTCGATGTTAGACGCCACCGAGTTTCTTGCTGGTTCTTCTCGCTAGGACGTGGCATTCCGAACCAGTGGTAGATTCGCAGTTGTGAAAGTATTCATATTATATGTGATGATAAGTTTTTGAGATTAGTGGCTGTAACCTTAGATGTTTTAAATATGTTTGTGCTAAAAGTTCATAAAGTGTGTCAGATTTTGAAAAGTACAACGAATGAGGTTAGTTGTATCAATTTACAATTTCTTGAGAATAGTTTATGTATGTTTGATAAGACTGGAAGTTCAGCAGTTTGATTAGTGTGTTACAAGTAATTATTATTAGTAATTATGGGCAAGAACGCCCCAGGCAAAAACGTCTGATCATGATTTATATGATTTGGGGCATAAACGCCCGTGATATGACATAAACACGAGGACGTGTTGTTCTCAGGACGGCCGAACTGTCAGCTTTGCGTTTACAGTTGAAATTAATTGTTACAAAAGTTAAAAGATTGTTAATTTATTTATTGATGAAGGTTCGATTGTACTGATATTTGACTCTTTCGATGTATTTCACTCGTCAGTTCGTTCCCGACGCCATATTGGAATAACTTGTATAAATACGAATGTTTTACCATCGGTAGGCAGTCTCCACCGAGACTCAAACGATTATTGAATACCTTCGGTGTTTAGATCGTTACCTTGTTTACGAGCTGCGGTAGTAACTGCAGCCTGGTCAAATGATTTGATACTATAGTATTGTTTAACTGAGTTTTATAAATTAACTAATTGCATTAAATCTCTCGTGGTTAGAGTACAAATATATTAAAAGTGTTTTATTATAATACCTACTTCTGGATTGTTCTCCAACACACTATAGTTCAATATCCAGTGATTCACAAAAAAATATCATTTAATAAAAATGTGAATAAGATTCTAATTATCCTGTAAAAACAAGATAGTTTCCCAGAGATTTTAAAACTTAAATCCACGCGGACAAAGTCAATAGAATCATCTAGTATTATTTACACGCAAAACTTGAATGTACAAATAGCCAGTGGCTAGTACCATTTTAGAAACTCATACAGTCTGGTCTTGCAAGGCTCGAGATCAACATCGTTATCATTGAACTGGCGGGTTGGAACCACGCTCGACAAGGCCCCGAGCACATCACCGCGAGCAAACATAAAATATAAGCTGCCTTCACGTTAACATCCCTAACTTCGGTTTACAAAAATCTCTTGGGAGCTAGTGATGTGCGTAAGTGGAAAAGTTACATTCGGAAAAATCTTGTCATCAGTCACAGATCAAGATTTAATTAATAGCAAACGGGTACTTCAATTGTATGTAGATAATTATTATTAAAGATAGTCATATATGTATTTCTCCATACTACAACTAGCTGAGATACACGTTGTAAAACACCCGTGAATAGTTTGTGATTTATTATGAATTAATCGATAATCGACAATATTAGAGTCAGATCATACCTTCAGTACATCACTATCGTGAGCGCGGCAGACTCTTACAATTTGTTATGCAAATGTGTTGTCCGCACTACCGCACTTGTGTGTTTACCCTCTTAATATATTAGCCCACCAACTTTATGTAGGCCTTGCGATATGTTACTTATGTTAAATTAAATGGGTTGTTGTTGAATACTTCTTACCTTAGTCATATATAAGCGTCTACACTAAATAGTGCCCACGAATTCAGTCGCGCGAGTTGATATTTTTAAAATATCTCTTTGATTTTTCGGAATTAAAAGTCGGCTTTGTCGGTCTTCTGGTCTTCTTTTGCGTAAAATCCTGTAGATCCGTACGTCTTTTGCGGGGCGATTCAAGAAAAAAAATATCGCTTATAGCCATGTTAAAGTCACATTGTTTTAATATCGTTGACGTTATTATCCTTCACGAACCTCAAAGCAAATTACACAACTGTCATTTTAAAATAATACTGCTTTAAGCGATGGTAGTAACCCCCCAGATCGTACTGTGTTCAGTTCCAATTCAGAATAAACTTTTGCTTGAATTTGACTATTATTTCAAGCAAATAGAACAATTTACTCAAACGAATCTGTTCAGAGAATTTTTGGGGAAATCTTGTAAAACTCGAACCGGCAAACTTAACGATTTGTAGGTAGTCTGCATCACAGCTTACACTAGTGTTGGAAGAAACTTTAAAATACAGCTATTTATTTATGTCAAGAAATCACAATATTTGCACATTGATGTAGAATTTTAGTACCTATAAATTTACGACAAGAATAGTTTTTGAGATGCTTCCCAATTGCGCTCCAATCAGTGCAGCTAAGCGGTTCGCATTTCCGCACGTAGATGGCGTTGCACCGAAGGTTCGTTTCGAGGCGCAATCAGGCTTTGTGCGGCCCTTCCGGCCAGTCCCGGCCTTTAGTTCGTTTCTGCCCGCTTTGTATCGGACCTCGTTGGTGAATTCGTCAATTTCTTTGGGCGGTCATGTGGAAACCAATAACGGGGTGATTTCAGCTGGCTTTTGATAACGATTTGTTAGATTTACTGCAGTACAGTTAGGATACTTCTAGATTTTAGTCATGAAATATTTTGAAGTTAAACTTCAAGATAAGTAGATATATTATTTGGAAAGAAAAACTCATAATATGTTGTCAATGTTAGATACGATATTTGGTATTATCACGACGTCATAACATAACTGTAGCTAATTGAATAGGTAATATAGAAGTTTACCGTTACAGATCATTTAGCTTCTTATTTTAGAGCGAGTTTTTTTAAATAAGTACTTTAGTTAATGTATATTAGTTTAAAGAACCTTTTATAATGCAAGTTATAAAACGTGCGTAGCAATGTAGTAGATGTCCTACGCCGTAGCATTCTGTACGACCCTCCCGTAGACTTCGTTTCTCTTTTCGGAGTTTCACAATAAAACTTCCAGATTCTTTCACATGACACTAAGTACTGGATTTTTATTCATCCGTTTAACGATTATAATAATATTAATATAATATGTATGTACTTAGTGGATAAAAATCAGGACCGATGACAGCTAAATAAATATACTTACCGGGCCACGAAAGAAAAAAAATATCTTAGTTTCAGGCTTCAAAATCCAGTTACAGAGTTACTTAAGTTAACGATTGCTTAACCAGCGCAATCAACCGTACCAACTGTAATTTCTTCTTAACGTGAAAATGATTGCAAGTTTTCGGTATCAACTACAAATTCAACCTTTTCTGTTCAAGTAGTTTTAGTATAAAACGATGTGACGTGGTCTGATCACTACCCTCTGGAAGTTAATTGTAAATTTCACTTAGATCACTCTCAGGTCCAGCAGACGCAATCTACAGTAGCCAATAAAGTAATCTGGGGACAAAGGGATAGTGAACAGATTAACCTGTATACAGATTTGTGCAATAATAGGTTAAGATTGGTTGATTTTCCTTCGGAGATGATAGAGTGCAGTGATAAATTATGCAATATTCCTGAACATAAGGTAGCTATAAGAAACTTGTACGAGAATATTATAAGTATATTGCAGGACGCAGCGATACGTAGCCATGAATCTGTACAGCGTAAAAATAAACGATATACCCCTCGGTCAGTGGTCTTAGAAGGTTATTAAAAATCTGTGAGGACTATGCGGCGGAAAATGGACTCAGCTACAACTCCAAAAAGAGTGAAGTTTTGATTTTCAGGGGAAAGAACAAACCACAAAATTTTAAACCATGTATTCAGCTATGTGGGACTCCCCTGAAATACGTAGCTGAGTTCAAGTACCTCGGTCATATTGTAACTGAGCGCCTGGAGGATGACAGTGACATAGAGCGTGAGCGCAGGGCTCTGTCGGTTAGAGGCAACATGTTGGCCCGTAGATTTGCACGTTGCACGACACAAGTCAAGTTAACTCTGTTTAAAGCCTATTGCCAATCTTTTTACACGTGCAGTCTATGGGCAAGCTACACGCAACGGGTCTACGGTGCCCTGCGTGTACAGTACAACAATGTGCTAAGGGCGGTGCTGAGGAAGCCTCGACACTGTAGCGCGTCGGCAATGTTTGCGGAAGCTCGGGTGGATGACTTCTACGCGATCATACGCAAGCGTGCCGCGTCCATAATGAGCAGGCTATTGAGTAGCTCCAACACCCTCCTTGGCACATTGGTTGTTAAACTGGACAGCCCTCTCTGGAGGTGCTGGAATGGTGCACACAGTCGCGCGAGGAGGCCCCAAAGGGCCTTGTAGTTGTGTTAGGTTTTAATTAGTATGGATAGGTATAGAGTAGGCTAAGTATTTTGTATTTACTAACATAGGTTAAGTAATTGTAACTAACAAAATATGGGACAGTTTCCTGAAATAAAGTTATTATTATTATTATATTATAAAAACATAGTAGTACTTACTCTACATAGTTTACAATCATATAGTTTCAGGCTCGCATACCTACGTGCAGACTGCATTTATTCTAGACCTACGATATCAGCAACAGTGTCTGATAGCCGCCCGGCAGTGCTAGACCGACGCTGTATCCCGGAGCACGCGCCAAAGCCTTTTACAATACGAAAAAACTTTATATATTACGTGAAAACTGAAAAACACTATATATTTCGAACGATCTTTACTAGCGCGCGTTCGTAGCGCGCAATTTAAAACTAGAACATTAATCGAGTTTTAAATAAGCAAATATCTTTAAAAACAAAAATAAAGTTTTGGTTTCTTTAGTAAAAATATCACTTTAAGACATAGATTATAGTGAAAATTGTAGTTTTAAAAAGTATATAACGCCACTCAGTTGGTTGTGAAGTGTAGATGCATGTTTAGATTAGTGTAGGTTTTTTTCGGAAACTGATACCTATTTATGCTGTGTTATATGTAGAGTTAGTCAGTCAGTGTAAAGTTGGACTGTAGAAAGCGATTTAGTCGTCTTCGTGTAAACTGTACGTGTGGTAAGTAAACTTTGGAACTACGCTCGAACTTACAAAGTGATTTGAATTTATTATTCAGGTACACTATATGCTATGTTTCAAACATGGATTAAGATATCCATGTGATATTAAACAACTTAACACTAATCAAAAGCTTTTATTAAAATATTATTGAAAATAATTTTTAGTAGCGCAATAATGCATAGATATGACAATTTTTAAGACGCAAAAAATATTAATTAAGTGATTCTTTTAATAAAATGGGCATACTACTGATTCATACAACTTAATAATCACTATTTTTTAAATAAATAAGTTTTTATTGACCAACAGTTTACATCAAATAAATCAGTAGTACAAAAAGAAACATTACATGGAGTTCTTATGTATTGTGTACATAGATAAAAGTAAATGTGGTCAACAGGCCTCCTTTCAACATCTTTTAATTGGAAACGTATGTGATTTGTGTTTTTGTCCTTACCAAATTCGACTTACCTAGATTTAAAACTATATAATAATGTGATAACGATAAATTCCTCCTTATCCTAACTGAATCTAGGCCACGATTTATCTTTCCTGAGGAACATTTTAAACTTTATTTAAATAATAATCGATCACATGATAATTTATTGCTTTAAAAGCACATAACTCAGAATAGTTAAAGAAGTGCGAGAATCGATGGCCGCTGAAAAATGAAATTAAATGATATACCTATTTCACGTAACTTGCGCCACTTATGAAATGTCATGATTCTACCACCGGTTGGGAAAACAGATTCAACTGAGAAGAACCAGCAAGAAACTCGGCAGTTGCTCTTAAAAAGAATGTTATAATATGTAGCTAATGATAAATTCTAATATCCTTATCCCGACTGAATTACACTAGTGTAAGCGACAATTCAGTCCAGAAGTAGGTATTAACGGAATACTTAATATATTTGTCCTCTCAATTGAAACTTACACTAGTAAATGGTTAAACGTGTAGAGGTTCCACGAGAGATTTAATGCAATTAGATAAAAGTTGGCTATACTTAAAAACAATATTTATTTGATTCGGCCACGATTGCTATCGTTAAAATCTAAACCAAATTGCGATCTAAATATAAAAGTATTCAACAATCGCTGAGTCTGCCCGCAGGAGACTGACTTACCATCGTCAGAACACTCGTATTTATATAACAATTGTCAATATAGCGTCCGTATCCGCAGATTAAATCGAATGACATGAAACGAGTCAAATTGAGAGATATTATACTTCCTGTTGTATGAGATATAGTGACAAACAGTAATAATGCTAACACTAGGCAAAGACGCGCCGAATAATCTTAACCGAGACTAGCCAACTACGCAGAGAATTTATATTCCCTCGCTCTCACAGTTTGATGCGATGGCAATCCAAAACCTAGGACGTGAGGTGATTTTTGGGGCACGCAGGCTTAGCACCTCAAAACATTCTACTCTCCAATGAATATCATAATTATTAAGTAATTCATTTCTTTTATCCTAACAAAAACCCAATTGATGATATAACTTTTCCTAAGGAACGTTTTAATCTTGATTTAAATAGTAATTGATCAAGTTCAAACACACATAAGGTAAAGTCCCGTAACCATGCTAAGTGGTTGCTAAAAGATTAACGGTAATTTTCTCGCAGTTTTTTTCCAAATAATATGTCGATTTTGTTTTTAAATTATTTATCAAGGTACTAATTTATAACACACACATAATAGTTTAGTATACATTGAAAAAACCACAGAGGTTTGAACTCAATATATAAGCGTCTACGCCTTGTGGTAAATACAGGCTTTTTAGACGAAAAATACTACTTATATAAATAAAATAAAAATCATAACAAAACCCACAGTATAAGCAATAAAACTAAAAATAATTAATTAATAAATTAATTTATCCTATAAATGATTTTAAAATATTTTCATGTAGGTATTACTTATTGTTAAATGGCTGTTAAACAAAACTGTAGGTTTTTAAAGCGATCATGCAAAGAATTTCGTTCATCACGAACTACGATTATACTTTTCAATGCCAATACATTGGAATATGCCAGTGTAATATGGAATCCTTATCACGCATCTCACATATCTAGAAGATAACGAATTCAGCGTTCTTTTATACGTTATCTATCATTTACTAATATCCCAGTTTCTAGACGCAGCACTTAAGACGATAGGTTAAAAATTCTCAAAATAGACAGCTTGGTGGTTCGTAGATTTAGAATTGACGTATGTTTGTTGCACAAAATGTTAAACGGTCAGCTTTTGTGCTCAGACATTTAAGAACAAACAAAAATTATAATCCTTCGCCTAGGGGTAAGAATACGAGATAAACGTCTCTTTCACATGGCGTTTGCAAGCACAGCATCTTGTAGTAATTCTCCCATTCCTCGCATGCTCAAATGCTACAATGATATTTGTGTATCGGGTGCTATTGATGTGGACATCTTCCATGACAAACTGCCCAAATTCAAAAGAAAAATTGGTGGTCATTGAGCCTTTCCTTTTGGTATATTTTTGTAATTTTCATATATTTTATTATTATTATTTTTAAATTTACGTTTTTTTTTGTAATTGGCGATTTATCTTCTTTAGCTTAGTTAGGTATACTGTTTCAAACTCTATAACTTTATTATAATTTAATTAAGCATACTGATGTAAGAATAGGATCTGTAAAATATTGTAAGTGCATGTTAGTAATTAGATCTTAGTGTCACACCTGTAATGGACAACCATACGGGTAAAGTAGGAAATATTTTTGTCGTATTGTTGGTGTTAACAAATAAACACATACATAGACTATACGAAATTATAAACTCAAACTCAAATAATTTTTTATTGAAGTAGACATTGACAAGTGCTTTTGAATCGTCGTGTGAATCTACCAGTAAGGGTTTATTGTTTGGTAGCGGATCTCTAAAAGAGTAACTTTACCATTTTGCATTATACTTATAGGCATTTGCATAATATTCCAGACGTTTCCACTAATGAATATTGACACTGATTGAAATGGGAGGCAGCGGCGCGTTCGCCGCTTGCCGGTTGCCTCCAAGGTGTTTGCTACCGTCGCTTAAAGCAGTATCATTTCAAAACTGAAGCTTCATGTGACGTACCTTGAAGTCCCTAAAATAAGGATTACAATTGTGAAACAAAAAAGTCAACAAGATTAAAATAATACTGCTTAAAGCGATGGTAGTAAACATTCTGAAGGGTTTAATCGCTAAATGGATTCCGAGATTTTTCGCCGCGTTTCCATAATATCTCTTCACTTCTTCTGCCTTCCTGGTACCTATCATATAGTCTCGCTACTTACTTTCGATGACTTTCTGTGCATTAAATTACGCTTTCATTTTAATTTTTAATAGAGAGACGTTTTGACAAGCGATTATGCGTTCCAGTACGTTGCCGTTAAAAGCCTGGGAGTGTTAAAATTCCATTTACCTCATCATTAAATCAAGCACTATTGATAAAAATATGACGGCTGATATAAACATACCAATTTTACTTTAATTTATGATGTTAAATTCATTGTTTGCCCCCTTTAGGGCATAGGTGGGATTGAGAAATTTACGTTATAGTCCACCACGTTTGCAATTACGCGAGTTAGATTATAATCTAACGGTTTTTACAATCTTACAGTGACATATACATTGGATATGTAATTATATTGGATATATGTGATTGGCTATTGCCCGCCAACAGCATTGGAGCAGCGTGGTGGGTCTAAGCTCTAGTCCGCTCTCCTGTGAGAGTTTTCATTTTTTCATTTCATTTTCATTTTCAATTATGAGCTGAAAACATAATTTTCCGTCATTCTCCAGGTCCTCCACTATAGCCATGCAAAGAATCTTGTAGATCGGTTGCATCGTGATTGAAGGACAAACCAACAGAAAAACACACATTCGCATTTATATTAATATTAGTATGAAGTATGAAAGATTCAAGATATTATTTTATTTTGACAAGTAAAACGAAACACATAAATGGGCCCATATTTAATATTTAAAATGAAATTAAACGAATAATATTATTTTAAGCGAATCGTTGGAATATTATAATAACTTAAAACGATTTCCGTCTACACAACGGTTAGGGGAAAACAAACAGGAAGGCACGACGGTATTACTTAATGGATTTGTTTAAACTATTACAGTCCATCCCCTAATGTGACTAGATATTTTTTTGGTCAAAGCGGGACACTAAGAAAAGATGGATGGATGTGAAAGAGGATATGCGCAT
This sequence comes from Erebia palarica, assembly GCA_964035005.1. NCBI lineage: Eukaryota > Metazoa > Arthropoda > Insecta > Lepidoptera > Nymphalidae > Erebia > Erebia palarica. The sequence goes on from OZ035989.1 coordinate 17,842,578, forward strand.
AAAAGAGGTGGATAATAATGCATTGACGGATGAGAGAAGCGAGTGGAAGAAGAATACATGTTGTGCCGAGTCTAAATAGCGTATGATAAGAACGAGTAGAAGTAAGAAAGCGGGAAATTAATATATGGAAATTTATAATTATGTTTTTTTTCTCTGTGCCTATAAAGATACATTGTTTTTTGTTAAATATTCGGCTGAATAGATGTAAGCATAATTATATTTTTACAAAAACAAAAAATAAATTATTATTTATATTACAAGTGCAGCATGATAAAAATTAGGTGCAATTTTTAATGCCCGAGCCGCAGACAAACGTTTCACAATACATATTTTGTGGGTAAATTAAAAAATAATGCCATTTTCCAAAAGGTTTCAGCGATTATTACCACACGGCTTATGCTTATGACTTTACGGTAATATTTGAATGGCCCAAGGGTGGTAATATTTAATACCGAATACTTCAAAAAGCGGTCAGAGCTGATTTACGAGCAAAAATGTGGTGTAAACCAACTTCATGTAACATTTTGGTCGTTGAAAAACGCTACTAAGTTTTTTGCTGACTCTTCTCTAAGTATATAATTTCTTACTGAATTGGTGTTAGAGTCAAAACAAACAATTCTTGCACTCTCATAGCTGAAAGGTTTAAATAAAGTAAGATAAGAAGGAAAATTTAGATGAAAATAATCACATCATGTAGATACTGACACTAAATAGGTAACATTGCGTCGAAGTTCCATAAATTCGTGTGGAAGTTTATTATTACCACACGGCTTATGCTTATGACTTTACGGTAATATTTTAATGGCCCAAGGGTGGTAATATTTAATACCGAATACTTCAAAAAGCGGTCAGAGCTGATTTACGAGCAAAAATGTGGTGTAAACCAACTTCATGTAACATTTTGGTCGTTGAAAAACGCTACTAAGTTTTTTGCTGACTCTTCTCTAAGTATATAATTTCTTACTGAATTGGTGTTAGAGTCAAAACAAACAATTCTTGCACTCTCATAGCTGAAAGGTTTAAATAAAGTAAGATAAGAAGGAAAATTTAGATGAAAATAATCACATCATGTAGATATTGACACTAAATAGGTAACATTGCGTCGAAGTTCCATAAATTCGTGTGGAAGTTTGGTCACACTAAGCATCCCCTTATTAACACAGCCTCCCAGACGCTTATTACATATAAAAATATTTGCCCGGCTTTTAAAGTAATTACATCATTTCGTGGTTCGTGAGGTTTTGTTAGTCGTGTTTATTTTTTTTTGAGTGGAAATTCTATGAAAATTGTGCTTTGTAAAGCCTTTTCTAGTCTACAGGATGAATGAAAGTGTAAAAAGTTAGGTAACGTGTAAGTAAATGTAATGTTCAGAATCATAAGGTAGGGTGTAACTAACTTTTACCGGTATTAGGGTCATAGGATTTCTTGGTGGCAGGCTTCGGTCGTGGCTAGTTACCACTCTACCAGCAAAGACGTACCGCTAAGCGATTTAGCGTTCCTGTACGATACCGTGTAGAAACAGATTATCAGTTTGGGATTGCGTTGATGGGATTATGGGTTTAATATACTTAACTGACATGCTCCCAACCAGTTAGCCCGCTACAATCTTATTACTGCATCATCTGCATCATCACTAAACATCAGGTGAGATCGCAGTCAAGGAATAGCTTGTGGTGAATAAAAAATAAAAAAAAGGAATGCCAAAGTTTATTATAAATTGATGAGATCAGCCAGCCAGCTAAGCTGGTTGTATTGCCCTAATATGTTGAACACGTGCGTTGAGAGTAATTTGGAAGAATTATGTGGCGTGGTGTGTGGTAGAGTAATCCATGTGTACCACATAGATTTGTCTGTTTTGGCGGATTATAGCGAAATAAGCTTCCTATTCCTTTAAAATTCCTCTGAAAGCACATAACTGCAGAAAGTTATAGAATTTTGTAAAAAAAATGTATTAATAGTATATATTTATAGTATGTACTTGTAATGGGCTGATATACATTTCTGTAGACTTAAATATCTTGGTGGATGTATTCATAGAATTTATTTTATTGGTTGAAAGTCAAATAAAACTACACTCTTGTATGGAACACTCTGCGTAATTACTCACTGGTGGCGTAATTAGGACAGTATTTGAGCGTCGGAACTCGCAAGGCTGTTGAAAACTGCGACACGCTTAATTTCGCGTTAAAAATGTTCACTGAGTTGACGTTAATTGAAATAATTTGCACCAATTTTAATAATCAGACTTTTCAGTAGGTACCTTGCTCTTATAGGGTATTTAGGACCTTTACTCAGAGGATTTATGCAACGTTAACAAAGACTCTTTATATTTTTATTTTATTTATTTATTTATTTTAACATAGACCCTGCGCTAACTAAACATCAAACGTTTTACGAATATTATAAATGTTAAAGTATGTCTATCTATCTGTCTGCTACGCTTTATCGGCCGGCCTTTGTAACTGATTTTGATGTAATTTAGTATAGAGATAGGTTGTATCCCAGGAAAGGAAAAATTCTACATTTGATCCCAAAAAAATAACGAGTTCCTGAGGGAATGAAAAGACTTCGTTTTTCAGTAGTTTCAGAAATCGCGGCATCACTTGCGGGCGGTACTTGTAATGGGCTGATATACATTTCTGTAGAAGAGCAAAATATTAGAAACAACGTATTTTAATAGACGAGGAAACTACGAGCATTATACTCTAATTAATGCTAGCATATCGCGCTTGACGCTGGTGGACACCTAGCTTTAGCTCTGAAAGGCCCATGGAAAAATAAATTAATGCGACAGCGAAATTAATACCCGCGGACGTATGTAATTGCTAAACCAAAACTATCTTACAATGTGAATTTTAATTAAAACAATAAATTTAATACACCCGCGCCAACGGTTGGCGAGCTATGAATATGTCAAACGCTGTGCGACACAGGTCGCCTATTAAAGGCAAAATGGACCGAGAGACGTCTGATATATATCCTAGAGAAAGTAATATTATGAATGTAAACATTTTTAAATCATTTTAAAACTAGTTTTGTAAGCTATTGTTTTTTCAATGATGAAAGGAAGAAAGTATTGAAATGAAATAAGTAAGTAAATGGCGAGATAAAAATGAAAACTTGTCCGATATTATGCTCATTTTAGTACAATTATTATGAGGTTATTATTAAACATTTTAAGGTAATACCATTTATTGGACATCTTTCGAGTAAACTGTATCAAATCTCAGAAATACTCTTCAATAATGCTCGGGTTGAGGAAGAGCAAAATGTGGAACTAGCAACTAGAGCACAAATCCTGTGATCATTTCAATAAATTTAGCCTTATTCCTGGTCTACATTATAAAGGGCACATCTGTGCAAATTTATACTGCGTCGATCAGTAGCTCCATTCTGGCGTGATTTAAGGGCAAAGCAAATTCACTTTCGCGATTTTATATTAGGGATTAGTGATATTTCTTGTGTCCAATATTGTACTTAAAGTAAAAGGTATCATGCCGCCGTCTCCTGTACTATAAGACGATGGCAATACAGAGGTCGGGAACTATTTCAAACTGGGGTGCGCTCCTTTAAACTGTTATAAATTTTGTCATCAATTGTGGCTACGAAACTTATGCGGTTTAATTAAATTATTTGCAGTCGCGGCTCGTAAATTAAATTTATCTGTCCGTTCAAACAATACACACTTAATATTAAAATATTAAATCATTTACTTCAGTAGTAGTGTTTTCGGTGGAACTTTCGAAGAACTAGGAGAACTTCCAGAAATCCTTTCTGAGTGACAGTGCCTTATTTTAATTTCAACTATCTTAATCTCTTTTATTTACAATTGATGAATCTGCTGTCAGTCGGTCAGTCAGTACAAGATTTTTTATACTGCATTAATTTTGAAATTAACCCAAATATATTAGATTTAATTAACAATTATCTGCCTATTTAATGCCTCATTTTCGTAGTGGTGTCTAGCGTAAGGTCTGATTCAGAGCGACACGCCGTGCATAAACTAATTCGTATTGAGCTGGGGCCGTAAATTCCTCCGCGCAGCGAGCGAGCACCTGTCACACTGTTAAGTACACATAGTGATGGTGATGTTTAAGAGAAGTTCTCCTATTCACTCCATAAGCAATATACCTATGTAGAGAAATAACCCATAAGAGGTTATTCATCATCATCACTTCGACCCTTTGCCGGATAACAATAAACGAGTTGCTTCTTAGAATTATAAAGTTTTGGCTATAGTACATCATGCTAGTCAAGTGCGGATTGGCAGACTTTTTACACCTTTGAGAGCATTGTATGAAGAACTCGCAGACGTGTAGGTTTCCTCAGATAACGTTTAAAGCAAGTGATACTTAATTTAACGTACATAACTTCGAAAAGTTAGAGATGCGTGCCCGGGGATCGAACACCAGACTAGTCGAATAAAAAGTCGAGCTTCTAAACCTATAAGCTATCACCGTTGTTCGGTTATTAGTATTTTTAAATTAGCATTGTTTATATTTTTCGATACCTTGCCTGTTTAATGGCCTCCTTCTCGTAGTAGTGTCTAGCGTAAGATCTGATTTAGAGCGACGCGCCGTGCAAAAACTAATTCGTAATGAGCTGGGGCCATAAATTCCTCAGCGCAGCGGGCGAGCACCTGTCACACTGCTAAGTACACATAAACTGGTGTTTAAGACGAGCTCCTCTATTCACTCTATAAACACGGTCTTATGAACTTACTAACACGAACGTTTATATCTGTATGTAAAGTTAAATCCCATCAAAAACATAAATGTAAAATGAGAGCCAAGTTCAAAATTGTGATAAATATGCCTTGGTTGTTGACTGCAGCGACAAAAGAAGTGAGATCTAAATGGGTGCCAAGTTCAATGGTCAGTCCTGCAATTTATTTATCCCATCAAAAACATAAATGTGAAATGAGAGGCAAATTCAAAATTGTGATATATATGCCTTGGTTGTTGACTTCAGCGACAAAAGAAGTGAGATCTAAATGGGTGCCAAGTTCAATGGTCAGTCCTGAAATTTATTTATAACAACATATAATATTTTATAACAACTTAAAATATCATTTCTTCTTATAACTTAGTATAAAATGTTGAAGACTAAGGCTAGGCTTGGCTAGTTTTCATATACGAATTATAGCCTTCACAAGTTGTAAAGCTGTAAGTTCTTATTTTATTCTTCCGAAAATTTGGCTAGCTGGTAGAAACTGTACTTTTAGGTACCTACTTAATAATAATTCGTATATGGAAACTAGCCAAGCCAAAGCCTTAGTCTTCAACATTTTATACTAAGTTATAAGAAGAAATGATATTTTAAGTTGTTATAAAATATTATATGTTGTTATAAATAAATTTCAGGACTGACCATTGAACTTGGCACCCATTTAGATCTCACTTCTTTTGTCGCTGAAGTCAACAACCAAGGCATATATATCACAATTTTGAATTTGCCTCTCATTTCACATTTATGTTTTTGATGGGATAAATAAATTGCAGGACTGACCATTGAACTTGGCACCCATTTAGATCTCACTTCTTTTGTCGCTGCAGTCAACAACCAAGGCATATTTATCACAATTTTGAACTTGGCTCTCATTTTACATTTATGTTTTTGATGGGATATCATTACTTTTTGTACAGAAATTATTGAACTCAATCTCAAACTCAAAACATATTTATTCAAAATATGTACCTACAAAGTACACCTTCTGAACGTCATGCTTACAGAGCATAAGGTGATGGTGATAATTAACTACGGTATCTTAAAACTAAAGCTACGAGGGTTCCAAACGTGCCCTGGTCTGAGAAGAGCCCGCAATAAACTCCGCTTTTTTTTTATTATCACCATCTCACAAATATTTGAAATTATATATATGTACTTATAATATAACATTACATAATCAGCCGCTGTAACAATTCATACCAATGCCTTGCTATCATTCAAATAATCCTTTACACTGTAATAGGACTTTTCTATTAGTTTAGTTTACGTTTTACATTAGTAGGTACTTATTATTCGGTTTAAGGTCAGTGTGTCACCCACCAGTAATTCTATTGTACGACTCATTGTACAAGATAATTAAAGACGAGAATTCTCAAGAAAAATATATACAGCCGGTTTCTGAATTGAGAATTTAATGTTGAGTCGGTCTCAAAGACTTCTTAAGTGTGTCTTAAGAACGACTTAGGCAAATTATTGTTTCTGAATTGATATTGCGTAAGGTTTGAGAATTGGAGCTTGCAAATTTTCAAATTTGACAGTTTCGAAACTTAAATCTCTGCTTAACAGCAAAATTGCGTTTCAGAGCGCATTTGACAGTGCTCAAAGCTCTCCTTTCTCAGAGTTGACAACGTAATAGATGAGTGACGGATTTCAGCTACTTAAACTTTACTCTCGTTTGAACCTTTGTAAAAAAATCCATTTTTTGCACAATGTCCAGTGAAGATTCTTGCCTGTATAAAGACAACCACACAGCAGACAAGTTATTAGAAATCGCCCATTGTTTCTTTCAACAACAAACAATTTAACGACCGATTCCGCTTTTCGAAGGAATCTGTAACATTTGTTTTTGGCAAAATAAAGACCAAATTACCCGCAAGAATCCAAAGGTGCGACTGCATTCCGCCAATGTTACAACTTCTAATAGCATTGCGGTATTACGCAACTGGCAGTTTCCAGGCCGTTGTAGGAGACACGGCGAACGTAAGCAAAGCAACTGTGTGTCGGGTAACCGACAGAGTATCCAGTGCTATAGCGATGCTAAGGGCACAATACGTGCAAATGCCTTCTGCTCAAGAACGATCAACAGTGGCTGCAGGATTTTATGCGATAGCAGGATTCCCTAGAGTAATTGGTGGTGGTCTCGGTGGCAACAGGGCAGAATTGTTTAGAAATAGAAAAGATAACTTTTCAATAAATATCCAAGCCATATGTGACGCTAATTTGAAAATAAGAAGTGTCATCGCCCGTTGGCCATGTTTTGTCCATGATACAACAATTTGGAATGATTCTCCACTTGCTGCTCAGTTTGAAGATGGAAGATTTGGGTCATATCTAATTTTAGGAGACAGTGGATACCCATGTCTAAGGTACATCATGACGCCATTTTTAAATCCTACCACTTCAGCACAAGAAGCATATAACAGAGCACAGATTACTACTAGAAATACAATTGAGAGATGCTTTGGAGTTCTGAAGAGGCGTTTCCCCTGTCTTCATTCCGGGATGCAGCTTAAATTAGGCAAGGTGTACAAGGTTATTGTAGCATGTGTAGTTTTACATAACATGGCCCCAGATCTTGATGATTTTGTTGTAAAGATGTACTTGTTGAAGAGCAAAATGATGTTCTACCTTTGTCCCAAGCTCAACAAGTACAAAATTTAGCTGTAAGATCAGCATTAGTAGAAACTTATTTTACTAATGCATACGGTTAATACCCTTCAGGTAATTATATTTTGTAGTGGAAAATATAATAAAATTAGTAATTTATTTGTGAGAATAAAAAAACCCGGCTGAGTGTGTTTTGGGCTCTTTCAGATCAGGGTGCGTTTGGAACCCTCTTTAGTTTTAAGATACCGTGATTGATTTTATACTAATACTGATGATGCCCGTGACTTCGTCTGCGTGGATTAAAGTTCCTTGATTCCCGCGGGAACTCTTAAATTTTCCAGGATAAAAAGTAACCTATGTCCTTACCCCGGATACAACCTATGCCTGTACCAAATTTCATCAAAATCGGTTGAACATATGGGCCGTGAAAGCATAGCAGACGGACAGACAGACACACTTTCGCATTTATAATATTAAGTTTGGATATTAGTATTTGTATATATGGTTTATAAATACGAAAGATGGATGTATGGATGGAAGGATGCTTGTTTGTTACTCTATCACGCCAAAAAAGTTGAATGGATCTGGATGAAATTTTCTGGATGAAACTGCCTCGTTGGTCTAGCGGTTAGCGTAGTCGACTGCAGATCACGAGGTCCTGGGTTCGATTCCCGGTTGGGCATAAAAATTGTTAGGTATTGGGTTTTCAATTATGAAATTCTCAGTGCCAGCCCGGAGTTGGAAGTTGGCGGTGTTTCACCCCCGTGCCTCGGAGAGTCAACATGATAATAGTCGTTAAAGCCCGCCAACCCGCATTGGAGCAGTGTGGTGGGTCTAAGCTCCTAATTCCCTCTCTCCTATGAGAGTGGAGACCTGTGCCCAGCAGTGGGACGTTAATAGGCTGAAGTGGTGGATGAAATTTGGTAAAGAAATTATTGTCTATAATAACAGATAGGCTTAAAATTTCGGACAGTAATATGAGTACGTGTGCCTAATTTAATAAAGAAATATTGAATAGAAATAAAAGTTTTGTTTTTGAAATGTTTTTTTATTAAAAAAATAACAAATTTAAAAATTTCTTTAGAGGGTCATTAAAACTTATAAATAATAGGATCACGAAATTAAATTTCAAGTATCTAATGCATCCAAAATTAGGATTAGAATATCGAAATAAATGTACTTCACATTAATTTTTCTCCACCTTTCTTAACTGCATTTTTAATATTTGCATCTGAATTTCATGCCTTTTCTGCTCATTTCTAAATTTTAAAATTTCATTCTTTTTTTTAAGCATCTCTGCAGATTTTTTATGCATACATTGCCTTCATTCTTCTTTGTTTTTTTTTTGCCTTCAGTCTGGAACGCAGCTCATTTGAAAAGTAACTTTTTGGTTCTGGCACTGTATTCGTTTGTGAATGCACTGGATCTTCCACGATTCTTTCTTATGTCTTCTATAAAAAAATGTTACATTACACAATAAATACCAAATTTAAAATTAAGGTTTAAATGTTAATTAAATGGCCAGAGCTAATTCCAAGTAAGTGCCATCCTATACTATGGAGTATGTACAAAATTTTAGATTTGTATGCATAAACGTTTTGCAGATTAGTTCATATAGCACTGAAAATTGAAACTGACAGACAGATAAACTACTGAGGCTGAGCAATTGGGTCTTGTTGGCAACCTTTGGGTACAGAGTCCTAAAAAAACTAATAATGTGGCTTATTTTTCATCACACAATATAAATTTAGGTAGGTGGTTTTCAAGTCAGAATATATGCTAAACAGTACCTACAAGTAAGAAGTGCTTACTAAATTATTCAGCTGCTTCATCGAAAGGATTCTCATCAGGAAATCTTTAATCGAATTTTCATCAAAAATAAATGCCTGAAAAGATTTTTTTTACTTAATACTATTGTACACAGAATATAATATAGTATAATACTAGATACAAGATGATGCCCGCGACTCCGTCCGCGTGGATAAGGTTCTTTGATTCCCGCGGAAATTCTTAAATTTTCCGGGATAAAAAGTAGCCTATGACCTTCCCCGGGATATAACCTATCCCTGTAAAAAATTTTATCAAAATCGGTTGAACAAATGGGCCGTGAAAGCGTAGCAGACAGACAGACAGACACTTTACTAGTATGGATATTAGTATGGATTACTAAGTAGAAATTAAAAAATGACATTATCACATTATCACCAGATGTTGTGGCGATAAGTGAAGATTCACTTATCAGCTCATCTTCGCTTTGGTCCTGAAATAATAAATTATGTAAATGACTAATTAATACTAAAAAAACACGCGGGGACACGAAATACCTCAATCCACGCGGACAAAGCCGCGGGCATCAGCTAGTATAATATAAAACACATAAATATGCCTGTTATTCAAAGAAAACATTGACATTATTCTAAGTTTGATGGTTGGATTTTATGGAATTTGTAAGTAGTCAGGTAAGTATGTCTTGTGACTAGGTGAATAGAATACTCGATGAATTTTTATGCACTCTCTATTTTTAGAGTTACATGTACGAGTACGTACCTACTAACTACGAATTATGGCCAAAGAAACCCACAAGATATTATACTGAACCAAAACGGAGTAAAGCTGGCCTACGAGCAATACAATGGAATCCTTACTAATATTATAAACGGGGAAGTTTGTATGTATGGATGTATGGACGTTTGTTATTCTTTCACGCCAGAACGGCTAAACGGATCTGGATGAAATTTGGCACAGGGATAGATGGTCTGGAATATCACATCTAGGTTACTTTATACCAGAAAACCTTAATCCACGCAGACAAAGTCACGGGCATAAGCTAGTTGATATATTAAAAAATATTAGGTACTACTTACTTTTATACGAATGCGAGAAGATTTGCTTTCTCCTCGTAACTGAAATAGGGAGATCTTTTTTTCTTGTTTCTTTCCATTTTATACATTTTAACGAGAATATTAGCCAAAAGAAAACAAATTCGACATAATATACAAAACCGACGTTTGTCAAACTGGCATAATTTGATACGCTTCATTCTATAAAGCGATGATTTAAAATCGACGACAAAAACAACGATTTTTATGATATAAAAGCTTGAAAAATTTGAAATGGATTATTCTTTAAATAAAATTGAACAAAATCTATTTTTTTGAGTTATATTTAATAATAAAATTTAACAAAATTAGAAAACAATTTTATTTTCGGTTAATACCGGTTTTCGTACGTGTAACGAAACGCATACGTAATGTTGGAGAATACTCAGGGACCATTGAAGAAATACTTAGCTAATTACAATTTGGGAAATCCCAATTTTATCTTGTGAAACATAAAAAACTTAAGTCTTAACTTAAGTCTAGAGCAAAGCTTAGCTGATTTTTGCTTGAATGCCTAATTCAGAAACCGGCCGATAGTGTACCTAGAGTTACACTGACATTGACAGATTACATCTATGGTCAGACTACCTCTACAGCACATTTCTACATCTCATCAATTATGATTGCAAAAGTTCAAAATCAAAAGTTTTTAGTGAAACATTGAAAACAAGCACGGTAAACAGTCGATATCACTAAAACCACTCTATACAATGAATACAAATCACAATGACTGACAGCTTGAACTGACGACTTCAAATACGTTTCTTCTTTTCTGTCAATGACGTTTCGTTGCACAAAATGCATGAATACGAAGGTAAGGTTTTAATGCAACTATATTATTATTCATTATTATTTACATTAAAATAATAATTATGTGTCATTTTCAATAGTTAAGGAGTTACTACCACCGCTTAAAGCAGTATTGTTTCAAAATAACGGTTGAATGTCACGTACTCTGACGTCCTTAAAATAATGATTATAACACTACAACATAAACGTCAACAGTATTAAAATAATACGGCTTTAAGCAATGGTAGTATGCCCCGTGTCAGAGTTTTGATCTATACTTAGGTAGATCAGAAAAATTACGATTTTTGTACGTTTATATCTAAATAACCATTTGAGGTGTGCTTATGAAATTTGGAGCACATATGTATCTCACGGGTCTCAATATATGCGCCAAATTTGACATGTTTATGTGAAATAGTTTTTGAGTTATGAGGGGGTCAAAAGTGGCTCCAAATGGTTCGTGTAATATTACACACGGTGCTGCTCGCCAGTTTTTTTGAACTTTGGCTGGACACGCTTCCGCGTGTCTTGATAGCTAGGAATGTGTTAAGTAAAATATTTATTTGATTCTAACCGCTTTTTGTTTATTTTTTCGAGATGAAACTTGTCAAAAGATTGTCTTCGAAATTTTAATACTTTCTCTGTACTTAATTACATCAAAGTTGGTTAAATAATTGGGTCAGTAAAAGACATTACTCAGGCACTCTTTCGCATTTGTAAAATTCAGTATGGATTAAGATTGCTAAGCTAGATTTTACAGTAAGTCATAGTCGTAGAACAGCAGACGCATTATGGCTATCTATGGTATTGTTCCCATAAAATACCGTTATTAATATCACCATCGCGTTTCTTATTTTATTAATGTTCAAAAAATATTGTACAGTGTACCGATTTTGAATAAAAAACCTATTCTTTTCAAAGTTTTATTTATTTATTGTTACAAAATTTAAATCTATCCTTATAACCTAATCCGATAGCTGATAAGCTTAGTTTATTTACAACTAGCTAATGCCCGTGACTTCATCCGCGTGCATTGAGGTTTTTTGGTTTCCACGGGAACTCTTTAATTTTCCGGGATAAAAGTAAATTTCATTCAGTTCAGTTCTGGCGTGATTGAGTAACAAACATCCATACATCCATACATACCAATTTTCAAATTTTCGCGTTTATAATATTAGGAGGATAAAACACTTATGACCTAATGTAAATATTATCTAGCTATGTTAATGATAATAAAAGTATTCCCAATTATATGCATAAAGTATCAAAATTAATAAAAATGTAGCGGCTTTTGTGAGCTGAATCTGAACTTGAATTCGAATATCGACATCACTGACGACCTCCGTGGCGCAGTGTTGGGAGCTGTGTCTTAACGTACGGAGGTCACGGGTTCGCTCCCCGGCACACATAGGTTCCCCGGCAGGGTCAATTTGAGAATTAATAATTACTGAATTTCCCTGGTGTGTCCTGGTTGGAGGCTTCGGCCGTGGCTAGTTACCACCAGACCGGCAAAGACGTACCGCCAAGCGATTAAGAGTTCCCGTACGATGTCGAGTAGAAACCGAATAGGGGTATGGGTTTAATATAACTGACATACCCCCAACAGGTTAGCCTGCTAACATCTTAGTCTACATCATCACTTACCATCAGGTGAGATCTCAGTCAAGGGCTAACTTTTAATGGATAAAAAAAACTTTCTTCTCATGTGATATGATCTTATTCTATCAGTCAGCTATATTTTTAGATAACTATAAATAAATTCAAATATCCATATGAAGTTTGCGATAAGTTATCGATATCTATTCCAGCTAACGATCGCCGGAGATGTAACGTTTTTCACACCCGCATATATCTCCGCACTCGGGACGGGCCAATTTAACTGTTTTCTCACTTCGGATTTATAGAGGTTGGACCGAAATATGGCCAGGTGGAGTCTTTGTACGGATACTTATTTTTTTCTCTTCGATTTCTTAGTGAGTTGAGTTTCAATTTATATGGATTGTCTGTATTTCTTTAGGGTCTAATCTAAACTTTTATTATAAATGCGAAAGTTTGGATGGATGGATGTTTGTTACTAAATCGCCCCAGAACGGCTGAGCGGATCTGCATGATATTTGGAACAGAGATACATTATAGTCTGGAATTATACATAGGTTATTTTTTATCCTGGAAAATGAAGTAGTTTCCGCGGGAACCAAAAAACCTTCAATCCACGCGGACGATGTCGCGGGCATCAGCTAGTATTAGTATATCTCTGATAAGCAATTAAGCTATATTGAAAGCTATTATGTCGATCGCTATCGGTGTCGTATCGATTTCGTTTACCGGTGATTGCGCACACCACTCACTGCCTCGTTGGTCTAGCGGTTAGCGTAGTCGACTGCGGATCACGAGGTCCTGGGTTCGATTCCCGGTCGGGCATAAAAATTGTTAGGTTTTGGGTTTTTCAATTAAGAAATTCTCAGTGCCAGCCCGGAGTTGGAAGTTGGCGGTGTTTCACCCCCGTGCCTCGGAGAGCTCGTTAAGCCGTCGGTCCCGGTTATTATCACTAACATGATAATAGACGTTAAAGCCCGCCAACCCGCATTGGACTAGCATGGTGGGTCTAAGTTCCTAATTCCCCCTCTCCTACGAGAGTGGAGGCTTGTGCCCAGCTGTGGGACGTCAATAAGCTATAGTGGTAAGCTATTATGTCGATCGCTATCGGTGTCGTATCGATATCGTTTACCGGTGATTGCGCACAGCACTGACATCAATCTGCGGGGATCGCTCCGTGCCAGATTAATTGTAACATATACGTACTACCTGATACCCACGTCTTCGTCCGCGTAAATTGAGGTATTTTGATTGCTGCGGGAACTCTATAAAATTTTCCGGGCTAAAAGAAGTATAATATGTGTTATTCCAGACTATAATCTAGCTCTGTGCAAAATGTCATTCTGATACTTTCACTCGTTCTAGCATGATTGTGTAACAAACAACCACCGAACTTTCACATTTATAATATTATTTAAAGAAGATATTCCTGTTAAACAATTAAGTTATTGGTATCGGTATGGTATTGGTAGAGCCGGATACACCACGACCTTTACCGATCGGTTAACCAGATGAAACATACTTTTTATTTATATTTAATAATAGATAAATACGCCTAAATTATCTGCAAAAAAATGACAAAAAAAATATTTTTATAAAAAAAATAGCTGGTCAGGATTTTGATAGGCAAGCTATTTTAGACGTATTTATCTATTAATAATAATATTTAAAATAAAAAGTATGTTTAATCTGGTTAACAGATCGGTGAAGGTCGTGGTGTATCCGGCTCGATTACAATATAGTGTAAGCTATTTTAATATGTCAATCGCAATCGGTGTAGTATCGATACAGTTTACCGGTGATTGTGCAGCGCACTGCCATCTATTTGCAGGGATCAATCGTGCCTCGGATAGTAGCTGATTAATGTAACGAGTAAGAACATTCATTACTCTACACGGACATTATTTGATAATTTGATATTTGATAATATTATAAATGCGAAAGTTTGGATGGATGTATGGATGTATGGATTTCTGGTTGTATGGATGTATGGATGTTTGTTACTCAATCATACCCCAACGGTTGAACGGATCTGGCTGAAATTTGGCACAGAGATAGATTATAGTCAGGAATAGCACATAGGCTACTTTTTATCCCGGAAAATTAAGAAGTTCCCGCGGGAACCAAAAAAAGCTCGATCCACGCAGACGAATAGTAGACGAGAATTAGCTAGTTATTTGAATAAATTATTAAGTACTAGCTTAATTTCTCAGTTACATAGGACCCTTAAAAAACTATAATAGAACGATTACAGCTGCGTTAGTTTGAAGCTGTGTTGCAGTTGCTAACGCCCACCTCCAGATTAACAATTTACGTGAGATCCATACTAATACCTATAATAAATACGAGTGTGTCTGTTTGTCTATCTGTCTGTCTGCTGCGCTTTCCCGGCCCACCTTTTCAACATATTTTGATGAAATTTAGTACAGACGTAGGTTGCATCCCGGGGAAGGACATAGGCTTTTTATCCCGGAAAATTAAGGAGTTCCCGCGGGGAATCAAAAACCTTAATCCACGCGGACTAAGTCGCGGGCATCATCTAGTAAGGAACGATTAGGGTTACGATGCAGAGAGAGGCTATTATTTCAAGGCAGGTCTCGCAACCTCGCACTTTCATTGTAAAAGGCAGCCTTATTGATCGTTAGATAGTAACAGTCCACCGGAAAGCAATACATCAAAAAGCCCTTGCGACAAGAAAACGGTGATAGAGTCGTACCATTTATTTATCTAGACTGTGGAATTCCACCAGGTATGACATGCGAAGTATGTATAGTGTTATCATGGCTAATAAATTTCATGCCATCATCATTCACACTGATGTGATATTCAAAGAACTATAATTCTTATGTTGACGTGCAAACAATATGGACTATAAGTATAATTCTCTATCTATCTTTATCACTAAATATTAATTGACCGAGCGCAGCGAAGGTCTCTGAGTCTACTTGAGAGAATTTGCACTTGTCCGTCCGTCCGTCCGTCCGTCTGTCAGAGCCTTATAACTTCTGAATTACTGAACGTTATTTCTTTAAATTTAAATATAATATGTAAACCAATGGCCTCCAGCCGAATATGCCTTAAAAAGTTATAATTTTTTTTATTTCTCGGGGGCTCTGATAGAAGCGAATGCGAAATTAAATATTGTTTATACCGTTACATAGGGTTGTGGTATATCATTTTAAAGACATTTAGGAATAGAGTCCAAAAATATTCTGAATTTAATTTTTCCTCTTAAATTGACGAAATGGGAGGCTTTCAAATTGGAGATTTTCTAACGTCCAAAGTTGACCTCTCAATTTTCTGAAAGGCTGAGCCTGAAACTTGATCAATTATTTGAATTATATCCTGTACTTGAACAACAAATACTAAAATTAGATAAATATTGTAAGGAAACGAAATTATTTAATTTTTAATAAGCTTCAGTATTTTTAACAGAACTTATGTCAACCGATGTCGATGTGATATCTGTAAGTTTATTAGTTTCTCCAATAACTCTTTAGCTCTTTTGCGTCTAATGTTAAAAGTTAACGATTACAATATAATATAGTTAAAACTATCTTATGGATACCGCGAGGTCTTAGTTCGGGGCGAACCACTAGTATTAATATCCAATCAAATGAAAATCAGAATCAGAGTTTTTTATGCTATACACAATTGTTAAAGCAGGAAGGTACATTATCGCGTAAACGCAGTTTAGATTTGATAATAAAATCGCTTTAAATATCGATGTTCTGCATAATTATTTCGTTTGATATTTCGGTTTTGAGTGTAAATATACTACCTACTATTATTTTGAAAAGAAATCGAGAAAATATTCAGTCGTAAAATATTAAGTTTTAGTTATAAATACCTAACTTCCAGATGTTTTTTTTGTTGGATATTTTTGTGCAAGTTTTGGATCATCCAGTACTAAAACCCAGCCAAGTTTTATCGACTGAGGATTTAATGCGGGTGTCTCCATACAACGGACCGCCCCGTTGCCTAGACTACATCCTCTACACAAATTATTCTGATGATTGTTGACTGTATATTTAGATAGGTCATAACTTATAGCGGGTTCGGTAGCAAACGGTAATAATGTGCGTACGGGCAATAAATATCCTTCTATCGTGGTCCTACTGCATAAATAACGGAATAATTGCTATTTTCACCATGGACCCGTGATCTATGGGATAAGGTTTTACTGAATTTTAGTTGTGGTATTAGCTATATATAGGTGCGTAATTAATATGAATTTAAAGCTTTTGAACGGATCGACAGATAGACAAATGCATCCCAAATGCAACCCCCATTTGGGTTGTAAGTCGGCTGTAAAATTGTAATTGTAATCCAAACTACTTAAACCTCGTCGTAGAAGTAAAAAGTATACTTATTAATCAAGCTTTTTTTATTCCACTGCAATTTATCCCTTGACGATCTCATCTGGTAGTAAGTCATGATGCAGTCTGAAATGATGGCGGGGTAGGTTAGGCCGCTATCAGGGGTATGATAGTTATATTAAATCCATACCCTTCATCGGTTTCTACAGGGCATCGCACCAGAATGCTAAATCGCTTGGTGGCACGTTTTTGCGGGTAGAATGAGAACTAGCAGCCACCACTGCCACAAGACCAGAAAAAAATTACAAACTATAAATTCCGTAATTGACCCTGTCAGAGATCGAACCCGCGACCTCCCATGGCAGGATATGACAGGACTACGGCACTCAACGCTGCGCCAAGGAGGTCCTCAATATCTATCAATGACAATATCCATGATGTATTTTAATGTATAAACATATAAAATAAACTCTACATGCAGTACCCCATATCCATATCCATATCCATATTTAATTCAAAAGTGAGTGTGTGTGTTTGTCTGTCGGCTACGCTTTAACGGCTCATGTGTACAATTGATTTTGATGAAATTTGGTACAGGGATAGTTGGTTACACGTGGAAGAACAAACTATTTATTAACTTAGGCTACTAAGGCCGGAAAATTAAAGAGTTCCCGCGGGTATCAAAAAACCTTAATCCATGGGGACCAAGTCGCGGATATCATCTAGTCTAGTAATATACACAGTCTATAACTTCACACAGAAAATTACACAGTATTATTTCGGAGTCATATTGTATTTTTTCCAATAACTATTCAGCGTACTTCTTACAGAAAAAGATATTAGATCGATGCCAAATTCAATATGCCGACATATTGTCTACGTAGTGATGCATAAACTTCCTGTAATATGATGATAACATGAAACGTAATAAAGGGGTGTCTTTATACTCATTCACATTCAGGTATAGGATTATTTAGTAATACCGGAGGCAGTTCTAATCAACTAAATAAAAATAAAAATAAAATTTGTTTATTTCAGACCATAGTATCGTCCATATTTTGTTGTTAGTACAGTATTAACTTAAAAAACTATGTTAGTACACACAAAATAAATAAAACAAAAAACAAAACAACTAATTTAAATAATTTCACTGGTTTTTTTTCTATTTTACTTAGGCACGTAATAATTATTATGTTCTTGAAGTGAAACTTCTGTAGAATCGTTGTGATTTGAAAATTCGATGAAACGGATGTTGTCGCCACAGTGCAAGTGGCGCCACCGGACGAACGTGTGACTGTTTGATTTTTTAGATTTAGCAGTTTTATGTTTTATTTGAATCCGCCTCTGGTTGATAAAACGAAAAACGAAACGAAGAAGCGACACCCAAAAGAGACAAACATATTCTTAATATCCTGCGAGACAAGGAGATTGAATACAAGTTATATTTATCTCATTATCTCGGCTACTATTCTGAAGTTTCACGTCTCCCGTGTGAATTGCACACACACACTTTTTTTTTGTGAAACTAGATGTAGTCCGCAACTTTGCGTGAATTTATGATTTTAAATAATCCCATTCTTATCCGAAATTCTGTTTCCGCCTCACTACAGATGCACGGCGTGACGCGGCACGTAGCGAAAAATATTTTGTGTTTAAGTATGTATGGAGCTGGGCCCATATAAGCGACGCGACACGGAGATGCACTGCGACATAATTATACAAAGAATACTTGCCGTTAACTGCCGCGCTGTGCCGCACCTCTGTAGTGGGACTATACCTTAATAGCTCGTAGGTTGACGACCTCCGTGGCGCAGTGTGTAGTGCTGTTGTCTTAACGTGCGGAGGTCCCGGGTTCGATCCCCGGCGGGGTTAGTTTGGGAATTTATAATTTCTAAATTTTCCCTGGTCTGGCTTGGTGGGAGGCTTCAGCCGTGGCTAGTCACCACCCTACTGGCAAAGACGTGCCGCCAAGCGATTTAGCGTTCCGGTACGATGCCGCGTAGAAACCGAATAGGGGCATCGGTTTAATATAGCTGCCATGCCCCTAACAGGTTAGCCCGCTCCCATCTTAGACTGCATCATCACTTACCATCAGGTGAGATCGCAGTCAAGGGCTAACTTGTAGTGGTTAAAAAAAAAAGGTACTCAAAAAGTTTGATAATATACATAGGTTTTGATTCCGCGTCACTAGAGCGGCAAACTTCGCAAAAGCCGGAATAAATCCACTAGAACGGATATCTTTGATAATATTTATCTAAACTGCTCCGATTTATCTGTTATGTTTTTAGGTGTCGGGCTCGGCCTTTCAGGTTTTCTCTTTTATATCAGTGCGGAGAAAAAAAGGCTTTTGTGAAGTTTCCTGCGTCTTGTATCGCCTTATTTGTATTTATGTGTTGCAACCGCATATTCAAAAAATCTAAGTAAATAAATTAAACTAATCCTAATCGTGTTTCTACTTAATTCCTTTTTATATTTTGAGAAATTATGCCTTTATTTTTTAACTTGTATTGTTTAACAAAAGGTTTTTTTGATTTAAAAGTGCTCTACTCATATTAAAAGAATTATTGTTTTTTTCTGCTTGCTCACTGAAATTGGGTCATTCAAAATCCTTATAATTCTTACTATTATTATAAATGCGAAAGTTTTGATGGATGTATGGATGTATGGATGTATGGATGTATGGATGTATAGATGTATGGATGTGTGGATGTATGGATGTTTGTTACTCAATCACGCCCCAACAGCTGAACGGATCTGGCTGAAATTTGGCACAGAGATAGATACTTTTTATCCCGGAAAATTAAGGAGTTCCCGCGGGAACCAAAAAACCTCGATCTACGCAGACGAAGTCGCGGGCATTCGCTGATATCAACATATATCTGACATGGACATTTGAATTCTTGACCTAATTTATAAATTTTACAAATATTTCAGTCCTGAGTCATATTATTAATTAGTAATGTGGGCCTAAGCTATGCTTAAATTAAATTATAGCTCCAAGGTATCGTAGAACTAAGTACCACCACTACAGCCTATTAACGTCCCACTGCTGGGCACTGGCCTCCACTCTCATAGGAGAGAGGGAATAAGAGCTTAGACCCACTACGCTGCTCCAATGCGGGTTGGCGGGCTTTAACGACTATTATCATGTTAGTGATAATAACCGGGACCGACGGCTTAACGAGCTCCGATCCGATAAAAAGGGGGTTGGCAGACAGACAACGATCTTATCCTATAAGGGTTTAGTTTTTCTGCCTCTTGAGGTACGGAAACCTTAAAAAGGCATAAACTACAGTTCTGGTGATGACTTTTGAAGCTTACATAATTCATTAAAACTTATGAAAAGTAAGATTTGTAACTTTGTTTAACTTACTAGTATTTATTTCCTTTCAGATTTCATCTTGCGGACTCCGCGGGCGGAACTCAGGTAATATTCATTTCTGTAAACTTTTTCCGCAACTTTGGAATTGCAACGCAGCGTTGGTGCATTAAATTTTCTCGTTCCATTGTTACCTGCAAACGTTAAGAAGTTTGCGTAAAGATTTCTTTGTAATCAAGGGCCTTTAAATGGAAATAATAATAAAATAAATAAATATTTATCTGCCAAAACTGCATAAGTACATAATTTGAAAAATTACCCTTATTACGTAGTAGATTTAGTTTTGAGATATCTTTGCGTCGTGTTCCACATTACTGAGGGTTTTGACCCCTTTCCATTAGTTACATAATGGTTGAAGTTTTCTTAGGATAATAATGCGGTGGGTTCCCAAGTCCTTCCGGCTCGACCACGACTTAACTCGACTACTCGTAACTCTTAGGTTTTTGTAATTATTATATTATTATCAGACGTTAGTGATAATAACCGGGACCGACGGCTTAACGTGCTCTCCAAATATGAACCGCCAATTTTGATCCAGTCACCGACTTGGGTCAACGTTGCTTAACAATCGTAATCGACTGATATGCGTTGTGACAACTAGGCCACATTCGTCCCTCATAGTTTTAAGATACCGTAATTGACTACTTATTATTGTGTTGACGTTCAAAAAGTGTACAGTTTAGGTATCTATTTTAGATTTAGATCAACAGTTTTGACTATCTTCTATTGACTATTGATATGCTCAACCGTAAGAAGGCTGCACTACTCAACCAGGCTAAATGTTCCTCTTCTGAGCCACAAGTCCTAGTACTTTCGTCCCTTTAAACCTATCGTAGCTACCGACCCAATAAATCGATAAAGTAAACGCACAGGAAAAAACAAAGAAAACAAAACAAAATAAATCCCTAGATTTGTCATATTCCCAACCATCTTGATTCATTTCATTCCCACTAAACTATAAAACGCATGCACTTTGCTTTGTCCCGTTCTGGAAATCATTGTTCCATTCAAAAGTGAACCAAACAACCCCAGCTTAAAGTTGAGAATTGTTTGAATGCAGAGCAGGGAGATAACCTCTTTTTGAAATAGGCGGTGTAGATATAAATTATATTCTGTGGCCGCTTAAACCCGAGTGAGTGCAAAGAGATAGTGCTACCAGAGGTTTAGAATATTTTCCATTTTCTGTCAACGAAAAATGGCATCCGTATTTATTATGCAAGCAGCCACCTTCAGTTGCTTTCAGCCATCATTCAAATGCTTAATATTGCTGTTATAAAAATGCTTGGATATTAATGTGAAGGTTTTACTATTGCGAGTTGAAAATACTTTAAATTCTTGGAGTAAAAACTGAGTTTTAAGAATCTACATTTTCATAAAACTAATCATTGTATAATAATAGTAATAAATAAAATATTAAATATGCGAAAGTGTGTTTGCTTGTTGGTTTGTCCTTCAATCACGCCGCAACAGAGCAACGAGTGGACGTGATTTTCTGCACGAGGACCTGGAGAGTGGCATAGGCTACTTTTTATTTCGGAAGATTAAGGAATATCCGCGGGAATTAAAAAAAAATCCACGTGGACAAAGTCACGGGCATCAGCTAGTTTTTAAATGTGAAAGTGTGTTTGTGTGTCTTTTCCTTGTTACGGCTAATAGATTTATCCGATTTTGATGAAATTTGAATCAACGATAGTGGCTAGATAGAAATTATAGATTTTTATTTACGTAGATTTATTATTTTCTTGTAAAAAAATAAATAAAAATTATGCATTTATTACTATATTAAGTCTAATAATAAAAAAAATATTCTTGCATTAGTTCAAACACCACATAATATTAGATTTAATTCTCTACAGATATTTAAAATATATAATATTGTTTAGAATTGCCATATTTGGTATTGGAGGTTGTATATTTCAAATGAACTGCTACGAAACAGCTACGAGAATACGTAACTCGGGATACGGAACCCATTACCATTTTGATAAAGATACCCTCAGACAACTAAACTAGCTAAGCTCTTCATTAATAAGTAAACCTAAAACTAAACCTAAACTATAGGCCATGGCAACCAGCCAGGCTCACAAACCCCATACACACTCACAGGGCTAAGCACTATTTATGAGGGCACAACACACTCGCTGCGCGCGATACAGCGTAATCCGGCTATTTGTAATGACACTCGTTAAACTACCTTAAGGGCCTTTTACACCTCACTACTTCGTAGTGCGCACGACACGATCTTCATAATTTTAATATTGGTTAATAATAATAATCCTCCCCATCGAATTTCGGCCACGGCGGCCAATCTTCAGAGAGATTAGCCATCTGCGCGGAAGAAATTATAGTGTGCAATGTGTGTGCATACACAGCTGGTGCACTCTCTGTGCCCTTATTCTTATAGCTCGATGGGACGGAAATCCGATACGAACGGAGAGAGATTAGGCACAGGCACGAGGCCTTACGTGCTCTCCGAGGCACGAGGGGAAGCCAATTAATATCATTTAATAATCATATTATAATGAATTATAGTCCTCTGTACGGGCTTTTGTGGTACTCAATCATAAGAGTAGGCAGGTTTGGTAGACCCACGTTTTCTTTTGCTACAAAATAAGACCAATATCTGCGATTTCACTATGGTAGTGCGATGCTAAGTTTGTTTGATTCTACCCTTCTTATGTATTCTTAAACTCAACTTCTATAGTCATTTTGCAGGTCGATCAGCAGGATTTTATATAACAGGCTTTTCTGTAAAGATGATAAACTGGAAGTTTGAAATTATTTCTTCAATTATTTTTATTATTTAAGAAAGGTAGCTATTATAAAAAGATAGTTTAATTTAAAAAGAATACGTTAGCACTCTTGTCTTTTTTTAATGTTTTTATTTAATGTCGAACATACGGGTGTCTCTTATGATGCATCTTGTCTTAACTAACACAGGTTTGGAATGAAAATTCTACAGAGAAGAGTCGGCAAGCAACTCAACAGTTGCTGTTTTCAAATAAGCATTAGCATGCCACGTAGTAAGTGAAAAAAAAGTTTTTAACCTATTGCACCAATTACTTGGTACTAACTTGATTAAAGATGGCAGCCTCATTACAGTTGATCTGTTTGGCGGCGCAAAAATATGAACTACTCTCAAGAAATCCTATGCCTAATGAAGTTTTAGTTCAATAATGTGACAGAATAAGTACAAACTTTTGAAAACTCATCACACAGCGACTAAATGGAAAGGCAAGAATGAAAGAATAATACGTCATTATGAAGCAATTCTGCGTAAAGAGGTATCTGGGTCGGGACTAGGTACTGGAGCCCAAACAAACGTGTATTCAAGTCCCTAATGAGGCCAAACACTGAATGCCAAACGCTGGCAAACAGGAAAATTAACTCTTGAAAGGGAACAGTTTCGTGGATATATTCCTTTATTGTTCGCCTCGAATGTGGGTCACTTTTTGAACTCCAATAATTTCACTTTTTGTCTGACAGGTTCTCATGTTTATTGTTGTTCGCTTGGGGAGCTGTAAATCGGTTTCGAAGAATCGGTTCTTCACAGTTTTGTTGTATAGTCCCACAAACTTATCTGACAGCGTCGAGAGTGAATATGAAAAATAAAACAAAAACTGAACAGGCATTACTAAACAGGTGATTTTCTAAAATCCTATCTATACTAATATTATAAACGCGAAAGTGTGTCTGTCCGTTTGTCTTTCTGTTACGCTATTTGCTGAAATTTGGTAAAAATTAATTTGGTGAAATAAAAAACACTAAATTCACGCTGACGAAGTCGCGGGCATCATCTAGTACATAATAATAAGTTTTTTTTTGGGCTTAGGTCTTTTTATGATATAAAATGAAATACATTTTTTGTCGATATAACAAATAACACATATTATCATATACATTTTGTGAGTAAGTAAGTTTAATATTTTTTCGAACGGAAGTAACGTTGATACCTACATCACTTTTACCAAAAAGACCGCCAGAACATAAAAGCTGTTTTCAGGCCGCCATCTTTTATTTTAGAGTTGTATAGATCAAGTAGGTACCATTACTTATATATCAATCCTACTTCAAGACCGTTCTACCTAACAAGCTCTTAAGAAAATATTTATTCCAAAGTTCTTTTAAAACATTTCATATAATTACATAATATTAGAGCTATATTTGCAAACTGAAGTCCTATTTTTTTATTAAAATAAACTTAAGTAAGTTAAATCTTCTCTGAGTAGATTTAACTACAATAATTCATTATTATTTAAAACACTTATCCCAGTTGTATCGTACGGCCGCAAGTGCCAATTCGACTCTCTATACTGCGTCATAAAAAACTTTATGGCGCACGATTCACACCCGGTGTCAACTGCATGCAGATCAGTGTTATACCTGTTTTACTAGCTAAAGACTAGAATGTCTTTCACAGATAATAATTCTTTATTTTCTAGAATCTGCTACTTTGTTTAGAAGCTTTGTGCTGCCTTGTGTAAAACTTATTAATTGACATAAACTAAATGTACAATTTCTCGTGTTTCTAACGTACAGTTCTAACGGTCTAATACGGTTCACATTACACACCTTTCACATTTTCCAAAGGTCAACTGGAAGATAAGCCTCTCGAGCTTTAACCTAATGTTTATTTAACACCTAGTTAAATTTTATGATGGTGCAAAACTCTTGACTGGACTGAAATATTATTCGTATTGGTAAAATTTGGGTTACCTGTGCTAATGAAAACTCATTATTATTTAAACCACTTATCCGACTTGTACAGTACTACCGCAAGTGCCAATCTGACTCTCTTAACTGCGCTATAAAAAACTTTATAGCGCTTTATTCGCACTCGGTGTCTACTGCATACTGTTAAAGCTCCCGTGTCGGAAGGCTCTAACAAACTCCTGTGTCATACTTTTTTGTAAAATATTTACAATTCTTTGATGTTGTATGGATTACAATTCGTCTATTTATTTTTGTCTCTCTCTCAATCTCTTATGATCTAAATTCCTGTCGTTTTGTTCACTGTTGATTACAACAACTCTATTAAGAGTTCACTTTTGAAAGGCAAAGTTATGCTAATTCTATTAGACTTTAGCCATGGAAAACTTATCTTACCATTTCAATAGTAGTTTCAAAGCTAGATATGAGGTAGCCCAAAAAGGAATTTAATGTAAAACGTTATTTACTTCATAACATTTTATTTTACACCGCAACACCGAAAAACAAGGAAAAATTAAAACCGCACGAGAAAGTTACAAATAAACTAAATCTAATCTGAATCGAATTAATATATTAAATTAAAAGAAAAGGTGACTTACTGATTGACTGACTGATAGATCTGGATGGACTGGATAGGGCGAATCGCGCTGATATTTAGCATACATGTAGCTTTACATGGCATCCCCTAAGAAATTATTAAAAAAATTAACCGCTAGGGGAGTAAAATAGGGGTTTAAAAGTATGAAAATCGAACTTAACGTGAGTGAAGCTGCGGGAGCTTCACTCACGTTAAGTAGTAATAGTAAGTAGTAAAGCTAGTAATAGTTATTTATGCAACAGTTGTGTAATAAGGGGTATTAAAACACGAATGTGGGTTTATCACACGACGCGAAGCGGAGTGTGATAATAGTATCATATGAGTGTTTTAATACCTAATTATCAACAGTTGCATACAAGACTTTATCTGCTCCCATGCTATGAATCCTCTTTAACAGATTCTGAAATAGTTAGCTTACTGCTAACATTAAAACATCCAGTCCTAGTAACCTAATATCATCCATTACTGAGTAGGTATATACAAATAAACTAAGTATTAATGAAAGAATTATTTATTGTTATAGTAGTAATTAACATTATGTATAGTGCAATTATTAAAATTCACTTGATGTTCTTTAATGTTGGAACGTCCTGATCACGATGTACTCGGCGGAATATTTATATTTACCACTTCACTATTTTAATTTTCTATGGAATTCGAAATTATATTCGACACGTGGATTTTGTTGGATAAAGAGTCATTAATATAGCGCTCTGCAACAGATGTAGACTTCCATCCGCCGTGCCGTTTTAAACTTGTTATGTCTCCTCCGGCATCTACTAATATTGTGGCAGATGATAATTATGCGAAAGCAATGTCCTGTATACAACTCAGGATTAGGAAGTTGTAATTAGTTAGCAATTGTTTTACCCAAACTGCTAAAAACTTGAATCGCTAATTTTTTTGTTAACGAAACAATAAAAAAAACTAAGAAAAATGGCGGGGAAAATTCTAATAAACTTTTTTTTACAGCGCGCGGCGTTCTGGTAGTGAAACGCGCGTGTATGAAATGTTCTTTTTTTGAAATTCGTATAGATGTTTTTTTTTGTAATTCATACAGATACCACGCATCGAGCAGATGTGGCTGTCTGTTGAGTAAACCCTTTGCGCAGAGAAGATCGAAAAAAAAACAAAGGAGTGTTGTTATGAAATTCAGTACAACATTACATCACCCGTTTGGATGATGTTATGGTTATTAGGACATTGGGTGTTTTAATGTTGGCACTAAGCTAACTGTTTCAGAACCTGTTATAGAGGATTTATAGCATGGGAGTAGATAAAATAATAAAATATAAACCTCAATATCACAATTACGGCTTTTTAAACTGCAAATTACTTTTTTAAATATTGTAGTAAAAACTGTATAGTGTTTTTTCTTCGTTAACGGCGTCATGAAATATCTTTACGGCAAACAATTTACAACCGATGTCTACAGCCTGCAAATTAGTACTCTAACACCCATTTCAGTGTCGAAAGAGTATTAAAAGCGATTATTTATTGGGCGTTAAACTTACATTGTTCATGAGAGATTTGTATTGTATTCATGTAATAGCTCTTTTATTGGGTACTTTTAATTTAATTTACTGCTAATAGTTTTTAAAGATGCTTAGAACTTGTCTCTAGGTAATTCGGGAGAAAAGATTTGAGGCTAGTCACAAAATCATAAATAATATTGGATGGATTGGTTTGGATGGATGGATGGATGTTTGTTAATCAATCACACCAGAACGACGCTTGAGTGCGTACACATAACGTTCAAATTTCAAATTCAAATGTTTTTCATTTAAATAAACTTGTGCTTTTGAATCGACGAGTCGAGTTGAATCTTATCTATCTTTGGTTCGGAATAACATTCCTACCGAGAAGAGTTATAAACAAGGTCGCTGGTTGCCTTTAAAAAAATAAAAAATTGCAATGAATGAATATACTTTTATTATACACCACAAAGGAAATTATACATTATTACAATACAGTAAAATTAGCTAAAAACACATTATACAATTTGGTAGCATTATCGCTGCATAGCGATCTCTTCCAGGCAATCGATCGTGTAAAGGGTGTACAATAATATAATTTTAAAAGTAAATTAGATACGTAAATGCAGTCTCAAGCATAGCTGGAACGAGTCAAATCCACGCCCTTTTATTTTTTACATAACATCAAATATTATATAATTATTATTAGTCCAGCAGTGGACGTCTATCAGTTAAACGCCGAGGAAAATATAAGCAAGCCACCTTTTCCAAGAACGTTTATTAACGAAAGTAATAAAAGAACTTCAGACAAATCTTTGCGAATTTGCATTTTATCAGCGAAAGAATACAACTTACTTTGGGGACGGCTTTATTCATGATGCTGTTAGGTAAAAATGCCATAAAAGAATATTTAATTTAAATATTGCTTAACTTGTCTCAAATATTCGCCCTTTGCCTTTACATAGCTTAAACCTCATACCAAGTGAAGGTTGTGTAAGTTCAAAATAAGAGAAAAGGGTGTAAAATTGAAGTGTAGTCATTTTAAGTGTTTTATTGCTACTTTTTTAACGTAAACTTTTGACTTTAACTTTAAAGTTTCACGCAGCCTAACAATAAATAACGCGCAATGGTACAGCTTTTACGAATCGGAACTTCATATTTCAGGTTTCGATCGAACTAGAACATTTCAAAAAACTAAATGATAATAAATAAATATAGGATAAAAATTAGGTATTCATTCATACATAACCTACACTTAAAATAAAAGCTGTTTACTAATTACTGTAAGCTATACACTAACCCTTGTAAAAATACTCTCTTAGAGGATTTTAAAATGTAAGAATCAAATAAATGTTATAAATATGAAAGTTTTGATGGATGGATGTATGTCACTTGTATGAAACTTTCACAATTATAATATTGGAATAGATAGTATTGATATCTTTAATAATATAAATGCGAAAGTTTGTTTGTTTGTTGGATTGTTGGTTTGCCCTTCA
Organism: Erebia palarica; assembly: GCA_964035005.1. Taxonomy (NCBI): domain Eukaryota; kingdom Metazoa; phylum Arthropoda; class Insecta; order Lepidoptera; family Nymphalidae; genus Erebia; species Erebia palarica. The sequence continues at coordinate 17,871,157 of OZ035989.1, forward strand.
ATCACGCTGCAACGGAGCAACGGATCGACGTGATTTTCGGCATGGATAAATTTGAGTACCTGGAGAGTGACATAGGCTACTTTTTATGCCGGAAAAGTCTGACTTTGGAGTCCCCGCGGGAATCAAAAAAACTTAAACTACGCGGATGATGTCGTGGGCATCAGCTAGTAGATAATAAAAGGTTACTGTATCAGGATTGCATGCAGCCGTCCAAGCTCACCTCCAACGCCTTCCTATGATAACAATTTTCGCTCGTCGTTTTTATCTCAAGTTCCTTATTATTACGGCGACAAGTACCTAATGCCACGCGATTGGCTCGAGACTGCCACGAGATTGCCTGGGATTGTTTGGTTTTTCTGCGCTATTTTTGCTTCAGGAATGAAAGTTTTCTTTTAGGCTGGTAGGGCCTAATGTGGCTTAAGTTTTTACAAGATTCCGTTGGAATTACTTGAAAACTTTTCCTATGCAAAAGGTTTATCCCGGAAAATTAAGGAGTTCCCGCGGGAATTAAAAAAACGCGACGAATTCGCGGGCATCATCAATTAAATATTTTTTTAGTAAGTTATTAAATGACCTTTCTTCAATATGTACTGGATTGTAATAGCATTTGTATTTTGAAATTTAAGAAAAAAATAATAAGTGATTTTAATCTTGTATTCAATTACTTACGCTCGCGCGCGCGGGTAATACACAAATTTCAAACCCCTATTTTACCCCCTTAGGGGTAAAATTTTCAAGAATCTTAGTGGATGCCTACGTCATAGTTAGCAATCTGCATGCCAAATTTATGCAGCCCAATTCTACTAGAGGTTTGAGTTGTACTTTGATAGATCAGTCAGTCAGTCACCTTTTCCCTTTATTTATATATTTACGATAGTTTTTCATTTTGGTCAACGATAACTATAGCAAGTTATCATGTTTTCACTTTCCCAATACCGATACAGCCAAGTCCACACCCATGAAATTTCATTCAGGTTTTGTATTTAAACTGTAACATAAAACGAGTGTTCATTACCCAAAGAGTATTTTACTCAAAGGCCGAAGTATGTACATCTATAATATGGATCGAGTATATCTGAATAGTTGGATATAGGATTTCCATAACCCTTGAACGCCCATTCATTATACTAGTGCAAATTAATACCTTCTGGCTGCCAGATTCTCTCAAAATGAGTGCTATAAAACAATTTGCCTATTAGCACCCCTCTCAGAATCAGGCATATTATATTTAAAGGCCTCCCTTTAGTGGCGTGTGCGTGGCATCTTATATTTTATTAGCTATTTTAATTACATCTTTACAAGGAGTTTCATAATCAACTAATCACCAGTACACTACTGAGCAGGAGTATAATTTCAGGATGAAAAGGGCTTAAGTCATAGTATACTAATGTCACCACACACAAATTTTCCAAAGCACACACATAAAGACATCGGAGCATCCTTAGGAGGTGTTGACTCAACAATGCACAATAATAAATTGTAAACTCTTACTTTCTATCCAAAAAAGATTTTTTTAATCTTTTTATCGTCTTCACCATCACGTTAACATTGAGGCAATCTAGTTGCTCGACGTTACGCAATTAGTGAGAAGACTAAAAAGGACGAAACCCTTTCAGTTAGTGCATAGTTATTATTGATAGTGTAGTGAAGTGCTGCCCGAAGGAACACATGAACAAAGTGTCTATTTGAAACAAGAAAGACTTAAGATAAGTCATTGGGTAATTTCTTAGTACTTAAGACAATAATTATAAGTGTAAGTTAAAGTAAAATTACTTATTAGTCAAACAGTTTTGCTAGATTATAATTATATTGAGCACCTTTACATTGATAACTAATTATAGAAAAACATATAAATATTAGCTTATTCTATGCCAGATAAAACAAGTTAATTTAAATTTGAAGACGGTTCACCTTCCACTGAATACGCCAGGTATATTAAAGTAAAAGAAAATACTTGAAATTGACTGCCAAAAACTCCGCTCAAAGAGTTCGCGAATAAATCGCAATTGTCTGAAGAAATAGTAAAGAACGAACGATAAATTGGATAAGGCAGCAATATTGGCGCACTCCAGGCCTGGTAATAGGCAATTTTAGACATTCGATCTCTTACAATGGGGCCGATTTAAATATTACAACCGATTCGATTCCTGTGTCGAGAACACTCGGTTCGGAGGGTCTCTTAATTTAACCTTTGATTGTGCAATTTAAAAATCACTTCAAGTGATTTAATTTACGAAAAAAACGCATTCTATAAAAAACGTTTTAAACATCTGCTGTTGAGATGTTCTTTATTTTGAAAGATTAAAATTTTGTGTTTATTTTTCTCTTTTATAATAGATATAGATATATAGGAGATTTTCAGAGTACAATATTTTTTCACTATTACATGTTCATACAAATAATCCATTAATTCTTTATCACAAGGAAGCAAGTCAACAACTAAAAATGTTCAACGACAAAAGGTTTTCAAATTGTGTTTTTTTAATATTAAGGTATTAACCATACTACTTAACTATTTTAATTATAATATTACTAGATGATGATCGCAATTTAAAATTGCTTCAGTTTCCGCATGAACTTTTTAATTTTCCGGAAATATTATTTATTAGTTACGAAATTATAGTAAATAAAAATATTCAAACCAGCTACAGACTTGTAAAAATAATTTATCGTAAAGTACTCATAAACTAAATAATTTCCCACTTTTGTAAATAGGCCAGAAGTTTCCTGTTTCGCGCCTCACGGAGCGCATTCTGAAATTAATTTTCCTTTTCCGATGCATCTTTTATAGGATGCTGGAACAAAAGTGGGGAAAAACGGATAAAATGGGAGAAAACCGTCGGTTATTAAGGTGCAAAATTAAATTTTTACTATTCCCATTTCCACTATACCGCCCGGAAAGTGCGGTGTCAACCGATTCGGGCAATCTGGACGGATTTTTTTGCGCTCTTTATTTGTACCTAAGTGATTTTATTATTTTGTTCTATCCTTGGTTTTAGATCTTATTTCATTCATGAATTTTAAAGGCATAACCTACACTTTTAAAAATTCATGAAATTAAAATAAAATAGTGAGACTTAGGTTATTTGGAATTGTTTAACAAATGGATTTCTTAATGCTTTTTTTAAGCTATGAATTTGCACTTTAATTGACTTTACTATTTTGTTCTTTCCTTTGTTTTAGGTTTTATTTTTCAGTCATGAATTTTGAAGGTATAACCTTTAACTGAGACTTAATTTGGAATAGAAAACCATTTAACTAAAAGTTTTTTTATCTCTTATTTAACAAGTTCTTTGTAGAAATAGGTTTTGTAAGTGCAATTATCTAGTCTCTAAAATAGTTACATTCCCTTTGATGATGTATTTGACTTTTTTTGGATTCTCTAGATTTTCATTAATTTTCGTGTTTTGTATGTATTCTGGTAGGTATACCATATTTTTCTTATTTTATCGTTTGAGGTAATTGAAATACCTCATTTTCTTATTAAATATATCTTTCTTGAAATTTCCTCAGCGAATTACTACTTCAACTCTAAACTGTGGAGTTATATAAAAAAAATGTTATCTACTGTTAAGTCAGACACTTCACTACCATCACTACAGCGCATTAATATCCCACTGCTGGGCATAGGTCTCCATTCTCATAGGATCGAGGAAAACCAAGAAAACGAAGTGCTTAGAGTTTGTTCTACCTAATGTAAAGAATATTGATAAAACTATAATGATAAATGGAGAAGCACTAAAATGGAGAACTCCACAGTTTTTTTGGGGGGGATCTTGGATAATAAGCTTCAAAGGGGCCCTCATATAGAGACACTAGCGTGAAAACTTAGCTCGGCTGCTTTTGCTGTCACGAAAATTAGACAGTTTACTTATATTGAAATGGCTAGGCTTGTCTACTTTGCTTATTACCACAGTATCATGTCGTACGGAATTTTATTGTGGGGCAGAGCAGCTGATATCCAATCCATTTTTCCAACCGTTCTATTTATATACTCGGATCACGCGTATCACTTCGTGAAAATTTTAAAGAGATAGGTGTTCTTACAGTGCCTTCGCAATACATACACAATAATATAGTCCTTGTTAGGCAGAACATTAAACTTTATAAGCAAATAGGTGATACTCACAATCGATATACTAGAAACAGCCATAAGCTAGTAACAGCGTCGTATCGTGTGCGCAAGGTGCAGAAATCCTTTGTGGGGTCGAGTGTACGTTTTTATAATATGGTTCCCAAAGAGTTTCTGGATTTGCAATTACATACATTTAATGACTGTGTTAAACAGCATTTGTTAAGTCGAGGTTATTACACTATCGATGATTTTATTAATGACAAAGTTGCTTGGAAGCAACCGGCCTCGCATCCAGTGACCCACAAGTCAGTGTAATACTTGTAACGTATGTTGTGTTATCTACATATTGTAACCTTTTCTTTTCTATGAAAAGAGCAACTGCTGAGCTTCTTTCTGGCTCTTCTCAATAGAATCAGTTTTCCTTATCGGTGGTAGAGCCTTAACGTTTCGTGACACAAGTTGTCCTAAATGAAATAAATAAATCATTTATTATTTGTAAGTGTGTGCGCATACATACGTGCACTTTCTGTTCCTTTACTTTACGTTCCTTTACATAGCTCGATGGGACGGAAAATCCGACATGACCGGTGAGAGGTCAGGCGCAGGACCGACGGCTTGACGTACTCTCCGCGGCACGAGGGTGAAACACCGCCAACTTCCTAACTCCGGGCTAGTACTGAAAACTTCTTGTCAGAAAAATCCAATATTTATTATGGCCCGTTAACCACTAGACCAACGAGGCAGTTAATAAGTATGCTTATAAGTATGCATGTATGTATGCATGGGCATTTATTAAGTAGGTACTTTTGACTATTAAACTATTAACTATTTTACTATTAAAGGTAATTGATAACAATACTGTGGTAAAAGCTATCGTTCAGACAATTTTACAATCCAAACTACGCTTTCAAAACGGACAATTACAGATATTATTTCGAACAGATACCTAAGTAGTATTTTTGAAAACCAATTACATCGCCGCCGATGAAGTTCAACGGGTGGCCTCGGGCAATCCGTATCGATGCGAAATTAAAACGATTCCATTTTAACTAATGGCCTTTTAAGATTTTACAAAGAATCCCATCGTTTCCGAGTAGCGTTCCCGGGTTATCCCGTTCAGGCAAATTGAGAAAGTTTCAACGTTAACTCGATATAATTGATGCTTATTTACGTAAGGCCAGTGGAACTGAAAGATAAGTTTTACAAACGGCTAGCTTATGCTCTCAACTTCGCTCACGTTAAGTTCGATTTTCATACAAATTTAAAACCTTGATTTTATCCCTTTCTCAGCGGATGATGTTATAAAAGCTATCTGTATGCCAAATTTCAGCCAAATCTCTCCCGTGGTTTGAGCTGTACGTTGATAAATCAGTCTTTTCATATCTCTGATTCTCTGATCTCTGTTTTGAGTACTCTTTACAAGAGTAACAGTATAGCTATGCTTCTTCTTAGAGAGTTTCAGTGTCACTTTGACCGTTGCCGATCTGTCGTGATCGCCACCTTCTACACTTCATGACCACTTGCTGCCATGAACAGCAGCAATTTTTTGGCCGGGATATTCTTAGCCTCCTTCTGGTGTACCTACTTGGTGTTTCCCTTGGTAAAAGGTACGTTTGTGCATTGCAAAGGGTAGTAACAAATTATGCACAAAGGCGAAGCCCCTCGGTTACACAAATCGTGAGCTTGAGGTTGTACATGTATAGTTATATTGGGGATCCATTACTGGTCTGGCGACTTCGCACCGGAAAACGCAGTCGTGCCAGAAAAAGTATGGATAATTATCTAGGCTTGGCTAGGTCTTAATTAGGCTTAAGTCTTATATCAGGGGAAGGTTTTAAAGTGCAGTATACACGGTAAAACACTTAGAGGTGGGACACCAAGGCGGCGAAAGAGGTCTGAGGTTAGGCAATTGAAATTAATCCCTTGTACAACTGGAGTAATCAGTTCTGAACTGCGCTGTTAATATATTATTCAAATGCCGAGGTAGAGGAATATGCTTTAAAGATACTTAACCCTTTATGAACACCCCTTTACACCCCTTGCTCAGTCTTTCGTATTTTAGATACTTTTAAATGTGATATGATCTACAAGTTACAGCTAGCTATATCGATTTTTCAATCCTCAGATAAACGACTGGATAACTATCGTGAGAATAAAATTATCTTAGAGTTTATCAAGGGATTATAATTTTTCAATTTTTCAATCACTTTTTAACCAATGGATAGCTATGGTCTATGGTCTTTTCGAAGCAACTTCACACTAAATATGTGCAAGCGAGATAGACACATATGTCATTCAATGCATAGGACTGGGAAAGGATGTTTGTATAATCAATTTCTCAATCAGGTGTGAAATTGGGGTTGGAAGCTTGCATGTAGGTTATAAGTTTTTAAAATCGGCATTAAGGTAATTACTTATTTGTTTTAGCCACTATATGTACCTAGGCTTTTTCCAGCGGGAAAATCTCATAGGAAATCAGAAATTGTACGCGGACGAAGTCGCGGGCGACCGCTAGTCTCATGTATAAGCGTGTGATTTGAATATCCAAGCACTGGTCGTTAACTGAAAATTACATTCTATAAAAAACGTCCGTATTTGCATAAAATGGCGACAACTTCACCGTATCTTTCCAAATAAGGTTCGAATTAACATTATTTTGGAAATAAATTAGAAGACTCCACGCTAAGCTGAAATAGGTGTTGTAGGGTGACTATATTCTTTGGTTACATTATGAATCATCTCCCTATTAACATGACGCTCGCGACTTCGTCCGTATGATTTAAGGCAAGGTTTTATCAAAATTGATTTAGTGAATGGACGTTAGTAGTTCAACATGGGAGCAGCATAACCTGGAAGTCAGTTTCCTATTTATTATAAGGTTTTCGTAAAGAACTGAACTTTTGACTGAATAAGGCTTTTAGCTTTAAAACGTTGACCTTTTCTGAATAATTATCCTAATTATGAAAAACTACTATACTAAACTAAACTACTAGATGAAGCTCACGACTTTGTCTGCGTGGATTTAGGTTCTTTAGATCGCTTTTTTCTTTATTGAACTAAAATTAAATTTTTAAAATCATATTTTGTTTTTATATGTATATAAAAAGATGTTTATGTCCTTCCTTAAGCTTGAGTTGCATAGTTATATTTATACAAAATTTCATCAAAACAGATGAACAGCTTGAACATATGGGCCGTGTGTAAGCGTAGCAGATAGACAGACTGACAAAAAGAGAGTTCCTTGATTTATTACGGATTCCTAAAACAAAAATTTATTATTGTGAAACACAGACTCAGCTCGATCAAAAACTCTGGTCACCCTGGTATCGAAGTTACGTGTTTTTTCTAGGCAGAATGGCGGGGGCGGAATAAAAAATTGCTTTTTTTAAATAGGTTTTGTGGTGCGGAGTGATTTAAAGATTTTTTCGCTCAATTCTCATGCTATACACGAGGTGACGACCGATTTTTTATTTGTAATTGATTAAATAGGGGAGGGTAGATTGAAATTCTTCGTCGAGGTGTGCTTTGAATATGGAACAGCAATGAGATGAAAAGAAAGTTTTATTTGGTGTAACAATTTAAATATTCTGAAAGGAAATGTCTCGGATAACTGGATTGTGATTAGTGATGATTGTTACCCATATATAGTTAAAGACAATGCAAAACGCATACGCACAGAGTGGAGTTTTAAACGAAAACCTGAGTATTGTTAACTTTTGGATGAACCACAGATTCCCCTACAATATGAACGTAAAAGTTCCTACTAACTCGACCAAATTTATGAAAACTTATTTTACTCTCAAATATAAGCTCTTGTAGAGCTAAGTGCTTTCTTTTCCACTATGTTTCTGTTTTTTTACGTATTTTATAACTATTGAATGTTATATGAATATTATAATGAATTTAATTATTAATTAATTATTTAATTTATTTGAACTACCAACAACTACAAGTAGTAGGTATACAAAATGTTGAATGGCTTAGGCGATAGGTAACAAGCAATTCAATTTATAGGTAGTTACATAATGCACATAAGAAAAGTCGTACATAACTGACAGAAGTATACATTGGGGAATTATTAATAAATTATTAAGATTACTGATACAAGACTATAAAAAAAAAATGAAAATAACTACCAATAAATATATAACATTCATTTTAGCTAATGTTTAAAAAAAAACTGAATAAAAAGTAAAAACAACTGGATTAAAAGTTTAAAAAGAATTATAGTAGTGGTTAAAATGAAGCGCCACTACTATATTCTATTGTACTACTACCACCAGCTTGTTAAGTCATTTCCGATGTATGAAGTAAACGCTGAAATAAGCCAAAGGAACCTGTGTGGCTTTGCTAATAAATCACCGATATATAAGTAGGTACTAGATAGTATACTGTACTGGGATGGATACCCTTTCATAGATAAAAGTTCGGCGTCCGACTTGTAGGGGGTGCCCCTCTCCTGTATAAGCCTGTCCTTGTCCCCACCATAGCGCTGTCTCGCTTTTCAGACTAGATGTTACACAAAAAAGTTCACATTCTTTGTGCCCGTCTATGTAAATTGAAGTCGTGATAAATACAGTAAAGATTAAATACATTAAGGAGCCTTGAGTGTCTCCTCCATCATTGATTTTCATTATACCCATTTTAATCGTATTTCAAATTAAATAAAGTTGGCTTCATATTTTTATAGAAATACACTCCAGAACTCGTCTCAGTTAGTTGGCTGGATATACCATTATAATGTGTGCCTGTCTGTCCGTAACCTTTTCACGGATTAACAACAGCAACAGCAATAGTGCTTATCCTGGAGAGGCATATAAGCTTTATTTTTTATCCAAGAAAAACTAAAAAGAACCTGAAGGTTTTCTACAAAACCTAGGCCTAACCTAATAATATTAATAATATATTACTATAGCACTCCTGTAGATAAATACAAAATGATCTTGGAAAATTTTAACAACTTAGTGGATTGAACAAATTGCTAAAGGTCAACCTTGAATTTCATAAAGTTGTTGAATTGCAAGTTGCTTTTATGCGAGTAAAAATGCCTTACCTTGACCTTTTATAATTATAATAAAAGCCTTTCATAACTACACAAAATTACACCACTTGTGTTTTGCTTTTGAATTGATACAAAAGATTTTCTACGTAATCTTGGAATAGAGGCAGTAATTCTGTGGGATTATCTTGCTACAAATCCGACGATATGACTCGTATGCAACGGTGTACATTGATGATTTAGTAAAGTAGGAGTGTGTAACTGCAAGCTTGTAGCATGCAATGCATGAGTTGCGTGAACAGATAATAGGAAGGGAATGTTAGAGAAGGTTCTAATGGTAGGCAGGGCTCTCGTAGGTGCACTAGACTATAATAATTAACGCTCGGTGATCGCTTTTGCGGGGAATTCGGCAGAATACCGCCCCCAAAGTCAGTCTACGCCAAATCGTTGAGGGCTGTTACTTAATACTATACGTGCCCATCTGTTTTATGTACCACGTTTTAGCTTTTTCCTACTTATTTGTCCGCGTTTATTTAATTTAATTTTTTATAAATTCCTGTGGAAAATAATATATTCCAGAATATGAACGTTATTCTATATCTATTCTCTAGTATAAGCTATCTTTTCTGATTTAATTTTATCTAGTAGGAAAAAAAAGAATTTTCAAGGCACATTTTCAGGGTTCATTTTCCTTTTGGAAATTTGAATTTCTAGTTTAATAACAAAATTAATGAGACTTGAGTATGAACACTCTCCGTAACTAGTCGAAAGTTAAATAGTCGAATTACAAAAATAATTTTCCTGTCTAAATTACGAATAATACGAATAATACACTACGCATGAAAAATAGATCGCTATTCGACTATTCGACTATTTTTATTTTTTGGTAGTAAATTTTAAGGGTATTTCAATCGATTCGTCTCTCAAAATCGATTTTAAAGATAACAGAATAGAAACCAATAAATCGACATCTGATTTCAATTTTCGTCTCATATTTTCACTTTATTTATATTACTATGATCGGGGAAGAATTTATCGTTATTATTGGTATTACAATAATTTTTCTTGTCTGAATTACGAAATCAACGAACAATATAACTCCGCATGTAAAATGTAAACCTAGTTGACTCTTTTATGACAGTAAATTTGAAGGGTATTTTAATCGATTCGTCCCTCAAACAAGATTTCTCACTTCGCGTCCCGACAAATAGCAGAATAGAAACCAATAAATCGACATCTGAATTCACTTTTCGCCTCATATTTTCCCTTTATTTATACGATCAGGGAAGATTTTATCGTTATTATTGGCCCGTCCACCGGTCAATGCCGTAAACCCCCTAATTTTCCACTTCATTTAACAGTCTTATGGTGTATGGAAGGCGCCTCGATAGATTCGGCGTTAGATAGCCCAATAGAGATAACCTCCCCTTTTCGGATTTTCCTAGTGTGAGGTGAGATGTGTACAATACACTGAGTTTGTGGCCATTGTGTTTTAGGACGTGGAGTAGGAAATTAAGTGCAATAAATTATTGTTTTTACCTATATTATACTGTTTTATTACAGACTGCCCAATAACAGGAGTGGACCTATGGGGTATCGTTACAATCCCTATATAACCCCGAGTGACACCGGCTATGTATTTTTTTTTAAATCTTTTTCGGAGAGCAGTCGTGTTTTTTTTAAATTAATTATATTATAGCTTGTTACAGCCACCTTTATTTTTAAAATCGACTTATCTGTCTCGTACGCTTAAAAATCTATTTTGTATTAGAAAGCTATTGCAATAAACTCAATTAAATCTATTATAGATTAGATTACGCGTTAATAAGTTCCACACTACGTCTAAGAATTACTCGTTTGGTTGTCAAGAAATTTCCTTGACACCCTAGATGACCCTTGACTCTTGATTACCTAGACGTAGGCTACTTTTCATCCCTAATTTTCGGGGATTAAAAGTACCCTGATTGTCCTTTCATGGAATGCAACCTATATCTACACTAAATTTCATTAAACTCTGTTGAAAAGATAGGATGTTAAAGTGTAGCAGACAGACAGACGGAGACACTTTCGTATTTATAATATTAGTATGGAAGTATGGATATGGATTTGTGTAACATCAACGATAGCTCAACATGTAACAAGATTGATAGGAAACAAGAACTATTGGAAGAAAACTTCGACTTCGGCATCGCATTCACATCTATCTGCAATTTCACCCGTATCTCATAAAACAGTGTTATATGAGTCATCTTAAAACGTGGATCCAATACTTCACACGCAGCCTCCCGATCTGGGAGATGGGAGCGGAGAAGTCAAATAATAAAAAATAGTCAAGTCTATGTCAGAATACGCATATAGTAAGGTTCTGTAGGATTACTTTCTTAAATGGAAGTTGTTCCAAATTAAGATACCTGTGAAAAGATGTATCACACTAGGGTTAAGAGCGAAAACGCACTACGGACAAATAATTGCTATCTGGTGGACTAAAGTTCTCGCGCATTCTTTTATAAGGAGCAGTACCGACGTGGTTGGTTTGCGTGGACGTTTTGACCTATTCTGCTGCTGCTCGTAGCGTGTTTTCACCACTAACCAATTTTTGTCGACTGTCAATTATAATATTATCACTAAGGATCCCTAAAATACGGAAAAGGCACACACTGATCCCCTACCAGTGAGGCGTGCTGAATAAATCCTCTGGATTATGTGAACTTATTGTAGGGATGAGTGCCATTGAAGGATGTCACTGTCTGGCTTTTTTATTAGTGAATTCTCAAATCTAGTTCTAGCGTAGTATAGGTATATAATTGGTACAACCGCCCTTACTAGGGGCCCATAGTCCAACTGTTTTTTTAATTCCACTATAAGTTAGCCCTTGATTGCGATCTCACCTAATGGTCAGTGATGATGCGTGTCTTAGATACTAGCGGGCTAACCTGGCCTGCTGGGCAGTGGTTTGTTTACCAGCCTAACGGTAGACGTGAGGCCAAGCTATTTAGCGTTCCAGTACGATGTCGTGTAGAAACCTATTAGCAGTAGGGGTTTTATATACAATATACACATAACTGCCACCTACCCTAAACACGTTGGCTCGCTACTACCTTAGACTCTATCAACGTTACCACCACGTGAGGTTGCAGTCAAGAGCTAAAGGTCTAGCCTCACTACAGATGCACGGCGTGGCGCGGCATATAGCGGCAAATGTTCTTTGTATGAGTTTTAATGGAGCTCGACGCAGCCCGAAGATGCACTGCGATATAATAGGCATGATGACTGATTTTGAAAAATGGACAGATTATGTTCGGAAGTATCTACTATTCGCAAGAAATATCTTATTTCAGCAGAAAAATAAGGTTTGGTAGATAAAATTGGCATTTGAAATTTAAATTTTAAAATTTACGCCTAAACGCTCGCGAGTGTCATGGCGTCGTTTTTCACGTCACTATTGTTATTACCAATGTACTCTATGCAGTGTGCTGTAAACAATAATGCGATTGTCAAAGCTCGAAAACAAAAAATAGGGAATATGCATGATTTATTTTTATTTCTTAAATCAATCATTTACATCTTTATAACATAGTAAAAAATATAAATAGGTTTGAAAATAGTCAAATAATTACGTTAATTGGTGTTTCAAAGTTAAGTATAAATTTGAGCCGTTCAAACGCCACCATTAATCGCGCGCTTTTGATGACGTCATTGGTTATGTCCCGTGTTTGTTTACTATAGCGATTCAGTTCAGTTACTTCATAATTATTATTTTCATTTTTAATTGCTAAGTACAGAAATTATGGAAGAAGTTAAAAAACCTTCTTACAAGTATTGTATGGTACCGAAGCGCAAAAATACTACTCTTAGTACACCCGATAAAGTGTTTTTTCGTATTCCACGCGATGCGAAATTACGAGAAAAATGGTGCAATCTAGCTCCATTATCGGTTATATTTTGTTGTGAAGATAATTTTAACGTAAATACTCAATACTCAATCATTTATTCAATATAGGTACACTGTAGGTACACTTATTGACGTTAAAAATTACATAGAAAACATGATGGTGATAATCGGTTACGGTATCTTAAAACTAAAGCTACGAGGCTGCTATACTTATGTACCTACAGCTTAGTGTGAAATGTGAATTAGCTATTAAGCAGTAGAAGATTTGGTCTAAAACTAACCTAACCTAGTTTACAAAAGTTCATTAAAAATTTCTCAGAGCTTGCTTATTCCTATTGCAGTTTTACGAAATTGTGATGATTGATTATTTATTTCAGGATTTATTGACAAAACCAGTTTCTGTCATCGTCCTAGATTGACTACAAATATATATAAACAAGTAAAGTAATCACACAGGAATACAGTTTTAAACAATTTTTTCTCACAAACACTACTAACACAGTATGAATATCGACGCCGATAAATCCACTGACGTGACCATTTACGTCACATTTCATTTCGACCAATGGTGGACGCGTTTTGCAAGTTTGAATTTGCCTCCCTTATTTTTTACTTTCTATTTAATATTTTCTGGGTTTAAATATTATCTAAATAAAAAAATACCTTATTTATGTAAAGACAATAAAGAATCTAGAAAAAAATATTTGAGACAAATTTAAATTTTATGCATATTCCCTATTGTGACGTCATTCGCTTTTTGGTGTTTAATCCAGGCGGATTGCTGTATTTTATAGTTTTATTTTATCAAAATAAATAGCAATCTCACTCGGAATAGAAAAGTAAATACGTTTTTTGCAATCCATGAATCCTATTTCATTAGATAAATTCATAATTTAGTCATCATGCCTATTGTACAAAGAATACATACCGCAACGTGCCGCGCCGCGCCTCTGTAGTGGGGCTACACTTTACTAGTAGATAATAAAAAGAGCAGGTTAGCCCGTTACTACCATAAATTGCATCATCGTTACCACTAGGTGAGGTCGCAGTCAAAAACTAACTTGTAGCGGATAAAAAAACATTATCAGGTAACCAGGTCACGATATTTTACTTACTAAGTTATCAATAGAGTAGCTACTTCATATTTCTCAAACATTACAAGTGCCAACTATTTGGGGGCACATATTACCGAATCTTGTTAGTGATGAAGTACCTTTATTATTACAAGCCAAAGATAACATCTGAGCGAGGCATCAATATTAATTTTGCTCTCGACTCCGCGTCGAGAGCTCGATTGTAAAGGGAGGCCTCTTACAGGCTATATTGTTTTACGAAGAACCAGTAATTAATGAAAAAGTACCTATTTAGACCGAAACGAAATTTTCAAGGTGTTCGTTTCGTCTTAACCTCAAGAGCAAAAAATAACCCTTGTAGGATTATTTCGTTGTCCATCGTGTCTGTCTTTCAATACCTTTTTTCTCGGGAACACGTGGAGGTATCAAGTTTAAATTAATATCAAATATTAAGGTCCCTTGGGGCTATAAAAAAGTCAAGTTTCTAAATGAACACAATCAAAAAATACGGCCGTTTATGCCGCATATTTGACAATAAATCAAAACCTTTATGGTACTTTCCGTTAACCTAGAATCATTTCCCACAATCATACATCATAGCCGGGAATCAAATTCAAAATTTCTGCTGTATAAACAGGTTTAACAGTGCAGTCCGCAATTTCAAACAAAAAGCATTTACATTTCTGCATGGGTATTTTGTAACAACGTCTTAGCTAGGTAATTTTAGATCAATAGATGCCAGTTACTCAGCGCCTATAAGATTGTTTGCTCAATCCAATACGGCACGGCGCGATAAGAGGTATAAATCTGCCACGGGGATGCTGTATATCTTAATTAATTATATCGAAGAGCCTACGCCGTAATGAGGAAGAGATGTTAACGCGAGATACCTGACGCTTTTGATTGGAATTTAAGATCGAAACTACGTGTAATAATTTTCGAATTAATTCTGCCTACCTTGGTGTTCCTTCGTTTTTATCTAACTACGGTAAAGGCAAAAGGAAGGGTTATGATTTTAACAGTCTATGTATGTATATTTGTATGTATGTATATTCCAGTCTAGCGTCTAAACATACTGATCGATTTGTTATTAGGATCCGAGTAGTTAGGCTACATTTTATACGAACAAAATTTATATGACGGATATTATATACAAAAAGTGTAATTTCTGTATTTTTTACGTAGTCGGGTTAGGTACAGTTTTTAATACTTACTGCTTCTTACTAGATGATGCCTGCGATTTCGTCCGCGTAGATTTGGGATTTTGGAAATATTCCATGGGTATTTTTTATTTTCCGAGATAACAAGTTGCGTACGTCCTATACCGGGTTGCAACCTATTTATGTATCAAATTTCGCCAAACTCGGTTGTAAAGGTATGCCGTCAAAGCGTAGCAGACAGATAAACAGACACATTTTTAATATGGGTATAGATTCTCATTTCAACCGCAAATTGAACTAAGTATATTATATAATTTTTGATGGATCTGGATACCTTAAATCAATAAACGTAATGCGTCTAGTATTTTTGCGCAGCGGAAGGAAAGTATCTTATGTAATAGAATCCAACGGTGACACTCAAAGTTTCACATCCAACTTATTTATTTCAGAAAGTGCGAAGAAAGCAAGATTAACAGCTCTTCCCAAAGTATCCATCATTTGGGCCGCCTCAGACCACGCACCAAGAGACGCGGCGCAAAAAGAAGTAGAAATAATAATTTAACAGGCGAATTCCCCTCGAACGAATAAAAGGAATCTCGAATACTTATTGATATAAAGACCCAAAGACATCTAACTATTTCTCATGAAAATGTATGACAAGATGCTAATGAGAGCTCTATGATAATGAAATTTATATGAGTGGAGTAGACATTGTATGAATGACTTCTCGCGACTTCTTCCGCTTGGTTTAAGTTTTTTGATCCCCGCGGGCACTCCTTACTAAAATTTTCCGGGATAGAAAGTAAACTATGACACTCTCCAGGTCCTTAACTATACCCATGCCAAAAATCACGCCGATCCGTTGCTCCATTGGAGTGTGATTGAAGGACAAACGAACAAACACACTTTCGCATTAATAATATTAAAATAGTATGGTATAGTATGATAAGTAAATTAGTAAGATAAGTAATAGAGTAGGGTTGAATGTATTACGAATTCATTAAATTCATGCTTTTTGATTCTCTGAATGTTTTACGTCATCTATGATAGTTCCCTGTCGGTAAATATTAAGAATCGGAGTAGAAACTATAATTATAGAACACGCCTGTACAAACTTTTTATCTACGTCTAAAGGCATATACGAATATCTTCGGTGTTTTTATATCGATGCGACGAATTCCCCCGAACGAATAAAAGGAAATGGGGAAAGTGGGAAAGTTTGAACAATTCGAATAGCGCAGGGCCTAAGGTGAACCCTGCTGAACCCCTGGAAAGTACTTTTGATTCCGCAACGCTTTTGTCTAAGTTGCCTACCGTTCGGACGAGAGTTTCCTAGTTCGATTGTTAAGATCGCGGCTGGGTAGACTGGTTAAGCTGAGATCACACTAGTGATTTTTCATATTACAATTTTTTTTATTAGGTTCTGCGTCCTTCACGCGGCTTTGCGCAGCTTTAAAATGAGTAAAGAAATTATTTTATTGATATAATTAATGTCGGATCAGTCAAAGCCTATTATATCTGGTATATTGGCAAATTTATACACAGTCTAAGATACGTTATTTCCTATCCGGCGTTCGATGGAAGATTCTATATAAGGAATTCTTCCCCTCATATTAGTATGCAGTTATATTATACTTCTATTCTATATCTCTCGAGAGATGCTGTACCTCTAGGACTTAGTTGCTATAACTAACACGGTAGAATGGTTTGATTAGCCCAGCATAATACAGGTTTGAATGACCAATATAAATAGCATGACGGTCACATTTTTTATGCTAGATTTTATAGGGTTTGATAGGTTTGGCTGGTACAAAACCATGGCTGGTACAAAGCGAAGATCAGGATCAGATAGATAGATAGATAGATAATTCATTTATTATTTGGATTGGTGTTCGCATAGCTAGAAAGAGCCAGTATAATAGTTAGTACACACAGGTACAATATTGAGCAACGTTACGTTCATAAAAAAGTTATCATAGCAGTATCAGGTGCTTGCTAAAGGCTTCAGATCATTCAAACAGGTGGCAATATTTCATGCAAAATATGAAGTATTTAACTGATTAAAGGCTCAAACTGATTACAATTTTATACAACCTTGTCCGTAAAATGTTATCGCGGGACTCATGAATATCGCGAATTCATACTTTTCTTTATAGTATAGTTTCGAAAAGAACTTACATTCTTACAGGGTGTCAAACGACACTTTTGTCTTGCAACTGTCGTAAGTGTGCTTATAAGATACAACCTCGAAGATACAAGTTGTGATACAGGCGCGGGGGCTACACAGGGTATATATACAACTTTGTGCGTGAACCGATGCTCGATACTATCGAATGCTTTTTGTAAATTAAACTTTTATGTTTCGTTATTTGAAAGGCATAGAGTTTGGCCTGTCTAGACGTTTTTTTTTGTAATTATGTTAAGCGAGCATAGATACGGTTTTGGTATTATAAATGTTTTTTTTTTTGTTTTGTGATTTGAAAAGAGGATGGCCGCGACTTCGTCCTCGTGAATTAGGTTTCTTGATTTCCTCGGATACTTAGATGGATAAATAAAATCAAAAAAATATTATAAATGTGAAAGTTTGGATGGATGGATGTATGGATGGATGTTTATTACTCAATCACGCCTGAACGGCTGAACTGATCTGGATGAAATTTGGCACAGAGATAGATTATAGTTTGGAAGGCTACCTTTTATTCCGGAAAACTAAGGAGTTCCCGCGGGAACCAAAAATCCTCAATCCACGCGGACGTAGTCGTGGGCATCAGCTAGTAAATACATAAGTACAAAAGTGTGTATGTGAGGTTTGTCCTTGAATCATGCTGCCACAACGTAACGGATTGAAGGGATTTTTGACCTAGACATAGTTTAAGACTATTTAACCCGGAAATTAAAGAGATACCCCAGAATTTTTAAAACCCTATTATAATCTCGACTTGAAATGAAGATCAAAAACATAAACATCGATATGAACTTTACATATGTAAACAACTAAAAATCCATCTTCTCGGTTGAATTTAAATCTCGTAAAGCAAAGACTTTAAAAACAAATGGCAGCACTGTATGCAGGCTTATGCACTTCGATAGTCTAGCCTAGGCGTCGGTCGAAACATGACTCTGCTAACTTTAATTCGCCTATCGGAAACTGTTCAAAGTATTCAAACACTAGATGCATGGTTATTCTTTAAAGTTGGGACGAATCTTTGCATTTACTAGATAGAAGTATTGTTTTTTTATTCCCGTACAAGTTAGCCTGCGATATCACCTGATGGTAAGCTTTGATACAGTCTTAGATGTTCGCGGGCTAACCCGTTACGGTACGGCAGTTACAATAAACCCATACCACTATTCTGTTTCTACAAGGCATCGTATATATATTTTTTTTCTTAATTTAGGTTAGCCACAACTTATTATTTAATATTTATCGCAGTTAGTTACGTTGTTTAGTAACCACAGAATATGTAATAGTATGTAACGCTGAATCGCTTGGCGGTTCGTCTTTGCCGATAGGGTGGTAATTTGCCACGGCTGAAGCATCCCACCCGACAGAAAACATTTAGAAATAAAACAAACTTGAATTGACCCTGCCGGGAATCGAACCCGGAACCTCTTACTTGAAAACCACAATGCTCATGAATGCGCCACGGAGGTCGTTGTAGATATAATGCATAGATATCATGATGACCCTAAGACTTTAAAAGGGCGAATTTACGAATCGTTCGGATGGAGCTCAATTATATATTTATTATGTTCCTTTTTCACATCTTACTAATATTATAAGTGCGAAAGTTTGGATGAGAGAAACTGAGAGCTACTTGAAATTATTCAAAATATTCAAAATTAACTAAAATAATTACGTAAGTGCGTATGACAAAACGTAGTGACTATGTACCTAGTGACAAAAGTCACATAAATTTTTACAGGCCTGGGGGTATACTAACCCAGCTTAAAGCTGTATTGTTTTAATAGTGTTGACATTCGTGTTTTTGAATTATATTCCTTTTTAAGAGTCGTCAACGTACGTAACGACAGTCACTTTGAAATGAAACTGCTTTAGACGATGGTGTATTAACATGCCAATAAAAACTATGTTTCAAAAATATTTTTGCAAGACAATTTGTTGCACATTTACGCCGGAAAAATCATAAAAGCCCGTAAAAGTTAGTAACTGGGAATACTTAAAATATAGAATAAATTTTTGTTACCAGTTCTCTCTCCACGCCCCGAGTACCGGCTAAACATGGCTAAAATTGAATTTCAATTGTAGATTTAGCCGGCGGTATAAAATGAACTAATATTAACGTAGCTCTTACAGCAGCTAATAAATGTAAATTCCATAGTCGAGAATGACTGGTTACGTTTACACCGAACCAAATTTCAAACCTCCTTTGCGGCGGTTTTTTCAGGGCAGGTTTGTCTTCGCGATATACTTTTGCCCTCCTGCAATGAAGAATACTGCACCTCTCTGCGTTGTATTTTTCATTGTTGAGGGTCGTGCCTCCTTTCTATTTCTGTGATCTCATAATGGCAGGGGTTTTTCTGGGATTTATGTGGTGGGTTCCCAGGTCCTTGACTCGACAGAGTACCACTAATTCAACTTTTAGGTTTCTAACGATTAATTATTATCAGATGTTAGTGATAAAAACCGAGACCAACTCTCTCCGAGCCCCAAAGACAGTAAAAAGTTCAGACTTCCAATTTCGGTCACCTACCCAGTTACCGACTTGGGTCAATGTTGGTTAACAATTGCAATCGACTGATATGCGCTGTCGCAACCAGGCTTCTCGTCCCTCGCCGAAGAATACGTACCATGGGCCTGTTTACCTTGCTCGTTTCGGTGTGAACGCGGCCACAGCGCCACCCTCCGCTCAGGAACAGATAAATATTTACACGGCGGCGATCTGCCACACTCGAGTTTAAAATTCTAATTCTATTGAAATCCCGCCGAGTAATGACGTTTGAGCGAAGTTCTATTGCTTTGCTTTTACACTTTAACGATAAATTCTGATTTAATATTTTTTTTTTATACACTGCAAGTTAGCCCTTGACTGCAACCTCACCTAACCAAGGAAACTAAAAACTTGATTTCCCTTTTACGCTTATATTATATAATACATATTAAAATGGTATATTACACAATATACTATTTTAACAATCATTTTTGAAATTCAAGGAGGATATTGCATGTGGAAATGGTTTTTCACGCCCATACTTTTTTCGAGATTTTTGGCGGCTATTATAAGCGCGGTTTTTTTATCAGATCCAAAATACCTAATTGTTGATTTAATTTAATGATCCCACATCACATTTACCACTCATATTTAATGACAATTATAAGAAAATTTCAAAAACTATTTTAAAAATAGCGCGCACAGATTAAATCTTTAATCTGTGCGCGCTATTTTAATAGAGTATAGAAAAAGGTATAGTCTACGGCAAGTTGTTGTAATAAAGGTTGTTTGCGTTTTTTTATTAGATTTATCGCTCTAGGTTCTAGTTCTTAGCTCCTAGCCTGGACTATTCAGCCTTTACTTTTCGATTTATAAAACAATTATAATTAATTATATTAAATACAATTTTTTATTTTGTGAATTAATTTCATCAATTCACATCTAAATGTCATTATATTTTTTGATTTTCTACATACAAAGTCAATATCATTATGAACTTTCATGCAAGAAAACTTGTTATTTAGAAGTAACGTGGACTTACAAAAATTAAAAAAAAACTGCAAATTTACTGCACGCGGGCAGTAAATTCAACTAACAAGCCCTGTTTACTACCTCTGTAAGTGCATTTTTCAAGCAAGTGTATTGAATAATATATTATCATTGTAAGACGCCATTCCCTACCTACAGATGTATATTGATACTTTCATTAGTTTCACTATGCAGTGTGATTCAATATGTCTCTAATGCCTACTTCGTTCGTGTAGTGGTTAGCTCGTTCGACTACAGCCAACGAGGTCCCGGGTTCGAGTCGCGGGTCTAAAACCCAATTAAGTATTGGGTTTTTCTGATTAGGAATTCCCAGAACAAGCCCGGAGTTGGCGTTAGTAAGTTGTCGGTGTTTCATCCCCGTGCCTAGGAGAGCACGTTAAGCCGTCGGTCCCGGTAACAGGACAATAGTTGTTAAAGCCCGTCAACCCGCATTGGAGCAGCGTGGTGGGTCTAAGCTCTTATTCCCTCTCTCCAATGAGAGTGGAGGCCTATGCCCAGCAGTGGGACGTTAATTGGCTGTAGTGGATGTTTCAATATGAGTATGAACTGAACTAGGCTTAAAAAAAATTGTTCCTTCGAAATCGCTTCACTGATTAAACAGAAAACCAAGCAATCAAGAAAATCCCCTAAATACGTTACGAGAAAAAAGACAAACATGAAAGGGCCGCCCGCATCCAAGACAACAAACAAAAAGAAATTGACAACAATGTCAACAATGTCAATTTTACCCCACCCTTTTCGGGGGGCAAAGATGAGGCAATGCGGTCGGAATGAAGAATTCCGTAGCAATGATAATAATGATGTATTGGACTTGTCCATACGTGCGGCAACATCAAATTAGGAAGCTTTACTCTCGCGTTGACGTTTTGCGCTCCCTGTTTTTGGAGATCCGCAAAACGTACTGTTGAACAAATTAATATAAATACTACTAGATGCATAGACGCCCGCGACTTCGTTCGCGTGGCTTTAGTTTTTTTTTAAGACAAGATAGGCCGTCAAAGTGTAGCAGACAGACAGACAGACATACACACTTTCGCATTTATAATACTAGTATGGATATGGATACGACTCGTTGTAATTAAAATCCTATATGTTTTGGGTATTTAAATAATAAAGTTTGTAAACCCACTACGTATTAAATTGTCGCAACACTGAAGAGCTATTGACTTCTCAATGATAATATAAGAAAAGTGACAATTGGCTAGATAAATTTGTTTTGATGGTCCTACGAAAATATTAAGTCAGTCATACAAAGTTGGAATTTTCATCCTATCTCTTATTAGTCGCATAATAATATACTACTCTAGCGGCACGCTATGATGGCCGGTTTGACACATTACAATAGTGATGTGGAATGTCAATTTATTCTCGAACAAAAAACAATTAAGTTTTGTTTTTGTACCTGATTAAATAGGTTTAATAAAACAAAAATGTATATGTTTATTTAATTTATTTGAACGAACTGAATATTTGAACGAAAATGAATATACATACTTTATATGCACACAAGAAACATATGAATACAAAAGATACCAAAAAAGGTGCCACAAAAGGCCATAATTAATCAGATTCGTCCATACTACTATTTTCACTGTCGTCACTGCTATCATCACATACATTAATAATTATATGTTCGTTTTCTATAATATTATCTATTTTCACATCTCTTTCATAATCTTCCCTTATTAATTTAACAGTTCTATTCACAACCTTTTCCCAGTCTCCTTTAGTCACATGTTCACAAGCTTCTTCTAATAATTTTAGCATTTTTTTTGTGGTAAATGGGGGTTCTGTATTGTGTCTTGCAGCATATCCCTTAATTTGAGCCCACACCAACTCAATCGCATTATACTCACAATGGTAAGGCGGTAACCGTATAACTCTGTGCCCATGTTCTAATGCTATTTCGTCAATGACGTATCGGATCTTGGTTGGTTTGTTTTCTTTTAAAAGACGTACTAATTCCGCTTTTAACATATTCATGTTTGCATCTACGCCATTTTTACGAAGCCATGCGACGATATCAGCTTTCTTTTGGGATTGGGCAGGTGGCTTGTCAATTTGCATCGAGTGGTATGGGGCGTTGTCCATAATTATAATAGATGGTTCAGGGAGGCTACACAACATTGAGGTAAACCATTCAGTAAACTTTTCTCCATTCATGTCTTCATGATAGTCTCCAGTGGTTTTTGACGCAAAAGCCATGAGAGAACCTTCGACAAACCCGTTGATGGTTCCGGCGTGACAAATTATAAGTCGCGATCCTTTTCCTACAGGAACTTTGGAAGTAGATGCTGCTGTGTCATCGTTCCAAGAACGGCCTACAGTATGGTTAGCATTAAGCCATGTTTCATCCAAGAACACAACATTTTGCCAATTTTTGATTTCTTTCACTTGCCGTAAAAAAGTATACCTTGCCATCGCTATATCAAATCTTTCCATCAATATTTTGCGTTTGTTACATTTTTTGTATCGAAATCCAATGGTCTTCAAAATCTTCGTTAAAGAACTTTCCCCACCGAAGAATAATCCAGCTTCCTTCAGTGAATGCACCAACTTTTTTCTTGTTGGATACTCCTTCTGTAAATAGTAGCCGTAAACATGTCTTCGGATAGCATCGGCATCAAAGCTATCGATGCCTACGACTGGTTTTGCTCGTTTTCTCTTTTTTGGTGTGTGAAGTTTATTTTCTTCTGTGCCAGTCTCGCCATATTTTTTTTTAGTTATCCGTCTAACAGTTCGTTGTCCAATATTAAGCGCATCAGCTACGCGTTCAACCACTGACGTTATAGGTAAAATTGGCCCTCCATTTTGAGCTTCACGATCGAAATAGTTACGAAGGCGTATTACGAACTCACGTGTCTGACTATTTAGAACAGTTCTCTGCGTACGTTCGGTCATATCGACGAAATCCACAACAAAGGGCTTGAACAGAGTCCAAATTAACGAGCAAGGGTCAACAGTAATGCAGTATCAATATTTGAAATCCAAAGCCAGGTCAAAACTATATCACAATCGCATTGCACTGACAGTTTATACTTTTCGAAGCAACGTCAATTCGAAACTGCTTTGTTTTGCATTGAGCATTGACGTGAGTTTGCCGGAGGTAGTAGTTGTGCTAGCCAGCGATCCTATGTGACGATCGTATTAGATTCCATTTTTAAAAATTTATTGATATTTTTTTGCGATTTCAGAGGTTTGTCCACATAGTGAAAATTGTTCATATTCACAAGTACATTCACCCCTTAAATGGTGCAAACTGATTTTTCTACACTTGTATACATTTAAGAAATCAATTTAATAAATAAATTTTGAGTCCTAAACCTAAAACTACATTCGATAAAATTTATGAATCTCTGCACATCACTATCGTCAATAAAGTAATACAATTATTTCCTTCAAAGTCGTTATCAATTAATACGGAACTTCATGAGCGGACAAACGTCAAACCGGCCATCATAGCGTGCCGCTAGATTAAGTTATTTATGTGTTTGAATCTTGTCAAACGTTATGTAGAGCGCCACTCGAGTATTAATACTAATTAATTATTTACTATCTTTGAAAACAGCCTCTATCCAAAATTATGAATTGAAAAAAAAAAATGCCCAAAAAAGTTAATATCTTGAGGCGCTTGTGCTGTAATTTTAGGTTTAATTACGGAACCATTGATTGAAATAAACTCACGATTGCCCCGGGTATGAAGTCAGAACGATAGACAATTGTTTTGTGTGTATTGGTGATATTTGCTCAATAAAGAGAGATTAGGCCAATTGAGAGTAGATTAAGCCGACTCAGCAGGTTTTGTGGCGACCCCTACTGTTAGTAAATACCTTTCGCCATGTATTATTTACTTGATGATGCCCGCAACTTCGTCCGCGTGGATAAAGGTTTTTTATTCCCGCGAGAGTTCCTTAATTTTCCGACATGAAAAGTGTCCTTCTCTGGGATGTAACCTACCTTTATACCTTTGACATAAGTTTTATACGAATTCTGCCAAAGTAGCAGCTAACTCTGGCTTGAAAAGGATTACCCGGCGTTTCTGCAACTGGGTCTTAAGTAGAGCGTTAATAACACATGTATGGTCCCACAAACCTATCTGACCTGGTGACAGCGTCGCTAGTATATATTAAAAAGAAAAACTAAACACTCATAAAAATTTGTTCGAATTTTGGTCTCCGGGCGAGGTGGGTTGGAAGGTCTATACCATAGAGCAGGAATGTTACGGAGCTTCGACTCCGATTCGTTAAGTCGGAACTTCCGATTATTATTACACCTTCGGTTCCGATTTCGGCTCCAAAACTTTTAAATCGAAGGTTTTAATCGGAGGTCGAAGCATAGAAAATAGCGACGGCGGCTTGCGTCGACCGTTACGAGCTGGTTCATACCCGTCGCGTTGGGAGTCCGCCGCCACCCCCGCCTTCCGCTACGTTTTTTTTCTTGACTGCGATCTCACCTGATGGTCAGTGATAATGCAGTCTAAGATGGTAGCGGGCTAACCTGTTAGGGGCATGAAAGTTATATTAAACCCATACCCCAATTCGGTTTCTACACGGCATCGTACCGGAACGCTAAATCGCTTGGCGGCACGTCTTTGCCGGTGGGGTGGTAACTAGCCACGGCCGAAGCCTCCCACTAGGCCAGACCAGGGAAAATTCAGAAATTATAAATTCCCAAATTGACCCCGCCGGGGATCGAACCCGGGACCTCCGCATGTTAAGACGCAACACACTGCCTCATGGAGGTCGTGATTTAATTTGTTCTTGAATGAAAAATATCTCTCTCAAGACCACTACTGAGTCTACCTCAGACTCCGACACTGCCTCCGACTCCGGTTCCAACTCGGTTCCGACTCCGATAAATCAAATTTAAAACCTCCAACTCCGACTTCGGTTCCGATAAATTTACCTCCGTTACATACCTGCCATAGAGCAATAATTTGGTAAGTGCCGTAAATAAATGATTTATCCTTTACACATTTTAGGTACACATACCTATATATAATAGGCTGCAGCGTAATGCATTTCAGCGATACGTGTAATGGTTTCGGACATGACAAACCATACATCCAGCCCACAATTAGGTCACCTAGGACATTATGCACGTCAATACCAAACTCCTGCTCCACATATCTATAATAGCATACACGTAGCGCTACCTAACTAATAAGTTAATAGGAATTCATTGAAACTGTTACAAGAAGGAAAAATAAAAATGTAAACAAAAAGAAATGTAGTGTAGTAATTGTGTGAAGAAAATGAAAAGCTTTTCGATTTTATTTATCTTAACTCTAAATCTATAGGGTACTCAAAGGTGTAGAGTCTGCCATTAGGCAGGAATGACGCCTATGTCAAAAATAAATTATTTTTTAATGATTTTTAAATAGAGGATCTTCCGAAATACGTAAAATTCCAATACACTGACTCATAGCTGACTGAGAACTTGATACGAATGCACAGTTTTTATACGACTGCCTGAAAAAAGGAGTATATTGTTTTCAGGGTTCATGTATGTATGTATGTATGTATGTATGTATGTATGTATGTATGTATGTATGTATGTATGTATGTATGTATGTATGTACTCTCCTCCGACACCGGAGAATCTTCAGGAGATGTTGACTCGACAATGCACGATTGTGAAGTCTTCACTTGTGGTGTGGTGTTGTGCCTGTGCGAATTGCTGGGTGATGGGTGTCGCATGTTGCAGGTGAAAGACACGCACTGTACCACACAGATTTGTCTACTATAGCGGATTATAGCGAATTAAACTTCTAGTTCATTCACTATCATGGACTTCCGCAAAGTAACGCCTGCTTCTATTCAATATTCGTTAAATTAATTTTATTATTGCATAGGGAATAATAGCACAGAATAGGTAATAGTAGCCAATATAAGTAACCCATATTGTTTCATCATTAAATTTATGTTAATCTTAGGAACTCTTTTAAACTATTAATATGAAACTATTTTAAACTTGCCTTTACACAAATTTAAGAAATGCATAAAAAGTATGCCCCTGATAAAAGCTTGCTATAATGTTGAAGATATGTAAATGATAAAAAAGCTTGGATTTGACTCGCTCCAGCAATGCTAAAGACAATGGTTACTTAAGTATCTACACATTGATGTAATTGTAAATGAATTTTTGCTGGTCTTTCTCGGTAAGAATTATTCCAAACCAGTGGTAGATTCACTCGACGATTCAAAAGCTTTTAATAAGTCTTTTTGAATAAAAAATATGAGTTTGAGTTTGAAACCTACTAAATGTTATGAGGTAGTGTGCAACAGTCATAAGCAATACTCTGGTAGCGTTGCGATTGAATGTGTCAACAGCTGTAATTACTGTACTGTTTGCCGAACAACAAAAACGACAGACAATCAAGAGTATCAAATAAATTAAGTTGATTGTATTCCGATACGATGTGTCCGTCCATGCAAATCGAATCTTGTCCGATGCAACATGGCCGCCGAGTACAATAGTGAAAATCAATAAAAATTAATTCTTCACGGTTGAAATTATTAATCAATCTATATTTAACACCTTCACGGCCAGTGTATCAATTTTGCACACAGATGCTAATACAGTGTGTATCAAAAATGATACACATTTCATCGTTCAAGGCGATGTGTACCCATAAATGCACATGTTTTCATACATTGTTATATGGACAAAAAAGAGGTCTGGCCTGAGCGAATCTTTAGGTGTATTTGAGCTACCACTTATACTTTAGAAAACATAACATTTTGAGTCTAAAAGTAACTAAAAAAACAACAAAATGGACAATTATGCGTTGCGGCGAAGATGTTAATATTACAACAAACTCTCTGGTGCAGCGGTGAGCGTTGCCTTTAAAGTGGGAGGTCCCAGGTTTGATCCCCAGGTCAACTTAGGAATTTATAATTTCTGCTCTGGTGAGAGGCCTTGGCCGTGACTAGTTACCACCCCACTGGCAAGACGTGCCGCAAAGCAATTAACCGCGATACCTCTAACAAGTTTGTGGCGGTCTTCGTAGTCCGCACATAATCCAATAGATGGCATTACTAGTACGATTCACGCGACCACGAAGAGCCCAACTCACGATTACGAAGCGTTCTCTGAATTACGCCATATTTATATAGACCAGTGGTCCCCGAGCACAACACTCGCTTGGAGGATGATCATCCTTTGTTACGGTCGAGCCATAACACCCGCTCCCGTAAAAGTTAACCCTCCACCATCTTAGACTGCATTTTCACTTATTATCAGGTGAGATCGTTATCAAGTGCTAACTTGTAGTGGATATAAAAAAATTTGAATAGATCGTTTATTATGAAACAACTTTTTTGAAACAGTAAAGATCTTAAACCGGATTATGTAAGTGATAAAAAAGCGTGGATTTGTCTCGCTACACCAGTTATATGGGACTGCAGTTACTTATGTACCTACACTTTGCTATTTGATAATAATGGCTACGTATAATAATTGTATATTTATTAAAGAAGAACCGCCGAGTTTCTTTCTAGCTCTCCTCAGTAGGAATGGCACTTCGAACTTGTGGTAAATTTACTTAACTGTTCAAAAACACTAACTGTTAAAGTTGATTGTAATTTAAAAAAAACATTTGATTTAATTTCGGTCGTTATCAAATAAGACAATTCATTTGGCTAACAGACACAAACACACCCATACAAACTACTAAAAGAACATAAAGGAAACAAAAAAGGAATTCTCAGATCTAAAATCTCTATATATAAAAGTCATTGTACGATGTAGTTTGCAATAATTTTCTCCAATCCCATAGCATAATGTGCGTTTACTTATCTCGGCTGTCTCATTTCCATCCAGCATCCAGTTAACCTCTGACAGATGCGTGGGTGTAACGAACTGTTAACAGTTTAAAGGAACAGAGGTGCACTCATGATAATTATTATGAATATCATGTTTTCTGCCTACGAGAGTCTAAACTCTCCGAGGACTTACTCGTAGTTCTCTCTTTAAAGCAGTAAATGTAAAGATATTCTTAATTCTAATTTTGCACTTGATCCCATCCTTATTAATGCAAATTACGACGACTTTGACGACATCCGTGGCGCAGTGTTGAGCGCAGTTGCCTTAAAGTGCCGAGGTCCCGGGTTCGATCCCCGGCAGGGATTGGAAATTTATAATTTCTGAATTTTCCCTGGTCTGGCCTGGTGGGAGGCTTTGGCCGTGGCTAGTTACCACCCTACCGGTAAAGACGTGCCGCCAAGCGATTTAGCGTTCCGGTAATATGCCGTGTAGAAACCGAATAGGGGTATGGGTTTAATATAATTGCAGTGCCCCTAACAGGTTAGCCCACTACCATCTTAGACTGCATCATCACTTACCATCAGGGGAGATGGCAGTCAAGGACTAACTTTTAGTGGATAAAAAAAATATATCTCATGACATGCGTTGTGCATTCTACTTCCTTTGCTTCTTCGTCAACGAATATTTTTGAGAACTTAAAGAATTCACAAATGTTGCAAAAGTATGTAATTATTCACATGAATTAGGGTTTTGAAAATCAAGTCAGGATTTGTCATAATTATTGAGCAAAAATTTTTTCCTTTAACCTTGCTCATGGAGATATGAATACTAACTTTTGCCATCTATAGTTTCCTTTGTATTGGTGGTCAAATTTTACCGTCAACCGACAACTTCAAAATTTGACGCTATGGTTTCACAGCCTGTCTGAACGTCTGTTTGCATTCATAGAGAATTTTCATTAGATAAATCTTTCAGGAATAGGTATAAAATAGAGTACCTGCAAGGAAACTTGCACGTCTGCGCGTTGCATAAACGGTGCAACGAAGTGATATAAATCTTCAAGATAATTGTGAAGCAATGACAGGCTGCGATGCAAAACTATATATTTTGTGGTGAATTATGTGAACCCGTACATTTGAGAGCAAATTAGTACGACACGTGCGATGCTGGTCAGGGTACTTACTGTCATCGCTTAAAACAGTATTATTTCAACCTTGACGACGCTCTTGTTTCAGAATAATAATTCTTATTTTAGGGACACAAGGTACGTCATATAATACGTCAATTTTAAAATAATACTGCTTTATGCTATGATAGTAAGCCCCCAGGTTATCAATCTTTATCCAATTTCCTTGCTGTCGGCTAATCGTGAGTCATTGCTCATTAGAACGATCTTTACTGCCATATTGTACTTCTGTGAGATAAGTAATAGGTACTTAGGAGCCTGCCTCGTTGTTCTAGAGGTTAGCATGTTCGACTGCGGCCGGCGAGATCCCGAGTTCGAGTCCCGGGTTGGGCCATAACAAGTGTCGAGTTTTCTAACAAGAATTTCTCAGTAGTAGCCCGGAGTGAAGAAGTTGGCGGTGTTTCACCTCCGTGCCTCGGAGAGCACGTTAAGCCGTCGGTCCTGCGCCTGATCTCTCTCCGTTCGTGTCGGATTTTCGGTTCCATCAGGCTATGAGAGTAAAGGAACAGACGCACCGTCTGTTCCTTTACTTTCACCTGTTTGCACTAAATTATCTTCCGCGCAGATGATCAATCTCTCTGGAGATAGGCCGTCGTGGCCGAAATTAAGTCGGGAGGACATAACTTAAGAGCAGTGATTTCCTAGTGGCTAAGATTTCGAATTATTATAAGGGTGGTAATCAAGTTTTAAACACCAGGCGCTGCCCTTAACTTTTCGGAGCTATATGTATTTTAAGCAAAGTCTAAAGTCAAAGTATATTTATTCAAAATTTGTACCTAAGTACACAGTACACTTTTATATATACGCGATAGTGGTAATTAACTACGGTATCTACTGTTAACTAACGTACGTTAGCCTAGGGACACGAGACCTATCGGTTACGATGTCAAATCCTTTAACCCCAGTGCGTCACCGCCGTTTTGAGATAATTACTTTAGTTACCTGCGTTATATACTTAGATAACAATATTATGAGATCATTTAGATTTGGAGAGTGTGTCAAATATCCTGAGTTTGCGCAGCTGTTGGCGAACTGAGTGGACAGACAAACATTCATTAGCAGATTAATTGTGTCTGCTAATGGTATACTTTGCGTCGAGTGCTTCGTAAACAGGTCAGTCTCGGAATCTATATTGTGTACGGTAATAAGCATTTGTAATTCCTAAGCGATATTATAATCCTCTCGACCAAATTTCGGCCACGGCGGCCAATCTCCAGAGAGATTAGCCATCTGCGCGGGAGATATTATAGTGCACAAGTGTGTGCGCGTATACAGGTGCACTCTCTGTTCCTTTACTCCTTACTTTATGGGACGGAAATCCGGCACGACCGCAGAGAGATCAGGCGCAGGACCGACGGCTTTACGTGCTCTCCGAGGCACTGAGCTGAAACACCGCTAACTTCTTACCTCCGGGCTAGTACTGAGAATTTCTTGCCAGACAAACCCAATACTACTTATGGCCCGACCCGGGTCTCGAACCCGAGACCTCGTTGGTCGTAGTCGAACATGCTAACCACTAGACCAACGAGGCAGTTATACTTAGATCCTGGGAATTTCTACCATTCACATAAATTTTTTTTCGAGGGTAGGTGCACAAAAAGTTAACACGTACTTTTGTTAGCTCTTCCATAGTTATTTACATTAAAATTAGAAAAAGTGTTTTTTTGTATTTGATTATGTGTTAAAAGTCAAGAACCTACCAGCAGTTACTCCTTCAGCAATATCCATCATAGTGTTTTACCTCAAAGTAAACAAAGTGGGCACACTGGTTTCACTGTAAGTCCTAACCACTCTAATTGTAAAATGGATTCCATCAAGCAATCACTCCAAGATTTGGCTCAGCACTTAACACCACTATGGCTGAATTCCAGCAGAATTTGAGCACTGCCATTCCTGCAACTAGCCCAACCTCTAATATTGCGGCACAATTCTGCACATTTAGGACATTTGTGCTTACTGCATTGGAAAACCTGCAGCGGCAAGTGGAGCATCTAACCTTGCAACAGGACCGGTTAGAAATGAGTAGTAGGAAGAAAATCATTTTGATCCATGGAGTTCCTGAAGATAAGGATGAAGATGTCTCAGCCCTGGTGACTAAAACACTCTCGGATCGCCTTAATATGTCTGATTTGTCTGTAGAAGATGTCAGTCGTTGTCATCGCATGGGAAAGGTCCAAACTGGCAAACCCCGGGCAATTCTCCTTAAGTTTAAGCAGCTGACACTCCGAAATCAAGTATGGTTTGACAAGTCTAAACTTAAAAATTCAGGAATTACTATATCCGAATTTCTCACTAAAGAAAGGCATAATACTTTCATGGCTGCGAGGCAGCGGTTTGGTATTTCTAAGTGTTGGACCCGAGACGGTGCTATTTTTGTGGTCGGGTCAGATGGTAAGCGCATACGAATTTTCTCTAAGGCCGAACTTGACAGAATTCCTGGTTCGTCTCCTGCCCAAGGTCCGGCAGCAAGAACTGTGCCTTCGGTTGCTTCGACCTCAGTGAAGACCGGACCAGCTTCTCTTACATCTTGTTTACATTCCATCACTTTCTTATGTTAATGACTTTGACGCCCAATGTCTACGATTGACAAATCATAGATTACAGTGTCAATGTTACGTTCCATTTTGCATTAGTTGATTACTCTGCCAATTAAGGGCAGCAATGCATTATTTACTTTTTCGGCTGTAGATTCTAAAGTTACCCAACTTCGTTGTAATGGTTACTTTTAAGTTTTTGTGTACAGCAGCAGTCTTACGACTTGTCTGTTTGTGGTTTATTTTTATTAATTACCTGTTATTTACCTAAAATTATTTACAATAATGCATTATTTTGTTTGAGTGTACGGGTGTAAGTTGTTAGGTAGCCTTTAATTATAAAATGGGTATAGTTAGAGAGATTTATGAGATTTGTATTTAAATTAGTGTTTCCAGTTTATTTTTCTTTTGTTTATGTAATTATTATTGACTTAGAATAGTGTTCACTGTAGTAAAGTTATTTAAAATCATCGCCCTTATGCTTAGTTTAGGTAACGTTATCATAGTAATATAGTTAAATCCTGTTTTTGAGTTTTCACAAGTTAGTATTATTAGTAAAATACTTAGTTATCTCTTTCAGACTACTGGCGGGTGGGGACCCTAAAATTTATTAGTTTTTCTTTTGATATTTTATTATAATCCACATATATTTATTTTTTGTATTTATTTATTTTTTTTATTAAATATTTAATAATTATTAATTTATAATGTCGTTAGATAATATTAGTTTTGCTAGTGATGATTCAGGTGATTTTTATTCTTTGCCGTCAATTGGTGATTCATCTGGTAAGGCGAGTTTTCACAGTACAAATTCTTCTATTCCGCTAAGCGAAGCCCTTAATTCGTATTTCTCAGATTCTCTGAAAAATTTTAATGTAATTCACGTAAATGCACAAAGTATTCCGGCTCACTATTCCGATATGCTTGCGTCTTTTGATTCACGTAACATCCACGCCATTCTTGTCTCTGAATCTTGGCTGAAGTCAAGTTTACCATCCGCTTCTTACTCATTGCCCGGGTTTCATCTTATTCGCAATGACCGCGTTGGTAAGGTGGGCGGAGGTGTGGCGATTTACATCCGTTCTTATATTCCATATTCAGTCGTTAGTTTGTCTACTCAGCCTCCTCCTTCCAATGCGGTCGAGCATTTGTTAATTGAAGTTACACTATCCCATACAAAAATTCTTCTTGGCGTTTGTTACAGTCCTTCTCTCAACATTGACTATTTCTCTTCCTTTGAATGTTTGTTAGAAAATCTAACTCCATCATACGGTCACACCATAATAATGGGTGATTTTAATACATGCCTTATTAAAGGTGACAATCGGTGTAGAAAGCTTCGGTCAGTCACCGATGCTTGTAACCTACATATATTGCCACTCTCTGCTACACATAACTTACCCGATTGTACCCCAACTTTACTAAACCTTATTATTGTATCCTCTCCAGATTTTGTTCTGAAGCATGGCCAGCACGAGGCTGATGCTTTCTCTCATCATGATCTTTTATATTTATCATATAAAATTCGTCCTCCTAAAGCAAAATCGAGAATTCTTCTGCAACGAAATTTTAGTGGAATGGACAAAGAACTACTTTTGAAAGACGCTCGTCGGTTGGATTGGTCGGCTGTTGTAAATGCCACTACGATCAACATGAAAGTTGAATTATTCAATTCATTTCTCATACAACTTTATGACGTTCATGCTCCGGTCAAACCTATTAAAATTAAACATTTGCCAGCACCCTGGCTAACTGACTATCTTAAGTGCCTCATCTTGAAAAAAGGCTTCGCCAAAAGCAAGCTTAAGGCTGACTACTCTGACACTAATCTGCGGAGATATAACAAAGCTAGGAATCGCTGCAATACATCGTGTAGGGATGCACAACGACGCCACATTCATAAATCAGTCGAAAACGGCGACCCAGCTAAGGTTTGGGAATTTCTTGAAACTCTTGGAGTTGGTAAATCATCCCCACGTTCACCTCATCAGAATATTGATATTGAACTCCTTAATCAACATTTTACTTCTTCTAGTACTATAGACAGATCAGACAAAGATTGCACGCTGAGAATTCTTTCTTCTATGCCAACTCCTGCTTTCCAACCGTTTAATTTCACTCCTTTCACTGACTGTGATGTTAAAAAGAACATATTATCGGTCTCGTCTAACGCCGTGGGTGATGACAGTGTTAGTCGTAATATGATCTTACCAATCCTTGAGATAGTTACTCCTATCCTAACCCATATCCTTAATGTGTCGATCACTACGTCGATATTTCCTGATGCTTGGAAAAGTGCTAATATAATTCCTCTCCCTAAAAAGGCTCACGCTTTACACTTTTCCGAATTTCGCCCTATCTCCATCCTTCCATTTCTGTCCAAAGTATTAGAAAAACTAGTGTTCCATCAATTGAATCTATTCCTTAATAGAAATTGCCTTCTTAATCCCCTTCAGTCTGGATTCCGGGCAGGTCATAGTACGACTACAGCGCTGGTTAAAGTTACTGACGACATTAGACGAGGAATGGATAATAAACAGCTCACTGTGCTGGTATTGTTAGACTTTAGCAATGCCTTCAATTCCGTTGATTTTGACATCTTCTTGAGTCTGTTGCCTTCTATTAACATATCTACATCAGTGGTTGGATGGTTTCAGAGTTATCTCAAAGGTCGTCGGCAGCGTATTCGCATTGAAGATAAGTTTTCATCTTGGTGTGAAATATCAGCCGGCGTACCTCAAGGTGGTGTGTTGTCTCCTTTACTCTTTGCCATTTTCATCAATTCAATTTCCCAGAATATTACTTCTCTCTATCACATGTATGCAGATGATCTCCAAATTTACTCTCCGTCAACTCTTGAAGATTTGCCTAATGCAGTTTCTAATATTAATTGTGACCTGGAGGCTATCAGTAAATGGAGTAAGTGTTATGGACTTAAGGTTAATCCTTGTAAGTCCCAGGCTATTATTATTGGTGGCTCTGGCATGATATCAAGAGTTGACTGGGATAACCTTCCGCCTGTTACATTAAATAACGTTATAATACCTTACAGTACTACCGTTAAAAATCTTGGTGTCCACTTTGATAATACTCTCTCGTGGTCTACTCAATTAAAAGAAGTTAGTAGAAAGACTTTTGCTGCTATGGGTTCACTTAGGCGTCTGCGTTCTTTTCTCCCTATTCCTACTAAAATTATGTTAGCACAATCTCTACTTCTCTCCATTCTCGATTATGCGGACGCAAGCTATCTTGATTTAACTGAGGACCAGCTTAACAAACTTGAGCGAATTCAAAATTTAGCTATTAGGTTCATATTTGGTTTACGCAAATATGATCATGTCTCTGAATTTCGTTCAAAGCTCAAGTGGTTACCCATTCGCTTTCGCCGGAATCTACATATTGTTTCCCTTCTGTACTGTGTATTGTTCAATCCCATGACTCCAAGTTATTTAAAGGAAAACTTTAAATATCTTGGTCATGACAGACCAGAAAGAGTTCTTCGGTCAGCCGGAAAACTCGTTCTTGCAGTCCCTTCATATCGTACAAAATATTTCAAAAATTCATTTATGTTCAAGGCCATTAGCTTGTGGAATGAACTACCCTCGCAAATACATCGAGCTAAAACTCTTAATAAGTTTAAAATTGACGTGAAAAATCATTACATGTCTCTCTGTAATCATCAATAGCGACATGTTTAATTTGTCCAATCTTTATATGTGTATTTAGTTATGTATTTAGTCTTACGTATGTCTATTTTATTTGTTTTTATATATATTAGTGTATTAATACGTTATAATTTTATGATATTGTTTAGTTTATGTATCTATTAGTATTTAAGTTTATTTTTATGCACCACCTCCCACTATCCACTTGTTCATTGTCTCCGTATCGATAAGGTTGTCTGGAAGAGATCGCTGGTTAACGATAAGACCGCCTTATTGTACCTACGTTTTAAGTTTTCATGTTTGTTATCTGTTTTTTTTATATTTTGTGGTGTACAATAAAGAATATACATACATACATACACAAAGCAGTATTACTTTAAAATTACTGTGTTACATCAGGTAGGTATACCTTGACGTTCGTAAAAAAATAATTATTATTCTAAAACACGAACGTCATTAATATCAAAACAATACGGCTTATGCCCCCTGAAGTGAAATAAAATGAGAAAACAAAACATTATGTAATACTGTGGTAATACTAGCTGATGCCCGCAACTTCTTCCGAGTGTAAAGAGGGTTTTGAAAATGCCTTGGGCAATTACTGATTTTCCAGGTTCCTTTATGCTATAGGTTAATTTGGCCAAAATCAGTTTAACTAATGGGCTTATTCGTAACAGACAGACAGACACACTTTTTCTTTTATAATATTAGTATTGACTAGAAGATGACTGGGATTTCGTCCGCATTCGACTAGGGTTTTAAAAATATAGTGAAAATTCTATATTTAAAATAAATAAAATGGTTTTATTATGGACCAACAACTTATATGACATGAAATAATATGACGATGAGAATCATTCTTGCAATAAATATTATTGCTCAAAATAAAATAATAAAGCTCACTCCCCCGAAACATTGTTTAAGAAAAAATAATAAAGATGGGTCGTCGAATTATAGATAAATCCAAATGACTCACTCAGTGCCATCCATTCTTCGATTCGTCGCGCACGATCGCTCCCCAACGGACGTAATGCGCTCCGAATCTGGATGCAATCCAAACTAATAGTTCGTGGACAATACTATCGATATAATGGTACGGCCAGACACAATAGAAGTCGATTATTATTATGATAAGTGCAATATTTTTGTACTGAATCTAAGGATTTTACATGACTGAAAACATGAATCAGATAATGATAATGAAAGTCTTGTTAAAATAAATAGGAGTACGATTTTATTTGTGAAGCTATTTTAATAATGCTCTGATTTCAACTTTTATCATAGGATTTCTGAACACAAGGTTTCCGAACGCAATAAGTGACACTTAGTGACACCTTTAATATATCTCTAGCCTTTAACGGTTGCGTTTATCTAGATCTTTTCTACCAGATTAAAAGAAGTTAACCGCTAGTGCTAGTTCGGTACCTTTTAATGTATCAAAGTTTTCGAGATTTGCTACTCGTACTTGAGGTATAGGAGCATAAACGCTGTGCGTACGCTATTAATTCAAACGTAGTGTGCACTTACCATGATGCATTCTTGTCCATTAAGACGATACATTACGGCTGAACTAGATTATGTGCTGCGTACATTTACTACCGGGATATATCGGCTACAAGGTATCACTGGTATATGGAATTAGGTCGATAGTGTTACTGTTTTGAGCACATCTCTAGAGCAATACTTACTTTATTATATCTCAGACTAGCGGTCCGCCCCAGCTTCGAACGGGTAGCACTAATCATCATTATAATCCATACTCAATAATAGCCAGTCGGCACTGAGAAGCACATCAGGGTTTTACACTAGCATTGCAGCCCGCCCTCTATTTCTATTGGGCGTTATTTATTTTTATGATATCTTCTAAGATATTCATCTGAATTAAATGATGTAAAGGGCGAATTTGGTCTATAATATAATAAAGCTCACTCCCTTGAGATGACAAACCATTTTATTTTGACATGGATTAATACAATAGTAATAGTAGATTAAAACACCTTCGAAAGTAAAGCTTTGTTTTAGACCAAATTTGAAAATCATAAAAATGGTTATAGACAAACGTCAAAGATAGATATATGCGATCGTGGACGTTTTTTTAGAAAATTTTGATAGGAAAAATTCTACCATACATTGTTTTCGTGTAACTTTTACTATTAACGCAGCGCACGCCATAGAAGCTCTCATATTTTCCGACTCAATTCACATTATTGCAATTTTCTTAGGATCTCTAATTTTTAAAAATAAAATATAGCCTA
Source organism: Erebia palarica (assembly GCA_964035005.1). Classification (NCBI taxonomy): domain Eukaryota; kingdom Metazoa; phylum Arthropoda; class Insecta; order Lepidoptera; family Nymphalidae; genus Erebia; species Erebia palarica. The sequence goes on from OZ035989.1 coordinate 17,909,486, forward strand.
TGTTACTCGCTGATAAAGTAGCTTTAAGCTTGAAAGAATTTTTAAAATCAGTTCAGTAGTTTTTGAGTTTATCCATTACAAACACACAAACAAACAAACATACAAACAAATCTTTCCTCTTTATAATATTAGTTTAGAAGTTTAGATTTAGCTAGTAATCAAATAATGAAAAATAAATAAAAATATTTATGGATATTATGTCGATTGATTGTTTAATTTTTTATTTTCTTTAATTAAACTGATTATAAATATCTTTTGTTTCTTTTCCATTTCTTAAACAAATACATTATTTATTACATAACCGCAACTTAACGTAAAAAGTCTCTTTGTTTTTTTTTTAAATTATATAGGCCAGCGCTTGGCTGCAATCAGACTTGCTTAAAGTGGTGATGCAGCCTAAGGTGGAGCGCGCTTGCCTAGAAGATGCCTATTCACTCTTGATTTGAAGGTACCTATACTAAAAGAGGAGGGGAAAACGGAAGCCGGAAGGGCATTCCATATCCTAGCGGTTCTAATTAGAAACGAGGAAGCAAATCGTTTCGTACGAGCTCGCGGAATTTCGACTGCGTAAGGGTGTAGACCTTGTCGATGCCTTGCGTTCGATAATAAAAAGGTGACGGAGGAACCAGATCGAATAGTTCCTGAGCACACTCTCCGAAATATATCCTGTAGAATACCGACAGACAGGCAACTTTTCGCCGATGTTCTAAGCTTTGCAGCTTCGAACTGACCAGCGCTTTGTTACCAATAAGTCTCCTGGCGCGACGATCCACCGAATCTAATGCATCAAGCTGGTACTTGGCAGAGCCATCCCATAAATGGCTGCAGTGCTCCATGCACGATCGAACTTGTGCTTGGTACAGGATAAGAAGCTGTTCCGGCGTGAAGTACCGCTTGACTTTGTTGAGGATGCCAAGTTTCTTGCCAGCTGTTTTTGCTTTGGATTCGATGCATTGTCCAAAGTTGAGGTTGGATGATATGTTGATACCAAGGAGCTCAACACTGTCGGTAATTGGAACGGATATATTTCGGAAAGTCGGAGTGAGTGGGAATGAACTCCGTTTCGCGGTGAATAGACAGCCGGCAGGAAATCTCATAGGAAATCTTAAATCCTGCGAGATAAAACGTAGCCTATGCCTATTCCAGGGATAGGACATACGAGTATCTCTTTACCTTTCATCATAAATGGTGAAACGCATCTACAACAGAGATCCATACAAACACACACATTTAAATCATTATGAGACCTTCAAGAGTACAAATCAAGAATAGGCATCTTCTAGGCAAGCGCGCTCCACCTTAGGCTGCATTATCACTTGTAAGCAAGTCTGATTGCAGCCAAGCGCTAGCTATATATAAAAAAAAAAGTATGGCTAATGTACTAAAATTTACTATTGCATACCAAACCATACAATACATAGCACTCTTTTCAAGAGGAAAAATTGCAATAGTACACATCAAAAAATGTATACAAATTGTAGCAGGGAAATTTAGGCACTTACCATAGATGAATAAAACGATTTTTCTATAATGGAGTTACCCACGTGTGAAGGAGGGAAGTTAAATAAACTTGGCAAGCTGTAAAAAATCACGGGATGGCGATGCACCATTATTGATGGGTTCGCCATTTTCAGTTCGGATATCGTTTATAATATTTTTTGTCGCGCGCTACTGTCCACGGCGGCGATGTGTATACTCACATGCACAAGTGAAAAAATAAATTTTCTTCTAATGACAATTAATATTATAATAACTTACAAAGTAGCATGGAAAGTCTTTAGAGAAATCTATGTCTCACATTGGACACACAAAGTGGGTTATTATTAAGAAAGTATTGACTTTCGATGGCCCACTGTTAGACACATATTATTTCCTTTACGACTTTCCACACTTAGACTTTGTACGAGGGATCACTGCGACTTGGTTGTTAAGAGTCTCTCAACGCAAGTTGTTTGGAGATTCATAACAATTGGGAACCCCAATCTCCATTGCTGAGCAAATACCATATTTTAAGTGAAGAGTAAAACATATAAAAAAGAACATAAAATTCTTAGATTGACGGATATTTTGACATCAGGTAGGTGTATCATTTTGTCCATAGCAATTTACCTTTAATACCCACCAAATTATCTTGAGAATTTCTTAAAAATATTGGGTAGGACAAAGACTACAGCTCCGAAATAATATTTATAACGATACCACTGAAGCCCATTGACATCCCACTACTGGGCACAGGCCTTCACTCTCATAGGACAAAGGGAATAAGAGCTTAGACCCACCACGCTGGTCCAATGCATTTTGGCGGGCTTTAACGACTATTATCATGTTAGTGATAATAACCGGGACCGACGGCTTAACGTGCTAAAACACCAACTTACTAACGCCAACTCCGGGCTTGTACTGGGAATTCCTAATCAGAAAAACCCAATACTTAATAATGGCCCGACCCGGGAGTCAAACCCGGGACCTCGTCGGCCGCAGTCAAACATGCTAACCACTAGACCAACGAGGCAGTTAATGGTATAACGATACCATTCCTATTCAAATTAGTAGTAATTTTTTTTAAAAAGTAATGTTAACGAATTAAAAAGAGCAACCACCGAGTTTCTTGCTGGTTCTTCTCGGTAGGAATGGCATTCAGAACCAGTGGTAGATTCACTAGACAATACTTGTAAAAGTTTATTTGAATAAAAAACATTTTAATTTTGAATTTTTTTTAACATTTTGTTGCCGACTGTACATAGGCGTCACGGTCCAACGGCAAGGGTTGATAAATCGCAACAATTTCAGAGTGCATCTAACTACGACCTAAGATTTATCTTTCGCGGATGACACGTCATTTTTCTAACGTGTCACGGCACAGTATGCGTAAGGTGATGATGGTTTCGGCGGCCATTGTGATAACATCTAAATATTTGTAAAGACTAATGATATAAGCGTGAAAACGATGGGATAATTTAGACATGCATCTTTCTGTTTTCAATTTACTGTGAGTGCTTAAGTGCTTTGCTTTATGAACTCTTTGTTCTCCGTTCTTGTGAAAACCCTGGTCTGGCCTGGTGGGAGGCTTCAACCGTGGCCAGTTACCACCCTACCGGTAAAAGACGTGCCGCCAAGCGATTTAGCGTTCCGGTACGATGCCGTGTAGAAACCGAATAGGGGTATGGGTTAAATATAACTGCCATGCCCCTAACAGGTTAGCCCGCTTCTTAGCTTAGCTGATGCCCGCGACTTCATCCGCGTGGTTAAAGTGTTATTGATTCCCTCCGGAACTCCTTAATTTTCAGGATAAAAGTAGCCTATGTGTTATTCCAGACTATAATCTACCTTTGCGTCAAATTTCATCCAGATCCATTCAGCGTTCAGTTGTGATTGAGTAACAAACATCCGTCCACCCAAACTTTCACATTAGTATAGATCTGGTTTTAAAATAGCCCATGCAAAACAATGAACATTGCGATTCAAGAGACACGGTTCATTAATAAGATCAGCTCTCCGGGAAGAGCTTATTCAAATCTGTCGCGACACGCTCCTTAGCGCTTACACGTCCTTACTCCTTGCTCCCCGCACACACATACATACTATATGACTCATGTTAATGTTAATTAGGTGAAATGCACCTTGAATATATTAGGGTAGCGGCAGCGTACTTACTAGTCCTAAATTAACAGTCTAGTGGTTTAATCTAGGGTGATACGTTTTTTTCTGTCATGCATCTGACGGAGACGTCACGACATAGGCGTGAGGGGGAGGGTATCAAACTCAAACCCATACCTTTTTATTCAAGTAGACTTTGATAAGTACTTCTGAATCGTCGAGTGAATTTACCATCGGTTCGGAATAATATTTACTATCGAAAATAACCTGCAAGAAACTCGGTGGTTGCTCTTTTGAAAACAAGTCAGAATTAAACAAAATTAAAAAAACACTGCCCTGCCAAAAAACGAACTAAAAATTTAAAAATCTAAATTAATTTAGATATATTACAATCTTATTCACATTTTTATTAAACGGTATTTTTTTCTGAAACACTTTATTTTGAACTTTAGTGTTAAATATTTTTAGAATCTACTCATCATTTTCTAGATGATGATTAGGTATATAGTTAATCTTATTTTCGAATATTTTTCAAATTTAGTCTTTAATGCGGGACGATGGTCACCCCAACATTTTTTTAATATTTTACTAGCCTATGTCACCCGGAATAAGTTAAGGATTCTAACGATACCTCATTTATCAAACTCGGTTCAGGCGTATAGAAGTTATGGTGGAATATATATTTTTTTTTTTTTTTTTTTCTTTATTTATTTAGAGGCTTTTATAATTAATTACATGTCAGCCCCATTTTAATCTAATACATAAAATTTTAAACAAAATGGCTATTTAACAAAATTAGAGAACAAGGAACACTAAAAAAACAACAAAAATCAAGTCAAACAAAAAAAAAAAACAATTCTCAAGAAATCAGATTTATGGATTCAAACAGATTCATAGCATCCTTAGATGCAGGTCGAGCAAGTATATCTATAAACATACCCGTGTCAAATCTGTTCAAACTCATATGCTGTACAATTTGATCTCTCCCAGATTGAAATCGGACACATTCACTCAATAAGTGTTCGACATCTTCGGGTATTCCACAGGAATCACAAAGAGGTGACTCCGTTATTTTCATCAAGAATTTAAACTTATTCAATGGCATGTGGCCCGATCTCAATCTGTGAGCAATAACAATCAACCGCCTTCGAATGTTTACATTTAAAAACCAAGGTATATTAAGTGGCTGAGACTGTAAAGTTCTATACCAGATTCCTTTTTCCATAGATTTGCAATTAAAGTGTTCATCCCATAAATCCTGACATTTCTTTTTATATTTTGGTAAGAACTCTGTAAAATCGGGTCTTATATAAACGGACTTTCCGTTCAAAGTTGCTTCTTTAGCTAACCTATCAGCCTCGTCATTACCTCTTAAGCCAATATGGGATGGAACCCATTGCAATCTAAGTTCTTTTTAATTGTTAATAAAGTACAAAATCTTTGAGAGAATGGCATAAGCTATCGAAACACCTCTGCGACCAGAGGCGCATCGAGCTATATGCTGTAATGAACTCTTACTATCAGTACAAATCAAGATCTTCTCACACGACATGTTTTGTACATAGGCTAATGCTTCAGAGATTGCAAAAAGTTCCACTGACATAATTGATACATTACTATTTACTTTAAAACAATTATTAGAGTTATTTGCTACAAGAGGATCATAAAATGCTGCACCATTACCGTCTTTTATACTTTTGGATCCATCGGTAAATAGCGTGTACCATCCATGATATTTTTCCGAGATTTCTTTGATCACATTGAATTTGAGGCATGTGGGATCATAAGAATTCTTGGACTCTTTCAAACTATTTAAATTTATACATAAAATATTACCCAGATCAATACCGCTGACCCACGAATTCAAATTGAACATTTCTAACGGAAATGACAAAGCAATATCATCCTCGCTTACCTCAGTTCTAGTTGTGACTAATAGTGGTATCTTTTTATTCAGCCAATATCGGTTAATGCACAGTTCTTTTAATTCGTCAACATGTTTGTGACATTGTTTGGACACGATGCTGATTTCAAATTGTATTTATACGCCAAATATCTTCTTCTCAAATGTAAAGGTGGAAGACTAAGCTCACTCTCCATGACGTGTATGGGTGTACTTTTGATAAATCCTCCAATAATCCGCATCGATTGATTCTGTATCTTTTCTAACTTGTACACATGCGTCTTAGCGCTATTATCAAACAAAAAACTTCCATAATCTAACCTACTTCTAATCATCGCTATATATATCCTTCGTAGATGTATCGGATGTAGACCCCAAGACGAACTAGCCAAATTTCTTAGCAGATTTTGTAATCGCTGAACTTTATCTACAGTCTCTTTTATGTGTCTATGCCATCGAAGTGATTTATCTAGCCATATGCCAAGGTACTTATATGAACTTACATAACTAATCTGATTTTGATTTATTTTTAAATTTACAACTGGATTACGATTTCCTCTACAATATATACAATACTTAGATTTTGTTTCTGAGAGCCTCAGACCTAGATCCTCGAGAAGTATAACAAAAACATCCAAAGCTTGTTGAATTTTATCTGCACTATATATTATATTTTTATGTGCGGAATATAAAACAAAATCGTCAGCATATTGACAAATTGAAATATTATTATTGATATTTTGACATAACTGGTAAGTTGCAATATTAAATAGCAATGGTGATAAAGGATCACCCTGTGCTAATCCTTTACTTGTATATCTTATCAATACAGGGTTATTGTCAAAGTCATTTTGAATCTGTAAGTGCCTTTCTGTTAAAAAATTCCATAAATATAAACAAATATTTTTACCTACCTTCAAATTATCCAAAATGTTGATTATTTTATCAACTAATATATTATTATATGCATTTTCAATATCTAAGTAACATGCCAATGTTGGAGTGTTCTTAGAAAATCCTATCTGTAGATTTGTAACTAACCGCGCCAAGCAATCAATAGTTGACTGTCCGCGCCTGAAGCCCGAGGTATATGCAGACAAAATGTTATTTTTTTCGACATACCATTCTAACCGTTTTGCTATCATAACATGAAAAATTTTACATAGACAAGAAATTAATGAAATTGGTCGTAACTTTGACGGCAAACCAGGCTGAGTAGCTTTTGGAATAACTACGACTTTGATATCGCGCCATTGCTTCGGTATCTTACCTGTTCTATAAATAGTGTTATAAATTTTTAAAAGAAATATTTTTGCACAATTAGGCAAGTTCCATATCATTGAATATGTGATTCCATCACTACCTGGGGCCGTATCTTTTTCTTTCAAACAATTTTTCATCTCAGTTAAATGAAACGAACTATCTAACTTGGTGTTTGGGTGTTCTAATATCGGCATTGATGGAACCACATAATCAGGAGCAAGCTCACATAACAACTCACACTTACGTTCTTCAGACACAGATAATTTAGCTGTTTTAAATCCTTTCATCCATCTCATTCGGCACCACATCGTAGACGAAGTTGTTGTTTCATTGATACTGTCACAAAATCCATGCCAATCTTGAGTACTTGCTTTCATGATTGCAGACCTTGCCTCTGAATGTTTTTCCTCCAGTACGTTTAAGTTATTCGGTATGGGATTTTTCCTAAATTCACGAAGTGCTAATCTACGCTGAGCTACCTTATGACATAGTAAAGGACTCCAATAAGATCTTGGCATAAATCTTTCGGTCGAATTCTGTGGTACTTTAATCACTGGAATACTCACATTTGCCGCCCTATTAATCAACTCTATTAAACAATCATACTGTACCTGGGGATTCTCTTCACTCTCTAAATTCTGAAATTGATCTTCTATATACTCCCTATAATTTTGCCAATTTGCATATTTAATATTACGCTTTTTAGAAAATCTTATTTCATCGCGGTAGTTAAATCGCATCTTAATACACAAATGATCACTTCCTAAGCTTTCATTCATTACCTTCCAATCGAATTTTGTTGCAATATTTGATGAGACGAAAGTTATATCTGGTACGCTTTTCTGTAAATAATTATTAACTAACTTAATTCTAGTATGCTCACCATTGTTAAGCGCCATAAATCCAGCATCTAAAGCAGCGTCGTAAATTTGCGTACCTCGATTATCAGTCTTATTGGACCAACTCGAGTGATGCGCGTTGAAGTCACCTGCTATTATAGTACTGTTCGTAAATGCTGAAAAAATATTTTCCCAGTCACTAACTATTGTGCGAACCGATGAAGGACAATAAAGAGATACCACATTTTTGATGTCACTACAATTTAACAGTCTTAAGCTTACTATTTCTATACCATTATTATGAGTAGTAATATTACATTCTTGTACAATTATCGACTTATGAACTACTATAGCAACGCCTCCATAAGAGTCAATTCTATCCTTTCTAAATATACTATAACTATTTACACGTAATACAGACTCAGCTTCAAGCCATGTTTCCGAAATGAATGCTATATGAATTTTTTCCTGAAATAATAATAATTCAAACTCTTTTAATTTAGGTCTTATACTTTGTGCATTCCACTGTAATAAACTTAAAGTACGGATTAAGCTCTGTTTATCCATAATTGAATTTAGAAAGAAGCAAAGTACAAATGTCACTGTCTTTAAACAAAATCGCAATATACTTCATAATCTCCTCAACAATAAAACTAATAAATAGTTTAAACTTAACATCCAACGTACACTCAGACAGGTATATTTCCTTTAATTTTTGAATAAATTTCATAAAATTTATGCCACTACCTTTATTTTTCGCATATTTTTTATTCTCTTTACCTTCCTTTTTATCATCACATTCATCCATAGACATCCCTGTACCGCTTTCTTCTATAACGATGTTGTCATTGATCTCAGAGAGTGGATGGCCCTTATTTCGTTTCTTACTCTTTTTACTTCTTGTTGCTCGTTGCCTCTTATGTATAATTGCACTTCCTTGTTGACTATCTTCATCCGTAGATTCTTGCTTTTCTTCGTGTATATCAGCCTGTGTGATTAACACATTTCTGTATGACTTTTGAGCCTTTTGGTTTTCTTCTACAGGTTTCGTACTAGAAAAGTTATTATTCTCATTATTTTCTTCTTTGTCGGCCTTTTTCGACTCATTCTCGCTAAGATAAACTGACAAAGCCTTTTTATATGTATAATTTAGGTCTCGCATTATGATTCTTATATTCTTTTCTTTCAAATAAAAAGGACAAGACTTATCTATGGCCATATGATTACCCTTACAATTCACGCACTTATAACTCGATATTTCGCAATTTGGATGGCATTCTGTACATTTCGGACAAATTATCTTCCTACTTGGGCAAAACCGGGTAATATGTCCAAACTTCCAACATCCGGTACACTGTGTAACTGGATACATATAGGACTCCACTTTAAATCTACATCCATACCCACGAACATAAGCAGGTAATACTGATCCCCTGAAACCTATGCGAATCGTCTCACTTTCAACCCATTTTCCTGTATTTGTCGTTCGTTTTAATCTCCGTACAGATACTATTTCGAGCTCACTTTCCAAATTACTCTTAATCTCTTCATCCTCTATATCTAAATCAACATTTCTTATAATACCATACGATATACTCAACTCGTTCAACAACTGGCATCTAAATCCCATATCTATAATTTTTTTGCAGTCTATCAATTTTTTAGCGCTATCCTTATCTTCAAATTCTATAATTATTTTAAATGGACTCTTGTATTGAATGTTAGTGATATTCGAAATGCTCTCCGACCGAAGTAACTTAGCCATTTTAAATTGTTTCGGCAAAATTTCCTTACCTGTTATAGCAACAATTATCTTTTCTCCTTGGATGGGTAACCTTTCATCATCATTTCTACCAGAATCCATGACAACTATAGACTTTTTAGAAATCTTTACCGACCTTTTGCTACGTACCGTCGTAAAACCATCTTCATCTAAAATATCGTCTGAACTAGACCGTAATCGTTTTTCACGTACCACTATTTGATTTGAGCAAGTTGGTTGCTCTTCCTCCACATAGGTTTCCTCAACTATATCACTCCCACTTGAATCAAAAAAAGGCCTAATCAGATTATTTTCACTCATTATCTTTACATAATATTTTGATTGCGGGTACGCGTCGAAAAATATCGCGTGACGCGGTTAATAAGCAACGAACGGTACGCTAATATGCAAAGCGAGCGCTTGACTTGCCGTCACGCGCGGAACTGGGTGGAATATATAAGCTCACATACATACATATTACATACATACATACATACATACATTAACCCTGAAAACAATATACTCCTATTTTCAGGCAGTCGTATAAAAATATTTTTACAATTACATCAATGCGTAGATAGTATGTACATTATAGGTAACCGCAGTCCTTAGCATTGTTGGAGCGAGTCAAATTCATACTCTTCTAACATTTACATAATTTTCAATAGTAGGTACCTAATGCTGAGATCTATAGCGCGTACTTTGACTTGGCTCAGACTTTACTTAGAGTTAAAACGGGACGGACTTATGTGAGGTAATCTAAATCTGTCTCGTTTCAACCATGTCTCAAGTCTGAGCAAAGTCAAAGTTCGCTCTATAGATCTCACACTAAGTATCTCCAAGTTGTAGCAGAATTTCACAAAATTCAGCCACTCTAGCACTAAACATTAGCCCGTTACCATCTAAGACTGCAGAATCACTTATCACCAGTTGAGATCGCAATCATGGACTCACCTAAAGTGGAATTTAAAAAAATGTACTCAGCTTGGAGGTGTATACAAAGGTATGTACGGAGCCTGAGTCTTTTTATGAACTAAGAGGATATTTTTAAGCTCATAATACCACGCGGGCGAAGTCGCAGGCAAGATATGGTGGAACATAAAATAGTCACAATACCACCTACACGGGCTTATTCAAATCCTATGTGACGCGCAGCAAAGCTGAGACTAAATAGTGTAGATTACACAGAAACACCATCAGCGAAGAAACTTAGCGGGGAAATCTTCCGCGCCCTCGACGGCATCCTACCTCACTAGTGATGTGAATCAAGAGGTCCACAGCATCGATGAATAATAGTTTTGGAATCACTAAGTTGTCACTAAGGTGTAAAATAATAATAATATCCCAACCATAACAATTATAACTAATATTATAATGAATATTGTGAAAGTTTAGATGTTTGTAAGTTTAAGTATTTGTTACTCCTTCACACCGCAATTACTTAACCGACTTGGCTGAAATTTGAAATGAATCTATAGCCTAAATCAATATATGGGTTACTTTGTAATCATAGGTTCATCAGAAAAAAAAGTTACCAGCCGATTTTCAAAATTCAAACGCTCACACGTCTCTCGATAAATTCCTCAACTCTTGGTACTATTTCCATCTCGATCCTCCCAAAAGCCTCGGAGCTATGACCAAAAACACGTCTCAGGCGATTTACATCTGATAACCATTTTCAATGGTAAAAACTTAAACCACGTGGATGAAATCGCAAGCATCATCTTACTATGATATAAATTTTGTCGTCCAAGGTTCCACTATTTAATTTTGATTGGACAAAAATTTTATATAGTATAAACTCTTAATTGACAAGATTTTCTCCAGATAAAGAAAAAGCCAGGAGCTCATACCCTAGATTTAAATTGATTAATTTGACTATAAGAAGCAACAAAAACCGCGAAAATTATTAAAGTATCACAATTGATTTCAATTATAAAAGTTATAAATATAAAAAGGTAAAGGATTTAATACAAACATACCTATATTTCTATCTATTTTTTAATACCTAAAATAGATAGTGTATTAAAAAATATTATAATATTCTACTTTTCTGATGAACTGGACCAAAATTTGAAACGTATGCAAGAGCAAACGCTTTGATCAACTAATGGAAAATATGACCTGGATTTTGCTATTCCATATTCATGCAACTATTGCGGATATTTTAATGCCCTAAGTGCTTTTTGAGTTTACATAACATAATATTATGTAATACACCGATATTCATGTTAAGAAAGTTAGCCGCAGGTTGAAAAGTTGAAAATAATATTTAGCTAGTTAGAATTAAAAATTTACGTCAGTTTTATTTTTTTTACAATATTTATTTTAAGTTTAAAGGCCACAAGGACCTAAAATTCATGAAAAATAAAATGGTGTTGCACTTTATCGATGAATCATTATTAATTCATCAACATGTTATCGACACAGCGCGTCCCTACGCGAACAATGGTTGGTCGCACATTATTTGTTACGGATTTGTTCGGCGCGCCTGTCGGATTCAATTATTCATGGAATAGTTCATAATAATGTATGATCGCTCTCTCATTCCTCCCCGCCCGCTCGCTTCTGCTTAATGTGAACCATTCGCCAGATATATTTTAAACATGAACGTAAATCATTGAAAATTATACTTGGGTAAGTTTTACTTAAATCACCAACGTACCCAAGTATGAACTCAAACTCAAATTGTATTTATTCAAAATTGGTACCTACAAAGTACACCTTCTGAAAGTAACCTATGAGTAGAATTTTGCTAAGTATAATTTTTAATTATTCTAACCTGGTCCGATTTTTACCTGGTTGGTAAATTTAATTTAATTTCTCGATATATCTCGACGAAATTAAATCTTCACTTTGAAGAATGAAATTTATACTTGTTGGATAATTACGTTAAAGATATAGAACCTACATGCAAAGCTCAGGTTTCTAGATGTATCAGTTATGCGTTTTTCATCGACAGGTAGGTAACGCATTTAATTTTTAATGAAAATATAGATGATGGAACAGAGACGGTACATGCGTAGGGCTATGTTTTATGAGTATTCTGTACTTTGTATTTTGCCATTTTCTCCAAAAAATTACTGACCGACTGGTTCTAAACGTGTTATTGCATGAAAGATATTGTAAATAATTAAAAGCAGGCTCGCATAGTAGAAGGTTTCCAGGGGAATTTGAATCATTTATCAATGAATATTTGATTTGTTCACGAACATTTCGTAGTTACAGGATTTAACTTCTCGCTTTGACACAATAACCAAGTTGTATCATTAACATCCATCACAGTTCACGGGATGACAGCCGCCCAATCAGCGCTTATCACGGCTCCAGCGGGCATTAGATTACAGCAGCGGCTGTCAATAGCGCGCACTGAGCGACAATCACTCAGCTATCGAGCGTTGTCAGCTCGCTCGCCGCTTTGTTTGCACACCTCTTATCGCTGTTGCACAACACATGCCGATGCAGTTTATATACGTACTGGAAACTGTATTTGACAAAGATTTGCAATGATTCGACAACATAAAGGTACTCGATACAAAAGTACTGAGAAAGGCTAGTTTTTGAATTTATATTGACGACAGTAGATAGACCAATATGTATGTCACCGTAAAATTGTAAAAACTGTTAGATTATAATCTAACTAGCGATATTGTAAACTGTCGAAAGATTAAAATTTAACGCATTATTTTTCGGTAGATTGTAATCTGTTAAGTATATTAACCCGATAAAACATAAGTGATGCACTACCTGATTATTTATGTTGAACCCTAACCAAAACTACAAGAACGAGACATAAATACAATGAATATTTCAAAAATTGACATTCAGAAAATTTAACGGTTCACAACCGCCGCTTGTTTGCACACCTCTTATCGCTGTTGCACAACACAAGCCAATACACTCTATATACGTGCTGGAAACTGTGCTTGACTTGCATTCGTTCGAAAATATAACGTCTTAGATACATTTTGCCTGGTAGGAGGCTTCAGCTGTGGCTAGTGGCCGCTCTAGCGGCAAAGATGTGCCACCAAGCGATTTAGCGTTCCAGTACGATTTCGTATAGAAACTAGCAGGATATAGAAGATAGCAGGATAACCGTATAGGTTATTCTGCTATCTTCTAGGAGTAAGATCACCACTTGCTACCTACCACTGTGTTAAAATTACAGTCAAGGGTTAATATGAATTGAAAAGAAGGTTAGTTAAGATTTATTTAAGATATCAGTTTTTCATTCATTATTTTTTCTTTAATCCTAATAATAATAATTATGGATATTGGATAGAATCAGGCGTTACTTTGCGGAAGTTCATGATTTAGCAAGAAAAGATTACAATTATTTTGCTATAATCCACCAACAGAAAACATTCTGTATGGTCAAGCATGCAGTTACAAACGAAGCACCGTTTACCTTTCCAGCCAAGCAAGAAAGCCAAGTTCCCAAGCAAGCAATGCCACCACCACTCACATGCACCACCACACAAGACTATTCTCGACGCACGTTTCGCCCCGACACCGGAGCATCTTCAGGAGATGTCGACTTTACAATGCAAGATTGTCTAGTTTACTAGTTACTCTTAGTACAATAGTGAGAACTGCAGTAGATTGTGCTAAAGAATTGTAGATAGACAGACAAACAGACACACTTTTGTATTTATAAAATTAGTATCTATGGATTTCAGACGACATGTATTTGTTAATTTCGTTAAGCTGCCTTGAGAGCATTAAGCGTGCTAGATATCCCTATTTGTTACCCAGAGCGATTCAAACAAAACGGCAGCCTGCCTGGTACCTGATTAATAGCATTGCACCGTCAGTCGGCGTTGCAATGAATACGGAACACGGGTTAGATCCCGATATTTAGCTCGCAGATGGAGAAAGCGTGATAAATGACCTCACAGTTGGTTGCGTTTGGATTTTGCACTGTTGCACCGCGCAGTTGCTACATTTGTAGGCAGAGAATAAGAATCACGTGATTCAATCAATCAATCAATCTTATTCAATTGGTTCTGTAGCGTTACTCCGAGTTTTTACATTGCAAATTCGATTGATCGACGTGAGAGCTCACCTCGCCAAGTGTAAGCGAATATTTCCATACCATGAGTTTGCCAAACGGGCACGTTTTGTCAAAGTGAGTAAACGTAGTTAGTAAATCGTATGACAAAACGATCGCAACAATTGTCTCTCTCATACATTCGCAAAAAAGTGAGACAGATACATGCGGCATTTTGGCATTTTTCATTGCGTAATTTGACAGTTTTTTGGCAGATTGACACTGACAGCCTAGCGCACACTATGGTACGTTTCTTTATGGTAGAATGTCATAAAAAAGTATAAATGCCAAAATCTTTATTGTCTCTAATCAAAGCATTCAAAAAGCTTGGGGTTTCCAGTGTTGCCACTTTAGCGAGTTTTTTTTATTATTTTAGGGAGTTAAATTTAATGTTTAGCAGCTAAAAATATTATATTGATTCCGTTCAAAATCGATATCTGAGGATCGTGGCAACTGGCCGGGAGGTGGCTAAATGACAAAACATGAAACTGTAACCAAAATTTTTTAAGTCAGCGCCATTTTGAAATTCCTTGTTACTGTACCGATTTCTAAATCAGTAATCAATATCTAAATCAGTATTCGAATCAAGTTTGTAACTATCATTAATAGAATCAAATTAGTATCAGTCGCCGATCGCTAGGATAGGCTGTGTGATAGGCCCGCAAATGCAAGAAACTAGTATTAAGTACCCTCGAGGTACCTACCCCAACCAAATGCATACAACATTAATTATTAATAATAATAAATAATTCCAATCTGTCTCCTCAGGGGGACAGATATCTCCCGCGAACATGCAAATCGATGCTGAAAAGTGTGATTTCAAGGAGGGGGATATCGGACGTACGTACTATGAGGGAAAATAGCAGCCAGTACCGCCAGACCACACTTGACTGTTGCAGTCCGAGGCAGAGAGACTTGTCCTCGCAATTGTTGCCATTATAAGAAAATCATGGATTAAAATGCCACAATATTTCAAAATTCATGTCTACTCTATGTCAAAGAGTCATTATTTTTATCTTATGTCTGTGTTTTATCTATGCACGGGATCATGGTTCCCAACTTAGGGCTTTTGGCCCCAAATTTAGGGCGTAAACAAATGCGAAGGGCTTATTTTAGGGCCCTTATATTTTTGGGGATTTTTGGCTTCTTATATTTTTTACCTATTTTTTATTTCTTAGATCTATCATCTACTACCGATTCTTATTATTAAGAATGCGGAGTTGAATGAATAACAAGTCAAACAAAATATTGGTTGTATAATTATTATAATTTTTTGAAGTTACTTGTTCAATATTTAATTTTCTAAAAATAATGTTTATTGTAATTTTTTCTTACGATCAATAAGAAAACCGTAATTCCAAAATTAAGATTTTCATTATTA
The DNA here is from genome assembly GCA_964035005.1 of Erebia palarica. NCBI lineage: Eukaryota > Metazoa > Arthropoda > Insecta > Lepidoptera > Nymphalidae > Erebia > Erebia palarica. The sequence continues at coordinate 17,925,281 of OZ035989.1, forward strand.
GCGAAAATTTGAATCATTCATTGTGAATCTTAATTAAGCGATTTGCATGCCTTTGGAGTCTTATTCACATTTTTATTAAATGATATTTGTTTGTGAATCACTGGATATTGAACTATAATGTTATATATTTTTGGAATCTACTCATCATTTTCTAGATGATGATTATATAGTTAATCTTATTTTCGATTTTTTTTTTCAACTTTAGTCTTTAATGCGGGACCATGGTCACCCCATCAATTTTTTTAAAAATTTTACTAGCCTATGTCACCCGGAATAAGCTAGGGATTCTAACGATACCTCATTTATCAAAATCGGGTCAGGCGTATAGAAGTTATGGTGGAATATACAAACTCACATACATACATACATACATACTTACATACATACATACATACATGAACCCTGAAAACAATATACTCCTTTTTTCAGGCAGTCGTATAAAAAATATATTTGGGGCTTTTTACTTATGTTTTAGGGACAAATATTTTCGAGAGTTGGTAACACTGCTCGTGATATTGACCAGCATTTTTTGTCGGTATTCTGCATCAATCATTGTTACAGTATCAATTGTTGTGATTGGCTAAATTTATGGTATTCTTCCTACTTCAATGGATTTTGTCCAATAGTGGAAGAGTGTTATCCAATCAGAGGTGATAGCGATCGTTACACTTTAGCTGTCAGAGATACGCGGTCGCGCTGTAGTATCTAAATAATGTACTCTGTTTTATTTACAATTAATAATTTTCGTTTCGGCTCCTATTTAATGGGTAGTGGTATTCGGATTCACCGGTTTAACTTGTTTTTTAATTATAATTGATTGTACATGGAGGGAAAGCGAACATAAACTGTGCCTAAAAGTAAGTAGCGGATGCGAAATGTAAACTGAACTAATTTTCTCGACAAATCTTTCTGTTTACCTATTATTGATATTAAATTAATATTTCATATTTATTCAAACGTGTTCGTCTATTTTTATCGCCATAATCAACTATTATTCTCTTCATTTAGATCAAGAAACAACAAATAAAGATGTTAGTCGACATACGACCACCAAGCCACTGTGGTGAGTTCACAGGACTGTTAAGCGCCAAAAGGGCGGACTTCCAGTTGCAAATACCTAAAGATATCTTAAAAGAGCATGGGCCAGACAGGACTGTCGAACACTGAAAGTAGGTAAGATCACGACATATTACAGTACTTAAAGTCAAGTAAACTACAATATACACAAAATAAAATGATATACAGTGGCATGCAGTTCATAAAAGTACTGCTACCCAAATGGATATAAGTCAATATGTATTTATCATCAAAACAGCTAGTAAATAGTACTAATGCCTACTCTAGATTCAAACCCTGTGCATGCCACTGTTGATATATACTAATTTTATCCACAAGAAAGTTGCAGGTACATAATAATATTATATTTTTATTTGCAGACTTACAAAGATTTAAAAAAAGGTGCCCGCACTGAGAACACTGCAGCAGTTCGGGCACTCAGTGCAACTGGAAATGCGGAGACCCCACTGTCTCGGAAGTTAGCACCAAAGTGCTTAATGTCCAATGGGCACAAGTCCTCAATAGTCTATCGGCATTGGGCCAGAATGATCATTGATTAGTTAGCCAAATGTGTCTACTCATTTTGTTTTAATATTGTGTTGTATTTGTAAAATAAATTGAAAAGGTTGAAAAGGTAATCATAAAAATATATTTTAGTTGAAATATGTATTGATTAATCTGTCTCTTTTGTTGGGCAATTGTCAGCAGCCTGGTTTGATCCACAAAAGATGCGATGAGAGGATTGTTCACTTCACTTGTTACATCAGAGTTGTTATCCGTGGGCTGTTCCATTGGAATTCTGAAATATTCAAATTTAATAAATAATTAACACATTTTTGTTAAAAAAAAATTAATATACACAACAGACAAACTAGAGGCAGATGTGTAGGATTCCAGTAAACAATTTTATAAGTATCAGTGTGTTTTTTTTCCCTTAAATTATGTAAATTCGCCCGTTAGATATTGTGGCCAATTCTGTTTAACACAATATCTAAATTAAAATGACAGCTTTAAATCTATTGCCGGCCAATTCCACAAGAAAAATAAATATAATGTAAAAGGGATAGCAACTTAAATAGAGCTGTCATTTAAATTTAGTTATGGTGTACAACCAGTGGCGTGCAGTTCATAGAGGCACAAAAGCACTGCTTACCCATATTGAAATACATCAATGCTCATTTTTCATCATGACAGTCAATAAATAGGTATTCTAACTAATGCCTACCCTAGCTTCAAACCCTGTGTACAACAGAATTGGCCTCAATTATTTGGTTTGCTAAAGAAAATTAATTTAAAATATCATACCTAAAAGATAGTATTGCCTGATTTACATGCAGGCATTGTTGTACCTATTTCTAGCACAAGCTTTATGCTTATTTTCAGGGGAGAGGGAAGTATATGATTATAACACTATAATCCATACTAATATTATAAATGCGAAAGTGTGTGTGTCTGCTATGCTTTCACAACCCATCTACTCAACCGATTTTGATGAAATTTGGTACAGGATTAGATTGTTTTTTTTATCCACTACAAGTTAGCCCTTGACTGCAATCTCACCTGATGGTAAGTAATGATGCACTCTAAGATGGTAGCAGGCTATAACCTGTTAGGGGCATGTCAGTTATATTAAACCCATAGCCCTATTCGGTTTCTACACGGCATCGTACCGGAACGCTAAATTGCTTGGCGGCACGTCTTTGCCGGAAGGGTGGTAACTAGCCACGGCCGAAGCCTCCCACCAGTCTACTTGTATCCTGGGGATGGACATAGGCTACTTTTTATCCTGGAAAATTAAAGAGTACCTGCGGGAATCAAAAATCTTAATCCACACAGTCGCGGGAATCATCTAGTTTTTTTTATATACATATTTCCTAACCACATTAGGATGGTTAAGTGCCTCTGTGACTTCATGCACATATTTGCTCAGTTTGCTGTCCAAGATGACAGGCCTCACAAACCATCCTCTGATAATCGCCATTGGCATAAAAAAGCAGTGCACTAAGCAGCTGTAATTTGACAGAATTATGTTTTAGGTAGGTATTTAAGTGTGTATGAACCTTTGTATTTTAGTACAAATGTAGGTAGGTAAATGCATAGCTCTACGTTTAGTAGATAAGTAGGTACGTTGCGTTGTTAATACAGCGACTTAGAGTTACTAATAAAATAAATACATAGTTCTTGGGGCTGCTACAATAAATATAACCTAAATACTATGTGGAATTAACAATACTTTCCAAATGAATTGTCATACGTACCTTCGTCTCCAGCGATACTCTTTGCGAGCCTTTGAGGTCACTGTTTACCCTCAACATTTTGCACAAATAAATAAAAGCTCTCTTCGTGAGCCGATATAGCTGAACGAAATTTTTTGTCTGAGACGCGGTTAACTTGAGCCTTATCACGCCTCTCCATTATCTTTTTCCAAGCAAAATAAAGCCTCGCAGTCTTAATCGAGTCCCAATATAATAGTTTATCACTGGAATATTTTCGGTGAGATATGAATCCGCTATCGAATGTGAAAATGACGTCATTCTCGCATTTTGAGATGTCAATCTGTGTAAAAAGTAACACTCGGAGTGCCAAAATAGCAAATGACATTACTCATAACGTATTTTTTGTACGTTTGGTGAGTTAAAGACTCGATCTTTCTCATCGAATTTCACTTGGAGTGGGAATGACTCGGTGACTTTTTGTTCACCATGTTGCCGCTTGGAGCGCTGGCTGTAGATGTATGGAGGAGCTCACTCTCGCCTCACTTTAGTGAGACGTATTTCAAATTCGATCAAACTCGGAGTAACCGTACTGGAGCCATACTGCCAACGCTTTGAGCCATATTATTTCATTATTGTTGACTATCGTGTTTTAGAATTATAATCCTTATTTTAGGGCCGTCAAGGTACGTGACATCCAACTGTCATTTTGAGTAATATCGCTTAAGTATTGCTTTAAGCATTGGCAGTAGTATACGTTTTGTACGTCAATTAAATATGAAACGTGATGGTTATAATTATAATTACAGTGTCTTAAAACTAAAGCGAGGCTTCCAAACTTGCCCAAGTCTGAAAGGACTTTTGAAAGTACTAAATTATAATAATTTATTTACTGAACTATACAAAATGTAACAAAACTGTTGTATACAATTTAGGTATTGCCCACTAAGTACACGTTTATTATGCCTTATTTAATGACAAAACCTAATGCTTCTCCCACACACGTAATTTCTAATACTACATAATCCATACTAATATTATAAATGCGAAAGAATGTCTGTCTATCTGTCTGACTGTCTGTTTGTATGGTATGCTTTCACGGCCCATATTTTCAACCGATTTTGATGAAATTTGGTATAGAGGTAGGTTACATCACGGGAAAGGACAAGAAGGTCGCGGGCATAATCTAGTTACTAAGTACAATTATACGCAATCTTACTTAATTAAATGAAAAAAATTATAATAAGCACCACTCATTACCAGTATAATCACCGTAGTCCATATCTCCCGATCAGCGCGGAATGGAGACGCATCGCCTCCAGAATACACGCGTAATGACTATCGTCTGGTAGACGGTGTTATTTCATATTAGACGTTATCCTGGACGGACGTTATGTAGACAAACGGGCTTCATTACAACCCCGGCCGGCACATTACCGGGGCACCTATGGTTGCTGCAGATTTATCGACTTATTCGCCCTTATAATGGACTAGCTGATGTCCGCGACTTCGTCCGCGTGGTTTAAGTTTTTTGATTCCCGCGGGCACTCCTTAATAATAAGGGGTAATAAGTAGCCTATGTTACTCTCCAGGTCCTCTACTAAATTTATGCTAAAAAGAACGTCGATCCGTTACTCCGCTGTGGCTTGATTGCAGGACAAACCAATAATCCAACAAACAAACACACTTTCGCATTTATAATATTAGTCTGATATGATGGAGAAAGCCCTTTAAATGGATTCGCCCTTTTAATGGATGTTGCAGATCAGAGGTGCGATTATGTAAGAATTGCCGATCCAATCGTCTAAGTTCGGCGTCAAAGTAAAATAAACCATAACAGCATTGAATTAGAGCTTAATTTCGTGCATCCATTCCCATACGTTTATGGTATCGTAATACCTACGTATAAGAATGAGTACACGAAATTGAGCCCTAAATCGATAATGGTATGATTTTACTTTGATGCCGAACTTAGACGATTTGATTGGCAATTCTTACACAATCGGGGGGCTGCTCCCCGATTGTGTAAGGAAATCGTAATCGTAAGTTGTCAAACGTATAATTCGACCTGTTTAAGGAGTTCATAGATGCCTGTACGTCAAAAAGCACGTATGAACTCCGTACACAGTTGGAGTAATAAATACGTTTCAAATGATAAAGATTTGCTAAGACAATTGGGCCTCTGTTCTGTGATACATCGATTTTGGTTGCGCTGTAGAATACGTGAGCCTTAATTTCATTTAAATGAGGGTGAAGGGAAGGTGGTGAAGCAATATCCTTCCCCAGGATACAGCCTATCCCTGTACCAAATTTCATTAAAATCGGTTGAAAAGATGGGCGGTTAAAGCGTAGCAGACAGACAGACATACTTTAGCATTTATAATATTAAGTAGGTATAGATTATGGATATGGATTGCTATTAGTCGAATGAAGAACTTATCTATACCGATTAAATTAAAGACGAACTTTGTCAACAACAAGTTATTGTTTATTCCGCTAAAATAATTTAACGGTGAGTTTTGTTTTAAGAATGATAAATAACTAGCTGATGCCCGCAACTTTATCGCAGTTACATTTTGCGTCTGAGAGCTGTGACAAAGCAACGGATGAACGAGATATAATTCGTGGGTATAGTTGAGAACTTGGAGAGTGACATAGGTTTTTTTGAAAATCATTAAGTTAGCTGGATGTATCATCTAGTTGTAAATATTTATGTAAGTATATGTACGACAAATAACTATAAAAATAAACACACTTTCGCATTTATAATATTAGTATGGATATGAATCATACTGTAATATTATAAATGCGAAAGTGTGTTCGTCTGTTGGTTAATTGGTTTGTCATTCAATCACGCCGCAACAGAGCAACGGATCAACGTGATTTTTTGCATAGATATGGTTGAGGACCATAGGCTACTTTTCAATCCGGAAAATTAAGGAGTTCTTAAGGAGAAATTAAGGGAACTGAAAAAAAAATCCGTGCGGATAAAATCGCAGGCATCAGCTAGTAACCTATATAATTTGAACTCGCCTCGAGAAGGAATTAAGAGCTAACTTTCAAGATATATCTCTTTTGTTTCAAAGTCGAATCGATTCGTGGCTTCATTTCGGCAGCGGGTGGGTAATGAAGCTACACTGGGGGCTAACTACTATCGCTTAAAGCAGTATTGTTTTAATATTATTGAGGCTCTGATTTCAGAATAACGATGATGACTACTCATTATAATACTGCTCTAAGCGATGGTGGTAAGCCTTGGCTGAAATCTCTTGGAAACTTCTCGCAAAGTTTTAAGTCACCCGGCCGTTTTATGCCTGTGATTATGTGCTAGCGCGTTGATGCAAATTTTAAGACAATATCGGTTCATTTTTTTAGCATATTCCTGAAAGAGAAATAGTATTTTCACTAGCTACATGATAAAAATATTAGGTACGTATACAAGGTATATGTTAATTGTGAGTTTATCACTATTAGTGTAATACGTTTATTACATTTTGGTACCGATTAAATTAAAAGAGAAGGTATGTAATTAATAAGTAATTTCATATTAAAGTGTGTCTGTCTGTCTGCTACGCTTTAACGTAAAGGATGACTTAAATGACAAGGAAGCTTGGCAATGATTTGATCTAATGGCTCTGATAGTTTCTTATTTAAGATGATTATTTGCGAAATGGTGATAATGAAAAAAAAAACCCGCCTGAGTTTGCTGTAGGCTCTTCTCAGACAAGGGCGCGTTTGGAACCCTCGTAGCTTTAGTTTTAAGATACCGTTACTGATTATCACCATTATATTCTATAAAAAACTAGACGTCAATAACATTATTTGACTTTGACTAACGGCCCACCTGTTCAACCGATTTTGATCAAAGGACATTGTTCCGTCCCCGTCATAAAACATTGATTACTGGATTCAAATAAATACCTTTTTATACTTCAGAGCAGATTAAAACAACGGACACTTGCTTATTAATTACTTATTACCAAAAATATTTTCAATTTTGAGGTTATTTCAACTTTAACAATCAATCTGCTTTAACAAATAAATACCATCTTTATCCAATTGTAATAGAGCTGTAAACAGTATGAAAAGATTCGCCGTAGTTCATCAAAACCATTACAGATGGCGGTAAATATATTAAATTATTGTACTTTCAATAGATGGCGTTGCAAGATTCAGAATACTAGCGCACTTAGCACTTTAAGCTGCTTTTATCTTGTTCTTACGATACGGATCTAGCGCTTAAGCGGTGGTATAGCATATTATTTTAACTGGTAAGTTATTGATCTGTGATTATTAATAATCGAGAGACGGAAACGTATAGTAATCAATTTAATACCCATTTATTTATTTTGTAATTAATTTGAAGTGTCCGTTGAATTCTAATATTTGAAATAAAGGTTATAAAATAAGCTAAGAATTACTGTATATTTCAAACACGTGTTGATTCTTAGGCGAATTTGGTCAATGTCCTTTAGTACAGGGATAGGTTGTATCCCAGGGAAGGGCATAGGCATCATCTAGTAAGTGATCAGTGATTTATTATTGATATAAACTTTTAAAGTGCTCTGGAATGGTCAAGTGAATCTACTACTGGCTCGGAATGACTGTCCTACCAAGAAGAACTAGCAAGAAACTCGTTTGTTGCTATTCTGAAAAAATTGATATATAATTCCATGAATGTGTACATACTTATGCAACCGCAGTCCTAAACATTGGAGCGATTCGAATCCACGCTCTTTTATCATTTACATAACCTTCAACACTATACATAATAAGCTTTCTTCAGGAGCAAACTTTTAATGGAACAATACAATGATGGCAGCACTGCCTCAGTTATCATAAGTACTTATTATAATTATAATGTTATTGCAAAAAAAGTTCTCCTATGTAAATACTTACGAAAACACTATAGCCCATAAACTACCTTTACCTATGCTAAAACTGTTGCGGCGTGATTGAAGTATTCCAAACCATTAGCCATAGATATGTAAAGCACTTGTAAACGTTAATTTGTATAAGAAAAAAAAATCACTTTCGTATTTACAATGTAAGTAGGGACCTACCTTCTATTAGATACAATCGGTAGTTGCATCTAAGGTTGAATACCTTAACCTTACCTACTCCTAAACTCCAGCGGCTACTTTGAATAATATTGTTAGCTCCCCGGTCCATCATTCGAGGCCTATGTAAATGTAACGGAATTGAGTGTACCACGCCCCATATTATCTTTACCTACTCCACCCTGGGGGACTACTACCATCGCTTAAAGTACTACTCCAAAATGACAGCATTATGTCACGTACCTTGACGTCTATAAAATAAGCATTATAATTCTAAAACATTATGTACGGGAGCAGGTGATATGGCTTGACCGTAACAAAGGATGATCATCCTCCGAGCGGGTGATGTGCTCGGGGACCACTGGTCCAACGGTTCATCGTTGGAGGTCGTATATATAGCTTAATTCAGAGAACGCTTCGTAATCGTGAGTTGGGCTCTTCGTGGTCGCGTGAATCGTACTAGTAATGCCATCTATTGGAATATGTGCGGACTACGAAGACCGCCACATCACTCCCCTTCGAGTCTGGAGGGCGTCAGCATTCAGTTGAGCGGCGTTGCAAGCATCTAGAGAAGTGGCGTCGATGAACATTCAGGTAAGCGCTGCGTCGGGAAGTACTCAGTGAAGCAGCGTCGTACAACCAGGGTAGTGGCGTTGTAGGCTCATACTACTCTGAGGCTGTGTGACCCACTTGTGCGGCTGGTACTGGCGTCGATGGGCTGTGTACTGATATGCTGTTGCGTATCGACTATTGCTGGCCGCTGAGCGTGTGGCTCTGTGAGCGGCTGTGCCGGAACATCGGTCGGCGTTGCTGCGTTGGTTGCTGTGCTGCGTTGAGTTTTTGTCGTGCTGCATTGGATTGCTGTGCTGCGTTGTGCTGCTGTGCTGCGTTGTGATGCTGTTGTGTCCCGCTGTGCGTACTGATGATGCTGTCCTCGCTGCGATGACTGCAGGGTTTATATTGTGATGTACGATGTTGCTCAAGTCTGACGAGTGAGGGCGTGACGTCGGCTTGACGTGCGTCGGCAGGGGCTGTGACGTCACGTCGGCTTATTTTTGATCGTCGGTGGCGGCTTGGAGATCACGTCGGGGTCACCAATGTACGGGAGCGGGTGATATGGCTCGACCGTAACAAAGGATGATCATCCTCCGAGCGGGTGATGTGCTCGGGGACCACTGGTCCAACGGTTCATCGTTGGAGGTCGTATATATAGCTTAATTCAGAGAACGCTTCGTAATCGTGAGTTGGGCTCTTCGTGGTCGCGTGAATCGTACTAGTAATGCCATCTATTGGAATATGTGCGGACTACGAAGACCGCCACAATTATTAAAACAAAATGCCTTTAAGCGATGGTAGTATGCTCCCTGTTCTAATGTCAAATAATTTCTATAAAGATAGATTTAAACCAAAGGATCTAATGCTCATTCTATCTCCACACTATCAAATTCTCCTTGTGTAAACAGTGACAGAGCATTATTTCGTTGTTTTATCTTTGTTTGTGATTTTATGTAACGTTCTCAGAATGCTCGAATGTACTGACTAGTTCTTGTAATTTTTCATTCATGCTGTGAAGTTATTTTTATAGTGCTGGAAACTAATCAAGACACGCGGAAGCGTGTCCAGCCAAAGTTAAAAAAAACTGGCGAGCAGCACCATGTGTAATATATATCTCATAACTCATATATGAAAACTAGCCAAGCCAAAGCCTTAGTCTTCAACATTTTATACTAAGTTATAAGAAGAAATGATATTTTAAGTTGTTATAAAATATTATATGTTGTTATAAATAAATTTCAGGACTGACCATTGAACTTGGCACCCATTTAGATCTCACTTCTTTTGTCGCTGAAGTCAACAACCAAGGCATATATATCACAATTATGAATTTGGCTCTCATTTCACATTTATGTTTTTGATGGGATAAATAAATTGCAGGACTGACCATTGAACTTAGCACCCATTTAGATCTCACTTCTTTTGTCGCTGAAGTCAACAACCAAGGCATATATATCACAATTTTGAACTTGGCTCTCATTTTACATTTATGTTTTTGATAGGATTATTGTTTACACTAAAATATCAAATATCAAGAAATGAATGCTGTTGCTCTTTCTCTGGCTCTATATTCGTTTTTAAACCTCCTTTACCACCACTACCTCTACCACTAACTTTTAAGAAATATATGTGTTCTATAAACAACTAAATAACATGAAACCATCATAAGGAAATTAGCATGCCCATGAGAGTTCTCCAATTTTCTCAAATATGGCCGAAACCTCCCTCGATCGGAGATATTTTATATTCAGTGGTGGGTAAATTATATCGAAAGTAAGTAAAACTATAATAAAAAACTTGACATTACAATAAAGTGTTCATTCTTTTCGTACGTCAAAAAAGAAAACAATTAGAAAAAACTACTTCAAGGAAATCTTGCTCCTCGTAACATCGCTTTACATCTCTCGGCTGCGGAAATGAGCTCGCCAGCTTTATAAAAACCACCTTGCTACTATGTTACTACTAGAAATGAATGCTAGTAAATAATGTTGGTAAATGTTAGCTCATTCAGTTAACTTAATGCTAATCCGTATACACTAGATATATATACCTACCCGGCTTCTTACAAGTGGTTTTCTTCTAGGTATTAAGGTCAGTCGGGGCAAGCGCGTTATACTTTTCATAAAGTTGACTTTCATAGTAAATATATCAGTAAGTATCCATCAATTGGGCATTAAAGTGAATATTAAATTACGGCATATTTTCTCGCAATATGCACATACATAAATGGTGTAAATCGGATCATTTTTGTTGGAAATATTTATATTTGAAGTAAACTATACCCTGTGGACGCACTTTCCCAAAATGGGGGCAAGTGCAACACACATTCCAAAATAATATTATATATGGTCTTTTGACGTTTTGGTACTTTAAAAAAAAAAGCTGTAATCGAAGCAAACAAGACAGTCTATTTAAAATTTTATAACTACCAATGTAAGGTTTGAAATCTGTTGGCAAACACAAAAGGGGTAAGTGCGCCATACCTTTACTGGTCAGAGGCTATCAACCTTCATTGCCTAATATTTATTGAAGGAAGATTGGATCCTACCACTATTTTCACGTAAGTATATTTTTAAGGTGACAAAAATAATTGTAGACGTATTGTACTTATTCATTATTATTTTAAGGTATTATATAGGTACAAAATCAGACTTCAAAAATCGAAACGGTTTTCATTTTCGTGAGTAATAAGAAATTTTAAGGTAAGAGAATAAAAAAAATACAAAAAATATATTGACAGTTATTTTAATTCTCTTGCAAAACGTTTTTGGTAACAGCAATACAAGCATGGATTCAAACTATTTTTAACTATGGAACCCAATCTGTAACTCGAAAAATAAATCAGCTGCTGTTCCATACATTGGTACGTTAGGACATATTCTTCTACGGCTTCCGATAAAGTTTCCTTTGACCAAGACGGCCCTCCTTTTTTTCTCTTATAGTTACGAACCATATTAAAAAAATTATCTGAAATTAAAAAATATAACTATTCACTATTGAACAACAGTTTACATATATTTTAAAATGAAAAATAAAGTAAGTATAGTCCGACAAAAAAGAGTAGAAATAAATAACTAGCAATATCATCATGTCGTCTCTTTCAAATCAATGCGGATTAAAGGGGACGACACAATGGTGTAGCTAATTATTAATTTCTACTCTTTTTTATCGTATTGTATGGCCAAAATTCTACTTAATTAAAAAAAATGGGTCTTATAAACTTTTTCAGAGGTTGGAATCTGCCGATCATTCAAGTTCCGCATTAAGTCTAGGAACGGTGCTTCCACATCTGGCGAATGCGCAGCTCGCAAGCCACTCGCCGCGCGTGTTCTTTATAAGAGTATTGCATGAGTTATAAAAAAGAAATGCACCGAACACTTGCAGAAACTGAACACGCGCAGCTCGCGGGTGGCTTGCGAGTGGCTCGCGAGCTGCGAGCCACTCTGTTTTTTACTTCTCCTAGGTTTATTTCGGTATTCTTCGTTCGAAATTATTTTTTATAACATTTTACTAAAAAGGTTGACAATCCCCGACTTGAGGTAAGTGCGTCATAGCAACGCACTTGCCCCGACAAGTTTAGACGCACTTCACCCTTTAAGTTCAATATTACAATTAAATTATAACTATGTAAATTACAAACTATTTGGCTAAATAACAACAAAGGTAATGTTGACACGTAAAGTATAAGGATAATGGAGTAATCTTACCTTATTTTTAACTCGAAAAACAATGAATATCAATTTTTTTTCGACACTTGGGTGGGCAGCAGTCAACTCGACTTCACAGTACATTTGACACTAAAATTAAGATGGCGTTTTACGCCACGACGACACGTGTGTTACCATAAACAATTAATATTTCCGCCTAAATTTAGTTCGTACTTTTACACTGGATGGCATTAAGTTCAAATAGTTGCTTAGTTTACGTAAATTTGATGCCAGAGGCACTTGCCCTCTAGAGGCACTTGCCCCGACTGACCTTACCAAAAATGTCGAAAAACAACTATTTCATACTTGAACGATTGATTTTGAGATTTTTTTTGAACCAGCTATGAAGTTCCACCTTCCATTTCCGAACTGTTTATCAGATCTTTATTAAATTTACATATGGCCAACCTGACGGAAATAACCTTTCTAATTAGGAAAACATTGTCAAAATAAGGTGTAATTTGACGGAGTTATGAAGTAAAATCGTTAACAACCTTGTTAAAAACTTTAACCCTCTAACCTAAAGTAACTCCATTTCAGTGTAAATAATGTGTAAATAATTATATTTAGGGGCCACACTGCCAATGCAATACAGCAATATTACCCATAATGACAGTTTGATGTCACTTTCCTAAATTCTTATAATTCTAAAACACGCAAGTTAACAATAATGATACAATATGGCTTTAAACGTAGGCGGTATGGCCGCAGGGCTCATTCAATTACGTATTAGCACATAGCAGGTAATAGTACAGGTTTCAGCGTAAAGCCGTGACAAACAAAAATATTTTTAAAATCACTTCTATAAGAAAATTGCCTCGACTATCCTAAAAACTACATTACAACCATCGAAATTGAATGAGTACTAAAATTCTTTGTACCTACATCAATGATTACAACAGACTAGGAGCGAGTACTTTGAATAATGTTGTTAGCTTCCTTGGTCTATCATCCGATGCCAATGTAAATGTGGTGGATTGAGTTTACTGCGGCCCATATCCTCGCCTGCCCTGTTCTAACAGGAATTGGCTATTCCGTTCCGTTGGCTGTGCCGTTGAACTTTTTTTTATTCTTTATTTAGATAATGCCCGCGACTTCATCCGCGTGGATTTCGGTTTTTTGATTCCCGCGGGAAATCTTTAATTTTCCGGGATAAAAAGCCTATGTCCTTCCCCTGGATAGAAACTATCCCTATACCAAATTTCGTCAAAATCGGTTGAAGAGATAAATATTTTTGATTCCCGTGGGAATGCCCAACTGTGGGACGTTAATGAGCTTTAGTGGAGGTGGTGGTGTTGTCGAACATATCTTACTAATAATATTATTATGTGTAACTTTGTATATGTCACCGTAAAATTGTAAAAACCGTTAGATTATAATCTAACTAGTGAGATTGTAAACTGTCGAAAGATTACAATTTAACGCATTATTTTTTGTAGAAATCTCTGTTAGGTATATTAACCCGATAAAACCTGATTATTTTTGTCGAACCCTAACCTGACCTACAAGATAGAGACACGAAAAATATTTCAAAAATTGACACTCAGAACATTGAACGGTTCACAATCTTTCGACAGTTTACAATCTATCGAGATAAAAATCTTTAGATTACAGTGTAACGGTTTTTACAATTTTACGGTGAGATATATTTAAATGTTTGTTGGTCACGCCACAATAACTGAACTAATTTGGATGGGAGATGCCTTATAATCTGAATTAACCCATATGTCACATTAATAACCAGGAAAATAAAAGAGTTCCAGTAGGAATCATAAAACCTTAATCCACTTAATCTAGTAGATAACTTATAAACTAACGTTTCAAGGTTCAGTCTACTCGACTCCTAATCGAATAAAGACCTAACCGATCCCATAGAATGCGGTGTACGGCTGTCGCCGCGAGTGGAGAGGCATTCACGGGCTAAATCGCGAATACCTACCGCACAGGGGGTTACTACCATCGCTTATTATTTAAAAATGTAAGTTTAAAGTCACGTACTATGACGTCCTAAAAATAAGGATTATAATTCTACAACACGAACGTCAACAATATTAAAACAAAACGTGTTTAAGCGATGGTAGTTTGCCACCAGTACATGCACAAAGCCCCGCACTCGCCGCAAATTGAGTTACAAAACGATTCTTTCCCGTCCGCTCGAGCGCTCCTCAAACTTTCACAAAGGATTTTTGTTAGCACAACAAAATAATGCCACAGTTGAGGAGAGTAACGTGCATTATTATCCGTAAGGAATTACTTATTTATTTTATGCTTAAATGTAGGTTATGAAATAACCAATAATGCACTTGTTTATGTTTATCGCTTCCAAGTGAGCACGACTTTATTCGGATGTATGTATTATGTATGTATTTTGGATCGTTTAAGGACGTCCAAAATTATAAACTATCTCTTGCTTAAAATTTTGGAAGTGGTAAATTATTTAAAAATGTAAGTTTAAAGTCACGTACTATGACGTCCTAAAAATAAGGATTATAATTCTACAACACGAACGTCAACAATATTAAAACAAAACGTGTTTAAGCGATGGTAGTTTGCCACCAGTACATGCACAAAGCCCCGCACTCGCCGCAAATTGAGTTACAAAACGATTCTTTCCCGCCCGCTCGAGCGCTCCTCAAACTTTCACAAAGGATTTTTGTTAGCACAACAAAATAATGCCACAGTTGAGGAGAGTAACGTGCATTATTATCCGTAAGGAATTACTTATTTATTTTATGCTTAAATGTAGGTTATGAAATAACCAATAATGCACTTGTTTATGTTTATCGCTTCCAAGTGAGCACGACTTTATTCGGATGTATGTATTATGTATGTATTTTGGATCGTTTAAGGACGTCCAAAATTATAAACTATCTCTTGCTTAAAATTTTGAAAGTGGTAAATTACTTTGTTAAAAAATAGGTCAAAATATATTATGTATGGCACAAAATATAATAATATAGGTATCTGCATACGTACTCGGTATATGCATAATATCATGAAAGAGCATGCTTTGAAGTTGAATTTATACTCAATGGATTTTGTCCAATAGTGGAAGAGTGTTATCCAATCAGAGGTGATTGCGATCGTTACACTGTAGCTGTCAAAGATACGCGGTCGGCCTGCTGGAAAAATAAAAGATTTAAACTTTGGATACCGCCGGTCGCGTGGCACCAGGTGACGTCACCTCATGTTCGTTACCGCGCTTCATTACGACTCGCCCTCAAGGGTGAGGGTGAGAGCAATCCTCGTAGCCATTGTGACGTCTGCTTTGACTTTAATACGTAAAAACCATATAAATGTTTACACCATTTAGTTTTTTTTTATCCACTACAAGTTAGTCCTTGACTGCGATCTCACGTGATGGTAAGTAATGATGCGGTCTAAGATGGTAGCGGGCTAACCTGTTAGGGGCATGGCAGTTATATTAAAACCATACCCCTATTCGGTTTCTACACGGCATCGTACCGGAACACTAAATCGCTTGGCGGCACGACTTTACCGGTAGGGTGGTAACTAGCCACGGCCGAAGCCTCCCACCAGCCAGACCAAGGAAAATTCAGAAATTAGAAATTCCCAAATTGACCCTGCCGGGGATCGAACCCGGGACGTCCGCACGTTAAGACAACAGCGCTACACACTGCGCCACGGAGGTCGTCAAAACTCAAGTTACTGATTCTTTGTTTTTTAACCTTAAGAACTCACAAACACTCTAAAAATTCTGCGTAACACATTTTATATGTAAGTATGAAAATGTAGTTACCTTCCGAAGAAGATGCGTCACGGATGTCTGTTTTCTCCGTCACTAGTCTATCAGAGTTATAGCGGCTGAATCCATACGTCTGTCTGTCGTCGTAAACTTTTGACCAATTTTGGTATACTAAGGTTGCATCTTGGGGAAAGCTATCAGTTTTTTTATCTTAGAAAATCTAAAAGTTCACACGAAATTCTTCAAAAAAACAAATTTACGCGGATGTCATGGGCGTCCTCCATTTTGGCCCATTTTGTATTTAAAATATTTTTTAATTATTTTATACGCAATAAAAGACAGAAAGTACCTTTTTTATTTGAAAACTATTTTTAATTTCAGGTCGATAGCGTTAATACTGACTGAAATACGCAAGTGAGACATACTAACAAACGTACTATTTTCAAGATGATACGATACCTATGAAGAATATTGTTTTAAAATTCAGAACAAAGGACTCAAATCAAGATAAAGGATACAAAAAACCTATGTTAACTTAAAATAAAGTAGAATTTACTAGAATCTATTCAAATAGCTGTTCCTCTAACACGCAAGTAACAAGGCTTTGAGAACTCAATTCGGCCGCATTTACATAGGCATCGGCAGGCAGTGTGCGGAACTAACAGCATTATTCAAAGTACTGGCTGCAGTTTTTGTGATACAGTGTGAGGTCGCGACACTCGGGTTGAAGGATTAGACCTCCGAATGTACGAATAATGATTGTTTTTAACCGATTTTCATGCTATATTGTATTTTTTTAGAGCGTATTCTTTTGCTCCGAGGAGGTTTTCTTTTTTGAATACAAGTACGTGTTTCGTACTTAAAAAAGTTTGGATTCCACTGTCAATTCGGCTTTTGTTCATTATTTTAGTGTAATATTTGGCACTGTAGGCGGGAAGTCACTTATAAGCGGGATGTCCCGGGTTTAAAGAAAGGCCAGGGTCAATTTGAGAATTAATATTCTTTTCTGGACTGACCCAGTGGGAGGCTTCGGCCGTGGCGTTCCAATACAATGTGTTAAAGGCTACTTACGGGTTTTAAATAACTGAAATACCACTAGTATTACGCATTAAATAACAGACATCAGCTAAGAACACGTTCTCAAGTATCGGTCAATCTATGGTAAAAACGGTTTTAAGCATCTATGCTTAAAACCGTTTGTCCGATACTTGAGAAATTGTATATCTCTGGGCCACAGATTGCATCATCACCTACCACAAGGTGAGATCGCATTCAAAGGTAATAATAACATAACTCTTAGTGAAATAAAAAAAAACTATTGATCTCCGGAACACTTGCCAGATGCTACATTTAATTCTCGCTTTGTGAGGATCGACTCAATTTAAAGCTGAAACCGATTTGGATGGTTCTCGATGGCTCTCGATAAATCATTAGGAGCCTCATCTCATTAGCGATTTGTCTAAAGGACGCCCATAGAGTAGGAGCTAGCGGACAGTTTATTCAGAGTATTTCAATCCCAGTTTATCAATTCAATTTTGTTTTCCTTTAACCTTAAATCACCATTTTATATGGCAGCTTTATTTTCTACTACGATCTACCCTGTGGGCTAGTAAGTAATATTATGCCAATTCATTTGAAATGTTTTTTATTCAATTTATCTTTTTCAAGTGCTTTTGAATTGTCGAGTTAATCTAGCACTGCAACTGGTTTGAAATTCCATTCCTACCGTGAAGAGCCAGCAAGAAACTTCAATATTTTGTTTTTATTTAATTTATCACTTACAAATGCTTTGATTCTTCGAGTGAATATACCATTGCAACTGGTTCGAAATTCCATTTCGAAGAGCCAAGAAAATTTCTAATAATATTATGTTTTTATTCAGATACACATTTCAACTGGTTTTTAATTATTGAGTAAATCTACAACTGCACTTCGGAATGCCACTTCTACCGAGAAAATCCAGTAAGAGACTCGGTCGTTGTAATAGCCTAGCATTTAAGAAAAGGATGATAGTCCAGCAGTTTAGATGTTCGGCGTCCTGTTCAGATGTTTGGGGTTATATCTTTTGGCACGCACTTCTAAATTTCCTGAGTGATTTGCGTCTTAAGCAATTAAATATTACCGACTTACGAGGTGGACTATAGCCAAACTGAAGAAAATATTTTGTTTATTTTTAAAGCTCTAAAGTAAAACAGTTATTTTAACCAGCTCTTAGCTTATAAAGGACGCCCTATACAACGGTGAAGAGGCTCTCGTAGCTGTGACCGGCTTACATACATTTCCTTTCGATTGGTTAACGATTATCGATCGAGGCCCACGTGTTTTTATAACTACCTAAGTAAATTTAATTCGTCCCCGTAAAATCCCGAGGGAACTATTAGATTTTTCGGGTTAAAAAGTAGCCTTTGCAAATTATCTTTCCGAAATATGCAAATTTCATCAAATTCGGTCAAAAAGACGGGCCAAGATGATACCAAGTACCGACTATAAGTTGCTGTACTAAGTAAGACTAACTGGCCGGAACTAACTACTGACCTAGAACAGTCTTTGACTGCTATGTCGCAGGAAAAACCGGTTTCTACATGGCATCGTGCCGCTTAATCGCTTGCGCTTAAGCGCTTTGCGCTTTAATTTTAACATTTTGCAGGTTTCGTGGTAACTAGCTACGGCCGAAGCTCACCAGGCCAGACAAGAGAAAATTCAGAAGTTACATACACCTGAATTTACCCCGCCTGGGATCGAGCCCGGGACCTCCCACTTATAAGACCACATCGCTCACAGCCAGGGCTAGGTCATCTAAATGAAGGTCGTCGTAAAATATCTTTTAAAGGCAGGATGTCGAAACATCAAGATACCCTTCTAATCGTTAAAAAAAACTAGCTGTCAAAACCACAGATACTGTCCAAAGTACTTACCTAATTTAGGTGTTCGTGGGATATGAATGCAAGTGAAAATAGAAAATTGTCGGAAAGTGTGCAAATTGGCGGAACCCAGCGGGCGCCCCCTCTGGTCACCGCGGGGAGCCCGGGTTGCTTGAAGCCTCATTAGGGCGCCATCGTTTAGGTGCTTCAAGAAATGTTTTGAGAATGTATATTTACTCTATACTTTATCTTTTTAAAACAATAACTGATTAGTGTTTTTGTGTTAGGGACTCTTTAAAGGACTTTTTGAAGTCACAAGGATGACTTCAAAAAGTTTTCGTTTTCTTGAAGATCCCGTTGGAAATTTTGTACTTTTGAAACGTTAAGAGAACTTAGACAAGTTTGGAATGCCATTTCTATCGAGAAGAGCCAGCAAGAAGTACGGCGGTTGCTCTTTTGAAAACATTGGTACTCAGACTGTGACATTTGAGACAGACTCGTGAAAAAATCCAGCTGCGAAATAACTGGCTTACGTATAGCGCTAAACGGGGAGCGCCTGACCAATTATTCGACACCCTATGAATAGGAATCCTAATTAAAAAATTCGGATTTTTTCCTATACTTGTGCTATGAGACCTTGCTTGTTGCCGAATTTCATAATTCTAGGTCAAAGGACATTTAGGTTTCGATTTATTGGCGAGTGTCAAAAATATGCATATATATTTTTTTTAAACGGCGTCATATCTTTTGATTGCGTTGATTAAGAAGCTTGATTTTTTTACAGCTCCAAGGAACCGTAGACCTAAGTTTTGGTATTAATTTCAACTTGATACCTCCACGCGTTTCCGAGAATAAGAGCGTTGAGAGAAGAGAGTTAGAAGGGTTATTTTTAGGGAGCGGAACCCTAAAAAAGTAATTAATTACAGTAGGTACTAATTATTAATGTAAGTTTAGTTACTTATGTACCTACTCTTTTTCAGCCACTAACAATGCAGTTTTAGAATAATAAAATTGTTATAAAATCGACCGCCACACTGGGCAAACGGGAAAATTTATTACAGCAATCCGATTTTAGACGAACTATCTTAATAATATGATTTATCAATATTATTGTTTGCGCCACAGTTAGTCTGTAATTTAAGCCGGCTGCCCCGCTCGATACGAGGCTTAGTTTGACGCGTGGCAGATTTATGGGCTCTCAAAATTCGACCATTTTAAGGCTCGCTCACCCGGTACGACTGAAATGGTTTTCCGTGCATTTTCCGGGGTAAAAACTAGGTAGTATAAATGAAATTCTTCGTAGAAATACAGTACATTATATATTTCTATGCAGTCCAAATCTTCTCTCTCTCTCAGCGTCGTATTCCCCATTGCTGAGAGTCATGACCACTTTCCATTAATCACACAATGGCAGGGGTTTTCTTGGGATAATAATGCAGTGGGTTCCCAGGTCCTTCCGCAAAGACAAAGTCATATTTATATTATAAATACGAAAGTAATTCTGCATTCTGCAATGGTTTGTTCTTCAAACTTTTCAACCGATTTCGACGAAATAAGGTTCGACATAGGTTATCTTTTTATCCTTGAAAATGAAAGAGTTCTCGCGGGAATCATAAAACCTTCAAGGTCTAACCCCACTTGAGATGCACGGAGCAGCGCGATACGTAACGGCAAACTCCATAAAAACCCACACAAAGAATACTTACGCGCTGAGCCTCTGTAGCTCCACGCTAGACCTTAACTTAGACCTAGCTAGTACAAAATATGACCAAAACTGCCCTCTTGAGCCTCTGGTATCTGCCAAGCTTTTTCCTGTCGCGCTAACGTGCGCGTTACATAAACAGTGACTTTTTGTCCACCAGAGTTTTTTTTCTCCCTAGTGTATTTTCGAATTCAATGCGCAAACGATCGCTCTTTGAGTCAAATTGATAATAATTAGTAATCTCATTAGTCGTCGGAAATTTGGTTCGAAGTTTCGAGTGAAAAGTTCCATTCCTATAATGTTCGCGATGACTCAAATTATTGGAAGTAATGGGCCTTTCATCGGACTTAATGTCGCTATCTTTTGTTAAGATCTTCTCTACTTATAGGTATAATCATTATTATTGGTTTGAAAATGCTGATTGAAAATTTAACAAAACATTTCAATATTTATTTTCCAACTATATGATACCCGCGACTTCGTCCGCGTGGATTAAGGTTTTTGATTCCCGCGGGAAATCTTTAATTTTCCGGGTTAAAAAGTAGCCTATGTCCTTCCCCGAGATACAACCTATCCCTATACCAAACTTCATCAAAATCGGTTGAACAGATGGGCTGTGAAAGCGTAGCAGACAGACAGATAGACAGACAGACAGAAACACTTTCGCATATTTTATAATATTAGTATGGATGTAGCACATCCATCCCATACTTGCACGGATGGGGTTACCTTAGACAGCATTATGCGTAAAGTAGGTACACGTGCGAGTTGAATGCAGAGTATATGTATGTGTCACCATACATAATCTCTGCATTCAACTCGCGCGCGAATTAAAGATGTTATTATATAATTATATACTTAAAAGTAAAAAAAATACACTTAGTTCAAAATTGATGTGCAGGTTTGTCGGCAATCATCTTGGAATGTATCATACCTAAAATCCATCCATACTAATAATATTAATTTAAAGTGCGTTTTTCTGTCCATCTTTCTACTGCGTGTCTAAAGCTCATTCTGATCAAAAGTTGAGGACATCCTCTAGTCCTAATTATTATGTCAATTGAATAAAATAGCCGATATGATGGAGTTTATTATTATTTATTAGCCACGGTCATATGACAAAACAGCGCCAATTTATTTTTCAAGTTGCTTTTAAAGTTCAAGATACTAGTCAACACTCAACATTGGGGGTAAGTCAACAAAACACAAAATCCGCCATCTTGTTCTGTTAAATTCAAATCATTGTTGCTTCGGAACAGCTTAATGCAATTCAAATTCGTATTGTCTCCTCTCGCCTTAATGCATATTAAACAGTAAACAGTTTGCCTTTGTATTTACTCCAAGGTCAGTTAAATAGAACAAGTCAAACGGTTTTGACGACCTCTCTGGCACAGCCATCGAGCAGCTAGCGGTCAAAAGTTTGGTACTCGTTTAGACGCCAAGTGTCAATCGGATTCTCCGTCGTGTCGGATTTTCCGTGCTATTGGGCTATGAGAGTAAAAGAACAGAGAGCGCACCTAGGCACGTATGCGCACACACTTGTGCACTTTCATCTCTCCGCGCTCAGATGGCTAATCTGTCTGGATATAGGCCACCGTGGCTGAAATTCGGTATATAATTTAATTCTCATCTTATCTCGATATTCTTGTGGTATAGATAATATAATAAACACTATTATTAGGTAGATAGATATTACGTAATAGCAGGTATTTAGGAGTTGGTAATTAACGTACGTATGGCTGATTGCAGGTAGACATTAACATTACTGTTAATTGTTATGCTTTATATTATGCAAAGCCGCTGCAAAGCCTGATCCGATCCGATCAGGTTAGGTAAATGCTGGGTATCTTCGGATTTAAACCTAATTAATATTAATCAGTAGACATCAGATCAGATAGTATAGTGCTTGTATGGCGGCCTCGTTGAACGACCCCTCATTAGGTGAGGTGGTAGGTGGACGGACGATCTCAAGCGAAAATCTGGGAGCCGCTGGAAACAAGCTGCACAAGACCGTGTTCTGTGGAAATTCATGTAGGAGAACTTTGTCCAGTAGTGGACATCTATAGTTTGAGACAGCAACGAGTAGACATAATGATAGACACAGATCTCTTTTACGGACTTCGTGGTCGTGGTCTGGATCCAGCGGCTGCCTTCTTGCTTTTTGTCATGTAATCCATTTTTTATTTCCCTTGACTACGATCTCACCTAATGGTAAGCGATAACACAGTCTAAGATGATAACCAGCTAATCTGTTGTTGCGGGGTATGGTAATTTTACTAAAGCCCAATCCCCCAATCGGTCATCTACAAGGCAAAGTACCGAAAATATTCTTACCTTTCCTCAGCCAAAGCTTCTCACGAGTTTTGTAGCATTGTCGCGTTTAAACAGAACGTAACGTAATAAGTTACGTTATAACGCTACACGTATTAACGTTAGTTTTGTAAAGAAAATCCTACATATTTTGTGTATTATCCAAAATGTGGTAATAGCTTAAAAGCAGATTGAAAATAAATTACCTAGGAGAAGGGTCCTAAGCAGACGCCCGATATATCGGCTATACATTTAAATGCATCTAAATTTCGGGACGTGCGGGTCGTCTTGTTCGACACGGCTTTTATCTCGGGTTTCAATCAGTTTTTTATACTTTTTGCCAGCCCCCGGCGGATGTTATCATGGTTTAGCAATAATACAGTGCAGGCATGAACAAGCTTCGCCTAATTATTATTGGAGTAATGCTTGGTAGTTGCATTTTGGCATCACATCGCAAGCGGATCACGCATGGAGTTTAAGAGATCCTTTAAACACTACCTCCTTCTTAATCGTAAATTTGTAAATCTCCTACTGTCTAAAGAGGGATGCAATTTGTCGTACGTCAAAGTTGCCTAAGTACTTGTGCGCATTCTTTGCCGAATATGTGTGATTGAGATTGGAAAAAACTTGAGGTTAAATTCACCACGGCTGCGAAGTGGTAGTTGGCAATATTATGCATTTATCATCATCAGTTCGAACGCTTTTTAAGTATTATTAACAGGCAAAGTGCTATGTCTGATTACAAGCTGTTAGCTTGCTAAACTGTGTTACTGTCGTCTTGCGTGCCCTCAGCCTTTTTCGTAGTTGATTACCCCCCAAAAGTTCCTCTACAGACTGCAAATAGGAAGCCCAACGTAAAAAAAATCACTGTCACATACTATAGCAACGGCTGGTATCAGTGACAGCGGTAATTCGTGTTAAGAAATAATAAATGTAAAACGTAGTCATAACGTTAATTAGTGATGCAATGAAACTAGATTCTAAAGTAAATTTTCATCAAGCAACTAATATTCCAATAATAAAAATTAATTGTATCAGATAGATCCAATAAATGATGACATTAATGTAAATTGCTGAGGTACTACATTACATACTACACTATACCTATATTACCCATATGTAATTTTTTTGCACTTAGGTACCCTATACAAAATGTGCATAGGGTAATAGGTACCATCTACAGCTGCCACCTACTGGATCTTGCGGTTGCGTATAAACTCCTTTATCCTCTCATTGAATATTAATGGTTGAGATATACCAGAGTCATATTGGAACAAATTAAGCCTCTAAACAGCATCACAATAATTCAAAATACCGCACCGAATTAATCAGCCATGCTAACACCTGAAAGATCACGTGTCGCCTCGCCCGCTTGCAGCTAGTCTGGCTAAGGGTACGCCAAAACGTAAGCGGGAGAGCTATGATCACGAAAAAAGTCGGCCTGAATAATCATTTAAGCTTGCTAACTATTTTAAACCATAGATTAAAGAAGAAAACTGCGATAACAACTATGTATGTCATACAAACTTCCATACTAGAAGCTTGTTTTTAAGTTTGTTAACGAGCTGTTGCTGATTGAGTTGTCATCATCCCTATTGCCGACTGGAGTGTGACATACGTGCTTAGCGATGAAATTGTGACAACAATTTCATCGCATGTTATTCTCCTATTGATTAGATCATTTGTTCCTTGTTACCTTAAAAACGCTAATCGCTCGCACAGTGGCCCCGCCTAAGCACCCGCGCCGTCCTCACAACGCATGTTAATCAGACAGATCACGGCTAATTGCCAGCTGGCACAGTGGCCCCACCTAAGCACCCGTTCTATCTCAGCAGCGACAACGTATGCTATTTAGACAGTTGCATAAATACCGATTATCGATCAAATTATCATGTTTCAGCTTATTGAAATACTTGAATTAGTAATGTATTGATTAGGTAATAATATGGTCTTTTTTGTAGCCCTAAAACGCTAATCGCTCGCACAGTGGCCCCGCCTAAGCACCCGTGCCGTCCCGACAACGCATGTTAATCAGACAGATCACGGCTAATTGCCGGCTGGAGTGTGAAATGCGGGCTTAGCGATGAAATTATCTGCAGTTTAACGTTGAGCTATGGTTGATTAATGGCCGCCATGTAATTCCTCGCAGGATGACGTTTGGTATTTACTCATGTACCAAATGATGCCCGCGACTTCGTCCGGGTTTTAGTGTTCCCCGGAACGGCCCATCTTTTCAACCGATTTTGATAAAATTTGGTACAGAGATAGAAGAACAAAGGCTACTTTTTAACCTGGAAAATTAGAAAGATTCCATAGGAACACAAGAAATTGTTCCACGCGGACAAACTCGAGGGCTTCATCGAGTCATCTCATCCATCCAGTTACCGACTTGGATCAACTTTGCTAAACAATAGCAATCGACTGATATGCGTTGTGGCAACTAGGCCACTCGTCCATTCTATTCTGGGCGGTATATCCGCCCAGAATAGAATGGACGAGTGGCCTAGTTAATTAATTTTTATCCCACTTTTTTTTTTAATTGAAAATAATACAATAGAACTTAATGCCAGCTAGCCTGACCTAATAACTATATAAATCATGCCCGTGTGGAATGGTGGCAAGAATGCTGGCTGTATTTCCGCGCTGGACAGC
The DNA here is from genome assembly GCA_964035005.1 of Erebia palarica. Taxonomy (NCBI): domain Eukaryota; kingdom Metazoa; phylum Arthropoda; class Insecta; order Lepidoptera; family Nymphalidae; genus Erebia; species Erebia palarica. The sequence continues at coordinate 17,951,103 of OZ035989.1, forward strand.
CAGGCTGATCCTTTGCGCAAAAAATGAGCCAGCCCTTCAGTCAACAGAACAACAAAGAAAAACAAAGATTTCAAACAACTCTTCAAAGAAAATCTGAGTCCAAGTGGATGAAGTCACATCATCAGTCTAGTCTATGAATGAAATGAAACGAAAATGTAGCTGACTGCTCACAAATATATATTCTTTTAGTATTACTTTTTTTCAACAAATTAATAAAGTGAAATTAAATGGATTGCTGAAAGATTTCCATCAGATATTTAGGTAATTTTATTTATGAATAAAAGCCTTTCATAAATAATATTCTAGACTAGACTTCTTTGTCTTTGAGGTTTTATATTTTCGGTTAAATGTATATTTTATTTTTCCAAGTCTAAGAAAATATTAATAACCATTTTACTTGTAGGTGAATTTCTTCGTCTGCATTTTAAAACTGTAAAAAATATTTTTTTAAATGTTAAAAGTTGGGTAAATGGCAATGTCAGGAAAAATAATGTTGGCAAGTAGATATCTATTATAAAATCTTGTCAGAAAAACCTAATACCTACTTAATTACTCAGTACCAACTAGCCCAGAGTTAAGAAGTTGGCGGTGATTCACTCCCTTGGTGAATCACCGCCAACTTCTTAACGCCTCGGAGAGCAAGTATTATTTAATGCGCCTAATCTCTCTCTGGTTGTGTCGGATTTTCTGTCCCATCAGGCTATGAGAGTAAAGGATCAGAGAGTGCACCTGTGTTTGCGCACTAGTGCACTATTCGTGTCGTGGCCGAAATTCGGTCGGGAGGACGTTATTATTTATTACTAGCTGATGCCCGCGACTTCGTTCGCGTGGTTTAAGTTTTTTGATTCCCGCGGGAACTCCTTAATTTTCCGCCTTCCTTATAAAAAGTAGTCTATGTCGCTCTCCAGGTCCTCAACTATACCCATACCGTCCATCGGTTGCTCCGTTGCGGCGTGATAGAAGGACAAACTAACAAACAAACAAACTTTCGCATTTACAATATTAGTATGATTGATCGAGCGAAGCGAATGACTCTGAGTCTACGTGAGTGAATTTGCACTGGTCCGTCAGTCCGTCTGTGAGGCTCTGACAGACTGACGTCTGTCAGAGCCTTACAACTTCTGAATTACTAAACGTTATTACTTCAAATTTAAATATAATATGTAAACCGATGGCCTCCAGCCGAATATGGCTTAAAAACTTATAGAAATCTTTATTTCAGGTGGGCTATCATATAAGCAAATGCGAAGTAAAATATTTTCTATAGCGTAACATTGGGTTCCGGTATATCATTTTAAAGAAAAATTATTTTAAAGAATAGAGTACAAAATTTTTTTTCCCTCCCCTAAAATTTACGAAATGGGGGGCTTTCAAAGTCGAGATTTACGTCCAAAGTTGATCCCAGAACTCATAATTTTCTGAAAGGCTGAGCCTGAAACTTGACAATTATTTGAATTAAATCCTGTACTTGAACAACAAATACTTAAATAAGAAGGATAATAAGGCTAGAATATAATATAGGAAGAATAATAAATACTTAAATAAGAAGAATATTATAAGGAAACGAAATTATTTAATTTTAAATGAGCTTCAGTATTTTAAACAGAGCTTCACAACGATGTCAATAGATGGCGCTCTGTAAAAGTTTATTCGTTTTTCTAATAACTCTTTAGCTCTTTTGCATCTACTGTTAAAACTAACTATTAGTTAACTATTAAAATATATAATATCTTATGGATACTGCGAGGTCTCAGTTCGGGGCGAACGACTAGTTTAATCTAAGCTGTGGTTCTATATTTTATATCAATGTAACTTAATAAAGCGTTACACACACCACGAGTTTCTCCAAGCAAACCACCCATTCAATATATCGAATATAATAAAAACACTCAATCTCAGGCGGCGCGGCGGTTTCAACCAGTATCGAGGTATTGCCAGTAATAACGATTTGTTGCGATAATAGACAGCGCCGCGGGTGGCCGGTCTGCGCACCGTAATTGGCAACCCCGCTGTTTTGGGCCTAATGACGTTTTTAACGAACTCCGTGGCGCAGTGTTGAGCCTTAACGTGCGGAAGTCGCGGGTTCGATCCCCTGCAGGATCAATTTGTGAATGTATAATTTCTGAATTTTCTCTGGTCTGGCCTGGTCGGAGGCTTCGGCCGTGGCTAGTTACCACCCACCGATAAAAGACGTGCCGCCAAGCGATTAAGCTTACCATCAGGTGAGATCGCTGTCAAGGGCTAACTTTTAGTCGATAAAAAAAACGTCATGAAACGCACGCAAAAATACATCATTGTAACCACTGCTTACATTGACTTAAATATGATATGCAGCAATATTACTAAAAAAACAGTTTGATGTCATGTACCTTGACGTTCCTAAAATCCATACTTATTTTATAAATGCAACAGTTTTTCTGTCTGTCTGTCCGGCTGCTACGCTTTCACGGCCCACCTGTTCAACCGATTTCGATGAAATTTGGTACAGGGATAGTTTGTATCCTGGGACGGGATATTGGCTATTTATCCCGGAAAATTGAGGAAATCCTGCGGGAATTGAATAAACTTAATCCACCCTGACGAAGTCGCGGGCATCATCTTGTAAGGATTATAATTCTAAAACACGAAAGGTAATAATCATGAAACAATATTGCTTTAAGCCAAAGGGTTAGCAGTATGGCCCCAGATGGAACAGAAAGAGTGCTTACAAGTCATAATTAAAAATATTAATAAAAAACATCTGCTAAAACGAACTAAAAAGTTAAAAATCTAAACTAATCTAGTTAAATTAGAATCTTATTCACATTACTATTAAATGATATTTTTTGTGAATCACTGAATAATGGAGTATAGTGTTATATATTTTTGGAATATACTCATTATTTTTTAAATGATGATTATAATATAGATAATCCCATTTTCAAATATTTTTTCAAATTAAATCTTTAATGCGGGCCCCATCAATTTTTTTTTAATTTTACTAGCTTAGGTCACCCGGAATATGCTAGGGATTCTTAACGATGCCTCATTTATCAAAGTCGGTTCAGGCGTATAGAAGTTATGGTGGAATATACAAACTCACATACATACAAACATACATACATACATACATACATACATACATACATACATACATACATACATACATACATACATACATACATACATACATACATACATACATACATACATACATACATACATACATACATACATACATACATACATACATACATACATACATGAACCCTGAAAACAATATACCTACTCCTTTTTTCAGACAGTCGTATAAAAATACGGCAGTGGGACGTTAATGGGCTGTAGTGATAGTGTTAGCGGATTCATGAAAATTTGGAGATTGCAATAGGTACTGCATTAGGCCCATACTTATTATCCATCTATCGTCAATTAAATCACGTTAATAATAAAAAAAACATCATGCATCGAAAAAAATTGCAGTAGCTGCGATTAATATTTCACACTACACATATTATGCACAAAGTTTAATACAAACCTAAAATTTCACACCAAATATTATTCTCTCTGACGTTTGGAAATATTATGTGCTCTAATATTTCATACTAGTGCTGCGAATATTTGCTCGCAATCAGACGGGTGAAGACAGTTTGCATATTGCCGCAGCGCGCCACCTGCGGCTCACGTGCCCGCGCGTCTCAATGAACAGTGTGCTCATACCTTAACGTAGCGTTGGCAAAACAATAGGCATGATGACAGTAACCAAGAATCAATTAAATTATGAATTTACCTAATGAAATAGGATTCATGGATTAGAGCAAAGCATAATTAATTAAAACATTTAAAAACACGACTGCCATGCCAAAAAACGAACTAAAAAGTTAAAAATCTAAATTAATCTAGTTAAATCACTGGATATTGAACTTATATAGTGTTTTATATTTTTGGAATCTACTCATCATTTTCTAGATGATGATTATATAGTTAATCTTATTTTCGAATTATTTTTTTCAACTTTAGACTTTAATGCGGGACCATGGTCACCCCATAATTTTTTTTTAAATTTTACTAGCCTGTGTCACCCGGAATAAGCTAGGGATTCTAACGATACCACATTAACCAAAATCGGTTCAGGCGTTTAGAAGTTATGGTGGAATATACAAACTCACGTACATACATGAACCCTGAAAACAATATTTATTATTACTATTAACAAAAAAACGTATTTATTTTTCTATTTCGAGTGAGATTGCTATTAATTTTGATAAAATACAGCAACCGCTATAATGGATTAAACACCGAGAAGCGAATGACAAGAATATGAAGCATACTGTTGTTTACTGCACAGTGCACAGAGTACATTGGTAAAAACAATAGTGACGTCACAAACGACGCCATGACACCGGCGAGCGTTTTGGCGTGAATTTTAAAATTTTAATTTCATATGCCAATTTTATCTACCAAACCTTATTTTTCTGCCGAAATAATATATTTATTCGAAATAGTAGATACTTCCGAACAATATCTGACTATTTTTCAAAATCAGTCATGTCTATGCCTATTCTATAAGTAACAAACTAGCTGATAAATGATAAATAAATTATTTATTTAATTCATGTAGGACAACTTGTGTCACTTAAGAAACGTTAAGACTACCCCCGGTTCGGAAAGGATTCTACTGAGAAGAGTCGGCAAGAAACTCAGCAGTTGAGAGCCGGCAAGAAACGCAGCAGTTGATGCCCGCGACTTCGTCCGCGTGGATTGAGGTTTTTTTGGTTCCCGCTTTGACTCTTTAACGTTACAGGATAAAAAGTTGCCTATATTATACAAGACTATATTCTATATCTGTGCCAAATTTTATCCAGATCCGTTCAGCCGTTCTGGCGTGATTGAGTAACAAGCATGAATCCATCCAAACATTCACATTTATAATATTAGTATAGAAGTATACAAATAGCAATCCATAAAGAATAATCCATACTAATATTTATTATTTGTGAAATAACATAAATGCGAAAGTCTGTATGGATGTATGGATGTATAGATGTATGGATGTATGGATGTAAGGATGTATGGATGTAAGGATGTATGGATGTTTGTTACTCAATCACGCCCCAAGGGCTGAACGGATCTGGATGAAATTTGACACAGAGATAAATTATAGTCTGGAATAGTACATAGGCTACTTTTTATTCCGGAATATTAAAGAGTTCCCGCGGGAACCGGAAAAACCTCAAACCACGCAGACGAAGTCGCGGGCATTCACTAGTTCACTTAGTTCACTAGTTATAAGTGCGAATGTGTGTCTGCTACGCTTTCATGGCCAAAATATCAGCAAAACTGCAATAACGCAATGTGCCCCGAACAATTATGTGTTTGTAAGACTTAAGTACTGAGTTTTTTTTGCTGGTTCTTCTCAATGAAATCCGACCCGTGGTGGTACACTCAAATCAAGACGCAGCAAAGGTATGAACCTAGATACAAATTTTCCTACTTGAAATAAATTTTGAGCTTAATTAATTAGTAACAAACATTTCTCGTTTCTATATTTTGTTTGCTAACCGTACGAATATAGCTGAACTATTGTCTCAGCCTCTCATTGATTCGGATCACACCTGCTTAACTCAACACATGCTTAAACGTGCCGTTCATTAACGTGCTGAGATGTATTGATTTTGAATATAAACGTAAGACGTAGAACTTACTCTTGGAAAACCCATTCTTAGAAAAACCTACACATTTAAAAGTTCGTGGGAACTCTCTGAATTAGAAAGAAAGAAAGAAAGAAAAAGTATTTATTTGGAACCACAATACAATTACTATAGTAGAAAGATATGAGACAGAAATATGAGTTGTGTGATCCCAAAATGGACTCCACTCAGCATTATGCTATGACTGTGGTTCGAGCACAGACACAGCGCTGGTCTTCCGTGGATCCACAAGTTTCGGACGAGTTAGTACTAGAAAAATAAAATACAAAGATGTTAGGTAATTCAAAATCGGTTAGTGTAACGTAACGAAGCTAAACTATCGCGATAAAGTAAACAGGGTATAAAAAAGATAAACTGAAATAATAATGTACTTATTATGATAATTATATACATACAACAATAATAATAAAATAATAAATAATAATAATGGTAATATATGTAAGTATGGTGATATAAGCAGCGGCTACTCCACAACTTCACCCTTTTGCTGACATAACAATAGCTTTCTTAATTACGGGGGACGGGCATAATTTTTTATTATGGATTACTAGCTGAAGCCCGCGACCGCTAGCATACTTAAAAGAGTGGTTTAAGTATTCTTTTAACTCCGGGAACTCCTTAATTTTCCAGGATAAAACTTAATACATAAAACACTCTCCAGGTACTCAACAATGCCCATGCTAAAAATCACGTCGACCCGTTATTCCGTTGCGGCGTGATTGAGGAACAAACAAACAAACAAGCACACTTTCGCATCTATACTAATATTATAAATGCGAAAGTTTGGATGGATGGGTATATGGATGGATGTTTGTTACTCTATCACGCCCGAACGGCTGAACAGATCTGGATGAAATTTGGCAAAGAGATAGATTATTGTCTGGAATAACACATGGGCTACTTTTTATACCGGAAAACTAAGTAAATTGTTAATTAGATAAAGTTAATTCATACTTTTACTAATATTATAAATGCGAAAGTGTCTTTGTCTCTCTGTCTGCTAGGCTTTTTCGGCCCATCTTTTCAACCGATTTTGATGAAATTTGATACAGGGATAGTTTGCATCCTACTTTTAATCCCGGAAAGTTAAAGAGTTCCCGCAGGAATCGCAAAACCTTAATCCACGCGGATGAAGTCGCGGGCATTATTTTTAAAGGGGGGGAACGCATCGATATATATTATGTAGGCCCTTTCATAGAAAAAAAATGGGCGGCCGACCTGTGAAGCGTGCTCCACACCTGTCCTTGTCCCACGCGCTGTAGCGCTGTCCCGCTTTTCAGACTAGATGGCGTTAGTAAATTAGGTCCACATTCTTTGTTTGACAGGGCCCGTCTATGTAAATTGAGGTCGTTGGGGGAACGTAAAGGAAGTGATAAATCCCCATCTCGAAATAAAAATTTAATAAAACAGACACACTATTCTCAATTGTAATATTTGTATAGATGCATTTAAATATCAGTAAGTTTAATATCTTTTCACGTGTAACGATTTGGCACGTATAGTAAATATTTGCAGCTTTCTAACCGGAACCAGTTAATCAGAAGTAAGGCAAGGTACGGGGAAAGATAAGAAAACTTAATAAGATAGGTCTTTCAGATCGCTTCCGCGACGGCTGTCTCACGAACACCATCTTCTTACCATTGTTACCTCTCTTCCAGACAAGGTTTTTACCTTCACCGCCTGCGACCTATCCGCTTTGGGCTTGGTGTAAGTTATTAGCGGCAAAATGCAAAAAAAGATAGTGAAAACCATACTATTATCTAAAATGCGAAATTGTGTTTGTAAGTTCGATTTTCTGTCTGCTATGCTTTCACGGTCCATCCGTATAACCGATATTTCATTATAATGATATAATAAGTATTTGTTAGCTATATTTACTATGTGTAATTTCCTTGATATAATTTCTTGATTTCATATTATTTATTATAGTTTTATATTTTTTATATATAGATTTATTATCGAACAGCGAATATGATTAATGTTCATAATATAATATGAAAACTTTAATTTGGTTTTGTTTTACTTTATAGTGTTTGTTACTGTGACGTCACCCGGGTCACAGCTGAAAACCAGCGCCTTGCTTTGTATGCAATTTATTGCATGCAAAGCAGGGCTTGACTCCCTTGGGGCGCCCTTAGGAAGACGTTGCCACCCGCGGGCATCAGCTACTAATTAACAGAGTCCTCTTAACTGTTTTCAAAAAATGTAATCGCTATTGAAGTAAACATCTTACCAGTTAGACCACACGCTATAAGCTCCGGTCGTGATCTCTGAATAGTAAGATCTCTTTGAATACACGCCGGGGTGCAATTGACGATGGGATCGCTAAGGCGGTACGAGCACGCTTTTTACCCACTTTTTACACGCCGTTTCTTCTAGTTTACTTAATCTATGACAGTCTTTGCAGAGAGAATAGTATCTTTTTTGCTTTATTCTTGTTCTATGACAGACTTTCTGATAAAATAGCTTTGTAAAGTAAGGATTTCCGTTTGTACTGTAAATTGAGAGAGTCGTTTCTTAGATGGCATATTGAATTTCTTCGAAGTATTATTAGAAGTAGTAATAGCTTAGTGGTTAAGACGCCCGGTTTTCTATAAAAGTGGTCAGGGGTTCCAAATATCACTTGCTTTAACTGTGAAGGAAACCTGCATGCCCTTATAGGTTCTTCATAATGTTCTCATAGGTTTGTGGAGCCGGTCAATCCATGCTTGGCCATCGTGGTGGATGTATGCTTAAGCCCTTTCTCTTTCTGAGAGAAGATTCGTGGTCAGTATTAGTGACTAGTGAGCCATAATTTAAAAAACTAATCATTGGCCACTGACCTTGAAAGTAACTCATTTTCAAGCAACACCCAAGCCCTCAATCACGCCTGAAATCCATTCCAAGCTTTCAATACGGGAATAGAAAACTCAATACTCAGCACCGGTAATGAAAAATTCCAGCACCTCACACGATCCGGCTAACGAAGCTCACCTGTATTCAAAGAAATAAAATCCCATAATGAGCCCGCACTCAAAGCACACGTCTCGGCGGCCTTTCTGGAAATTTCTTTTAAAATAAGGAGCCGAGACGCTTGTAAATGAATCGGGCTACCTTACATACCTGGCGCAGTCGGTAGGATCCAAATATAAAATATAAATAAACCACTGAAAGGACTCCGTACAAGGAAATGAACTCGTGCGTTGATTTTGAGATATTTAGTGTCTTTGTAGACGCGCCACAATCACAACCACGCTCAGTGGTAAAAATGTTGTCAAGCACAAATTCTATAAACGACTGCCTGAAAAAAGGAGTATATTGTTTTCAGGGTTCATGTATGTATGTATGTATGTATATATGTATGTATGTATGTATGTATGTATGTGAGTTTGTATATTCCACCATAACTTCTATACGACTGAACTGATTTTGATAAATGAGGTATCGTTAGAATCCCTAGCTTATTGCGGATGATATAGGCTAGTTAACTTTAAAAAAAATTGATGGGGTGACCATGATCCCGCATTAAAGACTAAAGTTGAAAAAATATATTCGAAAATAAGATTAACTATATTATCATCATATAGAAAATGATGAGTAGATTCCAAAAATATATAACACTATAGTTCAATATCCAGTGATTCACAAAAAAATTTCATTTATTAAAAATGTGAATAAGATTCCAAAGGCTATATATGCAAATCGCTTCTTTAGGAGGTAAACTCCAAAAACAATATGGCAGGGCAGTCGTATTTTTTAATTCGTTAAGTTAAGTTCACTTGTACTAATACTGGTATCCAGTGCCCTAAACGTATCAAAATGAGTAAGATTTAAAGCGCGTTTTTTAAAGTAAACGGGTGGCACGAGTATGATCATACTCTCGTTTACTTTAGTTTCATTTTTATAATTCAATCATTGCTATAATTACCTCATGGCTCAATAAATATTTACATTACTTTAAGCTTAAATCATAATCAATATACCACAACAGCTTTACCAGAATATACTATAATTACTTATTCTGTGTAAGTATTAAGTATTAATTAGGACCATTAAGTATTACGGATCTTCTGAGATGTAACCTGAGGACTATAAAAACATAAGCGCGTAAAATGATCTGTGTTCGAGTTCAATGGTTAATTACAATAACTAACGTTATCGCGGTCCCAAATGCAATCAATCACGGGCACTCACAAGTGACGTAGGCGGGGGACGGAGGCCTACCACGAAATCTCAACCAACGTACTGTTCTTATTAATTAGGGATTGCAACAATGCAACTTCAAGCAAGGCAGCAGAGATCCACGCCTGGTGACATGTTTTATCCTGTGGTGTGGTTTGTCATAACAAACACTTAAGATTGTATACGCGTGTTTTATTTTTCTATCAAAATCCTCATATTTATGGGAATGCATTTAGTATTTTTTCTCCTCTTTGGAAAAAGGCGTCGCGAGTGCTTTAAACTTTAGTGTAGAGAATACATTCATTTTAATATTGTTAGTGAAATTTGTATGGATACTAGGTGTATTGTAATGCAGGGAAGAAAGATAGACGCTTTAATTCCGAATGAAATGTCTGAACCATTGTGATGTTAGAAAAAATAATTAAAACATAGTGCAGCCGCGTACGGGGAACATGGATAATATGAAGTGGCGTTGTCTTTAACTTTAGATATATTATTTTAGGTTGGAAGTCTTCGATTTTCCGGAATAAAGAGTTTACCATCCTATGTACTTTCCCGGGATGAAAATTATCTTCGAGTCCAATTTCGTACAATTTATTATAAAGATAAGCCCTGAAAGCGTAATAGAAAGACAAATGGACAGACATACGTTATTTCGTTCGCAGAAAAAAATTGTTTGTTAGGTATTAGGCATTAAGAAGTTATAGCGACTCCTTTAATTCATTACCTAATTCACTATTCACTAATTATATAATACATAATCGCGAGCGTTCTCTATACGTTATTATAATTTATGTTTTATTACTAGAAGTCACCCGCGACTTCGTCCGCGTACAATATCTGATTTTCTATGAGATTATGAAATTTTCTCGCTGCGAAAAGCCTATCTATAGTGGCTTTATATAGCTTATGCAGGTTTTTATTATTTGAAACTAATAACCTAAATGTCTATACTTCAAAATCATAGAACTTTTATGTAACCTAGCAAGCCTCATTTCACCCCTTTTGGGGTAGATGATCGTAAAACTGCTTTTATAGGTTTTTATTATAACTTAATTGCCAATTTTCATGTCTCTAATTTCAAAAACAAAGGACTTTCATTCAAACTTCCAACTCCCATTTCAATCCCTTTGGGGTGAATTTTCTCAAAACCGTTTCTTGTCTACACCATCGAAGGAACCTACCCTCCAAATTTCAAGTCTATATGCTTTATAGATCCTGAGATATCGTGATTAGTCAGTGAGTGAGTGAGCGAATGAGAGATATTTCGCTTTTTTATAGGACTGCCTGAAAAAAGGAGTATATTGTTTTCAGGGTTCATGTATGTATTTATGTATGTATGTGTGTATGTGAATCCCACCATAACTTCGACACGCCTGAACCGATTTTGATAAATGAGGTATCGTTAGAATTCCTAGGTTATTCCGGGTGACATAGGCTAGTGAAATTAAAAAAAAATTGATGGGATGACCATGGTCCCGCATTAAAGACAAAATTTGAAAAAAAAATCGAAAGTAAGATTAACCATATAATCATCATCTAGAAAATGATGAGTAGATTTCATAAATATATAGCACTATAGTTCAATATCCAGTGATTCACAAAAAAATATAATTTAATAAAAATGTGAATAACATTCTAATTTAACTTGATTAATTTAGATTTAAACTTTTTAGTTAGTTTTTTGGCGGGGTTGTAGTGTTTTTAATTTTTTTAGAAGATTTAGGCACCATATTAATAAAGTTTGTTTGTTGCAGGTTCTCGAAACATTTCCTGGAGAGCAAAAGGTAAGTTTCCTTGATTGTTATCTAGCCTGATGATTCTAAAGTTGATGGTTTAATGCTTGTAGATGGAGTCAGCAAACTAACAATTTTTCAAAAACGTACACCTATTCTATAAACAAAGTTTAAAGAATTGTACTAAGGAATTTTAATTGAATGTTTTAATTAGAAATTACTCGCGTATTTGTAAATTGTTTATTGTCTCTCCTGGAAGAATGGGAGAAGGGAACGGGAGAGGGTAAGGGGAGGGGGGAGTAACGACGCTAATTCGGAATTAATTCGCGCTTCATTAAGGGCTGATTAAGGCGTACATCTTGTTTGCCTTGTTAGTCTTGCTCGGTAGCTTTAATAACAAAATTATTGTTCACCGAATGTAGAGCCAACAATTTGTATATTTTATACCAGATCATTTTAAGTTTAATCAATACTAATATTATAAATGCGAAAGCGTGTCTGTCTGTCCGTCTGCATTTTAACAGCCTATTTTTTCAACCAATTTTTCTGAAAGGTAGGAGAAAGTAGAAGTAGAGTAAGAAGTAGGTTACGTCCCTAGGAAGGACATAGACTACTATTGATCCCGAAAAATTAAAAAAACTCCAAAACGACGATGTCGCGGATCATCTATTAAAAATATGGGGAAACTACCTGATTTTTACCCTGGCATCGTAACACTAAATTTCTTGACGGTTTTTGCCAGTAAGATGGTACCTAGCTACGGCTGAAGCCTACCACCAGAACAGACCAGAGAAAATTAAGAAATTATAAATTCCTAATTTGACCTTGCCGGGGATCAAACCCAGGACCTCCCACATGCAATACCAAAACGCTCACGACTGTGCCATGGAGGTAATCCTGTTCGGAATAGCCCTTCTTTTATAAGACTGTTTTAAACCGCCAGGATTTGGAATACCCTTCCAGCGTATGTATTCCCTGCCGATTATATCTTAAGTACCTTCAAGGCAAGAGTGAATAGGCATCTTCTAGGCAAGCAGCCTCCAACTTAGACCTCATCATTGCTTTGTATTAAACAAGATTGTCGTCAAGCGCAAGCCTTTCTCGCAATAAAAAAAGACCACTCTGCTGTACCACAGAGGTCGTCAAAAATCTGCCGCATATATAGTTAATTCATTCTCATGCTCGACGCATCTCCGCCGTCCAATCTCGAAGTTATCGCCGATTCGCGTCCAATAGACGCCACACGTGCGTCTTGCAAAATTTACTATAACAATACCCTCAGAGAGGGGGAGAGGGTAAATTGTGTATTTTATTGTGCCCGGGTCCGATTTCATAACGTGCGGCGTAAACATAATCGATAATGTACCCTTCTGGGTACACGTGTTGCGGTTTTTTTTTGATTACATTAAGGAAAATTAAGCAAAATGCTTAATCCGCAAAGTGCAGCATCTATCATCATATTATACTCATATCTTTATACAAATTTTATATGCGAAAGTGTGTTTGTTTGTTGGTTTGCCTTTTAATCACGCCGCAACAGAGCAACGGATCGACGTGATTTTTTGCGTGGGTATAATTGAGGACCTGGTGGGTGTCATAGGCTATTTTTTATTCCGAATATTATAAATGCGAGAGTGTGTTTGTTTGTCCTTTAATCACGCCGCAATAGAGCAACGGATCGAGTGACGGAAAGAGAAGAGATATCCAATTTTACGCTGGAATTCAAAAGAGTTTATGTGATTTGATTAAATACGCAACAAATAATGAAGCCAAGTACAATTAGTCACGAAAAATTATCTTAATTTCAGACCATCCTGTAAATTTGAAACGGGAACATTAAACGCCTACCATCCCTGCATTAACGCCTACAAATATGTCAAATCACTTTAAAACACAATTTCGACTCTAAGCTCAAAGGAATAAAGGGTATCGTGAACGCATTTGTCAGTTCCTATTCGACGCCGTTACGTTCTGGAGCGTTCTACAGCACTTAAAAGCGCTATCTGCGCTGTTTGCAGCACTAATTAATCTTTTACCGAGGCCCCGTGCTCTAAACCAATTACGTTGCCGGCCGAAAACTCGCTGTTTTTCGACTACCAAATTGCTTTGCACGCAGGCTTTGAAGTGTTAAACGCTTATTAAATTTGGAGGCAAAGGGAAATGTGAGTATCTTCTCTCAAGATTGAACATGTGCCCGCCCCAGTTACATATTTTTTAATACCTAGTAAAATATTAGCAGCAGCAAAAACTTTTGCAAAGAAAGTTTTCGGTCGAAAGATCAAAACAACAATGGTAACAAAATGCCCTGGTTGGTTACTTCCCTACTGGTAAAGACGTGCTGCCTAGCGGTACGTAGATACTTAGAGCAGTATTTTTTGCCGGGACCCCTTGTAGAAATTCATCTGAGGGAATGGGTTTAATATAACTGCCATAGTCCTAACATATTCGAGCAGGTGGTAAGGATATAGTCTACTTTTAGTCTCAAAAACTTAGCAGTTCCGTCGGAATAAAATAACTTAATCAACGCATCATCTAGTATCTATTAAATCTGAATAACTGCGCGACGATAGAAGGCATAATTTAGCTGAAACTACTCATCATTAGGCTAGAGTTGTGTTGTAAACTTTAACTCTATCGTCTCCAATATGACGGTCTGGATACAGAAGGCGTCCCTTCAGCGGCGCAGCTGTATAATTATCTACGGCGGGTATAGACGACTCCGTTCTGGAAGACAACTTGTTCAGTTCTCAAAGTGTAGGGCGTGCCCTTAGTGTTAGCGTGTAAAAGGTACGGTAACAACGAGAGGATGAGTGGTAACAGCCACTTCGGTTTCCTATTCTGGTGTTCCAAGGTTCTCAGCCAAAATTAAAATAAAACCATAAAACAAATCAAAATCGGTTGAAATTTGCTTTCAGCCTAATACCCTAGCTGGCAGACAGACATATAGCAGACAGACAAAAGTATAAATTAAAATTGTGTTGAAATCTGTCTTGATAACAAAGCTTACCTGAATTAAAATTTTTCAAAACTATTTATTACACAGGAATTGTATATATATGTATATTATATATTTATATGATTGTCCAGCAGTTACAGTTTTATTATCAGTACTAGATGATGCCCCGCGACTTTGTCCGCGTGGATTGTGATTTTTGTGATACCCGCGGGAACTTTAATTTTCCGGAATAAAACGTAGCCCATGTCCTTTCCCGAGATACAAACTATTTTTATACCGAATTTCATCAAAATTGGTTGGACAGATGGGCCGTGAAGGCGTATCAGACAGACAGATGGACTAGCATTTATAATCTTAGTATGAATTAAGTATTTAGACGTGGCGTAGCCAGAACTAATTATGGCAGCTAGATTCAGAGTCATTCCAATACTTTATTTTCAGTTCGCTATGAAGTCATAAAGGCGGCCACTGAAAATCAGCGTCAATCACTATAGTGGTTTCGTGTCTGAGAGGCCTGAGTAGCTTACCTGTTTGTTGCTCTGCTGTACAATACTGTTGGTTTTGTATGTGTTTAGTTTAAGTTTATTTTTGTGCAGTGCCTCAAAATAAAGATTTTTCTTTCTTCTAAAATTTAGCTGAAACTGGAGCCGAACCTTATCTCGTCGTAACGGTTGACCGCGGCGGCTATAAATTTCAACACAATATTTCGGTGTCGGGCCCTATCGAAGTTTCGCCGACATACTGTGCACTGTTGTATCGGACAAAGTTACGCGGTGCGAAAATGAAAAGTTTATGCAGAACATACGGTGGCTTTTGAGTCTGGTGTCATGTTTTTTAGGGGTGCGTACCTCATAATGGAAAAACGGAACGTTAATAGGCTTTTTCTCGAAATTACTTTAGGAATCCAGTTAAAATTTATTGCTATTGTAGCTTTATTTTTATGTTACCGTAACTGATTATCTTCATCATCTTACTTCTTACTAATATTATAAATGCGAAAGTTTGGGTGGATGTATGGATGTATGGATGTTTGTGACTCAATCATGCCCCAACGGCTGAACGGATCTGGCTGAAATTTGGCATAGAGATAGATTATAGTCTGGAATAGCACATAGGCTAGCTTTATCCCGGAAAATTAAAGAGTTCCCGCGGAAACCAAAAAACCTCAAACCACGCAGACGAAGTCGCTGGCATTCGCTATATTAATTATTTTTATGTAAGTATGTGAAGTTTAGCCTGTTTATTATATGACGTTTATATTTATAAAAGAAAATACTTTGATCTTTCCACTCATAAAATAGCTAAAGTCCTCATTAATAAAGATAGCATGGAACGCGGTCAATGGACGCGGAGGGTATGAAATTACAAGAAACAAGATAACTTGTGGTAATTTATCATAATGACGTCTGTGGTTTTTTAGCGTCGTTGCGAGCGCCCTCTGCGGCCGACCCGGCCACTAAATCACATGCAAGAGACAGGAATTATCAAATAACTCAAGATAGTGAAAAATATTTAGAATTCCACCGCGGTGGATAAGAAATTTTCACGTTGGACGAGGTGACAATTTTATTCATAAACATTTGTTTTTTATTTCCATCAAATCTGTATGGACACAAAACTAATATTATAAATGCGAAAGTGTGTTTGTTTGTTAGTTTTTCCTTCGATCACGCCGCAACAGAGCAACTGATCGACATGATTTTTTGCATGGGTATAGTTGTGGACCTGGAAAGTAACATAGCCTGCTTTTTCTCCCGGAAAATTAAGGAGTTCCCGTGGGAATTTAAAAAAAACTTATTCCACGCGGACGAAGTAGCGGGCATCAGCTAGTGATAATGATTTCTTTATTACCTGTAATAATCAAGACTTATTATTACTTATTCTAAGCATATAAGAACTCCCCTCAGACTCCAAAACGGCATTTCAACGTTATTTTAAAATAAGGATATAATTGTTATAAATTGTATTTAGGATTATTTATGTATCTAAGTAGTAACAAATATGTAAATAATTTTAATTTTATAAATTTAAGATATTTGTACACCACACTGTGGTAGAATAGGAGCACTCGTATTCTGATACCACCTCAAATGTACTCTATTCACAAATAAATAATTAAATTGATAATTGATTTAAACTCCTTAAAAAATTTGTCAACATAATAGTTGTCTGAGCCGCGATAGCCTAGTAGTTAAAAAATTGGCCTCCTATTTCGGGGTGCGGGATTTGCTCCCCAGTTAAGAACCTTTTCGAAGTTATGTGCGTTTAGAGCTTTGCAGGTAAAGGAAAACATTGCAAGGAAGCCTGTAAACTTGAGATTTCTCAATAATGTTCTCAAAAGTGTGTGAAGTCTACCAACACTTACTTGGTCGCCAAGTGTCGATACGGGGTGGTACGTTTGCAGATACGGTACTTATGGAGAGATTGCGGGTGTCCAAACCCCTCTCATTTTAATAGGAGACACATGCTCAGTAGTGGGCCGGTGATGATGATGAATACTATCTATCTCTTTCAAATGTTCAATGGTGGGTAATAAATCAACATTTTTATTTACACAGTCCGCAGCAGTTTATGCATACATTTTGTATGTTTTTGACCTAAGTTTCGCATAGCGCGTAGAAGTTTTCAAATGAAATCTTTATGTATCTGTACGTAAAAATATTACAATAGCGACAAATCCAATCATATTTAAAATTCCCAAACCATCGTCTCCTTAGCGGAGCGCTCTTCATTACACCTCCAGACGAGGTAATTGCAGGGCTGACACACGCGAGCATAACCTCTTAATTTATTGGACGAAACTAATGAAATTCCTGAGCAAAGTTTATAGCCGGAGACAGCCCTGTTTCGTACGCTAACAATTTTCGGCCCCGGATAGGGTTGAGGCGCTTTAAGCGTTTCTTTAATTATTTCGGAATTAATGTTTTGTATCTGGTGGCGCGTTAATTTCGCCGAATTTGCGTCGAATTTTCGCCGAAACGCGACGTTCATTGAGTTTTTGCGTTGATTATTTGTTGACATCTCCCTGGAATGACTTGCTTGGTTTCGATTTTATTAGGGTATTTAAAATAAATGCTGTCATTTGCGTTGCGATTTTCGCCGAAAGGGGCAAGGGTGTAATGTCGAGCTATTATCTGCATTCATTTTATAAATGGCATAATTATTTACTAGTTATTGTTTAATTCGTAACTAACTAGGAAATTTATCATTAAGTAAAAGATTTCTTCAACCCTAGCATAGCCTCTCTCTATCTCCCGTTAAGTGACTCTGAGTTTTTTTAAGATGACCAAAGTAACCGGAAAATACGACATCCTTCTCGCAGTTTTAAGTGCTGCTGTCTTAACGTGGGAGGTCCGGGATTCGATCCCCGGCAGAGTCAATTTGGAAATTTATAATTTCTGCATTTACCCTGGTCTGGCCTGGTGGAAGGCTTCGGCCGTGGCTAGTTACCACCCTACCGGCAAAGACGTACCGCCAAGCGATTAAGCTTTGCGGTATGATGTCGTGAAGAAACCGATTAGGGGAATGGGTTAATTATAACTGCCATACATCATCACTTACCATCAGGTAAGTTGACAGTCACTAACTTGTAGTGTTTAAAAAAATAGAAGCAGGAAAGGCGTTCCGTATTCAAGCCACTTGAAGCAAGTTTACAGTTATCGTGAACAAGTTTTCGCCATCATCCGTAACAGCATTCGCATAGTGTCCTATAACACTGGAATCAATATTCAGATTCGATGGTACTAGAACAGTTTAGTGTGAACGCACCTGCGACACAGCTTTACGAGTTGTTTGTGCCGCTGCCCGAGTGGGTGTGAAGTCCATATCTACACTGATGTTATAAATGCGAAAGTGTGTCCGTCTGTCTGTCTGTTGCGGCCCAACTACTCAGCTGATTTTGATGTGATTTGGTACAAGGATAGTTTACACCCTGGGGAAGGACGTAGGCTACTTTTTATCCCGCAAACTTGAGAGTTCCCGCGGGAATTAAAAACATCAATTCTCTCGGACGAAGTCATAAGCAGCTCTGTAGCTCATAGCTCTAGGCATCATCTAGTTGTTACTATATACTGGTATATCTAATTGAAACGGTTTAAGTAACCACTGGAAGCAAGGGGCACAAGATCGTGTTCTGTGGAGATCCATGCAGGAGACTTTTTTATAGCAAGTTACTTAAATAAATTTAGCTACTTTTATGCCAAATAAATTTTAGTTAAAAATATGTATTTTAACAGAATATCCCAAAAAAACTTACTTTTACTTCATTAAAATCCTCATTAAAAGCAGTCAGGTAAACCAGTTTTCTATAATTTCTGTCTAAATAATTAATTATGAATTAGACCTAAAAAACTGAAATTTATCTCCCAAATTTTCAATTCAAGGTTACGCTAAACTTTACTCCAAAGTTTTCTAAAATTAATTCTAAATACAGCTATAATTATTTTCATATTTGAGTAATTTATCGCGCGGAGTATAATAATATTAGAGAAATGAGCTTAATTAAAATTTCTGGCTAACAATGACGTCTAAGCAAAATGCCGAGTAATGCGAAGGGGATAGAATTGTCAAGTTGGTTGGTTGACTCAAGTTAAGGGTATGGGCGGGTCAAGTAATACAAGCGAATCAAAAACACAAAACAATAACAACAATATTCTATTCACACATTCACTACAGTAAATTGTTCATACTACAGTACTTTATTTCCTGAGACACAAAAGAGAGATTCTGGACTTTTAAACTCATTCTCAACTAAACTAGAAACTACTGAAACTGAACTAAATATCATGACGTTATATTTTTGTGAAACATTCATTCACTGTAAGGCATTCATTTATTTCCACTTGTAGATACAGAGATTTCGGTAATTTGCAAACACCGACAAACTCGTGCCGCCAAGCGATTTAGCGTTACGGTACGTATGAGTTTCAACTATAGTTGAGAACCAGAGGTATGGCTATTATATTAAACCATACAGCAACTAATTAAATACACAGCAACAGATCGATGTGCAGCACAGCAACAAATCATATAAATCCGTTACTTTGTTGCGGCGTGATTGAATAAAAACTAACAAACCAACACATTTCCGCATTTATAATATTAGTATGATTTAGCTACTTAATAAAGCCAGCTCATTGGGTACTGAGGGCAGCCATTCTCTATATCTCATGCACTTAGACCATACATAAAGGGCGTAAACTTTCACAGTACCACCAATTTTCCGATTGTGATGATGAATCATTAAAAGAAACAGACTGCAGTAGGGTGGAATGTGCTAGTGTAGCAAAAATCAAAGTAATTGGCGAGGGGTTGATATCATAAAGGACTGGCTTTCTTTCGATTTTTACAATTTTAAAACAAACTCCTCAACTGTAGCAGGGATTTTGAAATGTAAACTTTGCTCTCTCTAATAAAAATATTTGTTCTAATTACTGCTAAGTGGAAGTGTAGTTTCAACAAAGATTTGGATTTTTTAAGCTGAATTTTAATGTTATTTTTGCACTAGATGAGGCCCGCAACTTCGTCCGCGTGGATTAAGGCTTTTGATTTCCGCGGGAACTCTTGAATTTTCCGGGATAAAAATAGGCCTATGTACTTCCCCGGGACACATTCATCAAAATTGGTTGAACAGGTGGACCGTGAAAGCGTAGCAGATAGACAGAGAGACATACTTAGGCATTTATAATATTAGTATGGATATCGCCTAGTAAAAATTGGTTGGTAAGCTATTGTAAGTTTAATATGTTGTAATAGTAAGTACTCATAATCTTTTTCTTTTATAAATTTACACGTGCTAATAATTGACACCGGCTCCAAAAAATATTATTAAGGAACTACATAAACTTTTCTAAATATAAAGATTAATCAATCAATTTTATTGTGTACAAACATACTTAATAGTACTAGTATACCTGCCTAACTAAAACTAAGAATTAAAATAATTATAAAAATTTTGTGCCCTAGGTAAGGTGCCCAACATGCAGGCAGCATTCCCGCGCTGAATAGCTATAGAAATTCGTTGCGCGAGATAACTGCCCGCCCGAGGGTCGCCTGTTGCCTCCCTGAGGCGTTTACTAAGCTCCTTGCGGATATTTAAATTTATTAGATTATAATTAATTAATTAATTTATATTTATTTTTATTTTTATTTATTTAGATTTATTTTTTCTAAATATAATATATTCGGTAATAAATTAAAATTTTTTTTAGCATTTGTGACAATTGAAGTCGGTTTTCTTTATCTACTACAAGTTAGCCCTTGACTGCGATCGCACATGATGGTAAGTAAACATGCAGTCTATGATGGTAGCGGGCAAACCTGTTAGGGGCATGGCACTTATATTAAACCCATATCCCTATTCGGTTTCTACACGGCATCGTACCGGAACGTTAAATCGTTTGGCGACACGTCTGTTACTAGTAGGGTGGTAACTACGGCCGAAGCCTCCCACCAGGCCAGACCAAGGAAAAATCAGAAATTATAAATTTCCAAACCCTGCCGGGGATCGAACCCGGGACCTCCGCACGTTAAGGTTAAGGCAACAGCGCTCAACACTGTGCCACGGAGGTCGTCACTATTTATTATACGACTGCCTGAAAAAAGGAGTATATTGTTTTCAAGGTTCATGTATTCCACCATATTTCAGGTATTCCACCATATAACTTCTATACGCCTGAACCGATTTTGATAAATGAGGTATCGTTAGAATCCCTAGCTTATTCCGGGTGACAAAGGGTAGTAAAATTTTTAAAAGAATTGATGGGGTGACCATGCTTCCGCATTAAAGACCATAATTTAAAAAAAAAATCGAAAATAAGATTAACTATATAGTCATCATCAAGAAAATGATGAGTAGATTCCAAAAATATATAACACTATAGTTCAATATTTAGTGATTCACAAAAAATATCATTTAATAAATGTGAATAAGATTCCAAAGGCAAATCACTTCCTATGGAGGTAAACTCCAAAAATACTATGGCAGGGCAGTCGTATTTTTTTATTTGTTAAATTAATTTTAGATTTGTTTTTCTTTTATTATACGACTGCCTGAAAGAAGTATTTTGTTTTCAGGGTTCAGGTACGTATGTATGTATGTATGTATGTATGTATGTATGTATGTATGTATGTATGTATGTATGTATGTATGTATGTATGTATGTATGTATGTATGTATGTATGTATGTATGTATGTATGTATGTATGTATGTATGTATGTATGTATGTATGTATGTATGTATGTATGTATGTATGTATGTATGTATGTATCGTTAGAATCGCTAGCTTATTCCGGGTGACATAGGCTAATAAAATTAAAAAAAAATAGATGGGGTGACCGCATTAAACTAAAGTTGAAAAAAATAATTCGAAAATAAGATTAACTATATAATCATCATCTAGAAAATGATGAGTAGAGTCCAAAAATATGTACACTATAGTTAACCATCCAGTGATTCACAAAATATATCATTTAATAAAAATATGATTAAGATTCTTATTTAACTAGATTAATTTAGATTTTTTACTTTTTAGTTCGTTTTTCGGCAGGGCAGTCGTGTTTTTTATTTTTTTTTAATTATAACTTGTAAATTTACACGTGTGTGCCACCCAGTCATCATGCAAACTAAGTCCTTTTATATAGGTTACCTGAGATTGTACTAATAAGCTCGCCTTTACAGGAAGAAACAGCCACCATTCCGTACATAAAGTACACTATAAAATAATAAGGAGCTTATACATTAGGATGAAAATCTTTTATCGTATCTCCAATCAGTCGGTACGGCCAGACGTAGCGTGACCCTTCAAGGGTTCCCTGGAACTAGTTACAGAGATAATAAAATGTTTAGGGCCGCAGTTATCAGAGGATTGGAGACGGTCAGACTCAGACGACCCTCGCAAGGGAGACGCTATGTGTGGTGATCTCCTCTTCAGAAGTATTGGACCATGGGGCTGAACTTTACTACAGTAACATTGCTGTGTGTATGAATTATTGATGTGTTAGTTTTGCAACCCAGTGTCTGTTTTTTGTACATGAAGTGCAGTGAATGCATTAGGTTATACTTTTTGTAAGTGTTTAGAAAATAGTGGATTTATAATGAGCTGACCACGCTCTAGTGCTGGAGGCGCCAGGGTAGCATTTACCTTAAGGTATTGTAATGTGACACAATGGTGAGAATAAATAGATTATCTTTCTTTCTTTCTTTCTCTACTGTCAGAAACTATATACTTGACTATCAATTTCCTTCGACTACTTTTACCGGATATAATGTTAGAACGTAAGAAATTAAATTAAAGCGCCTATTCAATCACCTTATTGGTGAAACCTACACTTTGCATCTTCTGATCATCATCTTCAATTTACACTGTGAAACTTCGTAGTAACAGTTCCAATTTCTAAGATGTCTTCTCGTAGGTGTGCCTTTCGATGATAGGAATATTCGATTGGCCGTTGAACCGCTGACGGTGCACTTTACAATTTACCTATCGACTTTGCATTTGCGGTTCCATCCCTGTCTGGACTCAAAGGATTGGGGACGTTACTGCTTTTAGGGAGGAATTTGAGGATTTCTAACAATCAGATTCATTATAATATTATGCAAATGTGTTGTTTTGTTACAATTCTTGCACTCTTCTTCAAATTCTAGTAGTTAGTATGTTTCGACTACGGCTGACGAGGTCCCGGGTTCGAGTCTCGGGTTAGGCCATAATTAAGTATTGGGTTTTTCTGACACGAAATTCTCAGAACTAGCCCGGAGTTAGGAAGTTGGCAGTGTTTCACCGCCATACCTCGAATAGCACGTAAAGCCATCGGTCCGGCGCCTGATCTCTCTCCGGGCGTGTTGGATTATCCGACCCATCGGGCTATGTGAGTAAAGGAAGAGTGTACGTGTGTTTGCGCACACTTATAATATCACCCGCGCAGATAGTTAATCTATCTGGAGATTGGCCGCCGTGGCCGAAATTCAGTCAGGAGGACATTATTAAATTCATTACCTAAAAAACATCATTAAACTAGATGATGATGATATCGTTCGCGTAGATAAGGGTTTTTGATTGAAACTCTATAAGTAAACGTGTGTGTTAATTCAGGTTATAAGCTATGTCCATTCCAAATCGGTCTATAATCATTGTGGCGTGAAAGAGTAACAAACAGCCAAATACACAAACTTACAAACATCCGCAAAACATATTATTGACAAGATAAAAACTGCTACAATTGCCTGCAAATGTGTCTTTCTTTTAGGCAATTGTAGCACTTCTTATCTTAGAAAACCTTTTTTAAACCCATTAGTTTAACCATATTTTCCCTTGAACCAGAGAGATCGCTTGTTAAATGCGACTACTAGCTATTGGTACTAGTGGTATGAGATGGAATGGGATGAATACGGAACAGCCCGTATTGATGAGGCCTTCATTGTGACGTCACTACGGTACATTTAATGCATGTTTCAGCGCGTCCAAGTGGCGCACCTAATCTGCACTATTAATCCGCTGATTGCACAGAACGGCTCTTTGTCCCTCAGTACTGTCGTGTTGCCCGGATAATTCCCGGATAGACGGATGGACGTGTCACTTCGGCGTCATGATCGCCTCTCTTACATTATGCATTAAGTTAAATATGAGTTGGCTTAGTGGGTGCTTAGTTATGGGCTTTGTTCATCGCACTTATAGTCCCACAAACTTATCTGACCCGGTGACAGCAGCACTAATATATATTAAAATCTAGCTGAGTTTTTATTTTAGAGCTAAGTTTTTTTTTTCGCGGGAACTGCTTCATTTTCCGGGATGAAAGTAACCTATGTCACTCTCCAGGTTCTCAACTATGCTCATGCCTAAAATCACGTCGATCCGTTGCTCGGTTGCGGCGCGATTGAAGGATAAATCAATAAACAAACACACTTTCGCATTTATAATATTATATGTATAATATTAGTAGTATTAGTATATTATCAGAACAAACAGATAGACACACTTTGGATATAAATTATTAGTATGCTGCAGTCAAACTCACATTTTTTATCCTAATAAACTGCTTTCGAATCGAATTTACCGCTGGTTCGGAATGATATTCCTACCGAGAAGAACTTGCAAGGAATTCGGTGGTTGTTCTTTTTAAAAAGTTTCTTTGAGTTTCTATTATTCCTCTGAATTAATTCATCTACCGTTTTTTTTCGCTTCTCATCCTGTTCACCCAGTATTATATTATTTCCTTATTTTTATTCCGAAAGGGCAGACATATCTGATAAGGAAAAGGAAGGCGTGGCGTTATCAAATATAACAAACAATATAAGTAAATAGATGATCTGCTGGTATCGTTTTAGCGGACGTGCTTATTACGGGCGTAGCAGTTTTTTGTGTGCGGTCCAAAAATATAAGCTTCGCAGGGGATTTTTTTTATGCTAGGGAATTATTAAGACACTTTTAATATATTTGTACTCTCATTTGGAACTTGCAGGAGCGAATGCTCACAACGTGTAGCGGTTTCACAAGAGATTTAATGTAATAAATAAAAGTTAGCTAAACTTAAAGATAATATTCATATGGTCTGGCCACGATTGCTATCCACCATAACTTCTAT
Source organism: Erebia palarica (assembly GCA_964035005.1). NCBI lineage: Eukaryota > Metazoa > Arthropoda > Insecta > Lepidoptera > Nymphalidae > Erebia > Erebia palarica. Next base: position 17,976,222 of record OZ035989.1, read on the forward strand.
ACACCTGAACCGATTTTGATAAATGAGGTATCGTTAGAATCCCTAGCTTATTCCTGGTGACATAGGCTAGTAAAATAAAAAAAAATAGATGGTGTGTAAAGTTTAAAGTTGAAAAAAAAAATCGAAAATAAGATTAAGTATATAATCATCATCTAGAAAATGATGAGGGGATTTCAAAAATATGTAAGACTAGAGTTAAATATCCAGTGATTCACAAAAAAATATCATCTAATAAAAATGTGTATAAGATTCCATACTAGATTAATTTAGATTTTTAACATTTTAGTTTGTTTTTTGGCTGGGCAGTCGTGTTTTTTAATTTTCTTAATTATGACTTGTTTTCTATCGTGAATCCATTTTAAACCCCCATATAATTAAATGTATTTCCCGCAGGTCGCTTGTACTTTGTATTGGAAGGATAAGACTTGGGATAGGCGTGTAAAAAGCCAGGGCGCAATGCATGCCAATTCGTGCGCACCGGACAGAGCCGGACGCGACGGCCAGGGTGACGATCGCAAAAAAAGTGTGAGAGCCTTTATTTCTTTTATTATTTAGAAAATTATGTCTTTCTTATTTTATTAAATTCAACTTTTTAGTGTTGGGATCAACATTTAGTGCCGTTTGTTGTTTGTATCATAAAACGAAGTGTTATCATATTATTATAAGTTTTATTTATGAGTCTCACTTTAAATAAAAAATAGTTCAAAAAACATTAAATCAAGTCAAGTATTCAAAGCAACCTAAATTAAAAGTAAAGCCATGAAAACACATGCTTACTTAAAATAACTCCCACTGATGATCTTTCACTCGTCTACATGGCAAAAATCTGACACCGAACATTCCTTATTTCAATGTTAAAAAATGACACTATTGTCTGTTGTGTGAAAACTTACAGTAGACTATTTAACTTCATTAGAAACTAGCAACACTGGGGTGAGAATACTAAATGATTTAGTATGGAAGTTTCAAATTCATGAGTTTAATTTCTAGTACATTCATAGATATCTGACCTACTTTTTTAAATTAGCCACCATTTTGCACTCATCTTTCACAAGATGGGCAGTATTAATTTTGTTTAAATCCTCCGCATCCTAAAATTTAAAGACTCAAAAATTACTAGAATGAAACTTCTTGTCAACCACACAATAGACTTGCAAATGGTATGGATAAATAAAATACTACAAGACCAATTCCTCCGATATCTGCAACTTTATTCTATTTAAAAAAAAATGAATAAATTGAAATGTTTTTCTGCCGACCGTACAGCCGGGCGGCCGTGACCGGTGTGTGAATCAAGTCCAGTTTCAATTTGCCCTCGCCCCCCCGGCGGGTGCGCTGGGCCCACTATTTCGCAACTTAGCCCCTATAAAAGAGACTACGGATTTTTTCTTAGCTGCCCGCTAGGCACCGGTTTTTAGAATGTCTATCTGTTTTTTTATTTAAGAAGGTTTCGTACATGATAGCAATCTCATCTGAAGGCATGTCTGCAAATGACTTGGATGTTCGCGAGCTTAGTAAAGCGTCCTATCAATCGAAGATCTTAGAGGTAGGTATATAGGTACCAAACTGGTATAGGTACGTTTTTTTGCAATCGATTTTATGACAGTTTTTTAATCTTTTAATATTTTTCCAAATATTAAAAGATTAAAAAACATAAATTAGGTCCACTTTTGCAGGAGATAACAAGGAAAATACGTCAGATGTCATCTTTTTTTAATTAAATAGTCTGACCCGTTGACCAGTTGCGCGCCATAGAAAATGACAAACTTGTCTTCGCGACAAGGCAGGCCACGTGAGGTCAAGGCCAAGGTCAGATAGTATTTGATAATGTCGTGCCGCGTCGTATCGAGTCGCGGTGTCGCATTTATCGCTCACCTAGGACAGTGCCTGAGCTGCAGTTGCCACCTCGTCTTTGGCGCAAAACGCGACAGCAATGTTTTAGATCTCTTAAAAACTATGCTTGTCTTTGCGGAGGCTTCAACATGACTATCTATTTTACGGACTTTCTTACGGATCACTAGCTTTGAAAAGAAGTGTACAAAACACTCTAACACTATATTATTTTTACTATAACCAGATATAATTATTAATTTACAACTTGATGCCGCATGACTATTTCTAATTTAAAAGATAAAAAGAAATCCGTACAATTTGAATCGATGTATGCTAGGGGTAATAAGCGAGAACAATGGTCGAATAAACAGAAAATACACTTCCTAGCGAGGCTACGCAACGTTTGTTCCCAAAAATTTTTCACGTCAGCCAAAATTTTCCGTCAAATTGCACCCAAGATTTACGGGTATCTGGGTTACAAAATTATGGCGGCGGCGTCGAAAGCGAAATATATTTTCGATATGAAATGTAAATTCTTATTTACGATAGACCCTGCCATATTCCAGGGCGCGGGTGTGAATTGCCATCGCGCTAGAAATATCGAATATTTCAGTGAACGGACGTAAAAGTGAATCATAGGGTTTTTGGAATAGTTTACCGTTAGTCGTTTGGAAGTTGTGTCAAATTAGTGATGTTGTTACTATTTAAGTGTTTATAGTTAACATACTAATATTATAAATGCGAAAGTGTATTTCGTTATAATGGTTTGTTGGTTTTTTGGTTTGTCCTTCAATCACGCCGCAACAGAGCAACGGATCGACGTGATTTTGCATGGGTATAGTTGAGTACCTGGAGATTGACATATGCTACGTTTATCCCGGATAATAGGCATGATGACAGTATCCAAGAATCAATTAAATTATGAATTTATCTAATGAAATAGGATTCATGGATTATAAAAAACTAATTTATTTTTCTATTTCGAGTGAGATTGTTATTTATTTTGATAAAATAAAACTATAAAATACAGCAATCCACCATATTGTTTAAAACACCACTGAAGCGAATGACGTCACAATTATTTTCGAGTTTTGACAATCGACAAACAATCTCTATAAGTACGGGTGTTTATAAATTATTTTCGTGTTTTTTGTTTCCCAAAGATCATTTCCTTCTAGTTTTGTTTTACCGAATCCGAAATCAAGAAATTAAAAATCGTTAGCCATAGATCAAGGATTTACTAAAGCTACTAGCTCTAATTTACCCAGGGTTGATTTGTTGAAGCTGAATGAGTTTCTTGCATCGAACAAAGACTTTTGTTCAGCAGCATTTCGCAACGTCAAAACTTCCATGTAAGTACAATAATAACATAAGATTTTAAAGGTCCTAAACCCGTAAAATCTGCAAACAAATATTACACAAACAGTTATGGATTTTTAAGAGATAAAACCTAACCTCAAAAGGATCGTATTGATTATTAAATTAAGACCTCAAACAAGATTATTAAGCACACAGCATACTAGAATAAAGCAAAAACTTACGTCAAAGTGATCTTCGCAGAAATAAATATTAGAATTTAGCCCTATAGTTGTAGGATCTCGCCGTGCAAGATTAAGCCACTTAGATCGCATTGTTTTTTTAAGTTGCACGTGAATAAACTTGCTTGTTGTTTATTCACGTGATGTGTTATCGCACTGGGGGACCGCACACGACTTACACACTATAGAATTCATATTATTCACACAAAATATCTAAATTGCTGTACGAAGACCTATTGTTTACTGCACACAGTAAATAGGTTCCGAAATTGTAACTAAAGTATAGTTTTTAATGCATACCTAATCATCGAAAAGTATGAAGCAGAAACTGCATATCCCGCAAAATCTGACAAATAGCCTGCCTACCACGTCACAATCGATCTTCGTCGTACGGCGAGATTTACGAGCGCCACGTTGCATATTGCTCGCTACCAGTTGACATGTGCAGCGGGCCTGCACGTACACGCCAGCAATGGACTGTCAAACGCAGGTTATATAAGATTTATTGCCAAGGTTCTCACAGTGGTATTGCTCGTAGTAAGGCATCGATCAATAATTAGTATATTAAAATGAAATGGAATGTCGAATATTTTGCCCGCATGTAATAGGTACAACGGGCAGTTTAATAACTAACTCAAAACAACATTTTCGGATTACCGTTCTTCAGTTCCAAACTACATTATATTTTTCAAAGTGTATTGAACAATATTTCGACATCTATTGAACATTTAACTTTCACGTAAAGTTTGGCCCAGTTTCATCTGGTAATTCGAAATGCCCGCCGGCGTACCGTTCCGTCTATTGAATATTATGAACTCTTGTCGAACTATTGTTTTGTTTAGCGCTTAAATAGTGCTGTATTTACTGTTTGGAAGCTCTCCGAACGGAAAATAAAATGTTGAATCGAACACTACTGGTCTCTTTTTGTTTCACATTTTAGCAGATGCAAAAAATATTACTCGTACTAACTAAATCATGCCCACGAATCTATCCACCTAAACTAGTTAAAACTTGTAGATTTTCTGGGGTAAAAAGTAGCCTCTAAATAAATCTTGGGGAAAGCTCCAAGGTTTATTCTATCTCTTTACTAAATATCGTCTAAATCGGTTCAAAAGATGGTCGTATGAACGTAGCAGATGGATAGGCAGACACTTTCGTAAAATAATATTAGGATGGAAATGTAAAGAGGCGCGTATGTGACATTAACGATTAAGTTATTAAATACCTAATAACTCGTAAATTACTTCTTAAAACTGCTTTTCTTAAAGTTAATATTAGTACTACATGATGATCAAGACTTTGCCACGTAGATTTAGGTTTTTCCTATGAAAACTTCTTGAGTTATCGGGACGAAAGTAAGATTAGATCGCGTCAACGTTAACTACGATTTGTATGAAATTGTCGAGCGCTTGACAGCTGGTGTTCGATCACTTCCATACAAACTGTAGTTAACTTGACTTGGGGGTCATGACGGGATCGAATACGTTAAAAAACTCCCAATCAGCCTGCTAACAAGTTCAGGAAAGGATTCGTCACGTACTTGATCTTCCGAACTGTGACACTAAAATAAGGTCAAAAGTGACATTAGATGACATAAAAAAACTGTTTTTTGTAGTTTTTTTCTCCTTTGTTACGAAAACTAACAATGGGATTGTAGTGACAAAAAGATTGCCGTATCCTAAGATACACATCATCATGGTCCGAGAGACTGGGGGAATTCTTGTGGTTGTGCTTGATAAAACTAAGGTAACTTTATTTGGTATGAACCGTGACCTTGTATGAATATCAAAATATTATAATGTTTTAAAAATAATATTATATGTTTATCCTATTATTCGATCCGATTATCCGATAAGTATATTTAACCCTTTAATTTATTAAGCGTGGTGATATGGCAGGTCTATTATACCATAATTAGATTACGTTTTAATATTAAAATATTGTAGCCACAGCTTCAGGATAATGGGAACTTTAAGTAAAAAACAGCAATACGATAACATTTTCTATATTTTACACTTCTTCGAGTCACACGATTACCATCACAATGCCATTAAAAAAACAACAGACAATCTGTCGTAACTTGTTGGCGCCAAATTCAAATACAGTTTACGAATTCATTAAGATAATAAAATATTATTAATGAATAACTTTAATAATATTTAATCAAGAATATTTATAAAATAATAAAAAAACAATTTAAATAAAGCTGAACGATAGCAACAGGCGAATATTAATTAATAATCAACTTAACAACGTGACTTATACTAGCAAAAAGTAACTTCCTCGAACATTCACTAGATGTCGCTAGAATTCTGGCACGGTGAATGAGTTTTGTTATATTAGGTTGTATGTAATTAATAAAATAATATTAGAAATCACAAACGCCGACTTAGACGATATAAATCTATATACCTAAAATATGCCAAAAATGATAAGTGGGCTTACAATATTATCATCTGCTAATTTGTTTAGAGTTATAATGTAGTAAATAAAACTACCTATCTGTGTTGTTAGGGGCTTATTTTTAGACTAGGGTGCATTTACACTAGTCGAGATCAATATCTAATATTACTTATTATATTTTAAATTTAAATATATTTCAACAATTATTTTACTACGTTCCAAAAGTTTATAGTGCTACCTACTTTTGAATGTGACTATAATATTACAGCACAATTCCAGTTTTAGCAAGCACCTGCCTATTATATCCCATCAGATCTTCAGCTATTCCACTAACAACTTGTGTATTATGTGGGACACGGGGTTGACATTTCGGGGACTTATTGTTGTATTGTTAAGCAAAATAAAATGTAATTGTTATCTTTGAATGGAGGTGTTGTTTTTATTTCGTATTTTAGTATAAAGATAGGAATGTTTGGTATTCTTTGCTTTGGAGGCATCTCTGGTACAGCGATGCGAATATTCACTTAGTAAAAGGTCTCGGTTCTATTTTTAGTTGCGTTAGTGAAGGATAAGATATTATAACTACATTAAATTAGTTTAGTGGAATGGATAGACCATACCACTAAACCAATTTAATGTTTGTCGTTTTAAAGTTCAGTTCGCACATCGGACATTATGTTATTAATGTATCTTTATTAATTGTGTTCTTCTCTTATGTAAATATCTCATATCATCATGTGTCATATAAATCCTAATTATTCTAACCGCTCGACATTTTAAATTCACTCTATAATATTAGTCAATACTCATTTATCTTAAACAGACTTTGTTGGGAGCAAAAAATGTTATTCGTAAAACTTATATATCATAACTCATTGCTATAATATTATTATCGCATGACACTAGTCTGCAAACATGCTTTATTAAGACATTTTCGTAATGTGAACCACCACATCAATAAGTTGATTCCTTTTTCTGTGACCACACTCTCAGCCTTCCTAATCTAGCCACTTCTCGGTACGCTCTTTAAATTTTAATCACTACATCGTACTTGAAAATGCTCTGTAATTTGAAACCAACACACTAAATGAAGTACAAGTTCAAAATAAATAAACCACGCAGCTCCATCAACAAATAGATCATCATGAGGCGGATGCTACCAAAACAGTTATTATCTGGCTCGGCTATGACATAATTCAAAGCATAACAGCTTGTCTCCTCCGCACGGACGGCTCATTCATTTTTTCATCTATTTTTAAATACGTCGCTTGCAGGAGGTGCTTATCTGCTTTGGTCTCTTATTAAAAGTTGATGTAGGTACTTGCTCTTGGACTATTAATGTTTTAGATTGAGAATCTTCTTTGGTGTCTTATTAAAAGTTGAGGTCCTGGCCTATAATTGCTTTAGATTGAGACCGTGGAAGCATAATGATTAATTATTGTGAAGTTGTACTTACTTACTTAAAGTAAATTTGCATAGTTCAGATAGCTCGCGCGCGATTTGAATGCAGAGTAAATGTTTGGTGACACGTACATTTACTCTGTATTCAACTTGCGCACGAACTATACCCATTATACTTTATTTCTTAATTCAAGTAAACTGAAATGCTGTGATGATGATTATATTACGATCTAATGCGGGATCTGTGAAGACAAAAAACTGTGCATTAAATTGACTGAAAGACTGGTCTAATAGGATGTTTGTTTAAAAGTTCATTTGTGGGAATTTACAAGTTTTAACGTATTTTATTAGGATTTTTTTTAACTACTCAATCATTTCCAAAATATTAACTCTAGTGAAAAAGAACAGGGTCAGCTAGTGATAACATAATTTATCAGGACTCTACCGGCCACTATTCTACTAATATTAATATACCAATTAAATGTTCGGGCTTTCAACAACGCGATTCAAATATATCTAGAAGTGGACATAATGATCTAAAAATACTGAAGACAAAAGCAAAAAGATTTCGTCTAATTTTTATTCAATCATCTCGGACCTCGCTCCATTCGCAAAATTATTATTATGTAGATTTATACGAAGAGAGTTTATTTGGTTAGGAAGAACTTGAAGCGATGAATATAGAGGGTCCAAAGTATTTTTTCTCGTCGCAAACTCTCTTTGCCTATTGTTTCAACGGCCGGGAAAAAGGTCAGACTTTTCGGCCCCTTTTTTATCTCAGTTTTTCGCTTTTATAATGTTACAGAAAGTTTGCGAATTCTCATAAGGTGTGGCAGTGTTAAGGCGGGACTTTCTGTTTTATGTTCATTTTTAAGTAATGAGACTTCGATCGTTGTAGAATCTGTCGTATTATTAAACTCAAACTCAAACTCAATTAAAGTTTATTCAATTTAGGTAGGTATACTACACTTAGTGACGTCCAGTTATTTTAAAAATATAATGGTGATAATCAGTAACGGTATCTTAAAACCAAAGCTACGAGGATTTCAAACGCGCAAGCATTACTATAATTTTGCATCTTATATGCTATGTCTTATGAGGTATAAGAAGTAGTGATAGCTTATTGCTCAAGACCTCGACCTCCTAGGTGCGCGTCTCTTGCAAACACGTCCTCTCACTTTTGAAATTCAGGGTATAAGCTATCTCCATTCCAAATTTCAGCCAAATCGGTTCAGACATGGTGGTGTAAAGCAGTAACAAACATCCAATCATAAAAATAAAAATTTTCACTCTTATATTATTAGCTAGGTATCTTTAGATCGCCGATTATGATAACCTACGGTCATAGAGGTATAATATAACATTCTTACTCAGTGCCTATGGTCTTTCCAATCTTATAAAACTTGGGCACGGTTAAAAAAATATATTGTTAAGTGCCTAACATATCATCATTATTTTATCAACCCGTTGCACTCACTACTGAACACTAGTCTCGTCTCGGAATGAGAAGGTTTGGCTATAGTCCACCAAGCTGGCCAAGTGCGGAACAAAGTTTCCTGTTGGTGTTTTTCTTCACCGTTTGAAGCAAGTGATACCTATTTAATTTCAAAAATCGCATTAACTGCGAAAAGTTGGAGGTGCGTGCCCGGAGATCAAACCCGCCCGCCTGCGATCCCGTACAAAAGGTAAGGTGTCTTAACCCCTAGGCCATCACTGCTCTAAGTGCATATAAATAGCCGTGAATTCTGCCCGCAAGAATATTTTAGGTTACAGACTTTCTGCTAAATATTCAAGTAATCATAAAATTTCTTATTATTTTTGTGAAAAAAAAATTTTAAACGTAACTAATCCCAACAAATGATCCAGTTTTGCGTTGATAATGTAAATAAATACCTTAAATCGCGTACAAATAGCATCGATAAGAGCGACGGGGTCACAAAGCCTTGAAAAATGGCGAAGCTTAACCCTTCACCGGCGCAGGTCGGGAGGACCCAGGACACAGGTAATTAGGAGGCGCGCTGTGACAATTTGTTCCCGATGAATAATATAGATGGGGCCCGTTTAACCATCAGTGTGGAAGCCAGTAGCGAAGTTTTTTTAAATCCCATTACCAAGTTAGCCTTTGACTACAATCTCACCTAGTGGTGATCACAACATGATGAAATATAATAATGTCCTCCCGACCGAATTCCGGCCACGGCAGCCTATCTCCAGAGAGATTAGCCATCTGCGCGGGAGATATTATTATAGTAATTACACATGTGTGTGTGCATGAACAGCTGCATTCTCTGTTCATTTACTCTCATAGCCTGATGAGACGGATATCCGACACGACCGGAGAGAGGTCAGGCGCAGGACCGACAGCTCCATGTGCTCTTCGAGGCAGGTAGGTGAAGAACCGCCAATTTCCTACCTCCGGGCTAGTACTGAGAATTTATATTCAGAAAAAACCAATACTTAATTACGACCCGACCCGGGACTCGAACTCGGGACCTCGTCGGGCGCAGTCGAACATGCTGACCACTAGACCAACGAGCAGTTTGCATACTTGATGCAGTATTTAAGATGGTAGCGAGCTAACCAAGAAGGGGTATGGAAGTTTTATTAAACTCGTACTCCTAATCTATTAGTTATTTATCTTCCCGCTTAAATCTATCTTTACAGGTATAACCGAAACCGATTAAGACAAAAACATATACCTATACATTACAAAAAAATATTTACAATAAAATAGACTTAACAACAAAAAACTTACCTATCCTATGAATCTAACTTCATACGAATGTAACCGTTTTTATGAACTCGCTCAGTGAGCAGCTGAAGAGGTCCCTCTGTTCAGCCACTGCGTAAATAAAGGAAATAAATATCTAAACATATTAAAGGAAAAGGCTACTGACTGATTGATCTACCAACGCACAGCTCAAACCACTGGACCTAGAGGCATGTTTGGAATCCATGTAGCTGTTATGACGTAGATATCCGCTAATAAAGGATTTTTGAAAATTAAACCCATAAGGGGGTAAAATAGGGGTTTGAAACGTGTGTAGTCGCGGACATAAGCTAGTTGGTTTATATACAGCATCATACTGGAATGTGAAATGGCTTGGTGGGACGACTGTTTCATACAACAATTACATGACATGCTTTGTTTGAAATAGGTTTGGTTAAACACCTACAATTATCACAAAGGCGATGCAGATTATACTAAAAGAATTAAAAACATATAAGAACACAAGTAGGTCATGCTTGAAGAAAATAGCTTGACAAATTACTAAGAAACAAAACGACAATGTAAAACAATCAAAACAAAATGGTCCCCCATTAGGCGGCGTGCCGTATCACACGACAATACAACTGATACAAACTTGCTATCACTGAGGAAAGTTATTAAAGCGCCTCTCAATATTTTATACGAGAAATCTCCAAGGGTCGATAGCGAAGTTTGAGGACAATTCGTCTCGAAGTTGGAGGCGAAACAATAAATCAATGTGTCGAATAATTGCTTCTCATTGGAGACTTGGGGAGTCTGAATCAAAAGTTACTAATCACCGACTTGGTATTAATAAGGCGTGGAGGAAAATACATTTCAGTGAAAATTTCTGAATGCTTTAGAATTCTGAGACTCTGATCGCTCACGGAGAGGACAATGGGTAAAAGTCTGAAAAACGCTTCCTATCGAATTGTAGTCTATTTTTTAGTAGTCCAGTAAACTTAATACAATAATGGAAGCTACCTTTAAAATTTGACACAATTCAAAGAGTATTTTTTGATCCACTTCAAGTTATCCCTTGAATGCGATCTCATCTGATGGTAAGTGATGATGCAGTCTAAGATGTAAGCGGGATAACCTGTTAGGGGTATGCCAGTTATATTAAATCGGTATCTACACAGCATAGTACCGGAACGCTAAATGGCTTGACGGCACGTCTTTACCGGCAGGTTGTTAACTAGCCAAGGGCGAAGCCTCCCACCAGTCCAGACCAAGGAAAATTCAGAAATTTTACATTCCAAAACTGAACCTGCGGGACATCCGCAGGTTATGACTGTTGTCATAACCTGCGGATGCTGTTGCGCTCAACACTGCGCCACGGAGGTCGTCAAATTACAATTACATATTTACAATTGACTCTTCTCAATATGGACATGGCATGCTTAGTATTAAGTTACTAATTATGCAGTAGACCTACTTGCGTACAGGCCCGGATCTAGGGGGGGGGCAAGCCGGGGCCCGTGCCCCGTGCGGCAAATTCAGAGGGCGGCAGATTCAAGCTTGGCAAACGAATACACTACTCAGCATTATCGCAACTTTGCGATGACAGACGCGCAGAATAGTAAATTTATTAATAAGTAAAAGTTGTTTAATTCGGACAACTAAAGGATTCATAGAGTGTATATTATAGTAGGTTAGTAACAATAAAAACACAAAGAACTTGACTGACTGGTAGCTAAGCTATCAACGCACAGCCTAAGCCGCTAGGGTTAGAGGCTTGAAATTTGGACAGTAAGTTCCTTTTATGACGTAGGCGCCCACTAAGGAAGGATCTTTCAAAATTCCTCCCCCAAATAGAACAGGGTCGATAATTTTTGAAACCAAAAAACCAAAAAAAATCATTGTAGGATGAAACCAATTGGAAAAGGCTCCAAATCTTTTTATTACCTACAAGTTTGCCATTGAATTTTTTTCCATAGGACTTTTAGTTTTGCCGAAAATCGATATAAACCGTTTTTTACTCTTAAAAACCACCCCCTTTCATTTCCCGACCTCAGATCGCCCGTAAATTATTTTCCTTTCCTTTTTGTTATATTCTCTTTCTTTTCCAATGGGTTTCATCCTACTATGTTTTTTTTTCACTTTTTACCATTTTCAAAGGCTTCAGTCCTGGTCTAAAAGGGGTAAAATAGGGGATGAAAGTTTGGATGAGGATTTATTTTTCGGCTTACATCGGAAAAAAATGAAACTCGATTAAAAATTAGGAAACACGTGTTTCAGTCTTTTTGGAAATAATTCCACCTCTAAGGCACCCGAGCGAAGCAGGGGCGGGTCCGCTTGTATAAACATAAAAGACACAGACATGTCCACTTCCCCGCGTCGAAGGTGATTAAAGAAACGAGCTGGTTTTCGTGCACCCTGTGCACAAGGCACCTCTATAGTGGTGAAGTACTTAAACCAATTAGCTATAGTCTTTAGTGTTCTACGAATCAGGGACATAGATAGTTTTTTTTGCGAATGACAGCTGCGACATCCCTGACGCACTGCAGAAGCGGAGAAATCCCATCATCATCCTAATTGGAAACGCAAGTTGTCCAGCGATCTTTTGACATACCCGACCCACAGGTTGTGTATACGACAAGCTCTGGCCATATGCCTTGAAAAGCTACCTATACCTTAGCTTGCTCAGTACAACGGGAAAATCTGCGGGCCAACATATTATTACCTCTGTCTACCAAAAACCTGCGCTTTCTTTCAATATTGATTGAATCAGAAAGAATACTGCATCCCGAATTACAGAAGAATGTAATTATTGATGATGCTCAATTTGGCTTCCGCCCCGGAATTTTAGTTTTTTTTTCTTTTCGGATGTGTTAATATTATAAATGGGATATAATATGAGTACTTGCTGCTTACTTGTTTCTACTTATTAACTTTACTTTTGTTTTATTACATTAATAATTTTTGCTACTGTGGCGTCACCCGGGTCACAACCGAAAACCAGCGCCCTGCTTTGTATGCAATCATTGGCATACAATGCAGGGCTTAATGCTGAACTGTACACCCTTTCTGGGTGTCACAGACAAAATTTTTACATCTGTAATCCGTGTTTTGTCTGTGACACCATTGTCGAATAAACTGTTTTTCTTTATTTCTTTCCCGTTCTCTCGACGGACTCGGTTGTCCTCAGTCTCAAACATACAGTACAATACTACACAAAACGTAACACATCTGTGTATGCATGTTTTCTGGACCTGAGCCGCGCATTTGATCTTGTGAACTATGAAGTTCTCTGGAACAAATTGCATGTTGCTCGGGTCCCGGATGAGATAACGAGTCTGTTGAGATACTGGTACGGAGGCCAAGTGAACAACGTAAGATGGGGCGACGCGACGGTACGTCACGGGGGACTCACCTCTCCAGATCTTTTCAACGTCTATATCAACGGTTTGATCGAGGAGCTGAGAAGCGCCAGGGTAGGCTGTCATTTGGGAGGTGTATGTGTGAATAATTTCAGTTATGCAGATGACATGGTGCTGCTCAGCCCCTCGATCGGAGGGCTAAGGAGACTTCTTTCGTTCTGTGAGCGTTATATTAAGGATCATGGATTGAAATATAACGTTTCCAAGTCAGAGATGATGATATTCAGATCGGGGAAGGATCCGGAGTGGGTGCCACCGGTCTTTTTGAATGGTTCTACAATTCGGGAGGTGCGGCAGTTTAAATATGTCTCGGTGACTACATGTCCTAAAATGTGGTCACCTTAGGGATGACTTGGACATCGAGAGAGAGAGAAGAGCACTGTCAGTTCGGTGCAACATGCTCGCGCGCTGATTCTCTAAATGTAGTACCGACTTAAAGCTAACCCTGTTTCGTGCATATTGTCAATGTTTTTACACTTGCCAATTATGGGCGAAATTCAGGCGAACGACAATGAGCACCATGAGGGTGCAGTATAATGACTCATTCCGCATGCTCATGAGGTTGCCGAGGTACTGCAGTGCGTCGGGCATGTTTGCCGAGGCGGGAGTCTCCGATTTCTTTGCGATCAGGCGCAATCGTATAGCTTCTTTCTGGGAGCGATTGCGACTTGCGAATAATGTAATTCTTAGGGTCATCGGTGAGGATTTAAAGTCTAGTGATATAATCAAGCACGGGCGCTCTGTCCACCGAGACGCAAATAAGAAATAGGAAGTAGTTTTAGGAAATAGCTTAAGCTAGCTTTTATTTTATTTTTATTATTTTTTGTGTTTTCATTTATTATTTATACTATTGTAACATTGGATTTTTATCTGAAATAAAGAGCTGTTATGTTATAATATCAGCATCATCTATCAATAGGCTGAAATGATGATGATGATAAAGGTGAAAATATTGGCGGGCGAGGGCGGCACTTTACAATTTTTGCCCCGCCTCGAAAAAATTCAAGATCCGGCGCTGCTTGCGTATGGTGATGGATAGGGTTTTTAAGATGCAAACTCACATTATATAATACACAGACTCGTTCATTTATTTAGGAAGAAACATAAGAACACATTAGATATATTTAATTCATTGCAATGTAACAATATAACAACAACTAGATCCATAACCACTCGCAATCAAGGTATAGATAGGTCTACTTTTTAGAACACTTGCTACTCGAGGCAAATCTGAGTATCGAATGGTTAAAGACTTTGAAGTTGCTCTATTGTAATATTCTTAAGCAGTATTGTTACGTCACGTCATTCTTCTCTGACTGGCGCAAACCTCGCGTAACGACTGCTTTGACGCCTCACAGGTACAGCACCATCTGTAGTCATCGAGCGGCGCTAACAATTAAATCTATAAATTAATTAATATAGCGTAACTGGGTAAAAATAAATTGATTATCAATAAAAACAGAATAAATAAAGGTGTTCATACAATCCTTAACCTAAATTTTTATAATTGGTTATTTGAATACTATTCAAATAAAATATATTCTAGTGATTATTCAACAGGGGATCTCTCAAAAGTCAGTTTTATGTTAACTAACAATTTTAAATAATCGATTAAAGTAAAAAGAGCGTCGAAATTTAATGACGTTACATTTCACAATTTCATATAAATCCCATAGTTAAGACGCGTTTTGACGTTAGAAAAAAAGTTGATGATTTGACTAATAATTGTCAAATTCCCAATTGTGCGCTACAGAGGCGCCACACTCCCAATCAAATGAAACGCTTCCATGAAAAATTAAACCCTTATTTTTTTAAATATTCACCGTTCACGTGTAAATGTCTCTGTATTTTTTTTTTTATCCACTAGAAGTTAGCCCTTGACTGCGATCTCACCTGATGGTAAGTGATGATGCAGTCTAAGATGGTAGCGGGCTAACCTGTTAGGTGCATGGCAGTTATATTAAACCCATACCCCTATTCGGTTTCTACACGGCATCGTACCGGAACGCTAAATCGCTTGGCGGCACGTCTTTACCGGTAGGGTGGTAACTAGCCACGGCCGAAGCCTCCCACCAGGAAAAGTCTGTATATGCTAAAAATGATGTTAAAAGTGAACATAATTCGCACATGAGATATGTGAATGCTGTAAATTCTAAAAAACATTCCTCCTGACGTCGTAATGTGGAAATTTGATTGCATTAACATTTTGTCGCAATAAAAGTTGGATGGTTGGCGAATAAATTTTACACAGGGGCATGATTATATTGTTGTAAATGTCACGAAATTATGATTGTTCGTGGTAATATTTGAATATGCTCTGCTTTTATTGAGAGCTTAAGCCGAGTTGCTTGTCAAGAAAAAAGACAAACGTATAGTTTAATAGAAATTTGTATGAAAATAATGTTTCAAAATTTCCTTAAAGTGTACGTAAACACTAATCATACTTACTAATATTATAAATGTGAAAGTGTTTGTTTGTTGGTTTATTGGTTTGTTGGTTTGTGCTTCGATCATGCCGCAATGGAGCAACGGATTGACGTGATTTTCGGCATGTGTATAGATAAGGACCTGGAGAATGACATAGGCTTTTTATCCCGGAAAATCAGGGAGTTTCAGTGGAAATTAAAAAAAACTTAAACCACGCGGACGTATTCACGGGCATCAGATAGTAAAATCATGAACTAAGTACAATACTTTAGAGTGATATATTTTATTCTTGCGTTAAATAAAGGAGTATTGCATACGTGGCTAGACGGTGATTATTCATTCTTCAATAGCATGATTGACAATGTGACAGATTTTATTTGCCACCGCCCCCTCCTGATTGAGATCAATCGGTTTTAGGTATGGAAAGTCTGGTGTCCTAAAACTTGATAAAGGATTTAATGTGGACATATTTTCAATACTTGCGGACTTTAAAACTTTAGTTAGCAATATTTTTGAACGTTAATTTTATTTATTTATCCGTTTCAAATAGTAATTGTGATATTTTATCACGGAATCTTAAATCGAAGGCTAGGAGGCCAAACGCGTGCTGGTCTGAGAAGAAACCCAAACCAACAGTGTTTTTTTAATTAAAAGTCGTTCTTATCGAATGGCGAAAGGATTAACGTATTTGCCACACGACAAATTGCAAATACATTATAAAATAAGTACTCGTAAATAAAAATTTATTAAAAAAAAAACAAACCCTAAATTACTCTAAAGTGACAATCCTTCCCCGTGCTTTCACACAGTGCGTGAATGTTTGAGATTTAAAATTTAATTACGACAGCCTCCTGTACCCTTAGTCTCAGTTTTATTCGAGCGTTCGAACACATTGGTGTCAAAGTAAAATGAACCCAATAGCCCTGGATTGAAAGTGAAAAATTCAGTTTTACCGGTTTTAATTTTGACTTTGGGTCCAGCGCCCCACAAGACAGTATAAAAACGTAGACTACTGTATATATCTTATATACCTAAGTATTGCAATATCTTGTTTTTAACAAGCCTTATTTTGAAAAGTTAAAAATCTAAATTAATCTAGTTAAATTAGAATCTTAATCACACTATTATTAAATGATATTTTTTGTGAATCACTGGATATTGAATGATAGTGTTATATATATTTTTGGAATCTACTCATCATTTCCTAGATGATGATTATATAGTTAATCTTATTTTCGTTTTTTTTCAACTTTAGTCTTTAATGCGGGACCCCATCATTTTTTTTTTAAATTTTACTAGCCTATGTCACCCGGAATAAGCTAGGGATTCTAACGATACCTCATTTATCAAAATCGGTTCCGGTGTATAGAAGTTATGGTTGAATATACAAACTCACATACATACATACATACATACATACATGAACCCTGAAAACAATATACTCCTTTTTTCAGGCAGTCGTATAAAAAGAGCAACTGCTGAGTTTCTTACCGGCTCTTTCTGAACCGGTAGAGTCAAAACATGACGTAAAATAAGAGATACCAGTATGTCCTACATGTTATAAATAAATTGAGTTTGAGTTTGAGTTTACTCGCGTTAATCTCATAGAGGCGTGCGTACAAAACAATTTTTAATTGCGTTCCGGCAAGTATTTACTATTGATTAAAAGGATTTCCCAAGCCTGCAATGCACTACAGAACAAAACTGCAGAATACATTCAGGGAGTCTGTACCTATATATTATAGTACACTAGCGAATGCCCACGACTTCGTCTGCGTGGTTTGAGGTTTTCTGGTTCCCGCGGATTTTTTTAATATTCCGAGATAAAAAGTAGCATATGTGCTATAACAGACTATAATCTGTCTCTGTGCCAAACTACAGCTAGATCCGTTCAACCGTTGGGGCGTGATTGAGTAACAAACATCCATACATCCGTACATGCATACATCCATCCAAACTTTCGCATTTATAATATTAGTAAGATTAAGACAAAGTTGAATTTCCTAACTTGAGCCATCTAAGATTGTACTTCCATACATCAGCCAGTAGGTATAGATTAATAGCAGCATTTTTAATCGCCTTTTCAAAAACTTTTATCATACTTTTTATCAGCGTCGCGTTGCGTCGCTTCTGTCGCTCACCTGGGACAATGGGTTAGCTACTGTTTGATATTGTCGCGCCTAAACTGCTATGCCCCTAATAGGTTAGCCCGCTACCATCTTAGACTGCATCATCACTTAACATCAGGTGAGATAGCAGTCAAGGGCTAAGATGTAGTGGATAAAAAAAATTATATATTAACAACTAATCGAGAATAGAAGTAAACTAAAATTTTATTTTATGAAATTGTTAGTTTATAAAAAAAAAACGGAAGCAAGCAGGGCTCCATGATGCAGCTAGCTAGATATAATTCAACTCTTACCTTCCTATCTTAACCTCGGATCGCAGTAAATTAATTAGACTAAGTTACCCGCTGCAGTCGCCCGGATGATTTACTTAAACAATCTCTTTTTACGGATATCCCCGCTATATTACAATGAG
Source organism: Erebia palarica (assembly GCA_964035005.1). Lineage (NCBI taxonomy): Eukaryota > Metazoa > Arthropoda > Insecta > Lepidoptera > Nymphalidae > Erebia > Erebia palarica. The sequence goes on from OZ035989.1 coordinate 17,994,497, forward strand.
ATGAGTGTGTTTTGAGTTACCTATATTTTGTGATACAATCTTGGTTCAGTTTAAATAATTTTTTGTGCTGTATCTTTCCTTAAAAAGAGTGAAGATCGTATTCGCATTGCATAAAGCTCCCTTTTTAGGGAAGTACGAAGTCACTTTACAAGGAATATGTGAATCCCGGAATTGGGACATGTTTATGCCAAAAATAAAATACTATTTAGCATTTATTAAAACGAGTACCTACCAAAAGTCGTCCATATCAACGTCGGGAATTTATAATTTCTGAATATTTCAGAAATTCCTAATGGGAGGCTTTAGCCGTGGCTAGTTACCACCGTACTAGCAAAGACGTGCCGTCAAGCGATTTTGCGTTCCAGTACGAAGCCGTGTAGAAACCGATTAGAGGTGTGGGTTAAATATTTTAATCACCATGCCCCTTAGAGGTTAGTCCGCTACCATTTTAGATTGCATTGAATCACATTACCATCCATACGGGCATACCACGTATAGTCCTCTATTGTAGTCTAGGCAATAAAGCAAGTTGACCCCAACAATAATTTCTCAGGCGACGAAACTTTATAGTATGATAAAGTGTCACGAGTTAAACGTATATTATAAATATCTTATAAAAAGTCAGAAAGGAAGAAAGGATTTTTATACTATACCCAATTGTTAAAACAGGAAGGTAACCAGAATTATACCAGAAGGTTCCATACATTATAGCGTAAACGCAGTTTAGATTTGAAAATAAAATTGGTTTAAATATCGATGTTCTGCATTTGATATTTCAGTTTTGAGTATAATCTTAAAAATAAATCGAGTAAATATTCAGTCATAAATATTAAGTTTTAGGTATAAATACCTAACTTCAGGATGTTTTTCTTTGTTGGATATTTTTGTGTAAGTTTTGGATCATCCAATACTAAAACCCAGCCAAGTAAGTATAACGGACCGCCCCATTGCCTAGACTCTAGAGTATCTCGAGACTCTAGAGTGAAGTTTGGAAAATGGGTCGATCATATGGCCTACTATTTATTCCATTAGCAGTCGTAATAATAACTGTGACATTATCAAAATGGTGTCATAATATTTAACAAAACGGAAATTTGACCCCAGTTCAGTATTTACGATCCATGGCCCCTCCCAAAGAAGACGCACAGGCCATTTAACTAATCCGCTCCACTGAGTGCCCATTCGCAGTTCCAGTTCCATACAAATTTAATAAACTTGAAAATAACAAACCTACCCTCCTGTATCATTTTTAGGCTCTCGTTTTTTACTCATGACTTTTTACTGAAGAAGTATCTCAAATCAAGTGAACAAATCCTGTAGCTTAAACTGTGTGTTGTTTCGTAAATCTCTATGCAACCATAATAGGTTTATAGTTAACATAACTCAAAAAACAGAAAGTTACAAAAAAACATAGTAGAAAATCGCGAATTAAGAACTTGCTAGCTTGAAAATATCAATTCGTAGAGGCTTCGTAGCATCAAGTCTGATACTATAATATCAGTGTTTGTATGAATTATAACTAGACTAGCTGATGTCCGACTTTGTACGCGTGGATGGAGGATTTTTGGTTCCCGCGGAAACTCTTTAATTTTCCGGAATAAAAAGTAGCCTCTGTGTTATTCCAGACCATCTTTATCTATGTGCCAAACATCCAGATCCATTCAGTCCGTTTGGCGTGATTGAGTAACAAACATCCAAACTTCCATCCTTCCATTCAAACTTTTGCATTACCTAGGAAGGCGAACTACCTTAAACGTGGCTAAAAAATGTATTGCGATTAAGTATTTTTATTTAATTTACATTAATTGAAATTGTCAGTCAGTCAGTAATGCAAAACTCCAGAATAATAGTTCAGTTGAATTACAACCATTCAACATTTAACTAATTCACCAAGTAAGCGTACATCCAGCGCTCAAAAGTTGCACCGGATACAAATTTAATAAACTCGCAAAACAACAAACTTTGTCGTGTTTGTCTTTCTTGGGGGGCTTTAATTCACTGGCGCCATCTGGTGGGGCGCTGCACTTCTGAACTTGGGGTCTGACTTTATAATTTTGAAACTGTCACCGGCTGGGGTCACCTTCGGTTGTGCCTTAATTGAAAGTTAATTTTGGTGTTTCGTCAATTCAATTTTTTTTTTACTAGCTGATGCCCGCGACTTTGTCCGTGTGGATTAAGGTTTTTGTTTCCCGCGGGAACTCTTGAATTTTCCGGAATAATTTCTCAGGTTATAAACTATACCTATACCAAAATTCATTAAAACCAGTTGAAGGGATGGTGCGTGAAAGCGTACTAGACAGACAGACAGACACCCTTTCGTTTTATAATGATAGCCTAGTGGTGAAGATGCCCGGGAAGCTTTTTGTTCGGGTAGCCTGGGGTTCGATGCCCGGACCTCTTACCAAAGTATTACCTATACTGTGCTCTAACTTTTCATAATTTAATCCTTAAAGTGCGGAAGTCCCGGGTTCGATGCCCGGCAGAGTCAATTTGGGAATTTATAATTTCAGAATTTTCCCAGGTCTGGCCTCGTTCTTCCGAGGAAGCTTCGGCCGTGGCTAGTTACCACCCTACCGGCAAAGACGTGCCGCTAAGCGATTAAGCATTCTGGTACGATGGGGCGTCAGATTCCACCTATCACTATCATATTTTATAAGTACCTACCTTACTGGACGTCAATAAGTGTACATTGCACCTACATTTAATAAGTATATTAAAACTATAAATATGACTATGGGGTATGGGTCTAATATATCTACTATGCCCTTAGCCAGGTTAGCCCTCTACCATCTAGACTGCATCATCACTTACCATCAGGTGAGATCGCATCGCCAACTTATAGTGGATTAAAAAACATCTTAGATCCGGTATTAACCGTTCATCATCAAAACCACAATACTACAAAACTATATTCACGGCAATTGACGGCAATAACTAGATGTAACCTTAATACAATATTATTTGATCACAAACACAGCATCTCGTAGCGCAGATGTCGCCGCCAGTTGAGGTTAATTAAAATCAAATACGTCTTATTAGCTTGTTATTCGTAATGTACGTTATTAGGCCACGGCAGACTAACTACTAGACACAAACGAGTAAGAAATTTAAATTATGCGTTTGAATTGACTAGTTGAGCCAGTGCTAATAATTGAACCAAATTATTTAAAACTACGTGCTTTTCTATCACATGAGAAAAACAGTAGGTAGCTAATTTAAAAGTGATAATAAACTAACAATAGACAGAATTTTTTCAAATAACTTATATCCGACCCGACAATATATACTTTGCAAAGAAAGCAGAGTTTATAAAATCAAGTTTTTCGGTGTAACCAGAATTCTCATTTTGTTAATTCAGAGCGTAAATTATGAGTGTTTCAAATTGGATTTTCAATTCATTCGTAACTAGTTTAAGTGTGACGCCGTAACGGACAGCACTTCTGATTCGAAGTTTTAGGCTCTGTTATCTTTATACCCTTCAATTAAATTAAAAAAAAAATATAGCCTGTATATATTAACTCATTATTAAAACAGCGAAATTTTAAATCAGTGGAAATAAACTTTTTGACAAGATTTAGTTATGAGAATGTCTTGCGACTGTCTTTTCGTTTGTATGCGCATGTAAGTATTTCTTAATCGCGTTGTGTGATGTGGTGGCGTGATTGCGTTCGTATACCAATTGATTAAAATTATTATCATGAACATGTCATTGACATTAATAGGAACCCCCGTGAATAAGTTCTATTTGGATTTTATTTACCTAAATATTAGCTTACTAGATAATGCCTGCGACTTCGTCCGCGTGGATAAAGATTTCTGATTCCCGCGGGAACTCTTGAATTTTCCGGGATAAAAAGTAGCCTATGTCCTTCCCCGGGATACAACCTACCCCTCTACCCCAAATCAGTTGAACTGATGGGCCGTGAAAGCGTAGCAGACAGACAGACAGACACACTTTCGCATTTATAATATTATTAGTATGGATATGGATATGGATGTAATACACCATAAAAAAATTGCTATTTTATATTTTGCTTACTTTCATAGTATTATGTCTTACGGAATCTTACTATATGGTAAAGCGGCAGATATTCAAAAAAATTTTGTGTTACAAAAAAGGGCAATACGTGCAATTTATAATTTGAACCCGCGCGAATCCCTCAGAAAGAAATTTAAGGAAGGTATTCTTACAGCTGCCTCGCAATATAATTATAGTAATTTAATTTTCATAAAACAGCATATTTACAATTCCAAAAATATATGTGATCTGCATGATAGGCAAACTAGAGGCCGCCATAAGCTCGTGACTCCATCACTCCGCCTAAAGAAGGTCCGAAGATCGTTCGTGGGAATTTGCATTTTATTTTATAACAAAATCCCACAACCTATCTTAAACTTGCCTTTACACAAGTTTAAGAAGTCCATTATAAGTATGCTCCTGAAAAAAAGCTTACTATGCTGTAGAAGATTACGTAAATGACAAAAGAGCATGGATTTGACTCGCTCCAGCAATGCTAAGGACAGCTGCTATAGCTATCCCATCAAAAACATAAATGTAAAATGAGAGCCAAGTTCAAAATTGTGATATATATGCCTTGGTTGTTGACTTCAGCGACAAACGAAGTGAGATCTAAATGGGTGCCAAGTTCAATGGTCAGTCCTGCAATTTATATATCCCATCAAAAACATAAGTGTGAAATGAGAGCCAAATTCAAAATTGTGATATATATGCCTTGGTTGTTGACTTCAGCGACAAAAGAAGTGAGATCTAAATGGGTGCCAAGTTCAATGGTCAGTCCTGAAATTTATTTATAACAACATATAATATTTTATAACAACTTAAAATATCATTTCTTCTTATAACTTAGTATAAAATGTTGAAGACTAAGGCTTTGGCTTGGCTAGTTTTCATATACGAATTATAGCGTTCACAAGTTGTAAAGCTGTAAGTTCTTATTTTATTCTTCCGAAAATTTGGCTTGCTGGTAGAAACTGTACTTTTAGGTACCTACTTAATAATAATTCGTATATGGAAACTAGCACACGGTGTATAGTTACACACGGTGCTGCTCGCCAGTTTTTTTGAACTTTGGCTGGACACGCTTCCGCGTGTCTTGATATAAATTAATGAAATTGTAACTTTCTTTTCAAAAGTACAACCGCCGAGTTTCTTGCTGGTTCTTCTCGGTAGGAATGGCATTCCGAACCAGTGGTAGATTCACTCGACGATTCAAAAGTACTTGTAAAAGTTTATTTGAATAAAAAAATTTGAATTTTGAATCATAATGCTAAGTATACGCCATAATGTTGGAGCGGTGATAGCCATAGGTTAGGACAACTGAGTCGCGGGTTCGATTCCCGGGCGCGCAGCTCCAACTTGTCAAAGATATGTGCGTTTTAAGAAATTATAATATATCACTTGCTTCAAACGTTGAAGGGCAACGCCGTGAGGAAACCTGCACGCCCGAGAGTTCTTCATATTGTTACTGAGGGTGGGTGAAGTCGGCCAATCCACACAAGGCTATGCCAAAACTATGCTATGCCAAAAATAAACTATGCCAAAACCTTCTCATTCCTTGAGAAAACTCGTGATCAGTAGTGAGGTAATGGGTTGATTATAGAGAAAGATAATGTTATAATGGTGACTTAATGGCTGTTTTGACCTTAGATACATTTTATAGGGAGGAAGTCTGGAGAAACTGAAAATACAATTAAATGGAACTTAGTAAGTAGGATTTAAAAGGCACAGCCAGACGGACGGACAGATAGACAGACAGAAACAATTTCGCATTAAAATTATTAGTATGGATAATCTTTCGAAGTTGTCTTTATGTGAATCGAACTATAGAGATTCTGCATCTAAACATTAGCTTTTATATGAAACTGAAAATACAATTAAATGGAAGTTAGTATGTACTTAAAAGGCAGTCGGCTGCAGTTTCATTTTCTGTAATCCCGGCTTCCCCGGACAATATACTAGTTGACTTAGCCGGGGTAAAGCTCTGTAAGGCAATCGAGTTGCTGCGCTAACAATAATAGCACATTTCTGTTGTTCTTTCTTTTCATTTCAAGTAGGTAGTGATATTTGTCTGCGTTTTTATTATTCGACCACATTTTCTAGCCCTGGCTTCAAAAAGATACAGTGGTACCACCACACATAGAACCACTATGATGATTCTAAAATCCGACGATTTGAAGACCTCCGTGGCACAGCGTTGAGGGCTGTTGCCTTAACGTGCGGAGGTCCCGGGTTCGATCTCCGGCAGGGTTTGGAAATTTATAATTTCTGAATTTTCCCTGGTCTGCCCTAGTGGGAGGCTTTGGCTGTGGCTAGTTACCACCCTACCGGTAAAAGACGTGCCGCCAAGCGATTTAGCGTTCCGCGACGATGCCGTGTAGAAACCGAATAGGGGTAGGTGGGCTTAATATAACTGCCATGCCCCTAATAGGTTAGCCCGCTACCATCTTAGACTGCATCTTCACTTACCATCAGGTGAGATCGCAGTCAAGGGCTAACTTGTATTGGATAAAAAAAAAACTTTCTTCTAGATTTTACATTATAGAGAGAACCTTTATGAGCTGATGCGGGGCTTTCAAAACCAAGTTTAGGAGATTGATTACAAAAAAAAGTAGTTTCCGTAAATTTGGATAATTCATGTACAATGATATCCCTTGATATATTTTTAAAAAAAACTAGCAAATGCCCGTGACTTCGTCTGCGTGTTTTGAGGTTTTTTTGTTCCCGCGGGAACTCCTTAATTTTCCGGGATTAAAAATAGCCTATGTGCTATTCCAGACTATAATCTATCTCTGTGCCAAATTTCAGCCAGATCCGTCCTGTCGTTGGGGCGTGATTGAGTAACAAACATCCATACATCCATCCAAACTTTCGCATTCATAATATTAGTATAGATGTTACGTGAAAGTTTTTTAAATAGAAAAGGGTTAATGAGGCGCTCAAAATCATACTTTTCTTATCATACTTCATACTAATATTATGAATGCGAAAGTGTGTTTGTTTGTTGGTTTTTTGGGTTGTAGGTTGGTCCTTCAATCACGTCACAACAGAGCAACGGATCGACCTGTTTTTTGCATGGACATAGTTGAGGTCCTACAGAGTGACAAAGACTACTATTTATCCCAAACACTGAAGAAGTTGTCGTGGGAACTAAAACATATTTCAAGCGGACGAAGTTGCGGGCATTAGCTAGTCTTAGATATTTCGGATAAATTCGTAAACTGGGTCATGTAAAGGTTAAAATCCATACTTCCAAACTAATATTATCAATACGAAAGTGTGTCTGTCTGTCTGTGTGCCTGCTACGGTTTCACGGCCCAACTACTCGACCGATTTTGATGAAATTTGATACAGAGATAGGTAACATCCCATCGAAGGACTTTTTATCCCGGAAAATTGAAGAGATCCCGCGAGAATCAAAAAACAATAATCCACACGGACGAAGTAATATACTAAATATACGCATGAAAAACATGTCAACGCCTCCATCATCCATGTAGTAGGACATAAATTATTCTTGGAAGCAATAATAAGTTTAACAACTTTGATTACAGGCCGCTAAGCCGCTGAAACCCGGCATCCCCACCGTCTCAGATTATCCCATGATAACGAGCCGGGGTCCACTCTGTTTTCATTACTGTAACGACTAGTTTTCTCGCTCTAATGGGCCATAAACATCGCCGCAAATAGAGTAGGAAGGAACAAAGTTCTTCGCAATAATCTTAGTCTACGTAACCTTGCCTTGGAGATGTATAGCGTTGCTCGCTGGAAGTGCTGCGTCTTTATTGCGTTAGAATTAACACTCGGTTTCTGTGAAAGTGTTTTAGAAATAGACGGTTTATTTTTCTGAAATCGTTTTCAAATACAAATACACATCTTTTTTATTCAAGTAGACGGTGACAAGTGGGTTTGAATAGTCGAGTGTGTCTTGTGTGAATTTTGACGACCTCCGTGGCGCAGTGTGTAGCGCTGTTGTCTTCACGTGCGGAGGTCCCGGGTTCGATCCCCGGCAGGTTCAATTTGGGAATTTATAATTTCTGAATTTTCCCCGGTCTGGCCTGGTGGGAGGCTTCGGCCGTGGCTAGTTACCACCCTAAGGTCAAGCGATTTAGCGTTTCGGGTGCAATGCTGTGTAAAAACCGAATAGGGGTATGGGTTTAATATAACTGCCATACACCTAACAGTTTAGCCCACTACCATCATAGACTGCATCATCACTTATCATCAGGTGAGATCGCAGTCAAGGGCTAACTTGTAGTGGATTTAAAAAAAAGTGTACCACTGGTTCGGAATGGCATTCCTACCGAAAAGATCCGGCAAGAAACTCGGTGGTTGCACTTTTGAAAAAAAAATAACAAATACATCACTGCGTAGGTATAGTACCTATGTAACAGCTGTCCCTAAGCTATTACTTATGTATTGCTGGAGCGAGTCAAATCCATGCTCTTATGCTTCGTAAGAGGATGTTCTAGATTTCACAGTGCTTGAGTAACAATCGGATGCAAAGCTATGCATTTTCATTGCGTTAAAATATTATTTTATAATTAGCTCTTCGTATCGTTTTCTATTAAAAATATAATTTTACTTGATCGTTAAATAATCTTGTCGTATTTTGTCCAACGATTTATTTTACTATTGACTTGAGCACTTATGAAGTTTCATAATTATTGACAGGCAACCATCAACAAAAAATGCAATACTCCATAGACGCGTATCGTTTTTTCACAATAGTGAAGCGACGACGTGCCCTTTCATGCGATATTTCGTAACTCTTTAATACTCATCTAGTAGTTACAAGTGCAACATTCCTTTTCAAAATAGTCACGGAGCTGCAATACTAGCTTTCTTTATAATCCTTTATGCAATGATGGTTTCCATTGCACTGTTGTACATAAATGATTTTTTAAAATTCAAACATTAATATACTTAGTCATTTGAACGCTTGGGTATGTTCATAAAACAATAAAAAATGTTGAGCAATGTTAAATATCAATGTGTCAAATCGATTAAAAGTTCTTTATAAGGAAAGTCGAAGATGTTATCAAAAATCGAACCGGCATTCATTAGGACATCATTAAATCGAGCTGCCAAAAGTTAAATAGATCGGTGGACATTTATAGTTACTTAATATAAAATAGTTACTTATGTCCGTCCAGTAACTCTACATCGGTGATCAAACTCGTAAAGTGGGTTTTCGGGATAATCTGACAAATTTTACGCCTCTTTGATTACTCTGAACTATTAAATTCACGTGGCCGCTTTTTGTACTTTAGTTCGTCCAAATAAGTGGTTATTATAGCGTCGAAGTTTGTTTTACTTTCATTAATAAAAACTAGAATAACTTTACGAGTTTTAAGTTATTACTAGTTTTTGAATCTATACTAATATTATAAAAGCGAAAGTTTGGATGGATGTATGTATGGATGGATGGATGTTTGTTAATCAATCACGCCAGAACGGCTGAACAGATCTGGATGCAATTTGACGCAGAGATAGACTATAGTCTGCAGTCTGGTTTGTTTGCGTTTTCCTAATAAAATTGCCTGGAAGAAATCGCTTTTAGCGATAAGGCCGCCCTTTGTACTTCTTTGATTTATGTTATGTTTGCTGTTATTTATTTTTGTTAAGTGTGGTACAAATAAAGAGTTTAATAATAATAATAGTCTGGAATATCACTTAAGCTACTTTTTATCCCGGAAAATTAAGGAGTTCCCGCGGGAACCAAAAAATCTAAATCCACGCGGACGAAGTCGCGAGCATCAGCTAGTAATATTATAAATGCGAAAGTTTGGTTAGATGGTTGGATGTATAAATTAGTATAAATAGATGTAACAAAAACATAGTGACATATTGAACTTCTTAACTCCAAGACTCCAGTTGGAGCAGTTCCAGTTTCAACAGAGCTCTAGGCAGCTGCGGAGTGATAAATGATGTCCTTAAATGATAACATCTCATAAGATAAAGGTGACTCACAAACAACATACAGGGACACACATTTTTTAAATTAATGTCAGTCATTAGCCATAAGAAACCAAGGGAATGAATTGGCTTTGATAGTTATAATTGACTAGCTGATGCCCGCGACTTCGACCGCGTGGTTTAATTTTTTTGATTTCCGCAGGATCTCCTTAAATTTCCGGGATAAAAAGGAGCGTATCTCACTCTCCAGATCCCCAACTAACTAAAAATCACGTCGATCCGTTCCTCCGTTGCGGCGTGATTGAAGGATAAAACAACAAACAAACACACTTTCGCAATTATAATATTAGTATGATCAAGGTATGTTTTGTATGATGGTCGTAATGAAAAAGAAAAAGCCAGCCGATTTTGTTGAGAGCTTTCCTCAGATTATAGCGCGTTTGGAACCCTCGTAGCTTTAGTTTTTAAGACAGCGTAATTTATTCTTATAGTCACAGCATTCATTAATTCACTGTCGTTTAAATAAAGTACAATGTACCAATTTAAAAAAAATAATTAAATGTTCATAATCTAAATCTTTGGAGAGCAGAAATGTTGTGAAAAGGTCGTCTAAGAAGCATATAAGCTTTAGTTTAGTACTTTTTCTTCGTCAACTAATAGATTCCCTGCTGGAGATATATAAATTAGATCTCTTGTAGGGACTTTTAAACGATAATCTAGTTAAAGCTTTCCAGTATGGGGTCACCATTACATCATCTTGGAAGTCGTTAAATCACTCGGCGACACGTCTTTGTTGGTAGTGTCGAGAGCAGAAAAAATGTAATGATATCACTAAAATCCATACTAAGTATATATAATATTATAAATGCGAAAGTGTGTCTCTCTGTGTACAACGCTTTTTAACTTTTTTAACCCTTTTTAATCTTTTTAACCGATTTTGATGAAACTTTCTACGGAAGTAGGTTACAGGGTACCTTTTATCTCGAAAAATTGAAGAGTTCCCCCGGGAATTTAAAAACATAAACCACGCGGATGAAGTCGCGGGCATCATCTAATGATAATGAGGACTGCAAAGTTTTTGTTAGCCTTCCACCATTCGTTTGCACCAGCCATTCAGTTTTCGGTAATACATATTCATACTAGCCAGGTAAGGCAAAGCGTTAAATATTTCTCCTCTTAAGTTCTCAGCTTGGAGCGCTGCCAGCGAGCGATTATTAACACGGCGCTCTTGGCAGCTGCCGGGTGACAAATGAAGCCGGTATATGAAGAAACCACATATTTATGTAATACCGGTGCCGCCTGCTAGTGGTTCAGCACTTTCGGAACTGCTTACACTTGCTTTGTATGGCGATTTTAAGAACAATATTATCTGAATGTATAAAAGGAAAAGATGATTAACTGACTAATTAACTGACTGTTTTATCAACGCACAGCTCAAACCACTAGACAAATCGGGCTGAAATGATAGCTATTATGACGTAGACAGCCTCGTAGACGTAGTAACCTCTATGGGAATGAAATAAGAGAAATTTGTGTAGTCGTCACGTGCAAAAGCTAGTATGATATGTAACAGATATATATATTATCTTTGCAGATATGAACAAAATGCCAACCTAATATTTTTCAACTTCAAACCCAACTTTATAGACTAGTGTATTCAGGCAATATTTGTATTTACAACGGAGAAAAAAAAATGAAAAATATTTTTTCATAAATACCGTGCGCTATTCCAACAAATATCTTTTCCATTTTACAATGTCCGCTAAAAACTAATAAGTCCAATTTATTATTTAAATAGGTAAAGTTTCGTGCGAAAGTGGCCTCAGCCAAAAGCTTTTTCATTTCAACCTTGTAAGTTTCCAAGTATTGGAGAAGCAACTAATAACCTAACGCTTATTAGAGTAGCTTGCCTGTTGAGCAAGCTAAATCTATATTTAATACACCTTACTGTACGCTGACGAAGTTATAGCTGTGGTCATACTTAGGTAAAATCTAGTTCAAGCATACAAGGCAAACACTATAAGATAAGAAATGTTACACCAACTATAACACAACAATCATCCCCTATTCAAACGGAAGTTTATTTATCCGGGGGTATTACCCGGGATCCCAGGCTGAGCCATCGGCTCTAGTTTATTGAGCATTAGCCGGTGAGCGCGCACTGTCGTCAGCCGGGCAGTGGTTGCCGCTAATTGTGTTAATATAGCAGGATCATACTGGCTCTAGTGGATTTCGTATGCAGCAGGATTAGCTGAATAATGTTTTGTGTATATTTCAAAGGACAAACCGGGCTACTTACGTAACAACGAAAAGCTGATTGAATTTATTGGTCTTGAAAGTACTTAAGTGACGACAATTTCAAAAATTCCCTGTATAATGGGCTATGTGAGCTACGAATGCGACACGAAAAGATATGACTCCATAGAAAATGACAAAGTTAGCTTGCGACTACGTTGGTTACTTGAAGGGTTACGTCAGAGCAATGGTTACCTTATGACGGGATCATACTGGCTCTAGCGGATTTCGTATACAGTGGGATTAAATATATATCTACATACAGGTGTCTATTTAAAAAGGATAGTCCGGTTTATTCGAGTATAGCTGGTTAAACTGCTCAATTCAAATCCATTAAATCAAAGTATTTTTATAGAAATTTGTTACTTACAATGTACTATTTTTGAACGACATAGAATTAAGTGTGAGACTTTATGGTGATAAATAATTAGGGTGTAGTCAAACTAAAGCTTCGAGGGTTTCAAACGCGCCCGGTCTGACCAGTAATAATTCGTGTTAAAATCACGAGTTTAATGATAGAATAGGTAATACTACGGTTCAATGACGGGATCATACTAGCTCTGCGCTGGATTATGCATACAGCAGGATAAAGTTTACGGTATTCAGTTGCAATACAAGTAAGTATAACCAGGTAAAAATTTAGCATAGCAAATCTGCGGGAGAAAATAGCGTGTGAAATGAATGTGAAAATCCATAAATATTTACCCAGCCGTCAATCCCCAAAATTATCATCACAAGGACATCAGAAAGTGAAAGTCTGCCAGTCAATCGGCGACGTAAAATTTTATTGTGGAACTTTTATCTCTCCTTAAAGGACTCCTCTTAATGATATGAACAAATCTTTAGTGTTATTTGCTTTAATACTGAGTTAGTTTTTTTTATTCGACGATTAAGCTCTTGACTGCAATCGCGACTGATAGTAGTTACGTGTTGATGCAGATTAAACTTAGTTTCTACATACACTTATTGGTTGAATTTTGAATTTAGCATTTTCAATTTCTAGTTTCTACAAGGCAACGTACCAGAACGCTTAATCGATAGCCACGGCCAAAAACACCCACCTGACTAAACAAGAGCTAGTTAATATGTGAATTATTAATAATCAAAATATGACCGTGCCGCGATTCGCAAGCATTTCCAAGACAAAGACCCGATAAAATATTTTTTTGTGTGTGTTTATCTATTTTAATATTGCTTTAAAAATAATTACTCACAGCTTATCATAGACTTTCGACATATTCGTTTAAAAACCTGTTGAAAACTGTAACGTTTTTCAAATTGAAATGTGTCTATCAGTGCCATCTATGAGCTTGCATTGTAAATGCTATGCGGTAGTTCTGTTTAAGGCCGCTGCGACACGCGGCGCTAGTGTGTCTTATGCGTCTTGGGAAGTTGCAGATTGCAGTTTGCTCTTGTCGAATGCTTTCTGTATTCTAGTAAGTTCTAGGTTTAATGATTAATTATTCATTTCGAAGATATCTAGCAGAAACAGCTAGATATCTTTTATTTTCGACAAAAAAATTGTATTTTGTAATATTATTATAATAAATAGCTCATAAATGCGTTGCACAGTTCAGTTTCGTTACAATTGGCAAAATTTAATGTTTTTTTATCCACAATTGAGTAAATGAAAATGAAATGAAAAAATGAAAGTATGAATACTGGCCTGGGGGGCTAATACCATCGCTTATAGCAGAATCATTTCAAAATGACAATTTGATGTCACGTACGTTGTTTTCCCTAAAATAAAGGTTACAATTCTAAAACACGTCAACAATTTTAAAACAATACGGCTTTAAGCGATGGTAGTAAGTATATCCCCAGTGCCAATCACTGGCGGTCAATATAAATATGCTCTAGTAGAAACAATTTATAAAAGTGCGAGTTATGACATTTTTCCAGTGGCAAACAAACATGCGTTACGGATATAATATTTTTCACGTAACACCCAACATTTCCCGACTTTTACATTCGGCACTTAAGCAATTTACAGATTTACAACTCGTTTAATTGAGCCCATTAAATGACCTAGGGTAGGGGTGTTATAGGGTAATAAATAAATAAATGTTCTCCGATAAAATGACTTTACAGTTGGGTTAACGCGACTTTGTCCATGTGGCAAGGTTCAGGTAGAAGTAGTAATTATTACATTCGTAAATAGCAAGTCCATAGATATACTTGTCTAACTTGTAATTAAATATTATGTAAGACTCATACCAGTGTATTACATTTTCGACGACCTCCCTGGTGCAGTATTGAGCGCTGTTGTCTTAGCGTGGCAGGTCCCGGGTTCGATCCCTGGCAGTGTCAATTTGGGAATTTATAATTGCTGAATTTTCTCTAGTCTGGCTTGGTGGGAGGCTTCAGCCGTGGCTAGTTACCACCCTACCGTAGTACCGACAAAAATCGCCCATTCACATAGGCTTACATTTTAAAATCTTTATATATGTCACCGTAAGATTGTAAAAACCGTTAGATTACAATATAACTCGCAAAATTGCAATATTAACCCGATAAAACCTGAGTGATTATTTATGTCAAACCCTAACCTAACCTACATGAAAGAGACAAGAAAACGTAAATACAATGAATATTTCAAAAAGTTAGATTATATTCTAACGGTTTTTATAATCTTACGGTGACATATATAGTATAATTCTACTGTACGTGTGTATGTCACTGAACTCGCTGAACGAATTTTTGGTTAGGCATTTGGATGGCGCCCTGGATGGTTTAGATTCACAAATCAGCCCGGCAGATGGCCCTGCAGTCGGTATCGCTTGAAATATCGCTTAAAAGCATGACCTTTTATTTTTATATATTTAGATTCTTTGTCTGCACTAAGAAATGAATTTTAGATATTTTATACTACCCATAGCAACGATGTAGCAGCAAGTTAAATAAATATTCCTACAAGTTTGTAATCATCACATCATCATCAAACCCTTTAATAATACTCACTATCTGACTCAGTAATGGGCCAACTAATGGCTCAAATGCACATAAACTATCCAGTAATTGAAGTCTATTATGGAGACGTACAACAAAAAGGGAGATAAAAGAAATATCAATGCATCAAGCCCTGACGAGGTCCGACCGGTTCGGCAAGATTGTCTGAATATACTTAGATGCTCATTTGCTTGTAATCCTAGAGATGGGCTAGCTCATACTGAGACCTGAGCCATTTTAAGTTTGTGTGTTTTGGATTTTAAGTAGGCAATATTTTACCTATGACTGCCTCGTTGGTCTAGTTGTTAGAATGTTCGATAGTGGCTAACGAGGTCCCAGGTCGAACATTAACAAGTATTGGGTTTGGTTGACAAAAAATTCTCAGTACTTGCTCGGAGTTAGGAATTTGGCGGCGTTTAACCCCCGTGCTTCGGAGTCTGATTTACCATACCATCGGGCTATGAGAGTAAAGGAACAGAACAGATTTATGCGCACACACTTGTGCACTATAATATCTCCCGCGCAGATGGCTGATCTCTCTGGAGATAGGCCGCCCTGGCCGAAATGAAATTCAGTTGGGAGGACATTAATTTGCCTATGTTTTTTGTGCACCTTAGAATAAATATCTACATTAATAATTAGGGATTTCCGCAATCAAATATATTATCACTTTTGTCCTGCAGCTCTCTGAAATCGCACTGCGAAGGCGTTTTTAACTTTACTTAGAATCAAAACCTTTCTTACGAGCTGATTTCAAAACCTTCTCCGAAGTCCAAAACCGAAGACTTACTTCGGGCGCTTCTCTGACTATCAAAGGATGGTAGTCAGCTCCAAATTCTTCAAGACGCGATATAGTTTGGCATCAGTAATAAGTGTAGTAGACTTACTTGCGTATGGCGATGGTTAGGGTTTTTAAGATGCAAACTAACGATATGTAATACATATACTATTCCATATATTCAAGAAGTAAACATAAGTACACAATATATTATTTTAATAAGTAACAATACTTATAACAACAGCTAAACCCAAACTCGCAACCAATGTAAAGATAGGTCTACTTTCTTGACACTTGCTACTATAAGCACTGATTGGCTGAAAACTCGCGTAACGACTGCTTTAACGCCTCACAGGTCCATCGCCATCTGTAGTCATCGAGTGGCGCTAATATAGTTATTTTACTAGTAACAATTTAACTTAGGTTCTCGGTACATCACTCGTTAGAGCGGTCATTAAGTACAAGTAGTGGTTGCCCACGTGCGCGATCGCTAACGAGTAACGAGTGACGACTCAGCTCGCGCCGATCCGTATTAATATTGTAAATAGCTGTTCGCCGACTACAGCTTTTTTTTTCACGATTGAACTTTTGTGATGATTATTTTATTTACATATACTAATACTATTATTTACAGGAATTCACGTGATTTAAATTTTTGTTAAAAACAGCTGTTCCCTAAATAACCTGATCCTGATATTTTATTAGGCGCATATTTAGGCAAGAAAAATATTTTGAAGTAGCCAAAATATTGCATAAAACTATATGAGTATCCATACTAATGTAATAAATGCGAAAGTGTGTCTGTCTATCTATCTGCTACGATCCATCTGTTCAACCGATTTCTGTGAAAGGTACAAACGTAGGTCGTATCCCGGGGAAGGACATTTCATTTACACTTTCTTGAGTACGACGTTAACTTTTTCTTCACGATTTAAGTATAACGCATACCTGCAGAGCGGAATGGAGCCAACCTACATGGAGACAACTCAAAATAAGCCTTATTTACTTCTGAGTACAGTTGTGCCGTGCGTGCTTTTTGGGTCCATATTTTGTTTACAATAAACTAATTTCATCCGTAGGCCAAAATGCATAAAGCTGAGTTTAACTTGCTATGAAAAATGTGACGTCACTCCACTGTACGCGTCGGTTCCTATCTCTTTAATCTTAATCATTGTCAACCTTACAACTTGTTAAAACTAAAAACATAGGTGGAAAAGCCGCAGCGTTTTAATGATTAGAACACCTCCGATGGCCCTTTATATCATGGAGCTAGGTGTTTTATATCTCAATCAGTTGATTAATATGCAAAATCATCGATAGCAAAGGTCAAGATAGTGTCGGTCACCGTCATTACCGCGGACACGCGCCTTGAAGACGCGGATATCTTATCATTCTTCACGTCTCGTACCATTCTCTTATCAATAGGCTGGATTTTGTACTGTGGAGCCACGAAAGTTGCGTTCAAGAATATATGTAATGTTGTAACCCCTTCGATGGTGTTCTCGATAAAGTTTGGGAACTATTTCAATAACGAATGAACATCGAACATGCAGTAGTTAGTAATTACAAAACTGTTACTCGACAATGGAAAGAAATTCAGAGACCCCATTTTTGAATGTAACATCCAACTTATCAGTTGTGTTCATATTTAATGTAGCCTATATGTCACCCGGACCATAATATCAAATTGATTGACACCCCATTCTTCAAAATTTGCTCAGTTGTTTAGGCCCTATGGTGGAACATACAATATAAATACAAACAAACATACATACATACATAGACCGCTAAAATCATAACACTTCCTTTTGGCTTTACCGTAGTCGCGTAAAAATGACTAAAATCTTCCTTCCTCTAGTATACTGCTAATTTATACAGGCAGCGATAGTTAGGTACCACGTTTTAATACATAATTATGTGAAGTTTGATAGTGGATAATATAATGCAGGCGCAATTTAGGAGCCCTTTCCTTGGATATTTTAAACAAATTTTCTCCATTGAATTTGACTAGTTGCTAAGAGCTTGCACGTAAATGTCTCAACACCGCTCTTATACCTTTCTGTTAACATTGATTTATGTATATATGCCAGTTAGCAAGGAAATAAACATTTTGACTTTCTTGTGTAAATAAAACTAACGTGTAATTTAAAGCCCTGTAGCAGCAATGCATACATAGTATACGGCCCTCCAGACTTGTTTAAGAAATTACCAACTCTTCCCTCATGATTTTGATATGAAATTGAATCGTTGCTCTCGTGGTCCCAACGTAACATCTTTATTGATCGCCCACCATACAGCCTAATACGAGAGTATCCGTTAGGCTCCGACGTGTACAAATGGTGCATCCAAAATTGCCCAACGAGCGATACATCTTGATAACGTTATCGTGCCGGGCCTATCACAGATACACTTGATTACTGCGATCTTTTGTCATTCGTCACTGTGATTGCCTTTTGCATCGGATTCACTCGTGCCTATAGTCTGAGTCTCACTATAGGCACGAGGAGGGACGAGTGGCCTAGTTATAATAACGTCTATCAGTCGCTTGCTAATGTTAAGCAACGTTGACCCAAGTCGGTAACTGGATGGGTGACCGAATGTGGAAGTCCGAATTTGGCCTTGTCGTGTCCTCCGTGCTTCGGAGAGCACGTTAAGCTACGGTCCCGGTTATTGTCACTAACATCTGATAGCAATCGTCACAAAAAACTCTTAATCGAGTCATATGCGGAAGGACGTGGGAACCCACTGCATTATTACCCCAAGAAAACTCCTACGATTAGGTATTTGATTAATGGAAAGGGATCACGAATCTGAGTAATGAAGAATACGACGCAGAGATATAGTCTCACTACACCATTATATTTTATAAATAACTGGACGTCAATAAGTGTAATATACCTACCTAAATTGAATAAACATTATTTGAGTTTTAGTACTGATACTGGTAAAGCCTTTGCTTTGTTTTTGTCAATGAATTTGCGGTTTCTATAGAATTATCAATAGCTCAGCAATACTGCTGAGCTATTGATAATTATTGCTGAGCTATGCTGAGAGTTCTGTGTGACCAAGTTCAAGTTAAAGGATAGCCATAACATTAAGACGCGTTATCGTGCGGGGACTATCAACGATACACATGATGACTGGTATCTTATGTCATTGTTATTATCTATAGCGTCGGATTTACCTAAATCCAGTTTCACTATTCTTGTATCGTGTCACCTTTACTTTTTTCCTATCAACGACTGTACTGTATCTGTCGTGTTATCATTAGATCGCAATGGTATCCTACCCAACTATTGATTCCACAAATCCAAATGCCAGTTCCATGTTTGATATCTCCATTCACTTTTTTCCTAATCTACTGTCGTGAGGAAACCTGATATATTTCTCTGTAAACTCTCTGTAAACCTCGACCTCCGTGGCGCAGTGTGTAGCGCTGTTGTCTTAACGAGCGGAGGTACCGGGTTCGATCCCCGGCAGGGTCAATTTGGGAATTTATAATATCTGAATTTTGTCTGGTCTGGCCTGTGGGAGGCTTCGGCCATGGCTACTTACCACCCTACTGGCAAAGACGTTGCGCCAAGCGATTAACCGTTCCGGTACGATGCCGTGTAGAAACCGAATAGGGGTATGGGTTTAATATAACTGGCATGCCCCTAACAGGTTAGCCCGCTACCATCTTAGACTGCACCATCACTTACCATCAGGTGAGATCGCAGTCTAGGGCTAAATTGTAGTGAATAAAAACAATGGTGTCACAAAGGTGTCACATGCACTAATTCACTCTGCAGCGGCCAGCATGTCCCACTAAAATCTTCTTATTTTGAGAGGTTTCAGCAGCTACATCATACTAATATTATAAATGCGAGTGTGTTTGTTTGTTGGTTTATCCTTCAATCACGCCGCAACGGAGCCACGGATCGACGTGATTTTTGGCATGGGTATAGTTGAGGAGCTGGAGAGTGACATAGGCTACTTTTCTTCTCGTAAAATTAAGTAGATAGTCCTCTGGAAATGAAAACAAAATTATTACACGCGGACGAAGTCGCGGGCATCAGCTAGTTTTCTATACACTTGAGCCCTCGAGATTTAATATGAGATGTATGTATGTGAATTTGTATATTCCACCATAACTTCTATACGCCTGAATTGATTTTGATAAATGAGGTATCGTTAGAATCCTTAGCTTATTCCGGATGACATAGGCTAGTAAAACTTTAAAAAAAATTATAGCGTTACCATGGTCTCGCATTAAAGACTAAAGTTGAAAAAAAAATCGAAAATAAGTTTAACTATATTATAATCATCATCTAAAAATGATGAGTAGATTCCAAAAATATATAACACTATAGTTCAATATCCAGTGATTCACAAAAAATATCATTTAACAAAAATGTGAATAAGATTCTATTTATCTAGATTAATTTAGATTTTTAACTTTTTAGTTCGTTTTTTGGCAGGGCAGTCGTGTTTTTAATTTTTTTTATAAGCCTGTTTAGTTTTTGTTTTTATTTTATTTTTCATATACACTAGCGATGCTGTCACCGGGTCAGATAAGTTTGTCGGAGTATACCAGCTGCATACCAGTATATGCCTAAAGCCTAAATCGATCACAATTGGCGCGGCAGAGAGAGGTCAACTCGCGACCGCACAATTAGTAGACCGGTACAATTGATCGGTCGGTAATCTCAAATTAAGTATTCGCGACCAGTTAATCAGGCTTTTCCCGTGGGTAACTAATTACTGTGGTAATAATATGGTTTTGTTTGTTTGGTTTATTACCAAGAATGTATATTAAAGAGTATTTACTAGCTACTTTGATATCATTGCTCTCTCAATCGATTGAAAACATTATCAGACATAATGGTTTTTTTAATTTACCAGCATTAAAAGTAACTAGGTAACTAATGCATTAATCTTAGCACTCTAGTATTGTCTTACAACCTTAAAATACCCTGAATCTGAAAGTATAATATCTACTCTCTCAAAGAATATCCACGAAATAAACAGAGAAACAAAAGAGTAAAGAGTATTTTGATGTCGCAGACAGACAGATCAATTATACTTATAATGTATAGATATCGGTGAGTTTATTCGGCTTCTGAACCTGAAACTAGGCCTAGAAACGATAATAACGTTGACAACTTAACTTGAACTGCAACTTAAAAATAATAAAGTCAAGACGTAACTCTTAATCATACAATAAATATAAATCAAGTGTCACTAATACTCAGCCATATTCAATCGTAATGTACATGACAAATGCAATTCCAGACGGGTTTGTTTATGACGTGAAAAAAAGAAGAAAAAACCAGCGCGCGCGCAACCAACATAACTACATCAACTCGTTCCTAAATTAAAAAGGCAAATTGAAACGTTTATTGATCTCGACAGATGACGCTTCTACCGTTTAAAACATGAAAACAACTTTAAACATTTCGTCTCATTCGAGTTTGAATTTTAAGTAGTGCTAATGATGGTTCGAAATACCTTGATACGGAGATATTGAAATGGTGTTAAATAAAATCAAAATACATTTTATCCTAAGTTATAACGAATCATTCCGATGTCATGTTCGATAATTTGACGCACGTGTTCAAAATTTTGAGAGTCATTTAAAGACATTGATGTAGAATTTAAGTTAAAGATGAATGAAGATTATTTTTTATTGATGTTCCGGTCTACATTTTATCAGTGCACCTAATTGACAGCACTTGACAGTTGGTTGTGACTATTAGGCCGACCATACACGGACTGTTCGAGCAGTTAGCCAGTGATCAACATACACGGACTGCTCGACTTGCAGTCATAGCTGAAGATTGAAGCTACCATTGGTAACTGCTGCCAACCGCCCGAAGCAGTCACAACTGCAACTGCAGTCATAGCAGATTGCAACTCATAGCAGATTAGCCAGCTACCATCTTTAGACGCCAACAATCCCAAGCGGTGACATTGCAGTCATGGTAACTTGTATTGGACAAAAATAAGCCTAAGCTGAGTGGACGCGATGTGAACTAAGATAAAGTACTTTTAATGCACTTTATACCTGTTTTCTCGCGTTAGGTGCTATTAAAAGTTAGCTACTTTTAGTAAGCTGCCGTCCCAGGCTAGGTCGAGGTTGGTGCTTCTTTACAGCCAGAAGATTTATTGCCCTCGTAAGCAAGATGTGCATATTATTAAGGAGATAATTTTGTTGTTTTGTTGGAAGTCACGATAGTTGAGACACAGTGTAGAATTAATTTTGTAGTACGTATCAAAAATATTTATTGGTATATTTTAAACGCAGCTAAATGGTATCGAATTTGTTTTCAATGGCGTAAAACCAATGTAAATATTGAGTACAGTGAAAATTAAAAACAAAAAGTTACAAAAATTAAAATATTCAAAATTGTATTTTTTTTTAATTCAAATAAACTTTTATGGTCGAGTGAATCAGCCACTGGTTTGGAATTCAATTCCTACCGAGAAAAACCAGCAAGCAGTAAAGCTGATAAATACAAGGAAAGATTATTGTTTATTTATGATTTATTTTTAGTTTTTAAATTTGTGGTCCTAAAAATTTTTCTGCTCTTACGCATTAAACTAAATAATAATTAATTATTATGTAAATGAATATTCATTAATATGAAACTACTGATATGCTGGCTATAGCCGTAGATTTTCATTAATTCAGGAGCTCTCCCAAACTTCACATAATTATTACTATATTGTTTTTCTCTGGGGTTAAGCAATATTACTCAAAATTACAGTTTGATGTCACGTACCTTGACGTTCCTAAAATAAGGGTTGGATAAGCGTCGGGACGGAGTGTATCCCATCACCAGAACAGTGTTTATCACGTTCAGTGTGGATGGTATATGTCCATTTCACGATAAAATATCACAAATGTGGCGCCACCTTTAGTTATATATCTATCAACAATATAATCTAAACATGACAGGCGAAAAAAAGGCTCCAAAGCGTCCAAATTGCGTGGAGTGCGCAAGGTCAAGGGTGAGAGCTTTGTCTTAGTTACGGCGGGAAACAAATTGAGATCGTCTGATATGTGGCCGGGTATAAATCTTCCGGAAAACGGTGGAGTTGTTTAGCAAACATGCGAAATTACGGAATGTTTTCCGGTCTTACGGAAGTTCAAGCCTTGTACTTATCGGATAATGAGCCTTTGAATTTATTACTTTAGTTATGCTCACGCAGGTTTTGCAAAGTCGGTATTTGATTCCGAGGGTTAGGGAGATATTGTTATATCCACTTGAACGTGTAATATTCCCAAGAACAACGTCTGCTTGACTGATACATCCACAGAATTATAATACAGCTTCTACTAATTCGTGACCCTACAACCGACCTTCAGAACTGTGAAGATACCCATAGAATTTATGGTATGTACCTATCAAATAATGGTATGTTTGTAGTACCTACTTCACGGATCAGCCGCTTGAGTTATTTATCAAAATATAGGTAATTTTATAACAAACACGATGATATGTCACCGTGCTCGTAATGAAATAATCTTACCCCATTTGCAATATATATATTGACATATTTAATTTGATATTAAATACTTTTCATCCATTAACCAGCTCGGTCGTTTTATACTGGGATCCTATACCATTACAGTCTCTATTTGTGCTTTATATCATTCAGTGTTTGCTATGCTATTATTTCTGTTATCATCATCGTCGTTTAATACCTATGAAAAATATATTTTTTAATGTAGGACATACACGTGTTACTTGGAATTCTGTACCACTGCACTGCTTCTTGATGCAGAATAATCAATGCATCATGCAAACCACCGACTTATGACTGTGCACGGGTCTATGAATAATAAGAGTTTGTTGCAATAAACCACCACGCTGGCCACGTAAAGATGGCAGACTTCACACAACTTTGAATCGATCATGGAGAACTCAGGCATGTACATTTAATCATCTAAGACAGACTAACGCTATCATAACTAGTCCAAAACTGCCCTAAAAAACAGAACCCCCAGAGTAGAACTAAGTGAACAGCAAAACCAAAAATGAGACAAAAACGCAAAAGACCCGTTCCCATTAAATAGAGGTTCAAAAAATTAACCCGAAGAGCTTATATTAAGCGTAACGACGAACAAAAATGAATGAAAAGGAACAAGGCAACTCTAATGGTATTGCAAATTGAATCAGCACTGCGCCCTGTATGGTAATACTATTGCAGTGGACGGGTACTGGGCGGCCATTGGACGAGATAAAAAGAGATATGAACATCAGGATTAGTGATAGACAGGACAAAACTGTATCCATACTAAATATTATAAACCAGATAAAGTTCACGGCTTCGTCGGTTTGCGTTCAGGTTTTCTAAAAATCGGACTAGGAAACTCTTTAATATTCCAGGATAAGTCTTTTTTCGAGATGGAAGTTATCTGTACTATCTCTGTACTAAATTTTGTTAAAATCGCAAGAAGCTTCATTTAATTCCGGAAAGTCAAAATTCCGGCAGGATTTTTAAAAACCTGAAGAAGTTGCGGGTAACGACATCTAGTTTAGTAATATGTAAGTGTCCCGATTCAAAAAGCCACTTAGAAGAAAATTTGCTTTGTGTCTATGTTCCCATAAGCAGAGTACATAATGTTCTTCAAATTAATTATTATAATTTGTAACTATTACTAAATAATGTGATAATTGTTGTTCCAAAATTTAGTGGGTGAAGCCTTACGAAAAAGGAATTTTTTGGCACTTTACCAAAACAATCTTACGATTTAAACTAGACCACTATGGATTCCTTATGAAGAGCCGCTCTACCTTTTAGCTAAAGCTCTATGGTTCGACTAACACCATTGGAATCATATTGGAATAGAATTTAAACATAGACTGTATAACGAGTAACAATAATGAAAATATTATGAAATATCGACCTTGCAGATGATTGCGACCGATGCAATTTTCTTGATTTTCATGAATAAAATTACTAAAAAAGAAATTAGAGCCTGGATTATAATTTGAAACCAACCAACTGTTGCTTCAAAATTTGCCCTGTCTATCGTTTTAAATATCCTCGTTGCTACCGTAACAGCTTACAGCTACGACTTTTTGCGACATCCAATACAGATGCCGTTTTGTTTATGGCGAACTCGACATTTTATAATTTTTGCTAAAACTCAACATGTTAGAATGCAGACTGTTCATTTAATTTTTTTTTATCCACTACAAGTTAGCCCTTGACCTGATGGTAAGTGATGATGCAGTCTAAGATGGTAGCGGGCTAACCTGTTAGGGGCATGGCATGGGGCATTATATTAAAGCCATACCCCTATTCGGTTTCTACACGGCATCGCACTTGGCGGCACGTCTTTGCCGGTAGGGTGGTAACTAGGCACGGCCGAAGTCTCCCACCAGGTCAGACCAGGGAAAATTTAGAAATTATAAATTCCCAAATTGACCCTGCCGGGGATCGAACCCGGGACCTCCGGACGTTAAAACGCACACTGCGCCCCGGAGGTCGTCAACTGTTCATTTAAATAGGCATAATGACTTTGTAATTCATTTAAATTTTCAGCCCGCGTGTCTGATATCGACAAATGCAAGGCTATAGCGATACTTGCTCAGTTTTTGGTGATTTAAGTAATGATCTAGTACTCAAAGATCGAAATTCAATATTGCCAAATTCCGAGATACAATGTTCTTTCTCTTATCCTCCTCAATAGAGCCAGCCTCAATAGTAAGCCGGAAATGAGCTGAGAAATGACCATGAATGATGCGTGATATTATAATGATCGTATTCAGCACAAATAGACAGACCACATGCCCAATTGTCTACGCAAATCATAATCATTTGACGGTAACATTAAAACGTAAATTAATGGAACTTTTTAAAGATTTTATGAATGCTTTTTGACGTGCAGACATCTATGAACTCCTTATTTACGGCGCAGCGCAATTTCGCATGATCAAATAGCACCGGAGCAAACTGAAAACCAGCGCTGAGCATTGTTTTCAATGCTCAGTAATGCTCAGTTTGCCTCTTATTGTTTATTGTTATTTTTAATTTAGTCATAAGATAAGTGTTTTGTGTACTTACAGAAATAAGAAAACAATTAACTTTTTATTTATTTAAACAGTTAGAATGGGGATGATGCCTATATCCAAAATAAATTATTTCTAACTGATTATTTAATAGAGGGTCTTCCAAAAGACCTAAAATTTACATCCTCGGTTAGTTTTAATTTCGATAAACATTTTAAAATATAGATTATAGAAACAAAAAGTGCGTTGAAATTTGATGACGTAACAATTGTGAATTTTATACTTCCATGCTAGAAGTGCGTTTTTAAGTTTGTTACAGATTTGATTGAGTTGTCATCATCCCTATTATCCATTACAAACGATTACGATTACAATTTCCTCACACAATCAGGGGGCATGTGTAATTCACACCCTCACTAAAGCTAAGCTGATACTATATTACAGTAGGTATACTCATATTCGACTTCCCACCTCGAGGCGACGTAGACGTTCACAATGCTACGAGACAATGGCGTCTACGTGTCACGTGACTGCGGCTATATGCTTACGCGTTAATGAACTACACTTTACGCCATGACTGACTTCATTTGGAAATAATGTTTTTTTTATTCTATGTAGTGGAATTACACAGTTAACCGTTGACTGCGAACTCACCTGATGGTAAGTATGATGGGAGACGGCAGTTTAACTGTATTGTCTTGATTTCTGTGCATCATGTTGAATGTTTTTTGATTTAATAATAAATATGTAAATAATTAAAGTTATATTAAACCCATACCCCTAACCGGTTTCTTCACGGTACCGTACCGGAATGCGGCATATATTTAGCGGCACGCCTTTGCCGGTAGGGTGGTAACTAGCCACGGCCATAGCCTTCTACCAGACCAGACCAGAGAGAAGTCGTAAAGAACGAAGTCGTAAAGTATTCCCTTAGTATACACTATGTACGTTTAATGCAAAGAAGGACTTTAGTGTGTATTTGTAGACACTTCAATTTCCTTTACCGCATGTAAAATGCGCTGCGATGCGATTCGACGTTTGATGTAAATCGTACATTAGATTATCAACTCATTCATCTCTCGCCACTTTAGTATGAATTCTGTATAAACGGCGCCTAATTGTCATTCCACACTTGGAATAATTGTCGGCCTTATGCTAATGTTAAGCATTCGCTGCTTATCTGCGTGATGTATTAGGCCGCTTACCGCACGCGATCTGAAAAGAATTTCCGCTGATATCCCAGTGATTTTTTTCTGAAATTAAGTTACACAAGAAAGCTTACTTTATTATAAAAGTAGCGACTGCCTGCTGCTTCACTTGCGGATTTTGAAATATTGTCTTCATTAGACTAGGCATTGGTGTACTAACACCAACTCACCAGTACTACTACTGGCATAACTAACTCACTGACTCAGTGAGTTACTTATGCTTGCAAAATGAAGCCGGGAGGGCTTCCATATCCTTGCGTTTCAAATTAGAAACGAGGAAGCAAATAGCTTTGCAGGTTTCAGTGGAATTTCGACTAAAAATTCAGTCGATCATCATCGTTGTTATCAACCGATATACGTCTATTCGACGGATTTCTTACACCGCCTGGATCCAGTGGCTTCCTGCAACTCGTTTCAATGAAGTCGTTTGTTGTCGTATATCCACCAAGTGGGGGGTCTGAGTGGGTGCAGTGTGAGGTCGCCATTCTACCACTTTAGGACCCCTACGTCTATCGGTTCTTCGAACTATGTGGCCCACCCAGTGCCACTTCAAATTCGCAATGTCGGAGGTCAGTTCAAGTTATTTTAGTCCTTCTTTACGAATCTCCTCATCTCTGTTTTGATCTCGTGCTAGAAAAAAAAATCCAGTGCTATTGACTGTTTGGCATTACATACTAGACCATACGTGTTTTAACTTCCCTATTAATTACAGAACGCCATAACTCCAAGTCACGGCAGTTCATTAAAGCGTCAGATGGAACGCGTAGCATCGCTGGCGTATTGTGGCGAATCACGTGCGCAGACGGGCCCATTGTCTCGCGAGCATTGTGCCTGTCTGTCTGCGCTGCCTCGACGTGAGAAATCTTATCTTACTAATACTAATATTATAAATGCGAAAGTTTGGATGGATGTATGGATGTTTGTTACTCAATCACTCTCCAACAGCTGAACGGATCTGGCTGAAATTTGGTACAGAGACAATGACATTTTATCCCGGAATATTATAGAGTTCTCGCGGGAACCACAAAACCTCGATCCATGAGTACGAAGTCGCTGGCATCAGCAAGTATATTAAGTTTGGATGGATGGATGTTTGTTACTCTCACACGACTGGAATAACACATAGGCTACTTTTTATCCCAGCAATTAAAAAGTCCCCACGGGAACCAAAATACCTCACTCCACGCGGACGAAGTCGCAGGCATCGGCTAGTAATATTATAAATGCGAAAATTGGATGGATGGATGTATGGATGAATGTTTGTTACTCACTCACGCCCCAACGGCTGAACGGATTTGGATGAAATTTGGCACAGCGATAGATTATAGTCTGGAATAACACATAGGCTACTTGTTATCCCAGAAAATTAGAGAGTTCCTGCGGGAACCGAAAAACCTCAATCCACGTGGACGAAGTCGCGGGCATTAGCTAGTCGGGAATATAATCTACACATGACTATATGATATACCTGGTTACCTGTCCAGTCATCTAGATCTGGCTATATTATTCCAATTTGTTGGTCTAGTGGTTAGCATGTTAGACTGCGGCTGACGATGTCTCGGGTTCAATTATTTAAGTATTGGGATTTTCTGATAAGAAATTATTAGTACTAAGCCCGGAGTTAGGAAGTTGGTGGTGTTTCACCATGGTGTTGCCCGTTATGTCTCGGGGAAGACACAACGGGCCTGCGTTTGGTCTCTCATCGTGTCAGATTTTTCCGTCCCATCGAGCTATTAGATTAAAGGAACAGAGAGTACACCTGTGTTTGCGCATACATTTGTGCACTAAAGAATTGTATTTTTTGCATTTGTGACTGCGAAGACATAGTAATTTCTACTAGTTACGATGAATAGTATAGCTCGGTGGGTTTCGAATCTGCGAAGCTGATAATATGACGATGGGCATAGTTCGAAAAACCTATACATGTTGGGGTTCCAAGGTGCTGGAATAGGGACCTCACACCAAATGCGTAATTTTTGGATTTTAATATAAATTTCTATTCGAAGCCGCGGCTTCGCTGCCTTTTCAGCTTTCTAGGTCCAAGGGTTCTAGCTGGTCGATTATGTACGTCAGGACTTATTTTTATTATAATATGAGAAAACTTGTCCCAGAAATAAACATAGTTAACTCAGCCACGGAGCTATAAAAGAAAGACATCCTAGATAACCCGATGTGCTCCACTTGATCCGACTGAAGCCGTTAAGGCGAAGAATGCCAAGTGGCACACAATAACTCCACACTGCCGTTCAGTACGAAGCCTTAATAAAATTTCAGCGTCGTGTAAAATTTACGTTCAGGAGTACTACTATGAACTCTCAATTTTATGAGCGTTTAGACGACATATTTCCAAACATTTGGCTGTCTAGTATCTCTATAATATATCTGTATACGCGGATGAATTTAGAAAACAAGAATAAACTTTACTGATAAATTCGCTTATTTATTTTTGATAATTTATGTGAAATCTGTGCTACTTTTTGTAGGTAAGAACTTAATTTAAACTGTCTGCCATACCGGCATGGTTGTGATACAATTGTCAGTCAAACAGACACTAACCGGCGCCCATACAAAGTTCGCCTAAGAATTTTGGATGGCACAAGAATATCTAGTCATAAACCACTAGATATACTTGTGACTTCGTTTGCTTCCTGGGAGCTTTTTTAATTTTCTAGCGTAGCATAGGCTACTTTTTACACCAGAAAATTAAAAAAGCATCCCAAAGACGGATCTATATCCGTCTTTGGGATGCTTTTGCAATGCAAGGTATTACCCAATACCAAACACAAAAAAATCTATACATAATATGTTACGAGAAAAGGCAATACATACATAGAGACACTTTCGCATTTGTAACACTAGACGATTGAAAAGCACTTTTAATAAGTATATTTGAATAAAAAATATGAGTTTGGGTTTGTTATTAAAGACTATAAGTCTATCTCTCTGCCAAACATCCAGATCCGTTCAGCCCTTCTGGTGTGATTGAGTAACAAACCAATCCATCCATTCCAACTTTTTCATTAATAATATTAGTATAGATAACTACAGTTTACCGTGAACTTCAGACTACACAACGAACTTTTAGCGAAGTTCGTAGTAGTCTCCACGCACGGAAGGCGGGCGGCTATTCAGTCAGGGGCGCGCGCTCGCTCGGACCGGGAGCCGGGTATACACCGGTTGTGAACCGTTGTGTTGTGAACAGCTGATTCTGACGTGATTTCTTATGGTGTGTTACGGTTTGTGAACGTTGGTGTGATTGTGTTGTTTTTTGTAGGTGAGTTCGTAGGTGATTTGTGTGGATTATGGTCGTATTTTTTAAGAAGTTTAAATAGTTTGTTTATTTTTTTCTTTTCATTAGACCAAATTATTGTAAGTATACAAAGAATACGTTTTTTTTTATTTTTATTTATTTGTATAGCGAGCAAACGAGCAGGCGGGTCACCTGATGGTAAGTGATAACCGCCACCCATGAACATCTGCAGTACCAGAGGAACCGCCAATGCGTTGCTGGCTTTTGAGATATTTGTTTATCCGCCCTTTGAAGAGTCCCATACGTATAATTGTTTTTTGTAGGTGAGTTCGTACTATGTGATTTTTATGGATTATGGTTGCGTTTTGTGAGAAGAATTTTCAGCAGTTTGTGTATTTTTTCTTATCATTAGACTAAATTAGAAGAATACGTAGAGATCGTTCGCTTTTTCGGTTACTAATGAATTACTGAACAACATTAAATAATTGTTTTCCTTCTTATGAATTAAGATTATCAAATTAATTATTGAATGCTTACACTTTAACGAAATAAGTTTTGTTAGCTAGAACAGGGACCATATTGCTTACACTTAAAGCCTTATTTTAGGAACGTCAAGGATTCCTTAAGTATTGCTTTAAGCTTTAATTAAGTATGGCCCTAGTAGTTGATGGCAAGATTTTTGTTGTTTAGTATACCAGCTGCTTCTGAAATATCAAGTGTTCATTTGTTTTAGTAAAAACCACGATTTTTGAACTTTTAGATCTCTATCGTAGAATACTACCATACACATTCAGATTTTAACTTAATGTAACGAATACAATTTAAATATTTAATAAATATTAGATGCCTAATGATCGCGACTTGGTCTACGTAGATTGAGGTTTTTAAACGGTGAAGAGGTAGGAAAACTTTTCGCATTTTTCCGGGATAGGCCTGTCCTTCCCCGGGATGCAACCTCGTAACAATTGGTTGAACTGACAGGCCGTGAAAGCGTAGTAGACAGACAGAAATGCAGGCACACATTCGCATTTATAATATTAGTAGGTTTAAGAATCCATTAAAATAATTTGATATTGGATTATGATTTTCATGATTACAAAGTTCCAGTTGTTTGTATTGATATGTATCAATCAATGTCAAATCAATATTTATTTATTCAAAATAGAAACACTCGACGGCTGAACAACTGGACGGATCTGGGTGAAATTTGGCTATAAAATACGTCCTCCTAAAGCAAAACCGAGAATTCTTCTGCAGCGTAACTTTGCAGGGATTGACAAGGATAGTCTTTGTGATGATGCTAGGCTTTTAGGCTGGGATGCTATCAGAGATGTTGATTCAATCGATAGTAAAGTCGAGATTTTCAACACTTTAGTGATACAACTCTTTGATTCACATGCACCTATTAGGCCGATTAAAATAAAACACCTCCCTGCTCCGTGGTTATCAGATGAAATAAGGATCTTAATGGATAAAAAAAATTCTGCTAAATATAAATATAAAGTTAACGACTCTGATGCCAATCGGTTAAAATATCATAAAGCTCGGAATCGCTGCAATACATTGTGTAGAGATGCTCAACGACGCCACATTCATAAGTCAGTCGAAAATGGCGATACCGCCAAAACCTGGAAATTTCTTAAATCACTCGGAGTTGGTAAATCTTCCCATAATCCTTCAATTAATATTGATATTGAACTTCTTAACAACCATTTTTCTACTTCCGATGCAATTGATAGTGTCGAGAAAGAACACACTCTTAATATTCTTTCATCCTCCTCAACTCTGGACTTTTTACCGTTTACTTTCGAGTCTTTCACTGAATGTGATGTTAAGAAGAACATAATGTCCATAACATCGAATGCGGTAGGTACTGACAGCGTCAGCCGTAACATGATCGTTCCTATTATTGATATTGTAACTCCTATTCTAACCCATATCCTGAATTATTCTATTAATACTAGCAAATTCCCTGATGCTTGGAAGAATGCTCAAGTTGTTCCCCTTCCTAAAAAGTCTAACCCTTCTTCTGTAAATGATTTTCGTCCCATTTCTATTTTGCCTTTCCTTTCAAAAATCCTCGAGAAGTTGGTCTATCAACAGCTAAATTTATTCCTAAATAAGAACTTACTTCTCAGTCCATTGCAGTCTGGATTTCGTCCCGGTCATAGTACGGCTACAGCGTTAGTAAAAGTTACCGATGATATTAGGTGGGCGATGGACAATAAACAGCTCACAATTTTAACCTTGCTTGACTTCAGTAATGCGTTTAATACCGTGGATTACGACATTTTGCTGAGCCTGTTACGTTCTATTAACATAGCTCCATCGGTGATCGACTGGTTTCGGAGTTACCTCAGTGGTCGTCATCAGCGCATTAAAATTGACGAGACTGTTTCATCATGGTGTGATGTGACGGCTGGGGTACCTCAGGGTGGCGTGTTGTCTCCTTTGCTGTTTGCTATCTTCATTAATTCTATTACTCCGTACATTTCTTCTCTCTACCACATGTATGCAGATGATATCCAAATTTATCGCTCTGCAGCCCTAGGTGATCTCGATGCTGCTGTTTCTGCCATTAATAACGATCTAGCTGCAGTTGCCGAATGGAGTAAGCAGTATGGGCTACATATTAATCCAGCGAAATCACAGGCAATTATCATTGGCAGTCCCGGATACATTGCAAAACTTGATTTACGAGGCCTATCCCCGGTCTGCTTTAATGGCTTTATCATTCCATACTGTGATTCTGTTAAAAATCTTGGTATATATTTAGATTCACAACTGCCCTGGTCTGTGCATGTTAAAGTGTTGAGTAGGAGGACATTTGCAACAATGAACTCTTTGCGACGGTTGCGCTCTGTCTTGCCAATTCCAACTAAAGTTATGTTGGCACATTCTCTCCTTCTCTCTATTCTCGATTATGCTGACGCAAGCTATCTTAACTTGACTGAGGACAAACTAAACAAGCTTGAGCGACTCCAAAATCTTGCCATACGGTTCATATTTGGTTTGCGTAAATATGACCACATATCCGAATTTCTTCAAAAGCTCAAGTGGCTCCCTATTCGCCGTCGCCGGGATTTGCATGTACTTTCTCTTCTGTACTGTGTGCTATTTCACTTAAATACTCCTTCCTACCTCAAGGAGAAATTCAGTTTTCTTGGAGTGCAATCCGACTTAAGACCGTGCCGTACTTTAACCCTGAAAATCCCTCCTCATAAAACGAAGTTTTATACAAACTCATTCGCTGTGCAAGCTACTGAGCTTTGGAATGCACTTCCACTGACCATACGCCGGTCAAAGTCACTAGACATTTTCAAAAATGCTGTAAAAAACTATTATCTTTCAAACTGAATTATAGTATATATATTAGTCTATTTATTATATTTATATATATATATATATATATATATATATTATATAATAATATGTTATACAATATTGTTTTATTAATGTTTATTATTGGTTTATGTATTAGTATGTAGCTATTTGAATGTACGTATGTTATAGGATGTCACCACCTGCAATGCTTTTTCCGTATTTTTTCCTATTCCTAAGGTTGCCTGGTAGAGATCGCTAGTAAGCGATAAGGCCGCCTTTTGTATCATGTGTTTTTTTTTCTATATTCTTTTTGTTTTTTTTTATCTTTATGGTGGTACAAATAAAGAGTATATAATAATAATAATAATAATTATCATGGAGTTCCGCAAAGTAACGCCTGGTTCTATTCAAGATAGATAAAAGTCTGGAATAACACATAAGCTACTTTTTTTCCCGGAAAATTAAATAGATTCTGCGGAAACAAAAAAAAACTCAATCCACGCGGACGAAGTCGCAGGCATCAGCTTGTTAGATAAAGCTGCATCTAACTGGTTGACTGTGTAAATTATTACCAAGGTCTACGAAGGATTACCTACTAGTACTAACCCAAGACAAAAAACAACATTTGTTTCATTCATGAAAGGGGTCACGACCTCCAAAAATAAAGATTACGTTGCAGACGGACAGCCAAACTGAAAAGCATACGTTATGGTCTCCCGGTCATCGACTGGAATCGAAACCGTTCAATCGTAATCATTAATTCACTTGAGCTCGTTAAAGTGAACTGCAATAAACACGACGGGTGCTTGATGAATGTAAATCAGTTTAACACAATAGTTGCTCTACTGTTACATTAATATTAAAACTTATGACATATACGTGCGTTCTTTAGTTTAAGATGATTTGTGAGATGGTGATAATTTTAAAAAACCCAGTTGAGTTTGTTGAGGGCTCTCCGCATACCATACTGCCAACGCATAAAGCCATATTATTACTTACATTATTGTTGACTTTCGTGTTTTAGAATTTATAATACTTATAATAGGAACGTCAAGATACTTGACATCATACTGTCCTTTTGAGTAGTATTGTTTTGAGCGTTCGTAGTGTGGTCCCAGGGCGCGTTTAGAACCCTCGTAGCTTTAGTTTTAAGATACCGTAATTGATTATCACCATCATATTTTATAAGTTACTAGATGATGCCCGCAACCTTGTCCGCATGGATAAAGTTTTTTTTTATTCCCGTGGGAACTTCTTAATTTTCCGGAATCAAAATACCCCGTAATAAGTTTTATTCCCCGGAATATAGCCTATATCTATACCAAATTTCATCAAAATCGGTTGAAAAGATGGGCCGTGAAAGCGTAGCTGACAGACAGATAGACACACACTTTCGCATTTATAATATTAGTATGGATTGGACGTCAATAATTATACAGTGTACCTAATTTGAATAAATAAACATTGAATTGAATTGAATTCCATTGGCAGTAGACTCAATGGCGGCGAAAGCCTGTTGCACGTGGAAGACCCTACGAGAGACCTATGCCAACTGCTGCTGGGTTCCCAAAGTGCTTCAATGGCAACCTCGCAATGGGAAAAGCGGTGTTGGAAAAACCCCACCACCTTAAGCGAGTAGCAAGAAGATGCTTGAAGCAAGCTGCATAAGATTTTCTTTCATCCAGATATCTATCGGTTGACGACAACCACTATGACCTCATGGCATAAACTTAAACCTTTGTTTCCAGTTCCACGCACATGTGACGCGTACTCGTGATACGCGATGTTAATAAACTCGCATATGCATCATGAATCATGCGCGCGCGTCAGTTTGATTTACACGTCCATTCGCGACGTCGCGCGCTCCGCAGTTAAATATATCTAACGAGTACGAGTATAGTTGTTAGCGAGCATATTTATTGCACTTTGTTCGTTTCATTTAATCGAGTATGGCAAAAAAGTTTTATATGACAACCTCCCTGGCGCAGTGATAAGCGCTGTGGTGTTATAAGTGAGACTCCCGGTCTCGGTCGGAGTCGGAGAGATTTGGGAATATCTAAATATGGATGATGCCTATGTCAAAAATAAATTATTGTTTACTGATTATTATATATAGGGTCTTCCAAAATGCCCTCTGTTAGTTTTAAGTATGATAACCATTTTTAACTATAGATTAAAGAAAAAAAACTGCGTTGAAATTCGATGACGTCATAACTATGTATTTCATACAAGCTTCCAGTAGAAGCGCGTTTTAAAGTTTGATAAAGAGTTGCTAATTTGATTGAGTTGTGATCATCCCTATTATCTGTGGTCTATTCTAGTCTTAGTTACCACCCTACCAGCAAAGACGTTGCATCAAAGAATTAGAGGTTTAATCAAGATGTTTGAAGATCCTTACGAGAAGTCCTTCATCCAGATGTCTATCGTTTGACAACGACTCCTATGCCTTTGTCCAGATGTCTATTAGTTGAAGACAACCAAAATGATGTCATGGTACGAGCCTAACTCTTTGTTTAAAGTTCCTAATACATATTGTGTCACGAAGCAACTGCCCGTGATACGCAATGTTAATAAACTCGCATATGCATCATGAATCATGCGCGCGCGTCGGTTTGATTTACGAGTCCAATCGCGACGTCACGTCGCAGTTAAATCTGCTGTTGCAGTAACGAGTATTTATTGCACTTTGTTGGTTCCATATAATTAAGTGTGATTGAAAATAAAAGTACCAATTACCAACAGTTTTCTCTCCACGAGAGTCCTGCCTCAATGGATTTTGACGGCGGTGGTCTTATGAGGTCCCTGGTTTGATCCCCAGCAGAGGCAACTTATAATTAGAATAGTCTGCTGAATGAGGGCGAATGTAGTTGTTAGCAGTGTTTTTTGCACATTGTTCGTTTCATTTAATCAAGTGTGATCGCAACAATTAATAACAACAGTTTTGTATCTACGAAAGAGAGTTTCACTTATTGATGCCCTGAGGGCACACTACTATAAGAAGCCGTATTTTTTAAATAACGTTGACGTACGTGTTGTAGAATTTTAATCCTTATTTTAAGGACGTCAAGGAACGTGTCATAAAACTGTCATTTTGAAATAATACTGCATAAAGCGATTTAAGTATAGTAGTGACGTCACGAGCAGGTTGTTGTCTTGTAAGCGAAAAGTCTTGGCTTCGATCACCTGCACGGTCAATTTGGCAATTAGTGATTTCTAAATTTTCTTTTTGAACTTTCTGCGTTGTATTTCGAACGCGAAGTCTTGGGACAAAACACAAACTCTACTTTTAAGTAAGTACTAACACATTGTGATATTATTTTGTACATAAAAATACAGGACTAACTGTATTGCCATCCCTTTTACAATGTTCCTTGTGGAAAAGAGCAGTACTAAGATTTACTTCTGCGATTTTACTTTAGATAAGAGATCGTTTACAACAGAATTAGCGAAATTGCAATAAATTTTATTTGCCTAGTATTTACATAGAATGCGTTTATGTAACACAATTTTCGCTACAATAAGCCAAGAAAGCCGGCATATAGGGAGAAAGTAGGTTAATTCTAACGCAGTATTACTCATTCCTATTCCTTTTTTCCTTGTCGTATATTATGGTAATAAATCCCTCAGGACTCCGCTCCCGGGTTAATTAAACCCTATAAGTGTTCAGTGTAGCTCTGTAGCCTTACCACAAGATTTTAAATTATACTAACGATGAGCGTATTCGAGCGTCGAAACGATTTTACGTTAAAGTAAAATGACCCTAACGACCTTGTATTAAAGCTCAAGTTCGCCCATACACACAATCATACAATCAGCAATTGAAGCGCTTAATGAGCTTTAAATCAAGGGCACTTGGGTCTATACTCTGACACCACAGTGTTTTGACGCTTAACGTCGTCGGGGTTCGCTCTTCGTTCCATGGTTTTGGTCTACAGCCTCGATCCATAAGGCATTATTCAATCCATACTAATATTATAAATGCGAAAGTGTGTCTGTCTGTCCATCTGTCTGTCTGTCGATAACATTATGAAGAACTCTCGGGCGTGCAGGTTTCCTCACGGCGTTGTCCTTCAACGTCTGAAGCAAGTGATATATTATAATTTCTTAAAACGCACATAACTTTGACAAGTTGGAGCTGCGCGCCCAGGAATCGAACCCGCGACCCTGTTGTCCTAACCTATGACTATCACCGCTCCAACATTATGATATATACTTAGCATTATGGTATATATTATTACATACATATACATACTAAAAATGTTATAAATGCGAGTGTCTGTCAGTCTGTTTGCTGCGCTTTCACGGCCCATCAGTTCAACCGATTTTGATGAAATTTGGTACAGGGTTTTTAATTTGGCTTATCCCGGAAAATTAAGGAGTTCCCGCGGGAATAAAAAAAACTAATCTACGCAGATGAAGTCCCGAACATCATCTAATTTATAATAAACATTCGTAGCCCACGTCTCACTTTTAATGTTCCTAAATATTACAATTTATTAATCCGGATAGATGTCGCAATCCACCGCAGACGAGATGGCTCACGAAATATCACAAAATAAACAACATCCGGCCTAATTTCCGCCTGTGCCAAGACCGAATTGACAAATTTAAAATTACCGCACTGGACACGAAAATAATTTCGTCTCTATCACATTTGGCATTGGACGAAGGACGGTCTATTGCAATGCTAATTTTAAAATGTACGATCACGTCATTTACACTTCATCATATTTTCATAAAATACTAGACGATGCCCGTGTATTCGTCCGCGTGGATTGGGGTTTTTAGATTCCTGCGGGAATTCTTTAATGTTCCACGATAAAAAGTAGTCTATATCCTTTCCCAGGATGCATCTCAGTACCGAACTTAGTAAAGTAAGTGAAGCGAACCTACGTCGTTTCTTTTCCAGTCAGAATTTGAACGTGAACCTCCTTTACACTACTTTCTTTATCCACTCCAAGTAAGCCTTAAACCGCATCAAACCAGGTGGTGATGCAGTCTTAGATAGTAGCGGGCTAACAAGGTGGGTGGTGGAGGTATGGCTGTTATATCATAGTCATACCCCTAATCAATTTCTGCATGACTTAATACCGGAACGCTAAATCGCTTGGCGACACGTTTTTGCCGGTACAGTGGTAAATAACCTCGGTCGAAGCGTCTCATCAGACTAGACCAGCCTAGAGATAAAAATTCTTTCCAAAAAACCGACTTCCAAAGCCACTGTAAAATAAAAAATTATTTTGATTTCTACACACTATGTTGAAGTCGGGCGAGCCTGATTCGTCAACTTTGCTTATCCTTGTTATGCTCTTCCGACTTCAACATAGTAACCCTTTTATGGTTAAAAATTTAGAAATTAAAATTCCCAAATTGACTCTGCCAGGGAAGTTTCTACTACAGCTGTCATAACCCACAATTTTGCAAAATAAATGATTTACGATTATGGTAGAACCCGGGACCTTCTGCTCATAACACAACAGCGCTCACCACTGCGGCGGGGAAGTATTTCCTCGAAGAAATCTGGTTATCATGAATATTTGCTGTTATACCTGTAAGCGAAATCATTGCAGTTTGTATGTTGGTAATAAATAGTTATACATTATATTTATATGCAGCGAGAGATTAAGCGCGCATTTGTCATGCATGATGCGAACATGTGCAAGCGATTTTGATGGATCACTGTACGGTGCGCCTATATTGCAGTGATGTGCTTAGGAGCCATACCTACTGCCAACGCTTATAGCAATACTTAAGCAATATGACTCAATATTACAGTTGATGTCACGTACCTAGACGTTCCAAAATAAGGAAATAATTTTAAAACACGAAAGTCAAAAATATTGAAACAATACGGCTTTAAGAGTAGGCAGTATGGTGGACCCAGACTGTGGTGGGAAATTTGAAGTATTAAGGGTAAAACGCACTAGAGACCGCCCAACCAGGATAAAACTTCCACATGAAAAGTCCAGGTCCAAAGTTCCGACGTTTCGCCTTGTGACTTCGCCCTAAACTTGACGCCCTAAAAAAATTTTTCTTTTCTACTTCCAATAAATATCTTTCAATTACTATTAATATAATAAATATAATAATAATCATTATCTATTTATGATTACAATATTATACCAAAAAGCAGTCGGAGTCGGTAGGCCTAGGTTGTTCTAAATCGATTCAAGCTATAATTAAAAAAATTAAATAACCCGACTGCCATGCGAAAAAACGAACAAAACATTTAAAAATCTAAATTAATCTAGTTAAATTAGAAACATATTCACATTTTTATTAAATGGTATTTTTTTCTGAATCACTGGATAATGGTATCATATAATAATATCACTATAATGTTATATATTTTTGGAATCTACTCATCGTTTTCTAGATGACGATAATATAATCTTATTTTAGTTTTTTTTTCAATTTTAGTATTTAATGCGGGACCATGGCCACCCCATTATCTTTTTTTTAATTTTACTAGCCTATGTCACCCGGAATAAGCTAGGGATTCTAACGATACCTCACTTATCAAAATCGATTCAGGCGTATAGAAGTTATGGTGGAATATACTAACTCACATACATACATACATACATACATACATACATACATACATACATTCATGAACCCTGAAAACAATATACTCCTTTTTTCAGGCAGTCGTATAAAAAGGATGACGTGTGATCGACTTTGGTGGTCCAAATACTTCTTACCATTATTACATATAGCATTACTTCGCTTAATTCTATATGACAACTATTCAAATTAACTCGGTCGAGTCTAAGCTACACCAAATTAAGTTGGGTTTTTTTTTTTGTTTTAACTTTTTGCTAATACTTTTTGCTAATGATCGCCCAAAAGTCGTTATATTTAGTTAGTTTTATGTTCGGAAACTATTTAAAACTATCGATTGAAACAAAATGGACAGCTTATGGGACAAAATCCACTGGTCTGACCTGGTAAGATACTTCGGCCGTCGTCACCACCCTACCGAAAAGACGTGCCGCTAAGCGATTTAGCATTTCGGTACGATACCGTGTAGAAGCCGAATAGGGGTATGGCTTTAACATAATGCCCCGTGCCATACCCCTAACAGGTTAGCCCGCTACCATCTTAGACTGCATCATCACTTACCATCACGTGAGATCGCAGTCAACGGCTAACTTGTAGAGGATAAAAAAAACGTTGCAAATAAGTTGCTGATTTGACTCGGTGTCAAATATCCAATTGGCTTACTATACTGATCTGTAAGGCTTCAGCCGTGAACGGGCAAAGGTCGTATCGCCAATGGATTTTTCGAACTTAATAAGTCGTAAAAGAAACATAGTACTTCCCTTCCTTTCGATTCCACTTTGTATTTAGTTAAAACACTATCAAGGCCAGAACTGTCATCTTGGAAAATGTTCCACATCGAATTCAATTCCGATGTGATAGAATTACAATAAGAAAAAGTTGAAAAAAGCAGATTCTGGCAAGCGTTACTTACGTCCGCACCGCTTACAGTACCCTTACCCTAAGTTTTTAATTCGATTGATCGTAT
Organism: Erebia palarica; assembly: GCA_964035005.1. Classification (NCBI taxonomy): domain Eukaryota; kingdom Metazoa; phylum Arthropoda; class Insecta; order Lepidoptera; family Nymphalidae; genus Erebia; species Erebia palarica. The sequence continues at coordinate 18,035,773 of OZ035989.1, forward strand.
TCGATAATACTAGCATCAAAGTAAAATTAACCTTTGTCACTTCGTACAACCGATTTTAATTTGGAAACGTCGTTTACGTCATTGTACATATGCATACACGAAATTTAGCTCTAAATCAAAACAGATACGGTTCATTTTACTTTGACGCTAATGTCGTCGAATCCATAAACGATCAATCGAAATAAAACTCAAAGTAAGGGTTACGGGCGAGTGTTACGTAAGCGCGAGCGCTGCCGTGATCAGTGGATTCTGTTTGATTTTTATTTTTATAATATCCCATCTTATTTTATTCGACGTTAAAAAGTATGCCGATGATTACGTTTCCATCTAGGTAATATATTTATTTATTTATTTACATCTAATCAGAACGGCAATGCCACTTTCACTAACTAGATGATTATTAACAATAAACAAGGCAATACAAATAAAATTTAAATAGAGAAGAAGAAGAAGAACATCGACAATAATGTTATTATAAACAAGGTTATTCTATGCTCTCTGAGTACCTTAACAATTAAAAAACCAGGGATTTCCACTTGTCGTTGAATGGGTCGCATTGAGCATTATAGTCCACGAGCGTGTTGAACGACGCCAATGAACGCGGTATGGGTGCCATAGTTCGGACAGCAGTGCGACAATACGGGACCTCGAACAACTTATTCCTCCGTGGGCGAAGACTACTAATGTTTAGCGCACGGATGCGACACAGTTGGGCATGAAGATCTCCATGTGCCGAATTTTGCGAGGAGACGTAGATCTCCTTGCAAAATTCGGCACATAATTGTTAGTTGGTCGCAGGTTGGGTTTCTCCAAGGAGTTGAAACCCAAGCAACCTAAAAGAAATTTGGTTGGATATAAGAATGGGTAATATCCATGGCAACGTTTATACACGTATCTCAGGAAGGCCTTTTGCACTTTCTCCAATATGAGCCCATACTTTTTCTCATACGGGTGCCAAACGCAGGCGCTTGTTTCCAGTTTGCTTCGGACAAGAGCGTAGTATAGTAGCCGCATTACTAAAGGACTATGGAACTCCCGAGAGTTGCGTAGAACAAATCCTAATCTTCGGAATTGTATGTAAGATTAGAGAGCCAATTTCTCTTATTTTCATCCACACGTTATAATAACAAGTCACTTTATAATTTCAAACCGTTGCAGGTCTAGAACTGAGCAGGAGCCTCCTCTCAGGATGAAAAGTTCGGGTCATAGCCTACAACGCTGGTCAAGTGCGGATTGGCAGGTTTGACGACCTCCCTGGCACAGTGGTGAGCGCTGTGGTCTTATATTGACAGGTTTGACGACCTCCCTGGCAACTGGCTAACTGGCGCTGTGATCTTATAAGTGGGAGGTCCCGGGTTCGATCCCCTATATTTCGGAGACGGTCAATTCGAAAATTTATAATTTCTGATTTTTCTCCGGTCCGGCCTGGTGGGAGGCTTCGGCCGTGGCTAGTTACCGCGTGGTAGAGTTACCGGCAAAGACTGTTGTCTCTGTAGATGTACACTGAGAAGAACCCACAACAAACTCAGCCGGCTTTTTTTTTCATTAGCATCTCACAACATCGTAGATTTACTAGAACTATAAATATTATCGACAAGATGATGCCCGGGACTTCGTCCGAGTGGATTAAGTTTTTCAAATCCTTAATTTTCCGGAATAAAAAATATGTTCTTGTGTCTATGTCCTTCCCCGGGATATAAAATATCCCTATAAAAATTTCATCAAAATCGGTTGAACAGGTGGGCCGTGAAAGCGTTACAGACAGATGGACAGATAGACAGAAACACTTTCGCATTTATAATATTAAGTATAGATATATGAACATGATAATAGTCGTTATAGCCCTCCAACCCGCATCGGAGCAGCGTGGTGGGTCTAAGTTCTAATTCTCTCTCTCCTATGAGAGTGGAGGCCTGTGCCCAGCAGTGGGACGTTAATGGGCTGGAGTGGTGGTGGTAGAATAATTTAGCCACTGGATAATTTTAGAATAATTTAATTCATTACCATGCTTTTTCATCATCTAAATTATCCTTTACGTTGTAATAGGATTTTTTAAATTACTACAACTAATACTGAGTGGCCAGAATCTCGAAAAAATATTGCTAAAAATAAGCTTTCCTCAAGGTCGTACTTAAAATCTAAATAAAAGAATACCTACTGCGAAGGGATTTATCATGGCAAGGTCACAAATACTATTTGATTGATTTATATAAATCCCTTATTGATATACATTTAGATTAAATCTTTAAAATAATTATGAACATCTTACTAATATTTTACTAATACTAATACTTAATATACTAATATACTAATATTATTATAAATGCGAAAGTTTGGATGGATGTATGGATGTCTGGATGTATGGATGTTTGTTACTCAATCACGCCAGAATGGCTGAACGGTTAGGGATGAAATTTGGCTCTGAGATAAAGTCTGGTATTACACATTATTATACGCCGGTAACCCTACCAATCTGGAACCAAAATACCTCAATCCACGCTGACGAAGTTGCGGGCATCTGCTAGTAGGGTATATAAATTCCCTTTCGGCTCGTAGTACTCATCTTGTTTTAACTGATACTTGAATATTCCAAATGAATGCTAAATGCGTTTCCTCGTAGTTCAGTAAACCGCATTAAACTTACCAAGTTCCGTGGAATCTCGTTAGCTAGTTAAACTTTAACTGTGAGATCGTTTGTCATCATATTCAGTTGGTCTAGAGAGCGGGATGGCGAGCTCATTTTTATTTTAAAGTAAAATAGAGACAAATCGCTTCTGCGCGACTCTTCTGAGGCTCTTCCTACGATTTATCTGAACGGCTATTTTTCTGCTGTAGGAATTTCCAATTAAATAGCTGGGTGCTATTATTATTTATTATTATTATTATTGGGTGGTTGGGTAGCTCTAAGTGTGGTGAAATCTGAGAATAATCACTGAACAGCGGTATCCTCTCAGAATGAGAAGCATTTAGGTCATAGTCTACCACGCTGACTAAGTTAGACCACTGTGAACGCATACAGAAAATCTCTATTTCTCTCTCAGAGCTCTAAAATAAGCCGTTCAGGTTCATTTTACTTTGAAATCAGTGTGATTTAAATCGAATCGAGAAAATCGAATTTGCAATGTTAAAAGTGAGACTTAGTGTATAGACCAAATTAAAGAAATCCCGCGGGAACCAAAAAACCTCAATCCACGTGGATGAAATCGCGGCCATCATCTAATAATGAAAATAATAATAAAATCATTATGGTAATGATACTAAGACTGTTCGCACGGGTGTTCACTTAGGCGCGAGTACATATCGGATGCGCGGGAGTGGGTTTATTGGATAAAGGTGCCGCCACTCTATATTCCAACGCCACTCGTTGAGTAGCACTTATGCTTATAAAGCTTAACTAGCCGTTGTCCAGATTTTAACCGCTCTCTTTACCGTTTAGTTCCCCTTCGGAATAAGGTAAGAACTTTTCTTTTTAAAATGCAAAGGATATGTTTGTATAATTTTGGAAAAAGCTGTTATAAACAAGCTAAGGTCGGATCATTGCGGGCAACAGATAACTGTTTTAAGTAGTGCCAATAAAAGTAAACAAATCATCAAGTGCAGACCAATAACTAAACATAAATTGACGCGGTTTAAAGATCAAATTTCCGCCAAAACTCCTGCACTCACGTATAAAAAGGGTCACCCAGACAGCATTTATACTAGTCTCTTCAAGACAATAGACAATGAATTTAATAAAGTATTCAATTTTAAGCAAATAGAAATAAGTGACAAATTAAAGTTCAGTGATTGGGCTACTGTAGGTATTTACAAAAGTAGAGACAAGTTGTACGAGTTATACGATGAAAAATAATACAACCAGTCTCCCAGTTTTGTTGAAAGCGTGAAAACCTACTCAAAGACCTTCAAAAATGTTTGTACTCATGCCAAGGCCCTACTACTAAAGACAGAATTGTGAAGTCGGATAACAAAATAAAAACCACTTGGAACATAGTAAATGACGAACTTGGTAAAACTAAATCAACGTGATATCAACTACGAGATTGTTATTGATAATAATAAAATAGACTGATAAAGAGGTTGCCAAAACTTTCGAAAAGTTTTTCCAGGATGTTCCTATTTTGTTGACCAACATACTAAACTCCTCACCCACCGCAGCTCAGAGTATATTAAAGGACAATGTAAAAGAGTGCAATGTCTTATTTTTAATGCAATATCACACGTATCACACTGGTTTACTGTCAATAATTTGTTACTGAATGCTAAGAAAACCAAGTGCTTAGAATTTGTTCTATCTAATGCAAAGAATACTGATAAAACTATTATGATAAATGAAGAAGCACTAAAAATGGAGAACTCCACAGTTTTCTTGGGGGTGACCTAGGATAATAAGCTTCAATGGGGCGCTCATATAGAGACATTAGCGCGAAAACTTAGCTCGGCTGCTTTTGCTGTCAGGAAAATTAGACAGTTTACCGATATTGAAACGGCTAGGCTTGTCTACTTTGCTTACTTCCACAGTGTCATGTCTTACGGCATTTTATTGTGGGGCAGAGCAGCTGATATCCAATCCATTTTTATATTGCAGAAAAGAGCCATTCGTTCGATTTATAAACTCGGTTCACGCGTATCACTTCGTGAAAAATTTAAAGAGATTGGTGTTCTTACAGTGCCTTCGCAATACATATACAATAGTATAGTCTTTGTTAGGCAGAACATTAATCTTTATAAGCAACTAGGTGATACTCACAATCGAAACACTAGAAACCGCCATAAGCAAGTAACAGCGTCGTATCGTGTGCGTAAAGTGCAGAAATCTTTTGTGGGGTCGAGTGTACGCTTTTATAATATGGTTCCCAAAGAGTTTCTGGATTTGCCATTACATAGATTTAATGACTGTGTTAAACAGCATTTGTTAAGTCCAGGTTATTACACTATCGATGATTTTATTAATGACAAAGTTGCATGGAAGCAACCGGCCTCGCATCCAGTGACCTACAAGTCAGTGTAACGTATGTGTTGTGTTGTCTACATATTGTAACCTTTTCTTTTGTATGAAAAGAGCAACTGCTGAGTTTCTTGCCGGCTCTTCTCAATAGAATCAGTTCCCGAACCGGTGGTAGAGTCTTAAAGTTTCATAAGTGGCACAAGTGGTCCTACATGAAATAAATAAATCATTTATCATTTTGCATTTATCACAACATAAGTATTAAGTAGTTTAATCCGGGAGAATTAAGGAGTTCGTGGGAATTAAAATAACTTATTCCATGCGGACGAGGTCGTGAGAATTGCTAGTATGTACGTGTACGTGTAATAAATAAATGAGACTTTCAGTTTGATTTATATTTCTCCACTACTTTAAATGCGACTCAGCCTACACCTTAAATTTTTTTTTACGAGCGAACCTAACGCAATTACAACTGAAAATCATAAAGTTGTTTTACTTCCTTTTCGTGACCTTTGTCTGGGTTACATTTAGCCGACCGTCTAGAACTCGAGGGCCTAGAACATTCGATTGAATTTCCTTTATGCTCCATTATTTTACTCTTGAACATCTTGTAGCCTGAATTTAATCAGATTTATGGTCAATAGACATGAAAATTAAGATGCCTACATGTAAAACCGTCTAACCGTCCGTTTACACAGAAAATAATCCAAGCCTACTACGTATAATAAAACGGTCTGAAGGTATTTATTACATCACAAAAGTTTATGAGTATCGATTTTAACAAAAAAAAGTATTATTGACTTTTTTATAACGAACCCCAATTTTAAGTTTGACAGTTCCACGAACATATTATTATCTGACCCGGTGACCAAAATTGGAATCAATTTTTAAGCCTGTTTATTTTTAGTTATTATTTTATTTTTCATAGATACTAGCGATGCTGTCACCGGTTCAGAAAAAAATTGTCGGAATTATAAAGAAAAGTACTTAATGTTTTATAATGAAAGTTTCCCTCCATCTATCATATTATCTCGTAGGCAGTGGCCACAAGTATCCACATAAGCGGAAAACTTAATAACTTAAAAAATCTATCGCATAAGCCTAATCAAATCTCGTACCGAAGTTCGGTCACATTTGTGTGCATGCAATTATGATCCTTAGTAATGAAGTGGTAAACATTTCAGTCGACTGTACACATACAGTTCCATTTGAAGATTATCTTTACACCGACATAGCAAGTGAGCCGTGATCGGGCTTCAATCATGTAATTGAGACTCGCTGTATTGATCGATTCTTTGGAAAGGATTCCATCAAATGCATCGCATATCCGTAGGTAGCTACGCCGCGTCGACTGTATCGCTTATTTCGAACTAGCTGATGCCCGCGTCGATTGAGATTTTTTGGTTCCCGCGGTAACTCTTTAAATTTCCGGGATTAAAATATAGGTAGCCGGGGTAGCCTATGTGTTATTCCAGGCTATAATCTATCCCTGTGCCGCATTTCATCTATTCGTCCAGATTCGTTCAGACGTTCTGGCGTGATTGAGTAACATACATCCATGCATCCGAACTTTCGTATTTATAATTTAAAGTTTAATCGTAGTTTAAAAACGAATGTAGAATATTAATATTTAAGTCCTTTTGCCTTCGTTAAAACGCGGTGTCGGTGACGCGAATCCACAAGTTTACCCCCTACCAAAAAGTGGTCAACGCGGCTACTGAAGTCTTCACTTAAAAAAATGGACAGAAGGAAATTATATATGTTACCGTAAGATTATAATCTAACTCTCGAAATTGTAAACTGTCGACAGATTGTGAACGTTCAATATTCTGAGTGTCAATTTTTGAAATATTAATTGTATTTACGTTTTCCTGTGTCTTTCTTTTATATAAGGTTCGGGTTCGACATAATATATAATCACGTAGTGCCTTAATTTGACCTGATTATACAATTCTGGTGAGATCACAGTCAAGGGATTATCATACTTATAATATTATAAATGCGAAAGTGTGTTTGCTTGTTGGTTTTATGGTTTGTTGGTTCAATCAAGTCGCAACACAGCAACGGATCGACTTGATATTTTGCATGTCTATAGTTGAGGACCTGGAGGATGATATAGGCTACTATTTATCCCGGAATGTCAAGCAGTTCCCGTGGGAATTAAAAAAATCTTGTTCCACGCGGACGAAGTCGCGGGCATCCGGTAGTAGTAGAACAAAAAATATAAGAAATAAAATCCGCTATTACATAACATAGCGTGACTATATCAAGTTATATTATGTAAGCACTCGTAGAAAAATCTAGGTTAAAAGCCACTAAGAATGAAAAACACCAGATATTAAAGGCCTCAATCTACTAAATGACCCTTCACATCAAACGATGCTGAATAACTGAACGTGTTAATTTATTCCCTAGGCCAGTTTTTGTAGAACCTTATTTTATACTTGATTGTGTGGAATAAATATTTTTTCGTTCTCGCGGACGAAGTTGCAGTCATCATCCAGTTTAAATATGAATACTTTTATATAGTAAAATCTGGGTGGTAACTTAGATAGCAAAATCTGGGGGGTTATTAAATAGCAAAATCTGGGGGGTTATTACAAAATGACAGCTTTATGTCACGTTCTTTGACCCTAAAGATTATAATTCTAAAACACAAACGTCAACAATATTAAATTACGGCTTTAAGCGATGGTAGTATGCCTCCTGGTGGTAATTATCTCAGTACTTAGCATTTATTACAAAGGCTAGCCGTTTTTTTAATTTTAATAAGTATGGCAATATTATTTAGATAATAAAACAAAGTTGCTTTACAATTCTGTATCATAATATACTAAGCTTTATATAAAAGTTCCATACAAAAAGTTCTCACGGAAAAAAAAATATTTTTCTCACATTTCACCTACGCTTTTGAAATGAATTAAAAGTGTACTAGCTAACACGCGGGTATCTCGGTATCAACGCGATGAATGAATACCGCTATTCATACATCTCTACATCCATACAATATCTCTACATTCATACAATATTTCTACCTTCATGTGGGATGTGGGCAGGCGGAAAACATTGTTAGAAATGGAAATTCCATACACAATCTGAAAATTATTATTTCACCCGATATTTTTTCATATTTTGTTTATGTACAAACTGTGAATAGGAATTTTCGAGGCAAGCGCGTTCCACCTTAGGCTGCATCACTACTTACATGCCGGTCGAATTGCAGCCAGCCGCTAGCATATAAATGAAAAAAAAAAAAACTCTTTCTCAAAGAAATCCGCGCGACTGAAAGACACGTAGGAGATCAGAGATCATTAACAGCTATGCAAGAGGCTGTGGTTTAATAATTCCCGTGTTCAGGAATACATTTTATGTTTCTATATCACCTATTATTATTATTATAGACGGTAAAGTCCCGATATCATTTATTTATTTAATGTCCTTTATTTATATATAGCTGTCATGTCTTACATACGAATACGAAATACAATATTCTTAAAATAATTAGCAGTTAGCATGCATGGACATGAGGCCCTGTCAGGGCGTTGCTAAATGTTAACATTAATATTACTTATTTATATCTAATTAAATATATTAATTTATTTAGCGCATAATACATGTAGTATTACACAATATACCTACTTAAAAATATAGTAAAACATACTAATATCATACTAATATTATAAATGCAAAAGTTTGTTTGTTGATTTGTCCTTCAATCACGCCACAATCTCATACAAATAATATTTGCTGCTACGTACAACGCCGCTCCGTGCATCTCGAGTGGGGCTAGACCTTTAGATCCAGCATGCATTACCGGAATTCAGATCCAGCATGCTTAATGTATTACCAGAAATGCTTTGGTCAGTTGTATTTTTTTAGAACTGTTTTTATTTGTCACAATAGACTCAAGCCGTATGCAACGTAGAGTACTACCGTGTTATTCTCTAAGCTTTGCTCATCGTTGAATTCACCAGCGATACATCATTACTTGTATTTGTCAAATAAACATCAACGATATGTTTCATTAATATTTACATTATTTTTTGCATGTGGTTAGAGACCCTTCAATATTTTTATCCCAATAAATCAAAGAGTTCATCAATTACAGTTATATTAATTGTGATTTGACAGCATTGCAGACATGAATTAAAATATGACGTGCAATACGTCGCTGCCTCATCTTTAAACTCGTGTCTGCCATCGCCCATATAAATTTTAAAATAATAACATAGTTAATTTTGTTGCTGCATCAGCGCTGCATCTAAGATTTCACGCTTAGAAAATAGAACACCCAAGCAGCATCCCACCCGGTCGCTTGCCGCCATCCCGGAAATTTGTTACATAATAGTCAATATCAATCGATCAATCAATCAATCAATCATTTATACAATTTAGGTGCATATAGGTACACATATTGACGTTCATGACTTACATATATATAAAACATGATGGTGATAATTAGTTACTGTATCTTAAAACTAAAGCTACGAGGATTCCAAATGCGCCCTGGTCTGAGAAGAGCTCACAACAAACTCAGCCGGGTTTTTTTTTCATATCTCACAAATCATCTTAACTAAAGAACTATCACAGCCATTAGAGCAAATTATTACCAAGCCTCCTTGTCATTTATGTAATCTTTTACATGGTAATAAGATTTTTCAATGAGTTTACGTTTTACATTAGCTTTGAACTTATTCAGAGACATCTTTAACATGTCTTCTGGGAGCTTATTGTAGGAGCGGACACTGTTTCCAAAAAATTAATTGCTAGTTTTACTAAGCTTAGAAGCAGGCATTACAAGTTTATTTTTATTTCTAGTATTGACATTATGACAATCACTTTTCTTCTTGAATTTATCAATGTGTTTATGCACGTATACAAAATTTTCAAATATATATCGGTTGTGCACTGTAATAATATTGATTTCTTTAAATTTATCTCTTAGTGGCTGTCTTGGTCCCAGTCCTTCTTTATTAATTATTCATTAGAATTAAATTCAAAAATAATTGATTAATTTGGACGTTGCATCAGCGCTGCAACCCTGGCTGTGCGCTTAGAGAATAGAACAGCCAAGCAGCGATGCGTGAACTTGCGAATGAAGGCTGCGACGGCAAAAGCCTGTCGCTTGCCGCCGTCCCGGAAATGTGTTTTGTAGTTAGCCAAAAATTATTACTTGCTTTGTCAACTTGTAAAAGGTTTAAACTGAATTTTGTGTCATGAACTCGACTTTGGTGCTACTATTGCGGGTGGATAGTTTTTATACGACTGCCTGAAAAAAGGAGTATATTGTTTTCGAGGTTCATGTATGTATGTATGTGAGTTTGTATATTCCACTATAACTTCTATATGCCTGAACCGATTTAAGATAAATGAGGTATCGTTAGAATCCCTAGCTTGTTCCGGGTGACATAGGCTAGTAAATTTAAAAAAAAATGATGGGGTGACCATGGTCCCACATTAAAAACTAAGAAAATTCGAAAATAAGATTAACTATATAATCATCATCTAGAAAATGATGAGTTGATTCCAAAAATATATAACACTAAAGTTCAATATCCAGTGATTCACAAAAAAATATCATATAATAAAAATGTGGATAAGATTCTAATTTAACTTAAATCTAATAACTAAATTAATCTAGATTTTTAACTTTTTAGTTCGTTTTTGGCAGGGCAGTCGTATTTTTAATTTTTTAAATTATGACTTGTTTTAGGTTTTGTTTTGAAAATGTTACTTTATAATCTAACTCGGATAGCGCTTCTAATTCTGAACTCGGTCACGTAAACATAGATAACTCTTAATATAGTTATTAGGAATCCATACTAATATTACAAATACGTTCGTGGGTCAGTATGATACGCTTACACGATCCATCTGTTCAACCCACTTTAACGAAATTGGTACAGAGATAGATTGCAGCCCAGCCCACAGTTGGACACAGGCTTTGGCTCGAAAAACAGAAAGTTCCGATTGTGCCACATAAACGTAAATCCACGCAGGCATCGTCTAGTCAGGAATATAATAGCTTGCGAATGCCCGCGACTTCGTCTGCGTGGTTTGTGGTTTTTTGGTTCCCGCTGGAACTCTTTAATTTTCCGGGATAGTAGCTCTGTGCTATTCCAGACTATAATCTATCTCTGTACCAAATTTCAGCCAGATCCGTTCAGCCGTTGGGGCGTGATTGAATAAATACATACATCCATACATCCATCAAAACTTTCGCATTTATAATATTAGTAAGATAAGATAAGATTTTTGTGTTACACTACTCTGTTATCAGAGCCCTCACAAACAATGCTCGCAAGTGAGTCAAGGAGGGGGTTACAATAATAGCTCGTATGGCGCCGAGATGACGTCATCCGTCACGATATTACGCCGCCTAGTCCGCGGATGATTCTGCTTCACAAATATTTGCTGACAGCTTCCTTACATAGTAGGGTTCGATTCCATTGCTATATGCATCTGTATTTGAAATGACTTTAAAACTTTCACAAGCAAACGCAATATTTAGTGATTAAACGAACTTGCAAAGTGAAGTTCTATCATAATTAAATGAGTCGCTTCATTTGAAGATATATTAAAAAGTCTGTTTAATAAATTATATCTGAAGAATGAAGCGACGAAGTATAATAATTTATCATGTATAGTCGAGAAAACTGACGCCGTTGAAATTATAAACACCCCAAACTGTTGTCAGCCATTCGTAGCAGATGGCACTAGAAAAAAAATTTAAACTTTTGTACAAAAAATAAAGCTATTAAACCACAATTTTTTTTTCGTCAGGTTTTATTTAATTTATATTTCTACCATCTATTGCGTTTGAAACACTAATGTATTCATATATATTAGTGTTTCAAACCAATATTATGAAATGTTTATTATAATAATGATTTCCCTAAAGTAATAAATCTTTTTAATGCAGTTCAAAGCTAAAAATTCAGCATAAAACTATTTTCCTGGTATATAATTTCCAAATCTATCAATATTAAGTGTAAATTTTATTGTATTTGTTTATTACGGTTTGCCCTAAAATCACGTCGCAACAAAACAACGGACTGACGTAATGTCGAATGGAAATGCGCATTGGCTTACTTGTTTACTCGCGGTGCACGCTATCTTATGTCTCTAACAATAATAATAGTCTGAAAATACCATCGATACATATGTAGGTACTAGATGGGCCCTTTTATAGAAAAAAAATGGGCGTCCAACCTTTAGACCACGCTCCTAACCTGTATAGCCCTGTCCTTGTCCCCGCCGCTGTCCCGCTTTTCAGACTAGATGGCGTTAGTAAAATAGGTCCACATTCGTTAGACAGCGCCCGTCTATGTAAAATGAGGTCGTTGGAAAATAGGTTAATCCTCGAAAAATATATATATATTTTTTTTCATCTCTTTTTGTCTGCATCGTATTACTCAGTGCTAAGGATCGTTACTAGTAATCTATATCTATTATCTGTACTAATATTATAAATGCGAAAGTTTGGATGGATGGAACGATGAATGTTTGTGCTCCATAGCCGCCTTTCTGTCCATCTATCTAAATTTTCAGCACAAAATTCACTATAGTCTTAGCGCAGCTTAAAGGTGTATACGAAGGCGTAGGCAGTTGAAGTAGCCAAGCCTGGGGCCATACTGCCAACGTAAAGCAATACTTAAGCAATATTACTCAAAATGACAGTTTGATGTCACGTACATTGACGTTCCTAAAGGGATTTAAATTCTAAAATACGAAAGGCTTTATGCGGTATGGCCCCTGTGGTCTGGATTTGTAGGGACGTCGATTGACTGTACCTACTTACGACGGTATACATAAATCATCTGAAGATAGAAAAGTCATGGTTCACAACTCAACTTTATAAAAATGCGAATGTTAGTTTGTTTGTAACACTTTCACGGCCCATATTATCAACCGATTATGATGTTTGGTACAGACATAGGTTGTGTCCCGGGGAAAGACCTATAGTTCGCGCTCGAGTTGAATGCAGAGCTCAGTTTCCGACTGCATTCAACTCGCGCGCGTACTATAGGCCACTTTTTATCACAGAAAAAAAATTTTAAACCACGAGGTCGAGGGCATCAGCTACTTATTATCTTTATACAGGGAAAGACGACTACGCAAAGTCGTTTGCGAAAGTGTTTTTATTTATTTAATTCTAAAATATTCCAGAGTGGACCCGTAGTATAAACATAAACCCATTTGGTAAATGTTTAAATAAACCGATTAGGAAAAAATGCAATAATGGAATCGATGTACCGGCGTTCGGCCTTGTTGTTGTATTATAAAGGCATGTGTATATTGGATGTTCAGAAAATCAAGACTAATTAGTTTTATTTCTGCTGATTCGCTCTTCTTCTTCAATCCTTTTGCATACGATTCAGTTCTTTTTAACCTCCCTGGCAAGTAAGTCTTCTTACCGGGAGGTCTCGGGATCAATTTCGTGACATCTTTCTTAATTTATATACTTTAGAGGAATTGATCGTTTGATTATGTAGGTTTAATTTGGGTGTTTGTGAAAATTAAGTATCTATTTATTATTTTTACTTATCTTGTACTTGAACAGGTGAAATCAGTAAATATTAAAAGTCAGAAAATATGTCTTTTTTATCTTTATTTTATGACGGGACTACAAATATGTCTTGAGATGGTATTGTTAGTATAGCCGCACGCTTAGACGAATATATTCCAGAACGTTGAAAGCTTGGAGATTTCTTTAATAACCTAATTCCATGGACGCTTTTAGAAACACCCTCCGTCCCAAAATGTTATGCCAGTTGCCGCCGTGTTTGTGATGAAAACGATATTTTATTCTTAATTAAGCTGGAATAGCGCAACATTTTAATTAGACATGCTATTTTTACATTTTACAGTTATTTTTTTACGGCTATGTAACGATTTCTGTTTTTCGGTGTTAAATGGTGAAGATGCTCTTTAAGAATAATGAAAGCTTTCATGCCAATCTTATAATGCATTTAAAAGTACCATGTAGAAATAATTATTATTTACTAGCTGATGCATCGACTTCATCCGCGTGGAATAAGGTTAGTTAAGTAGTTTTTTCGGAGATAAATTAGCCTATGTCACTTTCCAGGTCCACAAATATACCGATGCAAAAATCACCTCAATCCGTTGCACTGTTGCGGCGAAAATGAAGGACAAACAAACACCAGTTGAAATCACAGTAAAGGTCTAGCTTGTAGGGGAACAAAAAAGTGTCTAAAATTACTTTAAAATATTCCTCAGGGCCCGTAATTAAAAATAAAAGAAAAAAGTATAATTGTTTGCTTGTTACCAGTCATCGAGACTCAAATTATCATACAAAATTACCCTTTAACGAAACACCCGCCGCCCAACAAAACAAATCCCTATTAAATCGCAACCGGACACCCTCAGAAATAAAAAATAATACTCGGTAAAGAAAGAATTGGTGTTATTTATTGAGGGTTCCGAATTAGGCCATCTTTTGGAAGTATTGTAAAGAATATAATTTTTTTAATATTATTATAAACAGTTATTTACATAAGCATACACAGAGGAAAATATGAGTCCTAATTAGCGGATTACCAATTATGTGTATGTACAAATCAGCTTGTTAAACGTATTTTTTTTGGCACGATAAAACGCGGGGACTTTGGCTAAGAAAATCGTAAAAAACCAAAAGCGTTATTTTAGTTTCTGTTGAATATTTTGAATACTTCCAAGTAGGTGTCAGCAGCTCAGGGTCCATACTTCCAACGCTTCAAGCCATATTGTTTCATTATAGTCGTGTTTTGGAATTTTAACCCTTATTTTAGGAAAGTCAAGGTATGTGATGTCAAACTTAAGTAAGTAAGTAAAATATTACTTAAGTATAGCTTTAAGCGTTGGCAGTATGGCCCCAGGGGTCAAAGTGGGTTAGCAAGATGTGGCAGGTTCGAATTCTCGCATTCACGAAATTCTTAAATCGGTTTGGTGTAGTTGGGACAATAATAATTACTTATGTTTAGAGATTCCTTGACAAAAGTTAAATGAAAGTTCCTCAACTTATGAAAAGTGAAAACAGACTAAAGTTACTACAGCAGGGTTATTTTCCAAACCTTTTATTACGGAATCCTAGAAAAATGTAGAAAAAAAATTGGTTGTGTCGCATTAGCCGAGTTTTGGGGTTGTGTGACTTTTGTTACAGGATCGCTTTGGATCGGCCATTGTTGTTCTGTGGGGTGGAAAACCCTAAAAACTATTCTTCTGCATCGTATGGTAGGCGTTGGTTTCATAGGGAAGTGCTTTTGATCAGTATAACAGTATATCGATTGTTATTGAATGATTATTCTAATCTTCACTAATATTATAATAAATGCGACAGTTTGGATGCATGGACGGATGGATGGATGTTTTTTACTCAATCAAGCTATAATGGCTGAACAGATCTGGATGAAATTTGGCACAGAGATAGATTATAGACTGGAATAACACATAGGATTAATCGTCCTTCATCCCGGAAAATTAATCAGTTCCAGCGGGAACCAAAACATCTCAATCTACGTGCACGAAGTCGCGGGCATCAGCTAGTTTTAAAATATTCAACATTGCAATGCCCTGACGGGGGCCTCATGTCGCTGTTATTATATTATGACCATCGTAAATGATATTCCCGCTTGACTAAGTGCCGATTTTACCAACTCCGAATAACATTTAACTATCCGCAACATAACATACCAATTATCAGGTATAAATATAAAACTATTAGGTGCACTTTATTGTGAAAAGCTTGGCATACATAAGTAGAAATTCTCTATTTATAGAGATAGTCTATTGAATGGTATATAATAAATAAGTTAACTTTTCTTTAGACTGTAACAAATTTTTTAAACTTAACTCAAAGTATGTTATGCTTAAAGTCTGTTTTAACATGAATTATTACTATAATTATTACTTGTCACTATTTTGCTATAAATTATAAAAACTCATCAATTTTATTTAAAAGTTCCAATTAGTAAATGCGCCAATAGTAAAATACAGACATCATGATCATTTATGATTTTGAGTAAGTTTTTAGGCAAATTTTTTGTTGTAGGTGTACTACTTAACAATACATTAATTTTCAAAATGGCTGATGTCGGAGGAACGGATAATATAATAATGATTTTCTTCCTATTCAATTTGAAAAGTCTCGTACTCAGTTAGCGAGTCGGCGTAGCAACAAGTTATAAAATAAGTAGAAAAAAAACATAGTGGACAAGGAATCACTTATAAGAGATATCTACTGGTGACCCTTGGCAGTGCGACAGTTTGTAAACGAAGAAAAGGTACAAATATGAGGTGGAATTCATGAAAATTCTCGAAAAGAAAGATTATATCATAAACTACATGTCATAAACTATGTGTCATATGTATAACTGTAAACAATCTGTTCCTAAGCATCGATAAAGTAGCTACGTCCCATCGCTATCGCACACGCGACAGAGATGAGCCAAATTGATTTTAACACAATAACGAGTCCCGTTCAATGGGCGACCCCTATTTGTAACTGCGATGACACGACGCGCCATCCATCATGCAGAGCCGTTCTATGTCAGATGGTTTGGAATATGGGCTTAAATTCACTTGGCTATCAGTGGCATTAATGGGAACAAACTTATTACATACTAGCTGATGCCCACGACTTCGTCCGCGTGGAATAAGTTTTTTTATTTCCCACGGGAAATCCTTTATTTTCCAGGATCAAAAGTAGCCTATGTCACTCTCCAGGTCCTTGCGGCGTGATTGAAGGACATTTATGATATTAGTTTATGAAAACCACTAACTTATCTAGCCCGGTGGCCAAAATTGTAACTAATTTTTATGCCTGTTTAATTTTTGTTTTTATTTCATTTTTCACTAGCGGCGCTGTCACCGGGTCAGATAAGTTTGTGGGACTGTACTGCGATAGGTGGTTGAGACTACGGTTTGAGTATGGCATACAAGCATGGTGGACATGACTAAACCCTTCTCATTCTGGGATCACATTCGTGCTTAGCTGTAGTGGGACCGGTAATCGGTTGAAATAGTGATGATGAGTGTACGCTTTTATAATATGGTTCCCAAAGAGTGTTAAACAGCATTTGTTATTATAGTCGAAGTTATTACACTATCGATGATTTTATTACTGACAAAGTTGCACGGAAGCAACCAGCCTCGCATCCAGTGACCCACAAGTCAGTGTAATACTTGTAACGTATGTGTTGTGTTGCCTACATATTGTAATCTTTTGTTTTCTATGAAAAGAGCAACTGCTGAGTTTCTTTCCCGCTCTCAAGAATCAGCTTTCCGAACCGGTGCTAGAGCCTTAACGTTTCATAAGTGACACAAGTTGTCCTACATGAAATACATAAATCATTTATCATTTATTTATCATGATTATCCTAATTACGAAAATAATTGCATTTTGTTCAAGATGTCATACGGCTCCGTAACGTAAAACATCATAATATAGTCTTCTTCTTCGATTCGCGCTTACAATCAAACATTTCATGACGCCAAATGACTCAGGCTATGGATTATGGCGTTCAATCACAATTTCTATGGGTTGGCATCGCGCCAGAAGCGAATGAAGAATGGCTTAAAGATTTCACACTTACGATCATATTTTTGTCATCAAATACATAACAGCGTTTAAGTGCGGAAACGAAACCCAGGGCAGAAGTAAGTGTGGTATTAATTTAACTCTTTTAAGGCAGTAATATAATTGTAACAGTACTGCAATTATTTAAACATCCACTGAAACTGGTTCAATAATAAAACTAGCTTGTCATCACCGAATAACAATTTTTCAACGTCCCCAGTATATAATATGAGCTAAATCACAATAATTTGCTGTTCACAATGAAATCGTAACTATTTTTGTTACAGTACCCCTTACGATTGTGCTCGCCAATGTTACATTTTTTAAATTACCCATTTCATACAAAAGACCCCCCTTCATACGAGGCCCATTATAAAAGGCCCCCCTGTTTATAATATTACAATTTTAATGATTACTACGAGGGACCCGCGTGGTCACTGATTGTTTGGCTGATTGAAATCCTGAGGCGGCTTCAAATCTGCCCGATAATAATAGGTATAATTAAAAAAATGGATATTTGATTGATTAATAAGGAAAAGTTTTTTTAGTAAAAAATATCTGAATTTAGAATTATAAGGTTCTTTTAGCATTGGGTATGGGTTTAGCTTGAGAGCGAGAACACACTAAGGATAAAAAAAGTCTTAGTCTTTTACTCACGGCAGCACGCATACTAGCGCGACGGGACGAAACGTCATTCCGCTCGTCACACACTTGCAGACTTTTTTAGCATTGAAATAATATTTTATGTTTTAACACTGCGCCACGGAGGTCGTCAAATGTTAATGTTAACATTTCCCAATACTCGTGGTATCCATACTAATACAATAAATGCGAAAGTGTATGTCTGTCTGTCCGTCTGCTATACTTTCACGGCTCATCTGTTAAACCGATTTTGATGAAATTGAATACATGGATACTTTATACGTTGTATCTCGGGGAAGGACATGGGCTACTTTGTATTCCGAAAAATTAAAGAATTCCCGCGGGAACCAAACACCTCAGTCCACGAGAACGAAGTCGCGGGTATCAGCTAGTACAAAATAAGTTAACGTAATTACAAGCGACGGATTAATGGAGTGACAATAATCTTATGGCATCACGTTCGGGGGCACGGGATTATCCCGAATTTAATCAGTGGGAACCGCACGTCCCTTAGAGCCGCCTCGCTGATGCAATTCAATGGATCGGACGGCTTTAATGGTACAAAAATATTTCTGACAGACACTATGTATTCTAAATTAGTGTTATATACTTTATTACTGAGGGTCGTTATCCCTTTACATCATACTTCATATTAATATTATAAATGCGAAGGTGTGTTTGTTTGTTGTTTGTCCTTCAATCACCTCGCAACAGAGCAACGGATCGATCGATTTTGCATGGGTAATGGGTATAGTTGAGGATCTGGGGGATTTAAGCGACTACCATCGCTTAAATCAGTTTTTTTTTAACCACTAGAAAGTAGCCCTTGACCGCGATCTTACGTAATGGTAAGTGATGATTTCGTCTAAGATGGTGGCGGGTTAACCTGTTAGGGGCATGGCAGTATATTAAACCCATACCCCTATTCGGTTTCTACAGGGCATCGTACCGGAACGCTAAATCGCTTGGCGGCACGTCTTTGTCGGTAGGGTGGTAACTAGCCACGGCCGAAGCCTCCCACCAGGCATTACTCCAAAATTACAGTTTCATGTCCCTTACCTGGCCCTGGTTTGAGCCCCTAAAATAAGGGTTATAATTCCAAAACAAGAACATCAACAATATTAAAACAAAACGGCTTTAAGCAATGGTAGTAGCCTCCTGGAGTGACATGGAATACTTTTTATAGCGGAAAATTAAGGAGTTCCCGTGGGAATTTAAAAATCTTATTCTACGCTGTTAAAGTCGCAGGCAAAAGCTAATTACTTATATGTATAATGGTAGGCGTTTTTTTGTGATAATAATACGGTGAAGACACAGAAACAATGGAGCTACATTCTTTCTATAGCATATTTCCTACCTAGTTACCGACTTGATTCAACGCCCAACATGCTTCGCTCTTATGCCCGCGACTTCGTCCGCGTGGTATAAGTTCTTTGAACTCCTTAATTTTCCGGGATAAAAAGTAGCCTATATCACTCTGCAGCTGGTCCTCGACTATATCCATGAAAAAAATCACGTCGCTCTGTTGTGACGTGATTGAAGGACAAACCAATAACCAAACACACTTTTGCATTTATAATATTTGTATGATTCACTGGTCAGAACTTCAGAACTTCTGAATGAATGCATCTAAATACTTCTGAAATTCATCTTTCTCAGGTAAATAACCTATAATCAGTGAAAAAAAATGGTATCAAATTGCAATTACAGTGGAGTTTAGGTACTAACTTATTTATGAGGGTGGTAGGAACATCTTCCAATTAATATAAGATACAAAAATAATAATTATATTTAAGCCTAATTAAATGAGATAGAAAGTACGAGAACAATAATACACAGGGGGATGTCCCAAAGAAATTAGCAAGGTTCCCCCACATATTACGGATTAATATGAATCGATACGAGGCAGAAAGAGTCCCGTGTGTGATTGAATAACCTGAGCTGAAGGTAATTTCGTACAATCCCTTCGTAATATGGGGATGTGGAATTACATTTTTGGTCTAATAAGACAATTCTGAATTGTATGCGATTTTGATTAAAGATTGGTTCCATGTAAAATTACCTAGTCATTTGGTGCTCAAAAAGGGGGCTACCTGGAAAGTTTTCCGGGAGTTTTGAAAATTGGTGATTTTATAGTATCGTATCTTCGCCGCTCGCACCGCCATATTCGAAAAATGGCGTCCAAAAATAGTTTTTTGACAATAACTCTTTTCCGACTCATTTTACGATGAAAATAGTCAAGTAATAAATTAAACTAAAAAAAACATACAGTTTAGTAAACTTTATTTTGTAAATTCAATAGTTTCATCGTACATGAGCCGCAAACCAAAGCCTAAGTTCACCTTCCACAGTTTAAATAAATTTGTATTGTGTGTGTTTTTTCTACGAACTATTTTCATCGTACAATGAGTGTCTGTTTTTGGGCCATCTTTCCAAAATGGCGGCGCGAGCGGTAAATATACGAGGTGGCAAAGTGAAAATTAGAAAATAGCATGTCGAAATCTATGAACTCACCAATTTTCAAAACTCCCGGAAAACTTTCCAGGTAAAAAACCAAATGACTGGACTATTCTATCCCTTAGTCACGACGAGTCATGAGGGACGAGTGGCCTAGTTGCGACAACACTTAACAGTCAAATGCGATTGTTAAGTAAGGTTGACCCAAGTCGGCAACTAGATGGGTGACCGAATGTGCTATGTAGCAACACCACTTTCCCAGGAAATGGTTGTTGTACCTTTGGTGAAGGAGGCCACCATCGTGGCTGAGACAGCAATTATACAATTTACTATGCTAACTCAAATACGTGCCTGACGTCGTTAATTATGTGGCTATGTACAATAATGTATGTTGCCTATAGACGTTATTTTTGGGTATATTATGATTGTTTTACTGCCCATAATATATTATTGCTCTCATAGTAATAAATACGTTTAGGAATAAAAACAAGTCCAATTTAGACTTTTTGGTCGCTATGCTAATAACATACCTACCGCAGTATCTAGACAGAAACTTGTAAATTTTGGCTGTATTCCAATTTCCAATATGAAAATAAAATAAAAATGTAATGAAGAAAGCTGGTTGAATCAGATAGTGGGAAGTTAAGACCAAGACTCACTGTAATTAATAAGATCAAATCTACCTACACAGTACTTAATCCGTAAGAGGCAGGTACGTAATCCTCAGTTCGTCGCGAAGATTTTCCTTTTCTTTTCTACGATAAGACGACATAGGTGAAAGATTTATCACTCCAAGCCATGATGAGCATACTACTGGGCACAAGCCTCGTCTTAGAATAAAAATATTTTAGTCATATTCCACCTTGCTGGCCTTAGATTGTGTGGATTGGCAGACTTGTCACAACTTTGAGAACATTAGGAAGAACTCTTGGGAAGGTATTCACAACTCCTTACAATACACAAGACACCGACACTCGATACGACGCGACGCGATGGTATCAAACAGTAGCTGACCCTTCACGTGGCCTACGTGGTCGCGTAGATAAATTTGTTATTTTCTATGGCATCATATTGTGTCGTGTCGCTTCTATCGTCACCTAGAACTACAGGTAACTAATACTATAAATGTGATTTTGAGTTTGTTGTTGTAATAATTCCACGGCCCATATTTATACCCGATTTTGATGAAATATGGCACTGACTATAGGTTGCGTCCCGCAGAAGGATTTTAGTGAGAAGTGAGAAGGATCTTACTGCTGCTTTTTGTACTAAAAGAACTACGTGGTTGACGACGACGATGATAAATTCAAATGGTATAAAATTATATTAAGGTTTTTTGATTCCTGCGGGAACTCTTTAATTTTCCGGGATAAAAATAAGCCTATGTCCTTCACCTGGATAAAACCAAATTTTATCAATATCGGTGGTACAGATGGGCCGTGAAAGCGTAGCAGACCGACAGGCAGACGACACACTTTCGCATTTTTAATATTAGTATGAATATAGACGTGTTATTATAATATTAAACGTCTTACGTCATTAAAAATCAAAAGTCAGGAAAAATACTAGGTTCTGCTCGTTTTTTTTAAGAGCATTTATCACAGCACGAAACAGGGCAAATAAATTACAAAAACAAACAAACACAGGGTAGGCACCAAAAAAATAGCCCAAGTACACCGTAACGAAGAGGGATGTTCAGTTGGGCTCGATTTATGCGTTCAGGAACATAGGTTAATTAGTATAAGGGCTGGTGCACACACTACGATGCGTACTATTAACCTAATAACCTAGTGTCTGAACATTTAATTAAGAAAGTTATAAAACTGTAGAGCTATCAAACTGTGGACTGTGTACGCCATATATAACTGCAATATTAAAATAATACTGCTTTAAGATATGGTAGTAAGGCCCCTGTAGGGGCCTGTAGTAATATTATTTGAAATAATTAGTGACTTCACCAACGTGGATTTATTTTGAAAATACTCTGTGTTTAGTTATTTTAAAAGTAGCCTGAGTCCGCTCCAGGTCATGAACAATCCATGCAAGAAATATATTGATCCTTAATTTCTCCATTGTAGCGTGATTGAAGGACAAACTACTGGCACAAATATACTGGGATAAAGATCTGGCTACGGAAGATCAGTGCTTTATCGAGGTCCCGGGTCGGATGCCCGACAGGGTCAATCTGGAAATTTATAATTATTGAATTTTCTCTAGTCTGCTCTGGTAGGAGGCTTCGGCCACGGCTAGTTACCACCTTATCGGCAAAGCCGTACCGCCAAGTGATTTAGCGTTCAAGTACGATGTCGTGTAGAAGCCGATTATAAAGATTATAGGTTTAAAATAACTGCTATACCTCGAACAGATTAGCCAGCTCATTTACATATATATATTTTTAATTGTACCCCCTTATAAAAGCTCATTCTAAAGGTTTCTCTCTTTCTTTTAGGGATTTATAAAGTCTTTTTGTATGATATAATTTAGACATCAATAATATCTATTTCTAGCCAACTTGTAAGAGCGTCAGTGGCAAGCTTTATCTAACGCTCACTTTTTCCCGGTGTTTTAACGAAATTTATCGCTTCTCTTTTTGTATCCGGAAGCCGACGTTCGTTTGCTCCTTTCACCTCGAGTAGGTCAGTGCATTTGTTACGTTTCGACTAATGTTTGACTTTTTCTTTTCAGGTATGTATCCTTGAGTTGTTTTGAATTGCTTCGGTGTCTCTGATATGTACTGGGGCCACACTGCCAATTTGCCATATTGTTTCATTATTGTTGATTTTCGTATTGTATAATTATAATTCTTATTTTAGGAACGTCAAGGTACGTGACATCAAACTGTTGAGTAATATTACGCTGGCCTCTGATGTCAAAAATCTAACAAAAATCAGATTATACTTTTTAGAAACTAATTTGAAGACAACACGGGAAAAAAAAGGATTGTCAAAAAAGGATAACTTTGAATAAAGCGGAATCCTAAGTTTAAAAGTCTCTAATTTAAAACTTCAATATTAAACTTATAATCATATGACTAAAATATAATTTTCTTTGAAACATAAAGGGATACAGTCAATATTAGACCTTCATAGCCACTGACAGCGACGGTTATTGATAATACGACCTCCGTGGCAGAGTGTGTAGCGCTGTTATCCACCAATACCCACCAGGTTAACCTTCCACCAGACCAGGGGAAATTCAGAAATTATAAATTCCCAAATGGACCCTGCGGGGGATCGGACCCATGACCTCCGCACAACGTGTTAAGACAACAGCGCTCAACACTGCGCCACGGAAATCGTCAAAAATCTTGAAGTAGAGAAGTTAAAGGAAAAAATTACCGCCGGAAATTAAAAAATATTGTATTAATAAATATGGTGTAAAGGATTTTTAAACGAGACTAAGCGATCGGCGTCATCCCGCGTGCGTTCTGAGCCCTAATTCCCAGCGAGGCTTAATTTAAAACACTGTCTCCCATCCGCCCTGATTGATTGTACGCTGGTCGTAATTTATAGCCCACGGCGAAAACGCGACATATTATTATGAATAATGCGATCACGATCACGACTGCCTCGTTGGTCCAGTGGTTGGCATGATCGACTGCGGCCGACGAGGTTCCGGGTTCGAGTCTCGGGTCGGGCCATAATTGAGTATTGGGTTTTTCTGATTAGAAATTCTCAGCCCTAGCCCGGAGTTAGTCGTTAAAGCCGCCAACCCGCATTGGAGCAGCGTGGTGGGTCTAAGCTCTAATTCCTTCTCTCCTATGAGAGTGTGGAGGCCTGTGCCCAGCTGTGGGACGTTGATGGGCTGTAGTGGTGGATCACGAGAATATAATTTGAATAGTTATTATATCTACTTTCGGGTGTTAAACGTGTGGAATTATGTCAGTGTCGCTTGTTAGTCTAGTAGTTAGCATGTTCGACTGCTGCTGTCGATGTCCCGGATTCGAGGATCGGGAATAACAAATATTGGGTTATTCTTTTTATTGTAAGATGGTATTTTGAATTTAAAAAAAAACCGGCTGAGTTTGCTGTGGGCTCTTCAGACCAGTAGGGCTAGCATGAGCACAACGCGTAAAATTATGTGTACACGTTTACTCTTACTGTCTACCGAAACTAACATGGTTACTTGTCTCGTTATGCCAAAAGTAAAGATAAGTATAATATGACTTATCTGTGGTATTTTTCTCTACGCACCTTTACATGCCGACTATTTATCTTATATATAAAATTCTCGTGTCACAATGTTAGTCAGCAACGACAACATCTCTCTCTCTCGTCGCGAGATAATCTCGTTGTGCGTATGCTAAGCACAGCGTTTGGAACGCTCGTAGCTTCAGTTTTAAGATACCGTAACTGATTATCACCATCATATTTTATACGTCATATCATAGCACGTCAATAAGTGTACAGTGTACCTAAATCGAATAAATATACTTTGACTTTGACTTTGAAATTCTCAGTACTAGCACGGAGTTAGACACGGACTCCACCAGTGCGGAGATGTCTGAAGCGGAGACGAGAAGAGATGTTTTTCAGCTAGGGTGTATCCTTCGAAGCTGTGTGGAGATGCGTACTGGCTAGACTGGAGCGGAGATGTGTACTGGCTAGAGCGGAGATGTATGCTGGCTAGAGCGGGACTGAGCTGCGTGCGGTGAGCGTTGGATGTTGAGATGAACGCGGCGCCGCTCACAGTACGCCGCTCACATCTCCTGTCGTCTCCGCTGTGCGCCACCGCCAGCTTGCGAGCTACAGCTCACATCTCCGCATTGATCGCGCCATACAAATTAATATGACACATCTCCGCTCAGTGCTATCCACTGAAGCTGAGCGGAGACGAGATGTGGGAATAACGAAATTCTTTTGGTTGTTTAAATCACATCTCCTCTCCTCTCGTCTCCTCTCCGCTTTGGTCGAGTCTAGGCCTTAGGAAGTTGTTAGAAACTGCCAATACGCACTTGGTCAGCGTGTTGGACTACGGCCAAACTACCAAATGAGAAGGCTCATTCTGACACACAGGTCACTGTAGTGGTAGATGGGCTTGAAATTATGAAGTTAGGTGTCCCTCATCCCAAACAAGGTTTAATTTAAAGCACTGTCTTCCAACACTGATCGATCGCTATGTCATGGTAATTTGCAGTCGAAAGCGCGACAAATTATATAATAATATGAATAATAAAATTGTGCGTGTGTCCGTTTGCACAATTCGTACGCCATGATCGATGGACAGATTATGGGGGCTTAATTTTACACATTTGTCTTTCGTACGTGAACTATTTTCAGTTTGCTGCTACATTTTTTGCCAACAGTATTAGCATTGATCAATTTTGATGGATAAGTACCGGTAGAGCATAGTCATATTATCATTATTTTGTTCACATTTTGTGCTTTCTACTAGTTTTGGGTAAAAAGTCAAAAATTTTGTATGTATGTTTCGTTCTTGATGTATAAGAAATAGGTATTAAAATTGGCAAAGTGGGTTTAATAATAGAATTATCATATTATTTCTCACTAGCTGATACCCACGTAGATTGAGGTTTTCTGGTTCCCACGGGAACTCTTTAATTTTCTGGGATATAAAGTATCCTATGTAATATATATTTCAGACTATATAATCTATATCTGTGCCTTTCATCCAGATCCGTTTAGCCGTTCTGGCGTGATCGATTAACAAATCCATCCATGCATGCAAGCTTTCGCATTTTAGTATAGAACTTATATTCCATTCTAAGCTTTTTATTTCATCTAGCCACCTGCTCGTGCATACGTGCAATATTATTTATCCTTACTTGTTAAAGTTAGACTGTATTTCGATCCATCATTTTGTGTACTAGTTCGATTCGGATAGGACCTATTTTGTAAAAAAAATTCTTTGGAGGAACGAAGGAGACCGCCGCGGGTAGAGTCACGCCATTTTTGAATTGCTAGTGCAACCGTGGTAAGGATTTGTTCACACTGAAATTGTATTATACTAGCTAATGCCCGTGACTTTGTCTGCGTGGATCGAGGTTTTTTGGTTCCCGCGGGAACTCCTTAATTTTCCGGGATAAAGAATAGCCTATGTGCTATTCCAGACTATAATCTATCTTTGTGCAAAATTTCAGCCGGATCCGTTCAGCCGTCGGGGCGTGATTCAGTAACAAACATCCATACATCCATACATGCATCCAAATTTTCGCATTTATAATATTAGTAAGATAAGATCATCGAAATAATGCTTGTCAAATAGTCAAAACGTTATTTAGAGGGACCAGGGAGACGCCATGGGCGTAGTCGGGCCATTATTGGATTACTATTACAATCTTGGCAAGGGTATGTTCACACTGAAGTTTATATCTATCACCGATATAAATTTTGTTTCTTTGAAACTCAACCTTGTAACCCTGTTGGCTGGCTTGTATACGATATTATATCACCGAAAAAATGCTTGTCAAATAGTCAAAACGTTATTTAGAGGGACTAGGGAGACGCCACGGGCGGAGTCGTGCAATTGTCGGATTACTATTACAAGCTTGGCAAGGGTATGTTCACACTGAAGTTCATATCTATCACCGATATAAATTTTGTTTCTTTGAAACTCAACCTTGTAACCCTGTTGGCTGGCTTGTATACGATGCTGGTAAGTATTTTTCAGGGTTAAATATAGTTGGTATATATATCTAGGTCATTAATGTTTATTTATTTAAAAAAATAATGACTTTAAAAACAATCCAAATAAAAGAAACACAAAAAAAATATAATTCTGAAACCTACGCAATTTTTTTTTGGTTATGCATCTAAGGCCCACTAGGAAGTTAGATACACCAAATTAATTTTATTATTATGCGTTAATTGCGTTAATTATATTTTACGTATTACAGTATTATTTTTTCGATATTATAGTTTATAGTGTGAGCACACCTTTATGGTCATCGGAGTTGTGTCAACTTTGTCCCCGAGGCTGTAGCTGCACTTTTCCAATGAAAAAATTTAGTTGTTCGGAAAAACAGCAGTAAAAACTTGCCCAGATAAAATATTTGAGTAAAATCCAGCTTTTATTACTCAGTTTATTTTAGCTGCGATTTATGGTATTGGTTTTTTCAAAGTTAAACGTTTTTCTTTTGTATTTATTCAGATTCCAGCTCCGTTTTTGATATTTCGGGACTGCAGTTACTTATGTATTTGAATAATTATTGTAATTTTTTTAAAAAGAGTAACCACCGAGTTTTTTGCTGGGTCTTCTCGGTAGGAAAGATATTACGAACCATCGGTAGATTCACTCGACGATTCAGAATCACTTGTAAAGGTTTATTTGAATAAAAAAACATTAAGTATTCATTTGATAAAAATGAGACGGCCTGTGGAAAATTCGTAGAGTGACATGCAGCCCTTGATAAAGGTGAACTTCTACGTTGACGTATGTTTGTCTGTCTGTGTTCACGCTTTTACGCCACTTGGCATTGTAGGAAGGTGGCGCTGAACGTTACGTTTTGGATTAAACAAAATGCAATAATTTGAATCGACTGTGTCATCCTTGTCTATGCAACGGCTTTGTCAGTTGAGTGTTCTAGCTGGCAAAAGGCAAGCGTGGTTTTTTTGTTAGACTCGGAAAGAAACCAAATTGTTAGTACTTGAAACCTATTAATTTAATAGTAAAAGTTATTCAACGTATCCCGGTCTTGTGTGGCATTAGTTGTCATTGCAGCGATTTGTTAAATACGTTTTTTCACCCCCTTAGTGAATGAACTAGAAGTTTAATTCGCTATAATCCGCTACAGTAGACAAATCTGTGTGGTACAGTGCGTGTCCTTCACCTGCAACATGCGACACCCACCACCCAGCAATTCGCACAGGCACAACACCACACCACACAAATCCTCCAAATCACTCTCAACGTACGTTTCACTCCGACACCGGAGCATCCTCAGGAGATGTTGACTCGACAATGCACGATTGTGAATTCACAATCGACATCTCCTGAGGATGCTCCGGTGTCGGAGTGAAACGTACGTTGAGAGTGATTTGGAGGATTTGTGTGGTGTGGTGTTGTGCCTGTGCGAATTGCTGGGTGGTGGGTGTCGCATGTTGCAGGTGAAGGACACGCACTGTACCACACAGATTTGTCTACTGTAGCGGATTATAGCGAATTAAACTTCTAGTTCATTCACTATCATGGACTTCCGCAAAGTAACGCCTGCTTCTATTCAATATTTTCACCCCCTTTTTTATTCGCCGCGTGGCAAGGGTGTAATTTGTGTAAGTTGTGTCTAGATAACGTTAACTAAGTAAATAAACTTAAGTGTGAAGTGACAGTGAAGAGTGCTACGGCCAGCAGGCGTCAGGCGACAAATATAGCAGCAACTTATGAGAGTCACAACTTATTCGTAACTTTCACAAACACACACACACAATACCTTGGGTTGTTAACAGTCAAATGGGACTGGGAAGGTATGTGTCTAGATTATAAGTTCAGTTTGTCCTCACTGGGCAGGCTTACAGTCAAAACAGTCTGTAACCTTAGCATAGCCCATGACATAACTTCATCTTGGAAATGGACATAGGCAAATTTTTATTGATAAAAACTCGAAATTTGGAAAAATCATTACGAAAAGTGTACTTAAACATACAAAATCTGCTTTCTAAATCAACAGTAGATATATTACTAAAAGACAAAAGTCCTTTAATAATAAATATTTAATTGTACCTACTTACTTTTCTTTTACAATTTTCATCTTATTCCAATTTTGCAACCCTCGAATGATCAAACAGAACACGATTTATGGGGATAGATAAACTCAAAATCCAATAAAAATTCCCAAAGATGTAAAAAACCAAAGAAAAAGCATCCACATTAAAATACCGCCGCCATGATTCTCAATAAGAAATTCGCGCGATCAGAATTAGTCCGAGAGCTGACGAACGTATTTTTCAAGATACCTGAAATAAAGTGCCAAGGTTTTTTAAACTGTTTAGAATCTTACACCTCCTTTCAAAAATTAAGTTAAAATATTGAAAAACGATAAAAAAAGATATTTGTTACAGTACATTACAGTACTAAGAAGTACCGGGCAATATGGTTTGAACTGTCTTGGTCTAGTGGCAGGCTTATGAGTTAGTGAATGATGCCCGCAGCTTCGTCGGCGTGAATTAAGGTTTTGTGAAGCCTATCTTCTCCATTTACTTCATTTATTTTATATTTGCGTACATTGGCATGAGGCCCTGTTAGGGCATTACGAGTCTTAAACAAATAACACTTAATACCTATTATTACAGTGAACGTATTATAAGTGAAATGTCACTATCCTTAACAAAGCCTCTTTCAGTGCATTGTTATAATATTTTGTTCTGTAATTATATGCCTGCAATTAAAGCGTTTTTTAATATAAAAATAAATAATATTAAATAAAATCTTCTTCGGGATTCAACTAACATAAAACAACGCGTGGAAATATATTCTTGGAAAATCAGCCGCCATCTCATCAACTAAAAGAAAAACTCATCAAGCGCAAACCGGCACCATTTTTCACACCTGATGCCCTGCATCTGAGTTGAAGCACACCAATAAAATGCTTCGACACTACCCCTGCATGTTAAATGTAATTTATTTCTAGTTTCGTCCCCCGATTGTCGCCGCCGTCGCCATGGCGACAGGGGATGATTTATCTCATCTTCATATCAGACTCTTGTCTTTATTGTCTTGATTTCTTTCAAGCTTTTATTTATCTTGTTATTTGTAGGCTTGTTTAAGTCCAATCTTGCAACTGAATTTTAAAATA
The DNA here is from genome assembly GCA_964035005.1 of Erebia palarica. Lineage (NCBI taxonomy): Eukaryota > Metazoa > Arthropoda > Insecta > Lepidoptera > Nymphalidae > Erebia > Erebia palarica. The sequence goes on from OZ035989.1 coordinate 18,066,148, forward strand.
CATATCCCCAACCGATTGAGCTGAAATTTTTCCGAAAATGAAAAGTGAGAACTCTTTGATTGTTAGCTTTTAGTTAATCTTTTCCAGTATGCAACCTATGTATCTTGACCAATACAACATTTTCTATATGTCGGTTGGTCAGCTTAAGAGTCATTAAAGCATAGTAGAAAGATAGACAGATGAAAAAACAAACACACTTTCGCAATTTTAAAATCTTAGTATGCGTTTCATCCCCCGATTGTAGCCGCCGTCGTCATGGCGACTGGGGCTGATTCATCTCATCTTCATAATATCATACTTTTATCTCTAGTGTTCTTGTTTTACTTGAGCTCAAGTTGTGTGTATTGTAAGTAAAAAGTTTTATCATTTTAAAGTCTTTTTTAAAATTCCTCGACAAGTTAGCCCATTACTGCATTTACTTACCTGATAGTTAGTGTTGATGCAGCCTAAGGCAGTAGTGGGTTAACCTGTTAGGCGTATGGCAATAATATTAAACCCTTATCCGTTATTTTATCGGAAAGTAAATCTTACAGCCACTGCTGAAGCTTCCCATCAGAATAGAGAAAAGTCAGAAATTATAAATTCCTAAATCAACCCAGCTCGGGATCAAATCTAGGATCTCCCATTAACAAGACCATATTGTTCAGTATAAAAGAAAAAATCTGCGCTGAAATTTAATAACGTCACAACTATGTATTTCATACAAACTTTTAAGTTTTTAAGTTTGATCACAGAATAGGTAAAATAGTACAGTTGGTTTGCAGAATTGCTGATTTGGTTGAGTTGTCATCATACCTATTTTCTTGAAAACAAAACCTTACAGTTAGGTCAGCCAGTGCTATGATAAAAACAGCCTACAATCAATTAGTTTGAGCGTTTCTCGTGGAAGTAAAAAGTAAAACATCGCGAAAGAGAATCCTCCGGCATCAGACACGTGCTCCATCAGGCAGCCGCTGGAAAAAACCTCGGAAGTTGATGGATTGTCCGTGCCTTATTAACGATCTGTTTGCAGCCCGAGTTTTAGTTGCGCCTGCCTAGTTTTTCTAGTCGTATTTAATATCCCTCATATTCCTTCTGTTGTTGGTAATGACATGAGCAATGGCATGAACAATATACTCGTACATATCACATCTAGTCGTGTCACAAATGTTTTACTTTTATACTTCAACACTAAATGCTAAATTTTTAGCTAGGTTGTTTTTATTTTACTAGGCATTAAGGCAAGCGTGACTTACCGGACGTCTTGCTGGTTGCTACCATCTAAGCAAAATGAGTAAGGTACTATCAGGTGAGATCGCAGTCAATTGATATCTTGTCTCAGATACAAAAAACGATCAAGGACCTTATAATCCACTAAAATAGCCAGGTCTATAAAGTTATTATTTCGGAATGTATGTTGTAGAAAGTGTTGACAGTGCTTTGGGAGATCCGTGTGGTGTGGTGTGGTACTTACGAGTATCTAACTTTCTCATACAACAAAATATGTTAACTCACCCACTCACTAACTGAATTATCAACGCGTAGCACAAACCGTTGGACTTTGAAAGATGAAATTTTTCACATAGGTTCCTTTTATAATGCAGACAAAAAACCGGCCAAGTGCGTGTCGGGCCATGCGCAGAGTAGAGTTCCGTAGTTGCCCGTCACAATATGCGGGCATTATATTATACCAACCAACCAACCACTACAGCCTATTAACGTCCCACTGCTGGGCACAGGCCTCCACTCTCATTGGAGAGAGGGAATTAGAGCTTAGACCCACCACGCTGCTCCATACTGAGTTTTTCTGACTAGAAATTCTCAGTACTAGCCCCGAGTTAGGCAGTTGGCGGTGTTTCACCCTCGTGAGAGCACGTTAAGCCGTCGGTCCCGATTATTATTACTAACATGATTTAAAGCCCGCCAACCCGCATTATATTATACGTTGGTCGACTATTACTCCTAAAATTGTAAAGTTTACATAGCTCTGATAGATTTTTAATTTTTATATCTTTACCAAATGACAGTTTTCTCTAACTAAAAGTCTCTAAGCTAAGCCACAGACGGACAGACATGGCAAAACTATAAGGGTTCCTTGTTGACTATGGAACTCTAATAAGGCCAGACTTTAAAAATACCCACAGAAGCGAAGCTGCGATCCCTAGTAAACAATCATTAAAAAAGTAATTTCACACTCATAACGTGATTGAACTAAAGTAATAAATATCAATAAAATAATTTCGCCTGCGTCATTACAGCATGCAGTACCCGAACTCATGTAAAATTGATTCGATTACGAATCAGAAGAGTAACAAGTCCGAACACTTCCGCTGATGAAGGAAATGACATATTCCTTGTGTATACCAATTATAATGAAATATAGTTATTGACTTTGTGCATGGTTCTGATTTAAAATATTAAAATTGCTCCTTATGAGCTTACTAGCGAATGCCCGCGACTTCGTCTGCGTGGTTTGAAGTTTCTTGGTTCCCGCGGGAATTCTTTAATTTTCCGATCTTTTAGCCTATGTGCTATTCCCGACTGTAATCTATCTCTGTGCCAAATTTCAGCCAGATCCGTTCAGTCGTTGGGGAGTGATTGAGTAACAAACATCCATACATCCATACATCCACATATCCATACATCTATACATCCATACAGCCATACATCCATCCAAACTTTCGCATTTATAATATTTATAAGATAGTAAGATAACACACTCACCTGTATGTCCTACATGTAATAAATTGACTATTGAAGCCAGCGAGGTCAGTCAGCAAGTACTTATATGCATCAAGCAATCACAAAAGTATCTAAACAACGATTAATGTTTACCAAAGGCTCCAGAAAAGGTAAACAGTGCGTCTTTGTGCAACGAACGCTAACGTCAGCGAGGGGTCATTACTTGACTGAATTTTCTAGAGACAATCAATGGGAGTGGCTACTACCTAAGGCCTAACGCAGACATCAACTTTTTGTATATCAAAAAAAAAAACAAAATTCTTTATTTGCAGAAAAACCCTTCAAAATGAGATGTTATTTGTTAGTTTTCAGGATAAATGTTTCACCTTATAATAAGGCATGCAAAATTACATATAGTCAACATGCTAATCATAACTAATTTTAGTTTGTTTTTTAGACTTTCACGACCCATATTTTCAAAGATTTTGATGTGGTATAGACATATGCTACATTCTGTCGGGAGAATTAATTCCTTAAGCCACGTCGCGGACATCATCTAGTCTAGTATGAAATAATTGTTTAAATGATAAAGACATCTCATGATCCACTACAAGTTAGCCCTTGACTGTGATCTCACCTGATGGTAAGTGATGATGCAGTCTAAGATGGTAGTGGGCTAACCTGGTAAGGATATGGCAGTTATATTGAACCCCCTAGTCGGCTTCTACACGGCATCGTACCGGAACGCTAAATCGCTTGGCGGTAGGTCTTTGCCGATAGGGTGGTAGTTACCACAAGTTAGTTAGTAGTGGCTAGTTAACCACAGCCAAAACCTCCCTCCAGACCAGACCAGAGAAAATTCAGAAATTTTAAATTCCCATTCCCCCTGCCGGGGATTAAACCCGGGAACTCTCAAGTTAAGACAACAGCTCTCAACACTGCGCCAGGGAGGTCGTCAAAATATGTGAGACCGTTTATTATTTTGGTCATCTTATTTAACGGTGTAAATGTCCTAAGTACTATTTTGTTAGATTTTCAACCGTTTGCGAGAGGAATAACCTTGTGCAAAATCCCTGTCCCTTGAGAAACTCAATAAGGATCGGAGGTCGTTCTTCAAAATTCTCTTCTAGTGACTTTGTGAAATCTTAATTTAATCCGCGACAAAATAAGGGGAAGCTAAACAGGAAGAATTTGTAAGTGTGACGAAACAACTGCTGGGCGACGCTAGGGTGACAATCGTTCCTTATTCTATCTAATCTATACTAATATAATAATTAAGAAAATATGTCTGCCTGTCAGTCTATCTATCTGCTACGCTTTCACGGCCCATCTGTTCAACCGATTTTTATGAAATTTGGTAAAGTTTATCCCGGAAAATTAAAGAGCTCCCGCGGGCACCACATAACCTCAAGCCACGCGGACGAAGTCGCGGGCATGAGTCTAAAATATTTTTGTAATTTTGTTACTTCAATTTAAAGGAGGGAAAGCTACTGCTGCCTAAAGCACAGGGTATCCTAAATTAGGCAGCAGAAACCGACCATACCATATATCAGTAGACCGAGATGTGTAAATTATGGAACAGATAAACAATTATTTATTTATTTTATTCATTGAGCTCACCATTTTATGCCTCAAAAATAGAGTAAGAATAGCAGGAATGTAATAGGAGAAAGTAATAAAACTGCGATTGTAGGTTTGATGTAGATTTAAAGAATGATAATGTAGTATTTTCCTCTTAAAAACGATAACTATTCCAAAAAATTAATTAACTGGTTGATCGAGCTTGTTTTATTACATAAACGTATTTTCTCAGTTGACATCGATATAGCTCGAAGAGTTGCTAAGCTTAATTAGCAATGGGCTGGGCATAGTTCGAAGAACGCATATAAGCGTTGGGGTCCAAGCACATTGGCTTGAATGGTGGCCTCGCACCGAAAAGCGCAGTGTTGGACGACCCCCGCACGATCTCAGGTGAGTAGCTAGGAGCTGTTGAAAGCAAACGGCATACGACCGTTTTGTGGAGATTCATGATGCATGTCCTTTGTGCAGCTGTGGACGTTTATTGGTTTACACAACGACGATAGATTTCTCAATTGATACGAAATTTATAGAAAATCTATACAATGTAAGTGATATGGCAACCCTACAAGGAAGGTCTGGCCCTCAGGACGTGACCTTGGATAAGACGTTTGTTGAATAAACAAATCTCCTTTCATAAAAGTGCGTGTTTGCGAAACGGGTTACAATTTGTAGCTTTGTCATGAGATACAGAGTATAGTTTGACAAATAAATTTCCCTTTTTTGGTACATTTATGTGTGGCAATATACCTTGTGTGCCTCTTTCACAAAATAATATGCTTTTTTATTATGATTCGTAGAGTTAGTACAAACTAACTCTACGAATAATAATAGATAAGTATTGTACTTACTATATTTTTCATGATCATCAGTAACTGTTAGTATGTGTGTAGCATATTCATATAGGTATATATTTGTAGGACATCATATGCTTCTTTCAGGTTGTGTCAACGTTACTTAACCTTGTTTGACCCCGTTTGCATCCATTGGATGCTAGCCACTCTTCTTTTGACTCTAGCAGCCTTCAGCGTACTAGTCTTGATAGCTTTAACGATCACTTTAGATCTCTTGCGAATTACATTGTCTCGTATAGGGCTAACAATTTAAAAATCTGAAAAAAAAAAATTGTTATGGGGACACCTAAATAGTCACATAGTTTTGACGACCTCCGTGGCTCAGCGTTCAGCGCTGTTGCCTTAACGTGCGGAGGTCCCGTGTTCAATCCCCGGCAGGGTTTGGAAATTTATAATTTCTGAATTTTTCCTGGTCTAGCCTGGTGGGAGGCTTTGGCCGTGGCTAGTTACCACTCTAAATGTAAAGACATGCCGCCAAGCGATTTAGCGTTCCTGTACGATGCCGTGTAGAAACCGAATAGGGGTATGGGTTTAATTTAACTCCCATGTCCCTAACAGGTTAGCCCGCTACCATCTTAGACTGCATCATCACTTACCATCAGGTGAGATTGCAGTCAAGGGCTAACTTGTAGTGGATAAAAAAAAAGTCAAATCAGCAGCTTTTTATTGAACGTCACAATGCGCGTTGTAAGCGTATTTACTATTCATATTTACTATACATTGACCAAAATAAACGAACAAACAATGATTTCTATAAATAGGTAATTGTCCAACAGTACAAACTTGTACTATCAGGGGTAGTAGCGATGCAAATTAGTAGTACTAATACCCTCAATTTAACATTTTTGACATTTAAATTTACAAAGCTTGTAAATAGGAATGTTTTTATTCGATCAAAATATATTTAAGTTCAAAAACTATCAAATTTGATATAGCAACCAAGTTGTGTGACCGAATACAGGTCTCCAGGTCAGTATCATGCTACAGCAGGCTGCAGCGCTGGTTTTCAGTGGAAAACTTAAAATTAGTGAAGTCAGTCAGTCAGGAAACGTGGATTTAGCATCTTTTGGAAGAACCTTTATTTAAAAACGACAAAAAATTATTTATTTATGATGAAAATATTACTTAAAATTCATCAATTTATTGTACTAAGTACCTATAGGAAACGTTTATGAAAGGTATCATACAGTCCTGTACATTTTGTACACTTTTTAATCGTAGCTCGTTAGGCAATGACTGGCTTTTCCCCTCAGGAATTTATCAGGCGGTTACGGTAGATTTATTTTTCGGCTATTTGCGCATCTCCTTGGTATTTTTGCGCTATATTTTTCAATTTTCGTATCGAAATGTTTTCAGTTTAATTTGCGTTATAAGACCAAGTGTAATTTTTGCGTCGGTCATTAGAGTTAACGAATAACAATCCATAGCAATATTATAAACTAGATTCCCGTGACTTTTTCCGCGTGGATTCTGGTGTTTTGATTCCCGCGTTTCCGGGAACTTCTTAATTTTCCGGGACACAAAGAGCCTATGTCCTTCCTAGGTATACAAAGTGTCTCTATACCAAATTGAATCAACATCGGTTGAAAAAATTGGCCGTTAAAGCGTAGCAGACAGACAGACACACTTCCGCATTTATAATATTAGTATGGATAATGGATGATTTATAATATAAGTAATTAGTATGGTATGGTTATGGATGGTCAGTGTGTCTGCAATTACCACCACAAGCTAATCGTTTATCCCATAATGATGAAATCTGATACTGGGGATAGTTTGCGTTTTGGAGAAGAATGTGGCTATGTTTCTTGAAAATCAAAGACTTCTCACGGCATCGTAAAAAAGTTTGCTCGCTTACGTAGTCGCGAGCATCTTTTAGTTAACTAAAATTTAATGAAAATAATTATTAAGTTTTACTGTAGGAATGTACGGTAGGTATGTATATAACGTCCCTTAATTACAAAAAATTTAGCTGCAAAGTAACTGCTAATTCCTGGAATTATTTACCTCACTCAAACACATCGGTTAGTCTTTTTTATTGATGGAAAGTCTTTATCACATAAACGCTGTTCACTGACGGACAGACGGTCATATCATGTGAGCAGTTTTATGTAAATCTTGTATCCCCCGATGTAAATGTCCCTCTGTACATAAATAGGCTTTAAATGGAACTGATAGCGATGATTGATCGACTCGATGTGGACCCTATTGGGTCCGTTCGTACATATACATGCCATCAATATACATACACCAAGGATACACACAATGTACGTTGCTGACAGCTTTTTGGAAAGGAAAAAAATATATAAACCTAGAGAAAACATTTTATATTATTACTAGCTGATGCCCGCGACTTCGTCCTCGTGGAATAGTTTTTTAATTCACTCGGGAACTTCTCAATTTCAAGGGATACAACGTAGCCTATGTCACTCTCCAGGTCCTCACTATACCCATGCATAAAATCACGTCGATGCGTTGTTCTGTTGTGGCGTGATTAAAGGACGAACGAATAAACAAACACATTTTCGCATTTATAATATTAGTATGATGATTTCAGTGAATCCTACAATTTTTACGTAGTTCGTCTGTTTATTTTTTTGATTTACTAAAATTTTCTCACTTTCTCCTGTTTTATAGTCGGAATAGAACTTTATGTAGGGTACCTTTTTGTTATTACGGTGCAGTATATAGGTATCTAATATTGGCTAAGTCATTCGAACTTTTGATGACTATTGTATTTTGAAACATCAAAAGATCCACGTCCAAAAAGTTGTTTGTGTAAATTATGCAACAAATTAAAAGACACATTATTGTAGAAGGGGAAATGATTCACAAAATCCATACTTAATATTATAAATGCGATACTGTGTCTGTCTATCTATCTATCCATCAATCTGTCTGCTACTCCTCCTCTCAACTGATTTTGATGCAATTTGGGACAGAGGTAAATTGGATCCCGGGGAAGGAGCTAAGCTACTTTTAATCCCGGAAAGGACATGACCAGTAATTGCCCTCCGATTCGGGACAATGCACAGGATTTCCGTTTTTACAGTAAGGTTTAAAAATTCAAAACGAAATTATTATGGATTTATTATTCCAAATAAGGTCGGGGTTCAAATGACAAAAAAAACAGTACGTTTATTGTTTAAATCTTGAGCGTCCGCTTTCCTCTTTAAGCACTACTCCATTTTGACGTTCCATTATATCCATGCCTACTAATAATCTTGTAACCCTACATGAATACCATTTAAGTACCTTAGTTATTATATTAGGAATGATTTATTTTTGATCAATTAAATAGTAATGAAAAGGAAATGTATGTTTTGTTTATAATTATTTTTATTTTTTGATAAGTCTCAAACTAATCGATCGAACAAAGCATTTTGAAATACTACGTTTAAAGGAACGCCCTGTCACATTGCATATGCTGCCATCTGTGGTCGAATAGTTGAACTTGTTAACGAAAAGTAGCGAGCAATACTTAAAAATATTTTCTAGACTCACCACAATAACTAGCGCCATCTAGTGTGGGAAAGCAGTTTTTGGTGAAACTTTTTTTATCTATTTTCTCAGTTTTCAGAGCCTTCAGACTCCTGAACCTTTTTTATTTGAAAACTATAAAATATAACAATTACAATAATAAAGAAATAATACTTGAAAATATTTTTTAGACTCGCTTAACACAATAAATAGCGCCATCTAGTGTGGGAAAGCAGTCTTTTGGTGAAACTTTTTTGTTCATTTTCGCAGTTTTCCGAGCCTTCAGACTCCTGAAACTTTTTTATCTGAAAACAGTGAAATATTACAATTACAATAATAAAGAAATCATTGCTGAACATTGATTTTTAACACCTAGGCAAGCTGCCATAGTTCCACCGGTCAAGTCCTTTATGGAGATTAGGCGGTAATTTTAACAACCTTAATCCATGTGGATGAAGTTGCGGGTATCATCCAGTAACTATATGATTTAAAACATTGGGATGAGACTCAAACCTACGGCTATTTGTTTAAGCATATCTATTTTCACTTGACGTAACATCTCAGATCTTGTGTCTTGGTCGTATATCAGTGGTATGTGGTGTTAGTTTTGGTGTAACGTAGCACATTTTCTATTCAGGCATTCAGTGCGCGTCATTGCCTTAGGTGCGGGTTAAGCGTGACGGTGATCGATTGTCCACAGATTTCGGTGTTATGTTTTTGTAGAGGTCTTGGTTCTATGATCTATGAAGGGCTCTAGGCCTATTGCCACATCCGCTCTGCAACTCGTTGGAATATGTCGGTTATTCTGATTATTCTGTAGATCCTCAAATGTAACTTTTTATCTCGTTGAGACATACAAATTCAAAATGTTTTTTTATTCAAATAAATTTTTACAAGTACTTTTGAATCGTCGAGTGAATCTACCACTGGTTTGGAATTACATTCCTACCCAGAAGAACCAGCAAGAAACTCGGTGGTTACTCTTTTGAAAAAAATAATTTACAATTTCATTAATTTGTAGATACGTAACAGCTGTGTCCTTAGCATTGCTGGAGCGAGTCAAATCAATGCTCTATTGTCATTTACGTAATCTTCAACAGTATAATAAGCTTTTTTCTGAGCATACTTTTATTGGACTTCTGAAACTTGTGTAAAGGCAACTTTAAGATAGGTTGTGGAATTTTGTTATAAAATAGAATGCTCATTGCTACGAACGAACTTCAGACCTTCTTGAGGCGGAGTGATGGAGTCACGAGCTTATGGCGGCCTCTAGTTTGATCGCATATGTTTTTGTAATTTTGAATATTCTGTTTTACGAAATTTAAATTACTATAAATATATTGCGAAGCAACTGTAAGAATACCTATTTCCTTAAATTTCTCTGTAATGGATTCGCGCGGTTTTAAATTATAAATTGCACGTATTGCTCTTTTTTGTAAAGTGTTACTTCAAGCAGTAATTTTTATTATTCTATGTAATCAAAGATTGAGGAGCTTTTGACAAAATTTAATATTAGTCTAGACAAGGAAACAAGTGGACTCCAACAATAATTCCTCAGACGACGAAACTTTACAGTATGATATAGTATCATGAGCTTAACATATTTTATGAAGTCCTCAAAAAAATGATCATTCAACGCCGAGTCTATTTAAGGCGTGATTGAAAGACAAACCAACAAACAAACACATTTTGGCAATTATAATTATAAGTATGATATAATATAATTATTTAGATAGTAATTATTACTGGTAAGACTTAAGTAGCTGCAATCACACCTATTGATGGAACGAGTCAAATCTCGCTTGTTATCTAGTACTTTGTTAATTTACCCTATTAATTAATAGTACCTACCAGTTTTATATCCCCTTAATTAATTAATTTACATAAATAAATTATATTAATTTAATCCCCTCAATTTAACCACACTATTTAATATGTCAGTGCAAATAATACGACAAACCGGTATTAACTTAAATTAATCGAACACAACGTGGGGCCATACTGCCATCGCTTATAGCCATATTATTTCAATCTGGTTGACTTTCGTGATTTAGTAATATAATCCTTATTTTGGGAAAGTCAAGGTTGAGGACCTCCGTGGCGCAGTGTTGAGCGCTGTTGTCTTGTGCCGCGGTCCCAGGTTCGATCGAATGTATAATTTCTGAATTTTCCCTGGTCCGGCCTGGTGGGAGGCTTCGGCCGTGGCTAGTTACCACCCAACCGGCAAAGACGTGCCGCCAAGCGATTTAGCGTTCCGGTACGATGCCGTATAGAAACCGGCTAACTTGCAGTGGATAAAAAAAAAGGTACGTGACATCAAATCGTCATTTTGAGTAATATTGCTTAAGTATTGCTTTAAGCGTTGGCAGTATGGCCCTCACGGATTACGCGCGTCATATCTAATGAATTCAATAATATTGGCAGCCAAATTGCAAATACCTTCCGAGGAGGCATTTGACTGATGCCTACGCGGATTCCATTTCAATATTTATCCATACTAATATTATAAATGCGAAAGTGTGTCTGTCTGTCTGCTACGCTTTCACGGCCCATCTGTTCAACCGATTTTGATGACATATGGTATAGAGGTAGATTGTATACCGGGGAAGGACACAGGCTACTTTTTATCCCGGAAAATTAAAGAATTTCCGCGGGAATCAAAGAATATTAATCCATGCGGACCAAGTCGCGGGAATCATCTAGTAAATAAAAAGGTGATGCCTGTGAATTCGCCCGCGTGGGTTTACATTTTTTTGAAAATACCTTGGGAACTCTTCCTGTTTCCGGAATAATGAAGAAGTAATAATTTCCTCCTGACCGAATATCGGACACGGCGGCCAATCCCCATAGACATTAGCCATTTTCGCGGGAGATAATACAGAGCACAAGTGATGTGTGCGCAGACACATACACAGGTGCACTCTTTACTTTCATAGCCCAATGGGATGGAAAATCCGACACGACCGGAGAGAGATCAGGCACAGAACCGACAGCTTCACGTGCTCCCCGATGCACGGAGGTAAAACAAGGCCAACTTCCTAACTCCGGGCTAGTACTGAATAAAAGTATTTTTTTGTACGACCCCGAAATGCAAAGCAAACGATTTATTTCCTGTAGGACAACTTGTGTCACTTATGATATGTCATGACTCTACCACCGGTTCGGAAAACAAATTGAGTTCTAGTTTGTAATATTATACAAACAAGGATTATGGATTTATGGAGTATGGATTTGACTTATACGCGAAATATTACACGCTAAATGTTTACAGTAATCCACGTTTAAGCCCCATTTTGTTTCCCTGTAGCCAAAAAGCGTAGGCACAAGTAGGTACACGTAACAAACGGGGTTTATTGAATCGGAACGCCCCTATACAACTCGGCACAGTCACGTCTGTCGCGGTGTACGTTAATATGTCGTACGTGTGCCGCCTGCCTAATGCCACGCTCGCATGAAACGTGTGCGCTGCATCCAAGTTTATTCTCCTTTTGATTGTGTGGACGTGCGTGCCGTGACGTCATGCTGCGACGCGATTTTATTTTCGCGTCCCCGAATTATTGTCGCTTTAAAAGTTTCGAACAAATCTCGTTACACAAAACGAAGTTTAAACTGTATGGATGGAATAAAAATTATTTTTTTTCGATTTTTTTCCGCTGCGTCGTCTAGATGCGTTGAATAATAATCGAGTGTAACGTTTTTGACTTGCAATATAAATTGACAAATGGATTAATTGATTCATCTATACTAATATTATAAACTAGCTGATGCCCGCGACTTCGTCCGCGTGGATTGAGATTTTTTTGTTCCCTTTAATTTTCCGGGATAAAAAGTAACCTATATGTTATACCTGACTATAACCTATATCTGTGCCAAATTTCATCCAGATCCGTTCAGTCGTTCTGCCGTGATTGAGTAACGCACGGTTGTTTTATATACCTAAATATACACAGACAAAGCCCACGGGTAAAGCATATACTTAGGTAAGATATACAGTAGTCAAACTGGCTTCACAAGATAAGGGTCCAAGTTAAATAACAAGCAAGGGTTAATAAGCGACACCTCCGCAGAGATACCATAATACAGTCCACCCAGGTAACTCGACCCGTTATCCGGCTCGGAGGACCATGTTCCATTATGTCCTAGAATCCAAGATGGCTGTGATAACGTTATTATCGGCCTCGCAATAAATCACTTCGCTGTCAAGCCGGCGGAGAATTCAGATTTTCGATCAGTGGGCTTACTACCATAGCTAAAATAGCTAAAATCAGTATTATTTTGAAATTTTGGAATATAAAAGAAGGACTATAATTCTGAAACAAGCGCGAACAATATTAAAATAATACTATTGTAAGCGATTGTAGTAAGCCCCCAGCTAAATCTCAATTTGTGTCCACGAAAAGATCATGGCGTTTTTGAAGCATAATATTAAACTTTTACGTTCGGAACGTGGGTTTTATAAATCTTCGGTAGTGATTTTTTGGATCGGTATTCATAGTAGCGCGGAACGTAAGCTGGGTAGTAAAATGCAACCCAGTTATGACATACTATGAATAGGTTTCCAATATTTTAGATTCCTATTTACGATTTTATCGCGACATTTGATTTAAGTGATTGATTTTAGTTTTCTTTTGCACACTCTCACAGGCAGTAAACTATCTATTGCATACTAATATTATAAATGCAATAGTCTGTCTGTCTCTATACGTATTACTGTTAGTCTGCTATATTTTCAAGGCCCATCAGCTGAGGCTATTTTGATGTTTGGTACAGAGATGGGTTAATTGATAGAGACAAAGGCCAGGATTCCTACGAAATTTAAAAACAAACTATTTGTGCGGATGAAACCACTTACTTTATCTAATTTTATAAAGCGAAACTGTAGATACATATAACTTGGCAAAATCAATTTAACTTGATACTTTTATGTTTGGAAAATTGTGTTGTTTGTTAATTAGGTGCCGGTTAGGGGTATGGATTAATATAACTGGTATTTTCCTAAATGTAATTGCAGTCCAGGGTTTAATTTGCAGCAGAATAAAAAAATAATAAAAAAACTTTATAGGGCCGAACACGATCCAAATCCATCATAATATCATGATCCACTAACTACTAAATCAACGAGAAGATCAATAAAGACAAGTCTTCGGGAAATGAAAAGACGAGTTTCCCAAACTTACAGGAATATTTAACTAATTCACATACCAGAGTTGGGGAAGTGACGTGAAAGTCACAATAAATTTCCACCAAACAGTACTCAGTCCCAGTTAATCAACATCTCTAAATGTTAACTCAAGAGTTGCGAAACTTAATTAGTAAGTTCTGAGCACGGAGCGGTACTTCCAACTTGTAAGCGTAGGCTCACAAGTGTGGAGTAGGTCTAACCTTAAGGTATGACAAGATCAATGCAAGAATTCCATTCCGTCTATCTATACATAATAATATATGAAACTAGATGTTACCTGCGGCTTCGTCGTCGAGGTTTTTTTTTATTTTTTATAAAGAGTTCCCACAGGAATCAAAAAAACTTATTCCAAGCAGACGAAATCGCGGGCATCAGCTAGTCCTGTATTAGAAAGTGTGAATTAAGAAGGAAGAAGCAGTTTGGAGGACCTTCCTCAAGCCATTAGCGGGAGTCCAATCAATTTGTCAGAGCCATCAACGTGGGTATGTGGGTGTCAATTCGTCGCACGTCATTCGACGCCGCGCCCGAAACAGTCACGCGCGCGTTAAAAGCGCCCCGCATCCGCTTCCGGTAGCCACCCGCCGCACAAGACGCGGTAGAGAGCGACGCATTAAGTAGATACTAATGTGCGGAGGTCCCTGGTTCGATGCCCAGCAGGGTCAATTTGGGAATTTACAATTTCTGCATTTTCCCTGGTCTGGCCTGGTGGGAGGCTTCGGTCGTGGCTAGTTACCACCATAGAAACCGAATAGGGGTATGAGTTTAATATAACAGCCATGCTCCTAACAGGTTACCTCGTTACCATCTTAGACTGCATCATCACTTACCATCAGGTGAGATTGCAGTCAAGGGCTAACTTGTAGTGGATATAAAAAAAGTTACGTTACTTAATGCCTGCTTAACTGCCTCGTTGGTCTAGTGGTTAGCATGTTTGACTGCGGCCGACGAGGTCCCGGATTCGAATCCCGGGTCGGGCCATAATTAAGTATCGGGTTTTTCGGATTAGAAATTCCCAGTACTAGCCCGGAGTTAGGAAGTTGGCGGTGTTTCACCCCCGTGCCTCGGAGAGCACGTTAAGCCGTCGGTCCCGGTTATTATCACTAACATGATAATAGTCGTTAAAGCCCGCCAACCCGCATTGGAGCAGCGTGGTGGGTCTAAGCTCTAATTCCCTCTCTCCTATGAGAGTGGAGGCCTGTGCCCAGCAGTGGGACGTTAATGGGCTGTAGTGATGAACCCGCATTGGAGCAGTGTGGTGGGTCTAAGCTCTAATTCCCTCTCTCCTATGAGAGAGGAGGCCTGTGCCCAGCAGTGGGACGTTAATGGGCTGTAGTGGTGGGTTACTTAATGCCACACTCAGATTCGCTTAATCATTACTCAAGAAAGTCCTCAGTATAGATTTTGTATTAAAATCTATCTGAGAGGTTAAGTAAATCTATCTCTTAAGCTTGTCTGAGTACAGCAGTTATATGCCAAGTACACAATACTAAATAATGCCTGTGGCTTCATTTGTGTAGACTTAAGTTTTTTGGTTTCCCTAAGAACATTTTAATGTTCTGGATTGAAATATAGCCTAAGTATGTGATGATTCAGGCTTTAAGCTCCTATTCTAAAACGCCAAATCTGTGCAGTTGTTATGGCGTGAAGGATAAACACCATCCACTTATAAAAACTTACTAATATCCAAACTTTCATGTTTATAGAATTTGTAAGATTTTTTTAATAAAAATAATTAGAACCAACTGTCACACTCAGAGTAGCTTAATTATTACCTAAGGACGTCCTTAGTGTAGATTTAAATTCAAAATCTGCATTAAGGAGTTCCAGTGTAGTACTGCTTAAACAACTAATTACTAACTGCCATTGACATGAGTTCATTAAGGTCTTTTTTTAATTGCATGGAATTCTGACATTTCTTGGTGATACCATAGTTAAAACAGTTCCCACAAAAAAAGGGTAAAAAAATTTAATTATATATCGGTAATGCTATGGATTTTAAAGATATAAATAAGTATAAATATTGTTGTTTCAAAACAAATTAAACTCTAATAGAATTATAAATTACAGTTCAAGGTACCAGGACGCATACCCACTACCATCGCTTAAATCCGTATTGTTTTCATAATAGATGATGTTTCTGCTCGAGAATTACAGTCCTTATTTCAAGGTCGTCAAGGTACGTGACATAAAACGTCTTTTTGGAATATTACAGCTTCATGCGATGGTAGTAACACCCCTGAAAAGAA
Organism: Erebia palarica; assembly: GCA_964035005.1. Classification (NCBI taxonomy): domain Eukaryota; kingdom Metazoa; phylum Arthropoda; class Insecta; order Lepidoptera; family Nymphalidae; genus Erebia; species Erebia palarica. Next base: position 18,082,149 of record OZ035989.1, read on the forward strand.
AAAGAAAAGAGTCTTATTGAGGCGGATTCAATACAATATTCAGTGGATCGCATTATGCAATGGGGCCCTAAGTCACAAAATCAATATGGCCGATGTTGAATGCGAGGTTTTTGTTGGCTTCGTCATAAATATTTCACTAGATGTTGATTTCTAAACGTGTTGTGACAGAAAACAAGTTAATTCGTTTATTAGACTGCTATTCTGCTCTGATTGTGTATTTTAATTGAAAATAAAATTCTTCTCCTTTAAGCTTTCTATAGTACCTGTAAAATCTTTTTCCATAATCATAATCATAATCATAATATTTATATGCTGATTGCAAGTTACATGAGAAGTTCTTACAATAAAGTTACAGCATCCAGCCACAATCTACCAAACATATGGTGTGCAAATTAACTTCAATACATTATTATTCATGAGTACTTAAAAAATTTAATTCAGTTTTCCACAATAATTAATCTATACAAGCAATAAAAAAAAATTAAAATAATAAATAAATACATAAATACAAAAAAAATAAAAAATACATACATTTTTATTCTATACTAGCTGATGCCCGCGCTTTTGCCCGCGTGGAATAAGTTTTTTTAATTTTTATAGGAATTTCTTGTTCTTCCGCGAAAAAGTAACCTAGTATGTCACTGTCCGTACCTATACCCATGCAAAAAATTACTTTGACCCGTTGCTCTGTTGCAGCGAGATTGAAGGATAAACTAACAAACAAATAGACTTTCACATTTATAATATTAGTAAGTATTTTGACAAATTTAATTTAGCAAACTCTGGTTAATTTAATTTAGAGCCTACTTACCTGTTTAACAAACTTCCAGTGAAATATCACATCGAAATAGACCGGCTGTAAAATGGCCCGTTTCAGCCAATTAACATAAGAGACACGAGCTTTCAACTTCCTAAAGCTTTAGCCCCACTGACGTAGCGGCAAGTATTCTTTGTATGAAGTTGTGTGGAGCTGGGCCCACTAAAGCGACGCGGCACGGTGATGCACTGCCCGACGCGGCCCCATACAAACTCTTACATATTTTTTTTGGTACTAAGAGTCTATGCACACGGCGTATTTTATCGAAATGCGAATATTAAGTTGTTCATAGTGTTCGTAGGCTGCGTCTGACGCGTGTATAGTTTGCGTTAGAATTGAGTCTCTCAAGTGACTTACCTTTTTTTTTATCCGCTACAAGTTAGCCCTTGACTGCAATCTCACCTGATGGTAAGTGAAGATTCAGTCTAAGATGGTAGCGGGCTAACCTGTTAGGGGCATGGCAGGTATATTAAACCCATACCCCTATTCGGTTTCTACACGCCATCGTACCGGAACGCTAAATCGCTTGGCGGCACGTCTTTCACCGGTAGGGTGGTAACTAGCCACGGACGAAGCCTCCCAACAGGCCAGACCAGGAAAAATTCAGAAATTATAAATTTTCAAACCCTGACGGAGATCGATCCCGGGACCTCCGCAGGTTAAGGCAACAGCGCTCAAAACTGCGTCACGCAGGTCGTGAAAATCGTCAAGGTCGTCCTTCGGATTGTTTACCTTATAATGAATTTTAAAGGCGATCTATATCATATATCTGCTGAATTAGACAATTTTCACATAAATTGTCACTCCATTCCAGCCCCGGAGCTTTGTGAACATAATATTGAGCCCAGATCTAAATTTTAGGATTAAGTCTTGACAACAATTTTGATAATTTCTAAGCAACCCTCACACAATTTTAAATAAAAATTGATGTAATAATTTTATGCGAATGCTGGTTAAATGAACACTCAATTATACCTCAAATTCCAGGGTACACGTTATAAAAAGGAACCAAAACAGCGGAGTATTTATATAGAACTTGCATAACGCGGACCTCTTACTTAAAGGCCAATGTATTAAATACTGAGGGTTACAAAAGACTGAATTTCCTTCTATATTAGCCGGTAAAACAGTACACAGTATGAGGTATCACGCCAGACGATGGCCTGATATTATGGTCCCGTCCCCGAGCCCTCTAGAGCCGATCGAACTCTGACAGGCCTCCATAAATTTACATCGCAGGCCCGGAGTGACTGAAGGCAGCCTGATTTCCCCTGTGACGTCACACTACATTCAGATTCCTTCAATGAAGTACAGCTTCTTAGATTTGGTGTATTTTGGGTCACGGTTTCAAATGAAGTTATATGTGTGTTTTTCTGTTAATTTTTTAGGGTTCTTGAGGTACAAGAGGAAAAAAAGAACCCTGACAGGATCACTTCGGTGTTCGTCTGTCTGTCTGTAAATGCGTGGAGATATCAAGTTGAAATTAATACTAAATACGTAGATCTGCATGTTTTGCATATTTTGACACTCGCCAATAAATCCCGTTGAGCTAGAATCATGAAAGCCAAAAACAAGGTCTCGCAGCACAAATATAAATAATAAATCCCGAAATTCGTTCCGTACTCATAGGATGTGAATTGTTTGTCAGGCGCTACCAGTTTAGCGCCATATTATAAGCCAGTTATTTCACAGCTGAAGACGCGTTGTTACTTGTTATGACATTTCTTGTTATATACTAAAATAATTTACATTGTGTGGTGGTACGGAACCCTTTGTGCAGGCGTCTGACTCGCACTTGACCGGTCTTTTAAATGTAAAACACAGCAATTCCTAAAGAATAGTTTGCCTCTGCAATTTCTTTTCTTTAGAGTCTAGACTGCCGACCTCTTGCTCAAGTGTCGACTTGGTGGTTAAAAGAATTAACTTTGAAACTTTTTCAAATTAAATATTTAACGCATTTTCATTTGTCCCGAGTTGGTACAGTTTAATTCGTATAATTAAAAAGACTCTTTTAGTTCAACGTTTGTATTGCTATAATACTTATTTAAACCATAACATTTTGAAATATTTTAACAAACTAGATGATGCCCGCGACTTTATCTGCATGGGATATTTTTCATTTCCCACGGGAACTCCTTAATTTTCCGATATAAAAAGTAGCCTTTTCTTCTAAGAAATTTCTAGGAACTCTTCAGCTCCTCAGCTATATCAATAAAAAATCACGTCAATCCGTTTTTCTGATGCGGCGTGATTGAAGAACAATCCAACAAACAAACATATTTATAGTACTTGTATGATATTGAACACCGGAATAAGTATTCAATTCCTTCCCCGTGATACAACCTAAGTACAGACAGACAGACACACTTTCATATTAATAATATTAGTATGGATACTTAAGAAGTCAGTGCATGTCAGCTAGTACGACATAGATCCCAAATCCATATAAAATTTAAATTAGTCCTGCTAGCAACAAAAAGAAAGAAAATGGCAACATTAGCATAATACAGATAAAAAAGAGAATTTTACACGACGACACGTGCTTTTCCTGCAAGGAGTTAAATGTAGGGTAATAAAAAGAAATCCACTGTGTAAGGTGTCCGTGAACTTAGCAGAGCAAGTGCTAGCAGATCAAAAATAAAAGAGAGTTCTGTTCGCATGCAGATGAGTTCTATAGTTCCTGATAGATTTTAGAGATAGTTCTGGCGAGTTAACCTAAAAAACGCCGGTTGAAAAAATGATCTGCTAACTTCCGGTAGCAGATCATTTTCTACAAAATCAAAAATTAAGGTGAGTTCTGTGTTCCTGCGACTGAGTTCTATAGTTCCTCATACTTTTCAGCAATAGTTCTAGCTCTTTAATCCAGAAAAAAGTCAATTGAAAATAATGATCTGCTACGGGAAGTTAGCAGAGCATCTGACAGACCATAGAATAAACATTCACAGAAAATAGAACTGTCGCTTCAGTGACTAGAACTCTGCGGTTTCTGATAGAAGGATAAAAGATCTTTAATATCCAGAACGAAACTTGCCTGGAACTCTCATAATACTTCTAGCAGAGCATAGAAGAAGAAAACGATATTTCTTCGAAACGAGATAAACACTACGTTTTAAAAAATTCACTGAAACTAGAACTCTCGCCTGAGAGGCTAGAACTTCGCGTTTTCTGATAGATGAATAACAGATGTATAATATCTTTAACAAATCTTGCCTGGAACTCACATAAAACTTCTAGCAGAGCATAGGAGAAGAGTGCAAAACATCATCGAAACGAGATAAACACTACGTTTAAAAAAATTCACTGAAACTAGAACTCTCGCCTAAGAGGCCAGAACTCCGCGATTTCTGATAAGAGAATAAAAGATCTATAATATCTATAGCAAATCTTGCCTGGAGCTCACATAAAACATCTAGCAGAGCATAGGAGAAGAGTGCAAAACATCATCGAAACGAGATAAACACTACGTTTTAAAAAATTCACTGAAACTAGAACTCTCGCCTAAGAGGCTAGAACTCTGCGCTTTCTGATAATAAAATAAAAGATCTATAATATCTTTAACAAATCTCGCCTGGAACTCTCATAAAACTTCTAGCAGAGCATAGGAGAAGAGTGCAAAATATCATCGAAACGAGATACACACTACGTTTTAAAAAATTCACTGAAACTAGAACTCTCACCTGAAAGGCTAGAACTCCACGACTTCTGATAGGTGAATGAAAGATCTATAATATCTATAACAAATCATGCCTGGAACTCACATAAAAGTTCTAGCAGAGCATAGGAGAAGAGTGCAAAATATCATCGAAACGAGATAATCACTACGTTTTAAAAAATTCACTGAAACTAGAACTCTCGCCTGAGAGGCTAGAACTCCGCGCTTTCTGATAGGTGAATAATAGATCTATAACATATATAACAAATCATGCCTGGAACTCACATAAAAGTTCTAGCAAAGCATAGGAGAAGAGTGCAAAACATCATTGAAACGAGATAAACACTACGTTTTAAAAAATTCACTGAAACTAGAACTCTCGCCTAAGAGGCTAGAACTCCGCGCTTTCTGATAGGTGAATAACAGATCTATAATATCTATAACAAATCATGCCTGGAACTCACATAAAAGTTCTAGCAGAGCATAGGAGAAGAGTGCAAAACATCATCAAAACGAGATAAACACTACGTTTTAAAAAATTCACTGAAACTAGAACTCTCGCCTAAGAGGCTAGAACTCCGCGTTTTCCGATAGGTGAATAAAAGATCTATGCTCTGCTAGAAATTTTATGTGAGTTCCAGGCAAGATTTGTTATAGATATTATAGATCTTTTATTCACCTATCAGAAAGCGCGGAGTTCTAGCCTCTCAAGCGAGAGTTCTAGTTTCAGTGAATTTTTTAAAACGTAGTGTTTATCTCGTTTCAATGATGTTTTGCACTCTTCTCCTATACTCTGCTAGAACTTTTATGTGTGTTCCAGGCATGATTTGTTATAGATATTATAGATCTGTTATTCACCTATCAGGAAGCGCGGAGTTCTAGCCTCTTAGGCGAGAGTTCTAGTTTCAGTGAATTTTTTAAAACGTAGTGTTTAATCTCATTTCAATGATGTTTTGCACTCTTCTCCTATGCTCTGCTAGAACTTTTATGTGAGTTCCAGGCATGATTTGTTAAAGATATTATAGATCTATTATTCACCTATCAGAAAGCGTGGAGTTTTAGCCTCTCAGGCGAGAGTTCTAGTTTCAGTGAATTTTTTAAAACGTAGTGATTATCTCGTTTCGATGATATTTTGCACTCTTCTCCTATGCTCTGCTAGAACTTTTATGTGAGTTCCAGGCATGATTTGTTATAAATATTATAGATCTGTTATTCACCTATCAGAAAGCGCGGAGTTCTAGCCTTTCAGGTGAGAGTTCTAGTTTCAGTGAATTTTTTAAAACGTAGTATGTATCTCGTTTCGATGATATTTTGCACTCTTCTCCTATGCTCTGCTAGAAGTTTTATGAGAGTTCCAGGCGAGATTTGTTAAAGATATTATAGATCTTTTATTCTACTATCAGAAAACGCAGAGTTCTAGCCTCTTAGGCGAGAGTTCTAGTTTCAGTGAATTTTTTAAAACGTAGTGTTTATCTCGTTTCGATGATGTTTTGCACTATTCTCCTATGCTCTGCTAGAACTTTTATGTGAGTTCCAGACATGATTTGTTATAGATATTATAGATCTGTTATTCACCTATCAGGAAGCGCGGAGTTCTAGCCTCTTAGGCGAGAGTTCTAGTTTCAGTGAATTTTTTAAAACGTAGTGTTTATCTCGTTTCAATGATGTTTTGCACTCTTCTCCTATGCTCTGCTAGAACTTTTATGTGAGTTCCAGGCATGATTTGTTATAGATATTATAGATCTGTTATTCACCTATCAGAAAGCGCGGAGTTCTAGCCTCTCAAGCGAGAGTTCTAGTTTCAGTGAATTTTTTAAAATGTAGTGTTTATCTCGTTTCAATGATGTTTTGCACTCTTCTCCTATGCTCTGCTAGAACTTTTATGTGAGTTCCAGGCATGATTTGTTATAGATATTATAGATTTGTTATTCACCTATTAGAAAACGTGGAGTTCTAGCCTCTCAAGCGAGAGTTCTAGTTTCAGTGAATTTTTTAAAACGTAGTGTTTATCTCGTTTCAATGATGTTTTGCACTCTTCTCCTATGCTCTGCTAGAACTTTTATGAGAGTTCCAGGCGAGATTTGTTATAGATATTATAGATCTTTTATTCTACTATCGGAAAACGCGGAGTTCTAGCCTCTTAGGCGAGAGTTCTAGTTTCAGTGAATTTTTTAAAACGTAGTGTTTATCTCGTTTCAATGATGTTTTGCACTATTCTCCTATGCTCTGCTAGAACTTTTATGAAAGTTCCAGGCATGATTTGTTATAGGTATTATAGATCTTTTATTCTACTATCAGAAAGCGCGGAGTTCTAGCCTCTTAAGCGAGAGTTCTAGTTTCAGTGAATTTTTTAATACGTAGTGTTATCTCGTTTCGATGATGTTTTGCACTCTTCTCCTATGCTCTGCTAGAACTTTTATGTGAGTTCCAGGCATGATTTGTTATAGATATTATAGATCTGTTATTCACCTATCAGAAAGCGCGGAGTTCTAGCCTCTTAGGCGAGAGTTCTAGTTTCAGTGAATTTTTTAAAACGTAGTGTTTATCTCGTTTCAATGATGTTTTGCACTCTTCTCCTATGCTCTGCTAGAACTTTTATGAAAGTTCCAGGCATGATTTGTTATAGGTATTATAGATCTTTTATTCTACTATCAGAAAGCGCGGAGTTCTAGCCTCTTAAGCGAGAGTTCTAGTTTCAGTGAATTTTTTAATACGTAGTGTTATCTCGTTTCGATGATGTTTTGCACTCTTCTCCTATGCTCTGCTAGAACTTTTATGTGAGTTCCAGGCAAGATTTGTTATAGATATTATAGATCTGTTATTCACCTATCAGAGAGCGCGGAGTTCTAGCCTCTCAAGCGAGAGTTCTAGTTTCAGTGAATTTTTTAAAACGTAGTGTTTATCTCGTTTCGATGATGTTTTGCACTCTTCTCCTATGCTCTGCTAGAACTTTTATGTGAGTTCCAGGCATGATTTGTTATAGGTATTATAGATCTTTTATTCTACTATCAGAAAGCGCGGAGTTCTAGCCTCTTAGGCGAGAGTTCTAGTTTCAGTGAATTTTTTAAAACGTAGTGTTTATCTCGTTTCGATGATGTTTTGCACTCTTCTCCTATGCTCTGCTAGAATTTTTATGTGAGTTATAGGCAAGATTTGTTATAGATATTATAGATCTGTTATTCACCTATCAGAAAACGCGGAGTTCTAGCCTCTTAAGCGAGAGTTCTAGTTTCAGTGAATTTTTTAAAACGTAGTGATTATCTCGTTTCGATGATATTTTGCACTCTTCTCCTATGCTCTGCTAGAAGTTTTATGAGAGTTCCAGGCGAGATTTGTTAAAGATATTATAGATCTTTTATTCTACTATCAGAAAACGCAGAGTTCTAGCCTCTTAGGCGAGAGTTCTAGTTTCAGTGAATTTTTTAAAACGTAGTGTTTATCTCGTTTCGATGATGTTTTGCACTATTCTCCTATGCTCTGCTAGAACTTTTATGTGAGTTCCAGACATGATTTGTTATAGATATTATAGATCTGTTATTCACCTATCAGGAAGCGCGGAGTTCTAGCCTCTTAGGCGAGAGTTCTAGTTTCAGTGAATTTTTTAAAACGTAGTGTTTATCTCGTTTCAATGATGTTTTGCACTATTCTCCTATGCTCTGCTAGAACTTTTATGTGAGTTCCAGGCATGATTTGTTATAGATATTATAGATCTGTTATTCACCTATCAGAAAGCGCGGAGTTCTAGCCTCTCAAGCGAGAGTTCTAGTTTCAGTGAATTTTTTAAAACGTAGTGTTTATCTCGTTTCGATGATGTTTTGCACTCTTCTCCTATGCTCTGCTAGAACTTTTATGTGAGTTCCAGGCAAGATTTGTTATAGATATTATAGATCTGTTATTCACCTATCAGAAAGCGCGGAGTTCTAGCCTCTCAAGCGAGAGTTCTAGTTTCAGTGAATTTTTTAAAACGTAGTGTTTATCTCGTTTCAATGATGTTTTGCACTCTTCTCCTATGCTCTGCTAGAACTTTTATGTGAGTTCCAGGCATGATCTGTTATAGATATTATAGATTTGTTATTCACCTATCAGAAAGCGTGGAGTTCTAGCCTCTCAAGCGAGAGTTCTAGTTTCAGTGAATTTTTTAAAACGTAGTGTTTATCTCGTTTCAATGATGTTTTGCACTCTTCTCCTATGCTCTGCTAGAACTTTTATGAGAGTTCCAGGCGAGATTTGTTATAGATATTATAGATCTGTTATTCACCTATCAGAAAACGCGGAGTTCTAGCCTCTTAAGCGAGAGTTCTAGTTTCAGTGAATTTTTTAAAACGTAGTGATTATCTCGTTTCGATGATATTTTGCACTCTTCTCCTATGCTCTGCTAGAACTTTTATGAAAGTTCCAGGCATGATTTGTTATAGATATTATAGATCTGTTATTCACCTATCAGAAAACGCGGAGTTCTAGCCTCTCAAGCGAGAGTTCTAGTTTCAGTGAATTTTTTAAAACGTAGTGTTTATCTAGTTTCAATGATGTTTTGCACTCTTCTCCTATGCTCTGCTAGAACTTTTATGTGAGTTCCAGGCATGATTTGTTATAGATATTATAGATCTGTTATTCACCTATCAGAAAGCGCGGAGTTCTAGCCTCTTAGGCGAGAGTTCTAGTTTCAGTGATTTTTTTAAAACGTAGTGTTTATCTCGTTTCGATGATGTTTTGCACTCTTCTCCTATGCTCTGCTAGAACTTTTATGTGAGTTCCAGGCATGATTTGTTATAGATATTATAGATCTGTTATTCACCTATCAGAAAGCGCGGAGTTCTAGCCTCTTAGGCGAGAGTTCTAGTTTCAGTGAATTTTTTAAAACGTAGTGTTTATCTCGTTTCGATGATGTTTTGCACTCTTCTCCTATGCTCTGCTAGAACTTTTATGTGAGTTCCAGGCAAGATTTGTTATAGATATTATAGATCTGTTATTCACCTATCAGAGAGCGCGGAGTTCTAGCCTCTCAAGCGAGAGTTCTAGTTTCAGTGAATTTTTTAAAACGTAGTGTTTATCTCGTTTCGATGATGTTTTGCACTCTTCTCCTATGCTCTGCTAGAACTTTTATGTGAGTTCCAGACATGATTTGTTATAGATATTATAGATCTTTTATTCACCTATCAGAAAGCGTGGAGTTCTAGCCTCTCAAGCGAGAGTTCTAGTTTCAGTGAATTTTTTAAAACGTAGTGTTTATCTCGTTTCGATGATGTTTTGCACTCTTCTCCTATGCTCTGCTAGAACTTTTATGTGAGTTCCAGACAAGATTTGTTATAGATATTATAGATCTGTTATTCACCTATCAGAAAACGTGGAGTTCTAGCCTCTCAGGCGAGAGTTCTAGTTTCAGTGAATTTTTTAAAACGTAGTGTTTATCTCGTTTCGATGATGTTTTGCACTCTTCTCCTATGCTCTGCTAGAACTTTTATGTGAGTTCCAGGCAAGATTTGTTATAGATATTATAGATCTGTTATTCACCTATCAGAGAGCGCGGAGTTCTAGCCTCTCAAGCGAGAGTTCTAGTTTCAGTGAATTTTTTAAAACGTAGTGTTAATCTCGTTTCGATGATGTTTTGCACTCTTCTCCTATGCTCTGCTAGAACTTTTATGTGAGTTCCAGACAAGATTTGTTATAGATATTATAGATCTGTTATTCACCTATCAGAAAACGTGGAGTTCTAGCCTCTCAGGCGAGAGTTCTAGTTTCAGTGAATTTTTTAAAACGTAGTGTTTATCTCGTTTCGATGATGTTTTGCACTCTTCTCCTATGCTCTGCTAGAACTTTTATGAGAGTTCCAGGCGAGATTTGTTATAGATATTATAGATCTGTTATTCACCTATCAGAAAACGCGAAGTTCTAGCCTCTTAAGCGAGAGTTCTAGTTTCAGTGAATTTTTTAAAACGTAGTGATTATCTCGTTTCGATGATATTTTGCACTCTTCTCCTATGCTCTGCTAGAACTTTTATGAAAGTTCCAGGCATGATTTGTTATAGATATTATAGATCTGTTATTCACCTATCAGAAAGCGCGGAGTTCTAGCCTCTCAAGCGAGAGTTCTAGTTTCAGTGAATTTTTTAAAACGTAGTGTTTATCTAGTTTCAATGATGTTTTGCACTCTTCTCCTATGCTCTGCTAGAACTTTTATGTGAGTTCCAGGCATGATTTGTTATAGATATTATAGATCTGTTATTCACCTATCAGAAAGCGCGGAGTTCTAGCCTCTTAGGCGAGAGTTCTAGTTTCAGTGAATTTTTTAAAACGTAGTGTTTATCTCGTTTCGATGATGTTTTGCACTCTTCTCCTATGCTCTGCTAGAACTTTTATGTGAGTTCCAGGCAAGATTTGTTATAGATATTATAGATCTGTTATTCACCTATCAGAGAGCGCGGAGTTCTAGCCTCTCAAGCGAGAGTTCTAGTTTCAGTGAATTTTTTAAAACGTAGTGTTTATCTCGTTTCGATGATGTTTTGCACTCTTCTCCTATGCTCTGCTAGAACTTTTATGTGAGTTCCAGACATGATTTGTTATAGATATTATAGATCTTTTATTCACCTATCAGAAAGCGTGGAGTTCTAGCCTCTCAAGCGAGAGTTCTAGTTTCAGTGAATTTTTTAAAACGTAGTGTTTATCTCGTTTCAATGATGTTTTGCACTCTTCTCCTATGCTCTGCTAGAACTTTTATGAGAGTTCCAGGCGAGATTTGTTATAGATATTATAGATCTTTTATTCTACTATCGGAAAACGCGGAGTTCTAGCCTCTTCGGCGAGAGTTCTAGTTTCAGTGAATTTTTTAAAACGTAGTGTTTATCTCGTTTCAATGATGTTTTGCACTCTTCTGCTATGCTCTGCTAGAACTTTTATGAAAGTTCCAGGCATGATTTGTTATAGATATTATAGATCTGTTATTCACCTATCAGAAAGCGCGGAGTTCTAGCCTCTCAAGCGAGAGTTCTAGTTTCAGTGAATTTTTTAAAACGTAGTGTTTATCTCGTTTCAATGATGTTTTGCACTCTTCTCCTATGCTCTGCTAGAAGTATTATGAGAGTTCCAGGCAAGTTTCGTCCTGGATATTATAGATCTTTTATCGTTCTATCAGAAACCGCAGAGTTCTAGTCACTGAAGCGACAGTTCTATTTTCTGTGAATGTTTATTCTATGGTCTGTCAGATGCTCTGCTAACTTCCCGTAGCAGATCATTATTTTCAATTGACTTTTTTCTGGATTAAAGAGCTAGAACTATTGCTGAAAAGTATGAGGAACTATAGAACTCAGCCGCAGGAACACAGAACTCACCTTAATTTTTGATTTTGTAGAAAATGATCTGCTACCGGAAGTTAGCAGATCATTTTTTCAACCGGCGTTTTTTAGGTTAACTCGCCAGAACTATCTCTAAAATCTCTCAGGAACTATAGAACTCATCTGCATGCGAACAGAACTCCCTTTTATTTTTGATCTGCTAGCACTTGCTCTGCTAAGTTCACCGACATCTGTGTAAGGAAGTGCCGCGTCTTACTTTCAACTAGTGATGTCCCACAATATAAATAAAATTATGTTACTCAATTATTTTATTTCATAGAGTGCTATGAAATAAAATAAATGAGTATCTAAACGTGACCTAACCCCAAAAATTAGTAGTATATGCAAAGATTTATTTATTGCATGGAGGATTTTTTATTGGATGGGTAAGTTTGGTAGAAATCAATTACTCAGATTACGAATCAGCTTGTGTCACTTTACAAAATTTTTACTCTATTCCTAGGTTAAACTTAATTCGGAGTTGGTGAAATCGGCACTTAAAGTTACCCAGGCTCTAATATTGTATAGTACTACGTGTGACCTAAAATCACATTTTTACTGATACTGATAGCTTAAAGAATTTACTAAGATATGCTAGATAAGAAAGTTTTTGAGACTACTAAACTTGCAGTCTTACAATACAAGAACACACCGGATGTAAAAATACCACCTGTATATTTTTTTATATTTAACATGAATAAGATTTACTCTAGACTATAACCATGTTGACATGATTTGCAAATGAACCTGTTAAAAATGATTAAAATTACATTTTAAAAAAATGAAATTTTCAATAGAAATTCATAATTTTTTTAATTTCATGATAGGCTATAAAAAAAGATATGAGGTCTAGGTTGGAGCACGCCTAAAAATGTCTAATCACTCTTCAACGTTAAATTGAGTAAAGCCGACACATTTTGTAGTTTTGTAAGTAATAAATATTTTTGTTCAAATAAACTTTTACTAGTGCTTTTGAATCATCGAGTAAATCTATAAATCTATCGCTGGTTCGGAATGCCAGCGGTTGAAGTGACCAATACATTGAAGATTCCAAGAACCAGGCTGAGTTTGTTGTGGGCTCTTCTCAGCCCAGGGCGCATCTGAAATCCTCGCAACTTTAGTTTTAAGATGCCATCGTTAATTATCACCATCACATCTTATAATTTGTATACTTGACGTTTAGAAAGTGTACTGTGTAGGTACCTACTATATTACCTCTATGGTAGGTACCAATTTTGAATAAACATACTTTGCCTCTTGGCTTTTTGACTTTGATTCATCAAACTTATATCGACATAATCCCCTCACTACTACGAAGACGATGAAGAGCTGCGGATATAATGTAGTGCTTTCAAACATTGGGGCAAAGTTTGCCTACAGCGTGGCGGACAAATGACAACGGGCTCGAGGCGGGAGGCTGCGATATTAGAAGCCTTTAAGATGGGAAAAATAGCAACTTTGGCACGCTAGTTTCGTGCGAGTTGTGTGACCTAAGTTTCAGGAGTAAGGGATTTGGTAATCGTTTGATACTTGGCATAGATGACGATATAAAAATTGACACCAAGGCTCCTTATTTTTCATTACGTTTATGTTTCAACAAAGCAATATTTTAATGAATGTTCTTGGTAAGTCTAAAGTGGTTTGTGAAGTGGCAAATCTACACTTGACCAGCATGGTGGACTATGGAAAAACCTTTCTCAGTCGGACTGAGTAGGGCTATTCCATGCTTAGTAGTGAGCTGGCATTTGATTAAAGTGAACTGATAGTCACTTCAAGATTCGAAATAAAAATCTAGCTATTCTAAGGGGTGATGAGTCGATAATTAACGTAAGATCCGATTGGTTGAACAGACAAAATAATGCTAGTTTGGCAGTTTTGAACGGTAACTTATAAAATCGCTTTTTTCCACATTATTTAAATCTCAAACTCTTGAACGGAAAAAAAAACAAAATTGGACCAAAGACAAATTCAATTCAATTTGGTTATATAATTATTCAAATCTATTCTGTTTGACACCATGTCTAAACTAAACTAAAATGACAGCTTTAAATCTACTTCTGTGCCTTTTCGTAAGGGGTATTTATTATAAAAGAGGGTTAGCAATATTTTTAATGCTGTCATTTTAGTTTAGAAGCACATTTTAGTTTAGGAGTACAGAATCAGCCTCATTAGCGGCTTAAAAAACGAATTTCGTATATTTTTTGAAAATTCTGCATTTTTAATCGGTGTAGATTGTCACTTGCACCAGCAAAGCTCACCCGCGCAGCCGTAAGGAAGAATAAGTGACGACATTTGAACAAAACGAAAAACATTTTGAATTCTTTACTTGACAACGAAACGGATCTAGATTTATGGAAATATCAAGAAAAACCAACCAACTCCGATCTTGAATAAGGAATGTTGAATTTCCTTGAAAATGAAACCAAGACACCAAATTGCTTTAGAGCTGTTGTAAAAGATGAAGGATTTAAGAAATACTAGCTGATGACTGCAACTTCGTCGGCGTGGACTGAGGACTATTGGTTTTCGCGATAACTATTTAATTTTTCGGGGATAATAATGCGGTGAGTTCCCAGGTCCTTCCGCATTCGACTCAACTAAGAGTATTATTTCAACTCTTAGGTACTAACGATTATCAGATGTTAGCTCCGTGGCACGGAGGAAACGAAAAGGCCAAATTCGAACTTCTAAATTCGGTCATCCATCCAGTTACTGACTTGTGTCAACGTTGGTTAACAATCGCAAGCGCTGCTATGCGTTGTCGCAACTAGGCCACTCGTCCTTTAATATGATTGAAATAAAAGCCCTTTGCCTTTGACTCATTATGTAAGCAAATCTACCAAACATGGCGGTTGCTCTAGATTTATGTAGATATAATATAGATTACTAGCGGTCTGCCCCGGCTTCGCACGTGTAGCACTTAATCATAATAGTCCGTACCCAATAATAGCCAGCCGGCACTGGGCAGCACACCAGGTATTGCATTAGCTTTGCACTGCGATATTCTGTTGCGTGTTAATTTTCTCTATGATATCTTCTGAGATAATAATTTGAATTAAAAGGTATAAAAGGCGAATATAGTCTATATAAAATACTTAAGATGACCAGCCATTTTATTTTAATAAGGATTAATACAATGTCAATAAAAACACCTTCGAAAGTAAAGCTTTGTTTAAGAACAATTTGAAAATCATAAAAATTGTTATTATGAGACAACCTTAAAAGATAGATATCTTTTACTATCGTGTATCTTTTACTATTTATTTGCGCAGCGCATACCACGGAAGCTCTCAGGTGAGATGACTTAATTCACAATATTGCAATTTTCGTATGGATCTCTAATTTTAAAAAAAATATAATATAGCCTATGTTACTCGCTGATAAATAAGCCTTTTTTTATGTGAAAGAATTTTTTAAATCGGTTCAGGAGTTTTTGAGTTTATCTATTACAAACAAACAAACCTTTCCTCTTTATAATATTAGTATAGATGAAGTCTATGTTTTCAACAGGCGATATAGACGACCGATAGAGATATATATATAGAATAGACGATATAGATATATATATAGATATAGACGGGATGAAAGTGGCGACAGGCGTCTGACAACGGCTTACGATTGTGTAGGGCTTCGGCGAGACAGGGCTAATTGTCCCTTGTGTCTGGAGGTCGTATCATGCGTGACGAGACCGACATAGCTCATAAAAATAGGACTATTCGAATGTTTTTTTTTGATCCACTACAAGCAAGTCCTTGACTTCTGGTGATAAGAGATGATGCAGTCAAAGACGGTAGCGGGTGTCGGGCGAACCTGTTAGGACTATGGCAGTTTAGGTATACCCATACCCCTAATCATTTTCTAGTTTTCTACACGGCATCGTAACAATAAATCGATCGACGAGAAACGGCTCTTATCAGACCATACCAGAGAAAAATCAAAAATTTTAAATTCCCAAATTGGCCTTGCCGATGATCGGACCCAGGATCTAATAAGATCACAGCGCTTATCACTGCGCCAGAGTCATCGTCAAATACAAAAATGCATTCATTATATAAATAAAACTTTTGAAGCAATTAGCCAACCATGCGAGGGCAAACTTTTGAACCCTTACCTAAACGTAATTCACTAACTATAAAAATCTTAAAAGATGACGTCTTTTTAATTTTGAATCGCTAACTTTTTTCAAATGTCAAAACGCGCGCTTAGTATGTAAGTAACATGAAATGCTGAACAGTGACGTCAAAAAAATTTGACGCACTTTTTTACATCAATCGATAGTTTAAAATGGTTTTCGAACATATGGGACGTGGATATAACGACTTTTGAGAGAATAGTTGCCAGATACCCAATTCTGGCGATATTTTTAATGTTTAGTTTTTAATTTAGATTTTAGTTTATTAATATGAATATGAATGAAAATACAATAAAAAAAAATAAAAAAAAACACAACCATTACCTCTAATTACAGAATTTATATTCCATGATTCTTTTCAAAATAATAATATCTACTATCTAACTCAGTTAATAGTACATTTCATCGCGAGACCGGGAAGTACGCGTTTTCTGGTCGAGTAGCGAGGCCGGCTATATACGAGACCAGAAATGCTCTCCCGGTCGAGGTGTGTATAGTGCTTTTCTAAAAAATGAAACAAGTGACATTTTTTTAATATATTTTTTTGCGCTGTGAGTGCTGAACGCGTAATACGGTAGAGTTCCAAATTTAAACTATTTAGGCCAAAGAACATTATAACAAGTTACAAGATATTCAGGTAGAAATATTCCAAATTCAAACTTATGATATGTAATGAAAATACATACATCCTTTACTGGCCTAGGCTGGGAAGTTTAACTTTCGAACTCATTTACAGGGTATGAAATATGCACATTTCATATCATTTTTTAGAAATATTTTTTTAATTATTACTAAGTACATTACAAAGAAATACCTATCTAAAGTAATGGCAATAAATTCTGGCGCCATTTCAAATAATTTGGTATAGAGGCAATTAATAACGATACTTGTAACTATACGTACACCTCAGTTAATAAAAAATATATAAAATATATTTATATTTGATAGCATAAATTATAAAATAATAGTAAAAACATATTAAATTAATAATAAAATAATAATAGTATAATTGATCTAGATGAGGAACGAACGTGGATGCAGCCGGAGCGATTTCCGTCAATCGGACCGATCGCCAGGGGAAGAAGCGAGTAGACGACGCGACGCAAGAAATAATGCGTAGCTGTAGAAGTGAGCGCGGTGGTAGTCTTGGCCGCCAAAGCGCACACTATGTCAGGGTCTTCTCCTCCTCATGATGGCGCGAGTGGGAAGCAATTCATAGAATTTTAATATTTTATTATGTGCAATTAATGAAGCATTTCGAACGCATTACATCGTTGGATGCTGTCTAATGTAGGGAGCCTTGGACTTATGTGCCTCGTGAACCTGTCTTGGAGAGTATCCGACGATACTTGATCTACCTATGGTGGATCTATATACATACTTAAAATACCACATACTTACACGTATTATAATCACATATCAATCACTATCGCAGGTTGAGTTGGGCACTGTGGAATATAAGCTACTCGCTTCGGCGATGCCTCAGCACGGCTGGTTCTGCCTTGATGTCTACCTAGTTGGACGTTAAGAAGGGATTGGTTTGTTGTTGTACCAGAGAGCTTGCTTTCTGTGCGCAGTGCACTTCGTGTGCACTTCTATGTTCTACAGTATGTCTGATTTTACCTTGCGGTCTACTTAAAGACGACTTATGCATACCATATGTAAATTTACGACGTTCGCTACGTTCGAACAATAACCAATCATGGTTGATGGGACGCTGTTTAATATTATCACTACCTATCTTACGTTCAAACAATGTTCTACTACCCATGGAGGTTTCCGCGCTGCATTTTATCTAACCATACTATTACTGAAGGTTGCATCACGCCTGTAGACTCTGTTTCGTTGCGGCGGACTATCCTGCAGAGCGCCTGGTGCATCCTTGAAACCTATTACAGGTATATGTGGGAGTACACCACTCTAAAAATGTAATTATCCAGCTATATGCTGACATAGTGGAACGCACCACTATAAAGTATGCCGACATACGTTGCGCTATTTCCGCGGTTGATGTCCTAGTGGTTGAAAGGGGGGGGGCTGTTGACTTTTGGTATTCTATGAGACTTATTAGTCCACGCATTAATATGCCTCTTGGGATACCAAGGGAGGGAAGAAGCCTACCGTTGGTGGCGGGGCGGAGCCAGCCAACCATCATTTATTTTTTAGAAAAAGTAAATGATGCCATTCATAGCATCTTCCTTATCTTATAAAAGGAAGATGCTACCACTAGGATTAGTTCGTTTCACGGTGACCTTATGGAACAACATTTATGTTGTTAAATAAGATAGAAATCTTAACCCTGGGTTAAAACTTATAGTATAAAATGTCTCACTCTTATAGTCAAAAGTATAAATGTTTCTAAAAGGTGTATGATATGATCCTTTAATGATCCTATATAATAATGACTGGCTCACTTAGTGTATGTGCTAAAGAAGTAAGGTTCTTAGAACGAGCAAAGCGTGTATACTTGAGCTGAAAGCATGGCAGTATTGAATCAATACCACACGCGTGTAAAACGCGTGTCATTGTTTAGAGATGAATCAATACTCGAACACGCGGGTAAATCGCGTGTCATTGTTTAGACATGAATCAATACTCGATCACGCATATTATTATAATTCATATAACCGCGAACTGAATTTATACATTGAAATTAATCAATGCTTGAACGCGTTTTATAGATTTTATAACTCGAACGCGCTTCTAAAGCCAGTCATAAGTAAGCTAAATTTCATCTAAATTAGTATATAATCAAGTCGTTGGGTTGATTGGACTCGAAGCTTCCGAAACTCTAAAAGATCGTGGTTTATTATGGACGCAACGATGTATGAGGGTCTACTGCTAGATGATTCACGTGCCATTCTAAAGAAATATTGAATTTTATTGGTAGAGTAAGGTGTAGATTCTTAGGGACCCCGGCAGGTTAGTTACATACTTAAAGTGCTAAGTACTGTAAAGCTACTATCAGTAAGTAAGCAAACAAGCCCAATGAGACGTCTAAACAAGGAACTAGGGACAGCAAAAGGTTTTCCAAGAACCGGGACATTATTTAGTTGTATTCCCAAAACGATTTCATTTAAGTAACAATCTTCCCACCGGGCTGCAATCTAAGTTTGCAATGCACTCCGCCCCTCTACCTACAATTTAAGTAATACAATAGACTCTACAGGAACTTGTATCAATATTTTATTCCTTCCTTATTGTTTGCTCTCCCTTTTCACTTCTTTAATACTTTTAGGAACAATTCCTATAGAGGATGGTGGAACGGTAGTGTAGAAATTCCATTTTCGAAGGAATTTGATGCCTGAAAGCTTAAAGCGAAAATAAACTTGGGACCTTACAAGATAAAACGTCCGCACAAACGTCTGCGTTGGAGTGGAACAACGTTATGTCCAATCGTATTATGTGTGCGCTCCATGCAAAAAGAAATGTCTGCCACATATTTTTTTTCCATTACTACAAATATGAGTATCAATACTAATATTACAAAGAGGTAAAGTTTGTGAGATGTACATTTTGAAAATTCTGGTACCAATAGAAATAAATCATAAAATCATAAATCATTTATTTTGCAAAATTGTGGGTATTAACAGCTGTATAATATAAGTAGAATCTTCCCGTACACAATCTACTGTCAGAGACAGTGTGCAAAAATTATATTACATTAAAATTTATATATATTATCAAAATTCTATGTCTAGTTTACAAAATATAATTTAATTAAATATTGGTCCAAGTTAAAATATTTAGTTACATTTTATACATATAGGATATTGCCATACAGTAAGAGTTCTTAGAGTACAGAGCTAACCTTCTCGATGGGACCCAAAGTAGGTTTTGTGGCCTGTTCCTCCTCATTCTTAAAACTTCATTATTATTGGAGTACATTTCATTTACTGTTGGGAACAAAGTGGGATATTTTTTCACAAAGAGAAGCATTTCGTATATATACAAACATGGTAGGGGCAGTATCTTATTTTCACTAAACAAAGGTTTGCAGCTTTCCAAAGTTTCAGCTCGACATATAGACCTCACACAAGCTTTTTGTTTAATAAACACCTTTGCTGAATCCGTTGAGTTACCCCATAATACTAAACCGTATCGTAGCAACGTATCCATGATAGGCTAGTAAGGCCGGTTTTTTTATTTACTACCTGAGTGAGCTTTTTAAGCACATAAATAAATCGGTCAATTTTGTTGCATAGTATATCAATATGAGCTTTCTAGTTGCAGAATTTATCCATCGTTACCCCAAGAAAAGTGGTACTTTCAGTTTTTTCAATGCTATGTGAATTACATACTACATTTAGATTAGATGGAGGAGAGTTATATGTTTGAAACTGAACTTAGTGAGTTTTACTCATGTTTATATTTAAGTTATTATGATTTAACCATTCCAAAATAATTGACTCAAGTGTTACATTTGTTTCTTTTTCAAGGGTGCATTTGTCCTTTGTCTTAACTATGATTGTTGTATTGTCGGCGTATAGGATACATTTGTGATTAACAGCATTCGGAAGGTCATGTATATAGAGTAAGAAAAGTAAAGGACCTAGTACGCTACCTTGAGGTACCCCGTAAGGGTTTTGAGTTTTAAATTTTGAGCGATAAGAGTTTATGTATTGTCCCAGTGTTTTAGATACTTCCACACATTGTTTACGTTCGGAAAGATAGCTGGATATCCATGCGAGCGCTTGTCCTCTGATTCCGTACCTTTCCAGCTTATTTAGAAGTATCTTGTGGCTAATTAAATCAAACGCCTTAGACATATCAAGAAAGATTGATACAACATTATGGCCAGTATTAAGGCTTTCTAAAATAAATTTGGTTAAAGCAAAACAGGCTAGTGTTGTACTGCTTTGCTTTCTGAAGCCATATTGCTCTTCCCTTAAGATATTAAACGCTGTAACAAAATTATAAATCTTGTCATACATAATTTTTCGAATATTTTTGACAAAACGGGTATGAGGGTTATAGGGCGATAGTTATTTACATCATCTTTGTTATTTTTTTTTATATAATGGTTTAATTATGGACTTCTTTAAGTTATTTGGATAAACACCTTCAGAAAATGATAAGTTGATAATGTGACTGAGGGGTATTGCTAAATAACTAGCGCAAGATTTAATGATTTTAGTATTGAGATCATCATATCCTGTTGAGTTTGTATCTCTTAGCTGGACTATAACTTTATATATATTTGCCTATATATATATTTAAGCCTTGTTTATGAGTGTCTTCATTTATTTTTTCGCTTCTTACATCATCTTTACAGGAATCCCTAATACGATGATACAGTTACAATATTTATATCTAGCTTAGCTTATAAAAATGTGCAAAACCTAATATCCTATTAAAAAATAAAAAAAAACAAAAATATCACCTACTTAGAAACATATAGTTCACATTGCTACCTTTGTGAGTTCACTCAGAGAACAAGAAAATATGTCAATCTCTACGTCTATAATATTAAGGGTGTGTCATAAGTAAATAAACGCGAAACATTTTAAAAACTTATTTCACGCGGACGAAGTCGCGGGCATCTGCTAGTACTCACTAAAATTACAATATAGCCTGACAATTATAATCTGTTTGCTATAGAAAAAGATATTTTTACTATGTTTTTGCTATAACGCTGTAGTTTATTTGCTTTACAGCTTGACGATTGCAATAACCTCTAAATTACTGTATCTCTCTCACTTTTAGCTAGTTAGTATGCTTAATATTCATTTAATCAGGTATTTCTCGATTTTTCAAATCAGTTGCATTGGTTGTGGTCATCGGGATGTACGGATCTTAACGGTGTGTATCAGAAACGTCGATCAAAGACGAGCAAAAACATTTCGTAATAAATATTAAGTACCTATCAAATACAACAAAGGTGACCGCCGATATTGCGGTTAACTGACCTCTATCTGATCGCCAGCGGAAGTGGCCACTAGAATCCAAAATTTTCGCCACACGACATAAGCAGCCACTAAATCGCTTCATAGTCAACACTTTAAGGCACTTTATATTCAGAAGCGATACCAGCTTATCGATTAACGATATGAAACGCAGTCGGCACACACTGTCGCTGTCACTGCGTCATTATTGCAAAACCATACTCGGTTTGTGCATAACAAAACATCCCTATCAAATAGAACACGCCAACCGCATCTCTATGCCAACGGAATAAAGTTGAAAATTAATGAGCTTTAGTCGCTGCACTAGTGATGTAACGATAGTCAATAAAGGCGGCTTAGTGGGCATCGATAACTTTGTGTTTTGCTTATATTTATGCCGTACAGTTGGCTCCGGTACACCTGTTTGTATGTGTGCGTTGTTAAACCAAGCTGTTGAAATTAATCTTGTCGATTGTTGAACAGAGCTTGGAGAGATTTGCCTTTGTATTGCGGAAGGCTGTGGTTTTTGTGGCATGCATGATGAAATTTCTCTATGTTTGTGTAATTTTCATGGCTTTGGCTTATTCTATGGAAATCCAGCATATATTTTAAATAACGGGAACAATAAACATGAAGTTAAGACTAATAATAAGATTTATGAATTAACGTTTAATTTATCATTATTGAGGTAATACAAGGAATAATTACAAGAAAAAGGGAGTAATACACAATTTCATGGTTTTTAAATATGGGAACAATTCTAAATAGGTACCATTAATTTATAGCATACTTATCTTCATCGATATAATATTACGCTTACACAGTCATCACTAGTCTCCAGATTTGTCATGCCAAATCACAGCGGATTTTTTATCTGTAGGTAATAATTTATTGATTATGTATGCAAAGCTCATACGATGAACATAAAAAATGTTTTGTTTCATTTGTTTTAGGTGAGTGAAGTTTCGTGGTAAGCCGAGCCAACACGTTGCTACGAATGATCTTCTAATATTATGTATTATACCCAAGGTATGTAAAATTATAGTCTATCACAATAATCTTTAATTCATTTTCTTCATTAGCTGAGGCCCACCACTTCGCCCGAGTAGATTTGAATCCCGCGAGAACGTTTTTATTTTCCGAATTTCACTCACCAGGTTTTATACGGAGCTGCGAAGATGTGCACAACACGTTTTGTCGTGTCACGAAAATCGGCGCAGCTCCACACGTCTCCCTCACGACGCGGGGTGTTACACGCCGATGTTTACTCCCGTCAATAGCGTGTTTTCAATTTTAAAGACCTGTTTAGTCACACTATATTATTTATACGGAAAATTGCGTCAATCCGTTGCCCCATTGCGGCGTGATGGAAAGACAAACCAACAAACAGACATACTTTTGGATTTATAACATGAATGGTTGAGCGCTGTTGTCTTAATGGGAGTCAAAAATAGCAAGCCTTGTAAAAAGTCCAATACTATAACGTTACTGGCATACTAGTGCCAGTGTCCACCACGCTCGGCCGTGCGTACCAACCGCCAGACAGGAGTGTTCTGGTGGACTTCACGGCTTCAGCCATGGCCAGTCACCTCCCTACTAGCAGAGACGTGCCGTTAAGCGATTGAGCGTTCCGATACGAAGCTGTGTACAAACCGATTTGGAGTATCAATTGAATATACCTGCCGTACTTAACCGCTACCTTCATAGGATCCACCATATATTTGTATTCATTGGACCTTCAAAAGTGTACCTTTTTCAAATAAATAAACATTTAATTGAATCGATTGCAATCAAGGACTTAATTGTATCAACGAACAGGATTGTAAAAAGCAATATTATATTGCCTACTGGTACTCATAGTTACACTAGTATACGCTACATAGTCACTCGCCGGGCATCCCCGGGTACCAGACAGCAGCGTTCTGGTTGATTTCACGCATTCCAGCTATATATTGTCACAATTAGGGGCGATGTTAAGCGCAATCTCACTCCAGGAGTAGCTGTAGCTAATTTTTCAGGAAAAACTGCCCAATTTTTACCTTGGCTAGGTTTCTGACCAGAAATTCTCAGAACTTCTTTTTGACGAACTCCGTGGCGCAGTGTTGAGCGCTGTTGTCTTAACGTGCGGAGGTCCCGGGATCGATCCCCGGCAGGGTCAATTTGGGAATTTATAATTTCTGAATTTTCCCTGGTCTGGCCTGGTGGGAGGTTTCGGCCGTGGCTAGTTACCTCCCGACCGGCAAAGACGTGCCGCCAAGCGATTTAGAGTTTCGGTACGATGCCGTGTAGAAACCGAATAGGGGTATGGGCTTAATATAACTGCCATGCCCCTAACAGGTTAGCCCGGTACCATCTTAGACTGCATCATCACTTACCATCAGGTGTGATTGCAGTCAAGGGCTTAAAAATGGATTTAAAAAAATAGCTCGGAGCTAGGAAGTAGAGCACGTAAAGCCTTCGGTTCCACGAGTACAGAGTGCAACAGAGTTTATGGACAAACTTGTCCATAAACAACACACGTGGTTGGACAACAGATACATACTAATATCATATATGTGAAAGTGTGTCTGTCTGCTACGCTTTCACGGCCCATCTGTTCAATCGATTTTGATAAAATTTGGTACAGGGATAGGTTGTATCCTGGGGAAGGACATAGGCTACTTTATCCCGGAAAATTAAAGAGTTACCGCGGGAATCAAAAAAATCACAGATTTCGCAGTCCCCGCAAGGATCGGAGCATTGAAAATGAGTACAAAAATTAACGAATAAAAATTTCTGAAATAAAAATCCCTTCTTCAAAATTTTTCAAAAATTTATTGACTTATTTTCAAAATTTCAATTCGAATGCACTTGATTTTCAAAATTCAAACGCTCACATGTCTCGATAAATTCCTCAATTCATGATACTATTCCCATTTTGATCCTCTCAAAATCCTCGGAGCTATGGCCAAAAATACGTCTCAGGCGATTTGTATCTGATAACCATTTTCAATATTAAAATCGTTGTTTATTTTATTTTCTCGCAATTGAAGTGAAAAGTAATGTTTATCTCGGGACTAAAGCCCGAGACTAAAAGATCCTCGGGACTAAAAGATTCTATAGCCGCCCTCGCTACGCTCTGAAGGCTAAACATGTCGTATGAAATGGCTTGTTTTAATCCCTTGAAGAACAATTTACAATTATTTTATATATAGAATGTCATTGAGTAGGTAAGCCAGAATAGTTATTGCGACGCGACTTATGACTTCTCAGTCGCCACTCGCCAATGAATTCTATTGGCTGATCGCATATAAATACCTGCCTGAAATAATCAGAATGGAGCTAAGCCGCTGTTTAGCCAACGTGCCGAGACGGATACGAATCCACTGTCCATCGTGGCTAATGTGTAAGTTGTAACGTGACGTCATAGTATGTAAGTGTGACGTTATCACTGTTTAGTTTAATAGTTCTCCAGTCGTTCTCAGTTTACTTATAAAGTCCCGCAAGCCAACCGGTCACTACCCAGTCTCGCCTGGTATGGAGGTTTCCTGATTTTGTAAGTTAAAAACATGATACCTAGGTACACTGATGGCCAGGTTACCCAAGCAAAGTTTTACCAAGTCTGTATTGACACAAAATTAACAGTTTTCGCAGTTCCCGCAAGAATCGGAGCATTAAATGTATACAACAATTTACGAAAAAACAATAGAAAAAAAAAAAAAAAATTTATCAATCGATTTTCAAAATTCTAACTCGAGTGCAATTCTCGCCTACATCCGCATCCCTTAACATCATTACCATGACGATCGGTTAATAATCATAGAAGCTACATCACTGTTTATATACGGAAATACCCGTTTTTTTACAATTCCAAATCTAAAGGGGTTACAATTATTAACTTATTTTCAAAATTTTTTTCGCCATTTTGTAGCTAAATTAAATCCTAGGACGGTTTTTTTTAATTTTTTCTTAAGTCGGTTTTTTTTCCGAAATATTTACAATTTAGTAAACAAACAGACTTTTTTACATTTTTCAAAATTCCCAAAAAAGTTATCAGCTGATTTTCAAAATTTAAACGCTCACATGTGTCTCGGTAAATTCCTTAACTCTTGGTACTATTCCCATCTCGATCCTCTTAAAATCCTCCTCGGAGCTATGGATAAAAATACGTCTCAAGCAATTTGCATCTGTTAACTATTTTCAATTATAAAACTTAATCTGCGTAGACTAGTAACTAATAATTGCCTTGTACAACACTATAATATTTCCCGCAAAGATGGCTTTTTTCTTACAGATTGGCCGCTGAATAGCCCGTATTATATAAAACAAGCAAGAAAAGCTCATGTTGCTAGGTCTGTAACCTGCTATAGAATGAATAGTAAAGACGTGTGCGGGTTACGTATACGCAGATCTTAATCTGTCTATGTGCGTCTTCGTTTAGGCGTCGTATGGAATAGTATATTGTGTGCCTAGGGATAAAACAAGATGATTTCAGACGAGTCTGACGACGAAGTCTGAAATCGTGTTTCATCCCGCGTCACACTCTTTTTCATTTATAATGCACATTAAAAGTGCGAGTTTTATTAAAATTGTATTTCTTTTTTATTTTAGTTGCAGAATTATGAAATCTGTCAGTTTAGTTGATGGTTTTGTTTATTCCAAACCGTTTTATTATATGAAAATTATAAAGGTTTGGAGTAAACAAAAGATGCTCTGACAAGATCGAAGGGAGGGCTGCAACATCATTTAGCGGGCAGAAAATCATCGTTTTCTGCTCTCGGACAGAAAACGATCGGTTTCTGCCCGCTGAATGACGTATGTATTCGTCTGAAATTAACTAGTTTCGGGTGGATAAACAGGCAACAGGAAAAAACTCGCACTTTCAATGCAGGTTATATGAAAAACAAGTTTCTTCATGCACGTTCATATAAAAATACGCCGACGTATGTATGTATTATGTTATCCAGTCAATATTATGTTTCGCTTTAAGTTTGTAGTTCCATATGAAATTAAATTTCGCTTTCGATATCACAGGTTGCATTACCAAACTGCCCTAAAATCTAAATGCATTATATTGTATAGAGGGGATGTCTACAAGGTGGGGATGGCAATTATATCCTGATCGTGTCCTAAACAGCCCCGTGAAGGGGTGAACGAATGGAACGGAACACTTTTGTTTGCCCACACTTAGGTAATTAGTTATCTATTTGATAACTGGAAATTGATTTGTCGCGTTGAGATTTAATTAATTGCTTGTGAATTTTGGAATGTGACGCTGTTGTGTATTGGACGGGAGATGCAACTATTAGTGGATTCTTAATCTGTTATTGAGATATTTGGATGCATGCTCTTGGATGGATATGCAAAGTAGAAAAGCAAGCTGATGAGCTATCACAAAAAGTGAAAGAAACGCCCAAAATCCAAACCAATCCACCCCTTTTGCGTAAGTTTCTAAGTCTGAGGTCCCCTTGAAGAAAACTTACCTTACAAGATAAATCTGCTGTCAATCGGTCGTTATCAATTAAAATGTGTAAAAGGGGGTTCCGTCTGTTAAGATGCCCACAAGAAACTTAGCCCTAGGTCAAAATATACCTAACACAGACGTTTAAGCAGACAAGCGAGGTGTGATAATTGTGTAGCAATTACAGAACGCCTACAAGGATTCAAGCGAATAAGCGAAGCGCCAGCCGTCAGCACCCCCGCGGGGTTCGTTACAGTAATTTCATAATAAAACGCGGGGTGCGTTGTTTGTAGTCTCGCCGGCTCAAAGCACACGCGAGATACTTTGTTTGGCCTCATTTTAACACTCGTACTCCACGTAGACACCTATTATCGTTGCCTAGTGTTATATTGAAGTCTAGCAAGTTAAGTAACAGTTGTTTCAACTCGCATTAAACTTGCCACTGCGAGAGTTCCTGACTTCTTCGCCACTCTCATCTCAAGAACGGTTTCTTTCTGAGAAAGATTTAGACACAGTACGAATTCTATCTTGTGTGCTATAATTAAGCATTTAAGGCGCTGTGAGCTCACGAGATCAAAATATAGGTGCGCGGGGGTGAAATTGAGCAAGCGCATGTCGCAAAAAGTGCAAGAAATCATTTGTAAAAAAATAAATATTTACTGTTCAATACAAATTAATCCGACAATGAGTTTGATTTAGAAATATAAATTTTATCTAATATTTACAGAGCAAATTATTGGTTTGAATAAGGAGAAAAATTGCTTTAAAAGGTAAACTAAGAGTTATGCTTAAAAGAAATTTCAATGCAGAGATTTTTTTAATTGTGTTTTGAGATGCGTCAAGCATACATTATTGCACCGTTTGATGGATACACTGCTTAAAAAACTCCGTTTTGCCGATTTTACGCTATCACAGGGCCTTAAGCAATTTCGTTTCGCAAAATATTGGTCGAACCTGCATCGGTGCAAGAATCAACGTTTTCACTTAGATTTTAGTATGGGTTTTAGTTATCTGGTTCCTTTACGAATTTTTATTGTTTTTTACTTTTACCCCTATTACCTTATTTATATTTGTGTTTTTTTACTTTGTCAAGTTTTTAAATTTTACTTATATAATTTTTACATACTGTTTTATGACAACTGTCTCTGCGTTTTGTTGAACTATGGGCTATGGGTTTGTAACAATGTAGGGGTGTGCGTCAACAACAAATTACTGAACTGAAATGACTTAACCTAAATCCCTGTAAAATAAGTAGCTTAAGTTTTTCGAGTAGACACTCCCTAATCTGTATATATAAGTCCTTCAAACCTTATTGTAAGTGAAGAACGCTATTTAATATCTAGTTCCAAACAACCTTGAACTCGTTGAGCTGTCACCCTCGTAGACTGCAGCCGTCTCAAGTATCGGGGGATAGAGAATGCAGATTGAAATATGGTTGCTGGTAGTTTACTGTCATTTTCGAACAGAGGCCGATCTTTAATCCATGGAACCAGGAAGCTGCCTATATGTGATCCGCCCTCCCAAAGATAAGTATATGTTTCATACAAGTAAGTAGGTTCATAAGCTACCAAAATCAATCTGAGGATCGCATATTAACATGCTCTGACCAATAAATGGATTGAAATATCAAAAATGGATAGGAATAAATGGATCAGGATTGTAATTTTTATAAGGATTTTTACTAGGTTGACGACGTCGCTGGCACTGTGGTGAGTGAGCGCTATGGTTTTACAAGTGGGAAGTCCTGGGTTTGATCCTCGGTAAAGTCATAATTGGAATTAATTCCCAAATCAGACAGTGAGAGTGGAGGAATAGATAATGCAACCGTCTTTCATCGCTCTTTTTGTGTGCAGTATAATTGCCTGCAAATTTGGCAAGTCTCTTATAAGAATTTCCGCGGCCGAAATTACTTTCTGAGGAAATTACTTAGAAACAGATTACAAACTAACTCACTTCTGACACTCTAGTTGGTCTGTAGAAGTGTACTTCAATTCAAAGCTTATAGGTTGTGAAGTACACTATTTTATAGCTAGTTCCATACAACCTTGAACTCGTTGAGCTGTCACCCTCGTAGACTGCAGCCGTCTCAAGTGCTAGGGGATGCAGATATAGTGAAAGTTGAAATATGGATGGAGGGATTTTTCTTAATCTTTTGAAATGGTGATTGCCTAGTCGTTTAGACACCCGACTTTCTGAGGTATACGGGGTTGTGGGCTCGATTCTCGGGCTCGCACCTCTAACTTTACCAAGTAATATTTTGTGCGTTTTAAGAAATTTAATCTCACCGAGATTCGTGCCAGCAATGAGTTGAAATGATGATGATGGATGATGGATAATGAATCCATACTAATATTATAAATGCGAAAGTGTGTCTGTGTATCCGTTTGCCTGTCTGTCTGTCTGTCTGTACGCTAACGGTCTATCTTTTCAACCGATTTTGATGAAAGGTACACTGACTTTTTGTACTGGAAAATTAAGGAGTTCCCTCCGGAATAAAAAACATGAAACAACACTGATGAAATCGCCGGCATCTAGTTTTCATAAATATTAAATACTAGATGATGCCTGCGACTTCGTCCGCGTGGATTAGGGTTTTTTATTTCCGCGGGAGTTCTTTAATTTTCCGGGATAAAAAGTTTCTTTCCTTGGATACAAACTATCCCTGTACCAAATTCCATCAAAATTAGTTGAAATGACCATCAAAAGTAGTTAGACCGTGAAACCACAGTAGACAGACAGATACACTTTCGCATTTATAATGCTAAGTATGAATTGAGAAATTATTTAATTGAAACTCAATTATATATTAATTATATTATTATTATTTTAAGTTAACTTGTTTCAGTACAAGTTATTTATCTTCATAAAGTATAGTCGGAAAGTGGACTAGAAATGATGAATAATTATAACCTAATATTTATAATAACACCATACGGTTAATATTGTGTCCCTAACATTACAAGTTTTCTAACCTCTCTGGCGCAGTTATGAGCGCTGTGGTCTTATAAGAATAAGTGGGAGGTACCGGGTTCAATCACCGGCAGAGTCTATTTGGGAATTTAGAAATTATAATTTCTGAATTTTTCTGGTCTGCTCTGGTGGAAGGTTTCGGAGACCTGCGAGTTAGCAGACTAGAAAACTACCACTCTACCGGCAGTGAGAATCTGTAGAGACCTATTTATTTCGACTATATGTTTTTGGATGTAACGCTAAAAAGCTCACTTGATATCAATGTTTTTAAGTATAACAAGTTTTCCATAGAGAAAAGTATCTAAACCTATACTTTTACCTATATTTTTCTAAGCTAGACACTACCTAGTAACTACAGTCACAAGTGAACATATTTAAAAAAATTAAAAAACACAACTGCTCCGCTACTGGCTGTATTTTTTAACAATTCAATATGGCATATTCAAGAGGATGTGAGGATTCTAACGACACCCCATACATCGAAATCTGTTCAGGCATTTAGAAGTTATGGTGGAATAATCTTACATACAAACCCTAACAACATTAGACTCTTTTTTAGGCTTCGTGTTATGATACCGGTCTCCATGCAATGCGTGTTTTCAAATAATTTTCATATGAAACTGGATCCTTTTAGATGCACACATAGTTAGTATAGGTGGATACTTGTACAGTATGAAAAGCGTCTGGCTTCGTTCTCGCGGTGGGGCGCCGAGTGCTTTCGTGCCGCGTTCATATCGCTTTACATACTCGACTTGCTTGTAACTTATGTTACTTGTACTTGTACTGTATGTTGTATGTACACTTTACACTTATTGTCGTCCAATAACTTATACAACTTGATGGTGATAATCAGTTACGGTTATCTTAAGGCCCACAACAAACTCAGGTGGGTTTTTTTTTATTTTCACTGCAGCCAATGACATGTATTAAATACGCAACACCCAACAAACAGGCTATCACCTGATGTACATAGCAAAGTCATCCCATGCTTACTTCAACAGCTGTCACACGAGATAATTAATGCCCATGCTAGTACATATTATATATTATAATGTACATTTTACTGCACTGGCAAGTTAAAACAGACCTGAGTGACACGTCTCGTCACTCAGCGGTAATAAATAATACACGTGGCCTACGACTCGTTTCTGCGCGACGAAAATACAACACCCAACAACCAGGATTTCAGCTGTTTTTCATAGTAAGGCGATCTCATGCTTACTTCAGCAGCTATCGCGCGAAAGAATCGATTATAACAGTAATTAGAGCTCGTGCACTGATTCAACCTGCCATTGCACTGGCAAGTTGAACCAGTGTTTGGTAATGCATCTCGTCACTCAGCGGTACTCAATAATGCACGCGGCGTGCGACCTACAACACTACCGTGACCCGTTTCCGCGCGATAAAAATGCAACACCCAACAACCAGCTTTCAACTGACTTTCATAGCAAGGCGATAGATCATGCTTACTTCAGCAACTGTTGCGCGAGAGAATTGATTATAACAGTAACTAGAAGTCGTGCTAAGACATAGATATATTATAATGTGCGTTTCCACTGCACTGGCACATTGAAACAGTGCTCGGTGACGCGTCTCGTCACTCAGCGGCACTCAATAATGCACGCGGCGTGCGGCCTACGACCCGTTTCCGCGCGACAAAAATGCAACACCCAACAACCAGGATTTCAGCTGTTTTTTTCACGCACCGATGCAAAAATCATTTTCCACAACCATTTCAATGCGTTTATTTATGGATGTTGGAGCAGAAAATATAATCCAATTCGATTCTAACAGGCCGTCCTTTTATTAAATGATTTTTATGTTGGATTTTTGTATACGCCTAATTTAATAAAATAAAGTACGAGTTACGGCAGAATGAATGTTCCAATATTTTCCATTATTTTCCACTTTCATTTTAGATGTAGTTTTTTTTTCGTTTTTGCGAATAAATATTACTTGCTTTGACGGTGCAGTACAAAATTCGTGAAGAAACCTGTATGCCCTGACGGTGCTTGTGTGAAGTCTACAAATCCGTATTTGGCTACTGTGGTGGACTACGGCTTTAACGCTTTTCGTTCTAAAAAGGTGACTTGTGTCCAGCAGTGCGCTGGCTATGGGTGGATGAAAACAATAAAAATAGTTTTTGGGTTGGGAGGTTTTTTGGGTTCCCGCGGAAACTATTTAATTTTCCGGGATAAAAAGTAGCCTATGTCATTCTCCAGCTGTGCCAAATTTCATCCAGATTTGTCCAGTCATTTTGGTGTGGTTGGTAACAAAACATCCATCCAAACTTTCACATTTATAAGTAGAGTAGATTTATAGCACTTATTATCTATCTTCGATTTCTTTTCTTTCTAAGAATGAGCAGCAAATTTTTGGTTGGCTCTTCTTTCCGAACCAGTTTCAGAGTCACAATTTAACATAAGCGACTAAGTCCTCATAAAAAAAACATTTCTCATTCCAAAGGTAGTATTCTAAATAGATAGATGCTAAATGACAACCTAAAAAAGGTTAAGGATGACTAACGATATTCTTTTGACTAAAACATGATGTTTTCAGCCATTGTCCATAAAACAATGAGTATTTATGCCGTTCACGACATCATTGCATCGTAATCTTTGACACGGACGCTCAAAGTGTGCTGCCTGAATGCCTAAGTAATTCAACCTGTAGGTATACCTTGTTGTATCAATACATCGTATTTTTAAGCCTCGTATTCATCGGGGGGCAAATGACAAGTGGCGCTAGAGATGTCGGGCGAATTTGATCGACTTCGCCAGACATCGCACTACAAGCTAATAGGTAAGTATATAGATTACCCGTTGTCCTACGTGACCCGTTGTCCTATGTGAGCGACAGAAGCGACGCGACGCGATACGATGCCACAGAAAATGACAGACGTATCTGCGCGACCACAAAAACCACGTTAAGGATCAGCAACTTTTTGATAAATGAGATTAGATAATAATAAATAAAATACCTATCATGCGAAAGTTTGGATTGATGAATGGATGGATGTTTGTTACTCAATTACGCCAGAACGGCTAAACGGATCTAGATGAAATTTAACACAGGTATTGATTATAGTTTGGAATAACCATGTAATACATACATAGGCTTTTATCCCGAAAAATTAAAGAGTTCCCGTGGGAACCAAAAAACGTCAATCAACGCGTACCAAGTAACAAGCATCAGTTAATAAGAATATAATATGGGTTCTGGGTTACTACCCAGTTTAAAATTACGCGAGTTAGATTACAATCTAACGGTTTTTACAATCTTACGGTGACATATATACTTACTAAAATTCTAATCGCCTTTACTTACATAAAATAGTAATGTTATAATTTAGTCAAAAACATCCTAATCCACGATTTCGGCGGGTGAAATCCAGCAAATATTATCCAACAAAACAAAGTGTGGGGTAATCTTGATTGCGCGTAAACAGTACGTAATACAATCTCAACAGATGTCATGAACACGGAACGTTTTCAGCAGAATTGGGCTATCTACGGCACATTACATCGGCTGGCCCAGCTCATCTGATAGGCGTCTTGCCAACTAACTTGGCACCCGACAAATATGACCCACTGTACGCTTAGAATACAAACAATTGGACCAAGAAACGTGTGACCTCAAAGTTAGCAAAGTTAGGTTTTTAGGGTACCGTACCTCAAGAGGAAAAAATGGAACCCTTAAAGGATCACGTCGTTGTCTGTCTGCCATTTTCCTTTATCTGGGAAAGATGCCAAGTTGAAATTAATAACAAATACTGACTTAGGTCTACGGTCCCTTGGAGTTTTAGTAGTTAGTGTTCTTAAGTTCTTATTGAATTTTCACATAAAATAGTACCTCAATGTTATAGTTATTTAGTCAAAAACATCCTTATCCATCGTGGTTATCTACGGCATAGTACAGCAGCCGGCCCAGCTCATCTGATAGGCATCTTGCCAACTGACTTGGTTCCCGACAAATATAACCCACTGTACGCTAAGAATACCTACAATTGTACTAACAAACGTATGATCTCAAAGTTAGCAGTCTCACCTGGTTCTCACCGAAGCCTCCCACTAGACCACCTCCCATATTCTCTTACTCAGAGGCTATCAAAAAATGAAGGGCACTGACATACATTTTTATCCATTGAAGGTTTGCTATGAAAACATTACTTTAATTTCATAGTAAACCTTCGAAATTTTATTTTTGACCGGAGATAATTAAGAAATTACCAAATTGAACCCACCGGGAACGAATTTCGGGCTACCGCTTGTGAGACAACAGCGTTTGGGAGGTCAAATTCTGTACAATTTAAGTACAGTTTCAAAATCTGCACAGGCTCTGCGACAGATACACAAATGACTTTCGACTTGGTTGGCAACTCCGAATTCCTTAATAAATAGGCCTGGCGTCAAAGAGGCTTGTGTCTGGCCTGAGGCATACTACCATCGCTTAAAGTATATTGTTTTAACATCGTTGGTGTTCCTGTTTTTCAATTATAATCCTTATTTCAGGGACGTCAAGGTACGTGAGATAAAACTGTCACATTGAAATAATACTGCTTTGAACGATGGTAGTAAGCTTTTGGTATCAACTTTGTGACCAACTGGCGGTCACGGCGCGGCAGACCGTGATAAAGCTGTTAAGGAACACGCTGTATATTCTACAGGCTGATTTATGTACCGTTTGACGTTATTTAAGTAGATATGTGCAGTGTGTTTTGCTTTTGTTACAGAAGGCTAGTTCGCAGCAAGGGGGAGTTGTAAGATCGATAAAGGAGTAATTGTTGTCCAAAAATTTAATATATAATATAAATATAATATACGTGTAATTGACTTCTCCCTCCATTCTGAACGTCAACAATGTTGTATTAATTAAGAACTTGAGTTTCAAGTATCGAAAGTCTACCAACTTTAGCACAAGTACCTGGGAGACCTGGGTATTTTTTGGTAAATCATGTTTTTTTGAAATTATATGATGAAATATGAACATTTCGATCTAAACGACATAATAATAAAAAGA
This sequence comes from Erebia palarica, assembly GCA_964035005.1. Taxonomy (NCBI): domain Eukaryota; kingdom Metazoa; phylum Arthropoda; class Insecta; order Lepidoptera; family Nymphalidae; genus Erebia; species Erebia palarica. The sequence goes on from OZ035989.1 coordinate 18,117,392, forward strand.
TGAACTGGTTATTTTAATAAAAAATCACGAGTGCGATAATTGGGCTCCCAATAATAGTTTTTCTCACAAAAGGAAGAAAAGAAGGGGAAAAAATAATCGGACTGAAGACATCCGGACTCGAACCGGGCAATTTCCTGAAAATAAATCCTAGCTAGATCGAATTATCGCCCTCGAAACTCCCTGCATACTAGATTTCATAAAAAAACATTTATTTCAGCCGTTTCCGATTCAGATTTTAAACATACATATATATATATGTAGGTGTATTTAAAATCTATATCACCGTAAGATTGTAAAATCCGTTAGATTATAATCTAACTCGCGAAATTCTAAACTGTCGAAAGATTAGAATTTAACGCATTATTTTCCGGTAGATTGTATAATCTAATAGGTGTTTAAACCCGATAAAACCTAAGTGACCGGCCTGCGGCCGGGCACTACTTGGTTATTTATGTCGAACCCTAACCTAACCTACAAGACACAGACACGAAAACGTACAATCTTACGGTGACATATATATATAATAATATATATACAAGAGTTGCTCGTTTGAAGGTATTAGATATACAATCCAGTACTTAGCATAGGTATAATTACTAGTAATTATAATTGCGAAAATTTCGATGAATGGATGGATATATCTGTTAGTCAATCACGCCAGAACAGCTAAACGGATATGGGTGAAATTCGGCACAGAGATAGATTGTAGTCTGGAACAACACACAGGCTACTTTTATTCCGGAAACCAAAGCCAAAAATCCTCAATCAGCTAGTTTGGAATATTTTAATGACTCTGTACCGATAAGTATTAAATACGTATTTAACGCTGGAAGTTTAAGTATTTAGTGTCCTGCGTCGAAAGGTTTTTAACCTGAATATATTATGCGTAACCTCTAAGACGACCACTCACGAGCATTTAAATTCAATAATGCTAATATAACATTACTAAGCTTAGTTTCAATTATTCAAATAGGCCTAATTCGGCGTGTACAAAATTTACATATACCTACATGTAACGTTATAATTGTACACATTTCACAAGTGACCACTACGCCTAATGTCATGTCAGATTAACGCAAAGATAATCGATGCGGTCTGATTAGCTTTATTCACCTCAAAAAATCAAATAAAGATTTTATGTTTTTGATTTAAAGATCAATATCGCTTGGCGATAGCGTTTGTAAACGTTTATAGAAAATGTTGGTGTTATTTGTCGACTAAAACAAAACTATTTACTTTAATTGTGTGTTATTAGGTTGAGTTTGACAGTAAGGTCACAGGTATGGTGTTAAATGTTTTTATTTGTAGTTTCGTTTTCGTTGTTTTGAATGTACATCAAAAACATATGTGAGTCGTTACAATATTTGCATGTAATAATATAAATACGTAGTATAGTGCCAAATTACATTAGGGCTTTATATATACAAAATGTCAATAGAGGCTCAAAATATAATTATTAAAACGGTAAGTACACATATAAAGGCTATAAAGGCTTTTAATTAATAAAACGGTACACAATGTGACAAATGAATATAAAATCATGTATGCAAAATGCCAATATAGGCTTATAATAACTAACCTAATCTAAACCTACGCTCACGAGGTTTTGAAGTATCCCGTGGGATGAGCTGATATATATCGGCCAAAATCGGACCTCGAAATTATGTTATCCATTAAATTTTTGTGAGCACTAGTAGCAATGGAAATACAAAGACGTGTCGTTAAGCGATTTAGCGTTCTGGTACGATGCCGTGTAGAAACTGATTAGAGGTATGGATTTAATGTAACGGCCATGCCTTCCCCCCATGGTTAGCCCGCTACCATCATACACTACATCATAACTTACCATCAGGTGACATCACAGTCAAGGGCTAGCTTTTAGTGAATCAAATCAAATCAAATATTTTTTATTCAAGTAGTCTTTTAACAAGTGCTTTTGAATAGTCGAGTGAATCTACCACTGGTTTGGAATGCTGTTCCTACCGAAAAGAAATTCGGTGGTTGCTCTTTTGAAAAAAAATATATTTACATTAATGTGAAGATACAATATAAGTAACCGCAGTCCTAAGCATTGCTAGAGCGAGTCAAATCCATGCTCTTTTATCATTTAATCAATAGTATATCAATAGTTTATCTTCAATAGTATAATAAACTTTTTTCAGATTTCTTTTTAGATTTTTTAAACTTGTGTGAAGTCAGGTTGTGGAATTTTGTTCAAGAATAAAATGCTCATATAAAAAAAATTGAGCAACAACACTAGACTGACAGTGTGAAAAGTGTCAGTAAACCATTTATCTGGGTCCTCGTTACACAACCAGTAATCGAACAATGTTACACTCATGCGGCACTCATTTGTGCCGAGCACGCCATTCTGGGTAATGACTATAATGACACGTAATGTCATTATTCTTTAAGCTCTTTACAGTTTAATATTACATTACTTTAATAATAGACAGATAGCTGTCTATTATAAAATATCTATTAAGTATTAGTACATAATCTATTTTATTTTTATAAATTTTTAAATTTTTATTATTATAAATTCTATATTATTATTATTATATTTATATGTATCTCATATAATGATAAATGCTATTAAATGGACAACACAGTAGAACCTGTAAGAACTTATTTTTTTGACAAACGGCCAAATAAATAACACAATAATAACACAAAGTTGGAGTGACTTTTAACATGTGTTTGAAGTGTCAGAAATCGGGCTCTTAAGTATTCCTTAGCCAGAAAAACGATGTGCATTAAAAAAACAAACTTTAACTGCCATGCCCCTACCAAATTAGCCCGATACCATCAAGAAGAAGAAGACTGCATCATCATTTACCATCAGGTAAGATCGCAGTCAACGCCTAACTTTTAGTGAATAAGAAAAGTAATCAATTATTAAGATAAATTTTTAAAAAATTATAAAGTTGGATTTTTATCAGCTCAGCAGCAAAAATCTGTAAACAAGATACTTATTGAGATGAAATAAGATCTCCCACATTATACGTGAACAATAAAATATATAGGACGAACAGCAATAAAACTTTCCACATAAATCTCTGGTATCGCAAAACAAATTTTTCTCTCAACTAAATACATAATTCATACGAGATTACTTCGATAATCAGACGTGGTAGCTGCTACCGGTAGCGGTGGTTCTTCTTATAACGCCTCAAGCCATGCAGATACTCGCCAGAAATAATAGTATAACTTTTATCACCAGAGACAAGGAAATCGAACGGTTTTATCTACAAAGTGCTCCCGCGAATTGCAGTGGCTCCAGCGTTTTTATCAGGACGCCTGGGGCTCGAGTCCGCTCCTAATAATCAATGGAGCTACTGTAAAATGTACTGGCACAGGAATAATATTACAAAATTTCATTGTTTATTTTTACTTTTTTATATAGCAGGGATTCCAGAATATCATTGAGCCTTTTAGTTATGATATTTTCTTTGAGTTGATTTGAGTCTGTGCTTAAATTACAGGACGGATGACCCTTGGTGTCAGAAAGATTAACGGTGAAAGGATGTACAGGACCAGGTCCTAGTACACAAAGAGTTAGAGATTAAAAATGATGTAAGCTACACACATCTTTAATGACAAATTGCTGGATAATTGGATGTCACCAGAACTGAAGTCTTTACAAAACTTGTCAAAACAACAACCTTGCTAATGAAGAAAAACAATTGTCCGTTTTACCACATGCCCTGAATACGAAATAGACCTAGTAGGAAAGGAAATAGATCCAAAAGATAGTTTTAACTAAATATATATTGTAATAGTTAACTTTTTTTTATTCCACGTAAGATGGTGCTAACGTCTATTATTTGTAAGCACAAATGAATAAACTTTTACAGAGCGCCATCTATTGACATCTTCGTGAAGTTCTGTTAAAAATACTGAAGCTCATTAAAAATTAAATAATTTCATTTCCTTTTAATATTTATCTAATTTTAGTATTTGTTGTTCAAGTACAGGATATAATTCAAATAATTGATCAAGTTTCAGGCTCAGCCTTTCAGAACATTGGGAGTTCTGCGGTCAACTTTGGACGTTAGAAAATCTCCACTTTGAAAGCCGCCCATTTCGTCAATTTTAGGGGAAAAATTAAAAAATATATATTTTTAGACTCTACTCCTAATTATCTTTAAAATTATATAGTGCAACCTTATTAACGCTATAAAAATATATTACTTCACATTCGCTTCTATGCGAGCCCACTAAAATAAAGATTTTTTTAACTTTTTAAGCTATATTCGGCTGGAGACCATCGGTTTACATATTATATTTAAATTTGAAGTAATTACGTTCAGTAATTCAGAAATTATAAGGCTCTGAGAGACGGACAATTTTTTTTGGCAACCCTAGGACGGACAAGTGCAAATTCACTCAAGTAGACTCAGAGACCTTCGCTTCGCTCGGTCAATAAGGTCAATTTTATATGTTTTCGTAAAATTTTCCAAACAAGTCTTTTTCATGTCAACCCTGGATCAAAAAGTGACAGCATCACAAAATTTTACTACATCAACTTAGGCTGTGTTGTGTCCCCCTAGAAGACAAAATAGTAAGGACAAACTGAAATCGTATCAGATCCGTTAATTTGCGGCCGGCCTTAGGACCTCGCAATTAATAAGTTTCTAGGCGCCGGATATCCGACAGCCAGCTGGTCAAGGCTCGAGTTAGAATTCTGTACTACTTGGACTGAAACATTTCGCTTTCTCGACTAGAAATAATTTAGTAAGGGACTCTGACAAACGGTAGACGTATTGCTTTGTAATCTACTAATTCTGCTTCTATCTTAAACTTATGAAACCTTATTAACCTTACGTCATACCTATTACCATCAGGGTCATCTTAGGATCCAGGCTATTCAGAAATTTCCTAATTAAAAACTCTTCTAAAAATATGTACCAAGCGATGCGTAGATGTGGTCTACCGATATACGTGCAAGGTGGAGTACACTTGTTTATAATATGTCTCTTACAGAAGAACTCTTGTAATAAAAAAGAGCCTCAAGAGGCTTATGACGGTATCGTGCCAACGTGACACTCGGTGCCAAAATTATGTTTTAGGATTCTATGACGCCATTTCAGCACCTTGGGACTTTTCAAACTAGTCAGCCTCGCAAATCATTAGGCCATGTTCATTGCTTTACTAGTCAATATTAGAACTAACGATAGCAATAACATAATTTAAATCATTAACCTTTTCATTTTATCATGAACATGATACATAACAATATCTCACACTATACGAATATGGAGTTTAATATAATAAAATTAATGTCGCTCCACATGAAAAACTCAAACACATCAAAAACCAGCGTTTCATTAAGTTAACGTACAGTCTCATTAATTTAAAACACGACAGCACGAGTTAAAAATTAAACCACCGTATATAGGTGTCGTGAAATATATCTCTTCCCGACATAAGGGTTGCTATAGTCGAACGGATGGATAAACAAAAAAGAAAGTTCTGACTCACGCATTGACCTAGAAAGCTGAAATAGGGATGATGACAACTCAATCAAATCAGTCAAATCAGAACTTTAACAAACTTAAAAACGCACTTCTATTATGGAAGTTTGTACCTATTAAATTCATAGTTGTGACGTTATACAATTTCAAAGAACTTTTTTTCGTTAATCTATAGTTTAAAATGGTTATCAAACTTAAAACTAACCATGAATGAGAATATTAGGTCTTTTAGAAGACCCTCTATTTAATAATCAGTACGAAAGAATTTATTTCCCCATTTTGAATGATGGCAACGAATCCATAGTAGATTTTTAATTTAGAAAGTGTATATGTTTGTCTGCTAAGCTTTCACGGTCTATTTTTGCAACTGTCTATGATGAAATTTTGTACAAAGATATGAGAATCCCAGGAAAGGCCAAAGCCAAGGCGATTCAAGAAACCTCAATCCACACGGAAAACACCTACATGGGACACATTTGTTCAATTCCTACACGAGCCAAGTGGCGTGCGGTCGCTAATTACCTGATATGATCTGAATGTTTAAATATTTAGCACTTTTAAGTCACCGAGGTATGTCACGACTTTAATGCAGTTAAATCGCAGCTCCTACACTTTAAAGCAGTTACACGCTACGTTTGCGGCCACCCCAAGACATTTTGATGTATTCGAGCGCTCGCGGCGCAGATCAGAAATAGAGTATCCAATTATGATGGCCGCCTCTGCCAAGTGGGTAGGGTTTTAATCAACTCGTAAGAGAGTTCATGAAGCCGAGAGTTAGACGATGAATTCGCATTTTATTATCTATCGTTTCTTTAATCTTATTTATCTCTTTTTTCTAATAAAATGCTTATTGCCGAGCAAAGCTGCTATATTTTTTAGCTAAAAGTGTTATTTTTAATCTGATGAAAATATGCTCGCGAGGATGCGAATTTAATAGGTAGTTAATGCTTTCTTAGATGGAAGTCTGGGAATTTATAGCCCCTAATTTAGGGACGTGTGGCCTAGTTGTAACAACGCATATGAATCGATTGCGAAGGTTAAGCAACGTTAACCAAACTCGGTAACTAGATGGGTGACTGAATTTGGAGCTCGAATTTGGCCTTTTCAGTTCTCCCTTGACTCGGAGAATACGTTAAGCCGTCGATGCGATTATTATCACTAACATCTGATAATAATCGCTACAAAAACCTAAGAATTTAAATACTCGAGTGGTATGCGGAAGGACATGGGAACCCACCGTATTATTATCCCAAGAATATTTTCACCAAAATCGGTTCAGCAGGTAGGCCGTGAAAGCGTAGCAGACAGACAGACACCTTCGTATTTGTAATATTAAGTATGGGCACCACTAACTTTATCTTACTTTACTAATATTAGTAAAGTAAGATAAAGTTAGTGGTGCGTTCCCAGCATCGAATTCCGGCCCTTCCGTATAAGAAGGTCTTTAAACTTCCTTTTTTTTCCAATCTTTAAACCAGTTTAATCACATTAATTTCGCTGAAAGGTTGAGTAACCTCTTCCTTTTGTAAATATGCTTTAAAAACCGCAAAACCAATACGAGTACAATGCGCCCGGCGGAAATTGCTCAAATAACTTGAGCCTCCATAAGCGGCTGGTGACTTGTCGTTGAATTTAAAGGCTTTCGAGAGAAATTATAGAGAAATTTCAATGATATACGAACTCCGAGATACGATAGATAGGAAAAATTTGGTGTACTTATACGAAGCTGAATGTAAGCCTTTGCTTGTCAGATTGGCACATAACGAATAATAAGAAAATGTTGAATCTATACATCAAATATGAAACATCAATCAAATCGTATTCAAGTAAGTATTATAAATGCGAAAGTTTGGATAGATGGGTGTATCTATACACCCATCTATCCAAACTTTCGCATTGTATGGATGGATGTTTGTTACTTAATCACGCCCGAACGGCTGAACGGATCTGGATGAAATTTGGCACAAAGATAGATTATAGTCTGGAATAACATATAGGCTAATGAGTTCCCGGAAAACTAAGGAGTTCCCGCGGAAACCAAAAAACCTCAATCGTGATCAAATCAGAAATGAAATATGTTTTATTTTTTTCGTTTCAGGTACATTATCGTTCTGAAAGAAAGAAAATATTAAGTATTTAAGGAAGCATTTATAGCTACTTGTAATTTGTATGACGACATTCTTGCTATTGATATGGTTTAAACACCTAGTCACTTTTCAATTCAATTTAAAAAAGTGCTAGCCTAGATCATAAACTAGGGCTTGTGCCGGAACTATAAATTGCTTAGTTATAGCTTACCCAGTTTTCTGATAATTAATAAGTTGGATAGCATACACAAAAAGCTCCTTTTTATTCTGGGAAATCAAAAATTTCTCACGGGAATTTCCAAACAGCAATTCACGCGGACGTATGGCAAAATAATATAAAATGCGAAAAATTTACTTGCAAGATTACTGATACAGATAAGAGAATTCTCCTACCCATCTTTGTTTTACGAGATTTTATATCAATGGGGGATGTTTAAAAAGCTGCAAGCGTCATTTTCTGGGAAACGACCTTGAATCAGGGTCCACGGAGCGCATTATAATTCGCTCAACGTCACCCGCACCGGGTCTTGAGACAGTGACTTGAAACGTGTTGTGCGCTCTAGCACTTTGTGAAGGGATTTTCTATTTTTTTTATTTATAGGCTAGCACTAGCACTAGGCTGAGCACTAACTACCTCGTTAGTCTAGTGGTTAGCATGTTCGACTGCGGGCGATATCCCGGTTCGAGTCGGGCCATAATTAAGTAATGGGTTTTTCTGACTACAAATTCTCAGTAATGGCCCGGAAGTCTATTAAGTAGTTGGCCGTGTTCCACCTGCGTGCTTCCTAGAGCACGTTTAGCCGTCGGTCCCGGTTATTATCACTAACATGGTAATAGTCGTTAAAGAAAGCCAACTCGCATTGGAGCAGCGTTGTGGGTCTAAGCTCTGATTCCCTCTCACCTACGAGAGTGAAGGCCTGTGCCCGGCAGTGGGACTTAATAGGCTGTAGTGGGAGTGGCACTAAGCTGACACCTGCTGGTAAGTGATGATGTAGCCTAAGGTGGAGCGCGCTTGCTTGTAAGATGCCTTGTCACACTTGATTTAAAGGTTACTAGTTAAAGTGGAAGGGAAGCGGAAAGCAGAAGGGCATTGCATATTCTAACTGTTAAAGTACGGCAATGAAAATATACATTGACAACTTGATATTATTATGTACTAAATATCTGATGCCCGCGACTTCGTCCACGTGGATTGAGGTTTTGAAATTTAATTTTAAAATTTAATTAAATTGGTTGAAAAGATGGGTCATTAAAGCGTAGCAGGCAGATAGACAGACACAATTTCACATTTATAAATTAGTATGGATAAAAGTTTTAAAATATATTAAGGAAAGGTAGGAAGGTGCTTAATAACAACAATTTTTAACAAGAATCGAGTGTTGTTACATTAAGTATTCGGCCATTAAAAACTTTTTAATCGAACATAATTAGCAAATAATTTCTAAGGACGTCCTTCGAAATACATAGTTAGGACGAAGTTCGCGTATGAATAAATAAGGGCTCTGAAACGCGGTGCAATTTGATGGCGACGGTTGATAGACGATCCGTCAATTCTGTGTACTAGTAATTATTATGATTAATACGTTTTAACTTGTTACTGGGATTTGATGGAAAATTCATACGTTATTATTGGATAGGAAGAATTATTTAGTTGTTATCGAGAATCAATGAAAATCGTCATTTTAATGCTTTGTTTATTGTATTAAATCTATTGCAATATTATAAATGTGAAAGTTTGGATGGATGGATGGATTTTTGTAACTCAATCACGCCAGAACGGCTGAATTGATCTGGATGAGACTTTGCACAGATAAAGATTATAGTGTGGAATAACACATAGGCCAAGACTTAAAACTTAATAACACTTTATATCCCGGAAAATAAAAGAATTCTCGCGGGAACCGGTAAACCTAAATGCACCCGGACAAAGTCGCGTGCATCATCTAGTCATGTATATTTTATTGCATTTCACCAATTTCACCGAACGATTACTAATGTCCTAAATTGAACTGTTTATCCAACACAAACAGCGGATGTTTTTACCGGTACACAGCCGCGGGCGACACGTGTCCAGTGGTGTCCGAAATAATGTGCGTAGTAACTACTAATACTAGTTTAACAATGAACAATAATATTGCCCAAAACATATCACAATAACCTAATTTCATAATTCTCTTTTCGAGGAAGAAAGAATCTAATATGACTATTAATACATAGATTGGTAGATGATAATTTAGACAGAATAGTTTTTTTTTTTACAATCCACTACAAGTTAGCCCTTGACTGCGATCTCAACTCATCTTAAGTGAAGGTGCAGTCTCAGATGGTAGCGGGCTAAATTATAGCAGTTATATTAAACCCATACCCCTATTCGGTTTCTACGAAATAAATTAAAATCTAAATTAAAAACTAATTATATTTACAAAAATACATCGTTAATGGGCATGGTGCCCAAAACACTGGCGCTATTACCTCGTTGAATGGCAAGGCCATTTGGGCTAAATAAGCAAATAAGTAATTTCGAGTTATATAACGCTGACAGTTATTTTTCCTTGTTTTTAGCGTTATATTTGTAAGTTTTAATATGTCTTTAACCGAGCGAAAAGGAGGTCTTCTAGTCTACATGGGTGGATTAATAGCACATGCCCACCTGTTTGTCCGTCCGTCCGAACGTCCTTCCGAACTAAACTTAAACTAAAACTAACTTCTGAATTAATTAATATAATTTCTTCAAATTCACTTAAGATGCGCTTAGGGCGCTGCTGATAATCAAACTTTACTCACAGCATAGCTTTCGACCAATTCAAATAAAATTCTAAGTGCTCATTTTAACCTCTAATCGAGGCCTAAATTACATTTTTGTTTCTTTTTATGTAAATTATATATAGTTATTTTTATTTTTGTAGTCCTCCTTCATCTTATTATTTTATTAGTGTAATTTTGTAAACTTATGTGAATGTACGACTTTTAATTTTGCATGATTTAAGTTGAATTACGTGTGTACCTAATGCCTAAGAAATTTATCATTTTTTATGCTTATAACATGTAATTCTGTTAGTAGATCAACAGAAAAAATAAGATTAATTCCTAATTTATTCCAACGCTTCATTCGAGCACCCAAAGGCAAGCATATAAATACCTTATTAAATTAAATAGCACAAGTCACCAACAATTAAATAATAAGCGTCGTCGCAGTAACAAAACCTTAGTTATTATTGTAAGAGTTTCAAGAACGTCTTAACACGTACGCCCGCTTCGTTACCCTGTCTCCAGTACCCAAATGAAGCGTGAAGATTCATTCATACGAGAGTATTGTAGCACGGGCTAAAGCGGGCTACATACAGTGCAATTTTTCCAATCCACCTTAGGCTGCATCACCACTTGCAAGCAAGTCTGATTGCAGCCAAGCGCTGGTGTATATGTATGGTATATAATTTAAAAAAATCTTTTTCCATTTAATTGAAACAGATTGGAACATTTTTTTTGTAATACAAATCGATTTCAAACTAGAACTAATGGTTATTCTACTCGATATTATGCATGTGTAAAAGTTATGAAAACGTCAGTGGCATAGTCATTGACTTTTTGAAGTGAAACTTCTTTAGATCGTTTCGTTGTGATTTGAAAACTCATCGAAACAAAAAAGTGACACTAAAAGAGGATACACATTTATATGATTTAGCTTGCGGGAGAATGAGATAGAATACAAGTTATATTTATCTCATTCTCTCGTAGGCTTTTTTCTGAAGTTTCACTTCTGCTGTGTGTGAATTGCATACATACAGTTTTTTTTATAAACAAATGCGATTAATGGAAAGGGGTCTCAACCCTCAGGAACACGACGCAGAGAGAGAAAATCAAAGCTCGTTTTAAAGATAAAAATCGAGAAGTGTTCAGTATTCCTATAAGTAGTTAGGTACCTATCTAACCAAGGCCATCGTGTTAAGGCGGGCTACACACGAGCAATTGATGCAACAACACCTTTATCCGGCAATAGGACGCTAGTTATGTGTGGTTGTTTGCAGGAGCGCGCGATGCGAGTCACGTACTAATCTACCGCAGTTTGCTCGTTGTCGGCACCCGCTCGGAATGCTCAAATATGCAGCATTCCTGCTGGCACAGAACAAATGTAACGCCGGTTTATGGTGAGCAGTGGAAATTGAGCTTAAACGCGACTGATTGGTTGAGACAAAACAGACACTATCCTTACTTTCGATACTAATATTATTAATGCGAAAGTGTGTATGTCTGATTGCTACGCATTCACAGCCGATCTCCTCAACCAATTTTGATAGAATTTGGTAAAGAGGTAGGTTACATCCCGAGGAAGGACATAGGCTACTTTTATCTTTTGTCTGAAAATTAAAAAGTTCCCGTGAGAATTTAAAAAAACTTATTCGTATTTGTATTTTACGTATTCGTAAACCTTCTATTCAACTATCACAATTTTTTGACATATGAAACATCCCTATAATTTGCGAATTAAAATTGAAACGTGAAATAAGTAATTTCACCTAATATCCCTTGCCTGTGATCGAACTGACCTCTATAACCCATATATACGTTACAAACATGTTACTAATGTACCTCGGACTGCCAAAATTCATTAAAACCCAACTATTAAGAGAGAAATCATTGGAAAGTAATTACATACCCTCAGCACAGTCATTGTAGTAAAGTCTCTACCAAGGACCCCATATATTGTAACCACTAAGCGATGGATAACTCAATATAACCCTTCTAATCGATTCAAGATCAGCCAACGGCTTTGCTAAACTCCACCCTTCGGAGGGTAGTTTTAATTAATTTCAAGGACACTCGCTAGTTTGCTAAGGTCTGACAGGTTTAGGGTTCCACTAGTACCCTAAGATTAAGCTGTTAATTGGGATAAGTTTCCCTGTAATAAGAAAATGGCTGGAGTTACTCGTAGTTTGGATCGGTAGGAGACACGCAATCCACCTTATGACGAGAACTATGATTAAGTACCTTTCCTAAAGGGTTTAAAACATAGAGGTATGTACTCTATAGTTTAGAAACTAATCTGGTATATAAACAGGTTTTCGTTTTGTGGTTTTTTGGTTCTGACGGGAACTTTTTAATTTTCCGGGATAATCCAGATCCGTTCTGGCGTGATTGAGTAGCAAACATCCATTTATCCATCTATCCTATACTTTCGCATAGTATTATTCGCATAATATTAGTATAAATTATGATTTAAACCATGGAAAATACTAAAATCTAATTTAATTACTCTAATGAAATGAAAATGAATGTGAACATACCAAAAGACTTTGCATACTTTTTTAGAAAATTTAAAATCAATTAGCTCTTAACAAAACTGTCATTAGTACTCCATCTGGTATACATACTGCCAACGCTTGGAGCCATATTATTTTATTATTGTTGACACTCGTGTTTTAAAATTATCATCCTTATTTTAATAACGTCAAGGTACACGTGACTTATAAACTGTCATTTTGAACATTAGTCTAGGCATAAAGCTAGTAGACCCCAACAATCATTCCTCAGGCAACGAAACTTTACAGTATGATAGAGTATCGTAAGGTAAACGTATATTATAAATATCCACCAAAAAATCAGAAAGTAAGTAAGGTGTTTTCATGCTATACCCAATTGTTAAAGCAGGAAGGTACATTATCGCGTAAACGCAGTTTAGAATTCATCATATAATCGGTTTAAATATCGATGTTCTGCATGATTATTTCATTTGATATTTCGGTTTTGAGTGTAAATGTACTACCTACTATTATTTTAAAAAGAAATCGAAAAAATATTCAGTCATAAATATTAAGTTTTAGGTATAAATACCTAAATTCCGGATGATTTTTTGGTGGATATTTTTGTGTAAGTTTTGGATCATCCAATACTAAAACCCTGCCAAGTTTCAGCGGCTGAGGATTTAATACGGGGGTCTCCATTCAACGGACCGCCCCATTGCCTAGACTATATTATAGCATAAGTATTGCTTTGTGCGTTGGCAGTATTGCTCCTGGTTTACATACTGCCACCAAATGCATCTTAAATAATAATTAGGTACTTACCCTCATCTCTCAAATCAAGGACTCATAAAATAAAGACCAGTTTTCTTTTCTTTTTTGGGTGGTAAGAAGCCACAGCCGGAGCTTCCCACTAAAAAAAAAAAAGTGCTCGCATAGAGACGAATTGGGTATTATAACGTAGTCTACTGAACCTCATTCCAAGTCTCACAAGCCTACGACATATGGGATGCCGTACATTCATACAAAAGAGAGAACTATTCGCCGGTCAAATATGTCGGTTACGCATTTACATCATCCAATATTATGGGCGGCCACATAGGCTTGGACCAGACGTACGGTAATCCGGTCTGACTCAAAGTTCCACAAACTTATCTGATCCGGTGATTGCGTCGCAGTAACAATAATAAAAAGAAATTTAAACACGCATAAAAATTAGTTCCAATTTTGGCCACCGGGCCAGATAAGTTTCTGGGAATACAAATCTTCTTCTGCCTGTCCTTATCCCATGAAAATTCTAGCAAAAGAAGGAGAGAAGAGAAGTTACTATGCAAAAGAAGTGTTATTTCAAGACCATTTACAAAGTTTATGCTACAAATGTTAGTTATTGTGAAATATATTGCTACATGCTCAAAATATTAATAATAATATTATACGACGACCTCTCCAGAGCAGTGGTGAGTGCTATGGTATTTTAGCGTAGGCTCCGAGTTCTATTTTCGAGTTCGGGCATTTATAATTTCAGAATTTTCACTGGTCAGGTCTGGTGGGAAGCTTCGGCCGTGGCTAGATATAGAGAGTAATATAGGCTACTTTTTATATCGGCAAAGTAATTACTTCTCTTGGAAATTAAAAACTTATTCCATGCGTACGAAGTCAAGGGCATCATCATTAAATGGGACCGAACCGGAATGGTACCGGAATCCACGCAGTCCAAGCTTTACTTCCACCCTTTATGGAGCTTACCCCTAAACTGTAAAACCGGGTATTTCTTAAATTGTTCCATGAATAAAAATGCAGCAATAACTCTTAATAGCGGTCAAAATATGGCCGGATGCGTTCTAGTCGTATAAAGGTGTGCTCACATTAAACAATAGCCTTTTTCTTGCCCAAATTGAGACACATATATTTATAAATCGTATAATTTATATCGACTCCAATTAAAATGCAGATCTGTGCAGAATACTAATTATACTATAAATTAGGTATGATGCATACCAATTTACATGTTATCCTTACAGTATTGGAAAACACTTTTCTATTCTTATTGGCTTTTGAGTAGTCTCGTTTCAAGTAGATTAAGCTAGCCTAGACTTTTTGGTCCGCATTGACACATTTTATATGTAGTCGAACTAATAAAGTTATAATTATGGACTGGTAAATCGTATTTTAACTTAACTTAGGTACCCACTACTATTTATAGTTACTTGTATTATCCATAAAATATAATCAAATCCGTACTTAAAATAGGTCTTTACCTATGAAATTGCCGTTTTGTATTGAATAAGTGAAAGTACTTATTTTTTCAAACTTTTTTATTTCTGTTATTCGAAGTAATCACCCATGCAATCGACGCATCTTTGCCAACGCATTGGCAGTTTATTGATGCCCTTCTTGTAAAAATTAGCTGGACGGGAGGCAACAAACTCTTCAAAGGCATTTTGTACTGCCTCTCGGGAATTAAATCTTTTACCCACTAAAAAGTTGTATACATTTTGGAAAAAGTAATAGTCGGTAGGTGCAAGGTGAGTATGGCGGATGAGGAAGAGCTTCCAAACCCGGCTCTTGCAGCTTGGAGACTGTCTGTTGCGCAGTATGGGGTCGCGCGTTGTCGTGAAGGAGCAGTGGGGACGACCGATTGACCAAAGCTGGTTGCAGATGTGCAAGCTTCTCCATCATTCTCTCAAGTTCTTCACAGTACACATATGCAGTAATGCTCATGCCGTTTTGTAAAAAGCTGTGGTGAATCACACCCGCACTAGACCACCAAACAGTGACCATCACCTTTTTAGGGGTCATTTTTGGTTTAGGGCATTGTTTTGGTGCTGAACCAGCAACTAACCAACTTGCTGAGCGCTTTCGACTGTCGAACAGAATCCATTTTTCGTCGCACGTAACAATTCGTTTCAAAATTCCTTCATTTCTTTGCCTGTTGAGCAGCGCAAGGCAGGTCTCGACGCGTACGTTGCGCTGGCGATCGTTAAGGTCGTGGGGCACCCATCTATCAAGCTTTTTTACCTTGCCAATTTATCGCAAATGGATCAATATTGTTTTGATGCTTACATCAAAAGCTGCTGCTAGCTCAGCTGTAGATTGAGTTTCGTCAGCTTCCACAATCGCCTTTAATTCATTATTGTTGACCAAAGTCTCCGGACGACCACGAGCTTCATTTTTCAAGACAAAATTTCCAGAACGGAACCGGGAAAACCAATAACGGGTTGTGCGTTTTTGATGTTACGTGCCGTTTGTGTCGCGTTGGTGCCACGACGGAACTCATATTCCATAATTATACGAATTTTTAAAGTATCCATGGTGAAGAAAAATGTTGAAATGTAATGAAAATACAACGCTATCAAAAAAAAAAGACTGAGTTTGTAAAAAGAATGTCATGATTTTAAAACAAAATTAATTTGAATTTAGAATACAGAGCCATTACAAACTTTTTTTATTTGAAATGACCAGTACTGAAGAAAGGCAATTTCATAGGTAAAGACCTAAATGAAAGTGTGTGTCTACTACAGTTTCACAACCCATATTATCAACCGATTTTGATGTTTGGTGCAGATACAGGTTTCCTCTCAAGGAAGGACATTATCATGAAAAATTAAAGAAGTATAGCGGTAATAGTAGTAGTACGGAGTAGCACACGGATGAAGTAGCGGACAACATCAAGTAATTTCATACCTTTTTGCCAGTAATATTGAAATCCTGTGCAAACCATTGTACCCGCGTCTTTATTTCATCCGTCCAAGCGCTGATCCCTCATACAATATGTATGAGCACGCATTTTGTACTTAACTTCATAGAAGGTATAGCAAATGCTATAAACGCGTTGCTCCGATACGCTTAGCAAAACCCATATCATTATGTTTAGAGTTTTAGATTTACACACTAGAAAAGATGTAGACTTTGCTAACAGACAAACAAATCAACTGTCGTTGGACCGAATTTTAATAAGAGCGAAAACAAGACAAAATGTCAGCACAATAAATATTTGCGTTAGGAACAATATTTTGCCCTGTCGCGTAATGTGCTTGCTAACATTTTTATCCGTAGTATGTTTTCGCCCTAAAAAGTTTGATTCTACACAGCCTTTGTCCGAAAATAGGCTGTGTAGGATGCAAGCTAAGATGATAGCGTGTTACACGTCGTGTTTTTTTATCCACTACAAGTTAGCCCTTGACAGCGATCTCACCTGGTAGTAAGTGATGATGCAGTCTAAGATGGTAGCGGGCTAACCTGTTAGGGGCATGGCAGTTATATTAAACCCATACCCCTATTTGGTTTCTACACGTCATCGTACCGGAACGCGTAATCGCTTGTATCATTATTATATTGCTATAGCCCTACACATGACATCGTATAGGGCTATAGCAGTTATGTCAACAGCTGTTATAATACCCCTTATTCATTTCTTCACGACATCATATCAATTTGCTAAATCGCTTGGCGATACACATCTTTATCGATGCTGGAGGGATAGAGGTTTGTTACTTAATCACGCCAGAACGAACGACAACACGAGAGAACAGATGGATGAAATTTGGCACAGAGATAGGTAATAACGCCTATTTATGCTACTTTTTATCCCGAAAAATTAAAGAGTTGCCTCGGGAACTGTAAGGGAAAATCTAGAAGTAGGTATTAATAAACGCTTAATATATTTTTACTCTCATTTGGAACCTGCACGAGTGAATGGTCACAACGTGTAGCGGTTCCACGAGAGATTTAATATAATAAGATAAAAGTTAGCTAAACATAAAGACAATATTCATTTGGTCTGGCCACGATTGCTATCGTTAAGCTCTTAATCAAATTGTGATCTCAACACAAAAGTATTCAATAATCGCTGAGTCTGCCTGCAGAAGACTGAATAACCATCGTCAAAAGACTCGCATTTATACTAACAATTTTCAATATGGGGTCCGTATCCCCAGATTAAATCGAATGACATGAAACGAGTCAAATTGACTAATATTATTTTTCCTGTTAGATGAGATATAATGACAAACAGTAATAATGCTAACAGGAACCAACCCAAAAAGATTTTTTTTTAAATTAAACATCACAATCCACGCGGACGGAGTCGCGGGCATTTGCTAGTTATATGTAATTTTTTTTTTGTTTTTTTAATTGGCTTGCTCATCAGCTAATAGTTAAGCAAGTAGGGACAGGAAAACACCGCAAAGTTTCTATTTTACTCGGTACTCATTGATTATTCATTACAAGCCAAAACAATGACTAAACCTTGAGTGATCCGTCTTCGCGACGTGTGGTCAGACGGACAACCTATCAATCATCTACGTATGTGTCAAAAGTGAGTCATATTCACTTGGAGTCAATTTTATTTTTTAAAACTGCTTTGGCGCTATGATTGATGATTTCATCAAAAACTTAAACTCCCAGAGGTTCAACTTTCTTGGATCGATCTTGACCTGTGACCTTTGAAGTTCCGATAGGTATAAGAACCAGCCAGATTCTAAATGGTATCAGATTTTTATAATATCAAATAAAAAAAATAAGCGCTGTTGTCTTTAAGTATGAGATCCTTAGTTCTATCCCCGGCAGGTTCAATTTGGGAATTTATAAATTCTGAAATTCCTCTGTTACCTACAGAGGAATTTCAAGTTAATATGCACCTCGTATTTTCAGAGTATTAATGTCCTCTCGACTGAATATCGGCTACGACGGCCAATCTCCAGAGAGATTAGTCATCTGTGCGGGATATATTATAGTGCTCAAGGTGTGTGCACAAACCACCAGTGCACTTTCTGTTCCATCACTCACATAACCCGAAGGGTGAAAAATCCGACACCACCGGAGAGACATCAGGCGGAGGACCGACGGCTTTACGTGTTCCGAGGCACGGGGTTTTCTTTTAAATTATTATTTATACTATCCTTCTAACATGATTAGAAACTGTGTTTTCTGTCTGTTGGTCTACTCGTACATACTAGTTCTCACTCATAGTAGCCTCTCGTACTTTCATTCTTCATACTCAATCTTTCATTCATACGTATCGTCTTTCACAATATGGGTGGGTTACCTTCCTAATTACTACTTGTTGTATTGGCTTTTATTAAATACTTTTACATACAATACAAAAACAGTGATACACAATGCTTATATCTAATTACATTAACAATTTTTTATACACGAGATTAATTACTATACAATATATTATTGCTAATTATTATCTTCAATTACTAGAATAGGAACCAGGACCTCATCAGCCGCAGTTGAACATTCTAACCAACGAGGTAGAATATTCAGAGTTAAGTAGCATTCAAATACAGCCACAGCCACTGCAAACAGGTCGCAATCGGATTGAATATTGATACGACAGATGGTGTATACCGATATAATTAATTTCGCTCCGCATCGGTCCTAGTGACCCATCGAAGCTATTTACATATTTGGACACCGCTTTGGCACTGACACTGTATTCCATAACCGTTTGCGCGGCACTGAGGACCGGGTATAACTGACCCGCTTCAGCTTGGTATCGTATTCCAGTGTTATAGCGCCATTTGGAGGGTTGAATTGGCCACTTAAGCTCCAAATTGATAAGATTTCAAATTAGATAGTGATAATATTTCGATACCTAAGCTAAGACGTACCTATCTTACTAATCTTACTAATATTATAAATGCGAAAGTTTGCATGGATATATGGATGTATGGATGTTTGTTACTCAATGACGCCCCAATGGCTGAACGGATCTGGCTGAAATTCGACACAGAGATATATTATAGTCTGGAATAGCACATAGGCTTTTTATCCCGGAAAATTAAGGAGCTCCCGCGGGAACCATAAGACTAAGTCGCGAGCATTACAATTTCGCTAGTTAGATTACAATCTAACGGTTTTTGCAATTGTACGGTGACATATATACTTTATTGTACACCATAAAAGAAACAGATAACGAACAAGAAAACTTAAAACGGGTACATTAACGCACTCTTATCGCTAAGTATATTATTTCAACATGATATTTTTATTTCAAAATTACATTTTTATGTCACGTACCTTGACGACCCCAAAATAAGGATTATAATGCTAAAACCCGAACGTCAACATGACTTTGAACGATAGTAGTATGCCCCCAGAGCTTAATTTTCACGTGTTTAGTGTCTAAATACGTTTAATTAGGGGCGGCATTTAGGTCCTATTGTCAGAGCTTTGCGTATTCTGATTTATGCCGAACTGCACTTGGCCGGCGTGGTTGACCATATGGTCTGCAATGTGATGATGAAAACACCTTACAGAAAAGAGCCATTCGTTCTATTTATAAACTCGAATCACGCGAATCTCTTCGTGATAAATTTAAAGAGATTGGTGTAGGTACTTACGCTACCTTCACAATAAATTTACAATAATATAGTCTTTGTCAGGCGGAACATTAATCTTTATAAGCGAATAAGTGATACTCACAATCGATGTACTAGAAGCCGCCATAAGCTTGTAACAGCATCATATAGTGTGCGCAAGGTGCAGAAATCCTTTGTGGGGTCGATTGTACGCTTTTATAACATGGTTCCCAAAGAGTTTCTAGATTTGCCATTACATAAATTTAAAGAAACTGTTAAACAGCATCTGTTAATTCGAGGTTAAAACACTGTTGATGATTTTCTGAATGACAAAGTTGCATGGAAGCAACCGGCCTCGCATCCAGTGACCCACAAGTCAGTGTAATACTAATTGTAACGTAATGTATGTGTTGTATTGTTTACTTTTGTAACTTTCTTCCTTTTTAAGAAAAGAGCAACTGCGGAGTTTCTCTCCGGCTCTTCTCAGTAGAATCACTTTCCGAACCGGTGGTAGAGTCTTAACGTATCATAAGTGACACAAATTGTCCTACATGAAATAAATAAATAATCATTTACCTTGCATTTTTATTATGATTGTCCCACAGAATGACGTGATTAGTAAAAGCACCCCTAGCAGAGTTTCTCATGCCGCCTCGCACTTGACTCAACAAAGATGCATTTCGAAGTCGGGATTAATATTTAAATAAATATTTATACAGCCTCGTCACACAGATTTAAATATCAGTACCGTTGACACTAAAGTGGTATAAGTAAACTCAACAAAAAAATAATATAATTGTTTATTACACGACATAAAGTCTTTAGCATCAACCCATCGCCGCTCTGAAAACAGAGCATAATACATCTCCTCTCAGAATGAAAAGGCTTAGGCAATAGTCTACCAGGCTTGTCAAGTAAGGATGTGCTATCTTCACATACTACAGAGAACATTCCGGAGAAATCTTAAATTATGCAGATTAGTTTTTTCAAAATGTTTTCCTTCACTGTTTAAAAATGAACTTTACTCGGGATTCTAAAGGAAACCGAGGTCTTAGTTACTATACTTATGCTATCTATGAAAACAAAGCTGTTCTCATGACAACAATTATCATTTTGATGGTTTTAGAATATATGACAGGTTTTAGTTGAGAAATTGGACTAATTAATCACGGGACGCGTGATATCGGCCATATTTGCCTTACCCCTCTATTAATACCAAAATTAATGGCGAAAATTTGCAGTTTGCCATTAATAATCCTATTGTGTTGTCATAGTGATCGACTTTTTCATGCACTAGTGTCAATAATTGGACAGAAGGCACTCTCTCCTCGCCTCGCAAAAGTTAGTCGAACGTGATTTCATACGTTTTTGTTACGTTTCCTATCCCGTGTTTATTTCATCCAAGGTTGAAAATGATCAAACATTTAATGTTAGCTTAATTTTTGTGGTAAGTTCTTATTTTTTCAAAAAATTTACTTATCTCACTGTGGTCCGTGCTAAGTGCTCACTCACAGATGTCGCCAGAGAGTCTTAAAACAAATGATAGTGCTGTCATGGCCGCTCCACCAAATCACTTTTTAATGTTAAACACTGTTTTTAACGTATTTCGGCCGCCCTTGTTGTGTTTTAATGTTTTTTAAGTGCGCAGCGCTCACCGTTGCTTGCTTCATTTAATTGTTTCATTATTTTAATATGCTAGGGTAACTATAATAAATGGTATATTTTTATTTACAGGACACTTCTATTCTTCATGAGGCGAAATAATTCGGCGACTTGCGAATCCGGTTCACTCCCGTATGTTGCGCAGCCAAGACTTTTATCTGCACTTTGCGACCAACGCCTCTCTTTCCAATAATTTGTCCCATCTAGGTGAGTTCTAGGAGTTCGTTTTGATGATCTCCCTGGCGCAGTGTTGAGCACTGTTGTTCAACACTGCGCCAGGAGAACATAGGAGTTCCCTGCGTCAATTTGGGCATTTATAATTTGACTGGTCTGGTGGTCTGGTCTGGTGGCTTCTTCCGAGGCTAGTTACCGCTCTACTGGCAAAGGTGTACTGCCAAGCGATTTGGCGTTCCGATACGATGCCGTGTAGAAACCGATCAGGGCTATGGGTTTTTAATATAACTGCCATAACACTTACAGGTAAGCCCGCTTCCATCTTAGACTTCTTCCGTCTAAAATCATCTAGTTTCATATAATTTCATTTCTATTAATACTCTAATACCCTGCATCATAATATTATGTGCAAATATGTAAATAGTGAAGGAACAAATAAATAGCAAGGCATTTCGGTCGTCAAAATCTGACTACTAAAAATTTACTTAAATAATGTTAAAAATTGAGAACACTAGAAATGCTTTAAAATCCATCATCCGTTTGTGAACGCCGACAGCTCGTTCAGGAGTTTCAAACATAAATGGTTTTACATTTCCGAGCATTGATTAATTGATGCCCTCTTTAGCGCAGCGGTATGGTTTATCAATCCTTGGAAAAGAACCTGGGTTCGATTTATTATTGTACTAAGTATTATTTTTAATTAGGGTATATATCGGGGTCTTTTGCATCACATTTTTCATTAGTGAGGGCCGAAACCTATTTCTATTAATTGTAGGTACCTAACTATAGGGGTGTCCAGAGCGGTGGAATCCTAGATCCTTACGTGACTCGGGAACTAAATGAAATTGATTTGGGTCTGTATATACTTAAGTCAGACTTTTATACCCAATTACGACTACATATAAAACCTGAGTTTGTTGTTTGAATCCCTATTCTAAATTCGAATGTGAGTTTATTTATTTGTTACGCTTTCACAGCCCATCTGTTAAGCCAATTTAATCTGCTAGTTAAAAATAAAAATAAATTACAAATTGTCGTAGCCATGGATCTAACCTATAGCTATCTATGGCCTGCTTAATCAAGATGCGGTCATAGAACTTCAACAGAAATACATAAACAAAAACGTAACCCTTCTTTATGGCTTTGCAGTAGTCGGGTAGCAATACGAAGAAGACGACCTCCCTTACGCAGTGGTGAGCGCTGTTGTCTTAACGTGCGAAGGTCCCGAGTTTGGTCCCTGGCAGGGTCAATTTGGGAAATTATAATTTCTGATTTTTCTCCGGCCTGGTCTGGTCTGGTGGGAGGCTTCGGCCGTGGCTAGTTACCACCGTACCGGCAAAGACGTACCGCCAAGCGATTTAGTGTTCCAGTACGATGTCGAGAAGAAACCAACCAGGGGTATGAGTTTAATATAACTGCCTCGTTGGTCTAGTGGTTCGCATGTTTGACTGCGACCAACGGAGTCCCGGTTTCGAGTCCCGGGTCGGGCCATGATTAAGTGTTGCGTTTTTCTGGAAATTCTCAGTACTAGCCCGGAGTTAGGAAGTTGGCGATGTTTCACCCCCGTGCCTCGGAGAGCACGTTAAGCCGCACTAACATGATAATAGTCATCAAACCCCGCCAACCCGCATTGGAGCAGCGTGGTGGGTCTAAGCTCTAATTCCCTCTCTCCTATGAGTGTGGACGCCTGTGCCCAGCAGTGGGACGTTAATGGGCTGTAGTGGTGTTAGTGGTGGTGGTGGCCATACTCCTAAAAGGTTAGCCCGCTACCATGTTAGACTGCATCATCACTTACCATAAAGTGAGATCGCAGTCAAGGCTTATTTGTAGTGGAATCGACACGGCTAACCCCGTAATCAACCATACAAATCCCAAAAGAGTAAGATTACTCCAGTAATTGTACACGAGTAGAGAACGCGTAATACCTAAGCAACAAAAATCAAATATAAATAGCAGATAAGATAGCAGCAATAACTCCCCGCCGAAGACAACACACACATCCATTACGGAATGTTGTTATTAACTCCGCGGCATTTGTCTCGTATCTTATCTTTATCTTTAACTTTTACCCCTTGAGGGTGCGTTTCCACCAGACATGTGCTTCGTTGCTAAGCTATCGAGCTGTGTAAAACCCACTATTAGGTATAATAGCTTATGCCCGCGACTTCGTCCGCGTGGAATAACTTTTTTAATTCCCAAAGAAAATCTAAATTTTCCGGGATAAAACCTAGCCTATTTATCCCTTCAGGTACTTAACTATATCCATGCAAAAAATCACGCCGATTCGTTGCTCTGTTGTAGCGTGATTGAAGGACAAAGCTACAAACCAATAAACCAACAAACAAACACACTTTCGCTTTTATAATATTAGTATTAAGTATGATTGTCGCTTTAGTACGAGAAATGGTTCTAGATGGCGCTGCAGGTTGTAACTTTACGCTCGAAATTTAGTTTAATAGACGTTTAATAATATACTGAGCCATCAACCAAAACCGACCAAGGGCAATCCAGTACTTAAACATTTTAAAGAACATTCTTGTGCTTCAATTTACTTAACTAATCTCAACTGTCAACCGTGTGATATTAATAAATAGATGATGCCCGCGACTTCATCCACGTGGATTAATTTTTTGTATTCCAGCGGGAACTCCTTAATTTTCCGGGATAAAAAGCCTAGCCTTAGTCCTTCTAGTTGGGATAGCCTATGTGCTTCCCCGGGATACAACCTATCCCTGTACCAAATTTCATCAAAATCGGTTGAACAGATGGGCCGTGAAAGCGTAGCAGATAGACACACAGACACACTTTCGCATTTATAATATTAGTATGGATTTGGAGTACGCACTCTATTTAAATATGGTCACAGCTTAGATCGTTAAATTAGATCAAGCGCTCCTATTGGTGGGTTTGACACATCCTTAGCTTAGCGACGTAGCACATCTCTGGTGGAAACGCACCTTTATTCCTGTCATGTGATGTAATAACTTTATCTGTCCACATTATTCATCTTGGTAGACATTGCTGCTTTAATTAGAATGTTCTTATTTTTGTTCTTTCCTTAGCGGTAATGGTTGAGATTTTTTTAAATATCGTTATCTTTTGATTGTATTGCGATTTTTGCTTGCTTGAGCTTTTAAGCAATAAGACCGCCTTTGCGCCCTTCTGTATTGTTCTCTTATTTAATATGTATGTGTTTCAATAAAGACATTATCTAAATAAATAAAAATACCCAAAAACAAGGTTTATATTTTTAGTAAATTCGAAAGAAATTTGTCTGTGTAAGTATTGGTTAATTTGGATTTGCACTAAATCCAAACAAATTATCTCTAACTATAGAACTCTTTCCAAGCTTGTATTAATAAAAACATTTGTTCTAATATCAATATACCTATCAATAAACAAGTCACCCTCAAGTGACAGTTGCGCTTAATAAAACAATCGTAAAATCTGTTATAAGAAGGGGTAGTCTTTAAATCCCAAAACAACCTATAAATATTGGATAGAATCAGGCGTTACTTTGCGGAAGTTCATGATTTAGCAAGAAAAGATTACAACTATTTTGCTATAATCTTGTAATCTTTTCTTGCTACAACCTATAAAGTCCAGAGAAAACTTCGAATACAACCCTCGCTCATACATTCCATAGATAAGCAATACCTCAGGCCTCTATTAAACCTCCAGAGTCCTATTACAGAATTAAAAATTTATCAAACTCCTTGCAGAGGATACCCACTACTGCAACAACATACGATAAAGCTATTACGTAACATGCAACCTGCATACTTATTAGGGTACTTTCGTCCAAGACACAGTCCATTGCCTGTCCTGTATTAAACTACACGTAATTGCTCTCATAGAACCACTAATGCATAGTAAACGGATGGGGTATCGAAAAATTTATTTTACACTTTAGTCTCGGTATTAGCTAGCTGTAAAACGGGGGTATTTTGGGGTAGGGAAAGATTTAAAGGCTTTCGAGTGCGAACCTAATAGACGTATATTGCATTGAGGTCCGATTTATGGGGGATTTTTCTTTTTGTTTCGTGCGATTTATTATCAGGTGTACAGGATCGACCTTTTTAGTGCCTTTAAGGTGCTATTACGGGGTTTTATGTCCGGGGGTCCTGCTAAGATGCATTGGTATTGCAGCGAGAACGAGATAAAAATAAGGCTTTATGTTTTAAGAATTTTCAAGACTAACACTGCACTAAATTGGCTTAAAAGAATATTAAGGCTAACGCTTGGCTGCGATAGTTCCACAACAGCTAATCTTTACTTTTAGCAAACTTTTAATATAATATTTGAGGTACCTAAGTTACTCTAGGCATCTTCTAGGCAAGCGCACGCTACCTTAGGCTGCATCATCATCGTCATCCTCACTGCTGAGGGTCGTGATCTTTGCCACGGAGTATTTTTATTTACGATGTTACACCATCTTTTTCTGTCCGTGGCATGGAGCAGAGCGACGTGGACCGGTGTGCCGAGTGTGGTACTTATTTGGTCGGCCTTACGCCTAGGGCTACGTCTTCTCGGCCTCTTTCCTTCCAATTTGCCCGTTAGCAGCAGTTTCTCAGTCTGAAAGTCTGTCTGGTGGGAGGCTGCGACCGTGGCTAGTTACTACCCTACCGGCAAAGATGTGCCGCCAAGTGATTTCGCGTTCCGATACGATGTCGTGTAGAAACCGAATAGGGGTATGGGTTAATATAACTGCCATGCCCCTAACAGGTTAGCCCGGTACCATCTTAGACTGCATCATCAATTACCAATTACCATCAGGTGAGATCGCAGTTAAGGGCTAACTTGTAGTGGTTAAAAAAAAATTAATCAGGGTTTCTGCGCGTAATGTGTCCGAAATACTTCATCATCATCTACCTTTCAGTATGTCATTTTCGATGTAGTCCTATCACATCACTTTCGTTGCTCATAGTTAGGAGTTAGGTTAGGTCGTCTAGTTTTCAATAAATACTGAAAATAATACACAATGGAACAATGCTTAATCCCCTATTCTTATTATAAATAACTAGCTGATGCCTGCGACTACGTCCGCGTAGATTGAGGTTTTTTGGTTCCCGCGGGAACTCCTTAGTTTTCCGGGATAAAAATAGCATATCCGGTATTCCAGACTATACACTATCTCTGTACCAAATTTCAGCCAGATACGTTCAGCCGTTGGGGCGTGATTGAGTAACAAACATCCATCCATACATCCATCCATAGATTCATACATCCATCTTTCCAAACTCGCCGTTATAATATTTATTTGATTTGATTGATATAATGCTTGATGCCCTATGAATCAATCAATCAACTCTTTTATTTGTTTCAGTTAACCTTACTCGCTAACCAGCTATAAGACCGAACTGTAGCCTAGAACTGTATTTAAATTGAATAAAATATGGGTGATGTAATTCATATATCCCGGCTTATACCTATAGTGAATGAAATCTATATGTAATCACAAGTCAATGGCTTTACGCCTCCGGTATACCAAGAGGCATACTACCACAGCCGTTCTGTTTCAGTATTGTTGACGTTCGTGTTTCAGAATAATAATCCTTATTTTAGGGACGTCAAGGTGCGTGACATAAAATTACATTTTAAAGTAATACTCCTTTTAGCGACGGTAACACCCCAGAGTTTATTTTTAATGTGCCACTACCTAATAGTGATTTAATCAGAATAGTTTCTTTTGTAACGGGAACCGGGTTTTTTATACCGGGTATTATTCGAGATTAGTCTTTAATATATTAGGCGATAAATTAGTGGATTTAGTGACGTACGGTTCAGTTCTGTCAGTGGATGTTATCTATCGTTGTTTTTCTTTTTCTCTATTTGGTACACGGAAACGGGAATGCTGCGTGGTATAGTTTTCGTCTTTTTATTAGTGTTGTTTTGTTTAACGGTATTGATCGTATTTTTGTTCTTTTAGGTAGGATTCTTTTAAATGTCTCCGTAGATGAATTTTTACTAGCTGATGTTCGCGACTTAGTTCGCGTGGTTTTTTTTTTTGAAAAATTAGCCTATCTCACTCTCCAGGTCCTTGACTATACCCATGCAAAATCTCGTTGATCCGTTACTCCGTTGAGGCTTGATTGAAGATCAAACCAACACACTTTTGCATTTACGAGTGTAATAATATTAGTATGATATAATGATATTATATTATGTGGAAAGTCCTCGTCATCATAAAAAACATAGTTATGGGATAGAAAACCTTTGCAAAAATCTTACTTCTAATTAATATTATAAATGCGAAAGTTTGGATGGATGTTTGGATGTTTGTTACTCAATCACGCCCCAACGGCTGAACGGGTCTGGCTGAAATTGGGCACAGAGATTGATTATAGTCTGGAATAGCACATAGGCTACTGTTTATCCCGGAATATTAAGCAGTTCCCGCGGGAACCAAAAAACCTCGATCCACGCAGACGAAGTCGCGGGCATTAGCTAGTAACTTAATAAGGAATTTTTTTAATTCGAAATCCATTTAAAAATCATTTATGTGGTAGAACAGGCATTTACAAAGTAATACAAAATAGGATAGGTATTTATTTTGTCACAAGGCGGTCTCTTTGCCTGCAACATTTTGAAAAGTGCCGTCAATTTAAACTCAGTATTGTTGGAATAAGTCTAAATTTAGGATCTGGAAGCCGGCTATATTTCTGCGTCCAGGCTAAATTTGAACGCCAGTCCGGGCATTCCGATTCGGTTTTGAAAAGGCAAGTGCCTCTTCAAATTTATCGGGCTGTGGCAATTTGAGACTGCGAGGGAATATAGTATTTAAAACCCATGTAATAGAGCTTTCATTCACGTTCTGGTTGTGACATTCTTCAGTTAGGCTATTGTTATGCGTTAATAGAGCTAATTTTGCTGTTTGAAGGCAATTAATTTAACTGATTATGTTAGATTTGACTAATTAATACATTATTAGTACCGAATTTCAAATTTGGTAGCTGTCATTTAAAGGCAAGTACGTCAGGGCATAAAGTCAACGACCTCAATTTACATAGACGGGCCCTGTAACACAAAGAATGTGAACTTATTTTACTAACGCCGTCTAGTCTGAAAAGCGGGACAGCGCTATGGCGGGAACAAGGACAGGCTTATACAGGTGAGGGGCACGCCCTAGAAGTATGAAATCAAAGGGCTCATCAAGTAGCCAAAATTATGTTTGTCGTCAATTGCAACTGGGCAAGTATTGCAATAAAAATAGATATATAATCAAAGCTTGGATCTTTGGATGTATGTAACATAATTTTATCTCAGATATTTAACGATTTAGCATGGAATTTTGAAACCTAAAACTACGTATACAAGTTCCATTACAAACAGTATACGAAGACTTCGAAAGTAGACCGATTCAGAACAATTTTGCGAATGAAAGACACAATAGGCTTAAAATTTTTCAAATTCAAATCCCTGAATAGAACAACACGGGCCATTTGAATAGTGATGTGAATTGAATCAATTTTTCAGTTCAACTCGATCTGATTGTACTCGATCCAGTCCGAGACTTGTTTGCCCCATTCGAGAGCTGGTTGAAGTGTTTCATCGCGAATGAGCAGTGAATGATACCGTTCTTTTATCTATTTGAACGATTGTTATGAGGCTCTTATACCGGGAGCGATTGCGAAATGGCTTTGTAAAGGTAAAAGCCTAGAGCGCTGGCTTTTATCTAGAACTCTGGACGTTTTATAGTCTAGAATACATTGCATTGTCTGATGGTTTTTGAACGTGAAATAAAGTTTTCTTGATTTATCGGCAAGGTTCTTTACCTTCTTCAGG
This sequence comes from Erebia palarica, assembly GCA_964035005.1. Classification (NCBI taxonomy): domain Eukaryota; kingdom Metazoa; phylum Arthropoda; class Insecta; order Lepidoptera; family Nymphalidae; genus Erebia; species Erebia palarica. The sequence goes on from OZ035989.1 coordinate 18,147,124, forward strand.
TATGATTTCTCCCACGGCCCAAATAAGTAAAAATTCCATCGTATTCGATCACGAAAATTTGACTGATTTTGAAAACTAATTTTGTTGTGCGTTCTTCTCAGACCGGAGCGTGCTTGGAACCCTCGTAGCTAGTTTGATTATAAGTACCGTTAGATATAAATTATACTAGCGAACTCCCGCGACTTCGTCTGCTTGGTTTGACGTTTTTAGGTTCCCGCGGGAACCCTTTAATTTTTCAGGATAAAAATAGCCTATGTGCCAGACTATAATCTATCTCTGTGCCAATTTTTAGCGAGATCCGCTCAGCCGTTGGGGCGTTATTGAGTAACAAACATCCATCCATACATACTTTCTAATTTAAAATATTTATTTGATTTTATGACGTTCAAAAAGTTTACAATGTACCAAATAAAAATCCTTCGACTTGGAATTTCACTTACTCCCATCACTTAAAGCAGTGTTGTTTTGATCTTGTTGATATTTTTGTTTCAGAATTATACTTACAATTTAGGGACGTCAAGGTACGTCATATAAAACATCAATGTCAAAATAAGCAATCAGCAATACATATGCAATTTTACTCAAAATGACAGTTTGATGTCACGTACCTTGACGTTTCTAAAATAACTATTACAATTCTCAAACACGAAAGTCAACAATAATGAAACAATATGTCTATAAGCGTTGGCGGTATGGCCCCAGATTTGTTACGAGCCCTATGAGACAAGAGTTTAGTGCAAATGCTTTTATGCGTCACATCAAATTGGAAGCAAATATCTCACTTAGTAACGCATAGCAGCACAAAAACAACGAAACAGTCAAGCGCGCGGCGGACGCTAACATGCGTCGCGTTATGCAGTGGAATCAGTTACTAGTCTATTTCAAAAGATGCAACCAGGGAGCTGGTGGGAGTGAGAATTTTTATACGACTGCCTGAAAAAAGGAGTATATTGTTTTCAGGGTTCATGTATGTATGTATGTATGTATGTATGTATGTATGTATTTATGTATGTATGTATGTATGTATGTATGTATGTATGTATGTATGTATGTATGTATGTATGTATGTATGTATGTATGTATGTATGTACGTATGTATGTATGTATGTACGTATGACGTATGTATGTATGTATGTGAGCTTGTATATTCCGGCATAACTTCTATACGTCTAAACCGATTTTGATAAATGAGGTATCGTTAGAATCCCTAGCTTATTCCGGGTAACATAGGCTAGTAAAATTAAAAAACAAAATTTATGGGGTGACCATGGTCCCGCATCAAAGACTAAGTTGAAAAAAGATATTCGAAAATAAGATTAACTATATCATCATCATCTAGAAAATGATGAGTAGATTCCAGAAATATATAACACTATAGTTCAATATCCAGTGATTCACAAAAAAATATTATTTATTCTTTTTAAATATTAGTTCGTTTTTTGGCAGGGCAGTCGTGTTTTTTGAATTTTTTTAATTAATGCTTGTATAACATCGTGATGCTAAATTATTCTTACAGGAGCTATATTTTCCAACAGTTCCTAAATTATAGCTATGTACAGCTGAATGGTTTTGAACAAGTGAATGAATTAGCTCGAAGCTCGGTTATCAGTCTACTATCGCCGATTATTTTCCTGACTATTAATTTTAAATGTATTATTACAGTGAACATTATAAGAATATAATGCCGAAAGATAATTTTATGGATTTTCTTATACACCATTCTCAATTTCGCCCACAGAAGCTAAAAATTTTGTCGACAGCTCCCAAATTACAGCTATAAAAAGCTGAATGGTATTGAACGAGTGAATGAAGGAGTAAGGAGCTCGGTCATCAGTCAACTACCGCCGGTTATTTAATGGTCTATTAATTTTTAAAATATTATTACAGTGAGAATGAAATTAATATTATGCCAGAAGCTAATTTCATGTATTTCTTACATCACAATACTCAATTTCGCCATGGAATCTAACGATTTTATCAACAGCTCCCAAATTATAGCTATAAACAGCTGAATGGTTGTGAACGAGTGAATGAAGGAGCTAGGAGCTCGGTCATCAGTCAACTAACGCCGGTTATTTTCCTATCTATTAATTTTTAAAAATATTATTACAGTGATAATGAAATTAGTATTATGTCAGAAGCTAATTTCATGGTTGTTCTTAGATCACAATACTCAATTTTGCCATGGAATCTAACGATTTTATCAACAGCTCCCATATTATAGCTATAAACAGCTGAATGGTTGTGAACGAGTGAATGAAGGAGCTAGGAGCACGGTCATCAGTCAACTACGGATGGCCATTATCCTAAATGGGATCTGCAATCGTTCGGCCGGTCTCGTTCGACGAGAGATTACTGTCACTAATTACACAGGCCCGGGACAATCTGAGCTGCGTCATTATTTAGTCGTTTTGAATCGACGATTGATACGGATAGTTCGGTGGAGTTTGTTTACTACATCTTATTTATTTTCGCCCATCTCGATTTCGGTTCATGATTAATAAAGCACAGGTCTGCTCTCAGAATGAGAAGGGCTTAGGCCATAGCCACCACGCTGGCAAAGTGTTGAGTTTTGCTTTTCTGCTACCTCCATGCCCCCTATAGCATGCCTTCGATCATACTATAATCATATACTTACTTAATATTATAAATGAGAAAGTGTGTTTATCAGTCTGTTCTTCAATCACGCCCCAACGGAGGAACGGATTGACGTGATTTTTGGGATGGATATAGTTGAGGATCTGGACATATACTTTTTATCCCGGAAAATAGAGCAGTTTTCACCGAAATAAAAAAAAACTAAATCACGTGGATGAAGTCCTGGGCATAAGCTAGTAGACTATATATTATAGACTTTTGTTCTAACACCTGATAATTACTAACTCTTTCAAATAACTAACAGCTGCCGCTATAACTTTGCGAATGATTGATTCTGATAAGAAACTGGAAAGGATAAAATATTTCTAAAACTTGTAACACAGTAACCTACTAATCCACTGCGAGTGTTGTATTCAAATAGTGGCTATCCCATGTGTCACAGCTATTGCGTCGTCGCGTTCAGGTGCAGGTAGGGTTGGCAACCATACTTTATAAACACGTATCGTATTTTATTTTTGATTACTTTATACTTTCGCATACAAATAAAGTATGTGAAAATACTGTATTTTCAACCTTTACTGTGATGCGTAAAACAAAATACTCATTATGTGTACTGAACTATTTAAAGGTACACATAAGTTATAACGGATGATGGAAACGATTTATAATTACTGAACGAAATGTTAGATGTCAGATGTGGTGTTGTTTATGTGACAGGACAGGTGACATCCTGACATAAAAACATAAAATTTGGAAAAAACTTTTTTTTCTTCCAAATACTTTATTTTTTTCCTATCTAAACCATTTTAAACGTTTTTTTTGTCAAAAAAAGTTGGCAACCCTGGGTGCAGGTGCCGTCATCATCATATGTGAACGACATATTGAATGCGGTGCGGTATTCCACAACTATTCCGATTCTAAATAGTGCAGAATAGCACAGTGGTAACAAATAATCAATTCAATCCATTGCTAATTTAGGAGTTTCCGCGGGAATCGAAAAAGAATAATATGGTATTCCCATCAGGGCAGTTCTTGTAGGTATAAAATAAGTACTGGCATACTAGGTACTACATAAAAGCGTTATAATAATCCAGCACAATGAAAAAGCGTCCATAAAATCGGCGGAGTGCATACAATAACTAGTACATACGCGGTTTAACGGCCACTCGTCAATTTGTTCGGCTCATACATGTATGCATGAGGCGCTGGGGAAAAAGACACGCCAGCCCACCATACACGCGTTCAATACAACTTTGTAAACATTGGTTAGTGCTTTGAATCCTCAACAATGCTCCGAAACAAGTTATTGATTGGCTTGCGACCGAAAATAGATTCATCACTTCATCCCGGCCAGGAGTCTCCTCTAGAATGAAAAATATTAGGTCTTAGTCCACTGCACTGGCCAAAAGTGGATTGGCAGACTCCATAAACCTCTGAGAATATTATGAAAAGCTTTTGGGCATGCAGTTTCCATCACGATGGTTTCCTTCACCGTTTGTCGCAAGTGATATTCACGTTCTTAAAATCATTAACGATTCGAAAAGTTAGTAGCCCGAGGAACGAACCCTCAACCCTCGGTGGGTTAGGTACCGGATGTTTAAACCACTAGGGCCTTGGCTATCACTATTCCGTCAAAATCAGTAGCGCAGATGGATCTTGAAAGCATAGTTAACTTTACTTAATATATCAAATGCGAAAGTGTGCCTGTCTACACTTTCGCATTTGCGATATATTAAGTAAGGACTACCTACCAATACATCATGTGTTGTGCATATCAAATGCTTAAAGAATTACATCAAATGGTATCCGAAGAAATGTATAAGGAATTTTCAATGGAATTGAATTGGATAACTTAACACTAACCCTTTATTATGGCAAATTAAACGGTTATTTAGTAACAAATTCGTAACAGGTGAGTCGTAACGGTTGCGCGGGCGCATCATCTGTTAAAATGGCGGAAGGGACAAAGGAATAATAACAGGTATTAACGTTCCTTGATATCAACAGGTACGCTCGAAAAATGTTACTACTTGTGCTCGAAGTTATTATTATTATTATTATTAAATTCTTTATTGCATAAACAAAAAGGACTACACAAAGGAAATTATTTTAACATTACAAACACAAGGCAACCTTATCACTAAAGTGATGTCTGCCAGGAAACCTACATGACCGTACTTGCTGTGAGATGGGAAATTGCATTGAATAATCATTAATACATAAACGTACATTCTATTATGTACATACTATAAACAGATACAAATTATACAAATTATAAATATTATATACATAAATATTAAATTACATATGACTAATTTACGAATAATAATAGGAACAAGTCGAAGTTATTCTAATATAGGAAAAATAAATTGTGTGTGTCAGCTCTGACGCACGACTGGAGTTTACTCCTTACGAACGAAAAGTGTTACTATGGAAACAAACATGATGTAACGTAAAGGAGAACGTTTGATTTTACTTTCCATACATTTTCATACCCCGGGCTTATATATGAAAATCGATTCTTAAGGATTAAACTCTAAAAATTACTTGCAAAGCTATTATTATAAACATATTACGTAGGAGAGACTCTAACTAACCAATGCAAAAATTGACAAAAAATTAACAGGTTCCATATAGTTAACTTAATTTATCATTGTCCGAACTAAATCTTATCTCGAATCGAAAAATTTGTAACAGAATCGGATTAGAATTTTATCAGAGCTTTGTCAAATACCTACTTAAATCTCGAAACGTTAACGCTAAAATAATCTCACACTTTTCAGTTTCTTTCGAGAATCAATAGTAGCGTCCGTCTTCGTTATGCACAACAATTCGTCGAATTTCAACCGGCTACCGTAAGATTAAGGTCCGAGAGACCTCTGTAATTACTGTTGGACATTCAGAGAGTACTTTTGTCATCACTAACGGACTACTGTTATAGTCACTGATTACAGAGGCAAAGGGACCCTTTAATATGGATTCGGAGTTGTAAAAGGAGGTATTTTAAGTCATGAGTTGTGCCATTGTGGGTGCACGGTTGTACAAATTCCAAATTGACCCTGCTGGGGATCGAACCCGGTACCTCCGCACGTTAAGACAACATCACTCATCACTGCGCCAGGGAGGTCGTCAAAGTGGGGCTAGACCTTAAGGGTTGACGCATACAGACGGAGTAGGGTAGTTTATTTTTTATATGGACTTCCACGTTTTACGGAAATAAAACTTAGTTTGAATGTAAGCAGAAATCAAACCATAACCGTGCTCTCGGTTTTGCCGGTGGTACGTTCCGCCTAACAGCACTTGGCTATATTTAGTCCCTCAAAACATCAAAGTATTTAATCTGACACTTGACCTTAGCTCGGAGGCTTTCAAACTTAAACAGGGGGCACAAAGGCGGTCAAGTGTGAACCGTCCCTCATCAATATTATTGTGTTACAGTCAATAACTAAATCTTCGTTACTCTTAGATGAGGCGTCTTAATTTGATTATAATACTTTTGAGTAACGATTTTTAGTCTTCGCCTGTCCGAGAGTGAGAATGAATTTTTTTGGTGGGAGCCTTCAGCCGGGACTAGTTCCCACCCTACTAAAGATGTGCCGCCAAGCGATTAAGCGTTCCGATGCGATGCTATGTAGAAATCGATTGGCGGTATTGGTTTAATGTCCAGGGTGCATCATGAGAAAATTCTTGCGACATGGCGTAGGACAATATTAGTCGGGTTTGAACTAGAGCGCTAGAGATTTGAACCCTGGACCCCCCGGAACGGTCAGAGAAATACTTTAGTAATATTACTCAAAATGGCATTTTGATGTCACATACTTTGACATTCTTAAAATAAGGGTTATAGTTCTAAAACCCGCAAGTCAATGAATCTTATGGCTGTAAGAGTTGGCAGTATGGCCCCTGGAGTCTGAAGTCATCTGCACCGCTACGAGAATATTATTTACTAGATTAATTGGGTCGAAGTGGCATGGTTTCACATTTTGGCTACAACATGCACGATGCGGGTCGGTTATTATCATTAACATGATTAATGATCATTACTTTAATGATAGGCGAATATGGAATCACGAGGTAGGTATTTCCTGTATCCGTGCGAAATGTCAATTTTTTTGCATATTATTTTGATGAAACACCTAATGGATTAAGCTCTACTTATATGATCAGTAATGGGTTTTTTTGGGTTGAATAAACATTGGTGGTTTTTGGCTGTGATACTAATTATATTTACTTATGGTAGAGTCATGTCATAACCTGGTAATATGAATATGACTTGTTTATAGTTCCGAAAAATGGTCTGACCCGGTGACAGTGACGATTATATTAAAAATAAAATAAAAACAAAAACTAAACAGGCATAAAAATTAGTTCAAACTTTGGCCACCAGATAAGCTTGACGGACTATATATTTCACTTGCATTTCTAGATAGCGCCCGCGTTTCTCCACGTGGAATTAGAGCCAGTGAAGTATCCCATGTCCTTCCCTGGGAAACAATTTATCTCTGTACCAATTTTAATTTCAGTTGAACAGATAGGCATTGTATAGACGAACTGACAAATACAGTTTCGCATTTATGACATCATACAAGTAGGTATGGATTGTTTACAAGCTTGCGGTCGGCAATGATACCACTTTGACGTATATTAATGCGTGTTTACCCTACTACAAAAGGAAAGGTAATGTTGTCGCCCGAAGCGTTACTTTTAATAGACGAAACGAACACAAAATTTTGATGCCTTTTTATTTATTTTTCAATTGTCAAATATAAATTTAAACGGTTTGGCAGATTTTAATAAAAAAATAAGTGACTTCTGCAGACTAATTATCCAGCAATTGAAAAGCCAGTATAAACTCAAAAAATATTATTGACAAGAATTATTGCTCACACAGAATATTTCGTAAACTTTTTTGTAAAAAGATTGAATGAATCCATTTTAGATAGTGAGCTATTACTTAAACTCGTGAATAACAATTTTATGAGTTTTTATACGATTGCAATGTCGGGTCTTAAATGCCATCAAAGAAATTTCATAAAACCTAATTTTCCCTAACATACCTATTAATACATGCATAGCCAAGCAAAAATATAACGTATGGAGAAAAAATTAAGGTTACATTTAGACTGTAACAGTAAAATGCAGGGCGGTACGAAAACGCGGTTTTAATTCAAGTCGTAATAAAAATTTGCAATAAAAGCGAAAATAAATGGCGATTTAAAAACGCAACCGCTGCACCGGCGTTACTGCTGTGGATAGTCTAAGACCCGGTGAACGGTACTCTCATTTACACATTATTTATGACTGCCTCGTTGGTCTAGTGGTTAGCATGTTCCACTGCGGTTATCGAGGTCCCAGGTCGGGCCATAAGTAAGTATTGGGTTTTTCTGATAAGAAATTATCATTACATTGTAGAATTTGGCGGTGTGTCACTCCCGTACCTTGTAGGGTACGTAAAGTTGTCGGTCCTGCGACTTATCTCTCTCTGGTCGTGTCGGATTTGCCGTCCCATTGGGCTATGAGGGTAAAAGAACTGAGAGTGCACCTGTGTTCTATAATTATTATCTCCTGCTCAGATGCCTAATATCTATGGAGATTGGCCACCGTGACCAAAATTCGGTCAGAAGGACATTATTTTATTATTTATAATATACAGCACATCGTTTTAAAAACACAATTTAACATTATGTTGACATTGGTATTACATAAAATCATAATTTGCCAAGTATATTCCAAAAGTCCTGCAGAAAGAGTTCTGTATTTATCACTTTGTTTTATTTGTCCAATTGTCCCCTAAAACTCAGGCAATGTTAGTGAAATCGGGCACTAATATAAAGTATACTAATATAATGATTTTTGGACATCCGAATCAAACCTCTGGCTCTCGGTTTAGATTGTCGAACGCTGAGCGAGTGTTTTTAGTATTCGATCTTGTGCATTTCCCGGAATATCACGGGAACAAAGGGATTCTTCCCGGGATTTCCTTAAAACACCGCGACGCAGCTTTGGCTTGGCCAATCTCCTTCGCCTGTCAGATTTGCTCGCCGTTTGCGCAAAATAAATATTATTTGTGTATTTCTTCACAGTTCTTGCTATTATTCCTGGATATGTTTTCTTTTCTATGCTAGAATAAGACTAAAGGATAAAAAACTATCATTTACTTCTATACTTAATAATGCGAAAGCTTGGTTGGATGTTTGTTACTCAATCACGCCAGAATGGCGGAACGGATCTGGATGAAATTTAGCACAAAGATAGATTAGTGTAGAATAGCACACTGGCTACTTTTTTTTTTATGCCAGAAAATTACAAAAAAAACCTCGACCCAAGCGGGCATCAGCTAGTAAGTTAAATTTACGAAGTACTTATGGTCTGTGTTACAAATATACCTAAGATGTTATAGTTTACTGAGAAATATGCATATTTCATCCAAGGTCCATACTTAACTAAAATCAAGAATCTCTTTATCAGGTTTTTTATCCACTACAAGTTAGAGCTTGAATGCGATGTCACCTGATGGTAAGTGATTATGCCGGGTGTATCTATGATGATGCTTTCCGGTAAGCAGCTTTAAAGTCATAATTAATGGCTTAGCTCCATAAAAAAAGATCGGACTTAATTAAATATACTAAAACCTATAATTAGGAATACATTTTTATTACAATTTAGAGTTATCCGCGGATTAATTTACAAAACCTGTAAATTAAAATTTAAATCCGTGCTATGCATTAAATGCACATGGAAACTAAAGTAACTAATGCTTTAAATAACGACTGATAGCAGTAATATAATTAATTATAATCGATATTTATTATACATTTTATATCCATATAATCACGTTAACAATTAGTAACACTGCATTATTAGGAACCATGTACACCAACCCGTCACTTTGTGTTTTGTGAGTGTGTTTTGCTGAGTTTCTTGCCGGCTCGGCTCAGTAGAATAGTTTTCCGAACCGGTAGTAGTGTCTTAACATGTCATAAATGGTACAAGACCTACGTAAAATAAATAAATAAATTATTATAATTGCATGAATGCAATCATTACAATTAATTTAAAATATGATAGTATTAAAGCGAAACAGTCTTGACTTAATGTTGTAAACTTAAGGTTGATACTATGGACAGTATAAGATTATGCGAGTGAGTAATTCACTGATTTGCAGATTTAGATTTGGAGATATATTATAATATGGGCTTTTGATATAGACTGCACAAAGAACAAATTCTCTTATTTCTTTCCTCTAATTATAGGACCAATATTAAATTGAATAAAAAAAATATCGTTTTTTTTAGACATCGGGTCTCCTATTAAGTTAGTTGCGGGTTCGATCCCTGGGCATGTACTTCTAACTTTACGGAGTTATATTTGTTTAAAAAAAGTCGGTGAAGGAAATTGCCATTGAATCGTGAGAACTCCTGTATGCCCGAAAGTACTTCATAATGTTCTCGAAGGTGGAATAGTTTAGTTGAATAAAAAGCATTTGAGTTTGAGTTTTAGTTTTATGCCAGCAACGCAATAGAGGTTTAAGAATGAACGTAAACGGTCTCTTACAGCTCGCCATATAGACTGACTCTGAACTCTGATGAATTTAGCTCTGGATATTAAAATATTTTACAACGAATGATTATGATTGATTCGCCTCGGCTCACACTCGGCCCTCGCGCGGGGTATTAATTAAGAAACTAATGGGAAAAAGAGAAAAAGTCAAAATGGAGCGGACAACCGTCGACCTCGGGGAGCGTCGGCAAGGAAATTAGAAAAATATTCACTAAAACTTTTTAATTATGCCCTGGCATTGACGAGGGAATTTGATTTTATTTTTCAGTTTATTTTTTCTCGGAATCTTCTAATCTGTTTTACGGACGTGCAATTTATGAAACATCTCTGTTTACCGGTGGTTTTAATTTTGAGTTGTTTTATGCTAAGCTTACTTAAATATATAATAACTTTAAAAAAACACCACCACTTAACTTGACCATCGTGAGTGGCACCACATACAAAACAAAACTGGCATTAAAAAGACTATAGACCAGTTATCCTCTGACATCATGTCAGAGGATAACTGGGTACATTTAAAAAAAAAAAACTGAATTATAATAGGCTTATCAGGTTAACTTTTTTATCCGAAATCAGTTTAGTTGTATTTTTTTTCTTTATCTCTAATTCATTTAGACATTTTTGATTCCGTTTTGTTACTGATAGTTGCCCCTTGAACATAAAAACTGATTTATTATTATTCGGTATTTACCTATGTCAAAATAGAAAACTGATGGAATACGAGTTTATTTATAAAAAACTTTCTTTAAATTATTAGATTCCAATTCAGCGCGCATTTCTTTTGTGATATGTTTCTTCGGCGTTACAAAATTGCGTTTATCGAGTATCTAATCAGGTATAAATCTTAAGGGCCTAGATTGTTATTTAGGCCAATTTATAAGACTAACACACTCACAAGAGACTGTGTGACAGTCTTATAATCCCACCAATCTATCTGGCCCAGTGGCCAAAATTGGAACTAATTATTCTGCCTGTTCAGTTTTTGATTTTATTTTATTTTTAATATTTACTAGTGATGATGTAATCGGGTCAGATAAGTTTGTGGGACTATAAAACTCCACCAGTGAAAAGTCAATAGTTTAACAGTAAAAATGAAATGCATAATTGCGATCTCTGATTAGCTATTACTTTATTTCTATTGGATTTTATTTACAGTTGCTTTAATACTGCTCCAAATTCAGCCAATTACAGCGATTACGTTTATATCAATCAATTTATCACAATACAATGCTAGCCCCCCCTAGTGATCAGAGTAAATCTGTATTAAAATAATATCAATAGCGTCACAATTAATTTACAGTGTTACTTGTTTTGTAAACGGTACAGCATAGTTAAGCGTCGTTCACATCGGTACGTTATGACATGGGCGTTATCTCATTAACTATCTGAGCACGTCAAACATATCGCTGCGGAACAGCAGGATAACAACAATGGTACTGTCAAAACGCACTGCTAAGCGATCGATTTGATTTTTATTTATAAGCGGACTGTATTTTACAGCACTAGTGAGTTAAGTATAACTTTTTTATACGACTGCCTGAAAAAAGGAGTATATTATTTTCAGGGTTCCTGTATGTATGTATGTGAGTTTGTATATTCCACCATAACTTCTGTACGCCTGAACCGATTTTGATAAATGAGGTATCGTTAGAATACCTAGCTAATTCCAGATGACATAGGTATGTAAAACTTAATAAAAAAATGATGTGGTGACCATGGTTCCGCATTAAAAACTAAAGTTGAAAAAAATATTCGAAAATAAGATTAACTGAAGAAATGATAAAAATGATGAGTAGATTCCAAAAATATATAACACTTTAGCTCAATATCCAGTGATTCACAAAAATTCGTGGTAGTTTGTCATAGTAGTTTAATAGAAGAATGTTGTGATAAAAGGAGTACAGTTCAATTGCGATTGTTAAGCAACGTTGAACCAACCGGGTAACCGAATTTGGTAGTCCAAATTTGGCCTTTTCAATTCCTCCGGAGAGCACGTTAAGCAGTCAGCCCGGGTTATTTTCACTAACATCTGATAATAATCGCTTGTTGGAGACTACGCCTCGCAACCGGTTTACACGCGCGGGGTGCGGGCAGCGGGCGCGGGACATCGCGCACTCCGACAATTGCGATTCACTTACTGACGCGGCAACTGTGCGGATTAACTACTTTTTTATACAGTCCACATAATTCAATACAGTAAAGTTGATCATTAAAGGAAAGTTTAATCTAATCTTCAAGACTTTCTGTCGTCCTTCAACATACTGTCCTTAACATCGCTAAAACCTAAGAGGTGAAATAGTACTCTTAGTTGAGTTGTATGCGAAGGACCTGGGAACCCACCGCATTATTATCCCAAACAAAACACTGCCATTATACGATTAATGGAAATGGGTCACAACCATCAGCAATGAGGATTATGGCGCAGAGAGAGATGGCAGTTTAATTATATTAAGGCAAAAGGACTTAGGCCATAATTTACCACGCAGGCCAATCGCGGATTATAAATTTAAAAAATACCAGCTATTTTCAGTTTGCAATCTAATATCTTAAATAGCAGTTCCTCCCTTGCATAACAAATATATAACTCTAGTTAACTTATAACCGGTATCTAACTTTTATCTAGGTCTCAGTACTACAATGAACGGTTGTACCAACCTAACAGATAATTTGCGGTACTTTAGCTGCATTACCGCCAACATGATAGACGTAAACGGTTTTATGGTGTCGCTTTTACGGACCAACTGATATTATGACTGTAATACTTAACAAGTATGCAACATTAATCAAGGATATTGTTGTAATTTTGATTTTTGAGTTATAACATGGTTTCAAGCTTTTAGTGTATGTATGTAAGAATATTGGTTTTAAAGCTTTTATGACTTAATGGTGTAATGGTTAGCATGTTTGACTGCGGCCGACGAGTTCCCGGGTCCGAGTCCCGGGTCTGACCATAGTAATAAGTATTGGGGCTTTCTGTCTAGAAATTTTCAGTACTAGCCTGGAGTTAGGAAGTTGGCGGTTCCACTCCATGCCTCGGAGAGCACGTTACGCCATCGGTCCCGGTTATTATCACCAACATAATAATAGTCAACCCGCATTGGACCAGCGTGGTGGGAATAAGCTCTCATTCCCGCTCTCCTATGAGAGTGGAAGCCTGTTCTATCGGGTTAATAGACCTAACAGATCACCATTTACCGAAAAATAATACGTTAAATTGTAATCTTTCGACAGTTTGCAATTTCGCGAGTTAGATTATAATCTAATGGTTTTAACATTCTTACGGTGACATATATACTCAATGTTAAAAAGAACAATCCGAACAAAGAATGGAGTGGACTTAAAAACATACTCTAATTTGTTAATTTATCTAAAGATACTATCCGATGGATTTAGAAGCAAGAAATCAAAAAAATCTAATAAAAAAAATGTAATATTTGATCATTTTTGTTAAGTATGTGCTAAATATTAGGTACTTACCAAATTCTATCAAAATTGGTGTGGCACGCGACAGATATGCACAGACAGACAGCCGGCACATTCGCATATATTTATTATATAAGTAAAGATTTATAGGTATAGTTCTCTCTACTAGTAAAATTTCTCATGGCAAACGCTACTTGCTGATGATATTATCTACGGGCCCCCAACAAAAGTCTAATTGAAAGCGATTGAAGCATGAAATCCTCAAAATGGAGGGCGATTTTTTAAGAAGATGATCGCCTAAAGCCCATCTATTAATGGAGACAATAAAACGGTTGCCGGAACTTCAGGGTTGTCAAAAAATTACGACAAGACCATAATGTATCAATTTTCATTTTTAAGAAAGTGTTACCTAGATACGTACAGCATGCCATGTGTACAAAATCGATATTTAACTTTAGCATTTTCCATTGACATAGAGTATACTTAATGTTTAAATAAATAATTAATTATCTGTTACAATTTAAAAGGTCAATATTTTTAAAATAAATCAATTTTTAACAAGAAATTTTTGCTTCGTGGAACAGTGAATATACGAATTATTAGATTATTATAAATAATCGTAAATCCACAACAGAAATCTGATAATATCTTAACACAACGACATTTTAAAATTCATAGTAAGAATTACAGTTAAAGTCATAAGAATGAGTAAATCGAAAAGTCTAGTCGCGAAGTGTAATAAAGATTTTAACGATCATATTAGAAATTCAACTGCAAGTTACGACCATCGTGATGAATCGTGGGGGGAAATTAATACCTAAAGTTAGTTTGAATCAACCCTTTACTAAAGGGGTTTCAAAATAATATACTCAATACTCAATATCATTTATTCAATATAGTTACACTGTAGGTACACTTACTGACGTTAAAAATTACTTACATATAAAACATGATGGTGATAATTGGTTACGGTATCTTAAAACTAAAGCTACGAGGGTTCCAAACGCGCCCTGGTCTGAAAAGAGCCCACAACAAACTCAGCCGGGTTTTTTTTTCTTTTTATTATCACCATCTCACAAATCATCTTAACTAAGGAACTATCAGAGCCATAGAGCAAATCATTGCCACGCTTCCTTGTCGTTTAAGTAATCCTTTACATGGTAATAAGATTGTTCAATGAGTTTACGTTTTACATTAACTTTGAACTTATTTAGAGACATCTTTAACATGTCTTCTGGGAGCTTATTGTAGAAGCGGACACTGTTTCCAACAAATAAATTGCTAGTTTTACTAAGCCTAGAAGCAGGCATTACAAGTTTATTTTTATTTCTAGTATTGACATTATGACAATCACTTTTCTTCTTGAATTTATCAATGTGTTTATGCACGTATACTAAATTTTCAAATATATATTGGTTGTGCACTGTCATAATATTGATTTCTTTAAATTTATCTCTTAGTGACTGTCTTGGTCTTATATTATATATGGCTCGAACAGCCCTCTTCTGCAGCACAAAAACAGAATTAATATCTGCAGCATTACCCCATAATAATATACCATATGACATAATGCTGTGAAAGTAACCAAATTAAACTAATCTCGCCGTTTCTATATCTGTCAACTGGCGAATCTTTTTAACCGCGTATGCAGCAGAACTAAGCCTGTTCGATAAGTCATTTATGTGATGATATTCTTAAGTGTCTCTGTAGGACTCTACAGTTTTATTGTGCCTAAACCTCTTTCTTAGGGTCTAATTAAACTTATTCAGTTCCATGCAGCTCATGCAAACTGGTGTTTTCTATGGGGATTACATACAAATTTGCGTAGATTCAATGTTTAAATTGTAGGCATAGAACTTAAAGCTAGCTAATCTAACCTAATTACTCTATAATAATATGGTATCACATGTAAAGTAAGCTGTAGTTACTTCATTTATAGTTAACAATATTGACGTCAAATTCAGTTAATTTCAGTTTAATATTTTTTTTTGTTTTGATAAATTTTCAAAGTAAATAGAGGCAACCCTATGTCAGGTAAAGTATAGACGTCTACACAAAGCGTTTTGTCTAGAGATCTCTTAAGATCTCAAGGCTCACGACATGTCCTCATCCTTTTGTACTGTCTATTAATGAACTATAAAACTCGTATTTTGTCGTCTTAAAAATGTACAAAAAACTTCAGTCCATTTACAACCTTACCACAAAATTTTAAGCCTCAAAATCCTTGGTCTCGATTTTTTCATTTCCTTACTTAATCGGATTAAAGTTGATTACACTGAACATTTTTGAGCACCTTTTTTTATTTCGTTCACAGTTTATAGCTGAATAGAACGTGGGAATAAGTAGCTTAAAAAGTGCATTATTTTCGTTTGAGCAGCATAACTATTTGGCTGATAAAAGTTATTTCCAAAAAACCGACTTACAAAGCCACTGTAAAGTTAAAAATAATTTTCAGGCTTTGGAAGTCGGTTTTTTGGAAAGAATTTTTATTTTTAACTTTTTGTGTCAGGGTTGAGGAATTGGATTCAGAATTTATTATGCAAAATTTATTCAAATCGGTTCAGAAAACATGGAGATATGTACCAACATACATTAAAAAAAGTACGCGCTGAATTGAGAACCTCCTCCTTTTTTGGAACTCGGTTAAAAATAGAGCATTTTTTAATTTTTTTAATTCTCATATCTAACAAATAAATACCGGCATCAAAACTAGGACTGATACGTTTAGTTCAACCCGATTTACGATTTAAAGTCTTCTCAAAGAAATGCGTAATCGAAACTCATTGGTTCTTTAGAATATATTGTGTAAATTTTATAATAAAATAGTGTCTTCCCAACCGAAATTCGGCCACGGCGATCACCAGAGAGATTAGTTATCTGCGCGGGATATATTATGGTGCACAAGTGTGTGTGCTCAGGTGCACTCTCTGTACCTTTACTCTTATAGCCCAATGGGACGGAAAATCCGACACGGCCGGAGGAGAGTAAAGGCGCCGGACGGACAGCTTAACGTGCTTTCCAATGCACGAGTGTGAAACACCGCCAATTTCCTGACTCCGGGCTGGTATTGAGAAATACTTCATGGAAAACCTTAGAGAATCTTATGCAAATTTCGCGAATTTATTTTTCATTTATAGACTCTTAAGCTTAGATGGAATAGATTGGACGGGCATAAGAACATTTTCTATTCCACTCTTTATATAATTGGTGTAAAAATCATTGAAAAATATAAAATTCGTAAAAGAATCTTTGAGAAAAAGCGCTTTAAAGAGAATGTCAGTTGAGCTACTTTGTAACAACAATGTTGTAATGTAAAACTATAAAAACGTTAACTGTAAACAAAGTTAAATAAGCTCTAACGCTAAATTGATCATAATTATATTTTTCAAAACGGCAGCACTGGAACATAAATTTTCTAAAGCACGCAGCATAATGAAATTGTTATTCCTATAATTTCCCATCGAGTTCCCGGTATCAAAGCAAAGATTTATGCAGTTTGAGCGAGTTTATAAGGCTGTGTATTTTACGGTTCGCCGACGCGACGCGGCGCCGAGAAAAACCGAGCTCATTTTGTGATAAGCTATGACGTCACAGGTGCCGGTTATTATGACACTAACTTAACGCCCTATGACCATCTTATGTCCTAAACGTAACAGAAATCTTTCGGGACGTTTTTAATCCTATGATGGTCACCAAATAGTAGGCAAAAATTTGGAGAAATTTAATAAGAGCTGAAAATTTGTTCATAGGTATTAAATATCAATCAATATCTAAATGTACAAAAGGAAAAGGTGACTGACTGACTGACTGACTCACTGATCTATATAGACGCATATCTCAAAGCCCTGGACGGATCGGGCTGTGAAATTTGTATGACGCAAAGAAATAATTTTTGAAAATTCAATCCCCAAGAGAGTGAAATTTGTATGAAAAATGAACCTGACATGAGTACCTAGTGACTAGTTCAATTGACTAGCTGATTCATCTACTTTCAGCCCAAACTCTTGCACAAAGTGGAAATTGTGGAAATTTCGAACAGAAGTTCCCTTTATTATGAAGACAAGGAATGAGAATGCCAAAGAACGGGACTAACCGATATTCTTTTGAAAGTGTCCAGGTCAAGGTAGAGGTGGGCAGGGCATGTCTGTAGGACCAAAGATGATCGTTGGACCTGTTTGCTACTGAAATGGAGGCCACGTACCAGCAAACGAAACGTAGGAAGACAACCATCTCGTTGGTCTGACGACATCACCAAGCTTGCGGGGAAAATATGGAGGAGACTTACGTAACATCGGGAAGAGTGGCGTACACATGAGGAGGCCTATGTCCAACAATGGATGAAAAAAGGCTCATAAAGAAGGAATGACTAAGGATTTTTCGAAATTCTTACGGAATAGCGTAGGTGCTATACTGTGACGTCACTAGGAATAGATGTAATGTAGGAATATGTGCACCCGTAGTAAAAAGCGTAAACAGTGACAAAACGGTCATAAAATTTGAGCAGTTTACGTTTATCAAAGCAAACATTTAAACTCGAGCAAGTTTATAAGGCTGTGTATTTTACGGTTCGCCGACGCCGTGCCGAGAAAAACCGAGCTCATTTTATGATGAGTTATTACGTCACAGGTGGCGTTTATTATAATAAACGATACGCGGATGTGTTTTGAGGTCGCGTTTTAAAGTTGCTTTGTATTTCGTATTGTGCTTTCAAATATTAAGTAGGTCGTAAAGGTGGAACGCAAACATTTCTCGTTGATTTTTTGCGGGAAGTCTTTTTAACCATCCATGGTTAGATCTATTATTAAAGCGCATACAATTCAAATAAGAATTTACCAAAATCTTTAAGTCTTGAGCTTCTGCTGGCTTACTACCATTGCTTAAAGCAGTATTATTTTAATATTATTTACGCTCTAGTTTCAGAATTAAAGTCCTTATTTTAGGGAGTCAACAAAAATTACAAAATAATACTGCTATTAGCTATGGTAGTAAGGTCACCGGATAATGGTGCGGTCGTAAATTCAAGCAAGCACGAATTTTGAGTACGTGTCTAGAACGTGTCGCTTGGAAATAAAGTTGTTGCTGAGCCTACGCTTATCGGAAGACTAGCTGATACCCGCGACTTCGTCTGCGTGGTTAATGTTGTTTTTTTTATTCCTGCGAGAACTCCTTAATTTCCTGGATCAAAAGTATGCCTATGTCACTCTCCAGGTGCTCAAATATACTCATGCCAAAAATCACGTCGATCCGTTGCTTCGTTGTGACGTGCTTGAAGGACAAACCAACAAACCAACACACAAACACACTTTTGCATTAATAATATTAGTATGATTACTTACATAGGAGCTGGCGTAATATTTTACTGACAGTTTAAAATTTCATTTTGTCTTGTCTTACCATCAATCATGAAGGTGGAATGTAGATTTACTTAGATGTTATAATTTTAAATTTACCATTTTATCTTAATTTAAATGTTTTGTTGCAATTTATCTCAACTCTCTATTTTGATATCCCTCGAGCGTCCTCATTGAATAGGTTATTATAAAAAGTTTGAAAATTTTAAAAATGTTGCCTTACTGGGCGGTGAAAATCCGCCTACACGCTTTACCGCATAGATCATTTGTCTACCTACGCGGATTATAACGAATTAAACTTCAAGTTCTTTTATTATCATGGACTTCCGCAAAATAACGCCTGCTTCTATCCAATATGCACTTAATATCCAGTTATTGTGAAACTTTTATTTTTCAACTAAATAACATAACCACTGACTAGAAACGAACAGAAAGATCCTCGTGGTCTCGTAAGTATTTGCTGTTTCCTTTTGATTCCCCATCGGCTAGCCTCCTATATAATAACAGATAATTTTCTTCCTACCACCTAAGAAACTATTAACCCCCGAGTACCCCCTAACAAATGCAAGATGCACCACCCCTTAACACAAGATCCCGAAGGAATCGTTCTACGTGACGCCTCTTTATTATTACTGCCCACCCTTAAACAGGAGGGTGTGGTAAGTGAGTGGTAATTGTATGGGATAACTTAGATTGGGTTTTTAATTCCGTGGATCTGTCGAGGTGGGGAACTTTAATTTCGCCTGTCAGGCGTTGCGATTTGTTTTTCTAATCTCTCCGCATATTACTGGAACTTTTTCGGGTAATATTTCTGATAATGCTGACTGTTCATAAACTTTGTAACCATATTACGTAAAACCTGCTCATTCGTTGTTATAAACTGACACTAGCTGATTTCCCGCGACTTCGCCCGCGTGGTGTAAGTTTGTTTTATTCCCGTGGAAGCTCCTTAATTTTCCGGGATAAAAAGTAGCCTATGTCACTTTCCAGGTCTCTCCAACTATTAAAAATTCTATAATGTCCATAATATTCTGTAATAAACATTCTATTGAAATCTTACAAATATTGAACATAATTTTTACTTAGAGGCTAACTTACGCTTATAAAAGTTTACAGATAGAAGATACTATTAATGCAGGCTTATTTTTAAAATACTCTTCTTCTTCTTTATGAGCCTTTATTCATCCATTGTTGGACACAGGCCTCCTCATGTGCAAGCCAACAAAACTAAAAAAAAAAAAATACTAAAACCATACGAAATTATTAAAAATAATGCGAAAGTGTGTCTGTCTGTCTACTACGCTTTAATTTCAACCGATTTTGATAAAATTTGCTACAACCCAGGAAAGGAAATAGGCTACTTTATATCCCGAAAAGTTAAGGAGTTCCCCTGGGGATCAAAAACTTAATCCACGCTGACGAAGGCGCGGGCCACATCTAGTTACCTGGTACTTAATAAATAGGTATTGCGAAATACTTTTTCTGTGTTTTCGCTTTGCAATCATCTATACCTATACATAAAATTCAAAGTGCTCACTGACTGACTGACTGACTGACTTATATATCAACGCACAGCTTAAACCGCTGGTCCTGGAGCAATGAAATTTAGAGGGTGTATTCTTTGTGAAGAATGGGTATCCACTAAGAAAGGGTTTTTTGAAATTCCTTCCCCAAAGGTGTAAAATAAAAGGTTGAAAGTTTGCATGAAAGTCCGTCATTTTTCAAGTTATATCCGTGAAACTTGGTATTTTAGCTACCGGTTTATAATAAATAAATACGTGTTTCGCCATTTTTGAAAATTCGGCTCCCAAAGAGTTGAAATAGGGGAAGAAAGTTTGAATGAAAGTCCTTTAATTTTACAAGATACTTTTCAAGTCACATCTACGAAACTTAGTATTATGGCTTTCGGTAAAAAAGAAAGCAGGATGTGTCACAATTTTTAAAAAATCCACCCCCAAAGAGGTTAAATAGGGGTTGAAAGTTTGTATGAAAGTCAGTATATGTCATGAATTATATTTCATTATGTATATTTCAAAAGTAATTTTTCTAGCTATAGCCATGAAAATTGGTATTTGGGCTTCTGGTTTAAAATGATAAAATACGGATTTCACAGTTTCTTTTTCTATCCCCAAGGACGTCAAATAGAGAGTTTGTCCTTCTTAAATCACGTCGCAACAGACCAACGGATTGACGCGAATTTTTCACAGTCGAGTACCTGGAGAGTGACGTAGGCTTTTTTATCTCAGAAAATTAAGGAGTGCCTGTGGGAATTAAAAAACTTTTGACACGCGAACGAAGTTGCGGGCGTCCGCTAGTTAGTTATATATTTGGCAGTGGATATAATAACATTACTGAATGTTCTTGCTATCCCACGGCTTGCATACGGATATTGGTCAATAGTGAAAGAGTGTTAGCTGAGCTATTTCAAATATTTTTGAACGCTTTGTGGAGAGAATCTCATAACCTGCTATGTAGGAAATACTACTTACTCGTTGCTGAAATAATGCTGTATTTTTTTTATGTGTGTTTTGCTAGGAATCCTCCGACATGGTTATCGGAGACGTTATATAGCTTAAAACGGTTTTTTTTTGTTTTCTTTTTAGCTTATTGTTTTAATTGCCATGAAACAGGTTCTTCTTTTACTGTGCTCATGACTCATGAGTACTATTTTAGCCTTACATTTTGTTTCTTATAATATTGTAACTTATATTTATACGCATAAGTAACATATTACTTTATAATATATTATATACATAATTTCTTACTTAATACAAGAATGCTGTATTACAAACTAATGATTTACTTTTAATTTTTTCTCTAATTTAGTACTGATAATGACTCTTAAAGTAAAACGTAAACATACCGAGTTTATGCTCATTGGGCTAGTCTCGATGAGCACCTGAAAGATCTATCTGAGCAAACTGAGCAATCGTTCGGATAGAGATTTGGCAAATTATTTTTGATTTTCACTTCATTTTATTAGGAGCCTAATAATCCAGGTGTGGTCATAGTCAAACATAAAATTATCGCACAATATTTTTGACAGCGGATTTATTTGAGCACAGTCCTAAGCCCCATGAATTACCACGGTATCGCCGGGGCACGCATTCGCTGGCCCCAGGGCGGCCTGGGCCTGAAACAACGCCGCATTACAAAGCCCTGATGAATCGGTTCACGCGGCGGGCATAAATTAACTTGTTGCAATAACACCGGTGCATCGCGTTTTATGACGACTTCATGTAGCGTCAGCAGATTAGGGAAACGTCTGTCAATTTTTAATATTTTAAACTAGCTGATGCCTGCGACTGGTTTAAGTTTTTTGTTTGCCGAGGAAACTCCTTTTTCCGGGATAAACGACTATCCGTTGCTCCGTTGTGGCGTGATTGAAGGACAAACCAACAAACCAATAAACCAACAAACAAACACACTGTCGCATTTATAATATCATTATGATATGATATGATGCGGAAGTTTATCAGTCCTTTTCCTCTGTCTGATCTGTTTAACCGATTTTGGGAAAGTTACAGAGATGGGTTACATCCTGATAGGAAAAGACGTACTGTTTATCGTGGAAATTCGAATGGAATTCTTCACAATCGTGCATTGTCGAGTCAACATCTCCTGAAGATGCTCCGGTGTCGGAGTGAAACGTACGTTGAGAGTGATTTGGAGGATTTGTGTGGTATGGTGTTGTGCCTGTGCGAATTGCTGGGTGGTGGGTGTCGCATGCTGCAGGTGAAAGACACGCACTGTACCACACAGATTTGTCTACTGTAGCGGATTATAGCGAATTAAACTTCTAGTTCATTCACTAGTAAAAATACCTAAACCACGCGGACGACGACATCTCAATTATGTATTTCATATTTTATTTATTTAAGTTATCCCTTTTTTTCTCACCTACTGTCCTTTAAATATAGCTTGATTAGAATGAAAGCTCTCAAACAAATGTGACTACAGTGTACAGCATTTAAAGAAAGAAAATGAAGCACTAGTCGGTTGGATAGCTTTTTAATTTGACTACAGCTGAGAAGTTGACAGTGGGTGCTAGCTAGCCACGACCGAAGCCTCCCACCAGACTTTTCTCCGGTCTGGTCTGTGAATTTCTGAATTGACCCTGTCGCGGAACGAACCCGGATATTACCGCTTAAAAGACCACAGCGCTCACAACTGCGCCAAAGAGGTTGTCAAAAGTACTCAAAAATTATTCAAAATTAATACGATTTCAAAGATCTTATGTAAATAAACCGGAAATGGACACTTCTCTTGAATATTTCCTGAAGTCATTAATTATGCTGACCTTACAATGAAAGCAATCGCACTATCAGTACCTTGCGGTATATTGACCCGCTGACCCACGCGCCCTACGTTACCACATTTCCTTAACTAAAACACTGGAATCAAACGTTTATGCGAGCGATTCATACAATTGCCGAATCAAATTCGCTATTTGGAACACTAGAAACTTAATCGAAAGGTTTAGTTCGAATTCAAATTCGATACGTAGATATTTAGATTTAATGGGCGTTCGAAGTTTTTTTCATTTTCGAATAGCAAAGTGAACAAGCCACGGGGTGTCGTTGGAAACCCCGTAAGGACATAGATTTTTCGACTTTTATTTATAAAAAAAATAACCCGTAAAAGGGATCTCGAATCTGCAACATCTTACTTTCACCGTAGCTACTAGGAAGTGTTCAAAATGTTTATTACCCATGTTCCGTCGTGGGTAATAAGATTCAGATTCAGAATAATTACTTACAGGTGCTCCGTCTCTCTCCTTCTATTTCAGATAGAGAGAGACAGAGCTTAATTCTTTTTTGTCACGTACACATTTTCTAGCCCAAGTCTTTGATCCAAGAAGAACGCCAAAAAGAACGCCAATTTAAACCAGTTTCTAATAAAATTATGTGAAGAAAAAGTAAAAAACTTGGAACCCTGCGACTCCCACTTAACCAATTTCCAAAGTAACAATTACTTATGCAGATGACGGTACTTAGTGCCTTCCGTCCATAACGATGTTATTAGCTTTTGTTTTCGGCATTTGCAACTAAAGTCTTATACAGGTTCTAAGGCTTATTTGCTACGAGCGTACATGCTCGATGTATGTTCATTAAGAAAATATGAATGTGTAGACGCCAGGTCTTTGAAGATTATTAGTGTCATATTTATTATTTATGCCTGAAAACCTACTATAGTTTAAATTTTAAAGGTATATCTAAACTAAACTAACTAATCATTTTAGAAGTATATACTCATAAAATGATTTGTTTCAGTTAAAAGTGATTTTACAAGTTTTGAACACAAGCAGATCATGTGTAGTGCACTCTATGTAAGACTATGTCCAACAGTGAACCCATTTTTTTTTAAATAAAAATCGACTTCCAAAGCCTGTTGAAGCCGGATTTCTCATATAATATACCCGCCGACGCTTTAAATATTTAGGTCCACTTACATTAATGCACATAAATTTTCAACCTTGGAAATGATTTTTTTTCTAAAAGGGATAGCATCACAAAAATTAAGCAAATGTAGAACAGTTTGTTGCAAAAGTGCCTTAATTATAGAAAGCCAATAATTAATTACCGATCTCCAATTTTGAAAACATGTAAAGCGTGCAGGCTCAACTGTATGTAAGACGCTTAGAAGGTTGGGTTGATATAAATTTTGCCCGTTGGATTTAAGTTGCTATTAAACGTTAAGTGTTACGCCCTTGTTACGGCTAATAAGGCCCTTTCTTTCTACGTCATAATGAAAGTTACCTTTTCCTTGGAACTAATAAAAATGGACGCTGATGGCAGCGCGGGCTTTATGGAGAGGCTTTGCCGGTGCGTCGCCATTAATTGTTTGGGAACTTTCGACTTGATTCTTCTGTCACATACCTACAAAGACTGTTAGTAATTTGATGTTTCTTAATATAATTATTCTTAACTTGTTTTTACTGCTTTCTACTATGTTTACATAGATTTAGAATAGAATTTAATTTATATTTGGCTGAAATACCTACTTTATAGAAAGAAATAAGGAAAGATTTGAAATTAACAAAATATTTTTTATATAAAACACTTATTTTATGCTTGTAATAGCATCAACATTTAAGTTTTCTGATCTTCTGGGCCCTTTTTAGCTGCTTTTACGGGATTACGGGTTCCCGCGGGAACTCTACAATTTTCCAGGATAAAAAGTAGCCTATGTCCTTCCCCGGGATACAAACTATCCCTATACTAAATTTCATCAAAATCGGTTGAACAGATGGGCCGTGAAAGCGTAGCAGACAGAAAGAAACACTTTTGCATTTATAATATTATTATGGATATGGATTAATGAAAATTTTATAATAATATCAATGTCATGATTAAAAGTTTTGGTATATAATACAACCAATCCCAGAACGCTTAAGATTTAAAAAAGAAGTCGTTTAATGAATCGCTCAATTCAATTTGCCTCTAGCGCTACAAGACGATTAGGTGTACCCTGGCTATATAACTAGTTCCAAAGGCCTTTCATATAAAACCGAAGCTTTGAGCGATACGAAAGGCAGATTCCAACAGTCCTACGCTACGTGTAGTCATTGTTCCTTGCAAACAATGACCAATCCGGTCACTCCACGTCGCCTATTACCCCATACAAACCAAAATCATTCACCCAAGTTTCATCCTAACAATTTCAACAATAAGACGTAATATCCCATGAGATGTTTTCGTTCAGGAATCTGAATTGTGATGGATTGTACTAAGCGAGTTAAGCGATATCCGAAATATGCGACGTGGCTTTTCAATATATTTGAATTTTCCATTCAGTTCAGAAATCGGATTGAACGTTTTGCTGGTTGCTTGTGGTTTAGGTTATTTTCAAATGGACCTTAAGCACAATGAGGTTTGGACAATTTTTAGGGTTCCTCTGGCTGCTCCAAAATACTTTTGATCGCCAAATAATGGGAGAGCAGTAAATCTTAAGAGGCAGGCCTCCACCCATAACCCACTTCTGAGCAAGGGTCTTCTCATAACTTTAGAATGACAAGTGGTTAAGCCACAGTTCAACACTGGCCAAGTGCAGATTGGCGGACACCACATGTATAGGTATATTTTGGTTTTTTGTCTTAGTCTATCGCATTAGGTTATACGTAAAGATATGTAAAGATAGATTTTAGCTGGAAATAAATAAATAAATGTTTTGTAAAGGTCTAGCCTCACTACAGAGGCGCAGCGCCACGCGGATCTTTGTACAAGTGGGCCCAGCTCCATACAAACTAGTACATAAAATATTTGCCGCTAAGTTCTGCGCCGCGCCGTGCATCTGTATTGGGGCTAAAATTTAGACGGGTGACAAGCGGCAGCGACTGACGACAGCAACAAGCAATCGATTGGCCGACCGCAAGCGACACTACACGCTTCTATACATTTTCTATGATTTCTTATGAAGCTTGCTACTTCCCGCGAAATCGTCCGCGTGGATTGAGGTTTTTCGGTTCGCGCGGGAACTCTTTAATTTTCCGGGATAAAAGTAGCCTATGTGCTATTTCAGACTATAATAATCCCTACAATCTATAACCTATAATCTATCCCTGTGCAAAATTTCGTCCAGATCCGTTAAGCCGTTCTGACGTGACTGAGTAACAAACATCCATCCAGACATCCAAAATTTCACATTTATAATAGTATAGTATAGTATATAATATATAGACTACCACTACGTGTGGCGCCAAATCGCGCCCTATAATGGGGCTAGACCTTCAAGCTCAAGCCAAATCTTATTGAAAAATCTTAATAAATGGACGGTTCCCAGCTTTACAACTTTACTTTCTAAAAATTACAGAACCAAGGTCACCTAAACCTACCTTTTATAAATCAATCGAATTTGTAAACTTGATAGATTGGAGACTTGCGATCCCCCCTTACCGACTTCGGTCCAATCAACCTCAAACGATATTCTTCTGCAGTATGAACAATTGCTGAAATAGAATTCCCATAAGAATTGAAAAGAATTTTTCAGCTTTTTGCTCCACCAAAGGCACGGTCGGCAACGGGATTTCTAATAAAAGTCTTTTTAGTTAGTTCAAGTCGACATTTCAATACTATCTTTTAGTGTTTTCTTTTTAAGAGCTGGACACCGTAGATCTTCTGATTTTCCTTTTTTACGTCAGGCTCCACTGTCTGTCACTGTCAAATTCGACCATCACGATCAATCTATAGTACGCACCCGAGTTGAATGCAGTCGGGGACGGGTAGGAGCATCTCCTTCCCCCGTCCATCCTTACAGAACTATATAAGACTTTTATCTGACTAAAACAATCGTCCCTGCGTCGACACTGCAGTTACAATTAACCTAGCTTAGCTTAAAAAAATTGCATAAAATACAAATAATATCCCAGCTCCCTTACCCCAGGTTAGCTCGCTACCATCTTGTACTGCATCATCACTTAACATCAAGCGAGATCACAGTCAAGGGCTAACTTGTAGTGGAGTAAAACAAATTGATGTAAGCAGAGAAAAAAACCTTGGTTTTACACATTTTACCAAATTGATTTTGTTTTATAAAACACTTTTTGCCCTCATTAGGGCCGGCTCGTTGCTTTTAAGACGGACATCTTATTCCTGTACCTTATTTGCCGTTTTTTCTACTGAATGAATTTTATAAGGGGACAAATTAAAAAGAAAAAAGTAGAAAGAGAAAGTGTTTAGCGTTCCGTACGAAAATAGAAAAAAGTTAGGTACCCTTACAGTTTAAGTAACTTATTACCGATATTTAAATACTGTTTCCTGTGCACCAGCCTAACACATGTTTGCCAAACGATTTAAAAAAAAATATGTCACTATGTTTTTTATTGACCTAATCTATACAAATCTATACTTCTAAACTAATATTATAAATGCGAAAGTTTGGGTGGATATATGGATGTCTGGATGTAATGGATGTCTGGATGTCTGGATGTATGGATGTATGGATGTTTGTTACTCAATCACGCCCCAATGGCTGAGCGGATCTGGCTGAAACTTGGCACTAAGATAGATTATAGTCTGGAATAGCACGTAGGCTCCTTTTTATCCCAGAAAATTAAAGAGTTCCCGCGGGAACCAAAAAGACCTCAAACCACGCAGACGAAGTCGCGCGCATTCGCTAGTCACCATATAAATCATGCCCACGTGGAATGGTGGCAAGAATGCTGGTTGCATTTCCGCTCTGGACAGCCAGGCTGATTCTTTGTATAAAAAATGAGCCAACCCTTCTGTCACCAGATGAGGCAATTAACCGCGGTGAAATATCTCGTAAAACATTTTTGGCACTAAGACTCCACGGCAAAGGGAATAAATATTTGAGTCTCTATGAGAGAAGCATACTTCCGCCTCTTGCCAGTTTTAGCCTTTTCTGCTGCGGCTCCCGGCCTTGATTCTATCTCCCTGATATGATACGGGGCCAATGTGTCTACGAATTTTGCGTCCCACATAAGCGCCCGTCCCCGTTCCCAGGGAACCAGCGTCAATCCATCAGGTCTCTTGCCATCATTCGATTAATTCTATGGTGGCAAGAGCCCTTTTGATCGTATCATTATGAGAGCCATTCTGAAAAAGCCTACCAGCGCTCCTTTGGCAAGAGAGCCCGTGAATTCCAAATTTATCAACCTCTTTTCCACACGGAAATCTGTGCTCGTAGCACAGGGGTGTTCCCAATCTGAGACCTAGAGCCACACGAAAACTTTCATTATCTAAAAGAGTGCCGAGATTTTTCCATGGCCAAGGCATGAAGCTAATACCCGGATTATTTTTTTGCAGATAAAGCTAAAAGCCTTGCTCGATCTCTTTCACTTGTAAGATTTTGAACCAAATTTGTATGTGTCAGCCGAACCAACGGCACATCCCAAAGATTTTGTGTGAAACATTCCTTCACTGAGACACCTGACATTCCAACTCTCTAGGGCCTCTGTCGCATAGATCAATGAAACTGAATTAGAATTAAGAATCTGAGAACTAAGCTCTTTTATACTATGCACAGAGGACAGAAACGCCTTGACCAATCCCCTCAATAACCCCGGCCGATGGGACTACGGAATCTTGAGCGACTGCCATGGGAGCTCTAACGCTCTCTCTAATAGTTCACGATCCCGGGAGGATGGCAGCTCCACTTCATGCTGCTATGTCTTGAGGCAATTGGGGAGATCCCCTCCCCTAGAACGAGCCCATAATGGACGTCGCTCAAGAGAGGGGCACCGGCGTAAGTTCTTTAAGAGTTCCGGGGGCCCCTCATTATGAGCTTTGGACAGTCACCGAGGGGGTTTTAGTGGGTAAAAATCCCACATAACCCGATCCTATGTAGTCGGGTATTAGGAAGATTTCCGCCCCCCTAAACAAAAAAAAAAGAGGACAGAAAAGCCGGAAGAGCAACACTGGAATTTTTTCTCACGCCGATGCCACCATACTTGACCGGTAAAGTAGCTTGATTCCAGGACTGATCATCAAAAGATAAATTTAGAATTTTTTCTAGCGTATTTCTTAAGGTGGCATCCATGATAATATCGAGTAGTCCAGGAAATTTCCAAATTGGGCTCGCAGAATATAAATTAATTTAGGTACAAAAAAACAATATATACAAAACGATTTAAAATAATAATGAGTCGCAGAAATTGTGGTTAGTAGGTTCGATTGCGGCCGACGAGTTCCGAGTTCGAGTCCCTAGTCGGGCTAAAATGAAGTATTGGGTTTTTCGGACTAGAAATTCTCAGTACTAGCCTTTAAAAAGCCGCTAGTTAGGTAGTTGGCGGTGTTTCACCCCCGTGCCTTGGAGAGCACGTTAAGCCCTTGGTCCCGGTTATTATCACTAACATGATAATGGTCGTCAAAGCCGGCCAACTCGCATTGGAGCAGCGTGGTTGGTCTAAGCTCTAATTCCCTCTCTCCTATGAGAGTGGAGGCCTGTGCCCAACAGTCGGACGTTAATATAGTGGTAGTGGTAGAAATTATCTTTGGTTAACGGTTTAGCTTGATTACAATATAGTTTAACAGTATAAAAGGGGAATGCCAGGTGGCCATAGTAAATAAGACCCATAGGTGCCCACATATGAAACTATATGGAATCAACAGTATATAATACAGCAATTGATTGGTAAAAATATGGATTTAAAAAAAGATAGGGTTTAAATGTTACAAATTATTTTTATTTTCCATAGGTTTGTTTTTCAAATTGTAGAAACATATACATACAGTAAGGTTTTGTCACTTGATAAACGGTTTAAAATACATGTAGGTATTAGTATTAAAAACCTATAAATGCGAAAGTGTTTGTTTGTTGATTTGAAAAGAATATAGAAAGAAAATCTATTTATTCTCACCATTGTGCCACACATTACAATCAATACCTTAAGGTAAATGCTACCATGGCGCGTTCAGCACTTGAGCATTAAACTCATGGCCAAGTCCTAGAGGCACCCTGACAACACTTGTCGTGTTGGTTTGTCCTTCAATCACGCCACAACGGATCGGCGTGATCTTTTGAATGGATATGAGTTTTTCTTCAGCGTGATTTTTCACTCTCATGAGAGTGACAGAAGACAATTTTTTTTTCCCGGAAAATCCGGGCGTTCGCACAGAGTTTTAAAAACCTAAATCCTAGCGGACGAAGTTACGGGCATCAGCTAGTGTGTAATAAATAAGCTCAATTCATTAACAACATACAGTATTATAATGTTTAATGTTCGCAATCGTTTGAGTACTTTTTATTTAAATATAACTATTACTTTCTTTAAGTCATTAGTTAATAGTTTGAATTTTTTTAACAAATATTATATAATTTTTTCATAATAAGAATATGTTGGGCATTTTTGGGTCTAATATCGGCATCCCCCTTTCAGTCATCAGCAATCAGTATAAAATCAATATGTTTATGAAATAATTAATATTTTAACAAATTTACGAGTCGCAGGAACCGCTAGCAGGTCTAGCAGGGGGCGTCTATTGAGGGCGACGTCTATCAAGATATATTTATTTTCAAGCTACGGAATCCTAGGTGGGGGCTAGTTTGACTCGCACTTGGTCTTACGCCCGAGGAATGAGAAGTGGATTTCTTTTGCTTAATTAGTTTTAGAGGACGGTTCACCTTTACTCAATTAAGTTTTGTTTGTCTGTCTGTACTTTGTTTAAATTAAGGGCATAACCATCAACTTACTCTTAGCTAATGGGTAAATCCGTCACAAGATCCAGAAAAGAAAGATCGTTTTTTATCTAATACATTATACAAGTTAGCCCTTGACTGCGACCTGGCCTGAGGGTAAGTGATGATGCAGTCTAAGATGGTAGCGGGCTAACCTGTTAGGGGCATGGCAGTCCCATACCCCTAGTCGGTTTCTACACGGCATCATACCGGAACGTTAAATCGCTTGGCGATACGTCTTTGCTAGAAGGGTGGTAACTACCCATGGCCGAAATCTCCCATCAGGCAAACTTGCTGATTTTTTCACTGAAAAGATTTATATTTTTGGAAAATGTGATTCAAGCTTTAATCCATGCAAAAATCTTAGGCTGCTTTATTATCTCGTTCTAAATCGGTGAGTAAACTTTGTATCTTGGTAATTTATAGAGAACTGACGACATAGTGTTGAAGAAATACGACCTTGTTGTAAAGCTACATGAACTATTGAAATTTGATACCATAGCTTGAAACTCACTCGGTAAAGGCGTGGGTACATCATTATGTATTACACAATATTGTTGGTAAAATGTAAACACAAAATATTGAAACTCTTGTCACGATTCATTTTCAAGATCATCTATCGTCTATTA
The DNA here is from genome assembly GCA_964035005.1 of Erebia palarica. Classification (NCBI taxonomy): domain Eukaryota; kingdom Metazoa; phylum Arthropoda; class Insecta; order Lepidoptera; family Nymphalidae; genus Erebia; species Erebia palarica. The sequence continues at coordinate 18,178,823 of OZ035989.1, forward strand.
TTACCTACTTATAATAAAGGTACTTTGAATATTATTTTGTTAACCTGTCGGTCGGTCTGTGTACTCATCACACTAAGGTTATATTGTACGTCTATTGATAGGTCCAAAAGTCATTGGACGCGAGGTCTTACTTCGGGGCGATCCACTAGTTAAATGATATTTTTTATCTCGAAAAAAGTTCCAAAGTAACAGGGGATAAAGGATCTGGTCCTTCATACTTCAACCAATACAATCTAAATCGGTTTTGACAATAATTGTTTTTTTCCAAAACGGTTAGAAATGTACCGATTCCCTAAGGATCGGTCAATGAGTATTTAAATACATTATTAAAAAAATATATATATCTTATCTTACTAATACTACATAAACTACTTTAATATTATAAATGCGAAAGTTTGGATGGATGTATGGATGTGTGGATGTATGGATATATGCATGTTTGTTACTCAATCACGCCCCAACGGCTGAACGGATCTGGCTTAAATTTGGCACAGAGATAGATTGTTGTCTGGAATAGTACATAGGCTACTTTTTATCCCGGAAAATTAAAGAGTTCCCGTGGGAACCAAAAAACCTCAAACCACGCAGATGAAGTCGCGGGCATTCGCTAGTGAGAACATATTGTAGTAGCGCCTTTAATCTAAATTCAAAGCTGTAAACTGGCAGCGCCGACTTAAAACTTAAAAAGCAGAAACTATAAAATCTCTGCGAGTTTGGTAGATTGTGTGATACGTCAATTAGTTTAATGATAGTCAATAAAACAGTTACACTAATAGTGCAGTGGTTGGAGCGCTCACCGGATAAAATGCAGTAAACATGAATATGTACCGACAGCATAAACGTTTTGTGAAACACCAAACCTTTTAATAGCATAGAAAACGTAATTTAAAAAGAGATTAAGAAACGAAAAAGAATAAATTGACTGACTGTCATATTAGCCATGTGAAGCCCGAATCAGTTTGTAGAGTTGAAATTAAGTATTAAGTAAATAATAATTCTTTACGAAAAAACAATTAGGATGTGCCTTTTTATTCATAATAAACTAACTTTTTAACGCAATATGTGCGTTCCGCAATCGGGTGAATATATTTGACGAAATTAACATTATATTACTCCGCTAATAGGAAGCTAAATACGTACTGTAAAAATAGCTCTGTTACGCCGTTTTTTTTAAAAAAAAAACCTATTTTAATATTATTTTCGGTTAATAGCGACACATACAGGATCACAATTCGCAATACATTTACTTTATAGATTTTATTTTTGTTGACTGTACATTCTTTTCAAAAGATTTATGTCGTACACTAAATATTAATCACATTAAGTTTAATTTTCCCACATTGTGCTCGTTAGTGTTTGTGTCGGATTGATTCTATAATTTATATTCCTGACTGATCTCTTCATTCAGGCACTGAGTTAGTTAGACCATGGAGAAGCAAATCGTTTCCAACATTCCACAGTTAAAAGTGCATTAGGTACAAAGATGTTAGATTTTGTAAAATTATTTTAATTTTACTTTATGTGTTAATTTCTATTACAAAGATGTTAGACAATTTTTTTACTGTGTTAAATTATGATGCACAGCTAGGCCATGAGGCACTTTACACTTTTTCACTAATGATACGTGACAAAATTTACTTATCCAATGCAATGACATAATATATTTGCATGAAAATCAATATGTTATCTCTATTATAATAATCTGATCCATCGCCAATGATTGTTGACTGATGCAAAACCTTTAGTCTCAGAGTATTACTAAGAGATGCGCTTCTCACGCGCTACTATACTGATAAAAATTGCAATTTCCTAATTCTATAACTAATGCGTAACTATATTTGATTGTTAGGTTGTCCTTCACTTTAAATCACACCGCAACGCATCGACATAATGAGTATTGCATGGATATTACCTATACAGCATAATATACCTAGTCTTTTGATAAAAACTGATAAAATGTTTGAAAAACTTAAATTCATTTGAACAGGTCGCAGGCTCGGTCCACTTATTGATAAAAAGTGAAAGCAGCTCCAGCCACAATCTACTTATTGACAAAATGTACGACTGGTCATTTTCAAGTATGTACAAGTAATTTTGCGGAAAATTATGCTGGCTCTAGAAATTACAACTTTTAGCTTTGTGGGTAACTTTGATGGGTTGAATACGTTTAGTGAATACTGCGTGTTTAAATTAATCTGACGTTTTATGTTTACGTTTATACCTTTTACTTACTTTTACGACTTAAAATGCTAATTCGATATCTAGTTTTGTAAGTTTAATAAATTTTTTAGAGCTTTGAACGTAGTTTCCCGTTTTTCATAATGAGCTACCGGTAAAATCTCATTAATGACGTTTTCACAATCACTGGCCATATTGCCAAAGTTTAAAGCAATATTAAGCAATATTACTCAAAATGACAGTTTGATGTCACGTATTTTGACGTTCTTAAAATAAGGATTAGAATTCTACAACACGAAAAACAACAATAATGAAACAATATGGCTTTAAGCGTTGGCACTATTGCCCCAGCTGTTTTAAGAAAGGCAAATTATTATTTTTACACTACTGCCCAAAAAAAGGAGTGTACTGTTTTCAGAATTCATGTAGGTATGAATATGAGTTTCTTTATACCAGCATAACTTTTTAATGCCTGAATATATTTGGATGTATGGGATATCGTTAGAATCCCAACATCCTCTCGAATGACAGTGGCTATAATTTGAATAAAATCAATATAACAGGGCAGTGGAGTTTTTTAATTTTTAAAATGTTTTCATTATTAAAAATTATTATTTTAAGTAAGTAGGTAGCTTTCTATATTAAGTTTCATCCAAGTGGACTTTTAGTTCAGACAAAGGGAAAAATTTTACAAACTTATTTAGTACAATAAGTATAGAGGTCTAAAAACATTGTCGTCATCGAAATATTACGCATAGAAGGTCAGTAGTCGCGCGCGGAGTGTAACCGTTTCATAGTAGCCTTTAAAGGCTACGTACGTCTGTCAGCGCGTTAGTGTTCCACGTCGAGTTATAGAACGAAGAGCTCGCGCAATTAATTAAAAAATGACGTACTGTGCAGTTATAGGGTACCACAACTCATCACACCATCACCAGAAACATTTAAAGATCCCATTCCACGGGTAAGTACTTTCAAACATCTTATATTCTTCACATAAACCTTATTCGAAACATTATAATGAATTGTATATATAACAGACAATGACAATGTTGCTAGCTATGGTAAAAATATTTTACGCCATATTTAATTTTGCTCAGTCTAAGTACCAACTTGTCTTTAATCCCTCCCAAATCACATTAATACAATTAATTATTAAGGTGACTAAATATTAGTAGGGTGACCAAATATTAGTAGGGTGCCCACATACTACTGTAGTAAAAAAAATTATTTAATTTTTTTACAGATATCTCCAAAGAGCGACATGGACATCAAATCTTTTTTTGACACGCCTCGATAGCATGCGCTTCGGAGACAACTAGCCAAAAAGATCTTCTTTTACGCCAAGTAAATAAATTAGGGCATTGCAAAAGAAAGTTCGTCGCTTAAAGAAAAAATATTATGTTTGCAAAAAATCTTAGTGAACTTGCAAAAGATTTACCGATAATGACAATTCGATATTTTATAATTACTTGTTAAAAAATTATTTCTTGTTGATTAGATTCTAGAGTTTTATAACGAAACTTCGAAAATAATTACATACGACTGAATAATTATTTTCACAATTTAATTAAACTCGTCAAGTGCATGTCAGGACACCCATGGAGGTAGTTTCGTAGTCGTGCTAGTTTTGATGGTTAATGTTTCCTAATAGATGTTTACCTTATAATGATTATAAATATTACATTTGAATAATTTTTCATCAAGTTACTCGAATAGGGAAGGGAATAAACTAAAAATATCTTCGACTATTCCTTTTTAATTTCAGGAGATACTTTATATCTAAACTAATATTTTAAAGAGAAAAGATTTGTTTGATTTTTTTAATGTTTAAATATGAAAGAAAAGGTATGAAATATTTTAATAGCTATTAATCAAAATTATTTACAAAGTTATTTTATAGTTGTTTTATTATTTTAATGCAATTTCAAGATTAAATTTAATTTTTTACTTACCTAAACCCATGTCGTTATAATGCAAAGACTCAAACTTATTCTTCTCTTAACCTTTATATAACTTATAACACTTACTGGGCATTTTCATAGGCTATTTTTCAATCATAAAACGAGTTCCCATAGGAATCAATAAACCCTAATCCAAGCGGACGTAGTTGTGGTCATCACCTAGTAATCAATGACTAATGAAAAAGACAACTAACATGATTATCTGACACTTATACAAACACAATTCTAAACACAACCTAGCTTTTACCTATCCAATTTCCCTACTTATTGCGGAAAATGCAATTTACTTGCAACATTATTCGCACGCTTGTGTGCGTGTCGTAGAGCGTAAATACACGACGCTCACGCATAATGCGATAAAGTTATAGGCCTATTACACTGCACTTTCCACAGGGCCCTGTGGTAAGGGTGGGCGTGGCCGCAATTTAGTGCGTCATTTATTCCATTGCACTACGGATCAAATTATGGACCCTTTCTCCCTAAAACTTATTACACTACACTGATTCAAGTGTAAGGGTCCCTGTGAAAAGTGCAGTGTAATAGGTCTATTAGGGAGGTCCTGTTGTATGAAACTATCGGTCGTGGCGTTATTAGTCTAAGATTGTCATCTATTGCGCAAATAGGATGTAAATATAGTGGAAAAATAATTCGTTTTACGTTATCGTCGAACGATTCTCCGCGCGCGCGTCTCACCCCGCTACCCGCTCTCGCTACGGCGCACGCGTCCCGCACCGACAGTTCTCTGCGAGCCTAGCGGCTATGTACGCGCGTTTTCATATTCCCAAGTACCTTGAATAGTTTTTCGAGTAACCCATTTTAAGTTTATTTTGTACTTTTGTGTTTTCATTCCAATTATATTAATTTACTGTGCATAGGTTCTTATTTATCTCATACAGTTTTAAAAATAAATCCTACCTACGCAAATTGAAATTAAATATAATTAATACATATTTGCCCAACTTACAACGTATTTAAATGGTACCAATTGTGTGCAATTTGTTCAATTATACTACATTATGGCGTCACATATCAGCTCTCATCGAATATTACAAGCATTATCTCTTAAAATATTCAATTTCATTGAGCGTATATTAAATCGTAAATAACTAAGTAATACCGACCGAGGCTGACACGAATTCGTAAGAGCATTGAGTTTGAGATCATAGAGCATCAGGCATCTCACTTAAAAGCATTTATGTAGTACTAGATGATGCCCGCGAATTCGTCCGCGTTGGTTAAGGTTTTTCAATTTCCGCGGGAAGTACAAAATTTTTCGGGATACAACCTATCCCTGTAACAAATTTCATCCAAATCGGTTGAACAGATGGCCCGTGAAAGCGTAGCAGACAGACAGATGGACAGACAGACAGAAACACTTTCGCATTTATAATATTAAGTATGGATATAAATTATAGTTAAAAAATGTAGTATCTATAAAAAATATTGATTGAAAATTGATTGACTGGCCTGATCAACGCAAAGCCTGCATTTCTGGATGAAGAAACTGTCATTTCACATGTAGATTATAGATATTACTTGGAAGAGCAAGGATTTTAAAAAGATTTTTCCTAGTGAAGCCGGGTTCATTGCTATTTAATAGCAACGTTTTAAACTCACATTTTATCAACGTAAAACTTAGCAACTAAAGACTTGTGGGTTTTCTCTTTAACGTAGGCTCCCTCTTAGAAATATATTTTCAGAAATCCTATACGTGCTGTTCAGTAATATTATGAAAATTGTTACGGTAATATACAAAAATATTGCAAATGTCAATTCGATTGCCAAAAATCACGTTGATGCAGTTTTACATTACCACCTGGCACCTCTACTATATAAAACTCTATGAGTCCATACACGTTAATACGCGTTCAGGTTTGTTTGCGTTGGCGGCCATTTTAATATAAAAACAATTAATATTATTATAGGTCCCGGGATTTGTGAGCCATGCAGTTCGATCGGCGAGTTATATACTTTAATCCGTTCTGTTTAAATTCTGTGGCAGGAAACCACTGATCGGCACACATAATATTATTATAGAAAATGATGATACCTGTGTGTGTGGTACAACTATGAAGAGTAAGCGATTTCTGGACTACTATATGTATTTAACTTTATCAGTAGAGCTAGCTCGATCATTCGAAGTTTTTAACAAAAAATTATAAACTACGAAACACTGTTTCTAGTTACGGGGCTACGTTTTGAGTTTCTTTCAAATAAAGAAAACGATGTAAGTCCATTGAGTTAAACATAGTTCCAGGCGCACGTAAAGCTCTACGGCTTTACGTGCGCCTGATCTGTTTCCGGTCGTGTCGGATTTTCTATCCCATCGGGCTTTGAGAGTAAAGGAACAGAGAGTGCACTCTGTGTTTGCGCACACAATTGTGCACTATAATATCTCCCGCGCAGATGGCTAATCTTTCTGGAGATAAGCCGCCGTGGCCGAAATTAGGTCGGGAGGACATATTATTATTTTGTGCCATTTAAAACCAGCTTTCTAGGACATCTCCGCCACCGAAGTTTCGATCGGTTATCTGAGTATGTGTTCAAGTTAAAATTGCCTCGTCAGTTTTGTGCCTCATTGTGCTATGCTCATTGCTCAGGGTTTCCATACTTTTGATTGCTACATAGATCCACATAATATGGAGTCTATCATAATGTAGTTCATAGTGTTGGAGGTTTGGTATCGTCTATTCTCTTTTTTTTAAGAATCGTTACCTTTTCCACAATAAGTAAGGATTTACAGATAATACTGAATGGATGCCCAGATTTGAAGAGAATACTAATCTTTGAGTTTGTTTTAGGTCAATAATTACGAAGATATCTTTACACGTATTGTAATAATATAGGGTAATGAAATGAGTAATTATAAATATAATAATAATATAATAAATAAATATACCCGCCTAAGCTTGTAACTTAAACCAATCTTGATATCAACTTATGAATAGGCTTTTCGGTCAGTGGAGAATGAAACTTAATGTGGACCCATTGTTTGCGGATTTTATGTTATTACAATAGCGATGGTAAGCTTTCACTGTAGTACGCAGTAGCAGTATGACGATATATGGATATATATAGTATGCGTATTTAAAAAGAAAATGCCTATGTCTATGTCCTTCCCCTGGGTACAAACTATCCCTATACCAAATTTCATCAAAATCGGTTGAAAAGATGGGCCGTGAAAGCGTAGCAGACACTTTCGCATTTATAATATTAAGTATGGATAGTATGGATATTGTAGCTACGGTCCACGTACGCGTAATATATTGCTTGATGTATAAAAAACGTCAGTGCCAGCCCATTTTTGAACTTAAACCACTTTTTAAACATAATATTTTTGATCATCAGAATAGTTCTTGCACTGAAAATTCAACAGGTACCTAAATAAACTGAACTAAGGAATTGAAGTAGTTATTACTTTTAAGATGCTTTGTGCTTTATTGATAGACTTACCTGCTAGCATACTAATTTATGATTTTTGTTGGACAATTTTAAAATAATGTTAGTAAACAAGTAATCTTCAGTCACTGTCCTAATACACATTTTATTAATACCGATCTATTTATTTTACAACCTGTTTCATAATTTTACGATAGCATTACATATTAAGAATATGTCTACACGACTTAAAAAATAAAACTAAAAACCTCAAAAACATGTTTGACAAATAAATTTATCACCATAAGTGACACATTTTACACTTCGAAAAGTACCAACAATACACGGTAATTAAGTGACCAACCCTAACGACGCGTCCTAAAATATAAAGGCTCACCCACACTTTGTCCAAACACGAAATAAATCAGGCGCTTTTTGTTTCAATTCTTTTTGTTATTTAATTATCTGTGACTCGGACAATTCCCGTAAATTGGTGCGGAGGTAACCCACAAAATCATTTTCCCTCCAATCAAATATCAACTTTACCCCTTTAAATTTTAAGATCATTTTCCAATGATATAATGTCATGTGTGATAGGCTTGCCCCGATAAGATCTCTTTTCGATATTTTTCGATGTATCCTTTTATTTGTTGGACCGCTTTGATCAATTTGACGCATGGATATTTAATTAACACCCTTTATTGGTGATATTTTGGGTCTTAATGGGCGTTAATCTTTTGTATTATTTTCGCTTTGATTTTAATATTAATTGGTGTGTTTCATGATAATAGCTGTATATAAGCTGGTTAGTTTTTATGAATCCATACATAATATTATAAATGCGAAAGTGTGTCTGTCTGTCTGTCTTTCCGTCTGTCTGTCTGCTACGCTTTCACGACCCACCTAATTAACCGAGTTTGATGAAATTTGGTACAGGGATAGGTTGTATCCCGGGGAAGGAAATAGGTTATTTTTTATCCCGGAAAATTAAGGAGTTCCCGTGGAAATCAAAAAAATCCGGTCCGCGTGGAAAACTTATTCCATGCGAACCAAATCGCGGGCATCATCTAGTCTAATTATATTTCTAGAATGACTTCATTATTGAGTTTAAAGACAAACTATCATACATTTTTATCATGTTTTAATCAGGTTTGTTTTAAATCCCGTAGTACTTAATCGTTTAATTTGTCGGGATAAAATTACCTAGCATGAATCACTTTTCAAGTCAAAAACTATTGAAATAATATTATTTATTCCATATCTGCGATGCCGCTGTAGCATATGTGTTAATCCACGGTATAATCTATAAGGTAATTTTTGCATGAAAGAGTAAAAAACTTTTTTTTTTATATATATAGGCTAGCGGTTGACTGCAATCAGACTTGCTTGCAAATGGTGATGCACCCAAAGGTGGAGGGCGCTTGCCTAGAAGATGGCTAGTCCCTCTAGATTTGAAGGTACCTATATTAAAAGTGGAAGGGAAAACGGAAGCCGGATTACATACATTCTTTCGCCTTTTTAATATTAGTATGAAGTGTGACCTTTTAGACATAAAAAATCCGGTGTTAATTAATCCAACCTTTGAAAAAGAAGAATTGCAAGTTAAGGAATGAACAAAAAAAAAACAGGCAACTCCACATGTTTTTATTCGTGATCTTCGTAGTACAAAAACAATATAACGTTAAAAAATAAAGCGTTGGTACCTAATTAATTTTAATTGCACGTATTTCGCCCTCAATAAAGTGCTGTAGATGCAATCTGTGATCTCCAAAGCATCTGATATTGGGGTCATGTGGCCTCAATTAAGAAAGTTACATCGAAAAACGCTCGGCCCTACGCAGTAGCCCTTGAGTGGTTTGGCGTGTGTGAAGAAGGCTTAATGTTAAGGGGTAGGTTGCACTTTAATTAATATTATGTAATAACTAAAATCTTTATTTGCACAATAACAAAGGTTCACAGTTATAAGTTGGCCCCTATCTCCCTAAAAAGTAGAAACTGTGTTATGGGAATTAGTACCTTCCCTAGTAATGGTGCTGTTTTTGCAATTATTGTTGGCTAATAATTGATTATTAGCATAATTTTCGATTGTTCGATAACACTAAAATTACACACCCTACCCAGTTATAACCTACCCTTAATACAATTTGATGCTAATTAACTGTGACATGCACATTACTCAGGAATCTGTCTCTATCCCGCATCCGGAAAAAGAAAGAGAAAAAACATACTCTAAATAAATCGCTTCCTCCTCTACATCGTTTTTGGGTTAACATCACACTTAGGAGATTGCTTAAATTCGGTAAATTTTAGGGTTCCGTGTACTGTTATTAACTATTTTTTATTATTAAACTAGATGCCCGCGACTTCATCTGCGGGGTTGATATTTAACTTTATTCCCTCGGGAACCAAATTTTTCCGGAATTAAAAGTAGCCTATGTCCTTCCCTGGAAAACAACATTTTGTCACTATACCAAATTTCACCGAAATCAATTGAAAAAATCAGCCGTGAAAGCGCAGCAGACAGACAAATAGACAGACACACGTTGAATTTGAAAATAAAGCTTTATTAGACAGAATAATTAATGTTATTCAGAGACCTTACGTGAACACACATGGAAACTTATCCGAAACTCATAAAAATACTATTTTTATTTTGACTACGGAACACCTTAATTTTTCATCGCTTCGACACTGACCTCTTATAAAGCGTGTGAAAGATCTTAACGCATTGTAATAAGATACGTAATTGGGTGTGAAGGATCACATTTAATTTAATTATGTCAAAATAGAAAGCGTAAAGATGACCGCCGGTAGCCATCTGCCATCATAAGGAGGAAGGTATGTTTAAAATCTTTGTGTTGAATAACAACGCAGTTTTGTTTTGGTTTCCGATATATTTAAAATTGTTTTAAAAATGGAAACCACTGAATTAAAGTGATAAAGGAGGGTAAAATTGTCTCTGCATTATGCATACATGCAAGATATGATATTAATATTTTTAATAATAATTAATAAGTTACGAAAAGTTTCGTTAAGTTGTTGGATTAGGGGTCTATTTATTAGGGTCTATTAATAATAAACTCGCCGGCATATTTAGCGGAACATAAAAAAAGGTTTGATATCAGTATAATATAAGGTTGCTGGCTGGTTTATACGTCATTTAATTTAAAAATAAATATTTTCAAATTAAGAAAACAACTGAACATCACATTTTATGCAATTGTTTTAATTTTATTCAAATACACCTTATCTGGAGCGAACTTCGAGTATTTCTTCCTTCTGAGTTGACTTAAAATTTCATTGAAATACTATTTTTGTAAGTTTTTTTTAATCGCGTATCTTTCTGGAGTTGATGACTGAATTATGCCTGACTTAGCCCCAACGGAGATTGCAGGGCACTCGAAATGCGAAGAAATGGTCAAACCTACAGAGTGATATCCAGAGATCTTCGTCGACCAGTTTCAACGATCCATCGCAGTACCCAACGGTTCAAGGAGACCGGTACTTATGTGAGAAGAGCAGGACAAGGCAGAAAAAGACGCACTTCGAGTAGGGATGATCGTTTCATTCGGCTTTGTGTACGTAGGAACCCCCGTTTGACGGCCGTCCAAGCCCGACATGAGTTAGAAGCAGTGCGGGGTATAACCATAAGTGAGCGTACGGTACGAAGAAGGCTCGAAGAAGCTGGTTTGGGTTCATTTGTGCCCGCCAAGGCTCCAAGGCTCGAGGTAAATCATCGTAGGAACAGGTTAACTTTTGCTCAGGAACATCGACTTTGGAACGCGGACCAATGGAGTAAGGTATTGTTTAGTGATGAGTGCAGAATTCTCTTCAATCAAATTTACGGCACGTAAAGAATATAGAGACGCAAAGGAGAACGATACATTCAGACAAATTTTGAAACTACAGTTGCATACGGTGGTGGATCAATAATGGTTTGGGGGGGCATTTGTTTGGGAGTTCGCACAGACTTGGTAGTGATTGACAGAGGGAGTCTGACTGCAGACCGCTATATCAGAGAAGTTTTAGAAGAAAATGTCGTACCGTTTGCCCCATATATCGGTGAAGATTTTGTTTTTATGCAAGATAATGCACGGCCGCATACCGCTCGGGTAACTCAAGCTTATCTTAATGATATGAATATCACTGTTATGGAGTGGCCGGCGAGATCACCGGATATGAACCCAATAGAGCACGTTTGGGACTTGCTTAAAAGAAAAGTTAAGTCCAGAATTCCAGCTCCTGCCAACGTGGGAGAACTGCGAATCGCCGTAGTTGAGGAATTGCGGAGACTATCCCAGGAGACCATCGATAACATCATTCTCAGTATGCCTAGACGGGTAGAAACTTTAATAAGAGCACGTGGAGGAAATACGCGATATTAATCAGCATTTTTCTAATTTAATTAATTGTTATTTTAATATTAAATTTCACTTTTCCAGGTTAAATGAAAAGTTCAGAAATGTACCATTTTTCTCAAATAGCCTTTACTCGCAAAATCTGTTCTTAATGTGATCTCATTTTAAGTAAAACAAATGAAACTTTAAATAACAAAAGAAGTGTAGTAGTCGCGGGCATCAGCTAGTATTTTGTATATTATTTTTATATATCTAAGTAAAACATGTTTACAAATAATTTTATAGTAATCGTGTGTGGACTTTATAGAAAAAGTGTGTTGTTAAACGTCAACGCTACGACGCGATGTAATGGTCGTCGTATTCAACACAACGAAACAAACTGACACTACTTTTAATTTTAAAGATTATTTCAATGCTTTCCGGTTTTGGGCTAGCCTGATAATTCGTTGTCGTAATTTGTCTGACGTCTTTTGTCGCTTGCTTCCAGCTGCTCCGAGTTACTAGCTTTAGATCGTTTGAACAACGCTGCGTTTTCCGGTGCGAGGCCGCCATTAAAGAACCGTGGTAATCGTTGTTGTAATTTTTTGTAATGTAAACAATAAGAAATAACCAAATAGGTATTAAAATAAACGTAAATTCCGAATGCCACTTTAAATGTATCAAAATGCAAATTCGGAATTTCCACCGTAGCGGGCGAGCCTCCGCAATGCAGCCTCCAAAATGTCAGTGAGGTGCCGAAAAGGAATAATTTTGGCGCCGAGTCCATTGTTCCAACTTCCGAATCGAACATTTAAATAGTTCTAGTGCAATGTTCATATAGTTGTTAGGATAGGTTAGCAATTTGCTTTCTGGTTCCAAATTCGATCCGCTAGGATATGGAATGCCCTTCCGGCTACCATGTTCCCCTGCTCTTTTAATATAGGTACCTTCAAATGAAGAGTGAATCTTATAGGCAAGCGCGCTCCGCCTAAGGCTGCATCACCACTTCTAAGCAGGTCAGCCTATATACAAGTCATAATTTAAAAAATTAAAAAAACACGACTGATTATTCTAATTAAATTAGAATCTTATTCACATTTTTATTAAATGATATTTTTCTGTGAATCACTGGATATTGAACTATAGTGTCATATATTTTTTGAATCTACTCATCATTTTCTAGATGATGATTATATATTTTTTTTATTTATTTATTTAATTTAACAAAATAACTTTTACATATCTTATTTAACTTCACGTCCTGAAACTCGCATGAGTTTATGTGGACGTTGCACATTCCTCCTAAACAACTAAGTTAACAGAACAGTGGTAATACAATATACCTAAATATCAATCTACATGCATACTTATATTCAATTTCATAGGTAAGTAGGTAGTTGTTAGCGTAAAATACTTATATAGGAGCGCTCACACGCCCTCGAGTATCATCGCATCGAGCATGCATCGAGCAAATGCCAAACCGGTTTTGTGCAGTGCGCACTAACGCGTGCATCGTATTATACAGGCTGATTTAGTTTAGATAGTGGTTATTTATAGTTACCAAATATATAAAGAGAGAAGTATATGTCTTATAGTATATAGAATATATAGAAATAATGTTTTTATTGTATTTATTATTATAATTTATCTTTATATTTCTGCAGTTCAGCCGTTGAAATATTTTTTTATAACTGGCTTTATATTTTTAGCCGTGATCGAATCTCTTAGTGCTAGTGGTAGATTGTTGATGATAGTTTATCTTATTTTCGATTTTTTTTTCAACTTTAGTCTTTAATGCGGGACCACCCCATAATTTTTTTTTTAAATTTTACTAGCGTGTGTCACTCGGAATAAGCTAGAGATTGTAACGATACCTCATTTATTAAAATCGGTTCAGGCGTATAGAAGTTATGGTGGAATATACAAACTCATATATACTAACATACATACAATACATACATGAACCCTGAAAACAATATACTCCTTTTTTCAGGCAGTCGTATAAAAAATAGGTGTGTGTACACTCGATAATTTGAATGGCAACTAATGCAAAAGTAATTAACTATTATTTATTCAGTGCTAATACTAAAGAATTAATATTTAAACAATTTACGACCGTTAATGTTTTACAAGTGGGAGGATGTCCCAGGTTTGGAATAATTTCTGTCTTTGCTCTAGTCCGGTCTGGTGGGAGGCTTCGGTCGTGACTATTTACTATCCTACTAGCAAAGAAATGCTACCGAGCAACGTAACCTTTCCGTACCGCCGATATAAGAGATGTGATCGACAAGTTCGTAAGCAGTCTAAGGTGGTAAGTAAGTTGGGCAAGCGTGTTAAGGGTATGGCAGTTTTATTAAACTCACAACCCTAATCGGTTTCAACATGGCACCATACTGGGCTGCTCTCTTGGCGACATTTCTTTGCCAGTTGGGTGGTAACTAGACTAACTAGCTACGGACAAAGCCTTTCTTAAGACCAGAGCAGAGAAAATTCAATAATCATACATTCCCAAACTGACCGAACCGAATGGTGATTGAACCTTGCTCTTAATAAGACCACAGCGTTAACCACTACACCGGGAAGCTTTTCAAACGCTTGGTCCACGGTATTCGTAGTATCCAGCGCCACATAACACTGTTTAAGAGTCTCTTAAATAAAACTAAGAGATACTTAAGTGGGATTGTAAGAGCATTATAAAACAATGACTGTCCAAAGCAGTCACTTTACTTTCATTAGAAAGCACAACACGTAACACGTGAAACGTAAACAGTATCAGTTTCACTATCAAGTGACCTCAACTTACATGCCAGAGTGATAGTCAAGTCAAAACCAATTCAAATAGAAAGGCCTTCAAGTTGGGATACAAAAAAATAAAACCGCTAAAGCACCAAGAGATTTTATGCAGAAGGTTCCGTATTTTTTCTCCATTTTAAATTAAATAATGCCCGATGTGTTTTTTTTAATTACCATATCATACCATATTTCCCTGTTCAAGTAGTCAGGGATTCATTCAATGATTGGCACGCAATAACTTTTTGAAGTTAGTTATGAGCATTTTAAGAAATGAAATTGAAATAGCACTCACTATAACGGTGAAGGATAACATCGTGAGGATGACTGCATGCCTGTGAATTCTTCATCGTATTCTCAAAGGTATGTGAAGTTTACTAATACACCCTTGGCCAGCGTGGTAGATTATGGCAAAATTATCTTTGTTTTTCAGTAGTAGTAAGCCGGCAATGAGTTTAGTGAGCAAATGAAAGTATTTACGCTATAATATCGACTTAAACTCAAAATGGATTTATTTTAAAGTTACGGAACCCTAAAATCAGACTATCATATTGCAGTCTTTACGATTCTATTCACATAAAACGTGTAAGAGATACTTGTCAAATCGTGCTGGAAAAATACAGCGTTGTTTCAGAAGAGAGACAAAAGCATCCATTCCTATTCTTATTATTTCCTCCGTATTTAGATTGAAACTAGTTGATGCCTGCGACTTAGCCCGCGCGGAGTAAGTTTTTTAACTTTTCCCAAGGGAACACTTTAATTTTCTCCCCAGGATACAACCAATACCTGTATCGAAACTCATCGATTTTTTTTTACACATTGGCCGTGAAAGCGTAGCAGATATACAGACAGACACGGCGACAGATACACTTTCGCATTCTAAAACCAGAAGTTTAACAACTGCCTCGTTAGTCTAGTGGTTAGCATGTTCTACTGCGGCCGGCGAGGTCTTGCGTTCGAGACTCGGGTCGTGCCATAATTAAGTATTGGGTTTTTCAGACGAGAATTTACAGTACAAGCCTGGATTTAGGAAATTGGCGGTGTTTCACCCCCGTGCCTCGGAGAGCACGTTACGCTGTCGGTCTCGGTTACTATCACTAGCATGATAATAGTCATCAAACCCCGCCAACCCGCATTGGAGCAGCGGGATGGTTCTAAGCTCTAATTCCCTCTCTCTTATGAGGGTGGAGGCCTGTGCCCACCAGTGGGACGTTAATGGGCTGTAGTGGCGGTGGTGCTAGAATGTCAACAATATTGAAACAATTTTACTTTAAACGATGCTAGTATGCCCCCTGAATAGGAGGCCTAGCGTCTACACTAGGCTATTTACGCTAAGTAGGAATTGCGTAAATCAATTTCAGTCATATTTAATCGACAAAGCAAACATTTCGATCAGGATAATGTACAGTCGGTCAAACAAAAGTCAAGCTTATACAAAGTCAACTCGTTAGTCATTAGTTAAATCCTAAGGGTAGCTTCTCACTGTGCATCAAACCACCTTTTTTATGTATAGTCTACTGCGGCTCCAATCATAGCTTTTGGTTGAATTATTTAGTCAGATGAGCTATTTACTTGACTGTCATGATGAAAAATGAGCATTGACTTTGTGCTTTCATGCCTCTATGAACTGCACGCCAGTGCCTATCAGTTAGGTGTAGTGTGGTGTGTGAGGATAGGAAAACGGAATAGTGGTTCGCAATATAAGCGAGGAAGCAAATTTGTTTCGTACGTGTCCGTGAATGTTGACTACGTACGGTTGCATATCTTGACCATGTTTTGCAGTGCGATAGTAGATACCAGAATGTATAACAACAGAACCAGATCTTGAAACCGGAAATAGTACATTATTGCAAAGGCTGGGAAATAGGCAATTGCAGGTCGAGTATGAGTTTCTTCGAGTATGAGGACTTCACTAATACGAGACAGGCAATTGCCATTTCCGCCGAGGCATATATAGTACTTTTCTCAAAAGAATGCAGGGAAATAAAGCCTACTTTTTATGTTTTACATTAAATTTAATTAATATTAAAAGTTACATTAGATATATTGGGGCAATTAGTAAAAGAAAATGTTATTGATTTCCCCGGTACATTTATGTTTGTTTGTTGAACTTCTGATGAGGTTTGCAGGTGGGTAATGGCAGTGGTGGCTTTAATTAAAAATTGCTTTATGTTTTCGCCAGTAAAAATTTTCGATTTCTTGCTTTTGAATCCGGTCGATTTTCGTTTAAGAAAAGTAGTTATGTTCCCATAATTTTTCAAGTTAATGCCGTTTTTAACATGAACTGTACATTTCAGCATTATGAATAAATTGCCCATAATGTAGATGGCTTTTTTAGTTTTAGCAATCTCATTAAAATACGCCAAAAACACTGTTTCGGAGAAAATGTTCACTTTTTTCTCGTTTTTCCAACTCATAAAATTTTCATATACTTTCATGTATTTTTCTTTGGACTTCGCTGGAAGCAGGTTTTCCATTGCCAATTTGGCTTCTGATCTTAAATCTGGTGGAGTACAATCAGTCTCCATTTCACTCTCTGAACCGTTGGAACTCATTTTACTTATTATTAAATTTATTTATTAAGTATTTATATAACAATTAATCAAGACGAATTTTTAGCTTTGCCGCCAATTTTTTTTTATTTCTGTGCCGCCAGGCAAACGCATTTATGGCTATACAGTCACCAATTTGTACTAAGCAAAGAGACTATGGTATACCAAGAATGACAAAAGAGATCCGATCAAAGAGTATTTAATGGCCCCAGCACGCCGTTTCATACAACATTGCAGGAGCGTTGTAATCTTCCAAACTCAAAAAACGCTCCTGCAATGGATTTGATTTTCTTTGTCCGAAAATTCGATACTTCGCGTGTTCTTTATTCGAAAATAATTACAATATTTCCATGCATGTTTGAGAAAAATACATTGTTGGGCATATTTTGCGACATTAAATTTCGTGAAGGACAGCCAAATTTGCTAATATACCAAACTTGTGCGACGATCCGCCGAATCCAATGCATCAAGCGTGGCTCGAATATTTTAATTTATATATAAGTTATTTTTATTTTTATATGTATAGTTATATTTATGAAAAATGTGCAATGTCCAGATAAACTTACGAGAGTGGTTATAATGTTGTAATGTAATGGAGTTGTAATTTGCAAAACCTATTTTTGTATGAATAAAGAATAAATAAAATAAAATAAATAAATCACTACTTAATACACACTAAATAAACGAAATAAAGCATACACTACTGTTAAGCTGAAGCTTCGGATTAGTAATGACGGCACTAGTTTTTCACGTGAAATGGAATCGCATCACCGTTCGCGTAAAGACGCACGGTGAGAAGTCACCCTTGTTTCGTACCGGAAATACACCGACGCGGTCTAACCCAATTTTTTGTCCAAAAATACCCTCTTAATGTAGCAGATGCATTTTATTTATCTCCCGGCAAATACATCGAAAATGCCGGATATACATTCTCGCGCAATCCTGAAATTTTAAACTTCTTGTTTTATCGTTGGCAGGTCAGAGCTTAATAATTATTATCGTTAGTATTATTATATCAGCATACGGAACTTTATTACTGCTTTAAGCGATGGTAGTAGGTACCCAGCAATAAAAATGCAGGAATTTCTGCAAGTTTGATTAGGTACCAGTGGAGCCTGTCCTGGCGAAATTGTGAGCGCTGTGGTTAAGCTTTCATTAGGGGGGAGGGAGGTCCCGGGTTCGATTTTCGGTAGGAGCATTAATTGTATAACTCGCTCTATCACCTATTTAGCACCTTTTAGCTTTCTTATCAAGCCCATTCTCTGAGTCGTGTGTCAGTGATGACACAGCACTATTTATTGCAAAGGTACTGACTGTCTAAAATTGCAGAGTCTAGGCTCCATAAACCGACTAGTACTTAGGTTTTCTCTATGAAATAGACAAAAAAGGAACGCTTTCGAAATCGAAGGAAGGAGGAAGAAATCTAAAAGCTAAATAACGCTATTCAGGAATAATTTAATTTAATTTATAATACAGTAATAAAAAAATACAAATACAGCCACAACGAAAATAATTTGCGATTGTAAAAATATGTTATCTACTTACGAAATTGTTTTCTTAGGCATAGCAATTTCATAAAACTGTTCTAAAACTTCACAGCCGTGATTTGTTATGGTTATCTTAAGAATCAATCACCTGACCTTGGCGATATGAGTCAATAGTAAAACTGGATTTATCTGAGAGCCAGTCGCATAACTGTGTAAGTATTTTAATAATTCAATTAAATGATTTTATATTTAAATACACTTATAATAGTCCTTTTGAGTCGTATATAAATAAACTGACCAAAAACAAAAAACTAATACCTAGGCCTACACCAAAATTCTCCATCTCAAAATATTGTCCAAGCACATCAGTTCTGAAAACATAATATTATGTTCTAAATCAATTCCGATTTGCCTTCCAGTCTAATCTAAAAGACTGTTTTTTTCCGGATTGTTCGATAATCTAACTCAGTCTACCTGAACGGTATAAATATTACGTTTCCGAACTGGACTGAGCAGCCTAACAAATTGGAATTTATTTCCGGATTGGTCGATCAATCAAACTAACAGTCTTACTAAACGAAATAAACGATTAAAGGCGGCGCAGTGTGGCACGATACGTACCTGTAAGTATACCTTGTACAATTATGTCGCAGTGCATTTCCGTGCCGCATCGCTTAAGTGGACCAAGCTCATACATACTCATAAAAATAATTTTAGCCGCTACGTGCCGCGCTGCGCTGTGCATCTGTAGTGGGGCTAGATCTTCAGATTTGCTGAGTGAGAGAGCAAAAAACTCGACTGTTGTGGGTTCTTAGACCAGGGCGCTTTTAAATCCCTCGTGGTTTAAGTTTTGAGATACCGTAGTTAATTATCATCATCGTCTTGTACTTTACTAGCTGATGCCCGCAACAAAAAATCACGTCAACCCGTTGCTCTATTGCAGCGTGATTGAACGACAAACCAACAAACAAACATACTTTCGCATTTATTGACGTTCAAAAAGTTTACAGTGAATACAGTAACTTTGAATAAAGCATTGTTTGATTGATCACTTAACTTGCTGTTATCTCCTATACTAAAAACTAACATGTGGATAACAAGCGGGTGAGGGATAAGCAAACAAGAATCTATTTCTTTGTTACGTAAAGCGGTTAACAACTCGTTGCCGATTGAGACGGCTGCGAAAACATACTGTACAAACTTCTACAGCTACTACATATTGCGTCTTTTCTTGAGAACTGTATTTATTTCAAAGACAAAGTCAAAGTATATATTTTATTCAATTTAGGTACACTGTATACTTATTGACGTCAGAAAATTATAAATATGATGGTGATAATCAGTTACGGTATCTTAAAACTAAAGCTACGAGGGTTCTTAACGCGCCCTGCTCTGAGAAGAGCCCACAACAAACCGAGTCGGGTTTTTTTTAATTATCATCATCTCACAATCATTGTATATTTAATAGAACTATAGTTAACAATTAGATTAATTAAATCTAAAATATCTAATTTACATTGTAATAGGATTTCGGAATTAGTTTACGTTTTTACAAAAACTTTGAATTTGTTGAGAGAGACATAACCAATATGTTTTCTGGGAGTTTATTATAAAAACATTTAACCGCCTTATTGGGCCATGAGGGTAAGGAAGAGAGTGTACCTGTGTTTGCGCACACACTTTTGCACTATATCTCCCACATAGATGGCTTATGCCCACGATTGGCCACAGGGGCTAAAGTTCGGTTGGGAGGACTTTATTACTTGACCGATAAGGTAGACTATGTCCTAAAATCTTAAAACCTTCTTGGTCTGAGCTGCGATCAATCTCAGTCAATAAGAGGGTCGGCGATCCAGATGATGTATCGTCGTCGTCTCTGGCAATAGACGTTCACTGCTGAACGAAGGTATCCTGCATGGCTCTCCACAAGATACTGTCTTGTGCCGCTTGCTTCCAGCATCTTCCAGCTACTCGCTTAAGATCTTCCGTCCAGCAAGCGGGGGTTAATCCAACGCTACGGTTTTCGGTGCGAGGGCGCCATTCAAGGACCTTAAGACCCCAACGCCTATCGGTTCTTCGAACTATGTACCCTGCTCATTGCCGCTTAAACATAGACTCAAACTCAAAGTATATATTTTATTCAAAATAGGCACCTACGCAATACACCTTCGGGATGTCACGTTTACAAAGTATAAGACCTGATGGCGATAATTAACCACGGTATCTTAAAACTAAAGCTACGAGGATTCCCTGGTCTGAGAAGAGCCCACAACAAACTTAGCCGGGTTTTTTTTATTATCAACATCTCACAAATATCATGAATTCATTAGATTAACAATTATAAAAATTACATAATTGGCCGCTACAACATTAGTGGCTATTCGAGATATGTCGGTTAAACTGGTTTTCCTACGGATCACGTAAGAACTAAGTATACTCCAACCATAGCCTTCTCTATCACCCGTTGAGCAACCCTGAGTCTTCCTATCAGGCCCAAATTAAGCCACCATGTTTGATGATAGATATTGTAAAAATAACATTGAAACGCATTATGTTTACACTCGGAAAAGAATAGTTAGCCCTGTCCTCCCACTTTGATGCCGTATTTGTTTTAAACATCTGCTCTCCGTCAAGTGGGAGTCGTAAAAAATAAGGGGGTTGAGCGGCACAAAAAGCTCTTTGTGAATCCACATACGCACTAATATTATAATTAGGATACTGCGTCTGTTTGTTTATTGAATTCTTCGTTATCAATGCTTGTCCATTACTGTACATATGTTACGTACGTTTTCAGCAGGGACTGCCATACTTTATATATATTTCATATAATATCCTAGGTCCATCGATTCTCCAGGGAGTCTAGTGTCGTTTTGAGTATCTATTCTTACAATAAATAATTAAGAAAATATATCGTATTCTCTATGGTCACTCCGTCCATTGCTTCGTCATCTCAATCGCCATATCAACTCAATGCACTGACATCCACTGCTGGTATATAAGTTAGACTCTGACTGCAATCTTGCCTGGTGGTATTTGATGATACAGTCTAGGATGGTATCGGGCTACTCTGTAAGGGTAATGGCAGATATATTAACTATCAGTATGTACCCAGCAAAAATACGTAGAATCCCACATATTATTGGTCTACTAGAATTTAAACTACTAAAAAAAACGTCAAAGCAGATTACAAATACACAGAGTTACGGGTAGCATCTAATCTAATATAATGCAGGAAATCGTTTATGTATTTTTATATTATTTTATTTTAGTAAACCATTTTAAGACAACAAGAGAAAGGTGCGTGAATCGTATGGTATACTAGCGAATGCCCGCGACTTCGTCTCCGTGGTTGAGGTTTTTTGATTCCTGCGGGAATTCTTTAATTTTCCGGGATAAAAAGCCTATGTGCTATTCTAGACTATAATGTATCTCGGTGCCAAATTTCAGCCAGATCCGTTCAGCCGTTGGGGCGTGATTGAGTAACAAACATCCATATATCCAGACATCCATACATCCATACATCCAGACATCTATACATCCATACATCCAGACATCCATACATCCATCCAACTTTCGCATTTATAATATTAGTATAGGTTTCCTATTGTTTAACGAGGTGCTATACTATCTGTAGAGAAGGGACCACTAGATGATGACGTTGCTCCTTAAGGTCCCGGGATAAAAAGTAGTATGTCCTTCGGAATGCAACCGATCTCTATACCAAATTTTATCAAAATTGGTTTAAAGATGGGCCGTTATAGAGTAACAGACAGACAGACATATAAACACATATTATAGTATAAATTCGACCAAGATCTGACCCTGTGGTAAGTGGCAGTCTAAGATGATTACGGGCTAACCTGTTAGTAGTATTGCAGTAATATTCAACCAAGAGGCCCTGTATACTTTGCCGTGTGCAATGCCCCATTGGGTACAAGGCTCAAGGTAATAAACAAAATTTCATAATATTTTAAGCCTTATAAGTTCCTCCACAATGCACAGGCGCCATCAGACTACCTTTTATGAACCGTACCCATTTTGACCGCTATCCTGTGATTGCGCGCACAATAAATCGCGAGCGCTTAAAGAATTGGACACAGAAAACGCGTTATAACATAATCTTAATAGACGGTTAGTCACGATGCCGTTGAATAACGCAAATATTGCTTCGTGGTACGGATTTGCCAGTAGGATTGCTACGACTGAAGCCTGCCATATGACTAATTTCACGAACACGCAAGAAACGATTTTCTTCCTCGTTTCTAATTCACAGTGAACGCGCTATGATATGAAATCTGACTTCTGTTCTTTCTTCCACTTCTAATATAAGTATCTTCAAATTGAAAAAAATAGAGTGAAAATTTGCAGTGTGCAAGATACACACTGCACCACATAGATTTATCAATTACTTATAAAACATGATGCTGATAATCAGTTACTCTTACGGCATCTTAAAACTTAAACTACGAGGGTTCAAAAGGCGCCCTAGTCTGAGAAGAGCCCACAACAAACTCAGCCGGGTTTTTTTTTTATTTTGACCATCTCACAAATCATCTTAACTGAGGAACTATCAGAGCCATTAGATCCAATATTAAAATAATACGGTTTTAAGCGATGGTAGTATGCCCCCTGGTCGTAGGAGAATGGCTATACGCACATCCTCCGTAGTAAACCCGGTAAGTCTTATGTAAGAATTATGTAAGGACAGGACGCCACAATTGTGATATATATAATAAGTATAATTATGTTAGCAACGCCCTGACAGGGTCTCATGTCCATGTACTCAATGATTAAAATTATGTATTAGCAAGTAAGGCATGAACATGAAAGCTATAAAATAAATAAATGAAATAAATAAGTATTATCAGAAATTTCTGTCTGAAAAATTCCGGCATACACGCCATAGACTATCATAATGTGGGATCGAACGTACGCTGCTGATATCAATAAAGTGAGATGAGAAGGATAGATTTATTTTGACAGAAATTTCTAAAAATATTTTTCAGCCAGGCTAAATCTCATAATGTTCCTTGTATTATAATTATTGTAAGAAGCCGTGGTAGACATGTTCTGTTTCGCGTTGTGTGTGTTCATAGCCTTAAGTGCAAGTCATAGCCACACGTAAATGCTTGTGGGTGGGACTATTTATAACTGAATAGTGAAAATTGCATGCGAATAAGTCTGTGCTTATATTTTAAGTTAAATGATTATTATTGTATACCATGTTGGGTTAAAAGGTCAGGTTATTTAAAGTCAGTACACAGAAAAGTAAGGAAAACTAGAGCCCTTTGACAATCACTAATGCATTTTTTTATCCACTACAAGTTAGCCCTTGACTGCGATCTCACCTGATGGTAAGTGATGATGCAGTCTAAGATGGTAGCGGACTAACCTGTTAGGGGCGTGGCAGTTATAGTAAACCCATACCCATATTCGGTTTCTACACGGTATCGTACCGGAACGCTAAATCACTTGGCGGCACGTCTTTTGCCGGTAGGGTGGTAACTAGCCACAGCCGAAGCCTCCCACCAGGCAAGAACACGGAAAATTCTGAAATTATAAATTCCCAAATTGACCCTGCCGGGGATCGAACCCGGGACCTCCGCACGTTAAGACAACAGCGCTACACACTGCGCCACGGAGGTCGTCAATGCATGACGATAATATAATTGAAACGGTTACAGGAAATACATAAAATTTAAAATGTAAACAAATGTAAGTAGTAGATGTTAAGCACAAAAATGTAACTGTTTATATGTACTTA
Organism: Erebia palarica; assembly: GCA_964035005.1. Taxonomy (NCBI): domain Eukaryota; kingdom Metazoa; phylum Arthropoda; class Insecta; order Lepidoptera; family Nymphalidae; genus Erebia; species Erebia palarica. The sequence goes on from OZ035989.1 coordinate 18,203,270, forward strand.
CTAGTTAAATTATTAGATTTCTGTAACATAATATTAGAATAAATAGTAATTTAAATTTAATAACCCAATTAATGCCGATTTTCTGGTCTATAACTTAAAACACATAGGACTTTCATACATACTTTCATACTTTCATTTCATACTTTCATACTTTCATACATACTTTCATACTTTCATTTCATACTTTCATACTTTCATACTTTCATACCCCCATTACACCCTCTTTGGGGTGAATTTTCTCAAAACCGTTTCTTAACTGACGTCTACACCATAGAAGGAACCTATCTTCCAAATTTCAAGTCTGTATGCTCTAAAGTACCTGAGATATTGTGATGAATCAGTGAATGACCTTTCGCTTTTATATATGTCACCGTAAGATTGTAAAAACCGTTAGATTATAATCTAACTCGCGAAATTGCAAACTGTCGAAAGATTACAATTTAACGCAATATTTTTCGGTAAATTGTAATCTGTTAGGTATATTAACCCGATAGAACCTAAGTGCCCGGCCTGAGGCTGGGCACTACCTGATTACATATGTCAAACCCTAATCTAACCTACAAGAAAGACACAAGAAAACGTAAATGCAATTAATATTTCAAAAATTGACACTCAGAACATTGAACGGTTTACAATCAGTCGACAGTTTACAATTTTGCGAGTTAGATTATAATCTAACGGTTTTTACAATCTTACGGTGACATATATATAGATAGATTACTTAGCCGTGCGTAACTTTACCAATTTTGAGGTTTCCACTGAAAACCAGCGCTGCAGCCTGCTGTAGCATGATGCTGAGCTGGAGATCTGTATTTGGTCACACAAGTTAGTTGCTATATTTTATCATTAATTTGATAGTTTCATAAAGTGTATAACTATTGTGATCGAATAAAACATTTTCTTCTTCTTAACTATGTAAGGAACAATAATAGTACATTATTGCAAAGGCTGGGAAATAGGCAATTGCAGGTCGAGTATGAGTTTGAAGGCATAGCCGTAGGCGAGGACTTCACTAATATGAGACAGGCAATTGCCATTTCCGCCGAGGCATATATAGTGCTTTTCTCAAAAAAATGCAGGGAAATAAAACATACTTTTTTACCTTTGTCACTAAATATATATCATCTGGGGCTTTAATTAAAAATTGCTTTATGTTTTCGTGCCGACAGGCAAACGCATTTATGCCTATACAGCCACCAATTTGTACTAAGCAAAGAGACTATGGTATGCCAAGAATGACAAAAGAGATCCGATCAAAGAGTATTTAATAACCCCAGCACGCCGTTTTATACAACATTGCAGGAGCGTTCTAATGTTCCAAATTCAAAAAACGCTCCTGCAATAGATTTGAGTTTCTTTGTCCGAAAATACGATACTTCGCGTGTTCTTTTTTCGAAAATAATGACAATATTTCCATGCATGTTTGAGAAAAAGTTATTTTATTTATTTTATTAACGCATAATGTTTCACTAGACTAGAGAAAATTCTGAAATTAATTTCTGCATGTTAAATTTCAGTGCGATTTGTCCAATCAGTCAGTCAACCTTTTCTTTCATATGTAGAAAGAAAGAAGACAAAAATACCACTGCACTAGGGAGCTCGTCAAAATAATTGGTTTTTGACCTCTATAATACAATAATTACCCATTATTATGTGTAAAATGACGCATACGTTCCTGATTCGTTTATTTTGTTGATGTTAAAGAATCCTCGCGTCTGTTTCGCATTATGGAATTCCGCGAAGGAATGTTAATTATGAATCATCAAAGTCGAGGTTCCTGTTTGCGATATCTGGATCATAAAGAGTCGATTTTATTGACTTCTTTTATGTGGAAAAAATTAGGTCCTTAAGAATTGGAATTTTTTCGAATTTTTATGCAATACAACACACAATATTAGACACTATCTGATGCCCGCGATTTCCTCTGCGTGGAAGGTTCATTGGTTTCCGCGGGAAATCTTTAATTTTCCGAGTTAAAAGTTATGTGCTGTTCTGTACTGTAACCTGTCTCTGTGCCCAATTTCAGCCAGATCCGTTCAGCCGTTCTGGTTTGATTGAGTAACAAACATCCATCCATACATTCAAGCTTTCGCATTTATAATATTAGCATAGATGTTATATTATGTTTTTATAACGATCAGAAATACCTTCACTCAGCAATTCAAAATACCTATAATATATTTTATATAGGTTATACCTAAAATAAATAATATTCTGCACTAAGGAAGGTATGAAATTGAACTGGCAATATTATAACCATTTTATTCAAGCTTCAGCTTGGCGGTCAGTCGAAGTTTGTGGTTGTCTGCAATCTGCAAACTTCTTTATTTCCAAGTTCTCATGATGTGTCCGAGTTAGAGAATAGGGGGGCTGGTGGTAAAGGGATCTTCATGGTAAGTGACTGAAAAATGGAGTGTCAGTTTTTTTTTAAATTTTATTTTTCACTACACTACTTTTTAGCCCTTGACTGCGATCACTATTCGGTCACGGTCACGGATCACGATCGGTATGGCAGTTAAATTAAACCCATAACCCTGTCGGTTTCTACACGGCATCGTATCAGCATGGTATCATTTAATTTATCCCCATCTACAGATAAGTTTATGGTCAGATGAATCACTAGGTATTAATTACGTAGCTAATTAAGTATAACTTTTTAAGTCATTATTCTACGCTCATACATGACCTGAGATTGTGAGCGAAATAAGCAAAAATAATTTTATTTTCAAAGTAAAATCCAAAGGGATCGCCACAAAAGTACATTTCTTGTCATTCCAAGCTTGGAAGTAAATGTTTAGTGTTCCAAGTGGCGACATTCATCGTTCATCGGATACTGTGCAGTCGGTAAAAGGACAGTGCTGTTGTGCTGATGCTGGCGGAACAATCGGTTTCGCAGGCGAAATATGATTCTAAATAAGAAAGGAAGCTCTTCGGATATCAAAGAATATCTAAATATTGTAGAGGGTACACTTTCTTCGCTCTAACGGATATTTATTCACGATCTGCCTAATAATTTTTGCTACTGATAAATGGTTTCACTTTAATGGTTCCGTAACGATTTTTTATCTGGTATTTTTAAGGGGTCTTTATACTTAAAAACAGAGCATTTGAAAAAAACGCACTTTGTAATATAGAGTAGCACTCATAGTATGACAGACTTACTAAACTCTTTTAATTAGGGACGCAATTGCACCTGCTGCTACCTGGAAAAATGGCTATTTAGGAAACAAAAACTAGAATTTTTTTTTGTACTGATGAGAATGTTTTTCCTAAATAATATATGAGATAGCTTCTGTAAATACTTAGATAGTTAAATAGCTGCGCAATAAATTGTACTTCTAAGCGTTGTTACCTCATCTTGCCGTGTTTCACCGCACAAGCTTGATTCTAGTGGTCATGAACTTTCTCAAATTTGAACGTATTTTCATAATCACAACGAATAAAGAAGGATAGAAAACCATATTTGAATGCACCAAGTAGGCATAAATGGGTAAAACAAAGGTCTGTCTACGAGTTACCTCATCTCTATCTTGTCGCCACATAAAGCTGTCCGGGACGCTATCTCGGCATATTGCGGCGTGCAGTCGCATATGATAAGTGCATAACCTGAGCCGTGTTTCGCCGCAAAAACATATTTCCAGAGGAAACCGAGTCCCGTAGACAGAGTTCACGTTGTATTTGTGAAATTACAAGATGTATCGTGTTGTGGAATACGCTTTCAACCGAGATTTCTATGCGATTTTTCTTGGCATGAATGTGTTATTTACGAATGTTTGGAGTATTTTAACAGATGTAACTAATGATTTTTGTTATGGAGTTTTTGTTTTTCGAGAAGGAAAGTAGCTTCGTGATATAGTCATGTTATCATCCAGTTGACGTATTTGTATAAACAGCGAGTCTTGCTATTTTTAGAAAACGCAAGATCATGTCAATGTGTAGTCGATAAATAGAAATATGGACGCATAAAGGAAAACCAAGTTTTTAATTCACTAGGAGCTAACCTTTGACTTCAATTTCACCATTAAGTTGATGCAGCCTGAGATGGTAGCGAGCTAACCTGTTAGAGGTATATTAAACCCATAGCTAATCGGCTTCCACACGGTGTCATACTGGGACGCTTGTCTTTGCTAGTAGGATGGTAACTAACCATGACCTAAGTGTCTCACCAGACTAGACCGTATTAGAGAAAATTCAGAAATAACAAATTCCTTAATCCAGGGATTCTTAGACAACAGCGCACACCACTGTGTCAGGGAGAAGACCCTCTATATTTTAAGAATCGCTAAAAAATAATTTGATGTTGACGTAAGAACTGACTAATAATTTGATGTTGACTACCTCGTTGGTCTTCTGGTTAGCATGTTTGACTGCGGCCGACGAGGTCCCGGGTTCGAGTCCCGGGTCGGGCCACACTTAAGTATTATGTTTTTCCGACTAGCAATTCTCAGTACTAGCCCGGAGTTAGGAAGTTGGCGGTGTTTCACCCCTGTGCCTCGGAGAGCACGTTAAGCCGTCGGTCCCGGTTATTATCAATAACATTTTAATAGTCGTTTAAGCCCGCCTACCCGCATTGGAGTAGCGTGGTGGGGCTAAGCTCTAATTCCCTCTCTCCTATGAGAGTGGAGGCCTGTGCCCAGCAGTGGGACGATAATGGGCTGTAGTGGTTGACGTAAGAAACTTCGCTATTTCCACTCCTATTGTGGGACGAAGACAAACGGACAATTTAGCATTTAATGGGTATATAGTTGGGGTAGTACACGCGATAGCTCCCATTTCGCCTGCTCTCATTTCACGCCTATTAGTTAAACTTGTTACGTACGCGTGGATCTCCATTAAAATGCAAATTGGACGCCCCTGAAAATGTTTGTATAATTTTTTTTTTACATTTATTTTCCTGCTCGCGGCTATATTTACTTTTTTTTGTGAAAAGCTATTGTAACTTGTAAGACTATTTTGAGAGAAACTGTGTCAGTTGATTTTATATTACTATTATATTTCATCTATCGTAGAAACCGAATTCAACTTGGTTGAGCATCTTCGAGAATTGTCTTGTCATCCTAATTCCTCAATGCCTCCAAGCCAAACAAAACCCCGGCTGAACAAGGCCTGGCTCACACGTCACGTGACTTTAAATATACATTTATACCTACTGCCGCGGAATTCGTGGACAGCACTCGTATCAGTGGAGTGTCGCGCACGCACCGTACACATAATATGTTAGACTTTTACGTGCTTTTACGTATTTTTATCAAGTTTTCCTCATGGATAATAGTCTAAGCAATAAAGCTAGTCGACCCCAACAATAATTCCTCAGGCGACGAAACTTTACAGTATGATAAAGTATCATGATTTAAACGTATATTATTACAATAAAAAAACAGAATTGAAGTAAGGGTTTTCATGCTATACCTAATTGTTAAAGCAGGAAGGTGCATTATCCCGTAAACGCAGTTAAGGTTTGATAATAAAATCGGTTTAAATATCTATCGGTATATCGGTTTGCATGATTATTCCGTTTGAAATTTCGGTTTTGAGATAGATCGATAAAATATTCAGTCTAAATATTAAGTTTTAGGTATAAATACCTGACTTCCGAATGGATTTTTTGTTGGATATTTTTGTATAAGTATGGGCTCATACCATACTGCAACTCTGCCAAGTTTCAACGACTGAGGATTTAATGTTGGGGTCTCCATACAACAAACCTACATTGCCTATATTATAAACAAAGAAAGTTCAGTAAGGGATATTGTATCCCACTAATTGTTTATTTAATTATTTGAATATATCTTTATCAGAATCTATACATAATACATTATTTACCTTTAAAATCCCTAAATCCATACTTTTACTAATATTATAAATGCGAAAGTGTGTTTGTCTGTCTATCTGCTACGCTTTCACGGCCCACCTATTAAACTGATTTGATGAAATTTGGTACAGGGATAGGTGTATCCCGGGGAAGAACATAGGCTACTTTTTATCCCGGAAAATGAAGGAGTTCCCGCGGGAATAGAAAAACTTAATCCACGCGGACGAAGTCGCGGGCATCATCTATTATTAAATAATTATTTAATGTCTTTGAAAGTTTTCAACACTGCTACTATTTAAAGTTAAGTCACTGGATTGAAAAATGTCCACTGCATGGGATTCCTCAAGTCCATCAGAGCTCATTATAGTCCGCAGCGCGCCAAATATAGATGCGTCCGGCTTGCTATTGGGACCGTGCGACTGTCCTACCTACTAACATTAATCTACACTGCCGCCACAGCCTATAAAAATCAGCTGTGTAACTTTACCGAATGAAATTGTGGCGGTCTAACATAGATGCAAAAAAATAGCGCTACTCGCAGCATATTAAAAAATTCCAACTATATAAATCTTTTAAATGACAGGGTCTGAATCGCGCTATCGAAGTTTTCAACACAGAGTGGTATTTACACAACCAAATTCCGGTTGGGTTGGCAGTTCACGGGCACATTAAATAACTTCCTACTATTAAGGCCGAGCCATCTATCTCCGTAAAAACAAAATTAAATTATTAGGAACAAGCTGAATATGGCTAAAATTCGACAGCGTAGATTTTTGGGTACGTTAAAAGTCCCTCAAAAATTGTCTCAAAATATAAGCCTAATATTTTTCCTTCAGGAACTCCAAATGCTAGTCAATTCAGTAGCTTGCGTTAGTGCTGAGTACGGTATTAGCATAAATACTAAAAAGACGAAGTACTTAGTAATAAACCGAACAAATGAGCTTATCACGTCCTCATCCCTTAATGGTCAACAGAGTCTGGAACGGGTTGCCAAATTCAAGTATCTAGGCACAATGGTTGATAACACGGGAGATCACAGCCTTTAAATACGATGCAGAATAGAGCAAGCACACAACGCCGTTTCGAGAATGAAAAAAGTATTTTGTAGCCGGAAACACACATAGCGCGGTGCTGTCTTCTCTGTACTTCTTTATGGAGTAGAAGCTTGGACGCTGGCAGGAACCATGTCCAAGAAATTAGAAGCGTTCGAGATGCGTTCGTATAAGGATCTGTCTAAGAATTTCTTGGACAGATTGCGTACGAAATACCGCCGTTTTGCAAAGAATGGGGAAGGTTACAGAGATACTTACTACAATTAAGAAACGAAACTTTGGACACGTAATGCGTAACACCAGCAAATATGAGCTCCTTCAACTTATCATGCAGGGAAAAGTAGAAGGCAAGAGGAGGCCTGGTCGCAGAAGGATATCGTGGCTTAAAAACTTGCGCCAGTAGTTTTGAAAGAGCACGAGATCACTATTTAGAACAACGGTCTCGAAAGTTGAAATCGCCCTAATGATTGCCAACCTTCGGAAGGAGATGGCACACTAAGAAAAAGAAGAATATTTTTTCTAGTCTTAGCCTAGTTTTTCTAAATTTAAGCAGGATATCCTAGAGGCTTAAATAAGAAAAACTGAAGCCATCGCTTCGTACGTGAAGTTAAACAATAGCTCTATTATGTATGTCTACACCTTATCTAGCATCACGCTGAGTCAATGTTCTTTATAGAATTATTTTGTGTCACAGTTTAGTTGATAAATTTTGTACTAGTAATTTTATTTTGTATATTATGTGTGTCCTTGGTAATTCCAAATAAAGATTTATTTATTTACATGAAGTTGATAACCTTTTTTTGTACACTGTGGCACTCCTATGGCTAATGTCTACATCACACATAGGCATACAGGACTGTCCCATATGCGTGGCCCAGTTAAGCAAAGTAATGTGTTTTATGGAGTACCCAGCGCCGCTAGTTGCAAGCTCCGACCGTTTTGTAATCAGGAAGCTCGTACTGTTTATCTGTAGTATATATTATGCCGATTTGAATTCTTAATAAACCAGATGGCCAACGAGCCAAAACTCACCTGGGCACTCCAGTACCGTACCTAGGTAAGTACAGAAAATTTCTACCCCAATGGGCGCTCAATTCTGAAACAGCCATGACCAGTATATTTATTTAGAAAATAACAAAGCTTATTAAACTGTTGAAGATTATGTAAACGAAAAAAAAATTATGCCTAGATACTCCAGCTATGCATGGGACTGCAGTTACTTGTATTTTTATAATGATTGTAATTTTTGATAGAAAAGAGCAACCACCGAATTTCTTGCAGGCTCGTCTCGGTAGGAACTAGGAATGGCATTCCGAACCAGCGATATACTCTAGACGATTTAAAAGCACTTGTAAAAGTTCACTCGAATCAAAAACCTTTGAGTTTGAGTTTGAGTCTACATATTTTACAGTACGATGAAAACTGTGTTCCGATGCCAAGTACATGAAAAATATCTCAGAAAAGTTGCTTGAAAACAGTGCACATGGAGAAAAAAGTGCAGTAGTAGTTATCGCAGAATGCAAGTTATATAATTTTATATTGTGTGCAAGAAATATAAACAAAAATCATAGTAAATGAAACCCCTAACCACAAACACATACAGACAGAGGTGTAAATGAAAATGGAAAACCATCTGACAAAAAGCTGCACGGCTAGGTGACGAAAATTCATACTTTATTATATTATACATGCGAAATTTTAAATGGCTGTCTGTCTGCTACGCATATCCGGCCCATCTTTTGAACTGATTTTGTGCAGAGGTAATTTACTACCCGGAGAAGTGCCTAGGTTACTTTTTATCCCCACGTCAAGGAGTCCACACGGGAATCGAAAACGCTTAATCCACGCGAACAAAGTCACGGCATCATCTAGTATTATAATGATAAATATTTTGTTTTTCATACAAAGAGCTGGGAACTCCATAAAAGAGGAAAGGATATTCCCAGACGAAAATAATAACTTTAAAATTGATTTTGTCAAATTAAAAAAGGTGAAATTTATTTCAAAACGGGCACATAATTTTTTCTGATTAAGAAAATAGGAAAGAATTTACTTATGGGATTGACTATTGCCTGGTTTCTTTATGTAAAATTTCACATTTTAAAATATCGAAAATGTCAAGATTGAACCCTGATTTCCTTAATCTGGCCGTATTACATACTTAAAGCTTATGCACTAGTACTTTTCGTTGGACCCAATGATCTGAAACTTTGACAAAAGAAGCTTTGCATATCGCCTCCCGCCATCAGGAGTATATCGCCGGTACTTTTTGCCGCTTGATGTGAATAGCACAGGTGCGGATTATTCCCGGAATAAATATGGCGCCAGTTGAAACGCAGGAAATGCAAATTAGTTACCGAGAGCTACAGGCGACGGATAGGAACGTGATCCTGGAGAAAAAATGAAGATCACAAAATTTAACCGAATGGAGTACCTATTACAGTTACAACAGTTTTTAATAAAAATATGAAAAATACGTCCCCAGTTCATTTTAAGTTTGGGACTGAAAATTACCTAAATTATTTTTGTGACTCAAAACATACCTGGACAATTTTTTTTTATTCATTAGGTAGATATCATCCAGGGGTACTATTGTTAACGGTCTTTTTTCAGAATTATAATCCTTATTAGGGACATCATAAAACTGTTAACTTAAAATAATACTGCTTTGAGCGAGTGTAGTATGTATGTATGGCACCAGTTTTCTATTTAGGTAAAACTCAATTTTTGTATGTTTGTCCTCTATGCATTCCGACACCATTGATCACATTATCATGAAACTTTGCTAGGGTATTCTGGGGATGCCCGCGAGGGTCCTGGCCCAAAAAATGTAAATAATATAAATGTTTTTTTCTATACGTGGCATTGCAACGCATGCCGGGCATGGCATAGCTAGAAGATACATAAAAATTATAAATCTTTATAATTTGAAGAGGGCGCTCATACATTTGAAGTCTTAGTTTGGGGCAATACTTTAGTTATTGTTATTCATGTTATTTCTCAATACTCAATATCATTTATTCAATATAGGTACACTGTAGGTACACTTATTGACGTTAAAAATTACTTACTTATAAAACATGATGGTGATAATTGGTTACGGTATCTTAAAACTAAAGCTACGAGGGTTCCCTGAGAAGAGCCCGCAACAAACTTAGCCGGGTTTTTTTTTCTTTTTATTATCACCATCTCACAAATCATCTTAACTAAGGAACTATCAGAGCCATAGAGCAAATCATTGCCAAGCTTCCTTGTCGTTTAAGTAGTCCTTTACATGGTAATAAGATTTTTCAAAGAGTTTACGTTTTACATTAACTTTGAACTTATTTAGAGACATCTTTAACATGTCTTCTGGGAGCTTATTGTAGAAGCGGACAATGTTTCCAACAAATGAATTGCTAGTTTTACTAAGCCTTGAAGCAGGCATTACAAGTTTATTTTTATTTCTAGTATTGACATTATGACAATCACTTTTCTTCTTGAATTTATCAATGTGTTTATGCACGTATACTAAATTTTCAAATATATATTGGTTGTGTACTGTCATAATATTTATTTCTTTAAATTTATCTCTTAGTGACTGTCTTGGTCCCATATTATATATGGCTCGAACAGCCCTCTTCTGCAGCATAAAATTAATTAAAACAGAACTAATATCTGCAGCATTACCCCATAATAATATACCATATGACATAATGCTGTGAAAACCAAAACCAAAATAAACTTATCTCGCCGTTTCTATATCTGTCAACTGGCGAATCTTTTTAACCGCGTATGCAGCAGAACTAAGCCTGTTCGATAAGTCATTTATGTGATGGCCCCATTGGAGTTTAGCATCTAACGTTATCCAGAGAAAAACAGCGGTATCCACTAAATCTAATTCCTCATGACAGGCAACAAGGCTCATAATATAAAATACATAAATACTAAAAAAATTAAATACTACTTTAAAATACTATTACTAGAATATAATATAAATACAATATTAAAAAAGACTAATACGGTAGGTATTTTTCTCTCGATTTCCAATAGCGACGGTACACTATGCCCTCAGGTCGAAAGTCTGCACTCAGGAACACATTTTTGCACCAGGCCGTAACTGTTAGTACATAGGATTTAAAATAAGTCATCCTACTCGACTTCAGTTCTTCCAGGTTCATCTGCACTTCTTCAGTTTGTCTTCCTTCTGCAGATGTACCAGAGATTTCGTCGTACGTATCCACCATGTACTGGATGACGCCCCCGTTAGATGTTTTGGGGTTCAAGCCCAAGACGTAAATCTTCACGTTAGGCATCGCCACTTTCAAAGTTGTATCAGCTGTAGGCGCTGTACCACGTTTATTTCAGCTTCGGCCTACGCCTTTTCTTCTTGACTAAGGTGAATCCATCAGCGTCACCTTTCTTGTCCTCATAGATCTGAACAGGCGCAGGACGTGTAGACTTTGGCAGAACTTTACGCTTCCGAGAAACTTATAATTTTATTATTGATGTACAGGAACAAGCAATATGATGAAAGTCAAAAAAGGAAGATTATAACTCGAGTGCTCGCCCACACTCCATATGGGAACACAGAACACAAACAAATGGGAATAAAAGCAAAAATATCATAGGGACGGGCAGGGACGAATTTATCGGCCCATTATGCCGCTATGTCATACCAAGATGGCGATAATAACGGTCTGTCCGTTTGAACGTTTAGTGCTCTTTTTAAGTTTAGACATTAGAGCATTCAGTTTAGAAATTTAAACATTTCTCTATATTATTGCCGATTTAATTATTTATTAATAACTAGACTATGCCCACGACTTCGTCCGTGTTGATTAATGTTCCGACGGGAACTCTTAATTTTTTTGGGATAAGTTGTAATTCTATGTCCTTCCCCGGGATATAGCCTATCTCTGTCCCAAATTAAATAAAAAATAAGGTTGAGTAGTTGGGCCGTGTAAGCCGGACACACAGACGACAGATAAACTTTCGCATTTATAATATTAGTATGGATAAAACAAAATATACTTATTTCTTAATCTGTAAGATTGTGTACATCCGTGTTATATAAGTGGTCAAAACGAATAAAATTTGGTTGACAGAGCTCCTAATTTGGCATCGCTAATAATTCAAAAATCCTTGCCTGCGGCTCGGGTAGATTTTTTTTTATCTCGACTTAAAACTTAATCATGCATAGGGAATATAAATAATATTTCAAAGAGGCATTTCTCCAGCTCTTTGAATAGAAGAATTTTTAAGTTGCAATATTAATTTACGATTTTTCATCGTTTTTCGTCCACAGAAATAGACAGAGCTTAGATACACTTTGACGAACGCAGAGTAATTCCCATTTCAAATAAAGATTTATTTGAATAATTTCGTTATAATATTTAATTTCAAAATAAACATTATCTATGCGATGCTTAAAAATATATCACAGCATCTAGTTCACGTAGGCTCGAATACACATAGACTTTTTATCCCGGAAAATTAAAGAGTTCCCGCGGGAACCAAAAAACCTCAAACTACGCAGACAAAGTCGCGGGCATTCGCTAGTTTTGCAATAAAAAAAGAAATACTCTCCGTTCATTATCTCTCTAGCTTATTTAACTAAGTTAACTGTAGTGTCGTTAATACAATAAACGCATTACCCGCGGCCATTAAGACGTAATCCGTTTCCATACATCGACGGGCACTGCTGCGTTTGCTCACTGTACACTGATTCCTGCCTTTGTTGACTTCAATCCACTAGCTGGTAATGGGATCCCCGGATTTCGTTTACACTTTGTCTGTGCGAAGTTTTAATTAAATTACTCTGCCTCTTTTCCGATATTGTTTACTTAGCTTATATAGCTCAATTAAAACCGGGCCAAATATCTGTCTAAAGATTGATTTCTGAGAAATTATAAGAGCTGCATACTCGTCATTTCGTACTTTAATTGAATCTAGATTTCACAACCATACTAAAGTTATAATTATAAAAATTAAAAAAAAGTAGTATACATACTGAAAATCAAATGCAAACACGCAGACAAATTTTAGTGTATAAAAAAAATTGATATAATAAATAGAAAAGTTGATAAAATTAAATTATTTCATGGTCCTTATAGGAGACCCGTATTTAGCCATTAGCCGGCAATGAGTTAAAATGATGATGATGATGATGTTAATTTATATCTCAAATTGAGTGTTCAAATTGCACCGATATCATGTAAACCGGCCATGCCTCCTATATCGAACTCAGAGCCCCGTTTCCTGTGGTCAGTGCAAGTCAGCAAAGGGGTGGGATTAATTACGGTCATACCTAATACCTATTACTGATCTTTTGTAGCTCTATGAGCTAAGTGTAGGGGGCATTATGTGTGAATCATCGTGTAAATATGTAACATATTATTGGTTACTAAAATTTTATCGTGAGTGTAAACCTGGGTGAACCATTCGTTCTGTTAATGCCCCATTTTGTTTATTTTATGAGTAACACAATGGGCTAATTGATTGATAGTTCGACCAATTAGGCCACTGCGTTACTCATAAAATAGAATAGGCCCTATTCCCAAGAAAATGGGCCATGTGGGCCATCCCGGTAAAGCGTATGATTTATTGAGAGCTTACATGGCTCTTTTTCCTCATCCAGCATCCAACCATCCACCCACTCCAGTCCAGGAAATCATCAGTCCAGCAGGCTGGAGCAATCCCAACAGCATTGCAAGCTGTATACGAGCTGTTCTGAACTCTAAGTTCTATGTGGGCTGGTATATTGATGTTCAAAACGCTTGAACGCTTGTGTGTTGCTTGGGTACATATCTAGCCCGCTGGCGATATATTATTATTATTTACGAGTTTCTTGCTGGTTCTTCTCGATACGAATGGTCGAGTACATCTACCACTGCTTCGGAATGAATAGATTCACTCGAAGATTCAAAAGTACATTTAATAAGTTTATTTGAATAAAATAAATTTGAGTTTGAGTTTTAAATAATTCTGTTTCACATAGTAAAAAAACATGATAAAACAGTAATGTACTCATACTGTTTATTGTGAGTACTCACCGGGCCAAATATCTGTCTAAAGATTGATTTCTGAGAAATTATAAGAGCTGCATACTCGTCATTTCGTACTTTAATTGAATCTAGATTTCACAACCATACTAAAGTTATAATTATAAAAATTAAAAAAAAGTAGTATACATACTGAAAATCAAATGCAAACACGCAGACAAATTTTAGTGTATAAAAAAAATTGATATAATAAATAGAAAAGTTGATAAAATTAAATTATTTCATGGTCCTTATAGGAGACCCGTATTTAGCCATTAGCCGGCAATGAGTTAAAATGATGATGATGATGATGTTAATTTATATCTCAAATTGAGTGTTCAAATTGCACCGATATCATGTAAACCGGCCATGCCTCCTATATCGATGACTTGCAACTCAGAGCCCCGTTTCCTGTGGTCAGTGCAAGTCAGCAAAGGGGTGGGATTAATTACGGTCATACCTAATACCTATTACTGATCTTTTGTAGCTCTATGAGCTAAGTGTAGGGGGCATTATGTGTGAATCATCGTGTAAATATGTAACATATTATTGGTTACTAAAATTTTATCGTGAGTGTAAACCTGGGTGAACCATTCGTTCTGTTAATGCCCCATTTTGTTTATTTTATGAGTAACACAATGGGCTAATTGATTGATAGTTCGACCAATTAGGCCACTGCGTTACTCATAAAATAGAATAGGCCCTATTCCCAAGAAAATGGGCCATGTGGGCCATCCCGGTAAAGCGTATGATTTATTGAGAGCTTACATGGCTCTTTTTCCTCATCCAGCATCCAACCATCCACCCACTCCAGTCCAGGAAATCATCAGTCCAGCAGGCTGGAGCAATCCCAACAGCATTGCAAGCTGTATACGAGCTGTTCTGAACTCTAAGTTCTATGTGGGCTGGTATATTGATGTTCAAAACGCTTGAACGCTTGTGTGTTGCTTGGGTACATATCTAGCCCGCTGGCGATATATTATTATTATTTACGAGTTTCTTGCTGGTTCTTCTCGATACGAATGGTCGAGTACATCTACCACTGCTTCGGAATGAATAGATTCACTCGAAGATTCAAAAGTACATTTAATAAGTTTATTTGAATAAAATAAATTTGAGTTTGAGTTTTAAATAATTCTGTTTCACATAGTAAAAAAACATGATAAAACAGTAATGTACTCATACTGTTTATTGTGAGTACTCACTAATACTCCTGTAAATGGTAAATGATAAATGGTTTATTTATTTAAGAAACGTTAAGACTCTACCACCGGTTCGGAAAGGTGCTTCTACTGAGAAGAGCCGGCAAGAAACTCAACAGTTGCTCTTTTCATAGAAAAGAAAACGTTACAATATGTAGACAACACAACACATACGTTACAAGTATTACACTGACTTGTGGGTCACTGGATGCGAGGCGGGTTGCTTTCACGCAACTTTGAAGTTAATAAAATCGATAGCGTAATAACCTCGACTTAACAAATGCTGTTTAACACAGTCTTTAAATCTATGTAATGGCAAATCCAGAAACTCTTTGGGAACTAATTATAAAAGCGTACACTCGACCCCACAAAGGATTTCTGCACCTTGCGCACACGATACGACGCTGTTATACTAGCTTATGGCAGTTTAGTGTATGGCAGTCTAGTGTATATCGATTGTGAGTATCACCTATTTGCTTGTAAAGATTAATGTTCTGCCTAACAAAGACTATATTATTATATATGTATTGCGAAGGCACCGTAAGAACACCAATCTCTTTAAATTTTTCACGAACTGATACGCGTGATCCGAGTTTATAATTAGAATGTATGGCTCTTTTCTGCAATATAAAAATGAATTGAATATCAGCTGCTCTGCCCCACAATAAAATGCCGTACGACATGACACTGTGGAAATAAGCAAAGTAGACAAGTCTAGCCGTTTCAATATCGATAAGTTGTCTAATTTTCCTGACAGCAAAAGCAGCCGAGCTAAGTTTTCGCGCTAGTGTCTCTATATGAGCGCCCCATTGAAGCTTATTATCCAAGGTCGCCCCCAAGAAAACTGTGAAGTTCTCCATTTTTAGTAACACTAATAGTGTTAAAGTGATTTATTAATTGGCTCAAAATAATTTTTTCAAAAACCTTACTGAGAGTTGGTAAAATTGAAATAGGTAGAAAATATTGTCTAAGCAAGTGGCTGAAGTTTCTGTTATCCGAGTAGATTCTCGAAAACATGTTTCAAGTTAAAACATTTAAATAAGTGTAACCTACCAGTTAAAGTACTTTCTAATAAAATATTTACATTAAAATCGCCGCATACTATAATCTTCTTAGTGGACACACACAATCGCTTTAACACATCTTCCATCATATCCTCAAAATGGATGAAGTCACCTGAAGCCGGTAAACACAGACTATAATGAAACGCTCTAGCTCCACACAAGACAGTTCAGCAATGTGTTCAACAGAAAGACCCATAATGTCTTTTCGTTCTTTACTATTGATTTCTTTATGGATCAAGATTAATGATCCACCATGAATGGTAGATTTTCTAGAGAACGCACTTGACACTTGGCGCGCGCATATTAAACCAATACCCCTAATCGGTTTCTACACGGCATCGTACCGGAACGCTAAATCACTTGGCGGCACGTCTTTGCCGGCAGGGTGGTAATTAGCCATGGCCGAAGCCTCCCACCAGGCCAGACCAGAGAAAATTCAGGAATTATAAATTCACAAATCTACTCTGCCGGGGATGGAACCCGGGACCTCCCACGTTAAGATAACATCGCTCAATGTTGCGCCAGGGAGGTCGTCAAATTGGATTAAATTTATTAGGTTATACAATAAATGCAAGTTCGTAACAAATCCCGCCGTCCATTGAACAATTAAAGTGACCTCGCTCGCGGACCACAATCTGATTACCGTTCCGAGTCGCGTTATAAAGTGATCTACACTAGCGGCACGCTATGATGGCCGGTTTGACACATTACAATAGTGATGTGGAATGTCAATTTATTCTCGAACAAAAAACAATTAAGTTTTGTTTTTGTACCTGATTAAATAGGTTTAATAAAACAAAAATGTATATGTTTATTTAATTTATTTGAACGAACTGAATATTTGAACGAAAATGAATATACATACTTTATATGCACACAAGAAACATATGAATACAAAAGATACCAAAAAAGGTGCCACAAAAGGCCATAATTAATCAGATTCGTCCATACTACTATTTTCACTGTCGTCACTGCTATCATCACATACATTAATAATTATATGTTCGTTTTCTATAATATTATCTATTTTCACATCTCTTTCATAATCTTCCCTTATTAATTTAACAGTTCTATTCACAACCTTTTCCCAGTCTCCTTTAGTCACATGTTCACAAGCTTCTTCTAATAATTTTAGCATTTTTTTTGTGGTAAATGGGGGTTCTGTATTGTGTCTTGCAGCATATCCCTTAATTTGAGCCCACACCAACTCAATCGCATTATACTCACAATGGTAAGGCGGTAACCGTATAACTCTGTGCCCATGTTCTAATGCTATTTCGTCAATGACGTATCGGATCTTGGTTGGTTTGTTTTCTTTTAAAAGACGTACTAATTCCGCTTTTAACATATTCATGTTTGCATCTACGCCATTTTTACGAAGCCATGCGACGATATCAGCTTTCTTTTGGGATTGGGCAGGTGGCTTGTCAATTTGCATCGAGTGGTATGGGGCGTTGTCCATAATTATAATAGATGGTTCAGGGAGGCTACACAATATTGAGGTAAACCATTCAGTAAACTTTTCTCCATTCATGTCTTCATGATAGTCTCCAGTGGTTTTTGACGCAAAAGCCATGAGAGAACCTTCGACAAACCCGTTGATGGTTCCGGCGTGACAAATTATAAGTCGCGATCCTTTTCCTACAGGAACTTTGGAAGTAGATGCTGCTGTGTCATCGTTCCAAGAACGGCCTACAGTATGGTTAGCATTAAGCCATGTTTCATCCAAGAACACAACATTTTGCCAATTTTTGATTTCTTTCACTTGCCGTAAAAAAGTATACCTTGCCATCGCTATATCAAATCTTTCCATCAATATTTTGCGTTTGTTACATTTTTTGTATCGAAATCCAATGGTCTTCAAAATCTTCGTTAAAGAACTTTCCCCACCGAAGAATAATCCAGCTTCCTTCAGTGAATGCACCAACTTTTTTCTTGTTGGATACTCCTTCTGTAAATAGTAGCCGTAAACATGTCTTCGGATAGCATCGGCATCAAAGCTATCGATGCCTACGACTGGTTTTGCTCGTTTTCTCTTTTTTGGTGTGTGAAGTTTATTTTCTTCTGTGCCAGTCTCGCCATATTTTTTTTTAGTTATCCGTCTAACAGTTCGTTGTCCAATATTAAGCGCATCAGCTACGCGTTCAACCACTGACGTTATAGGTAAAATTGGCCCTCCATTTTGAGCTTCACGATCGAAATAGTTACGAAGGCGTATTACGAACTCACGTGTCTGACTATTTAGAACAGTTCTCTGCGTACGTTCGGTCATATCGACGAAATCCACAACAAAGGGCTTGAACAGAGTCCAAATTAACGAGCAAGGGTCAACAGTAATGCAGTATCAATATTTGAAATCCAAAGCCAGGTCAAAACTATATCACAATCGCATTGCACTGACAGTTTATACTTTTCGAAGCAACGTCAATTCGAAACTGCTTTGTTTTGCATTGAGCATTGACGCGAGTTTGCCGGAGGTAGTAGTTGTGCTAGCCAGCGATCCTATGTGACGATCGTATTAGATTCCATTTTTAAAAATTTATTGATATTTTTTTGCGATTTCAGAGGTTTGTCCACATAGTGAAAATTGTTCATATTCACAAGTACATTCACCCCTTAAATGGTGCAAACTGATTTTTCTATACTTGTATACATTTAAGAAATCAATTTAATAAATAAATTTTGAGTCCTAAACCTAAAACTACATTCGATAAAATTTATGAATCTCTGCACATCACTATCGTCAATAAAGTAATACAATTATTTCCTTCAAAGTCGTTATCAATTAATACGGAACTTCATGAGAAACTACATTCGATAAAATTTATGAATCTCTGCACATCACTATCGTCAATAAAGTAATACAATTATTTCCTTCAAAGTCGTTATCAATTAATACGGAACTTCATGAGCGGACAAACGTCAAACCGGCCATCATAGCGTGCCGCTAGTTTAAGTGAACTTAGCTGCACTGTAATAGTGTTAGTAGTTTTTAGATATTAGCTCATTTGACAATAATATGATGTACATTGGTTCAGTTTTCCTAGATTTTAGTTAACTTTTCAAACCTCCCCACTGTAGGACCGGCCATCATCTCGTTATAATAATGCCGTATCCTTTACCAAACGGGAAAGTTATGTGCCACGTTGACTCAACAGTGTGTCTATTACTGGTTTTTAATTAATGAATTTAGAACGGCGCAGATAATACTATGTTAATAATCACAGAGGAGAAAAACGGAGTCTTCAATGTTGTTCTAAGAATTTTTTAGAAGAAAATCAGAAAAGTAGGATATGTAAATGCAGAACTACCACATATTATTTTTACCAAATAATTTATTCGATTTTTCGTGAAACAAGTTAAATCCAGCGTCATGTACCTAAATGTAGCAGGGTAACGAAGTACAGTCAACAATGAAAGTGCTTTGCTCTAGATCCGTAATCTGATTACCACCCCGAGTCGCGGTGGAAAGTAATCCGAGTGAACTTTGCTCCACTGAAACTGTATTACTGGATATTAAAGTTACAGTCTAGGCAATGGGGCGGTTTGCTGTATAAAGACCACCGTATTAAATCCTCAGTCGTTGAAACTGGGCAGGGTTGTAGTATGGTATGAACCAATACTTATACAAAAACATCCAACAAAAAATCCATTTGGAAGTTAGGTATTTATACCTAAAACTTAATATTAAAGAATATATTCATATTCTTGATTTATTTTTAAAATAATAGTAGGTAGTAGGCATTTGATATTTACACTCAAAACCGAAATATCAAATGAAATATTCATGCAGAACATCGATATTTAAACTGATTATCAAATCTAAACTGTGTTTCCGCGATACAGTACCTTCCTGCTTTAATAATTGGACGTAGCATAAAAAACCTTACTTTCTTTCTGATTTTTTATTGGATATTTTTAATATACTTTTAACTCATGATACTTTATCATACTATAAAGTTTCGTCGTCTGAGGAATTATTGTTGAGGTCAACTAGCTTTACTGCCTAGACTATTATTTGAAGTCCGAACTGTGCAGACATGATAATAACTTTAATTACTGAGGACAAAACCATCTACATCATCATCATCATCTAAACTTCAACCCAATGCCGGCTGACTAATGAGCACGTTTCTACGGCTATAGTCCACAATGGTGACCAAGCGTGGATTAGCAGACATTAAACACTTTTAGGAATATTATGAAAAACTCTCAAGCATGCAGGTTTCCTCACGATGTTTTCCTTTAGCGTTAAAGCAAGTGATATTTAGAGGTGCGAGCCTGCGGATCGAACACCCGACTACCCGAATAGGAAGCCGAGCATGTAAACCACTAAGCTATCACCGCTATTGACCTTCTTATCTAGATAATTATAACAAAAAAAAATGCCCCGTCCAAGCCGTTAGAATTAGATAAGAGAAAACATCATACCTACTAATATTATAAATGCGAAAGTGTGTTTGTTTGTTAGTTAATTGGTTTGTCCGTCAATCATGCTGCAACTGAGGCACGGGTTGACGTGATTTTAATAGTTGAGGACCTGAAGAGTGACAGAGGCTACTTTTTATCCTGGGAAGTTGAGGAGTGCCCATAGGAATTAAAAAATACTTATTCCACATGGGTGAAGTCGCGGGTATCAGCTAGTGAATATTATTTAGTGAATATATTATTATATATTTTCATTAGCTGATGCCCGCGACTTCATAAAAAATATATTCGATGTCTATCAAAAATGAAATAGAAAATACCAAATAGTTGATAGTTCATAGTTGTTGACATAAGAGTCTCTATAGATCAAGTTTTAAGCTCCTAAACCTTTATTCATTCAGCCGGAATTTTAATCCATTTCTATTTACGAGTTTGAAAAAAGCCATAAACAAACAGATAAACATTCACAAAGTAACCCGATAGCTCTATACCGAGCGTGACTGGTGGTCGAGTTTGCCGGATATGACTAAAGGCTTGGTTACATGGAGAGAGTGCTCGGAAAATTTGAGGCTAGTTGAGTAATGTCGCAACTCGCAGCACATCGAGTGACGGTGTGAGTGCATATATTGTAGGGAAGGCGCGCCGAATGGCAGCTATTGCACGGTTATATTTTATATGGGTGATACTTGGTTAGCTTCCCGAAGTGTGGCGTGAGGCACTTGAGCTTATTTTACTGTTCACATTTTGTTTAAACAAAGTTTGCGTTGGAAAAAAAACAGCAGCCGTGTAGAGAATACATTCTTGCATTTACAGGATAGTAGAACCTGTAAATGCGGGATCATAGTGATCGGGTGCATAATATTTATTATGGTCATGCAAACTCAGAATCACATATTTAGGTACCTAATTTGTCATAGTTTACAACTATTGCTTAGTGTTGGCCTATTTATGACTTTCAGTAGTACTTTTTCAGTAGTTCGCCATCTTTGATCCAGTGACTTGCTTGATCTAAACAAGGCCTTAATCAATTATTGATATCGGACTATAGTCGCTTCGATCTCGTTAAATCGTAATTGTGAAAAAAATACCACCATCACCATCAGCTGCTAGAAAACTAGAATTCGAAATCTTAAAACCTATTAGGAGAATTATTGGAATCAAAATATTTTTTACGACAAATCATATTTTCTTTGCCATCAAAAATAAAAATAGCCTTAATTTAAAACGAATCAATGTTTTATATGAATTTATAATAATAACACACTTCGTACTGAATCAACGTTCATCTTTAATTTCTTTATGTTTTTCAATACAGAGAATACACACAATGTTTTTTATATTTATTTTTTATATCCGTTGTCCTGACTACAGATCTTTATCTCTGTGGTCAAAATAGCTCTTATAGAACATCCCCCCCTAACAGGTTAAGTTAGGGCATAGTTAGTTAAATGAGATGGTTGTCTTACGACTCTACCAGACCTTGTGACTACAACTTCCCTATTATGAATTGAGACAGAGCTACTTGCTCGCCCACTCGGACTCACAACTTCACTACCTTCACCGCCAATATCCGAGAAGTTATTTTTCCTAATAAAATTATTAGAAAAACGTGAGATATGTTTTTTATTCCTCCTAACCAAGGTGCCATCCTCCTTTTTGATAATATAAAATCTAGGTTCAACCTTGCCAACCACTTTACCCGGGTATCAGATCTTCTCTGGTCTAATCTGGTAAACAACACTACCGCCTATCTCTAGAGGTTTTCTGACCTTTGCAGATTTATCATAATTCTGTTTTCTTTGATATCTTATTGTGCTATATTTCTCCATAACATTTTCTAAAATACAAGATTTAAGTACATCTTTGATGCATGCCAATGTTGTTCTTAGACTTCTAGACATCAATAAATCTGCTGGGCTGTAGTCCAAATCAGCTAAGGGGGTTGTTCTATAATTGAGTAACGCTAGACTAAAATCACAACCACTTTCTTTACATTTTTTCACGATCCCTTTGACAATACCTACAGCCTTTTCACTCATCCCATTGGACTGTGGGTATCTTGGGCTAGAGGTAATAAGCTAAGTCACAATCATTTGCAAAATTCTTAAAAATCTGACTACTGAAGGGCATATTGTCACTCACCACATACTTGGGAAATCCATGAGTTGCAAAAATTATTTTTAACCTCACTATAGTTTCTGAATTTTTATTTGGCAGCTTTTTTACCTCTAGTAATTAATTACTACTAAATAGTCTTTTCCCTCAAAATAACAAATATCCATTCCTATCTTATGAAAGGGCAAGTCAGGAATATCATGAGAGATCAAAGGCTCTTTAACATTACTTGACCTGTATTTTTCACTTGCCTTACATTTTAAAATGTAATTTTCTATATCTCCTGATATTCCTGGCCAGTACAATATTCCCCTTGCACGTTTTTTTTCCCCTTCCTGCGTGCAAACTAATTAACATTTCTTTCCTCATACATTTAGGTATTACAATTTTGTTTCCAAAATATATAGTATTATTTTTAACATTCAAACCATCTTTTGATTTGTATTAGCTTTTTAACTCCTTATTCATTTCTTGCCTATTTTTTGGCCAACCTAAATTATACCATTGTACAATTTTACTTAAGTCATCATCTTTCATCAGATAACTGTGTCATTCTTTTATCAAACACTGGTAGTTCACTTTCAAAACTATGCACAACCTCCAGTAGTGTTGGTTCAACTTTGGCATTATTAGAAATATAATTTCTAGACAAGTAATTAACTATACAAGTAACTAAACATACATTTTGCTACCTGGTGTATACCTAATTTCTATATCATACTTTGAAAGTTTTAAAACCATGCGTTGTAGCCGAGTGCTTATCTTACTTATATCTTTGTTAATTATTGCCACTAAGGGCTTGTGGTCAGTTTCAACAACTATTTTCCTCCTATAATATACAAACTGGTGATATTTTTCAATTGATGCACAAATGGCAAACAACTCTTTTTCTATTGGGGCCCACCGTTTTTGACAATCAGTATAACTACGAGAGTAAAATGATATTGGTTTACCATCTTGCATTAGACAAGCCCCTAACTCTGAATTTGAACTGTCGGTTTGTAAAGTGACCAACCCCTTATTATATAAAATAGCTAATATAGGGGTACAAGTTCACTTCTTTTTTAATTCTAAAAATGAATTTTCCTCACACACTCTCCAGTGCCAAGGTACTTCTTTTTTGAGTAAATTTCTGAGTGGTTCTTATGTTTTCGTGTACTGAGGGATAAACTTGCTTAAATAGTTACACATACCAAGAAATTTTTGCAACTCTTTTATGTTACTTGGACTTTTTAATGAAATAATTGATTTGACCATATCGTCATCTACCCTGATCCCTGTTTTAGAAATAATAAGCCCCACATATTTCACCTCTTCACACTTGTATTGAATCTTTTTGCTGTTAAATTACACATTAAAATTTCTTGCACGTTCTATGACCTGTTTTAAAATCATATCATGATCTTTTTCATTTACTCCTGCTACTGTAATATCTTCAAAGTATATTTCTACTCCTACCATATCACCAAAAATTTCATTATTTATTCTTTGCATTACTTCAGGAGCAGACGGGGGATACCAAATGGCATTCTTTTAACCTACCAAAGGGTGACCCAAATGTACATAACTTTTCTTTATCATCTAGTTGTATTTGGAAAACCCCATCTTTTAGGTCTAAAACTGTAAACAATTTTTTCCCTGCAAAATTATTATAAATTTCTTCCGGAGACGGAATAAGATATGTTTCTCTTTCAATATTTTTATTTAATTGCTGTGGTTCTAAGCACAACCTTAAACTTTGATCTGGCTTTTCCACTATTACTAAATTAATGCACCTAGCTGTAGGACCCTCAACTTTTTCTATTATGTCCTCTTTTTATATCTTTTTAGTGTCTCCTGCAATCTTTCTTTAACACTTTGTGGCACCCTTCTTATAGGCTTTATTATTGGAATAGCCCCTTCTTTTATTTTAATTTTGTATTTACTTAAATTTCCTAATGTTGTAAATAAGTCTCTATTATTATTTAAGAATTTTTGTTTTTATTTTTCAGCGATTTGAATCACTTCTCTTCTTCTCACGTCTTAATTTCCCCAATTCTTTCAATCAAATTAAATTTTACACACTCTTTAAGACCCAAAACTGGTTGTACAGGTACATCTAAAACATTAAACCTAATTAAATATGTACAGTTCTTAATCATCAATCATCTACATTGTAACTCTATAGATCCCAATGGCTTAACCGTTTCCCCATTATACACCACAAGCACAGTTTGAGACTCTTAGCTGAAACATATTATTTTTATTTATAATATTAAAGACACTTTGCGACAAGGTATTGCAGTCAGCACCCGTATCTAACTTAAATAATACTGGGACATTATTTATAATCACATTTTGTGTCCATTGTTCATTCTCAATTGAACTAACACTAACTAAACTATCTATATTAAAGTTTTCTTCACTACTTTGTTCTTCTTCCTCTACAGTAAAAACTTTTTTCACTTTCTGATTTTTATTATACCTTTTACTACACTAACACACACTACCGCAAAGTGATTATATTTTTGGCATACCGCACACTTTTTGCCAAATGCGGGGCACTCATTTCTAGGGTGACTTTTTCCACACCGATTACACTCGAAAAAACTTATTATTTCTAGTTACTCCCATTCTGGAAGTTGTAGCTTGTATTGATAAACTTCTTTATCTCGCATCTTTTCTACCTGTGCCTTGCCAGCTTCTGCTGCCCTACAAATTTTAATGGCTTGTTCAATGGTAAGATCAGCTTCTCTAAGTAACCTTTCCTGTAACGCCATATCGGCTACGCCTATCACGATCATATCTCGAACCATCCGATCTTCTTCCTTGAAGTCACAATTTTTTGCTTGAGTTTTTAATTCAGTTAAAAATGTATCAAAAGAAATATCTTTTTGTCGCATATTGAAAAATTTGTAACTGTTCATAATTGTATCTCTTCTAGGTATAGCATATATCTCAAAGGCTTTAATTACGTTTTCAAACGTATTCTTTTTATCGAATGTATTAAAAATATCTAGTGCCTCTGAGCCTGCTATGTTAAGTAGCAAGGCAATTTTCCTTGAATCTTTTTCTTCTTTTAGGCCAGAAGCCTCAAGTATATTTCGAAACTTTGCCTAAACTTTTTCCAATTGCTCTCTGCGTTTTCATTTAGAATTAACTTTTCAGGTTGTCTCAGACCCTCCATTTTGTCTTAAGAAAATCGTACCACACATACATTTACAAACAACCAAAGTTAGTAGTTACTTTAATTACCAAAAATTAACCAAATTTTCACCTGACACCATGTTTTATATGTATTTAAAATAATAACACACTTCGTATTAAATCAACATTCATCTTTAATTTCCTTATGTTTTTCAATACAGATAACACACACCATGTTTTTTATATATTTTTTTTATATCCGTTGTCCTGACCACAGATCTTTATCTCTGTGGTCAAACCACAGAGTATATAGCTCTTATAGAACAATCAAATACTAATCTTACAAATCAAGAAATATCTTTTGTCTTGCCTACACAGAAAGGGGTATGAATAAATAATACCACCAACTTCTATACGCGGTTAATTATTCGACCCCGTCGATATCTCAGTGGTATTTGAGTGGTCCGGTAATAAGAGAGTAGGCGTCAAAACACAGTGTGCGGTCTTTGTACCGGCCAACCGAGAAATTGACCCTATAACTAATCAAAAATAAACTTAAATCAAGACAAAATAAGACTCAAAATTAAAGACCACCAAAAAACTTATCAGTGCAGAAATTCCACTCATATTGCTGAATTAAATTCTAACTCTGGCTCATTTGGATCAAAGTTTAGTTTTGTTCGTATTTGATTTACACTATTAGAATAATGAGAACTCATAAGGGTATCCCAGTAATTTCTCATGTGTTTCGTCCTTTATTTATTGTGTAGCAAATAAAGCTACTGTTTCTCATTGTGGAGTTCTGAGACGCGCCAAGATGAAGTTTGCTCCTTTACTGTAGGAGTCAGTACGAGCTTAATATACTATCTAGTCATAGATGATAGATTTCGATTATCGAAACACTATAACGTCAAAGTAAAATGGGTCTTAACCTTCTTGTTTTTAAGCTTATTTTAGTCGATGACATAATATGTATCAGCAACCAGCGCGTCGTCGACTGCACGAACGAATAATCGGTAGTGTATTCAATGCATGATTTTGAAAAACTAACGTTCGGTCCAAGTCAGATATTTTTGTAGTCACTATTTAACGGAGTATTTAAAACCAACTAATATGTACCTGGTATAATATATTGTGTATATGTCACCGTAAAATTGCAAAAACCGTTACATTTTTTTTTTTGTTTCGCACTCACTTATCCTCTGACATGATGTCAGAGACCTTTTAATGCGACTTTTGCTCTGATATAGGTGCCACTCATGATGGCATATGAATGTATATATTAGCTTTATAATTCATAGATAAATAAATATATATATATTTAATTTAAAAAAAACCGTTAGATTGTAATCTAACTAGCGAAATTGTAAACTGTTGACAGATTACAATTTAACGCATTATATTTCGCTAGATTGTAATCTGTTAGGTATATTAACCCGATAAAACACAGGCCGGACACTGCCTGATTATATATGACGAACCCTAACCTAACCTACAAGAAAGAGACAAGAACACGTAAATACAATGAATATTTCAAAAATTTACACTCAGAACATTGAACGGTTCGCAATCTGTCGACAGTTTACAATTTCGCTGGTTAGATTACAATCTAACGGTTTTTGCAATCTTACGGTGACATATATATCTACAACTGGCGTCGACTGCGAACAACATATCGGTAGTGTAATAAACAATAAATGATTTTGTAACAATCAACGAATTTTCGTTCCGAGTCTGAGTCTATAACTTTTTAAATTAGGTAAACTATCAATCAATTATAATCTTTAACAAAAGATCCATATTAACTCTAGACATTATGTATTGATGCTCGAAATCTATCAACGTTGGCGAAATTTTCAATCTCGTGCTAAGTTTTTTCTGTTATAAAGCGTTTACGCTTGACAAAGGTTTATTTGAATTACTCCAGCATCGAAATGTGATTGTTCCTTTGGAATTGAGTTTTGTAGTTTTCCCGCCGAGTAGTTTGAAACTCTTATAGATTGTTGTCTGTTGGAAGTTTCATCAAACGACAGTATTGGTATGGGTTTGGCACACATTTTCTCGTAAGCTGGCGTCTATATGTAAAACTAGCTGAGGCCCGCGACCTCACCCGCGTATATCGAGGTTTGGGGCAATGAAATCGTAACAAACTCACATTCGCATTTATAATATTATTAGTTAAGATGCTCTGAGATTCTCATGTGTTTAAATGAGTCCAGGGGATTCGTAGCAGATTAAGACTTTAACCAAAATACTTGAAGATCAAGGAGTTTAAAATCTGAAATAGTAATAAAGCGCGGGACACATAGTTCGAAGCAGCAAATCAAGACAATAGGGAAAATTAAAGAGTTCCCAAGGGAATTCAAAATTAACTTAAACCACACAAATTTGCGGGTATCAGCTAGTATTCTTATAATCTCTTTATCTTTCCAACAGTTTATAGCTACTGAAACATTAATTTGAGCTAACTATTTTAAATTTAAGTCGAATCATCAATAAAATAAGTGATGAAAAAGCTCATTTCAATAACAAAATTATAAATGCTAATAAACGTAAAATGGGAGCGAAATCGACGAGCCTCTTAATTCCAAATTATTTCATAAAGATGAAATAGGAGCCGTGAAATTGGACGGGCCCAAATAAATAGTGAAAGAGCTGTTACACGGGTTTCACTATCTTTTTAAATGATACTACAATAAAATAAAAGTATTATAGTGAGTTTTTTTCCCCCTCCCGTTATTCCAGATCATATCTGCCACGTACCTGCAAATTAAGGAACAAGCTTCCATCTTCCGTGTTCCCTCATGATTATAATATGGGGCTCTGCAAAGGGCGGGTAAACAAATTTCTCAAAAGCCAGCAACGCATTGGCAGTTCCTCTAGTGTTGCAAATGTTCATGGGCGGCGGGTAATCACTTTAAATCAGGTGATTTAAAGTGATTACCGCTCCCTATATCTGTACTAATATTATGAAGAGGTAAAATTTGTAAGGTTGTAGGGGTGGTATCAATAGTATGCCACATTATTTGTGAGTGTCATAGGCAGTATATTAACCCGAAAAATTGGGGAGTTCCCATGGTAATTAAAAAAAAATATTTCACGCCGACGAATACGCGGGGATCTGCTAAAATATATAAAAAATTTACACATACTACACAAAAAGAACTCAAAATCAAGTACATTTTTGTAAAGAAACAATGTTAAACTCAAACCATGTTTTATTTTATTCATATAAACATATTAAAAGTGCTTTTGAATCATCGAATGAATCTACCACTGGTTCGGAATGACATTCCCACTGAGAAGAAAACACAAAACCAAAAAATTCAAGAAACCTAAAAAACTACCTGATGGTAAGTGGTGATGCATTGGTTAGCAACTTAGCATGATGGTCTTTCTTAGGTTAATCTATACTATAATATTATAAATGCGAAAGTTTGGATGGATGGATAGACAATTGTTACTCAATCAGGCCAGAATGGCCGAACATCCGTTCGATAGAGTTCGGCCGAACATTTCATCCTGGATGAAATTTACAAGCATAGAGATAGATAGTAGTCTGGAATAACACCTGGGCTAAATATAGCCCGCAAAATTAAAGAGTTCTCGCGGATAGCAAAAACCTCAATCTACACGGACGAAGTCAGCGGGCATCAGCTAGTACCATATAACGTTAAGGTTTCTCTGATTGGTTTAAATTCCAGTTCTGTGTCGATTGATGTAGTGAAACCCTAGGCTTCGTATACGTGAAGCCTCACACGCATCTCCTGTGCAAGCTCAATCCACTTTAGCTGCATCGATGCTAGTTTTTCTCTTGCCTCATCGCAGTTCATCGCTTTAATTTGAAGGAGTTTCACTTTTTTCGACCCCATTTAAGAGAGGTTTGCAAAAATAAGCGGGTATAAACCGCGTTGCGGCTTTATACCCGGAAAGTTGTCTGTCTGTACGATATACATAAATTCACACAGCTTTCTATGTTAGAACATAGCTAAACTTTAGCGCGATTCAATAGCGTGCAGCGCCATCTAGTGCAAGATAAATTATTGTTTGGAAATTCACTTAAAGGTACACTTATAGCGTATAGCAGTACGATGCTTTATTTTAAAAAACATTGAAACGGTATTAATTCATTGAATGTTCCGTTTATCATCTCTCAGCCTAAAAAGTGGTCTTCCCGGGTTATCGCGTAGATCTGACGAGTCGTAACTCTAACAAGAGACGGCCGATCTAAAAACCACAAATATTCCAAAAAAAATCCGTATCAATTACTCACGGTGTTTTGATACTCGGTTAAGCGGAAGTCTTTTCATGATATTACTGTAATTTTTTTCAAGTTTAACTCCACTATTATTAAAGTTCTCGTGATTTTCGTCCACTTGAATTAAGATTTTAAATTCTTGCCGGAACTCCATTAATTGTCAAGATAAAAAGTAGCCTATAGGGGCTGATTGTGTTGTACGCAATCTGTAAACTAAACTAAAATGGCAGCATTAAAAATATTGCTAACCCTTAAATTTAAAGCTGTCATTCAAGTTTACTTTAGAGATTGTGACTACACTACAGAATCAGCCCCTATGTCCTTCCGCAGGATGAAACCTACCGTGCCAAACATTAAAATCCGTTGAAAAGATGGGCCGGGAAAGCATACCAGGTAGACAAACAGACACATACAGATAGACAGACAGACACACTCTCGCATTTATGTGAATGCATGGATTTTGCAATATTATGAGTAAAGGAATAGCGCATCTGTGTTTCCGCTATCTGCACAGTGACTAGACAGTGAACTATAATATTATCCCTTGAATAGCTATTGGCTTATTTCTGCGAACATTTGAATTAGCCGGTCATAGTATTTTTTTTAATATTAATATATGCTTTTGATACTGTCATTTAAGCGTAAAACTTTACATGTTTTCTCATGAATATTTTACAGTAGGTAACATGGCTGCTACTTAATAAAATTTGACATGGGTTTATAGTAACTCAATCCACCGGCAAGCCAAACATGGGTCCACTTCTCACGCACCGTCTTACCTACTTACTGCGTTGTAAGTGATACAGTTTATCAATCATCACTTCACTTCACTATCACAACCAATTATAAAGTCTCTATTGTTTGACTGTCAGTGCGGGCGTATCTCAGAATATTTTAGTATGGATTCACATTTCAAACTCAAACTCTATTTACATTCCACCCTCATAAAATTATTAAGGACTAGCTGACCCGCGACTTCGTCCGCGTGCAATAAGTTTTTTGAAGTGAAAACCTCTTTAGGCGCGTTGAGAAGTTTTTGAGAGATATTATGGGATATTATGATGGATTCACATTTCAAACTCAAACTTTACATTCAACTCTCATATAATTAAAGACGCCAGACACTTTACCATAAATTAGTTTAAGAAATAATTTCTAGGTCATATTTTAGACTTTTTATTACCCAGTATAGTCTGGCGTTTATTACTACTACTAACATACAGGTTACAATCCAAAAAATATATATTCCGATCGATTCGAAAAGCACATGTCGTAAAAGCGAATGCGAGGGTTAATCCCATTACTATAAGGCGATGGCGGGAATTTATGGCGGTACGGAAGAGCCAAGGCCGATATTTCGCTAAGTTCCGATAATTTCGCTATTTTAATGCAGTCACTGTATCTTTGATGGCTCGTTCACGAGGAAATTCTTTTAGTCATGTCTTTGACGAGAAATTATCTGCAGTTTTTATTTACCAATAGCGAATGCCCGCGATTTCGTTTCCGTGGTTTGAGGTTTTCGTTTCCCGTGGGAACTCTTTAATTTTCCGGGATAAAAAATAGCCTATGTGCTATTACAGACTATGTAATCTATCTCTGTGCCAAATTTCAGCCAGATCTGTTGAGCCTTTGGGGCGTGATTGAGTAACAAACATCCATACATCCATACATCCATACATCCATACATCCATACATCCATACATCTATACATCCATACATCCATACATCCATACATCCATACATCCATACATCCATCCAAACTTTCCCATTTATTAAGATTAGTAAGATTTTAGATTTAGACTAGCCTAGTTCTTGGCTGCAATTTCAAATCTACTGATATGTGATGATGCAGCCTAAGGTTGAGTGACTTTGCATAGAAGATATTCATCATCACCATAAAATGACATCTAACCGTACAATTACCTATTCTGTGGTTTAACTATGTATGTACATTTTAATAACCAAATGTACTACTCAACTTGGTTCGTCTACTCAAATTGGTAAATTACAGATACGGCAGACACACTTTCATATTTTACATTAGCATAAATAAACTAGCCGATGCCCGCGACTTAGTCCGCTTGGTAAGGTAAGCTTACGCGTCAAGTCTTCTAGTTTACAATATAATTAAAAGCATCAATGATCCTTTTGCAAACAAGGAACAATAAACAACAATCACATTTTCCCGAACAACAAATCATATCGTTGGACTCGGAAACAGTGGATTATCACTTATTCGTATTCCGAATGCGTGTACAGATGTTAATCACCTCCCCGCGAGCTCCGGAACTGAGTTTCGGTGCAATAAAAACTGTCACTACATTTATTTATGGAGTCATAAAATAGATGGGAACAGAAATGAAATAAGGCGCCTGTTTTGTAGTGTTTGATCCGCTTTGTTCTAAAGTGGAAAGTTTACTCCTTTCTTTTGTTCCTGATGTAGACATTTTATTTATATTGCATGTCAGCGTTTGATTGCCTTTAATTTAGCTTTTATTAAAGACTAGCGATTCGCCCCGGCTTCGCACGGGTAGCAGGTATAATCCTAATAGTCTATACCCAACATAGCCAGTGGGCAGTAGGCAGGTTTTACAGTTTCATATTACATTGTAACTGTATGCCCCGTCCTCATCACACCTGCCACAGCCGCCAGACCTTATAG
Organism: Erebia palarica; assembly: GCA_964035005.1. Taxonomy (NCBI): domain Eukaryota; kingdom Metazoa; phylum Arthropoda; class Insecta; order Lepidoptera; family Nymphalidae; genus Erebia; species Erebia palarica. The sequence continues at coordinate 18,236,011 of OZ035989.1, forward strand.
GTATTTAATCTGAGCGCCGGCCGAAGTCGCGCTTTTTTCACTTGCACGTTACATTATTTCTAAGATATCTCCTAAGATGATATTCATCTAAATTAAATGGTGTAAACGACAATTTTTATCTTAATTAAATACTTGAGATGACTAATATATTTATTTTGATTTGATTAATACTATGTCGGTAAAAACACCTTCGCAAATAAAACATTGGTTTAGACTAAATTTGAAAATGATAAAAATGGTTATTGCAAGTCAACCTTAAAAGATAGATATATACTATCCCAGACTTTTTTTAAGAGGAACAATTCCACCATACATTGTTTTCGTGTAACTTTAACTATTTACTCTAACTACTTACTCAGAAGAGACGAATTTTTCCGACTTAGGTCACATTATTGCAATCTTAGTAAGGATCTCTAATTTTTATGAAAATTAAATATAGCCTATGTTACTCTCTGATAATGTAATCTATTACAAACAAACAAACAAATCTTTCTAATATTATCTCTTTATAATATTAAGTTTAGATATTCTATCATTTTGAAACACAAAAAAATGATAGAAACATTATAAGGGAAACAAAATTGTTGTGCCCCTAATCATTCATACAGCACAACTGAGTATCTACTGGGGCCATAAGCAATTTTGTAGTGAAAATTTATTTAGCCGCGTTGAGCACTTTTTGGTAGGGGGTAAACTTGTGGATTCGCGTCACCGATACCTCGCTCCGACATGCTCGCGTTGTTACGAAGACAATAGGTCTTAAATATAAATATACTATATTCTAAATTAAATTGTATGCCTTAGTTTTAAGGTTTATATTTTAAATATTATTATAAAATAAAATAAAAAAATTTAAATATTCGTTTTCACTTCTATCGGCAATGATCGTCCCTATAGAGACGGAACTTCTTAAGGCGCGATAAGCACTTTTTGATAGGGGGTAAAAATTTAGATTCGCGTGACCGACATGCGTGTGACCAACATGCTTGTGAACCTATAAATATACTCCATTCAAAATTATACTTTAATGCCTTAGTGTTAAGGTTTATATTTTAATAATTAAGAAAAAATCACGTCTATCGTCATATTTTTTTATATCTGTTGACTTTGGTGTTTTAGAATTGTAATCCTTATTTTAGGAACGTCAATGTGCGTGACATCATAAAACTGTAATTTTGAGTAATATTGCTTATGAATTGCTGCGTTGGCCGTGAAATAAATCATTTCATGATTTTCATTTTGATCTAGAAAAATTAGTAGTCATTCAACAATATATGTACAATAGACATTCTAATTACAATAGACAAATGTAGGTACTTATTGTACAAAATATTAAAATACTAGGGAATGCCCGCGACTGCGACGAATGTGTGGTTTGAGGTTTTTTGGTTCCCGCGGGAACTCTTTAATTTTCCGGGATAAAAAGTAGCCTATGTGCATCCATACATCCAGACATCCTTCCAAACTTTCGCATTTATAATATATGTAAGTATAGATTAGTATAGATAACGCGTGTTATGTCACCCCCTATTCTAAAGAAATCTTAGAGCGCAATATGTCTCCGGGCGGCGGCGCAGGCGGGCGGCATGCAAAATTGCACTGAGCCATGCGTGCAATTCTTATTCGCATCTGGGGTTGAAACAACACGTGGCGCCTGGTGTGAGTGCAGACAGGCGGTTTCTAAACGCTTTTTTTCAGTAGCCCAGACGCAAATCTGCGAGCTGTCAAACTGATATGAAATTAAATAGCTCTCAATTTACTAAAAAATATGTTTCTCATTGTTTTAGGTTTTAAGATATTTTGAAATAAAGCCTTTTTTTCTTTTTAATGCTAGTACCGAACGCTAACACAATTTTTTGCAACTGATCAATTGCATGTCAGATAATGCATAAGTCATGCCTTACCATGCTAATTTGTAAATATTTTGGTAGTCAATAATTCTTGAACGCAATTTATTAAAAAAAAAAAATCTAAGAAGCGTAGCCGATGTAGCTAGTTTCCAACATACCGACAAAGATGAGCCGCCAACGATTTAGCCTTGCTGTAAAGTGCTGTGTAGATACTGGTTTGTTTAATATAACTGCCATACTCTTACAGGCTAAACTTCCACTTCCATTTTAGACTAGATCATTACTTCCTAGCAGGTGAGATCGCAGTTAAGTTGTAGTAGAATAAAAAAACGGACGGACGTTTCCCACGGAACTCAACTACAACCTACTACGACTACTAACTAACTACGACTAAAAGGTACATTTTGAACCGCTCGTCTGCGCACACACTGTGTTTACAAAAGCATACGGCGGCACAGTCTTTAATTAAATGTAAAACTTCAGCGTGACGTCAAGTAGCGCCTGCTGCACAACAATTCTTCCGGAACTGTGAGGTTACTACCATCGCATAAAGCAGTATTTTAAAAAATGACAGCTTTATGTCACGTACTTTAATATCCCCAAAATAAGGACTTTAATTCTAAAACACGAACGTCAAATATATTCAAATAATACGGTTTTGAGCGATGGTAGTACGCCCCCTGATGGCGCAAAAAACTGAAGAACTTTGTTTTGCGAACCATTGCACCTTACTGATTTTGATTTAATTTTAATGTGTACGAAAATTTTAGTTTTTTTTTAATCCAATAATAAACTTTGTATATTATCTGGATTGAAGATATTTAAACGAATAAAAAGTTAACATACGATATTATGATCTAAATATATAATAATTGTTACCGCATTTATACCGCATAAAATAAAGATGTAAAACTTAATTATGCCTGCGTGGAGGAATGGTAGCAAGAATGCTGTGGCTGCATTTTCGCGCTGAACAGCGAGGTTGAATCTCTTCGCCAAAATAATCAGCCTTTCTGTCACCAGATGAGGCAATTAAACGCTGTGAAATGTCTCACAAAAAATTGAAAATGCCTGAGAAGTCATTGATCGATACGTCCTAAGTACCTATGTATTTGAAATGGCATGCGACAGGTATAAATGTAGTGCTATCCTGGTTCAGAAACCACGTAGATATGCATAGACATACATTTAAAAAAACCTCCTCCTGTTGTGGAAGTCAGTTATCTCGTCTGGCGAGCCTATTTTAAAAGAATAGGTGATAACTGCGGCGGCGCCGTTAGATCTCAAGTGGCGGTGTAAAGATAGTTATAAATTACCTGTCATTTTAGCTTAAATCAGACACTGTGTACAACATAATTCGCCATACTGTAATATTAAAATATATCCTAAGTTACTAACAAACTTAGTTGCCTTTATTCAAATATTTAAAAACAATTTTAAAGTACGACTGCCCTGCCAAAAAAACGAACTAAAAAGTTAAAAATCTAGTTATATAGAATCTTATTCACATTTTTATTAAATAATATTTTTTTGTGAATCACTGGATATTGAACTTTAGTGTTATATATTTTTGGAATCTACTCATCATGTTCTAGATGATGATTATATAGTTATATAGTGATGAGTATATCTTATTATCGAATATTTTTTTTCAACTTTAGTCTTTAATGCGGGACTATGGTTACCCCATCTTTTTTTTAAATTTTACTAGTCTGTGTCACCTGGAAAAAGCTAGGGATTTTAACGATACCTCATATTTTATCAAAATCGGTTCAGGCGTATAGAAGTTATGGGGGAATATACAAACTTAAATACATACATACATGAACCCTGAAAACAATATACTCCTTTTTTCAGGCAGTCGTATAAAGTAAGTAAGTGAGTTTTATTAAAGCGTAATTACGTTAGTTTCAACCTGACAACTTGTACTTACTTTTCCATTGTTCAAGAAAATTTGCGAGTAAAATCATTTTATCAGACGCGTTCGCCGAAATGTACTGAGCTTCAAAAATCTTTCCCAACTTAAGGCGAGTTTAAACTAATTGAAAAAGTTTTCTAATTATAGGCTTAGTGGATACTTGGGAGTAAATCGCCTTAAAGGTAAACAACACCTCGGAAATTCACACGAAGGTGTTTATAGGCTTAAGCGACGAGAGGCGAGCGTTTCACATCGTACTTAGAGATTGATGGTTTAAGCCCTTCAAACCACTTTTAAAAAAATACCTAGAAAAGATTACAAATTATAATACTTAGTTTTTTTTCTCTATACTAACATCAAATACCTCTGGACCGATTGAGACTTGATTTCGAGACTTATAATGTCATTCAAATCCTATGATAACAGCTAATTTGGCGGGTTTGAAAAATTCTAGCTTACACGTTTTTTTAAGTCAGTACAAGTTAGCCCTTGGCTGCATTCTCACCTGATGGTAAGTGATGATGTGGTCGAAGATATTAGCGGGCTAACCTGTTTGGAGTATGGCAGTTATATTCGACCCGTACGCCCAATCGGTTTCTAGTGGAATCGTACAGGAACGTTAAGTCACTTGGCGGTACGTCTTTGCCGGTAGGGTGGTAACTTCATCAAGTAAACAGCAACAGCAGCCAGTTTTCAGTCCAGGAAACGTCATTAAGTATATGTCACCGTAAATTTGCAAAAACTGTTAGATTGTAATCTAACTAGCGAAATTGTAAACTGTCGACAGATTGTGAACCGTTCAATGTTCTGAGTGTCAATTTTTGAAATATACTCGTACATTGTACATACGAATATTCAACGTAAATACGGTGACATATATATATTTGTCATTAGTAGGTATGTGTATTTGTGTGTTTATGTTATAATATTTTGTTTCATTCTATCTCATACCTTATTGTACCTATTCTTCCTCCACAACCTTTTTCATTGCCAAGGGTCACTGGTAGAGATCTCTTATAGAGATAAGTGCTTCCTTGTCGACTATGTATCTGTTTTTCTTCATATTTTATAACGTTTTGGTACTAAATAAATTTTTAAAAAGGCTAGGAAATAGGTATATTTACTTTTCTTGTCTTATAAATAATATTTTTAATTAAAAGTACACAGAAATAATGTATGCCCCACATAAAAATGTATGGAAATTTAGATGACGTCTAAACATTACCCTTGAATTTGGATAATGGTTTAACATTATCATCTAATTTATTCATAACGTTTATAGCAGTTTTATTTCAAAATACGTCAGTTTTAGGTCAAGTACCTTAAGGTTCCTAAAATAAGGATTATAATTCTAAGACACGAATGTCAACAATATTAAAACAAAACAATACGGCTTTAAGCGATGGTAGTATGCCTCCTGAAGTTTAGCAAAACGATGATTGCACTTCGGGCGCCCCATACAATAGCGTAGTTTGCATCCAAATCGCAGCTTTATAATATAAAATTTACATCTGCCATCGATACAACAACTTTGGAAATTAACTTTTATGTATTCTGTACCACCCTTTATTAAAGCCTTTTCGATAAAAATTTATTTGGTAAACTAATACAAGAAAAAATTTGAATAATTTTATTCGTAGCTTTTTTCAAAGTTGTAAATGAGAAAATAGTAAAACAAGAAAAACTAATTTTTTTTTCATTTTAGTTTATACCTCTATTAAATCATTACTTAAAAGTCTCTTTATAGTTTCACATCACTTACCTGCTCTTTATTTAAAGTGAGCAACTTTTGAATAAAGGTTAGCAACCCATAGATATAATATTTTATTTACTTACATAAATGGTTTTATTAAAGCCCCGTGAGAACTGTTTGATTTATAAAAAGTAGCTAAACAACCAGTCAAGTGCGTGTCGAGTCACGCGCACTGTAGGGTTCCGTAGTTTTCAATTACATTATGCGAATATTTTATAATTAGGTCGAGTATACCTCCGTACTCTTTAACTTGTTAAGCCTTCTTTGCTATGATAGCTATATAATATACTACTGTCATGCATTTTTCTCTCACAATATTTTTGAAGTCAAAATAAAGTGACTGATTATTTAAATAGTTTGAGCATAATGTCAGCGGTTGTTTTAAATACGACTGCCTGAAAAAAGGAGTATATTGTTTTCAGGGTTCATGTAAGTATGTATGTATGTATGTATGTGAGTTTGTATATTCCACCATAACTTCTATACGCCTGAACTGATTTTGATAAATGAGGTATCGTTAGAATCCCTAGCTTATTCCGGGTGAAATAGACTAGTAAAATTTTAAAAAAATTAATGGGGTGACCATGGTCTCGCATTAAAGACTAAAGTTGAAAAAAAAATCGAAAATAAGATTAGCTATATAATCATCATCGAGAAAATGTATACCTATTGTATATTCCAAAAATATATAACACTAAAGTTCAATATCCAGTGATTCACAAAATAATATAATTTAATAAAAATGTGCAAATTCCAAAGGCTATATTATATGCAAATCGTTTCTTATAGAGGTATACTCCAAAAATAATATGACAGGGCAGTCGTATTTTTTAATTCATTAAATTAAGATCACTTGTTTAAAAGTTTATTACACAAAATGTGTTTCGACACCGTCACGCTTTGAACGATTTATTATCATACAGTAACTATTACGGGTAATGCGATCGCAACGCATAACCGAACAGGCAATTTCATAATCACAAGTGATTTTCCAAATGATCAGATTTCAAAACAAGCCGGACCCCGGGGCTCATTCCTTATTCATCGAAAAACGCGACGGGGCATTCAAAAAAACTCCCGACTAAGATGCTCGTTAAGTAAATTAATACGGGTATAAAACATGATTAAAAAAATTACGTCGACAACCTGCGAGGGGAGTAAAAATAAGGGAGCATCCCTCGTCTATGAATGAACGCTTTCTTCATCGAAAAACAAACTTAAAAGAACTTAAAAGAAGAAAAGAACACTTGAAATCCAGGAAAATAACCACCTTATTGTAAAAGTCATAAGAGCAGCAAAGTATTTTTGAATGGGAAAACTCGAGATAGTAATTTGTATACGCCAAGTTTACCTTTAAGTACCTTTTTGATTTATATAGTAATTAGGTTAGGCTAGCTACCATTAAGTTCTATTGTATTATTTTCAATAAAAAAAAAAAAAAAATTCCTTTAAGTACTGTAACTTATAATATCCCTCGGCTTCAATGCATTCGCCGGAGGGCAAAACAATGAAAATGTTAATACTGGTCTCCCACTTGAATTTATTTTTAACTTCCTGGTAATATTATAGTTCTGTGCGCGTCTAAAGACGTCCTTTGTTTATACGGCTATCAAAAGAACAAGTTTTTACTTTTCTCTTCTAAATTTGTATACTATCAGGCCGAGAAAACAGTCCCCATTTTTATTTAAACGTCTTACTGAGTATCCGACCCCAAAAAAGACCAGTATTGTAACTGTCACCCTGAAGAGTCTTTGCAAAGAGTCACTGGTGGCTGCAGTATACGAAAACGTAGAGTATTTATATTCTGTCGCCTACGGTTTCAAAGTCGAAATCAAAAGATTTTTTACTCCATTAAATTTAACAAGGTGGATGATGATGACAACTATGGTAAGAAAGATTTAAAATACAAATGGTTTGTCTAGTTTAGTATGATTTCTACACTCTACGATTTCTAATACTGGTCCCGGGTTCGATTCTCGGCAGGGTTAATTAGGGAATTTATAATTTCTGAATTTTCTCTGGTGGGAGGCTTCGGTCGTGGTTAGTTACCACCCTACCGGCAAAGACGTATCGCTTAGCGATTTAGCGTTCCGATACGATGCCGCGAAAAAACCGATTAGGCGTAAGTATGGGTTTAATATAACTGCTATACCCCTAACAGGTTACCCCGCTACCATCTTAGACTGCATCATCACTTACCATTAGGTGAGATCGCAGTCAAGGGCTAACAAGGACTTGTAGTGGAATAACATAAAATTTAAAAAGCTATAAATGACCTCTATCTAAGTCTGTCAGAAAAGTCTCTTTTTTTACAAGTCCTTGTGAAGTGCATCAGTATTTTATGAAACGCGATTGATAATCTATATATATATATATATATATAAATTCAAAGTCCTGACTGACTGACTTATATATCAACGCACAGCCTATATTGCTGATCCTAGAGACATGAAATTTGGAGGATGTATTCTTTGTGAAGAGTAGGTATCCACTAAGAAAGGGTTTTTCGAAATTCCACACCCAACGGGGCAAAACAGGGGTTGAAAGTTTGTATGAAAGTCATTCATTTTTCAAGTTATGGCCATGAAACTTGATATTTGGAATATTGAAGAAATAAGTGATTCACAGCTTTTGAATTTATTACCCCCAAGGACGTTAAATAGAGAGTTTTTCCATCAAGCATGCCGCAAAAGAGTAACGGATCAACGTGATTTTTTTCATGGGTATAGTTGAAGACCTGGAGACTACTTTTTGTCCTGGCAAATTAAGGAGTGCCTGTGGGAATTTAAAAACTTGGCCACGCGAACGAAGTTGCGGGTAACTGCTAGTAATAGATAATTCTATTCAGAGAACAGTTTGAGTTGAGTTATTGCAAGCACAAATGTTGTCAAGATTGAAGCAGTTTCGCGAGTTGTAATTTTGCAGGGAACCACGTTAAACTGTGCACCAGTATGGAAGAAATCATCTAAATCCCTCTTTAGGTTTGCACGATTTCAAATCGTGACTCTAAAATCGTGGTAGGTTCTTCATAACCCTTTTATCAAATAAGCTATTAATCATGAGTGGCCTTTTTTGTTTTTTAATAATTAATGTCAAGTTTGCGCTGAGCAACTTCAATCTGTCTCCATGATTGGTCACGATAGATTTATATAGATAAAACATTTTAATCTTTAATATTCTGGTTGAACTTAAGACGTAATAAAATTAAGTGATAAAAAAATATTTTCGTTCTCTTTTCCTTGAACGTTGTGTAATAAATTAAAATTTAATTGCAGAATTTGATCGTTCAATACCATGCGAACGTGGACGATCCAATCAAACTTGGCTGTTTAACTATAATTTATTCTTTGATGAGATAAAATAAAAATGATAATGATATGACGTATTTATAAAGTACCTATTTACTTGCCGTGTATACATATTGAGAATGGTCTCATGAGTAAACAGAAAAGAAAGGAACAAAAGTGTGAAAACCGAACAACACGGGTTCGGCTGATTACAACTTTCGCTACAGAATTGCCAAAAAATATTCATGCCGCATAAAAGCTAGATAAATCCGACATCTATAAACAGGCCCGGGGGATCCGCCCGGGATAGTCGTAAAACACCTGCTTTTTAAGGGCGCAAAGTACTAACATATGCGTAAAAATTTTCAGGAGCGTAAAATTTCAATCAGCCTCTTATTCATATGCAAAAGTTTGTTCCCTTGAGTGCTTCGTATGCGATACCAAGGGATGTTTATTTTATATTTAAATTTAAGTTCTATTGCTTATCTGTTAGAGGTTATTTTCGCGCTGATACGTGTATTTAGATTTAGTACACAGTGCGAATTACTCAACCTATTTTGTATTGTAAAGCACGTGACGCTGGATTGTGCGAATGATGATCACCATAGACAGAGAAACCGGTAGACTTCCACATCCGGAATGAACTTGATTACTTTGAAAACATAAAACAATAAAAAATATAATATCTTCCTATCAACCCTCTGCCAACCATTACTGAACAGGTGTCTCCTCTCGGAACGAGAAGGGGTTGGCCATAGTCCACCACGCTGGCCAATTGCAGATTGGAAAACTTCATTCGAGAACATTATGAAGAAATCTCCAGGTACATGCAGGTTTCCTCACGATGTTTTCCTATACGATATCACCTTCTTCAAACCACTGTTTAAAGAAGGTGATATCGTATTTCCTAAAACGCACATAACTTCGCAAAGTTGCAGGTGCATACCTGGGGATTGAACCGGGATTATCGAATCGGTTGTCTTAACCACTAGGCTATCACTGCTTCGTAAAAAAATTGTTAGGTGGAAATTTATATACCAGTGTAATCATTGCACCCATTTAAATATCTTAAAGATCTATAAAGATATCCATACTTAGTACTAATATTTAGTCTTAGAACGATGCCGGATGCTCTAGAATTCTAGATCTTCTACGCCTATTTTCATTGAAATGAGTCAAAGAAGTAGAAAAAGAAATAGGGGTACACATAGTCTTTATGTTTATATATCGACAACATTTATTACATACCCAAACAAATAACCCGTGTTTTTCTCGTACTTTTGCGTATATACAGCCTTTTGTGCGCTTGATTAAATTTCTATTTTTCTTAGAATTCACAATAACATGGTAAGTCTCCAAATTGTCTCCTTATTAAGTTATCGAAGGTAAACGCTTCACATTTTTGCTTGGGACTTTTTGATTAAATCCAACGCTATATTTGGTATTTTAGTCTACGAGTACAGAATACTTAATAGTACCTTTCAGGTACAGAAGAATTACTCCGCAAAGACGTTTAAATAAATAGCGGTTCTTGTACGACGTAATAAAATGCAATTCAGCTCGCACACCGCTGAGAGCGAAATTTTTTAACTATCTACAGACCACATCATTTTCTGTCGCGTGAACCTTATTCCTTCTGACGCGACGCGTGTAGCGTTAGGGTTGTCTTTTAACTTCTTGTAATAAATAACGTCTTCAGAGTGATAAGATCGTCAAATCTTTATAAAATTTTAAATAACCAAGAATAATTCAATATAGCATATTGCATTTATTTCATTCATCCATGAGTACGAGTATTTCATAGTGTGCGCCCGATACTTGACTGATACGAGTGCCGTCGACGGATTCCGCCGCCGTGGTATAGGTCACGTGATAGAGCCAGACCTGCTACTAGACTTATCTCCATTGTTTACCTAATATTTCATCTTGTATTATTCTCCAAAAGCTAATAAAATTTTATACTAAGTCCTGTCTGTCAAAGGATAATATTATTAGTTTGTTTATTATGGCAGTTTTCCTTAGATTTTTTTCTTATCAACATTTTAATGATCATTGATGAAATTTGATTAAAGTCTGAAAGTACTCATATACAGCTTATTTTGGGATATGAGATAAAAGATTGCTTTATATTTATATATAAACAAGTGTAAGCTAAAATATATTTGAATTTAAAAAGGACAAATGTGGGCGTATATCAGGTTTTTCTTTAGCACTTTCATTATTTATAATCATTTAAGAATGGTGAAATAATCATAAACAGCAGAAGATTCTCATTTCTTCAGAAAGTATCACATAAGATAAGTCACAACGAGAGATTGCATTTGTAGCATCACAGATCACAAGTTGGCATTTAGACGATTTAAAATAAAATAGTTAAAATCTTTCATTATAATAATCTGGTCAAGCTCAGGTACTTGATTATGTTAATGAATAATTATTGTCAAAAGAAATAAGTTATTTTCGTCGAAATTAAAAAAAAATATCACCACACATGCAAATTTTCTTACGGAGTCACGCCAAAACATACATGATTAATTATTTTTCACCCGCGTTCAAAGCGCCGCCAGTTTTTCACCCCAAAGACCTATAAGACTACGTGATAAATTGAAATTTTTATGCTTAAGGGTCCTTATACGGATTTCATACTTTTTCAAGTACCATTTATAGATAAATGGAATAACAGCTGTTGGGATATTATGGTATTAAATTAAAGGTAATGTATTCATCTCTAGTTAGACCTCATAAAAAATGCACACTCCCATACAAATTTTCGGAATAAATACGTTTCTACGAACGCAAGAACTGCTGAAAATGACGAAAAATGGGGTCTGGATAGGAACCCACAAAGCTAGATCGGCTACATATTTTAACTTGAAAATCACAAAAGAGTGGGGCTTATATAGTCCTCTACCCAAATGCTGGAACATTAAACATACAAATAAATACTTCGTCATTTATGTGTCACACAAAAAATTCTTCATACATTTTTCTATGGAAAGAAGCCGGCCGCTTGGCGTTTGGCGCTCAGTACGCGCTGAGACGCGCTCGTGAACGGGTGGGTGTATCGCTTTTTACCAGATTTTTACTATAGGGAATTAAGAAACACGTGTTTCAGGATTTTTGGAAATTCCACCCCCAAGGAATTTTTAAAAATTTCACCCAAGCGAAGCAGGGGTGCGTCTGCTAGTATTTACTATAATAATGTGGCGCGGAGGCATAGATATTATGTAGTAAATAAATAATCAAATATTTCAAGTTACAAAATTGATTAGTTGGCTATAAAATCGAGCGTAGAGCGTAGTGCTATATATGCGTACAGATATATGCTGTAGTGTGGCGAGTTATATACCTAAATTTGGCTGCGGCCTGATTGTTTATGGCCCCTTAAATGTTCCCACGCTCCTTTTAGAAATTAAGGCCTTCAAAAATATGATATTCATTCCATCAAAAAGGCTTTGATGCTGTTTGATATGTAGGTATTAGGACTAGCATGAGCTTTGCAAACGATTACTCGCTAGCATATCAGAAAATTTAAAAAAATTTACTTTCCTCCGTATTCTCATCTTTACATAGGGTTGATCATGTAGGTATGCCATTCCTTAAGGCAAAAACACATTACGTCCAGGGAAGGACAAAAGGTCAGCCTCAGCGCGAAACTCCTGCGTCATACTGGGAACACGTTTAGTCGTTTCGCAGAAACCTGTGCAGCTTCATACAAAATTGCATGCCTTTTTGTCCAGCAGAAAAAAATGTTCCCGTGCTGACTTTTTGCCCGTAATTGTGCCAGCGACTATTTAACGATGCGGTTCGACCAGCCGCATGGTTGTCTTCCCATATTTTTCTTTCCAGTAAATAAATAAATAAAATAAATAAAAGTTTATTGACCAACACTACAATTCATTATACTTAGTTTAACTACGTACTACGTGCGGCCAATTGGCCACCTCTTCAGCCCGTGCCACAGCATGAGAGATAGGTATATACCTACCTAACATACTGCAACGCTGATTTTCAGGAGGGGTCAAGACGTCACGGATCATCACTTACACCTAATTTAAAAAAAAAAAAACTTAATTAACTTATAATACATCTCTGCGGGTATCATTAAATATACGGTACTAAATTCCTACCTCCATGGCTAAAGTATCTGTGTATAGTCAGCGGTGATTCAGTACGCGGTCTCCATTCCAGTAGCAAGCGAGTCCATCGACTGGCTCTAGTAACATTATTTGGATGGCAAAATTAGGTCTGGCCCCATTAACGAGGCGCGCCGCGGCGACGTAGCGGCAAAAATTATTTGTGTGAGTTTGTATGGAGCTGGGGCCACATAAGCAATGCGGCACAGAAATGCACTGCTACATAATTGTACCAAGAATACTTGCCGCTACGTACCATGTCGCACCGTGCCACTGTAGTGGGGCCAGATCCTAAGGCAGCACTGAAATAGTGTGAGATTTTATTTCACTACGTTATTATTATTTTAGTTTTCATTCAGATAAAGTCATTAAAAGTGCTTTGGAATTGTCGAGTAAAACTACCCACCAGTTCCGAATGACATTTAAGAACTAGTAAGAAACTCGGGTTGTTGCGCTTTATAAAAAAATCATTAACAATTACATCAATACATGAGTAACCGCAGTCCTAAGCATTACTGGTGCGAGTCAAATCCATGCCACTTTATCATTTCGGTACATAATCTCCAATAGTTTATTAAGCAGAAAGCATACGGTACACGTACTATTACAACCGTACCCTATCTAGGAATTTCTGTATCGTTTGACGTTCTATCAAAGAGACGCAAAGCACGCATCATATCGAGCTTCGAATAGTAGTAATGCATTAACTGCATCGCATATGAAAGTTTAATATGGAATTGAGGAGTTTTTGCATTCCCGCCTCGTTCCCGAGCCCCGATGCATGATGGAAATAGGGTAGGGTTACTTTAAATGTAAATTCTCAGGTTGTAAGCATATTTTCTTATGCGTACTTTTATAGTTAGATCGCCGGTTGACTAGTGACTAGGACTACCTACTTGACGAGAGATTTATTTAAATAAGCCAGGCCTGTATAATATTTATGGAACAGAGTTTCCAAAATTGAGTATTTCCCTACTAGTCAAATAAATATTTTTTAAGCTATCGATTAAAGTAAAAGAGTGCATCGAATGTGTGCATCGCTGTGATGTCGTCACAATTCAGTATTTCATACAAAATCCCACACTAAGCACGCATTCGGCAGGTATTTTTTTTGCTCCTTGATTTGCTGTATACCTATCTGCAATATATGGATGTACATCTGTAAAGATACATACACATACATACACGTCCATTAAGCTTAACGTAGCTGATGGAAGGATGTGAATACATTTCCGTAGAAAACTTCAGTTCTGTATGAATAAAAGCTGAATCGAGCTAAATAAGTGTAATTAGTACTTAATTACTCACATAAAAAAAGGTCATGTTACAAGGAAGTTCTATATTATTTTTATGTTCAATTACGTAATTTCGTGCTCTCTGTTAAGAATTCTTTTAACTACAGCACTAACTAACATTCGTGTACATAGAACACAGAATAATTTGAGCGTGGTTTTGAAAACTGCGAAAGCAAACGCCAAAGGTGTTTTCCAGAATTTTCTAGAAATTTTCACTAAATAAATAATTACCGTGAAATTTAAAACCGAATGTGGGTCACTCGTTCTGAACAGCGCTTACCATCTGCTGACTTCCAAAACGTATCTTTTATCAACGGCTTCTTACTTAGGATACTTACAGACGCGCTATTCATGAACGGGTTTTCATCTTCTTTGAAGATGGGTCATAGCTGGTAATGGTCTTTTCCGGTTGTGATTTATATTATACTGACTGATACCCGTGCCTTCATCCGCGTGGGATAAGTTTTTTCAATTCCCACGAGCATTCCTTAATTTTCCGGGATAAAAAGTAGAATAAGTCACTCTCCAGGTCCTCAACTAAAAATACCCATGTAAAAAATAACGTCGATCCGTTTCTCTGTTGCGACATGATTGAAGGACAAACCAACCGTCTAAGAAACAAGCATAATTTTGCATTTATAATATTAGTATGATCAAAGACCTAGAGAGCAACGTAGAGTATATCTTTAAATCCTAATTACACGCAGTCCAGGACATCATCTGTAGTGTGTCTATGGCACGAGTAGTTGTTTGTGGTTGACTTGTCTGTGGTAAGATGGGGTAATCTGTAATACTGTAATAAATAGTAAGTAACCTAGCTTGTACTTTTAATTAATAAAAAAATAGAAATAGTTGAATAAATAAAAGAAATTAAAAGTGCTAAAGAAAAAATTACAATAGTTTCATTAAAACGAGAAACACAACATGGCGCAGCTATAAAAGGTTAGCGTTGCAAGTTGAACAATACGTGCAAGCGTCTTCCATTGCAAAATGGCTGACTCTGAATTAGGAGTAAGAATTCCTGATAGGCTCAGAATAGACTACACCGCGTTAGCGAATAATTTGAAAAAGTTCTACCGTGAATTGCAAATATATATGGTCGCATCTGGATTCTCAAAAAAGTCAGATGACACAAAGAAGGCTCTGTTTCTAAATATAGCCGGCGAAGACGCCATTGAGCTTGCCGAAACCTTTAAATTGCCGGATAAATGCTCATTAGAAGATTTAATTCACGCCTTCAAGAACTATTTTGAACCAAAGCGGAATGTTGTGGTTGAAAGATATATTTTCAACTCCCGTAATAGACATAAGGAAGAAACATTTGACCAATATCTCACTAACATTACACAATTAATAAAGACATGTGAATATTCAGAGAGTATTAATGAAATGTTAAGAGATCGTATTGTGCAAGGCATTAATATTAAAAAACTTCAAGAAAAGTTATTACAAACAGAGGATTTAAATTTGAACAAAACTATAAAGATATGTAAATCATATGAGCTTAGTCAACAACATCTAAAGACCCTAAATATTAATGAAGAAAACTTTGAAAATGTTCTGCACATCACATCTAACAATAATAACTCTAAAAATGAACTCAAAAAACAAAATGACTTTGAAACAAAAACCAATTATTACCAGCAACATACTCCAACTACTAATAAACCAGAACTTCAATATGACTGTAAAAAATGTGGACTAAAACATATTGCCAGAAAATGCCCAGCTTTTAATCAAATCTGTCATAATTGTAAAAAGCCAAACCACTTCAGTATCGGATGTAGGTTTAAAAAAGTCAGTGAAATAGCTGTTCTAACAGTAAATAGTTCCACTTCTTCAGATTGGACAAAGCATTTTGATTAATAATTCAAATAATATAGCAATGAAATTAGATAGTGGCTCTGATGTTAATATAATTCCAAATAAAACATGGGAAACATTAGAAAACAAGAGTAAACTCAAGAATACCTTTATAGTGCTAGAAGCCTATGGAGGAACTAAATACAAGCCCTTAGGACAAGTGAATTTAATATGCCAAGTAAATAATATTTGTAAAGAGTTATCATTTGTTGTTGTCGATATGGATACTATACCCATTCTTGGAAAAGAAGCATGCGAGGACCTCAAACTTGTTAGAAGATGTAATAGTATAACTAAAAGTTTAATATTGAATAAATACAGTGAAGTTTTTTCAGGCCTTGGTTGTTATGAACCAAAAATCAACATACATATAAAGCCAGATTCAATCCCAGTTGCCAGACCTCCTAGAAGAATTCCCTTAGCCATAAATGATAAAGTAAAACAGCAATTAACATCAATGGTACAAAATAATATAATAATAGAAGAAAATGAGCCATCAGGCTGGGTTAGCAACATGGTAATCGTAGAAAAACCTGACTCATCACTCCGTATATGTATTGATCCTCAAGATCTCAATAAAGTAATTGAAAGAAGTTATGTTCAGATCCCAACAATTGAAGAAATTGCACCCAAGTTAACAGGCATGAAGTATTATACGGTAATGGATTTTAAAGATGGATTTTTTCAGCTAAAACTCTCCGAGAGCTCAAGTAAGTTATGCACATTTAGTTCACCATTTGGCTGTTATCGATATTTAAGATTACCTCAAGCCTTGAGCTGTGCTCCTGAAATATTTCAGAAAATCAGTGAAAAAGTTTTTGGAGGAATTAAGAATGTGATAGTGTATTTTGATGACATATTAATTTGTGCTAAAGATGAACAGACCCATGATAAAATACTGTGTGAAGTTTCAGAAAAGGCAAAACAGTTTAATTTAAAATTCAACCCAAATAAAATACAGTTAAAATGCTCAGAAATAAAATATTTAGGTTATATTTTTTCTGAAAATGGTATGCGACCAGATCCAGAACTAGTTAATACAATTCAGTCGATAAAGGAGCCCAAAAATAAAGTTGAATTGCAGCGTATATTGGGCATGGCTAATTTTTTGCACAAGTTTATTCCAAACATGGCAGAAATAACTTCACCTTTATGAGAACTATTGAAAAAGAATAATTTGTGGCACTGGTCTCATATACATAGTCAGTCATTATCTCAATTAAAACAACTAATATGTAACGCTCCTGTACTATCTACATTTGACCCTAAGCTACCAATAATAATACAATGTGATGCTAGTAAAGATGGCCTAGGCTGTTGTTTAATGCAAAATAATAAACCTATTGCTTTTTCATCACGTAGCTTAACTGAAACTGAAAAGAGATATAGTCAGATAGAAAAAGAATTTCTTGCCATTTATTTCTCAGTGAAAAGATTCCATCACTATGTTTATGAACAAAAAATTGAAATACAAACGGATCATAAGCCCCTTGTTTCTATTATGGATAAAAATATTTCAAAAGTAATGTCTAGTAGATTTCAAAGAATAAAATTAAAATTAAGTAAACATGATATTACTTTAAAATATTTACCAGGAAAGTTTATGTACATAGCTGACCTTCTGTCACGCTCTTTTAATAAAAATTTCACTGATTCTAATGACTATTTTATGAATGAGATTGTTCATAGTGTATCTAAGTATTTAGAAGTCCCTCAATTTTTGTTAAATGAATACAAAGTTTGTACTAATAATGATAATACTTTATTAAATTTAAAAAGGTTTATTATTGATGGATGGCCCAATAAGCAACACTTGTCAAAAGAATTACAATTTTAATATAATATAAGGTCTGAATTATTTATAGAGGATGATTTGATTTTCTTCAATAACAGATTAATCATACCATCCCAGCTAAAAATTAAAATAATGAAATTACTACATGAATCACATCTGGGAATAAACAAAACAAAATCTCGAGCGAGAGAATTATTTTATTGGATTGGAATTAATGCAGACATAGAAAATTATATAAAAAGCTGTAAAATCGGTCTCTGGTACATGAGTAGTGAACAAAAAGAGCCCATAATATGCCATGAAATACCAAACCTGCCATTTAATAAAGTAGGTGTTAATCTATGTGCACTGAGAAATAAAACATATTTAATTTTGGCAGATTATTATTCAAAGTGGATATAAATATGTAAAATTAGTAATAAAACTTCATTTACTGTAATTCAAACCTTAAAAAATATATTTACAACTCATGGAATTCCCCGAATATTAATAGCTGATATTATGCCTTTTTCATCAAAAGAAATGCTACTATTTTCTAAAGCTTGGAACTTTGAAATAATAACTAGTAGCACTTTATATCCTAAATCAAATGGTCTAGCTGAAAGGAGTGTGCAGACTGCGAAAAATATGTTAAACTACTGATGAATCGAAGAACAAGAACTAAATTACCTATTTGTAATGATTTACTAAAACCACAAATCGTGCCAATTGTAGAAGAAAATTTGTTAAAAAAGCAAGAAATTTATGCTAACTATTATTACTATAATAGAAATAGTAAAGAAAAAGATGATTTTGAAATAAATGATAATTTGTTAATTTGATAGTTTGTTAAAGAAGGGAAAGGTATGGGTACAAGGAGAAATAGTTGGCAAACATTCCACTCCTAGATCTTATTATGTTAAAGATTCTAATGATGTAATTTATCGTAGAAATTCTTCCTTTCTAAAAAAGTAATTAATAATTAGGTTCTGCGGTTATGTTTTTTCTTTTCAAATATTATATATGAGTATGTAGTGTTAAGTTAAAGCCCAGATTTAGATTACTCAATTTTGTCAGGATGATCCTTTAAGTGCCTAACTGTTTAACATACATTAGGTAATAATAAAAAAAAAAAAGGGAAAAATGTAGTGTGTCTATGGCACGAGTAGTTGTTTGTGGTTGACTTGTCTGTGGTAAGATTGGGTGATCTGTAATACTGTAATAAATTGTAAGTAACCTAGCTTGTACTTTTAATTATTAAAAAAATAGAAATAGTTGAATAAATAAAAGAAAGTAAAAGTGCTAAAGAAAAAATTACAATAGTTTCATTAAAACGAGAAACACAACATATATATAAAATCAAATATCAAATAAATATTATAAATGCGAAAGTTTGGATGGATGTTTGTTACTCAATCACGCCTGAACGGCTGAACGGATCTAGATGAAATTTGGCTTTTTTGGCTAAATTAGATAGATTATAGTCTGGAATAACACATAGGCTACTTCTTATCGCGGAACACTAAAGAGTTCCCGCGGGAACCAAAAAAACTCAATCCACGTGGACGTAGTCGCGGGCATCAGCTAGTAATATTATAAATGCGAAAGTTTGGATGGATGGATGTATGGATCGATTTTTGTAACTTAATCACGCCCCAGCGGCTGAATGGATCTGGATGAAATTTGGCACAGAGATAGATTATAGTCTAGAATAACACTCAAAAAGTAGCCTGTACTTTTTATTCCGGAAAATTAAAGAGTTCCCGCGGGAACCGAAAAACCTCAATCCACGCGGACGAAGTCGCGGGCATTAGCTAGTCTGGTAAAAAAATAAGTGTTTAGTAGGGGGGCTTGTTTAAACACATTTTAAACGTTTAATTTAATATCTACATTTCATAAAAAAATAAGTGAGCGACATATTATTATGCTTATGTGTGGATGCCCTTAATATAAATATCTGGGTTTGCCACAACATGTATTTTCTGAAGTTTGAAGTTAACTCAGTCTAGGTACATTCAAAGTACCTAGTGAGTAAATAGTACTGAATTTTTTACTCTTTACTGGCCCATGTTGCCGCACGGATATTTATGACTCTTTGACAGAGAACTTTTTGATGTTTTTCCGAATAAGCTTTTTCTTTTGCGGATGTTTTTAATCCTCCATCTTTTTTTCTTGTTACAGGTAAATTACTGCGTTGAACGAGCGCTGAAAACCTTTTTGGGATGTATAAAGGTGAATAGAGTACTTTGCTCTAAGTATAATCTTATTTATAAAATTCTCGTGTCACAATGTTAGTTACCATACTCCTCCGAAACGGCTTGACCGATTTTTATGAAATTTTATATGCATATTCAGTAAGTCTGAGAATCGGCTACTATCTATTTTTCATACCCCTAAAATACCTCAATCCACGTGGACGGAGTCGTGGGCATCAACTAGTTTTAATGTTTTATTTTAACACGTGTGTAATGTTAATTAAATTATGTTGACTTATGTAATTTTATTTATTGTATTACGGTATACCAACGGTGAATACCTACACAAAAATGAATTAAAATAGTACATAATGTCTTTATCCGTGTGGCACTATTGCTAAACAAGTCATAATTAAAAAAAAAAAAAAACACGACTGCCTTGCCAAAAAACGAACTAAAAAGTTAAAAACCTAAATTAATCTTGTTAAATTAGACATTCTTATTCACATTTTTATTGAATGATATTTTTTTTCGTGAATCACTGGATATTGAACATATACACATATTTTACATATTTTTGGAATCTACTCATCATTTTCTAGATGATGATTATATTATAGTCAATCTTATTATCGTTTTTTTTTCAAATTTAGTCTTCATTGCGGGACCATGGTCACCCCATCCATTTTTTTTTATTTTACTAGCCTATGTTACCTGGAATAAGCTAGGGATTCTAACGATACCTCATTTATCAAAATCGGTTCAGGCGTATAGAAGTAATTGTGGAATATACAAACTCACATACATGCATACCGTGTATATAAAACATGAACCCGAAAAACAATATACTCCTTTTTTCAGGCAGTCGTATAATAACTAAAATAAACTACTGCAAGGTTTATAAAGGGAACAAACAAGCATAAATAACTACATAAGAAACTATATGTAAACGAAATGAAAGGAATACTAGCTGATGCCCGCGACTTCGCGTGGACTGAGGTTTTTCGAATCCCGCGGGACGTCTTTTATTTTCCGTGGTTAAAAGTAGCTTATGTGTTTATTATAGACTATGATCTATCTCTGTGCCGAATTTCATCCAGATCTGTTCAGTCGTTACGGCGTCATTGAGTAACAAACATCCATACACCCAAATTTTCGCATTTATAATATTAGTATAGAATACGTATTTTTTTGTTTTTTTTTGTTACTAAACACCTAACATTATGGTTCGCACTATTGTTCTAAAGATTAATTTATCGCTAATAAGATAATTAAAAAGAGAATGGTTACTGGGAAATTCAAATCCATCCATTGTCCACTTGATTTCTCCCGAGTCCACCCTTAAAGGTCGATGCTCTGGCACCCTTAGTGTTAGCTGATTTCACCCGCTTTATTTCTCTTTTAACACCTGATTACTTTTTATATTTTCTTCTAATTCTTTTATCTATTTTAGACCTACTTGCCTATGGTGATGGATATGGTTTTTAAAATGCAAACTAATAATATGCAACACAAATTATTTAGGAACATTTATTTAGGAACCAACATAAGGACACGTTAGGTATATTAAATTAATTGCAATGTAACTGTATAACAACCATATACATCCATAACCACTCGCAACCAAGGTAAAGATAGGTCTACTTTCTTGAAACGTGCTATTCAAGGCTAATCTGAGTATCGAATGGTTAGAGATACATAAGTTGTTATAATGTAATATTATAAACAATATTATGACGTCCCTTCATTAAACATAGCTGCCACATGAGCGGAAACTCCTCTGATTGGCGGAAACCTCGCGTAACGACTGCTTTGCTGCTTCACAGGTATAGCGCCATCTATAGTCATCGAGCAGCGCTAACATATCCCATACATTGATTTATTTATCTGCCTGATTCCAGGCTGTGGCCGTGGGTACCGTTCCGGTACGATGCCGTGTAGCAACCGATTTGGGGTATTAATATATCTGTCATACCTCTGATAGTTCAGCCCGCTACCATCCTAGACTGCATCATCACTCATCGTGATATAGGCTATTTTTTATCCCGGAAACTTAAACCACGCGGATGAAGTCGCGGGATTGGGCCAGTACTATATAATAATGCTATAATTTTACTATCCAAAAACAACCGTTTAGCTAGCAGATACTTGTACGGACCCCTAAAACGTCACGAAACTACCTCTTGAAATTCGCTTCGAATTTTAAAATACGCTCGACTATAACCTTTGCAATATTTATAACTTCATTATAACTAGGTACTGAATGGCGTGCCATTTGCTTTGTGGCATTTTAATCAAAGAGGGCGCCACGGAATTACTTAGCTGACACCGTGGTTTTGATGGAAATGTCCCAAGGGTGGTATTATACATTGTCGGGACTGTGTGGCTTTACTATTTGATTGGTTCCTTCCTCGTGCCTTCTTGACATAGATTTAGTTAGGTACACGTTATTCGAGTTGTTATATGACTGTTTTAACTACATTTTTGTATCGACTACAAGACGGTAGTACATATATATACCTAGATATATCTAGGATACATATACCTAGTGTCAAGAGCGAACTTGAAGTCATCATGCGTCAGGAAGGTCTTCAATTTACTGTATCGTACTTGTCAGCAATATTTACTACAATTTTTATATCCCGTTTGCGACGATAACACGTCGTACCCCAAGGAGTGGGAAAGCGTCGTTTGTATAAATATTGGTGGCGCTCGGAGACTAAGTGCCGTCTTTGTCCCAACAATAAAAGAATAACCTCATTTCCGGGAACAATGGAACAACACTATTGCTTTACTTAGGGAAATTCTTAATAAACTACGGTGAAAGGAAATAAATACAGGAGAGAAACAATGCATTCTAATTATGTTCTTATTTCGAAAAACACAAACAAATACAAACAATTTGGATTTCTTGATATGATTACTTATCTGAGCACTGCAACATTTCTCGATTAAAATAAACTTCAAGTCTTCAACTACAAGATAGCCCTTGACTGCGATTTCACCAGATGGTAAGTGACTGATTATGCAGTCTAAGATGGTAGCAGACTAACCAATCAGGGGTATGACAGTTATATTAAACCCGCATACTGTTATAATAGATTTCTATGCGGCATCATACTGGAACGCTAAATCGCTCAATGGTACGTCTGTGCCGGTAGGGTGTTAACTAACCACAGCCGAAGCCTCCCACCAGACCAGACCAAAGAAAATTCAGAAATTATAAACTCCCAAATCGACCCTGCCGGGAATCGAACCCGGGACCTCCCGCGGTAAGACAACAGCGCTCAACACTGCGCCAGGGAGGTCGTTAAAAGATTCAAAAGATAATCGTCAATATTCAAAACCGCACGATATTTTGTCACCGCATTAAATTTTCACTTCCCATCTGCATACCAGCCGATTGACGTAGGTATCTCGTATGGGTCGTTAAAGTTGGGTTGGGTTCGTAACTCGTCGGTTTATATCTTTTAAGCCTCGCAACTTTGAGAAAACCGCAGCGTGTATACTATTATCATGGAATATTCTAAACAAACACTAGAATTTTGTAGAAGTGGCAAACATTTAAAAAAAAATTCAAAATGCTTTTTATTCAAATAAACTTTTACAAGTACTTTTGAATCGTCGAGTAATTCTACCATTGGTTCGGAATGATATTCCTACCGAGAAGAATCAGCAAGAAACTCGGCGGTTAAAATTACCTACCGCTTTATAATGACAGAGTGGTGTAGGTTTAGGATCGAAATTTTACGGTTTCATAAAAAACTAGCTTTATGTACTTACAATAAAATAAAGTTATACTAGATGATGCCCGCGACTTCGTCCGCGTGGATTATGATTTTAGATTCCCGCGGAAACTCTTATTTTTCCGGGATAAAAAGTAGCATATGTCCTTCCCCTGCACCAAATTTCATCAAATATAATAAAAACAGTCGATCTTTTAGTACAATAATTTAAATTTATTTTAACCAGTGGGCTAATTAAAACTAGTGGGCCCAGCAGACGTTGTCCTGCCCTATGTTCCTCGCAATTTTTCCATAATTTCTCACCGTTTAAACATTCTCTGGACTACGACAAACATTTCAAAACCAAAATCAGCTAAATCGGCCCAGCCGTTTTCGAGTTTGAGCGAGACAAACGAACAGCAATTGATTTTTATATATGTATATACATTAATATGATTAAATGATAATATTTATTATGATTTATTTAAATAACATATTTTAAATCCTTTCTTATGTTTTGTAGAAAGGTTATTTTACGTATGATTAAGTTGGTTTTAGTAGTTTTCTACTAGTTGATGCCCGCGACTACGTCCGCGTGGATTGATATTTTTTGGATCCCGCGGGAACTCCTTAATTTTCCGGAATAAAAAGTAGCTTACCATCTATCTCTGTGCCAAATTTCATTCAGATCATTTTTCGTCCAGTCCATCCATTTCATTCAGCCGTTCTGGTGTGATTGAGTAACAAACATCCATCCATCCAAACTTTTGCATCTAAAATATTAGTATAGATTTACGGACACCTCTGTCCAATCTCGTGTCTATGGCCCATCACAACCCATTAACAACTTCCAAGAACACAAAACACGAGCGTAAAGTTACATCATATCATAATAGGTGCGATCGTGCCCTCAAATATCGTTTCAGGGGCACTTATCCTTAACTTTCCAATAAACTTAATATTTTTATGTGACGGCTCGGCTGTAAAAAGCTATGCCCTGACGTTTGTTGGGCAATTTCGCGGAAATTCGCGTTTAGGCTATGATTGTTATGAGCCTGGTAAACCTACGTCGTTCCCTCCTTGAGAAGAAGACACTCTACTTCTTCTAACGTATTGGACCAGTGGGTCCACAAAAATTACAAACAACCTTTTCAAGAATTTATTATCTATGAAAAATACCAGTGCGTTTTTGGAGCTCCTAGGACGAAATGACTTGCATTTATGGTTATTACAAATATTTAATATTTATCTATAGGCCAGTGAATATATAGTTTGTGCGCGAGTTGAATGCAGAATATTGGCACGTACACAAGCTCTGCATTCAACTCGCGCGCGTACAGTAGAGTGATGTTGAGCCGAGTCTTTTTGTTATCAAATAAATAACTTAATCTCAGTTTTGTAAACCTTAATAATATTTTGTATTTATGCCAAAACAAATGCTTTGCTCCACTCTAACAATGCGCTATCGCCTAAGAAGGCATATCAAAACTTTGTTAACATATTAGATGGAATATGAAAACTTTTTGGATGATAACGCTATATCTAATCCTACACGTATTGCTCTTTGCACGTTTGGTGTACATTTTTGTGTGATGATGAGGTCACTGGACGCTTTGGTATTAACTTAACTCGTTAACTCTAAGTCTATGTTATTGTTTAGTTACCTGGAAATTGAGTCGGTTACAAATTTGACCGTTTTAGTTTTTTTTATTTTATTTAATAATCTCATTTAAAACTAGGGGAGATCAGGGATGAACGAAACAATTTTCAATTTTCTCGTAATATCTCACAGAGCTTGCAGAATTTCAAAATTCTTAACAGTACATATTATGATAGATTGGTCTTTCGGCTATATTTTAGCATTAGCACAAATGCAACTGATGTTATAGATTTTGAGAAAAACTACCAAATAAAAAAAGTGGAATTTGTTACAACCATCCCTACCCTACGGTTGGTTGTAACAGCGTAACGGGTTGGTTGTAACAATCAACCAGACAAATAAATCACCCCACCTGCCGCTGGCCGTTGTCAGTCGTAGCCGCGCCATTTTTTGTTTCACTTTATTTCTATGATATCTCATAAGATTTTCATCTAAATTAAATGGTGTAAAGGACAATAATTGTTATCTTTATTAAATACTTGAGATGACTAAAATATTTTTTTGAAAAGGATTAATTATATGTCGGTAAAACACCTTCGCAATTAAATCATTGTTTTAGACCAAGTTTGAAAATCATAAAAATGGATAATTAAACCTTAAAAGACCGATTTAAGCTATCTCGGATTTTTTATTAAAACTTTTTGAGATGAACTTATTGTTTTCGTGTAACATTATTTATTAGGCATTATTACGCAGTTAATTCAGTAGGAGTTCTTGGTGAGTGTGCTTTTCTGCGAAGTACTTCTTCTGTAACTAAATCTAAATCTCTACTGACCTTTCGTTTATATATATTAGGCATCCTAGAACAAGAAAATTAGAACCTGTGCAATACTTTGAATTATAAATCATGATTTGAGATGCCACGATCAAAATCGGGATGAAAGTAACAACTTGTTACTTTCATCCCTACCTAAAAATTTTACCGAATTTGGTAAACACATGCCTATAAACTAAAAATCCGATAGGTATGTACCGATTCAAATGCCAATTTAAAAAGATGAATATTTATACTAATTTACTGACACTTGACACGCCAGCTTAAACCTACCATAAAAAAAATAAACGCAGTTGAAAAAAATTGTCAAAACTTACTTCGAAGGTATTTTTGCGGCACCGAATCGTTACGTCAAGAACCGTCGGCACAGCGCCGTGAGCGCAACTGAGGTTAGGGGAGGGGTTCAAAATTGTGCTATTTGGTGACACAGCCATCATTGTAGCCAACACAACTTGTTCAAAAACTCATTTGTTACGTTCATCCCGTGTTACTTTCATACCTGGTCTCCCCTAGCTTGTGCCATCGACTTCTTACGCGTAGAATAAGACGTGTTTTTTAATTCCCAAGGCAACTCCTTTATTTTCCGGGATAAAAAGTGTTTTATGTCACTCCCCACTCTCCAGGTCCACAACTATACCCATAAAAAAAATCACGTCGATCCTTTGCTTTGTTGCGGAGTGATTGAAGGACAAACCAACAAACCAATTAACCAACAAACAAACATACATTCGCATTTATAATATTAGTATGATTTTTGTCAGTTTTTTTTTCAAACAATCATAGGTGTGAGTTTTTTTACGAACCTACAGGCACCATTGACTGGTATCTCACCTCACCTCATTTCATTACAGTTCATAAGAGATGATGCAGTCTAAGATGGTAGCGGGCTAAAAATATAATGGTTTAATTAAAAACCATACCCTGGGTTAGGCTGCTACCATCTGAGAGTTCATCATAACTTGCCGTCCAGTGAGATCGCAGTCAAGGGCTAACTTGTAGTAGATTAAAAATCCATACTATCTATACTAATATTATAAATGCGAAAGTTTGGATGCATGCATGGATGTATGGACGTATGTAAGTCTGGATGTATGGATGTTTGTTACTCAATCACGCCCCAACGGCTGAACGGATCTGGCTGAAATTTGGCACAGAGATAGATTATAGGCTGGAATAGCACATAGGCTTCTTTTTATCCCGGAAAATTAAAGAGTTCCCGAGGGAACAAAAAAACTTCAAACCACGCAGACGAAGTCATTCGCTAGTAATATTATAAATGCGAAATTGTATTTGTCTGTTACACTTTAACGGCTCATCCTTTCAACTGATTTTGATAAAATTTGGCAAATTTATAACTTGTAGTTGCCTAAATTATAAAAATTGCGAACAAAAATTTGCATACAAAATATTTTTGACGACCTCCGTGGCGCAGTGTGGAGCCCTGTTGTCTTAACGTGCGGAGGTCCCGGGTTCAATCCCCGGCACCCTGTCGGGTCAATTTGGGAATTAAGTATTTCTGAATTATCTTTGGTCTGGCCTGGTGGGAGGCTTCGGCCGTGGCTAGTTCCCACCCTACCGGTAAAAACGTGCCGCCAAGCGATTAAGCGTTCCGGTACGATGCCGTGTAGAAACCGTATAGGGGTATGCGTTTAATATAACCGTCATGCCCCTAACAGGTTAGCCCGCTACCATCTTAGACTGCATCATCACTTACCATCAGGTGAGATCGCAGTCAAGGGCTAACTTGTAGCGGAGAAAAAAAATACAAGCATTCAGTGAAATAAACACCCCCAACAAACTTGACTTCGGCAAACAATAAACAAGCACAAACAAAAACAAACTATGGCACGCTCGGTTGATTAATAACACTGTGCCAAAGGGCCATCGGATCTCAAGTGCGGGTGCAATTGAGGAGGAGGGGGGTAAAACAAAAGACGTATAGAATCGGAATAAATTATTGCGTGTAGGCAATAAAGGGTTCGTACTTCGTATCGCTAGTTTAAACGAACTCAAACGCAGATAAGTGCGAAAAATCTGTTTTAAATAATATAAATGCAATTCCTTTTTAGTCACGTAGACTTTGACGTATTTTACTTTTGAAAATTATGTAAACTATAAAAGAGCGTGGATTTGATTGTGGGACCACCCGAATAAGATCGATCATCTCAACTACCAGACTATCGCCGCCTAGTTATAATTAATACTAGAAGATGTCCTTTAATTAATTCGCGTGGATTAAGTTTTTTTATTTCAAAAAAATCCCATGTCCTGTCCCTACCTACCTCTATACCAAATTTCATCAAAATCAGTTGAAAAGATGGGCCGTTAAAGCGTAGCATATAGACAGACAGGCACACTTTCGCATTTTTAATATTAGTATGGAATATGTGTTGAAGTATGGATTTGAAAAAGGATTTTTATGCCTTAGCTATGTTTTATTCAGCGAATGGCATATTGAGGTAAAGGGAACACTCACAGTCTCTCTTTTTATTACTGCTATGCATTTCGATGTTTATTGAAAGGGTTGGAATTGTAGGAGCCCTTTACAACCATTTGGTTCAAACTTGGCGAATGAATAACGGCTTTATGGTTGAGTAAGTCAACGGGGCCAATTCTGTACAACATACTCTTTAAAGTCTAAACTAAAATAATGTAAAACTCATTAAAAAATCTTACTGCCTACCTAAAGATTACTTAAATGACAAGCAGGCTTGGCAATAATTTGCTCTAATGGCTCTGATAGTTCCTTAGTTAAGATGATTGGTGAGATGGTGATAATGAAAAAAAACCCGACTGAGTTTGTTGTGGGCTCTTCTCAGACCAGAGCGCGTTTGGAACCCTCGTAGCTTTAGTTTTAAGATACCGAAGAACTAATTATCACCATCATGTTTTATATGTGAGTAATGGACGTCAATATGTGTAAATATAGTGTACTTAAATTGAAAAAAAATTATTCATTGATTGATTAAATAAAATTACAGCTTTAAATCTAGTTATGTCCCTTTCCGCAGGGAGTATTGTGAAAGGGTTAGCAATAATTTTAGTTTGTCAATTTAGTTTGGAGATTATGCACTACAGAATCTGACCTTTTGTCCTAAAATATAACAATATTTTGTTTTGTTTTTTTTAATTTATAGACTAGCGCTTGGCTGTAATCAGACTTGCTGGTAGTAAATGCAGGCTAAGGTTGGAGCGCTTGCCTAGAAGATGCCTATTCACTCTTAATTTGAAGATACTAATATTATAAGCGGATCAAAAACAAAAGACTTTTTTATGTTACTCGTATTTTATCATTTTTGGCACAGTGTTTAGTGGTGTTGTCTTGACGTGAGATATCCCGGGTATGATCCCCGGCAGGGTCAATTTGTGAATTTATAATTTCTTATTTTTTTGTGGTCTGTCCTAGTGAGAGGCTATATATTACCACTTACCATCAGGTGAGATCGCAGAAAGGCTTACCTACTTGTAGTGGAATAAAAAACCCTCGTCCCTCATTATTATAATGAGGGTTTGTATTATTAATTCATGTGATGAGTGAACTCGACCGGACCTCCTCGTATGATTTATAGTTCCATTAAAGGCGTCTCATCAGCTCTGTCCGATACGGTTAATTAAATATGTAATTGGTCTTATAGTTTACGCACTTCGGGCCTCGGTGATCAGTCATATTATTTGTATTATGTACCAATTCATGAATATAAAAGAAACGGTAATTGTACCTTTTTATAGGTATAATATTACTATGTATATTGTTTATTTTCTGTATTATTCTATACTAATATTATTATATGCGAAAGTTTGGATGGATAGATGTTTGATAATTAATCACGCCAGAACGCGACGGCTGAACAAATCTCGATGAAATAAAATTTCGCACAGAGATAGATTATATTCTGGAGTAATACATAGGCTTTTTGTCTCGGAAAATTAAATTAAGTTTTCCCACGAGATTTTCGAAAAACCTAGATACACGCGGGCCCGGGCATCATCTAGTCTAGCAGATACGGTCCATTACAAATGTAAAAATGTGTCTGTTTATTTCACGTTCCATCTGTTTAATAGATTTTAGTAAAATTTGGTTCAGAAATAGCGTACACAAATACAGGCGGCATAGGCTTTAAAAAATTAATTAATTAATTATAGGAATTTAAAGAGTTATCAACCACAGAGTATTCAAAAACATAAATCCACGCGGACGAAATCAAAAGGCTTATCTAGTAGTGTTAAAAAACAGTTTTAATAAAGAATATTAGTGACATGACTGCACATTTATGTATATAACATCGTACATGAGAAAGTTACCTTGATAGATTATGCAACATACTAAAACCTTCCTGAAAATACGTAGATTATGGTTTTAAAATCATTAAAATTAGTCCATTGTTTTAGGAGGAAATCGTTAACAAACTAATATACACACATACGGTTCGAATACAGAACTTCTTGAAGTCGGTCAAAAAGTAAAACACACGTTAAAATCCCAAAAACAAATTGTACCCACTGCTCTACTTTCGATTCCCTATGATATGCTGCCATACAAACCCAAGTCCTAGATATGCCTCAAAAAGCATATCTAGAGCTTAGTCAAAAGTCGCGAGCTATAAATAGGGGCGAGGAATCGGGTCACGATATCACAATGGAACCACACCGCGTTTGCGATGCAGGTCATAATGCATCATGTATTAGTACGGATTGCAGAAAAAGTTTTCACCGATGCATTGAAGTTTGTTTGACTTTAACTGCAAAAAAGGTACACAAATACATTGACGCTTTAATGCGTTTAAGTCGCGCTTTGCACGGTGGATAGAATGTTGCTACCGCAAACTAGCTGATACCTATGAAAGTCTTGCCCCACTACAGATGCATGTAGCGGCAGATTTTGTTTATAGTTTGTATGGAGCTGGCCCACTTAAGCGATCCGGAGAAGGAGGTGCAGTGCGACATAATTATTGTACAAGGCAGGCAATTTGAGGCATGTTGAGGCAAGAAATTTGGGGGTAATCTTTGATTCAAATTTACACTTTGAATCACACATTAAAAATATTGTTAGGAACTGCTTCTACAGGTTGCAATTTCTATATCTTATATCTTACCAGAGTGTAGAGGTTCGAATACGGCGGTGTAATTCACTTATTATATCTAAGCTGAACTATGCAGACACAGCTTATGGCCCTTGTTTGTTGGAAATAACCAAAAAGTTAATACAGAGGGTTCAAAATGCTTGCGCTCGCTTCTGTTTTCCTGTTCCTCCTCGGTCACATATCAGTCCTTAACTTAATCAGGCAAATTTATTAAATATGTCAGCCCGTAGGAACTTGCATCTGGCATTATTGTTATTTGGCGTTATCTCTACTGGTAAACCGGACTATCTATTCACTAAGATAAAGTGGGCAAGGCAGCAGAGTACCTACATATGAGAGGTTTGGCGTGTCAAATGGCTGTGACACAGGACCACCGCATTCCGAGGCAATTTTAGGCTCACTTTTTCTAGGATTTGGAATGTGATCCCACCGCCTGTGCAAGGCCTGTGCAAGGCCAATCAGTAAGCACCTTCAAATGTAAGCTCAATAAGATATTGCTAGAAAAACTAAAGCAGGGTTAAGATAAAAAAATGCACTTACCTATGCGAAATTTGTAACGCGATACATCCAAATACCTGGAGAGGCAGCTAAATAGGTAATGCTGTTGTTTTGATCTTTCAGGTTATTTTTATTGACTAAATAAAATATGATCCTATTCTAGCAAAAATAATTGTATGATTTATTTTTTTATTTGTACCTAATCAGGAACACAGACCAGTGATCTAGTGCATAGATTAAACATACAGAGAAAATTAATTTGTCACTGCCCAGATTAGGCCACCGAAGAATAATCAGTTAGAGTCAGAAACAAAGATTTAATGGTGAATGAACTAGAAGTTTAATATATATCCGCTATAATCCGCTACAGTAGACAAATCTGTGTGGTACAGTGCGTGTCTTTCACCTGCAGCATGCGAATTAAACTTCTAGTTCATTCCCTATCATGGACTTCCGCAAAGTAATGCCTGCTTCTATTCAATAAAGATTTAATGATTTAAAACATAGTTATGGTACCGCACGATAGTGGCGCCTTTTTATATAGTTTTAATTACTATATTACGGTTTTGATTGTTTTAGTACATTTTTTTTAAATATGTTATGCGGTATAGTAGTTTAGTTAATTCATGTACCTGGAGAGTGACATAGGCTACTTTTTATCCCGGAAAATTCAGCAGTACCCGTGGGAATCAAAAAACTTATTCGACGCAGACGAATTCTCGGGCATAAGCTAGTACAAAAATGTTTAATGTTTCGACTATGCAACAGGAAAATTGCATAAATAACAATTCATTTATGGAATTAAATAAAAATCATAAATTATTTATCAAATTAATAATTTGTATTGCTGTCCGTACTTACAGCTGGACGGTCGAACACCACGATACCGAATCCGCGCTGAAATTTTAATACCGTTGTCTTATATGAGCGACGTACGCCTTTAATTATTCATGAACCTATGAATCTATGACCTAGTACTTAGAGATGGTAATAACTACAGCTAATATTACTATATATGTACTTACGGTCCTGGCGCAATGTGGCGTGCTGTGTCCCGGGTTAGATCCCCGGCAGGGTCAATTTGAGAATTCATTATTTCTGAATTTTCTATGGTTTGGCTTGATCGGGCGCTTTGGCCGTGGCTAGTTACCTGCCGGCAAAGACATGCCGCCAAGCGATTTAGCATTCCGGTACGATGCCGAGTAGAAACCGATTAGGGGTACACCACCACCACCACCATTACAGCCCATTAACGTCCCACTGCTGGGCACAGGCCTCAACTCTCATAAGAGAGTGGGAATTAGAGCTTAGACCCACCACACTGCTCCAATGCGGGTTGGCGGGTTATAAGGGGTACATAAGGGTTTAATATAACTGCCATACTCCTGACAGGTTAGCCCGCTACTATCTTAGACTGCATTATCTCTTAGCATCAGGTCAGATCGCAGTCGAAGGTTAACTGTAGATAAAAAAACGTTTCCCTACCATTAGCCTCAGCATTTACCGGAAATAGACCTCGGGCGTTGTGCTGATAGGCTTCGGTCGCGGGTAGGTACTAATGCCACGGAGAGAAATCAAGCATACGAAAGATGGCCAACTACAGCTGCCAACTTCACATCACAACTTTTATGGCCAAATCCATGAATCGAAATTGGGACCTAATTATCCATCGCTGATTCTCACATCGACTGAGATAATGGTCACGTTGTGGAACCAAAAAATCTCAATACACGCGGAAAAAGTGGCGGACATCAGCTAGTGATTTATAATCTGTGTATATTTCATTTCATAACTGAAGACTTTAACTTAAGTTTTACTTGGGTACTTGCCACACTTTACTCGGCTATATCGCTCTTCCCGGCTGTGTAAAGTTCTGGCCCTGTGGTTAAGATGATTTATGACGTGTAAGGTTGACGTTTACGACTCAACAGCTACCGAGAAGGCCTTTTAATCAACTATGCTAATGTAATGTTAGGCGTTAGGTAGGGCCCACTAAGTCCAACGTCAATAACGTCCTAATTGAATCTCAGAATGCGAAGTTTATACAAGATCCTTAGCAAATGTACATAAAGTATCCTTGTAAAATCTATACATTTTCGTTATCACTTTACATATTACACTGTTGAAGATTATGTAAATGATAAAAAAGCATGGATTTGCATCGCTCTAGT
This sequence comes from Erebia palarica, assembly GCA_964035005.1. Classification (NCBI taxonomy): domain Eukaryota; kingdom Metazoa; phylum Arthropoda; class Insecta; order Lepidoptera; family Nymphalidae; genus Erebia; species Erebia palarica. The sequence continues at coordinate 18,269,992 of OZ035989.1, forward strand.
AATGCCAAGGACAGCGATTACCTATGTATGTACACATTGACGAATTTGTGAATTAAGAGCAACCACCGAGTTTCTTGCTGGTTCTGGGTAGAAATTCATTCCGAGCCAGTGGTAGATTCACTCGACTATTCAAAAGCACTTTTCAAAGTTTACTTGATAAAAAAAGGGTTTGTCAATCAAATAATCAAATCAAATCAATCAATCAAATAAATATTATAAATGCGAAAACTTGGATAGCTGGATGTATGGATATACGGATGGATGTTTGTTACTCAATCACGCCCGAACGGCTTAACGGATCTAGATGAAATGTAGCACAAAGATAGTTTATAGTCTGGAATAGGCTACTTTTTATCCCGAAAACTAAGGAGTTCCCGCGGAAACCAAAAAACCTCAAAACCCCGCGGATGAAGTCGTGGGCATCAGCTACTATTTTTATAAAACAAAGTCCCCTACCGCGTCTGTCTATCTGTCTGAAAGCGATAAAATAAAAACTACCAAACTAATTTTAATACGGTTTTCACCAATGGACGGAGTGATTCAAGATTAAGGTTTATATGCATAATTCATTAATGTTTTGTGTAAATTGGTTGAAATATGACGATGATTGTTGAAGATGCCGACTGCAGGCTTTCATTGGAAACGCTGCGCATTATAACAAAACAATGTATGGTGGAATTGTTCCTGTTTTATAGGTCTGTATAAATGTCTTGGGTATGGCTTTTGAATAAACCTGTGGGGGTTCATGGCCAATGTCCTTCCCCGGAATGTAACCAAAATCTTGAAGGCATGAATGAATAGGCATCTTCTAGGCAAGCGCGTTTCAACCTACACCTCATCATTGCATTTTAATAAGTATGATTTTGGCTAGACGCAAGCCACCTTAAAAAATGTAGAACCTAAAAGAAATAACCGAAAAGGTCCTACATTTTTTATCTGCTAAGACAAACTTTGGCATCCCAAAATGTGTAGGTATATTGCCTGTGTCCAAACTTTAAAATTAAATTGTTTAGAATTATTTTTACGAGCGTCCAACTTAACGAGGGTCGATAGGCAGACGTGGGCTTCGCATTAAGGTTTCACTTAAATCTGATATAATATATCCACAGATATGTTCTAATAACAAATTGTGATAGATAAGATGATGCTATAAAAGGAAAAAAGAGATACTTGGCTGCTTTTCTTTCTAAGAAATGTATGATTTGGAAAGATTTTTCTATTCGTACAACTAGAGACTCAATAAAACAGTTTTTAACACGACATATTTTTCATGAGCGACTTCCAAACAAAATAACTGACAATGTCTAGTTTTCAAGTGATGCAAACTTGATTCATGAGCTCGATTAAAAAGTTTAAACTATACCACACCCTATCACAAAAAGAGTTGTGAAAAGTTTGATATCAAATCTTTTGAAAATCAGTCGATTTGAGGTAAGGAGCTAAAATTTTTGGATTAGCGTAAGCAAGCGGGACTTTTGTAATCACCGGCGAAGACTCTGTAGCATCCGCTCTGCATTACAAGTGAATCTCTATGTATATTTACCCCTACATCTCACGTGCGATCTGTATTGCCGGTTTTAGGATCGCCAAACGGAACTCAGGATATTTAGGGTTGATGTAGGGCGATAACAAAAATACTACTCGAGAGATTATTAGAGCACCCATACTAAAATTGCGTTGATATCGCTGTGAAACTGAGTCATAAAGCTGTTTAAACTTTATCATCATTTTAGTGATAAGATAGATCATGCATACATACTAGTATGAATGCCAATATTTCATATTTGCGGGATGTTTGGTTCTTGTGTATTATTTTGGTGATTTTGTATTGGGCTGTAAATTGTAATGTTAGTTTCTTTTTTTTTGCGAAAACCATTAATAATTAATTTGTACAAAATATGTATGTTTTAATAAATATAGAAGAATCCTTAAATTTTGGCTCATTAATATGACATTTACAATTAAATGTCGATGTCCTAAATATTATAATTTAATTTTATTATTTTTAGTAAAAAATATTATAATGGAGAATCTGAGATTGCCAAACATTTAAATTTAGATTTTAATAAAATACTCAATCTACCTTAATAAAAACTAAATAATTATATATATCTAATGCATCTTTAAATCAACGACCAATGTTTATTTTAAACCCTCCATCCCCCGTGCAATCTAAACCAACTTGAAAAATGAAGGTCATTATTTTACAACAACGAAAAAAACTGCTCTCAAAACCTTAATTATTCTGAACAAAGTCAAACAAGAAAGGACTCGTGAACTAAAGTGGTTTACGACCGCTCGCAAGTAAATTAAGAACTATTATGAGCCTAGGAGGTACTTGGGCATTAAATGAATCTTGGGCAATGTTCCGTGCTTGCAGAATGCCAATTATTTCATTTAATTGACCTTTTAGGTGTCGGGGAGTAAAAATAGTAACTAATTTGCTTTTGAGGAAACTTAACAGATAAACCTCTTTTGATAAGCTATAAATTTCGGATATTAAAATTTTCACTGTATGGAAGCTTACGTACCATAATTAATTATTGCGTTTTTATGACTAGAAATTCTCAGTACTAGCCCGGAGTTAGGACGTTGACGGTGTTTCGCCTCCATGTCTTGGAGAGCACGTTAAGTCCCGGTTATTATCACTAGCATGATAATAGTCGTTAAAGCCCGCCAACACGCATTGGAGCAGCGTGGAGGGTCTAAGCTCTAATTCCCTCTCTCCTATGAGAGTGGAGGTCTGTGCCCAGTAGTGAGATGTTATTGGGCTTTAGTGGTGGTAGTGGTGGTATACCAAATATTGTGTTTGCAAAATACCAATTATTATTTTATCAATATCGGTGTGTACAGAATTGTAATAATACTTTACTTAGTTTATTTGATGCCATACTATAATTTTAATACGTCAGATTTATATGGCGTACCTTGAGGTCCCTAAAATAAGTATCATTATAATGAAACAATAGCGTCAACAAAATGAAGATAATACTGCTTTAAGCGATGGTAGTAAGCCGCTAGTAGGTACTACCCAACATTTCACATTATTCGTATTCGCTCAGATTCAAAACCCGGACAGCAGGGGGCCGGTTATCGCAGATGCCCTGTCGTGGGGTCAGTTGACACTCAATGGGGCATACTAATAGGCGTGCCCTATTAATTATGTCCGACGAGAAAATTTCCAAGGCAAGAAATCCACGCCATCACGACTAATACCGAATGAAATGGGTCCATTCGGTGGACCCGTGCCGTGTTACTGTTTGGTGTAAGTGACAGGTTTTAGCGATAAAAAGTCTTCTAAAATAAAATTTAAGACTTAAGCCAATAATCTCCAAATATTTATAAAATAAATAGAAATAGATTTCGTGTGCCGTAATTGGATAGGTAAACAGTCGCTTTATAATAAATCCATGTTAGTATTAAAAACCTGGGTAGCAGTGAAACTGAGAAAAAACCCTTGAGCTGTTAGCATGATAAACTTTAGAAGGTTTATAACGTACCCGCGACTTCGTTCGCGTGGATTGAGGTTTTTTGGTTTCCGCGGGAACTCTTTGTTATTCCGGACTATAATCTATCTCTGTGCTAAATTTTATACAGATCCGCTCAGCGTGTTTGAGTAACAAGCATTCATCCATCTATCCAAACTTACGCATTTATAATATTAGTATAGATAAAGTTGTAGGTAGTATAGAATTCTAGGTTTGGTAAAAATAAACATTAAGTAATTCAGAAAAAATTAACCGCGCAAAGAAACCGTTGTTGGAAATTGTTATCAACTATTTGCTGAAAGAAAAGATTCATAAATCGCTGTTCTATGAATTGGGCCTGAGCACTGTAGTCGCCATCGATTCATACCTGTCATAATGCCGGGACGCAGATTGCGGAGGCGTGTTGCGATTGTAGATGCTTTGTTCAGGGGGTTATAGTTGCACTGACGTAGGCCGGACAACTCTGTATTTATGGATTACTTTTGTCTGATCTTAGTAATTCTTACTAATATTATAAATGCGAAAGTTTGGATGGATGTATGGATGTCTAGATGTATGAATGTATGGATGTTTGTTACTCAATCACACCCAACGGCTGAACGGATTTGGCTGACATTTGGCACAGACATAGATTATAGTCTGGAATAGCACATAGGCTACTTTTTATCCCGGAAAATAAAATTCAATGAGTTCCCGCGGGAACCAAAAAACCTCAAACCATGCAGACGAAGTCGCGGGCATTGGCTAGTTTCTCATATTTTATAACAATACTTATTAGTACAGCATTTTGATGAACTCCGTGGTGCGCAGCAGCGCGTATTGGTGAGCGCTGCGGTCTTATAGTGGGAGGTCCCGGGGTCGATACCCGGCAGGGTCAATTTGGGAATTTATAATTTCTGAATTTTCTGTGGTCTGTTCTTGTCTGAGGCTCCGGCCGTGGCGAGTTACCACCTTACCTACAAAAACGCGGTGGTATGGCTTTCTGGTAAGATGTAGTGTAGAAACCGAGTAGGGGTACAGGTAGTAGATAATTTAACTTCCGTACCCCTAATAGGTTAGCGCGTTGTCATTTTAGACTGCATCATTGCTAACCATCAGGTGAGATCGCAGTCAAGGGCTAACTTGTAGTGGAATAAAAAAAACTTTATTACGACAGGTAAAAATGAGGAAAAGGTACTTTGCGCTAAGAGTTTTTGTGTCTAAAGGTACGTTTTAATCAAATACCAATAAAGCAAGATTCAATATTATACGATTCTTTTAGAGTTCTTCGCTTCCTTAAAGTTGTGTTACATTTACAAATTAGGTACAATTCTTAATGTTCATTTTGGAAAACGAAAAACATTAAGATTTTACGACTAAGCTAGAACAAAATGTTGAAATTTTGCTTTGTACTCTATGAAAATAATTAAGTTTGTGAAATACAAAATGTACTAGGTATAAAAAAACGTGAAAATTGAGTTTATTCACTTTGCTATAAATAACATCAAAGGTCTGTAACTTTTGTATTTATCGTATTCTGAATCCACTTGCATAATAAAATTTATGAATCTAGTAATGTTTCTAGGTTTTAACAAAGAACAACATACAACATAAGCTGTGACCTAGTTTCTGATTCTAAAACAGTACTTCCGAGCGCAATACCAACGAATTTATCAGACAAAACAACTTAATACAATTGCGTACACAAAGGAAAATTGAAAAGGGGAAAAACTAAAATGTACGACGATAAAGGCAAAAAGCAACACTATCAAACCCCTAGGGAAGGAGAAGATGAACGTTACATGACTTTTTACTAGAATACAGGTTCAATGGATCAAAAACATATATGTGGTGTAGGTATTGCGCAATCATGGCGATTGTATAAAAATACTATCATGTAATGCCAGCTATTTGAGTGCTTCCGACTGAGAATATGATTGATTATCTTAATTATAGGGACTAAATTCTCAATTTGCACATATATGCGAAAGAAATTAATCGTGAGGAAACCTGCTTATATCAAGAAAAAATCACTAATCCGAGCTCGTCTGTTGTCTCATAATAAATGCTTATTACCAATCGATGCGCCTATTTGTTTGCTCTTATTTGAGTTGTTTATGTTTGTTGTTCTATAATACTGCTTTGGAGCAGGGTAGTGGTTTCAAGGCTGCAAGCTCCACATTCCTATCTATCGTACCTAGTCTAGTTGTTAGTATGGATTTAGCACTTTATTTGCGTGGATAAAGATTTTGTTAATATCCTGTCAGACTAACTCAACATTTTTTTTGCAACATTACAAGTGTGCTGACATATATTTCAGTCACTCAGGAAAACATCTCATAACATCTTCTATGAGACGCGAGCTCTGTGTCTACTCCCAGAGGTATTAATCTCTGAGATGGAGAAGACGAATAAATAGGCGGACAATCTGACGCCCCACTTGTGGACAATTGGATGGCATTTTAAGATTTATCGTCCTAAGATTGTTATGTGAATGTTGCAGTTATTGTGTTATAGTATTACCGGAACAAAAGTAAGTTGCGTGGAAATAACTGGTGGATAAGTAGATGATTTTCACCAGGGTTATTTTTGTAACATGAGTAAAACTATAGATCTATTAAAATGGAAGAGATACATCACAACGTCACAATTCAATTCAAAAATCAATACGCCATAATGTTGAATTTATTCCAAATCGACTCATAGGGGAAGCGCATAGTATGGAGCATAGAAAGAAGAAGAAAGCGTATAGAATGCATTTTTAAAAACAATAATTCCAACAAGTATAATGCCGTTTATTTAGCCTTGCGATAAATCCAATAATTCGGCAACTAAATTCCAAATTTAATGTATGGTACCTAGATGACGGTACCCTCGGAGGTGATGTCGAAACAGTCCTAAATGACTTCATTTTCTTAAGAGAGAAATTGCAATCTATTGGATTGGACCTCAATATCTCAAAATGCGAACTGTTTATACAGGACACCCCCAATAGTCAAGCTATTATGTCAAAATTTGATGCACTAGCTCCAAGCATTAAAATTGTTGATAAAAGTTCTCTTCACCTCCTTGGGTCCTCGATATTCGATGAATCCTTCCAAGAATTCATCGATGTAAAAATTCAAAATTTTAATAATATTTCGGATAGATTATTTAAAATTAATGTGCATGCGGCTTTCACCATAATTAGATACTGTTGTTTTGGCCCAAAATTTACTTACTTTCTCCGTTCTTCCCATTTTTGGGAGCATCCGCATCTCTTAGAAAAAATTGATTCAATAATGCGAAATACACTCAACGCTATTTTAAATGTGACTTTAGACGACCGAGCTTGGACTCAAGCTACCCTCCCTATTCGGTTCGGGGGTCTCGGCGTCCGCAAAATTTCAAGTATTAGTTTACCAGCTTTTTTATCCTCAGTCCGCAGTACTGAGAAATTAACTAGGGATATCTTATCGGGTTCTCTTTTTGTTTTCGAGGTGCCGTGTTTGGCAGATGCAGTAGACGCTTGGAAAATGGCCTGTCCAAACACGGAATTACCCGCCTACCCGGCCTCCCAGAGTCGTTGGGACGAGCCGCTTTGCAGATTGATACGGAAGAATTTAGTAGATACGTCACTCAATCCTGCGGAGCGTGCTCGCCTGCTGGCTGTGAGGGAATGGGAGTCGGGCCTTTGGCTCCAGGCGCTGCCATCGCCCGGTATAGGCACTATGCTGGATGATCTCACGTTCCGGCTCATTGCTTGTTTACGCCTCGGTGCGTCTTGTGTTGCCTCGCACCGTTGTCATTGCGGAGTAGCTGTCGACAGCCTCGGGCACCATGGCCTATCGTGCTGTAAAAGCGCGGGCCGCATAGCAAGGCACGCCTCTATCAATGACATCATCCGCCGTGCTCTTTCCACCGCCGGCTTACCAGCCATATTGGAACCCAATGGTTTGTTACGTGACGATGGGAAGAGACCTGACGGTATGTCTTTGCTGCCCTGGAAGTTGGGTAGGCCTTTGGTGTGGGACGCAACCTGCGTCGATACTCTTGCGCCATCCCACCTTCCAGCCACGGCAGTTTGTGCCGGCGCAGCCGCTGCAGCAGCGGAAACCCTCAAGCGGCGTAAATATACCAGCCTCAGGTAACTATGAGTTTGCGCCGTTTGGGGTCGAAACGCTTAGGCCATGGGGTCCGAATGCACATTTCCTTTTCAGAGAACTTTCTCAAAAACTAGTTGACGCTACACGTGACCAGAGGGCTGGCCTATTCCTTGGCTAGAGGTTAAGCATTGCCATCCAGCGTGGCAATGCTGCCAGTCTTCTGGGCACTTTGCCCGATGACGGCGATGGGGAGGAATTCTTTGATGCATTTTAGCAAAATTTTCTTTTTATATATAATAATAATTTTATAATTTGTGACATAATTGCTGTGCTAATAAATAAAATTTTGATTAAAAAAAAAAAAATCCAAGCAAAATATTTAAATTTTAATAAATTGTAATATTATAAAATATACTTGATTAAACTTTGTGGTTTGAACTTAAGTAGGTAAGAGACAAAAAAAGCGACAAAAACTTTCAAAAACTTCATGTTTTTGTTACATTTCTAGTAGGCCACTTGTCTCACGACACTAGAATATCCCTAATAATAAATCAGACCTGCTTTAAAACAAATAACTCAAAGCGATGGTTTTTATAACTAACGACAAGTATCGTATACAATCATATTTGTCTCTGAAGATTTATTTAAGGGCTTGTTTTGTTACTCGTACCCGTCAAAAGATCTTAGGTTCGATTCCAACGCAAGATAGCGATCAGAGTCGCGCGAGGATATCGTACTATATCCTTCGAGGCTGCCACTATTCTGGCCCTTTTCCCGCCATTGGACGTACTGGCTGATATGGATGCGAGAGTGTATGCCCAAACCCACGACGGCCAGATGGGTGGAGAAGGGCTGGAGCCCGAAGGGTTAAGAAGACGAGCGCACCAACAGGCACTTGTGAACTGGCGTATGCGTCTAGAGGAAGACAGGAACGTACGCCAGCGCGCTGTTGGTGCAATCCTCCCTAGTTTTGAGGCCTGGTTAAAAAGAAAAAGCGGCAATGTCACCTTCAGACTGACACAGGTGCTAACTGGACATGGGTGTTTCGGTGAGTACCTGTGTCGGATTGGTCGTGAAGCTACTTCCCAGTGCCATCATTGCGATGGAGACAGAGACACGGCACAGCATACCCTTGAGGAGTGTCCTGCGTGGGAAGTACAACGTAGCGCCTTAATAAACTATGTGGGGAATGACCTCTCCCCAGCGGCTATAATTGCGGCTATGCTGGAAAAAGAGGAAACCTGGAAGGCAGTGGTCTCCTTTTGTGAAACCGTAATGGTTGAGAAAGAGGCTGCTGAGCGGGTCCGTGAAATAGCCGATCCCGCCAGGAGACGAAGGCGCCGGGGCGATGCCGTAAGCCGGCCAGTCCATCCAATAGACCTGATGTAAGGGACCTTCGAGGTCACGAACGGCTGGGGTGGGGGCTCCGGTCGTTTTATCGTCCATGTATTAAGTGGCCTTGGGAATATGGCTGCTTGCTGTGGCTCAGGCAGCCATAGTAGCGAGAGCAGAGTAGTCTGGGGTCACACCCCAGACGACTCTGCACCGGGATGAGCCCAAAGGGCATTGCGCAAGGGAGGCACCGATGCGTTCTTTATAGAGATCTCGGAGCCTCCCAATATGCAGAGGGTGGTCACCGAGGGGGTTTTAGTAGGTACAAATCCTACATAACCCGACTTCTCCCCCAGAAGTTGGGTATCTTAGGAAGATTTCCCCCTCGAAAAAAAAAAAAAAAAGTTCGATTCCAAACGGGGTAAGTTTTTCTGAAATTGGAATAGTGGACGGCTTCAGCTAAAACCGTCTTTTATTATTTTCCAATTCGCATATTATTTTTATAGCCAGTAGGTAATGAAAAATCCATAAGATACGGTTCCCCTCTCAAGCAATCCTAAATAGATAAAAAAAGGTATTTTTTCCCGCCAATTAGATATCTTTCATCTCTGTTTGTTTAAACTAGCACATTCCAATTTAATCAGACTGACGCATCGCAACTATATCGCCACATCGTGTCGTATACGTTGCATCATTGATAAAAACGACTACAGCTTATCTGCAAACACATGTTACTGGAATTCAATAAAAAAATATGTAAAATACAAGAGTTTTACAGATTTGAGACCACCCCGGCACAACACGTGGGACGCACTTGAAGACTTTTACTGTTACTTAGGTTTCAGAGCTTTATTGTTATTTTACAGGGTTTTTCATTTGAATTTACTTATTAAACACCCGTATCCAAACAGCATCGTTATTTTATTAACGTAAATCATTAAGATTTATTTTTCAATTTCATGAAACTTTTTTGATTCATTTATTCAAAAAGCCGAGCCTCATTTCATTTAAAAAAATATATTTCTTATTATGAGAAAGCAATAAAGATCATTGCAAAATTCTAAGATTATTTTAATCAACGACGCTTTGTTATAATATTACCAACTGAGAAACTTGTAAACAAGTAAGTAAGTAAGTAAAAACATTTACTACAACAAACAAACAGAGGTAAAACAAATCGTGACAGAATTTACAACTTGTTACGGTGTAAAGGCGGCCTTATCACTATGAGTGATCTCTTCCAGGCAACCTTTTTAAACAACTGAGAAGTTGTAATTATATTCAACAATGTTTTTACTTTTTGTATATACGATATTATTTGTAATAAGTAATTGGTATCTCAAAGCAACAGAAATGATTATTGAGACATGAAACTGCTTAGATAAGTATTTTTATGAAACCTAACCAGATACCTACTATAACCATTATTAGAGAGTTGAGCCAAAGACCAACTACTTGAAGAACTTAATGCTCTTTAAATGTCTCAGAATCTGTCACGACGACGACTCTACAATTTCATAAATTGACTTCTAGACTATTTGAGTTGTAAACAAATATTCAAGTCAACATAACTTCTGTGCTTAAATTTAACTGAGCACCCTTTCTGTACTGGACCACCAGTTCTGAGTTTATTGCGTTGCCAAATTAGCAACGGCCAGTATCCGGTTTAATCGCACCAAATTTTCAATATAAAATGTCATTTCCTGCATCACGATTTTCAACCTTATTATCATGTCATTAAAATTCTAAGTATGTATTTTCGTCATCCTCTCAATATTGCTGTTGCTTGTTTATTCAATTTGGACTTTGTATTATTAAAAATAGATTTCAAATTCAAATTCTGTTGTAGTATTTTCGTAGGATTTCTCAGTGTCCGGGTATTTTCTGGAGTGACATTGGTTTAACTTAGTGATTTCGTAGGGCGCGCTAAGTCCCGGCCGGGAAGACCTTTGTTTATTATTGTTTCCGACACCCCAAACATATTATAATGAATCTTTGTGGCCGTATTCATATTACAATGACAATATGTATGAACGTGTGCTATCTATTCCAAATCATTATTTTCAACTATCTATTTCTGAGGAGTCATATTTATTGGCTCAGAAAAGTCAAGCTTTTCAAGTCTTTCAATTATTTTCAAGTCAAAGACAGTTTTTTAATACAACACCTAAAATTCTTTTCCGAAAACCTTTTTTTATTTATCGACGATGGTGAAGAATTTTTGTTAGAATTTATATTTCTTTGTAAGTATTTAAGTATTACGTTAAAATCTGAACCTTATTGGTGTAAGTTCTAAGAAATATTTATTTTTTACGACAAGTTAATCTGTCTGAAATTGTACCCAATGTAATCAAAATCTAATGATTATTTATGCATTTAAAGGATTTATAGCACAATAGATACCTACCACATCACCTTGCAGTATGACCATAGTAATCTGAATGACATGACCATAGTAATAAGTATAATGCATAGTTTAAAGAAGTGATAGGCGTTGGGGTACATTGTACTATTACCTATTTTGTGGTTGGGGTTCCAACTCCCAAGGCGCTTGAATCGCAGCCTCTTACTGGAAAGCACACCATATCTCACTTATAGGTGAGTAGGAAGCCGGTGCAAGCGGCACAAGACTGTCTAAATAAGTAAGAAATAAATAATTTTATTGATTGATTGAGTCCCATGTAGGAGCCCATCGTCCAGCAGTTGACGTCATTCAGTTGATACTACGATTACATTTTTATCAGTGGCAGTACTGTGTATATTCCTTTTTATTTTCATTAATTCGTTTTAGTTCCGATTTAACATAAAATCCAAATGTTTATTCACATTTCATACTGGTTCAGTAGTATTATCATTTTTCTGAATTCCAGCAATCTGCTATTTTAACTAGAGCTTTTTTGCTCCGGCACTTTACTCTACGGGGATTAGTTTTCGGGCTGTAAACTGAGATGGGTATTTAAAAGGTTCCGATAAAAAATGTAAAATGGGTGACACTTAACGATAAGCCAGATATGGCCCTGTTTATTTTGTGGTTCGAGTATTATTTTAATTTTTATTGGTTTTTTATGTCCATTGTTTGCTTCACTTTGTCTAACTATAATTTATTATACTAGTTGATGCCTGCGACTTAGTCCGCGTGGATTGAGGTTTTTTAGTTCTCGCTGGAACACTTTAATTTTCCGGGACACAAAGTAGCTTCTGTGTTATTCCAGATTAAAATCTATATCTGTGCCAAACATCTCGTTCCCATAGCCGTTCTGGCGCAATAGAGTAACAAACATCCATCCATTCATCCATCCAAACTTTTGCATCTTACTAATATTATAAATGCGTACTTAAATTAAACCAAACTACACACTCTTGACACACAAACACCTCTAAACAACACAGAACAAACTTATATCCGTCTGTCTTTCTGTGAGTCTGTCTCTATCTGCCTGAATCTCTATCTATCTTTTTGTCTATTTGTCTGTCTGTTACCTGTTACAAAGAGCTTATTACGCAGGCGGAAAGAACTCCTTACGCAAACAACGTCGCATGCATCACTTAGTAATACTAGTGGTTCGCCTCGAACTGAGATCTCGCGGTATCCATTCACTACAGCGTACGCATTAAATCGCGCCGAATCTGATGACGTCAATCGTCAACTTTTGACGTTAGAAATCTCCATTTTGAAAGCCCCCCATTTCGTCAATTTTAAGGGAAAAATTTAAAAAATTATATTTTTGGACTCTGTTCCTATTTATCTTTAAAAAGATATACCGCAACCCTATGTAACACTATAAAAAACATTTTACTTCGCATTCGCTTCTATGAGAACCCCCCTGAAATAAAGCCATTTTTAAGCCATATTCGGCTGGAGGTCATCGGTTTGCATTTTATATTTAAATTTGAAGTAATTACGTTCAGTAATTCAGAAGTTATAAGGCTCTGACAGACGAACGGACGGACGGACTGACAAGTGCAAATTCACTCAAGTACACTCAGTGACCTTCGCTTCGCTCGGTCAAATTATTAAAGTACATTAACCAAAATGTGACATACCATCCATCTTCCAGCCTATTTATTAACCCAATAACCTATTAACAGTTACCAATTAATTTTAGGATATTCACGAACTAGATGGATTGGCACAACCAATTTGCTAGTTATAAATTCAAAATGCATCCAGCCGGAAAATTGTATTGGGACCCGAATTCCGGTGACCAGGGAGGGCAGTTGGATCTTGTTGGGCACATTTCACATAGACAGGTTACTGGGATCGGATAGTTAAGCTGGTTAAGCCGTCAGTCACGGTTGTCGTTGCGTGCCGCGTAACTGATGCATTCAGGTCAGTGGGGAACGAGTACATTGGAAGAATCTTAACCGAATTGTGTGGTACATTGACTCATATTTGGCTTCCTCTAAAAAAGATCTAATAGCTCTAATAGTTCCTTAGTTTAAGATGATTTGTGAGATAGTGATAAGTTAAAAAAAACCCGACTGAGTTTGTTGTGGCTTCTTCCCAGGGCGCGTTTAGAACCCCTGTACCTTTAGTTTTAAGATACTCGTACCGTAACCGATTATCACCATCATCCTAATAATGTTATAAATGCGAAAGTGTGTTTGTTTATTGGTTTTTTGGTTTGTCCTTCAATCACGCCACAACGGAGCATCGGAGCAATTGATTGATTTTTGGCATAGGTATATTTGAAGACCTGGAGAGTGACATAGGCTACTTTTTATCCCGGAAAATTAAGGAGTTCAAAAAAACTTATACCATGCGGACGAAGTCGCGGGCATCAGATAGTGTTTTATAAATAAAAAAATTCAAAGTTCATATTTTTTGATTCGTTAAAAAGTGCTTTTGAATCGTTAAGTGAATCTACCACTGGTTCGGAATGACATTCCTACCGAGAAGAACCAGCAAGAAACTCGGCGGTTGCTCTTTTTAAAAACAATTGACAATTTAATTAATGTATACCTATTACCTACATATGTAACCGCTGTCCTTAGCATTGCTGGAGCGAGTCAAATCCATGCTGTTTTATCGTTTACGTATTCTTCAACAGTATAATCAGCTTTTTTCGGAAGCATACTTTTAATGGATTTTTTAAACTTGTGTAAAGGCAAGTTTAAAATAGGTTGTGGAATTTTGTTATAAAATAGAATACTCATTCCCATGAATGACCTTCGGACTTTCTTGAGGCGGAGCGATGGAGTCACGAGCTTATTGCGGCCTCTAGTTTATCTATCATGCAGATCGCATATTTTTTTTATATAACAAATTGGACGTCAATAAGTGTACAGTGTACTTTATTTGAATAAATAAATTTGACTTTATTTGACTTGACTTCTCCATGTCATAATAGGTACATAGTTAAGTTAGTTAGTAGCTACCTCGTTGGCTAGTGGTTAGCATGTTCGACTGCGGCTGACAAAGTCCCGCGTTCGAGCCCCCATGCCTCGAAGACCATTCCGAACCAGTGGTACATTCACTTGACGGTTCAAAACACATGGCTCTCACCGCTTATCGCTAATACTGCTAGGCCCTTTATAAGGGAGGACCTCTTATTTATATCAAGACTGAGACATTCATAATTAAATTGGTCGGTTTTCAGAGGTCATAGGATTGTATAAAGGTAGATGACCGAAGGGATACACAGGTTCATTTCATTTAGTTGGTTTAAGACTTGTTATGGATATTATGGCCGTACAAAAATTATGGTTTGCCCTTGTTTAGAATAAAACACATAATCCTACCTATAGCCATACTAATATTATTATGCGAACGTGTGTCTGTCTGTTGGTCTGCCTGTCCATCTGCTACGCTTTCACGGGCCATCTTGTCAACCGATTTTGATTAAATTAGGTACAGATATAGGTTGTGTCCCGTGGAAGGACATTTTACTTTTGTATCGGAAAATTAAGGAGTTCCCGGGGGAATTAAACTAAAACTGAAACTACGCGGATGAAGTCGCGGGCATCATGATATTATATATAGGGAATATTATATTGACTCTTTGTTGCAGCTCTTACCTTAATTAATTTCTGGTTTTAATAAAATGCTACAATACTTTCATACCCTAATATCTATAAAAGGTTCCTAATAATAGTATAAAATTTTGACTTGTGTAAATTAATTAACATTTATGCCTTTAGAAATTTCTACACAGGGTTTACCTTAAAAGGTAAAAGTTCAATATATTGATATTAAACCAAAGATATTAGTCGTAGAAGAGATAAACCTGAGCAGATGTTTTGCAAAAAAGTTTCCGAATTATCTTGAAGACAAAACTGCTAGCTCCAATGTTATAGAGTTATCTTTATTTTACAATTAATGTGACTTCAATTAATTTTCAAATCATACTTTATTGATGAGCGATGGTGTATGTTAGTTATGTGGTGTGTGATAATGAAAAGAAAACCCGGCTGAGTTTGTTGTGGGCTCTTCTCAGACCAGGGCGCGTTTGGAAACCTCGTAGCTTTAGTTTTAAGATACCGTTACTGATTATCACCATCATATGTTATAAATAACTGGACGTCAATAAGTGTAGTATACCTACCTAAATTGAATAAACATTATTTGAGTTTGAGTTTTGAGTTTGAGTTACAAGCGATGGTGTAATTAATACTCGCTTATTTATGTAGGTTATAGATTTTATAAATTAATAGTTATTATATACTTATTTATAATAATATGTTTACTGTCATCGTCATCATCTTAATCACAATCCATCGCCAGCTCAATGAGCACGGGTCTCCTCTCAGAGACTCGCAAGCATTAAAACTACAGCTGTACTATAACGTACTCTGTGCCTAAGCAAAGTAACTATTATCAATCTGCTTTAGACTACTATATCACGCTGCGGCCAAGTGCAGAATGGTAGACTCTACACAATATCTTTAAAATCACTATTGAGAAGTCTCACATGCTATGCAGGTTTCACGACGTCTTTCTTCACCATGAAATCTAATGTTATTTTTAGTTCTAAAACGCGCTTGACTCAAATTCAAAGTCAAAGTCAAATAATGTTTATTCAATATAAGTAGGTACACTACGCTTATTGACGTCCAGTTATTTATTTATAAAATATAATGGTGATAGTCAGTAACGGTAACGGACTATGAAAAATTAAATGTGCCCTAGGACTTAAACAGGTCTTAATACAGTTTCTCGCTTAGATCATTTGACCATGGTTCCTCATTATTGCATATCTTAGCAATTAAACCATTATCAACGGTTTGATAATGTAACATTTTTAATCTCGATCTAACTTTATCCCTTTATGAACGTTACCTACGAGAGCACGTGGGTCGTAAAAACTAAGCGGCGTAGTAAAGTAAGTACGTACATACCTACAAAGCCTTAAGATCTGAATTTCTAATAACATCTCCCCAGCAAAATGAACATGGAAGTATATAGCTTACCTACACATTAATTTTCACAGAATTAGAAATACTAGAAGTGTCATTTTACAGAGCTATTCCATGAAATGTTTGATTTTCTAAGATAAAAAGTAGCCGATGCCTTTTTTTATTATAATGTTCCAGGGACTAGCACTGTCGTTGCGAAAATCTTGTCAATCCGTTGCTCCAATGTGGCTTGATTGAAGAACTAATCAACAAACTATACACGTTCTTTGTTTTTTGAAAAATAAATTGTGTGTATCCTTTAGCGCTTCAAATGCTTGCGGTTATTGCGGGTGGTGCTATTTTTTGAAATTATACTTTTCTGGATTTGAATTAAATTTCTGTGCGCACTTACTAATATTGATATAATACCATTACGATAAAATATGCAGGCGAATTAAACAATTCATCGATTTGTGGGAGGCTATGTACCACGGAAGGAATGTTTGAACGTTAAATACATCAATCGTAACTTGGGAAGCTACTGTATAACTAGTGTCTAAAGACGTTTCACTTCAAAAATATATTCTACTTCTAGTTTAGCAACCACAAGTTCCCTCTCACGATCCTTTTATTTGGACGAAGTTTTAAGCTGATGAAGTTCTTTTAGGAATAGTACTTTGTGTGTTTCTAAGTAGGTATATCTTTGTCTTTATTCTTTTCCCCTTGATGCTCATCTTTCTGTCTGCGATATTTTCACGGCCCATCTGCTTAACAAATTTTGATGAAATTTCTTAGAGAGATTGGTGGAATCCCGGAGAAGGTCCCGGTTGCACTATTTTTTTCAACACCTAACCCCGCCTAAAAATGTCCTGAGCATAATCTAGTCCTTGCTAATATTAAAAATGCGAAAGTGTTTCAGTCTGTTCAACCGATTCGAAGTTAGATACAGAGATAGTTTACATCTTAGGGAAGGACACACAGTTTCACGGCCAATCTCTCTTACCGATTTTGTTGAAATCTATACTAAGATTATAAATGCGAAAGTTTGGATGGAAGGATGGATGTATGTATGGATGGATGGAGGGATGTTTGTTACTCAATCATCAATGGTTAAACGGATCTGGATGAAATTTGGCACAGAGATAGATTATGGTCTGGAATAACACATATACTACTTTTTATCCCGGAAAGTTAGAGAGTTCCCACGGGAACCCAAAATTCTCAATCCACACGGATGAAGTCGCGGGCATTAGCTAGTTTGGTATATAGGCAGGTAACATTGCAGGGAACAATCACTACTTTTTATCCCGGAAAATTAAAGAGTTTCTGCGGGATTCAAAAAACTTTAATCAAGGCGGACGGAGCCGCGGGAATCACCTAGTCTTTTATAATGACAAAATCGCAAGCGCCATCTAGTTGCCTCTATTAAACGTTATCTATTCTATAATCTCATCCAGTATGAAGTTTTATAGCAAGAGGCTCACACGTAACCCGTTACAGCCCCCAAATGTTTAATTTCAGCCCCCATCGTTGGCCGGGTCGAGGGGGGAACCACTTGCCTTGTAATGTATGATGGCTGTAGTGCACGATAATCACTTATTTAATTGCAACATTTATTTTGTTGATTAAAATACTCGCCTGTTACTTGTTACAACGGTTCTAAGTGCTCGTAGTCGTGAGCTTGATTTAGAGGTGCTTCGTTTTTAACCTCTTCTTTCTTAAATATATCTGGAACTAGATGCCCGCAATTTTGTACGCGTGGATTATGATTTTTGATTTTTGCGAGAACTCCTTAATTTGACGGGATTTAAAACTATGCTCTTCCTCAGGATGCAGCCTAACTTCGTATCACATTTCGCCAAAATCGGTAGACAATATGGGCGTGAAAGCGTAGCAGACAGACAGAAAGACACACATATTAATATAAATTAATATGGAAGTAAGGATTTCACCTGATTTTGTGTATTAATCTCTCCACACATTTTTATTCTCCCAACCTTTCTAACTTCACTAGCTATGTACGCTTTAAGCAATGAAATAGCACTTGCTTTAATCAATATAAAATATTAATAGAACAACACAAAAAGTTTACAGAAAGAATACCATGCGAGTTATCCATAATGACAAAAGGTGTGTGAAATGTGCCAAATCTATTAAAAGACGTGTTCGCGGTCTGAAAATGTTTAACAGTTTTCAAATTACAATATTTATAACACTGCGTGCATCAAGGGCTTAAACAGTTATATTTATTACATTTCAAAGTTATTAAAACTTTTCAAACATCGAATTAAACAAAAAGAGTAGGTATCAATGGAATTAATTCCCTGATTTCAAGTTTGACACATTTGCATCGTCGCATATTTAAGTTGAAGTGGCATTTACTAAAAACATTGAAAAAAGTTTTCTACATTAGTCGTTGTAGTTGCCACATTTGCCACCTACATAAAAAGTAAAAATAGTCTAGGCAATAAAGCTAGTTGACCCCAACAATAATTCCTCAGGCGACGAAACTTTATAGCATGATAAAGTATCACGAGTTAAAAGTATATTATAAATATATAAAATTATGTATATATAAAATATTTATGCTATACCCAATTGTTAAAGCAGGAAGGTACATTATCGCGTAAACGCAGTTTAGATTTGATAAAAAAATCGGTTTTTAATATCGATGTTCTGCATGATTATTTCATTTGATATTTCGGTTTTGAGTATATACTACCTACATTTATTTTAAAAACATATCGATATAATATTCTGTCATAAATATTAAGTTTTCGGTATAAATACCTAACTTCTAGATGTTTTTGTTGGATATTTTTTGTAAGTTTTGTGTCATCCAATACTAAAACCCAGCCAAGTTTCATCGACTGAGGATTTAATGCGGGGGTCTCCATACAACGGACCGCCGCACTGCCTAGACTAAAAAATCTATGATCTTTGCCTAGTCAAACTAGATAACGACCTTCTGTCACATATGGGTAAATGCAATTATGAATCTTATGGTGGTAAACAATTTCTGACTGCGACTGTACTAACAACTTATTTCAATGCTCTACATTAAAAAAAAACGAAGGGTTAGTAATAGCATCATGCTAAACGCTCTCACTCTTCACAAAACTCAAACTTTATCGTCGGTCGTAACTATTCGCCTCGTACCTACGTACCAGTTCTAATGACCCCCTACCCCTTTCTGCACATCCGAACTCCGCATACATTCTACGATAATGTTTGGAAACTTCGAGGGTCTATATAAAGTGGATGCCTGAACGAGGAATTCTGGATATTATGCCCGTTCTCTCCCGCTAGTTGTAATGGGTCTGAGAGATATTTGGTAGCTTGTTAGGTACCTAATGTTGAATGTTTTAGACTCCTTTCGTTTGTATTAAGTGTGGCGTGGGACTTTAATATTGAGAAAATTACCTGGGTAGATACTGACTGAGGTTAACTAAGTAAAAAGGGCACGAGAATTTATGTATCAGGATCATTTAGATTTTTTGGCATTAGATAAACTTATTTTCTTATATACTTAATTATAATCTTGACTTATTCGGCGAATATCATATCAATATTAATTTTAGGTTCCGAAGTCATTTCAGAAATAATTTTCTAGATAACCTAAATTTTAGACATCTATCAAAAGATTTCACATTACAATTTAAGGACAATGTTCTGAACTATGTAATTATTGTATAGAAGCGAACTACCGCCCTACTTACCCACTTGACACTTTGCATCTCCATAAAACTCCTGAGAAATCCACTAAAATGTGGAGAAATCTAAAATAAATTGGAAACATGGTCACCCTACCGCAACTGAACAGCGCTCGCCAAAATCAAACAATAGGCCGCCGAACAAATCTTGCCCCCTTTTTACGGGCTAAAAACTGACAATGGGCACTTAGATCTATTACATAATATTATTCTGATGCAACCGGGATACTATGGCAGCTGCAAAAATCACCTGAGAAATCAAGAGTAATCTAAAATAAATTGGAAAGATGGTCACCCTACCCCAACTGAGCAGCGCTCACGAAAATCAAATATGAACATCAATGGTAGGATAGACAAACAATCCAGAATCGCACAATAGGCCGCCGAACAAATCTTGACCCTTTTTACGGGCTAAGAACCGACAATAGGCGCTTACAGCTATTACATATTCTGATGCAAATATTTCTTGGGCCTCCGGCGAGAATTAATTGAAAAGGTCTCCCATGACTTTGATTTATGGCTGTGTCGAGCTGATTCTTGGTTGGATGTTATACGTGCAGTGTGAGAGACAGATTCACATTATACAACCAGTACCCGAAGAACCGAATTCGGAGATTTTGAGACTTAAATGACGTATTATATAATAAATTTATTAATATTTGTAACTTTGTATGTTAATGTTACTCTTTCATGCCAGAATGACTGAAATGATTCGGCTGTTTGGGATAAGGATAGCTTATAACCTATACTAATTTATTACATTATTATTCAGGTATATCTCGGAATATAAAAGCGTTTCTGCGGAAATCAAAAAACCTTAACTCACGTGGACAAAGTTGCGGGCATCATCCTTACTAATATAATTACTAATATTATTAACGCGAAAGTTTGTGTGGATGTTTGTTACTCTTTCACGCCAGAACGGCTAAATGGATCTGGGTGAAATTTGGCACAGAGATATATTATAGTCTGGAATAACACATTGGTTACTTTTTATCCAGAAAAATAAAAGAGTTCTTGCGGGAACCAAAAAACCTCAAATGCATGTTTGTTACTCAATCACGCCAGATAGGCTTGATTGATCTGGATGAAATTTGGCATAGAGATAGATATATATAAATCAGAATATAGTCTGGAATAAAACATAGGATACTATGATCCCGCAGGAACCAAAAACACTCAGTCCACGCGGACGAATTCGCGGGCATCAGCTAGTCCTCTCCATAATTCAACCCACGTTTGTCCACGTAACAATAAACATACACTCTATATTTTTATCTATCATCTCTTAGCCTATAAGCAGAACACATGCCTTAGATCACAACATGATTGCTGTGTAGGCGAATTTGAGCGGTATAATATCATTTGCAAGCCTGAAATTGAATCCAAAGGGAAATAGAATAGGTATAATACATTGTCAGCAGTGGATGGTCATTAATTTTACAATCATGCAATCATATTTAAGAAATTATTACTTAGCAATTATAACGGATCCATTGGGCCATCTTTGTTGAGTGCTATTTGTATACAAAATGACTAACCAAACCCGCCACGACTTCGCACGGGAAGATTACCTTACATACTACATGTAGTACTAAGTATTTTTGTACAATATGTTTAAACAAGTAATAATTAAAAAAAAATAAGAATACGAGTGCCCTGCCAAGAAACGAACTAAAAAGGTAAAAATCTAAATTAATCTAGTTATATAGAATGTTATTCACCTTTTTATAAAATGATTGTTTTTTTGAATCACTGGTTTTTGAACTATAGTGGTATATATTTTTGGAATCTACTCATCATTTTCTAGATGATGATTATATTGTTAATCTTATTTTCGTATATTTTTTTTCAACTTTAGTCTTTAATGCGGTACCATGGTCACCACAGCAATTTCTTTTAAATTTTACTAGCCTATGTCACCCGGAATAAGCTAGGGATTCTAACAATACCTCATTTATCAAAATCGGTTCAGGCGTGTAGAAGTTATGGTGGAATATACAAACTCACATACATACATACAAACATACATACATACATACATACTGACATACATACATACATACATACATACATAAACACATACACACATACATACATACATACATACATGAACCCTGAAAACAATATACTCCTTTTTTCAGGCAGTCGTATCAAAATACAGCTAATTAAACTACAAGAGGATTTCGCTTGGATTTAAGTTCTTGAAAACGTACCAGATTCCGTAAAAATCGTTTTGACAGAAAGACAGGTAGAAAGATAAACAGACAGATCATGTACTGGTAATGACTAATAAATAAATGTGAAAATGTGTCTGTCCATAATTCAATATCAAAACAATCAATATTAAAAATATTAAAATATTTAATTTTGATGAATTTTCTCTCTTTGTCCTAAATTTCGTTTTAATTTCGGTCACCCTATGTTAAGTGTACTTAGGGTTGAAGATTTTCCGCTAATTTCCCAATTTCCGCTTTATTGTTTATTTGCTCCTTATTTCTTGTTTGGATAGGCTTTGGCTTGCCAATTCAGAAGCGAGGTAGTATTTCAAGATTCCTTTGTTAGTCCAGGAAAATACCAAATTAATTGCTTGAATCAAACCTTAAGAGTAATTTACTGGGTCAAAACTCAGTGAGTACAAAAATTTAAGTATGGAATTATACATAATAATTGTCGTGTTGAACCCTGGGGTCGTGGGTGAAGATGCTTGATCCTTTTTTAAGGATGTGCCTTTTTTTTATACCACCACCGCTACAGCCCATTAACGTCCCACTACTGGGCACAGGCCTCCACTCTCATAAGAGAGAGGGAATTAGAGCTTAGACCCACCACGCTGCTCCAATGCGGGTTGGCGGGCTTTAACGACTATTATCATGTTAGTGATAATAACCGGGACCGACGGCTTAACGTGCTCTCCGAGGCACGGGGGTGATACACCGCCAACTTCCTAATTCCGGGGTAGTACTGGGAATTTCTAATCAGAAAAACCCGATACTTAATTATGGCCCGACCCGGGACTCGAACCCGGGACCTCGTCGGCCGCAGTCAAACATGCTAACCACTAGACCAACGAGGCAGTTTTTTTATACACTACAAGTTAACCCTTGACTGCGATCTCATCTGATGGTAAGTGATGATGCAGTCTAAGATGGTAGCGGGCTTACCTGTTAGGGGCATGGCAGTTATATTAAACCCATACCCCTATTCAGTTTATAAACGGCATCGTACCGGAACGCTAAATTGCTTGGCGGCACGTCTTTGCCGGTAGGGTGGTAACGAGTCACGGCCGAAGCCTCCCACTAGGCCAGACCAGGGAAAATTCAGAAATTATAAATTCCCAAATTGACCCTGCCGGGGATCGAAGCCGGAACCTCCGCACGTTAAGACAACAGCGGTACACACTGCGCCACGGAGGTCGTCAAAAAGTTCGAGGTCACCTCGTGGTAAGTGATGCAGTCTTGATGGTAATGGGCTAGCCTGTTAAGAGTATGGCAGTTTAATAATACCCCTAATAACAGTTTCTATTCCGCCTTGTGCCGGAACGCTAAATCTTTAAAGTTTTGCTTGTGAAGTATAGATGCTTATTCTAGTTCTAGAGATAAAAAACTAGGTTAATTTTTAAAATTAATTACTTAGGTAATTTTAAAAAAACATTGATTATTTTACAAGTTTCACAAGTGTAATTGATAAAAGCAACACAATAAAATGAATGATTATGTCACACTTTTCCTGGTAGAGTATTAACTATAAATTGTAGTGAAAATATTATTTATGTTAAATTTACTTAGCAGATAATTGTTTATTGATTTACTGGTATATATTTATTTATTAAACAAATACAATTAACCATTTTAAAATAAATACTTATTAAAAGGTATAAAATCACAAAATTAGCATAATACAATAAAAAAAAGAAAGTAAGTTTTCTTTCGCCAAAAAACGCCATTGTCCTACGCGAGCGACAAACGCGGCACGATGCGACACGACAATATCAATTAGTAGCGGACCCTTCACGTGGCCTACGTTGTCACGTAGACAAGTTTTTCATTTTCTATGGTGTTGTATCGCGTCGCATCGCTTCTGTCGCTTACTAGAAACGGGTTCCTTGTAGAGACAAAAAATTCAAGAGTTCATACGAATCATATTTTGTATCCAATTACGTAATTCGTATGTAATATTCTAATTTACTTAGTTTTAATGACTAATATTTGCTATTATTAATAAACTATTATTTAACAAAGCACCTATTCACGTTACTGAAATGGACTATTATCTAATTAACGCGGCTATTCTAGGTAATTTCAATAAACCGCAAATAAACTGGTCTCATAAAGAATGAATACGCGGTATAAACTGAGAGCGTCCAGCTATTCCCTGGTGACGCGTTGGTTAGCGATTTAATTATAATGGACAGTTGTACAATATACATTATACAATACAACATACTGCGTATAAAACATACGATAGTGTATCCATCAAGGTTCTGAACTTGTATTTATGCTTATATCTACACAACTGAAAGACCGAAGATAGAGAGAGAAGAGTATTTATTTAATATTATAAATGTGAAAATTTGAAGGAATGGATCGATGGATGCTTCTTACTCAATCACGCCATAACGGCTAAACATCTGGATGAAGTTTGCCACAGGGATTATAGTCTGGAATAAAAAATAAGCTACTTTTTATACCGGCAAATTAAAGAGTTATCGCGGAAACCACAAAATCTCATTCCACGCGGACGAAGTCGCGGCCATCAGCTAGTGTAACCAACTTGTACGTTTTAATTCAGGGCTTCCACATTCTATGCAAAGCAGTTTATTCATTGTAGCTTGAATGAGTGACGTAGAACTGGGTTTAATTTATTGGTCAGGCGACCCTAGAATCACTCCCAGGACATTGACATTATCCATAGTCAAACATCCTTACCACTGCACAAACGAGACATCAAGTTTTAACATTAGCTAAATAAGTAAGAACTTTCAGTAAGCCACAGGAAAGTCCCTTTGTGAATTGCGGCCATACAATAGCTCGAAACTGTCACAATTCTGCAACACAAATTGTGCAACATTGCAGCTTTTAGCGTTCAGCCAATAATTATGGCGACTCGGTTCATAATTGCGCAAATGCTGAAAGAGGGCTTTTTCAGGTCTATGAATTGTTGCTAAGTTTTCTTCTGGGCGAGACCTGGGGACATAAAGCAGTATTACTTCAAAATGCCAGTTTAATGTCACGTACCTTGACGTTCCTAAAATAAGGATTGTAATACTGAAACTCGAATGTCAACAATATTAAAACAATACTGATTTAAACGGTGGTAGCATGCCCTTTAATTGCATTTATTCAGAGCTCAATTTCGTGCATGTCAAAGCCAGCGCTCCAATTGATAAATTTCGAACTTAAATCGGATGTACTGAATTTGTGACTTTAAATCAAAAGCTTTTAGGACCATTTTACTTTGACTAGTAAAAACTTCGACTAAACATACAGATGAAAACCCAACAACTGATGATGATGATGATGATCATAATGCGATGGTCTAGAATTATCCTTCCTAGTTTTTGTTATTTTTTTGTAACCATAAATAGTCTTTGAGCGGCGTTAGAGAGTCAAGGATTTAGGGTGACTATATGGTATTTCAAAGTTAAGTCTATGGGGCTGATATGATTCTTACACCAAAGCTTTTATGGCATGCAAAGGTTATCGTTTTTATGCTAATTTAGGACCTGGTATTTAGTCTTACATTTTTCAATAAAAATATCTAGCTCATTACTTTTCCAATATCAAACGTTTCCTCTATAGCGAGGATGAAAGCTTGATTATAATCGACGTCTATTCTTTTCTATCATATACTATACCGAATACTACCTATAGCAAATCATCGTCCATGATTGCCGAGGAGTATTTCTCGCGGGAATCATGGCCTTTAGTTTAACGAATTGCCTTGATGCATAATTTAATGGATAAGCAACTTTCTATTACACGTGTGGTATTATTGAACGAATAAACGACTCTTCAGAAATTGCTAAGATAATTGGGGTGGCAAACCCTTACCATAATCCATCCATACATATAAGAGATTAATGAGATTCTCTAATCTATGAGATTATAAATGAGAAAGTGTATCTGTCTGTCGGTCTGCTATGTTTTCAAGGCCTATCTATTGAACCGATTTTAATGAAATTTGGCATAGCGGTAGATAACATCCCAGGAAAGGACATAGGGCAAAATTTAGGACATAGGACAAAATTTAGGAGTTCCCTCGGGAATCAGAAAAACTTAATCCACGCGGACGAAGTCGCGGGCATCACCTTGTCTTATTTTAAAGATAACAATCTCTCTCTCTCTCTCTCTCTCTCTCCCTGATATCAACCCTGATAGCTGCTGCTGTGCTACCTCACTACTGAGCACGAGTCTTCTCTTGGAATGAGAAGGGTGTAGCCATAGTCCACCATGCGGATTGGCAGAAATCACACACCTTCGAGAACATTATGAACAACTCTCGGGCAGGTTTCCTCACTATGATTTCCTTCACCGTTTCCTTCGCAAGTGATAATTTCTTATAACGCACAAAGCTTCGAAAAGTTGGAGGTGCATGCCCGGGGATCGAACCCGTGATACCGTACAGGAGGTCGGGTGTCTTAACAACTAGGCTATCACCGCTTCCGAAATGTTATAAAAATTATAACAATAAGTATTATTATAATAATGCAAAAGTGTTTTTCTGTCCGTCTGCCTACTATTTTTTCACGGCCCATACTTACAACTGATATATATAATAAAAATTTAGAAAATAGAATCCCAGGGAATGATTTAATATGCTTCTTTTTATCTCGGAGAATAAAGATGTTCCCAAGGGATTATTGGAAATCCTATACCACGTGGACGAAATTACTGGCATAATCTAGTTTAACATTAGCTTTTCGCTTGATTTAAGTAGAAAAGCTAAGCCACCTTCTCTACTACACTAAAACTTTTGATATTTTCTTCTTTGTTAAAAAAATATTTACAAGTAGGAAGCAAAAAGGCTAAATGCCTTCTCCGAGTCTATTTGTAATTCATCAATTACAGTAAATACTAGCCTAGGGCTGTGCAAAAAATAGTCTCGAACCATACTCGAAACAAAAACGAAGTAAGAACCTAGTGGTTACTTCAATCTCTCAACCATTTGACCATGTTTATATGCTTCAAAAATACCTCTAAAAGGGTAACTTGGCTTTTTAAATTGCAGGGTAATCGCGAGTTATGACGATGAAAATATCCATCCTATTGTATCGCATCACTAGTTGAGGCTGTTTTTATACTGTTTTAAGCAGCAGTCTGCATTATCTTAACCAATACAATAAGAGTTATGTACAAATAATATTTACAAAGAAAGGTAAGAATTTCATAAATTACTTATACGTAATTATTAATCAAAACGTAAGAAAAAAAATTATAATTACATATTAAACACAATGAAATACATTAAAATCTAAATCAAAAACTAAACATAAAAAATTTTATCCAAATTAAAATTTTAAAAAATAGGTAAATAGGTCTTCGTAGACCGTCAACTGCTGGACAAAGGTCTCCTGCTCCTGCATGGATCATATAATAGCGATATATATAATGGAGATTATGAGTATACCGAGCAAACGAGCAGGCGGGTCACCGCCGCCCATGAACATTTGCAGCACCAGAGGAACCGCCAATAAGTTGCTGGCTTTTGAGATATTTGTTTATGCGCCCTTTGAAGAACCCCATATTATAATCATGAGGGAACACAGAAGATGGAAGCTGATTCCACAATTTGCAGGTACGTGGCAGAAATGACCTGGAATAAAGGGTGGTGGAAGAACCTAGGGGGAAAATTGGGAGTTATTAGTTACTCATGTCAATAATAAGTTCTTAATAATATATAAAAATAAACTCAATAAAATAATTAAGAATTATAATTATGCACCAACCCCGGGCTTCATAAAACCGTGTCACCAGTTTGCGAACTCGGCGCGAACGGTCAAAACTCTCAACTTTTTGAATTAATAACCCAATCTCCCCCTCTCCCCGCCATAACTCACTAATCTGCCAGTGGAACAGCTGTTCTGGCATTATTCACGCCGCCCAGTAATCGAAAATAAACAGTGGACACGAGACATTTGATTTATTCACTACGTTTATAATTTTAACATACTTACAATGTTGATAATTATTCGATTCAAAATTCCACAACCTATTATAAACTTACCTTTACACAAGTTTAAGAAATCCACTAAAGTTATGCTTCTGAAAAAAGCTTATTTATTAAACTGTCAATAGTATGACTAAATAATATAATAAATGATAAAAGAGTATGGGTTTGACTCGCTCTAGCAATACTTATGTATCTACACTATTGAGGGTAGAAGATAAGGAGTAACATCTCTGTATATAAAAAGTGTCCATCGAAATGCATTAAATTGGGAGCGCTACATTAGCATCAGGGTAAATTTAAAAGGAAGCGCCAAATATTATCAGAGTAGGTTTGAGAAATAAACAAGGAAAGAAAACATTCATCATTATTTTATGCAACGTAAGTTGTTGAAATTTTTCAATAATTAACTATTTTAATTAACTAAATACGCAATTGCAACTTGGCGGTGACTCGACCATCCAGTTAACGGTTACATCATCCTCAAAGAAGCTCAAGCCGGGAAGGTGATCGTATTTCTGGGATTGGAGGACACCAGCACTGAAGTCAGCACCGGTCAGCGATTCACATCCGTGCCGGCCTAGTCAGATAAGTACCCTACTTTCCTATACGCAGTTCATTTGTCATTACATATTCCTAAATACAAAATCCTACAAAAATATCATTAAAATTCCTTCTTACATAAAGTCTACTACGATTTAGTGAAATGATTCCGTTATAAGTGAAAATAAACATGTGACATCATATCGAGTGCATCATCTTTTATTGTTATTTTCTTTCGCCCGGGAGACTTTTTCTAGAAATTTCTTGTCTCAATTTCTAGATATTATAAAATTACATTCGATATAGGCTTTTATTTATAGATTATTTTCAAGAAAAGAGTATAATTTGTTGACGATAGAAACTTTTTATAATTTAACGCAATTACAGAAACACTTTATGATCTAACGCAATTAACTAAAGTGTTAATACCTAAACCAAGTCGAAACTCCTTTTTATTGTTCCGCATTTATCCTGAATAAGAACTTAAGGTCAATGTGCCGACTTATTTCAGCTGCTGGCCCGAATACTTACCTACTCACCGCGACCCAGCGGCGCAGCAGTTTGGCGTTTCGAGTGTTGACTACATCTATGCAGTCAACGAATACACTTACTCCTAGTTTAACATTGCACATACGATTGATCGACGTGAGAGCTCACCACGCCAAGTGTAAGCGAATATTTTCGGCGAGTTACGAATCCACCATCGAATGTGAAAATGACGTCATTCTCGCAATTTGAAATGTCAATCTGTGAGAAAAGTAACATTCGGAGTGCCAAAATAGCAAATGACATTAGTCATATCGTATTTTTTGTACGTTTGGTGAATTACAAACTCGATCTGTCTCATCAAATTTCACTTGGAGTGGGAATGACTCGGTGACTTTTTGTTCACCATGTTTCCGCTTGGAGCGCTGGGTGTACATGTATGGAGGACCTCAATTTCACCTCTAGTGAGACGTATTTCAAATTCGATCAATCTCAGAGTACGGGTGCTAGCTGCGCTGCGGCTTGCCAGGTGTACCAAAGCAAAGCAAAGCCTGAGAATTTGTATTACTTATTTTAGTATTTAGTAATTGCTTTATTAAAATTAAAACTATGAAACAAGTAAATTAAAATCTAAATTATAACTTAAAAACGAATAATTAAAAATATCACCTAAGCCGCTCCAATGGGGCATTGTGCCAGAACGCTGGCTGCGTTACCCAGCTGAAATTTAAT
The DNA here is from genome assembly GCA_964035005.1 of Erebia palarica. Taxonomy (NCBI): domain Eukaryota; kingdom Metazoa; phylum Arthropoda; class Insecta; order Lepidoptera; family Nymphalidae; genus Erebia; species Erebia palarica. The sequence continues at coordinate 18,299,854 of OZ035989.1, forward strand.
CTTTATTAAAATGGTTCGAGTAACAAAGATACAAAATGCCTAACGAAACCGATAGCAAATGTGATAATATGGAGTCATAATTAAAAAAATAAAAAACACGACTGCCCTGAAAATAACTAAAGAGATAACTGATAAACTAACTAAAAAGTTAAAAATCTAAATTAATCTAGTTAAATAGAATCTTATTCACATTTTTATTAAATAATATTTTTTAGTAAAAATGTGAATAAGATTCTACGACTCGCGGGCATCATAAAATAATAAATAATTTAAATATTAATAATCATGATCGTTCGCTATATTATCCAATTAGGTGGATGGATGGATTGGATGAGTGACAGTGTTTTTAACAAGAACTGTGTTGTAAATAATGAGGAAATAGACTTTTAAAATTTGTGAGTTAAAAACAAAATATCAGCACTTTAAACCATAGTGAACACTTGAATTCATTATAAAACTGTGTAAAACTGTGATAAATATAATAACTCAACAGAAAACAATAACAATAATAAGTATTTTTAAACAAACAAATCATAATTTGCAATTGTGCCCTAGCAAGTTTGTCGTTAACGCAATTCAAAAGTGCAGCGTAATTATGAATCAGCTGTGCGAATCAGCTGAGTGCCGGCCGGTCGGGTATTGACCTTGTCTCAAAGACTCGTTTGACATTGAAAACCATTAGAGAGCTAACTGACTAGTAAATTCGCTGCAGAGCCCTGAATAACTGTGGAACATAGTGTAATACGCTGAACTAGAATAGTCAAAGACGAGTGTTCGATCCTCGGTACCGAAAAAACTTTTTAACTTTTTGTACTTTTATTTTATAATTTTCTTTCTGTTTTTAACCACTCTTGTGTTTATCTTGAATATTTTTTTTTTTTTATTTTTTTTTTTTTCACCACAAATCAACAACAATGGATCTTTCATGTATAACATTTCGTAAGCCACGCAAATCAAAATCCCTTAACAATATTACGATTGAAGATATTTCAACAGCTGAGAGCTCTGGTCTTTTCGATACAACTATGCTTAGTATGCCCTATACTTTGAATGATAGCCAAACAACAGATGATATTAAGGCAAAAATTTCTAAGTTGACAGAGGAATTACAGAGTGCTATGCAAGAAATTGAGAACCTTAATTATGAAAACACACAATTAAAATCTGAATTGGTAGAGTGCCACAAAATTATAAAAACATACAAAAAAGTGACATTTGAGGAAAGACCACAGACACCTTTATCAGCCAGAAGTAAGAAACGTTTACAGTCCTCAAGTCTTAACTCTACTCCTATAAAAAACGTTGAACTACATTCCGAGCAACGAAGTACACACACAATAATAAATGATGATTGTAAAATTGCATCGCCCGCAAGTGTTGACACTGATAAAAGCCTATTATTGTCGAGTACATCTTCAACACCCATAAAAACTAGTAAACCACAATCTAGGCAGCGGAAAAATATAAATGTACTACCTAAAAATCAATTAAAAAATAAAATTGGGGATAAGAAGACAGCAACGATGTCTCCATCTAAAACAAAGGGAAAACTGGGGAAAACCTCTGGCCAACCTTCTACATCCACGAGTATTTGTAAAATACAATCTGAGCTCCAATATAAACCAAAGAGTTTGCCTGAAAAGAATAAAATTGATATTACAGTGACCAGCGATACCACGTTACATGTACAACCTATAGCTCAGACAACGAGCAATCCTCTGGCAACTTCAAGTCCATCTTCTACACTAACGTATACTTGCGAACCACAAGAAAAGATTGTACCTAAAACAAATGGAATACACTGTATATTGGCCAATGATGATACATCAAGCGTACAGCTGAATACCTACTCCAGTAAGAAAGTAATTCAAAACGATGCAACTGAAAAACCAACAGACCAAGGAATCGAACAAGCAGAAAAAAATGAACCAGCTGCTAGAAATAGTTCCGTCAACAATAAACCACTAAAAATAATGATACTGGGAGACCAATTAGTTAAAGGATTATCGAACAGCATTAGGATTAAGCGTCAGAATCAATGGAATGATGTGTATACGGTTTCCTCCATAGTAAAACCGCAGGCAACGGCAGCACAGGTACTAAGTAGCTGTGACAGCCTACTTAAAACATTGAATAGAAACGATATTGTTATTTTAGGCATAGGGTCTAATGAGAAAAATCCATACTCCATGTTAACAGAATTAAGTACTGCTCTACACAAACTAAAGCAGTATACAGTTTTTGTACTTAATGTTTACGACAATCCCCATTTGAATGTTAAATTATTGAATAATAGCATTAATTTAGTTACTCAAACTTATACAAATTGTAAGTTTATAAATACATTAGGTCCTAAACATATTCCTGTTTTACAACAAAGTTTGGATCAATTGTGCTTTAAGATAAATATAGAGATTAATTATCTAGAATATAACAAGCGTTACATTGTAAAGGACAATGCAAAAACACCCTTGTTATTTAACCCTGCTGGGACTTTTGGTAACAAACGGACAATTGCTAACAATAATAGATCCAAGGTGGCACTTATACAAAAAACAATCACTTATTACTTTAATCGAACTTATGACATAAAAAACAAACAATCTCTTCCTACTGAATGCAACAACGTAATGGAGAAAACCAATCCGTGTGACAAACAAAATAAGGGAACGGACAAAGAAACTCAAACTGATGATCGCATGGAACTCGTGTCAAAAGAAGTAAATAATCAGGGCAGTTCACATAACTTTCGTGTCTCATAAATTACATGTAATACATCAAAATATTAACGGACTTTTGAATAAGGTTGATCTACTATCTGTCGCTCTAAATGAAATAGAAGAAATTCAAAAGATTATAATAGATGCTGTATGTATAACTGAACATAATCTGATCAATAGCGATACAAATTTACTAAAACTGCCAAACTTTACCCTAGCATCTAGGTTTTCACGCGAATCTAGGAATGGAGGATCTTGTATACTCGTAAGGAACAACCACAAATTTAACGAATTACATGACCTAGCCAAATTGAGCATTCCAAATCTAATAGAGTGTAGTGGTATTAAACTTCTAGAACATAATATAATAGTTATATGTATCTATAGACCTCCTAAATTTGACAAATTTACAGTTGACATTTTCTTTGACAAATTACAGGAAATCCTAAATAAATACGGCTATGACGAAAAAAGGAAATTAATTATTTGTGGTGATATTAATATTGACATACTTAAAAGAAACAAAACAACCTTAGACCTGGAAGATTTACTTGCCGGTTTTAATTTAAAGCTACTCCTTAATGAACCTACACGCTTAGTTAGTGGTACCTGCATTGACAACTTTATAAGTAATATTAGGAGATCTAAATGCAATATCAAAGAATTAGCCCTATCAGACCATACAGCACAAATATTTACTTGTGATGTAAAGGCATTTAGTTATATAAAACACTACTTTATTGAGAGACGTGACTATAGCAATGACAATATGAGAAAGTTTCGGGGATGTATGAGCAGCCTCAGCTTTACCGAAATTTATGAAACAAAGGACCCTGAGGAAGCCTTTAATAAATTCTATGAACTATTTAAACTTTTTTATGATCTATGTTTCCCTAAAATAAAAGTAAAAATATCTTTGGAATCAAAAGCTAAATGGATGACAAAGGGTATAAAAAGATGTTCTAAGCAGAAGAGAGAATTATTATGGAAATATAGGAAAGCTCCTGATTCTCATAATAAAAATAAATTTAAGAACTACTCAAAAAGACTCAGGAAAATAATCAACCTAACACAAAAAGCTCAAAATGAATATAGAATAAAAACCTCTCTCAATAAATCTAAAGCTACATGGGATATTATTAACAATAAATTTAAAAAAAACATGCTAAATAATTCAATTGCTCAAATAAATAAAGACGGTAACATAGTAACGTCCCCAGGTGATATTGCTCAAGCATTTAATGATCACTTTGTTAAACGTAAGTTAAATAAAAATTGCGAACATAAAATACAGTGGAGTCACTTGAAATCAATGTTTATGGGACCATCAATCCCTCATGATATCATAGCAATAATTAAAACCCTAAAAAATACTACAAGTACTGGATATGACGAGATCAGTACGAAAGTCATTAAAAGCGTAAATTTAAGTATATCCCCTATCCTAAGTTATATTATTAATCTATGCGCTGAATCTGGAATATTTCCTGATAAACTAAAAACATCGGTTATTAAACCTCTGTTCAAAAAAGGAGATATGCTTGATTTAGACTGCTATCGACCAGTTTCACTAATACCGATTTTTTCAAAAATATTTGAAAAATATATCTACAAAAACCTAAATGACTACATGGAATTGAACAGAATTATAACTGACGAGCAAATAGGGTTTAGAAAGAACAAAACTATAAATTTGGCTATATATAATTTTGTTAAAAAAGTTATGCTAGGTTTGGACAAAAAAGATTTGGTGTGTGCATTATTCATGGACTTGACAAAGGCTTTTGACTATGTTGATCATAAAATTCTAGAAAACAAGTTGTATGCTTATGGAGTGCGCGGTAATTCTTTAGCATTGGTCAAATCGTATCTTAGTGGAAGATATCAAATAACAGAAATAACGAGCATAAATACGGTCAATAAAACAGCAGAGAGGTATTTCTCTGATGCTAAAAAAATTGATACCGGTGTACCACAGGGAAGTGTGTTGGGCCCTTTGCTATTTATAACGTATATTAATGATTTTCCTACGAGCACTGATCATCAAATGGTCTTATTTGCGGATGATAGTACTGTAATTTTTAATGGAAAGAATAAAGTGACACTCGAAAATGACATCAACAATGCTATGAAGAATATAATTAGTTGGCTGACATCAAACAATTTATTAATAAATCTAGACAAGACCAATATAATGACTTTTAAAAATAGAAAGAGAAATCTACCACCACTTGACATAAAATATTCAGGAACTGAAATAAAAGAAATAAGTACCACTAAGTTCTTAGGTCTCCACATTGATGACTGCCTATCGTGGGAAACCCAAATAGATAATGTGTGTCTAAAATTGAATCGATTTTCTTTTGCGCTATACATGCTTTCTAAAGTAGTTAATCAAAATACAGTTATGGTAGCATATAATGCCTACGTAACCTCAACATTACGATATGGTATTATTTTCTGGGGAAATTCTGCTAACAGGGATAGGCCATTCAAATCTCAAAAAAGATGTATTAGGTCTATTTGTCACCTTCAACCCACTGATTCATGTAAGCCGTATTTCCAAAAGTTAAAAATACTTCCTTGTCCATGTCTTTACATATATGAGGTTGTTGTATTCATTAGGATGAATGAAAACCTGTTTAAATTTTCTGAGAATGAAAGAAGAAAAAACAAAATTTGCTTTACTCAGCACTCATCCGCGAAATTCGGGAAAAGTATTATAAATATGGCACCTAGAATTTATAATAAGTTACCAGGAGAGCTTGCAGACAGATCTCTCAGTATACATATGTTAAAACATAAACTTAAGGAATTTCTTGTAAAAAAATGCTATTATTCTATAACTGAGTACTTTGATGATAAATAATAAACTGATTAAATTGGAAATTTCTCTTGACACTAGTTTTTACACTTAATTGACTGTTGTTATTTAATTTATCTGAATGATTATATAATTAATTATTATTGTAATGAAAATTGTAAATTCTGATTATAACAAATTTTGCATGCCTTCTGCTAGGCGAAACATATGACTATAAATTTGTAACATCTAATGTAAATTTATGTTTCTGCAAATAAAGACATTGTATTGTATTGTATAGGTACACGTATTAAAGAAGCCATATTACTTAATTTCTCTTTGTCTCTCTACTTATCTATGTACCAGCACTCGTATCATTTACACGTGCAAATGAAATAAATTATTATGGAGATAAAGCTAAGTAGTTTACTTACAAATGTTCTTAAAAGGTTACTACTAGCTGTCGCCCGCGACTTCGTCCGCGTGGTTTATTTTTTTTAATTCCCGGGAAGTCCTTAATTTTCCGGGATAAAAGTAGCCTATGTCTTCTTGTCACTATGCCTATGTCACTCTTCAGGTCCTCAACTATACTTATACCAAAAATTACGTAGATCTGTTGCTCCGTCGCGGCGTGATTGAAGGACAAACCAACAAACAAACACACTTTCGCATTTATAATATTATTATGATAATATTATGAAGTATGATATCATAAAATCTTCTAAATGTGTAAAAGATAAATGTGACTGACTGACTGACTGATCCGACTGATCTTTCAACGGACAGCTCAAACCACTGAACGGATCGAGCTGAAATTAAGCAAGAAGTCATAATTAAATTATTTAAATAACACGACTGCCCTGCCAGAAAACGAACTAAAAAGTTAAAAATCTAAATGAATCTAGTTAAATTAGAATCTTATTCACATTTTTATAAAATGATATTTTTTGTGAATCACTGAATATTGAACTATAGTATTATATATTTTTGGAATCTACTCATCATTACTCATCATGGATGATGAATAAATAGTTGATCTTATTTTTGAATATATTTTTTTTCAACTTTAGTCTGTCTTTAATGCGGGAATGGTCCCCCATCAATTTTTTTTTAAATTTTACTAGCCTATGTCACCCGAAATAAGCTAGGGATTCTAACGATACCTCATTTATCAAAATCAGTTCAGGCGTATAGAAGTTATGGTGGAATATACAAACCCAAATACATACATACATACATACATACATACATATATACATACATACATACATACATACATACATACATACATACATACATACATACATACATACATACATACATACATACATACATACATACATACATACATACATACATACATACATACATACATACATACATACATACATACATACATATATACATGAACCTTGAAAACAATATTATGCTCCTTTTTTCAGGAAGTCGTTTGGAAATTCATGCAAATAATCATGTCGATTAGTTGTTCTATTGTAGCGCGATTGAAAAGCAAACGAAAAAACAACATTTTTTTAGCTAAAGTATTGATAGAAAATGAGACAACATTGACATTTGTGAAAGTTAATTTTTTTTTGATATTTCTTGATATTAAATTCTATTTAATTCAAACATGTGAATACTTTGATTTTATTTTTTTTGCCCATTGGTAAGCGAGCTGCGTTTATTTTAATCTCGTTCCTAGAATGCATCAGTATCTAGAATCTCTGTAACCTCATGACCTTCTAAATATCGCCAAAATCGGCAAAGGTTGGAAAACAGACAGACAGATCAACGTTTTTTAGTTCTAATAATTTTAGAATCTAGACTCTGGAGTCTAGGTCAGTGATCGAAAGTACTTTCCTACTATCATTGCGTAACTTACAACTTATAAGTTCGACTCGATCGCCTAAGTAATGGTACCTACTACCTAGGTAATCCCAATAAATAAGGATGACTTTGACAAGTATGAGAGGGCGGAAAAGTAAATGAAGTGAGATTAAATTTCTGTAGAGCAAGGAGTATCGGGTATGATTCAGTGTTCGAAGCAATACGACAACTGAAAACTGACAAAAAAATTGAATTATCATACTGATATTATGAATACGAAAGCGTGTTTGTTTGTCTTTCAATCACGCCGCAAAGATGCGCAAAGGTGAACTTAAACCACGCGGACGAAGTCCAGGTCCTCAACTATCCCCATGCCATAAATTACGTCAATCCGTTGCTCCTTTGCGTGATTGAAGGACAAACAAACACACTTTCTCATTTATGTATTACTAGATGATAATTGCAACTTCGTCCGCGTGGACGAGATAAAAAGTAGCCTATGTCCTTCCCCGGGATACAACCAATGCCTGTACCAAATTTCATCAAAATCAGTAGACAGACAGACAGACGGACACAATTTCGCATTTATAATGTTGGAATGGAGAAAGTACGATATCACAGCGGTCGGACTAGACGTCAGTTGAGGGTTCTGAGATTTTGACAGAACCCAAAAAAGCTTGCATCAGCTACTTGTACCAGTCACTTTTTGTAATGTCATCTTAAGACAACGACAAGACGCGACCACACAAGTTGTTTTAAACACTGCACTGTAGAGGCCTTTCGGAAATATCGAAATGTGGGTGTAAATTTAGAGTAGGTAGGCTTGGGGCACGTCAATCTAATGTTTGTTGCATTATCATAACGGGTTACTTCTTATGCAATCTTTTTTAATAACAATAATGTTCTAGTCACTACTGTTGGGCAACTACTTACAATGTACATATAATAATAGAATGAGTTTTGAAAATAAATTAGTAGGTTGGTAACTCGTAGATAATGTTCATTTATTTGCATATCTATAATAAAAAAATTAAAAAACACGACTGTCAAAAAACTACTAAAAAGTAAAAAATCTAAATTAATCTAGATAAATAGAATCTTATTCACATTTTTATTAAATTATATTTTTTTGTGAATCACTGGCATCTTCAGGCATATAGAAGTTATGGTGGAATATACAAACTAACATACATACATACATACATACATACATACATACATACATACATACATACATACATACATACATACATACATACATACATGCATGAACCCTGAAAACAATATACTCCTTTTTTCATGCAGTCGCATAAAAATTATTCCTAAACATGTTTTACATAACGATTTCGATTCGCTCTATTAATTAGGTCTGGAGATATTATTATTGTCTCCGGTCTTGCTAACGGTGAGTATACTTGCACGCCACAGACTGGAACCCTGGCCACCGGCTGTTTGGGTCCTTGCGGCCCCGCAGCGAGTGGAAGTGTTGTAGGATTAAATAATAATTATGTTAATTATTTAATTTTAAATATATTTTGTGTAGTATTTTTGTATATTTATTAAATTGTATACATTGGTCTAAAGCCCAAACTGAAATGCATCCTCCTAAGTATAGAATTCCTGAAATATAATCCCTCACTCGGGTCAAATAACGATACGGTACATAGGAGTCATTACATAGGATCTATTATTTATTGTATGGAACTTTTAAAACTATGGTAGGACCATAAAATGAGAAAAAATATTAGTATAGAAATTTATCCAGAATAACCTATGTTCTTGAGATGTCATTAATGCATTTCAATTGTATTTATCCACGTACCGTACTTGTTCATGTTATATATTTTTCCCACTATAAAGGACCATCTCCAGACACACTCATTTATTTGTTTCTAGTGACTTTCCTTTCATTATATTATGTTCGTGCTCTATAAAATATGCATCTAAAATGAGAAAAATGTGTCGCAAAGTTTCGACAACACTCTAAACAGCCATATCACGCTACAACCTCTATACGAAAAACAACTTCATTTCCGTGGAATAGAGTCCTTAATAAGCAATCAAGGATACAAGTCACGTCGTTTTCTAGTGTAAACGACAAGGAATCATAATCCATGTTTGTACTCTGAGTTATACAAGTCGTCCGTTCATATTTGTTTTCGAAATAAACAAGAAACTATTTATTTTGCTTTTTCTTATGGAACTTACTAGCTGACGCCTGCGACTTTGTCCATTTGGGTTGAGGTTTTGTGGTTGCTGCGGGAATTGTTTAATTTTCCGGGATAAAAGATAGGCTTTGAGCTATTCCAGACTATAATCTATCTCTGTGCCAAATTTCATCCAGATCCGTTCAGCATTTCTGGCGTGATTGAGTAAAAAAAAACCATCCATCCATCCATCCAAACTTTCGTATTTATCATATTATTTCGTTTTAGTATAGATTTATTCATTTCAATCTTCGATTTGAATATTTAAAGTGCAAGTTGAAGTTTCTGTTTGATAACGTTACAATATAAATTTCGCAAAAATAAAAGGGGCAATTTTCAAAATAAAACTCTTTGGAAAGTGGTGCTCAGGAACTTTACAAGTCACAAACATGTTCCTTCTTCGCCCGTCTATCACATAAAAGCAAGAAGTCGTCAACTTTGACATCCAACTAGGTTAAAGCGATTTTATTCAATACTAGCGGATGTAATATATTATTGCCTTTCCAATGAATCTGGTTTGGGGCACATCGGTTGGATGGTTTCAAATAGGTAGAAACAATTTTTGTGTTTTAAATGTATACAGATTCCTTACAGACTACTTATAAGTTCCAAGGCTCCAAACATTGAACCTTCACAGTGCCTATTGTTAGCAATGATACTGTTTGTCATTATATCTCATGAAACAGGAAGTATAATATCAGTCAATTTGACTCGTTCCATGTCATTCGATTTATTCTATGGATACCGACGCTTTATTGAAAGTAGTTATTATAAATACGAGTGTTTTGACGTTGGTAATTAAGTCTCCTGCAGGCAGACTCTGCGATTATTGAAAACTTTTGTATTTAGATCGCAATTTGGTTTAGAGCTTAACGATAGCAATCGTGGCCAGACCAAATGAATATTGTCTTTAAGTTTAGCTAACTTTTATCTTATTACATTAAATCTCTCGTGGAACCGCTACATATTGTGACCAATCGCTCGTGCAAGTTCCAAATGAGAGTACAAATATAGTAAAAGTGTTTAATATATAAAAACCTACTTCTGCATTGACCCGTACACTATGTTTAATATTGTGTAATTTGATTACTTCAAAATTATATATTGAATCGCTTATGGTTCAACCTAGACTCATCAGTGCTTTCCCATAAGCAAGATCTTTTTAATGATTAAAATGCACTTTGTCTTACACCGTGCTTACCTCAGTCAATTAGTAAAGACATTCTTATCTGAGAGTATTTGAGTAATTATCTCGAACGTTAGTAATAATCATCGAACGGCGCGCGGCGGTTCAATTAAAGGGACAAAAGCACCGGATACACATACAACTACAGAAATATATACTATATACTTACTTACAAATTTTATCAATAAGTAAGTTTATCTCTCTGTCTGTCTATTTGCTACGCTTTAATAGCCCATGTTTTCAACCGATTGATAAAAAATTGGTATGCAGGTAGGTTAGAATATCCCGGGGAATAACAGGCTACCTGTCCCGGAAAATTTCGAAGTTCCCCCGAGAATTAAAAGAGCTTAAGCCAAGAGGACAAAGTCGCGGGCATCATCTTGTAAGAAATAAAAGTTTTTGATTATAAGTTTCAGATATTAAGATTTTCACTGTATGAAAACTTACGAATTTAGGCTAAATATTATCACTAGCACGATTTCTTTCAAGTTATTTACAGAACCGTCATGTGGCGGGTTCCCCACGAATTAAAAAACTAAACTTAATCCCCGTGCACGAAGTCGCGGGCATCATCTAGTTCTAGTACGTACATATGCGGACGTATCGCACCGCGTGGGACGACCCACTCCGCTCCGGGCCTTATCTCTCGTATAATCACTTTGAACAACCGAGTGGCCCGCGATTAGAATCTTAAATCCCCCGTAAATTTTCTGTTCCGTAGGGCCATTATAATGGAATAACCTCCGCAAGTTTGAGGGCAAAAAATGTACACGAATAATTCGATCATAGCTCCCCCTGTTGATTGCGAAATTTCAATCAAGCTCGTAAATGGTATAACAGTCTCGTATCGACACTCGAAACAACTTTTTGGGGTTGCAATGCCAGTATGCATATTAATTATTCTACATAGTAAATTGGACGCTAGATTGCGGTGTAATAGAGGATGTATTCGATCGGAGAGCGCTTCTATACGATGCATGGAAAGCAGCCCGGTTTGGCGACGAATGGATCGCAAATGACACAGATTTATTTGTACGGCTCAAACGGCAATTGTAGCCGGACTGAATTTATTCAACACACTGTGTTACACTAATCATGTTGGGATGAAAGAGCTTAATCCAGCAAGGCTTCCATTTGGTCTACTTATGTCGCTACTATTCTTAACACGTTGAGTGCGAAACCAGGTTCTAAACACCTTGTACACGTCTACGCTTACAGTGCGGCTAAGAAAAGTATAGACTTCCTTGTCGCGCGGAAGGCCTAACTTTAACTTGGTTCGGTGTAGGACAGAGATGAATATATATCTAAGATGTATTATTTAAATAGAATCCAATGGTGTACCTACCTTAATACCAGGTTTTTACACCTGGCACCGCACGGAAGAAATAAAATTTCATCATAATGCGAAACCAAGTCGAAGCACCTTGTACCCCGCTCACCTGGTACCGCACCCCGCGTTAGCCTCGCGCGACTAGTGTTGGCTTGCAATCGTGAGAAACGCATGTGTCGACATGGCGTCAAGACCAACAAAACGGTGCCGAAAAAATATATTATATGATGTTTGCGAGGACAGTGATGCAGTGAAAGTTAAATCTAATTATAGATTGATTTATCAGAGACAGGTGAGTCATCATTACTATTTATTTTAATGATGGGAATAAAATACCAAAACTAATTAAATCTTAATAAAAATCTTTGATAATTTCCTCCACAAATTGTGTGGAGGAAATTATCAAAGATTTTACAAAAAAGGACTTTGACAATGATACAGGTAATTTCAACGCAGACGTAAATGAGTCCACACACACATGTACACATACATATACACATCCACATCCAATCCACGCTCACACGTACACATACAAATAAATAATATTTTTATATATTTATTTTATATTTATTTTATTTTTATTTTCTATAATTAATAAATTTTCACCCGCGAGTTAATCTCCTTACTTCTCCTATTCCTAAGGTTGCCTGGCAGAGATCGCTACTAAGCGATAAGGCCGCCTTTTTGTATACTACTTAGTTCTTTGTTTTCTATGTATTTTTTGTGTACTTTTTATGTGTGTTGTGGTGTACAAAATAAAGAGTAATAATAATAATAATAATAATAATAAATTTATCTTTTCAGAACCCGCACAAAAACTTGACAAACACACTTTGGTAAAATGTGATAAGAAGAGGAATTGTGTCGGAACCTTTTTAACCAGTCGCCAAGCTGACAAAAAAATTATTTTTTTTTAACTAAATGTGTTCAGTGCAAAAAAAACTTTTGCTACCCATGTTTTTTTGAAAATCATTAATTCATGTTTGTTTTTTTTCCATTATATTAAAACTTAATTACAGCTATCGATATTTTTATTGCACATCCTTAAAATACGCACCAGACTTCCCTTATTCAGTGCGGCACAGGGTGATTAAGCCCTGTATTTTGAATATAGCTATAATTTTTAAACTAAACAAGTTGTTAACGAACGCCTGCAGGTGTATGTCAATTCATTCATTATTATTAATATTCAAAAAAAAAAACAAATATATATTTACATGAAGCCAAAAAAAGGATTTAAGTTTCTTAAATTTTACAGGGTCTATAAGCCTTGTGCCGCCACAATGGAAGTTTTAGTACCAGGTTTATAGGCCTTGTACCGAAGGAATGGAAAGTATTGAAAAGTTACTGCCGCAGCAAACGTGTTAATGTCGCTAACGAATATTCTATTAATTTAGGCTTCCGTAATAACTAGAAACCCATATAATTTTGTCCAGTACATCTGTCCGTCTGCATGTATGTAATAGACATTTTAAAAATAAACTTTTAGAGTTGCTTAACAAAAACTAGGGGTTTTATGCTACTTTAATTTTCTAGGTTAAAAAGTAGCCTACAGTTTGTTCGTCTGATAATGCATATTTATTTATATATTTATGTTTTAACTGCATCGTTAGTCTAGTGGTTAGCATGTTCGACTGGGGCTGACAAGGTGCCGGGTTCAAGTTTCGTGTCGGATTGTGTGATTTTTATGAGACGATTCCAGTGTGATATTCACTATCAAGCTGTAAATTATGCAGTATTAAACTTTTTTTAAATTACAAAATAAGATTTCGATTAACGACAATCATGCTTAGTGCAAAGCAATGAGGTCTAGGTTGGAACGCTCTTGCCTAGAAGATGCCTATTCAACTCTTGCCTTGAAGGCAAAATTCTTAAATTCAAATTCGATTACCATACACAGGTCTTCTCGTCAGAATGCAATTATGCCTTTGAAATATACATGATCTTTATTCGTCCTTATTATATTGTATTTGTCCAAAATCAAAATGGATGTCCCTCGACTCAAACAGCAATTATATCCCATCTAAATTTATTCACAACGTGATGTCGCTTACTCTAATTATACAGGGACACAAGGGCTTAAGCACGGCGTTCGTCCATTTTGGACTTCTGATATACTTGCTGGCTCGACCTGGCTTTGTACCGGTCAACTAGGTGTCTTAGTACAAATCCGAACTAATATCGTCAGATAGTGTGTCTGGTCCGCTTTCACGGCCCATCTTGTCAACCTATTTTGATGAAATTTAGAACAGGGTTAGGTCCTATCGCGGGAAAAGTCATAGGCTTTACTACTTTTTTTCCCGGAAAATAAAAGAGTTCCCGCGGGAATCAAAAACGTTTATCCACGCGGACGAATTAAAGTAAAATAAATATGTAAATCTGTATCTAAAGTAAATCCTTGTAAATGTTACTCCTTGCGACTGAGACCGTTACCAAATTAGACTGCATCATCACTTAACATCAAGTGACATCGCAGTCAATTTGTAGGGGAATAAAAAAATGTTGTAATCATTTTCATTAATTGTACACTTTAACCAGACTCGATAGGCAGGTTTAATAAACTTTCAGACACACATTATTTGAAAAATACTTCTGAATGTTATATTTTTAGGATTTCATTGCTCGGTCATCATAATCAACCGAGTTTCATTAGAATTTCATATTCTTTTTTTATTATTTTCATCTGCTTGTTACAGTGCAACTTTTGAATAATAGTTACTTTTGAAGTACCTACTTTGATCTTTAATAACATTCGTTCCAAAAATATGAACCCCTTTAATTATATCGTTAGTTCTCGCGATCCCGCTGCGAGTTTGAGGGTCTTCAGAACAATAACGCAACTTTAATTTGACTTGAAATAGTGCACCCTCTTATTTCACTATTAAAATAATCTTCCTGAGGGGTCAAAGACTCAAAAACACATTGCTATCTGCATTTTAGCATCGACCTTTGAATACGTTACTTTTTAGGTGAGACGATATTTGGCAACTATTTTTCTAAATTATCATTTCGATATTGCACTTTATATCTTTAGACATAGTTGTGTTATTTGCAAAATCGTTATCAAAGGTTTCTTTACAATCTCCACTGTCACACTCTTCATTTGAATTCCAACTTTAAAAACTAACTTTTAAGGTTGAATTGTCATTGCCATAATTTAGTCTCATAAATCGTTTTCGGCTAATGCGAGCAGAGGCACGCGTTAGCACGTGCCGAAGCTCCCCGCTGGTACGCACTCCTACACAAGGAGAGCTGCGCCCGTGCTGTAATTACACACAAATTAGACAAGATTTATTGAGGGGTGGAACACCTTGGCAACTATAGAAGGTACTGATAACGGTTGGCCAGTTCAGATATTGCGATTAGTTCGAAGAGATTTATGCAATAGGTAGAGTAGCTTATTCGTTTTACATACTACCTGATGCACGTGACTTCGTCTGCGTGGAATAAGTGTTTTAATTCCCACGAGTTAACTCCTTAATTTTCCGGGATAAGAAGTAGCCTATGTCACTTTCCAAGTCCTTAACTATACCCATGCAAAAAAACACGTTTATTTGTTGCTCGGTTGATTGAAGAATAAGCCAATAAACAAACAAACCAAAAAACTAACACACTTTCACATTTATTAGTATGATTATCATTCCCGGATCACAGCATCGAGTCAGCCTTAGACGTGATTAATAAAATGTCTCCTTGTTTTCTTTGATATGGTTTTGCACACTTTCGCATTTATAATTATAGTACGATTAATTATATTACTCCCGGATTACAGCCTAGACTCAGACTTTCACTGAAATGTCGTAAAATGTCTCTTTGTTTTCTATGATATACTTTTGGTATAATATCCTTTACTGCTAATAACACATTATTCGGAACGAATTCTGGAACTTACCAGAAGGACGCAGACATCAATAATTTGAACCTCCAGCCTATAAAGCATTTTATAGAGAGTTGATGATTCATAATTATTGACCCTTGTAATTAAAAGTAGTCACACTGGGGGTCATGCCTGAAAACCAGCGTTGCAGTCGAGCTGCAGCATCAAGCTGAGGGCAGCGCCCCGTTTAGCCAATAAATAAAGGTTTTAAGTTTGTTTTAAGGAGTGAGTGCCAACCTTGGTTCCATGAGACTCGGGCACGAGTCTCATGGAACCAAGGTTGGCTTAAATCTTGGTTGTCACCTTGAATCCATAAGAGCTGTGGTACTTCATGTAATATGTTTCATTTTTTGTTGTAATTTTTTTTGGCTAAATAAAGGATTATTTATTCGCATGTAGGTAGTCTACTATTCTGGCATGTTAAAACCTTTGTTACTTTATCCTATCTGTTACTAATATTACGTTTAAATGTCACAGTTTAATTCGCCAAGATAATTTCTTGGGCGACGCTAGAGGAATAAACCAGGACGATATTAAATCTTTCAAGTGGCAAGTGGCTCTGGTGTTTTCCACTTAAGCTCTTTATGAATAATCTTACTTTTTCAAGCTTCAGTGCATTTTATTCGCTGAGACTGAACTTTAATTTAACTATCAAAGTAATAGATTCATTACACTATGTCTCCAACTTAGTTTATTAGTCGATAATTACTTTCTTAGCGAATTCACGCGGTAAATGATGCTGCAGTCTTAGATGATTTATTTGAGATTTATTTGTGACAAGACGATGCCCGTGACTTCGTCCGCGTGGATTAATGTTTTTTGATTCCTGCAGGAACTCTTTAATTTTCCGGGATTAAAAGTAGCCTATGTCCTTCTCCTGGATACAAACTATCCCTATACCAAATTTCATCAAAAACTGTTGAAGCGACAATTTTTTTATTCCCTCGGGAATTCTTGATCTTTGCGGAATAAAAAGTAGCCTCTATCCTTTCCCTGGATACAAACTATCCCTATACCAAATTTCATCAAAATCTGTTGAAGAGACAATTTTGTTTTTATTCTCGCAGGAACTCTTTAATTAAAGGAAATAAAGATCTTAATAAAAAGGTAGCCTATGTCCTTTCTCGGGCTTCAGACTATCTCTGTACCAAATTTCATTTAAATCTGTTCAGTAGTTTAGGCGTGATTGCGTAACACACAGACAGATAGAGCAACTTTCGCATTTCAATTTATATAAAAGTATGGATGATTTATTTATTTGATTTAGATGAGCAGGTTTTTTATTCTACTACAAGTTAGCCCTTGACTGCGATTGCACGTGCTGGTTAATGACGACGCAGTCTAACATGGCAGCGGGCAAACTTGTTGCTGGTATATTAAAGCTCTAAAGTACCGGAATGGTACCTTTTGTACTACGAGCCACCTTTTATACCAGGAAACAAAACAGTACCTATACCTACGGGATATAATAGGAAGACCGAAATCCACACGGACGAAGTCACTGTCATCAGCTAGTATAGCCCAACAAACTTTTCTGACCCAGTGACAACGTCGCTTATC
The DNA here is from genome assembly GCA_964035005.1 of Erebia palarica. Classification (NCBI taxonomy): domain Eukaryota; kingdom Metazoa; phylum Arthropoda; class Insecta; order Lepidoptera; family Nymphalidae; genus Erebia; species Erebia palarica. The sequence continues at coordinate 18,317,364 of OZ035989.1, forward strand.
TATGAAAAATAAAATCAACTAAACAGTCATAAAAATTAATTCCAAATTTGGCCGGGTCATAATATGACCAAAATTGGAACTAGTTTTTATTTTATTTAGTTATAAAAAATAGTTCTAATTGGAACTAATTTTTATGTTATAAGTTTGTGGGACTATATTATTAACTAGCGAATGCCTGCGACTTCGTCTGCGTGGTTTGAGGTTTTTTGGTTCCCGCGGGAACTCTTTAATTTTCCGAGATAAAAAGTAGCCTATGTGCTATTCCAGACTATAATCTATCTCTGCCAAATTTCAGCCAGATCCGTTCAGCCGTTCCGTTCAGTTCGGGGTGTGATTGAGTAACAAACATTCATACTTCCATACATCCATCCAAACTTTCGCATTTATAATATTAGTAAGATCTGTTATTTTATTGACATTTACATAAAAACAAGATAATAATGCCGTCGTCCTCTATTATTAAGCCGAGTGCACACTACGCTGGGTCCTACAATGGCCCTATAAAAGGAGTCATAAGTCAACCGTTGTAATTAGCCTGTCACACGCTTAAAACCGTTGACGTATTAAATTTCCACATAATGGCGACGGCGATTTTAATGACCGTAGACGCTGATATGAGAAACCATAGACAGTTAATAAATTTTGCATCCTAAATGATGCTTTCGTTTTCGTCCGTGATGATTAAGTTTTTTATTCCCGCGGGAACTAAATTTTTCGTATAAATGTGGACCGTATTTTCCCGGAATTCAATCTCAATTTCAAATTTCATTAAAATCGGTTATCAAATGGACAAACGGACACAATTTTGCATAATCCATAGGTATTAATATAGATCAAACTTAAAATTTTGATCTAAGTCGGTAATCGGATTAAATTTGTATTACAAAAAGTTATTGAAATTCTCGAGAAATAAGTGAGTAGGTACTATAATGCGGCTATCATTTAATTTGTAGTACTTTTTGTAAAATAAGTACTTAATACTATCAACAATAATATTATGTATATTATAAGACGTATTTTTCTACATGTAGTATATCGTTAAATTGGTAAATCAATGACCGTTGGTAAAGAAACGTCGGCGAACCCTTCGACGTGCCTTCGCGAATTTGACGGGTTCATTTAACAAAAGGTGGACATTCAGCAAATAATAATGACGTTTTAGTACTTTTAGTACGGCCCTTTCATATTTTTATTGCGTGTTTATTGGCCATTGGAGGCGGTTTGGCGTTCCGTTTGCCCACTAAAAATGATTCATCCGCCAACGTGAAGGATATTTGGCAGACCTCTATACTGCTTTTCGCTTTAATGGCCTGAGTAAAGTTAACTTTCTCGAAGAAAATCGGTAAACAGTTACGCGCATCCGAACGAGCGGTTTCTATGGCTAGAAACTAGATGATGTCCGCGAGTTCATCCGCGCGTATGGTACTTTGATTCCCGCGGGAACTACTTTCTCGGGGATAAAAAATTTGATATCATGCAAAATAACCCCGAGATGCAACCTAGCTCTGTAACAAATTTGGTCAAAGTCAGTTGAAAAGATGGGCCGTGAAAAGCCCTGTAGTATGCTATGACTACAGGCAGATAGAGACACATATTTCTGCATTTTTTATATTAGTATATCCATACTCCTACTTCAGGGTATATACTTCAGGGTAGGTATCCACCTACCCCGAAGAGTTCTTAGTTCGAAGATCCGATAGACGTTGGGTTTCCAAGTTACTACTAGATCACACGTTACTTACCATACTCCTCCGAAACGGCTTGACCGATTTTTATGACATTTTATATGCATATTCAGTAGTCTGAGAATCGGCTACTATCTATTTTTCATATCCCTAAAACACCTCAATCCACGCGAACGGAGTCGCGGGCTATTATATTATAAACTAGCAAACCCGGCGAACCCCGTTTCGCCACCAGATGGCTTCCTTTTCAATTTTTCCTGAATTTTCTTTGCTATAAACCTCACGGAGCCCGAGACCTTTCCAACGAATGTAAAACCGTGGAAATCGGTTCGTGCGTTCTGGAGTTATAGCGTCAGGAAGGAAAACCCGACTTATTTTTATATAGTAGATGTAGAACTTAATAATAGCTTTATTATTGGTATTTAAAATGTACATCAAATTTTACCTAAAGCCCTGGGCTTTTCAGATTATAATATTTTGAGAGACGCAAAATTTACTCCTGATTATATTATAAAAGAGAAGTCTGATTATTACTACAAATTATCTTCCCTTCATGATCTTCCCTTCACTCTTGAGACAGAAATGAAATAATCAAATCGTGATCAAGTGAAAAATTTGAACATACAAAAAAAATGGAAGAAGCTAAATAAAGTAATAATGAGCGTCTGATCCTTTCCTTAGCACAGAAATCTGCTTCCGTCTGAAGAAAATGAAACATCTTAAAACAATATAGATTATGGTGATGCCGTTTCCTTTGCCTACCTGCTCACCCCCAGAGGAAATAAAAACTTATCAGCGAACTTTGTTCCCGGTTATCTCCAGGCAAGTAAACACTTTTTATTTTACGAGCATCCCCTGTTTTACTGCTGGTCATGGTGGGCTTAGTACAAGTTTGGATATGTTGATCGGCTGATGTATATCGAGTGTGTTTTTAAAAGCTAGTGTCGCTGCCTACCATTCTAGACAAGGCAAAGAAGATCGGTTGAGCTGAAGCATGAGGCGTAGTCAAGGACCCTGACATAATAATATCAATCCTACATCATCAACATTCATCAAACATTCTAATTCTGATAGATCCGTTTGGAGAAGAATAGTATCTGCGTTCTCCACTATAGAGCTGGAATTAATAATAATGTCAAATAAAAATGAACGAAATTATTGATAGTTCTATTGCCAGTATTTCAAGCTACGAAAATTGGTGAAAATAAATAAAGCTGACAAATATAATATGAATATCATTAAATTTACATCAAAATATCTAGAAACTTCGTTTATTCTGCGATCAGCGCATCCTCGGACTCATATAATATGTACTGAGGAGGTGGCCCATTGGCCGCACGTAGTATATTTTTAATTTGTATTTGTATAAGTATAATGAATTGTAGTTTTGGTCAATACTTTTATTTATTTATTTACTGCATCACAGCAGCCATTCTTATATTTTACTCTGACTGATGGTTGTGATGTTCGATGTTAGATCAACGTTTTCGAGATATGCGAAGTCGCACTAAGGGTGCAGTCTTCCTATACAGTGTAGGTACGGTTTTGAAACTATCCAAAAGTGCTTGTATTAAGTTTTCGACTACTTGGTAGTCTGTGTAAGATTTTTATTAGATCCTTTAAACTTTCGGTTTATATTTTAAGTGAGTCTGCCGTGTCTCTAATTTATTCACTGAGTTTAATGGAGAAAGAGTGTCTTGTATAAAATTCAGTGGCCACGGTTGAAAGCTCGTTATTTTATGTGACTATACTATTATAGTGAACTCGGTAAGCGTTTACTCTTATGTTTTTAATTTAAAGCGAGAAAAATCCTGTTAGGAAATCTTTAAATACATGATTATACTTCAAATGTTCTCTTATCCTCTTGAGTATGAATGTTCTTACAAGTTAAGAAATATTTAATGAATTCATATTGTTTTACTTATAATTTAGTCGACTTTTAAATAAAGGTATCCCGCCAACCCGCATTTGAGCAGCGTGGTCGGTCTAAGCTCTAATTCCCTCTCTCCTATGAGATTGGATGCCAGTGCCCAGTAGTGGGATGTTAATGGGCTGTAGTGGTGGTGGTGGTGGTGGTGGTGGTGGTGGTATATTATAGCAGTTTATTTTAAACCCATAGCTCTAATAAAAGCTGGGCACGGCTTCTTTTTTCTTTGATGGAGGAAAGAATCCCTTATGGATTTATTCCTGCTGGCAGGGCGTATCCGACTCGCTCGGGCTAAAACAACATGTCTTAAATGTCAGCTCGGAACTGCATTGCATTACTTCGTGCTAGCCAACGATATATATGTAAGTACTAGATGGGCCCTTTCAAAGAAAAAAATTGTAGAGCGGCCTCCACACCTATCACAAGCCGTCATAAGCCTGTCAGCAGCAGGAGTCTTCTCCAGTTGGCCTGCCTCTGTCCCCGCCATAGCACTGTCCTGCTTTTCAGACTAGATGGCGTTAGTAAAATAAGTTCACATTCTTTGTTTGACAGGGCCCGTCTATGTTAATTGAGGGCGTTGGTGCTAGCTAGCCATAGCTGAAACCTACATCTGACATCTGACAGAATCAATCTTTAATTTAATTTGTTTGTTCATGAAGTTAATGGAGAAGTTGATTGCATGATACGTTCACATTTCAGAAAACCCTATCCCGTTTTAAGGAAAAGCAATAAAACCCCCCTTCCTTCTTATCATTTTTATATTCCTTTCACCCTGTGATTTAAGGACGAAACTACGGCAAGTGCATCGTCCTTCCCTTCGACTGAGGAATAAATTCTTTGCTATCGGTAATAAACTGAGATTTATATCAAAACGGTTGATACTGTGCTTTAAGGGAGGTATGACTTGATTGTGGTTACCAATAACAAACTATTGCATGGAAAGCCTCATTCGGTAGCTTATTAGTTCAAGTAAAAGCCGCAGAACTATTCTTAGGTCACAAAGACATGATCTATTCACAAAAGAGACAAAATACGTGACGTGACGAGACGTGATGAGGTACTGGACTGGTCTCAAATAGGTCATATGTCTCATACAGAGGTTCAGTGCGGCGCGGTATGATGATTGATGATCTTAGTTATCGTATAATTTAAGATCGTTTCATTAAACTAGTAACGTGATTCGTTTATTTCACGTTTAAAAAAAAATATAACAGCCTCAAAATATTATATCTACATTGATAAAAACATAAACAAACTCAGTGCATGATACTTCCAAGAAGAAATACTGACTTTTTTATGCATCCCATCCCAATTTCCAGTTATAATGATGAAGTCTCCAGTGAAATTAGGGAACCCCAAAAAGGTAGGGCAGGTTATCGCGATCGATCTTCCCATTCATCAATTGGCGTAAAGAGCGCTAAATCAATTCATTAGTTGACCAATGGCTTTGTATTGGACAATAGGGGAGTAGAGTGGAGACTCCATTTAAGTCAAGATCGAATTGGTGATAGAACAACCACCCCTAGGGCATGACTACGATAATGAAGATGGTAAACATGCAGCTTAATGTAAATTGAAGTTATAAAGTTTTTGTTTTGTCTCACCCGTTTTTTTTTATCCACTACAAGTTAGCCCTTGACTGCGATCTCACCTGATGGTAAGTGACTATGCAGCATAAGATGGTAGCGGGCTAACCTGTTAGGGGCATGGCAGTTATATTATACCCATACCCCTATTTGGTTTCTACACGGCAACGTACCGGAACGCTAAATCGCTTTAAATTTGTAGGTACTTAAAGGAAAAGGTACTTATTTAACAAAATAAGTTAACCTATTTAAAGATTTCTGTAGATTCTGTCTTCTTCTCTAAATTCTATTTAGAATCTTACTGTCTGACATTATGAATTTTATACAGTTTAGCCACTAGGTTCAGAATTTTTTGAAGAGTTTTATACGATGCCTTTCTCTACATACTTGAAATATTTTTATTTTAAGAAGTTCTGACGGAATCTTTAAAAAAAAACAAATACATGCGTTGCTGTCTTGGGAAAACGTTATTTTTGGTAAATAAATTGTAGTGATCGGCACAAGACCGTGCTCTGTGGCGATCCTCCTGCATGGATCCTCCTGCATCGCATTTGTATCTAATATTAGTATGATAATATTGCGATTTCAAATCGCGTTTATATAACTCACGCTCACTTGAATAGACACACTAAAGTGCATCTACCTGTGCGCTACGCCACTTTGATGAAGGCTACCCTTTATATTGGAAATTCAATAAGTTTCCAAGACATTTTTAAAAACCTACATATCCACGCGTTAATCAAAAGTCACGGGAACCTGCTAGTTCTAAATAATTCTTGTACGGACCAAGTACATCAAAGGATGTTCCTCGGCCTTATCGCCACTCGTTATTCACCCCCAATAAAACCCTACTCTCTAATCTCGAGGGTTGTTGGACCTATAAAGGTACCTATTACAAATTTAATAACTGTAACTTTAACATTTAAGTAAGAGTTATGAATGGGAAAGAGTTACTCTCTTTTTAAAGGAATTCAGAGGGTAAAAGTTAATGGTTTGTAAGTTATAAATTTTCCTTAGTCAAAATACAACATAACTCAAATACTCCTTAGGAATCTCTTTACCAATAGTTTGAAACATGTATATCAGAGCAACAAACCAATTTTTATCTATACTTAGGTTACTGGTTCTAAATCATCGTCTCATTCAAAATCATTATAATGATAATTAAACATACTGAATAGTACTTATTAGGATAGGACTTCAGTAAAATATTTGTTACATTTTTTTAAGTTGGTAGGTAGCACCAACAACACTAAACTATCAACAAATTAAAGCACAATATTAAAACCAACAAAACATAGTTCATCAATGTTTAAAAGAGAGGACAATTATATAAAATCAACGTATCATAATCGTCCCTCTATAAAAGCCTCTACTTAACACCTCGTAGAAGAACGAAGTGCTAAAAGGTAAAGAAATATAAAGGTATTACAAACGATTATTTATTACCATAATATGGAGCTCTCTCAGCCAACTCTGCCGATATTTCATACGAGAAACTTCATACACGCATGAATGCGTCTCCCAATAAATTCGCCACGTAAACCTGACAATCCGAAACTAAGTCGCAACTTAATGAATAAATCAATAATTTTGGAGCGCCACGCAGCCGGCGAATGTAAAATTTGCACCCCCCATGTTGGAAACAGTGTTTCTGCTGACTCAACGGCATAAGTAAAGAGACATACGACCGTAAAGGCTGGGAAATATCACTGCGTATAAATTTTGTTTTTGGGTTCGGTTTCGGAGACGATAAATTTTATGAGATGGAAAAGCAAATGGTGAGCAAGTCTGTTTGAAGAGAATTGGCTGTTCTTTCTTTTCCATACTCAATCTCTCAAAACTATATTATATTATTTTAAAATGGTTATTTACTTTCAAAGCATCATGCGCTAATGTTATGAATTAATTGCAACCATTTATTTGCAGAATCATTTTTTACATAAAGTGTTATAAATTGTCATATGGTTATTAATGTTATTGCTATATGGATAGATAGATAGATAAATACTTTATTGCATACATGAAAGAATACAAAGTAAAGTTAGTACTAGGTATGCAAAGGCGGCCTTATTGCAATCTCTATTAGCCTTTGGTGAGAGGATTGAACGAGATTTGTAGGGTAGTGTGCTTAACAAGTTTAACAAAATCTTTATGGGTTCAATGTATTTTTTTTTTGCCTATCGGACCTTCATGATTGAGGATCGTGATCACCGGCCTGACAAGTCAAGAAAAACTTAAATTATGTATTTCCATCAGATCTCGTCTTTAACTATATTCTGCAATCGTGAAGTTGATCATACCTGTTCACACTTGTTTACCATCATAATATGAGACACCTCCCCCAAGACGTGCCTTCTTCGTTCTGAACAAGAAATGGAATGTAAAAATTTGGTTGGGTTTTGTCAAATAATTACGTAAATTAAATAATTATGATGTGAAAATGATTATTATTTTTATTATTGAATATTAAATAATTTAAATTTGTGTTTATTGCTGTGTGCCAATTTATCAAGCCGTGTGTCCTATTCTATTTAGTATGGGATAGCGATAATGCACCCCTGTATACAAAATGATACTTGAACAGACTCCTTTAGGACAACCAAATGGACGTGAATTTGTATCTTAAAAATCATTAGTCATTGGTCTATATTTTATCATGCTATCTTTCAGTACAAACCTGTGGCCAATAAACCGTAGCAGACAGGAACACTTTCGCATTTTTTAAATTAGTATAAATTAGTGCTTATGCTACAAAAGTAGGTCACAGAAACGTAGTGAACGTTATGTACATTAGAATAAACTAAGGACAGTTGTTGGACTGTAAATTAGATGTAGAAATTAATTATAAGTAGAAGTTTAAGCTAGAATTGTATTACTTATTAGCCCATAGGCTAGATGGTAGTAGACAATAAAGTTGCCGTTATAATATATTGTAATGGAACTTTATGAAAAGAGGAAAAAAAATTAGTATGCGTTGAATAAAAACAGCTTTGCAAGGGTTATTTTCCAACTGTACACATAGCAAAAGCGCTGTTATCTCGGGTTCAAATGTTATCACTCCGGACACATGTTGATCGGGGATCGCGGGGAGTGAACAATGGCGGCCGGCCCCGCTATTGTCTTTGCGTTAAAATTCCTTTGTTGCAATTCCTGCTCTGTGAATTTAAGGATTCGCTGAGCTTTAATATATTACAAGCTTAAATCATTGGTCTTTTTATGGTCTCCTCATTTTTATCTAAATATTGAAATAAAACGTTGAAAACTATTAGGGTTTAAGTGTAATGCTATATTTTCAATATAATCAAAAAAAGAAAAACATAACGTCTAAGCATGAGTCCTTAAATAATTCTTGAAAAAAAATTTTAATAGGTTCAGTTTTGGCGGAGGAAGCAGAAAATACGAGAGTAAGAATACGATCGACGACACGATCTCAATCCGTCCAGCCATCCGTCCGTCTGTCGTCTGCCTATTTGCTACGCTTTACGGCTCACCAGTTCAACTGATTTTGACGTTACTAAGTACAGAGACACATTACAATTACAATTCTGTGAGCTTCCACTGGATTTTCGTAATTGAAATTCACGCGGACATTATCGCAGTTATCTAAGTAGTAAATAATAAAAAAAACAATCATTAAGATTGCGAACGCGTTACGCAATTACACCCTAGACACTAAAAGGTAAACTAACAAAACAATACAACCGCGTCTTATAGCATCCTCATTACTTTAAGCGAAACTCTAAGCAGCACCGTAACATAAAGACAATGGTAAGGGGACAATCATATAAAAGAGAAAATTCCTTACAATAATTACACTAGGACAATTGTTCCGACTCTTATTATAAGGATTCTTAGTTGATAGGTATTTGTGCTTATACTTAGGACATTCACCTAAGTCACTCCTAAGTTAACATTATGTTAACATCGATATACATGTAGGTACTAGATGGACCCTTTCATAGAAATAAGTTGGGCGTCCGACTTGTAGGGAATGCCCCTCACCTGTATAAGCCTGTCCCTGTCTCCGCCATAACGCTGTCCCGTTTTTCAGACTAGATGGCGTTAGTAAAATGAGACCATATTCTTTGTTTGACAGGGCCCGTCTATGTTAATTGAGGTCGTTGTACGAATATGCAATAAATTAACAATGAGTGGTGTAAATACGTCTCAGTTATCTTCTGTACCCATAAAACAATAAACTGACTGACATGCTATTATCGTATTATATCTCACGTCTAGAAACTTGAGATTTTGCATGTTAGTAAAATTTGTCCCATTTATCCCGGAAAATTGTTTATATTAGCCTATAAAAGCATTTTGTTTATATTTGCATTTGCAAGCAAAGCAAATTAATATTCAGAAGAGGTGTTAATTAATGTTCTTACTTTTTATCCAGGAAAATTCTAGAATTCCCACGGGAATCAAAAAACTCAAATCCACGCGGACGAAGTCATGGCTACTTTTATCACGGAAAATCAATCAAGATTAAAAAACCTCAATACACGCGGTCAAAGTCGCGGGCATCATCGAGTAATAATATAATCTCCGTGGAGACTACTTGTAGAGTCTCCGTGGGCGAGACACAGCGAGTTAGGAAGTGGTAACTTCAGTGACTTACTGTGCCCGGATCGCAGCTTGAACCTGGCACTGCGAGATTACAAGCAACTTTACTGCTTGGGTCAAAATATGTCTCTCACCTCACTGAAATTCTATTTGTGCCTTCCAAAAGCTTTCTAGCTCCAAATTGATATTGATTTTTAGGACACTTCAACTAAGAGGCCAGTATATTGATAGTGAATATCTACCACTAGTTGCTGCTAAAACCTTTGGGATGATTTTTAAATTATTTTCAACTTGTCCCGATAACATTGTTGTGATTTTCACAAAAATACTCACTCTGCATCGTGTTCCTCATTACTGAGGGTTGTGACCTCTTTGCATTAATGTTATTAACAGTAGGGGTTTTCTTAGGATAAAAATACGCTGGGTTCCCAGGTCCCTCCGTATACGACTCGACATAAAGTATTTAAACTCTTAGGTTTAGTAACGATTATTATCTGATGTTAGTGATAATGACCGGGACCGACAGCTTAACGTGGCTGTCTGTGGCACGGAGTAAACGAAAAGGTTAAATTTGAACTTCCAAATTCGGTTACCCATCCAGTTACTGACTTGGGCCAACGTTGCTTAACAGTCGCAATTGAATGATATGCGTTGTCACAACTAGGCCACTCGTCTCTTACAAAAAATAGGTGACATAATAAGACCGGCCAAGTGCGTGTCGAGCCACGCGCAGTTCGTCAAAATCGGTTGAACAGATGGGCCGTGAAAGCGTAGCAGACAGACAGACACACTTTCGCAATTTATAATATTAGTATGGATTTTATAATTGGTCGACTATTACTCATAAACTTATAAAGCCTTCTTAGCTGTTATAGTTTTCCTCTTAACTTTGCTATCTGCTAGAGCTTAGATCGTTATTTTGAGCATTGCAAACTATTTTCATAGCGTGCCTGCCTCGCCTAGATTGCGTCCGTAACTTCACCCGCGTGGTCTTGGATTTTATTACCTGGGCTAAGAAGTTGATGGCCAATTTCCTGGACGTAAGCAGTAATATATGTATATGTCAACGTCAAACTCAGTTAAACGGAAAGGAATTACCTTACATAAGCTACCTTTAATTACCTATCCGGGATTAAAGCCTATGTCCTTCGCTGGGATGTAAATTTGTCTCTTTACCAAATTTCATCAAAATCGGTTGAGTAGTTGGGCCCTGAACGCATAGCAGACACACTTTCGTATTTATTATATTTGGATTCGTAGTATACCTGTTAGTACATAACAGAGTAAAGTATTATAGCCGTAAGTTTAAAGGGCAATATTTTCATTAATTTGGTTTAAAAGATAAAAGCTATGGCAACTTTTGAAGTTCTGATTCTGAGGACTACTTACTTCGTAATTATCACTTTACTATACTTTATTAACAGGTTTAAAAGATGATCCTATATCCTGCTAATTTTATTTAGGTATTATAGATAATAATCTATTCTAATTCGATAGAAGTGCATTGATGATCATTCGGTACACAGAAATCGATTACCTATTTGAAAGTTCCTTTTGCCCTATGTACTCTTTATGACCGAAATAATGCTTGAATTATACTCCTAACTGGCATTATTTCGGGTTTCACTGAACCTATTTTGATAATAATTGTTGAAGAAGCATTTACCTATTCAAATAGGTAACTTTGGAGGCTTCCAATAGTTAAACGGTTTGAGTGCGTTCGTTAGGAATATGAAAGATCGTAAATATTCACCCAGTAGTTAACCTATGTATGGACTGTGTAAATATTCCAGTATCGATGTACTTATAAACAATATTTTTATTTCAGTTGCAAGGTTCGAAGTCCGATAAATAGATAGTCTCTAACGTGCTAGTGTTTAAAATCTTAACGACAAGTATTAAGGTCTGTATTTGATTGGTGTTCAAATTTGGTTTAAGTCGGCGCGGCGTTAGATTGCGCAAACGAATTTTGTCTTACGAGATTATGCAACTTATAAAAGTGTTAATGTCCTCCCGACGGAATTTCGGCCACGGCAGCCTATCTCCAGAGAGATTAACCATCTGCGCGGGATATAATATAGTGCACAAGTGTGTGCGCATACACAGGTGTACTATCTGTTCCTTTACTCTCGTAGCACGATGGGACGGAAAAACCGTCACGACCGGAGAGAGATCAGGCGCAGGACCGACTTTACGTGCTCTCCGAGGCACGGGGGTGAAACACCGCCAGCTTCCTTACTCCGGGCTAGTAATGAGAATTTCTATGTAAGTGATACAGCTGTACACAATATGTGTACACAAATACAGATGTATTTATTGTACCCTGACTCTCATAGTTCGTCCGGTGGGATGGCAATCTGACACAACAGGAGAAAGATCAGGCACTGGACCAACGGTCTTATACATGCTCTCCGAGGTATTGTACTGACTTTCCGAATCCGGGCTGCTTCTGAAAATTTCGTGATAACCAGATAGGTACAATACAATAATATCAGAGTATATACACTAAGACAATATTTAAAAAAAACAAAAAAAAAAGGTTTGTCGGATGAAATGTCTTTCCGATCTTTCTATAAGCGGCTGAAAAATGGACCCTCAGACAAATTGACCGGCGAAAAATCGATGCTCTGGAAATGTGGTGCTTGAGACGCCTATTATGAATAAGCTGGACAGCGCATCGAACAAACGTCTCCATACTCAAAGAGCTTAATATAACTCAAAGGCTTTCGTCACTTGTGCAACTGCGAATTCTTAAGTTCTTTGGGCATATCACAAGGAAGACTGGTACTATAGAACACCTCGTCGTACAAGGTCGAGTTGAAAAAACACGTCCACGTGGTCGTTCCCCTACTAGGTGGACGGATTCAATCCGTTCCGCCACAAATTTATCCGGCTCCGAGTGTTCCCGAGATGCCGCCAACAGAAGTCGATGGAAGGAGATCGCAAGAGCTGTTGTGAAGGCCCAATCATAACCACGACCACTCTGCCAAGAGTGAACGAATGAGAAGAAGAATATACACATTATACAAAGCTTAGTAAACAATACCATGGGCTAGCTACAAGTATAGAAAACAAAACATACATTTCCGAGTATAAATGATGATAAAATATGGTCCAATATTATTTCATCACATAATTATGTTACAGTGCGTATGGGCATAATAAAAACATTTGGAACTGTCTAGTTTAACTAATGACAGTATTACATCGAACAATACCTTCATTATTATTAAGGTAAAGACAAATTTGAACCCTGATACACCTAAAATTAAAGTAAAATTCGATTGTCAGTGGGGTGATATGAGATTAGTTTTTTAATAAAAATTAAATTGAGTATGAAGTTGTTTTAGAATATTTTTAGAGATATGCTACATAGTGTTTTGAGATAGGACAGATGGGACGTGGGCGGAAGGACGATCGGATAATGGCTTTTGTTTGAGTTAGAACTAGTTTACACCTAGCGGTCCGTTCCTTATTCAACAAAAAAACCTGATGTAATACTTATTTGTTGAATAATATTTCAACTTATCTAGCTGATGCCCGCGACCTCCTCCGCGTGGATTGAGGTTTTTTGATTCCCGCGGGAACTTCAATCTTCCGGGATAAAAACTAGCCTATTTGTTGCTCCAGAATATAATCTGTATCTGTGCCAAATTTCACCCAGATCCATTTAGCCATTCTGGCGTGATTGAGTAGCAAACATCCATCCATCCATCCAAACTTTCGCATTTATAGTATAGATATTATTTAAAAATAAATCCAGATAGTAATCAAATAAAAATTTTAGCACATTGAAATAGAATATATTTTAGTGTAAACAAGATTTGAGGTTTTGATTTGCGCATCAAAATTTGCATAGAATGGGCAGACAATTTAATATTTCAATGCGTGTTTTTTCCTTTGAAAGGACGATGTCTGCAATTAGATGTGGGCCTTGGAAACAAATTGACCGCTACAACGAATACGAAAATGGAATACTATTAAATTGTTCCGACTGTATATTTATGATACATCAATAGATGGCGTTAGTAATACATTCACACACACTATTAAAAGCCCATGGAGTTTTCCGCGCTAAAAATCTGACCTTACTTTTTATTTCACTAAGAATATTTGATGATAACTGTGGTTATGAATTTTTAATTTCTGAATTTCCTCTGGCCTGGTCTAGTGGTTAGCCCACTACCATCTCAGACTGCATCATCACTTACCATCAGCTGAGATCGCAGCCAAGGGCTAACTTGTAGTGGAATACAAAAAAAGTGTTAAAATTGTGTGGATAATATTATTCAGTCATTTAAATTTTCCTTTCAATCTCATTTTGGTATTTTAATTTTGACAAAATCTTTTGAACAATGGGCAATGAAAACGTATCAGACACGCTTTCGCTTTTATAACATTTGTTTATGGATGTGTAACACATAACTTAGTGTCAATAATATGTACCAACTTGGTTCCCTTTCGTTTATTAACACAGCTTATTATAGTTTGCACGGTCAGGTAACTGTGCTAGACCGTTCGTTTGTTTAGGACCTACCCTCATCTTAATAATAAAGCCCTTTAAGCCAGTGTCTACCGGGCAATAAGTGTTTGTAACAATGACTTCTTGGTACTGAGGTTCAAATTGTTTTAGGCAAGTTCTGAGTTGCTCCCAAACATAACACCTTAAAAACAACGAGTTTAACTAATAATTGTAATAAAGTATTTGAAACGTCAAAATTTAAAATCAGTCTCATAACATTATAAAATAATTTTGAAAAACGAGCTTTTAATCATGCGCCATATTGAATTTAGTGTGACGTCATTTTATTTTTCTTATTCTTCTGAGCAAACCCTTTTAATTGAGACCCATATCCTGGGGGTGCATAAAAAATAGCTATCTTTAGAAGTCTGCCATATTGGATTTAGAATTATTTCACTTACATAACATGCATTGATATCCGAACTAAACGTGAACTTGCAAAATTTCAACTCAATAGGTTGGCGATAACAATTTTAAAATTCAGTTGCAAGATTTGACCTAAACAAATACACAAATATTGATAAAAGCTTGTAAAATAAAGAGGAAGAATACTCAAGTTATACTCACACTGAACCTATTTTGTAATTTCCAAGTTTTTTCTTACAAGACGCCGTTTACGTATTATTATCAACTCTATGCCACCAAGTTTTTAAAGTTAAAAAACTAACGCACTTAATTGAGAACCTACTGCAGTCTTTTGGAAGTTGGATTAAACGGTCTTGAAGTTGATTTCCAATCAAATCCAGAAAATCTTAATAGACTCGGCTCTAATCTTGAACTAAACATAGTAAGTTACTACCAAATTATTACTAAAAAAACTCCAGCTCTTGGCTACAGACGTTACATGGTTCTCCTCAGCCTTCCTAATCTTTAGATAAATAAAGCTTTATTTACCGTACGTGATGCCAATATTTTTTGGGCCCACTATCTACAAGTTTTTATCATAAAGTTGGTGAATTTGTTGAACTCGCAGGAGCATAAAAATTTATCAGCCACGACCATTGATATACATAATCAAAGTTTGCTTAAAAACTAAGATATTATTTTCGTTACATCATGGTATAGGAGAAGGATTACTTTGCACCCTTTTTGTTAAGTATTATTACTATCCTTTGGGACGATGGACGCAAAGTCTATTGCTTCCATACGACTGAAATTTGTCAATAATAGTTGTATACTTAATAGCGACGACTCGACAATAAATTAGTGTGCTTTTACGTTTCTTTTAAATTGTGTCACAGCCAACAGACATTATTTACTTCTCGAGTTCCTTGATGGTTCTTCTCGGTAGTAATGTTATTCCAAACTAGCGGTAGATTCACTCTACGATTCAAAGTCTACTTGAATAAAAACTAACTTTTTGATCTTGTTCCCCCTTCACCTTTCTACTATCGTACCGCAAGGCATCGTCAGAGTCTGCATCCGTATATAGTTGAAATCCCACGGATGCGTAACAAGTTATTTGCTTCCTCGTTTCTAATCCAAACCGCTAGGATATGGAATGCCCATCCAGCTTCCGTTTTTTCATCCGCTTAAAATATTGGTATCTTTAAATCAAGAGTGAAAAGGCAAAGGTCTTCTAGGCAAACGCGCTCCGTCTTAAGCTGCATCACTATTTCCAGCAAGTCTAATTACAGCCAAGAGCTAGTCTATAAACTAAAAAAAACACATGTATTTCAGTTCGTCATGTCTTTGGATCTTTTTATATCTACGGCGTTCACCGTAAAAAAGGCACGTTTCATAAAACGTAACGATGGCGCCCGACCCAGTTGGCTAAAAACCGATCCCAGGGCATCTCGCTCGCCAATTGAATAATAGTTATTCCACGCGCCCATGAGAATCATCCATAATAAGACGACGGTATATTTTATTAATACCGATATCCGCAGCTGAGCCTGGGTGAAATTTAATACAGCTAGGTATATAAGATTGTTCGTTGTTAGTACTTTGTCTGGGGACCCTGAAACTAGCGTTTTGTCATATTATGTACTCTAGATTTATTAATAGATGTAGGTACGTCTTACCAATCTAATTTTGGTCATGGCAAGATGCACTCAGTATTTCGTATGTAGTCCAAGGGGGCAAAATATCCGACACGGACGGAGAGAGATCAGGCAAGCGACGGCTTTATGTGCTCTCCAGGACACGGGGGTAAAACACCGACAAATTCCTAACTTCAGATACCTACCCAAAATGCTGAAAATTTATTGTTTTTCCAATCTTGTCTTATCCATACTTACTAATATTATTAATGCGAAAGTGTGTGTCTGTCTGCTTCGCTTTCATCCCATCTTTCAGCCCATCTTTGCAACCAATTTTGACAAAATTTGGTATGTTATAGATTTCATCCCGAAGGACATACCTAGGGTATTTTTTATCCCGGTAAATTAAAGAGTAGGTAGGTACATGCGAGAAACAAAATAAAGAACACGCGGGCGCTTTCGCGGACATAATAAGAACCTTATTATGGCCCGAGCCTGAAATCGAACTCGTCATTCACAATCGAATGAGTGAGAGATGAGAGAGATTTCTCAAAAAACTAATTGCGATTCACGCAATAAGTTTTTTGGTATTATGACGTAGAGAACTTGCTCTGAGAGGCAATTAATATTTTTAAATAAGCCCTGTGTAACTTTGTATGGGTACGCATACAGATAAGTATATAATAATATACTATATTATTACCTTAATTATGGAAACTGTTATATCAGTTCGTCGAGAAGTTAGCGGAACACCGAACGGGTGCATCGATTAATTTCAAACTAACTTGCCAACTGTGAGTTGACGGCGCTTCTTAACTACTCCACTTTGATTATAAAAGCGATCCAATTCAACGAATATCTACGTAGGTAGTTATATAATCAACGTTATTTGTGAAGTAGGTGTAGGATAACATTTTTGAATTTAAAAAAAACCTTTATTTGTTCACCTGAAAAGTATACGTTCCATAATTTACCCTGGACCCCCAAACTAGGTTATGCCCGTGACTTGGGGATCTGCAGTCTCTTCCACATTGCTATCTTAAAGTATATAAACTAACAAGTTGCGCGCGCGCGCGCGTGTGCGTGTGTGCGTGCGTGTGTGCGTGCGCGTGTGTGTATATATGTCTATATATATATGTGTGTGTGTGTGTGTGTGTGAAAATTGAATCAGTCTAATCATCAGGTTAAACCGTTACCTTGATAAGAATTGTTTGACTTTATTATTATAATAGCAAGGAAAAGTTGTTCTAATAAAGTTTTGCACATTGCCTTCAAATCGATAAATAAATCTAGGAATTGGCCTTTTCTACCAAGAAAAAACCTGCAAAAATCCGATGGTTTAAAAAGACTTATTACTCACGATCGTTTTTATTGCAATATTCTTCTAATCTTCAACCAAGTAGACTAGTAGGTAATACTTACAATCAAACTTTTACTCTGGCGTCTTGTTTAAACTACGCGTGAAAAACTTCCGACAAAGGCTAGTTTAAAGTAACTCATCATTCTATCACGTAGGTGTCGAGTTACTCACAGATTCATCTTAAAGTATTCTTTGCGGTATCATTTTATCTAGACAAGATAAGATTGAAGTAAAATTTCTACTTAACACGGACTAAACATCACGATCCGACAGGCTATTGATAAGACACTGTTATATGAACATTGTAGTATACCTAGCTGACGGATGGGACAAAGATGACCTCTTGAGTCAATAAAGGAAGATCACTTAAATAATCATTATATATTTGTATCATTAAAAAAGGGTGGGAACGAATTGTTCCATCGGCCAATTAATTGTTAATGATGAGTTCATAAAATATACAATATTTGTGAGATTTTGTTAATAAATAAAACCCGGCTAAGTTTATTGTGGGCTCTTCCCAGACCAGGGCGCGTTTTTAACCTTCGTAGCTTTAGTTTTAAGATACCGTAATTGATTACCTATCACCATCATGTTTTTTGAATGTTTCGGACATTTTAGTAAGAGTGTACCTAAATTAAATAAACAAATATTGAAATATTGAAAATCTTAAAACTAAACCAGTTTTTTTAGCCCACTACAAGTTAGCCCAGCGGTTGACTGAAGACCATACTCTATGCTGAAGACAGACTGCGATTTCTGGCTCACCTTTTTACTTTCACCTACAAGAAATCCCATATTTAAATATTGGTCCCTTGTAAAAACCAAGGACAAAATTATGTATTTTGTCCTTGGTTTTTACACGGTGACGTCAAAAGCGACTAGAAAAAGCAGCCCCTTATGTATCCGACACAAGAAATCTCAGAGCAAAATAATAAAAACCCAGGTCAATACACTTACAAGAGTTAGAGTCGATTTGAGAATTTTAAATATCTGAATTTTCCCTGGTCTGGCCTAGTGGGAGGCTTTGGCCATGGCTAGTTACCACCCTACCGGCAAACACGTGGCGCCAAGTGATTTGGCATTCCGGTACGATGCCGTGCAAAAACTGATTAGGGGTATAGGTAAGTTTAATATAACAGCCATGCCCCTAACAGATTAGCCCGCTACCATCTCAGACTGCATCATCACTTAACAACGCGTGAGATCGCAGTCAAGGGCTAACTTGTAGTAGATTTAAAAAAAAACAAGTGTAAATACTAGAGGGACCTTGTTAATTCCAATTTTTTTAAATGTGAATGAAACGATTTACTTAAATATGATGCCCGGGGGGTGGATACGTTGACGGATAAGAGAAGTGAGTGGAAGAAGAAAACATATTGTGCCGACCCCACGTAGCGTGAGACAAGGGCAGGAAGAAGAAGAACAAAAGGACTTCTTCCGCTTGAAATAAGTTTTTTATTAGTGCCTACGGGAAGTCGGAAACTACTTAATTTTACGGGATAAAATGTAGCCTATGTCACTCTCCAGGTCTTCAACTATACGCAAAATCTCGTCGATCCGTTGCTCTGTTGCAGCGTGATTGAAGGACAAACCAACAAACAAACATGCTTTTGCATTTATATTTTTAGTAGGTATGATTCTAACTTTTCCCTTCTCTTGATGCTCACTCTAAATAGGTACCTTATAATTTCCTCAATCTCCATATCATAAAATTATGCGGTCAGAATCGATCGAATAACAAAAACAATGCTTCGATATCCAATAGGAATTCTTCAATTATCATACATAGAGTTCCTGGATGTGCCAATAATAATTTTATCTTTGAATACTAAAAATAATTATCAGATACTAGCTGATGCCTGCGACTTCGTCCGCGTGGATTGAGGTTTTTAGGTTCCCGCGGGAACTCCTTAATTTTCCTGGATAAATAGTAAGCCTATGTGCCATTCCAGACTATAATCTGTATCTGTGCCAAATTTCATTTAGATCCGTTGAGCCGTTCTGGCGTGATTGAGTAACAAACATTCATACATGCATACTTTCGCATTTATAATATTAGTATAGATATATGTGTATATTATGCATTTATAATATTAGTGCATTATAATATTTGACCAAGCGAAGCGAAGGTCTCTGAGTCTACTTGAGTGAATTTGCACTTGTCCGTCGTAGGGTTGTCAAAAAAAATTGTTCGTCTGTCATAGCCTTTTATCTTCTTCTTACTGAACGTAATTATTTCAAATTTAAATATAATATGTTAACCGATGTCCTCCAGCCGAATATGGCTTAAAAAGTTATAAAAATAACTTTAATTCAGGGGGGCTCTCATAGAAGCGAATGCGAAGTAAAATATTTTTTATAGCGTACATAATGTTGCGGTATATCATTATAAAGAATAGAATTAGGAATAGAGTCTAAAAATATATATTTTTTAATTGATCCCCTAAAATTGACGAAATGGGGGGCTATCAAAGTGGAGATTTTCTAACGTCCAAAGTTGACCTCAGAAATCCCAATTTTCTGAAAGGCTGAGCCTCAAACTTGATTTTGAAAATTATTTGAATTATATCCTGTACTTGAACAACAAATACTAAAATAAGATAAATATTATAAGGAAACGAAATTATTAAATTTTTAATGAGCTTCAGTATTTTTAACAGAACTTCACAATGATGTCAATAGATTGCGCTCTGTAAAAATTTATTCGTTTGTGCATACAAATAATAGACGTTAGCACCATCTTACGTGGAATAAAAAAATACCGCGAGGTCTCAGTTTAGAGCGAACCACTGGTAGTATATAATATATTAGTATAGATATATAGATAGATAGTGTTTGATGAATAGGCAAGAAAACTAATTTATTTCTTATTTTTTATGGGCTATAAACTCATAATATTTTTTTAAAATATACATGTAAAATGGATGGGCTATGCCAGAAGACTCCTTTCCTCACCCCTTCTTTCAGCTTCACCAACTCGATCTTTGTTTCGCTATCCGTAGCGAAGCGTAGCGTAAAGAGCCGGCGAACTCCGGGTCGCTTTTTGGTGTCGGTTTTTCGTTTCGTTGAATTTTCAAATCATGATTCTAAAGAAGTTTCACTTCGAAAACGTTATTAAGAGCCACATCCAGTACAAGGTTTTAGCTCTAAAATATTAATAACCGTGTCGTTCTTATGTTTATTAGTATGCGGAGCAGAATTCGATTGATGCACGAACTGTCTACATACGTCGATGCAACACAACAACTATTAGCATTAACCATTTTAAATCCTAACCCTATAATAATACGGGCTATTTTCGAGGACGTATACCACTTGCCCGGGTATGTTTGGCCGCTTACCGAGTCTTTCTTTATGCATTGTTTATATTGAAGATCCAATGCTTTCTCTTCGATTTTATCGGTTAGGCTAACTCGTATGTAAGTTAACCGAAAGGAACAATAGCTCGGTGGAATTTCATGTTATTGTTAGTAGTTTCACCGTATATAATATCATCACACTTTGATGCTGTAGCTAATTCTATTGTATCTCTACATGCCAAAAAATATGACAAGTCTAAATAAACTGCTATCCCTTTTGTAACGCTCCCTATTTACTTTTTTACTATGAAAATATATATTTACGAAAACAATGAATTATAATTATAATACTTAATCAATAAAGAACACAGAACAATAAATTCTTATAAAATTACCGTAATAAAAATAAATCTTTCGAAGAAACGTCATGAATAATAACATTATCTCAAACTTATTATATCAAGTTTTAATACATGCAAATGGTATTCCCGAAACTTTTCAATAGAAACCTTTCGCAAATAAAACGCGTCATAAATTTAACACAAATAAACACTCTTAGCTGGTGTTCGTTTTAATTAACGCACAAACTCTTCCACTAATCTCCAGTTAAGTTTATCTAAAAACAATAAATTCAAGCGTAACGGCGCACAATGTTTAACCCTCAAACGCCGCCTATTCCAGCTCGGCACAACCCCTCACGGGTCCGCCAGATCCTACTACCGCAAGCACGTTAAGATATAGGAAAACAAAGACAAACTTTATATACACTGTCATTGTTTCAGTATTTTCGTTAATTGTTTTTCCGTGTATCTTTATCGGGGCCGACCTAATCTGGTTGGCTTAATCGAATTGTCATAAGTACTGGGGTATTTTTAGTTGATAATAGAGTTGCGAGGGTTACAAGCCAGTCTGCTCCTTGTCTGCGGAGATATATGGATGCAATAATAGTGTTAGCTTTAAGCTTGGAAGTTTAATGTTAATTGTTTGCGACAGCGCTGTGCTTAATGGAATTAAGTAATTTTGGGATAGCATCTGAACGTAATAAAAATTACTTTTTCTGACTTCAAAGTTACAAATCCTTTTGTTTGTTTGAATTAAAAGCTTTGTTTCAGTTTAAACGTCATTTCATATGAACTAATCATTACCTTTTTAAACGTATAGTACTAGTAAATAATATGAACGATTATAAGCACGTCATCATAATATTCTTAACTATATATTAAGATGTTATTAACTCACGTTATTAACTGCTCTCGTAATAAACTTATGATTCGTAGCAAATATCAGAGTGTAATGCACTCGGCAAACATGGAACGCATTGATAGAATCGCTATTATTTCCTTACGACGTATTTTAAAGTTTACGACATCGTCGGGGCAGCGCACCAAAACATGACTCCTAGCCAATAGCACGCCGTTTTCGCTACTTGACAACCGAGCTCGATGCACGACGTCCGTATCGCCTGATTTATTCGCTCGCCGCCCGTCTAATGCAATTATTGCAATTTATTATGAAATTAAATAAAGTCGACGCGACGCTCCTCGTCGAGCCACGAAATTTATACCCCTTTGTACAAAACTACCACCTAGATAGTGCCGTAAAGACCCCACAACCGCAGTCGCACGGTTGACTTGTGAATTTCGACCGCAGTAAGAAGGTTCGATTTCCTTAGTACCTTCCTTGGCAAGATTGCCGCGTCTCTTTAAGTAGGTAGTTTGCTTATTTTCCTCGCGGCTTATGTTGTCTGTGTTTGTAGAGAGAAATAAATTATTTGCGCGCCCAACACCTTGTCGGAGGGAGGGTTTCTCAGATAGCGTCATTTTTATAAAAATGTATTGCGGTTTCCGTGCTGTGATTACTTATACTTAAATTTTTTGTGGGAAATACGTACTGACCTATACTTATTTACTTTGGTTTGTCATGTTGTTTATGAAATTTATTTCTATTAAAAGGAAATAAGAAGCTAATTTTGTATTAACGTTCCACGGAGGCGTCTGGAAATAGCAGCAGGCTGACTAGGGCTTGACGGAGGAAACCGGCAGAATTTTCAATACAAAATTATGTCACTCTAACTAAGTTCTATGGTGCTTCCTAGCTCTCTCAATCATGAAACCATCGCACCTTTAGTTATCTGATGACAACAGCTGCCATGCTCTATAATTTTTATGGGCGTCGACCCACGGTATGAATATCTATCTATATCTATGCTAATATTATAAATTCGATAGTTGTTATGGATGGATGTTTGTTACTCCATCACGCGAGAACGGCTGAACGGATCTGGATGAAATTTGGTACAGAGTAAGATTATAGTCTGAAATAACACAGGCTATTTTTATACCCGAATATTAGAGTTCCTGCAGGAACCAAAAACCTCAATCCATGCGGACGAAGTCACAGGCATCAGCTAGTATTATATACATACCCTGTGCTCTTAATCATTACGCTATTGACGCTTCAACAGATATTCCATAGTCCTGCGAACCACAGCGCGGGCGGATAATAAAGTTTTCGGTTGTCCACACACACTGCCTATTGGAGGACAACAGCACTCAATAATAAGAGCAAATTAAATGATGGTGTATTTCATCGCAAAATGGCCGCCAACACAAGCTCTTTAAAGCCCGCTTTAAATCGTTGTGTTAACGGAAAATACCAAATATTAACTGCGTACTAGCATCACCGATATAATGGAGGCTGAAATATTATTAAAATAGAACAGCCAAATTTTCTAGTGGCTTTAGACAAATGACGGTTAAATGCGTGCCATGTTGGCTAACTAATATAGGTGCGGTTTTAGAATAAACTAGTTTTATTTTATTTTATTGCGTGATAAGCTTGCGACAATCATGCTTAGTGTAAAGCAATGATGAGGTCTTTGTTGGAATGCGCTTGCCTTGAAGGTACTTAAGTTATATGTTGGGTTTTTTTTATTATATGATAGGCTTGCGCTTGACGACAAACGCTTTAGCGGTTCGTATCAAAAATGTCGAGCAAAAACGCTTCGTGCGTGATAGTTCGTTTACCACGGATCAATTCGATCCTAATTCCCTTTTAGATGAAATTATAGTCTGGAATAGCTCGATGGCTTGATACCCGTGACTTCGTCCCCGTGGATTGAGTTGTTTTGGTTCCGGTGGGAACTCTTTAATTTTCGGGGATAATATATAGTGCAGAGTCGCGAGCTTAAAGACCATTCGATAAGGAATACCGTTTTCGAAAGCAGAGCGAAAAGCTGTCAAAATTAAAATTACACTTCAATGCGTGAACATACTTTACTAGCTGATGCCTGCGACTTCGTCCACGTGGTTTAAGTTTTTTTTATTCCCTTAGAAACACCCAAATTTTCCGGGATAAAACCTAGCCTATATCACTGCAGGTCCTCAACTATATCCATGCCAAAAATCACGTCGATCGGTTGTTCTGTTGCGGCGTGATTGAAGCACAAACCAATAAACCAACAAACAAACACGCTTTCGCATTTATAATATTAGTATGATTACTACTATAGGCAAAGTATGGAGTATGCCACAATACATTTTGGCCGATAATAAATATTGCGAAATATTATAATGCTTACTTACTGTAAGATTGTAACTGGATGGAATTCGGGAGCGGACTGATATTCAACCCCGCTGTGCAATGCGAGCTCTAATATACAAAAATCTAAGATAATAATTATGGTCTGCAAATTGGTAAGTTTGTCTCTACCACTAACTTTCTTGATGCCAATACAATTTCTCACAGAAACATTAAAAAGTGTGTGTGCAGTTCAGATTCACATACGGCAAAAATGAAACTTCTGATTGAAATGTAGCTACAAAGGATGAGATAACGAAAATAGATAAATATACCCTTTTAAGCACAATAGAGCAGTAGCGCGACTTAATATCGTACAGCGCCGGTCGTGACCATATAACTTGTATTCTATCTCATTCTCTCACAGGCTCCTATTTATTTATAAATAAATAAATAAATCCTTTATTGCGTTACATTGTTGCAGACTTAAAAATAAAATAAATAAAAAAGTACTAGCAACCACACAATATTTTATATTTACATTAAGACCTAATGAAAACCCAAATTTGCAATGAATGAATCTTGAATAGGTCGCAAACTCAGCCTAGTGCTGGGTATTGGCTACCAATACCCAGCGCTGATTTTCAGTTTGCTCCTGACGAAAGTATTAAAAAATTAAATGCGCCGCCCGACACGCTATAAAGCTAACACTGTATTTTAAAATGAAAATGAGAAAAAAACCTGAATATAGAAATATGCAATTCTTTTAATACAAGACACAACACTGACAAAGATATTAGACAAGTATTTTTTTTTACTAATTACAAATTTAACAGAATTAATATAATGATAAAAATAAAGCAAAATCTTTTGGGGTAGGAAACATAAATAAATTATATTAGTCTTTATGTCTTAATTTGTATGTTAAGGTACTTCATAGTTTTTTAGTTAGTGCTTATAAGCCTATTACACTGCACTTTTTACAAGGCCCTGTGGTAAGAGTGGGCGTGGCCGCTAATTAGAGCGTCGCACACAGCAATATGGACCGATTTAGGGACCCTTATTTCCTAAATCTTATTACACTACACTGACTCAAGTGTAAGGGTCCCTGTGAAAAGTGCAGTGTAATAGGCCTATTAATACTTAAATCACTAACCGGTTTATCTCTCGCTCGAAGTGGGGGGATTCCATACTTTGGCAACAACAAATCGGAAACAGCCACTGAATCCTGCTTCCTTGTGTTTTGAAATATTATGTTTGTCTCTTTTTGGTGTCAATTTTTCGTTTTACCTTTTAATTTCAACGAATTTTCAAATCACAACGATTCTAAAGAATTTTTACTTCAGTAACCAGTACCACAGCCCGCTGAGCATCTAAAACTGGAATTGCGCGATATTGCTGGCCCATTGACCAAAATAAACCCATGTGCAATACACTAAACACATATTCTAGGGTATTACATGATAGCTTTACAGCTCCGCAATGCACTGTCGCATCTCATTATCACAGTCAAAACACTGTTCTGTAAATATAAGCGTGCGTGCTTTAATTCCGTTATTGACAGTAGCTGTGCTTGTTACGATTTTCAACTTTATGTTATGAATCTCTAGGGTCGGTTTTAGGTGGTTGCGTTTTTGGTATCGCAGTTTGTTTGGCCTCCTCTTGCGTTGCCGATTGTGAAGCATTTGCCAATGTTTAAGCGATTTGGTTTGGCATGCAAACAGAATTATGTCTGTTTGTTGATTGGTATTTGGTGACCCGGTCTAAGTTGGTGGACTTATTTCGCTTATGGCATAAAAAATCTCATAGATTCACTCGACTACTCAAAAGCACTTGTCAAAGTCAACTTGAATTAAAAAGATTTGAATTTGAACAATTGTGAATTAAAAGAAATTAATAACCTATCTTTTATTTTAATTTATTTGGACAACTAACATTCGATACACTAGAAACATTGTTATATTAAAAACACATACAAATACATGATAAATGTTCAACCTATTATAAACTATCAAAACATGCACAACTGACAATAATAATTATACCAATTTAGTACAATTTCAATTACATATTAAATAAATTACAGTATTATACATATATTTATCGAAATAACAAAATAAAGAATATATAATACTATTAAATTAAATTTCAGTCTTATCACATAAATTAATCAATACATAACAAAACAAGTAAGTATATATTTTCACTTATTAATTGCTGTTAGAGCAAATTATATCTACCCCTTAATTCAGCAGAATCACACTATCCATCGAAAAGGATGGATACGTTATTAATTTTTGGTAGTTCACAATAAGTGGGTTATTTCAACAGTTTCAGTTTAAACCAACTGCCTCGTTGGTTTAAACCGTCTGAGTCTTCAGGTCTATCCTTTATATGCTAGATAGAGTGTCTATCTCTATCTAGCTAAAAGAGGTGTTACAGGGAAAATAGGAACCAAGCCACCAAGCCATGAAATGGCATGCATACATTCACTTTAGTCCTAATGAAACCTACGAATTAAAAAATATAAATTATGATAATAACGTCAAAATCCAATCCGTCGCTTTGTTGAGGTGTGATTGAAAAACTAATAAACCAACAAACTAACACACTTTTTCATTTATAATATTAATATATAATCATGGCACGTATAAAAATTAAAGCTAAAATGTACCCGAAGGCAACTATTTCCCCAAGAACGATCAGTCCACCGGGACCCATCAAATTCCACTTCGCACTCTACCTGATTCTTGATTACTTAACACAGTAAAATCGAGTATGTAACGGTTGTCGTGAACCCTTCATTCGTTTTAGAGTTCCTTACCACTGAACATAAAATAAAAACAAACGTAAACTAATTGAAAAGTTCTATTACAGTGTTAAACTGTAAAGGATTATTTGAACGATAGCAAGGCATGGGTATGAATTATTCCAGCGGCTAATTAAGTTATAATAATTAGTATATTTTCGAATGAAGCGGCTCATATAATAATGATAGAACTTCACTTTGTAAGTTCGTTTAATCATCACTAATTATAAATCTAATTAAGTAATTTATGATATTTGTAAAATGGTGATACTTAAAGAAAAACTCGGCTGAGTCTGTTTGTGGGCTCTTCTCAGACCAGGGCGCGTTTGGAACCCCTGGAAGTTTTAAGATACCGTAACTGATTATCACCATCATATTTTATAAGAATCTGGACGTCAATAAGTGTACACAGTACACGTATTGATGTCACTGTACAGTGTACCAACATTGAATAAATATTGTACTTTGACAATTGATACCTCACCAGACTGAGTCTATCACACATAATCACTGTAGAAAAACGTCCGTACTAATATTAGAACGCGAAAGTGTTTCTATCTATCTGACGATCCATCTATTCAACCGATATTAACGATAGTTACATAGCTAGGTTGTATACCAGGGAATGACTCAGGCTTGTTATATCGGAAAACCAAAAAGTTGCCACGGGATTTTATTTGACAACCATTTTTAAATTGTCGATTAAAGTAAAAAAGTGCGTTGAACTTTGAAGACATCACATTTCAGTATATTATACAAAATTCTATACTAAACGCGCGTTTTGAGTTTGAAAAAAGTACCTGATTTGACTAGTTATTAAATACATATCCAAGTCACGGAACCCTCAGAGGACCGGTAGCGCCTCGCACCTGTGTTGTTTTTTTAATGTTTTTAAACCATTTTACGGAGTACAAATAGACACGATAATTGTGGGCCACGCCTGTTAGCGTAATGGGACCAATTAATAAATGGTGCATGATGGCGTACAGATACTTAGCGGAAAGCGGTTTTTAAAACCCTTCCATAAATTAAAAGTTACAATTACAAAGTATAAGACGTGATGGTGATCATTAACCACGGTATCTTAAAAATAAAGCTACGAGGGTTCCAAACGCGCCCTGGTCTGAGAAGAGTACGACGAGTACTAGTAGTACTAATCCTATGGTAACAAAACGCTTTCACTCGCACCGGACAGCTACAGCGCACGTCCTTCCGTTCTGACAGTTCCAACTAATTTGATTTGATTTTTTTTTTTTTTTCGGATTGAGTATGCTGCATAGGCCCTACTGGCCGCTACAGCGTCACCGGGGGGATGGGCGAGCGCTAAGCGTCGCCGAGAAAAGAGCCCTAGGGCTCGATGACATCGGGGGAGGCAACGTCTTCCTAAGGGCGCCTCCTATGAGGCTCGGACCACGGCTTAGGATGACGTTGGGACGAATGGGAGGTCGGTTGGACTAGGTTAGTCCACACGCCCCCGAGGCCGTGGGTTAAGACCACGTCCGGGTGACGTAAGATATCGGGGTCCTCGTCTTCGCCGGCGAAGACGCTGTGTTTGAGATGTGTTGGTGTGTAGCCCTAAGTAGGGTGCGTCGTTTAGGAGCTTCTTCTCTTCGACGACGGACTTAAGCCGGTTGAGGATTATTCTCTCATACACCTTTCCGAGCGTGTTGAATGTTTTGTTATTAATTGAATCGGGACCTGGAGCTTTCTTAGCGTGTAACTCTTTGATAATTCCTCGGACTTCGCCGCAAGTTGTGGGAGGGAGAGGTTCCTCTTCAGGAGAGGGGGAGGAGGAGAAGAGGATAGCTAGTTCGTTATCGACTAACTCTACGTGGGACCTATCAAGGGAGATTGTGCTTGGAGAGCATTGGGCTTCTAGGCTATCAGCTAATAGCTCGGCCTTATCGACATCTTCAAAGGCGGGCGGGTGGTTGGGACGTATAAGCGGAGGGGTAGCTGAGACAGGGTCGGCTTTGAGAGCCCTAGCCAACCTGTAGTACGCTACATGCGATGGCGAGAGCTCGCTCAGCTTCCTGTCCCATTGTTCGTCACGGAGTTCGGCAAGGCGAGCCTTTACCTCCCTCTGGGCTCTCCAGAGTTCTCTCCGGTTGTCAGCGGTCGGACATGCGTCATGGGCTCTACGTTTGGCGTTTTTATTTGTGATTAATTCTCTAGCGTCGTCCGGTAGTTGCTGGCGGATAAAACCGTTAGGCATTTCCCGGGAACAGGCGCTAAGAGCATCGCGGATGTGATTGGTTAGGTGCAGTTAGGCTGCATGCGCTTCGTCTAAGCTTTCTATGTTGTCAGGAATTTGAGAGAGGTGCACTGATTCTATGGACTTAAGATACTCGGAGAGTTTCTTGAAGTCAATGACTGTTTTGGTCGGGGGGGCTGCGTTGGGCGGGGGTCCTAGCCGGAGTAGGACGGGGCGATGGTCTGAACATAGTTCGGATAGCACTTCCAAAGGACTCACCTGTAAGGTGATGTTCTTTAGCAGTGCTATGTCTAGTATTTGATTTGATTGTCAC
The DNA here is from genome assembly GCA_964035005.1 of Erebia palarica. NCBI lineage: Eukaryota > Metazoa > Arthropoda > Insecta > Lepidoptera > Nymphalidae > Erebia > Erebia palarica. Next base: position 18,347,150 of record OZ035989.1, read on the forward strand.
CCTGTTCGACATTTATTTAAATTACCGGCCGTACATCACGGCTCTAAAGTAAATACAGTTAATTGTGCAGTCATTAATAATGTTGTTGAAATGTAATGTTAAATTAAGCAATTGTTTTTTTGTGCTTCCATTACTTCGGCAACTGTAAAAATAGGTGAGTACTACCTGCTCAGTAAAAGTGCCACGGAAAACAATAAGTGTGGCGCTGAAATGCAATGTCTTTTCTAAAATCCATTATTATGTAATTACTATTGTAACTCTCTCTCCTCATTACTGAAGGTCGTAACCCCATTCCATTAATCACATAATGGTAGGAGTTTTTTTTGGCTAATATTGCGGTAGGACTATATAAACTCTAAGGCTTGTTACGATTATTATCAGATAGTAGTGATAAAAGGTGTGCTCTCTATAAAAGGTGTGTCACGTCTGCCAATCGACACTAAGCTTACTTAGTCACTAGTGGATAGTTGATTAAATCCTATTCTTTCTGAGAAGAGGGATGACGGGTTAAAATGATGATGATGAAACTTAATTTCCCTTCCTGCTAGGATGTAGTAACTTGCAAGCGATGTGAGAAACACGCTACGATCGCTTCCATTTCATAGCTTCGGTCCTGGTGTGTTCGCTCCTTACCTACACTGAATCCATTCATACCACTACTAGTGTCCGCGACTTCGTCCGCATGCATTAAGATTTTTGATTCCCGCGGGAACTCTTGAATTTTCCGGGATAATGTCTATGTCCTTCCCCGGGATACAACCTATTCCTGTGCCAAATTTCATCAAAATCGGTTGAACAGATGGACCTTGAAAGCATAGCAGACAGACAGACAGACATACTTTCGCATTTATAATATTAGTATGGATATGGATTAAGCCTGGGAAAATTAAATAAATCAGACCAAAAAATAGTGTAGTTTTGAAAATTGCTCCAGTTACTCTTTGAAGTATTCTGATGAACATGAATACATACATAAAATTCTACTCATCTCTTAAATAATGCTGAAAATATCAACACGGCTACTTCGAATTTAGTAGGTAGTTTTTTAAATTTATATATGATGGTAAGCGATGATGATAGCGGGCTAACCTGTTAGGGGCATGGCTGTACGACATCGTACCGAAACGCTAAATCGCTTGGCGGCTCGTCTTTGCCACTTAACTAGCCACGTCTGAAGCCTCCACCAGGCCAGACCAGGGGAAATTCAGAACTTATAAATTCCCAAATTGACCCTACCGGGGATCGAACCCGGGACCTCCGAAAGTTAAGATAAAGGCGCTCAATACTGCGCCAGTGAGGTCACCAGAGGTATGTTCATGGGGACTTCTTAAAGAACAATTATTGTTCCAATTAAAACTAAACCAATTTTTTGGTCTAATTGTCCTTATTCCCAATAGAACGAAATCAATAATATTTTATTTTTTAAATTATTTTTGATTTTTTTGAAATGTCACAATATCTATATTATTACAGTTTTAAATTTTAACAGCCAATTAAATAAACCGGCAAAGAAATCGGATTTTTATAACTTATTCAATTCATTCCGGACGAAAATTTTGGATATGTAATTTTAAAGTAGTCCATTGACAATAATGAACCATAACTCGAAACCAATAAAGTTGCGTATCGCGTCTACTGCATAAATTATACCAGTCAACAATAAGGGTTGACAATTGAAAATGAACTTTATTGTCATCAGATATGAAATCGAAATTGGCAGGTCAATCTTACCGGACAGTCAACACTGTACGAATTGATGATTGATATTGGACTTTACTATAACGTAATTAGAGCTGAATTTTCAATAGTTACCTGGTCAGTATTATGTTCTGAACAATATGGAGGTAATGTGAAGCGGCATTAAATATTCAGAAATAATTTGTCGGTTGCGCTAATGTGACGGTATTTACACAGGGTAATACGGGATTTCGATTGACATACGTTTGTATTAACTCAACTTTTATTTCAGGGATTTCCCTGGGTTTAAATCGAACGGTTTAACGATTGGGGTGAATTTGATCAGATTATAAAAATAATAAAAATTAAATTAGTAATGCATCACTACTTCCAGCAAGTCTGATTGCAGCCAAGCGCTAGTCTACATATAAAATAAAAATAATAAGTACTTAGTATATGTAATATAGACGACCTCTACAAAATATGAACGCAAAGGCTGCCTTTGCACCTTAGGTGTTGGGACACCAATCATCTCTCAAAAAAAATGACAGCCATAGGAACTGCCGATAGAAGTGAAAACGATTTTTATTTATAAAATATATAAGCCTTAAGGCATTAAAGTTTAATTTCGAATGTAGTATATTTGTATTTAAGATCTTTTGTCTACGTAACAAGGCGAGCATGTCGCTGTTCGCAAGCATGTCGGTCATGCGAATCCACATTTTTACCCCCTAAAAAAAGTGCTCATCGCGGCCAAAGAAGTTTTCACTTCAGAAAAATTGGCAGTCCCAGAGACTGCCGATAGTGAAAACTATTTTTTTTTTAATTTAAAATTATTAAAATATTAACACTAAGGCATTAAAGTTTAATTTCGGATGGAGTATATTTATATGTTCGCGAGTATGTCGGTCACGCGAATCTACATTTTTACCCCCCAAAAAGTGTTCAACGCGCCTAAAGAAGTTTTTACTTCAAATATTACGTACATATTATATGAAAAATTATAACAATGCTTACACTTTACACTAACTTTATTAACTTTAATGCTTATCGGTTCTTCTATCTATGTGCCAGTAATATTAGAGATCCATACATCAGTTTTTACGCGGCATTGTACGGCGTACCAGAACACTAAATCTTGGTAAATTGACGAAACTAGCTAGTGCCGAAGCCTTTCACCAGACCTGACCAGAGAAAACTCAGAAATTTTAAATTCCTAAATTGACCCTCCCGGGACCTCCCACAGTAAGACCACTGCGCTCACCACTGCCCTAGGAAGATCGTCAAAACCTAATTTCATTGTTCCCTCTTAGCAGCTATAAATCCGTAGTCCCATCGCTACTACCTACAAACAGAAGTTTGCATTCACGTTCGTTGAAATTTATTATTCAATCCGAATTCCGAAATCAATTTCGCGTACATACTGGGGCTGGCAATTTTTTCATATTAAAATTTATCAGATGTATAGTTTTGCAAATATTCATATGGGTATGATAAGTAGGTAGAAATATTTTGACGCCCATATAGGTAAGAACGAGAATCGGTAAAATCTAAGACTAAGCGTACTGGTCCCCTTAATATGTGGTCTCGTAAATTAAAAAGTAAGTCCTGACTCAATCACTCACTGACTGTACATATAAACGCCCAGCTCTTGAATCTAGAAAGTTGACATTTTGTTAAATAATTAAGCTGGTTTTTTTTAATTCCCTCGAGAGCAAAGTCAGAGGTGTTAGCTAGTTACTACACAGATACCGATACTACCACATATTACTTAAAAAGCTTACACAATAATTGAAATCACATCTGAAACGTATCTTTAGAATCACATAAACGGAACGAAAAGCAACAAGAAAAATAAGAATCACTGACGAATGGTAAAAGGTTATCTCGATGCTATCCGATCCATCGATGCGAGCTAAACAATTAGACGCTATTACTCCAAGCAACGGTACAGTTCCGTTTCGTTCGTTAAGTCCGCCGTCTCTTACACCGTACCGTAACATTACACACAATCGAATTCAATGTTTTGTTTGTTTTAGTTGAAACACAATTACCCCTCTCAAAATAATATGATAAACTAGCTTTTGCTCGCGGCTTCGCTTACGTTAAGTTCGTTTTTAATATAAATTTCAAAGCCTAACTTTATCCCTTCAGGGGTTTAATTTTCAAAAACCCTTTCTTAGCGGATGTCTTCGTCATAAAGGCTATATGTATGCAACACAGCCGATCCGGCCAGTGGTTTGAGCTTTGCGTAGGCTCTTTATATTCCTTACTGTAGTAAGCTAGACTTGTTAGAAGATGTTAAAAGATGAATCCAAATGACAGGTTGACGTTGAGTGTTGACAGCTCCTATACACTTCATTTACGACATCACTTACTAACATTGATTCGGTGTGAATGGCAGCCTTGTAGAAGGTTACATAGTTCAATTGAGATAGTATCTGTGCATTTATTTAAAACTCCGTAAAGACATCGATCCCAATAGGATCCTTAGTCTAAAACTATGGTTTTTTGGCTCTAAGCGAATACACTTTAATTGTAATCTTTGGGCTAAAGATCTTTGGGAAAGACTAAAATCTACTTACTGTAAGTAGGTATAGAGCGTAGACGTTTTAAATTTTTGTAGTTTGTATCGTATTGTACTCCACACTGTAATTTATAAATGTGAAAGTGTGTTTGTTACTTATTTATTTTTTCAATCACGCCGCACCTGAGCAATGTAATTTGCACCCAGGGTATAGTTGAGGAACTGGAAAGTGACATCAGCTTTTTATTCCCGGCTTCCGAAGTTCTGCTTTCGGATACTGAAATCTACGCGGACGAAGTCGTGGGCATTATCTATCTTATTAATTGACTAGTGTGTGTATTGATGTCAATGTTGAAATAACAATAAATAATACTTTTAATGAAGAATACTTCCAAAGAAAATGTATTTTAAAAAAACGATTGTCTTAATGATACATTAGTTACATGAAAGGCGCGTTAAAACGATAATCGTTAATTAAAACAACGCCGCTTGTTTCCCGTTTAATTAAAATTAATATTGTACGAGAATGAGAAGAAAGCAAAAATATTTTATACAGATTAAGGTGTTTAATTGCCGGAGTAACGCTTAAGGGGAAGACGAGACTCGCATGGGAATTAAGAAACTTGCTGAGTATTATTATTTTAATTACTACCGAGACCAGGAGAAATATCAGATATTATAAGGCTTTACACACATTAAGATTCCTTTTAATGGTGGATTAATATTTAATCACCTTTATCATTTATAATTATTATAATAGTATGACTATTTATAATTATTATAATGTATGATATTAGAATAGTATGACTATAATAGTATGTATGCATCCACAGTTGAACTATCTATCTACTATCTTTACTATCTTCAAGGAAATGCCAAGCGGTAGCGTCTTTGATTTTTATGTTGATATAAGTATACGTAATTTTGAATGGGAATCGGAATTTTTAATTAAACTGAATAGATATCGGTCGTATAATGCTCTATTCGCATAACGACCCCATACAAAAAAGTCTCGTTTGCAAAGGGTCACGATTGCAAATGGTCCCATCATCCCACGGGCAAAATCTTATAATTTAATGAAATAAAACTAAAATCTGCCGAACCTAAGCGTTCCAGTTGAAACTTAAGAAAATTTATGCCCGGGTGCATACTACTATCACATGAAGCCGTATTGTTTCAATGTTGTTGACGTTCGTATTTTAGAATTAGCTAGAATCCTTATTTTAGGGGCGTCAAGGTACGTGACGTGAAACTGTCATTTTGAAGTATTACTGCTTAATATTTACTATGACAGCAACCCTCCAGACCCGCGATTGTGTAAGAGAATCGTAAAAAGTTTGTCAACGGATAATCATAACTAATCGTAAATGCCTGTATGTCAAAAAGCATGTACATTTAAACAACCTTGAACAGTTCAAGAGATACGATTTAAACTTTCAACTCTTTTTTTAGACGGTTGGGCCTCTGATTCTTTAACGTTCTAAACCTGACCATTTCCATTAGCTCCGATTAACTAAAGAAACAAAAATAAGAATAAATTATGCGATTCAATCTTCGCCTTAACAATCGATGCATCCCTGTGGGGTCGATCACGCCCACTCGTCCTTTAAAACACGGGGCTTAATTAACGCGCTCCTCAAGAATTATTATAAGACCTCTCACAAAGATTCCAATTTATTATTACTTTGGAATAATCGCCTTGGAACAAAAGAGCCTAAAGTTTACTAAGAGGTCAAGTTATAAGTATTTTTGCCATTGGAAGCTTTGCTCTTGTCGTCTTTGAGCCTAAAACTGTGGAGTTCATTTCAATAAATTCTGAACAAAACAATGTCTAGCCTAAATCAAGATGAATTAGGAAAAAAATACTAAATAGAATTTTAAATACTTTTGTTTATTATGTGTTGGATCAGCAAATAAAAACATATTCTATTCTATTCTAAAAATTATAAGAAATAATGAATTCTACAGAACACATAACACAATCTACAAATAAAGAAAAATCAAAAAAAAATCCTCACAGAAGTCTCTACAAGAGGGAAGAAAGGGTTCTTTCTAAAGGAGAGGTCCTGCTGTGGACGTCTGTCGATTGATGACGATGACGATTGAATTTCGGTTAAAGTTAGTATGTGAATAGCAAAAATTGATTTGTCAAAATGTCAAAACAGGTTGTGTAATCTAGCTTTTACTCCCCTAAAATAGATTAGAATCTATACTAATATTATAAATGCGAAAGTTTGGATGGATGTATGGATGTCTGGATGTATGGATTTATGGATGTTTTTTACTCAATCACGCCCCAACAGTTGAACGGATCTGGCTGAAATTTGGCACAGAGACAGATTATAGTTTGGAATAGCACATAGGCTTTTTATCCCGGAAAATTAAAGAGTTCCCGCGGGAACCACAAAACCTCGATCCACGCGTACGAAGTCGCGGGCGTCAGCTAGTAATTCATAAATAGTTATGGTAATTAGTAAAATAATACATTTTAAAACTTAAATAAACCATTAAGAACTTGCTTTAATTCAAACTTCATTTGCAAGATAAATAAAGGTTTGGCTGGGTTAAAGTGAAGTCAAAACTAGTGTAATGTTTACGGTCTTGTAATTTTGGTTTTGTTATTTAATGTATTTAAGTTGTTGTCTTTCGCTTTATTAGAATTATAATGCTTGTTTTAGGAAAGTTAAGGTACGTGACATCAAAATCTCATTTTTAGTAATATTACTTAAGTAATGCTTTAAGCGTTGACGGTATGGCGTCTTCATCCACCAAATCTTACACTTTAGGGTTTCACTTTATCGATGTATCGTCTCGACCTTCCTTTCCCCTCTTAAAAATAATATTGACCAGTGACCTATCACGGTTTATGTTTACTTTATATCTAATGTATTTACTTAAAGGCACCTAGTCGTACATTAATAACACAGTAAATATTATGTCTAAAAATAATGACCTTTGCTTAGATTAAAATTTCTAGGTAATATCATGTTATAATTATGATTTATTTACAATACCACATGTTCCTTTTCTCATATATTATTACAGCGCCTTGCAATGTTTCTCGTACAAACTTCCATACACGAAGCGCGTTTTTGAGTTTAAATTTCAATTTCTTTATTAATTGCAATTCCAGAGGTACACTTATTCCTTATAATATAACAAGGCACAAGCCTCCACTCTCATAGAAGAAAGATAATTAGAGTATAGACCCACCACGCTGCTCCAATGCGAGTTGGCGGGCTGTAAAATATAACATTTAGTCAGGCTATGGATACCCAGTTTGGGTGTAGCAACAACAGTGCATTGCAGTAGGGAGACCGACTTTATTTGTGTTTGTCTTTATCAGTTTGATAAAAGTTGCTGATTTAAATAAGTTGTCATGATCCCTATTAACTGCCTCGTTGGTCTAGTGGTTAGCATGATCGACTGCGGCTAACGAGGTCCCGGGACGGGCCATAATTAAGTGTTGGGTTAACTAGCCCGGAGTTAGGAAGTTGGCGGTGTTTTACCCACGTGCCTCGGAGAGCACGTTAAATAAATTATTAGTAAATAACAATTCTCCAATAAGAGTGGAGGCCTGTGCCCAGCAGTGGGACGTTAATGGGCTGTAGCGATCCCCATTGGAGATACTCCTGTAAAAATAAATACGCGCCGAATTGAGAACCTCCTTCTTTTTTGGAGGTCGGTTAAAAATCAGGATTAGTAGGTACATGGGAGTATATGACTCCACTTGATGAACTAAAAGCCATTAAAATTATCGGCCAAGTTCCGTCCACTCGAGGACTAAGCTAAGAAATAACAAAGTCTCGTTCAAACTACTGACCAGTTTGACCCACTTGGTTTATCGCCGTTTTGTATCTTGTTTGAGCACTTCACTAGATGTTGAGATTAGACTTCTCGGGTATGTGCGATAAAGCCTTGCTAAAGCATTTTATAAGAACTTCTCTATATCTTTTTCTTTTACTTGGAACCAGTTTTGCTTGTTACGTGGCACGTGTAGATAGGTATACAATGAATCTAGAACTGTCGAGGTTAAGGTCATAGAAGAAAAGAATTTTAAAGATTATGTAGCTATGTTTTTTGCATCAGGTATGTGTGTATATCATAATTATCATACCATATCATACCACTACAGCCCATTAACGTCCCACTGCTGGGCACAGGCCTCCACTCTCATAGGAGAGAGGGAATTAGAGCTTAGACCCACCACCCTACTTCAACGCGGGTTATTTTGCTTAAAATTGTAAGGTATACCATATATTAATCGTATAACAATTTCATTATCTGTCTTACTTCATACTGATATTATAAATACGAAAGTATGTTTGTTTGTTGGTGTGTCCTTCAATCACGCCGCAACAGTGCTACGGATGAATGTAATTTTTTGCATGGGTATAGTTAATGAATTAAACCTACTTATTATTTTCTTTTTTTATCCACTACAAGTTAGCCCTTGACTGAGATCCCACCTGATGGTAAGTGAAGTTGCAGTCTAAGATGGTAGCGGGCTAACCTGTTAGGGGTTAATATAACTGCCATAGTTATATTAAACCCATACCCCTATTCGGTTTCTACACGGCATCGTACCGGAACGTTAAATCGCTTGGCGTCTTTTACCGGAAGGGTGGTAACTAGCCACGGCAGAAGCCATGGCGAGACCAGGGAAAATTCAGAAATTATAAATTTCCAAACCCTGCCGGGGATCGAACCCGGGACCTCCGCACGTTAAGGCAACAGCGCTCAACACTGCACCACGGAGATCGTCAAAAGGTGCGTTATTCCACGCAGACGCAGTCGCGAGCATCATCTAGTAGTAAAATAAAGTTCAGCAAGGTTAAATGTTAAACAGAAAATAATTAGCAGTGTTAAGGCTGGATGTACTCAAAACATGGTTTTCTTTTACCACTTTTTAGGATAGTAAAAATTAAAATTTCATTACCAAATAAATACCATTCGCTACTCAGTTAAATGGAGTATGACGTAATTAAAAAAAGTGGTCAAAAAGTCGTATAGTAACAGCAGAAAATTATCGGGAAATTCATGGAAATCTCAAAAAAGGCGTTATCGCTTTACGACTATTGTGATTTAATTTGAGATATGATTTAAACAAAAGTTATTTCAAATTAATCGTAAAAGATCAAAGAACACTTTAAATAAATAATATTTTCAATACAACTTAAAGTTTTAATACAATCTGGTTCCAAACATTCCTCATTTTTACACCACGAATTTTTCATACAGATTTAGTACGGGCGCGCATCTCAAAATTCGCGCAATTCGGCAGTCAGATTCCATACGCCTCCGGGCTCTCAAAGCGGGAGGTTGCGTTCCCTTGCTTCTGAAATGACGTCTGTCACTGTTAGTATCCGTACACAAACGTTAATGAATCCACTACCATCGAACAAAACTAATCATCGATCAATATACGTATAAAAAAATGTAACTGGACGATTTCTGTATATAAAATATATTTTATTTTGAAAATATTTAAATTTATTATATTTGTAATTGGTGGTTATTTTATTATTTACTGAACCCAAAACGGTATTTTATTCTCTTGTCTTATTTTGCCTGTTCTGTGCACACACTCCACTACTACAGATTGAACTAACTTTGAATAGGTATTTTGGTTCTGTAGATTTTTTTCTATTAAAACAGTCATCCGAAGGAGGTAACTGGCGAAATATCGATTTTAGGCAGCGAAATAAAGGTCGAGTATAGATGAATTGAATGAAGCGTCGCCCCTTCATTCAATTCATCTATACTCGACCTTTATTGAATGTTTTGCGTAGAGCATCCTTTTACATCCACTTATGGACACTCTACCTACAAATGATAATAATATAATGATAAAACAGGGAAAACCCACTGTACAACTTGATCATGAGGAATTAGATTTAGTGGATACAGATGTTTTTCTCGGAAAAACGTAAGATGCTAAACTCCAATGGGGCCATCATATAGATGACTTATCGAACAGACTCAGTTCTGCTGCATTTTAGAAAGATTCGCCACTTGACAGATTTAGAAACTGCGAGAGTGGTATATTTTGGTTACTTTCACAGTATTATGTCTGCCATTCTGTTTTCGTCTTGCAGAAAAGGACTGTTCGTGCCATATACAAAACTAAATTCAAAGAAGTTGAAATTATGACGGTCCACGATCAATACATAATTTTTCTTTTATTGCCATTTTAATAAAATAATTATTCGGCTAAATTACTAATAAATTAATAATTGTTATAATTTTTTATCGACCAATACATAATTGAAAACTAGATGATGCCCGCGATTTCGTCCGCGTGGATTTTTAATTCCCGCGGAAACTCTTTAATTTTCCAGGATAAAAATTAGTACCTAACCTATGTCCTTGCCCGGGATACAACTTACTCCTGTACTAAATTTCATTAAAATCGGTTGAACGGATGAGTCGTGAAAGCATAGCAGACTAACAATCATACTTTCACGTTTATAATATTAGTATGGATTACGGATATTATGGATTTAGTATAGGTATGTGCATAAAAACATCAATAAATTCAAGAAAGAAAAAAATGACCATACAAGAAAATATGAGAATTTAGACCCGCTTCCTGACTTTGTAAAATTAGTTATTCAGTTGTCGGTAACAGTATGCCTTTATTATTATTATATTATTATTATATATATTATTATTATTATTATTATTTATTATTTATTACCACTCACTCACTGACTCACTCATTGACATCATTGTTCTCCTAGAAAGAGACAGAAAACGATAAAATGATATACGGGAGATGTGTTCGAGTGCGGGAGTCGAGTAGGAAAAAATTATGACATTTCGGAAAAACAAGATGGCGGCCGACGTGATTCTTGTAACTCTGTTGTTTTCCAACGGATTTCGTTGCAATTCGCAATGATTGAAGAAATTAGGAAACGGTCAACAGAAAAAGTGGAAAAAATTGGAAAAACAAGATGGCGGCCGAGCTGTAGTGTTTTAAAATTTTTGATTTTTCGACCTCGAACCGCGGCTCCACAGATCCGAAACGGCGTGGTCGAGCATAATTTTTTTTTCTATTTCCGCCTACAATTATCCTGTATTTTGACAGAATGGGGGTGGTTTTTAAATATTCAAGATGGCGGCTGTCACGGCGGCCGTTCGGTTTGAGTTACGAAAAAACGCAATTTTAAAATTCAAATTTCTCGCAGTTGGCAACGTCGGAGCGTTTCGACTTCTACGGGGAGATTGTGTGTACAGACTCGAGGTATGGATTGGGGAAAAAAAATTACCCCATTTCTCGTGAAAATTTCAAGATTTACCCCAAAAATTAAAAAATCGAAATACGCATTTTTTGCAAAATTCGAGTACGAGCAACCACGTGTCCCACTTGTACGAATAACATTTAGGTATTTTCGTTGCCGAGGTCTGGCAACACTGGAATTTATTTATTTATAAGAGACGGAAGTGTGGTTTCTTGGCAAGAGATGATCAGGACGAGGATGTCTATTTAGCAAAATGAAAAAAAATTCAAGATGGCGGAATATTTTTTTTCATACCAAATTATATGGCGAATATTGAATTGACTACAATTAGTGTATAGTATGCATATAACTATGCAAGATTTTGATACGGTTCCGTTTTACCCACGACGGGGCTCCCTGGGATTACAAAACAGGAAGCTGATATCAAAGTTTTTAAAAATCAGCGCCATTTTGAAATTCTTTAATTATTGACCGATTTCGTTCAAAATCGATATTTAGGGCTCCCTGGGATTACCAAATAGGATACTGGTACCAAAATTTTAAAAAATCAGCGCCATTTTGAAATTCTTTGTTATTGTTGCGGTTTCGTTCAAAATCAATATTTAGGGCTTCCTGGGGTTACAAAACAGGAAACTGGTACCAAAGTTGTAAAAATCAGTGCCATTTTGAAATTCTTTGTTAACTGACCGATTTGGTTCAAAATCGATATTTAGGACTTCCTGGGATTACAAAACAGGAAACTGGTATCAAAATTTTAAAAAATCAGCGCCATTTTGAAATTCTTTGTTACAGAACCGATTTCGTTCAAAATCGATATCTGACGATCACTAGGATCACAAAACAGGAAACTGTTACCAAAATTTTAAAAAATCAGCGCCATTTTGAAATTCTGTGTTAATTGACCGATTTTATTCAAAATCGATATTCAGGACTCCCTGGGATCACAAAACAGGAAACTGGTACCAGAATTTAAAAAATCAACGCCATTTTGAAATTCTTTGTTAAAAAAAATTCAAGATGGCGGAATTTTTTTTTTCATACCAAATTATATGGCGAATATTGAATTGACTACAATTAGTGTAGAACTATGCAAGATTTTGATACGGTTGCGTTTTACCCACGACGGGGCTCCCTGGGATTACTAAACAGGAAGCTGATAACAAAGTTTTTAAAAATCAGCGCCATTTTGAAATTCTTTCATAATTGACGGATTTCGTTCAAAATCGATATTTAGGGCTCCCTGGGATTACAAAACAGGAAACTGATACGAAAATTATAAAAAATCTGCGCCATTTTGAAATTCTTTGTTAATTGACCGATTTGGTTCAAAATCGATATTTAGGACTTCCTGGGATTACAAAACAGGAAACTGGTATCAAAATTTTAAAAAATTAGCGCCATTTTGAAATTCTTTGATACAGAACCGATTTCGTTCAAAATCGATATCTGACGATCCCTAGGATTACAAAACAGGAAACTGTTACCAAAATTTTAAAAAATCAGCGTCATTTTGAAATTCTTTGTTAATTGACAGATTTCGTTCAAAATCGATATCTGAGGATCCCTGGGATTAAAACACAGGAAACTGATACCAAATTTTAAAAAATCAGCGCTATTTTGAAAATCTTTGTTAATTTACAGATTTAGTTCAAAATCGATATCTGAGGATCCCTGGGATTACAAAACAGGAAACCGATACCAAAGTTTTAAAAAATCAGCGCCATTTTGAAAATCTTTGTTAATTTACAGATTTAGTTCAAAATCGATATCTGAGGGTCCCTGGGATTACAAAACAGGAAACCGATACCAAAGTTTTAAAAAATCAGCGCCATTTTGAAATTCTTTGTTAATTGATCGATTTCGTTCAAAATCGATATTTAGTACTCCATGGGATTACAAGACAGGAAACTGGTACCAAAATTTTACAAAATCAGCGCCATTTTGAAATTCTTTGTTAATTAGCAGATTTCGTTCAAAATCGATATCTGAGGATCCCTGGGATTAAAAAACAAGAAACTGATACCAAAGTTTTAAAAAATCAGCGCCATTTTGAAAATCTTTGTTAATTGACCGATTTCGTTCAAAATCGATATTTAGGACTCCATGGGATTGCAAAACAGGAAACTGGTACCAAAATTTAAAAAATTCAGCGCCATTTTGAAATTCTTTGTTATTGTAGCGATTTCGTTCAAAATCGATATTTAGGACTTCCTTGAATTTCAAAACAGGAAACTGATGCCAGTTTTAAAAAATCAGCGCCATTTACGAAATCTTTGTTAATTGACCGATTTCGTTCAAAATCGATATTTTGAACGAACATGGGGTTACTAAACAGTAAACTGTTACCAAAATTTAAAAAAACCAGCATTATTTTGAAATTCCTTGTTAATTGACCGATTTCGTTCAAAATCCTTATTTACGGCTTCCTGGGATTACAAAACAGGAAACCGATACCAAAGTTTTAAAAAATCTGCGCCATTTTGAAATTATTTGTTAATTGATCGATTTCGTTCAAAATCGATATCTGAGGATCCCTGGGATTACAAAATAGGAAACGGTTACCAAAATTTAAAAAAAACCAGCGCCATTTTGAAATTCTTTGTTAATTGACCGGTTTCACTCAGAATTGATATTTAGGACTCCCTGGGATCACAACACAGGAAACTGGTATCAAAATTTTAAAAAATCAGCGCCATTTTGAAATTCTTTGTTACAGAACCGATTTCGTTCAAAATCGATATCTGACGATCACTAGGATCACAAAACAGGAAACTGTTACCAAAATTTTAAAAAATCAGCGCCATTTTGAAATTCTGTGTTAATTGACCGATTTTATTCAAAATCGATATTCAGGACTCCCTGGGATCACAAAACAGGAAACTGGTACCAGAATTTAAAAAATCAACGCCATTTTGAAATTCTTTGTTAAAAAAAATTCAAGATGGCGGAATTTTTTTTTTCATACCAAATTATATGGCGAATATTGAATTGACTACAATTAGTGTAGAACTATGCAAGATTTTGATACGGTTGCGTTTTACCCACGACGGGGCTCCCTGGGATTACTAAACAGGAAGCTGATAACAAAGTTTTTAAAAATCAGCGCCATTTTGAAATTCTTTCATAATTGACGGATTTCGTTCAAAATCGATATTTAGGGCTCCCTGGGATTACAAAACAGGAAACTGATACGAAAATTATAAAAAATCTGCGCCATTTTGAAATTCTTTGTTAATTGACCGATTTGGTTCAAAATCGATATTTAGGACTTCCTGGGATTACAAAACAGGAAACTGGTATCAAAATTTTAAAAAATTAGCGCCATTTTGAAATTCTTTGATACAGAACCGATTTCGTTCAAAATCGATATCTGACGATCCCTAGGATTACAAAACAGGAAACTGTTACCAAAATTTTAAAAAATCAGCGTCATTTTGAAATTCTTTGTTAATTGACAGATTTCGTTCAAAATCGATATCTGAGGATCCCTGGGATTAAAACACAGGAAACTGATACCAAATTTTAAAAAATCAGCGCTATTTTGAAAATCTTTGTTAATTTACAGATTTAGTTCAAAATCGATATCTGAGGATCCCTGGGATTACAAAACAGGAAACCGATACCAAAGTTTTAAAAAATCAGCGCCATTTTGAAAATCTTTGTTAATTTACAGATTTAGTTCAAAATCGATATCTGAGGGTCCCTGGGATTACAAAACAGGAAACCGATACCAAAGTTTTAAAAAATCAGCGCCATTTTGAAATTCTTTGTTAATTGATCGATTTCGTTCAAAATCGATATTTAGTACTCCATGGGATTACAAGACAGGAAACTGGTACCAAAATTTTACAAAATCAGCGCCATTTTGAAATTCTTTGTTAATTAGCAGATTTCGTTCAAAATCGATATCTGAGGATCCCTGGGATTAAAAAACAAGAAACTGATACCAAAGTTTTAAAAAATCAGCGCCATTTTGAAAATCTTTGTTAATTGACCGATTTCGTTCAAAATCGATATTTAGGACTCCATGGGATTGCAAAACAGGAAACTGGTACCAAAATTTAAAAAATTCAGCGCCATTTTGAAATTCTTTGTTATTGTAGCGATTTCGTTCAAAATCGATATTTAGGACTTCCTTGAATTTCAAAACAGGAAACTGATGCCAGTTTTAAAAAATCAGCGCCATTTACGAAATCTTTGTTAATTGACCGATTTCGTTCAAAATCGATATTTTGAACGAACATGGGGTTACTAAACAGTAAACTGTTACCAAAATTTAAAAAAACCAGCATTATTTTGAAATTCCTTGTTAATTGACCGATTTCGTTCAAAATAGATGTTTAGGACTCCCTGGGATTTCAAAACAGGAAACTGATACCAAAATTGTAAAAAATCAGCGCCATTTTTAAATTCTTTGTTATTGTAGCGATTTCGCTCAAAATCCTTATTTACGGCTTCCTGGGATTACAAAACAGGAAACCGATACCAAAGTTTTAAAAAATCTGCGCCATTTTGAAATTATTTGTTAATTGATCGATTTCGTTCAAAATCGATATCTGAGGATCCCTGGGATTACAAAATAGGAAACGGTTACCAAAATTTAAAAAAAACCAGCGCCATTTTGAAATTCTTTGTTAATTGACCGGTTTCACTCAGAATTGATATTTAGGACTCCCTGGGATCACAACACAGGAAACTGGTACCAAAATTTCAAAAAATCAGCGCCATTTTGAAATTCTTTTCTAAGTGACCGATTTCGTTCAAA
This sequence comes from Erebia palarica, assembly GCA_964035005.1. Classification (NCBI taxonomy): domain Eukaryota; kingdom Metazoa; phylum Arthropoda; class Insecta; order Lepidoptera; family Nymphalidae; genus Erebia; species Erebia palarica. The sequence goes on from OZ035989.1 coordinate 18,363,363, forward strand.
ATCGATGTTTAGTGCTTCCTGGGATTGCAAAACAGGAAACTGGAACCAAATTTTAAAAAATCAGTGCCATTTTGAAGTTCTTTGTTAATTGACAGATTCCGTTCAAAATCGATATTTGGGGCTCCTTAGGGTTACAAAACAGGAAACTGGTATCAAAATTATAAAAAATCAGCGCCATTTTAAAATTCTTTGTAAATTGACCGATTTCGTTTAAAATCGATATTTAGGGCTCCCTGGGATTACAAAACAGGAAACTGGTATCAAAATTTTAAAAAATCAGCGCCATTTTGAAATTATTTGTTAATTGATCGATTTCGTTCAAAATCGATATCTGAGGATCCCTGGGATTACAAAATAGGAAACGGTTACCAAAATTTAAAAAAAACCAGCGCCATTTTGAAATTCTTTGTTAATTGACCGGTTTCACTCATAATTGATATTTAGGGTTCCCTGGGATTACAAAACAGGAAACTGATACCAAAGGTTTAAAATAGCAGCGCCATTTTGAAATTCTTTGTTAAGTGACCGATTTCGTTCAAAATCGATGTTTTGTGCTTCCTGGGATTGCAAAACAGGAAACTGGAACCAAATTTTAAAAAATCAGTGCCATTTTGAAATTCTTTGTTAATTGACCGATTCCGTTCAAAATCGATATTTGGGGCTCCTTAGGATTACAAAACAGGAAACTGGTATCAAAATTTTAAAAAATCAGCGCCATTTTGAAATTCTTTGTAAATTGACCGATTTCGTTTAAAATCGATATTTAGGGCTCCCTGGGATTACAAAACAGGAAACTGGTATCAAAATTTTAAAAAATCAGCGCCATTTTGAAATTCTTTGTTACTTGACCGATTTCGTTCAAAATCGATATTTAGTGTTCTCAGGGATTACAAAACAGGAAACTGATACCAAAGTTTTAAAAAATCAGCGCCATTTTAAAATTCTTTGTTAAATTACCGATTTTTTTCCGAATCGATATCTGAGGATCCCTGGGATTACAAAACAGGAAACTGATACCAAAGTTTTAAAAAATCAGCGCCATTTTGTTTTTTTTTTAATCACAACCCGTGAGCTGCTAAAGCAGCTCACGCACAGAGCAAAAAACTAGTTTTATAATAAACTCACAGAAGAAATATAGGAGATGTGTCTCAACAAGTTCAAATATTTTGTAAATAGTAAACTAATTGAAAAATCCTAAATAAAATATAAAATAAAATAGAATATACAAAATTGAAAAAAATTGAGCCACCCGAAACTAGTCAATTTCAGACGAATACGTCCGTAAATCATCAAAGTGCTGGTTTTGTACCTGCTGAATGACGTAGCAGCCCTTCTTGCAATCCTGTCAGAGTATCTATTGTTTATTTCAAACCTTAATATTTATCATTTTACCATCAACTAAAGTGACAGATATCATATTTGGAAACAACAACCTGGCCACTAAGAAATACATAAAACTCGCACTCAATGCAGATTATATGAAAAACTAGCTGATGCCTGCGACTTCTGGGCAGGCCTTCACTATCGGAGATCGGAGAGATCATCAGTGGAGAGCCCTACACCCACCTAATACTGAATCAGCCTTCCTGGCGATAGTTACCAAAAGTGCAGCTATCTCATAGTCATGATATTATTATATACGTTTTTTTGCTGTCATAAAACTATTTCGTTATATATAAACACCAATTTGGCAAAATGTTACAAGGACAATTTTTATTTATTTTATATCAAAAATATAATTACTTTATAGTTTATACTAATAAATATCGGTTTTATTTCCCATTCCAAAGTGCTATAAAAGTTTCACACCAAAAACTAAATAAAGAATGGAAATAGGTTTTTTTAGGATTAATTGTGTCATTTATGATGAATCAACGGGACTTTACCACCAGCTTGAAAAGAAGATTCTACTGAGAACATATGACAATAACTCGGCAGTTAATAAAAAGAAAAAAAAAATACAATAATGTACCTAGAAAATAATAAAGAGTAGGATATATTATACATAATTATATGAACACACATAATGTATATTGTATATGTCACCGTAAGATTGTGAAAACCGTTAGATTGTAATCTATCTAGCGAAATTGTAAACTGTCGACAGATTGTGAACCGTTCAATTTACTTTTTCTTGTCTCTTTTCGACCGTTTACAATTTCTGTAATGCTAAGCCGATAGTTTCTATGCAACATTAGGAAAATCATCGATGCTACGTTACGGATATATATGTCACAAAAAACCTACCAGAATCAATTGATTTTCATAGCTTAGCTTTAGTGGAAAGGAGTTCAACTAAGCAACGAAGTTTTTTTACATAATGAGGATAGGAAATGCAGGGGGTTTAGGGGCGATGAAAACCTGCTACATTATATTTCGCCACCATTTAGAAGGTTATAATAGCTCAGGTGGAAAAGCGGGCTGTACCAAAACCCGAAGACCCCGGTTCGAGTCCAGAGTCTTGAATCTGATTATTTTTCCCCTTTTTTTAAATATAATACAATGTTTTATTTTAAAAATAAAATATAATTTATAATTTAAATTTATTTTCCAAAAAACACGATTAAAAAAAAGAATAATGTCCCTCCCGACCGAATTTCGGCCACGGCGGCCAATCTCCAGAGAGATTAGCCAACTGCGCAGGAGATATTATAGTGCAAAAGTGTGTGCGCATACACAGGTGCACTCTCTGTTCCTTTACTCTCATAGCCCGATGGGACGGAAATCCGACACGACCGGAGAGAGATCAGGCGCAGGACCGACGGCTTTACGTGCTCTCCGAGGCACGGGGGTGAAGCACCGCCAACTTCCTAACTCCGGGCTAGTACTGAGAATTTCTTGCAAGAAAAACCCAATACCTGTGGCCCGACCCAGGACTCGAACCCGGGACCTCATAGGTCGCAGTCGAATATGCTAACCACTAGACCAACGAGGCAGTAAAAAAAAGAATATACGGAGCAAAGCTCGGTCATCCAGATATTACTAGTTGAAGTATGGAACACAGAAGCCGACTACTTCTAAAACCACTACGTCTACATCGCACATCCCAGATGGAAATGGAATCTCCTAGTGCTGTCTTACACCGTTTTTAAACTATTTATGCAGAACTACTTCTAATACTAAGCGCCATGATTATTTTAATTATTAATTTAATTTACTTTTCTTTCAACCTTTATCATATAAGCACCTATCTATACCTACCTATACAGTCTTATAGCTATAAATCAGTTAGCAGGAATTAGTCGGTTGGAAGACCTGTATTTGAACGGCCTATTTTTTCAACCGAGTTGGTATAGAGTAAGGTTACATCCCGAGGAAGGACATTAGTTAACTTTATCCCGAAAAATTGAGAAATTCCCGCCGAAATAAAAACGAATGCAGACGAAATCGTACGTATCATCTATCTATCAATCAATAAATAATAATATTATCTCTGCCATAGTGAGATAATTGATCGCATATTGTGTGCACCCGTGGTAGAGGCTGAATCCTTTCTATGTGTGCCTGGGTAGACTGTGGTTGTATGTGTATGAAAACAATTGACAGCGGGTGACAGATATGCGAAGAATTCCTAGAGGGCTTCGATCCTTAAGGAAAGCTCCTTGAGCTATTTTCATTATTTAAAAGCTTTAGACGTTACAACTCATCGTAAACTTAATTCTAAAGATTACAACATGATTTTGTAATAAAATTCAAAACCACTGAGATTTACCTTAAATGTAGAGTGGACATTGAAAAGAATCGAATTGAATGCAGAGCTTAGATACAGTTCGCATGCGAGTTGAATGCAGAGCTAATGTCTGGTGACACATACAATAGATCTACATTCAACTCGCGCGCGAACTATACTTAATACCTACTTACCAAAACTTTGATTTCGTTTTCAGTAAAAAGCTGCCTTTTACACTAGTAAAAAATGTTTATTGTGCTTCTTTTTTACTGAGTGATTAGTCCAGTTAAAGTACTAATTATTCTAAGTATCAGAATTGTAAGATGCTAATGCTAAAACACAAACAAAAAAACCCAAGAAAACCTATAAATCAAATTACTGTTATCTAGAACTGAATCTGAGTTTTCATACTGTGCTATAGAGAAGTTCTGATACATCCCATAGTATGAGTGAGCTTTGTTTAACTCAAAAATATACAAATATATCTCTTGCGGGAGGCTTTGGCCGTCGCTACTTACCACCCTAACTGTAAAGATGTACCGCTAAACGATTTAGCATTCCAGTACGATGCAGTATTAAAACCGCCACCAGGTTAGCCCGCTACCATCTTAGACTGCATCATAACTTACGAATGATCACAGTCAAGGGCTAATTTATAATATATTAAGGGCCGATTTTTCAATCCTCAGATAAGCGACTGGATAACTATCGTGAGAATAAAATTATATGACAGTTTATCACGGGATTATAGTTTTCAATTTTTCAATCACGTTTTTACCAAGGGATAGTGCTATCTATGGCCTTCACTTCACACTAAATATGTTCAAGCGAGATGAACGAAGACATATTTTGTTATTTTTATAGTGTCCAAAAAAATATATCATTCAATGCTTAAGACTGGGAAAGGGCGTTTGTTTATCGAATGACGTTTATCGCAAGAATTCATATCCTCGAATTTGCGCAATTTTCATTTCGTGTTTGGTTTTCTGTTTATTTTATTTTAAACAGGTTCCTACTTAAAAGTGCTTTCTTAAAAATATGGAGCAAGTAAAGAAACGTGAAAGTGCGTCAAACTTTCAAAAGTCGGAAGTAAACCTATTAACCTAACTTGTAACGAAATACCGGTCAATATCTATACTATTTATAGTCCCGTTCTCGTAGTTCCCGTGGGAACTAAAAAACCTCAATCCACGCGGATAAAGTAGCGGGCATCAGCTAGTTACAAAATAAAAAAACAGATGTCGTGACCAACACAGAAAAAGATGCAGCGTGGAACAAGTGTGGAAAATATGCATTGTTATCAATAGGTACCTACCACTAATGATCGTATATTGCGTACAAGGACGACACGGAATGAAAATTGATAATTCTGTATGAAAGAATAAAATTATAAACCTACTAGATAAACCATATAACCTAGAAAACGTAATAACAAACAGGCAGATAGCACTTTATTCGGCTCTCAAAGAAGCAAATAAATATATTCATCCATTACAGACTTTATTCGACAGTTAACTCGTATCTGTCTATTGATAAATACAAATTTGCGCTATCCACCGAATATCTACTATCTGGTCGTTTAACTGACGATTTAAAAATCGGCCCTTAAAAACAATAATGTAAAGTTTACCTTAAATTACAATACAAAACATGAACAAGGATAACTAACGGTTTCGAAAGCATAACATTCATAACCTACATATCGTCCATACATTTTTTCTATTTTATACGTTTGATGAACAAAACAAAAATAAGTACTTTCTTATTTGTAAGAAATTAAGGTTGAAAATACATCAACCAAGAAGTTAGAAGGGGGTAAAAGTATTGTTGTGGGCGTTAGGGAAAAGAATTCTAAGACCATTAGGTACATCTCATAAGACTATTGGTAATATTAATGATATACTGATACCAACTATGATGTAGCATTACAAAATGGTGAATAATAATTTCGTCAACTTGTGTTGATCGCACCTTCGTCTCTGTGGATTAAAGTTTTTGAATTGTGCGGGAACACTTTAATTTTCCAGGATAAAATGTACCTCTCATCGTACTAAGCAGTATTATCTTACAATAACAGCTTTACGTCACGTACCTTAACGTCCCTTAAATAAGGATTAGAATAGTAAAACACGAACGTCAACAATATTTAAACTATTGTAGTATGCCCATGATTTTTTAATAACAAAGTTCGTGCCTTCATACTTTTAGCTTTTTAAAGATCTGAGCTGATCAATATAGTACATTATGTCTGGATAGTATGATCATTATGATCAATCATTGGTTATTGGGTCAAGTTAATTCAGACAATGACTTCAATTTACATAGACGGGCCCTGTCAAACAAAGAATGTGGACTTATTTTACTAACGCCATCTAGTCTGAAAAGTGGGACAGCGCTATGGCGGGGACAAGGACAGGCTTATATAGGGGCATGCGCTACAAGTCAATTTTTTTTTATGAAAGGGCCCATCTTGTACCTAAATATATATCGATGGAGTCAGACCAAAGTATCTGACATGGCTCAGCGAAGCGAATTTGAAGTGGCAATGGGCCGGGCCGCGTGGCAAAGCTTGGAGGACCGATATTAACTTAGGTTTCTCAAGATTCTGAAAGGCGATTGGCTATTTCAGTTATTGAAAAAGTTAGTAGATATGACTTCAGAAGAGGGGTCGAAGATTCGACTCCCAGGAATACACCACTAACTTTTAGGACTTAAGTGTGTTTTAAGCAAATGTTTTTTTAAATAAATAGGCTAGCGCTTGGCTAATAAGGTTTGTATAATGAAGCTATTATATGATTTTGTTAATATTATAGTGTCAAAAAAATGTTATAGAATGAAGTTGGTAAGCTTAAAAGAGGCGTCTTTAACCTGCTAAACTGTTTATGTATTATATTTCTGTTTTACCTAGGTTTGTAGGACTAGGCTATAAACTATGTATATACAATCTATTAAATAATAAAGACATGTTTTTTTCTACATTTAAAGGTACTTATTTTAAAAGAGGGGGGAGGGGAAAACGGAAGCCGGAAGGGCATTCAAATGCTGCAATGATGAAGCAAAACATTAGGAAACCTACATGACTGAAAATTCCAAAGGTGACTTTGGATTTTTTTTTTGTTTTTTTTGGTTTTGGTTAACTTTTTCATTTTGAGTGGAGACCCGTGTTCTGTAATCGGTGGTTGATATTACGTTGAAATGATTATTAATACTAGAACTTTATTGAAATGAACATCTTGATTGAAGTCAAGCAATGAACTTAAATCATCTATCCAGTTTGGATCGACTTTTCTGTGTTACAAGATTATAATACATCAGTGTTTGGACCACAGCATCCCACACGACCCCGTTCGATACAATATAAATGAATGCACCTATTCCTGTTACCCATATCTCATTTTGATTAATTGTCTTACGTTAGTACACGTATTGTTGGTGCTGTTATCTTGTGAAGATTTAGTTGTAATGTCTTTTTATAATGTGGGCTAATGGTATGTGGGGTGCTTGGTCAAGTTTTGTTCCTTTTTAGTTCAGTCTATTTATCTTCAACTTTGAATAGGAAAGTGTGTCATTGAACTTTTGATACTTTTTGAGAATACTCAGCCTTCTGTTACAACTTTCAACACGTTAAATGATCCAAATTTAGACGTCTTTTTTTTCATTTAAGATTCGAAACATAGGCATAAATATTGTTAACTAGATGATGCCCACAACTTCGTTCGCGAGGATTAAGATTTTTGATTCCCGTATTAACTCCTCAATTTTCCGGGATAATGCCTATGTCCTCCCCCGAGATACAACCTATCCCTGTGTTCATCAAAATCGGTTAAACAGGTGGGCCGTGAAAGAGTAGCAGGCAGACAGACAGACAGACACACTTTCGCATTTAAAATATTAGTATGGATATAGAAGACAAACAGACATTTAAATTACTGTTACTTAAAAATTTGTTGTTAAACGACATAAATTGTAAAAAGAAAACGAAGGACAGACTTTCGCATTCATAAAATTACTTCATTGTTCGGCTTGAGATATTCTATCAAGTTAATTTATAAAATAGTTCAATTATTACATCCTCAGCCACAGCATTAATTAAAATTCATATAATTATAATATAATAGTAACCATTCAAAGTAGAACTTAGGTAAGCACTTCTGAAACTGTTCTCAAGTCTATGAACATCACATCGAACTAATTTGTAAACTTTAATTGAATTTTAACTTAAAGAACTAATTTAAATAAGCAAGTTTATGCCAACGTGCTTAATATAAACTTTGTTAATAGTGAAGTTATTATATAGAATGGACTTTAAAATTTATAGAGACTAAAATTTCATTATGTACCATCATTCACTTTTATGTAAAACTGTAAACAGTTAGGTTATTGAAATTTGACTGCGAAAGTCTAACTTTAAACAGAGAAATAAACTTCTAAATAAAGTAGTATATTTCAATTGAAGAACATTTTTTCTGAGTGTAACGAATGATGTACATCAATAAATGACGCAAATATTTGCTATGCAATATATCAATCCACTTTTCTAATCTTCTTGTTTCAATTATCGGCAATAGAGTCATGTCATACGTGTTGTTACTATAGTTGAACTATAGTCGTGTCTTTAATTATAACTAAGGGCTTGCCATCTACTTCAAATTGGCAACTTTTTATCAATATTCAAACTCTTTATCAAAGTTATGAGTCAAACTCGCATCTATTTAAGAGCTTGTATGAATGGATAGTTTAAAGATTAAATGCTCATTATCTAAGACTTAGATATATAGCCCTCTTATTAAATAATGAATAAATTAATTTAGTTTTTTATGATGCCCGCGACTTCGTCCGCGTGGATTGAGATTTTTTAGTTCCCGCAGGAACTCTTTAAATTTCCAGGATAAACAGCCCTTGTGGGGTGATTGAGTAACAAACATCCATCCATCCATCAATCCAAACTTTCGCATTTTTTGTAAATATAATTAGTACTTAATTAATAGTTTTTTTATTTGTGTTTTTTTTATTTACCTGTTTAAACTTAAGATGCGATGCTCTGTTAATTATAACTGTGAATATAATATTTAAAAAATCTACTACCCAAAATGCCAATTTCCACATATTTTAACAGGATTCCTATTTACTTTTCTTATTCATAAATATCTTCAAAAGGCACTAAGAATTTTTTATTTCTTTTTAAAAAAACATTCCTACAGCTGCCAAGTAGGTACAACATGAAATCACACCACACGAACACATACTTACGTGCGTTAACTCGTAGCAATCGAAATGAATAATTAATTAAAATTAATTATTATAGTCATTAATTAAGTATGTGATACATATAGTATATTAGAATTAAAAGTAAGAAATAAATTAAAATCTAAATTAAAAACTAATTATATTTACAAAAAATACACGCCATCCAAGTGATCGTTAATGGGCATGGTGCCCAAAACACTGGCGCTATTACCTAGTTGAATGGCAAGGCTAAGCCGTTGGGCTAAATAAGCGCCAGCTCTTTGGTCACCAGAGGCGTGGATCAGTTTTTGGGACACAACATTTATAAAATTCTTCGTATCCGATGAACATGGGCCTAGAGTCTCAAAAGCAAGCGCCGTAAAAACGTAGTCCTTAGTAATGGCTAAGTATTTGCGACGCTTAAGCAACTGAGCAGATTCGGCAGCAGCACCCGCCTTTAGGCACGAGCCTGATAGATGGGACGCTGCCAACGTATCAACGCAGGTTGCATCCCACACCAGCACGACCCATCGACCACGGTACTATAGTCATCCCTTCCGGCCTCTTGCCGTCATCCCTGAACAAACCGGAGGGTTCCAGTTGTGCAGGGATGGAGGCAGTGGCCAGAGCGCTACGGACTATATCATTGAGAACACCGTGGCGATACAAGCGGCCTGCGCTCCGAATGCAACTGAGTCCCTGGTAACCAAACTGATCTACGCGGCTGCCACAAGGACAGTAATGAGGCTCACATACCTTTATTCCCAAGCGTAAGCAAACTGCCACACGAAGCGCTGTCCGGTCGAGAATCGTTCCCAGGCTATGAGATGGCAGAGCGTGAAGCCAGTGACCTGACTCTTTTTCGGATACGGCTAAAAAACGTAACGTGCGCTATAACAGAATTTAATAAATTATCTCAAGCATTATTGTGCAAAGAAATTAGAAGAAACCAAAGCACTGTAACTATTTAGCGGGCCCACGCTAACTTGGCTAGCTTCGACCCCGTTTTTAAATGTGAAAGAAACAAAATAGCGTGTTTGAATCAGCATTTCGCATCCCGCTAATGAGTTTCCAATGCAATTACTCGAAATGTTTTTCAACTAAAGCTAGTTCAGTGTCCTTACCATAAGATTTTCACATCGACCGACACGACGTTCAAAGTATTCGAAGCTCGAGCGTTTTTGGCGTCAGAGAGAAATGGAACCAAATTGGAATAATTTAAATAGTAAATACCACCAACCGTGTACTGAAAGTACAACCAATTTTACTGAATCAATCATAATAATTTTTCAGAGGCCGAGTTAGGTTTAACCCAGCAATAAATTTGAAATTTTAGCAGGAATTTTATATGAAGTAGCAGCTCTCTGGCGTATGGTACTATTATTATTACATTCTGTGACTCTGGTTCAATAGGAGAACCCGGCGTTTCTGTAATCGGGCCTGGATATGCTGCGCCTTTTCATACTGTTACCATAATTGCAACAAATATTCAGGCAAATAAATACATTTTAATTTCAATTTAGTATTCAAACTTGGTTCATTGTGCACTTTTTGAACGTCTCTAAAATAAGCATAAGACTCAATGGTGATAGTTAATTATGTACGATATCACGAAATTTAATTTCGCTACGTATCCGCTTACAGTGCTGACTGTGGGTGAATGGATGAACTTGAGCTCTAAAATAAGGCTGATAAGGTTAATTTTACTTCGCTCGAATACGCTCGTTGGTATGTAAAAACATCATGTGGTAAGGGTTACAGTAACTACTGGTAGCTTGGAAGTGGGTCGTGAAATGAACTGATGGATCGCTCGAACACGTGTACCGATGAACGATTTATAAAGGTTAAAAGTTAGGTTTAAAATAGTTTTTCCAACTGCATGACCATGAACTGAACTGGCCTACGTACTTTGAAATTTAAGTTAACTTCATAAAAAGAGTTGCCGATAGCCAACTTGAAGTTGGGATTCCACGTGGATATATTATGCTACTAGATGATGCCCGCGACTTTGTCCTCGCGAGTTAAGTTTTTTTTCCGCAGGAAGAAAGTAGCCTATGTCCTGTCCCCGGATCCTGGGTCCTGTCCCTGTTCAGATAGGTCCTGTCCCTGGACCCATCTGAAGATATACCAAATTTCATCCTAATCGGTTGAAAAGATGGACCATTAAAGCGTAGCAGGCAGAGAAACAGATAGACGTCCGTCTATCTGTTTCGGAACAGATACAGATGGAAGACATAAGCAAAATTAAAAAACTTCATGTAACATAAAACATACCACCATCGCCTTAAGTCGTATTGTTTTAATATTGTTGACGTTGGTGTTTAAGAATTATAATCCTTATTAGGGACGTCAACTTACGTGACGTAAAACTGTCATCCATACTAATATTATAAATACGAAAGTATGTTTTTCTGTCTGTCTGTCTGCTACGCTTTCATCTGCTTAATCCATTTTGATGAAATTTGTTACAGGGATAAGTTGTATCCTGGGGAAGGACATAGGCTACTTTTTATCCCGGAAAATGAAAAAGTTTCCGCGGGAATTAAAAAAACTAAATCCACGCGGACGAAGTCGCGGGCATCATCTAGTTTTGAAATAATACTGCTTGAAGCCATGGTAGTGACCCCACTATACTTAAAGAAGCATTATTTCATAAAAATAACGAATAATTAAGTACTCAGTTGATAAAAAATTAGCTTTTCAATTAACCTACAGTCAATACACACACAATGTAACAAGCCGACTAATTTGCTGTCCATGTGTCATGGCCATTAATGTTATCGCTGTATAATCTAGTTTTAACAACGTGGCATTCAGAATATTCCGGAAAAAGTTGTAAACACTGTCCTTTTTACGTACCGACTTTGTTCATTTATGGATGTTTATTACTCAATCACGCCAGAACGGCTGAAAGGATCTCGATGAGTTTTGGCACAGAGATAGATTATAGTCTGAAATAACACATAGGCTACTTATTATCCCGAAAAATTAAAGAGGTTTCGCGAGAATCGAAAACCTCAATCCATGCGGACGAAGTCGCGAGCTCCCTTATTTTTCCAGATAATATATAGCCTAAGACACTCACAAATAATGAGGCTTTCTATTGGTACCAGAATTTTAAAAATCGGTTCAGTAGATCCAGAGATTACCCCCTCACAAACTCACAATTCACAAACTCACAAACTTTACTTCTTTATAATACTATAATATTAGTATATCTACTAGCTATTGTAGCCTATGTGTTATTCCAGAGTATTATATAATCTATCTCTGAGCCTTTCATTTAGATCCGTTCTGCTTTAATCCTGGCGTAATTGAGTAACAATTAACAAACACCCATCGATCCAAACTTTCGCATTTATAATATTAGTATAGATTACTTTTTAGGAAATCGGTCAACATTTTGACAATATCTCTTTCTTTTATTACTATTTAACCAAATAACCTTAGGAGAAGCTAATTAATTCCCTCCAATCAATGGAGCGCAAAATGCCCCTTCCATAATCCAAACCCTTCAACCAATTGTTTATTCAAGCAAATCGGTTTACAGTGATGAGAAAAGCAGCAGATTATATAAATCTTACTAATATTAAAAATGCGAAAGTTTGGATGTTTGTTACTCAATCACGCCCCAACGGCTGAATGGATCTGGCTGAAATTTGGCACAGAGATAGATTATAGCTGGAATAGCACATAGGCTACTTTTTATCCCGGAAAATTAAAGAGTTCCCGCGGGAACCAAAAACCTTCAACCCACGCAGACGAAGTCGCAGGCATTCGCTAGTATTTCTATAACTATGCCTCGGCCTCATATGGGCTGTCTAGCCTTATGTTATGTATGTTCTTTACAGCATTTACTTATGAAGTGTATACGTAAAATTGCAAAAAACGTCAGATTGCAATCTAACGCTTTTTATCTCGTTATATTGTAAACTGTCGACAGATTGTGAACCGTTCAATGTTCTGATGTCAATTTTTGAAATATTCATTGTATTCACGTTTTATTGTCTCTTTCTTGTGGGTTAGGTTAGGGTTCGACATAAATAATCAGGTAGTGCCTTGATTGAGTAAAACCTTAAACATCCGTCATACTTCAAACTAGTTCACATTATAAGACGTGTGACAGTGTTGCGTGTTGGTGTAACGATTGTTGGTTTATTGATTTGTCCTTCAAACACACCGCAGCAGAGTAATGGATCGAGATTTTTGGCATGGATATAGTTGAAGACCTGTAGAGTGACATATGCTTTTTATCTCGGAAAATCAAGGAGTTCATCGGGTAATATAAAAAACTTGAACCACGCAGACGAAGTCGCGGGCATCATTGCTCTTATGTGTCAGTAAAGTGAAAGTGAAACATTAAAGACAATATAGCACCATACACCAACAGATGTGCGTAGGTGCGTATTGTCTACATTTGGGTCAAAATGTTCTATTGTTGTTGTATATAGAAAAATGTTGTAATAAATAAAGTAACAAGGAGTTTTGACTAGTATGACGGCATGCATAAATTAATGTTTGATGTTTTTCTAATAGAAACAGCAGCATAGGTACTTTAAATTGTGGGTGTCTTACTTGATGTACCACTACAGCCCGTTATAGTCAAACTGCTGGGTCAAACACAGGCTTCCACTCTCATAGGAGAGAGGGAATTAGAACTTGGACCACCACGCTGCGCCAATGCGCATTGGCGCAGCGTGGTGGTCCAAGTTCAAGCGACTATTATCATGTTAGTGATAACAATTGGGACCGACGGCTTAACGTGTTCTCCGAGGCACGGGTGTGAAACACCGCCAACTTCTTAACTCTTAGTGCTGAGAATTTCTAGTCAGGAAAAGCCCATCACTTAATTATGGCCAGACCTGGGACGTCGAACATGTTTACCACAAAAAAAATGGTAAACTACATAAATCTTTTCCAATTTAATAAATACTAGGTGTTATAAATGAGAAAATTGACTTGTCTGTCTGTCTGCTACGCTTATACAGCTTATCTGTTCAACTGGTTGTGACCGAAATTTGGTTCAGAGATAGGTTGCAACTTGCATCCTAGGAAAGGACATAGTCTAAAACCCGGAAAAAGAAAGAGTACCCACGAGATTTTTCAAAAACCTAATTCCACGCCGACGAAATAGCGGGAGTTATCTAGATATATAAGTACCCATATTCCCATATTTCTGAAATGAAAATGACATATTTTCTTCTCTTCCCTGTGTCAAAGTTAGTACATTTTTAACCGACTTGCAAAAAAAGAGGAGGTTCTCAATTCAACGCGTATTTTCATTAAATAGTATATTGTGTGCTTAGGGGTGCAACACAACTGGCATTACCCGAAATCTGAAATTGTGAAATACACACACTATTTTTCATAATCTACCCTGCATTAAACGTGCGAGTTTTATTAAAATTGTATTTCTTATTTATTTTAGTTGCTAGGTTGTTGTTTACAAACATCATATTATCTGTCAATTTAGATAATGGGTAAAATGACAATTAAAAAAGTTTGAAATAAACAAAAGAAACTCTGACAGGATTGAAAGGAGAGCTGCTACGTCATGCAGCCCTCACTAGCCTGCCTTAGGGCAGAAAGTGATGGTTTTCTACCCGCTGAATGACTTTCTATTCGTCTGAAATTGACTAGCTTCAGGTTGCTCAACAGGCATTGAAGCTCGCATTCAATGCAGGTTATATGAAAACACTAAAATTGTAGAAACTAAAACCTATCCTGATTTATATTTCTTCATTTGTGAGTAAAATATTTTGAAATTGATAAAGCTTACAAAGTACTGTTATTTATTCAGTGTACACATGAAACAACTCCATGTAATATGTATGGATGATCATCAATCAAAACTCAAAGAACGTCGACCGCGATTCTAAAATTGTCAATATTAATTCTGAACTCGTACAGTTAAAAACAAACATTGTTTAAATTATTGGAACAAAACACAATATCGACTAATGCTGATCGCTCATTAGAGAAAGCCGCAAGAGCCAGTCTTTACCATTCTTCAAAAAAAAGGAGCAGGTTCTAAGCGACTTTTCCACAATATACTTTTTATTGTATCGTGTACTATTATACTTAGCACGAAAAGGTTTTCCTGATATGAAACTCTGTAGCGAGTAAACTGTAAATGGAATATGAACGACATGCTAGAAACTAAATCTGGCCCGGATTCTTGCGTTGTGAGAAGGAAAATATAGTTGAATCCTGTATCATCAGAAACTCGACAGCTTAGTTAGTTTTACAAAATGCTTGATAGATTGTTTCCCGTTTTTCGATGCAAAAAGAATTAACCCTTTTGTTTCGTTAACAGCACAGCTAAATGTGCGACAAGTTTCATTAGATACGTCGTGACCTAGAAGTGGATCATTTAACATTGAATGGGTATTTCACGTTTCGTTAGAACAAAGCGTTTACGAAGCGATGCGCGTGCGCAGATGGATACTATGAAATCGATGATATTATAGCTACTTGTTATGTTATGCTTCTATAAACTACAGTTTATTTATGGCTTATTCCACTGTGTTTCAAAAATTAACTAGTTTTGTAGTTTAAAAATCTTTGCCAGTTTAGTCAAAAATCAAATAATTTTAGGAAATTGTTAAATATGCCTAGGTATTTGTCCATTTGTCCAATCCAAGTCAAGAACAAACTGTATGGGAATTCATTTGTTTGTGTGGAATTGTATTGATTGATTTGTAATTTGTTTGTCTAGAGATAAGAATCGATTTTACTGACAAAAATCTTACAGTCATGCCTACCCTACATTTTATATGTTGCTCAAAGTTTACACAAGCGCAACAAAGTCAACACATCTCAAATCAGCTATTATGGACGCTAGAGCAGAAAATGGTTTTGTATACTAGCGAGATTATTACGGCTTATATTATAGCGTAATATAGCAATATTGTGCATTTGTTTTTATATTTTGGGAAAATATAAAAAAAAAATTTAGGGTTTTCTATGGACCTTATTATTATAATATGGATTCTTGAAGCTATGACTCCTATATTTTAAATTACCTTATTCTTACTTTAGAGGATTAAGATTCTACTTTGAGTAATAGGTACTCTTACAATGATGGTAAATGTATTATAACAAAGGCTAAGATAATGTGATCAGTGATATCACAAAAGAGGTGAAGCTTAAATTTGATACGAAGAAATATTAAGGCTTAGAACATGATGTAAACAAGCCTATCAAAAGCTCTTAGTCCTAATATCATCAAGTTTAAAGAAATTTTATTCTTAGTACAACAGCAATAAGATTCAAAATGCTTCACTGAAACTGGTAGGTAATGGAAGATCTCAAAAATCGATAGAGTGCAATATCGATGTACCTACTTACTCGGTGCTAAAAATCGGTTTGTAGTCTCAGCCGCGTGTGATTACGTGACATTACCGACAATGCCTCGTTAAGATGTTAAGATCGTGCAATAGGTTGTTCGTATTTTTTATATGATACATGAACGGAATTATTGATAAATGATGGACCAGGTTAATTTTACAAGTGGTTTCTGGGAATAAGATGTTTTAGTAACTTCCAAAACAATGTCTCTCAAATTCTTTATTATACGTATAGCTTTGTGTAGAAATCATGGCATCAAGCTGTAAAAGTACAGGTGATCAATATCGATAATATACAATAACACTTGTTGTTTCCATGACTGTAATGTATTTCGATGTATATCAATTAAATAATTAATATAAAAAATGTATCAAGCATACTTTCAGTAATATAAAAAACTAGCTAATGCCCGCGACATCGTCTGCTTGGATCGAGAATTTTTGGTTTGTGCGGGAACTCCTTAATTTTCCGGGATAAAAATGCCTATGTGCTATTTCAGCCAGATCCATTCAGCTGTTGGGGCGTGATTGAGTAACAAACATCCATACATCCATCCAAACTTTCGCATTTATAATATTAGTAAGATGCGTTAATTTACTAATCTAGGTATATATTTTATAATCGTACGTAAAGAGTAAACTCCAGTCAGGCGTCGGAGCTGGCACACATTTTGTTTGTCTGATCCGAGACTAGAACCTAGGGTAATAATTTTGGTCGAAGAGTCTAGCTTGCTTTTCTAGTGAGCTACAAGAAAACCAAAATGGTTGTGAAAGGTTCCTTATAGCGTCAGCTTCCTATCCTAACCCAAATCAGTGTTCATCAGAAGATCTGGATAAAAATATTTTCTCAGACATTTTGAGTCGTATTAATGAGATTAAAATTGAGGAATTTATAAAAGATAAGTACTGTAACTATAAAAACATCATCAAGTATTTTTAACTTTCAAAACCGAGTCAAAATAAGTAAAAAGCAACCTAAATCTAATTTCCATTCAAAGGAGGTTTCATACTGCATATTGAAGATTCTCCGAGCGCGAAGTTTTCGAAAAAGCCTTATGTTTTTAATTCGTACCTCAAACTCTCTAACAAACTACAGAATCCGCCTAAATGTTTTATTTTGTTGGCTGAAAGCGTCTGAGTACTTGTATAGAATGTTTAGGGCTCACGGAAGCTGAGGCAACCGTACAGCTATCACACTGACTGGCAATTGAAGAAGTGCTTTGTCCTTAATTTATTTGTACTTAATAATTCCCCAATGTATACTTGTGTCAATTATGTACAACTTTTCCTATGTACATGATGTAACTACCTATAAATTGAATTGTTTGTTACCTATTGCGCCATTCAACACTTTGTATACCTACTACTTGTAATTATGTTGGTAGTTCAAATAAATCAAATAAATAAATTTTGAATGACATCCATAACCATACTAATATTATAAATGCAAAAGTGTCTCTGTCTGTCTGTCTATCTGTCTGTCTGATACGCTTTCATGGCCGGTTTTGTTGAAATTTGGTACAAAGATAGGTTGTATGTATCCTGGGGAAGGACACAGTTTACTTTTTATCCCATAAAATTAAGGAGTTAAAAAGTAAATAGCACGCGGATAAAGTCGTGGACACTTTCATTTTATTCGGTAGCGGCAATGTTTAGACAAGGTTGTCGATTGTTTCGTTCCGTTCTATGTGAAAAGTCCTTAAGGAAAGAGAATATGCGGATGGAAGGTAGAGATCACATTGACCGGAACTATTAATAGTTTTGTCTATTTAATGATCTGACTGGATAAAATAATTAATATAATATTATTAATAATAACTTATTAATGAAACAAAAAATATTTGCAATCTAATCAATCCATTCGTTTTAGGTCACTTCGCATATTATATAAAAGATCATTGGGTCACTATTCACTACAATGCCACAGACAGACACACATGTATAGATCTTGCTGTCAAAGTCATAATTTGACAGCTTGATGACGACCTCCCTGGCGCAGTGGTGAACACTGTGGTTTTATATTGGAAGTTCCCGGGTTTGAGGAATTAGTAATAACTTTTCTCTGGCCTGGAGTTGTGGGAGACTACAGCAGTACCTAGTTACCGATCCTACCAGCAAAACGTACCAGAACGCCAAGAGATTTGGCGTTCTAGTATACGATTCCGTGTAGAAACCGATTAGGGAATTTGGTTTTATATAGCCGAATTCTACTTAACAGGTTAGCCCACTAACATCTGAGACTCCTTCATCATTTACCATCAAGTGGCAATATCGCAGGCAAAGGCTTAAATTGTACTTAGTGAAATAAAAAAAAAGTTTCTAAAAATAGCATCGGGAATAAACCTCTGTCGCCTTACCAATACATCCTCAGCCTTATTTATTCGCCGTTGCAGCTCTCAAGTAAGACAAACTTGGCTCCGTACAAGAAATATACATTTTCTTTCGAAAACAAGTTTTGTGGGTCGCGGCGTGCGCTGATTTTGCCACACTTTGTCAATAAGTAAATACTAAGTATACATACATTTTGTTATTAAACTAGGTTTTATTTTCATTAAAAATAGACTTACGGTCTAGCCCCACTTGAGATGCACGGAGCGGCAAATATTATTTGTATGAGTTTATACGGTGCCGACTCGCGCAGTGCAACTCCATGCTGTGGGAGTTTTAGTGGAACTGTAGGCTGGTTGAGGTATAGCAAGACTTGTGGCACAGTCATTTAATTTATAGATACAAGGAAAACACGTCTTAGCTCTGTGGCAGTTTTTGAGGTAAGAGAGACAGTCGTTCTATAAATATATTAAGAGACAGGGTGAATAAGCCGTGAACGAACTGTACATAGAGTATAAACATATGTGCAGCGCCTCTGTAGTGGAGCTAGCCTTTTACGCGTTTCCAATGAAGAACAAGCTTAATCTTACTTTAAAGGAGAAACGGAGGACGGCGAAAATGCATGTATTTTGGGACCCACTGAAAAGGGTAGCGTTCATCATGGAAACTTAGTAATAATTGTAGAACGTAACAAAACTAAGAAAAAAGCAAATAGTAAGTAAGTCTAAAAATGTGGGAGAAAAAAGATACACCTAAAAGTAGAATATAACCTAAAAATTATTAATCAAAAACTATTTCTATCAATAATCTGCATCAGTATTAGTATGAATGAGTAGATAGGTACTTATGCCTAGTTATAATTAGGTAGGTATCAAAATAGATCTCTTTTGCACCACTGGTACCTTTATACGGATTCTGGCCAATGAATTCTTCGACACCTATAGCCCAAGTTGAAGTGATTCGCTGACCAATAATTCAGATTGTTTTCCCATTCTATAGCCTGATCTTCCTTACATTAAGCGTTTTATTCCTCTATATACTTTGATTAAAACGTGCATTAAGTACTTATTTACTTTTCCTATGAGAGCTTTTTTCTTTCTCTTTTTGGTTATCCAAATCCATGAGAAGGAAGTCGCGGGCATCAGCTAGTGTCATATAAGTAGTGATCACTGATACTGATAAAATCATTTACATAAAAATTAAAAAGTATCGATACGATTAGGTATCGATACTTTTAAAGTACTCGTGTTAGTATCACAAGACGATAGTAATATTAAGACTACTCATTTCAGTAGGTATCGATGATACATCGATGGTGTCGGAACATCCCTACAAAAATAAATAATAATGACAAGTGTTGTCATGTCAACAAAATCTATGTCAATTGCGTTCAACTAGTGCAAGATGACTTATTGTTTAATAAATTATAATAATTTCTTTCTTTTGAATCCCGTATCTCAGAGTCTCAATATTTTTTATATAAACATCATATAAACATAATTATGATTATAAATAATATAAACTTGTACTTGAACGATGCCACCTTAATTTTTAAATTATGTGGGTCCAATTACGCCATTGTTCTTTAAAAATTAAGGAGTGCCCACGGGAACTAAAAAAAAACTTATACCACGCGAACGAAGTCGCAGTAACAGCTAGTTCGCTATAATCCGCTAAAACAAAGAAATCAATATATTACAACGTGCCCATATATAGAAATCTTCTTACTTTTACCAATATTGTTATTCGTCAAATTATTTTGATTAGGTATATCTATACATATCTGTTAAATTATACTGTATATAATATATCAGATTGTTGAAATTTTTTCTGTATTTTTGTTGTCATGCCTTTATTAAATTTTTCGAGTGACAGAGTTAGATCATTGTATGCAAGTATGGTCGATGTATGCAAGCGATGAATGCTTAACGCACGAACAGATATTGATGAGACTTATAAACAAACGACATCGACACGATATTACCCGTTGTCCTAGGTGAGAGTGACGCGATACGACTCCGTAGACGACTCACAATCATCTATGCGACAACGTAGGCCACGTTAAGGGTCAGCTATTGTTTGATAGGTTATACTAAATCTCTTGTACACGATCTGAATACGAAACTAAAATGACAGCTCTTTATCTATTATTGTCCCTATCTTAATACCGTAATGCATTTTCTCGAATAGCTTTTACCCGACCAAGCAGGAGGTGAGGTTGTGTATTTAATTTAATTGTTCGTCTGCCTTGTAATAACGTTGGCTATATGCCACACTCGATTATAATGTGTTGTCTCAACTAAACCAAACGTCCCCCGTTTTCCAATCAGGAAAAAGTTTAGTAGATGACAACGTATCGTATGTCATGTAAGATGTCGCATCGTACACCTAAGTGGACCAATATTGCACGGTATATTCTAACTCTTTTTTACAACGCAATAAAACAGCGGGGCCCTCTCGTTGACTCTTTTATGAGGCGGTAACGAAGTATAAACTATGCAACGGCTTGTTTTGTTACCCGGAGTATAATAATTATTCATCGGGACACTTTATGTAGAACCAAACCAACTTTTTTAAGTAACAAAGTAACTGGCACAGTGCATAGGGAAAATAAACATACGATCTTCCTCCTTTTTGGTAAAGTCGGTTTAATTAGATGGCACTCCCTTTTAAGACTTTTCCCTTATAAGTCATGATTATCAACATTACTGTCTTCTCTTAAATCTTAGGTTGCTTGCAAAGTTGGCAGAGATCATCCGTCAGCGAGGCCACCATTGGTATCCTAACGGCTATCAATTTATTTTTTATTTATTTATAGACTAACGCTTGGTTGCAGCCAGACTTCACCTTTAGACAAGTTAGCAAGTTAAGACAGGCCTAGAAGATGCCTATTCACTACATACTAATTATTATCTATGTACTCCGCGTCACTCTGATTCTCCTACGGATCTCCTAATTTCCTTTTCATCACCCGCTGAGTGACCCTGAGCCTTCTTAACAGGCCCATAGTTAGCGCTCATGTTCACTGTTAACATTAACTGTTCGAAGACTTTTGTCTTTAGGCATTAATTTTTATGCCGTAACGTAGTTATTTTGTGCTTTCTTATATGTGTCGTATCAAAATGCAAATCACTTCGCAGTGATATACTTTAATTTAAATGCTCATGTTAGCGTGATATACAGACCAGTGATACAATAATTACATGGCAATAAACAAAGCGATCGGTTCCCAGTGTGCGATACAATCAGCTGTGCGCTTCAGGCGGCGCGTTTGATCTCTAAGCGCGGTCAGAGGAAACACTTATAAGAGGACTCCCGTTACACCGTAAGGTACCGTACCGTATAATATACACTAATGGGCTGAGCATGTGCAACGTATTGACGACCTGCGATCACATCCTGATGGACGAAGATCAATGGGAAGGCCAAAGCTTCGCTGAAAAGTTGAATGGGATGCCAAAGTCATCGGACTAAAAAACTGGAGCATGGGAGTCACGCACAGGATAGAGATAGATACAGAAATCGTCGTCGTCGTGCCACAAAGGGATGTGGATTTAATATAGCTGCCATACCCCTAATAGGAAACACCCTCCCCATTTTGGACTAAATCATCAGGTAAGATAGCAGTCAAAGGCAACTTGCTGTGGAATAAAAAAAATTACGGAGTTAAACAAAATAATGGTGTTTTCGCATTTTCTGTCCACTTATGCTGTCCAACCAAGATTTTTGCTCCAAAGAACCTTGACTAAACATTTTCCTTGAAAATTAGTTTTCTAGTTATGAGCGGCCCACATCAAATTGTGTTCATCTTAACTTTCTAAAAGTTGAATTATGATAACCGAAAAAATATCTCTTTAAATTATACCTACATTCATATTACGCAGACGATATGCATCGGTGTAAAAGGAGGTCAATGCCTATTTTTGTATCGCTTGACAGTTGGAATGGCATTGGAGGTGCATAGCCATGCCACGCGGGCTCATTATAATTACGATCCAAGATCTGATCATCTGGCCGTCTGGTTCAAATCAACTTTTTTTTGTTTACATATAGTTTGGTGAACTCGTGACCTATTAGGACTTTGCAATCCGAATTATTTTGAACAAGAAATTCATTACATGCCATTTTTAACCGACTTCCAAAAAAGGAAGAGTTTCTCAATTCGGCGCGTATCTTTTTATTAATGTATGTTACATTTGGTATAGAGGTAGGTTACATCCCGGGGAATTACATAGGCTACTTTAAACTATCCCGTAAGTGTTCCCGCGGAAATCAAAAAAATTCACAGATTTCGCAGTCCCCGCAAGAATCAGAGCATTGAAAATGAATACAAAAATTTCAGAAAAAAAAAATTTACCCGTCGCCAGCGGAGAGTCTTAATAAGACTCCCTAAAACTTATGAATAACATATTAGAAGTTGAATAATAAGAAATTTTTATTGAGATATACTGTCCTAAAATTCACAACTACATTACTTACAATGCATCTTTTAACACCATAACCATGACGATCGGTCAGCGAATTTACGTTTGCGCGTTCAATAGAATTACTTCCTCGAAACCTAAACGGGTTTTTTACGCTAACTTCCTTTCAAACTCGTGCTCAATTCGAGGTACGAGTCCTCCAATCCCGCACGGGTTGCGTGTTCAATAGAAGGCAGTGTTTGCCTTGATGCACGGAATCCGCGTTTGTTTGATGTGAGGTGTTTGATGAATAGGCAAGAAACCCAAAAAAAATATATATGGGTTATACACTTATAACGATTTATAAAAATGAAGATGTTACATGGATGGGCTAAGCCAGAAGACTCGTTTCGTCGCCCCTTCATTCAGCTTCACCTACTCGACTTTCGTTTAGCTACCGAGGTCGCCGGTTCGCTTCGCTCGCCACCTCCCCCCTTCGCTCTATTCGGTCTCGTAGGCTCACTCTATTCAGGACCTCCTTCGCGAGCTGGCTTCGCGCTTTAGAATAACACTCTAGGGGTAGGGCAGACAAGACTACGTGGAGTCGGGTTGTGCCGATTCAGTTTTGGGAGAGATCTACATTTTTAATAATATTATGACCCTTTTATAGCATGAAAAGCATGAAATTCACCATAATATACCGCCGCCAACGCTCCCAAATTCCCGTGCTGCACAGCGTTGTCAGATTGATCGCCTTGCATTGAATACGCGTTTGGAAGAAAATTTCGATTACAAAGCCGTGCGCGATTGTAGCACGAGTTCCTTAAATTGAACACGATCATCAATACCATGCGGGGTTTGAAGCAATGCTGCCTTCTATTGAACACACAAACGGAAATATGCAATCGTTCAAAAATCACTCCAGCTTTTGTTGATTCTTAAAAAAAATTAATCGCTTCTTCACAATTTAAAAAAAAAATATTGACCGAAAAAAAGTTACCAGCCGATTTTCAAAATTCAAACGCTCACACGTGTCTCAATAAATTCCTCAACTCTTGGTAGTATTCCCATCTCGATCCTCCCAAAATCCTCGGAGCTATGGGCAAAAATATGTCTCAGGCGATTTGTATCTGATAACCATTTTCAATGGTAAAAAATTAATCCGCGCGGGCGAAGTCGTGGCATCGTCTAGTTATTATAATAAAAGCAAAATCAGCTGATTTGTTGTGGGTTCTCTTCTCAGACCCAGGGCGCGTTTGGAACTTAGATTATCACCATAATTTTTTATAATAATTATGGTTGGATGTTCAAAAAGTGTACAATGTATAATTTGAATACATAAACATTGAATTGAAATCACCGAGTAAACAGAGCTGGGTACAGAATGCAAGATTTTTCACTTATAATAGATCTTCAGAAAATTTTCCGTGTTTTTATTTTTGGCTCTACCAATTTAGTTCAACTAAAAGTTATGTTTGTACTTCGAGTAGCCCTGCTTTCTACATTATAAGATTAGAATGTAAAAGTCATCATCTAAACTTTAAATGCACTTAACCACATGTGCGTACGCTTATTATAAGTAATTGCTTCTGTCTGTCCGTATTAGATGTAAACGTAACGAAAATATCTCGTCCAACTCGCCCTAATCGATGGGGCGTGGGGACAATTAGTGGAGACAGGTAGAATGGTACAACTTTTACTAATCAAACCTAACAAAGTTGGTTAAGTCGGTTATAGGGCTATTTTACTAAAGGTGACCGACATCTTAAGTTTTCTTTTGATTTGAAAATGGGTTTGTCTGTATGTTTAGATTTGTTATTTTACGAGAAAATGCATTTATTAGCTGAATGTTGCGATTTGTAACTTACCAGAAAATAGATGCAATCGTGTCTATCTTCCTATTGTTTCGACATTGTATGTTTGTCTATCTATCTATCCGCCTGTGTGCTATGCTTTCACGGCCCATTTTTAAGTGACGTCGAGTTAGGTACGTCATATAAAACTTCAATCTAATGTATACTTCTATACTTTAATATTATAAATGATGCATGATGGAAAAACATCCACGTTTGTTACTCAATAACGCCAGAATGGCTGACCATATCTGGACGAAATTTGGCACAGAGATTGATTTTAGTCTGGAATAACACATAAGCTCGGTTCCGTTTTTCAAGTGGAGCTACTTGCAATTTGGAAAGCGACTGAGATAGCAGAGAGTCTAAAATGCAAGACTATAAACATATTCTCAGACAGCAGGGCAGCTCTAGAGCTCATCAAAAATCTGACCTCTCTCCACCCGATAGCATTCTACACTAGACTGCAGATTGATAAATCAAAAGGTAAAGGCATAGACGTGCGACTACACTGGATTCGGGACCATGTGGGGACTTAGGGAAACGAGCGAGCAGATGAACTGGCAAAACGGGCTGCTAAATTCAAGAAAACTGCAGCTGATTATGACCTTCATCCGCTATCTTACGCAAAAAAAGCCATAAGGGAGCAGTCTATCGACCGGTGGAACACTATTTACAGTGAGGAAATAAAAAATTAACCATTACAATAGGCATGATGACTGATTTTGAAAAATGGTCAGATTATTTCGGAAGTATCTACTATATCGAAAAAATATCTTATTTCAGCAGAAAAATAAGGTTTAGTAGATAAAATTGGCATTTGAAATTTAAATTTTAAAAATCACGCCTAAACGCTCGCGGGTGTCATGGCGTCGTTTGTGACGTCACTACTGTTTTTACCAATGTACTCTAATGTACTGCGTGCAGTAAACAATAAGTCTTCGTACAACAATTTAGATATTTTGTGTGAATAATATGAATTCTAAAGTGTGTAAGTCGTGTGCGGTCCCCCAGTGTGATAGCACATCAAAATTAACTCCAAACAAGTTATTTATCTAAATTCTGCTATTTATTTCTGCGAAGATCACTTGACGTAAGGTTTTTGCTTTATTCTAATACTAGCTGATGCCCGCGACATTCCCGCAGGAACTCCTTAATTTTCCGGGATAAAAAGTCCATATAAATCTTCCTCTTGAATCATTCTATCTATTAAAAAAACCGCATCAAAATCCGATGCGTAGTTTTAAAGATCTAAGCATACATAGGGACAGACAGCGGGAAGCGACTTTGTTTTATACTATGTAGTGATGATGTTTTGCTCATAGCACAAATAACTGCAAAAAGTTAGATGCGTGCCAAGAATCGATCCCCAGACGCACCGAATAGGAGGCAGACGTCATATTTACTAGGCAATCACCGCTCATATTAAGTTATACGGTATAGTTTTAAAAAACAACATTTAACTAACATAACCTCTAATAACTAAGTACCATGAAGTGCTTAATATATAAAATAGCAGATTTTACGGGTTTAGGACCTATATATTATTATATTATTATTGTACTTACATGGAAGTTTTGACGTTGCGAAATTCTGCTAAACAAAAGTCTTTGTTTGATGCAAGATACTCAACCAACATCAACAAATCAATCCTGGGCAAATTAGAGCTAGTAGCTTTGGTAAATCCTTGATCCGTGGCTAACGATTTTTAATTTCTTGATTTTGGATTCGGTAAAACAAAGCTAGATTATGGAAATGATCTTAAGGAAACAAAAAAACATACAAAAATACTTGATAAACATTTAAAACACCTGTACTTATAGAGATTGTTTGCCGATTGTCAAAGCTCGAAATAAATTGTGACGTCATTCGCTTCAGTGGTGTTTTATACAATATAGCGGATTGCTGTATTTTATAGTTTTATTTTATCAAAATAAATAAAAATCTCACTCGAAATAGAAAAATAAATAAGTTTTTTATAATCCATGAATCCTATTTCATTACATAAATTCATAATTTCATTGATTCTTGGATACTGTCATCATGCCTATGTCACTGTCGCATATGCATTTTGCAAATACATACGACCAGGGGGTCTCCCCACACAAGTCCTCACTGGCCACGGGGGTTTTGGCCAATATTTACATCGATTTAAATTACGTGATCATCCCTGGTGCACGTGTGAACCCGGCGTGGTCGAAGATGTGGTGCATGTCATAACAGCATGTCCGCGTTCTGGATCACAAAGGCAGAATATTGCAGCTGAACTAGAATTAGATATTACACGAAACAACTTGACAAATTTGCTTACGCATAGGAATTATAGGAAGAAATTTATAAAATTTTGTGAAAGTGTCATAAAAGTAGTCGGTAAATCAAATAGTAGCACAGCAAAATGGTTGCCTACGATATTGTAGGTAAAGGGCAAAAAAAAAAAAGTTATAATTAACCAACTACAAATGCAGTTGTTCTGTAGTGTTGCTATTTGAACAAAAACCAAAGAGGGTTAAGAAGAAAGGAGGAAATCTTGTATTTACTTACGCAATTATATAATTTACATTTACATTTACACAATAGTACTGGACATATGATCAATTAATGAAAACTAATAAAATAAAAATAAAAGTACACAATCCTTTTTAATAATTATAACGATTTTGACAAATATAGACTATAGAGGATATAGAATTTTTAAGAGCTTATAAAAAATTAAATACTGACATACTAACTGAAACGACAAATTGACTATGAATCATTTTTGCATGTAATTAATAATAATTTTAATAATTAACATAACATTCTAATAATTAAATATAGTGCCGTATCTATTAATATTATTGTTTTTGTATTTTAAATTTTTTGTGTACAATAAAGTAAATATATTTTACTTTTACTTTTACTTTACATCCAACAAATATATATTTATTTTAATTAAATTTACACAATTGACGGAGTACTCAAATCTGGAAACAGTGCCGCTCACACGGAAAAAAAACACTTCCAATCTCACGACCATCGTGAGTTGGCACCCTTTTCAGAGCAAAATTCGCAACAAAATCGACACCTCTGACACAATCGACTCTGACTCAATCGATCCTCTGACACAATATCGTCAGAGGATTACTGGGTGCGAAAAAAAAAATTATAACCCCCTGGATGAAACTATATATTATACTTGGGAACTAGAAGACGAGAATATGCCAGGACAATGAAGATATACGATTGAAGGAGTCGGTATCGTTATTAAATAACATAATCGCAATAACAAATGGGGCGCCATTTTGATCGATGGCGGGGCCGCCCATCCGTTATGATGACATAGCGAAGTGTTGATTCCTATTCTGACCAGATACAGAATAATATAATGCATAATAAAAATTTGCTACAAAAACAAACTAAACTTGTACAAGTACTTTTGAATCGTCGAGTGAATCTACCACTGGTTCGGAATGGCATTCCTACCGAGAAGAACCAGCAAGAAACTCGGCGGTAGATCTTTTGAAAAAAATACTTTACAATTTAATTAATTTGTAGATACATAAGTAACAGCTGTCCTTAGCATTGCTGGAGCGAATTAATGCTCCTTTGTCATTTACGTAATCTTCAAATGATAAGCTTTTTTCAGAAGCATACTTTTAATGGACGTCTAACTTGTGTAATTTTGTTACCTTTTTTTGTACCTCGACCTTCGGACCTTCTTAAAGCAGAACGATGGAGTCACGAGCTTATGGCGGCCTATAGGGTTATATTTTTTAAATTCTAAAATAAGTTAAATGTCTTTTTGTTTTCAAATTTAAAATTAATACAGTTTTGTCTCGTTTCAGGTAAATCCAGCTGTTCATTGCCATTCATGCAGATAGCATTAGTAAATATAACTTCACTCATATTCATTTATTTATTTTGATTTGAGCTCCATGAATGTCATATAAAAATACTACAATTTACTCAATTAAGATAACAAAATTACGAAAATAAAGAATAAAATTAAACAAGATCATACAATTATTTAAATATTAAAAATAATTAAACAATATCAAAATAACAATTCACAAAATGTCATAAGATAAATAAATTCATAGTTTTGTGGGAAAATTGACAATTGGTGTATAATAGATCTATTTACATAATTGAATTGTAGAAAAACAGGTATTTTATGAAAAAAGTTATGTAGCTTCTATGATTATTGACCGATCGTCATGGTAATGGTGTTAAAAGATGCCTTAAGTAATGCAGTTATGTTAGTTTAGGGAAGTAAATGTCAATAAAAATTTCTTATTATTCAACTTGTATTTATGTGTTATCTATACTAATATTATGAAGAGGTAAATTTTGTAAGTTTGTGAGGTTGTAGGGGGTAATCTCTAGATCTACTGAACCGACTTTGAAAATTCTGGTACCAATAGAAAACCACATTATTTGTGAGTGTCATAGGCTGTGTAAATATATAATAAATACCCGAAAAATTATGTATTTCCAGTGGAAATTTAAAAAACTTATTTCACGCGGACGAAGTCGCGAGCATCTGCTAGATCAAAATAAAATATATTTTTTCGTAAATTTTTGTACTCATTTTCAATGCTCCGATTCTTGCGGGGACTGCGAAATCTGTGATTGTTTTAATATTATATGTATTCCTCCCTTGTTTCCTGCGACATGAGGGTCGAAGATTGTTCTAGGTCATTGCTTAATTCAGCTTCCTAGTTTGCATTTCTGTTTGCTCTTTAGCAAGTTAGATAATTTCTACATTTCAAAGCACATATTGTGACGTTAAGTATTACTAAATATCTATACTCTATTCTTGCAAATTTCTAGAGGATACTTGAAGAAGAAAGACGTAAAAGCTCTCCTGACTCATTTATTAACATGAACAATAAAAATATTACAGCGAGAAAATAAAATCACACAAGAACGACACGCAACGACGGGTGACAATGTAGTCCGCAGCAGATGCGCACGCATCCTTTTATAACCTCGTCTCTGACACCATCGTTACTTTTCTTAATCGCAGGGAATGTATTCCATTCTTAAATTTCATTTCTTTATCCTGAAACAAGTATCTTATGTTAGTAAATATCTTCAATACGGCCAGACTGACCCGAGACCGTCCCCGGGCTCCTTCATTTCAGCTCCTCTAGTCCAGCAGTGGCATTGCTTAGACTCCGTTGGACACAGACAGAATCTTGAAGTTCTTAAATGGCAGGCGCAACAGAAGCACCTGCAAGCCTCGGCACCACAGAACGTTGTTGGTTGCTGGCAACCCGGAAGATCATCTCATGTCCTTGTCTGCACCTGCGACATAAAACAACAAACTTCACATATCTTTTTACGGCCATTACCGAATACAACGCTTCAAATTTCAGAAGACACGTTAAGCGTATAAATAAAATTCGAAACGTTACGGCCACTGGTTAAGTCATTAAGCGCGACGTTAGCATGACCTAGCACGACAAGACAGTGGCACAACGTTTTACCCTAACTGGTAAGCAGTGTTAGAACCACTTGGGCCTAAGTCATTAAGCACAACGTTAGCATGACTTAGCCCGGCAAGACAGTCGCACGACGTTAGCTTGTCTGCCCGACACGATGAAGAGTACACATCTAAGTCATAGGCACGACGTTCGCATTAATTTAGTACGGCAAGATAGAGGCCCGACGTTAGCTTTTCTGCCCAGAGTGTACAGACAGCACAGGCCTAAGTCATTAAGCCCGACGTTAGCATGACTTAGCCTGGTTAGACAGAGGCGCGACGTTAGCTTGTCTCGTTGCGGCATCGTTGAGAAAAGTATAAAGAGCAACTTCATGGCATAAGACATAGGCGCGACGTTAGCATAACTTAGCCCAAAAAAATAGTGCGCTCGGCCAAACCTGAAACCAATCAGTCACCGCATCCCTGCACGCAGTTAGTCGCGTAGCGTCACACCTCCCAGTGTGACTAGCGAACACGCAGTGTCACGCCTCGCAGCGCGGCAGACGAGCGTGAAGTGTCGCGCACTAGGCAAGCGCGCAACCCTGCGCAACCAGCAGACGCGCAGCAGCAGGCAAGCGCGCAGCCCTGCGCGAGCAGCAGACGCGCAGCAGCAGGCAAGCGCGCAGCCCTGCACGAGCAGCAGACGCGCAGCAGCAGGCAAGCGCGCAGCCCTGCGCGAGCAGCAGACGCGCAGCAGCAGGCAAGCGCGCAGCCCTGCGCGAGCAGCAGACGCGCAGCAGCAGGCAAGCGCGCAGCCCTGCGCGACCAGCAGACGCGCAGCAGCAGGCAAGCGCGCAGCCCTGCGCGACCAGCAGACGCGCAGCAGCAGGCAAGCACGCAACCCTGCGCGACGTATAGACGCGCAGTCTGGCTCAGCAGGCAAGCGCGCAGCCCTGCGCGACCAGCAGACGCGCAGCAGCAGGCAAGCGCGCAGCCCTGCGCGAGCAGCTGACGCGCAGCAGCAGGCAAGCGCGCAGCCCTGCGCGAGCAGCAGACGCGCAGCAGCAGGCAAGCGCGCAGCCCTGCGCGAGCAGCAGACGCGCAGCAGCAGGCAAGCGCGCAGCCCTGCGCGAGCAGCAGACGCGCAGCAGCAGGCAAGCGCGCAGCCCTGCGCGACCAGCAGACGCGCAGCAGCAGGCAAGCGCGCAGCCCTGCGCGACCAGCAGACGCGCAGCAGCAGGCAAGCACGCAACCCTGCGCGACGTATAGACGCGCAGTCTGGCTCAGCAGGCAAGCGCGCAGCCCTGCGCGACCAGCAGACGCGCAGCAGCAGGCAAGCGCGCAGCCCTGCGCGAGCAGCTGACGCGCAGCAGCAGGCAAGCGCGCAGCCCTGCGCGAGCAGCAGACGCGCAGCAGCAGGCAAGCGCGCAGCCCTGCGCGAGCAGCAGACGCGCAGCAGCAGGCAAGCGCGCAGCCCTGCGCGAGCAGCAGACGCGCAGCAGCAGGCAAGCGCGCAGCCCTGCGCGACCAGCAGACGCGCAGCAGCAGGCAAGCGCGCAGCCCTGCGCGACCAGCAGACGCACAGCAGCAGGCAAGCGCGCAACCCTGCGCGACGTATAGACGCGCAGTCTGGCTCAGCAGGCAAGCGCGCAGCCCTGCGCGACCAGCAGACGCGCAGCAGCAGGCAAGCACGCAGCCCTGCGCGACCAGCAGACGCGCAGCAGCAGGCAAGCGTGCAGCCCTGCGCGACCAGCAGACGCGCAGCAGCAGGCAAGCGCGCAGCCCTGCGCGACCAGCAGACGCGCAGCAGCAGGCAAGCACGCAACCCTGCGCGACGTATAGACGCGCAGTCTGGCTCAGCAGGCAAGCGCGCAGCCCTGCGCGACCAGCAGACGCGCAGCAGCAGGCAAGCGCGCAGCCCTGCGCGAGCAGCAGACGCGCAGCAGCAGGCAAGCGCGCAGCCCTGCGCGAGCAGCAGACGCGCAGCAGCAGGCAAGCGCGCAGCCCTGCGCGAGCAGCAGACGCGCAGCAGCAGGCAAGCGCGCAGCCCTGCGCGAGCAGCAGACGCGCAGCAGCAGGCAAGCGCGCAGCCCTGCGCGACCAGCAGACGCGCAGCAGCAGGCAAGCGCGCAGCCCTGCGCGACCAGCAGACGCGCAGCAGCAGGCAAGCACGCAACCCTGCGCGACGTATAGACGCGCAGTCTGGCTCAGCAGGCAAGCGCGCAGCCCTGCGCGACCAGCAGACGCGCAGCAGCAGGCAAGCGCGCAGCCCTGCGCGAGCAGCAGACGCGCAGCAGCAG
Source organism: Erebia palarica (assembly GCA_964035005.1). NCBI lineage: Eukaryota > Metazoa > Arthropoda > Insecta > Lepidoptera > Nymphalidae > Erebia > Erebia palarica. The sequence continues at coordinate 18,395,899 of OZ035989.1, forward strand.
GCAAGCGCGCAGCCCTGCGCGAGCAGCAGACGCGCAGCAGCAGGCAAGCGCGCAGCCCTGCGCGAGCAGCAGACGCGCAGCAGCAGGCAAGCGCGCAGCCCTGCGCGAGCAGCAGACGCGCAGCAGCAGGCAAGCGCGCAGCCCTGCGCGACCAGCAGACGCGCAGCAGCAGGCAAGCGCGCAGCCCTGCGCGACCAGCAGACGCACAGCAGCAGGCAAGCGCGCAACCCTGCGCGACGTATAGACGCGCAGTCTGGCTCAGCAGGCAAGCGCGCAGCCCTGCGCGACCAGCAGACGCGCAGCAGCAGGCAAGCACGCAGCCCTGCGCGACCAGCAGACGCGCAGCAGCAGGCAAGCGCGCAGCCCTGCGCGACCAGCAGACGCGCAGCAGCAGGCAAGCGCGCAACCCTGCGCGACGTATAGACGCGCAGTCTGGCTCAGCAGGCAAGCGCGCAGCCCTGCGCGACCAGCAGACGCGCAGCAGCAGGCATGCGCGCAGCCCTGCGCGACCAGCAGACGCGCAGCAGCAGCCAAGCGCGCAGCCCTGCGCGACCAGCAGACGCGCAGCAGCAGGCAAGCGCGCAGCCCTGCGCGACCAGCAGACGCGCAGCAGCAGGCAAGCGCGCAGCCCTGCGCGACCAGCAGACGCGCAGCAGCAGGCAAGCGCGCAGCCCTGCGAAACCAGCAGACGCGCAGCAGCAGGCAAGCGCGCAGCCCTGCGCGACCAGCAGACGCGCAGCAGCAGGCAAGCGCGCAGCCCTGCGCGACCAGCAGACGCGCAGCATCAGGCAAGCGCGCAGCCCTGCGCGACCAGAAGACGCGCAGCAGCAGGCAAGCGCGCAGCCCTGCGCGACCAGCAGACGCGCAGCAGCAGGCAAGCGCGCAGCCCTGCGCGACCAGCAGACGCGCAGCAGCAGGCAAGCGCGCAGCCCTGCGCGACCAGCAGACGCGCAGCAGCAGGCAAGCGCGCAGCCCTGCGCGACCAGCAGGCAAGCGCGCAGCCCTGCGCGACCAGCAGACGCGCAGCAGCAGGCAAGCGCGCAGCCCTGCGCGACCAGCAGGCAAGCGCGCAGCCCTGCGCGACCAGCAGACGCGCAGCAGCAGGCAAGCGCGCAGCCCTGCGCGACCAGCAGACGCGCAGCAGCAGGCAAGCGCGCAGCCCTGCGCGACCAGCAGACGCGCAGCAGCAGGCGAGCGCGCAGCCCTGCGCGACATGTAGACGCGCAGCGCGGCTCAGCAGGCGAGCGCGCAGCCCTGCGCGACATGTAGACGCGCAGCTCGGCTCAGCAGGCGAGCGCGCAGCCCTGCGCGACATGTAGATGGGCAGCTCGGCTCAGCAGGCGAGCGCGCTGCCTGGCGCGTCCAGAACGCCTCACACCGTGTTGAGCGCCGAATATGAAAGAGACATACAACAGATAATGACCACACCACACACGTTTGCCACAGGTTCTGAATACCTTTACAAGCCATATCACATGAACCACATTTCGAGTAATAACTTCGTAACATATCCATCGAACGAAACTAACTTGAACAACATTCTCTAAATGTGAACAAGTAGAAATGTTCCTTTTTGGTGCTCTCTATAAATGTGAGCATACCAGCGGTCCTTTATCTGTGAAAGAAATACGAACAAACAAACCAGACTTTATTCTACGTACACAACTTTAACAAGATCACAAAACGACCAAAAATTAACAGGTCAAACTTCAAATAATTTTACACGAAAGTAAATAAACACAAGTAGACAAATAATTGACATGACATGACAATATGTCATGGCTGATATGCGCAGAACTGAATAAGAACCTGAACACCCAATGTTTACATCTTCTGTTTACACGGCAACCAGGCAACGATGACAATTAGACTGCAATCCAGTTTTTCAAAACATCAATTACCCAACACTGAGCCCTCTCACTATTCGCAAACGAAGAAGTGAACGACAAGCATAGTCAACATATGTGCTGTAACTATCTGAACTCTTACTCGTTACTTCAAACAAAATGATTGCATATCCGCATTCACGTCACTTACAACACATTCCGATTCAACACCCAACATTTGACCCCTGTATGGTGCACCCAGCGGCTGCAACATGACCGCCGGCTCATAGAACATGACAGAGGTTTTTCCAACAACGCACGCCTATCAGGCGATGGTGATATTAGGCGTAGCTGTCTGACTTTTCAAAGCACCTGACGCGAACTAGTATCGCGTCCACCTCATGCTTCAAACAACCATTATGACCAGTTCTACGACATTCACGCGATCACAATCAGGCATTCTTGCCTTCCTTCCTCAAGTATAGAATTATAGAATCAGAATAGCCGGTAGGATTAGGCATCACGTTGATACCGAATCCCACTTCTGATCTTGCAAATTTCTAGAGGATACTTGAAGAAGAAAGACGTAAAAGCTCTCTTAACTCATTTGTTAACATGAACAATAAAAATATTACAGCGAGAAAATAAAATCACACAAGAACGAAACGCAACGACGGGTGACAATGTAGTCCGCAGCAGATGCACACGCATCCTTTTATAACCTCGTCTCTGACACCATCGTTACTTTTCTTAATCGCAGGGAATGTATTCCATTCTTAAATTTCATTTCTTTATCCTGAAACAAGTATCTTATGTTAGTAAATATCTTCAATACTATATTATGTATCAACATTATTCTATACATATCCTTTGAACGTATCATAAGCATACCTATTTAAATTTAATTAAAGTAGGACATGTACAATACCTATCAGTGCATATACTTTTATATAAGTATATTTACCTACCTATATTCTTATTATAAGTTAAGTACTTTATTTTTGCTTTTAATTATTTAAGGGTAAGTTAGAAAAGGCTTACACTAATGTAGATTTGCCGAAGTAATTTGCTTAGACGGTTCCCGGTGTCTGAACCGTTCAAACCTCATCGATTCTTCTAATCAGATTAAATTGGAGCAGTTGTCATCTGACGCAGAAGGCCCCGGGGATTCACCCTTCATTGCTCGGAATTAAGTTATTGTCAAGTTTATTGCACTAATGCGGGGTTAGATCTACTCGTGCGTGTCGAACGGTAACGGTATATTCGGTTGGGGCAAATGTTGATCAAATGTTCTTGGAATTTCTTAACTTAAGTACCTACAAGGCAAGAGTGAATAGGCATTTTCTAGGCAAGCGCGTTCTAACCGAGACCTCATCGTTGCTTTGCACTAAGCATAATTTTCGTCAAGCGCAAGCCTATCTCACAATTAAAAAAAACTTTTGTTTCCCATATAAAAAAATATGGAGGCCTCTGGAGAGAGCGCCACAACAGTCCTCCGATTTCCTCATCCACCCTACTTCCGCCACCTTTTTAGGTCGTTCCATACTTCGTTAACGCCACCGCCGACCTTTTGACCTCCCTGGCGCAGCAGCAGTACTATTAATGTGGAAGATATCGAGTTCGATCCCGGGCGGGATCAATTTGAGAATTTATAATTTCTGAATTTTACTCTGGTCTGGTATGGTGGGAGGCTTCGGCCGTGTGGCTAGTTACCGTGTAGAAATGGATTAAGGGTATGGATTTAATATTTAACTGCCATACCCCTAAACAGGTTAGCCCGCTACTATCTTAGCCTGCATCATCGCTTAGCGTCAGGTGAATATGCAGTTAAGGGCTAACTTGTAATCAAAAAAAAAACGAAATCAGTTTTTTTGTTGAAATAGGTATACTTAAGGTAGGTTGTAGTGGATAAACAAAAAAACGATCGGCAAGAGAGATAGAGAGACAAAATTGTATATCCCCACAGCCATACATGACGGATTGGGATAGTTCCGCTCTATTAGTTCACAAATTGTGATAAATATCCCATAGATCTCCGCTCGGATATGACTTATTGTACTCAATGCCTTTCAATACATTAAGATTCACGAGATTGGTAAAAAAAGTTTGTCATTCTGTATCATTTCTCCTATCATTTTTATTTCTATGTTTAGGAGGATGTATATGGATATTATTTTTAAGGGGAGTATTTCCTCTTAGATATATTATTGTTTAGAATGCTCACAGCATTCTAAACTATTGAGGCCTAAAACCTCAAGGCAACCGCCGCACCGCTTCTCGACTGGAGTTATACTTAGCATTATTACCTATTCTGTGCATAAACTATGAGTGAAAGTACGAATTCATGTACTGAAAGAATTTATTACATTACATCTAAACTGTAATATTTTATAGAAGAAAAAATTGATTGTTTGATGTTTTGTAATGGATAAACTCAAAAACTCCTCAACCGATTTAAATATTTCTTCCACCATAGAAAGTTACTTATCAGCGAGTTATATAGACTATATTTTATTTAGAAAAAATTAGAGATCCCTACGAAAATTGCAATAATGTGAATTAAGTCGGAAAAAAGCTTCCGTGGCGTGCGCTGCGTAAATAGTCTGATAGAGCGACTTTTCCCTGTATTAAGTATCATACTTTGTTTTGAGCTCTTGATCGATGATAAGCTTCCTCTAATAAAAAAAATAAAAAAATTGCACATGATATAGTTCACTTACATTTTTTTAAAAGAATACACAGACAATTCCAGAAACTAGGTATCCCAAGGAACGCGTTTGATTAAGCGCGCCAATGTTATGGATACACTTAGCTAATACTCTTCAAGCAATTTGGTACGACAACGAGACGGTTACGTCGGGATTATGCGAGTTTCCAACTTGCACGAAGGTCCAGTCTCACGTTGAGTTGTCAGCTCGAACTTTAAACTGCTTTCTATAACTATTGAGTATTTGGTGAGGATTTTTAAGACATTGTCATCTCCATTTGACGTATCTCATTTAGGGCCTGTCTCCTTGATCTATTGTTTTCTTCAGCAGGGACTTTTGTATAAAAAGCCAAGATAAGATATGTTCCGGTACGATGCCGCGTAGAAGTTGATGAAAAATTGTAGCTTCGACACCTATGTGTTTTTTTCATGTAATTATAATTATTCATCATCAGATATTAACACTTTATGATGTGAGGACAGGACAAGTAGCTCTGGTTCATTCTATAGAAAATTAATATGATACTTTTATAGTATCATTTTACTTTTTCGTAAAACGTATAATTTCACGAGGTTTTGTTAAAAGCGCGCCAAAGTTATGATACACTTAGCGAATACTCTTCAAGCAATTTGATACGACAACGAGACGGTTACGTCGGGATTATGCGAGTTTCTAACTTGCACTAAGCTCACGTTAAGTTGTCAGCTCGAACTTTGTAACGTTTTCTATTGTTGGTTTAGGTAGAATGTTGTAGAAGATTTTGGGTCTAACTTTTTTAATTTGGGTCTTCCTTTTATTTCCTACTTTTATAAATTATATTTATTATGAAAAGTCCCGAATACCCTTGAATTACCGTAAATTATTAAGTCTCTAGTCACTACTTTTTCAAAATTTATACCAATATTATAAATGCCACCACCACCACCACCACCACTACAACATTAAAGCCACACTGCTGGGCACAGGCCTCCACTCAAATAGGAGAGAGGGAATTAAAGCTTAAACCCACCACGCTGCACCAATGCGGGTTGACGGTTTAAATGCGTCCAAGTAGGTATAAATGCGAATGTGTGGATGGATATTAGTTATTTAATCACGCCAGTACGGCTGAACTGATTTGGATGAAATTTGGCACAGAGATAAATTATAGTTTGGAATAACAAATTTTATCCCAGAGTTCCCCGGGAACCAAAAAACCTCAATAAGCTAGTAATTTAATAATATGTGTCTCTTCTCAGATTTTAGAGTCAGCGAGTTCCATTATCTGCTATACTTTATGATTATGAACAATAATTTTTCCCGCGTTAAAGTGTCCATTTGTTTTTTTTTTCAATAAACAGCTTTCTATTTGCAAGCTAGTTCGAAATTTAAATAAAATCTTTGATAAGTTACCTCCTTGGTTGCCATGTTTCGGAGTAAAAGATCGTTCCATTTTTAAATTACACGACAGATATGAATTTACTATGTAATTTATTTGGCCGCTAAACCACGACAGATATGGATTTTCATACAACTTTTGCCGGCCGCTGCTCGCATGTATTTGGCCAGTACGGCAAGTTTGATTTATTTCGAAGAAGGTTGTCAAAATAATGCTCAAACTGCCAAGCATGTTTGAGAAAAATAAGTATATTTACACAATATTATCCGCTACATATATCTTCAGCTTTTTCCTAAATTGCGAAGTATTATTACATTATTTAATAGTATCAGGGGGGTTACTGCCACTGTTTAAAGCACAATTATTTTGATATTGTTTCGCCAAAACCAACCATGACGTGCCCAAAAGTAAGCTTATTAAAACATTGTTTCCTAAGCAATCTTGTGGCGTCATTAAGCAAATCATTCATTCAATTCGTACCATGATGTGTTTTTTGAGAGCTAGCATTATTTTTTTACCTAGGATTTACGTAAAATTTAGCAATCATGAAAAAGTTACTTTCTTGCGACGGATCAACAACGGATTGACTTTACAAACAAACAAATAGGAAATTGTGAGGTTTTTCAAGTGAATATTCTACTGGATTCACTACAGCCTATTAACGTCCCACTGCTGGGCACAGGCCTCCACTCTCCTCCTAGGAGAGAGGGAATTAGAGCTTAGACCCACCATGCTGCTCTAATGCGGGTTGGCGGGCTTTAACGACTATTATCACGTCAGTGATTATAACCGGGACCGACGGCTTAACGTGCTCTCCGAGGCACGGAGGTGAAACACCGCCAGCTTCTTAACTTCGGGCTAGTACTGGGAATTTCTAATCCGAAAAATCCAATACTTAATTATGGCCCGACCCGGGACTCGTACCCGGGACCTCGTCGGCCGCAGTCAAACATGCTAACCACTAGACCAACGAGGCAGTTCTACTGGATTAAACTAAGTTAATGAGATATAACTTTGTGAAAGTGAGTTGTTTAATTTTGCAAATGGCATTATATTGAAAAATCAGGCACGCCTGGGTGAAGGGGAGTATGCTTGGAGTATTCCTACATGCTCAAATCAGAAATGAGGAGCCTCCAAATACCTAATTTAATACCAATTTCGAAGAACCGACGGATGTTTGGGTCGCAAGGTGCTTGAATGGCGGCCTCACACTGGAAAGCGCCCCACTAGGTGGACAGACTATCTCAAGTGTATAGCTGGGAGCCGCTGGAAGCAAGCGGCACAACACCGTGCCCTGTGGAGATCCATGCAGGAGACAGCAGTCCAGCAGTGGACGTTTCTCGGTTAAGACGACGACGACGAATACGAAAGGTATGCGATGACTGCGATCTCACCTGATGATTAGCGATGATGCAGTCTAAGATAGTAGGGGTACAACAGTTATTAGTAACTAGCTCATGCCCGCGCGTTTTTTGGTTCTCGCAGGAACTCTTTAATTTTCCTGGATAAAAGTAGCCTTTGTGTTATTTCAGACTATAATCTATCTGTTTTAAATTTCATCAAGATCCGTCCAGCCGTTCTGGCGCGATTAAGTAACAAACATCCAGCCATCCATCCATCTAAACTTTCGCATTTATAATATTAGTATAAAAGTATTGAAGAATTAAAATAATTCAAATGGCAAAGTGCTATATGTAAAAATAGATATATTTATTAAATAACAGTTATCTTTAAATTACAATAATTAATTCAGTCATATTTGGCATAACATAAACTGATTTAAACTATAATTTAAAATTTAATTGAATTAATAAAAGGATATCTATTGAGAAAAAACAATGATTCCAATATTGGATGCAGCGCTTGACTGGCCTGAGGCAAATTATACGAATTTGCATGTTTGCACTCGAAATATGCCCTTATTCAACAACTCTGGGCAAGACGGCAGCATTTATTGTTCTGGAAATAAACATAATACTCAATTCTATTTCAGAACAAACATTTAGGTATTATAGATTGTTTAATTGTTATCAAACTTGTTTCCATATAAATAAAAGTAAGAAAATCAAAAAAGCTTATTATTTTTTATCATTATTAATACTGTTGAAGGTTATGTAAATGATAGAAGCACTTGGGTTTGACTTGCTCCAGCTATGCTTAGTTTTGCAGTTACTAAATTAAAGTTTATGATTTTTTAAAAAGAGCAAACGCCGAGTTTCTTGCTGGCTCTTCTTAGAAGAAATCGCATAACAAGCTAGTGTTAGATCCAATCAATGATTCAAAAAGCTCTTGTAAAAGTTTATCTCAATAAAAACGTTTGTATTTTGAACATTTTAATATTATGTTTATTTTTCTTCGACATCTGCTGCAAAACAACACAAACCACTTGAAATGCACTGCATAAGTGAGCTGCTGCATCAATCAAATCATCAAAGTGCAATCCTGTTCGATCATCGCGCGTAGCGCCACAATAATTATACTTACTCGAGGCCCGACATATTATTGAAAAAGTTATAAAATAATCAAATTCACACTATTATTTATGTACGTGCCTTGCTTGACAATTGACATTTAAAACAACCGTTACGTTTTACACAACGATAAGGAAACAGAGCAAACAAACAATTATTATTTGGTTTGAAATTATTACATAATAGGTACTAATAATTTTTTTGTTAATGATTGCACTGTATGTATAAAGGTTATTATAACTTTGTAAAGTTATAATATTTAATAAAAAAATGTATCAACACTGTTATTTTATGCATGAAATGAAACGTGATGCAGACAAGATAGCGCTAAAAAATGTATATAGCTACATCTCGCTTACTCTGAAAGCAAGGAATAGACACTTTTAAAGTATCATTCGTTCTGTCCATCACGTAGGCAGGAGTAGAACCATAATACTTTTGAAAGTTACCATGACCGCATGGTAACTTTCTCAGTAAGATTACTTACACTTTGGAACAATATGTTCCTGTATCATAATGGTTTTCTAAATGTTGATAGTAACCGCCCAGGTGTATAAGAGTGCACCCTCGCACAATATGTTTTTATTTCCATGTGTTTTTGTCCGTGGTTGCCAAATGTGAAATTTATTTTTGCTTCGAAGGTTATTTTATTTTAGTTTTAGGTATTTCATTTTTACTCCGCTACAAGTTAGCAATTGACTACAATCTCACCCGGTGAGGAGGACCATAGTAAACTAGCTAATGTCTGCGACTTCCTCCGCGTGGTTTAAGTTTTTTTGATTCCAGCGGGAACTCCTTTATTTACTGGAATAAAAAGTAGCGAATGTCTCCAAGTCCTCAACTATACCCATGCCAAAATTCATGTCGATTCCGTTCCTCCGTTGCGGCATGATTGAAGGACAGACACCAAAAAATAAACACACTTTAGCATTTATAATATTAATATGATGACTTACTGGAGTAGGTACCTAAGCATTTATATGTTTAAGGTAGTAAATAATCCAGATAGTCTGAGATGGTGGCGCAACTAGCTGTTAGGGGTAGGTATGGTAGTTGTATTAAGCCTATCTAGTAGGTAGGTAGGTCTTGCCGGTAGGGTAGCTAGTTACCACCCTACCGGCAAAAACCTGCCGCCAAGCGATTACGCGTTCCGGTACGATGCCGTGTCGAAACCAAATAGGGGTATGGGTTGCCATGCCCCTAACAGCCCGCTACCATCTTAGACTGCAACATCACTTACCATCAGGTGAGATCACAGTCAAGGGCTAACTTGTAGTGGAAAAAAAAATTGCTGGAGGTACTATCAAGGAATTTCTAAAGCCTCCCACCAGGCCAGACCAGAGAAACTTCAGAAATTATAAATTCCCAAATTGACCCTGCCGGGTAACGAACCCGGGACCTCCGCACGTTAAGACAACAGCTCTACACACTGCGCCACGGAGGTCGTCAAAAAAAAATAGGTCGTTGTCGTAAATTATAAGTACAGTACTGTCTGGGTAACCTCAGTTTCAATATCTTATACCCAAATTTGGTCCCGGGCGCCCGAATAAAGACAACCCAACCCCTTAATCACTCCGCGTAAATGTGTCCCCACTGTTTATTTATTAGATTAAACTGTTTTGTGATGTTCTTAACACTCCAACGAGGAATCCCTAATGGTGCCTACAGTACCCAGACGTGGGAGTCGTTTTAATTGAGATAGTGAGGGGCTTAAATAAAATAACACATACATTACTTTTATTATGGCATCCGAGATCGGATAGTGTTTATATTTTGATAGCGCTAAAAGGGGAAATGTAACATAAATTGATATATCGATAATTGATTTTCTTTAGGACTTTCGTAGGAATTTTGAAGTCATCTGAAAATTAAATTCGCTTTTTTAGGGTTCCGTACCTCAAAAGGAAAAAACGGAACCCTTATAGGAACATTTTGTTGTCCGTCCGTCTGTCTGTCAAGACCCTTCTTATCAGGAACGCATGGAGGTATCAAGCTGAAATTCATATCAAATACTCAGGTCTACTGTCCCTTGGAGCTGCGAAAAAATGAAACTTCTAAGCCAACGCAATCAAAGATACAGCCGTTTATGCTGCAAATTTTCGACACTCGCAAGGGAATCAAAACCTACAGGGAACTTCCCATGAACTCAGAATCTTGAAATTTGGTACGAAACAACGTCTTATAGCACAGATAAAGGAAAAATTGCGAAAAGCGTAAATTTTTTGTTACATCATATTATTTTTTTAAATTTTAAACTTACTACTTGTTTGTACGGAACCCTCGGTGCGCGAGTTAGACTCGCACTTGACCGGTTTTTTAATCAACTACAAGTTAGCCCTAGACTGCGATCTCATCTGATAGTAAGTGATGGTAGTGGGCTAAACTATTAGGGGTTTTATTAAACCCATAATCACCCCTAATCGGTTTCTAGTTTTCTACGCGGCATCGTACCGGAACGCCAAATCGCTTGGCGGCACGTTTTTGCCGGTAGTGTGGTAACTAGCCACGGCCTAAGCTTCCCACCAGGAAAGCCCTAAGCGATGATATTTGATTTGGGAATGTGTAGGCATTTATGATCACCACTTGAACCCATGGCCGTCTCACTGCTGAGCACTGGACTCTTCTTACAATGAGCAGGGTTTTGCCAATATTCACCATGCTGGCCAAGTGCGGATTTGTCCTTTTGGGAACATTAACTCCCTGACATGCAGATTTCCCCACGATGGATTCCTTCACCGTGTGGTATTTAATTTCATAGGTAGCGCTTTACTCCGAAAAGTAAAGCCATTTTTTCTCTTTGCTCTATTCGCGTTTCAAGCATAATATCGGTCATTTCGACCGCCACGCCAAAAACTTTTTCAAGACATACTCCCTCACTACGAGTAAAATGTTTTACTTATCACTATAAATATTATCAACTTAAAAAACACTTTTACCCCGTTCACTGCGATCGTTAATCAAAAACGCAAGCTTTCAACAATAAGTCAAACCCATCTATCTTTGGTATTTGGTAAAACCATCGGTAAAACGCTGTAAAAGTCCGCGATGACTGACAAGCCGATAACCCGAAATAACTTTTTGAGAAACTCATTAGGTTTTTGTCTCCCTATCTTAGAACTTATTCCCTTTTGGAGCGCGTTGTCTCTTTTTAACTACGTGTGTAGTCTGTATTCGTTTAAAGTAGACCTATTTTTGTCGTTGCGCCCTTATAGCATTACTAAGTAAATTCTTTATTTTTTTCTGAAAGACATTTTTTTCTACCTGGAACATACTTTGAATACTTTAACGTATGCTTACTGTTTTCTTAAAAATGAAATGAAATGTCATTCAATAAATTTTTGAAATGTTTCTGTATAACATGTCAACCCTTTTTAGCAAAGCTTGGTGGATGTCATTCGTTTTGCAATAAAGTACGCCTTCAACCAGAAAACTTATCGCCGCTCATTGCACAAGATCCGAACCCAACTCAAACATATTATAATTGAAGTGCTTGGATGAAGTGCAATAAAAAACGTTACAAAGAACAACAAACGCCGGAGTGTTCGCGTGTTATTATTAGCTGCAATACGCATAAACAAGGTTACTGAGAAACATCGCCCCGGGCATATCGATGCGTCGACGGCCCGCGCTTTTAAAAAGCTAACCCGTCCTGAAGAAAGGGACGGCGCAGAGCACGTGGGTAGCGGATTCCGAACGCACGCATCCCCTCCCCACCCCACCACGGCTCGCCGGCCAAAGCGCCGCGCGCACGCTAGTCGCGCGCCGACCGCCGCCAGGGTAACACGTCCTGGTGAACCTGTGCCGGTGCACCACGCACCCGCCCTGACGTTGTGCAGTGAACGAGATCGAACATCCGCTGTGATTTGTTTTCAGTGCTGCAGGTTAAATACCAACAGTGAATGTGAACGTGACAAATAAAAAATTGTGAATTGTGTGCACTATGCGGTTGTATACGTTATGAATGGTCTGGACCGCTGCTTCTTCGATCAACGTAAGTGTTACGGTTTGTAACGCGGATTTGAGGTAATTAAGGATATCTCACACTGCGGCTACTGAATCAGGGCAGTATTCTGCAAACATATGACTGGTTTTCCTCCCTTGCGCTGGACGTTTGCCGCATTAAAGTGAAAGCACAAGTCAAAGCTTTTGAATCACGGTAACGTACTGGAAGGTGATTTTTTATGCATTTGTCTTTCAGATAACAATACTGTCTTAAACTACCTGTAATTATTTTAGGTGGATAATATTGTTGATTGAAGTTTGGGTGGCTATACCATCCAGTTTGATTCTGAAAAAGACACTTCTATTTCACATTCAATGTGAAAATGCACGTTCTAAACTGAGACAAAAATATTTTAAACATACGTATCTGATTTCTCTACTTAGCTAATAAAATAAAGTAGACGCCATAAATGCTTACAACAATTAAGTGACTGCAGTCTTTGAAGGCTTCATTACCATCGCGTTGGTTTTAATAAGGAAACCACCACAGAAATTCCACCTCAACGAAGCTAGGACAAGTGTGTAAGTTAGTGATAAAGAAGAAGTTACAAGAAATCAATTGAAAACACATACCGAAGCTTTTCATTATTACAACATAAACAAACAAGCACTGTTCGTAAGCAGCAGCGAAACGGAAACATTTGTATCACTTTAAGATAAGCATGTTACGGCTAATGAGCAACAGCACAGTGGCTACTTTATTTATTTTTTCGAGATAACTTAAAAGTTAAAACCAACAAGAACGATGGTCCGTTTAACTAAATTGATGACGATTTAGTTCAATTAAGCCGATAAAGGGCTAGACGAGAGCGACACGATTTGTAAGGCGCTAAGAGCTTTAGAAAATTACCAGCGAAGAAAGTAGTGACTAACGTGATTTGTTTAAGTAATTTGTGTAATTTACGGAGGCTTTGGAATGGAAATGAAATTTTGAGTACGAAGGCAAAAGCTTTTTCTTATTGCAAATTATTTGGGTTAACGTATTGAAAATATTTTGATTTAAAAGAGGTAAAATACTGAGAGCTTCGTTTTTACTTATTTTAAAGAAGAAGGGGCCTCTACCCGTTCTTCGTAACTGCATTAAATTTCCTGCAACTAAAGTGTAAAGATTTTGCTACGACTATCATGCAACAGTTAGAGGCCGACCCTGACTTTTCGGATTTCAGTCTATCCTTAATGATCGGCCGATGATCTATTATATTTTCAATAAAAACTCTTACTAATTACAGTTAAAAATCAATATTAAGTCATGTCTGTGAGGTGAAATTATAACTTCAAAACTAGTTTTAGAACTTATCTCTCAAGCTCTTAATAAATAAAATCAACAAAGAACAAAGTATCAACAAACACCAATAGGAAAATGTAATCTATTTAAACAAAACCATTAGTAAACATTGATTCCGTGATTTAAATTACTCTATTAGTCGTTAAAAACTGAATCATCACTTGACGATTTCCATTGTTTTGGAATATTAATTGGGTTTTTCCTCCATTTTACATTCATTAGTGTTCACTAACTTACAAGACTTTATTTTTAGAATTGCCAATCAAATCATAGACAAATTGTAGATTTTTTATGGAAATGTTTCTTTATAATTACAACCAGACAGCAAGCAGTATTAATTTAGGTTAATATTCTTAATCTTATAACCTCAACCGTCATTAAATATTAAACTGTGTTTGTCTGTAATCTCATATTATACAGGCAAGTACTCGTATTTTGAATTTCAACACCAAATTATTTTGGTATAGTTTCAAATTAATTAATATCGAACAAATAGTTCTAGAATTAGTAAACAACTCCGTGCGATAGTTAACGTAATATTTATAAAATCATTTCGAAATATCTGCTCTTCATTATCACTTTCCTTGGTACCGACTAAACAAATATTTAAAATGCCGGTCCTATCACTTATTTTTAAAGTCATATTTCAAATCACAGCATGAAGCAAAAAAAGCTCGTTTGTCCATTGAGATCGATAGCCAATAAAGAGTCAACAAATCATTCCACGTTGTTCCAACACCTATATATAAACACGCTTTGGTATACTGCAAATAGTAAAAAACTGTATTGATATAGGCTAACCATAAGACCACCCATGCGATAGTTGCGCTAGCTATCGGAGCACGCACGATGCTATTATGAGTTGACTATCAAGTCAACTTGGTTCCGCCCTTTCGTATTCACTCTTTACATAATTTACATCTTTTATTCTTATCCGGTGATCGTTTTTTAAGATTCTATTCTTTAGCTCATTCACAATAGTAAACGTTAGTGTAGTAGAGTCTAAATATGAACTTGTATTTTATGTTCCAACTAATATCTATATTTTTGAAATATGAAAAAACCAGCGCCATTACTTAATATAAAAAGGTTTCGGTCTTTGTTTGTATCTTGAGAACTGAGATCAAAATGCAGTGTCACGCCGTGTTGCATTCTAGTTTAAATGAGATTCATCTTATCGATTACATTATCTGCTACCGGTAATGGAAATTTGTTTCTGTTTGAATTTACATTCCTATCAGCTTTCAGTACAAGAGGACTGGATTCAGCATAATCTCATTCAATCTTTTATGCATAAAGTTAACTGCTATTGTATTTTTAATATAACACAACTTTCATAAAACATGTAGCTCTCTTTTGTTTCGAAAGATTTATTTTCATTGTATGCACTAACAAATGAAAAATTAGTAAATCGGTACGTAAGATCAATTCTCTTTCTATATTTGAGATTTCTTTCACCGCCTTAAATAAATACTTATTTCTATTAACAGCTTAGTAAATAAAGTTTTGACCTTTTTTATTGTGTATCTTGTTATAAATCTGATCCAACATTTATAGTAGAAATTGTTAAAAATATAAAATAGGCGGAAATTCTCCAGCAAAATATTTCCGTGCGTTTAACTTCTGACTGCAACAGTCCCGCACGGAATTTTAACTATACACATACCTCGAACTTAAAGTTTCCGGTTAATTTAACCCGAGGTCGACACATGCATCCAAGAGGCACTAGCACAGAACTCCCACGTGTTTTGAATCAACACAAACAATTCTCAGAACAGAATGTCATGACACACAAAAACAATCCCTAATTGCCCCACACCATTACAGTAATCACATTCTGTAATTATTGCTTTCGATTGTAAACTTGAGCCTGTAATTTTAGGATGCAACTGACAATGGATCTAAAGTAATGCAAAGTTGTTATATTATTATGTCCCGATATTTTTTTAAAGTACGCAAATAATTAACTGATATTATTTGCGTAAGTGTCGTAGTAAAGTTTGGGAAACAGGGTTTTTTAGAATGTTTAATCACATCATAACAGAGATTCAATGAAATGTAAATCGGTCAATATTTACATCAAATTATCTGTTTTTAAGGTTAGAAATAAAACTCGGTTGAAAGTACAGGAATACGCGTCTAAATACATAAGTAATAAGTGAGATGTAAGGAATTATCACAACAACTTCATAAAGAGATCACAAAATTAACAATAACTTATAGTGTAATTTACTTAATATTAAGTGACTGTAGTATAATATAATATGCCATCAAAACTTTATATGACATAAAAACACAATATTTCCCCTTGTTTGATGGTTCGGAGTAATCGTAAAGCCGATACAAATTGGTTTTAAAGGACCCCAGCATGTTATATTGCTTTTTGTGAGGTTTATTATCATGCTCTGAGGCAATTGATGTCTGTCAATCTTGCAAAATATTACCTTTGTTCAACTCGTGTATAATGGATATTTAACTGCAGTACATATTTCTCAATCACGTCCTAAAGTTTAACACTCTAAATACCTTTTGCTTTTTTCGATATTGTCGCCCATTTCAAATTGTTCAATGTATAGCCCAATTTATTTAATTATCTTTCTAGCTTCCATTAGTTTGTTTTTATTGTACTAGCTGATTGAAATTATGAGTATTATTTTACACAGATACGAAATGTCGTGCATAAAGCTTTAAACACGTCATGATAATATTATTATTATATTGGCAAAATTTATTAATTATACAAAAAAATTATAACTCAGCTAAAAATAATATCATTGGTAGCCATGACAACAACATCAGTATTTAAGTATCAGTAAAGTAAATAAATATAGTTCAAAATTTAAGAAATAGTTTATAATAATTTATAGGTCTGAAATTAAAGCAAGAACGGTTTATTTCAACATCGTATAAGAAAGGTATTTTTATTGGTTTGGTTTAGAGAATGGGCGTGTTATTATTTATTACAACTCAAATCTTTAACTTTGTTTGTGATTACAATCAATAACAAAATAATTAGTAACTATGTTTGAAAATAGTATTCTCAGAATTCCCCCATAACTTTGGTTACAAATATTGGTAAGCGCATATTGGTTGTCATAATTATTATAACCGGTATCGGACCGCACCTTTATTTGGATGATGCAAATAAATTCACGTTAATCACTATGAAAGCTTCATAAACATCAACAAAGCCTGTAGCAGATTAACGAAAGACTAATATGCTTACTCGCTGCTACTATTCTGGTAATTATTAAGCTGATAGTGAATGCGATAGTTTGGCAGCAAGTGGTAGCCATCTGTTGACTGAAATTGGGTTAAGCATTAATCATTCTACGCTAATTGCAACGATTCATATTGTGCGAGAAATCCCAAGCTAAGCTAGGCGTCTTTTTTTGAAGCTTTTTGGTATTATCTACTGATGGTATATTGAATTGTCCGTTTGGGAAAAGCACTGAATGCAGCTTACCATTAGTGGCATGTGATAAGGAGTTTTTCAATCTGGCTATTTAAAATTCTTAACTATCTTAATAAATTGAATAAATGTTAACTTTTTCACTTCTCACATCAATAAATGATACACATTATCATCTTTGTTGAAACAAAAAACGCGTCGAATTTAGAATCTCTTCCTTTTCAATTAAACATGAAACAGACTCTGTTGAGAAATACTTAAATGCCTCAATTAATAATAAATTTCAGCCTATTAGCAAATGATTTAGAATTTGTTCAATGTACATATTATTATTTAGGGATTTAGATAATTCATCGTTTTATATAATATGAATTTCACATAAACCAACAAAATTTAAGCTCCCCTACCGAATCAAAAACAAAAACTGTAGGTATTCCTATTCGTCGAGGCTCGAGTTCCGAAATATGGAAAATCTGGACAACAGCTTTCATTGTTGGGGCACATCTGCACCAATGAATAAATGAATTCTATATAAGGTGTCGGCACTATTTTTCAATTTTCCACCACAATACACACCGAATGGATAACACTCATTACCATACATTGAGAGGCTTATGCTGGTAAGGTATTGATTGATGAGCTAGTCTGTTTGGAATTCCGAAAGGTGTTTGTAAGATTATGTAATGGATTCTTGTGGAGAGCAAGCATTGCTTTTCCTGGTGGTAATAATATCAGTGATAAGGGATTTTTTCTTCAATGTTTTAAGGTTCATTCATATTAGACTACGACCACACGAACAAGATAAAGTTGTATTTATTATGTTTATTTTTTTACACAAGAAGCAATCTAATATTGATTAAGTATATTTATAATAGCATGAGTAAAATATTTGATGTTGCAAGTAGGTACATACTATAAATAACTTATCAATTTATGCATACATTTTAATAACGCTGCAAAGTTAGAAGTTTCTGGTTCGAAAAGATCTTGCTAACCTGATATCTCATATGGATGGACTTTTAAAGTAACATTGGCATTTTATAAAATTTTGTTTTTTGTGCATCTGAAATAGTGGTACATTTTCTTTCAATCGAAGTCTTGACAGTCTTCAAAGTAAATTTGCTTCCCATTCTGTTACAAGTATTTGTTAATTGCAATTAAATATAAGTTTAATAATTATTCTTGACTAATAAACCTACAGAGTAAATTCAATAATCATATCCGAAATAAATTACTTACTAGATATTCAAATGCTTAGGAATGTTAAGCTGAAAAAGCCATAAATGTCAGGTTTTCGATTACGAAATGATGTCTTCAGTTCCGAGCCACGGCTCCTTTGTCGATTAGTTACGCTTCACTACAAAAGCAATCTGTAAGAATGAATTACAAACGATGCGAGAGGTATGAATGGCCGTGCCAATTGGTCACGCTGCGCTCGCGCAGATATTATGTGGCTCTCTGTACTCGTAGCGCCATCTATTGTTGGGTAATGGAACTTCGAGGATGTTGATCCGTTCCTAAAGATGGCAAGTTTTAATGTTATCCCGTCAATTTTAATATTAATTCATACAGATAAAATAAAATAAAGTATTTTATTAAAATTTTACGTTTTGGCAAGTAGGTAGTTAATATTTTATTTCTACAATCCTATCCACCTATCAAAATGTTTCCAAAGTAAACTAGGTGTTTATTTAAAATTAAAGAGAAGTTAATAATAATTAATATAGTAATAGTCTAGACGATAGGTATAGTAAATTCTAATCCTAAATCTTTTAAAAAGTGCAGACCTAATCATAAATTCTAAAGTAACCGCACTCCAAGTCTTGAGTGATAAATGATGAAGCGGCAGATATCAATTTTGTGGACAGCCAACCCTGATTGATGCCCTATTTGGTCTCTCGCATTTATCTAACTCACTAACTCTCAAAAAGGGTCGATAAGCAAATACGGTGTCATTTTACAATGAATTTTTACGATAAGTAAGTAAAAAGTGGTGATAGTCAAGTGATTAGGTTTAAGCAGGTCCAAATGCTATAGAGATGATGGTCATGATGATCATTGACTATGGTTCTTCTTAGGGGCTATAATCGGTTGAATTAGAAAAGTCTAGAATAGGCAATGTTGGTGCTTTCTTTTGGCGACCTATGTCTAACAGTCTTACATGCATATTGGCTGTTCATAACGCTTGTACTTACAGGGCATTGGTAGGTATCTTATGGTCTGAGGGGGGCTAGAGCCATCTCAGTATACCTCAATTACTTAAATAATACATAGTATAATAAGATGCATAGTAGTGCGATACGATGTCTAAAGAATAACAACTGAGCCAAACAAAGCCCATCTTGTAGTAATTCTAATCGTTCATGAAAAAAAAACAAGTAATAGGCGCCAGTCATTAAAAAGTTGAATTTTTATCGACCCAATAGTTAGAGCAAAGATCAAAAACTTTAATCCAATTTGAAACAAGTGGATAAAATTACACAAACTCTTTAATCGACTATTAAAAACTGTTTTCGATGCAGTAAAATAAATTGACTCGAAATAAAATTAATAACGAATTATATCAAGCGGTCGGTCTATTGATGAAGCATGAGAAACAAGACGATTCGGCAATTAAACGTATAATATCTGTAGCAATGATTGAACGAAAATTTCATTAGAGCCAATAGTCATAATGGACTAAATTGATTCGATCTGATTTCTTGGTCTAGTTAGCTAATGTTGTGACAGCCTGTGGGGATAGCAGTGAAATAAACGAAGTTAACGCTAGAAGGTGGAAATAGAAATTCAAAACCATTTCCGACTACTTAGCGTCCTAGACTATTTTTAATTTTAAGTAGTAATCTAATGATGAGGACCTCTTAAATTGTTCTCATGAAATGCCTGTTTAAGAAGTTTTGTAGAAATATTAGAAATATTTTTGAATACCTAATCCAAACAAGGTTTATTAGAGCAGTTGGAAACGTAAATAATGTAAATATATATAATAACAAAAAATGAAGAAATGAAAATATACTTTAATATACACCGTACATAAATGAACTTATGCCCCTTGCGCAAGGACTCTTATATTGATTTAGTTAAATATTTTAATGCTGTCCCTTATTATTCTGCATTTGCAAAAAAGGAACAGCATTACAAAATTTAACTTAATCAGTTTAAATGACCTTGTGCAAGTGACCCTTAATCTAAGTAAAAAAATTAAGATATGAAAATAATTCATTCAAATTAAAGTAATTATGTTCATAATGAATCTTGTCTAGATAAATGGTAAATGGTAATACTTTAAACGTAAATTATAACCAAACTCACTAATCTGTTTACAAATGCCTATGTTTTATGAAATTATAAAGCTCCTCTCACCGAAGTTGGGAGAAGCGTAATTTGTCATAGATTTACGCACACGTTACACCAACTCCCACATTTTGAAAGACAAGGCAACGTTTGATAAGCCATTAAGGATTTTCGTAAACGCAATTTGCGTCTTCTTGTCGGCGATAACGTTTTATAATATATCACCAGTAAACATTGAAGATATTAATCATACTAATATAATAAATATGAAAGTGTGTTTGTTTGTTTGTTGGTTTATTGGTTTGTCCTTCAATCACGCCGTAACGGAACAACGGATCTACGTGATTTTTGCCATGGCAAGAGATGAGGATCTTTGGAGTGACATAGGCTACTTTTTATCCTGGAAAATTAAGGAGTTCCCGCGCAACCACGCGGAGAAAGTCGCAGGCTTCAGCTAGTATAAAAAGACTAGACTAGACCAAACTAGTTTTATTAATGTAAAACTGTGTATGTTTGTTGATTGTTTGGTTTGTAAGATTGTTTTAAATGATGCCGCAACGGAGCAGCGTATCAACGTAATTTTGTGCGTTGATATAGTAATTGAGGACCTGGAGAATAGTAGTGGTATATGCTCATTTTTATAGCAGAAAACCAAAGAGTTTTTTGGGATTTTTCATAGATGAAATCACGGGCTTTATGAAGATTTTGAAAGGTTTTAATTTTCCAAATCTTGTATTTCAACGTTTTTGCTAGATAAGTCTAGTAGAAAGTAGTTTGAATAACGTGATGTTCTAGAAATCTGGGTTATAACAGCTGAGTTATACTCAGTAACCTTGGTGCAAATTTACAGGGTGGTACCAAACTGGTTTGTTTTGCTACCATAACCATACGCTATTTTGCACTAGTTCTATGTGTGAAGATTCAAGTCGCTTGGTTAGCCGTAGCATGAAATAGCTTTTTTGGTAAAAAACGAGCTGTTTGGCGGTAGTTTGTCATATGGCTGACATAACGCCATAAATCTTGCCGTACGTAACCTGTGCTAGTGCCCCAGATTTTCCCTGAAAATTTTTCTACCCCGTTAAATTTACTGATCGAAATTTTAACCAAAAAACCTGTCGTTGAGATAACGTAGCTGCACAAACTGAAATTGCCTGCAGTAATGCGGTAGGATATAGTCATGTACCTACCTAATTTTATCGAAACTGAACTATTCTCTAATAAACTTCATTGTAATAAAAGTCATAACGATCAACGTTTTTTCATTTATATCATCTGTGGAAAAGCTTTTTTGCGGGGAAAAAATGAACCCGAAAATCCAGTACCGTTTTGTCAAAACAGTTGATAAATACCATAAATCTTCGGCGTCCGTAACTCGTGCTACTGCCCCAGATATTCCCCGAAAATTTTTCGACCCGTAAAATTAACTGATCGGAAAAAATTTAACCCGAATGCTGACGTTGAGATAAGTTGGCGGTAGGACTCGATATCGCCTGTAGCAATGCAGTAGTATAATGTACCCTACTTTGGTGCAGACTTTTAATAATGTGATGTTAGATAATCTTCCAAACCTGATTAAAAATAACATGAAATTGACTGGTTGACATTGGAATTTAAGGATATATTCGGATTCGGATTTCGTTTTTTTTTAATTTCTTTATTTACACATTTGCTGCTCCACTGTTTCGTATATTTTGAATATGATGGATATTAATTACTATTTGAGGTCAAAGCAACTGAAAAGGACAGACAAAGCAGAATCACAAATCCAATTGGATTGAATAGAAGGAGTAGTTTTAAAGGTATAAATGATGGCGAAACGAAGAAAACCCCAGCGTACTTTTACAAAACGTTTGACACATCAATTCGTCCCGCAAGTCCATACGATTCCGTTCCACTGTCCTAGTTACTTATTTTTTCCAGGGAAATATTCCACGGAAAATGTAAAACCGGCCGAAAAATTTCAACCCGAAAACTGTCGCCGAGATAACGTGGTCGTCCAACTTGAAATCGCCTGCAGCAATGCGGTATAATGTACCCTAGTTTTTTTAAAGCGTATTTTATAATTTTCGCACGGTTATTCTTCGGATGTGTTAGTAATAGCACCTACGTGACTCGATACTCATAAATCAACATTTTCCTATTTCTCTATTCTAAAATAGTTTAGTTTCAGTATGAAATACTAAAAATATCTTACATTATTATCATATATATTCCTGCAAGTTATTCTAGGAATAAATAAAAAGTTGTTTGAAACGAATTAGAAAAAGTAAATTAATAAAGCTTATATCATGCCTAATAATTATTACTACAAACTAGAGTGAGAGAATGATCTCTAGAGAAATAACATGTCTAAAGTAAAAATACAAAAGGAAATGAAGATGGCTCTAAGAAGTTTTTAAATAAAGTAGTTTCCTTAGACATTTTCACATTTAGATTTCGAAAAGGAAAATGTCAACAAATCAAAATAAACTAATCCTTTACTTGTTCGAACGTGAATAAACACCATTGACGAGGTTAATACCAACACGACAAGCCAAGAGAGTCAACGCTAGTAAAGGTGTTTGTTCTGTCATTATTTTCCGAGAGGATTAAGGAGTTTCCTCCGCCGGGTATGCATCTGTCGTCTTTCGTCATGCGCTGTTTATATTCCTTTTGGGCTTCTTACACTGAAAGCATTCTAAGCGAAAATATTCTTGAAATGCATCTAATGTGCTTTAGTCTTTGAATGTTTAAATTTGCATAGTAATAAAGTTAATTTACTTTTGTCAATCTTTTTTCGACTGTTTTTTAGGATGTTTTTAAGGCCCACTTGCAAAAGGATATTAAAAGTATATTGTAGTTATTTTGCCACTTTTTGGCCAGCGCATAATGCGGAAGCACAAAAGTGACAACACAAAAAACTAACTCCTAACTCATTGTTTATAATTAATATAAGACGAAGAAATCGAAAAAGTATAACGAACCTATCTTGATTATTATTTTAAAGAGGATTTTCTCGATCTCATCACAATTATCTACATAATACATTACAAAAACATCCGTAATAATATTAAAAATATGAATGTGTGTCTGCGTAAAGTGGGCATCACGAGTAAGAAATATTATAAAGTAACCGTCAATGCGATACGGCTCATTAGATGGCAGCACTGATCAGTTACATCGCGCTAGGGGTTTGTAGCTTTCTAACAGGTAAAAGGACTTGAAGTAGTGTTACACGTAACGGATTTTGATGAAATTTGGAATTTTTTCAATGACCATACTTCTGTATAAGAAGACTATGGTCTTATATAATCCTAAATAATTAATGAATATGATTTGGCAAGCCGGTTGGTCTATATGAACTTAGATTAACCCTACTACCAATAAAAACTTATGCTTTTATTGTTTATTTCATCGTCTTTCAAGTTTCAATTTAAATTATTCGCTAGATTTTGCACAATTCGTTTATATTTTAAATAGTTTTCTATCTATATTCCTGAGACTAAAGAATTCAGATGTTCGTGCATTGAAATTCGAAAACATAAGAAATTGGAACCATGTGTGTTCCCAAACAGCATTAAGCTACATTGTAACAAAAGTAACAGAACGTTCAAACATCAATGAGTTAAAATTTTTGGTCGTGACTCTCTTTCGAACTTTAGAACCATTATTCTTTATCAACGCCAGAACCAACAATGGATCACATTTAGTAGAATTTTATCAAAGGAATGCCATAGTCGTCTACTGTAGAACTTACATAATACATATACGACAAAATGGAGCATTTTGTTCTATTTAAACATGACGTAAGAGACAGTTTTAAAAATACGTTTTGTTTTTTAATAAGTAGTCTTTAATGTAGGTATTGAATGGTCATTTAAATGCTTTAATAAAATTATAAACGCACTTCAATCAATACACCATAAATATTTTTTTGCTTAGTAAGCTTCACCAAAGTGCCTAACTTTAATTTAGGTACGAGTTTTAGATATTCTAAATTTCAATAAATGCTGAGTGCTGCACTAACAGCCATTTCTGCTGCTGAGTTTCTTGCCGTTCTTCTCAGTAGAATTTCTTTCCAAACCGATGGTAGAGTCACGATATATCGCAAGTGGCACGAAATGAAATAAACCATTTCATTTCGAGTAAGGTCTTAATTTAGTTTTACAAAAAAATGGCAAGTACTCAAAAATATAAAGATATTTAAACTATAAACTACCACTATAATATACGTTGGTTTTAACTAACTGAGAAATCTACTAGACATAAAAAAGTAGAAGACAACTAAGCGGTACTTAATTGTGGCATACTATTCAAGGTTAGAGAAAGATTATAATTATATTTTAACTCAACAATAAGTAAGGTAAAAAACTTATCTATAACAAGTCTAAAAGTTCTAAGTAATTGAATGGGAGCGATTTATTTGCCAAACAACTCTTCAAGTTTAAAGCAATTTTTTTGCCTCCAAAGTTCCGCAAACCGCAATCCATTTCGATTCATTGCGGCACTAAATACGAATATTAATGAAGAGAACGAGTGGTTACATTTGTAACTGTCAACGGATCGCTGTCAAACGATTCTGTACCATTTTTGGAAGTGACGCTTTAAGCGTCTCTTTACATAATCCTTTGACGTATAAGGAGCTGCACTGAGGTCCATTAAAACTGTTATTTATTTTCTTGCTGATATGGCTATCTTGTTTTTATGTGATTGATGTACTTACAGTGTTTGTGGGTGGTGAGGGGTGACCTACTTAAAAAAAAGTAATTTTATCTTCTCTGCACTAGCATTTATTAGGTAATCAAAATCATTAGGATCACACACGCATCATATATTTAAGTAAATATATGATCATCATATATTTAGTTAAACTCATTGTACTTAGTTACTAAAAACTTAGACTTTTCCCTATTACTGAGTACCAATGAAGAAGGCACCCATTGTACAAGCTATCCGGACTATTTGGCTAATCATTGAGTGATCTTACTTTACAACTAAGAAATTGTCTTATGACGTATCTTATTCTTCCATGAGATTCTATATACTTTGTGCATTTCAGGAAACACTTAATACTGAAGTAGTTTGATTACAGTAAACAAAGGTGTTCCAATTTTAAGTTATAAAAGCGACTATGCCAGTGACAAAGTAATTTTCTGGAGATCCGTTGCAAAAGCTCCTCACGTTTATTTTGACAGCTTCCGAGTCCGCCATTTTGTTTCGAACGCCGAATGCAAATCCCCTGAACCATTTCCTAGCCCTGATTGACAGGGCAGGCGTTGATTCGGCTAATCTATAGTGTCACTGAGTGGAGATTAAGAGAGTCACCCGTCTATTTATGCATGACCTTCCTCCCTCCCTGGTTTGTTTGAGAAATTCGATCTGCTTTGGGGGTGTATTGTTTTTGAGGGGCCTAGTACTTGGTCGTGTACGCAAACGCACAGCTGTGTCTGACGTCGTTCCTTCTTGGGTTTCGTTGACTGTGCTTTTGGGTATCCGTGCTAAGATGAGGATAAGATTAGTGATATCGACAATGATAATGTTTTCAGAGCAGTATTAACGGTTGCGATGTACAAAAATGCATATCCATGCTTATTTTGGATGAAGGAAACATTTTTGGCTTTCGGAAAATCTCCGTTACAAAAATGTTCTTAATTGTTGATTGATTACAAGAAGGATTAAGGAGCTTCCTCCGCCGGGGATGCGTCTGTCGTCTTTCGTCATGCGCCGATTATATTCCTTTTGGGCTTCTTAAACTGAAAGCGTTTGAACCGAAAATATTCTTGGAATGCATCTAATGTGCGTTAGTCTTTGGATGTTGAAATTTGCTAATAAAGTTAATTAACTTTTGTCAACTTTTTTTCGACTATTTTCTTGGATATTTTGAAGGCCCACTTGCAAAAGGACATTAAAACTAAAATGTACTTATTTTATCACTCTTTGGTCAGAGCATAATGCGGTAGCACAAAAGTGTCAACATAAAAAAATAACTAACTCTTAGCTCATTGATTATAATTAATATAAGACGGAGAAATTATCAAAAGTATAACGAACCTATCTTGATTATTATTTTAACGATGGATTTTCTCGATATCATCACAATTATCTATATATAATACCTTACAAAAACATCCGTAATAATATTAAAAATATGAATGTGTGTCTGCGTAAAGTGGGCAATACGAGTAAGAAATATTATAAAGTAACCGTCAATACGATACGGCTCATTAGATGGCAGCACTGATCAGTTACGTCGCGCTAGGGGTTTGTAGCTTTCTAACAGGTAAAGGGACTTGAAGTAATGTTACACGTAACGGATTTTGATGAAATTTGGAATTTTTTCAATGACCATACTTCTGTATAATATGAAGACTATGGTTTTATACTATCTTAATCTATAAATAAAAGCGTAAGGTCACTGATTCATCACGATGTCTCAGGGACTATAAAGCATACAGACTTGAAATTTGGAAGATAGGTTCCTTCTATGGTGTAGACGTTAGCTAAGAAATGGTTTTGAGAAAATTCACCCCTAAGGGGTTGAAATGGGGGTTGGAAGTTTTATGAAAGTCCTTTGTTTTTGAAGGTAGCTACATGAAAATTGGCAATTAAGTTAATAGTTATAAATAATAAAAACCCATTTAAGCAATTGTACGAAAATTCATCCTAAAGAGTGTGTGTGGGGGTTGTAAGTTTGTCTGAAAGTCCTATGTGTTTGAAGTTAGAGACCTGAAAATCGGCATTTTGGTTATTAAATTTCAATAAATGATAATTAAATTTAATTAAAGAAAATGTACCCCAGTAAGGGTGCAATAGAGGTTGGAAGCTTACATAAGGGTTTTAAGTTTTTGATGTTAGAGACTTGAAAATTGGGATTTAGGTTATTAGTTTTAAATTATAGTAACCTGTGTAATCAATTTTTCCGAAAATTAACCCCAAAGAGGGTGAAATGAGGGCTGTAAGTTTGTATGAAAGTCCTTTGTGTTTGAAGTTAGAGGCTTGAAAATCGGGATGTAGGTTATTATTTTTAAATAATAATAACCTGTGTAAGCAATTTTACGAAAATCCACCCTAAAGGGTGTGAAGTTGGGGTTGGAAGCTTGCATGTAAGTTATAAGTTTTTAAAATCGACATCAAGGTTATTACTTATTAGTTTTAGCTGCTACATGCACCTAGGCTTTTTGCAGCAGGAAAATCGCATAGTAAATCAGAAATTGTACGCGGACGAAGTCGCGGGCGACCGCTAGTAGTATTATAAATGCCAATGTGTGTTTGTCTGTCTGCTACTCTTTCACAAACCATCTTTTCAAGCGATTTTGATATTCGGCATAGAGTTCGGTTGCATCCCAAAGAAGGGCATAAAAGATTTCCCGCGAGATTTAAAAAAAAACACGCGATCAAAGTCGCGGGCTTCATCTAGTAATAAAGTTTAATGTACACATCATGTAATCAAAAATGAAGATTGCCATATATAAATGTACGTCTATTTATTCGTAAAAACGTATGTAAACAGTGTCGAGTGTATTTTATTTTCCGTCGGAATTAATCTCAGACGAAACATCCTCCAGGAAATTGATGGTGGGAGTTTTTTTTTTTTAACGCCGACAAAACGAACTCTCAAACGATCGTACGTTTCTCGCATAATTATAAAGGCAAAGTGAGAAAATTAGGGAGAAAAAGTCACAAACAACGACTGGTAATTAATATCGACTTCGTTTTACCATGTTTCACTTTCTGTTTTCTCTGCCATCTTATTTGTGTATTTTAATATTCCTTGGAGAGATTGAACACAGCTTTTGCTTTGGATTTTTGTAGCTTAGACTTTAAGTTTCTGCAATAATACTGAATTTCAGGCATTGTTCTACGTGAGTGACAAACGCGACTTGATACGACACGACGCGACTGTATCAAGCTGTAACTAACTGACCCTTCACGTGGCTTGCGTTTTTGCGTTTTTCCATCGCGTTGCGTTGCGTTGTGTCGCGTCGCATTTGTCACACACCTCGGACAACGGATAAACTATGCGAAAAATTTGGCAGTAAAATTCGAATTAGATTTTTTAAAATTTAGATTTTAGATTCAAAAAAAGTTTTTTAAGGCCTTTTGAATCGCGAAAGAATCCACCACTGGTGTAAGGAATAATAATGGTAATTTTTTTTTTAGATTTGATGAATAAACGGGTAAGCTACCTAACTAAGTAATTTATTTATTGCGTAAAATTCCAGAACGTTTATAAGTGTCGAGATTATAAATTTTGATGCTTTAAAGTGTATTTATGCTACTGAAAACTACCTATATATTTCACCCTGTTATTCAGAATACTCTTGTCTATTAACAATGTTTTCACGCGTTCATATATTGTAACTGCGAATTAGAATATAATCGCTAACGGTAACATTGTTCCGTTTAAACCTTTTTGTGTGTTCTATTTACTTAAATTAAATAATCCACCCGTTTGTTTATGAAAATTAAATCAAGACAAATAAAGTTACAATCTGGCAGTAAATTGTTTTCGTTTTAAGTAAGCTGTGAAATATTTTAGCATGTTTATTTACCTACCTATATTTTAAGGTCTCACTTTTGGTATAGAGGTTTAGTTACTATATTCCATATAAACTCAATCTACCTAAATTTAGAGAAGGCCATTAAAAATGATTGGCCTAATTTGCATAATTTTCGTTTATGAGAAAATTTATGGCAAATTCTTGTCAATAAACAAAGTAGGTACTTATATGAAATTATGAAACTACAAAATTTTACTAACAACGTGAAAGGAAGCGTACTATTTTTTACTCAATGTTATTGCCATTCCCATTAGTTTGTATAAAAATATCAACTGTACCAAACCTTTTTTTTTAATAAAAAAATAGACGTCACAAATAGGACACTCGATACTCTCTTAAACAGCTCTAGCCTTAAGTATGAGTGCAGTTAATGTTGTTTAGGAGTTTGACTACCTCCGTGGCGCAGTGTGTAGCGCTGTTGTCTTAACGTGCGGAGGTCCAGGGTTCGAATCCCGGCAGGGTCAATTTGGGAATTTATTTTTTCTGAATTTTCCCTGGTTTGGCCTGGTGGGAGGCTTCGGCCGTGGCTAGTTACCACCCTACCGGCAAAGACTTGCCGCTAAGCGATTTAGCGTTCCAGTACGATGCCGTGTAGAAACCGAATAGGGGTATGGTTTTAATATAACTGCCATGCCCTTAACAGGTTAGCCCGCTACCATCTTAGACTGCATCATCACTTACCATCAGGTGAGATCGCAGTCAAGGGCTACCTTGTAGTGGATTTAAAAAAAAAACGAGTTAATGCAGTAGAGAGCAATGGTGTGAAACACGCATGCTTATGTACGACTAAAAAAGCGGTTAAGATCGCGACCGTGTCGTGGTCGTAGAGTGGAGCGGGCAGCGTATAAAGCCTCGGGTGTACACTCAACAACGTGGTACAGGTGATAGGCAGAAGCATTTTTGTCTTATCAATCAATACTCTTTTTTCATTCCATTACAGGTTAGCACACTTGACTGCGATCTCACCAGATGGTAAGTGATGATGCAGTCTAAGATGGTAGCGGGCTAACTTGTTAGGGATATGGCAGTTATATTAAGCCCATACCCCTAATCGGTTTCTACACGGCATTGTATCGGAACGCTAAATTTGCTTGTCGGAAAGTAGGGCCAAGCAAACTTCTTTGCCGGAAGGGTAAATATAATAATTATTATAAATGCGAAAGTGTGTTTATTTGTTCTTCAATCGCCGAGTGGTTCAGATCGCAATTGCGTCGTGGTGGGAGTTGAGTGGGCAGAGTATACAGCCTCGGGTGCACACTCATCAACGTGGAACAGGTAATACGAAGAAGCGTTTGAGTAAGTTTGAGTAAATGAGATCAGTGTTCTTTTCTACCAGTCGTTTGACGGAGGCGTTTTGACAGAGCAACACTGTGGGGTGATGCATCGACAGGTGACAGAGACGAAATGACGTAGAAAATCGGCAAAATTTTCATTACAAAATTCAGTCAGTCTTATGTCAAAGTATGCAGTTTCTTACCTGTCTCAACCAGAGCTGTTGAGAGTATCGTATCTCTAGGTGCCACAACTGTCATGGTAGCCGGTCTGTTAGCTTCTTGTATTTATTTACACCTCAACTTTTCGACCAATCCAGATTTTGAACCCATCTGCGTCCCAAATCATGAGCCTATTAACCTTGTGTTAACAATTTGTTTATTTGGTTTGCTCCAAAGCTCTCAACTGGCTTGTTTTTTTTCCTGGAGGGAAGATAAATCCCTACGGACTTCTGCCTGACGGCAGAGTATGTTCGGCTTGCACAGACTAAAATAACATCCCCTTGTCTTCAAGGTCAGCACGGAACTGCTTGGCATTACTTCGTGCTGTCGTTTTTTAGTTATCTATCCTCATCTTTTCTTCCTTTTCTTTATCTTCTCTCCTCATCATTATAGCCCTGAGCGTTTGGCTGTACCGACTCCACACGTCTTCGCTTGACAGCATTCGCTTCACAAGGTTTTGGGCATTCACCACGTCGCTTATTCCTTGCGCTTCTGCTCTTAAGTCCGCACAGCCAGGACACTCGAAGATTGAGTGTCTCGGGGTGTCTTCCTCTCCACAATCACCTCGCTCGCTATCCGCTGCCAACTTGGGCCCGGTCGTAAAAGCTTACAGCACTAAAGTACACAACTTACCCTCCTGTGTGCCGTAAATTTACGATGCATGCGCTTCGGGAATTTCGTTACGGTGCGACTTAACCGACTTCGGATTTCATACTACGATTTTTCCACATTAGCTATTTGTTTTTATTACTCACTATCTGTTATAGTTACTACTTTATGGTAAATGAAAGCACTAAATTTAAATTATTGATTTGAATGTAGTGTTTTTTATTTGGAATTGTAATATTATCTACTGGGCGTGAAATTTATTGAAGACTAGCGAATGCTCGCGACATCGTCCGCGTGAACGGAGGTTTTTCGGTTACCGCGGGAACTCTTAAATTTTCCGGGATATAAAGTAGCCTATTTGTTATTCCAGTCTATAATCTATCTCTGTGCGAAATTTCATCCAGATCCGCTCAGGCGTGATTGAGTAACAAACATCCATCTACACGTCCATACATCCATCCAAACCTTCGCATTTATAATATCAGTAAATAAATATGCCGATAACTTTTTAGAGCTTTACGGCACCGTTAGATTTAAGATCAACGAATAGCTAATAGCTAGTAATGGTTTGTCATTAGACAAGAATATTTAGGTATTGTTTGTACTCTGTGCTAGAAATTTAGACAATTAAAAAAAATATTAAAAAAATACGATGAATTTTAAACCTTTCAACAGTAAATACAGGAACTATATAATTAATATTTCACACTGCTACGCCGTAAAGCCTATCCGAGATACCTTTTGTACAATACATAGAAAAAGAAATGTAATAGATAGTTTTGGATAATATTTTAAAAATGATTATAATCCCTACTAAAATTATCAAAAAGCGAAAGCGGGTCTGTCTGCTATGCTTTCACAGCCCATCTTTTGAAATGGATTGGATGAAATTTGGTACAGTACAACTGAAATCATATTGTCCCCATGGATAAAACTCAAAAACTTAAAGTATGAACCTAAATATTAAATAGCTTTGTTTAAAAAAATATATATATACTTTGCGCTTCCGATTAGCCCGTGACCTCACTAGAGGTCATGCCTGAAAACCAGCGTTGCAATCGACTGGCTGCAGCAACAAGCTGAGGCAGCGCCTCGTTTAGCCAATAAATATAGATTTTAAGTTTTGTTTTAAGGAATGAGTGCCCGGGTCTCATGGAACCAAGGTTAGCTTAAATGTTGGTTGGCACCTTGGTTCCATGAGAGCTGTGGTACTCCATGTAATATGTTTTCATTTTTACTTGTACTTTTTTTTTGGCTTAATAAAGGATTATTTATTTATTTATTTATTTATTTATGTTTATTCAAAACTAGCTTCGTCCGCGTGGATTGAATTGTTTTTAATTATACGGGATAGAACGTAGCCTATGTGTAATTGGCTATTGCAGACTATAATCTACCTCTGTGCAAAGTTCATCTAGGTCCATTTAGCCGTAATGGCGTGATTGAGTAACAAACATCCATTTGAGATTTTTTGGTTCCCGCGGGAACTCTTTAATTTTCCGGGATAAAAAGTAGCCTATGTATTATTCCAGACTATATATATCGCTGTATCAAAGTTCATCCAGATCCGTTCAGCCGTTCTGGCGTGATTGAGTAACAAACATTCATTTGAGGTTCTTTCGGTTCCCGCCGGACTGCTTAAATTTTTCGGGATAAAAAGAAGCCTACGTGTTATTTCAGACTGCGATCTATCTCTGTGCCAAATTTTATCAAGTCAATCCGTTCAGCCGTTCAGGTGTGATTGAGCGTCACTCGTTCGTGTGACATAACTTTTTTCTCAATTCCCACAGCACTTCATTATTTTCCGGGATGAAAAGTAGCCTATGCCACTGTCCAGATCCTCAACTATACCCATGCAAAAAATTACGTTAATCTGTTGCGGCGTGATTGGAGTATTAACTATCTGTTACACGTCCTTGGGGATAAAATTTACAAAAAAATGTGAATCCCAACCAAGTTACCAAAAAATACCTAGTTTAATGGCTCTAACTTAAAAATTAGTGACAGACTTTCTTACAAACTTTCAACTCCTATTTTACCCTTCTGGGAGTTGAATTTTGAAGAACTGTGAGACACGTACTTCTTTATTTTTTACCAAAAGTCAAAACACTAAGCTTCGTTGATATAACTTGAGCAATATTTTGAGAAATGAAGGACTTTCATATACAAACTTTCAATCCCTATTTTACCCTTTTACGGGTTGAATTTTGAAAAATTATGTTACAAGTATTTCTTCATTTTTAACTCGCAGTTTATATACCAAGTTTTATGGCTATGACTTGAGAAGTGTAGGTATTTCAAACAAACTTTCAACCCCTATTTCACCCCTTTAGGGATCGAATTTTCAAAAACTGTGAAGCACGTATTTCTTCATTTTTAACCCGCTGTTTATATACCAAGTTTTATGGCTATGACTTGAGAAGTGTAGGACTTTCAAACAAACTTTCAACCCCTATTTTACCCCTTTAGGGATCGAATTTTCAAAAACTGTGAAACACGTATTTCTTCATTTTTAACCCGCTGTTTATATACCAAGTTTCATGGCTATAACTTGCGAAATGTAGGACTTTCATACAAACTTTCAACCCCTATTTCACCCCTTTAGGGATCGAATTTTCAAAAACTGTGAAACACGTATTTCTTTATTTTTTATCAAAAGCCGAAACACTAAGCTTCGTAGATGTAACTTGAGCAATATCTTGAGAAATGAAAGACATTCATACAAAATTTCAACCCCCATTTTAACCCTTTGGGGGTAAAATTTTGAAAAGCTGTGACACACGTACTTCTTTATTTTTTACCGTTAGCCAAAATGCCAAGTTTCGTTGATATAACTTGTAAAATATCTTGAGAAATGAAGGCATTTCATACCAACTTTCATCCCCTATGATTCGGCTACGGACCTGACCGGTGAATCAAGACCGATTCCCCAAGGAACGGGGGCCCATCAACCGTTCTAGGGACAGAGGTCACCGGCTGAGGTGCCGGGTGCGGACAGGTTTTTTGCTGCCGAGCTTAAAGACTAAAGCCTAACTTATTTAAACAGGAAACAAATACAACTTATATCTAGGTACTCACGAGTAGTCTAGTGCCAGCTAAACCTGACGACTTATAGGGAAGGTTATAGGGTGTGTTGGTCGGGATATGGCAGGGAAAATCAAGGTTAATTTTGTCGTCGACACACACAACACTTTAGTTCACAGGAGTTTTAGATCAGAACACATAAAACTTCAATACTTGGTCAGTTTTTACCCGGCCACGTGGCTTCAAAACGGGTCGTCACGCAAGTTTTTTCTTCTGTCTTCCGGGAGGCAACCACCAATAATCTCAAAACTAATTTATAGCACAAAACCCGGCAAAAGGCGTCGTTAGAAAAACGTCACCCCGTTTTTGACAGGGAATACAGACAATATATTTTCTTGGGTCGGTTCAAATCGACCAACCGAGACTGCTAGCGCCACCTAGCGTTGCAATGGGGCCTGACGTCCTCAAATCAATTGACAGGTAAAATGTATCGGTGATTCGGCCCAGTGGTAGTACCGGCACGCTTCCGTAGGTGGCGCGAACAATCCCCCGCCCGTGGACGCAAGGATTTACGTCCACTCACTAACAGATGGGCAGACGCGACAAGGTGCAAACGGCTCGCTGCAAGACAGAGTCTCCGACCATTACCTCGGCGACTCTGGGAACCCCGTCAGACCCGTACATAAGTTTGAGAATACGTCCACGACGCCAGTATAAAGGTAACAAATTAGGCTCCTTAACCAATACAAGATCACCAACTTTGGGTGGATGGGATTTGTCAGCCCACTTGACACGTTGCTGTAAAAGGTGCAAATACTCGAGTGACCATCGGTGCCAAAAACTC
The DNA here is from genome assembly GCA_964035005.1 of Erebia palarica. Lineage (NCBI taxonomy): Eukaryota > Metazoa > Arthropoda > Insecta > Lepidoptera > Nymphalidae > Erebia > Erebia palarica. The sequence continues at coordinate 18,430,785 of OZ035989.1, forward strand.
TGGGTCATTTGCTGCAGTAGTTCAAACCGAGACAAACGTGATGTTTTCACGTCCCTGAAGGGGTATTCGGGCAATGCGTTAAGGGGCTGACCAATCAAGAAATGGCCGGGAGTTAAGACCTCCAGGTCATTTGGGTCGGACGAGAGGGGACAAAGTGGCCGAGAATTGAGTACAGCCTCAATTTTGCAAAACACAGTGGCGAGCTCTTCAAATGTCAAAATAGTTTCGCCTATAACGCGCCGGAGGTGTGTCTTGGCGACCTTGACAACAGCTTCGAAAATTCCGCCCCAGTGGGGGCAAACTGGGGGGTCAAACTTCCAGGTTATCCCCATCTTGGACATTGCTGTGCTTATACTAATCTTATTACTAGACAAAAATTCAACAATTTCTCTTAAATATCTATCGGTACTCTTATAGTTAGTACCGCAATCAGTGCGAACCAGGTCAGGCAACCCTCGACGAGAGACAAATCTACCTAGCGTGGCTACAAAGGCTTCCGTACTTAAGGCACTCACGAGTTCCAAATGAACTGCTTTAGTAGAGAGACATACAAAGACGCATAGGTAGGCCTTGAGTGACCGGGCGTTGCGGAGGTTAGAGCTCTTGATGGCGAATGGGCCTGCAAAATCAGTGCCAACTCCGGCAAAAGGTCGAGTGGCTATGACGCGGTCCGGGGGCAAGTCACCCATCATCGGCTGCACAGTAGCGGCCTTCAAACGGTAACAAGGGATACATTTGACAATGACGCTCCGGATGGTGCGTCTTCCTGCCAGAATCCAAAACTCACGCTGTAAAATAGCCGAAAGGGCATTGCAACCGGCGTGGGCATTTTTAAGGTGATAATGTGTCACTAGCAGTTTAACAAAGGTGCCGTCCTTAGGGAGCAGCAAAGGGTGACGACCACCATAGGGCAGTTCGGAATTTCTAAGGCGTCCACTAACGCGTAACAATCCGTCATCATCCAAAAAAGGACTTAGGCGAGCAAGTGGGCCCTTCAAAACTAAACCTCTTCTTATTGTGTCAATCACGGACGCAAAATGTTCTGTCTGAACCACACGCACCCAATGTGTCCGGGCTTCTCGACGTTCAAGAGGTGACAAGACAGGATTCAAAATTTTATTACCTGGATTCCTTCCATTATGAATGAAACGTCTGAGCCAACCGGTGACACCAAGCAGTTTATCAAGAGAACTGTATCGTTCCAAAAGGAAGTTCAAGTCTGGGTTCTGTTATCCTTGACAACTCCGACTCTTAAGCCCGGCAATACTTCCGGAGCGGAGAACCGATTCTGAGGCCAAGTTGACTCAGATCGCGTTAGCCAGGGTGGGCCCCACCAAAGTGGATGGTTGACGAGTGAAGAGGCCTCGCAGCCGCGAGAGGCGCAATCGGCCGGGTTCAGTTCCCCGGTTACGTGTCTCCAAATGAGCGGGGTTTCAGAGCTCTGAATTTGGGACACCCGATTCGCAACAAAGACCTCCAAGTTGTGAGCGGCGGCCCGAAGCCAACAAAGGACAATTTCACTGTCTGTCCAAGCGTATACATCGATTAGCTCGACCACAGATGCCAAAGAGGAGCGGACGTGGTTAAGGAGGCGCACCAAAAGGGCAGCGCCCGACAATTCTAATTTAGGGATAGTCAAGCGTGACCGAATGGGGGCCACTTTGCTCTTCGCCAAAACAAGATGCGTCGCAACCTCACCGGTGGTACCGACGGTTCGCAAATATACCACGGCGGCATATCCTCGTTCGGAGGCGTCACAAAACCCGTGGAGACTGGCATGGCACCGTCCTGGTGGTAAGAAGCGTCGAGGCATCGAAATTCGGTCGACGTCCGGAAGTGAAGAAACAATAGAATGCCACTCCTTCAATAGCTTCCTTTGGAGAGGTTCGTCCCAACCAACTTCAGCAATCCAAAGCTTCTGAAGGAAGCATTTGGCCAAAAATATTACGGGAGTGATCCACCCGTTTGGATCAAAGGTGCGAGCAACCGTAGACAAAACGGAGCGCTTAGTCCAGACCTTAGGAGGTGGGTCCAATTTGACCCGATAGGTGAAGACATCATGGACGGGCTGGTACTGTATTCCCAGGACCGTCAGCAAATTGGGATTTTCGAGATTTTCAAAAATATGAGGGTCCTGCTGATCCTCTCCGGGGAGATCCTTCAAGACGTGGGGAGAATTGGACTGCCACTTTCCCAATTCATAGCCGCCAGACTTCAGAATCGAAATCAATTCGTCACGCAGGATCAAAGCTAGAGTAGATATTGGATTCATAGTTCGTCCGTGACTCCACCAATTTTAAGGTTTCCACTGAAAACCAGCGCTGCAGCCTGCTGTAGCATGATGCTGAGCTGGAGACCTATATTTGGTCACACAACTTTGTTGCTTTAACTATTTTGATAGTCTCTTATGCTAGATATTGTGATCAAATAAAAACGTTTTCTTCTTCTTCTTCTTCTTCTTCAACACTAGAAGCTCCTGTGCAAATGTCGTCCATATAGACTGACGATTCCAAGGTGGCTGATGCGCGGGGATAATTCAGCCGCTCACGGTTGGCTAATTCTAACAAGGTCCTAATAGCGATATAGGGGCTGGACCTAAGTCCATAGGTCGTAGTGTTTAACTCAAAGACTCGTATCGGCTCGTTTGGATTCTAGCACCACAATATCAGCTGATACCTTCGATTGTCGCGATGTACCACCGACTGTCTGAACATCATCTTGATGTCAGCAACAAACACAATTTGGTGGCGACGGAAATGTGTGAGGATGTCGGAGATATCCTTGATCAACTTAGGGCCAGAGTGCAAACACTGATTCAGAGTCACTCCATTCGACGTAGCCGCAGAGCCGTCAAAGACTACTCTGATCTTCCCCCCAGGAGTCTTCAAAACAGCGTGGTGGGGCAAGAAGTAGTGCTCGTGCGAACGCCAATCAAAGTTGGACTGTGACATATGACCCAGGCCCTCATACTCGCGCATAAATTCAACATACTTACTGCGGAAGATGGGGTCTTGTCGCATGCGTCGCTCCATAGACAAAAGCCTTTTCTCCGCTAGAGCCCGTGAGTGACCAAGCGGGGGCCGAGAAGCTAAAAAGGGCAATCGAGTGACAAAACGCCCGTCCGTCCGATGACCGGCATTATTCTGATAGAATAATTCACATTCAAGGTCGAGGGGACTGACCCGAGCGGCACATGGCAGCTCCTCAACTTCCCAAAACCGCTGGACCACGTCCGAAAGCGATATGCCGACTGCATGCAGTTGGTCTACCACCGGAGGCTGTGAAGACCACAAGACTGGACCAAAAAAGCTATAACCAAAGATAGTGGGCATGGCACAAAGGCCATCTTTCTGCAAAACCTTAATTCCTCCCGACCAGATCAGACCCAACACGTCTGAACCCAATAAGAGGTCCATGGGACCGGGCTCGGTCCAGTGGGGGTCGGCAGGGGGTAGACCTGACGCACAAAGGACCGCGGAGTCGGATATCCGTACCTGCGGTAGGGGACCCAAAATATCGTCAATGACGGATACCTTAACCAAGACACGGAGGTTGCCCTCAATAGATCCAAACATCAATTCCGCCTCACCCTTGGGAGTCGAGGGCTCGGCACCACCGATACCTATCATCCGACCCGCACGAGAACTCCAAGGGAGTCCTAGCTTACCCACCAGATAAGAAGAAGCAATACAGCGCTGTGAACCCGAATCCAAAAGGGCACGAACTATCAAACATTCACCCTTCGGGTTATACACCTTCACTGAGGCAGTCGGCAACAGAACGGTCTGACAGACCGACTGCTGAAGATTAAGATTCTCAGGAGAGGTGGCTGTGGTGGGGGCTAGGGCGGCGACTACCTAGCATTGGTCGTCCTCAGTAAACGGTTCATCGCGTCGGGGCACCTCGAACCGGGACTCGATGGGCACCTCGACCGGCGGAGGAGATGGTCCTCCATTCGGGTACACCCAGGCGTCATCCCGAGGCGGTAGTACTGCCCGAGTTGTATAAACCGAGTGGGGGACGAAATATCGCTGGCGACCCATTAGAGGAGGGCGACGTTCTAGCCGCGGCCACTCATGTAGGGGAGGGGAATAGCGGACTGGCTGGGCAGTCGCCGGTGCCACAGCAAATCCCGCATCAAAATGGCGCGGGGGGGGTGAACTCCTTCCCGAGGAGGGGGGGTTGATGCCCCTTCACGGGGGGGTGAGGCCCTGACCCCTCGCGGGCCAGACTGCATCACTGGGGACCGACGCAAGTCTACCTGAGAGGGCCCAGCATGAGTGCCCCCACCCGTGCGGGGTACACTCTCACCCTCCTGTTGGCCAGCACCGTTACGATTGGCACACAGGATGGCCAGGTGATTGCCCTGGCACTCGGTGCAAGGCCGCTGTCGGGGGCAGTCCCGCTGCATGTGTGGCCCTAGGCAGCTGAAGCACCAGCGGCGGGTCCTAGCTATGCCCCTCCGATCCTTGACCCGCTTGGCCAGAAACTGGGGGCAAGTGGACGCTGAGTGTCCCGGCCGCCTACAATAGGCGCAAGGGGGGACCTCCGTGGCTGCGAATCCGCTATAAACGGGCCGTACTCGTCGAGCCTCCTCGGGCCCCCCAGCTCGCGGCCTGCGGTCCGGGGCTCCTTTAGCAGGGCCTCCTGTCCCGCTCCTGCCCTTCCTTGACTGGTCAGGTCGCTCCAGACTCCCAGGGGGACCGGCAACCCCGGAGCTGTCCGCCTGCAGACACTCCTGCTCGAGGAACCTGAGGAGATCCGAGAACGCGGGCAGATAACTCGCCCCGTCTCCGCCATACCTCTGTTCAAACCGCAGCCGTAGCTCGGGGGGTAGGCGGAACAGGACGATGTGCAGGAGTAGAAACGACCACTGGTCCACTGGTAATTCCAGCCGCCGGAGGCCGTTGCAGGCCACGATAAGCGGGTTCAGCAGTGATTCTCTGGGATTGGAATCAAGAAATACGTATTTCTTGATTTTTAACTCGCAGCTCATATACCAAGTTTCATGGTTATAGCTGTCATAAAAAAATTCAACCCCTATTTTACCACCGTAGGGATTGAATTTTGAAAAACTGTGACGCACGTAATTCTTTAATTTTTATCGAAAGCCGAAATACCAAGTTTCTTTTATATAACTTGAGAATATCTTGAGAAATGAAGGACTTTCATGCAAACTCTCATCCCCTATTTCAACCCTTCGGGGTTATAATTTTTAAAAACTGTGAAACACGTATTTCTTTATTTTCGACCAGTAGCTCGTATACCAAGTTTCATGGATATAACTTGAGAAATGACGGACTTTCATACAAACTTTCACCCCCTATTTCACCCCCTTAGGGGGGAATTTGGAAAAATCCTTCCTTAGTGAGCGCCTACGTCACAAAAGGAACCTACTGTCAAAATTTCAAGTCAATAACCCCAGCGGTTTAGGCTGTGCGTTGATCCCTTAACGATTTTATATATATATATGAGAATAGATTAGTCGTCGTACACAGTACAGTACACCTTCTGAACGTCAAATATACTAAGTTACATGATGGTGATAGTTAATAACGGTATCTTAAAACTAAAGCTACAAGGGTTTCAAACGCGCCCTGGTCTGAAAAGAGCCCACAAGAAACTTTTTTTGAACAAGCAAACCGGAGTTTTATTGAAGTCGCAGCCACTATTAGCATACCTATTAACGTTTAAACAGAATATGAAACCCAGAAAGTTCCATTATCAAGTCAATGAATCCCACTACTAATATTAAGCTTAAATAGGACAACGTGAGCCATCTTTTAGTTTAATAACATAAATTCGCAAACTACAAGTTAAACAGATAAACTCATTAATACAACCATCGGTGTCACACAGTATTAAGAGGCATTAGAGAGCGTTAGAGACTCAGAACTCAAATTATATTCAAGACTTGCGGTTACTTGTTATTATGAGATTATGTTTCGTCTTCTTCAATCATGTCTTGTGTTTAATGTTAGTATTAAGGTTAAGTTTTCTATTCAGTAAACTTGCCGTTGGAGGTGTTAATTTTAAAAACTTGATACGACGAACCAAATAATATTAACAAAAGCAAGGAAAACCTACTTGTATACTAATATTAAAAATGCGAAAGTTTGGATCGATGGATGGATGTTTGTTACTCAATCACGCCAGAACGGCTGAAAGTATCTGGATGAAATTTGGCACTGAGATAGATTATAATTTCGCATTTATAATAATAATATTGATAATATAGATGATCAACCACAATTGGGCGTCTGTTTGTCATTTTGGCGATTTACAGTCACTAGGTTGGATAGAAGCGGGGGTTAATTAACGTTAAACTCATATCATTTCTAAATATTCGATACAATTTGAAACAATAGTACTGAAAGTAATAATTAATTATTAATCGGCCGTCATATAAAAATATTATATTGCATTAAGGGGCCTTCCTAGATTAATTTGAACCTAATTTAATATTTAAATGAGAATCAGTTTATCGGCTGAACGTTGAACCAGATTGACTGTGAAAGGTGCCCATAATTTAGATAGCGTCTACTGAAATCTGTCAATAAACAACGCGATATCCTTTTCGTTACATAAATTATTTATCAACCATTTAAATGAATGAATAACAACACATAATTATTGGGTTTTTATCAGTTATCACAAAACATAACTTATGAATTGATTGATTTATACCATTTACAAATGGATAATTGATGATTTTTATTTTTTTAATCTATACTTAACGTATTCTTACATCTTGGTGTTTTCCGAAAAAGCCGCATCGGTCATTAATTTAATTTATTTCAAAACCTTATCAACAAATTTTGGTGAAATTTGGTTGAAACAGGTTGTATTCCGGGAAAGGGCATATGTTACTTTATTTAATTAGTAATCATTTAGTAAATATACTTTATAATGTTCTTGTTTTGTAACGTTGATATTTTGACTGCGTGTTTTTTTATCTGTAAAAATATAAAAAGCTTATTACATTGATAAGCTTTTTTTTATTATTCAACTGCTTAATAAGAAACTATTTTATGATGCTTTATGAATGTAGATTTTTGCCAAAATGTTTTTCTAAATAATTAGGCAGGGCCAGTAGAATACCATATCATTCGAAAGTTTCAACTTAAAGCCAGCTACTAACTAGGAAAGAACTCTCCCCTCAGACTGTGTTACAAGTTAGCTAGCACTTGAATACCTATCCTAAAAAAAACAAAGCAAACAATATTAGCTTTTCAATATCTAGTTCGGAAAAAGCTGCAGTGTTCTAAAAGTAATCACGTACAAAGAGGAAGAAAAAAGAAACAAACCCGTAATGCCTGTCAAAGCTTGACCTAAGTCTCAAAATAATTTTCGTAAATTTAACAAAAGCCGTTGAGGATTTTCACAATGGTGAGCGGCAGCGTCAAATTTTTCTAACGACGGCCGCTCCGGTCCGAATAGGGGCAAAACTGGAGCAAAAAGACATTTTTTCTACCGTCGCTTTCCGAAATAATGACGTCCTTATTCTATGAAAGGCCTAGTTTCGCCCGTCGGCCATATTTTAATTTCGTGTCGTTCTACGCTACGAGTGAATCGTATTTTTTCCCCCAGTCTGTTTAGAAGTGTGTCGCCCGTGACCTATTTTCCTTGGGCCTTCCAAATTTCCCCGCTGTGTGGCATATCCGCTCATAACTATTTGCTTTTGATCCAGAATTCTTGATTCTATAAAATCTTATAATGCCTTCGGGGTACAGCTTGATTAAATTATATTTAAATATCAGAGAAACCAAACACTTATTATGATTGCGAAAATGTCCTAACTATTAGCTACCTTTTCACGTGCGATCAGTTAACACGGGGAAGGACATAGGCAAATTTTTATTTAGGAAAATTATAAGGTTCCCGCGGGCATATAAAAGGTAATCCACTCCGATAAAGTCGCGGGCATCATCCTGTTTTAGTTAAAAATATATAAATATTAAGAGGCGTAGATGTTTATTGGTCTACAAATTAATATTGGGAGCAATATCCTCGCGTTTCATTCAAACAGTTTGAGTTTCAGTAATATTATAGTCACATTAATAATTGGTTTAAATAATCTTAATCGAGTATCATTAACACACTTGAAAGATATGGAGTACATGTATAAACATTTCATGATGTCCGATCATTTTTAAAAGAGCCAACGTATCCTACCAATGTTATAAATGCAAAAGTGTGTTTGCTTTTTTTTTGTACTATAATTACGCTTAAACAGAGTTCGAATAGGCGTTAATTTTTTGCATGGATAGTTAGAATAAAACACTTAGAAAGTGTCATAGACGAATTAGCGCTAGCGGCAACGTTGAACTAACTAGAACTCGGAGCCGCCAGTCCAGGCATCAAGAAGTCGAAGAGAGTCTATGATTTCACTTTGACGCTTTGACAGATATCAGTTGTAATTTCACTTCATCTTCAATTTTGCTCCGCTCTGTTTACCAACGAATAACTCGTTTAGCCATTATTGTAAATTTTTATGTAAATATATTAAATCTAACAAGATTAAGCTGTAAATATCTATGTTCCTATGTGTGTAATATTAAATATGTGCTAATCATTATTGACCGAGCGAAGCGAAGGTCTCTGAGTTTACTTGAGTGAATTTGCACTAGTCCGTCCTAGGGTTACCAAAAAAAATTGGCCGTCTGTCAGAGCCTTATAACTTTTGAAATACTAAACATAATTACTTCAAATTTAAATATAATATGTAAACCGATGGCCTCCAGCCGAGTATGGCTTAAAAAGTTATAAAAATCTTTATTTCAGGGGGCTCCCATAAAAGCGAATGCGAAGTAAAATATTTTTTAAAGCATTATATAAGGTTGCGGTATATTATTTTAAAGATAATTAGGAATAAAGACTAAAAATATGTTTTTAAATTTTTCCCCTGTAATTGACGAAATGGGGGGGCTTTCAAAGTGGAGATTTGCTAACGTCCAAAGTTGACCTCAGAACTCCCAATTTTCTGAAAGGCTGAGCCTGAAACTTGATCAATTATTTGAATTATATCCTCAGGTACTTGAACAACAAATACTAAAATTAGATAAATATTATAAGGAAACGAAATTATTAAGTTTTTAATGAGCTTCAGTATTTTTAACAGAACTTCACAATGATGTCAATAGATGGCGATCTGTAAAAGTTTATTCGTTTGTGCATACAAATAATATACGCTAGCGCCATCTTACGTGGAATAAAAAAATACCGCGAGGTCTCAGTTCGGGGCGAACCACTAGTATTGTGTTCTAGGGTAGAAACTAACCATAAAATATTGGAAAAAGAAACCTGCAATTGCAATCCAAATTAAAAGCTGGACACTTAGAACTTCCCAGCTATCACCTATAAAGCGTGTCTCCTCCATTCCACGCGTCATTTGCTGCAAACGCAAGCCATAAATCCAAGAATTAAATTGATTGAACTAATAATTCAATTATCAATGAAAAATATACATAGGTATTCAAATACAGTAGTTTTCATTGCCCACGCCCATCGTCTGTACTGGAACTAACGCCTGCAACATAGACTATCAAAAAAATTCTAACTGCGCTGATAAAGTTACACGAATTAATTTCATCCGTAAAGATGGAAAAAAAAACTTAAAAAAATATTAAAAATGGATTTTTAATATCATCCTTAAGTTTTTTTTCTACCACTACAAGTTAGCCCTTGACTGCGATCTCACCTGATGGTAAGTGATGATGCAGTCTAAGATGGTAGCGGGCTAACCTGTTAGGGGCATAGCAGTTATATATTAAACCCATACCCTACACCCTACCCTACTACCCTACACGGTATCGCATCGGAACGCTAAATCGCTTGGCGGCACGTCTTTGCCGGTAGGGTGGTAACTAGCCACGGCCGAATCCTCCCACCAGGCCAGACGAGGGAAAATTCAGAAGTTATAAATTTCCAAATTGACCCCTACCGGGGATGAAACCCGGGACCTCCGCACGTAAGACAACAGCGCTACACACTGCGCCACGGAGATCGTCAATTTTCTCATTTTATAGGCCAATCGTGCTCTTGGCAGACGAAGAGTCGTATAAGCGGCGCCCATCTCTGTCGTAGACATGTCTCTCTTAATTTCCACGGCGACTGATTGGAATCAACTATTGCATTAGCTGTCCCAACTGGTTACGCCGTTTTCACGAATTTCCTTACGATTGAAAATTGGATATACAATTTTTCTAATTTAACTTTGATTTTGGCGTGTATTTTTTAACCGACTTCCAAAAAAGGAGGAGGTTCTCAATTAGACGCGTATTTTTTTTTAATGTATATCGGTGCATGTCTCCTTGGCTTCTGAACCGATATGAAAAAAGAAATTTCAGTCCTTAGAGGAAGCTCTCGGGGTGGTCTCATAAAAAATTCTGACTCCAAATCCTCTAACCTGATACTAAAAAGTTAAAAATAAAAATTCTTTCCACTAAACCAACTTCCATAGCGACTGTAAAGTAAAACATAAGTTTGATTTCTACACACTATGTTGAAGTCGGGTGGGTATAACAAAGACAAGCAAAGTTGATGCATCAGGCTAGGCCGACTTCAACATAGTGTGTAGAAATCAAAGTTATTTGACTTAGAAATAATTTGTTTTGGAAATATAATTATTAGAAGTAGTCTTTTATTTGATCTTTCTTTAATTATTTGTATATATGATGTAAAACTGATGTAACTAATTTATAAATTACTAGATGATGCCCGCGACTTCGTCCGCGTGGATTAAGGTTTTGATTCCCGCGAGAACTCTTTAATTTTCCGGGATAAAAAGTAGTCTATGTCCTTCCCCGGGTTATACAAACCATTTCTGTAGCAAGTTTCATCAAAATCTGTTAAACAGATGGGCTGTGAAAGCGTAGCAGGCAGACAGACAGACACACTTTTGCATTTACAGTATTAAGCACTAGATGATGCCCGCCACTTCGTCCGCTTCAATTCCCGCGGGAACTCCTTAGTTTTCCTGTATAAAGAGTACCTATGTCCTCCTCCGGGAATAACCTATCCCTATACCAAATTCCATCAAAATCGGTTGAACAGGTGGGTCGTGAAAACGTAGCAGACAGACAGATACACTTTCGCATTTATAATAATTTTATAATAATATGGATATAATATGCACACAGGCACACAGTGCAAGTCGCGGGCATCAGCTAGTTTTTCTTATATCCTAGCTTATGTTCGTGACGTACTAGAAACACACCAGAGAACGGAACTTTTACCCCTGATATCTTTCCACGCTTAGTCCGCGTAAATCAAGGATTTTTCAAACTATGAAGTAAGTAGTTATGAAAGTATATATTATGAAATAATTAAGTATTATTAGTACATAAAGCTATTTAATAATTTCGTGCAGCACATCTACAAGGGCCGCGGTTAATCTCGCATCTTTCGTGACCTAATTATTGAACGTGGCAACTTTATCTTCAATGCTTTCTTGTTTATGAAATATACGTTATTTTTCCATTATTGTGACATGCTTGTCTACAGGTTCTTACGCTGAACGATTTCTTGTGATTCATCATTCTTTAAAACATTAATTGTTCTAACATTGATTAACATTATACATGTCTGACATCACATTACTGCTAACCGTTTATTAGGTAATAGAGGATGCCTGCGACTTCGTCCGCGTGGATTAAGTTTTTTTAATGTTCTTGTTTTATTTTGTAAAAGTCTCGACCCAAATCTTTCAAGCTATTTGTGGAGGTAATTATAAGTAATGAAATAGTTTAAATCTTCTACTCATATTATGTTCTTGATAGGAAATTCGATTCAGAAAAACAAGGTACGACTAGTTTAAATAGAGTTTCATTCAAACTAGAGCAAGGGTAATACAAGGATAGTGATCAAAATGTTGAATTGCATTTCTGCTCAGATATAAGACAGCTGCAGTAAAACCAACCCCAGTCAAATACCACAATCTGAAACTGAAAAATCTGTTTCAAGAAATTTAACGTACGAAAATCGAACGTGATTTGAAAATTCGAACGTGGAATGCCTCTAAAATTCAAGATTTTGCATCGCGTGTCACACGTTACTGTACCTAGAGAGTTGCACGTACTCAATGGGGACCTGACCGTCAGAAATCGACGGCTATCCCGAAAGCGGCGTGACTTTTGCCCCCGGAATTGACGTGAGGCGCGGGTGCCAGGACGGGGTATTGATCGCTCGGGCCACTTCGGCCCCGCTCGGCAAAGATCGGCCGACTTCGGGCTCACTTGAGAACCGTCATACTTGCCGCGGTCACAGGCTGCCGTCTATTCGGTCAGTTGGTGTGTCAACTTTACTGGAAGGAGTTTGATCGAGTTTAATTAGGACAAGGTTATGGACAAGTTTCAATTTACTAACTACTGACGATTTATTTACAAATGTTACCTACCCGGGTACACTTCACTTTCACTTTTTAAGGACATTTATAAGGACGCAAAAGATTGATGCTTATTTTTGTTTCAACTTTTCAGTACATATTCATAATACAAGTATTATATTCTTCGATAAATCCTTTAATTTTAAATCTAACACTGACTGACAAACTGAACGCACTGAACGCGCAAAGGAATATTTCCTTTAATACAGGCTGTATTGAACTAGGAACCCAAGGAAAATTTGAAAAAAAACTATTTTTAGTGCCAAAAAGAAACGTCAGTCCGTGCATACTATGTAGAAGTTTATAAGTAATGCTTTTAAAAAACTAACAGCAAAAGTTCATCGACAGAAAACTATTTTACAATATTATACGTCACGTTGATAGTAAATCTTCATTATTATACCAGCTGTTGACATCATTATTCCATGTCAGTCACAAAATCTCCTAATAATAATAAAAAAACAATAACAACAACGAATCTATTATTTTCAAGACGGATTATTCGAATGGCGCGCCGGAGATGTTTTCATATTTTCTAATAGGATCCTCGAAACACAATTCGGGGCGGAAAGGCGAAAAATTGTGTTGATAAGCTCAAATATAAGAAAATTGAGATGTCAACTCATGCAAATATTACGAAGATAATATTATATTCATATATGTGTATGTAGGCTAAACAATTTGCCGACAACTCGATCTTGGAAGGTCGAATCAAATTGACATTTGGGCCGAATACCTTTTTATAGTCAATAGGAATGAGAGAAAAACTCGAAATGAGAATTGAATTGGCAATTTATATCTTACTAGTTGATGATCCAGACTTCGGTCGCGAAAATTCAGGTATTTTGTTCAAAATGGTTCAAAATCACGTAGGAACTCTTTCATTGTCCAGAATAAAAAGGAGCGTCGACATTTAAACTGATCTCTGTAACAAAAATTTTCATAATAAGTTAAACTGTTGAGCTTTCGCATTTTGATTATTAGTTTACAGTGAAGTAGGTACGTTTTAGTCTAGTCTAGTCTTGTTTTAGTATGCACTATAATAATATTATCTCCCTCTAGATTAGGATAGGTTAGGTTAAGTTTACTCTTAGAGCCCGTGGGACGGGAAATCAGGACAGAGATCAGGCGCAGGACTGACAGCTTTACGCGCTCTCTGAGACACGGGAGTGACACACCGAAACTTCCTAGCTCCGGGCTTGTAATGAGAATTACTTGTCACAAAAACCCAATACTTAATCATGACCCGATCCGGGATTCGAACCCGAGAACGAGTCCCGAGGAACATCTAACCACTAGACTAACGAAGCAGTTAACCAATTACACGCTGTGTTCGACCTCGGATGCGAACTAAACTCAAAGCAAAGCCGTAATAAGTAAGTTCGCAGGATTTAATAAATAACGCGGATGAGGTCAACATAAAATTCCTGCACACATTAGGGTCTATCATTTATTTGGGTTACCCGAATTCATTAATGCTCCGAATTTATTACTCAATTTACTTTGTGCTATCGTGTTTAACTTGTAATCGCATTTGACAAACAACATTGATAGAAACCATTAATTATTATTAAACATTGCAATATTTGCTTTATTCCAATAATTTTGATTACACTCCATAACATATTTATTTCATTATGATTGTAATTTTTTAATAATACCTACATCCAAATATGTATTCTAACCCCAAATCATTCGATATGAGATGTGAAATGTGCAAATCTAACCTTGTAAACAATCACGTATTACGTATTGGTGAAATCGAAAAAAAAAAAATTTTTTACTACCAACTGCGGGTAATCGCTAAACTACCAAAATTGGAAATCCACTAGAGGCGGTTCGGTCGCAACGTTTGGTTCCCTTTATTATAACGCGCCTCAAACTACAATGGAAACGTATTCATTTCGGACACGCATCAGAGCATATTCCAGTCATCCAGATCTGGGTCGAACAAACCCGCGATTTCGGTTTAATTGAAAAAGTTAAATCGCCCATTTTCACCGGATCCTTTCGCATTCATTTTTGCGTTCCGTATCCAAAAAGTTCTGAAATTGTTTTACTACGCTGTCTATCCAAGTGTCTATCACGTGTTTCTAGAATTTACATCGAATGGTATCGGTGCTTGCATTTTAAACGTGATCATCTCTCTGGCAACACCTGAGCAGCAAAACCAGAATTTAGTGTGTAAATTTCCTTAACTCATACTCAACTTTACCATTAAGTTAATATTATGTTTAATTAAAATTCATACTGAAATTATTAAGTGTTATTGAAGTGAAACTTCTTTAGAATCGTTGTGATTTGAAAATCCATAAAACGCAAAAGCGACATTAAAAGAGACTTACATATTCATAACAGGATTTAGCCTGCGAGGGTGATGAGATAGAATACAAGTTATATTTATCCCATTATCTCGTAGGCTACTTTTCTGAAGTTTCACTTCTGCCTGTGTGAATTGCACACACACCTTTTTTTTCATAAGATTTATTACACTTTTTGTTTTACATCTACTTTTAAAAATATTAACTACTTACTAGAACTGAGTTTTTTATTTGAATACTAGTAAATCTATTTTCGTAAAGCCTACTCTACTTTTAAATCACTTTTCGTCTTTATAACTGTTTAAGTTACTCTCTGCAATGAAGCTTCGTAGGAGCAAATAAGGAGAAGATTTAAGGTTCTCATTTCCCCGTCTTCGTAATAGTGCTCGTCTGTGAAAAACGTCTCTTTAATCAGTTTTAGACTCAAATAAGTCCTTTGTACTTATTTCGTTTAATTGAAAAAGTTGAATCGGCCATTTTCACGGGATCGTATCGCATTCTTCTTCACCGAATGTACCATGCGTCTCAGTATAACTCTACTGAATTTTATAGAGCTTCAGTTTAAATTGCTTTCGAACTTTTTTATGGAGCTCCGGTGGAGTAAACAGGGAGGCCGTTTAAGGACCTTTATTTCCCTCTTTCGTCTATTTGCGTTTTTTTAAAAGCAGAAATTCAACTTCATTGAACAGTTACGGTTAACTTGACTCAATTTTAATAGCATTGGATGCATTTAACTTATCTGCGCTAAATATTATAAATGCTAAGTATAAGAGAGCATAAGTATGAGAGACTGCCTCGTTGGTCTAGCGGTTAGCATAGTCGACTGCAGGTCACGAGGGTCCTGGGTTCGATTCCCGGTTGGGCATCAAAATTGTTAGTTATTGGGTTTTTCAGTTAAGAATTTCTCAGTGCCAGTCCGGAGTTGGAAGTTGGCGATTTGACACCCCCGTGCCTCGGAGAGCACGTTAAGCCCTCGGGCCCCGTTTATTATCACTAACATGATAATAGTCGTTAAAGCCTGCCAACCCGCATTGAAGCAGCGTGGTGGGTTAAGCTCCATTTCCCTCTCTTCTATGTGAGTGTAGGCCTGTGCCCAGCAGTGGCACGTTAATGGGCTATAGTAAAGTATAAGAGTGATTCAACACTGTAATCGCACTTAGAAATCTATACCTACCTATTTATTTTTTTGTTTTCTTTCCACTATAAGTTAGCCCTTGACTGCGATCTCACCTTATGGTAAGTGATAATGCAGTCTTAGACTGCACCACCCACCAGGCCAGACCAAGAAAAATTCAGAAATTATAAATTCCCAAATTGACCCTGCCGAGGATCGAACCCAGGACCTCCCACGTTAAAATAACAGCGCTCAACACTGCGCCACGGAGGTCGTCAAAACCTACCTAATTATTTTGAACCTATTACTTTTACTAATTAATTAGAAATTTTGTCGAAATCTTATCCTACTATTTTAATCTAATATTTAACTGTGCGTGTTTTTTATAACCCAAATTTTATTTAGTTTATTAGAAGCGCTTTTATAGGATTGCTTTGTAACCTGAATTATGCAAAGTTAAACCAATTCATTAGAATTCCTAAAATTAGCAATTATTCGCAGACAGTAAATTCAGTATAATATTATAATGCTTATTTTAGTTTTAAAAGTCTATGAAAACTGAGCCAGAATCAACAGCTTTTTAACAATTACGAAATCAAAGTACAGCTATGAGCAAAATATGATTTTAATCAATTATTATCGAGTGATAGAAAAATATCGTTTTGCCAAGCTATACTTGGCAGAACGGCTTCCTTTCACCTCTCTGGCGCAGTGGTGAGCGCTGTTGTCTTATCGTGGGAGGTTCCGGGTTCGATTACTGGCAGGGTCAATTTTGATATTTATAAATTTTGAATTTTCTCTGATCTAGTCTGGTCTGGAGGCTTCGGCCGTGACTAGTTACCACCCTACCGCCAAGCGATTTAGCGTTCCGGTACGATGCTGTGTAGAAACCGATACGGGTATGTGTTTAATGTACCTAACTGACGTACCCCTAACTGCAGGTTAGCCCGCTACCATCTTAGACTGCATCATCACTTACCATCAATTGAGATCGCAGTCAAGGGCAGTTGTAGTGAAATAAAAGAAAACTCAATTCACGAGAAGACACTGTGAATATTAATAGCGTAATTTCATTTTTCACTGTACTCCTCTCCTTAGGGTTTTATTATTATTAAAATTATATTTATTATGTATGTAAATCACAAATCAAGACGAATTTTCAACTTTGTCGCCAATTTTTTTTTATGGCTATACAGCCACCAATTTATACTAAGCAAAGAGACTATGGTATGCCAAGAATGACAAAAGAGATCCGATCAAAGAGTATTTAATAACCCCAGCACGCCGTTTCATACAACATTGCAGGAGCGTTGTAATGTTCCAAATTCAAAAAACGCTCCTGCAATGGATTTGATTTTCTTTGTCCGAAAATTCGATACTTCGCGTGTTCTTTTTTCGAAAATAATGACAATAATATTTCCATGCATGTTTGAGAAAAATAAATAAACTGCCCATCCCTGGATGACTATTGGGTTTTTATTGCGCTGTTTACTGTTCCCGGTCCATCTATCAAATAAGAGTAGGGATGTCCACACGAACTAATTTATGGGTTGTTTACTTGCCACACATGCTTACCAATAACAAACTTTGTTACGGGACTATACTCGGTTGGGAAACTTTTTAATGTGACTCTTAATACTATTGCTATAGAGTTTATAATATCGCATTATTTTAGTACGTTAATAGGGACCCTCAACTTAGTTCTTAGATAACTACCTCGTCGTGCATCTTTAGTGTTGACTTAACTTTTGCAATAATAATGATGTCACCGTTAACAATTGTGGCAATACTTTTTTACTCCCATGATAACAAGAACCAATACTTAATAATGTACTAGATGATGCCCGCGGCTTCGTTCGCGTGGACTAAGTTTTTTCGATTCCCACAGGAACTTTTCATTTTTCCGCGATGAAAAGTAGCCTATGTCCTTCCTCTGGATACAGCCTATCCCTGTTCTAAATTTCATCAAAATTGGTTTAACAGGTGGGCCGTGAAATCGCAGCAGACAGGCAGTTACACTTTCGCATTTTTAATATTAGTATATTATCCCCTACTCTAATAGAGTGAATATTTAACTGTTAAATCAATCACAATTCACTAGTGTTGACAGGTTGAAAAAGGGTTCTTGTATCGTAATAATGCGAAAAGCAAAATTACTTGAGTTAAGTACTCATTCGTCTTCTTTGAAATATATTCGAGCTTCGGTGGATATAAATCACGCTAGACTACCATTTCTGTATCCGTTGACAGCACGGCATGACAGTAAAATTCACTTTTCAATTTCCAATGTACGATATTATTGTTTCGTTTGCCTTCAATAAATCAATCAATATTTATTTATTTAATTATACGACTGCCTGAAAAAAGGAGTATATTGTTTTCAGGGTTCATGTGTGTATATAAGTATGTGAGTTTGTATATTCCACTATAACTTCTACCACCTGAACCGATTTTAATAAATGAGGTATCATTAGAATCCCTAGCTTATTCCGGGTGACAAAAATTGATGGGGTGACCATGGTCCCGCATTAAAAACTAAAGTTGAAAAAAATAATCCGAAAATAAGATTAACTATATAATTATCATCTAGAAAATGATAAGTAGATTCCAAAAATATATAACACTTTAGTTCAATATCCAGTGATTCACAAAAAAATCATTTAATAAAAACATGAATAAGTCTAATTTCACTAGATTAATTTAGATTTTTAACTTTTGACTTCGTTTTTTGGCAGGGCAGTCATGTTTTTTTGTTTTTTTAAATTATGACTTGTTTAGGTATATTGTTCACTGACGTCCGAAACTACGTGACGTATAAAACATGATGATGATAATCAATTACGGTGTTTTATAACTAACGGGCGGTCCACACGGCACGTTGCGTCAGTGTTGCGTCAACGACGTAGCGCTGTCGCTGCGTCGTTTTATATACTAACTAGCCGATGCCCGTGACTCCATCCGCGTGGATTGAGGTGTTTTAGGGGTTTGAAAAATAGATATTAGCCGATTCTCAGACCTACTGAATATGCATATAAAATTTCATAAGAATCGGTCAAGCCGTTTCGGAGGAGAATGGTTACTGACATTGTGACACGAGAATTTTATAAATATTAATAATCATAGTATACACACTGTGAGCTGCGTCGACGCAACGCACTTACGACGGAACTGCGCCCCCGAGACGAAACGGGCGGGAATGTACTCATTCGACGCCGGTGTAGTAACACTGCGATGACGCAGCGTCCGTGTGGCCGGCTATGCGTCAAAATATATGCGTTGCGACGACGCAACGTGCTGTGTGGTCTGGCTCAGGTACGAGGGTCCCAAACGCACCATGGTCTGAGAAGAGCTGACAGCAAACTCAGCCGGGTTTTTTTTGAATAATCACCATCTTACAAACATCCTATATATTTATTAGAACTATAATCAACAATTAGATTAATAAGTCGCTGGAAAAATTCATTCCCATGCTTTTGTATAATTTAAATAATTCTTTCATTCTTTTGGAATTGTCAATAATTTAACGTTTTACAAAAAAATTTAACTTGTTGAGAGACATCTCCAGTATGTCTTCTGGGAACTTATAAGTATAAAAATTTCAATTCTAATGTTTAGTGTCGTTCAATTTACGCGTTACTCGTACATTTCTAACGAGATCATTCAATCGCATGTTAATATAACCTTTCTCTTTCTCAAACTAAACTCGACATTAATTTACCTACCGAAATATCTAAAGTATTAAAGTAACAAACGACAACGATCCATAATATTTCAATTTATGACCCAGGGAACACAAATTGTAAAGCCGTTCTTTATGGCATCGTAAAACAATCATGGGGTCATATCACCCTCTTGTTAATGTAACCGCTGGTTAATCTATGGTTAAGTTATAAAGATAAGCATTATATTGTTTTTTTAGTAAGCACGCATTAAGAGGTTTTTGGGGCACAGCTAAGATAAGGAAGGCAGCATTATCAGACTATTAGATATGTCGAACATATGTTTGTCGTCTACACGAATTTTCGTTATAACTTAATCATGTTCTGTTTTATCTCTTCCATATAAATAGCCTGGTCGGATAGGAGTTCATGAATATTTAAACATACAGTATATTATCGTGTAATGGGTAATATTATGTAATCAAAGTAATAAGGAATTTCTTTTTGGTTTTTCAAAGGTGAGGTGAGGTTAGTCTTGTAATTAACTTGTCATTATTTAAGACTACTAATGATGCCCGTGACTTCGTCGGGATATAGGTTTTTGAAAATCCTTATGGAAATTCTTTCCTTTTCTAGGATAAAAAGTAGCCTGTGTCCTTCCCCGGGATGCAATTACCTATCTCGGTACCCAATATCGTCAAAATTGTTCAACCGCTTTATTCAGCTATCAACCTTTAATTTTATAAATGCGAAAGTGTGTTGGTTTATTGATTTATCCTTCAATCACGCCGCAACAAAGCACAGGATTGACTTGATTTTTTTTATGAGCATAGGTGAGGACTTGAAGAGTGACATGGACTACCTTTAATCCCGGTAAATTAAGAAGTTCCTGCAGGAATTAAAAATATTATCCCGCGCGGACAAAGTAGCGAGCATAAGCTAGTCCATAATAATTTGATCCTGAATTATGTTTCCCTAAATTCAAAACAGTTTTTCGTTCCGTTGCGGTTGCAACTTTTATGAGGCTGTTTAAATAATAATTTGGCCCAAGCTAATCTATGTAGCAGTTAATATGTCTACAAACTCCCCTGGATTGGGCGTAACTAAACTCAACTCGACTCAACTTGAAGTATTTCTATTTACAGCTAGCTGATGCCCGCGATTACGTCCGCGTGGTTTATTTCTTTTTTATTTCCGCGAGAACTCCTCAAGTTTCCGGGAAAATAGCCGATGGTCCTCAACTATGCCCATGCCAAAAATCACGTCGAGTCATTGCTCCGTTGCGGTGTGATTGAAGGACAAGCCAACAAACAAACATACTTTCGCATTTATAATATTAGTATGATTGGTACCTAGTAAGTACAGTACATCTTTCGAATTGTTCATCGTTTACAAAGTATAAGACGTGACGGTGATGATTAACCACGGTATCTTGAAACTTAAGCTAAACTCATATTGAAGAAGGTTTATGTTTTGAATTTTTGACTAACATAGCCTATGTAAGTAGCAGTAAAAATAAAAACCAGCCATTGACTAGGTTCTATTGACATCGTTCGCAATTCCACTCAAACCGACGTCTTTGCGACGCTCGTTATAAATAAATCATTGATTGAAAGCTTTCGATTTGCAACAGATTTCATGGAATCCACAACCAGAAATAAACCCCCCCGTTTCACATTATTCAAATGGTATTTGCTCAGACAACGAACCATCCATAAGCGGGGCTTGCGAATATTTTTTCTTGTCGTAGTAGATTTGCTAATATGAAAATCTCTGAATGTTCTGTCACGAGGCAGCCCGGGCAAAATCAACAGGACACATCTCTCGCTGTGTACGGAGAGCTTAATTTTTTTAAAGTGAAACTTTATAATCGTTGTGATTTGAAAATTCGATGAAACGGAAAAGCAACACCAAAAAGAGACATATTCAGAATAAGATTTAGCCTGCGAGAGAATGAGATAGATACAAGTTATAGTTATTATTATCTCTCGTAGGCTACTTTTCTGAAGTTTTATTTATGCCATGTGTGAATTGCACACACACTTTTTTTTATTATCAAGTTAGCCCTTGACTGCGACCTCACTTGATGGTAAGTGATGGTGCAGTCTAAAAGTAGCGGGCTAACCTTTTAGGGGTATGGCAGTATATTAAACTCATACCCCCAATCGGTTTCTACTCGGCATCGTACCGGAACGCTAAATCGCTTGGCGGTACGTCTTTGTCAGTAGGGTGGTAACTAGCCACGGCTGAAGCCTCCCACCAGGCCGGATCAGAGGCAAATTCAGAGATTATAAAGAACCCGGGATCTCCCACGTTAAGACTACAGCGCTCAACACTGCCGGCTAAGAGGGTCATTAAATCGCACGCCTTGTCGATAAAAATGCCGAGAAAAAGAGGTGTCAAGCTGATTGTGTTTCCACTGCTGGTAGCTTTTAGACGTGTTTTGCTTAGATAACGTGAAAGGAGAAAAATACTCCGTAATTCTCAGCTTTTCAATTGTATCAGAAAATATTAAACCGTATATGGAAATGTGTTTTTGCGATGACAAGTTATTTTCTCTTCTGCACGGATTTATGTCAAATCTTGAAAGCTACTTCGTCAACAATTACCACATGGTAAATGTCTTCTAACATAATATTATATAGTAATAATAGGTTCATACCACGATACATACGAACGATTTAGTAAAACACGATACATTTTTTTAAAGAGCCTTAGTACTTTAGGTCTGAAATTACGCCATACGTATTATTATTGGACCCAGTCTAGGAAACAAACCAACGCGTACCTCAATGTTAAAAGCACTATGAATATTTTATGAAAAAAGAAAGCACTTAATTGAAATTCCTTTTTGGACGTTGATTAAAAATTTATCAAATTAGTATTCGATAAATTTTTAACCAAACCTGAAGCCTGCGACTTCATCTGCAAGGAATAAGTTTTCTTAATTACCACGGATACTCATAAACTTTCCGGGATACAAAGCCTATATCACTCTCCACGTCCTCAATGATTGATACTGTTGCTTTGTTACGGCGTTATTGAAGGACAAACAAACAAACATACTTTCCTATGACTAGGCATACTTCATTAAAACCAAAGGTCTAATTTTGCAAATATGTTTAGATGAATCAAATATACCAGCAAGAACAAACAACACCTGAATTTTTCTCAGAACACGTTTGAATTCACGATACTCTAAACGTGAATGGTTAAAATAAACAAGCAGAAGTTGACCTCAACAAATACAGTTGTAACCGCACAAGATGTTTTATTTAAACAGTGCTCCGCTCTCTGATAAATGAACGTACTTTGGCGGTCAGCGAGTCGAGAATTGATATTTCACTCGGACCCCGAGACTGTGGGAGTGCGATCATCGGTCTGGGAGGTATGTGTTATATTGAATCGGGAGAAATTGTTAAAATTAATATTTAACCTTGGATTAAATAAACACGGGATAGGAAACGTAAGAAAAATGTATGAAATCACGTTCGACTAACTTTTGCGGGGCGAGGGGAGGGGCTTGTCATTTTTCTACCCAATTATTGACACTAGTGCATTAAAAAGTCGATCACTAAGACAACACAATATCATAAATATTGGCGAAACTGCCACAGTTCGCGACTAGAGGGGTAAGGCGAATATAGCCGATTTCACGTGTCCCGTGGTTAATAATTCGTCCAAGTATTTAACATTTTCTTGGCTCTTAAATAAGAAGATATGTTTCATTTACCAAAAGTCCATGACGTACAAAATAACGTAGAAGACGTTTCTTCGTTCACGCCGGAACTCTTAAATTTTCCGAGATAAATAGTAGCCTATGTGCTATACCAGACTATAATCTACATCTGTGCCAAATTTCATCCAGATCCTTTCAGCCATTCTGGCGTGATTGAGTAACAAACATCCATCCATCCATCCAAACTTTCGCATTTATAATATTACTAGATTAAGGCCGCGACTTCGTCCGCTTGGATTAAGATTCTTTGATTCCCGCGGGAACTCTCTAATTTTCCGGGATAAGAAGTATCCTATGTCCTTCCCGGGATACAAACTATCCCTATCCCAAATTTCACCAAAATCGGTTGAACAAATGAGACGTGAAAGCGTAGCAGACAGACAGACACACTGTCGCATTTATAATATTACTATGGATTCATTATATCATATAATATTACTAGACTAGATGATGCCCGCGACTTCGTCTGCGCGGATTACGTTTTTTCGATTCCCGGGGTAACTCTTTAATTTTTCGGGTTACAAAGTAGCCTATGTCCTTCCCCGGTACATAATTTAACGCTATACTAAATTTCATTTAAATCGGTTGAATAGATGGGCCGTGAAAGCGTAGCAGACAGACCGAAAGACAGACACTCGCATTTGTAATATTAGTTTAGTATTAGATATTTTTAGTCTACATTCTACCCTTCTTACTTAAGAAGTACTTAACAATCTTTTCTGGTGGGAAGCTTCGACCGTGGCTATCTAATCTAAGCTTATAATATATTATATCTCAATAAAAATACACTCACCAAAAGTTACAGATAAAGCCAAACCACACAGTATCAAGTACGAAAGCATTCGCTAAAATAACTCGAGGGGAAGACGCCCCACTAATTTCCACTAAAAGGAAGCCGCTACAGGAAGGAACCGGGGGCACAATAACAAATAGTTTTTGCTGGAGAAGAAAGCACTAACAGATAAAGACTCCGCATCAGGGCGATATAAATCGCGTCCTGTCTTCTTACTGGCTACAGCCGATACGTACAGACGACATAGTTTTTACACCGCGCAATAAATGAAACTGGATCTTTGTAAGCGTTTTACTAATGCCTGTCAGTAAAACATTTATTTTGTCGTATAGAAATTAAGCTTATTATTTGCCTTAGCGGTAACTTAAAGGTAGTTTTTATAGTTAACATTACATATCTCTAAGAGATAAACTGGCAAGAGAGGCGCGAAAGTTTTATTAAGGTGGTACTTAGAAGCTCGCAAGTTTAGCTTAATAATTTTAGCTTAAAAGCTCGTTCCACTATCGTTTTCGCGCGGGAGGCTTAGCAAGTTCGCTCGCTAGCATTTTAAGCTAATTTTTGGCACCATCTCGGAAATTAAGCGAAGCTGGAATTCAATAACAAGAGATGATAGTGTTAGATCATCTCTTGTTATTAAACATTCACCTTAAAACCTGAGATAGGTTGTTAAATTTACATTTATGTCATCATTTTTGCTGGATTTTTCTCCGTCAACATTGACCATGAGCTGTGTCTACACTAATCATACGAATAAATGCGATGCTAGTTCATAAACATCTCATCTTTTGTTACCCTGGTTGGGCCTTGGTTTTTCTTAACAAGATTCTCCATCAGAAACAGCTTCCTTCCAGCTTTAAACACTCAAAACCCTCCGTTATTTCATTAATCAATCAGTCTTTATTTCTTCCTTAGCGCCCAATTTACTGCTCATTAACTCAATTCAATTCAATTGTTTATTTGCAAGAAACATTGTACAATTAAGATGACAAACTAATAGAAAAAACAAACATGTTTCGTCATTGCTGACATGCAAATTTACAAAGTAACTTGGTAATACAATTTATGAATCTTTAAGTTATTAACAAAATTTTTATAATTACCAGCGAATGCCCGCGACTTCGTCTATGTGGATTGAGGTTTTTTGGTTCCCGCGGGAACGCTTTAATTTTCCGGGATAAAAAGTATCCTATGTGCTATTCCAAACTCTGTGTCAAATTTCAGCCAGATCCGTTCAACTGTTGGAGTGTGATTGAGTAATAAACATCCAAACATCCATACATCCATACAAACTTTCGCATTTATAATATTAGTAAGATTTCAAAGACAGCATTGAGTTAGTCCAAGTATCTATGATATATCAAAAAATCGTATAATACATGAATTAGTAAATATGTCAGATCTCATAATACCAATTACCATTAATTTATCATTACTTATTAGAATTTACATATATTTGTTTTTCTAGAATGTCTTAAAAATTGTAACATTGTCAATAAAATAAAAACAAAATGTCAAATATATTAGAAAAAAATGTAATGATAAATTAATTTGCATTAAAAAATTCATCGAGACAATAGAAACACTTATTTATTAACCATTGATGCAGTTTTCTTTTAAAAACATTGAATGGTAAATTCTGGAATTCATTACGCAATTTGTTATATACTATAATAGACATACTAAAGCAATTCCTGCTGAAATTTGTAGTTTTAGATACACTTGATTCGTTTAAATGTTGTCAAGTCCTGGCAATCGCATTATTGACAGCATTAGTTCTGACAACATTATATTTTTTTAAAAGTTCATAGAGCTCATAATTAATGTAAAGTATGCACCAAAACTGCCTCGTTGGTCTAGTGGTTAACATGCTTGACTGCGGCCGACGAGGTCCAGGGTTCGAGTCCCGGGTCGGGCCATAATTAAGTATTCAGTATTAGAAATTCCCAGTACTAGCCCGAAGTTAGGAAGTTGGCGGTGTTTCACCCCCGTGCCTCGGAGAGCACGTTAAGCCGTCGGTCGCGGTTATTATCACTAACATGATAATAGTCGTTAAAGCCCGCCAACCCGCATTGGAGCAGCGTGGTGGGTCTAAGCTCTAATTCCCTCTCTGGAGGCCTGTGCCCAGCAGTGGGACGTTCATGGGCTGTAGTGATGCACCGAAACCAAGTATCCGGAACATCATCAAATATTCTTACAAAACGAAATAAAAGCACACAAAAAACTTTTTTCTCAAAAGGAGCAATCTATTTAATATCTGATTACTCATCATCTTGCATTTATAGGGGTAAATTGCTACTTCCTATCCAGTAAGCCTGCTGTATTTTTCCCCGGTGCGTGGAATACAAAACTTCCCCGCGTTTAATAGCCAATACTGGCCATTGAAACAGATTTCTGGGGGGTCAGTACCAAAGAAGTGATGCAGTAAAAATGGTTAATGGCTGGGGTGAATTAGAAAGAAATCGGAAATGTATTGCAAAAGGCAGCATTAGGGCTGATGAATGTGATAGTTGAATAGGCGTAGCATGAATATAATTATTATGCTGGAAACACACTCGAGATACGTCCTCCAAATTGACGTGATGCTTCTGGTACGTATTTCCTGTTTAATATTGTGAATACAAGAATAGCTTGATTGTTACAATTTCATGGCCCAACCGCTGAACTGGTCTTGATATTATTTTTTTCCAAAATTAAAAAGGACTTTTCGAAAAATTCAAAAAAATAATAATACTTTTTGTATATTTCTTACGTTATCAGCTATTATGAATCAATGAATTTTTTAAAACCGATGATTTTAATTGCGTGGGTGGTAGATAACGCTTTTTATAGCTCCAATGAACTAAAATCCAAAAGGTCGACGGTTCGAAGGCCACACGTTGCACATTTTATGCGTACTTCTAGCTCGAATATTACGCTTATAAGACACTAGCGAATGCCCGCGACTTCGTCCGCGTGGATGGGGGTTTTCGGTTCCCGCTGGAACTCTTTAATTTTCCGGGATAAAAAGTAGCCTATGTGTTATTTCAGACTATAATCTATCTCTGTGCCAAATTTCATCCAGACCCGTCCAACGGTTGGGGCGTGATTGAGTAAAACATCCATCCATACATCCATCAAAACTTTTGCATTTATAATATTAGTAAAGAATAAAGGGGAATTTTAGTCTGCATGTATCGCAATGCGATAAGTACTCAGCATTCTCAAAAAAAGAACATAAGTTATAAGAATCGAAGATCATGTGAATGATCATGGCGTGGGGCTGCAATTACTTGTGGCATAATATAATTGTAAATTAATGTTTTTAAAAGCGCAAGCTTTGAGTTTATTTGTCTTTTTTCTCAGTAGAAAGGGTATTTTAACCAGTTGTACCTAACTTAACTTGACGATTAGAAACAATCGGTAAATGACTTGAATTATTCTTATTATTACATACCCATTTTAACAATAAGAGTACTAATTACTCTTTGAGAGAAACAGTTAATCCCAAACCGGTGGCACGAGCTGCAAGTTATAAGTATGTTTCTGGTATTATAGATGTACTTATTATTAGCTGATGAGCTGTATCCAGCAAAAGTAAAATGAAAAAGAAATATATAGAGATGTTTTCAATCGCGTGGGCGGTATCAGAATCAATCGGAACGTTAATCTTAGATATACGGATCCATTAGTGTATTAAATGACAACAAAAGGACTTTCTGCCGAGGAGTCCTCGTTGTATCAATTCTGTATTAACTTTCTTATTTATTACACAAATAATAATATAAATAAATCGACGTTATTTGACAACGTCTGATGGTGTGTCGCGAAAAATGAAATATGTTTTTAAAATACTTTCATCCCTAAAATATTTATCTCATTTGATAAAATTTTAAGCGATTATGCTTTCTAATCATTTTGATACCATGTCGAGTAAAAAGTATAGAGTCTGATAGGTTGACGACGACGAGGAATGTAATTAAGGATATATATGTGAATAAAAAGGTCATAAATCGGTCGACCGGCTACCGAAAGCGTCCACCAGCCTAGCATCTCCATAAACATGTAACCGAAAACGGATGTAAGGCATAAGTGTCGCCAGTCCACGCCGGAAGAGAGCGTACTAAATCACAGGTCGCATCGGCTATGTTTAATTCAAAAGGTTGAGTTTAGGCTGTAAACATAATTCGGCCAAACACCGAAGAAGATACCGAGCACGCTGGCCGGTCTGACCAATTTTACGGTCTGCTGGCATCGGGCGGCCGATTCAATTTCGGTAAAATTTTATTCGGCCGTATTCGACCGTGCAAGTGGAATTCTATCGATGGTCGAGTACGCTATTCCCCGGGCGGTTTCTGGTGACTTTTACTAAGAATATTATGTATTGAAGATTCTGTTGAGGTGTGAATTTACAATCTCTTAGAAAAATATTATCCTACATTTAGCTAAAGGTTTATTTTTTTTTATGGGTTTCCTCTTTGTTAGTTTACACAAACCACGTTCTTCCGACGTCACGTCGATTGGTTTGAATCACAATAAGGGATAAAAAATTCGGAATACATATTATTCAATACGTGAATTTATTGAACACATCTCGATTCTTAAACATCTTTTACACAAGACAATTATCAAAGTTATTTTAGTGTCGATTTAGATTTAATGTTTTAAAATGTATAATTTCCGATTATAAAACTCCTGGTTGAAAAGCAGCAGCTGTCACTTTTTAGGTTGTTTAGGGTTAGTTTGTCCTTTTATTTAAAAACTAGCTCTTTCGTGCGACTTCGTCCGCGTGGTTTAGTCCCTGTTAATGATTGAATTTTTCAAAAATACTTTCTCGGATGTCTACGTCATAATAGCTATCTGCATGCCGGAAATCTGGCGGAAATTCGCCGCCTGATCCATCTAGTGGTTTGAGCTATGCGTTGATGGATCAGTCAGTCAGTCCTTTTCGTTTTATTCAGATTAAATTCCAAATACTTTGAAAAATAATGCGCAACTTTTTTTTTGTGATACATTTCCAAAAAAAAGCACTCCCCTCAAATCGACGTAATCAATTTATCATTAAGATGTCTCATTCAAACGTAATGTGACGCAGCTTCAGTAAAATCATCAATTTTCATAAAACCCCCCTCGCAATTGTTCTTTCATCAACGTCACATATAAATCACGGTCTCGAAATCATCAACATCAATAACTTTGCTCCATTGATTGAACTGACAACAAAGAAATCTTGGCCTGAGGGATTTTTTAATGAGCACTTCTTTGACGATTGATCAAATCAAATCAAATGTTCATGCCTACCTACTTAATTTTTTATATTTTCTTACTATTGTTGATCACTACATCATCTCATTCTTCATCTCTTCATCTCTTGGACAAGGTTTTATCTCGGTAATCCTGATGAATATTTTTCTGATATAATAAAAGTTTGTAACCCTCGAGTTACCGATTTGGGTATCCCACAACCCATACTTCTGACTATAAGAGGCCTAACCTCGAAGAAAGTAAAGGCTACGTTCGCACATGCGAACAAAGTTCGCGCGGATTTAAAATCGCTGGCTGGCTCGCACGAATATTTTGTGCGCTATGGAGTTGTATCACAGAATTGGTAATAGTGCATTGTAGTTGTATGATGCTCACCGCATTCGCAGGGCGAGTAGGTGAAATCCGTATGCGAAATATAAATCGCGAAAATAAAATTCGCGCGATTTTTTTTCGCAGTGCGAACGTTCTATAAGTATTTTTTGTCCATCTTTGTCTTCTACTTTAGCATAGAGTAAACTGTACTACTGATATTCAAACCTAGTTTTGACAACAATATAGTTTTTTTTCTGTTAAACGCTAGCATTATTTCCAAAAATCATCCTTTGATATTAAAATGCGAAAGTGATTTTCTGCATGGGTATAGTTGAGGACCTGGAGTGACATAGGCAAACTTATACCCTGGAAACAAAAGGAGTTCCCGTGGGAATAAAAAGAAACTTATTCCATGCGAAGTCGCGGGCATCAGCTAGTCTTCTTTAAAATATTGTGCATGAAATTAAATCGCCCCTACTTCTGGGTCATTAATCAACCGTCATTCGCTATAGAATAGGGTGGTGAGCGATGCGACCCAATACGTTGTCTATGCGATCTTTTGCAGTATTTCAAGAGAAGCTAAAATAAGGGAGTTTTGTAGGGTGGAATCTGTCGACACTCTTTTGATAGGTCTATATATATCACCGGGCCCTTTTTTGTTAAAGGAAAATGATGTCATTTTTCTTATTTGACTTAATATTATAGAAACTACAGCGTAAGTTGCCTCATGGCTAGAAGGTTGCTAGGTTACCAATTAGTTTCTTGTCGGTTTTTCTCAGCAGAACTCTTTCCGGACCGGTGGTAGAATCGTGACATTTCATAAGTGGCACAAGATGTCCTACGTGAAATATATAAATCATTTATCAATTATGAGCTAATGGGTTTGCATCCCTTCTAAAACCAAAAAATTCAAAAAATTCGAAATGTTAGTTCAATCACCCATCAATCAATCAATCAAATTTCGACCCATCAATTACGCGTAGATACGGCACACGGAAACTTGGATATATTATATGTTGTTTGACCAACAAGCCAATCGGCTCGTGTGGCTAGTCAGCAAGCCGATTTGTTAAGCAAATTAATGCCATGCGACACGCGACGTGCTCCACTGCAGTCCACAATACCTATGCCACAGTCTAAGGAGATACGTTATTTCCTAACAGTCTTTCGACCGGAGTCAGAGCAACGCTACGGCGTGACAGAGACGTGAAACTGGCAGAATTTTTAACACAAAATACTGTCACTCTCAAACATAGGTTATCGTATCTCTAGGACCTAGGTGCTACAAAATATGAGGTAGCCGTTTTGTATGGGCGTCAAACCTCTATATAAATATATTTTTGTATACTTATGCTGTGCCTATACCCAGTTTAAATAAAGATTAGTAACGACACAAATCACGATGAGCGGTATCTAGTAATAATTGGTTAAGTGCAAGTTGTACTCCTACACGAGTGTTCCGTAGTTTGTGTAACTATTGAGTAATAATATTACTCAAATCGTCAATTAGAGACTCAGTAAGAGAAACAACTAATTAAAAGAAAACACATTTTCCTTCTATAATTCACCGACGTAATAATTCAAAATAAAATACCCACAGAAAAAGCCAATGCGCAGAAGACGTTATAATTATTTATAGTGCACAAGTGTGTGTGCAAATACACAGGATTGGCATATAATAATATTAGTATTGATTTATATTAGGTCCTTTCACATGAAATTGGCATTTTGTAGTACTGGCCACTTTGATCTCAAATATCTCCTCTTTGGTTAGGAATTTCAATTTAAAATTTATACAGCTACTCATGCTTTTGTGTTTTGAAAACCCCTAAATCATTTGTATTTTCCTCTTTAGATTTTTTTCGTCACTTTTTGCGTCACTCAGTTTACAAAATGAAAAACTTGAAATATCACGTTATTTACGAGTACGAGTTCCTTCGTAGCACCAGTGCTGCAGAAACGGCTCGAAGGATTAATGATGTGTATGGCGACGGTGTCGCAAAAGAAAACACAGTGCGTTTTTGGTTCCAACGTTTTCGTTCTGAAAATTTCGACCTGCAGAACAAGCCATGTGGACGGCCGGAGACCAAAGTTAATAATGAAGAATTGAAGGCTATTGTGGAAGCGGATCCATCGCAAACCACGTTCGAGCTAGCTGCAGGCTGCGGTGTTAGTGATAAAACTGTTTTAATCCACTTGAAGCAAATTGGGAAGATGAAAAAGCTTGAAAGGTGGATACCTCATGAATTAAGTGCAGCAAACCGACAAACGCGCGTCGACTGCTGTGTTACATTACTCAACCGGCACAATAATGAAGGGATTTTAAATATAATTATTACCTGTGATGAAAATTGGATCCAGTACGATAATCGGAAACGCTCATCGCAATGGCTGAACCATGGCAAACCAGTCAAATCCTGCCTGGATGCACTTTCTATTTGCATTTCTTTCTATTGAAAATTAATCAATCATTGAGGAAAATCCTTGATGATTGAAAACTATTCCTTTCAAATCGTTAAAACATTAGTAGGTACATAAGTACCTAATATTTTAAATTTTAATTTAGAACATTTAAGTAAGTAATTGCTAACAATATAAGAATAAAATATGTAGCGCAATCTGCAGCTACGCAGAGAACTAACCCGGTAGCTTTAATATAGAATTGCAACATTGATTCTAGGTAAGCTGCTGGTCAATCCATTTTTATTCGGTAACATTTATTCGATACCTAGTACCTACTGAGCATTAGATTGTACAATGCTGTTTTCGGAAATGTGTATTTAAAATTGGTAATTGTCTTGTACCTAATTACAGAAATAAGCGACGGTGACGGACAGATGGATAAAATATATGCAAACAAAGTTGCACTAAAAGGGATATTTTTAACATTTACTACGGAGCACTAAAAGTGTTTGGTATGCTACGCGATTTAATTTAAAGTCTGTTTTCTCCAGTTCTTACAGAAAATTGATTCTATCCAACGGTTGTCATACAGCGGGAAGTCCCACGTGTGACATTTTCACTGCGTCCAATACAACTATGTCGTGCATACAAATAGGTGATCACAGTTCAATTTAAATTCATTTTGTGCTCGTGACTTAATACGGTGGAATTGTACTTTAACTGTTTATGGCTAGGTACTAATAAACACATGTGTACATGAGTCGTTCATCGGGATACATAATGGGTACATGATTCTTATTTATTGGAGGCAGTGACCTGTTTGGAGGAAAACCTTATAAACAAACCTGGTATGGTAACGATTCCCGGTTGGCTTTCTGAATTTACAATTTCTAATTTTTTTCTGGTCATATCTGTTGGAAGGCTTCAGCTATGGATTTCATAGTCGCTTCTCTGATCTATGGCCAAGGCTAGTTATTTAGCGTTCCGGTACGATCCCTCGCAGAAACTGATTAAGTTTCTAATAAAAATACATTCTCCCTACCAAGTTAGTCCAATTTTATTTTAGAATGCATCATCATCAGGTGAGATGACAGGTTTAATTTATTTGCTAGATGATGCCCGCGACTTGGTACGCGTTGTTTTTTTATGTTCCTTAATCCTTAATTTTCTGAGATAAAAAGTACATCATGTCATTCTCCGGGATACGACCTACCCCTCTAACAAATTTTGTCAAAATTGTATGAAAACATAGGCCGTTAAAGCGTAGCATAGACGAATACACTTTCGTATTTATAATAGTAGTACTTATGGGTTGAAAGGTTTATTTTTACAGTACTTGTTTCAAAAGCATAAAGTTCCTTTGATTCTTAGTTCGTTTACTCAAGAACTTCTAGGAAAATGAACTTTTTATATTGACTTAAATCTGTCTACAGTAGATAATAACAACTTGTACAGTGTATTTGAATGAGATAAGTATATTTCTTGGTACAATTTGATTCTATATTCGATATCAAGATATGTAGAATAACGCCTCAAAACAAATTTTGTGATGAAAAAAGAACAGCGTATTTTTGCTCCCAAAATGGTGTGTATTACATTATTACTTGTCTCGGTTGTAACGTACCTACTTAACATTAAGTTACATTCTAGACAATTTGCCTTAGAACAAAATGACTTTATACAGATTTGCTTAAATATAACATAGACGCTTTTAGGGAGGCTTTAGGCCAATCCAATGTTACGTACCGCGAAAACCGAGCGGCGTATTCATAGTATTAATATGAATATTATAATTAAACAGGTTTATATAAATGGCTTCTTCATTTTCAATATTTTGCGTCGTTGTGATTTTAGAACATGATTTATTTTGGAAGTTATTTTTTTAAGTTGATTTGTACAACATAAAAAATCCATGTATAACAAAGCAGAGTCTACTATAATCTAATCATAAACTTCTATTTTTAACAGAAGCTAATATAGTTTTCTGGTGTAAAATTTAGAACCCTGGTCTGGCCTGGTGGTAGGCTGCGGCTGTGGCAAAGACGTGCCGCCGAGAAATTTAGCGTTCCGGTACGATGTCGTGTAGAAACCGATTAGGGGTATAAGTTAATTTTAACTGCCATGCTCCTAACAGGTTAGCCCGATAACATAGACTTAGACTTTATCACTACCAGGTGGGACTGCATCATCACTTACCATCATGTGAAATCGCAGTCAAGGGTTAACTTGTAGTAGATTAATTAAAAAAACCTAAATCATATTAAAATCTATTGGATTCGGCTCGTTAACCAAATAATAGACGCCATCTTTGCTCCCCGGTATCCTTCCAATTAATTTAAGACATAAATTTTAACGTCTTACAAATTTTACTCGATTAATTATATTGTAAGTTAAAAAATTTTACTCCCCGTTTCAACTATAGTCCGAATTGAATCCGAGAATTTCCGAAAGGCTTACGAAGAGGCTTAAGTATTCCGTAAATTTGAGAATAAACAAAATTTCTCGACGAAACAAAGTATGAAAATTTAATTACACGGTTCCCGCTAAAATTGCGCATTGTTTAAAGATTTCCGTATTTTAATATACCCGCCCTAAGGTCATAACTCGTGTGCGGCCTGCGGAGGGTAAGGGCAGGGCAGGAGGGCAGTTATTTATAAACCAATTAAAACCTCTGCGAATCGTAGATAACGAGCAATGAAGCAAACCAACTTTTTGGCTTTTGTTTCGGGGATGTGGTGAATCTCGTTGGGTTCGATAAATACGGTGTTATTTATTTCGAATCTACGTTTAATTTTATTTTCATAAATTATCTTACAAATTGTGAGCAACTATGATTACTGGTTAGTGGCATAATACTCTTTTATTACTAGTAATACTATTATAATGGTATTGATGATTTCCTTAATGGCGAAGTTGCATTTAAGCAACCGACTTCGAATCCAGCAGCCCACACGTCAATGTAATACTTATCGTATGTACATAGTTACATTTCTCTTTTTATGAATAGCGTAATCTATTTTTCGAACCGGTGGCAGAGTCAAAACATGACCTAACATAAGATACACCTGTATATGAAATAATGTAATAACTACATTATGATGTGATGTACATATTGATGTATTTGTAAATGATTTATTTCAAAAGTGCATCCACCGATTTTCTTTCTAGTTCTTCTTGGTACAAATGGCATCCCGAACCAGTAGAGATTCCCTCGACGATTCCAAAGAACTTTTAAGTTTATTTGAATGAAAAAATATGAGTTTGAGTTTGAAAAATATGAGTTTGAGTTTAAAACACAAATTGAGTATTGACGTCAGAACCTGGTCCATTAAAGAGCGTTATGTCTCAGGGAAGCCTAATGTGCCCCAAGACCTAAATGCCCAGACACCAAGAGTGTTTTATGGCGCCCCTTCATCACCCATAAGCCCCAACGCCAGTGCGTCTTGCCAAATGATCGTACATTCAGTGATTCTAACCATCCCATTTGAACAGACCTTGCCTTTTACACGAGTACTTACTATCGCATTCCAAATTGAGTGAGTTTTTCAAACCTCATGCTGTCTTAACTGGTAGTTAATTAGTTATCACTAGATTTTCTACGATTTCATATGTTGACTGTAGTTTTACCCATAAGTCATTTTTTTTTAATCTTTATTTTTATAGATTATCTTGGCCATTATGCCTCTTGACTCGATAACTCCCGGAAATACTCGATCGAGCGACAAAAGTTTTTAATTAAATACACACTAATTATTAATACAAATACAAATAAATCAATGGAAAACACCAAAAATGAATAGGTTTCCCACGAAAATTTATGAGAAAAAGTGTTTTTTTAATTAACTACAAGTTAGCCCTTGACTGAGATCTCACCTGATGGTAAGTGATGATGCAGTCTTTGTGGTATGGCAGATATATTAAACCCATCCCCTAATCGGTTTCTACAAGGCATCGTATCGGAACGCTAAATCGCTGGCGGTACATCTTAGCCGGTAGGGTGGTTACTAGCCCGGCTGGAACCTCCCACCAGGCCAGACCAGAGAAAATTCAGAAATTATAAATTCCCAAATTGACCCTGCCGGGGATCGAAACCAGGACCTCGCACATTAAAGCAACCTCGCACATTATGGCTAGGTACTAATAAACACATGTGTACATGAGTCGTTCATCGGGATACATAATGGGTACATGATTCTTATTTATTGGAGGCAGTGACCTGTTTGGAGGAAAACCTTATAAACAAACCTGGTATGGTAACGATTCCCGGTTGGCTTTCTGAATTTACAATTTCTAATTTTTTTCTGGTCATATCTGTTAGAAGGCTTCAGCTATGGATTTCATAGTCGCTTCTCTGATCTATGGCCAAGGCTAGTTATTTAGCGTTCCGGTACGATCCCTCGCAGAAACTGATTAAGTTTCTAATAAAAATACATTCTCCCTACCAAGTTAGTCCAATTTTATTTTAGAATGCATCATCATCAGGTGAGATGACAGGTTTAATTTATTTGCTAGATGATGCCCGCGACTTGGTACGCGTTGTTTTTTTATGTTCCTTAATCCTTAATTTTCTGAGATAAAAAGTACATCATGTCATTCTCCGGGATACGACCTACCCCTCTAACAAATTTTGTCAAAATTGTATGAAAACATAGGCCGTTAAAGCGTAGCATAGACGAATACACTTTCGTATTTATAATAGTAGTACTTATGGGTTGAAAGGTTTATTTTTACAGTACTTGTTTCAAAAGCATAAAGTTCCTTTGATTCTTAGTTCGTTTACTCAAGAACTTCTAGGAAAATGAACTTTTTATATTGACTTAAATCTGTCTACAGTAGATAATAACAACTTGTACAGTGTATTTGAATAAGATAAGTATATTTCTTGGTACAATTTGATTCTATATTCGATATCAAGATATGTAGAATAACGCCTCAAAACAAATTTTGTGATGAAAAAAAAACAGCGTATTTTTGCTCCCAAAATGGTGTGTATTACATTATTACTTGTCTCGGTTGTAACGTACCTACTTAACATTAAGTTACATTCTAGACAATTTGCCTTAGAACAAAATGACTTTATACAGATTTGCTTAAATATAACATAGACGCTTTTAGGGAGGCTTTAGGCCAATCCAATGTTACGTACCGCGAAAACCGAGCGGCGTATTCATAGTATTAATATGAATATTATAATTAAACAGGTTTATATAAATGGCTTCTTCATTTTCAATATTTTGCGTCGTTGTGATTTTAGAACATGATTTATTTTGGAAGTTATTTTTTTAAGTTGATTTGTACAACATAAAAAATCCATGTATAACAAAGCAGAGTCTACTATAATCTAATCATAAACTTCTATTTTTAACAGAAGCTAATATAGTTTTCTGGTGTAAAATTTAGAACCCTGGTCTGGCCTGGTGGTAGGCTGCGGCTGTGGCAAAGACGTGCCGCCGAGACATTTAGCGTTCCGGTACGATGTCGTGTAGAAACCGATTAGGGGTATAAGTTAATTTTAACTGCCATGCTCCTAACAGGTTAGCCCGATAACATAGACTTAGACTTTATCACTACCAGGTGGGACTGCATCATCACTTACCATCATGTGAAATCGCAGTCAAGGGTTAACTTGTAGTAGATTAATTAAAAAAACCTAAATCATATTAAAATCTATTGGATTCGGCTCGTTAACCAAATAATAGACGCCATCTTTGCTCCCCGGTATCCTTCCAATTAATTTAAGACATAAATTTTAACGTCTTACAAATTTTACTCGATTAATTATATTGTAAGTTAAAAAATTTTACTCCCCGTTTCAACTATAGTCCGAATTGAATCCGAGAATTTCCGAAAGGCTTACGAAGAGGCTTAAGTATTCCGTAAATTTGAGAATAAACAAAATTTCTCGACGAAACAAAGTATGAAAATTTAATTACACGGTTCCCGCTAAAATTGCGCATTGTTTAAAGATTTCCGTATTTTAATATACCCGCCCTAAGGTCATAACTCGTGTGCGGCCTGCGGAGGGTAAGGGCAGGGCAGGAGGGCAGTTATTTATAAACCAATTAAAACCTCTGCGAATCGTAGATAACGAGCAATGAAGCAAACCAACTTTTTGGCTTTTGTTTCGGGGATGTGGTGAATCTCGTTGGGTTCGATAAATACGGTGTTATTTATTTCGAATCTACGTTTAATTTTATTTTCATAAATTATCTTACAAATTGTGAGCAACTATGATTACTGGTTAGTGGCATAATACTCTTTTATTACTAGTAATACTATTATAATGGTATTGATGATTTCCTTAATGGCGAAGTTGCATTTAAGCAACCGACTTCGAATCCAGCAGCCCACACGTCAATGTAATACTTATCGTATGTACATAGTTACATTTCTCTTTTTATGAATAGCGTAATCTATTTTTCGAACCGGTGGCAGAGTCAAAACATGACCTAACATAAGATACACCTGTATATGAAATAATGTAATAACTACATTATGATGTGATGTACATATTGATGTATTTGTAAATGATTTATTTCAAAAGTGCATCCACCGATTTTCTTTCTAGTTCTTCTTGGTACAAATGGCATCCCGAACCAGTAGAGATTCCCTCGACGATTCCAAAGAACTTTTAAGTTTATTTGAATGAAAAAATATGAGTTTGAGTTTGAAAAATATGAGTTTGAGTTTAAAACACAAATTGAGTATTGACGTCAGAACCTGGTCCATTAAAGAGCGTTATGTCTCAGGGAAGCCTAATGTGCCCCAAGACCTAAATGCCCAGACACCAAGAGTGTTTTATGGCGCCCCTTCATCACCCATAAGCCCCAACGCCAGTGCGTCTTGCCAAATGATCGTACATTCAGTGATTCTAACCATCCCATTTGAACAGACCTTGCCTTTTACACGAGTACTTACTATCGCATTCCAAATTGAGTGAGTTTTTCAAACCTCATGCTGTCTTAACTGGTAGTTAATTAGTTATCACTAGATTTTCTACGATTTCATATGTTGACTGTAGTTTTACCCATAAGTCATTTTTTTTTTAATCTTTATTTTTATAGATTATCTTGGCCATTATGCCTCTTGACTCGATAACTCCCGGAAATACTCGATCGAGCGACAAAAGTTTATAATTAAATACACACTAATTATTAATACAAATACAAATAAATCAATGGAAAACACCAAAAATGAATAGGTTTCCCACGAAAATTTATGAGAAAAAGTGTTTTTTTAATTAACTACAAGTTAGCCCTTGACTGAGATCTCACCTGATGGTAAGTGATGATGCAGTCTTTGTGGTATGGCAGATATATTAAACCCATCCCCTAATCGGTTTCTACACGGCATCGTATCGGAACGCTAAATCGCTGGCGGTACATCTTAGCCGGTAGGGTGGTTACTAGCCCGGCTGGAACCTCCCACCAGGCCAGACCAGAGAAAATTCAGAAATTATAAATTCCCAAATTGACCCTGCCGGGGATCGAAACCAGGACCTCGCACATTAAAGCAACAGCAATCAACACTGCGCCACGGAGGTCGTCAAATATTATTCTCTTTTAAGTCTTATGATAGTAAAGCAATGCTAAAACCTGACAACATAAACAGGTTTTAAGAGTCAAAACGAGAAAAGTCGGGGCTTTCCAATTTTTCAAGAAAATTATTGCGAAGATCGCAAAAGTATTTTGTAATAAGATTAAAAACGTGCTCCGATTTGTTTTAGTTAGGTTTTTTCTGAGAGGAGATTCATGCTCAGCTATGAGTTCAGATGTTTTTTTTGTTGTGAGATAAAAAAGTTTAGAAAAGACTTGCTCTTGGCGACAATCATGCTTAGTGCAAAGCAATTATGATGGTGATGATATCGGTATCTTCAATTCTTATGTGGTCTTTTGCAACCGGTTAGGGGTAAAAACACTACTATAGCTGACATCCGTCCGCTTGGAATGATATTTTTAATTCCTACGGGAACTTCTGAATTTTCATTGATAAAGAGTAGCCTATGTCACTCTCCAGGTCCTCGACTATACCCATGCCAATCAAGACGACCCGTTACTCTGTTGCGGCGTGATTAAAGGACAATCGAACAAACTCACACACTTTCGCATATATAATATTATCTACTAGACTTTCCGCGACTTCGTCCCGTGGATTAAGGTTTTTTAATTCCCGTGGGAACTCTTGAATTTTCCGGGATAAAAAGTAGCCTATGTCCTTCGTCGGAATACAGTCTATCCCTGAACCAAATTGCATCAAAATCGGTTGAATAGACGGGCCGTGAAAACGTAGCAGACAGACAGACCGACGGACAAACACACTTTCGCATTTATAATATTAGTATGGAATATGATGTCTTGTTCATCACTATTTCTATAGTTGATGCTCTGCAAGTACAGGTAAACTAAAACTAAATAGTTTAACTATCATTTGCACTGTCAATTGCGAAACGGATCAGTTAAACGAGTTAACATCATTCATAGCAAAGGAACCTTTAGCGTACCGCCGTGTACAGAGGGATTACAACAGCTTGTCTGCTTGTTTGTTTGTTCTCTATCCGTGTTTGCACGCCGCTTAATGACGGAGTGGTGTACAGGCGAAAATTTTAACCAAGTTGCGGCTCTATCACTTACAAAATAGGAACCACTCCATTCTGTATAAAATTTTGAAATTATAATGTAGATTTCGACTCTATTTCAATTGATATAAGAGTCACATTATTTGTATGGTGTTTCAATTTGCTAAAGGATTTCCGATGTATTTTCACCCGTTATACCATTTTGATTGGGCGTCGCGTTCGGAATGAATGTCTGATTTTGTTATTTAAACTATTCAGGCGTAAACGTTAGTTTTTAAAAGTTCCACCAACGCATATTTAAAATAAAATAGTGTGTGTAACTAACTAATTCCGACGCACAACTGGGTTGTACTCTTTACGAACGATTATAAATTACAGAATTCTGTATAAATGAGGGCAAATGAACGCTTTTTTTATATTACTGAAAGCATGCTTATTACAATTATTTATATTAATTATATAATTTATATTCATCAAAATACATTACAAAATCATGAAAGCATACACAAGTGTTTCCATGAAAACGTAGTAAATAACGTAACGGAGTAAGTTTGATTTTACTCCCCATAAGTTTTCAAACCCCGGGCTTATAATATGACAATCGATTCATAAGGAGGTAAACTCCAAAAATAAATTTCAATATTGAGTGCTTCGATTAAAGTCAACTGCTGGACAAAAATTTTCACAAGCGATCTTCAAATAACACATTCTTGCATCCGTCAGACGCCTCTAATAATATTTAAGGTTGTACACCTTCTCTGACGCCTATTATACGGTCTCTCAACACTGCATTTGCCTGTAAAAGGCCAGCATTTAAGCATTTTTAGAGCCGAACGCCGAACCGATTCTTTAAGCTATATGCCACGCTCATTGCACCTTCAGCTTCTCGACAACTCAAACTCAGGCTCAAGCCTCAAACTTAATGTTAATGAAGTAGAAGTTTCATTCGCTATAATCCACCACGGTAGACAAATCTATGTGGTACAGTGCGCGTCTTTCACCTAAAACATGCGACACCCACCACCCAGTAATTTTTTGATGTTTTTATTCAATTACATTATTTTTACAAAGTGCTTTTGAATCGTCGAGTGAATCTACCGCTGGGTCGGAATGTTGTCCTACCGAGTAGACCCAGCAAGAAACTCAGTGGTTGCTCTTATCAATGAAAAATTACAATAATTGTTAAGACACAAGTACGTGTAATTGAAAGAAGAAAGAAAGAAAGAAAAAAGAAAACCTTTATTTGAGCACTTCTGAATAAAAAAATAAACTTAAAATTAAACACTTACATGCAAAATCACTGTATTGTACAGCAGTACAACAAACAGGTAAGCCTCTCAGCTTGTGTTGGGACTCCGGGTCTCTCAGACACGAAATGATTTTGTCACTGGCATAGAAAAATATAATATAAAAACTGTTAAAAGGCAGAATATAAAGGTAGGAAAAGAAAGTAGTAGATATTTTATAATAATTGCAGTCCCAGGCACAGCTGAAGCGAGTCAAATCCATGCTCTTTTATCATTTATAATTTCATACACTCATACTAAATGCTCATTTTCAATTTTGTTTAAACTAAATATGAACAAAAATGATAAGGTAAAGTTGTAAAGTCGTTGCTATTAGCGACATTTTTACGCAAATATGAAATGCACCTATATTTTTGTAGCTACGGTTCTTAAACTTATCGAACACCTTTTGGGTAAGGACAACCTCCCTGGCGCAGTGTTGAGCACTATTGTCTTAACGTGCGGAAAATCCGGGTTCGATCCCCGGCAGGGTCAATTTGGAAATTTATAATTTCTGAATTTTCCCTGGTCTGGCCTGGTGGGCTTAGGCCGTGGCTATTTACCACCCTACCTACAAAGACGTGCCGCCAAGCGACTTAGCGTTCCGGCACGATGCCGTATAGTAGATACCGTAGATACCGTATAGGGGGTATGAGTTTAATATAACTGCCATGTCCCTAACAGGTTAGCCCGCTACCATCTTGGACGGCATCATTACTTACCATCAAGTGAGATCGTAGTCAAGGGCTAATTTGTAGTGGATAAAAAAACTAAAAAATTAGGGCTGAAAGCCAAAATAATAAAGCTCCAATAACATACGTTTATTTTCGTCTAGTTACATTGCAGGACGTCAAATAAACTAGTAAACTCGAGTACCACTTTTCTGTTTATAGCCGTAAAGTTTGAGCGTGGCTCGGCTAATTCTAACAGTTGGCTAATACGTTTGCCGGACTTTTAGATTTACAGCCATACTTGAATTGTTAGACGGAGTTAGACAAAATGTTGTGTGGTATACTAACCTTTAGTTCGTATGAAGTTGTCAGTCTTTTTGCGTAATATGTTATTTAATATATTCTGTCTGAATATTTGTCAAAATGCAGCTTGTATTAAAATTGTTCATCTATATTAATATTATAAATGCGAAAGTGTGTCTGTCTGCTTCGCTTTTCAACCGAAATTTGGTACAGAGATAGGTTGCAACACGGAGAAGGACATAGGCTACTTTTTAACTCGAATAATTAAGAAGTTCCCGCGGGAATCGAATAACCTTAATCAACGCGGACGAAGTCGCGGGCATCATCTAGTTGGGTAATATAAAGAAGAGACCCCAAGATTGCTTTTACATTTAGCTCCTCTTCTAAAATTGCTTATAGAGTAGCGCTTGACAACAATCAAACTCGATGGCAAATTATTGCATATAATAAAGCTGCTATATAAAGCGTGCTGACTGAGGTCAATTTTGAAAGCTAATAAAGCTTTCAATCAACCAATCCTTAAAACTGCCAATAGAGATTCTCAATGTATTTTACCAAATCATAATATTTTTATCATGGTAGAGTCAAAATATGACGTAACATAGGGGACACCTGTATGTGCGACATGTTATAAATAAATTGAGTATTTGACAACATGCAA
Organism: Erebia palarica; assembly: GCA_964035005.1. Taxonomy (NCBI): domain Eukaryota; kingdom Metazoa; phylum Arthropoda; class Insecta; order Lepidoptera; family Nymphalidae; genus Erebia; species Erebia palarica. The sequence continues at coordinate 18,474,248 of OZ035989.1, forward strand.
AAGCAGAGACTGAAAAACAGATTCATAAAGGTTACAGAAATATAAGTGTTACAGAATGAAAGTGTAACAGAATCGAAGCTGTAACCCTTTTGAATTTGTTTTTAATTCTGTTACCACGAAACACTTTTCTGTAACAGAAACGAATCTGTACCAGAAATGAAAGTGTTTTAAAGTGTAACCGAAGTAGCAACGTTGCCAAATTTGCCAAAAACCTAAGGTGAAAGCACCGATGGTTGCAATTGTTTTAAGAAAAACGTGGCCATGTTGTGTCAGTGTGTGTAAAGTCCAATGAAGTGAGATGAACGCGTTGTCACACCGTGCAGTTTGTTAGGGCAAGTACCTATTAGGGTTACAGAATTAAACGTTACATTGATTGGGTTACAGTATCGTTTCTGTTTCCGTTATAAGTGTTTCTGTTTTATAACAGTTTCAAAATACAGTGTTTAAACCCCTTATTTCGGTTACTGTTTCAGTCCTTAGGAAATAGTATGGCCTAATCACCTTTTATGTACATTTGATTTTAGCGGCACAAAAACAAAACTCGACACGGCAGACAACTCTTAATCAGGAATCGCGCTTATCCTTACAAATGAGCCACTTAATCATCAGCCGAGAGAGATGACCGTCACTTTAGCCGCGGCTTTTTGCCACACCCCATGTTAATCGCAGCTTTGACGTTGAACTGATGTTTTGTGTTATAAATGTTGATACATTTGAGGTGTTACGCAGGACATCCGGAGTCCGTGTATCAGGCTTAACGGTTGACAAAAAAAATCTGATTTTATTTTTATCCAAATTTACTTTAACATTTACAATTAATAATGATCGAAATTTTCCATTTTATGAAGTTTATTTTTTAACTAGATGATGCCTGCGACTTAGCTCGCGTGGTTTAGGCTTTTATAATTTCTGCTGGAAATATAGCCCATGTCACTCTCCAGATCCTTAACTATACTTCTATACCCATGCAAAAAATCACGTCGATCCGCTGCTCTGTTGCATCGTGATTGAAGGACAATAAGCCAACAAACAAACACATTTTTTCATTTATAATATTATTTCCATTACAGAAAACGCTACAGATATAATATTTTAAGGATATTACTATTAAACAAGGTTAACTATATTACGAGAATCGAATGTTTTGCTGCAATGCATCAAAAGTCAATGCATAAAGTAATATTATTTTATTTGAAGCTTAAAACTTCACAAATGTCATTATAATAGTAAAGTGCACTGCAGATTTAGAGCCGGCAACGATACATTACGATTCTGGTGAGCCAGCAATCGTACTTATTTACGATCTACATAACTTTTATTGCACTAATCCAGAAGAAGTAGGTAATACCAATATAGAGTGCATTCCCTATTTGTGATGCTGACGAATCCATACTAATATTAAAAATGCGAAAGTGTGTCTGTCTGTCTGCTAAGCTTTCACAGCCCATCTGTTCAACCGATTTTGATGACATTTAGTACAGCGATGGCTTGTATCCCGGGGAAGTACATAGGCTTTTTATCCTGGAACATTAAAGAGTTCCCGCGGGAATCAAAAACCCTTAATCCACGCAGACGAAGTCGCGAGCATCAGCTAGTGACTGATTGACTGAAAGATAACCTTAAGCCAATTTATGTTTGAAATGTTTATTTAATGTCAACATATTTTTATTAGATACTTACTGATGTACTTCTTTGCTGTTTTTTTTTAAATTCAATACTATTGAAACGAAACTATAAAATTAAAACCGCTTTTTAAAAAAGAATATTAGGCCAAAGGTTTTTTTTTGGTAAGAAAACGTTAAATTTGTACCTAAAAAGTGCAGATTTAGTGCCATGACGCCACTGTGTAGCCATCGCACAATGAGTAAATGACAAAAAGAAACCACAAAAGTCTTGTGAAGAAGAAGTCGCAGATAATTTCCTACAAACTCCCTAATGTGTTCGGTCAACCATGCATGTGTATGTTTAATTGAATCTAGGATTCTGCAACCTTTAAATTGCTACCCCAGCTATTTACTGTTGTCGTTAGTAGTAGTTGTTAGCTATCGTTGGCGTCCAATTGCTTTTTTTTCCTTCGGAGATCCTGGGCTCCTACTGGCTACAAACCTTTCAACTTAAAACTCTTTCTCCAAGCAATTATGTCCCCGCCTTGAAGACCTACCATACCTATCATTGGCGCTTCCCAACTGTATGGTCGTTAAACTACAACGCTACAGTGAGGGGGCGGTCGGAAAGTGAACCGATCGTATTTATTTACGACCAATAAAACTTTTATTGCACTAATCCAAAAGAAATAATGCCGACATCGAGTGCATCCACGACCCGCGACAAATAACTGAACGCTGAAGCTGAACGTGAAAATTCTTTCATTGTCTTTTCTTTTTTAACTTTTGAAATGAAAAACTTTGGACTTTCTTTTGTAATTGACTGGATAGTGCCAGCTACTGTAACAGACAATTTTATAAACGGTTGTTGATTGAAAAGTTACAATTGTGAAACAATTCTATTCCCACTTTTAAAATAAATATAATTAAAATTTAACAAGTAGTTAAGTAATTATTGAATTTATCAAGTCGACACTACTTGTCAAATATAATTAAATTTACTGAGGGCCAGAATGTATGCTAAATGACTTGAATAAATAATTAATACTTTTGACATAGACTTCGAAAATTCATAATTATGACTAATAAATCCTAACTTATAGGAATTAGAAAATACAGGGAGCTAATCGGTATTATCCAAAGAAAAATTATATCATTGTGATATACTATTTTAATCACAGGTAGCTGCGGCTGACAATCACAGGTAACTGAGGGCCAGAATGTATGCTAAATGACTTGAATAAATAATTAATACTTTTGACATAGACTTCGAAAATTCATAATTATGACTAATAAATCCTAACTTATAGGTATTAGAAAATACAGGGAGCTAATCGGTATTATCCAAAGAAAAATTATATCATTGTGATATACTATTTTATTCACAGGTAGATTTTCTTGACGATTCAAAAGCAAGTGAATGTTTATATTAGAAATATTCTGAATACTGAATATTCTTCAAGAAAGAGAGATTAAGTAGTGGTAGCGGAAACTCATTTGCAGTAAGAAATTTTCGTGAAAAATCTCAATAAAATAACAGCAAGTAAACCGGTAGAGATTTATCGTCGGTGTAAAAGTTACAGTTCCCAAGTTTTAGTGGCAGTCGTAATGTGCAGGCCCGGTACTTTATACCGTATAGTTTTCAAATTACATTATTACTGCTACACTTTGGTTAGCTAAAAATGGCATGTGCTTTGTTGGGACAACTTCCAGAGTCCTACAAATTTGGTAATAAATAAATAAAGAAAGATAAATAAAGAAATGTAGATAACGATAAATAAGAATGATAGAAATATGAGTACTGTTTCTAAAAACGTCTCATAAAGTCCATTATTCCATATTTCTGAAAAAGATAAAACAAGAAATAAAGAGAGATACACTGAATTATTCAAAAAAAGAAGAAAAAATATTGATTTAGAGAAATGTGCGGTAAAAGGGATTAAAGATAAAATTAATAAAAATCAACTGGCCATGATACTGGATAGACCAAGACTAAATCTTTGTCTGGACTCTGGATATGATTATAATTTGAAAATAAGTAATGGTGCAGGATAGGAATAATAGGGTAAAATCATTTAACCCTTCAAAAGAATACATTTTACTTTAAACATTATTTCTATAAAAAAGTCACAATAACTACTCAGTAATACTCTTTACAAACGAGAGATAGATGACTTGAAACTCTTACTTAAAAGAGTATAGTTTTCAAAATAAGCCATAATGACATTCACACTGTATAAAATTAGCTATTAGAAAAACCCCTCGTATTCCTTTGAAACGTTAAAAAGACCCTTTCATAATAGAGATCCATTCAGGAGGTGATACTATACTGTCTCGATGACATCGTTCGTTATTTTTGTGAAGGCAAGCGTGCGTAACTTGTGTTTGCGGGCAACTTTTAAAAACATACAGCACATACAAAAATCTACCTTAATACTCTTGATTTAAAGCTTTCGAAAAACGCTCGAAAAATTTGGTTTAAAAAACTGCAAGCCTTATACGTGAGCAGAGAATTTTGCACTCTATGGTTGCAAGTTTGGGTTGAAATTGAATTGCTTAGTGTTGGAGTAAGATTATGATAGTGGCATAATGATAGGGCATGTTTAGCATAAGCATGGCTAAGTGTGCAATACTTTGGTTGTATTGCTGGGCTTGAAATTAAGTAATCTACGTTAATGGCAATATTAAAATAGCATGTTTATCTAAAGATATTAGCTACACTGCTATTAAGTTTGAAAACCTTCAGTAGAGGAACATTAAATTTAAACGAGTTGTCATACGCAGTTTGCATACAGCGAATTAGAATTTTTGGTTTACGTTAATATCAAAACGCTTTGGCTCGAGAGTTCAGTCAAAACTTGATAATATTTATTTTGAAAATGATATAATTTTTAGTATACAATTTCTAACGCTATTATATACGTGGAAAAAGGTAAACGGATTTAGGTTAGCCAAATCAAAAACATTTTTACTTTCACTACATTCCATCATGACGCGGGATTGTGGTTATGAAATTGATCATGGAGATGATCACAAAAAGAGGGCATCCAATAATTGATTGAGGAATAAGCTTTCTTTTGAGTTTAAGTGAAAAAATTCTCACTGTGGTCTGCAGCGCACGACTGCTTGCGCACCTGCTTGTACTTTTTCCTCAGAAATAGATTGTTTTGGTTTTTATAATATCTAGTACTGAGGTCTAGTTTAATCTAACATTAAAAAAAACAATTGTTACTTGAAACTGTTTTAACGGTTTGTCTCAGCATTCAAATTACAATATTCTCTTATCCTATTTCTCGTCGATTCTCCCATTTTAAATCATTGAATAGACTTGCGCTTGACGACAATCATGCTTAATACAATGCAATGATGAGGTCTAGGTCCCTTATTTCTCAAACCCATCAAAACTTACAATATAAAAGTTCAAATTTTGTTATTTGTTCATCGTTTTTATTATTGATTGACTTAAATAATATTAATTTGGTTGAAAATATATATTAGCTCATTATGTTCTTAAAGTTCGCTGTCGTGTTATCCTTTTCTACTTTAACTTTAACACCTTATAATAACCTCCATCATTATTGGTAGTGTATTAGTTGAGGCTTTTACAAACTAATACCCCCATCCCCACCCTTTTGATAGCTAGTTAATTAAACGTCAGTGGGCATACTACCATCGCTTAAAGCCGTATGGTTTTAATGTTGTTGACGTTCGTGTTTTACAATTATAATCCTTACATTGGGGACGTCAAGATACGTAACATAAAACTGTGTTTATTTTAAAGTAATACTACTTGAAGCGATGGTAGTACCCCCCCAGAAGGGGAAATATTCGCGTCATTAGGAAAACTCCCAGACGTCGCAGCCGGAAGAAACGTCGCCCCCTACCGCCTTCAGCTACTGGTGGTTTAGTCAGTATCTAAAATAAAAATACTGCACACATTTCATACACACTCTTTGAGCTGTCAATCGTTTAGAAAACGCTTTATTGGAAAGTTGTCCTAACTAATTTCTTGGTCGTCTACTTGTGTGTAGTTCTAGTATGGTTCTAGTTCCGTAGAATAGAAGTATTTTTATTAAGTACTAGCTGATGCCCGCGACTTCATCCTCGTGGATTTACGTCTTTTCGAGTCCCGTGGGAACTGTTTTTTTACCAGGATAAATGTATGTAATATATAAAACTGACGGTTAATCTGTCCCTACTATCTTGTATGTCCTATTTATTTTTGTATATGGAGATTTTTTACCCATTTTTTTCCTTTCTCGTACAGTTTTGTCAAACATTTTCTGACAATTATGAACACAATTAAAAAAAGAAAAAGACTCTTTGAACAACCTAGCAAGTTACGACTAAATTAAAATAAGTTATAAATAAATTTAACTTTTTGTAATTCTAAGAGTCTCTTTTATAAATACGTCATTAAGTATAGAATTTAATTTGGATCCTTTAAATTTGGCTATTTAAATTGGCAAACAGAAAATGATAAACTACTGCACTGATATCCCTCAGAACCTTCAAATATTATTTATCAGTATCCTGGCCAGCTTGTCACAATGTTATCATGGATCCTTTGAATTATTTTTGGTGGGCAAAGGTTAAAATGGTACAATTTAGTGACGAATTCTTGTAACTCTTTAAGTGCTCATTAAGATAACGAATACTTATTTCAACATTTCAAACGTTTTATTATTTCAAGTCATTTTTAACAGAGAATCCATACTAATATCATAAATGCGAAAGTGTTTCTGTCTGTCTGTCCATCTGTCTATCTTCTACGCTGTCACGGCCCACCTGTTCAACCGATTTTAATGAAATTTGGTACAGGGATAGTTTTTATCCCGGGGAAGGACATATGATACTTTTTATTAAGGAAAATTAAGGAGTTACTGCGGGATTTAAAAAAACTTAATCCACGCAGACGAAGTCGAATGCATCATCTAGTAACAAATCATTCTAAAAGAATTTTGATCTTGAGGAAGGAATTTAATAATATCTTTTAGCAGAAGACTAGAGTCCTAAGTTACTATTTTACTATAATATGATATTTTTTTTTATTTGATATAATAAATTATGATTTGATATTACCTTTGATAAAAACCTAAAAATTTTGGCAGATATTAATTTCTTCTTATCTTCTTTTCTCAAGAACATTACTTTACATTGATCGTTTTTGTGTTTTTTTTATTTTATTTTTAAGCATTGAAGCCACAATTTAAAACAATTATAAAATTCTAAAGCTGAAACATAATAATTAAAGCTAGGCATAATAAATTTAGGGATGTAAGGGTTTTAATAAACGCTCATTATCTCATAAGTAGTACCTACTTGATCATTCAATAAGCCCGTATGTTTGCTCGTCCCATAACCTTTGTTTATTGTTCCGCAGCCTTGTATGGAATTCAAAACATCAAAATGTAACATGCCTTCATTATGTTCAGATTTTAAAGTATACATTTTACAATATACTGTCTTTTTTAGGGTTCCGTACCTCAAAAGGAAAAAACGGAACCCTTATAGGATCACTTTGTTGTCCGTTCGTCTGTCTATCAAGACTCTTTTTCTCAGGGACGGATGGAGGTATCAAGCTGAAATTCATATCAAATACTAAAGTCTACTGTTCCTTGGAGCCGTGAACAAATCAAACTCCTAAGACAACGCAATCAAAAGATACAGCAGCAGATTTTCGACACTCGCAAGGGACTCAAAACCTATAGGGTACTTCCCGTAAACTCAGAATCTTGAAATTTGGTACGAAACAACGTCTTAAAACAGCTAGATTATAGTCTGGAATAACACATAGGCTACTTTTATTGCGGAAAATTAAAGAGTTCCCGCGGGAACAAAAAAACGTCAATCCACGTGGATGAAGTCGCAGGTATCCGCTAGTTTGTCTTAAGTTACAAACATGACGTTACGCAGGCGCTACAAGTAAAATTTGACAAACTAAAAAACTGAGTGGTTTTGATGGAAAGACAAAAAGTAAAATAAGAAAATATCTACTTGAATATATGATTACTAATGTTAACAACTTTTCTTTTTCTGAGATAAGTTGGTTCTTCGAGGAAGTCCTAATATAATTTATCAGGGTTTATCACTTGACCTCATAAAGTTTGGGAACGTCTTTGCTCTAATATAAATCTATGATATAACTTGCTCGTGTCGTGGAGAAAATTAAAACCCAAGTAAAATACGTAATCTAAAAAGATAGATAGAAGAAGAGCTTTGAATATCCTAATTATTTAATGAAGAATAAGAGCCAACCAGTGAAAATTTGGCAAGGTTCTTTTAGTGATCTGCGTAAAATTCACACTGCCCCACTTCCCACAGAATATCGTGGGTAAAAAATAAAAGGCAAAATTAAATTCCTTACAGCCCATAAAGTATAGAGTTACGTCATTACGGACGATGAGAATTTTCGGCATTTGCACTACGCACTCGCCGATTTTTTTTTTCTCATAATTACGGGGAAATATTTTTGGTAAAAGTGTCAATTTGAAAGGCCCTTTGTGTAATGAGATCAGTTTATCAGATCTGCGGCCGAAATTGGGCGAATAGATTCTGATAAAATTGAAAGACAAAATTTGTTAAAATTTGATGGGAATGTGATGTTTCTGATGTTTAAGTGGTTTTGATCAAGTTATATCCGATATATTTTCATCCAATAATATTATTGAATAACTTTCAAATGCAGAAGTCTCGAAATTAGAGAAAAAGTTATTTAAAAGCCAAAACAAAAATTGGAGTCCTGTACTAAGTTATACATTGCTATATCATAATTTTATACGAAAGATTAATTTAATATAGCGAAGTAAATGAATAAATAAAATAAATAAACAAAATCTTTATTTGGAATTACCATACCTTCACAGTGAAAGTACAAACACAAACCTACTAGTAGTAAAGAAAAAATAAATAAATAAAAGGGTAACGGCTCAGCGTGACGCTCAGCGTAACGCTGTTATGGTGTATCTACACCATAACAGCGCTGATTTTCAGCCAATCCTTAAAAAAAGAAATTTCGTACTAGATGTTCGTAGGTTTTTCTTAGTTCAAGCGATGCTTGATTAGCTAAATCATAATATAATCCTAAATTATATTGGGAAATGTAGGGACGAAGTAATTCCAACAATTCTACCTTTCGTCTCGACTCGTAATAGTTGTCATAATATGTTTAATGAACAAAATTAAGCAAAATTAAATTGCGCCCGAAGAATTAGAAAATTATAAACTATCTATGCAAGGCAATAAGGATGAGTTTGAAATGTACTTTTTTAATCCAAGGCGTGAAGTTAACTGCACCCCTCGGTACGCGGAAGAAACCATTATTCCATTTTAAAGAGTTCAAGATTCAAATCTAATGCCGCGTGACGATCGAGCGCGATACGCCGTGACGATTGCATAGGAAATTTGATGAACTTGCACCATTCCATTTTGAACCTTAGAATCCAAGATAGAAAGCTTTAAATCGTCTGGTAATGCAACTACATATGTTCTCACGGCAAATTCCTGTGACTTCACTAAGAAAAGGTCACCGTAGAATTAGTTTATTCCTATCTACTTTGAACTCCATGTGCATGGCAATAGATGTTCTTGAATAACATTTCATTAGTTAGTTAGGGCAGACAAAACTAGCCGTCGCACATGTTTCGAATACTTAATTTTTTTCCTAGTGCTATATAATATCCTCCATAAGATTTTAAAGACGTGACTGTTATACTTTTTTGTGTTGGTGAACTTGTGTTAGAGTTGTTAAGATTAATAACTTTTTGATTGATTTTAATGAAATTTGGTATAGTGATGGGTTGCATCCCGGGAAAGGACACAGGCTTTTTAGCTAACTAGGTACTTTTCTTCTCGGAAAATAAAAATATTTTTGAGAAACTTAAATTTTCAAAGCAGTATCAAGAAAAAAATTATAACAAAAGTAAAAAAAAAATATATATAAAGTATTTTCACCATGAAAGTAGAACTTTTTAACAATCAAATATTTTTATTAATATATATTTTTTCTTTTTACAGGTGAGTCGCAACAACATGGGGATGACTGCGGTTACAGTTATATAAGTGAGTGAAAGATAAACAATTAATTGATAAACGCATTCCACTGATGTTTTACACAAATCGTTTTTGTAAAGTACGTATCGAACATAATTTACCTACTAGGCCATTCATGATCTCAGAAAGACTATAATTAGCTTGAAACATGAAATAGTTCCGAATTGATTAGTTAATTAATGTTTTATTAACGTTGATTTACTTTAAAGTCACAGAACTTTAGTTAGCTACTTATAAGTCTTTAAGCATTATTAGTCTTAACTAGAATTGATTAGTATTAATAAGTATAATTACAAAGCCGTGGTGTCACCTGGAAATCAGCTCTGAATGCTTTTGTTATTTATTGCAAGGCATATATGCTGAGCTGATGCCTTTTTCAGCCACACGCGACAAACGTTATCAAGGCGCTTCTATGACTTGACCATGAATCTAATGCTCAAGTAATGTACTGGAGGTGCCAGGGTAACATTTACCTCAAGGTATTGTACTGTATGGTACAATGGTGTAAAAAATGTTTATTCTTTATGTTTTTCTTATTACTGAGGAACTCAAGCAAATAAATATGTAACATCCTTACAAATTTTGTACTTTATCATAACTCAAACTCTTCTTCTTCTTCTTCTTGTCCTTATACCACGCTATGTGGGATCGGCACAGCATGTTTTCTTCTTCCACTCACTTCTGTTATCCGTCAACCTTTTATTCACCCTTTTTATACGCATATTCTCTTTCACACAATCCATCCATCTTTTCTTTGTTTCCTATTACTCCTCACCTTTTCTATCACTCAAACTCAAAACACAAACGCTATTATTAAAAAAAACAGAACCTGAACAGAAAATCCTTAAAAACAACTCGCAATTATACGTTTCATCCAATAATTGTCATCTGGAAATAACTCTGCAAAAAAACTCTCCGTGCAACTATAATAATCACCACTACAATTAAAAATTCTCCCCGGATAGGATTGCTCTCGAAAACAAACTCGGCACGGATAACTTGGCCCAATAATGAGATTGCAAAGTCCGAGATTCACCTTTGAAAAATATTCTAAAAGATTTTTCCTTTGACTGTGCCAGTAAACTAAAAACAATCCAACGTCTCTGCACTAACTCAATTATCGTACTGATCTCTCTAATAAAGTTTCTAATTAAACTGCGAAATAAATTTTTCAAAGATCCACTTATTTGTTGGGAGTTGGTGACTAAGTCATGACTGAAGCAAACCATATTGTCGGTGTTTCTTACCCGTTGTCCTTGGTGACCCGTAGTCCTAGGTGAGCGACAGATGCGACGACATGCGACGCAATACAACGCCATAGAAAATGAGAGACACATCATAGGTGAAGATTCAGCCACTGTTTGCCATAGCAGACAAATCTACAAGTGTATACGTGTATCTTGCATGTGTAGCTCCGAGGAATCCCACAACTAAGCTTAGGACCATTATCTATATTTTGATTTATTTTGTGCATCTGTGTTAATTGCTGGCAATAAAGATTTTTCTATTCCATTCTAAACTATTCTATTCTATTCTATCATCAGCAGCTGATCTGGAACTCAAATTAAAAAACTACAAATCATATCATATCATCATACTCCATGCTAATATTATAAATGCGAAAGTATTTGTTTGTTGGTTTATTGATTTTTCTTTCAATCACGTCGCAACAGAGCAAAGGATCAACGTGATTTAACTAAGATGACACTTATATGTCACAATTCAGTAATTTATAGAAAATCCTCTACTAAGCGCGCGTTTTGAATTTTGAAAAAAGTACCTGATTTTACTAGTTGTCAAATACCTAATTGGAAAAGATATTCAGAACCTCCCCCTGACTGTATATACCAGCGTGAGTCTGCTAATAATTGGCCATATATCTAGTTCAAATATTCCGAGTAGGACTTACCTTCAAGTATATTCCTCAAGAATTCGACCTCCTTGACTATGACAGCGTAAAAACAAACTCTACGCCCGACTCTTAACTCAATTATTGAACTTCCCTCGCCGTAAACTATCGCATTGAACCGTAGAGGAAGTATCGTCAGGGCAATCATTAAAAATTCAATTCGGGAACTTTTTTAATTTGGCCTTCCTCATTTTGCATTTGTTATTGGCGGTGGTTTTGTGTTATAAAAATATTAACCAATTTCGACGCAAATTTTCTCTAATCTAACGAGACATTTTCATTTGGAACCCTTTCATTTTCCATAGTAAAAAGTAGCCCAGGTATACGTGTTATTCCAGACTACAATTTACGGCCAAATTTCATCCGGATTCGTTTAGGTTTTTTAGCGTGATTGAGTAACAAACATCCATCCATACACCCAAACTTTCGCATTTGTAATATCAGTATCGAAGTATAGATAAAACTAGCCGTGAGTATTATTTGTGTCACAATATGTGAAACAAAAAACGTAACAACAATTACTACAAGTCTATAGTCTCCTGGTCTGTGCTATGCTTACGTAGAACCCATACAAATACCGACGTTGACGTATCCCAAAGAAAACTAAGCGCTCCCGTACACTGCGTTGCGATTTTGGCTCGTTCGCACATTTGCAATTCCATTCGCGTCTGGTGCCGTCCGCATTGCATCCATCTCTCTCACACTTTCCATAACTCTACCTCCGTCTTTGTCGGATGCATTCGATTGCAGAAAGCCGATTTTCAGAATGCGACGTTCACATTTGTTTCGGCTTGGGTTATAGAATGGTGCTGATTTTGTATTCGATGGGCGGGGATTTCAATGGCATTTGACGGGTTTATTGGATATATATTACGGACAATGAGTTAGAAAACTAAAAGGAACTGTAAGTCAATAGATATTTAGACACAATTGGAAATATTGAAACCTATTTTTACAGATTTTTTAAACCAACCAACAACATGAAATTCAGCACCGTTGTGGTCCGTTGTTCTAAAACTAAAGTAAGCTCTAAGTGATGAAACGTGAGATTTTGTCGGGTTTCTGTAAAGCTTAAAGTCTCTACAAAGTATTTTTATACGACTGCCTGCAAAAAGGAGTATACTGTTTTCAGGGTTCATGTATGTATGTATTTGAGTTTGTATAGTCCACCATAGCTTCTAAACGCCCGAACCGATTTTGATAAATGAGGTATCGTTAGAATCCTAGCTTATTCCGGGTGGCATAGGCTAGTAAAATTTTAAAAATATTTATGGGGTGACCATGGTCCAGCATTAAAGACTAAATTTGAAAAAAAATGTTCGAGAATCAGATTAACTATATAATCATCATCTAGAAAATGATGAGTAGATTTCAAAAATATATAACACTATAGTTCAATATCCAGTGATTCACAAAAAATATCATTTAATACTAATAATCAAATAATTTTTGTGAATTAGATTCTAATTTAATTAACTAAATAGATTAATTTAGATTTTTAACTTTTTAGTTCTTTTTTGGCAGGGCAGTCGTGTTTTTGTACAACTGACTGAAAAAAGGAATATATTGCTTTCAGGGTTCATGTATGTATGTATGTATCTATGTATGTGAGTTTGTATATTCCACCATAACTTCTATACGCCTGAACCGATTTTGATAAATGAGGTATCGATAGAATCCCTAGCTTATTCCGGGTGACATAGGCTAGTAAAATTTAAAAAAAAATGATGGGTTGACCATGGTCCCGCATTAATAACTAAATTTGAAAAAATATTCGAAAATAAGATTCGTCTAGATAATCATCATCTAGAAAATGATGAGTAGATTCCAAAAATATATAACGCTATAGTTCAATGTCCAGTGATTCACAAAAAAAAATCATTTAATAAAAATGTGAATAAGATTCTAATTTAACTAGATTAATTTAGATTTTGTTTTTTGGCAGGGCAATCGTGTTTTTTAATTTTTTAAATTATGACTTGTTTCAAAAGATATTTAAATATAAGATAGTCTTTAACTATTTCTTCGAATGATGTTTTTATCTGAAGGTTATATTTTATTTCGTGTACCATCTTTGAACGACGTGCTCTTTACAATTTTGTTAATAAAGTAACTATTATTAAACTTTTCCTGACCATTTATTTTTCATTTCAGTTCCATTCAATCGTCGATAAGCGATGTTCTGACGGGTGAAGGTACTCAGAAAAAATAAAACTATATCACCCATCACTGCTTTTTTTCAATCACTGCAAAACACTGACTGCAATACAACAAAGCTTTTGTGATGTTTTGCTTTGATAATCCTCTATAGACACTATGCTAATATTTGTACTATTATCTGTTCTGTGGTATAAGGCCGCAATCACACTTGTTAGTAGAGTAACTGCTGAGTTTCTTGCCGGTTCTTCTTAGTAGAATTATTTTCCGAACTGGTGGTAGATTCTTACGACTTATCATAAGTGGTACAAGTTATCCTACGTAAAAAAATCATTTCATTTTCATTCATTCATTCATTTTCATTTAATTTCTTCATCATTTTCATTCATCTTGTGAAATAAACACTTACTTAAGTCACGTATCATTTAGAAATGTTAATTATTTAAGTAACGTAAAAACATCCAAATGTAATTGTGGCCTAAGTGAATACAATTAGGAATTCATCGTAGATATTTACCCAAAATATTGTGATGCTTTTCGAAAAAACGCTTGAGAGGAAATTATCTGGTTCAGCAGCTTAAGATGATCTATTTTGCAAAGCCCTAGCAATAACAATCCATAATAGAATCGAATTAGGAAGGATAACTGAAAACCCCTGTGAAATATTACATGCTATAATTATACCTTTCTCGGCTCTTGAAGCCAAGGATCGCTTTCATAACGCACCTTCACGAAATATGCTCTACGCAAAAATCCGCCGTAATTTAACGGTCCCACCGTTGATATGAAAAACCTAAGATTACCATAAAACCAAAGTGGATAAAATATGTATTTTACTCTCAGTATTCTTACAAAAGGGCGGAAACGATTCCTTGAAAGCCAGCTATGGATTGGGTATGCCTCTGGTGCTACAAATGTTCATAGGTGGTCAAACATCAGGTGATCCGCTTGCTCGTTTGCTGGCACAGATAAAAACCGTGTTAGCTAGCTATACATAGAAAAAGACGAACCGCATTTATATTGCATGCAAATACCGCTGAAAGATATGGTGAAAATGACATCCACATACAAATCTGACAGCAGTCAGTAGACAGTATAAAACGGTTTTTTCGCGGTTCTTCACCGCACATCAACACATTTTGTCAATACATGGACAGGCGCAGAAAGATACAATTTTTTTTAAACATGGCTTATACCACCTAACCACGTGTTTAATTGATATTGATAATTTTATAAATATTTATTTCAGAAAATATATATGCTATATTTTTTCTATTATGTACCTAATCATGAAAAATGTTCATTTTTCGCTCGGTATTATAACCTAGGGGTGAATGTAGGTACGAGAATATCCTGTTTATATAACATCAATGGCGTCCGGTAAAATAATATGTAAAACTACGCGTCTTCCGGACGGTCCTTATGGCCGGTTCCGTCCAATTTCGGTCAATTCCACCGGTTCCTTACATTAAGGGGCCCATCTTTCGCACCGTTATCAACTAGGAGCGAATATATCAGGATAATATTTCACCCGCGAATATTATACTCGAAGAGCTGGCAGGAATTATGGGAAGGAGTTGATAGATAGATAGAAAGCTTTTTTTAATATTTTTTATTTATTCTTCTTGCATTATCTTTACAGGAATTCCTAAAACTCCATTCATCACCAAGTACCATGATACCTTTGATATCATACTAATATTATAAATGCGAAAGTGTGTATGTTTGTTGGTTTGTTGGTTTATTGGTTTGTTGGTTTTTCCTTCAATCACGCTGCAACGGAGCAACAGATCGACGTGTTTTTGGCATGAGTATAATTGAGGATCTGGAGAGTGTCATAGGCTGTATTTTATCCCGGAAAATTAAAGAGTTCCCGCGGGAACTAAAAAACCTCAATTCACGCGGACGAAGTCGCGGGCATTAGGTAGTCAAAATAATTTTGAAAGAAGTTTGCCTTTCACATAATAAAATAAAAATTGTAGCTATTCAAAATATAGTTTAAAAGATGTAGATATAAATAAGAACAACCTATGGTGAATGCCGCGTTACTTACAACCTGTAAAAAAATACCTGCTATTTCACTATTATACAACACAATTTCAACTTACGACTGTTGATAAGGAACCACTCCAAATTTCCCACCATTTTTCGGGCTATAATTTTCCATATCTAATCAGTGTGCCAAGAAATATGGTAACGTACGAGCCGCGGTTATGCGTTATGATTTTTATCGCACTAGCGCTATTTCGCGTGCATACTGCGAGGGTGGTCCTTTGAACACATTCACTTCCGCTTTGCGAACCCCCTTGCATCGTATTACAATTTACAAATTACAGCGTTGAGTTTTGTTCATGTTTAAAGAAGTCTCTCTCTCTGCATCGTGTTCCCCATTACTCAGGGTCGTGACCCCTTTCCAATAATCAAATAATGGTAGGAGTTCTTGGGATAGTTTGGGTCCTTTGGAGTTTTTGATATTAATTAATGACTTACCTAACGCAATTGCTCACGCAAATTGTTTAATATTTGCAGACGATCTTAAACAATTTTTTAAATAGAGAATTCTTCTGACGCTCGGAATCTTTAGGCTGATATTGATAATGTCTTGCAGTGGAGCAACCAGAATAAGTTGCCTTTCAATAATAAAAAATGCTCTGTGATTACTTTTACTCGAAAATCAAAACCAATTGTTGTGAACTATCGGCTAGGCGGATCGGATATTCCGCGTGTAACTGAAATAAGGGATTTAGGCACAAATATGTCTGAAGATCTGACATTCCGTTGTCACATACAAGACTTATGTTCAAAAGCCTATAGAACTTTAGGGTTTGTACTCCGTTAGGCACAGCAGTTCAAGTCAATTGATGCAATAAAGCTGCTCTATAATGCTTACGTGAGGAGTAAACTAGAAAGCAATGCTATTATTTGGAATCCTTTTGAAGTCAAATATATAGACATCCTCGAAAAAATTAAAAAGAAGTTTATTCGGTGGCTGTATAGAAATCATTATGGATATTCAGTGGGCTATCCTACCATATACTCAAGCTTATTTCTCCTTGGAATGATAGGATATGATAGATTGGAAGTCAGGCGAAACATTGCTTTACTCTTATACGTGGTCAATCTGATCCAGGGAAAAAAAAACTAATTCAGCTATTTTAAATTGGGTAGGTCTGCACGTACCAGATGACTACGCAATTTCGCGTCGTCGTAAATTGTTTGCTTTGCCGTACTGCAGAACAGCAATGGCTAGTCAGGCACCACTGATTCGTGCACTACGCTTGCTCAATAATCTGACGCAAAAACATTTGGAACTGGACATTTTTCACACCCCACCACTACAACTCATTAATCAAATAAAGCCTTTTTTAGAAATAATTTAATGGTAATTTTTTTTTGTCATGGTTTTAATTATATTTCTACTGTAATTTTTTTTGTAATCATTTAGTTATGTAAACATATTTTTTTTTGTAAAGATTTTTGTTAAGTATTTACCGTATTCTAGTTATGTATGTCTTTGTTATGTTTAAGCTGTAATTGTAGTTGTAGGTAATTTTGTAGCCAGGGAAGATGAATTGGGCGACTGTAAAGTCTTCCCTGGCATGTTTTTATAAATAATAAAGAATAATAAAGAATAAAGAATAATAATGCGGTGGGTTCCCACGGCCTTCCGCATTTACGACTCAAGTCGGGACTAAGCTAACTACCTAATTAACTTAGGTTTTTGTAACGATTATAATTATCAGATGTTACTGAGAATAACCGGGACCGACGGCTTAACGTGCTCTCCGAGGCACAGAGGAGACAAAAAGCCCAAATTTGAACCTCCAAATTCGGTCACCCATCAGTTACCAAATTGGGTCAACATTGCTAAACAATCGCAATCGACTGATATGAGTTGTCACAACTAGACCACGCGTCCCTCGTTATAGAAGTATGTATCCTAAATTGGGGGCCAGTAATTTAGGAACTTAGCAGGACACGGTTTTTGTATTCGTCTTGAGAGTATAAACCTTATGTTTTATCGATTAAATAAAACCTAAAAATTTCGATATCGATAAAGTGATCGGATACTTAGATTTACATGCCAGTAATAAATCCTACGAGTAATACGGTGTTTTCAGATTAAGTTAACATCTTTGTTAAAGTTAGCGTTCCAGTCTAGTGATCCTTTGTAATAATATATGCTCAAAGATATATGAAACCGCCCTTTCAACATAATAGGCTTGCGATGAATAAGGCTCAAACTATTAAAGATAAATGATGTGTCTAGCCTTTATTGAATACAGCGCAAATCCTACCAATATTATTTTATGCGAAAGTGTACGTTTTTGTCACGAAAAACAGTGAGAGCGCATCGTCCGGGGCCATACTGTCAAAGTTTAAAGCAATACTTAAGCAATATTACTCATAAAGACAGTTTGATGTCACGTACCTTGACGTTTCTAAAATAAGGATTATACTTCTAAAACACAAAAGTCAACAATAATAAAACAATACGGCTTTAGGCCTCCTACTGCCTCGTTGGTCTAGTGTTTAGCATGTTCGACTGCGGCTAACTAGGTCCTTGGTTCAAGTTCTGGTTCGGGCCATAGTTAAGTGATGGGTTTTTCTGATTGGAAATTCTCAGTACTAGCCTGGAGTTAGAAAGTTGGCGGTGTTTCACCCCCGTGTCTCGGAGAGTACGTTAAGCCGTTGGTCCCGGTTATTATCACTACATGATAATAGTCATCAAAGCCAACCCGCATTGGAGCTACATTGCTAAGCTCTAATTCCCTCTCTAATATGAGAGTGGAGGTTTGTGTCCAGCAGTGAAACGTTAATAGGCTGTAGGAGATGGCTTTAAGCGTATCGCCCCTGCTCTCAGTAATGTACTTTATTTTGCTAATACTTGTTCATGTGGACCATATCGCGATCATAATCTAGTAAAACTTATAAATACTTGTTCTCAATACTCGTCAGAGAACATACGGGAGGTTGTTTTTATTCAATATCATAATGGTGTTTAAAGGGGGTAAGGTTGAAAATAGCTGCGACCACAGACGCGGGTCGACCGCATTGTCCACAAATGTAACGCGACAGAATCGATTCGCTCTATATAACGACTCGATAATATAAAATCGATACTGATACCCGCCGGCCGCACTCACTTCTTATGGCGGTGAATTAAAAACCGCCTTAATATTTTATACTAGCCAGTACGAACTTTTGCAATAACATGAGTGTACCGTATTCTTTGACATGACATCTTTATTAATAACTACCGGTCCGCCCCGGTTTCGCACGGGTAGCACTAATCATCATAATAGTCTATACCCATTTTTTTTTTATTGCAAGGCTTTCTGCATTATGCTGAGCTGATGCCTTCTTTCAGGTTGTGCCACACACGACAAGTGTGTGGCGGTCTTCGTAGTCCGCACATAATCCAATAGATGGCATTACTAGTACGATTCACGCGACCACGAAGAGCCCAACTCACGATTATGAAGCGTTCTCTGAATTACGCTATATATACGACCTCCAAAGATGGACGGTCGGACCATTGGTCCCCGAGCACATCGCCCGCTCGGAGGATGATCATCCTTTGTTACGGTCGAGCCATATCACCTGCTCCCGTACAAGTGTTGTCAGGATGCCTCTAGGACTTGGCCATGAGTTTAATGCTCAAGTGCTGGAGGCTCCATGGTAGCATTCACCTTAATGTATTGTAATGTGTGGCACAATGGTGAGAATAAATAGATTTTCTTTCTTTCTTTCTTTTTTCTTAATTCTCCAATAATAGCCAGTCGGCCAGTAGTCGGTTTTTATAAATTATTATTATTTAGCACTACGATATCACCTCCTCCCATTGCAGGTCGCGGCCGCTCTTATTATTATTGCGCGTTACATTATTTCTATGATATGTTCTAAGATATTCATCTAAATTAAATGGTGTACATGGCGAATTTGGTCTATATTAAATACTTGAAATTTATAACAATTTTATTGTGATAAGCATTTATACTATGTCGGTAAAAACACCTTCACAAGTAAAGCACTGTTTAGACCAAATTTGAATATCATAAAAATGGTTATTATGAGTCAACCTTAAAAGATAGGTAATATATGCCATCGCAGACTTTTTTAAAAACTTTTTGAGAGGAATAATTCCACCATACATTGTTTTCATGTAACTGTAATTTGTAAAAACTTACTGTTTACGCAGCGCACGCCACCTAAGCTCTCAAAAGACAGGATTATTTTAGTTCACATTATTGCAATTTTTCTAAATATCTCTATTTTTTCAAAATAAAATATAGCCTATGTTACTCGCTGCTACATTATGTAGCTTTCTATGGGTGAAAGAATTTTTAAAATCAGTTGAGTAGTTTTTGAGTTTATCCATTACAAACAAACAAACAAATCTTTCCTCTTTATAATATTAGTTTAGACTTGTGAGCCCGACAGATGTTATCCTGCCCAGAACCTACAAGCTGATTGCAGCGCCCCCTTCCGGGTCAAATTATGGATATAAACCTTCCCTGGACCTACTCAAATACACACCAAAATACATCCAAATCGGTCAAGCCGTTTTAGTACGAGCAGTGATTCATTCTAATGTTTAAGAACAGATTAAACAAGTGTATCTTAAACCTTAAAAACCATCATCACGATTTCAAGCCATCGCCTACTGAGTACAGAATGAGGAGGGTATAGATAGGTGATGAGATGATGGTATAGATTGGCTATTTAAAAAAAGAGCGCAACTGCTGAGTTTATGCCGGCTTTTCTCAGAAGAATCTTTCTGGCTCTTTCGAAACGCTGGTAGAGGCAAAACCTGATGTAACATAAGAGATACCTCTATGTCCTACATGTAATAATTTAATTAAGTATTGAATATTGCGTACTCTGTCATGCTATTGACTAGCATTGGAAAGGTGGACTTCACAGATCTTTCAGAACATTATGGAGTACGCGCAGGTATGCAGGTTTCTTCACGATGTTTTCTTTCACTGTTCATGTTCATGGTAGGTATGGTTTCTCTCAGAATATCCTGTGACTAGCAGTGCTCTTAGAAGCAAAGTAGATAGAAACAAAAGTTCAACACGCAGAAATAGCAGACATAATCAAATCAACGTCGACGCAACCGTTCGGGCATCGCTGACGACGTAGCCGGAGCTATTTAAGTTTCCTTTGATTAAGGGAACGACAGAGATTCTCCTGATTAAAATCTCACTGTAGATGTAGCGGTTTTAGTGCTTGTCTACAGTTTTGAGCTCTTTGAAACCTGAAATCTGTGCTTGAAATAGCGGGTCTTATTGTATGTATTAATGAAGTAACACCTGATATTAATTATTCGGCTTCTGTAAAGAGAACAGTTTTTTTAAATCCACTACAAGTCAGCCCTTGACTGCGATCTCACCTGATGGTAAGTGATGATGTAGTCTAAGATGGTAGCGCCCTAACCTGTTGGGGCATGGCAGTTATATTAAACCCTAACCCTACCCTATTCGGTTTCTACACGGCATTGTACTGGAACGCTAAATCGCTTGGTGGCACGTCTTTATCATTAGGTTGGTAAGTAGCCACGGCTGAAGGTTCCCATCAGGCCAGACCAGGGAGAATTCATAAATTGTAAACTCCCAAATTGCCCCTGCCAGGATACGAACGCGTAACGCGCAACAAAATAATCTTACTTAAAAATCTCTAAACATAGAGTAATAATTTCAAAATAGGTTAATAAATCTAACGAATATAAAAATATCTTTGAAAACTTTAAAAGGAAATATCGTAATTTCTATGCAGTAGACTGTAGAGCATGGCTTATAATTTACTTGACAGTTCAACATTTCCAATAAATATGGAATCTTCAAAGTTCTGATGATCGCTTTTTCGCAACTTACTATTTATCTTACTTAATCGGAAATGCTTTCATTATTTAAAAACTGTAAGTACATTCACTGGTTCCTTTCAGGCCACTGACATTCAAGTAGGAAATCATATCATTGCCTCGTGATCAAAGATAAGTCAACGCCATCTATAGGCAAAGTAAAAAAGCTTCTTCCTCGAAATTAAGAGTACCACACAAGTCTCGGTCAAAATAGCAATTCACGGCCTCGTTTTCTTAAAAAGGCCTCGGCTAGCATATCGTCCTTTTAAAATCACTTCATACAAATATAACTCAGCCGTGAATTGCTATATTTTCGGCCTGGGTAGTAATGTACTATGACTGAAATGCAAATCCACCATAAATAACGACCACCACCGTAACGATTTATAGTGTAAGTTTTAAATAGAAAACTTTGTAATCCTGTCCTATAACGGCATCCCTGCGGGCGTAGTTTTTCTAATGTTGAAAATTAAAAGATCGGATGATTATTGCCCTATGACCGAAGTTAAGATAGAGCGTTGAATTGTTAAGCATGATTGAATCAGAATCCGCATTTATATCTGTATTTGCTTGTAAATAAAAAAAATGGTCCACTTCAGTAGTTTTTAGGATTCCGTAGTCAACAACGCCAGCACAGTCCGTCCGTCTATCAAAAAAAATTAGTAAACTATTTTTCCGAGTGTTGGTTCGTACTTTGATAAAAATGAAAGTAGAGATCATAACCTAGCAATGAAACATAACGAGTACTTAACTAAATTTATAAAATAAAATATGTATATAAAAGTTACAGTATCATCAGAAAGGAGGAATAAAAACCCTCGCAAGGGGAGAATGTGGACATTTATTTTTCTGAGCCATTTATACCGTAACATATCGAGTCATTACGTGTCCGTGTAAGGACGTTCGCGTAAAACGAAGAAATTTATACGTTCTCGTATTTTTTTCCATAATGAAAACGCATTCCGTGCGGTATTCGACTGCGGTTTCGATTCTCTACAATCATTAACAACAATAAAAACTTATAACTACTTAATATTTTGGTAACTATTTTTCTTTCTTCGTCGTTTTAAACTATAGAAGTCCTCTGCTGGACGAAGGTCTCCTGCATCGCCACAGAGCACCGTCTTGAGCCGCTTGTTTCTAATTAACTATTTAATGAAATGAAATGAAATGATTTATTTATTTCAAATAAATCATGTCGGAACAATTATTGAAAACAATACAATAGAACTCTTATCTTAATTTCTTATCTAAATCTTACTAACCTAACCTAATTACTATATAAATCATGCCCGCGTGGAATGGTAGTAAGAAAGCTGGCTGCGTTGACGTGTTGGACTGCCAGGCTGATCCTTTGCACAAAAAATGAGCCAGCCCTTCTGACACCAAATGAGGCAATTAACCGCGATGAAATATCTCGCAAAAAAAATTGCCAATAAAACTTCACAGCCCCAAGGTCTCCACGGCAAACGGAATAAATATGTAACTCTCTGTCTTGTATTTAAAAACTTAAAACTTATCGCCACCGATTTCCTTCTTTCTTGTTCCAATAAATAAATACCTTTAGAATTCAAAAGACAACATTGGTTGGTATCTCTTAAAGTTCGATTAAAAAATATCATTATCATTTGTTTTTTTTCTATTTTACTTGGCCTTGGAGAAATAATTTGTGCCCAGTTGGCACCCCAGCGTTCCAGAAAGCGATAAAACAAGAATTGAATTATATGAATCGTATAAATCTTAAAGAGTAAGGTTATATTAACTCTCCAATAAATCTTCGAGTAAAAAGAAAGCTAGAAAGAATTCACAATAGAAAAGGAAACGATATGTCCACGGAAAATTTTCACGTAAAATATGACAATCATGATAGACTATGAAATTTGCCACTACACAAAACTGAACGCCGTGAACAGTGTAATATCTTAAAGTTTAAAATCGACTTCAGACTGAGGTAATAAGCTTTCAATAAATAAAGCTCCGAGGCTTCAGCATAGGGCAACCATTAATGAAATCATAAAGGAGGACAAAGTTCCTAAACAGCAGATTGTTTCCCAATAGATTTCCACACCTCAAGACCTCAATAATTAACATAGAAGGACGCCCAATTTTTTTCTATGAGAGTGCCCATCTAGTACCTACTATATATCGACAGATTTCCATGGTTACAAGACAGAAAATCAGTGGAGTTTTTTTTAGCAAAGAAAGTTTGCATCGACTGTTTACGTATATTGGAACTTGAACATCGTCCCTGATGGGTGATTTGAAAACTTTTAGTCATAGTAGATACACGACACACCCAATTTCGATTTATTTGCAACTGCTGTCCTTCATAGACTGACAATAATCTTACGCAATTTTAATTCAGTTAGGATTTTAATTTAAACGTCCTTTTTAATACTCCCTGACATATTAAAAAAAAATACTGAACAAGTGGCATTTTGGCTTTGATAATAATTCTTATGTAATAATCATCTAGTAAATGAAGATAAAAGATGGCCATAAATAATTTAAGCATAGTATAATCGTTTAAAGTAAGCCTATCCAGAAAAACCTGAAGATATGGAAATCGTACTCCAAAATAACCTACATAATACAAGAACAGTAGACGAGTTTCCGCGAAATGAAAATATAGGTCAAGTTGTGCAAAACTAAACTTTAAATCGATGGGTTTAAATTTCTTTTTCGCGTGTCGTGTTGGACGGCACAGTATAATCTTGTTCGGCAGTCATTTTTGACCAATTTCCCCTGGTATCGAAAAATATTTTATAGAGGCCGACGCGAGCGTCACAAAGTCGCATCTAACCTTTGTACGTTCGGTATATTGAGTTTTGTTACTTTGTTTGCCTATATTTTCAATGTCGGTGTGTTTCTATCGTTTAGTTTTACTCGATATGTACCTGTTACAATTTCCTATTCTGCTTTTCAACTAAATATTTTTATAGATTTTTTGCTTCAAAGTGGATTTTAAGTTAGTGACTAAATTACACTTCCTTCATTGGAAAACGATAATTAAGAAAGTTTATTTCACAAGCACATAGATTTTAATAATTTATTAAGTTTCTCTTCTTATTTCAGTTTTTTATGTAATCGTAAAAATAAAACAAAAGGTGCGATTAAGACCGCTGGTGTTAAGATGCCTACATCCAACTGTGGATGCATATTATTGGCTGAGGATGGTGTGCCAAAAAATAAAGGTAGGTACATGAAAAACTTAAGCGACAAAAAAATACACAAAAACTCACAAATACGAACCGTCTTGACTTCGATAATAATTAATTATACTGTATTGCTTTTTATTTTTCAATTCATCGCCCCGTTTATTTGCGAAGAGTAATTAAACGATTTACTCTTATACTCTTGGAGAGGTCTTCCGATGTTTATTTAATTTTCTCCCTCTTAGAGGCTTTGTGGAGATAAGCAGTGTATCAGTTTTATTGAGGGCTTCTAGTAAATTGCTCAACTTGTTAATTAAATTAAAATATAGTTTACATAATATTATTTCATGTAGCATTAAACGATTGACAATCCATACTAATATTATAAGTTCGACAGTGTGTCTGTCTTTCTGCTACGCTTTCACGTTCATAATATATACAACCGATTATGATGAAGTTTGGTACAGGGTAAGGTTTCATCCCGGAGAAGGTCAAAGGCAATGTGCATTTGTATATTTATATTTATTCTTCGCATAGACTTACGCGATAGTCAGATCGGTATAGTACTATACTATAATATTAATACAAATTTACATTGATATTATGTCATAACAATTTATAAGTTACCCAAGTACCTAGCCATACAAATTTAAATAATTAGGGTTATTTACAAATTACAATGTCGTAGCTTCATTTGATTAGATAGGGAGAAATTAAACAGATAGAGAATCACGGACGAAGTCGCAGGCATCATCTAGTGTGTAATAATTTGCTACAATTGAGTTTATTCCGATGATCGTTGTGACGGCTCTGAAAATAATCATCATCTTCGAGAATAATCATAATCTTTTCTCTCAGAATGAGATAGTTTTAGGACGTAGTCCACAGCAATTGCCAAGTGTGGATTGGGAGATTCCATGGATCTTTGAGAGTATTGTGAATGATCTTGTGCAAGCCTGGAAAACAGTAGCAGGTGTCTTTAAGTTTTCCGATATTTTAATACATCAAACGCACATAACATTGAAAGTTTGTACAGGACAGGAAGTAAATTTTCAAATTGGTTCAACGTTCAAACACCTCGACTGCTCTATAAAAAGGCAGTTATTAAAATGCCAGTGCAAGGTGACGTCACTCTACCTTCACTAACTGCCGACGAGGGAGCCATGTCCCATATTACCCGCTTTATTTCCACCTCCATGTAATAACTGTCCGCCATTTATACTCACGATGAAGGATTTAGATTAGGCTTTTGACTTTTATACCTAGAATCGTTTTTATGTCACCATTTTTAACCAA
This sequence comes from Erebia palarica, assembly GCA_964035005.1. Classification (NCBI taxonomy): domain Eukaryota; kingdom Metazoa; phylum Arthropoda; class Insecta; order Lepidoptera; family Nymphalidae; genus Erebia; species Erebia palarica. The sequence continues at coordinate 18,500,288 of OZ035989.1, forward strand.
CTTCCAAAAAAGGAGGAGGTTCTCAATATGGTGCGTATATATTCTTTTGTATATCGGTGCATATATCCGTGGTTTCTGAACTGATTTGAATTTTTTTTTCTAAGAAGAAGCTCTCGAGGTGATACTAAAAAGTTAAAAATAATTTTTTTTTCCAAAAAACCGACTCCCAAAGCCACTATAAAGTCAAAAATACGCGCCGAATTGAGAAGCTCCTTCTTTTTTGGAAGTCGGTTAAAAATAATTTTGATTTGTACACTCTATGTTGAAGTCGGGCGAGTATAACAACGATAAGCAAAGTTTACGCATCAGGCTCGCCCGACTTCAACATATTCTGTACAAATTATGTTGGCAATAATAATACTTTGTGTTTGAGTACACGAGTACACGAGTTTAAGCGGGTATTTTGATTGAGAACACGAGTTTCTTACTGGTTCTTCTCGGTTGGAATGTCATTCCGAACCAGTGGTAGATTCACTTGACGATTTAAAAGTACTTGTAAAAGTTTATTTGAATAAAAAACATTTGAATTTTGAACTTTTTTTGAGTATGAGTTTTGAGTTCTACTGCTGGACTTAGGTCTTACATATGGATTGCAAAATCAAGTTATGTTATATTCAAATATATTTAATACCTACATGAAGAGTCAAAACTAGATATGGAAAAAGAAGACCACTCAGTAGAAAGTTCCCATTTCAGCACCACACCACAACGTCCAGTCTCTTAGCTAAAGTCGTCGTTTAATTTTTTTCTCAGCTTCAGAAATTCCACCCCCTCCACCTTTTTCCCGCGATATTTTCCTTTACTGTTAAATCAAGAGATACTTTCAAGAGAATATAAGAGTATTCTTTGAGATTATCTTTTAAAGCCTGATTACAAAGTTCCTTTTCTTCATTTATTATCACGAGTTATTCCCACATAACACAGCTTACCTCACCAATGTCACGTAGATACGTAGGTACAAGGTTACATCACCTCACCTAACTGTCGACGAGGGAACCGTGTTCCATATTAACTGCGTTCTTATTCCGAACGCGACCGAATTACTAACCGCCATCTTTATTGTTGCGATGACGGATTTATATTGTTCTGTGGCTTCTTTGATTGATGCTTTGGTTTCTTACAAGGATGTTAAATTATCATGTTCCTTACTAGGTCTCTTAGGTTCATAAGCTTGGTTTTGCTTCCAAATTTTAAATACGAAAGATTTTTTTAACAACCACTGCGCTGTACACTGCGCCAGGGAGTGTAAATAAACAGTCACAGTTAATTTCCCTTGTTTGGCCTTGTGAGAGGCTTCGGCCGTGGCTAGTTACCATCCTACCGGCTAAGACATGCCGCCAAGCGATCTAGCGTACCGGTACCAAACTGTGTAGAAACTGATTAGGGGAATGGGTTTATTGTAACTACCATGCCTTTGACAGGTTAGCCCGCTACCACCTTAGACTGCATCATCACTTACCATCAGGTGAAATTGAAGTCAAGGGCTAACTTGCAGTGGATAAAAAAAATATTTCTTACTCAAATAAGTTCTTTCGAATTGTGAACTGAATTTTCTTCTGGTTCACACAACAGTTCGAAATATAAGTTTGACAAACGATTACAATTTCTTTACACAATCGGGGGCTGATCTCAGCCAAATCGTTTAAGTCATTGTGGCGTGAATAAGTACCAAACATCCAAACTTACAAATAATATCGTACTTTCACATTTATTATATCAAGTAAGTTAAGATAATAATCTTTTTAACTAATTTAAATCTATTGGCACAAAATCTTCATCGGCTATATTACTAGTCATAGACTCTTTCTTATCAAAAACATTTCAAACAATCGTACAGTTCTGAGTCATCGTTTAACATCAATTAAAATAGTAGACCAGTAAAAACTTATGACTAAAAGGTGGCATTAATATTTGTATTTATATGGGATCGACTCGTGCAGTATTTTTACGTGTAAAACAAACTTTTGTTGTATCAAAAATTGGCCTAATTCAAAGGGCATGTTCGGAACCTGCGCTAAGGGGAATCGGGCGGACATGACCGGACTAATTCAAATAAATGCCAGTTGATGTTTCCAATACCGTATACAGTAACGCGCATATTTTTTTGGTGAGAGATGAAAGCATATCGATACGTATAAATATTATAAATGCAAAAGTTTGGATGGATGGTGGATGTATGAATGGACGGATGGATATTTGTTACTCAATCACGCCAGAACGGCTGAACGGATCTGGAAGAAATTTGGCACAGAGATAGATTATAGTCTGGAATAACACATAGGCTACTTTTTATCCCGGAAAATTAAAGAGCTTCCTCGGGAACCAAAATCCTCAATCCACGCGGACACGCGTGTTATAAATTCCGATCTGTCTAGGTAACTGCAATAAAAACGTCCAAAACGGTAAAGTATTGTAATCCGCCTCTTTTCGAGTACACATATACACACATATACACATGTACACAGAACTATCAATAGGTTGGTCATAATGTACCACATCTAATGAATGGGTTGCATAAGAGTGCTCACATACAAGATAGTATTCATGCTTAGAATACTCTATATTACTCTGCGACGTACAGGTGCCTCTTATGTTACGTCATATTTTGATTCTACCACTGGTTCGTAAAGCAGTTTTGCTGAGATAAGCCGGCAATAAACTTCGTAGTTAATCTTTTTAAAAAGCAAAACATTACATTAAGTAGGTATATATAATATTGTTATTATTTATAGGTGTATGTAATTATACTATTCTGTGGGGCGTTGATCTAGTGTTTAGCATGTCTAACTGCGGCCGACGAGGTCCTGGGATCGAGTCCCGGGTCGGGCCATGATTAAGTATTGGGTTTTCTGACTAGAAATTCTCAGTACTAGCCCCGGAGTTAGGAAGTTAGCGGTGTTTCACCCCCGTGCCTCGGAGAGCACGTTAAGCCGTCGGTCCCGGTTATTATTACTAACATGATAATAATTGTTAAAGCCCGCCAAACCACATTGGAGCAGTGTGGTGGATCTGAGCTCTAATTCCCTCTCTCTTATGAGAGTGCAGGCCTGTGCCCAGTAGTGGGACGTTAATGGGCTGTAGTGGTGGTGGTGGGGCTGGTAAAAACGAGGGACTGATTTGGAGGGAAGAAAGGCTCAACAACTACTTATGACAACAAAATCGAATTTATTGAAAGTATTAATATTCTTACCAACAAGTCTACACGCTTATAAACCAACTTCTTTTTTTAAAGAACGAATAAAAAGGCCTTGCAACAGGCACTCGTTTCTATCGTGTGATAGAGTCTTTATGTCTCGATGTAAATTACCCGTGGTGTATCTCCAGACGTAACGCATTCAACTTTTGTGAGTATTGAGTGGATGTAAACATATGGCCGTCTATTTCTGGAGGAATAGAGACATAAAGATAACTTTGCTGCACTCACACACTCCCCGATGGTATGAAGAGATTCGCCTTTAAGAATAGAGAGGATTTTTAGCACGATCTTATACTATGAGCTTATGCTTCACTAAGGTCTTAGGTCAGCTTATAGATGTGTTACTGCACTGCAGCTTTCAACCAGTCTGAGCCACATTGAAGATAGTCTTCAATCCCAACTTTCTATCCTATCCTTTTATAAAGATGTATGTTATTGCATTTTACTTTTACATTTTATTTTTTAACAAATGAAAAATAATATGAAGAAGACATTGAGCCATTTTTAAACCATGATAATTTGTCACTTTATCCGACCTATTACGAATGAAGAATTTAAATATCTTTGCCATAGAGACAAAGGTTTTATTGTTTCGGACGTGACAGTAGTTTTTTTAGGACGCTTTTGGGCGTTGCACTCCGGCTCGGTGTTGTATTTATGACGAAGTGTGCTAGTTGATCAAGTTTTCCTGATTTTTGGGTTAGTGGTGAGTAAGAACGGAATCTCTAACAAAATTGTAATAAATAGAATGAACTACAAATACGTTTGATTCATGTTTTTCAAAACAGTTTCTGTGCAAAGTGACAGCTTTATGTATAGTTATCAATCTAATTATTACTTATCATCATCATCATCTCAAGTCATCGCTCGGCTCATTACTGAGCATGGGTGTTCACTATCCTCAGAGAGAAAGAAGGATTTAGGCCATAGTCCACTATGACCATTTGTTAACTGACAGACATCATAAACCTTTGAAAACATTCCCATAGTATTATACCACCCAGGCGTGAGGTCCCGGGTTCGATTGTCCAGGGTTAATTTGGGAATTAATAATTTTAGAATTTTCTCTAGTCTGGTCTTGTGTCACGGCTGAAGCCAATACAGCAATACGGCAATGCCGTACCGCCAAGCGATTTAGCCTTCCGGTACGATTTCTAGTAGATACCGACTAGGGATATGAATTTAATATAACTGCCACACCACTGCCAGGTTAGCCCGCTGCCATCTTAGACTGCATCATTACTTACCATCAGGTGAAATCGCAGTCAAGGGCTAAATTGTAGTGGAATAAAAAAAATATAGTTAAGTACGTAAATTGGAACATCTGATCATTTCAGCAGGGCGACCGGCCAAAAATAACAGCTACAGTGTAACGATCGCAATCACCTCTGATTGGTTAACACTCTTCCACTATTGGACAAAATCTATTGACGCAGCAAGAATACCATAAATTCAGCCAATCACAACAATTGATACTGTAACAATGATTGATGCAGAAGTTACGCAATCGCGGTGCTGGTCTCCCTGAATAAAAACCATTTATATGCTCTACATTGAGATAGTTTCACCCAGTAAAAGTAAAAAAAGGATCGCTAAAGTGGCACTTGGACCGCCTACATGTCACGACGACACACATCGGCCATCCGTAAGCGATCCCCGGCTTCCTCCGACACCCCTACCACATTACCAACCTTGACAGCTCTCAGTAAACTTGTCAAAACCAATGCAATATTTTTATTTTTCCTTAACACTATCAGAGTTTTATCGTGCCACCAACGTAGCGTGCCCCCCGTACGTTGTTATGATATTGACACTGGAATATCCTCATCACAGCCTATGATTTTATGGCCACCATTATTTATCGCTTTTTATGGGAACAGGAAATTCGGAATCACTTTCCTAAAGATAGTTGAGTTGATCGGATCGAACAGTACAACGAGAAGTTCGAAACGGGATCAAATGGTGTATAATAATAATGTAAAAAACTAAGTATCACTTTATGTACTGGCATATTATGTACCTAGATACATCTACACTCTAATTTGTTACCTCATACAAGAAATAGAAGTCCTGATTTACTCATTCACTAACTACTCATCAACGCCCAGCCCAAACTATTGGACCTAGAAAACTAAATTGCACAAAAGTTCCCTTTACAATGCAGACAAGGAATAAGAGGAATAAGGTCACATGAGACAATCAAATTCGTACGGAAGTGATGCCGTGTGCAGTAAGCTACTGCACGCGGCATCATTTCCGTCATTACTTAACCCGTAGTAGTCTAGGCAATAGAGCTAGTCAACCCCAACAATAATTCCTCAAGTAACGAGACTTTACCGTATGATAAAGTATCATAAGTTAAACGTATATTATAAATATCCAATAAAAAATCAGGAAGGAAGTAAGGGTTTTTATGCTATACCTAATTGTTAAAGCAGGTACATAATACAGTTTAGGTTTGATAGTAAGATCGGTTTAAATATCGATGTTCTGCATGATTATTTAGTTTGATATTTTTGCTTTGAGTCTAAATATACTACCTACTATTATTTAAAAAGAAATCGATAAAATATTCAGGCATAAATATTAAGTTTTAGATATAAATACCTATTTTACGGAGGGATTTTTTGTTGGATATTTTTGTTTAAGCATTAGTTCATACCGTACTACAACCCTGCCATGTTTCAACGACTGAAGATTTAATGAGGGGGTCTCCATACAAAAGGTTTTTGTATGGAGGCCCCATTACCGTGCTAGACTATAGGAGCGGCAACGCGACTCAATGCGACGCGGCCTACGTAGTCGTTACGTACGTACTACGCAATACGTTGTCGCGTAGATACGTTTGCCATTTTCTGTGGCGTCGTATCGCGTCGCGTCGCGTGGGGTCGCTTCTGTCCTAGGAAAACGGATGAAGTCTCACTGTGTATGCGAACCTTCGAGCATTTAACCAACTATGAACGAAAAAGATACGAACAATTGAACGAACGAATAATTGAAAAACAACTTCTTAGAACAAACACATAATATATCGTCTCCGTTGCGCTCCGGGTAAAATTGAAGAGCCACATATATTTTAAATAATCTTTTGTGGAACCTAAACTGTACATTCGAATGTACTGTGAGCCTTCATAGTAGATGTTCCATTTTAGATCTCTAAATTAAATCAATAATTTTACTTTAAATGTATTATTTTGTTGTTTGCTGATACTATTTCACTATTTTATTTGCAACTGGAAGATGCACACAACTTCGTCCGCGTGGATGAGGTTTTTTAATTCCCGCGGGAACTCCTTAATTTTCCGGCATAAAAAGTAGCCTTTGTCCTTCCCCGGGATACAACCTACCCATAAAGATGTAAAGATGGGCCATGAAAGCGTAGCAGACAGACAAACAAACGGACAGCACTCTTTCGCATTTATAATATTAGTATAGTGTCAGCAAGTTATCACATTTGATACAAGAATAAATAGGTAAACTGCGACAGTGATGATTGATTAATTTCATAATTCGCTCAATTCTGAAATCCACTTTTTGCAACAATAATTAATAACGGCTAACAGCTTTCATCATAATGTTTGACTAGTTAAGCGACCGAGTCGCTCGGACAACAAAACATACATTTCGAGCCGCGTCATCGTATTTTGGGTGGACATAAATTGGTAATGTGGCTTCGGACCGCATCCGATGATTAATTGACCCGATCTGACCCAACAATTACTTCAATTATTTACCTCCGGTTTACTGTTACTGTGCAATTCGATAGCTCTCCTTTAATTTAAATTATGTACGCACTTGGCGATTCGATTACTAATTATTTACTTCCCAGGGTCCACTACCACTACAGCCCATTAACGTCCCACTGCTGGGCGCAGGCCTTCACTAACTTAGGAGAGAGGGAATTAGAGCTTAGGCCCACTACTCTGCTCCAATGCAGTTGAATGGCCTTAACGACTATTTTCGTGTCAGTGATAATAACTGGGACCGACGCCGCGCCGCAAGAAAGCAACGGATCGACGTGATTTGCATGGGTATAGTCAATGACCTGGAGAGTCACATTAGCTACTTTTTATCCCTGTAAAATAAAGAGTTCCCGTGAGAATTAAAAAATCTGACAAAATCGTGGGCTTGAACTAGTATTCCTCATAATATTACCAGCTGATTATGGGTATATAATCTTCTTATGGAAATCTGACTCTATAGACTTTTTCTCTAGGTCTTATTACCATTTATTTGTATTAGAAAGGGTAAGATAGTCTCTTAGATTCTTAAAGTAACATAAGTTGATTGTTTAAATCACGAAATTTTATTAAGTCCAATGTTAATAACAAAAGAATCAAAAATCATCATAATATTATCTCTAAATAGTTCGACGGTAACGTCTTTTATGGACACCAAAGACAATTTCAAAAGTTTTATCGCATCTTACGTTTAAGTGGTATACAAATTCAACGAAACACTGACTCACTAACGCATTGATAGAGACTTTGATAACGCCTAAACTTCCATCTCTATTCGTATTGATACGATCTTAGTTTCGAAGAAAGATTTTTAAACAGCATTAAAGATGTTTATTTCGTTACCGAGTAGGGGATGACGGTGATTTTGTTACAGTTAAAGTAGATTTTCGTACATTATTCTATTTGCTGTTACGTGCTTAAACCTGTTTTAGTAATGCATTAATTTGTACCATTTCTCTCTTTTTCATTTTTTTTATAGACACATGCTTGGCTGCAATCAAACTTTTATAGTCCGTCACACTTAACTAACTGGCCTAGCGGCCAAAATAGGAACTGATTTTGTTATTTTCATTTTATCTTTCATATCCACTTGCGACGCTTTCACCGGGTCAGATAAGTTGGTGGGACTATAACTTGGAATTAATTTTAGAGCGAAGTTTTCCTTACAAGTACTTTGTCCCGCTCTTCCTCACTCCTTACATAATTATCTCGTTTATTCTATTGTTAGATATATATTCTGGCTAATTCTGTTGTGCACGATCTCTGTTTATTCCTGTAAAATTAACAGTTCTAAATCTAGTGCCGTCATTTTCCGCAGAGCGTATTATGAAAGTGATAGCAATAAAATTAGAGCTGTGATGTTTGTTTAGCTTTAGTAAAACAGAAGGAGCCACAACATTATCTTACTTGTATCTTCTCTATACTTCTATAATAATATTATAAATGCGATAGTTTGGATGGATGGATGGATGGATGGATGTTTGTTACTCAATCACGCCAAAACGGCTGAACGGATCTGGATGAAATTTGGCATGGAGATAGATTAAAGGAATTAAACATAGGCTACATTTTTCTCGGAAAATTAAAGAATTCCCGCGGGAACCAAAAGACCTCAATCCACTCGGACGAAGTCGCGGTCATCACCTAGTATTACATATTTTTTACTTATAATACTGGGATTACATTATTCATCATAACTCAACATGATTAGTTGAAAAAAATACTTTCATATATTTTGAATCGGCAATGGCCTCTTAAGATTACGTATACTGATATATACTGATCTGTAAGTGAATTTATCTTACATCTGTTTATATTAAGATGGTCAGTTAGAGCTAAGTTCCTCATTAACTACACATGCGCAGTTTGTGTTTATCACTCGTTTAAGGCAGTCACTTAATGCTCATATGTAAACACTACAGCCATTGCCGTTTGAATTATTGAACAATTTGCGTCTCATTAAGAATATATAATTTTACAGAATCTCGTGTTTGCATCTGACTTGTATCATGTGTGGTCTTGTTAATAGAGGTCGTTCAATGGTGACTTTCGTTAAGATTTGTTCAACTTTGACGACCTCCCTGGCGCAGTGTTGAGCGCTGTTGCCTTAACGTGGGAGCGTTCTCGGCAGGGTCAATTTGGGAATTTATAATTTCTGAATTTTCTTTGGTCTGATCTGGTGGGAGGCTTCGGCCGTGGCTATTTACCACCCTACCGGCAAAGCGATTTAGCGTTCCGGTACGATGCCACGTAAAAAGTGACTAGGGGTATGGGTTTAATATAACTGCCATACCCCTAACAGGTTAACACACTACCATCTTAGATTGCATCATCACTTACCATTAGGTGAGATCGCAATCAAGGGAAAACTAATAGTAAAAAAAAATTAGTTTGTTTGTTCAGTAGCTTTATCATACTAATTCAAATGAATAAACAAGGACTTGCCTCGAGGTATTTTCTTTCTGTTGACCTTGATTGTTCGGGACTGTACTTTTTATGGTTCGTTGCGTAGCCGTAGACAGATATTATCATTTTAAAAGAAAACATTTAAGATAAGCTTTGAAAAATACAATTTCATAGATGCGAATTTATATTGTAGAATAATATTTTAAAATGTTATATTTTTCTGAAACAGACTTAAACCTTAAAGATTATAAGCCAATAATAAGATAAGTACTTAACGATTTTTTTCTCATAACAAAATGAAATAAAGCGCTATTTTAAATTGTATTTTATTAGATTAAATTAAGCATTAAGAAGGAGTTAATTCTTATTAAACTAAAACTTAAATCTTTTTTATTCAAATGTTTATTTGAATAAAAAATTCTCATTCGTCTTTATATTATTGAATGCTGAGAAAACTTGTGCAAAGCCTATTCTAGTTCTATTAAGTAGTTATATTTACAACTTAAAATGCTTCATCACCGTATTGAACATTCAGGAACTAAAGTTTTAACTAGAAAACGTAGTACCTAGTCAGCATATTACTCATAAAATCCATAAGAATTTCTTAAGAAATATGCTCGATGTTTGAATGTTTGGTACGACATGGTTATTTACTGAATAGGCCAAACAAACAGTCACAGCGACATAAGATCGTCCCAGTTGACCCGGTTTCGAAGTGAATTCCCCTGTAACGCCAGCGTCATACAGCGATCAATACCCACCGACTTAAATAAATCACAAGTATAAGATCGTGATCTTACCGTTTAAACGGAGAGTACTAAAGAATTTACTTTAGATTGAATATTTTGTAAGTCATATTATCATACCATATTTCTATGAAAGCTATTTAAGCTAAACTAATATTATAAAGAGGAAAGATTTGTTTGTTTGTTTGTAATGGATAAACTCAAAAACTGCCCAACCGATTTTAAAGATTCTTTCACGTATAGAAAGCTACTTTATCAGCGAGTAACATAGGCTATATCTTATTTTAAAAAAAAATAGGGATCCCTACGAAAATTGCAATAATGTGAATTAAGTCGGAAGAAATCGTCTGATCTGAGAGCTTCCGTGGCGTGCGCTGTATTAAAAGTAAAAGTTTCATGAAAACAATGTATAGTGGAATTGTTCCTCTCAAAAAGTTCAAAAAAAGTCCACATTAGCATATATCTATCTATTAAGGTTGACTCACAATAACCATTTTTATGATTTTCAAATTTGGTTTACACCAAAACTTTACTTTCGAAGGAATTTTTACTGACATAGTATTAATCCTTATCAAAATACAATTGTTGGTAATCTTAAGTATTTAATATAGCAAATTCACCCTTTACATCACTATGACGAATATTTTAGAAAATATCATTGAAACACAATAGCAATAGGGGCGGCCGGGACTAGTGCCGACTGGCTATTATTTGGTATGGACTACTATAATTATGATGATTAATGCTACCCGTGCGAAGCCGGGGCGGACCGCTAGTATCATATATTTTCTTTCACACAAACTTTGGATGCGTCACTTCAAAGTTATTTTAGTTTATGAGTTTTAATAACGTTTACTTATTACTAGAATCTATATAACGCATTGTCCTAGGTGAGCGACAAAAGCGCCGCCACGCGACGCGACGCGATACGGCTCCTTAGAAAACTGACTAGCTACGTCTGTCATTTTCTATGGCGTCGTATCGCGTCGCTTCTGTCGCTCACCTAGGACAACGGGACAAAGAAAGATAACAAATTTTAATTTTGACTCGGTTTAAGCGATTGCAAAGGGTCTTCATAATGAGGACTATCATACTATTTTTATCTCTATATATTATAATAATATATTCTGTCAAACATAAATTATACAACATGGCTCGAACTCACGTTTGTAAGCCCGTCCGGGATTCGTGTATGTTTATAAATTTAATAACACGATAGTTTAAACGCTAATACTGATTAATGATAAGTATGTGGTAGATTTACTCAACGATTCAGAAGCACTTTAATAAGTTTATTTGAATAAAAAAATATGAGTTTGAGTTTGCTATGATTGAAATACTTAAATACTGATAACTAGATGATACTACCCGGAAAATTAAAGAGTTCCCGTGGGAATCAAAAAATTTTAATCCACGCGGACGAATTCGCCGGCATCAGCTAGTTCTCAATAATGAAATCTTAAACTGTTTTGTTTTATAAACTATCGATTAACCTACTACAGTTACTTATTACAGCTGGAATTGTAAATTCGAGCTCACTATCTAAACAGCGGTTTACGTAAGATGTATACTATCAGTTCACTTTGATCCTAGATCATTACTAACGCAAACATGGCGTCTAATTAGCGGCATGTAAAGCAGATTACACTGCTTTTCAGTTACGACTAACTACATTGTTAGCTGTTACCTCTACGAATTTGTAACCTCTTAATTATCAATAATTTACCTATACTGATTATGTTGTAACTATAGTTTTAATCATCTTAATATATGGAAGGAAAAGGTGACTGACTGATAAATCAACGCACAGCTTTAACCACTGGATGGATCGGGCTGAAGTTTGGCATACAGTTAGCTTTTACATTTGTATACTATGTTTTGTATATGACACCACTGTGGAATATAGTTATTTGTATTATATGGGGCCAAAGAAAATTTTTGTTCCCCGAGGGCGAATCCTGAGCGTAGCGAGGAATTCAATATACACCGCCCGAGAACATAAAATTTGGCCCCGAGTGACACACACTATTTTTCATCATTACGTATGAGAAAAAGCTAGGAGTATCAACGTACTATGTATGGACATTACCTATACGTTTAAGCACCAATCAGAAGCACGAACGCGGACCAACCAGAAGATACTCCTATCAACCTTCTATGTATAGACATTATTTACACTAGCGGCACGCTATGATGGCCGGTTTGACACATTACAATAGTGATGTGGAATGTCAATTTATTCTCGAACAAAAAACAATTAAGTTTTGTTTTTGTACCTGATTAAATAGGTTTAATAAAACAAAAATGTATATGTTTATTTAATTTATTTGAACGAACTGAATATTTGAACGAAAATGAATATACATACTTTATATGCACACAAGAAACATATGAATACAAAAGATACCAAAAAAGGTGCCACAAAAGGCCATAATTAATCAGATTCGTCCATACTACTATTTTCACTGTCGTCACTGCTATCATCACATACATTAATAATTATATGTTCGTTTTCTATAATATTATCTATTTTCACATCTCTTTCATAATCTTCCCTTATTAATTTAACAGTTCTATTCACAACCTTTTCCCAGTCTCCTTTAGTCACATGTTCACAAGCTTCTTCTAATAATTTTAGCATTTTTTTTGTGGTAAATGGGGGTTCTGTATTGTGTCTTGCAGCATATCCCTTAATTTGAGCCCACACCAACTCAATCGCATTATACTCACAATGGTAAGGCGGTAACCGTATAACTCTGTGCCCATGTTCTAATGCTATTTTGTCAATGACGTATCGGATCTTGGTTGGTTTGTTTTCTTTTAAAAGACGTACTAATTCCGCTTTTAACATATTCATGTTTGCATCTACGCCATTTTTACGAAGCCATGCGACGATATCAGCTTTCTTTTGGGATTGGGCAGGTGGCTTGTCAATTTGCATCGAGTGGTATGGGGCGTTGTCCATAATTATAATAGATGGTTCAGGGAGGCTACACAACATTGAGGTAAACCATTCAGTAAACTTTTCTTGTAAATAGTAGCCGTAAACATGTCTTCGGATAGCATCGGCATCAAAGCTATCGATGCCTACGACTGGTTTTGCTCGTTTTCTCTTTTTTGGTGTGTGAAGTTTATTTTCTTCTGTGCCAGTCTCGCCATATTTTTTTTTAGTTATCCGTCTAACAGTTCGTTGTCCAATATTAAGCGCATCAGCTACGCGTTCAACCACTGACGTTATAGGTAAAATTGGCCCTCCATTTTGAGCTTCACGATCGAAATAGTTACGAAGGCGTATTACGAACTCACGTGTCTGACTATTTAGAACAGTTCTCTGCGTACGTTCGGTCATATCGACGAAATCCACAACAAAGGGCTTGAACAGAGTCCAAATTAACGAGCAAGGGTCAACAGTAATGCAGTATCAATATTTGAAATCCAAAGCCAGGTCAAAACTATATCACAATCGCATTGCACTGACAGTTTATACTTTTCGAAGCAACGTCAATTCGAAACTGCTTTGTTTTGCATTGAGCATTGACGCGAGTTTGCCGGAGGTAGTAGTTGTGCTAGCCAGCGATCCTATGTGACGATCGTATTAGATTCCATTTTTAAAAATTTATTGATATTTTTTTGCGATTTCAGAGGTTTGTCCACATAGTGAAAATTGTTCATATTCACAAGTACATTCACCCCTTAAATGGTGCAAACTGATTTTTCTACACTTGTATACATTTAAGAAATCAATTTAATAAATAAATTTTGAGTCCTAAACCTAAAACTACATTCGATAAAATTTATGAATCTCTGCACATCACTATCGTCAATAAAGTAATACAATTATTTCCTTCAAAGTCGTTATCAATTAATACGGAACTTCATGAGAAACTACATTCGATAAAATTTATGAATCTCTGCACATCACTATCGTCAATAAAGTAATACAATTATTTCCTTCAAAGTCGTTATCAATTAATACGGAACTTCATGAGCGGACAAACGTCAAACCGGCCATCATAGCGTGCCGCTAGTTTAGACGTATATTTAAAGTTTAAATAAAACACAAATAAATTATTTTTTCCCTCTTTGGACTAGCAGCCGCAATTCCGTTCGAAATTCAAAAAATGTAAAGACGTATATCCGATCAACAAATTGATCACGTGACTTATCGAAGACAACAGCCACTCAAACATTTTTGGATTTCGAACGGAACGAGCGATCGACAGGTTTCTGCGACGAACGCAGTATACTAATGCAGGAACGCGGACCAATCAGAACAGAGAAATGAAAAGTCCCATGGGCCTAAAAATTACATTTTGCTCCCGCTATCCTCTGAAGCCACTATTCGTTTTTCGAATAGGTATGATGAAAAATTGTTTTTCTTTCTTTCGTTCTTGCTTTTTTTATGACGTAGGCATCTATGGCGCATGCGGGATGGCATGACGTAGGCAGGCTTAGAAAGGATTTTTGAAAATTCAACCCCGCTAAGGGTAAAATATTGTATTAAATTTGAATAAAATCGAACTTAACGTGAGCTAAGTTGCGGGCAAAAGTTAGTTATTTATATGAGCTCGCAAGTGTCTTCCTCTATGCGCAAACACGCATTACAAAGCAAACCGCAGTACAAAACGGTCACATAATATAAGAAACAACAACAACATATTTCTGAATAAATTATAAATTATCAACAACAACATATTTCAAAGCAGAGCGCTGATTATTATCAGTTAGATATATTGGGCGGCTGTCCCAAAGCAGGTTCAGGAGCCATGCTGCCAACGCTTAAAGCAATACTTGGCAATATTACTCAAAATGACAGTTTGATGTCACGTACCTTGACGTTCCTAAAATAAGTATTATAATTCTAAAACACGAAAGTCCTTTATGAAGTCCTTTTTGGTGTACATGTATATAAAAGAGTGGTTTACTTAAGAATATGTAATATGATGTGACCCGTATCTACCAATGAACGAACGTAATAGATAAATGTAATACCACGTAATACTCCTGCAAAGTACCTACTAAATCTTGTTTGTTAGGTGTCTATTGCGTTTTAAACACCCTGTGCCATTAATCTAAATCACTGGACCAAAACTGAGACAATTAAAATCTGTGCAATCCCATTGCTTTAAATCTTGAGTGTCCAAGTTGCTCTGACGTAGTGGCTGTCCCGAGTAGAGGCCAATCTGACTCCCTCGAGTGGCGTGCCGTCACTCGCCGTAGCCCGTTTGACGCCATATGTGACCGTCCTAGCAACAAAACGGAGTTAATCCTCAGAAACTGCAACTAAATTTATATCCTATGCACTTTAATACAAGGCGTAAAGTTCTTTACGGATTAAATTATAAAGGGGCTATGTCGGTAAGGGGTGAATTCCCAAAGGCGACGTGCAGCGCGGTGCTCATCATTTCCCCATTGTCTCGTTAGACAAAAATCAAAAACAAACACTCGCACTACGGATTTTTGGATCTAAGTCCGAATGATGCGCAATGATTGCGTTGATCGCTCGCCTCTGTTTATTTGGCTTGTTGTGGTCGATTGTACCTTAGGGATTGGCACAGTATGTCCATGAAAGTCATTATCTTTGCTGAAAAACCGTCGGGTTAAGATTGATGTTTACCGTTAATTGCAAATTATATCATTATCTAGTTTGTGTCAAATTCCTTAGAGTATGTAGCTACGGTTATGAAGTTTATTCGATAACGCAAATATTAATACCATAATGTAAGATGCCTGAAACATAAATCTAATAAAAATTGCAAAAGCTGGCCTCTTCTATCTTTATTCTGTACATATCTGTGAGTTTAAAATGAAAAACTCACTGACACATCCAAGTGCAGGTCAAAAATCTGAACACAGTAGTCGAGATTTTGCATGGAGGTGACCCATGAAAAGAAGGCCTAATGAGTAAAGTATCAATTATGTAATGATTTTTAGAAATTCTAGCGAAGCTTGGTGAATCTGCTGGCATGTCGACAAACTAATTGATTTCCTGGTTTATTTTGCCTCAAAGCTACTTTAAAAAAATAATTTGAGGCTATTCTAGTAAATATGAAATAGTCATCGAATTTCGCAAAATGTTAGCACATCTATTAAGCGAAACAATTTTGTCTCTTAATACGTTTCTCCCTTGTCTCTGCCAATAAACGGATCTAATTTATAACTTTGATAGTTCTGACAATGTTTAATAAAATGTTAAGTAATTTTGCTCTGACAAACAAAGTTTGAACTTGGTTTGAACCTATTTCATTAATTGTAGCTTGATGAGACTTCAAGGATAATTATTTAGTGAGTATATTAATGTATTTTTTTATCATCGCAAACTATCGCCGCCGGCCCACTACTAAGCATTGTTCTATTTACAGAATATGAAAGATTAAAATATTATGGCTATATTATTATCATGACGCCCAACTTGCTGACCAAGACCGGATTGGCAGACTTCACGCTCATTTGAGAAAATTATGGGCGCTTTTAGGCTTACAAATTGTCACGATATATTTTAATGGTTTTCAACTTTGGAAAGTCAGTAGGGTATGCCTGGGATTCGAACCATGGATTTCCCGAATCGGAGGCCGAAAACTCAACCACGAGTCACGACCCTATTAACTCTCTCTTACTTAATCTTGTAATTGTTAGTTTTGTCGTAGTCTATTTACACAACGTTACAAGTTATACGGAAAAAGGCTAGCTGAAATTTATTTTCTTTCTCGTCTACCATAATTTACTTATGTTTCATCGCTCCTATGCATTGAATTACCAGTGATTTCCCCATTCTTTGTATAAATGTAATTCTTTCTCCCAAGATTGCGTCTCCACCATGTCTGGCGTTTCTTCTACGTGATCACAATATTGAGGGACAATGTTGTCTTCAGCTCTTTTATGTCTATCATTTATTCCTCCAATACGTAAGCGTCAGCATTTGACAACTAAAGTTCATGTCGAATAAATTGTCGGTGAAATTGCGCGACTAAGATTGAATTATTGCTTTGGACGTAGCTTCGCTACTTGGGCTGTTTTACTTAGATCCAATTTTATCTCAGTTCCCATTTTCTGTTTGCTTACGTTCTACAGTCTCCAGGACTAAATTCATTTACAAATGCTATTCAGATTTGACTAACAACCGATGTGAAGATAATTTCATTATTTCATTTTGTCATTTTTCATAATTTATTCGCTCAACAGTGAATTTATTAGAAATAACTAATACTTAAGCTCGAGGCGCAATAAACTAGCACGATTATAATAAAAATGTTCAACTCATCCCCGTGTTCTTACTGTAAATTTATAAGTCGCGGGGCACGCAATTTTCAACCATAGTGACTTTTATTAATGTCACGATAGAACGTTTTAATTTTAATAAAACTGAACATCGGCACGCCCGACCTATTTGTCAACCTTCTTTACTTTGGCTGGCATGAAATCATACAGTCACACTCCTACAACTCAGTTCAGCAGAGTACGTGCGCAATCGAAAACGATCTTTTTGATAACACGGCTAAGATATAAATTCAGTGGGTAATCCTGGTCCGCTGTCATATAAAATGTGAATTCCCTGAAGATGGCCGCACGGAATTTAAACATCTCCCGTTAAAGTAATAAAGGTGCGTTTTATTCGCACGGCAACGGATTATATTTGGGATTTGGACGGCGAAACACGTAGGTGAACCATCGCTCATGTGACAAATTTCTGCGTTTGCCTTAACGCGGAATGCCGTGTTTAGAATATTATATCTAATGTAGGTATTGCGGGAATTCATATTGATTTACATACTGAAAGAATTGTATTTATTCTATTGAAAATAACTTTATCAAAGATTACCGACTGAATAAGTTCATCGTGAAAACGGAATTTTTAAAACTGAACCAATGATCCAATTGTATATTCTGTTCCAAAGGATACGCATAAATACTCAGTACTCATATATTTTATATGGGCTGGTTGAAATTTTATTTTCGAGCAGTGACGAATTTTGACAGGTTATTCCCCTCAGGGATTCCAGGTTTACCGGTTCGTTTATTCAACTTTGTACGATTTAAATTGTAGTTTCTTTTCAGGGCCAGTAACGAAGTGCTAGCAATACGTGCGGAAAGCAGAATTTGCGTTTATTCCTCGTGTGTGTTTCCGCGAATTCTTTTTGGGGAGGGTTAGGTACTCCTTACTCATGTAGACGTGATTTTGTTGCGAAAGCAACTCGACAATTGTATATTTATGAGTTCACTATTTCGCCGGATTGAATTTTGTTGTAATTCGATTTTTGTGTAGGCAAACTTGATTGTACCGAGGGACATGTGGCGAATCAAGGTTAACTTAATAAAATTCGTTTGTTAGGTAACTGGGTGACCCTTGTAAATTGGATTAGGTCTTTGATCCGTCAATTTTCAATGATAAACTCTATCTCATATGTCACTCGCTTACTTTGAACTATCTGCGTCTGTCATCGCTACACACAAATCAGTTGTTTGGAGTTCAGTTTTTGTATAGTCTGTCGAACTTATCTGACTCGATGGCCAAAGTTGGATCTAATTTTTATGCCTGTTAAGTTTTTGTTTTTATTTTATTTTTAATAAATAATACGCTAACATCCTGTCAGATAAGTTTGACGGACTGTATGAAAATTAACAAAGTCATGACATTTAACTTTCTGTTATATTTATTACAAAAAGTCATTTTCAAGATATTTACACTCTAAATTGCCCCACTGCTGTTTCGCAAATTTGTAGCATGGCTAGTAACATTCATCACAAACTCACAACAAAGCTCGAAGCAAGTTCTTTACGAATTCACAACAAGTCTTCCTACAGTGCTTCGCTTTACTCCACGTCACGTATTAAATAATAATTTAGTACTGAAATTTGGACACAATATTACAAGTTAGTGCAACATTAATTCAAAAGTTATTTTCAATTGTTTCTTCAGATACATTACCTAAGATTACAATCGAATGATGTAGACTTTTAAATCCAGTTACATAAATATTCTGTTCCCAAGATGTTTGGATATTGTAACAAGGTCACACATTGATTTTCACCTCTCATGCTCTAAAAAGGTGCCATTATAGCTTAGCGTAGGCGGACTAAAGTTATAATTTAGGGTCTAGGGATTAAAGTTTTTTTTTTGCCATATTGTTATATCGGTAGTAAGTATAGTCTATGGTTACTATCAACAGAGGATCAACAAACACAGTCTATAATATAGAGATACAGTTCGTCAAATATTTCTGACCCAGAGTCAGTGTCGGTGTATTATTAATAATAAAATAAAAACAAAAACCTATCAACCATAAAAATTAGTTCCAATTTTGCCCACCGGGCCAGATAAGTTTGTCGGACTGTACGTTCTTTCCCACCAGTCGTTCAACGGTGGCATCTAAACAAAGCAACGCTGCGGGGTAACAGGGGCGTGATGAAGGAAACTAGCAGAATTTTTATAATACAAAATTAAAATATTATTATTTATATTATATTATATTATTATTATATTATTATAAATTAAATTAAAATAAATGTCTTTTAAGTAGTACCGCGTACATCAAGCTCTGCTTAAACTGACATGGTATGATGGTAGCCACTAGTCAGGTCTGCCATTTGTATAAGTTTCGAGTCTGGGTCGAAACTTTCGACCCACTGTATGAAAGGAATAAATAGTTACGCTACGTTAATATGATCCACACAGAATTCTTTGATTTAAATATAAGAGACAGAATCTGCTTTTGTATGTTCCATCTTTGAAATAATTTCTTGGAAAAAATTGACATAAACTTTTAATTGTAAATTATAAAAATTTGAATTTATTTTTAAAGTAGAAATATACACTGGTGAGACTTATTAAATTATTTACTACCGAAAGTAAAAAATGTCGTTGGCTGCACGCAATCCTTGGTTGAATCACAGGTTGAAAGTAAATATGCGTCTATGTGTTAACGTTACCTATCGTACTATCATACAGTTCTATGTCTATGGTACTTACTGTATTTTTTTCAATTTCTTGTTTAAAGAGTAAAGAAAAAATTTGCATAGCCTTTCTAAAAATAATAAGAATCCGCTTACTCTAGTTATATTAGAATCTTATTCACATTTTTATTAAATGATATTTTTTTGTGAATCACTGGATATTGAACTATAGTGTTGTATATTTTTGGAATCTACTTATCAATTTCTAGATGATGATTATATAGTTAATCTTATTTTCTTTTTTTTTTAACTTTAGTCTTTAAATATTGAATAGAAGCAGGCGTTACTTTGCGGAAGTCCATGATAGTGAATAGTTAGAATAATTTAGTCTTTAATGCGGGACCATGGTCACCCCATCAATTTTTTTTAAACTTTATTAGCCTATGTCACCCGGAATAAGCTAAGGATTCAAACGATACCTCATTTATCAAAATCGGTTCAGGCGTATAGAAGTTATGGTGGAATATACAAACTCACATACATACATACATACATACATGAACCCTGAAAACAATATACTCCTTTTTTCAGGCAGTCGTATAAAAAATAAAGTTGGTATTGCGGATTGCCGCGAAATCTCTAGAATTGTTATTGTATTTAATAGGTAAATTTATTTAAAGGGATGGTTAAGTAATCCATTTCGAATTTCGATGCACAATACGTATTAATATAAGGTGAAGGCATAGGGTAAAGTAAATGTGAGTATTTATTTGTTAATAATATCATAAAGTGAAAATTAAGATCTTACTCCGCATATAAAAATGTAAAACCAGAACGGTAAAGAAATAAATAAAAATCGTTAATTATTTTATTTTCTCGTAATAGAAGTGAAAAGTAGAGTCTTTGCCACGGGCTTAAAAGTCATTCTACTCGATTCTATAGCATACCTCGCAACGCTTGGTAACCTAAACATTTCGTCCCTTTTACACATAAACATTTAGCACTCGAGAAGTTAAGTAGACGCTTTGCGTTTAGCCACCTAGTACCTACCAGCTTTAGTTAGTAAAGTATAATAATATGTAGTTGGCAAAACCGAATGAATTCATTAAAATTGACCGGTCACCAGCGGTATCTCCGCGGACATCCTGCGCCAAGGACTATTATCAAATGCCTTATCTCTGCGAGAGGAAACAGGCAAATGTTTTTATTTATGTTAGTCCCTTACGCCTACATGAGTGATGCGTACGTACATTCTAGAATATCCAGTTTTGGGTCGCGAATCAAATTTTGTGTTATCGAAGCCGAACGCTATTTTTGTGTTGATTAACACAAAAAATAATTAACATTTCTAGTATTCTCTGTAAATTTCAATACGTGTGTTTCAAGTGTGGATTTTATTAGTTTTTAGTAATAAAAGTGTAAATATTTTAATAAATTTAAAACACCAATGTTTTAAGAATTTCAATATTTTAAAAACTACTATATTTTTTATTGTGTATGTTATAAAAGTGAACTATCGAAAAGGATACGTATTACCTAATGGATACTGATGGGAGAGACTGACTTATAAGCTTTGGTATGTTTTTAAAATTGTTTTTAGAATAGAATACAACATAAATTATTTATTTTCTATTAAATAATTTATTTATTGATACTATAAATGAGAAAATTTCACTGAATGAATTTTGTCATGGAACTTGAATTTTCCTTAAGTATTCCCTCTGAGGTAATAATTTTTTTTATTAAATCCTATTTAAATCAAGATATTTTTAGACACGGTTGAAGAAACTGTGGTCTTAATTGCGGTGTATCTTCATCTACTATTAAATGTGATATTAATAATCAAACCTACCGATAGAAGTCAATTTTAAAAACTTAACGAGACTGAGGATACTTTTTATGTTTTATTTATAATTTATTGTTCTTCGACTAACTTTATGGAATTCCAATTAGCATTTCATATCCGAGCGTCTGCTCCAACTCTACTCTTTGCGGTAACGGAAGGGGCTCCTGGATTTTCTTAACGAGCCCATTGTCCTTTTTGTTTGGTCTTTTATGGAGGTTTCCCTTTGCATTCCTAATTACGTTATTGAACAAAAGTTGATTATTATTATACCAAAAAATCTACCTTCAGCTATAAAATATTTTTGTGTATTCACCAAATTACAACGAGATCGATTTCAACATGATTCTAATAATGATTTTAATACTGTCATTTCTCAATATCGAAAAAGAATTTAATCAATTACATTAACATCGGTATACATGGTCATCGAATATAATTCAATTAATCATTATTAAACTACATATTATCTAAATATATGACTGACTCTCTGACTGACAAACTGACTGATCTATCAACGCACAGCTCAAACCACTAGATGAAGCGGGCTAAAATTTGGCATGCAGATATATGACGTAAACATCCGCTGAAAAAGTTTTTTATAAAAATCAACCCCTGAGGGGGTAGAATAGGGGTATTTAATTAGTGTAGTCAATGCGGACGAAGTCGTGGGCATAAGCTAGTAAATAATATACAGTTTTCTACGAAGATAAATATTTAATTACATTTTATTTGAATAACCACTCTCTTCAATCTGTATATGTGACCGTAAGATTGTAAAAACCGTTAGATTATAATCTAACTCGCGAAATTCTAAACTATCGAAATATTAGAATTTAACGCATTATTTTCCGGTAGATTGTAGTCTGATAGGTATTTAAACTTGATAAAACCTAAGTGCCCGGCCGCAACTACTTGATTACTTATGTCAAACCCTAACCTAACCTACAAGAAAGAAACAAGAAAACGTAAATAAAATGAATATTTCAAAAATTGACACTCAGAAAATTGAACAGTTTACAATCTTTCGACAGTTTAGAATTTCGCGAGTTAGATTATAATCTAACGGTTTTCACAATCTTACGGTGACTTATGCATCTGAATTTTTCGAGTTCTTTTCAGAAATAAATAAAACTGCATAATAGGAATTTACGTAATTCACGTCACGTCAAGCTAAATCAACCTAGCCTGTTCACGTCATTTACGAAATCTACTCAAGTACTCACATATAATTTGCATAATTCAATTACAGAGTCCGGTAATGAGGTACGGACCAAACTAATTTTATTTTCTTTCTTCCTTTGACGGAAGGCTCTTTCGATGTTTGCCTTGAATTAAAAAGTTTTCACTCGTCTGGAGTGCTCTCCAACGTGGACGGTTCATTCCCTTCTGATACTTTTCCCTTAATGGTCTCATACGATTAGACTTTAGTCACAGGATTAAAGAAGTATTTTTATAAATGTTGCTCCGGGCTCGGGATAAGGCTTTTATGAAGTTGATAATGAGATATTTTTTGAGTGCCTCGGTACTTATAACGAATCCGAACGGTTTTAAGCTGGGGCTGTTTTATGTTGATGGTATAATCGTAATTCTATAAATCTCGGTTCGATGTGCGGCTTGACCTATTTTCAAAATCCTGTGTGTCCAATTTTATTACATTTGAAGTATCAAGATTTTCCGAAAATAATACTTGGCCCATTTCGATAATTGTCATGAAATCTTATTCCAGAACATCGCAGAAATATTTCGTTTTATTTGACTGTAATCTATCTCCTGATGGGAAGCGAGGACACCAAACGAAGCAAGCTAAGAAAATTTAGGCTGAGATGAAATGTTTTATCAATAATATCAATATAAAAGTTCATATTTAAAGAACGATCACAAAGAACGTGTTGAATAGACAATATTACAATTATAAGCCTCTTGTTGGTTCCAAGTAAAATATTGAATAGGTAATGCCTTGGGCTTCCCTTGTTTACATTAGATGCTGCGGATCGTTTGTATTGTACTCTTTGTCATATACCGAAGCCTTATTAGTCTTAATTACGCTCGCGCTTTCTATATTATATTATTTACATTATTTTTTTGTGGCTTCCTTTTCCTTTATCTTGTTTTTCGTCAAATTTTGCTAAAGATGAAAATCGTTTTTTCTTAGCAAGTTAGCTTCTTCAATATATATGTTATCTTGTCGCATCTTGCTTGCGAGCGACCCCTTGGCGCAATGGTGAGGGCTGTGGTCTTATAAATGAGAGGCCCTGGGTTCGATTCCCAGCAGGGCTTTATTTTTTTAATTCGGGAATTTATGATTTCTGAATTAACTCTTATCTGGCTTCGGCCGTGGCTAGTTACCACCCTATCGGCAAAGACATACCGCCAAGCGATTTGGCGTCCCGGTAGGATGCCCTATAAAAACCGATTGCGGGCTGTGGATTTAATATAACTGCTATACTCTATATACAAATTTTTACATTAAAGAGTGGCATGTTTAACAGTGGCTCGTATTATGATGCGTGCCTACTATATTAAGGTAGCATTCTGTTTTTAAAAGGAAACAAGTAACAACAGAATTATTAAATGGCACCAAGCGAAAGTAGTTTTTAAATATGAAGCTTAAAAACGTTATTTTGGTCCTTTGTTTTACTATTATCTTCTTACCGTCTGTATAGATTGTTTTCCGTTTGATGTTGTTTTCGTTTTGTATTAAGACGCATTGTCTCTGTGTTGGTTCTATTTGTTCCGATGTTACATGAAAGGTAAGCATGTTTTTCTTTATACAGTTGATGTTAAAACTAAGATTACTAAAGCACTTAAGTATTGTGTTTTTCTTCCTCGACTTTGTCCCATCTTAGTGGGTTCTACTTTTCTGCATTTTCGCCTACATTATTGTTAATTTGTTTCCCTAGTTAAGATCTCAACTCACGATTAGACTCCTAAAATGTAAAATTTATGATAAAACCAGTTCCTGGAGAGCCAGGAAATAGCTTTTTACTCATAAACGTTTACACCTCATTTTGCCATCCTGGGGAAGGATTTCATAAAATTGTTACCGAGGATAATACAATTACCTTTTAGTACGTGGAAGTGTAATAACCTCTCTGCCTCCTAAAAGGAGGATAAAATAAAATATCCTCAAAATTTCGAGTTTCTGTATAACCGGGAGACCATGGATTTTTTCCGGTGCTAGATAAAAGCTGAAATTTTGCGCTTTCCTTTATCATATTTCAGTAAGAAGAATAAACGTAAATGATTTAGTCGAGCAAACAGTGGTGGGTGTGCGATTCAATATTTTTTCCTACGACTGATCTTATTATGTTGCTATTCAATTTGCTTACAAAACTGCTAGAACAATCATTTTAATGCAATGTAGCTGCTCACTGTACAGTCACTTCTGGCCAACTTTCTACACTTTAACAGTTAAAGGTCATCTGGTTACGCTACAGTAGTATCTTCTTCTTCTTCTTGTCCAGGGTTTTAATAAGTGGTATATCTTACATTGTCTTCTAAACAAGTTCGACCATTTAAGAGTTTATTTTTGAATTGCATAATATTAATCAAGCAACTGCGTGTTTGACTGCGGCCGACAAGGTCCCGCGTTCGAGTCCCGGTTCGGGCCATAGTTAAGAATTGGGTTTTTCTAACGAGAATTCTCAGTACTAGCCCGGAGTTAGGAATTTGGCGGTGTTTCACCCCCGTGCCTCGGAGAGCACGTTAAGCCGTCGGTCCCGGTTATTATCACTAACATGATTAACACGTTAAAGCCCGCCAACCCGCATTGGAGCAGCGTGGTGGGTCTAAGCTCTAATTTCCTCTCTCCTATGAGAGTGGAGGCCTGTGCCCCAGCAGTGGGACGTTAATGGGCTGTAGTGGTGGAATCAAGCAACCGAGAGAACTTAAATCGCAGTTTTTCCTTTTATTTGTACCCAATGCAGTTGTTTTTATGTGGTTCTCTTTTGTCCGGTAGGCCTGGGCCGCCTCCACCCTTACGGCTCGGGCAGCGGCTCGAGCAGCGGCAGCGGGCGTCGGCGTACGCGCCGCGGCCTGTCCGACTCCCCCACCGCGCCCACCACCCCCACCTCTGCCTCTGACAACGCCTCCGACGCCACGCTCACGGACTCTGAGCTGCCGCTCGCGAGGGATTCTACGCTGCTGGTTCAGAACGGTGAGTTACCTCTCGCAACAAACTAAGCGATTGCCCGTAGCTCTTTAAACAAGTTTTACTTACTGTAATGTAAATGTAGAAAATTTTAATAGGTGTCTGTTTAGCCTTTAAGTTAATGTATCTTTGTTTCTTCACACTGTATTATGTATACAATACATATTTATTTTAATAAAGAATTTATAAAATAAAAAATAACTTACTGTAATCAATAACATTTACTATGTAACCGCAAATACTAGATTAGCAGATGTTTTAAGCTCTTTTCTTCCTATCTGTATATATATGTATAATAACATGGTAAGCATTTACTATGTAACCACAAAGACTTGAGCACATCAGATCCTAGATTAGCAGATGTTTTAAGCTTATGTAAACTCTTTTCTTAATGCATCTGCATTGGACAGTTTTATAAATCTATGATGCTCCTCATTACTGCTAGTAAAATTTTGTATTCTTTGGTACTGTATCACTCATAATAGTATGGAGACGTTGGCTGCGAACACGGACAATAGACATGGAGCGATGGTCAAATCACAAGAGTCGAACTGTTCTCGTTTCTACTTCTATCAAAAGACAGGAATGTGCCTGTCTAAGAGGAAGAGGCACAAAATGCTACAGGTTTGTAAGAATAATGGATAATCCCTGACTATTTGACCCGTTCTGGGCGAGTGACGAAAACGACGCGTCACGCAATGCAACGAGGTGCGATAACTACGACTTCATAAACAATGACAGAAAATGACTTGTCGACACTACATTGTAGCACTTGAAGAATCATCTTTTTGATACTGTCGCGGCACGTCGTATCGATTCGTGTTGTCGCGTTTGTTGCTCACGGATGACAATGCCTTATAATGGCATATGTGTTAAATAAACGTGTGTCATTAACAGTTGAGGTAAAACTATTCCCCAAACCACAATGTATGATTGCGGTATACTTAGCCGGTTCTAAACTAGAACTATAAAGAAATAGGGCAAATATTGTTTGACTAATATTAATTACAAGGCAGCCTTGTAGCACCACTTACTCAAATTAACGCACACGAGCCAAAATGAAGTCCACGGATGTAGGACAACCCGAATTAAAGATTAAACACCACTCCCATTATGCTCCCGAAATTATTCCGCGAATTTCTGGGAGAAGCAAAACATTGTCCGAGGGAAATGCTGCCCGAACAAAGGTTTAGGACGGACAAACCGCGCCGGGACAACCGTCACACTAAACGACAAATAAAAGCTACGATAGTTTAAATTGGGACCATTGATATACGCTCCCTAAAAATTGTTTCTAGTAATTATCATTAGTAAACTCAAAAATATCACAGAGAGGTGCAAAATTTTAAGAATAACACTAAAATCCATACTCACATTGTAAACGCGAAAGTGTGTCTATCGGTCTGTTGTTCTGTCTGTGTAAATGATGGGCCTCTAAAGCGTAGCAGACCCACAGATAGACAGCTATCTGTGGGTCTGCTACGCTTTAGAGGCCCATCATTTCAACCGATTCTGATAAAATTTGGTATATTGGTATAATTTGGTATATTGGTAAAATAAACTTAATGCACGCAGATGAAGGCACAGGCTTCATCTAGTGGTAAATATTTTAAACTTACCACTACACTTAAACTTCTCAAACTTTGCCAAGAAAAATACATTAAAATCTCATTTTTATTTTCGATGAAGACAACTTCTGCAAAAACTAGCTAAATATTTTTGAAACCGTTAATGTACCTTAATGCAATAACAATGGCATACCCACTTCTGGATCTACAGCTTTATGTAATTCAAATCTTATTATTTGGTAACCCCATTCTGAGCCATCAAAATAATTGATAGCTCATTGAACAAGAATCGGTAGAAATCTTTGATTCTGTATATCAGCGATGTGCTAGTTTAAATTGGGGCCCCAAAAACTGTGAGTAAACAAACATGGGGTCTCGGTTTTCGGGAAAGTTTTCGGGACCACCGGGAAAACATTGAAAACATTCGGGATCGAAATGTTCGCCCGTAATATTTGCGGGACGAGTTACGAGACCACCTGGTTACGAGAGCTGGTGCAAAATGTTGAAGAGGTGCTTGAAAAGTACAAAACAAGAAATTTTAGTACAATGGTTGTAGTTTATACTTACACATGTTGTATCAGGTTTAAATATTATGTTAAACAGCGTGTTTTTGAATTTCATAGTAAATTTTTACCACCTATGCACACAGTAAGTCAATAATGTACTACTATGCTAGAAACAGTGCTGTCTGTTTATAAGCTGGTTGAGAAGAAGAAGAAAAGTTTGCAATTCAATTATTCGGAATATAGGTTTAATTAATGCTTTCATTTTATTCAAAACCATTTCATATAACTCTATTTTACCGACTTCCAAAAAAGGAGGAGGTACTCAATTCGGCGCGTATTTTTTTTTAAAATGTATGTCGGTGCATATCTCCTTGGCTTCTGAACCGATTTGAATTATTTTTTTCAGACCTTAGAGGAAGCTTTTGAGGTGGTCCCATAAAAAATTCTGACTCCAAATCCTCAATCCTGATACTAAAAAGTTAAAAATAAATTAGATGTCTTATTTCGTCAAGTATTTCCCCAAGTTTTCCTACTTGCTCCTTAGCTACATCGTTTGCCTTCTGCTGCACGCTGAATAGTTGTTCCAATTTCCAAGGTCGTTCCCGTTTCTAATTCCCGTGTAAAATGTAACTTTGGAACTTAATACAAATTTATAGTTGGCACACTTTGGCTCGGGCTAATTACCTCTGTACGGTAAATATCGTATCGGTAAGCCATTTAGCTTTCGTTAAAGCTATGTACTTCGAATTTTCGTAGCTAAAATCACTGACTAAGCTAGAGATGATTGGTGATATTTAAGCCTGAAACGTGGCTCCTAGACGCCGTAATACGTACGATACGATATGAGAGACGAGTGGTCTAGTGACAATGCATATGTCACCATAAGATTGCAAATACCGTTAGATTGTAATCTAACTAGCGAAATTGTAATCTGTCGACAGATTACAATTTAACGCATTATTTTTCAGTAGATTGTAATCTGTTAGGTATATAAACCCTATAAATATGATTATTTATGTCGAACCCTAACCTAACCTACAAGAAAGAGACAAGAAAACGTAAATACAATGAATATTTTAAAAATTTACTCTCAGAACATTGAACGGTTCACAATCTGTCGAGAGTTTACAATTTCGCTAGTTAGATTACAATCTAACGGTTTTCACAATCTTACGGTGACACATATTATATCAGTCGTTCGTGATTGTTAAGCAACGTTGACTCAAGTCGGTAAATGGATTGATCACTGAAGTTGGAGGTCTTAATTTGACCTGCTGTTACTCATAATGTACACTTTACTTAATTAAAGAACAACAGGCGAGTTTCTCCTTGGTACTTTTCGATAGAAAGTTAATTATATAATTAGATACGTGACGTTTCGAAAATACTTATGTTAATTTTATAATTATTAAACTTTATAATAAATTTTTACCACTACAAGTTAGCCCTTGACTGCGATCTCACCGGATAGTAAGTAATGATGCAGTCTAAGATGGTAGCGGGCTAACCTGTTGCAGTTATAATATAAGTTATAATAAACCCATACCGCTATTCGGTTTCTACACGGCATGGTACAGTAACGCTAAATCGTTTGGCGGCATGTTTTGCCGGTAGGGTAATAACTAGCCACGACCAAAACCTATTATATGATCCCAAATTAACCCTGCCGGGGCTCGAATCCGGTACCTCAAAACGTTAAGACAACAGCGCTCAACACTGCGCCACGGAGGTCGTCAAGGAGGTACTAAGGCACAATGATCTACTAATTCCAATCGATCCAACATCGACTGCATCCGAAGGCGAAATGCAGCGCATGAATTCCAATTTAATTGCAATCAATGAAATCTCGACCACTTATACAGTCCCACGGCAGGCAAATTAAAACGAGGTCTCCGTTGGATTTCCTATTAAATTTCCATGAGTATAAAAATCCATTACGGCATTGCTTGGAGAGGCCTCTGTCACCGAGTTCCTCTCAAGTCCGGAACCTGTCAGCTTATCTGGAAGAGACAGGTCTTATTTATTTCTGAGTAAAGTTTATATTTACGTGAATAAATCTTAAGATTTCTTATATTTTGGCATTCTTGTCCAAGCTCAGTTAATTGCTTAGGTAAGCCTCGCTGGTCTAGTGCTTACTATGGCTAGCATGTTCAACTGCTACCGATGAGTTCCCGGGCTCGAGTCCCGGGTTGGACTTAGACAAGTATTGGGATTTTCTGACAAGAAATCCTCAGTACTAGCCCGGAGTTAGGAAATTTGCGGTGTTTCACCCCCGCGCCTCGGAGAGCACGTAAAGCCGTCGGTCCTGCGCCTTATCTCTCTCCCGTCATATCGAGCTATGAGAGTAAAGTAACAGCGAATGATATTATAGTGTTTTTTCACTATAATATCCAAGTTCCAGTTGAAACCAAAAAACTTAAACCACGCGGATAAAGTTACGCCATGACCTAGTTGTCTATAAATAATTTTTATGTACCAAAAATTTGGCTGAAATACCTATTTAAAGGCGCAGCTGAAAACGAAAACGAAAAAATTATAAAAGTTTTGAAGACTCAGAACAAAACTCAGCTCAAATGTTATGATAACCCATTAGGTCAACGATAACAATAAGTCATACATCTACAAATAAACATCTAATTGACAAGTATCTCTCTAATGTAATTTCCTAGCTATCACATGCTTCATTTTGCATTACCGCAAACACTTTTACCGGAGTCCAACGTAAGTACAATGAAACAATTGAGACAATAATTTTGACGACTCGTATTCGGTGTGGAAGAAATTAATGCCTTAGCAAAATTGTCACGACTTTACAAGTAAAAATGTTTCAAGAAAATATATAAGGAAAAGGAAAGCAAACATCGAAATAATTTAGGAAAGAGCAACGCGGGGACGTAGGAAACGTAATAAATTTTAATCCCGATTACATGGACCTCTTTCATTCGGTGGACTTTACAAAATTTTGAGATTATTTCTCCCTGTACCTATTTCTCGGGCCTTTGAGTTTTGCCAAAAGATTTACATAAAAAGAAACTTTTCCGTCGTCGAAATTATGATTCAATTAGTATTAAAGGATTGGATCCTCAAAGGGCTCGGACTTTTTCGGGTTTGCCGAGTACTGATGGGGGCTCTTTTGTGCTCTGGAGCAAACTAAGCAGGCTTCGGCTTTGTATCTCGAGACTGTCGCATAAAGGTATTGGGAATAACGAGTGGAAACATGTTATGGGGTGAGGACTTTGCGGTAAGACGCGAGTGGTAACAAAATGAGTGCTGATTTACTTGCTACGGCATTTATTGAAATAACCGAGCATTGCTCTCAGATAGGACGAGACGATGGTCCACCACGCTAGCAGACTGGCAAAAATTCAGATTGGCAGACTTCTCAGACGTTTGGGAATATTCTGGAGAACTTCCAGACATGAAAGTTTTGCTTCACCCATACAGTAAGCAATATAATGTAACTGCTAAACATCCGAAAAGTTGGATTGAACTCCGGTCCCCCCGAAATGAGGTTGAGGTCTTAATCACTGGGTTGTCATCGATTAAGATGATAGCAGAAAAAAACCTGCATCTATCACTGTTACTACCGAGTATTTGTAACCGTCCCTTGAACTAGGGATTAAGTAAAGAATTATACATTTTTTTCTGTCTCTCATCGCAACCCCGCGTTTATTCCGGCTCGTTCGTTAGCTTCGAGATATTCGTCTTGAGGATTAAGACGCGCTTTGAGGGAACGAATTTCGCAGAACTCCCCTGACGGCTGAGTGCCTCAAATCCGCAATTGCCGCGTGAAAATTATGAAGGATGTGGAGTCTTATACATACAAAAAAAACCTCTAAAATTGTGTGATTAACGGAAAGGCATCACGACCCTCAGCGATGAAGAAAATATTTTTATACTAGCCATACTAGAAACCCGCGACTTCGTCACCGTTTAAGTTGTTTTTATTCCCGCGGGAACTCTTAAATTTTCCGGGATAAAAAGTACTTAGTTCCTATGTCTTTCCCCGGGATGTAACCTGTCTCTGCACCAAATTTCATCAAAATCGGTTCAGTAGTTGAGCCTTGAAAGCGTAGCAAACAGACAGACACACTTCCGCATTTATAATATTAGTATGGAAGTATTGATTCATGGGTGCAATAAGCAGAGACATGTCCTTGCAATTTCAACCGCTGGATCCAAATCCAAACCTTAGTACCAATATTTCGTCAAAAACGATTAAACAGATGAAAAACTAGCAAACGAATAGGGCATTAAAAATGAAGGAAACAAACAGACAGACACACACACTTTCACTTTTATATAATAGTTGAATGGAAAAATAACAATACCCATTCCAGATTAAGAAATGTTCGCGGTACGTATGTATTACTCTTGACACATATATCAAATAAAGAAACTCCTAACCTACGCGATCCCTACTCGAGACACTAATGACGTCATATTTCCCTCATAACCCCGCGATACGCAAGCGTTGAATAACATAAAACGTAGAAAAAAATCCACCTCATTTGTAAAGGCATAATACTACCGAGATAGCTGCAATTGCAGCAATCCCAACTTCTTTTAACGTGGAAAAAAAGTATTTCTAACTCGAGCAGGTAGCGTCAAGCTAAGTTAAGCTTCATTATGTTATTTCTTAAAGAAATACTTTTATACGGAAATGTTTCACTTCATTTCGCTCTTGCTAGGGTAAGTTTCGTGAGCCTAATCCAACGTTGTCAGCGAGTGACAAAGACGTGGTGGAATTTCGTGACTGCCTCGTTGGTCTAGCGGTTAGCGTAGTCGACTGCGGATCACGAGGTCCTGGGTTCGATTCCCGGTCGGGCATAAAACTTGTTAGGTATTGGGCTTTTCAATTATGAAATTCTCAGTGCCAGCCCGGAGTTGAAAGTTGGCGGTGTTTCACCCCCGTGCCTCGGAGAGCACGTTAAGCCGTCGGTCCCGGTTATTATCACTAACATGATTATAGCCGTTAAAGCCCGCCAACCCGCATTGGAGCAGCGTGGTGGGTCTAAGCTCCTAATTTCCTCTCTCCTATGAGAGTGGAGGCCTGTGCCCAGCAGTGGGACGTTAATAGGCTGTAGTAGTAGGCTCACTCAAATCAATTCCTTACTATCTTAAGCGCTACCACCTTTTGTGGTTCTTGTTCTCTTCTTCGATTTTCCTTCTATTATCTCTATCCTTTTCTTCTTTCTTCCATGATGTTTTCATTTTTCTTTACCTATAACTTCTTCAACGCCTTCTATTCTTCTGTTTCATGGTCTTCTTGAAGGTATTCGCTGTTGTAGTTTCCATAATAACAATGAGTGACAAATAAAACCTTCGGTCCGAGTTTCCTATTACACCAATAAACTGAACGGTCGTACAAACATATGGAAATTTAAAAGAACATCCATTCATTAAGCAGACACACATTAAAAATTTAACGAAGCGTCGCCATATTAAAGTACTTCCGGCATACACTTAGGAGTTGAGAAAAACTATTTGTCCCTGTCCTGTGTCTAAAAAATGTATTTCCGTGTAAAAGGGATAGGTATATGTTTGGAATGGGAGTTCATTTATCTCTTGTCGGTCCATCGTGCATTTAATAATTAAGGGGCACACTTGTCGTTCTACAAAAATATCACGGGTGTAAAAACGTCACTGAGGCTGGGTGTCAAATTGCGGAACACGTTGCACCGTTTAAGCTAATCTTCACATAATTGAGAATTTATATTAATACTAGATGACGCCCGCGACTTCGTCCGCGTGGATTACGTTTTTGTATTCCCGTGGGGACTCCTTAATTTTCCGGGATAAAAAGTAGTAAGTGTCCTTCTCGGGGATGCCAACTGTCTCTATACCAAATTTCTTTAAAATCGGTTGAAAAGATGGGCTGTGAAAGCGTAGCAGGCATACAGACGGAAAGACAGACACACTTTTGCATTTATAAAATTAGTATATTGGTTTATAAATGCCAAAGTGTGTTTGTCTGCTACACTTTCACGGCCAATCTTTTCAACCAATTTTAATTAAATTTGGTAGAGAGATAGGTTACATCCCGTAAAAGGATATAGGCTACTTTTTATCCCGGAAAATTAAAGAGTTCCCGCAGGTACCATAAAACCTCAATCCACGCTTACGAAGTCGCGGGCATCAGCTAGTACTCAATAAGGAAGATCATCAAAACGTAGTTTACCACCACAATAACAATCCACCTCCCTTGCTGGTGTCGCGAAATCAAAAAACAATTTCATCCGCGGCACGGCTCGGTGATAAATCTCAAGGACAATTTCCGAAATTTTTCCATCGCCAAGATTTACGCCGCGCTTCTTCCAAGGAGATCGCGCCTCCAATTCACTTATCGATCCCTATTCCAGTACAATTTGCCCGGCATAGAGGCAAGATGAAGGCGAAGATGGGAATTTATTTACTCAACACCTTATTGCACACAAATACAGGAGATAGTTTAGAAAGTTTTTTTTAACCACTACAAGTTAGCCCTTGACTGCGATCTCACCTGGTGGTAAGTGATGATGCAGTCTAAGATGGTAGCGGGCTAACGTGTTGGGGGCATGGCAGTTGTATTATGTTTCTACACGGTATCGTACCGGAACGCTAAATCGCTTGGCGGTACGTCTTTGCCGGTAGGGTGGTAACTCCTCCCACCAGGCCAGACCAGGGAACATTTAGAAATTATAAACTCCCAAATTGACCCCGCTGGGGATCGAACCCGGGACCTCCGCACGTTAAGACAACAGCGCTACACACTGTGCCACGGAGGTCGTCTAAAAGTTAAAAAACAGAGTACAATGTTTTCCATGCAAAGGCGGTCGTATCACTTAATGTGTTCTGTCATCGACAACCTTTGGTGAGAGGAGCAAGGTGAAAAAAGGGGAATCATACTAATGTTTACTAATGTTGGATTGTAGGTTTGTTCTTCAATCACGCCGCAACGGAGCAGTTGATCGAAGTGATTTTTGGCATGGGCATAGTTGCGTGGACCTATAGAGTTTTTTTTTTTTTATCCACTACAAGTTAGCCCTTGACTGCGATCTCACCTGATGGTAAGTGATGATGCAGTCTAAGATGGTAGCGGGCTAACCTGTTAGGGGCATGGCAGTTATATTAAAGCCATACCCCTATTCGGTTTCTACACGGCATCGTACCGGAACGCTAAATCGCTTGGCGGCACGTCTTTGCCGGTAGGGTGGTAACTAGCCACGGCCGAAGCCTCCCACCAGGGCAGACCAGGGAAAATTCACAAATTATAAATTCCCAAATAGACCCTGCCGGGGATCGAACCCGGGACCTCCGCAAGTTAAGACAACAGCGCTACACACTGCGCCACGGAGGTCGTCAATGACATAGGCTGACTTCTTATCCCGAAAAATTAAGGAGTTCCAGTGGGAATTAAAAAGAACTTATTCCACGCGGACGAAGTCACGGCCATTTGCTAGTAAAAATATATTTGCTATTTTCCAAACGTATGCGTTTTCCAAATATATTCACGATATTTTTATGTAGCGCGTGTTGTTTTTTAAAAGTAGCAAAAATGTTCCCCTCATCCAATCCTTATTTCAATACAATTTGCGCAGAAAAGCGCTTGCAATTTAAAACTTAAATGAAAATAACCGCCGAGTTTTCGCTTTCGCCAGCGTCTTTTTCAACTCGTCGATAGTTCGCCTTCACTGGCAGGCCCTGCTACCGGCGCCTTTGTCTCGAGATTTTAGTTTTCGAGTGGTTTGCTTCGCTAAATTTTTGCTTAGAGCCCCTGCAGACTAAAACTTTTCATCGGTTTAAACGGATACTTATTTACTGGTGTGGCAAGATGCTCAATTGAAATAGCTCACCCCAGCGCAGTGGTGAGCGCTATGGTCTTAAAGTGGGCGGGCTCAAAGTCGATCCACGTGGCAGCGCCAATTTGCAGAGAATTTTCTCTGGTCTGGTAAAGGCTTAAACCACAGCGCTCATCACTGCGCCAGAGAGGTCGGCCCACTGCAACATTTCCACAGCAGATAACTACACTACCACCACTACAGCCCATAAACGTCCCACTGCGTCCTACTGGCTTAGATCCACCATGCCGCTCCAATGCGGGTGGGCGGGCTTTATCGACTATTCTAGTCATGTATAACTAATCATTTTAGTGATAATACCCGGGGCCAACGGCTTAACGTGCTCTCCGAAGCACGGGGATGACTCATCTGGCGAAGAGTCACCCCCGTGCTGGCACTGATAATCTGGTTTTTCATATCTAAAAAACCCAGTACCTAACAATTTTTATGTCGGACTGGGAATCGGACCCAGGACATCGCGATCCGCAGACGGCCATGCTGACCGCTAGATCAACGAGGCAGTCAACTCCAGTTTCACAATATGACGTGATTCTTTAGCTTATCGTTCAAGGGTCATAGCTCTAGTCAAGAAAAACTATCGGCGGTCTTTAGTTTGTGAGAACCTTTAGTTTGGAATTTAGCTTTGTTCTGTGTTGTGCACAGTTTTCGCTTTGCAAGTTTTAACGAACCTAATTGGAAGCAATGCTCTTGAATTAGTTTTAGCTGCGAAATATTGCAAAATTCAACGTGTAGTGAAAACGTTTAACTAGCTAGTTTCCAGTTAACTATTTAACCTTGTAGCTTTATGATAATTAATAAATTAATATAAAAATTGGAGGTAAAAGAGGTATGGCATTTATCTTAAACCAATTTACCCCTAATCGGTTTTTACCCGGCATCGTACCTGAACGCTATATCGCTTGGCGGTACGTCTTTACCGGTAGAGTGGTAACTGACCAAGGCCGAAGTCTCCCACCAGGCCAGACCAGAGAAAACTCGAAAAATTATATAATTGAACCTGCCGGGGATTGAATCCGGAACTCCCCACGTTAAGATTAGCACTCAACAGTGCGCCAGGGAGGTCGTCCAATAGAAATAGACTCGTCCCAATAGAATCTGCATTGCAAACAAGTTGTATGATACCAAGCAAGACGTTTCATAATTGAAACTTGTATGTCCTACACGAAATAAACTGTGTGAGTTTGAGACGATAAAATTAAGTTAAGTTAAGTATTTCCTGTTTCAATACAATGTTATTGTTTCTACATAGGATAGATAGGTAACTACCGTTCGTTCACATTTGCCGACCGTTTTAGGTACAAAATGGGTGCAGAATGGGTGTAAAATGGGTGCAAAATGGAAAGCTAACGATGTAAATAGGATGTTAGAAAGCTCATAGCCCGTCTTTGTGCCAATGGCCAATCGGTGGCTTGTTCATAACGTAGTGTTCAATTTTTAGATGTTTTTCAATATATTGTATTGACGTAGCAAAATGAAAAATAGCAATAAAAATTATATTGTTGCATTATTTTTATTCCAGGTTTCAAATCCAGAATGTGAAAAGAATAGTCCGGCCCACAAACTTATCTGACCCGGTGAGAGTTTCGCTAGTAATCTATTAAAAATAAAATAAAAACAAAAACTAAACAGGCATAAAAATGAGTTATATTTTCGTCATTGGACCAGATAAGTTTATGGGACTGTTATTTAAGCAGCTTAAACTTCTACATAGGTCTAGAACTTACTTTTTTTTAGTAACGTTTTATTTATAAGTTAGTCACATTAAATATATTTTTATTCACATTGGGTCACAAATTCTAAACTCAGACGATCACTAAGTTTAATATAAATAGCATCATAATACGTTTTTTACCAAACACTCGTAGGGAAGTACAGCAGAAACGAATGGTTTTAAAGACTTAGTATCGCCCTCGAATTACACGAGAACTAACAAACTAGAACTGATATTGACACATCCGTTTCGTCTGCAATAAATAATAGAAAATAAAACACAAAAATCCGAAATGCTGTGTCGCAACAAAAGGAAAAGAAGAGATTGAGGGAAGAGGCAATTTTAGTACGAAGCAAGTAACATCACCGAATACATTTACATCCGCACGCAGTCCTATTTTCTGCAGAATAAGTTTCGATTTCCTCCAACCTGGGCGAGAAATATGTATGTAACGTTAATACAAATACTGTGTTCGCATTTTTCCCCAGTCGAAGGGGGCTTCTAGTAAAGTTTTTGAATGTTATATATCGTTTAGGATGGAAGAAAGTTGCGATGAAAATTAGTTACATGACACTTTTATGTATTGTCTATTTTTGTTGCTCGCTCATCCTGATAGTG
Organism: Erebia palarica; assembly: GCA_964035005.1. NCBI lineage: Eukaryota > Metazoa > Arthropoda > Insecta > Lepidoptera > Nymphalidae > Erebia > Erebia palarica. The sequence continues at coordinate 18,538,507 of OZ035989.1, forward strand.
GCAGTTGTTGTACATAGATTTTTATTTTGTCTGTTTGGAATAAGGTTTTTGATTCCTTCGGGAAATCTTTAATTTTGTGGGGCAAAAAATAGCCTATGCCCTTCCCGGGGATACTATAAAATCCAGTACCAAATTTCATCTAAATTGGTCGGATAGATGAGCCGTGAAAGCGTAACAGATAGACAGACACACTTTCGCATTTATAAAATTAGTATAGATTATACCTAGTCTTCCTGTTCCTAAGAGCCTCTGCTGTCTTGTCTGCTGTTGTGTCCACTTTTTGGATACATAAAAAACTACATTTTACCTTAGTAACTAACATAATAAAGGAAGATGTGTAGGTACACTCGCGGTCTTAAAATGTTTATCATTTTTTAAATTAGATTATTTCTCTGCGTACAGTTAGGTTTAATTCGCCATATCAAGGTACCTACTTATTTCGTAAAAGTTTTCAAGCATCGATTTTTACCAGACTACGGCATAGCCGGAAGTGATTTCAGTAGTATTATTAGTAGTGTATTTATGTATGTTCCACCGTAGCATCTAAACTACTTAGCCGATTTAGATGAATGAGGTTTCAGTCGATTCGTTAACATGGTCCGGGTAACATAGGCTACATTTTTACGACGGGAGTTAAGTACATCCAAAAAACTTTAAGCCTCTAATTTTTTTTAATACTTACTGCTTGTAACTTAAACAATATTAAAAGTAAATTTTAGCCACAAAAACATGTTAAAAAATCTATATACGCCTATGGCCTAATAAAATCACAAGATATCGACCTTCTGATACTGATGTGTGCATGCAATTATGAACCTTAAAGCGGTTAACATTTTCAGACCGCGATTGTACATTGGAAAACGTGGTACATAACCCGATAACAAGGAAATCAAACTGCGCCCCACAACAATGTAGGAACGAGTACCGCTTTCTAGTGAAAATTCCTGAAAAGAAGTTGTTAACAAAAATACGCTCAGGTCCCGCCTGCGGGCCCCCGATAAGACGTGGATCCGTAGTAAGCACCCGCCTCAAGAAACTTTGCGATGTCTCAATTCATAAGCTGACAGCGTTTTGAAGAATTCCTAGTTTTGTCCATGTCAGACAAAAGTTCGTTAAAAATAAAGTAAATAATCAAAAATTTTAGTCACCATCGTCATTTCCATCCATTACCAGCTCACTACTGAGCACTTGTCTCTTCTTAGGATTGAAATTGTTTGGCCATCATTCACCACGCTGACCAAGTGCGAAGCGATAGATTTTACAAACCTTTGAAAACGAACGTCGTGAACAACTCTCGGGAATGCAAAAAATATTTTCAAAGCCAATGTTTTTCTTTGCTTTTAACTTTCCAGAAAAACTATACTTTGTATACTTATACATAGTTAGTTCAAGTTTTCGACGCTTTCCTCTGAACTATGTAAGGATTTTATTTTATTATCTAGTTTCCAGAAAAAATTTACATCTATAAAAAAACTACGCGAGTAACAAAAACCAAGGAATTATTTTACTATAGTAATTTTTCAAGTAAACACTAACCTACCATCTTTTAAAACCACTGCTTTAAAAATATCAAAAATCAATTCAATTTATTACGTGAACCAAGATTATGTAGGTATTCGCAGCCTATTAGTAAAATACCTAACACCTATACAATCGTGAAAGCAGGGGCTTAGTATTTAATTTAATATGTATTGATGGATTTAATTAAGCCTCGAAAATGGTATTCACCCAAATGTTTTAGCATTTTTTTACACTTTTCTATTCACTTCGGCGAAGTAGGACACATAGCACACATTATTGAAATTCCGGTGAATTAATAGACCTAGCTTGAATATTAGTTTTAATAGCCCGGATTGAAGCCTGTTTTACATGGGCGGGCCCATACGCAGTCAAGCGATCAATGAACGCCATTCAGAATGATCGTGAATAGAGTGGACTGACGGTCGATCGTGATCTTTTGACGACCTCCGTGGCGCAGAGTGTAGCGCTGTTGTCTTAACGTGCGGAGGTCCCGGATTCGATCCCCGGCATGGTCAATCTGGGAATTTATAATTTCCGAATTTTCCCTGGTCCGGCCGTGGCTAGTTACCACCCTACCAGCAAAGACGTGCCGCCAAGCGATTTAGCGTTCCGGTACAATGCTGTGGATAAACCGAATAGGGGTATGGGTTTAATATAACTGCCATGCCCCTACCACGTTAGCCCGCTGCCATCTTAGACTGCATCATCACTTACCATCAGGTGATATCGCAGTCAAGGGTTAACTTGTAGTGGATAAAAAAAATGATCTACATTGACTGTGTACGGGTCGCTTAATGTACGACATTTGCTAAAATACCAATTTAAATCGATCTTAAGTGAGTGAAGCTGTGAGCAAAGACTAGTCTGTACTAATATTATAAATGCGAAAGTTAAGATGGATGGATGTTTGTTACTCAATCACGCCAGGACGGCTGGAACGGATCTGGATCAAATTTGGCACAGAGGTAGATTATAATCTGGAATAACACCTATGATACTTTTCATTTCGGATAGAGTTCCCGCGGGAACCGAAAAACCTCAATCCACGCGAACGATGTCACAGGTATCAGCTAGTAAACTATAAGTTCTAGCATAGTTTAGACAGGATAGTATGGTACCAAACACGAAGCGTTTTGGAGTGCATAATTTAGTAAGAGTTACTAATTCTCGCTGCCAAAAGAGTAGCGAGCTCTTCCTTGCACAAAGAACCCCCATCCCCCCTTGCCACTGTCAGTGCATCGTTGTAATGCATCATAGAGTATAGTGATGTGCACCCACAACACTTATCGATAAGATTTATCGTGGACTTCGAAGAATTTATCTTCTTTCACAAAGTTAGTTGTATTGTCATGCACACATTATTATAGCTTATAATCAAAAATGTAATGTTATTTAATACACCACGTCAATTCAATTCGTCAATGGACTAAAGCAGTCACCAAAAAACTGGTGAGTCTAAGTGAAGTCCTGGCAGTGCATGAACTTTTTATGTTCCATATTATAATTAAAAACAAGATTGAATTAATTTTTATTGTTGCAAAGGTATACTTGCTGTATAAATTAAAATGTATACCGTTAAACAAAAATCATAAATCAAAACGGTATATTGAGATATTTAAAAAATTAATTCACCGCCTCTTAGCTGTTACGATTGACGACAATGACGATACTCGGAACAATAATTTATTGGAAATTTAGATAATGCCCGCGATTTAGTCCGTGTGGTGATCAAAAATTTCAAAATTTCACCCTGTGAGATCACAGTCAAGAATTTTATCGATTCAAGTAGATTTATCGATCTATATGTGATTATATCGATAGATGGGCGTAAAGCCAATCCCTACAACGTGCCCTCATGTCGCAAGCAGCCGCGTGCGTGTGACATAACACTTCGCGCGAATTGCGAATTCAATTCAATTTGGCAATATGGCCGATGATTTTATTTTTACCAGATGTCAAATGTAGCGTATGATTTTGAAGCGTGAATTTAATACTTTATTTATTCTTAAAAATAGCGAATACCCGCGACTTCGTCTGCGTGGTTTGAGGTTTTTTGATTCCGCGGGAACTCTTTAATTTTCCGGCATAAAAAATGCCTATGTGCTATTCCAGACTATAATCTATCTCTGTGCCAAATTTCAGCCAGATCCGTTCAGCTGTTGGGGCGTGATTGAGTAACAAACATCCATACATCCAGACATCCATACATTTAGACATCCATACATCCAGACATCCATACATCCAGACATACATTCATCAAAACTTTCGCATTTATAATATTAGTATAGATTATACTAGCGAGAAACTGTAGCTGTACTACTAACTATTACAGTTAGAATTTATTATTGAAGCGGAAAATCGGACAAGACCGGAGAGAGACCAGGTGCAGTCTAAGTCATAGGAGTCAAATACTGCCATAACCTAACTTGGATCTAGTACTGAGAATTCCTTATCAGAAAACCCCAATAGGTATACAAATGAATTCAATTTATGTCCCGAGCCCGACCCTGGAACTAAACCTGGAATCCCGTCATATGCAGTCAAACATGCTAACCACTTGACGAACAAGGTAATTTAATAAAAAACCGGTCAATTGCGAGTCAGACAAACAATTCGACACCCTATGAGCATTGAACCCTAAATAGGATTTTCGTATTTTTTCCTATACTTGTGCTGTGAGGCCTTCCTTCTTGCAAAATTTCATGATTCTAGTTAAGACAGACAGACAGACAGACTGACAGGCAGACAACGAAGTGATCTTATGGGGGTTTCTTTTTTCCTCTTGAGGTACGGAATCCTAAAAAGAGCAAAGTTTATACAAACGCATGTTGACTACAAAAAGAATAAGCTGAAATAAATAGAACTCGTAAAGAAAACTGTTCCAAGGGAGTGCCAGAGAGTGCCATAAACTGGCGGTTCACGGCAATCTGCTGAGCCGACAGAATGAAAGAGGGTCATGTGTTTGAACCTACTCACGTACCCTATAAGGCAAGACTTGTCCCGACTCGAGTCATAGTGAAATGTTAATAAAAACAGGTTTATCGTAATTGTTAGAATTGCAGCCATTCCAAGTTTAGTAGACAACTTAAAGTAGTCGGTTTTTTGATTTGCTGACAAGTTTGCCGTAGACTTTCTGCCTTGCTCATCTGTTTACTAGCTTAGAGAGTTAAGTAGATCGGTAGTGTTACCATAAATCATGTAATTCTTCTTTCATGGTTTGGAAAAAAGTAAAAGAATTGACGAAGAAAGTTGTACCTGAAGCCAAAGATGCCAAAAAGCCATCAATTAAATTTCCATATGATTGCGCCGAATACGTTTTTTAATGCTTCTCAATATTTGTATTGTTGACAAAATTATGATATTGCGAGTTAAAGTTTCTTCTTGGCACGAACCACTTTTAAAAGTTAATTTGAATTAAAAAAACGTTTGAGTTTTGAATTTATTATTGATTCTAAGATTTTAGAACCTCAAAATATTCACGTAGCAAGGATTTTTTGTTCTAACAGATACAAGGAGTTTGACTGCAATCTTACCTGGATATTTAGTGATGATACAGTCTAAGACGGTAACGCTAACGTGTTAAAGGTATGAAATGCTAAATCAATTGGCAGCACTTCTTTGCCGTTAGACTGGAGCCACGGCCGAAGCCTGCCAGTCAAAACCATATATTATGGATGACCTCCCTGGCGTAGGGTCAATTTGGGAATTTATAATTTCTGAATTTTCCCTGGTCTGGCCTGGTGGGAGGCGTCGGCCGTGGCTAGTTACCACCCTACCGGCAAAGACGTGCCGCCAAGCGATTTAGCGTTCCGGTACGATGCCGTGTAGAAACTGAATAGGGGTATGGGTTTAATATAACTGCCATGCCCCTAACAGGTTAGCCCGCTACCATCTTAGACTGCATCATCACTTACCATCAGGTGAGATCGCAGTTAAGGGCTAACTTGTGGTGGATAAAAAAAAACTAACTGAAGATTATTTTATTCCCGCGGGTACTCCTGAATTTAGAACTGAGAACGGGGATAAAAAGTAGCCAGTGTGTTATATGTCACTCTCCAAGTCGTCAACTATGCCCATGCCAAAAATCACGTCGATCCGTTGCGGTGTAATTGAAGGACAAACAAACACACTTTCGCGTTTATAATAACAGTATGATGAAAGTTTACATTTTAAAATAGTCGTTAGAGTTCGGATGAAAGGAAATATCTCCACGTAAGAGCGGCACTCGTCTCCATGAATGCAGATAAAGTATCTGCACATTTCCAATATATTTATGAGCAGTAATGCACTTCAGTTGCAGAGATCCAAAGACCCACTGACGATATCGAGAATATTTTTCATCTAAATATCACATGTTAAAATGTGTGCTCTGAGAAATTCCTTAAGTTTATTTAGTAGCAAATAAATACATGGAAACTGAATTTAAATATCTAACTAAAGATTCTAGTATGAATATACTAGAAATAAACATGTTTGGAGAAGAGTAAGAGACCTAAAGTGACCGACTTACTTTTTTTTTATCCCACCACAAGACTTAACTGCAATCTCGCCTTTTTGCCGGAAAGGTGGTAACTAGCCACGGCTGAAGCGTCCCACCAGAACAGACCAGAGAAAATTCAGAAATTATGAATTCCCTAATTGATCCTGACGGGAATCGAACCCGGGTTCGCCCACGTTAAGGCAACAGCGCTCAACACTGCGCCAGGGATTTCGCCCCTTATATACTTGGAGAGGGGAAACAAGCCACTGACACATTTTTTTTCCGTTGATTGATTGATTGGTGTGGAATTAAAATAACATTTTCATATTAAACATTCAATGGATAAAATCTTTCGTTTTTTAATAGACACTAATTTAGAGAATTGGGGGGCAGATGTGGCAGTGAGTGTAAATATTGTGTTATGAAAATAATTTCTGCTTTTGAGTTTCTTTTTGGCTCATCTAATGGTCTAGCCACACTAGAGAGGTGCGGCGCAGCAGCGGCTAGTATTCTTTATAATACGAGGTTGTATGGAGCTGCACTGCGCGACGCGGCCCCGTACATACTTGTACAAATAACTAGCTGATGCCTGCTGTTACGGATTGCGTGTAAATTGTTGTGAGTTGGAGCAAAATTGATACACACAGACTCGGTATAATATGGCATCGACAAAAATATAAATGTAGTCCAAATTTCGAAATAGTGAATGCATAAATCTCTAGAACGTTTGTCCAGTGTTGCGTAATCTAAAACCCGCGACTTCGTCCGCGTGCTTTAAGTTTTTTTTTATTCCCGCGGGAGCTTCTTAATTTTCCGGTATAAAAAGTAGCCTATGTAACTCTCCAAGTCCTCAACTATAACCATGCCAAAAATCACGTCGATCCGTTGCCCCGTTGCGGCGTGATTGACGGACAAAACAACACACACTTTCGTATTTATGATATTTGCCGCTACAGCTACGTGTTGCGCCGCTCCGTGCAGCTCAAGTGGAGATAGACGTTCAAAAGACCTACATAAAATCAGCTAAACATAACCCGCCTTTTATACACACAGACAGTAGACCAATCTATTTCACTGTAAACCAGCAACTCCGGGTTTGAATAAAACATTTAACAGGATACAATCAAGCCACGAAAATTACTTCGACTGGCGATTATACAGCTATGAAAACAAAAATACTCCGACTGCTCTCTTACAATGGAAAATGAATTATAAATACAAATAAACAGAATATGTTTTTCTTTGAAAAAGGAAACTGTAGTTCGTCCACAGGTGAGCCAACCATCTGTTAGGTTATGTTGTGGAAATATAAAGATTTTCCCGTTGATATAGGAAACCGTTAGGATATTGGAATACCAAATTTAATATAGAAGCGTATATCCTCAAACGAAGACTTTATACTATGACTAACTATCTAACTAATCAAGGATTAGTTAGATAGTTAGTTAGTCATACTATAAACATACACATGCTATGCCGCAGAAACGAAGGATTATGTCGATCATATTAATTTAGTGCTGCACAGGGGCTATACTGCCAACGCTTAAAGCCATATTGTTCCATTATTGTTGACTTTCGAGTTTAGACTTATAATCCTTATTTTAGGAACGTCAAGGTATGTGACATCAAACTGTCTTTTGAATAATATTGCATGAGTATTGCTTTATGCGTTGGCAGTGTGGCCCCAGTGCGAAATCGAAAATTAAACTATATCATATTAGTAACCTGAAACTCTGAAATACATATTATTATAATGAATGAAGTTAATACTATTTAAAAAATATTGTATTTAATTCACTTGTCGTTTTCCTATCCACGAGACAGTGAATTAAAGGTAGTCTGTAGTAGGTAGTCATCTTCTGCTTATTTGTATCTTGTGTTCTGTATATCAATGGTATTACCCAATAAATAATGCAACGTGGTACGCTGTCGTGAAAATCCTCACTCACTAACATAATAAGAATGAGGTGAACCTCCGAGACACTATGAAATGTTTGTATTCCATTCCATAAACATGGTACACCCTGTGCTGTATCGTATAACCTTTACAGTACAACATTACGGCTTTGAGAACCGCTTTCCTTCATCCTTTAGACGTTTAGACGCATGAGAAGGTGAATACAGCGATGCGGTTAGAAAACTGTTTATTTTTCTTGCCAGTTTTTCCAATGGACTTATTTTAAAAGGTCATTTTCCAAACTGACAAGTCTGGGAATCGACTGGGACCTTGTACTTGCAAGTAGGTATATAAATACAATTCCAATCATTAGCACCTCATTAATTAGAAAGCTGTTTTTATTAAGGTTTGTTTACATAGTGACAGAATGTGCAAAATAACAATACGTTGACAAGGAAATGTGTTAGGAGGAGTGAAAGTTTTATATGTATTTTATATTTAGAACACATTTCATTCGACAACATGTTATGTACAAAACAATTCATATTATTGAATAGAAGCAGGCGTTACTTTGCGGAAGTCCATGATAGTGAATGAACTACAAGTTTAATTCACTATAATCCGCTACAGTAGACAAATCTGTATTGTACAGTGCGTGTCTTTCACCTGCAGCATGCGACACCCACCACCCAGCAATTCGCACAGGCACAACACCACACCACACAAATCCTCCAAATCACTCTCAACGTACGTTTCACTCCGACACCGGAGCATCTTCAGGAGATGTTGACTAGACAATGCACGATTGTGAAGTGACTATCGTATCGCAAGTTCCGGCTTATATACCTTTTTGGCAGGACTCATACTGAAGCCCCGCCCCCTCCCCTATTACTGTATAAATTGAGTAAAGGTGAATTTGAGTTGCTAAATGAACAAATTAACGTATCAAATTCACCTTTACTCAATTTATACAGTAATAGGGGAGGGGGCGGGGCTTCAGTATGAGTCCTGCCAAAAAGGTATATAAGCCGGAACTTGCGATACGATAGTCACTTTACAATCGTGCATTGTCTAGTCAACATCTCCTGAAGATGCTCCGGTGTCGGAGTGAAACGTACGTTGAGAGTGATCTGGAGGATTTGTGTGGTGTGGTGTTGTGCCTGTGCGAATTGCTGGGTGGTGGGTGTCGCATGCTGCAGGTGAAAGACACGCACTGTACCACACAGATTTGTCTACTGTAGCGGATTATAGCGAATTAAACTTGTAGTTCATTCAATTCATATTATTTTTATGAATATTCAGAGAATGGAAGCTGATATTTTAACAAAAGGACTGCCATCCCAAAGGTTGGAGTCTCTGACCAAGAGTCTAGGAATGTGTTAGTAAGAGTGAAGGTTTTATGTGTATTTTACATATAGAACACATTTCCTTGACAACGTATTGTTATTTTGCTCATTCTATCACTATGTAAACAAACCGAATTAAATATCTTTCATTATTACCATGTAGGTGTTTTATTAAATATCAAAAATCCTACAGATACTACCATCGCTTAAAGCCGTATTGTTTTAAAATATTGTTGACGTTCGTGTTTTACAATTATAATCCTTATTTTAGGGACATCAAGGTTCATGACATAAAACTGTCATTTTGAAATAATACTGCTATATGGTGATATGATAGTGAAACCCCCCCAGGTAACGCTTGCATCTTGGAGACGGACGTAATCATACTTTTTTAGCCCAAAAATGATTTTCAAATAACTTTACCTAATTTTCGCGGTCTTAGCTGTGAGCATCACCTAAGAATAACCCTATTGTGTTATTCTAAACTATTATCTATGCCAAATTTTGATAAATAATATCAAACATATTATTAACAATTTTCGAGCCATTTAATCCTTTCTAATAACACGCCCCTCCTTTTTTTCCCGTCCGCACTTTCATTATTTTTTTCAATGATGGAACTAGAAGTTTAGTTCTTTATAATCCGCCAAAGCAAATCTATGTGGTACAGCGTGTAACTTGCACGTGTAGCTTGCGATATTCACCGCCCAGCAATTTGCACCGGCACAACACCACACCACACAAATCTTCCAAATTATTCTCAAGTATGACTTGCTTGACAAGCTGTAGGTTTTTATTAGTTAAATTCTAGTTATTTCATTATCATGGACTTCCGCTAAGTAACGCCTGCTTCGATCCAATATTATTTTTTTCATTTACGCATTTTTCAGCTAACATCCCCGTCTCGTTCCCGTGTGTGCTCAGCCTAACAGGATTGCTGCAGTGTAGTAATTTATTCAGGCCAGGCTGCCCTACTTACGTTAGGTGTCCAGCTTAGAGCATAAACATTTCACGTTTCACAATCTTTTGGCTTTTTGTGCATGGAATGGATGCCGAATGGACTTTTGAGTTACTACTGTAGTTATTCAGCAGCATGCAAAAGTTAGACTACAAAACTACACTAAATTGAAATAACTAAATAGCATTTCCGACTTTTTCACGAGGTTTTCTTTTCTTTTGCTGGCCATGGTTATCATCATCATTACTTCCACCCACACACTTTGTATGCTCAGGAACTTAATCTCATTGTTCCTCCTTCTCTGTTCTGTCACAAAACAGCTAGAAACCGTCAGCGTTGGCATCCCTATGCGGTTGACGTCCAATTTGCTCGCACGAAGCGTTTTTGCTCGACGTTTCTGATACGAACCGCTAGTTTTGAACACCCTCCCAGCGCACGTGTTTCCTGCCAGATATAACTTAAGTGCCTTCAAGGCAAGAATGAATAGGCATCTTCTAGGTAAGCGCGTGCCAACCTAGACATCATTGCTTTGCACTAAGCATGATTATCGTCAAACAGCTGCGCAAGCCTATCTCGCATTAAAAAAAGGCCATTGCTGGCTCACTACTGAGTACGACTCTCCTCGTCACACGGACGAATACGCGAGCATCTACTAGTATAGTATTATCTAGTAGTAAATGCGAGTGAATGTTGGTTTGTCTTTCAATCGCATCGCAACAGAACAACGGATCGACGTGATTGTTTGAGAGAGACATTTTCATTCCAGTTTTTTTTAAAACTTATTCCACACGGACGAAATCGCGGGCATCGGCTAGTGTCGGAATTAATCAGTGCTACGCCGGACGGGAAACATTTTTGTCACCATTTTAAGATGAAACGTATTTCTTCAAAGCTAAATTTTCATAAGAACATCGTGCACTAAACACTACAAATTCAGACGGCAAGCTGAAAGTTTTTATACTTACTCGACTCGGGTTTTACAACAGTTTATTTTTGGCTAATCGTTTCGCCCGTAAAATGGAGATTTTACGACCTCTTAGGGCGCTAGCTGAGTTTTATTAAGTCAACAAAGGCGTCCTTTGTCTTAAAACTACTAAAATACGTTGATGTAAAGCTTATTATTAATTTTCACTAAGATGGTGCGAAAATGTGTCGGGTAGCAATGCTTTTCTAACAGCAGTACAGGCTCATCTTTTCTGTGGAGTCGTATCTCGTCGCGTCGCTTTCGTCACTCAATTAGGCAACGGGCAAGTGAAGAAACCTTTTTTTTGTTGTAGGAGGGGAAAATCCTCATATCCTCATACTCCTACCGGCTAAAACCCCCTCCTGTCGCCAAGCAGCAATGTACCTGCTGCAAAGTTACTACGCCTACCACTACTTCCGAATGCCTGTCTCATCTACGCCCGTCTCTTTCATCCTTCATTTTCTTTAACATTATATTTTCCATATAATTTTGAATTATTTGCCACTGTTCCACTGTGCAAAATTCGAAGAAGGAAGGTCGTGGGAGTAGAAATTCGGGTGGAGAGCCTCATAGACATAATGGTAGAGTCCAAAAATAACTGGCAAGTGAAGAAACCTACCTCTAAGGAAGAGAGAGTTTTGAAGTTTTGTACATGCGTCGCTCGTATCCTTGACGACATCAGACGAGTCGCAAAGAGTCGCTGGATCCAGGCGACGCAAGACCGCGGCGTGTGGAAATCCTTGCAAAAGACCTATGTCCAGCAATGAATGTCTGTCGGTTGATGATGATGATGAGTTCGTATCCTCGATACGCTTTTTTTATACCAAAAAATCATTTAGGATTTTATTGAATCCACGCAGGCATGATCTAGTAAATTCTAAAATGAACTAGTAATTTTTTAAGTTTAAGTTACCAAGTTGAAAGTGTTGAAACAATATCAAGTTTTTCTTTGTTGCAGGTATGTAACCTCAAACTTTGACACCGGATCGTGCATCACTCGTTGAGTATATATTTTTTATCATATAACATATCGCACGTGAAATGACAACATAGATAGGACAATTGGTAGGTACTATATAATAAACGCAGAATTTTACATTTTTAACTTGTTTTTATTCAGGTATCACCTAAAATATCGTACATGACATGACAACATAGATAGGACGAGTTGTACTGAGTAATAACGCAGAATTTTGCATTTTTAACCAACATGTTCGGCATATTTTTACAAATTACTTAACTGTTAACAGCAAAACTGCTTTTAATAATGTTACGAGTATTATTTCTACAATAACTAAACAATCCGTATGAAACCTTAATATTTTAACGGCCGATTTTCAATCTACAAAAAAATATGTATATGAAAAATAAGTAAAACTTGTTTAACTAAGAAATTAAGTTTTATCAATGAGTTTTTTTTTTGTAAAATAACAGCTGAGCACCTCCTACTCCCGTACTCTTATGGGACGGCAATCCGATATGCAACCGGAATTGAACCTCGACCGCGGGAATTACCCGGGCCTCTAAACCAGCACTTAGACGACCTCCCTGACGCAGTGTTGAGCGCCTATCGAGTGAATCGAACCCGCGACCTCCTGCTTGACGCCAGGGAGGTCATAATATTTTTTTATCCTCTACAAGTTAGCAAGGTAGGGTGGTAACTTGCCAAAGTCGAAGCCTCCCACCAGGCCAGACGAAATTACACAGTGTGAGTTGTAAAGACGAGAAAAGAGGGAAATCCAAAAAGACGGCCTCACGTGAAATTCCTTTTGTGACGGAAACTCTTCAATTAAACCTGTGATCATTGGTCGGACATTTTTCCGAATTCCACCCTCAGCTCGACGTGAAATACGGAATTAAAGACCTTTGTGTTGAAACCTAACATGTGCAATTACGAATCAAATCCCGACTAGATACTTTGAGAGCCAGTGCATTGGTCTTCAATGTGTTTAAACATCCTGTAATTAGAAAATTATGCCAAGTATATCCTATATGTTACGGCTAAATACCTTACTCAACGATGAGCAGCCTTACTTACTCCCGCCGTGGCCTCGTCCCGTGGCCCATGGCGGGAAGAAACGAGTCGTTGCCTTTGTGAACAAGTTACCTTAGTCCACCGATGGCGGCAGGAAAAGTCTCGAGGTAGGTTAGGTATGTTTGTTATGTTAATTGTAAGTGTTGAATGGGTTGTGTGTTGTGGTAACTCCCTCCAAGGACTGTAGGCCTCCAGGTCTTAATGCAAACAGGTTACTCGGCTGGTACCACTTTTCTTCACTTAGTACAAAAGCACGTGGCCGGAGGGTTAGGAGATAGGTACGGGACCCCGAAAGCGAGGCATCCAAAACCCTTTGAGTAATGAAGGCCAAAACGGTTATTAGCAGAACAAACTTGATTATCACACTCGAATAGGACCTAATCTTCTACGATGGCAAAAACCCGGGGCGGGTTGAACGGACATCCTTTTAATTACGTATTAAAAGGATGTCCGTTCAAATCGTCACATTACGCTGTAACTAATTAAATTTATCTGTCAAAAACGTCACCTCTAAGGATGACGCAATCGATTGTCAAATTCAAAAGACGACCACAGACATTAACATTATTATTTTATTTTATTTAACTGGTTTAACGACTCTGAGTTCTAGCTACTTCAAGTCCACAGAATACGGCGCGAACACTATAGTAGGTTCATTTTCTGCATATGAGCAAATATCTCACTCATTGCTGACAGTTTTATCCATCCAACTCATATACATTTCACTTGTTATAATTTTGAATGTACCTTTCTTGCAATAGCATTAAAGATGATATAACGAGATGCAAGCCTTAGATACTAAGAAGTGTCTTTTAAGGTTGCTCAACTGGTGCTTTTGACAACACAGTCTAATGCAAAAATATCCTAATTGGAATAATCTTACGAATCCATCAGCTACGAGTATCTATCCAGTCCATGTATCGAAAATAACTTTTTACCTATTTTAAATACATAGTTTTCTGGAAAGAGCAGCGTTTGCAAACCAGGTGGACAAGACAGCGGCGTGTAGAAGTCCCCACTAGAGTCTTATGTCCAGCTGTGGACGTCTACCGGTTGACAAGGAAGACGAAATAAATAGTTCACCGCCTCCTAGACTAAGTAATTTTGTACGTTTTCATACGTCCCGTCCCTTTATTACGATCATTGCCGGGTTCGAAGCCGGATAAATTGTCGGAGAGTTGGAAACAGGATGAAAACCCTCCCTAGAGACCACGCAGACGCTGGAAAACATTTTAAGACGGACAATTTGTAAAAATGTGGGTTCTATGGAATACTATAAAATTATCACATTGTAGGTACTGTCTGGCGTCTGAGACTTTAAGATAGATAAACGCTGTCTGGATTGCGGCTATTCCACTTATTATATCAATGACTTCTATTTTTGGTTGTATGAATTTCATCAGCTGTCTAAATTGGAAAAAAATTCTGTCAATTTATTGTAGATTGTGAAATTATATGGTCAACTTTCTTTCAAAAGTATTAGCTATACATATAACTACTGCGAGATCATGACTAAGTTCTTTGGTATAGGCCTTTATTGATTTCGTAAAGTTATGTCCCACGTCAGCGACAAAAGGCGACGACGCGACGAGACAGTATCAAACAGTAGTAACACTTAAGTTTGTTATTTTCTATGAAGTCGTATTGCGTCGCGTCGCATTCGGCGCTTACCCGTTGTCCTACGTGAGCGACACGCGGAAACGCAACGCAACGCGACTGTATCAAAAAACAGTTGACCATTCACGTGGCCTACGTTGTCGCGTAGATACTTCTGTCTTTTTCTATGGCGTTGTATCGCGTCGCGTCGCGTCACCTTTGTCGCTCATGTAAGACAACGCGTCAGCTACAAACCCAACTACGCGACTCGGTCTGATACGAAGAGACAATATCAAACAGGAGCTGACCCTTAAGTTTGACATTTTCTATGGACGGGTAACCCAAATTCTACGTAATAACGAATGTATTATTCCATTCAATCATTCATTTTATTCTCGCATTGAATCGCACTCGTTCCCTGGCCGCGACACGAGCGATATCAAATGTTAATTTAATAAAGCATTGTGCCGAAAATGAGATAATTCACCGTGTTTTGTTTGCTTTGTTCGGGCAATGTACATGATGA
Source organism: Erebia palarica (assembly GCA_964035005.1). Lineage (NCBI taxonomy): Eukaryota > Metazoa > Arthropoda > Insecta > Lepidoptera > Nymphalidae > Erebia > Erebia palarica. Next base: position 18,553,830 of record OZ035989.1, read on the forward strand.
ATTTCATGAATTCCCAAATACGTTTGTTGTACAGAGTGAACGCAAGCAATATTTTATTACATGAAAAAATAGACAATGGCTAATTAATAAACACAAAAATTTGAGCTAAAGAATTTTATTTAAACTCATTTTTCAATTCATACTTGAAGTGAATGCAAAAGTGTGCCTTTTTGTGGGGTGTTGTTCTTTGTGGTTGATAAAATCTGTCCTAATATCATATATGCGAAAATTTGGATGGATGTATGGATGGATGTTTGTTACTCAATCATGCCCCAATGGTTGAACGAATCTGGATGATATTTGGCACAGTAATGGATTATAGTCTGGAATAACAAATAGGCTACTTTTCATCCCGGAAAATTAAAGAGTTCCCGCGGGAATCAAAAACCTCAATCCACGCGGACGAAGTCGCGGGCATTAGCTAGTGATAAATATTATGATAGTGATATTAATGATATAAAATGATATTTATATGGAGTACTAAACGATTACGGACGGTTAAACCGTACTACGGCTACCGCGCTGTATTCCATAGCATGAAGCAGTTGCGTAAAGCAGTTGCTGACTACTGTTCGGTTATGCGCAGTGTCCCGAACAATTAGTATGTAATAAAAAATCTCTCTAAAAACAGACTTCCAAAGCCACTGTAATTTAAAAATTTGGCAGTCATAGGGACTGCCAATATAAGTGAAAACTAAAATTATTATTTTTCTAATAAAAAAAAATATATAATAATAATAAAATATAAACCTTAAAACTAAGGCATTAAAGTTGAATTACAAATGTACTATATTTATATTTAAGACATTTTGTCTTCGTAACAGCGGGGGGGTTTGTCATTCACGGTTACACAGCACTTATAAATATAAACCTTAAAACTAAGCATTAAAGTTTAATTACGAATGTAATTTTTACCTTTTGTCCCTAAGAAGAATGGTGTCGATCTCGCGTATTCCACTTTTTTACCCCCTACCAAAAAGTGCTCAACGTGCCTGAAGAAGTTTTCACTTTAAATTAATTTTGATTGTTGTACCTGCCCGACTTCAACATAGTGTGTTGAAATCAAGATTATTTTTTGCTTTACAGTGGCTTTGGAAGTCGAATTTTCAGAAATAATTTTTATTTTTAACTTTTTAGTATCAGGGTGGAGGATTTGGAGTCAGAATAATTACTCCTTAAATACGGGACCACTTCGAGAGCTTCTTCTAACGAGTGTTTTTTTTTTAATAGGTTCAGAAACCAAGGAGATATGCACCGACATTAAAAAAAATACGCGAACTGAGAACCTCCTCCTTTTTTGGAAGTCGATTAAAAAAATTAGCCGCATTTCCTACTTTACTTTACTTTACGTTTCTATGATTGAAATAGCATTTTAATGATAAACTGTAAATCCTGCTCAGTATGAATAATCCTGGCCGGAATCCAGTCAAGAGATCCTAAATTCTGTAATCTCTGGATAAATCTCAGGATTTATGTTTATGGTAACCCTAGGCACACTGATGTGGCGCCGTAATTAAAACTAAAATGGGATTTTCTAGGCCCTTGTTAGGTTTTGCCGCGTCTCCTAACGACCGCTCTTCCTGTTTCATTGTCTTGGCGTTACCATTCAGAGGTTTTGCTTTGTCGCTCATTTCTGAGATGTATTGTTTAGAATGCAGATCTAGCATGAAAAGTCTAATCCTGAAATGAAGATCATCTGCGGGAAAATAATAGATATTTCCGGATATTTTTATCCTATTTTTCACTATTACGGTTCTTGTAAGCGCAGCCAAAATATGCGTCGAATTTCGATGACGTCACAGTTCAGTATTCCATACAACATCCTATAACTACAAAGCACGCGTTTTGACGTTTGAAAAAAATTGCTGATTTGACTAGTTGTGAAATACCCAATTAGAGGAGCGTGCCTGGGCATCGAACCCCGTTTAAAAACGTTTAAAAACCACTAGAATAACCGCTCGATTCTATAAAACGATTTTACAAATTTAGAAAAAAATTAAGTTTTGTGTTTTTTGCAGTATTATCAGATTTTCACTGATGAATCTACAAACATATTATTATATATAAGTCATTTAAAACATATCCGAACTTGACTAATTTCAAACCGGATTTTTATTGATAAATGGCTTGTTTGAAAAACTTTTTAATTAACTCGGCTATTACCTCCTAAGGGGCCCTAATCACTCCCGAGCAGTAACAGCGAGTCAATATTTCAAAGTTTCACTAATTAACGCAAAACGTACTTATGTACTTTTGCCCCGCTAGCGTTTATTTAATAAATACCTATTAAGACGAATTAAATTTTGTTTTAATTGTAATTTGTTTTAGTTCACAAATAGGTCAAGTTTGTAACTTTCTAAAAAATTTGATTCAAGTAGGAAATGCGGCTAATTTTTTTAATCGACTTCCAAAAAAGGAGGAGGTTCTCAGTTCGCGTATTTTTTTTAATGTCGGTGCATATCTCCTTGGTTTCTGAACCTATTAAAAAAAAAACACTCGTTAGAAGAAGCTCTCGAAGTGGTCCCGTATTTAAGGAGTAATTATTCTGACTCCAAATCCTCCACCCTGATACTAAAAAGTTAAAAATAAAAATTATTTCTGAAAATTCGACTTCCAAAGCCACTGTAATTTAAAAATTTGGCAGTCATAGGGACTGCCAATATAAGTGAAAACTAATATTATTATTTTTCTAATAAAAAAAAAAAATATAATAATAATAAAATATAAACCTTAAAACTAAGGCATTAAAGTTGAATTACAAATGTACTATATTTATATTTAAGACATTTTATCTTCGTAACAGCGGGGGGGTTTGTCAGTCACGGTTACACAGCACTTATAAATATAAACCTTAAAACTAAGCATTAAAGTTTAATTACGAATGTAATTTTTACCTTTTGTCCCTAAGAAGAATGGTGTCGATCTCGCGTATTCCACTTTTTTACCCCCTACCAAAAAGTGTTCAACGTGCCTGAAGAAGTTTTCACTTTAAATTAATTTTGATTGTTGTACCTGCCCGACTTCAACATAGTGTGTTGAAATCAAGATTATTTTTTGCTTTACAGTGGCTTTGGAAGTCGAATTTTCAGAAATAATTTTTATTTTTAACTTTTTAGTATCAGGGTGGAGGATTTGGAGTCAGAATAATTACTCCTTAAATACGGGACCACTTCGAGAGCTTCTTCTAACGAGTGTTTTTTTTTTAATAGGTTCAGAAACCAAGGAGATATGCACCGACATTAAAAAAAATACGCGAACTGAGAACCTCCTCCTTTTTTGGAAGTCGATTAAAAAAATTAGCCGCATTTCCTACTTGAATCAAATTTTTTAGAAAGTTACAAACTTGACCTATTTGTGAACTAAAACAAATTACAATTAAAACAAAATTTAATTCGTCTTAATAGGTATTTATTAAATAAACGCTAGCGGGGCAAAAGTACATAAGTACGTTTTGCGTTAATTAGTGAAACTTTGAAATATTGACTCGCTGTTACTGCTCGGGAGTGATTAGGGCCCCTTAGGAGGTAATAGCCGAGTTAATTAAAAAGTTTTTCAAACAAGCCATTTATCAATAAAAATCCGGTTTGAAATTAGTCAAGTTCGGATATGTTTTAAATGACTTATATATAATAATATGTTTGTAGATTCATCAGTGAAAATCTGATAATACTGCAAAAAACACAAAACTTAATTTTTTTCTAAATTTGTAAAATCGTTTTATAGAATCGAGCGGTTATTCTAGTGGTTTTTAAACGTTTTTAAACGGGGTTCGATGCCCAGGCACGCTCCTCTAATTGGGTATTTCACAACTAGTCAAATCAGCAATTTTTTTCAAACGTCAAAACGCGTGCTTTGTAGTTATAGGATGTTGTATGGAATACTGAACTGTGACGTCATCGAAATTCGACGCATATTTTGGCTGCGCTTACAAGAACCGTAATAGTGAAAAATAGGATAAAAATATCCGGAAATATCTACTATTTTCCCGCCGATGATCTTCATTTCAGGATTAGACTTTTCATGCTAGATCTGCATTCTAAACAATAAATCTCAGAAATGAGCGACAAAGCAAAACCTCTGAATGGTAACGCCAAGACAATGAAACAGGAAGAGCGGTCGTTAGGAGACGCGGCAAAACCTAACAAGGGCCTAGAAAATCCCATTTTAGTTTTAATTACGGCGCCACATCAGTGTGCCTAGGGTTACCATAAACATAAATCCTGCGATTTATCCAGAGATTACAGAATTTAGGATCTCTTGACTGGATTCCGGCCAGGATTATTCATACTGAGCAGGATTTACAGTTTATCATTAAAATGCTATTTCAATCATAGAAACTAATAAATAATAAAAATAGAATATTTATGTAAATTAAAAGTCTACTACTAATAATATTTACAAAAAATTGTGTGTGTCAGCTCCGACGCACGACTGGGTTTACTCCTTACGAACGAAAAGTGTTACCATGGAAACATAAACATGACGTAACGTAACGGAGAAAGTTTGATTTTACTCCCCATATATTTTCATACCCCGGGCTTATTTATTAAAATCGATTCTTAAGGAATAAACTGAAAAAATACACGCTGTCCAAGTGATCGTTATGAATGGGTATGGTGCCCAAAACAGTGGTGCTATTACCTCATTGAATGGCAAGGAGGCCGTTGGGCTAAATAAGCGTCAGCTCTTGGGTCACCTGAATCGTGGTTCAATTTTTTGACACGACATATTTTATACCATGGGCCCAGAGTCATCGGACAGTGGACTATTCAGGTTTAAAAAAAACAATTAGGTTCTTCTCAGGACTTTTCAGGAGGAATTTTCTATCTGGTAACCCTACACGCCGCCACCAGACGGATTGACCGGGCCTTTTAATTTCACCCCCGGTAATTCGATTTTTTCTTGAAACGTCAGGGAGTGGAAATGTCGATAGCGCCGCATGAGGCGATGTCCTCGTGATGGTGTGATACCATAAAATGTAATCTTAATATAACAAAATACGAGCTTGCTTTTTAGTAGTTTGTTTTTAATAGGTTTTTTTCTAGGTTTACTTCTACACTAATTATATAAATGCGAAAGTGTGAAAAGATGCTTGGATGGATGATTATTACTCAATTAAACTTATACTACGTGCGATCAATGGGCCACCTCCTCAGCCCATGCCACAGCATGAGAGATAGGTATATACCTACCTAACATACTGCAACGCTGATTTTCAGGAATATCAACCAAGCTACTTTTTATCCCGGAAAATTAGGGAGCACCCACCGGAACCAAAACGTTGTAAGCATCAGCTGTTTACTTTAAAAACTGGGGAAGTGCCTTGATGAGTCAGTACTAAAATTGGTGCTCTTTTTTTCTAAATTGGAGTAAAGTAAAGATTAAGTTTCAGTTTTTTAAATTTCGTAGATGGACTAGACATGAAAGTGTACACAAACCAAAAAAAAAAATATTTTCGGATAAACGCTGTACTAGGCTATCAGGGGGATAAAAGAGGTCGTCTCGTTTACATTTTCAATAGCATCTCGGCTCGCAGTAGCCGGCGGTTAGCATTACCATAATTGCAGGGCTATATTGATTGGCCGCTGCGGGCTGTATTCTGGACTAGGCGCTGGCTACCGACGGAACACGGTTGATGGAGTCGGTTTTAAAATTGTAAAGCATTTTAGTTTCATAGCTACGTAGGTAAGTTTCGTTTGGTAAGCGATACAATTTTCGATAAAATGCGTTATAAAAACATTTTTAACACTAAAATTTACCTGTTAGAAATATTTTAAATATATATTATCATTCATTCGTTGAATATTAATAGCGTGTAGGATTAACAATAATATATGAATGACGTACTTATAAGCAAAATAAAATAAGTAACGAGCCTTTTCAAGTTCCGAGATTTTTTTCAAGTTTAAGTAGCAGTGGGAGAAATTAAAGTCAGGTGTACAGATCTTTCAGACAAGAGAGAGTTTTGGTAGAGACAGGGACTGAGCTTTCCTTGCATTCCGGAGAAATAAGTAGTCTACTTTTTATCCCGGAAAATAAATCAAAGATTCCCGAGGGAATTTCACAAATCTTACATACATACTTATATAATATTAATCTACCACCCAATATAGTCGATGACAACTCAATCAAATCACCAACTCTATATTAAACTTAAAGACGCGCTCCTGCTCGTAGTATGGAAGTTTGTATGAACGAAATAGTTGTGACGTCATCAAACAACGCACTTTTTTCTTTAATCTATTAGTTGTTTGATGACCATTTTGGTCATCAAACTTCAAACATCAATTAACCGAGGACGAGAATTTTAGGTCTTTTGGAAGAACCTCTATTTTATATTTAATCAGTAAGAAATAATTTATTTTTGGCATAAGCGTCATCCCTAAGACAGCATCGTCGGTCTAGTGGTTAGCACGTTCGATCACGGCTGACGAAGTCCCGGGTTTGAGTCCCGGGTCGGGCCATACATAATTAAGTACCTATTGGGTTTTTCTGACAAGAAATTCTCATTACTAAACTAGCGGCACGCTATGATGGCCGGTTTGACGTTTGTCCGCTCATGAAGTTCCGTATTAATTGATAACGACTTTGAAGGAAATAATTGTATTACTTTATTGACGATAGTGATGTGCAGAGATTCATAAATTTTATCGAATGTAGTTTTAGGTTTAGGACTCAAAATTTATTTATTAAATTGATTTCTTAAATGTATACAAGTGTAGAAAAATCAGTTTGCACCATTTAAGGGGTGAATGTACTTGTGAATATGAACAATTTTCACTATGTGGACAAACCTCTGAAATCGCAAAAAAATATCAATAAATTTTTAAAAATGGAATCTAATACGATCGTCAAAAATGGAGGGCCAATTTTACCTATAACGTCAGTGGTTGAACGCGTAGCTGATGCGCTTAATATTGGACAACGAACTGTTAGACGGATAACTAAAAAAAAATATGGCGAGACTGGCACAGAAGAAAATAAACTTCACACACCAAAAAAGAGAAAACGAGCAAAACCAGTCGTAGGCATCGATAGCTTTGATGCCGATGCTATCCGAAGACATGTTTACGGCTACTATTTACAGAAGGAGTATCCAACAAGAAAAAAGTTGGCGCATTCACTGAAGGAAGCTGGATTATTCTTCGGTGGGGAAAGTTCTTTAACGAAGATTTTGAAGACCATTGGATTTCGATACAAAAAATGTAACAAACGCAAAATATTGATGGAAAGATTTGATATAGCGATGGCAAGGTATACTTTACCTCAATGTTGTGTAGCCTCCCTGAACCATCTATTATAATTATGGACAACGCCCCATACCACTCGATGCAAATTGACAAGCCACCTGCCCAATCCCAAAAGAAAGCTGATATCGTCGCATGGCTTCGTAAAAATGGCGTAGATGCAAACATGAATATGTTAAAAGCGGAATTAGTACGTCTTTTAAAAGAAAACAAACCAACCAAGATCCGATACGTCATTGACGAAATAGCATTAGAACATGGGCACAGAGTTATACGGTTACCGCCTTACCATTGTGAGTATAATGCGATTGAGTTGGTGTGGGCTCAAATTAAGGGATATGCTGCAAGACACAATACAGAACCCCCATTTACCACAAAAAAAATGCTAAAATTATTAGAAGAAGCTTGTGAACATGTGACTAAAGGAGACTGGGAAAAGGTTGTGAATAGAACTGTTAAATTAATAAGGGAAGATTATGAAAGAGATGTGAAAATAGATAATATTATAGAAAACGAACATATAATTATTAATGTATGTGATGATAGCAGTGACGACAGTGAAAATAGTAGTATGGACGAATCTGATTAATTATGGCCTTTTGTGGCACCTTTTTTGGTATCTTTTGTATTCATATGTTTCTTGTGTGCATATAAAGTATGTATATTCATTTTCGTTCAAATATTCAGTTCGTTCAAATAAATTAAATAAACATATACATTTTTGTTTTATTAAACCTATTTAATCAGGTACAAAAACAAAACTTAATTGTTTTTTGTTCGAGAATAAATTGACATTCCACATCACTATTGTAATGTGTCAAACCGGCCATCATAGCGTGCCGCTGATATAGCACGGACTTAGGAAGTTGGCGGTGTATAATCCCCTGCCTCGAAGAAAACGTAAAGCTGTCGGTCCTGCGCCCGATCTCTCTCCAGTCGTGTCGGATTTTCCGTCCCATCGGGCTATGAGAATAAAGGAACACAGAGTACACCTGTATTTGCGCTCACACTTGACCACTATAATATCTCCCGCGCACATGGCTAATCTCTTATAAAGATTTACCGCCGTGGCCGAAATTCGGTCGGGAGGACATTGTCGGAAGTGTAAATGAACCATTATTCTATACTTATTGTATTGGTCGTTAGTCTGTGGTTTTGCTTGTCAAACGTCACATAGAATTTTTCATACTCTTTGCCTAGACTGACGCCGAGCATCTCTTCAAGTGCTCCCGTATTAAATCTCAATTAATCATCCTTTTTCGTTTAATTTCCACGGCCTATCCCTTCCGACTATTACTATACTAGCGAATGCCTGCGACTTTGTCTGCGTAGTTTGAGGTTTTTAGCATATGTGCTATTCCAGACTAATCTATCTCTGTGCCAAATTTCAGCCAGATCCGTTCAGCCGTTGGGGCGTGATTGAGTAACAAACATCCATACATCCATCCAAAATTTCGCATTTATAATATTTGTAAGATAAGATTAAGTTATGATTATATTGGGCTCTACTCAGGTTGCTCGATGGTCTTGGCCCGGTGTGGTGGGTGGTAGGCGTCTCGTTTGTCAGTAGCCGACGGTGGTCACAGAGATACGATCACGATCACTGCGGGGGCCATGCAAATTGCAATCGTACTTTATAGCTGATATTATAATACTTGTAACTTTCTTTTTCACTATTTATCTATATATATGTCGCATTTAAGGCGGCTCATGTCAGAAAAGACAGGTAACACGTCGGGAAGCGCGTCTCATTTTTCTTTTTAAACCAGCAGAACCGTTGACCTTTAGTAGACAATAACCAAACCAAAAGTTGACTGATCTTGACAATATGACCACTGCAAATGCAGATACGTCACAGTTTGCAACTGAAGGTTACTATTTGAATGAATGGCTTTAATCACTGATTTTAATAATTGCCTAGTCTATCACTGGCATTTGCAATCACTAAATAAATAGACTAGACAGAATAGAATAGACAAATGCAATTCATAGAAACACTAGGCAGATTATAAGACATAAGTTGTAATTGTAATTAATGCTTTTAATAGTTAATCCATCACTGGCTTGCAAAAGCCTTACTATTGGCACAATTAAGGAAATCACTAATAGCAAATGAGATCAAATGAAATACTACGATTATTACCATACGTGGGTAGATACGAAGGTAGTTTAATAAGAGTTATTTAACCTCAGTTTCTAATCTTTAATTACTTTAAAGAAACACCAATTTAAATGTTTAAATTCAAATGGTTTTTATTCAATGGATCAAATGAATCTACCACCAGCTCGGAAGGTCACTCTCACTGAGAAGAGCTGGCGAGAAACTCGGCGGTAGCTCTTTTTTTAAATGTTTGACAATATTTTTTACAATATTCAAGATCGAAACCGATTCACAAATATTTATCACAACTCGAATATTAATTAAACAAAGTTTATGTAGTCTTAAATCAAACTAAAACCTATCAAAACCTAGGCACGCAATATAAATCTTTATAAATTTTTGACGACCTCCGTGGCACAGTGTGTAGCGCTGTTGGCTTAACGTGCAGAGGTCCCGGGTTCGATCCCCGGCAGGGTCAATTTGGGAATTTATAATTTCTGAATTTTCCCTGGTCTGGCCTTGTGGGAGGCTTCGGCCGTGGCTAGTTACCACCCTACCGGCAAAGACGTGCCGCCAAGTGATTTAACGTTCCGGTACGATGCCGTGTAGAAACCGAATAGGGGTATGGGTTTAATATAACTGCCATGCCCCTAACAGGTTAGCCCGCTACCATCTTAGACTGCATCATCACTTACCATCAGGTGAGATGACAGTCAAGGGCTAACTTGTAGTGGATAAAAAAACGGAACGATATAGCGGGTAACCAATTGAAACTCTTATTATTAATAAATCTCTTAACTACAGTGTAAAACGAGCTAAACTAGCTTCTAAAATTATTAAAATTATTTACAATTATTAAACAGCAAAATCTCTGCACAAAATAAAATATAGTAAACAATCAAGTAGGTATTTGCGGCCAAAACCTCAGTTTTAAATCCATAAACAATTCTTTAAATATCAAGATGTTAGAAACAGCTAATAAACTGTAACAATAAATTGCTAATATTATGTTAAGATTCTTCAGATCGTGTTGCGGGTTCGAAGCTCTTCCGGCTTCTCCCACGATATATATAATATAGGGTATCTATATAAACTCGCCGGCATATTTAGCGGAACATAAAAAAAAGGTTTGATATCAGTATCATATAAGGTTGCTGGCTGGTTTATACGTCATTTAATTTAAAAAGAAATATTTTCAAATTAGAAAACACCTGAACATCACATTTTATGCAATTGTTTTAATTTTATTCAAATACACCTTATCTGGAGCGAACTTCGAGTATTTCTTCCTTCTGAGTTTGATTTAAAATTTCATTGAAATACTGTTTTTTGTTAGTTTTTTTTAATCGCGTATCTTTCTGGAGTTGATGACTGAATTATGCCTGACTTAGCCCCAACGGAGATTGCCAGGGCATTCGAAATGCGAAGGGCACTCAAACCTACAGAGTGATATCCAGAGATCTTCGTCGACCAGTTTCAACGATCCATCGCAGTATCCAACGGTTCAGGGAGACCGGTACTTATGTCAGAAGAGCAGGACAAGGCAGAAAAAGACGCACTTCGAGTAGGGATGATCGTTTCATTCGGCTTCGTGTACGTAGGAACCCCCGTTTGACGGCCGTCCAAGCCCGACATGAGTTAGAAGCAGTGCGGGGTGTAACCGTAAGTGAGCGTACGGTACAAAGCAGGCTCGAAGAAGCTGGTTTGGGTTCATTTGTGCCCGCCAAGGCTCCAAGGCTCGAGGTAAATCATCGTAGAAACAGGTTAACTTTTGCTCAGGAACATCGACTTTGGAACGCGGACCAATGGAGTAAGGTATTGTTTAGTGATGAGTGCAGAATTCTCTTAAATCAAATTGACGGCAGGCAAAGAATATACAGACGCAAAGGAGAACGATACATTCAGACAAATTTTGAAACTACAGTTGCATACGGTGATGGATCAATAATGGTTTGGGCGGGCATTTGTTTGGGAGTTTGCACAGACTTGGTAGTGATTGACAGAGGGAGTCTGACTGCAGACCGCTATATCAGAGAAGTTTTAGAAGAAAATATCGTACCGTTTGCCCCATATATCGGTGAAGATTTTGTTTTTATGCAGGATAATGCTCGGCCGCATACCGCTCGGGTAACTCAAGCTTATCTTAATGATATGAATATCACTGTTATGGAGTGGCCGGCGAGATCACCGGATATGAACCCAATAGAGCACGTTTGGGACTTGCTGAAAAAAAAAAAGTTAAGTCCAGAATTCCAGCTCCTGCCAGCGTGGGAGAACTGCGAATCGCCGTAGTTGAGGAATGGCGGAGACTATCCCAGGAGACCATCGATAACATCATTCTCAGTATGCCTAGATGGGTAGAAATTTTAATAAGAGCACGTGGAGGAAATACGCGATATTAATCACCATTTTCCTAATTTAATTAATTGTTATTTTAATATTAAATTTCACTTTTCCCGGTTACATGAAAAGTTCAAAAATGTACCATTTTTCACAAATAGCCTTTACTCGCAAAATCTGTTCTTAATATGATCTCATTTTAAGTAAAACAAATGAAACTTTAAATAACAAAAGAAGTGTAGTAAGTAGATTTTAAAATAAAACCATATTTTTTTGATTAAGCACCTTCTTTTATGTTCCGCTAAATATGCCGGCGAGTTTGTATGTAGGATACATCGATGTTCTAGGAACCAGTGGCCTAGTTATGACAACGCATATCAGTCGATTGCGATTGTTAAGCAACGTTGACCCAATTCGGTAACTGGATGGGTGACCGAATGAGGGGTTTATAGCCTTTGGCCTTTTTGTTTCCTCCGTGCCTCGAAGAGCACGCTAAGCCGTCGGCCCCGATTATTATCACTAACATTTGATAATAATCGTTTAATACTCTTAGTCGAGACGTGGGAACCCACCGCATTATTATTCCTACCATTATTTGTTTAATGGAAAGGAGTCACGACCCTCAGCAAAGAGGAATACGACGCAAGCAGACAGACAGGATACATAGGTTATCGCGGTGGTATTGACGTCCGGCCTTCTATTCGGATGGTCGGGGATTCGAATAAGTTTAATAACACACACAATATAATTTAGAACACATTGATAAAACCACAGAGATTTGACCTCTGATAGATACAATTTACGCATTTCGAATATTTACTTAATTTAATCGATCTTGAACTCGAAACAAAGGCTCACTTTTCTTAAAAGCTAAGGCGGGTAAAAACGCCGTCCCAAAAATAAAAAAAATACAGAAATGCAGACACATTTTTCAGATACGGGGGCGCAAATCTTAATAAATCGTAAATGTACGCACAAGGAACTCTGGCGATATTTTAAAATTGCTCCGGCGACAAACATTTCAACAAATTGTGGCAACCACTTCCAAATAAGTCACTCAATCTCGCCAACATTTACCTTAAACCCACGAAATGAATCGCCTCCCCTCGCTAGAGATGAAACAAATTTGTCATTCAAAGATGCCGTAAGATTCCGCGCCCCACCCTCCGGCACACGCTGTGAATATGCGATGCAAAGTTTTGATACTTTGTATTTCTAAACAAACAATAACACCACATTTTCGTGTGACTGAAAGAAAAAGACCTTATTCTGTACTAATACGTCAAGTCATACCTACTAAAAAGTAAAGAATGATTCGTTATTTAATGTATCCTCATTATGACCACATTCCAATAATCACATGGCAGGGGTTTTCTTGGGATAATAATGGGGTGGTTAATAATTCCCAGGTTCTTCCGCATACGACTCAACTAAGAGTACTATTTCAATTCTTAAGTTTCTTACGATTATTATCAAAATGTAGGTGATAATAACCGGGACCGACAGCTTAACGTTCCCTCAGAAGGAAACGAAACGAGGAAACGAACAGGCCAAATTCGGACTTCCAAATACTGCCACCCAGTCAGTTACCGATTTGGGTCAACGTTGTTTAACAATCTCGACTGATAATATGCGCTGTGACAACTAGGCCACTCGTCCTTCTCGATGTATTCTGCTAATAACATGCAAAAATAATAGCTCCGTGAATTGAAGAAATCGAAGACAAAAACTCTAAGAAAATTCTAATATTAAACTAAGTTGTTTGGTATGGAATATAGGTATTATCATCAAAGGATTATTAAAACCATTTTAACATTCCCAAAACGTCACTGTCAAAGGAATTTCAACGAACTATCAAAGGGTACCAGACACCAATAATTGCATAATAATTCATCCCTTGAAAAAAGTAAACATTCGTGCCCTCAGAATTAACAATAGTCTCCCTATTCGATTAAGGGAAGGAAGTATAAAAAAAATGTAAAAACCAAGCTTCCCTCCCCAACTCTATTTCATAATTTGCATCGCAATCGCAAATAAATTTAAAATATTGCAGAAGCCTTAATTCACCCTCTACGAATGACGGTTGAATCAATCTTGGAAAGTTTTCGCCGCCGAAATGCTGAGGAATGTGCTGTGTGGGGGATATTTTCGGGAAATTAATGTTCTGTGTATGATTTGGTACTTCCTTAATAAGTATAGGTACAAATCTATTTGTATTGAATTGTGCACCCCACCACCAGCTCGAAACGGTGCAGTAAGTGCCCACTTTCAGGAAAAATAACTCATTTAGACTATCTTTAATTAAAAGTAGTCTTATTTTTACTTAAAGTATTAACTACGATTATTAATTAGATAATATTTTTTTCAGTTTGGTAGTAGAGCTTTATAATACAAAAAATAAACGGCAAACCTTCGCTACTAGAGAGCCGAACTAGGTATAATTTGGATGGCCTAGACTACAACCCGTAAGCAACTTTCCGTCAGTGAATTAAACTCATGCAGGAAAAGAACTTCCAAGCGAAAACATCAAGATTTTTCCAACGAAAACTACAAAATTAAAAAGCTCCACTTTCGCGTTATATTTGTAAAGAAAAAAACCTATGAATTTTTATATACAGCGTGTTCCTGAAAGGCGTTTTTATTACGTGAATGTCACGTCTTACATTTCACGGCCGAACGACTCTCAGATGTCATGCATTGTATGGGGAGGTGCTATTTTAACCCCTTTTTATTTTGTATGCAGTGTAAATAGCAATGCCGTGTATTATGACGTAGTTTGTAGAATATTATTGTATGAATAAAATACAGCGGCTTAGATCTGAATGAAGCATTAGTAATAATCTTCTATAAAGCCACTAATTGATGATCCTCGAGGATTAAGATTTTATCATTTTTTTTAAATCCCATAGAATCTAATGTATATTACTAATTTATATAGATGAAAGGACTTGACCGGTGGAACTATGGCAACTTGCCTAGGTGTCAAAAATCAATGTTCAGCAATGATTTCTTTATTATTGTAATTGTAATATTTCACTGTTTTCAGATAAAAAAGTTTCAGGAGTCTGAAGGCTCGGAAAACTGCGAAAATGAACAAAAAAAGTTTCACCAAAAGACTGCTTTCCCACACTAGATGGCGCTATTTATTGTGTTGAGCGAGTCTAAAAAAATATTTTCAAGTATTATTTCTTTATTATTGTAATTGTTATATTTTATAGTTTTCAGATAAAAAAGTTTCAGGAGTCTGAAGGCTCTGAAAACTGAGAAAATAAATAAAAAAAGTTTCACCAAAAACTGCTTTCCCACACTAGATGGCGCTATGTATTGTGGTGAGTCTAGAAAATATTTTTAAGTATTGCTCACTACTTTTTGTTAATAAGTTCAACTATTCGACCACAGATGGCGGCATATGCAATGTGAAAGAGCGTTCCAGTTCAACTATTCGACCACAGATGGCGGCATATGCAATGTGAAAGGGCGTTCCTTTAAACGCAGTATTTCAAAATGCTTTGTTCGATCTATTAGTTTAAGACTTGTCAAAAAATAAAAATAATTATAAACAAAACATACATTTCCTTTTAATTACTATTTAATGGATCAAAAATGAATCATTCATAATATAATGACTAAGGTACTTAAATGGTATTCATGTAGAGTTACAAGATTATTATTAGGCATGGATATAATGGAACGTCAAAATGGAGTAGTGCTTAAAGAGGAAAGCGGACGCTCAAGATTTAAACAATAAACGTACTGTATTTTTTTGTCTTTTGAACCCTGACCTTATTTGGAATAATAAATCCATAATAATTTCGTTTTGAATTTTTAAACCTTACTGTAAAAACGGAAATCCTGTGCATTGTCCCGAATCGGAGGGCAATTACTGGTCATGTCCTTTGGCACAGAGATAGATTATAGTCTGGAAGAACACATAGGCTACGTTTTATCTCGGAAAATTAATGATTTTCCGCGGGAACCAAAAAACCTCAATCCACGCGGACGAAGAAACGGACGTAGTAAGCTTAAAATTATTACAAATATTTTATTATATGATGTAACTAAAAATTTATGCTTTTCGCAATTTTTCCTTTATCTGTGCTATAAGATGTTACAAATTTCAAGATTCTGAGTTCACGGGAAGTAACTACCCTGCAGGTTTTGATTCCCTTGCGAGTGTCGAAAATTTTCAGCATAATCGGCTGTATATTTTGATTGCGTTGGCTTAGAAGTTTAATTTTTTCACAGGGCAGTAAGCCTGAGTATTTGATATGAATTTCAGCTTGATACCCCATACGTTCCTGAGAAAAAGGGTCTTGACAAACGGACGGAAGGACAACAAAGTGATTCTCTAAGGGTTCCGTTTTTTCCTTTTGAGGTACGGAACCCTAAAAAATTAGCATGTCCGTCCCTGGAATATTTTCTCATATTCTTGAGAACTACTTCTGTACTACATAAATTTTAAATGCGAAAGTGTGTCTGTCTGTATGTCTATCTATCTGTCTGTCTGTCTGCTACGCTCCAACGGCCCATCTTTTCAACAGATTTGATTAAATTTGGTATAGAGGTAGGTAACATCCCGAGGGAGGTTATAGGCTACTTGTTATCCCAGAAAGCCATTAGACGGATTAAGCAAGGGCGGGTCAGTTAGTTATAAGAATAACTAGCTGATGCCAGCGACTTCGTCCGCTTAGATTGAGCTTTTTGGTTCCTGCGGGAACTCTTTAATTTTCCGGGATAAAAAGTAGCCTATGTGCTATTCCAGACTATAATCTATCTCTGTGCCAAATTTCATCCAGACCCGTTCAGCCGTTTTGGCGTGATTGAGTAACAAACATCCATCCATCCATCCAAAATTTCGTATTAATAATAAATTTGTATAGATATAGAATATAGATATGTGTAGTTCTAACCAATGCTTACAATAACACAGTCCATACAAGACTCCCGATATAATAATAATGATGGCAACAAAAAGCAATCTAACTCGAACAGTCGTAAAGATATCGTGGCGTCCCGCGGGCCCACCCAATGTTTAGCTTTATGAAGTCAGCCCGCTGATAACTCACGAGGGCTGTGCCAATTATATTGTACCTACTAGACGATGACCGCGTCTGCGTGGATTGAGGTTTTTTAAAGAGGGAACTCCTCAATTTTACGGCATGAAAAGGTGCCTATGCTATGTGTATTTCCAGACTAATCTATCTTTGTGCCAAAGGACATGACGAGTAATTGCCCTCCGATTCGGGACAATGCACAGGATTTCCGTTTTTACAGTAAGGTTTAAAAATTCAAAACGAAATTATTAAGGATTTATTATTCCAAATAAGGTCAGGGTTCAAATGACAAAAAAAACAGTACGCTTATTGTTTAAATCTTGAGCGTCCGCTTTCCTCTTTAAGCACTACTCCATTTTGACGTTCCATTATATCCATGCCTAATAATAATCTTGTAACCCTATATGAATACCATTTAAGTACCTTAGTCATTATATTATGAATGATTTATTTTTGATCAATTAAATAGTAATGAAAAGGAAATGTATGTTTTGTTTATAATTATTTTTATTTTTTGACAAGCCTCAAACTAATTGATCGAACAAAGCATTTTGAAATACTGCGTTTAAAGGAACGCCCTTTCACATTGCATATGCCGCCATCTGTGGTTGAATAGTTAAACTGGAACGCCCTTTCACATTGCATATGCTGCCATCTGTGGTCGAATAGTTGAACTTGTTAACCAAAAGTAGTGAGCAATACTTAAAAATATTTTCTAGACTCACCACAATACATAGCGCCATCTAGTGTGGGAAAGCAGTTTTTGGTGAAACTTTTTTAATTTATTTTCTCAGTTTTCAGAGCCTTCAGACTCCTGAAACTTTTTTATCTGAAAACTATAAAATATAACAATTACAATAATATAGAAATAATACTTGAAAATATTTTTTTGGACTCGCTCAACACAATAAATAGCGCAATCTAGTGTGGGGAAGCAATCTTTTGGTGAAACTTTTTTTGTTTATTTTCGCAGTTTTCAGACTCCTGAAACTTTTTTATCTGAAAACAGTGAAATATTACAAATACAATTATAAAGAAATCATTGCTAAACATTGATTTTTGACACCTAGGCAAGCTGCCATAGTTCCACCGGTCAAGTCCTTTCATTGAGATACATTCAGTTGTTCTGGCGTGATTGAGTAACATACATCCATCCAAACTTTCGCATTTATAATATTAGTATAGAATTCGAATGTTAAATTTTGTTTCTTCATATTGTATAATAGAGAGTTGAATATAGGTGTTTAGGATAGTGCAATTTCTCCACAACACTTTCCTCGTAGCATCACGAGACGTTTAGCTGATACGCTGGTAATGCGCTCAAATTGCTGCAATAGCACGACAGAGCGTCACGACCTGCCGTCTACGTATCGCCACCAACACTTTGGACTTGGGAGAAAGCGAAATTTAACGATAAAAATCTTTAAATTATTAAAAAAAACATTAAAATTGAAACTTAAAATGCAGTCGGCATGTCCATGATGATACCTACGACTATAAACTTTAAAGGAAACGAACGAAAACTTTTGAACTACGGATGTATTGACTGTAAATTCAAGACAGAGGAGTTTCTCAATTTGGCGCGAATTATTTAAATGTATGAACACTGAATTCTCTGAAAATGAATTGGTTTAGATAAAAAAAAACATAATATGACAAATAATACAAGTTTTCGAGCCTTATAATATGATTGTATGATGTGATTTAATACATTCATATTAAGTGCTACTCTTAGATAAATAAGAGCAATTAAATTAATTCATTGGTTTGTTTTAGTGTGTACATTCGTAGTTGATTTGTATTTTAATGCACTTAAGCTTATAAATAAATAAAGAATTAATGATGACGATTAAAGTTAATATTATAGCCATCATGACAGTTAAATACAAAAAAAACAAAAAAGGCAGCCATTTCTTTCAGCGAATCAAATCAAAAAGCAATATTAGCGTAATCTTCCGATTAAAACCCCCACAGTGGATGCAAATGCGATAGAATTGAATTGATTTCCATCATCAATGATGAAGGACTCTCTACTGCAACGATGTTAGCTCAGTTTGAGTGGTGGGGGCTACAAGGGCCTTTGAGTGCATTGCTAATATACGCTTTTAAAGAAAGCCCTTGGTTTGGTCACTATGCAAAGATAGAGTATTGAATGAAACTTTGATTGCTTTATAATTCATAGTAATACTTAAATTCAGATTATTACTTAAGTTCGCTTACGTTGTTTTTTATTCTTCTACAAGATAGCTTTTGGATGCGATCTTACTGGCATAATTATGCAGTCTAAGATGGCTACGGTCTAACCTAGTAAGGGTATATTATCATCGGATTCTACACGGCGCCGTACCGGAACAGAACTGAGACTTAGCGGCCCTTCCTTGTTGGTTTTTAGTGCATGTTTAGTTTTTCTGTCCCGTGTTAGTATGTGCGTTTATTGTTGTTGTTTATATGTTACTCCCAAATTATGAATCAGGGTTGGATGACTTTTTTCGTCTCTATGTCAAATAAATAAAACGTTTTTGTTCCAAAATTACAGTTAGATACAGGAACTTACAGTACATTCAATACAGTTTGGTGAAAATTTTAAAATAGTATAAAGGTTTCCAAATTCGATTTTGTTTTAAAGAAAGTATTTGTTTTTTTGTTTTGTCGTGGTGTACAAATAATGAGTGCAATGAATAGAAGGCTGTAATGTCCCGACCGATGTCTAGCCACGGCGGCCTATCTCCAGAGAGATTAGCCATCTGCGCGGGAGATATTATAGTGCACAAAGTGTGTGCGCATACACAGGTGCACTCTCTGTTCCTTTACTGCTTTCCTTTTTCCTGTTTATTGTATAATACGAGTACAAAAGCTATTAAAAATATACATTAGCAATCCCCTACTACATTATATTTTGTTCCTCAGTTCGAGTTGTTTACGATCTAACCCGGTGTCGTAAAGGCACGAACATAAGATCGCTGCAATGATAGCCAGGTTACAAGTTCATCTATTGCTAGTCGATTTCCTGTTACTATTGTGTTAACCATTTCTATACAAAGCACTGGTAGTTTAGATGAAATACTCTCTCTCTCTCTCTCTCTCTGCGTCGTATCCCTCATTGCTGAGGGTCATGACTCCATTCCATTAATCTCTCTGGAGATAGGCCGCCGTGGTGGCCTAAATTCGGCCGAGAGGAAATCATGTAGGCACCTGAAATCGGCATCACTAGCGTAGCTCTGTAATCGGCTTCAACTGTGCGTAAAATGCTAAGATAACAAACAGATCGCATTAGTTAGTGTAATTGTAGTTAAGTTCTGCTTGATAGAGTGTTCAATCACAGCGTAAGTATATTATATTCATACAGTGGGTCGACGCCCTTACAAAAGGCAGACCCAGCTCTCTCTGTATATCTCTCTCAACCAATAGTAGTTTAGTATAATAACTTTCACTACGGTATTTCATTAATATACATACGTATTGTGATAAATTGTTTTAAAAAAAAAAAGAGCAACTGCTGAGTTTCTTGCCGGCTGAACCGGTGGTAGAGCCAAACAAGACGTAACATAACAGTTTATGTATAACATGTATGTCATACATGTTATACATAAACTGAGTCTATTGAGGTTACAATCTAAACAAATAGGTTAAGAGATATAGGTATAGACTTGAGAGGTTATGGGAAACTACACACGAATTTGACATTGGAACTTTCAATACAATATTCAGTTTCAGTCACTGAATTTTGTATTGAAAATTCTGCCAGTTTCCTCCGTCCCTATCACCCCGAAGACGCCTAAGACGACGCTCTAGACGCCTCCGTCGAACGACTGTTATTAAAGAACGTGTCTCTTTAGACTGGTTCGTTACGTGTGTTTTTTGTTTATGATTAGAGTAAGTCGACAAACTGTTTAATAAATAGTTTGACGGAATATAGTACCTATTGCTATCTATTCTTGTAGCAGTGATGGCCTTTCTGAGTTATGTGCGTTTAAAGTAATTAAAAAGGTGAAGGACTGACTGACTGATCTTTCACACACCCACATCTCAAACCATTGGATAGATCTGGCTGACATTAGCATTCAGCTAGCTTTTTTGACGTAGGCATCCGTTACGAATTTTTTTTTAATTGAACCCGTAATATAGGGGTTAAATAAAATAGGGGTTTGGTATCTTTATGAAAATCGAATTAACGTGAGCAAAAATGCGGGCAAAATCGTGAAGGAAAAGGTCCTGAGGAGACCTGCATACCCGAGAGTTCTTCGTAATGTCCTTTCAACGGCTAGCAGATACGTAATAAGGCTGATTCTCAGATTTGGCGGCGACATCACTACGGTCGTCGATAAGGCGTGTAATGTCTAGATAGCCGGCGCATTAGTGTTTGCGGCCTCGCTTTAGTCCGCTGATCTCTGGCGTTATGCTTGATAAAGTGCTCACTGGGGATGTGCGTTCACCTGATATTACGAATTATCGGATGCGTTATCGAGTTATCGATTAAATATCACTTGCGATGAAAAAACTATCCTAGGAAACCTGCATGCTTGAGTAGTAAGGTGTGTCAAGTTAGCCAATTTTCTTTTGGCTCATCACTGAGCGCCTTTAAGAAAAAACTGTTTTTATTTTTTAATTTATTTGTATTTTTTTTATTTTAGGCTAGCACTTTTTTTTGTGATATATGTTTGCGCTTGACGACAATCATGCTTAATGCAAAGCAATGATGAGGTCTAGGTTGGAACGCGCTTGCCTAGAGGATGACTCTTCACTCTTGCTTTACTGTTGCCAGACCTGCTTGCGAGTGGTGATACCTACAGTCTAAAGTGGAGCGGATTTGGAGTTGATTTGAATCGCCCAAAGTCCACTACACTGAACAATTTCGGATAAGTGGATGACGGACGTCGCACACCGTTGGGAACATTTTGAGGAACTCTCATGCGTGTCCTTAGGATTTATTTCAAGTTGTAGCAAGTGATATTTAGTGAGGTATTATATATAGTGAAGTGATATTACAAGCAGAGTCCTTCCTAGCGCTTTAGTTTTACGGTACGATGCCGTGTAGAAACCGATTAGGGGTATGGACTTAATACCCTAAACAGGTTAGCCCGCTACCATCTTGAACTGCATCATCACTTACGATCAGGAGAGTGGAACTTGTGGCGGAATAAAAAAACCTTTTAAATCAAATAAGAGCTCCGTAAATGGCACCTATAAACAACTAGCTCTATCTAAAAAAACGCTTATTTTTTTGATAAGAGATCTACGTAACATAAATATGCCGAATTTACATATAAATACCGTACAATTAGCCCCCGTCTACCCCAAGCGTTACACACAAATTGTGCGTCTATCCCCCTTCTACTCTTGAATAACAAATGGCTTCATATTCTCACCTGTACCCTTACCACAAGAATTTAAAACACACTGAGTTTTATCGTATTCGAGCATCGAACACATTTCGTCAAAGCAAACTTAACTCCGTTGTTTTAAAACTCAATTTTGTGTATACATTCACAGCCAGAGCTTCCAATGGAAACGTTACAAAATTAAAAACGGTTGCGCTGAATTTGTGAGTTTAAGTCAAGGGCTCTTGGGTTTATTTTAATTTAACGCCAATGTTTTAGAACGTTTGATTACGATCAACGTAGGCTCTGTTTAAAAAACTTGTGGTAAGAGTAGTGAGCTACGTCAGAATTTCGCTGAAAACTTTTCACGTAAAAATAAGGGCTTAATGTAAGGTTGTAAAGAAATAAAATCCCTCATCCTCTGTACCTATACATAGTACGAACGTAAATAAGCTGTATTAAGAAATTGCAATGTAATGCTGCGCACAGAATCTATACTATAGACTGTAAGTTAGTACTATGACCTGAGCTGTAAGTATCTATAAAGTGAGACAGCAAAACAATGATGATTTATTTTATGTAAAGAAAACATAATATTTTATTTTTACCAAAGTTAACGGCTAGCTGGGTTTTCATGTCTTTACTAGCTGATATTCGTGACTTCGTGGTAAACCACGAAGTCACGAGTTTTTTTTATTCCAACGGGAATTCCTTAATTTTCTCCAGATCCTTAGCTAGACCCATGCCGATAATTACGTCGATCCGTTGCTCCGCTGCGACGTGATTTAAGGACAAAACAACACAAACACACTTTCGCATTTATAACATTAGTATCATATGATCTTTTCCCCATACCTATAACCAAGCAAGCCTTTATTTTATAACGAACTCGTGAGTTACTTAACCTGCATGCCCTTGCTTCTTTATTATGTTCTCTGAGTTGTGTGAAATCTGCTAATCCACACTTAAAGCGCACTACATTTTCTTGAAAAATAGACCAAGTATGTTAGAAACAATTCTACTAATGAGATTTTCTTAATACGTAGAAAAAGTTTTCGAGTATAATTTTGAACATTTCCACTAGAAAGGAGGGTAGATGTAAACACCAGCGTTGCTTCGTGATGAATTGTGACGGATGGCCCGCGCCGGCGAATGCCCTGGCAACGCTAATTAATAATCTCGCGAACATCCGTGTCTCAGCGTTTTTTGTCATAAAAATAACATCTTAATTAACGTTTTGGCGCAAAAAATAATTTCGAGCTTGAGGTTACTGCACCGCAGTTCACGGCTGTGGCTAATATCAACCTATGCTTATATTCTTAAGTACTAGGTACTAGGTAGGCCGCCCTGGCTTCGCACGCGTGATTACCATAGCAATTTATGAAGTAATACCAAATGTGGGCGCGACACGGACGCCAGCAGGGCGTTCCGAACCTTAGCCAGGGCCACGCCACCTCTTGGCGTCCGTTAAAATGCCTTCCTGGGCCTGATGTAGCCTTCAAGGCAGGCCCTAGCCGACAAAACACGGCTACAAGAAAATCACCGTGGTACAATGTTACCCAGCGCCATGCCTGGGTAATGAGGTCAGGCCTCGAAGCCCGTACCCCCCTCACGGGCCAACCGGAGAAGACCCCTGTAAGTATCTTCCAGTACCATTTCTATTCATCTCGTATTTTAGTACAAATAAATAGGATAGACGAAGACACTGGATGAACTTTTTGGAGGGTGCTCCTTTATATTCTTCAAGGCAAGCGCAATTCTTCAAGAATAACAACACAACTGTAGTATTTTTACAAATGATTAGAAGATTGTAAGAGCGATGTGCAATAAATGCCCAAAATCCTTCTATCCTTTAGCGAGACATGTAAACAATGTCTCGCCTACGGAACCGGTGTTATACAATTATCTAATTACCGCGCGTCAAACATGGCGGACAAACATGGCGGCGGCGTCACCCGGATTACTGTTTGTGTAATTTGTTGTTGGTTGTTCAACTAAGACGCCTTGCTCAAGAGATTCGGGTGCTGCGGAGTTATGATGCAAATTTCCCCTTAGAATGCTTGCTAGAGTTTGAACTGTTGCAAAATGGACGGGTTATGGAATGCAATTTATAGTAGTGTTTTTGTTTTAATCTACTACAAGTTAGCCGTTGACTGCGATCTCATCTAATGATAGGTGATGATGCAGTCTAAGATGGTAGCGGGCTAACCTGTAAGGAGCATGGCAGTTACACCCATACCCTATTCGGTTTCTACATGGCATTGTACGGAACGCTAAATCGCTTGGCGGCACGTCTTTGTCGGTAGAATGGTAACTAGCCACGGCCCCGGTCAATATGTTAGCTTATCCAAAATATCAATTTTTTTGGTTGTATTTGTTAATTATTAAGTAATATTTTATGTTTTGTTTCAGGTGAGTGCCAAGCAAATTCTTCACAACTGAAATTATTAACGGTATGTAAAATCTATCTTGACTAAGTAACTGAGCAATGATTAAATATTATGTACTTAGTAGTAATAACACGAAAAAAAAACCGGCTAAGTGCGAGTCAGACTCGCACACCGAGGGTTCCATACAAACCTGTAGTATAAATTTAAAATTATTAAAAATATTTTTACTATATGATCGAACTAAAAATGTTTGCTTTTCGAAATTTTTTCATTATCTGAGCTATAAGACGTTGCTTCGTACCAAGTTTCAAGCTTCTGAGTTCACGGGAAGTACTCTGTAGGTTTTGATTCCCTTACGAGTGTCGAAAATTTGCAGCATAATCGACTGTATCTTTTGATTACGTTGGCTTAGAAGTTTTTTTTATTCACAGCTCCAAGGGACAGTAGACCTGAGTATTTGATATAAATTTCCGCTTGATACCTCCATGCGTTCCTGAGAAGAAGCGTCTTGACAGACAGACAGACGGACAACAAAGTGATCCTATAAGGGTTCAGTTTTTTTCTTTTGAGGTACGGAACCCTAAAAACTACCCCTACCCTACAAATTGTACCTATAATTTAAATGTGAGTGGTCTAAACAAACTAAACGAGCCCTAACTTAGGGATTACTAGAAGCCATTAACGAGTTCCACTACACCCTCCTGGTTCCATCATCAGATCAGCTCCATGGAACTGAAATGAAATTATTGGGTTGTCATCGGTATCACTAATAATTAGTGAGTAGTTGGTTAAATTTTCGTCAAAAAAAACCTTTTTTATCTGACGCCTACGTCATAATAGCTGATATGCCAAATTGCAGCCGGATCCGTCCAGTGGTTTGAGCTGTGCGTTGATAGATTAGTCAGTCTGTCAGTCACCGTTTCCTGT
Organism: Erebia palarica; assembly: GCA_964035005.1. Taxonomy (NCBI): domain Eukaryota; kingdom Metazoa; phylum Arthropoda; class Insecta; order Lepidoptera; family Nymphalidae; genus Erebia; species Erebia palarica. The sequence continues at coordinate 18,579,207 of OZ035989.1, forward strand.
TATTTATTTTAACTTTACAGTACATACTCATAGGTACATTATAGGTGAAGCTAATAAAAATAGATACTTATATTGAAAAGACGTCGAGTCTTAAAGGGTATGTTTATACCCACACAACTTTGTTCCGTATAAACTCCGGTATCAAGAATCGATTTCGAAAATTCCACCACAGCTAAAAGTTTACACTTTTCAGTTGCATATAGGAAAACTTTTCGTGCGTTCCCACCGAGTTGGAAAACTGAACGGGGCTGTATTTAATATAATTTTTGTTTGGGAAATGAAACAAGAACGTTCCATATTCCTACACAGGGAAATTTTTAGAAGTATAACATTTTAGTTTGCACGTACATATTAAAACAGTTTTATATTTTCTTTTCAATTTCTTGGGTACTATGAAAAATTTACAATTCTGTGTGTATTCGATGCAAATAGACGTTATTTTAAAGTTCAAAAAGCTTGAAAAGGTCTATTTTAGTGGATTTTAACTATTTCGAAGTATAAATATAATTAATTATACTATATGATATCCGCGACTTCATCCGCGTGGATTAATTTTTTTTTAATTCCCGGGGAATTTAAACCAAGATAAAAAGCCTACGTCCATCCCCGAGTTGAAGCATACGATTATCTATAAACCAAATTTCATCAAAATCGGTTGAAAAGACACCTTCGCATTTATAATTGGTATGGATTATATTACAATGCCTTTGAATCTGACAAGTTTGATTCAATGCCAAAGATGCTTTTCTTATTACGTTTTATTATTAGCTATTTTGTATTGTGCAAATAAAATCAAAAACAAAGGCAAAGTCCAAGTCAAAAGTTATTTATATTTAAACATGGTTAGTTCCCCGTTCAGTTTTTGACGTCATTAAGTAAAGTTGTATACTGTAACAAAAGCTAGATACATATCAGGGATGTGAAGGTGAAACCTACAAAAATCTTTAATTTAAAGCATCAAGGGTTCCAGACATGCCCCCTGGCCTAAGAAGAAATCTCAAAAAACCTCAGCTGGGCAATATATTTTTTTAATCAAAATAATAAATAAGTTTTTAAGTCACGAGTAAATCTTAATATATCCAAGTTCTTTATATACCCCGCCCGCGACGTTTAAGTTTTTCCACCATAGGCCATCCTTCCTAATTTCATGGCTTTAATTTGAAAAATGTATGACTTTCATGTAAAGTTTCAACCCCTATTTTACCCTTTTGGGATTGGAATTTTTAATAGCTGTACTTTTCTATTTTTACCGAAAGCATAATACCAAGTTTCGTTAATATAACTTGAAAAATATCGTAAGAAATGTAGGACTTTCATATAAACTTTCATCCCTTAATTCACCCTTTGGGGGTCGAATTTAAAAAAATAGTGAATTACGTACTTCTTCATATTTAACTGGAAGTGCAAGTGCTAAGTTTCAAGTCTATAACTTGAAAAATGAGGAACATTCATTAAAACTTTTAACCCTCTGGGGGTGGAATTTTGAAAAACTGCGACACATAATCTTCTTTATCTACCGAAAGCCAAAATACCAAGTTTCGTTGAAACACTTCGTACAAACTTTCACACCCTATTTCACCTCCTTAAGGGTGGAATTTTGAAAAATCCTTCCTTAGTGAGCGCCTACGTTATAAAAGGAACATACTGTCAAGATTTCAAGTTTCTAACCCCAGTGGTTCAGGCTGTGCGTTGATATATAAGTCATTCAGTCAGTCAGTCGGTCAAGACTTTGAATTTTATATATATAAATACATAGATTAGGTTTAAAAATAATATAAAAGTGCTCTACATACTCTCTTCTATTTTTAACTCAACCCACAATAAAGATGTTGCCTTAATCAAAAATTATGGGACTTGCCGAAAAAGCTACAAAATTTTTACAAATATAAAAATTTATAACATTATTTCGTGTTGGAAAAATCTTACAGCATTTTAACGAGCAATTATTGTAACGCAACACTTACCTTTGAGGCTTTTGATATTTTTGCCTTATTGCTCAGTTTATAGAGTTCAATTTTGTGGTTGAACATTTTAGTACTGTTTAAGGCTTTTTGGTTTTCCCCCTTTTCGAAGGCTGAACCGGAAACGTCTCGTCAGTTAGCTGATATTTATAACCTGTGGGTTAGAGTCGGGGTGTGAATTGTTTAATGCAAGGGTTAGACTGGTACCTACTCGCTACAAAGGGTTCAAGAGAACATCAGGTAGTTTCGATCGTGAAACTTTATCTTAATTCTTAATCTTAATCTTAATATCTTAATAATATTATGAATGCGAAAGTTTGGATTGATGTATGGATGTTTGTTACTCAATCACGCCCAACGGTTGAACAGATCTGACTGAAATTTGGCACAGCGATAGATTATAGTCTGGAATAGCACATAGGCTATCCAGAAAAATTAAAGAATTCCCGCGGGAGCCAAAAAACCTCAAACCACGCAGACGAAGTCGCGGGCATTCGTAGTTAGTTTATAAATCTATGTTTCCCAATGATGTCCACGACTTTGTCCGCGTTGAATATTTTTTTTAATTCAAACGGGAATTCCTTAATTTTCCGGGATAAAAAGTTGCCTATGTCACCCTCCACGTCCTGATAATCGTAGAAATAATTAAGGATCACAAAAACTCTTCAACTTTTTAGAAGTCGAAGATGGCGTAACGTGCTCTTCGTGGTACGGAGGAAACGGTAAGGCCGAATTCGGACTTCCAAATTCGGTCACCCATCCGGTTACCGACTAGGGACAACGTTGCTTAATAATCGCAATCGACTGATATGCGCTGTCGCAACTCGGCCACTCGTCCCTCAAAGATACCTACTAATACCATCAATGCGAAAGTCCATGCTTCCGTCTGCCTATCGGGCATCACTCAGTAAGAGTAAGTAATATACAATGTTGATTTTTAAAATATTTTTTCTACGTTCAAATAAAAAAATCTTGACCTTGAAAAACCTGTGTTTTCAAAATTAAAATGTTTGTTAGTATAATAAACTTTTTCAAGTGATTTTGTATCGTCGAGTGAATCTACTACTGCTTCGGAATGTCATTCCTACCGAATAGAACCAGCAAGAAACACGTAGGTTGCTGTTTTGAAAAAAAATTGACAATTTCATTAATGTGTCGATACATAAGTAACCACTGTCCTTAACATTGCTGGAGCGAGTCAATTTCATGCTCTTTTATCATTTACGTAATGTTCAACAGTAGGCATAATAAGCTTTTTTCAGAAGCATAATTGCTTTCTTAAACTTGTGTAACAAAGTCTTAGTGATAGTCTAGCCCATAATAAAGTTGCCGATCAATAAGCTCCAGTGACGGATGCAGACGGCTGAACGGTGACAGGAAGGGCATTGTCTGGGCGAGGGTTTTGAGACTGGCTATAATGGGGGTTAGAGACAAAGTTACCCTTTGTACCCTTTACTGGGGTCATACTACCGTTGCTTAAAGCCGCGTTGTTTCAATATTGTTGACTTTCGTGTTTTAAAATTATAGTCCTTATTTTAGGGACGTCAAAATACGTAACATTAAGCTGGCATTTTTAAATAAAACTGTTTCATGCGATGGTAGTAACCCCACTGTACCATTGACTTGTGTCGCAGTAAGACTTATAATTATGAGGGCGGAATTAAGTAAACGACCCGTAATATTATTATCTTTATAGAAGACTTTAAGGATTATATCATCAATTTGATGCGTTTATGTCCTTTAATTAGCTTTTGCTCACGCAAGAATTATAATTATCATCAATCGGTTCTTCTCAGTAGAAGCAGCTTTCCGAACAGAGTGGTAGAGTCGAAACATCATAAGAGACACTTTTATGTCCTACATGAAATAAATAAATTGAATATTGAGTATACAAAAAATTAATATTTCCATAGGCAACATCTCAATTGAGGTTATAGTAATGATTGGTGCAGCTTTACGTAATAGGGCTTCAGTCAGCATAAGCGACGAGGCGCCGAAAGTGGCGTCATTCGCAAAGGCATTTATTCTTCGTCATAATTAAAACCTTAAGGCAAAGTAACAATAATTATAAAACTTGGCACGGTAACACTTGACTTTCCTCCGGCAAACGTTTTGCGCGGAGTATTTTTAAGCGCACTAATTACTTGAGGAAAGAAAGAATTCTCGTTCACCTCTGTATATTTAAGTGTTAAGCCTTCTTTGATAGTTGTTTTAAACTGGAAGGTGTAAATGTAGACTGAAGTAATTTTTTTCCACGCAGCTTATACACATTGTCATTTTATGGAACTTGGCTGAATATATCTAGCTATGAGACTTGGTAATCTTTTTCATACAAACGTTAACTAGTTGTTAATCGATAGCCTAGTGGTTATAAAGACGTTCGGCTTCGTATTCGTATAGTAGAGGTTCGATTATTGGGCACGCTCTACCTTTTCGGCAATTACGTGCGTATATATATGTATATGTATTATAATTTGTAACTTTATATCAATATTTTTATTTTTTTTATTATTTCTGCACCATCTACCGGTTGTTTCTGTAGCTATGTCCTTTTAAACCATTGGTTGCCTGGAAGAGATCACTGTAAAGCGATAAGGCCGCCAAATTGTATACTTCCTTTGTTATTAGCTAAGTTTACTGTTGTTATTGGTTTTGGTGTACAATAAAAGTTTATTCATTCATTCATTCATACGTGCGATTCAACTTTCAATTAAGTATCGGTGAAGGAAAACGTCGTAACGATAAATGAATGCCCAAGAGCTCTTCATAATGCTCTCAAAGGTATGTAAAGTCTTCCAATCCGCGCTTGGCCAGCGTGGTCGACTATGGCTAAACCCTTCTCATTCAGAAAGCAGATTTGTGCCCAGTAGTGGGCCGGTGAAGTATTGAAATGATGATGATGTACGTCAACTTAGAAAGCTCTAGTGGAACCTTTGGCCAATAAGAAAAACAGAAGAAAAAAATCTATTTATTCTCACCATTGCGCCTCACATTACAATACCTTGAGGTAAATGTTACCATTGCGCCTCCAGTACATGATCTTTAAACTCATGGTCAAGTCCTAGAGGCACCCTGATAACGCCTGTCGTCTGTGGCACAACTTGCAAGAAGCCATCACCTCAGCATAATGCAGAATGCCTTGTATTAAATTACAAGAGCATTGAGCGCTGATTTTCAACTAGAGTCCTACTCCAGGCGAGGCCACGGCTTCGTAACTAATACTATTTCTAGTACTCAGCTTTACAGTAATTTCTAATTTTTTTCTGGTCTGGCCTGGTGGGAGACTTCGGCTGTCGCTAGTTACTAGTTGCCACCCGACCGGCAAAGAAGAGCCTTTTATTAAATTTATTGATTATGATTTATTAATTCAGAATACGCATTGTTCATAACCGATTACAAACAATATTAATATTTGCCACCACATAACAAAACTTGCATCGGAAACTAATTAAAATTGTATGATTCGTGCGGTACAATGTTTTTAATAGATTAACGTGCGCTCATAAAATAATGCTCTGCAATTGTCTGCGAACGGATAACTGTCAATGAAACCGTATGTGCCTGGGCCCACATAAAAGGCAAGGGACGTGACTGACTGATCTGTCAACGTACTGCTCAAACTTGATAGTTAAGAATACTTGTCGCTACGTTCCGCGCCTCTTTAGCGGGGCTAGACCTTCAGTTACCCCCTTGCTTTAACCACTGAATACTATACCAGTGAAGGAAATCATAGTGTAGAAACTTACATGTTAGATACTTCAAGTTAATTTTGTCAAGACTGTGTGAATTCTGGCAATCTGTATGGTCTGGTGGGGGTGTAGGGATACGGCAGTTATATTAAGCCTACGACACCCATACCCCAAGCGGTTTCTACCGGAATGCTTAATCGCTTGGCGGTACTTTTTTGCCGGTAGTAAAGAAACAAATTTCAACCTGGATATCTGGTTTTCTTCCATCTTCCGTTATTCCAGGTAATTTCTGCTACGTACCCGCAAATTATGGAACCAGCTTCCATCTTCTGTGTCCCCTTATGATTTTATAGGGCTCTTCAAAGGGCTGATAAGCAAATTTCTCAAAAGCCGGCAATGCATTGGCGGTTTCTCTGATGCTCCAAATGTTCATGGGTAATCACTTAACATTAGGAGACCCGCCTGCTTGTTTGCTCGCTATATACTTATATTTAAAAAAAAGTAACACCTATACTAGATGAATATCTTTGTTTCTGACCTACCTTTCTGATTCATCGCGATCTGCAAATAGACTTCGTAGATATAATCATAAGGAGACAAGCGAAATCCCACGAAAACAGGCTTCATCAGCACGTAAACTTCGAGGCCATCCAGCTCCTTGACAATACAGATTTAGTGAAGTGAAAGTGTATTGCTAAGTGCAATACAAAGAACACAAGAACACAGTGTCTCAAATAAAACCTAGCGTAAACTAAGATAAGTCAATGGACCAATTCTTATAGATATAATTTCATAGTATAAGTTTAGGTTAAAATAATGTTACTCATTAGCTTTATTTACTCATAGGCTAGATTGTAACTTTGGTAAGGTATTAACTATTGTTAGTACTTTATGACACATAAAAAATATTCTAGGGATTTTATATGTCAGCCATTCCAATATGAAAGAAGTAATAAGGTACGTAAGCAAGGGCACGTTACATTGTTTGCCCTGTATCCGAGGCAAAGGCGGAGGCGGGGAGGTCCACTCCTCGATTTGTATACAACACACGCTGTTTACTCAGCGACGTACCATGCCATTCTCTCTAATCTCAGATATTGTGTTTGTAGGACGTTGAGCAGATTTCTAATAATAAAAACTTGGGAGTGAGTGGTTAAACTAAGGAAGCGTTTTTCGAAATACATAAAAACCATTGTTACTGAGAAAAGTTTGAGAGGTGGTAAATATAGGTGTTTTTAATGAAAATAGGTCTAGGTTAGAGCACGCTTGTCTAGAAGATGCCTAGATGATGACGATTTATTGAAATAGATACTAAAACAAACCCCGTTTTACTAAAATATAGTTAGCGCCATCAATCAAAAAGTCGTCTCTGAGCTAAGGTGCGAGTGCTTGTTTGCGCAGCTCTCACACAAACTGTCAATGTCAACGTGCTTACTATGATAATATGCTAATGCGAAGCGTCTTGCGGTCAACTTCAGATGCGACTAAATGATTGGCGCCAGTTGTATACCAATGTTGCAAATGCGACAAAACTCGGACTGATAAATAAAACAAACTATGAAGTTTATATATATTGTAACTATGCAAGCTATATGATTTGAAGCTTGCTTGTTTAAAATTCATTCGTAATCGTATGAATTAAGAAGAAAATATGATTACGATTATTAATATTATAAATGCGAAACTACGTCTGGTTATTTGTCTGTATTGTGTATCTTTTTCGGTCTATTATCAATTTAATTATTAATTAATTAATCAATTTAGTGTCCAGAGATATTCGAATATGCCATTTACAAGTTAATTATGTACATAACCTAATAAAAATCAACACACTCCTTGAAATCTCATGTGTTGGGATAAATGCTTCAGTAAGTAAGTAGCTCAGGTACTCTACGTTCATTTGCAAAAAGTTTTATTAATCTAAATTAATAAAAAATTTAGTAATTTAAAATTTACATATTAATTTTGACAGTATAGAGATTGGTTGCCTGCTTTCGTCATGAGAACAAGACATACCATTGACGACATTGAGACACATTTGACGACCTCCGTGGCGCAGTATGTAGCGCTGCTGTCTAAACGTGCGGAGGCCCCGGGCTATATCCCCGGCAGGGTCAATTTGGGTATTTATAATTTCTGAATTTTCTCTGGTCTGGCCTGGTGGGAGGCTTTGGCCGTGGATAGTTACCACCCTACTGGCAAAGACGTGCCGCCAAGCGATTACACGTTCCGTGTAGAAACCAAATTGGGGTATGAGTTTAATATAACTGCCATGCCCCTAGCAGATTAGCCCGCTACCATCTGAGACTGCATCATCACGTACCATCAGGTGAGATCGCAGTAAAGGGCTAACTTGTAATAGATTTTTAAAAAAAATCTACCACCAGTTCCCGGACTACAAAGTTCCGAACTTCCTGTAGACCTTGTTGATTCAACATCCGACTCCTTCCTGAGTCCCCCATGTCGTTTATTCGTACTGGATTTATAATAGAAATCCTTTTGCTCAATAGCTGACGTCTATCTTAAGTATATTGGATGGATAACGCGAACGACTCCATTACTTCTTTTATTGAAAAAGCGGGTACTTACCATTCAGAACGAACTCACACGGACTATACTATAATTTAAATATTATGTCATAATAGCTGATGCCCGCGACTTCAAACTATTTAATTTCCATTGATATTCAAAAAGTAGCCTATGTCTTATTCCAGATTATAATGTATCTCTGTGCAAAATTTCATCTAGATCCGTTCAGCCGTTCTGACGTGATTGAGTTACAATCATCCATACATCCAAACTTTCGCATTAATTAGTGTATATGTACGAATTTCCTGCATGATAAGCTTGATTGTCGTCGAGCGCAACCCTATTTTGCAATTAAATAGTAGGTATCTCGCTCTCACTAAATTTAACCCATTACCGGCTCACTACATGAGCATGAGTCGTTTCTCTGAATGAGAATTGTTTGGTCATAGTCCACCATCCTGGTGCCCCCACCTTTCTTCATGTCTTTCTTTATGCGTAGTGTGTTTTCCCCAAAAGAGTAGTAGTATCACAAAAACTGAGAATAGTATCACTATGGTGTAGTGATACTATTCTAACACAAGCAAAAATAAACTAACTTATTAATGCCAACTTAAAAATGGAGTCCCACCAAAAATAAATCAAGAGACGGGAATTTTAAAGCAGTTTTCCGGAAGTCACTGCCTCGTTAGACGAATGAACCCGTGTGTCGGACACCACGTGTCCCCCCCTCCTCGCTATTACACCCTCCCCTTCCCCTTTTAACCCCCAGTTCCCAAGGGATCTTTACGCCCGTTGACCCCTCAAACCTGTCGAACGCAGTCGATGCCTTTGTTAAAATTACGATATGGAGTATAGTGGTCCTTGCCGGATTCGAGGTGCAATCTTCGTTATCCTCTAGTCAACTCTAGTTTAGTTAGCTAACTTCGCACGGGTGACCTGCCTGATTACCTGTATAGTGCGGTGACAAGTCAACCAGTTTGACTATATAAAGCCGGTATAGTAAAAGTTGTATTGGTTGTATCAGTTCGGTATAGTGAAAGTTCTGTTGATATCAATAAGATAAATGTCTTCTTTATGCGTCGTTCCCTCAACTTTGAGGATTGTGACACCCCTTCGATAGCACTCTTCTCATGATGCTCTTTCATTTCTCTCTGTTTCCCGCCTCGTTGATGGCCTCGCAGATTAGTGTGTCAACTGCTTCCTTAATTTGGTCTGAACAACGACCAATAAGGACCGACCATAATAATAGGTATAAATATGAAATGATTTATTTCACATAGGACAACTTGTAACACTTATGATAAGTCGTAAGAATCTACCACCGGTTCGGAAAACTAATTCTACTGAGAAGAACCGGCAAGAAACTCAGCAGTTGCTCTTTTCATAATCTGAAAAATGTTACACTTTATTAATAATAGGTATACAATATTTACGTTACGTAACAAGTATTACAGTTAAGTAGTTTATTTATTAGGTGGCGCTACTGGTGCAATGTCTATTGGAACTCTTTAATTATTCGAGATAAAATGTATCTATATTTTTATAGTTAAATAATTTTTCTAACCGTATATATAATGTTGAAGAAAATACTCGTTTTAGAAGAAAGAAATGAAATTCAAGAATGGAATTAATTCCCTGCGATTAAGAAAAATAACGATGGTGTCAGAGACGAGGTTATAAAAGGATGCGTGCGCTGCTGCCAGGGGACCTCTTCTTTGTTATCCGTCGTCGCGTGTCGTGCTTGTGTGATCTTGTAACATCTTTTCGTATGGTATAATTAATTGCACCAGGAGAGCTTTATGTTCTTTTTTCTTCAAGTATCCTCTAGAAATTTGCAAGAACTAATAATTAGTGTGATTGGCCTCCTGTGCCGTTCTAGTTTCACATTTATAATATCTATTAGTAGGATGTTTTAAGGGCGTTATAAAACGTATCCACACTAAATATTTTAAATGCGAAAATGTGTGTGTATGTATTTCCGTCTGTATGTCTGTCTGTCTATATGCTACGCTTTAACGGCCCATCTTTTCAACCGATTTGAATTAAATTTGGTACGTAACATCCCGGGAAAGGTCAAGGTTGGCCTTCAATCACGTCGCGACGGAGCAACGTATCGACATGATTTTTTGCATGGGTATAGGTGAGAACCTGGAGAATGATATAGGCTTTTTATCTTGGAAAACATTGAAATATAGGTACTAAAATTCTACATCAATGCCGGAAAATTAAGAAGTGTCCATAAAAAAAACTTAATCCACGCAGATGAAGTCTAGTTTACTATATATACGCTATCATTATATTATTATGCTCGGCAAACTGGCAAAGTTCTCTTTACTGGGTAAAAACATCTCGAATTTATAACGTTGACTTTAAACTTTTCCCAGTTTGAAGTCACAACAAGCGCCATTTGTTTCTGATAACGGGTAACAACTACAAAAAGAATTCTAATTAATTCAACAAGATAACATTTGAAATAAGAGAAGTTACCATTTGAATAATATCTCGCAGAACAAGTTTTTTTATGTGTAAAATTCTTTACGGTTTAAAAAAAACAATACAAACTTTACAACTGAATAGGAATAAGGAAATCAGCTTTAGGTTGTTTTCAAAGTGAATTGTGATTAGAAGACTCTTTAGAACAAACGACACTAATCTGTGTCTTATTAAAATGTCGTACGGTTAAAGCGAGCTTTCTAATCGAATTAGGATTTAAAAAAAAAGTTATGTTAAACTATATAATAGTACACAGTAAATCCTTACTAATATAATATTATAAACGCGAAAGTTTGTATATATGAATGTATGGATGTTTGTTACTCTTTCGCGCCAGAACGGCGAACAGATCTGGATGAAATTTGGCATAGTGATAAATTATAGTCTGGAATAACACAGGCTACTTTTTATCCCGAAAAATAAAAGAGTTCCCGCGGGAACCAAATAACCTCAAATGCATGGTTGCTACTCAATCACGCCAGAACGGCTGAACGGATCTGGATGAAATTTGGCACAGAGATAGATTATAGTTTGGAAAAACACTTAGGCTACTTTTTATCCCAGAAAATTGCAGAGATCCCGCGGGAACCAAAAAACCTCGATCCACGCGAACGCAGTCGCGGGCATCAACTAGTATTATATACCAGTAAGGTTTTTAAAGTTTATTCAATGCATTAAGTAAATAGGAAAATAAACTCTATTATAAGATTTGTAATTTCACTAATTTCTAGAGGTTGAACTCCCGCTCTTTATATATGGAAAAGTTGGCCAATCTGTCTTTGAGCTGAATTTAATGAAATATGATACAGACATACAGAGAAGATAGAACCACGGGCATTGATAGTGATAGTGCGCTACTTTTCATTCCGGAAAATAAAGTTCTCATGGGATTTTCATTTCATTAAGTTTTTCTTCATTTTCTATCTCACTGATCTAGTCTTTATTTGACAACTAAGAAGGTACCAAATAAAAAAGAAGTTACTCTTTTGTTACACTTCAAAAATAATAGCGCAACTCGCGATCCGAGTTAAAGAACTGTTCCAATAACGATAAACCCGCGACAATCGCAGCGTATAAAAGCCGTGGAATAAAACCGGGCCGAAATAAAATTAAAGATAAAAAAGTTGGGATAAAGAAAAAAGTTTCCTAGGCAACAATGGCGCCCGCGACAAAACACATTGCCAGGATTAAAGCAGGTGGAGAAAAGTTTTCTCTCCTTTCTCGAGGCGCAGAGAGATGAGTGGAATGTCTTAAGGCTGAAACAAATAGAACGCGATGCATACCTATACTTAATGAAGTTGTCGTCTGTGTCATCAAACGGTAGATGATCGTAGGGACTTCTACACACCACGGTTTTGAAATTAAATCGTTTGATTCCAACTAGTGAGAGGTCAACCAATGCTACGCTTGCCGATGCCACTATATTAATAGCACGTTGGGACCCTAATGCCTATCGCCTTTGCCTGCACACGTACTTGTGAATAATTTCATTGCATTTCCTATGTCGTCGACGTTCCATCCACTCGTACGAAGCGCTTGGCGTCTTCATTTCTTTTTCGCATTTCTAGGGTCTGGAACACTCTACCAAAGTGTAAGCCTATAATCATTTTTTTAATATATGAGTATGAGTATGAGTCTCACTTGATGATACGTGACAATGTAATCTAAAAAAGAAGTAGGCTAACCTTTAAGACTAGCTCCTAATTAGTAACTACACGGGGATATGGCTTTTTTGATCGTGTAACTGACTTAACTGTAACTAACTGGTCTCTTACTAAACAGATGGGAACTAACGTGAACCAACCGGAAATCGCACCTAGGACCTTCCACCGCAGAGTACACCACTGCACTGGAGAGGCTTTTATTTAGTTAGTTTTTGGTTAGCTTTTATTAATGACAAAGTTGCATGAAAATAACCGGTCTCGCATAAAGTGACGCACAAGTCAGTGTAATATAACTTGTATCATATCGTATGTGTTGTATTGTATAATTATTGTGACCTCTTTCTTTTTTGATGAAAAGAGCAACTGGTGAGTTTCTTGCTGGCTCTTCTCAGTAGAATCACTTTTCCGAAACCGGTGGTCTTAACGTTTCATAAGTGACACAAGTTATCCTATATGTGAAATAAGTAATTCATCTATCTTTTATAGAAGACGCGTCAGACGTTGCAGTCGCGCGTTTTATGTGTCTCAAGCTTTAAACGGTTATACTTCATCCATGAAATCGTCTACTGTGCGGAATGTTACGTCGTATTTAAGTTTGACTGTCAGACTTAGAACGGTTTTGAATGAAAACCTTGAAGTTTGGTGGAATTTGAGCATTCCTACGACTCCGCAGTCGCTACTCGTCTGCGAACTTTTTTCTTTACTGTTTTCAGGTTTTATGGACAAGGCATGTAGGGATATAAAAATGTTATCTCTGATACGAACCGGGAAGGATTGAAACGCCTTTCCGGCATATGTTTCCTGCCACGTACAACTTCAGCACCTTCGTGGCAAGACTGAAAAAGCATCTTGCAGGCAGGCGCGCTCCTAACTAAACCTTTTCATTGTATTATTTACGCATGATTGTAGTCCAATGAAAACAACAAAAAAATATCTGATGATCTTCAAACGGCTGAACATAGCTCATAGCGTGAATCATAGCTCATAACACTTCCGACTAAGTCACTTTTCAAACTGAAAAACTAAATCAAAATTGGTTCATCGGTTTGGGAGCTAAAATGCCACAAAAAGATACACAAATACGTATATACTTTAAACTTATAACACCCCTCTGTTCGCTTCGGGGGTTAAAAATGCCATTTACTGGAAGCCATGTTTTTAAAACACCATTACCTAGAAGCCAGACTAAAACAACTAGTTTTAAGATAAACTTACTAAGATGGAGCCAATGGTAGATTAAAATCCGGAAGTTTTAACCTCATCCCATCTTATCAACCCTTGTTCTTATAAAATTTACGCTCACTTGGACGGAAAACAAAATATTTTGGACCTAAGTTATCCATGGAATCCTAACACACGCGCCAATAAAACCAATAAGAGACCAAACTGTAAGAATTGTTAAGGTAAAGTCACCAATTTAATCCGTTTGTCCTTTTTTAATGGGGAATTCTTTTACCTCCCCGTCGAAAACTTTGGCAAGCAGTTCAAAGAGTTTACAAATGGCGAACTACTTTTGGAATGTGACTGACATACCTGAAGCGGATTCTTGAGTGATTTGGATGACCCAAAGTGGTCGCTTATTGACTTGTGTTTTTCTATCACCTTGGTCACATAGGCTACTTTTTATCCCGGAAAATTAAGGAGTGCCTGTGGAAATTAAAAAACATTTGCCACGCGAACGAAATCGCGGGCTTCCGCTTGTAATTAATAAAAGGCAATCGACTACAAATGATAGCCGTCACGGCGTCATATTGTTTTGAGAACTTTAACCCATTTTCCGTGCAATTTCAAAAAGTCGAACTGTCAAACTGCTCGCTCCATACGCCATTACTTAGCTGTGGAAGTGGAAATTCGAAAAACTGCGAAAAAACTCTTAATAAATAACGCCGCTAAGAGTGTTTCTTTATTTGTATCGCTTAGAAACTGTGTGGGGCAAGGCGAGCTTATTCATTAAGTTTGAGTTTATTATTATAATTGAGTATTCAAATACACTACTTGCACAGATGAGTGAATGAATGAATGAGTATTTATACATACGGCACTTTTTTATGCAAGAGATTTACGTGTGGTATTATAAAACGACGACAATGTAACGCAAATGAAATTGAATGATTGTTTTTTCTGAAAATTCTTCCAGATTGCAGCTTAGCCTGCATCAAGCGGTCAGTCATGAATACTTGAAGCTGATCTTGCATGACCTGATCTTGGTGTGAATCATAATAAAAGCTCCAGAAAGGTTTGTTGGGAAACTAGACTTCATCCGCATGGATTTGTTTTTTATTCCCGCGGGAACTCCTTAATAAAATCTCCTTCCGGGATAAAAAGGAACCTATCTTTGTACCAAATTTCACCAATTTGCTTTAAGAGATGGGCCGTTAAAGCGTAGCAGGCAGGTAGAAAGACGGACATTTAGACAGACAGGTACACTTTCGCATTTATAATATTAGTATAGAAGTAAGAAGTAAGGGGAAATAAATAGACTAGACGAGGTCTGCGACTTCGTTTGTGTTTCGTTTAAACTATTTGATTTTCTTACGTGAAGGATAATGATACTTTTCATCCCGGGATACAGAACCGGTCAAAATCAGTTAAGCGTATGAATCGTGACAGCGTATCAGAAGGACACATTCGACAACAAAATTTATACTTATTGGTAACCAATTACATAAATTATACTAAAACCTACAAATCGGATTCGTGAAAGCACCGAAGAAGTTATTTTTATTATTCTTAGTAGGAGTTTAATAAAAAGGCTGAACAACTTTGGTTTTACACAAATTAAAATTAATGATCGATTTGTGACGGGTCCATTAAGCAAGCCCGAAACTTTTACTGAAATCCTTTTAATCCATACAGCACTAAATCTCTTAAAAAGGCTTTTAGACCTTTTCAAATAGCCAGAGACGAAAAGAAACGTTTTAAGTTATTAAATTATATTTTTACTTTGCACACTTTTTCAGTTTTTATTTTTTTCATAATTTGGATATTTTTTTAAACAAAATGATTTATTCAACCTGGCCGGAATATATCTTGTAAAATATTATTTTTATGCTCATATTATTTCCACTTCAAGTTAACCTTAATAGTTGAAATGTCAGTCAGTTAACACCTAGGTAATAAAAAAGTTTCTTACCCGTGTAATAATAACAGTAACACTTTGTACAAAGTCAATAAACGTCGGTTTGAAGTATCTCAGTACTTAGTACCGAAGTTATGAGCCAATAAAATACATGTCAAATCCCCAAAATGGTACGTATAGAGCCAGCAATTACCGTCCTCCCTAAAATTACATTTCTTATCCTGTTTCATTAACAACAACAATGTGCGACGGTCAAGAGTCCAGGTACCCTTGTGGGGTTACCATTAACATCGTGAAACCTTAAAATGTCCTAAAATATGTAATACGGATTTTAGTAATGGAGCTGGTATCAAAATAGTAAGCAAATAGTGATCTATCACATCGTCACCTCCATGGCAAACTTACGAATCTGCAGTTTTAGTGAAATCAATATTTCGATGACAAATCGTAACCGTAACCAAATGTAGTACTGAACACCGTAATAAAGTTACGTATTTCTGTCGCTGATAGTTACAGAATTCAAATTCAGTGACAGGAATACGTAACTTTACCACAGTGCTACATTTGGTATGGTTTTTCATGGAACTATTGATTTCACTAAAATTGCAGATTCTCCTCAAATAAATATTAACGGACATTAGCGATTGACGACATAAGATTTTTTCCGAGGCATGGGTGAAAAGAAATGGAAAATTTTAGACACTTATAGTTACCGACTTGGGATATTTTTTTAAACAAAATGATTTATTCAACCTGGCCGGAATATATCTTGTAAAATATTATTTTTATGCTCATATTATTTCCACTTCAAGTTAACCCTTGACTGCAATCTCACGTGATGGTTAGTGATGATGCAGTCTGAGATGGTAGCGGGCTAAACTGTTAGGGGTATGGAAGTAATATTAAACCGCTAACCCTTACTTAATCGGTTTCTACACGGCATCCTACCGGAACGCATAATCGCTTGGCGGAACGTCATTGCCGGTAGGGCTTCGGCCGTGGCGAGTGGCCGCCACGGCCGAAGCCTCCCACCATGCAAATGGTGACTTGGCAAATGATGGTTTTCAAACAAAAAGTCGCTCATGTGATCTTAATCATTCATATGTTTAACCTAAAACTGCATTATTTACTGGAGCTTAAGCTTTAACTGCAATATTAATTAATAGAGAGGATAATAAGGACTTAACTGACCGTTTTGGTAATTATTACCAACAGACAATGAAAAAATTTGTAGTTTAGTATAACTTTGGGTGTTAATCTACTACGTGCTGTCAAACCCTTTATATGGGTCAAAATCCGGACGAACGTTAATTATAACTTTACCATTTGATAACGGCTTCAATTAAAAGGTTAAATTAGAAAGCTTCGTTAAGCTTGGATTGAATCTTAACAAAGGTATAGGTATGTATATTTTTTATTCCACTACAATTTGTTTGAATTATATGAAACATTTAGCACTAAAGTCTAGGCAATAAAGCTAGTTGACCCCAACAATAATTCCTCAGGCGACGAAACTTTACAGTATGATAAAGTATCATAAGATAAACGTATATTATAAATATCCAATGGAAAATCACACAGGAAGTAAGGTTTTTTATGCTATACTCAATTGTTAAAGCAGGAAGGTACATTATCGCGTAAGCGCAGTTTAGATTTGATAATAAAATCGGTTTAAATATCGATGTTCTGCATGATTATTTCGGTTTTGAGTGTAAATATACTACCTACCTATATTATTTTAAAAAGAAATCGAGAAAATATTCAGTAATAAATATAAGGTTTTAGGTATAAATACCTACTTTCAAATGTTTTTTGAAGGATATTTTTGTGTAAGTTTTAGATCATCCAATATTAAAACCCAGCCAAATTTCATCGACTGAGGATTTAATGCGGGGGTCTTGATTCAACGAACCGCCCCGTTGCCTAGACTACTAATTGGTTTTTCAAACGGCATCGTACCAGAACGCCTAATCGCCTAACGTCTTTCCCAAGAGTTGTAAAAAATCTTAGTTTAGGTCTTCGTTATTAATTCAATCAACCATCATGCAAAATATTTAGTTTCAGAAATTTTAGTTCAACGTTGAAATGTCAGTCAGTTAACACCTAGGTAATAAAAAAGTTTCTTACCCGTGTAATAATAACAGTAACACTTTGTACAAAGTCAATAAACGTCGGTTTGAAGTACCTCAGTACTTAGTACCGAAGTTATGAGCCAATAAAATACATGTCAAATCCCCAAAATGGTACGTATAGATTCAGAAATTACCGTCCTCCCTAAAATTACATTTCTTATCCTGTTTCATTAACAACAACAATGTGCGACGGTCAAGAGTCCAGGTACCCTTGTGGGGTTACCATTAACATCGTGAAACCTTAAAATGTCCTAAAATATATAATACGGATTTTAGTAATGGAGCTGGTATCAAAATAGTAAGCAAATAGTGATCTATCACATCGTCACCTCCATGGCAAACTTACGAATCTGCAGTTTTAGTGAAATCAATATTTCGATGACAAATCGTAACCGTAACCAAATGTAGTACTGAACACCGTAATAAAGTTACGTATTTCTGTCGCTGATAGTTACAGAATTCAAATTCAGTGACAGGAATACGTAACTTTACCACAGTGCTACATTTGGTATGGTTTTTCATGGAACTATTGATTTCACTAAAACTGCAGATTCTCCTCAAATAAATATTAACGGACATTAGCGATTGACGACATAAGATTTTTTCCGAGGCATGGGTGAAAAGAAATGGAAAATTTTGGACACTCATAGTTACCGACTTGGGTTAACGTTGCCTAACAATCGCATCAATTGATGCGTCCACGCAACCACACGTCCTTTATACTTAGGTCATACTGAAAGTTTCTGGATTCTGATCAATAGGACCAGATATATTATATTTATGATACATTTATTGTTCTTCAGAGTATATGCACTCGCTATCTACGCATTTTTGCATTTGTTGGAACCATTGTGTGAAGCAATGGATACTGTCTTAAATAGGGACCTCTTCAATGGCTTCGTGGGACGCATTCACCGCCACTTCCGGGCTTGTAAATCGTAAACCTCTTAGGTTATCTTTAATTTTCGGAAACAAAAGGAAGTGCCAAGGTGAGAGGTCCAGACTGTATGGCGGATGCGTCATAAATTCCACATTTAAGGCCTTCAAATACGCATTCCCTATCTTAGCGGAATGTGCAGGCGCATTATCGTGGTGTAGGACGACATTGCTGCGAGGACGCTTTTCGCGAACTTTTCCAAACACTCTGGGCAAAGAATTGTTGTCATATCAATCTGCAGTGACTGTCCTTTTGTATTCAAGCGAAACTGTAATGTAATGTCCTGGGTTGCCGAAAAATGAAGCAACTACTTTCTTGCCGGTCCTCCGACCTTTCTTAACTCTCGTCGGCAAGTCTTCAAAAGGAAAGTGCACCCAGGTTTTGTCATCCATCGTAAATTACCAATTCCAGAAACTTTCAGTATGCCCCACGTATGTCGTACCTAGAAGTACACTTACTTATCAAAATTCGGACAAGCCCATATAAATCCAAACACCAGTACACCCTATCTGAGTCCTCCAGTTAATTCAAGTTGTTTTATTGCATCTAAGGGTGGAAAGAATCGTTATAGCGCGATTTGCATGCCCCGTGAGTGGCCTTTAGGGTGTCGCTGTCTTTATGGCGGTGACGAATGGCACGCTCGGGCTTTGAGACTCCTAATGAATGGGGAAGGTCGCTAGTCGCCCGTGGCTACTCTATATGCTTCAGGTCAATGCGGAAACAACAAAGACATGGCTATTAAAAGATTAAACCCACTGAAATATTATATTTTTTGTCCACTGAAGGTTTACGATGAAATAAAAATAACATTTTCCTAGAAAACCTTCAATGGAGATAAAATATACGTCAGAGGTTTTAATTTTTGATAGTCACTAAGAATTGGGGAGCAGAGGCCCCAAATGGCATTATTTGACAGTTCGAGTAGTATGTTTTTACGTATTTCTCAAACCTTATTACGTTGTTTAAGGAGTTCATACTCGTACATGCTTTTTGTCGTGCAGGCATCTATGAACTCCTTAAACAGATCGAATTATACGTTTGACAAACGATTACCATTACGATTTCCTTACACAATTGAAGGGCAGACCATGCCCTTATATCTTAAGGTGGAACGCGATATATCGGCCAAATTATTGCGAACACTTGGGCATGTGCAGTGATACGTGCAAGTTTAATGGCCGAGCCACTTTGGACACGTTGTTACGTGTTTCCGCCTGATATAACATGGTTTTCCTATTCAGTGTAAAACTACACTTTCAGTGAGAAATTGTGGAACTGAAATGAATCTAGTGCATTTTATTAATATTTGTATGAATATCTGACTTTTATCACAGCGCAAGTAGGTATGTAAAATTCATACAGTGGGTCTACGCTCATACGATTAAAAATATTTCACAACCAGTCAAGTAATTTTTTTTTTAGTCATCATTAAATACGTTAAAGCCGGCCAAAAGACGTTATATCCACGTCTCCTGTTAATTTTATGTTTGACAACCATTTCACATTATAGAGTGAAGTAAAAAAATGCAGAATTGCATTCGAAATCCTATACTAAACGCTCGTTTTAAAGTTTGAAAAAAAGTACCTGATTTGACTAGTTGTCAAATACCTTGGAGACCTACGGCATCACTCTAATATATCTCTCAATGATTGAGATATTGTAGGAAACTGCATATAATAGTTTGACGTGAGAGTGTCAAAATTTTGAATTGAAAACTATGTCAGTTTCCTCCGTTTCGTTGCTGTCAACCCGTAGCGTTGCTCTATCTAGACCCTTCCGTCGAACTTCTGGTAGGAAAGAACGTACCGTGTACTTTTATCATTAACAACGTCGTTTCTTTCAAGTAAGTAGATATACTTGAAAGAAACACAAGTGAAGAACGCATGTACAGTCCCACCAAATTATCTGGCCCGGTGTCCAAAATTGGAACTAATTGTTGTGCCTGTTATGTTTCTGTTTTTATTTTATTTTTAATATTTACTAGCGACGCTGTCACCGGTTCAAATAAGTTAGTGGGACTATGGAAGTATTTACTACCGGTTCGGAATTTCAAACACCCATCCATATAGACTATAGAGGTTAAAGTGAACGGTATACAAACACACTAATAAACAAAAGGTCCAAGTCCCACCCGTTAATTAACCCTTAACCGACGTTTTCACATCGCACGGGGCTAGCGTCACAAAACATCTTGGGGTCTCGCTGACCGCGGGCCCGCAAACTAGGCGCCTCGGTATTTATTGCCACAATAACCCTATTAATTCACTCCGACTGCAAGTCTGGGTTTCGGGGTAATTTCGACCGCTGCTCGCGTGCTAAGCAATTTACTTTATAACACTCATACTATATTGTCGTTCTATTTATACTTACCTACTTAAAATTATTTTTGTAGGTAATAATTATTTGGTTCCTTTTCGCAATTTCAAAGCTCACAACAACTCGACTGTTTTCCAAGTCTTCCCATCTCTCTGTCTCCCTCTCTCTTTATGCATCGTATTCCTTTTAGTAAGGATTGAATAAAAATGGAGTAAATGCGCAGTGGTGAGCGCAGTGGTCTTCCCGGGTGGACGCTCCAGGGTTCAATTCCCGACAGGGTCAATTTGGAAATTTATATAATGTCTTAACTTTCTCTCTCTGAATATATTGTAACATTCTTTATAAAACTAGTGAGCCCGGCAGACTTTGTCCTGCCCTGAACCTCGAACTCGATTGCAGCGCCGCCTACCAGGTCCAATTGTGAATATAAACCATCCCGGGGTCCACACACACAAAAAAAATCATCAAAATCGGCTCATCCGTTCTGAAGTGATAGGCTCACATACATTCGGCAATTGATTTTTATTTATATAGAAGAAAAAGATATTATCAGCAACTACTGAGTTATTTGCCGATTCTTCTCAGTAGAATTTACTTTCCGAACCGGTGCTGGAGCCTTGACATTTCATAAGAGGCACAAGTTATCCTATGTGAAATAAAAAAATCATTTCATTTCATTTCTTTGGTCCGGAAGGAGGCTTCGGTCGTGTCTAGTTACCAATTTTAATATAAAATAACCAACATCAGAATAAAACACGTTCGGTCAGATATAAGTCATTATCTTAAGACCGATACTTGAGAACTAGTTCTTAGCTCATGTCGGTTCATTAAAACACGACCTGTAGTAGAATAAAAAAGAGTATACCCAATTAACATTACTTCAGGGGGGTTACTACTGTCGCTTAAAGCAGTATTACTTCAAAATTACAGTATAATGTCATGTACCTTGACGTCCCTAAATTGGAATTATAGCTTTAAAACAAGAACGTCAACAATATTAAAACAATACGGATTTTAGCGATGGTAGTATGCCTCCAGAACTTTTTATTTGAGTACATGTTCTATTCGCCCTTTCATATCGTGGAGTGTACCCAATTAGGCTTAACCTTTTGATTAGAGGAAAGATTCGGCCCACTCGAGTTTTAGTGAAATTATTCCACTGAAGTACAAACAGGCAAGGTCACTTTTAATTCTATTGATAATTTGGACGTTGCTTTTTTAGCAATCAGTTTTGATAATTTTAGATTCATATTCATTTATTTTTTTTATTTATTAGACTTTTAACAAGTGCTTTTGAATAGTCGAATGAATCTAGTAAGTAGATTTGACATTTGGAACAGAATGAGTGTATTTAATGTTATTGATAATTGATTGACTGCTGCTCCACGGGGAAAATAGATATATCAATGCATATGTCGTTATTTTCTGGGCGAGCAGGTGCGCTACTATCACCGCTCAAAACAGTATTATTTTAAAATTGACATTTTAAAGGATAAACCTTAACTTCCCTAACATAAGGATTATAATTCAATTCTTATATGAAATGACAGCTTAAAAAAGATAAAAATAATACTGCTTCATGCGATGATGGTAACCCCCCAGGAGGGCCCCAGGACGGACGGCAATTTGTTTTAGGTTGAGTACTACGTATATGTGGGTCAACGTAAGGCTCGCTTGTTTAATGTCATCCCACGTACGGGGTCACTTACGTGCGTGGTCTCATGTTTATTTGTAATAGAAAATTGGAGTCGCGAATATTGAATCATAATAATTATGTATTCATTTTCATTTACGTCGCTATCCCACTACTGAGCACGAGTCTCCTCTTAGAATGAAACTAGTTTGGCCGTCAGTCTACCACACTGTCCAGTGGCCAAGTGCGTCATGTAAAACTGTAAAAACCATACTGTTTTAAGCGTCGGTTGTAAGCCCACTGCACCTATTCCGCTATACAAAAAGTTCAAACCAAGATATGTAGTGAGACTTTAAAAACAATATTTGCATGGCAACATTGAACAAGCGGAACAGATGTTGTATAAAATGAAAAGCCGCATTGCAACAAACGACCAAACCACAACCAAAACGTCCTTTTATTAAGTAAAACGCCAAGTGAACGAAACAAACACGCCGAAATGCCGCCTAAGTTTCATTTCGACGCTTTAATTTCAAACCTTTGAAGCTGAATATAACCTTTATTGCTTTTGTAATAAAGGCGTGAGTGGCATTACATCAACGTTTTTCAGTTGCCGTTTTAATCTGATGGTTAAAGGCTGGACGTACAGAAAGCGTGACGGCAGGACGTCACCCAGAACGCATATTATGCTTTGTAAGGTTATGACTAAGTGCTGTCTTTCTATTATTATGTGATAATGTATACAACCTGCACTGGGCCCTAATGCTGTCGGTCCCGCGCCTGATCTCTCTCCTATCCTATTGGATTTTCCGTCCCATCGGCCTATGAGAGTAACGGGAATAGAGAGTGCTGGCGTTGCGTTGGCGCACACAATTGTGTAATTTAATACTAACGCAAAGATGGCTAATCATTCTGGATTCGTCTGCCGTGGCCGAAATTCGGTCGGGAGGACATTACAGCCTACAATTTTTGTCAACTAACACGGTTGGCTAGTTCTTATCACGCACTGTTTGCCCAATCCTTTATATTATAGCGTCGAGGACGCAGTAGTACAGTCAGTTCTGTGCCTGTTTTGGAAGAGTCCAGGCAGGATATTACGAAGCCGCAGCGTCAAACGCATTCGCTGTTGAAAGCTTAATGAGAAATAGTGGAATAACACCGCCTTTTTGCTAGCTTTTTGATATTGGTTTATTTGTCATTGGATGTTCAGATGCGTCTTTTTCTTAAAATAACTTAGTAGTACAAAAATAAAATATATTTTACCATAGAACATAGTGTATCAGTTTGTATAGTTAAGATGGACCTCAGCTGGAAATCATATTCTCAAAATAAAGTAATTAGGGAGCAATCGTGGTACCTGTCCTTGACATCAAGACGTGCCGCTAAGCTCTAGCCGGTGCGATGATGTGTAGAAACTGATATACGAGTAAATGCCATACCCCGAACAGGTTAGCCCTCTAATATCTTAGGCTGCACCATCACTGACCACCAGGTGAGATCGCAGTCAAGCGCAAACTTGTAAAAAAACATCAACATAACCAGTAAGGTCATCGAACGAACTCACTCAAACGTAAAAAAATGGAATACTAATTAAAAAGTCTTCCTCTTTTTTGTCACAAATAAAAACATACTCATCCAACCGTTGCACTCTCTACAAAAAGTAGCTCAACCACATTAAGTTCCTAGTTAAGATAAGTACCAACAAGAAACTTAGGAAGTAAAGTCTAAACAGGTGTCCACGTTAAACTCGCGGAAGCGGGATGAAAGCCTGACTTCTACAGAAGGAAGGTATTTGTCTTCGCTCATAAGCCGCGTCCTTTAATAAATCCTTTAAGAAAGTCCTTTAAGAAATTTAATGAATATTTACTGCTTGAAAAAACTGAAAATATCAGTTACATAATGTAAAGATAATATAGAAGAAATTTTATTTTAGTGAAATCTTACTAAAATTATAAATGCGAAAGTTTGGATGATTGATGGATGTATGGATTGTGGATGTATGGATGTTTGTTACTCAATCACGCCCCAACAGCTGAACGGATCTGGCTGAAAGGATCTGGCTGAAATTTGGCATAGAGATAGACTATAGTCTAGAATAGCACATAGGCTACTTTTTATCCCGGAAAATTAAAGAGTTCCTGCGAGAACCAAAAAACCTCAAACCACGCAGACGAAGCCGCGGGCATTCGCTAGTTAAATATATATTTTTCGGCTTGCTATTTCTTTTAAATAGTACCTTAGTAAGTAGATCCTTGAATGTACGATTGGCGCTTAGCTCGAGATAGCGCCATATAGATACTATCGCGAACGCGTCCGCTACCGCGCCGCTAGTTAACGTAATCAAGCTCTAAGGTGCTACCCTATATGGCATGTTATCGGACAACTCTCTTCCCGATACAGTAACAAGATAATTGAACGCGTGCTTGGCCCTCTCTAGCCGGTAACGTAGATACAAACAAGCAGTCTTCGCGGAAAGTGGCGTAGAATAAAGCTACTAATGTAGTGGGAATCTACGAGGAATCCAGCAAAACGGTTTTGTGTTTACTTTATGTTGGTATTATAAGTACATTAGATTCAAAGATTTTAAAGTCAACTAGCTAATGCCCGCGACTTCGTCCGCGTGGATTGAGGTTTTTGGTTCCCGCGGGAACTCTTTATTTTCCAGGATAAAAAGTGCCCTATGCGCTATTCCAGACTATAATCTATCTCTGTGCCAAATTTCACCCAGATCTGTTCAGCCGTTGGGACGTGATTGAGTAACAAACATCCATACATCCATTTTCGCATTTATAATATTAGTAAGATTATAAGGTACATAAGATTCAAAGATTTATAAGTCAATATTTTAAATAGAAGATGCCTGCGACTTTGCCCGAGTGCATTAACTTTTTTAACAATTCCGTTGGAGCCGGTAAGGGTGTGCTATCACATACACACGTTATGATTTTTACAGTTTGATTCCACACTTCGTAGAAACAAAGTTACTTTCGGTTTAATATTTTTATGTTATCTTGCATCGACGCGGCTCTTTTCTGTAAATTACTGACCATTACTGAGAATAACATGGAATTATACAAAATGTTCAACACTAACTATGTCTCTCCATCTATACTATAGAGATAGAGAGAAAGAGTGTGTCTCGTATTTTTGTCTTCGCTTTTCATCGTGCCAAAATAGAACTATGTATGTTCTAAAAATTTATTCATAAAATGTTTTTGTGTGCCGAAAGCCCGTTACAAGTGCCAAGGTCAACTTATTTTACTTCAGCTCCAAAGTGTTTACGGTTAAAACCGCGAACAAAGCATTTTGTGTTCATGAAAAAGTCATGAGTGTGTACTTGTGTCTTAAAAGCCCCAGTAAGTATAATGTCTGTATTTTCTTACTTTTATCTAGGTACTTTGTAAAGTCAAAAAGATAAATTCTAACAAGTAGCTCAGAAACAAAAATAAACGCTGTAAAGTTACACACATACTCTCTGGAGTTCAAGACATTTAAAACAACATACAAGAGATAAAACCTCTATTTATTCAACGCTAAGAAGCTGGTGGCATAACAAAACTGCGTATCTAAGAAGAAAGCTCAAATATTCCTCAGGAAGTTAAGAAAATTCTAGAAGAAGTTCAAAAGCAAATATAAATATCAAATAGATACTTATTTCACAGCTTAAGTACGTAATATTATCCTTAAGAGCGTATCTCCTTAAATAGCCGGTGTTTATGTTATAATACTAACTTTTACCCGCAGCTTTGTTCACGTTAGGTTAGATTTTCATACAAATTTCAAAGCTCCTATTTAATAGAGATGAATTTTCAAAAATCCTTTCTATGCCTACGTCATAATAGCTGTATCTGTATGCCCAGCCCAATCAGTCAAGTGGTTTGAGGTGTGCGTTGATAGATCAGTCAGTCAGTTAGTCGACTTTTCCTTTTCTATATTTAGACGATTAAGGTTTATGCTGGGTCTTCTTAGTAGTATCGACAATAAGCACCAGTGGTAGATTCGCTTAACGATTCAAAAGCACTTGTAAAAGTAGTAGAAACGTTTGAAATTTAAACAAAAATTAAACGCCGTCGAGATAACGCTCAAAAACGAAAACTTTTGACATTCAAAACAACACACAGGAGATATTAAAATGACAATTTGTTAACCGCTAAGTACGAGTAGGCAACAAAACTTGAGCTTACGAACATACCTAGATAACGATTGCTCCCTGTATCATGCCCGGGGCGCGGGCCATTAAGACAATTTATGTAGACGTGTTGTTTGGAATTTACTTTAATGCGAATCCACACCGCAGTCTGATTAATCTGCACACAGACCTTTATTGTTAAGGGGTTGACTCACTCTGTATTTAACTGCTTTGAAGTGTATCAAAATAATTCATACAAGTGCTCTAAGTTACTAGCATTTAGTTACGATTTTACTAAAGTTGATAGCTTCATCTTTTTGCTACATTTTGTTACATAAATTATGTCTGTTTTATACAAAACTAGATGATGCCCGCGACTTCGTCCGCGTGGTTTAAGGTTATAATTTTATTCCCGCGGGAACTACTTAACTTTTGGAGATAAAAATTTGCCTATAATTATAGTGCGGATTAGCAAGCTGAAGTGGCAGTGGGCAGGTCATATCTGTCACAGAACCGATGGCCGTTGGAGCAGACGTGTTCTGGAGTGGAAACCGCGTACCGGTAAGCGCAGTGTAGGACGACCTCCAGCTCGCTGGTCCGATGACCTTAAGAAGGTTGCGGGAAGCGGTTGGATGAGGAAGGCGGAGGACCGTGTTTGGTGGCGCGCTCTCGAAAAGGCCTATGTCCAGCAGTGGATGCATACGGGCTGATGGATGGATAGATGGATGAATTAGAGTGAATGAAGATAAATAGCAGCCCATGTCCTTCCCCAAGATGCAATCTACCTCTGTATACCAATTTCGTCAAAAGTAGTTGAAAAGATGGGCCGGGAAAGCTTAGCAGACAAACAGACAGACACACTTTCGCATTTATAATATTAGTATGAATTATTTCCGAATACGATTCCCGATCTTCTTCTAGGCTTCAATCAAAGATTTTTTCCTGACATAATTTGTCACTAAACTAGCGGCACGCTATGATGGCCGGTTTGACGTTTGTCCGCTCATGAAGTTCCGTATTAATTGATAACGACTTTGAAGGAAATAATTGTATTACTTTATTGACGATAGTGATGTGCAGAGATTCATAAATTTTATCGAATGTAGTTTTAGGTTTAGGACTCAAAATTTATTTATTAAATTGATTTCTTAAATGTATACAAGTGTAGAAAAATCAGTTTGCACCATTTAAGGGGTGAATGTACTTGTGAATATGAACAATTTTCACTATGTGGACAAACCTCTGAAATCGCAAAAAAATATCAATAAATTTTTAAAAATGGAATCTAATACGATCGTCACATAGGATCGCTGGCTAGCACAACTACTACCTCCGGCAAACTCGCGTCAATGCTCAATGCAAAACAAAGCAGTTTAAAATAGATAATATTATAGAAAACGAACATATAATTATTAATGTATGTGATGATAGCAGTGACGACAGTGAAAATAGTAGTATGGACGAATCTGATTAATTATGGCCTTTTGTGGCACCTTTTTTGGTATCTTTTGTATTCATATGTTTCTTGTGTGCATATAAAGTATGTATATTCATTTTCGTTCAAATATTCAGTTCGTTCAAATAAATTAAATAAACATATACATTTTTGTTTTATTAAACCTATTTAATCAGGTACAAAAACAAAACTTAATTGTTTTTTGTTCGAGAATAAATTGACATTCCACATCACTATTGTAATGTGTCAAACCGGCCATCATAGCGTGCCGCTAGTGTAAAACAACGTTATTCTGCTGTTGATATAAATCAAACAAAAAATAATGCACCAATAAAAAACCTACATAATAACAAAATTTTGGGTTGCTTAGATACATGGGTATATTACAATACCATACAATATGCTTTGTAGCGGATTTTTATCATGATTTATTTTAAAAAAATAGGGTCGTAGGACAGGAGGAGGAGGCACCTAAAGACATTAAAACAAATATTATAAATTCGAAAGTTTGGATGGGTGGATGAATGTTTGTTACTCAATCACGCTAGAATAGCTGAACAGATCTAGATGAAATTTGGCACAGAGATGGATTATATTCTGAAATAACACATGGCTACTTTTTATCCCGGAAAATTAAAGAGAAAAAACGGAAAATTATCCCGTGGAAACTAAAAACCTCAAACCAGCTAGTTTTGAATAAGCCAAAAATAAACAGCCCGTTATTCTTAAAATATGATGATGAATGCTATATACTATATTTGAACCCTTCACTTCAACTGCAATGAGTAGGTAAGTGAGTTGGCACCCTTATAACCGCTATACACTACTTGCCATCTAACCTCACTCTACCCTGATTAGCAAGCGGTGTCGAGGCAAACGTCTTATTCCCCTACGTAATCTATACAATACTTTTCGTGAACCAAAGATTAATGTCTCACCATTTTGTTCCAGTTTACTCTACACACGGCTTAAGTTAGAAGCGACCTGCGATTCCTTCTTCTGAAATTTAATACCTACTTTTTTTATATACGAAATCTTCGCATAGAAACGTGTCGCTGAACAATGACTACGTCGCGGTGTCACAATCGTAATTTTTTTCAAAAATGCACAAATAGTAAAACTTACATACATCACAAAAAATCAAAGGTAACATAGGTACTAGGTACTGTGTCATAATAAAAATTCATACGGTATAATAAAAAGTAAATACACTATTAAGAATGAACAAATTGACTTTATATAGTAATTTTTGTGTACTCAAAGGGAGAAGACTACAACGCACTTGGGTATCGTGGTGTCTATTGCCTACACTATTCTCATTCTTAGAGCAGACACGTGATCAACAGTAGACCAGCGATGGGCTGAGATGACATTATCAGCTCACCGCAATTCTGATAAGGGTCCATACTACCAACATTTAAAGCAATACTTAAGCAATATTACTCCTAATGACAGTTTGATACTACATATTTAGACGTCCCTAAAATAGGGATTGTAATTCTAAAATAATGAAACAATATGGCTTTGAGTGTTGGTAGTATGGCCCAAGTTCATCTAAACCTTAGTTTCGTTTTATTATTTGGTCTAATTTGCTTCACGCTGTCGCCTATGAATTAAACGGTTTTATAAATCGCTATCGCCTACGAATTAAACAGTTTAATATACCCGAGAGACGTTCGCGAAATTAATTGTTGCGTTTATGTCGCGCGCACACCCCACGGCTTTGCTTTGAAAAATCATCTCCTATTGTACATAACTGCCTCGTTGGTCTAGTGGTTAGCATGTTTGACTGCGGCCGACGAGGTTCCGGGTTCGAGTCCCGGGTCGGGCCATAATTAAGTATTGAGTT
Organism: Erebia palarica; assembly: GCA_964035005.1. Lineage (NCBI taxonomy): Eukaryota > Metazoa > Arthropoda > Insecta > Lepidoptera > Nymphalidae > Erebia > Erebia palarica. The sequence continues at coordinate 18,609,075 of OZ035989.1, forward strand.
TTTCTGTCTAGAAATTCTCAGTACTAGCCCGGAGTTAGGAAGTTGGTGGTGTTTCACCCCCGTGCTTCGGAGAGCACGTTAAGCCGTCAGTCCCGGTTATTATCACTAACATGATAATGGTCGTTAAATCCCGCCAACCCCCATTGGAGCAGCGTGGTGGGTGTAAGCTCTAATTCCCTCTCTCCCATGAGATTCGAGGCCTGTGCTCAGCTGTGGGACGTCAATAGGCTTGTGGAGGTGGATTGTGCATTAGTTAGATTTATAGGTACGAAGCCGATTTTGGAGTACCGTATGAACAAAGGAACATCTTTTTATGACTACAAACTTTCCTCAAGACCGTCTACCTTCATATCAATTTAAACTGACCTTTTTTTAATCATGATGGTAGTAGACTTGCTGTGGCCAACAAGCAGCCATACTGCATGTACAGGTCCGGATAATGAGGGGACTTCTCCAGGAGTCCGGGATGAGCCCTATGGGCGTTGCACAAGGAAGGCAAAGATGCGTTCTTAAGAGATCTCGGAGCCTCCCAACATGCGTTAAGGTCGGCCAACGAGGGGGTTTTAGTAGGTAGAAATCCTACATAACCCGATTTCCCCCCAGGAAGTCGGGTATCTTAAGGAGATTTCCCCCCCGTCAATAAAAAAAAAGATGGTAGCGGGCTAACCTGTTAGGGGCATGGCAGTTATATTAAACCAATACCCCTATATTACTTTGGCATAAAAGATAAGATGCTCAACGTGCTAAGGCCCCATCCTACATCAACGATAAACGCGACAACGTGACGCAACAGTAACAAATAGTAGCTGATCCTTCACGTGGCCTACGTTGGACGACCTCCGTGGCACAGTGTCTTAACGTGCGGAGGTCCCGGGTTCGATCCCCGGCGGGGTCAATTTGGGAATTTATAATTTTGGTCTGGCCTGGTGAGAGGCTTCGGCCGTGGCTAGTTACCACCCTACCGGCAAAGACGTGCCGTCAAGTGATTTAGCGTTCCGGTACGATGCCGTGTAGAAACCGAATAGGGGTATGGGTTTAATATAACTGTCATGCTCATCACTTACCATTAGGTGAGATCGCAGTCAAAGGCTAACTTGTAGTGGTTAAAAAAAAATTGCCGCGTGGCTAAGTTTGTCACTCTCCATGGAGTCATATTGCGTAGCGTTGCATCGCTTTGCTTTCGTCGCTCAACTAGAAAACGGGTAAGAAGCACTGTTCGCCGAGCATCTTTTGAGTCTCCTCCGTTTAATCTCAATTTCAACCTTATTTCTAAGTGGATAAATAATATATTTCCATTTGTTATTTAGTAATATTATAAATGCGTAAGTTTGGATGGGCGGATGGATGTTTGTTACTCAATCACGCCAGAATGGCTGAACGGATCTGGATGAAATTTGGCACAGAGAAAGATTGTAGTCTGGAATAATAGATAATTCCCGTGGGAAACAAAAACCTTAATCCACGCAGACGAAGTCGCGAGCATCGGCTAGTTTGTTATAAAAAGGCACCATTCCGTCTGTTAGCCCTTAGCGTTAACCCTTAACATGTGATTCGATTATAGATTGCTCGCAAGTGTATTATATCTTCAACTGTACACTTTAATTCCTCGCTTCGAGTAACACGTACGAAGCCGCACTAAAGCAGGGCTTATAAAGGGTCGGCCTATAAAGAACATTAAAGCGGCGCTAGTTGGCATCACCCCCCCAACCTCCCCTAAACCAGGCGGAATAGCAATCCAACATGACCTGTATTAGACTACTATTAAAATCTATACTAATTTTATAAATGCGAAAGTTTGGATGGATGTATGGATGTATGGATGTTTGTTACGCAATCACGCCCCATCAGCTGATCGGAACTGGCTGAAATTTAGCACAAATATAGATTGTAGTCTGGAATAGCACATAGGCTTTTTATCCCGTAAAATTAAAGATTTCCCGCGGGAACCACAAAACCTCGATCCACGCGTATGAAGTCGCGGGCATAAGCACTAGTTGATGCCCGCGACTTCGAAGTATGGATTTCTCACCATTTGCAGCTTTCATTTAACAGACACTAAAAATGTATTCGTAGCTGAAGTTTGATACTATTTAATGTTTTGGTATGTATTGTGTATTAGCTACACATTGTAACATTCTTTTTTCTTTTAAAAAAGAGCAATTGCTGCAAGCATAAAGATATAAAGTAAACAAGTACAGAAAACAAAGTGAGCAAGGGCGGTCTTATCACCAAAAGTGATCTCCTCCAGACAACCCATCCATTATTAATCTTTAAAAGGAGCGGGATAGTGTAACAACTTGTGATTATACAATAGACTACATAAATAATTGTGAGGAAGTTCTTCTCTCTGGAGCCCTCACCATCGGCTGCTTGGGTCCTTAAGGCCCCGCAGTAGGTGGAAGTTTTATAGGATTATTTTTAAATGTATATATTTTGTGTAGTATTTTTATATATTATTTTATAAATAATTTTATAAAAATCTGTACAAATAAATGAGAGATAAAATATTACGCGTGGACACATTAATATTTATGGATTTGTATTTTAAAATAAATAAAATTATATGCCGAAACCAGTTTTTAACTTGGACTTATTAAGATCTGCCGCCTATAACATTACCCCCCAACCCCCTAAGTATATCAGGCGGAATAGCAATCCAACATGACCTGCAAGACCAACACTTCATTACCAACCTTCGAGCAATAATTTTAGTTAAAGACCCATCATTTTTCCTCGGACGGCTCTAACACATTGAACGTTTAAATTATGTAATTTATTTTCAAGCGATTTTGATGACTGTGCACTGAATATAAGGTTGCTATTAGATTGGTTCGTGCAAGTGTAATCACGGCGCTTTTAAATGTGCTGGAATCGTATGAATTCCGTACAGTGGTTTACTTTGTACAAGTAGGTATCTAAAATGTGTGTAATTTTACATCTTCCATTAGGTTTCTATATTTTTATTAGTAATGGATGTCATCAATTAATGGGTTCAATGTCGCTAAAAAAATTAATACTAAATGATGCTTGCAACTTCGTCCGCATGAATTCAGTATTTTATAATTCCCGCAGGAATTTCCGGAATAAAAAGTAGCCTATGCCCTTCCCCGGGATGCAACTTATCATCAAAATTTGCGACCATATCTCGGATCGTGCGTCATTACTGGTAACTAAAACTGGCTCTAAAACTCTTCAGGCACAGGAATTTTGGGCACATTTTATTTCTAATCTTTCCGAACGCTGCATACTTAATAATTGTTAATTAATAATACGTCAAACAGGTGAGTTACAGTATCAGCACCAAAACTTTTGAATGAATATTTTGCATTGAAAATATTGATTTGCACTTTCATCGAAGTAGATCTAAATGGTTTAATTTCCGTTCGATTTTTAATACGCTTCACGATAAAATTGGTATCTATTACGGCCACTCAATAGCTACTCTATAGTCTATTCCAACAGATGTGACCGCACCCCTGACGCTTTACATTTCGGATTCAAATCCAGATTTATTTAAATGGGCGAACCTTTGATTGCAATGGCGAAAGCTCGTTATGTGGCACACTCATCACTGCGCACTACATAGGTCTTATTCACCTAAATTTAAAGTCGTAAATCGTTCGGAGCAACTTGATCAGTTAAGTTGGTATGTAACCCCATCGGTTTAATAAGAGGATGAAAGGTTTCAATGATTGTTTCTTTTTTTCGAAGCAAGTGCTTCGGTCTCGTTTGATATGATAATTGTATTAATAGTATAAAAATGTGATCGTGTGCACGCATTTTGATATTCGGCTGCTTTTGTCTTTTATTAATTAAGCTTTTACCTGTAGGTACTGTTACTTATTCTGTGCTTTTACAAAACCTTTAATCCACTAGTAGGTTTTACTCCCGCAAGTCGCTTAAATGAGTAATTTACGAAATGTAAACACTTTTACAAGTCGCGAATCGTATGCAAATATGAGTAATGTCAATAACTTACCTCGTACGCTATAACTGCGTAAAAACTTACAAGTGTACGGCCAGTTACTGCGGCCTTTAGATTAATTCATTCTTCAATATTTATTTTTAACATCATCAATACATTGATTCTATAACATACAATAGTGCTTTGTTCTATAGTGGTTTAGTTAAAAGCAAATAAACTCGCCGGCATATTTAGCGGAACATAAAAAAGGTCCATAATTAAAAAAATATGGTTTTATTTTAAAATCTACTTACTACACTTCTTTTGTTATGTAAAGTTTCATTTGTTTTACTTATAATGAGACCACATTAAGAACAGATTTTGCGAGCAAAGGCTATTTGTGAAAAATGGTACATTTTTTAACTTTTCATGTAACCGGGAAAAGTGAATTTAATATTAAAATAACAATTAATGAAATTAGAAAAATGGTGATTAATATCGCGTATTTCCTCCACGTGCTCTTATTAAAGTTTCTACCCGTCTAGGCATACTGAGAATGATGTTATCGATGGTCTCCTGAGATAGTCTCCGCCATTCCTCAACTACGGCGATTCGCAGTTCTCCCACGTTGGCAGGAGCTGGAATTCTGGACTTAACTTTTCTTTTCAGCAAGTCCCAAACGTGCTCTATTGGGTTCATATCCGGTGATCTCGCCGGCCACTCCATAACAGTGATATTCACCATTTTTCTAATTTAATTAATTGTTATTTTAATATTAAATTTCACTTTTCCCGGTTACATGAAAAGTTCAAAAATGTACCATTTTTCACAAATAGCCTTTACTCGCAAAATCTGTTTTTAATGTGATCTCATTTTAAGTAAAACAAATGAAACTTTAAATAACAAAAGAAGTGTAGTAAGTAGATTTTAAAATAAAACCATATTTTTTTAATTATGGACCTTTTTTTATGTTCCGCTAAATATGCCGGCGAGTTTATTTTGCAATTTACTATTTTTATTTAATTTCTTTTTTTGTTTTAATTTAAGAATAAGACAAGATTTGCTGAAATCCCACGGGATCAAAGTCGCGATCAGTTGCTTATCTAAAAAAGCAAAATAAGAAGCAAAATAACATTCTTGAATGAAAATCTATTCACTTATTCAGCTACACGGAACTCATTGAGCAAATTACAAGAGGAAAATAAAATAAACAGACCGTTTTAATTGTTAGTTGAATTAAAAAGGACCGGATTCAGAGGAATCGCATTCGGTGGAAGTCGACTGCAATAGCGGCCGCTAATGGCGGGGAGGCTGGGGTAAAACGGATCCCCGGACACTGCGACAGGTTTTTGATTAACCGAAAAAAAAATGACTTCGTGGGATTAATTAATGCAGGTATGTAAAATGACGTTGTATAGGTTTCAAGCTTGAAATGGAGTGATTTAAACCGATTTTTGCTGTAGTGGATTTTCTAATTAAGATTTGTCACACAGTCCTTTTTTTGTGGACGTTAATAGACATACGTTTCAGGGGCCATACGGCCAACGCATAAGTTCATATTATTTAATTATTGTTGACTTTCGTGATATAGAATTAAAGTTCTTGTTTTAGGAACGTCAAGGCACGTGACATCAAACTGTCTTTTTGAGTAATATTTTTAGATTATGCTTAATCTAATTAAAAGTCAATATTTACACATGCATTTCATTGAAAAATCTGCATCGCACATTTTATATGAAAAAAGTCATCTGATTTTCTTAACAAAATTTTGTTCCGAATTTTCAACCACTATGAAATTAAAACTGAAAAGCGAGCCAAAAGAACTTACTAATCAAGTACTAACGACTCATCGGAACCGAGAAAACGGTGCAAACTTCATCGATATCTCGCATAATTGCACCCCTAAAGCGGGACTATATTAAAATCTCCCACGGAATGGAAGAAATTTCGCCGCGTCTTAATAAGGAGGGCCGAATATTCTAGATATCAGCGAACTGTTCGAATCGCCAGACTTCTTAATGAAATTTTCGGATTACGACTCGCCCTATCTCGTCTTCCTATCTAACACTCCCGTTACTGTATAAGCACGTCCCGCTCTCTTTGCGCAAAGGTGCAGTTTCAAGTTTTATGTGAAATTTATTCATAACGTTGTAATTTATCCTTGAAGAGTAAAACGCTTGGTAATGGGGAGTCGGGATAATGTTTTCGTGTATTATTATTAGCGGATTCAGCTTTCACTTTGCACTTATAAGTTATCGTTCGTATAAATAAAACGGGAGAGTTCTTAATTCATCGCCGGAATTTTAAGAGACTCTGCTGGGCACAGCTCCCTTAAGCAAATGAGTTTGCTTATCTATTGGATTACCCTTAATTTTTATATGAATTACCAGTCCTGATACAATTTCCAAAAGTTTAATAAAAAAGCTTATTGTACAAAAATATTACACTGAACAAAAAACGAGATATGTTTTTCATCTTTCTCGCCAATTAGTCTCCAGTTATTTAAAAAGTATCTTCAGTAAATTTTTGGAACCTTAATTTGACTATATAATTAAAGGCCTCCAAACGCAAACAACATTAATAATACTGCCAAACTTTTCAACAAAATAGTCTTATTACTTCCCATAATATTTATTACAAAGAAGCATTTAAAAATGTGTACCTTTATTTGGAAAGGATAGTGTTGAATTTACGCCGAAAGTATGAAAGGAGTATCTTTATATTTCCTTCGGAAGAGTCTCAAAACGTATACCTACTATTGAATCAGCAAAGTATCTCTTACATAAAGTGAAAGAACTATCTCAAATACTTGGATACGGTGAAAACGCGACTCTCTACAGCCTTTAAGATAGGGACCATTATATTATTACGCTGCGGTAGCTCCCTAAAGCGTGAACACTTTTGAAAATTACTCCAGAAAGTATGCAAAAGCCGAAAGAATCTTTCGCAGTCAGTCGTCTATGAATGTATAATGATCACTGCAATCCATTTTTGTGACTGGTTTCAAAGGCAGTGCTTTTGTTCTATATTTTTTTATATATATTATATCAATAATGAGATATATATATTATGTATGAGATACTTATATGCATGTAGTGTTTGCTTTCATATGATTTTACATACATTGGCATGTATTGATGAATTTATGTAACTTATGATTATCCTTTGTAAAAATCGCTAGCGAACCTTATGAATAAAATAAAAAATAAAAATAAATAAAATAATAATTGATTACCGAAATGCTTTTAGTGGTAAAAAAATGTAAATTAATTTTATTTGCCTTCATAAATTAATTCCCAATTTTTTTTACTTGTTAAAAGGTGCGAACCTAATATGTTTTTATATGAATGAAAAAAAGTATTATGCACTAGATGATGCCCGCGACTTCGTCCGCGTGAATTAAGTTTTTTGTATTCCCGCAGGAACTCTAACTTTTCGGAATAAAAAGTAGCCTACGTCCTTCCCCGGGATAAAATCTACTCCTGTATCAAATTTCATCAAAATCGCTTGAGCAGATGGGCCGTGAAAGCGTAGCAGATAGACAGACAGACAGACACACTTTCACATTTATAATATATTAGTATAGATTTACTTAAATTTTATAGCAAAAAAATATAGGTACAATATACATGTTGCAGATAAGAGGATCTAATAATGCAACCTACTGAAGACGCAAGTACAAAATTTGAAAATGCGGGTACCTGCTCGTAAAAAGGAGCCATATAAAACAGCTGCCTACCAAAAATACCCTTCAAATTAAATAACCTTCAAAGTATGCTCTTAAGTAAATTTCAACAATAAAGCTTTCAATGTTCATGAAAGAAGCTAATAAATTCCCCAATTTTATTTTCAGCTGATGTAACGCTTGATAAAGGGAGACTTCGTTCAATAACCCTAACGTTATTTGCAAAGTGGGTGATCTTGGTGGAAATAAATCTAACAGTGAATTTTTAACTACACCACCACCACCACCACCACTTCCACCACCACAGCCTATTAACGTTCCCACTGCTGGGCCTTCACTATCATAGGAGAGAGGGAATTAGAGCTTAGACCCACCACACTGCTCCAAAGCAGTTAGTAATAATAACCGGGACCGACGGATTAATGTGCTCTCCCAGGCACGGGGGTGACTCACCGGCAACTTCTTAACTCCGGGCTGGTACCGAGAATTTCAAGTCAGTTCGTAGCCTGACCTGGAACTCGAACCCGGGACCTCGTCGGTCACAGCCGAAGATGCTAACCACTAGACCAACGATGCAGTTTTAATTACAACATTATTTAAAATATCGTCTCTGAATAATTTGGTGGCTATAATTATCGCCCGACCTTGGAAACATGTCGTGACCTGCAGTGATAAACTGCCCAGTGATAAAAACGTTCAAACCCTTAACAAGAGTGAACAAAGTGGTAGTAGGAAACGATTTATAGCATGACTTAAGTACACTAACGTCCACGTTTATAAATAAATAAAAGTAATTTAACGTAGTTGAGTCACGTTTTTAATAGCTTTTCTCTACTTATTAAAAGTTCAGAACTCCTTCTTTTTAAATAAACAAATTTTGCTTTTGCTTTATGGAAAATATTTTATGGATAATTTCAAAACTCTACATCCTCAACAATATTTTGCATTATAATATTAATATGTGTTTTTATGTAAACCGAAAAAAAACCTAATTGGCATAATTCCTGCCTAATCATAGTTTTCCTGTTAAAAATAGTCTCTTAGAATAAATTCTTTAACTTTCAGAATATTGTTCATGGCCATTCCATCCATTTTAAAGCAAGCAGGATAACCAAAGTTTCATAGTCTTTTTTGAATATGCCAGCCAGTATCACTTGGGAAAGTAGCGAAAGCATAAAAAGGTAGCCCTAGAGCTCGAAAAAAGAAAAGGTAGCCCTAGAGCTCGAAAAAAGATTACGCTGTGCTAAGGGTGCTCCCTGTGAATCCTCTACTTGGGTTACAATGACATTTACGGGACAGACTGAAAATTACAAAAGCCGTTTCCATCAAATCCCTCGTCACTTTGAGTGAATGTTTTATTATCGTATCTACAGGCAAAGCTAATATGCTGTCTATTTATTATGCTTAGGCTGCATCAAAATATTTTGAACCTAAATACGGAGGGGCTGTTTTAAATGACTCAGGCTGGTGTCGGGCAGCAGCGACACCGGTGCGAACAGTCTAGCCCTGCGATGGCCAACACGCCTGCCCAGCGCGGCCATTATGGGCAAAACCTTGCATGGAAAGGTAGAAAGCTCAGGGTTACTCAGCGGGCGATGAAGATAGCAATGCTCGGGGTTTCTTTGCGCGATCAAATCAGAAATGAGGAGATCCGCAGAAAAACTAAAGCGACATTGCTCGACGTGTTGCAAAGCTGAAGTGGCAATGGGCGGGGCACATAGTTAGAAGAACCGATAGACGTTGGGGTCCCAAAGTGCTGGAGTGGCGACCACGCACGGGAAAGCGCAGCGTTGGCAGACTCGCTGAACAGACGACAGTAGGAGAGTCGCAGGGAGCCGCTGGTTCCAGGTGGCGCAAGACCGAGGCGTGTGGAAATCCTTGCAGGAGGCCTATGTCCAGCACTGGACGTCTATCGGTTGAGGTTGAAATACAGAGATATTTACCTATATGATTGAACTTTGTTTAAATTGTGAAGAAGTTTTGTTAAAATAATTAGTTTATTGGACAGGCATTTTAAATAACATTATCAAGATTTAACGGTCTGAGTTTAATTTTTTTGATGGACTGTGGCGTTTTTTTCTTGGATTGGATTACTTGAGACGAATAGAACTAAAACGAGCTTAAATTATGAGATCAAAGTAAGACTAGAGTTTGCTGGGAAACAAATCATATTAAAAGGAATTATCGTCTCTACTAAGCGATATTATGCAAGGGAATGAAAAATCTTAAAATTCTGATTTCCACACAAACTGAAATTAATTCGGCTAAACTTTACATTTTTCTAACCAGATCTCATTTGGAGGTGTTGATTTGGTGAATAAACTTAAAATCTCTCAATATAATTTAACAGGATTTTATGAGCTATTTTTAATTTCTCAGAAATGCCTTTTTCGTCTAAAATAGGGCTTCTAGTTTTTTTTTTTACTTATATGTCGTGGGGGATGTTAACTAAATTAATCTAGTTTTGGATTTCAATAATTAGCTTTAATGCTCATTTGGACATTGCTTTTGACATAACATTCATCGCTGCATCGCCATTTGCAAGCAAGTCTGATTGCAGTCAATCGCTAGCCTATATATTAAACAAGTCATAATTAAAAAAAATAAAAAACACGACTGCCCCGCCAAAAAACTAGTTAAATTAGAATCCTATTCACATTTTCATTAAATGATATTTTTTTGTGAATCACTGGATATTGAATTATAGTGTTATATATTTTTGGAATCTACTCATCATTTTCTAGATGATGATTATATAGTTAATCTTATATTCGAATTATTTTTTTCAACTTTAGTATTTAATGCGGGACCATGACCCCATAATTTTTTTTTATAAATTTACTGACCTCTATGTCACCTGGAATAAGCTAGGGATTCTAACGATACCTCATTTATCAAAATCGGTTCAGGCGTATAGAATTTATGGTGGAATATACAAACTCGGATACATACATACATACATACTTACATACATACTTAAATGAACCCTGAAAATAATATACTCCTTTTTTCAGGCAGTCGTATAAAAAAATATATCGTTCTAGTACTGTAGAATTCGGTAGTGAGAGCAAATTCGGTGACCTATTATGGATCAGCGGTTCTGGCGATTTAAAAAGAAAAGTCAAACCCGCCTTTCCGACACGTTACCCGTATTTTCCGACTTAGGCCACTTTAATCCGACATATATTTTTAATAACGAAAATGAAAATTTGTTTTGTTTTTTCGTGTTACACGGTTTTCCAAGTTTTGTTAAAAGTTAAGAAGTTGTTAAAAGTTGTGTAAGTTACTAAAACATCTACTTACGACTTGTAGAAATTGTTGACAAGCAAAAACATCATATATTTACGCCTGAAACCCGCTTAATCCAAGAACGCCTCGGGCGCGGTACGTGCGCCGCTAAATAGTATGCGGCCATGCTATTAGCGGAGAGAAACTTTGCAGTTGTTTTGCTTTACTTGTTATTTTTTCTGTATATTTTGATTTATATTTGTATAGGTCTAACGTTATTTTTTTCTTCAAAAAAGCAGCACTGTACACATTTTGAATTTCCGTAGTTAATTTTAACAATAACTAAATTAGTAAATAGTAAAATTGATTACGTTAGCTTAAAATTAAACTACGATATTTCCAAACATACCGTGGTCTTTGCACTCTGGTTCCAGAAGTCCATAACAAACTAGTTATTATAGAACTCCCAGATTCATTGAAATTACACGTGTCATATAAAAAATGCATATAGCCAAATTTCTTTAGCAGAAATTGACAGGTGATTAACCAATTTTTTTTGAGTAAACTCCAAAAAAAATTGGTTTCATATTATAGACATGACAATATTACTTCTATATAATTTTGTGTACCTATTTTTTTGTAATTTTGTAAAAATAAATTATTACTTTAATAATGTACGATCAATTCGGGAAAACTTAATATCGCTTCGCTTTTAAACCCGCTAACACTTGTACCACCCACAACTCTGTCTAACCACGTACGTAGCATGTATTCAACGCGCGTTGCGCGCTAACAAGCTGCAATTCTATTACGGAATTAGTAGATGTCTTTTCCACCAAAATGTTTAATATTTTCATCTCTACTCTACGTGTCTATGCTTTGGCTTTATAAATGTCCTTCGTGTCTGTAAAGAAAGTATTATTTTTCTCTATAGCTTTGATACTTTTCCATTCATTCCTAAACGTTATAGCGTCTTCTGAAAATATTCAGTATGAATAATTTGATCTCACACGTATAACATTTCTGAGCTCATGTTTTGTCAACAATCAGAAAAAAACTATTGTGCAAGAAAATCATGAGATAAAAAATTAAACCTCACGTTTGTTTTTCTCATATCATCAGGGCTATAAAAAATATGAGATTGGAATATTATTCTAAATAAAAAAAATATAACGCAGAATGAAATAAAATTTTCTTGTAATTTTCGCGTAACATCCACATTTGCTTGGCGTTCCATCTTGCACGGAGAAGAGTGTTGGCAAATTTTGATTGACTTTTGCCCCCGTCATCCCCTGCTAGTCCGAGAGGTAAAGGAAATTTTTGAGACGGTTCTTGAAGCAAACTTAATTGTGTTTTCAACTAAGGTACATGACAGTATAATTAAGTCTTAATTTTAGCGTCACAGATCCACCAGACAATATACAAGGTTTTGCTGTCAATTTTATCAGTCATTTTGTAACTTACAGATAACTTACCGTCTAATGCGACGAATGATGTTTGCATGACATGTCTTATGTGAATAATTCTTTGCCTAACCAATCATTCATCAGTTCATCATTTATGATTAACTAAAAAATCGATCGTCTAAGTCTGAGCCGAGCTTACCTCCGCCCATTCGGACGATGAAAGTAGGGGAATGGCCAGTGCACCTATGTTTGGGTACACACTTGTGTGCTATAATAATATTATCTCTTGCTTAGTTACCTCAAAGGAGACTTCTTTGAAATAATCGGTAGTTGGAAATTCTGTCAGGATAATGAATTATATTCACTTCACTTTTGTTTGTTTTTCCAAGCGCCTCCTCAAAATTTCCTCCGGACTCTCAGAAAATACCACCCCGCGTACAATCATAAGTGTTTTCTTTGTGGATAGCGAACAGTCAACAGCACCCTTTAACGTGTTTATCCTTTTTGGCCGAACCTCCCCTCGTAATATAAGCGAATATATTGCTGGTGCTATTTTGAAGGCATTTTTTTATTTTCGCAGCCCAATGTTTGCGACCGCCTGTTTTCTTTTGCTGCAAGTGTGAATATTGGGTGGAAATATTCCTTTAAATTGTTGAAAGGGATCAAAATATTTATTCTCCGATATTGGTTTCGAATTCGATGGTATTGAAATTTGTCATATTAAAAGCTATTATCTCGTCAAAGGTTGTTATAGAATCTGGATTGGGTTAAATCAGGAAGTATTTCGCTTGTATATATTCTAAATGATATAGCGATTGATTAATCTGTACTTAATGTATAATAATATTATAAATTTGAAAGTTTAGATGTATATATGGATGTATGGATGGATGTTTGTTACTTAATCACGCCCCAACGGCTGAACGCATCTGGATGAAATTTGGCACAGAGATAGATTATAGTCTGGAATAACACATAGCGTACTATTGAATAGAAGCAGGCGTTACTTTGCGGAAGTCCATGATAGTGAATGAACTAGAAGTTTAATTCGCTATAATCCGCTACAGTAGACAAATCTGTGTGGTACAGTGCGTGTCTTTCACCTGCAACATGCGACACCCACCACCCAGCAATTCGCACAGGCACAACACCACACAAATCCTCCAAATTACTCTCAACGTACGTTTCACTCCGACACCGGAGCATACTCAGGAGATGTTGACTCGACAATGCACGATTGTGAAGTGACTATCGTATCGCAAGTTCCGGCTTATATACCTTTTTGGCATGGCTCATACTGAAGCCCCGCCCCTTCCCCCATTACTGTATAAATTGAGTAAAGGTGAATTTGATACGTTTATTTGTTCATTTAGCAACTCAAATCCTTTATTATTGTGTTTAATTATTTCTAATTGCTCCCAAACGCACATTCGTAACCCTTTATTACATTTATGCAGGATTTTATATGAATGGTTATTGCCCACCTCATGTCCACTGTCCAAAAGATGTTTAGCGAAGTGGGACCTTTGTGGTTGATCGTTCCTATAAGCAGACATATGTTCCTTATAGCGCATCTCAAAATTGCGTCCAGTTTGACCAACATATGTGGCACCACATTCAGGACACTCAAGCTTATAAACACCCGATTTACGACGATTACGGTCCAAAAAGCCAGTTTGACGTATTTTGGACCTATATCTGAGCGCATTGCAAAGACGCTCAGATCACATGATGTGCATGTCGCGTTCCGGACAAATAATACACTTCGGAGGATTTGCAATGGAAAAGATAAATTAAAGAATCATCAAAAATCGGGTGTTTATAAGCTTGAGTGTCCTGAATGTGGTGCCACATATGTTGGTCAAACTGGACGCAATTTTGAGATGCGCTATAAGGAACATATGTCTGCTTATAGGAACGATCAACCACAAAGGTCCCACTTCGCTAAACATCTTTTGGACAGTGGACATGAGGTGGGCAATAACCATTCATATAAAATCCTGCATAAATGTAATAAAGGGTTACGAATGTGCGTTTGGGAGCAATTAGAAATAATTAAACACAATAATAAAGGATTTGAGTTGCTAAATGAACAAATAAACGTATCAAATTCACCTACAATCGTGCATTGTCGAGTCAACATCTCCTGAGGATGCTCCGGTGTCGGAGTGAAACGTACGTTGAGAGTGATTTGGAGGATTTGTGTGGTGTGGTGTTGTGCCTGTGCGAATTGCTGGGTGGTGGGTGTCGCATGTTGCAGGTGAAAGACACGCACTGTACCACACAGATTTGTCTACTGTAGCGGATTATAGCGAATTAAACTTCTAGTTCATTCACTACATAGCGTACTTTTTATGCTGGAAAATAAAGAGTTCCCGCGGGAACCAAAAACCTCAATCCACGCGGACGCAGTCACGGTAGTAAACTCAGTAAACTCGGAAATAATAATCATATTTAAAATGTGGCTTAAATTTTTGTGTATTTTTTAAAGATTTTTAATCCATTCATCTCCTTACTTACACAGTTAGTAAGTATGAAAACCTTAATATTTTATCTCGAATCTCGTTCGATACTCTCCAGCGAGTCCATAATGTATGTAAATTGATTCACAACCAATGACTACTAATTACTTTAAAATTAAGCTATAAATTAATTTATTAAATATTCATTAATAAAAAATATGTAACGACGACACGAGCGCAATATTTCGTCGTTCCAACGAGGCGGAGCGGGTTAATGTGTTTTCGTATAAGACCATTGATACACAATACGAGAAAGCTACTTATAGTAATTACATTAAAAAAAAAAATTGGTTTGAATTTTTGTATGGTTGCTGGCATAGTGGACGATCCACAATCTTAACTTTTATATATCTGGATTGGAATCATACTATAAATGGCCACAGTGGCCAAGGACTTTAGAAGATTCAATGCGAAGGAATTTCGAAAGCGATAACGAGATTTTAGGAGCGGGATTAATATGTATACCCAAGCCAATCTACAGCTATCTAGTAATAATAGACTCTACGCTAAGCCGCGGACAGGCGGACGAACATGGTGAAACTATACTTAAGGGTGCTTAGTTTATTACGGAACCTAAAAAAAGTTTCTATTGGACATAAGGATATAACTTTAAGCTTACTGTCGTCAAATATTACCTTTTGGAGATAATTGACAATAAAGATCGCAAATTTTTGAAGCCTTAGAATGAAGCCTTCATGGAATTATTTTGCGGAAGTTTTGACCTCACCAAAAGTAGCTTTCAACAAGACATCGTCGCAGCCTTACAAGCTTCAGCTGAATATTGGCTGGTATACTCCAGGGTCTCGAACCTAAGCAGCAATAATTACGTGTACCTATAAAAAATGTACGTTCCTACGTCAGTTCGTAACGAACAGCCAAAATACTTTCATTTCAGAAATAGCATTTTGAAGGTATGTATCTTTTGTTTTCTTATATCAATGTGTGAGAGAGAGACCGTTAATTTGGTTAATTGTACTATTCATATTATAAATTTAAGAGATTAAACGATGTAAGCTCGAACAATGTTGCACTAACTGCCATAGAAATATGAACCCTATAGTAAAAAGCACAAACACTTATTTTGAATATACTAGCAAACCACCAAGTGATTTAGCGTTCGGGTACGATATCTACCCCATAGAAACTGATAAGAGGTGTAACACCCATTCCATATCTATTTTAAAACATTGCACCTTGAATTGAAACATGGTTTTTAACTACTAAAAGTTAGCCCTTGACTGCGATCTCACCTGGTGGTAAGTGATGATGCAGTCTGAAGATAGCGGGCTGGAAGTTCTTTTGAGATGTAATGGCGTGTGGGTACTACTAATACAACCAAAAAATACATCGATGTTTTACTCTCCACATCCAAAACCAAGTCCGTAATCGAATGTAAACACACTGGTACACCATTGCGCCTTGGCAAAACAGCGGCGAGAAAAAAACTACCGAAGTAAAACTTGATTCTTCAAATATTTTGTTTTGCGAAGATAAATTACCATGCCTAGCTAAATAAATAGCCTCTAACCTATAATTAATTTATCCATACTAATATTATAAATGTGAAAGTGTTCATATGTCTGTCTGTCTGCTACGCTTTCACGGCGCATCTCGCCATTTTATCTCGGAAAATTAATGAGTTTCCGTGGAAATCAAAAAGTCTTAATCCACGCAGAATAAGTATCCAGATGCTATTACGATTACAGTTAGTACTCTATTCTTTTCTCTTTAGGGGCTGTAATCATAAGAGGAAAAGAGATAAACCTATTTTTATACGACTGCCTGAAAAAAGGAGTATATTGCTTTCAGGGTTCATGTATTCCACCATAACTTCTATACGCCTGAACCGATTTCGATAAATAAGGTATCGTTAGAATCTCTAGTTTATTCTGAGTTATTTAGGCTAGTAAATTTTCTTAAAAAAAGTTTTTAGCTTGTTAGTTCGATTTTTGGCAGAGCAGTCGTGTTTTTTATTTTTTTTAATTATGACTTCTTACTATTCTAATAGCATCTGAATTGGGTTACATGTACCTTTGAGTTATCAAACCAGACTGATGCTAAAATACTGTGTAGTAATTTGTCGACATTCGCTAAAATGTAGTATTTATACTTATGTTCGTTTGTTTTTTGTTAACAGGTAAGGCAGTCCACATTTTTTCTCCACAACGAGTAAGTTCATCCTCACCACCTGGATGCCTGGTCCTCTTCCACCACCCGTTATTCCAGGTCATTTCTGCCTTGTACCCGCAAATTTTGGAACCAGCTTCCATCTTCTGTGTTCCCTCATGACTATAATATGGGGCTCTTCAAAGTGCGGATAAACAAATATCTCAAAAGCCAGCACCACATTGGCGGTTCCTCTGGTGCTGCAAATGCTCATGGGCGGTGGTAATCACATACCATCAGGTGAAGCGCCTGCTCGTTTGCTCGCTATACATACAAAAAAAAGTTCCCTACAAGTAATACATACCCTGGGATTTCATGTTAACTATAGTCTATACTAGCGAATGCCCGCGACTTCGTGGTTTGAGGTTTTTTTGGTTCCCGCGGGAACTCCTTAATTTTCCGGGATAAAAAGTAGCCTATGTGCTATTCCAGACTATAATCTATCTCTGTGCCAAATTTCAGCCAGATCCGTTCAGCCGTTGGGGCGTGATTGAGTAACAAACATCCATACATCCACACATCCATACATCCATACATCCATACATCCATACATCCATCCAAACTTTCGCATTTATAATATTAGTAAGATAAGATAAGATTAGTAACATATCGTTGTATAATAAATTTCCGTCGCCGTGTGAAGACTATTCGGCGCACATCGGCTCGCCGCTCATCGATGCAATTTCATATGATACAATAAATTAAATAAATAGTCATTTATTTCAGGCATTATTGTCACCCATTACAAATATAGGATCATAGGTGGGGAATTATTGCGATTCGACTCGACCCGACTCGGCAAGCCTAGTAAACGCCAGCCTTAACACTGAAAACAAATCAGACAATCATCCGAATCCACGCAATTTGTCAATTCATTAACCAAATATTAATCAACTCAAACATTTCACCGCAAAGTTGTATTTAAAATGGAAAACGGAAGGGAAGGTAAACCGACTAAATTCAAAAGAATCGTGAACATTGAGTTCCCTAACAAGTTGTTTGGGTAACGTTTTTACATAAGCAAAGTTTTAATTGGTGGATTAATACGCAGGCTTGTTAATAACCACACAGCCTATTGTGAAAACATACGGAACATTATCCTGTGGAAAACGTCTGTTACTAAAGACTTATTTTGTTAGTTAAAACTCTCTCAAATATAACATGTGTTGTAATTCTTTCTTAGGGCCAAAACATTTACAAACCATACGACATCGTATCGTGGCAGATGGGACGTGTTGCAACGTCATGTCATGTCGTGGAAATCGACACGACGACACACGACGACGTATATCGCAAAAAAACACAGCACGACATCGTATCGTGTGTAGCTATGTTTTTTGACATTTACTTACCTTTTTTACTTTGCCTCTACGTTGCCAGTCCATTATTGATCCGATATAGACTGTCAATCATTAAGAAGTTTCATCCAATACCAAATATACTAATAAGGCATATTATATCAGTGATTTTAAAATGTTAGTATTATATATCAGGAATTCTTTAAGATATTATTTGGTCGCTTTCCCCACCAACTTATTATTATTGTAAGAAGCAAAAAGTTGGTATAGCCTTGAGCTTATCGTCGTTAAATCACTCATGAGTAAACCATCAAGTATCGAAACGCTGCATCGAGGGTCCCTTTCCCTTTACGTATGTTACCCTTACTTCAGAAACTCTCAAAATGAAAACCGTTTAACCAAATTACTCTCGTTTTGTGCAAATATTAAAGGACTGATTGAGTTGAAAACTTGTCGAATTACCTAACCGTGGTAGAGGCCTTTGATTAGGTCGTTCCCGGCGTAAGCTTTGTTTGACAATATCAAATCCATCAAGCAAATATTTCGTGGTTCAACGACTTTGTCATTGAACCACGAAAGTTGTTGGTGTTGCTAGAGGTTGACACAGGCACCAAAAAATAATAGAAAATCAATTTTCTCTGTTCGTATCTGCATAATACGATAATACTAACTTCAAAAGGTTTCAAAAATCCAAATGCTGTTGTCTCTTTTTGAATGTTCGTACTGGAACGGAGATGCACTGCGACAGAATTATTCATTACTAGATGATGCCCGCGACTTCGTCCGCATGGATTAAGTTATTTGATTCCCGCGGGAACTCTCTAATTTTCCAGAATAAAAAGTAGCCTAAGCCCTTCCTCGGGATAAAAACTATTTCTGTACCAAATTTCATCAAAATCGGTGGAACAGATAGACACATTTTCGCATTTATAATATCAGTACGGATACGTGCCGCGACGCGCCTCTCTAGTGTGGTTTGACCTGAAAGCGTTACTTTTTTAGTAGCTTTGAAAGATATTCACATCTCGAACCTATTTAGAAAGTCGAGGCCCCCGTAAAGCTGAACACCAATGCAGAAAAAGCCCGCCGAAACAAGACGAATGTTCTCTTTTATGCAAGTGAGGCGCCGACAAATTTTTCAGCCACCTCGTCGAATTTACGCCGGCGCTCATTTGCTAAAACATCCACCTTTGTAGGCTTTCGAAGCAGAGTTACAAATATGTAGAGCGACTCAATAATTTACTTAAAGTTTAACTGGCACAAACTTAATTAGAGAGAGAACGTGTTCAATTTTTGAAACTTTCCATGAAACTTATTATATTAGGATCATGTGTACATAATATTATATATTAATAATTTGAACTTGAGCAAGTACACAAAGCCCTCGTGACCTATCGTAGGTATCTATCAAAACTGTCATATTACACCGGCTTGGTTTTCCCTAAAAGAGTAACGTAAAGTTACCAAGTATACCAAGTGTAATCTAAAAGATGTTAAGACTTGTAAATAAATACAATAAGTAAATTTATTGTATTTATTTACATAAAAACTAGATGATGCTCGTGTGAATATATGGTATAAAGGGCCTTTGTCCTATACCGAGATGTAACCTGTCTCTTAATAAATACGTCCACTTTCGCATTTAGGTACGGTACTCCTATTAGCATGGAGCTTTTCTTTTGAACAGCTTTCTGAACCGGTTCTTGAGTCTTGACGTATCACAAGTGACACAAGTTGTCCTACGTGAAATAAATAAATCATTTCATTTCATTTAAATCCCATAGTATTAAATCTTAGCGATTTGGTATAGTTTTATCCATTTGTCATAAAACCAATGTAAAGTAACTCAATTCAATAATAATATCGATACTCCACCAATACTATTTCTCACGATTCCTAACTCTACGGCGCCCAAGTGATGAATGCGGCAAGTTTGTCCGTGTCAAGACGCGAAGGAAAAAATCGTAACGGAACGGAAATAAGCGACCCGCGCGCCGCTCTGATTGGCAGCCGAGTGACGTTCGAAAATTGAACATCGGCATTTTTAGATTTGGAATTAGTTTAGCGCTTTAGAAACAGTTGATATTGCGTTTAGTTACTGCGCGTTATTTAGAGAATGGATTCTAGGATCAAGACACGCGGAAGCGTGTCCAGCCAAAGTTCAAAAAAACTGGCGAGCAGCACCGTGTGTAATATTACACGAACCATTTGGAGCCACTTTTGACCCCCTCATAACTCAAAAACTATTTCACATAAACATGTCAAATTTGGCGCATATATTGAGACCTGTGAGATACATATGTGCTCCAAATTTCATAAGCACACCTCAAATGGTTATTTAGATATAAACGTACAAAAATCGTCATTTTTATGATCAAAGGTATAGATCAAAACTCTGACACGAGGCATGCTACCATTGCTTAAAGCCGTATTATTTTAATATTGTTGACGTTTATGTTGTAGTGTTATAATCATTATTTTAAGGACGTCAAAGTACGTGACATTCAACCGTTAGTTTGAAACAATACTGCTTTAAGCGGTGGTAGTAACTCCTTAACTATTGAAAATGACACATAATTATTATTTTAATGTAAATAATAATGAATAATAATATAGTTGCATTAAAACCTTACCTTCGTATTCATACATTTTGTGCAACGAAACGTCATTGACAGAAAAGAAGAAGAAACGTATTTGAAGTCGTCAGTTCAAGCTGTCAGTCATTGTGATTTGTATTCATTGTATAAAGTGGTTTTAGTGATATCGACTGTTTACCGTGCTTGTTTTCAATGTTTCACAAAAAACTTTTGATTTTGAACTTTTGCAATCAAAATTGATGAGATGTAGAAATGTGCTGTAGAGGTAGTCTGACCATAGAATGTAATCTGTCAATGTCAGTGTAACTCTAGGTACACTATATATTTTTCTTGAGAATTCTCGTCTTTAATTATCTTGTACAATGAGTCGTACAATAGAATTACTGGTGGGTGACACACTGACCTTACACCAAATAATAAGTACCTACTAATGTAAAACGTAAACTAAACTAATAGAAAAGTCCTATTACAGTGTAAAGGATTATTTGAATGATAGCAAGGCATGGGTATGAATTGTTACAACGGCTGATTATGTAATATTATATTATAAGTACATATATATAATTTCAAATATTTGTGAGATGGTGATAATAAAAAAAAAGCGGAGTTTATTGCGGGCTCTTCTCAGACCAGGGCATGTTTGGAACCCTCGTAGCTTTAGTTTTAAGATATCGTAGTTAATTATCACCATCACGTCTTATGCTCTGTAAGCATGACGTTCAGAAGGTGTACTTTGTAGGTACATATTTTGAATAAATATGTTTTGAGTTTGAGATTGAGTTCAATAATTTCTGTACAAAAAGTAATGATATCCCATCAAAAACATAAATGTAAAATGAGAGCCAAGTTCAAAATTGTGATATATATGCCTTGGTTGTTGACTTCAGCGACAAAAGAAGTGAGATCTAAATGGGTGCCAAGTTCAATGGTCAGTCCTGCAATTTATATATCCCATCAAAAATATAAATGTGAAAGTACAGTATCTACCAGCAAGCCAAATTTTCGGAAGAATAAAATAAGAACCTACAGCTTTACAACTTGTGAACGCTATAATTCGTATATGAAAACTAGCCAAGCCAAAGCCTTAGTCTTCAACATTTTATACTACGTTATAAGAAGAAATGATATTTTAAGTTGTTATAAAATATTATATGTTGTTATAAATAAATTTCAGGACTGACCATTGAACTTGGCACCCATTTAGATCTCACTTCTTTTGTCGCTGAAGTCAACAACCAAGGCATATATATCACAATTTTGAATTTGGCTCTCATTTCACATTTATGTTTTTGATGGGATATATAAATTGCAGGACTGACCATTGAACTTGGCACCCATTTAGATCTCACTTCTTTTGTCGCTGAAGTCAACAACCAAGGCATATATATCACAATTTTGAACTTGGCTCTCATTTTACATTTATGTTTTTGATGGGATTATTATGTACAAAAATCAAGTTCCATTTTTGTAAATTAAATAATAGCGTTACGTCATGTAGAACATGGTCATAATTACGTATGTAATTTGAATTTAATGTGTAAACTAAAGTACAGTTAGAGGTTTAGTTCTCATGATATATTTTTTTCTAGAGAATAATCTAGGTTAACTAGTTGAATTTCCTGATTTCACTCGGATGTAATATCTAAAATCCCTTCAGGAAAAAAATACACCTTGAAATTGGTATAGAACTCAAAATTTTCTAGACCCAGCAGTTTTCGCTTATATTTTATAATTTAGATGTTATCTTTTTAATATAGATAATATAATAAGAATATATTACTGAAGTACTAAAATATTACTGTGGGCTCTTCTCAGACCAGGGCGCGTTTGGAACCTAGTAGCTTTAGTTTTAAGATACCGTAACTGATTATCACCATCATGTTTTATTATGTATTTGGCCTTCAATAAGTGTACAGTGTATCTAATTTGAATAAATGAATATATGATTTGATTTGAACAACTTTAGCATTAAAAAGTTAAAAACAGCTCAAAATTGAACAATGTGTTAAATAATCTTTTGATAGACTTTAACAGTCTATCAAAATATCGAGATATTTTTTTATTATTAATATTAAGAGACCAAAACACTGGCACTTGTGTAGAACAAGTCGTACCGGGTCACATATTAAAAAATATCAGGAGGCCATAAACGCCAGATGACAATTCCGTGTGACATAAAAACAGATCGGTGGGCTTAGAGCAATCCAACGGAATTTACGAGTCAAGGGCCCACTTTAACACCCTGTACCTATTTACAGGGTGATGGCGACATAAAACAGCACATAATATCGGTAAACGTTTGACATGTAATCTTGTCGTCGTAAAAATGCACGAACACTTCGATTTGCCCGATTCGGAATCGATTTTATTGGGGCTACCGGATTATTAAAGTCGTGATGGCCTCTTTTATCATTCATTAAATATCAGGTTTTTTACACCTTGTAACGATCCAGTTAAGTGTAACGCCTGTTCAATAGATTTTTATAGTATTGATATTGGAAAATCGATTTAAATTATTCGATACCACCAACCTACTTGATATTTTGTATTATTGCTAGCTGATGCCCGCGACTGCGTAGCATGAAATAAGTTTTTTTTTATTTACTCTTGAATTTTGCCTTGTTTTTCAGAGGTATAAAGTAGCCTATGTCGCTCTCCAGGTCCTCAACTATGCTAATGCAAAATAAAGTCGATCCATCGCTCTGTTGCAACGTTATTGAAGGACAAACATACAAACAAACACACTTTCGCATTTATAAAATAGTCTGACTTAATGTACCTACGAGTTAAATATCAATAAGGAATAAGGATTGGCACAAGAACGACGGTTGATCTGCAAACAGCATTTAAAAAATGAAAAAAGGTACATATACTGTAAAAAAACTTTTAATATAACGTTAAAAAAATAGATAAAACTAAATAGGCCGTCGTGATTTTTTTTTAAATGAAACAGCGGGAAAAGTAAACTATTTGTAATAGAATTTTTAATGAAAACGTTAAAATGAAATGTAAATCAGCACCACAATATTCCGACTTTATCGCGCAAATTTGCATGTTGCCTTAATAAGCCGGCATCTTATCGCTCCTGCCGTGTACGGTCTTCGACATGAACAAGTCATATGTTTTAATGTATCGTAACGTGCTTGCAAATGTGCGAATATGGTTTTTAATAAGCACACAAAATTAACCAAAAAAACGAATTAACAACAGTTTAAAATATCTATTCTATATGTATTCTCCTGATAAAATTCTCATACGGTCGAAGAGCAATAAGTAAATGATAACTTGACTGTGATGTGATTTGATTCACATCGTCGATGCAAGGGACTGCAGTTTTTAATTATCACAAATTGCACATTAATTGATTAATTACATTCTATTTTTTTTTTAAAGAGCGACTCTTGTTTGTTCTTTTTGATAGGAAGGGCATCCCAGACGTGGTAGAACATGGTTATCAAAGCTCTACAGCGCTGGGAATTGATTTAGTCAAGCATAGGTACTTCTCCGTTGGAGGTGGTCAGAGCAGTGTCGTAACTGGCTTTTTACACGCCCGCTGCCAGCTTCTATAACTACCTACCATGTGTAATCCTTTGTGTAAATACTTGGTCATTTCTGTGCCCCTGCAGGATCTGCGCCTTGTGTGTGGACACTGCTGGCACAGCCTTAGTTACGGCACATGGAAACTAAAAGCTCAAAGGAAAACCAGTATTTCTGCAAATGTCCCGGATTCGCTCAGTGATTAATCGCTCGTTTTTCAATCCCTTAATGACCACTCCCCGAATTGCTTTCCAACTTCAAGACATAGTTCCCAACCTTGTTTCAACACAACTTTTAATCAATTCCCTTTCAGCGGAAACTTTCCGCGTTTACATTACGAAAAAGATTATTCAATTTGTGTAACTAAAAAGCGGGGACGTCTACGCCCGACCGAAAAAGACGAAACCTGTGTATTTTTCAAACAAATCCGCCAGCAAAAGTTGTTGCGGAACGGATCCGGCTCGTCCGCCTTTTCCTACTATCTGAATTGCAAATGGCGACGCGATGACGGCTTTATATAAAACTAAAAGTGTCGGGCAAACTTCGGATTAAACTTCCCCGGCAGGTATAGAAACAAAAACCTCACTTACAATTATGATAATTCCCATCTCGCCGGATTGAATTTGCATGGGCGCTATCCATGGTTATGTCAACTGAGCTACTCGTACCTCTGATGAATAATGCAGCCACGCCACTTACCTGAGACATTAACATATTTATTAATAAAATAAATATGAGACGTCCGCTCCGCTCGGTGTCTCGACGACGAATGGCCTTATTCGCTCACTGTTGACATTGCAGGGTTCCCGCAAACTTGGCGAGTATAGCGTGCAGTAGATTGTTCAGAAATGCGGTAATATATGGCATTCGTTATATAAATTGAGTTAAAGCGCGCCCGCCGTTCATTTAGCTAATGTGTACAGAATATAGCTCAAATATCGTTCGCGTATATGTGTTGTTTGCTTCTAAATTGCGAAGAGGATGATGTATCACCAATTCACTACGCGCGTTCAGAACATTTGTAAGTATGCAGTGCATTCCAATAATCGAATCAGAAAATTGACGATTCAGATGCACTTGAACAAGTGAATTTGCCTAAAGAATATTTCTATTCTATTCTTCTCTTTACGAATAATGCACTTTACGAATAGTCTAAATAATAATGTTATTTAGACTCAGAATAAGTAGCTATATAGCTAGTATAAAATCTTACTCCTTTTTGGCGTGAACAGATTTCAGGTTCAGCAACTAACTTCAAGTTTAACTTACCCTATTTTGGATTTTATTTATTCGTTTTTCTTGCGCCATAAAGTCTTCTTTCCCTAATAATTGTGAAGTTTAATTCTCAAGAACACCCACAAATACATTTCCGAAGAAAAATACCTATGCATACAAAATTTAATCTTAGTGCACGATCTCCCGCAGTTACCTTTTTATATCCGCTTTAAATTATTAGATTTCCCCGCGGTCTTCGCTATGAAAAGCCTAACAACCAGGGGGAGATACATCAAGGTCGTAAATTTTGAACATTGCCAAATTAAATACGTGGATTGCAGGTGAAAAGAACTGACCTTATCTTAAGGCTGGTTGCCATTATTCAAGTAGTAAATAAAAAACGCGACTGGCATCGTCTCGGTACCCATTCCAATGTTAATCAAATGCACAATGCATATAATTCAACTGTTTGAGTGTAACACTATGAACTTTACAGCCTTAACTTTTTGGAAATATATGATATAAATTACCATAAATTTTGTGGTGAGTATTAATATTCCCTTCGTATTTTTTTTGCATTCTTCGCATCTGTTTTCCGTGAACTTTATTGCTGTGATTTTATACAAGAACCCTAATTATTAACCTAATAATTACTGTACTTCCATCTTCAGCCATTAATGCCGCAATTATATTGTCTAAACTCTAAAGTGATCTAAAGACAAGATAATCATGAATAATCTATACTTAATATTATAAATATGAAAGTTTGGATGAATGAATGTATGAATGTATGGATGTTTGTTACTCAATCACGCCCCAACGGCTGAACGGATCTGGCTGAAATTTGGCACAGAGATAGATTATTGTCTGAAATAGCACATAGGCTTTTTATCCCGGAAAATGAAAGAGTTACCGTGTGAACCAAAAAGCCACGCAGAAGAAGTCGCGGGCATTCGCTAGCGATTTATAATTCTTAAAAAAACTCACTGGGTCGCGACTGGAATAATGTGAACCGGGCATTAGTTATTTCTTTTTATCGATCTCTCGGGCGCGACGACGGAACGTGAATAAAATGATAGTCTTTGCACTTACGGAAACCAAGTAAAAGTTAAATATTTAACTCAACTAGTGATGTACTATTGGCTAATTTGTTACGAATGAGCTTGTTTAAATTTGTACTAGCATATTTATACTTTAAAGGTAGTTCAAAATTACCAGCAACTCTACTTAAGCGTTTAAGCTATTAAATTAAAACTCAAATGTTTTTTATTAAAATAAACTTTTGAACCAACCGCATCCAGTGACGCACAAGTCTGTAATAATAATACTTGTAACGTTACGTAAATTTGTATTGTATTGTTTAATTATTTATTGTAACCTCTTTCTTTTTTAACAAAAGAGCAACTGCTAAGTTTCATGCCGATTCTTCTCAGTAGAATCATTTTTCCGAACCGGTGGTAGAGACTTGACGTATCATAAATGACAAGTTTTCGTACGTGAAATAAATAAATCATTTATCATTTTATCAAGTGCTTTTGAATCGTTGAGTTAATCTACTATTGGTTTGGAATGACATTCCTATCGAGAAGAACCAGCGAGAAAATTGGTGGTTGCTCTTTAAAAAAAAAATATAATTACATCAATGCCTAGATACATAAGTAACCGCAGTCCTTAGTATTGCTAGAGCGAGTATTTGACTCGCTCCTTGCTCTTTTTACATAATCTTCGACAGTGTAATAAACTTTTTTCAGCAGCGTATTTGTAATGGATTTATTAAACATGTCAATTTCAATTTCAATTTATTTATTTAAAACATGTAGGACACAAAAGTATGTCTATTATGTTACGTCATGTTTTGACTCTACCACCAGTTCGTAAAGCAGATTCTGCTGCGAAGAGCCAGCAAGAAACTTAGCAGTTGCTCTTTTTTTCCTTTTTTTTTAAACAAGATATTACAATACATATGTAAATTACATACAACAGTGTCAGTTGTTATACTATCCTGTGGGGAGCTAGACCCAAAGAAATTCGTCAATAGTATAATAGCCTCGACTCAACAGGTGTTCTTTTATAGTTTTTTTAAAATTTGTGTAACGGCAAATCCAAAAGGTCTTTTGAAACCATATTATAAGGGGTAATACTCGACCCCACAAAGGATTTCTGCACCTTGCGTAGACCAAATTGCGGCATTACTAGTTTATGCCGGTTTCTACTAAAAGCAAGTTTAAAGTAGTTTGTGAAATTTTGTTAAGGAATAGAATAGTGTGTTATTACTGATTTATAAACATAAATGTACAAAACGGTTCAACAAGTTAAGTTTTTGTGGTCTATGTCCTTCTATGTTGAACTCGCACGGACTTTCTTTCGTGAGCCTGTTCACGCGACGTGGCGCAACGTAAACTGCGTGCTGCGTGGGCGGCAAGGAGCAGTGCACATTGTGAGTGAGGCTGATAGGTGCTGCTAATGCTCTCTCCTCTTTCCTCTTTCCTCTCAAGCATAACTCTCTTTAAAGCACACATGTACGCATTCCTTCAAATAAAGAGTGAATCAGCATCTCTACGCAAGCGGATAGAGTTCTAGGCTGCATCATCTCATCATCAACTTATTGATGGGGGTCCGATAAACACATTTACTTTTAAAGTATGTACACAGTACATAAGTACTGCATGTTATGTTTTTTTTGTACTACTGAGTAAATTAATGTAAACTGTTGGTCAGTAAATATTTATTTATATATCTATTTATAGCAGGCTTGATTTAGGCCAAGCATTATTCTATAAATTAAAAATCACCTCTTATGTGATTCATTATGCTGTTAAAGCAGATAGTTACCTATTAGCTCACGTGCCCAAAGGTCAGAGAGCAAATTGCTCCGTGTAAAAACTTCTCCCGTAAATCGGACCTATAAATATACAACTAAATTCTTTAAGTCATAAAGAAGAAAGTTCATAATGCCACAAAATATATTTATTACATATACGTGCGGTCGGACCCGCCTCGAAACGTGAGAGATTTCCAGAAAAGCTGAAACACCTTAAGTCGGCTAGAAACTGGAGGACGAAGGCAGCCTTTCAACATTTGGCGTAGATACGTTAAACGGTAAGCTGATTGCCCAATTCGTATAAACTGAAATACCTTTCACTCTGCCGATAAGGAATTATTAGTTACCATCGCGGTCAGAGGCCATAATGGTATAATTAAGACTGTATCTTTTTATATATTTCCAAGAAAATTATGTTTAAGGTTAGGTTTAAATAATTATAAGGTTAATATTGAAGTTTTTTAATGAGAGATTTTTAATTTCACATTCCGAACCAGTGGTAAATTCACTTGACGATTCTAAATCTAGTGTAAAAAATTTGAATCAAAAATATTAAAATTTTGGCAATCCTTGTTATACCTCGTGTAGTCTTCATTTGGTGTAAGTGATTTGGGATAACCTGTTTGGTTATGGCAGTTATATTAAACCCATACCCTAATCAGTTTCTACACGGTATCGTACCGGAGTGCTTCATCGCTTGGCGGCACGTCTTTGCCGGTAGGGTACGGCAGGAATTGCGAGAACCCTTAAAGTATGTGTATGTCTATCTGCTACGTTTTCACGGCCCTGCAGAACCAATTTCGACGTAGTTTGTGATACTGAGATAGAATGTATCCCAGGAATGATGTTGGCTCCATCTCGGAAAATTAAAACCTTCCCATGGGATATTTCAATTCTTAAATCCACGCTGATGAAGCCGAAGATATCATCTAGTATACATATAGTTTTTTAAATACCCCGTCCACTCTTGAGGACTAAGGACGGACGCACACTGATTAACGGAAGGTAAATTTTTGCCCACAACGCACGTCACATTATGCGCGACAGAGCGCCAACTTTCCAGAATTATGCATACACTCCCGCATTAACCGATACCACCGGGATTAAATATGGACACCCTGTTTAGTCATTCAGAGCTCTGAAGGTAGGAATGTACGTTGTTTCTTGTCTCGTGGATTTAATTTTGCGTGGTGACGAATTAATTGTGCCGTCAACAGTCAACTAGTTGGTGAGTAATATAAACGCAACGACATTATCCTTCCACGGGTACATGCGCTAACGAGAACTTCTGAGTTACTACAGTTCGGGGAGATGTTTTTATTTCGTAATGAGGTAATGCAATGAATTTTACGGTTCGAGTGTTCTCTCCGTAGTTAACTGTCGTTGCGTTAACGTCTTCAGTTTGCTATTTTGTTTCACGCTAATGATGTGCTGGAGTTAAATAATGTGATAATTAGATACTGAAATTAAAATATTTTTTTCAAAAGAGCAACCACCGAGTTTCTTGCTGCTTCTTCTCGGTAGGAATGGCATTCTGAACCAGTGATATCGATTCACTTGAAGATTCAAAAGCACTTGTAAAAGCTCATTTGAATAAAAACATTTGAATTTGAATGAAATGGAGATATGTAGGTACTAATTTCAGTTAAGTTTCAAGTAATTTCATCAAAATCGCCGTCGATGGGCCGTGAAAGCGTAGCAGACATGCAGACACACTTTCGCATTTTTAATATTAGTATGGATAACACTCACGAAAGTTTTAAGTTTAGAATTTGCAGCTACTTTTATATCTTGTAGATACAAGAACTCTCTCTACTTGTGCAATTCTTGTACCTCGTATTCCGAGATATAGTTGTATAGTTCGTGGAAGCCCTTAGCAGTCAATTGGAACGCAACTGTCTCGAGCGCCCGCATCTTGCCTTTATTTTAACAGGGAAACTTTTATAATTTAACCTCCCCCCCCCCTCCTCTCCCCTCCCCTCCACTCCACTCCGCACCCCCTCTCGTTATACACCTTTGTCGATCCTTCAGCAAACACCTCCGTTGTACGCCCCTCAGGTTGTTTGTTGAAAGATATTCCCTTTTATTGGATATTTGATGATATTCACTGACAATTAGAGATATTACACTTCAGATATATTACTTTAGGGAGGCTTTAGAACATCACTTCTACCTTTTTATTTAATCAACAACAAGTTGGCACTTGACTGCGATCTCAACTGATAGTAAGTGATGATGCAGTCTAGTATGGTAGCGGGCTAGCCTGTTAGGGGTATGGCAGATATATTAAACCCATCCACTATTCGGTTTCTACACGGCAGTACACTTTGCCGGTAGGGTGGTAACTAGACACGACCGAAGCCTCCCACCAGGCCAGACCAGAGAAAATTCAGAAATTATTAATTGCCAAATTGACCCTGCCGGGGTTCGAACCCGGGACCTCCCACGTTAAGTCAACAGCGATCAACACTGCGCCACGGAGGCCACCTTTGTAGGCGACGCGATATGCCCGGCGCTTTATACCTTCTACAGTTAGATTTTCACTCGTATCCCCTTAAGCGAACAAAAGATTATCTATCAACAACAATCAAAAACATTTTCCGTGACAATTGCATATTTGAAGTAAGTAAAACTTGACGGAAAAGTTGTTACAAGTGTACAACGTCTTTCATGGAGCTATAACACACGATGGCTTTAAAACCCCATTAAAAAACGAATAATTTTCTGCTATATAAGTTTTAATGTGCTAATGATCCCATTAAGTACTAAATATGGATATTAACGTTTCACCTAAATCAGTACTGTGATAAAAAAAACTAAATGAAGTGATTAGTCGAAATCTTTTGTTTCGATCTACAGTTAATTGCTCAACAAAACCCATATAAAGTCACTCACTTTTATCAAGCTTGTTACAATACAAATATGGTATAAGGTACAAATATGGTAGTATATTTTATAAACTAGCATATGCCCGCGACTTCGTCCGCGTGGATTGAGGTTTTTTGGTTCCCGCGGGAACTTTTCGATTTTCTGGGATAAAAAGTAGCCTATTTGTTATTTCAGACTCTAATCTATCTCTGTGCCAAATTTCATCCAGATCCGTTCAGCCGTTCTGGCGTGATTGAGTAACAAACATCCATCCATCCCTACATCCATCCATTTTCAACATTTGCAACTTTCACATATAGCACGTGTCCCAGGTTCTCGCGTAAATAATTTTCTCATTGTCTATTGTGTCGTATCGCGTCGCATTGTGTCGCGTCACTTTCGTGACCCACCGAGGACAATAGGTAAACAACGTTTATGCACAGACAAAGCCGCGAACAAATGCCAGCTAAACATAAATTGTTAAAGCAGCCTCGGACTGTGAAACTGTGGGAAACTTTGCCGCATGAACTACGAAATGTTGTTGCGAATACTATATTCAATTGTGAATTCGTAATTAATACGGATCGTTGTATATTCTAACCTCTTCTTAGCACAGTTTTGGAAATAATTATGATAGATGCACTTTAGTTTTGTTTAAACTGAAACGGGAATTTATAACTATTATGTGCCAGGGGCCATACTGAAAACGCTTGCAGGAATATTAAGCAATATTACTCAAAATGCCAGTTTGATGTCACGCACCTTGGCGTGCCTAAAATAAGGATTATAATTCTAAAACACGAAAGTCAACAATAATGAAACAATATGGTTTTAAGCGTTGGCAGTATGTTCCCAGGCCTTACCACCGCTATGGTTCTCCAGTTATCCAATATCCTAGATGTGACAGATAGGTGTGACAAGTAGGACTCACAGTCTCATCGCAATCGAAATCGCTAACTTATAGAAGAATTTTAAAAAAGCTACTTCGGGCGAATACGAAGTCGCGGTAAGTTTATCTTACCCGTTGTCCTAGATGAGCGGCAGAAGCGACGCCACGTTACGTGACGCGATACGACGCCATAGAAAATAACGGACGTATCAACATAGACAGAAGGCAAATCTATGTGGTACAGTGCGTATCTTGAACTTGCTGCCCGCGATATTCACCACACCACATAAACCCTCGAAAGTAAATACAATTGACTTTACAATCGTGCATTGTAGAGTCAACATCTCGTGAAGATGCTCCGGTATCGGAGTGAAACGTACGTTGAGGGTATTATTGAGGGTTTATGAGGTGTGGTGAATATCGCAGGCAGCTAGTTCAAGATACGCACTGTACCACATAGTTTGCCTTCTGTGGCAGATTATAGCAAATTAAACTTCTAGTTTTTTCATTGTCATAGACTTCCGCAAAGTAACGCCTGCTTCTATGCAATATGCAAAAACGTAGGCCACGTGAAGGGTGACGTTGTCCTGGGTGAGCGAATAACACGGCAATGCGACGCGATGCGACGTTATCAGACAGTAGATGACGTTGTCGCATAGATACGTCTGTCATTTTCTATGGCATATAAGAAAAAAATTCGTATAATAATATAAGAAAAGCTAACTTCGGGTTAACACGAAGTCGCGGGAATCGTCTAGTTTATTTATTAATAAGTCAGCATACGACTCAGCCGTTTGCGTTGATTAAATTCGGTCGACCACATTGTTCCCATTATTCAAGAATGTAATAACTGTCGGCGGGTGTATTGTGACGTCATTGCTGTGACGCCTTTGTCGCCTTCGACGCGGTGGAGATTAGCGTCTCCATTGTCGTGTTCGCTTGTTTCTATTTTGATGTAATCTAGTTATTCCACCGCTGGAATTGGCATGTGAAAGTTGAATTTAGCAATAAAAACTAGCTGACGCCCGCGACGTCACTCGCGTGGCTCATTTATTTTTAACTAGATGATCCCCGCAACTTCGTCAGCGTTTGTGCTTTTTCGATTCCGGCGAGAACTTTCCGGGATAAACAATTGCCTATGTCCTTCCCCGTGATGTAAACTATATCTGTACCAAATTTCATCAAAATCGGTTGAGTAGTTAGCCCGTGAAAACTTAGCAGACAGACAGACACACTTTCGCATTTATAATATTAGTATGTATTCCTGGGAGACTTCCTTAATCTTCCGGGATAAAAGTGCATGTCCTTCCCGGGATCAATCCTACCTCTATACCAAACTTCATCAAAATCGGTTGAAAACATGGGCCGTTAAAGCGTAGCAGACAGACAGACATACTCTCTCGCATTTGTAATATGAGTAGGTACGGATTCTTTGCCATGGTAAATAGGAATGTGCCAGTAAAATATCGATGAATAAAAATCACTTGACAGCACGTCACCGCAATAGTTATTGAATTGAATTAAATCTGGTCATACACCACGCAAATTGGCCCGCTTCCGTCTTAGCACAGTAAACAGTTTACTATGGTCTTAGACTACATCGTCAAATTCCCATGTATTGCATATAGGTGGTTTGTTCATAAGCCCCGGTGAGTTCGTAGTCAACTTGATATCAAATATAGAAAAAAAAAGTAAGCATTACCGGCAGCTAATGCATGGTCCTACAGAGTACGAAAGAACAAAATGTCGCTTCCTTTCGATGAGTGCGGTTTTGCTCTTAAATCCCACGCCCGTTGTACGTACATGCCCCGCGACGCAACGCAACGCGACGCGATACGACTCTTTAGAAAATGACAAAACTATCTACGCGATATCTTAGGCCATGTTAAGGGCTATCGTTTGTTCCTGTCGCGTCGCGTCGTTTCGTGTCGTGTCGGTCACCTAGGAAAATGGATAAAGTATATTTACGTAAAAAAACTTAAAAAAAGGGCGTAAGTACAAAATATAATTTACGAAATTCGGTGCGTGGATTCTGCCATTTAATTTTACCCGTAACACAATTAAAAGGTAAATATTTAACTTGGCCGTATTTGCATACTGAAATTACTGAGGAGTAAATCGGATTCAATTAACACAATCACGCTAATTTATTTATACATCACCTGCTTCAGTACTGTAAAATTTTAAATACATGAAACTGTGGACTGTGGCCTGTGGACTGATCATACAAATCAATCAGATCTTACTAATATTATAAATGCGAAAGTTTGGATGGATGTATGGATGTATGGAAGTTTGTTACTCAATCGCGCCTCAACGGCTGAACGGATCTGGCTGAAATTTGTCACAGAGATAGATTATAGTCTGGAATAGCACATAGGCTTTTTATCCTGGAAAATGAAAGAGTTACCGTGTGAACCAAAAAACCTCAAACCACGCCGAAGAAGTCGCGGGCATTCGCTAGTGATTTATAATTCTTAAAAAAAACTCAATGGGTCGCGACTGGAATAATGTGAACCGGGCATTAGTTATTTCTCATCTCTAATTGATAATTGCATAATCCTCATTTAGGGTCGTCGTTTTGAGGGTCGTGACCCCTTTTTAATAATGAAATAATAGTAGGAGTTTTCTTGGAATAATAATGCAGTGGGTTTCTACGTCCGTAAAGAAAGACAGTAGACGACTATAAATTATTTTAGTTTATTTGGTTCAATAACACCTGCATATTATACCTACCTAATGTTTAAAAAAACACTACCATTTTATGAAAACTATCTCAATAACAAAGTAAGTATCTTTTTGTAGTCTTCCCATTCCAGTATTATTCTAATCATATTATGGTTTTTGTTACAAAGTAATATATCTAGCACGAATATTCTTTGCCTTATGCAAATTGTATTTGAGTACAAAGTTTTAATTAGAAATACAGGAAACGCGGTGAAATCTAAATTAGCGTAAATCGGTTTAAATTCGGAGTAACGGACGAAATAGTCTATCATTATAGCACTCTCAAAATGGCGCCTTGGAGAAATGTCACTACTAACTCGCCGCTACTGGCATTAGGAATTCCATAAACAATGCTCCAGAAATAGCACAGCAGGTAAATAGCTGATGTCGAACGCGATATTATACGGCGCGGTGTAACTAGGGCTGTCACATAAAATCATTGAATAAAAGCAAAATTCTCAAAAATTGCGTTACCTATACTCCATACTAATATAATAATAGCAAAGTGTGTGTGTTTGTCTGTCCGTCTGTCTGTCTGCTAAGCCTTAACGCCTATACTAAATTTCATCAAAATCGGTCTAACGGGCCGTTAAAGCGTAGCAGACAGACTGACCGATAGACAGACGAATAGACACACTTTTGCATTTATAATATTAGTATGAAGTATGGATTTATTGGATTAACTATAAAGCTAAATTTCAATACAGATTTAATG
This sequence comes from Erebia palarica, assembly GCA_964035005.1. NCBI lineage: Eukaryota > Metazoa > Arthropoda > Insecta > Lepidoptera > Nymphalidae > Erebia > Erebia palarica. The sequence goes on from OZ035989.1 coordinate 18,644,653, forward strand.
GATTTTTGTATCAAGTTTAAAATTAAGAAAGTATTTAGTTAATCTAATGATATTGACAACCCTGAATAGAATATATCGATACTTAGCGTACCCTCATGTGCTCAATAATGCATCGACAGATCGATAAGTCATACGGCCCAACACTATCGTCAAGATGACGTTTCATGTTTCTTTACAAACAAGGAGTTTCTCAATAAAATTGTAGATTCAATTCTAACAAGTTAAATATGAAGAGACTGGTACACATTGGACAATGAAATAGGGAATTCACTAATATTTCACAAAAAATGATTCAAAAACTATTCAGGTGACAAACAACGTACCTGTTCCGCAAAATATCTTTTTATAAAAGATCATTTGATAAATATTCAATTCGAAAATGTTTTCCTTTGCAAAATTTCTGAATGTAAAAGCATCATTTGCAAATTTATTATTTCACCAAACACCTAACTTAACCTAACATTTTGACAGATGTCGGTACATTTTACGAACTTTAGTGCTTCTGAAAATATTTATATATATTTAATATAGGTTCGTTTCCCGGCAGGTTCTATTTGGGAAACTAACCGAGGGTGTGAATTTTAGGTCTTTTGAAAGACCCTCTTTTTAATAATCAGTTAGAAATGATTTATGTCTCATATAGGCATCATCCCTATTTGACGACCTCCCTGGCGCAGTGTTGTACGCTATAGTCTTGACGTGGGAGGTCCTGGGTTCGATTCCCGGCAGGGTCAATTTGGGAATAAAAAATTTCTGATTTTTTTTAGTCTAGTCTGGTGTGAGGCTTCTGCCGTGGCTAGTTACCACCCTACCAGCAAAGAAGTACCGCCAAGCGATTTATCGTTCCGGGGTGATGTCGTGTAGAAACCGACTAGGGGTATGGGTTTAAATATAACTACCATGCCCCTAACAGGTTAGCCCGCTACCATCTTAAACTGTATCACATACCATCAGGCGTGATCGCAGTCAAGGGCTAACTAGTAGTGGAATAAAAAAGTAAACTTCTATACCAGAAGCGCGTTTTTAAGATAGATTTGCTTTAATTTTTGTTAAAGAGTTGCAGATTTGATTAAATTGTCATCATCCCTATTGTGAACGCACGCGGCGCCTCAGGCAGGAGCGATATAAATTTTAACAAACGGTATTTTGTTAACACGTAAGCTCGCAACTCGTTCTCCACTGACCCACATACAAAATCAATTTGTTACTCGTTGTAATTGGCTTTTGGCGGCACAAAATGCCTTATGAAGCTATACCGCCATACGGATGAAGCTTTTACCCTGTGTATATTCGTATTGACGTAAGACAGAGGCCATACTGCTATCGCTTATAGCAATACTTATGCAATAATACTCAAAATAACAGTTTGTTGTCACGAACCTTGACGTTGATGTCACGAAAGTCAACATTAATAAAACAATGTCTTAAACCATTGGCAGTATGGACCCAGGTAACGTTCAAGGTTTTAATTTAACAGTACATTAATTAACTGACGCCCGCGAACTCTTCCACGTGTATTGAGACTTATCATTTCCCGCGGTAACTCCAATTCTCCGGGTTAAAAAGTAGCCTACGTGTTATTCCAGACTATAATCTCTCTGCCAAATTTCATCCATATCCCTTCAGCCTTTTTGGCGTGATTGAGTAAGAAACATCCATCCATCCATCCGTCCATCCACCCATCCAAACTTTTGCATTTATAATATTAGTATAGATAGATTACTTACTGCCCAGGCCGGAAATAAATCAATTCACGTCTGAATAATATTGGAAGGCGCAGCCGAAGATTTCCCACGTGCTTTTGAAAAGATTAGGCGCCAGCCGAGAACTTTCTAGTACACAATGGTATGTATGTTTGTATGTATATTCTTTATTGTACACTTCAAAAACACAAAAGAATTAGATTACAAATATGAAAACTTTAAACGTAGGTACAATAAGGCGGTCTTATCGCTAACTAGCGATCTCTTCCAAACAACCTTATCGATACGGAGACAATGAACATGTGGACAGTGGGAGGTGGTGCATAAAAAAATTAACTTAAATACTAATAGTTACATAAAAATAACCAATATCGTAATGGTATGCATTTAAGATTATATATTTAGATTGCAGATAGGTATTATATCTACATATGTGTAGCATGATAGTGGGTAGTTCCTCAATGCTGTATGCCGAGCAATTAGTGTAGTGGGAGTGCAGTGTAATTGCGTTGATTCGCCGTGACGGCCTTTAATCTTCGTTGTGTCTAACAAGAAACGAGATGCTATTATACAGATAGGTATCGTGTGACGAACATAATAATAAGTTAGACTTGTCAGAGACTGGATCGTAATTGGTTGATTGGATTATAGCTTGCTCGCTTTTCATTTCCTTTACTTTCAAATTTTTGAGGGTACCGCACCTTAAAAGGAACTCTAAGAGCCTGCGCCCATAGACGGTATGGCACGGTAGGAGATATAGCAGTTAAAACCATATTCCTGATCGGTTTCTACACTACTTCGTACTGAAACGCTAAATCGCTTGGCAGCACGTATTTGCCGTAGGTAGACCTACCCACGGCCGAAGTCTCCCACTAGGCCAAACCAAAGAAATTCAGAAATTATAAATTCCCGAATAGAGAGTCTATCAAGTCCGGGGTCGAACCTAGGACCTCCTACTTTTAAGATCAAGGCACTCACCATTGCGCCAAGAAGATCATATTTTTTTATGTAAATAAAATGTTTATTTGTTCCAAAAAAACTAGGAGGTAGTTACAATGTTTGTCAAATTACCTTAGACTCCAAAACTAGGATAGCCCGTGTCTTGGGAGTCAGAAAGGGAAGAACTATAACTTACTATACTTGATTGTTCTAAAGCAACCAACCCCGCAATATCTTTTCATATTATCATCTGTAAATGAAAAGAGTATAACTGCTGATTTTCTTGCCGGTTCTTCTCAGTAGAATCATCTTTCCAAATCGGTGGTAGATTCTTACGGCTTATCATAAGTGGTCCTATGTGAAATGAATCATTTTATTATTCATTTTCAATAAAAAAATATCTTCTAAGAGCCGCACCGCTACATGAAGTTGTTTCTAGTTACATGAATATTATAGGCACACAGAAAAATCTGAAAAATGCCATCAACACGCACGATTCCAATGTAAATATTTCACTCAAACAAATCCATTTGAAACTGTATCCACAAACAAAACCACAGCTGTTGTGGTGTTTAATAAATCAATCTTTCCATATTATGTATACCTACCTACAAGTCAGTATAGCTGTCTAACACACACCTCATACTACAACGATGAATATTAAATGTGATGAAAGGCTGAAAAATATTCTTTATTTCTTTTTTGTTTCGCCATTTCTATTGTAGGTTTTGTTTCGCTCGAACTAATATTCCTTATTTCGATTTAAACAATAGATTTTAAAACGTACATTCAATAATAATAATGATAATAATGTCCTCCCGACCGAATTTCGGCCACGGCGGCCAATCTCCGGAGAGATTAGCCATCTGCGCGAGAGAGTGCACAAGTGTGTGCGCGTATACAGGTGCACTCTCTGTTCCTTTACTCTCATATCCCGATGGGACGGAAATCCGACACGACCGGAAAGAGATCAGGCGCAGGACCGACGGCTTTACGTGCTCTCCGAGGCACGGGGGTGAAACAGCGCCAGCTTCCTAACTCCGGGAACTCAGTACTAGACTGAGCATTTCTTGCCAGAAAAACCCAGTACTTTTATGGCCCGACCCGGGATTCGAACCCTGGACCTCATCGGTCGCAGTCGAACATGCTAACCACTAGACCAACGAGGCATTCAATATGGTAATAACAACGAACAATAATGCTCGTACATATAAAATGTTAAAGGTATTTACGTGGACATCGCATTGATTTGCTGTACGACTTATCTAAATGAAAAATACCTACACGGCTTGAAGCAACGGTTTACCTGGTGGGAGGCTTGTTACCACCCTACCGGCAAAGACGTGCCGCCAAGCGATTTAGCGTTCCGGTACGATGCCGTGTAGAAACCGAGTAGGGGTATGGGTTTAATATAACTGCCATGCCCTTAACAGGTTAGCCCACTACCATCTTAGACTGCATCATCACTTAACATCAAATGAGATTGCAGTCAAAGGCTAACTTGTAGTAGATAAAAAAAAGTAAGACATACTTAAATCCTAAGAATTAACAAACCTTTTAGAGCCTAGTGTTAGGTACGTTTAATTTATACTTGTCTACGTCTTTTCGCATCCAATCCATGACAGCCTATTTCAATATTAATAAAACGTAGAAAAGAACGTAGCCTATTCAAAACTCAGCAACCAAGAGTAAGAAATAAGCAAACAAGGAATCCAATTACAAAACGCACGAAACTTTAACAAAACTACTCACCAATTACAGGTGAAAGAAGTAAATGGAATCTTACCGCAAGTTCATACCTCTTAATTCCCTTTTATACGATGCCCTTACCACAAGTTTTTAAATCACACCATCGTATTCGAGCGCTCGAACACATTGGCGTCAAAGTAAAATGGAACCAAAACCAGCTATTGATTTAAAATCACAAATTCAGTACAAACGATTTTAAGTTTGGAGAACTAGCGGTGAATGCAATATACAAAGTTGAGCTATAATTCTCATTGAAGTTCATTTTTATACGACTGCCTGAAAAAAGGAGTATATTGTACATGAACCCTGAAAGGGTTCATGTATGTATGTATGCATGTATGTATGTATGTATGTATGTATGTATGCATGTATGCATGTATGTATGTATGTATGTATGTATGTATGTATGTATGTATGTATGTATGTATGTATGTATGTATGTATGTATGTATGTATGTATGTATTTATGTATGTATGTATGTATGTATGTATGTATGTATGTATGTATGTATGTATGTATGTATGTATGTATGTATGTATATATGTATGTATGTATGTATGTATGTATGCATGTATGTATGTATGTATGTATGTATGTATGTATGTATGTATGTATGTATGTATGTATGTATATATGTATGTATGTATATATATATGTATGTATGTATGTATGTATGTATGTATGTATGTATGTATGTATGTATGTATGTATGTATGTATGTATGTATGTATGTATGTTTGTATATTCCACCATAACTTCTATACGCCTGAACTGATTTTGATAAATGAGGTATCGTTAGAATCTCTAGCTTATTCCGGGTGACATAGGCTAGTAAAATTTTTAAAAAAATTAATGGGGTGACCATGGTCCCATTAAATACCAAAATTGAAAAAAATAATTCGATAATAAGATTAACTATATAATCATAATCTAGAAAATGATGAGTAGATTCCAAAAATTTATAACACTATTTCAATATTTAGTGATTCACAAAAAATATCATTTAATAAAAAATGTGAATAAGATTCCAAAGGCTATATATGCAAATCGCTTCTTATGGAGGTAAAGTCCAAAAATAATATGGCAGGGTAGTCGTATTTTTTATTTCGTTAAATTAATTTCACTTGTCATCTTATCAACCCATTACCGGCTCACTACTGAACACGAGTCTCCTCTCGGAATGAGAAGGGTTTGGCCATAGTCCTCCATGGTGGCCAAGTGCGGATTAGTAGACTTAATACTCAATCAAGAACAATAGGAACAACTCTCAGGCATGCAGGTTTCTTCACGATGTTTTCCTTCACCATTTGAAGCCAGTAATATTTAATTTCTTGAAACCTACAGAACTCTTATAAAGTTGAGGCTGAGTGCCAGAGGATAGAACCCGCGACCCCCTACAGCAGGTCGGGTATCTTAATTGCATCATCGCTTAGAGTAGATAGACGCTCATTTTACTTTGACGCTAATGTGTTTTTTTTATATATCCCGGTGGTGGGAAAAATGCATTTACGCATCCCTTCCAGAATCGGGGCTGTCACCTCCCGCCTACTGCGAGAACTCCGATTTCTGGAGGGTATGTGGGACTCACGGTTGCCCGTACTACCCACTAAAAACCCACCATCGGTCCTACCTATCCTGCTGCTATTAACCATGCAGCAACCTTTCAACGATGTGTTAAACTATTAAATATTACCTAGTTACGCGCAACTGCCGTTGTTGCTTAGTGGTACACAGGAGTTTTTTTTTTAATGCTAATGTGTTCGAGCGCTCGAATACAATCTACGTAGGTAAAGTGTGTTGTGTCAAGGGTACGAGGCAGGTTATTATGACGTGCCAGGCACGGTTAGGGACTCCCTCGCCCTCTGGCACTCAAGCAGAGGGCCTTTAACTCCTTTGCCCAAGGAAATAGACTTTACCAATTTCGCTTATCGATTATACCTTCTTTGAATGGATGTGTTGGTTTTTAAGTCCCTTATAGGAACATCGATTGTTTTATGCGCCTTGATTCCAATAATAATATAGTAAGTATATAATGTATACAATTAAATAAGTTAATGGCCGCGACTGCAATCTCATGGATTTAGGATCTGAAAAGTCTTATGAGATTTTGTTGATTTCCAGGATTAAAACTAGCCTTGTCCTTATTATGGGAAGCAATTTGTTTAAAAAGAAAGCGTAACCGTAGTGTAGTGTAGTAAGTGAAAGCGTAGCAGTAGCGTAGCAAATATCATAGGTATGGATGTGAAATAAAAGTGATACTTATTTTACAAAGTCAAAGTTGGCTTAGTAACCAACCGAGTTGTCGAGCTAATACAATCGCTTTTACACCTGCCCTGGAAGCGAACTTTAATTGTAGGTACCTAATATAGGTACTTATCGCATGCTACACGTTATACTGTACAGATTTTTTAGTTATGCAAATTATTGCAAATATAAGCTTTCTTGTGTTCGGAAATTGTAGCAATGGTCTTTTAGCCAACAATGCAAAACTGACAGTCATTAAGAAGGATCGTGATTTCACCGAGGTTTCGAATTAGGTAGACATGCTTAAATTTTCGTCACATTTTCAAGTCGAGCTCTTGAATAATAGTGCTTACATAAATGAAAATCTAAAACGCTGAGTCACGTAACATTTAACGCGGGCTCTCGCGTGGATTTATCTCGCAATAAGCACTGAAAACGTTGATATGATAAAACTAAAGATACACAGTTTTTCCATTGCTAAACCTGAAGGACGTATCGCTATTTCAGACGTTTTTATTTATTTTTCCTTATTAAAAAATACAATATGGAACTGGGTTTCTTTAATACTTAGATATATGTGTTACGAAGAAAACTAATTTTATAAAATTAGCTCTCGCTCTCTAATCGCTTGACAACACAGCTTGGCTGGTGGTAGTACCTAACCACAAGTAGAATCTCCCAAAATATCAGACCACAGCTAATTAAGAAATTTAAAATTTCCTAATTTCTTAAGCTAAAAATTTTACCCAGACGTTCTAATTATAATAAGACAAACAGCAATCACCACTGTCCAATCCGATTCTGACAAAATCGGACACATATACCATGATAACGTAGCAGACAGATACTATCAGATTCATAATAATTTATAATAGACATCTTAGGTATGATATATCATTGGGTGAGACGCCTAATGGCACCAGTAACCCTGACTAAGCAATGAAAGAGCTATTCGCCTCGCTTAGTGTTTTCTAAGGACTGTCAGCCATCAGGTCTCGAGTTAACGCTACGGAAGTTACGGTTATGTAACACTACCTGCTAGGTGAAGTTTTTTTAAGTAAAGTTCTTTCAAATTTAAGATAATCTGAAGCAAATCCCTGGTGTGGACATGAACTCTGTGCTTTTATAAGTGAGTATATTTGAATTCGTTTTTTTCCTTCTATGATAAAATAGCCATCGTAGCAAATTTTGTTTGACCCAATCTCTAAACTAAAATGACAACTTTAAATCTAGTGCTGCCCCTTTCCGCAGGGAGTATTATGAAAGGGATAGCAATATAAATAGAGTGAAAATGTGTACGCAAACACAGGTGCACTCTCTGTTCCTCTCCTTTTGCTCTCATAGTCCGATGGGACGGAAAATCCGACACGACCAGAGAGAGATCAGGCGCAGGACCGACGGCCTAATGTGCTATCTGAAGCATGGGGATGAAACACCGCCAACTTCCTAACTCCAGGCTAGTACTGAGAAATCCTTGTCAAAAAACCCTAATACTTGTTATGGCCCGACCCGGGACTCGAACACAAGACCTCGTCGGCCGCTGTTGAATATGCTAACCACGAGGCAGTCAAAAATGAACCTACGAGTATGTTAAGTATACAAAACCTCAAGTTGCTAGATCCATTTCCAGTGGATTAGTCTGTTCATTAATGACCGTTTATTATCAGTTTCCCCTTTTATATTTAATGGTATTTTCTTCCCGAAAATTGCCATAACTGCGACGATGACGTAAGCCCCGGCTTTTCTTCTCCACGGTAACACATTCATACACAGACTGACTTGCGTTTTATAAAGTTAAATTACTTTATCAGATAAATGGGGAGACGTCAATATATTTCATTAATGGCTTTCAAAGCGTGGCGAAATGATATCACTTGCTGAGTCAGTGGTGGCGGGGACTTATTTTTAAACTAGCTGATGCCCGCGACTTCGCCCGCGTGGAATAAGTTTTTGATTCTCACGGGAACTTCTTAATTTTCAGTGATAAAAAATAGGTCCTCCACTCGGCCCAGGTCCTCAACTACGTCCATTAAAAAATCCTATCGATCCATTGCTTCGTTGCGGCGTGATTGAAGGACAAACCAACAAACTATATACACTTTCACATTTATAATAACAGTATGAACTATGATATCTTTACTGCAGATGTAATTGATATTAAACAGTAATATAATTAAAAATAAATAGTAAAACTACAAATAAACGTGGAAAGGCGGTCTTATTGCTAAAGCAAATTTTACGGACAACCTTTGGTTAAAGGATCAATAAATCGGAGCGCGGAATGATGATTTAAAAAATAAATAAATAAGTAATATAAATAAATTCATGTAATATGATAGACCATTTTCGTCTTAATATAGATTGGTAAAAACGTGATTACATGAAAAAACGGTGGTATTTAAAGTTAGTACGTACCCTTGATAATTTTTTCACCTTTCATGCTCTAAAAAGATGTCATTATAGTTTAGCGCAGGCGGATTAAAGTTAGCATTTAGCCTCTAGGGATGAAAGATTTTTTTTTTTAATTTTGGCCCTACTCCGTATGCGTGATATCCTCATTCGGTTATCCAAAATTTTTAGTTTATGGTTACTATCAACAGCCAGAAAATGTATGTCACTTAGTTGAATTTAAATGTTACCCATCGTATACTACCATTATCTTTCAGATCTATTTCTATGGTACTACTGTATTTTTTTTTAATTCCTCCTTGATAAAGAAAAATAAAGTTGGTATTTTATTTGTACATTTATTTAAATGGATGTTGTATAATCCATTTAAAATTTCGATTTACAATACGTAATTAGTACAAAGTGAAGGCAGGTAAAGTGAGTGTGTGATATGTAAGTAATGAAACAACCGTCTTACGCACTTAATCGTTTATTACTGACAGGCGCGTCGCCGACGTGTAGGTAGGTAGCTAGCATGCACATTTATGCATTATTACATCATTCCTCCGTCTTAATTTTCAAACCTAGTAAAATACAATAATATTAAATAAAATATGGACAATATCAGAACAAATTCTTATAGTCTACCTTAGGTCTAGGTCGTAACAACATACGCGGTACGGCTGTGGGCTCGGGCGGCGCCGCCGCGGACGAGACCGCGGTCCCAGCCGCCTCATTGCTCTCGGCCGGCGGGGGCGCAGGGGGCGGGGAACTCGCTAGCCCTCGCTCACACTCGTCCTCACAATCATTCCACTCAACATCGGACTCCTGGTTATTGTCCCGTTCCCTGCTCCTCGCCTCGTTTTGCTCATTGCTATCAAATCCTTGTTTATCGTGCGAGAGGGTATCTCCTAGAGAACTGCTATCAGATGACGAGGAGGGTGGAGAGGAAAGAGGACAAGATGTTGACATCACGTCACCAGAATCCTGCATGGTACCCCCTGTATATTTTACGAGTTGGTCTATGTGTCTTATTATATAATTAGAATCATCATTTACAGTTTGCAGTTTATACATTCTATTGCCTATTATCTCTGTTACCTTACATAATTCCCAACTTCCTTTCCTCGACCCGTAACTTCTAGCCCAAACTAATTCTCCTTTCTCGAAAGATCTTTTTCTTTTACAATAATTAGAATTATTTAATTTATTTTTTATTTTGTCACTTGGTAACATTAGGTCCAATCGCGTTCGCAAACTGCGACCGAACATTAACTTTGCTGGAGTTTCTCCAGTCGTACAGTGTACCGTATTTCTGTAGTTGAACAAGTATGCTAATAATTTTTCATGTATAATATGTTGAGTGGATGTCTCGCTCAAGATACATTTTAACATTTTTTTACAAGTTCGTACAGAATTTTCCGCTTGCCCATTACTAGCAGGATGATAAATGGGCGACGTCATATACTTGATACCATTGTTAGAACAAAAGGAATTAAAATCTTTAGAGTTAATCTTGACGTCATTGTCAGAGACCAGTACATAAGGAATTCCAAAAGTGGCAAAAATATATTTTAATTTGGTAATTAGAGCTTGCGTAGCCGTCCCGTTTTGCATGTATAAACATTCCACCCATTTGCTGTACGCATCAACAACAACAAGATATACGCGCTGATTTATAGTCATATAATCGATGTGTACGCGCTGCCACGGGGCCGAAGCGGCCGGCCACGGCGCCGGTGGCTCCCGCGGCGGCGCGGGCCGCAAGCTACAGCATAACTCGCACGCGCCTATCCAACGCTGCAGGTCAGCATCCAAATTTGGCCACCAGAATCGCTCCCGCGCGTTATTCTTGCTTTTAACTATTCCGAGATGCGTACTATGCAATTCTTTTAATACGCGCTCCCTCAACGCCGTTGGAATTACGACCCTATGTCCACGCAGTAAAATTCCTTGTTCGAATTGAAGATCCGCCTTGCATTGAAAAAAAGGTAAAATAGATTTACAGTGTATTTTTTTTGGCCAACCGTGCGTCATGTATCTGCACACCGTTTGCAATGTCTTATCATCATTAGTCGCTGTAATTACGTCATCTAATTTAACTGCGGGTAAGGCGGCGTTTAAAAAATTCATTGAAACATATGAATCAAATTCCTTATCGCTCTCGCATAAGGTCTCTTTTAACGGCGCCCGAGAGAAAAAATCCGCTACTACATTATTTTCACTAGACGTATATTGCACTATATAGTTATATGCCGACAGTATGATCGCGTATCTTTGGAGGCGTAGCGCCGTAGTTATCGAAATCCCATTTTTATTATTAAAAATTGATACCAATGGACGATGATCCGTTTTCAATATGAAGGGTTGGCTGAGGCCGTAGAGATATTGATGAAATTTCTTTACTCCAAATATAATAGCGGTGGCTTCTTTGTGAATTTGGCTATAATTTTTCTCACTGGCTGCCAGTGATCGTGACGCATAGGCGATCGGCCGCTCTCGGCCCTCGCGGTCTCGCTGCGCGAGCACCGCGCCCAGCCCCGCCGGACCGGCGTCCACGCTCAGCACGAGCTGCGCGCCGGGCTCGAAATGCGCCAGGACACGTTCCGACGCCAGCTCGTTCTTCACCTGCCGCACGGCCGCGCGCTGAGGCGCGCCCCACTTCCATTCCGCGCCGGCACGCAGCAACTCATGAAGAGGATTCATCACGGCGGACGCGTTCGGAATGAAATTTCTATAATAATTTACTATACCGAGAAATCGTTTTACCTCCGCAACGTTAGTCGGCTCCGGTGCGTTTAATATAGCCTTCACTTTGTCCTCGCTAGTCTGCAACCCGTTACTATTAATAGTGAATCCGAGATAAGTAACACTAGATTTAAAAAATTCGCACTTCTCTTTTCGTAACCGCAAACCTGCATCATTTAACCTACTCAAAACTTCTTTTAGCCGTTCTAAATGGACTTTTTTATTTGGTCCCGTTATGCAAATGTCATCGAGCCAACAACTCACCCCATCGATGCCCGATAAGAGTGCCTCCATAGATTTTTGGAAAATAGCCGGTGCATTAGCCAATCCGTAAACCAACCTTGTATATTGAAAAAGTCCCTTCGAAGTAGAATCGTTGTTAGACTTCGCGATGCATCACTAAGCACAAACTGATTGTACGCGTTTTTTAAGTCCAACTTAGAGTAATGTTCTCCACCGCCTAACTTAGCAAACACCTCCTCTATTCGCGGTAAGGGATATTTATCGATTATTAAATCCTTATTTAACGTAACTGAAAAGTCTCCAGCTATCCTCACCGTTCCGTTTTCTTTTAAAACGGGTACGATGGGCGTCGCGTATTCGGAATTACTAACCGGCACGAGAATACCTAAGCCTACCAATCTTTTCAACTCCTTTTCAACTTTCTCCTTTAAAGCAAATGGGACCGTACGGGCTTTAAAAAATTTAGGCGTTGCATTTTCTTTTAATACCAAATTAACTTTGAAATTCCTAAACGTACCTAGCTCATCCCGCCATAAATCGGAAAATTGTTCCAGCATTGATTTTACTTCCGTATCGTTACTTAAATTATTTATTTTCACTGCTAATGTTAAATTAAAAGCAGACATGAAATCTCGGCCTAGTAATGGCGGGCCGCCATCTTTAACAACAAAAAATTTTATCTTTTTAGCTTCGCCATTGTAGTGCACATTAATTTCAAAATAACCTAATGGAGAGATTTTATGTCCGTTATATAAACACATTTTAAGATCACATGGATTCAATTTAAACCATGAAAACTTTTCGCTATATAACCTTTCTGATATTACCGATGCACCCGACCCAGAATCTAGTTCCATTGACAACTGCACAGTACCTAATATTACATTAAGTTTAATAGGCTTAACATACCTTATATTAAAGTTTTGGCATTCCTTACAACACCTCACTTCCGATTCACTATTGGTTTCGATATTATTAACCCGCGAAACCGCAGCCTTACACACTTTTTTTAAATGACCTGTAATACCGCACTTTTTGCACTTGTACCCTTCGTACTTGCACTTTCCTCCGTGTTTTAACCCACATACGCTACAGCCTGAGCCACTATGCCCATCGCCCGAAGAAGGAGCCTGGCCCGATCGACCAATACCGCCTCCATTTCGCGAGCCTCCACCACCTCCGTCCTTACTCTTATAAGAAGCCCTGTAAATGGGTTCCTCCTTGATGGAAACAGCGTCTGTGGTAGTCGACATACTCTTAGCTTCCCTTGCGCTCTCCGCTTTTTGCGCCACGTCTAACGCCTCTGCCAGTTTTAAGTTCGCCGCATCCTGCTCGAATAGCTTGTCCCGTACAGAACCTGCACCCAAGCCCAGAACGAAACGATCGGTGAGATTCTGCTCCAAAGCTGCCCCAAAACCGCAGTAGGTCGCGAGACCACGTAGCCGTGCCGCCCATTCTGGCAAGGTTTCATCAGGCTGCTTGACCGCGCCGTAAAACTTAGCCCTCTCGGCGTAAGAACACTTACGCGGCTTAAAATGCGCATCGAGTAATGCAATTAATTGCGTAAACGGTAAGTCCTCCAGCGCCTTCGGGTAGGCAAGGTCCCGCAGCAGGCGGTAGGATTCTTCATTGAGATGAGTTAATAGAACCGCGCTTTTTTTAATATCTGCCACATCGTTAACTATGAAAAATTGATAAAGTTGGCCCTTAAATACTGCCCACTCACTCGATTTATAATCGAAGCAAACCAATTTGCCAATATACGACATTTTAATATTTTTTTCTTGCACGCGTCGGTACTTTTATCCCATCCTCGTCGCCAAATGATATGTAAGTAATGAAACAACCGTCTTACGCACTTAATCGTTTATTACTGACAGGCGCGTCGCCGACGTGTAGGTAGGTAGCTAGCATGCACATTTATGCATTATTACATCAGTGTGACTATTTATTTGTCAAGTAAAAATTAAGATCTTACTCTATGAAAATGTAACAGAAAAGCAAAGAAATAATTAAAAATCGTTATTTATTTTCTCGCAATCGAAGTGAAAAGTAGAGTGTTTACCACGGGACTAAAAGCCATTCTTCTCGATTCTGTAGCAAACATCTCGTATGAAATAGCCATATAGATAGCCATGGCCAAAACCTCCTCAGGTCATTTTATTAAGTAGGTACCTACTACCAGAAACTCATAATAACAATTATTACCGAATTGTTTAACTTGTATCTGTGACGATTTCGACTCACCTAAAATCTCAGAATAAATAGGTAATAGTACAATGTACTAAAACTAAGTACATAACCATTTGATATAATAATATTATATCAACCTTACACGTTACTTAAATATCAGTATCGTGAACGCATGTATAAATTCAAACTCAAAATTCAAAATAGGTCCTACAAAGTACACCTTTTGAACTTCTTACAAAGCTTAAGACGTGATGGTGATAATAAACTTATTAATTATCTTAAAACTAAAGCTACGAGGGTTGCAAACGCGTCCTAGTCTGAGAAGAGCCCACAACAAACTCAGCCGGGTTTTTATAAATTCAAGTATTGTTAAACCGACCATATTTTGACCCAGTTACATTTGTCGTTTAATCACGGAATAAGCCTTAAATAACGTGACCTTTTGTTGCACACTTAAATGGCTGTAGTCGAAATCGGGTATATAGGCATTGCATTTAAGCCGAGTATTTGTAAAAATTCACCATACCTCCCCCCACCCCCCAACCCCGCGTTTGACATGGTAATGTGCGCCCCGCGGAATGTGCTCTAAAGCCTGCGATTTGCGATAGGGATGCGCTTTGTCGATGAAGATGCCAGAGTCAATTTAGCTGAAATTATTGTTGAAAGCCGGCCCACCCGCACTGGAGCAGCGTGGTGGGTCTAAGCTCTAATTTCCCTCTCTCCTATGAGAGGCTTGTGCCCAGCCATGTGCCATATTGATAGATGTGTTACACTACATTTTGCCTCCAATTTAAGAATGTACATTCTGGCAAAACGTAGCATGCAAGGTAGAACTTTCAATTATACATATTTATCGAAGAAGACATTCTTTTAAATATCATGCTAGAGACGTTTACGATCTAGGGCCATAAAGCCATATTGTTTCATTATTGTTGACTTTCGTGTTTTAGAATTATAATCCTTATTTTAGGAACGTCAAGATACGTGACATCAAACTGTCATTTCAATATTGCTTAAGAATTGCTTTAAGCGTTGGCATTATTGCCCTTGAGCTGGGGCAGACTTTTCACAGCAACTGTCGATTGTACCTGCAATAATTAATATGGTGTTTAGTTAAAGGACATTATTCTGTCCCCATACAAAGTTCGCCTAAGAACCAACCGTCATAAAACATTGCTGGGTTCAAAGTAATACCTTTAAACTTGAGAACAGATTAATACAACGGGCACTTGCTAAGGAATTACTTATTACCAAAAATATTTTAATTTTGAGGTTATTTAAACTTTCACAATCAATCTGCGTAAACAAATAAATATCATCTTTATCCAATTGTAATAGAGCTGTAAACAGTATGTAGATAAGACAACATTCGTGTAGTTCATCAAAAACATTACAGAAGGCGTTATAAATAAGGATGCAAGTATCGCCATAGTTCATCGAGAACTTCACAGATGGCGTTAGAAATATTAAATTATTATTCTTTCAATATATGGAGTTGCGAGATTCAGAATACTAGCGCACTTAGCACTTTAAGCCGCTTTTATATTTTTTCTTACGATACGGATCTAGCGCTCAAGCGGTGGTATTGTATATTATTTTAACCTTTAAATTATTGATCTGTGGTTAATAACCGAGAGACGGAAATGTATAGTAATCATAATATAATTTTTAATTAATTTGAAGTGTCCGTTGAATTCTAATATTTGGAATAAAGGTTATACAATAAGCTAAGAATTACTGTATATTTCAAACGCTTGTTGATTCTTAGGCGAATTTTGTCAATGTCCTTTACTGTTTAAATAATAATAGAATACTGATACGATATTCACCATTTTAAATGTCATTGATTTAATTAAACTTGTCTTCTGTCTATCCCTATCATTTCAGTCAACAGATTTTTTTAGATATCCTGTAGCGAGAATTACAATATAATGAAACTCTTGGCCAAAAGGTAGGTACATCTTTTCCACTCCTGTTGGTTGAATGCTCGAAGGTTTTTCCTTCTTCAAGTTCCTCGGATTCAAAATGAGATTTCCTATTCAAAGAGACCGATTATATCCTCAATGATTTAGCTTTATTCAGGTCTAAATGAATTTGGCACCGCTGCTTGTAATTCTTTTTAGAAGTCTTAATTACTTATAAAGTAATAATCAAAAGGTTTCGTAACAGTGGCTTGTTTATAATATAAGTATGGAATATTTGTTTAATATTATAAATGCGAAAGTTTGGATGGACTTATGGATGTGTGGATGGATGTTTGTTACTCAATCACGCCCGAACGGCTGAACGGATCTGGATGAAATTTGGCACATCGATAGGTTATAGTCAGAAATAACACATAGGTTACATTTTATCTCGGAAAACTAAGAAGTTCCCGCGGGAACCAAAGTACCTCAATCCACCAATCCACGCGGACGTAGTCGTGGGCATCAGCTAGTATTCTTAATATTTGGTTTATTTTTGGTATCAAAAGCACAACCGATGAAAGCGCATCACTAGCACAATCGATTGATATGCATATTCGATTGTGCGCGCGTGCTGGTAGCTCCATTGAAGTAGACAGACACAATTATGTGCTAACTCTTAATCATACATTTTACCACTTCCCTTGATTAATATTAACATTATATAATAAATACGAAAACTCTAGGCATTATTTTTAACTCCTACCATTATTTGATTAATGGAAAGGGGTTACGACTTCGTAATGCGGAATGCGACGCAGAGAAAGTACCAAATTTCATAAAAATCGTTTGAAAAGATGGGCTGTGAAATCGTAGCAGACAGACACAGTTTCGTTTTATTATAAATATAATATTAGGATGGATTGGCTTACTGGAAAGTAAGTTGGAGCAATGTATATGCAGGTAAAAGTTTCGTGGTTAAAACTACGTCCTCTTATTCGAGAGGGCCGGGTTTCAAATTCTAGAAGTTTAGCTCATTCACATGATACTTATAATTATAAATGTGAAAGTGCGTTTGTTTGTTGGTTTGTCCTTTATTCACGCCGTAACAGAGCAATGGGTCGACGCGATTTTTTGCATGGGTATAGGTGAGGACCTGGAGAGTGACATAGGTTATATATCCCGGAAGAGTTCCCGTGGGAATTAAAAAAACTTATTCCACGCGGACGAAGATGCCAGCATCAGCTAGTTATGAACATGATTCAATCGAGTAAAATAGCCTATGTCATTCCGTGGGATACAAACTACCCCTGTACCAAATTTCATTAAAATCGGTTGAACAGATAGGTCGTGAAAACGTAGCAAACAGACAGACACACTTTCGCATTTATAATAGTAGGATTTCCCCTTCGCGTACACAAGTGTACCCATGGCACAAATTATATTCCTCGTTGTGAAATAATGAACACAATGTATCTCTCTGTCCTGAAACACTCACTTCCCCTCCTTATGTAATTTTGAAGGTCGGCTTGCTTACGCATTAATTTCACCAGAGTTTCACCATAATTACACGTCTAAAAACATAGCTGATGATATAAAAGTGATTACACATAAGTAATTCACCCCGCAAGCATCCAATTTTCCGAACGGTTCACGAAGTTTAAGGCGAACGATAGACGTTCAGTAAATACTGTAAGATCACATTCCGTTGATAACATACGCTAGACATCCATCAATACACTAGATTACACGATCAATAAATACCACGGTATATATTTGGTAAATACTGATACCTACTTAAATTCGATGCAAATTTTTTTTAACAAAATTTTTTTACTCTCATAATATCCAACCATCAGCCATTCTCATAATATAAACATCAAAGTCTATAAGGTATCTACAACCTGTGTGACCTTTCTTCGAGTATTGCCGGCTAACTCTGTACCAAATATCGTCCCAATCGGTTAAACGCATGTGTCGTGAAAGTGTTACAAATAGACACAGATTTAAAATATTATTGGATTTGTAAAAATTAAGGTCAAAAAGGTATGAATGAATATATGTTTATGCCTATTTTTTTAAATAGTATTGGAAGTTAAGGATTTAAAATAAGTTGAACTCTCATGTCATCATAAGATGCTGTACCTGATTGATTTGTATGATGTTGACATGCAAGCTCATAATATACTTACAAAAGACTGTAGACATTATGTGTGTACGCGTACGATCGTGACAAATGTGTGTATACCTTTAGGGCACTATGCAGGATATTGGTTAATGCAAAATATGTTTAAAGACGCAAAGTTTAAGGTGGGCTTTCGAATGGCTCAAGGTTCAAGATAAGAGGATTGGGAAGGTGCGATCGCTGATTGAGTTGAATCCCACGTCGAATCATATTTTAATATTGCGAATGAGGGGGCTTCGTGAGATTACGTCAGGGTTGTGAAGGAAGCTGCGAAATTTCGTGTGAAGGTATTTCGTAAAGAACTTTTCTTTGTCGTGTTTTCCTGGTACTTAACACCATTAGAGAAGAAAGACTTTATTCTCCATGGCATGACAAAATTCCCTAGGTAATATGAAACACACGTCATTTAAGCATCAGAAAACTTAAAAAGTTATAGTATAGGTCCCAGTAATTTGGAAAATTATAATTTCTAAATAGGTTTTTGTTTCGTTGGAACTTTGGATGGATGTCTCGCGTCGCTCGTGGCTAGTTACCACCCTTAGTAAGCTGGAAAAGCCATGCCACAATGTGACTTAACGTTCTGATACGCGTTTATCTTATTATTATTATAAATATAAATGTTAGGATGTTTGTTAGTTTGAATGTTGTTGACGTCCCTAAAATAAGAATTATAATTCTAAAACAGGAACGTCAATAATCTAAATATATAAAATTCAAAGTCCTCACTGACTGACTGATACATCAACGCACAGCCTAAACTGCTGGTCCTAGAGACATGAAATTTAGAGAGTTTTTCGAAACTTCACCACACACAACACACTTTGTAAGGCTTCCGGTTTTTAAATTATGAAATAGGTGGCCCACAGTTTTTGAAATTCCTATCCCCAAGAAAGTAAAAGAGAGTTTGTCCTTCAATCACCCCGCAACAGAGCAATGGATCGAGCTGATCCGTTGCTCTGTTAATTTGCATGAGTATAGTTGAGGACCTAGAGAGTAACATAGGCTACTTCTTATCCCGGAAAATTAATTAGTTCCCGCAGGAATAAAAAAACTCAAACCACGCGGATCGTAGTGTGCGCAAGAGAAGAGTCTTGGTTTAATTACATGAAACCAAAATTATTTCAAAATAAATAAACATCTTTTCCAGGAAAAATGAGATTTTCCAACGATCGCGGAAGGAAAAACCGCTAAATAGGCCCTCGCCAAGTGAGCAGTATTTAATTCGAGCGCAGGTAGTAATTAACGGATCTTAAGACCCTTGGAAATAACCGGGGCTTGTCGTCGCTTTAATCACAGTTAAGGGCTCCTTTACATCATAAGAGCTTCTTAAGAAATACATTATTTATTATTTTCTCTTAGGATATTACTCGTCTTCGTATTCAAACGAAACTAATATCTTACTAATATTATTCCTCGTCGTTGGTCTAGTGGTTAGTCTAGTCTATGGCTAGTCCCGGGTTGGGTTGTAACAAGTATAGGGATATTTCTAACAAATATTATCAGTACTAGCCTGGAGTTAAAAAGTTGGCGTGAACTACTTAAGTCACTGGGAAAGCGCCTAATGGTTCGCACGGCCGAGAGTTCTTCATAATGTTCTCGAAGGTATGTGAAGTCTGCCAAGTGCCAATCCGCACTCAGCCAGCGCGGTGGACTAGTTAGACGGCTGTGGTTAAATAAGAGAGAGAGTGAAAGACAAAAAGATATATAAAAAAAGAACGCATACTCTAGGCGACAGAACAAAACATTGGCCCCAATGCGGCCTTTCCATGCGGACATTTTGTCTTAAATACCTATTGTATGTTATCGCTATTAGAACTCCAAGGATTTATCTCGTATGGAATGTCTTTTCTTCAAGTATGATACATAGATTGTTAGCGTAAGGGATTTTATCTCGTATTTTCCCTATCCTATCTAGAAATAATACCATTTCGAACACCTATTCTGGAGCAAGCATATTACAAATAAGGTAGCAGTATTTACGCTATACAACAAATATTTTATTCTTTTACTTTTTGCCACCGTGTCTTTTACTAAAATACATGCTGCTTTCAAAACGAGCGTTGTGCGTTGTTAACTATAATAGTTCGAGAGCCATTGGCTCATTTGTGCAATGTTTTACACCAGTCCCAATTTTATTATAAGTTTCAAATAGGCAAATGTTAGAACTTGTAAAGCTGTACCAAAATTTGGCTCTCGTAATTGAGGTGCAATAAGGTAACAAACAAAAGCACACAAATACACTCCTGAGATTCATATGAATTATTTGTGTATGGATGGATCAATAATTTGCATGACCTAGATGATATAATTTCAGGGGGGCTCTCATAGAAGCGAATGCGAAGTAAAATATTTTTATAGCGTTACATCGGGTTGCTGTATATTATTTTAAAAATAATTAGGAATAGAGTCAAAAATATATTTTTAATTTTTTTTCCATAAAATTGACGAAATGGGAGGCTTTCAAAGTAGAGATTTTCTAACGTAGATAAATATTTTATGAAAACGAAATTATTTAATTTTTAATGAGCTTCAGTATTTTTAACAGAACTTCATAATGATGTCAATAGATGGCGCTCTGTAAAAGTTTATTCGTTTCTCCGATAACTCCTTAGCTCTTTTGCGTCTAATGTTAAAAGTTAACTATTACAGTATATAGTTAAAACTATCTTATGGATACCGCGAGTTCTCAGTTCGGGGCGAACCACTAGTTTATATTGAATAATACTCTGGTCTATCAACCTATCATTTTGTCGTCTATAACCGATAAACATCCACTACTGGATATACCCAGTGATATAGATAGGTTTACTGAAACTATCGTATCGTAGACACCTATAATTTTATCAAGAAACAGAAGTTTAATTTGTTATAATCAGCCACAGAAGGCAAATCTATGTGGTACAGTGCGTATAAATAAATTAAATAAATAAATAAATGAGTTTTTACTGACCAACAGTTTACATCAAATTAATCAATAGTAAAAAAAAAAACATTACATGCAGTAGTTATGTACCGTGTACATACTTAAAAAGTAAATGTTGTCAAAGGGCCACCTCCTCAGCTTATGCCGCAGCATGAAAGGTAGGTATATACTCGTACCTACCTGACATACCGCAACGCTGATTTTCAGGAGGAGCCCAAGGGCTGAAACGTCACGGACCATCACTGTATATTCCAAGCTAGTACAAGTGAACAAAAAAAGTGTTCTATCATCAAATACAAAATAAAATGAACTTATAATAAAATATAAATTTAACTTAATCACTGCGTATCTTGAACTTGATGCCTTCGATATTCACCACACCACATAAACCCTCAAAAATACCCTCAACGTACGTTTCACTCCGATACCGGAGCATCTTCAAGAGATGTTGACTCTACAATGCACGATTATGAAGTCTTCAAGTCAATCGTACATTGGCGGATTATAGCGAATTAAACTTCTAGTTTCTTCATTAGCATTGACTTCAATTCAATTAAATGTATTTAAAACATGTAGGACATAGAGTGTCTCTTATATTACGTTATGTTTTGACTCTACCACCGGTGTCGGAAAGCAGATTCTGCTGAGAAGAAACTCAGCAGTTGCTCTTTTATTTTGAAACAAGATATTACAATTCGTAGATAAGTATATAAATTAAATACACTAGTGTAAGTTATTATACTATCCTGTGGGGAGCTGGACCCAAAGTCGGCTGCTTCTATACAAAGTGCTTCCGCTAAGTAACGCCTGCTTCTATCCAATATTCAAGTAAATCGTCTACCAGCTTCTAGATTATAAACAGAAAAAAACACCTTAGATCCGAGATACTACAGAATCGTCGACAATTGTGTATCGAGGTGCAAGCGGCGGTATACCGTATAAGGCGACTGCGGGTTGCCATATCGGGTCGCAGTGACCGACCAAATACACGGCTGCGGCACAACCCGCTGTGAACGAGTTGACACATCGTATGGGCATGGTTTGCATGTGTTGTTTGGCGTTATCACACTAGGGAACTTTTTAACCGACTTTCAAAACAAGAAACCGACTTTTATCATAAAAACTTTTATCCGATTTTATAACAAACTTTCTGATGACCGCGTCGTCTGCGTGGATTGAGGTTTTTTGGTTCCCGCGGGAACTCTTTAATTTTCCGTGATAAATAGTAGCTTAAGTATTATTCCAGACTATAACCTATCCCTGTGCCAAATTTCATCCGTTTAGCCGTTCTGTCGGATTAAGTAACAAACATCCATCCATACATCCATAAAATCCAAACATTCGCATTTATAATATTAGTATAGAAGTATAGATACCTAAAAGGAGGTTCTCAAATTTACCTGGTATGTTGTCACATACATCATAATAAGTCTGCGATTTTTTCGCTTCTGGGTTGACTAATTTGTATATGATTTTAGTATAAATAAAAAACAAAAAACATGGTGCCGTTTTTAAGAATTATTAATGTAATAGTTTTTATACGACTGCCTGAAAAAAGGAGTATATTGTTTTCAGGGATCATGTATGTATATTGTATGTATGTGAGTTTGTATGTTCTTACATAACTACTATAAGCCTCAACCGATTTTGATAAATGAGGTATCGTTAGAATCCCTATCTTATTTCGAGTGACATAGGCTACTAAAATTTTATAAAAATTATGGTCCCGCATTAAAGGCTAAATTTGAAAAAAAAAATATTCGAAAATAAGATTAACTATATAATCATCATCTAGAAAATGATGAGTAGATTCAAAATATATATAACACTATAGTTCAATATCCAGTGATTCACACAAAAATATAATTTAATAAAAATGTGAATAAGATTCTAATTTAACTAAAGTATATTTGAAGGGGCAGCGTAAAAAATGTAAATAAAACAAACCAGTCACGACATTTTAACTTTGCTATCAATATTTTCACTGTTGTATTTCACAAATCACTCACAAAAGTCTTATTTCCTGAAGTAAAACATTTAAAGTTCATATACTAAAAAGTAATTAAATTCAAGCATTATGAAGCTAATAATTTATCAATTATCTAACAAGAATCCCAAAATTAAAACAAAGACACCTAATGGGTGTTTGACATAATATAGAAATAGAATGATTCCATAGAGATGTGACATGAAAAGTGAACCATAGACTGAATGATAGGAGCGGGTTTAGTCGATTGTAAAAATCGAAAATCGATTACCACATTCTATGATTATGAAATTACCTTGTGATGTTGAAGACGATATTACAATTAAACCTTTCACTAACATCTTATCGCTAACTTGATAATAGTCGTTAAAGCCCGCCAACCCGCATTGGAGCAGCGTAGTGGGTCTAAGTTCTAATTCCCTCTCTCCTATAAGAGGGGAGGCCTGTGCCCAGCTGTAGGACGTTAATAAGCTGTAGAGATCAGTGACCAAGTACCTACTTATAAAAAAAATTGTGTGAGTCAGCTCCAAGGCACGATTGGAGTTTACTCTTTTCGAACAATTATAAAATAAATGAGGGTAAATGAACGCATTTTTTGTATTACTAAAAGCATGCTTGATACGTTTTTTTATATTCATTATATAATTTATATTCATCAAAATACATTACATAGTCATGGAAACATAATCAAGTGTTACATGGAAACATGTATATAACGTAACGGAGAAAGTTTTAATTCACTCCCCATAAATTTTCATACCCGGGCTTATATATAAAAATCGATTCACAATGAACTAAACGTGCTCTTATCATTCAGTGTGAGATCTAAAGAGAGAACATTGACTTTGCTTAGACTTAAGACATTGTTAAAACGAGATAGTTTTATGTTACTCACATATGTCCATCTCGTTTCAACTGTAAGTAAAGTCTGAGCCAAGTCAAAGTACGCACTATAGATCTCAGCCTCAGTCCGTAGAAGCGACTGTCTGTGGTAATTGATTTCAGAATGTATTCATTCAATCGTTTGGTCACAACTAGTCAATGTCAATATTTCCATCACTATATGTCCAATGACAATTATAATCACGTGATCTGACGCCATATTTGTTTACATGTTTTACTTTGCCCCGTCAAATAGACTGTAGATGAATTTAGATTGTTTTTTAATTTTTCTAATTATGACTTATGTATGAAAAAGTGTACAACTTGTACCTACCTACTTTGAATAAAATCTTTGCCTATTTCTATAAAAGATTACGGATCTCTACAGAATTTGTGTCTTTACATCAAGAGCTTTTAGGTCAATTTTACTTTGACGCCAATGTGACCGAATTATTAATACGATCAATCGAATTAATTTGCAATATAAAACTTAGAAGTGTCATGTCGAAATCGAACTATAGTATTCAAATCTCAATTATTTTTTCACCCTAAATACAAAAAACAACTCTAACAATTACTCGACAAGTTTATCTCGACCCGGTGCAATGACTGATTACTTTTTGAAACCATTAGGTCTCGTGCACACAGCCACCTGCTGAGTGTCGGGTAATTTATCTCTGTCCGTGTGCCCCCAGCTTTACATTAGGCTGATAATGCGGGGTTAAGTGAAACGTCCGACACTGAAAAGAAATTTTACATGTAAATATGCTATATGTTTCTTTAACATATAGTTAAAGAAACATATAGCATATTTTACCTCAAAGCAATTTTCTCATAGCTAAACGGATTATACCTTTAGGATATTCGGTTAATGGTTTAAGTAGAAGTAAAAATACGTATAATACGATATAACTTTTAGCTTAAATAGAAAAAATTCTTTTTGTAGTGAGTTATTGTTTCTTTAAAATCGTTGTGATTTTAAAATTCGATGAAACGGATGTTGTCACCACGTTACAAGTGGTGCCACCGGACGAATATGTATACAAAGCGTTCCATTTTTATACGACTGCCTGAAAAAGGAGTATATTGTTTTCAGGGTTCATGTATGTATGTATGTACGTATGTGACTTTGTATATTCCACCATAACTTCTTTACGCCTGAACAGATTTTGATAAATGAGGTATCATCAGAATCCCTAACTCTAAAAAAAATCGAAAATAAGATTAACTATATAATCATCATCTAGAAAATGATGAGTAGATTCCAAAAATACATAACACTATAGTTCAGTATCCAGTGATTCACAAAAAAATATCATTTAATAAAAATATGAATAAGATTCTAATTTAACTAGATTAATTTAGATTTTTAACTTTTTAGTTCGTTTTTTGGCAGAGCAGTCGTGTTTTTTATTTTTTTTTAATTATGACTTGTGTAATGATTGTTTAAATGTAGCAGTAGAAAGATAGAGTGTATTCTATCTCATTCATCTTCAGAATTGTTTAGCTCAAGGTTAACTTTTACTCGTGATAAGTTAATTCCAATATTTACTTAATATAATACGATTCCAATATACGAGTAGAAGATAATATTAAATCTATTTTTAGCTCCCAACATGTAATATGCTCTACCAAAACAGATTAAATCTATTTCCCAACTATTTTCCTCAAAGGGGCCACGATCCATAAAAAGGGTTCTATGAGATTGTAATCTCTGGAAGTAATATCCTTTTTGGATGCGTTAACCTCTTATTTTACGAGAAAAAAAGTTTAAGGGGCGTTTTAGACGCGGAATTGTCAGCTAGCTCGTAAATCATGGGAGTAAAACCATGAGATGCGTTTACTATACCGTTAACTTAATACGTGCGTATCTGCCTTGTTGGTCCAGTGGTTTGCATGTTCGACTGTCGACGACAAGGTCCTGGGTTCGATTCCCGGGTCGGGCCATAACTGAGTAAGTTGTCCTTGTGCATATTGTCCTTTCAACGTTAATGATTTAGTTTTTAAGTTTCTGGCACTAAATAAATGAGTATTGGGGTATTCTAACAAGAAATTCTCAAATTCTAATTCTAATTATTTTTTTCAAATAAACATAATACAAGTGCGTTTGAGTCGTCAAGTGAATCTAACACTAGTTCGGAATACCATTCCTACCGAGAAGAACCAGCAAGAAACTCGGTGGTTGGTCGTTTTAAATAATTCATTTACAATTATTATATCAATGTGTAGGTACATATAAGTAACCGCTGTCGTTCAGTTATAACTAGCCCGGAGTTAGGAAGTTAGTGGTGTTTCACCCCCGTACCTCGGATAGCACGTGAAGCCGTCGGACCTGCGCTTAATCTCTCTCCGGTCATGTTGGATTTTCCGTCACGTTCCGCTATGAGAGTACGGGAATAGAGAATGCACCTGTGGCTGCGCATACACGTGTGCACTATAATAATATCTTCCGCACAGCTAATCTCTCTGGAGATCCGCCGTGACCGAAATGCTGCCGTTAGGACATCATTAATTATTATTTTATTCACCTCGCCGCCGATCAACATTCTCAATTCAATTAAATAAAAAATTCGATGTAAAGACTCAAAACAATCTTACATATGAAAACAAATTGTATACCGCAAAAAAAAAGAAAACTTCAAAACATGAAGCAAAAACATGAAGCATGTAATTGTAGCCCTTCAATCAATAATGCAATACATCAGATAAAACCAGGCATAAATAAAAACACTTTATCGACACTTTGTTATTTATAAAATATTTTCATTAAGTTTACTTTAAAGAAATAATTGCGGTTAATTTACAACGGCCAAAAGAAGCATGTCCAGATAAGAACAGTACTTCTGATGCAATACCATTTTTGTATGGAGTTATAAGGAAAGCTTGGGTGTGGTATGTCTTAAGACTGTGGTTACGTTATATGGCAATCAGCGGAAAACTAAAGCTTCAATGTGGTTGTGAAGATTCATTACAATCCTGTTTAATTCTAAAGCTAAACATCTTGAAAACTAATTTACTACATGAGTAAACTATAATTCTGGGAAATATAGAGGTTACGGTAAAGACAATAAATAATAACGTAATATTATACAAATTAGCCAGGCTCCAAGCGAATCAAATAAAATAAATAAATATTTATAAGTTTATGTGACAAACAATATAAATTAACCGAGGAAACATGGCAATATATATTTCGCAGCTTTCAAAAATCGTCATAACATTGACTGTAATCTAAACAAACTGGAAACGGTTTCTTTTGTTATGTGTAATAATAACTGTATTCCTGGAATAATTTAACGAATATACGAATAACTATAGTCATCTAATCCATTTGCAAAACTATATCTTTTTCGCACTATGCTATTATTTATATTCACAGTGACGATTTTAAATTACCAAAAAGAACCATTTTTTTCGGATTGAATATGCTGCGTAGGCCCCATTAGCCGCTACAACATCAGCGGGGAGTTGGGCGACTGCTAGGCGTCGCCAAGAAATGAGCCCTGAGGCTCGAAGACATCAGAGGGGCAACGACTTCCTAAGGGCGTCTCCTGTGAGGCTCGGACCACGGCCTAGGATGACGATGGGACGAATCGAGAGGTCGGTTCTACTAGACTACTCCAAACGCCCCCGAGGGGGCGTTGAATCCACGTCCGGATGATTAAGAAATCCACGTACAGAGGACGTAAGAATCCACGTCCGGGTGAAGAACAAGTTGATAGCACTTATTAATTTATCATGAACAGCATAAACGCTTTTCGTTGTTTAATAAATCACCTGCCTAATAATTCAAGCACAGTAAGGATAAGCACGATAAGTCCATATAAAGAAAGTTACTAAGGAGCCACCTCTGAGTATAATTGTTGACCATCCAACATATTAATTGCAAACCTGAATAAAACCTGAATGGTAGGAACGTTGTGAAATGGATACAGTGGCTTATGAACATTACACAATGACTTGGGTTAGTCATTTATTTACAGCTAGCTTTTGCCCGCGCCTACGTCCGCGTGGATTTATTATTTACTAGACCTATGTATCCTACTTACTATGATTTGCAATAAATATCTAACCGTTACAGTTTGTTTTACTGTTATGGTAGAAGTATAAAGTAGAGTATACACCATAAAACAGTGCTTTATCCCCTTGGTGTATAATCTACTATTAGAAGCTAGCTGATGCCCGCGATTTCTTCCGCATGGGATTGAAGTTTTTTGGTTCCCGCGGGAACTATTTATTTTCCGGGATAAAAAGGAGCCTATATGTTATTTCAGACTATAATCTATCTATGTGCCAAATTTCATCCTGATCCGTTCAGCCGTTCTGGCGTGGTTGAGTAACAAACATTTATCCATCCATATGTCCTTTCAAACTTTCGCATGTATAATATTAGTATAGTATAGATAGTATATCTATATATTATAAGAAATGTTGAACCTTCGACTGGAATTATTAAAAACTAAATAAATAAAACGTTTATACCCATTGATAGCCCTCCGCACTTGACTGAATTCACATAAAAAGCCAATAATGTTTATTTGTATTGCAAAAGTCATCATTTTGTATGGCAGCCAATACTTCAATTTCATTTTATCTCTGCCCATATTTGTAACTTAATCATACGTTACAAATCGAAACAAAATGGACATTCAGGTAGCTAAATAACAGGCATTTTGAGATTAAAATTATTCATGACTTCGTATTTCTGATCGGCTAGGGCCTAGCCCCGTTAGTCTGATAATAGGATTTTTTGGAGGTATATGGGATGATGATGGATGAGGATGATGCCTATGTCAAAATTAATTACTGATTATTAAATAGAGGGTCTTCCAAAAGACCTAAAATTCCCATCCTCGGTTTGTTGTAAGTTTTAACTATTTTTAACTATAGATTAATTAAAAAAGTGTGTTGAAAGATAGAAGATGTCGTCACAGCTATGTATTTCATACAATCTTCCATGAGCGCGTTTTGTTTGTTATAGATTTGCTGATTTTATTGAGTTGTCATCATCCCTATAATTGTATAGTTCACTGCTAGATTTCGACCAAAGTTAGTAAACTGAGCAATCAATTTAGATCATGCTAGAAGTATACGAATAGAATAGAAAGTAGACAAAAAACTCTCGTGTGGTGGATAAAAGTCCGTGTAACTCACTATTATATTATGGATCCAGACACACTAGCGCGACAGGATGAAGTGACGGTACCCTCCTATGCAGACTTTTGTCCTATACCTGGTCCCTTGTGTGCACATTTTTGTAAAACTGACTGACAGATTCTATTAGGATGACAGTTAGCATTCTATTCTTTTCTCTCGAGTAATCTTAAGAGGAAATAGAAGACTTTTTTTAATGCCCTAATAGCATCTGGATTGGGTTTATGGTCAGACTTTCTTTACAAAATGTTATAAGTTCTTGACAAAGGTACTATTAATTATAAGTATTCTGTGGTACAACCTCCAGTGACCAGATTTTTTCTCTACAAAAATAAATTAAAAATCTGACAAGCTAAAATTGTCTGGTGCAGTATTTCGTAATACAAAAATACAAATTTTTACTGACAACAAAAAAAAAATTATATTCATTGCGATTGTAATAAAGACAGATATTGAGATAAATGGCGACAGCCGAAGCGGATTGCATTTAAATATTAATTATGACACAATAAATAAAAGTCGTGCGCTTGACTCATGCAAACATCTGGCGCCTGCGCGGACCGGTTGCGAGTCAAGTTTATGTCGATGACCACCACGTTTTATGTATACTTACATATCTAACAACTTGATAACATAGAATCATTAAAACTGATCGTGTAATTTGTAAATTTTATATTTTATTTCTTATTTATAGTATAGAGAAACGAGACTTCAAATATACTTTTCATTATTTGAAACCCGTTTGGTATTCAAATCTGGATTCTTTTTTAAATAATTATTATAAACTAGTTGATGACTGCAACTTCGTGCGCGTTAAGTTTTTTTGTGCCTGCGGGAAGTCCTTCATTTTCCAGAATAAAAATTGCCCTTCCCCGGGACGCAACCTATCTCTATACCAAATTTCATCAAAATCGTTTGAAAAGATGGAACGTTAAAGCGTATCACCGGCCCCCTAGGTACCCACTTCTGAGCTCGTCTTCCTTCTCAGATATAAAAGAATTTAGGCCATGTTACACCACGCTGACTAATTAACGATTAGCAAACTTCATCTTTGTAAATATTTTAACTTTTAGGGATATGGATATATGGATGTATGGATGGATGTTTTTTACTCAATCACGCCCTAAAGCCCGAACGGATCTGGATAAAATTTGGCACAGTATAGTCTGAAATAACACATAGGCTACTTTTTATGCCGGAAAATTAAAGAATTTAAGAAAAACCTCAATCCACGCGGACGAAGTCGCGGGCATTGGCCAGTTAACTTATAAATCTTACATTTTACATAGATATGTATTAAAAATAAAATACGTAGAAACCGATAAACAGATTTCTAGCCTTGCATTAATGCAACAGAGACAATTTCCGTTTTCGTCGTCACGACCACTTATTATACCTACTTTAGCGGCCGTTGCAGCGTCGTGATCCTATCTGACTTCCGACCGCGGCCACGTGCGACAGCTCACGACATACTGTCACGACGCGTTGTCGCCAACCACTGATATAAGAACACCCAAACGATATCTAACCAATAATAGATTGTTCAACTAGGGCATAGATGTAGGATTGGTCTCGCTCGTCTAGCGGAGCGAGACCAATACTACATCTATGAACTAGGGGTAAATAATTAACAAAATTAAAAAACACGGCTGCCGTGCAAAAAAAACTAGAATAGAATCTTATTAACATTTTTATTAATTTTTTTTTTTTTTGTGAATCACTGGATATTGAACTGTGTTACATATTTTTAGAATCTACTCATCATTTTCTAGATCATGATTATATAGTTAATCTTATTTTCGACATTTTTTAAACTTTAGTCTTTAATGCGGAACCATGGTCAACCCATCAATTTTTTTTTTAATTTTACTAGCCTAAATAAATTAAATTTTACTTTGTCACTCGGGATAAGCTAGGGATTCTAACGATACCTCATTTATCAAAACGGTTCAGGCGTATAGAAGTTATGGTGGAATATAACAAACTCACATAGATACATACATACATACATACATACATACATACATACATACATACATACATCATACATACATACATACATACATACATACATACATACATACATACATGCTGAAACAATATACTCCTTTTTCAGGCAGTCGTATAAAAACAGGCCATAAAATACGACATGATTATTAACATCGCGAGAATTGCCATAGAATCGAATAGAATGGCTTTTAGTCCCGAGTTAAATACTCTACTTTTCACTTCGATTGCGAGAAAATAAAATAACGATTTTGAATTATTTCTTTGCCTTTCTACTGATCTTTATTTTGAAAAACTAGAAGTTTAGTCTTACTATCTTACTAATATTATAAATGCGAAAGTTTGGATGGACGTATGGATGTATGGATGTTTTTTACTCAATCACGCCCCAACAGCTGAACGGATCTAGCTCAAATTTGGCACAGAGATAGATTATAGCCTGGAATAGCACATAGGCTACTTTACGTCCCGGAAAATTAAGGAGTTCCCGCGGGAACCAAAAAACCTCGATCCACGCTCTGGGCATTAGCTAGTTCACTATCCCCTCACAACTGATGAGATGTTGACTCGACTATGCACGATTGTAAAGACACTTACAATCAACAGACAACATCTCCTGAAGATGCTCCGGTGTTGGAGCGAAAGTTACGTTGAGAATAATTTGGAAGATTTGTGTTGTGTGGTGAATATCGCAAGCTGCAAGTGCAAGAAACACACTGATGAACCACATAGATTTACTATTTACTATTGTGGCGGATTATAGCGAATTAAACTGTAGTTGTTTCATTATTATGGACTTCCGCAAAGTAACGCCTGCTTCTATCCTATCTTTATTTTCTCTAGATAACATGGTGTGGAAGTCCACGCAAGAGACCAATTTTCAACAGTCTATCGGTTGATCACTACTGAATTGAGGCGTAAACAAAAGTGTGAAGTTACAATTTTAAACTCGTATTTTTTTATCCACTACAAGTTAGCCCTTAACTGCGATCTCACCTGATGGTAAGTGACGATGCAGTCTAAGATGGCAGCGGGCTAAACCTGTTAGGGACATGGCAGTTACCCCTACTCGGTTTCTACACGGCATAGTACTGGAACGCTAAATCGCTTAGCGGCACGTCATTGCCGGTAGTGTGGTAACTAGCCACGGCCGAGGCCTCCCGCCGACTTCGTTTGCGTGGGGTGAGGTTTTTGGTTCCCGCGGGAACTCTTTAATTTGCCGGAATAAAAAGTAGTATTCCAGACTATAATCTATCTCTGTGCCAAATTTCAGCCAGAACCGTTCAGCCGTTGGGACGTTATTGAGTAACAAACATCCATACATCTATACATCCATACACCCATACATCCACACATCCATACATCCATCCAAACTTTCGCATTTATAATATTAGTAAGATTCACCGCCCAACGCCGTCGGGTCGGTCACGCGCAATGACGGGCTAACGTGCATTGTGCTCCATTTGACCCATTTATCTGACCATTTGTATTGCTTTTGTATGCCTCATGCTGTTATCGTAAAACTGTGTGGGTACCTACTGAGTCGCTACGGTATTTTGTACCATGTAGAGTCGAACAAGGTGGTTTAAACTTTTGATTTCATGTAAAGGCAATTGTGAAAAAAATAACGAGTCCTATGAAGCTGCCAAAATTAGAATGAAACTAGATGACAAATTTGGGAAGGACATAGGCTACTTTTTTATCCCGGAAAATTAAAGAGTTCCCACGGAAACCAAAACCCTTAATCCACACCCACGAAGTCGCAGGCATCAGATATTTATTAAATAAATGACTAATTAAAAGCTCTTTTAAAATCAGTACTGCATACTTACATTCATTCATTAATTTTTCGTAGACGCTAGCAAGTATACGTTAACAAAGATCTCATAGTCAAATAAACTTACAATAATAAACTCCCATCTTCAATCATACAGTACAAACCTTCCAACTTGCAAACGTCTGATCTGACGCGACTTGTATTTGCTATCATAATAATAATACCTCGTCCCGACCCTGGTCATTCGCTAAAATAACTTCATATTGCGAGAAAAAACACCAATAGTAAACTCTAAAGCCATTAACAGACAAATCGCGTGAGCGACACGTTTTCTGTAATGGATGAAACTAATGTATACCTTCTCATAACTGCGCGCCTTCTTCAAAACCAACTTTGGTGGTCATCACGCAAAAATATTCTCTATTTTGAGTCGCATCTGTTAGCCTTGGATAGCTAAGCCCTGTGTACCCCCTTACAGGTATATTGTCCTACAACTTGCGCTTTTAACGATGTGTATGTGTATTTACCTAATTACAAATAGTCTGTAAGATAAGGCCGTGTTACTGTACAATTAATTAAATAGATTTATTTCAAGACACCTAATGCCTTATAAATATTAACGTTTTACTTAATGTTTATTGTATTTGTAAAAAGAAAAAAATACTTTAATGATTTAGAGAAATTTAATATGATTTAACATATTTTTGACCTTTATCAACATTCTACTTAAGCTTGGAACTGACATTCAACTTTCCTATTATTAGGGATCTACTAGCTTTTAGCCAAAGTTAATTAGGTAACCCTACCTTAGCAAAATGTGTTGAAGCAAATTTTGATCCTTTGGCCTTGGTTCCATATTATTTTATAGATCAGTAAACGATTCCATTTTCGCCTATCCACACCAAACTCGCGCTTTATAGCGTACCCGCTTAGTTCAGTGTGATAACCCCTTTATATATATCACTCAACGCCAGAGGCCTTCTTGTCCGGGAATGCGGAAAATTTGCTTTACACATAAAATATATCTACCCTCAGTTCGATGATATTTATTTTGCTTAAAAATCAGGCATATTTGTATATATTGTCCCGCTACAGGCTATGAAAAATTTCATTGACTGTATGTAGCTAATCCGTGCAATGAATGAAATTATGATCAAATGAATTTACGGTCAAGTTGGACTGTTGATCATAGGAGATGGTTCTGTATAAAATACGCGTGGAATTGATAGGATTTTTGTACTTAGCTGTTTAAAAAGCAAACATCTCTATTTTATTAACTTAGATTGATTTACCTATTAAGTAGTTCAAGTTTAATAATTTAATTGTTTTTTTATTTGCCACAAAATCTTTTCATTCGTCAATTACTTCGTTTTTCAATGGAATAAATTTTCCTTCTTTCTTTACAAGCATTAAGTTTTGTATTTTTTCAGAAAAAAAACTTTGTTTACGTTCACAACGACGTTCTAGCGATGAAGGAAAATTTATCTGTTATTTATGCTTGTGTCCAATCTAGCAACAAAATACAAAATTATAGAGAAAACTTATAAGAATATCATTTTAAAAGTCCCATAAATGTGAAAAGCATTTAAGGTTACTTTATCACTTAAAAAGTCCCAAAAATGTGAATATGGCTTCAGATTACTTGTAAGATTGATTTTGTAGTATAATTATTGCCACGTTCTGGGAATTTACCAACAGAACCCTTAAAAGCCGCAAAAAACACCTATTGTGAACGAAAGATGCTCGGATGGGACTTAACAAAAAACGAGCGCCGAACTGCTTTCTATTGTAAACATTTTTGTTATTAAAGGAAAAAGGAGTTCATAGAAATACGTGCCGAATCGAGAACCTCCTATTTTTTAATCGGTTAAAGCTAGGTTATACTAGCTGACGCCTGCGTCTTCGTCCGTCAGGCTTAAGTTTTTTTTTATTCCCGCCGGAACTCCTTAATTTTCCGGGATAAAAAGTAGCCTGTGTCACTTTCCAGGCCCTCAAAAATCACGTGGATGATACATATATATAAAATTGCAGGTCCATCCTCGAGCCCAGCACCATCTGACTAGAAGGCTGAATATCCAACCACTAGGCCACAAAACTCTTTAAATGATATCCAAATACGCGCATGATTTGTTTTAATTTTTGTGTAGTCACAAAACTCTAAAATACGTGGGTGCATTTTTAAAGAGCTTTCAATATAATAATTAATTTTAATTGGAGGTTTCATAATGGCTGTGAAACTTTCTTCATCCCAATTTAAGCGACAATAAAATCAGTATTTCAATCGAAGAAAGCAATACACAGACGCAATACTCATAGAATGGCTGTTGTATTTCATTCAGTCTGTGTGTTTGTACAATGTGTCAGGACCTATTGAGACGCCAGTAAAGAGTTATAGTAAGAGACGTAGTACAGTCGCGCACGAAAGGATATTTCATTTTGTAAGATTTTATGTGAATAAAGTAAAATTGAAATCCTAACTAATGCGAATATGAGTTTGTTTCGGCCCATATTTTTAACAGATTGTATGAAAATTGGTACATAAATAGGTTGTAACATGCATCCCGGGGAAGGACTTAGTTTACTTTTTATTCCGGAATGTTCCTGCGGGAATTAAAACAAAACTTAAACCACGCGGACTTACTCGCGAGCTTCAGCAGCTCAGCTATTACATTTGAATCTTAATAAGTTAATGACTGACTGCACTACGGGTTTAGTATGTACGGGAGCAGGTGATATGGCTCGACCGTAACAAAGGATGATCATCCTCCGAGCGGGTGTTGTGCTCGGGGACCACTGGTCCGACCGTTAATCTTTGGAGGTCGTATATATAGCGTAATTCAGACGCGTAAACGCGTAAACGCTTCGTATTTGTGAGTTGGGCTCTTCGTGGTCGCGTGAATTGTACTAGTAATGCCATCTATTGGATTATGTGCCGACTGCGAAGACCGCCAAAAGTAACTAAAGTTAGCCTAATACGGTATTTTTTTTAAATCGCTAATAATCATCGTCCTTTTTTTCGAAAACAAGTAATATTATAGTACTAAATAAAATATAACAGTAACAGTGTATTTTTGTAATGAAAAAAATAGGTCGATTGAAAACACACACCACATCATTCATCATTTTATATTAATGAAATGAAAATTATTCAACACAAAAGTAAAAAAAAAAAACAAAGAAATCGAATATATTTCTGCTTACAATTTCGGTCGCAAAAGTACACCCGTCCGTTTGTATGTAACACGAGGCGGAGGTGTTAAGTGATACAAAATGTCAGTCCCATCCGCGGGCCGGTCAATTAGCGGGCTCATAAACCGGTCGCCATGGCAACGCGGCGCACCTCGCTAAACAAACTAATTGGCCGCCGCTTTTATCTCAATGGCTGTAATTGATGAATGGAATCAACTTTGAAGGGCGTCAATCAATTATATTTTGTTCGCTGTTCATTCATTTTTGTTAAGCTTTGTAGCACCTTTCGACAGCTACAATGTGTTCATCGCAATCACCTCTGATTGGCTGACACTATCTCCAGTGGCATGCGAGGGGTATGAATCCGTCACCTTTTTAATATCATATAGTTCTTGCAATTCACGAGCGCGCGTAAACTTTACTTGTAGTTATGCACATTGTGTAAGCGTGCGTGCCTTTCGTAATGGTCAGTCGCACGCGCAATCACGTGACACACGCACACATTTACATGTATACAAATGTATACAGACAGGACTTTAACACAACCATGAGCCACGCGCACTCGTGAATTGTAAGAACTATACCACAAGGCATCGTCAAGGCAACCCTCTCTCTTCGGTCGTTCCTTCGTTACTGAAGATCTAAATATATAACAGGAAAAATTTACTGACTGACTAATCTATCAAGGCAAAGCTCAAACCGATCGGGCTGAAATTTGGCGTGCAGATAAACATATTAATATAACGTAGGCATCCGCTAAGTAAGGACTTTTGAAAATTCAACCCCTAAACGGGTTTGAAATGTGTATGAAAATCGAACTTACGTGAGCGAAACCTCGAGCAAAAGCTAGTTAGTTATTATACGAAAACGGAAGTGTAAGACTTGTTCTCGTAAATCTTTCTAATTATCCAGTTCATTACACCGTAAGCTTGTTAACTTATTAATCTAAACCTTAATAACTCTTTGATTCGATTAATTTGTTAACAGGGCATATAAGCGTAATATTATAATTAAACTTGAATCTAACAAAGTGGACATTCATTGTCGTCTTTAAATGACGACCTCCCTAGCGCAATATTGAGCGCTGTTATCTTAAGGTGGGAGGTCTGGAGTTCAATTCCCGACAGGGTCAATCTAGGAATTTATAATTTCTGTACTTTCTCTGGTCTGGTCTGGTGGGAGGCTTCGGCTGTGGCTAGTTACCACTCTACCGGCAAAGACTTACCGTCAAGCGATTTAGCGTTCCGGTACGATGACGTGTAGAAAGTATAAACTGACTAGGAGTATGGGTTTAATATAACTACCATACACTAATAGGTTAGCCGTAGTCATTTAGACTGCATCATCACTTACTTATTATACTTAGAGATCGCAGTTAAGGGCTAATTTTGGTGGAATAAAAAACGCTAAAATTAATATTATTCTAGCTAAAACAATTTAATTAAGATATACCACTAAAGATTGACCTTTTACGTATAAAATTTAGTCTGTGTAATTTACACATCAACAGTATGTACCTACTCCACTTGCTAGATTAAATTGCGTTACATTGTATTTTGTTGCTAAATTGAAATAAAAACATGATAATATAATTACTCGGTGTCTGAATGTTACTTGTCCAAACGTCATTGCTTTGCATGGAAAATATTTAAAAAAAATTGGGTTATAAAAATTCAAAAAATCTTTTCCTCTTTCCAGGCATGCTGAGATCTACCTACGACCGCCCAGATCACGAACGTAAGTGACCATTAGATAAAAAAAAAGCTTTCTGATTACACTGACAAAATTACGCTACTGTAAACGCACAAAAATTCACGTTTACAGTTATTTGATTAAATAACTGTATTTTTTTTAATTATATCTTCGTCTTAAATAATATGGTTGAAGTTTAATATTATTATGAAATCGTTTATAAAAATGCATAAGTTTTACAGGTTAGCCTGCTTCTGTCTTAGACAGTATCATCACCACAACGTGAGATCACAGTGCAACACGTGATGTAAAAACCATCTTAATTTATGTAAAACAAGAAATAGTTTTAGTTTATTAAAATAAATGCTAACATAGCATAATAATATTCAAATCACTTGTCCATGCGTATGTGCGACGGTAATGTATGTAGAGTCGATAGTAACGGGAAAAGTTGGCGTAAAATAAACTAAACGCATAGAAAAGCGTCGACATAATGCCCATCAATTTTTTTCCATTTGGCGAGTATATTGAGTAAATCCATCACTCAGCTGGCATATCGACCACTTTCACATTGAGTGGCCTAATAATATTTTTGCTTTTAACTTTTTATACGACTGCCTGATTATAGGACAGCCTGAAAAAAATGAGTATATTGTTTTCATGGTTCGTGTATGTATGTATATATGTATGTGAGTTTGTATATTCCACCATAACTTCTATACGCCTGACCCGATTTTGATAAATGAGGTATCGTTAGAATCCTTAGCTTATTCCGGGTGACATAGGCTAGTACAATTTATAAAAAAAAACATGAAGTGACCATGGTCCTGCATTAAAGACTAAAGTTGAAAAGAATCGAAAATAACATTAACTATATAATCATAATCTAGCAAATGATGAGTAGATTCCAAAAATATATAACACTATAGTTCAATATCCAGTGATTCCCAAAATATATCATTTAATAATAAGAGTGAATAAGATTCTATATAACTAGATTAATTTAGATTTTTAAACTTTTTAGTTCGTTTTTGGCAGGGCAGTCGTGTTTTTTAATTTTTAATTATGACTTGTTACTTACTTATGTTGGAGAACAATCCAGAAGTAGGTATTAATAAAACACTTTTAATATATTTGTACTCTAACCACGAGAGATTTAATGTAATTAGTCAATTTATAAAACTCAGTTAAACAATACTATAGTATCAAATCATTTGACCAGGCTGCAGTTACTACCGCAGCTCGTAAACAAGGTAACGATCTAAACACCGAAGGTATTCAATAATCGTTTGAGTCTCGGTGGAGACTGCCTACCGATGGTAAAACATTCGTATTTATACAAGTTATTCCAATATGGCGTCGGGAACGAACTGACGAGTGAAATACATCGAATGAGTCAAATATCGTACATCCTTCCTTCATCAATAAATAAATTAACAATCTTTTAACTTTTGTAACAATTCATTTCAACTGTAAACGCAAAGCTGACAGTTCGGCCGTCCTGAGAACAACACGTCCTCGTGTTTATGTCATATCACGGGCGTTTATGCCCCAAATCATATAAATCATGATCAGACGTTTTTGCCTGGGGCGTTCTTACCCATAATTACTAATAATAATTACTTGTAACACACTAATCAAACTGCTGAACTTCCAGTCTTATCAAACATATATAAACTATTCTCAAGAAATTGTAAATTGATACAACTAACCTCATTCGTTGTACTTTTCAAAATCTGACACAATTTATGAAATTTTAGCACAAACATATTTAAAACATCTAAGGTTACAGCCACTAAACTCAAAAACTTATCATCACGTATAATATGAATACTTTCACAACTGCGAATCTACCACTGGTTCGGAATGCCACGTCCTAGCGAGAAGAACCAGCAAGAAACTCGGTGGCGTCTAACATCGAAAATAATTTTGACACAGCTAGTGTTGACGCCACAACCGTTGAACAACGAAGGTACCGTTGCTCGGAAAAATACAAAATGGTGGTCGTCAACATCGTTGTTCAATCAAATAATAAATATGACAATTCGTTAATAAAGTAAATTGTGTTAGGCACGTAATAATTATCAGATATCCGCTAACAGATTCGGCCATCCGTTATTAAATGTGTCCTCACATCCATGTAACGTTTTAAATTATTTTTCATAAAAACAAAAAAATATGTGATGACAATTACAACAACATAGGACACCTTTGTCCCATAAATGTAACGATAATAATAATAAGCTTATATTAATAATTAGCTTTAAATAGTAATATTTTGCTGACGCCTTTGTCTTGCACACAATAAGAAGGAACACCTTTGTCCACAGGAATAAATAAACTATTTGTTTTATTCACTTCTGTACTTTTGAGACACCTTTGTCATCTAAGCTAGGACACTTTTGTCCAACAGAAATAAACAAAACCAATAATTCAGGACACCTTTGTCCAACATACAAATAAATCTACTCTTTTGAAACGCATGGAAATATATAACACTGTACTTGAGTACCTTTATTATGAAATTATGACATTGTTATTATGAAGTTACGACACTGTAATTTGTAAATAACATTAAATGTTGTATGACTAGGTACCTGGATAACTTTTTTTTTTTAAATTTTAATGACATATCAATGTAAAGGACATTGTTCCGTCCCCATACAAAGTTTGCCTAAGAACCAACAGTCTTTAACATTGATTACTGGGTTCAAATAAATACCTTTTTATACTTGAGAGCAGATTAAAACAACGGACGCTAGCTAAAAAATTACTTATTACCAAAAATATTTTCAATCTTGAGATTATTTCTTCAATTTTCACAATCAATCTGCTTGGACAAATAAATACCATCTCTATCCAATTGTAATAGAGCTGTACAGTAACAGTATGTAAATAATAAAAGATTCGCCGTAGTTCATCAAAAACATTACAGATGGCGTTAGATATATAAAATTATTGTACTTTCAATAGATGGCGTTGCGAGATTCAGAATACTAGCGCATTTAGCACTTTAAGCTGCTTTTGTCTACTTTAATCTTGTTTCTTACGATACGGATCTAGCGCTCAAGCGGTGGTATTGCATATTATTTTAACCTC
Organism: Erebia palarica; assembly: GCA_964035005.1. Classification (NCBI taxonomy): domain Eukaryota; kingdom Metazoa; phylum Arthropoda; class Insecta; order Lepidoptera; family Nymphalidae; genus Erebia; species Erebia palarica. The sequence continues at coordinate 18,685,660 of OZ035989.1, forward strand.
TAAGTTATTGATCTGTGGTTAATAATCGAGAAACGGAAACGTATAGTAATCAATCTAGTACCCATTTATTTATTTTGTAATTAATTTTAAGTGTCCGTTGAATTATAATATTTGAAATAAAGGTTATAAAATAAGCTAAGAATTACTGTATATTTCAAAAAAGTGTTGATTCTTAGGCGAATTTGGTCAATGTCCTTTGTATTAATATTGTTTTGTACAATATTGATCTGACTTTCGTAAGCGCTTTTATAAGTCTCACTTCTGTGCTTTGGCGACACTTTTGTCGTCCAAGCAAGGACACCTTTGCCCAACAGAAATAAATAAAATTAATAACGCTTTTCCGACACCTTTGTCCTGAAACATAATTTAAAAAAACACAGTCTTCACATGACACCTTTGTCATGTTAAGATAAATTAGGTCACTCAGTCTGTCCTGATAGTGTCGTGAAAAATGTAACCATGTCTTGTGTATAATCAAGCTGAACGTTTGAATATTTTAACAGAAACACAGCACGGTTTAGAAGAAATAGGTCAGCTACTATTGCTATATTTCAGTTAATAACCAATGACCAGTTAATACTGAGAAAGCAAAGATTATTGCGTTTAAAACTTCACAAGAAAAATACCTATAAAAATTCAATACAATAATGTTATAATTAAGGAAGTCAACACTATTAAATAAACTTCCACTGCAATTGGAAATACCACATTAATAACCTATGCAATTGATTAGATAACATAATTATGATGGATATGTGTCGTCTGTACTCAATAGCTTCCAAAAAAAAACATACGTGTTATATGTAGGGAACATTTCCTGGATAGTTGTAAACCCATGTTTAAGACACTTAAATATTATTTACCCTGTATTTACATTAAGGAAATTTGCATCTTTGTCAAAAAAAACTACTTCGAATATTGTGAAACTCATGGCCAGGCTCTACAAAGGCTTAGAAATAGGTTACTTGTACCTAGCATAAAGCTAGTTATGTATAAAATAAACGTTCGAATAAGATACGTAGGGTAGTGTGGCAGAATACAATACAAGGTAAGCACATAATATAAAAAATATAATAGACGTATTGCATATATACATTACATGTAAATAAAATATAGATATGTGTAACATACACAAATTACACATATATAAATAAAATTAAAAACGCATCGTAACGAATTACGATAGAAGTATAATTTATGTATTATGGCATGACTTGGTTAAGGAAATATTCTTTGAGACTATTTTTAAAAAAGTCAAAGATTTGGAGTTTCTAATATTTTTGGGTAGAGATTCCCATAACTGCACAGCATACACCGTGTACGATTTGCTGTAAAATTTTGTACGATGGCTAGGAGTTTTGAGTTTATTATCCATGGTAGAACGCAGCTGCATATGGCGAACGGCATCGAGAAAGTTGAAACGTTCTTTATGATAGCTGGGAGTATGAGGAGCATATAGGATCGAGAATAGTAAAGAAAGAACATAAAAATTTCGATGCAACCTAATTGGAAGCCAATTGAGACGAGCACGATACGCACTAATGTGATCAAATTTTCTCAATCCATAGATGAATCGAATACACATGTTTTGTAAGCGCTCAAGCTTGTTTAATAACTCCTCAGTGAGATCCGTGTAACTGCTATTGGCATAGTCCAGTATAGGTAAAAGGAGTGTTTCAGCTAAGGATATCTTAGTTTTGACTGGAAGGAGATCCTTCCAGCGTTTCAGGGAGCCGATAGCAGCAAAGAGACGTCGGCTGACGTGATTAACTTGTGGTCTCCAGGAGAAGGAGTATTACTGTAGGTATTATATCAGACTATACAATCTGATAATGTAATAATTTATCAGTAATTTTTTGGGAATAAAATTAGACCAACATCGTGATTGGACATCATAATAGTGGCATTTGTACTAGATCAAATAGATTCATATGCCCATTATGACAAATTGTATCCATGGTGCTGCGTACCATGGTTACATTATGTCGAACCTTCGATGCAGAATTGTCATATGGGAGATCCTGGATTGGTTTAAATAAATTAGTGTTATTGTAAAATGGTGTGTACTTAATAATATTGTTTGAGGTCCTAATTTAATAATAAATTCGATCCTTTTGAGGTTAGGTTTTATCTCTTAAAAATCAATTAGGTACCCGTAATATAATACGTTTATGCTCTAAATAGGAGGCAGACGTCCTAATCACCAGGCAATCACCTTTCATATTAAATTTTAAGGTATAGTTTTATAAAAACAACATTTCATCAACATAACCTCTAATAACTATCATGAAGTTCTTAATAATATATAAAAAGCAGATTTTACGGATTTAGGAGTATAGGAATTTAGATGTGACGTAATTCGCCCTGACTGGTGCTCAATGTATCATGGCGAATTGCCGTATTTTGTAGTTTCATGTTATCAAACTAAATAACAATCTCGTTCAAAATAGAAAAATAAATACTTTTATTTTTATAATCGACGAATCCTATTTAATCAGATAATTTCATTTATTCTTGATTATGTTCATCATGCCTACTCGTTTACTTTATGCAACCGCATAGTCGTGATTTTGTGCGAGTCAGGAGTAATGGACTTTAATGCTTGGACTAAAAACTTAAGTAAATCAAGACCATCTCTACCCTCATTATTGAGTGTAAGGATGTCACCTCTGGAATTCCGGATGTCGACCTCGTCGGTAGCACGGCACAGGGGCATACGTAACCGGTGGCTGCTCTGGCAACACCTGTCGTCACGCGGCTGGCCGTGCTGGTGATGCCCGGAGCGCCCTCGAAGCGCTGCCTGGAGCTCCCTCTGAGCGCTGCCCGGAGCGCCCGCAACGCGCGCAGATCGAAGGGCCCCCGAAGCGGCCGCGAGGTGCGCAGGCGAAGCGCCCGCGAGGTCCGCAGGCGAAGCGCCCGCGTGGTCCGCAGGTGAAGCGCCCGCGAGGTGGTGCTCGGAGCGCCCGCGTGGCTCGCAGGCTAAAGCACCCTCGAGGCGCTGCTCGGAGCGAGAGAACGGGCTGTGCAGAGCCCGCCTTGGCGCAGCGTACGTCACATGAAACGAAATAAGAAACCGTGAACATTTCCGTTCGGTCTTTCTGATTATTGATGGGTCTGATTACTTAGCAATTAATCCGTATTCCTGTATTACAGCCAGCGGTAAAAATAATATTTTTAAATTACCCACTATTAATATTATTTTAAAAAAATAACAAAACGGATGTGCAGAAGGCAAAGGAAAATCAAGGCAACGTGAATCATATCCCACTTCTGAACTGTTGGAGAACAATCCAGAAGTAGGTATTAATAAAACACTTTTAATATATTTGTACTCTAACCACGAGAGATTTAATGTAATTAGTCAATTTATAAAACTCAGTTAAACAATACTATAGTATCAAATCATTTGACCAGGCTGCAGTTACTACCGCAGCTCGTAAACAAGGTAACGATCTAAACACCGAAGGTATTCAATAATCGTTTGAGTCTCGGTGGAGACTGCCTACCGATGGTAAAACATTCGTATTTATACAAGTTATTCCAATATGGCGTCGGGAACGAACTGACGAGTGAAATACATCGAATGAGTCAAATATCGTACATCCTTCCTTCATCAATAAATAAATTAACAATCTTTTAACTTTTGTAACAATTCATTTCAACTGTAAACGCAAAGCTGACAGTTATGTTTCCTAAACTAAACAACTAACATCTGGATGGGTACCTAATTCGTAAAAACGTGAAACCAAATATTGCGACGATGACTGATGCTCTTTAGCTAGACAGCGTGTATGACTGAGTTTCTCGCCGGTTCAAAACGAGACATAGCATAAGAGATACCTGCGTGTCCTCTATGAAATAAGCAAATTGAGTATTGAGTATTGACTCATTTTGACTGGAGGGGGCATTGGAAATTGGAAGCTTTGGATTTTTTCGTAATTCCCATAGCACCCCAAGGTCTACAAACTGCGAATGCGGTGAGCGTCATGCAACTCCATACAGCACAAAATATTCGCTCCATTTTTTTTCGCTCGAATTTTATTCGCAAGTGCGTATACCCTTATATAATATTTAGTATTACAGAATTGCGAAAAAATATCGCACGAATGATTTTCGCAGTGCGAACGAAGTCTAAAACGTTTCGCTTCAGAAAATTTACGGAAAAATTAGTAATATTTTAATTCAAGCCAGTCTATGTGAGAACTAGCCACTGCTTTACTTTTCTATTCACAATGGGTATTTTTCGATATTGCCCGCTAAAATCAGAACATAATTCAACTTTGAACGTTCCCACCAGTTTTAATTAAAGGCCATTATTTTAACAATAACCACCTTTGAGCCGTTAAGTGAACTTGTTAAGGCGTGTTTTTAGTAAAGTTCTATTATGTTTTTTCTATTTAATCGGGTGTAGTATTGTTTTAATAATGCTTTGTTATCGTAAACAAAGTCACCGAAGTCCAACTTCGAGGATAACCAAATAGAGTGTAGAATACGAGTCAATTTCTTAAAAAAATTATAAGAAAGAGTTAATCTGTTGCCTTTCTCGTTAAATATGAATCTCGGTATGATGCCTATGTCAAAAATATATAATCTCTTTTTTATCCACTACAAGTTAAATCCATCCAAGCTTTCGCATTTATAATATCAGTAAGAAGTAAGATAAGATGAAAAATACCCGACTATACCTCTATAGCAAGTAGGTAACAGTATACATTTGACTAAATTTCACATGTTCCACGTAAGTTTCATGCGAATATTAATTCGTGTTCGAGACCGGAGTTTGAGTATAATGTTCAATATCTCGGAAATCAATTTCGAGACGTCCTCGAAACTTTCCCATTCGGTTGCACCAACTCAGTTTAACTAGCTAACATTATAACATTACTAGCTGATGCCCGCGACTTCGTCCACGTGGGTTTTTTTTAATTCCCGCGGGAACTCCAACATTTTCCGGAATAAAGAGTAGCCTATTTCACTCTTCAGGTTCAACTATACCCATGTCAAAAATCAAGTCGATCCGTTGCTCCGTTGCGGCGTGATTGAGGGACAAACCAACGAACCAATTAACCAACAAACAAACACACTTTCGCATTTATAATATTAGTATGATATACATTATTACCATATATATACTTATACCACTAAATAGTACTTTTCAGGTACAGAGGAATTAATCCGCAACGACAGTCAAATAAATAGCGACTCTTAATGCAACGTAATAAAACACAATTCAGCTCGCACAGCGCTGCGAACGACATGTCTAGTAAGTAGTAAGTAAGTAAGTACCTACACTTATTTTTCTGTCGCGTAGCTCTTATCCCTTCTAGCGTAGCGTGTGTAGCGTTAGCTTTGTCTTCTAACTTCTTGTAATATAAGTAAGGTCCTCTGAGTGTTAAGTTCGTAAAATCTTCATAAGAGTATAAACAACCTAGAATGATTCAATATTGCGTATTGAACTTGTCTCATTTGATCTATGAGTAACGAGAATGTGTGCAGTTAATCGTATTTCATTTATTAAAATAATATGGCTTTAATTTCACGTAAAACTTGAACACACTTTTAATTTCGCATAAAAGTTGATAAACAAATTTCACGTTCCATCGTCGCGTATTAATTTTCTGCACCTGTGCGAGTTGGCGGCTGAGCGAACTTTATCGTACGCGTGCTCAAACGCATAAGTAGCTAAAATTCACCAACTTGCCGCCAAATTTGTAAACAATTGCTGTTAACGTGATTTGCCAGTCGCGATTTAAGCGCTCGAGTGAAATAGGGTACATGTTATATAATCTAATGCTCAGTTAATAAGATAGGGGAGCGGGGGGCTAGTTGTAATAATTATTCGTTTCTTGGCAATAGAAGCTTACTTGTTGAGTATTTAGGAAATACAGCACTATTGTTCGAATGAGCTACTATTCAACTATCGATTTCAAATAAAATTTTGATCAAACATGTGACGAATTCCTGTAAAAATGGCTTAGAAAAAAAGTGACAAGCGTTACAACTTACCCCGTAATTGGGGCTAGTTGTAACAGGCTTGGGACAAATTGTAACAGTAGGAATTGTAAACCAGTCTTCTATTTTTTAGCTATATTTAGCATATTTAGAAACTTTAGACACGCTAAAGCAGACTTAGACTTTTAAGTTTTATTCCTAATCTAATAGGAAAATATTCAAAACTTAACAAAAACATGTTTGACAAATTTAACACAAACATGGCTCAGCGATGTAGCTTCGGGCATCCTCAGAGACAGTCTTAGGTTTCTTGCCGTAAAATTTTTGAACGAATCAGGTCCAGCTGATTCATTTTTATACCATAATGGAGGTACATTTTTCGCTTCAATCATAACAGCACACTGGTTTGGCAACTTTCTGACTTCCAAAGGAAGCAATCTAAAGTAGATGTCGGAGCAAGTAAGCAAGTACTCAGATATATTCGCTTCTTCTTCCTCTTTTTGTTCCAACCAATCTGGGTTTGACATAGCTGACTGATAGAGATTTGTTACTCTTCTTTTTTCACATATCTGTATAGCGACACATGATACAAATTAAAATGTTTTGCAGTTTTTCGTACGCTAGCTTTATTTGCCAAGACTTCAACAGAAGCCAATTCGTACACATCTTGGCTTTGGAAAGCACGTTCAGTTTTTCTCTTATAGTGTCTTATTCTGAAATAGATAAAATCAATTATGTTCAACAAAAAAGTACTTTATGTCCCACGTAATTTCACAGAAATAATAAAAGTTACAACTTGCCCCATGAAAGTATTACAACATACCCCACTGCAAAGTTTGTTGAAATAACTGCTGTTAAAAAAATATATCCCTTATTTGGTATAAAATTACAGTTAACATAAACGAAGTAAACAAATGATAAATGTAGTTGAACAATACAACAACTACTAAACAATTTGAAATCTTACTTCTTATCTTATCTTACTTCTTACTAATATTATAAATGCGAATGTTGGGATGGATGTATGGATGTATGAATGTATGGATGTGTGGATGTATGGATATATGGATGTTTGTTACTCAACCACGCCCCAACGGCTGAACGGATCTGGCTGCAATTTGGCACAGAGATAGATTATAGTCTGGAATAGCACATAGGCTACTTTTTATCCCGGAAAATTAAAGAGTTCCCGCGGGAACCAAAAAACCTCAATCCACGCAGACAAAGTCGCGGGCATTCGCTAGTCAACAATAATCAATTTTGTATAAACAAAAAGTCCATTACCTGGTCTTATCGGAGCGCCTTTACAACAACGCCTTCTGCGCCATCCAGCGGGATACCGATCGCGCTCATAAGATAGAATAGGTACTATATAGTAGATTAGGTTGAAAATCAAGTGAATGTTCTTCTATTATCTAGGTAAACAATTCATAATTAAAAAATTAAAAAACACTACTGCCCTGCCAAAAAACGAACTTTGAAATGAATGACGTCTCGAAAAGTTAAAAATCTAAATTAATCTAGAATTAGAATCTTATTAACATTTTTTATTAAATGATATTTTTTTGTGAATCACTGGATATTGGACTTTAATGTTATATATTTTTGGAATCTACATATAATTTTCTAGATGATGATTATATAGTTAAGCTTATTATCGAATTTTTTTTTCAACTTTACCCTTTAATGCGGTACCATGGTTACCCCATCAATTTTTTTTAAATTTTACTAGCCTATGTCACCCGGAATAAGTTAGAGATTCTAACGATACCTCATTTATCAAAATCGGTTCAGACGTATAGAAGTTATGGTGGAATATACAAACTCACATACATACATACATACATACATGAACCCTGAAAACAATATACTCATTTTTTCAGGGAGTCGTATAAAAAGGTGAAGGCTGCAAAGTTTTTTTATAAACTGGTAGGTAAAGTGAGTACGTAATTCAGAATTGTTTCAATCAAAAAACGCGACCAATTTTCTTATTAAAATTAATACTCAAGACGTGGATGATCGAGTAATTACGAACGTGACAGTTTTACACAAAACCGAAGTTTTAATTTATTCAAACTTTTTCAGTATCACGTTCAGTTAGTGCTAATTCGAATTAAGTAGGCAGGTAGTTAGGTATTGCTAAGTCTGGAAAGTTTGAAATTGGCTTGCACGAATAATTTTACACGCAATAACTACGATATCAGCTTTTGAGTTATTATTCGTGAATAGATTATATTGTTGATAAACATTTTAAAGTTCAGCTGTCTATCAAGCATAGTTGCTTGATGCTATGTTTACTTCCACCACCACCACAACAGCCCATTAACGTCCCACTGCTGGGCATAGGCCTCCACTCTAATAAGAGAGGGGGAATTAGACCTTAGACCCACCACGCTGCTCCAATGCGGGTTGACGGACTTTAACGACTATTATCATGTTAGTGATAATATCCGAGACCGACATCTTAACGCGCTCTCCGAGACACGGGGGCGGAGCACCGCCAACTTCCTAACTCCTGGCTAGCACTGAGAATTTCTAGTCAGAAAAACCGACCTCTTAATTATGGCCCGACCCTCGGGACTCGAACTCGGGACCTCATCGGCCGCAGTCGAATATGCTAACCACTAGACCAACGAGACAGTTAAACATGCATTAAGCGTAATGTTGATTTCAAGTAGGATATATTAAAATGTACAAAGCCCTGAAAAATTAGCCCGGAATTTGAACCCCAGGCCCACGAATAGGAGTCCAAAGGCTTTACAACTAGGTAATCCTATATTTTAATTTGATGCCGACATCAAATTACCAAGTTAACTAAACCAGTGGTTTCTTTGAGCTAGAGTTTCCACTCGAAGAAGCAAGAATTAGGCATTTTTAATTACTGAATCGCTCGCTGTAATGAAACGCCATCCATTTTACAGGGTCTTATAATCTGAGAGCCTATGAATTATTCACTCAAAACATTTTTAACGATCACATTAAAACATTTTTAGCCCTGTGCTCACACCTTATGTTATGGGTGACTAATTGATGCCCGCGACTTTCACAAGAATGATTTGCATTTCGTTAGTTACTCATGTAAGCGGCTTACGTGAGTAAAACTTAGAAGTGTAATTGCAGCTTTCACAATGAAGACCCATCTTTAGTTCAAATCCTGGCTAATATTATAAATGCGAAAGTGTGTCTATCTATCTGTCTGTCTGCTACAATTTAGCGGCCCGTCTTTTCAATCGATTTTTACGAAATTAATACAGACATAGGTTGCTACTTTTTATTTCGGAAGTCGCGGGCATCATTTAGTTCAAACTAAAATAATGTTTATTCAATTTAGGTAGGTAGGTCAATAAGTGTAGTAACACTTAATGACGTCCAGTTATTTATAAAATATAATGGTGATAATCGGTAGCGGTATCTTAAAACTAAAGCTACGAGGGTTCCAAACGCGCCCTGGTCTGAGAAGAGCCCACAACAAACTCACCCGGGTTTTTTTAAATTATCAAAATTAATATAGATTACATTACCAGCTCTCGGTCTAACAGCCAGCCTCATCGCTTTCAATGGCCGCAATTCACTGACAAGTTCCCCAAATTTCCCCATCATAATAATAGGTACCACTGTCCTTTGTAGCGCTATGATTAATAGTTCAATATTATCACCATAAATATGGAGCAGTGATAGTCTGGCGGTTTAGACACCCGACCTGAGATCTCCTCCACAGAGTCGCGGGTTCGATCCCCGGGTGTCTAGTTTTTTGGAGTAATATGTGTTAGAAATTACAACACTAGATCGTGCAAAAGCCGGCATGCCCCAGACTTCTTCATAATAGTGTCAAAGAATGTGAAGAATGCCAATCTGCACTTGACCAGCATGGTTGACTATGGTCAAGCCCTTCTCTAGAGGCACCTCTAGGCTGTATGAAATAAATTAATTCAAGTTTGGAGTTTCTCAATTTCCAAGTGTATCGAAAGTCCTAATAGGCAAAAAAATATAATCAGCTCAGAACATATTATAATTATTATTACAATTTAAAACAATCATCTTTTTGACCAAATCTCAAATATTTTACTAAGGTTATGCCTCGCAAAATATGTATTCCAAAAGCACTTTATTTTTTTCAAGTTTTCCAAACTTTCATAATGTTGAAAAACGACTAAACTCCCGGCCTTAAAATGCGCATTTCTTTTATCGCACTAACTCACCATTAGGCGAGTGCTAAGTTTGAGGTATTTCGAGGAATTCATTACTCCTCCCCACCGCATTACCTCGCAGCTATATCAATATAAATTCTCATTTTGTAAACAGTTTTACTTTTGAAACATCTCTAGATATTTAAATTTTATATTGACAACAGATAGGATGAAAATTCATTCAATGTCTAAAAACGAGCCAATTGGCTACTTTCCGTTTTATCGGAAATTAATTGGTCTTAAAAGTTGCTAGAATTTTTAAGAATTTTAGAATTGCATTGCGAGATATATGTACCACATGGCTGTTAAGACAGACACAAAAGAACAAAATATCCGTTTTTCCGACTTTTTTTATTCCTAAAAAGGAAGAGTTTATTTGTAGTGCTCTCCATACGAACTAAGTTTTATTCCAATATGAATACTAAGCAATTAAAAGCATTTTTACATTTTGAACACATGCTCTAGAATCGATAATTCTGTGTCTAAGGTTGGTCAAATTTAAGTCCTTTTCAATTGAAAAGGACTCAAATTGTACAAAGAAACCTAAGCTATAGAAATTCTGCCATATAAATAAATCTCTTTGCCAACTTAGCGCAATATCAAAATAATCACCCATTTTAACAAAAAAGCGGCATTAAACATCCTTTGAAATGAAAAAAGACACTCAATTCAAACGACTACCTGAATCACTTTTCTGTTTAACGAAGGGCAATTTCGTTAAGAACGGAAGAGGCTCGATTTAACGGAAAAACTCTCTTATCTATGTAACGATCGGACGTTAAATCGTAGATCAAAAGCTGGTAGGAATTTCGAGAACCTTAATAGAAATTTGTGGTGATAGCTGTGCAGTAAGCCTTTATATCGAGACTTCTATGCCAGGGGTCCAGGATCTGACTCCCAGGTAAACGTCTTCAGCTTTTCACATTAATTGTCACTTTAGCCGTAAAAGAAAAGTATGAAGAAATCTGCATGCCCGAGCGTTCTCCACAGTATTCTAAAGACGTGTAAAATCTGCCAATCCGCATTTAGCCAGCGTTGTGACCTAAAACTATCGCATTGGACAATGCCTTCAATAACACTTACGTCTTAGATACTCAATAAGATCATATTAGTTAGCCAGAGGTTCAGCTATAAGCGAACATGATATCGATGTGTCAAAGCTAAATGACCAAAAGTATTTTCTAGCCTCTGTCAATAACAATAACATCCTCAGCTCCTACCAACTCTCCGTCTATAACCTAAATTACGATCGGTCATTATTTCATGAGAGGGGGGCCCTGTGAAGTGAATTAGCATTATTTTTTATCATTTAGACGACTGGAACTTGATGTTCAGGATATTGCTTTGTTAAGCGTAACAATGGATGCTGAATCCCAGGTTTACTGTGAAGGATGTTTTTCCTAAGCGCCGAGGATATTTAAAGGAGTAAAGATGCTTTCCGACTTTTCTTATTCGAGAGATTTTTCATGTGTTTCTCGTGTCATTATTTTTTTATCACTCCAGGTAATATTAGAACAGCGTGCAATTAACTGCCAAACGAACTGTTCAAAGTTACAAAACAAAATTTGTTTATGCTCGAACGAGGCGTTGTTGTTTTAGCGGATTATAACGAATTAAACTTCTTGTATCTTGGTTACCTATCAACAGATTAAAATACTAGTCTTTGAAATAGGAGATTATAATATTTGTATCTCGAAGTCCGTTATCCGTCCGTCGGTTGCTAGGTGCGGAGACTTCATCCATTTCTCCACTTTCAATCTTCAACTTAAATCGATGAGCACGATGGTTCAATAGCCACTCTACTACTTTTTAATATATCTTTGTATAAAAGGTTTTTCTGGAGCGATGGCAAGGAAGAAAAATTACCGCTTTTTGTAGCTACATAATATCGACGTCGTATTATATAGCTCAGTATACAAGTCATCGGGTATTGTTTTGTAAGCTCATAATAGACCGTTTTGTCGGGTGTAATATTGGCTATTACTCATTCTTATGTTTAGTTGTACTTTGAGGAATTTTGTTCATTATGTTAAAAGGTATAGTTAACGTACTTCACATATAAAAATTTTGTTGTTCGGTCTATCTATGGACTCGGCACTCTGGAGTTCCCCTCCTCACTTTTTTCAATTTCAAATTCAAATGTATTCACAAATTCAAATTTGTGAATACAGGGTATAGTTCTTGCAATTTACCAGCGCGCTTGAACGTTACATGTAGCTATGCACATTGCGTAAGTGCGCGTGCCTCTCGAAGCGCGCAATCACGTACACGCACACATTAAACACGTATACAAAGTATACAGCTAGGACTTTTACACAACCATGAGCCACGCGCACTCGTGGATTGCAATAACTATAACAGCAAAATCCTAGGAATTTCCATAAAAGATTTCACTATTGAAATTATATTTTATTTTTAATACATGATACTATGAAATGTGAGCCAATTATGTGGTTGTTTAGGGTAAAAGCACACAACGGAGAAGTCAGAATGTTTTTAGATCAACTTTATGAGAGTTATATCAAGCGAATAACTTCCAATACAACATTTTTCCATGTTTTAATAACAGTCTGAGATAATGTTTAGCTGCAGTTTTGCAGTGTTTTGCACAGCTCTCGTATCCCCCGGGAGCGTGTTGTAGTCAATGCACGCGTCTAGACGATCTTATTCATGATGTGAATGTAGGTACTGACACGAGTACCTACTCATACGTAATGGAAACCTGTGTGCATTAAAACGGCGTGCAGAGGTCAGAGTTGGGGTAGTGTAGAGGTTACCTGATCTCTACACTAGGCTCTACTCTGAGTTCTACGCATCGAATAACGTATACATCTTACTAATATTATAAATGCGAAAGTTTGAATCATTGTATGGATGTGAGGATGTTTGTTACTCAAAAAAACGGCTGAACGGATCTGGCTGAAATTTGGTAGAGAGATAGATTATAGTTCCGAATAGCACATAGGCTACCTCAAACCACGCAGACGGAGTCGGGGGCATTCGCTAGTAACCAAAAAAAAAATTTTGTTGTATAAAACTTTCTTTGTGATTTTTTCGAGACTCGCCTCTATCCTATAAGAACAAAAACACGAAACTGACGTATAGTCCTGTTGACCGCATAGCGTACCCCATAAAAAGGGATATTAAAAAATCTCAAATACATAAAAGCGATTACTTTGTCCTTAGTGTTTTTCTTTTACAGAAAATAGTTTATTTTTAAGGTTAAGACGGTATGTAGGTACACTACCTACAATATGGTGATATCATTGAACTAGAATGAGTACTATAATTCTACATCAATGGGTGATATAAACAAATTAATTATAAGCAGGCAAGCAAGCAAATTTTACCATTTATTTTACATTAAATTACCAAATTTCTTCAAAATCTTTTGAACAGATGGGCCGTTAAAACGTAGCAGACAGACAGACAGGCAGAAAGACACACTAGTTTTTATAATATTAGTATGGATCTTTTAATTGCCTTTACTGGAGTATCCTCAACCCAGCCCAACCTCCCCACGGCTGGAAGCAATTTTTCGCTGGCAGATATGATTACGATCGCCCAAGGTGTCGTTTTCCTCACGCAGTCATAATTCGCGGCGTCTAGCTCCGGTATCCTCGGCGGGCCGCGTTATATCGCCGCCGATACGGTTATGGCTGTTAATATTGACGTCGTTATGTTGGCTGCACTACGAGGGTCACAGCGTAGTGTGTATAGTCCCACAAACTTATCTGACCCGATGGCCAAAATTGGAACTAATTTGTATGCCTGTTTAGTTTTAGTTTTTATTTTATTTTTCGTAGATATACCAGCGACGCTGTCACCGGGTCAGATAAGTTTGTCGGACTTATAGCTGCAACCACTATAATCTCACCAAAGTATCTGATCCGGTGCCCAAAATAGGAACTAATTTTTATGTTATATGTTATTTTTATGTTTAGTTTTTCTTTTACTAGTATAGATACAAGCGATGTTGTCACCGTGTCAGATAAGTTTGTGGGACTATAAAAAGCTGAGTGGCTTACTGATTTGAGGCGTTGCACTGCTGTACAACGACGACGAGTTTTTAATTAATTTTTGAAGTGAAAACTTCTTTAGGCGCGTTGAGCACTTTTTGGTAAGGGGTAAAAATGTGGAAACGCGAGACCGACACCATTCTTCTTAAGACAAAAGGTCTTAAGTAGTACATTCGTAATTAAACTTTAATGACTTTGTTTTAAGGGTTATATTTTAATTATTTAAAAAGTGCTGTGTTGTTATTTTAAATTATTTAAATATGCGTTTTCACTTCTGTCGGCAGTCCAACTGCCTGACTGCCAATTTATTTTTGTTAAATTTGGTACTTAGTACGCGCGTAGATTGCGTATAATAGTTAAACGTGGTTAAACGTAGTATGCTTATATTAGGAGTTGTTATGTGCAGAAGTTGCCTCGAATAAAGATTCTTTTTTTCTCAAATAAAATACATATATTTTTTTAATTCAACGTAATATCAGAACGGTCCACAATACTTATAAAACCCATAATTCCTCGCGGACCAAGCTGAGGGCATCAACAAATTTAATAAAATTACACAATAATTTAGCATATTACAATCAATTATGAAAAACCCCCTTTTAAAAATCAGATTGCTTGTAAACTTCGTCGCTTCAACCTATTTCGTGAAAAAGAAGTTAAAAAAAGCTGGCCAATATTTTTGTCGAAGTCACAAACTCGAAACGTAAATACAGAGTGTTCTTAAATATTCAGTGGATTCGGGCGAAAAAAGAAACATTCTCTCGAACATTAGCGAACTTTATTATATAGCGTAGAGTTTATCTTACGACTGTGCCCGCGAGCCCGCGGTAACTTGATTTCGAACTTCTGTTAAATATTATTATTTCGTAACATACATATTATTATTACGGATAATTTAAAAAAAAATTTGCCCTTTAAGCCCCCCTACGTTCGAGTGCTTAAATAGGCTTGCACTGTTTAGTCGTCTAGTATTAAATTCTAAAGATGTTAGAAGTAGAACAAGACCATGGCCATAGTTAAAATTTGTTACATCATGGCTTCTAGAGCCACTTTGTGTTTTCATTAATTCGGCTTCCACAGTGACACCCTGAAGATGCATTCGGCATCTGCTGGTGCAAGAATCATCAAAATCGTTCCAAGCGTTTAGGCTGTAGATGTCCGGCAAAAAAATTACAAACATTATGAACACATAACCCAGTACCTGCCGCAGTCGGTTAAAAACATCGATATATAATATGTAGGTACTAGATGGGCCCTTTCATAGAAAAAAGTTGGGCGTCCGACTTGTAGTGCATGGCCCTCACCTGTATAAGCCTGTCCTTGTGCCCGCCATAGCGGTCCCGCTTTTCAGACAAGATGACGTTAGTTAAATAAGTCCACATTCTTTGTTTTACGTCGTCTATATAAATTGAGGTCGTTGGGTAAAAATCAATTAATATTTCTTTCATATTCATTAAAAGATTTACCTTTATCAAAAGAAGATTTTTTGCACACTACAAAAAAAAATTACAGTGCACCAATTAAGCATCATTTAAATAAGATAAATATTCGCTGCAACAATTACTGTGATTAAATAAAGTTTAATTAACACAATCAAAGAATTTCGAGAGCGTTGTCATCCAAAGTTGATTGATTCCAAAATTGAATTAATTTACGTACAATGAACTCAAATTATTTTGTTGTTTTCATAATAAAGGTTTATTTTTAGATATTTACTAGCGAATACCCGCGACTTCGTATGCGTTGTTTGAGGTTTTTTGGTTCCCGCACGATCTCTTTAATTTTCCGGGATTAAAAGTAGCCTATGTGCTATTCCAGACTATAATCTATCTCGATGCCAAATTTCAGCCGTTAGGGCGTGATTGAGTAACAAACATCCATACATCCATCCAAACTTTCGCATTTATAATATTAGTAAGATATATTTTGTGACCACCAAAGGAGAAAGCGACTAACTGAGTGATCATCTATCATCGCACAGGTCGAACCACTGATCGGGCCGAAAAACATACAGATAGGATAGTATGACGTAGGGTAATAAATAATTTATGAAATTAAAAATACAGGGGTTTTAAGTTTGTATGGAAATCAAATTTGAATTAAGTTAAGATTATTATAATTTTACATGTCATTCCGTGGCAGATTATATGATACCATATTATTATATGATAACACCATTTATATTTTTTTTATCCACTACAAGTTAGCCCTTGACTGCGATCTCACCTGATAGTGCAGTCTAAGTCTGGTGGTAATTAGCTACGGCCGAAGCCTCCCACCAGGCCAGACCAGGGAAAATTCAGAAATTATAAATTTCCACACCTTGCCGGGGATCGAACCCGGGACATCCGCACGTTTAGGCAACAGCGCTCAACACTGCGCCACGGAGGTCGTCAAAAAGCAAATAAAAGAATTAAATTGAATGAAAGTAAGCGAAGCCACAATATCGTGCTTCTTTAGCCATCAAGTTGGCAAATACGAGTTAACGCTTTGTTTATTAGTTTGAAATAGTCAATCCAGTGTATAGAAAGATTTCGTTAATTTCGTTTAACAGCACTGTATTATTTCAAAAAACGACGATTCAAAAAATCATCATTGTAGAGCTAAATTGACTTAATTACACGAGCGTTACCCGCTAGCAACTATGTAAAATGTGTTTGCAACAAATTGTAGTGTGTAGTGTTTTCAAAAAATGTGTGTGGTCGTTTCTCTAAGTCTTTTTGTTGGTTGCTGTAAGAAGTAACAATACGCTAAAATTTCATGAAAACTCTGAACCCAAGTGCAATAAGCACCTGCACTCAAAACTACTAACTGCGTAAAATAGCAGCAACCTTAGAGCTACCACGGTTTAGCTACTATATAGTGCCCAGATTGTTCTATTTAAAATTATAAATATAACACTATTTACAAAGATCTGTGTAGTAAAGACCGTAATAATACCATGGGCTGAGTGCACAGGCCGACACAAAATGTATCTGAAATGAATGACGAAGTTTCACATAAATTACGCTACACATTGTACCAGATAGACATATCAGGTTTGGTGGCTTATTGTTCCTGGATTGTCATAGACTTAACAAAGCAACGTCTGCTTCTTTTAATACAAATTATACTAGTTTGATAACGAAAGTAGAAAGTACTCAATACACAATACTCAATATCGTTTATTCAATATAGGTACACTGTAGGTACACTTATTGACGTTAAAAATTACTTATTTATAAAACATGATGGTGATAATCAGTTACGGTATCTTAAAACTAAAGCAACGAGGGTTCCAAACGCGCCCTGGTCTGAGAAGAGCCCACAACAAGAAACAGTCGAGTTTTTTTTTTTATTATCACCATCTCACAAATCTTAACTAAGGAACTATCAAGTAGAAAAGTATAGGGTAATAGATTTTTATTAAATATTTCTGATTTAATCGCATTCCCTTACTTGCAATTGGGAACTACCCAAAAAGTTAGCTTCCCCAAAATTCTCTCACTTGCTTTGCGCATCTATACTCTATACTAATATTATAAATGCGAAAGTTTGGATGGATGTATGGATGTTTGTTACTCAATCACGCCCCAACGGCTGAACGGATCTGGCTGCAATTTGGCACAGAGATAGATTATAGTCTGGAATAGCACGTAGGCTACTTTTTATCCCGGAAAATGAAAGAGTTCCTGCGAGAACCAAAAAACCTCAAACCATGCAGAAGAAGTCGAAGTCGCGGGCATTCGCTAGTTTAATAATAATATTGTAAGCAACTCAATAGGATGGTACTAGAAGAATTACCCCCAATCCGGCTCGGCACAGCAATTGTAGACCTCAGCACCCGTGTTAAAAACATATACATTGACAGTTCCTTTTCCTGGGTTCCTCAAATGGCTGAGGTAAGCCGGAAAGTTTTTGCGTCAGTTGGCTGTCTGAGACGCTGGAAATATTTTCTTCCCATCAAAACTAAAATCTCTTTGGCCCATTCCATTCTCTTTCCAATCTTAGATTATGCTGACTCCTCCTATCTCGACTTAACTGAGGAACAACTCAATAAGCTCGAGTGTCTCCAGAATCTGTTCATTAGATCTATCTTCGGGCTTCGTAAGTATGACCATGTGTCAGAATTCCGAGCCCGCTTGAAGTGGCTACCTATCAGACTCCGCCGTAATCTACACCTGCTCTCTCTTCTCTACTCCATCCTTTACAATCCACAAACTCCTTCGTACTTAAAGCAGCGCTTTTCCTACCTTGGCTCGAACATTGAGCGCCAACACCTGCGGTCGTGCAAGGACAACCGCTTGCACATCCCCGCCCATCACACGCGGTACTATTTATGACAACTCCTTTACGTGCAAATCTGTAATACTGTGGAATAGTCTGCCTTCTGAAATCCGCCATTCCAAATCGCTCTCAATTTTCAAAAGTCGTTTGTATAATCATTATTTATCTCTTTGTAATTATTAGTGTTTACTTTATTCTATAATGGAAAATATATTAATGATATATATTTATTTATATAGGTATATATTTATATATGTAGTTGTGTAGTAGTAGTATATATTTACATCTATTTATTGGTCTAAAATGTATGTACTTTATTATATATGTATGCATTTCTTACCTATATTTTTTTTAATACAGCACCATCCCGCGCTGCTGTTTATTTATCCTTTCACCAAAGGTTGTCTGTAAGAGATTGCTTTAGCAATAAGACCGCCTTTGCACATTTCTAGTTTTACTAGTAATTAATGCTTTAAAACTGTATTCTGTATATTTTGGTGCAATAAAGATGTCTAAATAAATAATAAATAAATAATTATGTCCGTTACAGAACTATACGGTAGCTGAACTGTGTCTCAACTATGTACAAGTGATGTCAACTTGCAACTGCTTGCTTTTATTACTTCGCAGTAGTTTGTCCCATTTTAACAAATTTCAAACGTCGTATCTTTTTACAGAACATTTCAACTAAAATATTTTCTCCACGTACGCTGTTTTCATTGCCGACTTCAAACAAAGGGGTAGTATACGACGACGTGTATAAAAGTTAAAAAAAAGAAGACAAAGTTCAAAAGTTAATCCTGACTTACTATTTTAGACTCAAAAATTATATTTAATGGGATCGCAAACGGAGATATTTTGTATCAATGGTATACCTTTAAGTGATGCCCGCGATTTCGGCATTAGGATTTCGGTGTTTTAATAATGCCGGGGGAGTTCAGTGATAATCAAAATCAACCTACGTCCGTCTCCAAGAAGTTATCATAGTAGCATAGAATTACCAATGTTTGAGTATCATTTCTTAGCTTATGTCGGTTTATTAATATGAACCTAGGTGTTGACCTATACGCTTAGTCTAATTTTTAATTCGATGGAAAGTATAAGAATTCGATAACATTAACATCAAGTAGAAGTAACCTTAAATGAATTGATTTAAAGTCACAAATTCAGCACAATCGATTTTAATTCAGGTGAGATCGCAGTCAAGGGCTAACTTGTAGTGGAAAAAAAAAAAAAAAAAATTTTGAAACTTATATACGTAAATGAATGCATACACTGCATTGAACTGGTTCATTTCACTTTGAAGCTAATGTCATCGATTTATTAGTATGAATATGATTTTAAGAAATTCCAGCAGGATTCTGAACTTCTTTTACTTTCATATTCGAATAAAAAAAGACACCCATTGCATATATTTCACTGTAAATGCAAAGTACATTTCGTGTTCTAATTCGTGTACTAACGAGGCCATTTCAACTGGCATTCGTTCACTGTCTGTCAGTCGAGTCTGCTCGATGCAATCTCGTATTGTCCGTTCAGACGATATACGCCTATTGTCCAGTCAAATTACGACTAAAGACACACTAAATGACCATTATAAAGCTAATAGCTGGCTAATGGTTACCCTACTTTAAAAACGCTTATCTAATTTATCAAGAAACAATTTATACGGCAATAATGGAAAGACACAGAATGGAACATCCTGTAGAATGTAGACAGATCAGATCATTTGACAGTTAGAGTGGAAACACAATACGGACAAGTCCACGTCATTCACTTTTCATCGTAATATGCAATGCGCACACTTAAGCTAAAGGACGAAACGCCATTACCTTGCGACTAGCAGGTTTTGCGCGGACGTCCTGTCCGGTCCTACTACTACTACTACTACTACTACAGCCTATTAACGTCCCACTGCTGGGCACAGGCCTCCACTCTCATAGGAGAGAGGGAATTAGAGCTTAGACCCACCACGCTGCTCCAATGCGGGTTGGCGGGCTTTAACGCATTAAGCTTTAATTTTATTCCTAATCTTGAAATTTACCTAATACGTTTGCTATGCCTTAAATAAATAAAAAATGCTAATAAAACTTTCTTGAATTTATATCTGTCTATACTTAATATAAATTAAGTGAAAGTTTGGATGGATGTTCGCTACTCAATCACAGCAGAATGGAACCAAACAAACCTGGAACCAAAAAACCTCAATCCATAAAGACGAGGTCTGCGTGGGTAGATTATGCTTGGCCTTTGAGTTATAGAAAGGTACTATTAAGTATCCATACATCCATCCAAACTTTCGCATGTATAAGTAAGTTTAAATATATACTTAAAGGTAAGTATTTCATAACAGCCAATGAGACTTGATTTGACCAGTGCGTAGACTTTATGCGTAGCAAAATATTTTAATATTCATTGCAGAAACTCGTCTTTTCGTGAAATATTCCTTCAAAAAAATTCCGATCGAGTCTTGTTAAAATGTAATGCAGATTTTCTATTATATTGAGCTATAGGCATCTCAAATAGCTAGAGAATGGGAGCGTTCAGCCTTTTAATACAATTCGCAATTAATGTCAGCCAGCACAAATAGTTTAGTTCTTCAAAACTTTTCCTCTTTGTGTCCAATTGACCGCTTTGATGGCTTTGAACGGATATTGTTATCACTGAGTACGAATCTACTAATTCTTCTATTTTGCATGTTCTCCGCATAATGAAAGATTCTTAGCATAATGACTATTTACAAAGTATTATTATGTAAATGATAAAAGAGCATGGATTTGACTCGCTCCAATGCAATGCTAAGGACAGCCGCTAATTTTGTATCTACAAATTGATGTAATTTAAAATGAATTTTTTAAAAAGAAAAACCACCGAGTTTCTTGCTGGTGCGGCCAGTGATAGATTCACTCGACGATTCAAATAGGTAAAAGCGTGAAATAAGTTTTTTCAAATTCAGACGGGAACCCCTCAATTTTCCGAGATAAAAAGTAACCTATGCCACTCTCAAGGTTCGTAATTATACCCATGCAAAAAATCACTTCAATTTGTTGCTCTGTTGCGGTGTGATTGAAGGATAAACCGACAAACAAACACACTTTCCCATTTATAATATTAGTATGATAAATTAAGAAATCAGTATTACACTTATTAATCAGACTGAGAGAGAGTGTCCAGGGTTTGAATTCCAGGCACGCTTTGTACATTTCCGGAGTAAATTCGAATATTAGAAGCGTACATCTTTGACAATTATGGAAAAGATTGGAGGAAACTTTCACCGCTGAATGCAGTCTTTTGCTTTGCTTTTGCTAACGTATAAAATATAAATATAAATAATAATTAAAGCCTATACCTACATCCTTTTAACTTTATATTGTAAATTCATGTTCTCTCTGTTTAAGTAGCTTTAGTTCAAAGTTCAATAGTTAAATAAGTATGTAAAAATAACATTTTAAGCTATTTTTTACATATTCGACTCGTCGTATTCATTTTGTACGCTTGTAGCAAGCGTACAAAATAAATACCACTTGGATAAATTCGACAAGATTCGGCTCTATTTCTGACTCCATCGTCCATGACTTTACTAATTAAGTATCTTCGAGGCCACTTATGTAGTATCACGTCGTCTTATTACAGTTTTTCATCTCAGATTATTACCGAATTAATTCGTAACATAATAGCCGTAAATCAGCGATTCTGGTGATATTAATAAGATCATCCGATCTTACGATAGTTACGAGTATAACCAATTCTAATAATTAATCCATAATTTGATATATTATTGTAAACTAGCTGATGCCCGCGACTTCGTCCACGTGGAATAAGCTTTTTTACTAACGTGGAATAACTTTCGCATTTATAATATTAGTTAGATAGTTCAATCCCCGGCAGGATCAATTTGGGAATTTATAATTTATGAATTTTCTCTGTTCCGGTCTGGGGGGAGACGTACCAAGTGATTTAGCGTACCGGTATGATGCCGTGTAGAAACCTACTAGAGGTATGGGTTTTAATATAACTGCCGTTCCCCCAACAGGTTTGCCCGCTACCATCTTCGACTGCATCATCACTTACTAGTGAGATGCCATGTCATGTCATGTTTGTCAGGGTAGTGGATACAAAATAAGCCCACTCATGCATCTTGGTTAACTCAAAATATCGTCTACGTAATAACAGTTTCGAAAATCCAATCCGCGCTTAGATTTCAACGATCTCATAAACAGATATCCGACCACCCGTGCCGATATCTAATTTGAAAAGTTTTGTTTTGTTCCTAAACAAGTTTAGCTTAGCGTGGCATTATTCTAATCCATGTTGAAATTCCTAAAGTTAAATAATAAGCTTGTCTTGTTGTTTCAAGAGCTGGTGCGGAGTTTAGAAAGCCTTAAAACTGAAACTTATTTAATTGACGAAAAAATCTTTTTCAACTGGAAGTAGGTATTTTGAAAGGGATAGCAATACGTACTAAGAGCTGTCATATTATATTAGTTTAGGGATTATTTACAACAGTATTTGTATGTACAACTATGGGAAAGACGACCTTGCTGCCAGTCTATGTGTGGTAAAATTACAGTTTAGTTAAACTTGGTTAGTAAGTAGTAGGTATAAAGACTGAAACTATTAAGGTATTTCTTTTATGGCACTTGCATATTACGCGTTTTGTTAGGCGTTTAGATTTGTCTAAAATTCTTAAGTCTTGAGTCATGCTTGTTTGCTTAGATAATATATAATTAGACGTAGATTTATTCAGGTAAGATAAAATTAGATATTTTGTAAAGATTTTTACTTTCCAAAATGACTTCGCACCTTGTGAAACCTGATTATTAGACTGAAGATGTCCTAAAATTTAAATTCACTCTCACTGTCGTGCTATCATGGATTCATAGTCACTAGTTATAGCAGTAGGTACTTTTACAAAATACCCACCAGATCTCCGGCTACAAGCTTGTCTTATTAAGACATCCAATTTACAAGTTTCGTATTAAAGTTCGACTATTGAAGATCATAATGGAACTCTTATTTAAAGCGATCCTGCAAGCTTTAGGTATGGCTGGGGGGTTACTACATCCGCTTAAAGCAGTATTATTTCAAATAGAGAGTTTTATGTCTCGTACTTTGACGTCCCTTGATTATAATTTCTAAAACACGAACGTTCACAATATTAAATTAATACGAGTTTAAGCGATGGTAGTATGCCCCAAAGTTGATGACAATGCAATAACATATTTTAAACTATAAAGCAAGAAAAGATTACAATTATTTTGCTATAATCCGCCAACAGAAAAACATCTGTATGGTCAAGCATGCAGTTAAGAGCGAAGCACCGTTTACCTTTACAACCTAACTTTTTTTTCGGTTGGCGGATTATAGCAAAATAATTGTAATCTTTTCTTGCTAAATCATGAACTTCCGCAAAGTAACGCCTGATTCTATCCAATAATAGATAAAGATCAAATGATGGGTCGGTGTTGGATAGTTTTTTTTACAATTTTTTTTTATTAAAGTATGGATTATTTGTTTTAAAACTTTAACTTATTTTCAATGCCTATCCTTTCCAATTCAGATTTCTGAACCGGTGGTAGATTGTTGACTTGACATAAATGGCACAAGTCGTCCAACGTGAAATTAATAAATCAACTCTTTTCATTTCATTATTCGGATACTCTGGGGTTCGATCCCCGAGCATGCATCTCTAACATTTCGGAGTCATGAGCGTTTTAAGAAATCAACATATCTTATTTTAACGGTGAAGGAAAACCGCATTGCAAGGAAACCTGCATGCCCGAGAGTTCATGTCAATGTTCTAAACGATATGTGAAGTCTGCCGATCCGCACTTGACCAGTGCGGTGAACTAAGGCCAAACCCTTCACATTTTGAGAGGGACATTTGTGCTTAGTAGTGAGCCGATAATGAGATTGAGTGAGTGGGTAAGATTTCCAACACAAAAACTGTCCAAACGTCAAAATCCCTCTGTTTATTTGGCATTTGAAAAATCGGCCCTAATACGGTCAGAATACTAAATAGCCACTCAAAGCAAATACAGTAACAACCCAAAAAGAAGCGTTTATCCCTTTTTAATAAACTGTCACCCAAACGTCATCGGAATTGGAATTACTGCATTGTTAGTTTAAGAGGGGGGTACAGGGGAAGCGAGGGGATACCAAAACAACTGTACATTGTAATTGCTTCAATTTGCCACGAGCACAGCCGCGGAGGAGATTGCTAATGACGTCACACCTCTTGCTTGTCCATGATCGGGGGGTTTACATGTAACGACATTTCGGAGCGATTTTATTCTTTATTCTTTATATAAACATGCCAGAGAAGACTTTTCAGTCGCCCAATTCGTCTTCCCTGGCTACAAAATTACCTACCTACAACTACAAGTACAACTTAAACATAACAAAGACATACTTAGTTTACAAAAAAAAATATATGTTTACTTAACTAAATGTTTACAAATAAAATAGCAGTACTAATATAATTAAAACAACATGACAATAAAAAATTACCAGCTGAATTATTTCTAAAAAAGGCTTTATTTGTTTAATGAGTTGTAGCAGTGGGGTGTGAAAAATTTTCAGTTCTACATGTTTGTTTATTTATTTTCGTTCTGAATGTTCCAACGACACGACATGTCGTATCATCATATGATTAGTTTGTTGTGGACTGTGTATCTTAGGCCAGGGCGTGTTTGGAACTCTCAAAGCTTAGTTTTAACTTTTTGATATCCCGAAAAACTGTCGAACATGAAATTAGATAAAAGCAGACGTTATTTTGCGGAAATCCATGTTTAAAAGAAGCATAATTTGCTATAATCCGCTTAAAAGACTAATTCTTGTGGTACGACTTACTTGTTTGCCTCTCTTGCATGTTAAAAGCAGGAGAGCTTGCGGTGCACATGCTATACGTTGTACAACAAAGATTTATCTGGGGGCATACTACCATCGCCTAAAGCCGTTTTAATATTGTTTACTTTTGTGTTTTAGAATTAAAATCCTTATTTTAGGGTAGTCAAGGTAAGTGATGTAAAACTCTACTTTTGAAGTAGTACTAGAATATAATGAATTAAGGTTCTTTTTCCTTGAAAAAAATTTACAAGTAGTTAGTTAGTCCTTGGTTATGCTATTGGGCCTAAACAAACTATCACAGTCCTGTCTCATATCGTACTCGTCGGGTGTAAAGGCATCTCCCAGCCGGTGTCGCCTACCTAGCCCACAATTAACGCTCGCTCAAGTTTTCTTGCGAGCTGGAAATAATTGCGATTGAGTTGCGAATTTCGCTTTCGCTATCTGACGCCGGCGAGCCCTTAATTGGTGCTTAAATAGCGAATTCATTTCTCGAAAACATTTTAATAGGCCAGCGCCGAATCGGGCACAAGCCGGGAAGTTCCGTCCCACGGGAGTGATACGAAACAAAAGGTTTCGGGGGTTGCCTCTGTGCTTATTATACTTTGCCTATATAACTGAGGGCATACGAAATCGGCCCGCGTGGAAATTTTAATGTTATACACGTAATTTTATTAAATGTTTTGCTTTATCTTTGTAGTGGTTTTGAATGTTGTTTTGTTACTCATATACCTGTACATTACAATTGCGTTAAGATTGAAGTCTTCCGCCAACTTCATGTATCAATGTTTGTTATCTTTTCATGACTGAACAAAACTTGACACAATTTGGCATTTGGCAAGAAAATAGCGTATCTGGAAAAACAAAGAAACTACACTAAAACTTAAATCCACACAAAATAAATCGTTGGCATCGTCTATACTTCCATCCAAACTAATATTATAAATGCGAAGATGTGTCAGTCTCTCTGCTATGCTTTCACGGACCGTGTCTTCAACCAATTTCGATGAAATTTTATACAAGGATAAGTTGTATCCCTGGGAAGAACAAAGGCAACTTTTTAAACTAGTAGATTAAAGAGTTCCAATGGTAATCAAATATAAACCCACGCGGACGTAGTCCCCGCCATCATTTAGTATTATAATAAAGTTAACCTTTTTTATATTAGCTAATTTAAAAAAAGGATTCTAGCAATATTCTCTCTACAAACAGTACACAGAGTAATAACGGAAGCAATTCATAAAAGTACAGAACAGAAGAAGGTATGAAATAAAATAAAGCGGGAAAAAGGAATAAGGCACGCAGATGGCGCCACGTGAATTATTAACTAAATTTAAAAAGAGAATTCGAGCACCGTGCGAAATGGCCCGTGCGAAATTTACTATTGCGATTCCAATCGAGTGTAATTTTTTTATCCACTAAAAGTTAGCCCTTGACTGCAATCTCACCTGGTGGTAAGCGATGATGCAGTCTATTAAGATGGCTAACCTCTTAAGGGTATGTCGGTTATAACCCCTACCCCTAATCGCTTTTACACGGCATCGTACTTGAACGCTTAATCGCTTGGCGGCACTTCTTTGCTGATACGGTAGTAGCCACGGCCGAAGCCTCCCACCAGGCCAGACTAGAGATAATTCTGAAATTATAAATTCCCAAAATTGACCATGCCGGGGATCTTACCCGGGACTTCCCACTATATTAACCACAGCGCTCACCACTGCGCTAGAGAAGTCTTCAAAATGTCAAAATTACTAATCATTCTATTTTTTTAGTACGTAAGTTCTTCGTGAAAAAATGAAACGCTGGGCCCTGGGCTAGAAAATTTGTACGTTTCAGAAAAGCATTAGTCCCTCTCTCCTTCCCTTTATTATAGATAGAGGGAGACAGAGTACCTGTGTGTAATTATAATAGTCATTGAACATTTGGGCACTTCCAAGAACATTTCAGTGGCTCAGTTAGTTAGGAACCGCATCATAGAAGATGTTGCAGGTTCGAGTCCAAGTCATGTTTGTAGTTTTTTAACAAAATAAAAAGAACGACACTATTGCTCTTACGGGGTTTCAAGGGACATCGCAAAGCTTATTTATCATAGAATAGGGTTGCGTTTGGCGACGTTCATGCCTATCGAAACCAATGATGCGGTCTAGGTTGGAGCACGATAGCCTAGAATTTGCCTGTTTTCTTGCCTCGACTACTCAAAAATAAATGGAAGCAATCACAAATTTGCAACATTAACTAAAATAATTACATGCAATTGGTCTCTTTCCATTAGATTAGAGAGAGAAAGACTGAGTATAACGTTTTTTTGTCACGTTCAATTTTCCAGGCCTGATCCCATGGTGCTTACTAATACGTGCCTATAGATATAAAGGTTGCAATTTTATTTGTTACAATCTTACTAATATTATAAATGCGAAAGTTTGGATGGATGTATGGATGTTTGTTACTCAACGGCTGAACGGATCTGGCTGAAATTTGGCACAGAGATAAATTATAGTCTGGAATAGCACATAGGCTACTTTTTATCCCAGAAAATTAAGGAGTTCCCGCGGGAACCAAAAATTTCGATCCAGGCAGACAAAGTCATGGGCATTAGCAAGTTTTACTTATGTTTAGTTTATATTTTGTCACGTCGGATATGTAAGCATTTTTCTAGATAACACTACATGTTATTTACAAGGCTTCTCCACTTCAATGTACATAATTTCTTACTATAAGATTAGTAATAATATGCAAATATATGCCATTTTATTTTATGCCATGTCTGTGCGTAGTAATTCCGCATACAGCCAACGCATAAAGTCATATTGTTTCATTTTTGTTGACTTTGATGTTTTAGAATTATAATCCTTATTTTAGGAACGTCAAGGTGCATGACATCAAACTGGCATTTTGAGCAATATTGCTTAAGTATTGCTTTAAGCGTTGGCAGTATGGCCCCAGATCCCCGCGTTTTATCCTGCCAAAAATAACTACGTTCTGAAAAAAATTCTTCATCCTTATGGTGACAGTAATGTTTTAGGTTACATTTAAACCTCGCTAATTATAAGGAATTTTAAAGAAGGCTTTAACACAGCCGGGTCAATGAACCGACGGAGTCAGTGACCGTGTGCCTGTTAGTGCACGTATAATTGAGTGGCTTAACCTAATTCGTGTTCGTTTGTGTGTCACTTGGTGAGGAAGCTGCGAATTTAGAGCTCATTAGGGGATTTAAGGCCGGGACAAACAGAACACGTGATTAAAACGCTTATAACGGTCACGTTAAAAGCGTTTCCGTCACTTCATCCTAAAAAAATAAAAGAAAGGTTCTAGAAGTTTTCTAAAAGTCCTGTAGTGATGTCCGTGAATTCGCCCGCGTGTATTAAGGTTTTTATTTCTGCGGGAACTTTAAAATTTTCCGGATCAAATCTTTTTTCCAAACAGCCAAATCGGTTGTGAGAATCGGTTCCGTTTTCCCTCCTCTTTTGTCTTAATTATGTACATTCAAAACAGAGTGAATAGGCATTTTAATCAATCATCAAGCGCTAGCCCATTTACTTTAAAAAGCTTGGCCAGTGTGGTGGACACTCATAGTAAATACGCATAATTTTGTCACAAATCCCAGCACAAACTAAAATGGATTCACTAAATATATTATGTAGAGAACCACCCAATTTAAATAGGTGCTACAAGTTTGCTACGTGGTTACGTAGCTCGTAGCTTTAGATCTACGGCGTAGCCACTTGCGCTAAAGAGCACACGCGCTGGTAAAAATTTATCGCGCTCGCTGGCAACTGTTCTTGACTAGTTGAAATTAAACGCAACGAAATGACTGTATGTTAAGGGCATAAACACACTGCGGACAAATGCTCGAAGAGCTGCACAGACTAACGCAACAGAACGAAACACCCATGCCACACGGGTGTCTATGTGATACAGACGTTTATTGCTATCCTAGCAATAGTGTGTACTGGCCCTTAGTATGGGACTGTATATCTTATCAACACCAAGAATTTAAGCATCGAAACAACTGTCTTCGCACGGGCAAGCTATGAAAATATTGAGGGTAATTTTTTTGATTCTATCACTTTTTGATAAGTCTATTCCAGGACTAGCATGAAAAAGACAGGTATAGAAAAAACCTAATCACAGCAAATGGGCCTACTTATCATCATATCATAAGTTCTATCCACCCAGACCAGACTGGCACGAGAATTCTTGTAAAATCGACAAAAAAAAACGCTTTTTGGGAAATATGGTTTAACATATTTTTTATCCATTCTAATATTATAAATGCGAATGCGAGTTTTTTTGTACCGTTTTCACGACCCATCTTTGTAATACAATTTGTTGAAATTTGGATCAGACATAGGATATCAGATAAAGAACATAAGCTATTAAAACCAAAAAACTGAGGAATAAATAGAACTTAAGTCATGCAAACGAAGTAGTGGGCATCGGCTAGTCTGGATAGTATAAAGAGAGCTAAAAGCTAGCTGTCCATGTCGTGCCATCATTAATTAATTAATTACTTCGTTTTGAAAAGAGGAACTTTGTAAAAAACTACTAATTAATTATAGAAAAAGCAGCAAGAGTAAAAACAGGCCGCATAAAAAATTCAGCTTAACGCAGAACCGGGCGCTTTCGAAATGCACAGACGAATCTAGATCTCGAACTCAGACTACAGGTAAAGGATAGACTGGAAAGCACACGCCAAAAAATCCAGAAGTTTTTTTTAAGTGAAACTTAGAATCGTTGTGATTTGAAAATTCGATGAAACGAAAAAGAAACATCATTAAGAGACAAATATATTCGTAATAGAATTTAGCCTGCGAGAGAATGAGATAGAATACATGTTCACTTTTTTAAATTTATAGACTAGTGCTGCTATCAGACTTGCTGGAAGTCGTGATGCAGCGTAAGGTTGATCGCGCTTGCCCAGAAGATGCCAATTTAATAAAAAAAAAACAATCAGCTAATGTCCGCGAACAAACCCGATGTAGTTGACTAGTGAAAAGTGACAGAGTAGCTTTTTCTGATTAATATTGGATAGATAACCAAGTACCAAAATCTATAATTAGTATTATAAATCGAAAATTATCGAAAGTGGGTATACCTGTCTGTCGTTCTGTCTGCTGCGCTTTCACGGTCCATCTATTCTACTGGTATTGACGAGTTTTTGTACACAGATAGTTTGTATCTTCAAATATATGGAAAATCAAAAAATTCTCCAGAGATTTTCAAAATCGAAATCCATGCACACGGGTCTCATCAGCTAATTCGTGATAAATGGATGGTGAGCTGGATAGTGGCCACAACGTACTTCAGTTTTAGAAACAGCTACGATTCCGTCTATCCTTCCCTCAATCTGTGACCTCGAACAGGCATCAGGGGATCTGAATGCCACCTTATAACTGTCTACTAATTAGTTTAGCAATCTGTTCTGTGAGAGAATAGGAGATTGATTAAAATCTTTCTCCATCTTAAGATTACCGCAATGCGTAAAACCGCTATTTCAGAAAATCCATACTAATATTATAAATGCAAAAGTTTGTCTGTCTGTCTGCTATGCTTTCACGGCACATCTGTTCAACCGATTTTGATGGAATTTGGTACAGGTGTCATGTTGGGACGTCCAAATGAAAGAGATGTTGATGTTCAAGCCTGCTTTAATAAACTGTCCTAAAATGAGGTGCATTTATAATATATAGTGGCAAGTGCCGTGGGTCTACATACTACACACGAATAGGTTAGGTTAGGTATCGGGAAAGGACATGGGCTACTTTTTATCCCGGAAATTCTCGCGGGAAAAAACTTAAACCACGCGGACGAAGTCGCGGGCATCAGTTGGTACTTAATATTTATTATGGCCCATCCGCTAAACTAATTTTGATCAAATTTATCCCGCACTTTCTGAGTCTTCTGCCACAGGGGTAACTTAACTCTTAAAGAAGGCCCAACCTTTTGTGTTAAAATAATGTTGCTGGAGAAAATAAACTATTTTTATTTCTTTTTTATTTTATTGACCTCCTCTGTGGCGCAGTGTTGAGCGGTGTTGCGTTAACTTGCGGAGATCCCGGGTTCGATCCCAGGCAGGGTTTGGAAATTTATAATTGGTGGGGAAGGCTTCGGCCTTAGTTAGGTTAGCCCGCTACCATCTTAGACTGCATCTTCACTTACCATCAGGTGAGATCGCAGTCAAGGGCTAACTTGGTCTGTCATAGCGCTGATTGATGTTTTCTATAAGCGAGAGGTCTCGTTTCGATCCCCCAAAGGTTTAATTTGGGAATTTATCATTTCTGAATTTTCTCTGGTCTGGTCTGGAGGAAGGCATCGGCTGTGGATATCATATATCGATGCCATGTATGAATATAATATGTAGTATGGTCTTAAGATAACTGCCGTGCAATCGGAATCTCTAAGGCTTTCTAAAAAAGACTAGGTTTTACGTAAAATGAAATTTCAATTCGATTTGAAAATTCTATAGGTGATACCATCGATTGGATAACCGGTCCAAACCTGCCCAAGAGGTATTCAACCCGTAACAGTTTTAAAAATATAAATCCAACTGAAAATCCGAATGAATGCGCCTTAACACATCGGCCGCTTGCCAAAAGGCCCGGTCACGTGCGCTTGCATAACCCTCCACTAGCGTTGTAATTTTAAGAAGTATATTGGTTTAGTTTTTAACACAACTCCACTGCCAGCCGGGGTAGAATTAACCCCCAGTTGCTTTATTGCTATACGGCGGTCGTCTCGACAAATAGCGTGCGGTGTAGTGTTAAATGTTATGCTTCCAAAACTCCGCCCAATTCAGAGTTTACTTCAAGACAAGTTCCCTATTTATTTTTCGACTAACTACGTCTTATTTGGGCAGCTCATTTAATTCCTTATTCAGACTTAAGAGAGCGAGACCGGTGAAAGAGCGAATTTTGTTTTGGAAATTCACATTGCCGTGTTTAAAATTATATTGCGGAAATGCTTACTATTGGCTTAAATTTCCCTTCAAAGTGCTTCCGTGTATTCTTAGACGTATAATCCAAGGAAATTTTATGTGAATTTTCCTGCGCCTTTCTAGCATTGAAACAATCGGTATAGGTTGTTATCTTTATACTTACGCTAATGAAATGGGACATTAATACGAAAATTACTGTACCAGTTTATTATTTATAACGTTTGAGCTATTTTCATTCTATTTATTTTTATTCTTTTTGGTCAAAATATGTCTTATTATAATATGTCAAAATTAAATACTGAGGACCATCAGGGCTATTTTTTTATCCCGCATTAAAAACCTTTTTTTAAATTTTAAACGAAGTCATGGGCATCATCTAGTTATTTTATAAAACAAAAGGAATAACTGAAAACTTAAACGAACTTGAAACTCAAGATTTTGCATAGGTTCTCTCTATAACATAAAACGGCACTAAGGAACGATTTTCAGAAATTCCATCCGAGTGAAGCTAGGCTGGGTCAGCAATTCTACGTATCTATACACTCTATGTAAATAGTAGACACAACTACAAAGTTCCCTCGCTTTACCTACCGTAGTGTAGAAACAAAGCTCCCTGATTCGATTTAGCGTGGAACGAACGATATCGTCTTTGATGTGACGAATCAAAGGCAGCGATCCATCCGTAACACACTTACCCGAGCCATTTCAGCCCCTCAACCCGTCCGGGCGTGCCCGGGTGCACTGCAGTCGGTTCAATAAGATTTTCATTAAGCGTTGAAAAGTTTTTAATGAGTGTGCGTTTTGTACCCCCACCCTTGCTGCAGTGTTAAGAAACAATTGGATGTCATTTTGAAGGGGGTGCTTTGCTGAATGGGTTGCTAACGTCCTCTATTTCTATTCACTCGTTTCGAATTGTCTTTTTTTTCTGTGTTTAGATAGGCGGGTTTAAGTTTAAACTACAAAAATGGAAATGAGACTCATTAGCAAATAGAGTAACGCTCCTATTCATCATCACTTTTGGCCACTGCCTACCACGCTGGCTAAGTACGGATTGGCAAACTTAACACGCCTTTGAAAATTAATTAACTATGAAGAGCTCTTTGGTGTGCAGGTAACTTCACGATGTTTACCGCCACCGAGCAATTAGTCTTATTAATTAACTGCCTAAAACACACATAGCTTCGAAATGTTAAAAGTGCGTGCCAAAGATTTGAACTGCTGTACACACAAATAGGAGCCCGGCATCTTAGCTTGGCTATAACCAAGAAACCGAAGCCAAATCCTACTACCAGACAAGACCAAAAAAATATAAAATGTGCCAGGAATCAATCCCGGGACCTCCCACTTACCACCACTAGGCACAACCAATACTGTGACTAGGGATATCAATCGATATTCATTTTATTTAAATAAGGTAGTTTTTGACGTCCATTATAAATGGGATATTGTAAATGGGAAAGTGTGTTTGTTTGTTGGTTTATTGGTTTATTGGTTTTTCCTTTAATCACGCCACAACGGAGCAACGGATCGACTTGATTTTCGGTATCGGTATAGTTGAGGACCTGGAGAGTGACATAGGCTACTTTTTATCCCGAAAAATTAAGGAGTTCCCCCGGGAATCAAAAAAATTTAAACCACGCCGTCGAAATCGCGGGCATCAGCTAGTAACTTATAAAACACTAGCTGATGCCTACGACGGTATCTTAAAACTATAGCTACGAGGGTTCAAACGCACCCTGAACTTACCTCAGCTTATCCTCAACTTAGTTATTCTATTGAGTACACTAGAGAGACTCGATTGGAAAACAATATTGGCTCGAAACGAAATGAAGATGACGTTAGATTTTTGTTTTGGGAAGGCAAGTCAAAAGCACAGGAAATTATTTTTTAATCAACGTCTATCGCCTGACTTTTGACGAGTGGTTCTCCATGGCAATAGATTACCTGTCTCGCGGATACCACGCTTATTAAGCTGTCTACACACTGATGGGCCTACCGCTGCGTTTAATTATATCAAAAACCTGTCAGGGACACTGACGATGTCTAAATATTGCTTGATCCTTCTGTACGCATAATGTAGAAATCTCTGATAAATTCAATTATAGAGGAAATTATTTTTTTATTGACGGGCCTATCGCCACGTTTACTTATATCGCCCACCTGTCACAGACAGTGACTATGTCTAAACTTAGAATCTTTATTGCTAGGTTTTCATGTAGATTTATGAACGCAACTTAGAATCATGTTAAGCGATGATTTAAAAAATACATAATCATTTTTAACTAAAGAGGCTACCACCGCATTTTAATTATAATATTACTTTTAGTAAATTTCAAAGACATTGATGACGTCTTAATCTTCAAGTATATATTTATTCAGGGATTTTATCTATTCTAGTAAGTTAGTTAGCGTTCTATACGTCTTAATATTTTTTATTTAATTACTCTCAAAAAGTAAATACGTACTGAAATTTTTGAAATTTGAAATTTAATTATTTTATAAGAACGATGACGGCTAATAATGTAAAAACTGCGTTTCAACTGTTAACGCGCCCACCTGCGAAACAGCTGTTATATACAGATATCCATAACTAACTATTATCTATTATCTAATAATGTTAATAACAATCTCAAAAGTAAAATGTTTATTATTTGACTCTTATTTTGTCGTTGAAAAATTAAAATTGGTAAAAATTGGCAACTTAAGACGCAGCGTTACATACGCCTCTCCTAAGCCATCCTTAGTGTTATGCCCACAAAACAAATCGATTCGCGGAAATTACTTATAAGTAGTCGAGCAAATAGGGCAGATCTGATAAGTGGTAACTTTCGCCACGCCACGTGATTGATGCCTCCATCGCGGTTTAGCTGGCAGCCTGCTTCGAAGTGCATTTTATGCGGAAAAATCCGGCTCCAGCCGGTTCTAGCCAGTTTATAGACGTAATAGATTGCGGGATGACTTTTAATTGTTACGATACAAATTACATTAAACCTTTCAATAACTTTTCAATGTAATGTTGACTAAACCTAAACGTACACAGGTAACGTCTATCTAGGTTGTATAAGAATATTGAACCATTTTTATTCCGGGAAAATGTATAGGATACACATGTATTGAAAATGCGAGTTTCAATGCCTGTTGAGCTACCTGAAACTATCATTTCTACCCTAGGGCAGAAAACTATGATTTTCTACATGCTGAATATCGTAGCAGGCCTCAGATACCCTGACAGGATTGAAAGGAGTATTTTGTTTATTTTAAACCTATAAAATTGACATTTTAACCATCAACTAAACTGACAGATATCTTATTTGTAAACAACAACCTAGCAACTAAAAAAAAAATAAGAAATACAATTTTTATAAAACTCGCACTTTCAATGCAGTTAATTCAAACTTTGGGTGATGTCAGGCCTCGATTCGCTCAACTTCACCCTCGTCTAAAATTGTCTTGTTTCCCCCCTAGGCACACAATATACTATTTCTAAAATTTTATAAAAACGCAACGCAACGCAACGCAGTCGTAAAAATAAATGAGTTACAAATTAAAAAAAAAAGTGCTCAATAAAATGTAGGTTAAACGTTATACTTTTTGAAGCGGTCTCATATGCGAACGTGTTAAAGTAGGTATGTACTCGACCGCAGCTAGTAAGGTTATGCCTCAGTTAATGGTATGAGCGTTACGCAAGCATTTAAACTGACAACTACTTAAATATTTATGTATGTTATGTCAGTCTAAATTACGTTGCACTGTAAATCTATGAGTAACTACAATTTTCAAGAAAATATAAAATTTTTGAATTATGAAAACTGGTTGACATGCTTACTCTATATTATTTCATACATGTATGTGTTGTACCATAGCCTTGACGTAACTACATATTTAAATTATTATAAATGCGAAAGTGTGTCTGTCTGTCTGTCTGCCTGCTAGGCTTCCCAGCCCATCTTTTCAACCGATTTTGATGAAATTTGGTATACAGGTGATGCACAGGGAAGGACACCGGAAAATAATGAATAATGGATAATCTTAATCCACTCTGATGAAGTCGCTGACATCATTTATTATTATAAAACGTCCCAAATTGACCCTCTCGGGGTTTGAACAAACCTCCCACTTACAGACCGCCTCGCTCTACACTGCGCCAGAGAGGTCGTAAAACGTAGAGAGTCTTCAAAACGTAAAGCTGCACTTAGAAAATGATTTTTTTGAAATTTCACCGGACGGAGTCGGTGAGGTTCAGCTAGTATACATGATTGAGTAGAATTGTAGTTGTAATTGGAGCATACAACTAGTTATAGCGCGCGTCCTCCAGAGGCCGGGGCGATCTCTTCAGGCGCGGTGAAGCTGCATTGGAATTTAAATTATACCGCTAACATCGTTCCCGGGTCACTCGTGTTGTGTAAATTAGATATTTTGCAGCTTAATTACATTAGTTGGCGTTTATTTTATTGTAATTGGGTATTTGACATAATTCAAATCAGTAAAAAAATGTCTACGCGTTTAGCGCAGCGCCTTAAAGGTCTAACTCTACTACATAGGCGCGGTGCAGGACGCAGCGGCAAGTGTTCTTTGTGCAATACATCTCCGTGCCGCGTCGCTCAAGTGGGCCCAACTCCATACACACTCATACTCATACATTTGCTACGCCCTGCACCTGTAGTGGGGCTAGACCTTAATCTCAACCACTCCAGGGGCTATACTGCCGACGCTTAAAGCCATATTGTTTCATTGTTGACTTTCGTGTTTTAGAATTGTAATCCTTATTTTAGGAACGTCAAGGACATCGAACTGTCATTTTGAGTAATATTTCTTAAGTATTGCTTTGAGCGTTGGCAGTATGGCCCCGGAGTCCCGCCAGAGAGCGCCACCGCGATAATAGTTGAGATGCAGAATTTATCGGAACTTAAGGAGCAGTTCATTATTTGCCGCCATTGTTCTACAAAATAACGCTTTAGAACAAAGGTCGGTCGGTTGGCGGACCCGCGAATAAATTGTGTGTATATTTAAGTTCGTTAAGCTTGGTGGTCTGAATGCTTTATTAACTAAGGATCTCCTTATTTATGTACTAGCTCCAGAAACAGTATACCTAATGATATAACTACTTACTTACTAAATTTTTGTACTGGCTTTGCCCACGAGATATCAAATACTAGATGCCCGCGACTCGTCCGCGTGAATTAAGGTTTTTGATTCCCGCGGGAACTCTCGAATTTTCCGCGATAAAAAGTAATCTTTCCCCGAACAAACTATCCCTGTACCAAATTTCATCAAAATCGGTTAAACAGATGGACTGAAAAGTGTAAGTGGAAGTGTGTATTGTAAGCGACGCTGTCACCGGGTCAGATAAGTTTGTGGGACTTATCACTTATACATAGGTACGCATTATCGTATAAATAACTAAGCTAACTAATAACTATCGTATGAATAACTATCGTATGAATAACTAAGCTATTATAATTTCCATTCAATCTGATGTCATAGGCAGTGATGGGGTTAGCCGCAGAATGATCGTCTTAACTCTTGATGCTACTCTACCTGTCCTTTTTCATATTTTTAACCATTCTCTCTCCTCTCACTCTTTTCCTAACATCTGACGGCTATTGGCCATTCTAAAGTCCATCAATATCTCATCTGATGCTATCAAATGGTTTCGTTCATACCAGTATGATCGCAACCAGTGCATTCGCACTGACAATAAGTGTTCCTCTTGGTGCTGTCTTTCTGCTGGTGTCTCACAAGGCGGTGTACTGTCGCCCTTGCTTTTCTCAATCTTCATTAATTCTTTGACTTGCTCTCTATGTCTTACCACCTCTATGCCGACGACTTACAGATTTATACTTTGGCCTCCACTGACGACATCTCTGGGGCCATCGAACGACTCAACTCCGATCTTTTCTTAGTTAGTTCCTGGAGTAAGTCGAGTGGTCTGTCTGTAAATCCTAGTAAGTCGCAGGCAACTAATCGGCAACCGCCAACAACTTCCCTAAATTAACGTTTCATTACTCCCTTCTGTGGTCTTTGATGGATAATGGAGCTTTCTCTTGGGCTCCTCAGATCCCTGAGCTTAGC
The DNA here is from genome assembly GCA_964035005.1 of Erebia palarica. Classification (NCBI taxonomy): domain Eukaryota; kingdom Metazoa; phylum Arthropoda; class Insecta; order Lepidoptera; family Nymphalidae; genus Erebia; species Erebia palarica. The sequence continues at coordinate 18,723,936 of OZ035989.1, forward strand.
CGTAAAATCTACGCCGTAATCGGTAGGCTGAAGAGGTAGAAAAACTTCCTACCTATCTGAACTAAAATAACCCTTGATCAGTCTCTCATACATCCTATAATTGATTACGCTGACACTTGCTATTTAGATTTACCCCAGTTCCTACTAAACAAGCTGGAACGTCTACAAAACTTAGTTATACCTTTTCTTTTTTGCCTACGGAAATTTTACCACATTAGCCAATACCGCCGGCAACTTGTGGTTAACGGTGAGTGATAGGCGTAATGTTCATGTCCTTTCCCTTCTTTATTCTGTTCTTTTTAATCCCTCTTCTCCTGCATATCTCAAAGAACGTTTCTCATTTCTAGGTTCAAACTCTTTCTACCCTTTCAGCCTCCGGTCGAAAAGCGATAACAAGCTTGCGATACCCTCATCTCGCTCCCGTTGTTACAGTGAGTCTTTTACTGTAAAAGCAGTCATATTATGGAATGCATTACCCCGAGAAAGTCGTCACTCCAAATCGATAAATATATTTAAACGTCGTTTAAAAAATCATTATCTATCTATGTATGATAACAATATATATTTTATAATATGTATTATATTTCTTTATTGTAGTATCTATTTAGGTAATTTATATGTAAAATATAGTATGTATGTATGTAAGTATATTTTATACTTCTGTTATTTTTTAATTTTCTTTTATGTGCATCGATCACATGAGCTCCTAGACCCAGTGTCATCAGCTTTGTACGCTCGCTGCCTTTAAAAGATCACTCTAGTGATAAGGCCACCTTTGCGCATTACCACAGTTTCCTGTCTTCTGTATTGTATGCGTAATTTTGTACCTATGTGTTAAGATGCAATACTACTACTACTACTATTAATTCCATAGTAAAATAATTTTGCTTGGCTAACTCCTTAAACAAGTTTCCTGTATGTCGAAGTCGCATTCAAGCTTTAAAAAGACAATAGACAAGCCAACGTACTTACGTCGCTGCTTCAAGAATTTTACAGACCATTTAACAAGAATTAAACTAATTATAGAGGTGACTGAAATGAAAACAGAAAACGGGGTTTTATTGTAAATTTTTTTTGTACTAACTGTACCTACTACTAGTAGGTCACCCGACTTCTGACGCATTAAATGTGTATCCAAATGTACGCATGTGTGTGTGTGACTCCGTACTTCCGCATTCGTTTCCACGCGAATATTATTAATGCAAACGTGTGCGTTTATTTGTAAGTTGATTTGTCGTTCAATCACGCCGCAACAGTGCAACGGATCATCGTGATTTTTTGCATAGGTAGGTTTCAAGTCATAGTCAATTTGTCCCGGAAAATGGGCTCCTTTCAGACCAGGGCGCGTTTGGAACCCTTTAGCTTTAAGATACCGTAACTATTGACTTACCTTATGTTAGGTTGGTAGGTTAGGTACAGGTTGGTATATAACCCTAAGGACCGTAACTGATTATGACCGTCATGTTTTAAAAGTATTTGGACGTAATGTGAATAAATAAATCTGTCTTTTGAATCAAAAAATTCCCCCTTTATTTCCCAAATCGAAGCAGACGAAGTCGCGGGCAAAATGTAATATACAGACAAATTAGTTGGTAAAGTCTATATCTAAAAATATAGTACAAAGTTACAGAACTTCATTAGAAGTTTTCCGAGGCGTGTCTCGACTGACATTATTAGTAAAGTTCTTAACCTTCGATAGGCGATATTGACAACCATGTTGCTGGGGATACGTTACTAACCACGTAACTACGTAGGTAACGTTACTACACGAATTATTATTATTAGTATTTAAGTAACTAGCTGACTTCGTAACGGAGTAATAAGTTTTTTTCAATTCCCTCGGAAGCTCCTTCATTTTCCAAGATAAAAATTAGCCTATGTAACTTTCCCTATATACCCGTGCAAAAAATCACGTCGATCCGTTGCTTTGTTGAGGCATGATTGAAGAATAAACAAAGACACTTTCGCATTTATAATATTAGTATGAAGTATAATATCATATTATGTGGTTACGCTCACATATCGATGTCATAAAGGCTTCAAACTTTATCTATATATAAAACTAATATATAATATAAAAATAGTATATCCAAACCTCCTTAAATAACTCCTTAGTTTTCCGGGATAAAATGTAGCCTATGTCCTTCCCGGGAATACAAACTATCTTTATACCAAATTTCATAAAAATCGGTTTAACAGATGGACCGTGTAAATGTAGCAGATAGACAGTCACACTATCGCATTTATAATATTAGTATGGATTAAAGGCATGTACCAGGCATGTACCAGGGTTATGAAATGTATCGAAACCCTGTATCCGTTTCATAGAAACAATCGCTGAAACAAAAGCATAGGACTATAAAACAGGGAAGTTCTGTCTGAAGATTAGTTAGCTTAACCGTAATGTTTATCTAGAGGACGGCGGCGGCGGAATTACCCGATGACAAAGACCACCCTTTGTGAGGCGCCAATATAATGACGTGAACTTTACTAATTTTGCTACTACCCGCGAGCTAGTAAATTACTATAGCTGATGTTTTTATTATTTTTTAGTATCACAAATAAATAGCAACCAGAAGTGGATAAAATTAAAAAATTAAAGCGTAAGTCAAACCAGACATTTTAATTACACAATTCAAACAAATGGCACAAAATTCAACCAAAAAGGAACCACACAACGAACAGGAATTCAATTTTAATACAAACTAAGCTTTCAGATCAACACAAACACAATAAATTACAAGGTTGCTAAAAATTTTAAAGAATGACCAACAACTAGACAATAATAATGTTAACACTTCAAGAATTTTAAAGACAATGACGCGTGCGCCTGTATAACTCGCGCGCTTTTATACATCAAACGACAGTTGGACAATCTGTTTCTATTTAACAGCTAGGGGGTACTTCAACAATATATTCGTGCAAAGTGCCATACACGTTCCGAAACGACTTGCATTTTATAGTAAAGATATCAAGGTGTCTCCACATTACAATTTCAGGATACAATTCATTCAAAAACTTCGGCCTCTTCAGCCAAGAAAAAGCTACATCAATCATTGCTAAATTGTAAATTGTTATTATTTTGTCTGGTGCGAGGCTTCGTCCGTGGCTAGTTACCGGCAAAGACGTACCGCCAAGCGATTTAGCGTTCCGGTACGATGCCGTGCAGAAATTGATAGGGGTATGGGTTTGATATAACCGCCGTACCGCTAACAAGTAAGCTTGCTACCGTCTTAGTTTACATCGTCACTTACCATCAGGTGAGATCACAGTCAAGGGCTAACTTGTACTGGAATAAAAAAAATAAAAATTATTGGCTGGATTTCTGGCGTTATTGCTGCGACACTGGATTTTGGTGAATATAAAGAGAGTGTAACCCAATCACAGGCAACCGTTGCACTGCATTCCTATCAATACGTTAGCACTCTTAACTTTGGGAACCAAATAATGGGAACATAAAATTTTATCGTCCATACCAATTAGGCTACTAATGAGAGATTGACCAAATAGCCTTCAGAAACTATGCAGGCTTGCTTGTCGAAAACGGTCCTATTAAACCAATCTAGCAAAGTTCGCCGAGCTCGCTCACCGCCTCCGCAGGTCCACTTACAAACGTTCAACTTCGGGCAATTCCGTCAAAACTCGCTCTCCAATTTGGTGGTCGCAAATTACACATCTTTGACCGACCCGAAGTGGGGCGGAAATGGCCGAAGTCGCTTCGTTAGTGCTCGGATTGGTGCCATTGTACCTCGGGTTTAATCGCCGCTGGACAATGGGCGATGACGCGGCGTAATTGTCCTTAAATAGACGCTGTTAAACTGCGAGTGCTGAAGTCGCTTGATTTTAATTGTAGAAACGCGCGCCGACTCAGCGTTGCGCCTTAATTTTTACGAAATTCAAATCGCAAATGTGATTATTTGACAGTTCGGTATTTAAATACAACTGTTTCCGCTACGTTAGTACGAAAATACTTGAACATATTTTTTTCTACAAGTTAGCACTTGATTGCAATCTTATCTAGTGACTAGCTTATGTTCGCAACTTCATTCACGTGGACTACATATATTTAAAAGCCCTATAATAATATAGTAGCTATCTGTATGCCAAATTTTAGCCCGTCCCGTCCAGTCGTTTGAGCTGTGCGTTGATAGATCAGTCAGTCAGTCACCTTTTCCTTTTAATGCAGTCTAAGATGGTAGCGAACTAACGGGGACCAGAATTAATGCCCCTGCTCCCCACCACCACCACCACCACTACACCAAGATCGGTAAGATCGGTTTCCAAGTGCTCAAATACCTAAGTCTTAGCACAGATTAGTAATAGTAAAATAAAATAGCAGTTGGTCTAATTTATTTTATAAATTAAAAACCAAGCAACGCAACGATCAAACTTGATACAGCCTAAAGCGAATTTATTTTTATTTCCGCGGTTATAAAGTCGCATTAAAACGGTTTCACACTCTGATTATTGCCGGCCAAATGAGCCGTTCGGTTTGGAATGACGAATTAATTTTGATGAGCGACTTTACGTGGCCATTACTTTCGAGCGATAAGTTTTATGCTTTTTCGCGCCAAAATATATTTTTCTGGAAACTGCTATATAGTTTGTGGCTGTTTGCCATAACGATAGCTTTTATGACGTAGGCATCCGATATGAAAGGATTTTTGAAAATCGAACACTAATATAATATACTAGCTAATGGCCGCGATTTCGTCTGCGTGGTTTTTCGGTTTTACGGTTCCCGTGGGAACTCTTTAATTTTCCGGGATAAAAATATGCTTATGTGCTATTCCAGAATACAATCTATCTCTGTGCCAAATTTCAGCCAGATCCATTGAGTATTTATTGCGTGAAAGAGTAACAAACATCCATACATACAAACTTTCGCGTTTATAATTAGTAAGGACTAATCAAAATCAAACTTACCGTGAGCGAACCCGCGAGCAATAGCTAATTAACAATATGCACCCAGCAATTATTTTTACTTGCGATTCATGCAAACAACTCAAAAACTATATGAATTTTGATACCCTGAAAATCGGTAAATCCTTGGATTGTCTGTTTTCCTAAAAACCGTTATTTGGCGTGTTGTATTTTATTTTGTCATGTTTCTGTAATACGACATCTTTTGTACATTGCAAATTATCAACAATTCTCTTTCAGTTCGGCCCATTTGGGTATCATTACCTTTCACCAAAGCTTACGAATTACGCTTGATATTATATATCTAGGCCAGTGTGGGCGTTATGACCTATATAAAGCTTACTATATCATGCCCGGGAAATCGTCCGCCTGGATTTTGATTTTTGAAAATCCCGTTGGAACCTCTTAACTACTAAAGATCAAAATCAAATATTTTTTATTCTAGTAGACTTTTTACAAGGGCTTTAAACATAATAAAAAGTAATCTATGTCACGTTCCGAGTTTTTAAAACATACCTAAAAACTTACTAAGTATAAGCAAAAAATCAAGTGGCTCGACTGTGGCATAGTTCAAGGACAAACCAACAAACAAACACACTTTCGCATCTACAATAAGCGGTAACTGCAAAAAATATCAAACAAGTGTGGCTTATATTATGTATAAGGTAAATAAATTTTTAGTCCCAGCTTTCTCTATTTAATTTTATAAAACAAAATGGTGCTTTTTACAAATTGTTATGGTAAGAATTTTTATTACTTATTCTAATAACGTCCCGGTTAGCTGCTTTAAGTCGGGACGGGCATGCGAAGTCCGTTAATTGAAACTATAAATATCGCCGCCATTTTACACCGGTACTATTTTCGCGCCTTTTTCGCCTATGACAAAATGGCCGCTCTCTGCGGTGTTATTTTTAAAGTTTGCATGCACCGCTTTCTTTTGAATTTGTTGGGAAAATGTGTAGTTTTTCTTTTGTTTTTGAATAACTTTGAGATTATGGCTTTGTAGCTCATTTTTTATTAAAATGTTTTTGCTGCCACTTGTTTCTAATCCTTGTGGAAGCATAATATTTAACAACCTTTAAAACTAAGATACTGTTATGTTTTTTTGAGAGCGAATTCGGCATCGACTGTAGTTTGAGATTATGTCTTTCGTTTTTTCGGGGATGTGTGATTACCACCGATAGCAGATTCTGTTAAATCCGTGATAACTACTTAAGAAATATATTTTTTATTAGATGTATGTTTGTTACTCAATCACGCCACGGCTGAACGGATCTAGATGAAATTTGGTACGAGGATAGATTATAGTCTGGAATGTCACATATTCACTTTATCATGGAAAATTAGAGTTCCCGCGGGAACAAAAAAACCTCAATCATAAATCAGCTAGTATAAATAAATGACTTGTAATAGCATTATTTTTTTTAATCAAAAATGTTAGCACATAGAAAAGTAAAATATTAGCAGCGGACAGCTGGTAAAAGACATCGCCCATCTATCATAGAATTGAGGTTGTAAATTAAGTCAGTTGCTATAGCCTTTGAAGTTGCACGTTTCTAATCTGAATTCTTGCAGGGGAAAAAAATTGTAACGATTTCAATAAAGCCCACAATTTCATGCGCGCGTTGGCGCGAACTCGCGAGTGTTACAATTTAATAGAAGTTCAAAAGGGCCGCTGATTCCGCCACAATTCTATCAGCTTAGCGCGGGATCCCCGCATTATGCGTATAAAAAGTGGTTATCGCGCCCCCGCCCGGGATGAGATAGTAGCTGAGATGCAGGGCTGCCAACTTGCCATAATTATTTAATTTTATTTCAAGTTAGCCCATTTTTATTGTGACACTAGCTGATGCCCGTGACTACGTCCGCGTGAAATAAGTTTTTAATTTTCGTCAATTTTCCAATGTTTTCATAGTTATTCTGCTACTCGGGACGGAGACAAATACAACAAATTAAAAACCATGAAAATCGAGCCAGCCGTTCTAGTGTTATAGGTGTTCGAACAAACCCGACTTTGTTTTATGCAATAAGCATTTTTGCATAAATATGCGACGTTTAGCGCAGTATTCTTTCGTAATAAAGAATAAGTATAGTGTAACCTGCTGGTATCGATTGATCTACCTATCAATCTTCGATCGGTTATACTTAGAGACTACACATGAAATCTAACTAACCTTGTTCCTCCTAAACCGCCCAACCACAACAAAGCGAAAAACTGCGTGCGTTGGTATCCTTATGTAATCGGCTTCCAGTCTACTCGGACGCGTTTTCAACGGTTTTGATACGTAACACTAAAGTATGAAACGCCTTTCCAGATGTTTCCTGCCACGTTTAACTTTAATTATTCAAGACAAGTATGAAAAAGCAACATCTAGGCAAGTACACTCCAATCTGGACCTCATTATTGCTTTCCGTCAGACATGACCGTCATCTTATTGTGCAATTAAACAATATTAGTGTTACCAAACTTATATAGGCCCTGACAATTATTAGTATCGTTCATAACTACTCACGTACAATATAAAAAGTAGAGTACATTCAACTCTTATATCGCAAAGTTGACAACCCTATCGATAGGGGGAGTAAAACGGAAGCCTGTGCGCTACTGAGATACTTAAATACAATATAACTATTATGTTACCAAGTACACTGCTGTTTTGTTAGTTGGCTACCAAGTAATTCCCCTTGAAATTGAGCAATGTATATAGATATAGTAATTGTAACGTCACTGTAACTAGGGGTGATATCGCCATGACATATTGCAACTGCGATATTTTTATTACTTTTTAGATTAAGTGTTTTATTGTTCTTGATTAAATTGTACAGCGATAATTATTTGTATTCTTACTAGATTATTCCTGCGTCTTGTCGTCTCTTTAGGTTATTAGCTTTTGTCTAACTCTGTCTAGGTACCTATACACCTACCCGATTTTATCAAAATCGGTTAAACATAGGTCATAAAAAAGTAACAGGCCTTCGGATTTTCGAAGAATCCAGCATTATTCCTTATCTAGCGGTGCTGAAGCAGTGAAAACCTAGTGGTTAAGACACCCGACCTCCTATACGGCGCCACGGGTTCGATCCCCGGGCACGCACTTCCAACTTGTCGAAGTAATGTGCGCTTTAAGAAATTAAATATCACTTGTTTGAAACGGCGAAGGAAAACATCGTGAGGAGGCGTGCAGATTGTACGCCCTAAAGATCTTCATAATATCCCAATCCGCGCTTGTCCAGCGTGGTGGACCAATCCATTCTCATTCGTTACGTTAGAGCAGTTACGCAGCATTGTTACGTAATTGTTCGTTCAGCTTTAATAAGATTCAAAAACCTTTTACAGATGTCTTATTGTATCGAAACCTTAAACTCGCTATACCCTTTATAGTTTACAACTTTACACGGTACAAACATGTTAGGTAGTTAATAATTGATTGTATGCCTAGCCTAGTAACGAAGCTATCGACTATCGAGTAACAAATATTTAAGGCATACCTACCTAAAATCTAGTTACTTAGGTTACCTACAGTCTAGGTAAATAAAAGTTAATTAAACTTCGTAAGTCTAATGACTAGTTTAGATGGTGAGGTATAGGATTCGGGTCGCGGGTCGGGCCAGAAAGTTATAGAAATTTCTGTCAAAATGTATTCCAAAGTGTACAAATACGTGTGTAAACCCAGAGGTACTCTCTATTTCCTCACTCTAAATTACGATAGGACCGGACCGGAGAGAGTCCAAGACACTGGACTTAATACGGTCGAGTTGCTAACTCTAAGCTAATACCTACATTTGGCTCGACCCGGGTATAGAATCCAGTACCTAGCTCTTCAGCCACAGCTAAAAATGCTAACTACTAGACTAACTACGCAATTGGGTATTTGACAACTAGTCAAATCAGCAACTTTTTCCAAACGTCAAAACGTGTGATTAGTATGGGATTTTATATGAAATATTGAATAGTGACGTCATCAAAGTTCGGCGCAGTTTTTTACTTTAATCGATAGTTTAAAATGGTTATTCAACATAAAACTAAGAAGGGACGTGTATATTACGACTTTTGGGGGATCCTCTATTTAATAATTACTAAAAAAATATTAATTTGACTAGTAGTCAAATACCCAATTCGAAGTCCTATTAGTAACATAGGTATCGAGTAACGAATCGCAATCAAAATAGAATTTACGTAATCCTCTAAAAGGTCACATGTCTATGGAGCGTGTACGGGTGGTTACGGCCCAGGCTGCACTAATCCATATTGCTCATAACACGCCGAATCAATCGCCATTCCAACTGTGAAATTTGAAACCACTTCACGGCTCATGAGCAGACTTTCAACCTATTTTGGTGCTGGCAGTTTAGGCCGCTTCACTACTAAGTAGGTTCTGTGGTTTTAAGTTTTACCCAAATGATGCTTACAGGTACGATCCCCGAGACACATCTCTAACTTCTCTTAGTTATGTAGTACGTTTTAAGCAAGTAAACTGTAATATAGGTATGTAGAAAACAAAGGTTTGTCGTTGCAATTCAATGTCAGGTCATCAAAGAGTACGTATCTCTTTCTGTAACAAAGTTACAACATCATGAGGAAACCTGTGGACTAACCATTGTGTTCTCAAAGGTCTGCCAAACCGCACTTGACCAGCGTGGCGGACTAAAGCCTAGAAGTTCTGCACTTTAAAACTAACTTTTAACAAGATATCTACAAAACCCGGGTCACAATTCCACCCCCGGCTTTAGCCGCCAAAATAAAAGGCCGCGTACCTTGTTAGCTGTAATCTAGTAGCTAAATAAAGGTCTGAGTTATGGCCGCCATAGCGCTCTGTGGATTAAAAGGGAAGGGGTTAAAAAAAATGGGCAACCACCCGTAAAGGCCATGGACCCTTGGAATTTAATTTGTGAACTTTTGACCGGTACTTTTAATCGACTTATATGGTATCTTTTCTATTGTATTATTTATTTTATTGAAGTGAAAACTTCTTTAGGCGCGTTGAGTAGTTTTTCGTAATTTATATTGAAAAGTGTAAAACTGCTGCGGGCGCGTTGAGCACTTTTTGGTAGGGGGTAAAAATGTAGATTCGCGTGACCGTGACCGACATGCTCGCGAACAGCGAAATGCTCGCGATCATATAAATATACATATACTCATAAACTTTAATGCCTTAGTGTTAAGGTATATATTTTAATAATTTTAGTAAAAAAAATTAATAAAAAAAAATCGTTTGTTTTCACTTCTATCGGCAGTCCCTAGGACTGACTGACTTTTTTCTTTTATTTATAGACATTGAACATAATATTTTTATTTAAATAAGTTTATTATTTTATATATTCAGATACAAGTTCAGAATAAAGTGCTGACTATAGTTAGGGAGTATAAGAACCCACTTCCATTTAAATAAAAATCTGTTCAATTCATTATTAGCTTGTTTTACGATATTCTTTTGGGCGAAATTCTGTGCGTTTTTCTGCCCAAGTTTTCCTATCTTGTCATCACATTAATCATCAGCTAGTACTTAGGCAAATGCCTATTACACGGAAGACGGGTGATTTAAATCGACAACCTTCTTTAACTTTAATCCAGCACTCTTTCGAACCGTCGCGTCGTAGTACGCAATACGAAAGTCTTCCAGCGCTACAACAAAGTTCTATCCCTATAAAGTATAATAAACCGAGATGAGTCGAGATCTGCGGGAGCCTGCATCTACAAGAGTATTCCATCAGCGAGTTCGCACCTCCACATTTTTATGTTTTCATAAATTCTCGCATTTTTCAGGGCTGCCTCTATTTAATAATTTCTTATCTGTAAAATATATCTAAAAGGTGACCAAATGTGGCCAATACAACACACACACACAATCTCTAAACTAAAACGACAGCTCTTAATCTAATGCTGCTCCTTTCCGCAGGGAGTATTTTAAAAGGGATAGCAATATAAATAGAGCTGTCAATAATTTAGTTTAGTTTAGAGATGGGTGTACAACAGAATTGGCCCCAATGTAAGTGTATTCGGTAACTGCTGAGTACAAATATTAAATAGTATTAAGGAGCAGGTACCGAATCAACATGGAGCGACCCTAGATCAATATTTTATACCCCCGGATGGAGATTTCACGCAAGTAGCTAGCGCCCCCTGTTATATTTATCCGGTTGTGGCCCCGCAAGGACCCGGCCGATATAAATTTTTCAACGGAATTATATTATCACTGTTTGAATTCCACGGCTGTATCGTTTTATGGGCCCTGCGAGGTTTCCTACGTTCAAACGAAGGCTGCGAATTATTGCTATCTCTAGTATGAGCTGAATTATAATAAATAATTAATATCGGTTATTGATAGCACTTACACTTAGTGACGATCCAGGCGGCATACTACCATCGCATAAGGCCGTATTGTTTTAATATTTTTGACGTTCGTATTTTGAATTAAAATCCTTATTTTAGAGACGTCAAAGTTCGTGACATAAAACTGTCATTTTGAAGTAAATGCGAAAGTTGGATGGATGGATGTGTTTTATTCAATCTCGCCAGAACGGCTGAACGAGTCTGAATGAAATTTAGCACAGAGATATATTGTTGTCTGGAATAACATAGGCTACTTTTTATCCCGGAAAATTAAGGAACTCCAGCGAAAATCAAAAACTTAAACCAAGCGGATGAAGTTGCGATCAGCTAATAAAAATGTAAAAAAAATTATAACTCCTTTTTAAATTTTCGAAAGAGTCGTTTATCTGACTATTGTACTGCTACAAAAGCTCACACAAAAAACCGAATTCCAGCGGCGCAAATAAAATATACTTTGCCAATAACTATCTGTAACAGGTGACAAATATTCGATGCTGTGGCCGCAGCTTAGCGAGCATACAGTCAGGAAAACTCCAAGCAACTGCAGCGTGGCAGGAGATTTGCGTGGAAGCGGGTCTCGATCGCTTTTCATAATTAAAGCTAGGTTTTGTTATGATCTACGAAAAGCCTCGAATTTAAATCTATCGTCTCTAGAATGGAGGCTATTAATCTTTCGATTCAGAACGAATCTGCTAAATCTGTTTTTTAATATTTGCAAGTAGCGCTGTTTTTGGAGTCATACGTAAAATCTACATTAGGTAAAGGCACTTTTGCTTGGTACAGAGTTTGCTAACGATAAGTTTACACACTCAGGTATACTAAGAATAGTAAGGGAAACGTTTAAAATAAATTGTGATAGTGGTAGTTACCTGCGAATTTTTGGAAACTTTCCTGAACTGTTGGAATTATCAATGAACTTTGATACCCAACAGCAAGACCCTGAGTAAATCGCGTAAATATATGTATATGATAAATTATACTGGAGCCAAATCTGTCTAGGGAACCTAAGTCTGTGAAAGGCCCACTATATGATCGCTGAGCTTTGACATTGGCGTCCGTAGACCCTAGATATTATCCGTGGTCAATATAATTTATTTGGTGTTGCAAATAGGATTAGCCGCGGGAGGCGGGAGTGGGTCATTTTTTCTCCTTTTCTCCTCTTTTTGTCCGCCGCCACCGGACACAAAGCGGCCCGGCACGAGGGGCCATATCGATTGTGCCGCGCTGCGATTCGCGGCGCAAATGTGTGTAATAAAACCGGCCAAGTGACAGCTGGACTCGCTTACTTACGGTTCCGTATGACCGTACAAGATTTAACACTACAAATACTTTCGTATAAGAAACAAGTGAGATGCTCAATAAATTACGTAGGGATCTCCTAAATATTTTCTTTTACTTTGTTTTTATAGCGGTAATAGAAATACACACTGTGTGAAAATTTCAACTGTCCATCTAATACGGTTCATGAGATACAGCCCACTGATAGACGTACGGACAGCGGAGGCTCAGGCCCGCATTAGTATACCGTCATCAGCTGAGAACTCAGAGGTTCTAAAGTTCTCAATGGTATAGAAAGAAAGAAAACGTTTTTATTCGATCAACACACATCACAATATAGACTGGTCTTACGCATAGATTGACCAATACTTGAGAACCTGCCCCCCCGATTGTATTGCAATTCAGTCGTTCAACACGTCAATAAGCATGTATGAACTCCTTAAACAGTTTGAACGATACGTTTCAAGCTGTCAAATGATTACTATTTGCTTAGACAATTGGCTTTTCTTAGCTGATATCGGATTATTAATATAGGCTTCAGTAATAGAGTAAATAAAAAGCCTTTATAATACTGAAACATACAATTAAAATGTTCAAGTTAATTGCACATTAAATTTTGTACTTTTTACCTATTATGTTTTTTTTTTATTTTATTTAGTAATAGGGTCCCCTTGAATCCTTTGGGCACGGAACCCTAAGCAACGGACATTGAAAATTGTTGCACTGTATCATTCTTTTGAAACGCTTGTAATAGGTGATGTTGATGGATGGACGGTTATATTTTGCCGATGAAAGGAATATGTTTATTTTATACAATGTTGGTGTGATATGTTGTAGACAAATTCGGAGGGTTCTATAGAGCAGGGTAGAGTCGGCACTTCCGACCTTTTATACCAAACTGCAAAAATTGATATATAATAGCTATCATTTACCGACCCAGTATGTAGATTTTTGCTTTTGAAGTGAAACTTAGACTTACTTAGTTCGTTATGATTTGAAAATTCAATGAAACGAAAAACGAAATGAAAAAGCGACACCAAAAAGAGACAAACATATTCATAATAGAATTTAACCTGCGAGAAAATGCTACAAGTTATATTTTTCTCATTATCTCGTAGGCTACTTTTCTGAAGTTTCAATTCTGCTGTGTGTGAATTGCACACACACTTTTATTGTTCAACATCTTGCGCTCGTCTGATAATGATGTGTGTTTCAACATAATTTGTTGAAACACAGACGATGTTTGATGATGATGATGATCATATAAAAAAGTCAATCCTACGCAGAAAAGGTCAGGATAAAAACGAGTTAAGTGGTGCTTATAATTGTTTTAACCTAAAATCATGACAACCTGATGTCAGGTACTTGTTTAGCACTTGTTTAGCACAGGAAAACATCTCCGCGAAGACTCCAAGGTTTTACGTGATAGGTATTTTTTATTTGTTCAAGAGATAGGATAAGCCAGGCCGCGGATTCGGGATTACTTACAGCCAATTCCCGAGCTCTTAGGGCCACCTGTCACGTCCGCGCCCTACATTACCTTACTTTGTTTATTTTTACTCAGCGCCCGCTTTCATAAGGTGCAATTCCACCAAAGATGTGTTACGTAATGCTAAGCTATAAACCAAGCCGTCAAACCCACCAATAGGAGCGCTTGATATTAGCATTAGCTCATATCAACATGAACATAGCTTTGCTTAGCTTTGCTCTGGTGGAAAGTGGTTCACGAAGCTAAGTTTTTTACACCCTAGTACCTATGCTAAGTCTCAGTTATTATATTGCAAATAATCAAGCGTTCGATATCATCAAAGTAAAATGAACCGTAACAGCACTTATATAGATATTAATTTCGTTCACAAACGGTTTGCCAAACGGAAACGTAGCGCTCCAAACGGAAACGTTTTGAAATATAATCGGTTGTAACGAATTTGTGACTTTAATTCAAGGGCTTTTGTGTAAATTTTAATTCGACGCTATTGTAATCGAATGATATCAGTTTTCTATGGCGTCGCATCGCGTTGTATCGCTTCTGTCACTCATTGACACTTCTTACATTCTTCAATTTTACAATGATGACAATGATTTTTATTTTATTTATTTAGGACAGCGGATTAGCTTTAACCTCTTTCACCGCTTAGCTACCCCGCACGTCTCTGGTGGAAGGGCAGCCTTACTCTGCGCCCGCCTTTAATGTCGGCCTGCGCGGAATCTGTAAGCAGCTTTAAAAGCCCTAAATGAACTTAGAGGCAATGCTTTATTGGATTTTAACTTGGATACTGATTTAATTTTTACTTAAAACAGGGAAACAAATTCAACACAGATATTAATTCAATTCAATTTATTTGAAACATGTAGTACATAGAGGTGTCTCTTATGTTACGTCATGTTTTGACTCTACCGGTTGGGTAAAAGAGACGTTCTTATATTTTTGAAGCACTCAAATATAGACAACTGCTGACGTCACAGGTGAATTCCCCGCAGCGGTATAACTAGTGGGTCCGAAATAGAAACGTATTGATTTCTTTTTTATAATAACTATTCAGCCATAGGTGATACACACTACAGTGGAAGGCTTTATGCCGCGACAAAATTGCATATGATTTATATATTTTTTTGAAACTAATCCTTTTTTGAATGTTAATGAATACAATATAGAATATAAATGCAAATTTTTTGATAGTTTGTCCTTCAATCACGCCGCAACAGAGCAACGGATCGACGTGATTTTTGCACGGGCTTAGTTGAGGACCTGGAGAGTGACATAGGCTACAAAATTAGATGAAATTTGTTACAGGGATAATTGTATCCCAGGGAAGGACATATGCTACTTTTATCTTGGAAAATTAAGTAACAAAACACTTAGTCCACGCGTACGAAGTCGCATCATCCGGAATACGCGTAGTTTTATGTTTCTCTGATTATTATTGAGTCAAATGTTTTGATCCTCTACTTTTTTAATTTATTTTCGGCGGTATGCAACAGTCTACACAGGCTAATAAAAAGGTTTATGTTTGAACGGGTCTTGATACAATTATTCTGATACTTCCTTTATTTCGAATAAAATAACCGGTGTTTTAATAATGCTCTCTATACTCTATAATTTAACTCATGACTACATGATCACTTGGTGATAAGTGATGATTCAGTGTAAGATAATAGCGGGCTTACCTGTTAGAGTTACGCCAGTATACCCATCGGTTTCTCCTCGGCATCATACCGGAACGCTAAATCGCTTGGCGGCACTTATTTGCCTGTAGAGTAACTAGCCACGGTTGAAGCCTCTCACCAGACTAGAACGGAGAAAATTCAGAAATTACAATAAATTCTCATACTGGGAATCTAACCCGAAACCTCCCATTTACGAGACCACAGCGCTCACCACTGGACCAGAGAGGTCGTCAGTTCTAATAATGGGTTTTTACCGTAGCAGATTGAATTTTTTTACTAACAATATTTGTTGGCGGATTGGGTGGCGGGCATTTGGGTTCGATTAATTGCATCACGGCATAATGACGTCATCCATCAAGACAAGTTGACAGCTGCAGGCGACTCTGATTCCATTACAAGATACCGACCTAGTTGAAAAATATGAGTTCTTTATCGTTTTAATTAAGTTTTTAATGCAAAAAAGTGGTAGCTTTATTACTTACAAGCGAATGGCCGCGACTGCGTGGTTTGAGGTTTTTTCGTTCCCGTAGGAACTCTTTAATTCTCCGAGATAAAATGCTATTCCAGACTATAATCTATCTCTGTGCCAAATTTCAGCCAGATCCGTTCAGCCGTTGGGGCGTGATTGAGTAACAAACATCCATACATCCATACATCCATCGAAACTTTCGCATTTATAATATTAGTAAGATACTTGAGTTGTTGGAGTTACTTTACTCAACCCCAACAGAGAGGTGTTATCAGTTTAACGTGTGTATCTGTCTGTGGCATCCTAGCTCCAAAACGGAGGAACCGATTTGGATACTCTTTATTCTTTTGTTTGAGTGTTCTTAGGTGTGATCCAAAAAAATATGTACATCCGTTCACTGAAAAAAATGGTTACCAAATTATTAAAGGTTGGCTGAATTACATGAAAACTCTGATAAATATAACAAAAACTCGCTAAATTTCGCTATTGAACTTACAAAACAAAAAACGTTGAATGTGGTACCAGAGTTTTGATGTAAATTAACAAAGAATATTGTACATTTTACCAAACAAATGTCAACAATTTAGTCTGGTTGATGTAATCATAAAAATGTGATAAATATTACCAGACCTCGCGGTTGAACTTACAAGACTAAAACGGTTCAGGTCAAAATATAGTCCCTACCAGAGTTCATGGTGTAAATTACCAAAGAATATTGTACATTTTACCAAACAAATGTCGACAATTTAGTCTGGTTGATGTAATCATAAAAATGTGATAAATATTACCAGACCTCGCGGTTGAACTTACAAGACTAAAACGGTTCAGGTCAAAATATAGTCCCTACCAGAGTTCATGGTGTAAATTACCAAAGAATATTGTACATTTTACCAAACAAATGTCCACAAATTAAGTCTGGTTGATGTAATCATTAAAATATGATAAATATTACCAGACCTCGCGGTTGAACTTACAAGACTAAAACGGTTCAGGTCAAAATATAGTCCCTACCAGAGTTCATGGTGTAGATTACCAAAGAATATTGTACATTTTACCAAACAAATGTCCACAAATTAAGTCTGGTTGATGTAATCATAAAAATATGATAAATATTACCAGACCTCGCGGTTGAACTTACAAGACTAAAACGGTTCAGGTCAAAATATAGTCCCTACCAGAGTTCATGGTGTAAATTACCAAAGAATATTGTACATTTTACCAAACAAATGTCGACAATTTAGTCTGGTTGATGTAATCATAAAAATGTGATAAATATTACCAGACCTCGCGGTTGAACTTACAAGACTAAAACGGTTCAGGTCAAAATATAGTCCCTACCAGAGTTCGTGGTGTAAATTACCAAAGAATATTGTACATTTTACCAAACAAATGTCCACAAATTAAGTCTGGTTGATGTAATCATAAAAATATGATAAATATTACCAGACCTCGCGGTTGAACTTACAAGACTAAAACGGTTCAGGTCAAAATATAGTCCCTACCAGAGTTCATGGTGTAGATTACCAAAGAATATTGTACATTTTACCAAACAAATGTCCACAAATTAAGTCTGGTTGATGTAATCATAAAAATATGATAAATATTACCAGACCTCGCGGTTGAACTTACAAGACTAAAACGGTTCAGGTCAAAATATAGTCCCTACCAGAGTTCATGGTGTAAATTACCAAAGAATATTGTACATTTTACCAAACAAATGTCGACAATTTAGTCTGGTTGATGTAATCATAAAAATGTGATAAATATTACCAGACCTCGCGGTTGAACTTACAAGACTAAAACGGTTCAGGTCAAAATATAGTCCCTACCAGAGTTCGTGGTGTAAATTACCAAAGAATATTGTACATTTTACCAAACAAATGTCCACAAATTAAGTCTGGTTGATGTAATCATAAAAATATGATAAATATTACCAGACCTCGCGGTTGAACTTACAAGACTAAAACGGTTCAGGTCAAAATATAGTCCCTACCAGAGTTCATGGTGTAAATTACCAAAGAATATAGCCCCCACTTCCTCAGTCCTCACCCGGCCCGCGTGCCGCGTGCTGTGTTCTTTGCTGTTTACTTCTATAATCTATCTTTTTGCACGAACTCTCTTACCAGGTGGTCGCTGTGGTCAAGTTTTAAAATGGATAGTGACATTGAAGAGGACCTAAGTGTGGGTGTCGCCGAATATTTGAAGGAATGGGGATTGTCTGACGAAACCATATCAAACTTTGAAGGTGAGTGCCTATTTTGATCGATATTATATACCTATATTTTTAATAATGCGTGTCTCAAGATGGCGCCATGCCTTTAAGTTGTGTTGTCTAATAAATTAATTTTGGTTGTTCAATGTGTAATATTGTACAGTGAACTAACGATTGAGTGAATGGCTAATGAAGAATTCAACTTGAAACGGAGATAGCCCTTCTTTTGTCAAGGACATCTCACGTGTTTTTTTTTGTAAATCGCTATTACTACTAAAGGGTCAGAGTTTAGAAGGGGACGATAAGTATTTAGGATGCCTAGATATCGACCTAGAAATAGCGGTTAGGTACCTACCTAATTAGCTATTTTACCTTGATAGATTTACAAAACGAACTTCAGTAAATTTTACCAGATTAGTTTGGTAGGCATACATTTGCCCGCAGCTTGTTCCTAGGTATTGTGTAGTTTTAATTGTGTTTTGGTCCTAAGCCTCTATTCCGAAAGAAAATTAAGCCGACATTAAACCTTATATTATAAGGTTTAGTTACACACCGGCAAATATTATAATGTAATGTATTATATTATAATGAGCTAAAATACTGATTTAATGTTTTTCTCTTGTTTTTTTAGATAATCACATTACGTTGAAATTGCTTGACGATATACAAGAAACGGAACTGAAAGAATTAATTCAAAGTTTAAAAGACAGAATATTGTTTAAGCGAGGATTGAAGAAACTCAGAAACATTATTCAGGTAAGTTTTTTTTTCCCCTCATAATGTTTTTCATACATTTTCTGAAGTTATTCAAATAATCATCTCATTTTGCTGAGCTGATGATGGAAGGTATACAACTCCTTAACGGTTAGGAGTTAGGGGTTAATTCTTTACATATTATTGGTACTTACGGTAAGGCTTCGCTGTCCGTCCGTCCGTCTGTCCGTTTGTTTGCCACCAGGCTGTCTGTATCTCAACAAGCGTGATAGCTAGACAGTTGAAATTTTCACAAATGATGTATTTCTGTTGTTGCTAATAACATCAAATACTGAAAAATATGTATGGAGGCTCCTATACAACAAACGTGATTCTTTTGCCGTTTTATAGATAACTAGCTTTTGCCCGCGGCTCCGCCCGCGTGGATGTCGGTTATCGCGACCAAACATAGCCTATGTCCATTCAAATTTTAGTCATTTTATAGAGCTCCGAGACGTCAGAGACGAGTAATTTATGTCAACATAACAGCTCATTTTTAACCGACTTCCAAAAAGGAGGAGGTTCTCAATTCGATCGTTTTTTTTTTATGTATGTACACCGATTACTCTGAGATTTATCATCCGATTTACGTGATTTTTGTTTAGTTCAATGCGGAATTGTTGCCATTTGGTCCCATAAAAATTTTATATAGTTTGTTCCAGTAGTTTTCATTTTATGAACATTTTTGTATAATTTTAATTCAAACTTTTAACCGACATATTATTTATGATGTCCCATATTTCTGTCGTTTATGAACCGATTTCAAAAATTCTTTTTGCATTGGGTTAAGTATATCTCACAGGTGGTCCCATATCACTTTCATGGGTACTGGACCTTGGATTCCGGAGATAAACCAGAGAACTCCTCAGAAATCAAATAGGAAGTGAGACATTATTGCTTTTTAGCTAGTTTTAGGGCGATCCTGTGGCAAGGTAAGCTACATTATGATGCTCAAGGACGTGCTGGAATTACCAAGTCTTGAACTATGGAGGTTGGCAACAGAACAGAATTCCTTAATTATATATGGCATGAATATCTCGTTTATGTTATTGAGAGTATTATATCAATCTTATGAAACAAAACTCAAAAACTTTGATCGAAGGCATGCTGGACTAGATTAAATCACTAATTGGGGGAAACACTGAAAAGTAAAAAATAAAAAAAACTACGTTTAAAAAAACCGACTTCAAAAACTCAAAAGTATAAAATAACTGAATCTGATCGGTTAGAAGTCGGTGCCAACTTTGTTTGTGGTGCCTGAACTACTATGCTGGAATCAATTGAAATATGATCTCTCGGACTAGGCACCGACTTCTAACAGATCAGTAGTGTAAATTCAGTTATTTTTCTCTAAGTTATTTTATACTTTTGAGTTTTTGAAGTCGGTTTTTTTAAACGTAGTTTTTTTTTTATTAATTTATTGTATAAAACATTAAAATAAGCATGTTTTGTTATTTAAACTTTCTGATATTGATGTTTTTTAGGTAAAACATTCACTTGTTTTATGGTACCTATATGAGAGACCGAATATGGAAATGTTTTGAGTTGTTTTTTTTTTGTTGAAAATTTACTTTAGTGAGTGTTTAATGCTTGTTACAGGAGATTACAATTCAAGGAGAAAACGATTCCATGGAGCTGTTGAAACCAGAACATTTAATTATTTCTCCCACTAATGTTCATGTTATTGCCACAGGTGAATCTTATTGTCGATTTAGTTACTATTAAAAAAAATAAAAATAAAAAAATTACGATTTACTTACTATTAAAATTAAATGAAAAATTATTGACAGATAAAGTGGACTTATGGTGGCGACATCACTGTGATAACGTTTTAAGGCGAGTATAAAGCCGTGAAACTAGCGCCACTTCGGAAATGTTCTTATTATTTATTTATTTTTGAACATTTTTGAAGTGGCGCTAGTTTTGCGGCTATACTTACCTTAACGCAAATGCCGAATGCTGGCAACTGGTGCCTGGTACGGCTTATCAGCATCCTGGCCGAAACCTGGTAGCCTTGTGTCTTTTAAAATAAGAAAGGTATATCAGTAGGTACATATAGGATTCAAAATCCTATATGTACTGATATAATTTTAAGATGAGTGATCTATTGATTATTTAATTGAATTTTTGATTGGTAAAATAAATTTTATGATATGTACTAAAAATGAGTTTATTTTACTTTAAACCACCGTTTTTATTAAGCCCTTAAATAAGGTTACTGGTAATTCGACGTATTCTAGACTGCTGATTTTCGGCTAGCCTACATGACCTTTTTAACAGCAAATTGTGAACTTTACTGTTTATATCCCTAAAAATAAAATGTTGAATTACCAATAAGCCTGTATATTTTTGAAGTGTTTGTCAAACGGTCTTAAAACTTTTTATTTTTTTCAGATCCTGTATTTCTTGTATGGTTTTTTTTTATGTGGTATCATTGAAAATTAGAAACTTAGTAGCTAATCTGCAATATTGCTGACATGGTATATCATATTGCAGTTTAGATTTTCAAACTGCTGGCCACGAAAGTAGTACGTAGTTTGAAAATCTAAACTGCAATATGATTTTACTCAAATTAGCTACTAAGTTTCTATTTGGTAATATATACCAAAAAGTCCTGTACATTTTACTAGTGTTAGTTTGATAAATTAACCAAACTAACATCAGTAAAATTTACACTATTTATTTGGTATGTTTTACTAAACTAAGACCGGTACAATCAGACAAGCACTGATAAAATATTGGTAGATATTACCAGTTAAAGTTTGGTAATAACTACAGTACAAATCTGTTAGATATTACCAAACAAATTTTAGGAAAAATTACGAAACAAACATGATAAACAATACTAAATTGTATTTGATAAAATCTACGATACACTTCTGGTAGTTAATACAATATTATCTCTGATAAAAAGCACAATACACATCTGGTAGATATTACCAAACAAATGTTAGGAAAAAATACGAAACAAACATGATAGACAATACTTAATTGTATTTGATAAAATCTACGATACACTTCTGGTAGTTAATACAATATTATCTCTGATAAAAAGCACGATACACATCTGATAGATTATACTAAGCTAACCTTGATAAGAACTGCATTACACATCTGGTAGATTTTACCAAATACCTTTGCATTTTCTATTAAACTACCTTCGGTAATTTGTACCAACAAAAAGTAACAGCAGAACATGCAAAATGTATTTGATAAAAAAGACAAGTATGTTTGGTAAAATATACAATATCATTTTGGTAGATTGCAGCAAACAACATTGTACTTTTTTACTAGGGTACTTTGATAAAAAGGTTACTAAAGTATTTTGGTAAAAATTATACCAAAGTACTTTGGTGAGAAATTTTACCAAGTTTGTTTGGTAAAAAAATATACTAAAGTACTTTGGTGAGAAATGTTACTAAACTACATTGGTAAAAAATGAACAAAACATAGGTGTAATCTACCAAATAAATTTGGTACAACACCAACTTAATAAGTTTGGTAAAATCAACAAAAATTCGTGATAGGACCGAAATCAACCTAAAACTTTGGTAACATTTACGCAAAATCTGTTAAATCCAACCTAACATTTTTTTCAGTGTTTGAAGATAATTAGCTCTATTCTAGGTTAGAGTTAGTTTGAATGTTGTCGGGTTTTTAAAATTCTTAATTTGTGACATTTTATTTGCTTTCATTAATAATTTTCACGAATGTCAGTATTCAACAAAAGTTTACGTGCTTGAATAATAATTGATGATACAAACTTATTTCAAATCGTACCTACCTAAGATTTATACAGTTGGTAGACTTCATACACCTTTAAAAACACTGCAGAGATTTCTCAGAAGCGCTGGTTTCCTCACGATGTTTTCCATCGCCGTTAATTCAACTAACTCACGTACTCACTATCCATCACAGCTTTTTTGACTTCCATGCTAATTAATTAATATTAATTATTACTGCATTCCTCGTTAAAACAAAAATAAATCTGATTCGATTTTATATCGCAGTTACGGTTCAGAAGTGCGATTGGATTAAATCGCGTGGTCCTTTAAAATAACTTGATAAACCCCGCGCAGTGGCACCTGTAATTCGTGTATAATTGCATCAGACACGACCGATTGCCCGTGCTTTATTTATCAGCTTTTTCAGAGCATGACCACAGAGTAATTCAGTTAATAGAGGACTACTTAGTTATTAAAATTATTTCTCTACCAAATGTATGAATGAGTTAAAAAATATAACAAAAAGGCAGGTTCGTTCTAGGTATAAAGATAGGCTAGGTAGGTACTTTGCTCATCAGCAGTGGCGGCCTTAGCCATTGCGAAGCGATCGCGGTTGCGGTAGAATTTTGCGACCATCGAAGCATGCGTTGGCGAGTTACTTCGCGCTGTGCTACGTACTCTTATTTCTTAATACGTATTACATACCATAAACATAGTTTTGTTAAGTAAAAATAGATAAATATCCACTTTCCACGTGCATAAAAACTCACGAGAATCCCTAAATAAATCTATTATCATACAAATGTGTCCGGGGTCATCCTATTGTCACGTATCGGGACCATCCGTCAGGGCCACTTAGATAGATGGATTGGGCATCCCGGGCCACCCCGGATCAGCTCAGTTTACATTTGTAAATGGGGTTTAAAGGCGAGAGCAACCATTTTTCATACATTCGCTTCGACCGATCGTCGATCTGTCTTTCAGGGACCGGAGTAAAATATGTTGACTATCATTTACGTTACAGTGTTCACATAATATTGTTAGATCTAATCTATATTTTATATCAAGTGAGAAATCGACTGATTGATTGAACATCTTGGGTCTACAAAGATACGATTATACAATACGATTTTACATAGTTTGTGCTGTGGGTATTTTACTAATAAAGTTAGTTGTTGTCATCCTACTACTGCGGGACCATGGTCACCCCCATAATTTTTTTTCTTAAATTTTACTAGCCTATGTCACCCGGAATAAGCTAGGAATTCTAACGATTATGGTGGAATATACAAACTCACATACATACATACATACATACATGAAACCTGAAAACAATATACTCCTTTTTTTAGGCAGTCGTATAAAAAGGGATTTTTCTATACTCTCTCACTCGGCACTCCACGCAGAGTGGCCTCATCATCATTGACGTTTACTAATACAATACAATTAGTATTACGTAGTTAGCTTTAAATTATTTTTATATACCTTTAGATTTTACTTAAGGTATATAAAAGGAAACTGTGTACGCTTTTAATAATCGATGTACAAATCAGTGAATGTGTCACTTTTTTAATGTTAT
The DNA here is from genome assembly GCA_964035005.1 of Erebia palarica. NCBI lineage: Eukaryota > Metazoa > Arthropoda > Insecta > Lepidoptera > Nymphalidae > Erebia > Erebia palarica. The sequence continues at coordinate 18,748,374 of OZ035989.1, forward strand.
AATTTATGTGTTAAATATGTATATTGTGTGAACCTATAAAATAAACTACTGGACAGGCTGAAACATAGCTTAGTACTTAGCTATCTGCTAAGAAATAATTTTTGAAAATCCAATGCCTAGGTGTTTGAAATTGAGGATGCGAATTTTATAATCATGAAATATTTATATAGTTTTTTGTAGTCCACACAGATAAAGTAGCTAGCAAAAGCTAGTTCTATATGTAAAAAAAACCTAAAATAAGCTCCCGTATAAATCAAAATGACATTCAATAGCCCCCCGCGTCCGGAAAACCATCTCCGAAGGGCGAAAAAATCTCAAGAAAGGGATCCCTCGCTAATGCACGCTGCTATATGTGTTTGGATACAAAGGACCGAGTGTGCTTGACCCCTGAATGTGTTTCGGCCGGGTCACATTGGCCCAGGGTCCATGTTTGCGCATCACTCCCGAAGACAGCATAAATAAACTATAAAAGGGTATTACTTCCGAAAGAGCATCTTCTATTTTATCTGTAGTCTACTTATCATTTTACCAAATAATACGGTATTTTTAGTAATTCCTCTCTAAACAATAATATTTTTATTGTAAGTACATTTTAAGTAAAATAGTTCAAATAAACAAGGAATATACTTAAGTTTTTTCAAAGATTTTTCTCTTCGTTGGAACCATTCGTTTTTTTTACCAGTTTTGCAGCTCTGGATTCCAGGCTCTTTTTGTTTAGGTATTAATGCCACTAAAGATTAACTCAAATTAAGTAAGTCGTAAGTAACGGTTTTTTTTTGCATACAGTAACGTACACAAATATTATTTATATATAATTCACGACACGATATATAAGCTTATAGCATAAAAGCTTTATAGCACAGAATCAAAACAAAACGTAGTTCATTAAAGCTTCATTCATAATAATCGTAATTCGAAAACCAACGGAACGTATGTTATCTTAATGGTTGTGACAGCGCGCAACTGTCAACGTCAAATCAGCTGCCACAGAGCGGCCATTTTATTTTAAAATGCTGATAACATAACGAATCGGGGCGTAACGTAAGCCGTCCCAAGGCACCATAACTTGCTGATTTATTTCATACCCGATATGATTTTACCGCAATCGAGCGCTCTCTACCCACCCTAACGTTTACTTACGACCTGCACTACGCTTAGTTAAACAACTACCCTCCACTTGCACACAATTTCAACCCTTTTTACGTTGAACAAAAGAGCGCTAACCGTTTACATGGTTTTTTGTGTAGAAATAGAGTAGGGGGGTGACTACTGACATTCTTGCAGCAAATGTTGGCAAAAATCGTTATTTTAGTCTAAGTAAAGGCCTTCGCAAACCACAGACATTTTTTGAAATGATTTAGTTGAATCTGACAAAAATGACTGAAATTAGTAGGCCTTTACTTTGATTAGTTAGGTTACCTACACTGGCAGAGCAATTGTTGATATGGAGTGCATATCAATATCAATATATTATGTAACTTGATAATTTGATTTTCCGGGATAAAAAGAAGCCTATTTCCTTCTCTGGGATACAATTTGAGGAACTCAGCAATCTCACAGCATATCTGTTCCAAATTACGTCAAAATCGGTTGAACAGAAAATAATAAAAACACAAACGGATACACTTACACATTTTTAACACTAGCATGGATTATGTACACCTGAGTATAGGCTACCTGTTTTTTCTCTTGGAGAACGGATATCCTCATGGATACCACCGGCTGGTATGCCTGACTTCACGTTATGCAATAACCTACGGACTAAAAATCGAGGTTCTCAGTTGCGCGTATTTTTCAGTCAAATAAAGTGCTTATGAATCTACCAATCGGGTAGAAGAATCAGATTTTGTTATCTACTGATTTTAAATCCGTTAACTTTGCACAAAACAAATTTGCGCGAACCCTAAATCTTACCAACAATCGACTAAAGTTCACAAAACTAGCAGCCGATCAAGAGTTTGAAGTCTGCGGGGACTATAAAGTTCACGGCCAAGTAGGCGAAGACACTGCGAGCTTTTTTACTTCATATAATAACCCTTGTCTACTGGCGCGAGTGAATGGCCCACTCAGTTGGTGTCGAATAGCCCTCCATATTGAAGATGTCGGGTACATCGCTGGTGATAAATGCACATCGTCGCGGTGAAGCGTGGGGAATTTTGACATTGACAGGCCGCCATTTTAAAAAAAAATTCTTCTTATTCGGGTTTATTCGTCTGTGGGACCTAGCATGAAATGCTTTGTTATGATTATTATCAACTAGCTGTTGCCCGCGAGTTCGTCCGCGTAGAATAGCGTCCACGGGAAATCTTTAATTTTCCGTAGAAAATTAGCCTATGTCAAGCTCAACTATACCCATGCAAAAATCCGTTGCTCCGTTGCTGTGTTGCGACGCGGTTGAAGGACAAATCGAGAAACAAACACACTTTCGCATTTATAATTTTAGGTATAGTATGATTGCTATGGACTTAATTCTTATTTTTTTAATCAAAGCAAATGAGGCATTTTGGGTTTAAGCTTTGCTATCATTATTAATAGGTACTTTTAATTCTTAATTCAACAAAAACAAATTCAAAACAAACATTTAAACTCAATTAAATACTTTGATTATTTTATAAAATAATAATTACTTAGAGCCCAATTAAAATTGTGTAAGCAATTTAAGCCATTGTTAAATTGACAGCGTGAATAAAACATGCTACGCCATTAAACGTACGTTTTTGTTCGTGTGGCTTTAATAATAATGCATTAATTAAAATAATAGCCAGGGCCATAACAAAACTAATTATTTATAGGATGTTATTGATAAATTATCGAGCTTTGTCCAACTATTTCGCTAACATTACACCAGCATAAATAATATCGTCCGGCGACCGCATGCAGGCCTCTAAAATAAAACATTACAATAAAATTGAACGGCCCAATTTTAGCGTAAATTTTTAGGTTGCGCTTTCGGTGGGCAGCGGTAAGCGGAAGCGGAATAAAATTACTATTAAATAATAGATATAGCCCCACCAACTTAACTAGCCCAGTGGCCAAAATTGGAACGAATTTTTATCCCAATTTGGTTTTTGTTTTTATTTTATTTTAATATTTACTAGCGACGCTGTCACCGAGTTAGATAAGTTTGTGGGACTACACTCCGCCGACCCTTCCATGTCATCACAATCTTACATCACAGAATAGATAATAGTACAGCTTATATGAGCAATAAACGCTCCGCTAATGACACTCGCTCCTCTCGCGTTGATTTCAGCTCGCCACTGAAAACATTTAATTCCTCCCTACTGTCTCCACTGTTTCATTAAATATATAAACATTTCACCTTACCCACTTTCGAGGAAAGTTGGAAGAAATTTTTATTCTAGATAAGCTTTACCTTTGTCCACTTATTTTCTGTTAGTAAAAAGACAAATTTCGGAGATAAATATCCTAATATAGCGCTGGAGGAGGCCTTCACCGCGAAGCACGCACATCTAAGGGACTTTTGTGACATATATTTTTTATAGAAACAAACAATGTAAAACCTCTGTAATAATTGGTTACTTTATTTCATTCAAATTACATATTTTGTATTTTTAATACATAGATATATTCTTTATTACCACACAAATATAAAGATATAAAGTAAACAAGTAAGAAAACAAAGTTCGCAAGGGGATCTCATCACTAAAAGTGATCTCCTCCAGGCAACCCGTCTAATATTAATCTCTAAGTGGATAAAAAAAGAAAGAATAAAAATAAAATGAGTGTGAGCGTATTGCAACCTCGGATCCGCCACCGTGCCGCTGCGCACCGAAAATACAGCCAAGGTTCGCATGAAATTTAGCGCGGAACCGCTGAAAATTAAGCGCAATTTGGTAATATGGATATAATAGGTATGATTGCGCAATTATTGCGCGCAATATTATGCCGTTCCCTGCGGCTTTGTCCGTCGGAATGACGATTAGGAAACGCGCTGCGCTCGTAGGTACAATACACAAATGCAGATAACATTTGCCATCTATACTGTTAGCGTTGCCCATTGATAATTCGTATTTTAATCTAAACAAACATATTGTAAACAAAATTACTAGAGAAGACGGCCATTCAAGTTTCGTGATCCGACAAGGTCGGATGTTCTTATTTGTCAATTGTTAGAAATAAGAGAGTGAAATTATAACATATTTTAATATACAATATGGCAATTGTGGGATTAGTAAAGTAAATCTTACTAATATTATGAAAGCGAAAGTTTGAATGGATGTATGGATGTTTGTTACTCAATCACACCCCAACGGCTGAACGGATCTGGCTGAAATTTAGCACAGAGATAGATTATAGTCTGGAATAGCACATAGGCTAATTTTTATCCCGGAAAATTAGAGTTCCCGCGGGAATCAAAAACCTCAAACCACGCAGACGAAGTCGCGGGAATTTGCTAGTATATTATAATATAATCTAATATATCTGTCACCGTAAGATTGTAAAAACCGTTAGATTATAATTTAACTCGCGAAATCGCAAAGTGTCGAAAGGTTACAATTTAACGCATTATTTTCCGGTAGATTGTAATCTGTTAGATTTATTAACCCGATGGCCGGGCACTACCTGGTTATTTACGTCGAACCCTAACCTAATCTACATGAAACAGACAAGAAAACGTAAATACAATGAATATTTCAAAAATTGACACTCAGAACATTGAACGGCTCACAATCTTTCGACAGTTTACAATTTCGCGAGTTAGATTATAATCTAACAGTTTTTAAAATCTTACGGCGACATATGCAAGGGATACAATAGTACATATAATGAGATAAGTACAGTGTTATTTTATATATAGAAATTTACTGATTAGAATAAATAGATTGATGTAGAAATATCCGGTGCTTTAATCAATTATAACCACCAATATTTAAATTAATAAACATATAATGTTAATAATACTTATATTATAAATGTGAATATTTGGATTGATGGAAGTTTGTTGTTTACACGGATGAAGTCGCGGGCATCAGCTGGTAACTTATAAAACATTAGGTAATGCCCGCGACTTCGTCCGCGTGGATTGAGGTTTTTCGTTTCCCGCGGGAACTGTTTAATTTCCCGTGATGAATGAGTAGCCTATGTGTTATTCCAGACTATAATCTATCTCTGTGCCAAATTTCATCTAGATCCGTTCAGCCGTTCTGGCGTTCAAACCATCCACCCAAACTTTCGCATTTATAATATGAAGTAAGTATAGAAGTATAGATTGTACATTGTACCTAATTTGAATAAACAAATATTGAATATATATTTAAGTAGATAAAAAAATTCACCCCACTATTTAAAAGATCAATTACTCTTCGCCACGTCAGGAGATTATCGCGGGTATTTATCCCGAAGAGAACGTCCATCACGGCAAATTTGGATATATGCGGGACCGCTTGCCGGCGTAATCGCGTGAGCTCTTACCCGCTTACCCCCGATCGCCTCTGAGGGGAGACACCCGATCATCAATCTTCATCCGCAGTGGTAGGTCAAATGACCTCCTGAGGACCTGAGAAACTGCGACGATATGCAAACTTTTTGACGACCTCCCTGGCGCAGTGAGCACTGTTATCTTAACATGGGATGTCCCAGGTTCGATTCCTGGCCGGGCCTATTTGGGAATTTATAATTTTCAAACTCAAATAATGTTTATTCAATTTAGGTAGGTATTATAATTATATAAATATGTAGGTTATTTATAAAATATAATGGTGATAATCAGTAACGGTATCATCAGTAAAACTATAGCTACGAGGGTTCCAAATGCGCCCTGGTCTGAGAAGAGCCCACAACAAACTCAGTCGGGTTTTTTTTCAGTATCACCATTTCACAAATCATCTTAACTAAGAAACTATCAGAGCCATTAGATCAAATCATTGCCAAGCTTCCTTGTCATTTAAGTAATCTTTTACATGGTAAATTTAAGTATTCCTTTACATTTCAGAATTTTGTCTGGTCTGGTCTGGATAAGAATTGAGTTATTTAACCTAGGCAAACATTGATTATAATTAGAAACTACTAGTCATTACACATATCAGTGTCATATCATAGTCAGCCGATCATATTAATTAGTGACTTCGTCGGCGTAGATTTAGGCTTTCTTAAAGTCCCTTGTAAATATGTATACCTACTCTTAAATTTCTCTGGAGCCTGTGGTGGTCATAGCATAGTAAACTTTTTTTTCAATTCAATTTATTTAAAACATGCAGGACATACAGGTGTCTCTTATGTTACGTCATGTTTTGACTCTAGCACCGGTTCGGAAAGCAGATTCTGCTGAGAAGAGCCGGCGAGAAACTCAGCAGTTGCTTTTTTTTTGAACATACACTAGTGTATCCTGTGGAGAGCTGGACCAAAAGTCGGTTGCTTCCATACAACTTTGTCATTAATACACAAAGGATTTCTGCACCTTGCTAAGACGACAATGTGGCATTACCAGTTTATGCCGGTTTCTAGTAAGTCGATTTTGTGTATCCCCTCTTTGTCTATAGAGATGAACATTTTGTTTCACAAACATTATATTATCCTGTATGTACTGCGATGCAACCGTAAGGATGCCAATTTCTTTGAATTTTTCACGAAGCGACTCGCGTGATCCGAGTTTATATATTGATCGAATCATCCTCTTTTGTAAAACAATAATTGTTTGTATATCAGCAGCTCTGCCCCACAATAGGATGCCGTACGACATAACACTATGAAAATAGGCAAAATAAACAAGCCTAGCCTATCGGTAAGCTGTCTAATTTTCCTGATAGCAAAAGCTGCTGAGATGAGTTTTCCTGCTAGTGTCTCTATATGAGCGCCCCGCTGAAGCTTATTATCCAAGGTCACCCCCAAAAAACTGTAGAGTTCTCCATTTTCAGTGTTTCACCATCCATCACTATTTCCTTATCGATTTTCTTCACATTGTACTTAGTACAAACTCTAAACAATTAGTTTTTTTTTGCGTTCAAAAGCAAGTTATTGACTGTGAACCAGCGTGAAGACTGGCTGCTAGTGCTATGTTATGTCAGTCGCCAAAATGTCTCTGTGCCATCAATTCAGTAAAAAGCTGTACCTTATATTTAAGTAGGGGCCTACTACCCTTTTTATTTATAAGGGTTTGCAAATGTTTAATAAAATGCCTAAAAATATATAGAATAAAAATATGGTACTTAAGCCAGCGGACGAATCAATTCGCTGACTTTAAAAATAAATGAAAGTATTTACTTCCAAACACATTATGGTTCTAACTCTACCTTTATGGTGTTCCAAACACATTATGGTACCTCTATGGTAACTCTACCTTTATGGTATAACGTAGTGTCCCAAATAGGTACAAGAAACACATTCCCAGGCCCCCCAGGCCCTGTATGGAGACGACGAGACAAACCTACTATCTGACCGCCTATCAGCTCACTTTGTTTTTGCTTAACGTAATTAATGGTTTGGGGTAAAGGTTAATGAAGGCGAGCGTTATCGGCCATCTCGTCCGCGCACCGAAAGTCTACCCGAACGCCTAGAACATTGTACTCTAGGTGCTCATGTTGAATTGACACAAGAAATCATCACACTACGACAATGGACCCGTTTGAATAAAAACGTATAGTTAACATAAAACTATCCTACGTTTGTTGTCAATGCTAGTTGATGGATGCTGGATTTTTAAACAAGCCTAAATAGGTTGCACCGGGATGCAAACTATACCTGAATCTTTCACCTAAATCGATTGAACAGATGGGCCGTGAAAGCGTAGCAGGTAGACAGACAGACAAATAGACACTTACGCATTGATATAATATCAGTATGAATTGAGAAATATGCAAAACATGTTACTGCCTGTATCGAAAGACATTTAAATGTTTCTTTTTTAAATAGGAACTTATATATTATACTTTTAACAAAATTTCCGCCACCTCTCAAACTTCAAAACCACCGAAGGTAAAGCACACGCAAATTCAAAACGTATTACCATAGATGTAGGATTCTACATCTATGCGTATTACATACACCGATAAATGGAAGTCGCTCAGCATCATCATCAGCAACATCTTAGGTAGATGTTGCTGATGATGATGGATGATACGAGGTGTATCAGTGTTGTTTAGGGAGGTCGCCCACGGTGACTTTTTGCAGCAGTGATGCAATCGCTGGTCGTATACCTTCACTTCATTCTACCTTCTCCCGCATAACCACAATAGTAGGTGGACCTCCCTTGAGTCGCTGGAAACAAGCAGCACAAGACCGTGTTCTGTGGAGATTCATGCAGGCAACCTTCGTCCAGCTGTGGACGTCTATAGGTTGAGACGACGACCTCCCACAGTATTGATACTGACCGTGACACAGACGCGATGCAGCATCAGTACAGTCGTGTATTGTAGTAACTACCGGCACCACCTACTTTTACCCTAAGTTGCCGTAATTATAGTCGCGCGTTAGTAAAGCGATGCAGAAATGACGTTGAATAGATTGTATCACTATTGAATCGCTTTTGTAGCGCGTTGCAAATGCGACAACCAGCCAAAAGTCGCCGTGGGTGACCTCCCTTAGAAGCATAGTTAATTATCGATCTTGTCGTATCCAGTTTCTTGTAATAGATGATCCTAAAATCCTAAAACACTATGGCTTTGCTTACCTTTAGCGAACTACCTAGCGCAGTAGTGAGCGCTAAGGTCTTCTTACTAATCTTACTAATATTATAAATGCGAAAGTTTGAATGGATGTATGGATGATGTTTGTTGCTCAATCACGCCCCAACGGCTGAACGGATCCGGCTGTTTGACACAGAGATAGATTAGTCGGGAATAGCACATAGGCTACTTGTTATCCCGGAAAATAAAGGAGTTCCCACGGGAACCAAAAAACGTCGAACCACGCAGACAAAGTCGCGGGCTTTAGCTAGTATTTGTATATTGGGACGTCCCGGTTTCGACACCCGCCAGATTCAATTGAATTCATAATTTCTGAATTTTGTCTTGTCTACCATCCTAACGGCAAAGATGTGCGGCTAAGCGATTTAGCGTTCCATTGACCCCGATAAGGGGTATAGGTTTTTTGACGGTAGGGTGGTATTGGTAACTAGCAATGGTCAATGCCTCCCACCAAAGCAAATTTAGTTAATAATCTAATAGGTATGTTTAACTTGTACCCTTTGGCTCTATATTCAAAGAACTTGCTTGTTTTTGGTAGCATAGTGTATAATTTCACAAAATAACGCCTTGCTCTATCGCTTTCTATTAATCTTGCTATCTCGCTGAACATATTTCTTTGTCGAAAATCATTAAATTAATTACGGCCATTCAAGGAGCGTTGTATTTATTACACTCGTTATCATTCATTGAATCTTCCGATAGTGGACGGGCCAGGGTTGCCAGGGGAACTGGAATATCTGGACAAGGATTAAAACGATACCGGGATTTTTTTGATTGGACCAATCAGGGCCAATTGCACCGTTAGGCAAAGTTGTTAACTGGTAACACACACAATAAGCAAAGTAATTGAAAGAAAGAATAAATAAATAAAGATTTTATTGCTTACACTATTGTTATGTGACTATTGTGAACAATAAACGCACTTATCCTATGACTGACTTAACAAATATGCAATAGGTAGCAAACTTAGCATTACAGAGCACTGACAACAATGCTCGGCGCTGGTTTTCAGTTTGCTCCATTAATCTGAGCATTCGAACATATTACGCCGCCGACCGCGCTCGCTGTTTACCTTAATTTTAGAAATATTAATTTGGGCGTCCAAAAATACAAAGAGTAAACAAATGGAACTGAGTATAATTATGTAGATAATTTAGCTACCCATGTGAAGTCGGGACGGATTGCTAGCATACATACGACAAAAACACGACCAATCTTCTTATTTTATCAGGATAGGACAAACCCTAAAAGGTCAGGATAATCCGGAAAATCGCGGCAATCTGGTGACCCTGGTGACACCGGGCCGGTTGATGGATGCCAACGTTTCACGAAAACGGGGGCCAAATTAGCTGTCTTACGAAGAATGCAGTTGGATCCGTGACTGATTCGTGCCCTGATTTGAGGGGCGATTTGGTAATAGTCGATAGCTTTTAGGGCGATCAAATTGGAAAATTCCATCAACATACCATACATTATGCACGTTCAAGTAAAAACACACTAAGTAACTATAGGGACGACCGAAGCCTCCAGACAGATTAGAATTTAAACCAGAGAAAATTCAGAAGTTATAAATTTCCCTACTGACCCTGCCGGGGATGCCGGGTCATCAAATTTTGTCTAGGCTTCGGTTAAAAATATATCTGAGGTTCAAGAATACCGAGTTTCGTAATTAATGTAGCAGCATTTTAAGAACCTAGAAGTATGAAATACTTTCAAACTACAAAAGTTTCATCTCAATCGGTCAAATGCATTTTGGGGGGGTTGAAAGTAGTAGGTATATTTATATTTCAGTCAGTCAGTTTATCCTATAGACCACATCATTTATCTACTTCTCATTAGAGAGCGGAGTTCAGAAGGTTCAGTTTTATAACTCGCGATCAAAAACTTCAAAGCAAAATAAATGCAGATTACAGAGTTGATACTAAGAATGGCCGTCTAGTTAGGACGGCGGGAGCCTTCGTTAGAGCTTCCCGAGAAATGGAAAAATAGGGAGAAATAGGGGCAAATAGGGAAAAATGGGCAAAAACGCGATCGGCTTCGGTTACCAAGTCTGCCGGTACCCATGTCTGGTTAGTGGTTTAAATAAACGGCTATATTTTATTAATTAATTTTTATTTTTAATGAGCTGATATTTTTATAGGAAACAGATACCAGCTTATTATATTTCAATCCACCACAAAGTTTTCTTGAATCTCGGAATCTCCACGAAGATTAGTCAACTACGCAAGATGTACACACACTAGTGTCCAATTGTCCAATGGGACGGCAATTCGACGTGACCGGAGAGAGGTTAATCTCATGGTAAAGTTAAGGCCTATGTCCTTCCCTGGGATGCAAGCTATCTCTACATCGGATGTCATCCAAATCTATTGAAAAGATAAGGCCGTGATAGCGTAAACAGACAGACAGACAGATGGATGGACAGAAATACACACTTTCGCATTTATAAGAAGTATGAATAGTACATGAACAGTATTATGTACCTATTGTATGTTTTGTCTTTGACACCATTGGCGAGTAAATACTAACGTTTTCTTTCTTTCTGTAAAGGAATAAACTAGGGCAGTGACTCAATAACATTGTGACGTGAGGTAGCCATATTTCATAAATCAATAATCGTATCGTTTCAGTTTAATTGCAAAACCGAGCTCTCAACGAGTCTCGGTGGAGGACTTGTTGAAACGACGCACGCGATATTGTTTCACTATAAAAGTATATATTACAAAAGCTACCAATTGTAAGTGATTTATTTGTGTTCTTTTGAGTAATAGATGATGCCCGAGACTTCTCAAAACTCAATTTATTTATAACATGTAGGACATACAGGTGTCTCTTAAGTTACGTCATGTTTTGACTCTACCACCGTTTCGGAAAGAGTTCTACTAAGAAGAGCCGGCAAGAAACTCAGCAGTTGACTTCTCGACGTGAATCGTCGGCCTAGGTGACCGACGAAAGCGCCGCAACGCAATCCATAGAAAATGACAAACTTGTCTACAACGTAAGCCACGTGAAGGGTCAGCTACTGTTTGATACAGTCGCGTTGTGTCGCATCGAATCGCGTTGTCGCGTTTGTCGCTCGCATAGGCGTAGGCATGTCTTTGGGGGTAGGGTGACTGGTAACTGTACACCGCCAAAGCTTCGCTGCTCCTCCTTCTCATATTTAGAAACAGTAAATAATTGTACCTGCCGGGAATCGAACCTTCAACTAAAAAGACAATAACTCCCACTGCGCCAAGGAGATCAGCAAATTATTAGAAAGTAAAGTACACCTAGCACAAACAACCAGCAAACAACCAACCATCACTCCGTGATCTATGCTAATTCCGTGTCCCCTAACGGCTAACCCATAGACTATTATAAACCCATATTACCCATATTAAACCCCATAACCCATATTACCATAGGCATAGACCAAAGAGGACTATAAAAAAACCGCCTTGCAAGGTGGCGTCCATTCGCTTTATATCTCAAATCGCAACATAATTTAGTGCAGTGCTTGCGTGACGTACTGACTTAGCCAACGTCTCCTTATCGTACCGGATACTACCCGACCGAGCTTTAACCTCCAATCAAATAACAACTTTAATCTCATTACGGAAAAGCCTGAATTCCCTTGACAAAGTCACTATTAAAATCTCTACAGTGTACTGATTTAAACTTTATTTATTCAAGGATAAAGTCTAAATTTAATAAAACTAATTCAATAGCGGGATAAAACAAAGCAACATTGCCTGTATGTCGACATAAATAAAGCTGATTGTCCTTTAACGAAGCAGACATTGAGGTTGCGATTCTAATAAACAATGTATTAATCTTAATTTCGACTCTATTATTTTGTTGTTAGGGTTTAATTCAACTTGTAGTTGTAAAGTAGTCGTATAGAGTAGTTATAAAGGCTCGTATTTAGTGGTAGTGATATGGGTGGACTTCCTTTGTCTAGTAATCTTATCACATCCAAGAGGCCGAGGTTTGACATGATACATTGCAGCGCGTATAGATTTACATGTTTTTAATTGTATTATATTTCATGATAGCAGTCGCTTTTACACGTAAAATTACGTCGAGCGAAATGAAAAGGTGTGATAACTAAAATGTATTCAAGAAACTATCTAATAAATTTTAGTAATATACATGATAGACTATTTGTAGGGTTATTAATGGGTCGGGGAAAAATTGGAGTAGGAAACCACCATTCTAACTATTTCAATGAATACTAAATGTATATTATATACTTGCTTACTGATTTTGTTATTAGTTAATAATAGTAATAATAATTAGTTGCTTTTTTGCATACCCACCATTAATATCTTATTAAGTATAATTATTCGCTTTCATCTAAGACAAAAACCGACTTCAAAAATATACCTATAAGTACCAACTTAAACTAAAAAGTAAAAAACATTATCTGGGTACTTTATTTTTTGTTGATTTTCTCAAAAAGCGCTTAATCAATTTCGATAAAATTCATATGGGACCACCTCAGAAATATGATCTACCAAACAAAAAAGAATCATCAAAATTAATTCATAATTGGTGGAATGATCGCATACCATATACCTATACAAGAACCTCTTCCTTATTTGGAAGTCGGTTAAAAAACATACAGTTGAATTGAGAACCTCCTCCTTTTTTGAAGTCGGTTAAAAATACTGGCTTAACTAAAATTATTGCTTAGCTTTTGTTTTTTTTATATTTAATTGCAAAATAGGCTTGCGTTCAAAAAGTGTAAAGTCTTCTCTTGAATCTTCATAAAAAAGTCTCTCTTCCATCCAAAAACCGACTCGGGTCAACGTTGCTTAACCAGCAGACCCGATTGATACTAATGCATTGACGCACAAAGCCACTACCACTGATTTAGTGAAAGAAATTGTAATTTGTAAAATCTGCCAAAAGTTCTACAAGTTTGTTCTTTGGCACCAATTAGCTTTTTAACGGGATCTAAATTGGTACTACACTTGTATAAGTTCCAAAAAGGGAACAAAACGACACCATTAAGGTTCCTTTTCAACTCTTTGCTATGGAACCCTAAATATGAAAGCGTTCTCAGTTTCTTTAATTAATTTCGGACGCCAAAGTCGAAGTGTTGTCGGGACTAACGATTTCTGCTCTATTTCCTGTGCCTTTGATATAAAATTAACCAACTTGATTTTAATTTCTTTCATTTAAAAATACATTGTTATTAAGAAATATGACCACGGTTTGCTTTATTTTTAGCGGTTTCTAAGTGCGGTCTTACACGGGCTCTTGACGTCGGCTGTCATGAGTTCATGAGACATAAGTCATGACTCATAAATGTCTGAAACTAGATGCCGCTATTCAATAATTGAATGATGCACGAGAAACATCTTAATAAGCACTTTTAGACTTTTCGGGATAACCTATCTTTGTATACGTCGCAAAGGTAACAGACAGACGGACACTTTCGCTTTATATTATTCGTAAATGGATTTCAAATTTGAAAGTCAATAACCCGATAAACATAGACCACTCAGGAATACTTAAACTTAAAAGCATAAAAGGGCATTTTAATATTCCGTAATGTCCCAAAAAGTTAAGTACTTAACTTTCAATGGACACTCAAAGATATAGCTGCGGAAACATCGAGCTGAGACGATTATAGCGGCCAGGTATATTAATCACTTGAAACGATGATCAAAGACCTTTTAATATTCGAGAATTCGGAAAATACCTCCGCCAACTTTTAAACACCGAGACTCGATATTAATAAAGAATTCCGCAGCGTCAACGTAAAAAAATCTCTTTTAAGGAAGTAGAATTTTATCTTCCGTGTAAGCCGGTTTGCTATGTATCGTGACGATAGTATATCGTATCATAAATGTATCGCAAAGAACAAGAATATTATGTAAATATTCAAGAATCAACTCGTAGCATACCTACTCGTAAAGTCGCAACTGCAACTTATGGTGCCAAATCGACAATTTTTTTTATATAAAAGGGTATAAAAGGGTTTTTTAAGAATTTTATATTTTAATATAGAGCCTGTCATCTGGGGCATTTTTATTTTTTTTGTGATAATTGGTAGTGCAGTGTGATGATCGCGATCATCTTAGATAGTGTTACCAATACTATTTTACCATTGGTCAAAATTCAATCCTTGGTTAGTCATTGTCGCAACAAGAATACTATAAATACAGGCAATCTCAACTAGTGATATTGAAGCATTGATTGATGCAGAGTAAAGCTAAACAATTCAACAGGATAGGTGCTTCTGCGACACGGCGAAACAAGTCATTACGACAAATTGAGAACTGGGTCAAACAGAGGAAAATCGCTTCAGCATAATGATATTACGCATGTAGGTATTTAATCGATGGCTTTCAGTTGGCCTGGTTTCGTTAAATATTTCGCCTTATCGGGACTGGGGCCGTTTTAACTCCCCCTTGAATAATGGGATTTGCGCGCGACAAATATCGCCCAAATGCTTTCGAGTATTTTATAATGAGTAAATTAATTTATGAAAGTAATATCGTACAATTTACTTTATTTCATACCCTTACAATTTGTAGCCCTATCTCACTTCAGCCTATTTTATTTCTGTAAGTATTTCTCTTTCGTTAGCCCTACATCACCAACCCATAGATGCTCCACTGTAAGCATGATGTCTAACATTCAGAATGAAAAGAGTTTAGATCATAGTACATCGCGCTGGTCAAGTACCTACGGATTGGCAGATTTTACACACTTTTGAGAATATATTATGGAGAACTTTCAAGCATGCAGGTTTCCTCTCGATACTTTCCTTCGCTGTCAAATCAAGTGATATTTAAATTGCATAACACGCACTTAATTAGGAGAAGTAGAGAAGGTGCGTGCACGTGAATCGAACCCCGGATCATCCGAATAGGAGGCCGAGTCCTTAACTACTAGACTATCACAGCTCATGTGCTTGATTAAAAAAAACTATCTACAATAGGTATCTATAGTTTCTTCATTTTTTTGGTCCAATTGGCTAAGAGTAAATTGGATAAAAGTAATTAAATTTATTTAATGCTTTTCAGTGCTTTTGATATCGGTTAATTTTTTTAAGTTTAATAATTTTCTAGGTGTATAACGAGGAATGTTGATAAACATAAAACCAGATTCATAAGCCAAGTAGGTATATGAATCCAAACCTAGAATAGAAAACCTAGAATAGAATCTAAATATATTCCTCTTTAGAATTTATTTCAAAACAGTATTGCCGTCAGAAGATAAATCGTCCGGATAATTAATTACGAAGCAGTTTAAATACCCAGCCGTGCCGGGCCCATTTCTGATGACTTCACGTGAATGGACCTAAGAAATCGTTTGAATGGAAAATTTCCAAAGATAGATTGGTAGCATCGGGGGCCCGTGTTCTACACAGGCCCTGCGATCTCATACAATCGCAAACTTTGAATACACCTCTTTCGACTATCGAAAAGTTCCCGATAATGGATTTGTTGGAGGACTCAATTGTTTCACGATGAATGGGCACTAATTAAACGAAGTGACGACGACGCCGGACCAAGTTTCCGATTATTTCCTAACTATAAATCGTAGCTCTGCACCCTTACCACAAGTTTTTGAAACACACCTTTTTTGTCGTATTGGACCGTTCGAACAACACGCAGGTGTAAAATGTACCCAAAATTCCCAAATTCAGTAAACGAAACAAATTCACAAATGATACGGTTCAGATTTGTATGGGTTGTGGGTTGGTTTTGTACCAATTTTGTAAGAAAGAAAATAAAACAATAAACCAGCTTTGTTTAAGGCATATCACCAGTAGACCGCCAAACTTCAATTTGAAGATGGCACCTGATGATGATGATGATGATGATTGTTTAAATCCACGAGTTCGTCCTAAATTCATAAGTGAAATTATTTAATCTTTCCACGATTAGCAACTCCAAACATGAGTAGGTGACAATGGGGGATTCATATTTTTGACGTTATCTGTCAAGTGTCAAATATTATGAAAGAAAATTATCACGGTGACTCTTTTATGCTGTGCTGGCTCAAACAAAAGCCGCCCACCAAAGAACAACAATAATCACGGTGACTCACGTCGCAGAAATTACATTTGACACAGTTCGCGCCTACTACCTTTCTCTATGGCTGAAGGGCTCTTGAAATCATATCGAAAAACTCTAAGTAGATTTTTATTTTTTGCAAGTTATTTAGCTTCCTTGATGCTGGTTTATTAATACAGAATACGCGCCTAAAACAATGCAGTTCTTTTTTTTAAATTCATTATAGGCTTACGCTTGACCATAATCACACCTGATAGGAGATGCGGCATAAGATGGAACGCGCTTACCTAGAAGATGCCTATTCACTCTTGATTTAAAGATACCCGGATTGTAATTGGTGAGAAACAGGTTTTGGTAGAGTGTTCCATACCCTAGCCATGTGAATAAGGAATGAGGACTCAAAGCGCTTCGAGCGTGTGGGTGGAACGTTGACGACATAGGGATGGAAACTCGCACGACGTCTTGCGGTGCAATGGTAGAAAGGTGAAGGAGGTACAAGATCGAATAGCTCCGGAGCAGACTCACCGAAATATATCCTATAGAATACCGATAGGCCAGCTATCTTACGGCGGTGATCCAGAGTTTGTCTAGATCCAAGTTTAGCCAGAAGAGGTAAATCTTCGCCAATCAATCTCCTAGCCCGACGATCTACGGCATCAAGAGCCGCCAGCTAATACTTAGCAGAGGTGACTGCAGTACTCCATGCACGACCGAACTTGGGCTTGGTATAGGGTAACCAGTTGGCGTGGCGTGAAGTACTGCTTGACCTTGTTAAGTATACAGATTTTTTTAGCGGCTGTCTTGGCTTTCGCTTCGATAGACCTCACGAAGTTGATGTTGGCCGTGATGTCGAGGCCTAGGAGATCAATGTGATCGGTAATGGGTAAGAATACATCCCGGAAAGTGGGAGTCAAAACGAAACGACTCCGTTTTGCTGTGAGCAGATACGCCTGCGTTTTGGTGGCGTTAAACTCCACCAAATTGGCAACACCCCAATCAGAAACGAATTTCAGGGTAGAGTTCAACCGCTCATTTTACAGTTCATTCTACTTTGACGCCAATGTGTTCGATACGAATACGTTTAAGGTAGTGTATGATTTCAATACTTGTGGTAAGGGTACTGCACCCTCATATAAATATTGCGTATTCAGAACTAACTTTGGTGCTAAATTTAAAATTGGAGATCGGAGATCGCGCGGTGTGTGGTCGAAGTATGGAAAATTATAACTAGGTATGAATTAATGTTCGCATTTGCGCGCCGATTTGCTTGTGTAAATCGGAAACTTTGACGGTATTACAATGCCAGTTAAAAGCGGTGTATGCAAAATTACATTTTGGGTAGATTGGCTGTCTCTTCAGTTTTTTGCGGATTTTCCTGTAGCTATGGCATTACACATTAAAGCATTACTTCTATATTCTATTATCAATGACAAATATACGACAGCCAGAATTTTTGGTTGAGGGTACAAAACCTGGGAGTTGATGTAATTAATAATGACTACAAGATTTAAAAAAAAAACACCTTTCGCCTGATGATTTGTGATTGAACTGAGTTTTGAGCAAATGTTTTTCATTCTTTATTTCCTGTTTCTCTTCTTATTGAAATCTCCTCCGTGGATTTGATCATCGATGCAAGCACATAACTGCAGTGTGTGTATTATGCTATCAGATTCAGGCCGGGTTTTCGTGGTTTTTGGTGGATTAATTGGAAAATCAAAGACCTATGTTTAAATTTAATTTATTGTCTGAGTGTAATTAAATAAAACATTGTCAAATCTTCGAAGCGTCTTTAAGAAAACGACAACATTTATATTTTTTTTAATTTATAATAAACGTTTTTCTGCAATCAGACCTGCTGGCAAGTTAAAAAAAAGTTCGGTATTCTGTAAAATAAAAGCAAGTGAGTCCTAAAAGTCCTGGTTCTTTGTATTTTCGAATGGTAAAACTACACAAATGAGCTTAAGATAGTCGGCGCGTGGCAACGGCTCCGAAATTGCCTAAATGTATCCAGTTACACGACACTGACGACTTCAGCGTGCAGCTTCATACATCAACGTCGCGCCGTGGAACGACTTGAAAGAGACATATACGTTTGACAGTTGGACTTTATGCGTGATTAATATGGGGTTCCTCTCACCTGTACAGTTTGACATGTACGGGAGGTTCTTAAAAGTTTTACGTAGGATATAATCTATATATATAGACGTACATCTATGGATCTCAATGTACACAGTACATACCTAAGTACTGCATGTAATGTTTTTTCTCGACTGTTGGTCAATAAAAATTCATTTATTTATTTTATTTATTTATTTATGGTGTACCGGCATCTATTATAGGGCAACTAGTGAGCGCTTGGCTACGAGCACACAGTTGTGTAATACGGAAGTTTAAAAGAGCCATCCTTTTATAGTCCCGTTATTATACACCATCGTACTTTGATGGCGGCAACCACCCAGTGGTTGTATCATATAATATGGGCCGAGGCGCTAACCGAAGCTAATAACCAACCACTAAAGAATTCTAATTTCCAATTTCCAATTTGCGTAGTAGACAGACAGACAGACAGACCGATGAAAAGACAAACAGACACACTTTGGCATTTATAATATTACTAGCTGATGCCCGCAATTTTGTCCGCGTGGATGGAGGTTTTTTGGTTCCCTCGGGAACTCTTTAATTTTCCGGGATAAAAAGTAGCCTATGTGTTATCCCAGATCTACATATGTATCTATCTTTGTGCCAAGTTTTGATCCAGATCCGTAAGCCTTTCTGGCGTGATTGAGTAACAAAAATCCATCCATACATCCATCCATCCAAACTGTTGCTTTTATAATATTAGTATACTTAAATTAGTATAGATAAGATCGAACCAAGATCCTCTCAATCAAAAAGCGGTATCTGCTCTAGAGAACGTCGAATCGATAACAGTAGATTTTCGAGCCCCGGCTTCCGTCCATTTTACCCCCCATATCGTTTATTGGCGCGTTTCGCGTATGCTGCATAAAGCTGAATAACAATCACATTGATGCCACTATCCGAGCTCCGGTCCGTTTGTTTTTATGTTTCAAAGCCATGTGGCTCGGTGTCTGTTTTAGCATGTAAAACCTTAGTTGAGTGCAGCTCTTTCCATGGCATGGTTGTTTTTATTCGACTACGCCAAAGCAAAGAAAGGGCTATGATTTTAGCACGGGCAATAAAGAAAAGTTACCATCTGACATAAAATCAAGCTCGATAAAGCACTTTTCATTGAAGCTTATATTAAGAAATTGTTGTAAGGGAATTTTTTTTACACCTTGGAAGAATTTTTTTTTTATGTGACATTTTTACATTCTTTTATTGATATTGATCTTAATTATTATTGCATTGTAAAATTAAATTCTGATTTGAAATTTCTGAAGTAAAATCTAAAACATATAACCTAAATCTGTGTACTTACTAATTTCAAATATTGTCTTTTTAGCTATGAGATTTCCAAATATTGTAGTTTAAAGATCCTTGTTGTAATATTATTATTGTAATTTTAGCTAAGTTCAAGAGGTATTTTGGTTTGATCACAACTAAGCTTTACGCCATACACCGGATATAGGCATTACGCAATTCGGCAGAAAAAAAAGTAAAAAGTTTGTTCGATCGACAAATCCCAGGGCGGCATTCAAAATCCCGTTCCTCTTTAAAGTTGAGACGATTCGGTTAACGAGTGTCGAATTCCCGAATCCTCGCAGCGGGATCCCTTCCACAAGACGAAGTGTCCCCGGGAGGTGCCCCAGTAATTACCTCCCATTACACACAAAAGACACTCGTCCGATTAGCATAATTCCCACTCCCCGACGCTGGATAAATGGCCGCCATTTTGTTTTTGAACGCAGAGTGACGTGTGTATTAATGGGTGCACTTATTGTGCAAATTAGGTAGGACCTACTATGATCTTTTAGAAATGTACCAGTATGTAGAGTGGATCTTGATGAAATTCAGCAGCTTGATAAAGGGTTTAAATCCAATCAGTGTTGGTTCAACTCTCCTATAAAATGATTATTGCTTTTCTCAGTGATCGCCTACTTTGATAATATTGAATGCTTATTATTATCCAAAATGCATCGTTGGTCTAGTAGTTAGTATGTTCGACTGCGGCCGACGAGGTCCCGGGTCCGAGTCCCGGGTCGGACCATAATTACTTTTTGGGTTTTTCTGATTAGAAATTCCCAGTACTAGCCGGAGTTGGGAAGTTGGTGGTGTTTCACTTCCGTGCGTCTCGGTTATTACCACTAACATGATAATAGTCGTTAAAGCCCGCCAATTTTGGCATTGGAGCATTGGAGCAGCGTGGTGTGTCTAAGCTCTAATTCCCTCTCTCCTATGAAAGTGGAGGCCTGTGCCCAAATAAGACTTTCCAAGTAGTAGGTAGGTAGATACCTTGATTAACTTATTTAATTTTAGTTTGACATTTCTAAACTATCAAACTGTAACGGATATATTTACTAGTTTTTCGTGTCCACTATCATAACTTTCCACAGCTCATTCTCAAGCGGCTTAGTAAACAAATGGCGACGTTCCATCCCCGCTTAGATTAAGCAGAGCTCGTTTAATGTATGCTAATCAGAATTTATGTAATAACAAACAAACAAGTAAAGTTACAACGCTCGCCTATTGTTTTTTGTAGTTTGTTTTTGGTTTACGCGATGGATTACTTTTGTAGTTGAAATAGGACAGTGCTATCATGTCCAGATGCTATTAGGATGACAGTTAGCATTCTGTCCTTTTCTCTCGAGTGACTGTAATCATAGGAAAAGAGATAGTTATAATACCTATTTTTTTATCCTAGTAGCATCTGGATTGGGTTATATAGAGATTAGTCGCCGTTTCTATTTGACTTCCTAGCTGATGCTGGTGCATTCGTCCGCGTGGTTTAAGTTTTTTTATTATTTGTTATCTGTTGCGGCGTGATTGAAGGTCAAACCAACAGACATACACACTTTCGCATTTGTAATATTAGTATAACTTATCGGTTATTCCGTACCCATACTAACTTGACTGTACTTCAGAAAACGAAATCCTAGCCTTTCATAAGTCAGTTTACATGGTTATTAAAAATTACTAGGTAATTGTATTTTTTAAATTGAATAATAATTCATACCTACAGTGTGAAAGGGTCAATCAATCAAACAAATTAGGTGAGAAACAGTCCAACTCTTCAAAAGTACTTGACAACAAATAATGGTGTCGCCTGAATGCGATTTTAATTTTCTAATAAAAAACCGATGTAAACTGACTCAATGAAAAACAGGCAGTAGCTACCACCAGCTGGTAAACAAATATCAGGCCTGTGGAGGGTATAGAAATGGATCAAAGATCGCGTGTTCCGGCAGTTAGTTAATAAAGGAAATATATTAGATCGGGAGCCATCGGAGCGGGCGCGGCCGCCTCTCCCATCGCTAATATAAGTTAATGGAAAATCGAAGCATTATCTACCCCACCACCCTGAGCTCGGATTAGCAAATGTACAGTAATGAGCTTTTACTGTAAGATTTCTTCTTACGATTCTTAATATAGAAAATTTGTACAATTACAACAACAATTCCTTTCTTCCTCAGTAATACTAATACTGTCAGGCTATCAGCTACACTTTCACAGCCAATATTTTCAACCGAAGTTGACGAAATTTGGTAAATATATAGGTTGCATAGGTGACCTTTGTAGGTTATCTATCAGCAATCCTAGAAAATTAAGGGGTTCCCAAGAGATTTTTCAAAAACCTAAATCCACCAGGATGTAGTCACAGGCGTCATCTAGTATTATTACATGTGAAAGTATCTGTTTGTTGATGTGTTGGTTTGTCCACAAAACTTAGCCCAGTTATTTTAAGTAATAGGAATTTAGTATCGCAAAACCGTAACGATACGCACTAGTGTAATCTGTGGGTGTAATAGAAGTTAAAATAATTATGTAAGTTTATTTTGATTTTATTTTTAATTTTATTTTTAATTTTATTAGGTGTAAGTGATGGTCCGTGACGTCGTGACCCTTGGGCCCCTCCTGAAAATCAGCGTTGCAGTATGTTAGGTAGGTATATACCTATCTCTCATGCTGTGGCACGAGCTGAGGAGGTGGCCCATTGACCGCACGTTTAATAATTTAAGTTTAATTTGTATCTGTATAACTTTAGTTATTGCTAAGTATTGTAGTGCTGTTCAATAAACTTTTATTTATTTATTTATTTAATTTTCCACAGCTAGGCAAAGGACTTACAATATGGACCTAAACAAAAAACCTTGATTTGGATTTGAAATATTGAAATGTTTTAAAATCACGACAATCAATGTCGCCCGCAAAGTTTGGCAATTTCTACGCTGTATGCTAGCTAGACTGTGGCGCGAGTACGTATCTCCCGACCGCCGGCCAACTTTTGATCCCCGACAAATTTTAAGGATTCCTTCGAGCGTTAATTAATTTATTGTAGCGGCCGATGTAGCCGCAAGAAAACTCAATTAATTTTAAAAGGGTTTTTGTGTTTTTTTACCGGCAATTCGCGGAAAGAAAGCTGGGTTCCGTAGCCAGCACAAAACTGGAGGTTCTTTGTAGCGGTCCCTTTTGATCGATTCGCCCCTGCACTGTGATTAGAGAGTAATGAATTTACCACCGCAGTTTCCTGAACGAAAATTCCTTGTTATGAACGATTTATTATTGAACGGCGCGGGCGTGCATGCAAAATAAACAATAAAACATGAAATATTCCTTAGAGTCTTTATACTACTTTTAGAAATAGTAATGTAAACCTAAATAATAGTATTCTGTGGCTCAATTATGCACTATTCAATTTGTTTATTGTCTTCTAAGTACATCGTACCGGAACGCTTAATCGCTTGGAGGCACGGCTGAAGCCTACCACCAGAGCAGAACAGGAAAATTCAGGAATTTTTAATTCCCAAATTGACACTGCTGGGGATCGAACTCAGAACCTTCCGCTTATAAGACAACAGCGTTCATCACTGTGCCAATGAGGTCATCAAAATATATATTATTTTATTGCACTGTTCTCTTTGTTTCAATCATATCAACATAAACATCATAAACAACGTAATTAAATAATAAAAATAAAATTAAAAACACACACACACACATACACATTCAGTGATGTAAAATGAAATAAAAAAATACTTAAGTGTTTCCCTCTTCTTTCCAGGTTGTCTACTCGAAGGAACCCGGCCGCCGCCCGATGTGCCGCCCCGCAACCCGACCATGTCCCGATTGAACGGCCGTATCACCGGCAACCCGGCCGATCTGGTCGACTTCGAACCCTCGTGTCTCGTGCGCACCCCGTCTGGGAACTTCTACGTGCCTTCAGGTAAGATAGATAAATTCTTTATTGCCACACAAACATAAAGATATAAAATAAACAAAGTGATAGTAATAGATATTCTTCATAAGGGATCACCCATAAAGTACGGCACACGTTAAGGGGGGTAGAGGGGGTCAACGAAGTGTGACATTGTGTGACAAGGGGTGGGAGGGGGTCCTAAGTTTCATGACGTCACATTACAAAATCTTATACATCTAAACATTAAAATGCCAAGTTTGATTTGAATATCTTACAACAGTGACAAGGACGGGGGAGGGGTCAAAAAATCACGAAATTAATGTGACGTACTTTATGGATGACCCCTAATGTGTGCGGAGGGTGCGAATCCTTACTTGGTTAGCATGGTAGACTATCGTCAAACTGGTCTCATTCTGAGACGAAACTCATGCTCAGTAACAACGTTGACTAGCTTAATAGAATGTAACAAATAACCATAAATCTAATCCAAAATCATCAAGTAGGAAACTAATAACTCTTATAAATTTTAAGGGGACTTACAAAAGAATCCGTCTATGGACTACAAATCAAATTCGTCGTGCAGTAGTCCAGGGAAACAAGAGAAAGGAACCTTAGAAAGGATGGACAGGAGTGACAGGCATCCCGCTTTCGGCGTGCCCGTGCCCGTCCTCCCCGTGAGGAATAACCTCAGGGCAACGCACTTCCCTCCAGCGGCATCCCGGTTCCACTTCAGGAAGGGCCTCTCTTCGAGATGTTCTTGGAAGTGTACTGCCATCGTGTTTATAGTCTTATTTGTCCTCCTTTTATCTATTGCTTCTTATATGTCAGGTACGTAGATTTCTTTAGATTAATCCTTATTATGTGAATCTCTCTCTGAAATTGGGACTATCCTGATTGCACTGTGATTTATTTGAATTTAAGAAAATAACAGCGTATCTGTTTTTTTGAACACATTTTTCATATATTTTCATAAAAACCTATGTACTGTTCAGGATTTTTGCATGAAATCATTTGATTTGTGTAAACTTATTTTTATTTTCTTCCACAGCATCCTATTTTACTGACAACTGGTCATATCAAAACGCAAAACCCTGTTCAGTATTAGTTGGAGATACAACGGATAAGTTCCCAGCATCGAAAGCAACGACAGTCGAGTCGGCTAACAAGTCTTTAGCGAGACCGCACCAAAGCTCGACGTCGTCTGCCTCAGGTAAAGGGGAAAATCACTCGCGCCCTCGTAGAAGTGTAGATGGGCATGCTTCTTTACCTTCTGTTTCTGCCACGGATTATTTTACTGTAGATGTGCATGAATTAATCACTTCACCTTCTGTGACCACTAGTAGCTTAGTGCATGGTGTGTCCACGGAGGAGACTGAACAGCAAACGGAAGTCGCAATGGTTTCTTATGACGCTTCTGTGCCTAGCAGTGTGGGTGTTTCGGTTAATACTGGTGATCTAACAATTAATAACACAACGCTTGTACAAATAACGACACCCTTGCAAAATAACGATCAAACTAAGACAACGCGGGATACTACTAAAACAATGACATCAACAACATCCAAATATGAATCCAAAATTAAAACAGAAAGGAGAGTGGAACAACCCACCGAAATTGAGTTGACAAACAAAAATAAAATCGCTTATGATCCAGAAGATATGCAAGGCGATTCATTTCCTTCGATTTACTCATATGGTGTTCAAAAACTTCTGTATTTAAAACTATTAGCAAAACTAAACGAAGTTAATGAGGAACTCCATATTTTTCCTAACGACCCCAATGAATTGTCAGCTGATCCTAAAAAATACCATTACGAAAGAGATCGCAGCACTCCTATTAATATCAGGACAAATACTCCAACCACCTCTCCGCCAACTTCACATTTCACATCAGGAGTAGAACAAGTTACAAACTCCAGTTTTACTGAAAAAGTAACAAATCCATCGACATCAAATCCAATTTTTTTCACCACACATAACGCTAATCCCAAAGATGAGCATGTTGTTGAAATAATACAGTCTTCACAAAGTGTCACTAACTCAACAAATATTGTAAATACTAGCACTGTAACTGAAACTACTACAACAAGTGAGCCTTCAACCCTAAATATTGCTACAGAACCAAAAAGTACAGAGACAGTACCAAGCGCTAAACATGTGTTGATTAATCTAACTATATCTTCAGATGATGCTAATAATGAATCGTATAAGCCACTATATTCATTGACTGTAATGGTTCCTACTATGGGTGATAGTAATGAAATCCCCACTGTTAAGATAACCCCAATGGAGGCCGAACCAACTTTGCCTACCAATTTTAATAAACCGGTGACAATTGAGAATTCGCCAAAGACTACAAAGACCTTAGCAAATACAGAAAATTTGGGAGGAAGTTGCAAATGTTCATGCCCTGTATGTGATGCTATTGTTACTACGGATGATTTCTATGATGAATATGTGGAAAAAACAACTGCTCCTAATAAACCTTCATCTGGACTCATGGCAGAATCAACGCCAGCTTATAATAGCACAAACATAACATCAGATGTTCCAATAATGAGTACTACGGATCTCACCACAGCTAGAGAGCTTACAGAGACATCTGTAGATGATTCGTCAACGACAGAAAGTGCTACAGATATTTCAACAATATCTACTACAGATGCAACGACTCTAGATTCTGCAGAATCCAGCAATTTTGATGACTTGACAACAACGGGATCATCGGACAGTTGTACAACTACATTAGCTCCAAAATGCATATGCCCCAAAGTAAAGCCTCCGCCAATACTTATATTGGAAGGTGAGGTCTCAAAAATTTGCGTTCTGATAATTTACTAACGATCGCCAAATCATTTTCTTTCGGGTC
The DNA here is from genome assembly GCA_964035005.1 of Erebia palarica. Classification (NCBI taxonomy): domain Eukaryota; kingdom Metazoa; phylum Arthropoda; class Insecta; order Lepidoptera; family Nymphalidae; genus Erebia; species Erebia palarica. The sequence goes on from OZ035989.1 coordinate 18,775,218, forward strand.
TTCTCAAGCATTGGTGTTTAACGTACTAACCCGCATGCCCATCTAAAAACTTGTAGAATACTTTTAGCTACTGTATCTATACTTTGCATGTGCCTAGTATGTATATAGTTTCTTGTAATTTTGACAAATTTAAAGTTAAATCGAGTCGTTCGTGGTTTTTTGCTACAATATAGAATCTAGCTCATCACATTGCATGGTTTGATACAAAAATATTGCTTCTAATATTTTTGTTACTTCCCCCTATTCGTGATGTTAATACAATTTTTATATTATAGGTGCGCGCACATTCCCCGCGCAATCGTTCCCTCCCGATGGAACAACGTTTAAGCAAATTACTTTAGGTGAAAAATTATCAAAAGAAATCCCTCCATATAGTTACTGGAATATGCAGTTTTATCAATCGGAAGCTGCTTACGTGAAATTCGACTACATGATACCCAGGGGGGCGTCCATAGGTGTTTATGCAAGACGGAACGCTCTACCGACGCATACTCAATATCACTTCTTAGAAGTCCTAAGCGGATTCAAAGCTCGAACTACGAGGGCTTCACATGTAAGTATTTGAGTCGTAGAAATAAATTCTGCTAATACCCACTGGATCGACGAATCGGACGTCGCTTTAAGCCTTTTGTTTGAACTTACTTTTATGCAATTTCCGTTAATCTTTCTCGTCCCTCGTTTGTTTCCGGTATCTGAACAGTGCCTTTTTGTTATTTTAAAGTTATAGAATAAACTAGAAGCTTGAGAATTTCTTACTAAAGTAATATAATATTTTAGCCGATAACTAAGACCGATGATCTAACAGCACCCTCTATTTCAAAAAGATGACTCAAGTATTGTCGCCCATACAGATTACAGTTTCCAACTCTTTGCTTTTTGTTGGATTTAGACTAACCTGTAAATTTTCAAACAGCCGTCCGTAAAGAAGGAAGTAACCCACTACATGGAGCAAGGTCACTGGTTTCTCTCTGTGTACAACGACGACGGGGATCCTCAGGAGATTTCCTTCATAGCCATGGTCGCTGATGACATGACGCACAACTGTCCAAACGGCTGCTCCGGGAAAGGGGAGTGTCTGATGGGACACTGTCAGTGTCAACCAGGTTTTGGAGGAGACGATTGCAGTGAGAGTGAGTATATTTGCCAGTTACTAGTATCATAAAACTGTAAAGTTCGACAAACTTATCTGACCCGGTCACAGCGTCGCTAGTATCTATGAAAAAAAAAACAAGTGTGTGTGATCAATTCACACACGGCAGAAGTGAAACTTCAAAAAGTAGCCTACGAGAGAATGAGATAAATATAACTTGTATTCTATCTCATTCTCTCGCAGGCTAAATCCTATTAGCTTGAATATATTTGTAGTTTGTCTCTTTTTGGTGTCGCTTTTTCGTTTCATCGAATTTATTTATCGTTTGAATCGTTGTGATTCAAATCACAACGATTCTAAAGAAGTCTCACTTTAATAAACAGGCATAAAAATTAGTTCCAATTTTGGTCACCGGTTCAGATAAGTATGCGGGACTATAAAACCATATAGACCACAGTAAACTAGTACAAACCACAATAAACAGATTTGTATCTGTTTACTGTAATAAAACTTTACGAAAGAAAAAATGCGAGCCGAATTTAGAACCTTCTCCTTTTATCAAAAATCGGTAAAATAGAAAGATCGTGTAAGAGACATAAAACTCCACTGTTTTACTGTTTTTGAAGGTCAAAAATATAAGTACATTGTTATTAAATTAATCAAAGTACTTACATAAAAAAGAACTTGATATAATCCGCAGTAATAAGTACTTTTTTATTACGAATAATTGGACCAAGGTTTTTTAACCTTTACCCTTCTCTACAATGAGTTCTTTCTTACCTTTAGATGGCAATTAATTTGTAGTGTTGCGTCGTAGTGGAAATCTACTAACAACAATAATCCTTAAAAATAATATTATATTGTTATTTTAATATTACCTATTATGAATTATTTTCAAGAATTTTAGCTGTTAGCAAATCTTTAAAGGATATTTATATTTACGCTTGATCTTGGATGATGATGATGATGCCCGCGATTTTTTTGATTCCCGCTGGAGCTCTTTAATTTTCTGGGTTAAAAAGTAGCCTTGTCGAAGGACATATAGTTATAGTTACTCCCCGGGATACAACTTATCCCTATAAGAAATTTCAACAAAATCAGATGAACCGTGAAAGCGTAGCAGACGGACAGACAGACACACTTTCCATTTATAATAATAAGTATGGATTATAATTTCATTGTCTACAAGGAAATCGCGTACGTATCTACTCATAGATTAGAGGAATTATTCCAGAGTTCAAATTGCCATAATTCATTTTCAGGTGTATGCCCAGTGTTGTGCAGCCAAAGAGGAGAGTACATCAACGGAGAATGCCAATGCAACCCTGGATGGAAAGGCAAAGAGTGTTCTTTACGTCACGACGAATGCGAAGTGCCCGACTGCAATGGACATGGCCACTGCGTTAACGGCAAATGTTCCTGCGTGAGAGGTTACAAAGGGAAATTCTGCGAAGAGATCGACTGTCCTCACCCAACTTGTTCAGGCCACGGATTTTGTATTGAAGGAGCTTGTGTGTGCAAGAAAGGATGGAAAGGTCTGGATTGTGCTACGATGGATAAAGATGCTCTCCAATGCTTGCCCGATTGCTCAGGACATGGCACGTTCGATGTGGACACTCAAACTTGCACGTGTCACGCAAGGTGGTCTGGCGATGACTGTTCTAAAGGTGAGATTTATATTTGCTCAGTTCTAGTAAACAAATTAAATTTTACTTCTGTGCATCTTCTTATTCCTAATTTAGTCAAAGAAGAAAGGAATAGTCCTGTAAAATTTGTTAAAGTTTTGACGTTTTCTACAACTATAATAATGGAGGTATAAGAAGGACGTTATATCCAACACTAAGTTTATGGAACACCAAGCACTAGATTAGAAGAGATAACGGAGCAAGGCGTCCTTATCCTATAAGGATTACCTCATACCTACCTAGACCAAATCAGGATAAATTAGAATTACCATTTTCTTACTGCAGACGATTAGCATTCCGCAGTCCGCAGTTTTGAAAAGTGTGTGTAGCCACCATCACCACCACTACAGCCCATTAACGTCCCACTGCTGGCCACAGGCCTCTACTCTCATTAGGGAATTAGTGCTTAGACCCACCACGCTGCTCAAATGCGGGTTGGCGGGTTTAACGACTATTATCAGTTTAGTGATAATAACCGGGACCGACGGCTTAACGTGCTCTCTGAGGCACGGGGGTGGAACATAGCCAACTTCCTAACTGCGGGCTAGTACGAAGAATTTTTAGACAGAAAACCCAATACTTAATTATGGGTATATGGTATAAAAAACTATATTGTTTTTTGCAGAGGTATGCGATCTGGATTGCGGTCCACACGGCAGATGCGTCGGGGAATCCTGCGTTTGCGATTCAAGTTGGACAGGCGAATTCTGCACATCCAAACTATGCGATGCGAGATGCAGTGACCACGGCCAATGTAAAAATGGTACTTGTCTCTGCGTGTCTGGTTGGAATGGACGACATTGCACACTGGAAGGTTGTCCAAGAGGATGTGCCGGGCACGGTCAGTGCAGGGTGGCGAATGATGGACATTGGGAGTGTAAATGCTTCGATGGATGGGACGGGCCGGACTGCACTACATTGAAAGAACAAGTTTGCGATGATTCCAAAGATAATGATAAAGGTGAGAGTTACCTTCTGTCTTAGATTATGTTATATTATTATGATCTAAAATTATGTTTTGACGACCTCTCTGGCGCAGTGTTGAGTGCTGTTTTCTTAACGTAGGAGGTCCTGGGTTCGAGTCCCGGCTGGGTCAATTTGGGGAATTATAATTTCAAAAAAGTCTTTTGGTCTGGTCTGGCTTCGGCCGTGGCTCGTTACCACCCTACCGCCAAGAGATTTAGGGTTCCGATACGATGCCGTGTAGAAACCGACTAGGGGTATAAGTTTATTAAAACTGCCATATCCATAACACGTAAGTCCCGCTACCATCTTCGATTACTGCCTCATCACTACCATCAGGTGAGATCGCAGTCAAGGGCTAACTTGTTCTGGAATAAAAAAAAGGTACTGATGATTTCACTTTACACTTTACTTTACAGAGTACTTTACTTACTTACTGAGTTGCTTTATTCTTACCTATTCTGTGGGTACCTAGTGGGAGATTTTCTTCGCACTGGATCGCGACAACGTTGACCACGATTTGTATGGAACTGTCAAGCGATTGATAGCTATCATTTGATCAATTTTCCATGAGTTGTCGCGATCGAATGCGTAAAAAAACTTCCGAGTGGCCTGCATATATCTACTTCAATGATATATCCGTTCACCAAATGATTTTCTAATGTGTTATTATTCCTTCGCATATAGACGGCTTAGTAGACTGTGAAGACCCAGAATGCTGTCAAAGCGCCGCGTGTAAAGGAAGCCAGCTATGCGTCTCCTCGCCGAAACCAACGGACATCCTCCTCAGGAAGCAGCCCCCAGCGATAACCGCGTCCTTCTTCGAAAGAATGAAATTTCTCATCGACGAGGGTAGCCTTCAAAACTACGCTAAACAGGAAACCTTTAACGAAAGGTACGCATTAAATGTTCGGTGTCAGATTAGACTTAAGGCGGCCATTAGACGATCAATTTAGCGTTAAATCAGTTTATTACCCTGCCCCTCGATTGTGTAAGGAAATCGTAATCGTAATCGTTTGTCAAACGAATCATTCGACCTGTTTGAGGAGTTCATAGATGCCTGCACGTCAAAAAGCGTATATGAACTCTTTAAGTAGTTCGAGTAATACGTTTTAAGTTGTCAAATGATTACGTTTTGCTTAGTCAATCGGGGCAATTGGGACGGTTAGATTGATAGAATGGACAATCGTATTAATCCAAGATCAGGGATGAAACTCACGCCGCATTGATTGACTAATAGCCGTTTATGATTATTGTTAAACGATCACTTGATGGTATTTCGTATCCATCAACTGATCCTCAATGTTATATTATGATTTTGAAACAAATAAATATCTATTATATAAGATACGCAATGTTGTGCCCCAGTCGATCCCTCGTTTTATTTATATAAGAGTGTTTTCACGTTCTTTTCTGTTTTCCACATGTTCAAGATTAACGTTTATGTTTTAACGCCAATTGATAACTCGATTAACCACACACATTCTGTTTGACACAATCTCTAAACTAAACTAAAATGACAGCATTAAAAATATTGCTAACCCTTTCTTAAAACTCTGCAGAAAGGGAGAAAACTAGATTTGAGGGTATCGTTTTAGTTTAGAGGTTGTGTTATACAGAATTGGTCACAAATATCTACCTAATGTTGTCTAACAAAAACTGGCACTTGCATGTTATTTTTGTTTAAAAATATCATTTGATCTTGATTACTAACATGTTCTAATTTATTAATTTCTTCTTCTTTAACGATGTCGTATCCAATGATACTCATTCTATGTAATTTCTCGTCTTTCCGCTGCGCAGTATGTTTTGGAATCACTTCAATACGAGGTAAGAAATAGAATGAAATTTAGGTAGGAGTGTGTGTGCCCATATCATATTATCTAGATAAACTTGTATTAGATATATACTTTATGTATGGGTATCTCTATATCCTAATAATTACCGACATATTTGTACAAGTATAGTTGTGTGCATGATGTTTTACGTAGTATATTCGTTTATATATTCTTGTCCTGTGAGTTTTGTGTTTCGCTTTTTATATAAATGTCCAAAATATCTAACATTTACGTAGTATTTTAAATAAAGTTGTGGTAGTCTTCACAAAATTGTAGAAATGGTGATGGGTTTTGGGTTCATAATTTATTTAGATACGAGGACATCGTATACTATTTTAATAACACAAAACACACATATGTAGATATGAACTATATATGTAACACAGTGTAACACAATTTATTTGATTCTTCTTCTACACAAAAGATCCTTTTTAAATTATATAGTACTAGTTATTAAATTCCTTATTATACTTCCCTGTTTCTTAATTCATAGATAGCGATAGTCTTCGTCTACTTTTAAACCACCTGATACATACGAGTTTAATCCTTTCTTTAAACCTTTTAAATTATTATTAGTAGTAGCTTAAACCGAATTCAATATTACACAAATCTTTTCCTACTTTTCCAGTACCAACATTGACATCGTCTTTATCGAGATTTATTCCATTTTCAGCCGTTCCGCCGTCATAAGGGGTAGGGTGGTCACTTCTCTGGGTTCCGGTTTGGTCGGAGTAAGGGTGTCCACTTCTACGCCCTTGGAAGGGTTTACGTTAACGAGGGAGGACGGTTGGTTCGACCTGTTAGTGAACGGAGGAGGGGCTGTTACTCTTCACTTCGGAAGAGCGCCCTTCAAGCGATCTACGCAGGTTGTGTTCGTGCCTTGGAATGAGGTGAGTCTAAAAACTTATATGACCCCTTTAAGTGATACCTTTTATTGTACAGTTTACACGTTATACGTTGGTACAGTTACGAACATTCTGAGAGGAGATTTGGGCGCTGTAGTAGGTCGACGATGGGTTATAATGACGATCATGATGATAGTAATATCTATGACCTCTATTATTCTACTTACTTTTTACTTTACTTTATGTACAACATCTGACCCGGTGACAACGTCGCTAGTAAATATATATTAAAAATAAAATAAAAACCAAAAATAAAACAGGCATAACAATTACTTTCAGTCAATTAGTTCAGTCAGCCAAAATTGGAACAATTTTTTTTGCCTTTTTAGTTTGTTTTTATTTTTCATAATAAACTTAAACTAGTGACGCTGTCACCGGGCCAGATAAGTTTGACGTACTATATATGTACGCAGACTGCGAAATACTCGCAACTCGAGGTTAAAACTCGTATGCAAGTTGTTCTTGCAAACTTGTACTGTTTTGAATCAACTGCAGTTGGATGGTAACGAAACAATTCAAATGAAGATGAACGAAGAAGAACTGAGTAAAGATCAATATCTTTGTTATTTTGACTCATTCTTCGTCAAAGCAAAGCAAATACTTGCCTCGCTAAGATTCTGTCCTAAATAGCTCTTTACTCGATTTCAAAGTCATTGACCGAGCGAAGCGAAGGTCTCTGAGTCTACTTGAGTGAATTTGCACTTGTCCGTCCGTCCGTCCGTCCGTCTGTCAGAGCCTTCTTCTGAATTACAGAACGTAAATACTTCAAATTTAAATATAATATGTAAACCAATGGCCTCCAGCCAAATACGGCTTAAAAAGTTATATATATCTTTATTTCAGGGGGGCTCTCATAGAAGCGAATGTGAAGTAAAATATATTTTATAGCCTTACATAGGGTTGCGGTATATCATTTTAAAGATAATTAGGAATAGAGTCCAAAAAACTTTTTATTAAATTTTTCCCCTAAAATTGAGTAAATTTATGGGGCTTTCAAATTGAAGATTTACTAACGTCCAAAGTTAACCTCAGAACTATCAATGTTCTGAAAGGCTGAGCCTGAAACTTGATCAGTTATTTGAATGATATCCTGTACTTGAACAACAAATACTAAAATTTGATAAATATTATAAGGAAACGAAATAATTTCATTTTTAATGAGCTTCAGTATTTTTAATAGAACTTCACAATGATGTCAATAGATGGCGCTCTGTAAACGTTTATTCGTTTCTTCAATACCTCTTTAGCTCTTTTGCGTCTAATTTTAAAAGTTAAATTTATATATTATCTTACGAATACCGCGAGGTCTCAGTTCGGGGCGAACCCCTAGTATTTTTTAATTCAAATAAACTTATTATAATTGCTTTTGAATCCTCGATTGAATCTACCACTGAAGAACCACGCGAAGAACCAGCAAGAAACTCGGTGGTTGCTCTTTTTAAAGAAAATATTCACAAGTACATCAATGTGTTTTAAAAAAATGGTCCTATACAATTGATGACAAGTTGAACTAAGTAACTTACTTAATTTCTTTTCAAATTCCAAGATCCTCGCTAAACTCATTCACATACTAAGGACAGTAGCCTTAAGATAATTAAACTAGCATCAATCGTTGTTCTAAGTCTAGTCTCAATTGGTTATTGAATTTATGGTATTCTTGTTGCAACAATGGATTTCGGCCAATACCGATAGAGTGTCAATCAGAGGTGATTGCAATCGTCACGCTGTAGCATTAATTTTATACGTCATAAGACGCCTTATTTCAGTTTTTCGAGTATTTCCCCTAAGCTCAAAATATCTGTACAATATCGTAACAAAATTCTTTCCAGGTTGTGATAATCGATGAAGTAGTGATGACAACGTTGGATGACAAGGGCGGCATGGGGCCTCCTCAAGCTTGCCTCGCTCACGACTACGACGCCATGAAACCCGTAGTCCTGGCCACGTGGAAGCATGGCTTTCAGGGTGCTTGCCCTGATAAGAGCGCTATACTAGCTGAATCTCAGGTAAAGATATTGAATAATCTGAAAAAAGTATATAATCCTTAATACAGAGATGTTTTGTATCGCATTGTCTCTATTTATTAGCAAAGCAGATATATACATTATAAGCCATTTCAACATGTGAATTTGAGAAATCACCATTTTGCACTCATTGGAAACGAAATGCCCGTCATTTCAAAGCTCCAAAGCTTGGAAAATAGGCGCAAATGCTATTGCATGCTATTGCTATTGGTGCCTTCTGTGATCTGTCCAAGGCATTTGATTGTGTTGATCATAAAACTTTATTGCTGAAATTAAGCCACTATGGCATCAGAAATGTTGCACTCGATCTCATTGCTTCTTACCTAAACGATAGAACTCAGAGGGTATGCGTAAACCACGTGAAATCAGAGGGCTCAACTGCATTAATGGGTGTCCCACAAGGCTCGATCTTGGGTCCTTTTCTATTTTTGGTGTATATAAATGATTTACCATACCATGCCAACAATGTCTGTGACATTGTATTGTTTGCTGACGACACATCACTTATTTTTAAAGTGGATAGAAGTAAGGACAATTTTGACGATGTAAACAATGCAATATCACTCGACCTTGACCTTGGATAATAAGCTTCAATGGGGCGCTCATATAGAGACAATAGCGCGAAAACTTAGCTCAGCTGCTTTTGCTGTCAGGAAAATTAGACATTTTACCGATATCGAAACGGCTAGACTTGTCTACTTTGCTTACTTCCACATGTCTTACGGCATTTTATTGTGGGGCAGAGCAGCTGATATCCAATCTTACCAAAGAGTCTTAACATTTCATAAGTGACACAAGTTGTCCTACATGAAATAAATAAATCATTTATCATTTATCAAAGTTGCCGGTATATTGGTATTCTACAGGATATATTTTGGAGTGTGTGGTCAAGAACTATTCTATCTGATTCCTTCAACACCCTGCACCCTTACGTAGTCAAAATTCCATAGGCACGTACAAACTTTTAAGCTACAAAGCGATTCGTTCCTTATTTGAACCGCTGGAATATGCAATGCCCTTCTGGCTTCGGGTCTGATAGAGCTAGCCTATAAATTAAAATAAAGTCTTAAAAGTAAAAAAGTAAAGTCTGAACCTTAAATTATCAATTAAGACAATTATTTCTTTCAATATCAATATTCGTGTATTTAACCCTCCAAGTTTTATCTTCCAGGTGGTCCAAGAAAGCCTCCAAATCCCAGGAACGGGACTCAACTTAGTTTATCACAGCTCGAGAGCAGCAGGATACCTCTCCACAATACAACTGCAACTCACTCCTGAGAAAGTTCCAGCAACTTTGGCTCTCATACATCTGAGAATTACCATCGAAGGCATTCTCTTCGAGAAGATCTTTGAGGCAGATCCCGTTATCAAATTCACATATCCATGGAATAGACTGAATGTTTATAGGCAAAGGGTATATGGTGTGACGACGGCGTTAGTTAAAGTTGGGTACCAGTACACAGACTGTAAGGACATTATCTGGAATGTGCAGACGACGAAATTGAGCGGCCACGACATGAGTATTTCTGATGTTGGTGGATGGAATCTGGATATACATCACAGATACAATTTCCATGAAGGTAATTGGCAGTAATTAATATTTATAAGTAAAAATCAATAGCAGAAATGTATGTTCTCGCATCACTTTCGAACGGCTTGAACGATTCCGATGGATTTATTTGAGTGCGTTTGTGTGGGTCTCGAGATTGTTTATATTCACAATTGTAACCGGTAGGTGGCGCTGTAATCAGGTACATGTTCAGAGCAGGACAACTTCTGCCATTTTAAACGCTTTTATTGCAGTATCCCGTCATTTATTAATTTTTACTGTTAATTTTCAAACACCATCATAAATTCGAAGAAGGTTATTCAGAAATTTAGTTAATTCATCCATTACGTTAGTTACCGTTTCTCATGTTTTTTTTTCATTTCATTCTAGGGCAGTAGTATAAAATTATAGTAGTTATGGCAGCTGATCAGCTAATCATGTTATAGACAGCTGATAGACACTTGTCTATTAGCTGTCTATAACATAATTTCCATTTCATTGATTGTCGCACTCCTTTTTTCCAGGCATACTCCAAAAGGGTGACGGAACTAACATCTACCTCAAGCACAAGCCTCGCCTCATCATCACCGCCATGGGCGACGGGCGCCAACGAGGTCTGGACTGCGGGAACGACTGTTCCGGTCCCGCAGTCAAACAGAGACTCCTCGCTCCAGTGGCGCTGATTTCAGCTCCTGATGGTTCCATCTTCGTGGGCGACTTCAATCTTGTTAGGAAGATCAATACTGATGGCACTGTCCGGACTGTTGTCAAATTGAAGTAAGTAGTTTTGTTTGATGCGACGCTAAGCTATTAATGTTACATGTAAATTACCAAGGCTATTTTATCAAGATACTGTCCGTTGAAGATTCAAAGAACATTTAAAAGCCTGTTGGAATTTCAAGAATTTTTTCCCTTTCTCATTCTGAGAGCAGACTATATATAGTGTTCAGTGTTGAGTCGACAATGGGTTGAAGTTATGATGAGTGAGAATTCTTTTCAATCATTTTCAATTTATAAATCATAAATCGAAGTCTCTATCACACACAATAGCGACTCACGCCAATATCCACCTATGCTATGTTACGATATACACAATCGAAATATTATTATTATTATTTCTTTTTGCAGTGCTACGCGAGTCTCCTACCGATACCACATGGCTCTGTCACCGTTAGACGGAACGCTTTACATCTCAGATCCTGAATCCCATCAAATTATCAAAGTTCGTAACACAGATGACTTTAGCGACCCCGAAAGGAACTGGGAAACCGTTGTAGGATCTGGTGAGAGGTGTCTCCCTGGAGATGAAGCGCATTGTGGAGACGGAGCTTTGGCGAGAGACGCAAAATTAGCGTATCCTAAAGGTGTAGCTGTTTCCATAGACAATGTCTTATACTTTGCTGATGGTACAAATATAAGAATGGTAGATAGGGATGGAATAATCACAACAGTCATTGGAAATCATATGCATAGAGCTCATTGGAAGCCGATACCGTGCGAAGGAACGTTAAGCGTAGAAGAAGTTCATTTGAGATGGCCAACTGAACTCGCTATCAATCCACTTGATAACAGCTTGCACATAATCGACGATCACATGATTCTGCAAATGGCACCTGATGGAAGAGTTAAAGTCATTGCTGGCAGACCGCTTCACTGCCCATCACCTTTGACAGGCTATGATATGGAATTAGCCACTTACGCTACACTTGTTATGCCACAAAGTATTGGATTCGGTGCTGCTGGTGATTTGTATGTAGCGGAAAGTGATTCCCAAAGGATCAATAGAGTAAGGCTTATCACCACTGATGGAAAGATTTCTCTGTACGCTGGTGCTGAATCAAAATGCAATTGCTTAGAAAGAGGCTGTGATTGTTTCGAAGCCGACCATTTCTTAGCCTCCAACTCTAAATTCAATACTATTTCAGCAGTAACTGTCAGTCCAGACGGAATTGTGCACATAGCAGACCAAGCCAATTATAGGATTCGATCTGTCATGGCAAGCATTCCTGATGCAAGCGGTGTAAGAGAATACGAGATTTACGCACCAGACACGCAAGAAACTTACATATTCAATAGATTCGGTCAGCATGTTATGACCAAAAATATTCTCACCGGCGAAAATAACTACGTATTCACGTACACAGTTAACACTAGCAATGGAAAACTGAGCACTGTCACTGACGCCGCTGGTAACAAAGTCTTCCTGTTACGTGACTACTCAAGCCTTGTGAATTCAATTGAGAACACCAAGGGTCAGAAATGTAGACTAAAAATGTCAAGAATGAAAATGCTCCAAGAATTGCGAACGCCTGACAACTTTAATATGACTTTCGATTATCATGGTACAACAGGATTGCTCAAAGCAAAGTACGACAGCACCGGTAGAAGTTATATTTACAAATACGATGAGTTTGGTAGATTGACTTCAGCGGTTACTCCTACTGGAAGAATAATCAATCTTACGTTCGATTTAAGTTTGAAAGGTGCAACTGTCCTTGTAAGTGAAAACAACAGGAAACCGGTTTCGATACTAATAAAGGGTTCATCAGTAAATACAAAGGTTGGAGAAGCCGAGACGAAGACAATAATCTCAACTGACGGAAGTATATCATCTAGCATGCCATGGGGTCATATTATATCAACCGATACCGTTCCGTACACCATTCTCTCGGAAATTGATCCTATATTAGGTGAAAGCTATCCTGTACCAGCTAAACAGAGAACTGAAGTTGGTGGTGATTTGGCAAACCGATTCGAGTGGCGCTACTTCTTACGAAGACTTCAATCAAATAAGGGAAAGAGTAGCAAAGCGGTCGCACAAATCGGTCGTAAACTACGAGTGAATGGAGAAAATCTACTAACCCTCGAATATGACAGAGACACGTCTACTGTTGCAGTGTTTATGGATGACAAAGTAGAACTCCTGAATGTCACCTACGACAGAATGGCAAGGCCGATAAAATGGGGACCTAGAAGCGGCATTTTCGCTGAAGTGGAACTTGACTACGACAGATTCAATAGACTTACCAGTTGGCGTTGGGGTGAATTGAATGAGACGTACGGATACGATAGAGCTGGAAGATTGCACGAAATTCGTAACGGAGACGGTTCTTCTTTGGCTTACTCCTTTAGAGATATGTTCACAAGCTTGCCGCTAAAGGTTACGACTCCTAGAGGTAGTGACTATCTTCTCGATTATGATGACTCTGGCGCGCTCCAAAACCTCACTACACCGAGAGGTCACATCCATACGTTCGCTCTAATGACATCTTTAGGCTATTTCAAGTACCAGTACTTCTCACCAATGAATAGACATCCCTACGAAATTTTGTATAACGACGATGGACACATTTTAGCGAAAATATTCCCTCATCAATCTGGCAAAATCCTTTACGTCTACGATAGTACTGGAAAACTAGAGACCATACTCGCCGGAGCTTCAGCTATTCGATATGTATACCACGAAAACACTCATCTTGTGAAAAATGTAGAAATATCCGACCCAGATTACGAACTGCGACAGGACTATAAGTACCATGCGGGTATTCTAAAAGACGAGAAGATGAAATTCAACTCCAAGAGTGGTCTCAACAACGCTCATTTCAAATATCAATACGATGGCAATGCACGGCTTTCTACAATTGATATGAACATCAATAGCAAGGAAATGCCACAACTAAGATTGAAGTACAACCAGAACCTAGGTATCCTGGAGGGTGTGAGCGATTTAAGAATCTACAGAAACACATTCAATCGTTCAGTAATGCAAGACACTAGCAAACAATACTTCACGATTACCGATTACGATAATCACGGCAGAATCAAAACTGTTCTGATGAACATCAAATCGTTCGACGTATTCCGTCTCGAACTGGAATATGATGTAAGGAATCGAATTAAATCGAAGAAGATGATGATTGGCGACACATCGTCCAACGAACGAATCAGTTACAATTACGATGGACACCTCATGGAAGTGGTCGGATCCGAAGACGATTGGAAATACGTTTTTGATGAGAACGGCAACATCATAGGTATTATAGAGCATGGAGAGAAGCGCTACCTCGGTTACGATATCGGCGATAGAGTTGTCCAATACGGCGACATTGAATTCAGCAGCTACGATGGTCGGGGCTTCGTTATAAGGCGAGGAGAACAAAAATACCGATATAATTCTCGGGGGCAATTCGTTCATGCATTTGAAAGGGATAAGTTCCAGATGTGGTACTATTATGACGATAGGAACAGACTGGTCGCTTGGAAGGACGATAAAGACAACATCACGCAATTCTTTTACACAAACCCTCAAACACCGAATCTCATCACGCACATGCATTACCCGAAGACAGAAAAGACGATCCGATTCTTGTACGATCAAAGAGATTTCCTAACTTGCATAGAAACTGAGGATCAACGTTTCTATGTAGCTACAGATCATAACGGATCGCCTCTGGTCATATTTGACGTGAACGGTGAAATCATCAAAGAAATTAAACGCAGCCCATTCGGAAAGATCGTCAAAGATACTAACCCAGGGTTCTACTTACCCGTAGACTTCCAAGGCGGTATATTTGACTTCAATACTAACTTAGTATACTTAGAAAATCGCTTGTATGACCCGGTCGTTGGGCAATGGATGACCCCCAGCTGGGAACATTTAGCAACCAAATTGACTATGCCTACAGACATTTTCATATACAGATTCAGAAATAATGACCCTATAAACCGAGAGCAGAATGTTCCATATATGACCAGTTTGTCCAGCTGGCTTCAATTGTACGGTTACGACTTGAACAAGATGATGGGAGCTAAATACATAACTGATATGATATTCCAACCGAAGACATCAGTGACGGCGCCTCAACTCGCTCCTGACTTTGGTGTTATGTCTGGTCTTCAATGTATCATTGAAAAGGTAAGACATTTCGTTACCAATATAAATATTATACGATATAAAATTAGTTTTCTACTGAAAACATAAATTCTATAATAAATTCAATGAGTTCTTCGTCCTCAACCACTTTTCTAAGTTCAGTGTGCCTTTTTGCAAATGTCTTGCCCGATTTTACACTATTTTTGATCTCCACTTTACAAAAAAGATTTATTGCTTGTAGGTGAACGACAAACTATCACACATCGAATTTGTACCAACACCTCTACTAAAAATGGAGCCAATTACAAGAAATCTCCTCCCAAGAGTCTCCTACAAACGGGGTGTTTTCGGCGAGGGTGTTCTCATATCCAGAGTGGATGGAAAAGCCTTCATAAGCGTTGCTGATGGCGCCAACAGCGTAGTAGAAGATGTCATAACAACCGTGTTCAACAATTCATACTTTTTGGATGTACACTTTAGTATACATGACCAAGATGTATTCTACTTCGTGAAAGATAATTCGCTGAAGATAAGAGACGATATGGAAGAGCTAAGACGGTTGTCTGGAAAGTTCAATGTATCGCAAGATGAGACGAACGATCAAGGATTAGAGGTAAATAATAGTTCACTTGTGTCTGCTTTCCAAATTTTAAAAATTGTTTGATAATACCCCTTAGGAGCCTAGATATTCGTCTCAATGTTTACAAGCTAAATATTCGTTTCATTATTTCAGGTTCGAGTTCATGCAGTCGGCAAAGGTTCTGCCCAAGCGGTGATAGTGTTGCGGTATGGAGTGGACCCGGCACAAGAACGAATCAAGCTGCTCAAGCACGCACATAAGCGAGCCGCCGCTCGAGCGTGGGAGAGAGAGAAGGCTCTGGTGGCCGCCGGCTGGGAGGGCCGAGGATCCTGGACTGAGGAGGAAAAGGAGGAACTCATTTCTCATGGCATAGTGGACGGATGGGCGGCCAGAGATGTGCACTCCGTGTCCAGATACCCTCAGTTGGCCGACGACCCTGCGAACATTGTTTTTGTCCGCGACGGCAGACGCAAACGGAGAAAGAGCGGCCGCGCGCGTCATCGCTCGTGACTTCGCTAATCGTGCCATTAAACCGCGCCATTTTACGTTTCGCGCCAAAACAAGATGGCGCTTGCGTTCGGATACGCGTAGGAAGTTTTATTTACAATTTTTATAGGACAGACGTTTTCTGGTGGACTATGTATGTGAAGTTCTTGTGATGGAAGTAGTGTAGACGCATTTAGGCTTCTATGGACTGATGAAAGGTTTCTACTGAGACGGAACTGCTAGCTTGGACTTGGGAAGCGGAAAAAACGTTACATTTGAATCTCTAGGGAGTAGGACACTTTTAGTTCGCTTAATCTTAGTGAAACATACTCTTTTTAAAAGCCTATGTTTATAATACACTCTCTTCATCGATCTTTAATGAATCTCTCTTGAAATAACTTACGACAGGGTAACGAGTCATTAAAAAACATTTAAACTAACGCTTAATAATGAACTGAGCATAATATTTTGAAAACTGAAAATACTCACTCTCGATCACAATTTACCTACTAATCAATTTTGATATTATTTAATTTTTTTTTTAATCCTATATACTTACGTACGCTTAGATTAATGTAATTTTTCACAAGAAAATCATGTATTCCTAACGTATTTTAGCCAAATATTTCTTTCGATTCCTACTTTTAGGTATTTGTAAATAGGTAATATTTTATTCTTGTAGTTGTTCCTTTTGTATTGTTAGGCCTAAGGTCCTTCTATTACTTCGCAATACTATACCTACTATTTAAGCAATAATTTTATATACTTTATCTAAGCATCTTACAATTATTCTATTGACCCAATATTTTAATTTTATTTATAGTTAGTATCTATAATATTCAGAGAATTTTCCATAATCACAAAAGTAGAAATATCTAGAAAAAAAATTCACCTAAGCATTCAAAACAATATGAAATATTTCTTATTACAATCGGTAGGTAGGTACTTAGGACATGTTTAACACATATTTTTAATTTTTGATTATAATCAGCAATTTTATTCATAGATTTATTAATGTTATGTTGTTTTTTTGACATTAAATACATGATCGCTAGTTAGAGCTTAAGTTTCCAGATAAGTAGGTACCTATACCAATTTTTTAAACTGCATAATAATTCGAAAATGAAGATTTTTACAAATTGTAATAATAAATACCTACCTTTATTCTATTTATTTACAAAAAGAAACTAATATTTTTATCCAAGAAAATAAGTAAGTAATTTTATTTATTTTTTCTGATTTTTTGATTGCCATGATGTTTCATAGTGTTTGCTTCATGTAACCCCTAACCAGTAAGTCCTTAAATAAATAGGAAAGATAAAAATAATTAAAAAGTAACGTGAATACGTAACACTCTGCGTGTGTTGTGCAATAAAAAACGAGCGGTAGTTTCCAGTAACTGACTAGGGTCAATACTTCTTGCTGACTTATCTCAGACTGTTTTTCCTACATTTCCCTTATATCTATTATTTATCTGCGGTCATTGTGCGCTCTGAATACCTGAAAAATTATAGTATGTACAATATGATTATGAAAGTGTTTATTATAAAATAGTATATTTAATTATAAAAGTATTCGTAATATGTATGCAATATACAGAGAATAGTATAAATTTAAAATGTATCTAACTCAATTGTATTGTAGATATTGCCTAACAACCGAGAAAATATATAATTTTTTTTCAAACGTCTGTGACCTCAATTTCTTTTGAATTATTGGTGTTTGTGCAAGTTGCTATAGTCGTAAGTCAGTAAGAAGAATATTATGTAAAAAAATGTAGATTTATTAGGGTATATTGTATGTCCATAAATGTGTCTCATTTAAATTGTGGTGTCTATTCCGTGTTAGAAGTATTAATTTAAATGCTAGATGACTGAGCGATTGGTGATAAGGCGTCGATATTTTTACGAGGAGTTTATAAAAAAATAAAAAAATCGGAATAAACTTTAATCTTCTACTCAGGGCCGAGACGGCCGACGCATGGTGATATTTTTGCAAAATGTGACTAAACAAAGCAATACATTGTAATTTAATACGTCTTACCTTTTATTTAGAGACTGTAAGGTGTATTTTTAATTTAATGTTTAAATATTAATATAATAATACAGTATATATTATAATAATTAACTATC
Organism: Erebia palarica; assembly: GCA_964035005.1. Lineage (NCBI taxonomy): Eukaryota > Metazoa > Arthropoda > Insecta > Lepidoptera > Nymphalidae > Erebia > Erebia palarica. The sequence continues at coordinate 18,793,343 of OZ035989.1, forward strand.
TATTGTGAATGTAGTTATTGATTTTGCGGTGATATATAATAGAGCATATAGTTATCTTTTTTATGATTGTATAAAGATTCTAATTTGTAAATAGGTACTTAAATGATGTAACGTGTAAAAAATATTGTACATATCTTTATGCTTGGTTTATTTATAAAGGAGTTAAGGTTTCTAGAATACAGAATTAATTGTACTTTAAATAACAGACGAGTCAAGTTGTCGATGCTATAGAACCTAGTCTGATCGGTTAATTAACTAACTACTTATTCTATTTATACCGAGAAAAACAAGCTGATTATATATATAAACTAAATATAAGTTTATAGAAAACAAAATTTCAGTTTTTGGAATATTTGAATGACTATCATAAATTTTTTAATTATTTAAACAATCGATCAGTAAACTCTCTTACGGTAGAAAACAGACGTGATACTTAAAATTTAAGAGCTCGTTAAATATTAACTGCCTGAATATTAAGCTTTAGTAGCTTGTTCAGTTATACATAGCTTTGTTTTCTTTCGAATGTCAAATTACTGATGATAGAAAGAAACAAATCGGTGTTAACTTTTCAATCACTCCAACGTTAAGAAGGCCGTAGTTTGACAGCATTCCATTAACAGGCAATTTAAGGATTAAGGTGGCCTTAAGTTTTAAGTAGCGTGTCAAAATTTTGCCGTCAGACTTTTACCTAGTAAAACATCAACAAACATACCATAGACTAAAATCTTCTAGACTATTTAGAGAGCTTCACGGATGCATGAAAACTGCATTTACATGTAGGAAAAAATCTCCGCTGCATTTAATTTGTATTATTGTAGATAATGGTGATTAGACCCCAATACTCTGTGTAAGTATAGTTAGTGCGCATTAATACATACAGCATAGACAAACAACGTTTCAAAAATTAACTTATTAAGAGCCCTATTCATTCTCAATAAGAGTAAATTTGGAAAGCATGAATCTACTTACGTTCTTTAAGCTAGACAAAGCAACGACAAAAAAAATATTAATTTTCAATACCAAATTCTGTTACTCTAATGTCAAATTTGTATGCAATTTCCTACCTCTTTCAACCATAGGTGGGAGGTACCGTAGGTACCTCTAAGCGCTACAACTGGGTATTTGACAAGTATTCAAATTGATTATGTTTTAGTGATTATTAAATAGAGGATCTCCCAAAAGTCTTGATATCCGCGTCCCCTGTATTTTGAATAACTTTTAACTATCGATTAAAGTAAAAAAGTGCGTCGAACTTTGATGACGTTACTATTCAATATTTTACACAAAGTCCCATACTAAGAACGCGTTTTGACGTTTGAAAAAAAGTTGCTGATTTGACTAGTTGTCAAATACCCAACTGTCATGGTAGAGGGGTCTGTCATTTGTATGGGCGTAGACCCACTGTATGAATATACATATAAACTTAGCTGTGTCTACTGGGTGTCTATATTGGCCATTCGACTCTGTCATAAGCATATGCTGTGTGTAATAAGTGCAGTGTACGATCAACTAGTTCACGGCGTGCGTGCTATGGGCGGATGTAAGCATGTACAATAATAAATATAGAAAGTATTCTAATGGAATATGTAATAAAAAAATAATTAAAAACCACCTTTTTTTCACTTTTATCTCCATAAACCGTCAACTAATTTGACACAAGAACTGTCAAATTAAGTGTTCACCTTGGTAGAAATTGGGAGTGATTAGACCTACTATGGCGTAACTAAAAAAACTACTTATACTTAGTCCCACAAACTTATATAACCCCGTGACAACGTCGGTGTCATCATATTATTTAATGTTACTAATAATTAATATTAAAAATAAAATAAAAACAAAAAACAAAAACTAAATAGTCATAAAAATTGGTTCGAATTTTGGCCACATTAAATAAGCTGTTGATGGGACTACATTTTAATACGACTGCCTGAAACAAAGAGTATATTGTTTTCAGGGTTCATGTATATAAATGTATGTATGTATGTGAGTTTATATATTCCACCATAACTAACGCCTGAACCGATTTTGATAAATGAGATATCGTTAGAATCCCTAGCTTATTCCGGGTGATATAGGCAAGTAAAATTTTTAAAAAAATTATGAGGTGACCATGGTCCCGCGTTAGACTAAAGTTGAAAAAAAAAATCGAAAATAAAATTAACTATAGTATAATCATCATCTAGAGAATGATGAGTAGATTCCAAAAATATATATCACTATAGTTCAATATCCAGTGATTCATAAAAAATATGATTGAATAAAAATGTGAATAAGATTCTATTTAACTAGATTAATTTAGATTTTTAACTTTTTAGTTCGTTCTTTGGCAGGGCAGTCATGTTTTTTAATTTTTTTAATGATGACTTGTTATATATATGTAATACTCACAATAACACCTTACTGCTTTTTTGCTTAACCAATATATGTACGAAAAAACGGCATCGAAAGAGAACATTTAAGAAGGTCACGCGGCGACTTTTTGCAGCTATTCAATAGCGCGATTCGCTATCGCGCTTCTGCACTGCTTCTTTTGTAACACTTGCAACGTGCTTCGCGATACAATCGCTAGTAATCCGTCGTCATAGATGAGAGACAAACGCGGCGATGACTTGTGACGCGATATTATGAAACAGTAGCTGACCCTTCACGTAGCCTACGTTGTCGCATAGTCTGTAATTTTCTACAGCGACATATCTCACCTAGGATAATGGGTGAGTAATAATGAATACTAACGCCAAGGGCGGATCCAGCTTTGGCGCCAGGGGGGGGGTCACACAGTCGTGGTCAAGTCAAGAACTTAGAATTTAATTTTGATAACAATAGATACAAGTAAAAAGTAGGTATTTTATTAATGTACGTAAGTACTGTACTTAAAAATATTTATTGTTTATTGTACACTTGAAAAACTTAACACATAACATACTATACACGTACATATTGCTATCTTCTCTTGAAGACATCCAGAGAAGCACTATCACGCACGGAATGAAGCAGCCTATTTATATTCCATAACCGTGGTGAATTATTTGTCATAACAGCTAGAGGTACCTATGTCGAGGGATATTACGCAAAACTCCGCAAAAGTGAAGAGGTGGTACAAGGGTTTCCAACAAACAAAATAAAACAGACAAAATACATATATTATTTAAATAGCAAAATCAATTTTTCTTTTACGTCTTCTCCCGAAACGCGTTATTACGTCATTTACGTCAATGGGTACGTTTTTATGAACCTGGAGAAGTGCCAGTCCGGTTAGGCGATCTTCAACCATTGAAGATCTTAGCCAAGATTTAATTCTGCGCAACGTAGAGAAAGACCTTTCTGCTCTCGCTACATTGACAGGTAGTGTAGCCATAATACATAAAAAAATCTTATATTAGGATACATAATCGATGTCACAATTTAAAATAAGATCAGAAATCGACTGCGGTATGTCCTGGCTCCGCTGCCACGCCTGACACTTCACTATCCACAGCTGATATTCGCTTACAATGACAGAAACTGGAGTGTTATCTAGTAATAATGTATAGTCGGTAGCTAGTTGTTTCACAGTTTCAATGTCTTCATTGCTATATTCGCTTTTTGGCATGAAAACGCTTAGCTGAAACAAATTAAGTACATCAGCAGACAGGCAGTCCTGGAGGTCACTTATTATTGAATCTAGAAGAGGGATGTATATAGCTCTGCGGAAATACTCTTCAGCAGATTGATCAGGTTGCTTATTGGCCCTATGTATTTGTTCTGATACTATTCTGGGGCATTTAATTTCTACATCTAGCTGCTCAGCTACTTCTTTAGCCTCTTCAAAAAGCTGTCGGTAGATTACGTCCACATTTTCTCTTTTATTTTGTAAAACACTTAAAGTATCATTAATAGCGTCCGTAGGTTTTTTTAAATCAATTGAGTTCGATTGCAGTATTCTGCTTAAAGATACAGTAGTACCTGAAAAATAAAAAGTAAGTAAGTGACTGTGACTGTAGTGCATAAACTAAGAATTTATAACTTAATATAAACGGTATGTACTCGTAGCATAAAATATTAACAAAACAATAACATAATTTTAAAGTAGGTTTAGTATACTGGTATAGGTTCATTTGCCAAACAGTAAGAAACACGACGATACACTTGATTTCATTGTGTGATTTTATCTAAGATTTTAGGTAACCATAGAGCAGGGACTGCATCATGGACTTTTTGCGATTGTATCGCTATTAAATCGCTGCCAAAAAATCACCGTGGGCGAGCTCCTATGTCTTGGGGTCGAGTCAGTGGCGTGCAGGTCATACAGGTATAAAAGCACTGCTTATCTTTGTAAATTATACCCCTTTCAAAATATTGAAAATAAAACTAATTCAAAGCCCACTTCTTCAAATAACTACATTGTTCCCGCACGGCGTAACTCGCGTCAGGTAAGTGACAACCGATGAACGCCATCTATCGCTAGAAGAGATCGCGCGAAGCCGAAAAGCTTGCGAAATATCTGCTTCTTTTGCGCGTCATCGTAGGCAGATATCTTTACTCTATTCGCATCATTCATTCATGATTCCGAGTAGAATCATGAATGAATGACGCGCAAAAGAAGCAGAGCTTATTGTCTTGTGATTGGTCGAACACCAGGGTGAACCCTGCCGATCGAAGATGACCAATCACGAGCCGCCTACGGGTATTTTCCGATGCGCTCGAAAAACGAAAAACAAACGAAGGTTTTATTTTCTAAAATTCAAATAAGTAGCTTGATTTCTTAAAACTATCAACTCATTTATATTAAATTTAATTTATTCAGATTGTTTCCTTAAATTTAAGTAGGTACGTTTTTATATCTTTAAAAAATATTTAGACCGAAAAATGTACGTAATGTTTTCGTAACTGAATTCAATAAAATATACAAAAAAATAAACATTTAATAGCTAGTTATATAGGGCGGCTGTCCCGAAGCTGGTTTGCAATGATGAACTCCTTTTGGGGTGTATAACTATTTAATCATGTGGTATAACAAGTGGTAGGTATTTAAGTATAACAAAATGTAAAATAATATAATAACTAAAGGGATGTCTGTTCGCACCGAAGTTAGGTAAGCGAAAGCACTAATTGTCCAGTTTGATGTATTCACATCGGATCGGGATCTGACACTCGCGGCACGTTTCGCTGATGAGGCAGACCGGCAACGTAACACCTCCGCCATCAGATGAGCAATTATTTGGTGATGAAGGCACCGAATATTGCGGCATTTCTGTAATTCTTCTAAACGTTTTCTAAAAATGGTATTCTTCCTGCTTCGTGTGTGGTCTTTATTCTTCAATGTTGGTAGTAAGTGTTAATAGTGGTGTTAAATTCTTCTAATGATGTATAATGTTACTTAGTAATAAGACGTTTGGTGAAATAGTGGGTCATCTGCTCTATCAGAGCTTCCTTGGACAGAGAGACAGGCGAGGTTAAACACGTTTCATCTATCTCCTGTAAAAGTACTGAAACGAAGAGGATAGTCTTGTATAGTAGATGCATTTGGTGATCACTCATTGGTTGGCAGCACGAAGAAGTCCACTGCTCGCTGGGCTGTCTAATTTTTGCTTCAGCTTGCTTTCAGCCTCTATGTGCATAAAATCCAAGAAATTGGTTGTGATAACAGGTTCGTATGGTACTATGACTACTAAGATAGACTATTATTACAGACTGGGCTAAACTACTGAAATATATATAAGCTAAACTGATACAAAAATCTGAATTAAATGTAAAAGGAAACCTAAGGACTATATAATTTCTAGAATTCTGTGAAATGATAACTAAACTAAATGTCTTCTCTTTTTAATTAGGTTATTTAAATAAGAAATGAACTGACTTTCTAAGAATAGGATTTTAATTGGCTTTAATTCATAAGTGAGATTATGCTCGAATTGCTGGATTGGCTCATCACATCTTGCATAATTTTCGGTAAAACGAAAAGTTACAAAAACTGAGCGTTCAGCATACATCTCTAATTGCTCATTGGCCTTATTAGTCACATTGTGACGAACACTGTGACGATAAGTAAGAGCTTTCGTTTTCTCAGATTAATGGAAAAAAGTAACTCATTTTTAATAAAAGATTTCTTGAAGGCCTAGTCTATATATGTTCTAAAATGTGTATAAAATAAATCAATGAAAATTTTAAATGTAGGTATATCCTATTGCAATAAAATTCTAAAAAGTAATTAAATCTTCGAAAAGCATTTTGAATAATATAATGTACATCAGTATTATAATATAGCTAGTGTAAGTCCTATCAGTAAGTTGAAATGTGATACTTAGTGGGAATGTCGCGAGCTCGTCGGACAAGTACATAATATACTTAGTTGGTTTTAAACTATATTGTTAATTGAGTATAACTATGGGATAGAAGACATATTAATTTTTTTGACGTCTCTTTACACTAGCGGCACGCTATGATGGCCGGTTTGACACATTACAATAGTGATGTGGAATGTCAATTTATTCTCGAACAAAAAACAATTAAGTTTTGTTTTTGTACCTGATTAAATAGGTTTAATAAAACAAAAATGTATATGTTTATTTAATTTATTTGAACGAACTGAATATTTGAACGAAAATGAATATACATACTTTATATGCACACAAGAAACATATGAATACAAAAGATACCAAAAAAGGTGCCACAAAAGGCCATAATTAATCAGATTCGTCCATACTACTATTTTCACTGTCGTCACTGCTATCATCACATACATTAATAATTATATGTTCGTTTTCTATAATATTATCTATTTTCACATCTCTTTCATAATCTTCCCTTATTAATTTAACAGTTCTATTCACAACCTTTTCCCAGTCTCCTTTAGTCACATGTTCACAAGCTTCTTCTAATAATTTTAGCATTTTTTTTGTGGTAAATGGGGGTTCTGTATTGTGTCTTGCAGCATATCCCTTAATTTGAGCCCACACCAACTCAATCGCATTATACTCACAATGGTAAGGCGGTAACCGTATAACTCTGTGCCCATGTTCTAATGCTATTTCGTCAATGACGTATCGGATCTTGGTTGGTTTGTTTTCTTTTAAAAGACGTACTAATTCCGCTTTTAACATATTCATGTTTGCATCTACGCCATTTTTACGAAGCCATGCGACGATATCAGCTTTCTTTTGGGATTGGGCAGGTGGCTTGTCAATTTGCATCGAGTGGTATGGGGCGTTGTCCATAATTATAATAGATGGTTCAGGGAGGCTACACAACATTGAGGTAAACCATTCAGTAAACTTTTCTCCATTCATGTCTTCATGATAGTCTCCAGTGGTTTTTGACGCAAAAGCCATGAGAGAACCTTCGACAAACCCGTTGATGGTTCCGGCGTGACAAATTATAAGTCGCGATCCTTTTCCTACAGGAACTTTGGAAGTAGATGCTGCTGTGTCATCGTTCCAAGAACGGCCTACATTATGGTTAGCATTAAGCCATGTTTCATCCAAGAACACAACATTTTGCCAATTTTTGATTTCTTTCACTTGCCGTAAAAAAGTATACCTTGCCATCGCTATATCAAATCTTTCCATCAATATTTTGCGTTTGTTACATTTTTTGTATCGAAATCCAATGGTCTTCAAAATCTTCGTTAAAGAACTTTCCCCACCGAAGAATAATCCAGCTTCCTTCAGTGAATGCACCAACTTTTTTCTTGTTGGATACTCCTTCTGTAAATAGTAGCCGTAAACATGTCTTCGGATAGCATCGGCATCAAAGCTATCGATGCCTACGACTGGTTTTGCTCGTTTTCTCTTTTTTGGTGTGTGAAGTTTATTTTCTTCTGTGCCAGTCTCGCCATATTTTTTTTTAGTTATCCGTCTAACAGTTCGTTGTCCAATATTAAGCGCATCAGCTACGCGTTCAACCACTGACGTTATAGGTAAAATTGGCCCTCCATTTTGAGCTTCACGATCGAAATAGTTACGAAGGCGTATTACGAACTCACGTGTCTGACTATTTAGAACAGTTCTCTGCGTACGTTCGGTCATATCGACGAAATCCACAACAAAGGGCTTGAACAGAGTCCAAATTAACGAGCAAGGGTCAACAGTAATGCAGTATCAATATTTGAAATCCAAAGCCAGGTCAAAACTATATCACAATCGCATTGCACTGACAGTTTATACTTTTCGAAGCAACGTCAATTCGAAACTGCTTTGTTTTGCATTGAGCATTGACGCGAGTTTGCCGGAGGTAGTAGTTGTGCTAGCCAGCGATCCTATGTGACGATCGTATTAGATTCCATTTTTAAAAATTTATTGATATTTTTTTGCGATTTCAGAGGTTTGTCCACATAGTGAAAATTGTTCATATTCACAAGTACATTCACCCCTTAAATGGTGCAAACTGATTTTTCTACACTTGTATACATTTAAGAAATCAATTTAATAAATAAATTTTGAGTCCTAAACCTAAAACTACATTCGATAAAATTTATGAATCTCTGCACATCACTATCGTCAATAAAGTAATACAATTATTTCCTTCAAAGTCGTTATCAATTAATACGGAACTTCATGAGCGGACAAACGTCAAACCGGCCATCATAGCGTGCCGCTAGTTTAGTAACCAAGAAGAGATAAAAATTCTTTAACTTCCTTCCGAGTTATAGGTAGAGCAAAATTTAAAATATGAGACATATAATATTGGTTCGGTTGTATGCCATGTGGAGAGTAGATATGGCAAAGAGGTGTATCATGTTTGAAGAATTCTGATTTATCTGTATTAATTTTAAAATTTAAGCACCTTAATCTTTGTAAAAGGGCACGCAGATTCATTAAGTGTTCCTGCAATGATGTAGAGAAAACTAAAATTTTGTTTGAGTAACCTATGCAATTTAGCAGGCCTAGAACATTGTTAAAATTAAAAGAAGTACTACAATTTTCGAAACTTAAGAGTTGTAAAATACAAGGACTTCCCTAACTTGTCTAAAACGTCGGTTAAGTTTGAAATCGGATACAAGTTCTCTATAAAATTGGGATCGAATTGAGGATAGTCATTAATAAAACTATCATTTTCGAAATAAAATAAGTCTAAATATTCTTTGACAAGATTAATTAAATTAGTTGCTTCTTCTTGATTTAATTGATCTGTGGGCAAATGTAATAATATGGACTAATAATTCCGCTTATCGTCGGTGGTGTCAATTTCACTTTCACACCTAGCTGGCATGTACTCGTATTCTTCGTGGGAATTATGTTGGTTAGATTTATAAAAATCAAAAGGAATTTGAGTTTCTGGAGTTTCCAATATACTATGTAGATTTAACTCTACTTGTGATTTTTTTTTAGGATCAGGGTCGGGTTGGTATGGAATGTAACTACTTGATTGGTATTGAGGTTCCGTAGAAGGAATATTATGCTTTTGAAACCTCGGGTATCTTTGTGACCTTTTAGGGAATTTTATGCTACTATAACAATTTCTGTGTGAATGAGAAGAATAAGGTCTCGAAGTAGGTCTATTACAATTTTGATAAAATTTGGTTCTATTTTGTAAGTAAATTATATTCAATTCTTCTTTGGCAAATTCCAAAGCTTTTTCTAAAGTGGGGGGTCGCATACACCTTAATCTTGACCCTAACGGTTCTCTTAGGCCTCTCAAGAAGGTCTTAAGAGCTATACTATGGTAGAGTGTTCTTTTTGCGTCTATTATAGTTGTGACAGTATCGTGTAACTCTATGTACCTATGTTATAATCGTGGAAAGTAGAGTTTGGACTTGTTCATAAAAATTTGATACTGTAGAATGACCTTGAGTTAAAAGGGATAGGTCTGTCAGTAATGCAGTTTCATTTCTATGGTCGGTGAAACAATTTATTAATGTAAATTTAATGCTAGGCCAATCATAGAAAATGCCGTTAGTTGCTAAGGTTCTGGCGGCAGATCCAGTGATTTTATTTAAAATTCCATTAATCAAAGAAAGATTTGAAAGCTCGTTCTCTGGAGCCGGATTTAGAAATGAACGTACTAATTGGTCGGATAATTTTATGAATCTAGATAATGTATAAGAATTTCCATCAAAAATCGGTAAAAACTTAAGTGACTTATTTATTCTATCTAACAAATCTACTTGACTAATTTCCATCATTTTAATTAAAAATTAAGTAAATTATTTTAACTTTGTATTAAAGACTAACACGACTAAAATTATAAGAACTACGCGGGAAAGAAAAACCTTATCTAAGGTATATTATAGAACCATCCGCAAAATTTTATACCACAACCAATAAAAAGGATTTCATGGACTTACATAACCAAAGTCGCTGGCGAGCTTCGATCCATCGATGTTCAGTATGACTCGAAGTCTTCAGCGGCAGCTTCTATGACAGCAGCTCCTTGTTGGTTCTCCCGTCCTGTCAAGGAAGTCGAAGGCGTCGACCAGATTTTTAGGTGGTGATGCACGACGACCTTGAAGCAGCAGAACGATCCTTCAAGACTGCGCCAGTTATATAGGGCGGCAGAAGCTGGTTTGCAATGATGAACTCCTTTTGGGGTGTATAACTATTTAATCATGTGGTATAACAAGTGGTAGGTATATAGGTATAACAAAATGTAAAATAATATAATAACTAAAGGGATGTCTGTTCGCACCGAAGTTAGGTAAGCGAAAGCACTAATTGTCCAGTTTGATGTATTCACATCGGATCGGGATCTGACACTCGCGGCACGTTTCGCTGATGAGGCAGACCGGCAACGTAACAAGCTCTAGGCTATACATAGGAAATGAGGATATTATTTGTTAATTTAATTAGTAAAACTCGTAAAGAAAATTAAAGATTCTTTCTTTGTAAACATTTAATTACAAGTGATTTTTGACTTACTTAATTATTTAAAGACAGTAAATTTTTTACGCCATATAGTTTATGACTTATGTATTCTACTTCTAGTAATTGTTTGATGTTTCCTTTCGTACCGGTGTACAGTGTTTTGATTTAATGTGAATTATAAAGTTTTTGCCGAAATAAGTAAGTGAAGTAATTAAAAAGCAATCGGATTTGTGACTTACAAAGTTTGTGTAAAGGTTTATTCATAGAACGTACCTACTAAATTATTATTTCGAAAATGAAAAATTATTCGTGTGATTATTAAGCAATAATGCATCGGCCTTTTTAAAGGCCACTTCGGATATCATTTATATATGTGATTTGTTACGTAATTATCAGTCACTTATTTAGATGTCTGAGGTGGTTCTTGCGGCATGCGGCATGGCGAGCTGTCTTTAATATCGTACGTCGTCGGTTAGGTACTTGTGTTACTGAGAGACAGGTAGGTGCTTTTACCTATGTGCTTTTATTTTATTTCATAATGAAAAGAAATGTCTTGACTCACGCTCTGACTCGTCAACGCCTAGCCCAAACCTTGGACCTAGAAATGTGAATAATGTAGACTAGGAATACCGAATAAGGCTACTTACCATTTTAAATTCACACTTAGTGTGTGGTCGTATTCTATAATATAGTTAACCGCCGAAACTTTGCAACCTAATGTATGACGTAGATAGGTATACGAGCACTGCGTGCCCTAGTGCTTATCCTAAGCCAAAACCCCGTGCACGCCACTGGGTCAAGTGCTTATTAGAGTTGGGTTGTACTAGGCAAAATAAAATACTAAGTAGAACAGCGACTGTGACTACAAACGATCGGTGACAAAATCATAGGTTGAGCCAAGGGCTCGCTGCACAGAATTACCTACTAGCCTTCTGTCCCTATCTCGCGAGTTTATAATTCATTTGTTACGAGTGAGTGTAAACATATTACGAGGAAAAGAAATAAACCTATTTTGAAATAATAGGTGCATTGCTTTCTCTTCTATACAAAGGGAAAGAGATGCCAGACTAGCATTCTGAATGATGGGCAACGCCTACTATTGAAAGTACAATAGTTTAAAGCTAATAACGCCATCTGTGATGTACTTACTTGATAACCTACGATATTTATTTGTTCAACCAGATCGAGTGTGAAATACTAGGTGTTTTAAAATCACAGGTGCTTCCTTTTTTTTGTATGCCAATAGTAAGAGATAGCAGGCTAATATTTTAGAACGCAAGCTGTGAACCTGGAGCAGGAGCAACGGCGCGGCTTACGTAAATTCGTAGATGTAATAAATACTCGTGGTAGCAAGTATTTGTGTGATCAGGGAGCTCGGTGACATTTTACGACCTAGTATTTGTAGCTGTGACGATAAATAATTAAATACGCCTCCCCTCTTGTGCCTATTGATTTGCACCAAACTTCACTGCAATACTCATAAGTTTCAATGAAATCTCATATTTAAGGGGAAATGGGTTCAAAGTTCATACAATGAGAGATTTAATTACGTAAAAATAATTTATTTTAAACTAATAGGTGCTTACATACAACTAGTGATATGTCTCAATGGAACATACAATTAGGATTTCATTAACAAAATACATTTATTATTTATAGCAATTTAAAATATATGTGTCACCGTAAGATTGCAAAAACCGTTAGATTATTATTAACTCGCGAAATTGCAAACTGTCGAAAGATTACAATTTATCGCATTATTTTTCGGTAGATTGTAATCTGTTAGGTAAATTAACCCTAGATACCCTAATAGAACCTAATAATAGAACCTAATAGAACCTAACCTAAGTGACTATTTATGAAACAGACAAGAAAACGTAAGTACAATGAATATTTCAAAAATTGACACTCAGAACATTGAACGGTTCACAATCTTTCGACAGTTTACAATTTCGCGAGTTAGATTATAATCTAACAGTTTTTACAATCTTACGGTGACATGTACATAACATTTTAAGGACATTAATAAACTATCACATAGGCACATGTTAAACAGACTTATGTCAAAAATTGTTATGCAACCTAAGTTCTAATAGGTATTTAAAAAATACAATAAATGCATGCGAAATTAGGCATTTATGGGTACTTTTTAAGTAAATTTAAAGCACATCTGACATCATCTGTCCAAGTTAGTAGCAATAGAGTAGGTACATGATGTGATACCAAAATATGTCGATCTTTTCATATTATTTTCATTAAAATAAAGTATAGAATAATAAAAATAAATGAACCTCAAACAATGTTCTAAGAAATATCTGCAAAATTATCATTTTGCAGATCAACTTAAATTATACAACTTTACTGGCTAAAATCTAGACTAGATTACGTTCAGTTCATTTACTCTACGACAGTTTTTATATTTGCCAATATTTACAGTATCGTTAAAAAGGAACGCATATTTCATACATTTTATACTGTGTGCTATGTATTCCCCGAGTTTTTAACACGTCACGTTACTATAGACTATTGTGCTGTGTTAAATATCATAATAAATTCACATAAGATGTACACACGAACATAGTAATTAAACTATATTTCAAATATATATAATATTATTAAATATACAACAAGTACAAATAAAATTTTAATACAAAAATATTTCCGAAGCCTCATATATTTTTATGATTTAACAACAATAGCACTAGAGACTAAAAATCTCTTTTGGGCAATTTTTGGCAATTTCTAGATGCATAAATAAATATATTACCATGCTTGCTGCATTTTAATGCAGCTATAAAATGTAAGTATTTTATAATCTCTTTCGATGTTGTAATTTATTAATAAATGCAGTTAATTTGCGACTAACAAAGTTTAAGTAAGTATTTTATTTTTCGAGATACAAATCGAAATTAGTCGTACATAAGTAATAATAATCTAGCCCTGAAATCTATAAAGCATACTTTGCGTTTGCATTAGGACTGCACGCCGCCGGCTGCACATTTGCAGTCTCGAAGCAGTCTTTCTGCAGTTCGCATAACTGTACTAAAACTGCAATAGAACTACAAAACGAGTGAAAGCGGACTGCGCAGTCGGTTTGCAATGTCAATGCTGCCAACAGCACCAAAACAGCAATTTTGCAATCGGCGTGCAGTTCTTATACAATCCGTCTGTCTAGACTCTGGCCACTTAATAGTCTCACAAATTTATCTGACCCGGTGGCCAAAATAGGAACTAATTGTTATGCCTGTTTAGTTTTAATGGAACGAAGTTCCTTATGGGATGCGGAGGGGTACCCTAGCCGGAAAAAAACGTCCGTAACGAAAATGCAGAGTAAGATTTTTATGTATAGTTTATTTATGTTCGCTATACAGTTTCTAATGTATAGTCTACGTGATGGCTGTTATTATTATTATTTCAGTTTGCTATTATTACATATTTTTATGAATTATCGTGAATAAAATAAAAGTGTTAAGATAATTTTGTAAAGTAGTTTTTGATTTTTATCGATTAAAATATCATCAAAAAAGTATACCTGAATTCCAACCTTTACCTACCTTGAAATGAATATTTATGTAATAAGGAACTTCGTTCCTATCTGGTGTCCCACGACATAACCCTTTTTTTCACTTTAAAAAAAAATTATTATTATTGTACTAGCGACGCTGTCACCGGGTCAGATAAACATGTCAGACTATACATTTTATTTGAAGTTGAAAATAAACTCGCCGGCATATTTAGCGGAACATAAAAAAAAGGTTTGATATCAGTATCATTTAAGGTTGCTGGCTGGTTTATACGTCATTTAATTTAAAAAGAAATATTTTCAAATTAAGAAAACAACTGAACATCACATTTTATGCAATTGTTTTAATTTTATTCAAATACACCTTATCTGGAGCGAACTTCGAGTATTTCTTCCTTCTGAGTTTGATTTAAAATTTCATTGAAATACTGTTTTTTGTTAGTTTTTTTTAAATCGCGTATCTTTCTGAAGTTGATGACTGAATTATGCCTGACTTAGCCCCAACGGAGATTGCCAGGGCACTCGAAATGCGAAGAAATGGTCAAACCTACAGAGTGATATCCAGAGATCTTCGTCGACCAGTTTCAACGATCCATCGCAGTATCCAACGGTTCAGGGAGACCGGTACTTATGTGAGACTCTTCTCAGGACAAGGCAGAAAAAGACGCACTTCGAGTAGGGATGATCGTTTCATTCAGCTTCGTGTACGTAGGAACCCCCGTTTGACGGCCACCCAAGCCCGACATGAGTTAGAAGCAGTGCGGGGTAACCGTAAGTGAGCGTACGGTACGAAGAAGGCTCGAAGAAGCTGGTTTGGGTTCATTTGTGCCCGCCAAGGCTCCAAGGCTCGAGGTAAATCATCGTAGAAACAGGTTAACCATTGCTCAGGAACATCGACTTTGGAACGCGGACCAATGGAGTAAGGTATTGTTTAGTGATGAGTGCAGAATCCTCTTAAATCAAATTGACGGCAGGCAAAGAATATACAGACGCAAAGGAGAACGATACATTCAGACAAATTTTGAAACTAAAGTTGCATACGGTGGTGGATCAATAATGGTTTGGGCGGGCATTTGTTTGGGAGTTCGCACAGACTTGGTAGTGATTGACAGAGGGAGTCTGACTGCAGACCGCTATATCAGAGAAGTTTTAGAAGAAAATGTCGTACCGTTTCCCCATATATCGGTAAATATTTTGTTTTTATGCAGGATAATGCTCGGCCGCATACCGCTCGGGTAACTCAAGCTTATCTTAATGATATGAATATTACTGTTATGGAGTGGCCGGCGAGATCACCGGATATGAACCCAACAGAGCACGTTTGGGACTTGCTGAAAAGAAAAGTACAGAATTCCAGCTCCTGCCAACGTGGGAGAACTGCGAATCGCCGCAGTTGAGGAATGGCGGAGACTATCCCAGGAGACCATCGATAACATCATTCTCAGTATGCCTAGACGGGTAGAAACTTTAATAAGAGCACGTGGAGGAAATACGCGATATTAATCACCATTTTTCTAATTTAATTAATTGTTATTTTAATATTACATTTCACATTTCCCGGTTACATGAAAAGTTCAAAAATGTAACATTTTTCACAAATAGCCTTTACTCGCAAAATCTGTTCTTAATGTGATCTCATTTTAAGTAAAACAAATGAAACTTTAAATAACAAAAGAAGTGTAGTAAGTAGATTTTAAAATAAAACCATATTTTTTTAATTATGGACCTTTTTTATGTTCCGCTAAATATGCCGGCGAGTTTATATAAAAGAGAAGAGATTGCTATCAGAGACTAGACTTAGGAGCAAAGATAAAGTACGCTCTAAAGATTAACTGTGTTATTATAACCATTTCTACCTTAAATTAATTGTAACAAAAAAGGCAATTTTACGATACATAATTTATACAACTTAGTACATACTCATATTATAAATGCGAAATTATGTTTGTTTGTCCGGCAATCACGCCGCAACAGAGCAACAGGTCGATTCGATTTTTGCAAGGGTATAGTTTAAGGCAGGGAATGTAACGGATCTGTCTACAATCTAGACAATTTCAAACGTGAGTGTCTTGTTTTTGTTTATTAAACTAGTAAATAATAATCTCTAATAATGTTCAATGGGTCCACTGAATGGGTGACAATAACCATTGGGCCATCATTGCATTTTGTTATGATATCCGATATAAGAGTAAACGCCTTTATAACAAGCAAAAGGAAACTGTGTGGCTTTGGTGATGAATACAGCAAAAATCGGTGCTTCAACTCAGTGGCGTGCCTAGGGTCCAAAACCAAGGCAAGCCTGCTATATATTTTCAGGATATTAAAATCGAATTCACAACTTACCTAGGTAGGTACTTGTATACTGTACACAAATTTACAAATTTGTGAAATGAAGCGCTTTATATTACGAAAACCGAAACAACAGCCAGCTGAATTCATAATGAGATACCTACCTATAATCACAGAATCCATACTAATATTTTAAATGCGAAAGTTTGTCTATCTGTCTGTCTGTCTATTTGTTTGTCTGTCTGTTACGCTTTCACGGCTCATCCGTTCAACAGATTTTAATGAAATTTGGTACAGGTTTAGGTTGTATCCCGGGGAAGGACATAGGGTAATTTTTATCTCGGAAAATTAAAAAGTTCCTGCGGGAATCAAAAAATCTCAATAATACACAGCGGAAGAAGTCGCGGGCATCTAGTAATCTATGCAATCACCAATCTAAGCAAGTTAAGTAATTTGTTTCGTACGCTGATCTTATTCAATTGCATTTTATGCATTTTACTTGCAAATTTACTTCAGAAATACTATGGTACCTAGCCTACCTTCAGGCTTTAAACTGCTTTTCGTTGCGTGGTATTCTCCTCAAAAGAAAAATCCGTTCACCATTCATCAATTTTGCACACATTTTCGATAACTATATAGTTCATGAGTTGACTATGAGATACGAGAACTTTTATTTAATGTGAACTCATTTTTTAACGAAACATGAATATCACAAAAACTTAACGCGAATGTTAAACTTCAATGCTTCTAAACCTATTCAGCTATTCACAATTTTTGTTTGTTTACATTTTTCCCAAAAACAAAAGTCACTGTTTCGCAAATCGCAAGGCCACAATTCTCACGAAGTTCACTAACTAGCTTGCCGCGAAGCCAGGCTTATTGCTGCATACAAAATTACTATATTTACGTAGAATAATTATAGTCGATTATCATTTCTCAGCAAGAGCGAAGAAAGAATTGAAAGCCCCATTACAAGCCAATATGTGCGAGCGGGGTGGGACATTACATCGGAACCGTAGTCTATCGGAGGACTTCGCGTCTCTACGGACACGATCGACGCGCGGCTCCATGCTAGCGGAGCACTGGCCTTTATTTAGTTTTGACAGATCACTGCGCGCGAATTTTAAACTTTGTTTGCGTAAATTAGTGAAATATTTTATAATAATTTATCTACTCCCATGCTATAAATCCTCTATAACAGGTTCTGAAACAGTTAGCTTATTGCCAACATTAAAACACCCAATGTCCTTATAACCATAACATCATCCAAACGGGTGATGTAATGTCGTACTGAATTTCATAACAACACTCCTTTGTTTTTTTTTTCGATCCCCTCTGCGCAAAGGGTTTACTCAACAGCCAGCCACATCTGCTCGATGCGTGGTATCTGTATGAATTACAAAAAAAGAACATTGCGAATTTCAAAAAAAGAACATTGTCATACACGCGCGTTTCACAACCAGAACGCCACGCGCTGTAAAAAAAAAGTAGGTTAGAATTTTCCCCGCCATTTTTCTTTTTTTTTTTATTGTTTCGTTAACAAAAAAATCAGCGATTCAAGTTTTTAGCAGTTTGGGTAAAACAATTGCAGGACATTGCTTTCGCAGAACATCTGCCAAAATATTAGTAGATGCCGGAGGAGACATAACAAGTTTAAAACGGCACGGCGGTTGGAAGTCTACATCTGTTGCAGAGGGCTATATTAATGATAACCAACAAAATCCAAGTGTCGAATGTAATTTCGAAATCCATAGAAAATAAAAATAGTGAAGTGGTAAATATAAATATTCCGCCGAGTACATCGGGATCAGGACCTTCCAACATTAAAGAACATCAAGTGAATTTTAATAATTGCACTATACAAAATGTTAATTACTACTACAATAAATAATTCTTTCATTAATACTTAGTTTATTTGTATATACTCAGTAATGGATGATATTAGGTTACTAGGACTGGATGTTTTAATGTTAGCAGTAAGCTAACTATTTCAGAATCTGTTATAGAGGATTCATAGCATGGGAGTAGATAAAGTCTTGTATGCAACTGTTGATAATTAGGTATTAAAACACTCATATGATACTATTATCACACTCCGCTTCGCGTCGTGTGATAAACCCACATTCGTGTTTTAATACCCCTTATTACACAACTGTTGCATAAATAACTATGACAGTATGACTTAGAATTTCGCAACGTTAGCCCGGCTTTTTGGCTTGTACTATAAAAACACCACTGCTTCAACTGAGGCTAGTTTTGTAACGTTACTCATCACTTATATTTCACGAATTTATTGGGCGACGATTCTCTAGACTATTTTCTTTTCCATTTTATCCTCATAGTAGCACATTTTATTTAAAAAAATACATAGTTTCTAGCAGTGGCGTTCATAGAAGCACAAAAGCACTGCTCACCCAAATGGAAATATTAGGTCTTTACCTATGAACTTGCCTTTCTTCAGTACTGGTCATTTCAAATAATTTAAAAATGAAATTAATTTAACGAATTAAAAAATACGACTGCCCTGCCATATTATTCTTGGAGTTTACCTCCATAAGAAGCGATTTGCACCTATAACCTTTGGAATCTTATTCACATTTTTTAATAAATGATATTCTTTTGTGAATCACTAAATATTGAACTATAGTGTTATATATTTTTGGAATCTACTCATAATTTTCTAGATGATGATAATATAGTTAATCTTATTTTCGATTTTTTTTTTCAATTTTGGTCTTTAATGCGGGACCATGGTCACCCCATCAATTTTTTTTTAAACTTTATTAGCCTATGTCACCCGGAATAAGCTAGGGATTCTAACGATACCTCATTTATCAAAATCGGTTCAGGCGTATAGAAGTTATGGTGGAATATACAAACTCACATACATACATACATACATACATACATACATACATACATACATACATACGTACATACATACATACATACATACATACATACATACATACATACATACATTACATACATACATACATACATACATACATACATACATACATACATACATACATACATACATACATGCATACATACATACATACATGAACCCTGAAAACAATATACTCCTTTTTTCAGGCAGTCGTATAAAAAAAGTTAGTAATTTCTCTGTATTCTAAATTCAAATTAATTTTGTTTTAAAACCATGACATTCTTTTTACAAACTCAGTCTTTTGTTTTTGATTAGCGTTGTATTTTCATTACATTTCAACATTTTTCGTCATAATGTATACTTTAAAAATTCGTGTAATTATGGAATATGAGTTCCGTCGTGGCACCAGCGCAACACAAACGGCACGTAACATCAAAAACGTTTACGGAGAGAACTGTACAAACGAACGCACAACCCGTTATTGGTTTTCCCGGTTCCGTTCTGGAAATTTTGACTTGAAAAATGAAGCTCGTCGTCCAGAGACTTTGGTCAACAATAATGAATTAAAGGCGATTGCGGAAGCTGACGAAACTCAATGTACAGCTGAGCTTTTGATGTAAGCCTCAAAACAATATTGATCCATTTGCGACAAATTGGCAAGGTAAAAATGCTTGTTAGATGGGTCCCCACGACCTTAACGATCGCCAGCGCAACGTACGCGTCGAGACCTGCCTTGCGCTGCTCAACAAGCAAAGAAATGAAGGAATTTTGAAACGAATTGTTACGTGCGACAAAAAATGGATTCTGTTCGACAATCGAAAGCGCTCAGCAAGTTGGTTAGATCCTGGTTCAGCACCAAAGCAATGCCCTAAACCAAAAATGACCCCTAAAAAGGTGATGGTCACTGTTTGGTGGTCTAGTGCGGGTGTGATTCACCACAGCTTTTTACAAAACGGCATGAGCATTACTGCAGATGTGTACTGTGAAGAACTAGAGAGAATGATGGAGAAGCTTGCACATCTGCAACCAGCTTTGGTCAATCGGTCGTCCCCACCGCTCCTTCACGATAACGCGCGACCCCATACTGCGCAACAGACAGTCTCCAAGCCGTAAGAGCTGGGGTTGGAAACTCTCCCTCATCCGCCATACTCACTAGACCTTGCACCTACTGACTATTACTTTTTCCAAAATTTTGACAACTTTTTAGTGGGTAAAAAATTCAATTCCCGAGAGGCAGTACAAAATGCCGTTGAAGAGTTTTTTGCCTCCCGTCCAGCTGATTTTTACAAGAAGGGCATCAATAAACTGCCAATGCGTTGGCAAAGATGTGTCGATTGCATGGGTGATTACTTCGAATAACAGAAATAAAAAAGTTTGAAAAAATAAGTACTTTCACTTATTCCATACAAAACGGCAATTTCATAGGTAAAGACCTATTACGTCAATGCTCATATTTTATCAAAAGAGCCAGTAAACAGGTATTCTGACTAATTAATGATTACCACGCAGCTTCAAACCCTGTGCACGCCACTGGTTCCTAGTAATCTTTAAAGGGTCCGGTCAGAACTCGCTCAGAACCGAGGTCCCAATGGGCCGTCATTTCCGCGTGTACAGTGTCTATTAGGAGTGGGCGTTGAATCAACGAACTTGTTTTTTTTTTCCGTTTTTGTACAGTCAACGAGTTAACCGTTTTCTCCTGTTTTTAGTCGACCACTACGTTAACGAAATTCGACGAACTACATTCCGATCAATTCCGATGCGGTTCCCGCGTTGCGAGATGGATGCTCGGTACGAGCGAGCGAGCGAGACGCCGACACACACACCACACCAAACTTTATTTAAGGATGACAGAGATAAAAATGTTTCTTCGCTCCGTCCGGAACAGGCAAAGTTTATTGTTTATCTATAAGTTTCATTAGTTTGAACTTTGAGTGGCAAGTGGCAACGCTTTTTTTGTTTCGCACGAAATAATTTTAATACTACTTTAATTATTTATTGTGTAACTATGCAAAAAAATACTGTTAAAATAAAAAAGAACAAAAACAAAAAAAATAACGATATAGATTGTTGATATTGATTATATAAATAAAATGAATTAAACTTTTAAATACGCCTGGTTTACCAGCCAGTCCTAAGCCTGGAAAAGCATGAAGGAAAGTTTAATTATTTTTATTGTCTATCTACGTAACTAGGTAGACTAGTAATTATTTAATTTATAGATTAATTCAACTGCACACTCAAACAAAGTTAGAAATCAACGAAGCGGTGTTTTAATTGTTTTTGTCTAGGTAAAAAATAACTACGTTAAAATTTAGTTCATGAGTTGGCGTAACGTTACCTAGTTTAATATACGATTAACTTTAACTTTAACTCAAACCAGTTAATAACGTCAACTGATTTATCAACTAGTTGACCATTTTTCGTAAACGGTTTAGTTTCGTTAACGTAAAAACCGTCAACGACCCACCACTAGTGTCTATGAGCCACTGCTGCGTGTTTGTGTCTGTGCACGGGTTGATGAACAGTTCCGCGACGAGGGATCCCAGTCTAGACAGATGTCGTTTGTTATGTGTTTTAGACCCTAGGAGTCCTGTTGTTCTTTTTCTACATAACAGCAAATTAAAAAAAAATATATAGTCCCTAGTAATCTTCAATGGGTCCGGTGACTCGCTTAACAACGCGGTCCCACTCAGCCATCATTTCCGCATGTACAGTGTCTATGAGCCACTGCTGCGTGTTTGTGTCTGTGCACGGGTTGATGAACAGATCCCGTGAAGAGGGATCCCAGTCTAGACCGATGTCGTTTGCTATGTGTTTTAGACCCTGGGAGACCTGTTGTTTTGTCTACATAATAGCACATTTTATTTACAAAAATATAGTCCCCAGTAATCTTCAATGGGTCCGGTGACTCGCTTAGCAACGCAGTCCCACTCAGCCATCATTTCCGCATGTACAGTGTCTATGAGCCACTGCTGCGTGTTTGTGTCTGTGCACGGGTTGATGAACAGATCCCGTGAAGAGGGATCCCAGTCTAGACCGATGTCGTTTCCTGTGTTTTAGACCCTAGGAGTCCTGTTGTTATCTACATAATAGCACATTTTATTTAAAAATATATAGTCCCTAGTAATCTTCAATGGGACCGGTGACTCGCTTAGCAACGCGGTCCCACTCGGCCATCATTTCCGCGTGTACAGTGTCTATGAGCCACTGCTGCGTGTTTGTGTCTGTGCACGAGTTGATGAAGAGATCGCGCGACGATGGATCCCAGTCTAGACAGTTGTCGTTTGTGCTGTGTTTAAGGCGTTTGGAGTCCTGAAAAAAGGTCAAAGTTAAAGTGTATTTATTGCATTTAGGTAGACGTGGTTAATAGAACACGTAGCGCAATATCATAGCGTGCTTTTGTTCAATAGCGCAGATAACGTGTTATGTGAGGAGCCGCCATGACGCTACGGCGTTATGAATACCACGCGATCGCGCGCGGTGCCTCGTACCACTTGTAGCGGTGCCCGCTATCCGGTAGCACGCTGGCCGATGGTTAGTCTTGCGTAACGCGCTGTTGTGAGTGAACGTCATCTTTGCGTGTTACGAAATTTAGCGTGCTGCGAGACATATCGCGCCTACCGGCTGCCCCTTACTTATAATAAGCGTGTTATAACATACGTATTCAAAAGCGTGCTAAAAAAATATAGTTTATAGTCCGTAACGTGCTATGGATTTATAACAGTATTGGATAACTTTACATTTTGGTACACTTATGACGTCCAGTTACTTATAAAATATGATGGTGATAATCGGTTACGGTATCTTAAAACTAAGGCTTAAGCTACGAGGGTTCCAAACGCGCCCTGGTCTGAGAAGAGCCCACAACAAACTCAGTCGGGTTTTTTTTTCATTATCACCATTTTACAAATCATCTAACTAACTAAGGAACTGTCACCAAAGTAAAAGTAAGTGATATTTTAAAGGCAACCCGAGCGTACGAAGCTGTTGAAACAAAAGGTTACACGAAGTTGATGAGAAAAAAGGTATTTATAGTGGCACATATTTCGTTTTTATTTTAAATTTATAGACTAAACGCTTGGTTGCAATCAGATTTGCTGACAAGTGGTGATGCAGCCTAAGGTGGAGTGCGCTTGCCTAGAATAGATGCGTATTCACTCTTAATTTCAAGATACCAATATAAAACCGGAGGGAAAAACGGACGCAGGCAGGGCGTTCCATAGCTTATCGTTCCTTTGAAGACAAAATCTTTATCCAAACTAAAATAAATGCGAGTGCGAGTTTAGATATTACGCATTTCAACCGATTTCGATGAAATTTGGTATAGACATCGGTCATGTCACTAAGAAGGCTCCGTTTTCATGTTGAAAAGTAGCTTTTTTGTAGTCAAAAAAGCTACTATTAGGTATATTTATTTCATAAATGCGAAAGTCTGAATGGATGGATGAATGGATGTTTCACGCCACGCCAATCACGCCAAAACGGCTGAACGGAATGAAATTTGGCACAGAGATAGATTATAGTCTGGAATAACACGTGGGCTACTTTTTATCCCGGAAAATTATGAGTTCTCGTGGTAACCACAAAACCTCAATCACCTCAACCTCACGCAGACGAAGTCACGTGGATACGATAGTAGTAAATATCACACAGGTCTTACCAGTAGAAACTAAGTTATTGAAACCAACTTACCGAATGATACCTCCACAGCTGGTTGCCTCCTCCCAGATGGCAACCGTACAGCAGCACCGGACTCTTGGGAGAGGAATCCGGTAAGTCCCAACACATGTTTCTATTCTTACACCTGTCAAACAATAACGATGGTGACAACTCAATCAGCAGCAACAATACAACAACTCTTTGTAGAAGTAATCCATACTATTATAAAGAGTATTATAAATGAGAACGTGTGGCTGTCTGTATGTCTGCTACGCGTTCACGACCCATCTGTTCCACCGATTTTTATGCAAATCGGTACAGGGATAGGTTGTATACCGGGGAAGGACATAGCTACTTTTTATCCCAGAAAATTCAGTTCCCGCAGGAATCAAAAAAAATGTCTCTTCAAACGATTTTGATGAAATTTGGTATAGTTTGTATCCAGGGGAAGGACATAGGCTACTTTTTATTCCGGAAAATTAAAGAGTTCCCCATTCTGTCTTCTGAGTACACCCATTCTGGGTGGTATAGACAAGCATATTATTAGGTACAATAGTATGAAAAATGATTGTTTGTTTGTGGCATATTCATTGAATAAATATATTTTCTTTCTTTTTATACGACTGCCTGAAATAAGGAGTATAGAGGGTTCATGTATGTATATGAGTTTTTAATTTTTTTTTAATTTTACTAGCCTATGTCACCCGGAATAAGCTAGGGATTCTAACGATAACTCATTTATCAAAATCGGTTAAGGCGTATAGAAGTTATGGTGGAATATACAAACTCACATGCACACATACATACATACATACATACATACATAGAAACATACATACATTCATGAACCCTGAAAACAATATACTATTTTTTTCAGGCAGTCGTATAAAAATACGTACTTGATGTCCTTATGCCAAGAGAGTATGAACTCCTGTTCCCCGGCCGCGGCGCTGGTGCAGTGTTTGAGCTGCAGTTTGTCCATCTGCTGCCCGTGGTGCGCGTCCACACAGTACTGGGGGTGGCTCGCTGGACGTATCTGAGGAATCGGTTTTATTTACTTCTTATCTTACTAATATTATAAATGCGAAAGTTTGGATGGATGTATGGATGTATGAATGTGTGGTTGTATGGATGTATGGATGTTTATTACTCAATCACGCCCCAACGGCTGACGGGATCTGGCTGAAATTTGGCACAGAGATAGAGTATAGTCTGGAATAGCACATAGGCTACTTTTTATCCCGGAAAATTAAGGAGTTCCCGCGGGAACCAAAAAACCTCGATCCACGCAGACGAAGTCCCGGGCATTAGCTAGTTTTTAAATACACAGTTTTCCTGGTGCAAAATGAATTGCGTTCTGTAGTACTGTCGACTGTTCGAACATAGAGTTAAACTTAAAAATGTTTTGTTTAGAAATAATTACAAAACAACTCGAAAGCGTGAGAAACAATAGTAATTTACTATTCTATAGCCGAACTCTAGGTGGAATCTTTGCTAACAAAAACTTTAGAACCCTGTTGCTTGGCATTTCTATTTCATTGACTCAAGAAACGTTCAGAAATTTATTTTTTATCGAATGCAATATTTTATTATGATTTATTGTCTTTTAAAAAATAACTATTGAATTTTTTATTAATTTTTGTTTTGACAACAACAAAACTATGTATTTATACGAGTAAAAAAATGGCATTTCTTCATTGAATTCAAGCAAAAAAGTGCTCTTTTGGAGTTAATATGGTGAAAAAATATTTTTATGGAAAAACTGTTTTATATGGCGCAGTTTCCTTCAGAAAAGACTAGTTATAAGTTATAATCAATCTCTCTAATTATAAGTTTTCCCAATACCGGAATCCCGGGATCCCGGTATTAACTTAACCGACAAATACGTAATAAAAAAACGTAAAAAAGGTAGAAATTTACCTTAATTTAAATAACAATTTTTTTTATTACTACAACACATACTACTACATACTACTCTATATTTCAGTACGAATGTGAACTTGTCGCAGATTGTTATAAAAAAACATCCGCCAAAAACATTATTAAATTTAAATTTAAATTCGTATCAACAATTAACATTTTCGTAACATTTTTAGGATGTAAAACCAAAAGTACCCAAAACTTTCCCACTGAATGCCATTTTGAGCACAAAATATTGACTTTATAATAAAGAAAAAAACTAAGAATCTAATTCGCTATAGTCCGCCTCAGTAGATTAATTTACAATCTATGTGGCTATAATCTATGTCTACCGTACCATACAGGTACAGGCCAGGTATAGGCCACAGCCACATACAGCGAATTGATCTTCTACTTTTTTCATTATCATGGACTTCCGCAAAGTAACGCCTGCTTATATACAATATTTATTGTAACTTTCAAACAGAAAACTCACCTGTCCCGAAGCAAAGGGATTCGGCTCCACTGGCGGATATTTCGCCGTGAGATCGAATGCTACCTAAAAAAACAAAAATAAAGTATGTAACGATAGTTAACCCATTTGTGAAATTATAAATATATAAGAACCCTTTAAGTGCGAGTTTAACTCACCACCGTACCCTCGTACAAGATTGAACCAGCGGAAAGGCTTGCACTTGAGTCGCTCCTTCAGCGCCTTCTGTTCGGATATATCGCTGGGGTCTATGCGCAGATAGTGCGAGCGTCGCTTGTATAGGAACGACGCGTATTCGTCCTGTCTTATATTCTCACCTGCGTCATGAACCAGCGGAAAGGCTTGCACTTGAGTCGCTCCTTCAGCGCCTTCTGTTCGGATATGTCGCTGGGGTCTATGCGCAGATAGTGCGACCGTTGCTTGTATAGGAACGACGCGTATTGGTCCTGTCTTATATTCTCACCTGCGTCATGAACCAGCGGAAAGGCTTGCACTTGAGTCGCTCCCTCAGCGCCTTCTGCTCGGATATGTCGCCGGGGTCTATGCGCAGGTCGCTTGTATAGGAACGACGGCGTATTCGTCCTGTCTTATATTCTCACCTGCGTCATGAACCAGCGGAAAGGCTTGCACTTGAGTCGCTCCCTCAGCGCCTTCTGCTCGGATATGTCGCCGGGGTCTATGCGCAGATAGTGCGAGCGTCGCTTGTATAGGGAACGACGCGTATTCGTCCTGTCTTATATTCTCACCTGCGTCATGAACCAGCGGAAAGGCTTGCACTTGAGTCGCTCCCTCAGCGCCTTCTGCTCGGATATGTCGCCGGGGTCTATGCGCAGATAGTGCGAGCGTCGCTTGTATAGGAACGACGCGTATTCGTCCTGTCTTATATTCTCACCTGCGTCATGAACCAGCGGAAAGGCTTGCACTTGAGTCGCTCCCTCAGCGCCTTCTGCTCGGATATGTCGCCGGGGTCTATGCGCAGATAGTGCGAGCGTCGCTTGTATAGGAACGACGCGTATTCGTCCTGTCTTATATTCTCACCTGCGTCATGAACCAGCGGAAAGGCTTGCACTTGAGTCGCTCCCTCAGCGCCTTCTGCTCGGATATGTCGCCGGGGTCTATGCGCAGGTAGTGCGAGCGTCGCTTATACAGGAACGACGCGTATTCGTCCATCCACACTTCTGCGACCCTTCTATAATTCTGAAAATACATAATAATAATAAAACTTTCAATTTTAAATCAATCTTCAAAAGGACTTGACCAGTGGAACTATGGCAGCTTGCCTAGGTGTCAAAAATCAATGTTCAGCAATGATTTCTTTATTATTGTAATTGTAATATTTCACTGTTTTCAGATAAAAAAGTTTCAGATGTCTGAAGGCTCGGAAAACTCCGAAAATGAACAAAAAAAGTTTCACCAAAAGACTGCTTTCCCACACTAGATGGCGCTATTTATTGTGTTGAGCGAGTAAAAAAATATTTTCAAGTATTATTTCTTTATTATTGTAATTGTTACATTTTATAGTTTTCAAATAAAAAAGTTTCAGGAGTCTGAAGGCTCTGAAAACTGAGAAAACAAATAAAAAATGTTTCACCAAAAACTGCTTTCCCACACTAGATGGCGCTAGTTATTGTGGTGAGTCTAAAAAATATTTTTAAGTATTGCTCACTACTTTTGGTTAACAAGTTCAACTATTCGACCACAGATGGCAGCATATGCAATGTGAAAGGGCGTTCCTTTAAACGCAGTATTTCAAAATGCTTTGTTCGATCTATTAGTTTGAGACTTGTCAAAAAATAAAAATAATTATAAACAAAACATACATTTCCTTTTCATTACTATTTAATTGATCAAAAATAAATCATTCATATAATGACTAAGGTATACTTCAATGGTATTCATGTAGGGTTACAAGATTATTACTAGGCATGGATATAATGCCTGCTTCCGAGAGGGATGCCTAAACGCATTTCCCAGCGTTAAAAAAAAAAAAAGAAAAAAGGCATGGATATAATGGAACGTCAAAATGGAGTAGTGCTTAAAGAGGAAAGCGGACGCTCAAGATTTAAACAATAAACGTACTGTTTTTTTTGTCATTTGAACCCTGACCTATGTGGAATAATAAATCCATAATAATTTCGTTTTGAGTTTTTAAACCTTACTGTAAAAACGGAAATCCTGTGCATTGTCCCGAATCGGAGGGCAATTACTGGTCATGTCCTTTGGCTTCCATGATTCCCAAAAAACTTCAAACTGAAAAACACTGTCTGATCTGAAATGTCTGAATTGTCAATATGTGTATATAAAATACAAATACTATGTCCGTTTGAAACCATCCAGCCCATGTGCCCCAAACCGGTTTAATTTTCAACCGCAACTAGGTCCTCGATTAGATAGTGCTACCGTGAAAACATCATTTAGCTGGAAAACAGCCATTAAAATTTCAGCGTGTATGTATGTACTCACGCGTCCCACGAAGTCTCCGTGTCCGGGGTTGGGGAAGGGCGCGAATTTGCGGTAAATGTGTCCCACGCGTGAGCACGGCGCGTCCACCATCCGCCCGCCGCACTGCCAGATCTGTGGCCAACGTTGAGGTTCATATGCCACAGATTATATTATAGGACCTGACCAGTGCAGCTCATAGAGGCATAAAAGCACTGCTTACCCAAATGGAACTTACGCCAATGCTCATTTTTCAACATGACAGTCAGTAAATAGGTATTCTGACTAACTAATGCCTTTGCCTATCCAACTTTGTGCACGCCACTTGACCTGACCGTAAATAACAGATTGATTGATTGATTATTAAACTCGAACTCAATTTAAGAAATTAATACGTAGGTATATAAATTAAATACAGTAGTGTAAATTATTATACTATCCTGATAGTAATGTCCTGATGTATGGTACTGTGGTGTGGAGGTGGGGAGTTGGACCCAAAGTCGATTACTTCCATACAACTTTGTCATTAAGAAATTCGTCAATTGTATATAGCCTCGATTCAACGAGTGCTCCTTTACGGCTTTTTTAAATTTGTGTAACGGCAAATCCAAAAGTTCTTTAGGTACCATAATATTATAAAAGCTCGACTCTACGACCCTACGAAGGATGTCTGCACCTTGCGTAAACGACATAGCGGCATTACTATAGTTTATGCCGATTTATAGTAAGTCGATTTTGTGTATCCCCTCTTCGTCTGCGAACTTCTTGATTTTCCGAGATAAAAAGTAGCCTATGTGTTATTCGAGACTATAATCCATCTCTGTGTCAGATTTTATCCAGATCCGTTAGGCCGTCAAACATCCGTCCATCCATATTCCGCACATCCATATTCCGCACATCCATCCAAACATTCACCATTAAAATATTACTATAGATAGTATAGATAGAAAGGCGAACCTTAAAGCTAAGTTCGTACTGCTCGCCGCCCCATATGTCGAGCCCCGGATCATACCCGCCCAGCTCCCAGAAGAACACACGGGATATCGCGAACAGCCCTCCAGCCATCACCGGACTCCTGTAAATACATACCAAACATAGTCCGCGCGCGAGCTCTGAGGAATCGGGGGCTGAGGTAGCGGGCGGGTACGCCCCGCGCCCGACCGTCGCTTCATACCCCGCACACTCCCATACTAGTGCCGACCGTGATTATTAATTTTGCTATAGCAGCTGTGCAAATAGCTGTTTAATTTTTAAATTCTTTAAAGTACTGATTATACTGATTGCGACAGATTAATTAGATTTTACGTTCATTTTGTACAGTTCATTATAATTAAATTTTATGATACAATTTGTTTTTTATTCCATAATGCACTTATTATCCTCATGGAATTATTATTTCATAATTAATTCAATGCACGCGCACAGACACAAAGGTGTGTTAGTATCGATAACGTAATATCGACTAAATCACAATCTCATTACGTCAACATTCCTTAAAATTCCTCGGACCTCGCGCGCGAACTGTA
The DNA here is from genome assembly GCA_964035005.1 of Erebia palarica. Taxonomy (NCBI): domain Eukaryota; kingdom Metazoa; phylum Arthropoda; class Insecta; order Lepidoptera; family Nymphalidae; genus Erebia; species Erebia palarica. The sequence continues at coordinate 18,823,842 of OZ035989.1, forward strand.
CGTATAGCAAACTATTAATATTCGATAACCGTTATAATAGCTTAACCGAAATAACCATAGTACGTTGGTACCACGAGCTGAAGATGCTTTTTTATTCTGTATGCTAGTCGCTAGATGGCGCTTTTCAATGATAATTTAATTTCAAATTGCGCTAGTGCGTCAAACTTATCTGACCCGGTGGCCAAAATTGGAACTAATTTTTATGCCTGTTTAGTTTTTGTTTTTATTTTATTTTTCATATGCGACACTGTCACCGGGTCAGATAAGTTTGTCGGGCTATACATCTACGAACTTAAAGGACGGGAGTTCTCATTACACAAATAAATCATTTCATTTTTACCCACAACGGAACGGAGACGGTATGTGCGTTTGCCCTAAGAGGTTGTACGTTTGTTTGTTTGTTTGTTTGTGCACTTTTTTATTACCATTTTCCTGGAAACCCACTTGACCAATTAATATGCGGATTTTTACATTAGATATGCATTACTTCTGAGAAGGTTGTTGCGCTGCAATTGCGATTGAGCCGCGGTTTTTTGCATTAGATATGTATAGCTTGTGAGAATGTTCTTCGATATATTTTAAGGTCAAAGTCTGGTGGACTGACGCTGCAATCGTGATTTTCAATTTTTTTCTATGTTAGAATTTTTCTGAATAACTGCTGTGCTGATTTATATGCGGCTTTTGTTTTAGATATATTTCGCTTCTGATAAGGTTCTTACATATATTTTAGGCCATAGTCCACTACGCTGGCCAACAAGAGGCCCTCCGAACGTGCGGTTTTTGGTTTTAGATATGCACGCTTTTGAGAAGTTCTAATTGTTGTTTCAAATTTATAGGCACAAAGGAGCGCTGCAGTTCGTCTTAAATTGTTTAAATTAAAGATGAATTGCAGGTTTATTAATTTTTTTAGTTTTATGCATTAAAGTTTGCGCCTCAGGTGTGATTACGCTGCATTAGTAACATAAATATCTACTTAAATAATTTTGTATAACCCTTATTCTTATTTTGATTCAGACTCACTCGAAAGGCTCGGGCATGTTTTCCTCATCTTTCGGCAACACAGGCAGTCTCTTGTAAAAGAACTCCCAGTCGAAGGCGCCCCGAGCGCCCTCGTCTTGGGCACGATACTCGAATGTGTCGTATGCGACCACGTCTATGAACGGGCACACTACTGTGCGGTAGTTAAGCGCTATCGGTTCTGGAATTTTGTAACATTGGGTATTAATCAAACTGTTAAGCTACGTTCGCACTAGAAATCGTATGGAGGTGTACGCAATTGCGAAAAAAATTCGCGCTGGTTTGATATAATTTCACGCGATGCGGTAAGAATTATAATCGCGCGAATATTTTGTGCTGCGTACAGCACAACTCCGTAGAGTTGTATGACGCTCACCGCATTCGCAGTGCGGAGTAGGCGAAATCTGTACGCGGAAAATAAATCACGAGAATAAAATTCGCAATTTTTCGCAGTGCGAATGTAGCCTTAGAGAAAAATTTGAGGCAAACAGTAAAAAATATCAAGAGGGGCTCGCGGTTCAAGTCTTAACATATACATTGGAGGAAGAAGGCCGCTTCCGATTCTGCAGATGAAACGCAATAGTGTCTCGGATCTGCCCCAACCTTGCTCTAAAATACAAATCCACCATCCACGGCCACAACCACACGGCTCAATGTAGCAAGACAGATAGCCGAGACACAGAAGTAGACAGAAAATTTTAATATGTATTTAATGTGCTAATTGTTAATTCTGCAATAGCATTATGGCGCGTTTACTTAAGTTGGTGGCGTCCAAATTGGCGTGTTCATATTACGTCGGTGATCTAATGCGTCGGCCACAATAGATTTTCGGTCAACACGCGGGCGAATGCGGCCAACCGAATGTAAACGCGCCATTACAGTATTGTTGTTAGCATCCTGTAACCCCACCTGTGGCTCACCAAGCGAAGTGATACGAATCGCAATAATTGATCACCTACATAATAGGGATGATGACAACTCAATCAAATCAACAACTTTTTATCAAACTTAAAAACGGATATCTAGTATGGAAGTTGTATGAAATTCACCATTATGACGTCATAAAATTTCAACGCACTTTTTTTGTTTAATCTATTTTTTTAAATGGTTTTCATACCTAAAACTAACCGAGGATGTGAATTTTAGGTCTTTTGGAAGACCCTCTATTTAATAATCAGTTAGAAATAATTTATTTTCGATATAGGCATCATCCATATTCACTATGAAACTGTGTCGAATAGCAACGTGCCGAAGTGCGCACAGTCAAGTATATACGCATACGGAACAAATATGACTCGATTAGATTCAAAGCGGTCCGGTTATATTCGACTCTGGGTTTAAAAATAATGAAATTGGGTTTGACATTCAGGAAACACTAGGTCGAATATAACTTATTCAAGTTATACCCTATTCCTATTCGCCCGAAATTTAATGAAATTAACACCTAATATACATACACAGACCTAGCAGTGGCGGTAACCAATTGACGTTGGCCTCCGTATGCGAATCCAGGAATATCAGCACATCCGCTGTGGCTTGCTTGGCGCCGGCCAAGCGCGCTGTTATGAGGCCACTTCTGCTCTTTAGCCGGATTACTTTGACCTTTGGAAGGTGCTTCGCTAAATAATCGTCTAGTTTCTCTTTGAGGAATGCTGCAATTTAATAAATGGTATGGTTATAATGGTGCTTGCATTATATTCTAATAAAATTTATTTATTTCACGTGGGCCAACTTGCGAAAATAAATTTTGCCAATAGCAAAAGAGTCAGCTAATCGGATATAATTGCGATCGTTACACTGTAGCATTCATTTTTACGTAATAAGGCCCCAAAACTCTACCACTTGTAAGTTCAAGACGCTCGAAGTTTGCTCAGCCAAATCGATGGGGTGAAAAGTTATGCCTCTTTTTCGCTGCAAATGTTCAGAAAATAATGTTTTTACTTTATAACTACAGCTAATAAAAATTAAAGTATTTAACAATTTTGACTTTTAAGCAAAATTTGTTACAAATGTACATAAAAGTTATCAGTATTGTGGTTTATGAATCGTAATCTTAAAGGTAGATTAAAATCTGAACACATTTACTTACATTAAGATTATTAAATATTTATCATTCATATAATCTTAAGAATAACAGATAATATCTAATAACATAGACTTACACTTAGTACTGGCATCGTCGACTAGAAATACTTCCTTGATCAAAAACTGCGGGGATCTATTAAGTACACTATATGCCGTCCTTAACAAGGTACTCCAATGTTCATTATGAAACGGGACAACCACACTAACTGTGGGTAATGACTCGATGTACAGCCTTTTATGACAGCCAATATGACGGATGTCCGGTAGAGAACGGTTTAGAGGTATTTTGTCGCTCAATGCTCCGTTGAAACCGTTTACAGAGTACAATTCCTTTTCTAGTTCAGCGTCTTTGCTCGAGAGGTGGGCTGGGTGACCCTGTTCACCGATACCTTGAAAAAAACCGGTCAAGTGCGAGTCAGACTGGAGCACAAATGGTTCCTTGCCCAAATATAAATTATTTTAGTAAATAACAAGAATGATGTCATATCAACACATAATCTAACTGTGAAATAACTGCCTTACTTATGGCACTGGTAGGGTCTCACAAACAATTCGACAGACAGACAGATGAATAACGAGTTCGTTCTATAAGGGCTCCTTTTTTAAGTATTAATATTTAATATGCTAATTGTTAATCCTACAATTAGCGCGTTTACATTAGGCTGATTACCTGAATGAATGCGTCCGTATTGGCATGTTCATATTAGGTCCGCCTTTATTTTCGGCCAACAGCAACCGTAAAAAATGTTAAAGGTACACCACCCTGACTTAGTCAACCTATTGCAGAATCACTACTGAGCACAAGCATCCTCTCAAAATTATCATTTATAACCCGCTAATCAAGACAATGTGTACAAATGAATTAGCATAAACATTTCAAATGAGTGTGCTCATCAAAACTCGTTTGAAAACCTGAATTGAAATCAAATATTATAAATACGAAAGAGTATCTGTCTGTCTACTACGCTTTCACTACCCAACTACTTTTGATGAAATTTGGTACAGAGGTAGTTTATATCCCGGAATTGAAGAGTTCCCGCAGGAAATAAAAAACATCAATCCACACAGTTGCGGGCATTATCTAGTACTTAAATAAAAATGAAACTCACCCACTCTTTGCCTTTCATGTTCTATTTGCTGATAATTATGCCAGTCTATTTTCTGAAATGAACAACAATATACGTTTAGTCCAAATGTCAATCACACCGAATTTGATAATTAATGATTTATTTATTACAAGTAGGTCAACTCGTGTCACTTATGATACGCCAAGACTCAAGACTCTACCACCGGTTCGGAAAATTGATTCTACTGAGAAGAGCGAACAAGAAACTCAGCAGTTGCTCTTTTCTCAAAACATTTAACAATAACATTGAATGGCTGAAGTTATCCAATAAAAATTATTGTTGAATGTTAAGTTCAAAACACACAGGAAGCGGGCGCGGGCCGGGTCGGGTGTGCGGCGGGTTGAATACCTTGTATTTATATGAAGGACATCACAGAACGCGGGCGCGGGTCGGCAGCGTGTCGGATGATCGGATCGTCCATATAAATACAATATTATGATTTATTTTGTTATTTCTGCACCATATACCGGTTGTTTCTGTGGCTATGTCCTTTTAAACCATTGGTTGCCTGGAAGAGATCGCTGTGAAGCGATAAGGCCGCCAAATAGTATACTTCCTTTGTTATTAGCTAAGTTTACTGTTATTATTGTTTTGTGGTGCACAATAATAGTACATTACATCGCGAGACCGGAAAGTACGCGTTTTCTGGTCGAGGGTTAGTTAGGCTATATACGAGACCAGAAATGCTCTCCCGGTCCCGGTAAAAAATGAAACAAGTGACTTTTTTTTAATATACTTTTTTTGCGCTGTGAGTGCTGAACGCGTAATACGGTAGAGTTCCAAATTTAAGCTATTTAGGCCAAAGAACATTATAACAAGTTACAAGATATTCAGGAAGAAAGATTCCAAATTCAAACTTATGATATGTAATGAAAATACATACATTCTTTACTGGCCTAAGCCGGGAAGTTTAACTTTCAAACTCATTTACAGGGTATGAAATGTACACATTTCATATCATTTTTTAGAAAAAGTATATTCATTCATTCATACAAGGAATTCAACTGTGTGTTTTTTGCCTTTTATTGTTAAACTCCATGTTGTTAAATTTTTTGGTTTTTTATAGGATTTTTTTGGGAAGAAAGTGCAGGTTCTATTCCTGCATAACAATAAGCTTTGAATGCAGTATTTAATTTCTTTAAAATCATAAATGAGGTTCTTAAAAGCAAATTCCTGGATATATTATACTTTAGCTTTCAATCAGACCATTCCATTCTATCACATATCACCCAATCCAGATGCTATCAGGATAATGAAAATAGGTTTATCTCTTCATAAGATAATGGTCACTCGAGAGAAAAGGATATAAAAATGCTAACTGTCATCCCAATAGCAGCACAAGAAATGGGCAACATAATAGAAGTGTGGAAAATATCCCAAAATAAAAATGTTTTATTCTTTACGCAACAAATGAAAAGTGTGAAAATTAAAAATATTTATTTAAGTACTTACCATAAAAAAACTTTGATAATTTTTTTCTTATGTCCAATGGTACCCACACTAGGAAATCCTGTATTGTGGGTACCTATTTCACATTAAACATGATAGATTTACAGTAAATAATTGTTGCTTGGTAGTCTTACATGTTACTTAACATTATGAATTCATGTTTAATAATAATGGCAGCATCTAATAATAAAATTATTACTCTCACCTTCAAACTGGCTGGTACAAAATAGTCCTTATACAAAATCCTGTTAAGGGATGTGCGCACTGGCCTGGCAACATTGTTTAAAGTCTTCACATCTGTCATTGTTCTGATTGCGTACAGTAACATCACTATTAGTGTGAATGTTACTATATTACGCAGTCTAAACAGTCTTATAATAAACCGCCTCATTATTGATACCATTCTGTTAATAAATATTAATAAATTTGGTTTTAATTATATATATATATATATATATATACATACTTATATTACAAATTCAAAAGTGTGTCTGATATGCTGTCATGATTCATCTATTCAAATGGTTTTAGCAAAATTATGTAAAGTTCCCAAGTGATTTTCAGAAACCTAAACTGCTAGTCACAAAATCATGTGCAGACTCTAGGTATAAATAAATAATTCTTATAGAATTATAGATCCACAATAATACATCCATAATCCATCCACACTCATATATTCTATTATGATGAAGAAACCATTTAGAGCATCCTTGAATATAGACTGCATATGGATAATCTAATTTACATCCTAACAAATCGTTAAACAATTGAAAATAAATGAAATTTTGAGTAACTCATTTATAGGATTGATTGACAGTGCAATTGCAATCATCAAGATACCCAATCCAAGCATTATTTCAGTGAAGAGTCTACAGTATTTGCAGCTTAACTGATAGCAATTTACTTACTGAGATCAAATTCCAGTTTTGTGCAAACTCAAATGTTATTTATTCAAATAAACTTTTACAAGTGCTTTTGAGTCGTCATGTGAATCTACCACTGGTTCAGAATGCCATTTCCATAGAGAAGAGGAATGAACTTACAGGATTCAATGACAAGGGTAATGTGAACCAGCAGTATTTTAAATTATCATATGAATAAATCATATCATGTTGAGTTCTGTTTAATTTATATATCAATTAAGTACACCTTTGAGTTTACTATTTGTAACACTGTACAGTGAAAAGGCTGATAGTTTCAGGCTTATTATCGAACGTTAGATAATAAAAATATGTAGTAATTTTAAATTAATATTTAAAGGATGTGACCAATTATTTTTGCGATAAGATAGTAACTAAGTCCATTACGATTTTGATTTAAGATAGAAGTAAAGAAACAGGTCAATATTTGATATTATAAATTTACGGTCAGTTTATTTTATGCTTAAAAGCCATTGTTATCGCAATTGATTCAAAAACACAATTATTATTTGTAAATAATACCAGTTGCTATTAAGCTTACCTTCATAAACAAAGTATTAACTTGTGACAAGCGGTTCAGAGAAAAACGCGAATGCACAAAAAAAGGCTGCTTGACTAGTTTTCAAGTCCATGAAATACTAAGTACTTCACATTCTCCCAGTTGTAATTTAAATATTTAGATTTTCAACAATTAAAAAAAACTACAAAATTCAATGACCTTCCACAAGCATCAGAGACAAGTAACATAAACAAGCTCACCGGTCAGTGTCACTCGGAGGTGTCACTGTCAGATTGGTGCAGACTATCTATGTTACTCGTCTCTGGTGCAGACTGCAGTTTTGCCAAACCAAATGAAAATAATTCGCTTAAAAATGTATGTAATCTAGCAGGAGAATTTAAAACCGATTTCAGTAAAAGGAAAAGTCAGTTTTCAGCGAGCCGGTTTTAACCGATTTTAGCGAGCACCATCTAGTGATAATTGTTATACTATATATGGATGTGTGTGTGAGAGAGAGAAATATCCATGAAAAACCATTTTTTTTTTAATTTATACCAATAAGTTATAAAATATGTATTATAACAGAATAGTGATCTCTACCAGTGACAGTGTCATTGAGAATGGTTCATGAGGAAGAATAGGAACAACAAGATATGAAATATTATATCATAAACTTACACAAAATGCATACTAATCTAAGATACATAATGATTTATCAGATGCAAATCATTTATTTATAACTATGACAAATACGACAGATAGTGCTGTTTCAGTCGAAGTATAAAGATGGGGAAGTTTTAGGTGGGTTATTCATAAAACTGCTATCAGGTAGTAAACTCCATAGGAGCGTCGCAACCACCTTAAAAGATTTACCATAGCAAATTAAAAATAAATAACATTATACATAAATAACCTTAAAAAATGGTAAATCTTTTTTGAAATAGAATACAATATGGTAGATCGGGAGATGAGATGAGAAACTTTAAATCTCCAGTAAAAACGGGAGGTTTGGGAATGACCAAGTGTCTATGTTTGACGTAGGTATCAATAGCAAAGCTCGTAAAACTCCCAAGCAATTTCACCAAGAATAGACCAAGAACTTCAGAATCCTTGAATAACTTACTCTATGAGAATTTTTGTACAAAATAATGAATTAAATAAATCATAGATCTATGAAATAAATAAATATCCCAAATAATGTCTTTGGCTGTTTTGATTTTAAGATTGGCTGATATTAGCACAGCTGACAACTGTTTGCTTGCGATTGGCTGTCTCTCCATGTCGCTGTCACAAGAATAACCAATGGGATATACCGACAGATTATAAATATTCGGTATGATACAGTAGTCGCCAACTTGGAAAGTGAGAAACTGTCAAACTCTTTTTGTCTACTGTTGTCTATTACAAGAATAGAGCTGTTACAGAATTCATCAATTGTAATTCATTTCACCGAAGAAATTGATATTCATATTTCTTTTGATTTTGAATAACTAACAGCAGGCTATTGTGGATTGCAATAAGATATATAATATTTCTTAAAGGTAGGGAAATTTAGTAAAGGTTGCAGTGAGAAATATCATTCATGATTAATTAGTGCGAACCCGAAAACAAGGTACGAAACAAGAGTGATGCCGATTGCCGACAAATTATGTTAACTCGAAAAGCTTCTGATTGGATTGGTTTTAGTTTTATTTATATTCATTGAGGATATCCGTTATCCGGCGACTGGTATACTGCGGTTGGTTTGTAATTAAATTAGGGGTGTAAGTAGTAAGTACATAGCGTGGTTCTCGATATTTTTTGTTTATGATGGTACACGTCTTAAAAGAGAGTTTTTAGGTGTAAATTTTTCAGATGACTGCATATCGGCGAGTGTTGGTTAGTGCGGCTTTAGTGCTGTTGGTGTCTACATACGTGAGTGCTAAGGCCGAAGACACTGATGATGGAATCAGTATTGAGGTTAGTTTAAGTGTGACCTATTTTTGTAGAAACTAACTGATCTGATGCCCGTGATTTTAGAGTTTGTGAAACAAAATGCTATAGAATTTCTGATAAATTATTCCAAACTATTTGAATGCTGAATTTTCTCACTCTCACTTCTGTGGTTAAACCATAAAAAAGTAACTGAAATCCATACGAAAATTAAAATGCGAAAGTATGTCTGTCTGTCTGCTACGGTTTTATAGTCCATCTTTTCAAGCAATTTTGCTGAAATTTGGTTAATACTTAATCTTGTTGAAATGATAGACTGTGCCCATTTTAGCAGCTATCTAAGTGTCACAATCAGATAGCAAAGTTAACAATGTTCTTAACTTTCATGACTTAACACTACTTCATATTTAATAATAGTACTTACCTAAAAATAAAATAAATCATTCCAAACTTGGCTGTACTGTATTATGCTACAATAAATTGAGTAGATGAAATATAAGTACTTAAATCATTTCAATTTTACACCTTACAAATGTAAAATTTGAATATAAGGAATATACTTAAGCTATGATAAACTGGATTTCTGATTACTAACATAATATAAATTAAAATGTAGCATGTAGATTCTTTCAAATCAAATAGTTAACTTCTGTAAAGTAATCAAGTAGTTAACTTCTGGCTAAATGTGTACAATACGTGCTCTGCACAGTGCACTGTGCTGAGCGCGTGTGAAGAGAAAAACCCAAACTCTTGAATGTCTAAAAGTACTGGGCTAAGCATGCTGCTTATGCATTAGCTGAACATTTCTGCGATTTCTTTACATTTTCTATACTCTAAGAAAAACTAAATTATACTCAATCAATCAATCAATATTTATTTATTCAAAATAGGTACACTGTACCCTTATTGACATCCAATTTACTACCTTAGTGAAGTGAATGTACTACCTTAGGTCATCTTGGTATCAAATGTTGCCCTTTCCTTTTTCAGACAGTTGAAGAAGAAGAAGATTACCAGAGTCCACAAGTCGACCCTAAAAAGATCTATCTAGCAGAACACTTTGATGATGAGGCCGCCTTCAAGAAGAAATGGATCAAATCCGAGGCCAAGAAACAGGGAGTGGATGAAAACATTGCCAAGTACGATGGCAAGTGGGAGGTAAGACATTTTTTGTATATTCTATTTGCTTATAGTCCCACAAATTTACATAGAAAAAAGATCTGTATCTGTTACTTGTTTCATGGATCTTTTATGGATCTTTTACCTTATTAATTTTCAATACATAGATGAAATTCTATTTATAGCTGTTTGGTAGCAATGAAAAACTATCAAATTCCATTTTTTTATTTCTTAAAATTAAATTAAATATTTCAAACATTTATTGTAGTGAATTACCTACCATACCAATCTACACTAATATTATTAATGCAAAAATTCTGATGGATGTATGTATCTTGTTACACAATCACTCCAGACCAGCTGAACGGATCTGCATGAAATTTGGTACAGGCATATATTATCGTCTGGAATAACACAGTCTACATTTTATCCCGGAAAATTAGAGTTCCCACCAGAACCAAAAGACCTCAATCCACGCGGACAAAGTCGTGGGCATCAGCTATTAGTACATAACTAGTGTAAAGTTTACACTACTAAACATTTCTAGACATTTTTTTAAACTCATGTACAAACACAAACATTATCTATGCCGTCCAGACTCCAGTGTCACACTAAAGTTTAGTGTGAGTATAGTTACTAAACTATAAACAAAACAAAAAAAGACCCGTGCAATGAAAGTCAAAACTTGGTGTGCAAGAATTTCCGTGGGTTAGTTTGGCATCGCACCAAATTTTTGTTTACAGATTGCACACCTGCAATCAAATTTCGGCTTTATATCTTAACTTAAGTCAAGTGAGATGACTTATCGCCAATGGCCGGAGGTGGTAATCAGTATAAATTTTATGGAGAAACTAGTCAAAAGTGGTGATAATTTTATTTTATTTTATTTATTGAGGGTCAAACAGTTTACCAAATACTTATCATTCATAACACAGACACCAGCGAAGAAGCCGCATGAAAAAACAGTACAGATAGCAAAAACATAATCACAATCACATAACATGCACATAATCTTCTAGATCCAGTCCCCAGCGAGACGCATCCTCAAGAACGACCAGGGCTTAGTCCTCACTACAGAGGCGAAGCATGCAGCTATCTCTTCCCTGCTGGACCGACCCTTTGAGTTCAAGGACAAGCCACTGGTGGTGCAGTATGAAGTTACTATGCAGGTAGGTCATATAGCAATTGTTAGAGACAATCCAGAAGTGGGTATTTATGAGACACTTTTTCACTTCACATCAATAAATGACTGAGAAATGACGATTTAAAAATTTAATTATTTAGTGTACACTGATGGCTGTATCTTACTCAAGTGAGAAATTTTGTGAGTGAGTTTTAATACCTAGCCGAGATTTAATACTTCAGAATTATCTTCACACACAAATTAAATGCTTTTAGTTCAATTAAGTCACGTTAAGTCCATTTATTTCTTTTATTTGGCTTTATAAATTTGGTTGATAGGGTGGTGTGATGTCACGCCACCCGTCTTGCAAGCATAACTTTAAAATTCCATAACTTTTTCATTTGTTGAGATATTTTAATGATTCTTCCATATTTTTGTTTTATTTGTCTTAATTTTCATAATAAATTAAAAAAAATGGTAAACTTCTCCATTTAACTAAATCTATATCTACTGAATTATTGATTTCATACCGAATCGGGTTTTCTTTGGGTTGATATTCCTTCTCAATACATTCCTTGCCTTCCATAATTTTGACGTAATTTGGTACAGGGATGCAGCTTGCATCCCCAAATGGACATCTTCTTAATATATAAAACAAAGTCGGGTTTGTTCGAACACTTATAACTCTAGAACGGCTGAACAGATATGCATGAAATTTGGCACAGGGATAGTTTATAGTCTGGAATAACATATAGCCAACTTTTGATCCCGAAAAATTCCCGCGGGAACCAAAAAACCTCAATCCACGCAGTCGCGGGTATCAACTAGTAATATTTAAAAATAACTCACAGGAACTACCTTACAGTTATATTATAGTTTTTTTCTTTTTGGGTATTCTGTCCTTGCAACATATCCCTGTACCACATTTTGTCAAAAAAACAGACGGGCTGTGACAGCGTAGCAGACAGACACACTTTCTCATTAATAATTTTGGGATATACTGTATGTAACTGGACCATTCAATATGTTAATGATTCAATACCGTCATGGGGTTTCAAAACCCAAAGCTAAAGCTGATAAGCCAATTAGCGCCACTCTTTAACTACCTGCGTGCGACATTGTAAAACAACCATATTTTATGACTTGTTATAATTGCTTCAGTTTTCCAGAACTTTTCTTAGGTAATATTTCACTGTTGGTCAAAAATAGATTTTTTTGACAAATGTCTACTACATTACATAGTCCTGTATGCACGTTATGTTGTTTTTGTAAAATTTTAAACCCTTAGTAACAGTTCACTCTTTTCAAATACTTTTCAAGACAATTTATACTATGACCGAATTTCACATATATCGCCGTCGAAGATGTACAGCTTGTTTTTTTCATAATATAAAAAATAATTGAATCCGATAATAATATTATAATGGGACTCTTTTCTCCCCATTTTACTCTTATGACTGCGATGGATCTCACCTGGTGGTTAATAGTGCAGTCTAAAATATCTATGGGCTAGCCTGTTAGGGTTATAGCCATATTAAGCCCATCCCTCTAATCGATTTCTATACGGCATCCTACCGGAACGCTAAAGCGCAAAACACACAGGGAGCGGACGCGGGCCGGGTCGGGTGCGCGGCGCGTTGAATTCCATGTATTTATATGGACATCACACAGCGTCGCCCGACCCACGCCCGCTCCCTGTGTATTTTGCCCTGTAATCGCTTGGCGGCACGTCTTTACCGGTAGAATCTCCCCATCAAACCAGATCAGAGAAAAACCAGAAATTATAGTTTAATTAAGCGCCTGCCGGGGAGCTCATTAAACATACAAACCGAAAATCCTTTATAAAGGTAAACAATTTACAAAAATATCACAAAGAAATTGCGCGAGACATGAACTCTCGTTGGCTCGAGTCCAATATCAGTTTCGGAAGCGTTTTATGGGCTTTGTGTATGTTTATTAATAGTTATTGCATGTCATTGCACTGTAGCCCTATACGAGGTGTAAAGTTAAGTCACAAGAGTAAATGCAGGTCGCGCGCGAATTGAATGCATTCTAGCCCTGAGTTAAATCGGTGGATAACAACTTTTTTCCACGTCTGCAGGTCTCCTTATAGGACACCCTGAAGCTTATAAGACCAGAAAAAGGCCTACCAACAAAATAAAAATAAATACATTTATTGTATGTTGGTTGAGAACTGATAACTATATTCAAGATATTTATTATTTGCTATCAAAAAGAATAAGTTCTTGCGTGCGTACATAATTATACACACACTTTTTTTTTTTATTCCCACAGGGACTCCATAATTTTCTGGGATAAAAAGTAGTCTTATGTCACTCTCCAGGTCCTCGACTCAAAATATCACGTCGATCCGTTGCTTTGTTGCGGCGTCATTGAATGTCAAATCTATAAACCAACAAACAAACACACTTTCGCATATTTTTTTAATTCCACTAAAAGTTGGCTCTTGGCTGCGATCTCACCTGATGGTAAGTGATGTTGCAGTCTAAGATGGTAGCGGGCTGCAGCAGTATATTAACCCTAGTAGCAGTTATTTTCACCCTAGTCGGTTTCTACAAGGCATCGTACCGGAACGCTAAATCGCTTGGCGGTACGTTTTTGCCGGTAACTGATAACTAGCTACGGCCGAACCTTTACACCGGACCAGACCAGAGAAAATTCTCTTGCCTTCCATAATTTTGACGTAATTTGGTACAGGGATGCAGCTTGCATCCCCAAATGGACATCTTCTTAATATATAAAACAAAGTCGGGTTTGTTCGAACACTTATAACTCTAGAACGGCTGAACAGATATGCATGAAATTTGGCACAGGGATAGTTTATAGTCTGGAATAACATATAGCCAACTTTTGATCCCGAAAAATTCCCGCGGGAACCAAAAAACCTCAATCCACGCAGTCGCGGGTATCAACTAGTAATATTTAAAAATAACTCACAGGAACTACCTTACAGTTATATTATAGTTTTTTTCTTTTTGGGTATTCTGTCCTTGCAACATATCCCTGTACCACATTTTGTCAAAAAAACAGACGGGCTGTGACAGCGTAGCAGACAGACACACTTTCTCATTAATAATTTTGGGATATACTGTATGTAACTGGACCATTCAATATGTTAATGATTCAATACCGTCATGGGGTTTCAAAACCCAAAGCTAAAGCTGATAAGCCAATTAGCGCAACTCTTTAACTACCTGCGTGCGACATTGTAAAACAACCATATTTTATGACTTGTTATAATTGCTTCAGTTTTCCAGAACTTTTCTTAGGTAATATTTCACTGTTGGTCAAAAATAGATTTTTTTGACAAATGTCTACTACATTACATAGTCCTGTATGCACGTTATGTTGTTTTTGTAAAATTTTAAACCCTTAGTAACAGTTCACTCTTTTCAAATACTTTTCAAGACAATTTATACTATGACCGAATTTCACATATATCGCCGTCGAAGATGTACAGCTTGTTTTTTTCATAATATAAAAAATAATTGAATCCGATAATAATATTATAATGGGACTCTTTTCTCCCCATTTTACTCTTATGACTGCGATGGATCTCACCTGGTGGTTAATAGTGCAGTCTAAAATATCTATGGGCTAGCCTGTTAGGGTTATAGCCATATTAAGCCCATCCCTCTAATCGATTTCTATACGGCATCCTACCGGAACGCTAAAGCGCAAAACACACAGGGAGCGGACGCGGGCCGGGTCGGGTGCGCGGCGCGTTGAATTCCATGTATTTATATGGACATCACACAGCGTCGCCCGACCCACGCCCGCTCCCTGTGTATTTTGCCCTGTAATCGCTTGGCGGCACGTCTTTACCGGTAGAATCTCCCCATCAAACCAGATCAGAGAAAAACCAGAAATTATAGTTTAATTAAGCGCCTGCCGGGGAGCTCATTAAACATACAAACCGAAAATCCTTTATAAAGGTAAACAATTTACAAAAATATCACAAAGAAATTGCGCGAGACATGAACTCTCGTTGGCTCGAGTCCAATATCAGTTTCGGAAGCGTTTTATGGGCTTTGTGTATGTTTATTAATAGTTATTGCATGTCATTGCACTGTAGCCCTATACGAGGTGTAAAGTTAAGTCACAAGAGTAAATGCAGGTCGCGCGCGAATTGAATGCATTCTAGCCCTGAGTTAAATCGGTGGATAACAACTTTTTTCCACGTCTGCAGGTCTCCTTATAGGACACCCTGAAGCTTATAAGACCAGAAAAAGGCCTACCAACAAAATAAAAATAAATACATTTATTGTATGTTGGTTGAGAACTGATAACTATATTCAAGATATTTATTATTTGCTATCAAAAAGAATAAGTTCTTGCGTGCGTACATAATTATACACACACTTTTTTTTTTTATTCCCACAGGGACTCCATAATTTTCTGGGATAAAAAGTAGTCTTATGTCACTCTCCAGGTCCTCGACTCAAAATATCACGTCGATCCGTTGCTTTGTTGCGGCGTCATTGAATGTCAAATCTATAAACCAACAAACAAACACACTTTCGCATATTTTTTTAATTCCACTAAAAGTTGGCTCTTGGCTGCGATCTCACCTGATGGTAAGTGATGTTGCAGTCTAAGATGGTAGCGGGCTGCAGCAGTATATTAACCCTAGTAGCAGTTATTTTCACCCTAGTCGGTTTCTACAAGGCATCGTACCGGAACGCTAAATCGCTTGGCGGTACGTTTTTGCCGGTAACTGATAACTAGCCACGGCCGAACCTTTACACCGGACCAGACCAGAGAAAATTCTAAAATTATTCATCCCCAAATTGAACCTGCTGGGAATCAAACCCGGGACCTCCTACGTTAAGGCAACAACGCTCAACGCTGCGCCAGGGAGGTCGTCGTTATAATATTAGTACGATTTAAATGCTTCGTTGGTCTAATGGTTAGCATGTTCGACTGCGGCCGACGAGGTCTCCGGTTCGAGTCCCGGGTCGAGCCATAACAAGTGTTGGGTTTTTCTGACTAGAAATTCTCAGTAGATACTAGCCCGGAGCTACACTAGCGGCACGCTATGATGGCCGGTTTGACACATTACAATAGTGATGTGGAATGTCAATTTATTCTCGAACAAAAAACAATTAAGTTTTGTTTTTGTACCTGATTAAATAGGTTTAATAAAACAAAAATGTATATGTTTATTTAATTTATTTGAACGAACTGAATATTTGAACGAAAATGAATATACATACTTTATATGCACACAAGAAACATATGAATACAAAAGATACCAAAAAAGGTGCCACAAAAGGCCATAATTAATCAGATTCGTCCATACTACTATTTTCACTGTCGTCACTGCTATCATCACATACATTAATAATTATATGTTCGTTTTCTATAATATTATCTATTTTCACATCTCTTTCATAATCTTCCCTTATTAATTTAACAGTTCTATTCACAACCTTTTCCCAGTCTCCTTTAGTCACATGTTCACAAGCTTCTTCTAATAATTTTAGCATTTTTTTTGTGGTAAATGGGGGTTCTGTATTGTGTCTTGCAGCATATCCCTTAATTTGAGCCCACACCAACTCAATCGCATTATACTCACAATGGTAAGGCGGTAACCGTATAACTCTGTGCCCATGTTCTAATGCTATTTCGTCAATGACGTATCGGATCTTGGTTGGTTTGTTTTCTTTTAAAAGACGTACTAATTCCGCTTTTAACATATTCATGTTTGCATCTACGCCATTTTTACGAAGCCATGCGACGATATCAGCTTTCTTTTGGGATTGGGCAGGTGGCTTGTCAATTTGCATCGAGTGGTATGGGGCGTTGTCCATAATTATAATAGATGGTTCAGGGAGGCTACACAACATTGAGGTAAACCATTCAGTAAACTTTTCTCCATTCATGTCTTCATGATAGTCTCCAGTGGTTTTTGACGCAAAAGCCATGAGAGAACCTTCGACAAACCCGTTGATGGTTCCGGCGTGACAAATTATAAGTCGCGATCCTTTTCCTACAGGAACTTTGGAAGTAGATGCTGCTGTGTCATCGTTCCAAGAACGGCCTACAGTATGGTTAGCATTAAGCCATGTTTCATCCAAGAACACAACATTTTGCCAATTTTTGATTTCTTTCACTTGCCGTAAAAAAGTATACCTTGCCATCGCTATATCAAATCTTTCCATCAATATTTTGCGTTTGTTACATTTTTTGTATCGAAATCCAATGGTCTTCAAAATCTTCGTTAAAGAACTTTCCCCACCGAAGAATAATCCAGCTTCCTTCAGTGAATGCACCAACTTTTTTCTTGTTGGATACTCCTTCTGTAAATAGTAGCCGTAAACATGTCTTCGGATAGCATCGGCATCAAAGCTATCGATGCCTACGACTGGTTTTGCTCGTTTTCTCTTTTTTGGTGTGTGAAGTTTATTTTCTTCTGTGCCAGTCTCGCCATATTTTTTTTTAGTTATCCGTCTAACAGTTCGTTGTCCAATATTAAGCGCATCAGCTACGCGTTCAACCACTGACGTTATAGGTAAAATTGGCCCTCCATTTTGAGCTTCACGATCGAAATAGTTACGAAGGCGTATTACGAACTCACGTGTCTGACTATTTAGAACAGTTCTCTGCGTACGTTCGGTCAGATCGACGAAATCCACAACAAAGGGCTTGAACAGAGTCCAAATTAACGAGCAAGGGTCAACAGTAATGCAGTATCAATATTTGAAATCCAAAGCCAGGTCAAAACTATATCACAATCGCATTGCACTGACAGTTTATACTTTTCGAAGCAACGTCAATTCGAAACTGCTTTGTTTTGCATTGAGCATTGACGCGAGTTTGCCGGAGGTAGTAGTTGTGCTAGCCAGCGATCCTATGTGACGATCGTATTAGATTCCATTTTTAAAAATTTATTGATATTTTTTTGCGATTTCAGAGGTTTGTCCACATAGTGAAAATTGTTCATATTCACAAGTACATTCACCCCTTAAATGGTGCAAACTGATTTTTCTACACTTGTATACATTTAAGAAATCAATTTAATAAATAAATTTTGAGTCCTAAACCTAAAACTACATTCGATAAAATTTATGAATCTCTGCACATCACTATCGTCAATAAAGTAATACAATTATTTCCTTCAAAGTCGTTATCAATTAATACGGAACTTCATGAGAAACTACATTCGATAAAATTTATGAATCTCTGCACATCACTATCGTCAATAAAGTAATACAATTATTTCCTTCAAAGTCGTTATCAATTAATACGGAACTTCATGAGCGGACAAACGTCAAACCGGCCATCATAGCGTGCCGCTAGTTTAAGAAGTTGGCGGTGTTTCAACCCCGTGCCTCGGAGAGCACGTTAAGCCGTCGGTCTTGCGCCTGATCTCTCCGGTCGTGTCGGATCTTCCGTCCCATCGATCTATGAGAGCAAAGGAACAGAGAGTGCACCTATGTATGCGCACACTTTTGTGCCCTATAATATCTTCCGCTCAGGTGGCTAATCTCTCTGGAGATTGTCCGCCGTGGTCGAAATTCGTTATGTATTATGATTTTCAATTTATTTTCTTCGCCGAGTTTCTTGCTGGTTCTTCTCGGTAGGAATGGCATTCCGAACCAGTGGTAGATTCACTCGACGATTCAAAAGCACTTGTAAAAATTTATTTGAATAAAAAGCATTTGAATTTTGAATACCTGTTTTGTAGGAAGGTCAGAACTGCGGCGGCGCGTATATCAAGCTCCTGTCCAAAGGCGTGAGCACAAAGGCCGACCTGCGCCAGTTCCACGACCAAACTCCTTACACTATAATGTTCGGGCCAGACAAATGCGGGAACGACAACAAACTGCACTTCATCTTCAGACACAAGAACCCCAAGAATGGCACCGTCGAGGAGAAACACGCCAAGAAACCTACGTGAGTTAACCATCATTTTGACGACCTCCATGGCGTATCAGCACTCACCACCAGGTCAAACCCGTAACCTCCCACTAATAAGAAAATTAATCTTAATCTTTAATGAAAAACAATAAATTCATCATAATCAATTAATCTAGTGCTGCACAATTTAAATTTAAAATATTTTGACCGTGTTCATAGTTATATTATTGTTTTGGCATTTCTTTCATTTATTATTATTGTTGTAAAATTCATTTAAAAATATTGTTAATGTTTTGTCACTTCGTAGGATGGAAGGTCAGTGTAGCCTATAGCACGGTATCCTAAATTAGGCAGCAGAGACTGACCATTCCAAATCCATCATCAGAATGAAGTCTTACTAATACTATAATACTAATTAAGTAAACTATGGCATCAATAAAATAATATTGTTTTAATGTTTATTTTTTTTCCAGTCAGCGACTCGACGACATTTACAAAGACAAAGAGCCGCATCTATACACGCTGATCGTCCGCCCCGACAACACCTTCACCATACTAGTGGACAACAAGGAAGCCAACGCAGGCTCCCTGCTGGAGGACTTCATTCCGCCCGTCAACCCACCAGAAGAGATCGACGACCCTGATGACAAGAAGCCCAACGATTGGGACGAGAGGGAGAAGGTGAGTGTGCTACCATCTTTATGTATTGCGATCGGACTAGTGGACAACAAGGACGCCGACGCTGGATCCCTGCTGGAGGACTTCACTCCGCCCGTCAACCCACCGAATAGATCGACGACCCTGATGACAAGAAGCCCAACGATTGGGACGAGAGGGAGAAAGTGAGTGTGCTAACATCTTTATGTGTTGCTATCGGACTAGTGGACAACAAGGAAGCCAACGCTGGCTCCCTCCTGGAGGACCACTCCGCCCGTCAACCCAACAGAAGAGATCGACGACCCTGATGACAAAAAGCCCAACGATTGGGACGAGAGGGAGAAGGTGAGCGTGCTTCCATCTTTATGTCTTGCTATTGGACTAGTGGACAACAAGGAAGCCAACACTGGCTCCCTGCTAGAGGACTTCACTCAACCCGTCAACCCACCCGAAGAGATCGACGACCCTGATGACAAGAAGCCCAACTATTGGAACGAGAGGGAGAAGGTGAGGAAACAAAACAATATATATGTCACCGTAAACAATATATATGTCTCGCGAAATTGTAGACTTTCGCAAGATTGTGAACCGTTCACTGTTCTGAGTGTAAATTTTTGAAATATTCATAGTATTTACGTTTTCTTGTCTGTTTCTTGTAGGTTAGGTTAGGGTTCGACATAAATAATCAGCTAGGTTAGGTTAGGTTAGGTTTAATATACCTAACAGATACCGAAAAATAATGCTTTAAATTGTAATCTTTCGACAGCTTGCAATTCGCGAGTTAGATTATAATCTAACGGTTTTTACAATCTTGCGGTGACATATTCACCAAAAAAAATATCATCTATCCATTCTGGAACTTTTATAAATATACAAGAGACAACGATCTCTAGTTACATAGCCCTGTCAAACAAAGAATGTGGACTTATTTTACTATCGCCATCTAGTCTGAAAAGCGGGACAGCGCTATGGTGGGGACAAGGACAGGCTTAAACAGGTGAGGGGCAAGCACCACAAGTTGGACGTCCAACTTTTTTCTATGAAAGGGACCATCCCCCCTTAGAGTGAATTTTCTCAAAACCGTTTCTTAGCTGATGTCTACACTATAGAAGAAATCTACCTTCTTAATTTCAAGTTTGTATGTTTTATAGTGAGATATCGTGATTAGTCAGTCCGTGAGTCAGTGTTGAATGCTATTTTGCTTTTATATTCATAATAATACTAATATTATAAATGCGAAAGTGTGTCTTGTCTGTATGTCTGCTACGCTTTCAGGGCTTATCTGTTTAATCGATTTTGATGAAATTTTGTACAGAGATAGGTTGTATGCCGGGGAAGGACAATATGCTTCTTTTTATCTCGGAAAATTAAAGAGTTCCCACGGGAATGAAAAAACTTTATACACGCGTACGAAGACGAAGCGGGTATCATCTAGAATATAGATAAACATACTTTGAACTTTAAAAAATAATGTATTTCAGATTGTGGACCCCACAGCAACCAAACCGGATGACTGGGACGAAGACGCGCCCGCTACCATCGTGGACCCCAACGCCGTCAAACCTGATGGCTGGCTTGATGATGAACCCGAGATGATACCAGGTACGTTTGGGTTGACGACCTAGACCGGAAAACGCCCTCTCTCCCTCCCTCCCTCTGCTATGGAGAGAGACTTAGTATCTATTTGTTATTATTATAATCAATGTTGAACATTTTCAACAAGTTACTAGACTAGACCAGACTACCGTTACAATAGGCATGATGATTGATTTTGAAAAATGGACAGATTATGTTCGGAAGTATCTACTATTTCGAAAAAATATCTTATTTCAGCAGAAAAATAAGGTTTAGTAGATAAAATTTGCATTTGAAATTTAAATTTTAAAAATCATGCCAAAACGCTCGCGGGTGTCATGGCGTCGTTTGTGACGTCTCTATTGTTTTTACCAATGTACTCTATTGTACTATGTGCAGTAAACACTAAGTCTTCGTACAGCAATTTAGATATTTTGTGTGAATAATATGAATTCTAAAGCGTGTAAGTCGTGTGCGGTCCCCCAGTGTGATAACACATCAAAATTAACTCCAAACAAGTTATTTAATCACTTAAAAACTTGTTTGGAGTTAATTTTGATTCGCGCCACTTAAAAAAATAATGCGATCTAAGTGGCTTAATCTTGCACGACGAGATCCTACAGCTATAGGGCTAAATTCTACCATTTATTTCTGCGAAGATCACTTGACGTAAGTGTTTGCTTTATTCTAATACTAGCTGATGCCCGCGACTTCGTCCGCGTGGATTGAGTTTTTTTGGTTCCCGCGGGAACTCCTTAATTTTCCGGGATAAAAAGTACATATAAATCTTGCTCTTGAATCACTCTATCTATTAAAAAAAACCGCATCAAAATCCGATGCGTAGTTTTAAAGATCTAAGCATACATAGGGACAGACAGCGGGAAGCGACTTTGTTTTATACTATGTAGTGATGCTGTTTTGCATATAGCACAAATAACTGCAAAAAGTTAGAGATGCGTGCCAAGAATCGAACCCCAGACGCACCGAATAGGAGGCAGACGTCATAGTTACTAGGCAATCACCGCTCATATATAGTTTTAAAAAACAACATTTCATTAAAATAACCTCTAATAACTATCATGAAGTGCTTAGTATATAAAATAGCAGATTTTACGGGTTTAGAACCTATAAATTATTATGTTATTATAGTACTTACATGAAAGTTTTGACGTTGCGAAATTCTGCTGAACAAAAGTCTTTGTTTGATGTAAGATACTCACCCAGCATCAACAAATCAATCCTGGGTAAATTAGAGCTAGTAGCTTTGGTAAATCCTTGATCCCTGGCTAACGATTTTTTATTTCTTGATTTAGGATTCGGTAAAACAAAACTAGATTATGGAAATGATCTTTTGGGAATGTTTTTGGGAAACAAAAAAACACGAAAATACTTGATAAACATTTAAAACACCTGTACTTAAAGAGATTGTCAAAGCTCGAAAATAATTGTGACGTCATTCGCTTCAGTGGTCTTTTATACAATATGGCGGATTGCTGTATTTCATAGTTTTATTTTATCAAAATAAATAACAATCTCACTCGAAACAGAAAAATAAATAAGTTTTTTATAATCCATGAATCCTATTTCATTAGATAAATTCATAATTTCATTGATTCTTGGAGACTGTCATCATGCCTATTATGTATTTGACAACTAGCCAAGTCAGCAACTTTTTTTTAAACATCAAAACGCGTTAGCATTGTATTTTGTGTGAAATAGTGAATAATGACGTCATCAATGTTCGACGCACTTTTTTACTTTATTTTATCGATAGTTTAAAATAGTTATTTAACATAAAACTAACAGCGGACGTCGGAGTCGGAGTGAAACGTACGTTGAGAATAATTTGGAAGATTTATGTGGTGTGGTGAATATCGCAATCTGCAAGTGCAAGATACACTTGTTAGCATTATTATTACTGTTTGTCATTATATCTCATGAAACAGGAAGTATAATATCAGTCAATTTGACTCGTTTCCTGTCATTCGATCTAATCTGCAGATACCGACGCCATATTGAAAATAGTTAAGTATAAATACGAGTGTTTTGACGATGGTAATTCAGTCTCCTGCCAGTTTAAGTTTTGTGTTGAGATCGCAATTTTGTTTAGAGCTTAACGATAGCAATCGTGGCCGGATCAAATGAATATTGTTTTAATGTATAGCCAACTTTTATCAATTAAATTATATCTCTCGTGAAACCTCTACACGTTTAACCATTTATTCGTGCAAGTTTCAAATGAGAGCACACAAATACATTAAAAGTGTTTATTAAAACCTACTTCTGCAGCCCGATTCTGTAACTCAGTGGCTATCGAAAAATGAAAGCCACTGACATATATATTTTGTCCATTGAAGGTTTACTATGAAAAAATGAAAGAACATTTCATAGTAAAATAGGGGAGCAGGATTGTCCCTTACACACTATACCACATAGATTTGCCTACTGTTGCGGATTATAGCGAATCAAATTTGTAGGTTGTATTCGTTCTCCTCAGACCCCGAAGCCAAGAAGCCGGAGGATTGGGACGAGGAGATGGACGGGGAGTGGGAGGCGCCTCTCGTGGACAACCCTGCGTGCAGCGCCGCTCCCGGCTGCGGCGAATGGAAACCACCCACCATCCCCAACCCCAACTATAAGGTAATCCCAATCACACACAGACCCTAATCCTATTCATTTCGAGCGTTTTACATTATGACGACCTGAAACTAACCTAATCTACCCTAACTAACATTCTGCGTCGATATTAGACGACAGAATTAATGAACAATCATCTCTTTATTACATTAGCTTTTACAATATCTTACATTTTAGTACTGAAATCTGTACTAAAAGTGATGTCTGATGTCACGTTTCTTCGGACGTGATGCAATTCCTCGGAATCTGCTGACTATGCACTGACACACAATGCCACAATCATTCGCTGGAGGTGCTAGGTTGCGATCTTGCGACGAGAGTGATTTTACCATGACGCCGTAGGAATACGTAACTCTCGCGCCACAAACTTCAAACTTCAATGTTTTTCATTCAAATAAACTGAAGTAACTAACAAATTATTTTGAATCGTTGACTGAATCTACAGGTTCGATACATTCTTAGTGTTCACGTCACCTGGCGTTTTATGGAGGAGCTTGATACTTCGACAAGAGTTCGATACCGTAAGGCACTCATGAACTGTCTCTCGCGTTACAGAGCCTTCAGTTCTCGCTAGATGGCGCTAAACCATATCTATTTATAACATACATATTTTATCCAAAACGTTACGTATTGGATAAGAACAATGCAATGATTTCAATCGATTGTGTCACCCTTGTCAAGGTGACGGCTTTGACACTTTTTAAAAGACAGGCGTGGTATTTGGTTGGATTCGAAAATAAACCAAGTTTTTAGTACTTAAAAACCCACGCTTTTCGGTCTTATTTGCTCAGTATAACAATGCTACGTGTTCCGGTCTTGTGTGGCATTGATTGTCACTACCGCTGTTGATAAAATACGTTTTTTTCACCCCCCTTTTTAATTCGCCGCTGGGCACGCGGTATTTCTAGTGTAAATTGTGCCTAGATAACTTTAATTAAGTAAATAAACTTAAGTGTGAAGTGACAGTGAAGGGTGCTACGGCCAGCAGGCGCCAGGCGACAGCCTGAATAGCAGCCTAGGGGGCTCAAAATTTACCACTTTCACAAACATATATCAAACACACACTCACACACACTCTTGGGCTGCTAAGAGTGATGAGACTTGGAAGGTGTCTAGCCTATAAGATTCGTTATTAGTGTATATTTGGTTCACCTACCCCAGTCAATGCTGAGTTTCAACATTTAGAGGCCCCTGGCCCAGTTACCTTTGACCTATTAGCAGCTCATGGGGCCCCTACTTCTAAAGTCAAAGGTTTGTCCTCACTGGGCATTCTTGCCACTCAAAGTGAGATGAGCCAGCAAAAACTCGGTGGTTGACTCTTTTAAATCTAAAATGCCACACACATTACACATACATTTTTTTGTATTTATTTTTGATCTACGTTTCTTCTGTGATAACATTGGTGAATCAACTACTTTTTCTTTCAAATCTGAAGCCACCAATTTTCGAACCGGATACATGCAACCATATTATTGTTTGCAGGGTGTGTGGCGAGCGCCGCTGATACCGAACCCCAACTACAAGGGCAAGTGGACGCCGCGACGCATCCCCAACCCACACTTCTTCAACGACGAACACCCGTTCCGCATGACACCCATCGTGAGTATAATCCGTACTAATATTTTTATTGGTATTTGACAACTAGTCAAATCAGAAGGTTTTTTTTCAAACGTCAAAACTCGTGCTTGTGTATGGATTTTGTATAAAATTTTAAGTTGTGACGTCATCAAAGTTCGAAGCACTTTTTTTACTTTGATCGATAGTTTAAAATGGTTATTCAAAATAAAACTAGCAGGGGACGTGGATATTACGACTTTTGGGAGATCCTTTATTTAATAATCGCTAAAAAATATTTTATTTCACTAGTAGTCAAATACCTAATTGCGCAAGTGTGTCTGTCTGTCTGCTAAGCTTTTACGACTCATCCTAAATACTTTATTTACAGACACGAAGGGCATTTACAAAGTCAATGCATAGACACGTAGAGTAGAGATGAAAATATTAAACATTTTAATGGAAAAGACATCCACTAATTCCGTAACAGAAATGGAGCTTGTTAGCGCGCAACGCACGTACGTGGTTAGACGTGAGAGTTGTGACGTTAGAGTTGTGGGTGCTACAAGTGTTAGCGGGCCTAAAAGCGAAGCGATTTTAAGTGTTCCCGAATTGATTGTACATTATTAAAGGAATAATTTATTTTTACAAAATTACTAAAAAATAAGTATACTTACAAAATTATATAGAAGTAATATTGCCAATATTGTCATTAATATGAAACCAATTTTTTTTGGAGTTTTGTTATCACCTGCTTAGTCGATTTCTGCTGAAGAAATTTGGCTATATGCATTATTTATATGACACGTGTAATTTCACTGATTCTAGGAGTTCTATAATAACCAGTTCATCTCACTCGTTCAGTCATCGTTCAACTGATTGTGACGAAATTTGGTACAGCGGTAGGTTGTTTCCCGGGGAAGGGCATATTCCGGAAAATTAAGAAGTTAAATAACTACTCCTGGCAACGGAAAGTAGTGTGGGAACGTAAAGAGTGAGAGATAAAGAAAGAGTGAAAGGGACAAAGAGGCGCGGAGTGGGGAGTACCTTCTTTATAGCAACTGCCCGCATTAAACTTTATCGATGAGTTTTGTTACTTCGGCTTGTGGAAATCGGCAGATTATATTATTTCCGTTATTCTTGTATTATTTACTTCAAATTAAAAAAAAATTACCGCGCTTGAGTACTTCGAGGTAAGGTTTTTTTTTGGCAAGTTTGTTACTCCCCACTCCTTTAGGTCTCACTCAAATCGTCCGATTATTTGAATGTATACTTTTCAGCATGTAATTTACTCACTCCACCTTAATCTGACGCGCTCTCGCGTATGTCTGGTAATCGTTTTTTTTTTACTATTCTGATCCGCTGTCTTAGACAGACCCACCAATATACAGGGTTCATATGGCTCATATATGGTGAAGGTACTCTACAGAGTCCAAAGAATCCCCCCTTATATTAATCTGCCGCGCTGGAGTATATCCTAAATTCCCCTCTTAAGCTCCCCTACCACTACTTTTTACATGAACAAAATCGATCGATGATAAAAAAATTGGGGTCTTTACTAATATAATAAACTGTTTGTTACTTAATCACGCCATAACGGCTAAACGGATCTGGATAAAATTTGCCACAGAGATAGATTATAGTCTGGAATGACACATATGCTACTTTTATCTACAAAAATTTAAGTTCCCGCGGGAACCGAAAAACTTGAATGGCGTGGACGAAGCCGCGGAGATCAGCTAGTAAATAATAAATCTTTATTCTTTATTTATGAAGCATGCCTGGGGAGACATTGTTACAGTTGCCCAATTCGTCTACCCAAGCTACAAATACATTAAAAATAAAATAAAAACTAGACACAAAAATAAATATTACTGACTATTATCTTCTCTTCTTTTCCCTCTAGCACGCGGTAGGCTTCGAGCTTTGGTCGATGTCGCCACAGCTGCTGTTCGATAACCTCATCATTACCGACGACGTCGCGGTGGCCGAGCACTGGGCCGCGCAGACATATGCGCTTAAGCGGGCCAAAATCAACAGCGATGCGGTAAGCGAAGTCAAAGTCAAAGTCAAATAATGTTTATTAAATTTAGGTAGGTATACTACACTTATTGTTTTAACGTCTAGTTAAAAATTAGGGTGTAGAATTAAGAACTCGGTCGATCATTTTTGGCAGCTAGGGCTGACAAACATGATCGACCTAACCTAACCGAGATGAAATATATATAAAATATATAACAATATGGCAATGATACAAATTATACCTATTTTTATAACTTTATTACAGTGCTTCACACACGAAAAAGGTTTCTCAACTTACATAAATGCATATCAAAAATTTGCGGATCTAGCACGATTTGAACCTGCGTCGGGAATCGCGCCCTCTAGGGCGCAAATTTTTTATATGTATTTAAGTAAGTTTATAATATACCTAGTTAATCTTTTCTTATTTACTTACTCTGTTAAATGCCTATTTACTATTGCCTTGAAGGTTAAGTTCCTTAGTTAGTCATATGTAGCATGAAACACGGATGTCGAAAGGGCGTTTCAAACCTTCGTTTTAGGCGTATCAGACGTGTTGAACAAAACTTTACGTACAAGTTCATTGGACATCGATCACATAAAGATGCTAACGTTTAAGGTATCTGCGGTTCTTTGTCAAATGGTGAAGGAATGAAGTTGTGAAGTTCCTGAGCATACTCTCCAAAGTATATCTGATAGAAAACCGTTAGGCATTCACCATGGGGCTCCGACCTTGTCGGAAGTGAAGCCCCAGTGCCCCTTTACTTGAATATTGTTGGCGTTCGTGCTACCTTATCCAGAAGGGGCAAATTCATCACGAATCATTTCGCGCTTTTACGAACGTGCGTTGCGTTTTCAATAGGGATGATGACAACTCAATCAAATCAGCAACTCTGTATCAATCTTTAAAACTAGCTTCTAGTTTGGAAGTTTGTATGAAGTACATAGTTGTGACGTCATAAAATTTGTATTTAATCTATAGTTTAAAACGACACAACCACGGATGTGAATTTTAGGTCTTTTAGAAGACCCCTATTTAATAATCAGAAATAATAAATTTATTTATGACACTTGCATCATCCCCTACTTGGGGATACGTCCGCTCCATTGATTTTGCACTCACTTTGAAGTTCGCACGTAGTGTTCGGATCACGCGAGTGGAGTGACTGGAGATTAACGCGCAGTACTCAATATCATTTATTCAATATAGGTACACTGTAGGTACACTTGTTGATGTTAAAAATTACTTACTTATAAAACATGACGGTTATAATCGGTTACGGTATCTTAAAACTAAAACTACGAGGGTTCCAAACGCGCCCTGGTCTGAGAAGAGCCCACAACTAACTCAGCCGGGTATTTTTTTTTTTATTATCACCATCTCACAAATCATGTTAACTCATCATGAAAGTCCAAAGGTCGTTCGTGGGAATGAGCATACTATTCTTTAACAAAATTCCACTACCTATTATAAACTTGCCTTTACTTAAGTTTAAGAAAAACATTATAACAATATAAATGATTAAAGCGCATGGATTTGACTCGCTCCAGCAATGCCCAAGACTGCTGTTACTTATGTATCTTTAGATTAATGCAATTGTAAATATATATATTTTTTTAAAGAGCAACCACCTAGTTTCTTGCTGGTTCTTCTCGGTAGGAACGGCATTCCGAACCAGTGGTAGATTGTGGTAGACATTCGGCTATTCATAAGCACTTGTAAAAAGTCTATTTGAATAAAAAATATTTGTATTTGTATTTGAACTAAGGAACTATCAGAGCCATAGAGAAAATTATTGCCTAGCTCCTTCTAAGTACCCCATTACATGACAATAAGATTTTTTCAATGTGATTACGTTTTACATTTACTTTGAACTTAACGCATACGCATATTTTAAATTCGCGCGTATAACTTCGAGCGAGACGATTCGCGGCGAATTCGATCCTTCTGGACGAGGTGTAATAGGCCCTGCACTGCACTTTTCACAGGGCCCTGTGGTAATGGTGGGCGTGGCCACAAGTTAGAGCGTCGCTTATTACACAGCAATAAGGATCAGTTTAGGGACCCTTTCTACCTAAATTTTATTACACTACACTGATTCAAGTGTAAGAGTCCCTGTGAAAAGTGCAGTGTAAGAGGTCTATAAGGAACTATCAGATCCTTAGAGCACATTACAGCAAAGCTTCCTTGTAAGTAGTCAGTCCTTTACATGGTAATAAGATTTTTCAATGAGTTAACGTTTTACATTTACTTTGAACTTAACGCATATTTTAAATTCGCGCGTATGGCTTCGCGCGAGACTATTCGCGGCGATTTCGAATCCTTCTGGACTGTAACTGTAACCAGCAAACGTGGTGGGGGCGCGTGCTGGCCGCCACGGGCTACCGGCCGGGCTGGTGGGCGCTGTACGCTCTGTACTGCGCCATTCCCGTCGCCGCGTACGGCACTTACCTGCTGCGGAGGGCTAAGGAGGTTGCGATCCGTGTTACACTGCCCAGTGTGTGTAGGCTACCTTTCGACTAGCGGCAATACAATGCTAGAGTCACTGTGATTTTTTTATTTGAAGTGAAAACTTTTTAGGCGCGTTGACCACTTTTTGGTAGGGGGTAAACATGAAATACGCGAAACCGACACCATTCTTCTTAAGACAAAAGGTCTTAAGTATCTTATCTTACTTCTTACCTTATCTTATCTTACTAATACTAATATTATTAATGCGAAAGTTTGGATGGATGTATGGATGTTTGTTACTCAATCACGCCCCAACGGCTGAACGAATCTGGCTGAAATTTGGCACAGAGATAGATTATAGTCTGGAATATCACATAGGCTTTTATCCCGGAAAATTATGGAGTTCCCGCGGGAACCAAAAAACCTCAAACCACTCGGTCGAAGTCGCGGGCATTCGCTAGTAAATAATGTAGTGCATTCGTATTTAAACTTTAATGTCTCTATTTTTATAGTGCTGTGTTGTTATTTTAAATTATAAGTACCTATTCGTTTTCATTC
The DNA here is from genome assembly GCA_964035005.1 of Erebia palarica. Lineage (NCBI taxonomy): Eukaryota > Metazoa > Arthropoda > Insecta > Lepidoptera > Nymphalidae > Erebia > Erebia palarica. The sequence goes on from OZ035989.1 coordinate 18,854,452, forward strand.
ATTTTAAGTTTTTTTTTTGCATTATAGGCTTGCGCTTGACGAAAATCATGCTGAGTACAAAGCAATGATGAGGTCTAAGTTGGAATCGCGCTTGCCTAGAAGATGAAATCTGTTATGCTATACATATGATAGATATGTTTTTTCATAAATTTGTTTAGATAAATTTTGTTCATATAAAAACATTAAAACCAGGAATTCAACAAAAAAAAGTAAAATCATTAAAATTGTAAATCATTGTTAACCTACACGGCTTACAGAGTTCGCACGCGCGAGTTCATTGAACCGAACGCAGTCAGTAAGCTATTGTGTGCATTGTTCGCGGCGCTAGTAAGAATGTCGTACGTTTATGTAGTTTTATGGATATGATTATTTAGTAAAAACAATGATATTAAATAAATAATACAGTAGGCCTGATTCTGTAGTGCACAATCTCTAAACTAAAATGACAGAATTAAAAATAATACTCCCAGCGGAAAGGAAACTGAATTTTAAAGTCGTTTTAGTTAAGTTTTTTTTTTCATCTTTAAATTGGAGGTTAGTTTAGCTTAGAGATTGTGATATACAGAATTTGCCGCAGTAGAGCCCGCGCGCGAGCTCCGAGGAATCTGGTCTGAAGAAACGACGGCTGTACGCCACCCCCGATCGTCGCTCCATACCCAGCTCGCTCCCACCACTAGTTACGAGCTTGACGCGTGCAATTTTGCGATAGCAGTACTGTTTTTCACTTTAAACAACTCAAGGTCATTACTTTGACATTCCATAGAATTCCTCGGAGCTCGCGCGCGGACTATACCTTATATTCCACTTACTTAGTATGATATACATTTTTTAAGACGCCAGAAAGAGTCACACAGTATATAAAAAGTTCTGGAATATTAGTGTATAGCGCTAGTAGTGTGTTGCCAAGTAGTAGTACGCTATATGACAGGAGTCGTTCGTGGAGCGCGCACTGAAGTATGCCGGAGAGAACCCGTGGGTGTACGCGGTGGTCATCATCGGGTCCTTCATCCTCGTGGGGCTGCTCGCGTACATGTGCTGCGGACCGCGCGCCGTGAGTACATTTAAATTTTTTTTATTACTACTGCCCAATAACGTCCCACTGCTGGCCTCCACTCTCATAGGATTGAGGGAATTAGAGCTTAGAACCACCACGCTGCTCCAATGCGGGTTGGCGGGCTTTGACGACTATTATAATGTTAGTGATAATAACCGGGACCGACGGCTTAACGTGCTCTCCGAGGCACTGGGGTGAAACACCGCCAACTTCCTAACTCCGGGCTAGTTAGTACTGAGAATTTCTAGTCAGAAAAACCCAATACTTAATTATAGCCCGAAGTAGGGACTCGAACCCTCGTCGGCCGAATTCGAAAATGCCAACCACTAGACCAACGAGGCAGTTATTTATCCACTACAATTTAATTTTTTTTATCCGCTACAAGTTATAGGCCTATTACAATGCACTTTTTACAGGGCCCTGTGGTGGGCGTGACCGCTAGCGTCGCTTATTACACAGCAATAAGGACCAATTGAGGGACCCTTTCTCCCTAAATCTTAATACACTACACTAATTCAAGTGTAAGGGTCCCTGTGAGAAGTGCGGTGTAATAGGCCTATAAGGACCAATTTGGGGACCCTTTATCTCTATATTTTATTACACTACACTGATTCAAGTGTAAGGGCCCCTGTGAAGGGTGCAGTATAATAGGCCTATAAGGGCCAATTTAGGGACCATTACTCCCTAAATCTTATTACACTACACCGATTCAAGTGTAAGGGTCCCTGTGAAAAGTGCAGTGTAATAGGCCTATTAGCCCTTGACTACGATATCACCTAATGGTAAGTGATGATGCAGTCTAACATGGTAGCGGGCTAACCTGTTAGGGGCATGGCAGTTATATTAAGCCCATACCCCTATACGGTTTCTACACGGCATCGTACCGGAACGCTTAATCGCTTGGCGGCACGTTTTTACCGGTAGGGTGGTAACTAGCCAAAAATGATTTATTTATTTTACATAGGACTTGTGTCACTTATAATACGACAAGACTCTACCACCTGTTCGGAAAGATGATTCTCCTGAGAAGAACCGGCAAGAAACTCGGCAGTTGCTCTTTTCTTAATGTTACAATAAGTAAACAATACAACACATGCTTGTGGGCTAATGGATGCGAGGCCCGTTTTGAGACATCAACTATAGTCCCACAAACTGACCGACCCATTGACAGCGTCGTTGTTACCACATTTAAAACTAATAAATATTAAAAAAAATTGTAATGGATATTAAAAATAAATGATAGAAGAGATGGATGGATTGTGTAAAAGAGGATATGCGTATAAAAGGGGTGGATGATACATTGACGGATGACAGGAGTGAGTAGAAGAAGACATGTTGTGCGATACCACATAGCGTAGGATAAAGACAAGTAAAAGAAGAAATATTAAAAATAAAATAAAAACAAAAAAACTGTCAAAAAAATTACTTCCAATTTTGGCCACCGGGCCAGATATGTTTGTGGGACTGTAAGTTGTAAGTTCACGTAAATCTCAATTCTAACAAATATTATAAAAGTGAATGTGAGTTTTTTGTTTATTACGCTTTTACGGCCCCTCTTTGCAACCAATTTGATGAAATTTAGTACAGGACATAGGTTGTGTCCTAGGGAAAAAAATTGGGTTACTTTTTATCCCGGACAATTAAGGAATTTCTGCAGGAATTAAAAGAAAAACTGTGCGGATAAAGTCACGGGCTAGTAATACATATCTTTTATTGGTAAAGATTATTTTGCAATTTTTAATACAAACAAGACATCTTTAGGGGCTCTGGAGTCTTGAGCTTTTCAAAAGTAACTCTATGTTTATTTATTTAAATAATCCTGTATTTAGTGAGTGATGAGTTATATAGGTATATCATCTCACTGCTGTGCAAAGGCCTCCCTCTTCTCCTTCCACTCATAGGTTCGCACAGCAAAAGCTCTGTAAACCTGTCTTGTGTTTTTAAAGTTTAAAAAATCACCTTATTAATTCATTACATTCTATATTACCCATATTAAAATTCTTCTCTTGCGCATAGGACACTGACGCGGACGTCAAAAAGACGGACGCGCTAGTGGACGACGACCCGCACCAATCGGAGGCGGAGGAGCGGGAACAGGAGGCGGGAGAGGACGACGGGGAACAAGACAAGCCCAGCAAGGCGGACCTGGAGGGGCCCGCGCGTGACACTGACACCGCTGACGTGAGTTGATACTTGTGTACGGGAGCAGGTGATATGGCTCGACCCTAACAAAGGATGATCATGCTTTGAGGACCACCGCGACCGGTCCGACCGTTCATCTTTGGAGGTCGTATATATAGCGTAATTCAGAGAACGCTTCGTAACCATGGGTTGGGCTTTTTATGGTCGCGTGCATCGTACTAGTAATGCCATCTATTGGATTATGTGCGGACTGCGAAGACCGCCACACTTGTTATAATTATTCCTTCTTGTAGGACCCGAGGTGCCATTTCCCTTCCAAATGAGTTTTATACCCCAGGTTCTTGAGGTATTCTGGCAGAAGCTTCTCAGACAGCGGCAGACCACGAGGCTCTGCGCCGCATATCACGGTGTGTTGCATGCCTAAAAGAGAAAGGAATATCAATCTGCATACTCCCTCTTTGCGTCGTATTCCTCATTACTAAGGGTCGTGACCCTAAAATCTGATAATGGTAGATTTCTTTGCATAATAATGCGGTGGGTTCCCTCGTCCTTCCGCATACGACTCGACTAAGAGTATATTTAAACTCTTAGGGTTTTGTTACGATTATTTTCTGATGCTAGTGATAATAACCGGGACCGACGGGCTTAACGTGCTCTCCGAGACACGGAGGTAACGAAAACGCCCAATTTGAAACTACAATGAACCTACAAATTCGGTCACCCATCTAATTACCGACTTGGGTCAACCTTAACATTCGCAATCGACTGATATGCACAGCTAGGCCTTTCGTCCCTCAATTTGGTATAAATTTGTCACCGTAAGATTGTGAAAACCGTTAGATTGTAATCTATCTAGCGAGACTATAAACTGTCGAAAGATTAAAATTTAACGCATTATTTATCGTATATAAAGAAGAAAATAAAAAATATACGAGTAACTCATGAAATGTAAACAGTCTTTCAATTCGGGCATCGTATGCAATAGTATTGCGTGCTTAGGGGTGAAACAAGACGATTTCAGACGAGGATGAAGTTGCCTGCCTGAGCGAAGCGAGGGCTGGCATCACCCGAAATCTGAAATCGTGTTTCATCCCGTGACGCACTCACTATTTTTCATATAATCTGCATTAAAAGTGCGAGTTTTATTAAAACTGTATTTCTTATTTATTTTTGTTGCTAGGTTGTTGTTTACATTAATATCATATCTATAAGTTTAGTTGATGGGTAAAATGACAATTTAAAAGGTTTGAAATAAACAAAAGATACTCTGACATCATTGAAAAAAGGGCTGCTACGTCATTCAGCGGGTAGAAAACCGTCACTTTCTGCCTAGGGCAGATTTCGTCTGAAATTGAGTAGTTTCAGGTGACTCAGCAGGCATTGAAACTCGAATTTTCAATGCAGGTTATATGAAAACGTAGTTACTTAGGCGCGCTACTTACGTAAAAACTTAGAAGTGAAATTGTAGCCTATAGTAAAATGACGCCGTAGTGACAACGCCGCGACATGTGAGACGAGGTGATAATAGGGATGATGACAACTCAATCAAATCAGCAACTTTTTATCAAACTTAAAAACGCACTTCTAGTATGGAAGTTGTATGAAATTCACCATTGTGACTTCATCAAATTTCAACTCACTTTTTTTCTTTAATCAATATTTTAAAATGGTCGTCATACTTAAAACTAACCGAGGATGTGAATTTTAGGTCTATTGGAAGACCCTCTATTTAATAATCAGTTAAAAATAATGTATTTTTGATATAGGCATCATCCCTATTATGTGCAATATAATAATAATGGGATAATAGGCAGGTAAATTGAATGGTTCTATGTTAAATAGCGCTATAGAAAACTTTGATATCGCGATGCAGGCTAACATGTAACCTAGATTTCAGTTATATTGTCTGTTCTGTGTCATACATTCGATATTAGTGTCATCTAGTTAACACAGTGGTAACCGCCACAGTTTTGAGAGCCTTAACGACGAATCATTAAGTAAACCCGTCTCTGGACTGGAGACGTGGAGACAGTCCGTCTCAAAATGGAGGTCTAAAAGGTTGCAGCGCTATTGTTTTATTACAACCGCTGTCTCAAAAAAAAGTTAACATCTAATTATTTGGAACGTACTACAACGTTTTTTAGATCGTTTCATCATTCAGCGGCAAGATTGTACTTCAAATTAAGGCCGAACTTGTAATATGGACGCAATTTTCTCATTCTGAGAGAATAATCTTGCTCTATTAGTGGGCCGGAGTGTGGTTGAAATTATAATTACAAGAAACAAAATTTTTTTTTTTTTCAATATAATGTTCGTTTCCACAGACGACTCCACTCGTGGACACCGAAGGCGCGGGCGACGGCCAGCGGAAACGGAAGCCGCGCAAGGAGTGAGCGAGACGTGTACTGCGTTACTGTAGCTGCTAGAGCGAGAGGGATGCCTGGTGACGGATAGACCAATCTTCTCACTATGTGTTACACTGTGTGATCCTCTTCTATTCTTGTATGTTTTCAACTGATATACTATGTATCGGACCATACTTCGACTAACTTCCCGAAAAAAATTATTCTATACGGTCTAAATTAAAAACATTATTCGATATTACCAACCGTTTATAGTCATGGTACGGTCCTATGCCTAATGCTATATATCTTCCTATATTTTAAACCTGTTAGTTCTCTGTTAGAAAATATTTTCTAGGAGTGTGTGTGATCGCTTTAGCGATTTATTTTATGGCTCCAGTGCACATTAGCCCAATAATTTCGGCAAATATTGGCCAACACGAAACGCTGCTTGTAAATCGCGCCAACATAAGTCGATGTTTGTCTGAAAGCCCACGAAATTCGACAAGCTGGCCAATTGACACTATTTACGTTTGCCAATTACATTTGCCGAGCGTATTAGGCTAATATGTACTAGGCTTTACTTAGATTGATGTCGTGGTAATTACTAAAAGAAGCTTTCAGACCATTGAGAGTAAATTTCAAGTAAAAAGCTTGTCACAAATATTGGCGAACATCTCAAATGCCGCATGCTCAAGGCACATTGAGGGACAGTTACAACGCTTCCTTCCTAACATGTTGCAAATTGCAAAGTAAACAACTTTATTGCCAGTATATTTTTATTTTTATATAACGGAACATAAAACAAATAGACGCGCATATATATGTCACCGCAAGATTGTAAAACCCGTTAGATTATAATCTAACTCGCGAAATTCTAAACTGTCGAAAGATTAGAATTTAACGCATTATTTTCCGGTAGATTGTAACCTGATAGGTATTTAAACCCGATAAAACCTACTTGATTGTTTATGTCGAACCCTTACCTAACCTACAAGAAACAGACAAGAAAACGTAAATAAAATGGTTATTTCAAAAATTGTCACTCAGAACATTGAACAGTTTACAATCTTTACGGTGACATATATATGTCACCGTAAGATTGTAAAAACCGTTAGATTATAATCTAACTCGCGAAATTCTAAACTGTCGAAAGATTGTAAACTGTTCAATGTTCTGAGTGACAATTTTTGAAATAATCATTTTATTTACATTTACTTTTCTCTTTCTTGTAGTTTAGGTTAGGGTTCGACATAAATAACCAAGTAGTGCTTGTAACTTGTAACTTAGGTTTAATTAGGTTTTATCGGGTTTAAATACCTATCAGATTACAATCTACCGGAAAATAATGCGTTAAATTGTAATCTTTCGACAGTTTAGAATTTCGCGAGTTAGATTATAATCTATCGGGTTTTACAATCTTACGGTGACATATATATGCGAGATGCAGTCGTTTCACTTTCATTTTACATTACTCGTTGTTCATCATGTAGCGGAAATAATATTAGGTTTGTTTTGTCACAGTTTTTCAAAAGTGTGCCTTAAGCCGTTATTTGACATCTCACAATTTTAACAGAGTCTTGATCTACTTGAAACTAATTAGGACGCTTGTGCATTAGTCAGATCGGAAAAGTTGTTTAGGTCTACGACTATTTGCGTAAGCGTATTGCGCCTCTATTTGTATTAATTTGGTATAATAATATGTAAGAACGTTAACTGCGTTTCTTTTAAAATTTAAACTAATAATTTCCACGGCATTATTGATAATGCTAAAGTTAATATTAATTATTAATTAGTTAAAGAAATTCACGCAGACTTCCTCTTTATTATTCACCAAAGAAACTCCCGAGAAGTCACTCTTTATGCTTATAGCTTCGAACAAAGCGTTCGTTCCTTTATTCAGTTGTTTTTTATTTTATAAGGAAGACTTATGGATTTTATTATAATATAATAATAATTTATTGTAACAAATCAATATTCTCGTGGTTGTAAGATATTTCTTTTTTTATTTTCATTCGTATTATTCCTCGTGCATTTTACGTGTTATGTTATAATTAGGGTGAACGCACATTGCGGCGAGTCGCAATTTAACACAAAGTTGTTCATAAAAAATCATATCTGTATCTTAACGACCTCCCTGGCGCAGATGTGTCCAGGGGCTTATAAGTATGACTCTGGTATGATTACAGGTAAAGGCAACTAGGAAAAGTATTATTTCTTAAATGTCTCTGGTCTAGCCAGGTGGGAGGCTTCAGCCTTGACTAGTTATAAGTTATCACCTAACAACCTGGCAGCATAGATAATGTTAAATCATTCCTGTACTTTGCCGTGTAATTTATAACTTGTCGAAAAATGAAAAAAATATCATTAATTGCGCTGAAACAATAGGATTTAGTAGCCAAATCTTTATCTGGCTATTAACGTTTCTACTCGTTTTTTAATTTAAACTCATTCTAACATACAATCAATTTTTGAGATACGATGTGACTCGCCGCAATGTGCGCGGGTGTTTAGCATAGAAAGTGTGGAACATAATAATATAGGATTAATATGTTATAAATACTTATAATAATAAAATAGAATGATGTAGTTATACATTTGTGTTCAGTATGTATAGTATTAAAATTAATAATTTTAAATATTTATTATAAATACTTACAGAATTTTTTAATTAATTATTATCAAAAACATGATTAAAAGCTGCGGCGATTGTTTGGTTGTTCCAGTCTATCTTTTATCTTAGTATTTTTATATACATATCTACCTTTATAATATTAAATATAATCTTATCTATTTATTTATTTAACTATCTTTTTGCCACCAAATCAATATTCAGCCATTTCACATTTATATGAAAAACACTAAGTATTCCATACAAGATATGATATGCACTTATTCAGTGTGCCACCATCTTTTATAGAAAATATGTAAGAAGTTGTAATTGGAAAAGAAAAGGAAATTGTGTATCTTATGAAATAATCTTCAAGAAACTAGTAATAATCTGTTTTTTTTTGTCTTTAGAGGTTGTCTAGTCTAAAAATGAACGAACTACCCGTTGGTGTTAATTGAGCACTAGTTGGCTTACAGATTCAGTCGTAGGATTCATGTCTAAATAGCCGGTGTGTAAACGATCAATGACGACGTTCAATTGCCCATATCCATCTATTAGTATTGTTTTTTTCTGTAATTTCTTTTTATTGTGTATAAAGTATATTTTCACTTTTACTTTGTGTGTATTGCTATACACTACTTTACTTCTGATCATACATTGGAGGCGCGTTCATTTTTAAGTTGGACGACTTGTTCTGTATTGTATAAACATTTCTACAAATATACCGTGCGAATTGTGATACTTCATATTATTATAGTAAAGGTGGCAACTTGCATAGCATATAGTACTATTTTATTTAAGTAGGTAGGTATATAATATAATATATATTATTCGCGAATCGATGTTTATTTTATTATGGCAACCTATGTAAAGGGTACAAGCAACGGACTGTAATTTTAATTGATAATAATAAAATAAATATTTCCTATACAATTGTTTTATTCATATTTTTATAGCACTAGTGACCTAAACACGGTTTAAGTAACGTAAGTTATCCTTGCCGTGATTTCGGTGGCCCATTAGGATTTTACTTCCATTTGATTTTCCACCAGAGATGTGCTACTTTGATTAGCTACATGTGTGTTAAGTGCATCGATAGGAGCGCTCGATCTTACGATCGAAGCTATGAAAATCAAGCGCTCAGGTGGGTTTGACACACATCCATACCTTAGAAACGTGTTATACATCTGGTAGAAACGTACCCGTATTACATCGTGCCAAATAGTAGTAGATTTCAATTTAATTTCATCAAAATCGGTTGAAAACATGGGCCGCGTATACGTTGCAGGGTAAAAGACCGACACACTTGCAATAATATTAGTATGCATCATGGATGGGGCTTTAGGAAGTGTCTTGATTTGACATCTCCCGGATCGACGATGCAGTGAACAAAGAAAAAATAGTCCTTCAAACATAACAAAGTCAAATTGTTTATTCAATTTGGTATTGGTATACTACACTTATTGACGTCTAGTTATTTATAAAATATAATGGTGATAATCAGTAACGGTATCTTAAAACTAAAGCTTCCACGAGCTTCAGAGCCCACAACAAACTCAGTCGGGTTTTTTTTTAATTATCACCATTTCACAAATAATCATTTTATCTAAGCAACTATCAGAGACTTATGATCAAATCATTGCCAAGTTTCCTTGTCATTTATGTAATCCGTTACATGGTAATCGGATTTTTTAATGAGTTTTACATTAACTTGGAATTTATTCAGAGACATCTTCAGCATGTCTTCTGGGAGCTTATTGTAGAAGCGGACACTGTTTCCAACAAATGAATTGCTAGTTTTACTAAGCCTAGAAGCAGGCATTACATTTTTATTTTTATTTCTAGTATTGACATTATGACAATATCTGACCCGGTGGGCAAAATTGTAACTAATATTAATGCCTGTTTTTTTCATATCTACTAAACTAGCGGCACGCTATGATGGCCGGTTTGACGTTTGTCCGCTCATGAAGTTCCGTATTAATTGATAACGACTTTGAAGGAAATAATTGTATTACTTTATTGACGATAGTGATGTGCAGAGATTCATAAATTTTATCGAATGTAGTTTCTCATAGGACTCAAAAACTGTTAAAAAAATAGTAGTATGGACGAATCTGATTAATTATGGCCTTTTGTGGCACCTTTTTTGGCATCTTTTGTATTCATATGTTTCTTGTGTGCATATAAAGTATGTATATTCATTTTCGTTCAAATATTCAGTTCGTTCAAATAAATTAAATAAACATATACATTTTTGTTTTATTAAACCTATTTAATCAGGTACAAAAACAAAACTTAATTGTTTTTTGTTCGAGAATAAATTGACATTCCACATCACTATTGTAATGTGTCAAACCGGCCATCATAGCGTGCCGCTAGTGTAGCGACGGTCTCGCTGGGTTAGATAGGTTAGTGGGACAGGGGACTATATACAAAGACGACTGGCTAATCCCGTCGTTCTATTGGAGAAAAATGAATGATTCAGAATAGGCGCGCTGATAGCATAGTCTTCACTCGCCTTTTGTAATGAGCAAAGTGTATGAGTATGTAACGCAAGCCAAGAGCTTAACGGCCGCGGCTGACATTGACACAGATACTAAACAGTCGGCAAATACGCTGCGCGCGCGCAACACATGGTTTGGGACCATAAACCTGGTTATACATTCAAATGTTACCGAAAAATCGAATATTAGTATATTAAAATTAAAGATTTTCAGATATTAGATATGTTGTTATTTACTTTTAATTTATGTCTTTTGCTAGTGGTGTGTGGGTGTCAAAAAGTACCCCCAAATATTGTATTGATTGTTGCTGACGATTTGGTAAGTGATACATATTTTATTTTGTAAGTATAAAAATTCAATTACTGGGAACTGGGAAATCAGATAAAACTTTTTGGAAAAATCTCCTTACCTCGTCAGTAAGACGTTCCTAACTCTATGATTACCTGTGACAAAAATTTATGGTTTATGACAATTTATGGTTCAATTGAAACCAAAAGGTTAAATTAAAGGTGGTAAGGTGGTAAGGTGCTTAAAATAAAGTCGAGAGGTCAGCTGCTGGGCGACCGCGTATCTCTGACAGCTACAGTGTAACGATCGCAATCACCTCTGATTGGATAACACTCTTCCACTATTGGACAAAATCCATTGATGCAGCAAGAATACCATAAATTCAGCCAATCACAACAATTGATACTGTAACAATGATTGATGCAGAAGATATGCGGTCGCCCTGCTGAAAACTTACTAATTTCAAATGACTCTATATGCTGAATAGATACTAATTATTGCTGTCAATAATTTTATTTATTTTGGCCTATCTCATAATCGCCCCGCCATGTTTTAAGCGGTTTTATGCTAAAGTGGGAATCATGGGCTGATTTCCAGAGATCTTCATCTAGGGACGGTTAAGATTAACATTTAATTTAGGAATACAATTTTACCACAGTAAACGTTTACTGTGATTTTACTTCAGCGGATTGGAATTCATATTGAATACCGATCCGTACACTTAGAAAGAACCTAAATCATCATCGTCGTAAGTCTTACGACTACCTCTAGTTAGGTCTAGGTAATAGATGTACCTACTTATCTTCTCCCAAAACCTGTGAATTAATTATGTAGAACCTGCATCAATCATTGTTACAGTCTCAATTGTTTTGATTTCTTGCTGCGTCAATGGATTTTGGCCAATATTGGAAGAGCAATTGGAAGAGAATCAATACGTCAATCGGCGGTGATTGCGATCGTTACAGTGTAGCAGTCATCTTTAGGTAATAATGTCCCTTTCCACTCCATTTTTGTCCTTTGGCACAAAAAGCACTGCTCATATCGACATATTTTTATTTCCAACCACTAGTGTGTGCACAGGTAAACGGGAATTTGCCCCTGCACCCACTATGGTGAGTGGTGGGTGTGGGTCCAAAGAAGAATTTTGAATATTACTTAAAAATCTAACATTTCTTAAGTAATATTCAGATATTATGTAGGTGTAGATATCAATAGTAGGTACGTGGTTTTGTAGTAGATACCGTCACTCTGCGCCAGACAAAATTATCTGTAGTAGACCTTATCTGAATGTTATGCTTTTGATAAAATTATTAATAGCTCATTCTCCTACTTTTAGGAAAGTATTAATATTAATACAAAGTTTTTATTTCCACCTCAGCAATGTATTCAATCAGGTATTCAATATAAAATCATCAAATTTATTCAATACGATTGATTGACCGTTATGATCTACGAAGAATAGCTAACTAATACCTAAATAGGTTAAAAAACGGCTGTTTTTATATTATTTTACTTACAGTTAAAAAGAGACTAGATAAGTATAGTACCTACCTATAAAGTAGGATTGTATATTCTCAAAAAAACTAAACCTAATATGATGAAGTTTTTTTGCAATATGTAAGTTTGGTATCATACAAGTCATACAAGGCTGTTTTATCTACTTTTGGTCTATGATTTAGATAAATAGCACAAGCGATTGAGTAGATTTACTCGACGATTAATTCGAATAGAGCAATTCTGGGTTCAAAATTTTTTGAACTAAGTACAAGTTCACTACAAGTTAGCCCTTGACTGCGATCTCTCCTGATGGTAAGTGATGGTGGAGTCTAAGATGGTAGCGGGCTAACCTGTTAGGGGCATGGCAGTTATATTAAACCCATACCCCTATTTGGTTTCTTCACGGCAACTTACCGGAACGCGTAATCTCTTGGCGGCACGTCTTTTCTGGTAGGGTGGTAACTAGCCACGGCCGCAGCCTCCCACCAGGACAGACCAGGAACACAAAGAATACCTATTCAGAAATTATAAATTCCCTAATTGACCCTGCCGGGGATCGAACCTCCGCACGTTGACAACAGCGCTGCAAAAAGCAGTAAAAATTCCCATAAGTACCTATTGACTTAGAAAAAGGACACTTCTGTAATCTGTATTAGATAATTTTAAATGCATCGGTACTATTACTAGCTACTACTTAGTGTCACTGCTGATAAAATACCATTTCTAAGTAGTCAACGAACTCATTTTTTCATACATAGTTAGTAGTGTAACCGTACATAAATAACTTGCAAATAAACGACTTTCGATAACTACGATTATTGAGTAACGGTAAACTAATTTATGGATGTTAACGGCGTAACACCACCGCATTCCTAAAATGTCTAAACATAAGTAATATTTTTCTCTTTTTCAATAAGTAACGGTCGGTTCTCGCACAGGTTATTTATTGCAAAATAAAAGTGTTACCTTAAAATAGTTGCCAAATGACAGTAAAACCCGTTTGGACGTCGTTGTTTAGCTTAAAAATAACAAAATCTGTTGATGTTTACCTATGTAAGTAAATTACCTACTATGTTCTTACTTCTAACTTATATGTTTACCTCCTCGTTTGTTAATCGAACCGCTAAAATATAAAAATAAAATATGCCCTAACGGCTTCCGTTGGCCCCTATCGGTACGAGAATCTGAATTGGCGCCTCTAGGCAAACGCGTACCAGTATATATAATGTACTCTGTGCGCGTCCCTCAGGCTGCATTACTACTTGCAGGCAAGTAAAATTAAAGAAAAAATAAGTGTTGTTAAGTGTTATTTTTACTAAGCTATTGAAAATTCGATTAGCTGCTTAATAATGAAGTGAAACTTTTTTAGAATCATTATGATTTGAAAATTCAACGAAACAAAAAAGCGATACCAAAAAGAGACAAACATATTCATAAATAGGATTTAGCCTATATGCGAGAGCATGAGATAGAATACAAGTTATGTTTAAGTATCTCATTCGTTAGTTTAAGTATTCTCTCGTAGGCTACTTTTTTTTACTTAAATTATTTAAGCCAGCGCGCTTGGCTGCAATTAGACTTGCTTGCAAGTGGTGATGCAGTCTAAGGTGGAGCGAGCTTGCCTAGATGTCTATTCACTCTTGATTTGAAGGTACCTATATTAAAAGAGGAGGGGAAAACGGAAGCCGGAAGGGTATTCCATATCCTAGCGGTTCTAATTAGAAACGAGGCTGCAAATCGCTTCGTACGAGCCCGCGGAATACCGACTGCGTAAGGGTGCAGACCTTGTCGATGCCTTGCGATTCGATAATAAAACGGAGGAGGAACCAGATCGAATAGTTCTTGAGCACACTCTCCGAAATATATCCTAAAGAATACTTTTCTGAAGTTTCACTTCTGCTGTGTGTGCATTACACACACAAACTTTTTTTTTACTTTATTTGTTTGGCCAGGGTTGGAACGATGTGGGCTTCCACGGCTCGAACCAGATCCCGACGCCGAACATCGACGCGCTGGCCGGCTCGGGCCTCCTGCTGCACAACTATTACGTCACACCAATATGCACGCCCTCGCGCGCCGCGCTCATGACCGGCAAATACCCGATACACACAGGCGAGTAGATCGCGTACCGTAGTTGACCAAAAACGGCAGTCGTACATTTTCAGCTTGTACATATTTATCTATGTCGTACATTGTACGTTGAGCGTGTGGTATGGTAACGTGCGGCCCCTCGCGGCGCACCTCATACCGCAGTTCGTTTGACACCCAAAATGTCTTTCTGCGCATAGTTCAACTTACGCGGCGGCTGTTATAACGACTGATGCCAATATGCACGGCTTAAACTTATGCGCGTATCTAGAGCAGCTAAGTACGCGGCCGGCGGCGCAAAATACTTCGTGTTTCTGTATCTAGCCGCTAAAAATACACCGAGTATAACCTCGCGTAAAAAAGCAGTGTGTTTATCGCTCGAATGGACGCAAGATGCGCCCAAGACTTCTGAGCCCTTCCTGAAAATGAAAATCCCTTGTAGGGGGAATCTTCAATAATCCTAAAACACCTGTTCCAATAAATACCAAAAGAGAATGCCAGATTTTGCTCCACCTATTTTCATAATTTACACAAAATGTAAACTTTTTAAAATTATCTTAGGAATTTATGACCACATATGATTTAATAATTATTGATAAAAAAGTTGCGGATTTAAAAATGTAAAAAAAAAGTAATTCAAGTCCCTCGTCCACTTCCTATATTTTCTCTTGCGGCAATTTGCATTACATTCTACGCATACACGACTAATTAAACTACAGTTGTTAAGTTTTTAAATAAAACAAAACTCCTATTAGTTACATAAATCATACTACAGATCTTTGTTTAAATTCGTTATTTTGTGTTGTTAATTATTGAAAATGACACATTATTATTATTTTAATGTAAATAACAATGAACAATAAAATAGTTGCATTACAACCTTACCTTCGCATTCACGCATTTTGTGCAATGAAACGTCATTGACAAACGTATTTGAAGATGTCAATGTCATTGTGATTTGTGATCATTGTATAGATCGTGGTTTCAGTGAAGTCGACTGTTTACCGTGCTTGTTTTGAATGTTTCACCAAAAACTTGCTAGACCTTCTATAATATTCATTCGATCTCGCCGACGTTACGCTATATTCCATGGATGACCATTGCTTGCGATTTGGGTAACGACGTTGAGGTGCATAAATTGTCACTGGAGTGTAAACAGGATCCTAAGACATGTTGTTGCCATGTTGGGCTTACCATCAAAATTTTATTGATGCACCACGGCAGTATTTCTTGATAATGTAGCGACTGATTACATATTTAATATGAAGATTAATAAATCAATGATTACTAACAGTTGTTTTATTTCCAATTAGTCAACCATTCAAAGTTAGAGAAGATAGCACAAGATTATTAACTAGATCATTTTACTTCAGGTAGACCTCGAGCTACGCAGGCATTTGAGTATCCTACTTCATTTTAAAGCCATAATACCTCTTAGCAAGAGCATTATAACGATATACAGCATTTTTTTTACTTATTTCACAATTAAAAATGCATAATATTGCAACTTAAACTTAGTTTTAATAAAAAACCGCAAGTGTTAGAGGCTTCAAAATATATGTATAGTTATCAGTAATAAAAATCTATTAAATCCTACATACGGCATGCTTGTAAACGAAATTTAATAAGAGGGGCAATGCTCTATACATAGTCTGGCGTTTTCCTTTATTTATATGGATGAGACAACTCATATCAGTTGATTAAGCAACGTTAATCCAAGTCGGTAACTGGATGGGTGACCGTGCCTCGGACAGTACGTTAAGCCGTTGGTGCCGGTTATCATCACTAACATCTGATAATAATCGTTACAGAAACCTAAGAGTTTACTAGAGGTACTCGTTGTTATGAGGAAGGACGAGGGAACCCACCGCATTATTATCCCCAGAAAACTCCTACCATTGTTTGATTAATGGAAAGGGATCACGACGCTCAGTAATGAGGAATACGACGCAAAGAGGGAGTATGAAGATTGATATTCCTTTCTCTTTTAGGCATGCAACATACCGTGATATTCGGCGCAGAGCCTCGTGGTCTGCCGCTGTCTGAGAAGCTTCTGCCAGAATACCTCAAGAACCTGGGGTATAAAACTCATTTGGTAGGGAAATGGCACCTCGGCTCCTACAAGAAGGAATACTTGCCTTTAAATAGGGGGTGTGTAAATTGTTTGCTTATTGATATAATATGCATGTTTTAATATGCCAAACTTGTATAGGGGCGGTAGGCTTTTATGACGACCCTTCGAGCGCATTGGCCTTATGAGTAGGTAGCTTCGATTCCCGGCATTCAATTTAGGAATTTGTAATTTCTAAATTTTCAAAATACAATGACATAGAAATCCGAACTAGAACTAAGGCCCATTTAATCCATACTCCATACTTAATATTATAAATGCGAAAATGTCTCTGTCTGTCTATCTGTCTGCTACGCTTTTAACGGCTCATATTTTCAACTGATTTTGATGAAATTTGGTATATAGTTAGGTTGCATATCGGGGAAGGCTACGTTTTATACCGGAAAAGTAAGGAGTTTCCGCGGGAAGAAAAAAAACTTAAACAACGCAGACAAAGTCGCGGGCATCATCTAGTATTCTAATAGTCTGCATTTTTTAAAACCTCTACAAGGTAGCCCTTTACTGCGATCTCACCTCATAGAAAGTGATGATGCGGTCTAAGATGGTAGCGAGCTAAGCTATTAGGGGCATGGCAGTTATAACCCATACCCATAATCGGTTTCTACACGGCATCGTACAGGGACGTTAAATCGCTTTGCGGCACGTCTTTGCCGGTAGGATGGTAACTAGCCACGACCGAAGCATCCCAACTGGAAAATATTAACTTATTATATTGCACGGCATCAATATTTATTTTTAATTTTTTGTTAGATTCGACAGCCATGTCGGATTTTGGACGGGCAAGATTGACATGTACGATCACACAAACCAAGAAAAGGGGCACTGGGGCTACGACTTCAGACGAGGTAGACTGTTAGAGTTAGATTTAGATTTTTTATTTTGCAAAAATGTATGCTATGAAACTATAGCAATGAAATTAATCATTGTATTTTCTATCGCGTGAGTTATGGGCGTTTTTATTAATATTTACTGTACCTACCTAACTCTTTGCAGGGTTTTCCGTAGCACATGATTTGTTTGGTGAATATGCAACCGATATTTACACGAAGGAAGCTGTCAAGGTAACAATTTTACAGCAATTAATAATTAATTGTAATTTTTGTAGCACGTGCATAAATTATAGATAGCAGCAGCAGCAGATAGCTTCGCAGGCTGATATCTGTGAAGTAGTAGACGGGTGGGAAAAGTCTGCTTTATAGTTTTAAAAGCCGTACAGTAAGAGGAAAATATGCATCGTAAAGTTAATTTCCAGGTGATAAATGGCCATAACAAAACGTGTCCACTATTCCTGATGGTGTCACACTCGGCGGTGCACAGCGGCAACCCGAGCGAGTTCATCCGCGCGCCGGACGCTCTGCTCGCCAACTTCACTCACATCGACAACTTTCAGAGGCGGAAGTTCGCTGGTGAGATGCTTCGCATTTTGACAGTAAGACACACAGACAGCATTGATCGCTTGTTGACAGTTGACACCTCTTTTATCCTTTTTTAAATATTTTCTTTCTTTCTTCTTTTTATCCTTTTATAAATAGTTTAGTTTATTTTTTAATTTAAATAAAATTATTCGAAGAAATTAATTATTGCCTTCTTAATCCCCTTCAGTCTGGATTCCGGGCAGGTCATAGTACGACTACAGCGCTGGTTAAAGTTACTGACGACATTAGACGAGGAATGGATAATAAACAGCTCACTGTGCTGGTATTGTTAGACTTTAGCAATGCCTTCAATTCCGTTGATTTTGACATCTTCTTGAGTCTGTTGCGTTCTATTAACATATCTACATCAGTGGTTGGATGGTTTCAGAGTTATCTCAAAGGTCGTCGGCAGCGTATTCGCATTGAAGATAAGTTTTCATCTTGGTGTGAAATATCAGCCGGCGTACCTCAAGGTGGTGTGTTGTCTCCTTTACTCTTTGCCATTTTTATCAATTCAATTTCCCAGAATATTACTTCTCTCTATCACATGTATGCAGATGATCTCCAAATTTACTCTCCGTCAACTCTTGAAGATTTGCCTAATGCAGTTTCTAATATTAATTGTGACCTGGAGGCTATCAGTAAATGGAGTAAGTGTTATGGACTTAAGGTTAATCCTTGTAAGTCCCAGGCTATTATTATTGGTGGCTCTGGCATGATATCAAGAATTGACTGGGATAACCTTCCGCCTGTTACATTAAATAACGTTATAATACCTTACAGTACTACCGTTCAAAATCTTGGTGTCCACTTTGATAATACTCTCTCATGGTCTACTCAATTAAAAGTAGTTAGTAGAAAGACTTTTGCTGCTATGGGTTCACTTAGGCGTCTGCGTTCTTTTCTCCCTATTCCTACTAAAATTATGTTAGCACAATCTCTACTTCTCTCCATTCTCGATTATGCGGACGCAAGCTATCTTGATTTAACTGAGGACCAGCTTAACAAACTTGAGCGAATTCAAAATTTAGCTATTAGGTTCATATTTGGTTTACGCAAATATGATCATGTCTCTGAATTTCGTTCAAAGCTCAAGTGGTTACCCATTCGCTTTCGCCGGAATCTACATATTGTTTCCCTTCTGTACTGTGTATTGTTCAATCCCATGACTCCAAGTTATTTAAAGGAAAACTTTAAATATCTTGGTCATGACAGACCAGAAAGAGTTCTTCGGTCAGCCGGAAAACTCGTTCTTGCAGTCCCTTCATATCGTACAAAATATTTCAAAAATTCATTTATGTTCAAGGCCATTAGCTTGTGGAATGAACTACCCTCGCAAATACATCGAGCTAAAACTCTTAATAAGTTTAAAATTGACGTGAAAAATCATTACATGTCTCTCTGTAATCATCAATAGCGACATGTTTAATTTGTCCAATCTTTATGTGTGTATTTAGTTATGTATTTAGTCTTACGTATGTCTATTTTATTTGTTTTTATATATATTAGTGTATTAATACGTTATAATTTTATGATATTGTTTAGTTTATGTATCTATTAGTATTTAAGTTTATTTTTATGCACCACCTCCCACTATCCACTTGTTCATTGTCTCCGTATCGATAAGGTTGTCTGGAAGAGATCGCTGGTTAGCGATAAGACCGCCTTATTGTACCTACGTTTTAAGTTTTCATGTTTGTTATATGTTTTTTTTTTTATATTTTGTGGTGTACAATAAAGAATATACATAGGTACATACATACATATTCGGAAAATACTTAAATTATTCCAATTCGAATATGTTAAACTATAAATTATATTACTTAAGTCTATCTCTGCGTCGTATTCCTCATTGCTGCGGGTCGTGAAATGGCAGGGGTTTTCTTGGGATATGATGTGGGTTCCCAGGTCCTTCCGCATACGATACTATTTCAACTCATAGGATGGTAACGATTATTATCAGATGTTAGTAATAATAAACGGGGTGGAGCGGAAAAACCAAATTCGCCCTAATTCCATATTCGGTGACCCATCCATTTGCCGACTTGGGTCAACGTTGCTTAACAATCGCAATAGACTGATATATGCGTTATCGCAACTAGGCCACTCGCCCCTCAAAAATATAGAATACTAGCTGATGCCCGCGACTTCGTCTGCGTGGTTGGAGTTTTTTGATTCCTACGGGAACTCCTTAGTTTTCCGGGATAAAAAGTAGCCTATGTCACTTTCCAAGTCCTCAACTATACCCATGCCAAAAATCACGTCGATCCGTTGCTCCGTTGCGGCGTGATTTAAAGTCAAACCAATAAACCAACAAACAAACACACATTCGCATTTATAATATTAGTATGATAGATAACTATTAAAAATTCTGTACTCTGGACTCCAATTCCTCTGCGATTTATACCAAAAAGCGCTTATGATAATATTTCCACGCTGTAATAGATAAAGTGCCTGTATCCTACTTTTACTCATGGTTCACTCCTAAAACAAGCGTTTTAAAACTAGTTAAACCTCGACCCCGTCCGCTTGGATTTAGATTCTTTTTAGGAACCTAGGATTAACAAAATACAAATGCTCGTTGTTTCCGGGAAGCAAACTATTTTCATTCTTACCTACTTATCAAATACTTGTCAAGTTTTATCATTCAGATTTAGCGATTAGGTATGCTGGTGAGTCATGAGAACAAAATGACAAACACACTCTCATCTATACTAATATTATAAAGAGGTAAAGTTTGTGAGTTTGTGACGTTGTAGGGGGTAATCTCTGGATCTACTGAACCTATTTTGAAAATCTGGTACCAATAGAGAGCCTCATTATTTGTGAGTGTCATAGGTTAAATATTATCCCGAAAAATAAGGGAGTTCCCGGGGAATTTAAAAAACTTATTTCACGCGAACGAAGTCGCGGGCAAGTCTGCTAGTACATAATATTAGTACGTTTGGATTTACTTATAAAAGTATATCCACCATTCATAATTCATAGAACCATATATGTATAATATGGGACCAAGAGAGTCACTAGAGATAAATATAAAGAAATCAAAATTAAGACAACCAATATATTTTGTATACATGCATATGTCACCGTAAGATTGTAAAAACCGTTAGATTATAATCTAACTCGCGAAATTCTAAACTGTCGAAAGATTGTAAACTGTTCAACGTTCTGAGTGTCAATTTTTGAAATATTCATTTTATTTACGTTTTCTTGTCTCTTTCTTGTAGATTATGTTAGGGTTCGACATAAATAAACAAGTAGTGCCAGGGCACTTAGGTTTTATCGGATTTAAATACCTATCAGATTACAATCTACCGGAAAATAATACGTTAAATTCTAATCTTTCGACAGTTTAGAATTTCGCGAGTTAGATTATTATCTAACGGTTTTTACAATCTTACGGTTACACATACACACATCAATAAATTCAAGAAGAAAAGTGATTGTCATAAAGTCTATACTAGAAATAAAATAAACTTGCATGCCTGGCTTTCTATTCTAGGCTTAATAAAACTATCCATTCATTTGTGTCCGCTTCTACAATAAGCTCCCAGAAGACATGTTGAAGATGTCTCTGAATAAGTTCAAAGTTAATGTTAAACGTAAACTCATTGAAAAATCTTATTACCATGTGAAGGATTACAAGGAAGCTTGGCAATAATGTGCTCTAATCGCTCTGATAGTTCCTTAGTTAAGATGATTTGTGGGAAGGTGATGATTTAAAAAATAACCCGGCTAAGTTTGTTGTGGCTCAAAAAGTGTACCTATATTGAATAAATGATTTGATTGATTGATAGGCAGCTGGCTAAGCTGCTTGAGATTGATTCAAAGTTTTTGAAACGCAGATTTATTAGCGCTCCCCGAAAACTGTAAAATGGCTTAAGTAGTTACTAGCTTTTAGATTAATTAGTTAGATTTTATTATAATTATTACTTATGCCGTCCCATGGGAAATATAAGGGTAGTTTCAGACGGCATGCCTTATATTTCCCACAATTTTTCATAGTATTTTTCCTATAGTAACACCACATAATATCCATACTTCCATACTTAATATTATGAATGCGAAAGTGTTTCTGTCTGTCTGTCTGCTACGCTTTCACGGCCCATCTCTGCAACCGATTTTGATGAAATTTAGTACAGGTATAGTTTGAATCCCGGGGAAGTACATTGGCTACTTTTAATCCCAGAAAATTCAGAATTTTCCGCGGAAATCAAAAACATTAATTCACGCAGACGAATTCGTGGGCATCATCTAATTTGGATATGTGCATCTAATAAATGTTAATGCAAATATAGATAGAAAGAAAGAAACTTTCTATCTATATTTGCGTTTTAAACTCCAACTATTTCGCGATTTGCAGCCGTATTAACGAAACTGGACGAGTCAGTGGGCAAAGTGGTGGCAGCCCTGGAAGCGAGAGGCCTGCTAGAGAACAGCGTCGTCGTATTCACCACAGACAACGGCGGCCCTGCTGAGGGGTTCAATGATAACGCAGCTTCTAACTATCCATTGAGAGGGGTTTGTATTTTTACTCCACTACAATAGGGAGGGACGAGTGGCCTAGTTGTGACAACGCATATCAGTCGATTGCTCGGAGAGCACGTTAAGATACTAATAAAAATAGATTCGTCTGGTGGGAGGCTTCGGCCGTGGCTAGTTACCACCCTACCTGTAAAGACGTGCCGCCAAGCGATTTAGCGTTCCGGTACGATGCCGTGTAGAAACCGAATAGGGGTAAGGGTTTAATATAACTGCCATGCCCCTAACAGTTTAGCTCACTACCATCTTAGACTGCATCATCACTTACCATCAGGTGAGATCACAGTCAAGAGCTAACTTGTAGTGGATAAATTTTTTTTTTTTTTTTAAATTTGGAACTAATGAAAATGAGTTTCAATTTTGGCCACCGGATCAGATAGTTTGTGGGGCTATAGACAATCGCACTTGGTCGAATTATATACGTTGGACAAACGATTACGATTTCCCTAAACAATCTCGTTTATTAAATTCATTATAGGCTTAGGCTTCGTTGGTCTAGTAGTTGGCATGTTCGACTGCGGCCGACGAGGTCCTGGGTTCGAGTCGGGTCATAATTAAGTATTGGGTTTTTGTCACTAGAAATTCTCAGTACAAGCCCGAAGTTAGGAAGTTGGCGCTATTTCAACCCCGTGCCTCGGAGAGCACGTTAAGCCGTCGGTCCCAGTTATTATCACTAAAGTGATAATAGTCGTTAAAAACCGCCAACCCGCATTAGAACAGCTTGGTGAGTCTAAGCTCTAATTCCCTCTCTCCTATGAGAGTGGAGGCCTGTGCCTAGCTGTGGGACGTTAATGGGCTGTTGTCGATAAGATTACGCTTGAACACAATCACACCCTGATGGGGAGTAATAATGCGGCCTAAGATGGAACGCGCTTACCTAGAAGATACCTATTACATACATTTATTATACATTTACATTTATTTATATTATTATACCTTCTCAAATTGTAGGTAAAGAACACACTGTGGGAAGGTGGGGTGAGAGGCGCGGGACTGCTGTGGAGTCCGCTGGTCGCGAAGAAGCCGCGCGTCGCCACACAGAGGTTCCACCTGGTGGACTGGCTGCCCACGCTTCTGAGTGCGGCGGGAGCTAATTTGAGGTACCTAATGACTAATTACTCAAAAATAATTTAGGTTAATCCTTCGTTTTTATCGTCGTTATCAACCGATTGACGTCCACTGTTGAACATAGATCTCCTGCTGGACATAAGGCATAATTGAGGTATTTTTGACAAGAAAACATCTCGAAGTTTCCCGAACTCTACTCAGCCGAGATGGATTCGGCGGCTTTCTAGAAATTGTATCTACCTAGCTGAACCGTGTGTCCTAGGTTCATTATATATTATACTCGTCTACTATTTCGAGTGCAGAGTTCCCAACGATTACTGGGTTATTTCCTACTGATTATTAAATAGAGGGTCTACCAAAAGACCTAAAATCCACGTTGACGATTAAAGAATAGGCATGAAAAAGTTGAAAAACTACGGAATATAATGACGAATCGACTGACAAGCATAGATGTAGGATTGATCTCGCTCGTCTAGCGGAGCGAAACCTACATCTATGCTGACAAGTCATATTCATCAAAACCGGTTTGCGGGTTTTTTTGCAGTTTCTGGATAAAATCTTGCCCCCACAGGCACACAGTTTAGACTTTAGATTCGAATAGCCATCGCTTAGGTTAGAACAGCCGCCCGGTATTAGGTGATAGGTGTTAAGTTGTTTGGGATGGCAAGTTCTTGTTATCTTCTAGGCAAGCGCGCTCCAATCTAGACCTCATCATTGCTTTGCGTCGTCAAGCGCAAGTCTACACTTTGATTTATAAAAAGTTAATACTAAAATTATTAGTTTTGCGGACGATACTGCTCTAGTAGTCTGGGGAAAAACGTGGGAAGATGTTTTTTCCCAAGCCCAAAAAAATTTTAATAACGTTTCTTACTGGTTGAGAAAAAATCGATTAAGTTTAAATGCGAAAAAAACTAAATTAATGACATTCTCTCTGACAAACAAGGGCCAGCCATTACCAGAAACTTATCAAATATACGCGCATACTGGACTATGTGAAGCCCAAACATGCCAGTGTCCGAAATTGGAAAGAGCACCTTACGTGAGATATTTAGGTATTATTATAGATAAAAATCTCAACTTTAATGAGCATATTAAAAAACTTACAGCTAGAATAAGAAAGCTAATAGCCATTTTTAAAAACATAAGGGAAGTAGCAGATCCTAAACTTATTAAAACTATATATATATCACTATGTCAATCGTTATTGACGTACGGTATTGATACTCGGGGTGGGGCAGCTAAGTCACACATGATGCAACTTGAAAGAGCACAAAGACTACTAAAAGTAAGCCGCTTTCTACCATACCACTATTCTACAGTTCAATTGTATAAAGATACTAAGGTCTTGTCAGTACGAAAATTATTTATTCAGCAACTTATGATGAGATTTCATGTTCAAAATAAAGATAAGACTATTAACACTGATAGGAGACGCAATTATAAAGTCTTTTCCACAAGAAAATTTAGGAAATCGTTTGCACACCGTTTTCCATGCTTCCTAGGTAGCTTTCTTTACAATAAAGCTAATAAAAAACTAAATATAAATGGCCTAAATAGACGCGATTGCAAAAACCGAATATTGGATTGGTTAATAGAACTAGACTATGATGAAACGGGTAATCTTATCAAGATACAAAATTAGCATAGATACAAAACAAAGAACTTACACATACTAAGACACGTACTTTTATACAATCATATATAAACACGCAGAGTAAACCCACACCACACACACACACACTCACACAGACACACTCAAAGTAATAAAGTAGTTACATAGATAAGACAATATAATAATAAAAATGCATGCTATAATATAATATTAAATTTAAATCAATTACCATTACAGCAATTACTAAGTCATATTATTTAATTAGTCATTATACTCGGGAAAGAGCCTGGTGTCTTGAAACACAGGTTTATTACCTAGTTCGAGCACCAATCCCTTCATTGTTACTGTTTGAATATGTTTTATGTGAATATGTAATACTATGTAATTGGGAAAAACAAATAAATTGAATTGAAAATTGAATTGAATACTTAGTATGTCTAAAAGCACCGATTTTGTTTCTTTCAGCACACTGTCTAATATGGACGGAGTGGACCAATGGGAAACTCTACTAAATGATCTCGAGCCGTGCAGGACGAGTATTGTGCATAACATTGACGACATTTTGGGAA
The DNA here is from genome assembly GCA_964035005.1 of Erebia palarica. NCBI lineage: Eukaryota > Metazoa > Arthropoda > Insecta > Lepidoptera > Nymphalidae > Erebia > Erebia palarica. The sequence continues at coordinate 18,880,321 of OZ035989.1, forward strand.
GCGCTGCAATAACTGTCGGAAAATGGAAACTGCACAAAGGTATGGAGATTTTGTTAATGCTATTTTTGCGATGTGCCTGGTTCGTTAAATTAAATAAATAAAACCTTTATTTGCAAAATTACAAGATTCAAAATTATTATTTGGGATCTAGCTCCCAAAAAAATAAAGACTGTGCACATAGGTGCTATTTTTGCAATTATAACAATTATTTGCAAGGTTAACAATAATGATTAATTTAGATTATTATTGCATAACATTAGAAATTGTAATTGGCTAAGGTAAAATGTATAATAAAGTTCAATAAAAATAGTATTATTGTGACGTGTGTGTGTGAGTAAGCTAGAGTAATTGTTAAATGGTAAGTATACGTGGAATATCGGGAATTAATGAGGTATTTTTAAGAGTTCTTCAGTGTTTTTGTAACTAAGAGGTTGAAGGAATTAATTAACTTGTGTTTTGGCAGAGTAGATAATACTATTTTTAATAGGGTTTTTTCTGTCAATCTAACAAAGGAACTAACTACGAAGAATGCTAAAGAAAAGTTAATATCTTGGCTTAACACACTCTCCTATGAAGACACTGAACTTCTAATTAAGTCGTTTATTTAAATTTACAGTATACTATATATTTATTTCACATTAATATCTATGAATCTATTTACTTATATATTATTATATATATTATTTCTACCATTAGTTTAACATTAATAAATTGTGTATTGATAAGTTTTAAATCTTTAAACTTCTATGTAAATATGGCTTTATTTTGATTTATTAGATAGTTTACCTTTACAATTCTTCGTGTCATGTAATCGATCCCCGGCCGAGTATATCGCATTGTAATTCCTATACAGGACCTCACGATACAGGTCTCCTAGTGTGAGGTCCACAGCTAAGCATATAAGGGGTACATGAATTAAACCAGAAATTTTTGTTAGTTTTAAGATTTTACTAGTTTGTTAATGTGCACCTTGTTACCTTTAAAAATTTTTTGGAAATAAAGTATTTTGTATTTTTGTATTTTGTAATCGCTTTATATAATAAGCATAGTGGTGCATAATTAAACATTTATCCTACCAATCGAACTATAAAGTTTTGTGAAACTTTGGATGTTTGTTACACTTTCACGCCACAATAACTAGACCGATTTGGCTGAAATTAGAATTAGTAATGGGTCCTAATTTCAGCCAAATCGGATCGATTATAGCCAAAATTAACACATAGCCTACATTTTATCCCGGAAAATTAGAGTTCCCGCGGAAATCAAAAACCTTGGATGAAGTCATGTGCATCATATACTTACATCTATCACTTAAAGGAGAAGAATTATTCACATGAAAAGCTTCTCATGCAAGGTTTACGTTTAATTTTTCACTTTTGTAGTCGGATAGAATAATATTTGTAACGTTTTGTTTTGATGATAAATTTGAACCACAGCGTGGGTCATTCACCTCAAAAGAAGCACTCTTTAAGAGGATATGGTATGAACGGGATACTTTGAGAATAGGTATTGAACAATTACCTATATTGCCATCGCGCTGTTCCTCCAATAGAATTCCATAACACCCAATAGGGACAACTGCAGCTTGGACCGATAATACCTATGAAAAACAGACGAATTTCACGTATTTTTCTGTTTCCTCCAAAACTGATCCGATTTTTTTTCAAGAATAATTTATGAAGGACTCAGGCTATGTTAGTATGTTTTTCTACATGTTTTAAATAAATTGAATTGAATTGAATTTTTTGATTATATTCGTCAAATTAATTTGCGGGATATTTGATGATGACGCGAAAACTGGGCCATTTTTTGCAATTTTTGAAGGTTCCATATTCGTAAAATTATTAGTTTATCGAAAAAAGCAAAGGATCAGCCTGGCTGTCCAGCGCGGAAATGCAGCCAGCATTCTTGCCACCATTCCACGTGGGCATGATTTATATAGTAATTAGGTTAGGCTAGCTAGCATTAAGTTCTATTGTATTATTTTCAATAAAAAAAAAAAAAATTCTAAAAAGCAAAACATAGGGTCACATATAGATTTTATGGTGGAAAAATATTATTTTCTCTATTGTAATTATGCACAGAGAAAACAGATTAATACGATCGTATGGGGAAACCGCCCTCTCGAATCGTCTCAAGTCTCTATTTTTTCTATGTAATTAAATCTGAGGTCATACTGCCAACGTTTAAAACTCTCGTCTGATGTCACGTACCTTGACGTTCCAAAAATAAGCATTTTAATTCCTAAAACACGACATAAGTAATGAAACAATATGGTTTCAAGCGTTGGCAGTATGGCATCTGTATAAGTAACCTGTGAAAGTGTTCTATGTTATATAATATAGCTGTTAATGGTGTGCAATAAAGTATTTTCATTCAATCGTTAATTTTTTTGTCATCGAAGGCACCAACTACGGCGGTGCTTGGGACCACTGGTACGGACCGAGCGGTCGCGAGGGCAGCTATGACGTCACTCTGGTACAGACCTCGCTCGCTGGCTGCGCGATCAGCAGAATGGGTCTCATGCCGGACAATGACAAGATTTTAGAGCTTAGGTAATACGAAAACTCATACTGTCTCATATTCATTCATATTAATTATTTTTTATTTTGCCAAATTGGATATTTTACTACTAGTGAAATAAATATTTTTTTGTGATTATTAAATAATCACAAAAAAATATTTTGGGGATCTCCCAAAAGTCGTAATATCCACGTCCCCTGCTAGTTTTATTTAGAATAACCATTTTAAACTATCGATTATAAAGTTAAAAAAGTGCGCCGAACTTTGATGACGTCACAGCTAAAAATTTCATACTACTACGACGTCTTACTAGATCGAAATGCTTTTGTTTAACATTAAGATAGATAGATGATTTATTTGTTCACAAAAAAATTTGTGCTTACAGAAGTACCTAAGTCAATTGTCCATTAATTATCGTCTATTACAATTAGGTATTCGTGAACAAATAAGGCTCTTTAATCAGCACAAAGCCGCAGCACGCTACAGCGCTGGTTTTCAGGAAAAATCCGGTTTACATTTCTGATACGAACCGCTAAATTTTGAACGCCCGACTTCTATGGTTCCTGCCACGTACGATTTAAGTACCTTCAAGGCAATAGTATATTATTGGAATTCTCAAGCGCGCTCCAACTAGACCTCAGCATGAGTGTCGTCAAGCGCAAGCCTATTTTATACTATAAAAAGGCACAAAAAAGAGGTCCATTTTGAAGATCTAATTCCTTTAAAATCATGCGACCGCGTGTCTAGGCAGCCACTTAAATTAATTTTTTTAGATAAAGGTTTCTTGGTCCCTACGTTTAAATACAGCGCTGTTTAAGCTTAAAGCAGCTTTGACACAGCTTGAGGCCCGGTATCCACCAGAGTGTAGAAGGCTGGAGATGTGTTGAGGGGACCAATCAGATTGTCTTCTATCATCTATCTTTAATCTGATGATAATCGGAACAACAACGCCCATCTCCGCTCAGGTGAATACCAGTTACGTAGTGCATTTGTGACCCATCACACTTTGATTCAATAGTCTTCTACTTCTGCATTTGTAGGTTTATGTACTTACGCTAAATTTATTAACAGGCAGGCAGCCACAATAAATTGCGACAGAAAGAATCAGATAGTTTGCAATGCCTTGAAAGCGCCGTGCTTATACAACATCGAAGACGATCCATGCGAGACCAAAAACCTTGCTGACGAGTAAGTTTTTGAGTTTACTTTGAAAGATCTTTAAAATAAATATACCCGATGACTAGCATGATTTATTGAGAAAACCCGGTCGACGACGTTCTCGTCTGATGAGATGACGGTGCTGCAGATTAGGTACTGCACGGTATATTTCAGTCAGTCAGTTTATCCTTCTATAGATTTAAAAAAACAGAGTTTGGATTTAGTGAAAAAAAAAGTAGACCAGTCAGTTTAAGTGGTCTCCTTTCTTTCTAAGCAATAGCAGCAATAGCAATAGAAGCAATAGGGTAGACAAGAACTAGACTTAGTAGGACAAGAATCAAGAACGAGAATGACAGCTGTACCTACTTATATCGCTATTTCATTCACAACTTCTTGCGGTAAGGGACTTTAGATTTAGAACTGTTAATTTAGTTTAGAGATTGTAAACAACAGAATTAGCCACATTAGGTGCTATATTCAAGTTTTTAAAAGCGCAATCTTAAAATATTTTTAGCATTCCACGAAAACCATGAATGAATAACGAGAAACTTAAAATTTAAGTTATACCTTAACTTTTTGTGAAAACTTAACTTTTCAGAGAACCTGCAGTGTTAGCGCAACTACTCGAGGAACTGGACAAAGTGAACCGAACCGCCGTACCCCCGAACAACAAACCCCTAGACCCTATCGGTAACCCCATGTATTGGGGATATGTATTCACCAATTTTGGCGATTACAAACACCCGACACTAAATGTCGAATATTGAGATTTGAGATACATTTTTCTAAGTCAATCGTCTTACTACGCCATACTTACTTAGAGAAAGTTTGCATAAATAATAGTTATAATGTCGTCGAATTTTTTTGTCCTAGATTATGGAATATAATTCCGCCACCGATTCACTAAACTAGTGTAAATAATATAATATATTATTTAATTATTTTAGTTTGATCAATCAAATCAAAGTTCATCAAATTAAATGATTTTATTCTTCTTATTTTATTAGTCCAATGCATTTTGCCAATGTCACGTAGAAAATGAATTTATTGTTAAGACTAGAATAAGAAATGGTTGCATAAAAAGTTAAAAATGTTTGTAGAAATCAATTTTATTGTGTATTTTTATGTGTCATAAATATAAGTATCTAAGTACAAAAAATAAATATTTTTAAGACTGCTCCTAGGTTTTTATTTCTTACCCTTACATAACTACGTACTGAATTTATATAATCAAAGATATTTTTTGCTTATAAATTAATTAATATTAATAGTAACTTTGCATATTATCTTCAAATACGTTTCGTTAAATGTACCTATTTATTTAACAAAAAGTATATTTGAATATGGTAATGAGGATTTTTGTTTTATTTTTGCGTAAGCTGAAGACGACTTTTTTTATTTTCAACACCAGACACACCAGTTCTAGCTGACTTTCTTTTCCCAGTAGCTTTACTCCTCTCATAAGTTCTGGGAAGTGGATCTCTGAATACCTCTTCTACTAAGGCTTCCCTGTACTGATCTAAGATAGGATCCTCACCAACAGACTTTTCTTCACCCTTTTCTACAACCCGACCGAGGTTGGAAGTCTGACGAAGATCGTTTTTCTCCAAAGGAGTAAGAACCTCCTCAAGGGGGTTGAATTGACAAGAGTCTTGACTTAAAGCTTCCTCAATTTCGCCTATGAGACGAGTGGCTACGTCTTCTTCTCTTTTGTTTTTGAATTTAATTAATGCCAGTTTAAGGTTCTTTTCGTTTACATTCTGAAGTTTTTTAAAGCTGGAATAAATAAAAGATATAAGTATTGGGTATTCAGATTTAAAGCTGTCTGAGTACTCTAAAAGTGCAAACATATTATTAAGACGGTCAACACAATATTTAAAGCAACATTGCGGCATGCCACAGGGCTGCATCATACTAATATATATATATTAATACGAAAGTGTTTGTTCGTTGGTTTGTCTACGCTACTCACTACGTGTTTAGCGTGCCATAACGTATGTACTTTGCTTCACTGTTTCTACTTTTTAATACGAATATTATACTTTTTTTAATAGAAAACGTAGAAAAATGAAAAATAGTGGACAAGCAGGAAGCACTTATACTCTACAAGAGATATCTACCAAAGATCTTTGGCAGTGGGAAGGTTATAAACGAAGAGAATAGGCAGAAAAAAGGCGGAGAATATGCTTACTAGTGTTCTAGTGTGTTACTAGTCTTCCTTTGTAGCATGCCACATTGTCGCATGCCATATTGTAGCATTTTGTTGCTTCCACGTAAACAGCCCTAAGTTAAAGAAATGTTTGTCTTACTCGATTTCCGCACCATGGAGGATGATGCCATGGCGGTGCAGCATCCGCATCAGACTGGAAGCGCTTGCTGATGACATACAAAATGTCTCCGAGAGAAGTTGCGCGTCTATGGTCTCCCGTTGAGAGCATAAGTGCAGGGTTCGACGGAATATGCTGAGACTCTGTTAGAAACGGTAATTATTTTACATTTTTCAAATACCTTGAAAAAATAACGTCGGTGTTACTTTACTTATAATAATTCGGAATAATACCTCTTTGAGCGCTTTATCTGTCTGAAATATCGCAGCATTCAAGCGGATTAACGGCGGATTAACGGGGTAAAATCGCGCACATGTCATAAGTAGATACTTATTTTCGATGTTAAGTTAAGCTGTTTGAGCATTTCATACAAAACAAGTTAGCTGTTGACTGAGATCTCACCTGGAACTAATTGGACTAACCTGGAATGGGTATGGCAGTTGTTATTAAACCGATAGCCCTTTTTGATTTACGCAGCATCATACTGGAATGCTTAATTATTTGGAGGTATAGCCTTGTGGAAGTTTATTAACTCATTTTTTTTATAGCTAACTTTATAGCTAACTATACATATATATATACATATACATATATATATGTATACATATATATATATATATATATATATATATATATATATCACCGGTTGTACGCACTAGTATTGTCAGAAAATGCCCAACTAGTTTAGTCGAACCCGTCCGGGGCCCTTAATCATGAGCAAATTCGCGCGACGCGGCAGCTGAACGATGACTGCGGGCTGCCTGCCGTAGCGATCTCTACGAGGGGTGTTCATGATACGGGCCTCAGACGGATTCGAAACTAGTGGTGACTAGTAAGTTACAACCGGTAAATGATAAATAAATGATGAATGATTTATTTATTTCATGTAGGACACTTGTGTCAATTAAGAAACGTTAAGACTCTACCACCGGATTGGAAAGTGACTCTACTGAGAAGAGCGGTGATAATATATTTATAGTTATAATGAATATCACTCACGATGGTAATATTTTTTATGAAAATATTTTTTTAATTCTTCAAACCTGAAACATAAAGTACTCACAGCTCTCCTGTGTGGCGGCAAGGGGTCAAGTTTGAGGTCTGTGGGCGGTCTCGTGCGGTCCGCGTCGCGACAGTCGGCGCAGCAGTGCCGCGACAGTCGCGTCGCGTCGCCGAACACGCCGAAACACGCCGCGTGCTGACGCGTGTTGCAGTAACTTGCGCAACAGAATTAGATATTAATAAATGGAATTTAAAACTTTAGTTTTTGGAAAAAATGCGGAATTTTATTCATCAACGAATTATGATGAAAGTCACAAAAACCATTACCTATATATTTTCAAGAGTTCCAGTAGCGCGGACCAACCTCTAGGAAACGACATTGATAAAACTGTTCGTGTTCGATGACCATGGGCTCAACTTTACATACAACCTTGTGTTTAGCATACCTTACTAATTACTTAATCTAACAGCTATTCTAATCTATACATATATTCTTTTAAAAGAAAGTCGTGTTAGTTACACTATTTATAACTCAAGAACGGCTGAACCGTTTTGGCTGAAAATTGGGGGGGAGGTAGCTTAGAACCAGGAGACGGACATAGGATACTTTTTATCCCGGAAAATTAGAGTTCCCGCGGGATCTAAAAAAAACATAACTCAAGAACGGCTGAACCGATTTGGCTGAAAATTGGTGGGGAGATAGCTTAGAACCAGGAGACGGACATAGGATACTTTTTATCCCGGAAAATTAAAGAGTTCCCACGGGAACTAAAAAACCTCAATCCACGCGGACGAAGTCGCGGGCATCAGCTAGTACTAAATATTACAAATTCGAAAGTTTGGATGGATGTTTGTTACTCAGTCATAGTAAAAATATAATACTAGAAAGTATGTGTATAATGAAACTTAATCAAGAGGTACACGTATGGAACATGGACTTACTGGCAAGTAAGGAGTTCATTATCCCTGTATTGATCTGTATCGTGATGCTTGTTGCACGGACACGTCATCCGGGGCCGGCCTCTCGCTGAACGATCTTCCAGATCTAACGAGAAAATTCTTTAAGTTAACAAGTCATAATTTAAAAAATTAAAAAACACGACTGCCCTGCCAAAAAACGAACTAAAAAGTTAAACATCTAAAATAATCTAGTTAAAAGTATATTTTTTATTGAAAATAATACAATAGAACTTAATGGTAGCTAGCCTAACCTAATTACTAGTTAAAATAGAATCTTATTCACATTTTTATTGAATGATATTTTTTGTGAATCACTGGATAGTGAACTATATATTTTTGGAATCTACTCATCATTTTCTAGATGATGATTATCTAAGTAATCTTATTTTCGATTTTTTTTTAAACTTTAGTCTTTAATGCGGGACCATGGTCACCACATCAATATTTTTTTAAATTTTACTAGCCTATGTCACCCGGAATAAGCTAGGGATTCTAACTGGTTCTAAATGGTTCAGGCGTATAGAAGTTATGGTGGAATATACAAACTCACATACATACATACATACATACATGAACCCTGAAAACAAAATACTCCTTTTTTCAGGCAGTCATATAATAACAAGAAAGATGTCATAACAACACGTAATCAACTGTGAAATAACTGACTTAACGTATGGCGCTAAACTGGTAGCGTCTGACAAACACGGCGACGACCTCCGTGTTGCAGTGGTGAGAGCTGTTATCCTAACGTGCGGAGGTCCCGGGTTCGATCCCCGACAGGGTCAATTTAGGAATTTGTAATTTCTGGACTTTCCCTGGTGTGGCCTGGTGGGAGGCTTCGTTCTTTCGTTTCCGTTGCTTGTTAGCACCCTACCGGCAAAGACGTGCCGCCAAGCGATTTAGCGTTCCGGTTCGATGCCGTGTAGAAACCGAATAGAGGTATGAGTTTAATGTGGGCCATGCCCCTAACAGGTTAGCCCTTTACCATCTTACACTGAATCGTCATTTAGCATCAGATGAGATCGCAGTCAAGGGCTAACTTGTACTTAGTACTTGTAAGTAGTAGTGGATAAAAAAAAAATTATGAGTACGGAACCCTAGTTATCAATTTTCGGATCTTTGACCCAAGGCTACGATATTAAGTTATAGTTAATCCATCAGTCAACATAAATGATTGACCGGCGCAAAGGACTTTTTAGTGAGCATTAGGCTCACTAAAAAGTCCGTCGTCATTATAATCATAATCCTTATGTACACAGTTATAATGATAAACATCTGATAATTAAGAACTCAGAATAGTACTCATAAAAATTAAGAACTTCGTGCACTGTGTAAATTACTCGATAAATAAGCGTGATAGAAATGAAAGTCTCAAGAGCCAAGCAATGTAATACACAAGTTTTCCATGATTGATGTATTTTACAGATACGATGGCGTGAATGCCCAAACCGCCGCGATATTAGTTTATCAGTCAACCGTTTGCTTTCGGTGCTTTAATACTTAGGGCTCATGTGCAGATAGTTAACATCGCCTCCACTGAGATGTCCGGGTGTTTTTCTACTGGACACTAAAAGTTTCACCCTCAGTTTCAATCATCATAAATATATTTTCAAGTATCAAGACTACTTACCCGATTCTTCAGAGTCATTCGATAGCATTGGGGGATTTTGCGATGGCTGAAAAGGCAAAAGGATGACGTAAGCAAGGAACATAATTATTACGGGACGTAAGTCTAAGTACGTAGGTATTTTAATCTAATTTGGGGTCTATTATTGGGTGCTTTAATAATCATCTATACTAAAGTGATAAATAGAATCGAAGTCATAAATATAAATGACTTCTTACTTCGATTCGACACTTCGATAAAAAGATGGCAGCCATGAAACAAATGTTCGTTTTAGCGGCCGTTCCCAGCGGAAGTGACGTTTGGACGTTATGAGGTACCTACACTGTACTTCTACAGAGATTGCTTACATCTCGCAGGCGGACATCAATTGACCCCAGAAAATCAAGAAGTTAAATCAATTTACACTGAATTAAAATTTTCAAATAAGAAAGTAAGTAAAAACACTTTATTACACACAAACAGATAACAGAACAGAGGTAACACAAATGTGACAAAATTTACAACTTGTTACGGTGTAAAGGCCGCATTATCACGAGTAATCTCTTCCAGACAACCTATATCAAAAGAAGATAGGTTGCATGGAGACTAGATGCAATTACTTATGACATTTTAAAATGCTTACGATAGCCTCATGGCTGGCTCTCGAGGTATGTCCCTTGACGTAGGAAAGCACGCTGAGCTTGTGGTGAGAGGTTTGGACGCGACCCACTGTAAGGCCCTCGAGCGAGATGTGATCTAAGTGGTCTGCGCCCGAGTCTTCGGTGAACCCTGGGGCGTGGTAGTCAGCCGGCGTATCTGATTGAAAAATCACCTCCCTTCTACAAAAACTTGCCAGCATTTCCAACGGGCATGATTTTTACATAGTAATTAGGTTAGCCTCTATTATGTTTTATTACAATATTTTTAATAAAAAAACACCATCATTTCAATAATTTCAGCCCATCAGCGACCTACTGCGAAGCACTAATCTTCTCTCTGAATGAGGATTTGAGAAGGGTCCACCACGCTGGTCATTAAGGGTTGGCAACAAACTCTTGGGAAACCGGGTTTCATCAGTGTTTTCCAATACCGATAAAACGCAAATAAAGCAAGTGACATATATCCTAAAATATTATAAATACGAAAGTTTGGATGGATGGATGTTTGTTACTCAATCACGCCAGAATGGCTGTACGGATCTAGATAAAATTTTGCACTGAGATAAATTATAGTCTGGAATAATACATAGGCTACTTTTTATCCCAAAAAATTTAATATGTATTTACGCACATGACTCAAAAAAGTAAGAGTGCGTACACATCTGGCGAACGCGCCGGGTTATGCGCTGCACTTGCGCCACTCGAGCGCTGTTGCTGGCTGCTGCAGTAATATAGCTGCCAGGCGGTACGCCTCAAGGAAGGCCCCAGGCAACCTTACACGCCTAAAAGAGATCCACTGGGGCACAAAATTACCCCGCGCCCCACCCCCGTAAGGAGGTTTGGGGACGGCTCGTCCCAAACCGTTACTCTAGATTTTTGATAGACGGATGGACTAATATGGAGACCTCGTTTCGCTAAAAAAATCAATAGAATGTGAATGATTAGAGAAACTTTGTATATCTACCCGCATTAAAATAAACTCATGAACCTATTCGCATTGTAATAAAATCGCAGACTCAGCCTTCTGCTGAGAAGAGCCGGCAAGAAACTCAGCAGTTGCTCTTTTTTTTTTTGAAACGATATTACAATTCGTAGGTAAGTATATGTCACCGTAAGATTGTAAAAACCGTTAGATTATAATCTAACTCGCGAAATTATAAACTGTCGAAAGATTAGAATTTAACGCATTATTTTCCGGTAGATTGTAATCTGATAGGTATTTAAACCCGAGCAGGCCGGGCACTACTTGATTATTTATGTCGAACCCTAACCTAACCTACAAGAAAGAGACAAGAAAACGTAAATAAAATGAATATTTCAAAAATTGACACTCAGAACATTGAACAGTTTACAATCTTTCGACAGCTTATAATTTCGCGAGTTAGATTATAATCTAACGGTTTTTACAATCTTACGGTGACATATATAAATTAAATACACTAGTAGTTATAAGTTATTATAAACTGGACCCAAAGTCGGTTGCTTCCATACAACTTTAAGAAATTCGTCAATTGTATAGTAGGCTCGGCTCAACAAGTGTTCTTTTACGGTTTTTTTAAATTTGTGTAGCGGCAAATCTAAAAGTTCTTTTGGAACCATAATTATAAAAGGTAATACTTGACCCCACAAAGGATTTCTGCACCTCGCGTAGACGAACATTGCGGCATTATTGTATCCTCATATACCTACCTGCTTTATAATAGAGTCGCAGACTCAGGCCGTAGGCCGTCGGAAGCGACTTCTGACAAGAGCTCATCAGAGCTAGACTAGCTCGTATGAACTCGACCGCCTGCTGGCGAATATTCTCGAAGGTATAGCTGGATTGTTTGGACATATCCGTGTTTGTTGTCGACATGTTCATGGACACTGCTTCATTGGTGTAAATGTACTCGAAGACGTGGCTTTCGGTCACTTTGCCGATCTTGCACTCGCCCTCGTACAAACATAATGCAAGTTTGTGGAGCTGGGAATATAAAAATACTACTACTTATTCATAATATTAATAGACTAGCGATCCACCCCGGCTTCGCATGGGTAGCGCTAATAATCATAATAGTCTATACCCAAAAGTGGGCAGTGGGCAGGTTTTACAGTTTAATATTACATTGTAAGAGTATGCCCCTTCCTCATCACACCTGCCACAGCCGCCAGCCCTCAGAATATAGGTAGTTAATCTGAGCGCGCGCCCGCCGAAGTCGAGCCTTTTTCCCTTGCACGGTAGGACATTATTTCTATGATAGCTCATAAGATATTCATCTAAATTAAATGGTGTATAGGACAATTCTTATCTTAATTAAATACTTGAGATGACTTATATATTTAATTTGATAGGGATTAATACTATGTCGGTAAAAACACCTTCGCAAGTAAAACATTTACACCGAATTTGAAAATAATAAAAATGGTTATTGTGAGTCAACCTAAAAAAAAGATATAGGTTAATGCGGACTTCTTTTTAGAACTTTTTGAGCGGAACAATTCCATCATACATTGTTTCCGTGTAACTTTAACGATTTACGCAGAGCACGCCACGTAAGCTCTCAGAAGAGACGATTTTTTCGGACCTAGTTCACTTTATTGCAATTTTCGTAAGGATGTCTAATTTTTATGAAAATAAAATAAAGCCTATGTTATTCGCTGATAATGTAGCTTTCTTGTGAAAGAATTTTTAAAATCGGAAAGATTTATGCCGCGGGTACTCTTTAATTTTCCGGGATAACGAGTAGCCTTTCATCAAAATCGGTTAAAAGATTGTTTGTATGTAACGGGCCGTTACAGACAGAGAAACTTTCGCATTTTTAATATTAGTATGGATTACAGGTATTTATTAGTCTTTTTATTGGTAGAGTCTGTGGAGTGAACGCTGAGACGGTTTTTTTCAATACCTACTGGCAATTGTTAAGTAACTTTTTGTTTACGGCAATGGCCGTAAATAAAATACAAGTACATTATTTATATCCAAAAAATCTACTACATTTGGGGATGCCTGACTAATTTTGCACTTTCTCACCTCTGCTTTCCCAGAACCGACTCTAGCAATAATAGATAAACAGACGGATATTAAAGACGTACCTAGCAGACAGACAGACGAACATAATTTCGCATTTATAGTATCTATACTTAATAATTAGGATACCTAATTATAGAATTGGTAAGGATAGCTTATCTTACATATTTTCTGTCCAACGCATCGAAGGCGTCCTCCAACGCTGCACTCAGGAACTTAGCTGCATCATCGCCACACTTCTCTTTCAAAATCCATAATCTCATGCCCTCGAGAGCCTCCTCCGTGAAACAGGTTCGCGGCAAAGCGTCGTTTGAATACATTATACAGCTAACGGCTATTTTAGTCAGTTGTTTTATACTATTCATAGAACTGTTGTAATTATTGTCCGTACCAAGCTTCGGGAATACTTTATTCCATTCAGATGATTCCTGTGTAGTAAGATTTACAATTTATCAAAAGTAAGGTCTTCACTGTTTTAGATAAACTTAATTAAAATAGGTACATAGGTTTAATTAATTTAAATTAAATATTTACATTACGTATGAGTTTCATTATTATAAATTTATATAAAAGTTCTGACTCGTAAACAAGTAGGTAAGTACCAAGGTATTTTTTCAATTCCAAATTCAATTTTTTTTAATTTCACGTCCCACTCCCAGATTTTGTGATTTTACCAGATTTTTTCGCGCGGAATTTCATGAAACATAGACAGTAGAGTCCGTTTTTTTATAACTCGCATCAGGGCTCTGGGCTGAAAGCACGCCACCCAAGGAACATAATTACTACGGGGAGAATGACCACCAAATGAATGATGATACGGGGACCACACACGGTCCTCCGCTTTCCTCATCCACCCACTTCCCGCTACCTTCAATTTTCAATTTCGCTAGTTAGATTACAATCTAACGGTTTTTGCAATCTTACGGTGACAAATACAAACTTTTGCGATTGCGTTCTTAAAAATATAGGTTAAATATGTGGTCAGCACTTAGACTAATAACGCGTTATATTTCGATGGGTCAGCAGTAACAACTAAATGCAAAAATTAAAAAAAATAGTGTATTTTTACGGGCTTTTATTGTCACAGAACAAGAAATCTGCTTTTTCAACTTATTTATTCGCTCTGGTAATTCTAGTCTTTCTTGCTTTCATCGAGAGACTGAAACATATTATTTTTGAAATGAGGTTTTATTCATAAAATTTAAATTACATTAATTTCCTTTTTCAATTTTGACATAATTTAACAAATGATGCATTTGCTTCGTTTCTATGCAAAATAACATAATTTGGATTTATTTATATTAAAAGTATTTAGTGTCTTGTTAAAAATATGTTGTGTCCAGAAGGTGCGCAATTTCAAAATGAGACTATACCAAAAGAAGAAGAGGACACGTGTTGTAAGAAGAACAAAAATGTACCCACAGAAGGCTCGGCTAATAATAATAATTTAGATATACATTCATACAAAAATCCAAAGACTTGGAAGAAATCTATTACAAACTTTTTTCGCAATCAACTAAGATCGACGAAATCGAATGATGTAAGGACCTCACTTATTTTTCCTATCGTAGCTGTTTATTATACGTTAAATAGCGTAAAGCGTTCGGGTTTTGATAATGTTTACCCTTGTCAGGTGAATGTCTACACTTTGCAGGCGTGTGAGGGAGATATGCGAATGCTGGGACGTAAACACTGTTTTAACTCGGGGTTTGATAAGAAATGGTCCGAAAGTAGTACCACAGTAAAGTAGTACATTCTTTTTTTTTTAATTCGTGCACTTGACCACAGTCACACCTGATGGGAAAGTAATGATACGGCCTAAGATGGACGCGCTTGCCTATGAGATTCTTGATTCTGTATTACTCCAACTTGGATGGACTCGTCGCTATTATAAAAGCGCTTGAATTTTGACCTAAATTCGGTCTTACTCTGCCTGTGTCCAGGGATGTCCAGTAATCTGGACATTTGGTCTATGAGCAGCTCATAATAGTGAGTTTATGAGAAATGCTAATTAAATAAGTAATATTATTTGCAGGGTGATAGACCCTCGGGCAGCAATGAAAATTTCGAAGAAAAAGAAATAAGTCCAGAGCAAAAGTGGCAATCTTTGGGCAAGGTGTTCCGTCGTCAAAGTTTTGCCGAACACTGGCCCAAGTCGTCGAACCAGCAAGGCGAATCGTCCACTCAAAATAAACGTCATGCTGTTAGAAAAGTGATCTCGAGCTATTTCGGAAAATCTCAAAAATGTACGATTGATGCAAACGAAAAGTAGATCATCGTATCATTAATAAAATGCCGCTTTAAAAATGTCTTGGATTAACTAATTTACTATTCCACATTCGGTACCTACTCATTCATAAATCGTCCGTATCGAGGCAGCAATGGTTTTCTCACACTTTCCTCGCCTTAATATGCCGTTATAATTACTTAATTCAAAAATAACTCTATAACTACTTGAACTTAATACAACAATAACGCACAGGCCATGTACAGTCGGTTCACAGTTATTTTACCTCTGGCTCGATAAAACACGCGAAGGTAAGTAGGTACTTACTCTAGCGGCACGCTATGATGGCCGGTTTGACGTTTGTCCGCTCATGAAGTTCCGTATTAATTGATAACGACTTTGAAGGAAATAATTGTATTACTTTATTGACGATAGTGATGTGCAGAGATTCATAAATTTTATCGAATGTAGTTTTAGGTTTAGGACTCAAAATTTATTTATTAAATTGATTTCTTAAATGTATACAAGTGTAGAAAAATCAGTTTGCACCATTTAAGGGGTGAATGTACTTGTGAATATGAACAATTTTCACTATGTGGACAAACCTCTGAAATCGCAAAAAAATATCAATAAATTTTTAAAAATGGAATCTAATACAAAATAGATAATATTATAGAAAACGAACATATAATTATTAATGTATGTGATGATAGCAGTGACGACAGTGAAAATAGTAGTATGGACGAATCTGATTAATTATGGCCTTTTGTGGCACCTTTTTTGGTATCTTTTGTATTCATATGTTTCTTGTGTGCATATAAAGTATGTATATTCATTTTCGTTCAAATATTCAGTTCGTTCAAATAAATTAAATAAACATATACATTTTTGTTTTATTAAACCTATTTAATCAGGTACAAAAACAAAACTTAATTGTTTTTTGTTCGAGAATAAATTGACATTCCACATCACTATTGTAATGTGTCAAACCGGCCATCATAGCGTGCCGCTAGTGTAACTTACGTTTGCAATATAGACGGAGAGCTGGCGATGAATTTCGGGAAGGTCCTTTTGGCAAACTGAAATTGTGACTAGTGGTTCACCCCGAACTGAGACCTCGCAGTATGAAACGAATAAACTTTTACAGAGCGCCATCTATTGACATCATTGTGAAGTTCTGTAAAAAATACTGAAGCTCATTAAAAATTAAATTATTTCGTTTCCTTAATATTATCTATCTAATTTTAGTATTTGTTGTTCAAGTACAGGATATAATTCAAATAGTTGGTCAAGTTTCAGGCTCAGCCTTTCAGAAAATTGAGAGTTCTAAGGTTAACTTTGGGCGTTAAAAAATCTCCACTTTGAAAGCCCCCCATTTCGTGAATTTTAAGGGGAAATTTTTAAAAAAATATATTTTTGTACTCTATTCCTAATTATCTTTAAAATGATATACCGCAACCCTATGTAACGCTATAAAAAATATTTTACTTCGCATTCGCTTCTATAAGAGCCGTCTGAAATAAAGATTTTTATAACTTTTTAAGCCATATTCGGCTGGAGGCCATTGGTTTATTATATTTAAATTTGGTAAATGGTATATTATATTTAAATTTCAAGTAATTACGTTCAGTAATTCAGAAGTTATAAGGCTTTGACAGACGGACGGACGGACGGACAAGTGCAAATTCACTCAAGTAGACTCTGAGACCTTCGCTTCACTCGGTCAAACAAGTGAACTTAATTTAACGAATTAGAAAATACGACTGTCCTGCTATATTCGTTTCGGAGTTTACCTCCTTAAGAAGCGATTTGCATATCCTTTGGAATCTTATTCACATTTTTATTAAATTATATTTTTTTGTGAATCACTGGATATTGAACAATAGTGTTATATATTTTTGGAATCTACTCATCATTTTCTAGATGATGATTATTTAGTTGATCTTATTTTCGATTTTTTTTTCAACTTTTGTCTTTAATGCGGGGCCATGGTCACCCCATCAATTTTTTTTTAAATTTTGCTAGCCTATGTCACCCGGAATAAGCTAGGGATTCTAACGATACCTCATTTATCAAAATCGGTTCAGGCGTATAGAAGTTATGGTGGAATATCCAAACTCACATACATACATACATACATACATGAACCCTGAACAATATACTCCTTTTTTCAGGCAGTCGTATAAAAATAGTGTATTGTGTGCTTAGGGGTGAAACAAGACGATTTCAGACGAGTTTGAAGTTGCCTGCCTGAACGATCGAGGGCTGGCTATTGGCATCACCCGAAATCTGAAATCGTGTTTCATCCCGTGGCGCACACATTAGTTTTCATATAATTTGCATTAAAAGTGCGAGTTTTATTAAAATTTTAGTAGCATGCACAAAGTGATAGTTTTCTACTGCATGACGTATTCGTCTGAAATTGACTAGTTTCAGGTGGCGCAACAGGCATTGAAACTCGCATTTTCAAGTTAAATATGAAATAGTAGATTATTAACCAAGGGGATATGGCATTGTCTTCTGTCGCGGGTGACGATTTAAATCGCGAGCGTAACGAAGGACTCGAGGTTTACTCCCGAGCGTAGCGAGAGTGTTAAAAACTTAAATCACGAGCGAAGCGAGGGATTTAAGACGAGTCCTGAGTGTAGCGAGGGATTTAAGTTCACCCAAGACTAAAATAGCTTTATCACCGAGGAAAATACTCTACTTTTCGTACCATTTGCGAAAAAATTAACACAATGATAATATGAGATAAGCATTTATTAAAAATAATGACAATTAAAAGTAAAAGTTAACATTCGAAACATTGGTCCAATTATTGAGAAAGAGAGTTACATTATTGTTTGGTACATTTATTGTTGATGAGTTGATTTGAGTATTTCTCTGTTCTTGCGTCACTGTCGCTTTGATCATTACTGAATAATAAATGCGTATTCCTTTTTCAAAAAGATGGATAATGCTTCATATACAAACTCAATGGTGTAAGCACACATGTAGTTCAGTATAAATTTCGGTAAGTATTCCAAATTTAAATCACATTCTCCCCCTAGAGGATGAATGAAATTCAGTACAATTTTCTTTCCCTGTTTTTAACAGATTAAAAATGACTATTGTTATGTTCGCTTTTTGTGGCATAGAATGTCACTTTTTTGAGCAAGTGGTACGAAAATATAATTTCGTCAGTTGGCGAATCCAGTCGTGCCAGTATGGTAGATAGATGTTTGCAGTAATTTCGGTACTGCGCAGCATTTGCAAACAACATTTACAAAAAAAATATTTTTGACAACTTGTTTTTTTTTGAAGTGAAAACTTCTTTAGGCCCTTTGAGCACTTTTTGGTAGGAGGTAAAAATGTGGAAACGCGAGACTGACACCGTTCTTCTTAAGACAAAAGGTCTAAGTATAAAAATAGTACATTCGTAATTAAACTTTAATACCTTTGTTTTAAGGTTTATATTTAAAAGGGATGTGTAACCCTGACTGGCACCTCGCGACACCATTCTTCTGAAGAAAAAAGGTCTCAAGTATATTGAATAGAAGCAGGCGTTACTTTGCGGAAGTCCATGATAGTGAATGAACTAGAATTTTAATTCGCTATACTCCGCTACAGTAGAAAAATCTGTGTGGTACAGTGCCTGTCTTTCACCTGCAGCATGCGACACCCTTTACCCAGCAATTCGCACAGGCACAACACCACACCACACAAATCCTCCAAATCACTCTCAACGTACGTTTCACTCCGACACCGGAGCATCTTCAGGAGATGTTGACTCGACAATGCACGATTGTGAAGTGACTATCGTATCGCAAGTTCCGGCTTATATACCTTTTTGGCATGGCTCATACTGAAGCCAAAAAGCCAGTTTGACGTATTTTGGACCTATATCTGAGCGCATTGCAAAGACGCTCAAATCACATGATGTGCATGTCGCGTTCCGGACAAATAATACACTTCGGAGGATTTGCAATGGAAAAGATAAATTAAAGAATCATCAAAAATCGGGTGTTTATAAGCTTGAGTGTCCTGAATGTGGTGCCACATATGTTGGTCAAACTGGACGTAATTTTGAGATGCGCTATAAGGAACATATGTTTGCTTATAGGAACGATCAACCACAAAGGTCCCACTTCGCTAAACATCTTTTGGACAGTGGACATGAGGTGGGCAATAACCATTCATATAAAATCCTGCATAAATGTAATAAAGGGTTTCGAATGTGCGTTTGGGAGCAATTAGAAATAATTAAACACAATAATAAAGAATTTGAGTTGCTAAATGAACAAATAAACGTATCAAATTCACCTTTACTCAATTTATACAGTAATAGGGCGGGGCTTCAGTATGAGCCATGCCAAAAAGGTATATAAGCCGCAACTTGCGACACGATAGTCACTTCACAATCGTGCATTGCCGAGTCAACATCTCCAGAAGATGCTCCGGTGTCGGAGTGAAACGTACGTTAAGAGTGATTTGGAGGATTTGTGTGGTGTGGTGTTGTGCCTGTGCGAATAGCTGGGTGGTGGGTGTCGCATGCTGCAGGTGAAAGACAGGCACTGTACCACACAGATTTTTCTACTGTAGCGGATTATAGCGAATTAAAATTCTAGTTCATTCAGTCTCAAGTATAAATAATATAGGACATTCGTAATTAAACTTTTAAGGTTTAAATTTTATTTATTTTAAATGTACTGTGTTGTTATTTAAAATATTCGCTTTCACTTCTACCGGCAGTCCCCATGACTGCCAATTTTTTTATTTATCTTTTAATTTAGTACTTGTAGAATTCGATAAAAAACAGAGACTTTTTGTCGGTTCAAAAATATAATATCAGACCTCTTCAAAAATATTTTATTAAAATTTCAAAAATATATAATTTTGGCAATATAATACCTGTAAATCGCCAAACAAATTTTGCGGTTTTAAATAATTCCTAGACGTGAATAAAGTTTTTAAACGAGTACGACATACGAAATAACCGCAAACGCTCTACCAGTTATATTTTTTCACACAATATCAGCTTGCCAAAAGGACCTTCCCGAAATTCGTCGCCAGCTCTTGGACCAATACGCGACTGTACAAAACTGTTTGGAACAGTACAAAACTGAAACCTTATTCACCAGTTGTCCTAGGAGAGTGACAGAAGCGACTCCATGCAACGCGACGCTATGCAACGACACTAAATGACATTACGGTTATGTTGCTACCGTAGACAAAGAAAGTTGCTACGTTGTCGGGTAGATACATCTGTCATTTCCTATGGCGGCGCATCGCGTGACGCGCAATGACTAAGAAAATACTAAAGGACTTGTCATACCTACGGAATAAAAGCTGTATACCTAAACATTAACGGTAGACTAAAATGGCGAATTACCAAAGTGCGGCCCTAATGACTATCGATAATAATTATCGATGTGGTTTATAATATACTCAGAATATAGTATGTTCTGTATTCTGAGGCTATGGGATGCGTTTTGATGCAGGCATAAAGTCCAGATTTTGTAAGATAAAGCTAACCCTACTACGATTTTACGACACGGCACAGGTAAAGTTTGTGAGGTTGTAGGGGGTAATCTCTGGATCTACTGAACCGATTTTAAAAACTCTGTTACTAATAGAAATGCATCAATATTTATGAGTGTCATAGGCTATGTACATGAATGCTGGTATTCCGTGGTCCCACCTGTAGGACACATTGGTAGGAATATGGACTCAACAAGGAGTAAGACTATTGGAAACAAATATACTGTTGTGTTGAATTAAGGAGCAATGAAATAAAACTTACCAATTGCTGAACAATACATTTTTTCTCTCATTTATTTTCATGACATTTATTTAACAATGTTTACAAGTATTTAGAAAATGTTAAAAAAACATGTTTATGAATATAAAAAAACCCATCATAGGCTTTTTAATTATTACAAATTTTTTAAACATTTACTAATCACTAGTTGACCCGGCCCTCACCCCTGCTTCGCACGGTGGACCTACCTATTGCATAGACAAAAAATCGCCCAAGTGCAGAACTCGATGCACATTGATCTTCTTTAAGCAGCTGTTGTCCATCTTTTGAAACAGCTTGGTTTTCTAGATAGGGAGATAGGAGATAAGAGTAAATCTTATGTACAAAACCAAAATCTATGCATAAAACTAAATCAATTTAAATTATTTATTAGAATAAAAAGTTTGAAATAAAAATATGGGCAAGTGCGGCTATGAAAATTATTAAATAATGCATTTAAATATTATCCGAACTAGATGCACATTGGTAATCTATTGACAGCTATCTTTCTTTTAAAACAGCTTGGTTTTCAGGATAGGAAGAAAAAAAAGTAAAACGTAAATCTTATGTAGAAAACAAATACTAAACATAACACTTAAAAATTAGATTACTGAGCTAAGCACTTGTTCGTCTGATCGCCCATCCGTCAGTCAGTTAGAGCCATATAACTTCTTAATGAGTGAACATCATTACTTCAAATTTAAACATAATGTTTGGGTTGATGGTCTCAAGCTGAAAATTATTTAAAATAATAAAATATCAAAATTATTATTCATGCAAATATCGATATCGATGAAAATTTCCTCTTATGTAATCTCTAGTAGGTACTTATCAAATGCTTATCAACAGGTAAAAATCTAGCTTAAAATCAAATATTTACAATAAACTAAACTAAAATATGTTTTTTCGTGTAATAACTACTATAAAGAATCAATAAACGAGAAAAATTCTTTACATACCGGTGAAATGTTAAATTTGTCAGATTATTCTTTTTCTTGTACCACATCCCACAATATTACAACTAGGCATTGTTGCGAATTATCTTTAACACCATACACGAAAATAACACTAATTTATTCTCCGTAACAAATAAATACACAATTTTTCAATAAAACTCAATTACACGTTACCAGGCAATGACCAGAGGCGATGACACTTGAAGTACTCAAGAAATTGTTGAGCTATATGGCAATTATAGTTTAAGTCAGTTCCTCCTATTTTTATTAATAGTTTCGCGTCGCGTTGCGTGGCCTTGCTTCTGTTGCTCACTTAAGACAACAAGTTACTTAGTTAAGCGACTTACGTGAGTAAAACTTACAAGTGTAAGCGCGGCCGGCTATTATAACGTTACTTTGACTAAGTATCGTTAGCTATCATTTATGCCAGTAATTCCCAAAGTGGTCCAGGTGGACCCCCAGGGGTCCACGGGAGACTCGACGGGGGTCTACGTTGGCGTGACAGAAAAATGGGGGTCCACAATTTGTAAGCGGGGGTCCACGAAAATTTATCTGGTTTCGATAGTGAAGAACTAAAATGTTGGCTTGACTTCACCTATCAATGTAGGCAGATAATATTTTAAGAAGCTCAGCGACTGTTACTTGTAAAAACTTGTAATATTCCATAATCAGTACAACGTGTCGAGACTTGCAAAGCACCGCCGCGGCCGCCCGCCTTATACTCAAAGCCGCCCGCCGACGCGCCGTCCGCAACGCTTGTTCAGACGTGCAAAGGGACCAAATACGACTTGTGGGTGGTGTGTGTGCTTGCAATCTTGCATGAACTTGTTTGATTCTTCACCAATATAAATACGAATGCCAAGAATAAACGTTACTCATTTGTTCCCTGAATTTCGGAGAGAAAAGTACCTAAAGTGAATCGATCTTAGTGATTGCCAGTGACGGAAAAAGTAAGTAGGCTGCCTTTTACTATACATACTTTTATTTTATTTATTACTTTTTTATTTATTTAGAACAGAAAGCCGAGAAAGGTAGAACTTTTTGTCCCTAATTTATTAGTAATTGTTTATTTCCCGACTGTGTGGTGTTTCACTAATATAAGTCATCTTTATTATCAACCCAGCGAGGTCTCCTCTAAGAGAAGGGTTACAGGCCATAGTCCACCATGCTGGCCCAATGCGAATTGGTGGACTTCACATACCTTCGAGAACATTATGGAGAACTCTCAGGTGTGCAGGTTTCCTCACGATGTTTTCCTTCACCATTAATTATTATTATTGTGATATTTAATTTCTTAAAACGCACTTGACTTCGCAAAGTCAGAGGTGCGTACCCAGGCTCGAACCTGCGACCCCCCGAATAGGAGACCACAGTCGTAACCACTAGGTGACTAGGCTATTACTGCTTTAGTTTTGCTAATATAATAGTATATTTTTATAAATTGTACGTGTCTTTCATACTCGTATCGTAAATAAATTACTTAATAAAATTATTAAAATCGCGGTGCTTTGATGTCAAAATATTATTTAATTTACAGAATTAAATGAAAATATAATTAAAAAAAAACATTTTTACATTACATTAAAATCGGTTCAGCCGTTTTCATAAAAATATTATAGATATTAGCGATTCATTGCTTTTAATAATAATTAAAATCAGTTTGCCGCCGTTAGGTAGGTCAGGTTTATTTCATTCATTCATTGCAATAATTAATTAATCCTATTCTGTTAAAATAGCGATATCCCGTTAAGTAAGACCGCCTCAAGATTTACAAAGTTTTTTTAATTACACGTAACTGATAGGAATCATGACTGAATCGAAGAAGAAATGTCGACAATACAGTGTTGAATATTTAAAATTTGGATTTATTCCATCAAAGGCAGACAAGCGATTGCCCATATGCCTTTTATGCAACAAAGTTTTGAGCAATGACTCTATGAAACCATCTAAGCTCGAAGATCATCTAAGAAGGTGTCATCCTGATAAAATAGGTAAAGATTTGAAATATTTTCAAACATTGAAGGATAAATATGAAAAGAGACCCACCATGCAAAGTCTGTTCGCTTCAACGTCTGAAAGTAACGATGATGGTTTGCGGGCGTCTTACAATATCTCATTACTTATAGCGAAATCTGGAAAACCACACACTATTGGAGAACAGTTAGTTTTACCCGCTGTTGAAGAGGTTTTAAAAACTGTTCTGCACAAATCTCCATTTGACATACTCAAAAAAATTCCTTTGAGTACAAAGACGTATTGATGAAATGAGCTCTGATATTGAAAGTTTCTTGTGTAGTTATCTGCAAAAAACTCATTTTTCTATTCAACTGGACGAGTCGACTTTACCTGGTAGTGAAGCATTATTATTGGCTTATGTTCGATTTGTTATGGACGAAGAAATTCATGAAGAGCTACTATTTGCGAAAACTTTGAAGACGGACACTAAAGGTGAATCAATATTTAATGTCCTGAGTGATTTTTTTAAGGAAAAATCAATTCCATTCACAAATGTTATTTCGGTGGCAACAGATGGAGCTCCTGCCATGGTCGGGCGATATCGTGGGTTTATAAGCCATCTTAAAAAAATTATACCAGAGGTAACTGCAATTCACTGTATCATCCACCGACAACACCTAGTAGCGAAAAATTTGGGTGATAGATTGCACCAATCACTTCAATTTGTGATTAATGCAGTTAACAAAATAAAAAGCAATGCATTGAATACGCGTTTATTTGCACAATTGTGCGATGAAAATGATGAAGACTTCCAACGATTGCTCTTACATACTGAAGTACGCTGGTTGTCGAGAGGTGCATGTTTAACAAGATTTTACTCACTCTTTGAATCAGTTTTAGAATTTCTGGAAAGTAAAGATCCAAATTTAAAAGGTAACCTGATCAAATTCAAAGCAGACATCGCGTATTTGACGGATTTGTTCAAAAAATTTAATGATATTACAACTACAAGGGGACAGCCTCAATTTAATAAAAACAAAGGGTGTAATTTCAGCTTTTATTGGAAAATTGAAATTTATGAAGCAAAATATTAGTCGGCGCGAATTTTCCCAGTTTCCAAACTTGTCACAGGTAGAATGCCTCGATGAGAATATTCAGACATACGTTCAACATTTAATCACCCTGCATGATGACTTCAAAATAAGATTTGAAGATATTCTGTTAATGGAAATACCACCATGGATCATAAATCCATTTGATGAAACGGAAGTGGAGAATGTGATATTACAAGAGGAGCTAGTCGAGCTTAGCACTAATGAGGAGCTGAAGGTGAAATTTAAAAGAGGGTATCAAACATTTTGGCTGCAGGCAGAAATACCCGAAAAATATCCTGGACTGTGGGGAATTGCGAGAAAGCTTTTGATAGCGTTTCCCTCGTCGTATCTTGTCGAAAAAAGTTTTAGTGCCGTAACAAACCTTTTAACAAAAAAAAGGAGCAGATTGAATATCACAGAACGGGGAGATTTGCGGTTATTCCTAACAAAACTAAAGCCAAATATTGATAATTTGCTGTCAATACATCAAGTACATCCCTCCCATTAAGTTACGTTACCTACGTTATTAATGTTTAATTTTGATTGTAGGTACAATTATATTTTGATTTACTATACTTACTTAATATAATATTGTAAAATATGATAACAATAATAATAATTAATAGTAACTTACATAGTATTTGAATAAATACAACACAAGAAAATATACTATTTTTTTATTTTTACCACTCTGAGTTTTCTAAATAAAATAAGTGAGAATTGATTGGTTTTTGTGCTGTGAGTAGATGTCAAAAATGTAAGTTTGAGATGGAATCACTTCTTTTTGAATGCTCAACTTTACTTTTGACATCCACTCACAGCACAATCAATTAATTAATTTACCAATCAATTCTCTTTTTTTTTCAAAGAATGTTTTTTTCGTGATTGGAACTCACTCGCAACGCCAATTTTCATAATTTATCTTCACATTTTTTGTCGACTGGAAATATGATAGAAATTTAGGTGCAGGGGGTCCACCGGAACCAGCAAACTTTTGAAAGGGGTCTATGAGCAAAAAAAGTTTGGGAACCTCTGATTTATGCCATCCATTTTTCAACGCTTACAGCAGACTGTGCTTGGCTCATAGGTTGGATGGTGATTGGATGTTGGTTGGGTGCGCCTTGGATGCGCATGGAGGAAGTATTAAATAGGTACACAAGAAGATCTACGATCTAGTTGGCCGAATTTGTAACGCAAATGGTCATTGGCGAATCATAACGAGCACATGTGATTTTTTTTCACATATGGCAACTCCGCACAATACACCTGCCAATGTCAATATATTGACATTTGAGTTTGACAGAAACGGTGACATTCCCTGAAATTCCACAGCCAGGCCACTAGAAATGAAGATCAATTTTTGACTTTCTGTTTAAATATTTTTTAGACTTAATAATTTATTTAATTTTTTTACATAATGGTGCAACTACTTACTGTTCAATGATTCGCATTTACTTCTACATTCTTGTGCACTATTTTACCCGTGAATACGCCCTTGAAAACAGTGATACTAAAAGTCTAAAGTCAGCATAGCAACAAAACTTCAGTAGATTTAATTCCTATTTTCAGGAAGATTGCGGTCTAAAACAAGCAGCTGTGCCTTTAGGAGGTATGAAGTGTTAAAAATCATAATTGTATTCCATGTAAAAATATCTTCACCATTGTATGTCTATGAACAAAGTAGTCCCTTCTTAATATGCATACCTACTAACTATATCGAATAATTTATACAGAGTACGTGATCCGATAACTACTACTTTTTGCTGTGGTAAATTAATATTGCAGTGGAGTAACTTAAGGATATAATAAGAAGTTATTTTTAATGAGTTAATTTATCAACATCATCAATATAATTTTTTTACACAATTTCTGTTATTAGAATTTAATATGAATATCCATAATTGTTCTACTCACTTGCAATACATAATAGGATTATTTTTTATACAATAGCCTAAAAAAAGGAGTATATTGTTTTCAGGGTTCATGTATGTATGTATATATGTATGTGAGTTTGTATATTCCACCACAACTTCTATACGCCTGAACCGATTTTGATAAATGAGGTATCGTTAGAATCCCTAGCTTATTCCGGTTAAATTTTTTTTTTAATTGACTATGGTCCCACATTAAAGACAACAGTTGAAAATAAAATCTAAAATAAGATTAACTAGATAATCATCATCTAGAAAATGATGAGTAAATTCCAAAAATATATAACACTATACTTCAATATCCAGTGATTCACAAAAAAATATCATTTAATAAAAATGTGAATAAGATTCTAATTTAACTACATTACTTTAGATTTTTAACTTTTTAGTTAAATTTTTGGCAAGAAGTGTTTTTGAATTTTTTTAATTATGACTTGTCTGTACTGCATACTCAACTGTAATAATATAATATACAACAATAATGATACGAAATCTCCACATGCTAAAATTTATTATAACAGAATACATGTAGACATGTTCTCTACATGGAGAATTAATGTTTGCGATATTTTGATACTTATTTTAAAGTTGTGTTTTGTTTAGTTCTTTTATTGTTGATTGTGTGGGAAAAGTAAATCCTTGTACAAACATGGAAAGGTTATATGAAGTAAATCAATTGAAAGTGCTCAATGTACTGAAATTAATAAAAATAAGTTCACTCTTCTTAAATAGTTGGATGAAATGTTAATGAAATAAAATAAAATTTAAGTTTGCACTGTCGTAGACTTTTAAGATACAATTTCAATTGGGTTCTGTTGTAATCAAAAATTTGGGAAACCAAACATGAACCATTTCACAGTCAGATCTCCAAAATTACAAATACAAGCTGTGTTTTAAGATCTTTATTGGCATTTATAGTTCCATTACTAATATTATAAATGCGAAAGTGTGTCTATCTGTCTTCTATGTTTTGACTACCCATCATTTAAACCATTCTGGGGAAGGACATAGGCTACCTTTTATCCTGGAAAATCTATGAATTCCTACTGGATATTTAAAAACTTTGACCCAAGCAGACAAAGTTGCAGGCATCATCATTTATTTAAACTAATATTATAAAGAGATTGATTTGTTTGTTTGTAATGGATAAACTCAAAAATTACTCAACCGATTTTAATTTTTTTTCACTTATAGAAAGCTACTTTAACAGCGAGTAACAAAGGCTATATTTTATTTTCAAAAAAATAAGAGTCCCCTATGAAAATTGCAATAATATGAATGGAGTCGGAAAAAATCGTGCCATCTGAGAGCTTCCATGGCGTACGCTGCGTAAATAGTAAAAGTTTCACGAAAACAATGCCGGCAGTGCGCAGACTCCGCAGTGCTACTGTAAAACCTGATGTGCTGCCCAGTGCTGACTGGCTATTATTGAGTATGGACTATTATGATGATTAGTGCTACACATGCGAAGCCCGTGTGGACCGGTAGTTTATTATATTTCCCTTGCATTCGCAATTTACATATTATTGTGTTTGTTTAAATACATTTATTATATAAATGCTACATTCTTATTGCGCATATTATTCTTGAGGTATTGAGCTTTGCTACAATGTCTTACATTGTAGCGAATTGGAATTCATGGAGACACACATTCCTTCTATTGCTAAGCTTGACTCTAAATTTAGACTGTTTAATTCTGGTATTCTACAATCTCTTACTAAATAGTTTAACTATGAGCTGTGGTTTGATGCTTTTAAAATAAATATTAGGTCAGAGCAAGACAAGATTGAAGTAAACTACCTTTTCTGAGATGTTGCACATATTACAGAATAGTCAACATACGAATTCATTATGATATCATTATTATTACTTATTGTTTCATGTAATAAGACATCTCTTGCTGGCCCGTTTCCTGCAAAAATCACCACAGAACTCTGTCTAGAGCTACATTAATGCAATAATTAACCTTTCAACTCTGCACCAAATCTTTGCCTGGAGCAAAGTGGTCTGACATTATTAAATCTCTCTTACAGATGAGCGCTGAAGACTTATGGAGATTTAAGCTAAAAGAAGACAAAATAATAATCTGATAATTGTAGATTGAGTAAGTATTGAGTGGTGCTTTTGTTAGTATAAGATGATAACACGGCGATGGTTCCATCCGGCACTGAATGGGGTGGACGCAGAGAAGCTGCTGCTAGAGCGCGGCCGCGACGGCTACTTCCTCGCCCGACCCAGTATGAGCAACAAGGGGGACTTCACACTGTCGGTTCGCAGGGGATCTGAGGTGACTCACATAAAAATCCAGAACAATGGCGAATTCCTCGACCTCTATGGGGGTGAAAAATTCGCGACGCTATCCGAACTAGTGCAATTCTACATGGACAATCAGGGTCAGTTACGTGAGAAAAACGGAAACATCATTCGGTTGAAGACCCCACTCAATTGCGCCGATCCCACGACCGAAAGGTGGTACCACGGGCAGCTCACCGCTAAGGAAGCGGAGCGGATCATGCTCGAGAACGGAAAGAATGGCTCGTTCCTCGTGAGAGAGTCGCAGAGGCAGCCCGGGGATTTCGTGCTGTCGGTGCGGATGCGGGACCGAGTGACGCACGTTATAATCAGACGGAAAGACAATAAATACGACGTCGGCGGCGGACTGCAATTCGATGATCTCGTCAGCCTCGTCGAGCACTACAGAAACTACCCCATGGTGGAGACCACGGGAGACGTTTTGCGCCTCATTCAGCCCTTCAACGCTACTCGCATCCAAGTGCAGCACTTCCACACGAGAGTCAAACAGCTGCAGAAGGAGAACGAGGGGCCCATCGAAAGCATGGCATACAAACAGGGCTTCTGGGAAGAGTTTGAAACACTACAGATGATGGAGAACTTGCAACTTTTCGACAGGATGGAAGGCTCCAAACCAGAGAACATTAGAAAGAACCGATACAAAAACATCATTCCTTTCGATCATACGCGAGTCGTCCTTCGGGATATTCCACCGGACGCGCCACCGGGCTCCGATTATATTAATGCGAACTATATTCGATGCGACTTCATCGATTCCAATTCCGAGTCGCATGATTTAAACGGGAGCAACGAGAACAGTTCCCCGCACGCAAAAGACGGCGCTTCTTCTAAAAACAAGGATAAATCCTCCCCGACACACACGAGCGTCATAATTATCGAGGAACAACCCAAAGAGGACTCGAAAGGTTACGGGAACGGCACTCATAAACTTTTACCGCAGTTCGAGCCGAGCGTCCTCCGCAGCAATCCGAACTACGTGAACACGACCATCCCTAAAACTGCGGACACCTTAGAAAACGGAGGTCTGGATAAGGTGTACAACAAAATTTACATCGCGACCCAAGGTTGCCTCTCGACTACGATATACCAGTTCTGGTCGATGATATGGCAGGAGGACGTGCGTATCATAATAATGACGACCAAAGAGATCGAGCGTGGCAAAGTGAAGTGTGAACGCTACTGGCCCGAGCTAAACAAGACGGAAGTTATAAAGAAGTACACCATTTTCAACGAATCGGAATCCTCGACGCAGGATTACACGCTGAGGAGGTTCATAGTGACGAAGAAAGACGAGCCGAACGTGAAGCGGACGATTTATCATTTCCACTTCACGGCGTGGCCGGACCACGGCGTGCCGTCGGAGCCTGGGCGTGTACTCAACATCCTGCTGGACGTGAACTGCCGCCTGCAGCAGATCATGTCAGCGAGCGATGCGCCCGCGCAGGCAGTCGTGTGCGTGCACTGTTCGGCCGGAATCGGCCGCACTGGCACCTTCATCGTCATCGACATGATCCTCGACCAAATCCGCAAAGAGGGCTTCGATTGCGAGATAGACATCCACCGCACCGTGCAAATGGTCCGCGATCAACGCTCCGGAATGGTCCAGAACGAAGCCCAGTACAAGTTTATATACATGGCCTTGTTAGAGTTCATCGAAACCGAAAAGCAGAGAGTTGGCTTGGTCGCTTTGAATCCGACCCAAGCCATGGAGTCCTTGCGAATTTGATTATCGACTTTTACATTTCGGGAAAGGAAAAATCTTTTTAAACGCTTTATAAATCGAAAATATTGTAGGCGGGTAGACACAGGCCCCGCGAAACGGTAGTGTTGTAACGATTTGTTAGATTTGTTAGGTGTAACTTTCGAATCTGTGCGGTTTAATATTTGGTTAACATAGATACTTTAATAATTGCAATACACTATATATTATATTATATTTCTATTAAATATGTATATTATATTTGTGAGGTTTGAAAAAATATATTGACTGTATAATATGTTCGAAATAATCTCACAATTTTTATTCAAGTTTTAATATTTGATGAGTAGGACCTCATTTGGGAAAGAATTTTACTATGAGGATACTTTTTAATTAGATTTTCACATTATTTTGCGTGATTGTCGAAGTGAGTAGTTGGATCCTGTGATGCAGCCCGAATAGCGTCCTTCAGGTCTTAGGGGGTGGCTTATCTTTCACATAGTGCGATACAATTTAATTTCGCGATGTTGAGATAACCAGGCAGTTAGGATCTTTTAAGACTGGTAAAGTGGGAGATTTAAGGCATTGTCAAGCGGTTGATGACAGCTGGCACTCGATCCAAATAAATGGTAATAAAAATAATTTCATGTAAATGTTAGTATAAACAAAACCTACAATAGAACTTAAAGATAGCCTAACCTAATTACTATATAAATCATGCCCGCGTGGAATGGTGGCCGTGGCAAGAATGCTGCAAGCTGCGTATTTTCTCATTGGACAGCCAAGCTGATCCTTTGCGCAATAAAGGAGCCAGCCCAGTAATGTAATGATAGTTAACTTTAACAGGATTGAATAGGTAAAAAAAATCCCACTAGGCCTGCAGTTCTTCAGTGTACCACCAATCTGACCACTGGGAAATACTCCAGTTCACAACCGAATGATTTCTTAGTGCAAACCACGCAAGTGCGAAAGCGAGTTATGCTTTCGATGGACTGTACCATCCCGGATTCCGAATTTTTATATTGTACATAATTATTAATAATACTGGTTCTTTGATGCATGCCATTGGTCTGAACCTATAAAAATCGGAATCTTAATATTTGAATACCTAGGTAGCGGGTTTATCATGGTTTTAACTGTGTGTTAGCAAGGATATCATTATTGTTGACTCACATTGCGTACGGAACGATACAATAATTTGTTCGTAAGAAGACTTCGTACCTAATTCACTCCTTTTATCGCAGTAAAATATAACTAGTCTAACAAGATTATTCCTTTAAGATTAAAACTTTTTTGCTCTACTGAAAATGATCGTAGGTACCGTAGCGCCACCAATGTGAGTTGGTGATACCTTTGAAACGGAGACCTGATAAGAGTTTCAAATAGTTGCTTTAAAATTGTACTATACGAAGCCTGATAAAATGAGAATAGGCTTCAAAGTGATCTCGAATCGATTTTGAATTAGACAGATTAATTATTTTGTATTTTTTATTTTGATAAGGGGCAAAATTTAATGACGTCACACGTTAATAGCTTTGACGAGTATAATAACAATAAAAGGCGTTAGAGCAATGAGGGGGGACAGGCAAAGCTAATCTAAGATGGCGCCACCCTTGTTAGTAGGTAACTGTCAGGTTAATTTGCAATATTGAAAACACTAAATTGGGAAAGAAGCTGACCAGTATAATATGTGATCTCGCCGTTAAAATCGTCAGGTCTAAAGTGAGCGCTACATAACCTTGCAAATGAACTGGGTTTCCAATTTTTAAGCGCAAGGCTTTGACCCAGTTTTCTTCTTTCTCATCAGTAGGACAGCGGTGTGCGGCGTGCGCTTTTATTATTACATTTCAATGCACAACACGTAGGCATAATAATAAATTAATTAATCTGAGAATATTTAGTTTACCACTAAATTGATAGGTAAACAACACCAGCGACGATACGACACCTAGCGGGATAAATTGGTAGTTTATCTCCCCATTGAGGGCAGGTTCATACATCTTTCAAACTGTAAAGACTAGTAAGCGCCAAATTCGAATCGTATATGGATTATAATATACAGCTGAAACAAAGAACTTTGAAAAAAATCTTCTATGATCTATTTTCTCAAGGTTTTAATTTTTTTTAATAATTCAATCAATCAATCATTTATTCAATTTAGATACACTGTAGGTACACATATTGACGTCCATTACTTACATATAAAACATGATGCTGATAATTAGTTACGGTATCTTAAAACTAAAGCTACGATTAGAATTAGTAAATATTATTTCGATACGGAACTCTAAAAATGAGATAAACACGAAGCTATATCCGGTTTAGGCAATAGATTGTGTGACGTTATTAATAAGTGGTCCTTTAAGATTACGACATTTACTGCTATGGAAAAAGCAGTAACACTTCAAGTGTTAATAATTATTATTCATAGGAAACCAGAACATCATTAAATACACCAACAAATCTTTCGCGTCATCTGACAAACAAATTAGGTATTAGGCTATAAAATTATAATAGTGGCGTAAATATTTTTCTATTTTAAATTGGTATAATTTTGTTACAAATATATCCTATATTTGCAGCGGAGAACCCTATCCAATCATTATTATTAAATATTACGTTTAGATATCTACCTCCAAATTAAAAATTTTAATATTCTGATATAGTAAGATATCCATAGTATTTTATTGTGTCTACCACCAAGAGTTTTTTATAATGAAATCATTGAATCTACTTTAAATTTATCTATGTACCTAAAAAGTTTTTTTTTCTATATATTTTGCATATTATCAAATTGAGGTGCTTATATTATTACTTATATGAATTTGTCCCTTAATCGCCTTAGGCGTTGGTGCGATATTTTTTAAGAAATTTATTTTCTATTTGAATAGATATGTAGATATTTGGATCATTTGAGCAATAAATTTTAAAAATCTAGACAAATATGTACTTTAAATATATATGTCACCGTAAGATTGTAAAAACCATTAGATTATAATCTAACTCGCGAAATTCTAAACTGTCGAAAGATTAGAATTTAACGCATTATTTTCCGGTAGATTGTAATCTGATAGGTATTTCAACCCGATAAAACCTAAGTGCCCGGCTACTTGATTATTTATGTCGAACCCTAACCTAACCTACAAGAAAGAGACAAGAAAACGTAAATAAAATGAATATTTCAAAAATTGACACTCAGTACATTGAACAGTTTCACAATCTTTCGACAGTTTAGAATTTCGCGAGTTAGATTATAATCTAACGGTTTTTACAATTTTACGGAAAAAAAATTATATACCTACATAATTATTTAATAACTAGTCTCTTGAACCTGGCAATTTCGTGGTTGTGTATTCATTGATGATATTATATAATATTTGTAATGTGATTTATGTATGACAATGATTTATTTTTTATTGAGTTGACATAACGATTCTCTGAACAAAGTCTAATTTCATTGCTCAAATGATTCAATACTGTCATAAGTTGTTGGCATTTTATTTATAATATATTCCAATTAGTAAAGCTGAGCTTAAGTATATTGCATGGTCATAAATAGGGAGAACCAATTTGTTATCAGCAGAAGGTATATGTTGTGTTATATAATAATATAATAATGAATAAAATGTGATATTGTACAAATTATGACCTATTTTTATTTGTAAGTGCATTTGACAACTACCTTCAGAATAGTGAATGAACTAGAAGTTTAATTCGCTATAATCCGCTACAGTAGACAAATCTGTGGTACAGTGCGTGTCTTTCACCTGCAGCATCCGACACCCACCACCCAGCAATTCGCACAGGCACAACACCACACCACACAAATCCTCCAAATCACTCTCAACGTACGTTTCACTCCGACACCGGAGCATCTTCAGATGTTGACTCGACAATGCACGATTGTACACTTCACAATGTGCGCTTCTATTCAATACCTTCAGAGTTATTGGATACCAGAAAAGCTAACACTAAACACCCCTGTTCAAAACAATGAATAGCACATTGGGCTTAGTATTATAGAGAAAGCATAACACAGGGCTAATTCAAAAATACTAGTAACATAGGCCGGCCATACACGGGCTGTTCGAGCAGTCATAGTCAACAGCTTGAAGCTACCATGGATAACTGCTGTTAACCGCCCGAAGCAGTCGCAACTGCTCGGGACGACTGTAGTTCACTATGCAGTCGAACTTGAAGCAGTCATTGCTGACTGCTTCAAGTTGTCCCGTGTCCGTGTAAAGCAGGCCTTAGGGGTGTAGCCTCTGTACGTAATCTTTTTTTGTACGACTTTTAAAGATAAAGTAAAGCTTTTTTATCATACAAAAATATGTATTTAAATTGGCTGCTCAAAGACGGCATAACTCCATGCAATTCGCGATATGTGCGCGACGGATCGCTCGACTAGTCGACTCTCTAGAGAGAGAGAGTCAACTATGAGAGCCTACTAAAAACGGAGTATCTTAGACTTTACAGTGAAAAGTTTTAAACTATGTGTTTTTAATGAATTTATTAAGTTTTTTTTATTTCCGTATGTATATAGAGAAGTTGCCTTTAAGAGATTATTATTATTATTGGTACTATTTTTAAAATTAACCCTGTATATGTTGTAGTAAGAGTGAACAAGACGTAAGGTTTTCTCTCATCTAATGTTAAATTTTTAAAATAAATAGGATTGGGCATTGTTTATTCCAGCAGGGCTTATTCAGGGTGCCAAACTCTGTATAATACATACCAATAACATTTTTTTTTTTATAAATTGTTGGTTAAAAAATTATTATAAACTATAAAGATATTTGGATAGATTTACATTATAATTTCAAAGGCATTGAAATATTATTTTTTGTTTATTGCATTATTATGTTTTTCACTTAAAATAATTTTTTGTTAAATAAAATTAAAATCACAACAAATCAAAACTATTACCTCTTAATTATTTTGTCTTGATTTTCCTTTTCTTCACATAAACTACCAGAACAATTTTTTTCACTAATAGCTCTTTCCAGCATAGCAAACAAACAATTCAGAAACGAAAGTATAGTAATAACATGTTAGTGTTGCAGGTCCATTTCAAACTGAGCAAGTTTAAGTGGGCTCAGGCAAGTTATCTTTCCAGCTTTCAAGTTATCATGCCATCAAATGTTTAAAAAAATACAATCTTTCTGAAATGTATGGCTCTGATATGAACAAATGATAAACAAATTCTTAAAAATTTATACCTAAATATTAATGTTATAAAATTAATTTAATCATCATTATTTACTGGAATTTCTTCTATGCCTTCGGTTTCATTCACCAACGCTCTCTCTAAGATAACTCGGCCTTCTTTATACCTGAAAAGTAAATTATAAAAATATTAATAAATTTTTATTCTATGACTATTCTTAAATACATATCAGAAATTGCTGAACAGGCAGGATTTGAACCTCTCTGGGAATCAGGGAAATGAGAATGGAAATAGATACATATCTTTTTCGGTACTGACGGGTAAATTAACTTTGGCCTAGCGTTCAAAGGCATTCTGGTCGCAATTCCCAGAGTTTCAATTCCTACTGGTTCTGCATTTTTTCATGTGTATTTTAGAATACTCTAAGAAACTTTCCTTTCCTGGTAAACACTATTATAAAAATTACAACATTACTCTAGAACCATTATAGTAGATTTAGAAACTTCCAACAGGTTTAGATGTATCTGTATTGAGTATAATTATTTACTGGTTAGTTTTTCCTTATAATTGCAATTTAATAATGTATTAATTAATACGCAGACAATATACCGACATTGTAAAATATTAAGAGAAAGTCATAATAAAATAGATCACCTTTGATTTTCCTCTGTAGCAAACTCATAGACCCATCCGAGTTTGGTGCCACAGTTCTTGCAGGAGACGTCCCTCACCATATGTCTTCCTGTCAGCATCACTCGGTCCTGCACTTCAGAGTATACTAAGTTGACAACTTTATGAAACAGGAATGCGCGACCTGGGATAGAGTAAGTCAATGAGTTAAGATTGAATCATCTATACTAATATTATAAATGCAAAAGTTTGGATGGATGTATGGATGTTTGTTACTTAATCATGCCACAATGGCTGTACAGATCTGGATGAAATTTGGCAAGGAGATAGATAGATGAACATAGTCTGGAATAACACATAGGCCTTTTTTACCCCTGAAAATTAAAGAGTTCCCATGGGAACCAAAAACCTCAATACAAGCGGATGAAGTTGTGGACATCAATATCAAATTGAGTGGTGAGAACAATGTCAATCAAATATTCATTTATTCGATTTAGGTACACTGTATATTGAAATCACCTACTTACTAATAAAACATAATGGTCATGATTAGTTATGGTATCTTAAAACTAAATCTACGAGGGATCCAAACGCACCCTGGACTGAGAAGAGCCCACAACATTTTCATATATATATTGGTTGTGCACTGTCATAATATTGATTTCTTTAAATGTATCTCTTAGTGACTCTCTTGGTCCCATTATATATGGCACGAACAGCCCTCTTCTGCAGCACAAAAACAGAATTAATATCAGCAGCATTACCTAAATTAAACCTTAATAAGACAATCTTATGAACAAACAGCTGACTCAATGAAAGCAACATACCCGTGGCTCCAGTGAATCTTGTACTAATCAGTTCAGACCGATTCGTCAGTACTACATCACAAGCAGCACATGAGAATAGGCGGGTGCCTCCAATATGATCCAGGAATATTTTTCCCATTTCTTTTTCTTTATTTTCCAAAATAGATCCAACCAAACCACTTCAAACTTTTTTGATGTTTCTCAAACGAATGTCAAATGTAATTGACGTTGACCAAAGACCAATGTTGATAGACTACATTTTTTAAACTGGTTCAACAGCTCTGGCTTCTAGTCCTTCTGAGCCTTGATAGATTAGAAAATTGTACAGTCCAAAGACGAATAACCACCACACTGGCCTCTTGGAATTAAAAAAAAAAACTAATTTGTCTCTTTCTTTTTCTAATAAAAAGAGATGTTAACTTAAACTTTCTCTGTTGAAATAAAAGGTGGTACGTAAATCAATGGAGTTGCTTAGTCTTCAACGATATAAGATTTAAAGCGTTTCGTTCAAATTTTATTTATATTTTGTATACTTACTATTCTTAAGTATAAAAATACCTATACCAATAAACCATTAAATAAAACAAAGTTGAAACCAAAGAGATTTTAATATAATTCTACAATGTTGATGCGTTACCTCGGAAACAAAACTATTCTAGTTAGGTGAAGTATGATTTTTCTAAATAAAAATAAAAACGTAAACACAGTTTATTCTGTTAAAAATTATTAAATTAAATATACTTTTGTGAAGAATAGAAGATGATGGAAGACATAAAAGATGATGCTATACATCACACAGCCATGAAACTTGCAGAAGAAATTAAGAATCTTTCAATTTATAAATCATTTTACAGCGATGTACAAGTTAGTAATATTATGCCTTTTTGTTGAAACAATATTCATTGCGTATTAAATATTGTTTCTTTATATTTTTATCAGTAGGTACTCAATACTCAAATTGTTTATTTCATATGACATAGGTACAGGTGTCTCCTAAGTTACGTCATGTCTTGACTATACCACCGGTTCTACAGCCGGCAAGAAACTCAGCAGTTGTTCCTTTCAAAAAACAAAACATTAGTTACATTAAGTAAGTAGGTATATAATATAAACAATCGTGTAAGTTAATATGTACTATCCTGTGGGGCGCTAGACCCAAAATCGATTGCTTCCAACAGAAACTGGTTTCTTCGCCAAATGTTAAAAAAGAAGATTTCAAGCAAACTTTGCAACAAGCTATGAAGGAAAAAGGTTTAGACACGAAGCTTAGGAATACAGTTTTTCACTGGGTCAGAACACAAAACAAAAATGTAAGTCTCTTGCTTGAAATATTTGTTTTAAATAAAAAAAATATAAACGGAAAATCACACTTTTTAGGCTGAGTATACACTATATTAATTTTAATAACGACAAATTATTACAAAAAAACGTTCTTTTTTATTTTCTTTGTTATTATATGAATTACTATTCAATTTCAGAAACTCGATCCTCTAACGTCGTTATCAAAAGCTAGTGCTCAATGGGAGAAAAGAATTCATAAATCGCTAAATTCGATGTGTTCAGATTTAGAAACCTCATTAGCTAAAATTAGACCGCAAAACGAACAAGAGGAGCTTGCAGAAAAATGGAATGAACTTAGCACTTATAATCTAGGTAATTCAGGTGTTCCTTTCCTCCTAAAATATTTTATAAATTCTACCTTTTCCTGAAATAACTGAAGTGAGCATAATTTTTCTAGATTTGTCAAAATATAGACCAGTGTACGCGCCAAAGGACTTTTTAGATGTTTTACTCACGTTATCCGGATACGTGCCATTTACGAGAGAGTGAGTATTCAGAGAACAAGAGTTGTTTTTTGCTATTTTACGACCAGTTTAAAGATTTAAGTGTTTATTCTTTCTTTTTTTCAGGGATGAACCTAAATGGGAGTTCGCGCATCTACCTCTTCAAGTAAAAAATTTGGACCAATTGGTATGGCTTTTATTTTACCTGCTCAACTCATTGAAGCGTAGCTTATTCCACAGAAGTTTGTTGGACTCCACCGCTGGGGATTAGGAGGAGAAAACCGTTATCATACCTGAAAAGGACGTAAAAACACTGCGTACCGCATCATTTATTGCAAGGCATTCTGCATTATGCTGAGCTGATGCCTTCTTTCAGGTTGTGCTACACACGACATGTGTTGTCAGGGTGCCTCTAGGACTTAACCATGAGTTTAATGCTCAAGTACTGGCGGTGCCATGGTAACATTTACCTTATGGTATTGTAATGTGTGGCACAATGGTGAGAATAAATGGATTTTCTTTCTTTCTTTACCGTAAACTTACAAGACCCACACAAAATGTTTCACTTTACTTCTTCGTATTGACTGAGTTACTGGACCGCGTTGAAGCTTTGCTTCTGTTGGGACTCGGGAGTCCTCCAATGCCTGATTTTTTTGACTATGCAGGCTTACATTTTTAGTTAAGTGAGTATATTTTTTTATCCAAATCCCAACTATTCCAGCGGAAAACATACGCAGAATGGGCAAACGGCGAGCCACTATTAGGCGTCAATCCAATAATGCCAAGCACAGTACCAGGGTTTGCCACCCTTGAAGCTGAGCGGATAGGACTCGGTGAGAGAGTGGCGGCATTGGGTTATGCGCCGGTTATACAGGAGTATTTGAAGAAAGGCAGCCCACAATGCTTGAGGGCTAGACTTTGGTCGCAGGTTTTGGGAGCCGAAGTCAAACAACAGGTAGGTACGGGAAGCATATTTAATTTGAAAATGGTTTTTCGGCTCGAAGGACCAATATATTATTTTTAATTTACCTACAGCAAATTACATACTTCAGCCAACTGAAGAAAAGCGTTTTAGAAGTGGATTTGATGATTGACAAGCTAATATTCAAGGATGTGCAGTTGACAGCTTCTAACGACGACCAGTACTTTGTGTTTGAAGATTTACTGTACCAGGTACGTTGGTCAATTCTACATTTACACTATTTTGTATCAGCCAATAAGGTTAATAAAAGAGAATCACACATTAAGGAGGGGCTAACGCAGGTGACCAACTGACGAGGACGGGGGACAAAAAATCACGAAATACCTAACATAAATTCATTCAATTACGGCAATTGATAATCACAGCACAATGAGATAATCACAGCTGCTAACCCCCAGGTAATGCTGTGTTTTTCTCGCGACTCCGAAGTGTTGAGCGCTGTGCGGTCGTTGGCGGGCGCAGCCCTAACTGTGGCTGTAAAAGGGCGACACGGGCCCGAGTGTCTCACTGCCTTCCCACCAAGCGGGGTCATACCATTCCACGGGTTTACTATGTATGGTGAGTATCATTAATCAACCACTTCGTTCGGCGCTCAAAACCGCCAATGTAAAACAACGACTTTTCTGTTAAATTCGAGATAAGTAATGATGAAACGGGAGTCACCTCCTATTTCGCCATTACCTACTTATTACTTAC
Source organism: Erebia palarica (assembly GCA_964035005.1). Classification (NCBI taxonomy): domain Eukaryota; kingdom Metazoa; phylum Arthropoda; class Insecta; order Lepidoptera; family Nymphalidae; genus Erebia; species Erebia palarica. Next base: position 18,921,583 of record OZ035989.1, read on the forward strand.
GTACCTACTATTATCGAATTTTCTTAAATTTATACATAAATTCACGAAAATTAAGGATGAAACAAGAGTCATGTTCACGGTATTCTTTTATCGTATTACACTATTTTATTCATACAATATAGGTTCCATTTTCACATTCGCGGTTTTTAATACCGAACAAAAATATTTTTAAACTAACTGATGATGAAGACTTCGTCCGCGTGTATTGAGGTTTCTCAGTTCCCACGGGACCTTTAATTTTCCGGGTTAAAAATTAGCAGTGTTATTCCAGACTATAATCTATCGCTGTGCCAAATTTCATCCAGATATGTACAGCCGTTCTGGCGTGATTGAGTAACAAACATCCATCCATCCAAATTTTCGCATTGATAATATTAGTACAGATCCTTTAAATTGACTATTAATATAAAAGAGAGTATCTTTTTTCAGCAACCCCTTTTTGTTACTTGTACGACGAGCCAGTTCAGCTTTACTATATATTTCGCGCTTTCTATATGCGCTACTGGCATCGGTTACATTATATCTCCACTCATCCACAGGTAAGCCAAAGTAAGAATAGTGCTGGATTGACCTAGTATTCAAGTTGTTACGGTTGGGCGGCCGTAGTCGGTCATACTCTTATGACGAGACTTATGGAAACTGGCTGTTGGCCGAAAACCGAACACGGCCGACGCAAATGGTCACCAACCTTATGTAAACAGGCCAATTCGGTTAACGAATCCAAAATAACGTTATACCGAATGTGGCCGACGCATTTGGTATAACGTTATTTCGGATGTCGGATGTTTTAGAAATACCTCTGACGTCTGTGTATATGTGTCTTGCACCTCTTAATATATGTACCTACCTATGCGCGTACCTACAACGCTCTGTTTAATCAGTAATAAACGGGTCGTCCTGACTATCGGTTGTTTCATTACGTCTCTACATCTTGGCTACGCGGAGGGATTACCTACCCACTTTTAAAAAAAATAAAAGTCGGCCTATTTGGGAAGTGTGCAGATATTTGATCATAAAATAAGCGAATGGCAAATTTTAAAGGAAAACTAGTGCAGTTTTTAAAAATTAATAAAGTGGAAGACGAGGGAAATAAAATCGGCGTTCTTCTCACCCACGTCACCGACGAGACGTACCGCTTAGTACGTAACCTAGCGTACCCTCGAGAATTGGAGTCGTTAAGTTATGCGGGACTAGTTGGATTACTCGACAGCCATTTTAAGCTGAAACAGTGCTCATTTGCAGATAAGGCAAAATTTTATGGAGCTAGCAGGAGTCCAGGCGAATCGCTAGGAGACTGGGCGGCGCGACTAAGGGGTCTCGCAACCTATTGCGACTTCGGTACGGCTAACGAATCTAGTCGATCGTTTCGTCCTAGGCCTGGGTTCAGGACCGGAACGCGATTAGCTGTTTGAACAGAAGCCGTCCTCGCTTACAGGCGGCGTGCGCCAAGAAGGCGAAGGCGTTGCCGGCTGCAGGCGAAATTCAAGTAAAGGAGGAGCCGCTATTCCGAGCGAAGTTTCGCTCGTGGTGGCCGCGCCCCTCAGGCTCGGAGAGGCCGCGCTGGCGGGAACGCGAGCGCGACCGACGGTGACTCAGCGAAGCTTCGTGATGCGTCGCGCTGCAGTGTTTGTGGATTAAAAAATCATAAAAGTGACCAGTGTTTTTATAAAAGTTATAAGTGCAAAAAGTGTTTTATGAAAGGGCATTTAAAAAAACGTGCCCCAATGTTCGTTCGGGCGTATACCATGTCGATAATGAGGAGGTGTCTGACGTAGGCCAAGAGGCCTGTGAGGAATGCCAAAATTTTAACATAAGGTACGCGAGTGATAAACCTATTCTAGTTGGCTTAATGCTAGGAGATAAAAAATTAACTATGGAACTGGATTCAGGCTCTAGTGTTTGCGTCATTTCAGATTCATTATATAAGGAGAAGTTTGCAAATTATAAATTAACCAAAAGCAATGAAAAAATGTGTATGTATAGTGGACATACCTAAAATCTCACCCCTACGTTTTTTTACAATCGAAGCTAGTTTCAATAATTTAAAAAAATATCTTAAAGTTTATGTTATTAGAAACGGGGGTCCGCCTCTGTTAGGTAGGGATTTTATGTCCGCCTTCAACCTTATTATTACTACTAAAATTAACTCTTTGTGTGAGGATACAGATAAACAGAGTTTGTTAGAAAAGTTTCCTGATCTGTGGCGAGATGAATTGGGTTCGTTTAACAATTTCAAAGTCAAACTACAACTAAAAGATAATGCAGTTCCAAAATTTTTTAAACCGCGCACCGTACCTTTCGCCCTAAGAGACAAGGTTGAACAAGAGCTCGATAGATTAGTCAGTGTAGGTATTTTAGTTCCAGTCAATTATTCTCAATATGCTACACCAATAGTGCCCGTATTGAAAGCCAACGGTCAAGTAAAAATTGCAGGTGATTTCTCTGTCACATTAAATAAGGCCGAATAGAAAAAGTATTTGCGAAAATAGGTGGGGGAGAGAGATACAGCAAAATAGATTTAAAAAACGCTTATAACCAATTTATATTAGAAGATTCTTCTCAGGAACTTACGACGATAAATACCCACAAGGGAATTTTCAAATATACTAGATTATTATACGGATTAGCCAATGCCCCCGCAATTTTTCAAATGGAAACCCTTCTCTCTGGCATCGATGGTGTCAGCGTTTGGATTACGGGCCGCGATAGGAACACTCACTTGCAAAGACTAGGCGAGGTTTTAGACAGATTGTGTAACGCCGGTTTACGCTTAGAGAAGAGCAAATGCGATTTTTTTTTAAAAAGCGTCAAGTACTTAGGATATGTCATAAGTGAGGCGGGAATATCGGCATGCCCAGATAAGGTGGACGCTATAATTAGTGCACCGGAACCGAATAACGTAACCGAAGTTAAAAAATTTTTAGGTGTCGTTAACTATTATAGGCAGTTTATTCCTAACGCGTCGGCCTTATTGAGTCCACGAACTTTTACGTAGCGATGCACCTTGGGAGTGGGGCGAGCGCCAAAGAAACAGCCTGGCGGCTGTGCGCCGGCACCTAGCATCGGGGCGTGTGCTCGCGCATTTTGAGCCCGGAGCGCAACTCGTGCTGGCGGTGGACGCGAGCCCCGACGGGCTCGGTGCCGTGACGTCGCAGCGCGCCGGTGACGGCAGCGAGCGCCCTCTAGCGTACGCATCGCGTTCACATCGCGTTCGCTCATAGCTAGCGAAAGGAACTACAGTCAACACAACACAAGGAGGCGACCGCGATCATATTCGGTGTAAAACGTTTTCACCAATACTTATATGGTTGTAAAGAACCTTTCATTTTAAAGACCGACCATAGGCCTTTAGTGTCAATTTTTAATAGCAAGATAGGTATACCGGTAACGACAGCGCTTCGTTTACAGAGATACGCAATTATTCTGTCCGCTTATAATTATACGGTTCAGTACGTTTCAAGCGATATAATAATTAATTATTTCTCGCGCGCACCCTTGAAGCGCAGCACGGATGACTTTTCCGATCAAGATGATGTAGATACTCGCTACGCGGTGAAATTTATAAACGAAACTTCCGCGGCGATAACAATTAACATCATACGAATGACAGAGCGATGCCACCTTGCAAACAGTTATTATATGATACAGGGTTGGCCTTGTAAAGTAAGCTGTAAATCGGTTTTACCTTACTTTCAGTGCAAGTCGGATTTGCAGTTCGAAAACGGCTGTCTATTTAGGGGTCATAGAATAATTATACCGTCAGTTTTAAGAGAAAAAATGTTGCGAGAATTACACGACTCTCACTTGGGCATCGTTAAGAGTAAAAGCAATGCACGCCAGCGCTTGTGGTGGCCACAGACAGATAGACGCGCAGATCGAGCGCTGGATCGGTTCATGCGACTTGCGAGACGTGCGTGCTGGCGCGCCTGGCGCCGCCGCGCGACCCCCCTGCGCCCTGGCCCCCCGCCACCGGGCCCTGGCAGCGCCACATTGATTACATGACCGTCGAGCGAAGGATGTATCTAATAGTGGTCGATTAATTCTTTCAGCAAATGGGTTGAGTGCCTATATATGAATAATTGTACGTCAACGAAAGCTTTAATAGGGAAATAAAAGAATATTTTTTCCTCTTTTGGTCTCCCGGAAGTGCTAATCTCCGATAATGATTTTAAAATTAACTCGAACGAGTTTAAGAGGTTTTGTTCAAGTAACGGCATAAAATATATGACGACACCCATATATCATCCGCCCAGTAACGGTCAAGCCGAGAACTCAGTTAGAACATGTAAAAAAATGTTAAAATGTATTTTAAAAGACAGTTCTTCGATTCAGCAGACTCACGAATTATTATTAGGCTATTTATTTAATTATAGAAACACCATACACTGTACCACGGGCGAAACACCGGCCAAGTTAATGTTTGGTAGAAATCTGCGACCTCGCCTCGACCTAATTTTACCTACGAGTAAAACTCACCGAGATTTACAAGCGGTCTCCGGAAAAAGATACTTATTTTAACATCGGAGACTTTGTTTGGGCGAGGGGGTACAGTGGACGGAAGGAAACTTGGCAGTTGGGATCTATAAAAGCAAAAATAGGAAATAAAATGTATAAAATTTTTACCCACGATCTTGAAATTTGCGTTATTAAGCACGTGGATCAAATAGGTACCTACTTAATTATTTGTTACCGGAAAAGAGAAGGTTGAAAGCGAGTCTTATCAATTCTATTCTCCGCTACGCTCTCCCGAAATCGCAAGCGCCAGTGCGAATGATAAACGGTGCTTATAACACCCGGGAACACCAAAAGCGCTGACGAGCAGGCGGTGGAAAAAGGAATTGATGAAGCTCGAGCGACACAGTTGCCAGGTGCCGAATGTGTGGCGGACGATGGTAATGGTGAAGTATGGGGTGATTGTGAGGAAGGAAAGTGTGAGTGAGGGCCCGCTGAATCTACAAGCGCGGCAGCTGCGTTGCCGGACGAACCGTCCGCATCACCTGCGTCGCATGAGCAGGCACCCCGACACGAGCCATCACCGTCACTCGCACTCTCAGGTCGAAAACGACAAAGAAAAAAAGTGCTTGAAAATTTGTACTATAAACAATATATTTAGTACTTTACGTAGATAACATTATTTCATTAATTTAAGTTTAATAATTGTCTAATGTTCATTCATTCATTGTTGTCAGGTTTCAAAAACTAAGTGTGGAGGAATGATGTGTCTTGCACCTCTTAATATATGTAGGGTCAACACGTCAGTTCGCCGACCACCCCCTGTTCACGACCGTTTTTCCGAAAACAACCAAAAACAGTTGCAATATCAACGCAACGATCACTCTTTTTTCTTGAAGATCATGCTCTATCTATCCCTTACTCTCGGGTCAAATTTGGCCAACCCAATTTCAGTGTAATTCTGTGAGCCGATGAATCTGAGCCACAGCACACAAATTGATTTTACACTAGCGGCACGCTATGATGGCCGGTTTGACACATTACAATAGTGATGTGGAATGTCAATTTATTCTCGAACAAAAAACAATTAAGTTTTGTTTTTGTACCTGATTAAATAGGTTTAATAAAACAAAAATGTATATGTTTATTTAATTTATTTGAACGAACTGAATATTTGAACGAAAATGAATATACATACTTTATATGCACACAAGAAACATATGAATACAAAAGATACCAAAAAAGGTGCCACAAAAGGCCATAATTAATCAGATTCGTCCATACTACTATTTTCACTGTCGTCACTGCTATCATCACATACATTAATAATTATATGTTCGTTTTCTATAATATTATCTATTTTCACATCTCTTTCATAATCTTCCCTTATTAATTTAACAGTTCTATTCACAACCTTTTCCCAGTCTCCTTTAGTCACATGTTCACAAGCTTCTTCTAATAATTTTAGCATTTTTTTTGTGGTAAATGGGGGTTCTGTATTGTGTCTTGCAGCATATCCCTTAATTTGAGCCCACACCAACTCAATCGCATTATACTCACAATGGTAAGGCGGTAACCGTATAACTCTGTGCCCATGTTCTAATGCTATTTCGTCAATGACGTATCGGATCTTGGTTGGTTTGTTTTCTTTTAAAAGACGTACTAATTCCGCTTTTAACATATTCATGTTTGCATCTACGCCATTTTTACGAAGCCATGCGACGATATCAGCTTTCTTTTGGGATTGGGCAGGTGGCTTGTCAATTTGCATCGAGTGGTATGGGGCGTTGTCCATAATTATAATAGATGGTTCAGGGAGGCTACACAACATTGAGGTAAACCATTCAGTAAACTTTTCTCCATTCATGTCTTCATGATAGTCTCCAGTGGTTTTTGACGCAAAAGCCATGAGAGAACCTTCGACAAACCCGTTGATGGTTCCGGCGTGACAAATTATAAGTCGCGATCCTTTTCCTACAGGAACTTTGGAAGTAGATGCTGCTGTGTCATCGTTCCAAGAACGGCCTACAGTATGGTTAGCATTAAGCCATGTTTCATCCAAGAACACAACATTTTGCCAATTTTTGATTTCTTTCACTTGCCGTAAAAAAGTATACCTTGCCATCGCTATATCAAATCTTTCCATCAATATTTTGCGTTTGTTACATTTTTTGTATCGAAATCCAATGGTCTTCAAAATCTTCGTTAAAGAACTTTCCCCACCGAAGAATAATCCAGCTTCCTTCAGTGAATGCACCAACTTTTTTCTTGTTGGATACTCCTTCTGTAAATAGTAGCCGTAAACATGTCTTCGGATAGCATCGGCATCAAAGCTATCGATGCCTACGACTGGTTTTGCTCGTTTTCTCTTTTTTGGTGTGTGAAGTTTATTTTCTTCTGTGCCAGTCTCGCCATATTTTTTTTTAGTTATCCGTCTAACAGTTCGTTGTCCAATATTAAGCGCATCAGCTACGCGTTCAACCACTGACGTTATAGGTAAAATTGGCCCTCCATTTTGAGCTTCACGATCGAAATAGTTACGAAGGCGTATTACGAACTCACGTGTCTGACTATTTAGAACAGTTCTCTGCGTACGTTCGGTCATATCGACGAAATCCACAACAAAGGGCTTGAACAGAGTCCAAATTAACGAGCAAGGGTCAACAGTAATGCAGTATCAATATTTGAAATCCAAAGCCAGGTCAAAACTATATCACAATCGCATTGCACTGACAGTTTATACTTTTCGAAGCAACGTCAATTCGAAACTGCTTTGTTTTGCATTGAGCATTGACGCGAGTTTGCCGGAGGTAGTAGTTGTGCTAGCCAGCGATCCTATGTGACGATCGTATTAGATTCCATTTTTAAAAATTTATTGATATTTTTTTGCGATTTCAGAGGTTTGTCCACATAGTGAAAATTGTTCATATTCACAAGTACATTCACCCCTTAAATGGTGCAAACTGATTTTTCTACACTTGTATACATTTAAGAAATCAATTTAATAAATAAATTTTGAGTCCTAAACCTAAAACTACATTCGATAAAATTTATGAATCTCTGCACATCACTATCGTCAATAAAGTAATACAATTATTTCCTTCAAAGTCGTTATCAATTAATACGGAACTTCATGAGAAACTACATTCGATAAAATTTATGAATCTCTGCACATCACTATCGTCAATAAAGTAATACAATTATTTCCTTCAAAGTCGTTATCAATTAATACGGAACTTCATGAGCGGACAAACGTCAAACCGGCCATCATAGCGTGCCGCTAGTTTAGAGCAAATTGCTAGTAAAAAAATAGTGAGGAGGCCAAACTTAAACCGTGAGTAAAACATGTTTTATAAAATATTTTGCATACATTTTGTGCCTAAGGTGTCAGAATATAACTAAATTATATCTTAGAATCCATATTTTGTCCAAAAAATGCGTATTTATTTAAATAAATGGTGGTCGCTAATGGGCCGACTAAAACTTAGCTTCCTCCCGTTTACGAGCACATGGTCGTAAACTAACGGTTTCTAACGAATCATTTTTGAGCTTTTGTAACGTGCTGAATAATATTAGCGCAAATTTTATTGTTTCTTGACGTCCTATTATGTATGGTTTATTTAAACGTCAGATTGCGACCAGCAAAATATAGAGAAAACCTAAAAATCTAAACGTATTCTTATGATGTAAAACAAAGTGGTCGGCAACGGATCATTTCTCGACCATCGATTTAATTACATACAAAAGTAATAAAAATACAATATTTTTGTGTTCGTATACGGACTAGATAACGACCATGTGGTTATTTACATTAATTTGACTATATAGTAGTGGCAGTATATTATTCTGTGGTAGTGGTCGTATACTGATTAGCTAGCGACCATTGAAGACGGTTTTAAATTTTTGTCTATATTTTGGCGGTCGAGTCTTGACTACTTATTTTATTTTGCTTTTTAAAATAATCTGGTAGGGTGATATGAGCACCAATTATTTTTACATGATTCCAGAAAACTGGACCGAGTAGCAGGAGCTTGTGGACCGTCTACTTCAGGCTACTAACTAAACTAAGCTAAAAAATTCTCGAATATCTGTACAATACTATGTTAGACTTGTGAGCTTTCGTCCTCGATTTGTAACTGCAATTTTCAAGACGCCTTGGTGTACAGCAAGAAGCAGTTTATTCTAGATTAGGATGCGTTTGGATATTGCAATAATATTTGACTCATTTTGTATAATCCACAGTGTCTCGTTTAAGAGATATAATGCACACTTTCAGAATCCATTTTGGATTACCGTATATCTTCAGATTATGCTTCAGCGATCACAGTCATATCAGTTGATCGAAGCAAGTGTCTTGCATTTGCCGGTATGATTGATCATTGTTATAACAATTATTTTCCTCTTGGCTTTCTAAAATTCGCTTAAAGAGAACTTTTAAGTCATATGAGGCTTAGTGCTTGTCTATAAACTGAAAAATTGGCTTTGTTATATAATTTTGGGTTAAATAACCATTAAAATTATCATTAATGGATTCATAAAATACGTTACTCATCATCCAGGACCTCAGGGGTTCTTAGCTCTAGTAATATTCCCTAATGTCAGACTCCCTAAAGCCATCGTTGATAATATGTCAGAATCATGGGTACTTGAACGTTTAGAAAGTGGATGGATGAAGAGCGAAGTCTTTTATGAATATGTAAGCAATGCTTTCAATGATTGGGTAACCAAAAGTGTTATAAAAAAGCCCGTAAACCTATTCATAGATGGGTACAAGACCCACCCACCACCCACAAGCCCCTGCTTATTCACATTCCAGCTCGAACTTTGATATTTTGACAATATAAATAATTAGGACCGATGCTACAATTAATATCATATACACAAAATGAGATGTTTTTTGATGAGCGCCAAATGACAAAAGCGAAACTAAGACTTAGCTACCAAGTGCAACTTCCTCATAAGCTTGAAGAAATATTATTTTTAGAAAAGCGATAAAGAAAATTTAGAATTGGAAGAATACATATATCCGATCCAATCACCGACAGTGTCGAGCTCCTAGCTATCAACATATCGTCCAACCTCAACTTTGGACAATGCATCGAATCCAAAGCAAAAAGAGCTGGCAAGAAACTTGACATCCTCAAAAAAGTCAAGCCGGAACAGCTTCTAATCCTGTACCAAGCACAAGTTCGATCGTGCATGGAGTACTGCAGCCATTTATTGGATGGCTCTGCCAAGTACCAGCTTAATGCATTGGATTCGGTAGATCGTCGCGCCAGGAGACTTATTGGTAACAAAGCGCTGGTCAGTTCGAAGCTGCAAAGCTTAGAACATCGGCGCAAAGATGCCTGTCTGTCGATTTTCTACAGGATATATTTCGGAGAGTGTGCTCAAGAACTATTCAATCTGGTTCTTCCGTCACCGTTATATTATCGAACCGCAAGGCATCGACAAGGTCTATGCCCCCTTACGCAGTCGAAATTTCGCGAGCTCGTACGAAGCGATTTGCTTCCTCGTTTCTAATTAGAACTGCTAGGATATGGAATGCCCTTCCGGCTTCTGTTATCCCCTCCTTTTTTAATATAGATACCTTCAAGTCTAGAGTGAATAGGCATCTTCTAGGCAAGCGCGCTCCACCTTAGGCTGCATCACCACTTGCAAGTAAGTCTGATTGCAGCCAAGCGCTGGCCTATATAATTTAAAAAAAAAGAAATGTAGGAAAAGAAGACTATTACAAAAAAAATTAAGTTCGATAAAAAAAAATTACTTTTTTGCTATTTTTTAAAATAAATATTGACTAATAATTCATAGAAATAATAAATAAACGTGTTTTTAGAACCATTAATTGTTATTTTTATTTTCGACCTTAAATTAATATATCAAGAGATCCTTTTTCAGTGGCTGTTGAATGGTCGTAAACTGACTATTGTGTGGTCGTAAATTAACGAAAGTTGGTCGTAAACTGAAAAAAACGCACTTTTTGACAAATCGGAATATTGCAAAAAATAGGGAAACAGAAATATTTAAAACATATGGTAATTATGTTTCTTCATGTTTCTTTCATACATATAAATTGTTATTTCACCAAAAAAGGTAAATTTCAGAGAGCTATGTAAATTTAAAGACGGCAAGTCGACTAACTGGTCGTCAACTGACGTGTTGACCCTACCTACTACCTACCTATGCGCGAAGTACCTATAACGCTCTGTTTAATCAGTAATAAAAGGGTCGTCTGACTATCGGTTGTTTCATTACGTCTCATACATCTCAGTATATTAAGCTTTACTTTCATAAGGAGTGGTTAGTTATCAAAAGGACATTGACCAAATTCGCCTAAGAATCAACATGTGTTTAAAATATACAGTAATTCTTGGCTTATTTTATAACCTTTATTTCAAATATTAGAATTCAACGGACACTTCAAATTAATTACAAAATAAATAAATGGGTATTAAATTGATTATATATACTATACGTTTCCGTCTCTCGATTATTAACCACAGACACCAGAGAGAACCACAATAACTTACTAAAGGTTAAAATAAAATGCAATACCACCGCTTGAGCGCTAGATCTGTATCGTAAGAAACAAGATAAAAGCAGCTTAAAGTGCTAAGAGCACTAGTATTCTGAATCTCGCAACGCCATCTATTGAAAGTACAATAATTTAATATATCTAACGCCATCTGTAATGTTTTTGATGAACTACGGCGAATCTTTTCTTATCTACATACTGTTTACAGCTCTATTACAATTGGATAAAGATGGTATTTATTTGTTCAAGCAGATTGACTGTGAAAGTTGAAATAACCTCAAAATTGATTTTTTTTTGATCATAAGTTATTTCTTAGCAAGTGTCCGTTGATTTTATCTGCTCTCAAGTATAAAAAGGTATTTATTTGAACCCAGTAATCAATGTTTTATGACTGTTGGAACTTTGTATGGGGACGGAACAATGTCTTTTAATAATCGCATAATTTTCAGGGTATCGTATCACTTTGCCTTCTTTACGAGAGGCTACTCGAAGCTAACGAACCCCTACTTTGGATACATTTTAGGAACATCAACGTCAATCCGTAAGCATACTATTTATATTTTGAAAATGAAAATTATAGTACCATCTACTGCACGTCCTCGTCGACCGTTTCCATGGCAACGGTCGGACGTTTCCCCGCGCGCGCGTCTCACCCCGCTACCCGCTTTCCCAACGCGTGCGGCGTGGCGCACGCGCCCCGCGCCGACAGTCCGACTTACTTACGATATACGCGCGCTTTGATTGTCTTCGTACTTATAGTTTTTCGTGTGCCCATTTTAAGTTTATTTTGTACTTTTGTGTTTTCATTCCAATTATATTATTAAATTATACTGTGCTTAGGTTCTTATTTATCTCTCATCAACCTATTACGTGCTATTACAAAATCTAATAATTGTATATGGCATGACAGTTTATTCATTCAATCAAATATGTATTATTTTAAACTTGATGATGCCTGTGCCATGCCGACTTTGGGAACTCTGATTTTCTGGGATAAAACTTAGATGGGATAAATACCTAGTGTGTCCTTTCCCGAGATGAATTCAATGAAGGCAATGCTCTTGAATAGTCGAGTGAATCTACCACTGGTTCGGAATGATAAAATATACTGTGAAAGCGTAGCAAACAGACAGACGGACACTCTCGTATTTATTCGTATTAATATATATTTTCTTTTATCCACTACAAGTTAGCCCTTGACTGCGATCTCACCTGATGGTAAGTGATGATGCAGTTTAAGATGGTAGCGGGCTAACCTGTTAGGGGCATGGCAGTTATAATAAACCCATACCCATATTCGGTTTCTACACGGCATCGTACCGGAACGCTAAATCGCTTGGCGGCACGTCTTTGCCGGTAGGGTGGTAACTAGCCACGGCCGAAGCCTCCCACCAGGCCAGACCAGGGAAAATTCAGAAATGTATTCCCAAATTGACCCCGCCCATTAGACAACATCGCTACTCACTGCGCCACGGAGGTCGTCAGAAAATAGTATGGAATATGGATTATCAAAATGGCGGCAAAACAATAATAATAACCTAAAATTATTTACGCGGGTAATTTAAATTGTTTTTATAATATTTTCAGCATTCGCGTGGTGTTTAAATGGCTGATGCGAGCGTTCAGTGGCCACCTACCCCCGGATCAGCTCTTACTACTTTGGGACGCGATCCTCGGCTACGATTGTCTAGAAATCCTTCCGCTCCTAGCCCTAGCGATACTTAGTTTTAGGAAAGAGAATATATTTCAGGTGAACACTTTACAGAATGTCGACGCCGTTTTGGCGGACTTGTCTACGATTTCCGTTATACCGCTGTTGCAGTTGGCACTCATGAAGCCGTAATACAAGGAATTACTTATTTTTAAATACTTCCTTGTATTATGTTTATATCAATCTTAGTCTATAAATTGCAATATTGACACCTATTGTTAGATGTTATTTTGTCATATTTGTAAATGACAATTAGAAGCATCTTAAATGTGAAAACGTGGGTTTCTACACACTAATTTAAATATCTGGTCACAAAAGTTGAAACTCGGCTGCATCTAGTTGATGTGAAGTCGCCTTGGGTGCAGTTTGCGAGGCGTATTTATGTATGTCGCTCAATCTAAAGCGTTCCATAATTTTAATGCATGGATAAAGTTGTTATGAATCGCCAAAAAATGGAATCTAACACTATTATTTCGGGTCTACCAGCGTGCAGTCTATTCAGCAATTTTTGCAACTTTCGTGACGCATCGTCGGTTATGACTGTCTGATTATTTTCTCTAAAAAATATATTGCCACACGCAAAATTGGTACGTTGTGTACAGTGTAAATTATAATACAACCTAACCATTCGTTTATTAAAATTGAAAGAAATTTCGTTTAAATAGTAAAAAAAAATATTAAACCCGCAGAATTGAAGGTTGCATTGGATTCCAAATTATTGATCTCAATAACTGTAGGTAAATAATAAGTATTAATTTTATTTTTTTATGACCTCGCTTAAACCTAGAAACTTTTCATACTACTTATGTATTGATACCACAGTTTATTGTACGATTGTTACTTATTAGATATATCACACATTGTTTTGTATAGTATTTTTATAGTATTACTTTTCGTTTTGTAGAAGAATTATTGTAATAAAATACAAGGCTGTTACGTTGGCTATATTCTTTTATTTCTACTTGCGATATCAACGACCTTTGAACCTTGGCAACGACGTTTGCGATGTTCTTGGACTGGGTAGATCCTGTAAAACTTTGAGAACTGCTACTCTATTAAGAGTCACCGTCCGGCTCATGCACCGTACTGTAGTGTTCGAACAAACTTATTTGAACCATAAAAACTAGCGCCATCTAGTCGACATAGATGAAATAACTTATAGGCCTATTACACTGCACTTTTTACAGGACCCTGTGGTAAGTGTGGACGTGGCCGCTATTAACGCGTCGCTTATTACACAGAATTAAGGACCAATTTAAAGACCCTATATCTTATTACACTACACTGATTCAAATGGAAGGGTCCCTGTGATTAGTGCAGTGCAAGAGGCCTTTAGTAGTATTAGTAAAATTATAGTGTTGATATAAAGAAACTGCATCTAGTTCAAATATTATTTGGAGTAACCACATCCAGCAGAAAACTAAAAAAATATATAGCTGTCGTCATAAACCTTGACGCCGATGCAGATGGCGTTTTCTTTTTTCTGTGATTCATAAAAGGATTCTTATTAATCTATGGTTCGGCTCCACCAAAGTGGAGCGAATTTCACTCTGTTGACTGTGACACCCTACCGTTCTCGGTGGGGCGTGTAGCATTACAATATCTATTTCGATCTTATTAGACAGAAACTTGCATGGCCAAAAGTTCTTCATAATGTTTACAAAGGTGTGTAAAATCACTCCCAAGCGGCTGGACCGATTTCGATGGAATTTTTCGAGTGCCTTAGTTGATCCCGGGATGGATTCACAATTGCATCCGGTAGTTGGTGCTGCAATCAGGTTCTAGGTTCAGGACAGGACTACATCTGCCGGGCCCACTAGTTTAAAATAAAGTGCAAAAAAATCCCAACAACAATATAATTAGGCTTTTCTACAAACAACACACCAATTCCCCTCTTCATAAAAACTGTTCTCCACAGCCAAATCAGGTAAATCACACAACTTATCCAACTCCCCCTCTTCAAATACATGGTAGTACCTCAATAACGTCGTATTCGACCGATTTTCCAGTTTATTTTCCTTGATTTTTCTTAATTTCCAAGGGACTAGTAGATCGTTATGTTTGAATTGCGTTCGGTTTTCATGTATGGGTAAGTTGAATCCGTCTACGGCAAGGTGTAAGTTTTTCTCGTGGGTTTGCTTGTCTTTGCTGAGGTAGTTGGATTTGGTTTGGTCCTTCGCCCACACTGTGATAAGCGCACGACCTCCCGGGCGGAGGAGGCGAGCTATTGTGGATATCGCTTCTAGTCTTCTCGCCTAGAAGAATATAAATACCAGTAACAGAAAGTTGTTATATGAGGTTAGTTCGTTTTAATATTAATTAATTATCTATTGAGATTGGCTATTTGAAATTAAGCAAATGGCATTTTAAGCAATTAAATATCACTTGCTTTAACAGTGAAAGAAAACATCTTGAGGAAATCTGCTTGTAAGTTCTTCATAAGTAGTGTGAAGTCTCACAATCCGCACTTGGACATCGTGTTGGACTATGACCAAATAGTTCTTATACAGAGAGGAGACCCGTGATCAGTAGTGCGCCGGCGAGTGGTTTAAAATCTTATCATATTAAACCTATCGGCGGCTAGTATTTAAGTAAAATAAGAAATATTTTTTATATCAGGCAATTATACAAACCCATAGTTAACAAAACACAGAAACAGAACAGAAAAAAAATTAGAACTCTATCTAAATTGGATTATTTAGTAATTAGACGAGACGTTATTCTTTCGATTCTATTATTCATTGAAAGGACTTGACCGGTGGAACTATGGCAGCTTGCCTAGGTGTCAAAAATCAATGTTCAGCAATGATTTCTTTATTATTGTAATTGTAATATTTCACTGTTTTCAGATAAAAAAGTTTCAGGAGTCTGAAGGCTCGGAAAACTGCGAAAATGAACAAAAAAGTTTCACCAAAAGACTGCTTTCCCACACTAGATGGCGCTATTTATTGTGTTAAGCGAGTCTAAAAAAATATTTTCAAGTATTATTTCTTTATTATTGTAATTGTTATATTTTATAGTTTTCAAATAAAAAAGTTTCAGGAGTCTGAAGGCTCTGAAAACTGAGAAAATAGATAAAAAAAGTTTCACCAAAAACTGCTTTCCCACACTAGATGGCGCTAGTTATTGTGGTGAGTCTAGAAAATATTTTTAAGTATTGCTCGCTACTTTTCGTTAACAAGTTCAACTATTCGACCACAGATGGCAGCATATGCAATGTGACAGGGCGTTCCTTTAAACGTAGTATTTCAAAATGCTTTGTTCGATCGATTAGTTTGAGACTTGTCAAAAAATAAAAATAATTATAAACAAAACATACATTTCCTTTTCATTACTATTTAATTGATCAAAAATAAATCATTCCTAATATAATAACTAAGGTACTTAAATGGTATTCATGTAGGGTTACAAGATTATTATTAGGCATGGATATAATGGAACGTCAAAATGGAGTAGTGCTTAAAGAGGAAAGCGGACGCTCAAGATTTAAACAATAAACCTACTGTTTTTTTTGTCATTTGAACCCCGACCTTATTTGGAATAATAAATCCATAATAATTTCGTTTTGAATTTTTAAACCTTACTGTAAAAACGGAAATCCTGTGCATTGTCCCGAATCGGAGGGCAATTACTGGTCATGTCCTTTATTTGAATATAGTCGTGATAAAAAACCAAAATTTGATTGGATAACATTCGAATTTCGAATATCATTTGGACTGATGCAGATGGCGTGAGTGGGGGAAATGTTTTGGCGCAAGTAATTTGACTAAGGACAAGAGACTTATCGTCAATGGCGAGCTTAAGGATTTTTTACCCGACTACGACAAAGTCCAAAGGAAGGGTTATGATTTTTGAACCAATTTTGATGTCAATCGAGGATTTTGGTGTTAATCAATTCGTTAATATAGTCCGGGTGGCATAGGCTACATTTTTAACGAACAAAATCGGAATGTTGGATCCAAAATAGTTGGGTGATATTTTTATGTACTCAAGTTACAGTTTTTTAAACAATATTTTTGCTGTTTGTTTTCAAAGTGGTCTCACCTGGCTACTGAAGTGATGTATGACCGCGATACATATGACGCGGTCTGCGCATGCGTCTCTCAACGGAGTCCGCAATAGGTCGAGTCGCAAACAATCCGCTTGGGGCACTGCTGATATGTACGCCTTGCACTCCTGCAGGAGACCCCAGCTTCTCTCGCCCGCCAGCTGATACATATATTATAACCGATTCTTATAAATGTCACCGTAAGATTGTAAAAACCGTTAGTTTATAATCTAACTCGCGAAATTGTAAACTGTCGACAGATTGTGAACCGTTCAATTCTCAATTTTTAAAATATTAAATTTATTTACGTTTTATTGTGTCTTTCTTGTAGGTTAGGTTAGGGTTCGACATATATAACCAGGTACTTAGGTTCTAGCGGGTTAATATACCTAACAGATTACAATCTACCGAAAAATAATGCGATAAATTGTAATCTTTCGACAGTTTACAATTTCGCGAGTTAGATTATAATCTAACGGTTTTTACAATCTTACGGTGACATATATAAACCCGAAAGTATGTCTTCTTGGTTTTCCTTCAAACACACTGCAACAGAATTCTGTTTGCACTGCAGCAGAAGGATCAGAGAAGGTATGCTCAAATACTTTCAGGGTCAGTATAATTTAAAACCTTATAACGTTAGGTGCAGGTTCTTTTGTAGGGATTTCCAGCAACTTTATCAAATGCCATCAAAATTAGTTGAACAGACAGGCCGTGAAAGTGTAGCAAACAAAAGAGATAGAAAGCAGCAGTGATCTATCGGTTGATGATACGACATCAATCAACAATTCTCGTGAAGAAGTTTAACAACAATAATTTTCAAACACTCTCACCTGCAATATATCGTTTTGTTTCAATACATTCTTGCCATTCCCCGCTCCTAAATCAAGTACGATATCCCCTGGCGATGCGTTCTGTAGGAATTCCACCACTTTGGGCCACGGCTTGTGGCGCGTCGAACTGAAGTGACTCGCGATTTGCTCGTATACCTACATAAATAATTGATTTCAAATAATACCCTAAAGCTGACTATAGACGGTAAGTCATTTGACTTAAGCCATTTAAGTCCAACTTTAGTCCTTTATCGACTGGTGTGCCTAAAATAATTCGCACACTTACAGTCCGCACGGCTTGATTTAGCACTCACGGTCAAAATGTCATGACGCCAAATGACTTAAGGCTGTGGATTATTGTAGGCACAAAATTTGTGTCTGTTTGTTTAGATTTCACACTCACAAACTGGGTTTAAATCGTGACTTATCGTCAAGGGCCAGCGTTATTAAAGTAAAAACTATGCGCAGAATGGCAGCAAGTTAAATAAAAATGTCCTCCAAGGTAAGGTTACCTTGGCTACTACCTAAGGCTAGATTTTTTGGTTAACTTTGAGTTTTGTATGGTCTCAGTGTGGTCAGTGTTTGAAAAACATTCCGGCTTCCACAGACAGACCTTCCAGTATATTTAATAATCTCACTAGATGATGATCTGACTTTGCATGGATTAAAGTTTTTTGATTCCTGCAGGACCTCCTAAATTTTCCACAATAAAAAGTAGCCATGACCTTTCCCGGGATTCAACATACTCCTTTACAAAAATTGGTTAAAAAGATGGAGTGTTAAAGTATGGCAGATAGACAGACTGAAACACTTTCGCATTTATAATATTAGTATGGATTCTTTAATATTCGTAACATTTTTAATCTACAAACCTGATGCACATGCAGATCTTCTAATTTGGAAGCGGTGTCCTCCGCAATAACCTCTGCCTTTCTATCACACAGCACGCTATATCCACACTCACACATCCCCTGCCTCGTAGACCTGAATGTCAGTGATATGCGAGTCTGTCTGTGTGTTACGTCGCTAGTTATTACTCTCACTTGTTTGTTTGTGTCTGGTTGGGTTCGGACTTCTATGATTGGATCCCATGTTCTAGGTTGAATACCGTGCTGCCAGTCATATCTAGAAATATTTATTCAAGTAATTTAATTTCTGTATCACAGATATAAACAAAATATCTTAAACAGTGAGGGATAAGCCTAGTTGTGACAACACATATCATAAATCAGTAACTGTGTTTTGGAAAGCCCATAAAGCATTCAGTCCCAGTTATTATAATAATATGCTTGACTACTTAGACTGCACTTACCATCAGGTGACCATCACGCAGTAAAGGGCTAACTTGTAGTGGAATAAAAAAAAAATACCCAAATCTAATTTTAACAAGATACCAAACACTTCATAACAATTTGTGTTCTAAAAAGCCAACTTAAAGTGTGAAGTATTAAAAATATAAAATAAGCAAAAATGATAAAATTCAGTACTTTCATGAATATATTTGAAAACTGTGGACTTGAAAACATAGAAATCTACAGAGATATCCAGGGCAACAAAAAAAAAATTTTTCTTCTAGTTGTGATAATAGTATATTAAGTGTATATATATGTCACCGTAAGATTGTAAAAACCGTTAGATTATAATCTAACTCGCGAAATTCTAAACTGTCGAAAGATTAGAATATAATGCATTATTTTCCGGTAGATTGTAATCTGATAGGTATTTAAACCCGATAAAACCTAAGTGCCTGATTATATATGTCGAACCCTAACCTAACCTACAAGAAAGAGACAAGAAAACGTAAATAAAATGAATATTTCAAAAATTGACGCTCAGAATATTGAACAGTTTACAATCTTTCGACAGTTTAGAATTTCGCGAGTTAGATTATAATCTAACGGTTTTTACAATCTTACGGTGACATATATATAGTAGAGTATACATTGGAAAGGGAAAAGAGTGAGAAATCAATATACCTTGCTGCATCCTGCATCACAAGCAGTGATCGAGAGGGCACCACTATGGGCACATATGAGCCTGTGTGGTGTCTCCACTCCATCACTACTGCAGAGCCGAGCGAGAGAGACAGGATCGTGTCGCCGAATGGACTATGTCTGTCCACGTGAGATGGAATGCCTGGAACACAAGGCAAAGCAAAGTTTACAATACATTATAAACATAATTATAATATACATATAAATAATTAAAATAAGTATAATTACAATATTGTGTCAATCTATCTGCTGCTTTTCAACCAAATTTGATGAAATTTGGTACAGACATAATATGTTATACTTTTTATCCCAGAAAACTAAGGAGGCTCCTAAATCCTGTGGGAATGCAAAAAACTTGGACAAAGTCACGGGCTACCATCAAAGTAGTTAATTATAAATCTTTATTGCACATTAATAATAAATTTCTTTGGAAATTTGTAGTGACATTTGACTTTAAAAAAAACTAAGATACTCTCAAAACACCCGTTAACTACATTTAACTTTATGATCTTTATACCTTGTCCAGGACTATATTTATTTACAGTCAACTGATCTGGTATCCTGAAATCAATGCCATGACTCTTAAGCCTCATCCACAACACATCGCATTCTTCTGGAATTTTCTCTGATAGAGGGGAAGTCAGATCCACATCATTACTACCATATCTGAATTCATAGCCATAGTGTTTCACTTGACGGTTCTTCAAGTTTGATTCGTCAATCCAGTCAAATATTTTTAGATACGATTTCTCTTCTTCTTCAGTTATTAAGTTTTCTATTATTTTCAAGCCATTGGGTACTTCTGATGTACATACTACTTCATTGTTTGGCACTAGGAAAAAAGATCAATATTGAGCAGTTTTCAATCAAATTTCAAAAAAATAAATTGCCCAGGACAAATTAGATCTCATATTTTTGTGAAACAATCTACTACTATACTAATATTATAAATTCAAAAGTTTCGATGGATGTATGGATGTTTGTTACTCAATCACGCCAGAATGGCTGAACTGATCTGATCTGAAAGTGTATACTTGGTGTTAGCTTACTGTTTGGTAGTATAGTGAAAATCTACAACAACTCACAACACAACTCAAAATTTTCAGTGATCAGCATTACAATCAATTAAATATCATTAATTGCTTTAACAGGAAGTGAGGAAACCTATTGTGAGGATCCTTATATCTGAGAGTTCTACAGTAAAGTGTGTGAATTTGGTCAATCTGCACTTGGTCAGCCCAGGGGTTGTTGTTGACCAAGGATAGGTATAACAGTTGGAACTATGATGGTGGTGATAACCTACCTGAGGTACTTTGCACAAGACATTCAAGTACTTGTGAAATACTTACCACTATCTACATAGCTCATATAAATTGGTACACATGTATGTGCTTTTGTACCATTATATGTATCATAGAATAATTGAGCACTTTCTGTGTTATTAAATACAACGTACGAGTGAGATTCCCCCTTTTCAGCTATAAACTTCAAAAGTTTCATACTTTGCGGCATAGCATCTAACATCTTATGTATATTTCCTTTTTCGAAACCTGTTGCTTGACCGACATTGCACAATACTATGCTCTGAAAATAAATAAATATAGCGATAATACATTACATAGACATCAGCCTTTTCATAAATAATTTAAATAGTTTATATAATATTCATTTTACATACCGGTCTCGGATGATCAGTGCACACTATTCTCTTAGAACTTTTAAGGCGGGCGGCAAATCGTTTCTTTTTTCGATCACATTTTCTTGTTTCTTCCATAATTAATTTATTTACTTGTAATAAAAATAAAAAGATGCAATAGGTAAAACTTTCAGTTGCTATCATAGAAAATACTAGCAGTATATAAAATGTGGATAATACATCAGAGACAAGTAACATAAAGGATAATAATACTCGTATATTCAATGTACTCTGTGCTTGTCTCTGGCTATGTCGTCTTCTGGTCGTCTTCATACTCAACCGCGTATCTTCTGCATCAATCATTGTTACAGTATCAATTGTTGTGATTGGCTGAATTTATGGTATTCTTGCTGCGTCAATGAATTTCGTCAAATAGTGGAAGAGTTTTCAAATAGTGGAAGAGTTAGAATTATCCAATCAGAGGTGATAGCGATCGTTACTCTGTAGCTGTCAGAGATACGCGGTCGCCCTACTGGTCCCAAAAAAGGCGCCATCTAGTGGACGCTGTGGACTTGACTTAATAAAATTATACAGTGTTGCTATAACAAAAAAACTTATTCAAACATTATTTAGAGTTGCCACAAATTAATGGTGTGCCGATTCGATTATGCTAATAAGGTTATCGATTTGGTTCGATTATTAGTTCTAAATTAGAATACTTTGGCAGTTGTCCCTCTTTAAAGACAACTGACCTGCTTTGGGAAAAATTCTCTTAGAAGAAACGGAGGTGGATGCCCGAATGTTTAATAAAGGAACCAAACTAAATAAAATTGTAAAACAATGCTAAAACTTAATTCGGGATTTCCACTCTAATAGATCACTTTACTACCTACCTATCACTAGACTTTTTGAAGCGAAATTTCTTTAAAATCGTGGTGATTTGAAATCGTGGTGATTTGAAAATTCGATGACACGAATGTTGTCGTCGCGATACAAGTGGCGCCACCGGACGAACGTGTAGGTATACAAAGCGTTCCATTTTTTATAATTTTCTGTTTGATTGTTTAAGCGTAGCACTTGATAATTGCTTTTTGTTTTATTTTAATCCGCCTCTGGTTGATAAAACGAAAAAGAGACAAACCTAATCATAATAGGAATGAGATAGTATAAAAAATATATTTATCTCATTATCTCGTAAGCTACTTTTCTGAAGTTTCACTTCTGCCGTGTGTGAATTGCCAACACACACTTTATTTACAGTCGACTTCACGAAGCGAAGGAATTAATGTAAATAAAACATACCAGTCACGACATTTCAACTTTACTAACAATATTTTCACTGTTGTGTATTGCAAATCACTCACAAATGTCTTATTTCCTGAAGTAAAACATTTATAGTTCTTAGTATACTCAAAAGTAATTCAATTTATGCACTATGAAGCTAATAATCTAACAAATAACTTGCAATAATCCCAAAATAGAAACACAGACTAATGACTTAATGGGTGTTTGACATATAGAAATTGAATGATTCCATAGAGATGTGACATGAAAAGTAAACCATAGACTGAATGATATGAGCGGGTTTAGTCGATTGTAAAAATCGAATATCGTTATATTAGGTTCGCAGATCTTTAATCTCTTTATTACGGCAAGCAGTCAGCGGCCGCGCCGGCACAAAAAAATCCGGTCATTCGTTTCGCTGCTTCTATTGATGTTGTACGTTTCGGGTGTTCTCTGATGCTTTTTAGTTTTTATTTTCAACGACTTAGCTTTATTAACTGATTTTTATTTGCTCTACGATTGGACTGTGTTAAACTTTGGACTGACGACCATTTTCTATTCTTCAAGGACATCGTTTTTGCATAAGAATTGGATTATTCGGAATTTATTTTGTTTAGACAAGGTATGTAACTTATTTTATATTAAGTACCTATTAGTAATCAATGAAATTTTCAATATTTCATAATTTATTTAACTTTTAGCTTGGATATATTTCGGATACAACGTTTTTAATATAGGTGCTGTTTCCGTGAAGTGAAATTTTCTATTTACAACCTCACACTAATCGTCGCTGCATACAAATTATTTTATTTATTGTATTACCTTTTTATTACTAGGTTAGCTAGGTTATCTGCTTTACCAATTTGAACCAAAGGAATTTTTGGTGTTTTTTTTAATTTTGTGTTTTAGTTTTGCCGGCCAAATAAAAATAACTTTTATTTTTATGGTAAAAATATATATTCTGAGTCACTTGTTATTACAATATATTGAATGAAAAATGTTAAGGTTGTGAGTTTTGCCCGGAACAAATTTTGTCAGGTTTTTCTTTGATTCACTGAAATTAATAAGCCCCAATTTAAGCGATATCCTTTGATGCGTGGCTAGGAAAGGACCACGGCATTATGTAAAAACTTATGCAATTGACAAAATAATACGGGCCCTAATATCATGCCAAAGTTCGTGCAGAACTTTTGGTAGTCTTTTTGAGTTTACTACAATGCAATAAACTTAGCTTACCACGCTATTATCGACGAAACAGCAGTGTTGCTGACACGGAAGTAATTATATTTATTTATATATGTATAAATATATTTATTTATGATGTAGGGTCTTAATCGCTACAGCCCATTAACGTCCCACTGCTGGAACAGGCCTCCACTCTCATAGGAGAGAGGGAATGAGAGCTCGATGTGAGTTGGCGGGCTTTAACGACTATTATCATAATATTAGTGATAATAACTGGGTCGACGGCTTAACGTGCTCTTCGAGGAACGGGGGTGAAACACCATCAACTTCCTAACTCCAAGCTAGTACTGGGAATTTTTAGTCAGAAAACCCCAATACTTAATTATGGCCCGACTAGATAAGAAAACGCTAAGAAACCAGGTGCTCAAAATTTCTACTCAATCAAATAATACAGTACACACAGCATACTACATAATATAACACATAAAAACATGTTACTGAAACTAAAATATATTTATAATACTAAATTATACGATAAAATAAATAAAATAAAAATAAATAATAATTTATTTCTCAAAATTTAACAAAAGTAAGACTTAGGTCTATAATAACAATGTATGGTCGGTCTCTGCAGCCGAATGTAGGATACCCTGTGGTTTAGGCTGCAGTGACTCGCCTTGCAGTGAATTACTTATTACGTATTATATACATACACATACATATTATAGAATTATATAGAATAAACAGCTAGTCGTCTTCAATTTGAAAGAAAATATGTCTTTAGACCATTTTTGGACAAGCCCAGCAATTTCGACTGTCTAATAGTAGGTGGGTTGGCGGGCTTTGACGACTATTATCAAGTAAGTGATAAGATGTTAGTGAAAGGTTTAATTATAATATCTTCTTCAACATCACAAGGTTATTTCGTAATCATAGTGTGTGGTAATCGATTTCAGAATGTATTCATTCAATCGTTCATTCACAACTAGTCTGTCAATGTTCGCATCACTATATGTCCAATGACAATTTTAATCACGTGACCTGAAGCCATATTTGATTACATTAATTCCTTCGCTTCGTGAAATCGACTGTACGAGTAATGGTGATTCATTTTGTAAGTAGGGCTACCCTATCATGATTTTCTCCCAATAATCAATTATTTTAATGATAATCGATTGCAAACGATCATCTTCTTAATTGATTAATCGATTATTGTTATTCGAATAATCGATGCTTATGTGACGTAAATGTGTGTAAAGATGCGCGACTGCGAATGATCTTCCCATTCGAATAATTTTCGACTACTAATCCACACATTCGACTTGTAATTTAGTAATATACTAATCTTCAGATTAGAATGACGACTACGAATTAGTAATACATACTAGCGACTTTCGGCGCCTCGTTAGTCGCCTATTTGGGATCTTTTGGGATTCGAATTTCGACTCGGCTCGACTCGGCTATCGTCGGCGCGACTCAGATGGCATTCAATATTAATGACTTATATTTAGTGTTGCACGCAATGGAATAGGATCGATATGTAAATTGAGGAAGTACTAGTAGAGTCCGTCTAATCGAAAACCGAAACCTTCAGTGTCTTAATGCTCTTATCTCATGTAGACTATATTATTATATTTTCCCCGTCCCTTGAATGTTGAGTGTGTCCTTATGTTAACCTATAGCCCTTTCGTTAAGTATCTTTGTAAATATTTTAAAATTAACAAACTTAAATTGTAATTTGTACATAATATAGTACATCCCTTTTATTATTTTTATTTTTATTTGTGTTTGTCTCTTTATGGTAAGACTATTGTTATGTAGAGTAGTTTACTAGCAAATATATAAATATGCCTTCTATTACATAATATTTTTAGTAATAGGCATGATGACTGATTTTGAAAAATGGTCAGATTATGTTCGGAAGTATCTACTATTTCGAAAAAATATCTTATTTCAGCAGAAAAATAAGGTTTAGTAGATAAAATTGGCATTTGAAATTTAAATTTTAAAATTCACGCCAAAACGCTCGCCGGTGTCATGGCGTCGTTTGTGACGTCACTATTGTTTTAACCAGTGTACTCTATTGTACTGTGTGCAGTAAACAATAAGTCTTCGTACAGCAATTTAGATATTTTGTGTGAATAATATGAATTCTAAAGCGTATAAGTCGTGTGCGGTCCCCCAGTGTGATAACACATCAAAATAACATATTAAAAAAACCGCATCAAAATCCGATGCGTAGTTTTAAAGATCTAAGCATACATAGGGACAGACAGCTGGAAGCGACTTTGTTTTATACTATGTAGTGATGCTGTTTTGCATATAGCACAAATAACTGCAAAAAGTTAGAGATGCGTGCCAAGAATCGAACCCCAGACGCACCGAATAGGAGGCAGACGTCATAGTTACTAGGCAATCACCGGTCATATATAGTTTTAAAAAACAACATTTCATTAAAATAACCTCTAATAACTATCATGAAGTGCTTAGTATATAAAATAGCAGATTTTACGAGTTTAGAACCTATAAATTATTATGTTATTATTGTACTTACATGGAAGTTTTGACGTTGCGAAATTCTGCTGAACAAAAGTCTTTGTTTGATGCAAGATACTCACCCAGCATCAACAAATCAATCCTGGGCAAATTAGAGCTAGTAGCTTTAGTAAATTCTTGATCCCTGGCTAACGATTTTTTATTTCTTGATTTAGGTTTCGGTAAAACAAAACTAGATTATGGAAATGATCTAAAAAAAACACGAAAATACTTGATAAACATTTAAAACACCTGTACTTAAAGAGATTGTCAAAGCTCGAAAACAATTGTGACGTCATTCGCTTCAGTGCTGTTTTATACAATATGGCGGATTGCTGTATTTTATAGTTTTATTTTATCAAAATAAATAACAATCTCACTCAAAATAGAAAAATAAATAAGTTTTTTATAATCCATGCATCCTATTTCATTAGATAAATTCATAATTTTATTGATTCTTGGATACTGTCATCATGCCTATTTTGGCACTCTTTAACCGGCCCATCTCCTTCGTGCCTCCCTCAATTTACTCGACACTGGCGAAGTGCATTGTGCTGGCTTGGCACTACTCAAAGCCATAAACCAAGAGAAGAGGAATACATATATTTAATCCATTGACGGTTTGCCACAAAATCTTATTTGCGTTTTAATTATTAAAGCAGCAATGTATAACGAACCATAGAGAAAAGTGATTATGAATGACTCCTTCATTCATGTCTCATACTCATTAGACTGGCTGGCCGGCGCGGCGACTTACCTTTCGTTAATCATTACTGAATTAATTATTAATCACGTGAGTTATTCGACTGAGTCGAATGATTTCACAAGTCGTATAATTCGAATGGGATCATTCATAGTCGCGCATCGCTAAACTAATGGACACATCCCTCAGAAAAATAAAAAATATGACCGTCGTCATGGACGCCAATAAATAAAACATTATCTTTTTGCTGTGATTCAGTGTTATTCGTGTTAAGTTTAACTCTCCTCCGCCTTATGTTATAAAAGTTTTCAGTGCTGAGATGTGATGTGTGATTTTGGACTCCTATTGAAGAATAGAACAAATACTACATCTACCTGAGTTATTTTTATTAAATAAATAATAATTATAAAATTCATCTACTGTTTTTATTTATGTTCTCGATCCATAATTTCAGTATTATTATTGTACTAAATACATCCTAAGTATTTAGTACAATATTAATACTGACTAATAATGCCAAAACCGATAGACCTTCCCGCGTAAAGCTTTAAAGCACTATGTGTTCGTGAGCGTTGTGTATTAATTGCGCTCGACGATAAAAACTAAAACTAACTAAAATAGGTATTGTTCAAATGATACCTACTTGCGTGATTAATATTTTCGTATTGTCCTAATAATATCACTTATTTATTTATTACTAGCTGTTGCCCGCGACTTCGTCTGCGTGAATTGAGGTTTTTTAGTGCCCGCGGGAACTCTTTAATATTCCGGGATAAAAAGTAGCCTGTGTGATAATCTAGTGGTATAATCTGTCTCTGTGCCAAATTTCATCCAGATCCGTTCAGCTGTTGGGGTGTGATTGAGTAACAAAAATCCATCCATCCATCCAAACTTTCGCATTTATATTATTATTAGTTTTGAAGTATATATAACAAAATTTAAATCTATCCTTGTGGTAACTTAATTTGAAAGATAAGTTTGCTTACTAAAATTATATGTAACAATAAAAATATAAGTTTTTATAAATCATAAATATTGATAATTTGCAAGTTCAGACAGATGTCAGATGTATGCCGGCTTACTAGTAATGGGTGTACATTCAAACTTTTTTCTCGTGTTTGTAATTCTTATATTGTAATAATTACTATGGATGTTTGACAACGAATATATTTCTAACTATGCATTACTCACGCATAAACAAATGTAAATTATTTTTCTGATGTTTAAACATCATTAAAATTTCGTTCTAACGGTTTTTACAATCTTACGGTGACGTATATACACGGCACGCTTGCTTCCAGCGGCTCCCAACTATACACTTGAGATCGTCTGTCCACCTAGTGGGGTGCTTTCCAGTGTGAGGCCGCCATTCACGCACCTTGCGACCGAAACGTCCGTCGGTTTTTCGAAATTGGTATTAAATTAGGTATCTGGAGGCTCCTCATTTCTGATTTGAGCATGTAGGAATACTCCTAGCATACTCCCCTTCACCCAGGGGTGCCTGATTTTTCAATTTAATACCATTTGGAAAATTAAATAACTCACTTTCATAAAGTTATATCTCATTAAATTAGTTTAATCCAGTAGAATATTCACTTGGGAAACCTCACAATTTCCTATTTATTTGTTTATAAAGTCAATCCGTTGCTGATCCGTCGCAAGAAAGTAACTTTTTTATGATTGCTAAATTTTGACGTAAATCCTACGTAAAACAATAATGCTTTCAAAGCTTTCAAAAAACACTTGATGGTACGAATTGAGTGAATGATTTGCTTAATGACGTCACAAGATTGCTTAGGAAACAATGTTCTAATAAGCTTACTTTTGGGCACGTCATGGTAGGTTTTGGCGAAACAATATCAAAATAATAGTGCTTTAAGCAGTGGCAGTAACCCCCCCAGTACTAGATGGTTCGCCGAGTTTGAACTACGACCACTAGACAGCGCTGAATTGTAGGAGCCAAAAACTTGACGTGAGATGGACATCTATTTCAGGTTGTACATATTTATCTATAAACTTTACAGTCCATTTGAAGGGGCAGCGTAAAAAATGTAAATAAAACATACCAGTCACGACATTTCAACATTGCTATCGATATTTTCACTGTTGTATTTCTTTTTTTAATTATTTTATTTTATTTTTGCTTGACATTTGATATTCAGATTTTTATAATGTAATAAATGTTTGTTTTTTAAATATATTTAATGTAATAATTTTTTATAACGTTCAATAAGTGTACAACTTGTACCTATTTTGAATAAAATCTTTGACTTGCCTTTGACAAATCACTCGCAAAGGTCTTATTTCTGAAGTAAAACATTTAATGTTCATAATATACTCAAAAGTAATTCAATTCAAGCATTATGAAGCTAATAATTTATCAATTATCTAGCAAGAAATCTCAAATAAAAACAAAAAATAATGACCTAATAGGTGTTTGACATATAGAAATAGAATGATTACCACATTCTATGATTATGAAATTACCTTGTGATGTTGAAGACGATACTATAATTAAACCTTTCACTAACATCTTATTAGTAACTTGATAATAGTCGTTAAAGCCAGCCAACCCGCATTGGAGCAGCGTAGTGGGTCTAAGTTCTAATTCCCTCTCTCCTATGAGAGTGGAGGCCTGTGCGCAGCAGTGGGACTTTAATGAGCTGTAGTGATCAGTGATCAAGTACCTACTTATTAAAAAAATTGTGTGTGTCAGCTCCGATGTACGACTGGAGTTTACTGTTTACGAACGATTATAAAATAAATGAGGGTAAATGAATGCATTTTTTATATTACTGAAAGCATGCTTGATACATTTATTTATATAAATTATATTCATCAAAATACATTACATAGTCATCTAAACATAATCAAGTGTTACCATGGAAACCTGTACTGGAGTAAGTTTTTTCATACCCCTGGCTTATTTAAGAAAATCGATGTACAATCGACTAAACCTGCTCTTATCATTTAGTGTGAGATCTATAAAGATAACTTTGACTTTGCTTAGACTTAAGACATGGTTAAAACGAGAAAGATTTATGTTACTCACTTAAGTCAGTCTCGTTTTAACTCTAAGTAAAGTCTGAGTCAAGATGTGGTAATCGATTCCAGAATGTATTCATTCAATCGTTCAGTCATAACTACAGTCTATTTGATAGGGCGAAGAAATAAATGTAAATAAAACATACCAGTCACGACATTTCAACTTTGCTAACAATATTTTCACTGTTGTGTATTACAAATCACTCACAAATGTCTTATTTCCTGAAGTAAAACATTTATAGTTCTTATTATACTCAAAAGTAATTCAATTTATGCACTAAGAAGCTATTAATCTAACAAATAACTTGCAAGAATTCCAAAACAGAAACACAGACTAATGACTTAATGGGTGTTTGACATATAGAAATTGAATGATTCCATAGAGATGTGACATGAAAAGTAAACCATAGACTGAATGATATGAGCGGGTTTAGTCGATTGTAAAAATCGAATATCGTTATATTAGGTTCGCAGATCTTTAATCTCTTTATTACGGCAAGCAGTCAGCGGCCGCGCCGGCACAAAAAAATCCGGTCATTCGTCTCGCTGCTTCTATTGATGTTGTACGTTTCGGTCGCCGACAGTCAATGACAGTGATGAGTGGTGAAGTTGTTTATTAAAATTGTAATTAAGAAAAGCTATAACTCGTGTTTTTTTTGTACTTGTATTAATAAACCGATATCGGATAAGAACACGTTCTCAAGCATCGGTCATTTTATGTTTAAGACTGGTTATAGCCATAGATAGACCGATACTTGAGAACCTGTTCTTAGCTTATGTCGATTCATTAATACGGGCCCTAATATCATGCCAAAGTTCGTGCAGAACTTTTGGTAGTCTTTTTGAGTTTACCACAATGCAATAAACTTAGCTTACCACGCTATTATCGACGAAACAGCAGTGTTGCTGACACGGAAGTAATTATATTTATTTATATATGTATAAATATATTTATTTATGATGTATGGTCTTAATCGCTACAGCCCATTAACGTCCCACTGCTGGCACAGGCCTCAACTCTTATAGGAGAGAGGGAATGAGAGCTTAGACCCACCACGCTGCTCCGATGTGGGTTGGCGGGCTTTAACGACTATTATCATAATATTAGTGATAATAACTGGGTCGACGGCTTAACGTGCTCTCCGAGGAACGGGGGTGAAACACCATCAACTTCCTAACTCCAAGCTAGTACTGGGAATTTCTAGTCAGAAAACCCCAATACTTAATTATGGCCCGACTAGATAAGAAAACGCTAAGAAACCAGGTGCTCAAAATTTCTACTTAATCAAATAATACCGTACACACAGAATACTACATAATATAACACATAAAAATATTTTACTGAAACCAAAATATATTTATAATACTAAAATATACAATTAAATAAATAAAATAAAAATAAATAATAATTTATTTCTCAAAATTTAACAAAAGTAAGACTTAGGTCTATAATAACAATGTATGGTCGGTCTCTGCAGCCTAATGTAGAATACCCTGTGGTTTAGGCTGCAGTGACTCGCCTTGCAGTGAATTATTATTACGAATTATATACATACACATACATACATACACATAGAATTATATAGAATAAATCGCTAGTCGTCTTCAATTTGAAAGAAAATATGTCTTTAGAGCATTTTTGGACAAGCCCAGCAATTTCGACTGTCTAATAGTAGGTGGGTTGGGCTTTGACGACTATTATCAACTAAGTTATAAGATGTTAGTGAAAGGTTTAATTATAAAATCTTCTTCAACATCACAAGGTTATTTCGTAATCATAGTGTGTGGTAATCGATTTCAGAATGTATTCATTCAATCGTTTATTCACAACTAGTCTGTCAATGTTCGCATCACTATATGTTCAATGACAATTTTAATCACGTGACCTGAAGCCATATTTGATTACATTAATTCCTTCGCTTCGTGAAATCGACTGTAGTCTGTCAATGTTTCCATTACTATAATATGTCCAATGACAATTAAAATCACATGATCTGACCCCATATTTGTTTACATGTTCTACTTTGCCTCGTCAAATAGGCTGTACTATTGCTTTCAAACCATAGATAAATTTCAAACTTAAAAAATCAACAAATATATTTAACTTAAAAAGTACTTCACCTCACCTCACTACATCCCATTAACGTCCCACTGCTGGGCACAGGCCTCCACTCTCGTAGGAGAGAGGGAATTAGAGCTTAGACCCACCACGCTGCTCCAATGCGGATTGGCGGGCTTTAACGACTATTATCATGTTAGTGATAATAACCGGGACCGACGGCTTAACGTGCTCTGCGAGGCACGGGGGTGAAACACCGCCAACTTCCTAACTCCGGGCTAGTACTGGGAATTTCTAATGCGAAAACCCCGATACTTAATTATGGCCCGACCCGGGACCTCATCGGCCGCAGTCAAACATGCTAATCACTAGGCTAGACCAACGAGGCAGTTACTAGACCAACGAGGCAGTAAAAAGTACTTACTTTGACGTTTCTGTTCTATTTTTAATAACTGGCTCTGAATTCAGCCTGTGTCTAGTAACAGACGACACAAAGATTAATG
Organism: Erebia palarica; assembly: GCA_964035005.1. Lineage (NCBI taxonomy): Eukaryota > Metazoa > Arthropoda > Insecta > Lepidoptera > Nymphalidae > Erebia > Erebia palarica. The sequence continues at coordinate 18,954,106 of OZ035989.1, forward strand.
AGAGAAAATCTTTGATTTTATTTAAAGGAGAGGTTATGAAATATTAAATATATTTAAATTGAAGCTTCCGGTAAGTAAAAATGACGTATGGGCGGAGCTTAAGCTGGGGGCTAGGACTGGTATTAGCGATACTTATTTAATCGATATAAAATTATCACAAATAAATAATTAAACATAATATTTTGAAAAAACACTAGTTTATATAAATGACGTATACTAGATTCGTATTTTCTAATGATGATGATTAGCTGATGCCCGCGACTACGTCCGCGTGAATTGAGGTTTTTTGATTCCCGCGGTAACACTTGAATTTTCCGGAATAAAAACTAGCCGGCATGTTATTCCAGACCTGACAAATGAGTCTTAAGTTTTAGGCTATGGTAAATATGACTACTGTAGGGCCTTTGATTATATAGTGCAGGGCGACCGGCTAAAAAGGACAGCTACAGTATGTAACGATCACAATTACCTCTGATTGGATCACACTCTTCCACTAGGTATTGCACAAAAAACATTGATGCAGCAAGAATACCTTATATTCAGCCAATCACAACAATTGATACTGTAACAATGATTGATGCAGAAGTTACGCAATCGCACTGGTGAACAATTGTCTCAATCAATCAGAGACAACTGACAAGTTATTCAGATTAATTTGTCAAAAGAACATCAAATATCCTCAAATGAAAAAAAAAACGTTTCATCTGCATTTGATTTCTATAAACGAAATAGTATCATATAATTCAAGACACCATGAATACAACAGCCCGAGAATTGTTGTGATTCACACAAAACTGCAGTTATTGCAATTGCAAAACGACAATGAACACTCAGGCGGTTTGTTTATTTCTTAAATTACTATACTTATCGATTAGACCTTATTAGGGGCTAAATATTTTCAATTTTCTTTCTTACAGGAGTCGATAAAGACCAGGAGAAGACATATAATATGCATGGCTTCAGATTTCTTCTACCCAAACACTGGTGGTGTCGAAGAGCACATTTACAATCTATCGCAATGTCTTATCAAACGGGGGCACAAAGTGATAGTGATAACGCACTGCTACGCCGATCGTGTTGGCATACGGTACTTAACCGGAGGTTTGAAGGTGTACTACCTGCCGATTAGAGTGTTCTATAACCAATGTGCGTTGCCAACTATGATATGCAATATTGCAATTGTCCGTTACATTTTGATACGAGAATGTATACAAATAGTTCATGGTCATTCTGCGTTCAGTGTATTAGCTCATGAGGTGTCAATGATAGGAAAATTGATGGGCTTAAAAACTGTATTCACTGACCATAGCTTGTTTGGTTTTGCTGATATGTCAGCAGTTTTAACTAATAAGTATTTACAACTATGTTTGTGTGAATGTGATGCATGTATATGTGTATCTCACACGGGGAAGGAAAATACAGTATTACGAGCTAAAGTAAGAGCTCACAAAGTGTCTGTAATTCCAAATGCAGTTGATGCCTATGCATTCACACCAGATCCAAGCCAAAGAGATCCTAATGTAGTCACTATTGTTATAGTATCTAGATTAGTTTATAGGAAAGGTGTAGATTTAATGGCAGCAGTTATAGCTGACATGTGTCCACGGTACCCAAACATTAGATTTATAATAGCTGGAGATGGCCCAAAGATGTGGTTACTACAAGAAGTTAGGGAGCAAAAGGGCTTTCAACACTGTGTCTCAATATTAGGAAGTTTAAAACATTCTGAAGTTAGAAATGTTTTAGTTAAAGGTGACATATTTCTAAATACCTCACTAACTGAGGCATATTGTATGGCAATTGTTGAAGCAGCATCTTGTGGGTTGAAGGTTGTATCAACCAAAGTTGGTGGCATACCAGAAGTGTTGCCTGAGAGCATGATATATTTGACAGAACCTAATGTTACTAGCATAGTATCTGGTATAGAATCTGCTATGAAAGATTTGAAAGATGGCAAATTTCTGTGCCCATTTGAGTGTAATAAGATGGTGAGAAAAATGTATAACTGGATGGATATAACAAGACGGACTGAAATAGTTTACAATCGAATTTTATTGAATAAAAACAAAGTGTTAGGTCAGCAGTTGAGAAGTTATCTCCGATGTGGAGTCTGGCCATTCCTCTTAGTTGTAAGTTTAATGTATTTATTATTGCAATTAGCTGAGAGGATATATAAAAGAAGACACATAGATATAGCAAGGGATTTAAAGGTGTGAATATATTAATAATAATTTATAATAGTAAAAATAACAAACTCATGTTAAGTTTGTAGAAGAGATGTTTATCTAACCAGTAGATAGTTAATGCTTTTAAGAGGCTCATCATCATCATTTCAACCCATCTCCAACCCAGTTTTGTCTTCTCTCACAATGAGAAGGGCTTAGTCATAGTCTACCACAGAGCCTTGTTATGATATAAGTAATTCACAATAAATAATATTTAGCTAGTAATTCATACCTTTCCAGCAGTTAATATGAACTAAGAAAAATAATAGGGTTGAGTCACAATCAAATCGGCAACTCTGTCAAACTTAAAAATACACTTCCATGGAAGTTTGTATAAAATACACAGTTGTGACATCATCAAACAACACACTTTTTTTCCTTAATCTATGGTTATAATGGTTATCAAACATAAAACTAACTGAAGATGTGAATTTTAAGTCTTGGAAGACCCTATATTTAATAATCAGCAAGAAATACGCATCATCCCTATTCTCTGAAAACAAGCCTAACAAACAGTTGTCTTTGAGCAAAGGTAAAACTGCTTGTTTGCGCAGCTCTCATACAAATGGTTGAAGTAAACGTATAGTCCAACCAAAGTATCTGACCTGGTGGCCGAAATTGGAACAAATTTTTATGCCTATTTATTTTAATTTTTACATAAATACTTGTGAGGCTTTGTGGGACTATACATACTAAACGCGAAAATATGCTATCGCGACGCGTCTTGCCACTATTTAATTGACGCGAGCTATAGCTGTTATTGTGAGGCACCATCTTAGTCTTAACCTACCTTTTTATTTTACATGTGCATTGAGGCCTTTCGTAAGTTTGTGATTATGTATTTGAAAATCTTTGAATGCAGTTCAGCATTAGGAACCATTCCTTAGACTTTCATATACTTGGTTTTGCCTGGTCCCAAAAAAAACAACCTGTATGCATGATACTTGTTGATGCCCGCGACCTCATCCGTGTAGAATAGGATTTTTATTCCCACGGGGACTCCTAAATTTTCTTGGATAAAAAGTAGCTCCCCAGGTTCTCATCTATACCCAATACCCATACAAAAAATGACATCGATCAGCTGCGGTGTGATTGAAGGACAAACCAACAAACAAATACATTTACGCATTTATAATATTAGTATGATTAAGATGGTTCTGACATGGTTTAGACATTGAAAAAAACAAAACTACAATTTTGTGATTTTGGAATGATATTTATTTTAATATTATTACAAATAAAAATATGCTAACCTCAATATAAAGCTACTATAATAAAGAACTATAATTGAAGAACATTAAATAAATTTTAATAAATAACAGTTACATGAGAGCTGTTATAATATTAGGCTAGGATCACACTAGCAACTGTTGTTTATTGTTATTATATTGTGTAGGGAAATATTGGAGGGGACATCAAATTAAATGTTCAAGGATGATGGATAAATCTTGAATAGTTTCTATTGTGACTTCAGTCTGTAGTTAGTTGCTAGCCTTTCATGAGAACACTGTAATCACATTTAATAATAACAATTCCTATAAATATAATATTAATTTAGAAATAATTAAGTAATTTAATAACACTGAGACTGATCTTAGGGTTACATTCAGGCTAATATCAATATTTTTTTCCTTAATGTACTCTCTATCCCTTCAAGCCCTGTGAACAAAAGGAATGTATATTTTAATTTATCACTAAATAATTATTTTAACTAACAAGTCTTTCAAATTGTCAACCAACTTCCAAAAAGGAGGTTAATTGGATGTAGGGCATCGAGCCCGGGTTTACCCGGACCGAAAAAACCCGGTTTTCCCGGTTCTGAGGATTACAAAAAAACCCGGGTTTGATTTTTAACCCCGGGTCGGGGTTTTTCGGTTTTTTCTACACTAATATTATAAAGAGGAAAGATTTGTATTTTTGTATGTAACAAATAAACTCAAAAAGTACTGGACCGATTTTAATAATTCTTTTTTCATTAGAAAGCTACATTATCACTGAGTAACATAGGCTATATTTAGTACTAGATTACTATAGAAATCTTTAGAAATTCCTATTAAAACCAACCGAAGGTGTAAAAAAATTAGCCATAAAATGTCTTTCATCGCATATGCTGCGAAGAGTATTAATGATAGGACAAAAAAATGTTCGACAATATTATAGAATATATCAATATCTACAAAAAACTTCGCGAGACCAATTGTGTCTAACTATTGTAGTTACGTCACTATAACTACTTTTTTCCATTTAACAAATTGATAGAAATGCCGATCAAAATCAGACAGTGTTATCCATACCATTTATAAATTTTTATCCAAATAAATAATTTAATATTCAAGACTGTCTCAATACCTGATGATTACTTTTTGAATTATTGAAATCGGACATTCCATTCAAAAGATATCATGAAATTAAAATAAAAATATAATTTATTATTTATTTTTATTTATTTATTTTGTGATACTACAAAAATGTCTATTGCAGATATTAATTTTATTAGCTTTTAAATACAATAAGTACATGTTACCAAAATAATTCATTTAATGTTAAAACTAATCTCTGCAAGTCTGTGATTAAAAAGACTAGATTACTTACTAAGTTTTAAGATATTCTAAAGAAAAAATAAATCTTTAACACTTTTTTAAACATTAAAACTGGTTTTCATATTAGTAAAGTGATGTTTCATTTATTTAAATTCTTTCTCATCCTTTATATTTTATATTCATTGTAAGAAATCGATATATAAACGCCGATTAGTGTATTTAAAAAAATTACAATAAAAAGATCGAAATGCTGGAAAAAAACGGACTACCCGGGTTTTGATTACTCTTAGACCCGAAAACCCGGGTTTTTAAAATTGAACCGAGTTTCGATGCCCTAATTGGATGGATGGATGCCAAAATTGTTGCCTGTCAGGGCCTCCTAGTTGCAAACTCACGGTCAGCATGGCTTGATGCCTTAGGGCCAAATGACTCAAGGCTGTGGATTATGGTGGGCACGGAATTTCCGTGGGTTGGCATCGCGCCAAAATTATCCTACATATTTCACAAACAAAACCAAATTTTGTCTGTATATACAGACAAATTTTGGACCTAAGTCAGAGGGTATCCAGACATCCTTTCTCTTTTGCAGATTCTAATAATTTTCAATGATCGTAAAATTCTCAGTACATTTTTGATAAATGTTGTTTTCAGTATACAGAGAACCCCCTGTAATCCGACAGCTTTGGTATCATGTTTCAACATTGATAAACAAAAAAAAATTATGAATATTTTCACGTTTCATAAATTGATTCATTCATATTATGGTTTTTACTCATAATTTTTGATTATTTTAGTATGCACGTTTGTTTGTACACGATTATTTCTTAATGTAAATTTATTATTTTTTGTAAGTTCTATACACCAAGTGTATGGTCTGTATAGTAATAATGACGATAATTTTATAGTAAAACGTAAGCTCTCTACTGTGTTGTTAAATTTATTAAATTTGACATAGATAATGAAGTATGATTTGAACAGAATCTTATCATTGGATCTGAATTTGTCGGATTACAAGGTACTCTTTTGGTAAAAAAAATCTGGACTATTTTTTGGAGTCTTAGGCAATACTCTATAATCCAACAAATTCAATAGTTCGACACTGGGGCTGATTCTGTAGTGCACAATCTCTAAACTAAACTAAAATTAGAGCATTATAAATATTGCTAACCCTTTCATAATACTCCCTACGGAAAGGGACAGAACTAGATTTAAAGCTGCCATTTTGGTTTAGTTTAGAGATGTTACATTACAGAATCGGCACCACTGTCCTGCAAAAATGTTTGTCGGATTACTGGGGGTCCACTGTAGTACTTTTGACAAATGTATACAATCCCAGTATTGACAGTAAAATTACAGCTATTTTAAATGTTTTTATTGATATAAACCCAGAGAAATATGGCTAGGAAAATTGCTAGTTTTACCTAAGTCAAATGCCTTACTGTCAATGTTGAGGTTGAGACAACGACGAGCTCAAATAACAAGTTAGCCCACTACCATCCTAGACTGCATCATCACTTACAATCAGGTGACATCGCAGTCAAGGGCTAACATGTAGTTGATAAAAAAAAATGGTGAAGATAAGGTGTTCCTCACACTGTAGTGGGGCGGGGCGGATAGTGCGGGCGCACGCCGGCCTGCTTGAGCTGCAGTACGATGGAACGTAGACGCGCCACGTCGCGCCCGCGCCGCGGCCCGAAGTCACAAAGCTCAGAGACACGCGCCCACTCGTTGCCCTCCTCCGGGTCGCCCTCGGAGCCCCGCGCGAGCGCTTTCTCCGCGTTCCTGGTTACATTTTAGAATAGGGTATTTATTACTGAACAGTGACGTCATCGAAATTCGACGCACTTTTTTTATTTCAATCAATAGTATAAAATGGTTTTCGAGCATAAAACTAACAAGGTGCTCGTTTGAACAGGGGCTTACCCTGTTCAAACGAGCATCTTGTTACGCCAGACGTTTTAATCTTTGATGTCAAAGAGTAAGTTCTATTTCGAAATGGGCAAAATAGCGACCGTAAAATAATATGCTCCTATGAACTGGAGCTAATTGTAATCTTATGCAATTTGGATGGGCAGAATGAAGAAGTTTAAATAGCTACATAATTCAAAAAATTAAAAAACACGACTGCCCTGCCAAAAACCGAACTAAAATGTTCAAAATCTAAATTAATTTAATTAAAATTAGAATCTTATTCACATTTTTATTAAATGAAATTATTCTGTGAGTCACTGGATATTGAACTATAGTGTTATATATTTTTGGAATCTAGTCATCATTTTCTAGATGATGATTATATAGTTAATCTTATTTTCGTTTTCTTTTTCAAATTTAGTCTTTAATGCGGGCCCATAGTCACCCCATAAATTTTTTTAAAAATTTTACTAGCCTATGTCACCCGGAATAAGCTAGGGATTCTAACGATACCTCATTTATCAAAATCGGTTCAGGCGTATAGAAGTTATGGTGAAATATACAAACTCACATACATACATACATCCATGAACCCTGAAAACAATATACTCCTTTTTTCAGGCATTCGTATAAAAACGAGGAAGGGTACTGATATAAAAACAATCAGAGAACTACTCTGCCAACCCACGGACAAGGAGAAATTTAAAGAACTGACTGCTGCATGCCTGCTGACTGAGGCACACGAAAAAGAAAATACTAACCACGATAATAATATAAACACAGAGGTGTGTTGGTCAATCATGCAGCAATAGAGTAACGGACTGATGTGATTTTCACAATAGTATAAATGAAGAGCGTCGGAACAAAAACCGATAAATCACATTTTCATTTTTTTTTTAAATTGATGTTGATTGGTTGTTTTCCTACAATGCAATGTAGCCTGGTCGAAAGCTGATAAATCCGCTCCAAATCTTTCCGCGAAATAACCGGATCTGAGCATAAACCGATAAATACCGATGACGATCGGAATAAAGACCGAAAAATCCAACTTGGCTTCATTGTTGACTCTTTTGATTCTGTCAAATACCATATATCTATAGATGTGTAGCGCGAATCCTGTCTATGGACATATCAAAAACCGATAAATCCAGTTGGTTTGGTCATTAACCGATATGTCCACTTTGTTTTTTTTATCTCAACAAATACAGAACGCAGAATTTACGTTTCCAAACAGTAATTCCAACATCAATAAATTGATAGATTTTGTTCAATTCCAAATTAAAATTAAACGTGGCCATATTTTGACAATTTCCCACAAAAAACAAAAATGCGATGTATCGGTTTTTGTTCCTGGGCATCAGCTAGTCAATAAATACTATGTACTAATGTTATAAATGCGGAAGTTTGGATGGATGGATGGATGTTTGTCACTCAATCACGCCAGAATGGCTGAACGTTGGAACAGAAATAAATTATAGTCTGGAATAAAACATATCTGCTGGCTGCTTTTTATCCCGAAAATGAAAGAGTTCCCGCGTGAACCCAAAACCTCAAACCACGCGGACAAGTCGCGGGCATCGGCTAGTAAGTATGTCATAATGCTAGAAATGTGTCACAAAATATTCATTCAGAATTATGTTTTAAAAATGGCTATTGGCACATGAATATTAAATTCCCAGTTAAAAAGACATTCAAACAATATTGGACATGACCTATTAAACAACTAAACATTGTCAAAACACCATGATATAACCACCACAAGTTAGTAGCACCTTTGCCAAAAATGGTGTAATTTTTTATGTGTAATATACTCACTTAGCAGACTCCCTGCCAGCATTGAAAAGAAAACATACAAATTAATAAGGCAAATTTACATGCAAATAATATATTTATATGTATAAATATCTACTAGGCATTCTTCTACAACTACAAAACTGCTAGTTTTCTACTTAAATATTTGTAAGCTCAGAAAAAGATAACACGTCTACAGTACCAGGTCTTGAAGGACAAACAAACACACTTTTGCATTTATAATATTTGTATGTATGATACCAAGTATTCCAAGTAATTGTTGCATGGAACTGTGCCAAATCTTTAGCAGAAGACAATATAATTTTAAAAATATTACTGAACCCAAAAAATAGGTTTTGGATATAACTATAAAATCACTATTAGCAAGGTATTAATTGAGAGGGTTGTCCAATTGACTATAGCTCCTTTTAGGGGTTTCACTAACAATCTCTATGCATGTATCTATTTATGCATCTCTATTGATGGCCAGTATAATATTAAGTTTGCCCAGCAGTGGGATGACATAATATAACTAATTGTAAAAAAAAGTACTAAAATAACACTAAATACAGGCTTAAATAAATGAATAATATTAAGTTAGACCTTCATAGAGCACAACTTCAGTTCAGTGGGTTGCACTTGCACACATTACATTTTCTTAACATTTGAGATTTATATTGCAAAGCATAATAATTATCTTTATCATGAGCACAGTAAATGTTACCTGTTTGCAGCCTTGGTCTTGGCAATTTGCTCCTCGTGAGTCTTGTACCAGTCTTCCAGCTCTTTCTTGGCCACTTTCAACATTTCCTGCTTCTTCCTTTCCTCCTCCTCATCTTAGGGAAAAATAATGAATATTCACAATTCAATATAATATAATAAATAATTGTAAGTACTTAAAAAATTTTTTTTTGATGCAGTATCAGAATCCATGCTAATATTTTAAATGCAAAAGTGTGTCTGTTTGTCTGCTATGCTTTCACAACCCATCTGTTCAACCAATTTTGATGAAATTTGGTACAGGGATAGTTTGAATCCCTTGGAGGACATAATATGCAACTTTTTATCCTAGAAAATTAAAGAGTTCCTGTAGTAATCACAAAATCCTAAATCCATGCAGACAAAGTCGCGGGCATCATCTAGTTCCTAACAAAGACTTTAGCCAACCTGAAAAAGGTATTTTAAACACCTTAACATTATGCAGTCATTTAGTGGCTGAATTTTACTCAGGGGTGGTTCACTTACTTACCTTTCTCTTCCAATCTCTTCTTCTGCTCTTCTCTCCATATTTTGATCTTCTCCGGTTCCTCTCTCTCCTGTCTGAACACTGGTGTCACAGCCGGTGCAGGGGCGGGTGCTGGGGCAGAGGTCAGCTCGTCATCCATCAGGCCATTGGCTTCAAATGTAGCTGCACTTGGCACTTCTGTACACAATATTCCAATTGAATTCCAATAAAGATTTCTAATTTTGAATACCCTGTAATCAATTTTTATTATATGCTTGTTTGGTCCATGGAAATGGATATCAAATGATTATTATAATAAGGACAGACCACAGGGTCTACAATAATGATATTTTGTATATAGGTTCTTTATGTGCGCATATCAGAAATTGCAATAGCCAAGTATTTAAAAAACTCATTTTTCTCATTATTAAACAGGTTCTATTTGTAGGACTTGATAAGGTATCTATTCAGAGCTTTAATGCTTTTCGAAAAACAATATATTTTAGTCATAGAAATTATCTTCACTCATAATGAATGACTATTTTAACAATTTAACTAATTATGTAAGCCTCCAGTAGTTGAGGATGCCAGAAGCCTTTGCATAACAGAAGAACAGTTATGATGTTACCTGGTAGTAATGTCTTAGTTGTCCCATGGTTCCACAATGGTAGAGGTACCCACTCTATAACTTCAACAGCAAATTATGGTAATAAATTATTGCTAATTTTGCAACAGAATTGATTGATTACGATGCGCATAGAAGAATTAGGAGGTAAACAAAAACAAAAATCAAAATTACCAACGAAATCATCAAATCCATTAGATGACAGAGTGGCTACGGGGGGTGGAGCACTGGTTTCCAAATCATCCTCGAGGCCAGCTAGCTGGTTCTGTTCGCGGGCTAAGAAGTCTGCAGCAGGGTCCAACTCGGGCTGCACGAAACTATCACCAAAATCATCCATTACGCTTAATTAATTCCAATTGCAAGAGGATTAGGACAAATTGCAAGAGTTGCTGTTGGCTGTTGACGTCCAGAGACAAGACAAGTTAACGTCGTATTAATATATGTTACTTGTCTCTGGTCGGATATCTCGGATCTCAGCTCAATGACCTCTAGATAGACTGATGGTCTGCACGGTCGTGAGACGGACATATTCAAGTACCTACATTATATAATATTGCATTTGAGAGGTATATAATAAAATGTTGCCACATTTATAATACACTCCCAAAGTGGTGACTCCTGTCAGTTTAAGAGAAATAGGGAATAAATAAATAATTAAGTTTTGTTTGACCAACAAAATTTATATTAAATTATATTATATTATACTTATATATTATCACTAAATAATAGTATCACGCGAATGTTTAAATAAATACCTATTTATATAGTTTCATGTATTATTTTATCTGATATTATGTTAAAATCGAAACCATAAAATGTTAGTAACATACCTACATAATAATTTACCGAAACTTTTCTTGATATTTTTCCGTACGTTAAATTGCTATTTGTAGAATGCTAGATGATATAAAACGTAACAAAGTATTACAGAATTAGAAATTATTTATTACATACACATAATATTACAAAGGTGGTAAAAGATAAAAATACAAGTGTATTACCATCGTCATGGCGTGCAATACTTAAAAATAATCAATGTAGCAAATCACGATATTATTTAATTAGATAAATAGGTGAACAATTAAGAAATTTTTGAAATATCGATAATACCTACATATTTTCATATCAACTGAGCCTGAAATTGAAAATGTCATACATTTGGATTAAGTATTATCGATAAATTAATATTAAACACTTGTTAAGAGTCAAAGAAATATTCCAATATAATTATTAAAGTCAACCATGTAAATGTATTAGCATAAACCCAGCATTTAATTTGGCTTGCCATCATTGAAAAATTCATCTCGGCTGTAGATGGCTATAATGTATGTACTTATGCACTTTTACGGAAAATATTAGAATAACGTTAACTTTAATTCACTTTCTCCTAGAATATAACTTTTGACAAACAGAACAATAAATAATAATAAGGCCAGAAAAGTTGGTGGGAAGTGAAATAGGGGTTAAATCATTTCATTCAATTACAGTCAGGCAGACATACACACTTCCGTGTTTATAAGATTAGTATGGATTATTGTAATAAATAATAAAAGAATAATTTAATAATGACCATAATATTTATTCATTTGTGTCGCTTTTACATTTTTACGTTAGGAGAGACAAAAAATCGGCCATGCGCGCTTGCTCGAATGGACGGAATTTTAATTTGGGTCCTGACAACACTTCAAATATACTAATTTTAATAAAGAACTTTTCTTATCAATTTTACTATGAAAATTAGGCCCTATTTCTTTCATTTACTAGGGTAAACATTAGTTACACATGAATTAAGTTACGATAATATAAAGATCCAAAGATTAACGTGTCACTATATTATCAAGATTTTGACCACTTACTTGTGAAATGTAATTTCATCGATTTTCCTGAGTGGACCCCGAGTGATGTCGTCGTCGTCGTCCCCCCCCCCCCCCCCCCTTTTATGATGATGGACACAATCAAGGATATGCGAATAGGGCCGGGGGTCGCCAGGGCGCGCCTGGAGCTGGCGTTGGGCGTGGCAGTATACGGGCCGCCAGTAACACCAGTTGACCGGCACTACCACCTAGCCGGCCGACACGTCCATCATCCCCACCAGAGGGCTTGGCGCCGACGGGATCCTCCAGGGTCCAATCTTCGGTGCCCGCCGCTGGTGGTGTACGCCGCATGAGATGGACTTCTCTCATGAACGAGAATGTCATGCGAGCGTACTACAGGGCGACAGGAGGGGAAACCGGACGGACTGGCTACCGAGCGGCAATGTACCGTGAGTTCCTGCTGCTTGAGCCGACTTTAACTATCACGGAACAAAACCTGGCAGATCGGGCTCGGTATATTCAGCGTTCGAACATCTTTAACGCTACCGAGCTCGAACGGTTAAGACGTCTTAACCGTTCCCGAGGTGACAACTCCAACAACAGAGCAAATCGTCTCTCCAGCGGTGCCTACCCGCGAGGAGATAGTTACCACCTCCCACGATTTGCCTGTTGAAGAAAGCACTGAGGAAACAGTTTCCCTTGATTTAGAGCGGATGAGAAGGATACTAGAAGAGGCGATTTCTGAAACTTAGCCGTGGTACTAAGGAGCTCCTTCTCATCGACTCCGTTGCGGGGCAATCGGTCAAACGCAACTGCCGGAACTGCCGCCGCCTGGATTGATTACAAAAAGGCATTCGACTCGGGATAAGGATACGGCGAGGGATCTGCCAGGGTGACTGTCTGAGTCCACTTTGGTTTTGCCTGTCTCTGTACCCACTCAGCTCACTGCTGGAGAATTCAGGGACGGGCTTTCAGTTTCGGAGAGGAGGGACAAGAGTGCCTCACCTTTTCTACATGGACGACCTCAAACTGCTGGCACCCAATGCTACCCGTCTGCAAGAATTGCTGAATATCACCACTGAGTTCAGTAACTCTATCAGAATGGAGCTTGGGCTGGACAAGTGTGCGGTCTTGCATGTGGTGAGTGGGCAGGTTACTCACTCGGCTGAGATGAATCTCGAGCCATCGAACATCAGGACCCTCTCTGAAGCTGAATCGTACCGGTATCTGGGTATGTCGCAATCGTTAGGGGTAAATGAGGCGGAAATGAAACAGTCTGTTTGCGAGGCCTTTTTTGGCCGTCTGACAAAAATATGCTGTTTCTCACTCTGAGGGGTAGAGAGATGAAATTAAACAGTCAGCTTCTACTTATAATAGTGCCAAACTCATTTTAGGCTGTAGCGATGATAACCTAGTGATTAAGACACCCGATCTCCAGTATGGTGTCCCGTATTAGAAAATTACAGTGTCTATTTAAGTGGTTTTTGGTCCCTTCATTGCAGTTATTGTGTATCATTTTAACTAATTTTTTACAATTGTTTCAGATTCCCAAAATATCATGAATTAAGGCTAAGATGGCTGAATGCTATAAACAGACCTGAGTACAAGCCTACAAAAGGAAGCAGAATATGTAGTCATAATTTCTATGGGAATGACACTCTAAAACCGCCAGCGTCTCAAACATGATGCCTGCCCATTTCTACGTATACCAGTAATAATCTTTACTCAATATTCTTGTTTGTGATGAATAATAAAAACAATAATGTAAACTTCTCAATAGTGCTTTTCTCTAATCCAAATATTAAAATTTTACTATGTCTTTCTTATTGCAGAATTTACCACCTGGGCAACAGGCAATTCCACCCTTGCAAGAATTGAACCTCAATTTGTGTCCAGAAACTAATAACGATGTTTCTCGAAACAGAATACTTCATATTTCAACCTATTGCAGGCTCCAATTTAAGCATAAGTCTCCTCTCGGAATGAAAACGGTTTGGCCATAGTCCACCAAGCTGGCCAACACGGGGGCGTTGCAGCATGATTATATTTTTACTCATTATTTCACCCAGCTAGCGCCCACTACTGAGAAAGACCCTCCTGTTGGAATGCTAAGGGTTCAGCCATAGTCCACTATGCTGGGCAACAAGAGGCCCTCCGATCGTGATTACCATTTTTTTGAAAAACTACTGGGCCGACATAAATGCTGTTTATCGTTTTAGATACGCTTCTTAGAAGTTCTAATCAAAGTTTCAAATTTATGGGCACTATCCTGAGAACTGCAATAAATATTTTTTTAAATCAGTCTATAATTATTATTCAAATTATTATTACGTCATTCAGTGATATTTTTCTATAATATCAATTTATTCAAACTAATCTTATGAAACAGTTTTGTTTGTAAGGTTTACATTGAACGGAGCTTAAGCTGGGGGTTAGGGCTGGTATTATCGATACTTGTATAATCGATATAAAATTATCACAAATAAAATTAATAAATAATTAAACATAATATTTTGAAAACACACTAGTTTACATAAATTACGAATATTTATATTTTATATTCGTATTTTCTAATGAACTAGCTGATGCCCGCAATTACGTCCGCGTGAATTTAGGCTTTTTGGTTCCCTAGGTAACTCTTGAATTTTCCGGAATAAAAACTAGCCGGTATGTTATTCATGACTATAATCTATCTTTGTCCCAAAGGACATGACCAGTAATTGCCCTCCGATTCGGGACAATGCACAGGATTTCCGTTTTTACATTAAGGTTTAAAAATTCAAAACGAAATTATTATGGATTTATTATTTCCAAATAAGGTCAGGGTTCAAATGACAAAAAAAAACAGTACATTTATTGTTTAAATCTTGAGTGTCCGCTTTCCTCTTTAAGCACTACTCCATTTTGACGTTCCATTATATCCATGCCTAATAATAATCTTGTAACCCTACACGAAACCTTAGTCATTATATTATGAATGATTTATTTTTGATCAATTAAGTAGTAATGAAAAGGAAATGTATGTTTTGTTTATAATTATTTTTATTTTTTGACAAGTCTCAAACTTATAGATCGAACAAAGCATTTTGAAATACTGCGTTTAAAGGAACACCCTTTCACATTGCATATGCTGCCATCTGTGGTCGAATAGTTGAACTTGTTAACCAAAAGTAGTGAGCAATACTTAAAAATATTTTCTAGACTCAGTCTTTTGACAGTCTTTTGGTGAAACTTTTTTTGTTCATTTTCGCAGTTTTCCGAGCCTTCAGACTCCTGAAACTTTTTTATCTGAAAACAGTGAAATATTACAATTACAATAATAAAGAAATAATACTTGAAAATATTTTTTTAGACTCGCTCAACACAATAAATTGCACCATCTAGTGTGGGAAAGCAGTCTTTTGGTGAAACTTTTTTTGTTCATTTTCGCAGTTTTCCGAGCCTTCAGACTCCTGAAACTTTTTTATCTGAAAACAGTGAAATATTACAATTACAATAATAAAGAAATCATTGCTGAACATTGATTTTTGACACCTAGGCAAGCTGCCATAGTTCCACCGGTCAAGTCCTTTTATACAGATCAGTTTAGGCATGATAAACAACATCATCCATACGTCCCAACTTCGCGTTTATAATATGTGTTAGTATAGATTTATATTATTAGTTCATGTGAACCTTACAAAAAATGCTGTTTCATAGTATAAGTTGGAAGTCCTAGATATAATGGAAAAAATGTTACTGAATTTAATAAAAGTAGACTGATTTTAAAATTGATTTATTTTAAAAATTTATAAAAATGCATACAGATAGTAAAAAAAACACGATTGCAGCGCAGCGTTGTGGACTTTGACCATAAAATATATCTAAGAACTTTCTCACAAGCTATACATATCCAATGCAAAAAACCGCATCTCAATCGACCCAGAACTTTTTGAGAAAAATGGTAACATTGAAGAATAAAAATCACGATTTCAGCTCAACTTGATGGACTATGGTCCTACATATCTGAGAACCTTCTCAGAAGCTATGTATATCTAATGCAAAAAACCGCATAATTATCGGTCCAGTAGTTTTCCAGGAAAATGGTAACAACAAAGTGCACAAACTAACGCACACCTCTTAGGGCAAACACATATAACGTCTCCGTTCCGTCGTGGGTACAAAAATGATTACTCAGAAATTAAAAAATGGTGTTATAGAGCCGATTAAATGCGAAAATCAAGAAAGAAGGCCTAAAAAGACAATAGTTGCATTTTTAAAAAAAAACCTGTGCATATCCGCGGGCCACTTTAGTGGTCCGCGCAGTGAAGGATTATACTAGTACTTTTATAGTAGTAAATCAGTTATTGATTTTTAATATTGACGTATCGGGGATTGGAGATCGGGTGTCTTAATCACTAGATTATCATCACTAAGTCTAAAATGAGTTTGGCAATATTGTAAGTAGAATCTGACTGTTCAACTTCATCTCTCTACCCGTCAGAGTGAGAAACAGTAAGAGTTATATGAAATTTTAATTTTATCGATATTCAATTTATTTGTAAACAATACAATCCCCGCACTATATATACACTCTATACAAAAACTAATGAAATAATCCAAATTTTTGGGGACAGCGCAATAATTTACGTGTTATGAATTCAGTAAAGAAGAAACTAAGCTATAATTAGTCGAAATAACTTAAAATAGTAGCCACAAAAAGAAAAACTAGACGACTTTGTTACTCACCTATGAAATGAAATTCCTGGGCGTTTTACAATATTATTATTACCACACCCCACAACTGAGCACTTCACCATAGTTGATTACATAAAACTAAGCAAAAATACATGAAAATATTCAAAAAACAGGTAATTATTCACGACTGACACACCGGAAGCACAACTGACGCCATTTATAGTTGACAAAAAATTGACTTCATTGCTAAATTTGATGACGTCATATGACACTTGCGGGACACATTCACGCAATAACATAATATACCTGTCTCGTTCTAATAACGTAGCTTTTAGTAAGTAAGAAAAGTCAAATCATAGTTTTACATCTTTATTAACAAAATGCATCGTATAACTATAATTGAGTAAAATGCAACATATCCTCTCCATAAAAAATCGAAGGTCAAAATCACGGTTTTCCGAGGTTATCTATTCTATGGTCAAAATAGAACCTAGAGCTGGTGTCAAAAAAGCAAAAAAATAGTAACCCTAAAAATTTTATAACAGCAGAAATATCTATATAAAAATCAGATAAAAATGAATATATGCGTGAAAACCAATTGGATACGGTCCAGCCTGATTACCGTTGCTCATCAACAGTGCCGTTACTCATCAACAGTGCCTGAGATCGAGCAGAATGAGCAAGTACTTATCGATGATACGGAAGACCTGCAGGCTAGAGAGGCGGAGATCGAAACGAAGAGAAATAAATCGAGATTATCAGCAGCTCATTATAATTTAGTTAACGGCAAACGGCCCTATGAAGAGCCTCGTTGTTTAGCACATTTAACCGTCAAATATAATAGGAAAATGTACGGCAAGTATGGAATTGCCAGTGGAGTCAATCCAAGTAAGAAATCACTGTTAATCTCCATTGCTGCGGGTCGTGCCTTCTTTATATTAACCATTTAAATGTAGGAGTTTTCTTAGTGGAGACCAGATCCTTTCTACAACTTACTCGAGTGTGTGACTTTTACTTTTAGTTCGTTCATCGTAATAGTTCATCTATCAATTTTTTTAATTAAATAAGCTTTTTAGTTTTATGACTAATTATTAGTATTATACTAAACAAATTAAATTGAGTACTTATTTATGCCAAGTCAATATCCCTACAAAATACTTTCACAGGTCTGTGCTGGCCAACAAAAAAAGAAATTGAAGAGAGTAAGGAATATGAAGCTGTAGCATTCCCCTACACAATCCGGCAGGTGATGGATGCAGCTGCAGAGAAGAGAAGAGAAGAGCAGTTGAGAAACGAACAGAGGGACATAGAAGTAGCCGCTAAGTTTGCGAAGCTGGAGCTGTGGAAGAAGGAACTGAATGATAAGATTGCTAAAAAAGCTGCTGAAGTACAGGCAGCTAAGGTATTATGCTTTTTTTTATGTTTTGGCAAACTGCCTTGCGACATTGAGCAGTGCGGTTGTGAGTGGCGGATTTGTATTTCAGAGCAAGGTATCCATCCCCTGAAGGAATTCCCTATTTGATGAAGAAGATTATGTTGATGAAAATATTTTAAAGTGGGTAACAATGTACACTCTTTGAATTTCATTTCTTGAATTTATTACTTGTATAGTAGTGATGTAATGGTAGTAATTACTATATCTTAAAACTATGAGGGTTGCAAATGCTCCCCGGTCCAAAACAAAGCCATGAACAAAGTCAGCCTGATAATTTCACCAATACCTCTACACATTTATTTTTTGGAGCCCAAGAAAATATAATTGTATTGGGAAAACTGCAGGAAAGCTGTATTGTTGTATGATTGAAGATTTTGTAGTTCTATATCAGTAAGATTGTAAAAACTGTTAGATTATAATCTAACTTGCAAAATTGTAAACTGTCGAAAGATTGTGAACCGTTAAATGTTATGAATGTCAATTTCTGAAATATTCATTGTATTTACTTTTTTTTGTGTCTTTCTTGTAGGTTAGGTTAGGGTTCGACTTAAACAATCAATCTTACAAGTCAAGTCAACAATGTATGTTACAAGACATGTCAAGTGTTCAGCTGCTAAAAATTACATTGGTTGTTGGTTCACGCATATGATTGTGTAACAGACACTTATGCAAAATAATTATGTATTATCATAGCTAAGGAAATACAAGTAGAGATTGTCAGCTCGGCTCATACAGGCCACCAACCGGCTTAATGTTATTTTCATACATTTTGTATAGACTCAATGCCTAAGTCTTAGAGTTAGGACGGAAGAACCTCATGTTAAACAATTACTTTATTATTTAGGTAATGGTTAGGTTAAAAAGTTAGATTTTTCAAATTTCTGATTTCTGAATTTGGTCTGGTCTGGTGGGAGGATTCCGCCGTGTCTAGTTACCACCCTACTGGCAAAAGACGAACTGCCAAGCGATTTATAGTTCCATTGTTGGTTCATTCATTCCCGTACAGACTACAGTAACATGTAGAAACTGCTAAGGCAGTTATATTAAACCCATACCTCTAACAAGTTAGATTGCTACAATCTTATGACTGCATCATCATTTACTATCAGGTGAGAGGGCAGTCAAGGCCTACCTTGTAGTGGAAAAAAATGTGTGTTGAATTATGAGGGGGTTGAATATGCTGTCAAATAGACATTTCTGTTTACACCTGCCTCTTACTTTATTCCACAAAATAATTCCATAATTGGCCTATTAATAACAAGGTGAGCAGTTTTTTTACATAAAATGAACTGTATAGAAAAGAAAAGATAAATGAATTAAAAAGAAATATATTTCATGTTCTTTACAGCAAAAGAAAGAGCGTCTAGTAGAGGAAGTGAGAAGACACTTTGGCTTCACGATCGACCCTAGAGATGAACGTTTCCAGGAAATGTTAGCTAAGAGGGAGAAGGAGCAGAAGAAGTTAGAGAAGCAGGCGCGCATGGAGGCCAAAGAGAAGATGATGATTGCCAAGCTACAGCAGAAGAGCAGTGAGATCAGTGAAAAGAGCTAAGTTTCTATTTTTTAGTTTATGGTTAAGATTTATGGTAGTAATAAAGTGTTAGTTTATTCTGATCTTGATTTCTTATGAACTCTGGCTTAGGGCTTTTTAGGGACATTTCCTAGTGGTCCTACTGTTTGTTCTACTAGTAGGACCACAAGGAATAGGGTGACCTAATCATTTCATACTTTAACTCCAAAGTAGGGCCATGGTACCTATAAGATAAAACTAAGAAATTAAAACAAAGGAATATCAAAAAAACAAATTTTAATCTTGACACAAAAATAACAAATAAAGTCATTACAAAAGATCTTCGATCACGAGTCATCGTCCGAGGAAGAATACATCGCGTCTCTGGGATTGAGGTTAATTCGCTGGGACTGGTACATCACACTACCGCGGCGAGGCGACTTGTATACAGTCTCGATGCAAGGCGGATGGTATACACTGTCGTGGCAAGTCGACTTTGGCGAGTAGACGAGAGTATCGGAGGAATCGCTTACCGCGCTGCTGCACGGACTCTCTGGCAGGGGTTTAGTCTGAAAATTATAATAGGCATGATGACAGTATCCAAGAATCAATAAAATTATGAATTTATCTAATGAAATAGGATTCATGGATTATAAAAAACTTATTTATTTTTCTATTTCGAGTGAGATTGTTATTTATTTTGATAAAATAAAACTATAAAATACAGCAATCCGCCATATTGTATAAAACACCACTGAAGCGAATGACGTCACAATTGTTTTCGAGCTTTGACAATCTCTTTAAGTACAGGTGTTTTAAATGTTTATCAAGTATTTTCGTGTTTTTTTTGTTTCCCAAAGATCATTTCCATAATCTAGTTTTGTTTTACCGAAACCTAAATCAAGAAATAAAAAATCGTTAGCCAGGGATCAAGAATTTACTAAAGCTACTAGCTCTAATTTGCCCAGGATTGATTTGTTGATGCTGGGTGAGTATCTTGCATAAAACAAAGATTTTTGTTCAGCAGAATTTCGCAACGTCAAAACTTCCATGTAAGTACAATAATAACATAATAATTTATAGGTTTTAAACTCGTAAAATCTGCTATTTTATATACTAAGCACTTCATGATAGTTATTAGAGGTTATTTTAATGAAATGTTGTTTTTTAAAACTATATATGAGCGGTGATTGCCTAGTGACTATGACGTCTGCCTCCTATTCGGTGCGTCTGGGGTTCGATTCTTGGCACGCATCTCTAACTTTTTGCAGTTATTTGTGCTATATACAAAACAGCATCACTACATAGCATAAAACAAAGTCGCTTCCCGCTGTCTGTCCCTATGTATGCTTAGATCTTTAAAACTACGCATCAGATTTTGATGCGGTTTTTTTTAATAGATAGAGTGATTCAAGAGCAAGATTTATATGTACTTTTTATCCCGGAAAATTAAGGAGTTCCCGCGGGAACCAAAAAACCTCAATCCACGCGGACGAAGTCGCGGGCATCAGCTAGTATTAGAATAAAGCAAAAACTTACGTCAAGTGATCTTCGCAGAAATAAATAGTAGAATTTAGCCCTATAGCTGTAGGGTCTCGTCGTGCAAGATTAAGCCACTTAGATCGCATTATTTTTTTAAGTGGCGCGTGATTAAATAACTTGTTTGGAGTTAATTTTGATGTGTTATCACACTGGGGGACCGCACACGACTTATACGCTTTAGAATTCATATTATTCACACAAAATATCTAAATTGCTGTACGAAGACTTATTGTTTACTGCACACAGTACAATAGAGTACACTGGTTAAAACAATAGTGACGTCACAAACGACGCCATGACACCGGCGAGCGTTTTGGCGTGAATTTTAAAATTTAAATTTCAAATGCCAATTTTATCTACTAAACCTTATTTTTCTGCTGAAATAAGATATTTTTTCGAAATAGTAGATACTTCCGAACATAATCTGACCATTTTTCAAAATCAGTCATCATGCCTATTGCAAATTGCTTTTAATACACTTGCTCGAAAAATGCACTCACAGAGCCAGTAAGCAGAGTTTGTAAAATTTTCTGCCCGCGTGCTTTTTTATACGACTGCCTGAACAAAAGAAGGAGTATGATTTCAGGGTTCATGTAGGTATGTATGTATGTATGTATGTGAATTTGTATATTCCACCATAACTTCTATACACCTGAACCGATTTAGATAAATGAGGTATCGTTAGAATCCCTAGCTTATTCCGGGTGACACAGGCTAGTAAAATTAAAAAAAAAATGATGGGGTGACCATGGTCCCGTATTAAAGACTAAAGTTGAAAAAAAATATTCGAAAATAAGATTAACTATATAATCATCAACTAGAAAATGATGAGTAGATTCCAAAAATATATAACACTATAGTTCAATATCAAGTGATTCACAAAAAAATATCAATTAATTAAAATATGAATAACATTCTCATTTAACTAGATTGATTTAGATTTTTAACTTTTTAGTTAGTTCTTTGGCAGGGCAGTCGTGTTTTTTAATTTTTTTAATTATTTTACAGAATTGACTGTCCTCATGCAGTAAATTTGCATTTATTTTTGTCCACTTTTAAATAAAAAGTTTTCTTGCAAGAAGGTTAATGTAAAAATATTGATATTGACTTTGTGTGTAGAAAACTTAAAAACTAATAACATTTAGATGTGGATTGATAATGTTAATTCAAGAAATAAAAATTGGTGTTCGTTTGTCTCGCTAAAACTCGAGAACGGCTGGACCGATTTAGCTGACTTTGGTTTTGAAATGGGTTGTAGTCTAGGGAAGGTTTGGCTCGGCTATAGTATACTGCCCGCGGCGGGAGGGGAAGGGGTTGGGGGGGAGGGGATATACCCCCCCTGGAAGTAAGACGTTCCGAATTTTAGTAGTTTCCGAGATATTAATTTTTTTAAATTTTGAGGTTAGGTTTACCGAAATTCTGCTTAACTCTGATAGTTAAGACGGAGAATGGGTAAAAGTGGCTTTGAGGGAGGGAGGGAGTGGGGGGGAGGGGTATAAGTAGTGGGAAAGGGAGGGAAAGAGATTAATTTCTTAATTGGAATGGGCTACGCCAGAAGACTCGCTTCGTCGCCCCTGAATGAATTCAGGACCTCGTACGCGAGCTTCTGGCTTCGCGCTTAAAAAAAAACACTCTACGGGTAGGGCAGACAAGACTGCGTGGAGTAGGGGTGTGCCGATTCGGTTTTGGAGTCCATCACCTG
Source organism: Erebia palarica (assembly GCA_964035005.1). NCBI lineage: Eukaryota > Metazoa > Arthropoda > Insecta > Lepidoptera > Nymphalidae > Erebia > Erebia palarica. The sequence continues at coordinate 18,977,103 of OZ035989.1, forward strand.
CACTACACAAGACGCAGTACTTGTAAGCACAAGTGGCTCATTAGAATCTAACACTTGCACTGGCGAGGAATAACACGCGAAGAGGTGAGCGCAGGTGGCTCATTAGAGTCTAACACTTGCACTTTTCTCGACGAAACGCTAGAAGATGGTGACGACGACGAGGCCTGAGGCTTCGAAGACGCCATGGCAGTCAAACAAAAAAAAAAAATATAAAAATGTTCTCAACTGAAAAGCGCGTAAAACGATGACTCATAGGTTTGAAATTTGAATTCAATATAACATTTGGACACTTTGGCGCCAACGCACGCGTTCCGTTTTTCCAATAATCGGTACACATAAAACTCGCTGTTTTATTCGAATAATAATAAATAACGTCCATGTACAGAAAATATATGCCTAACAAACGCAATGATAGACATTTTTTGTGGTTTGAATATGATTATTACTCGATTATTAACATTTTGTAATACTTTTTATGTTTGGAACGGATTCTATACGTAAAACGAAACTTTAGTACGCCAACTAAACGTCAATGAGTCTGTAATCTATGGCAAATGTCGTAATAAATAGTGAAAAGTGGTGAAAATTTGCGATTTTCAAAAAATTATATCTCGAAAAGTATTGAAATTCGGAGTAAAATATTTTAGTGCGAGGCTTACCTCATCAAGGCCTATCTGTAAAAAAAATATGAACGTCCAACTCAGCGGGCAGTATACTATAGCTGAGCCAAAGGTTTAAACGGTAAGAAAATATGGAAAATTGCGAGGAAGATAGGGCAGGAGAACGTCTGCCGGGCCCACTAGTAAAATATAAATTTCATCTGGTAAGCAGATTAGTGAAGGGCGATCTTACTTGGGATCCTCTACTATTAAGAGCCGCTAAAAATCTCGAAATAAGTATGGGCGTGAGAAACCATTTTCTAGTGAGTACCTACTCGAGTTTTATTTTCAAGTTTTCTCACAAATGTATTGAAAAATATTGTGTGATACACGGGCCTTAAGGTTTCTACATACTCGTAACGATGGTCAGCCCTCGACGACATGAGTAAACTCGTATGTAAAAACCTACTTACCGCTCTTATATCACACTACTTTTTCCGAATCGGTGTAAAAGACCTGATCTGGCACTTCAAACCATCTGTCCCTCACTCACTCATGTGGGCATATGCACTGTGCAGCCAATTCTCTTTCTTAATACTTAAAATATCAACTCACCAAACGAGACTTATTTTAAGACAATTATAAAGCTAATTTTCTCAAACATGCATGGAAATATTGTCATTATTTTCGAAAAAAGAACACGCGAAGTATCGAATTTTCGGACAAAGAAAATCAAATCCATTGCAGGAGCGTTATTTGAATTTGGAACATTACAACGCTCCCGCAATGTTGTATGAAATGGTGTGCTGGGGTTATTAAATACTCTTTGATCGGATCTCTTTTGTCATTCTTGGCATACCATAGTCTCTTTGCTTAGTACAAATTGGTGGATGTATAGCCATAAATGCGTTTGCCTGGCGGCACAGATGATAAAAAAAAAATTGGCGGCAAAGCTGAAAATTCGTCTTGATTTGTTATTTACATACTTAATAAATATAAAGGATATTGTTCCGTCCCCATACAAAGTTCGCCTAAGAACTGTCATAAAACATTGATTACTGGATTCAAATAAATACCTTTTTATACTTGAGAGCAGATTAAAACAACGGACACTTGCTAAGAAATGACTTATTACCAAAATATTTTCAATTTTGAGGTTATTTCAACTTTCATAATCAATCTGCTTGAACAAATAAATACCATCTTTATCCAATTGTAATAGAGCTGTAAACAGTACGTAGATAAGAAAAGATTCGCCGTAGTTCATCAAAAACATTACAGATGGCGTTAGATATATTTAATTATTGTACTTTCAATAGATGGCGTTGCGAGATTCAGAATGCTAGCGAACAGCACTTTAAACTGTTTTTATCTTGTTTCTTACCATACGGATCGAGCGCTCAAGCGGTGGTATTGCATATTATTTTAACCTGAAAGCTATTGATCTGTCTTTAATAATCGATAGACGGAAACGTATAATAATCAATTTAATACCCATTTATTTATTTTGTAATTAATTTGAAGTGTCCGTTGAATTCCAATATTTGAAATAAAAGTTAAAAAATAAGCTAAGAATTACTGTATATTTCAAACACATGTTCATTCTTAGGCGAATTTGGTCAATGTCCTTTAATAATGAGTAAAATGAGTTCCAACGGTTCAGAGAGTGAAATGGAGATTGATTGTACTCCACCAGATTTAAGATAAGAAGCCAAATTGGCAATGGAAAACCTGCTTCCAGCGAAGTCCAAAGAAAAATAAAAATACATGAAAGTATATGAAAATTTTATGAGTTGGAAAAACGAGAAAAAAGTGAACATATTCTCCGAAACAGTATTTTTGGCGTATTTTAATGAGATTGCTGAAACTAATGTCATGTTCAATGAATTGGTCGTTCCGGGGCCGATTACTGTCAACAGATCTATTTTGTCCAAGAATATAGTAACTACGACAAAAAGTTGCTGGACCAAAGTTGTAGAGAATTTAATTTGCAACAAAAAATGTTAACAAATTTTTTTATCCAATAAACAGTTTAAGAGATATATCGTAAAAACCATTTCAACCCCTATTTTCAAGATGGCGGCCGTGGGACAAGAGTGGCGACCCCACAAACTTGGTTTTAACTTTACACTGACCCCCCCGACACATAAAAAAAATAAAATTGCGTCCTCTAAAAAACGCAACCCCAAATGTAACTTTTCAATGGACTATTTCTTATTTATAGTATTTGATTAACTTACCCTTCTACTATCTTTCTGTGCTGCAATCACTTCTTTTAAATTACACTGGTCGTCACCGTGAGCATTCATCGAGTCACCCATTTGTCTCTCGATCATTTCAGGCTTCTGAAAAAAAAACAAATATTTAATACAAATTAAGTTGTGGCAAAATTATTATCATCTTATATTGAGATCGTGTGTGTATATTGAGATTCTTAAATTCAACGGAATCGACTTGACTTTAAATTAACCAAAATGTAGATATTCATTCGAAGATTATTGATCCTGCTCACGCCTACTGAGTGAATACACGGTCCCTTGACGAACCCTAGCTTTGCTCGAGTACGATTTCTGAAAATACTTTCTTTTGAGGAATTACGTTATACATATACTTAAAGAAAACTTTGATACAATATATAATCTAGGTTCTAGATCCATTGGCAAGAGTGTTGATGTTTTTTTTTTCTTTTACAATCATCTAAGTTGCTTGTCTGCACTGTATTCATTACCTAGTTTTTTGTCGGTAAAGGTTCGACACCGATAGTGCTCCCCCTCCAGATTGTGTAAGGAAATCTTAATCATTAATTGTCAAACGGATAATCCGACCTGTTTATGAAGTTCCATGGATGACTGCACGTCAAAAAGCATGTAATGAACTCCTGAAACAGTTCGAGTATTAAAAAATTAAGGCGTTAATACAATTTTAACAAAATAATTACCATTTCATTCTTCACAATATGCTGCTTATCGCCGAGCAAATGTGCGGACTTGGTCATCTTCTTCACCTTCACATTTTCTATCAGCTTCAAGTGCGTGCTTTGCGCTTTCTTGGGCACTATCTGCACGCGCAAATCTCTGCTCTCTATTTGTTCTACTTCAGTTATTTCTACCGGTTCTATTCCCTCTTTCTGTTCTGCTATGTCCTCTTTCAAATCCTCACCGAGACACTGACTGTAAGTTATTTGCTGTTAAACGGTGTGTTAAAGCTTTTGAAGAATATAATACCAAAGAACTTTTGAAGAATTAGATTATCTAAACGAAACAGATGACTCTCTTCACACACGAAGAGAACACTTTCGTTGCAAAGCTCTATGTGTAATCTTAATTGCCGGGTACTGTACTTGTACCTTTAAAGGCTCTATAACTATTGGAAATTATTTTTGTTTACAAAAATAAACCATTGCAGTATTTTAACATAGCAGTTGTCTCACCCCTGACACTGGTTGTTCTTAATAAATGCGTAGATGTCTTTGAAAGCCTCCTGAATGTAGGACAGAGTGTTCTGGTCGATCGGCACCGAACTCGTAGAACCAGAGCTGGTGGACAAACCTCCTGACCTGGAGCTTGCCTGGAACGACTGCTCTGAACCTGGAAACCATTTATCTGTTGGAATTTTTTCACTATTATTGGAGCTACAACCTCACGGCGGAGCATACTTTTAATGGATTTCTTAAACTTGTGTAAAAATAGGTTGGTGGAATTTTGATATAGAATAGAATGGGCGGATAGAGATCAGGCTTAGAACAAATAAATTTTTTGGCTCGATCCCAAAACCTCATATCACCTAGCTAGCCTTAGGTCTACCAAAAAAGCTTATTAGACTGTTGAATATTATGTTAATGATAAAATGGTCTCCACCAAGATAAAATAGAGATTGACTCGTTCCAGCAATACTTAAGACTACGGTTGCTTATGTATTTACACATTGATTGTATTTTTTTTTTAAAGATCACCCACCTTGTTCTCGGTAGTAATGGCATTCCGAACCAGTGGTAGATTCTCTTGACGATTCAAAAGTACTATTTAAGGTTTATTTGAATAAAAATATGAGTTTGAGTTTGAATTGTATGTATGGCGATGAGGCGGTGTGCGTTACTGGAGGAGGGCACTACTGCCGCAGCTGCATCTGCTGCTGCTTGAGCGCGCGCATCTGCTGTACGAGCCGCTCGTTCAGCTCCTGTATGGCGATGAGGCTGTGTATGTATAGAGGCGGTGTATGTTACTGGAGGAGGGCGACTTCTGCCACAGCTGCATCTGCTGCTGCTGGAGCGCGCGCATTTGCTGCACGAGCCGCTCGTTCAGCTCCTGTATGGCGATGAGGCGGTGTATGTATAGAGGCGGTGTGTGTTACTGGAGGAGGGCGACTTCTGCCACAGTTGCATCTGCTGCTGCTTGAGCGTGCGCATCTGCTGCACGAGCCGCTCGTTCAGCTCTTCTAGCTGTCGCCGGTGCGACGTCTCGTCTTGCAGCTGCTCCTCCAAAGCCTCGGCGTAGTCCCTGACAAAATACATTACATGTCTGTAACTTCCACCGCCGTCCATGTAAAACCTTGTTTTAGTAGTTTTTAAACTTCCTCAAGAACCGGAGAGTGAGTTTTAATTTAAAATGAAAAAGTTTCGGAGAGGGATTTCGGGAGATACTGCTGAATTGATATCGTGGGCTCTTCAAATTAAGGACCAGGCCTTAATAATAGTTCCTTGGTTACTTGGTTAGCATATTACTTACATCTAGTTTTCTAATAATTGTACGAAACCGAAATATTGAAACTGGCACTTACTTCTCCTTCTTCACTATATTGGCTTTGGTGTTACATTTATTAGGTGCATTTCTAACATTAGACGCTCCTCGCTCTTTGCTTTTTGCATTCCTGTAATCGTCAACACCATAATTGTCATCAAAACATTTTTCATAACAATCGAATGAAATCAAAATAGAATCAATCGAATCTAACTCACTTGGAAGCGACTGCTTTTATCCTTCCCTCACTCGAGGAGTTACTAAGTACACCGATCCAAGAATACTGAAATTTTTTTACAAAAGTTACAGTACATCAAGGGAATTTCGGTTTTAAAAGACATTTATTTTCTAGAATAAAAATTTAAACCTAACTTCAATAAAGCCTCTTTTCTCTTGACTGGGATATGTCGCGGGAAAATTTTAAGCTTTTATAAGCACTATGAAATGGTCCAGACATTTATTATTTAAAAGTCAACGAAAGTAAATAACGCAGAGAAATAAGAAAATAGGCAGCTATTTTTCTGCGTTATTTAGTTTCTCAGTATACTCTAAAATGTCAGGACTAAAAGTAATAAACAGTTTAATTACTTGTCCGCCGATTCCCCGTTCGTTCTCCCGTAGTGCACACCGGATCTTGGAGAGAGACTCGCTCGATAGAGGGTTATGCCTCAAGTCCAGGACTACCAGAGTAGTGTTTGACGTCATCATCTGCAGCACGGCCGAAGCGCAGTCCTCCGTCAGTCCACAGTTTTGGATATCTAGTGCTAAAGAAAAAGTGTACTTACGTCAAATTAATATTATGCAAGCCGATGCCCGCTTGGCCACCTAGGTGTTTTTGCATCTAAGGCGATTCATTTATATAATATTGTTAGAGTTTAGGCACCTAGCTTAGTATTAATTTTTAGATTTAATAATTTTAGGTTTAGGGTTATAATGTAAGGAGTTTCGATGGATGCAGTTTGGCACCAATGTTTTATAAATGAATAAATGTGTCACTCAAACATTTCACGCAAATTGATGATTGAGTAACATGGATATTGATTGACATCCATCCGTCCATCCAAACATTAGCATTTTATGATATTAGTACCTACCTATAGATAAGTATTAATTCGAAAAAGGTGTCAAAAAATAAGCAGCCCACAAATCCTTCAAATATGAGATGCCTGTCTTCAGACACTTTAGGGCTTGTTACCAGCGCGGATAACTGCTAGAGACTCGAAAAATAAGAAACTCGAATAAAGCACTGCTTCAGAACTAGAGATCAGTCCACTCCCCTATTTAACTGAAGACATTCAAATATTCTGGATCTTTCGATGTAGAATTTTGGAGGCGATCTCCTTACGTTTTATTAAACACATAGTATCTCGAAAACATTCTTGATACTAGGCAAAAATGGATAGAATACTCGTACCTTTTATCCACAAATCATCAGCCAGGACGTCCAGCAATTTTTTGACGCCCGCGTCTCCCAGTTGTTGATTCCCACATAAGGTGATCCTCCTCAAGCCGGCCATCGTGTCTAAGTCCGGCAGCCGATAGCGCAGCGTGTGCACCCAGTTTTCACTGTAGCGATGGATTTTTTGATACTGTTCGAAACATAGATTTTTTATTGAACTGCCAAAGATAAGTTGGTCTCGGTTGTGATCACTGTACATTATACAACTTAAAAGCTCGGGGTGAAGACAATATAATATAACATATTTCTTTGTCTTTGAATTGGTAAAACTCGCCTTGTCTTAACAGTGTGACCCCCAATTTTCAGGTTTAGTGTGAACATTTCTTGCAGATCATGCTAGGGATTCGGTATCCCCTCTTAAGTACAGCGTCGTCGTCATTGTAGTCGGTCTGTTCTCCAGTGCGTGGTCATTCTAGTACCTTGGAACCCCAATATATTTCCTTTCTTCGAACTATGTGCCTCGCCCATTGCTACTTAGCAAATAATATAGCTTAATACTATGAGGAAATTTAAAGAAATAATTTGAATACCTTAATTAAATCAGCTATGTATCCAGCTCCGAGTGGTGTAATTTCACAGCCACTTAGGTCCATAGTGAGAATGTTAGGCAGACACTTGACCGCTTTGCAAATCGCTAAACAGCCCGCGTCGCCAATCAAGCACCTTGGTAAGTAAAGATGTTGGAGAGAACTGTTTCTTAGCAATACCTGCAAGAAAGCCTCCTGAAGTGTATATATTTGTGATTTAGATCATCCATCCATCCATCCATCAGCCTGTCCACTGCTGGACATAGGCCTTTTCGAGATTTAGATAAATTAATATTATTTCAAACAGGTGGTAGAGTCCCGAGTCCTAACATAATACCATAAGTGGACGTGAAATAAACATTTCATTTCATTTTCAACTATTTCATTTGTACAACCTACCAATACTTCAGAAAAAAGATTCATACATTCTAAGGAAGAGGAGAAGAATTCTTCAAGGACGCAAAAGCAGAGTAAACTTGGAAAACAAATTTAAGACATTTTTATCGACCTTTAATTTGATTTTCTAGATATATGTATCTTTATTTATTTCAGATATCAAGTTACGTCCCTTCTAGCCTTTTTCAACCATTGAGACCTCAGTAGCATGTGATTTTTCTTTCAAAGACATTTTTCAAAGCACGTCACAAATGTATACCTCACTCAAAGGATTCAGATAGGGTATCTTCAGGGGCAACCCCTCGAGCTGAAGCGACGTCAGCAGCGTGGAGTTGGAGAGTAGCTGCGACATCGCTTCCAACAGGTTGCTTAGCATGAAGTTTGTGAGGATGACAGATCGCTTGTTCACCGTTTTCGCAAGCCGCTCGCAGTCTATGTGTTCTAACACTAAATTGTACAAATTATATTTAGTAACTATTTAAGATTAACCAAACATGTTTAGTTGGCTTCAGGGAAGAATTACGAGTCAGGGAAGAAGAGAAGATTTAAAACCAGGGCAGTTGGTAATTTATCGAGCTATTTGTGCTAAGTGTGGCGCGTCAGTAGGGGATTCTGCTCCGCCACGCGAATGCTTCGTCACAAAACTTTTGCTTTGCAAATTTTATTTGCAAATACTGCCTACTAGCGCGTAACACTAACCCCTTTCTCAAAATTTTAAATTTATGCTCAATTTGTATGATAATGGCCGTAAACAAAAACTGATCTCCCACAATGTTTCATGATGACTCCTACCCCTTTGCTAATAGAGTTCATTTTACCCGTAGCCAAAGTTGAAAAGCGAGAGCTGTAAAGCCCAAGCTATCTGATCTTTGCCTAGCGCAGGCAAGATGTGGTTCCAAATAAATAATATGTGGTCTAGGTAGTCCTGAATGTCAATTCTGCTCTCTGCTTGTCCGGAAATCGTGTACCTACCAATTATCCCTGAATCGATTTTGATGGCTGTTTTTATTCTATTTAAGGGTTTGTAACCTTTTTTAATGCGAAGATACGACAAGTGGAAAAGCAGGCTTAGGATTTTGCCTAAAACATACGTTGCATTTATGAATGCTATGGCCTACCACACGACGAGCGGATAGTATCCTGGTACCCTACCAATTTAAACGGGTAAAGTATTTGAAGTTGACATGGCAGACAAAACTCCTCAATAGGATATGGCTATTTAGAAAACTGTATAAACTAATGAAACGTTGGCATGAGAACACAAAATCTTACCAGTTTTGACTTGTTGACGACATCTTATAGAAACCGAATGCAAACTCAGGTCACAACTCAGTGCGTTCAAGATGGGCGGCCAATCCACGTATTTGATCCTGTCCACGCAGAAATCTAGAACCGTCCCGTTACCAGAGGGAACCACGTTGTTTATCGGAGTCAAATTCTGGAGCTTGCAACATTTCAAATAGCATTGGGTGAATATACGACTGTTTTTACTGTCACCTTTGCCGACCATATCTTAAAAAAGTAAATATATCCTCGAAAAAATCATCCGGTCGCTCTGAACGGCACAATTTTAATATAAATTGCACAATTTGATATTTTTTATTCGATAACAATTAGTTTAAAGTATATGATTGCTCTAAAAATGCAGTGACAAGACTCCTTTTTCGGAATTGGAATCGATTTGACAATGACAACAATGTCAAATTAAATTTTTTTCAAGTGCTTATTGCACTATTGGGAAAGTTTTCTTTACTTGGAGCATTGGTTGATTTATCTGAGTTTCTACTTTTATTTTGACTCTTCTTGCCTAAGTGTCGGTGTATATCTAGTTATGCACAGCGCAGAGTATTTTCACTGCCAAACTTCGACTTTGCAAGCGTTGAATTATACTAACAAATATCAATAGACAAAACCCAGTATAAAGTGTCGTCTCGGGGAAGAGTGTGTCTGTTGATTTCGATATTATTTAAACTTTAACCAAGTCGATAATTGTTTGGCAGTGGGAAAACCTATGCGCTGCGCATCGTTATAATATTATATGCGCTAACTGTAACGGTGTGTCTCCACTTAACCAAAGCATTGCTCCTTAAGAAGTTTTCAGTAGATCAATCTGAGATGACTTATACTGAATACCTATTTTTATGATGTTTCAGTTCCCAGGGCTTAACAATATCTATTTCCTTCAAGGTAAATCTAGATGAGAGGCACATACTACTAACTAGATAGGAGATATAATGAAAATGCAAGTTCTTTTAGAAAATTTTATTTCAAAATATACTTGTGACTTTCTTTTACAACAATAATATAACTGTGGCAACACTTTCATCAGGTAGTAGGTGAGACTGTTACACTGAGAAAATACCGAATATTTAGTTAACAATTTATATACTATCCTTTATGTCATAATTTCTTTCAAAAAGCGACGTTAATTCAAAAGTTAGTTAGTCTAAATTTTTGTAATTTTTTCGGAAGATCGTAAAACAGACTAATGTTTATAAAATTAAATAATAATATTTTTTTAAAATTAAGCTAAAGATACATTCACATTCAACTGTGATGAACCAGGGATGTCCGCGAGCCAGAGTGTATATTATAGTCTAGTATACTTAACTATTATGACTGTTCTTGAAATCCATACTAGCCAAACCATGGCCCTGTCACATTCCTGGAGAATGCACGGTCGTATGTGGACAAACCCTAATTATATGTTGCCACATTAAAATATAACTTTTGCTAAAATTACACCTTCTGTTAGGTTAAATATAAACTGAATACTTATAAAAATAACTTCTAAGTAAAATAACTTGGTAATGTTGACATAGATAAGGTAACAATAATAATTTCAAAATATCTTATATTTTAAAATTCAAAAACAAAAAAAAAATAGTCATGTAGGTACATCTTAAAATCAATTTTGTTTTGCAATTGACAGTTTATTTTAAAGATTCTTGTACACATTGGCCTTAAGTACCCAACACATAAAACCACAGCCAATATGCCTCCACGTCTGACATAAGACTTATGTCGGTTTTTTTTCTGAGTTTTGTAACAGCGTTTACCCATTGGTCATCGTGTAGAGAACCCTTTAAAAGTGATATAAAAACAAAGAACTGGCTTTTAAATTATTAAAACAAAAACAAGTAACTTCTGAAAATGTTAACATTTATTTAATTATAACTTTCTCATTTCCTAATAATACTAGATGATGCCCGCGGCTTAGTCCAAGTTAGTTAAGTTGTTTTATTCCCGCGGGGACTCGAATTTTCCAGGATGAAAAACATCATACGTCCTAGCCCAGGATGCACCACCTATACCAATTTCATCAAAATCGATTTAAAAGATGGGTCGTTTAACCGTAGCATATAGACAGATAGATAGACACATCATCTTTCTGTTACACGGCCCTTCCGCTAAGCTGGTTTTGACGAAATTTGGTAATGAAATAGAGGATTCCGGAGACAGATAAGGGCTACTATTTATGCCGGAATTGAAGGTTTCCACGGGATTTTTAAAAAACCCAAATCCTCGCTGCCAAAGTCGCGAGCATCGTCTAATTTTCTTTTTAACCTTTTAAAAATAATATTTAAGTAAACCTTAAATTAAAATATTATTCATGATATTTTTAACACAGTTCTTTAATTTTAATCTAAAAAAATTTAAAACAGAGAGCTATGAACTGGTTTATTTATAACATGTATTTTGTCACAGTCACTGTATAAGGTATAATTTATTGGTCTAGATATTATATATATTATTGGTCTACAGTCTAGATGATTATTTGATTATACAGAGTTTTAGAGAATATATTAATTTGATTAATTCTTATAGGAGGATATGAATGCGGCGGAGGTTTTTTTTTTTAAATCTACAATTGGGTATTTGACTTGACATTTAAAAAAACAAGCTTTTTTCGCCCGCCATATTGAATTTAGTGGACGCCATTTTATTCTACGTATTTTTCTCAACAAACTCTTAATTTATACTTATTGCATGGGGGTGCATAAAAAAGACTAGTCCGCCATATTGGATTTAGAATGACGTCACTTAGCTAACCATTCATTGTCAACCAAACGTTTATGTGTATGCAAAATTTCAGTTTGATTTTTCGGTTGCCTTGCAAGTTAAATAAAAGCTTGTAAAAAGTTAAACAATTAGTGGCGTCTCGTTAAAACGCGCTTTGCACGGTGGATCGGACGTTGTTTGTTGTTGTTTTTATTTATTTATCTATAGACACCCAACAGGTTACAACACAATAACAGGAAAAATATAGCTAGTAACACGAAGTTATGATGAATTCGCGATAATGTATAATAATAAATGAAAAGCTAAGAACGTGTTAAGTTTCATCATGGCTTTGTCCTACGTGAGCGACAAACACGACAATGCGAATCGATACGATGCGACGTGACAGTATCAAACACTAACTGACCATTCCATTGGTCTACATTGTTGGGTAGTTAATTTTTCTATTTTTTTATATTCATATCGCGTTGCGTCGCGACGCATTCGTCGCTCATCTACTCGGGTATCGGCCCTGGTTTCTGCGATTTGTTTGGCTCACCTATACTTTAAGAAAAACCAGATTATAAGGCAAAATGTTCATAAAGACAACTGTATTTTTCTAATTTAGTTAAATTTATAAGGAATTTTCATGTCATCTACACCATGTACTTATAGTAAAAAAATCCTTTTAATAACATGTAACATAGTCGTTTTAGTCCTACTTTAGTATCTATATAGGCTTTACAACTTAACGTAAAAAATCTTTTAACCTATATAAATAGTATAAAAATATTTAATATATCCATCATCAGTCCTCAGGTACCCAAGACAATATATATATGTCACCGTAAGATTGACCGTTATCCGTTAGATTATAATCTAACTCGCGAAATTGCAAACTGTCGAAAGATTACAATTTAACGCATTATTTTTCGGTTGATTGTAATCTGTTAGGTATATTAACCCGATAGGACCTAAGTGGGCATAGGCCTGGCCTGCGGCTGGGCACTACCTGATTATTTATGTCGAACCCTAACCTAACCTACAAGAAACAGACGAGAAAACGTAAATACTATGAATATTTCTAAAATTGACACTCAGAACATTGAACGGTTCACAATCTTTCGACAGTTTATAATTTCGCGAGTTAGATTATAATCAAACGGCTTTTACAATCTTACGGTGACATATATATTACATAGAAAAAAATAAAATAAAAATATTTTTCATTGACAAAAGTTTCACGTTTTTTTGAAAATTCAATTCACGTGGTTGTAATGTCACCGCTAATGTGCATAAACCCGTAAGTACGCAGGCTATCTGTAAGTTATGAATGAGCAAAATGAGCGTGTAACTTTTGTTTTATTAACCTATAATATAACGTCCTAACTACTATCTCTTTCTAAAGCGACGGTTTACAATAATATTTTTCCAAATCCGGCAACAGATATTAATTATTAAAACAGTTGATTTATTTTTGTCCCATATAAATCGGAAAAAATCGATATGACATTGGAGAATTCGAAGGGGTAGGTGCAATGGGGATAGGTATACACTGACAAATGGGCATAAATCCTGTATTCTTCCATTAAAAATATTTCTATATAGATGTTCTAATATAGTTTTCCAATTTTTATTCTCTATTTTTAATACGCGTCAATGATTAGAAAGAGATAATATTTAGTAATAAAATAATATTTTATCTAACATGACAAACATTTGTCCCTTTCACACACTCGTCATACATACCTATCTTTTTTGTTTGTCTTATTTTTTACTTTTTAGGCTAATAGATACACCAAAAACCCACCGTTTACAACTTTTTTAAGAAGGTCGCTGGCTGACCGAATTTAAGTCGATTCAGTCTAAAAAAAGAAACCTTAATTTAAAGGGTATGATAATTATATAGACCCATAAACATCTCGTTGAAACTCCGTGTTTTGTTCCATTTCCAAGTCATAGCTGATTTCAAAATCAACGTACATTTTCATACGCTTTAATATTCGTCCCTTTCACTTCTAAGTCGTTAGAACGAGATAGCTTTGAAGAAATCTTTGGAGTAAGTCAGACGCGCGTTGCGATTTCCCTGTCTATTCTGTCTTTCATCCCTCTCATTCTAAGGCTGTTAGAACGAGAGACAGCCATTCCCTTTAAGTAACAAAACCAATGGGCATTATTGAGTCCGTTACTTATTGCCAATCTCATCCAACCAGCCTATCATTCCTTCCTTTTACTCCAAAGAATTTAGAAAGTGACAGCCATATCAAACTCTTATTTGAATCTTTGGAGAAAGAACTGCTACTTATTCTTCTAACGCGCGGTGCGACACCCCTGTATCTGTCATTCGTCCCTCTCATTTCAAGATTGTAAGAAAGAGACAACTATTCCGCATAAGTGACGTAAGACTGTTGTCTATCCGACTCGGGCTGGTCGCCATCGCTAAAGGAGTCGTTGGACAAAGACTGCCGCCTCGTCCATTCGCTTTCGGGATCAGAGAATATGTTGCGTTCTAGTTCATCTTCTTCAGCTTCTAAGTCCAACTCATCTGTAATGAATAAAATACTCTATTAGGTGCACTGTTATACAAAACTTTCAAGCATTTAACTGACAGGAATGAGGACGTGCCCCCCTTGGAGTAAATAATTTAAGAGTACTTATAGTCCCACAAACTTATCTGACCCCGTGGCCAGAATTGAAAATATGTAATTTAAACGCCTGTTTAGTTTCTGTTTTTATTTTATTTTTCATATATACCTAATACTACTAGCGACGCTGTCACCGTGGACTATACTTAGTTTAAATAGTGACAATAAACAAACTTTATTAAGACATAGAATTCCTTTCGTATTGGTAATAGGTGTACGAAAATAAAACTACTGAGTTGGTACTTGGTGTCCCTCTCAAACCTATGACCAGACTGCCATAGATGAAAATAGTATAGATAGAGGGATAATATGTACATTGTCCGATGCAGACTTTAATCTTACAATTGATAATAGACTATTCAACAGTGGTTCAGGTTCTCAGCAAACAATTCAGATGCTAAATATAAAACTTATTGACTTCAGTCTCAGTTGTTGCGACATTGTCCGCGTCCATCACGTCGTATATCTGAGACATCTTCAACTGCCCCTAGACAGAGACACACGCACCATCGTCAGCAATCAGTTCCACGGACCAGCCGTTGTCGAACTCCAGATGCTTGTTAACATCGCGCTCCATGGGCGACTGCACTGCGTCCGTGTCCGCGTCCGTCACGTCATATATCTCCGTCACCTTTCTTCATTTTCCCCTAGACAGAGACACACTCACCATCTTCAGCAATCAGTTCCGCAGACCAGTCGTTGTCAAACTCCAGCTGCTTGTTGACATCGCGCTCCGTGGGCGACTGCACTGCGTCCGTGTCCGCGTCCGTCACGTCATATATCTCCGTTATCTTCATCTGTTAACAAAGAGATATAGATACGTAACTAGGATACCTAGATTCGTACAGGGGCCTCCAAAATCAATCATTATCTCATATCATTATCTTTTGCCATCCATACTAATCCATTAATAGGCTTCGCCCTGGTATATTTAAGTTTTTTAAAACACCCGTGGGATTTTTTTTGTCTGGGTAAAAAGGCTATACGTTCCCAATTTCGTCAGCATTGGTTGAGCCAATGGAACGAAACAGATAAACGAACAGACATAATATACTATGTAATATTTAGATTAAGTGTAAATAGCAAATTGCCCCGATATTTATATTTCGGCGTCGTTGAATGTCGCGTTTCGCGTTTTGATGAGTTTAATAAAAAGTACAATCTCTCAACTAACCTAACCTACTCGTAGCAATTACATAAAGTTACAGTGTCACATAAGTGACAAAGATACGTGAAAACGAACGTGTAAACACATTTACCCCCTTAAGCTTGTTATTGCCACAGTCATGTTAGTCATCTTTCAGTGAAAACAATAAAATAGGTATATTCGTATCGAATAACAACAAATTGGTCGCAGTAGCGTTGGTTCACATGATGCAATTATGATTAAACGCGTATCGAGCAATGTGTGATAGTGACTCATCTGTGCAGAGGACTACCGTTTTTATGCTCACTAGTTGTATAGCTGTAAGGTCCTAAGTATGAGTACATTCCAAAAATATATAACACTATAGTTCAATACATAGTGATTCACAAAAAAATATTATTTAATAAAAAATGTGAATAACATTCCAAAGGCTATATATGCCAATCGCTTCTTATGGAGGTAAACTCCAAAAATAATATAGCAGGGCAGTCGTATTTTTTAATTCGTTAAATTAATTTACTAATTAATAAAAAAAATAACAGTAAAAATATTTCAAATATAAACCTTAAAACTAAGGCATTAAAGTTTAATTACGAATGTAGTACTTAAGACCTTTTGTCTTAAGAAGAATGGTGTCGATCACGCATACTCCACATTTTTACCCCTACCAAAAAGTGCTAAACGCGCCTAAAGAAGATTTCACTTCAAAAATACTTTTGTAAATAGACATTACATTACAAGCACAGAGCACTGACATTCATTGACACGTATCTTACATTCTTATATACTATCCATACTATTCATAATTATTATAAATGCAAAAGTGTGTCTGCTACGCTTGAATGGCCCATATTTTCAACCGATATTTTTTTATTATTTTATTGCGAAAAACTAAGGAGTTCCCGCGGGAATCGAAAAAACTTAATCCACGCGGACGAAGTCGCGGGCATCATCTAGTCTTCCATAATTAATTCGGTATTGCAAAATATTCACAACATTAATGAATGAAATAATTAGACCCGCGATAAAGGCCCAGTGATAATATTGGACATTTCGGAGACCTCACACTACACAAGCGCTTCTAGCGGCGAATTTAAACGCCCCCATGGTCGTAAATTAGTGCCCATATCAGAAATGAGGAGAACCAGAGTTCCCGGCGTAGCTCGAAGAGTCGCGAAGTTGAAGAGGCAACGGGCAGTGCACATAGTTCGGAAAACCCACAGACGTTGAGGTTCCAAGGTGCTGGAATGTAGGCCCCCCACTGGAAAGCGTAGCATCGGCAGACCTCCCCACTATAACAATCAGCAAGATAAATGGCATCAGGCGAGTCGCGGGGAGCCGCTGGATCCAGGCGGCTTAAGAGACCTATGTCCAGCAGTGGAGGTCTATCGGTTGATGATTAGGAAGCTCAACTAACCGGATTTTTGCCGTTGGCAACTGTAGACTTTCACTATTATTGTAGGGAGATTATATAGTAGGCTAAATATTATGTGGCAACGTAGTTAATACAAGTCCTGAATTTTACTAGAGAATCTCTAGTGACAGCTGAGAGTGCAATATAGCGGTAGTTAAAAAATAGGAAGGGTATCCCCAAATATGCTAAAAAAAGTTAAAGTATGGAAGGATGAAGGGAAGGTCGTCCAAATCGTGATCGTGCTATCCCCAAATATGCTAAAAAAAGTTAAAGTATGGAAGGATGAAGGGAAGGTCGTCCAAATCGTGATCGTCTGTGATTGTTATGCAATTGTTTGTAACTGGGATCGTAAATACCCATTAAAGTACTCGAAGCTTGTAAACAAAGGCGGGCCGACAAAGAAGCCGCTATCGATGCAGTGCGAAAGTACGTCAGTACTATTATATTATTCTGTGGCGAAAGGTTGAGTTAATCACGGCAGTACGTGGATAAAAACAAGGTATCAAAGCAAAAATACATAACACGTTTTGTTTAGTACAATGTGATACTAATAAGACTATAAATTGTTACTTATTTTTTTATGTTTAAAAGCATCGATGTTTATAATGAAATCTTGGTCAAATCAGTATTATTTCCGTATTAGGTATAAATGGTCTGTCACCTTTTCACGGCCCATAAGTCTAACCGATCTTAAATTTGGACCTTGCAATTGCTTGGAAATTTGCATCCCGATCCTGAATCGTAGGAAACTAAGGTGGGGCATCAAAAAAAAATAATATGCTCGAAGAAAATAATGGAGAATAATAGGACGTCCCATAGGACGTTATGTAAATTTGACTTCATGTGATATTCAACGATCTGATCGAACTGTTAATCTAAGAGAATAGTAAAGGTATCTACTATTCTCTAACAATTTACAATTTAAATATCTTATATTTATATTTAACCTAAAAAAACTTCAAAATAAAATAAACATTACCGAGATAACCTTTTATTTTGTTATGACAACAAAAATACTCATTTAACATTAATTTTGTAATAAAAAACGCTTTAATATTATAAATATTATTAAGAGGTACAATCTAAAAGCATATTATTGCTTGCATATATATGCTTTTATAATCCAAAACAATGGTTTTATCAATTTTTTATTTACGTCATGATACTAAATTAATCTTGAATTATTATAAGTTACAATGAAAACACTTGACAATACCTAAATAATCATAATTAAAAAAAATTAATAACTACTGCCCTGCCAAAAAACGAACTAAAAAGTTAAAAATTTAAATTAATCTAGTTAAATTAGAATCTTATTCACATATTTATTGAATGATATTTTTTGTCAATCACTGGTTATTGAACTATAGTGTTATATATTTTTGGAATCTACTCATCATTTTCTAGATGATGATTATATACTTAATCTTATTTTCGATTTTTTTTCAAATTTAGTCTTTAATGCGGGACCATGGTCACCCCATCATTTTTTTTAAATATTACTAGCCTGTCACCGGAATAAGCTAGGGATTCTAACGATACCTCATTTATCAAAATCGGTTCAGGCGTATAGAAGTTATGGTGGAATATACAAACTCACATACATACATGAACCCTGAAAACAATATACCTACTCCTTTTTTCAGGCAGTCGTATAAAAAGAGCAACCGTTTATCCGTTGATAACCGTTAACCGTGATAACCCTATCAATATAATATGACATTATAGCACGTCCTCTGAAATATGTATCACATTATACCCCCTATTTTGATAATCTAATTGCACTACGCAAAATTTTACATATCAGAATTTTCTTAGGCCTTCAGGGGCCTTATTATGTAAAAATTGCTACAGTGTACCGCTCGCGATAGGGATACTATGTTGTCTCTATTGACATTAATTAAAGCGAACTTGAAAGTTCTTATCACAAATTGCTTTGTTTCCTGCTATTACTACGTATTATCGATTTCAAAAACTCGTGTTGGGTAACGTGAGTGGTGTGATTTATATATTTATACCAATCATTTATAAATTACCATTAAGATTGCATTATCTCGTTTCTTTACTTAGATCTCATTTCGATATAATTTTTCAAATATCGCAACCCTATTACAAAGCAAAACGGAACTGAACGAATTAGGTTTAAGAATCGGGTTCAACCATTCTACATGCAGCGCTGTAAGCGGAAATATCGCAAAACTGAAAAACCTTTATCAAAATTATCTACTGACTCAAGTTTATACTATGTATTTACTAATCTTTGACCTTTTGATGTGTCTACATTGCCGAAATGTGCGCGCAAAGATAAATTTCGCGATCATTTCTACTAGACGCAAGTATCGTTCTTTTGCCTTCGATTAATATATTACACAAGACGAACTGCTGACGGAAGTGCATTAATTTCGACATTAAGGGTCCCTGCGACTCGCTTGATGTCGTCCGTCCACCTAGTGAGTGCCAACGATGCGCTATCCGACACGGTCGCCTATCCAGACCCTTACTACCTAACGCCGCTTGGTTCTTCGAAATATTTGCCCCGCTCGTTGCCACTTCATCCTGTTCAGACTACAGACTGTTAAGCTATGTCAATTAATATTCGATGCTCCTATTCTGATTTGTTTATTACGATGAATCACTGGCAAAGTGGACGGAAAGACATCGGGCATGTAGCCTGATGCATTGGTCAAATCAAATCCGAACCCGCTCTCGATAGCAAGGTCCATAAAGCCAAACCACATTGCGCGACATCGTCTATAACCCGTTGTCCTAGGTGAGCGACAAACGCAGCAAAGCGACGCGACAAGAAAGTATCAAACAGTAGCTGGCCCTTGACGCGGCCCACGTTATCGCGTAGATACGTCTGTCATTTTCTATGGAGTCGTATTGCGTCGCGTCGCGTGGCGTCGCTTCTATCGCTCACGACTATAAGTAATGGGGAATACGATTAAGAGAGAGCGATTATAAACCCTTCCCAATCTCCCGAGAGGAAGCTGATGCTTGACAGTGAACCGGTGATGGGTTAAGACTTTGGATGATTATGAAGATTCTGTAAGTGACTACGAATCTACATCTAGTGTAATTATAGATCGAAGTTAGTTGCGATAACCCACAGGTCACAGCGTGCGAGCTCCTTGCACGATAATAATTAATACGTCACTTTCGACAAGCCACACGGTTATTGGCGGGAGATAAAATGGTAAAATCGTGACGCGGGTAGGTATTATAGATACCCTGTTTGTTATTTACTTGTTTCCTATTTTCTGAGAAAGCATATCAAAATGTTTTGATTTACATTCGCGAGATTTGTACAAAGGGGCATAATAACACGCTTCATTGAGGCTAATTCTATTGTACACAATATTTAAACTAACGTCTAATTTTATTTGTGTTCCACTTATAATGTTCCCAGCGGAAAGGGACAGCACAAGATTTAGATCTTTTACACAATAAAACATCATTAGACTTTTCATTTATTGTTAGACATTTTGATCGGGAGGGACAGACGGGGCTCCTTCGACCACGCACAACTGTCGACGATGTCTTAAAGTTATGATTTTATAGGCGACTGTAGTCAAAGGACTACCTTTAGTAACTTTATTAATCCAATGACCATCTTTGCACTTACTTACTTGTTTCACCTCTTAGATCTATCCTCGGCAATGTGCACATGCAACTTGGATCTGCTGCCCTATTCTCTATCAAAAAATGAAATACACTGCTAAGGTTTGCTATGGAATAAAAATAACATTTACATAGCAAACCTTCAATGGATAAAAATATGTGTCAGTGGCTCTCATTTTATAGAATAGGGTGGGATGCTTGTACGAAAAAGATCACTGATCAATACCTTATTGTCGCTGTCGAGGTAATAGTAGGCCAGCAGCGCATCATTATGTGTGGTGACGTTGAGAATGTGCTCGAAGGTATCAGCATCTGCCGGCACGTCGCCGTATGTTACCCGCACTTCGCTCGCCCGCCTGCGAATAACACGCATTTTTCAAAACAAACTATATACTATACTATTATATTGTAAAGCAAAATAATATGCGGTTTATGGAATCTTGTAATACGACATAGATAAAAAAAGGTCGACCACAGCTATGACTGAATGCGAAGTTTGGGATCGGTCAGCCGATGGGTAGGACAAAGAAACGCTGCGTAGGAGATGTAAAGTAGACGGTAGGGACACTGTGAAAAGGGAAACTGTGCAAAACAGACTCATCCAGAAACACTTGGAGGATACTAGCGGGAAGTTTCAAAAATTACCTGACACTTTTAGCCTAATCATCTGTTTATTGTTAACTAATTTATTACTTTTAATCAATACCATAATATTATGCATGCTATGTCCACATCGGGAAGATCATCAAATACCTCTGTGAATTGTGTTCAATTTTTAAGGTTGATTACATAATTGTAGTCAGTTTTACGGATTATTAAAAAAATGCTATCAAAGCTCATACGTCCCATAAAACCGCGCAATATAACAAAAAGGAAGAGTTATCTTGATGGAGTCGGAGCCAATACGCAAAGAAAAGGGAATCCCATCAAAAACATAAATGTAAAATGAGAGCCAAGTTCAAAATTGTGATATATATGCCTTGGTTGTTGACTTCAGCGACAAAAGAAGTGAGATCTAAATGGGTGCCAAGTTCAATGGTCAGTCCTGCAATTTATATATCCCATCAAAAACATAAATGTGAAATGAGTGCCAAGTTCAAAATTGTGATATATATGCCTTGGTTGTTGACTTCAGCGACAAAAGAAATGAGATCTAAATGGGTGCCAAGTTCAATGGTCAGTCCTGAAATTTATTTATAACAACATATAATATTTTATAACAACTTAAAATATCATTTCTTCTTATAACTTAGTATAAAATGTTGAAGACTAAGGCTTTGGCTTGGCTAGTTTTCATATACGAATTAAAGCGTTCACAAGTTGTAAAGCTGTAAGTTCTTATTTTATTCTTCCGAAAATTTGGCTTGCTGGTAGAAACTGTACTTTTAGGTACCTACTTAATAATAATTCGTATATGGAAACTAGCCAAGCCAAAGCCTTAGTCTTCAACATTTTATACTAAGTTATAAGAAGAAATGATATTTTAAGTTGTTATAAAATATTATATGTTGTTATAAATAAATTTCAGGACTGACCATTGAACTTGGCACCCATTTAGATCTCACTTCTTTTGTCGCTGAAGTCAACAACCAAGGCACATATATCACAATTTTGAATTTGGCTCTCATTTCACATTTATGTTTTTGATGGGATATATAAATTGCAGGACTGACCATTGAACTTGGCACCCATTTAGATCTCACTTGTTTTGTCGCTGAAGTCAACAACCAAGGCATATATATCACAATTTTGAACTTGGCTCTCATTTTACATTTATGTTTTTGATGGGATATCATTACTTTTTGTACAGAAATTATTGAACTCAATCTCAAACTCAAAACATATTTATTCAAAATATGTACCTACAAAGTACACCTTCTGAACGTCATGCTTACAGAGGTGACGTGATGGTGATAATTAACTACGATATCTTAAAACTAAAGCTACGAGGGTTCCAAACGTGCCCTGGTCTGAGAAGAGCCCGCAATAAACTCCGCTTTTTTTTTTATTATCACCATCTCACAAATATTTGAAATTATATATATGTACTTATAATATAAAATTACATAATCAGCCGCTGTAACAATTCATACCCATGCCTTGCTATCATTCAAATAATCCTTTACACTGTAATAGGACTTTTCTATTAGTTTAGTTTACGTTTTACATTAGTAGGTACTTATTATTCGGTGTAAGGTCAGTGTGTCACCCACCAGAAATTCTATTGTACGACTCATTGTATTTGTACAAGATAATTAAAGACGAGAATTCTCAAGAAAAATATATAGTATACCTAGAGTTACACTGACATTGACAGATTACATCTATAGTCAGACTACCTCTACAGCACATTTCTACATCTCATCAATTTTGATTGCAAAAGTTCAAAATCAAAAGTTTTTTGTGAAACATTGAAAACAAGCACGGTAAACAGTCGATATCACTAAAACCACTATAAACAATGAATACAAATCACAATGACTGACAGCTTGAACTGACGACTTCAAATACGTTTCTTCTTCTTTTCTGTCAATGACGTTTCGTTGCGCAAAATGTATGAATACGAAGGTAAGGTTTTAATGCAACTATATTATTATTCATTATTATTTACATTAAAATAATAATTATGTGTCATTTTCAATAGTTAAGGAGTTACTACCACCGCTTAAAGCAGTATTGTTTCAAAATAACGGTTGAATGTCACGTACTTTGACGTCCTTAAAATAATGATTATAACACTACAACATAAACGTCAACAATATTAAAATAATACGGCTTTAAGCAATGGTAGTATGCCCCGTGTCAGAGTTTTGATCTATACCTAGGTAGATCATAAAAATGACGATTTTTGTACGTTTATATCTAAATAACCATTTGAGGTGTGCTTATGAAATTTGGAGCACATATGTATCTCACGGGTCTCAATATATGCGCCAAATTTGACATGTTTATGTGAAATAGTTTTTGAGTTATGAGGGGGTCAAAAGTGGCTCCAAATGGTTCGTGTAATATTACACACGGTGCTGCTCGCAGTTTTTTTGAACTTTGGCTGGACACGCTTCCGCGTGTCTTGATGAGTGAATTATTTAATGTAAGACAACATATGCCACTTATATGATATATATTATCAGGACTCCACCACCGGTATCAATATATGAAGGATTAGCTAATGTCCGCGACTTCGTCTGCGTGGATCGAGGTTTTTTGGTTCCCGCGGGAACTCCTTAATTTTCCGGCATAAAAAGTGCCAGTGTGCCAAATTTCAGCCAGATCCATTCAGCCGTTGGGGCGTGATTGAGTAACAAACATCCATACATCCAGCCAAACTTTCGCATTTATAATATTAGTATTAGTAAGATTGCGCACGAGATCCGATTTTTTTTTCCGAATCCGAAAATCCGATCTAATGCGCAACCCCTCACACAAATAAACTCCCCGGCATATTTAGCGGAACATAAAAAAAAGGTCCATAATTTAAAAAAAATGGTTTTATTTTAAAATCTACTTACTACACTTCTTTTGTTATTTAAAGTTTCATTTGTTTTACTTAAAATGAGATCACATTAAGAACAGATTTTGCGAGTAAAGGCTATTTGTGAAAAATGATACATTTTTGAACTTTTCATGTAACCGGGAAAAGTGAAATTTAATATTAAAATAACAATTAATTAAATTAGAAAAATGGTGATTAATATCGCGTATTTCCTCCACGTGCTCTTATTAAAGTTTCTATCCGTCTAGGCATACTGAGAATGATGTTATCGATGGTCTCCTGGGATAGTCTCTGCCATTCCTCAACTACGGCGATTCGCAGTTCTCCCACGTTGGCAGGAGCTGGAATTCTGGACTTAACTTTTCTTTTCAGCAAGTCCCAAACGTGCTCTATTGGGTTCATATCCGGTGATTCGCCGGCCACTCCATAACAGTGATATTCATATCATTATGATAAGCTTGAGTTACCCGAGCGGTATGCGGCCGAGCATTATCCTGCATAAAAACAAAATCTTCACCGATATATGGGGCAAACGGTACGACATTTTCTTCTAAAACTTCTCTGATATAGCGGTCTGCAGTCAGACTCCCTCTGTCAATTACTACCAAGTCTGTGCGAGCTCCCAAACAAATGCCCGCCCAAACCATTATTGATCCACCACCGTATGCAACTGTAGTTTCAAAATTTGTCTGAATGTATCGTTCTCCTTTGCGTCTGTATATTCTTTGCCTGCCGTCAATTTGATTTAAGAGAATCCTGCACTCATCACTACCTTACTCCATTGGTCCGCGTTCCAAAGTCGATGTTCCTGAGCAAAAGTTAACCTGTTTCTACGATGATTTACCTCGAGCCTTGGAGCCTTGGCGGGCACAAATGAACCCAAACCAGCTTCTTCGAGCCTTCTTCGTACCGTACGCTCACTTACGGTTACACCCCGCACTGCTTCTAACTCATGTCGGGGTTGGACGGCCGTCAAACGGGGGTTCCTACGTACACAAAGCCGAATGAAACGATCATCCCTACTCGAAGTGTGTCTTTTTCTGACTTGTCCTGCTCTTCTCACATAAGTACCGGTCTCCCTGAACCGTTGGATACTGCGATGGATCGTTGAAACTGGTCGACGAAGATCTCTGGATATCACTCTGTAGGTTTGACCATTTCTTCGCATTTCGAGTGCCCTGGCAATCTCCGTTGGGGCTAAGTCAGGCATAATTCAGTCATCAACTCCAGAAAGATACGCGATTAAAAAAAACTAACAAAAAACAGTATTTCAATGAAATTTTAAATCAAACTCAGAAGGAAGAAATACTCGAAGTTCGCTCCAGATAAGGTGTATTTGAATAAAATTAAAACAATTGCATAAAATGTGATGTTCAGTTGTTTTCTTAATTTGATATTTCTTTTTAAATTAAATGACGTATAAACCAGCCAGCAACCTTATATGATACTGATATCAAACCTTTTTTTATGTTCCGCTAAATATGCCGGCGAGTTTAGTACTACGGCTACTTCGAATCGTGAATTTTGGATTCGGATCGGATGCAGTGCGTAAAAAGCCTTAAAACCCCCTGGTAATAATCGGAAAACAAGTATGGACCATGAAATAGTTTTTATATAATTTCTTCAACGTTTCCATTACGTAAGAGAAATGCTGAAAATTATTAAATTCGACCCAGATGTGTGTGCAGTCAGCTGTGTCGACATAATTGCTCATATCTGAAGAAACCGACGCTTTACGTCATGTTCGTTACATTGTTCTTACATATGAGTATGATGTTCATTACTATCAAATATAATTGTTATTGTTACAATTATTGGTACGACTGAAACTGTGTATTTGATGTTAAATTAAACAATGACTATTGTTTATTTATTATCAATTCAGTCATTTTAGCTAAGTAGCTGCCTCTTTAGGATGTGTACGGGAGCAGGTGATATGGCTCGACCGTAACAAAGGATGATCATCGTCCGAACGGGTGTTGTGCTCGGGGACCACTGGTCCAACCGTTCATCTTTGGAGGTCGTATATATAGCGTAATTCAGAGAACGCTTCGTAATCGTGAGTTGGGCTCATTGTGGTCGCGTGAATCGTACTAGTAATGCCATCTATTGGATTATGTGCGGACTGCGAAGACCGCCACAGATGCATTTTCCCTAAAAAAAACTAAACGTAATGCTTCAACTTTATTGCTATGTCTAAATTTCTTATAGGGTGGATAGATGAGTCGGAGATATTCGCATTTCGCAAACAAAGAATATATGTGAGACACAAACGCAAAATGACTGTGAAATTGAGAAGATCTCTTCAAAATACCTTCGCGTAAACGTGGACGTCATTCAGTTGCAAAGTTTATGCAAAACAAAATTAATGCGTATTAAAAGATAAGTAAATAGCATAATGCAACAAGCGCTTATCGATTGCGATCGATTAATTGAGTCATACAATTAAGGTACTCGCATGTTAGGAACTACTTTTGCCGTTTGCGCCATTGCAATTTTCTTCAATCGCAATCAATGATAAACAAACTTATGTTTCTTTGTTTGCATCATTTCTATTTCCATCACCATCTCTACAGCCCATTAACGTCCCAATGGGCACTGTTGGGCGCAGGCCTCCACTCTCATAGAAGAGAGAGAACTAGAGCTTTGACCCACCACGCTGCTCCAATGCGAGTTGGCGGGCCTTATCACGTTATTACACGTACGACTATTATCACGTTAGTGATAATAACGAGACCGACGGCTTAACGTGCTCTCCAAGGCAAGGCAGTACTGAGAATTTCTAGTAAGAAAAACTACTAACATACTAAACAATACTATTTAATATACTGATATTTAGTCTTATTTTACGTAAATATCTATAACGTGCATCAAAATTAGTTTTTCCAAGACTAGAGGATTATGCTAAACAATATTTTATCGAGACAGATATAAGATTCAGTTGCAAAAAAAAGTTCAAAATCTCTGGGATTAAAGATTGTTTAGATCCGTTATGAATACTAAAATCCTGCTAAGCTTCTCTCATCAATCTTCATTTACATTCAATCATGCGTAACAAAAAAGGATGTACGGCGTAACTACTACACTGATAAAGTTAATACTCTTCAAGGACGAATGTAAAAATAACCCAAAAATTGCGCAACGCAAATTTACCTATTGGCACACATAATCGCCAAAACACGTAGAAAATTTAATATCAGCATGACGTCGCAACTCGCTACCAGTGGGGTATCAGCTATCAACAATATCGTAGATGTACCAAAAAGAATTTCACATAAAGTCCGCAGCATAAAATTTAGACAGCCAAAAATATATTTCTTTGTTTCAAGACTTATAAACACAGCGATAAAAATAATAATAATAAATAATAGAGATAGATAAATATACGCAATGCTGCAATAATAAAATTGATAGCCAAAGTTCGAAAAACGACGTAAAACTAATTTCTGGTTCTTCCGTAGATAAACATTCTGAACCAAGGGTTGATTATTTTCATGAAGCCTTAAAATTAATTGTGTTTAGTTCAAGAGATATTTTTACCACACAACGCAACGTCGCGTAGGTTAGGTATAATTTTTTATTAAGTAATTTATACGGAACTGCAACTGAAAGAAGAAAATAATCTAGGTGACATGTGATTTGTGAAGAGCTGTCTTGAAAAGAAAATCGAAATAAATATACAATTGGTAGTGCCAATATTTTATATTGAAAAGTTATTCTCAATCTAATCTAATCTAATATATATTCTTGCAAATTTCTAGAAGATACTTGAAGAAGAAAGACGTAAAAGCTCTCCTGACTCATTTATTAACATGAACAATAAAAAAATTACAGCGAGAGAATAAAATCACACAAGAACGACACGCAACGACGGGTGACAATGTAGTCCGCAGCAGATGCGCACGCATCCTTTTATAACCTCGTCTCTGACACCATCGTTATTTTTCTTAATCGCAGGGAATGTATTCCATTCTTAAATTTCATTTCTTTATCCTGAAACAAGTATCTTATGTTAGTAAATATCTTCAATACGGCCAGACTGACCCGAGACCGTCCCCGGGATCCTTCATTTCAGCTCCTCTAGTCCAGCAGTGGCATTGCTTAGACTCCGTTGAACACAGACAGAATCTTGAAGTTCTTAAATGGCAGGCGCAACAGAAGCACCTGCAAGCCTCGGCACCACAGAACGTTGTTGGTTGCTGGCAACCCAGAAGATCATCTCATGTCCTTGTCTGCACCTGCGCACATAAAACAACAAACTTCACATATATTTTTACGGCCATTACCGAATACAACGCTTCAAATTTCAGAAGACACGTTAGGCGTTTAAATAAAGTTCGAAACGTTACGGCCACTGGTTAAGTCATTAAGCGCGACGTTAGCATGACCTACTGACCTACCACGACAAGACAGTGGCACAACGTTTTACCCTAACTGGTAAGCAGTGTTAGAACAACTTGGGCCTAAGTCATTAAGCACGACGTTAGCATGACTTAGCCCGGCAAGACAGTCGCACGACGTTAGCTTGTCTGCCCGATACGATGAAGAGTACACATCTAAGTCATAGGCACGACGTTCGCATTAACTTAGTACGGCAAGATAGAGGCCCGACGTTAGCTTTTCTGCCCAGAGTGTACAGACAGCACAGGCCTAAGTCATTAAGCCCGACGTTAGCATGACTTAGCCTGGTTAGACAGAGGCGCGACGTTAGCTTGTCTCGTTGCGGCATCGTTGAGAAAAGTATAAAGAGCAACTTCATGGCATAAGACATAGGCGCGACGTTAGCATAACTTAGCCCAAAAAAATAGTGCGCTCGGCCAAACCTGAAACCACATCAGTCACCGCATCCCTGCACGCAGTTAGTCGCGTAGCGTCACACCTCCCAGTGTGACTAGCGGACACGCAGTGTCACGCCTCGCAGCGCGGCAGGCGAGCGTGAAGTGTCGCGCACTAGGCGAGGGCACAGCCCTGCGCGACCAGCAGACGCGCAGCAGCAGGCAAGCGCGCAGCCCTGCGCGACCAGCAGACGCGCAGCAGCAGGCAAGCGCGCAGCCCTGTGCGACCAGAAGACGCGCAGCAGCAGGCAAGCGCGCAGCCCTGCGCGACCAGCAGACGCGCAGCAGCAGGCAAGCGCGCAGCCCTGCGCGACCAGCAGACGCGCAGCAGCAGGCAAGCGCGCAGCCCTGCGCGACCAGCAGACGCGCAGCAGCAGGCAAGCGCGCAGCCCTGCGCGACCAGCAGACGCGCAGCAGCAGGCAAGCGCGCAGCCCTGCGCGACGTATAGACGCGCAGCTTGGCTCAGCAGGCAAGCGCGCAGCCCTGCGCGACCAGCAGACGCGCAGCAGCAGGCAAGCGCGCAGCCCTGCGTGACATGTAGACGCGCAGCAGCAAGGCAAGCGCGCAGCCCTGCGCGACATGTAGACGCGCAGCTCGGCTCAGCAGGCGAGCGCGCAGCCCTGCGCGACATGTAGACTCGCAGCAGCAAGGCAAGCGCGCAGCCCTGCGCGACATGTAGACGCGCAGCTCGGCTCAGCAGGCGAGCGCGCAGCCCTGCGCGACATGTAGACGCGCAGCTCGGCTCAGCAGGCGAGCGCGCAGCCCTGCGCGACATGTAGACGCGCAGCTCGGCTCAGCAGGCGAGCGCGCAGCCCTGCGCGACCAGCAGACGCGCAGCAGCAGGCAAGCGCGCAGCCCTGCGCGACCAGCAGACGCGCAGCAGCAGGCAAGCGCGCAGCAACAAGGCAAGCGCGCAGCCCTGCGCGACGTATAGACGCGCAGCTCGGCGCAGCACGCGAGCGCGCAGCCCTGCGCGACATGTAGACGCGCAGCTCGGCTCAGCAGGCGAGCGCGCAGCCCTGCGCGACATGTAGACGCGCAGCTCGGCTCAGCAGGCGAGCGCGCAGCCCTGCGCAACCAACAGACGCGCAGCAGCAGGCGAGCGCGCAGCCCTGCGCGACCAGCAGATGCGCAGCAGCAGGCGAACGCGCAGCCCTGCGCAACTAGCAGACGCGCAGCAGCAGGCGAGCGCGCAGCCCTGCGCGACATGTAGACGCGCAGCAGCAAGGCAAGCGCGCAGCCCTGCGCGACATGTAGACGCGCAGCTCGGCTCAGCAGGCGAGCGCGCTGCCTGGCGCGTCCAGAACGCCTCACACCGTGTTGAGCGCCGAATATGAAAGAGACATACAACAGATAATGACCACACCACACACGTTTGCCACAGGTTCTGAATACCTTTACAAGCCATATCACATGAACCACATTTCGAGTAATAACTTCGTAACATATCCATCGAACGAAACTAACTTGAATAACATTCTCTAAATGCGAACAAGTAGAAATGTTCCTTTTTGGTGCTCTCTATAAATGTGAGCATACCAGCGGTCCTTTATCTGTGAAAGAAATACGAACAAACAAACCAGACTTTATTCTACGTACACAACTTTACCAAGATCACAAAACGACCAAAAATTAACAGGTCAAACTTCAAATAATTTTACACGAAAGTAAATAAACACAAGTAGACAAATAATTGACATGACATGACAATATGTCATGGCTGATATGCGCAGAACTGAATAAGAACCTGAACACCCAATGTTTACATCTTCTGTTTACACGGCAACCAGGCAACGATGACAATTAGACTGCAATCCAGTTTTTCAAAACATCAATTACCCAACACTGAGCCCTCTCACTATTCGCAAACGAAAAAGTGAACGACAAGCATAGTCAACATATGTGCTGTAACTATCTGAACTCTTACTCGTTACTTCAAACAAAATGATTGCATATCCGCATTCGCGTCACTTACAACACATTCCGACTCAACACCCAACATTTGACCCCTGTATGATGCACCCAGCGGCTGCAACATGACCGCCGGCTCATAGAACATGACGGAGGTTTTTCCAACAACGCACGCCTATCAGGCGATGGTGATATTAGGCGTAGCTGTCTGACTTTTCAAAGCACCTGACGCGAACTAGTATCGCGTCCACCTCATGCTTCAAACAACCATTATGATCAGTTCTACGACATTCACGCGATCACAATCAGGCATTCTTGCCTTCCTTCCTCAAGTATAGAATTATAGAATCAGAATAGCCGGTAGGATTAGGCATCACGTTGATACCGAATCCCACTTCTGATCTTGCAAATTTCTAGAAGATACTTGAAGAAGAAAGACGTAAAAGCTCTCCTGACTCATTTATTAACATGAACAATAAAAAAATTACAGCGAGAGAATAAAATCACACAAGAACGACACGCAACGACGGGTGACAATGTAGTCCGCAGCAGATGCGCACGCATCCTTTTATAACCTCGTCTCTGACACCATCGTTATTTTTCTTAATCGCAGGGAATGTATTCCATTCTTAAATTTCATTTCTTTATCCTGAAACAAGTATCTTATGTTAGTAAATATCTTCAATAATATATATATATAAAAATAAGTCGGGTTTTCCTTCCTGACGCTATAACTCCAGAACGCACGAACCGATTTCCACGGTTTTGCATTCGTTGGAAAGGTCTCGGGCTCCGTGAGGTTTATAGCAAAGAAAATTCAGGAAAAATTGAAAAGGAAGCCATCTGGTGGCGAAACGGAGTTCGCCGGGTTTGCTAGTATATATATAAAATCGTTACGGGATCAACGCACAGCCTAAACCGCTGGGGTTAGAAACTTGAAATTTTGACAGTAGGTTCCTTTTGTGACGTAGGCGCTCACTAAGGAAGGATTTTTCAAAATTCCACCCCTAAGGGAGTGATATAGGGGGTGAAAGTCTGTATGAAAGTCTGTCATTTCTCAAGTTATATCCATAAAACTTAGTACACGAGCTACTGGTTGGAATAGGGGTTGAAATTTTGTATGAATGTCCTTCATTTTGTAACTAACCTGCCGGGGTCCCTAAAAATCTACACCTTACTCTACCAATAAAATTCAATATTTCTTTAGAATGGCACGTGAGTCATCTAGCAGTAAGACCCTCATATATTGTTGCGTCCATAATAAACCAAGATCTTTTAGAGTTTCGGAAGCTTCGAGTCCAATCAGCCCAACGACTTGATTATATACCAATTTAGATGAAATTTAGCTTACATATGACTGGCTTTAGAAGCGCGTTCGAGTTATAGAAAATCTATAAAACGCGTTCAAGCATTGATTAATGTCAATGCTTAAATTCAGTTCGAGGTTATATATATATGAATTATAAATGTGTGATCGAGTATTGATTCATCTCTAAACAATGACACGCGGTTTACCCGCGTGTTCGAGTATTGATTCATCTCTAAACAACGACACGCGTTTTACACGCGTGTTGTATTGATTCAATACTGCCATGCTTTCAGTTCATATATACTGCGCTTTGCTCGTTCTAAGAACCTTACTTCTTTAGCACATACACTAAGTGAGCCAGTCTTTATGTATAGGATCATTTAAGGATCATATCATACACCTCTTCGAGACATTTATACTTTGACTATGAGAGTAAGCCCTTTTGTATTAATACTATAAGTTTTAACCCAGGGTTAAGATTTCTATCTTATTTAACAACATAAATGTTGTTCCATAAGGTCACCGTGAAACGAAGTAATCCTAGGGGTAGCATCTTCCTTTTATAAGACAAGGAAGATGCTTTGAGATGGCATCATTTACTTTTCTAAAAAATAAATGATGGTTGGTTTGCTCCGCCCCGCCACCAACGGCAGGCTTCCTCCCTCCCTTGGTATCCCAAGAGGCATATTAATGCATGGACTAATAAGTCTCATAGAATACCAAAAGTCAACAGCTACGCATTATTTCTTTCGTCTTCTACTCGCTTCCTCCCCTGGCAACCGGTCCGAATGACGGAAATCGCTTTGGCTGCATTCAATATCGTTCCTCATCTAGATCAATTATACTATTATTATTTTATTATTAATTTAATATGTTTTTACTATTATTTTATAATTTATGCTATCAAATATATATATATATATATATATTTTTTATGAACTGAGATGTATGTATAGTTACAATTTCTCAAGATATTGCTCAAGTTACATCTACGAAGCTTAGTGTTTCGGCTTTTGGTAAAAAATTAAGAAATACGTATGTCACAGTTTTTCAAAATTCAACCCCTAAAAGGGTTAAATAGGGGTTGAAAGTTTGTATGAAAGTCCTTCATTTCTCAAGTTATAGCCATGAAACTTGGTATATAAACTGCAGGTTAAAAATGAAGAAATACGTGTTTCACAATTTTTGAACATTCGATCCTTAAAGGGGTGAAATAGGGGATGAAAGTTGGTATTTAAGGCCTTCATTTCACAGGATATTGTTCAAGTTATATCAACGAAGCTTAGTTTTTCGGCGTATGGTAAAAAATAAAGAAGTACGTGTGTCACAGTTTTTCAAAATTCAACCCTCAAAAGGGTAAAATAGGGGTTGAAAGTTTGTATGAAAGTCCTTTATTTCTCAAGTTATAGCCATGAAACTTGGTGCATTAACTGCGAATTAAAAATGAAGAAATAAGTGTTTCGCAGTTTTTGAAAATTCGATCCCTAAAGGGATGAAATAGGGATTGAAAGTTTGTTTGAAAGTCCTACATTTCTCAAGTTATAGCCATGAAACTTGGTATATAAACAGCGGGTTAAAAATGAAGAAATACGTGTTTCACAGTTTTTGAAAATTCGATCCCTAAAGGGGTAAAATAGGGGATGAAAGTTGGTATGTAAGGCCTTCATTTCACAGAATATTGCTCAAGTTATATCAACGAAGCTTGGTATTTTGGCTTCTGTTAAAAAAAAAAGGAGTACGTGTGTCATAGTTTTTCAAAATTCAACCCCCAAAAGGGTAAAATAGGGGTTGAAAGTTTTTAATGAAAGTCCATCATTTCTCAAGGGATAGCCATGAAACTTGGTATATAAACTTCGAGTTAAAAATGAAGAAATACATATATCACAAATTTTAAAAATTCAACCCGCAAATGGGTAAAATAGTGGTTGAAAGTTTGTATATGAAAGTCCTTCATTTCTCAAAATATTGCTAAAGTTATATCAACGAAGCTTAGTGTTTTGACTTTCGGTAAAAATAAAGAAGTACGTGTCTCACAGTTCTTCAAAATTCAACTCCCAAAAGGGTAAAATAGGGGTTGAAAGTTTGTAAGAAAGTCTGTCATTAATTTTTAAGTTAGAGCCATTAAACTAGGTATTTTTTGGTAACTTGGTTGGGTTGTTTGGAATTTTGGTTTGAAATGGAGAAATACCTGATTCACATTTTTGTGTAAATTTTATCCCCAAGGAAGTGTAATAGATAGTTCCTTCAATCACGCCCCAACAGATTAACGTAATTTTTTGCATGGGTATAATTGAGGATCTGGACAGTGGCATAGGCTACTTTTCATTCCGGAAAATAATGAAGTGCTATGGGAATTGAAAAAAAACTTATGCCACACGAACGAGTGACGCTCAATCACACCCGAACGGCTGAACGGATTGATTTGATGAAATTTGGCACAGAGATAGATCGTAGTCTGAAATAACACGTAGGCTTCTTTTTATCCCGAAAAATTTAAGAAGTCCCGCGGGAACCAAAAAAACCTCATGAATATTTGTTACTCGCCATTATCCCATTACCAATCACGCCAGAACGGATCTGGATGAACTTTGATACAGAGATAGATTATAGTCTGGAATAACACATAGGCTACTTTTTATCCCGGAAAATTAAAGAGTTCCCGCGGGAACCAAAAAATCTCAAATGGATGTTTGTTACTCAATCACGCCATTACGGCTAAATGGACCTAGATGAACTTTGCACAGAGATAGATTATAGTCTGCAATAGTCAATAACACATAGGCTACTTTCTATCCTGTAAAATAAAAAACAATTCAATTCACGCGGACGAAGTCGCGGGCATCAGCTAGTATTTATATATGTATAAAATCGTTAAGGGATTAACGCACAGCCTAAACCGCTGGGGTTGGTGACTTGAAATTTTGACAGTAGGTTCCTTTTGTGATGTAGGCGCTCACTAACGAAGGATTTTTCAAAATTCCACCCCTAAGGGGGTGAAATAGGGGGTGAAAGTTTGTATGAAAGTCCGTCATTTCTCAAGTTATATCCATGAAACTTTGTATACGAGCTACTAATTGAAAATGAAGAAATACGTGTTTCACAGCTTTTAAAAATTCTAACCACGAAGGGTTGAAATAGGGGATGAGAGTTTGCATGAAAGTCCTTAATTTCTCAAGATATTCTCAAGTTATATAAACGAAACTTGGTATTTCGGCTTTCGTAGAAAATTAAAGAATTACGTGTATCACAGTTTTTCAAAATTCAACCCCTAAAGTGGTAAAATAGGTGTTGAAATTTTTTATAACAGCTATAGCCATGAAACTTGGTATATGAGCTGCCAGTTAAAAATCAAGAAATACATATTTCACAGTTTTTGAAAATTCGATTCCTAAAGGGGTAAATTAGGGGATGAAAGTTGGTATGTAAGGCCTTCATTTCTCAAGATATTGCTCAAGTTATATCAACGAAGCTAAGTGTTTCAGCTTTTGGTAAAAAATAAAAAAGGACGTGTGTCACATTTTTTTAAAATTCAACCCTCAAAAGGGTAAAATAGGGGTTGAAAGTTTGTATGAAAGTCCTTCATTTCTCAAGTTATAGCTATGAAACTTGGTATATAAACTGCGGGTTAAAAATGAAGAAATACGTGTTTCACAGTTTTTGAAAATTCGATCCCTAAAGGGGTGAAATAGGGGATGAAAGTTGGTATGTAAAACCTTCATTTCTCAAGATATTGCTCAAGTTATATCAACGAAGCTTAGTGTTTTGGCTTTTGGTAAAAAATAAAGAAGTACGTATGTCACAGTTTTTCAAAATTCAAACCCCAAAAGGGTAAAATAGGGGTTGAAAGTTTGAATGAAAGTGCTTCATTCCTTTGTAGTCATGTAACTTGGTATATGAGCTGCGAGTTAAAAATCAAGAAATAGGTATTTCACTGTTTTTGAAAATTCGACCCCCGAAGGGGTGAAATAGGGGATGAAAGTTGGTATGAAATGCCTTCATTTCTCGAGATATTGTACAAGTCATATCAACGAAACTTGGTATTTTGGCTAACGGGAAAAAATAAAGAAGTACGTGTGTCACAGGTTTTCAAATTTCTACCCCCTAAAGGGTAAAATAGGGGTTGAAAGTTTGAATGAAAGTTCTTCATTCCTCAAGTTGTAGCCCTTAAACATGGTATATAAACTGCAAGTTTAAAATGAGGAAATACGTGTTTCACAGTTTTTGAAAATTCGATCCCTAAAGGGGGTGAAATAGGGGATGAAATTTGGTATGTAAGGCCTTCATTACACAGGATATTGCTCAAGTTACATCAACGAAGCTTAGTGTTTCGGCATTTGGTAAAAAATAAAGACGTAAGTGTGCCACAGTTTTTCAAAATTCAACCCTCAAAAGGGTAAAATAGGGGTTTAAAGTTTGTATAAAAGTCCTTCATTTCTCAAGTTATAGCCATGGAATTTGGTATATAAGCTGCGGGTTAAAAATGAAGAAATACGTGTTTCAGTTTTTGAAAATTCGATCCCTAAAGGGGTGAAATAGGGGATGAAAGTTGGTATGTAAGGCCTTTGTTTCTCAAGATATTACTCAAGTTATATCAACGAAGCTTAGTGTTTTGACTTTCGGTATAAAATAAAGAAGTACGTGTGTCACAGTTCTTCAAAATTCAATCCCCAAAAGGGTAAAATAGGGGTTGAAAGTTTGTATGAAAGTGTGTCATTCATTTTTAAGAGCCAATAATATATTTTTTGGTAACCATACAGAATTTTTTCTGTTGGCGGATTATAGCAAAATAATTGTAATCTTTTCTTGCTAAATCATGTACTTCCGCAAAGTAACATCTGATTCTATCCAATGTTTAATAGATAGTTTGTCCTCTAATCACGCCGCAACAGATTAACGTAATTTTTTGCATGAGTATAGTTGAGGATCTGGATAGTGACATAGGCTACTTTTTATTCCGGAAAATAATGAAGTGCTGTGGAAATTGAAAAAAACTTAGACCACACGAACCAGTGACGCTCAATCACACCAGAACGGCTGAACGGATTGATTTGATGAAATTTGGCACAGAGATAGATTGTATTCTGAAATAACACGTAGGCTTCTTTTTATCCCGGAAAATTAAAGAGTTCCCGCGGGAACAAAAAATCTCAAATGTATGTTTGTTACTCAATCACGCCATTACGGCTGAATGGATCTGGATGAACTTTGCACAGAGATAGATTATAGTCTGCAATAGCCAATAACACATAAGCTACTTTTTATCCCGTATAATTAAATATTTTCCGCGGGAACCAAAAAAAATCAATCCACGCGGACGAAGTCGCGGGCATCAGCTAGTTATTGTCATAAAATAATAATGACTATTCCTCGAAACGCTGACCTGGGAAGTAGGTAAGTGGATAAGAGCGGAACGTTATCGGGACCCCAGCTGTTGTTTTTGATAATTTTATCATATTAACATTATTATCTGAATTTTAGAGAAAAATATTTCTTGAACACAATAATTGAATTGAGCTTGGTTACACTAAAAAGCATAATGACCATGATGGATATTATTTAAGTTATTCTTGCTGATTCAGTTTTACAGCAAGCATTTAATTTAGACACTGGATTCTGCATCTTAATTTCGTTAATCATGTCTGGTGTAGACTTACCCAGATTTTGTAATGCAAAAGCCAGTCATTAGACGATAGTTTATCCATCCACAGCAGTGATTGTGGCAAAAGTAAGTTACAAAACCTTTCCTAATAAACGCCTTAAATGAACGGTTTGATTTGAATTAACCCGCGCATGGTTAGTCCACTTCATTCCAATTCAGCCTAAAAAGTAATGTATTTTCTTGACACAAAGGATCTTGCAGTTATGTTTGGTGATTGGTAGGATTATATAACAATAATTTACTAAGCCTTGTTTTTTAGACCGAACTGTATATTCACGCGAAAATTTCACGTACATCGTTATCGTCAGTGTGTGGATACTGTGTTGGACGTAGGCCTTCGTTAAAAAGCTTGACCACTCGCGGTCCTCAGCTTTGTCATGCCGACATTACTCGCCACCCTCTTAACTTCCTCCTTCACCCTCTTGTCTTCTTCACTCGGGAACTTTTCGGCTTTCAACTCATAGCAGTGAGTTTATTGCTTTTGTGTTGTATTAATTGTGTCTGAAACGCTTCAACCGCGTAAAATTACGCCGTGTGCAAAAGTTCTAACCACACTTCAATCACACTTAAAATATCTCAAACGGTGTAAGAGATAGGTATCACCAGACACGAATAGAAATCTACTTATTACTAAGAAATATTATACTTAGACTAATAGTATAGTTTTTTATGGTACCAAAAGAGTTCTTAGATTTTCCAGTGCATAAACTAAAATACTGTGTAAAACAGCATTTGCAAAGCCGAGGCTTACCAATGATGAATTTCGTAATTTTTTTTAATATATAGGCCATCGCTTGGCTGCAATCAGACTTGCTTGCAAGTGGTGATACAGCCTAAGGTAGAGCGCGCTTGCCGCCGACCTTGCTTGCTTGCTTGAGTTGCATGGAAGAAATTGGCTTCGCATTAGGCAGTCCATAAGTCAATGATTATTTTTAAAAAAAAAGCAACTGCTAAGTCTCTTGCCGGTTCTTCTCAGTAGAATCTATTTTCCGTAGGACCGGTGTAAGGTGGTAGGGTGGTAGTCACGACATGTCATAAGCGACACAAGTTGCCCTACATGAAATAAAATAAACCATTTCATTTCATTTGTTCTGTGGTTATCCCAGTTAATTCCGGGTGCAGATAAAGTATACAATAATTGTTACAGAAAGAACACAGCCAAGTTGTCGACAGTACTTATCTTTGGATTAACTGATACAGATTAAAAGCCAATAAACTTTCAAACAGTACAGATAAGATTTATTTTTGAATGTCAAGATTTGTTACCAGGTTAGCTCGGCGTTTGGACTTCGTTCCGACTTTTGTGATACGATATGTGGTGGCGATTATGTAATCGTGCATATTTCTATTGTTCTAGCTTAATTAATCAAATACGATTCAGGTAATTTGTATTCAATATGGGCTGTAATGTTTGTTTAATGATCATCTGATTAACATGACCTCCTTTTTAATTTTAGAGTGAATAGCTTGATGAATAGAAATTTACATTTGAAATAGTAATTGATTAAGCTTTTGTTACTCGATGATATGCTAGCCGTGAACTACGATCTTCACTGGAGTGTAGTAACTACAGTCAAAGGTTGAAGTGGGTTTGGAAACTTGGAAAGAACATAGCACTTTCATTAATTACAATAATCCCATCAAAAACATAAATGTAAAATGAGAGCCAAGTTAAAAATTGTGATATATATGCCTTGGTTGTTGACTTCAGCGACAAAAGAAGTGAGATCTAAATGGGTGCCAAGTTCAATGGCCAGTCCTGCAATTTATTTATCCCATCAAAAACATAAATGTGAAATGAGAGCCAAGTTCAAAATTGTGATATATATGCCTTGGTTGTTGACTTCAGCGACAAAAGAAGTGAAATCTAAATGGGTGCCAAGTTCAATGGTCAGTCCTGAAATTTATTTATAACAACATATAATATTTATAACAACTTAAAATATCATTTCTTATAACTTAGTATAAAATGTTGAAGACTAAGGCTTTGGCTTGGCTAGTTTCCATATACGAATTATTATTAAGTAGGTACCTAAAAGTACAGTTTCTACCAGCAAGCCAAATTTTCGGACGAATAAAATAAGAACTTACAGCTTTACAACTTGTGAAGGCTATAATTCGTATATGAAAACTAGCCAAGCCAAAGCCTTAGTCTTCAACATTTTATACTAAGTTATAAGAAGAAATCGTATTTTAAGTTGTCATAAAATATAATATGTTGTTATAAATAAATTTCAGGACTGACCAATGAACTTGGCACCCATTTAGATCTCACTTCTTTTGTAGCTGAAGTCAACAACCAAGGCATATATATCACAATTTTGAACTTGGCTCTCATTTCACATTTATGTTTTTGATGGGATAAATAAATTGCAGGACTGACCATTGAACTTGGCACCCATTTAGATCTCACTTCTTTTGTCGCTGAAGTCAACAACCAAGG
The DNA here is from genome assembly GCA_964035005.1 of Erebia palarica. Lineage (NCBI taxonomy): Eukaryota > Metazoa > Arthropoda > Insecta > Lepidoptera > Nymphalidae > Erebia > Erebia palarica. Next base: position 19,017,300 of record OZ035989.1, read on the forward strand.
CATATATATCACAATTTTGAACTTGGCTCTCATTTTACATTTATGTTTTTGATGGGATATCATTACTTTTTGTACAGAAATTATTGAACTCAATCTCAAACTCAAAACATATTTATTCAAAATATGTACCTACAAAGTACACCTTCTGAACGTCATGCTTACAGAGCATAAGACGTGATGGTGATAATTAACTACGGTATCTTAAAACTAAAGCTACGAGGGTTCCAAACGTGCCCTGGTCTGAGAAGAGCCCGCAATAAACTCAGCTGTGTTTTTTTTATTATCACCATCTCACAAATATTTGAAATTATATATATATGTATTTATAATATAACATTACATAATCAGCCGCTGTAACAATTCATACCCATGCCTTGCTATCATTCAAATAATCCCTTACACTGTAATTGGACTTTTCTATTAGTTTAGTTTACGTTTTACATTAGTAGGTACTTATTATTCGGTGTAAGGTCAGTGTGTCACACACCAGTAATTCTATTGTACAACTCATTGTACAAGATAATTAAAGACGAGAATTCTCAAGAAAAATATATAGTGTACCTAGAGTTACACTGACATTGACAGATTACATCTATGGTCAGACTACCTCTACAGCACATTTCTACATCTCATCAATTTTGATTGCAAAAGTTCAAAATCAAAAGTTTTTAGTGAAACATTGCACGGTAAACAGTCGATATCACTAAAACCACTATAAACAATGAATACAAATCACAATGACTGACAGCTTGAACTGACGACTTCAAATACGTTTCTTCTTCTTTTCTGTCAATGACGTTTCGTTGCACAAAATGCATGAATACAAAGGTAAGGTTTTAATGCAACTATATTATTATTCATTATTATTTACATTAAAATAATAGTTATGTGTCATTTTCAATAGTTAACAACAAAAAATAACGAATTTAAACAAAGACCTGCAGTATTATTTATGTAATCGGAGTTTTTTTTTACTTAACAACTCTTGTTTTATTTAGTTGTGCATGCACTATGCGTAGAATGTAATGCAAGTTGCCGCAGGAAGTGGACGACGGAGTTACTACCACCGCTTAAAGCAGTATTGTTTCAAAATAACGGTTGAATGTCACGTACTTTGACGTCCTTAAAATAATCATTATAACACTACAACATGAACGTCAACAATATTAAAATAATACGGCTTTAAGCAATGGTAGTATGCCCCGTTTCAGAGTTTTGATCTATACCTAGGTAGAGCATAAAAATGACGATTTTTGTACGTTTATATCTAAATAACCATTTGAGGTGTGCTTATGAAATTTGGAGCACATATGTATCTCACGGGTCTCAATATATGCGCCAAATTTGACATGTTTATGTGAAATAGTTTTTGAGTTATGAGGGGGTCAAAAGTGGCTCCAAATGGTTCGTGTAACTGTGTGTTACAAACGGTGCTGCTCGCCAGTTTTTTTGAACTTTGGCTGGACACGCTTCCGCGTGTCTTGATAGGGATGATGTAATATATGGATATGAAATATATGGATGAGTCAATAATAAATTATTTCTTACTGATTATTAAATAAAGGGTCTTCCAGAAGATCTAATTTCAAATCCCCAGTTAGTTTTAAGTTTGATAACCATTGCAAACTATGGATTTAAAAAAAAGAGTGTTGAAATTTGATGACGTCACAACTGTGTATTTCATACAAACTTCCATACTAGAAGCGCGTTTTTACGTTTGATTATAAGAGTTGCTGATTTGATTGAGTGTTCGTCATCCCTATTATGGGGAGATTTCGTGTTCTGCGACTAAATCCATTTTATTCTTTCCTACACGGCATCGTTCCAAAAAATAAATCGATTCGCCGCACGACTTTGCCATAGTAATCAAACTAGCCACGGTCGGAAACGATTTTCATAAAACTTAGCCATTAAATACTATGAATTTTTTTGTAGTTCCTCATGAAGACAATCTTGGGAGATAATCACCGCAATGAAAGCTGATAAATTATTGACAACTGAAGGTCGTCTGATTAGATTAAAATATTAATAATCAGATTTGTAGTACAATCCTACACTACGTCATCTTCCCGCAAACGCGGATGCAATGCTTGACGCATTTCAATGTTAAAAAAACCTAGCCGAGTTTGTTGTCGGCTCTTCTGAAACCGCGCATTCGGGACGTCTGGTCTTATATTTTACACGTTTCGTACGCGTTTGATAATTTTTTTCAATTTACATGGGAACTCCTTAATATTCCGGGATAAATAGTAGCCTATGTCATCTAGGTCCTCAACTATACGCATGAATAAAATCATATCGATCCGTTAGTCTGTTGCGGCGTCATTGAAGGACAAACCAACAAACAAATACACTTCGCATTTATAATGTTACTTTAGTAGCGTTAATTTCAGTTTCACATTTTTTTCTTCTATTTTTTTATTTTCTGGGCTGTAAGCTTTTTGCCGATGTCATCACACAACACCTTGCATCCCCTATTTTTACCCCCGTTAGGGTAAAATTTTTACAAACTTTGAATGTCGCTTAAATAATAAGTTTCAAGCTTCTAGCTTTAAAAATTACGTAATTTCTATACAAACTTTCATCCCCTATTTCAACCCTTTACAGACTTTTTGGCATTAAAAAGTAGCCTATTTCCTTTCTCAGGCTCTAGACTATCTCTGTACCAAATTTCATTTAAACCGGTTCAGTAGTTTAGTCGGGATTGCGTAACATACAACAGACAGAGTTAGTTTCGCATTTATAATATTAAAGTATGGTATAATATTAAGTATGATATGGGAGTATGGATTGACGGTCAAAAAATGTACAGTGTACAGAATTTGAATAAAGATATTTTGATTGATTTAAAAGGCTTTCAACCCCATTATGTATTTACTAAACCGAGCAGAGTCGAATAGAGCACTTATTTCTTTGCAAAAAGTCTTGTCACATTCAGGAAAGAGTAAGGTGCTGTTGACGAAGCAACGCACATGATAAAATAAGTAAACGCTAGCGGACACACATCCAAGTATAATGGTTAAATATTTTTGTATGTAGGACGTAGGTACAATAATTTCGATACGCATTTGCCAATAAAACATCCGAAAACCATTATCAGAAAGGGTACAAAACATAATATTGTAACGGTATAAAATTTTGCGATATAGAATGGCCGATAAGAAACATTAATTCACTGTTGCTCGATAAGGAGCTAATAAAATGATTTCAATTTTATTCAAACTCTATTCAGGTTGTTTTTTGGAACAAAGAACTTAATTACGCGATACAATAATTAAATAAATTGCGCGAAATTAAATTATATGATTTATTTAATAAAATATCTATTAGACAAGCCTTTAAATTCAAAGATATTAATTATGTCAATACTTTTGAATATGCACAAATGGTTAACTTTCCATGCAAAGACAAAATATTCGTCACATATATTCTTTTTAATACGATGACCGGCGGTAGAGTCCTGAGTATAAGTGACACAAGTGTCCTAAATGAAATATATAAATATTTAGTTTCATTTCAAAATCAATATTATTATCAATCATCAACGCATCAATCATAATCGTGTCCGCAACTTAATATCTAGCGAGCAAATTGCCAAACAAGCAAATCTTATTATAGCAAATACCTAAACGGAAGTGGCAATCATTCCGTTACGTTTATGACTGCTAAGTAGGTACCTACTAGCATGTGTGATAGGAATAAAAAATACAGTTAAATACTACGGTTACAGTACCACAGCATTATAAAAATTATAATCTAAAATAATTACCGACGAAGGTGTCCTGCAAATATCACCATATAAAACGGCTAGTGAGAATATCCCAAGTCTTTCGTGCTTCGTGTGTGCACCTCGGGACCCCAACGCCAATCGGTTTTTCGAGCGATGTGGTATGCCCATTGCCATTTCATCTTCGCCAGCAGTTAAGCTATATCGTTAACTCTGGCTCTCTTCCTCATTCGAAGTGGGATAAACATCAGAAGTGAGATACAATATTTTTTAAACCCTATATCTTCCATCCAACCGATGGAGTTGACTGATAACTGTTAGGCTCAGTCTGAAAGGGGCCTTAATTTTGTACTCTACGGCTCTGCGTGGTCGAGGGGGGACTGGTCTATGGTACTCTGTAATAAGTTGCGGCTGTGTTTTGTGTAAATTGTTTCCGTTTAACATAACATAAATATAAAATAGCTAAAGCCCCATACCTTCTGTCCAACCGATGGTGTTCGTCCCGATGCTCCATGGAGAGTTTGTAGTAGATGCGCGCGGCGTCGGAGCGGTCGTGCGCCGCGTATACAAACGCGTGCAGCTGACGTAGCAGCTTCCAGCTCAGCTTCCACAGGGATTTGCTCATCTTTGGCGTGCACGACACAAATCTACGGGAGAGGAACAATCGGATTAGGGGGCTGCCTGAAAACTGGCGTTACAGTACCTAACTGCAGCATTCAAGCTGTTTTTTTAAAGTTAAGTTTTGTTACAGTTCGCGTGCGATCTGAATGCTTTCGGATTTGAGGCCCTGGGGGCATACTGCCAACGCTTAAAGCCATTATTTTTTCATTTTTGTCAACGTTCGAGTTTTAGGATTACAATCGTTATTTTAGGGATAAGGTACGTGACATCAAACTGTAATTTGAGTAATATTGCTTTAATAAGCGTTGACAGTAACCCCCAGAGCTATAGTTCGTTTCTAGGGCAGGAGTACTTTCGTTCATAGACACGAAAGTATTATATGTTCTATTTAATTTGAAAAATAGAGATTGCAAAACGAGCGATGACGAGGTTTTGGAGATACCAAATACCATATTACCTACCATCGACTCAACGCTCAATATTTTATAGTTCACCTAAATTGCTGGATTTGTTTGCTGGCATACATATTTTCAATGTTTTCTATGTGTTTATTAAATTCAAAGGGCCTGGAGTCGGTTCGGACTGATTGTTTAATCTATTATTCATTTTAGGTATATGTTAGCGCAATCGACTCATGATTTTAAGTGTAAGTGCGTGTCTATAAATATTATCTTGAAGATTTCGAAATTTATGTTTTGTTTGGAAACCTAAGTTGAACGTGTGTAAATGGTTCGTACCATATAATTTACTTATAACCGGACAAGTTTCGCTTCCAATAACCCAAGCGTCCGTTTTCTTTACCGGCCTTACTTCAAGGAGAAAGTTAACAGCGGTCAAACGAGATGTTTCAATAGAAGAGTTATTAAGTAAGTGTGTTTCATAAAAATAAATATAAAACTGGCAGAAAATATGATTGAGATAAAATAAAAAATTGCAATTATAGGCCATTTGCGGATCATTTTTTTGATTAAATTTAACGATCATATCGAATTTACGACAAGTTTTAGCTGAAGATATTTCTATTACCTATCTAAAATACACTCTATCAAATCTATTATGCTGATAAAAATAATCGATTTCGTGCCTATCTTGATATTGCAAATGAGGTATTCGCTAGATATTGAGGTAGAGAAGTAATTCATTAAGATAAAAAGTATTTTTAATTTTTAGCAAAAAAAAAATCATTATCAATTCATTAATAACATCAGTTACTTCACAAAGCGGTAGGTAGGTATAATAAAGCATATGTCATCATCAACAATATAAATATGTAATTATATTTTTATGATACCATATAAAATACATAAAGAACTGAACACAATAGTGATCAAAACAGGAAATTCTAATTTAAAGGATATATTATCTAATTACGTCAAAAAATGGATAAAGTTATCGCTTCTATTTCTATAGGTTTTCATTATGGTTCCGAATGATATCCTGAGCTTTCGAGGTCGAAAATCATATTAGTTAGTTATTTATTATGAGTTAGTTATTATTCAGTACATTTTAAAACACCTAGAAGATTTTTTTAAAGATATGAACACTAAATATGAGGTCCGTACCGCCTCAGGCAAAGGTTTAAGTTCTCATTTATAGCATACAACAAAAATACAAATTAAAAAATTGCTGGACAAGCTAACATGCCAAACCCACAAGCCGAATAAATAAAAAATACGAAAAATAAAATGAGCCATGTAAAGATTTTTTGTTGTGTATGAGCACAGCATAAACGAAAACCAACCATACCATAACAGCATACCTATCATGGTACAAACTACCATGAACACGAACTGCTTAAAAAACGATCCAGTACAGTTACGAAATATTGGCCTCCAAAATAACCTGAAACATTTACAAAAGGAAACTTTAACCCCGTCGCCAGCTTGTTAAACCACCACTACAGCCTATTAACGTCTCACTGTTGGGCACAGGCCTCCACTCTCATAGGAAAGAGGGAATTAGAGCTTAGACCCACCACGCTGCTTCAATGCGGGTTGGCGGGCTTTAACGACTATTGTCATGTTAGTGATAATTACCGAAACCGACGGCTTAACGTGCTCTCCGAGGTACGGGTGTGAAACATCTTCCTAACTCAGGGCTAGTACTGAGAATTTCTAGTCAGAAAAACCCAATACTCAATTATGGACCTACCCGGGACTCGAACCCGGGACCTCGTCGGCCGCCGTCGAACATGCCAACCACTAGACCAACGAGGCAGGCTTGTTGATAAAAAAAACATACCATAAAAACGAATACCGCCACCAGGTTGTTAAACAAAAAACAGCATACCAAAATACTGAATACGCAACAAAATCTGAAGTACCAAAATTCAAAACACCCATTTGCTTCGTGCTTCCTTGAAAGTTCCTATTCCTCTATTTCCTAAAATCCTGGACGTTAATGAGTCAGTCTGTGAGTGAAAAAATTTGTCAGGTATTTTAAGTTTGCTGAAGATTAACATTCGGCTGGTTTGACCATACTTAAACCCAAAAAGCAAAATAAGAATCCACCACCACAAAAACGTATGAGCACTAACCTAGTCATGACGTTGTTGTGACGGACGCACCGCTTCCTACGAACGTGCAAGGTCCCAACCACCGCGTACTGAAGCGCGTGCTTTTCTACCTTACCACCGACATAACTAAAAAGCGATGATATGGAGATTAGGGAGGAAGAGTCTTTGTTTAAAAAATGCGAAATTCTGTACGAAACCGTCCTGCTTCACCGTCCTATCATAAAACAACAAAAATGAGCGTTGGCAAAACTAGCACGTAACGTCTTTGCTCAACGGTATTTTAATAAGAACCGCTAATATGTGCAATTATACGATTATACATAATGAATTTCTGGCGTCAATGTTTCTTGCTACGTAAAACTTGAGTCTTAAGTATCTTAGTGGTATCGCTATAGATTATAGATACAGAGACCGTAAATTAATTTAAAGAATTAAAAAATACGACTGCCTTGCCATATATTATTTGCCTTGCTATAGTGTTATATATTTTTGGAATCTACTCATCATTTTCTAAATGATGATTATATAGTTAATCTTATTTTCGAACTTTTTTTTTTCAATTTTGGTCTTTAATGTGGGACCATGGTCACCCCATCCATTTTTTTTTATTTACTAGCCTATGTCACCCGGAATAAGCTAGGGATTCTAACGATACCTCATTTATCAAAATCGGTTCAGGCGTATAGAAGTTATGGTGGAATATACAAACTCACATACATACATACGTACGTACATACATACATACATACATACATACATGAACCCTGAAACTCCTTTTTTCAGGCAGTCGTATAAAAACGTCGAGATTTTTGTGGGTTTTACCATCATGTAAAAATTCTTTTACTATTTATTAATATAATTTAAAATTGCATACAGACAGTTTGAGTTTTATAAAAACGCCAGAATTTCGCATCTTTTTGGGAGTAGATTTTAATTTTTTAATGTGTAGTCGTGGTTTGGCGTGCGTCGAAAAATTCATAAAGAAGAAGATATAACAAAAACTAATTTGTTTATTTTAAAAAAGCGTGCACAGCATTGTTCGTTTGAAGAAAGTTAATAAAAGTTACATGTGCGACTCAGTCTATCAGGTCAATTCTTATATTGGTGGTGAATAAAATATCTGGGCCAAATCTTTGCAGTTCGATGAGGATATAATATTACGTGCGTTGAATTCACGCTGCATCATTTATCATTGGTTATCATAAAGCCGCAATCACATCTGTAAGTTTTGGAACAAAGTTCCTTATGGAACGATGCGGAGGGGTACCCAAACCAGCAAAAAACGTCCGTAACGAAAATGAGTAAGAATTTTTTTACGAAGACAAAAGGTCTTTGCTATAAATATACAACATTCGAAATTAGACTTAAGTGTTAAGGTTTGTATGTATTTTTGTTTTATTTTTGAAAAAAAGAAGAAATATATTTTGTAAAGATAGAACTTGAAATTAATATTTATGTAATTATATAATCTAATCTATCTGATATCCTACGACACCCCCCTTTTTCTTTTATTACACATTTATAAGGTGCAAACGATACGCGACTTAAAAGACTGTTTACATTTCGTAAGTTACTCATGTAACGACTAACTAGAGTGAAAACTTAAAAGTGTAATCACAGCTTAAGGTGAGATCGTGGTTAAGCGCAAACGTGACATAATGATTTAAAATTACTCTAAATATCATAAACCAAAGATAGATAACGAGCGCTTACATTTATTATACCCAATAATAAATAAATTTAATCAATTTGTTTATACCAATGAGCAAATAAATCTCATAATGTGTCTGTAAAAGTAAGTATTCTATGCTCAGGGGATAATCATATTTGCACAATTCGATTCAGATTTTAAACGTACAAAACTAGTATTTTCTACGGAGATTCATAATGCAAAGTACTGTGTAGTACGTACAGCTGAATAGACACGTATATGTATCTCTATAAAAAATGTCAATTGACGACGTGCCGCCAAGCGAGTTAAATTTCTGGTACGATACCGCATAGAAACTGCCGTGTCCCACGTTAGCCCGTTACCGCTACCATAGACTGCATCATCACCTACCACGTCAGATTAGTCAAGGGCTAACTTGTAGTGGATTAAAAAAAGTTTTGTATGGACCTGAATCGATAAATGTAATTAGTAACTAAACGCCAATCAATCACGGAGAGACCTGTCTCGACCTCTTCGCAACTAGTGGCATTATCAAAGCACTATCAATGTAAATACATACCTACCTACCCATACAAGTGGAATAATATCATCATGTTATTAACGTTGTACTTTATATTATCGCCCTATAAAATCATCACTTGTTTCAGGAGTTAACTGTAGGTAAGTATATCTTTTTTTACATAATTATCTTGAAATAAATTGTGCATGAGTTTGTGCAAATTTAGGATCTCGTTTGGAAAGACTAAATATACGTAGAATTTAAAAACTTTAAAGTTCTGACCCCATTTTACATGTATTTCATTAACCTAACTAGACCTAAGGCCCAATTGTCTAAAAAAATCGTAATCATTTGAGAGCCATAGTTGAGAGCTTAACACGTATTACTCAAACTGTTCGCGGAGTTCATACATGCATTTCGACAAGCATGATGCATTCCTTTGTTACGATTACGATTTTCTTACACTATCAAGTGGCTGATTCAAAAAATCCTTTTAATAAAATGGAGCAATCAGAAAAACTATACACCTACGTTTGGTTGAGATAAAAGCTAACGTACATAATTTCGAAATTTAACGAATGCCATGAAACGATTTCAATGGAAACAATAGATGTTGTTGTTTCCATTGAAATTGTAAGTGAAATTTACCTATAAGTATGGAAATTACACATTATGTGTAACGTGGTTTTGAAATGTACTACTTAGATGACATAACAGCTCACAGTATCACTAAATTTGAAAACAACCCTATGAACATGCTATTATTCTGATGTAACATTACTCACTGTTGAAACTCACTGATGAAATTTACTACTCATCAAAAAACCTGAACACAAAGTGAACCGCGAACCGAATCTGACTTTAGGCGACTCAAAATCAAATGGCAATTGAGCATTATACATACAACATAGCAACAGTATTTTAAAGAAAACCCTATTTATATCAAATCTTAAATCACCAGTTAATTTCAAAAGAATAATCGTCGATTAGTAAACAAAATATGCAAAATGATATAGTTTTACATGCAGTGAGGCTTCTGAAATAGAGTTGTTGTTGGTTATCACCTAAGCTTACAATCAGGCCAATTCTGTACCACACAACCTCAAAACTAAAATAAAATGACAGCTCTATTTATATTTCTATTCCTTTCATAATATCTATTCCCGGGGGAAGGGGTAGTAGCACTAGATATAGAGCTATCATTTTAGTTCAGTTTAGAGATTGTGTTATACAGAATTGGTCCCAATATGTCCTAAACAATAAAAAATATGGACAGTATAATGTTGTTTAACGATAGGTATTTATTGACAGCCTGAACCTTGCCTATTAGCGTAGGTGCATAAATAAACTTGAAAGATATGCGTATTTACACTTCTAGGCCACGAGTCCAGAAAACAACTACCTATTAATAGTGGACAATAAATTTATACGTGAGTTGATATTACGCTAAACGTATCAATATTTATTAGCATTTCATTAATTATCTCTTGTTTCACTGGAAGGTTTAAGTAAACAATTACACACTTCAAGATCTAAGTACGCCTGCACTAATTGTAATTTTATTGCTGATGTTACGAATTACAACCATGTATGAAATAATTTTAATTTGGAATGATTTGGAATTAGGAAAAAAATCGCAAAATGTTGCATCATGATGTTCATCGGTTTTGCTATATTTGAATTGATTGATATTTCGTTAGTAGTGATTAAAAGATAGGTCCGAACTTGTCTGTTGTAGGTGTAAAAGATATTTGGCAAAGTGAAAAATTATCCAGCTATTGGATTACGATCATCATCATGCTCGTGAATATATCCATTAGATATGGAAAAATAATGAAATTCATTAATGGTATTTCACTTCAATGTAGTTAAAACTAACCTTATTCAGATAATGTTAAAGTATAAATCGCCTGTATTTAAAATAATTTCTAAGATCGATCAAATATCATGAACTTACTTAGTGATAATTCTAAAGAGCAGTGAGGCTATGTAGTCAAAGATCACTTGGCCATACATCAAAAAATTTCGGGGTAATCAGATCAGCCCAATTCTCGTCCTTTTTGGAAGTTGGCATAAAATGGATCCTTAATAGTGCTGCACCTAGAATTTATTCTCAAACAACATCGATTATCGACTTACTTGGTGATAGTGGCGTACATGATATCGACGGGCACTCGGTACGGCAGTGTCAACAAAGACACACATCGCATGCCTCGCTGTCGCATCACCCAGTTCACTATCCCCGTGTTAGCTGAGTCTATGGCGTTCTGGAATATTGTCATCACTGTGTCCGGCAGGTCGTCTACCAACGCGTCCTACAATAAAATACCTGTGTTTATAAACGGAAAATAACGCTTTTTTTTTAGGGGAAGTCTTCCTAAGGCACCCAGCTTCTGGGGGAGAAGTCGGGTTATGTAGGATTTGTACCTACTAAAACCCTCGGTGGTCACCATCTGCATATTGGGAGGCTTCGAGATCTCTATAAAGAACGCATCGCTGCCTCCCTTGCCCAATGCCCGTTGGGCTCATCCCGGTGCTCACACTCTGGACTACTCTCGCTATGAAATATGGCTGCTTGTGCCACAGCAAACAGCCATCTTCCCGAGGCCACTTAATAAATGGACGATGGAACGACTGAAGCCCCCACCCCAGCCGCTCGTGACCTCGAGGCCCCTTACATCGGGTCTATTAACGGAGAATAACCCTGTACGTTCCGTAGTCGGGTAAATAGGGGCTCTATTAAGTGAAACCTGTGGGCGTAGTTCCTACATAGCTAGCAGTATTATTTTGAAATTGACGTTTTATATGACGTACCTAAAATAAGGATTATAATTCTGAAACAAGAGCGTCAATAAGATTAAAATGATACTGCTTTAAGCGACCCGAGATTAGTGCACCGATAGTAAGCACCAATCTTTGTTACAGTCTCAATCATTCGAACATCAGAACACTTGTGTCATGATTTAAAATTTTGTGCTAAAGGCACATAGAGGGTTTACACTCAATAAACTCAATTTATTACGATTTAATTAAATAATTTAATTTAATTTATTACGTATCATTCTCAGTACGACCTAGAATGTAAGCAAACATTTGCATTATAATATTCCTCCAATTTGGCAGACTTCTCATAGCTTTGAAGACATCAAAAGATTTTCAGAAATTCCACCAGTAATGTCTGGATTAGGTTAGGTTAGGTTAGGTTCTCTTCGAAATCTCGGGAAGATTTTACTATAAATGTTCAGTCATTAACTGGCACGCCATAAGCTTACCAGAATACCCTTACCTGTCTGTGCGTCTTGCATTCTTCACAGTCCGGGTCGAATTCGTAAGTGGTGTCGTCTAGAACATCTTGTAATTGGTACGTTGTCTGGACCGCGAGGCATCTAGTGACAATATATGACGGATAAAAAAATGGTATGGTGTACTTTAGTTAAACATGAAATAGGGATGATGCCTATAAGTGATGTCAAGAATAAATTATTTCTTACTGATTATTGAGTGACTTCCGAAATACCTAAAATTCACATGCTTGGTTAGTTTTATGTTCGATAACCATTTTAAATAATTTTAAACTATATTACAGATATTTCACCGCGGTTAATTGCCTCATCTGGTGACAGAAGGGCTGGCTCATTTTTTGCGCAAAGGATCAGCCTGGCTGTCCAGCGCGGAAATGCAGCCAGCATTCTTGCCACCATTCCACGTGGGCATGATTTATATATTAATTAGGTTAGGTTAGCTAGCATTAAGTTCTATTGTATTATTTTAAACTATAGATTGGAGAAAAAAAGTGTGTTGAAATTTGATGGCGTCACAACTATGTATTCCATACAAAAAATTCCATACTAGAAGTACGTGTTTAAGTTTTATAAAGAGTGGCTGATTTCATTGAGTTATCATCATCCCTATTGAGCGTTTTTATTCAACGATTCTGACAGAAGCCGGATTCCAGATTTATTATTTCTTACAAGCTTTTATTTTAACTTACAATGTTGATGGATTTGTTCAGTTCAAATCTTGCAACTGAATTTTTAACTAGTTATTGGCCAAGTCAACTGACTGAGACATACATACATGTTTAGTTTGGATGACAATGCATGGTTAGATAAGTGACGTCATTCTAAATCCAATATGGCAGACTAACAAAGATGGCGGATGGTGGAGAATTAAGACGTAAACATGTTAGTTGTGGGGTGTTTAGCCACCCCGTTGTAGAAAAATCGGAAGTTTTCACTCTAAATATTTCTGTGGCGATGATTCTAATTTGATGATGAAAATTTTTCTAGGGCTAGGAGTTCTATGGTGCCTTCTTACCTGGTACAAGTGATCATGTTGTTCCGATGCAGAAACCGTAGAGCGTCATCGAATCCTTGCTTGCACATGTTGCTGAGAACTTCCGGTTTGGGTGGGAACAATATCCTAGCGAAGCGGTTTATGTTCTGCTTTGATAGTTCTATGCTGGTATTCGCTAGGTTTACCTGTTAGAATATGAAACAACATGAAAAGAGCGTAAATTTTGGTTTACCCCCCTTGAATGATACCTCTTTGGATTTTAGCATCATTAGAGTTTTACACAGAATATAGAAATGAAAGTTTTAAACACACACACAACGATCACACCAACAACCATCAACGATTAACACGGACACAGGCATCAACAATTTGGACAAATAGTTAAAAATGTCCTTCCGCCCGAATTCCGTCCATGTCGGTCATGTCCAGAAAGATTAGCCTTCTGCGCGAGAGATATTCAATTCAATCAAATGTTTTTTATTCAAATAAACTTTTACAAGTACTTTTGAATCGTCTAGTGAATCTACCACTGGTTCGGAATGACATTCCTACCGGGAAGAACCAGCAAGAAACTCGGTGGTTGCTCTTTTTAAATAAATATTACATTTACAATTATTATATCAATGTATACATAAGCATGGAAGCTCTCTTGTTTGGAAAATAGCATGATTACCAGACACGCGTGTTATTACAAGGACCTGATCAGTTATATAGACGTGTATTGCAGTGGCATTGCATATAAAATAAATTACTGTGCATTTTGAAATATTTAAAAGAATCTATTTTATTTAGGACAGTAGGTACGACATACATTATGAACTCATCGCGAACGTGGTGATGAAAGTAAATATTTACCTAGGTCAGATAGGTACTGAGGTAATTCAGACGCATGTTTTGCAGTCATAATAATAATCGGTGTAATCTCTTGACTGTTGTCGGCCTTGGCAGATTGCCTATTTTCATTTACCTACATCATTATACGATTTTACTTCCGATTTTGTAATGAGTATAATGACTCATATGCTAAATAACATTTTTGACACAGATGATAATAAAACTTTTGAGAATTTTTGAGATTTTCTCGTTAGATTTAGCGCTCAACCAAGCAGATAGACAACGCTTGAAGGAGTTCAGAGTTCAGACTTCAGACCCATAGAAACGCGTAAGTGAATATATTCGGCGGCGCTTTAGATTCTAATTCAAGGTTTCCATGTCTCCAAGCTAATGGGACAGCAATCCAATTCGATCAGAAAGAAATCAGGCGCTTGACCGAGGGATTTACATGCTCTCCGGACTCCGAGGCACAGTGACTAAGTACCTTACATTACTTCCTAGCTCCGGGCTAGAACAGCCACGCAGAATACTAAATAGCTAGTACTCAGAATTTCTTGACAGAAAATCACTACCTAAGAGTTAGACGTGGGGGTGCTCAGGGAAAATGGAAAATGGAAATCTTAAGTTGTTACTGATTTTCTTAGGCGTAGTCTGTAATTTTGATGATGAATAAGGTTCTAGGGTAAAGAACCTGGTGAAGCAAATCACATTAGTGCACGCCTAAAGATACTCACGTGAAACAGCTGCGAGCTGAGGTCTCTGGGGCATATGTCGCTCTCGCCGCAGAAGGGGCTCACTGTGATGGTATTCTCGTCCAGCACGGGCAGGTTATCACTGAAGCCGCCATCCATGTAGCGGATGCCGTGGAAACGCGGCGGGAGCATGCCAGAGAACACTGGCACGAAACATGACGCGAGCAGCGCCTACGACGAATATCCGGTTAGAAGGACCAGAACTTGTCTATTGACCCGTTGTCCCAGGTGAGCGACAGAAGCGACTCCACGTAGCCATGAAGGGGTCAACTACTGTTCGATACTGTTGCGTTGCCGCGTTTGTCGCTCGCCTAGGACGTTGTTTTCTTTACTATTAAGCTTCGGGACCCAATCCTATTTATCACACAATGATAGAGGCATCTATCATCTATTAATCATTATACGACTCGAGAAACAGTAGGTTTCGACGATTTTGACTCGTATAGTTTTGCAATTATTTTCTGAGTGCTTTGCTTTGCGACTTGCGAGGCACGGGGTAAATAATGGCCTAATCCGGACTTCCAAAGTCATCCATCTACCGTCAGTTACCTCAGTCAATGTTGCTTGCCCAGTGTAATGACTGGCAAATTGTGCTGCCGCAATTAAAGAAAAGCTCAGGAATAATCAGAAGATATGAACATACGATGCAACTAGTTTGCCACGTGCAATAAAGAATCAAATTGAAATATAGTTGCGCTAATCATTCCGTCTCACTCACTCCTATACTGTCTGCGTGGATTAAGTATTTTGAGTTCCAGTGAAACTTCTTCAAAAAAAAGTTTCAACCCCTGTAACTTTTGTTTTAAGATATCGTCATTAATTAATTATCACCATCATATCTTATACTTAAATAGACGTTCAAAAGTGTACTGTATAGGTACCAATTTTTGTTTGACCTTGACATTAAAATTGGTTGATAAGACCTTTAAAGCGTAGCAGACTGACAGACAGACACACTTTCGCATTTATAATATTAGTATATATGTAAATAGTAAATACCAATTTACTCACTTGCAATAAATCTTCTCTAGTCTCAAATTCTGATACAATGACATTATTGCCATCGTAAACCCTCGTTAGGGATATATGCAGCTTCCCGCTGACTTTCTTGTGTGCGTCGTGTGGAATGAACTTCTGCATTCCCTCCAGAAGGAGGTTCTGTATACTGAAGGACGGACTGAACGGCCCGAGAGACCCAGCCCTCGCTTCTCTGACAATACTAAGGACATCACTTGTAATTTCCCCTAAAAATAAAATGAAGATTTATTTAATGTTGTATTGAGTTTTCTAATATATTGTAAACCCCTCATTTATCATTGTAACAGTCAACTATTGTTGTTGTTGGCTGAAATTATGGTTTTCTTGCTGTGACAATGGAATAAGGATGGACTATGTCTAGATTGAGTGGGATGGAAACACAACTACTACTACAAGATGTAGTATCTTGTAGTGATCCAGATCCATCTTTAAGAATGCTTGAAATGAACAAGAAACTTAATTCACTTTACTAAATGCACTAAGTGAAACAGACAAATTTATATGGTGAATGTGCAGCATGCAATATGCAAGGCCCACCCTTCTGCTTCTAAACATGCAGGAAAGGCAAGCAACCAAGCAGGCAATACACACTGCCACAACACCACACCACACACATCTTCTACAGCACTCTACATTTCACTCAACTTTGGATTTACTTAATTATGCTATGATGGGTACTTGGTTTAAATCTAAAAAATTATCTGTTATCACAGTTTGGCATGGTCTGTAGGAAATTCTTAGAATGGCCATTGACATTATGATAATGGCTATTTTGCAACATACAGCATGGCTACTCCAACAAATAATATAGGCCTTACTGCCAAGGTCCATAAGTGTGAGATGTATTGTTACTATGTTATATCTATTGATATGTTCAGTATTTTTTTTAATTTTATAATGCACTGGAATCTTTAACACGTATTCCTGAATATATTAATAGAATATAAGCAAGGCTTTATAAAAAATTTAAACAGCATCACATACTTTATTATAATAAGTAATATGTTATGATGTTACTAAGCCTATAGGTATATTGTTTGTAAGTACATAATATTATGTTTTTATTAATTACTATTCAAATCAGTTGAAACATAATGAAATCATCAGCATTGACTCAAATATTAATCTTATTATTATTGTACTCAGTAGAAAAAAATAGATTTGAAAGAATTTACATACATAACTTCAAAAGTGAGTCAAAATGTATGCATAAAAGAAAATAATATTATTTAATTAATATTATATATCATTACAAATATGTTCTACAAAATAAGTGATTATTTCAAGAAAGTTAGCTTAAGTTAGCTTAAGTTAGTTAAGTTTCAAAAAAATTTGATAATGATCATTGTCATAATGTAAAAAACAATTTTGTTTTATAAAATGTAAAAAGTTACAGTACTTATTTCATTTCATATTCAGTCATGTAAAGTAAATGTACATCTGTAACATAATGTTATCTACCTCTAGAATTTGTATAACTATGATAAAATGGATGTAATAAGTAATTTCAAAAGATAAACTTGCAATAACTAAGTAGCTGTTTTATATTAGATTTTATTACAACTTAACTATAATTGTATTCAATCTCATTACTCTCATTAAATGCCCTGATAATTAGAACAAAGTATCTATGTCAGATGACTGATTTATTTGCAGGCAAATCAAATTTTATACAAATCCATGCAATATGCAAAAAAACAATAATTTGATTTAACTACTTAACTTACCAATGGGAAGATCACATAGTAAACAACATGCAGAAATTGCCCCAAAGGAGGCTCCAGAAATCTTTCCTATAAGCAAGTGAGGAGCATACTTTTTGAGACACACCGCAACACCAACATGGTAAATACCAAGAAACCCACAACCAGCAAACGATAAGTTCATTATTATGTGCGCATACACTTCAAACAGAAAATTACTCAAAACTATGCGATCAAAATCACTAACAACCACACTGTCACTTAAAACCACTCAACAAAAACGAGAGAAATATTTATAACAGAAAATATTACAAACAATTATTTTCACAATGTAAAATCACAGGACGTCTGACACACAACTAAGTTTAATTTAGTACAACAAATAGTAAATAGGAAAAAAGGAAGTTATCAATGAACAATCAGCTGGCTAATGTCTGCACAACATCCTATATGTTACTTGTCTCTGGTCTGCTGGTCTGCAATCAGCAATGAGCAAAGCCACAGATTAGGTACAAAGCAATCAAGAAAATAGCGTGCGAAAATGTCAACAAACGTCAAGCATCAAATCTTGTCTCTGTCAAGCATGTTTGACATAATCGACAAAGCCCAAGTTTGCTCGGTTGCAAGCACAGACAGGACACTTAAAGAAACACACCCACATAGACACGTATGGGAATCTGTGTCCTTTTCCCTCCAAGCAAAAATGTCTATCCATCCATCAGCCTGTACTCGTCCACTGCTGGACATAGGCCTTTTGGAGAGCACGCCACCACACACGGTCCTCCGCCTTCCTCATCCATCCACTTCCCGCCACCTTTTTAAGGTCGTCGGTCCAGCGGGCTGGAGGTCGTCCCACACGCGCGGTACGCGGTCTCCACTCCAGAACGCGTCTGCCCCAACGGCTATCGGTTCTGCGACAAACATGACCTGCCCACTGCCACTTCAGCTTACTAATTCTCTGGGCTATGTCGGTTACCTTAGTTCTCCGGCGGATTTCCTCGTTACGGATTCTATCCTCAGAGAAACACCCAACATAGCCCGCTCCATAGCCCGCTGAGCGACTTTAAATTTGTGGAGAAGGCCAGCTGTCAGTGTCCACGTTTCCGCTCCATGCGTCATCACAGGCAGGACACACTCGTTAAAGACTTTCGTCTTTAAGCTTTGGGGTATCGACGAGTCGAAGACCTGACGAAGTTTTGCAAATTCTGCCCAACCCAGCTGGATTCTTCTGTCAGCTTCTTTATCGAAGTTGTTCCTACCAAGTTGTATAACCTGACCGAGGTAGTATTCCTGAACAACTTCGATGCTGACATTTTCGACGGTAATGGGTCTCAAGGTGACGTAATCATTAAACATGACTTTGGTTTTATCAACGTTCATCTTAAGACCCACACATCTGGAAGAATGGCTAAGACCGGACAACATTTCCTCGAGTTCCTGCGGTGAGTCAGCCAGTATAACGATGTCGTCTGCAAATCGCAGACGTGAGATATATTCGCCGTTTACGTTTATGCCTCTACATTTCCAGTCCAATACCTTAAACACATCTTCGAGAGCGCAAGTGAACAGTTTTGGAGATATAACATCTCCCTGTCTCACACCTCTTCTAATTGGGATCGAATTTGTTTTTTGTTCTTGGACTTGAACGGTCATTGAGGCAGCGCGATAAAGAGAGCTCAACACCTGGATATAGTGCCAGTCGACTTGGCATCGCTGTAGTGATTCCAAAACAGCCCAGGTTTCAATGGAGTCGAAGGCTTTTTCATAGTCCACAAACGCTAGACAAAGGGGGAGATTATACCCCTGAGTCTTCTGTATAATCTGCCTCAGAGTGTGAATGTGGTCCACGGTGCTGTAGCCTTTTCGAAACCCGGCCTGCTCTGGAGGCTGAAATTCATCAAGTCTTCGGGCGAGACGATTCGTAATAACCCTCGAGAACAGCTTGTAGATATGGCTCAGAAGTGATATTGGCCTATAGTTTTTAAGAAGGCTCTTGTCTCCCTTTTCGAAAAAGAGGACTGTGACACTTCTGCTCCATTATTTTGGTGTTATGCCCGAGTTGATGACAGTATCAAAGAGGTGTTTGAGTTTGTTTAAAACTGGAGTACCTCCTGCTCTCAGGAGCTCCGCAGTGATACCGTCATCGCCTGGAGCTTTGTTATTACGCAACTGTTCGAAGGCTATCCTAATCTCGCCCACGTCGACACCCGGGAGGTCATCGCTGTAATGGCGTACGAGTCTCGCACGTTTGTCATTCGTGGATTGGTGGGGCGTGGGTCTTGGAGCATGGGCTGAATAAAGCTGCTCATAGAATTTTTCGATCTCAGCTAACACCTCTGGTTTTGAAGCGACGGTTCGGCCGTCTGATGTCCTCAGCTTAGTCAGATGGCTTCTCCCAAGATTTTTGACGAATACTTTTGATCCTTTATTGCGTTCGATCGCGTCTTGAATATTGCGTGTATTTGCGGAACGCATATCAAAGCGTATTCGTTTTTTGATCAACTTATTTAGAGAATGCCTATCTGACACATCCGAAGACATATTCCGTCTCTGCTCCACGGTTCCTTACACCAACTTCGATTCGTCGCGTTCTTGTACACCCACCTTTGCGTTGAAGTCCCCCATAATAACATTGAAGTAGGACTTCGTAGTATTATTTAGTGTCTTGGTTACATCTTCGTATAGTCTCTACTTCTTCATCAGCGTGTGCCGACGTGGGTGCATAGACTTGTACAATTTTCAGAGAGTATCTCTGATTTAACTTGAGTATAACGTATGCAACCCTCGTCGAAACGCTACTGATCTCCACAATGTTGCTAGCGAGGACTTTATTGATCAGGAATCCCACACCACCTTGGGACGTTTGGTCGCCTTCGCGATAGTAAAGTACGTGGCCCGATTCTAGGGTCAGCGTATCCTCCCCCTCTCTTCGGATTTCTGCTAGCCCCTAAAATGTCTATGTTCCTATCTTTTGTTTTATTTGTTGCAACACTGTGCAACACAAACGCACACATTGACAAAATTTCAATGCGTGGAAGTCTGTGATATTATAAGACATCTTAAGACATAAGGCGTTTGTTTACATTGTGTTGTCATAAATTTTTTGTGAAATTTGGAGGTTTAGTAGCCAATATTTATTGAAATAAAATGGTGAATGGGTGAAGTGTTGTGTCCCCCAGTGTTACAACGCTTCGTACAGGAAAAGTCCAGAAATAACGTTCCATCGGTAAGTAAAATTCATGCTATCATGTTAATAAATTACAGGGCCGGACTTGACGACCCTTTTATTTTAATTATATAACTTCGACGTTTAATTTCAGGTATCCAAAGGATGACTACCTGAGAGACCTATGGATGAAAATGATGGATGGATTTATCAGTATATATATATATATATATATATATATATATTATAATAATATGTATGTTATACAATATTGTTTTATTAATGTTTATTATTGGTTTATGTATTAGTATGTAGCTATTCGAATGTATGTATGTTATAGGATGTCACCACCTGCAATGCTTTTTTCCTTATTTTTTCCTATTCCTAAGGTTGCCTGGTAGAGATCGCTAGTAAGCGATAAGGCCGCCTTTTGCCATTTTTCTATATTATTTTTGTTTTTTTTTTATCTTTATGGTGGTACAAATAAAGAGTATATAATAATAATAAAAAATTTAAAGAGGTTGCTATACTTATGGTGTCTTCACAATACATTTACAATAATATTCATATATTGTTTGTTAGGCAGAATATTTTACTTTAATCCACTTCTGGTTCTTTATAGTACATATTGTAACACTAGCTTATGCCCGCGACTTTGTCCGCGTGGTTTAAGTTTGTTTGATTCCCGCGGGAACTCCTTAATTTTCCGGGATAAAAAGTAGCCTATGTCACTCCAGATTCTCAACTATTACCCATGCCAAGAATCACGTCGATCCATTGCTCCGTTGCGGCGTGATTGAAGGACAAACCAACAAACCAATAAACCAACACACTTTTGCATTTGTAATATTAGTATGATTTCTCGCTAGAAATGATATTCCGAATCAATGGTAGATTAACTTGGCGATTCAAAAACACTAATTGTAAAGTTTATTTGAATAAATAACATGTGAGTTTAACCTGTTATAATTTTTTTATTTAACCTTCTAACCTAATTTTTGGAATTACGATTCGATTCGATTGTTTTATAACATTTATTTGGCTTACTGCCAAGAAATTATTGTCAATAGGAACTTTGAGTAAAAAACTGGCGGTATTTATACGATATCCGTTGGCACTGTGCTTCTAAATAATATCTCCAGCACCTGCGCATCGATGCAGAGCGAGAACGACGCGAGAACCACTGGCCATGATACTGACGGAGTCAACAGTGACGTTATAACACGCAGCGTGGAGTTCACATTCGTGTTATTTCTGCCTATAACTATATTCATCACATTGACTACGGTCCCGCACATGGTGGTGATTATCATCGCGGACCCAAGCCCGAAATAGACATCTGGCACAGGCCTCTATCCTATCGAGACAGGCTAAGCCAACTACAAACCGGTTAAAAGGTAGGAGAGTATGCCGAGAAAATATTTTTGAAAATTCATCCCATCGTAAAACAGGTATTTGAAATTTGTATGAAAATTGAATTTAACATACAGCAACAAGGTACGGCCCTGTGTTTTGTCTATGTGTGCTTAATGTTTCCGTGTGTTTGAAATTGCCACGCAATTTTTTTCAATATATTGAATCTGGTGGGCCGTACACGATGTATTTATGATGTGACAGAGTTATTATAGCATTTTTGTTCTTCCTTAATTTTTTACTGTCATTGTGTAAATTTCAATTTCTATGTAATATAAAATAAATCTATTTTACATTACAAATGTGTGTTGACTACAGTTAAACTTACGCCACTACTCTGCAGTCTGCCACATCAACAGGTGACTTGAACCATATATTTTTAACATGCCCAGTATATAACGGGGATGCATTTTACCAGGGTCTTATTCAGTTTCATATCCCACTTCCGACTTCTGTTGACATCCTCTTGTCCTCTGATGAACCTTGTGTATATAAACTTTTTTCCTCATTTATCTTACTTAATGATATTAAACTGTAAATATGTACCTATGTTCCATTTTATATTATTTTCTACCCTTTTAAGATCCTTTCCAAAATTCAGTTTTTTTAAAGTTTGATTTTATTATTATAAAATAAGTTTCTCCGTTTAAAAAAAAATTTGACTATGGCTCAATCGCTCGACCTCAGACATAATAAAGAAAAGCAGACATCATTTTCACACCCATATAGACACGTGTATGGGAATCTGTGTTCTTTTTCCTCCAAGCAAAAATGTCTATGTTCCTATATTTTCTTTTATTTGTTGCAACACTGTGCAAAACAAACGCACACATTGACAAAATTTCAAAGCGTGGAAGTCTGAGGATACATTTAAATGACATAAGGCGTTTGTTTACATTGTGTTGTCATTTTGTGAAATTTGGAGGTTTAGTAGCCAATATTTTATAATGAAATAAAATGGTGAATGGGTGAAGTGTTGTGTCCCCCAGTGTTACAACGCTTCGTACAGGAAAACCCCAGAAATAACGTTCCATCGGTAAGTAAATTTCATGCTATCATGTTGCTTTGAAATGTTTTCGTTTATCGCATCGTATCAAGGATAAGTTTTAACTAATATTTGTAGTTGTTATGACGAAATATGTAGCCATGCATGTATTAGAACTATAATATTATGGTTTTCGGTAGAAATACATGTTTTATGTCGTTGAATATTCTTTTCTCACATTTTGAGAACTTTAATAAATTACAGGGCCGGACTTGACGACCCTTTTATTTTAAGTATATAACTTCGACTTTTAATTTCAGGTTTCCAAAGGATGAATACCTGAGAGACCTATGGATAAAAATGGATGGATGGATGGATGGATTTATCAGTTAAATATACCAGCAATAGTACCACAAGTCCGTGTAATACTTGTAATGTATGTAGAAATTTAAAGATATTGCTATACTTATGGTGTCTTCACAATACATTTACAATAATATTCATATATTTTTTGTTAGGCAGAACATTAATTTTTATAAGCCGAAAATTGATACTCACAAGTCACAATCACACACAGTCTCACAGTTTGAGATTGTTAAAATTGTGCTGTAGGATAAAGTTTTGTTTGTTGTTTGCTTTTACTTTTTACTTTGGTCCACTTCTGGTTCTTTATAGTACATATTGTAACACTAGCTTATGCCCGCGACTTTGTCCGCGTGGTTTAAGTTTGTCTGATTCCCGCGGGAAATCCTTAATTTTCCGGGATAAAAAGTAGCCTATGTCACTCTCCAGGTTCTCAACTATTACCCATGCCAAGAATCACGTCGATCCGTTGCTCCGTTGCGGCGTGATTGAAGGACAAACCAACAAACCAATAAACCACACTTTTGCATTTATAATATTAGTAAGTATGATTTCTCGCTAGAAATTATATTCCGAATCAATGGTAGATTCACTTGGCGATTCAAAAACACTAATTGTAAAGTTTATTTGAATAAATAACATGTGAGTTTAACCTGTTGTAATTAATTGTAGTTATTCGATTCGATTGTTTTACCACATTTATTTGGCTTACTGCCAAGAAATTATTGTCGATAGGAACTTTGAGTTCAAATCTGGCGGTATTTATACGATATCCGTTGGTACTGTGCTTCTAAATAATATCTCCAGCACCTGCGCATCGACGCAGAGCGAGAACGACGCAAGAACCACTGGCCAGGATACTGACGGAGTCCACAGTGACGTTATAACACGCAGCGTGGAGTTCACATTCGTGTTATCTCTGCCTATAACTAATATTCATCACATTGACTAGGGTCCCGCATGTGGTGGTGATTATCATCGCGGACCCAAGCCCGAAATAGATATCTGGCACAGGCCTCTATCCTATCGAGGCAGGCCTTAGCCAACTACAAACCGGTTAAAAGGTAGGAGCGTATGCCGAGAAAATATTTTTGAAAATTCATCCCATCGTAAAATAGGTATTTGAAATTTGTATGAAAATTGAATTTAACGTAAGCGAAGCTGTGGGCAAAAGCTAGATGAAATTACCATTTTCAATTTTGTTACTACATTGCAGTTGTGATCGCTTGTGATGAAAAAATCATAAAAGGACCTTTTATGATTTTTTTCTTTTTTTATTATTTTGTATATTTATATTTTTTTTTTTATTATTTTATTTTACCCTTCCTATTCGGTTCGGGGGTCTCGGCGTCCGCAAAATTTCAAGTATTAGTTTACCAGCGTTTTTATCCTCAGTCCGCAGTACTGAGAAATTAACTAGCTTTTGTTTTCGAGGTGCCGCGTTTGGCAGATGCAGTAGACGCTTGGAAAATGGCCTGTCCAAACACGGAATTACCCGCCTACCCGGCCTCCCAGAGACGTTGGGACGAGCCGCTTTGCAGATTGGTACGGAAGAATTTAGTAGATACGTCACTCAATCCTGCGGAGCGTGCTCGCCTGCTGGCTGTGGGGGAATGGGAGTCGGGCCTTTGGCTCCAGGCGCTGCCATCGCCCGGTATAGGCACTATGCTGGATGATCTCACGTTCCGGCTCATTGCTTGTTTACGCCTCGGTGCGTCTTGTGTTGCCTCGCACCGTTGTCATTGCGGAGTAGCTGTCGACAGCCTCGGGCACCATGGCCTATCGTGCTGTGCACTTTGCCCGATGACGGCGATGGGGAGGAATTCTTTGATGCATTTTAGCAAAATTTTCTTTTTATATATAATAATATTTTTATATTAGACTAAAATGATCTATGTACATAACTATTTCGATAAAATCTAAATTAATCTGATTAAATTACAATCTTATTCACATTTTTATTAAATGATATTTTTTTGTGAATCACTGGATATTGAAGTGTTATAGCTACAGTGTTATATATTTTTACAATCTACTCATCATTTTCTAGATGATGATTATATAGTTAATCTTAAAAGGACCTATTATTATTTTTAAAACCCTTACAAATTATAGCTTCCAAATGATACGTAACGTTTAGGTCGTTGTTTTTCCACACGACTTATAGGCCTATGACACCGCACTTATCACCGGGCCCTGAGGAAAGGGTTGGCGTGGGCGTTAGTTTTGGCGTCGCTATTACACTGCACTTACCACCGGGCCCTAACTCAGTCTCAAGAGAAGGTCAAGAGAGTTGGACGTGTATCTTAGTATGTTTATTATCGTTCACTGATTATGGCACCCGTGCTATTGAAGCAAAAAAAATAGTATCCATACTAATATTATAAACTAGATAATTCCCGCGACTTTGTCCGCGTGGATCGCGTTTATAATATTAGTATGGATGCGTAAGTGTGTCTGTCTATCTGCTACAATTTCAAGTTCCATCTATTCTAACAATTTTGATGAAATTTGGCACAGCGATAGGTTACGTCCCGGAGAAGGACAAAGGCTACTTTTTATTCCGGAAAATTAAAGAGTTCCCGCGGGATCCAAAAAACCTCAATACACGCGGGCGAAGTCACGGGCAGTAGTTCATATAGTATAGTAAATTATTATACTCTTCTATAGTATAGTTCATATAGTCTTTATGCCATTTTCTCCATATATAAGGCATTTCTTTGTACATGTCTATCAGAACAACAAAACTTCTTTTTCTTTAGCACACAATATATTGACAAAATGCACGCGCGAGCCATAGAGACAAATACTCTCTAAGCTGGTCGTGCGACTACTGAGGTCCCTAACAGCCCTGAATGTTATTACACTACCCGGTCTGCAGAGCGATCAGGGAGTTAGGCAGACCGGGACTACCCGTTCTCCCTATTCAGGGACCCTTCCTCTCTGAACGTTATTACACTATACTGAATCTGCTAAAGGGTCCTTGTGAAAAGTGCGGTGTAATAGCCCTATTAACCCTACATAATAATGTGTTATGCAGCAACAAGGTGCGGCCCTGTGTTTTGTCTATGTGTGCGTAATGTTTCCGTGTGTTTGAAATTGCCACGCTATTTTTTTCAATATATTGAATCTGCTTCCCTTTATAAATCTGTGCGCTCCTGTGGTGCGCTCGACGCACGGAGCCACTAAACAAAAGAAGAAGAATTAGTACAAAGTCCAAATAGATATCTGTGGTTCTATGTAGAAAAATATCCACATTTGTCTCTGGAAAACAGAATAGAAAATAGAGTATTTTGATTTTATTTTAGTTTTATACGTAAAAATTGTGATTAAAATGACACGACATGCAAGAAACTGTACCGCTGGAGCTGTATACACATATCATGAGAAGAAAAAGGATGCAGCGGCGTCAGGATACGGAACTCAAAGCGAAAGGGTCGGCAAGGATTCTGTTAAAAGTTTCGACTGCTGCAGTTTGACTTTGCAGCCTTGTAGATACCCTGTTGTGACTAAAGAAGGCATTTTATTCGACAAAGAAGCGATATTAGAATATATTATTACAAAGAAGAACGAGTACAATCGAAAACTAAAGCAATATGAGAAACAGTTGAAGAAGGAAGAAAATGAATTAAAGGAGCTAGCTGCAGCTGAAAAAGAGGCTGATTTAATTAAATTCATGAGCAGGGAGAAGAACATTTCACATTCTAGTAAATCTGACAACAGCGCTGCTTCCACCTCTGTATCAAACCTTGCAAATGGTAAGCACAAGGAATTACCAAGTTTCTGGGTGCCATCTCAACTTCCAGATGCTAAAATCTCCAAAATCGAGAAGCCAGACCCTACAGTTTACTGCCCAATTAGTGGCAAACCTATCAAAATGAAAGATTTGATTGAAGTCAAATGGACCTTGGTGAATGATCCCGATGACAAGAAATCTCTTATTGCAAAGGAGAATAGATACATGTGCCCTATCACACATGATATATTGAGTAATGCAGTGCCTTGTGCTATTATAAGGTAATATATAGTAACTAAACTATTCAGTAAATTATTTTATAACCAAAGAGGTAAGACTGGTATATTTAGTACTGTAAGGCTGAAATACATAATATATCCTTAAACTTACTACTTTTGGTACTTAGTACTTACTTACTTGGGTCTTGAGAGTGGCAGCAGTGCTCTGGGGATGCAATGAGTTACTGATGATTTATACGGCAGTTGTTGGTACATATAATACATAGATTATTAATGGTGTAATAAAAGTATAAAATTGAGTGGTTACAGTGTTTCCCTTCTAATAGTACTTACAGTTAGTTTAGTTTGTCTCAAATCTTAATTCCAGAACAAGTGGTCACATCATAAGCATGGAGTGTGTAGAGAAAATCATCAAGAAGGACTGGATCAACCCTCTCACTGGTGAAAAGCTCAAAGAGAAAGACATCATTCCTCTGCAGAGAGGAGGCACTGGCTATGCTTTGACCAACCAAAACCTGGAGGGCAAGAATGAGAGACCTGTTTTACAGGCTTAGACTTAGTTTTGGTATTTTAGTGTAAAATCATCAATCTAATTTGTAAAATAAATGTTAAGTTTTTGTATTTGCTGTCTTATTTTGTTGAAAGTTATAATGGGGCTATTTTTTATAATGTGAAAAATCACTACATACAATATTATCATTGTGATTTTTGATGTAGTCATGTGGTTGTAGTCACATCAAACTTTATGACTGCCTTGCTTGCTGCCTGCCTGCTCTTCTCAGAATAATAGGCCACCACTTCACTACAGTTGTAGAGAGTAGTATCTTTGAATATGGACAACAAACTGGTTTTGATTCTGGGGTCAAAACAATAATAGTTTGAATTTGAATTTTCTGTCAAGAAATTATCAGTACTTGCTCAGACTTTGCCTTGGAGTGCAGGCAAAGTCGTCAGTCCTGTATCTTATCTCTTAACAGGTTCTGACAACAGATGAACTCTGCGGTTCTGATACAACTGGACTGATCAGCACAACACACTAGTGCACTTTACTCTCATACTCATCAGAGTGAGGGAATAGAGTGCACTTGTGTAGAGCATAATATTTTTGTCCAATTGTGTGTTTGGTAAACTCATTATTTAATCTATGGTCTAACTCTAGTGTAAAAATAAAACAAATGTACAGAATATATCTATAATAACAAATTTATTTTGTAAAAATAAGTATAAATCAAATTGTTCTATAGATAGGTACATTATTACAAAATATAAGTCTATGAATTATTGAATGAAAATAAATCTAATTGAAAATCTACATTATTTCTACTAGCAGTCTCTGTATCAGCATAAGCTAATTCATTGCCTAGGGACTCCAGAAAGCTTATAATAGATTGACCTTGACTTGAATTTAAATCAATATCTATTTCATTGCTTTCTGGCTCACACTCAACACTTGGTCTATTTTTATTATGTAAATTACTTTGTGGTAAAGTTGGATTATAAACATTTGAAAACATAAAACTATCAGCTTGATCTGCAAACTTATCTATTTGTGCATCTTGACTATGTATTAAAGTTGGTTCTATTAGAATGTTAGACTTCATAAAATCATGACTACTATTTGCAATTTCATCTATTACTTTACAATCTTGAGCATTTAATAAAGCTTCATCTATTAGTATATCGGATTTCATAAAATCACTGTTATTCTGATTAGAAAGCTTTTCAGTTTCTATGTCATGATCATTTCGAGTAAGTGTTAGTGGTTCTATTAAGATACTTGGTTTAGTGAAGCGTGCCTGCTTAATAACTGTATTTACTAGAGAGTCATGATTAACATGCATGTCTTTATTAAATATACTAGAGTCCAATACACTATTATGTTTCGTTACTACATTTGCTACTTTAGATACGTTATTAGTATGATTTAATACTGATTCATTAGCTACTTTACTACTGACGCCATTTTTAAAATGTAATAACGATGGTACTATAACAGCATTGGACTTCATAAAGTTATCTGTATGACTGTTAATCAAATCATTTGGTTTCATAAAACTTGATGAATCTTCACACCAATTTTTATTAGATGCGTAATTCAAATTCTCAGATACTTTACTAGTAATTACATTAGTATCACTGAAAGTTTCTGGCGCGTTTATATCATTATCTATATTATTAGTCATTTCAACATCCTGCGCTAGTTGATTTAGTTGTATAGGTCGTATAATTTCGATATATTTTGTCATCTTTTCAGGATTTATTTGGAACTTTCTAAAAACGGTTGAAGTTGGTTTAATAGGTGACGATCTTATATCAAAATGTGCACTATGGAATTGAATGTGGGGAGGTTTCTTCACTTTTTCAACTTTTGCAGGAACTGTATCTTGTTTGAATTCTTTTTGAACATTTAACACTAATTTATCTATAGCCTTTGATTCCTTATTATCAGTCTTTGCTGTATCACTTAAAAGAGCAACTAAATCATCTAATTCTATACTGTTACTATTCTTATCTCTAGATATATCTTGGGAAAACTTGATTTTCTTTCCATTAGCATTAGGACTACGCTCTGTTAGCTTCTGCTTCCTACATTCTACTTTTCTAAGGATTTTGGGTCTTCGGTCTTGAAAATTAACCTTCAAAATATTATTTGGCCCTTTGGATACACCATTTTCAGCATTGTCAAGTATAGTATGTGTTTTGATATTCTCTGCAACGGTTATTTGCGGCCGCGGATTGTGACTGCAGTAACCGTCTTTGTCTTTTTCACAACTGAGTGCTCTCATGTTTAAATTGTATTTGCCTGGGCTTATTCCAAAAAATCTAAAAACAAAATTAAAAAATGATCATATTAATTTCAATCATGATTTAATACCTACTAGCTGATGCCCGCGACTAACGTCCGCGTGGATTGAGGCTTTTTGGTTCCCGCGGGAACTCCTTAGTTTTCTAGGATGAAAAGTAGCGTATGTGTTATTCCAGACTATAATCTATCTCTGTGCCAAATTTCATCCAGATCCGTTCAGCCGCTGAGGCGTGATTGAGTAACAAACATCCATCCATCTAAACTTTTGTATTTATCATATTAACTATACTATACTTTCAAAAGCTACCAAATGTTATTTATAAGCAGTTAATAAGCAGAGTTGGGAATTTTAGGATCTCTCAATATTGGATGCCCATTCTTTTGTTGATTTACATCAAATTCTATTTGTTTCTCCGAGATAAAAATATTTTGTCTGGTGTACACTGAAAAACCTATCTCTATACCCATCAAAATTGGCTGAACAGATGAGCCGTGAAACGCTAACCAACAGGCAGACACACTTTCAGGTTTCACAGTCACAATGAAATGGCTTGATGGTTGTGACTTTAGTATAAAGTGCTAAAACTTACTTGCTAACGTCCTCAGTGATCTCAGTCATGGTCTCCGTCTTATTTCCCTTCAGCAAGCATGGCACACAAGCCCTCAGCCGTTCCACCAGTAACTTTAATTGCTGCAGCAGTATATTAGCTCTATCAGCCTCGGGGCCAGCCGAGACCATGGCCACTAGGCAGTGGAACAGATTGCTGTGGAGGTTACTTGGTGTATGTGTCGGGTGGTTCTCGTAGTGTCTGTGCAGGCGTTGGGGACTGCTGAATTTCTGAAATAGATTTCAAGATCCGAAGACCTTGTCTTAATTCAAGACATAAGCTATCTCCATTCCAAATTTCAGCCAAATTAGTCCAGTCATTGAGGTGTGAAGGAGTAGCAAACATCCAAACTTATATCTTATTTCTATACTAATATTATAAAATATGCGAGAGTTTGGATGAATGAATGAATGAATGGATGTTTGTTACTCAATCACGCCAGAATGGCTGAACGTATCTGGATGAAATTTGGCATAGAGATAGCTTATAGCCTGAGAGATGATTAGTACATTCTAGTCTAGTTTGAATCCCGGAAATATAGAGAGTTCCTGTGGGAACTGAAAAATATCAAATCACACGGACAAAGCTGCAGGCATCAGCTAGTTTATAATATTTATAAGATATAATTAGGATACTCACAGAGTTGCATTGCAGGCATGCAAATATAGCGCTCAGGTGTTTTTTGGGTTTGGATGGGGAGTCATCCACTATAATGTTCTTTGGTAGCTTCACCACTCTGCCACTGCGAGTCACTTTTGACTACAGAAAATAATGTTCATGATAAGGGTATGATCACAGATTTTATCAGCAACAATAATATTGTCTATTTCACAGTTTCATACCTCTATGATAACTTTCTGTTCTACCTCTTCTTCTTCCTCAATCATATCTGGTACTTCAAGCTTGATCGGTTCTTTCTTTATTTCTGCACTTATCTTTTTTGCCACTTTATTTTGTTCAGTGAAATCCTTTTGTGAAATGACTCTTAAATAATAACAATACCGCATATTAATATAGTTTGTCTTGAAATTTACAAATGTATGTGAATTTTATTTGTGGAATAGTTTTGCAGCTTTGACCAATGCAATGGCTGAATACAGAAAAACATCTAAATTTTTATGTTTTCTCAACCTTACTAAAATGCAAATAATGTAAGTATGTAACAGCTTGTTACTTTTAACAATCAATCCGTCTTACCAATTTTGACAAAATATGGTACAAATAGCTTTAGGCAAATTTTAATCAGGTTTCTGTCTATGAAACCTGTTTCAGTAATCAGCTATTCTGATAAATATATTTTGAGGATATTTTGGCTGGAGGTCATTTCTAACCTAGACCTATGTAAGCTATGCCACGAACAACCCGTAGATCTGACTTATCTACTGCATCGAGCACCTGACCACCCAAGCAATTATTGGATTGGAAACCGCAAGGTCAAAGACAGAGTGGGCGGCGAAAACAAACTAGGTGGCATACCTACTTGATGAGGTGAATAACATTGGTCTCACTTGGGGTGAAATGAGGCATTAGGAGTCTGATAGATCAGCTTGGAAAAGAGTAGTGTTTGCCCTCTGTCCTGAATGGGGGATAAAAGGACTGAATGATGAATCAGCTATTATAGTTAAATTACTACTTACTTGTAAATGAACTTTGTATTGGTGGCAGGATAATATGCAATATCTGGTGGATTGCTTTGAGTGTTTAACATTTTTAGCGCATGATTTACCATCTTCATCTGTTCAGTGGTTAGTTTGTTGAGACTAAAATATAAATAGTTTTCATGTTTAACTATCTATAGTTACACATGCTTTAAAAACCCAGCTGAGTTTGTTTTGGGCTCTTCTCACCCCAGGGCGTGTTTGGAACCATTGTAACTTTAGTTTTATGATAATTAATTAATTATTATCACCATCACACACTTTGTATTAATGGTGTAGTGAATTTACACACAGGCTACATTTTATCCTGGAATATTTTTTTGGAATTTTGAATTTTAATAATGGATTAACAAGTAGGTACTTAGTAAGTATTAAATAAAAACTTTAACAAGACTCAGAAAAAATTCAGAGTCACCCACTTTTTCCGATGTAGCACCCATCATATAATTTTTTTCATGTAAAACGTAGCATATGTCACCTGGACCACAATAACAAATTGTTTGATTGGAGATTGACACCTCCATTCATCAAAATCAGCTCAGTAGTTTAGGCGCTACAGTGAAACACATAAATACATAGACTGCTAAAATCATTCTGTCCTATTGGCTTTGCCGTTTGGGTAAAAAAAAACTTAGACCACATGGACGAGGTCGCAAGCATCAGCTAGTAATATAATAATACCTGTGGTATGTCTGACCAAATTTGACCAACTGTACAGGTTGCACGGCTTGTACTGCCATTTGCTTAGGCTTACTGGATGGGGAGCTGGAATGATAAGAAAAAGCTATAATATTGTTGATGATTAACTAGACAAAACAATGCTTGTGCCTCGTAGCTTTAGTTTTAAGATACCGTAACCAATTATCACTGTCATGTTTTATAAGTAAGTAATTTTTAACGTCAATAAGTGTACCTACAGTGTACCTAAACTCGCCTGCATATTTAGCGGAACATGAAAAAAAGGTTTGATATCAGTATCATATAAGGTTGCTGGCTGGTTTATACGTCATTTAATTTAAAAAGAAATATTTTCAAATTAAGAAAACACTGAACATCACATTTTATGCAATTGTTTTAATTTTATTCAAATACAACTTATCTGGAGCAAACTTCGAGTATTTCTTCCTTCTGAGTTTGATTTAAAATTTCATTGAAATACTGTTTTTTGTTAGTTTTTTTTAATCGCGTATCTTTCTGGAGTTGATTATTATTATTTATAATAGGCTAGGCAGCTTTCGCTGATGCGCCTATATCAAATCTTGTGTTTTGTCTTCAAATACTTATCCAGTCTGTTCTTGAACTGATTTACAGAGCTTGACATCACCACATCCTCGGGCAGTTTGTTCCACAAAACCACTACTCTGTTGCTCAAAAAGTGTTTGAGGGGATTTGATGATGCCAATTGATGACGCAGCTTTCGATCGTGTCCTCTTAGACCGGGGTTCCTTTTTGTTAAAAATATTTCCTCCATATTTGGAACATTATAGTAGTTGTTCAGTATTTTGTATGTTTCAATGAGATCGCTTCTTTCTCGCCTACTTTTGAGGGAACTAAGTCCAAGTTTTGAAAGTCTTTGCTCATAGGGAAGATTTTTTAGCTCTCTCAACATTTTAGTGGCTCGTCTTTGTACTCGTTCTAATATTTCTATATCCTTGACGAAATATGGATTCCAGACCTGGAACGCATACTCCAACAAAAGTCTGACATAGGTCTTATATATTTTCAAAAAGGTTTTCTTGGTGATGTTGAAGAATGCCTTACGGATTAGGTACAGGATTGAGTTGGCCTTATTTACAATAGATACTATGTGTGCTTCCCATTTTAAGTCACTGCTTATGATAACACCTAGATCTTTTTGTGTGTCCACCACTTTTAGTTGCTTGTTATCTAAGAAATATGGTACTCGAGGATTATTTTTCCCAATGTGTAAAACTGCACTTGTTGACATTCAGTGAGAGTAGCCACTCCTTTGTCCACTGTTCAATGTCTTTTAAATTTTGTTTTATACTATTCTGTTGATCTATGGGGTTCCCAAAAATTTTTGTATCATCCGCGAATAATGAGAATGGGAGACTTATAACATTTTGCAAATCCGTTAAGAATAACGTGAACAATATTGGTCCCAGTACAGAGCCTTGCGGCACACCACTATGTACCGGACGGGTACTTGATAATTCATCGCCGACCCTCACACGGAATTTCCGACCATTTAGAAAGTCGCTGATCCAGACAAGCAGTTTACCACGTATGCCAAGGTGCTCTAGTTTATGAAGTAGGACTGGGATTGGGACCCTATCAAATGCTTTCTCATAGTCAAGATAGATAATGTCCGTTGGTTGACATTTGTTCCAATTAATATGACTGAATTAAACCTGACTTAGTCCCAACGGAGATTGCCAGGGCACTCGAAATGCGAAGAAATGGTCAAACCTACAGAGTGATATCCAGAGATCTTCGTCGACCAGTTTCAACGATCCATCGCAGTATCCAACGGTTCAGGGAGACCGGTACTTATGTGAGAAGAGCAGGACAAGGCAAAAAAAGACGCACTTCGAGTAGGGATGATCGTTTCATTCGGCTTCGTGTACGTAGGAACCCCCGTTTGACGGCCGTCCAAGCCCGACATGAATTAGAAGCAGTGCGGGGTGTAACCGTAAGTGAGCGTACGGTACGAAGGCTCGAAGAAGCTGGTTTGGGTTCATTTGTGCCCGCCAAGGCTCCAAGGCTCGAGGTAAATCATTGTAGAAACAGGTTAACTTTTGCTCAGGAACATCGACTTTGGAACGCGGACCAATGGAGTAAGGTATTGTTTAGTGATGAGTGCAGAATTCTCTTAAATCAAATTGACGGCAGGCAAAGAATATACACACGCAAAGGAGAACGATACATTCAGACAAATATTGAAACTACAGTTGCATACTGTGGTGGATCAATAATGGTTTGGGCGGGCATTTGTTTGGGAGTTCGCACAGACTTGGTAGTGATTGACAGAGGGAGTCTGACTGCAGACCGCTATATCAGAGAAGTTTTATAAGAAAATGTTTTAACTTTTGCTCAGGAACATCGACTTTGAAACGCGGACCAATGGAGATTGTTTAGTGATGAGTGCAGAATTCTCTTAAATCAAATTGACGGCAGGCAAAGAATATACAGACGCAAAGGAGAACGATACGTTCAGACAAATATTGAAACTACAGTTGCATACTGTGGTGGATCAATAATGGTTTTGGCGGGCATTTGTTTGGGAGTTCGCACAGACTTGGTAGTGATTGACAGAGGGAGTCTGACTGCAGACCGCTATATCAGAGAAGTTTTATAAGAAAATGTTTGGCCCATATATCAGTGAAGATTTTGTTTTTATGCAGGGTAATGCTCGGCCGCATACCACTCGGGTAACTCAAGCTTATCATAATGATATGAATATCACTATGATGGAGTGGCCGGCGAGATCACTGGATATGAACCCAATAGAGCACGTTTGGGACTTTTCACTTTTCCCGGTTACATGAAAAGTTCCAAAATTTTTCACAAATAGCCTTTACTCGCAAAATCTGTTCTTAATGTGATCTCATTTTAAGTAAAACAAATGAAACTTTAAATAACAAAAGAAGTGTAGTAAGTAGATTTTAAAATAAAACCATATTTTTTAAATTATGGACCTTTTTTTTATGTTCCGCTAAATATGCCGGCGAGTTTATATTGAATAAATGATATTGAGTATTGAGTATTTGTATACCATTCTAAAGCTTAAGTGATAAAGGTACTTTACTGTCAAAGTTCCCCAATCCTCTTAAAAAAGAACTGGCAGGAAAGAACCTTAAATGTAGGGAAATATATCTTTACTTTAGTTTTATTACTTACATTGTACGATTTGTTATTTTTTCGTCTTTGTTATTTATCATATGGTGCAGACGTTTATGCATTGAGGTCAAACTTCTGTGGTTTTTTCAATGTGTACTAAATGATGTGTGTATTGCATAATTTCTACTTTGTTAAATAAAAAAAGGGATACACCAGCCAAACAACGCTTCTGTATCTGGTAGTAACCAGTATTTGGTAGGCACTTTGGATGGTGGCCACAATAGATTGACTATGATCAATTTGATACAGTGCTTACGTGGATCTTAAATAGCCACGAAGAAGCAGACTGAATGTTTAATGTATTACAATAATGTCCTACTTACTTTTGTTTTGGTTTAATCTTTGGCCATATTTTTCCATTTTGAGATCGTACAATGTTTGGCAGGTCTTTCAGTTTCACAAGTCTACTATTAACATCTATCTTAGGCACCTGATTTGGACTGTTTACATTATTTACGCTGACGTTGTTGGGCGCTATATACACCGGTTTTAAAACTACACTGTTTACTGGAGTTATTGCTGGTTTGCTGATTTCAGTTTTAGTTTCACATTTTGGCAAAAGGAAACTAGCGAGCTTCAGGTTATTCCCAACGATATTAGTGTCGCTTTTCCTTGTTATTTTCGGTTTCGTTGTGTTATCGGCGACAGTTAGGTTAGATTCCAGATTACCGCTACTTTCGTAGAATCTTTTCAAACTTTCGCTCACAGGTTTATCTACACTTTGGTCGTTGGGTGCTACAACGTAAGATCTTGCCTGAAAGTTATCATATTATTAATGACTTACTCATAAAATATGAAGAGATCATTGCAAATAAACAGTACCTGACTCACACCAGGATTTTCGATGAAGTAAACGGGAGTATATTGACAAGAGTTCAAAATGATATTGTCACCAGACATATTCATTAATGCGTAAATTAGTTTTTCTACAAAGAATAATTCATTTTGCTACCTAAATCAAAAAGAGATTTTCCAATGAAACTAATAGAAATTACGGTACGACATAGAGTACGAATTTAGAGCATTAAGGGTCAGGTACGGGACACGGGTGTTGGCATGTACTCTGTGGGTGTTGGACAGAGACAAGTAACATAGTACTGGTGGGCGTTGCGACGAGAAACCGTTTCAAAAAACCGTTCTCGGCTCTGCGACGATGAAACCGTTTTTACGTCCTGGGTAAAACAGTTAACAGTTTTCGTTGCACAAACCAGTCTTCGAATAACTGGTAGTCGTCCTCGTTCCACGTTCGTTTTTCAAAACAGTTATTACAATCAAAAGTGAACTTTATGTCGATGACATACAGTCGAAAATGAATGTATTCAACGACACGTTCGTTCTCAAAACAGTTATTACAATCAAAAGTGAACTTTATGTCGATGACATACAGTCGAGAATGAATTTATTCAACGACACGTTCGTTCTCAAAACAGTTCTTACAATCAAAAGTGAACTTTATGCCTATGACATACAGTCGATAATGTTAATGTATTACTTTTCACTAAAAAAAACGCGTTTCACTAAAAAAAACGCAACTCTTTCCATATCAAATATGTTTCGTTCTAAAGAACGGTTGTCGTCGCAACTGGTTTGCAAACCAGTTGCAACGATAACCGTTTTCTGCAACCGTTTTCGTCGTCGGCGAAACGGTTACGTTTCGTTTGTCGAAAATACGATAACGACCCACCACTATAACATAGTGTTGGAGAACCCTTTTTTGTTGTGATGTGTGACGTATAGTTCGGAAATCGGAAGTGGAAGGTATTTAATAAAATTCTGAAATAAAACGGCGACGTAAATAAAATGAATAAACTTAAAACTTTAGAAGAAATCGTATTTAAAAATAGCCAACAGGTACTTTTTTATTAACTTTTTTATTAATGTCTTTAATACTTCGTAAGTTCGATATTATTCTTTCAATTCCTTTGATTTTATTTAATATTTTACCAATACAAAGTTCAATTATATGTACTTTGTGACTTTGATTTTATATGTTACTTGTCTCTGGATTTTATATATACTGTGATCTTTCCGAACTGATTTTTACAAAGAAAAAAATAAACAAAGTATAGATTAAAAATTTACTCGAAACTAAAATCTGTGACTTATTTGCAACTGATTTGCAGTTTGCACTCCAATTTGACCAAAACAAGCATCAGATCCTGTCGTGTATAGCTTTCATTATGCAAAATTTAAAAAAAGTGACAACTTCATCCTCGTTTATCCATAAACAACATAACCTTTTCTTTCTCTAAAACCAAGCGCTGTCAAGCTGAGGTGATTTACTTTTTTATTGAAATAAAATTGTAAAACAGTTCTAAATCTGTACGTTAGAAGTTAAATTAATTTTATCTTTGATAGAAGTGTCATACAGTTGATTTTAGGATTCATTGTTTGGGAATTCTGATGTGTGATTAAGTTTCGGCCACGTGCGGTGTATACTAGAAGTTAATGTGTTCTTCTTTTTTCAGGCAAGATGACGAACTCCAAGGGTTATCGCCGCGGTACGAGGGACTTGTTCGCCCGCCGGTTCCGTACTCATGGAACTATCCCCCTTTCCACTTATATGAAAGTGTACAAAGTCGGCGATATCGTTGACATTAGGGTAAGCGCATACTGCTTATTATTTCTACTTTAAATTATGCTGTGATGAAATAGAAAAGAGAAATAGTAAACTACTCTATTAAGATTGAGATCGTCGTTTATTGTTTGTAAAATTGTCCTACGTTCAGTTGGTTGCATTGCTGAAAGTGGCTCTTGAGTTAAAGCTCTATTATCCAAATTGGAAGGATTTGGCTGGTTAACATCCTATGAACAAAATTGTTGAATGATTCAATATTTTTATATGATGAGTACATATTAAACATTTGAATAATGTGTTTGTTTCATAGTCTATCCAGAAAATTAATAAATTTATTTATTTTTTCATTCTAGGGTAACGGTGCAGTTCAAAAGGGCATGCCACACAAAGTCTACCATGGCAAGACCGGTCGTGTATACAACGTAACGGCACACGCTTTGGGAGTCATTGTAAACAAGAGGGTACGTGGCAGAATCATCCCCAAGAGAATAAACATCCGCATTGAGCATGTTAAGCACTCAAAATGCAGGGAGGACTTCCTCAAGAGGGTAAAGGAAAACGAGAGGCTCCTTAAAGAGGCTAAGGCCAGCGGCAAAATTGTTAACCTCAAGAGGCAGCCACAACCACCAAGGGCAGCGCATATTGTCAAGGGTACTGAGAAGCCAGTGCTGCTTGCTCCCATCCCATACGAGTTTGTAGCCTAATGCAGAATAAACTATTTTTAAGCTATA
The DNA here is from genome assembly GCA_964035005.1 of Erebia palarica. Taxonomy (NCBI): domain Eukaryota; kingdom Metazoa; phylum Arthropoda; class Insecta; order Lepidoptera; family Nymphalidae; genus Erebia; species Erebia palarica. The sequence goes on from OZ035989.1 coordinate 19,057,101, forward strand.
TCTGTGTTTTATTACTGCCTTTTTTTATTACAATGAATTAATTATTAATGCCCTTTACCAGTTTTTTTGTTAGTTTAGTTTAACAAACACTAAGAATTATTACCAGTATAAAAAAATTATGACAATTATTATAGTTGGTATGAGAACCACATAAAAGTCTGTTCATAGAAAAAGAATTATGCATATTCCAATTATCACAGTGTTAGGTTGAGTAAGTAAGGAAAGTACATACCAATCTCTGTAGCGCTAATAATTATCCATATTAATATAATAAATGCAAGTGTGTTTGTCTGCTACGCTTTTACGACTCATCAGTTCAATCGATTTTGATAAATTTGGTACAGGTGTAGGTTGTATCCATAGATTTAAGATTGGTCTCCGCTGCGCTGTCAACTCATTTTGACAATTTGGTATGGAGATATATATGGGGAGGTTGCCCCCTGGGGTGCATTTTTATATAAATAAAAGCACCTAGATGCCTGCAAGGTGGTAAAATAGATTCAAATGTATATGGGTGGCTTAATGCTTTCCTAGTTACTAGGTTAACGGAGGCGGAGGTGAATTTCTCCGATCGCATCGTCCATTTTCTGTGCTGTAGGAAGCGATAAATCCCTGATTCTTCTAAGGGCAGTTTTTTTGCTTGTAATGGTGTAACTAATGTGACTTGCTTCGATTTGTACCTCTCGCATTGTAAGTCAACGTAAATAAACCTCCGTTATAATATATATATAACAAAAAAACGGCGGTTGCGGAAGCGGAGGTACGATTTCTTGCGGAAGTTCCGCACTTATATTGTACATATATGTCACCGTAAGATTGTAAAAACCGTTAGATTATAATCTAACTCGCGAATCTCTAAACTGTCGAAAGATTACAATCTAACGCATTATTTTCCAGTAGGTTGTAATCTGATAGGTATTTAAACCCGATAAAACCTAAGTGCCTACTTGATTATTTATGTCGAACCCTAACCTAACCTACAAGAAAGAGACAAGAAAACGTAAATAAAATGAATATTTCAAAAATTGACACTCAGAACATTGAACAGTTTACAATCTTTCGACAGTTTAGAATTTCGCGAGTTAGATTATAATCTAACGGTTTTTACAATCTTACGGTGACATATATACTGCGTGGTTACCGTCGCGTTACAGTGCAGTGTGAGATTCGCATTCGGATATCTAATTAGTTTTACTTGCAGTCAAATTAATCACTACACAATAGCTGATAGTGTAACTCTTGGCTAATAGGCTAATTCTTCGAAATAAAACCAAGTCGCAGAGAAAGATCACAATTTTTTTTAAATTAAAAATGAATATTATTTACAAATGAACGAAATCTAATAAGACGAATAATAATAATAGTTTTAATTCACTGATGGAAATCAAACAAATCTCAATAACATATGCCTTTCCAACTTTAACAATATGGCATATATGTATTTTAAATATATAAATTACTATATTTAGTGAAACTTAACAACTAGCATCTCTAGATTGATAAAATAGTATATATCCTGTTTCAGATGATTTCTGTATATCAGAAGTTAGACCGTAGAAGTCTTCTATAGCAGAGGCATCAATTTTCTGAAAAAGAAAGAATAGAACTTATCATTAACAAAGGTTTGAGTTTGTGTCACTAATTAGTGAGTGACTAACTTGTAATCAAGGGCGAGTCAGTCATAATTCAAAATTTTATATATGGGGGGAGAGGGGAAATAATATGATTGTGTACGTACATCCACCATATCATCGTCAAAGAGCAACCAGAAGCCATGGCTCTTGACGATGCTGATGTAGTGTCCACGGTTGGGCCCGGAACCACAGTGGACCACCACCGCCACAAGATCGTACAGTCGGTCTGGGTTCACCGCGTCGTCCGACTGGAAAACAATATCATAATAATAAATTGTCATGAAAGTGAGGGAATAAATAGAGTGTGCATTTGTGCTATACACGCTAATTGTCCTCATAAATAGTCGTATCAGCTATTTAGTTGTAGCTGTCGAAAAGGCAAATGAAAATTAATCAATAATAATATTATTGTAAATGCGAAAGTGTGTCTGCCTGTTTGCTACGTTTTCACGGACCAACATTACAACCGATTTTGATGAAATTCGGTACAGAGGTAGTTTGTATCCCGGGGAAGGACATAGGCTATATTTTATCCCGGGAAAATAGGAGGTTTCCGTGGGAATCAAAAAACCTTAATCCACTGGGACAAAGTCGCGGCAATTATCTATTATCATATAGTTCAAAGTTAGAGACAAAGTTATGTATATTTATTATGTATTTACTTTGTAATTTAATGTGTAAATGTTCTAAAAATGATGGCCAACCATTTAGAAGTTAGATTCAAATGATGAACTTCTGAAGTTGTGTAGTAACACATGACCCATGTTTTGAAATACTATCAATGATTTATTTATTTCACATAGGAGAACTTGTGTCACTTATGATATGTTAAGACTCTACCACCGGTTCGGTAAGATGATTCTACTGAAAAGAGCCGGCAAGACATTCAGACTGACAAGACACTCCGATCAGACTATATCTAATTGATACTGAAATCAACTTTAACACCTCATTTGATTAACTCATTTTGTCGTAAATTGGTTCAGAGATCACTTGCATCCCAGAGAAGGACATAGTTTACTTTTCTAAAAAAAATACTACTTAAATGAATAGAAAGCTTGGCAATAATTTGCTCTAATGGCTCTGATAGTTCCTTAGTTTAAGACGATTTGTGAGATGGTGATAATTTAAACTGGCTGAATTTTGTGGGCTCTTCTCAGACTAGGGCGCGTCTAGAACCCTCGTAGCTTAAGTTTTAAGATACCGTTACTGATTATCACCATCATGTTTTATAAGTAATTTAACTTCAAAAAGTGTACCTAATTTGAATAAATGAATATTTGATTTAATCCTACAAAATCAATCAGAAACCCTTTGCACCAATTCTAGTGATAAAATACTGACCGTATTAAACAACCTCAACTCCAATGGGAACACAACCCGATGCGACACTTTAATATGCCTGTTATACTGTTCCATATACTTGAATCTCTTGAGATGCAATGCCAGTATGAGTGGCAGTTTCTTGACTCGCATCCGTTTCTGCGCCTCTTGATAGCTGCTGCAGTGGTCGCATTTGAACTTGTTGTCATTGCACAGGGTTTCTGTGTCGCTGAAGCATTTCAGACAGTGGGTTATGCTTGTGTTCTGGTCTACGTCCACCTGAAAAAGATATCACCATCATCATCATCATTTCAACCCATTATTGGGTTGAGTCTTCTCTTGGCATGAGATGGGTCCACTACCATCATCATTTCAATCTTTTACCGGGTTGAGTATCAGTACGGAATGAGAAGGGTTTGGTGATAGTCCACCACACTGGACAGTGCAGATTGCCAGACTATATGTATCTTTGAGAACATTATGGAGAAATCTAAGGCATGCGGTTTATATAAATGACATTCATCATTACACAATACACATTATACACAAAAGTGGAGACGTGTGCACAGGGATCAAACCCAGGCCGAAGTCTTAATCACTAGGCTGTCACTGCTGCACTGGTCAGTCTACTGGAAACATCATCTAAGTATATAAAAGGAAAATATCTCATTGAAACAAACAAACATACAAAATACTGAACAACTACTATAATGTCACAAGTATGGAGGAAATATTTGTAACAAAAAGTAACCCCTAAGGCCTAAGAGGACACGATCGAAAACTGCGTCATCAATTGGCTCAAACCATGGGAGGGATCAGGCTGAAATTGACATACAGATAGCTATTATAACAGATATCTGCTAAGAGAGGATTTTTGAAAATTTAACCCCTAGGGGGGGTAAAATAGGGGTTTGAAATTTGTGTAGTTTTACACTGTTGAAGTTGCGGACAAAAGCTAGTATACCCATACAACAATAACCAATATAAAATGTGTTCTTACTTGCAAATCAAAGAAATGCTCATCCTTACTGCTAACTGTTTCACAGTTGAGACACCTGGTCTCACTGGTGAGTGTTCCCTGGAATATCTCATGGACCCATGTTGGGTCTGTATTCTGACTCTGAGGCACTGTGCCATTGCACGTCACACCCTCTTTGTTTCCATCTGTCTTTTGCAGCTTCAAAGTGCTCTGATTTCTTTCAGCTGAAAAGATTTTTATTGTTATATTTCCATTTGTGCTGCTTTACTGTTTGATTGATAGAGATACATATTGTGGATAATTATACTGTAAAGAATCTTTAAACTAAACTAAAATGCCAGCACTAATTTAATTGCTTTCCCGTTTATTATACTCCCTGCAAAAAGGGACAGCAGTAGATTTAGTCCTGTGTATTATGTTTAGTTCAGAAATCATGTACAACATTATTATAGAAAACTAATTAAACTTCTAAAACTTGAACATTATTATTTCACTTGGAACATAGAAATATGGACATGCTTTAGAACAGTCCTATTGATCCAGTTTCGTAAAAACAGGGCACAGAAAAGCTGTGAAAACTTACCTAAAATAATTTCATTTATATGATTTATAAGAAAATTAAGAAACTCATGTGCATCCTGTTGCATGTAGTTATCAAACTCCTCTGTAAGAATAAATAAAACACAATCAAAACGAGTTTTGAATCGGTGGATTTAACAATTCAATATAGTAACTAAGTGTAGTATAGGTATAGGATCCTTCATGTAGTATAGCTTGCACCAATAATTTAGTTGCGTCTGAAGTTGAATGCAAGAAGCATCGCAATAGTTGTCGTAAACAAGCACTCGACACCTCAACTATTTGATTGAAGCTAACTCTACTAATATTCTTTTATAATAATGAATAATGACAATCTTGACACATTATCTGCATGGCTTTAGGTTTTGAAATCTTTAAATCTTGTAGAATAAAAAGGAGCCTAAGCCCTTCCCCAGGATGAAACATAGCTAGCACTATTTAAAATTTTGACAAAATCAGTTGGACAGGACAGGGACCATGAAAGATGGTTAAGCAGACACTATTTATTGGTATAGATAGATATAGTACAACAAATATTTATGTAATGAGACTATACATTTTTTTTACCATGTATGGTCAATTTGAGTGTGCTAAATGGAATAAAAAAAGAGAATAGAACAAAAAAATCCCGCTGATTATTCTTATGATCAAGAGGTAACTTTTACATATAAAAAAAACAAAAGATTCTGAAACTATATTTACTTAATTATTATGGATGATGGAGGGATGGATGAAATTTAATATACAAAGAATTTTCAGTTTATAAAATCTTGATTACCTTTCTCTTTCCTCAATCTAGCAATAAATTTCTTAGGTGCTATAGATCCCACTTTTTTCTTTTGTGTGGCTATACTATAAAATAAGTCTGCGAGGCATGTTAGCAATGTTTCCTTGGTTCTTTTGTTCTTTGCCTTGTATTCCAGAACTTTCTCTCTGAACGGTCTACAGAAGTACAATGCTTGCAACACTGAATTACTATAACAGGTGTTACCAAACTGAAAAAAAAACTTAATTTAAGAATTATGTTTTTATTTCATCATTGTCTAGAACCATTACATTTATATTAAAAGTAGTAAGTAAGGTTTGCATTTCACAAGTTGATCATATTGTTAATAATAACCATTTAGATTTTGTCTATGGCTATGACTCAGTATTTAGTCAAAATCGGCCAAATATCATCAAATTTCATTTCATTATTGGTTAAACAGTTCCACAGTGAAAAGTTAACAAAGACAGAAACAGACTAACTTTTGTATTTATTATAAAATATTTTTTATAGATTATAGACTTCATTCTCTATACACTTAACATTAGGACTGGTGGGCGTAATTAGGATAAAAAATATGCTACCAAGAAAAAATGTTAGGTTACAAAATACTCACTAAAAGTTGCACTTACATTAACTAAACCAAAATAATGTTCATTCGGCGGAAATTGCTCGGAGCCAATATCTCTCTCTAGTTGTGATATATTTGCGCCCTGCAACAAAACATGACACCTCATACCGCTATCTCTAGGCTAGATATTTCTGATTAGATATTTGTCATGTCTTTAAGGTTATATCCTAGCTCACACATCACTTATAGATAAACTTTCAGGAGTGGGAGCTGTTGCATCATTAATATACTGTTTAATAACGTGATTATTTCTAGTCCTATCGTAAAAAATATCGAGTTTTCATACCATTCTCTGTTGGAAGTTAAGGCCGAGATCCTGACATATTGACATTTGCAATCCTGTTGCGGCAACTTGCAAACGGAACACGCGTTTTTTTAGCCAAGCTTATATTAATTTGAATACTATGCGGCTGTTCCTAGTTGCATACTTGGAATTTCGCGTTGCGTACGCAAATTAAAAGCACAACACAACTCACATCCATTACTTGACAGACATTTGACAAATTGACTGTTGACATTGCTGCATTGATTAATTGGGAATATATTTGGGAATTTAATTTAATCTGTGATAACTGTCTTGGGTAACCATAGACTAATGAGAGTCTATGCTGCATCTATGAGAATGGCCGATCGTCCGATCATAGAGTCAGGCATAGTGTCCGATAGATATGTATTCATGATACGGCATTCATGGGATATCGATAACATTCTAACAGAATTTGTACTATGCAAAATTTTGTAAAGCACTGATAGTTCCAAAGCTCCCTTGTACTTGTTTATAACATTTTTAAGCTGTACCACGACTATTACAGTTGCGTTGTTTCAAGAAGAAATGAGGTCCTATAAACATTTTATTGAAAAACATCAGCTAAATACAACACACTACAGCATAAAGAGGCTCAAATTTGACCCATGGTATAACAAACTAGTTGGCTATTTTGCTCTGAACAGCGTTTTAAAATTATTGACAATAGTTAAGGGGCTAATTTTTAACGAAATGTCTTATAAGACTAATAACATGTGTACGTAACGACCAACGCTTAATGTTGCTCTTGTGCTGCAGAATAAGTATCTTATATATTAAGTTACGTGTTTTCAAATCCAAGTTTTATTTCATCCATGGTCATAGCGCTTCGATAGCATTATCACGTCTAATTTTCTCTAATCAGAAATTCTTTCAGGCATAAAATAACAATTGAAAATTTTGACTTACGTAGTGTTAGAACTAAAGCGATGAAAATATTCGACACAAATTATCGTTAGTAATCGAGCGCAGCCCTAAACATGTCGGGTGTCAAATCATTTCATCTGTCATATTTTCATCTCCCGCTCGGCATTAACTTGTCTCTGCCGCTCGGTACTACTCGCCAGCTGGGGGCGGATTGTATTGTTCTATCGAGAATCCCAAATCGAAACGGGAATAAGGAACAAAGCGTCAAAATCTGTGTCAAGTTACGTGGAAGTTGTTGACGTGTTCATTTCCAGCAAGCCGGCGGAAATATTACTTTAATACTGAAAGTACATTAACTAATATTTAAGGTAAGTTTTTTACTGTAGTTTATATGATAAAGTTGCTGTTTAGATGAGATTTAAACTCCTATATTATTGTAATATTCCTCTGATACGTACTACGTAGTGACCCCAAATGATTTAACTAATTTGAAAGTAAACGTTCATCATCCATCATCATTATCATCCATCATCATTATTATACCACTGTAAGATGGGTAGAAGCGATGCTCTCGAACCGCATAGCTATAATTGAGCTAAACAACTCCTCGTCAGAAGTGCTTACGACTAGGGGGTGTCCTCAGGGGGGAGTTCTTTCGCCTCTCTTGTGGACCCTCGCAGTCGATGAACTTCTTAGCAGGCTGGCTGACCTTCACTTTGATGCCCAGGGCTACGCAGATGACCTGGTAATCACTGTGAGAGGTAGCTGCCAAGGTACCATTTCGTACCTCATGCAGAAAGCACTCTGCACCATTGAAAAATGGTGCAAAGAAAACGTTGATGCGTTGTTGAACGATGTTGAACGTTAATGCGGGTAAGACCGTATTGATTCCATTCACCAAAAAGCGCAAACTCGACAAGCTCGTGCTACCCCGGTTGAATGGTATTGAAATACCCTTCTCAACTGAGGTTAAATATCTAGGGGTAACTCTAGACCAAAAACTAACATGGAACCCTCATGTCAAGGGTATTACCAGTAAGGCTAAACAAGCCCTAGGTATCTGTAGTCGGCTGGCGGGGACTAGATGGGGAATCAAACCCAAAATAGCCCTCTGGCTCTACACCGCCATAGTGAGGCCGACGCTATCGTATGCCTCCGTGGTCTGGAGTAGGAAAGCGACCCAGAAGACCACACAAAGCAAGCTAAGCAGCATACAAAGAACTGCTGGTCTGCTTATCACAGGAGCCATGAGCACCTCTCCGGGAGCTGCCCTGGATGCATTACTGAACCTGCCTCCTCTTCACATTTATTTGGAAAAGGAGGCGAAGGTTAGTATGTACAGGATCGTCAGCCAGAGGGAGGTGAACTGGCTATCACAAGCAATGAGATCTCTCCATGACTCAGTGCTTGAGATACCAATTTTGGGGATGCCAACAGATAGCATGATCCCAAAATATCACTTCCAGAGGAACTACTCTGTGGAAATTCCTGAAAGGGATAAATGGTTGAAAAACCAAATGACTTGGAGACAGGGCAGCCAAAAATGGTATACCGATGGACCCAAGTCAGGCAGTGAAGTGGGCTGTGGAATTTATGGAGAGCGACCCAAGGTGCGATTGCACCGGAACCTTGGGAAATATGCCTCAATATTCCAAGCAGAGGTGTATGCCATAATTGAATGTGTGGAAACCCTACTGGAAAGCAACACTGTCAACAAAACGATTTATATCCACTCGGATAGCCAAGCAGCTCTTTCAGCCCTATCCTCAGTGATCTTCAACTCGAGGCTGGTTGAAAACTGTTGGCAACTACTGAACACCTTAGCCAACACAAATAAGGTGATTCTTCGTTGGGTCCCGGGGCATGCGGGTATTGACGGCAACGAAAGTGCCGACGAACTCGCAAAACTAGGAGCTAGGGAGCGGCAAACTGGACCTGAGCCTGTGTGCGGCATACCTAGGAGCCTAGCCAACCTCACCCTGTTGACCTACTGCTATTATGAAACACTCATTCGCTGGCGAGATCTTCCAGGAATGAAAGCCTCCAAAGCGCTAGTGAAATCCTTCAATAAGAAGGCCGCCGCAGCGGCACTAGCGCTTAGTAGGAAAAACTTGTGCATACTAGCGCGGGCACTGACGGGGCATTGTGGGCTGAACAGACACATGTTCAACCTAAAGCTCCGAGAAACAGATGTGTGCAGGCTCTGCTTTGGGGCTGAGGAAACGCCTTTGCACCTTATCTGCTACTGCCCCGCTTTAATGCACAAACGTAACCTCCTCTTAGGGAAACACTCCGTAGACCCTGAGGAGGCAAAGAACATCCCGGCCAAAAAGCTGCTGCTGTTTCTGGCAGCAAGCAGTATTGGCCAGGAACTTTAGATAGTGGCGATCACAATAGATCGGCAACGGTCAAAGTGATACTGGGCCTCGCTACAGAGCCCTGCAAAGCCGCATCAACATGAAGAAGAAGATCATCATTATCATAATCTTTCTGCGGCCTATGCGCACAAAGTCCAGATTGGCAGGCACATTATGGAGAACTCAAAGAAATGCAAATTTCTGTACAATGTTTTCTTTACTGTGACTGTGTTTTCTTTTCAATCAAAAAGTTATTTAGCTTTCTTTGAAAAAGGCACATTCTCTAAAGAGAGAATTGCATGCCAATTGGAATGAATTTCCCACAGTAATAACGGATTTCGAAGTGGATGAAGTTGCGGGAATCATCTAGTCTAGGTAATTCATAAATTAGATTTGTTTACTTAGCAACATCCCAATTACCATTTTAATTAATTTGCAGTCAAAATGCTGACTACTGTATTCATAGCATTGGCCATAACAGCTGTTTTCGCTGGTGTACCTAACCCTGATGAGTCCAAGCGTATGATGGACCACCTTTCCGATGCGGAGCATTACAGGAACGAGCATCACAACAAGCAGTTTGATCATGATGCCTTCCTTGGAGAAGACCAGGCCAAGACCTTCGACCAGCTGCCACCTGAAGAGAGTAAAAGAAGATTGGGGTAAGACATATGAATCCATACTAATATTATAAATTGAAGGTGTGTAGATTACGGCTGTTACCTTTGCATTGGCCTATCTATTTAACCAATTTTACAAAAATTTGTTAGATAGTGACTAGTACCTTGAAGGAGTGAAGGCATTTTCTAGGTAAGAGTGCTCGAACCCAGACCTCATTATTGCTTTTCATAAGCATAATTTTATTGTTGTAAAGTGCAAGTATCTTGTAAAAAAAAAATAACAGATATGTTTGCAACCTGGAGCTTACATTTGGGAAAATCAAAGAGTTCCCAGGTTCACAGGATTTTATAACTAACTAAATGACAGTGGCAGGTCAAACTACTGACTACAGACTAACAAAACAAATAAAATAAAACCATGACTAAGCTATTTAACAAACATGCATCTGAAGAGAGATTGTTTTAAGAAAGGAGTAAAGAATAAGAATTATTGTCATAGTAAAGTAGTCCTTTATTTTGCAAAATATTTTTTTTGTTTGTTTGTTCTTAAATTTCTATGACTGAATGAATAAGCATTTATGTATACATATTATAAAGCAAAAGTGTTAGTTTTTTGTCTCTCAGCAAAGGTTGTCATGTGTTATAAAGGATATAGTTAAAGGCTTAGAGAGTGACATTTAAAGCTTTATAATACAGAAAATCAAATAGTGCCTGAGGGATTTTTATGAACCCCTTTGTTGTTTTTGACCTCCGTGGCACAGTATTGAGCGCTGTTGTCTAAACGTGCTGAGATCCCGGCTTTGACTGTGGCTAGTTACCACCCTACAGGCAAACATGTAGTAACACCAAGAGATAGAAATTGAATAGGGGTATGGGTTTAATATAACTGCCATGCCCCTATCAGGTTAGCCCACTACCATCTTAGACTGCATCATCACTTACCATCAGGTGAGATTGCAGTCAAGGGATAACTTGTAGTTTGTTATAAAAAAATAAAAAACCTAAATCCAGATAAATTTTCATCATTTTTTTATATATTAAGTAAAAGTATAAAATATACTGGCACACTATAAACTTTTCATTTATGTCAGACTCTTTGACCTACTTATTGGTGCCTTAACTGTGTTAAAACAATCAAGCAACGACCTACACTTGATTAGGTAGGTATTATAGAATAACTTCCTTCAGATTACCATCTTTCGCAGTGCATTATCTCGCCTACAAGGAATGTGGGTTAGCTAAACTAGGCGACTCTACAGTGGGCAAATATATACTCGGCTATTTATAAAATTGCTTTTAGGCGTCAGGCACGAAACTAGCGACGCCCGAGCGACGGCGATAGCGGGACGATGTGGTCCGAGAGCTGGCGACGAATTTCGTGAAGGTTCTTTAGGCAAGCTGAAATGGTGATAAAATATGATTTCGTCAATTGGCGAATCCAGTCCTGCCAGTCTGGTAGAGCGTTTGCGGTTATTTTGATACTGCGCAGCATATAACATTTGCAAATAAAATCCAAAAAATATTTATTTGGGAAATTTATTATTTTTATGTTTAAATTTAGTACTTATAGAATTCGAAAAAAAAAGCCCAGACGTTTTTGTCGGTTATAAAGTATTACCAGACCTCTTCAAAATTTTTTTATTAAAATTCAGCCAGCTCTCCGACTAATCGCGTCGCCCCGCTGTTGTCACTAATATCGTGCCCGTACACTTAGAATTTTACTGCCTTGCATCTAGGCATCGTTTATGAGTTTATTAAACCCATGTCGTAGATATGGCCAAGCAGTATAGAGTTCTAGTACGTTGCCACGGCGATTATTTTTCGACTTTGTTTGCGTGGCATAAGTTTTTTTGAATTCCCACAGGCACTCTTTAATTTACCGCAATAAAAAGTAGCCTAATTGATTCTCGACTATACTCATGCAAAAAATCACGTCGATCCGTTGCTCTGTTGCGCCTTAATTGAACGCGCATTAGTATGATAAAACCTTTTCAGGTTTCGCCGCGGCAACGTACTAGAACGCTATTAGGATTATTTACGTCTTGTTTAAGCAAAGGGTGCATATTAGTGGTAGATATGCCTTAATAGCTCTTAATTTTTAAGCCGTTTAAAAGTAAGCGGATATAAATCCACACGTACGATAGTCGCAGGTGTCAGTTAGTTTACAATATAAACTCGCCGGCATATTTAGCGGAACATAAAAAAAGAGGTCCATAATTAAAAAAATATGGTTTTATTTTAAAATCTACTTACTACACTTCTTTTGTTATTTAAAGTTTCATTTGTTTTACTTAAAATGAGATCACATTAAGAACAGATTTTGCGATTAAAGGCTATTTGTGAAAAATGGTACATTTTGGAACTTTTCATGTAACCGGGAAAAGTGAAAAGTCCCAAACGTGCTCTATTGGGTTCATATCCAGTGACCACTCCATCATAGTGATATTCATATCATTAAGATAAGCTTGAGTTACCCGAGCGGTATGCGGCCGAGCATTACCCTGCATAAAAACAAAATCTTCACCGATATATGGGCCAAACATTTTCTTATAAAACTTCTCTGATATAGCGGTCTGCAGTCAGACCCCCTCTGTCAATCACTACCAAGTCTGTGCGAACTCCCAAACAAATGCCCGCCCAAACCATTATTGATCCACCACAGTATGCAACTGTAGTTTCAATATTTGTCTGAATGTATCGTTCTCCTTTGCGTCTGTATATTCTTTGCCTGCCGTCAATTTGATTTAAGAGAATTCTGCACTCATCACTAAACAATACCTTACTCCATTGGTCCGCGTTCCAAAGTCGATGTTCCTGAGCAAAAGTTAACCTGTTTCTACAATGATTTACCTCGAGCCTTGGAGCCTTGGCGCGCACAAATGAACCCAAACCAGCTTCTTCGAGCCTTCGTACCGTACGCTCACTTACGGTTACACCCCGCACTGCTTCTAACTCATGTCGGGCTTGGACGGCCGTCAAACGGGGGTTCCTACGTACACGAAGCCGAATGAAACGACCATCCCTACTCGAAGTGCGTCTTTTTCTGCCTTGTCCTGCTCTTCTCACATAAGTACCGGTCTCCCTGAACCGTTGGATACTGCGATGGATCGTTGAAACTGGTCGATGAAGATCTCTGGATATCACTCTGTAGGTTTGACCATTTCTTCGCATTTCGAGTGCCCTGGCAATCTCCGATGGGGCTAAGTCAGGCATAATTCAGTCATCAACTCCAGAAAGATACGCGATTGAAAAAAACTAACAAAAAACAGTATTTCAATGAAATTTTAAATCAAACTCAGAAGGAAGAAATACTCGAAGTTCGCTCCACATAAGGTGTATTTGAATAAAATTAAAACAATTGCATAAAATGTGATGTTCAGTTGTTTTCTTAATTTGAAAATATTTCTTTTTAAATTAAATGACGTATAAACCAGCCAGCAACCTTATATGACACTGATATCAAATCTTTTTTTTATGTTCCGCTAAATATGCCGGCGAGTTTAGTCTGTCAAACTTATCTTGATCTAAAAATTGGAACAAATTTTTTTGCCTGTTCATATCTACTAGCGACGCTGTCACCGGGTCAAATTTGTGGGACTGTAATCAATGAAGCTGACATGCATTTTATTTATTTTATCATGCTGACATGTGCAAGACACTTGCAAACATTTTCTTTCCGAAAAATGCGTAACTATTAGCGTTTAATTCTTTTTTACATAGAATCTAAAAAAGTCAGTGCGAGTGTATCTAGAGTTCACCGACCTCTCTTATCATTATTTGTTTATTTAACACGCGATACTAAAATTATGTGTAATATTTTCCAGAATAATCGTAGACAAGATAGATGCGGACAAGGATGGTTTTGTAACACTCGTGGAACTTAAAGACTGGATCCGGTACACGCAGAAGAGGTACATCGAGGAGGATGTGGAGAGACACTGGAAGCAGCACAACCCAGATAATGAGGACCTTATTACGTGGGAGGTAGGTTCAGATTCACACAAGTTGACATTAATTGAACTGCTTGTATGAAAAGATTGCTGTATGTAATAAAAACAGTACTCAGTAAAAAATAATTATATTGATGAAAATTCAAACTACATACCTGAAATGTTGAAATTGTTTCCTCTTTTTGGAGACTCCTTGAAGATCAATGAATTGATAGAAGACTTAAGATTATAATAAAATGTTGTAGATAGAAGCTAAAAAGTACTCATGTATTCTATTTCATAAATTATTAGTGTAGTTATATAAAAAAGAAAAAATCTAATAAATCTTATAAGGTTTTTTTTAATATGGTTGATATATTAAGAAGCATGACATTTTGATAGATGGCTTGGTCTAAATTAGAGTTCATTGACGCATCAGTTACTCAATACACCTCAATTGGTGGAAGGGTATAATAAGTTTTCATTTAGATTTCTTGGAGATACCTACTTATCTGAACTGTAACATAATACCCAATTCACCATCTTTAGTAAATTGGAATTCGATTCGGAATGGAAATATTTTAAGACTAGGTAGCAGGACACAGCTGATTACACAATACAGGCCATGATTACACTAGTTCGTTTCTACATAACTAGCGTCTGTAAGTAACTTACTTAACTAAAATTTGCATGCATTTTATACATAGTCATTTAAGTGATTTGTGTGAGTTAAATTTACAAGTGCAATTGTGGTCTTAGTGTGAGAATATTTATTATAGTGGTTGTTTAATTTTTTAAAATAGTTTTAGAATTTTCCCTAATAATAACCTCTCAGTAGAATCTGGTGTAAACTATATCAGTTGCTGAGAGTTGTTAATTGTATTGCAGACATACAAGAAGAATGTGTACGGGTTCATGAACGACATGAGTGAGAGCGAGCTGAGGAACATGGAGGGTTTCACTTACACCAACTTGCTCAAGAGGGACCGCAGGCGGTGGGTGTACGCTGGTATGTGACAGTAGGGGTATTTGACCACTAGTCAAATTAGCAACATTTTTACAAACTTAACTGCCACTTATAACTTAGGTACCTTCAAGGTAAGAGTGAATAGGCATCTTCTAGGCAAGCGCGCTCGAACCTAGACTTCAAATTGCTTTGCACTAAGCATGATTGTCGTCAAGCGCAAGCCTATCATACAATAAAAAAAACTCATAATGCGCGCTTAGTATGGCATTTTGTATGGAATACTTGCTTGTGACGTCAATCGACATCAAAATTCGACACACTTTTTTTTATTTTGATCTAAAAACTAAACTTACTTTACTTTTAACTTTTTTTTCTTTGATCTATTCATCGTGCTAAAACCCTTAGTAAGTTTAAAATTGACGTTAAAAATTATTACTTATCTCTTTGTTATCATAAGTAACGACATATTTATTGTTTTCTTTCTAAAAGTACTTATTTATGTATTTATTGGAATGTCTATTTAGTTTATGTATGTCTATTATTATTATTTTGTATATATTAGTTTATTAAAATATGTTGTAATATATGGTATTGGTTAGTTTATTTAGCTATTAGTATTTAAGTTTATTATTATTTTTGTACTACCTCCCTTTATCTTCTTTTTCATTTTCTCCCTAACGTTAAGGTTGTCTGGAAGAGATCGCTGCTTAGCGATAAGACCGCTACTATATTGTACCTACTTATAGTTGTATTCTTGTTTGTAACATGTTGTGTATTTGTGGTGTACAATAAAGTATACACATACATACATACATCTATATTTTGAAATGGTTATTGAACATAAAATTAACAGTCGTGGATATTATTACGTCTTTTGGGAGATGCTGTATTAAAACATCACAAAAAAATATATTTTATGACAATATTGTTGAATTGAAAACAGCATCAACTATGCAGTAGAAGTGAGTTGAGAATAATTTTTTTTTAAATAATTTTTTTATAAAAAAAGTTTAATTGCGAATGTAGTATGTATATTTTAGAACTTTTATCGTCGTAAAAAGGCGAGCATGTCGCTGTTCGCGAGCATGTCGGTGTTCGCGAGCATGTTGGTCACGCGAATCCACATTTTTACGCCCTACCAAAAAGTGCTCAACGCGGCTAAAGAAGTTTTCACTTAAAAAATTCAAAACCTGACTGGGTAACAGTTTGAAATTCACCAATCAGTCGAAATTAACGTGAGCGTAGTCGCGGGCAAAAGCTACAAAAGGATAGATTTGTATGAGAACATCTGTCATTTTTCAACATGTTATTTTGTAACTCTTAATCTCTTACTCTAACAGATGGTGACCAAGACGACGCCCTTAACAGAACAGAATTCGCCGGCTTCCTTCATCCTGAAGACCACGGCAGCATGAGGGACGTGGTGGTACTGGAGACCCTTGAGGACATCGACAAAGACAAGGTGAGAAAAATACAGATAAGAGACGATAATTTCATAACATCAAATAAGATAAGATAAGATAGGATCTTAGGAAGATAAGATCTTTGTTGATATAGTTATATTGTGATTTCCGCGATACAGGGAATCCTAGTGCGGAAATCACTGTCCCACTTACTGATGTAATTACTTCTGTACATGTAGTGAACTTGATCTAAATAAATTGTCTATATTGTGTCAGTAAAAAATTCGATCACCCAAATACTGCTTAGTTCATTATCTTAGTACGAGTAGGCTACCTTTCGGAAAAGTTGAAAGATTTTAGAAAGAAAGATAGAAAAATCTTTATTTGGGCACTGCACAAAAATAAACTTAAACTAAACATATACAAAATCAACTGTATTGTACAGCAGTGCAACGAACAGGTAAGCCACTCAGCTAGTGTTGGGACTCCGGGCCTCTCAGACACGAAACCACTATAGTGGCGCACATCTGAGGTATTTTAAGCATCTAGACACTAAAGTCTGTGCTTTCCACAGACTGCAGTCAGTGTCCCAAACAGAGACTTGTTAATAAATATCGGATAAACGACTTTAAAACGTTGAATATTAGTATATTAGTTTTTTTTTAAACACTACAAGTTAGCCCTTGACTGCGATCTCACCTGATAGTAAGTGATAATGCAGGCTGAGATAGTAGCAGGCTAATCTGCAAGGGGCATGGTTGTTATATTAAACCCATACCCCTAATCTTACCGGAACGCTAAATCGCTTGGCGGCACGTCTATGCCGGTGGGGTGGTAACTAGACACGGCCGAAGCCTCCCACCAGGCTAGACCAGAGAACATTCAGAAATTATCAATTGAATCTGCCGTGAATAGAACCCGGGACCTCCCTTGCTAAGACAACAGTACTCAACACTGCGCGAGGGAGGTCGTCACATACCAAAGGGTTGATTTTACCAAGAGGATTTTTTTGTAATCAATTTCGTGTTATTTGCCTTTGCAGGACGGCAAAGTATCTCTGGAAGAGTACATAGGGGATATGTACAAGCCGGAGGAGGGCGAGAGTATCGACGATGAGCCCGACTGGGTCAAACAGGAGCGGGAACAGTTCACCGGATACAGGTAGTTTTATAGGCATCCTTACCACCACCACCACTACAGCCCATTAACGTCCCACTGCTGGGCACAAGCCTCCACTCATAGGAGAGAAGAAATTGAGCTTAGACCAACCTCGCTGATCCAATGTGGGTTGGTGGGCTTTGACGACTATTATCATGTAAGTGATAATAACCGGCGTGCTCAATGAGGCACGGTGGTCAATTCACCGTCAACTCCCTAACTCCGGGCTAGTACTGAGAATTTGTAGTCAGAAAAACCCAATACCTATTTATGGCCCGACCCGGGAACTCGTTGGCCGCAGTCGAACATGATAACCACTAGACCGACGAGGCATCCTTAACTAACTTCATATTATTAAAATAGAAAACACGGTAAATATATTTATTTTTTAATGTACGATATCATGTGCATAAAAAATATTACCATGCGGTAACAATTCAATATTGTACTAGTGTGATAATATATTTGTATGTGACCAATATCAGAATAACTTAGAAGCTGCCATCTTAGATTGAATTCTTTATAACTTGCTATGAAAAAGCAACATTTACGAAGTTTAAGTGGCAATTTGTGGGGCACATAGTTCGAAAAATAGATGGACGTTGGGGTCCCAAGGTACTGAAATGGCGACCCCACACTGTAAAGCATAGTATTGGTAGACCAAACCAGATGTATTATACGCGTAATATGCCTGTTGAAAATTAAAGTAGTTATTGATTCAAGTCTTCGGCTGTGGCTTGTTGCGCTTTGATTATAATTTTCCCACTTACAACATAATTGTGTAATACAGCTCTAACCCAACTTTCATTACACAAATACAGTTTTATAGATATTTCATGTTTTCATAAGTTTGTAATACAAAAGTAATTTTGTTACAATTTATTTATGTGTGAAAAAAGTAATATATCCGTAGTAATATACTAATATAATAAATATTGCTTAGTAATATTATAAATGCGAAAGTTTGGATGGATGGATGATTGTTACTCAATCACACCAGAACAGCGGAACAGATCTGGATGAAATTCGGCACATAGAAAGATTATAGTCTGAAATAACACATAGGCCACTTTATATCCAGGAATATTAAAGAGTTCCCGTGGGAAGCAAAAAACCTCAATCCACGCGGACGAAGTCGCGAGCATCAGCTAGTATGTTTAATAAAAACAAATAATAATTAACAAAATTAAAAACACGACTGCCCTGCCAAAAAAAAATTAATCTAGTTAAATAGAAACTTATTCACATTTTTATTAAATGAAATTTTTTTTGTGAATCACTGGATATTGAACTATAGTGATATATATTTTTGGAATCTACTCATCATTTTCTAGATGATGATTATATAGTTTTATTTCAATTTTAGTCTTTCATGCGGGACCATGGTCTTATTGGTCACCCCATCAATTTTTCTTTTAATTTTACTAGCCTATGTCACCCGGGATAAGTTAGGGATTCTAACCTCCTCATTTATCAAAATCGGTTCAGGCGTATAGAAGTTATGGTGGAATACACAAACTCACATGCATACATATATAAATACAATGGTTTGAAATAAATAAACATAAACATCCAATTGACAGAGATTCGAACAAAGACGGGTTCATGGATGAGCACGAGGTGAAGGAGTGGATTGCGCCGCCGGAGTTCGACCACGCGGAGGCGGAGGCACGCCACCTCGTGTTCGAGGCGGACGCGGACGCGGACGAGAAGCTCAGCAAGCCGGAGATACTGCACAAGTACGACCTCTTCGTGGGGTCGCAGGCCACCGACTTCGGCGAGGCGCTGGCGAGGCACGACGAGTTCTAGACTTAAACTTACCGAATCTTCTAGTGTTAGGGACGTATCAGAAGTATTGCGCATTATAAGAAAACTAGCTGATGCCCGTCCGACTTCGTCCGCGTGGAATAAGTTATTTTAAATTCCCACGGGAAATTCTTAATTTTAAGGGATGAAAAGTATAAGTAAGGTAAGATCATTCTCCAGATCCTCAACTATACACATGCGAAAAATCACGCCGTTCCGTTACTCCGTTGCGACGTGATTGAAGGACAAACCAACAAACCAATAAACCAGCAAACCAACGAACAAACACTTTCGCATTTATAATATTAGTATGATGTCTTGTGTCTTATAAGCAATATCTTATATTTTGTATGCGCGTGTCTGATAATATTATCTTGTATGTAGCTTTGCCTCATACAACAACCATTGTGACTGAATTTCTTATAAGACACAAGAAATTTTCTCGTAATGCGCAATAGGCCTTAGGCTGCATCACTACTTCCAACA
This sequence comes from Erebia palarica, assembly GCA_964035005.1. Lineage (NCBI taxonomy): Eukaryota > Metazoa > Arthropoda > Insecta > Lepidoptera > Nymphalidae > Erebia > Erebia palarica. The sequence goes on from OZ035989.1 coordinate 19,076,910, forward strand.
ACTCTGATTGCATCCAAGCACTAGTCTATAAATTAAAAAAAAAAACAACTCATCTGACCCGGGACAGATTCAATAGTAGGTATCATAATACATAATATATAAAACACGAATCTTCCTAAATCCTATGGCCGTTATAACCAGAGGCCTAATTGTCTAAGCCAATCGTATTCTTTTGACAGCTCATAACGTATAACTCGAACTTTTTAAGGAGTACATATTTACATGCGTTTTGACGTGCAAGCATCTATGACCTCCATAAACCGGTCGAATTATACGTTTGACAGACGATTACGATTACGATTTCCTTACATAATCGGGGGGCAGTTTCATTAAAAAGGCAATAATGCGAAGATGGTTTAGATCACTAAAATCTTTTTTAAATTTCGTTTTTTAGTGTAGTAGCACACGGGGGATATCCGCTAGTGAAAAATAAAATAAAAACAAAAATGAAACAGGCATAAAAATTAGTTCAAATTTTGGCCACCGGGCCAGACAAGTTTGACGGACTATAACGAAATTCAAATTAAAAATTCTTTATTTGCAGTCATTTTTTTTACAATGAGATGTTATTTATTAATTTGGACAGGATTACATTTTCCGTTGGTTTTTTTCTTTTGCGTAAGAAAACTCGGCGCTATTTAATATTCTCGTCTGCCGCAGCTATTTAATATTGTCGTTCTCGTAAGCCGCAGCTCAGGTGGTATTTTAAAAAAATAACTAATCTTATCACATATTATTATCATAGCTTTGACAGTAACTGCGACTTTCACAGTATAATATTATATTGTGATTTGATTTCATTAACTGCTTTGTCATAGATAGATAGATAGATAGATACTCGTAGATAGATAGATAACTAAATAAATGCTTTATTGCCACATAGAAAATTAAAATGAAATAATAAAATTATCAAGCAAAAAGGAATAACAAGTGCTCAAGTGCAACAAGATTATCTTTATCAATGGCTACAATAACGCGAGTGGAAAACGCGGAATCACCGCAATCGGACGATGCCGCGCGCGTTTTTCCGCACGGTTGATGCGAAAAAGAATTTTGGGATTTGTCCCTATTCCCCATCCAAAATTCTCGTATTTTAAAAGGGAAAACACAACCTGAGAGTGACAATAATTTTGGTTCGTCGTCATTGATGTATTCTTTTAATGTCTTTCAATTTGCCATATTAATTAATTCTACTTGGTAGCTTTTGTGTCATAAATTGATACAAGCGAATCTTTATTTTTATATATTTCTATACTTTTATCTTATTAAAATAGTACAAATAAAATTTTATTTTACTATGTGAGATAATGTTTACATTTCTGTGTTGTTATTTTAATAAGAAACCATAAGAGTAAGAAAACTGCCTTTTAAAATTCAATGTAATAGAATTTTTTTTAATAGTTATTAAATAAATTATTATTTACACCTATTCGCAGAAATGTAAACAACTGAATCTCTTCTTATATATAAATTTAATAACAGTTTACTTAATTTCTTAAAATAACTATGTAGCTAGCTAATATTATCATAATTAGATACCAAAGTTTAATTCGAAACGAATGCTGTAATATTAAAATAAAAATATTGTAAAAATTATGTATTTTTGTGACTTAGAATGTTGAATTCTGCTAATATTCCATATTACTTTATGCATTTATTATTATTAATTATCTAATACTTACATAATAAATAATATTAGTTATAAGGTAGCTTAGAATAAGAAGACTAATTTTTTAAAATGTATTTTTAACGAAGAATCTTCAAGAATATTATTGTGTATTTTTGAATATAAATAAAACATGTGAAAAGGTTAATTTTATGGTTTTATTTAAAATTAGTTATTAACTAGGCAATTAAATAGTCAATTAATAATAAACTTTAATAAAGTTAATTGTAGTTTAACGTTTTCCAGTTACAGATTTTTTAAGGAATGCTCTTTTTTGAGATAACTAGATTTGTTACATACGAGTATAACGTAATTAAGTGAGGGTTGCATATTATACAAAGCAGGCATTGTTTCAAGCTATTGGTTCGAGGGGGTAATGGGAATCGTTTTTTCCTGTCGCGGTAGTCTGAGTAGTTCCATATCGAAAACACGACGAGCAAAACCTTTTTGCAAGGCTAACAAAAGTTCGCGAGCGCACTTATACATATACAGCTGCATAGATCAGCACAACAAGACGAAACGTGCTTCCTATACGCCGGCTACCCTATTTTCTTTTCAAGTACTTACCTAATATTTGCAAACGAAATTTTCTTCCAAATGCGTGTTCAATTCAAGGCGATCAAGCCGACAACGCTGTGCAGCACGGGAGTTTCGGAGCGTTGGCGACGGTATTTTATGTTGAATTCCATGCTATAAAAGGGTCATAATATTATTAAAAAATGTAGATTTCTCCCAAAACCGAATCAGCCCTACCCGACTCCACGTAGTCTTGCTTGTCTGCCCTACCCCTAGAGCAGGGGTGTCAAACTCTAGTAAAGTGCCTTGCATAAATTTGGGTTTATTAGCGGGCCAGATGATTTTTTAGTAAGTATGAAAAAATGCCTGAATTGTCTGTGAGGCCTCTGCTTCTCATACCTATAATTCACTATTTTGATCACGGTTTTCGTAACATGATCCATTTTAAAATTTTTTGGATTCCGATGATTATCGATAACAATTACAGTGAATTCCTACAAAATTTTCTGATGTTTTTCTCTTATTTTAGTCACAAGCACAGCCCCTGACTTTTTGCCTACACTTGAAGTAGTGGTGCCTGTCAACAGAACGAACTTTAATAGTTCTTCACATTACCTACTTCAAACTTTCTGTTAATACCTCGTATGAAGACAGCAACTTGAGCTGTAGCAACAATATCGGTAGGTACTCTCATCAACAGCTAACGAAAAAAATTTAAATTCTTTGTTTTTTTACTTTAATTGGCAGTTTAAATTAGGTGATAAAAGTAATACTCTTGAAACAACATTGTTGCTCGACACCGGTATGTTTTGTATGATTGATTTTTGGTATGGGAATAAAATTTCAGCAATTTTCAATATACACTCTTTAACAAAATCACCATTATTGAAAGTTTTGATCAACTGGCGATTTTTGTAGCAATATTCAAGCTAGATTCACATTCAGTTTAGATTTTAAAGATGATAGTCTTTCCATTCTTATCGTTTCAGTATGACAATTAAATTTTACTTCATGATTTTTATCATAATGTCTGTTTAATTTATTTAATTACATTCCTTACCCCCAAACAGTAAATATTGTTTGGTTAAAAATCGAGCAAAGTGGTTTACCTTTCCACTCCATATACGATTTTCCATTTTGTCTGATTTTACGATTTTGTGACATCATGACAAATAACAATTTGTACTCAAATTAACAACAAACAATAACAACAACAAATATGACTTGAATGCTCGATACTACGGTTTTATGTAGTGCACCAGCCGGGTACCACTGCAGTGCGGAAGAAAAAAGGTTGGCTAGCTAATACATCTGGTTGCCAGATATGATAGCTATCCATCCCTTGACCGCCCAGCGCGCTGCGCGGCACGTACGTTTCGCAAATAGCACTTTAAATAATGCTTATATAGTAAAAATTTTGAGATCTGGCCGCGGGCTGTATGTTTGACATGCTGCCCTAGAGTGTTAGCGCGCGAAGCGAGAAGCTCGCGAAGGAGGTCCTGAATGAAGCGAACCTACGAAGCCAAATAGAAGAAGGTGGCGAGCGAAGCGAGTCGGCGTCGACCTCCGTAGCGAAACGAAGGTCGAGTAGGTGAAGCTGAATGAAGGGGCGCCAAAACGAGTCTTCTGGCGTAGCCCATCCATTTTACTTCTACATTATTATAAATCTATAAGTTTATAACCCATAATAAAATTTTAAATTTTTGGGTTTTCTTGCCTATTCATCAAACACCTCACATCAAACAAACACGGATTCCGTGCATCAAGGCAAATACTGCCTTCTATTGAACACGGAAATAAATACGCCTATCAGTGAGCGACAAACGTGGCAATGCGACGCGACAGTATCAGAAAGTAGCTGACCCACGTGGCCTACGTTGTCGCGTAGATACGTCAGTCATTTTCTATGGCGTGCATCGGCTAGCGTTGCGTTTAAAGTTAACAGTTCACACCACTGACCACAGAACAAAATATGAATCCATACTAATTTATACTTAAACTAGCTGATGCCTGCGACTTCGTTGGCATGGTTTAAGATTTTTAAATCTCGCGTAAGTACTGTTGCCCTGTTGCGGCGTGATTGAAGGGCAAACCAGCAAAAAAAACACTTACCACCTATTAAACACTAGGTACCTATTTCTAATATTAGTATGATTATTATAATGCGAAACATTTGTCTGCTACGCTTTTACGGCGAACTACTGGGAATAAATAAATGATCTTTTCAACCGATTTTTTTGACTGATTAACTTTTCATCCCGGAATAAAGTTTCCCCAAAATTAAAGGTAATATTGAACGTCTGCAAGGAAACTTGATCGCTTCAAAAATCGAAAGGTCCTATTTAAAATTTGACCACACATTTAATTGGATTTTCCAATTAAAAGCATGGACATTGGACATGATATTGTTCTTTAATCGTTCGTTTGGACAGGAATCGATTATGATCAAACCATTAAGATTTAAGGGGTTCACACACGGTAGCTATACATATATTAATGTACATTAAATCCCGGGATGTATAGCTTTAAATTATGTTAACGTATCACACACACAACAGGTAATGTAATGTATCTTTCCCTTCATTTCATTGGTATACGTCTCGATTGACGCACTTTCCAGCTGCTAAGGTGATATACAGGATGTTGTTATTTTTAATGTTGTAATATTATGGATCTGTCGAGTTACTTATTACTAGATGTACTAGATAGTTCATCAGAAGATGATTCAGATTGCGATTATGATGCGCGTATTGCCACATGTGCCAAAAACAGAACAATGTGATAAGTGGATCGAAGGTCACATAAAACATAAGAAAAATTCCGGAGAATTTAAACTAAATATTATGATGAATTATCAGATGGAAAATTTTGTGATTATTTCCGGGAGTCAAGAACAACGTTTTCCGAACTTCATGGTCTATCTATCACATAAACTTTTTGAACATCCTTTTCGAAGAGGGATGTTTAGGAATATACGGAAATGTATTGAGATATATTAAGATGTATCGAAATATAAATGTATATTTTCGTATCGCTCTGTATCTTAAGATACGAAGATATAAAAATATACATTACAGCTGTCGTGTGTGGTCTCCTGATGATTTCTATGGAAAGATGTAATGAGATGTATCGTGCTATAATATACATCTTTAAATTATAGCTGCCGTGTGTGAGGTGCTTTATCGTGATCACCGATTGGCGTCTAGCGAGCCTTTCGGAAATTCGATTCGGAACGGTCGCTCCACGCACCGCCCGGCACGTTTCTAATTTTCGGATATTGTTTGGAGGAAATTAGTGTTTGACGCGTCCCGATCATCCCGAATTGCAGCAATTCCCTTTAGGACCAATTCGGTAAAGTCTGGCTACCTTTCGTACCTAATAACTTTTGGTTTGCTTATGTTATTAAAAGGCAGGTAAGTTGGTAAATAGGTGGTTGCCAATGACAGAGATATTAATTACATATATATGGATGATAATAATGTTCTTAGTAGGTAAGTACCTACCTACGTACCTATCTCTTTAAAAATCTTAATTTTCCGCCATTTCTTCTGCGTAGCTTCAGGTTAAGTATCTTCAAAATTCCACAGGAATTCCCCAGGATGCATTTAATATAATCTTTGTTCACCAAGACTCAAAAGGTAAAATACAGGCACTTTCGCACTTGAAATATTTTTATGTATGGTCGTAGAGAAATTAGAAGCACATTAAGTTATTATTTAACTCAATCAAAATAATTTGTCGTAGGCATGCAACACTCATAGAATGGAACTAACTCACAGCAGGTTGTTTTCTCATTCCATAATTGGAATTCCGATTGTAAAATCTCCAAAAACAATTCCGCAAAAAGCTGGAACAAAAGCAAAATTTCAGTCAATGCAAGCGAGATGCACCGAGAAGTTGCAATTCGATCATTCGCAGGCAAGTTGCAACGTAGTCTTGGAGTTGCAAGTTGCAACACGGTCCATTTCCAGCGGGTTGGAATAATGGGAATCTGTCTTAAAATGAAGTGCTGAAGGCAACTTTGATTTGATTTACTGCAGATTGAAGCCACGTTCTGTTGATTGCAGCGGAGCTCTGCAGTTGCGAGTAGCTTTGTTATTGAAGTTCTCTGAATTCGGATCGTGTTTTTAAAAGAATTCTATTACCTAAGACGAGAGTACCAACCAGTTAGTGAATATAATAATTAAGCAGTAGATACATAGGATGCGTTGAGAATGTTGATAATCTATCTATACCTACTACTTAATTATAAATGCGAAAGTTTGGATGGATGGATGGATGTTACTTTAACTCAAACTTATATTTTTTATTCAAATAAACTTTTTACAAGTGCTTTTGAATCGTAGAGTGAATCTATCACTAGTTCGGAATGCCATTCCTACCGAGAAGAACCAGCAAGAAACGCGGTGGTTGCTCTTTTCTTAAAAAAATCATTTACAATTACTAAATAAAATAAATATATATAAATAATAATATAAATAAAATACAATCATTTTGTAGAAAGATACATAAACGAACTCTGTCCATAATCACGCCAGAACGGCTGAACGGATCTGGATGAAATTTGGCACCGAGATTATAGGCTGGAACAACACATAGGTTACATTTTATCCCGGAAAATTAAAGAGTTTCCTCGTTAACTGAAAAACCTCAATCCACATGGACGAAGTCGCGGGCATCAGCTAGTGTTCCATAAATTAGAAATCAGTAAGTAGATTTGAATAATATCTACACAATATATTAAATGTAGGTAACATCCTTAACTTAGTTGCAAACTGGTAATAACTAATAACTCATACCGTTCATGAAAACAGAATCAAGGTCTCCAGAACGGATCGTTATGTGGAAACAGGAGCAAACAATCATTACACGGACCGCTTATTGCTCGACCCACGGCTTTGGCGATATAAATTAAATTTAATAGCACATTCGGAACTACGCCTAATTTTGTTTAGTATAATCCACCCGTGCTCGTTTAATTTTTGACGACCTCCCTATAAGGCGCACTGGTAAACGCTGTATCTTACAGTGGGAGATCCCGGGTTCAATTCCCGGTAGGGTCAATTTGAAAATTTATAATTTCAGATTTTTTCTCGTCTGGTCTGGTGGGCGACTTCGGCCGTGGTTAGTTACCAGTTACCACCCTACCGGCAAACACGTACCGCCAAGCGATTTAGCGTTCCGGTACAATGCCGTGTATGAAACCGATTACGGGTTTAATTTATCTGCCATTGGTAGGTACCCGTAAAAGGTTAGCCCGCTACCATCTTAGACTAGCATCATAACTTAGATACATTCAGTTGAGGCCGCAGTTAAGGGCTAACTTGAAATACAAAAAAAAACGCACATTATGAGCTAAGCTACGCCTAATTTTGTTCAGGTAGTTTATTACACCCGCACTCGCTTAGTTGCCAACGATTGTACTAAGTACTATGAAATAAATAATTTTTTCGGACAAAGTTAACAGTAGGTATGTAGGTAGGTATAGTTAAAAAGGTACGAAACATAAAATTGTCATTTGAAATAATACTACTAGCCATGGTTGTAACCCAGCAGGCTTTTAATCACTATTTGAAAGTTCCTGAAAAGATAAGAGTATAGGTAGGTAGTTATGGATATTAATTATGTAGATGTAGACACGGTGAGTGACCCCGTGCCGACTCGTGCTTGTGCTAATACACAAGCGATTTGAATGGAAAACCTTACAATGAAATTCCATTAAATTATTAAGCTCATTCCAATTACGCTATATTGATCAAGTGATAGCTAGCGAATAGCGTGACACTCATTGTTGGTAGAAGTAGATACTTTTATCTTAAAACCACTAAAAATCTAGGTATGGGGTCCATAAAATAGTAGTCTCTTAATACTTAAATGATAGAACGGAGATATTTTACACAGATATGCAAAAATCAACAGCTGTAGAAAACTTGACTGCAAAACTTATAGTTTTTTGGAAAGCACTTTCAATTTTGAACGCTTTCCGAATTCCGATTTCATCCAAAAATACATAAAAGGTTCTTGATTCCATCGAATGTGATTGTTATTTGTAGGTAGTAACGTTAAAAACGCTAAAACTACAAACGTCTTTTTACTTACTTTTATTGTATAGGGATTTTTTACTCGCATCCTATGAAAGAGCGTTTCATTACTTTCTAAATGCTTTTGCAACATAACATTTAAAAGGCTGTGAAAAGCCTACGCGCCTATGAAGTTTATCTCAAAGGCGCCTTTTCTCGTTACTCGGAAGGCCTTTTAATCCAATCTTCGGGGAGTTCCGAACTTACACAAAGCGGCAGGTTGTATGGGGTTGAATAAATTAATATCGAGCGAGAATTTCACGTAACATTGCACTTCAGTTAGGATCATTTTTAATCTAAATTCCATCGAAGCCCTTCCTTTGTGCGCAAGAAATTGCTCCAACATCTGATCACGGAGCAACACATTATTGGAACGGATGAATCCGTTACGCGCGAATGGCCACGGATATATTTGTAGTTATTTGTCTACTATTCTCAAACTATTTATTTGCTTATCCAATAACCGATGTTCTACGAAGTATGTCTTGATGTTAGTTTGAATTTCAAGGATATTTTCTCCAATTTCGTGAATTTTGCCATTTCTTTAATTACTTACTACATCATATAATAAATTTTTCCTAATACTTATGCCTGTAGTATTTTCCTAACTACTTAGTCAAAGAGTTCGAAACTGTTTCTCTTTATACAAACAGCTAGAGACCAGAAGAATCACGATCATCTTTTCTTCTAAAAACGCATCGAGCCTGCATATGTATGCAGGCTCGATTGTTTGTTTTTACATGTGTAAAAACAAACGTAATATAGATATTGGTCTGTTAGATTTTACTGATCTATCCGTTTTGAATTTTGGCGCAATTTGGTACAGCGATACAGGGTAATAGCGTGCATTTTGAAGACCGACATACATAAGGATTTAATTCCGGAAATGATAGTTTCTGCATGCATTGGACTTTTGCATAACCTAAATTCACCCTAACGAATCTATGATCTATACTTCTATACTTAATACTTATAATATTATAAATGCGAAAGTTTGGATAGATGTATGGATGGATGTTTGTTGCTCAACCACGCACCAATGGCTGAACGGATCTGGATGAAATTTTGCACGGATATAGATTATAGTCTGAAAGTGCACATAGGCTTCTTTATATCCCGGAAAATTAAGTAGTTTTCGCGGGAACCAAAAACCTCAATCCACGCGGACGAAGTCGCGGGCATCAGCTAGTAAACTCAATAAACTCAAACTCAATTTATTTATAACATGTAGGTTATGACCTACATGTTAATATACATGTCAATATGGCGTAACATAAGAGACACCTGTATGCAGGTGTCTCCTAAGTTACGCCATATTTTGAATCTACCATCGGTGCAGTTCTGCTAAGAGTAGGCAAGAACTCAGCAGTTGTTTTTTTTTTAAAACAAGATAAGTATTACAATATGTGCGTACATTAAGAAGACGCGTGAATCTTTAATTTACGATAATATCTTTTGTAGCGACTGACTCTGATATTTCAGAATATGCAAATTGCAATTGAGTTGAAATCGAACGGCGAGTTAATCTATCGTAGCGTATGGCGGTGCATATCGGGAGTAATATCGCTGTTTCCCTGTACCGTTAGCCCTGTTTTTTAAGTTACGACTTACGTTGATCGTATACGAGCGTTAGAACACATTGGCGTCAAAGTAAAATGTATTCAAATCTCTTGATTTAAAGTTACAAATTCAGTACATCCTCTTTTAGGCCTCTTAATTCCTACGTTTTCGCGGTACAACGCGTTCAGAATTAGTTCCGTATTGCACTCTGATACAGCTCAATGCTTCTCATCATTTATAGTTCGGTAATCTAAATATTTGATCGGAATTCAGACCAATAGGTTTTACGAACTTGAGCCTGTATTGATTGTGTTTAAATATCCTACGTAACCCATCCTTATTAAAGCATACGTATCTATTAAAAGGAATTTTCTTTGCCATACTTATTCAGAATGGTTTTTAACCGTGTCTCTTAAAATTTTTGACCGAGCGAAGCGAAGGTCTCTGAGTCTACTTGAGTGAATTTGCACTTGTCCGTCCGTCTGTCAGAGCCTTATAACTTCTGAATTACTGAACGTAATTACTTTAAATTTAAACATAATATTATGTAAACCGATGGCCTCCAGCCGAATATGGCTTATAAAGTTATATTTTTTTTATTTCAGGGGGGCTCTCATAGAAGCGCATGCGAACTAAAATATTTTTTATAGCGTTACATAGGGTTGCGGTATATAATTTTAAAGATAATTAGGAATAGAGTCCAAAATTTTTTTTTTTAATTTTTCCCCTAAAATTGACGAAACGGGGGATTTTCTAACGTCCAAAGTTGACATCAGAACTCTCAATTTTCTGAAAGGTTGAGCCTGAAACTTGATCAATTATTTGAATTATATCCTGTAATTGAACAACAAATACTAAAATTAGATAAATATTATAAGGAAACGAAATTATTTAATTTTTAATGAGTTTCAGTATACAGAACTTCACAATGATGTCAATAGATGGCGCTCTGTAAAAGTTTAATTCGTTTGTGCTTACAAATAATAGACATTAGCACCATCTTACGTGGAATAAAAAAATACCGCGAGGTCTCAGTTCGGGGCGAACCACTAGTACATGAATGAATTTATACTCTTACGCATGCTAGTTTCTTATTCATCACTCAAGTTATTGTTGCAATATCTTCAGGTGCAAGTGCCTTACTTTACCTTTTCGATGGAACAAACATTTTTCGGAGTTTAAAAATCTCTCTCAGGTATTTTCTTGGCATAATAAACAGGAGCTCCCAGATCCCTACCCATAAAATGATACATGGAACCCGTACAATTATTATATTCGCAAAATTATTTTCCTCAATGTATTATACTTACCGAAAATACAAATACGGGTCCAATATTTATGTAGATGCAAAAAGGAAAATAAGAAAATATGAAGCGTGAGAAAGCGGGACCGGAGGAGACATTCGCACATCAATTGATGTGGCAATAACTCACAGGGCATTACGAGTCGCGGCTCCACGCATATTCCTAGTTACCGCATATTTACTGATATCGATATAGACCGCCGAGATGACAATTACGAGCACCACGAACGTCGGGCAACTGGAAATGCTAGCCCGTGACTGCTATCTCACCTGGGTGTCTAAGATGGTGGCGGGCTAACACACAGCCATTAAAGAGGCGGTAATTCACAGGGCTGGTCTGGCCTGGTGGAAGGCTTCGGCCGTGGCTAGTTACCACCCTACCGGCAAAGATGTGCCGCCAAGCGATTTAGCGTTCCGGTACGATGCCGTGTAGAAACCGAATAGGGGTATGGGTTTAATATAACTGCCATGCCCCTAACAGGTTAGCCCGCTACCATCTTAGACTGCATCATCACTTGCCATCAGGTGAGATCGCAGTCAAGTGCTAACTTGTAGTGGATAAAAAAAAGGGCATTATTCGAGTCGCGACTCGACGCACATTCATTGATGAGTAGATATTTTAGTTATCGGGTTATTGAAAAGTGGAACTCCACTTGTAGAAGTGCAAAGACTCGAATCACTCTACCCAATGGTAAAATAAGCGAGTTTCTTTTTATAGCTGTCACTTGGACATTACAGATCTTCATAGATTTTTTGCAGAGATTTGCTAAAAATTCTGGAGCAATTGCAACGTATAGACTTAAGTATCTAAGGACTAAAACTAAAGTAGACTTTTTAAGTGTTAAGTAAATAAACTACTCATTTAAACCAATGCTAGACATTGTTTGTGAACTCGAAAAAAAAATGTAAGACCCTGTTTGAGACCATGAGCCTCTGCACTTTTCGCTAGGATATAGAACGCCCGTCCAGCTTCCGTTTTTCCATCCGTTTGTAATAAATCTTTATAGTCTATATGTGACAATTGGTATTTTCAAATCAAGAGTGTATAGGTATCTTCTAGGCAAGCGCGCTCCACCTTAGGCTGCATAGCTACTTCCAGCAAGTCTGATTGCAGTCAAGCGTTAGCCTATAGATAAAAAAAAGGCACAGCCATGACCCAATAGGAAGAGACTAAAGATTAATTAAATCAAGCGACACTTCCAGCAAATCACAAGTCGCCGTGTTTCCCAATAATACTTGCGACAAGCAGAAATTTCCCCGGAGCGCCATCCACAACAAGCCACGACGAAGAATAACGCGAGTGAATGCAAAATTAAAATTATCATACAAATTCCCTTTCTTATATCAGCCGAGCAGTTACCGTCGAGTGTTGAGTAGGTATGAGATGCAAAAATATGAACTCCTTTGCCTTTCAGATGCTAACATAAATATACAGTATACACCGCGGATATATCGACTGCGCGATTTGCGTAAACAATTTGGAAACTTGTTTCGAGGGGAAGGAAACCTTTTTATTTCGCAAGTGTATGAATATGTGCCGAGTATGTGTTTATTTTTCGTTATTAATTATACAGTACTTGTTTTAAAATGCAATATAAAAGGCTACAATTATTTTTTGAATGAGGATCTAAGCTTAATATTATAGATGTTAGTAAAAAGAGTATCTAGGTATTTTTAGTTGCAAAATGATCCTTGTTAAGGTTGATACTGCAACTGCGTAAACCAGCGTTGCAACTTGCAAAAGCACATGAAACACAGTTGTTTAACATCTAAGTAACTCTATAATCCTGTATTATTTGATACCTACTAGATAATGCCCGCGACTTCGTCAGGGTTTTTTGATTCCCACCGGAACTTTTGAATTTTCCGGGATAAAAAGGCCTATGCCCTTCCTCGGGATACAACCTATCCCTGTACCAAATCTCATCAAAATCGGTTGAACGGGTGGGCCGTGAAAGCGTAGCAGACAGACAGACACACTTTGCATTTATAATATTAAAGTTTATTTAGGTATGGATATATTGCTATTATTTATTTGTGATATTGTGTTGATTATAATTTTTACATATTCCCTTGCCTGCGGAAATAAAAAAAAACTAAATTCACGCGGTAGAAGTCACGGGCATCACCTAGCTTATTATTACTAACTGTTGCCAGTTGTGAGTAGTGCCTGGTAGTATTTTTAAAACATGCGTTTAAAACATACATTTCTCATTTTGTAAGTTATTTTGATAAAAATTCTAGTATCAGTTATAGTATATTATAAAAAAAAAAAAATTTACTGATACTTGGTACAAGTGTCAGTTAATTTATTGACTTGGGGAACATCTCGACCGAAAGAATCGGCTGACACTACAAGGAGTTTTAGTGCTATATCTTTCTTTCAGGTTGAAAAATCATAACAGAAGCTGCAGAAACCAGAACAATTTATCTGATAAGATCGGTAGGCTGATGAAGAGCTATTGAAATCAACCAAACGGAATTATCTATCTATTCTTTAGTTACTAGAAAATTCTGAAGACAATGGTATTGGAAAAGTTGATAACAAAGCTGCAAGATTTTCTTCGATATCTCAAATTTTCTTTATTGTGAACAGTAGGTATCTAGGTATTTTTACGTTTTCTTCGCTAGCACCAGCAGCCTCTTAGTTTGTTATGTTTTAATTATAGGTGTATAAAAGCGACTGAGCTATCAGGGAGACTTGGGAGAAAACATGCAAATAGTACAAGATTAGATAGATGGATTCTACTTAAATTTATGAAATAACTCTATGTCAATTCTGAGGCATTGGCCTCAAATGTATTGTATATGGATTGTAAGGATTGTAAAAACCATTACATTATAATCTAACTCGCGAAAATGCAAACTATCGGAAGATTACAATTTAACGCATTATTTTTCGGTAAATTATAATCTGTTAGGTATATTAACCCGATAGAACCTAAGTGCCCGGCCTCAGGCCTGATTATTTATGTCGAACCCTAACCTAACCTACAAGAAATAGACAAAAAAACGTAAATACAATGTATTCATTGTATTTACGTTCAAAAATTTACACTCGGAACATTGAACGGTTCACAATCTTTCGACAGTTTACAATTTCGCGAGTTAGATTATAATCTAACGGTTTTTACAATCTTATGGAGACATATACACGGTCGGAGTTAAGGTTTTTACAAACTAGTGACGATGGGAAACCTTCGCCTCGGCTCGGGCTTACAAGCGCCAACTCGTTTGTAAAAACTTACTTACAGCTCTTACTCGTATATCGTAAAGTACTGATAGCTCAGTCGCTTTTAAACGCCTTTATTTAAAATAAACTAAGAGGCTGAAACGAAAACACGAAAACGTAAAAATACCTAGATACCTACTGTTCACAATAAAGAAAATTTCAGAAAAAGCTATGGCACCTAGCATAACTACGGAACCCACTTTACGAGTTTTTGAAGCAAAGAAGACCTTTGATTTAATAGATAAAATAAAATAATTAAACTTAATTAAATTTTAATTCAAGGTGATGACAACAGCTTAATACGTAAAAATTAATTATTTTACCATGGCAAAAATGTAAATTAACCACCGAAACTTTAGCCTTACTGAAGAAATGGTAATAAAAAACAACTTTGTCCAAGTTTTAATTCCTGTAAGCATGCTTAGCTGGGTAAACAGAGGGCGAGTCCTTCGAACTTTGTCCGGGACACGGCGACGGCGGAAGCCGGATAATGTGGACACAGAACATCTTTTCAATGTACTTACAAAGGGAAAATAAAATGTCTTAATGAACATTCGTATATAAAACATTTATCTAAAAGTATTCAGTTTATTGTAAGTCCTATCTTAGGCGCAATGCTCACGTACAGATAGTGTTGTCTGGGCGCATCTAACAGCTCAAACCGCGCTACTTTGCTTTGACAAAGCGGTGACGACGCGACTATTTAAAGCGTCTCCTCCGTGTTTTGTTTTCATCATACTATTTTATGGAATAGATTTCAACTAAAAAGTGAAACAAGCGCATCAATAAACATGGTCCTGCAACTTTCATAACCACCCGCTTCCGCTTTCCGGCCAACTTCTTCAGTTCAGAGGTCCGGCAGTCAAGAGGTTGTCCGATACTGCGACCGCTTGAAGGATTATGTACCTAATTATTATGAAATCATACTTCATACTAGTCATCATATTAATATTATAAATGCGAAAGTGTTTGTTTGTTGGTTTATTGGTTTGTTGGTTTATCCTTCAATCACGCCGCAACTTCAACGGATTTACGTGATTTTTGGCATGGATATAGTTGAGGACCTGGAGAGTGACATAGGCTGCTTTTTATCCCGGAGTCTAAGGCTAAATTCAGGAGACACGCGGGAATCAAAAAAACTTAAACCACGCGGTCGAAGTTGCGGGCATCAACTAGTATTCTTATATTTAATTGCTGTCAATTCAACAAAGACTTTACTTTCCAGGCAGTTTCTGGATGCGCATTGTTCTGTGCACGTCAGCGACCGTTTAACATGGAAGCGGCGAAGTTTTTCACAATTTTTGGCGTAATCTTACAAAGGAGGAAAGTTCGGAACTCATTAGACTGAGAGGAAATGTTTACGGAACACGTCGAGCGTAAAATTTAATTTGATTCGGGTTGGTCGCGCGCCATCGCCGCTGCGCGACAAGTGTGTACCTGACAGAATACCTTGACATTATCTATCGAAAAAAAAAATACGCAATCTCATTTTCACGGGTAAAATAAGAAACTTGAAGTCGGGGTACTGAACGCAGTATTTTTAAAAATAAAATAAAATATTTGTTATCAGCTGTTTTTAAAATTAAAACCTGAAACAAGAATTTAATTAAAATGTTTGTAGCAACTGGCTATTGACAAGTGGAAAGTTCGACATGAATGTCATAAATCGTAATTATTAAGTATAATATTATGTGCCTCATTATTAGGAAGTATTATATATTAATTAGTAGTAAAAATATATCAGATAATTGAAACTTATAATTGCAGACAAATAAAACAGAACCAAAATACAATTTGTCAAATAACAAAAGATTGCAATTCCATCATCGAACGAGTTGCAATTTCATCTTTGCAATGCACGAGACCCGTAATAAGAACAGTTGCATGAAACTTTGATTAGATTGAGCGGAGGATGAAGCTTCGTTCTGTTTATTACAACTAAGCTTATCTACGCTCGCTTTTGCAGGAGTAACGAACCATTTAGTTGATTTAAAACATTCTTATCATCGTCTGTGGATTTATTTCTTTGGAGCCTCATTACAGCAATATAATTTTCAAAAGACAAAATATTCATGATAGGCAAACTAGAGATCGCAATAGGCTCGTGACTCCTTCGCTCCACCTCAACAAAGGCCGCAAGTTGTTTTTGGGAGCTGGTAATTGGGCGTACTCAGGTACCTACTCTTTTATATTTAAACTTAATGACGCTCGTGACTTCGGCTGCGTGGATTTAGGTTTATTTTTCCGCGGGAACTTTTTGGTTTTTCGGGATAAAAAGCCTCCGAGATGAAAATGAGAATCTTTATACCAAATTTCATCAAAATCTCTAATATCATTCTGTTTTCGCATTATGTTAAGTAGGTATGGTTTACAATATATTATTTGTGTACATAATCTATGTGTAATTGTATTGTAGTGTTGGTCAATAAACTTTTATTTATTTATTTATCTATACTAATATTATAAATGTGAAAGTTTGGATGGATGGATGTGTCACCGTAAGATTGTGAAAACCGTTAGATTGTAATCTATCCAGCGATATTGTAAACTGTCGAAAGATTGTGAACCGTTTTGAGAATGTTTTGAGTGTCAATTTTTGAAATATTCATTGTATTTACGTTTTCTTGTCTCTTTCTTATAGGTTAGGTTAGGGTTCGACATAAATGATTAGGTTCTATTGGGTTAATAAACCTAATAGATTACAATCTACCGAAAAAGAACGCGCTAAATTGTAATGTTTCGACAGTTAACAATTTCGCTCAATAGATTCATGTGATGATTCGGTGGGCATTCCTAAACAGTAGTAAATTCACTTGATGATTCAATGATGCACTGCTATTCCGCCGTAGAGCCTCATGTAATTGGCAGGACTCATAGTATAGCCCCACAAACTTACCTGGCCCGGTGGCCAAAATTGGAACGAATTTTTTTGCCAGTTTAGTTTTGTATTTTGGTTTCATATAAATATGTTAGCGACGCTGTCACCGGGTCAGATAAGTTTGTGGGAGTATAAGTATTGTTGATCATTACTCAAATCATAATACATTCTCCATAGCTTTCTATCAACACGGCCCCATACTAGGATAACAATTTTAGCGACCCCTGCATGAATGAAGCAATTTTCACGGGAAGCCGTGTTGAATTCGTCGCTCAATTCCTACCTTTTTGTTGTACGTATAAAAATACTCGTTTATTTACAATTCTGGACCCTTTGGGCGACGGTGTTTCTTAAATATTTTCACGGAGGGACCAGCAGCGTGGGGAAAGGGCCCGTAACTTGTTTATTTACCAAACGTGTGCGCTAACGTGAAGTTTTTATTTGTTCTATTGCAGATTGTACCCCAAACGGGGGTGGAAAACTGTGCCGACTATTTTTGATCTAGTTTACGTGGTTTAAATGGAGGTAGGAAAGGATTGGTCCGTCATATACAGTAAACTAATCTTTCGATTGCGGGAAATTGGATCTCTCTAGCTACCAAGGAATAATTGATCGAGGACAGCTTATTGTAAGCTTCAAAATGCACGAACTCACAGGCGCAGTGGTGACTGATGACTGGTGAGCGCTGTGATCTTGTTAGTTCTTATAAGTTCTTCTCAGTCCAGGGCGCGTTTGGAACTCTCGATACTTTAGTTTTAAGATTATTATTATTTATATGATATTGAAGTTCAAAAGTATACAGTGAACTAATTTTGAAGGTCCCGGGTTTGCAATTTGGGAAAATATAAGTTCTGGAGATTGCAAGGGCTAACTTGCAATCTCCAGAACCTGCATAAGGTGGAATAGAAAAACATCGGCTTATTTGATGTAAAATTATTAAACTAGTTAGGTAAGTACCAGTAAGTAAAAAATTAAAGGATGCCTCATTTCTCAATAACTTAATAATATTTTATTATTATTAAGCCATTTATTCCATTATCTCTTTACAAAATGTTGTACAGTGATTCTTACTAGGTACTATACCTACTAATCATATTTACTCAATTAAATACAATTTTTCACTTAAACTATTGTTAGTTCTGTTAGTTAACTTTATGTTTTGTAATTAATTTAAGTTTATCATAATATATAATTTAATACTATGTAATTATAATGCATGTAGTTTATATTGTATTAGATAAGAAGTTTTTGTATAACATATAAAATAATTATATGCAAGTGCTTTAATCAAACAAATGTAATCTAGTCTATTTTTAATATACTTGTAAGTACTTATTTTAAGATAAGATAAGGATCCCGATATTGGGTATAGACCTCCCCCCGTTTCTCAGTATTTTCTGATACACCTTACTTAAAGATGTAAAATCCAGCTAACACATGTATTATAACATTTTATTAGATATGTTTTATTATCATTAATTTATTTCTTCATACATCTTCATTTTGAATCTCATGCTATAGGCAATTTGTGGTTCAGTTATAACATTATATAATATAATAATAAGGCAAAGTATTAATGTTTATGTATAGGTAATATTATTTTAATTAACTTACATATTGCTATTTGAAACGGGGGGGTTGTGGTCATACTCCTCCACGGGGACCAGCCGGATTGGAGGAGGGGAGGGTCTTATGCTTTTCACTTTTAATTAATAGTTTAGTTAGGGAGGTAGTTTTCTGAGCCAGTACCTATTTTAGAAATTAGTTTCTATGGACTCTGAAGTCAGTTATTTTTAAGTTTCCGAACATTTCGGGACAGATTTGTTCCAGTAAGTTGTTAGTGTATTCTTTTTCAGGTTTTGGGTCGAATTGCTGGGTTTCCTTGCAGGTTCATTATGTTTTTCGGGGGGTGTTTCTGAAAGATTGCGTTTGTTTCCACGATTTATGTTTTTGTTTGGCTGCATTTGTGGAAGTACAAGAAGCTTATCATACTTTATTAGCACTTTATTTCCTTTTTCTCTTTCTTCTTTAGCTTTTTCTTGGAGTTCCTTCCTCCTTTGTAGTATTTTTGGCGGGGCTCCTTTAAATAGCAATTTAACTTTTTACTGCGCAGAATTTCAAATTTCAATGGATCTAACTTTATCACCTTTTTTGCCTATTGTTCTTACAGACTGTATTTCCGAAATATGACAATCTATTTTCATATGAGCAATGAATAATTCAAGAATCTTACTCTTTAAATCTTCGTAGTTTTCCTCATTTTCCTTTACACCAAAAATAATAATATTTCTTTCTCTGAACCGTCTTTCAAGAAAGTGGAGGCTCCACCGTGGAGCCATTGTTCCTATGAACTAACCTCCTTTTTCTTGTTATTTACTCGGTACATAATCAAACTCTTCTTTTATTTTAGTTAATAACTTTGCTTCACTATTTTGGATGCTCTCTTTCGTTTCATTTATGTCTTCCTGTATCTTTTTAAGTATTCTAAAATCTCTTCCATCTTTTCCAAAAAAGTAGTTTAAAAATCCAAAAAATATGTATATTTCTTTGTAAATTCAAATAGACGATTAAAATGGTGGTGTATTGTATTGGTACACTCAGGGTGTCGGGATCGAACTCGATGTCTCGTTAAGCGTCAATATTTTTATTATAGACCAACCCTCAAATTCTTTATATTGAATGTTTTCACGATTGCTAGTTTTCACTTTTTAATTTTACTAGTAATATTATTTATTTGCACTATGTTGTATAAAATAACACTTTTTTCTTTCCCTTAGGTATAAATTCCCTTGTATATTTACAATTTTGTCGTGATTTTAGAACGATTTAACAAAGGCCATTCGAAGGATGATTTAATGTCTTTTACACAGTTTTCTTTCATTATAAATCTTTAATAACACTTTTACTTGTGAGTTGCGTACAATTCGGCACTTTTATAATAAAAAATTCCATACATTTATGGTTTTCGAATTTATAATTTACTTTAAATACGGACTCAGTATTACATACACTACAGCGCCCTCTGCAGTGCGTTGAGTGTAATACTGAGTCTCTACTACTCATAATTATATTATAAATACGAAAGTGTGTTTGTTTGTTGGTTCGTCCTTCAATCACGCCGCAACGGAACATTGGATGGACGTAATTTTTGGCATAGGTATATATTTGAAGACCTGGAGAGTGACATAGGCTACTTTTTATTCCGGAAAATTAAAGAGTTTCTGCGGGAACCGAAAATCCTCAATCCACGTGGGCGAAGTCACGGGCATCAGCTAGTTAAACATGAATAAAAACGGTTGTCAGAGAATTGCTGCGACGATAAGGGTGCATAGACGATGAGGGTGCTTTAATCAATCGCTTCGGGTAGGCTTTTAAGGGGCGGCTAATATTTGCTACAGGCTGAAGACAACGGGCGCCTTTGTCCATATCTTATTACTTGATGAGCGGTTACAGACGTCCAAACTACGAACAAAGCATGTTGTACTAGAATTAGCCACTTATTGATAGTTTATTCTGTCTTTATTTGCCTAATATTGCTTAATAGGTCCATAATATAGTAGTTCATTTTTGTTAGTCAACTTTAAGAACTTTTTCTACTTTTTATCCAGGAAAATTAAGGAGTTCGTACGGGAACCGAATAACTTCCATCGACAAAGTCGTGGACATCAGTTACTTAGTGATTTTAATAAATAAGGTATGTAGGTCATACTTTATTTATTAAAATTTTATCATAGTAGAATCACTTCAATTTGTTTGAAAAAAATCCAACGCTGTCATCGTTTAATCCGGGCCGTTTTGATAACATTGAATGGGGCTCAACTCTCCGCGCTGCTCCGGCCCTAAAAAAAAGAAAATATCACGCAGTACATACACGTTGCTATATTCAGGTATAGCTGCTACGTAATCTGTCCTACTAACATGGATTTTGATAGCTGATAATATATGGAACTTTACTTTTCGTGAATTTAAAGAATAAATCAAATTATTGCTACACTAGGTAGGTAATTTCAAGATCAGTAGCTCATAGAAGCACAAGATAGGGAGACATGGAAGAATCGTAGGGAGGCCTTTGCCCAGTCCTGGGATAGCATAGGCTAGATTAGATAGGTAGGTAATAGACCGACATACTAATACAGTGATACTAGTGAGCCAGTGAGTTAGTGAGAGATACTAAGTTTGATACTTTATTATGAAAAGAATTTTTAATTTATAAGTAACAAGATAAGGCCCGCGACTTCTGCGTCGATTAAGATTTTTTTATTCCCGCGTTAACTGCTAAATTTTTCAGGGAAATTAATAGCCTATGTCCTTCCCATGGATACAACCTACTTCTATACCAAATGTCATCAAACTCAGTTCAAAAGATGGGCCATGAAAGCATAGGAGACAGACAGACACACTTTCGCATTTATTGACGACGTCTGAAAAAATCCTCTAGCGATAGCTTAAATACTTATCAATGTAGTAATTATCAATTTAGTATGTACCTAGGTAGATACTTATACAAGGAGACACTACTTTTTTCTCTGACTTTCCATGACTTGTCCGAGTTCTTATAAAACCATTTTAAATAACACAATACGACAGCAGAGAAGAAGTAAGAGAGAACACTGTTTGTCGTAAATAATAACGAAAGCAAATTCGGTCGACTTATGGAAATTTCGGTGGGCAAAAGTTGCGAAAGAATAAACAAGATACGGCGCGCGAGCTATTGAAATTACCAAGTAATTTAATAAAACGGACGATAACTCTAACAAGCGCGTCCCTGCGGTGGCTAGATAAAAGGAAATAAGTTTAACGAGAAAACTTCGTGCTATCTTGAGCGCGGGACGGCAAGGGATGAGCGCGGGACGCGGGCGGGACAGGAAATGTCATGCGTTTATTTTTCTCAGTTTTTAATCGCATTTCAATGGAGTTACCCTCCAATAATAATAATACCCTCCTCCAAATGCATTAATACAGCTTAGAAGCATTTGCTTAATACAAATTCAAATTCAAATCTTTTTTATTCAAGTTGACTTTGACAAGTGCTTTTGCATCGTCTAGTGAATCTACCACTGGTTCGGAATGACATTCCTACCGAGAAGAACCAGCAAGAAACTCGGTCGTTGTTCTTTTAGAAATACAAAAGTAGTAGTGGTTGATTCATTCGATTATTCATAAGCACTTGTAAAAAGTCTATTGGAATAAAAATATTTGTTTTTTTTTTTTGAATTTTGAATAAAAAGATAATACCTTTTCACCATCACACCCTAGCCGGCCCACAATTATTATGCATGGGTTTAGATACTTCATTTTCAGAATGAGAACAGAGATATAGAGATATGATGAGAGTAGTAAACCACACTACCTTAAGTGACTATAGAGAACTTATTCTATAGAACTCTCAAACATGTCTGTTTCTTCACGATGTTTTCCTTCACCGTTATAGCAAGTGATAATTATATTGCTTAGAAAAGTTGTAAGTGTGTGCGAGTATTATATCCTTATCGCAACAACTTTTCATCAGGAAAATACTCAAGGCTAGCACCTTAACTTAAGCATTAATGATGTTAGTAAAACTTAAGCCGAGTTGGTTAAACCGTGAGATGGTGCACTAAAAACTAACGAGTACGCGTATGAAAATTCTCATGTTACAAACTTGCCTCGAAGTATCGAGTGTTACAAAAGTTGGGAGTAGTTATAACGCTATAAATTATGACTACGAAGTTACGGAGTTGCGTTAATAATAAATAGTTCGGGAGAGAATAGTTGAGAGCGTTAACTTGGGAAGAGCTGTTAATTCTAATATACGTTTGCGTACTGGCATCTGCTCGCGGGATTAAGACAATTATTTTAGTAAAAGTAGAAGATAGATGTGGAGACTTACTTAGTTTGGAGAGCCGATAGACGTTAAGGTCCCAAGGTGCTGGAATGGCAACCCCGGAATGTAAACTTGGAAGACGTAGCGTTGGTAGACCGAGGTGGACCGATGTCATCATTCGAGTCGCGTGGTATCAGGCGCCCGCGACAGTGCGTGGCATTTCTACAAGAGACCCATGACTAGCCATGGACGTCTTTCGGTTGATGACGATGACGACGAGAAGGTAGACTCCATGGAAAGAAAGAAGAGAGAAAGAAAAGTATAAAGTTAGGTAAGTATTTAAAGAAAGTTTAGTATATGAAACACCTAGATAAGTATACGAAATTGACATGTAGGTATACGGCATCTGAGAAATATTAAAATCACTAGACAAGATCCATGGTGATTTTGAGAATCTTCTTTTAAGCACTACTGGAGTAGAAAATCTAAGATGGAAAAAAATCAAGTAGGTATTGTACGCATCCGAGTTGAATGCAGTCGGGGCCTGAGGTGACGGGCCGGAGCATCTCCCTCCCCCGTCCGCCGTCACCCCCGCGGATAGTGTTGTCAAGTGCTGTCTTTGACATCTATCGTACAATATACATACGGTACATACGGAGTGATTTATATGTTAAAGTTGTTCAAACCGTTTACGTTCATAAACACAGGTTGAGTTGATGGTGGTGGTGTCAGTGATGGTGATGGTGGACTGTCCCAAAACCGTATCAGCATAACCCGACTCAACTAAGTCTTGTTGGCCATACCCCTAGAGTGTTTTTGTAAAGTGTGAACCCAGAAGCTCGCGAAGGAGGTCCTGAAAGAAGCGAGGTGAAGCTGAATGAAGGAGCGACGAAGTGAGTCTTCTGGTGTAGCCCATCCTTTTTACTTCTACATTTTTATGGACACCTAACAGTAGACGTTTGATTATAATATAATCAATTAATTAGATTATTTCATGAAATGATCTATTCAGCTATATGATTTCGCGATTTAACTGTGAAGGGACCGTTAATGTATACTATTCCTAGATTCCTAGAAATTTCTTAAATCACCTCATTGACGAATTTCGAGCTCTAACGGATCTAAACCATTTACGTTGACATTTCCTAGGAAATTATGACACAAACATACTCTTTGATCGAACACTTGTAGCTTGTTTGTCGCTTAAAAATCAAGTTGCTTTCCGTGTAAATTTAAAAAAATGGCTGATTTAAGAGGTTTAGTAACAAAAATTCATTTTTTTTATTCAGCGCCACGCACGCGAAATGTATGTGTACTGAAGAAAGGCAAAATAACTTTTTGACGGCAGACCGAGTCGATATACCAGAGTATCAAAAAGAACATTATCTATAATACAAAAAGAAGCTTACGAAGAACGGAGAGGTCCTTACCTCTTCGTTCTTCGTTTCGTACCTAGTGCCTTATACGAAAGACATTAAAAGAGACACAAAACAAGACATTAATTAGCTTCACAATAAGGATTTCTCAGAAGACAGTAATCTATGGCTGTTTGTATTTAAAAACAGATTCTGATGGAGAGGCTTTGATCTCGTCGAAGCTTACCTTCACCTCACGGTCCGTCTGTTCCCTTTGAATGTTCATATTTGCGCAACCTTGGCGCGATTTGACAAAGAAACGCGGTACAAAACAGGACCGGGTATGGAATATGTTAGCGACTGACATAGAAAAGGCAAAGATACACAAAAATGGGGCCTTATTACGTAAAAATGGTTGCTACACGATCGCAATCACCTCTGATTAACGTTCTTCCCTTAATTTTACCAAATTCCATTATCACAGCAAGAATGCCATAAATTCAGCCATTCATAATTCATAACAATTGAGACTGTGGAAATCATTACAATAGAATCAAATATCAAATAAATATTATAAATGCGAAAGTTTGGATGGATGGATGTATGGATGGATGTTTGTTACTGAATCACGCCTGAACAGCTCAACGGATCTGGATGAAATTTGGCACAGAGATAGATTATAGTCTGGAATAACACATAGACTACTTTTTATCCCGGAAAACTAAGGAGTTCCCGCGGGAACCAAAAAACCTCAATCCACGCAGACGTAGTCGCGGGCAACAACTAGTAGGTACTAAAATTCTACATCAATGGTGACAATGATTGATGTAGGTTTTACATAATATGGCTACCAAAGCAATTTAAGCAATTTAAGCTATAAGCTAAAAAGTTGTCTGCGCAACAATCAGAATTTCAAAGTTTTTTGCTGCAATCTGTAACTGTGTCATGTTTAAGTATTTCAGCCTGCGGAAGCCCACTGGCATATTGCCTTTTCTAAAGAACGTCACCACGACATTCTGGTCTCAACCTTCATCATCCAGTCATTTATCGCCTTCCTCTTTATATCATCGGTCGTCGCGACGGTCCATCATTTTGGCAGGCGCACCACATTACGTACCTACGCGGTTTCCATTTTAGAACTTTCCGGCACCAACTGAAACTGTTTATTTCAGTTATAAGTGAGGGTTATTGCGATGAGCTGTAGCTGCGATGATATCACTTAGGAGAGCGTTCTTGACGTTGAAAAAGAAGGCACTACCTACCTTATTTCGTAGACAACCGCCACCGACAACAGCCGCTATTCGAAAAGTAGAGCTTCAGATGAGCTTAATGTAATCTTTTACAACATCGACCATACAATGTTTCACAATGTTGCCATCTTCTAACATCGATTTGTTTTATAATACTAAAGTTTTATGGTCCTCAAGAGTTATCGACTTTAGAGAAATAAGAAATTCCATGATTATTTTTCAGAATTGGAACATTTTATGTCAAATAATACGATATTTTGTCATTGTCCTACACTTGTTTCCACGAGACTACATAATATCTCGAGTTTTGTGTATCGTCGGAGTTAGCAGCTGTACCTACTTAACTCTTTGAACCCTTATGTTTGCTTAAGAAAGTTGTTCGTGTATGTAAGAAAACATTAACTTTGGAATATTATTCGAAACATCTTAGAAACGAACAAGTTGTATTTATTTTAATCAAAAGGATTTTTTTTATGAATTTCACATAAAGCTCGTTATATGTATGGCTCATCTTAATTTTGTTTCTAACTAGCTGATACCCGCGATTTAGTATGAAAATTATAAAAGTACTGATATGGAAAATTATTATCCATTTCTACTAATATAATAAGTGCGACAGTTGGTCTTTACTTACTTACCTCTTTATCTATTTGTTACAATTTCACGGCTTTTTAACCAATTTTGAGGAAATTTGATACTAATCTTCCTATCGAAGATAATAGTAGATTGTTAAACGAGGAGGGAAAGCAACTCATTCACACCCGAGGTATTTACATATAGTCTGAGGGTGTGAACAGGTATTTTCCCGAATTAAACATACTACTTTACATATTGATTGTGAGGATCAATTTTCATCAAAATCGGTTGAAAAGATGGGCCGTTAAAGCATAGCATTCCTAGCCGACATACAGACGAATACATTTTCGCATTTATCACATTAAATAAAGTATAGTTATAGATATGGATTTTTTACTAACGTCTATCAGTTGAGACGACGACGACGAATAGACGACGAAATACGACGAGGCCAAAAGTCAAGTTCCTGTTTATGAAGAAATAAAAAAAAAACACAATTATTATTATTATTCATTTATTTCAGGCTACAAGGCCCATATTATAAAATACAAAATACTTAAAAAATTAAATACAATGCCTTCAAACATTTCACGGAATAAACGCACATCCTGCTATTTTCCACTATCGGACGTGAATTTCACTTCATTTTTACGAATTCTTACTTTCCTTTGTTAAATCACTAGGATTTCTCCGAATATGAGCACTGAGCATTCAAAGGAGTTCAAAGTTTGCAATATTCCCGACCTCGAGTGGAAAGTCGTTGAGCAACGCGTCTACGAGAGGACCGAATTAAATAGTTTTGTGGACTTTTCTGGCGACCGCCTGTGGTTTCGCTCCCGTGAGATTTACAAAAAAATCTGACTTTATAAAAAGAACTATTGTGCAAAATTTTGTAGGCTAGGCTTGGATTTGTGCTAGGCATTGATAAGTAAGTCAGTGATTTAGGATTTTTCTTTTTCTGTATGAGATTTCTATGCTGTGGATAAAATATGATTTAGTAGTAAACAATTAATAACTACACTGCGCTACCACACCCTCACTATCATTGATTATTAATGAGGTTTAGTGCTTACTATATGCCCGCGACTTCGTTTGCGGATCTAGGCATTTTAAAATGGAGTGTGAACTTTTTGATTTTCAGGGATAAAAAGTCTAAAGAGTCTATAGCCGCGGTGGAACTATCGCTATGGAGTCTATCTGTTGTAAATTATTCAAACTTCCCGCTGCGGATTGCAGTCTGGTACTTTGGCAAGGACTTTGCATATTGCGCCTCCCTCAAAGCAGAGCCGCGTAGCTTTATGGAGTAAAGTATTGAAAAGGCAGATTCTTGTAGGAAAATCTTTAATTGAAACAAACATCCCATTTCCATCCCTTGTAAGGCCGGGCGCGCATTACAGATTTTATCATTCGTTGAAATGACAAGCGTTATATTTACGGCTGTCACGAAAGTATTCTCGCAAGTAATATTTTGCGGTTTGATTGCTTTGCGTTAAATGTGTTAAGCAAATTTTTCTATTTATGTGGTCTCTTCTTTGCCTTAAAACGTTTATATTACGCTAAAAAATCTTCATCATCACCGTCATCATTTCGATGCATCGCTTGTTGGCTACTACTGAACACGAGTCTTCTCTCAGAATGAGAAGGGTTAGGCCATAGTCCATTGTAACGGCCAAGTACGGATTGGCAGAATTCCCATTCCTTTGAGAACATTGTGATGATATCGAGAACATTATATCGGGCCTGTAAGTTTTCTTACAGAATTCTTCTTTACCGTTATAGAAAAAACACGACTGCCCTCCGAAAAGATTTTTTCAATAAAATTATCATAACAATATAACTCAGAATGATGCAAGGATTCTAACAATACCCCAAACATCGAAATCTGTTCAGGCATTTAGAAGTGATGGTGGAATAAACAAGCTCAAATACATTAAACGAGTAAATGAACCCTGAAAATATTACACTCCTTTTTTGGACAGTCATGTACACAAAACATTTTTAATCGACATCCGTAAATTAAACAAACAAAACATTCCAGTAATCAAACATTTTGTTACAAAATTCCCGATAAAAATAGGAAAATTCCCATCAAAGATCCAATAAACCAAAACTAATAACGCTTAATAATAATTATATTCCCTACTCTAAAATAATAAGACCGTTACACACTTTGCCGTAATTGCTCTGGGTTCAACAGGATCGTATTAGAATATACAATTACGTAATGAGTACACACTCGAGCCGTGAACGCGCGCCGCTTAATTAATCGCCCAAACGATGCATGTGTACACCGCCTTAAGTAATAAGGTACAGGGGGATTACTAACATAGCTTAAAACAGTCTTATTTCAAAATTACAGTCTTATCACGTACCTTGACGTCCCTAAAATAGGGATTATAATTCTACAGCACAAACGTCAACAATATTAAAACAATATGGCTTTAAGCTATCATACTATGCCCCCATATAGTTAATTTGTTTTTATAAAACGCTTTCTTTATATTGAACCATTTTATAAACTTAATATACTATTTGGGGACCTCCCTAGCGTGGTGAGCGCTGTTTTATGAACTGGACTTCGCGGGTTCGATTCCCGGCAGGTGCAATTTTAAAACTTATTACTTTCAACATACTTATTTATTTTCAGCATACCGCAACGCCTATTTTCAGAAAAGGCTCGAGGGCTGTGACGTCACGGACCATGTGTGATGTGGCACTATCTAACCGAAACCCTACGAAACAACTTAGCTTAAAACTTAAATTAACTTACAACTTTACTTAGATTGGTGCTTTACTTAATACGAGAGTGTTCATAAGTATGATTCAAAAAAATCGTTTCAACCGTTTGAAGATTACAAGCTTTTTGACGACCTCCGTGGCACAGTGTGTAGCGCTGTTGTCTTAACGTGCGGAGGTCCCGGGTTCGATCCCCGGCGTGGTCAATTTGGGAATTTATAATTTCTGAATTTTCCCTGGCCTGGCCTGGTGGGAGACTTCTGCCGCGGCTAGTTACCACCCTACCGGCGAAGACGTGCCGCCAAGCGATTCATCGTTCCGGCACGATGCCCTGTAGAAACCGAATAGGGGTATGGGTTTAATATAACTGCCATGCCCCTAACAGATTAGACCGCTACCATCTTAGACTGTATCATAACTAACCATCAGGTGAGATCGCAGGTAAGGGCTAACTTGTCGGTGGTTAAAAAAAAGCTCTTTTTTAGTTGATGAAGGGATGTGATCAACTTCCACAGGTCTGATCGGTCGGGAGTTATTTTACTAAGTGAAATTTCTTTAGAATCGTTGTGATTTGAAAATTCGATGAAACGAAAAAAGCGACACCGAAAGAGGCCAACATGTTCATAATATATTTGATAGAATTAAGTTAAGATGATTTGTGGGATGGTGATAATTAAAAAACAAACCCGGCTGAGTTTGTTGTTGGCTCTATTCAAACCAGGGCGCGTTTGGAGCCCTCATAGCTTTAGTTTTAAGATACCGTTACTAATTATCACCATTATGTTTTATATGTAAGTAATGGACGTCAATATGTGTACCTATAGTGTACCTAAATTGAATAAATGAATTGAATTGAATACAAGTTATATTTATCTCATTCTCTCGTAGGCTAGTTTTCTAAAGTTTTACTTCTGCCGTGTGTGAATTACACACACAGTTTTTAATTTTTAATGTATACTTAGTATAGAACAACTCTTGTTCTATTGAGTGTACAAAAATGTGTTAAGTAAATGTGCTAGTAAGTAGGTTTATAAAGCATAAATATGCATAGTACACATAATACAAATTGGCACTTTGTTAATTACCTTACTTAGATTGCTCTTCTACCGTACACCTACAGTCTTAGCAACACCTTGTGTTCTAACAAGCTCGGAATTTCAAGTGGATGTGTGTAATTAGTAATTTAGTTAACTTCCTTCGTGTTATTACAAGGAGTTGCATAACTTCAAAGTCTGTAGTAGAATATCTTGCTAGCGATCTACCGCAGTTTTGTTGCCGTTATAATTTTGAAAAATCCGGCCTTATTAAAAAGAAAACCGGCCAAGTGCGAGTTGGACTCGCGCACCGAGGGTTGCGTACCTTTGGAAGGATTTGGTTTTAAAATTAGACCTATAAATAGACGGTGCTACAAATTCACGATTATTAATGAAGTTAAAAAAATACTTTCTGGCTTCCTTTAAAAAGGCTTCCTTTTATTATCTTGTAAAGTTTACAAAAATATCAGAAAAAATCCTTTTTTATTTCGGACCGAAAAAACTAAGTTTGTAAAGGCTTATGGCTGATTTCTCAAAACTATGCTGCGTGGAAACTTCGTTATATTTTTCGGACAAAGTTAACATTAACTTCTATGAACTCAAGTTATTTAAGATTTTTCACTTTAGAATATGCATAATTTAACCTGACAGATATAGTCGCACTATAAGGGTTGCAAACTTAACCTTTAGTTACGCAACCTTAAAAATCACCGAACAGGGAATCTGCTTAGAGCAAAAAATCATAAGTCACATGAGTTGTCCTACGTGAAATAAACAAATCATCATGTCGTTAAAAATTAAATACCAATAATCAAACGAGTCACCCTATATCCGGGGGTCACGTCATGGACATCACTGTCAACTATTCAATGTATGGTTTTTTTTAATCAAAAATAAATTAAACATTGCTTAGACTATAAATCCATACTAAATAATCTAATAGTATTCAACTGAAGTGCACCAGTGTTTTTAAGTGGATTGTGAACCATAATAAACAACTGTGCGGGACTATTAAATTATCAGCTGTTTTGTTGTTCGTGGTACCTACCCTCGTTTATAACAATAACGCTCACTGTGTAAATATACTTTCTTTTATATGTTCGAGCAGAAAAAGTGATTATTGTTTCTTATGTGTAAATAGTAAGCAGGAACTAACAGGCATGTGTTAGGAGAGCGTGCACAGATAGATAACGCAAAACCCGAGCACCGGATTAGCGTCACTAGTAGATACTGATAACACTGACACCCGGCTCGGCCACTGAATAAAGATAACGATTGCTTAATTTATAGGTTTCTTCTTTTTCAAACTAAAATGGAAGGCTGAAATTTCACTCAGAGGTTTTCCTGCGAGAACTCTTTCATGATAAATACTACATAAAAAATATGAAACCTAAAATTTCTTGTACGAAATTTCATCAAAATTGGTTTGAGGTGGGCCATGAAAGCGCAGCAGACAGACAAACAAACTTTCGCATTAATTATATAATAGGTATTAGAATGGATGTATTATTTATAGCTATTGAGTTAGTGAAACGTACAAAAATCCGGGCTTAGCTTAATTTGAGAAAATGGTAATTCTATTTATACCTACCAAAGTAGGCACCTGTTTTTATATTATGTCCTGAACATTAATGGGTATAGCGGATTTATTATTTATTCGAAAAAAAAAATCTTTTTCTGCTACATTAATAATTATGTTAGTAGATAATACCAGTTAAAATGGCGCTATAAAATTAAGATAGGAAACAATTCATACAACGAACGTGAGTCGCGGGAGCTATGTACGGGAAGTTAGTGCTAATAAAGATTCCGCGCGTCGTAGGCGGCGGAATTTAGTGTGTTTTGTGCGGACATTAGCGCGCGGATGTGAAACTCTGCGGAATCACTCCCGGTACACTTTTTCTGTAGTCATCTTGCCATAAAATAAGCTCATAACGTAGCGGTGAAATTAAAATTATGCAAAGAAAATTAAGTTTCGCGGTTTCACTTGGTATGGCTTTAGAATGAAAACTTTTGTGCGTATTATTTTAGTCATTTAAGTACCTACGTAAAAGTTCGCACGTTGCAGGCAGCGGAATTTAGCGTGATTTGCTTATGCTTACGTTAGAGTACATGTGAAAAATAAGCTCATGATATCGTAAAAGTGATATTAAAATTTTAATGAACTTATACGTCACACCTAAATAGAGAATTTTGCATAATTGTAGGATGCAGGTTTTTAAGCAGGAAGGTTTATTAATTTTAATGGCTTATGTACAGTTAATGAGAGCCACGGGAGCTTTGCACAGCAAGTTAGAGGTAATAAAGATTTCGCGCTTTGCGGGCACGACTATTTGTGTGATTTGTGTGGACGAAACCGCGCGTGGAAACTATGCAAACTTAGGGAATTATTCCACGTACTATTTTACACTAGCTATAAAACTTAATTTTTACTTAGCAGCGAAATTACCATAACAACTTTATATTCGGAGTTATAAAATAACAAATTGCAGAACTTTTGAAAACAGTTTAGCTATATTTAATTATTAACATTACATTTTAATAGTGTTTTTTTTTTATCTGACGGTTTAAGCAGCGTTTTCCAAAACATAGAATAAAATAACCCTAACGGGACCAAAATTTCGCCGCCATTTTCGGCAATAATTAGGTAATATGTATAGTATACCTAACTCTATAACCTAATCCGCACGCTATTTGCATAATATAAATAAGTTTATCTCTTTTCCTCTTATGATTATAGTCACTCGAGAGAAAAGGATAAAATGCTAACTGGCACCAATATCATCTTGAATTGATAGTAAACGTAAACCTTCTCGAAGAATGCGTCTATCCAATGGTGAAAACCGTATGAAAATCCATGGTATGTTCTAAGATGATAGCATACTGGGAGACAAACTAAGTGTTTTTTAATAACTATGGATTTTTAAGCTTTTGGAAAGTGAACGAGAGTCCTCGGGAGCCATGCAAATGAAGTTAGCGCTAATAAAGATTTTGGCGCGTCGCGGGCGCGGAATAGGCATGATGACAGTAACCAAAAATCAATGAAATTATGAATTTATCTAATGAAATAGGATTCATGGATTATAAAATACGTATTTATTTTTCTATTTCGAGTGAGATTGCTATTTATTTTGATAAAATAAAACTATAAAATACAGCAATCCGCCATAATGGATTAAACACCAAGAAGCGAATGACGTCACAATTGTTTGTTTTCGAGCTTTGACAATCACACTATTGTTTACTGCACACTGCACAGAGTACATTGGTAAAAACAATAGTGACGTCACAAACGACGCCATGACACCGGCAAGCGTTTTGGCGTGAATTTAAAAATTTAAATTTCAAATGCCAATTTTATCTACCAAACCTTATTTTTCTGCTGAAATAATATATTTTTTCGAACTAGTAGATACTTCCGAACATAATCTGACCATTTTTCAAAATCAGTCATCATGCCTATTCGGCGTGATTAGTGGGTGTGAAAACTTTGTGAAATCACATCCGATACATTTTTAAAAACATTCAAAAAAACTGTATCTGTGTATTTTTCATTAAAAGGAAACTCCAGAGTAATAGGTACCTAAGGATATAGGAAATGTGAAACATTTACTAATTTTGAATAATAATAATAATTTTGAATTTTGAATGTACTATTTTTTTGTTCACTATTTGGTAGACAAGTAGGTATACTTTAGATATTCGTGGTAGAGTCCATAGGTATATCATATGGTCTGGTCTGGTCTGATTTGGTGGTAGTCTTCGGCCGTGCTTAGTAACCACCCTACCGGCAAAGACATACATACCACCAAGCGATTTAGCGTTCCGGTACGATGCCGTGAACATAAAATGTTTCTATTCTATTGCTTCCTTACAAACTTTTATCTTGCCATAAAATATTTGAAAACTTTAATAATAAGTAAAGTACATGGAGGATAAATAGGCCTAATTTTTATTATCCTCTAAGATTACCATCATCCCTCATGTCCTGGAGTGTACACCATCCATTTCTGAAAAGCGGAAGGCCTATAACACTATATCATACCCCCTCGTGGTTGCCACTATTTTAAAACTAGTACATCCTATATACGAACCTTCTATTGCAAATTTCGACCTTATTTCTAACACATTTATGTTCATTTTCCTTGAAATTTAAAAGGTTTATAAGACCTAGCGATGCTCGGTAAATAGAGTAGGCAGTATACGGAATGTACTCGGAGTGAATCATTGTTGATGACTCCATATTTATTAAGAGTTACGATATACTGCGATATTGTTTTAGGCATCGGTTATAAATTTAAAGGAGCTTTGGTCTAAGAAATCCTGCTTGGTAGACATATTTTACTTATAGTACTTATCTTGAGAAGGAATATTGATTTGGGAAGATATTTAGGTTGCTTTGCATGAAGACGGTGACAAATTTATAACATAACTAGCTGATGCCCGCGACTTCGTCAGCGTGGATAGAGTTTTTTTTGGTTTCCGCGGAACTCTTTAATTTTGCGGGATAAAAATAGCCTATGTGTTATTCGAGACTATAATCTTTCTCTGTGCCAGATCCGTTCAGCCGTTCTGGTGTGATTGAGTAATAAACATCCATCCATTCTCATCTTCAAATATAAAAATAAGTATTAACGCATCGTTTTGGCCTTAGTAGGTATATAGTTGAGTAGAAATAATTATTTCAAAATGATCCCCGTTTCCCGTGACGCTGGTATGGATGGTACAGATCCACCCAGTTATAACACATTACAACAACTTCACAACACATAGGACTCGTCCTTCTGTAGTAGGTTCTAAAGGACGGACGAGTCGACGTCGTGTCGTGGATACGCCGTTGCTTTTTTCATATTTTTACCCTAATCTATCTTGTTCTGTTTTGTAGCACGTTCTTCGCGTCAGCTAGTTAAAATTAAATAATTTTACATTCTATTGTAACGGTATCCTAATTATATATCAAGGTCCAAGGAGCTAAATCAAAGGCCAAAATCGCAGAAGTAATGTATATCCCATCAAAAACATAAATGTAAAATGAGAGCCAAGTTCAAAATTGTGATATATATGCCTTGGTTGTTGACTTCAGCGACAAAAGAAGTGAGATCTAAATGGGTGCCAAGTTCAATGGTCAGTCCTGCAATTTATTTATCCCATCAAAAACATAAATGTGAAATGAGAGCCAAGTTCAAAATTGTGATATATATGCCTTGGTTGTTGACTTCAGCGACAAAAGAAGTGAGATCTAAATGGGTGCCAAGTTCAATGGTCAGTCCTGAAATTTATTTATAACAACATATAATATTTTATAACAACTTAAAATATCATTTATTCTTATAACTTAGTATAAAATGTTGAAGACTAAGGCTTTGGCTTGGCTAGTTTACAGGTACCTAAAAGTACAGTTTCTACCAGCAAGCCAAATTTTCGGAAGAATAAAATAAGAACTTACAGCTTTACAACTTGTGAAGGCTATAATTCGTATATGAAAACTAGCCAAGCCAAAGCCTTAGTCTTCAACATTTTATACTAAGTTATAAGAAGAAATGATATTTTAAGTTGTTATAAAATATTATATGTTGTTATAAATAAATTTCAGGACTGACCATTGAACTTGGCACCCATTTAGATCTCACTTCTTTTGTTGCTGAAGTCAACAACCAAGGCATATATATCACAATTTTGAACTTGGCTCTCATTTCACATTTATGTTTTTGATGGGATAAATAAATTGCAGGACTGACCATTGAACTTGGCACCCATTTAGATCTCACTTCTTTTGTCGCTGAAGTCAACAACCAAGGCATATATATCACAATTTTGAACTTGGCTCTCATTTTACATTTATGTTTTTGATGGGATATCATTACTTTTTGTACAGAAATTATTGAACTCAATATCAAAACTCAAAACATATTTATTCAAAATATGTACCTACAAAGTACACCTTCTGAACGTCATGCTTACAGAGCATAAGACGTGATGGTGATAATTAACTACGGTATCTTAAAACTAAAGCTACGAGGGTTCCAAACGTGCCCTGGTCTGAGAAGAGCCCGCAATAAACTCAGCTGTGTTTTTTTTATTATCACCATCTCACAAATATTTGAAATTATATATATGTACTTATAATATAACATTACATAATCAGCCGCTGTAACAATTCATACCCATGCCTTGCTATCATTCAAATAATCCTTTACACTGTAATAGGACTTTTCTATTAGTTTAGTTTACGTTTTACATTAGTACCTGTACTTATTATTCGGTGTAAGGTCAGTGTGTCACCCACCAGTAATTCTATTGTACGACTCATTGTACAAGTTAATTATAGACGAGAATTCTCAAGAAAAATATATAGTGTACCTAGTTACACTGACATTGACAGATTACATCTATGGTCAGACTACCTCTACAGCACATTTCTACATCTCATCAATTTTGATTGCAAAAGTACAAAATCAAAAGTTTTTAGTGAAACATTGAAAACAAGCACGGTAAACAGGCGATATCACTAAAACCACTATAAACAATGAATACAAATCACAATGACTGACAGCTTGAACTGACGACTTCAAATACGTTTCTTCTTCTTTTCTGTCAATGACGTTTCGTTGCACAAAATGCATGAATACGAAGGTGAGGTTTTAATGCAACTATATTATTATTCATTATTATTTATATTAAAATAATAATTATGTGACATTTTCAGTGTTTTCAATAGTTAACAACACAAAATAACGAATTTAAACAAAGACCTGCAGTATGATTTATGTAATCGGAGTTTTTTTTCACTTAATAACTCTTGTTTTATTTAGTTGTGCATGCACTATGCGTAGTAATGCAAGTTGCCGCAGGAAGTGGACGACGGAATTACTACCACCGCTTAAAGCAGTATTGTTTCAAAATAACGGTTGAATGTCACGTACTTTGACGTCCTTAAAATAATGATTATAACACTACAACATAAACGTCAACAATATTAAAATAATACGGCTTTAAGCAATGGTAGTATGCCCCGTGTCAGAGTTTTGATCTATACCTAGGTAGAGCATAAATATGTCGATTTTTGTACGTTTATATCTAAATAACCATTTGAGGTGTGCTTATGAAATTTGGAGCACACATGTATCTCACGGGTCTCAATATATGCGCCAAATTTGACATGTTTATGTGAAATAGTTTTTGAGTTATGAGGGGGTCAAAAGTGGCTCCAAATGGTTCATGTAATATTACACACGGTGCTGCTCGCCAGTTTTTTTGAACTTTGGCTGGACACGCTTCCGCGTGTCTTGATTATGCGTGTAAACATGGGCTATAACTTAATATAAGGGGTTTGTTTCGCTGATGAATATTTATTGAACCGAATTCCCGCTCGCCGGAATAATTATATCCGTAGATACTTGAACATAATATACTATTGCCACAGTCTAAAGAGAATACGTTCTTTCCTATCAGTCGTTCGACGGCGGCATCTAGACTACAAGCAAATATTCTAAGTCTATGGTCTAAACAGAGCAACGCTGTGGGGTGACAGGGACGCGACGGAGGAAACTGCGGGAGAATTGATAATACGAATTTCTGTCACTCTAATGATGCCATAACGTCAAATTAGTATTCAGTTTCATTCCTCCTTACATAGCTCTAGGTTCTATAACTGTTACGGTAGCCGGGTTTGTCATTTGTATGGACGTCGACAAACTGTATGAATCGCTGTATTATTACCATAAATTGTATCCATTAGCATAGAGCATGTTCTAGCATTCACCTGGTGGTAAGTGATGATGCACTCGAAAATGGTAGCGGGCTAACCTGTAAGGGGTATGGCAGTTATATTAAACCCATACCCCTAATTGGTTTCTAAATGGCATCGTACCAGAACGCAAAATTGCTTAGCGGTACGTCTTTGTCGGTAGGATGGTGACCACGGCCGGAGCCTCCCACCAGGCCAGAATAGAGAAAATTCTGAAATTATGAATTCAAAAATTGACCCTGCCGAGGATCGAACCCGGGAGCGTATAAAACAACTGTAGCGCTCACCACTGCGTAAGGAGGTCGTCGAA
The DNA here is from genome assembly GCA_964035005.1 of Erebia palarica. NCBI lineage: Eukaryota > Metazoa > Arthropoda > Insecta > Lepidoptera > Nymphalidae > Erebia > Erebia palarica. The sequence goes on from OZ035989.1 coordinate 19,114,956, forward strand.
AGTGTACAGTAAAGGTCTAGGTTCACTACAGAGGCGTAGCGCAGCGCGGCACGTAGCGGGGAGTATTGTTGTATGGTTGTATGGAGCTGAGCCCACTTAAGCGAAGCGGCACGGAGAAGCACTGCGCGACGCAGCCCCGTATAGACTCATACACATAATATTTGCCGCAACGTGCCGCGCCGCACCGTGCATCTTAAGTGGGTCTACACCTTTAACCTGCTCTACGCATACCCCTAAGCCCATGTTTATTAAGTGACTTATTAATAAACATTGCGTAAATTTTCCACTTGCAATGAAGTAACGAACGGGCTCTTGAGTGCTCAAGAGGGGTATAACAGCTAATAGCTACTATAATTTTATAGTCATAGTTGAGGAAGAGAGGGAAACAATCCATTTGGAAGCAATTTTGTACGTGAAATTCTCTCTGATATTTTCGGAACTAAATTCGATGGAATGGATGGATGTTAAATGGATGTTATCGGTTTGCAATTAAGGTTAATATTTTGCAGTGTCTGATTATTTCAGGTATCTAAGCTTACTTTCAAATCTCATGAGTCTTTTTTGTATCATATTTCATTCACTGTTCGCGCGCGATTTGAATGCAGACTAAATGTATGTGTCATCATACATTTGCTCTGCATTCAACTCACGCGCGCGAACTATAGGTATATTAATATTTTCATTTAGGTTGGCAGATGGTTGGCAGTACGGTACATGAGAAATACCATTCTGCCAACGCTTAAAGCCATCTTGTTTCATTATTGTTGATTTTACGTGTTTTTAGAATAATTATAATCCCTGTACGTCAAGCATATTATGTCAAGGTACGAGACATCAAACTGTCATTTTGAGTAATATTACTTAAGTATTGCTTTAAGCGTTTTGTACTATTAATATTACTTTTGGTATTCTATATAAGAGCTTTTGTAGTTAGTTCTGCGGTCAAAATATTTTTTCTTAAATTTTCTTGTGGTCTAAGTACATTTCTTAGAAGATAGGGTCAACATGACTGAAATCACTTTCTGCTTCCATTTTTTATTGGGGTTTGGAGACATGTTTAACTGATGGAATTCGGTGAGTCAGCCAGCCCTTGTTAGCTGCTAAATTGGGGGTTTACCTATTTTGATTATGAAATGCAAAAAGGTTGACTTCGCCACATCGCGCGTGAATCGTCTCCGAGGGGAGCCCCTCAATTAAACTATGAATTCCATTGTATGTCAACTGAAAGGAGTTACTAGGCGTTTGATGACTAAATAAAATTAAAAAAAAAAAGAAAATTAATCGTCGTTAATCGAAATGCTAAACTACGAGTAGGTACATACACGCGTCTGTACATTTGATAAACAAACATCAAGAACGTGTCAGACAATGTTTGCGTCCATGCAATGACCGTAGCGAATACTACATTTAGCAAACATTGAATTAGCATATCGCATCTATTCGTACAGTGCACAACCACATTACACCCATACACCAAAGCACAACGCCAAATTAGTTCCTGGACCTCACACATCAAGGAATAAATTCCCATGTACATATTGTATGTGGGTTTTGGTATATGATGCGTGCATCATTCGATTATCTTCGCTGGGATTATATACTCACATTCGATGGACTTTGACTGTCGTGAAATGTTTGCGAATAGTTATTGTTTGGAAAATTGAAACGATTAAAGCGCGAACAGCCAGGTATTTCGTGTCCATCAATTTCCGGATGCAATCTATTTCACTGTGAGAGCTTTATCCTAGCTCAAATTGTTTCATTATTTTATTAATACAGTAATAATTTTTATGTTCACACATAAAAATCTTTGTCCATTGCAGGCAAAAGTCTACTTAGGAACTTACTTGTTAGGAACAACCAACCCCAAAAGTCACATTTTGCTAAACATCTTCTAGATAGTGGGCACAAATTATCTTCCGATCATTCATATAAAATCTTACACACTTGCAATAAAGGCATAAGACTGAGCATGTTGGAACAATTAGAAATAATAAAACATAATAATAATAATCAATTTAAATTACATAACGAACAAGTTAACGTTTCAAATTCACCACTGCTTCGTTTATTTGAAGGGGGTAGGAGTCCGGGGGGGTAATGGGCGGGGGAATAGTGGTGGGGGTTTAAAAGCGGTATATAAAACCGCGCATTTGACACGAACGTCACTAGACAATCTTGCATTGTAAAGTCTACATCTCCTGAAGATGCTCCGGTGTCGGAGCGAAACGTGCGTCGAGATTAGTATAAAAGTCTTGTGTGGTGGTGCATGTGAGTGGTGGTGGCATTGCTTTCTTGCTTGGTTGGGAAGGTAAACGGTGCTTCGCTTGTAACTGTATGCTTGATCATACAGAATTTTTTCTGTTGGCGGATTATAGCAAAATAATTGTAATCTTTTCTTGCTTTTGTATAATTTATTTTTAGTACTTATAATTTTTTTTAAAAGCGCTTTGTATTTTTTACTGGCTTTTCTCGTCAGAACTGGCTTTCTGTTTGATTAGTTTGACGATTCAATAATACTTGCGATAGTTTATTTGATAACATACATTTTGATTGTTCATACATAAAAAAACATCGTCTTTTACAGGCTAAAGTCTCCCTCAGCCAAACGAAAAAATTTAAATGAGTTTTACATATACGTACATAAAAACGGCGAAAATATAAAAATACATAAAAACATAGCGCTAAGAGACAATTTACATATTTTACGAGACACGAAGTACAAAATAAATGCCATAAAAACTTTTGCGACTCACATTCATATTCAAGTTTAGTTATTATTGCAAATTTAGACGTTATTTCGGGAAAGTTAATTTGCAGTCGCTCATGTGTGAAATAACTTTTCAACAAGTAATTTTTTATCATATGAACTGACATTGCGTTATTCGACTTTCCAAAGGGATATCAAATGGAAATCAAACTATCTATTCTATATTTATAATTTTAAATTGCAGGAATATATTTTCATAAATTGTTAACTAATTGGGTATTTGACAAATAGTAAAATAAGCAACTTTTTTTCAAACGTCACAACGCGTCCTAACCCCTAAGTAATGGATTTATATGAAATTCTGAAATGTGACGTCATTAACGTTCGACGCACTTTTTTACTTTAATCGATTGTTTAAAATAGTTATTCAACATATAACTATCAGGGGGCGTGGGTATTACGACTTTTGGAAGATCCTCTATTTAATAATCACAAAAAAATAATTTGTTTGAATAGTAATCAAATACGCAATTGTAAAAATAACAGCTTCGTGAAATGGAATTCTACATACATTATCCTTTTGTTCTAAATTGTATTGTGACGCTGAGAACTGTGCAAATTTATAATTTATCTGGGTGTTTTTAAAGCTTTAAACATGATTTTAAACTTCCTCTCTCTATGTTAGAGATTTTATAACCAAAGCAATAATAGTTACCTATTTCTACTATCATATTGTTACCTCTTAATTAAATTATATTAAGTACTTACGTACAATGTGACAATTGAACAATTTATTTATACAAAAAAGTAATAGATCGACACCTTGGGGTAGAAAGGTCATACAAACCATTTTACCGAAAATGAGTTATCGATGCAATCTTATTCAGAATTTTGCGCTCTATCGATTGCTCTATGTGACGCTTTCAAATTCGGAAAAAATGTTTTTTACGGCCCAGATGATTTCAACGTCTATACAGAATTTTCGTTGGAATTTATGATGTAAGAACCAAAAAAATATTATTGCTATGACCATTTGGAGTAATACCATATTTTTTTATAAGTTCAGGTGGTAAAATACAGTAGATTTGAGTCAAGTATGGTGCGCTTGGTTGTAAAAGCCAAAGTTCAGTACTTTTGGTTATAATTACTGCCACTGTATCGTATCATTAACGTTGTGTTTACGTTTTCTTGAATAAAAACAACACGATTAAACAAAAAAAAAAAAAATTGTATTTGTTTTTCACAGAAACAAAGTTTTTTTACGCCACTAAAGTTAGCCCTTGACTGCAATCACACCTGATGGTAAGTGATAATGCAGCCTACGATGGTGGCGGGCTAACCTGTTAGGGGTACGGCAGTATTAAACCCATACCCCTAATCGGTTTCTGAACGGCATCTTACCGGAACACTGAAACGCTTGGCGGTACGTCTTTGCCGGTAGGGTGGTAACTAGCCACGGCCGAAACCTCCCACCAGGCCAGACCAGAGAAAATTCCGAAATTATAAAATCCCAAATTGACCCTGCCGGGAATCGAACCCGAGACCTCCCACCAGATCTTTATTTGGTATGCACATTTCACGGCTGCATAAAATAATTTAAAAAAAACCACTTAAAAAGAACAATGTGCAATCCCAAAGTGGAAAGTGGAGTGGATTTTTTAGTAAATTCATCATTTAAAAATATGACTATATTTGATTTATTGACTGATTAAAATTGGAATTAATGCACACATAGGTACTAGTACAGTGGGGTGTTCAGGTATTATGGTTTTTGTTACCCACGTTTATAGTAAGGCATGTATTAGTACTGTAAAATCATCATGGTTACAACTCCCAACATTCAAAAGGTATTGATTTTACAACTTTCTTTATTTTATGTTAGTGCTTATAAGCTCAATAACAACGACTTACACCTTGTTACGACTCGTAAATAATTATGGGGTGTATAAAACCTGTTTAAAAAAACATAGGTCGTAACGTGCAAATGCAAGCGTGTCTATTCACCGCGAAACGGAGTTCATTCCCACTCACTCCGACTTTCCAAAATATATCCGTTCCAATTACCGACAGTGTCGAGCTCCTTGGTATCAACATATCGTCCAACCTCAACTTTGGACAATGCATCGAATCCAAAGCAAAAACAGCTGGCAAGAAACTTGGCATCCTCAACAAAGTCAAGCGGTACTTCACGCCGGAACAGCTTCTTATCCTGTACCAAGCACAAGTTCGATCGTGCATGGAGTACTGCAGCCATTTATGGGATGGCTCTGCCAAGTACCAGCTTGATGCATTGGATTCGGTGGATCGTCGCGCCAGGAGACTAATTGGTAACAAAGCGCTGGTCAGTTCGAAGCTGCAAAGCTTAGAACATCGGCGAAAAGTTGCCTGTCTGTCGGTATTCTACAGGATATATTTCGGAGAGTGTGCTCAGGAACTATTCGATCTGGTTCCTCCGTCACCTTTTTATTATCGAACCGCAAGGTATCGACAAGGTCTGCACCCTTACGCAGTCGAAATTCCGCGGGCTCGTACGAAGCGATTTGCTTCCTCGTTTCTAATTAGAACCGCTAGGATATGGAATGCCCTTCCGGCTTCCGTTTTCCCCACCTCTTTTAATATAGGTACCTTCAAATCAAGAGTGAATAGGCATCTTCTAGGAAAGCGCGCTCCACCTTAGGCTGCATCACCACTTTAAGCAAGTCTGATTGCAGCCAAGCGCTGGCCTATATAATTTAAAAAAAAAAAAAAAAACGTCCACGCTATCTTGTAAACTCTGAGACTGCCAGTAAAATAAGGTTTTCCATTACAAAGAACATAAAAAATTAACCAATCTCACTTAATAGGGTCAATATACCTAAGAACAAAAAGTTATTAGCCAAAATGTTTTTAAAATTTTGTTTTTTGTTCGTCCAAAAGTAGGGTATTGGCTTTTACGACCTTTCTACCCCAAGGTAGCGAGAAAGTTAAATAGGCATGATGACTGATTATGAAAAATGGTCAGATTATGTTCGGAAGTATCTACTATTTCGGAAAAATATCTTATTTCAGCAGAAAAAAAAGGTTTGGTAGATAAAATTGGCATTTGAAATTTCAATTTTAAAAATAACGCCAAAACGCTCACGGGTGTCATGGCGTCGTTTGTGACGTACTATTGCTTTTACCATCAATGTACTCTAATGTACTGTGTGCAGTAAACACTAAACTCTTCGTACAGGAATTTAGATATTTTGTGTGAATAATATAAATTCTAAAGTGTGTAAGTCGTGTGTGGTCCCCCAGTGTGATAACACATCAAAATTAACTCCAAGCAAGTTATTTATTCATGCGCCACTTTAAAAAACAATGCGATCTAAGTGGCTTAATCTTGCACGGCGAGCTGGTGCCCGCGACTTTGTCCGCGTGGATTGAGGTTTTTTGGTTCCCGCAGGAACTCATTAATTTTCCTGGATAAAAAGTACATATAAATCTTCCGCAAAAAAAACCGCATCAAAATCCGATGCGTAGTTTTAAAGATCTAAGCATACTTAGGGACAGACAGCGGGAAGCGAATTTGTTTTATACTATGTACCTAGTGATGCTGTTTTGTTATAACACAAATAACTGCAAAAAGTTGAGAGATGCGAAGAATCGAACCCCATACGCCCCGAATAGGAGGCAGACGTCATAGAAGGTAATCACCGCTCATATTAAGTTATACGGTATAGTTTTAAAAAACAACATTTCATACCTCTAATACATATCATGAAGTGCTTATTATATAAAATAGCAGATTTTACGGGTTTAGAACCTATAAAATATTATGTTATTATTGGATGGAAGTTTGACGTTGCGAAATTCTGCTGAACAAAAGACTTTGTTAGATGCAAGATAACCAGCATCAACAAATCAATCCTGGGCAAATTAGAGCTAGTAGCTTTGGTAAATCCTTGATCCATGGCTAACGATTTTTAATTTCATATCTTTGGATTCGGTAAAAGAAAACTAGATTAAGGAAATGATCTTTGTGAAACAAAAAAGCACGAAAATACTTGATAAACATTTAAAACACCTGTACATATAGAGATTGTTGGTCGATTGTCAAAGCTCGAAAACAATAGTGACGTCATTCGCTTCGGTGCTGTTTTATACAATATGGCGGATTGCTGTATTTCATAGTTTTATTTTATCAAAATAAATAATAATCTCACTCGAAATAGAAAAATAAATACGTTTTTTATATTCCATGAATCCTATTTCATTAGATAAATTCATAATTTCATTGATTCTTGGATACTGTCATCATGCCTATTAGATAAAGATGCCAAAAAGATTTTGTTATTTTACATATTTTATCAAAAAAGCCCCATATTTTATCAAACACGGATACAGTTTCTCTTTCTGCGTCGTATTACCCATTGCTGAGGGTCGTGACCCTATTCCACTAATCACATAATGGCAAGGGTTTTCTGGGGATAACAATGCGGTGGGTTCCTAGGTCCTTTCGAAGACTGATTGAGTGACTCATTTGTGTACATAGGACTCAATTTGAATGCTATGTAGGTACACAAATGAAATGTAACAAATATTCGAACCGTGAAGGCATCATCGAGATTAATTAAAGTATTTCCAATTTGCAGGCCCGACACCGATTTATCCGCTCCCCTTAATTAAAATAAAATGTTATTACTTTTGAAATGTGATAGGTATTTTTGAAGTGTTTGTTATTTAATTTGCGATCCGCCTCTGTCAACAAAGTCATTAACACAGCTATAAGGTACCTCTCTTGGTATCTTCATTTATTTAATTATTTACTTGAAGCTTCTTTTAAAAATTTAAAGACTGATACTCAATTAATTCTACAATAATAGTACATTATTGCAAAGGCTGGGAAATAGGCAATTGCAGGTCGATACGGCGAGGACTTCACTAATACAAGACAGGCAATAGCCATTTCCGCCGACGCATATATAGTGCTTTTCTCAAAAGAATGCAGGGAAATAAAACATACTTTTTAATATTTAATTTATACATTAAATTTAATTTACCTTTGTCGCTAAATATATATCATCTGGGGCTTTAATTAAAAATTGCTTTATGTTTTCGCCAGTAAAATTTTTCGATTTCTTGCTTTTGAATCTCGTCGATTGTCGTTTAAGAAAGGTAGTTAAGTTCCCATAATTTTTCAAGTTAATGCCGTTTTTAACATGAACTGTACATTTCAGCATGGAATAAATTGCCCATAATGTAGATGGTTTTTTAGTTTTAGCAATCTCATTAAAATACGCCAAAAATACTGTTTCGGAGAAAATGTTCACCTTTTTCTCGTTTTTCCAACTCATAAAATTTTCATATTCTTTCATGTATTTTTCTTTGGACTTCGCTGGAAGCAGGTTTTCCATTGCCAATTTGGCTTCTGATCTTAAATCTGGTGGAGTACAATCAATCTCCATTTCACTCTCTGAACCGTTGGAACTCATTTTACTTATTATTAAATTTATATTTATTAAGTATATAAATAACAAATCAAGATGAATTTTCAGCTTTGCCGACAGGCAAACGCATTTATGGCTATACAGCCACCAATTTGTACTAACCAAAGAGACTATGGTATGCCAAGAATGACAAAAGAGATCCGATCAAAGAGTATTTAATAACCCCAGCACGCCGTTTCATACAACATTGCAGGAGCGTTGCAATGTTCCAAATTCAAAAAACGCTCCTGCAATGGATTTGATTTTCTTTGTCCGAAAATTCGATACTTCGCGTGTTCTTTTTTCGAAAATAATGACAATATTTCCCTGCATGTTTGAGAAAAATATTATATGTTATTATGTTGCGTGTAACATTTGACGGGACCTACCGTGTTAAGGCAAGAGCGCTCAACACTGCGCCAGGGAGGTCGCTAAACGGAAAATTTGTGTTACGATGGCTATCCCGGTCCACTCCCGAATGTTTCTAAGCCACGAATTTCTTTTACCAACGCTCCTCTTTCCTTAAATTTTGCCCATCATTTTGGTTGTAGCTTTGCAGTTCTGGTTAATTATTCTCCTCGAAATAATTAGTGCCTTCTCGTTAGCGTGGTTCGCAATATTACGGGTAAAATAAACGGGCATATTTGTTGATCTTACCGGAGGGCGAGTTGCCGGCCAAATTATTTTCCCAAATGACGTTTCGGCGGCAAAACGCCGGAAACGCGGGTAATTGCCCTCTCGCGGTGTAAATTGGCTGAGCGTGAAGCCGCCAATGGGAAGGACTAAGACCTACTAATGTTTCTCGATAATATTATGCTCCTAGACGTAGACCACATCACGTATATCCTCATGATCAGACCGGATTGATATTAGATCATAACGCGTTTAAACTAAGAACTGGGGCCATACTGCCAACGCTTACAGCCATATTGTTTCATTATTGTTGACTTTCATGTTTTAGAATTATAATCCTTATTTTAGGAACGTCAAGGTACGGACAAGAGCGGTTTTGATAATACCAGATTTGTCCGCTCAATCGACCCATAACCTTAACCTAATAAGTAAAATAATCTTGCATCGTGTATAGGAATAATCCGATTTCATTTGAAAACGCACATTTTAAAGCAATTTTGCTCAATTTTGATTGAAAATTATTACAGGAATCGACGCAACCGGACCAAGACCCTACGATTCGAAGAAAAATGTGTTCGAATTATAGTGGTATTTATCCGGTTCTGTTCGCCAGCAAGTTTCAAGTCTTCACCTACACAAATAATACAAGTTGAATGAGAAAAATTGAAAAACCACGACTGCCCTACCAAAAAACGAACCTAAAAGTTAAAAATCTAAATTAATCTAGTTAAACAGAATCTTATTCACATTTTTATTAAATGATATTTTTTGTGAATCAGTGGATATTGAACTATAGTGTTATATATATATATATATATATATATATATATATATATATATATAATATAACTATAGTGGTATATTTTTGGAATCTACTCATCATTTTCTAGATGATGATTTTATACTTAATCTTATTTTCGAATATTTTTTTTCAACATTAGTCTCTAATGCGGGATCATGGCCACTCCATCAATTTTTTTTTAATTTTACTAGCCTATGTCACGTGAAATAAGCTAGGGATTCTAACGATACCCCATTTATTAAAGTCGGTTCAGGCATATAGAAGTTATGGTGGATTATACAAACTCACATACATACATGAACCCTGAAAACAATATACTCCTTTTTTCAGGCAGCCGTATAATAAAAGCTTGTTAAAACCCGGATCCTAGTCCAAATCGAGTGCTTCCAGTAGTGACCAAGTTTTGTAAACAAGGTTAGGCCAAACGCCCCGCCCCGCGACCGCGACGTTACCGTGGGGCGGCCGGCGACAGCGTCGGCATTTGTGCATGACGCACCCCTGACTTCCAGACGCGAGACAATCGAGTTACAAGCCCTGCCGCCTGCCAAGCCAAGTGACGCCCAAATAACCCCGCGTCGCGTTTCCACTTTAAAAATAAAACTGTACTTACCACTGTGACTCGTTCTATATATGTCACCGTAAGATTGTAAAAACCGTTAGATTATAATCTAACTCGCGAAATTGTAAACTGTCGAAAGATTGTGAACCGTTCAATGTTCTGAGTATCACTTTTTGAAATATTCATTGTATTTACGTTTTCTTGTCTTTTTCTTGTAGGTTAGGTAAGGGTTCGACATATATAATCAGGTAGTGCTCGGCCACCCAGGTTCTATGGGGTTAATATACCTAACAGATTACAATCTACCGAAAAATAATGCGTTATATTATAATCTTTCGACAGTTTGCAATTTCGCGAGTTAGATTATAATCTAACGGTTTTTACAATCTTACGGTGACATATACATCATACTAATATTATAAATGCGAAAGTGTGTTTGTTTGCTGATTCACGTCCTTCAATTTGTTTGTTTTGGCACGGAAGCAACGGATTTACGTGATTTTTGGCATATGTATAGTTGAGAATCTGGAGAGTGACAAGCTACTTTTTATTCCGGAAAATTAAGGAGTTCCCGCGGGAATCAAAAAAAGTCCGGGCATTTTATAAACAAAAGTGTTTTTTATATGCGCATTTAAGAGAAGTGCTCTTAAAAGTTGGAAAAAAAAGAAATCTATCACTAATTACTAAAAACCGGCCAAGTGCGAGTTGGACTCGCGCACCGATGATTACGTACAAATATGTAGTAAGTTTAAAATTATTAAAAATATTTTATCATAATTTATGCTTGTAATAGTAATTTATATTTTTGGAACTAAAAATTTATGCTTTTCGCAATTATTCCTGTATCTGTGCTTTGACCAGACGTTGCTTTGTACCAAATTTTAAAATTCTGAGTGACATAATTTTGATATGAATTTCAGCTTGATACCTCAATGCGTTCCTGAGAAAAAGGGTCTTGACAGACAGACGGACGGACAGCAAAGGGATCCTATAAGGGTTCCGTTTTTTCCTTTTGAGGTACAGAACCCTTAAAACGATGAAGCATAGCCCTCAGCAGACGATGGAGAGGGCTAGGTATTCTTGAAGAGTCTTCGAGCGTGCGGCACATTTTTCAGGCAGACCAATACTTATAATATGCGATTGGCCTTAGATGTCAAAGATCGGTCGCGAACTGTTCCCTGGTTGTACTTTAATTAATATAGCTAAACGATAGAGCCGGGTGGTGAGACGGGGTATCTAATTGCCTGGTGGCTGTTGCTCAGAGCAACAATGAACAATGAATGAAACCCCTACCTCCAATCCCCGAGCGACGCTATATCATGCTATGACAAGATATTGCTTAGTAAATATAGCTATACAATAGAGCCGCCGCAGTGACAAGGGGTAATTGCTTGCTTTCTCTTGATCTACTCAGAGCAACAATGAAACAATGAGGGACCTAAAGGCTTGCTTCCTACCCCAAAGCAACGCTATACCATGATATCACAAGATATTTTTTAGTAAAATATAGCTAAACGATATAGAGCCGCCGCCGCGGTGGACACGGGGTAATTGCCTGGTGTGAAGTGTTGTGGTTGAGCTGAAATGGCAATGGGCGGGGCACATGGTTCGCAGAACCGATGGACGTTGGGGTCCCAAGATGCTGGAATGGCGACACCTCACTGGAAGGCGTAGCGTCGGCAGACCCCCACACGGTGGACGGACGACATCAAGAGAGTCGCTGGATCCAGGCGGCGCAAGACCGTGGCTTGTGGAGGACCCTACAAGAGGCCTATGACCAGCAGTGGACGTCCATCGGTTGACGACGACGACGCCGAGTGGTGTGTTTTTTGAGTGTGGAGGTGTTTTTTGCTTAGAGCAATATTGAAGCGCCATTGATATAAGTAAACAACCTCTTCTCCCGATATACCATGTTTCCTTAGTATCTAATACCTTTATACGAGCAATTCGGACATATATTCGGGCATTCGGAATGCATATATATATGTTTATATATAATCTACATTATATCTATATGTTTATATATAAATATTATTATAAATATTATAAATATTATTGTATTCTAACGGTTATAAATATTATAACCGTTAGATTACAATCTAATGGTTTTTGCAATATTACGGTGATATATATAATCTGAATCTCGGAAACGGCCCCAACGATTTTTCAAGTAATATGCGAGGGGTTTCGGGGGCGATAAATCGATGTAGCTAGGATTCATCTTAAGAAAATGTCGTTTTATCCGTGTTTTCAGGCAATGAAAAACAGCTACAATATCATAAGAATATGAAGGTAAATTTCACCACCATCTACGAGGTCATAATAGCTCAGGTCGTTCCCGAAACCAGAAGACCCCGGTTCGAGTCCAAATGTCTCCAGTTCGATTATTTTTTTCCCTTTTTATAATAGAACATAATATATAATTATTATTTATTATTTCAATATAATTTCCAAAAAATGCGATTTACCAAAAGAAAAATACCGGTCATCCAGGTACTAAGATATTGTTTAATAAATATAGCTAAACGTTATGGCCGCGCGGCAGTGGCACTATACAGGGTAATTGCCTGCATTTCTTGATGTACTCAGAACAATGATGGAGCAAAAGGCCTGCTTCCAATCCCAAAGCAATGCTATACAATGCTTTAACAATTCACAAGATATTGTTCAGGTAATATAGGTATACGATAGAACAACCGCGGCTGTGGGACGGGGTAATTGTCGGGTCTCTATTTCTCATAATAACAACAAAGCGTCGTTGATAGAACTAAACAACCTGCCTCCATTCCCAAAGCGACGCTATACTATGCCATCACAGGAGATTGCGTCAAGTAATACAAGCTAATCGATCGAGATTAATTTGACATGTATTGACCGTATCAAGTATCTAACAGTTACAAAACCAGTAACTGGTTTCTACCACTCACAAACGAATTTTCTATCTTCTTTAATATAGTTGATGATGCAAAAATGGTACCAAAGTCGCCACAAACTGCTGCTAAGCTATTAAAACTAAAAACATAATTGGTAATTTTATAACTTTCCGTTGGAAAGTTTGCAAATAATTTAAAAAGGAATGGAGTTCAGAAAATTATCTTTATTCTCACACATCAAATATTTTATTTCATTTTTGCTAATAGTTACGAAATCTTTCAAACAATATTCAACAAGAAAAATATGTGTACTATAACATAGCTAAAACTGGAACTAGAACTTTTAATTGTTTTATAACTGATGCTGATTAATTTCTAAACAATACAATCATGTTTTATTAACGATAATGTTTCTAATAACAACTGGTGCCAGCTAGGTTTATTTTTCTTTTTTTATAATAATTATTATGTAGGTATAGTCTGCATAGGATTTTAGCCAATAGTGGGAGGATGTTAACTAATCAGAGGTGATTGCGATCCTTACACTGTAGCAATCATTTTAACATAATAAGGCAGCTGAGTGCATTGCGGATCGCTTCGTTCCGGATTGAAAAGAAACCAACAACAAAATCGTAGGTACATATGGCTATTGCTATGACCATCGCACAATCTCAACTAAAACCATTGGACCTAGGAGGAAATATTTACCTATTCGATTACGTTAAAGTTAACTACGACTTATATGGAACTAGATGACACCCGCAGCTTCGTCCGCGTGGATTAAGGGTTTTTTAATTCTTGCGGGAACTCTTTAATTATCCGGGATAAAAATTAGTATGCCTAGGTCCTTCCCCGGGATGTAACCTACCACTATACCGATTTTCATCCAAATCGGTTTAACAGATGGACTGTGAAAGCGTAGCAGACAGACAGACGTACAGATAGAAAGACACATTTTCGCATTTATAATTTTAGTATGAATTGTCAAGCGCTAATTGATGACAGATGACACTCGTTCAATTCCATACAAATCGCTGTTAACTTTTACGCGTTTGAAGTCAAAAATCTCCCACTAGGCCTTCAGACCAATAAAGAGTCTTTTATCTAGGTTAGGTCTTCACATTCAGTTTCATTCAGTCACTAACCCCTGACGGCCCGAGTCCGACTCTACAAAATGAAAAGCCCATAATAGTGGCAGTAACAGCTATAAGCACTTAACACAACAGCCATGCGATGCTGTAAAGAGCTCAACTTTATCATAAATATTAATATGCCTTTTGGCTTTAGCATGAAGTTGTTACACTATGATGGTACTTATGTATAACTTTTTTCAGAATCATAATTTATCTATAGTATTTTATACGTCATAACATATCAAATTGAGCGCAGGTTTGCTCCCTTGGGATTAGTGCTTTTAGTGCCGCATATAATAGTGCGATTCCACCAGAATCGTGTGCAGCACATTATATCTGTACAATCGTCTTACCAATTAATACTATACTTACTTACTTACTAATACTAATATTATAAATGCGAAAGTTTGGATGGATGTATGGATGTTTGTTACTCAATCACGCCCCAACGGCTGAACGGATCTGGCTGAAATTTGGCAGAGAGATAGATTGTAGTCTGGAATAGTACATAGGCTACTTTTTATTCCGGAAAATTAAAGAGTTCCTGCGAGAACCAAAAACCTCAAACCACGCAGATGAAGTCGCGGGCATTCACTAGTTTATTATAATTTTGACAGAAGCAAGCCTATTAAGTTTCATAATTATATTCAGACAACCATTGAAAAATAGGCAATGTAGACAATACTTCATAGACGCAGATTTTTTTACAATAGTGTCCCTTTTATCCGATATTTCGTAACTCGTACACTCGTCTAGGAATTACCAGTACGAATTTCCTTTTTAAAATAGTCACAAGCTCTCTTGATTGTCCTGGAAATTATTGGGCAGAGAATAGTACAAGAACATTTTCATTTCAAGTGGATGGGCAGGAAAGCACTGCGAACATGTTTGCTTGTGCGAGACCACAGAGAGAAATAATTGTGCCGCAAACATGTTTGCTTGTGCGAGACCACAGAGAGAAATAATTGTGCCGCAACGTACGAACGTGAAAATGTTACGTCTATAGTAAAAGGACTTTACTTCGAAATATCAAACGTCATGAATTGTGTAGCACAGTAATCCCTCCTTAATCTCAGAGCATGGCCAGTTAGCTAACTGAAACGCAAGCAGCTGTAGCCATAGCCGAGTTAGGACATGTCCGATGAACTAATCAACATGCCTGAACAGGTTTCGACGTGGATCGTAGCATTCTGACGGACGCCACTGGACATGTATATCTACGAACACGTAGCTACGGCCTACATCTTCATATATCTTGAGTGTATTGATGGGCATTCCGCATTCGATTGGCGTTCTAATCGATTTACTGAGGTACGAAGGTTGAAACATAATTCGAAGAGGTCAGAGTATCTCTATTTGATTAAATGGTCCGTTGCTAGGGCAAGGAAAATTGAGCCATACATACGAAATCGAAAGTATTAAGTATGTTCCATGTAATTCAAACAATATTGATTGCACGCTAAAAAATTTAAGACAAAAACCTATAACTAAACATTACGTTTGTTGAAAAGTTGTAAATAATCGAGTTGAATTGAGTACAATATGAATTGAGTAAAAATAGTTAACTGCTTTAGAATCGGATTAAGTATACTTGCCTATATAAAATAAGCTTTTTGTCCCGGAATATGAAGAAGAATTGGTATAAAAGATTTCTCGAATTTGAAATTCACGGTCAGGATTTGGTAAATAAAAACATTAACCCTATCCACAAATTGCTCATTTCTTCAGCTCCATTCAATATTCACGGACAGGCTGCGAGTGCCCTGTAGGGTAAGTATAAGATTTTCACATTTTACCAACGTTAATAGAATTCGAGAGTCGAGATAATTACTTTAGCGTCCCTCAAATGGACCTCAACAGCATTGTTTTAAATCTCAAGTAGTCTAATGGGTGAATATAAAATTACCCGTGGCCCCATCATCAAACCAGTGGGACCACGGGTAAATGCTCACATTAGCGACAGCCAGCGCACTTACAAATTTAAAATCAGTGGGAGTGAGTTATCGACTTTACATTTAGGACATTTCTAGTTTCATTTGTTCTGAACTTATCGTATTTTGAGTTTCGATGCTCCTATTTTATCAACGTTTGCGAGGTGTATCATCTCATAATAACCGTATAGGTGGAGCGATAGAAATCCGCAGCTGTAATCAAAGTGAGATTTTACAAATTCAACCTAATTGGGGTGCCGAACGCACGGGGGTTACAAAGCTGGAGAGAACGGTCAAAATAGTCTATGCTCACTGCAGTGTAGTTGTAACACGGTGGTATAACCTTATGCAACTAATTATATTATGTAAAAATATTGGAATAAGATAATTTGTTGCATTTAGCTTTGAAGCTTATAATTTTTACTGAAATTTATCAAATGTTATAGGTACAAAATCCAGAGTGAGGTTTAGTTTAACTTAGGTTTACCAAGCAATTCTAAATGCAGAAATGTGAACCACACTATAACTTTGACGACAACTTCTGCAAAATGACCGTTCTATAATTAATAATAATAATTAGTATAAATTGTTATAATTAACAATAATTGATTTTAATTAATCATTGCACCTGTTCAAAAAAGACTACAAGACAATCCAATCATTGTAAGAACCACAGACGCTTAGAACTTTAGCACTGACTGATAAATTATTGGATCAGAAAGCTCAGTGAGTATTTACAGGTTAATGAAAAGATGTAATGCCAAATACATAGAATTAAATATTCTGTGGCCAAATACTTCACACAGTAGTGTAAAGAGACCATACTTTCGTCGTCTAAGTTCGTCCGTGCAGCCAGATGTTTGGAAATCGTCGCGGAAGATTTAATTAAAGAAAGTTTCAGCTCAGCCTACAACAAAGTTACTGCTTAAATATTTTGTTTGTCGCCCGCCCCCAGAGTAACGCGGCAACTTTTCTCAAGTAGATAGACGAATCTTCAGACGAATTTCTTCCTGCCAAGCAACAGGACCATTGGGTCCAGAAAATATTGGAAATGCGTCGTTGCAGTGCATGGGATTTGTACATTGTATCATTAGATGCGGGGATTACAGTGTACGTGAGCCCCCCTCTGATGTCAGAGTATGTGATACAGCACAATATCGTCATCTTCTAAACAATACTAGACATAGGTATCTTGTAGTATGTGTGTCTGATTTGCTAGATGTCGTCCGCCCATCTAAGGGTGTGTCTGTTACCATTGCGTTTTCCGGTGCGTCGTGCTAAATCACCATCTCAGCACCTCGGGTCTGAAATTATTGCCAAGACGACAATGAGTCTATTGGACTTCAAAGTATTTGCCTCGCCCATTGCCACTATAGCTTTGAAATAAGAATTGTTAGGTAAAGTAATTCGTGCAATAAAAACGTTACGCCATACTACCATCGCATAAAGCAGTATTACTCCAAAATAACATATTTTTTAGTCATACCTTGACGTCGCTAATAATACGGATTTATGCGATGGTAGTATTATGCCTCCTGTTTGGATTGGAGTTGTCCCATGTTAGATGAGAGTGTTATACCTTCGCCTGAGCGTATTTCTTAATGGTCGTAAGAATTAAGCAGGGAATGTGACGTTTCAATTCGGTGGCGAAACGCGAAAGTGATTTAGCACTTGATCTGGGACCGAGCTGAGGCGTTTAGAATTAGAAATTTGAACGCTTGTTCTCAAAACATTTATTTGAGCGAATTTTAAAGTAATTTCGCAGTTTTCAACTTGATGGAATTCCCAATGCGGTAGTAGTAAATTGCTTCTATCTTCTTTCCTTCCAATCCATAGGAAATGTCAAGTGAGATTCGGCCGCAGAATATTTTGTCCTTTGGATTATAAGTAGAAAAACAAAGGCGGGAAGCGGCTGGATGAGGAAGACGGAGGACTGTGTTTGGTGGCGTGCTCTCGAAAATGCCTTTGTCCAGCCTAGACGTATAGAGGCTAAATAATAAAATTTACTAAATATTTACTATTATAGCGATGAATACTTGGAACTATCTCAATATCAGCTAAATTGCATTGTTTTAGCAAGAATACTATAAATTCACAATCGAGATTGTAGTAATGGCATTACCACAATTTTCCTACTAGCGGACAGATCTGTAAGCTTTTCTTTACTTCTTTTTCAGAATTTAAACTAAAAGTACACTAATGTCCATACGGTGAAATATCAAACGTAGTTATTACTTACCATACTGATTTCAGTTAATAGGGCTTTCAATACAGAGGGACGATTGAAACTGCACGGGCTATAATCAAAGCAAAAATCTCTTTTGAATGCATCTGATCGTGACAGTCTGTGTCGAGCTATCTGCGACAAAAGTCAACAAGCTCCCCATATTGAAACCGCCATGCGTAGTTCAAAGGATTTTTTATGATCACTCTGGTATGGTCGAGGCATAATGCCAACTGACCATGCCACATTTACCTACTAGAGATTTCACTAACCCATACACAGACCAGTTATTTATATATATTAAATGTATAGGATATTTAAAAGAACATTGCCCCCATATTTTTTGGTTCCCGCGGGAACTCATTAATTTAGCCTATAATTTATCTCTATGCCAAATTTGAGTCAGATCCATTCAGCCGTTGGGGCGTGATTGATTAACAAACATCCATACATCCATACATCCAAACTTTCGCATTTATAATATAATTGAATATAAAAGTGAATTTGTTGAAGTTTGTATGATTGAACAACAATCTTCAATAAAACCGTTGCGGAGCAATGTATTGAAATGATATTTTGCATGTATATAGTTAAATACCTGGACATAGGCTTTTATTTCAGTAAATTTTTATCATACCCAGATAATAAAGAGTGCGTCTATTAATACGGGTACTGTACGAAAAATTTATAATTATTAATACGGTTACCGTACGAACAATTTATAATTATTAATACGGGTACTGGACAAACAATTTATTATTCGAAAGATTACAATTTAACGCATTATTTTCCGGTAGATTGTAATCTGATAGGTATACAAACCCGATAAAACCTAAGTGCCCTACTTGATTATTTCTGTCGAACCCTAACCTAACCTACAAGAAAGAGACAAGAAAACGTAAATAAAATGAATATTTCAAAAATTGACACTCAGAACATTGAACAGTTTACAATCTTTAAAAAAAAAATTGAATAAATGTACGAATAAATATAATTTATTCGTCCAGTACCCGTACAAATAGTCACTTCGGATAATAAAATACAACTGGAGTTTAAGTTGGGTGGTAATAAGCAATAGCAGCTAAGGAAGGTGTTGGTCCAAGACTAGTCGTATCATGATACGCCTGACTAGTTTGGACCTATCTGTAGTCCTTAAGTAGGTACTTTTTTTATCCACTACAAGTGAGCCCTTGACTGCGATCTCACCTGATAGTAAGTGATGCTGCAGTCTAAGATGGTAGCGGGCTAACCTGTTAGGGGCATGGCAGTTATATTAAACCCATACCCCTATTCGGTTTCTACACGGCATCGTACCGGAACGCTATATCGCTTGGCGGCACGTCTTTGCCGGTAGAGTGGTAACTAGCCACGGCCGAAGCCTCCCAGCAGGCCAGACCAGGGAAAATTCAGAAATTATAAATTCCCAAATTGACCCTGCCGGGGATTGAACCCGGGACAACAGCGCTACACACAGCGCCACGGAGGTTGTCAAAACTTCCTACCTACTTCGTACCTACTTAATCTTGAAAATCAAATCTTTATTTGTGAATTTGTTTTATTTTTGTCGAAATAATTTATATTTATATTCATTAAATATCAATTATTTCGACAAAAGTATTATTTTTTAAGTAGGTGTATCATGAAAAGTCAACTGTTTCCTACATTAGCATTCACCTCTTTCAACTTGTACCAACATAAAAATCAGAGTGCGTAATACGTCGACAAAGACGCCTGAGGTCACATGAGCCCCACTTGATTAAAGGACAAAGGTCAAAGGGTCGTGCGTGAGGACACACTCGTACGAGGTAGACCCCTTTATTGTTGCCCCTTACATCATAATCAGGGCTTGATATTTGTTGAGTGGATAATTAAAGGGAATTCTATCTTTTTTTGTATCAACCTATTTTCTTTTTGTTTATGTGTGTATAAAATCTGGAAAGAACGTCATGTTGAATCGAAAGCCCGCCACTCAAAGCCCGATCTGCAGTGCCCTAAGGTCTATACCCACTACAGAGGCGCCGCGCGGCGCGGTACGTTTTCTTTGTATGAGGTTGTGATTTTTACAAAAAATATAAATCCAGTTTATTAAGCTAAAAAATCCTTCAGCGAAACTTTAGACCAGTTAACAAACTTGACGCTACTCACTAGTTTATTATCATTAACATTCACGGACAGCGTCCCAGAGTAGAGATAATACACGTTTTCGGTTGTGGCTACTGAACTAGCGGCGAAATGCGAGCGATGCAAACGAGATGTTGCAGCAAACCTAATTTTATTCACAGTATGATGCCTAGTACCTACTTGTTTTCCTAGTATTATTTTTCGAGTAAGAGTAACATGAAAATAAGTACTTAGTTTAGATAAAATTTTACATAGATTTACTGTAGTTTAGGTTTTTACTTCAACATAGTAACTGGCTCGTTGGTCTAGCGGTTAACGTAGTCGACTGCGGATCATGAGGTCCTGGGATTGATTCCCGGTGGGGCATAAAAATTGTTAGGTACTCGGTTTCTCAATTAAGAAATTCTCTGTGCCAGCCTGGAGTTGGAAGTTGGCTGTGCTTCACCCCCGTTCCTCAGAGAGCACGTTAAGCCGTCGGTCCCGGTTATTATCACCAACATGATAATAGTCGTTAAAGCCCGCCAACCCGCATTGGAGCAGCGTGGTGGGTCTAAGCTCTAATTCCCTCTCTCTTAGGAGAGTGGAGGCCTGTGCCCAGCAGTGGGACGTTAATAGGGTGTGAGTGATAGTAACTGGAACTCAAAGAGTAGAATAAGCTTTTCGGTTTCCATATTTTCTGAAAATTATAAAAGTTCGAACCTATTTTACTTGGTAGATTTTATGACTGGACAATCTATTCAAATCCTCTTAAAGATCATCCTAAATTGACTACATCACATACACATACATCATCACATCGTCAGTCTTGCATCACTCTGGAATCGATCCCAGATCTCTCATTTACGCAACGATATAAACGACTGTAACTGTGAAGTGTGAGGATATACTCAATTAATATAATATATTCTAAATAAATTTATATTATATTTAATATAAATTGATGTCTTTTGCCCTTTAATTAGACCTTAGAGTGTATTCTGAACAAATGGTTTCCTGTATTATAAATACGTTCAATTGTAGCGTCGATTGCAATCCAAAAGATATGTGTTAATTACAAGTTTAAATTTTTATGGAGAAATAGGATGTTTAAACGCAAATTACTCCGAAAAGTTAAAGGTCCGCCTTTGTATACTTTTTTTTGTTTGTTTTTGTACGTTCGGTTTGAATCCTCGACTAGGAAGCTGGCGTTTAAACCACTAGACTAGGCTGTCACTGCACTTTGTATATGTATGCATAATATGTGTGTATGTGTGTTTTAAAGCTCGGTAATTTCGTTGCTCCAAAGTCATGCAAATGCAGTAAGTAGTTTGCATGCTGGCAGCCAAGATTTGTTGCGCAGCTTCTTGATATCGTGTTTGGGAATTATTATTATTATTATTATTAAACTCTTTATTTGTACCACACATAACAAAAGTAAATTACAGAAAACATAAAATAACACAAAGAAGTACAAAGGGCGGCCTTATTGCTAAGTAGCAATTTCTTCCAGGCAACCTTATTAGGAGAACACAAGGAAACCAGGCTGTAGGTGGCGCACAATTATACTAATACTACATACAAAAAACTACATAACAATACATAGACAAAAATACACAAATATCTTAATACATACAATGCATAAATATATTATAAAATAACATATATAATACATACATACCATATAAACTTAAATATACAATTACATACTATACATACACATACTTACATTAAAATTAAATATAAACTAAAGTTGTCTTCAATTTGCAAGGAAGTGCGTCTTAAGAGCATTTTTGAACACGCCCAGCGATTTCGACTGTCTTATATTCAGTGGGAGTGCATTCCACAGTTCAATTGCCTGCACAGTAAATGAATTTCCGAAAAATTTGGTTTTATGTGAAGGCATTTTCAGAGTAAGCGTTCGACAGGTTCTCATGTCTGACTGCACCCCAATAAATTGAAACTTCTCTTTAAGATAAGAAGGAGTTTTTAGGTGAAATAAAACACAGTACAGAAGAGAGAGAACGTGCATATCCCGGCGACGGCGAATAGGGAGCCACTTGAGCTTTTGGCGAAATTCGGATACGTGGTCATATTTGCGTAAGCCAAATATGAACCGAATAGCAAGATTTTGAAGTCGCTCAAGTTTGTTAAGTTGGTCCTGGGTCAAATTAAAAAAGCTTGCATCACCATAATCGAGAATAGAGAGAAGGAGAGATTGTGCTAACATAACTTTGGTTGGAATTGGCAAAACATTGCGCAATCGGCGTAGCGAGCTCAAAACAGCAAATGATGCCAACAAAAACAACAACAATGAACAGCAAAAATTATGACAGGGACGCACCGCGCACGTCGGGAATATTGAATCAAACATCTCGCGGATGCGACGCGTGTAACAGATCCCGCCTTAATCCCTTAAATAGGTCCGTCTTCAAACAATTTTATATGCCTACTTAAGCTAAACTGTGCTTGCCTTGGAAGGGCTTGATCATAAATAATATCACCATCAGTAAGTTCAGGTAATCATATACTAATATTATAAATGCGGAACTGTGTTTGCTCGATTAATTTATCCTTCAATCACGCAGCAACAGAGCAACAGATTGACGTGATTTTTTGCATGGGTAAAGTTGAGTACCTTATTCCGGTGGTGAGGATGAAATTTGTTTCTGCGACGAAGGGTGCGACTTTTCTACTCTCACGGAAGTAGGTATTAGATTGAACAACTCTTCAGAATTAAGTTTAGTTTTGAGATTGTTTACCTACAACCAGAATTGGCCTCTTATATTTACAGATCTGGATAGTACCTAACATTAGCTCCTTTTATCCCGGAAGAAGAATTACTGCTAAGAAATAAAAAGAACAGAGTAAAACACGCATACTAAACATAAAATAACATGGAAGACTTCGTCTCAAACGCTCGTATACTTCAAAGAGCAAACTGCAAACGGTCGATGCTGATGACAACCGTCGCGTTGTTGTATGAGGGAAGGTTGCCTTTTCGGTTGCGTACAACGAGGATACCTCTATGAATTTCCAAACTTGAACCTCGAAGGAAAGATAACTGAAAAGGGCAGTGCTTCGACGAAGTGGTTTGACAATATAAGGGAGTGGAGTCGACATAAGTAAGCAGAAATAAAGACAATAGCAAAAGTTTTCTCCGACTGACCGCCGAGCTTCAGTTGGAAGATGGCACCACACGATGACGATGATACTATACCTTAGCACATTGTACGCATTCTCATTAGGCACTATATTTTAGTAGTTAAATTCGGAGATAGTGTCATGATCGAATAGGCAAACACCGCGAATAATATATTATCGTAATTTACAATAACCCGTTTACAATTAACAATAAATTATGTCAGAAGGAAATTAATTACAGAAATCAATTCCAAGTTCCCTTCAACCGGGACTGTTCGGAACGGATCCCGATTTATGGCACGTTTACATTAGATCGGTGACCGAAAGTGTCGGTCGCATTCGGATTAACCGGATTCGTTAACCGAATTGGCCAGTTCACATTAGGTCGGTGACCGAATGTGTCGCATTGGCCGTATTCAGTTTTCGGCCAACAACAAGTTTACTTCCCTTAAGCTTATGACCGAATACGGCCAACCAACTTTTAGACTATGTTAGTTCCCGCAAACGGGCTGTGAATCAATGCGGCCAACCAAATTACAGTTTATATTAGTCGGTGACCGAAAACAGCTAAAACGACTTAATGTAAACGCGCCTGTTCGTGTAATTAATTCGAGAATGTTCTCCAACGAGGCTAAATGCTCCCAAGTTTAGTTATCTTACAAGATCTCACTGATTACACGCGTCACAGTTTTACGAATTGTGGTTTAAGTTAAGACTGGCAAAAGCTACTTTCCCATTATTATAAGTAACATACTTTTAATTTCCATGAATTAATACATGCACAACATACCTCCAACTGGAGGAATAAGTGCGGTACCTGCCCAGTAGAAAGAATCCATGAATTTACGGAAAGGATGTGAGCAAAGGCCCATATGAATAAGCCGACATCAACTAATTACAGGTTCTCAAGTATGAGTCAATCTATGCTTATGAGCGGTCTATAATATTGATTGAACGATACTTGAGAACGTGTTCGTAGCTGATGACGGTTTGTTAATACAGCAGGGTGACCGCGTATCTCTGACAGCTACAGCGTAACGATCGCAATCACCTCTGATTGGATAACACTCTTCCACAACTATTGGACAAAATCCATTGACGCAGCAAGAATACCAAAAATTCAGCCAATCACAACAATTGATACTGTAACAATGATTGATGCAGAAGATACGCGGTCGCCCTGCTGGCCTAAGTTGCTTTGTCGTATTATCTATACTTAATATTATAAATGCGAAAGTTTGGATGGATGGATGGATGTTTGTTACTCAATCACGTAAGAACGATTGAACGGACCTGGATGAAATTTGGCACAGAGATAGATTATGGTCTGGAATAACACATAGGCTACTTTTTGTCCCGGAAAATTAAAGAGTTCCCGCGGGAACCAAATAACCCTCATTCCAGGCGGACGAAGGCGCCGGCATCAGCTAGTAAATAATAAATATTAATGTAACCAGGGTAAAATACAGTAGGTAAATGGGTAGGTTCTAGACATCATGTAGTTCATCAATTATCATGTGATGAATATTGATGAATTACAAGTACAAGTACTAGTACAATTACAAGTTATAGGAGCATGCCCGGGAATCGAACACGAGATCCCGTATGGAAAGTTAGGTGACTAAACCACTACTAGGCTATCACTGCTCAACCAACAAGCAAGCAAGGAATATTGTAATAATTGTTAAATTACGTCTCTACTGAAATCAGAACGTCTAACTAGTTCTATGTTCATAACATCTAGAAGTTTCGCTGTAACTTTGATACTCACATTAAACATAGTGTAGCAGCAGATTGAATTCCGCGGGTGTCACCTGCACCCATATGAGCTCGCTGTTACCGCCGCTTGAATCCGACCCCACACGCACTGGGGTTTCTCCGATTTATTTAAGACTAGATCATGATCAAGAATATTCTCCAAACTCTGCATCATATGGACTTTCATAATAATTGGTAAATAATAAAACCAGTGATTATTTCACTCAATACTCTATTTATTTATGATATGCAGGACATACAGGTGTCTCAATATGTTACGTCATGTTTTGAATCTGCCACCGGTTCGGAAAGGAGGTTCTACTTAGAAAAGCCGGCAAGAAAATCAGCAATTGCTATTTTTAAAAAAAATGTAGGTATATAAAATTAACAGTAGCATTTTTATATTATGCTGTGGGGCGCTGGCCCCAAAGTCGATTGCTTATTATCAATGGGATGTGTGTTATACTTAAAAAAGGTTGATTACAATTAGGTCCTCATGCAAAAGTATCTGTCTATCCGTCTTGCTGTCCGCTCGTCTGTAATTATTTGACAACCTTTCCACTTAATTTATTTTGATGAAATTTTGTACGAATATAGCACGTACGGAGAATTACATAGGTCACTTTTTATCCCGGTAAATATAGTGTTCCCAAATTATTTTTAAATGTTGCCTGATGGAGATTGCTCTGTATGTAATAAGGACGCCTTTGCATATGTAGTTTTTAGATATCTGTACTCTTATAGTAAGGGTTTATTGAAAATAATACAATAGAACTTAATGCTAGCTAGCCTAACCTAATTACTATATAAACCATGCCTGTATTTCCGCGCTGAACAGCCAGGCTGATTCTTTGCGCAAAAAATGAGCCAGCCCTTCTGTCACCAGATGAGGCAAGTACTCTTTGTATTTTTTCATGTATGCAATAAAGTATTCATCTATCGACTTTAAAAAACCTTAATCAACGCGGATCCTCTACACTCCGGCCTAGACCAGTGGCGAACGCATACCTATTATGTGAAAAAACATAGCTCATTATTAATTAAATTTTAAATATCCTAGAAAGCTTTTTTCTCGCTAGTACCTACTAATTTTTGCAGTGTATTTTCCCAGACACCTTTTGAAATTAATTATTATCATAAACTAAAGCCTTTTGTCTCCTCGCCGTAGTGCGCTCGACCCCTTCCCCGCTTTCTTTAAAGCAGACCCCAAAGCTTCTCGGAGGCAGTCGTTTGTATAAAACTTTGCTCGTATTATTTCCCGTTTGCTTCCTAGTCTGGGGTCCCGCCGCATAAAAACTTACCTCATTTAAAATACAAGGAACTGGCACATAGTCTTTGTCAGTCAATCGATATTCATTAATTATTCCATTTAGGTATACTATTAATCAATATTTATTAAATTTCCACTAAGTTTTTTATCGGACCCAGTGACACCGTCGCTACTTTTATATGAAAAATAAAATTAAAAAAAAAACAACTGAACAAGCATATAAATTAGTTCCAATTTTGGCCACCGGGCCAGATAATTTTGTGGGACTATACTTTCAATATATTCTATGTTGTTCAAGTATCTAGTGAGGTAAGTTTTTATGCAGCGGGAGCCTGGACTATCCCGGTATATTCCGCTGTAATGTGCGGCTGACAGGCCATCCGGGAGGCCATTAGTGCCACACTTTAATAAATATCATTTCCTATCTCCTTTTGTCCTTTGTCTTTGCAAGAGTAATAGAATCGATATTGCATTAAAGGAACTCGATTCTATTAATTTTTATGCTGATAAAAGTACTTTGACAAGAAAGTTAATTTAATAAAATATGTTGCAGGAATATTTTTCCGATTCTATAAGAGTTTCTAGCACTTCTAGTTGAGCTTATATCCTTCTCCGAGATGCAACCTATCTATTTACCAGAATGCGTCTAAATCGGTTGATTATATGGGCTGTGAAAGCATAGATATACATTTGTAGACACACTTTCTCATACTAGATGATGCCCGCGACTTCGTCCGCGTGGACTAAGTTTTTCGATTCCCGCGGGAACCCCTTTCCGTATAAAAAGTAGCTTAAGTCCTTACCCGGGATACAAACTATCTAACTGAACGAAATTTCAACAAAATGGGTTGAACAGGTGGGCCGTGAAAGCGTAGCAGATAGACAGATAGACACACTTTCACATTTATAATATTAGTATGGATAATTAGCATGGATTAAACTTTTTATTCCGTAGTGATTGATTGTTTTGTTTTCAAGGGATAGTGTAACGTACATACACGTTGTGTTAGTGTACATTATAAGTACGTACAGATCCGATTTTAATTCCTGTTACAATAACAAGTCATAATTTAAAAAATTTAAAACACGACTGCCCTGCCCAAAAATGAACTAAAAAGTTTAAAATCTAAATTAATCTAGTTAATAGAATCACATTTTTATTAAACGATATTTTTTTGTGAATCACTGGATATTGATCTATGGTGTTATATATTTTTGGAATCTACTCATCATTTTCAAGATGATGATTATATAGTTAATCTTATTTTCGATTTTTTTTTCAACTTTAGTCCTTAATGTGGGACCATGGTCACTCCATAATTATTTTTTTTAAATTTACTAGCCTTTGTCACCCGGAATAAGCTACGGATTCTAGCAATACCTCATTTATCAAAATCGGATCAGGCGTATAGAAGTTATGGTGAAATATACAAACTCGCATACATACATACATACATGAACCCTGAAAACTATATACTCCTTTTTTCAGGCAGTCGTAAAGTCGGGGCCCGCTAGCGGTGGAGTTGGTTTAAAAGTTAAAATAGCTAACAGCTCATGATGTATCGCTGGCCGCTATCTCGGTGATGGATTGATCTACTGCGCATTTTGCTGTAGCCAATTCGGATACCTGTTGTTGAGCTTGTTTATTGGTAAAACTTTACGAATCTACTACAAGTTAGCCCTTTACTGCGATCTCACCTTATGGTAAGTGATGATGCAGTCTAAGATGGTAGCGGGCTAACCTGTTAGGGGCATGGCAGTTATATTAACCCATACCTTTAATCGGTTTCTACACGGCATCGTACTGGAACGCTAAATCGCTTGGTGGCACGTCTTTGTCGGTTTGTTTATGTTTTTGGTACTTAATTCGATGTTAAGTCAGCGCTTGACTGCAATATAAGTATCTTTGAAGATTTCCATGGCGCAGTGGTGAGTGCTGCAGTCTTACGGGCTCTGGGTACGATCCCCGGTATGTTTAATTTGGAAATTCATAATTTCTTAATTTTCTCAAGTTTGGTCTGGTCGGCTTCGGCCGGCTGCGAACGGATGTGTTTTTAGTATAACTTATACTATAGGGTTATAGTCTACTACCATATTTGACTGCATCACCTTCCCCCAGGTAAAAAGGTACTTACGGGTTAACTATCTACCTACCTACCTAAACTATCTTCTAATGCTCCTATCTATTGCTTTTTTGCTCTATCTACGTCATAAACTGACTTGGAAATTGAATCTTTATCATCTCAATCTATAATATTATTATGGATAATTGTTTGAGCACGGATTTATTTCAGAATAAACGTAGATACCCCAATGAATTGTAAATTATCTTATTGTGTGTGGAAAGCTACTATGGTTTTGTGGTTTGTTGGATATGGTATTTAACTAACAGAACTTGTAACTACTGCTCTTGAATATTTCAACAGTTTTATAAGCGTATTTCGTAGTTTTTGCCGAATAAAATCTAAAATTCCTAGTTTGCTTTTAGAAATGTCTACAAAACGCAGCTATTTGCACTGTAACCAAGCGAAATGATTTATAAATTTTCAGGATATAAAAGAATATCTAATGGTTTATATATTTAGTTCAGTTTGAAACGTGTGGTATGCTATTTTTTAAAGTAAAGCTTCACAAAAATTTTCATTGCTTACCCGTTGGCAAGTTTTGCTAAAATATACTCGAAAGTTTTTATGTAATTAAGTACTTACGTAAGTAACTTACACCTATAGCATTTACAAACTTCACGTGACCTAAAAGCCTGTTAACATATCGTACTCGTGTTAGCGACTGCCGTGATTAAAACTTTCTGGTTTATGACTGCAATTAGGTACACTTGCAAGTTTGGTCTCCGCACTTCGCAAGCGTGTTGGACTATGAGCTAAACCCTCCTAGCCGACTACAGAGCACGGTTCTCAGAATAAGAAGATTCCCAAACCGACTGAATCTAACCACAAGACTATCGCGAGTTTTTATACTAGAAAATATGTGAAGTCTAACTACTCAAAGTTTCTACATGACATCATAATGGAACGCGGCAACGTGAGAAATTTTGAAAAGACTTTCCTCGGATAAAAATGAAATGTTCCCATAAGTATTTCCAGCTATTTCTAGATTGAACGGACAAAATTGCGCGGAAAGAGATTTTAAAGAGTCCCTATAAAAGAATTTGTAACGTTTTATGAATACAGAAGTCGCGATCACAGAGATAATATTATCGAGGCGAAGATCTTTTGAATTGAGTTTGAACTTTAATAATAAAATGATATTATCTAGTCGAAGTGTCGAACTGGCATTTAAGAAAGAAGCTATATGTCCTTGTCCTTACTTACAATATTATAAATGTGAACCAGTGTTTGTTTTTATGTTTTCACCGCCCATCTGTTCGATTTGGACGGTTACAGAGATAAGTTGCATCCCGGGCAAGCCTGGAAAGCAAGCAAGCCGTAAAATCAAAGCGTAACTGATAATGATAAGTTATATTTGAACCAAAGAACAAGAAGCTTCATACGCTATAGGTAATCTGCGATAACAGAAAGGGGTACAACCTGCGGCACGTTCAGCATGCGATATGCACCGCTTAACCTTCGCTTCTAAACATGCAGAATAATATAGCGAGCCATCATGCAAGCATCAACAATGCACAATTTTGAAGAAAATGGATAGTGCCTATAAAAAAATAAATTATTTTTTACTGATTGTTAAATAGATGGTCCCAAAATACCCAAAATTCACAACCTTCGTTACTTTTAAGTTTTAAAGCTACCTTACTTACGTCGCCTACGTTGTGAAAGTCATGACACAAAGTAACGCCAGCTTCTATGCAACGGCTATATTTGAGTTTAATACCTATTTGTCAAATATTTATATTTTGTTTTGATGTGGTTAAGAATTCAGATTGAAACGAGTCTGTTCTTAATTCGATACGCGCGTAGTCTCGTAGAAGAGATAGACTGAACAAAAGCCGCGGCTGAAGAACTCTGAAACTGTCGTAAAATAGCAAGATAATGTGCGCTGATGTCACAAACGTCTTAGCGGTCGAAAGAAACTCGCTTCTTTTAAGAACTTTACTTTTTCTCTTACTATTTGTTGCTCTAATAATATGAATATAGATTTTTTTTTTTTTTTTATCCACTACAACTTAGCCCTTGACTGCGATCTCACCTGATTGTAAGTGATGATGCAGTCTAAGATGGTAGCGGGCTAACCTGTTAGGGGCATGGCAGTTATATTAAACCCATACCCCTATTCGGTTTCTACACGGCATCGTACCGGAACGCTGAACCGCTTGGCGGCACGTCTTTGCCGGTAGGGTGGTAACTAGTCACGGCCGAAACCTCCCACCAGGCCAGACCAGGGAAAATTCAGAAATTATAAATTTCCAAATTGACCCTGCCGGGGATCGAACCCGGAACCTCCGCACGTTAAGACAACAGCGCTACACACTGCGCCACGGAGGTCGTCAAACTATTGTTAGTTTTCACGCTAAAATTTCAAAAACAATTATTCTAGATTTTTCGCATGGATGGGATATAAGAAAAAGACCTGATGAGAGAGTACAGGCTACTTTTTAAATGGAAAAAATCAGAGTTCTCATCAGATATTTAAAACTTAATCCACGCGGACAAAGTAGCGGACATTATCTTCCATACTTATTACTATATTTTACAATATATAATATTATAAATGCAAAAGTGTGTCTGTCTGACTGTCCATCTGTATGTTTCCTACGTTTTCATGGCCCATCTATTCAACAGATTTTGATGAAATTTGGTACAGAGATAGGTGGCTTCCCGGAAAAATAAAGTGTTAAGTGGAAATCCAAAAAGTAATCGCGGGCATCATCTAGTAAATAACATTCGTACAATAGGTCACGTTTTAAAAAATAGTAATGCTTTTTCTGACAAATTAAGATTTAATTCTAAAAATTTATTGTAGGTCTCATCAAAGGAGTAACCATTATAATTCCTCTTTTGAAGTAGTAACCTTTTGATAAACTCCGCAGAATACAATATAGTCAACTTTTAAACTCAAGCCAGAGCCAACATATGCTTTTTTTTGTTTTGACTCTGACAAGTGTCAATATAATTCCTCCAATCAGTAAGAAAGAAAGAAGTGAAAGACGAGATAAAATAGAGAAAGAAACTTCGAGTTCCATTAGTAGCGACCTGTTTATACCATCCAGTACCAAATCCGCGGATAATGGTCTTAAAAAGAGACAAAAGGTTATAATTCCCGAAACTCGGTAGCCTCCGTACATAATACATTTTTCGTGGAGCTTATCTTTAGGATGGACCGCTAATACCCCCGTACTAACGAGCCGGTATGGGATAATGAAAGAAAAGGATGCTGCTTTCTGAGCCTTTTATGTTTTCCGTGAGGCTTGTACGGGTCCCATTATGCGAATGGAAAGACAATGCTGAATTATTGCTACTGGGTTTTGTTTTTAAAACCATAACTGTCGCCTCACCTGACTGTAAGCGAGAATTACACAATATAAATCTATAATATCTATACTATAACATTATAAATGCGAAAGTTTGTATGGATGGATGTTTTTACTTGATCACGTCAGAACAGCTGAACGGATCTGCATGAAATTTGACACAAAGATAGATTAAATAACAGATTATAATCTGAAATAACACAAGCTACTTTTTATCCCGGAAAGTTAAAGAGTTCCCGCGGGCACTAATAACCTGAATCGTGAAAGTGTAGTAGCGAAAGTGACAATAGGCGCGGCAATTATAATAGTGATCAAACCCGGGTCCTTTCAAAGTATGCCTCTAAAGTTAACATAAATAAAACTTTGTTGCTAAATTTTCGCACCATTGAACTAGAGCAGCTAGCTTGAGAGAGGGAGTCAAAATTAATATGTACAAAGCT
Source organism: Erebia palarica (assembly GCA_964035005.1). Taxonomy (NCBI): domain Eukaryota; kingdom Metazoa; phylum Arthropoda; class Insecta; order Lepidoptera; family Nymphalidae; genus Erebia; species Erebia palarica. The sequence continues at coordinate 19,147,423 of OZ035989.1, forward strand.
TTAGTATTAGGATAGGAATGTATTATGATCACGTATTCAATATTAGCAGCGAGCGCGAAGATCAAAGACGCGTCGCGTGCAATATGCGAGTACGCCGACAGTGCCGAGTTAGCGGCCGATTCATATGAGTTCGCCTTTGAATACATCTCGCGATAGTAACACATTATTACTAGCTATTATCACCGCGTAAGTATGTATTTATACAGTGGGTCAACGCCCATACAAATGAGTAGGTAATGACAGACTCGGCTCTGGACAGTTGTAATGAAACACCTAGAGATACGGTACTCTCACAACCTGTGGTTGAGAGGGGGAAACTGCATACAAATTTGATATTAGAGCACAAAGACAGACAGACAAATTCTTAAAATAAAGGAATTGCGTTGCGATAAGGTGCGATTTGGAATGAATGCTGTGCTCTGCATATTTTGTGGGCTATTAAAATGGCAGCATTCCCTCAAGATCAAAGTGTGTGAAACTTCTGTACGTTACTACTACTCTGTACTATTCTATACTATTATATATTCAGTGATCAGAGGGGAAAAAATCTAAAATTCTGCTAGCTTCCTCAGTCCGATAGACGCCGTTGAATGACTGTTAGGAAAGAATGTATCTCTTTAAACTGTGCTATTACGAACTGCATCTTATTTAAACCTCCCCCTTCCTTTACCTCCCTCAATGTTTAAATTAGAGGTGAATCTTGAGCTTTGTAGGTATGTTACACTTCACACAATTTAGCTGTGTTCTAGTTATAAGAAGCTGATGCTCGCGACTTCGTTTGAACTCTAATTTTCAAGGATAAAAAGTAGCATATGTGTTAATCCAGACTTTAATCTATCTATGTGCCAAATTTCATCCAGATCCGTCCATTCATCCTTCCATCCATCCATATAAGCATCCACACTTTTGCATTTATAATATTAGTCAGTATATATAAACGTGCCTGTCAGAGATCCTTCGGGAAAGAGGCAGTGAGTGAGTGAACCATGACTTTTCAATTTATTGTAAGTAGAATTTTGGCACTGGATCCCACGCCCACCATTATATAAATATATATATCCCAAGAAAACCTTTATCATTATTTGGTTAAAGGAAAATGTTCACGACTTGGAGTAAAGAAGCAACCCTGAACAACATAGCTAGATGTATAGGCTCTAGAGATGCTATACATAGATAATGCTGTGACTGTAGCTGTCCCTACCTACAATTTAAAAGAAATAAAGCATACATGAGTTAGTTAATTTTTAGTGCTTTTCCATTGCTTTTCACGCAAAATATCATACTCCCACCTGCACATTTCAACCTCACAAACGTTTCCCAATCATTCTTCTTTACTGAAATGTATTGCAGATTTCTATGCAACTATCAACAATTGCTGTTAGTAACATAAATATTTAGGAATCCGAGTGTCGCGTCACAAATTGAAAACGTGCTGCGACTGTGTACGCCCGCCGCCATTGTCAACAATTGCCGCTGGCCACTGCCTGGGGTCATACTGTCATAAAGCCATATTGTTTCATTATTGTTTACTTTCGTGTTTTAGATTTATAATTCTTATATTAGGCACGTCAAGGTACATGACATCAAACTGGCATTTTGCATAAGTATAGGTACTATTGCTTGCAGAGTTGGTAGTATGGCCCCTTCGATGGAGTCAGGCTTGAATACTGCCTCAACTTTGATCTAAATAGGTCAAAGTTGAAGCATCTAGAATCCAAGATCCAGCTTTAGTCGTATTTAGTGCGGGCCTAGCATAGCTTTAGGCCTGCGCTAGACCAAATCCTAAGAACTTTTGAATGGAAAATACGACTTTCGTACGATTATACGAATTTGACACATCAAGTTACTATTTTAAATGGTAAAGTCTATATCTGTCTATTTGCCTATCTGTTAAGTTTTACCGTTTCACACTTTAATCGATTTTGATTAAATTGAATACAAAGATAGGTTGCATCCCGAGGATGGACATAGAATACTTTTAATCCCGGAAAAGCAAAGAGTTCCCACGGGATGCTTCAAAAATTTGATAAAATATGACGACCTGCCCGCATTTAGTTAACTATGCGGGTAGGAATAACAAAACTGCGTGAACAGCAACATTTTTTAATTTAAAACATATTATGTGTTTTAAACTTAACAACAACACAAGGAATAAGTGAAGTTTCTCGAATCACAAACACGAGGCATGCGAGTGGGAAAATAATTTGCACAGAGTAGGCTGTTGTAGAGCTAGATTTTATTCGATAATTAAAATGACTTGACTGATCGGATAGTCAGCTGTTGGCGGTTCATTGCACGAGTGCACCAGGCTGTCGGCCAGCAGGGAGAAGTGGCGGATGCTCGTGAGGTGCATTACATCTGTCACTAAAGCCGTCAGTTCGTGATGACCACGACCACTCTGTCAAGAGTGTTACGGCGAAGAAGAAGACCATATTTACTTAGCGCGCATTTTGAAAAAAGCTGCTGATTTGACTAGTTGTCAAATAGCCAAAACTACTCGTATCTAGTATCAACAATCAGCATCAATCGAGTCACCACGGCGAATCCGTGCAGCGCAAGACCGCGGCGCGTGGAAGTCACTATACAAGACTCCCCGCGTTTAATCGCTTATGTACTCGCTGTAATGTACTCGTAATAAATTGTCTATGTTGTAAGTATTCTATGCTCATTGAAGAAATTCGAAACAAAGCGTCAAGTTTCAAAGCAACAGATGTTAAGGCCCGGCTTAATGAAATAAGGAGCGGACCACGCTCGCAAAGGTCCCAGCGTGAGGGCTGCTATATACATAGTCGGGTTGGATCTACTGGGCAGTCCAGTCGTATATATGTAGAACAATCATACTAATAATATAAGTGCGAAAGTGGGTTTGTTGGTTTATTGGTTTGTCCTTCAATCACGCCCCAACGACCAATTGGATCGACGTGATTTTTTTGCATAGGTATAGTTGAGGACCTGGAGAGTGACATATGCTACTTTTTTCCCGGAAAATTAAGGAGTTCCCGTGGAAATTAAAAAAACTTATTCCACTCAGACGAAGTCGCGGGCATCAGCTAGCATTCCTCATAAATACACTACACTACACTTTGTTATTGTAGCCCGCTTATCCGAATACGACTCTCCTAAGAGTATTTCCAATCTTAGTTTTGATATATTGTTTTTATAATAACCGGCTCCGAAGGCGTATTGCGATTTCGATGGCAGGGAAAAAATTAAAATGCAAATTTTGAACTCCCAAATTCGGTCCACCATTCAGTTACCGAACCGAATGCGCCGACAATGTGTATAGCGACCCTGAGGGCTCAAAAGAAAATAACTCCATTACTTTACGTATTCAAAGGGTTTGAAAAATCATATTTCACGTCTCTCTAATCCGACAGAATTTAGCCCATATTACCTTCATTCCTGTTCTGTACCTTATGATGTTAACATTGATTTTCGATTGAAGGTTGGGATAGTATGAGAATATTCTTAATTAATAGATTCATTAGAATACTTCGAATGCGAAGTAAAATATTTTTATTGCGTTACATAGGGTTGCGGTATATAATTTTAAAGATAATTAGGAATAGAGTACAAAAATATATATATTTTTTTAATTTTTCCCCTAAAATTGACGAAATGGGGGGCTTTCAAAGTGGAGATTTTCTAACGTCCAAAATTGACCTCAGAACTCTCAATTTTTTTAAAGGCTGAGCCTGTAACTTGATCAGTTATTTGAATTATATATTACTTGAACAACAATTACTAAAATAAGAATATTATAAGGAAACGAAATTATTTAATTTTTAATGAGCTTCAGTATTTTTAACAGAACTTCACAATGATGTCAATAGGTGGCGCTCTGTAAAAGTTTATTCGTTTCTCCAATAACTCTCTAGCTCTTTTGCTTCTAATGTTAAAAGTTAACTATTACAATATATAGTTAAAACTATCTTATGGATAGCGCGAGGTCCAGTTCGGGGCGAACCACTAGTTTTACTGAAGTATCTAGGTAGCTTTAAGACAGTCATAAAAGTATCGTGCAACATAAATATGGCTATTATGTCTTGTTGTTTCATCCAAGTAGCTTGTATATTGCTCGTACAAGACAATTACGTGAATCGACATAGGTACAAACAAATCAGAAACTGCTGTGTTTATTCTATACACAAACAGACGGCCGCAGCAGCCTCAACAATTTGGCCTCCGGTCCGTAATGTTTACTAACAAAACTACAAACATGTATATACATGATCACAAATCCTTATTACCCTAGTTTAGAGTTCATTTTCTAATTATCGTACGCAATTGTAATTATTATTAGAAATTAAGCCAACATAACTTTTCATTTCTAAACATCTCTATTTTTGGCAAAATAGGGCTCAAAATATGAATTATTGGTTTGGTAAGGAATGTTGTATTAACTTAAGTTTTCAGGTTTAGACCAACTGTTTTCAGATACTTTAAACATCTTTATATTTTGTTTTGAATTGTTTTCAAAACAAAATATAAAGATGTTACAGCAATAGTTTGTTTAGGTTCACTATTCCATGCAAGTAATATATTATGTAACAGTATGTTGTGTGCTTAGGGGTGAAACAAGACGAAGCGAGCGAAGCGAGGGCTGGCATCACCCGAAATCTGAAATCGTATTTCATCCCGTGGCGCATACACCCATATTTGTCATATAATCTGCAAAAATGACCTTGCATATTTAAAGCTAGGATTACACATGTAAGTGAAGGATTATGTAAGTAGCGGACGTAAGTAACTTGCGTAACTAAAATATACTTTGCGACTAACAATACTATAACATTTCGTAAGTTACGTTACTTACTTACTTGAGCAAAAACTCACAAGAGTAATCCTGGCCTAACAGATATTTTCATCAAAATTACATACTTATCTCATAAAATATAAGATACAGTTCTAGAGCACGCTGACAAATTTCCCTTTGCCGTATAAATATAAGGTGACGCGATCCAATATCAGGAGGCCGTCCTATTGGCCGGAACTATGATACCTACTCGACTGCAATTAACATCTCTTCCGCCGCCCCGGGCTGCCGACAAATCACTTTTCAGCCAGCAGATGAGTAGTGATCTATATCAACGGCGAACGGGACATAGAGTAATAACTTGCATTTTTAAATAAAACGGCTATAAGATACCAATATCAGAAGTGGGATCTAAATCGTTTTGTGTGCAGTGTTTGATTAGATATTATTATTTTTAAGATACAATTTATTTACAAATTTTATACAAATACTTTCACTAGGAGTATTGTTCACGCTCAACTTAACCCACCTGGCCAGCGAGGTACTGTCTAAGTAGTGTTTGTTTGTCTTTGGTTGTTACGTTTTTAGATTGATTATTTTGTTTTTTTTTTCACTATTGTAGGTATCTTAAGCAATGTTTCATCCGGTGTAATACATTTTTAACTTAAATTTTTTGAATTAACAAGAATCTAGCTGACAAAATCTATGATACGAATGATTTAAATAAGTACTTATTTAGAGCATTGTAGGCAACATGCCAGAAGACACAGAAAAACAAGCAAAATGGGAAAGAAGGTAGAGTTCAATTGTAAAGTAGGTCAAAAACATAGACGGCTAAAATCATTGACTAACATTCTGCATTATTTTAAAAAAGTGAGCATCTGTTTTATATTCTTTGGCACGTCGAGTAGGGTGACCAAATTAGACGGAGCGGGGACCCTACGCAGGGTAACATCCATAAAATTACTTAGGAGAGGGTTCGGTGGGCAGTTATTGAATCACTATGGAATGCATAGGATATTTTGCACCTCGTGGAACGGTGTCTCAATCAATTTGGGGCCAATTGCGAGATTGAGGGTATAAACTTCTAATTTGGTGATATTTATAACTTAAATATCACCATATTAGATAATTAAAAAAAAAATAAGAATATGAATTCAGAGTTCTCTCTCTAAATGTTTCTCAAAATAATTTCTCAAGGCCTAGGTTTTTGAGCTGTAAGTCGCGTAAAGTGTTAAATACGTTTTCAGTTTAAAAAAATGATTTAGGGCTTAAATCCATACGTACAAAATATATTCCCAAGTTGTTTGAATATTTTTGTATGGTGCATACCGTCCCGCCATTTTAATTTATTTTCGCTATAACCGCCACTCCTAAAACCTTTATTAATTAAAAGCTGGTATATTAATACAAGAAAGTATTTTACTAGAAAAAATCATCTAAAGCGTCAGGTTCCCAAGATATAAACTATCAAAGCTGTGTTGGTGAACATACATCAAGTATCTCTCTGCGTCGTATTCCTCATTATTGAGGGTCGTGACACCTTTCCATTACAAACGAAAAGGTGAACGAATTTGGAGGTTGAACCTCCAAATTCGTTCACCTTTTCTTTGATCCCAACCCTGGTCACCCATCCAGTTACCATCAAGTACCTATACTATAACTTTAAAGACATCGCTTTGCTCGGTGAAAAAAGCTCAGTTTTGAATCGGATTATATTATTTTGTCAGATGGTCGATGTCCGGTCGATTTGTCCGCCATTTTGTCGTAATGGCTTTTGTCCGCCGTATTGGCGCGCAGCGAGCATTCCGGCGCACTCGGCAGCGTTCAAAGGTATTCATTCTTTGACACTTTAAAACATTTTATTCAGTTTTAATGAAAATACAAACCTGTATTTGCCCTAAAATATATTCATTGAAACCTTACTTAGTAACATAATATAGTCATCCATATCGTATTAAAAATTTGAAGTAACAAAATACTAAATTTTGAATAGATCAGAGGCTCAATTGTTAGACAAATAGTAATAATTTGACAGCTTAAAACGTATCCCATCAAAAACATAAATGTAAAATGAGAGCCAAGTTCAAAATTATGATATATATGCCTTGGTTGTTGACTTCAGCGACAAAAGAAGTGAGATCTAAATGGGTGCCAAGTTCAATGGTCAGTCCTGAAATTTATTTATAACAACATATAATATTTTATAACAACTTAAAATATCATTTCTTTGGCTTGGCTAGTTTTCATATACGAATTATAGCGTTCACAAGTTGTACAGCTGTAAGTTCTTATTTTATTCTTCCGAAAATTTGGCTTGCTGGTAGAAACTGTACTTTTAGGTACCTACTTAATAATAATTCGTATATGGAAACCAGCCAAGCCAAAGCCTTAGTCTTCAACATTTTATACTAAGTTATAAGAAGAAATGATATTTTAAGTTGTTATAAAATATTATATGTTGTTATAAATAAATTTCAGGACTGACCATTGAACTTGGCACCCATTTAGATCTCACTTCTTTTGCCGCTGAAGTCAACAACCAAAGCATATATATCACAATTTTGAATTTGGCTCTCATTTCACATTTATGTTTTTGATGGGATATATAAATTGCAGGACTGACCATTGAACTTGGCAACCATTTAGATCTCACTTCTTTTGTCGCTGAAGTCAACAACCAAGGCATATATATCACAATTTTGAACTTGGCTCTCATTTTACATTTATGTTTTTGATGGGATATCATCCCTTTTTGTACAGAAATTATTGAACTCAATCTCAAACTCAAAACATATTTATTCAAAATATGTACCTACAAAGTACACCTTCTGAACGTCATGCTTACAGAGCATAAGACGTGATGGTGATAATTAACCACGATATCTTAAAACTAAAGCTACGAGGGTTCCAAACGTGCCCTGGTCTGAGAAGAGCCCGCAATAAACTCCGCTTTTTTTTTATTATCACCATCTCACAAATATTTGAAATTATTTATATGTACTTATAATATAACATTACATAATCAGCCGCTGTAACAATTCATACCCATGCCTTGCTATCATTCAAATAATCCTTTACACTGTAATAGGACTTTTCTATTAGTTTAGTTTATGTTTTACATTAGTAGGTACTTATTATTCGGTGTAAGGTCAGTGTGTCACCCACCAGTAATTCTATTGTACGACTCATTGTACAAGATAATTAAAGACGAGAATTCTCAAGAAAAATATATAGTGTACCAAGAGTTACACTGACATTGACAGATTACATCTATGGTCAGACTACCTCTACACCACATTTCTACATCTCATCAATTTTGATTGCAAAAGTTCAAAATCAAAAGTTTTTTGTGAAACATTGAAAACAAGCACGGTAAACAGTCGATATCACTAAAACCACTATAAACAATGAATACAAATCACAATGACTGACAGCTTGAACTGACGACTTCAAATACGTTTCTTCTTCTTTTCTGTCAATGACGTTTCGTTGCACAAAATGTATGAATACGAAGGTAAGGTTTTAATGCAACTATATTATTATTCATTATTATTTACATTAAAATAGTAATTATGTGTCATTTTCAATAGTTAAGGAGTTACTACCACCGCTTAAAGCAGTATTGTTTCAAAATAACGGTTGAATGTCACGTACTTTGACGTCCTTAAAATAATGATTATAACACTACAACATAAACGTCAACAATATTAAAATAATACGGCTTTATGCAATGGTAATATGCCTCGTGTCAGAGTTTTGATCTATACCTAGGTAGATCATAAAAATGACGATTTTTGTACGTTTATATCTAACTAACCATTTGAGGTGTGCTTATGAAATTTGGAGCACATATGTATCTCACGGGTCTCAATATATGCGCCAAATTTGACATGTTTATATGAAATAGTTTTTGAGTTATGAGGGGGTCAAAAGTGGCTCCAAATGGTTCGTGTAATATTACACACGGTGCTGCTCGCCAGTTTTTTTTAACTTTGGCTGGACACGCTTCCGCGTGTCTTGATCACTCGAACTGATGTATGAGTTCATACATGCTATTTGACGTTCAGCGATGTATGAACTTAAACAGGTCGAATTATCCGGTTGACAAACGGTTACGATTACGATTACCTTGCACTATCGGAGGGCAGACCTGTGGAAGTCAAGCGCTTTTCACCAACTAGAAAATAGCTGATGCTATTTAAACGACTGAACTGATGTTTTTGAATTATAATTATAGTTTTGGGCACCATGCCCATTAACGATCACTTGGACCGCGTGTATTTTTTGTAAATATAATTAGGAACAATGGCGAAATTGGATCCGCATAATTTAAAAATTAAGGAGGCATCGTTCAAGTACAAGTTTATATTATTTATAATCATATGTTTATATAAAAAAATATTGAGACTCTGAGATACGGGATTCAAAAGAAAGAAATTATTATAATTTATTAAAAAATAAGTCATCTTGCACTAATGGAACGCAATTGACATAGATAGACATTTTGTTGACATGACAACACTTGTCATTATTATTTATTTTTGTAGGGATGTTCCGACACCATCGATGTATCATCGATACCTACTGAAATGAGTATTCTTAATATTGCTATCGTCTTGTGATACTAACACGAGTACTTTAAAAGTATCGATACCTAATCGTATCGATACTTTTTAATTTTTATGTAAATGATTTTATCAGTATCAGTGATCACTACTTATATGTGTATGACACTAGCTGATGCCCGCGACTTCCTTCTCATGGATTTGATTATAAGAGAAAGAAAAAAGCTCTCATAGGAAAAGTAAATAAGTACTTAATGCAAGTGTTAATCAAAGTATATAGAGGAATAAAACGCTTAATGTAAGGAAGATCAGGCTATAGAATGGGAAAACAATCTGAATTATTGGTCAGCGAATCACTTCAACTTGAAATTGATACTCAATTTGTTAAAAGATAGGAAAGATCTAAGCAGATAAGAGTTATTTAGAAATATGGTGTGAGTAGAATTATTGCGGAATTCTCGCAGACATAAGTACCTACCTAATTATTACTAGGCATAAGTACCTACCTACTCATTCATACTAATACTGATACAAATTATTGGTAGAAATAGTTTTTGATTAATAATTTTTAGGTTATATTCTAGTTTTAGGTGTATCTTTTTTCTCCCACAGTTTTAGACTTACTTACTATTTGCTTTTTTCTTAGTTTTGTTACGTTCTACAATTATTACTAAGTTTCCATGATGAACGCTACCCTTTTCAGTGGGTCCCAAAATACATGCATTTTCACCATCCTCCTTTAGATTTTATTTTATTTCTTAGTTTTAATTGGAATAAACCGTTTAGAACCCTCTCGAACAAGTCACCTTTCAAATAAAAACACTAAATCAAAATCGGTTTATCCGCTTAGGAAGTACGGTGCCACATATAGATGCACGCGTTAAACTTATTTGCATAAGCGTCTGGCCCAAGTTACCCCGTTGTTGTAAGCGACAACAGCGACGCTATGAAACGCGACGCGATACGACTCCATAGAAAACAACAAACGTAATTACCTACGCGACAATGTAGGCCACGTGAAGGGTCAACTATACCTACTGTTTGATACTGTCGCGTCGTACTCGTGACGTATCAAATTGCGTTATCGCGTTTGTCGCCCACGTAGGAGAGTAGTTTTAAGATATCGTCGTTAATTATCATCATCACGTCTTATAATTTGAAAATCGCATTCGCGATCTATCTTTTCAACCGATTTTGATGAAATTTGGTAAAGACGTAGGTTGAATCCCGGAGAAGGGGCTACCCACTTTTCCCTATCCCAGAAAATTCAGGAGTTCTCGCGAGAATAAAAAACCTTAATCTACGCGAACGACGTCGCGGGCTTCATCTAGTTTTGAATAAATATACTTTGACTTTGACTTTACTATACGCTATCATGGTAAAGCGATGTGTTTATGAAGGTGAACAGTAGCTGAAAATTGTGTATCCACATCCACCATAACAGAACTACATGGCAAGTCTGCGTCGGCACCGCCAGAGATACCCTCCACTGGGGAAATTCCCCACTTTGATATCCGCCTCATATTCTACGAGCCCTGCATGTGGGATTAACTTCCTTTAGCATTTTTTTCCTTGCATTCGAATAATATTTCTATAGTGTTTCTGATGCGAACCGATAAGGGTTTAAGTAGTGGTTATTTTTTTCGGCTACAAGGAAAGGCTGCTTATAGGAATTTCCTAACGTTGTTCTTTAAAGGTCTAGCACCACTACGGATGTGCGGCACGGCGCGGCATGTAGCGGCAAGTACTCTTTGTATGAGGTTGTACGGTACTGGGCTTTTTATTTATTTTATATTTGTAATTACACACACATATCAGGTTATGACATTATATAAATAAAAATGAAACAGCCAAAATATGTGTAAAAAGTAACGGACGCGTCCCTTAAACTAAGCTTTACACTATTTCCTACTACTAGGCAGAGTGATATTGCTGTTTACAGAAAGAATATAAATAAAAATTCAAAATTCAAATGCTTTTTATTCAAATAAACTTTTACAAGTACTTTTGAATCGTCGAGTGAATCTACCACTGGTTCGGAATGACATTCCTACCTAGAAGAACCAGCAAGATACTCAGCGGTTGCTCTTTTGAAAAAAAATAAATTTACAATTTCATTAATTTGTAGAATACATATGTAACAGCTGTCCTTAGCATTGCTGGAGCGAGTCAAATCGATGCTCCTTTGTCATTTACGTAATCTTCAACAGTAAATACACTTTTGCTTCAGAAGCATACTTTTAATGGACTTCTTAAACTTGTGTAAAGGCAAGTTTGAGATAGATAGTGGAATTTTGTTATAAAATAGAATTCTCATTCCCACGAACGACCTTCGGACCTTCTTGAGGCGGAGCACTGGAGTCACGAGCTTATGGCGGCCTCTAGTTTGCCAGTCATGCAGATCGCATATTTTTTTTATAATTGTGAATGTGCTGTTTCATGAAGATTAAATTACTATAAACATACTGCGAGGCTACTGTTAGAATATCTATTTCATTAAATTTCTCTCTAAGGAATTAGCACGGTTTTAAATTATAAATTTCCCGTATTGCCCTTTTTCGTAATACAATTTTTTTTTGATATCTGCCGCTTTACCCCATAGTAAGATTCCGTAAGACATAATACTATGAAAGTAAGCAAAATATTCAACGTCAGTAAACTGTCGAATCTTTCTGTCAGCGTAAGCAGCAGAGCTGAGTTTACCAGCCAGAATATATCAATGCCCCATTGAAGCTTTGAATCTAAGGTCACCCCCGGGAACACAGTAGCCTCTTCTATTTTTCAAATATCATTATTTACAGTTCAATTTAAGTTTTCTGTGGACTTTAAAAAAAATTCCAACATATCGGTAGATAACGACTGATTTCGTCGCGCAGAGCTCTGGTAGAAACTCACCCTAATCGTAGGTACTATAATATCAAGACACGCGGAAGCGTGTCCAGCCAAAGTTCAAAAAAACTGGCGAGCAGCACCGTGTGTAATATTACACGAACCATTTGGAGCCACTTTTGACCCCCTCATAACTCAAAAACTATTTCACATAAACATGTCAAATTTGGCGCATATATTGAGACCCGTGAGATACATATGTGCTCCAAATTTCATAAGCACACCTCAAATGGTTATTTAGATATAAACGTACAAAAATCGTCATTTTTATGATCAAAGGTATAGATCAAAACTCTGACACGAGGCATGCTACCATTGCTTAAAGCCGTATTATTTTAATATTGTTGACGTTTATGTTGTAGTGTTATAATCATTATTTTAAGGACGTCAAAGTACGTGACATTCAACCGTTAGTTTGAAACAATACTGCTTTAAGCGGTAGTAGTAACTCCTTAACTATTGAAAATGACACATAATTATTATTTTAATGTAAATAATAATGAATAATAATATAGTTGCATTAAAACCTTACCTTCGTATTCATACATTTTGTGCAACGAAACGTCATTGACAGAAAAGAAGAAGAAACGTATTTGAAGTCGTCAGTTCAAGCTGTTAGTCATTGTGATTTGTATTCATTGTTTATAGTGGTTTTAGTGATATCGACTGTTTACCGTGCTTGTTTTCAATGTTTCACTAAAAACTTTTGATTTTGAACTTTTGCAATCAAAATTGATGAGATGTAGAAATGTGGTGTAGAGGTAGTCTGACCATAGATGTAATCTGTCAATGTCAGTGTAACTCTAGGTACACTATATATTTTTCTTCAGAAGAATTCTCGTCTTTAATTATCTTGTACAATGAGTCGTACAATAGAATTACTGGTGGGTGACACACTGACCTTACACCAAATAATAAGTACCTACTAATGTAAAACGTAAACTAAACTAATAGAAAAGTCCTATTACAGTGTAAAGGATTATTTGAACGATAGCAAGGCATGGGTATGAATTGTTACAACGGCTGATTATGTAATGTTATATTATAAGTACATATATATAATTTCAAATATTTGTGAGATGGTGATAATAAAAAAAAAGCGGAGTTTATTGCGGGCTCTTCTCAGACCAGGGCACGTTTGGAACCCTCGTAGCTTTAGTTTTAAGATATCGTAGTTAATTATCACCATCACGTCTTATGCTCTGGAAGCATGACGTTCAGAAGGTGTACTTTGTAGGTACATATTTTGAATAAATATGTTTTGAGTTTGAGATTGAGTTCAATAATTTCTGTACAAAAAGGGATGATATCCCATCAAAAACATAAATGTAAAATGAGAGCCAAGTTCAAAATTGTGATATATATGCCTTGGTTGTTGACTTCAGCGACAAAAGAAGTGAGATCTAAATGGTTGCCAAGTTCAATGGTCAGTCCTGCAATTTATATATCCCATCAAAAACATAAATGTGAAATGAGAGCCAAATTCAAAATTGTGATATATATGCTTTGGTTGTTGACTTCAGCGGCAAAAGAAGTGAGATCTAAATGGGTGCCAAGTTCAATGGTCAGTCCTGAAATTTATTTATAACAACATATAATATTTTATAACAACTTAAAATATCATTTCTTCTTATAACTTAGTATAAAATGTTGAAGACTAAGGCTTTGGCTTGGCTAGTTTCCATATACGAATTATTATTAAGTAGGTACCTAAAAGTACGGTTTCTACCAGCAAGCCAAATTTTCGGAAGAATAAAATAAGAACTTACAGCTTTACAACTTGTGAACGCTATAATTCGTATATGAAAACTAGCCAAGCCAAAGCCTTAGTCTTCAACATTTTATACTAAGTTATAAGAAGAAATGATATTTTAAGTTGTTATAAAATATTATATGTTGTTATAAATAAATTTCAGGACTGACCATTGAACTTGGCACCCATTTAGATCTCACTTCTTTTGTCGCTGAAGTCAACAACCAAGGCATATATATCACAATTTTGAATTTGGCTCTCATTTCACATTTATGTTTTTGATGGGATATATAAATTGCAGGACTGACCATTGAACTTGGCACCCATTTAGATCTCACTTCTTTTGTCGCTGAAGTCAACAACCAAGGCATATATATCACAATTTTGAACTTGGCTCTCATTTTACATTTATGTTTTTGATGGGATAAAGGTACTACAGTATTATTAAATAATTATGTATGGGGGCAGATCCATGCAAACAATATTCTTAATACCATCACATCACTAGAATAAGATATGTCTAGTAACCAACTTACTAGACATAGCCAATGAGTTTTATCATCACGTATTCAATATTAGTAACGGAGCAGGCTTCAAAGGTCCGCGCTATGTGGCCAATATGTCGAACTTGCGATTCGATTCTTCGGATATCCCTTTGAATACATCTGTAGGCATTTCTGTCGAGAATCGCGGTATAAATATTTTCTAGCTTTACCTCTATTGCCTAGTAGTTATCATGTTTGACTGCGGTAGACGAGGTCCTGGGTTTGATTAACGGATCGGGCCAAAATAGACATTGTGATTTTCTGACTAGAAATCTCAGTACCAGGCCGTAGTAAGGAATTTGGCGATGTTTCATCCCTGGAGAGCATATTAAGCTGTCGGTCTTGCGCCTGATCCTTCGACGGTTGCGTCGGATTGCCGTTCCATCGAACTATGAGAGTAAGGTACTAAATAGAGCACCTGTGTTTGAACGCATTAATGACGTCTCTATAATTTATAAATTGAGCCCCGTGCTTGAAATGAATTCAGGAATATATAGTGAATAGGGTAGAATGATAGAATCTATTGTCACTTCATTGCATTGAACTCGAACAATATGTTCCATTTAATTAGCAAAAATTATTGCACGCCATTTGAATCCATATTACGTTATGGATAATTAAATTGACAACAACTTAAGTCTTTAACAAAAATTGGTTGAAATATGAAAATACATAATTAATCCAGTAAATAATAATTAAGTGAAAAAATAGTCCGTTGTTTTCCTCATGTCCTAGAATATCTTGTAACTTAATGTCTATTGTCTGAATGCATCTGTTTATTGGTTGAGAATTAAGATTAAAGTTTCGTGTGATTAATATGGTATGTAATTTTAAGCACCACTTCGGTTCTATAGAACAATCACGTCTACGGTAATAGTGCAGGAATCAATATAAAACGGTTAGTGTTATGAACTGAAATGCAATCAGAACCAGCAACTGTTTACAGCGAGAAGGTGGCAAATACTACCTACCCTTAGTATGAGTTGATATAATTGTATCATATCTCGTTCATGTTAATAGATTAATCAAAAATCTATCTTCCAGATCAAAGTCCGGCCCGCAGCGGTATTTATTCGACGCGACATCAAAAGTATTCAGTGCTATCAGCTTTTAATAAAAGAAAGAAATAAATCGTATTCGGGGATATTACAAGTGCAAGAAATAACTAAAAATAAAATAAGACATTACAAAGAACAAAAAACGTGAAAAGTGACTTTATCCCCATAATGGTCTTCGCTCAGCATGTGCTATATTATCTTTTGGGATATAGCGCTGATCTTCCAAGAAGCCAATATGGTTGGACGGACGAAAAATTTGACTTTACAATTGTACGTCCTTTATTTTCTATTTCCATGCTCTTATAGACCGTTGGAACGGCAATTCACCATGATTGGGTGGCCAACGGCTTTATACGACGCTATAACACCACCAATGGCACCAACATTCTAACAAGTTGGAGATGACAATTTATTAGTAAGAATACAGTAATTTTTTATAGCTCCCTGTTTTCAACTCGTTCATTCAGTAATATCGATTTCATCTGGAGGCGCTGAATGACAACCTATAGACGAAATCGAGTCATTTATAATCAGATTCATTTCTTCTAAATTTCATCTAACCCATCAACTATGATAGGTTAGATGAAATTAGAAGAACTATATTGGGATGTGCGAACTCGTCCTAGCCCCACCGAGCGTGGCGCGGCACGTTTTCAATTTGTGAGGCGACACTCTATTTGCTAAATATTAATATTTTTGATGCGACCCAGTTGCAACGTGCGTTATGAGAACTACGGTCAGCAAAACGTGAAATTTTCCGGAATTATATTTATAAAATTCTAATAAATAATGCGTACCGGCAAGCGTAGTGTAGGACGACATCCAGCTCGCTGGTCCGATGACCTAAAGAAGGTGGCGAGAAGCGGGTAGATGAGGAAGGCGGAGGACCGTGTTTGGTGGCGCGCTCTCGAAAAGGCCTATGTCCAGCAGTGGATGCATACACGCTGATGGATGGATGGATGGATGGAATAAAATAATAAACAATATCGAAAAACTTTAGCTTCTCGATAAGCTTTATGTAGTTTTTAATTTGAAGATCTATAAATTTTGTATTCAAAAAATTTACCGCAAAATCAATATTTTTTCAATTTGAATGGAGTAATTATTATATCTACTTTTGATTCTATGATCCTTTGCCATTGATTCCATTGCCCTAGAAACGTAAGTATTTACTTTGCAAAAACGGCGGTACGTCAAGTCCTCCCAACCCAATGTTCACGTGCTTCTTATTTTGTTTCATTTTATACATAATAGTCCGCTAACCCGCATTTGAGCAGCGTGGTGGGTCTAAGTTCTAATTATCTCTCGTGTGGAGGCCTGTGCCCAGCTGTGGGAAATTAAGCGGTGGTCGATACCCAATGTCAATGCCCCTATCTCTAACGGTTCTACTCCATTACGTCTCTTTGTGCTGCCCCTCTAAGCTTGGTACTCTACTGTATTGCTCTACGAATTTTATTTTAGTGCATTATCCATTGCAGAGTTCAACACACGTTGTGATTCCTCGAGTACCTACTCCTATTAATCCTTATATTTTTTACTAGATGATGCCCGCGATACTCTTAATTTTTCCGGGATAAAATCTATCTCTGTACCAAATTAAATCAAAACCGGTTGAGTAGTTGGGCCGTGAAAGTGTACAAACAGACAGAAAAACAGACAGACACACTTTAGCATTTATAATATTAGTATGGATATGGAAGTATGGATATCACTGGCTTCTCCAACGGACTTAATGTTCGGTTTTTGCTGTCTGTACATAGTACGGATACTGGTAGCGCTAGATTGATTCAGCGTAATTGAAATTGTAGCCCATAGATTTTATTCATATTTGTGTATCATCAACAACAACTAGATAGCAGCTATACAAATAATACCTAAAAGTAGCGAACGGCAAAATCTATTAACTTTCGAAGTCCAATATAGGACGGAGTTCCGTTAGACCTGAGAAATAACACATTATCCATAAAAAAGCGCCGAAAAAATCACGTTTCTTATATGGGGTCCCCCATACAAGAACGTGATTTTTTTTTAAATTAAACGAAATTTTTATTATTTGTTGTTATAGCGGCCACAATTAAAAAACCTTAATCCACGCGTACGCAGTCGCGGGCGTTATCTAGTTCCTACCTATGCTTGAATGAAACAATGGGGCTGATTCTGTAGTGCACAATCTCTAAACTAAACTAAAATTAGAGCATTATAAATATTGCTAACCCTTTCATAATACTCCCTACGGAAAGGGACAGAACTAGATTTAAAGCTGCCATTTTAGTTTAGTTTAGAGATGTTACATTACAGAATCGGCACCATTATGCCTCTAATTTGATTCGAAAGCACTCGAAATAAGTATCTTTCGATTTTTACTTCGAATTTCCTGTAGACCGTATTCCACCTCCCTGCGGAAAGTAGAAAACCATGTCAAATTAAAAAGTTGTTTTAACAAATTAAATATTCAAAAGTGCTCTAAAGTATAAACTAACATATATAGAGGTGAGGACGCCGCAAGCAACCCGTTGTACATTAATGATTAGCTTCTAATAGCTTATCCCTAAACAATACAACACATTACAGATTCCCTGCCGGGTACCATAATGTTTACGCACCCTCAACCCGACACAATCTATGGAATGCTAATTTTATTATGTCAATATCCATACTAATATTATAAATGCGAAAGTGTTTCTGTCTGTCTGTCTGCTACGCCCATCTGTTCAACCGATTTCGATTAAATTTGGTATAGGGATAGTTTGTATCCCGGGGAAGGACATAGGCTACTTTTTATCCCGGAAAATTAAAGAGTTCCCGCGGGAATCAAAAACCCATAATCCACGCGGACGAAGTCCCGGGTATCATCTGGTTATAAATACGAAAGTGTGTTGCTTGTAAGTTTGTATTTAAACTTCGCAAGAGTGCAACGGGATAGCATTATTCGCAGGGATATATTGTATAAAATAAGACCAAGACAGCGATATAGGCCTTTATTAATACTTAAATAATTTTTATGTCAGAAAGTTGAGTACCAATGGATTGTTAAAAAGCAAAATCGCAGATAAAGTTTCGGACTTCATCTATAATTTTATAGCTTGTGAAAGCTAACAATACAATTTTATTTAATAAATGGTACAATTTGGTTTAATTTCCCCAAAGTGATAGGACGACCCCGACGAATAGCGCCATCTAGCGCAGTGATGAGTGCTAAGATCGTAAAGTGGGTAATGGTTGCCAATCTCTGATAGATGGTATTAAAAGAAAAAATAATGGCGATCATCGGGACTGCCGATAGAAGTGAAAACAATTTTTTTTGTTTTTTTCATGTCGCTGTTCGCGAGCATGTCGGTCACGCGAATCTACATTTTTACCCCCTACCAAAAAGTGCTCAACGCGTCTAGAATAGTTTTCACTTCAAAAGAAAAGGATGATGATTTCATTAGTTTCAATATCAGAATGCTAGAATGTAACTTACTGTTTGTTTCATAATAAATTTGTGTTGACCTATGGTGTTGACATGATAACTTGATAAGTTTAACTGCATCATCAAAACACAAATATAAAGTAAGTAGATGATTAAATTAAAATAATCCTTGTTACATTTAGTTCGCGAAGTGAGTTAATGCAAAGTACTAAAGCGGGATTTAAATGATCTCATCTTATAAAATTACGATGTTTTCGACGCCACCGAGAGAGCGATTCGGAAAAATGTTTGCATAAGCTAATAAGGCTGACGACTGAAAATCGCTTTCATAACATTAGAGCTGAATAAAATCACGATTCACTGCCATTTAAGAGTCAAATAATACTAGACTGAGAGCTGGTGGACAATAACAAAGCTAGCTTTGCCGGCTAGCTCCAGAGGTAGACAGGGTAAGATAAGTTAATTAAAAAATATTTCGGAAAAAAACCGACTTAAGAAAAAATGAAAAAAGGTCCTAGGGTATTATTAGCTTAGCTACTAATTGGCGAAAAAAAATTTAAAATCGGTTAATAACTGAGACTTGTAGGTTATCCCTTTAAATTTAGAATTTTAGAAAAAAGGTTATTTCCGTATATTAAAAGTGATGTAGCTTCTATGATTATTGACCGATCGTCATGGTAATGGTGTTAAAAGATGCGGATGCAGGCGAGAAGTGCATTCGAGTTAGAATTTTGAAAATCGGTTAGTAAATTGTGAAGAAGAGATTTTTATTTTTATAACCTTAGTTTTTTTAGTAAGTTTTTGTATTCATTTTCAATGCTCCAATTCTTGCGGGGACTGCGAAATCTCTGATTTTTTTAAGTTATTGGAGAATGTTGTTATTACTACACGTGAATACACAGGTGTTCACAATTTTAACTTGTAAAAGGATTTCAAATATTCAAAGAAATAATAGCGTGTGTAGGTAGGTATGGATGGCATTTCCTAAAGGGAAGCCGATGGATATCGTGGTTTATGGACACTTCGCCACTTCGTCTGTACCAAACGTAAAAATCGTTTAAATGAGGAAAGGAACAATATATTTGATTTCGACGTTAAGCTCTTGTACTTTTAGTATTCCGTATCCGTATGCATAAATGGACCTCATTTGAGAATGTTACAACAATGGCAAATTCTCCCCAGACAAGGGATTCTTTATTTTCCCAACTCCGGCTCTGTTCCGCCTCCAATTTAACTTGCAAATGCAGAGTTCTTTATGAATTTACCGCGACCGTAGGAGAGAGGTCCCGCTAAATCAGACTCGTGCAAATATTTGTTGGACGAATTTTATTCTACTTAGTTTTTACACTCTTTATAATTCAGCTTTCCTCTAACTTCGCAATTTAACCACAGTCTAAGGAGATATTCGTTATTTTCTAGACGTCTAGACAGAGCAACGCGGGGTGACCGGGGCAAGATGTGAATTTTATCTTCAAGTTGTAAGAATTTTCAGTACAAAGTTCAGTAATTCTAAAACGAAGATAGTATGCAGCTTGGTATATAAGAAGGTGTTGGTAGCAGTAGTAGGTGAGCCTGTGGTCTGCAACTCGTACTAACATTGATTCACTGTAAGGATAACAGTAGTTGGGTATTTGACAACTAGTTAAATCAGTAACTTTTTTCAACGTCAAATATTATCTTTTTTTTATGAAATACTGAATTGTGACGTTATCTAAAAAAAAAAACTTGTTTTAGGAAATTCAAAAAATGAAAATGACCACTAAAAATAGTTGACTAAAAATAGACTAGTTGTCAAATTTGTACTTATGCTGTAATGCAACTATGTATAAGTAAGGTAAGGGAATTTAACAACGGCGATCTCAAGCGAGTAACTGGGAGCATCTGAAAGCAAGCGGCACAAGACCGTGTCCTGCGGATTTCCATGCAGAAGACCTTCGTCCAGCTGTGGACGTATACCGGTTTAGATGACGATGATTTTGTCGAAGTTTGGTCGTACATGTCTTAGTGATCTAATCATATTAACAGTCACCCAGTTAGGACATGCTTTCCTGGCTAAAGGAAAAGGACATGTAAGTTTAAGCATCCTTTGTGTTTAAAATTATAAGTAGCTATAAACTAAGTGTCCACCCAACTGCTTGCGCTATTCCTGAGGCGAGCGAAGTTGCTCGGAAAGAGATTTTAAAAGTTTGCCCATAAAAGAATTTGTAGCGTTTTATGAACACCGAGGTTGCGATTATCGGAATCATGCTTGGCAAAAATAGTAGAAGCTAAGTAATAAAAAAAGCTATTACAAAAAAAGTTTATTCTCTTTACGTGTGGAACAGTGAGAACTTTATTGTGACAATAATTGCGTCTTTCTACACGTATAGTACGCACTCCAGTTGAATGCAGCTGGGGCTGAGGTAACGGGCGGGAGCATCTCCCTCCCCCGTCCGCCCTTACCCCCGCGGATAGTGTTGTCAAGTGCTGTCTTTGACATCTATCGTACGATATACATACGTATACGGAGTGATTCAAGTTATTATGTTAAAGTTGTTAAAACCGTTTATGTTCACATTAGCGCTGTGATATCAACATTAACGTATCATATCCGTTACAGTTGGAACAATTGTTTTCTTGCTCATACTACCTAGGTTATGTAAGTTGACATTTCCTAGATAATACGGAGTAGACGGATACGGATAATACGGTAACGGTAACGGTTTCGTAGTTTGATTTGATAATCATATCATATGTTATTATTGGATTTTTCAATAATATGATTGACTTTATCATTAACTTTTAAATGAAAAGTTTGATGTTATTCAGGTATGATGATGGCACTAATTAATTTAGGTTGTTGTCAAACCGACTTCCTTTCTGAAAATCGTTTTCAATATTGTGGGCTTGTTGGTCATGTTTGGTGTGTGAGACGACTTTTTTTTTACTAAAAATGATTAAAATATAATCCTTAACTCTAAGGCATTAAAGTTTAATTTCAAATGTAGTATATTTATATGTTCGCGAGCATGTCAGTCACGTTCACGCGAATCTATATTTTTACCCCCTACTAAAAAGTGCTCTACGCGCCTGCAGAAGTTTTACACTTCAACATAAATTACCAAAAAGTGCTCAACGCGCCTAAAGAGGTTTTCACTTCAATAAACTACATTCGTTTTCACTTCTATCGGCAGTCCCTATGAATGGCAATTATTTTTAAAATTGTATCGTGTGATATCTGAGGGTGTGAGTGTTAATGTGTTTTCTTTTTATTTAGTACTAGCAAACATGCCAAACATTTCTATTGGTACCAGAAGTTTCAAAATCGGTCCAGTAGATCCAGAGATTACCCCCTACAACGTCACAAACTCACAAGCTACCTCTTTATAATATTAGTATAGATTTTTTCCGAACTTTTTTTTAAACGGACATGCTTGCTATGAAGTATTCTACTCTGCATAAAATAAATAACATCTAGATCGAAAAATTTTTGCTCATTCCGTTCGACAGGGGTAGAGTCGAATGTTCAGCTTCGAGCAGAATCCGACGCTATTTTAAACCAGAAGTTGTTTAAAAATCACGCTGCGCTTGGCTCCGATGTTTCCGATTGCCAGTTATCTCAGTTAGCTTATCGCAAGAGAGTATTTTGTGACATCAGGTATGCTCACTGTAGCATAGGTACAAATAGGCCCCACGTGTGATTTGTCGCGCCGAGACGCGGGCGGGCCGCTGCAATTTGCCAGCGCAAATAGTCATCTTGTAATGGATTCTGCAGCAACTGTGAACTTCGCACATTTGCCATTTATTTTAAATTTTGTTTAGCCCTATTTTAGATCTTGACTGCGATCTTGTCTGGTAGAAAGTGGTGATGCAATCTAAAATGGCAGGCTAAGCTGTTAGGGATTTAAGGTTTGTATTATTAAACTCGTAACCGTCCGTTCTTCACGGCATCCAATCGGAACCTTTTTGCCGGTGCTTTTACCCGACTACCGCGAAGCCAAAAGGAAGGATTATGATTTTAGCAGTCTACATAGACTAAAATCATAATCCTATGTATGTATGTATGTATATTTTATTAAAAAAGCGGTCAAGTGCGAGTCAGACTCGCGCGCAAAGGGTTACGACTGACGTACCACCACAGAATATTTTTTTTAGTAAATAACAACAAAGATGAAATAACTGAAGAAGACATAACTGGCTTACATTACACATTACATTTTGTCGCTATGCTGGTAACGCCTGACAAATATTTTAACGCTCTATGTGTACGGAACCCTAATAATTAATAATTTTCAGATTTTTTCCTATACTGGTGCTGTAAGACCTTGCTTCTTGCCAAATTTCATGATTCTAGGTCAACGAGAAGTGTCCTATATTATACTCTATAGGTTTTAGTGCTAAAATATGCGGCATAAATTGCAGCGTTTGATTGCGTTGACCTACAACTAACTGAACCTTGTATTTTTTTACAGCTCTAAGGCACCGTAGACGTAATAGGCCTATTACACTGCACTTTTTACAACCCCTTACATTTGAATCAGTGTAGTGTAATAATATTTATGGAGATAGGGTCCCTAAATTGATCGTTCTTGCAATGTAATAAGTGACGCTCTAAATTGCGGCCACGCCCGCCCTTACCACAGGGCCCTGTGGAAAGTGTAGTGTAATAGGCCTATAAGCATTTGATTTTAACTTCAACTTCAACTCCATGCGTTCCCGAGAAAAAGGTGGTTGACAGACAGATAGATAGGCAGACAGACGGACAACGAAGTTATTCTATAAGAGTTCCTTTTTCCTATTAAGGATTGGTTTCTTAGTGTATGTGTTAGCTTCCTAACACGTCGCGCCGGGCAGAGAAGGCGGCCACGTGTCCCGACTACGACGCAGATCTAATTTCCTAAAGCATTGTCTCGATGTTATTCAGCACTGGACGGGGCGATACGGGGCGTTACAACTGCTCACACATTCCTCACGTAACCCCGGAGATTCCCTCGCTTTTCCCGGGAACAGAAGGTGTGCTCTGTGTTATAAAGAAGTTTAAAATAGCTACTTCATAAGGTAGTTTTCTTAAAGACGATCGGTGTATCTATGAGTCGCTTTTATTCCCACATCGCTGTCCAAAATAAGCAAAATATAACCTACTAGATGATGACCGCGACTTCGTCCGCCTGGACTAAGTTTTTTGACTCCCGCGGAAACTCCTTCATTTTCCGGTATAAAAAGTAGCCTTCCCCGGGATATAACCTGTCTCTGTACGAATTTTCATCAAAATCGGTTGAACAGATGGGCCGTGAAAGTAGTAGCAGACTGACAGGCACACTTACGTATTTATAATATTAGTAGGATGGATTTCGAACGCTTCGAAGCTTCCTTTTTAGGCTTCCTTCACATCTTTCACATCGCCCTGAAGATTCTCTCGCTATTCGGGGGAATGGAAGGTGTGCACTGTGCTATAAAGATAAGATTTAAATTAGCTATTTTAGACGGTAGTTTTCTTTGAGTCAATCGGTGCATCTCTCAGTCTTTTCCCAGATGGCCGTCAAAAATAATGAAAACGTTACCAATTTTGGACAGCCTGTTTCCGTACCAGAATGTTATAAAACGAGCCCTTACATGTGACTAGGTATGTTCATCTGCCTGCCTGTCGTGTCGATCTCTACAAATAAAATGTAACATTTGAGATGTTGGCCTAGCCTGTCTCAATTCATGTTAATTTTAATACACCATCTTGGCAAGTTTATTAATGTTTCCCAAATCTATTGAACAATCATACATAAAGATCTTTAATTGACACATATTGGTGTATTTATGGGTGGCATCAAATAAATTAATAGCCGAATCCCGACCTCCTCATCCATCAAACACGGTCTCTGGGATGAGCTTAGGCGACTAACTTGTCTACTTCTCTGGTACAGTGGTGAGAGCTGTGATGTTATAAATGGAATGTTTTACGTTTAGGTTAGGTTTAGGGGTTTAAATCTTATGTTTTTAGGGGGTTATTGACGACTTCATTCGAGCAGGGTGGAATTATGTAGTCCCAAGGAGTGAAGGTCCCGGGGTTGATCCCCCGCAGGGTCAATTTGGGAATTTATGATTTCTGGTTTTTCCCTGGTCTGGCCTGGTGGGAGCCTTCGGCCTGGAAATGGCTAGTTTCCAGGCTATCGGCAGAGACGTGCCGCCAAGCGATTTGGTGTTCCGGTACGATGCCGAGTAGAAATCGATTAGAGGTATGGGCTTAATATAGCTGCCATGCCCCTAACAGGTTAGCCCGCTACCATCTTAGACATCATCATCACTTACCATCAGGAGAGAACGCAGTCATAAGCGAACCTCCTCGAGTCAAAATTTGGCGGTCATCAATCGAAAAACTTCTCTATTTAAATAAAGTCTTATCATCATTTTTTAACTTTGGGCTTTCCACCCCCTCATTTCGTCTAACCACTTGTGTCTTTGGGGACCTGGAGCTCTCTTGCCTGCAATCCATCCTTCCAACACTCGTACTGTGAATTTATAATTTTTAACTGTCCTAGTCTGCTTTAGTGCTAACGTGGGGACGCGGATACTGTCTAGCAAACCGGTGACGAAGTGATTACCAGCAATTTTAAAGTTTGATTTTATGTACGAGTCACAAGATGAATAAATTATTTTTTTTCTTTCTTCTTTCTTAAATTTCGTATATACATGCAATTTTAGCGTAGTCAGAAGATTCACGGAGTGAAGAGTGTGGGATACGGACGCATTTAGCTGATTATATCTGGCGAGTGGCTGACATCGAATATTAGCAAAAAGCCAAGAATAGGCAATAATGGCGCTGCGTAAAAAGTACCTACGTACTAGATGTTTAATAATGATGAGTGAATTTACGCAGTAGATTCCATGAATCCTTTTTCCAGTGTTGGAATTTATTGATCATCTAATCGCAGTTGCAGGGAGTCGCTGGATCCAGGCGGCGCAAGACCGTGGCTTGTGGACGACCCTACAAGAGAACTATGTCTAGCAGTGGATGTCTATCAGTTGACGACGACGACTACGATCATCTAATTACACTATTTGTAAAAGTTTGAAGTCGCTTTCACCCCTGACTTGCGCTTAACCACAAATCTATACAACCATCAAAGCGATATCGCGCGAGATTACTGAACTTAAGGGCCTTTGGACCATTTTGGGAAGTCTCAAATTAATTACGAGTACATTGTATCGATTCTGAGCAGTCGACCAAAGCGGTCCACTTGTAATTGATTTCTGTAATTAATTTCAGCTTGACATAATTTATTGTTTATGCCCTTTAAACACGAGTTTTGCGATTTGATATATTACTTTGTCTAAGATTACGTTATTTGTCGTCATCAAACGATAGACGTCCACTGCAAGACGCAGGTTTCTTGTTGGAACGACGACTACACTTTAAAACTTCAATTAATTCATTATTTTAACCCACAAAGTTAACTTTACTGAGATCGCCAGAGGGCCACTGAGCACAACATAAATTAGTTTCAGGGTTCTAATGAGTAAAGTTTTGAGAATTATTATTATTCGCATAAAACGGTATTGAATTTAAGCTGGTTTACAAAGTTGTGTTTATTATTTAGGTTGCGCAAAACATTTAGAAAGTAAACTGGTTGACTGGCCCTCGGGACTCAGATTGCTTATGGGTAAAACTTATTTTGTACCTAATATTATGTGTAGGAATAAAATATGTTAGAATAGCTGATGCCCGCGACTTCTTCCGTGTGGATTGCAATATTTTAGTTCCCGCGGGAACCCTTGAAAGTAGCCTATATGTTATTCCAGACTATAAGTGTTATTCCATAATATAATCTATCTCTGCGCCAAATTTCGTCCAGATACATTCAGCCTTTCTGGCGTGATTGATTAACAAACATCCATCCGTCTCAACATCCATCCATCCATCTGTCCATTCCACCCATCCATCCAAACTTTTGATTTATAATATTAGTATAGATGATGGCCGTAACTTCTTTCGTGTGGATTTCAGTTTTGAAAATACCGGGAAAACTCTTCAATGTTCTGGTTTGAAAATAATATGTCACTTTATAATCTGTTGCTGTTTTGCGGCGTGATTAAACGACAAACCAATCATTGTCATATATTTTGGTATTTTATAAAATTAGTATAGAAGTAACTCTTCTAAGCAGAATCAATTTTCCGAACCGGTGGTAGAGAGTCTTGAGACTTGACATATCATAAGTGATCATCTGTGATATCAAGTGATAGCTATGCATCCTTATTCTTTGCACATCCTTGGTTGAAGTTATAAGTTAATTGAGTGCATTGAGGTTTCAAACCTCAAACACTTATAATTTAATAAACACAATAAAAAAAATATTACTTTTTAGGTTTTTTTGTTTGTATTCTATATGCCATATAAAAATAAAGATAAATCCAATTCGAGAAATGGGATCTGGAACTACCTAATCGCGTGCACAGCAAAGATGTTATCAATTCGCAAAATGTCAAACTACTCCGCATGATATCAGCAAACTCTACTGCTATCCAATCGAAGGAAAACATACCTTGTGGTATAAAGTATTGCAATAAGTGCAAATGCAGTGATTAGATTGTTTTGGTAAAACTTCTGAGTTCGAGGAGGAATATCGTTCGGTGTCATGCTCCTCGCCCCCGTGTAATGCTTTGGTGTCAAAGATTAAAAAATTTGAACTGAGGAGCTTTCTAATAATATATATTTTTTGAACGTAGCGTTCTGCCGCATAGATCCGTGTCGTGTAATATTGGATAATAATACGGTAATTTGGTAGTTTTACCTGAACTAAATTAGATTGACTTGGCTAAATCTAGTTTAATTTAGTTTTTTTTAAAGAACTTTTAAAACACTCACAAAACAAATTTATTTAAACTGTGAAATGTGAATTTAGGTTTTGGTTTGCGGCTTTCGTATGATGAAACTATTGATTTTACAAAAAAAAGGTAACTACATAAAAAGTAGAAAATTTTCTCTAGTTTGTAGGAATCTAGTTTAATTTAATACATAACTGTTTTCATCGTAAAATTAGCCCGAAAGGAGTTATTGTTACTGTTAACAGTTTTTGGGTGCCATTTGTCCGATATGCCGGCGTTAGCAGTAAAGATACGAGGTGGCAAAGTGAAAATTCGGAAAGAGCACGTCGAAATCTATAAAATACACAAATTTTCAAAACTCCCGAGAAACTTTCCAGGTAACCCCCTTTTTGAGCACCAAATTACTGTGCTATAAGTAGGATTAGCTGTACTTACCAAGGTTTATCGACAAAGGAATAATGGTGACTGATGTGTACAATCGCGGTCAAAAAATGTTTACCGCCTTAAGGTTCATAAATGCATGAACTCATCTGTGTCAGAAGGTCGTTATGTGATTTGATCATAGATTTTTTAACTTTTATAGCAAATGTGGAAACTATAATAGATAGGATCGATGTAGAAAATTTCTTTCAATATTTTTAGTAAATGTCAGTTTAACAAATGCGATGATTCAAACTTGAAATGCGTCAGGAAATGAATTCTATTATAAAAAAAGTCATCAATACTTTTTTAGTAGAATTTAATGTGCAGTAAAATAACTGCGAAGTATCCAAGAAGTATCAGTAGAGGCTGATTGGACAGACTAGCTAAGGAACACTATACTATATGGATCAAACTCAAAACTCAAACGTTTTTTATTATTATAAACAAACTTTTACAAGTACTTTTGAATCGTGTAAATCTACGAGTCTGCTTGTTCATTGAAGCGGGGTGAAGCGAAGATGTGCCAAACAGACCAATGATGCCCTCGGTTCAATGGACAGCCACCCTTTGGGCATGGCCTTTAGGCGAAGGTTGATACGTCGCAGGGAAGTCACGTTTCACAGTCGCATTATCTCAGTTCAGGCTTCGTACCTGGACATCTAAGGCTTCGGTAATCTTTGACAAAGATAGTCAACGAGCGCTGCACCGACCACTGCACCACCACAGCGTCTGTTATGTACGTAATTTAGCCGTGTCTCTATATGCCATATTGACAGTTGACCATGCCATGGTCACAGTCTAAACTCTAATAGGTACGTTCTCGCAGTCAACCGAGATACTTACTTTTGTCAAGTTAAGTCTTGACTGCGATCTCACCTGATGGTAAGTGAAGATGCAGTCTAAGATGGTAGCGGGCTAACCTGTTAGGGGAATGGCAGTTATATTAAACCCATACCCCTATTCGGTTTCTACACGGCATCGTACCGGAACGCTAAATCGCTTGGCGGCACGTCTTTTACCGGTAGGGTGGTTACTAGCCACGGCCGAAGCCTCCCACCAGGCCAGACCAGGGAAAATTCTAAAATTAGAAATTTCCAAACCCTGCCGGGGATCGAACCCGGGACCTCCGCACGTTAAGGCAACACCGCTCAACACTGCCACGGAGGTCGTCAAATGTTACGGTTTTTTCCTGTCCTGCCAGTTGTTCGACGGAGGCGTTTGAATCAAGCAGGGTGCGGGGTGTTTTGGACGTGACGAGGAAATGTCAAATTGACTCTAATCTCAAACACACTAATGTCAATTTCGTACGCAGTTCTCTACCTCTGATAAAGGTTAGAGTACAATACCGTACCTCTAGGTGCTCCAACTGTCTTGGTAGCCGGGTCTATCATTTGTATGGGCGTCGACCCACTGTATGCCATGCGACTCAAGCTGTGCCATTGCGAATGTAGGGCGAAATAATAACTAGCGACGGTCCAACGAGGCAACCGAGAAATAGGACTAACCGGAACACTGTCGTAATATAAAACCTAGGTTATTTTTATTTTTTTATTTTATTTATTTATTTGCAAGAAACATTGTACAATTAAGATGACAAACTAAAAGAAAGATCAAACATGTTTCGTCATTGCTGACATGCAAATTTACAAAGTAACTAAGTATCTATGAATCATTAGGTTAATAACATAATCCAAAATTTATATAATTATTTCTAAGACAGCATTGAGTTAGTCCAAGTACCTATAATATATTAAAATCGTATAAAACATAAATTAGTAAATATGTCAGATCTCATAATACCATTTACCATTAATTTATCATTTCTTATTAGAATTTAAATACATTTGTTTTTCTAAAATGTCTTAAAAATTGTAGAATTGTCAATAAAATAAAAATTAAATGTCAAAAATATAAGAAAAAGATTGTAATAATAAATTAATTTGCATTAAAAAATTCATCGAGACAGTAGAAACACTTATTTATTAACCATTGATGCAGCCTTCTTTTAAAAGCATTGAATGGTAAATCCTTGAACTCATTAGGCAATTTGTTGTATATTTTAACAGACATACTAAAGCAATTCCTGCTGAAATTTGCAGTTTTAGATGCGGGTATTATGAGTCTGTTTGGGTACCTCGAGTTAACTTTTACCTGGCCTTTTTTTGTGTAGAAATCAGACATATGTTTTCGAACGAATATGCTTATCTCATAAATGTACAAGCATGGCAACGAGAGAATTTTTAAATTTTTGAATAGAGGGCGACAAGAATCCAGAGGACCGACTCCGCAAACTGCCCTGACACATTTCTTCTGCCCAATGAATAAACGTTTTATGTCTACAGAGTTGCCCCATATGATCAGTCCATATCTTAAGGATGAAACTACGAATGCATGATAAGCCATAAGTGCTGTTTTCTCACTTACTGTTTTGGATAGTCGCCTAAGAACATATACATATTGATTAATTTTTTTATTAATTTTATCAATATGCGCCTTCCATGATAAGTCTAAAGTAATACCAAGAAATTTCACAAGTTGCGCTTCTTTAATATTCTCATTATCATAGTTAACGTGTATGTTTTTCCCCTTACCATTCTTGTTATAATACTGCATAAACATAGTTTTTTTAATATTTACAGTCAAATTATTTTCAGTTAGCCATTCAATGGTGTCCTTTATTGTATTATTAATTTCTGCATTATAAGTCAATTCATTATTACATTTAATTACAATCGAGATGTCATCGGCAAAAAGTGTACAATTATAAGAAGTTATGCTGGGTAAGTCGTTTATGTAAATTATGAATAGAAGTGGACCCAGTACACTTCCCTGCGGTACACCTTTTGGATTACTCCTAAGTTCTGAGCGATAAGATACAATTTCTTGTTTATCGTTTACGTTAGTAATTTCAACATATTGAGTGCGGTTTGAAAGATAACTTTTAAGCCACTCATTTGCTTGTCCTCGAATACCATATTTATCACATTTGTCCAAGAGCTTTTTGTGACAAACGTTGTCAAAAGCCTTGCTCATATCAAAAAACACCGATGTTACCGGAATTTTTTTGTCCATGCATTCAGATAATTCCTTGATTAGAGTAAAACATGCTAATGTTGTTGATTTCCCTTTTTGGAAACCATTTTGTTCCTTCAAAATGATATGATGTTTCGACAGAAAAGATGTGAGACGCTTGTGCATGATCTTTTCAAATACTTTTGACATAATAGGAATTAATGTGATTGGCCGGTAATTGTTAACATCCTTTTTATCTCCTGCTTTGAATAAAGGCGTTACTATTGACTTTTTTAAGTTTGATGGGAACTTACCTTCTTCAAAAGACAGATTTATTAAGTAGGCTAAGACTGGAGCTAGTTCCTTTGCACATTCCTTTATTACCTTTGTTGATATTTCATCATAGCCGGTTGAATTTGAATTATTAAGTGACTTGATTGCTGTCATTATCTCTATTTCATCAGTAGGTGTCAGGAAAATACTTGAATTATTATGTTCTAATTTATGTACAAGAGCTTTATTTACTAAATTTTGATTCTTAATGTCAGTAGTTATAAAATGGTCATTGAAAATATTAGCAATTTGAGTTGGGTTATTTATAATTTTATTTTGATAATTAATTTGTTCTACGATTTTCGAATTAGAATTATTTTTATTTTTAATCACATTCCATGAAGCTTTGCACTTATTTTTTGAGTTCAGAATATATCTAGCATTATTGCATCTCTGAGCTAGGTCTATACAACTGTTAAGAATTTTCGAATACTTGTAGAATTTGCTTTTGTTCGTGGGTGTTTTACACTTATAATATTGATACCTCAACTTCCTCTTTGTCTGGCATGAGCTTTTAATTCCTTTGGTCAGCCATTTGATTTTCGTATTGGAAATATTTATTTTATATTTAATGAGCGGAAAACAAAGTTTATAGAATGTGACTAATATTTCGTAAAACTCGTTAAAAGCTTCATCCAATTTTTGAATAGTAAACACATCTGCCCATTTAAGACTTTTTATGCAATTCATAAATTTAGCCACGTTCCCACTACACAAATCTCTTCTGAAGATGAATTTATATGACCGTGGCAAATTATTTCTTTTTATTGGTATTGCTAAAAATTGCGCTGTGTCGTGGTCAGATAGCCCTAACTGATAAATCTCCCCTATAGCATTTTCTATGTTACTGAGGAAGAGGTCAATACAAGATTTTTGCCGAGTAGGCTCATTAATATGACAAAACAAATTATAATTTCTCAGTAGGTCTGTAAACTCAAGCTTTGTTTTAGTGTTCTTTAGAATGTCGATATTAAAATCACCGACAATCACAATGTTATTGGTTTCCCACGATCTTACTAATTTATTTAACAGCAAATCAAACTTATGTAAAAACTCGGTAATATTTGAATTTGGTGTTCTGTACAAACATATCACTATTAATTTATAGTTTGGTATCCTCAAACCACAACATTCGAAGGTAAATTCTGCACAGAGTTCATCTATGACATCAAATTTGATAGCCTCAATATAATCTCTGACTAAAATGCAAACGCCCCCTCGTTTCTGCCTTGGTCTACAATAAGCGGATACCAATAAATAACCATTTAAATTAATGTTAGATACGTTATCTGTGTTAATAAACGTCTCTGATAGACATAAAACATCTTCTACTTTACCATTTTCAAAAAGTTCAGTTAAAGCTATATTTATTAAATCCTTTTTATTTAAAAAACTGGCTATGTTTTGATGCATTATATTAAGGTTGAATTCAGTCTCGAAAAAATGTGTCACTTTTACCCTCTATTCCTTCATATTTATTTGTTATGTTTTTGTCGCTAATATCAGATTTAGTACTAAAACAACTTGGGCTAGAACTTAATATTGGCATTATTTTATCATGAGGACGAATTTTAGGTTTAGGTTTAAAATAATATGGTATAGTACCCTTCATTATTTTTAGTTCTTTATTATTATTGACAGTATTGGCAGATAGCAGTCTTTGATCATACTGGGCGCCACGTAATATAAGATTTTTATTGCCAGGGACTAAATATTTTTGCTTATAGTACATTGAATCAATAAGCATATTTATTCTATAACAAAAATCTTGAATGAAATGTTTTCTATTACTGTAAGATTTCGCTAAATTCAAAAAAATACAATTTTTATAATTTTTACAAGTCATTTTCAATAATGTATTCAATTTTTGTTCATTTAAATGTCGATTGTGCATTACACTGGTAACAATAACTGTTGCTCTACAATGATTCTTTAAAAAATACCCAAGTTCCATTATGATTTTATAAGGATTGCTGTCCTGCTCGCTTAAGCACAGTATTATTTTGTCATTTTGGTTCATCTCTGTAGTATTAAATGTATTCACCAGTTCATCACTCGTCGCATATGGTTTAACGAAAGAAAATATTTGATACTTCTCATATTTGGTGTTTATTCGTGATTGAATAAGTGAAGTTGCTAAGTTCACACATTGTTGTCCTCCCAGTATCATAATGCGCTTTTTATCAAAATTTTTATCTAAATTTTCCGTTGGATTTTCGGGTATTGTGTTCGAGCCACTAGAAGTGGCCTTCTCTTCCCTATTTATGCTTACGGTTTCACCAAGTCCTATTGAATCCGTGAGTGACTCTGTGACACCTTCCCCATTCGATGCGAAAATTTTTTCTTCGCAAGTGTGTACTAAATTAGTGCAAGAATTTTGCTTTGGTTCCATATTATTTGAGTTAGCAGGCGTATCATACTCTTGATTTGTTACGGTATAGCTCAGATCTAGTTGTGCAGTTTGAGTAAATTCCATAAGCCTTGGACGAATACTTCTTTTTCTCAAAGAAGTGTTTGGGCTATTATTACTGGGACTTAAGCACACTTTTTTAAGGACTTCTATTTGATTTTTCTGTTCCGTTACAACTTTCTTCAATGAATTTATTTCTCCAGATAATGTATAAATTTCTGTGTGTGCACTGTTGAGCTGTAAGTTAAGTCTTGTAATTTCCTCTTTTAGGTCATGAATTTCTTCTTGTGTGATTACAGTAGACAAGTCAGGTAAGCTTTTTGCTTTAGTTTCTGAGCATAATGAGTCCATTGATTCGTCTTGTTCGAGACAAAATGAAGTGTACATTTTGGTTTGTTTCGTTCTAAGGGTGATGTTATTGGGCTCCATTATCCGTAATATTTTTTATTTAAAAAAAAACTCAAACAAATTAACAAGTACTGTGTCCGGGATTTGAACTCATTCTCATATGCGCATATTCAAAGGCAGGCAATGGTACGAATAGGCTACCAATGTTCTTGAGCTGACTGTCGAATTTTACGAACTATTGTTAAACAACGCATAAACGATTCGCAATGTACATTGACCCTGAGAATCGGTCATTCAACCGACACAAAGAAACTGACGCATCACAGCTGATTTTAAAACACTTGCCTACCGCCGATCGTTGAATAGTTTTTAAGTTAAATTCTATTTTCCACTTAATTTTGGTGTTGTTTTGTTTTATTGTTTGTCATTAACACTTTATATTTACACAACGAATGTAAACGAATGTAATATCACGATTTAAGCATTATTTAGAGCAGAAAACTTTACACAAACACTGTCACACAATTATTGTTCATTGTATTACATAATTCATCACCCTGAGTTTTAAAACATTTACTATAAGTATTTTTTAGGATTAAAAATATGGGACTTAGGTCTTTACAAGGCGACTTGCGCGCCCTCCCCTATCTAACTTAGTGGTTTAGTAGTTTAGTAGTTTTTTAGTGGTTTAGTATCTGTTTACTCGAGCTCTGCGCCCTGCTCGTATTATTGCAACGGTTCATAATTTCCAATAATAAGTATTGTCCTACAAACTTATCTGATCTGGTGACAGCGTCGCTAGTTTATATGAAAGCAAAAAAAAAAACATTCATAATATTAGTTCCAATTTTGGCCGCCGGGCAAGATAAGTTCGACGGACTGTAAGTATCTAAAGTGACCTAGATTTCAACGAAATATATATTCTTCTCATACTAGATGTTGCCCATTGATTAAGGTGTTCCAATGGATTCCGGTACTATTAAATTTTCCGGCATTAAAAATATGCCCCTGTTCTATACCTATGTCCTTCCTTGGTATGCAACCTATTTCTGTAACAGATTATGTTAAAATCGGTTGAACAGATGGACCGTGAAAGCGTAGCAGACAGACGTGCCGACACACTTTCGCATTTTTAGTATGGATGTAAGTAGCTAGGTCAATTTATTTTTGAAAATTCTTCATTGCCCTTGTATTGCATTCTAAAGCCCATGTTGCTTTATTGCATACTAGCTGATGCCCACAACTTCATCCTCGTGGATTCAGGATTCTTGGTTCCCGCGGGAAATCTTTAATTTTCCGGGATTAGAGATCCATCCAAACTTTATAATATTAGTACAGATTCGCGTTTATAATATTAAGTATAGATTCACTTTAGAACCCAATTATAATATCCTCATTTTTTATTATAATGCAATTCTCAGAGCACGTTACAGTGCAGCGTCGCGTTACGGCACTTGTACGAAGTGCAGAGAGATGTTACTGCCACTATTATGGCCTCTTTATTTCGTTAAAGTGGAAGTTATAAAGATGCATTGTGGTGAAGTCATTGTGCACTTGAATCTAAATTGAAATGAACGTTACATTTTTATTTTTTACAGAAATTACATAATATGTAGACATGTTTGGTCAAAGCAGAAAGTTTATTTTGGGTGTAGTTGTCCACTTTATCATAAATACATTAATATACATAGATTTTATTAAAAATAAAATAAATTAGAATAACAAACTAAATAACGTGCAAAAAATATTTCAAGTTTTTCGATATGCTTCCAAGATGGCGCTTTCAGCCATAGAGAAGTCAGTAGGCACGAAATGTGACAAATGTCATTTCTGACAAGTGATGTGGGCCACCGTGTTAGTTTTCTTTCATAAATAATATTTGACACTTGACAGAAAACGTCAAAAATATTAATCCGCCATTGTTATCTACTCATGTTTACTGTTGCTAATCGTGGAAAGATTAAATAATTTCACCACTGAAATTAGGACGAATTCGTGGATTTAAACAATCAAAGCTGGTTTGATATTTTATTTTCTTTCTTTTCACTACTTGTACAAAGGCCAGTCCCACGCCCCAAATATATCTGAACTAGTCCGTCTCCTTTAGTCTTTGTCACCTTAATTGTACAATGTTTCCAGCAAATAACCGACTCACCCTCACCCCTTCCGTCTTTAATTATTCAAGTATTAAAAAAATGGGATAAGGGTATGTCGAATTTGACCCCTAGTACTCTCCTAAAGCCGTCAAGTATTAAACTTTTGCGACGTACTTACTTATCTGGTTACCGCATAGAGTTACCAGTTACCGTCTTGGGACAACTTGGGCAACGATCAACTTACAAACGATGAGGCCACCGCGGTAACCACACTTTCTAGTTTGTACCTAAGTCTAACATAATACTTCTATGACTTGTACCTTCTATTTTTCTTTCATTCTCTTAAATTAGAAAGAAAGAAAGAACATTGATACATTTATTTATATTAATTATATAAATTATATTCATCTAAATACATTACATAGTCATAGAAACATAAACAAGTGTGACCATGGAAACATGTACATAACGTAATGGAGAAAGTTTGATTTTACTCCCCATAAATTTTCATACCCCGGGCTTATATGTGAAAATCGATTCAGAAGGAGGTAAATTCTAAAAACCACCTCCATTATTCTATATTCTCACCATTGTGCCGCACATTACAATACCTTAAGGTAAATTTTACCATGGCACCACCAGCACTTGAGCATTAAACTCGTGGTCAAGTCATAGAGGCACCCTGATAACGTTTGTCGTGTGTGGCACAACCTGAAAGAAGGCGTCAGCTCAGCATAATGCGAAATGCCTTGTAATAAATTACAAGATCACTCAGAGCTGATTTTTAGCTGGAACTCTACTCCAGGTGATGCCACGGCTTCGTAAGCAAATGGTAAACCAGAAGAAAGCGGTAGACATTTTGTTCTCTAGGTCCCCCCGGGGCATATGTTATAGTCCGTCAAAATTATTTATTATCTGACCCGGAGGCCAAAATTGGAAACTCTTTTTATGCCTATTATGTTTTTTAACTCGAGCTAGGCCCGTAGCCTACAAGGCAGGCCCTAGCCGGTTCACTCGGCTTCAAGATATTCACCGGGGCACATGTTGCCCCGCGCCCCGCCCGGGTAATTAAGTCCAGCCTCGAGGCCCGTACCCCCGCTTGACCCTCACGGGCCAAACGGAGAAGACCGGGCCGGCGGCAGCTAAGTCTAGCGCCTTGTGATTTCAAAACAATTCCAACCGTATGTCAAAGGCTGTTATCACAATGGCTCGCAGACACTCCATTCCACCTTTATGCTTTTTCCGTAAGGTTGGGTATTAGATACAAATGTAATTTAGGTAAGTAAGACCCACTATTTCGATTTGCCTGAAAACTACTCAGACTATGTATATTTTATCGATTATCGTCTGGACTCCAGACTCTGGAGTAGCTGAGTTTTAGGAAGTGCTGCTTCGGTAGGGTTAACGTTAATTTGGTATTTGTCGGACGATCCATAAAATAATGTCCACTTTTTTGACCGATCGAAGCGAACGTCTCTGGTTCAATATGGGTGGTTTGGCACATATTAATCTGTCTGTTCACGACCTCAAGCCGAAAATTGTTTAAAAAAAAAAATTACATGCAAAGTTTATGATTACACTAGCTGATGCCCGTGACTTGGTCCAAGTGGATTGAGGTTAATTTTTGGTTCCCTTGTAGTATTATAGGATCATTAAATCAGGAGATTCGTTGTACATATCAAAAATATTGGTGACATACGTTCACATTTATGCGTATTAATTAGTAGGTAGCATAAGAACGATATCTAGGTATCTTATATACTTAAACCTTCCTAAAAGTATGTAGATAACGTGAGAGAAAAAACATCAATATCAATAATTGATTTGTTTCCGAGTGAATCACGAATTAACATACAAACATATGAGTCGAAACAGAACATCCTTTTTTGAAGTCTCATTCGTTATTCATAGATAGAAGCGACGAAAACGCGGGTGAAACAAGAGTACCTTCGGGCCCTAATCAAAATAGAATTTAACAAATTCAACTTAATTGAGGCTCGAAAGGCTGCGGGATTTATTAAGTGAGGAGTTTCGTAATATTGGTAACATATTTGAGTCCATTTATTGGTATTTCTTCGTTTATAAAAAGGATATGTGAGTTACTTATTCAAGCTTCCTGAAAGTATGTACCTAGATAACGAGGGAATAAAATTAGCAAAATCGGTTGAGTGGTTTTCGAGTAAGTCGCGAACAAACATTATTACATACAAATGGGTCCAATATAGAAAAGATCCTTTTTTGAAGTTCAATATTCGCAGACTAGCTGACGCCCGCGACTGCGTCCGCGTGGTTTAAGTGTCTTTTTGATTCCCGCGGAAAATATGTTTGAGCCTATGTCCATCCTCGGGACACAACCTAAGTCTGTACCAAATTTCATGAAAATCGGTTGAAATGATGGGCCGTGAAAGCGTAATAAACAAACAAACCCTCAGTTACATTTATACTATTAGTTAGGATAGAGGTGGCAAGAGCGCGAATAAAACAAAAGTTACTACGGGCCCTAATCAAAGTGGGATTTAACAAATTCAACTTAATTGGGGTTCGAAAGGCTGCGGGATTTATAAAGTGAGGACAGTTTAAACGAGCGCTCACTTTGTCGAACGGTGAGACGTCTCGACAAAGTTGTTGCCATCTTAATGACTGGGGTTGTTAAATAAACTACAAGCAATCCACTTGTTTCCTTTATCTGAAGACTAGCTGATGCCCGCGACTTCGTCCGCGTGAAATAAGTTTTTTGAATTCCCACGGGAACTCCTTAATTTTCTGGGATAAAATATTATGATGGGCATATGTGTGATTCTAGACTATGATCTATCTCTGTGCCATATTTCATGCAGATCCCTTCAGCCATTCTGGCGTGATTGAATAACAAACATCCATCCATACATCCATTCGTCCATCCATCCAAACTCTCCCATTTATAATATTAGTAAGATAGTAAGATTAAAGATATCCATTTCCATTATCGAGCTAGAGAAACAAATAGATAGATAAATTCCTATTGCCATAAAAGATGCCCTCGGTGATGAAGCGGTGAGTGCAGTTCTCAGATTTTAAGCGGGCGGGCCCGGGTTCGATCCGGCAGGGTCAATTTTGGATTGAATTCTGAAATTTCTGTTGTCTGGTCTGCAGATTGGAGGCTTCGACCGTGGCTAGATACCACCCTACCAGCCAAGCGATATAGCATTCCGGTATGAGATTAATATAACTGCCATACGCCTAACAGGTTAGCCTGCTACTATCTTAAACTGCAATGGTTTTTCATAAGTTATAAGCGAGCGAACCCAGAGTGGGTTACGAAATGATTTTAATACACAAGGATTGCTGGAATAAGGGCAAATATTTATTAGGAAGGGCTGTGTTCTACGAGTGTACCCTTACGCATCACCCTTTTGACCTTAGACCCTTAATGAAGTAGGGCTTTTGCGGCCGCAGGCGTCTTTGTCAATATATTACACCCTTCGATTTGTGTGGTACAAGTAACAGGTTTTAAGCGCGGTTACCACTGCAAAAAAGTAATGAGCGGGAATTAACAAAACAGGCTTACACTTCTCTTTCTCTTTGATCTTTTGATTCTCTTTTGATTTTACTCACACAGTCCTTTCCTATAGCTCTTTGTTCCTTTGTTGGTGATAGTGCTTGTATACAGTGTAAGTCTGCGAGTTAAACGGAGGCCATAAGAGGCTAGCACCGCTTGCGGTGTAAGACGTTATTTGGACGGATTATTTATTTGTAGCTGACAGGACGTCATTCAGCCATTCTTGCTATCTGCAAAACCGAATGATGATCGTTTTTCGAACGTGGCAGAATAACGGTATTGTTGAGGTCTAGAGGCCTTTGTCCTGGGATATTTCTGGTTATTCATGATACTTCTACTCACTTAACTTTTTCGCTACTTAGATTTAGATTCCCTTCCTTTTATTGATTTTTGGTTTTACAGAGACTAGAGACTTTTACGAGAAATGAAAGATACTTACTAGATGAACTCGCTCAGCTCAAAGATTTTCTAGCTATCCATTTACACAAATCCACTCCACGAGTCCACACCAAACTGTGACTGTTTTATTGTCTTCTTTTGTTGATTAAATTCTAGTTACAATTTTGAAGTTAGGTATCACGCATTGCTCTTATAACTTGTAGTATACCAATCACGAGTACCCTCATCGGGGTGCTAATGACGGCGACGGTAATGAGCTTTGATTGCAGGTGACCGAGATCATGTCACTATGTGGAGTGCGTGTCATTCCCTCTGTTTGTATATGACCTGTACAGAGAAGTATGACTGTAGGACTGTGTAATGAAACGCGCATAGCTGATTCAATACCAACTTTATTATTTTAAGTACCCACATTAGGAATATATTTTACATTGTTATTATACCACATCTCCCTTCTTATAATGTAACAAAACCAATCTACGAACATGACATTGAAAAGCATAAAACAAAATAGTTATAAACTAAGGATGAAATAAAGCAACTAAAACTAGGTACAGCAAAACTAAGGTTCAACAAAAATATTTACTTACTAACACTAACTTTATTCATACTTAGGTATACCCTTTTTTTTATTCTAATTATTACTAATTATTATTAATTAAGTATTTTTATCTTTTAATAACTATATCTATCAATATTAAGTAGACCTATCTTTTACATATTTTTGTCTTGCAATTTAGACAAAAGGTTTGCTTGCCTTCTTGTCACTATGCCGACAATCTTTTTAGGTGTAGGACATACAATTTTGGCCTTTTGAGGAGAACATTCTTTTTCAGGATTTGATGCAACGTTATCATTACTATTGGACGTTTGCTCTTTGACATTGTCGTAAGTGGTAATCTTTAAAGGCTGAGTTGTGCGGGCTATCAGGTGACGACGTGTACGGCGACAGAGACGGCCGTGGTCGTCTCTTACAAAATAAGAGCGCGGCTCCGGTGCGCGTGGTACCACCGAAACCGGCTTGCGATTTGCTCCGTCCGCAAGAATCACCCTTTCCCCAGCTGACAAGTGCCTAAGCTGAGTCGCGCGTTTATCAACGTGTTGTTTAATCTCCTTCTGGCGTCTTAACACAGCACTATAATTGGCATCGTTATCTACTCTTTCCGTTAGTAATTTATGATTTATTGGCAATTTCGTATTAAGTCGTCTACCCATGAGAATTTGTGCCGGAGAGTCTATCCCATCACGTCCTAAAATTAAGCAAACTTACGTAAAAATCTTGGCCAGAATCGATACATTTTTTGAGCAATTGTTTAACAGTCTGCGCTGTACGCTCGCTTTTTCCGTTTGACTGCGGATAGCGGGGAGAAGATGTAACGAGATGGACTTCCCATTCGGTCATAAATTTCTTAAATTCAAGTGAACTATACGAACTCGCATTGTCAATCACTAGCTCCAGAGGAATTCCGTGTCTTGCAAACTGTTCTCTTAAGAAATTTATTACCGAAATACTACTCATAATTTTTTATTACTCCCACTTCCACGTAATTCGAAAAATAATCAATTAATAGTTATTTGTGTTATATGGGGCCAAAGAAAATTTTTGTTCCCCGAGGGCGCTATTTTGAATTCAGAGCGAAGTGAAGGAGTCTATAGTAGAACCCCGAGCGCAGCGAGGGATTCTAAAGTAGAATCCTGAGCGTAGCGAGGAATTCAATATACGCCGCCCGAGAACAAAAAATTTGGCCCCGAGTGACACACTATTTTTCATCATTACGTATGAGAAAAAGCTAAGAGTATCAACGTACTATGTATGGACATTACCTATACGTTTAAGCACCACTCAGAAGCACGAACGCGGACCAACCAGAAGATACGTTTTCAGGAGTTAATACATCACTGTCACTACTTGAACTCATATTTTATAATTATTATTTGCTATGACTTTATACTGACTTGAAGACTAGTGTGAACATTTCTGAGAAAAACAAATTAAAAAAAAGAAGATGACTTTTTTTTCAGTGCGCAATGCCGCCAAAACGTAACCGGCCAGCTATAGGTAACTTCGTACATTATGCGTTCGACCTCTTTGGTTAACTAGTATTTTTTCCCTTTTTGGACTAGCAGCCATAATTCCGTTCGAAATTCAAAAAATGTAAAGACGTATATCCGATCAACAAATTGATCACGTGACTTATCGAAGACAACAGCCACTCAAACATTTTTGGATTTCGAACGGAACGAGCGATCGACAGGTTTCTGTGACGAACGCAGTATACTAAAGCACGAACGCGGACCAATCAGAACAGAGAAATGAAAAGTCCCATGGGCCTAAAAATTACATTTTGCTCCCGCTATCCTCTGAAGCTAATATTCGTTTTTCGAATAGGTATGATGAAAAATAGTATAATGCTTCTTTTTATATTCAAAAATGTCAGAACCTAACTTTTGCCATGGTAAACCCGGCACGTAATGTTGATTCATGGGAGCAACACGCGGAGCCGGCGCATGCAGCGCGCACGCGTCGCACCGCCGCACGGCATGCTCGATGTCGCGGGACATGCCGGGCCAGAACATTAAGTCGCGAGCCCGTCGCTTGCAGCGATCTATGCCTATGTGTCCCTCATGCACTTTGTCCAACATTAATTTGCGTAAGCTCTGCGGTATATATATAAGGTGTCACCTTTGAAAATCAATCCATCCGCATATTGCATTACATTTCTATATTGCCAAAACCACCGAAGACTCTCATTAAGATTCTTTCTATATTTCGGCCACCCGTTAAAAATATAGGAAATTAATAACTCGCTTTCAGGATCACTAGAAATATGTTTTTTAACGAGTTCTAGTTTTTCGTCACTAAAACGTATATTTTCAATCAAGAAACACGTCTGCGATTCGACTTCAGCACTTACGACCGCTCATCAAGTTCGGTAATGCGGCTCGTGACAGAGTATCCGCTATATACATATATTTACCCGGTGTATACACGACTTTTAAATCGTACCCCTGTATACGCATCATCATCCGCTGCAAACGAATCGGAACCGACGCTAAAGGTTTACTACATAGGGCCTCTAGAGGCCTGTGATCCGACTGCACCGTTATGTCTCGCCTCCCAAACAAGTATTGACGAAACCTCTCAACGGCGAACACGATCGCGAGCATTTCTTTTTCAATCAAGTAAACGGTTTCAATATTTTCAATGATAAACCTAGTCTCAAAAAATCGCTTTTAGACACTACATTCAACATGGAACCTGTATCTAATTTAATTATAATTTGCTTACCATTACAGATGAAGGTTTCAAACCATTCCTTACACACCTCATCATTTTTAATCTCACTTATTATCATATTCACATAAAACATTTCGTCATCATCACCATCATCAGAGCTATCGACACTCACCTTCAACACTTTACGGCTTGAACACTTTTTAGACCTTGCAAAATGCCCTTTTTTATCACACACAAAACAAGTAGCACTTCCGCGGGACAATACACCTCCCCATCGCAGCGATCGCTCCCACAAGAATCACAGGCCTGGCAGGGTACCGCGCGCCCCGAGGGGCGCGCGCGCCGCGGTGTCGTCGCCGACCGCCGCCGCCGCCTCCGCCTCGCGATCCACTCGCACCGCCTCGACCGGAATCCTTCCAGATCACATCCACGGTTGCCTCGGTCGTGGACGCCTCGATCAGCTTGCTCTCTTCTTTCGATATCTCGGCTGCCTCACAAATCTGCACGGCATTAGCTAAAGTCAAATCCTCCGTGCGGAGTAGCCGATCGCGTACTGTATTATTGGAAAATCCGCAGACTATACGATCGCGTATCAATCTATCTCTGAGTTGTTCGAACTCACAATAGTCACGTACTGATCGATGGTTTCCGACGAATCCTGGTATCGCGTGAAAAATTTGAATCTCGCTATTCCGAGATTCAAAAGAGATGAGACAAGAGATTCTATCTCGTTATGTTCGGTTTCGTACCGAAATGATCATCGAACTTTTTCAGCAAACACTCAATGTCATCTTCACTTTCACCTTTTCCGTAAGTGAACGTAGTAAAGACGTCGTAGCCAGCAGAGCCAATGAGATTGATCAGCAAGTTAGCCTGCACGTCAGTAGGCTCCTTCGCCACTCCGGATGCCTTGAAATTGTTTGCGCCACGTACGCCATGCGTCAGCGCGAGAGGCCGGGCCGCCTTCCACAACTAATTCCGTCGGAGGACGTGCGTGTTCCATAACGCGGTTCATTAATTTAGTGTAATGACAGTTTACACATTAATTATTGATAATACACACTAATTCACGGACTTTTTAATAAAATATTGTAGCATTATACGCTACCTTATAGTTTTTTATTATGATAAAATATCCGAACACGATAATTTAATCTGTTACACCAAAAATCATATCAAAAAGTATCCGAACGCGTCGATTGACAGCAAAGAGCCGCTGTGAAATTGCAACAGCGACCCTCTCACTTACACTCACTTGGGAGATGATATAGGCATCTCACTCCCCTCTTGATAAATGCGAAGTTCGCGGCTTTTAAAAAAACCGATAATCGATCGAGATTTTTCACTCTCTCTCTGGCTCGGACCGTGAAGGAGGAGACACGCGTGACCAGTTC
Source organism: Erebia palarica (assembly GCA_964035005.1). Classification (NCBI taxonomy): domain Eukaryota; kingdom Metazoa; phylum Arthropoda; class Insecta; order Lepidoptera; family Nymphalidae; genus Erebia; species Erebia palarica. The sequence goes on from OZ035989.1 coordinate 19,192,391, forward strand.
GAGCATCACGGCATGTGATCTTTTTTTCTATCGCCGCCATGGCGGTTAGTGATTTTATTATATCCCTTTAATGGGAGGCCATCCGGCCATCTCTTAATATTTAGCTGACCTTTTTTTAACAATGGGTTTCAGCCTCCATTTTTGCTAATTATATTTCTGTATTTTTTACTCCCAATTCTCCCCCCCGCGGGCTATACTCCCTTTAGTGGTCATCCGTTGTTCTTTGCTATATTCAATTGTAAAGCATAATTAAGGTAATACCTAAGAAGTGAAACCAGTGATAAAGCCTAACACAAATAGGCAGTGAATTGTGAACGTGGTGTACAATGGGTCGTGCGCAAGGGGGCGCCGGCCATTACAACTGCATCGTCTTCCGACGGGATTAGTGCCTGGGGCGCACGCGTCACGAAGAGCGTGTCCCCACGAATCTGGTACCATCATTCTGGACAATGAACGTTAAGACGGTATAATTTTTAAACTAGCTTTATTCCTAGGTTAGAACCATTTCTGAAGAACACTCATTAAATTCCAATGTTATTACTAATGACTCTTTGATTATGATACTCCCCTACTGTGTTCCTACCCATTGCTGACTGCGAGAACGCGCCTATAGCTCGGTACGGTCTTGATCCAGAAGTCCGACTCTAGACCGGCTGATCGATCCGAGGAATTTGTGGCGTAAGTATGGGTTATCGGTAAGCTCTGCAAGATACCTAGATTACGCCCGCCTTTTTTTTCTCTTTATTTCAGTCCCACTCCGCCTGGCCAGCGAGCCCCACGGAGTCACTGCTCATAGCACGTTAACATAGCTGTCTCCCTCGCACTGGCGTTTCAAACCAGTGGTTACTCTTTTACCCATCTCTCTCTTTTCCACCTTACAATTTATTTTCACGTTACAATTTATGTTTCACGTCTCAATATGTGGCCAACGTTACAATATCTTAACACCGCTGTCACCATGTAATGAAACGCGCATATCTGATTCAATACCAACTTTATTATTTTAAGTACCCACATTAGGAATCAAGACACGCGGAAGCGTGTCCAGCCAAAGTTCAAAAAAACTGGCGAGCAGCACCGTGTGTAATATTACACGAACCATTTGGAGCCACTTTTGACCCCCTCATAACTGAAAAACTATTTCACATAAACATGTCAAATTTGGCGCATATATTGAGACCCGTGAGATACATATGTGCTCCAAATTTCATAAGCACACCTCAAATGTTTATTTAGATATAAACGTACAAAAATCGTCATTTTTATGATCTACCTGGGTATAGATCAAAACTCTGACACGGGGCATACTACCATTGCTTAAAGCCGTATTATTTTAATATTGTTGACGTTTATGTTGTAGTGTTATAATCATTATTTTATGGACGTCAAAGTACGTGACATTCAACCGTTATTTTGAAACAATACTGCTTTAAGCGGTGGTAGTAACTCCTTAACTATTGAAAATGACACATAATTATTATTTTAATGTAAATAATAATGAATAATAATATAGTTGCATTAAAACCTTACCTTCGTATTCATACATTTTGTGCAACGAAACGTCATTGACAGAAAAGAAGAAGAAACGTATTTGAAGTCGTCAGTTCAAGCTGTCAGTCATTGTGATTTGTATTCATTGTTTATAGTGGTTTTAGTGATATCGACTGTTTACCGTGCTTGTTTTCAATGTTTCACAAAAAACTTTTGATTTTGAACTTTTGCAATCAAAATTGATGAGATGTAGAAATGTGCTGTAGAGGTAGTCTGACCATAGATGTAATCTGTCAATGTCAGTGTAACTCTCGGTACACTATATATTTTTCTTGAGAATTCTCCTTACACCGAATAATAAGTACCTACTAATGTAAAACGTAAACTAAACTAATAGAAAAGTCCTATTACAGTGTAAAGGATTATTTGAATGATAGCAAGGCATGGGTATCAATTGTTACAGCGGCTGATTATGTAATGTTATAAGTACATATAAATAATTTCAAATATTTGTGAGATGGTAATAATAATAAAAAAAGCGGAGTTTATTGCGGGCTCTTCTCAGACCAGGGCACGTTTGGAACCCTCGTAGCTTTAGTTTTAAGATATCGTAGTTAATTATCACCATCACGTCTTATGCTCTGTAAGCATGACGTTCAGAAGGTGTAATTTGTAGGTACATATTTTGAATAAATATGTTTTGAGTTTGAGATTGAGTTCAATAATTTCTGTACAAAAAGTAATGATATCCCATCAAAAACATAAATGTAAAATGAGAGCCAAGTTCAAAATTGTGATATATATGTCTTGGTTGTTGACTTCAGCGACAAAAGAAGTGAGATCTTAATGGATGCCAAGTTCAATGGTCAGTCCTGCAATTTATTTATCCCATCAAAAACATAAATGTGAAATGAAAGCCAATTTCAAAATTGTGATATATATGCCTTGGTTGTTGACTTCAGCGACAAAAGAAGTGAGATCTTAATGGGTGCCAAGTTCAATGGTCAGTCCTGAAATTTATTTATAACAACATATAATATTTTATAACAACTTAAAATATCATTTCTTCTTATAACTTAGTATAAAATGTTGAAGACTAAGGCTTTGGCTTGGCTAGTTTCCATATACGAATTATTATTAGTAGGTACCTAAAAGTACAGTTGCTACCAGCAAGCCAAATTTTCGGAAGAATAAAATAAGAACTTACAGCTTTACAACTTGTGAACGCTATATTTCGTATATGAAAACTAGCCAAGCCAAAGCCTTAGTCTTCAACATTTTATACTAAGTTATAAGAAGAAATGATATTTTAAGTTGTTATAAAATATTATATGTTGTTATAAATAAATTTCAGGACTGACCATTGAACTTGGCACCCATTAAGATCTCACTTCTTTTGTCGCTGAAGTCAACAACCAAGGCATATATATCACAATTTTGAATTTGGCTCTCATTTCACATTTATGTTTTTGATGGGATAAATAAATTGCAGGACTGACCATTGAACTTGGCATCCATTAAGATCTCACTTCTTTTGTCGCTGAAGTCAACAACCAAGACATATATATCACAATTTTGAACTTGGCTCTCATTTTACATTTATGTTTTTGATGGGATATATTTTACATTGTTATTATACCACAGACTGTTAGTTGTTTTCTTTTGTTGATTAATTCTAGTAAACATTATTGAAGTTATAAGTTATCACGTTAAACTCTTATAACATGTAGTATACCAATCAAGAGTACCCTCATCGGGGTGCTAATGACGGTGACGGGAATGCGCTTTGATTGCAGGTGACCGAGATCATGTCACCATGTGGAGTGCGTGTCATTCCCTGTTTGTACATGCTTAGTACAGCGAAGCGTGACCGTTTCACTGACTGTTGATTTTACAGGTCGCAATCAGGACGGTTCTTTTTTTCGTTTTGCTGATCACTTTTTAACTGACGATCTTTTAATTTAAGTACAGGGCTAAATGCATTGATGGATAATAATTGATGAAGATGAATAAGTATGTTGGTGTTCGTGGAATAAAAACTTTTTCCAGTTTTATTCTATTGTAATTTATAATAGACTAGCGAATGCCCGCGACTTCGTCTGCATGGTTTGAGGATTTTTGGTACCCGTGGGAACTGTTTAATTTTCCGGGATAAAAAGTAGCCTATGTGCTATTCCAGACTATAATCTATCTCTGTGCCAAATTTCAGCCAGATCCGTTCAGCCGTCGGAGCTTGATTGAGTGACAAACATCCATACATCCACACATCCATACATCCATACATCCATCCAAACTTTCGCATTTATAATATTAGTAAGATGCCCGCGAATTTGTCTGTCTAGAACAAGGTTTCAAAGAGTTACCGAAGGATGGGAGCTTTTTGATTTTCCAGGATAAATGGTAGTCTATGTTCTTTCCCGGGATGCATATCATCTCTGAACAAATTTCGTTAAAACCGGTTGAACAGATGGGCCTTGAAAGCGTAGCAGACCTGCAAATGCTCAGTGTCCGTGAGAAAAATGTAGATTTTAATTAATAAATAGTTATCATTATTTATGGATGCCTACACACAAGCGCGTGAAAAATACCTACATCGTTCCTAACTTCGATTGGGTTGTCACAGAACCGGAAAATCGACAACCCACTACAGAACAGACAGGTCGAAACCTGTCTGTTGTCGATTTACGAAAAAGTGTTGAATTTGGACAACAATACTCAGGTACAGTTTTTGTGTGTTTTCATTTCAGACTACCATCTTCCCAGGACCTATGGAATGACTATTTAAACTCAATATAGTAGGGTATCATGTCCAACAGTGAATCACTTATTTTTTGGGGATCACTATCTTTAAAAAATATTAATAGGATTATTAGTTTTTCAAGTGTGATTTTTTTCTCATTCTGCTAAGCATTTATTGTAGTTTTATTGCTACAAAGCTTAAAACTTTTACTATACAACAATAACTCAATAAATGGAGTTTAAAAGAAAATGAGAATTGGTTCACTGTGTACCATCTATGTTACACAGTGAACCAGTGGGTTTGTATAGACAAAAAACAATCTTTTATTAAATTTAAACATTTTAATTAAACAAAGGAGATTAAGTTTTCAAAATTAAAAAAGGTTTTTGGAACTATTTATTAAGTACTATATTAAAAATATCATAACAAATTGTTTATTTTTTAAATTAAATCAAAAAAGAATAAAACTTTCGCTGAAATAAATAATAACCTGTCCTACTTAAAAAATAACGGACTTCAATGAATTATGTTCTCAAAAGTGTGTGAAGCTGCCAATCCGCAATTGGCCAATGTGGTAGACTATGGCCAAACCCTTCTCATTCCAAGAGAACACTCGTGCTCAGTAGTGAGCGGGCAATGGGTTGATAGAAGAGAGATGGTTGAATGAAAAAAAAAACATTCAAATAACAATTTTAGTAACTATTATTATTGCACATTTAAAACAGAGAAATTTACTTCAAAGTAATGCCTAACCAGCTTTTTAGTACCGATGCTTTTCAGATCAGGAAGAGTAACCTCAATGTCATCCTCATTTACAACCACTAAATCTGACATGAAAATAATTCACTTTTTCGCTTCAAAACAAATAAATGCAGTTTACAGTGTAACATAAGTGGCTGCGTCCCGCGCACTAGGTGATGTAGGAGAGGCCCACACCCGCTATGAACGGAGCTATCCCAAGAACAGCATGTTGCAATATTTGAAAAAAACTGACTGATTTACTGTGCCTAACTGGTCTACTGTTCGACATGGTACCCTACGTTATATTATAAACAAAATAACAGCCAATCCAGTATAAAATATTGTAATATCACTTTTAATTAACAGACGTCTCTGTATAATTTCTCTCAATATGCAATTTTGTTTCAATTTTAATAGACTCTGTCATCACGAGGACTATTTGCGCCGGCCATAATGACTACACTGTTAAATTTATTTATTCGTGCCAAACTTATTTCAACCTTAACACATAAACTGTAAAGTATACATTCGAAACTCAGGCAATTAATTGTAATTGCAAAAGGCAGGCTAAAATGCAATAGTATCTACCTAAGGTTTGAAAGTTTAAATTTGGTTATATCTAGTGGTTCACCGATGCTTATTTTTAATTATATCTTTATAACCTACCTTTAATTAATATAGGTAAAGTTCTTTCCTAAAGCTAGCGATTTATATTCAAGTGAAGATTTGACGACCTCTCGGACGATTGCAGGTTCCATTGAGATACAGGTATCTAATAGCTGCTGCTTGCTAGACAACGTTTGCGTTAAATGCGGTTTTAATTATTATTTTTATTTGAATAAAAAGGGACATTGCTTTAGCGGATTCATCCAACATAGCAAACATTAGACAAAAGAAAAGAAATCGAATTAAGAATTATTTTTGAAAATACTAAAAGCCTTTTTGAATTACTCCATCTGAAAACACGAAACAAAGCATAAAAGGTACTTTCAAGCATCGACTTCCTTTTCCACCTAGTGATCGCGAACAATACGATGTTTTACCAATTTCAGATGGTCTTCGAAGTTTCTTTTCATACTTTGAGAGCGTAAGCGATGTTGTAGATCAACTTAAATTGGTGGTTATAGCAAGACGCGGAATTCGAAAAATTCAATTTCCTAACTGTGAATTTAGAGGAGAATGTAAGGAATAACTGGTTCCCACTCGGAACTCTCTCCCGGGATCGGGAAGAATGTAAAACATAGGGAATGGAGTAAAATTACATCTACTCCTATTCGTACGAGTATGCGTCTCTCTAGATTTAGTGTCAGCGATATGTTGGAAGTCGCAAATCGTTTGTTCGCCTAAATAGCCTTGCGACATCAAAAGCAATAATAAATTAATGTCTAATATAATTATTATCATACATGAGTAAAAGTTTAGAAAAATAATTGCTGAAAACTTGGTCTGAATTAATACATAGCGAAATAATCTTGAACTTTTTATTCAATATTATCTTAAACTATACCACTACAGCCCATTAACGTCCCACTGCTGGACGCAGGCCTCCACTCTCATAGGAGAGAGGGAATTAGAGCTTAGACCCACCATGCTGCTCCAATGCGGGTTGGCGGGCTTCTTATTATCTTAAACTATACGGTAGCTTAATTTGCGGTCAAGTCCTTTACATTTCTCAAAAATCATTGCCAATATTTAAGAAACTAAGACAGCATTGAGTTGAGTTAAATATATATTACTGCCGGATTGTAGAATTCACCGTATTACAGATTACTTAACTTTATTCTCTGATTTTGGAATTTGACACTAAAATTTAAAATCCAGCATTTCAGTTCATGCTGTTTTACAAATAAGCCATAACTCGCCTAACGATGTTATTACGACTGGTCGTTTTGAAGAACGCGAAGTGCAGATACAGTGTAATCAAAAAAAAAATAGACTTTTGCTGCGTCCTGCGATACATTAAATTATAATAAAAATCGTATCGTAATCGTAATATGTAAATCTTTCCTCTGAAAGGAGTGAAAACAGAAGGGTGTCAATGGAGGGTAACCGATCCAGAACAAAAGGTAAAGAGCCCACCTACCCGCTGCGCTCGCTTGAAATAGTAAAGAATTTATGGTAATTGAATTTTTTGAGCGCTTAACGCCTTTGTTCTCAATATTGCCTATAATTTAATTTTACATGAGGATGTGTGAACGTACGGGGTTTTTGCATATCGATGATTTCTTTGATTTTCCTCCTATCTTTGGTAAGGAAAATTGTTGATGTTATTGAATGATGAGATCGTTTCTTTTAGGCCAAGCATTTATCATCATTGTCGTCAAGCGGAAGCCTATTTTGCAATAAAAAAAATGTACTCTTATAGTAAAAACTTAGCAACGGCGGCCATTCCTAAGGTACACGAAAAAACTTCTTGTGTTCATACATAGGCACACTCTCTATTCCCTCACTCTCCTTAACGTCCTTTCCGAAACACGGCAGAGAAATATAGCCTAAATCCAGGCTTATTATTAAATTTTCGTAACAACTAAAACCTAAATATTTGGGTTGGTTTAGCTTAGGTAGGTTTTATTTAGGTTATGCCTGATTCTGGAATCGAACCCAGGACCTCTTCATCCGCAGTCGAGCATGCTTACCGGTTCACCACGAGTCTTTTCTCAAAATGAGAAGGGTTTTAACTACACACGACCAAGCTGACCGAGTATGGTTCGACAGACTATGGCAGGCAGACTTCTCACACCTTTGAGAACATTATACTCGTAAAGTACTCTCGGGCATGCAGATTTCCTCACGATGTTTTTCTTCGCCATTAAAACAAGTGATTTATATAGAGTAATATTATAAATGCGAAACTTTCGCATTTATGATGGATGAATGGATGGATGGATGGAAAGATGTTTGTTCCTCAATTACGCGAGAACGGCTGAATGGATTTGGATGTTTGGCACAGAGATGGATTATTTTTAATCTGGAAGATTAAAAAACCCTCAATCCACGCGGACGAGTCGTGGGCATCAGCTAGTAGCTACGAAAACTTAGAAGTGCATGCCTGGGAGTGCCTGGAATATAACCCCGGATAGAAGGGTCTTCCAACGCTGTGCTTTTCAGTGCGATATCGCCATTTCAGCACTTTGGGACCCCCGTTTCAAGGCGTCAAATGTTTATTGTTTCATGGTACGAACATTTTGTATTAATTTACCGGATTTCGTGTACCTACTTATAGGATAGGTAAATTAACAGTACTCGAAGTGATTCTTATTACTCTTTCCTGTGTTCGCGCGTTGGAAATAATTAACGAGTTCGCTGAAATTAAATTTAATTTGTAGGGAAACATATAATTAACAATTAGGGAAATAATTAACATTTTACTTTTGTAAATATAAATTGATAGAGCTCAAATTTTCCTAATTCTGTTAGTCATAATTAAATTAGATTTATTACATAAACATAACATGCGTTCTTGACAATATTTTTCGCAAATGGAATGCAAGGTAAAAAACCTTGCATTCCATTTGCGAAAAATATTTAAAACATTCGTTTGTTCTTTATTGCCAAGTTGATCCTGTAAATAAAGAATAAACGTGCTAAATATTTACCGCGGGACCCTACTGGAAAAAAATTACGTGACAGAAAAGCGTCTGTTTCTACTGTGTCTCTATCCCTCTCGTATAGAGTAACTATTTGTAATTATTTCAGTTAGTGTTGAACATTTTAAACACACGGTGAGCTGCGATGGCTGTATTTTTTTAAATTTAAATTGTGGATAGGTTTGCGCTTGACGACAATCATGCTTAGTGCACAGCAATTATGAGGTCTAGGTTGGAACGCACTTGCCTAGAAGATTACCATTCACTGTTGCCTTGAAGGTACCTAAGTTATACGTGGCAGGAAACAAGTGCACTTGGAGGGTGTTCCACACCCTGGGGGTTCGGATCAGAAATGTCGAACAAAACCGTTTCGTGCGTACAAATACAAGAAACGTGATTTTTGAGCGTCTCCCTTGTATTGGATAGAAACAGGCGTTAGTTTGCAGAAACCCATGATGATGAAGGACCTCAAGGTGCTCCGGTGGCGAAGTGAAACGTACTCGTACGTTGAGAATAGTAAAAAAGTATATAATGTTAAATCTTGTAGGCTGGTATGAAACAGTTCGCGTGTAATTCCGACTCGCACTTGGCCTGTTTTCGTATTTAATTTTGCTTAGTAATAAATAACAAAAACTGATCAATTTATAACAATCTAGGTCACGGATATTGGTACTAGGTCATGGATCTACACCATTTCACCTGGCTCAGCTAAACAGGCCATTAACATTAATTTCTAACCATAGAGTAATATTAAACAGAACCGATGTTAACCATAATATAATTACATACACGGTACATTTAATTTGAGCTACGTTAAAACATCGCTGAATTTCAATAATTTATTCGCCTCAAAGCCGCGAATTATAATATTTAGTAGTATCGTTTGTGTCGGTTCTAATTATGTGATGTATACGAGAATAGTTCTGACCGGGTATTACAATATGGTGGTTAGGAAATATGTCACATTTTAAATCCATACTAATATTATAATTCGCGAAAGGGTGTCTGTCTATCTGCTACGCTTTCACAGTCCATCTGTTCAACTAATTTTGACGAAAGTTGGTACAAGGATAGGTTGTATTCCGGGGAAGGACATAGACTTTTAATTATTTACCATTGGTATATAATTTTAGCTTACTTTTTATCCTGAAAAATTAAAAGAATCCCGCGGGCGTCATCTAGTATTGCCATATTTATAAAAAATATCAATAATGGGACCTATGCAGTGTAAAGATAAATAATTAATTTCCATAAAAACTACTCCCAACTAGGATTGTAGACATCTAATTCCCTTGTAACTCCTAATGGATAATGATTTGCTCTCAGAAAGTAGCAGGTTTTATGATTAACAAGTAACTAGTAGATAATAATGTTAATCAGCATTGTTTATTTCTAAGTCAAAGCTATTTGTATCGGCCGTAAAATATAATGGGTCATTAAGACGGGCACTATCCGAGCGCGTTACTGTTATGTTCACATTAGCTGACACCCTACTGTATACGCAAGGAGCTAACGCTTAAGGTGCCAGCGGCGGGTGAATTGCCCATACAAACGTAATACCAAAAGTAATTTGTGATTCGAAAATATTTCCACCGTATTATGCGATTATTAAGAAAGAACTTGTATTTATCTAGGTCCCTGGATAATTATATTTTCAAAATACTTTCCCAAAATTAAATGTAAGCGCATTGCGTTTTGCATGTTTTTACGACATAAATGACATGTTTTCTCCTTATTTGTCTCATATTAAAACTGACGATATCTTACGTACTTATTGATCGGGAACATAGCCTATATTGTCAAGTTACAGAATAACAACACGAAGTTAAAAACACTAAAAGTTTTCATTCGTCATTTTTGGTACTTACGGAACAAGATTAAATGTATAACAAATTCTGTACGCTCATATTGCTATCGCGCTTGCACGCGAGAATGTGTCATCAGCCAAACAGAGATAGCAATATACCGGCAAATTTATATTTGCTGTACAAATCAGTTGTGTAAATCAGAAGTGGGATTCACTTAAGATTTTCGGCCAAAGTATCTGAGATGCAGTGAACTTGAAATAATAGTAAGTTTTTTCATATATAAGTTAATAAGTTTCGTATATATTCAATTATAAAAGACTGCAAGCTCCTAAACTTCTTAGAACACCGTAGCTCGCAAGAAAGCTATAACATTTAAGTATTCTTCTCAGGTTATGTCAACTTAAGATCGTTAGTAATAATAGGAGACTCAATAACAACGTCTCTCACACTATACGGAACCCTGTTGCTCGCCGTAATGTCTTCTATTGGTTCAGCTCATAGCGTCGGGTTGCTATTTATACTGTCAACTAATGTTAACGACAACTTACATTAATTACCGACTTGAGTAAGAAAGTTCTTTTTTTCCAATTTAGTACAATTTATAATAGTTTCAGAGAATAGTCCTTCCCCAGTAGATGTCTGTCTGTCTTACCGTTCGTCTGTCCTTCCGTTCATTTGTCTGTCTGTTTGTTGATCGATTTTAAAAAGCTTTTAAGATTTTAAATAAATTTAATAGGTCGAAAGTTTAGGTCAATTTTACCCAATAATTCCGTCAAATCATAATCGATTTTGACAATTTTTTGTTTTTTAAGTTTTTGCAGTCAGGTTGGTCTCATGTAAATTTTTTAAAGATATTATGTTGAATAGTTTGCTTACGACGTGGCCCTCGTTCCCCTGAGCCACTCAGACCTACCTTCTTGGCAGCGTTCCAAATGTAACTGTCAAAATGTAAATGTCAAAGCTAACTAAAATATACATACAATTAAATAAAAGGCAAAAATCAAACTAAGAAGAAGAATAACATACAACAGTTACTTACTGGTCAGTCTACGGTCTCTTTCAATAGCACCTACTAGGGGGAGAGGAACTTTACGCTTTTTTGTCACGTACGATTTTTCTAGCCCAAAAATAGCTATGTTCTATCATTTTACTAAAGTAGCAACAAACTGGCAGAGGAAGTGGGTCGGTACTTGAATACGCCAGCATTTGTGATAAATACGTTGGGTTTAATAAAAAGCGGTCCGCGCGGTACGTTCGGAGCCTGGGGGGTTACTATCAACATCTAAAGCATTATTATTTTAATATTTTTGACGCTCTTGTTCCAGAAATACAATCCTTATTTTTGGGACATCAAGGTACGTTATATAAATCTGACTTTTAAAAACAATGCTGCTTTAAGCGATGGTAGTATGGCCTCTGAACCAATATTGCCTGCGTGTCGAACACGCAATGAATACCAACCGTACGCACGTATTACATACATATTTGTCACGCTCGAGATTATTACAGCGTTTACACTTTACACGTACATATTAGATTGAAATTCTTTGCTTATTGTGTGTTAGATTCTGATTCTACGTATGTAGATTATCGTATAATCGTACGAGGATTTCGTTTCTATCGAAGCCCGTACCTTCCAGCCTTTATTATAAACTCAAATAAAATTCATGTAAAAGATGTTTTTATCATAATAATATATCATGTAGCAGAAAATAGAGCCTACATTAAAAAAAAAAAACTACTTTTACTTTTAATGCTCGAAGACTTGGTACAGACTGGATAAAAGATGGCAACTTCAAAACAGCTGTTGGGTTGTCGAACCGGACTGGGATATGCAGTGCAAATCACTGGGATATAGTGGAACGAAGTTTTATGCTGTCGTGCCAGTCTGCAGTTTTATATAAACACTAGAGGATGCCCGCAACTTCGTAGACGTGGATTAAGAGTTTTTGATTCCGGCGGTAACTCTTTAATTTTCTAAGATAAAAAGCCTATGTCCTTCCTCGGGATACAATCTACCCCTGTACCAAATTTCATCAAAATCGGTTAAGCAGATGGTCCGTGAAAGCGTAGCAGACAAACAAACAGATCGACAGACAGACACACTTTTGCATTTACAATATTAGTATGGATATGGATTTTACCCCGCCCAGTCCGTAGTGCGTTCTCGCCCTAAAATGCTATTATTTAATTCATAAACAAGACAATGTAATAACATGTTACCGATAATATTTAGAAGCGAATGAACTCTACTAATTGTAGGATAATTATTGTCGTCTTCAATATTCATGCCGCGTACAAAGACTTTCGCGTAATATGGACGTTATGTGTTCCTACTTCCACGTACTAATGAAAACGTATGCGTAATTGTATGTTCTGCCGTGTTATGATGTGAAAATTACTTATTTTATTACTTAACTAGATAAGCTTACTATGCGATGAAATATTTCTGAAATAAAATAATGATTTTGAAGGATAATTTTTTTAATGAATCGTTTTTATTTTTATTATTACTGCGTGGGTTTAGGTTTTTAAGGATCCATATTGGAACTCATCGATTCCTCGCGCTTAAAAGTAGACGGCTAGTTCTCATCAAAGTTTTTGTAAAACGTAAACTAATTGAAAAATTTCATCACAATGTAAAGGATTATTTAAATGATAAAAAAGCATGGGAAAGAATTGTTCCAGCGGCTAATTAATCAAAATGTTAATAATACTTCTATCAAATATACGACGATTGTGAGATGGCAAAAAAAAACCGGCTGAGTTTGTTGTGGGCTCTTCTCAGACAAGGGCCCATTTGGAACATATTTGAGGAATTACAGTTTTTTTGTATTTATAGGGATCCGTAACGCAAAAACAAAAAAAAGAAACCCTTAGGATATATCGTATAGGATCTATATAGGAATAGGATCACTTCACCGTACGTCTGTCTTTCCGTCTGTCATGTCATGACCCCTTTTCTCAGGAAATCATGGAGGAATCGATTTGAAATTAATGAGGACTACCGGTCTCTTGGAGTTGAAAATAAATCAAGTTTCTAAGTCAAAGCAATTAAAAAACGTGCCCAAAGCATACTTATCATCATCATACTAATAATATAAAATTATAAATGCGAAAGTGTGTTTGTTTGTTGGTTTATTGGTTTGTTTGCTTTTCCTTCAACCACGTCGCAGCAGAGCAACGGATCAACGTGATATTTTTCATGGGTATAGTTGAGGACCTGGAGAGTGACATAGGCTACTTTTTATCCCGGAAAATTAAGAAGTTCCCATTCGAATTATAAAACTTATTCCAAGCAGACGAAGTCGCGGGCATCAGCTAGTAAATAATATTTTTAAAAATAACATCGATAAAATATAAATTATTTGGAAAGAAGTGTCCAATAGAAACGAGATTGAAAGCGCGCCGCGAGTCAATAACTTCTTAAGCTTTTCCAACTTTTGCCGTCTTCATACGCGACTCGTTTCAACTCCTTGGAACGTATTTCAACATCGCACTGAACTTTGTTTTTCATCAGGTAATCTATGTAATGAACGGATCTGGATGAAATTTAGCACAGTTATAGATTATAGGCTACTTTTTGTCCTGGAAAATTAAAGGGTTCTCGCGAGAACAAAAAATCTCAATCCACGCGGACGAAGTGTAGCGTGAAAAATATTATGAACGTCTTAATGGACCAAACTAGGAATTAAACTAAGAGAGACGCAGCATAATGTTGTAGACTTGCACTTAAGCAAGTTAGTACGTGGGTACAGTACGCTTACTCCCAGTTTTAACACTGCAAATACGTTTGATCCACGCCAAGTGTGAGCGAATATTTTCGGTGACTTACGAATCCGCCATCGAATGTGAAAATGACGTCATTCTCGCATTTTGAGATGTCAATCTGTGTGAAAAGTAACATTCGGAGTGCCAAAATAGCAAATGACATTAGTCATATCGTATTTTTTGTACGTTTGGTGAGTTATAAACTTGATCTGTCTCATCGAATTTCACTTGGAGTGGGAATGACTCGGTGAATTTTTGTTCACCATGTTTCTGTTTGGAGCGCTGGCTGTAGATATATGAAGGAGCTCACTTTCACCTCACTTTAGTGAGACGTATTTCAAATTCGATCAATCTCAGAGTAAGAGTACCTACTGTTGTTTTGTAGGCTGAGGTCCAGGCTTGATTCTAATTAATAATAATCTTCTAATTAATATCTTATTTCTGAAGCAATTGTGGCAGTGCTAACTTTAATCTCACAACTTTCACAAGTTAGCTCTCACTATATAAAACCATTTCGTAGGAAGTAGGCACAAAAAATAAGACATTATTTTGTGGTAGGGTTTAAAGTATCTTCAGTGTGACGTTTTAAACAAGAAAACTTACACTCAGGGCAATGAAAATGAAATGAAATGAAATGAAAATATACGTTATTGTACACCATAATGCAATTCACGGCAATTTCACGGTAAGTGAAGCCGTTAAACTTTATAACTTTCATAACGTATTCAGCTGTTTATCGGTGATATTATTGCCCATCTCGAAGATGCTTCTAAACCGTCACGTACATAGGTAGTTAACGCACGGCGTACAAATGTCGATCGTGTGTGGTGATAGCGCCTTATCCGTGACTCGTTGGATATCGTTAGCAACTATTAAACTGGGAAAATTAGCCGTCGAACTAACTTCCCCACGCTACACCCTTATGCTCCATTATACAATGTACATGTACCTAGACATAAAGTTCACGGAAGACCCATTATGCGTTTTACCCACCACCACTACAGCCCATTAAACGTCCCACTGCTGGGCACAGGCCTCCACTCTCATGAGAGAGAGGCAGTTAGAGCTTAGACCCACCACGCTGCTCCAATGCGGGTTGGCGGGCTTTAACGACTATTATCACTTTAGTGATAATAACCGGGACCGACGGCTTAACGTGCTCTCCGCGGCACGGGGGTTAAACACCGCCAACTCCGGGGCTAGTACTGAGAATTTCTAGTCAGAAAAACCCAATACTTAATTATGGCCCGACCCGGGACTCGAACCCAGGACCTCGTCGGCCGCAGTCGGACATGCTAACCACTAGACCAACGAGGCAGTATGCGTTTTATAAAGTACACATAAATATTGAAGTATCGTTAGTTTAGTTCGAGTTATTTTTTATTATTTTAATTTGATGTTGTACAGTCAGCACTTACAGCAACAAAGTTCACGCAATTTTTAACAGTGAAAGCAGTTTGATTTGAACTTGCAAGCCCATGGTAGGTAGGTAAGTACATGGAATGTTTTTAGTGGGGTTTATAAAATAACTCCTTGGGACACAAGCAACCCAACGGTGCGACTAACGGCTCGGGCACGTAAATTTTAGTTACCCATGCGCGCGGGCCCTTAGTGTTATTAGAGTAAGCCTGTTCCAGAGGTGCGAACCTCTGGCATGGTCTTGAATGGCGAATTTGAACTAGTGGACAAGACATTGAATTCTATTCTCTAATTTCTCAAGTACGTGCTTAGGAAACAAGTGAGATAATATGAGCTAAAGGAGTATTTAGTGAAATTGGAGCTAGCCTTTCCAGATGACAAACATTATCAATGTCCACAAGCGTTTTCCAATGTGTGGAACGTGAAATAGTACCCTCTACTTGTTCGAGAATAACCCAAATTAATCTAACAGAGTGATCAATTGAAATCGGAGCAAGCCTTTCTGCATTACAATCTTATCAATGTTCACAAGCGAATTTGAATGCGTGGAACGTGAAATGCCAACGTGACCAAGCGACCAAGTGAAATAAGAGCAAGCCACTTCTAGGGAACCAGTGTCCATGTCTACACTGTAGCTTTAAGTTGGTCAATGTTAGTGAGTAGTTAGCGCGACGTCCGGATCCGTTATCCGAGAATTAGGCGCAACTTGAGAGTATAGTTTCAGAACTAAGCTATTAGCCAGCCATGTGGCTCCAATACCTATTTGGGTAGAGTTAGAATGTATTGTGAGCGTAAATATTTCGTTACAAAAGAAATAAAAACTATAAACTTATTATGGAAAAACCTATACTTTTTTGGATGTAACATCCGTCAAATCGATTTTGTTAATGTAAAATATGGTCTAGCGGTCGCCCGCGGCTCCTTCCGCGTACATGTTCTGATTTCCTATGATTTTATGGAATATTCCCGCTGCAAGAGGTATATTTATAGTGACTATATATTGCTTATATACAGGTTTTCATTATTTAAAACTTATAACTTAAATGCCGATTTTCACATCGCTGACTTCAAAAAGATAGGACTTTCATATAAACTTCCAACCCCCCTTTCAAACCCTTTGGGGTGGATGTCACCTGGATCATAATAACAAATTAACACCGTTGACACCTCAATAATCAAAACCGGCCCAGTAGTTTAGATGCTACGGTGAAACATACATAAAAACAATAGTACCTACATTTAACTGCCCAGGTTGGAAATAAAGCGATTCACGGCTGAGTTATATTGGAAGGACGAGGCGAAGTCGAGGACTTCCTAAGTAATTTTATAAGGAAGAACTCTCCGTCTACTACAGATGGAGAAGTCTGTATTCTGTAGTGGAGGGAGAGTTACAGACTTTGACGATTTTTCCAGGTTTGGTCTTGTTAATTTTGATTTTTATTTTTATTTATTGTTCAAGATAAACATACATTCATATTATGGGTATATACACTAGCCATCCTCTAAGAACTTTAACGTTTATGCGAGGATAGCGAGTTCACATAGCAGTTATTAGTAAAATATATATAAATATAAATAAAATTTTAAGTGAATTAAATAAAATATAAAATAAAATAAATTTGGTTTAGGTTAGGTTAGTACATAATATAGCTTAAAATATTGTGTTATTTCTAAATTCAATAAAAAAAGAAATAACTTACATATAGGAAGAGTTTTCTAGATAATATTGTCACAAGGAGTGCCACCTTTATCCAGGAAATGCTTCTTACATTTCCCTATGAAGATGTTTTTTTTTTAAGTTACTAATATTTTCTATAAAATAAGGCTTATCTTGAGTCTTCTAGTTTCTCTATGTCAGTGTAGTGAACGCTGGCTCAAGTCGGTCAATGTCTGCTAGTTAACAGACACTGCGGCTCACTGCTAGCGAGTTAGTTGGCAGCCTCGGGTCTGAGGTGGGGCTAACTGGTGCTACGCTTGTATTGCGCCTTATCTCAGAACTGTGCAGACAGACTGGATGAAACTTTGAAATTCACCTATTCTATACGTTTGACTTGCGTTTGACCGACAAAGTTTACCAGGAACGTTGAACCCAATAACTGCATTTCATATAGCTATCTCTTCTCTCAAAATATAATTAAAAAAATACAACAAAACCTGACTGCTTGGATACCAAAAAGTATAAAGCATGACATGACCTGAAGTATTTCATCATTATCAGTATTCTTCGTATAATATTATTAAATTTATCAACGCGAAGTCGCACGTCCAATATCTAACATCCGAAAAGTTATAGATGCGTGCCTGGGGATCGAATCCCCAACCCCTCGAATAGAAAGCGGGTATCTAAACCCCTAGGCTGTTGCCGTTTTAAGAGAAGGACATAGTCTGGGAAATTACGGAGTTCTCACAGGACGTCTAAAAAGTAAATTTACTTACATACACATCCTAAGTAAGCAGCAAATAATAATATCTAATTCTTAGCTAAGCAAGTTAGCAAGTTAATGCCAGTATCAGCTGAAACTAAAGTTACGCAAGAAGTCTAGGTGTACACTGCGGGTCATAAAAAGTGTTAAATTAATTAATTTTTACCACAACTGAAATTCATAAGCAAGCTCTATTAGTTAGTAGTATTACCTATTCTGTCACTCATCATCAGGTGAGATCGCAGTCAAGGGCTAACTTGTAGTGGATAAAAAAAAATGCAAACCGAATGATGGTTTTTTCGGTATACTTTTATTATGTTGGAAGGGTCATCCTCACGTAACAGTTTAGACTCTAGATATAGGTGGAAAACACAAATGCTTCTACATATTCAAAAAAAATTGGCAGTCATAGGAACTGTCGATAGAAGTGAAAACGAATATATATTTTTTTCTACTTAAAAAAGACCTTTAAGACCTTTTGTATTCGTAACAACGCGAGGTGTCGCTCACGGTTATACAGTACTTATTAATATAAACCTTAAAACTAAGGCATTAAAGTTTAATTACGAATGTACTACTTAAGACTTTTTGTCTTAAGAAGAATGGTGTCGATCTCGCGTATTCCACATTTTTACCCCCTACCAAAAAGTGCTCAACGCGCCTAAAGAAGTTTTCACTTCAAAATTTTTGTATTTGATAAACATACAGGTTATACATAACAATATCTTGTTTGTTTTTCTACGTTACAAGATGTCAAAATTAGATAGTGGCATAACAACATTTAGATAATGGCTGGTCATGTACCACACTAAAAAATAAACTTTAAATGACACATGAATATATTATAAAATTATGTATAATCATTACTTTGTCGAGATTTCGACCTAGTTACGTATATAAAATTAGGGTGCACCCATGACATTGCAATGAAGTGTAATCAGCATGTTAACGGAGGACCCGCTCGAACAATTTCACAATAAACTAGTCGAACCAGTATACGGTGTTTGACACCGGCCACTGGGCACTCACATTCCCTTGCCTATTCAGCCGTGAAGCCTAATGCGACATTTTTTTATTTCGCGCACACATGGCTCAGGGTCTCCTTTCTACCAGTTACTTAAATGTATGTAGCTTTAGTCTTTTTTGAGTGTCTATTGTATAAAGAAAATGATTAAAAAACGGCTTCTGTTTTACGAAACCGAACCGATTTTATACAAACGTAGAACCTTATGAGCTTACGTTATTATTAAATATGTATTCAATTCAATTCAATAGCTGTGCGTTGGTATATATGGCAAAAGTATTTTAAGATTTTTTGGACGTTTTAAATGATCGAGATTTTGTACAAAAGTATATATTAAATAAATATTATTTAAATTGCTTATTTTTTGCGCCAGAAACAAAACGAACGAAATAACGTCTACGAAAACTATCACGAACCAGGGGCAGGTTACCTTATTTTTAGCAAACGCTTATTATAGCTATAATGAATCCACAAGTCCCTCAAACACAACAATTAGAAAGGCTTCGACCAATCAAGCTACCAGTCAGGTTGCAAACAAGACTGTTGCAAAATATGCGTCTTGCCAAATAACTGATAATAACAGCCTAACAACCAACATTTCAATTAAATACGGAACCTTTTCGTAAGTTCGGAACGTAAGTTTTTATAGTACGTGTAAGCTTCTTCAGATTCTTGTGGAACCTATAGCCTATACAAATTGGATATGGATAGAGCGCTGTTGCCTTAACGTGCGGAGGTCCTGGGTTCGATCCCCGTCAGGGTTTGGAAATTTATAATTTCTGAATTTTCCCTACTCTGGCCTGGTGGGAGGCTTCGGCCGTGGTTAGTTGCCACCCTGACGGTAAAACCGTGCCGCCAAGCGATTTAGCGTTCCGATACGATGCCATGTGGAAACCGAATAGGGGTATGGGTTTAATATAACTGCCATGCCCCTAACAGGTCAGCCCGCTACCATCTTAGACTTCCACTTCACTCATCACTTTCCATCAGGTGAGACCGCAGTTAAATACCACCTCACTGGACAATCATGTAGAAATACCTACATTATTGTCCAGTGAGGTGGTATTTGGCCTTCGACGTAAAATTAATCACCTACTCGTAAAATTACGTAACCTTGATTTGGCTTTGATGCGTAGTAAGTTATGATCATTACAATCTAACCTTCAAAATTTTTGTGCGAAAAAAGAAGCGAATCACACAAAATGATAAATGAAAATCAATTACTTTAATTAACAACAAAATATTACGTCTAACTACTAGGTATTAATATGTTTGATAGATTGATCCATACTAATATTTTAAATACAAAACTGCGTCTGTTTATTTTTAACCGATTTTGACAAAATTTAGTATATTTAGTAGATAGTAGGGCATCTAGTCATAATATCTAATAGTATGATTTTTGTTCCTTTAGGACTTTTTATCCCGGAAAATCAAAAAGTTACTAAAGGCATTGTCCATGCGGACAACGTCGCGGGCATCATCTTCAAATTTTGGTGTTGAAACCCTGGGGTCGTGGGGCGAAGATGCTATTCTTTTTAAGGATCTGTCTTCTCGTCTCACAGAATCTACAGGTGGCTGGCAGGTTTCTCTGCCAACATATCAGTTTGGCTATTCAGAGGGGTAACGCAGCCAGCGTTCTGGGCACATTGCCTCAATGCAGCAGTTAGGATGTTTTTTTTTATGTTTAGGTTTTAATTTAGATTTTATTGTATTACATAGTTTTAATTTGATGTTTTTGTTAGTAGGATTTAAAAATATTTATATAAATATTTTACTTTTACTTTCTTTTTATTCTCAATTTCACAAATAATCCAATGTTAAATAAACAATATCAAATAAATTATTTTGAATCAATGCCCTATTACATTAGGTTAATACGATTCATTACGTTCTAGAAACTAGGTAATTATGATCACTTCTACGTTCACGGATCGTTGGCGCCGGATACTTTACGTGTAGCGGAGACCGCCTTCCGGGACGATTTCACAGAGCCTTGCTCCTCTACTAAATTTGTGGCTTAGTGATGGGCAACTCGAGTCGTTTTATTTGAGTAACTCGACTCACTACGCTGACTCGTTAAAGTGATCCGGAGAGTCGACTCGGTTGAGCACAAAGAGACTCGTCAACGAAGACAAAACGACGATATTATATTTGCTGTCACTTTCACCAAAATGCATAATAACTGATAGAAATGCTACCTGTTTTTAATTAGCTTGCTAACTTACTCATACAAGTGCTTAATTAGCTAGCATATGCAATTAAAATCACATCTTCGTTCACGGATCGTTGCCGCCGGATACGTCAGCTACATTTGTGGCTATAAGTGATTGGCGACTCGAGTCGTTTTACTCGGTATTATGCTGACTTACTAACTCGAGACACTCTTCTCTAGACTAGAGTGTTCTCGGCCGAGTTCAAAGATAGAATTAGTTTTTTTATTTTTATCTTATCAAGTTATCCCACTACAAGTTAGTCCTTGACTGCGATCTCACTTAGTGGTTGATGATGCAATCTAAGATGGTAGAAAGCTAACCAATTATGGGTATGTCAGTGAAATTAAACCCATTACTCTAATCTGTTTTTATTTGACATCGTACCGGAACGGTAAATCGCTTGGCGGCACGCCTTCGCCGGTAGGGTGGTAACTAGCCATGGCAAAAGCCTCCCACCAGGCCAGACCAGAAAAAAATCTGAAATTATAAATTCCCAAATTGACCATGCGGAGGATCGAACCGAGTATATTCCACTTATCAGCTCTCACCACTGCGCCAGGGAGGTCGTCGAACATTCAAGGCGAACAACGAGTCGAGCTGTGGAGTTGCAATGCGATAGCCGGTGTCTGGTATCTACCTGTAACAACTGGACTCAAAATCAAACTGGAAAGTCAAAATTGGCACTGCACAGCTCAAGCCTCTATTCAATGTGAATAAAAATATTTAACAGTCTGCCGGACTACATTAGGAACATCGGAAAACAAAAAGGGTTTAATAACACGCTAAAAAATCTGATTGAAAAATGTTACTACAATATTAATGAATTCTTAAATGATACTGACAAACACTAATAAAATCGGTCTCCCTACCACCATGTACTGTTTTGCTGCCACACCCAAACTGGGTATCCATAGCATGCCTTGTTTACTAATGACTATTATATGTTAATCAAGAAATAATGTAACTATGGAATTGCAACTGAAACTGAAACTGACTTAAGTCTAAGCCGCGACTCGAATTTGGATCCGCAACCTGGACTCGACGTTGAAATCGACTCCGGTCTAATTCCAAGTAGACTTGAGTAAATCGAGTTGGAAAAAAATGGGTATATCCCATCACTATTGTGGCTAGATGGAACTAACTATTGTAGCAACGCTCACTAGAATTGTTTCGATTCATCTTTATTTAAATCTTATTATTAAGAAAATTTGCAGGCAGACATTTGCCGCAAAATAAAAAAGTGACCAAATCAGCTCGACGGGTTGCGTAACTGAAATGGCAAAGAGCAGGGCACATAGCTCGAACCGATAGGCATTGGTCTGGTCCCTCTCGTTGGCAGACCCCCTAGGTGGACAGGCGACAACAAATGAGTCGAGTCACTGGATCCAGGTAGCGGGAAGCCGCAAAAGACCTTCCAAGACACCTAAAAAGACCATTGGCCAGCTGTGGACATCTATCAGTTGACGATGACAACAACAACGAAATAAAGTAATGAAAATTAATGTAGGACTTTTTGCGCCACTTATTTATCAAACACATTCAAGTTAGTTCAAGTTAGTGCAAAAAACAGTTACGGAAAAGACTATATTATTGAAAAATTATATAAAAAATTTAATTATATAAAAGATATATATATCATAAGTTTTGACGCTCAAATGGTCGTAATAATAATTGCCTAATAAGCGATTTCTTGGTGGGGTCTTACCCTACCAATTCACCACCCTTCTTACCTTGCATAACTCTACAAGTGGGGGCCTTTTACACTCGCAGTCTTAGCTTGACCAGTGCAGTGTGGATTACTCACAGAGATTTACAAAATACGTTGGAGAGCTTATATCACAGAGTAATAAAGAGAGAGTAAAGTTGTTAAGTCAAGATGTGTGGAGAAATGGGAAAGGCTGTCCTGCGGGCTCTGACCGGAGCGCTGCTCTTTAGTTTGGTGTCGGATGCTGCCTATTTACAGGTTAGTCAATAAAAAAAAGGACCTTTAGTTAAACAAAATTGTAAGTGTCTGCATAGTAATTTACGTTTAACGTATTATTAAAATTACACGGGAGGGAGAGAGAGAGAGATAGAGAGTAAGAAAGAAAAATATTAAAATAAACTTTTACTTTTGCATTAATAATTATTTCAATGTTGTTTGTATTCTGTCCAATAAGGTGAAAAAATTTTATGCCTCTATGATTATGTTATTTTCCATTCCTAGAATCTTGTTCCTGAATTTGACGGGATGGGAATGTTAAAAAAACCTTATAAAGTAGTAGCAGGAGTTGTGTGTGGCCCACCGCGGTCATTAAAAAGTATAGTAAGTGTACCTTGTTATCATTAAAACAGATAGGGTTTTAGTCATTGAAGTAATAGTACATAGTACTCATAGTACATTAAGTACCTCAATGGTTTTAGTCTACCGACAGACGTAATACATCCATTAGTGAAAATTTTAGGTAGGGTTTCCATATAATCCATATTAATTCCATACTAATATTATAAATGCGCAAGCGTGTCTGTCTGTCTGTCCGTATGTCTGTCTGTCGGCTACGCTTTCCCGGCCCATATTTTCAACCGATTTTGACGAAATTTGCTATAGATATAGGTTGTATCCCGGGGAAAGACATAGGCAGGAATCAAAAAAACTTGAACAAGGCGGATGAAGTTGCGGGCATCATCCAGTAGTATATTTTAGGTTGTCTGCTTGTAAAAGAATAAAACAACTCAACGAAACAAAAGCAAGCTAAAACTGCGACTATGTTTATATGTCACTTTAGTCTTTTTTCTGTTTTCCCCAACTTTGGCAGTTTGTTCAAATTGAACCAGCTTTCCTGATTGACTTTTGAGTTTTGCCGCTTGTTTTTTGATGCTGGAACAATAACACATTTTTTAGAAAATGTGAGTTAGGAGTTCACAGACTATGTGGCCAATACTGGTTATAAAAATACAAATAATAGGTTCACTGTCACTGAACATTATAAAAACTGGTAGAAAAATGTATCCGCTGTTAACTATCTTGGTAATTTACTCATACTGATATTATTATAAAATTGGTAAAAAATTATTAGCTGTAGTTTGCAAAGCAACGTAACATAACAAGCACTAGCCCCACTAGAGAGGCAGGGCGTGCCACGTATCGGCAAGTATTTTTTGTATGAGGTAGTATGGAGCTTTGCCCACTTAATCGACGCAGTACGGAGATGCTCTGCGCGACGCGGCCCCGTACTAACTCATACAAGTAATATTAGCCGTTACGTGCCGCGCCACTCCGTGCATCTCAAGTCGGGCTAAACCTTAATGATTGCCCACTATTTCGAGAAAAAATGGCGGGACGGTAGGCCAAAATATTCGAACCACTTTCAATTCTTCCGCACAATATATTCTTTTGTCTAGGCACTAAAATAACTGCCACGTCATGTTACTCAAAGCCCCTATAACGTTGCCACTGTCGCATTGTTGTGCGGCGCTCACGCTCTTATTGCATTTCTATACCTATTTAAAATTGTCTAAATGTCTTTTTTCTACTTTTTAGATACTGCCACTGTCACAAGTACAAAAAACAAGCTCATAATCTTGATTTTTTAGAATTCCCGTGGGAAATTCTTAATTTTCCGGGATAAAAGTAACCCTTCCCCGGAATGCAATCTACCTTTGTACCAAATTTCATTCGAAGAAGATAACAAGAGATATTGGCATATGGCAGATATAAGATTTATTGGATCCAATGAAGCTTGCCATTTAGATCAGATGAAGTTAAACTAATAGAATTGAGCTGGGAATAATATTATGATAATATTTATATTAGTATTACGTATTATGTTATTTTTAAAGTTTTTTTTTTAATTTTATTTTTTCTACAGAATACGATATTTTTTATACTAAAAGATAGGTACTTATATGAAAGATTTTCTTATATTATATAATATTATCGTTCAGCGGTGCTACTAACATCGCAAAGCAGTATTATTTCAAAATTATAATTTTATTTCACGTACCTTGACGTCCCTAAAATAAGGATTATTATTGTGAAACCCGAACGACAAAAATATTAAAATATTATTGCTTTAAGCGATAGTAGTAACCTCCCAGTCCTTACTAATGGTGCATTATTACTATGATTGAATTTAAACTTTGTACAGATGTTGATTCCACTTCTTAATCTAAAAGAATACAAATCATGTTAAATTCTATCATATGATAACTATACGTATCCCAATAATCTATGCTTGTGTGAAAGTTTTTGACGTTGGGCAAAAGTAACTACATAGCATGGAAACATTAACCGAGTATATGTTAGTTTCAATGATTTTTACCTATATTATGCTTGTTAAAAAACCCGTCTGAGTTTTTGTGGATACCTCTGTCTTCTCAGGCCAGGGCGCGCTTGGAACCATCGTAGCTAAGTACCGTAGTTAATTATCACCATTCACAGGTTTTAAATATACAGTTTTGACTGTTGACTATTGTACTATACAGTCTCATATAAAATATCGGAAAGTGTTGTAACGAGTAGAGAAAGACTGGGCAAAGGAAACTCTCAACTGAAAAAAGGGCACAGGCCCGTCCAGTTACAGAGGTGCGAATTCGCGAGAACACCTCTGAATACCAATTTGACGGGCGCCGAGTTTCAAACAATTTACACTTTGAGTGCTTTGATCAAAGAAATGAAACTAAAAAGCAGGCCCAATGAAAATAAGGCCAAATTTAACCAACAGTAATTCCCCTTTGAAGGGCTCAGGAGAAAACGTGAAGGAAAATTGCAAAAGTTAGTTTGCCCCTCATGAGCACAAGTTATGGCAGAAGGTGCCCCGAAAGTGGCCCGCGCCCATTTTATTGCCATAATTTCTGGTTCAAACGCCAATTATATCAAAACTTCTGGCGCGTGAAATACGCACCGGTTCGCGGGAACTTTAAAAATTATTGTGATCTTTATCATTCTTGAATTTACGGCTTCTAAATCTTTTTGTTCAAATCAAAGGAAGTGTTTCGAAAGATTTCTACAAGTATAACTTTCGTTTCGTACCAAAGGACTCCGTAACAAAATAATAATCCTCATCCATTCTTATTACTATTAATATCATTAATGCGAGAGTGAGTCTGTCTATTACCTTTTCACGACTCTAACCGCTAAATTGATCCTTACGAAATTTGACACGTAAAAAAGCTTGCGTCCTAGAGAAGAACAAGGAATATATTTTATCATCATTATCACATTATCATCTGGTGTTATCATAAATTGCTACAAATTTTACCGTACACCACAGTGTCGCCGATAATAGGCGGTTTCGATGAGTAGATTTTGGAAAGTAATTCAATGTTAGTTATTAGATAAATATTATAATATAAATATGTAGAATTTTCATCAGCGTGGTATGAGGTTCGTAGTCAATGAAAGCAATCAAGAAAATAGAAATAATAGAAAGTTTAAAAATAATAACTCGGAGAAAAATATACTAATACATATTGAAAATAGTATTGAAGCAGTGAACTTATTTCACGGCAAATAACTTTGAGCATTGGATTAAGCGAAAAGAATGACTGTCAATTTTTGTTACCCATGTTTTATTTTAGGGTGCAAAAATTGGAAAACTGATAAGCGAGAAATAAGAAAAGTTTAGTCGCAAAACTAATAAAATTCTCCAGTTAAAAGTTTCTGTCCAACTGTTTATTCAGTGTAAGTTGTAACAACGGAACTGTGTGCTCAGTACCTGCGTCCCCTCGCGTTGATTCTGCTCTATCTAGTTTTATAATCTCATTGAAAATTTTGTGTTTGTTTAGGATTAAAGTATATTTACTAAACTTATATGATAAGACGATGCCAGGCACTTCGCGTGGATTGAGGTTTTTGGTTCCCGATAAAAATTAGCCTATGTGTTATTCTAGACTATAATCTATATCTGTGCCAAATTTCATCCAGATCTGTTCAGCCATTCTGCTGTGATTGAGTAACAAACATCCATCTATCCAAAATTTCGCATTTATAATATTAGTAAGTATAGAGTAAGAATCTAAAAGAGCATTTCATTTAGGTAATATGAATTCCAGAACCTTATGTTTCAAAGGTATTGCCATATAGGTATTGTTTAACCGATTTTTATGAAATTTGATACAGGTATACTGTACCAAATTTCATCAAAATCGGTTATAGGTGGTATCCCGGGGAAGGACATAGGACAATGTCCCGGAAAATTAAAGAGTTCCTGCAAAAAACTAAGTTCACGCGGACGAAGTCGCGGGCGTCATCTAGTAATAACTAAGTATTTATGTGTGTGCGTGTGTGTAAATAAGTGTATTTTTTTCATTTATTATTATTCCAGCATTTGTTTTATAATTCGGTGGATGATTTCTTTTTACATAATCTCTAAGCTAAACTAAATTGAGAGGACTGGATCTAGGGCGGTCTTTCTCCGCAGGGAGCATAATGCAAGGGAATGTAATACAATTATTAGTCCTGGCATTTTAGTAGATTAGCTAAAATGTGAAACAGAACTACATTGTCATCACACTTATAACCTAAAATTTTATTGCAATGAAGTTGTCTTCGTTATAATATTATTATATTTCTTTACGTAAAAGGTAATTAACGATAGAATTAATATGATACTGCTGTATTATATGCATAAGAACTGTAAAATGGGTTTAACCGTAACAATAGGAAGCGTTGGACAGTGGACTTCTACTAGTCTAGGCAATAGAACAGTCCGTTGTATGGAGACCTCCGCATTAAGTCTTCAGTCGATGAAACTTGTCTGGGTTTTAGTATTGGAATACCCAAAACTTACAAAAAAAATATCCAACAAAAGAAACATCCGGAAGTTAGATATTTATACCTAAAACTAATATTTATGACTGAGTATTGTTTTCTTTCTCGATTTCTTTTTCAAATAATAGCAGGTAGTATATTTACACTCAAAATCGAAATATCAAATGAAATAATCATGCACAACATCGATATTTAAACCGATTTTATGATGAATTCTAAATCTATACACACTAAGCCCAATTCATTTGTTGTTTTTTGGAATTTAAGCCTAATTATTTTTCCCACAAGTACCAAACGTCCTTGCAAATCGAAGGTGACATTAAGCCTTTCCAAGAAAGGAGAAGTTAGTCCCTAAACCGCGTACTGCGTAGCCCAGATACGAGAGAGCAATGCTCGCCAATCACGACTCACGGCCGCCCGGCGCTTGCGCAGCACGTGTTTCCTAATCGCTTGATTAGCTGGAAATTTTCTTAAAGGGCTTGTGAGAAATTGATTATTTTAAGTATAATAATAAGCTACAAAAAATAAAAGAAGCAGTGATAGCCTAGTGGTTTAGAGATTCGATCTCAAATACGGGACTCTGTTACTTTTCTGAGTTATGCTTTATATGAAACTAGATGATGCCCTCGACTTCGTCCGCGTGGATTAAGGTTTTTGATTCTTGCGGGAACTCTTTAATTGTCCGGGATAAAAAGTAGCCCATGTCCTTCTCCGAGATACAACCTATCCCTGTACCAAATTTCATCAAAATCTGTTTAACAGATGGGCTGTGAAAGCGTAGCAGACCGGCAGACACACTTTCGTATTTATAATATTAGTGTGGAAGTATGAATAGTATGGATTAAACTAAATATCACTTGCTTCATACGGTGAAGGAAAACATCACGAGGAAACCTGCTGTCCTGAGAGTTCTGCTCTGTTCAATGTTTTCGAAGCTGGGTGAAGTCTGCAAATCCGCTCAGTAAGTAGTTAGCCGGCAATGGGTTCAAACGATGATGATGAAGAAGACATATTCTGCGTTAAACCTAGAATATCCTGAGGATACGTAATCAGGGCACGCACATAAAAAAAATCCGTGGTAAACTATTCCTAGCTGAGCCTTGGCCTTAACCATTTTTGGATCATTTCTTTTAATAGTCGAAGTGATTATTAGACAAGCACTTAAAGTTCTTACGCAAATGTAAAAATTAGGGTCAAAGTATATCAATGCTTTGAATTTTTTTGCACAAGCAAAAAGTATCAGTTCAGACTCGTAAGTATCATTTAAGCCGGTTAATACGTTAAATCTATCTTTTCCTCGACTGGTTCAGCACAACAACAATAGCTGACTGTGTCTTATTCGATTATCAAGTTGTACCTAGTATCTAACTACTTCACAACCTTTTTTTACTTTTCTTACTAATTTCTTGACTACATATCAGAAAGCCCTTTCAATTTATCCAAACTCTTTCTTGATGGAGAGTTGATAAAGGCTGCCTATTCATCTAAGCGGAGCTAAGTAGTGTGTGCTGTGCTTTAAAGTTCATCTTCATCTCATATATAGTTCGCGCGCGAGTTGAATGCAGAGATTATGTATGGTGATACATACAAAAGCTCTACTATAGGTTTAGTCACGTTTAACGCAACTATAAACTCTCAAATTTTTTAAAGAAGCAAAATTAAGTTTGCTTTCAGTTAGTCTAGGCGTGATATTGCATCTCCTGAATCTGTTGAACATATCTCCGCTTCGGTTTACTGGATAGGAAACCTAATTAGTTTAAGTCTATTTGGTATGAAATCACAAAAAGGGCAAATTGTTTTGATTAAAAAACTCTGCTCTCTTTTCTATGGCTTTCAATACTGAGAACCACAATATAATTTATTGTTTAAGCAATACAAATTTTCAACACGTTTTACCAATAAAATGGTCCATTATTTTTTTACAGAGGCACACATATGACACGAAAACTAAAAAAAAAAAAATAGCTATAACTCAGTCAAGGTTGTCCGTATATTATACAACAGTTGGCTGATTATATCTTACCTTTCACTCAAGGTGGTCGATTTGCCAACATAATCGTGACATTTCACTGCCCTCGATCTTAGCATGGATACATTTCACTTAATTTACGATCTTATCCATTCTCTGATAGAGTTCATTACAGCAAATCTTATTTTGCTCTTGGTTTAAGCTGAGCTTTTCGCAACTTGCATGTTGTTTTTTGTAATGCAATCGACAAGTTTGTTTTCTGTTATCTACGTCTAATTTACCTTCTGCGAATGTTTGAACTTAAGTTTTTTGCGAAATATTGCTGTATATTGTTTGCTATGTTTGTTTCAACGATGATTTTTATAGGTTTGTATTGTAATGCACATACTTACCTTATAGTTATTGCAAGAAAAAAATTGCGATGAAAATGGCGACATATTATGTTCGCCATTTGACGGTAAATGATGGTAAAAATATTTCTTAAAAGTCCGTAATTTCATTTTCAAGAATTTGGTTTGGCGATAATTTTGTCAAAAGTATACTGAGACTTGTAAATGTTAGGGTGTGCGAGAGAGAAGGAACTTAGGTTATGTCGCCGCCTATATACTATTATTTCCTAGGTATTTAATCACAATGCACAAGTACACAATGGAGTCACCTAACAACTACTTTATGTTTTGTTTCTAGAGTTACGAACCGCATCCATTCCAAATCGCTCTAGCCTCGCAAGCCGTCCACCGCAAGCCTCTGAGAGAACACGAGAAGCCACAAGACCTGAGCAACGTGCCAGGCGTGCCAGGGGTTGACTATCCCATCTACCACGCCGTGCCAGAGACCAGCTTCTCATGCGCTCACGTGCCAGTCCACCCTGGAATGTATGCCAATGTCGAAACTGGATGTCAGGTAAATACTTCACCAAAAACTTACTTTACTTTTGTCGGAGCTAGTTTGGTAACTAGCTCCGACTTCCGGTCCGGTTCCGGTTTCCGAGTGTCTTGGTCGGTAGGGTGGTCCCTACCAACCTAGACGTGCCGCTAAGAAATTTAACTTTCCATTATGATGCCGTGTAGAAACCGATTAGGGGTATGGGATTAATTCAACTGCCGTACCCCTTACTGGTAAGCCCACTACCATCTTAGACTACATCATCACTTATTACCAGGTGAGATTGCAGTCAAGGGCTAACTTGTAGTAAAAAAAGGAAAGAAGAAGACTGATTCTTTAAAAGACACATATCTATGTAAGTCAGTATAAACTTTGTCGAATAACAGAGGGAGGCTTGAGGATCCCCAAAAACATTCCATTGATAAGCTTTAATATGATTGATCCTTTGATAAAATAAAATGGGAAATAGTTATTATAAAACGAAGAATCAATCCACATCAAGTCCCCAACTAAAGTCTTTCTCATCGCTATATCCTGTCAGTCATACTCATGTACATACGCTTCATTGCATTTGGTTCTTTATTTAAAGGTTGTATGGGGAGATCACTTTTAGAGATCAGACCGCATTTGCGTACTTGTTATTTCTTTTTGCCGGTTCACTTTTTTATTTCTTTTTAATGTTTTGTGTTTCTGATATATAGTACATTACTGCAGCGGCCAGCAAAACAGGCATTGAAGGACGAACGTTTAAATGTGGGCCGAGGCGAAGCCGAGACACACATACGTAAGTCCATCAATGCCTACTTGTGGCCAAGGCTTGTATAGTATTTTCTCAAATAATGCGCGGAAATTAAAACTAAGTAGTACCTAGACAGAACTTTTTATTTAAAAATATTTTTCTTTCGATTTTGGCGTTAACAAGTTTTCTATTACGTCTCCTGGCGCCTCTTGAATTTCAGATGGCGTTAAAGTAAGTTCATCACACCCATTGTCTTCACTTGAACTCATTTTGTCAAATACATTTCAAAATCAATGACAAACAACGAACATCAATAATATTTCCCGCGTTAAAGTATTCATTTGTTATTTTTTCAATAAACAGCTTTCTATTTGCAAGCTAGTTCGAAATTTAAATAAAACCTTTGATGAGTTACCTCCTTAGTTGCCATGTGTCGCAGTAAAAGGTCGTTCCATTTTTAAATTACACGACAGATATGAATTTACTATGTATTTTATTTGGCCGCATAACCACGACAGATATGGATTTTCATATAACTTTTGCCGGCCGCTGCTCGCATGTATTTGGCCAGTACGGCAATTTCGATTTATCTCGAAGAAGGTTGTCAAAATAATGCTCAAATATCCAAGCATGTTTGAGAAAAAGCATCTATTCTATCTATCTGACACTCTGACTGACATCCAGACACCCAAAACGCGCGAAAACTCTAGGAACGTCAAATGTCAAACGGGGCCTCATGTGCGCCACACGGATAGTCTGTGGTGACGTCTGCGTTCCGTTGTAGGAATTTCATCCGCCTAACATTATGGAAACGAAATAATAATGATTGGAGTTATCAAATTGTTTAGAGTTACCCTTTGATGTATGAAAAAGAACCCTCCGAAAAGGCAAAGCCTGAAGCGATCGGTAATAGACTGGAATTGAACGACTCCTTTACGCGCCCTCGGCCTTCCTTTAATTGCGTTGGTCTTTTTAAATACCAGTAAGAGCTCTTTACCAATTTGTTCGAATTAGTCGTACTTCTTTTATGAGGGCTACCGTTTTTATGCTCACTAGTTGGCGCCACTGGCGAGTAAGGTCCTTAGTATAGCTGTAAATTCGGTAAACAAGCATACTTTTGTCAAACAATACGTTTTTAAATAGTAAGCACACAGGAACCAGGGACATAATGTACTAACTTCTGGAACTCATCTTCTTTCAACCCGCTTAATTTTGCACATTTTATTCTTAGCTCTGCTTTCAAAGCGCAGAGCACTGACATTCATTGGCACGTATCTTAGATCTGCATTAATTAATCCGGTATTGCTAAATACATCAATGAAATAATAAGATCCGCGATAAATGCCCAGTGAGCTTATTTGAAATTTCGGAGACCTCACTCTACACTAGCGCCTCTAGCGGCGAATTTAATAATATAATAAAAAAAGTTTTTATTAAAGGCAAAAGGGCAAATTTAAACGCGTTAGCCCCCATTACCTGCTAACAATTTTTTTAAAGGGATTTGTATTGTGTGTATGTTTAATAAGATAATAAGTATGAGAAGTGTTTGGTTACGCAGAAAATGCAACCTAACCCGGAACGATTTACATTATTAATAAGTAAGCCGTGTGTGGTGGCGCGCTCTCCAAAAGGAGTGGACGAATACAGGCTGATGGATGGATGGATGGAAGTAGTCACAAATTTTGCTTTTGTACATTTCGCCTATGTCAGTCAGTATTTCGTTTATGTATTTATTCCCTCCATTTGAGGTAGCCATGGAAAAATAATTGAAGGTACCCAAACAATATTATCTGACAGTCAGTAAAGCAACTTTTTTACATTAATTTTTATATAAACTCAAATTCAAATAATTCCACAGGAATAAAGGGCCGAAATCCTAATTCAAGCTCATTCCCTTTACAAGTTTAATTTTCCCTTTAGTGCCCCTTTCACGAATTGATTCTTTTGAAAGTTTGACTTAATTAATTTCCTAGAAATAACGCGATTGAAATTATAATTTCGGATTAGGTACGAAGTCGGTGAGTCATGCCCGCTAACAATGTCTTCAAACTTATTCAATTTGGGCCAAATTGGTTCGCCATAGTAATTTTGTGACGTGGAAACTGGATTTAGAACATGATTATTTACAGTTCGCTTCTAGCTACCGATCATCTGATAAGGGTGGGTTGTAAATAGAAACCAATTTGGATTTTAATCTTCGAATCTAAAGAGTTTAAGGTACATTGAAATTTAAAGAAAATATAAATTTGATTATTTCGATTTATTTACTTGTTTTTCCTTGGCTGGTAGTAGGTAAATCGAGTATGATATTATGTACATACAGGTTTCTATGAGTACTTACTGGACTTATTCCATACTAGCTGATGCCCGCAACTCCATCCACGTGGGTTGAGGTATTTTTTTCCCCGCGAAAACTCTTTAATATTCCGAGAAAAAAAGTGATCTTTGTGTTATTCCAGACTATATATAGCTCTGTGCCAAATTTCATCCTGATCCGTTCTGCCGTTGTGGCGCAATTGAGTTACAAACTTCCATCCGAACTTTCGCATTTATAATATTAGTATAGATTTTTTAATATCCACTACTACACCATAAGTTAGCCTTTGACTTGATAGAAGTAGGTTAACCTGTATGTATAGAAAAATCTAGAGTAGCCGTACAGACAGATCAAATAAAAAAATCGAGTAGGTATGCTTTAGACCACACGACTGAAGTAAAACTTAGGAACTGGCTATGAGAGAAAGAGAGAAAGAAAATGTGTGCTCGCACCTCTCTCTCTTGCCTCTACAGTAATATACGAAACGTAACTGCCTCTCTTTCTATCTTCACTAACTTATATTCTCATCTTCCGTTTGCCTCGCCCGATCACACTTTTCGTAACGCCCTCGTCACACATTCACCAGCTTACTCCCAAGTCAAGCGCGTAAAGAAGTTTTACTTCAAAAAGGGACAATATTAAAAGGTTCTGATTATCTTTTCAGGCTTACCACGTTTGCCACGACGGTCGGGAAGGCCACCAGGGCGCATCGTTCCTGTGCACCAACGGCACTCTGTTCGACCAAGCCAAGTTCGCTTGCGACTGGTGGTACAACGTAGACTGTTCGCAGGCCATCGAACACTATAAGTATGTATTGAATTGATCTAATAAGTGCCTTGTAACAAACGCCGGCCCAAGCATTCCTGGCGCACTTGGTGAAAGGCGAAAGGATTTAAAAACTTCGTGAAAAAAAAAACAATAGTGTCAGTAAACAGATTAAGTGTATAATTCTTAATTTAAAAAATATAGTACTTATTTTATACATAAAGGAGAGCGTAATATACCTTTTTTCCTTTAAGGAAGAGTAATTAAAAAAAAACAATAATGTAATCGAAAATAAATACTTAGCAAGATTATTAGTTATATTAATAACATTTATTTTCCCTCACCTAATTTTGCCAAGAATTGTCGAAAGAAGGAAAGAAAAGTCGGTAAATAACCGGGAGAGTTCGACCGCCCTGAATGCTACCGATTTTAACTTGTGATTTCTTTATATTATATGTGCATTCTTAGGGGCAATTTCAGCTTCTAAAACCGCTGTTCTAAATAATTTTAGGTGTTAATGGACTAGATAATGCCACCTTCTTCGTCCGTCCGTTCAAAATTTGGACATAATTGGTTGAACAGATGGGCCCGTGAAAGCATCGCAGCAAGACAGACAGACGGACAGAAAAGCAGATAGACTCAGTTTCATATATTTTATAATATTTTAGTGTGTATAAGCTTACTGAATAAGGCCCGGCATAGGTCGCTACTCGCTATGCATTTTTCAATTTACGATTCTTGCATAACCTATTTTATTAAAAAGGGCAGAAATTTTCACGCATGTGCCAACAACAAATATACAAACATTGATTTTAATTTATAAGATAGAGGATACATTCTTATACATCCTAGATATATCCTGATAATTTCAGGTTGAACGCGGACCCTCTCAAGAACCCATACGTGCCGAAACCCAAGCCTGAAGAACAACTGGTGGAGGAGGAACCTCAGGGCGTTTTCTATAGGAAGAAAAACTACTAGACTCGTCGGTTATATCGCCATCATGCCAAATAACAAGTCTTAGAAAAAATACTTGAAAAAAGGGAAATAATATATATGCCCCAATTTATATGCACAAAATGTTGTGAAAAACATGACGTCATGATCGTCATCAGATATCGTCATAAACTTCTAAATATAACCACGGCATTATATTTAGAAATCCTGCTGTCTACTGCAGAAGAAATTACACTGTTGTACAATATATTATTTAGAAAATATGTATTGCACAGCTGCAGTGCAGTATCTTAAAAGGTACAAATATTATTTACCAAGTTTCCGAATACAATGCTGGTTTAGTAAAGTAGTCTTTAACAAAATCATAAGTGTCGATTTTTTCATAATGAAGATATTTAAAGCCTCTATAATATACTCTGTAAATATGTATTTGAAATAAGATTAATTAAGGTTTTATATGTGCCTGCAGTGCACATTATAAAAACAAGAAAGAGAAAACGCTAAATTGCGTAAGGCTACATATTTTGTAGGTTAGTCTATATTAGTATTATATGGCATGATTATGGCGGAATTTCCTCCTTATTATTTATTTATAATGCTCGAATTTAACAAATCTAATCAACGTTAAACAAATTATCATTATCTATTAATGAAATCACATCACTTCAATACCTATTTATTATTTTAACTATTGTAACTAGATGTAAACAGTTCCACTGTATTTTGATAATTATTCTTAAAAAGAATAAATTTTTTATTTAACTTTTTTACACCATAGATTATATGATTTTTTTTATACTTTAGATTAGGAGGACACTTTTTATTCGTATTTTATTGCATATTTTTAAATGTTCGTTATTTTATATGTGATATTTTTTGGATAAAATATAGATGTTTGTTAAATCTAGTAAATCATTTTTATTATCCAAGTCCTTCTTTAAAAAAAAATCTATTCAGAAAATTTAAAATTAGAATCATTTTCAAATTATGTTTGATAAGTGAAAGCTAGATAAAAATTCTATTGTTAAGAAGCCATTAAAGCAGTTACCTAAAACGTTGTTTTATTTAATGCGATCGTAACAGCAAGACTTTCAATTTATAATATTGAGCGCCTTTGCACACTACGACATTTTTATCTCATACGAGATGATACTCACGTAGTCGCAAGTGTCATCTCGTATGGATTAATTTTTTTTAATTCCTGGGGTAACTCCTTAATTTTCCGGGTATTATAAATTCCGGGTATAGCCTATGTCTTTCCCCAAAATGCATTCTGTACCACCCTGTACCTGTATATCTGTATCAAATTTCATCTGAAAAGGCTGTGAAAGCGTAGTAGACCACTGACAGACAGGCAGACAAACTTACACATTTACCTATAATATTGGTATGGATGACAACACAACATAAATTATACTGCAAAAACAATATTGCTAAGTATAAAAACTCGTACCTACAAAATAGTGGCAAAAAGTTGTGCATGCAATATTTTCCAGCAAGCAAAACCCGCAATATTGTAACCACCCAATTGCTACGTTCAGTATTACAGCTAGAGAACCGGTGGGCAGATATGAGTTTTTTAAAATAAATTCCAAAAAAATAATTTAAGAAGGAACAAAAAACCTGACAGCTTCGATACCAATAAGTATAAAACAAGACCAAAAGTATAAAAAAAAAGTTATGATTACTATAAAACATAGTATACTACTATTAATGAAATTTTTTACGTTTTATTTACGAGCGACTAATCGGTTTTAATCTTTTCTACATGCAATGCCCAGGCGTTGAGGTACGTGTGGACTTTGTTTCTATAATAACTAGCTAAAAGTTCATTGCTACCTTACTTAGGTATAATAAGAGCCTAGGGAAGGAAGCCTATAAAAATTAAAACTTCCAGCTCTATAAAAATACCTGTAAATATTTCCCACCAGCTCTTCGAATAGTTCGCGCCCGCTTCAACGGTGCATTATGTCAGTGTCAATTATCGGACGTACGCGGAAAATGGACAAAGGCGAATTTTGCCGTTACAATTTTCGCGTTCCAAACATCGGGCCGAGTAATTGAGTATTGAGCAGTAGAGTTAGTGTGAGATATCACATATCGCCAACGTTCACAGAATTCGAGCGTCGAAATACGAGACAAAGTAGAATAGATCTTTGATTTAATTTAAATTATATTTAATCTTCAGGTAAATTTTACCTATAGAATATTTTAATACCAGGCAAATACCAAAAATTCATACACCATTAACTTACAGAATGGGTCTCAAACTATAAAATGTTAACTTAAGCCTGAATTAATAAGCCGACTGAAATCGACCGACCGACCGACCGATCATCTAAGAACAGTTTCTAAATTATTAGCCCATCTATGCTTAAGACCGATTTTTACTAACCAGACCGATATTCTATGACCGATACTTGAGAACGTGTTCGTAGCTGATGATGGTTGTCCTGTCCTGCATTCTCATTAATAAATTATTATTTATTTTATAATTTTATATCACTGATTTTAATAAAGCAGCAATATCGCTTGGAGGAGCTAGACATGTATGATGGAATTAAGCTTTAAAAGAGAGGAGTTAAAGTTTACTTTACATGTTAGACAGGCCTGCTTATATTATGTCAACATTGGCTCTGAAACTGATGAGATATAAATTTCACTAATTAAATCAGAACTGAGTAGGTTTATAAGATATGTTACGAAGCTGAAGAGATAATGTGCGGGACACATAATGTGGGGAAGTAATAGACGTTGAGGTCTCAAATTGATAGAATATGCATCCCCGCACTGGAAAGCGTAGCGTTGGCTGACCCTCCACTAGGTAAACGCACGACATCAATCGAGTCCCAAGGATCCACTAGATCCAGGCGGCGCAAGACCACGGAGTTGCGGCCAGTGAAAGTCCGGGCAAAATACCTAGGTATGTCGCGCCGTTAACATCTATGGGTGTACGACGACGACGACGAAAGTCTTATACTAACCCTGTACCTAGTGAAGAAAATGCTTGCGTTGCGGGGCATATTGGTTTTATCGTAGGGGCTAATGGATCGTGGTGTTTGGTTTACTTGGTATGGTACGCTCCATTGAGCCTTTTATAGGTGAAAACAAATTTAGGATCAAGTCGAATGCCTCTAAGTTTGCCTTTGTACTGTAAGTGATATTTTCAACAGATTACTACTGAGCACGATGTTAGCGGTTATTTTAGGAACAAGACGAAGTAGACAACTGCCTAGAAAATATTAAGTCTAATGTTTAGTATGAATTGCATCTACTCTTATAAGAGATAACTCTTCAAGGCAATAGACAATGAATTTAATAATAGTAGTAATAGTATTCAATTTTAAGCAAAAAATGAGAAATTAAAGTTCAGTGATTGGGCTACTGTAAGTATTTACAAAAGTAGGGACAAGTTTTATGAGTTGTACGATGAAAAACAAGTAACTGTGTTTCTTGCAGGCTCTTCTCAATAGAATCAGTTTTCCGAACCCGTGGTAGAGTTTTAACGTTTCATATGTGACACTAGTTGTCCTATGTGAATTAAATAAATCATATTTTATCATTTTATCATTGGCTGAACTATGATGATATAATTTGTAATTTAATGATATGCATGTTTATTCCACGTAGGACCTCTTTACTTACATATTGTCCTTTCAATGTTTATGTTTTAGTTTTTAAGTTTCTGGTACTAAATAAATAATTATAAATATAACAGGACAGGCGCTGTTGCCCGGTTCGGACTTCGGAAAGCCAAAATGGTCGAAGAAAATCGAGCAATTGGAGATAATCAATTCCTAACGCCTGTTAGAATCTGATCGTTGCACACCAATGTAATAAATTGTGGAATTGTTTGTCTCAAATAGATTTTAAAAAAGTTTGGGCTGTAACTCCTATACCATAATAGGTAGATAGTTGAAATTTTCACACAGTGAATATGTCTAATGTCGTTATATCTACATCTACACTAATATTACAAATGCGAAAGTTTGGATGGACGGATGTTTGTTACTCGATCACGCCAGAACGGCTCAACGGATCTGGTTGAAATATAGCATAGAGATAGATCGATAAAGTCTGGAATAACATATAGACTACTTTTTATCCAGGAAGAATAAAGAGCTCTAGCGGGAAACACGGGACGCGGACGAAGTCGCGGGCATCACCTAGTAACAATTAATAATAAAAATAAAATATAAAATAAAAACATTCATAACATAAAGGTAATTAAAAAAAAGAAAAATTAGGTAAAACTGCACAAGAAAAGTAACAAACGACAGGATGAAAACGAAAATTTCGTAAGGATATTATCATAATATTTTTTTGGATGAGTAGGTATCTTTTCTTGGTACCTTTTTAAATTATATCCACTTGACAACAAATCAAAGCAGTCGGGTACGAGGTTGTACGAGTCTTTGCTTCAATTGCTCCAAATTAATTTTATGTAAGATAAAAAATTAGGATTACTCTATAATTTAGCGGTCGGAAAGAAGGCCGTATCTGAAAGTTTTATAAGCTTCAACCCATACTTAAAATCCATATCCATATTAATATTATAAATGCAAAACGGTGTCAGTCTGTGTCTGCTATGATTTCACGGCTCACCGGTTCAACCGATTTTAATGAAATTTGGTGCGGGGATAGGTTGTATCCCGGGGAAGGATATATGCTACTTTTTATGCCGAAAAATAAAAAATAAGTTCCCGCGGGTACCGAAAAGCCTCAATCCACGCGGACGAATTCGCGGGCATTAACTAGTATTATTTATACAGACTTTTACACAGAAGTTTGCAGGTACTTCATCCAATACTTTGATGGGGAATGTGCCTGTTTGTTCAAACTTTTGACGGCTATAGTCTAATAAACAGCGTGGCGTAAATTTTATCCCAATCTGGAAATATTAAAAAAAACCTTATTTAGGTTGTTTGCGAATGAAGTCACAAAATCCATTAGTAGTGTATTATAGGTATATTTTTAAGTAGTGCAAAAATCCATAGAATTATTATATTTAATAAGGAAAATCAATCAATTTTAACGACCAAGTACATAGATAATTAGCGTTCCGAAGACTACAATAGGCTCCTGTTTTCCCGAAAAATCAAAGAGTTGCCAGGGTATTTTTTAAACCTAATACAACTATATTTATGTTTATTTTTAATTCGAGTAAAATGAATTTTAAATTAAAAAGTAAAATACAAATAAAATATATCGCTAATAATTTCTAGTTCGAAATACGATGAACTGAATTGAGCAATGAAAATGAAATAGATAGGTTCATTCTACGGAATTTGAAATAATATAGAGAATAATTTAATATTTAGTAACGCAAAACTCTTTTATCAATACTGTTCCAGAGCGCTCTTCTTCGACGAAGATTTAATTAATTGAAATACTTACTTACTTTGTATGTACTTACCATAATTCAGTGTTGGGTTTTTCTGACTAGAAATTCTCAGTACTAGTGCGGAGTTAGGAAGTTGGGGGTGTTCCACCCCCGTGCCTCGGAGAGCATGTTAAGCCGTCGGCCCCGGTTATTATAACTAACATGATCTTCTTCTTCTTTAGGTGCCTCTCCTATCGAAGGTTGGATACCATATTGGCAACTTGAACTTTCGACACTGCAGCTTTTATAACGATCGGGTGCTTTTGTTGAACCACTGGCGTAAGTTCTTCAGCCAGGATTTTCTCTCTCCCATGCCCCTCTTGCCCTGTATCTTGCCCTGGATAATCAATTGTAGTAGATCATACCATAGGTAGGTCATAGATAGGACCACGAAGTATATGACCCAGGTACTCCAGTTTCCTCTTTTTTACGGTTAAAATAATCTCTTTCTTTTTCCCAACGCGCTGCAACACTATATAGTTTCTAATTTTATCTCTCCATGATATTCTTAGCATTCTTCTGTAAACCCACATTTCAAATGCCTCTAGTTTCTTACACGAAGCTTCAGTGGGTGTCCAGGCTTCTGCTCCATACAGAAGAATGGAGAAAATAAAACAGCGTGCAAGGCGGGTACGAAGTTGAATATTTAATTTCCTATTACTAACATGATAATAGTCGTTAAAGGCCGCCAACTCGCATTGGAGCAGCGTGGTGGATCTAAGCTTTAATTGCCTTTCTCCTATGGAGGCCTGTGCCCAGCATTGGTACGTTAATGGGCTGTAATGGGTGGTGGTGGTGGTACTTACTTTGAAATTTCATCCTCTACTAAGAAAGTAAAATCGCTGTATGTTCGAAGCGTAAACTTAAAAATCAGCTCGCTATATTTGCCTTTTTAGTGTTATGAAGCCTGGAAACCTTATAGTTTCATCCAATCCGTCTGTCCGTCCGTCAGTATGTGTTACGAGCTGTAGTTATTTAATAAAAATTGTATCAAATCTGCTGAACTGATTTTCTTTAAGTTTTTAAAAATAGATAGAGTGACAATCTTGGGCAACGTTCCTTAATACCTAGCTGTGCAAAGTCAGGACAAGTAATAAGTTGAGTTGATTTACTTTATTGTGCCGTTTTTATTACTAAAGCCCTAAAAAACATTTTATTCAAGACGGCCTAAATCAAAATATTTTTTGCAAAGCATTTCGTTAAAACTTTATGCAAATTTGAATTTGTTAGTTGAATATTAGACTAGGTACTTTTCCATCTACCTAACAAGTTTTACGTGATAGATTAAAATGGGCTGTGTTATGAATTTTTAATAGACAACACTGAAACATTTTAAAAATGCAGCAGTTTTCGTACTATGATAGTGAAATTATCAAGTGTTATGATGAACTTCTCTTCCCTCTCTCCTATAAGAGTGGAGGCCTGTGCCCAGCAGTGGGACGTTAATGAGCTATAGTGATGGTGGGGTGGTGGGAATGATGGACTTGGACGGACGTATGCAGGTCTGGTTGCGTTAGGCGGTAGCGTTTAATATCAGTCGATTGCGCTGGCTAAGCAACACTTACTTAAGTCGGTGAATGGATGAATGCTTCTATGGGTGACACTGGTTCTTTAATGCTTTGGAGATTAATCAATTAGGAATAGTATTCCATAGGCCCAAACTATGTAGGAGAATCATGAAAAACAGACGGGTAAAGGGTCACAACTATCAGAATTGATGAATACAGCAAAAAGAAAGGTTTTCAAGTAATTACGACTTGCAATTTCTTACTTTGATTTCAACTTTGAAATCAAGAGTGAATAGGCATCTGTTAGGCAAGCGCGTCCCATCTTAGGCCGCGACATCACTTCCCATCAGGTGTGATTGTGGTCAATCGTAAGCCTTAAATGAATAACAAAATAAAATAAAATACTAGATTGAAAGTCGTATGTTGTGAATATGGGAGGTAAGGAGCATTATGAAAGGGTTAGCAATATTTTTAATGCTGTCATTTTAGTGTAGACATTGTGCACTACATAATCAGCCCCATTGGTCAAAAAAAGTCATACACAGTTATTTGCTCCGGATTCATGAAATTATGTAACTCCCATTACTGAAGCAGCAATGACCCTTTATTTCAATGGATAATTGCACGAAATACGATTATTGAGTTTAAATACAAAACAGAAGCGATTTCACTTAAATTGATTTACGTCAGTCATCCCGGATCACGGGAGCGCTCTGTCCATTGTCTCTGCACGTTTAATTAAAATAATTGCGAATCTTTTAAATTAAGCACAGTAAAGCGACATACAGAACGAGCAATGCGTTTGAGAGTCGACAAAGCGTCTTGTTTGATAAAAAAGTTCAGAAAAAGAGAATATTGCCAATCCAAGTCTATAAAGGACATGACCAGTAATTGCCCTCCGATTCGGGACAATGCACAGGATTTCCGTTTTTACAGTAAGGTTTAAAAATTCAAAACGAAATTATTATGGATTTATTATTCCAAATAAGGTCGGGGTTCAAATGACAAAAAAAAACAGTACGTTTATTGTTTAAATCTTGAGCGTCCGCTTTCCTCTTTAAGCACTACTCCATTTTGACGTTCCATTATATCCATGCCTAATAATAATCTTGTAACCCTACATGAATACCATTTAAGTACCTTAGTTATTATATTAGGAATGATTTATTTTTGATCAATTAAATAGTAATGAAAAGGAAATGTATGTTTTGTTTATAATTATTTTTATTTTTTGACAAGTCTCAAACTAATCGATCGAACAAAGCATTTTGAAATACTACGTTTAAAGGAACGCCCTGTCACATTGCATATGCTGCCATCTGTGGTCGAATAGTTGAACTTGTTAACGAAAAGTATTGAGCAATACTTAAAAATATTTTCTAGACTCACCACAATAACTAGCGCCATCTAGTGTGGGAAAGCAGTTTTTGGTGAAACTTTTTTTATCTATTTTCTCAGTTTTCAGAGCCTTCAGACTCCTGAAACTTTTTTATTTGAAAACTATAAAATATAACAATTACAATAATAAAGAAATAATACTTGAAAATATTTTTTTAGACTCGCTTAACACAATGAATAGCGCCATCTAGTGTGGGAAAGCAGTCTTTTGGTGAAACTTTTTTGTTCATTTTCGCAGTTTTCCGAGCCTTCAGACTCCTCAAACTTTTTTATCTGAAAACAGTGAAATATTACAATTACAATAATAAAGAAATCATTGCTGAACATTGATTTTTGACACCTAGGCAAGCTGCCATAGTTCCACCGGTCAAGTCCTTTATTGCTTGGTAACTCGGTCCGTATACACGCGTCTTAACCGGTACACAGCCGTTCGTAATATTAATATCCTCGCGATGATGCTTTTTCATGGACATTGGACCACTCCAGGTCACGGGGGTGGTGTGATGTTTTACTTACATAGCAGCAAAATAAAATTACCTACACTATGCTGACTTTGAAGAACCCATTTAGCAACAGTAGGTATAACCTACCAACCGGCGTGTCCTAATCAAGAGCGGAGCCAAACGGAAAATAACCTAACAGCTAACAGGCACTCTCATATTTCAGAAAATTATGCATTGTGCCTTTATCTATTATTCAGATTTCTAGATTCTCATATGCCAAAGTACCAGACCCTTTGATCTAGCACTTTACTACAAAAGAACGTAACGCAAAGCTCCTCCCTCTTAAAAAGGAGGATTTGGTTTGCTTTTCAGAAAAATCCCCACATCGGTCAAGTACTCTTTCGCATGTCGAAGTATTTCAATTAATTGAATTATTTTTGCAATATTTCGATGGGCGCCCCCTAGTGCGTTTCACTCGTAAGCATTTAA
Source organism: Erebia palarica (assembly GCA_964035005.1). Classification (NCBI taxonomy): domain Eukaryota; kingdom Metazoa; phylum Arthropoda; class Insecta; order Lepidoptera; family Nymphalidae; genus Erebia; species Erebia palarica. The sequence continues at coordinate 19,237,215 of OZ035989.1, forward strand.
TAAACATTGATGGGAAAATGTGAAGTAATTACGTAGATGGACTTGTTATATTATTATTATTATACTTAAAAACAAAAAGTGAAGCATCTGAATTCAAATATCAGACGTCAATTTTGCATTGCCTGTGTTACTCTTGTCTTTTCCCTATCTAAACGTTTTCTGATTCGATTTTCAAATCGTAAAGTAATTGTAGTTTGTGTATCGTTCGTTCCTACGATACGAGTCAACTATACGATAATGTTTGTTTGTTTCTTGGTTTAACGCCGCAACAACATGGATTGTGACTTGGAGAGTAAATTAGGCCATCAAATCAAAGATTTCTGGGATTTTTAAACCTAAAATCACGAGGACAAAAAGAAACTTAATTATATATCCTCTTGTGTAGTTTTTTCATTCGCAGCAATTGTTCTAGTTTATGCTCCCTTTGTGTTGCCGCGCTGAACATTGAACAGCTTTTGTGGAATAAGGTCAAAACTTTTTAATTATATTTTTTTTTTTAACCATTCTAATTGTGTCAGTGCAGTTTCATATTTTGTAAGTTTTGGATCCCCTTCGATTTTATAATGTCTCTCTGTGGTATATGTATAGATCGGGATATTTATACTAGATGATTTCCGTGACTTTGTTAGCGTGGTATAGGATTTGATTCCTGCGGGAGCTCTTATTAATTTTCCGGAATAAAAGTAACCTATGTCCTTACCCGGGATACAACCCTGTACCAAATTTCATCAAAAATCGGTTGAACGGATGCGCCATGAAAGCGTAGCAGTATTAGTATGGAAGTACGATTAAATAATTAAGGCATTTCATAGATCAATCTACTAACACTAGAGTCGAAAATTTAGGCACCTACTAGCTAATGCCCGTGACTTCGTCCGCGTGGAATAAGTTTTATGAATTCCAACGGGGACTCCTTAATTTTCGGAATAACAAGTAGCCTATGTCACTCTTCAGGTGACACGACTTCAGGCTTCACGACTATACCCATGCAAATAATCACGTCAATCTGTTGCCCTGTTGCGGCGTGATTGAATGACAAATCAAGAAACCATCAAACAAATACACTTTCGCATTTATAAAATACTAGCTGATGCCCCCGACTTCGTCCGCGTGGATTGAGGTTTTTGGGTTCCCGCGGGAACTCCTTAATTTCCTGGGATAAAAAGTAGCCTATGCGCTATTAGGCTAGAATCTATCTCTGTGCCAAATTTCATCCAGATCCGTTCAGCCGTTCTCGCGTGATAGAGTAACAAACATCCATCTAGCCATCCATCCATCCAAACTTTCGCATTTATGTTATATTAGTATAGAAGTATGATAGTGCGCGCAGTTTTCATTTGGACCATCATAAACTATACTCAGTTTAGTTAGGCGAATGTTACTAATGCACACACGGAACTACTCGCATTATAATGCCCGCTCGCAAATTAGTTACAAATATAATAAAGAGAGACGACATAACTGCCCCGCGGGGTGTTGTAAGCCCGCCATTATGTGTCTAAAATCCAGCTCGAATTACGCGCGTAAATTAAATATGGAGCCCCGGCCATACGTGTGTGTTTCCACTATTCTGCGATAATTACGCTAGGACGAAAATATACTTACGATTGGACAGGAAATAACGTCTGCTTCGGTGGAGAACGACATTCTGTCCTGTCGTACTGCTTTGCGGTTTTTATAAAATCGAGTTTCGCTGAAATTTTGTTTTTTGTTCTTAGTTCTATTTGGAGCGTGTTGTTCCTTTCTTAAATAAGCTCAAGGAATCAATATTGATGTTTTCAGTGTTTAAATATGTTTACCTCTCTCACATTTCATCTGTATGTTTGTCATAAAAGTAATAAGAAATTCATCATCTATAAGATCATAATAGTTATTGTTTGTGAATTATGTATGAAAACTGGACCATGCTTATTTTACTTATTTAAATTGGTAGCAGATAAATGAATTTATCTGAAACTGACATCGCATTGGTCGTTCCTATTTTTCGCACTACAAGTTAGCCCTTAACTGTGAACTCACCTGATGGTAAGTGATGATGTAGTGTAAGCTGGTATAGTAGAACGTACTATTATTACCTTTTCTGTGGTAGAACTTATCTTTGGAGCTGCAAAGGTTTTGGATGTTTTATCTGCTATATTTTAAAAACGTAATACTGAATTGGATTTTGATTTACGAATTGTTTATTATTTAATTTAGTATTATAATATTTGTACGCCGGTCTGGCTAATATATTGGGACTATGTAACGAAATTAACCATCTTATTTGTACACATATTATGCAAATAAAGTTTCTGAATCTGAATCTGAATATTAAAAGTAGCGCGTACCTACTACATTAGTACTCACTTCATCAGTCGACGTATCATCGTGTAATGGAACCCCGTTCCAACCCAGTATTAGTTTTGCGATTAAAACATAACAAGTACTCGTGTACATCATATTTAGACCGATGTAAATTCGCCGCTATTACCATCCAGGGATAACCTATTAACGAGCGTGTGCACCGCCTAATAGCGGCGTAAAAGCCAACTGTTTATGCAGACTTAATCAACGTTTAGGCGCGAATGAAATTAGAAATTGATTGCTGGCTCTGGCGTTATGGAAATTGGCAGAAAGTTATATGAATAGACCAAGAGTTTCTATCCAAATAGTAATTTCGTCCTTGAATGTCGCATCCATGCGCCACGTTAAATTTAAAGCATAGCAACCCTGACTCTAAGCTGCTTTCCTTAGGTACCTACCACCTGGTAATACTTACTTTTTGTTGTTCCTTAACTATATATTTGGATTGACCACCAAAAAGCCATTTTAAGTTGCAAAATATGTGTCCAGCTTTATTAAGATTGAATGTACTCACGAAGGTATCATTGTAAGGTAGTTTTATTCTCTTGAGAAATCCTAGTAAAACAAATATACACATTTTTGTATTTAATATACTTAAATATTATATTAAATACAAAAATGTGTATATTTGTTGGTTTGTACTGCAATCAAGTGCGAATGGAGCAACATATATCCACGTGGTTTTATCCCAAAAAATCAAAAAATGGCACTCCTAAAAACTTAAATTCATACGGATGAAGTCATTTATAATATAATCTAGCTATTTATAATTTTTGAAGAACTTCATGCGAATTTATTTAAATGAAAATTGTTTAAAGTCCATACTAATATTATGAAAGCGAAAGTCTGTTTGCCTGTCTGTTTGCTACGCTCTCCCGGTCCATCTTTTCAACTGATGAAATTTGTTACAGAGATGCAGTTGCATCCCAGGGAAGGACATAGACTACTTTTTATCCCGGAAAATTCAGGAAATTCCGTGAGAATCAAAAATCTTAATCCACGCGGGTGAAGTCGCGGGCGTCATCTAGTGAAAATAATGGATTTTTCTGCTTTTTTAAGCAAACTCAAAGTTAAAAGTTATTTATTCAAATTAGGTAGATATATCTATCCTGTATCTACACTCTTTAAATGTCAATAAAATTAGACGTGGTAGTGATAATTAAATACAGTATGTTAAAACGAAGGCTACGGGTGTTTAAAACGCGCCCTGGTCTGAGAAGAGCCCACAACAAACATTGCCTGGGGCAAAATGCAAATACGACACAACATAAAATACTCCGCAAATAAAAGAAATGTTCCGCCCGGGGACGTAAATTTCCTTGCTTGTTCCCGTGGGTTTATTGGGAATATTACTTGACAGTATTTATTTTGCCATAAATACAGCCTAGCTTTGCCTTCTTTCTATCCATATAAGATCAATATTTTGATATTCTGTGTGTAAGTATTGTGTGTGGTAACGTATTTGAGTTGGCCTTATCACATGGCGTAGTTTTTTAAGCGGGGTTTCCACTGTTACAGGGTAATGAGCTTCCCGCTCCTGGTTAAGCTGAACGGTCTCAGAGTAGAAAAAATTGGTTTAAACTACGAATAGCAATAGTTATTTGTTCCTAATTTGAGTCCCGAATAAGTGAAAGATTCTATAATAGAATCAAGATAGTAGCGAGTGATTCAAAGCTAGAATCCTGAGTGTAGTGAGGGATTTAAAGGCACAAGACCAAAAATCTTTGCTATTGTGTGATACATTTTTCACCTTTTCACCTCAAAAGTAAGAAAATACGTATTGAATGTTTCGTGGACTATAAAAAGAATTGCCCAATCCACAGCGTTCTAAATTCAAAAAACTTTTTCTCATTGCTTTTAAAACCCGTGAGCAAAAACGTGTTTTGCTCACTGGTTTTAATCAGTAAAGGCACCTTTTTCGAGCTAGAGAGGTGAAAAAAAGTTTTGACTATGATGACACAGATATACGATGTATGTATTAAAGATGGACGCACATTCGCATTTATATTATTACTATGGATTCATCACTCATCAACAACGGAAAACAAAGCGATGATACCGGCATACTAAACTCATCTCGCGTATATGTTACTATGCCAACAATCCAGTTAAATTAAACTTATAATTAATGCCCTCCTCACGTCGTGTCAATGCATAAATAACGCAATCACGGGTGTTTGTCTGTCAGCTGGTAACTAATTAACCGAGAGACATACACGCCGCGGTGTGCTACGGAATATTAAATTGACTAAGCGTGCTCAGTTGGCTTGGTAAACAAAACTAATGTTTTATGCAGGACCAACACTTCGGAAGTAAATAACATTGAATTAAATGTATTAAATAACTATTCCGAACAAAAATATTGGTCTATCTATGACGCTGTCAAGTTATATATATGTAAAAGCAAATGTAATTTTCTTTAAATTTGAATGTTTGAATTTTGCCGCACTCCACTTCGGTCATAAACTAGGAGCAGCCATCTTAAGAGTATGGAAGTGAAAACGTCAAACGAATTATTGTGCACAACAATGCGGGCATGTTATATATAGTAATACGGATAAGCTATTGTTTTAAAAAAAAAACATTTAATTTTATATTAGATACATTTCAGCATTATGTTTGCGTGAAAATAGACCTTTATTCAAAGTACTTTGAACTACTCGTACGAAATAAGTAATTGAAATTCTGCCTTTGCAGGAGCACTTTACCGTGAGATCCAGCGTGTTTTTTATGTTACTGTATTTAATTTAAAAGATTCGGAGTGTTTTAATTAAAAGAGTGGCGGCAGGTATTCGGTCGTCATGCCATTCCGGGTATTTATGAATTGCCGTGCACTTTTATTCTGTTTTGATATTATTGTTTATTTGAAATAAAAGTTATTAATTAGCAGGTAAATTTCAAGTTAGGAAGCAAGATTAGTTGTTATTATTATCGGTGTCTTTTTATTATTTACTAGCGAATGCCCGCGTCTCCGTCTGCGTTGTTTGAAGTTTTTTGGTCCCCGCGGTAACTTACAGTGTCGGTTTCTATAGTAAATTTATCACAAAAAGTCCCTTAGCTCTGTGTGCCTCGCGGCAAAGGCCTCCTCCAGCTCTCGCCAGTGCTTTTAATTATACTCAATACTCAATACTTAATATCATTTATTCAATATAGATACACCGTAGGTAGACTTATTGACGTTAAAAATTACTTACTTAAAAAAACATGATGGTGATAATCGGTTACGGTATCTTAAAACTAAAGCTACGAGGGCCTACGAGGAAGAGAGGAGGAGGAATTTTGTGCCACCCTTCTCCAGAATGGACCAGCTATCAGTTTCAGCTCGTCCTCCCAACGTCTTTGCTGCTGGCCTTTATTTATTTCTTTTCCCATAGCGTGGGTACGGGAACTCTATAAATTTCCGAGATAAAAAGTAACATTCCCTATGAACACATAATTACAGAACATTACATATGAACCTATCTCTGTAAAAAAAATCATCAAAATCAGTTGACTAGATGGGCCACGAAAGCGTAGCAGACAGAGAGAGTTTCGCATTTATGATATTACCAGTTATTCAGAATAGCTGTGTATCAGACTAATAGATAATAGCTACGCCAAATATCACGTAAAAAGTAAAAGAGATTCACTACAAAATTATGCTGTATCTAATGTAGATAGCAGCAGGGAGCAAGCCAATAATTCTTAGAAAGGATAATAATAGTTCGTCTTGTGTGTGCCCAGCGGAGCCCATAAATACGGAGGCCGCAATAGCGGTTGAAGAAGGTTAACTTATCCTTTTTTTTTAAAGTAATCAGCTATTTTTATTATTATAAACTTGAACTAGCGTCTTCGTCGTCGTGCAATAAGGTTTTTAATTCCCACGGGAACTGTTTAAATTTCCGAAATAAAAAGTAATCTATGACCTTCCCCGGGATGCAACCTATTTCCTTAACAAATTTCATCCAATACAGTTGAATTGATGGGCCTTGAAAGCGTAGTTGACCGAGACACAGACACAATTTCGCATTTATCATATTACCCGTTGTTCAAAATACCTTTGCTTAAGACAAAACAGACTTTATAAAGAAGCTATGCCAAAATAAAAGAGATTCACTACAAAATTATACTGTAATGTAGATAACAGCAGGGAGCAAGCAAATAATTCTTAGAAAGGATAATAATAGTGCGTCTTGTGTGTGCCCAGCGGAGCCCATAAATACGGAGGCCGCAATAGCGGTAGATAAGCGTGGATGTACGGCGCTTATACAGCGAGCGAGCGAGGAGCCTCGCGGCGAGATTTATGGTGCACCTGTGGGAGCACTTAACGGAGAGACGACTGAAGTCTTACGCTAGTTAGTGGTTGAGGAAGGTTTACTTAAAATCCATAATATTATAGCTAATTACAACTAATTGAAAAGTCTTATTATAGTGTAAAAGATGATTTGAATAATAGGCAGCCATGGGTATGAATTGTTCCAGCGGCTAATTATGTAACAATTATAAATATAATTAAGTAATTTCATATAACTATTTGTGAGATGGTGATAATAAAAATACCCGGCTGAATTTGTTGTGGGCTCTTCTCAGACCAGATGCCCGATTCTGTAACTCAGTGGCTATCAAAAAATGAAAGCCACTGACTTATATTTTTTATCCATTGAAGATTTACTATGAAATGTTCTTTCATTTTTTCATAGTAAACGTTCAATTGACAAAATATATATGTCAGTGGCTTTCATTTTTCGATAGCCACTGAGTTACAGAATCGGGCTGCAGGGCGCGTTTGGAAACCTCGTAGCTTTAGTTTTAAGATTTTTTGATTAATTATCATCATCAAGTCTTATTCCTTGTAAACATGACGTTCAGAAGGTGTACTTTGTAGGTGTATTTTGAATAAAATTGTTTTGAGTTTGAGTTTTGATTTTACTTAAACTAGCTCATAGTATTACGGATGTGAAACTGTGTCTGTCTGCTACGCTTCACGGTCCATCATTTCAAACTATTTTGGTAATTGGATAGTTTGTTACCTAGTGAAGGAGTCCCCCGGCAATTTCAAAGAACGTGGATGAAGTCGCGGGTATCATCTAGTTATCTTTACCTACAAAAATATCTACTTGACCTGACTGGCTGATCTATCAACACGGCATGGCCTGACATGAAATGACATAAAATGACAGAAGTTCCCTTTACTTTAGGCATTCACTAAGAAAGCAGTTTTGGAAAATCCATCTCTTAAATTCGGATTAAACGAACTTACATTACTTAGATGAAGAATTTAACAGTTCGATTAATACATCCGATAAGCCAAAGAAAGAAATATCTTAGCAATTCAAATGGCTTTTCCGGTATTCCATTAGCATGAAAAAAATACAACGCCAATACGTAATAAAGAACCGCCAACCAACACACCCATCCCAAGGGCACTATAAACATGCGTTAGACGAAACAACGAATTGTATAGTTCACGTTATTGAGTGAGGCAGTATATCACCTCCCTATCCGGTCTTAGTCACACCCCGTTCAAATAGATCTAATCATTCTCTTGGTGACATCACGCTAAGTACTTACTAATATTGTAAATGCGAAAGTGTGTCAGTCTGACGACCTGTCTGTCTGCTACGCTTTAACGGCCCATCGGTTCAACAAATTTTGATAAAATTTGGTATAGAGATTGGTTGAAATACGGGGAAGGACATAGGCTACTTTCTATCCTGGAAAATTAAGGAGTTCGTGCGGAAATACAAATAAACTTATACGCAGACGAGGCTGAAGACGGGCTTCATCTATATAATAATTATTATGATACGTACAAAAGAGGAGGTTGCGGCACGAATTTTTTTTTCAACAGTACATTTTAGGCAATACAAAGAGAGTATCATCACGAACAGTTCAGCGATTGTACTGACTGACAGACGGACATAATTTGGCATAGGTATATTATGATACTAGTTGATTCCCGCGACTTCGTCCGCGTGGATTAAGATTTTTTGATTCCCGCGGGAACTTTTTAATTTTCTGGGATAAAAAGTAGCCTATGTCTTTCCCCGGGACACAATCTACCCCTGTACCAAATTTCATCAAAATCGGTTGAGCAGATGGGCCGTGAAAGCGTAGCAGACAGACATACTTTCGCATTTATAATATTAGTATGGGTTACACGCGAGGCACTATATCACCTCACAATCCCGGTCTTAGTTACTCCCCGTGTAATTTAATTAGAGCTAATCATTATGTTGGTGGCGTCACGCTAAGTTGATACTGCTTCGCACTTGAGCCTCCCATTCCTTATTAGATCAGAGGAGGCTGCGGTTTGAAGCCTCAAATAGATAGAATTTATCAAATTGAAAGCACTTTAGTAAATTTTCAACTGTCTATATATAAACGGCGGCCATATCTAGTCACTAGTTCACTATCGCCATCAGTGGAGAGCCTAGAACCCACCAAATACTAAATCAGCCTTCCTGGTGATAGTTACCAAAAATGCAGTTATCTCTCATAATAAAAGGGCTCCCTCTTTTTAGGGGAGAGGGGTTTAATATTTGTTTTTTTTGGTTATTAATGTGAGAGAAATGTCTGGTATTGAAGCACTGCAGAGTTAAAATTCACGGTTTAAATAACAAGGGGTGTATTTCGGAGAGGCAATAATAATTATGTGCTTTTGTTGCTTTCTTTTTACGAACGACAATTATCGTTCTACTTTCCCTTTTGTTGTTGTGGTATTTTACGAAGCTACTGGCATAAAGGCGGTCGAAAACTTGGGTATGAAATTCTATTGTGCCATCTTTCACTAGATGATGCCTGCGTCTTCGGCCATGGAATCAGCTCCATGTTTGACACATTAGCATCATTGCAATTATTGTTATAATGACATTCATATACTAGCCACCAATTTCATATTTCAACCAATTTACTCTTGCCACCATTCCACGTGGGCATGATTTATATAGTAATTAGGTTAGGCTAGCTAGCATTAAGTTCTATTGTATTATGTTCAATAAAAAAAAAGTTACTCAAAAAATTTATAAATTCCTAGCTGATGCCCGCGACTACGTCTGCGTGGTTTGATTGTGTATGACTCCCGCGGGAACTCCTTCATTTTCCAGGATGAAAAGTAGTCTATGTCACTGTTATGAGTATACAGTCTGTGGCAACTCTTATGTAAAAAGTCAGTGTCTATAAATGTCACTGTCATCTTGTCCTTGTCCGGTCGCGCACTGTCGAGTCTCTAATAAATTAAACTTCTTCATAATTAAAATCTTAGTTTCACTACCATTGGTAAATATATTAAATCAGTCATATTATGAACAATACATGGTGTCAGAAGTTGAAGTCAAAAAAATAAAATGTCGGAGTCGAAAAAGATACCGCGTGGCGAAGAGGTTATGTCATCGTCATCATCAAAAAGGCTTAATATTGTAGGCAACATAAAACCGTTGAGTCTGGAGGGGAATCTTTCCACGAATTGGAAAAAATGGTACCAGCAATTTCTTATATTTCTTAAGGCAAGTGCCATCTCAGAGGAGTCCGACGAAAGGAAAGTGGCAGTCCTCCTACATTTCATTGGAAGTGAGTGCTTAGAAATATTTAACACATTTAACGTTGACATAGAAAAAATCACGTATAGTCAGCTTATACAAAAATTTGAAGAGCATTTTGTACCGAGGTGCAACATAACATATGAATGTTATAAATTTTTTACAACGAAACAAAAAGTAGATGAAAGTTTAGAAGATTTTTTAACTAAATTAATCAATAAAAGTAAGTCTTGTGAATTTGGAAATTTAGAGGACAGAATGATAAAAGATATCTATATAACAAACATGCATGAAAACTATCAACATGTCAGAGAGAAACTTTTGCTTGAGGAGGATCTGACTCTAGAAAAAGCGAGAAATATGTCCAAGAGCATTGTGTCTGCAAAGTCTCATGCAGCGGAGTTCAAAGAGTCTACTAGTGTCTTTTATCAACGTCAGTCAACGTCCCAGTCAAGGTCAAGATCTCAGTCAAGGGCAAGCACACAGTCTCAAAATAGGAACAACTGTACTCGGTGTGGTCAAATCCATCGATTTAAATGTCCAGCTTGGAAAGCGAGGTGCAGAAAATGTAAAATTATAGGCCATTATGAAGCTTTTTGTAAGTCTAAAAAAGTGAAATTTGTACAAGTAGAGGATAACTACACAGATGAAGGTAATGATTCAAACTATTTGTTCGTCGGACATTTAAATTCAGCATTATCTACAAATTCTGATTGGAGTGTTAATTTTACAATTAATAACATTAATGTGCAGTGTATTTTAGATACAGGAAGTGATGCTAATGTCATGTCTTATAATTCATTTCAGTCCTTAAATGTCATTGAAAATTTTTCACCTTGTCATGCTAAAGTCACTTCTTACTGTGGAAATAGTATACCAGTATTGGGTCAGCAAAAGCTTCATTGTACTTATTATATAAATAATCTACCTCAGTCAAAAACTATTAATTTTATTATAGCAAATGTGTCTTCTCCGACTGTCATAGGAAAAAATACATGTTCAGAGTTAGGTCTGATTAAAAGAGTCTATAATATAGAAAGTTCAAATGATAGTCAGATTAATGTGTCAAATTTAGTCACTAGTCAAAGTCAGAGTCAAAGCTCAGAGTTTAATAATTGTCTTGTCAATAATAATAATTGCAATAATTGTCAGTCACAGTCTTAGGAAAATAAATATTGTCAGTCAGAGTCAAATGAAAATAATTGTCATGTTCAGTCACATACACAGTCTTATTATATTAATAAAAATAATACTTTACAGAGTCTTTTGTCTATATATAAGTCTGTATTCGATGGATTGGGCTGTCTACCTGGTGAGTGTCACATTACTATCAATACTGATGTCCGTCCAAAAATTGATCCACCTCGGAAAATTCCATTCTCATTACACGATAGACTGAAGAAGGAATTGGACCTAATGGAAAGTCTGGATGTCATCACCAAGGTTACTGAGCCAACGTCATGGGTGAGTTCACTTTTATTAGTAGAGAAGAAAAATGGTCAACTTAGAGTCTGTCTTGACCCAAGAAACTTGAATGAAGCTATATGCAGATCTCATTATCCAATACCTACCATAGATATTGTGCGATCTAAGCTCCATGGTGCCTCATATTTTTCTACTCTGGATGCCAGCAGTGGATTCTGGGTTATCCGTCTTGACCTCGAAAGCTCAATGTTGTGTACATTCAACACCCCATTTGGCCGATATCGATTAAAGAATATGACACTAATTTTATAATTTACTTAATACAATTTTGAAAATACATATAATGACAAATCTATTGAAATCTAACTGGGGCTTTGACCTGTCTACCACTCAGTGTTCTTTTTATTCCCTCATTTTTACTTTCTTCCATTCTCACCTCCTTCTTTGGACTAACATTCTTATTACATGCTGGACTTTCTTGTTTTTCTAGAATTTCTTTCTTAGTTGGAGTTGAACCATGTGAAGATAGTATATGCTGTCGATTTCTTCGGTATGTTGACCCATCTGGAGCTTCTACAATAAATGATCTTGGTTGTTCACATTCCTTTACAATCTTTCCAGATTGCCATTTAGACTCTGGGGATTTTTTAAACATAATTTTATCTCCTTTCTTTACATTAGGCAACATTTTAGCTTTTTTATCATAATAAAACTTTTGTTTACTATTATTTAGTTGTTTTATTTTCCTATAGATTTTATGACTCATTAATTTAGGTTGAAGATGTTTTACAACTGTAGGTATAAGTGTTCTGAGACGACGGGACATCAGTAACTCAGCAGGAGATGGTAAGTTCTTTCTAGGTGTAGTCCTGTACTGCAGTAAAGCAAGATATGGATCATCACCTGACTCTGCACATTTTGTAAGTATACGTTTTACTATTTTCACTCCAGACTCGACTAATCCATTAGAACGAGAAAGGTATGGACTCGATGTTGTATGTGATATACTCCAGGAATCTAAGAACTGCTTCACTTCTTGGGAGTTATACGGAGGCTCGTTATCGGAATTCAATTCCACAGGAATTCCATGACGACTGAATATAGGTTTCAGGGCATTTATTAGTGCTTTAGCTCCTGTTGAACTGACATTAGCAATTTCTATGTAATTTGAATAGTAATCTTCAACCACAAGTATGGTTTGATTTTTGAATTGTAAATAATCTATTCCAACTTTTTCCCAAGGAAAAGAACTTATTTTATGGGACATTAATGGTTCTGGTGGATTAGCACTCCTGTGTGACAAACATGTTTCACAATTTTCCACAGACTCGTGTATATCATGAGACATCAATGGCCAATAAACAACTCCTCTTGCAAAATTCTTGGATTTTTCAATGCCTTGATGGCCACTGTGTATAATTTTCAAAATTTCTGACCTTAATTTTGTAGGTATAATAAGACTGTTACCTTTCAATAATAAATTTCCGACAGAATGAATTTCATGACGACAGTTCCAATAAGGTAAGACTAATTTATTGACTTCTGATTTTCTATCCGGCCAACCAATTTGATAATATTTCTTAAGTAGCTGCAGACATTCATCATTCTCAGTAGCCTCTGTAAGCCAATGAAGACGTTCTTTTGAAACAGGTAAGTTTTTAACAAGCATATTGACATGTATCATGACTTCTTCATCCAACTCATCTTCACTAGACTCAGGTAAAGCTGCACGTGATAATGAATCTGCTATGAACATTTTAGAACCAGGTTTATATTCAACTTTTAAGTCATAGGACTGTATTCTCAACATTAATCTCTGCAGACGTGTTGGGACTTCAGCTAAAGGTTTTTTAAATAAAGTAATTAATGGACGATGATCTGTTTCGACTGTGACTATTTTTCCATAAATATATTGATGAAATCGAATACATCCAAAGACAATGGCATACAGTTCTTTTTCAATCTGTGCCATCCGTTTCTGACTTGACGTTAATGTTTTAGATGCATAACAAATTGGATGTTTATCTTGAAGCAAGACTGCACCGACTGCTGACTGACTGGAATCAACTGACAAAACTACAGACTTTTTGACATTGTAGTGTGACAAGACTGGTGCTTGACAAATAATATTTTTTAGACGTATAAATGTAGCTTCATGACTCTCATTCCACGACCATTCGCTTGACTTTTTTAATAACAGACGTAGAGGTTCAGTTTCCTCAGCCAAATTCTTTATAAATCCTCCCAGATAATTTAAAATTCCCAGAAATCTTTGTAGATCCTTGAGACAGACAGGAGACGGCATATCTTTGATAGCCCGGACTTTATCTGGATCAGGTGACACTCCATTTTGTGAAAATATATGTCCTAAATATTTGACTTGTGTGTGACCAAATTTACACTTACTTTTATTAAATTTCAGGTTGACTTCTTGAGCTTTCTTGAACACTCTTTGTAAGTTTTGATCATGTTCTTGACGGTCCTTGCCATAAACTAGTATATCATCAGCATACACCATGACTCCAGGTAGTACACAAAATGTTTCTGTCATGATTCTATGGAATATTTCGGGGGCACAATTAATACAAAAATTGTATTAAGTAAATTATAAAATTAGTGTCATATTCTTATGTAAAATAATAAATGTCTCGGTCTGTTGCTTTTAATATCTTCAAAACTAAACAATAATAGTCTTTACATAAATATATATTAATAATATCTTTAAAAAATTAAAAAATAAAAAATTAATAAGGGAGATGTTATGAGTATACAGTCTGTGGCAACTCTTATGTAAAAAGTCAGTGTCTATAAATGTCACTGTCATCTTGTCCTTGTCCGGTCGCGCACTGTCGAGTCTCTAATAAATTAAACTTCTTCATAATTAAAATCTTAGTTTCACTACCATTGGTAAATATATTAAATCAGTCATATTATGAACAATACAGTCACTTTTCAAGTCCCATGCGAAAAATTATGTCGGTCGGGAATCGAACCCGGGACATCCACGTTAAGGCAACAGCGCTCAAAACTGCGCCAGGGAGGTCGTCCAAAATAGGATTGTAGTTATTACTATATTTCCCAAATCTTATCTCGAAGCTTCGAAAATGTGTTAAAAAGTTGCCGATCGTGGTATCGGGGCTCGAGCTTGCTATCAACTTGTAAATTGATTGAAACGCCGACGCCTGATAATTACTTTATAGTTTTCTTGTTAATGCTAGTGGGAACTTCGTAGACAGGTACTGATAAGTTTTGCTTGTTTTTCGTGAATTGGAAATTGGGGGAGTTCTTTCTTGATGTACCCAATTTATATTAGCCTAGCTGATGCTCGCGACTTCGTCCACATGGTTTAAGTTTTAGCCTATGTCACTCTCCAGGTCCTCAACTATACCCATGCCAAATCACGTCAATCCGTTGCTCCGTTGCGGCGTGATTGAAGGACAAACCAACAACAAACACACTTACGCATTTATAATATTATAATTATAATGAGTATTCATTTTTTTTTGAGATTTTTCAGCACGTTAGGATCACTTTATTGTCCGTCCGTCTGTCTGTCAAAACTTCTTCTTCTTTTCTTAGTAACGCATGGAGGTATCAAGCTGAAATTCATATCAAATACTCAGATCTACTTTCCCTTGGAGCTATGAAAAAATCAAACTTCTAAGCCAATGCAATCAAAAGATACAGCCGTTTATGCTGCAAATTTTCGACACTCACAAGGGAATCAAAACCTATATACGGGGTACTTCCCGTGAACTCAGAATTTTGAAATTTGGCATCAAGCAACGTCTTATAGTACAGATAAAGAAAAAATTGCGAAAAGCATAAATTTTTTGTTACGTCACATAATAAAAATATTTTTAATAATTTTAAACTTACTACAGGGTTGTACGGAACCCTCGGTGCGCGAGTACGGCTCGCACGTGGCCGGTTTGTTTATAAAGTTTTAACGTACATGTTGTAGGTATGTATGGTAGTTACACAATTAATTTCTAAGCTCAGTAAATATCAAACAAACCAGGTACATGCAATAACTTACAGTAGGTATAACTTAACTTTTATGGAGCCTCTACCCACGTACGCGCAAACTCTATAAACGTATGTTAGTTTTAGAATCCTCTAAAATAGTTTCGAATCACACTAATAAAAATAAACGTTTCGAGTTTTTCAATTTTTATCTTTCTCTATGTGTGTCGATATAGATATGAAAAACCCCTAGATATACAGAGTTTCTCTGAAAATAAAAATCATGTTAATATTATGTACTACGAACGATAAGTTATACCTTTACCAAGTACTTATGTTTGAACCCTGCGAAGGCAAGTTTTCGTGCTGATTTAATATTCACTTGAAAATAAATATCAAATCAGTACGTCATATTATTATTTATATCTAGGTCTTAAGATTAACATCGCTGTATCAAGTAGATTTTATCTGAATTTAAAAAAAAATGTTCTTATTTTTTTCAAGAAATTATACATCTTTGTTTGCTATATCATCGTTGCACTCCAGTCTTTTTATTAGACAATAATGGGCAATGGAACTCAAAGCAATTGCGCGAGTGGACATTTTCGCATATTTGATGACCTCGTAATGGAGTTTACTCGTTGCCTTTTAGTTGAAGACTCTCTAAGTGGAGCAGTCGCTAGAATTAACAAAAACAATTGCTAACTGTTGGACACTTGGGAATTTTAAACAATTTCTCAGAGTAATTTAAGCTTTGTATCTATTTGAGAAGCATCAGTCTATCTGATTATACAGTTAGTTGATATTGCTATAGTTTTTTTAATAATCCATTACACGTTGGCCCTTGACTGCGATCTCACCTGGTGCGAAGTGCTTTGTCGTTTTACGTAACTAACTTTGTTGTTTTACGTAAGTAGGTACTGGCAGACGGACAGAACTGCTTGCCCAAGTTGAGGCTTAGAAGGTTTGCTATGCAACCTTTTGTGAACTCATACTAATATTATAAATGCGAAAGTGTGTCTATGTGCTACGCTTTCACGGCCCATCTGTTCAACCGATATTGATGAGATTTGGTACAGGGATAGTTTGTATCCTGGGGCCTTCATATGACTTTTTATCCCGGAAAATGAAAGAGTTCCCGCGGGTATCAAAAATATTAATCCACGTAGACGAAGTCGTGGGCATCATCTAGTAAAAAATATATGTCAGTGGCTTTAAGTTTTTGAAAGTTTTGAGTATGAGAATTGACGGGTCTGGTTGAAGCAAAATAAGACGTATATCACAAGAGTCATTTATATGTCTACGTGGAATCTAATATCTTTAAACGAGCAATTCTTGTAATTCTTGTTCACCGTTAAATTGTAAAAACCATTAGATTGTAATCTAAGTAGCGATTAAAAAAAACGCTATTTTGTAGCTAAACTAATACCCTAGGACCCTTTTTTTAATTTTTTCTTAAATCGGTTGTTTTTCCGAAATATTTACGATTAAGTAAACAAACACCCCCTAAAAACCCGACTTTTTTACATTTTTCAAAATTCCAAAGAAAGTTACCAGCCGGTTTTTAAAATTGAAACGCTCACACGTGTCTTGGTAAATTCCTCAACTCTTAGTACTATTCCCATCTGGATCTTAAAATCCTCGGAGCTATGGCCAAAAACACGTTTCAGGCGATTTGCATCTGATAACCATTTTCAATGGTAATATACCGAGCACAGCTCGGTCATCCAGGTACTAAACTACTTATGACGTACAAAGCTGAGTACTGAAGCTGCTCATATTCTAAAAGAAAACTAAAAGGTTTACAAAAGTATACACTTGTTCCATACGAAACTTAAATGCGAAAGGAAATTCAGGTTTCATGCTCAATATGTTCCATTACCCTGTATATAGAAGTTTAATAGAAATAATAGCGAGATTATATTCTAGCGAGCAACTAAACGGCGCATGTATTCAAAACAGGTGCGAGATAAAAGATAATTTGAAATCCCTCCGGAGGGAGCTAAGCGATAAAGGTGTTCACATGGGGCCGTGCTTTAAAAAAAATAAGATTGGTTTAATGAATATTTTGCGAGATTTTTACTGGTATGTGTATCAAAGGAAAGAAAATTAAAAAAAAAAAAAAAAATGTCCTCCCGACCGAATATCGGCCACGGCGGCCAATCTCCAGAGAGATAAGCCATCTGCGCGGGACATATTATAGTGCACTAGTGGGTGCGCAAACACAGATGCACTCTCTGTTCCCTTTTTCTCTGTCCCGTTCTTTGTTCTCTAAAAGCCCGATGGGACGGAAAATCCGACACGACCGGAGAGAGATCAGGCGCATTACCGACGGCTTTACGTGCTTTCCTAGGCACGGGGGTGAACGCCAACTACCTAACACCGAGCTGGTGAGCTGCGCGGCAGCCGCCGTCGAGAGCGGTCGAGTTTCTGTGTTCTTCGCGACGGTCCTCTTGCGGTCCTCGGTCCCCGGTCCTCGGTCCCCGGTCTTCCCCGGTCCTCGGTCCTCGGTCCCCGGTCCCTGGTTCATTTGTGCCATGTATATCGGACAGTGAGTTGGTTTTTTTAGTGACGGTCCCGCTGACCCGGTAACAGGTGCTCTGGGTATTGGGCAGTGTGTGAAGTGGCGCCATTGGTGGTGCAAAGCGGTGTGTGCAGTGCAGTGAAAGTGGTGTGAGTGTGGTGCTAAAGTGCCACTGTCCCCGGGTCGCCGGTCTTGGGAGTCTCCGCGGCGGTCCCGCGGCCCCCATCCCTCGGTCTCTGGTCCTGCTGGGTTGGTGAGTGCGAGCCCCAAAGGAGCACTGAAGATGCCCTGTACACGGCAACGGAAAGGATCAGAGACGCTGTCAAAAACAAAAGGATAGCGGTGGCGGTATCACTTGACATCGAAGGAGCATTCGATAATGCTTGGTGGCCCGCTATTATAGATCAGCTGATGAAAAAGGAAGAGAGCACACACCTGATCCACTTAGTAGCCAGCTATCTCCAATCAAGAAGCGTTACGGTGAGATATGCAGGGGAAGAATCCATTAGAGAGACCAATAAGGGGCGTATTCAGGGGTCCACATACGGTCCGCTCTTGTGGAATATCCTTTTGGACGGGCTCTTGGGGGAAATGGAAAGCCAGCAAATCCACATCCAGGCCTTCGCGGATGATATTCTACTGATCGGTACTGACAGTGATGGAACTGTGGTGGAAGCCGACCTTAACCGGGCACTCGAGGCGATAACCAACTGGGGCAGAGCACATAAGTTGAACTTTGCCCCACATAAGACCCAGGCCATGCTTTTCACCAAGAAGCTCAAATTCCATGCGCCAGTTTTGATTATGGACGGTATATCACTTCCCTATTGTGAACATATGAAGATTTTGGGTTTGACTCTGGACCGCAATGTGCTTATTGTGATAGATTTAAGTATTCAAAGTAAAAAGGTTGTCGCACAATAAATAGCGACAGACAATAAAAGGAAAAAAAAAAACACCGAGCTGGTACTGACAATTTCTTGTCAGAAAAACCCAATACTTAATTATTCGGGATTCGAATCTGGGACTTCGTCAGCCGCAGTCGAACACGCTAACGACCAGACCGACAAGGCAGTCTTTAAAAATAACGATTTCTATGGCAACTGGCGTAGTGTGCAAGTGCTGTTAACATAACGAGATCATGGAAAAAATTGCCTCGTGTCTGTCGTTTAGACCAAATTTGACGACCTCCCTGGAGCAGTGTTGAGCTCTTTTGTCTTAACGTGTGGAGGCCCTGGGTTCGATCCCCAGCAATTAATTTGGAAAGTTAATTTGGAAATTTATAATTTCAGAATATTCCCTGGTCTAGCCTGGCTTCGGCCGTGGCTAGGTACAACGTGCACAAATATTCTGTGCTACTGGCAAGACGAGCCGCCAAGCGATTTAGCGTTCCTTTTCGTTGTCGTAGGGGTATGGGTTTAATAAGACTGCAACACCCATATCAGGTTAGCCTGCTACCATCTTAGACTGCATCATCACACCGTCAGGTAGAGATCGCAGTCAAGAGCTAACTGGTTGTGGATAAAAAATAATAATAATAGAGAGTCAAGTTACATGGAATAAGAATAATATTAATATCTTTTAAACCGACTTCAAAAAAAGGAGGAGGTTTTCATGGCGACCAAAGCGAGCTAAGGTTACTGCTTGATTTGCTTACATCTTCGGTAGGTACTCTAAGGAAAACTAGACAGTAAGTTATCATAGCTACTACCTAAACAAAATAAAAAATTGCCTTTTTTCGATACAGAAAATGAAAAGAATTAAACATTCATTAATCACTAGAAGATGCCCGCGACTTCGTCCGCGTGGATTAAGTTTTTTAATTCCCGCAGGAACTCCTTAATTTTCCGGGATAAAAAATAGCCTTTGTCCTTCTCGGGATATAACCTATCCCTGAACCAAATTTCATCAAAATCGGTTAAACAAATGGGCCGTATAAGCGTAGCAGACAAACACACTTTTTCATTTATTATATTAGTATGGATATGGATATGGATTCACCGGTCTTGTTACAATACTGTAATGTTTAACATAACCCTCCCGTTTGGGATCCACTTCCAAGCAAGCACCTTTATCGATTAGCTCTTTCCGAAAGAACATCGAATTATCTTCCGAATCACATCCGCTTTGAATCTACTTACTTACACCGTTTAGCTGTCCCGTTATGAGATCCCAATCTAGGTATTGTTTCTATTAAACTCCAATATAAGGGATCGAGCTACTTAATAAATTCTAGTTTACTTTACTTATCCATACTAATATCATAAATGCGAAAGTGACTGTCTGCGGCCCATACTTAGAACCAATTTTCACGATTTTTGGTAAAGATGTAGGTTGCTTGCCCGGGAAAGATGTAGGCTATCCCGGAAAATAAAGAAATTCCCGTGGGAACGGGATGAAGTCGCGGGCATCATCTAGTTTTTTATAATTGTATTATAGAAGTGATTTTCGAGTCGGAATAAGATAAAGATTGTCGTAGATAAGAAGAAGGGACAAGGGATAAAATCGCTGTCTATATGGTTACAGGTATGCGAAAAAAAATTACTAATTTTTTGCCGATACTAATTAATATTATCATTAGCTAGTAGACCTGGTTCAATGTGATTTGTACCGGCATGTAGACAGCTGCCAAGGATTGGACATTTGACTAAGTATTCAAATAAATATTTTTTTTAGTGATTATTAAATAGAGGAGGTAGTACTCCTCCCCCCAAGTAATACTCCCAAAAGTAGTAATATCAACGTCCTCTGATAGTTCATGTTGCATAACTGTTTTAAACAATCGATTAAAGTATAAAGAAGTGCGTCGAACTTTAATGACGTCACAATTCAATATATTTTTATACAAAATCCGCGCAAACACGCGTTCCATCGTGTGAAAAAAAGTTGCTGATTTGACTAGTTGTCAAATACCCAAATTAAAAAAGAAGAAGTAAAACCACAGAATAGGGAATAGTACTTTGGTAAAACTACAGAAGCGTGAAAAAGGCAGTCTATCCCTAAAGGCTATCTTATTAGATATCTTGTACTTTTTAGCTGCAGGAATAGTAATTCATATTACCAAATTCCTTACAAACTCAGATCGAATATCAGTCGTCCAATCGATATCAAGCCTTAACGATGGTATTTAATCTCGCCAAACTGTTTCACAATATATTTCGATTTGACAGAGCGAATTGGAAACCTTTGAAATCGTTCATCTCGGAGCGAATTCAAAAGATCTCCGAAAGCTCGCCAGATGAGTGTGTACTTACTTGTATCTGATTTTAAAGTGGTCTTTAAAATTAAACGTGTATCCAAAGTGAAGCTTATTTCAGTCTTAGAGGTCATCTTATAGCATGCGGAACATCTTTGACATTATTTTTCTTAAGATTTTTAGAAAATTGTTAACTTTTATTT
This sequence comes from Erebia palarica, assembly GCA_964035005.1. NCBI lineage: Eukaryota > Metazoa > Arthropoda > Insecta > Lepidoptera > Nymphalidae > Erebia > Erebia palarica. The sequence continues at coordinate 19,258,389 of OZ035989.1, forward strand.
TAATCAAATGTAAGTCATAGGTAATCTGAAAGTCGAATAAAAAGCACGAAAATACCATTGAGACCAAATACTTTTTTATACCGATAGAAAAGTGAGTCTTTTCGATTTCAGGCGGGGCAGTTTTTAACCGACTTCGAATAAGAGGTTCTGTATTCAGTCTCAAAGCATGTGTATGTCCGAAATTTTCTCAGAAAGCAAACAACCAATTTTGATGTTTTTTTTTAAAAACTCATACCTATTGCTTTAAAAGCAGCAACCAGATTCGGAAGAACCAAATCCTGCACCTATTTGGAATCTAATCAGGGACATTCGTAGTTTACTGCAAACTACACTTCGTTCAGATTATTTCTAGAAACAGACAGAGGGACAACGAAGTGATCCGAAGGATTCCTTTTTCCTCTTGAGATGCGGGACCCTGAAAATGAAATAGGATAGGCTGATTTAAAAAACTTCTTATCAAATAATCACGACAAGAAAACAGTATCGCCGTAAACGACACGATTTGACCCCAATCTCGGATCAAGCTCGGAGCGTCATCCGGATAGCGTTGCAAAGGTCAATCCCCAACCCGACCCGTATTAGCCCCGACCGGCAAAGAGATGAGACAAAATCTTCGCTATTGATCTCAACAGTGCTAAAAAGTCAAAAATTCATGTGTGGTCAGATCTGGAAGTTTTTAAATTATTTTAATTCCGGAAATTAAGAGGTGATTCCGGAAGAGTAGGAGGTGAAAAGAGGTCGATTGATAGTTTAAAACAAGTTTACCCAATGCATACTAGCTGCCAACCCGCATTGGAGCAGCGTGGTGGGTCTAAGCTCTAATTCCCTCTCCTATGAGAGTGGTGACCTGTGCCCAGCAGTGGGACGTTAATGGGCTGTAGTGTATGGGTGGATGGATACTAGCTGACGCCCGCGACTTCGTTCGCGTGGAATTCGTTTTTTTTAATTATCATGGGACAAAAATAATTCTCTGGGACAAAGAGTGGCTTTTGTCACTCTCCAGGTCCTCAACTAATGCAAAAAATCACGTCGATCCGTTGCTCTGTTGCGGCGTGATTAAAGGATAAACCAACAAACAAACACACTTCCGCTAAATAACACACTAAATAAAGACACACATACACAGAATGACTAATGGACCGTTTTGACCTCGACGCAGTCCGGCTAGCGATGCAAAGGTCAATCTTGAACCCTCCCACATTGATCTCGTTTCTTATACGAGTATCATACTTGACTGTACTTTAGAAGATCATATACGAGATTTCTGTTCATAATAAATATTTAGTTTATATTCTGTTTTGAAAAATATTTTTTTCAGAAAATCATTTCAAATTAATAAAACTTTCTTGGTTTTTTACCCGCGACGTAGAAGATACTGACTCGTTGGTCTTGTGGCTAGCATGCTCGACTGCGGCCGACGAGCTCCCGGGTTCGGGTCCCGGGTCGGGCCATAATTATGTGTTGTGTGTTTTCCGTCTAGAAATTACTAGAAAATACTAGCCCGGAGTTAGGAAGTTTCACTCCCGTGCCTCGGAGAGCAAGTTAAGCCGTCGGTCCCGGTTATTATTACTAACACGATAATAGTCATTAAAGCTCGCCAACCCGCTTTGGAGCAGCGTGGTGGGTCAAGCTCTAATTCCTCCTATGAGAGTGGAAGTTAATGGGCTGTAGTGGTGGTGGTGGAGAAGATACGAGTTTTTTGCCTGTATGGTTGTTTCTATGTGTTATCATTTAGGTGGGATTTTCATTGTGATTTTTACATTGCATTGCTAATCACTCACCTCATAACAGGGGCAAAACATTTTTGTATGGTCGACAAAAAGTCCGCGTAATTCACTACTGTATGGAGCATTACTGGGACACGATAAAACGTTTCTCTGATGCAGACTTTGATCTATCTCTACTTATATTTTTAATTCGAAAGTTTGGATGGATGGATGGGTGTATGGATAGATAGATGTTTGTTAGTCAATCACGCCAGCACGGCTGAAAGCATCTGGATGAATTTGGTCTGGAATAGCAGATAGGCTACTTTTTATCCCGAAAATTAAAGAGTTCCCACGGGAACCAAAAAAACCTTAATCCACGCAGACAAAGCCGCGGGTGTGAGGAAGTGTCTGATAATATTTGAGCTAGATTAACTTAAATGAAAATGTTCCTAGTCTCAGTTCAACAAAACCACCACCCCTACATCGTTACATGATAGGGTCTAAACAATAAACAAAACAGTTAATCTAAACATCAACTCAACACAAACTCCATTAACCTTTTCGAGGAAGCCCGCATCGAGTTTATCAAACTCCTCAATATTACACTCACCATAATCCCGACTTCTAAACTTCGGAAGCCGCCATTGAAACTGGAGGCAAACATTGGCGCCCGATTGTTTCGCGCCACGACATACATATTAATTTCAGCTTCATTTCAATATCAACAAGCGAAGCCGAACATCTGAATAGCTTTGCTTACAGAGTGAGGTGTGCCCGCGTGACTTTATAATACTGTATGCCCTGAGTTAAAAGCTTTTAAATAATTTATATTAGCGGCATGCGGCGGTTTGAAACTAGGGTAGGCATTAGTTAGTCAGAATACCTATTGACTGTACTACTATCATGATGAAAAATGAGCATTGGCGTGAAATTACGCCAATGCTCATGTTTCATCATGACAGATGACAGTCATCATGACAGTTAGTTAGGTAAGCAGTGCTTTTATGCCTCTGAATTGCACGCCTGTTAATGTACTTATGAATAGAAATTTAGTGAATGACTGTTAGTAAACCAGACGAGATGTTATGATACAGCTGGTTATGCGTGTATTAACTTGATCTTCATTTTAATAGCGAACAAGCAAAGCCAAAAACTTACTTAGTTTTGCTAACAGACTGAGGTGTGCCCGCATGACGGTATCCTTCAAGTTATGCTTATCTTACATACAAAATGAAAAAAATGAAAATGAAATGAAATGAAATGAAATGAAATGATTTGAAATGAAATGATTTATTTATTTCATGTAGGACAACTTGTGTCACTTATGAAACGTTAATACTCTACCACCGGTTCGGAAAGATGATTCTACTGAGAAGAACCGGCAAGAAACTCAGCAGTTGCTGTTTTCATAGAAAATAAAAGGTTACAATATGTAGACAACACAACACATTCGTTACAAGTATTACACCGACTTGTGGGTCACTGGATGCGAGGCCGGTTGCTTCCATGCAACTTTGTCGTTAATAAAATCATCGATAGTGTAATAACCTCGACTTAACAAATGCTGTTTGACACAGTCTTTAAATCTATGTAATGGCAAATCCAGAAACTCTTTGGGAACCATATTATAAAAGCGTACACTCGACCCCACAAAGGATTTCTGCACCTTGCGCACACGATACGACGCTGTTACTAGCTTATGGCGGTTTCGTGTGTATATATTGTGAGTATCACCTATTTTCTTGTAAAGATTAATGGTCTGCCTAAAAAAGACAGAAATATCGTGGATAAGGTATAATAATAAGGAACACGATGTGGTAAGCATCTAAAGGTCTCTCGGGTGGTTAATTTCTCTGAGGTCACAATGTATGATGATATTAAGTAACATCCTCATAATATTATTTTGTTACATACAGTGTTATTTTTCCAATAAGAGCAAAAGCGGAACTGAGCCTTGTTCGGATCAATCAGATTTTTGAAACATGATGTAATTAAATTATTCCCTGACATTTCCGTTTCTATTAATTATATGATTGGTCCTTTAACATCGTGGCATAAAAAAATCTTCACGCGCTTTTGTACAATGTACCTTAGACGTCCTGTTTAAGATTTCCCACGTCCGCTTATATCTCGCACCGCATTCACGACGACAGGTAGTCTCATGTCACACACGTTTAACATCGTGGCATAACATAATCTTCACGCCTTTAGTGCGATGTACCTTAGACGTCTTGTTTAAGATTTCCCGCGTCCACTTATATTTTGTACCGCATTCACGACGACAGGTAGTCGCATGTCACACACAGGCGTCGATAATTTTATGCATGAAATTCGCTCAAGAGATATACGTTATAGTTTAAACATGCAGCTCTCTCGTATAACTTCACCATCTTGTTTAATTTAGAGAAAATCCACACATGATACATTAGTACAGGCACCTATGTGATCGGCGATTTTGCAAATAGTGTAGGTATGTATTTTATTCGAGACAAGTTTGTTTTTGACTTCAATTTCACTTGGCAGTGTCTAACCCGTTGTCTTAGGTGAGCGACAGAAGCGACGCGACGCGCTACGATGCGCAACTTATCTACGCGACAACGCGAAGCGAATGCTGCATTGTAAGCGAATGCTGAGCTAATGAATGTGTTACCAGACATAAGCTCTGCATTCAACTCGCGGGCGAACTATAGGCCATGTGAAAGGTCGGCTACTATTTGATACTGTCGCGTCGTATCGTATCAAGTCGCAGTGTTTCCTACCAGACCAGACCAGAGAAAATTCAGAAATTATAAATTCCCATATTAACCCAACCGGGAATCGAATCCAGGACCTCCCTCCCACGTTAAGACAACAGCGCTCAACACGTCGCCAGGGAGGTCGTCAAATCCTATAACAGCCATCTGCGCGAATTAAAACCTTTACTTATTGCTATACTCGAATATGAATATAATCTCAGCTTCTTTAAAGCGATAAAATCGTCAATCAGCGATACTAAAGTATTTAGTGTGTGGTGGCCCTTATATATCATGTTGCCTCACATCACATCATTGTGGGTTGTTTATTCTTAAACGTTATACAAAATTAGGGAACCCTTTTAAGGAGCTACTTATAAGAGTTCCTTAGCAAGTTTCGTTGGTTCGTTTAAGATAGGAAATTATTTATCCATACTAATATTGTAAATGCGAAAGTGTGTGTGTGTGTCTGTCTGCTACGCATTAATGGCCCATCTCTTTAACCAATTTTGATATAATTTAGTATAGAGATAAGGAGTCCATCCCGGGGAAGGACATAGGCTAATTCACGCGGGAACTCCTTAATTTTCCGGGATAAAAAACTCAAATCAATATAATAGTATCAGTAAAAAGGTAAGGGTAAAAAATCAACGGACATTCGTTAACTTTAATATGGGGCTTTGCAGACAGGACAAAAATTGTTTCAAATAATCAATCAAAATGTATTTATTCAATTTAAGGTACACTGTTTACTTATTGACTTCCGAAAAATAAAGAAAAACATGATGGTGATATTGAATTACGGTTTCTTAAAACTAAAGCTGTGAGGGTTCCAAACGCGCCCTGGTCTGAGAAGGGCCCACAACAAACTCAGCCGGGGTTTTTTGTATTATTACCAACTGACAAACATCATATATTTAATAGAACTCTCCTCACTTCACAGGTCACTTTCATACGGAGTAGTCCGGAGGTATCCGTATTGTGTTTATGTTCCAGCTTCCTAGGTGTAATTAACGGAGCTGCTAATATAACCATGACTAACGCATGCCTACGCCGCTACGATGCCGTTGCGCAAATCAGGCGGGCTAATGCCGGCTGAAGATGCATTTAGCCGGAATCGGCTCGCTTGATCTGCCGCCAGCGCGCGGGTAATGCGTGCTTCATGCAAATCGGATACCTACTCTCATTTGCGCTCAATGATGGCGATATTGACTACTCTCTTTAGTTATAAACTAGTGGTTTGCCCCGAATGTAAGAAAGGGTAGGTAGAACGGAACGGTAAGAACGTAATAACGTTAAAACATAAGATGGTTTTAACTTTATCTTTTTTTTTTTTAATCTAAATTTATTTGGGACTTTTGTCCGACACGGACACGTCAGCCCCATCGTAACCTAATTTATAAGAATAAAAAAAATAACTTAATCTAACTATAATTTAGGAGTTACTCCCTATGCAGAAATATTTCGACTATTGATTTAAAAATTTCTATCGATGGTGAGCTGAGAAGGCTTGTAAAACTACCTACGTCATATTTATTCAGATTATATTTCTTTATAAGGAGCTCCCTTTGCGCGCTGTATTTACTACATTCGACTAGTACGTGCTGGACATCATCTATCTTTAAACAAATATCGCAATTAGTAGAATCAAATCTTTTTTCATTAAATATGCGAATTTCTTAGAAGGATAATGTCCAGAACGCAACCTATGAGCTACCACTACATATTTCCTACTAAGCCTAATATTACCAAACCAAGGGAAACGAGGAGGCTGACATTGGACAGTCTTATACCAAATTCCCTTTTCTCTACTTCTTAAATCAAAATATTCCTTAAATTTATCAAAACATTCCATTTTAAAACTATTCAAGATTTCTGTAAAGTACGGGATAATTGCTGACTCGTCACCTACATTTATTGCTAATTTTGCTAACTTATCTGCCTCCTCGTTTCCTCTTAGACCTATATGAGAAGGAACCCACTGCAACCTCAGATTTATATGACTCAAATCATACAAATGTCCCAAGATTTCGAAAGCTATCGGTAGACCTCTGCTATACCCAGAGGCACATCGAGCAATGTGTTTGCAACACATTGCTCGATGTGCCTCTGGGCACTTTTGCTATCTGAAAAGATAACAAAATTTTGCCCGCCTATACTAGAAATGTACTTGAGAGCTTCTGAGATTGCAACGAGCTCCATTGTCATAATTGAAATTTGTTGATTTGTTTTAAACATAGCTGATTTTCTTTCATAATGCCAAAAAGCTGCTCCCAAACCTATACGATTTTTCGATCCGTCTGTATAAATGTGTGCCCAACCCCCATATTTATCCTGCAGTTCATTTATTACCAAGTATTTTAAACAGCCAGGTTCAATTTCTTTTTTTCCTACCACTAGACAATCTAAATTGGCTCTAATTATAACATTCACATTAATGTAAGAAACCCAAATATCATATTGGTACATTTGTAATAAATCAGTGGAATAAACGTTACATTGCTTGCATTCATTATAAGTGGTTAACAATAATGGTTTCTTTTTGGATTCCCAATACGTCTCGTGAGAGCTTAAGCCAAGATCATTTAATACATGAACAGTTATATTATTTGACCAGGTCATATTTTTAACTACATATTTATACGCAAGATATAAACGTCTTAGAAACAATGGTTGGATGCACACCTCACTTTTCATAACGTGAATAGGAGTACTTTTAATAAAGCCACCAATAATTCGAAGGGCCTGATTCTGAACTCGATCGAGTTTAACTAAATGTGTCTTTGCACTTACATCATACAAGAAGCTCCCATAATCCAATCTACTTCGAATTAAAGATATATAAAGATTTCGCAAGTGTTTAGGGTGTATACCCCAATCAGGGCCCGCCAACACTTTGAATAAATTTAAAAAAAATTGTATCTTTTCAACTAGTTCTTTAATGTGTCTACTCCATCGTAACGATCTATCTAACCATAAACCTAAATATTTAATATTTTCAACTGTACATATTATATTGGTATTGTCAATAATCAACTTTATCTGCTTTCGTCTATATCCTCTATTGAAGATACATAATTTAGTTTTACTTGTCGATAACTGAAGACCAATTCCATCCAAACTTGTAACCATAGCACTTAAGGCTTCTTGCAGGTTCTTTTCACAAATTTTTAAGTCCTGATGACGATGATACAACACAAAGTCATCTGCATATTGAGAGACACAAACATTTTTAATTTGATGACAAATCATGTGCGTTGTTATATTAAAAAGTAAAGGAGACAATGGATCTCCTTGAGCGAGTCCTCTACTTGCATGTCTAACTTCAGTTAACTGATTATCATTCTCATATTTAATCATTAATCTCCTGTCACTCAAATATGACCATAAATATTTACAAATATATTTCCCTATACCCAGTTCATCTAAGATTTTCACGACTCTATCTATTAATATATTATTATAGGCATTCTCAATGTCCAAAAAACAAGCGGCTGTAGATATTTTTTCGGAAAATCCTACCTGTATATATGTCACGAGTCTTGACAGGCAATCTAGGCTTGATTGAGCCCTCCTAAAACCAACTGTATGTAGAGATAATATTTTATGTCTTTCCACAAACCATTCAATCCTTTTGCCTAACATATTATGAAATATCTTGCACAGACAAGAAATAAGTGTTATTGGTCTAAGTTTAGAATCTGTATTTGCGTTAGCGTTGGCTTTGGGAATAGGCACGATTAAAGTTTTCCGCCATTGATCCGGCACGACTCCTAACCTAAATTGCAAATATTTGTAAATATTTATGCATTGTAAATATTTAAAAGATGTAATTTACCAACGGGAGGTAAATTGAATATCATTGAATAAGTTAACCCGTCACTACCAGGAGCAGTAACTTTCTTTTTCAAACAACATTCTAACTCTTGCAATGTAAACGGCTTTTGCAATAATTCATTATCATAACTAAATATAGGTGGGCAGTTAATGACTGAATCTGGAGTTAATGAATGCAACAATTCTTTTGACTTGTCGATTGAAGGACAAAACTTAGATTTTCGGTACTCTTTAAACCATCGCATCTTATCCCACATATCTGACGTAGAAGTCGCTTCATTAATATTCGTACAAAAATTTTGCCAATCCATAGACCTAGCTTTCTGTAATAACATATTAGATTCTCTAGTTTTCTCCTCTAATTTACTAAGGTTATCAGGGGTAGGATTTCTTCTAAAAGTACTCAATGATAGCCTACGTTCTGCAACACTTTTAAATAACGATGGTCCCCAATACTCTTTAGGTTTAAATTCACTTGTTGGGTTGGTACAAAAAATTATCGTAGGAATATTTTTATTCGCTGACCTGTTAATCTTTTCTATAAAATAATCATAATATGTTTGCACATCACTTGATGTACAACTACAACTATCAATATATGGAAATGAATTAACTAAATCATTATTATACGATTTCCAATCTGCTTTTTTAAAATTAAGTTTTTTATAGTAGTTTAAAGTATCCTTGTAACACATCGAAATCTTGATGAGAAGATGGTCACTTCCAAAATTTTCATTAAAAACTTGCCAGCCAAAGTTAACTGCTATATCCGATGATGCAAAACTTATATCAGGAGATGAACTTTGTAGAACACCGCTAACTAATTTGACTCTTGTGGCCCCTCCATTATTAAGGGATACGAATCCATTATCTAATGTTGCTTCAAATAAATGTATTCCTCTTTGATCTGTTTTATAAGACCAGTTAGAATGATGGCCGTTGAAATCGCCTAATATAAGTGTCTTTCTTTTAGTTGCTGAAAATATACTATCCCAATCTGATTGACGGGTTTGAATAGAAGAAGGGCAGTAAATAGATAAAACATATTCCAAATATTTACAATTTAAAACCTTAATTTTAATCGCTTCTATTCCAGGATTGATGGAATCGAGAGAGTAAATATGTGACCTGATAGATTTATGTACAATAATGGCCACTCCCCCATAAGAATCATATCGATCTTTCCGATAAATATTATAACCGTTAATATGAAGTAAAGTGTCTACATCCAACCAAGTTTCCGAAATAACTGCTATATGTATTTTTTCCTGATGTAACATATTATCTAACATTAATAGCTTAGGTTTTAAACTCTGTGCATTCCACTGAATAATATTTAAGTTAAAGTCCTTATCCATTAAAACTAAACTTAGAAAAAATGTCAAATAATTTTCCTTCACTCAAATAATTAACTAAAAAGCATTTACACTCTTCAAAAATTGCCATAACCACTAACATCACTTTCTCACTCCAATCTTCTTCAGATAATATAATCTCCTTGATTCTATTCATCAGATTCCAGAAATCAAATCTCCTTTGTCTTCTTTTTGCCTCTTTTTCTGTAGGGTCTTCTTCTATAACCTGGTCACTTTCCTGACTTTCATCATACTCCATTATCTTATTCTCAGATTCCAAATCATTTATGCAATTAGCTTTCTTAACTTTCTTTTTAACTTTACTCTTGCTCTGATTAATTTTCTTCTCATATAATTTCTCATTCTGATTATCGCTTCCATATATTAAGGCCGTTCTTTTGAGGACACTGCTGTAAGTTTTTGTCGTTGAATTTTCTGGTACCTGATATTCTGTGTAGCTTGAATCAGGATCTCTATTATCTCTTAAGTTGTTTGCTTTCTCTTCTTTCTTATTTTTGCTCTAATGCTGTTTTGTATGTAACATTGTGCTCACTCATTATAACACGAATCTCTTTTTCTTTTTTAAAAAATGGACAAGATTTATCTAGAGCCATATGCGGACCTTTGCAGTTAATACATTTAAATTCCTTACTTCCGCAGTTGTCATGAACATCACCACATTTGGGGTAAATATTCTTATTAAGCTTACAAAATTTCTTAATATGCCCAAAAGACCAACACCCAGAGCACCTTGTCACTGGAAACTCAAATCGTTCGACGTCAAATTTAAATCCATATGCATTTATCGACAAAGGCGCGACGGGATTCCTAAAGCATAATCTTACAGTTTCACATTCTATCCACTTACCCTCCTTATTTAGACGTTTCAATCGTTTAGCTGAAATAATATCATATTCGTGTCTAAATCGACTCCTTTAATAATTCCGTAAGGCAAATGACCTTGATTTGTAAATTGAGCTCTTATGTCCATATCCATTAATTTCTTTAAATTTAAAAGATTTTCGGCTTGATTTTTATCGCTAAATTGTATAAATATTTTATATGGACTTTTATATTTTATTTTTGTCACATTCAAAATTTTTTCATCCCTTAATAATCTTGCAAGAGCCATCTGTTTCGGAAGAATATTTAATCCAAATAAACTCACTTCGTAATAATTATCGCCCATGATTTCATTATTTCCATCGAACGACCTGTCTCTTTCGCCAGACTCGCTTCTAACATGTTTCTTTTGTCTTCTTAGCGTCACAGTTGTAAACCCGTCCTCACTACTATCTTCCGTCTCCCGCGGTCTCTTATCGACTTTTTTCGGCGTTGACACGTCATTTCTATTTTGTACTTCACACAATTCGCGTTCACCATAAATTTGAACAACATTACACTTACTATTTTTACTCATAACATCGTCCTCCATCGTTAATAATTTTATAAGTGGGTAGTTTAATAATACTCTTCACGTTATCGCACAATTTCCTAGAAAACTTGCGCTCGCTAACGCGGTTCACGCGCGACTTAACTTTATCTTGTAATAGTTAACTTCTAACATTAGACGCAAAGTACTAAAGACGGAGAAACGAATATACTTTTACAGAGCGCCATCTATTGACATCATTGTTGTAACTATACGTACATCTCAGTTCATAAAAATAAAACAATAAAATATATTTATATTTGATAGCATAAATTATAAAATAATAGTAAAAATATATTAAATTAATAATAGTATAATTGATCTAGATGAGGAACGATCTTGGAGGTAGCCGAAGCGATTTCCGTCATTCCGACCGATCGCCAGGGGAGGAAGCGAGTGCCTGGCGGCGGCTGGCGGAGGCCGATCTCGCCGCTCATTGGCGGGACCGACTTCTGGCGCCGACTGCCGGCAGGCGGACGATCGAGGCGATCCGGCCCGTCCTGGAGCTCTGGACCGGCCGGACGCACGGGGCCCTCTCCTTCCGCCTCGTGCAGGTTCTCTCGGGGCACGGCTGCTTCGGGAGATACCTGTGCGGGGTGGCGAGACGGGAGCCCAGCGAGGTGTGCCACGAGTGCGGCCACGCGGAGGACACGGCGCAGCACACGCTGGAGTCGTGCGCCGAGTGGGCGCCCCAGCGCGCCGCACTCGCGGCAGTGGTGGGGCCGGACCTCTCGCTGCCCGCCGTCGTCCGAGCCATGGTGGGCAGCGAAGAGTCCTGGGACGCCGTCGCCTCCTTCTGCGAGGAGGTGATGTCCCAGAAGGAGGCGGCGGAACGGCTGCGTGAGGCTGCTGCCGACGCAGACCCTCTCCGCCGCCGAAGGGCCGGGCGCAGGAGGCGCGCGCAAGATCGGCGCCTCCCACCCTGACGGGAGCTCCGGGCGGCCAGACCGTCGTCGTCGTCGTCGTTTTCGTCGTCGTCGTCGTCGTTGTCGCCCGTTGAGCCTCAGTCGCGGAGGAACATGAGGGGGAGTCGGGGGAGCATGCCCCCCGCAGGAGGGTCCGCTTGGGCGGACGTCGCTGACTGGGTCGCGAATGATTGCGTGTTCCCGTAACCCAGCCTTAAGGCGATGCGCAGGAGCGCCGCTGGGTTTTAGTGGGTATTCTGGAGTGCCAGTGAGTCCCACATACCCTCTCGGAAGCACCGCAGTTTCACACTGCCTGCTTCCGAGAGGGATGCCTAAACGCATTTCCCAGCGTCAAAAAAAAAAAAAAAAAAGGGGAGGAAGCGAGTAGCAGACTCGACGAAAGAAATAATGCGTAGCTGTAGAAGTGAGCGCGGTGGTGTCGGCCGCCAAAGCGCACTATGTTTGGGTCTTCTCATCCTCATGATGGCGAGAGTGGGAGCGATTCATAGAATTAATATTTTATTATGTGCAATTTAATGAAGCATTTCGAACGCATTACATCGTTGGATGCTGTCTAATGCTAGGGAGCCTTGGTTCTATGTGCCTCGTGAACCTGGCTTGGAGAGTATCCGACGATACTTGATCTGCCTATGGTGGATCTATATACATACTTAAAATACAACATACTTACACGTATTATGATCGCATATTACTATCGCAGGTTGAGTTGGGCACTGTAGAATATAAGTTACTCGCTTCGGCGATACCTCAGCACGGCTGGTTCTGCCTTGATATCTATCTAGTTGGACGTTAAGAAGGGATTGGTTTGTTGTTGTACCAGAGAGCTTGCTTTCTGTGCGCAGTGCACTTCGTGTGCACTTCCATGTTCTACAGTATGTCTGATTTTACCATGCGATCTACAAGACTACTTATGCATACCATTTGTAAATTTACGACGTTCGTTACGTTCGAACAATAACCAATCATGGTTGATAGGACGCTGTTTATTAATATCACTACCTATATTACGTTCAAACAATGTTCTACTACTCATTTCCACGCTGCATTTTATCTAACCATACTATTACTGAAGGTTGCATCACGCCTGTAGACTCTGTTTCGTTGCGGCGGACTATCCTGCAGAGCGCCTGGTGCATCCTTGAAACCTATTACAGGTATATGTGGGAGTACACCACTCTAAAAATGTAATTATCCAGCTATATGCTGACATAGTGGAACGCACCACTATAAAGTATGCCGACATACGTTGCGCTATTTCCGCGGTTGATGTCCTAGTGGTTGAAAGGGGGGGGGGGGGCTGTTGACTTTTGGTATTCTATGAGACTTATTAGTCCATGCATTAATATGCCTCTTGGGATACCAAGGGAGGGAAGAAGCCTACCGTTGGTGGCGGGGCGGAGCCAGCCAACCATCATTTATTTTTTAGAAAAGTAAATGATGCCATTCATAGCATCTTCCTTATCTTATAAAAGGAAGATGCTACCACTAGGATTAGTTCGTTTCACGGTGACCTTATGGAACAACATTTATATATGTTGTTAAATAAGATAGAAATCTTAACCCTGGGTTAAAACTTATAGTATAATATAAAATGTCTCACTCTTATAGTCAAAGTATAAATCTCTATAAGTGTATGATATGATCCTTTAATGATCCTATACATAATGACTGGCTCACTTAGTGTATGAGCTAAAGAAGTAAGGTTCTTAGAACGAGCAAAGCGCAGTATACTTGAACTAAAGCATGGCAGTATTGAATCAATACAACACGCGTGTAAAACGCGTGTCATTATTTAGAGATGAATCTATACTCAAACACGTGGGTAAAACGCGTGTCATTGTTTAGAGATGAATCAATACTCGATCACGCAAATTATAATTCATATATATATAACCTCGAACTGAATTTAAGCATCGACATTAATCAATGCTAGAACGCGTTTTATAGATTTTCTATAACTCGAACGCGCTTCTAAAGCCAGTCATATGTAAGCTAAATTTCATCTAAATTGGTATATAATCAAGTAGTTGGGTTGATTGGACTCGAAGCTTCCGAAACTCTAAAAGATCTTGGTTTATTATGGACGCAACAATATATGGGGGTCTTACTGCTAGATGAGTCACGTGCCATTCTAAAGAAATATTGAAATTTATTGGTAGAGTAAGGTGTAGATTCTTAGGGACCCCGTCAGGTTAGTTACATTGTGAAGTTCTGTTAAAATACTAAAGCTCATTTGAAATTAAATAATTGGAACGGAGTTCTTCATCGCGCGTTGCGAAAGGGGGCTACGGGTGGACGGAAAACTTAGGACCAAAAGTTGTAACGACACTTTTTGCTATAGTTGTAAGCCGTGCGGCGTACGCGTGTTTCTCTGTCTGTCTCTCTCTCTCTCTCATAGAAAGCAAGCCAGTTATTTTCGTTTCTTTTTGTTATTTTATAACCCATAAAACAATTATTATGACCAAGAATGACAAATGAAACAGAGCAGTGCTAACGTTAAATGTGAGAAAAAAAAATTAACTTTAAAAATAAATTATATTAAAAAATATGTAAAAAAAAAAAAAACGTGATTATTTTTGTCGCGCGTTGCAAAATTGTCGAGTGTATACAGTCTACAAAAAAAATAATTGAGAGGTGTCCCTTGACAACTTCCAGTTTTTTGTTTGTTTCCTTAAAATATTTATCTAATTTTAAGTAATTGTTGTACAATTACAGGATATAATTAAAAAAATTGATCAAGTTTCAGGGTCAGCCTTTCAGAAAGTTGAGAGTTCTGAGGTCAGCTTTGGACGTTAGAAAATCTCCACTTTGAAAGCCCCCCATTTCGTCAATTTTAGGGGAAATCAGTCAGCAATTGCTATGACATTCAGGCAAGATAGCGACATTTTCACTGCAATTCACCATTCTGATCATCGGCAAGAATCAAACAAATCACTTCGATTATTCTCTGATGCACATGTTCACCTATTTTATTAAAATAAGTCAGTAATTACCATGATAGCAAGATAGTGCATCTTCACTGTAATTAGCCATCCTGATCATCGGTCAGCCATCCGGCTAATGCTCACTACATGCAAATCCAATCCTCTAATTTGGACCAATGGGCACATTAATAATGACCATCTACGACACATATAATACGTTATACTTGAGGCATTATCGGTTCTGTCGTGTATAGTTCACCTTTTAGGTGTTTTGTATCCATATTCATTATAATATTATAAATGTGAAAGTGTCTCTGTCTGTTTATTTATCTGTTACTTTCAGTGCCGATTTCACCAATTCCAAGTAAAGTTTAAGCTAGGAATTTTGATGTAAAGAGATCCTGTCAAAATTTCCAACTTATTCCAAGGATAAACGTTATTTAGAGCAGGTTAAATCGGCACGTACACGCCGTTATAATAATGTAAATAAAGCCTATTTCGAGTTTTCATCAAAACGGTGCCGCACCTTGGCTCCTCTCAACTCATACAAACATCGGTTTTGCTTAGAATGTTCAAAATAGACAAAAAGGGCTTACTGTTTTTGAAGTACGTACTTTACTATTCCAAAGTTAAAACAGCGAGCAATATTATTCAAACGAAGGGTGTTTCTCCAACATTTTCATCCGAACGTCCTTTCATGTAATTTCAATCCGCTTTTCTGCACACAAATGTTATAACAACACTGAATAGTTAAATACCAAACGAGTAAACCTCTAGAATATAAAATGTGTATTTCATTTGAGTTTAATCTGAATCCACTACAGAGTTAACAACTGCAGGCGTTGAATCAAAAGTTTTAAGTAGAAACGGGCGGCGCAAAGTGTTCATTCCATTGTAATAAAACTTGTTGTAAGTAGTTTTGTTGTAAGTAGATCTGGCCTTTATACGTCTTTGTGGACAAGGATTAAAGATCACTTAACAATCAAGACTGCGTGATCTAGGATCAAAGCTTGTGGCTTATTGTCCCAAGGTCGCCTGGTTTCAAATCGCTATGGCTTTCGACGCCAAGCCTGCGTACGTATTTCCTGCCACTTAAGACTTACCTATCTATGTACCTTTAAGCGATGAGTGAATAGGCATTTTTCAGGCAAGCGTATCATCATAGTTTTTCATACACGTACAAATGTCGTCAAGCGTTGCAATTAAAAAAAGAATGAGCGGTTGATAGCTCATAATATTGCGTTGGACAGACCTAAGCTCACTACTGAGCACGAGTCTCCCCTAGGAATGAGAAGGGTTTGGTCATAGTCCACCATGCTGGTCAATTATGGATTGGAAGACACACATACACATCTGAGGGCAATATGAAGAACTCCAGATGATTTCCTTCACCATTTGAAGCAAGTTATATATAATTTCTTAAAACGCACATAACCCCGAAAAGTTTGTGGTGCATACCCGGGATCGAACTCGCGACAGCTTGCGTGCGAAGTCTGTTCATGATGTCGGGTGTCTAAACCTATATAGGCTATATCCCCTTCAGAAACCTATAATGTATCCGTACTAGATAGAAAACTGTACAGACAATATCCATTGTAAATGACACAGTAATGAACTTAAGGTACACTATAGCTAAGGGAACTGAGAAGCAAATTGAATCAAAATGGTAAATGCGGTCCTTTCATCTACATCTCCTTCGACTTAAATAAATTTGAGAATGGATACATTATACGATGTATATAACACTAGATGGCCGCGACTTCGTCCGTAAGGTTTTTGGATGCCCGCGGGAACTCCTTAATTTTCCGGGATAAAAGGTAGCCTATGTCCTTCCTCTGGATGCAAACTATCCCTATACCAAATTTCATCAAAATCTGTTGAAGATAATTTTTTTTGGTTCCCGCGGGAACTTTTGAATTTTCCGGGATAAAAAGGAGCCTATTTCCTTTCTCAGGCTCTAGACTATCTCTGTACCAAATTTCATTAAAATCGGTTCAGTAGTTTAGATGTGATTACGTAACACACAGACAGACAGAGTTACTTTCGCATTTATAATATTAGTATGGATTATGTAGTGGGTGTAATGGCAGTCTCGGAGACGTACGGTATATGTACATAAAGTTAGCAACCGATGAATACTAATAACTGAGACCGGCGCCGCACGTGTTCGCTATTAGATTTGAGTTTGGTCCAAGTTGTGTTATCTAAAAATCTATACTATCCATACCAATGTCATTACTAATATTATGAATGCGAAAGAATGTCTGTCTACCTGTCTGTTAGTCTGGCTGCTAAGTTTTGATAGACATGGGCCGGCCGATCAAACGATTTTGAAGTTTAGTACAGATAATAGATAATACATTAACTACTTTTTATCCGTCACAAATTAAAAATAAGCATTGCTCACACGTCTGTGTGAGCAATGAGTTAAAATATCGTCGATTCACTGCTCTATTGCAGAGTAATTGAAGGAAAACCACCATTGGACCACTATTGGATATGGATTTTTCAATCAAGCCGCCGTTATTGCCTTTTTAATGCATACGATGCTAGACTAAGACTATCTGTTGAAACTGTTACTCGGAACATTAATCCTGAAGTGTAACGCAACACTTGTTAAACCTATCGATTCTCTTTAATTCAAAATTCCCATATAAAATAATATTATACTGTATAGGTTTTTTTTAATACGAATAAAATATTGATTTCAGACTAGAGCACACCTGAATAACGGTCATAAACCAAATCGCAAATTATTTAATTTCATAAACGCTACCTAATTATTCCGAACCACGCACCCTGCGTGCCACCACAAAACCAAAAAGTGTAAAATGTTCGCGCATTAATATTTGTGTTCGGCTTAAAATGGTTCATTTTATTGTGCGGTTGATTATTTCGTGATGTAAGCTCGGCCGTTACAATGTTTTATCGAAAAATATGCCGTATAAAATTTCGGGACTGATCATTACCTAATTTGACTGTTGTAACTGCTTATTTGAATTACTAACTTTACGCGGATTTAATACTGTTTAAGTTTTAATCTTGATCCTGGTTATAATCTTCCTGCCACTACAAAATCCATACTAAAATTATGAATTTGGAATGCTGTCTGTTTATTCATCTGTCAGTTTATCTGTCTGCTAAGCTTTCACAGCACGGGAAAATTGTTACAGAGATATGTTGCACTTGCATCCGGGGGAATTTAAATACAAACTAGTTAATTTTCCGGGATAAAGGAACCCTATCTCAAATTCCAGGTCCGATGCGGATTGCAATAATCCGATGCAACAAAATTACGTCAATCCGGCGCTTTTTTGCGGCGTGATTAAAGGAAAACTAATAAACCACCAACAAATACACAATTCGCATTTATTATACTGGTGTAATTGCCTTCCATAGATATTAAATACAAGACAGTGATAATTCTCGCTAAGATAGAGACACTAGCGCGAAAACTTAACTCGACTGCGTTTGATGTCAGGAAAATTATACAGTTTACCGATATCAAAACGGCTAGGCTTTTCTACTTTGCTTACTTCCACGGTGTCATGTCGTACGGCATTATATTGTGGGGCAGAGGAGCTGATATCCTATCAATTTTTATATTGCAGAAAAGAGCCATTCGTTCTATATTTATAAACTCGGATAACGCGTATCACTTCGTGAAAAATTGAAAGAGATTGGTGTTCTTACAGTATTTGTCAGATGATACTCACAATCGATATACTCGAAACTGCCATAAACTAGTAAGATTTAAAGAATGTGTAAAACAGCATTTGTTAAGTCAGGTCATTACACTATCGATGGTTTTGTTAATGACATAGTTGCATGGAAGCAACCGGCCTCGCATCCAGTGACCCACAAGTCAGTCTCATACCTGTAACGTATGTGTTGTGTTGTCTACATATTGTAACCTTTTATTTTCTATGAAAAGAGCAAGTTTCTTGCCGGCTCTTCCCAGTAGAATCAGCTTAACGTTTCATAAATGACACCAGTTGTCCTACATGAAATAAATAAATCATTTATTTATCATTTAACATAAATGATATCTTTGGTATAAATTGTTCTTTACACTTGGGCCACACTACAATAGTCATATTGTATTAGCATGATTGCGTCGGTTATTAGCATTTATTTAGGGAAGCCTCGTTAAGCCACGCCGCTGTAGATGAATATTTTATTTATATTATATTCCAAGCCATGAATCTGGGATACTCGGACTGTTTTCGTAATGAGGGCAAATTATACAAATTATAACTATTTTAGGGCACAGTGATTGGTGAGGTCAATGTAAAAATTGTTGTTTTCAATAAAATCTTCGAAATAAATAAAACCAGGTTATTCAATAGTGATATCACAGACAAAACTGGACGCAAATGTAACATTTTCGTCTGTAACACCACCCAGTAAGAGTGTAGAGCTCAGCGTTTTGCCCTGAGTCATATGCCCATAAATGCATACAAAGCATGGCCCGTACATATGCGTACTCGATACACATCATGTACAGAGTGGATTGTCGAGTCAACATCTTCTGAAGATGCTCGGAGTGAAACGTACGTTGAGAGTGATTTGGAGGATTTGTGTGGTGTGGTGTTGTGCCTGTGCGAATTGCTAGGTGGTGCGTGTCGCATGCTGCAGGTGAAAGACACGTACTGTACCACACAGATTTGTCTACTGTAGCGGATTATAGCGAATTAAACTTCTAGTTCATTCACTATCATGGACTTCCGCAAAGTAACGCCTGCTTCTATTCAAAATTTCTTTTTTTTTATCCACTCAAAGTTAGCCCTTGACTGCGATCTCACCTGATGGTAAGTGATGATGCAGTCTAAGATGGTAGCGGGCTAACCTGTCAGGGGTATGACAGTTATATTAAACCCATACCCCAAATCGGTTTCTACACGGCATCGTACCGGAACGCTAAAACGCTTGGCGGCACGTCTTCGCCGGTAGGGTGGTAGTTAGCCACGGCCGAAACCTCCCACCAGGCCAGACCAGAGAAAATTCTGAAATTATAAATTCCCAAATTGACCCTGCCGGGGATCAAACCCGGGACCTGCCACGTTAAGACAACCGCGCTTAACACTGCGCCGGGAGATCGTCGAAATATTGCAAGTCAACTTCAATCCACTCTGTACACGATCAATCAGGATCGCGATCTAAATTAGCTGTGTACGGGCGTCTGTGAAAGATTCATTACAAATTAATTTTATAACCAGGCTGGCTTGAGTCGGTGACTCTGGTTCTTCAATACGTCTCCTCATTTGAAAGAGACGGTATCTATTTGTAGTAATTATTAATTATTTTAGGTAGTGATCAGAATTATGATCCAGAAGCTATACGTCGCGGGTTCGAATCTCACTCACACAAGATTGTATTTTGTAAAATAAAATAGCAAAACCAAATAACTTGTTTTGGTATTACCCGAAAATGATTAGTTTTCAAGCAACGTCGATAAATTGTCAAGTCCAAACTTTTAGTTTTGAATCCGCCCTTTTGACCATAAGCTTTAAAAGCTTTGATTTTGAAGTTAAAAATTAATTGCCTTCACGTAATGGACCTTCCGTGTTCCTGTTACATGTGGTATCTATAAGTTTAATTAGCATTTCAACGGTTTACTGGGATGAAACTTTAGAATATATTTTAAATCTTACGTATGTTTTGAACTACATAAATTTCAAGTTTCACGCGCTGCATCTGCATTTATAATTATCAATTATCATATAAAATACTATCAAGTATAAGGGCTTGTGCTGATTCTAAATGATTACTAATCTAATGTAAGAAACGTGTTACTAACTTGCTTGCTAAGTCCATAAAGTAAAATAATAATCTCTCTCTCTACGTTGTATTCCTCATTGCTGACAGTCGTGATTCCTTTCCATTAATCACATAAAGTTAGGGGGTAATTTGGGTTAAAAATAATAATATGATAATGGAAATTTTTCAATTTTTTCCCAAATTCGAGAAGCCGATTTCTTAGAATACCCCAGCAATACAACCAACCCTGGAAATAAGGAGGTGCGATCTGATTCATATCCGGATATGAAGGTGTGACAGAGTCGTTAAGAATTGGAAATGAAACGTTCGCTTGTAATGATCCATTTATCGCGAACGGATTGGTTAGTGGGGAAATGGCTGCTATATTTAACCGACTTAAAAAAGAGGAGATTATCAATTTGAGACGTATGTATGATGAAAGGCTGAACTATACGTCAATTCTGGGTGATGTCACAGACAAACA
Organism: Erebia palarica; assembly: GCA_964035005.1. Classification (NCBI taxonomy): domain Eukaryota; kingdom Metazoa; phylum Arthropoda; class Insecta; order Lepidoptera; family Nymphalidae; genus Erebia; species Erebia palarica. Next base: position 19,279,548 of record OZ035989.1, read on the forward strand.
TATTTTTATGTTGGTACAATAGTATGATAAATGATTGTTTGTGTGTGACACCATCATTGAATAAATATATTTTCTTTCATTCTTTATATTATTGGAACTGTAAAATATTCACATATGATAATCTATAAGGGTTTCCAAACATATATACAAAATCTCCGAAACTATTAATCTGATAGTAACCATTCTTTTTTATTGTCCTACATTTACGCAAGATAAGCAATTAGTTTCATAAAAATCGGTTAATTTCAGTTTTCAAGATATGGGCTGTTAAGTGTGTGGTGAAGTCTGGTCAAATCTTGCAACTGATTTTTAAAACAGTTATCCCTAATCGATTGAGCTAAAATTTTGCATACTCGTTTAGTTTGGATGACAATGCATGGTCTAAGTGACGTCATTCCAAATGATAATATTATGATTCTAAAAGATGATTATAAGATGTATGGGATGAACTTCAGATTGACTAGAAACCAGAATGACAGGGCTTCACAGCGGTTACTGGCCTCATCTGGTGTCAGAAAGACTGGATCATTTTTTGCGTAAAAAACCAGTCTGGCTGTTCAGTGCGGTGATGCCGCTGCAAACTGACTACAAACCAGAATGACAGACTTTCATCGCGGTTTATGGCCTCATCTGGTGTCAGAAGGACTATGGTTCATTTTTTGCAGATAATTTTTGATCTTTTCAAAGAATCAGCCTGGCTGTTCAGTACGGTGATGCCGACAGTATCCTTGCTACCAATTCTCGCAGGCATATTTTGACAAATACAGCGGTTTTGGCTTATGTGCTTACTAGCGCAAAGTCAAATGTTTGGCCACTTTGATGAGTCGGTCGTCGAGGGACGGACGCCAATTAAGTCTCGGCCGACTCAGCTGTGATTAATTTACCACAGGTAACCGAGGATGCTGAGATTCGGTAGTTATTGACCACCTTAGGTTAAATGCAGACCATGAACTATATACCTACCGTGGCGCCGATTTATTCACAACTAGATGATGCTCGCGACTTCGTTACTTAAGTTTCTATGCATCCCGCAGAAATTCCTTAATTTTCCGAGATAAAAAGTAGCCTCTGTCCTTCCCCGAGATACAACCTACATCTATACTAAATTTCCTCAAAATCGGTTCAAATATGGGCCGTTAAAGCGTTGCATACAGATAGACAGATAGACACACTTTCGCATTTATAATATTAAGTACCTACGGATGGAAGTATGGACTAGTTGACCCGCCCCGGCACCTTTTACAAATATATTATATATGTCACTGTAAAATTGCTAAAACCGTTAGATTGTAATAACTTGCAATCTTACGGTGACATATACAATACTAGGTCCACCCCAACTTCGCACGGGTAGTACTAATCATCATAATAGCCCATACTCAATAATAGCCAGTCGGCACTGGGCAGAACATCAGAGGTTTACATTAGCATTGTAGGTGGCGGCCGCCTCTAATTCTATTGCGCGTTACTCTATCTGAATTAAATTGTGTAAAGGGCGAATTTGGTCTATATTAAATACTTGAGATGGCTAACCATTTTATTTTGATAAGGGTTCATACACTGCTAGTAAAACACTTCCGAAAGTAAAGCTTTGTTTTAGAACAAATTTGAAAATCATAAAAATGTGTCATTGTGTGACAACCTTAAAACATAGATATGTGCTATTGCGGACTTTTTTAGAACTTTTTGAGAGGAAGAATTCCACCATATATTGTTATAGTGTAACTCATACTATTTTTGCAGCGCACGCCGCGGAATCTCTCAGATGAGACAATGTTTACCGACTTCATTCATTATTGCAATTTTCTTAAGGATCTCTAATTTTTTTGAAAATAAAATATAGCCTATGTTATTCGCTGATAAAGTAGCTAAGGATAAGGATTTTTAAATTAAAATCGGTTGAGTAGTTTTTGAGTTTATCCATTACAAATAAACAAACAAACAAATCTTCCTCTTTATAATATTAGTTTAGATGTTCAAAACTTTACATTCATTTATTAAGGTACTAAACCGATTTCAATTATTGATTTGCTGTAACCCTGCCTAAAATACAGGGTTTGAATTATCAATTTAAATAAAGCCAGATTTATTATAGTAATGGTTTCTCCAGTTACTGTTTTATTCTAAGTACTAGCTGATACCTGCGACATTGTTTGCATGGTTTAATTTTTTTTATTTCCGCGAGAATTTCTTAATTTTCCGGGAAAAAAAGTAACCCATGTCTTTCCCCGAGACACACTGTACCTTATCAAAATCGTTTGCTAATAAATAAATAAATAAATTTATTTATTGAGGCAACCAAAAAGCCTGAAAGTATAGATGGGCCATGAAAGTGTAACATACAATCAAAATACAAACAATGTGACTCAGATTAGAGTTATTATAAGTAAGGAACAAGGATGGGCGGGAAGCGACAAAGGTTCCTCGTCGCATAAATGTTTTACAGTAGCAAGTAAACATTTTCCGTTTAGTTTGTTTCTCTTTACTTCAAGTGAATCAAGAATCCAATTTAGTTTGCCTTTCTGCAAACCTATTCCGAGTTTTACATGGACTTGTTCAGGCGAATGCTCACAGTGGATACGGTTTAATTGGATTCTTGCAGTGCCACCGTTTATTTTAATTTGTCGTTTTACATTTTTTAGGGTTCCGTACTAATAGAAGGAACTTTTATTTGCCCAATAAGTCCGTTTCGGCATCATATTAATATAATATTATGTGTTTGTTTGTTGGTTTGTGCTTCAATCACGCCGCATCATTTATTACAAATTCATACAAACTGGTTACTGATGCACAGTGGTTTAATTAATTTTAAAATATGTACAAATTTTTTAAACCTTTTATTCTAATAAAGTTTTGGTCAAACCAAAACCAAAATATAATTTTGGACCATGCATCGAGCGATGCCTAGGTAAATAGGTATTTTAAAATTAATATGGGGTTCCATAAACAGTTTAATAAAAAAGCTACCGTGCCTATAAGAAAAAATTACCGCCAAAATTTTCAGCAACTTGCATGACTACGGAACCGTACATTACGCGTGTTCAAGCACATACTTGACCAGTTTCTTTTTGCCGAATACTGAAATGTATTTTAAGAGTTTAAGTTTGTTTTAACTGCGAATCCAACATGGTGGACACATCGATATATATGTAGGTACTAGATGGGCCCTTTCATACAAAAATGGCGGGCGACCAACTATGAGAGCGCGTTCCTATAACCTGTCATAAGCCTGTCTGTCCCCGTCGTAGCGCTGTCACGGTCGCTCATCGTGTAGATAATTTGTTATTAAGTTATCATCTAAAGTTTTATTAGTTTGGCACTGTATAATTTTTATTTTAAGGTAAGTGTTTCAATTCACAATTATACATTTCATAAAAAACGTTATTTAATCTTCCTATTTAATATTTCTATCCATTACGCAATCATTTAATTTCCGCGGCAAACTGTATGATATTTTTTTTTACTCACTGGCCTTACGGCTTTGGGTTCCAACCCTAGAATAGTCCAGTCCAGTACGATAAAAAAAATGCAACCAAGATTAGTTAATGCATAGATGGGCAGAACGGACAGTAGGCAATAATACCTTCCTAGCAATATTATGCTATTATAATATGATAAAATTAGTTATTGACGTGAGTTTAATGTTTAAACCAACTTCAATTAATAAAGAGTTTTCATTTATTAAAGTTGGTAATTTTTATTTTGTACTAGCGAATGCCCGCGACTTCGTCTGTGTGGTTTGAGGATTTTTGGTTCCCGCGCGAACTCCTTAATTTTCCGGGATAAAAAGCCTAAATCTATCTCTGTGCTAAGTTTCAGCCCATCATTTAACGTTTACCTCAGAGAGTACAGAGTATGTAGGTATTATTTTCGACAAGCGCATCTGTACTAATCTATGACCGAGTCATACGTTTTCAAGATGGCGCATATGTTACAAGCAAGTTCCCGCTTTTCAGTCTAGATGGCGTTGATGGCGTTGCTAAAAATACGCCCACATTCTTTGTTTGACAGGGCCCGTCTATGTAAATTGAGGTCGTTGGGTGGACATGATTAAAAAAACCGACAATTTTTGTGGTGGCGTTGACGTTTCGAAAAGGCAAACAAGAACACCAAAACAATAGTTTTAAAAGTTTTTCTATGCAGAAAGAGCTAAGTTAATTTATCTAAGCTTTTACGAATTTTTTGAAAAAATAACTAACCATAATTTAAGATTCATAATATTCATATTATTACATTATTTCAGGCTATACATAAAAACATTTCAGTTAAACGTGTCAAAAGTAATATAGCTGCCTGTATAAGTATAGTGATACCTGTATATCAAGGTTAGGATCTAGCTAGGCCCACGATCTTCAGCAACGAAGGAAAGATCGAAGAGAGAGTATTACTTTACTCATCATCAAACATTGTGGATCCACTGTTGGACATATGCGCTTCTTTCCCTGGCTTTCCTCATCCAATCGATGCCAGCCACCGCCGGACGTTGAATGACAAAGTTGGCCGATTCAAATTGTCTTCATTCTTTGTGTTAAAAAATTTCAGATAAACCATAAATGGTAAATTCAAGTACATAAATATTCACAAAACTCAACCATAGTAAATAGCCCAAAACATACTTGAAAAAGCCAGAAATGTTCGGATTTATAATCTCCAGTATCAATTGGCCTTAAGATAAATTTGGGAATAGATAATCGGGAACTTTGCTAACATCCGAATGGGAAAGTTGGTGATTTAACCACAGTGCAGTTCGCAATGACAACGGTCTGAACTTTGCGAGATGAAAAGAAAACTCGCTCTCTGCTTTAAAACTACCTACTTACTTACTGCTCGATTTAATTCTCATTAGATTCAGTTCAATAAGCAAAGTTTACGAAAAAAAAATCGTATGAAAAGATGCTACTAACTGGGTATCACTTTTCTTACAGTAATTGTTGTCAGGTGGTCGCAATCAAGGGTTAACTAGTAGTGGATATGAAAAAGTTGACAATAAATTTTATGGTAAGAAGTTAAGGCAAAAACATAAGAGGGGCTGTACAGGACAAAACGTCCTTGCTAAACTATTCACTTTTATATGGAGTGCGCTCACCAGGCGACAGGATATAACACCATTCTCCAACGCGAAAGTTTTGTCCTGACAAGTTCCTAGTGTATTATCGTCCTTAGACACAATGGTTGTCCTACCTAGAACGCAGGTCTAGTGTATAGCATACCTGCTTAATTGCAGATGCTAATTTGCTGGGTTCTAAATTCAAATCCCGGGTCGGGCCAAAAGCGAATCAAAACCTACAAGGGTACTTCCGTGAACTCAGAACTTTGAAAATACGGTAATTATTACGAAGCACCGTCTTATAGCACAGATAAAGGAAATATTGCGAAAAGCATATTCGCACTTGGCCGGGTTTTTAGTAATAACGTGGCGATGAACTTTTATAACGCGAGCCTCTTTGCTGCCGGACTATTGGTTTGCCTTTCAGCCTTTCGTTAGTGCAATATAATACGTTTTCTTACTATAAACAAAATCAAACCAGCGTTTTATTATTAATTCACAATAGGCAATTTCTTGGAAATGCCCAGGAATACCGGAAAAAATCCCTATCCGGGCAATTTATACCGCGTCTAACCGGAACACGGAACGGCCATTATCGACATACCTTCCCGCATTATCACTACCAATGTATTTATGTTATACTATTTATATCTTTACGCTTCGGCAACCAATTTATTTTTTATACGACTGCCTGAAAAAAGGAGTATGTATGTATGTGAGTTTGGATATTTCATCATAACTTCTATCCGCCTGAACCGATCTTGATAAATAAGGTATCGTTAGAATCCCCAGTTATTTCCGGGTGACATAAAAAAAAATAGGCTAGTAGAATTAAAAAAAAATTGATGGGGTGACCATGGTCCCGTATTAAAGACTAAATTTGAAAAAAAAAACGAAATAAGATAATCATCATCTAGAAAATGATAAGTAGATTCCAAAAATATATAACACTATAGTTCAATATCCAGTGATTCACAAAAAATATCATTTAACAAAAATGTGTATAAGATTCTAATTTAACTTAATTTAACTTTTTAGTTCGTTTTTTGGCAGGGCAGTCGTGTTTTTTAATTTTTATATGACTGCCTGAAAAAAGGAGTATATTGTTTTCAGGGTTCATGTATGTATATATGTATGTGAGTTTGTATATTCCACCATAACTTCTATACGCCTGAATCGATTTTGATAAATGAGGTATCGTTAGAATCCCTAGCTTATTCCGGGTGACATAGGCTAGTAATTTTTTTTAAAAAATTGATGGGGTGACCATGGTCCCGCATTAAATACCAAAATTGAAAAAAAATATTCGTAAATAAGATTAACTATGTAACCATCATCTAGAAAATGATGAGTAGATTCCAAAAATATATAACACTATAGTTCAATATTTAGTAATTCACAAAAAAATATCATTTAATAAAAAATGTGAATAAGATTCCAAAGGCTATAATTATATGCAAATCGCTTCTTATGGAGGTAAACTCCAAAAATAATATGGCAGGGCAGTCGTATTTTTTAATTCGTTAAATTAATTTCACTTGTTTAAATTATGACTTGTATAGAAATGTCTTTACATCAATGGCCCGTAGGGTTAGTATAAGATTTTACAGTTCTTAACCGGTATGGGGTGCGGGATACTTCCCAGAGACGTACTTAAAACGTATTACTCAAACTGTATAAGGAGTTCATACATGGTTTTTGACGTGCAGGCAGCATCAACTCCTTTAAAAGGTCGAATTATCCGTTTGACAAATGATTACGATTTCCTTACACAATCGGGGGGCAGATGGATTTGTGGACCGTCGTTCACTACGTGGTTTCTTAAAATTGAAAATATCATCAAAACAACATAGAACCATAAGAACTCCAAAGTAAAAGCTAGCGTATTAAGTTCTAACAACTCTAAAACCATCTAGACTCTTAAATTGGAAGCTATCAACACACTTATTAGAATCAAACAAAGTTAGCGGATAAAATCACATCTCAGTCGCATTTCAGCCACATTGCCTGGCGCAATATGATTTGTCTCTGGAAAACGTAATAACGGACGGCTAATCTAGTAAAACACCGCAAATCGATGTTCTAACATGTTTTCTAACCCTCGCTTGTCACCCTAAAATTCCATCGCTCATCCACCGCGGCTTGTGAGAGACTGTTTCCATTGTGTCTCAGACCGATATTTTTGATGTACTGTGATTTCACTTGTGGTGGGCCTCTATGCGAGCGCCTGCTCGTAAAGCTTAAATAACATTTAGTATAAATGTTGGGGCTCCAGGGTAATTTAAGAAACTTTGTCTTTTGTAAACTAAGAATTGTTTAATTTTTTTTAGATTTTAAAACACTTTTTTGTGATAAAAGTCGAGACTGATATTTCAAAACAGAGAAAACGGATTAAGTGATTCTAAAAACTGAGGCATCCAAATAAAGATTTTATTTAAAAATAAAACCGTTATGTCATTATATTATTAAGGAAACACGCAAATTCCAACGTACAAAATCGGGGTCTGTAATCGATTCGGCAGCGATTTTCTTCTTGACAGCTCAATCACAGCGCGACCGACAGGAGAGCGTGTATCACTGTTTTGATGAGCTCGACACTTGATGTGTCTATCTGCAAGCGGTGATTCGTGTTTAGTGGGGATATTACTCTATGACCTTTGATTTTTTTCTCGACATTATATCACAGCGTGATTGCCAGGAGAGCGTGTATCGCTGTTGTGATCCGTACAATGTTAGCGCGGTGGACTATAGCTTAACCCTTCTCATTCTAAGAGGAGACCTGTGCATGGTAATAGTGGTTGAGAAACATGGTAAAGTGAAAATGACGATAAATAAGCTGAGCATTGCGATAATGACAATGAATTAGGTGGACGAGAAAAGAAACGAAACAGTTACCAATTTACAAGTAACTTGGTAGCACTAGAGCACCTCAATTAATTACTGTTACAAAACTCCGATATTATTTAATGAGGACCATAATTTAATATTATGAAACTTTGGAACCATAAAGTCTGGCGTAAAACGGTCCAAAATTCATCAGACGAGAAATTTAAATCGGGAATTAATTTTATTATATTTAAGGTGGAGGTGAAAATTTTAATTATAAACAGTCATTATTTGTGTTTTAACTGTTTGAGATTTTTGACTGACTACAATCAATCAAAAATCAAGTCAAAAGTGTAACTTTTCAAGTTCCACAATTACTTTGGAGTTACGTTAGTGCTGCCAAAATGGAGAGAGATAGAATTATAATCCTTATTTTAGGAACGTCAAGGTTCGTGACATAAAAATGTCATTTCGAGTAATATTGCTTAAGTACTGCTTCAAGCGTTGGCAGTATGGCCCCTGAAATTTGGTCGAAATCATGGGTGGAACATGAGAGGAAAGATATATGAATGCGCGATAAAAATTTCAGTTATCTCAAAAACCGCTTTTTTGTTTTGGCGGCACATGGCGGATATAACAAGGAAACAAGGATAAGCAACGTTGACGCATCAGGCTCGCCCAACTTCAACTTAGTGTGTAAAATAATTTTTTTTTTAAACTTTACAGTGTCTTTGGAAGTCGGTTTTTGGAAATAATTTTTATTAGTGGTGTATTTATAATTAATGTGGAATTTATTAGTGATAGAATGAATTCTTTCACCTACAATGAACTATATGTGACCAATTGGTCCAAAATAAAATTGTAAGTATGTTGCAAGTTGACAGATTTTATACACTCCTAGAATTGGACACGGACATGGACAACCTACAGGAACAAACGAAATGTAATATAGCAAAAGTGTACTAAGAAATTACTTAAAAAAACCTTTTCAGCATTAAAACTTATTTGCTGTCGGCACTGCAATATAAATTATAAAAATAAAACTAAAATTAAAACCAATTCAAATTCAATGAGTTCAGAGTATTAAATGAAAATCCCGCTCGATCTGAAAGCGATGGACGCTTGGAGAAACTTCAGTAAGGAGCAATAAAAAACTACTTAGAAATAATGAAATCAACGCTTCCTTAGATGCATCTAAAAAGAACCCGGGAATATATTAATTAAGCAAGGAATTTTAGCGCTAAACTGCTGCAGGATCTCTTATTTTTACATGAAACTAAAAAGCAACACGATGGACAAAGCTATCAGCAATGTTCCCTTTTGTCATAGTATAAGACCACTGGCTCAAAAAAAAAATGTTTGATTGTCTCTATGTCATTGTGAATTGTAGAGTCAACATCTCCTGAGTATGAAGAGCGTATTTTAGAGATTTGTGTGTGGCTGTGCACAAAGTTAAGTAGTTGCGGCACAGCGTTATGCTGTATTTATTTCATTTGAGGAATAAGGAAAGTCTTATATTGACTATCATTTTCACAGGCAGTTTATTAAAACTTACCAATCTGGGTGTTACTGAATGACATAGTTTAACATCATTTCCTATAATTAGTCAGACGGCGTTAAATTGTATACTCATTAGTTGTTATAGGTACATAATATAATATTATCAGTCTCGTCCTTATCGTGTTGCTAGACGCTCAAGACTATTTAAGATTGCTTCAGCGAATTTTAATGTTGTAATGCAAATAGGACTTTCTTGGGTGTAGTACTTATATCTAGATTGCAGGTAGAACAAGAGCTGTGTTAACAGTCTAGTCTAGTCTTAAGACACTAAGAGAAACGTCGCGTTGTTGTAATATAACACGATGGCGATCTTTACAAGTTTGCGAAGGTTTTGATTATTCTAAATTTCTGAGAACATGGTGAACATCTTAACTAAATTTTATTATAAATGCGAATTTGAGTTTTTTTTTGTTTCATACGCTTTCACGATTACGCTAGCGATTTTGATCAAATCTGTTAGAAACATACTCACTTTTTATTTCGGAAAATTAAGGAGTTTCCGCGTAAATAAAAAACCGTTTAAACCACGCGGGCATCAGCTAGTATTTATATTACATGCAATATAACGTCGGTGTTTTCGACCTAATAACGCAATATTATTGTTTTGCACAATGATCATTTAATGAATTGCCTGGTTCTAAACAAACGTCTTGAAATCGCTTTAATCCCAACCAGATTGAGGCAGGGTATGTCTAAAGAATATTTTTGAAGTGCGTTAAATAAAATTCACTTTCTTGTTGGACCCTCGTGCGAATGAGTCATAACTCAAAAGTAGTTCAAGTCGAGATAAGCGTGATATTTATGTTTTCATAAGCGAATGGAATTTTTCAACAACTTTTCTCATTCCAACTTATTCTTTTTTATCGGGCAGATCTGCACCAGGCTTTACTACTCGATGATTCTTTAAAGGCAGTTTCACACAGAAAGAAAGAAAGGTGATAAAAAATAATAATGAGAATTTTAATTCGTGTTTTGGCGTATTATAGCGAATTAAACTTCTAGTTCCTTCCTTATCATGAACTTCCGCAAAATGAAGCCAAAATACTAATGAGAATAATTGTCAAATAATTTGCAGTCGAACCATAACTGAATTAGTAGGTACAAGACCAGAAAGTAAAAAGCACTCGTATTTTGTGCCTTTCACTAGGCTAATACCAATTTATATAATTTGGTCCGACAATGTGAATGAAAGTTTGTCTTTGGCCATATTGCCAACGCCAAAGCCCCAGAGATAGCTTGCTTTTCGGCGACGCCTGTAAGCTTAATAGGGATCTTTTCATTCCGGAATCTAAGAAATGAATAAATTCCTCAACAAATGTATATATAAAACTACAGATAATGGTATAATGCATCCATCGAATCTAGTCAACTTCTATACTGAATAAAAATACGGATAAAAGTGAAATATTTTTTTGAGTATATTGAATTGAGTCGTATAATTGAATCATCCATCATACTACATCTCATACGGTGCCAAATAGATTGATGAATGACACGAACAAGATGTGTGCCGATCAAGGGGGCTAGTAGCATCGCATAAAGCAGTATTATTTCACAATGACAGATTTATGTCACGTGTCTTGACGTCCCTAAAATAAAGATTATAATTCTAAAACACGAAAAACAACAACTTTAAAATAATACAATGGTAGTATGGCCCCAGGAACTGTCAGAAATCTCAGTATGTGAGTGACGGTATGACAGTAATATTATTGTATTACATCTTGATAGGCTTAAATTGGAGTCCTAAGGTCCCAAAGAATTACGGGAAAGCGCAACGTTGTTGGACAACCCCCCAAGATTCCTCGAACCAAGTAGCTGGGGAGCAAGCGGTACAAGATTGTGTTCTGTGGAGATCCATGCAGGAGACCTTCGTCCAGAAGTGAACGTTTATAGGTTGAGACGATGACGACAAGGTGAATAGTTGAGATAGTCTAGTAGTTTAGTCGGCTTCCTTCGGGTGGTATGGGGTTCATTTCTCGAGCACACACCTGTAACTTTTCTAATTAACCTGCATGTCTGAGAGCTCCATTTTATTAATATTTTATTAACCTAGTGGTCAAAATCTCTTACGCACTTTTAAAAGCCACAGTCGAGCTTTCATTAGGCCCCCATGCCTGATTTTGATAATGTATTTCGTCTTATGAAAATGAGTTCTACATTTTGAAATATAGCGATGTTTTAAGCTGTATCACAGACTGTATGTATAAAGAAAACACTGGCATTTTCGTAAAATCGCTTAAAAATATTAACTCGAATATTTTAGAGTGTGGGTAAAGAGTATAGGAATGACGAAATCTAAATCACTTTGTTCGCAAAAATTCTACAGGAATTTTACCAGAATTTTCTTATTCACAACATCGTTATTTCGGTAACACTTTCCGCCTGCAAAAAAGTTTATGTCGTAAAAAAGTCAAGTTGTGGTTCATACAAGTTTTGTTTAAAAAAGCCAGTGAAAAGAGTCCTGTAAAAGTCCATGTTATGGCGTTTTAAAGAACTTAGTCTATATCTCCATTCTAAATTTCAGCCTAATCCGTCACGTAGTTTTCACGTGAAAGACTAACAAACATACACACACATATAGACTATCGCCTTTATAACATTAGTGTGATAATATTTTAAGTTCAAGAATTATTAGCAGTCTGTGTCAGAATTCAAGTTTATCTTCCGCTAAACGAAATACTATTTCTACATGACAGCCTTCTTTTAGTTTATAATTAGAAGCAAAAATCTACTAGCGGTCTCCAGGACTGCACGTAGGTGGTTAAGGGACAGACACAGGTGGTAGGTGGTTAAGGGTTAAGCAATATTACTCAAAACGACAGTTTGATGTCGTACCTTGACGTTCCTAAAATAAGAATTATAATTCTAAAACACGAAAGTCAACAATGATGAAACAATATGGCTTTAAGCTTTGGCAATATGGCCCAGTCATCTAGTAAAGTCATAGATGGAAAAAAGTTTGTTTCTAATAAACCGCCAGTATGTGTAGACGGATACATTGAATTTTTAACAGCACGATGCAGCATCTCTACTGTTGGGTGAAATTTTTTAAAACCTCGTCCCGTTTGTATACGTGACTCCATTACCAGACCGCGTTCACAGTGCCGCGCAATTTTTATGAGGAAACTTGTTTTAAGGTTTTATGTAATAAAACATAGGTTTATTTTCGTCTAAACTAGGCTATGTCGTAGCTTTTGCGATGAAAGGCTGGGTTTATAGCAATTGCAGGTTTACAGGCCTTGGTGACTTTCCCTTTTTTTTTATTAAAAGTGTAGTTTTGTAGGGTTGTGAATTTCAAATAACCAAAAAGATGTTCAACATTATGGTATAGATATATTTTTTATCAATATGACTACATTCCTTGTAGTACATCTCAAAGGGTAATGGCGGTTGGGAGGTATAAGAGACACACGCAGAAAAAATAAATTGGTTGAACCCTATTTCAATTACACACATTCAAAAGAAAATTAAAAGACTGTCTCATACAAAAATGTTTTACAGTGTAAATGATTTTTTGACCGATGTACCCTTAAAAAAAATTTGTAATGTTGTCGTGTTTTATATTATATAATATTATGTTTAAGTATTATTTAATATAATATGTACGAACAAGACAGAAATAATAATAATATTATACTTAATACCTATAAACGAGCAATTCTTGTATATATATAATCTGAATCTCGGAAATCAGCTCCAACGATTTTCATGAAATTTTGTATGCAGTTAGTAGTTTCGGGGGCGATAAATCGATCTAGCTAGAATTCATTTTTAGGAAATGTCGTTTTATCCGTATTTTCAGGCAATGTAAAACTGCTACAATATCGTTAGAAAACGAAGGTCATCTACACGGTTATCTTACTAGACAATGTGCATACACATGTGTGTAGCTTACTAGGTTATGGGCTCAGGTGGGAAATTGGACGATCCGGAGACCCCGAAATTCAAGTCCAGATGTCTCCAGTACGACTTTTTTTTCTTTTTTCTAAAAATGAATCCTCTTTTTTCAAGTTCGTTCTTTTGTGAGAAAAATGGGAGCCCTTTATCAACTCATCTAATTCGTATCTAAGTATATTTAAAAAAAAACGAAAAAATACCGAGCTTTAAAAAAAGAATACGGTAGTAATTAAATTAGTAAAGAAACCGACATTGTGCAAAAAGTCAAATCAATAACTCATAAATTAAACAAACTGAAAAATGACTCTTCCTGACATTTATTGGCGAGTAATAACACTATTTTTTTTTCAATTAGGAGCAACTAAATGCTTTAACGACACAGCAACACTAAAGCTACTTCAGTAGATAGCGTTGTTAATCCAATCCAATGAGTGTTTCGTTTGAGGTTAGACCAAGAAAATCAATGAAAAATACTATTCATATTTCAACATTATGTAATTTGTATTTAAATATATTTTCCAAAAGACACGATTTACCAGAAAAAATACCAGTCATCCAGGTACTAAATATTATTATGATAGCAACGCCCTGACAGGGCCTCATGTTCATGTGCTCAATAATAGTCTGTCCTTTTAGAGTAGTTTTTAAAAGGCGGCTATCGGTTATAGTAAATTTGGTATTTAATGTTTATAAGCTATCTAGTAAGATAGCTAGGTATCTTACTAGATAGTAAGTAATAATCTCAGTAGACCTATCTAATCCACAATAAGCTGCACTGTGATTTGCAACGCGTCGTTGAAGTGAGCGAATTCCTCACAAATTGTGACTTACAATCAGACCCCATTCAGTGCGAAGCGCATGACAGATTGAATACTGAGGATTATACTCCAAGTTCAACTACGAGTCTATTTGACTAGAATTTGTTAAAAAGCTCTATACATATAGTAGGTAAGTACTCCTCTCTAGTAGGAGTCATAGTATTTGTATACCGCTTGCCGTGGAGTTTTAATGGCTCACTTGTAAAATAATCCATGGAGATATAAAATCACGTGTAAACAGGATATCACTATAGGGAAAACTCGTAATTAATACTCAAGTCGCTCATGTAAGTAGAGTCAACATCCCGTCTAATAGGGCGCCGGTTTACATTACCCCGTCCTTGGGTCGGGCGACTCCGCAAACACGATCCCGGAAGAGCCGGAATTACCCCACTTGACCAAATTCCCACCGCCTTGTCCCATTACTTCTGATACTATTGACGGACAGAATCAATTTTATGTGTAGAGAATAAGTAAACATCTTTGGGTAGTCATCTGAACATAAACAGTTTTTCCTCCTGTATATTATTACTAAATGATGTCCGTGACTTCGTCTGCGTGGATGAAGGTTTTTGATCCTCACGGGTACTTTTTAATTTTTTCCGGTATTAAAAATCTTACCCGGAATCATCCTTCCTCGGGATGCAACCTACCTCTGCACCAAATTTCATCAAAATCGGTTAAAATTATGGGCCGTTAAAGCTTAGCAGACAGACATACACACTTTCATATTTATAATATTAGTATGGATTATATGTAGTCACAGTTTCATAGAATGTAACTAAGACGTATTCAGCCGCACGTAGAGTTTTGCCTCACTAATAGATGATCTTAAAGCGTGAGTTTCTCAAGGAGTTTAAACGAACTCAAGAGGCGTAAAGACGTTTAACTAAGGACCTCTGATGTCAAAGCGCAGTTTGTTTGAGGACTTGAGCTGGTGAGAGAAAGTGACACCGAAGTGCAGTTAACCGTTCAAAAATAGGTATAGATGTTTAATGAGTATGATAATAATAATAAATAAATAATAAATAAAGCTTTTATTGTATTACACTATTGTTTCGTATGTACATTAATTATATTAGACTTAAATAAAAACTAAAAGACAACAAAAGACACAATGGTCGCAAACCCAGCTTTGTGCTAGGCATTGGCAGCAATACTCAGCGCTGATTTTCAGTTTGCTCCAGACAAGCAACTCTTAGCCTAAAATGCGCCGCCCGACACGCTATTACAATACTATTTGATCAGATAATGTAGTATTAAAGCAAAATAAATGACTTCATTTATTGTCCTAAGAGGCGAAGACCGACCTACTACCAAACTACTAATTAAACTCTAAAACTACTAATTAAACTCTAACGATCTACTGTTTTACTCTACTACAATTTAGCCCTTGCTGTAATCTTATCAGGTGATGATGCAAATAAGTGATGAGGTAAGTGACGATGCAGTCTAAGATGGTGGCGGGGTAACATGTAAAGGGTACTTATGAAGATGATGCCGGGATTTTTTTCCGGAATGAAAAGTAGCCTTGTCCTTCCCCCAGATATAACCTATCCCTGTACCAAATTTCATCAAAATCGGTTGAATAGATGGGCCGTGAAAGCGTAGCAGACAGATACACTTTTGCATTTATAATATTAGTATGGATATACAATACACATACTAATACCGTACTACACGTAGATACAAACGCCTAATTACACGGCATCGTATCGGAACGCTAAATCACTTGGCGGCACGTTGCTGGTAGGCATTAGGCACAGTCGAAGCCTCCCACCAGACCAGGACAGAGAATAATCACAAATTATAAATTGCCGAAGTGCCCCTTCAAGGGGATCGAACCTGGGACCTCCCACTTCTACCGTGCTCACCACTGTGCCAGGGAGGTCATCTAACGAAGTTGTTAGTACGTCTGTGTCAGCGGATGTGGTCTAAATTTATGAAGGAGGTTCTGGATTTCGTTTTATCTTTCAGGGACAATTTGGCTAAGTATAGTTTCTAATACTTCTTACTATCTTACTTCTTACTAATCTAACTAATACTTAATATTTTAAATGTGAAAGTTTGAATGGATGTATGGATTTGTGGATGTATGGATGTTTGTAACTCAATCACGCCTCAACGGCTGAACGGATCTGGCTGAAAATTTGGCACAGAGATAGATTATAGTCCGGAATAGTACATAGGCTACTTTTTATCCCGGAAAATTAAGGAGTTCCCGCGGAACGCAAAAAACTCGATCCACGCAGAAGAAGTTGCGAGAATTAGCTAGTATATTATAAATGTGAATGATTGGATGGATGGATATTAGTTACTCAATCACGCCAGAACAACTGAACGGATCGGGATGAAATGTGGCGCCAAAGGGTAAATTAACTATAAAATAATAATAGCTTTCACACAAAAGTCTAGATAAAGCAGAAAGGAAAAGATATGACAAACTTAAGTGTTACGGGTGGGATTAAAGCTACTAAGTCGGAAAGGTCAAAAAAATGAGTCTTGCTAAGTAGGTACGTTGCATTATAAGAAGGTTTGGATAAAGTAATATTTTTATGCCCTTTCCGACGGAAGGCCACGTCGCGTCGCCTTGTCTGTTCATTGAGATCGTAAAATCTTCTGTTGTTTAAGAATCGCTGAATTGACTCTTTTAATCCTTAAATTTTTACTGTGCTCGAAGTGCTGCAGTTCTAAAGATGTATGTGAATTTATTTTGACTCCAAGAAAAGTGGAAATGGTAAGTTGGGTATTTTGACTCCAAGTGGTAAGGGGTAAATTTCGCTCTACAAATTTTTATGTAAGTCAAGCTATAACACGCTATTCAAGTAATCTATACTATGTAATATTATAAATGCGATAGTGTGTCTATCTGTCTGCTATAACGGCCCATCTTTTCAACCAATTTGGATGGTTATAGGTTGTAACCCGGGAAAGGACAGGAGGCTATCTTGGTGAATTAAGAAACCCCCGCGGAAATAAATATTATTACTTTATTGATCTGTACTTACCTTTAGATCTCAAAATAAAAAACATCGTTCTACTTATTTTGCTCTTAAATACCTCCTTAGTTCTACACTGCAAGCAAAAATTTTTGTTTTCGGAAGAATTTCAAAGTCATATTAAATTTAATGTCTTCAATAAAAGGTCAGACATACCAACAATTAAGTACAGTCAATCCCAAATTGCTTGATGTTCCGGGCGCCGCATCATTATGTACCCGCGACTTTCAGAATGAACCGCGACGTTGGTCGGATTAATCAACTTTTTCATCTCCTGAACTCTTATAGCGCGATGGAAACATCGAAAATTTTAAATTGCAAGTTTCCTTCTGAGCTCAGCTGCGGAAGGAAAATTAGATTCATCATTTCACCGAACTAATCCTCTTCCGTCATATTTCTCAATTTATTATTTTTCAGGGTGCCTGTTTGTGGAACAAAACAGCATTAAGGTAGGTTTTCCTTTGTCTTTATTTTGCTTGCAAGCCTGAGTGCGATATTAAGTTATAAAGAGTGGTTTTGAAAAGCCTTCCCGTCAAGCTTTGTAGTATTTACGCAAAATACTAAGATACTAAGAAGTACAGTATAAATATTAAGATACTAAAAAGTACAGTATAAATACTAAGGTACTAAGAAGTGCAGTACAAATAAAATATATTTATACTTCTACAATACCTTTTCTACTGTTTTAATCATACTTTTGCGGGTCTAATGTCAGTCTTCATGCCCTAGGGCCGTAATCTAGTCGATCGATCGCCCAACTAGTTGACCAACCCCATACTGTAAATATGCACAACAGAGTCTAGGCTCCAGACTGGTCGACGTACCAACGATCGTACCATTTGACATAAAAGTTTTTAAACCAAGGAGTATGTATACCTGCATAAACACTGGCAGCATGAAAAGCAAAAAGTTTGAATATCAAAGCAGCAGCTTAATTTGTCTTTTCTTTTTATTATTTACTAGACCTATGTATCCTACTTACTATGATTTGCAATAAATATCTAACCGTTACAGTTTGTTTTACTGTTATGGTAGAAGTATAAAGTAGAGTATACACCACCGGGATAAAGCAGTTTTTTCTTGGGCGCTTGAATCCCTCACTGCACTCAGGACTCAATCTTAATTCCCTCCCTTTGGTCGGGAATTAACTTGTAACACCCTCGCTGCGCTCGGGAGTTAAATTTGGAGTCCTTCGTTACGTTCAGGATTCAATGTAGCGCCCGTGACATAAAACAGTGCTTAATCCCCTTGGTGTATAATCTACTATTATATTGTATTTCTTCGCTTGCAGAGACGGCGGATTATGGAATAAATTTGAATTTTGACAAAAGTTTTATACAAACCCTGTCAGCAGTTAACTCTGGGTTTTAACCCAGAGTTAACTGCTACTTTCACAGAACAATTAACGCTGCAAGCAGGCCTCTTAGTTGATCATGTCAGTAAAAAAATATTATTTTTATTTTCACTGAAAAAATACATGTAAACATCCCACACGAATTGGGTATATCTTTCAGAAATGCAGAATACCCACTCATAAACCAGCGGCACAGTCCGTGTATGGAGACGGGCGCCTCAGTGTCCTGAGTATTGGATGCAACTGAGGCGTCCCGACGTTAAAGTCTTTAAGATACTAGCCCCACTTGAGATGCACGGAGCGGCGCGGCACATAGCGGCATGTATTCTTTGTATGAGGTTGTATGGAGCTGTCCACTTAAGGTACCAGCGGAGGGTGAATTGCCCATACAAACGTAATACCAGAATAATTCGTAATTCGAGAATATTTCCAGCATATTATGCGATTATTAAGATTGAACTTGTATTTATCTAGAGCCCTGGATAATTATGTTTTCAAAATACTTTCCCAAAATTAAATGGAAGCGCATAGCGTTTTGCATGTTTTTACGACATAAATGACATGTTTTCTCCTTATTTGTATCACATTAAAACCAACGATATCTTACGTACTAATTGATCAGGAGCATAGCCTATATTGTCAAGTTCCCGAATAACAACACGAAGTGAAAAACACAACAAGTTATCATTCATAATTTTTGGTATGGAACAAGACTAAACGTATAACAAATTCTGTTCGCTCATATTGCTATCGCGTTTGCACGCGATCATGTGTCATCAGCTAAATAGAGATAGCAATATACCGGCAAATTCATATTTGCGGGTTGAATAGAAATTGCGAGCGGCGATCACCGGCCTCTTAAGCGACGCGTCACGGAGATGCACTACAACTGCGCGACGCGGCCCCGTACAACCTCATACAAAGAATACTTGCCGCTATGTGCCGCGTCACACCGATCCTCTGTAGTCGGGCTAGCCCTAAAACTGGCATAAGGACTGAGATTATAAATGTTTTTCACTGTCGTGGCAGAATCCATCACAGTAGATACCTACTGGGATACTCAGTGCGCGTAGCAAAAGAAAAGTCCTGACTTAGTCTTCATTCGAATAGAAGTAATTAAATAATAATTAATAAACCACACCTCTAATTTTGGCAAGACGATTTCATCGCTTCTTACATCTTCCTTCAATTTCTGATAGGCTGGAAAAAGGAAAAATAAGCAATTTTCATTTCATTTCACTTCATTTCATTTATTTATTGTATAAACTGTGTTACAGTAAAGGTCTTGTCTAGAATATTAAGGTACTTACAGTTTGCCAATCGTATCAAAAACAAACAGTATAGTTAGTGTGACTCGGACCTCTCACACTTTTTTCTAAATGCCATCAAAGAAATGCTGAATGTAAGAATTAGTCGCCCTGGTCACGCGCCGAACGTTTGCCAGCCCTGATGACTTCATGCCCGTGCCTTGATTACATAACTTCCTCATCCGGAGTTTTATCGTTTCCACGTACAATGCTTTTCTTTGCTTGTTGACATAAGTGAACTTTATTACCACCATCGTATAGAGCGGGTAATGTATCACGATTAGGTATAAAAGACAATATCTGTTTATATGACGACAATAAAAGTGTCGTTTAATTAACAGATTTAGTTTTTTTTGCTTGCGAAATTTCAGTGTTCGGTAGTTAAAAAAGCACACAGTACCAATTAACAGAAGCAAAACATTCACATTTTTCACAACAGGTCAATGTGTAAGATTAGGTGTCTCTTGGTCAGTCGAAGCAATTGCTTTTTGTTTTTTAGTGATTCAGGGACCATCCTATCCCTTAAAGGCATATTTTTTTAATATTGTTGACGTTCGTGATGTAGAATTATAATCCTTAAAGAGTCAAGGTAGCTGACAAAAATTGACAATTTAAAATAATACTGCTTGAAGCGAGGGTTGTGTAACACCACAGCTAGTTTTAGAATTTAAAACAAGTCATAATTAACAACATTAAAAAACACGACTGCCCTGCCAAAAAAAATTAATCTAATTAAATAGAATCTTAGTCACATTTTTATTAAATGATATTTTTTTTGTGAATCACTGGATATTGAACTATAGTGATAAATATTTTTGAAATCTACTCATCATTTTCTAGATGATGATTATATAGTTAATCTTGTTTTCAATTTTTTTTTCCAACTTTAGTCTTTAATGCGGAACCATGGTCACCCCATCAATTTTTTTAAATTTTACTAGCCTATATGTCACCCGGAATAAACTACGGATTCTAACGATACCCCATTTATCAAAATCGGTTCAGGCGTATAGAAGTTATGGTGGAATATACAAACTCACATACATACATACATACATACATACATACATACATACATACATACATACATACATACATGAACCCTGAAAACAATATACTCCTTTTTTCAGGCAGTCGTACAAAAAAACGGGTTTCCTATCTTACAGTACTAGAAACTACGACTTACGAGTATAATTACTTAATGAAAGTAGAAGTACTAAAGAAATAATAAAAAAAGAGTGAAGTAAAATCGGTGGGTATTGGATTTATGGGAGTGTTTGCGAGGCGCCCGATGGAGACCATAAAACGATATCGAACCGAAAGAAAGCTTAGAACCAATAAACGGATTAACTTTCCAGGACGGCGCTTTTTCTCAGATTTTGCTGTTTATGTTGTTTTGTTGATGATTAATAAGCTTTTATTTAACTCGCAATGCTTGTGGGTTTGCTTAGGTCAAAATATCTTGCGACTGAATTATAAAATACTCTCAACCGATTGAGACGTTTAGTTTGGATGAATATGCATGGTTAGATAAGCGACGTCATTCTAAATTAAATATGGCGGACTACCAAAGATGGCGGTCTAGTTATTTTATGCACCCCCATGATATGGGTATCAATTAAAAGGGTTTGCAGAGAATAATACGAAAAATAAAATACGGCACACTAAATTCAACATGTCGGACGAGAAAAGCTTGTTTGTTAAAAATGATTTTTTATAACAAACTTTGAATATTTAAGATTATATATTTCTTCTAGAGGGTTCTATAAACCTACAAGATAATGCCCGAGAATGCGTCCGCGTGGTTGTGATTAGGTTCAATAAAATCCGTTGTTAATTTATAAATCTTTTCTTATAATATAGGCCGACATCCCAAAACCCAATTGTAAATTATGCAATAACTTTGATAATTCAATTGTAGTTGCTATTTGGGTCATCGCCTAATCATAATTTGTTATGTGGTAGAATCGTAATTGGCTACAATTTCCTCGAATCAAATTATTATTTTTAGAACAAAGAATGCCATTTGGGTGTGGCTAGTTACCACTCTACCGGCAAAGACGTGCCGCTAAGCGATTTAGCGTTCCGGTACGATGCCGTGTAGAAATCAATTAGAGGTATGGGTTACATATAACTGCCATGCTCCTAACAGGTTTGCCCGCTATTATTTTAGACTGCATAATCCAGTACCATCAAGTGTTTTCGCAGTCAGAGGCTAACTTGTAGTGGACAAAAAAAACTCTGTCTCAGGCTGACATTGAGATGGGTGGGAGGTCGGTTAAACTAGACAAGTTTGAGTCCCCGAGGCCGTGGTATGAGTCCACGTTCGTTTAAAGTAACAAATCGGTAATACTACAATTATTAATCTATGGAATTGTTAATGAAATACGTAAAAAGTAGGCCAAAGTCGTTTTATTAAGATACGAGACATAAAGTCATCTAGAACGCCGAATACCCGGCACGTGACCTGACCGAATAATTATTTCATTTAGTAACAGAACATTTCCTTGATATTGTTTTGAAAAATGTATAGGAGAAACTTTACTGTCGTCTACCTTTCTTTTATTGCTGAAACTTAATTATAAAGTATTCATCCGGCTGTCAGACCATATTTTGTAACTTCGCGAAAAGTTGACTGAAGAACCAGTGCCGTGACGGAAAAGACACTTTGCCAACACATAATCTATACTTATATTATAAATGCGAAAGTTTGGATGAATGGATGTTCGTTACTCAATATAGATGAATAGATGAACGGATCTGGTTGAAATTTGGCACAGAGATAGATTATAGTCTGGATTAACTTACGTCTGGCTACTTTTTATCCCGGAAAATTACCTCAATCAACAAAAAAACCAAATAACCTCAATTCACGCGGACGATGTCGCGGGCATTAGCTAGTATAATATAAAAGATCTTTGCTTTGTAAACCATAAATTGTACATAGTTCAACTTGACTTTGTTCTTACAGTTTGCGAACAAAATACTGATTATGTGTAGAAGCTTCCAAAGGTGCTAGAATGGTAGTCTCGTGGCGGAACATTACCCCTCAGTTGATGTTAGTACGGACGATCTCAAGCAAGAAGCTAGTCTAGAGACAATCGACATAAGACCGTGTCTGTAGAGATTTTTGCACAAGTCCTTCGTGATGTCTATCCGATGAGACCTACTCGTACCAAGGTTGAATAGATTGAATCCCAGGGAAAAACATAGGCTGTTTTACCATTGAAAATGGTTATCAGTTGGCCATAGCTCCGAGAATTTTGGGAGGATCGAGATGGGAATAGTACCAAGAGTTGAGGAATTTATCGAGACACGTGTGAGCGTTTGAATTTTGGAAATGGGCTGGTAACGTTTTTTGGAATTTTGAAACATGTAAAAAAGTCGGGTTTTTTGGGGGGTTGTTTGTTTACTAAATTGTAAATATTTCGCAATAAAAATCGTCTTAATAATTGTGACCTGTTTTGGAATTGTAGAAAAACGAGTATTTCCCTATATAAAAAGTGATGTAGCTTCTATGATTATTGACCGATCGTCATGTTAATGGTGTTTAAAGATGCGGATGCAGGCGAGTGCTATTTCGTAATTTTTTGTACTCATTTTCAATACTCCGATTCTTGCGGGGACTGCGAAATTGTGAATTTTTTATCCTGGAGAGTTAAGGAGTTTAAAAATAAATAAATTCGCACAGACGAAGTCACGGATATCATCTACTATCACATAGTTATCTTTTGAGAATTTTGTATACGCTTCTGCCTAGAGGTCGAGTGGTTAATCCGAAATAAACTGTGCACAAAAATAAAGTAAAGCCTATAGTCACATTAATAAGGTTTACCTCAAAACTGGAGTTGAAATACAGCGGCCACACGTTATCGCAAGCCTCCTCGCCACCTGCGCCAACCTGACTTGATATTTAATTAACATTGAACATGGTTTTGCAGTGCTGGATATGACACAGTATTTTTAAAACCCCGACTCTTGGCCTTGGGATAAATTTTTTCTATTAAATAAATAAATAATGTTTTTTTATTCAAATAAACTTTTAATGTGATTTTGAATCGTCCACAGGTCTAGATTGATATTCATACCAGCAAAACTCGGTGGTTGCTCTTTTGAAAAAACCGGCCAAGTGCGAGATGGACTCGCGCATCGAGGGATCCGTACAAACCTCTTGTAAGTTTAAAATTATTAAAAATATTTTTATTATATGATGTAACTAAAAATGTATACTTCCTTTAACTGTGCTATAAGACGTTGCTTCGTACGAAATATCTAGATTCTGAGTTCACGGGAAGTACTCTGTAGTTTTTGATTTCCTTGTGAGTGTTGAAAATTTGCAGTATAAACGGCTGTATCTTTTGATTGCGTTCGCTTAGAAGTTTGATTTTTCACAGCTCCAAGGGACAGTAGACCTGAGTATTTGATATGAATTTCAGCTTGGTATGGGTCTTGACAGACAGACAGACGGACAACAAAGTTCCGTAAAGTATAAGGGTTCAGTTTTTTTCCTTTTGAGGTAGGGAACCCTAAAAACCAGGTTCTTTTGAAAACCACTCGCAAGAAAACAACGTTCCTCTCTGATTCTTTCTACGATCATATCCACAAAGGTTAAATCTTGTAGAGTGTGGACGGAGGGTATAATAAACTTATCTATAGCTCCTCATGAAGGCTGCGATCTTACAGGCTCATATCATCACACAGGTTTTTGATTCAAGGCAACCATTGATCGATCGGTAAAATAACAGCTACAGTGTAACTGTATCACATTCACTGGCTAACACTCTTTCAGTAGGTATATAAATGCAGAAGGAAGAATACCATAAATTCAGTCAATAAGTTTTCCGCAGTTGACTTAAAGCTAAGACATCCATACAAAGACTAATATTATAAATGCGAAAGTGTGTCGGTCCGTCTGTCTGTCACCTTTCAAACGGTATAGACAATAAGGATTCCCAGGAAAATAAGGATTTTCAGGATAAAGATTCTCATCCACGCGGACGAAGTCGCAGAAATCATCTAGCCCTTTGATACTAATATAAAATTGTCTCTTCCATAAAACTAACATCGTTGTTGAAGCATACGGGGTACCGGTAATCTAAGCACCGCTCCCTTAATTGTATTTAGTCAATTAGCATACGAAATTTCATTTACAAGACCGGTAATTTCTCGATCACTTGGTACCTACGTTATTAGTTTAACCTTAAGTATCTATATTTCAATGAGATGCTGCTTGCTTGCTTCAATAATGTAGATACATTATACTTTCGAAATAATGTTACGTACATATTGCATGAAAATACTTAGATAATTAAAAGTGATCGTAATAAAATGATAGAGAAGTATGCTCATGAAGGAAGAATATCCATGCGAATATTATAAATGCGTATTATAAATGTGTGTCTGTCTGCGATGCTTTCTGTTTTGCTATAGGTATAGTTTGCATCCCGAGGAAGGACATAGGCTTTTTATCCCGAAATCTTAAAATAAAAAACAAAAGGGTGTCTGACAGGGGGTTGCCATCGTACTAAGTGTCTGACAATGGAAAACGTAGTTTCTAATATTATTCCAAAGAAAAATATAAAAAAGCTGAGCTCAATACTTTAATTAATTTGAGGTGTCACCTTTTCTACCTGATACCTTCCTAAGCAAACAATCCACACTTCATAGTCGGGGATCGTTTATATTCTATTAGAGACATGCATAGAAAAACTTTAAGCTTTAATAAAATAACGAAGGTCTGATCGTCGCGGAATTCGTACGTGAGAAAATAGCTTGAAAATTTTGTCTCTCTATATCACTAGTAAAGATGGAGAGAGACGGAGTACCTGTATGTAATTATTTTAGTTAGTGTTGAACATTTGAACATTTTTATAAGAAGTTCTCAGTGGCTCAGTCGAATACGAACTGTGTTGAAAGCAAGATGTAGGTTAGAATTCCACTCATAAAATTTGCATTTTGTTACCAGTTTGCATACCAAAGAGTTTTTCATAATGTTCTCAAGTAATGTAAGCTTGGTAGACTAAGAAAATTAGAATAGAATAGAATAGCATAATCTTTATTTGCTCAATATGTGCATACATAATATGTTATGTCTAATATAACAGAGTCCAGCACATTAGCCGTATCGGCGTGCATTATATTATAAATAGGCAATTGAACTTAAATTAATAATAGTTACTATTACAAAAATAATATTACAACATATAAATTAGATTTTAATAATTATACATATTCAATAATAGTCATGATCAATGTCAAAAGCTATATAAAAATAAAAGAATGTATCATAGGTGTTTTTTGTCATTTTGGAAAAATCCTTCCAAAGGGTAATTTTTTTCCCTTGCTACCATTGCTTAAGTTTCATGAAAAGTGTTTTGTCGTGCTTGATTTGATGTCAGATGGTAAGTTACTAAGAAAAATTGCCATTGCGTAACAGTTTCTGTTAAACAGGGCTGTTTGTGGTGTTTTTGTTAAAATAAGTTTGTCTGGGTACCTCAGAGATCGTAATTGATACATGCCACGCATGGTTTTGAAGAGATGCATATCTTCTTTTATATTTATACATATAATTTTACTGTACGTGTGTATGTCACTGAACTCCTCCTAAAAGGCTGGACCGATTTGAAAGAATTTTTTTACATGTTTGGATGACGCTTGTGGGTCTCCTCCGTTTGGCCCGTGAGGGCCAAGCAGGGTACGGGCCTCGAGGCTGGGCCTCCTTACCCGGGTAAGACGTGGGGCAACATTGTGCCCCGGTGAATATCTTGAAGCCGAGTGAACCGGCTAAGGCCTGCCTTGTAGGCTACGGGCCCCTAGGTCGGGTGTCTCGTCGCTGCGGGCAATGGGGTCGCTCTCGCGCGCCAAGATGGTGTCAAAGTCTGTGAACTCCGCGCTGCGGGCGATAGAGTCACCGTCGCCCGCGGAGTCGGTGTCACGGTGTCAAATCCGGTGTGAGTCGCATCGTCGCAGTGTTGCCACCTTGGTTTTTCAAAAAGAGCAGTCGGACAAGTTAAAAAGAGCTAGATTTAGCAAATGCAATCAAAAGAGGTGCTAGAAAGGGAAAAAAAACATAAATACCAATGCAAAGGATTAAAAATTGTTTATTCGAAACGTATTAATTTAGAAAAATCTAATTATAATTAAGTTGGTAATGAAATTGTTAAAAATCAGAGTCCTCATCGGAATTTCCCAAAATCATATCTGCCGAAGCAGAAGAAGTTGATGGCTGATTGACATCTGTGTTCTTAGCCAATTTGAACATGTATTTCAAATTACTCCCACACTTTTTTATTATTTCAGTTGGCACCTTGTGGGAACAGCAAGACTCTTTCAATCGTTTCAAACCCCATCGTATATGCAGTATGGATGTCATTGTTTTTAACCCCATTTTATTCCTGTTTTTAGTTTTAATTATGTTCATAGAACTGAAAACGCGTTCGACATCCGCGTTGGAATGGGGCAATTACAAAATCATTTTTGCTAAATTTCCAAGCTCTTGATACAAGTTGTTTCCAGCAGCATCCTTGTATTTGAGAACTTCGCATCAAAATTTAATGGTGTCGTCTTTGTTTTCCCAGTCGTGTTTTCCGATATTTCTATATTGTACTAGAACTTTATCAATATCTTCTGGTGTCAGACAAAATGCTTCTGCAAGGTGAACGATGCGTTGTACAGTTTTGTTTTGTGTAAGTGTCTCTTTAACAGAAAGAGCAGTCATTGTCTCTAAATTTTTGAAATTATCTGGTAGGCGCTGCTGCAGTTCGCTTATTAATTTTAATGTAAAATCAATGCATCTTTGTTTGAGCGCTTTCTTTTCAGCGTTTTCCAGTGTTGATTTACTCAAGGCATCCTCAAATGAATATCCCATATACGGGTTTGGATCAACGTAGTCGTTTACTCTTTCAACACAATATTCTACTCTGGAATTCGAATTGATAATTTTACGACACAAACTTTCAATAAGCTTTTTTAGCGTATCTAGTACTGGGTCTGCGCCCTTGCTTTCAAATATTTTTAATGTTTGTTGGACTTCGCTAAGCACTGATTTTAAAAATATAACCAATTAGTTATCATAAAGTGTGAACTGACGAAATCTATATATACTACATGACGCGCATTGTTTCATAACTTGGTAATCGCGGTGCGAAGTCTTCGTCTTGCTTGAAAAGGGCTAGATTGCTCTTTTCGGGCTAAATCATGAAAAAGCGAGTTTACCTACAGTAAAAAGTGCTAGATCTAGCCCGAAAAGGGCTAAGGTGGCAACACTGCGTCGTCGTCTGCGTGCCGCGCAGGTGATGGCGATCGTAGGAGCTCACGAGGTAGTGGACGCCCGGTTGGAGGTCGGGTGGTCGGCGGTGCGATCCCGGTGCGGTTTGGATGGCGTCCTGGATGGTTTAGATTCACAAATCAGTTCGGCAGATGGCGCTGCAGTCAATATCATGCAGGACAACGTCTGTCGGATCCGCTAGTTCAATTATAATTCGATTGGATAGAAGCAGGCGTTATTTTGCGGAAGTGCATTAATATATAAAAGTCCATAATGAAGGAACTAGAAGTTTTATTCGCTATAATCCGCGACAATAGATAAATCTACGTGGTACAGTGTGTATCTTGCACTAGAAATTCTCAATATTAGCCCGGAGTTAGAAAGTTAACGGTGTTTCACCCCCGTGCCTTGGAGAGCACGTAAAGCCGTCGGTCCTGCGCCTGTTCTCTCTCCGGTCGTGTCGGATTTCCGTCCCATCGGGCTATGAAAGTAAAAGAACACAGAGTGCACCTGTGTTTGCGCACATACTTGTGCATTATAATATCTCCCGCGCAGATGGCTAATCTCTCTGGAGATTGACCGTCGTGGCCGAAGTTCGGTCGGGAGGACATTATTATCTTGCACAATATTTTTTTTTATCCACTACAAGTTAGCCCTTGCCTGCGATCTCAACTGATGGTAAGTGATGATGCAGTCTAAGATGGTAGCGGGCTAACCTGTTAGGGGCATGGCAGTTATATTTAACTCACACCCCTATTCGGTTTCTACACGACATCGTACCAGAACGCTAAATCGCTTGGCGGCACGTCTTTGCCGGTAAGGCTGTAACTAACCACGGCCGAAGCCTCCCATCAGGCCAGACCAGGGAAAATTCAGAAATTATAAATTCCCAAATTGACCCTGCCGGGGATCGAACCCGGGACCTCCGCACGTTAAGACAACAGCGTTACGCACTGCGCAACGGAGGTCGTCATCCGCATCATAGCCGTCGATATTCACCACACCACATAAATCTTCCAAATTATTACTCAACGTACGTATCACTCCGACACCGGAGCATCTTCAGATGTTGACTCGACAATGCACGATTATAAGAACGCCAACTGCGTGGGAGGTATTAGAGTACACAAGTGTGTGCGCCATATAAATATATGGCGCAGTCGGCATTATGGCACACACACTTGTGAAGAAGACTCGTGCTCAAGGCTGGCGATGGTTTGAAATGATGATATGTACACATGAAGCTCAAAAAGCCTACGTTATTCAATAACAATTAGCGTTAAATTCCCAAGACCCGAGAGCTAAATGACTGTCGCACTAATTGGATCTCAGTCAGTGAAATATATGAGGTCGCGGCCGACCCGTGGTACGTATATTTACTTTGTAAACGACACAATCCACTATCATAACTACGGGTTACCAGCCTAATGTAATTTATAGTTGATTTTAAGGAGTGGTTACGGTTTGCGGTTGTATTTCACTTAGTGCTTTCTAACTGAAAATTATGCCCACTCTCATATGGGTTGCTTTAATATGGGTTAGGTTTAATTCATAACACAGATTAAAGCTGGCTTTGGAACCCTATTTTAGGGTAAGTTGGAAAGACGTATAGTTAGCACGAGAGTTGAATGCAGAGTAAATGTATGTGTCACCATATATTTACTTTGCATTCAACTCGCGCGAACAAGGAACATATTTTATAGTTTTGTGTACGTAGTGAATACTTTAAAATATGACACACTCTCCTCACTAGATGAATCCCGCGGAAACTCTCGACTTTTCCGGGATATAAAGAGGCCTATGTCCTACCCCTGGATACAACCTATCCCTGTACCAAATTTCATGAAAATCGGTTGGACAGATGGGCCGTAAAAGCGTAGCAGATAGATAAACAGACAGACAGACAGACACACTTTCGCGTTTAAAATATTAGAATGGATAGTATGGATATTACTTGTATGGATTTTAGCGGTTAGCGGTTGTATTTCACTAAGTGGTCTCCAACTGAAAATTGTGCTTACTTTCATATGGGTGCTTGCCAGTTTAGTTTCTAACACATATTAAAGACTAGCTGATGCCCGCGATTTCGTCCGCGTAGTTTAAGTTTATTTGATTCCCGAAGGAACTTCTTAATTTTCCGGGATAAAAAGAAGCTTGTCACTCTCCAGGTCCTCAACTATGCCTATGTCAAACATCACGTCGATCCGTCGCTCTGTTGCGGCGTGATTGAAGGACAAACTAATAAACCAACAAACAAACACACTTTCGCATTTAGAATATTAAGTATAGTATAATCGCTTTAGCACCTTTTTTAGGGTATGAGACGTAGCAGGACATGGAAAATAGTATTAATAACCATCAGTCTGTAAAATCGAATCTTCCATAGTGAGCGCCATAACAACCGGTCCTCAGCTTTCCTCATCCATCCATTTTCCACCACCCTCTTTATTTTGGGACTTTGGTTCTCCTGCTGAAGTCTTAATTCCGAAACTTATCTCCCAAGGAAACTGCTAACGTAATTCTAGGTACATTTAATGCAACATATTAATTGTAGTAACCTTAATCAACCATGTTCTCATTTTAATCTCCATCGTAATAATACAGATTATTAAAATGCAAGCCAATAAATAAAGCTCCATCAATAATTAAATTGCTTCCATAGTTTTATTGAAAATGTTAAAATGCTGAATTACTATGCACTCTCATTTGAATAACATGCAGGCTCGAGCTCCGTAGACGGATAAAATCTACGTAGTAACTGACAGCATACTTCCGAGCACGTCGACTTTGGTGATACCAAAAAGAAATTACTTCAACAACGAACAATATAACCCATACTAATATTATAAATGCGAAAGTCAGTTTGTTTGTTGGTTTGTTGGATCGACGTGATTTTCTGCATGGGTATATTTGATGACCTGAGGCCCAATTGTCTAAGCCAATCGTATTCATTTGACAGCTCATAACGTATAACTCGAACTTTTTAAGAAGTACATACATGCGTTTTGACGTGCAAGCATCTATCGTAAGCATCCTTATACAGGTCGAATTATACGTTTGACAGACCATTACGATTACGATTGCCTTACATAATCGGGGGGCTGGAGAGTGACATAATAGGCTTATTTTTGTCCCGGAAAAATAAACTGTTCTTGTGGGGTAGTATGCTCTTTTTCTCGCTTTTTGCTTCAATTAAGTGGCAACGGCGAAACGGATCGTCGTGATTTTTTGCATGGGTATATTTAAGGACCTGAAGAGTGACATAGGCTACTTTTTATCCCGGAAAAATAAACAGTTCCTGTGGTATAGTATGATCTTTTTCTCGCTTTTTTCTTCAATTAGGTGGCAACGGAGTTACAGATTGACGTGATTTTTTGCACAGGTATAGTTGAAGAGCTGGAAAGTGATATAAGTAACTTTGTATCCCGTATCCAATAGTTCCTGGGGGATATTGGTATGCTACTTTAATCATTGTCCTTCAATTAAACGGTAACTGAGTTAAATATCGACGTGATTATTGTTAAGGACCGGGCTACCTTTTTGTTCCGGGAAAATTAGCGGTTCTTTTGATATCATGCTGATTTTCAATAATATTCATTCATCGGGAACGGTGTTATACATCAACGTGATTTTTGTTTAGTACCTGGAGAGTGACAGGCTCCTTTTTGTCACAGAAAAATGAACAGTTCCTTTGGAGTATCATGCTGATGTTTACGTATTTTTCCTTCAATCATACGACAATGAAATAACAATTCGACCTGTTTTTTTTAGGACCAGGAATCAATATCAATCAATCAAATCAAATATAAATATTATAAATGCGAAAGTTTGGATGGATTTATGGATGTATGGATGTATGAATTGATGTTTGTTACTCAATCACGCCCCAACGGCTAAACGGATGAAATTTGGCACTGAGATTATGGTCTGGAATAACACATAGGCTACTTTTTATCCCGGAAAACTAAGGAGTTCCCGCGGGAACCAAAAAACCTCAATATACGCGGACGTAGTCGCGGGCATCAGCTTGTTAAGAATAAAGTAAAATAATTTTAGGTTTACCTATAGAGAGTAGGACGATAATTTTTCAAAATCAGCGGTAAGGCAAGTATATTACAGGAAAGAAAACATTACGCTCACACAATATTCATGTCGTTTAATAAAAATTCAGGAACTATAGTAATTACAACTCCCTATAAGGTGCTTGGCAATAAGTATGAGCGACTACGTATCACATATTATTACCACGTGAGTATTCCGGAATATTACAAAATATTTCCACGGAAGATTTTCCTTGATACGATGCGCAAGGATTGTCTCACAAATGGCACAATGTGAATTAGGGGATATGGCGACACAGCCGCGGGTATTATTGGGTGTGTGTATTCAAATACCTAAAGCCGCTACGATACGTGCTGGGTGATCGTTTGTAAGAATTTAGAGTGTTGAATGTTCATGGGGATCCTTTTGTTGCGTGTTTATACTTTATTTAAATCCCTTGAAAGTATTCTATTTATATTTGATTTATTTTTAGTATGGAAAGAAAACGAGAAGGATATAGCTGGAAAGGTAGCAGAGAAAAGGAAGAAATGAGAAGAAGGGTAGAATATATATTATGAGGGGTTAAATGGAGAAAGTGGAAACACGTGAAACGCTGGAAGCCGCAAAGTAGAATGGTGAAAAAGGCGAGTAAATAACCGAGTAAAGTATTGAGGAGAAATAATCAAATCATCAATTTAAAATAGTAAAGATAAAAACATAAAAACACTACTCGTAATTGAACAAATCAGTAAAACTTGATAACAATTAAATATTGCATGCATACCTAACAAATTAGGTAGTAAGTAAAAGCAGCCTTCTCCAAATTAAAAAAAAACTTCTCAAAAACACACAATAGACATAAAATATGTAAAATTCTGTAAATTCTGAGGTCACTGCACTATTTATTCAGTAAAAATTGGAGTTGAAAACAAGCCAAGCAACTGCGAAATTCAAGAAGTCAATATTCCTTATCATGCATAGCATGGAATTTATATTCTTGTGTGCCTGATGCAATCCTCTTGGAATTAGATTACAATTTTATACCTAAATCAATATATTGTATATCTATTGAATTTTGTATTAAAGTTGTGCATAACAACCATTGGATGTATGAAGCCAGAAAAATAGATGCAATTACTTTGCTGCTTGGCTATTCATAAAAGAGTATAATTTTCACAGTTTAGTATTCCTTGCGAGGGATTCATAGACTAGATTATTCGTCGTCGATAGCTAGCGTATACCATTAGCGTAAATAACGTCTTTTATATTAGAAAGCGACAAAATAGACATACATAAAAAATAGATTTTTTCAATAGGTGTATTGTTTCTTATTGATTTTTAAATAGAGGATGTGCATTTTAGGTCTTCCAAAAGACCTCGGTTAGTTTTGAGTTTATTAAACATTTACAATACAGATTATGCGTTAAAATTCGATGACTTCACAACTAACATAGTTGTGAAGTCATCAAATTTCAATAAAAACATAAAAACTTCATAAAAACATCCATACTACATACGTTTTTAAGTTAAGACTGAGATGAGATTGAGTTGTCATCATCGTTATAAATATAAAATCATTATACTAATATTTTAAATGCGAAAGTGGGTTTGTTTGCTGTTTTGTCCTTCGATCACGGCGCAGCAGGGCAACGGATCGAGGGGATTTTTTGCATGTGCATAGTTTAGGAGCTGGAAAGTAATATAGGATACTTTTTATCCCGTAAAAATTAATAAGTTCCTGTGGGAATTTAAATACGTATTCCACGCGGACGAAATTAAAAAATGACAGTGGCGCTGATTCTGTAGTGCACAATCTCTAAACTAAACTAAAATGACAGCTCTATTTATATTACTATTCCTTTCATAATACTCCCTGCGAAAACACGCAGCACTAGATTTAAAGCTGTCATTTTAGTTTACTTTAGAGATTGTGTTAAACAGAATTACAATTACAAGCCACATTAATTCGAGTAAATTCAAAACCCGTCAAACTAAATATACTTAAGAACAAAAAAGTTAAATTTAGACCGTGTCATGAACAGGGAATTTGTTCGCGAACGATTTATAAAAGAGTAAAAGGAAATTTAATCAGATTCTGATAAGTTCTTATATAAAGATGTGACAGCATTTGAAATGAATACCCAAATTGCATATTAAATTCTACTGCTGTCAAGGAAACTTGCTTTTTTAACGTTTCCGTAATTCATATTTGTAGAAACGGAAGTCTTATTGAATAAGCGAAATTTTGTCTGCCTTTCTACTACGTTGTCACACCTATTTGTATAACAAATTTCAACGTTTGGTATGTACAGACACAGATATCCCGGTGATGGATATCTTGGAAAATCAAAGAGTTCCCAAAGATATTTTGAAAAACTTAAATTTAAGCGAATGATGTCACGAGCATAGTATATTATAAAACACGAAAGGTTGGATGGATAGATAGATGATTGGATGGATGGATGTTTGTTACTCAAGCACGCCAGAGCGGCTGAGTAGATCTGGATAAAATTTGGCACAGACTTAGACTATGGTCTAGAATATCCCGGAAAATTAAAGTTTCCGTGAGAAACAAAAACCTCAGTCCACTTCGCGGGCAAGAGATATTTTTAAAAATAATTTACCGAACGGACACGGGTGCAAAATGAATCATGTAGCGAGGTGCCGAATGCAAAACCTCTAAAGATCGGCGCGACACGTAGCGGCAAATAATATTTGTACCAGTGTGTACGGCACAGTGCACCTCCATGCCGTGTCACCTAAGTAGGCCGAGCTCCATAAAACCTCAAACAAAAGGTGCCGCACCGCGCCGCGTCTCTGTAGCGGGCCTATACCTCAACAGGGACAGGTGTGGTCTAGTTTTCAATTCACACGAATGTGTGGAGACCGAAGGGATTGGACAGCATAAAACGTAGCTATCGGAAAAAACACCACTCATCGTGATGCGTGACGACCGAAACTTCCGAACACGTGAAAAAACATTCCACATCGGTGGTTTTTGGTTTAAAACTACGTTTTAACGAAACTTTTTGGTTTGTCTGAAGGATTTTCCTCCGTCAGTCTGTCATACATTTATGTAAGTAAAATAAAACAAGTTTCTTACAAGCACCAAAATCAACATAAATATTTGGCTTTTGCGAACCAAATAATGATTTTTTCTCAAACATGCATGGAAATATTGTCATTATTTTCGAAAAAAGAACACGCGAAGTATCGAATTTTCGGACAAAGAAAATCAAATGCATTGCAGGAGCGTTTGGAACATTACAACGCTCCTGCAATGTTGTATGAAACGGCGTGCTGGGGTTATTAAATACTCTTTAATCGGATCTCTTTTGTCATTCTTGGCATACGATAGTCTCTTTGCTTAGTACAAATTGGTGGCTGTATAGCCATAAATGCGTTTGCCTGTCGGCACAGATGATAAAAAAAAAATTGGCGGCAAAGCTGAAAATTCGTCTTGATTTATTATTTACATACTAAATAAATATAAATTTAATAATAAGTAAAATGAGTTCCAACGGTTCAGAGAGTGAAATGGAGATTGAATGTACTCCACCAGATTTAAGATCAGAAGCCAAATTGACAATGGAAAACCTGCTTCCAGTGAAGTCCAAAGAAAAATACATGAAAGTATATGAAAATTTTATGAGTTGGAAAAACGAGAAAAAAGTGAACATTTTCTCCGAGATTGCTAAAACTAAAAAGCCATCTACATTATGGGCAATTTATGTACAGTTCATGTTAAAAACGGCATTAACTTGAAAAATTATGGGAACTTAACTACTTTTTTTAAACGACAATCGATAAGTTTTATTTCCCTGCATTCTTTTGAGAAAAGCACTATATATGCCTCGGCGGAAATGACAATTGCCTGTCTCGTATTAGTGAAGTCCTCGCCTACGGCTCGGCCTTCAAACTCATACTCAACCTGCAATTGCCTATTTCCGAGCCTTTGCAATAATGTACTATTATTAGTACAATTATTTCCAAGCTAAGGAACCTTAAATTTGCTAGACGCTTCGTTGACTAGCTGTAGTTAAGCTATGGTACGCAGTATCTCTTCAGGCGTAGTCGATACTATAAATTTTATCATAGATTTAGGCAAGGAGTTAGAACAAACAACCAAACCAACGCACCCTGTAATTGGCAATCAGCTATGCACACACTCGGATGATAGAATCAATCTCAAATGCATAGAATGGCTGCTGGCGGCGCCTCGGGGATAAGCGCTTATTGGCGAGAGTTGTGCGCTATTGCGTAGCTATCGAGTTAGTTCTTTGCCAAGTTATCAGATCAAAGAGCTCCTAGATTCAAGTCCAGTGAAGTTCCTGGGACGTAGATTTGCATTTTTCAGCTCATGTTTTAGCGTCCAAGGGGGTTACTTCCATCGATTAAAGCAGTATTACTATAAAATTACAGTTTAATGTCATGGACTTTCTTATAGGATAATAATTCTAAAATATGAACGACAACAATCTTAAAAAAATACGGATTTAAGCCATGGTAGTTTGCCCCTAGCACGGAATTGCAGCTAACATTCTAGCCACCATTCCACGCGGGCATGATTTAATTATGTTAGGCTAGCTGTATTGTTTTCATAAAGGTTTTAAAGAAACGAAACTGTACTTGTAAGATTATTTTAATTATTTAAGCACAAACAAGACCGTCATAATTAAACATGCCCAAGAACAAAAAGTAAAATTTAGGCCGAAGATAACCTGCAGTCCTGCAGAATTAGATAAATTGCTATTCATCTCGGAAAATACCAGTTCCATAGACACTATTACACAAAAAGTATGATATTAAGATATAAAAATAGGTATCAAGAAATTTTCCCTTTTGAATTCAAAATAGGTAAATAATCTTAATAAATTTTTCAAAGAAGATATTGTGAGCAATATTATCCGTGGATCTGAAGGCTTACAGGAATATATTTTCATACTAATTCCATAGTAGATAGAAATGGGACATCGACGGCACATTACAGAGGCTTAGGATCGTCTACCGCGTCCAAATTTCCCAAGAGATGCGTATTTTACGTCGGCCGAGACAGCCGAGATGCTGTATGATGCTGAAATGTCGTGGGAAATATGGTTTTTCAAAATTTTATGATCAGCTTTGCATATTAGATTCTGTGCTCAGTGGGTTTACAAAATTCGTAATAAGATCGATAAATGACGTCCGCGACTTCTGATTTTTTAATCATGTATGTATTTTAGCTGATACCCGCAATTTGGTCCGCGTGGTTTAAGTTTGGTTATCCCTGCGGGAAATCCTTAATTTTCCGTGATAAAAAGTAGCCTATGTCACTCTTCAGGTCCTTAACCATACCCATGCCAAAAATCACGTTGCTCTGTTGCGGCGTGATTGAAGGACAAATCAAAAATCCAATAAACCAGCAAACACACTTTCGCATTTATAATATTAGTATAAAATTACCTAAGTCTTTCATAATATGGGATTAAACGTAGCGTTTGTGTGTCTTCGGAATGCAAGTTAAACAAATTTGGTCGGATTGGGGTACTGACATACCGAATTTCATCTAAATCTGTTTAACTGTTGGACTGTGTCAAACATGACAGACTAACAAACAGACGGACACATTTTCGCATTTACAATGTTACCATGGATGCTTAATTTATGCAAGATTCCTAGATGTTATTTGCATCAAAGTAAGTAGATACGCTAATAGAGATATCACTTACCATCAGATGAGATTGCGGTCAAGAGCTAACTCGTAGTGATATAATAAAAAAAAAACGTCCACCTAAAACAAAATCTACAAAGGTAAAAATCTACAAAGTAAATAGTGTATGTCTGTCTGTTTGTCTGCTACGCTTTCTCGGCCCATCTTTTCAACCGATTTTGATGAAATACTTTTTATCCTGGAAAATTAAGGAGTTCCTGCGGGAATCAAAAAACCATAATCGACGTGGACGAAGTTGCGAGCATCAACTAGTACTAAATCCACCAATCCACTACAGCCTATTAACGTCCCACTGCTGGGCACAGGCCTCCATTCTTATAGGAGAGAGGGAATTAGAGCTTAGACCCACTACGCTGCTCTAATGCGGGTTGGCGGGCTTTAACGACTATTATCATGTTAGGGATAATAACCGGGACCGACGGCTTAACGTGCTCTCCGAGGTACGGGGGTGAAGCACCGCCAACTTCCTAACTCCGGGCTGGTACTGAGAATTTTTAATCAGAATAAATTCAATACTTAATTATGGCCCGACCCGGGACTCAAACCCGGGACCTCGTCGGCCGCAGTCGAATATGATAACCACGAGACCAACGACTAACGAGGCAGTAGTACTAAATAAGGGACCATAAATAAAATATGTCTTGTGGCGTAGGAACAGTAGATAAGGGAACCAGTAATACATATAAGCTACATACTCACATTTCAATTCGGTATACCGAGACAAATCTAAGGGATCAACAAATATAATTCGAGAAAGGTTGAATAAATATGCGCGGGTCCGATTTATTTAGAGAAATTCGGCTTTCCGAATTTTTCTAAAAAAATTCTCTAAATTTGGTTTTACCTAAAGGCCCGAAACGGCCACTTATTTAATGAGCGGCTATGCAATGCTGCTAAAGACCAAGCTAAAGACAATATAGTGGAAGTTAACGCCAATGCAAAAAAAATTGACAAAATTAAAAAAAAATTGCTTCTGAATCATTCTTTTTATCCAGTGAAAGAGTTTCTTTAAAATAAAATTAGTAAACCTTAAAGTTTTAAAATTATTAATAAATTTTATATTTATTTTGACATTGACCTAATTTTGCTTATTTTAATTATAGTTTATATAATAAATTGTATATTGTTTTTAAATTTATTTTTAATGGTGTCATATTTTGTGTTTTGTCTTTTTTGATAATTTTGTGTAATTTTTGCATGCCTATTAAGACGAAAGCATTGACTGTGTGTTTTTTTTATATAGCACTAACTTGTAACATGTTTTGGCATATAAATAAATTGAATTGAAAGCCAAATCGTACACGCCTAACGACTGTAACCCGCAGTTTTTATTTAAACAATCAGCTCATGAATTCAATTTCTGATGACTTCAAAACTTATCGGGCACACTGAAATATCTGCACGTGACTTAAGCCATTTTTAGTACATAGTATATCTTAATATTATATAAAAAGAAAAGGTTGACTGACTGACTGATCTATCAACGCACAGTTCAACCACTGTACGTATCGAGCTGAAATTTGGCATGCAGATAGCTAATATGATGTAACATCCGCTAAGAAAGTTAAAATAGGGGTTTGAAATTTGCGTAGTCCACGCGGACGAAGTCGCAGGCTATAGTCTAGATTGTTAATAATTTGGGGATCACTCTAGACAGTTTAGATTCCAAAATAGTCGATTTAAGTTT
Source organism: Erebia palarica (assembly GCA_964035005.1). NCBI lineage: Eukaryota > Metazoa > Arthropoda > Insecta > Lepidoptera > Nymphalidae > Erebia > Erebia palarica. The sequence goes on from OZ035989.1 coordinate 19,319,063, forward strand.
TGATTCCCGCAGGGCAAGTTATCCTTGCACGTATATCCGATCAGTGTGCGAGTCCGTATCTTCACTAATCCCGGGCGCCGTTTCAATGGCATTGTATCCAATAAAAATGTTAAGCTGCCGTTCGTTTCAATCTGTATCGAGTAGCGCGGCCCCGGGCAGATTTACATGCATATAGAGGGCTTCGCTATTTGCTTTATCCCAATATACCGTACCCGTTGCATCGGGCCGGCTCTTTTGAGTTGCAAACACCGCATCATGCAAGTATCTTCCGCGTCTTTTGTTTCCGAGATTACCTATCGGCTTGTTTGATGGAAGCTTTGGGGCTGTTTATGTAATACGGTACACGTATTCTATTCCAAATACCGGTCAAGTGCGAGTCAGACTCGCTCACAGAGTATTCCGTACCACCACGCAATTTAAATTATTTTAGCAAATAACAAGAAAGGTGTCGTAACAACACGTAATCAGCTGTGAAATAACTGGCTTACAGTCGGCGCTAAAACGGTCACCCTATAAGTACGAACCCAAATTAACAATGTTCTGATTATTCCCTATACATATGCTATGAAACTTTGCTTCATGCCAAATTTTATGATTCTAGGTCAACGGGAAGTCCTCAATAGGTTTTGATTTATTGGCGTCGGAATATGCGGCATAAACGTATTTGACATTAATTTCAACTTACCTCTACGTCTTACCGAAAAAAGGTGGTTGACAGACAGACGGACAACGAAGTGATCCTATAAGCCTGTAAAGGTTCCTTTTTTCCTTTTCAGATACGGAACCCTAAAAAGTGTATCAAAATGAAAGAAAAAATGCCTGAAGGTGAATCTAATACGTTTGCTTGCCACAGATGCTGTTTACACATTCCGGCAGATGTATTCCACAAAGCTTATCATTGTTTGGAACCGTTTCATTTGTTTTGCATCCAATATATTGCTCACAGCAAAACATCCGCCTCTTTTGTTTTCCAGATTACCTATCGGCTTGTTTGATAGAGGCTTTCGGGTGTTCATGTATTACAGTAGTACGTATTCCACAAACAATATCAATTCTTGGAGGTGATTCTAATTTAAAAGATTTTTTTTTCAATAAATAATAGAAAGAGGGTGCTTACACATTCCTGTAGATGTATTTTACAAAGTATCGACGCATCATACAAAGCATCATTGTCTGGTAGCGCTTCATTTGTTTCGTATCCAATACTTTACTCATAATATGAATCGCATCTTTTTCGATGCTGCCATATGATTCAGTCTTTGGGGCTGCTTATGTACTACACTAGACTACACAAAATTTTAATGACAGCTCTAAATACGAGTACGCTTTAACTTTCATTAAACTCGTTGCGGAAAGGGACAATACTACAAATAAAACTATCAATTTAGTTACTTTATAGATTGTTTACGACAGAATTAGTCACAATGGCTAGATGTATTTTTCTTTGCTACTATTCCGCATGGAAAATTTCAATTTTACCTTTCGGTAAGTGCTAAAAAGTACTTATAGCTAATCTAAAAATAGTTCTGATAAATCCTTTGGAGAGTGTTTCTAATCTAATATTATACCGAATACTGAAGTTCGAATATATTTCATTTAAGAACTAAGTTTAAACCAGTGATGTGTCCAGAAGATCTCAAAATAGCTCCAACCTAAGTGCTATTGTGGATGAAAGTAGCCGCAAGTCAGAACTATGGCCTGCGGTAGCCGTTATTGAAAAACAGTTTTTTTTAGTTTCGTTACTTAGTTTGATTTTTCTCGACTTTGCTCACGACAAAATTGGGACTTACATACTAAATAAGCAGTAGACCAAGAGCTATTATTGGACTAATATTGGACCAACTAATACCAGTATATCCCACCACCACCACTACAGCCCGTTAGCGTCCCACTGCTGGGCACAGGCCTCCACTCTCATGAGAGAGAGGGAATTAGAGCATAGACCCACCACGCTGCTCCAATGCGGGTTGTCGGGATTTAAGGACTATTATCATGTTAGTGATAATAACCGGGACCGATGGCTTAACGTGCTCTCCGAGGCACGGGGGTGAAACACCGCCAACTTCCTAACTACGGGCTAGTACGAAGGATTTCTAGTCAGAAAAACCCCATTACTTGTTATGGCCCGACCCGGGACTCGAACCCGGGACCTCGTTGGCCGCAGTCGAACTAGCCAACCACGAGACCAACAAGGCAGTTGATTAACAGTATATATAATAGTACTAGTAAAAACTATTAATTTGTTAAGTCCCAATCAGCGCAAGGATAAATTTTGATTTCTTGATGTAAACCCAAACAACTGAACTAACTAACCAGCGTTCCTAACACCATTAGTGTGACAAAATGTGCTTTGTCGAGAAAAAAGGGGCGAGAGAGCGTAGTAGGTAGTACTGATTGAGATATTTGGGCGTTTGATAAGATATATGTCAAGTTCTAGCTTCATGACCAGTTAAAGCCGTAGTGTCGTGGGACACCCGACAACAGCAAAGTTTCATTTTGTACTAAATCTTGTTATCTACTGTCTCGATCACTCGAGAGGATAACGATACGTGCTGCCCAGCCAATGAGTTTTTTCTTTCCTTTTGTGCAAGTAGAAAATTTGTTCATCTCAAACGTTTCACTTTCAAAACTTTTTTACGACAAAAGTTTTCCTTTGACTTGTCATCAGTTGTTAGTGTAAGACGATGCAGTCTAACTGTGGAAACGTAACCTGGCAGTTAGTACTTTTAATTAGGTTAATCCCTCATCGGTTAACTAATCCCTAGTGAGACCTTACGATACGAGTATCAAATAGAGAGCTAGTCCATTACTCATTATTGAGGCTGCGTTAACAGAAACAAGGTTAATCCCGTTTCAGCAGCAAATGGCTAGTTTACAGTGAAATATGAGCAAACAAAATACATTAAAACTTTGTTGCGAACTATTACTCTATCAACATTAATACGGCCTCGTCCATTAGTCGACCGCGCTGCATAATTAATTTCAATTCGTACGTTGCGGATGAGTTAAGTAGCTATTCCTGTTATAGATTCTCTGTTAGTTTGGAGTTTTGGTCAGTTGGAGTTGAGAACACTTTGGTTGCATCCTACATCCATATTAATATTATAAATACCATTTTATTCCGTCCATTTTAGAGACCAAGCGTGCGTTTACCCAAGCTTAAGAAAATTCGATTCAAAAGTACTTGTCAAGTTTTTAATTAAAAGTTACTTCAAAAATTAATGTTCACTGGGGGACTGTGTAAATTACAACTAATTGTTTGGGCAGCTTGATAGTGATTTCCCAAATGTTAGGCTACATACAAAACTACGACGCATCGTAATAATATTACAGGATTTGATTACTTTGCAGAATACTGCTAACATAGGCTGAGAGCCCGTAAGGAATTTAGAGGAAGCAGTTCATAAAAGCTTAAAGAGACGTTGCCTAATTACGACAAACATGTCAGAGTACACAAACCAGCTAGCCTAGAAGCTTGTAAGTGGCAGGTACACTCTTTTGATAATTAAATTAGACAGCCAGGAATTGCGTGTCGTATAATTTTAGGGTGCTGAATTTGGTACTGTATTTTTTCGATCAAATTGTCAATCATTTTTCAAAATCAGTCAGTTCTCGGGCTATTTCGAAAATCGCAAAAAAAATCTTACAACCCGTTAATACAATTTTGGGCATATTATTATGGCTGTTTATCAAGCACCGGCAAAGACTTGGCGCCAAGCGATTTAGCGTTGCGGTAGGATTCCGTGTAGAAACCGAATAGGGGTATGGGTTTAATATAACTGCCATGCCCCTAACAGCTTATATGCCTATTACACTGAACTTTTCACAGGGACCCTTACACTTGAATCAGTGTAGTGTAGTAAGATTTAGGGAGAAAGGGTCCCTAAATTGCGACGCCCTAATGGCGACGCTCGAACTAGCAGCCACGCCCACCCATTCCACAGGGCTCTGTGAAAAGTGCAGTGTAATAGGCCTATTAGCCTGCTACCATCTTAGACTGCATCATCACTTACCATCAGGTGAGATCGCGGTCAAGGGCTAACTTGTAGTGGTTAAAAAAAACCTCGGTCTAAGGTCCTACGAACTCTCGGGCTAGTGTGTGTTTTCAAAATGGAAGTGCAGCTATCACTGCCAGCAGCAGGTGCAGTCTAGTTTCCAATTCACGCGAATGTATCGATACCGAGGATTGGATTGGATGTTGTTTGAAAAAGTAGCACTCATTGTAACGCGCGCGTAATGCGTGGGAACCGTACACCGGGGTCTTATTAATTTTATCACTCTATACGTCTGTATGTACTACGTGAAATGGTAGTATTTTACTATGAATGTGACTTGGTCTGGTTGGAGGCTTGGGCCGTGGCTAGTTACCACCTCACAGGCAGAGACGTGCCGCCAAACGATTTAGGGGGAACCGTACACCAGGGTCTTGTTAATTTTATCACTCTGTACGTCTGTATGTACTACGTGAAATGGTAGTATTTTACTATGAATGTGACTTGGTCTGGTTGGTGGCTAGTTACCACCTTACAAGCGAAGACGTGCCGCCAAGCGATTTAGGGGGAACCGTACACCGGGGTCTTATTAATTTTATCACTCTGTACGTCTGTATGTACTACGTGAAATGGTAGTATTTTATTATGAATGTGACTTAGTCTGGTTGGAGGCTTGGGCCATGGCTAGTTACCACCTTACAGGCGAAGAAGTGACGCCAAGCGATTTAGGGTTCCAATACGATGCCTTGTAGAAACCGATTAAAGGCAAAGTCAAAGTCAAAGTCAAATAATGTTTATTCAATTTAGGTAGATATACCACACTTATTGACGTCTAGTTATTTATAAATAACCCCCCAAGTGAGAAAGCAGCGAAAGACTAACTTGCTGTGAAAAAAAAGCCGGTCAGCGGCTTATATATGTTATCTCTCTGTTCGTTTTATTTATTACTACGTAAAAGGATAGTGCTCTGTGAGTATTTGCTATTCGGTTAAGTTACAGTTAGGCCGCAATTAAACTTGTAAGTTTTTACGTATGTAGCGTAGGTAACTAAGTGGCTTCTCATAGAACTAACATTTGCATACGATTCGCGACATACAGACTGTTCATATTTCGTAAGTTACTATTAAGCTATTTACGTGAGTAAAACTAGTGTAACCGTGGCATAACGAAAGAGATACAAAAATTTTGGTCAAACTTGGTCTGAAAAGAGAGTCGTGCTTTTTTATTCCACTACAAGTTAGTCCTTGACTGTGATCTCATCTGATGGTAAGTGATGCTGCAGTCTAACTTATTAGGGGTACGGCAGTTAAATTAAACCCACACCCCTATTGGTTTCTACACGGCATCGTATCGGAACGCTAAATCACTTGGCGGTACATTTTTGCCGGTAGGAAGGTAACTAGACACGGCCGAAGCCAGGCCAGACCGGAGACAATTCAGAAATTATAAATTCTTGAATTGACCCTGCCGGGGATCGAACCCGGGACTTCCCACTTATAAGACCACAGCACTCATTACTACGCCAGGGTGATCTGATGATGAAGGAATAATGAAGAGTCAGAAAAATTGAAGACACTTAAATTAAGCCACCAACGTCAGTCCGCGTGATGTCAGAAAAAAGTGGCAGATTTTATGAAACCGTCTCGAATTTTTAGCCCTGTTCTTCCTCTTGCAAAAGTTTTTATGTCATGTCTTAAAGAAAATCGAGTCTCTCATTGTCGTGAGAAGATTTTCATTTAAATAGATAAAGTTTGGTCGCATGAAAACTAAGAAAGTTTGCGCGTAATTTTCTGCTAAGCTTCGTGAAGGATAATATTAACAGTTTTATTATTTAGCTGGTGGGATGCATCGATTGTGGATATACATTCAGGTTCGGCCCCACTTGAGATGCACGGAGCGGCGCGGCACGTAGGGGCAAATATTATTTGTATGAGCTGGTACGAGACCGCGTCATTTCATTTCATTTCATTTATTTATTGCATTTAAAACTGTGCTACAGTAAAGTTCTTAACTAGAATATCAAGGTACCTACAGTTTGCCAATCCACTACAGCCTATTAACGACCCACTGCTGGGCACAGGCCTCCACTCTCATAGGGGAGAGGGAATTAGGAGCTTAGACCCACCACGCTGCTCCAATGCGGGTTGGCGGGCTTTAACGACTATTATCATGTTAGTGATAATAACCGGGAACGACGGCTTAACGTGCTCTTCGAGGCACGGGGGTGAAACACCGCCAACTTCCAACTCCGGGCTGGCACTGAGAATTTCATAATTGAAAAACCCAATACCTAACAATTTTTATGCCCGACCGGGAATCGAACCCAGGACCTCGTGATCCGCAGTCGACTACGCTAACCGCTAGACCAACGAGGCAGTCAAGTTTGCCAATATTGGCGTGCAACATATTTATAAATTTAATCTAAATTAATGTGTTTTATCAGAGTCGTCGCGTGGTGCATCTCCGTGCCGCGTCGCTTAAGTAGGCCCAGCTCCATACCCACCTCATACAGAGAATTGGTATGATGCCTATATCAAAAATAAATTATTTCTAACTGATTATTAAATAGAGGGTCTTCCAAAAGACCTAAAATTCACATCCTCGGTTAGTTTTATGTTTGATAAACGTTTTATAATATAGATTGAAGAAAAAAAGTACGTTGAAATTTGATGACGTCACAATTGTGAATTTCGTACAACTTCCATACTAGAAGCGCGTTTTTAAGTTTGTTAAAGAGTTGCTGATTTGATTGAGTTGTCATCATCCCTATTATATTTGACACTACGTGCAGCACCGCACCACACTTCTAGTTTCAAAGTAAGGCCGTTTGCAATTAGGATTTCCGATGCTATGCTGCATAGAAACCAAATATTTTAGTAGTTTTATAAAAACAAGTCAATATAAAAAAAAAACACGACTGCCCTGCTAAAAAACGAACTAAAAAGTTAAAAATCTAAATTAATCTAGTTAAATTAGAATCGTATTCATATTTTTATTAAATGCAATTTTTTTATGAATTTAATGCATATTGAACTATAAGTGTTATATGTTATAATGTTGTATGTAATAGAAAATGATAATTATATAGTTAATCTTATTTTCGATTTTTTTTTTTCAAATTTAGTCTTTAATGGTCACCCATCAATTTTTTTTTAATTTTACTAGCCTATGTCACCTGGAATAAGCTAGGGATTCTAACGATACCTCATTTATCAAAATCGGTTCAGGCGTATAGAAGTTATGGTGGAATATACAAACTCACATATATACTATAGATAGATACATACATACATACATACATACATACATGAACCCTGAAAACAATATACTACTTTTTTCAGGCAGTCGTATAAAAATATTAATTGAATTGAACATAGCCCCATAGGAACTCTAATTTATGCTAGATAAAGATAAAGAACTAGATAGAGAACGCTAGACTGCTTGGCGACATATCTTTGTAAACTAGCGAGGCCACGGCCGAAGCCTGCCACCAGGTCAGCTCACAATGCTGATAAGATGTACTGCCACGCGATGTAGCGTTACGATGCCGCGTAGAAACCGATTAGGGGTATGGGTACAACTGCCGAATATCTTGGACATCATCATCACATCAACTGCCTCGTTGGTCTAATGGTTAGCATATTCGACTGCGGCTGACGAGGTCCCGGGTTCGAGTCCCGGGTCGGGCCATAACAAGTATTGGGCTTTTCTAACAAGAAATTCTCAGTACTAGCCCGGAGTTAAGAACTTGGCGGTACTTCACCCCCGTGCCTCGGAGAGCACGTTAAGCCGTCGGTCCTGCGCCTGATCTTTCTCCGGGCGTGTCGGGTTTTCCGTCCCATCGGGCTATGAGAGTAAAGGAACAGAGAGTGCACCTGTGTACGCGCACACACTTGTGCACTATAATATCTCACGCGCAGATGGCTAATCTCTCTGGAGATTGGCCGCCGTGGCCGAAATTCGGTCGGGAGAACATTATCTTGGACATGATCATCACGTACCATCAGGTGAGCTCTGAGACAAAGGCAAACTTGTAAAGGAGTAAAGAGCTGATAAAAATGCTCAACACTAGGCTAGGGAGGACATCGGATCTTTGAAATTAAAAATTACTTCAATGACTTCAGCCTTAAATCTAATATGGTTGACATGACAAAAATATGGAATACTTTTATACTCCGCGATATTTCAGCATCATACGGGGTCTTGGTTCCCCGGCCAATGTAAAATACGCGTCTCTTGGGAAATTCACTCGCGATAGACGACCCTAAGCTGCCATAATGGGCCAGCGATGTCCCATTCCTTCGATGGAATTAGTGAAAAATTTATGTAACCCGGCAAACTGAGACTTTCATACTATCGCTTTCGTACTGATTTATGAAATACTAGATAATGCCCGCCATTTCGTCTGCGTAGATTCCTTTTTTATTCGCGCGTTAACTCCTTAATTTTTGGGGATCAAACCCTCACCCGGGATACAACCTGTCTTTGTACCAAATTTCATCAAAATTGTTTTATACTATTAAACGCATCTTCTATCATCATTTTTCCAGAAAATAAAAAAGAGGCAAAGTTTTACGCTAAACAATTTTACACTAAGAATTTTTAATATCAGTATGGATGTATAGTTAGTATACCTATATAGTTATTAATCCTTGCGAGTCTCTTCCCGATGCTACGTGTGCACACATTCTAACAGAATGCGTTATACTGTAACTCAATCAATCTGTAACCATTTATTCCTGTTAATAAGTGTTTTTATCTATAACCTTAATAGGTACATGCCCTAACAAACTGCACGGTGTGTCGGTGTCGTAGTGAAACGTAGGTTAAGAATAATTTGGAAGATTTATGTGTTGTGGTGAATATTGCAAGATACACATTGTATCACATAGATTTACCTATTGTGGCGGATTATAGCGAATTAATTAAATTTCAAATATGTAGATGTTTTGTAAGAGTGGTGAATCGGTCAACGTGTTATAATTATAATTTTTTATGAAATAAATTTGTTTGGGATGAAAAACTTCTTATGAATAGGTCACTGGCTCTGAGCTTACGAGTAACGAAATCAACGACTGTTATTGCTACAAAATGTCCAGTTTATTTCCAATACTGGTTTTTCAAAGCAAACACAAAGGGTACTGTAAAACTTAGTTTAGCAATCATGCAGTTGCACTCTATATAGAAACCGAATAGGGGTATGGGTTTAATATGACTGCCATGGCCCTAACAGGTTAGCCCACTACCATCTTAGACTGCAACATCACTTATCATCAGGTGAGATCGCAGTCAAGGGCTAACTTGTAGTGGATAAAAAAATATATATCCCATAGAATATATATCGTTACAAAGTATAATGCATATGATAAGTATTCACTCAGACTTCATTTACTAAGGACAAAAATGCGACAGTTGAAATTGTTTGTCAGGCGCTACCAGTTTAGCGCCATACATATTATGTACCTAAATCAGTTATTTCACAACTGATTACGCGTTGTTATATGACATCTTTCTATAATATGATTATTTGGTAGTTTTACCTGAAAAGTTTCTTGGTAATCCCCTTTTTGAGCACCAAATTACTGGGTTACGAACTAAAATATTTTTTATTGTGTGGTCATATGGATGGAACCCTTTGTGTCTGACTCGCACTTGACCGATTTTTAATTAAGAAATTCTGTTCTTTTCATTTACTAATATATAAGATAAGAAAGTTTTAAGATAAAGAATTGTGCATAAGTTTTTTTTAAGTGACTATGAGGGTCGCATTTCTATCCCGTACCCTAGTTGTCCCGTGACATTCAACAATAAGAGTATCAGTCAACTCGTTGCCAAATATCAACAAGCTTAACAAAATACGATAGGGTCAGATTAATTCGACCCAAGCGTCTCAAGAGTGCTTAGCCATAACAATGTTAGCTTCACACGTAGCTTACTCGACCTTAGTTGTAGGTAGGTACTTTGTCTATATTTACGCTTAGTATACATAATTCAAGTCAGTCTGCTAAGACAGTGAACTTGATCCAGCACTTACCTAGAAAGAGACTTCTGGAATTACGTCAAAATTATTGCTACAGGTTAATGATCGCAGTAAAGTCTGATTGGCTAACCCTCTTCCGCTATTAGTCAAAATCAATTGTGTTGCAGCAAGAATACCACAAATTCAGCCAATCAACACAACTGAGACTGTAAAAGGGATAAATTGTATTGGAATAAAAAAAAACAATCACTATCTTGACATAATCATGGATTTAATGAATCATCATCATTTTAACAGAACGAATATACTGCTTCAACTCGATAATAAAAACGGTAGAGCCGTTCCATAATACATCCGAACATCCAAATAAATTCCATAACTGGATTATTCGACCCAGTTACTGTCTTAGTATAGTCCACGGAATAGTACTGGTAATTTCATTAGTTTTATTATCAAACTTTCTACTTTAGTTAGGAACTTTAGCAGCTGTCCCTAAGATAATTTTATCAGAATCTTTATAAATGTGACTTTTTTAAGGATTTGAAATGAAAAACTTACTGCATAATTTTAATAAAATTTATTAATTTACGACTAGTGATAAGATCTTTGGAAATTTTATGATGAATTTTTCCATGAATTTGGTGAATTGAATTTGGTCTTGGATTTATAACCCTTTTCAATGTTTTCATAGATTAAAGTAGAAAGATAGAAGGAGCTTCCTTGAGCAAATGTACACAGCATTTAAATGAATTACTGTAGTATAAAACTGGAACATCTTATACCTTATATTGTCTGATTCTTAAAACTATTTAATTTAATATATTATATAAAGCTTATAATATTTCACTGTACACTTATACCTGTCTACATATTTTTCACAACGTATATTATTTTTTTGATGTTTTTGCAATGCAATGTCACGTTATTTTCAGGCAGTAGTACAAGGCTATACAGGATATCAGGACGAGCATTGGACTTGAATTTCTGGTATGTCCTGCAAAGAAAAATGCAAACAATTAGAAAATATTACATTAAAATGTATCAGCTTGAAATAATGTGGTCTATTAAAATGATGACGGCTTTCTACTTGAACACGAGTGTCTTCTCAGAACAAGAATATTTTTTCAATAACAATATCAATATCATATTATTCAATATAGGTACACTGTAGGTACACTTATTGACGCTAAAAATTACTTACTTAAAAAACATGATGGTGATAATCGGTTACGGTATCTTCAAACTAAAGCTACGAGGGTTCCAAGCGCGAAGAGCCTACAACAATCTCAGCCGGGTTTTTTTATTATTATCACCATCTCATAAATCGTCTTAACTAAGGAACTAGCAGAGCCATTAGAGCAAATTATTGCCAAGCTTCTTTGTTGTTTAAGTAGTCCTTTACATGGTAATAAGATTTTACGTGAGTCAATGAGTTTACGTTTTACATTAACTTTGAACTTATTTAGAGACATCATCAACATGTCTTCTGGGAGCTTATTGTAGAAGCGGACACTGTTTCCAACAAATTAATTTCAATAATCAAAGTCCACCACACTGTCTAAGTGAAAATTGCTTAATTGGTAGACTTTACTCATTTTCCGCATTATAATAAATATTATGGGGAAGCTTTCACGTGAGTTCATATGGGAAGCGATGATAGCCTAGCCCTAGTGCCAATGCTTAAAACAATACTTTTATGCAACATTACTCAAAATGACAGTTTGATGTCACGTACCTTGACGTTCCTAAAATATGGGCTATAATTCTAAAACATGAAAATCAACAATAATGAAACAATATAGCTTTAAGCGCTGGCAGTAAGGCCCCTGTTGATTGGTGTTCTTATCCTCAGGCTCGCACTTTTTACTTTACGGAGTTTTATGCAATTGATCAATAAAGCCCATCGTAAGGATACCTGCATGCCTGAGAGCTCTTCATAATGTTCTCGAAGGCGAGTGAAGTCCGCTAATCCACACTTGGCCAACGCCGTGGACTATGGCCAAAGCCTTCTCATTCCAAAAAAGACTCGTCCTCAATAGTGAGCCGGCATTAGGTTGATAATATGATGAGGTAGGCACATACCATGGTCACGCGCAGTGTGAGCATTTATGACTGCCGGTCCCTGGTCGATGGGCGAGGGATCTGTAAAAGAAACCATAATAAAATGTTATTTCACAAATCTCTACATTATATTTATAGTAAAACTGGAACCGGACGACTCCTACATTCAATACTTTTTTTTAAACTTTAATTGGAGAAAGCTTTGTTATCAATACAGCCCAAAACTTTTGTTTTGTAATTTTTGCCATGTTGTTGAAACTACTAAATAGAATTGAACTTGGTTTAGACTGTAATATTTTTTATCCCAAAAAATTTTTACATTCGATCGGGATAGGCGATTAAAGTTTTGAAATATTTAACTCCATAACTCCGTCAAATCTGAACCGATTTTGACAAATCTTTTTTCATAACAAAATTCATGCTAGCAGGTTGATTTCAGGTAAATTTCGTAAAGAGCTGATGAATAGTTTAGAGATAGAAACGGGTAATAGCAAATCAATAACTTTGTAAAAAAGTGAAAGTGTGTTTGTACTTTCTGTTTTCAACCGATTTTGATAAAGTTTGGTGCAGTGATTGATTGCATCCCGGAAAGGAAGGGCTAAGTTTTTATCCCAGGAAATTGAAGAGTACCCACGGGAACACAAACACTATATCTACGCTTGTAAAGGCGGCATCATCATACTAATATTATAAATGTGAAAGTGTGTTTGTTTGTTGGTTTATTGGTGTATTGATTTGTCATGCTGAAACGGCGCAACAGATCAACGTGATTTTTTGCATGGGTATAGTTGAGGACCTGGAGAGTGACATAGGCTACTTTTTATCCAGGAAAATGTTAGGAGTTCCCGTGGGAATTTAAAAAATCTTATTCCACGATTCCACGCGGACGAAGTCGCGGGCATCAGCTAGTCTTTAATAAATAAGGTTGGTCCACCCGTGCGAAACCCTAGTGCGGGTTGCTAGTAAATAAATAAAATATCATTCCATTTTATTTTACTTTGTTTTTATAGTATTTTAAATGTTTGCCTTCACAATCAAGTGCACGGTGAAATTGCATCTGTTTTCGTTGCTAGTGATTTTCTGTTGTTTTTGAACAAACAAACACAAAGCTCGACCAAACAATCAACTTTGTATTTTGATAACTATTATACACTATGAAATATTATTTATTATAATAATTGCGTTGACGCAATTATTCAAATCATAGTTTTTTTTCACCTATTTGGAACCGTTTCTGTCTCATCGTCGTAGGTATTCCTCTTTGCTGAGAGTCCTGACCCATTTCCATTAATTTCACATAATGGCATGGTTTTCTTGAGATATTAATGCGGTGGGTTCTCAGGTCCTTCCGCATACGACTCGACTAAGAGTAATATTTTAGCTATTAGGTTTCTAACGATTATCATCAGATATTTGCGGTAGTAATGGGGCTGACGGCTTAACGTGCTCTCCGAGGCACGGAGGAAACGAAAATACCAAAATGACTATAGAATACAGTAACCTAACATTTTATATACCAGTATAATCTACAATGTATGTTTAAACTCGTATAAAATACTAGCGGTCGCCCGCGACTTCGTCTGCGTACAATTTCTGATTTCCTATGAGATTTTCCCGCTGCAAAAGGCCTACTTATAGCAGCTATATAGCATCGGCAGGTTTTTATTATTTAAGACTAATAAGTCCTTAATGCCGACTTCAAAAACTTATAACCTTCATGCAAGCTTTTAAGCCCTATTTCACGCCCTTTAGGGTGGATAATCGTAAAATTGCTAATGCAGTTTATTATTACTTAAAACTAATAACTTAATTGCTAATTTTCATGTATCTAGCTTCAAAAACAAAGGACTTTCATATAAACTTCCAACCCCCATTTCGACCCCTTAGGGGTGAATTTTCTCAAAACCGTTTCTTAACTGATGTCTGCACCATAGAAGGAACCTACCTTCCAAATTTCAAGTTTGTATGCTTTATAGGTCCTGAGACATCGTGATGAATCAGTGACCTTTCGCTTTTTTATATACATAGATGTTAGCCGGGTCTGTCATATTTTGTATAGGTGTTGACCCTATTTAGCCACCCTACCGGCAAAAACGTGCCGCCAAGCGATTTAGTGTTCCGGTAGGAAGCCGAGTAGAAACCGATTAGGGTTTAATAGACCCATAACATAGAAGTAAAAGTTCAATGAAGAATGTCTTTGCTTACCTCTATAAAATATATCTCTCTTTCTGCTGAAGTAGTTAGCAAGGGGTATGTTCATATCGCATAGTATTTCCACAGTGGGAGGCAGGGATTCAATTTTGACCACTGCACTCGTTAGCGCCGTGTAGCGCCCCTCGATGATCTTGATTGTTGACTTCGCATTTAGGGGCCTGAAACAATAATAAAGGGTCTCTTGAGTTGAATATGTAACTTGTTAGTCTAGTTTGTGGACCTCCCTGGTGTAGTGGTGACCGCTGTTATCTTATATGAGAAGTCCCGAGTTCAATTCCTGGCAGAGTCGAATTGGGAATTCGTAATTTCTCAATTTCTCATGGTCTGAGCTACAGCGGTGACTAGTTACCCAATTGGGAAAGAAGTGTCGCCAAGCAATGGGTATGCGTTTAATATAACTGCCATATCAGATTAGCCCGCTGCTATCTTAGACTGCATCATCACTTACCACCAGGCGAGCTGCAACTTCAAGGGTTAACTTGTAGTGGAATAAAAAAAAGTTTTCCTTGGAGTAAGTATTTATGAGGTAAACAAAGGCTTTCTTATCGAAAAGGAAGGATATTCTTTTAGTGTTTATGAGAAAACTTCTGTCTAATACGTGTCTAATAGCCCAATAAGCATTATCAAAGTGTCCCCTACGAGCTACGTTCTGGAAGCGAGGTGCAAATACCTGGGGGACAAACTAAATCCGGCAGCGGGCGTGTACCGGCAGACGGCGGGGGTTGTTAGCAAACTCGCGAACATCCGAATTATTTAGTCCGTAAATCTAAGGTATTGGAGACACACGAGCCAATATTGGAGAAACGAATGCTACTTTTAAATAACCGCTTAAGCGTTAATTTACATGATCCTCATTAGGTACACGATCTTTGCAGTTTTGCGGGTAATTTTATTATGGTTGAAGTTAAAGAATAATTCGTTTTAATACTACAATAAATTGCTATTAGTTGTACAATTTGTCTCCTACGCAGCAAGCAAATACCTGGGGTCAAATAAAAGGCGGCAGTGGACATGCATTGGCAGATGGTGGGGGCTGTTAGCAAATCCGTGAACATTCGAATTATTTAGTCCGTAACTTTAAGGTATTGGAGACATACGAGCCAATATTGGGATAACGAACACTACATTCAAATAACTGCTTAACACGTTGAGTGCGAAACCAGGTTCTAAAACCTTGTACACGTCTACGCTTACCGTGCGGCTAAGAAATGTATAGACTTCCTTGTCGCGCGGAAGGCCTAACTTTAACTTGGTTCGGTGTAGGACAGAGATGAATATATATCTAAGATGTATTATTTAAATAGAATCTAATGGTGTATAATACCAGGTTAATACCAGGTTTTTTCACCTGGTACCGCACGGAAGAAATAAAATTTCATCATAATGCGAAACCAGGTCGAAACACCTTGTACCCCGCTCACCTGGTACCGCACCCCGCGTTAGCTTCGCGCGACTAGTGTTGGCTTGCAATCGTGAGAAACGCACGTGTCGACATGGCGTCAAGACCAACAAAACGGTGCCGAAAAAATATATTATATGATGTTTGCGAGGAAAGTGAAGCAGTGAAAGTTAAATCTAAATTAGATTTAACTTTATCAGAGACAGGTGAGTCATCATTACTATTTATTTTAATGATGGGAATAAAATACCAAAACTACAATTTGTGGAGGAAATTATCAAAGATTTTACAAAAAAGGACTTTGACAATGATATAGGTAATTTCAACGCAGACGTAAATGAGTCCACACACATACAAATAAATAATAATAAATTAATAAATTTATCTTTTCAGAACCCGCACAAAAACTTGACAAACACACTTTGGTAAAATGTGATAAGAAGAGGAATTGTGTCAGATTTTACGCAAAACTCCGAACCTTTTTTAACCAGTCGCCAAGCTGACAAAAAGTTAAAAACAATTCTAAATGTGTTCAGTGCAAAAAAAACTTTTGCTACCCATGTTTTATTGAAAAAGATTAAATCATGTTTGTTTTTTTATCATTATATTAAAACTTAATTACAGCTATCGATATTTTTATTTCACATCCTTAAAATACGCACCATACTTCCCTTATTCAGTGCGGCACAGGGTGATTAAGCCCTGTATTTTGAATATAGCTATAATTTTTAAACTAAACAAGTTGTTAACGAACGCCTTCAGGTGTATGTCAATTAATTCATTATTATTAATATTCAAAGCAAAAAAAACAAATATATATTTACATGAAGCCAAAAAAAGGATTTAAGTTTCTTAAATTTTACAGGGTCTATAAGCCTTGTGCCGTCACAATGGAAGTTTTATTACTAGGTTTATAGGCCTTGTTCCGAAGGAATGGAAAGTATTGAAAACTTACTGACGCAGCAAACGTGTTAAGCGTTAATTCAAACGATCTTCATTACAAGATCATTATAAGTTGGCGGGTTCTCTTACCACGGCTGTAGTTAGATAGTATATGTTATTTACGAGAGCGTAGCGTTTTCGCAGCGAGTACATACTTGAGGATGAAAACTAAATCCAACAGCGTACACCGGGAGACGGCGGGGTTATTAGTAAACTCGCGAATATCCGAATTATTTAGTCCGTAACTCTTAGGTTAAGACATATAGCCAATCTTGGGAAAACGAACGCTACTTCTATTTATATAATAATATAATCTAATATTACACGATCAGAGCAATTCCGCCGATTATTTTACCAGGGGCGTACGTAGTTAAAAAAATAAATGTCTTTTACTCAAGTGTCAATTATTGCTGTGCATAATATACATTTTTTCAATGATTCTAGTATTGAATCTTAGATATTTTATATTTTCAACACACACATTTTAAATTAAAGGAATTTGTGAATGCGAAAGTTTGAATCGCGCCCCAACGACTGAACGGATCTGGCTGAAATTTAGCACAGAGATAGCGCATATGCTACTTTTTATCCCGGAAAATTAAAATGTTCCCGCGGGAACAAAAAAACCTCAAACCGCGCAAACGAAGTCACAGGCATTCGTTAGTGTTCTATAAATAAAGCTGTTTATGCTAAGTTATGCAGCTGTATGTTTTCACGAACTAAGGAACATCCAAGTGAGTGTTCAGTATTATTCGAAGAGCGATTTGGGACGCCCGGGAAGTTTTCCAAGTCTACTCGAAGATTGTTAGAATCGATGAATATAAAACGAGATAATACGACTGGAAGTCATATTATTAGTATATCTTGCTGTATTTCTGCAAGAAATGAACTGATATAATACTTCAAAGTTTTATCTTACATTAAAAGCGTTTTTCTTATTCATATCTTACTAGATGATGCCCGCGACTTTGACGGCGTGGATTACGGTTTTTTGATTCCCACGGGAACTCTTGAACTTTCTGGGATAAAAAGTAGCCTTTGTCCTTCCCCTGGATTCAAACTATCCCATTAGGTACCAACTTTCATCAAAATCGGTTGTAGAGATAATTTTTTTGATTCCCTTGTGAACTCTTGAATTTTCCCAGATAAAAAGTAGCTTTTGTCTTTTCTCAGGCTCTAGACTATCTCTGTAACAAATTTCATTTAAATCGGTTCAGTAATTTAGGCGACGTTTAGGCGTAACACACAGACAGACAGAGTTACTTTCGCATTTATAATATTAATCCGTATGGATTACACACTGTTTTAATGTAATAGGTCTGTTAAAAAAACGTTTTAAATGAGTTAGATAGTAAGAATATTTTGCTGAGTGATCAACATCAGTTAAAAATAGTTTTCAAGTAGGTTAAGAAAGTGAAATTCATAATCAATGTCGGTTTATAATTAATACGGGCCTAAGTTTGCCCTTAGTCGTTAGTAAGTTTGTCTGAACACTGAACAGATTTGGATGGGGTATCGTTAGAATTCTAACACCCGTCCCGAGTGATACTGGCTATAAATTGTTTTGAAAAAAAAAACAATATGAATTAGCAGTCATATTTCTAATATTTTTAATTGAGTGCACTTGTTATTAGTCACTAAATTTAAAGCCGCATAAGCAGTCCTATATGAAATAAAATGAGACACAAATGTAAAGCTTTGATAAAAGTATTTAGCTCGGATATGAATACATAAATTATAATTTATTTATTCATACCCGAGCTAAATACTTTTATGCCCAGCCTCGTACAATGTTAATAACTCAATAATAATGGCACCCCTGGCACTTATAAAACGGGTATGACGTTTGCCCCGGGGAACATAATTACCAGATAATTTATTGACAGTTAAAATTAATACAAATATTCGATCGAACCGGTAGTAAATATTATTAAGTCTATGGTTTGAACAATAGGGATGATGACAACTCAATCAAATCAGCAACTATACATCAAACTTAAAAACGCACGTCTACTATGGAAGTTGTATGAAATTCACCATTGTGACGTCATAAAATTTCAACGTACTTTTTAATCTATATTTTAAAATGGTTATCATACCTAAGACTAACCGAGGATGTGAATTTTAGGTTTTATGGTAGATCCTCTATTTAATAATCAGTTAGAAATAATTTACTTTTGATATAGGCAACTTCCCTACTTTGGTCATAGACTTACTGAAATATTCTGCGTATTTTGGTATATTTTTTTTATTGGCTTAAAAAAACTTGCGGAACCGGCAGGATAATTATATACTTTTTTACCCGTTTTTAGGCGTCCTGTGTAAAGTAGGTATATAAAGAGTCAGTACAGTACAGAGAAAACGAATCTATGTCGTATACCTAGGCCTAATATAATAATTTGCATATTATTTTTATAATATACATTTTTCACAGTAAATAATGTCTTTTACACTTTCTGTAATGAGTAAATGACTTCTACACTTCAAATTACGACAGGTATTATGGCACCTCGGGACCGCAACTCGATACTCATTATATCCCATGTTAATTACACAGTAAGGTCACTGTCTCACTAGGACACCAGTGGCGACGCAACCAGACGCGCTGCCAACAAAATGTATAGCTCTATGATGGAGGCTACCAGATGGCGCAACCAATTTTTGGCGGCGGTCGGGGTCATAAATTACGTTGGTGGCGCAACCACTAATATTGTATAGAGCTATTTGGCGTCTCATTCCCTCAAACGAGTTGTGCCACGAGAAACGTCCCTCACGCACTGCTTGTGCGTGACGATGTCATTCACACGCGTACACTATTGATCGATTGATCGTGTCAAACTGACGATCCTGGCGTCTATTCTGGCGTTGCTCATTTGGTAGCTCAAGTCACCACGTTGGCGCGAGCAATGTTGCCGCCATGGTTTCCTAGTGAGATATTGGCCTAGTGTGGGTGAATTTTAATTACAGCATAACAATTGATTAAATTTGCTCGTGGGGTTATTAATTTTTCGATATTTGCGCCAGTGCCGTTCATGATTTTAATAAGGTAGGCAACTTCGCTTCCCGATAAAATTATTATAATAATTAATACCGAAGTTAATGAGGGGCTTTTTAATTTTTTTAATTAAGAATGTATAAAGCAGGTGGATAAAGAATCAGTTAAGTAAATGTTTGTTTGGTAAAATTATGTTAAGTTTAGCGATCCAAACGAGTGATGGATTGCAACTGGCATAATGCAAACAGGCATGTGAATACGCTGGGCCTGGAGTAACTGGATTGGCGGTCACCGTTTTAATC
This sequence comes from Erebia palarica, assembly GCA_964035005.1. NCBI lineage: Eukaryota > Metazoa > Arthropoda > Insecta > Lepidoptera > Nymphalidae > Erebia > Erebia palarica. The sequence goes on from OZ035989.1 coordinate 19,338,948, forward strand.
CAGAGCGCCATTCCAGCACAACTTGAATCTTGTATATCGGCATTCTAGTGTCATTTCAATGTTAGCTGAAACATTCTTTAACTGGTATCTTCTTCGTTTCAAATTCGTTAATTCTGAACAGACTCCTGAGAGTCTGGGGGTCTGGGTAATGGGTTGAGATGATATGATGATGATGAAGATTTTAATTATAGATTGGTACATACGCATACCTGTTTCCAGCCAGTATGACGAGCTCTGGCCTCGGGAATACCCCCTCGACAGAGCAGATGATGTTCAGGTATCCATCATTCAGCCGGTCCTGGATCATGTCGAATCTTGTCTCCGGAACTGAAAATAAAAAAGTAACTTGTTTATTTATTTGTAAGAATTAAAACTAATCAATGGTATACTAATACCTTAAATTAAAACTAAATTAAAATTTTGATGATGTTGAGTATTTGTATTAATATTTTTTTATATAGCACTTAATAATGATAATGAACTATTGACGCTTCAATGTACCTTGTTTGAACTAGATGATGCCCGCGATTTGGTCCGCGTGGATTAAGGTTGTTTTGTTACCCACGGGAACTCATTAATTTTCCGGAATAAAAAGTAGCCTATAAATCTCTTTACCAAATAAAATCTGTCGAAAACATGGACCGAGAAAGCGTTACAGATAGACAGACAGACATACTTTCGCATTAATAATATTTGTATGGGTATGGATGCTTAATAATATTTGGATAAGTATGGATACTTTTTTGAAGTAGCTATGTAATAAAACCGGCGTTGCAAGCGTGCTCGAGTACAAATTACACGGTAATCAATGAGCCGATTAATTATCCATGCACTGCTTGGTAATCAGGAAGCTAACCGAAAACAGAGGAGTTTTATTTACCTCGCAAATATACTCGCAATGCGGGGGCTTTTACCAAACGTCAGAAAATTATTGTACGCAATGAGGGTGGCAATATTAATTTGCATAATATTTCATCAGTGTCGTTATTGCCCGCGACTTCTTCCGCTTAATGCTTTTTTGTATCCACTACAAGATAGCCCTTGACTGCGGTCTCACCTGATGGTAAGTGACGATGCCGTCTAAGATGGTACTGGTAGCAGGCTAACCGGTTATCGGCATGGCCGCATTAAACCGGAACGCTAAATCGCATGAGGGCACGTCTCTGTCGGTAGGGTGGTAACTAGCCACGGTCGAAGCCTCCCACCAGGCCAGACCATGGAAAATTCAGAAGCTATAAATACACAAGTTGCACTGCCGGGGATCGAACCCGGAACCTCCGCACGTTTAGACAACAGCGCTCAACACTGCGCCATGGAGGTCGTCAAAAATATGTGCTTCCCCGGAACGCAACCTATTTCTACAGAAATAGGTTGAAAAAGTGGGATGTGAAAGCGTAGCAGACAGACAGAAAAACATACATTGGCATTTATAATATTTGTATGGATAGTGATACATTAAATATGACATATTTAGTAAAATAGTTTCTACTAATATTGATAAGTTGTATGGTATAAGCAAAGCGGTCATTTGTATTCCATTAGCCTGTATTCCTTTCCCTTGTTTTACTGCTACGGTAATACTTTCATCCGTTTTATTAAACCTACAATGGTCGGCCTCGTTATTTAGGTAATGACCGGGATACTATGACCATTTTTCAATATTCAAATTGATTTGATTGATATGAAATAGGTATTATGTGATAGCCATTACGATATCAGCGATGACAGTTCCAGTTGCTGCAAATGTGATAGCAAGCTTATTTATATTTTTACTAGCTGATGCCCGCGACTTCACTAGCCTGGTTTAATTCCCGCAGGAACTTTTTAATTTTCTGGTATAAAAAGATGTCTATGTCACTCTCCAACTCCTCAACTATACCCATGCAAAAAATCATGTTGATCCGTTTCTCTGTTGCGGCGTGATTGAAGGACTAACTAACAAACAGACACACCTTCACATTTATGAAATTAGTAAGTATGATTCCACTGCAACAACTCTTGACTTCGATCTCATCTGGAGTAAGTGATAATATAATATAGATGGTAACCTGGCATATTTAATACCGAAAGTCACAGTGTCAGTAGAAACCTCAATTTAGATCGAAGGACGACATCAATGGAGTAGTATATAGGGAGTCGCTGAGTAATAGATGCAAAATATCGTAATGTGTCGAAATCTCTCAAAGAAGCATTTGGTATCCTTATGTTGAAACGATAACATCGGCGAAGAGTATGTCTAAGAGACTAAGGCAACGTTCGCACTGCGAAAAATATTCGTGCGAAATATAAATCGCGAGAATTAAATTCACGCGAATATTTTTCGCAGTGCAAAAGTACCCTAAGTGATCATAACTTTCCTAGTGTGTATCTTGTATACAATATATATTATACAATATATCTGTATCTTCAACCGCGCTTTTCTCGTATTTAACCGTAGTCTTTGTCTTTCCAAAGCAAAGTTAAAAAGTTCTAGTTTCTCAAATGGAGAAATTGCTTTCTTACGTCTTCCCTCGTTAATGATGAACAAGGACTTGTTGTAAAAGTTCCGTCGTTATAGAGACACCGAATCCATCTAAGTACTATAACAATCTTGCCTCTATTATAATGTAGTTGGTTTAAAATATCTAACTCATACTACCATCGCTTAAAGCCGTATTATTTTAATATTGTTGCCGTTCTTGTTTTGGAATTATAATCCTTATTTTAGGGACGTCAAGGTACGTGACATAAAACTTTCATTTTATAATAGTGCTTTAATCGATGTCAGTATCCCTCCTAAATCTTATCTAACATATGATATCTTAGAAAAAAACTCCATAGTAAATAATCTTTCAATGGTTTGTGAAAAATAATACTAAAACTCAAATATTAGTCCGATAGGAAAGCAATCCAATACAATGGATGAGAGATCAAGCATAGGGCTGAAGGCTTACTCTGAGCCCTCGCAGATCAAAAGTGTAACAAAAGCTCAACATATTTTCGGTTTTAAAATTACATCGTTAAATCAGCGTTAGTTACAATTATATTCTCGTGATCACAATGTTGTAAAATAATAATTGCAATATTTCATTTTATTTTCCATTTTACAAAAAAATATTATATACATATTTTGTTTACAAAATAATAGATGAATCTATATATAACAAGGTTTTAAATCTTTATTCAGCGTTTGAAACATTATTGTGATTATTTTCTGAACTGACGTGTAAGTTAACAATATCTATTTACAAAATGTTGGCTTTTTTTTAATTTCTATTCTTTTTTTATTGAAAATAATACAATAGAACTTAATGCTAGCTAGCCTAACCTAATTACTATATAAATCATGCCCGCGTGGAATGGTGGCAAGAACGCTGGCTGTATTTCCGCGCTGGACAGCCAGGCTGATCCTTTTCGCAAAAAATGAGCCAGCCCTTCTGTCACCAGATGAGGCAATTATCCGCGGTGAAATATCTCGCAAAATTTTTTTGCCACTAAGACTCCACGGCCCAAGGGTCTCCATGGCAAACAGAAAAAATGTTGAATTGTAATTTTTATTATTGTCAGTTTTCAGTAAATGCGTTCAACATTGCCCATTAATGGATTTACTCAACATAATACACATTTCGAGCCATTCTCGTTAACGCTTCCTACACTGCAGTGGGACGCGGGCAAAGTTGCGCGAAGTAATTTCCGTTTCATCTCAACTCACAAAGCGTATTGCGGCACACGAATACGAATAGGTACGTCTTGCTAAGAGCACGCGGAAAGTTGTAACAATGTTATGCTTTTTTATTGGAACTATAACTACATCTGGACATTTACCGTGACCGACATAAAATTAGAGCACTCTCCAATATAACTTACACTTATGTTGATGTTACCCCGTCATGCCCTCACTGCGCCCGTTTATTACTACGAACGATAATTATCACGATTTTCAGTAACAGCTACCGTGTATATGTCGAAATTATTATTTAATCTGAATACACCTGTAATTATTAGACATGTCACGTACCTATATTAATCGATATTTAAGTACAAGTACAGCTCAAACTCCAATATTGTTTCACAATCGTACGGTTTGTCGCATGTTTGCCTACTTACTTACATATTTTTTGATGATATTTTTGAAAATGCTTCGCAGGAAAAATTATTATAATTATTGATATCGTCGTCGGCATCTCAACCGAAAGCCGTCCACAGCTGGACTAAGATCTGCTGCATGGATATCCACAGGATGCGGACTCTAATCTCCAAACCAGGTTTTAATTATATCAATTAGCGTCAATCATGGCTTGTTCAGACCCAGTTATGTCAAAGCAAACCCTGGAAAAAATTGGAGGAAATTCTAGGATGTAGAAGCAGATTTGAAAACATAATATATTACACTTCTGACAGCAAGAAACTAAGCGAGGCTTATGTTGGCGGCCGCTTTTCCACAATACCTCTAAACATGTATATTAATTGTCCCAACTTCATGATTGCTAAACCAAGCCGTGGGCAAAGTTCTACCGAAGTAATTTCCGTCTCGTCTCGCGTAACAAAGCATAATATTGCGGCTTACGATTGTATAAGGGTGGTTTCAAACCGGCGAGTGAAAGCGCGACGGGAATTGAAATTCGGTATGGCCAAAATTCAACTCAATTAAGTTTGGATGCGAGATGATATGCGAGTCGAGAATTGAAATATTTGTTGATACAATATTAGGCCGTATTCCTACATAAATAGAGTATTTATAACACATATCTCGCACCGGCCGGCCATCGTAGTCGCACGCAGACCCTTCGTCACGTGCTTTCCATTATTTTCATCCCATTCACTTCTCGCCTCGCCTCACCGCTCTAATAAGGTCCTGTGAGATTTTAAATCCCCACCCAGAACATCCGCATCTTGCCTCGCCGGTCTGAAACCACCTTAAGGCACGTGTAAAGTTTTAACAATGTCCCATTATTTACTTATTTGATATGTTGACGTTTGATAAGAATACGGCAGGAAACGTGTATGAAAGTTCACTTGTTAAACTAAGTTATCCCATCAAAAACATAAATGTAAAATGAGAGCCAAGTTCAAAATTGTGATATACATATATGCCTTGGTTGTTGACTTCAGCGACAAAAGAAGTGAGATCTAAATGGGTGCCAAGTTCAATGGTCAGTCCTGCAATTTATTTATCCCATCAAAAACGTAAATGTGAAATGAGAGCCAAGTTCAAAATTGTGATATATATGCCTTGGTTGTTGACTTCAGCGACAAAAGAAGTGAGATCTAAATGGGTGCCAAGTTCAATGGTCAGTCCTGAAATTTATTTATAACAATATATAGTCGATATAACTAAAACCACTATATACAATGAATACAAATCACAATGACTGACAGCTTGACCTGACGACTTCAAATACTTTTCTTCTTCTTTTCTGTCAATGACGTTTCGTTGCACAAAATGCATGAATACGAAGGTAAGGTTTTAATGCAACTATATTATTATTCATTATTAGTTATATTAAAATAATAATTATGTGTCATTTTCAATAGTTAACAACACAAAATAACGAATTTAAACAAAGACCTGCAGTAGTATGATTTATGTAATCGGAGTTTTTTTTTACTTAACAACTCTTGTTTTATTTAGTTGTGCATGCACTATGCGTAGAATGTAATGCAATTTGCCGCAGGAAGTGGACGACGGAGTTACTACCACCGCTTAAAGCAGTATTGTTTCAAAATAACGTTTGAATGTCACGTACTTTGACGTCCTTAAAATAATGATTATAACACTACAACATGAACGTCAACAATATTAAAATAATACGGCTTTAAGCAATGGTAGTATGCCCCGTGTCAGAGTTTTGATCTATCCCTTGATCATAAAAATGACGATTTTTGTACGTTTATATCTAAATAACCATTTAAGGTGTGCTTATGAAATTTGGAGCACATATGTATCTCACGGGTCTCAATATATGCGCCAAATTTGACATGTTTATGTGAAATAGTTTTTGAGTTATGAGGGGGTCAAAAGTGGCTCCAAATGGTTCGTGTAATATTACACACGGTGCTGCTCGCCAGTTTTTTTGAACTTTGGCTGGACACGCTTCCGCGTGTCTTGATAATTAAGTTATTTTGTTTACTTTAGCTTTTCAACTTAAGATAACGGTGCGTGAGTATAACTACTGTCGTTCGGCAGTAACGTCTACACAGAGTTGGGACTTGGGGTCCAGCGGAGTCACAAGGGAAGATTATACCAACTTGCAGAAGAAACTTAAATTATTCGTTAGTTGTGGATTAGTCGTATGGGATGATACATTTGTGCCATACTTCCCACTTTGTCTGCAAACCATAATGCTCAAGAGCGTCGTGTCACGCTTTGTTTTTAATAATTAGGTACCTATAGATTATGCTACACCTGCGGGCCTAGTGGGAAATTTTTAACCTTTTCAATTGCGGTAAAAATATCAGCTGCGATTTATATGGATACAAACAATTCGACGGCATTAAAGTTACACGATTGTATGAATTGTAAGAATTGAACAAGCGCTGTCTGTTGATCTATCATCAAGCGTTTGACAATTCCATACAAATCCTAGTTAAGTTTAACTACAGAAATAGGAGGCTTTGACTTTAACGTAGTCGTCGTAAAATGTCATCCAGTGATACTTTTGGAAATTCTCAAATTTTATTTTATTTTTTAAGATAAAGTATTACATTATATTAAAAAAAAAGGGAAAAAATAATCGGACTGGAGGACATCTGGACTCAAACCGGGTTCTTCTGGTTTCGGGACCGACCTGTTTCCCACCTGAGCTATTATAACCTTGTAGACGGTGGCGAAATTTATCTTTGTATTTATTCTTAGTAGGTTTTCATTGCCTGAAAACACGGATAAAACGACATTTTCTAAAAATGAATCCTAGCTAGATCAATTTATCGCCCCCAAAACCATCTGCATACTAAATTTCATGAAAATCGATCGAGCCGATTCCAAGATTCAGATTATATATTAATTAATTTCTATATATGTCATGTTTGTAAAAACCGTTAGATTAAAATCTAACTCGCGAAATTGCAGACTGTCGAAATATTACAATTTAACGCATTATTTTTCATTAGATTGTAATCTGTTGGGTATATTAACCCTATAAAACCTAGGCCGGGCACTACCTAAGAAAGACACAAGAAAACGTAAATACAATTAATATTTCAAAAATTTACAGTCAGAACATTGAACGGTTCACGATCTGTCGACAGTTTACAATTTCGCGAGTTAGATTATAATCTAACGGTTTTTACAATTTTACGGTGACATATATACAAGAATTGCTCTTTTAAAGGTATTAGATAGAGCATACGAGGATTTTTTGCAGTGGAAACGCATGAACACTTTTCATGCGATTCCTTCTTCCTTCTTTCTCTGAAAATGTTTTACTGTCATAGTTCAGTGAAAAAGCGCAAAAGTATAAACCAAGCACCTTGTTTTTTTTGTTGTATATTCCATGTTAAAAAGCACAATTTGGGCAAGAAACGACATCAATATCGCGGAGTATAGAAAATTGATAGCGTTTCTGAGAGAAATCGGAAGGATTCCAAAGAAAGAAATCAAAGTTTCACAGTTTTTGAAATTTCTACCCCTGTAGGGGTGAAATAGGGGATGAAAGTTTGCAAGAAAGTGCTTCATTTCTCAAGATTTTCTCAAGTTATATCAACGAGACTTGGTATTTTGGCTTTCGGTAAAAAATAAAGAAGTACGTGTGTCAGACAGTTTTTAAAAATTCTATCCCTAAAGGGGAGAAATAGGGGGTGAAAATTTGTATGAAAAACAGGCATTTCTCAAGTATTATCCATGAAACTTGGTATTTGAGCTACCGGTTTAAAATAAAGTCACGTGTTTCACGGAAATTTTAAAATTTACCTAACCCACAAGATTTTACTGGCCACTGCTTTCGCAGAACATCAACGACTATTTTTACAAACTGGCAAAAAAACGTCAAGACGGCTCGAAACTGTCCGCTGTCACAAAAAGTTGCATTTAGAAAATTGCGAGACAAACAAAATAAGATTATAGAACCAAAAAGCAGAATCGATAACTTTTTATCAAGATTCATCTCCGCATCAATCATTGATCGTGGTGACGTCACTAGTATGAACTTAGCAAACAGTAGACCCTTTAATAGACCAGTACTTTGCTGTGGTTTGTCTCAAACTTCCCAAACTAGAACTAATGCAATCCCTGGCAAAGATACTACAGTAAGTCTTAATCCACCACCACCACCAATACAGCCCATTAACGTCCCACTGCTGGGCATAGGCCTCCACTCTCATAGGAGAGATGTAATTTGAGCTTAGACCCATCACGCTGCTCCAATGCGGGTTGGCGATCTTTAACGGCTATTATCATGTTAGTGATAATAACCGGGACCGACGGCTTAACGTGCTCTGCGAGGCACCGCCAACTTCTTAACTCCGGGCTAGTACTGAGAATTTCCAAACAGAAAAACCCAGTTACATGTCTAATTTGAATATAAATTTCAATTGAATAATTTATCTTTTATTTTCCTTGTAGCACTATGAATAACTTGTTAGAAAATGTGATTCCCAATACTCACATTGAGTCAAACTACGCCCTCGTTGGTAATCGTTCTCTTTCATACTTCAGTAAACAATAATATTATACCTTCTCGTAATGTATGTAAAAAATACACCCATTATTTTAGGTTTATTAAAACTTATTCTACTCTAAACTCATTCCCACCAAAACAGTCACGGGATCAGAAACAAAGAATGAGAAATTCCCTTATAACCCTTGCAAAGAATCGAACCTAGGATCTGGAACTTAGAGATCTCAGCTCTAAAGAGGTGGTCATACTTATCATACTTAAGTGATTTTTTTATTTATTTCCTACATTATAAACAAACTAGCTGATGCACGCTACTTCGTCCGCGGGGATTGAGGTTTTTCGGTTCTCGCGGAAATTAATAAATTTTCTGGGATAAAAAGTAGCCTATGTGTTTTTCCAGACTCTAATAAGTATGTATATTCTTCATTTTACACCACAAAAACACAAAAGAAACAAGACACAAGGAAACTTAAAATACAGGCACAATTAGGCGGCCTTATCGCTAAGCAGCGATCTAATAACTAATCTCTGTGCAAAATTTCATCGAGATACGTTCAGCCGTTCTGGCGTGATTGAGTAACGAATATCCATCCATTTATCCAAACTTTCGCATTGATAATATTAAGTATAGGTAGTATCGGTGAAAGACTTACCAAATATCGTCATGGGGCGAGTTCTCTCGTCTTCAGACAGGAATGTAGACACCACGCAAGTGTAGTTGCCAGTCAGCTCCGTGCCTGGTGAAAGGATCCGTAGAGCTCGGTGCTGCGTGTATGGGTTCTGCGATACTTTGTATGAGAGGTCCAACTGGAATGTGAAATCCATTATTATTGAAACTATAATTTTGTAAACGGTGAAGAAATAATAATGTCCTCCCGACCGAATTTCGGCCACGGCGGCCAATCTCCAGAGAGATTAGCCATTTGCGCGGGAGATATTATAGTGCACAAGTGTGTGCGCAAACACAGGTGCACTCTCTGTTCCTTTACTCTCATAGCCCGATGGGACGGAAAATCCGACACGACCAGAGTGATATCAGGCGCAGGACTGCGCTCCGAGGCACGGGGGTGACACGCCGCCTACTTCCTAACTTCGGGCTAGTACTGAGAATTTCTTGTCAGAAAAACCCAATACTTGTTGTTACCCGACTCGGGACTCGAACCCGGGATCTCGTCGGCCATAGTCGAATATGCTAACGAGGTAGCTCTTCGAGGTAGTTAGGTAACCACGAAGGGGTTCCCCCCTATATGCACCAAGGAATGTCTATCTTACTCTTACCTCCGTGCCTCACCAATGAATTTCTATCTTTACCTATTGGTCTTACCGGATACCTCTATGTATCGCAGGGCATGTTGAGCAACTGTGTTCGGTTATTTTTACTAAGAATAGCTGATAATAATTGCTAAATCTAAATTATACTCTTAGTCAAGTCGTGTGTCCGTACCTATGAAAAATTTTATCATTATAATATTGCAAATAGGACGAAGAGAGAAAATTTTAAGAGGGAAGAGATAAAAGTCATAAGCAGATCCAGAGGCGTCTCTAGCCCATGTAGCGCTAGCGCCCGTGTGCAAACATTACCCTAGCGCTCCCTACTAAGCGCGCGGTCAAAATGAAATGGGTACAAACTACAAAGTAAAAGTAACAGTACATTAAGTGCTTATTCTAGGTGAGCGGCAGAAGCGACGCGACGCCATATGACACCATAGAAAATGGAAAAGGTCAGATATGGTTTGATACTGTCGCGTCACGTCATAGCGAGTCATGATTTCGCGTTTGTCGCTCACGTAGGTCAACGGGACAGCTTCGCAACCGAAAACAGCAGTAGGAATTTTGACGACCCCCCTGACGCTGTTATGAGCGCTGTTGTCTTGGGAAAACGTGGGAGGACAATCCCCGGCAGGTTCAATTTAGGAATTTATAATTTTTGAATTTTCTGTGGTCTGGTCTGGTGGGAGGCTTCGGCCGTGGCTAGTTACCACCCTACCGAAAAGACGTAGCGCCAAGCAATTAATTAATCCGGTACGATGCCGTGTAGAAACCAACTATGGTATAGGTTTAATATAAATGCCATACAGTTATCAAGTTAGCCCGCTACCATATTACACTGCATCAACACTTACCATCAGGTGAGATCGCAGTCAATAGCTAATTTGTAGAGGAATAAAAAAAAAAAGGAATAGGGAATGAAGAACTAACCTTATGCTTCAACAGTCCTAAAGCTTGAGGCTTCTGAGGAGGTATCCACTGGTACACGGGCTGTGATCTGTCCGTGTAGAACCACTTCACGACTAGTCCCGTGACGTTGTTGGTGACAAAGTCGCAATCCAATGTTATGGCGTCTTTTGTGCCATATTGGAACACCTCTGGTACCCGAATGTTCATGATGCGCACGGATTGGACGCCTGAAATGAATAAAAAAACTTAAAAATAGAGATATAATGACTTTGGTGGTATAATGAAAGTTGTGACAACGCATATCATTCGATTGCGATTGAGCAACGTTGACCTAAGTCGGTAACTGGATGGGTGATAGAATTTGGGGGTTCTAATTTGGCCTTATTGTTCCCTCCTTTGTGCCTTGGAGAATTCGTTAAACGTCGGGCCTAGCTATTATCACTATGATCTGTTAATTATCGTTGCAAAAATCCAAGAGTTGTAAAACCCTTGTATGCGCAAGGGCCTGGGAACCTAGTGCAATGTTATTTCAAGAAAACTCCTGCCAATAAATGACTAGTGGTAAGGGTTCTCGACCATCAGTAATGAGCAATACGACGCAAAGAGAATAGTAAGATGGCTTGAGTTGCCTTACGTTCTTTCATCAACAGTTTTTGTTCAGAAACTTTCATTCCACACTTACTTACAGACAAATTTTCGAAAAGAAATCTGGTTACATAAAATATCTAATAGTTACTCAAATTGTTTATTTTATATTATCTTAATTTCTATCTATAATCTATATTACTAATATTATAAATGTGAAAGTTTGGATGGATGGCTGGATGTTTATTATTCAATCACGTCAGAACGGCTGAACGGGTCTGGATCAAATTTGGCACAGAGGTAGACTAGTCTGGAATAACACATAAGCCACTTTTATCCCGGAAAAATAAGGAGTTCCTGCGGTAGCCAAAAAACCTCAATCCACGCGGACGAAGTCGCGGGCTAGTCAAATATAAATATTATAAATGCGAAAGTTTGGATGGATGGATGTATGGATGGATGTTTGTTACTCCATCACGCCCGAACGGCTGGACGGATTTGCATGAAATTTGGCACAGAGATAAATTATGGTCTGGAATAACTGGCTTTTTGAGTTTTATTTGAACAAATTATAATTTTAAACCATCGCCAGCCCTGAGCACGAGTCTTCGTAGTCCACTAAGCTTGCCCACCATTGAGAACTCCGTGGTATGCAAACTGGTAACAAAATATTGTAAAGTTTATGAGTGAGATTTGAACCTGTAACATCTTGCTCTCTACACGGCTCGTAATCGACTGAGCCACTGAGTACTTCTATACTATATTATAAATGCGAAAGTTTGGACGGATATATGGATGGATGAATGTATGGATGGATGTTTATTACTCAGTCACGCCAATGCGGATCTAGTTGAAATTTGGCACAGAGATAGATTATAGTTTGGATTAACACATAGGCTACTTTTTATCCCGGAAAATTAAGGAGTTCCCGCGGGAACCAAAAAACCTCAATCCACGCGGACGTAGTCGCGGGCATCAGCTAGTATGACATATAGGTGTCTCATGCGCGTCTTGTCTTGACTATACCACCGGTTCGGAAAATGTTTAAATACAGAGTATTTCCCAGCAGATTATTCTGGTTAACCCTGAATCGAAGAAAATTTACTTCGCTTATTTAACTTTGAATCCAAATTACTTGTGAAGCTGAGTTATTCTCGACGGATCAAAAATTGAGAGCAACGAAAATTGGAACAAAAATTATACAACAAAAAACGCGACAAGTCAACAGTCTAATAGATTATTCCGGCTTTGGGGTATTTACTGTAGCGAAGGTTGGTTTTAATAAATGTCGAAGTATTTTCCTATCGTAATACTAAAACTGTTAAGTTTGGAAGTCACTCAAGGGAATTCATTTCCTCATCTGATAAAGGATGAATGTAAAAAATAAAAAATATTATAGAAATATTTTCGTAGACGAATAGGGTTGAAAATTTCGGAATACACTTTTTGCAATATTCTTTTTTATGCGACTGCCTGAAAAAAGGAGTATATTGTTTTCAGGGTTCATGTATGTATGTAAGTATGTAGAATCCCTAGCTTATTCCGGGTGACAAAGGCTAGTAATTTTTTTTAAAAAATTGATGGGATGACCATGGTCCCTCATTAAAGACCAAAATTGGAAAAACAAATTCGAAAATAAGATTAACTATGTAATCATCGTCTAGAAAATGATGAGTAGATTCCAAAAATATATCACTATAGTTCAATATTTAGTGATTCACAAAAAAATATCATTCAATAAAAAATGTCAATAAGATTCCAAAGGCTATATATGCAAATCACTACCTAAGGAAGTAAACTCCAAACATAATATGGCAGGGCAGTCGTATTTTATAATTCGTTAAATTAATTTCACTTGTTACTGAATTGAGACTCTAGTGCTATTGGCTTCAATAGGCATGATGACTGATTTTGAAAAATGGACAGATTATGTTCGGAAGTATCTACTATTTCGGAAAAATATCTTATTTCAGCAGAAAAAAAAAGGTTTGGTAGATAAAATTGGCATTTGAAATTTCAATTTTTAAAATAACGCCAAAACGCTCGCGGCTGTCATGGCGTCGTTTGTGACGTCACTATTGCTTTTACCAATGTACTCTAATGTACCGTGTGCAGTAAACACTAAGTCTTCGTACAGCAATTTAGATATTTTGTGTGAATAATATGAACTCTAAAGTGTTGTATGTCGTGTGCGATCCCCCAGTGTGATAACACGTCAAAATTAACTCCAAGCAAGTTATTCATTCACGCGCCACTTTAAAAAACAATGCGATCTAAGTAGCTTAATCTTACACGGCGAGATCCTACATCTATAGGGCTAAATTCTACTATTTATTTCTGCGAAGATCACTTTGACGTAAGTTTTTGCTTTATTCTTTAGCTGGTGCCCGCGACTTTGTCCACGACTTTGTCCGCGGGAACTCCTTAATTTTCCTGGATAAAAAGTATATATAAATCTTCCTCTTGAATAACTATCTATTAAAAAAACCGCATCAAAATCCGATGCGTAGTTTTAAAGATCTAAGCATACATAGGGACAGACAGCGGGAAGCGACTTTGTTTTATACTATGTAGTGATGCTGTTTTGCTTATAACACAAATAACTGCAAAAAGTTGAGCGATGCGTACCAAGAATCGAACCCCATACACCTTGAATAGGAGGCAGACGTCATAGAAGGAAATCACCTTATTATTAAGTTATACGGTATAGTTTTAAAAAACAACATTTCATACCTCTAATACCTATCATGAAGTGCTTAATATATAAAATAGCAGATTTTACGGGTTTAGAACCTATAAATTATTATGATAATATTGTACTTACATGAAAGTTTTGACGTTGCGAAATTCTGCTGAACATAAGTCTTTGTTTGATGCAAGATACTCACCCAGCATCAACAAATCAATCCTGGGCAAATTAGAGCTAGTAGCTTTGGTAAATCCTTGATCCATGGATAACGATTTTTAATTTCTTACTTTTGGATTCGGTAAAACAAAACTAGATTAAGAAAATGATCTTTGGTAAACAAAAAAACACGAAAATACTTGATATACATTTAAAACGCCTGTACTTATAGAGATTGTTGGTCGATTGTCAAAGCTCGAAAACAATAGTAACATCATTCGCTTCAGTGGTGTTTTATACAATATGGCGGATTGCTGTATTTCATAGTTTTATTTTATCAAAATAAATAACAATCCTATTTCCTTAGATTCATATTCATAGAATTTCATTGATTCTTGGATCCGTCATCATGCCTATTACTAATTTCATAAAAATATAAAAGTAGCTTTTTTATATATATTTTTACTTAAACGATGATGGCTTTGTGCTTGTTCAAATAAACTGAAATTAAAAAGTACTACTTCATTAAGTAAGGGACAATCCAGAAGTAGGTATTAATAAACACTTAAAATATTTGTCCCCTCATTTGAAACTTGCACAAATTAATGGTTAAACGTGTAGAGGTTTCACGAGAGATTTAATTTAATTAGATAAAAGTTGTCTATACATTTAAACAATATTCATTTGGTCCGGCCACGATTGCTATCGTTAAGCTCTAAACCAAATTGCGATCTAAACAGAAAAGTATTCAATAATCAGTGAGTCTACCGGCAGGAGACTGAATTACCATTATCAAAACACTATTTATACTAACTAATTTTCAATATGGCATCGGTATCCGCAGATTAAATCGAATGACATGAAACGAGTCAAATTGACTGATATTATACTTCCTGCTTCATGAGATACAGTGACAAACAGTAATAATGCTAACAATTAATTCATCTATGCTGATATTATAAATGCGAAAGTTTGGAAGGATGGATGTATAGATGGGTGTTTGTTACTCAATCATGCCAGAACGGCTGAACGAATAGTCTGGAATAACACATAAACTACATTTTATCCCGGAAAATTAAAGAGTTCTCGGAGGAACCGAAAAACCTCAAATCACACGGATCCTCAAAGTCGTGGGCATCCGCTAGTACTAACATATACCACCTATCTATCTGTCTATATGGCTGTCTGACTACTGCGCTTAACGTACAAACCATATTCTCTTCAATCAATTTTGAAAATGGTTGGGGAAGAGATTGGTTGCATACCGGAGTAGAAAAAGGCTAATCAAAAAATTTGCCAAGGTATTTTATAAAAACCTAAATCCACGCGGACGAAATCACGGGCATCATCGAGGTATACAAAATTTTTTGAAGCAATTAGTTATTTTCGGATTGTAGATTTTGCTAGGGTTGCTATCTTATTATTTCATAAAAATTTTTTTCAAAAAAACCCACTTCCAAAGCCACTGTAAAGTAAAACTCCTCCTTTTTTGGAAGTCGGTTAAAAATAGTTACGTGATGAAAGACGTAATCGTGGTGATAGAAGGTATAATAACAATTTTATAGACTAAAAAGAAGAAGTGTAAGTAGAAAAATAATGCTTGCTTACGTGGCAGCGCGTGCTTGGATTTTTTTTGTGATTTTTATCACATACAAATTGTGTGTTTTGTAAATCCACCATATTATTATTTTTACATAATCGATGTTGTTAATACGAAAAAGATAAACATACGATAATTACCATGTTCTCTGGACAATGACTTTTTTTTATTTTCGTTTTTATTTTAAATATTTTATTGGGAGTAAGTGATGTTCGGTGATGTCTTGGCCCTTAGTCCTGAAAATCAGCGTTGCTCATGCTGTAGTGTGTGGCTGAGGTGGCATATTGATAGTATAAACACAAGTATGCACACATTATAAATACATACGTTAATTATTTAAGTCATTAATTTGTATAAGTTTGAGCTTGTGTTGGTCAATAAAAAAATATTTATTTAAGTATAAGTAGAAATTCTAGTCTTCAATTACAGAATATGTGGAATCGTCAGCAACGTTGGTCTCACATAGCGCGAGTATCAACTTAGTTAAAGACCGTGACTATACTGTACTTGTTCCCATTGTCGGGATATGAATCATAGTTTAATGTGTAGAATAGTCTTATGAGCAAAATAATAGTGAAAATAGATTGTCGATTTGGATTGTCTAGTTGGACTCGTTTGGTCTGCCCACCAAAGCGCCCTACCAGTGGGGCAGAGTCTAATTGTTAAAATTAGACTTTGCCCCACTTTTTAATTCTGTCTGTTCTGTGTTTCTGTATGTATTTATTTACTAGATGATGCCCGCGACTTCGTCCGCGTAGATCAAGGTTTTATGATTCCTGCGAGAACTCCTTAATTTTCCGGGATAAAAAGGCCTATGTCCTTCTCTGGGATATAACCTGCTTCTATACCAAATATCAGACAGACAAACAGACGGACAGACTGACAGACACACTTTCGCATTTATATTAGAACACGTTAGCCCTTGCTAAGACTGCGATCTCACCTAAAGTGATGATGCAGTCTAAGATTGAAGCGGTTTAACATGTTAAGGGAATGGCAGTTATATTAAACCCATGCCCTTAATCGGTTTCTACACTGCATCGTACTGGAACACTAAATCAATTGATGGCAAGTCTTTGCCGGTAGGGTAGACTAGCCACGGCCGAAGCTTCCCACCAAGCCAGACCAGAAAAAAATCAGAAAATATAAATTGACCCTGCCTACCGGGAATCGAACCCGGGACCTCCCACGTTAAGACAACAGCGCTCAACACTGCGCCATGGAGGTCAGGCTTACGTTAAAGCACAGTTTGTAATAAAACAAATCATTATTCTTCTAAAATCTAAGTCTACCAAAATTCATCGAAAACCCTCCAAAAAAATTGCGCGAGCAAACACCTTCAATCATTCACACCTGTCTATTTAAATCGGATGATAAACCCTACCCCATTTTCCCCGCAATAATCTGACAGCGGGTTGAAGGTAGTGTACCCGGGTGGGCACATTAGGCGCTTTCTCACTTGGAAATATTATTAGGGAGGAAGTTGTAGTACCTGTTGTTTGGAGTTGTATTGGATTGGTATATTGTATCTACTTGACTTTTATTATCGATTCATTTTACTCTACTTTCTTGAGAGTAAATTACGTTAAGCACCGTACTAAAATTATTAGTGCGAAAGCGTGTCCGTCTGTCTGCTACACCTTCACGGTCCATCTGTCGCGAAGTATAAACATACTGTCGCGAAATAATTAAGGTATTTCTCTGGTAAGGATAATGGCAACATTAGTCTATGGTAGAATTACATAATATCTTTTGTCTATGACGTACCGGAAATTAGTCTCCAGGTCTTTAGTTATGGAATTTTTTCCCTTAACAGCTTCTTTTCAAAATGGTGGTTAGAGAGGGTGGTGGCACGCTGTTTTCGTTCTCTGGACGTGTGATGGAAGCCGTGATCCCCGCGTTACACGGAGTTGGTGAAATCAAAGCTAAGTACCTAGGCCTTTTTTAAGTGTATAGATATAAGAATTTCCAAGCATCTTTTTGTTGGTTAACTTATTGAGGGCGCTCTCATAAGTATTAATTAGGTGTGCCGTGGAAGGGTAAACGTTGTGTCCGATGGTCATGTGAACGCCTGTAGTGTAGTGTTATAAAGAGTGATAGTTAAGTGATGGCCGCAAGGATAGGTAGACGCAAGGGCGTATTGTAAAGCCTGTCCCTGCGGGGTTCTAATGGGGAACCGGATAAAGATGGCCGCACGGATAGGTAGACGCAACGGCGTATGGTAAAGCCTGTCCCTGCGGGTTCCAATGGGAACAGGACCAGTACTCAGAAGGAACGGTGGAAGTAAAGCATCTCATCCACAAACTCCTACAGGATTCCATTGGGAACTGAGACGATTCTGGGCCATCGTACAAAGGGACCTTTACACATCCACGGTTAGGGATATTGTAATAATAATATTGTATTAAATAATCCGCTAGGTTTTAGGGCATCACAATGGTGATGTCATAGTTAATTTAACCGTGCAGGTCACCAAGACATCGAAGGAGGCAGGAAGAGATCGGTAAGAGAATGCAGGGAGAGAAAATGGGGATAGAGCAGTGCGACGGGGCACCCTATGGCTAATGTGCAGGACTCCAATGTGATAGTGTATTCAATCGGCGACATTCTGTTCCAGTAAAACATCCTATTATCTATATTTTAGATTATGTAAAAGAGCATAATTATGTTATAGCTTTAAATGGGACTAAGAAGTTAGAGCAGATAGTTGAATAGAATGGGCTTACCGACCCATCTTTTAAACCGATTTTGATGAAATTTGATACAGGGTTAGGTTGCATCCTGGGAAAGAACAAAGGCAACGGAATAAGAAAAACAAAGAACTTAGCCGATGTCCGCGACTTCGTCCGCATGGTTTGAGGTTTTTTGGTTTCCGTGGGAACTCCGGGACTTTGATTTTCTGGGATAAAAAGTAGCCTTTGTGTTATTCCAGTTATTTATCGCTGTGCCAAATTTCATCCAGATCCGTTTAGCAGTTCTAGCGTGATTGAGTAACAAAGAAAATAATGGTTTTTGGTATAAGTAGTGGTTTTACGTAATGATCAAACACGAGAATGATAAATGAGTTATATCCATACAGAGTAAGTAAATAAGAATAGAGTACATACGGCCTTGTACAAAAAAAAAAACAAAAAGCAATTCTAGCTGTCGCTACGAAGCTTCGTACTGCGTCGTCTTTTTTTATTTTTTGCTTTAAAAAACGTTTAACATGCAACGAGGTACAATTTAAGGTGGAAATATGAATTCTACGGCGGCGTCTATCGCGATCACAAAGCGTGACCGGGGGTGATCGCTGAACCGTCGTGCACGGTGCAATACTTCGAGATTGTTATAACCAAAACAATAGCCTGGTTTGCATACGAGAATTGCGTGCGCCATGTTGTTTATATAAAAGAAATCAAAAATCATGAAACTTCAAGAATGAAAAGCTACATGTATACTAATATTATAAATGCGAAAGTCTGGAGTTAAGTTACGGAAAACAGCAATACTTAAGCAATATTACTCAAAATAACAGTTTGATGTCTAGTAGCTTGACGTTTTCAAATATGGGTTATAATTATAAAACACAAAAATCGACAATAATGAAAAAATATGGCTTTAAGCGTTGGCAGTATGGCCCCTGAACAGCGTGCAGCGCAAGATGGCGATCAGAGTCACGCGAGAATATCGCACTCCTTAATATTAATCTCGCAATTTGGTGGCCACCACTTTTCTGACCTGATTTCTGCCACTGGGCCATGTGGATATGAGAGTGCATGCCTAAACTCCAAGTTCGGGGAATTTAGATAGCAAGCGTCAACAGACACTTGACGAACTGTTTAAGTACTATTCATTTATGTAATCTAGTGAGCCAGTTTTAGCCGAAAGCAATCGAATGTAAAATTCAGATGATCGCGGTCAAGTACTGTTGTTTTATCAATAAAAAACTCAACAACCTGGCTTCCTGGCGCGTGTCTTAAAACAGCTACAAAAACTCCTTGAATTCCTAAAAAAAAACTATCATACAGAAGGATCAAAGGGTGCCACGCTTTGTAGTTTCAAAGAGGCAGCAAAAAAAAAAATCATATGCGCACAGCCTTACGACGTTTTGAAAACAAACAAAAAAATAATCGTCTCCCTCACACATACTGAGGTATTTGGGTGTTGGGGAGAGATGGAGAATCTTAAGGCCTTAAATCATCATGTGGAACGACGCGTGCGCGTTCCACTTCGTTAATGATGTGTGCAAAGTGTGAAGACACCATATTGCCACATAGCAGCTGCTTCAAAAAGCATGATATAAAATGTGAAAGTATGTTTGTATGGCTATGTCTATATTTCAAACTAGAGCAAGGCGTGCAATTTAAGTAAGTACATAAGAATTATATTAAAGATATCAGAAGTTAAACATAAATTCGTTAAATTTGGTTCCAAGTTCGAACAAAATCTAAAAGTTGTATGAAAAGAAAAATACGCGCTGAAATGAGAACCTCCTCCGTTTTGGAAGTTGCTTATAATGAATAAAGATAATGAATCGGGTGTGCAGATCTAATAAATCCTGTGATTCAACTCAAATTTTATTCCAAAAACGCACGCAGATTTTTTGAATGTCTATAATCTTCTCTTCCCCTTATTACGTAAAAATTATTGACCCAGTATAAAAAATGATCACAATTAGCTCTGATTGGCTAAAACTCGTTCGCTATTTGCCAAAATCCATGGTGGTTGCAAGAGTATTCAAAACAATTGTGACTGTAACTAGGAATGATTCAGCTTTTTGCGAAATAGGGCTAGGACTAGTTTCCATACACATTATGATAAAAATATATCTACCTGTAAATTGTGTAAATTTATTTTGTAATCAGAGGCATATTATCATTATACCTATCTCTCATACTGTGACACGGGCAGAAGAGGTGGCCCATTGACCGCACGTAGTATAAGTTTAATTTGTATTTGTATAAGTTTAGTTATACTAAGTATATAATGAATTGTAGTGTTGGTCAATAAACTTTTATTTATTTATCATACGCCATACGAAAATAATACAAAAATTCAAAAAGCTCTAACTTACTAATTAACTGCATGGAATTTCAAATACATTCCATACAAATAATTCGTGCCCACGCAGTAAATCCAAGACGGATTATGTTCAAAAAACGGCTCGTGCCAGCGTTCATCCTGTTCATTATATGAACTTTGTTTGGATGCATCAGACCGTGAACACACGTCTTGAGCTACGGCCACACTACCGTAAAATAAGGGAACGTTTTAAGTAACGGCAAGTTTATTAATATATTTGGGTTCCGTACCTCAAAAGGAAAAAATGGAACCCTTACAGGATACTTTGTTGTCCGTCCGACTGTCTTTCAAGACCCTTTTTCTCAGGAAAGCATGGAGATATCAAGCTGAAATTCATATCAAATACTCAAGTCTACAGTCCCTTGGAGCTGCAAAAAAATTAAAATAATAAACGTACGCAATAAAAAGATACAACCGTTTATGCTGCAAATTTTCGACACTCGCAAGGGAATCAAAACCTACGGGGTACTTCCCGTGAACTCAGAATCTTGAAATTACTGTAATTATTGGTACGAAGCAACGTCTTATAGCACAGATAAAGGAAAAATTGCGAAAAGCATAAATTTTAAGTAACATCATATAATGAAAACATTTAAAATAATTTTAAACGTACTACAGGTTTGTACGGAACCTTCGGTGCGCGAGTCCGACTCGCACTATGCCGGTTTTTTTTTTCAATAATGATACTTGTAGCATGACTTTATAGTCCTGACTAGTGTAGTAGACTTTCCTACCTATTGCATTATTGCAATCGATAGGAATTGAAAAAGTAAGTTCTAATAAGTCTAAGTGTATTCTCCATAGATGTAGACGTAGCTTTAGCGCAGTTTCGTGTTACATGACTAGAACAAAGGGATATCTTGCCGCCGCATTAAGATGTGCATTTTAAAAGTTGAATAGAAGCAGGCGTTACTTTGCGGAAGTCCATGATAGTGAATGAACTAGAAGTTTAATTCGCTATAATCCGCTACAGTAGACAAATCTGTGTGGTACATTGCGTGTCTTTCACCTGCAACATGCGACACCCACCACCCAGCAATTCGCACAGGCACAACACCACACCACACAAATCCTCCAAATCACTCTCAACGTACGTTTCACTCCGACACCGGAGCATCTTCAGGAGATGTTGACTCGACAATGCACGATTGTGAAGTGACTATCGTATCGCAAGTTCCGGCTTATATACCTTTTTGGCATGGCTCATACTGAAGCCCCGCCCCCTCCCCTATTACTGTATAAATTGAGTAAAGGTGAATTTGATACGTTTATTTGTTCATTTAGCAACTCAAATCCTTTATTATTGTGTTTAATTATTTCTAATTGCTCCCAAACGCACATTCGAAACCCTTTATTACATTTATGCAGGATTTTATATGAATGGTTATTGCCCACCTCATGTCCACTGTCCAAAAGATGTTTAGCGAAGTGGGACCTTTGTGGTTGATCGTTCCTATAAGCAGACATATGTTCCTTATAGCGCATCTCAAAATTGCGTCCAGTTTGACCAACATATGTGGCACCACATTCAGGACACTCAAGCTTATAAACACCCGATTTTTGATGATTCTTTAATTTATCTTTTCCATTGCAAATCCTCCGAAGTGTATTATTTGTCCGGAACGCGACATGCACATCATGTGATCTGAGCGTCTTTGCAATGCGCTCAGATATAGGTCCAAAATACGTCAAACTGGCTTTATATTTACTAATTTTATCCGATGTAGCCATGTAAAGATCTTTTCTAATTTGTGCTGACTGCTGTTTTTTAATTATATTATTAACAATATTCTGATTGTATCCATTTGAATGCGCAATTTGGTATATAACCTCTAATTCTTTCCTATAGTCCTCTTTTGACAGTGGAATGGATAATAACCTGTGTACATAGCTATGGAATGCTGCGAGTTTATGTTGCCAAGGATGACAAGACGATGCGGGTATAGTTGTGTCAGTAAATGTAGGCTTGCGATAAATTTTGAACTCATGTTTATTATTAACCCGGGATATAGTCAAGTCAAGGAAATTCAAAGATTTGCTCTGTTCTAATTCTGACTTAAACTTAATTTTTGGGTGCAATCTATTAAGTTTTTTAACGAATACATCCAGTTGTCTCACTGTCCCCGTCCAACATATGATTATATCATCTACGTATCTGTAGTAGTAGAAAATACTGTTCTCATTCACTATGTGTTTATTCTCAAAGTTATCCATGAACATTTCAGCCATTAGAGGGCTTAGAGGAGAACCCATAGCTAGCCCCTCTTTTTGATGGTAAAAATGATCATTAAATTTAAAATAATTCTGCTCCATACAAATTTGCGTTAACTCAATTAATTCTGATATTTCATTAGGGTGTAACCGTTTAATTTCTAGCAATCCCTTTAAAATTTCTAAAGTTTCACCCACTGGTACATTAGTAAATAAACCACACAAATCCTTTATTTACATTAGTAAATAAAGGATTTGTGTGGTGTGGTGTTGTGCCTGTGCGAATTGCTGGGTGGTGGGTGTCGCATGTTGCAGGTGAAAGACACGCACTGTACCACACAGATTTGTCTACTGTAGCGGATTATAGCGAATTAAACTTCTAGTTCATTCACCATTTTAAAAGTTCTTTGTTTTTTGCGTGTCTTAGCTATAGAGCTCAAGGAAGAGCTCAAACTTCAGCTTGTTTTGTTTTTCAGAAAATCTTATAAGGTCAGATCTTGGTACGCTAATCAAATCTACACAATTATGGGCTATATGAATTTATTTACGACTGTTGAATGCTTTTTATTTGAAACTATAAATGCTTATGATAACTTTTATAATTCATTCAATGGATCAATTTTCGGATCTTTAATTTAATGTGTGAATCACGAGTGCTCCCCTTTAGATGTCTGTGCGAGTGACAAAAATTTTTCAGACATTAATGCTCCAAAATTTAGAAGTTTTGGTTCTATTCGAAAAAAAAATAGTACAGAGGTTTTAATCTTTTTTATTATTACGTAAATACATATATTAAATTGTCAAAAATTTAATTACATCATTTGAAATAATATGAGGAAATGAATTCCTTTGAGTGACTGCCAAAATTAATATTACGATAAAAATACTTCGACATTTATCAAAACCAACCTTTCGCCTCAGTAAATACCCCAAAGCCGGAATGATCTATTAGACTGTTGACTTGTCGCGTTTATCGTTGTTTAAATATTTTTTTACCGAGCGAAGCGAAGGTCTCTGAGTCTACTTGAATGAATTTGCACTTGCCCGTCCGTCCGTCCGTCCGTGTGTCAGAGCCTTATAACTTCTGAATTATACTGAACTTAGTTACTTCAAATTTAATTATAATATGTAAACCGATGACCTCCAGCTGAATATGGCTTCAAAGTTATAAAAATCTTTATTTCAGGGGGGCTCTCATAGAAGCGAATGCGAAGTAAAATATTTTTTATAGCGTTAAATAGGGTTGCGGTATATCATTTTAAAAATAATTAATAAATAAAGTCCAAGCATATTTTTTAAAAAAATTCCCGTAAAATTGACGAAATGGGGGGCTTTTAAAGTGGAGATTTTCTAAGGTCCAAAGTTGACCTTAAAACTCTCAATTTTCTGAAAGGCTGAGCCTGAAACTTGATCAATCATTTGAATTATATCCTGTACTTGAACAACAAATACTAAAATTAAATATTATTAGGAAATAAATATTATTAGGAAACGAAATTATTTAATTTTTAATTAGCTTCAGTATACAGAACTTCACAATGATGTCAATAGATGGCGCTCTGTAAAAGTTTATTCGTTTCTCCAATAGCTTCTTTAGCTCTTTTGCATCTAATATTAAAAGTTAACTATTACAATATAGGGTTAAAACTTATGGAAACCGCGAAGTCTCAGTTCGGGGCGAACCACTAGTTATTCCAATTTTCGTTTCTCTCAATGTTTGGTCCGTTGAGAATAACTGTTTTAGAAGTAATTTGGCTTCAAATTTATATAAGCGAAGTAATTATTCCTCGGTTCAGGGTCAACTAGAATAATCTCCTGGGACATACTAGGTAATCTGTATTTTGATATTTTCAGACCGTTCGCGGTAGTAGTCAAAGCAAAAAGTGCACAAGAGCTTTTATACTCTTACTACTACTACTACTACTTTAGACTTCCGTTGAGTGACTCCCAAAATTATTTTAAATAAAAAAATAACAAAAGCTTTAACTGACCAACTTAAAGAAATTAATTACTAATCGCAACGCTAATTTTTAGGAGAGGCCCAAGGGCCGAAACGTCAAAAACCATCACTGGTGTCTGGTACCTAGGTACTACAAGTTAACGTAATAAAATATTTAAAATTAAATACAAAAATAAAATAAAATTAACTTACAATTTCCCTAGTGTGTATTTTGGAAGTCACTGAAAGAATAACTTTATTTTTCAGTTAAAAAAGGAAATATTATCCTTTTACGAACAACTTCAGAGTGGAGAAAGTATTTAAAATGACATAAATATTCAGACGGATGATGACGGCCAAGAGGGAAACTTTTGGCGAAACATTTAAAAAATTCAGCAGCAGTGAGACTTTAGTGACTTTTAAACACGGACTCACTTTCCTTACTTTCTTAAAACTTTAATTTTAACTTCCCTTAATAATTTTAAAGTACGAACACTACCTGCCTCGTTGGTCTTATAACAATGAACTACGAAAACGAAATATTAGATTGCAGGTTCGAGTTTTATTTTTTATTTCCCGCAAGTAAGCCCTTGACTGCAATTACACGGTACACCTGGTGGAAAGTGACAATACAGTTTAAGATGGTAAAAATACATTGTTGGCATGGTTAAGCAAAACCCATAGCCCTTAAAAAAATTTATACGGCATGGTACAGTAACGCAAAGTCGCTTGGCGGTAGAAACGTCGTGGGTGGCTGTAGGCGTAGGGTGGTTATAAGCCACAACCGAAGTACATGTACAAATTCATACAAATGGATTCAATGAATGAACGGGACATGCTATATTACAAAATTTAATTAAATTCTTTCACTTTTCGTTTAAAACATGTCATTACTTGATGTGAGTATTATATTTGATTATTATTATTTGAGTATTTTTGCCATTCAATTAAGTATATTTTCAAAAAATAAATATTTCTGAGTTTCGATTTTACTGTGATATTTGTAAATAACTGCATCCAGAACTCCAGACTCAAATTAATTTTTGTTCATAAAACAATATTTCGCTCGTATAAATTTTTCCGGATGATAACACACGAAAAAATGACAAATTTCTCAAGGCATATTTCCGTTTTGGACTGAGATTTAGGTGGGTGACAATGATTTATCATTTTTGCAGGAATTACGTACACCGGGTCGGCTGTAGACGCGTCTGGAATTTGGGATTCAATTATTTTGGAGCGCTTTACATTTACCAACGGATTTTGGAGAATCTTTCCGCTTACACGCATTTTAATTTGTTCTTGACTTGCAATTTCATACTAATATTATAAATGCGAAAGTGTGTTTGTTTGTTGGTCCTTCAATCACGTCAAAACAGAACAATGGATCGACGTGAGTATTTGCATGGTCATAGTTGAGGACCCGGAGAGTGACATAGGCTACTTTTTATCCCGGAAGATTGTGTAGTTCCCATGGGAGTTAAAACTTATTCTACTCAGAAAAAGTCGCGGGAATCAGCTAGTAATGTATAATAGATAGTACAATTCATTAACCTGTCATCAGGCAACAACTACTGAGCCTATGCCTTCGGGCAGCTTCTACCAAAGTCCACGCTGAATAACGATTGATATACTTACTTTACAAACCTTTGAGAACATTATGGAGAACTAAGACTGCAGATTATTCACCACTATCTGCTGCCCGCGACTTCGTCCGTGTGGAATAAGTTTTTAAATTCCCACGGGAACTCCTCAATTTTCCGGGATAAAAAGTAGCCTATATCTCGCTCCAGGTCTTCAACTATACCCGATGCTGCGTTGCAGCGTGTTTGAAAGACAAACCAACAAACCAATAAAACCAATAAACCAACAAACCAACAAACCAATAAACAAACAAACAAACACACTTTCGCATTTTTAATATTAGTATGAAGTAAGAAGTATGATTATATCGAGTGATATTTAGTTGCTTAGTCGCAGAATACATTAAGTTATATTCGCATGTCCGGGGATCGAAACCTCCGACGTAAGAGGGCGCAGTCTTAACCTGCTGGTTAAAGTTAAAGTTAAGTTGCTTAACAGTTAAAGTCGCAATTCTTGCAGCGTAAATAGATTTTGGTCAATAGCGGAATAATGATAACCAATCAGCCCCCCAATTGTGTAAGAATTGTCGATCAAATCGTCTAAGTTCGGTGTCAAAGTAAAATAAACCATACAATCATTGAGTAAGAGCTCAATTTCGTGTATCTATTCTTATACGTTTAGGTATGTACGATACCATAATCGTATGAAAATGGATACACGAAATTGAGCTCTATTTCAATGCCGTTATGGTTTACTTTACTTTGACGCCAAACTTTAACGACTGGATCGGCAATTCTTGCATAATCACACCTCTGAGATGCGATTATGTAAGAATTGCCGATCCAATCGTCAAAGTTCAGCGTCAAAGTAAAATAAACCATAACAATATCGAATTAGAGCTCAATTTCGTGTATCCATTCTCATACTTTTACGCATGTACGATACTATAAACGTATGAGAATGGATACACGAAATTGAGCTCTAATTCAATGATGTTACGGTTTATTTTACTTTGACGCCGAACTTTGACGATTGGATCGGCAATTCTTATACACAATCGCACCTCTGATGTGATTGCGATCGATGACATTGTGATGATTATGAATTGATTAATTTGGAATCATTGATTTTTAAAACCTCATGGGGCAACATTATTTAAATAGATTTTTTACCAAGAATCTACAGTTACAAGTTATAACATAACAAAATAAATCGTTTACATTTTACACTGCAGCTGTAATTTTTATTTAATACAGTAGTCTATTACTTATCTCACTATTTGCCAAAGAGCCAACTATAGAAGATCATACACTGACCATGGCTCAAAAGGTCAGCTTTTATTTTGCTCAAAATGATTATAAAACAAGAATCAACACGACGGATGTAGGTTCGGAAGCCCTAAAAATGTAGCGGCTGTTTTTATAAAGCTACTAATAAATGAACAAACTATTTTCCTATAATTAAAAGATAATATTGGTAAAATATCAAATAAAGAATTGATATAAATAAATAAAATAAATTGACACTCATCTCGTAATTAAAGGCGCCAGCAACAATTTGCTATATGATACTTGAGCTGCTCATATGCATTTACTGGCTGTATTTATTTATTTGATAAAATAGTAGTGGTATAAATTTAATGAATATAATTGTGTTTTTATATTACAATAGCATTACATAAAAAATATTCATTTCTTTTAGTACCAATTTGAACAGAACAATGTAGTGGATGGATCGGACGAAAATTTACGAGAATAATTGGCCAATACTACTTATAACCCTAGGGAAAAATAGGCTACCTACGGAATTTTACAAAAAAAGTCCACGCAAGTGAAAGATAAAAGCAATTAAAAATAAATAATTAATATAATCATTGTTTTAGAATTTTAGAATGAATAGAATAGAAGATATGAATTCTATACTAATATTGAAAAAATGCAAAAGTTTGGATGGATGGATAATTGTTGCTCAATCACGTCATAATCGCTGAACGGATCTGGATGAAATTTGGCGCAGAGATAGATTATACTCTGGAATACCACATAGGCTACTTTTTATACCGGAAAATTAAAGAGTTCCAGCGGGAACCTAAAAACCTCAATCCACGCGGACGAAGTCGCGGGCATCAGCTAGTATTTACATAATATTGACTCCTTCCGTCCGTCCATCACTCAGTAAATAATAAGTTACTTATCTTTATCCGTTAGTCCCTGATCAAAGCTTTACTTGCATACAAATAAGTACTGTATGTGAATATTAATTATTTTGTTAAATCATAACTGTTAATTCTTAGTAAAAACGTATTTGAATAATATTGCCACGTGAGGTTTTTTTATTCAATAGTTCCAAATTAATCAAAAATTATAATATCATCACAATATATTTATAAAAAATAGACTGATTTTTGATCAATTTTAAGATTACATTAAAATTTAATTATTCTTAAATGTAAAGTAAAGTAAAAAAATACGTCACGTAATGCAAAATCAACTACATAAATAATATTATAATACAATACTGTATTATAATATAGATCTTATTTATAAATAGCTAATTCTTCTAGTTCTTTCATTATCATGAACTTCCGCAAAGTAACGCCTGCTTCTATCCAATGAATGATTAGGTATTGCTCAGTTTATTTTTAGTCAGTCGATATTTAGGTACGTAGCTTTAAATACACCTAGTGAGAACAATTTCCATCGAACAAACTGACAGTGCACCCGCATAATTAAGACATTATCACTAAACGCCCATATATCACGCCAGTTGACAGACTAGTATCAAAATCGATTTATTCACTGTACCTACAGGTCATTGAACCCGCCTTTTATTAAAAAATCGAATGGGCATCGTCACAAACAATGTAGTTTTCATCATTTAACTGTCACTGCACTGTGACAGCCCCTTTTAGTGTCAAACTGATGCCTAGTATTGGCGTCAAAGTAAGGTTTATAATCGCTGTTTACAAGCTACGATACGATATTGCAATTTTTCTGAAAACTGCCTTGCTTACTGTTTATTTCATGTAGGATATAGGTACTTTTGTCACATAAAATATTCTGTCACTTTAACTCGATCATCAGATCTAGATCAGTATCGCAATCTACCTCAGTAAGAGCTGACAAGATACTATACTATCCTTTTCAATGAGAAAAATCAAGTTTTCAAAAATTTCAACTTTCAAGCTAATGTAGATAGATCCATTTTAATAGGTCATTTTTAAAAATGATCTGGGAAATATGACAAGTAACCGTATACAGCTTAGATAAGTACTTCGGTTTCATAATTTGTCTCTACTGTACTTTATATGTGCCTCTTAATATTGTATTGGATAACAATATGATCAAATTTTTGTTAAGACTACCAAATCCGTGTAATTATACAAGAAGTCAAGTCATTTGATAGGAAAGTATTTTCCACCGAGAAACTTAAATTTATTATGGTGGGCTCACGCTCATCCGATATTATTGTCGAACGTTATAAACAGTGAAACTAATAGCTCACACTGTAACATAATAGTAGAGTTTGAATTCGATATTTTCACCGTTTACAATCGCGAGGCAAATGCATGTCTTCGCGGTTCAAAGTTTACAGGGAAAATAAGCTACAGAGAATATCGAATTAGTTTTATCGATAAAATGTCATGTCTCATTTTATGACTGTTATGTTTTTATAAGTTGATTAGGTATATGAAGCAACCTTATTTTTATATTACCTCTGTTTTTTTTACTTTTGCAGGAGTAATATTAATACAAGTAACATACATAGTAGTTAAATATGAAATTAGTTTAATCATAAATCCTCATTTAATTCTAAACTATCTTCGAACTAAGCCCAGTTGACAGGTTTCAAATCATAGAATACTTTGCGGAAAGGAGAAGACTATTTACGGACTAGTCATTAAGTTGTTATTGTTTATCTGTAAATGAATATCTACCATCATTCTCTAATTAGTAGTCAGTAAATCCTTACTTTATTGCTCTCTGATGGAGTTAATTATTTTTAGTTAATTGGTGTTTGTTTACATTTGTTCTACATAGTATATTTTTCATAATTTCAATCTATCGCCGGCTTACAAATCTACTCTCAGAATTAGACGAGCATTAGTCCACCACGTTGACCAATTGGCTGGCTGGCGGATTGGCAGGCTTTACATACCTTTGAGAATATTACGAAGTATTCTTGGGCATGCAGGTTTCCTCACGAAGTTTTCTTTCATTATTAAATCAAGTTACATATACTTACTTGCTTAGAACATACTTATCTCAAGACATTGATAATATAATGTTCTTAATAATATTATCTGCTATCTGCGCAGTAGAAATTAAAGTGCGCAGTAAAGTGCACAAGTGTGTGCGCATACACAGGTGCACTCTCTGTTCCTTTACTCTTATTAGCATTGGACGGAAAATCAACACAACTCAAGACGTAAGAAGTGGATCAAACTCCTGACCACCCGAATAGGAGCCCGAACGTCTAAATCACAAGGCTTTCACCACTTTTTTGTTTTTACATAATCTCAAATTCTAAAAAACAAATACTGTTTTCAAACCGAAAAGAACCCATGCAATAAAAGTAAAAACACAAACTCACAATGCAAAAACACAGTCATCTTGACCAACCACCACATCGCCAGCGCACTAAACAACACAACACACTACACTGCACTATGATCCACACAACGTGTGTGGGGTTCGAACCCGTGCCACGCACTAACCGACACAGCAACTGCCGTCCGCTACCACCGAACCGTATCGGAAGTCGGTCTTGGGTATTGCACTTGGTTTTTTTTTTAATATAGGGGAAGTTTGTGGAATATTTTTTTAATTCAAAAGCTATTTGAGAAGGCAGTAAAAAACAGAAAACAGGCGACTTAAGACATATCAGATTTATCAGTACCAATTTTTTTATTGCGTCCTTAAAATTCAGATTGAGCAATGCAACCTCTTACAAGGTTATAAAATATAGAGCACTAGATGATGCCCACGACTTCGTCCGCGTGGATTAGGTTTTTTATTCCCGCGGTTAAGTAGTTCACTTAATTTTCCGGAATAAAAAGAAGCCTATGTCCTTCCCCGGGATATAAACTATCCCTATAACAATTTCATCAAATCGTTTGAAGAGATGGACCGTGAAAGCGTAGCAGACAGACAGACAGACGGATAGACCGACAGACATACAGTCAGACAGACACATTTAGTCAGATAGACGTCCACACAGATTGGGGATAAATGGAATAAAAACAGTGGACAGGGAAGGCCTTTATGAGCGATAGTGGTATTGCCATAAAGTTATGATAATAATGGTGGTGATAAGAGAATCGGTATCAAAAGTATCAAAGAAATTAAGTAAAGTTTTAATAGCAGCCATCTGACCCGGCTTCCTGTGAGAAATTTCCCGAAAATCCTGACTATAATTCAAAATCAAAATAAAATATTTTTTATTTAAGTAGACTCTTACAAGTGCTTTTGAATAGTCGAATGAATCTATCACTGGTTCGGAAAGCCTTCGATTAAGACAATAACTAGCAAAATCCAAATCCAGATCAGTAGTTCTCGCTCTAGAGTAGTAGTATAGTAGATGCATCGTTTGTTAATTACTTTGTAATAATGATGAAAAGTATAGTTATACCTAAGATTAGCGTTTTTCCGCGGCTTCGATCACGTTAGGTTCGATTTTCGTACAAATTTGAAAGCCCTATTTTTGAAAAAATTTGAATTCTGAAAACTGGGGTTGAATTTTAAAAATCCTTTCTTACCGGATACCTACGCTGTAATAGCTGTCTGTATGCCAAATTTTTGGTTTGGTGGTTTGAGCTGTGCGTTGATGATCAGTCAGTCAGTTACCATTTCCTTATATACATTTAGACTAAGGCCAGCCATACACGGACAGCTTGAAGCAGTCAGGATGGACAGCGTCAAGCTGCGACTGCATAGTGAACTACAGTCTTCTACGTACACACATTCATGGAACCGCTGGAGCAGTTGCGACTGCTTCGGGCGGTTGGCAGCAATTATCAATGGTAGCTATTGACTATGACTGCAAGACAAACTGGCCCACCATTTTAGCGAGATTTATATTTTGTAATTTTTTTTGTATCTATTTGAAATAAATAAAATAAAAATAAAATAGTGGTCCGTGTATGTCGATCACTGGCTGACTGCTCAAGCAGCCCATGTATGGCTGGCCTAAGAATTTACTTTAATTAATTCGCTCAAATCCCAGTAGTGTACGTCCCCAGCGATAAACCAAAACAAAAATAAAGCAGCGAACGGATGTGTACTGCCAATGAGGCGCGATATACAAGATGATGCTTAATTAATATTTATCGCCACTCGGCCCGACCGGAGCGATCTCCTTTACTTCCAGCTATTTGTTTCTGATATGATTAAAGTTAAAACGGTAAGATGTGTGTCCCGCTTCCTTACCCGTTGTCCTAGGTGAGCGACGAAAGCGACGCGATGCAACGTGACATACTACTCCATGGAAAACGACAAACTTATCTACGCGATAACGTAGGCTACGTAGGTCAGCTACCGATTGTTCCTGTCGCGTCGTGTCGCATTATCGCGTTTGTAGTTCACCTAGGACAACGGGTTAACAATTCAAAATTTAAAAAATTTAAAAACACGTCTGCCCTGCCAAAAACAAACTAAAAAGTTAAAAATGTAAATTAATCTAGTTAAATTAGAATCTTATTCACATTTTTATTAAATGATATTTTTTTGTGAATCACTGGATATTGAACTATAGTGTTATATATTTTTGAAATCTAAGTACTTATTATTTTCTAGATGATGATTAAATAGTGAATCTTATTTTCGAATAATTCTTTTCTACTTTAGTCTTTAACGCGGGACCATGGTCACCCCATCAATTTTTTTTTTAATTTTACTAGCCTATGCCACCCGGAATAAGCGAGGGATTCTAACGATACTTCATTTATAAAAATCGGTTCAGGCGTATAATATAAGTTATGGTGGAATATACAAACTCACATACATACATAGATATATACATGAACCCTGAAAAAACAATATACTCCTTTTTTCAGGCAGTCGTATAAAAATACAATTAGTCACCTTTATCTCAATGTCAAGAGTA
The DNA here is from genome assembly GCA_964035005.1 of Erebia palarica. Taxonomy (NCBI): domain Eukaryota; kingdom Metazoa; phylum Arthropoda; class Insecta; order Lepidoptera; family Nymphalidae; genus Erebia; species Erebia palarica. The sequence continues at coordinate 19,372,652 of OZ035989.1, forward strand.
CTTCAAAAGGTTCAAAGAGCGGCGCGGCACGCAGCTGCAAATATTATTTTTATGGGACCGCGTCGCGCAGAGCATCTCCGTACCGCGTCGCTTAAGTGGGCCCAGCTCCATAGAACCTTGTACAAAGAATACTTGCCGCTATGTGCTGCGCCACGCTGCGCCTCTGTTGTAGGGGTAGACCTACACCCTCGACCTCTTCCCACGTCATTCCAATCCTCGCGACCTCTATCAGAAACGTACGCCGCGGCGGCCTGGTTTATATTTACCGGCCACGTTTTCTCTTACCTTGACTTAATGTTTGATGGTTTGCTTGTCTCGCAAATCACGATGTAACCTAATGTTACCTGACAATCTATACTATTATTTATAGAGGTACAGTTTGTGAGTTTGTGAAATTGTAGGGGGTAATCTCTGGATCTACTGAACCGATTTTGAAAATTCTGGTACCAATAGAAAGCCACATTAATTGTGAATGTCATTGGCTGTATATTAACCCGAAAAATTAGGGAGTTCCCGTGGGAATTTAAAAGCTTATTTCACGCGGACGAAGTCGCGGGTATCTGCTAGTAATAAATAAAGTCCTCCCGGCTGAATTTCGACTACACGGATTAGCAATCTGCGTGGAAGATAATAAAGTATGTTTCTTTTCTTTTTCTCTATAGTTAACGGTGTAAAGCTAAATAGACATTTATTTATTTTATTAAGTGCACACTTGTGTACTATAACTATAAGGTAAGGTGTAAACACAGGTTCATTCCCTGTTTCTCGCAGTGCGGAAAAAAATTCGAGCGAATTTTATTATCGCGGTTTGTAATTCGTGTATACGGAGTTCGGATTTCGCGCGAATTTTATTCGCAAGTGCGTATACCTCCATATTATTACTACTGTTGCAGAATTGCGAAAAAAAAATTTGCGCTAATGTTGTTCGTAGTGCTGACGTAGCCTAACTCTCATAGCCCGATTGGACGGAAAATCCGACACGACCGGAGAGCTGATCTCTCTCCAGTCGTGTCGGATTTTCCGCAGGACCGATGGCTTTACGTGCTCTTCGGGGCACGGTGGTGAAACACAAGAATGAAGTGTAGTGTCATTTGTCAAAAGTGACACTTTTTTGTTCACAACTGTGGGGACATAGACTATGTCTACAAAACAATAATATAGGCAGGCATAGACTTTATGTCGCCACAAACTTTTTGCTAACCAAACTTATCAATGCTTACGCAGGCAGTGTTATGTTACATCAACATTTAAAAATAACATAATCCTACGTCCCGCTCCCGAGCACACCACAGGAATGTTTACCATACGGAACACGCGGACGTCCGGCGACGTTTAACTTCCGTTCCGTCACGGCTCAACGACGTCCCTTCTGATCGCCCAACCGATTATAAGAGCCGATAATAGTTGTAATGTATGCAAGATTACCGTGCATGATGGATATACAGTTATATTATTGTTTGTTTTTCTTTTGTTTAAAACTGTTTTATATTTTAGGCATATTAAAGTAATTGCTTATTATTTCTTTACAATATGTCCTAGAGAATTTAGGTATTTATAGATAACTAGCTGATGCCCAGGACTTGGAATGGGGTTTTTGGACCCCACGGCAACTCTTTAATTTTCCGGGATAAAAAAAGCCTATGTGTTATTCAAGACTATAATCTATCTCTGTACCAAATTTCATCCAAATCCGTTCAGCCGTTTTGACGTGATTGAGTAACAAACATTCTACCATCCATCCATCCAAACTTTCGCATTTATAATGCCACAACCCTCTATGGGCTCGGGCCTGCTCCAGAATATTTTGTCATTTATCTTTATCATTCGTGCTCATTATCCAGCTTCTTAAACCAATCCGTTTTGCATATTGGCTATCATAAAAAGATTATGCAAGGAGAATTTCAATTACCTACTGGCCATTATCAGGATATGACTACATAGGAAATGAAAAACTTTTATCCATTCGACAACGTCGGCCACGTGAAGGGTCAGCTACTATTTCATACTGTCGCGTAGTATCAAGTCGCATTATCGCGTTAGTCGCTGACGTACGGCAAGGCCTTACAAGACATGGAACGTGAAACAACCTATTGTCCTACGTGAGCGGCAAACGAAACACTGCGACTTGATATGACGCGACGATAAGACAGTTCACGTGGCCTACGTTGTCGCGTATACAAGTTTGTCATTCTCTATAGCGTCGCGTCGCGTCACCGCGTCGCTTCTGTCGCTCACTAGGTCAACGGGTCAAGCAGATAGAATAAGCAAGATATTCCCATTTTTTACGCCCAATAAAAATGATAATCTCGGTTTATATTTGACACAACAGTGTCGCTAGGAAATAAGGCAAAACCAAGGGAAGGATAATAAATTAGACGAAGCCTGACAGTGCTGAGTAAAGGGTCTTTGCGGCCTTAGCATTGATATACTAAATCAAAGATAATCCCTAAAGGCTAGAAGCCCTTGACTGCGATGTCATCTGACTACAGTCTGTCTATTGAAAGTGAGTATGTACGCTAAACGGCGGAAATTACGAAATAAAATTAGCAGTCATAGAGAATGCCGATTGAAGTGAAAACGTTTATTTATGTTTAATTTTTTTAAATTTTACTTAAATTTATTAAAATATCAACCTTAACACTAGGGCATTAAAGTTTAATTTCTAATGTAGTATATTTATATGTTCGTGAGCATGGCACTGTTCGCGAGCATGTCGGTTATGGTCACGCGAATCTACATTTTTACGCCCTACCAAAGAGTGCTCAACGCGCCTAAAGAAGTTTTCACTTCAAAAAAATATGCTGGGACGAGTAATGTATCCAATAGTATTTTTTTATTTTGTCTCGACAGTTGAGTTTTGTATGGTTTCAGTGTTGGTTATTATAACCTTAAACTCAGACTCAAACTCTAAAATGTATTTTTATTTAAATAAAATTTTACAAGTGCTTTTGAATTGTCGAGTGAATCTGTTACATATTGTCGACTCCCAGCTTTCACCAGACAGACTTTAGTGATAACTTGGTGAGTGATGGTTGCGGGCTGACCCGGTATGGTTGGGGTAAAACAGGATTAACTTAAGCTTTTTATGTAGGCGGATATTATCCTTCTTTTTTGTTCTATCCAAAATTTACAGATGCAAATTAAACTAAGCGGTAACTAAGCGGTTTTTATTGGTTTATTTGGGTCACAGATTTATACTATTATGTCTGTGATTTGGATAGTGATAGTTACATAATTATTCGCCGTTTTTCATAGTAGTTTTGTTTACCTGTTTAAAATAACACTTATGTTTTTGTGCTAATGTGGAATATAGATGATTAGATAGTTACATTATGTAATTATTGTTATTGCATATCTAAGTAGAAATGTTAATGTTTATCTGTGTGTGATAATAGGGAGATTTGTATTTATTATTTTTTGTTGTTGTGTGATTGTGTACCTACCTACCTACTTATTTGTTAATTTTTATTTATTTTCCTTTAGATCATAATATCATTTTTACTAGGCTTGCGAACCGAAATTGCGCGCCCTTCCACGGAGCATGGAGTTGTTAGGTTGCTGGTTGGGAACTTTTATTAATATGCTTAATAATGGAGTATCTGGATGCTTGGCGCGCAATTCCGTTTTCTTTCATTTTGTGTAGACTACAATGCTTTTAGTAAACTTAGTTTGTGGTTAGTGTATTATACCTTACTTTTGTAATTTTTTATTTTTATTTATTTTTAAGTGATCTCCGACCAAATTTGTATGCTGGTATATAGAAAAGTGCAGTTGTTTAGTTAACAGGAAAGCCTTTGGGTTTTCTTGTTGATATTTATCTATTTTTTATTTTATTTTTATATATTAGGTATATTTAAGTATATTTTATTTTTTATAGCATGATTTCAGCTGATAATATTAATGGTTCTGATTCAGATAACGATGTTTTTCTAATGGATTCGTCTGTGTCTAGTGGCAGCTTCCATAGTGCCGCCATACCACTTAATTCTGCACTGGATAACATATTTTCGGTATTTCCAAAAAATTTTAATATAGCTCATATTAATGCTCAGAGCATACCTGCTCATTATTCAGATTTTTTGACTTCATTTGATTCCAAAAATATTCACGCTGTTTTAATTTCAGAGTCATTTCTAAAACCTTCTCTCCCTTCATCTTCTTATAATTTGCCTGGCTATCATCTTAATAGAAATGATCGAACAGGTAAAGGTGGGGGTGGTGTGGCAATATACCTGCGAAGTCATATTCCTTTTCGTATTCTAGATAAATCCCCGTCTTTATACTATGAATCCTCGGAACACTTATTTATTGAGGTGCTGTTTGGTCGGAAAAAGGTCCTTCTTGGGGTTTATTATAGCCCATCTCTCCATATCAGTTATTTTGATTCATTTGAAAGGTTACTTGAAGAATACTCCTCCTCGGTTGATCAAACTATAATTATGGGTGATTTTAATACATGTATTATCAAAAATGACCATCGAGCCAAGCGTTTGCTGAGTATTATTGATGGTTCAAATCTAAAACTGTTACCAACAAATGCTACCCATTTTTTTCCTAATTGTCTTCCTTCCCAGTTAGATCTCATGATGGTTTCTTCTGCTAGCCTTGTGGATGCTCATGGGCAGCTGCCGGCTGATGCGTTCTCGTACCATGATTTGATATATATGTCTTATAAAATTCGACCTCCTAAAGTGAAACCTAGCATTGTTATGCGTCGGAGTTTTCGAAATTTTGATAATGACAAATTCATGGAGGATCTAAATAACATTGATTGGCAAGCTGTTTTTGATGCTCCTACAGCAGACGACAAGCTCAATATTTTTAATACTCTTTTAACGGATCTATTTGATGTTCATGCACCACTTCGACTCATCAAAGTTAAACACCTTCCTGCTCCATGGCTTACCAGTAGTATCAAAGTGCTTATGTCTAAACGGAATGCGGCAAAAGGTAAATATAAGTTGAATCCAACTGACGCTAATCTTGTGAAGTACAACAAAATTGCGTAATCGCTGTAGCAGGATGTGTCGTGATGCACAGCGTCAGTACATTCATTCGTCAGTTGATCACAATGATTCTGGGAAAACCTGGCGATTTCTTGCATCCTTAGGCATTGGGCGGCAGCGTCAAGTAGTTTCGAACACTGCTGACTTAGATGCTCTTAATAATAACTTTGCTAGTGCCCGTCCTTTTGATGTGCTTACTAAACAAGGAACGCTTAGTTATCTAAACTCCATTCCAGTGCATGGTGGGCCTGAGTTCCAGTTCAATTCTACAACTGCAGCTGAGGTTCGATAACATGTTCTTGCAATAAAATCTGATGCTGTTGGTAGTGATGGGGTAAGCAGGAAGATGATTATTCTTGCAATTGATGGTATCATTCCAATATTATGTCATATTTTAAATTTTTCACTTACCTCTGGTGCTTTTCCTATTGCTTGGACTAAAGCTTATATTATTCCTGTTCCTAAAGTTCAAAATCCTTTAATACCTTCTCATTTTCGGCCTATTTCCATCCTCCCTTTCTTATCCAAGGTGCTTGAGCGTATTGTGCATCAACAATTAAGCATCTATCTAACTAGGTATAATATTTTGACAAGTTTTCAATCAGGCTTTCGGCGGGGTCATAGCACAGCAACAGCTCTTATCAAGGTCTGTGACGATATTCGTTATGCGGTTGATAATAAGCTCCTTACAGTAGTTGTATTGCTAGACTTCAGTAATGCTTTTATTACTGTAGACTTTGATTTGCTCTTAGCTATCTTAAAGACTATTAATATGTCGCCTAGTGTCATCAGCTGGTTTCGGTCTTATCTCTGTGGTCGTCTGCAGTGTGTTCGGTTAGGTGATAAGTTTTCTTCATTTGTGTCTTTAGGAGCTGGTGTTCCGCAAGGTGGTGTTCTTTCTCCTCTTCTTTTCTCCATTTATATCAACTCTGTTACCTCAGTTATTTCTTCTTCTTATCATTTGTATGCGGATGACCTGCAGATTTATGCATCGGCAACCATTGATGATCTAGCTGTTGCTATTGATACTGTCAATGCGGATTTAAATAAAATTAGTGCTTGGTGTCGTTCTTATGGTCTTTTGATAAATCCAAATAAGTCTCAGGTAACTATTATTGGCAGCAATTATTACATCTCCTTACTTTCCCATAATAGTGTACCACCTGTTCTCTTAGATGGCAAAGTCATACCCTTAAGTAGTGTGGTTAAGGATCTTGGCCTTATCCTAGACAATTCTTTGTCTTGGGTTCCACAAGTAACAGAGCTAAGTCGAAAGATATTTGCTGCTCTTGGGTATTTAAGACGGTGGAAACATTTCTTGCCCATAAAGACTAAAATACTTTTAGCAAATACTCTTCTTTTACCCATTTTGGACTATGCTGATGTTAGTTATTTGGATTTATCAGAGACCATGCTTAACAAATTGGATAGATTGCTGAATGTATGTATTCGCTTCATTTATGGTCTGCGCAAATACGATCATGTGTCTGAGTTTCGGGCTCAGTTGAAGTGGCTGCCAATTCGATCCCGTAGAAACTTACACGCTCTTTCGCTCCTATACACTATTTTATACCATCCTCAAACGCCACCCTATTTGAAAGAGCGATTCACCTTTCTTGGCAGCAATGACATACATATTTATTTGCGGTCTAGGGATGACAACAAGTTGGAAATACCTTTGAGTCGGACTGAGTTGTATGCAAATTCCTTTACAGTAAAGACTGTTAAGCTATGGAATGCATTGCCAAGTGACATTAGACAATCAAAATCTTTGAGTATTTTTAAGGATCGTTTGAAGGAATTTTATCTTGCTAATAATATGCTGTAAATTATTTATGTATTTGTTTACTTTTTGATGTGTAGGTCTAAAATATTTATATATACACTATTATATTTAATTGTATTGGTATATATTTTAGTATTTTTTATTCGTGTAATTGTTTATGTATTATTAGAATGTATAGTTTATGTAGTATATTGTATGTATTGTTGTTGCACTATCCCGCTTCGTTGCATTTGTTTCCTTATTTAAAGGTTGTCTGGAGGAGATCACTTTTAGTGATAAGACCGCCTTTGCGCACTTATTTATGTTTGCTTTTTCACTGTTTTTGTTTCTTTTTTTAATGTTTTGTGTGGCAATAAAGTATTTATCTATCTATCTATCTATCTAAGCGGTCTTATGTGTTTTCTTGAAAGCTTTATATTTTCTCTATCTTTGGTTTTTAATATCAATGCGGCTTTAGTTAAATTACGGTCATCCATATACTGCGGCGCACGTTTTTTGTTTTGTAAGTCAGTGGTAAAAACGTTTTGAATAGTTGATAGTGTTAGCCGCGCGGGTTTTTCTTTATTTTATCTTTTTATTCGGTACACCAGCACTTTGGCCTATATCAACGTTTTATTTTTTATATTATGAATACGTCAACACAGGTAAATTCATTTTAGAAAGAGGCTCATAACAAAAATCATACCTAATATTTTTACGACCACCGTAACGTATTATATAGCTTGGTTTTATATTTGGTAACTATAGTATTTTATAGACAATGCCTATAGAAGACTACAATGGAACTATAATCATGTTAGTTTACGTTATGTGATATTTAAACTAATTGATTTTCGTTGATGTTAACACTTAGTACACTAATTAATAATTTTGCGTGTCGGAGTAAAATATGCTCAGGGCGTATTTGCGACAGATTCGATTACCTTTTTAGAATGTTTATTAGTTAGATAAAATATTATCATCATAATATTATTCGCATTTTGATTATGAACGTGGCTGTTTTAATGAATTATTCAAAATCCTAAATTCATGCTATGATCAATAACGCACAATGCTATTCAATAGTTATATTGCTGAAAGTATATAGTAGGTACCTGACTATATTTATGACTTATTATATTAAACGTTCGTAATCCGGCCCACTTCTGAGCAAGAATCTCCACTCAGAAAGGGAAAGCTTTAGGTCGTAATATTAAGTCAACCACGCTGGTCAAGTGGAATTGGCAGACATACGCCTTTGAGAACATTATGGACCACTTTCAGACATGTTTTCCTTCGTCGTTTTCATTGCATAAAAAGCACATGTGGATCGAATGCTAGATCGTATAGCAGGCAGAGGTCTTAACCACTTTTTCCGCTATAGAAACTCTAGGAGGTTCAGGAATGTCATTCCGAACCAGTGCTAGATTCATTCGACGATTCGAAAGCAGTAATAAGTTTATTTAAAATATGAGTTTGAGTTTGACCTCAAATAGTCATCAGCATCAGGGACCTTTTTCCTAGTTCAGGACTTAAATAGTTATTTAATAGTTTTACAACTTCTAAATTGTAAGAGTAAAGTACATACATACACTTGGTTAGTGCACTCACATAATAAAGAGCTCGATTGTTTAGCACAATAAACCCGTTCTGTTACGCTTTCTTGATCTACACATACACCGTCGGGCTCCGGTCGTAGATTCGCTGAATACACTGTTGGCCAAGTGAATAGATCAATCCTTGCTGGTTCTTTTCGGTAGGCGTGGCATTTTGAGCCAGTGGTAGATTCACTTGGCAATTTAAAAGCACTTGTTAAGGCTTTAAGAGATGACAAACTGCCTCAGTATTAGGATGTTTAAGTCAAATTGTCTTAATAACTGATAGTTGAATCCGTAAAGAAAAAATATGTAACGGAAGATAAAGGCTAAATAAACATTTCTACTGTAAAAAAAAATTACTTTTTTCAAACCCTCTTTCAGAAAAAAATCGCCAAAGAGTATCTACTTTTGTCATACTTTGAAAATGTTCTGCAAAACGGCACAAGCTTTTTAATTAGTTCTTGCACACAAAAATAGGTCTTAAAAATTACAATATTTTTAACGGAGAGTTTTATTTTTACTCCCTATAACATTCGTGTAAAGTAATTTTCCCCCGAAATTTAAGTATATTAGTGAGAACGTGGCTGCTCCGTCGCCCTGTAAACACCCGCGAGCCCTTCGGCAGTCCGTTTCGGGACATTGTCGAAGGTGGACTGCACGTCGGTGTAGGAGCGAATTTTTTAAAGTTAATTTTCGATTTTGAAGGGTTTATACTCATTTGTACATATTTAAAATTTTAGAAATACTTAGTTCAGTATTTATCTGTAAATTAGTAGGTGTAAATATATTTTTTTTAAGAATTTAACTTTTTAAGTGTGCAGAGTAGGTGCAAAGACTAAATAAGGTTCTGTAGTGACAAGTGATTGTAAAAATTCAAATCAAGATGATTTTGATGAGGAACAACCTACCTGCACTCGCAACTTAAATTTTGATTGTTTTTAAAGCTAATAAGCTTTAATTTGATTTTTTTTCCTCCGACCCGACGGAATAGATTATAATATCGTTAATGCAAAATTACTTACTAATAATATTAATGCTGCTAATAACTAAAATACATACTAATAATAATTATAATGTATGCGTAAGTGTGTCTTTCTGTCTGTCTTTCTCAGATGTAAATGTGCCATTTTTGAATTGTTACAACTTTTGTTTTAGTAATTCGATTATGCTACCGAGACAAAATCATTTTGTCTGCGACTGAGAGACTGCGGAAAAGCAAGCATTATAATTTCAGCGTATATAATATGTATGTATGTATGTATGTATGTATGTATGTATGTATGTATGTATGTATGTATGTATGTATGTATGTATGTATGTATGTATGTATGTATGTATGTATGTATGTATGTATGTATGTATGTATGTATGTATGTATGTATGTATGTATGTATGTATGTATGTATGAAAAGAACAAACATGAAAACTTAAAATGTAGGTACAATAAGGCGGTCTTATCGCTAACCAGCGATCTCTTCCAGACAACCTTATCGTTAATATCATAATATGGAATCGAAATTCGTGATGACAAGCTGGGAACACCTGCACTCCTATTCTCTAACTCCGTGGCTATCATCATATATTAATTACCATATATTTTATATTCATCAAAATACATTACATAGTCATGGAAACATAATAACAACATGAATTTCAAAATGGCGCTAACTTTGTTAAATTTTGGTAACAGTTTCCTGTTTTGTGACCCCCTAGGTCTAGGATGTGCACAACGAGATTATCTCGCGACGAGAGAGAGAGATATTGTCGTTGCCGGCAAATTTTTCATTTACCCTAACATGCACAAAATGCAGTATATTACAAGAAAAAAGTAGTCGACATGTAAAGGCTCGTAGAGAAAAATACCACAGATTAGAAATATTACTTTTATCTCTACTTTTGACGTAACGAGACAAGTAACCATGTTAGCTTCGGTAGACAGAGAGAGATAACGGGTAGACATAATTTTACTCGTAGTGCGTATGCTATTTTGAACGAAATCGGTCAATTAACAAAGAATTTCAAAATGGCACCGACTTTTTTAAATTTTGGTAACAGTTTCCTGTTTTGTGATCCCAGAAAGCCGTAAATATCAATTTTGAACGAAATCGGTTATTTAACAAAGAATTTCAAAATGGCGCTGACTTTTTTTTAAGTGACTCTGTGCTCAGAGCTGCGCATGACGTAGTACTGCACATAAATTTTCATACCACAGGCTCATACATATGAAAATTGATTCTAAAGGAGTAAACTCACAAAAAAACTACGCACCTCCGGCAAAGTGGGGTTTATTGTGTGCAGTTAGTACCTGATTCTCTATCTCCTCTCCCTGTACCCCACTCATCCCTCGGTGGAGGTAGCACGTTTCAAAACTTTTAGCTTGATGTCAACTATCGATAGTTCTGCAACACTAACTTGAACTACCTACATTTTAGCATTGATCCAATACGAAATATTACTTGTACCTATACCTAAATCTGTGCCTACTACAAGCGCAAACAATATTTAGTATCGGATACGATATCGAACATTTCATGGCAAGGTCTCAAGGTAAAGCTAAAGGTAGGTATTAAAGAAAGTTTACGTATTTGTGACCTATGATATTTATGCGCAAACATAAATATAGGCATTATCCCATAAAATAGCACTTGTTCCCTCTGCAGTCTATAGTCTTTGGCCTAGTTTGCGTAGTTCCGGGCGTGGCCGCTATACGGCATTACCGTCGGCAAAAGTCCCGCTGGTCTGCGTTTCGTCAAGGTCATTCGGCCTTCTTAACCCCTTAAAGTTTATTTGAATAAAAATAATTTGAATTTCAAAAGGTACAATATTATTATTTACTAGCAGACTTGCCCGCGACTTCGTCTGCGTGAAATAAGTTTTTAAATTCCCACTGGAACTCCCTAATTTTTCGGGATAATATATGACCGACAAAGCACCCTACTTAGGGCTACACACCAACACCTGTCAAACACAGCGTCTTCGCCGGCGAAGACGACGACCCCGATATCTTACGTCACCCGGACGTGGTCTTAACCCACGGCCTCGGGGGCGTGGCTTTCTATTGGTACTAGAGTTTTCAAAATCGGTTCGGTAGATCTAGTGATTACCCCCTACAACGTCACAAACTCATAAACTTTACCTCTTTATAATATTAGTATAGATTTATAATAACTAGAACGGCACAGGGCAATTACACTTATTATAACGATAGCGAACTAAAATAGGATTTACTTTTATTTTTACGCCTTTTGCTTTATCATGTTTTAAACCTACATTGATAAGTATTTTATGACTTTTGCTGGTAAGTTTCCGTTAATATGTTTTCTTTAATTCCCTTGGTATTTCTTCATGCTTTTGTAGTGGGTAGGTCATGCTTGTCATAGGGACGAGGAGCTTGACTGCTGGAGCCGAAAAGTCCTAGAGTGACGGCTTCGTAATAGAAAAAGTAGCGTGCGTCAAAACTTGCACGATTGATTGATTAAAATGGGTGATGCACTATGGCTAGATAAAGAAATGTGAGCAAAGGCGTAACTTGGCACTCATAATGTTATTATCAGTCACAAGATTATAACATAAAGTTTTTTGTAAGATGAACCTAAAGCTTTTTTGAGGTAGAAAGCAGCCTAGGAACCAAATTATTTGGAGTTCACATAAAAAAGTAATGCAATCAAAAAATGAAGTGGCCCTTTAATTTGTCCTGTGCTGTATCGTCGGTTGCAGGGTTGGCGTCAGACACCGTGACTAACTGTTATGCCCTGATAAAGTTTTTTCAACTTTTTCTCAATTGTGTGGGGTATAGTTACTGTACGAGAATAATATTACTGCAGTTTTTGGGATCTAGTTTTTAAATTAGTACTTGTTACTTCTTATGAATCTAATAAATGCCTGGTGAGGCTTCAAGTGGCCTAGACAAGTCAAGGGGAAAATGATGTAAAAGGTGTGTGCAGTTTGCCAATTCACACTTGGCAAGCGTGGTGGACTATGATCTTAGCCACACTTGGTGATCCAAAATGGGCCGGTGCTGGGTAGATGATGATGAATACGTCTCATCGTCGAATAAAAAGAAAGTAACACTTCAAATCTTTATTTTCGTGTAACTTTTGTGTTGCCATCGTTATCGGAGTGTTTCTCTTTTTCGAATTCCAAAAGGCGCCGAAGTAGGAACGTACCAATTCCATTGTTTGTTTCGATACGGGCCTTATCGACGAGCACTTCGTTAAAAATGTATACCGCGTTACAATCCCACCTTTTCAATACGGCTTTCAGCTAAATAATTGACTCGAAGACGTCAATGAGGAACGTAAATAAAAACAGGTTTATGAAAAAAAAATGTAAGTAAATAAAAATAGCGTTTTTATTTAACGTTTTATAGAAGCACTAGCTTATTCCTGCGGCTTCAATCACGTTAGGTTAGATTTTCATATTAACACTCTATTGATGTGAGATTATGACTCTAAACGACGACTTCCCTGACGTAAGTGCGTCGTAAGTGTGTCTTATGAGCCGGAGGCCCGGGGTTCGTTCCAGTGTCAATTTGGGAGTTGATTCTGATCTGAATTTTCTCTCGTCTGATCTGGCTTCAACCTTGGCTAGTTATCACCCTACCGGTAAAGACGTGCCACCAAGGGATTTAGTGTTCCGGTACGATGCCGTGTAGAAACCGATTAAATGTACTTATAGGCTTAATATAACTGTCATACCCCTAACTGGTTAGCCAGTGTTGCGAGTTGGAGCAGAATTTATACACACATCCTCGGTGTTAAAAATGGTATGTATTAACGGATTACTCCTAACCATATATACTAAGAAATTATAATATGTACATTGAAGTGGGGCAAAACCTTGTAATTATCATGTAGTGCTAACTAAAATAATGCTTATTTATACTACATGACAAAGTGCGAGCTAAATATAATTAAATTGTCATAAATAAATTTGCAATCTAGATATCTATGGTGACGTGTTGGTATGTGCCATAGCCCGCTACCATCTTAGACTGCGTAGTCACCTACCACATAAAAAATATATACGCTTAAGAAGTGAATCTATATCACATTAGGTACAGACATCATTAGGGCACATAATGCAACAAGATGATGAAACATGACGTCACAGCTTCATTATCAGACAAGGTACAGAAAAAGGTTCTCAAAGGCATCCTATTATCCTTTAGTGCTTAAAAAAGGGATTTGCTAATGACGATGATATCTCGATGACTAGAAACCTCATATAAGCCTCTGATTACCAATTAGGGTTCTCATTAAAACCCGTATTAATTGCAAGGGAGACGTAGTATCGTCATTAACTCCATATGGATGGATGATTAAGTACCTCTATAGGATTGTGTTTAAAGATTGCTCTAAATTTAATTTTCACATTTTGGGCTATTTAGTATTGCGTGTTTGAAAATAACTCTTTTATCAATCTTTAAAACTGGCGCTTAGCGGGAGCTTTTATAAAATACTAGATGATGCCCGCGACTTCGTCCGCGTGAATTAAGTGTTTTTCATTCCCGCGGGAACTCTTGAATTTTCCGGGATAAAAAGAGGCCTATGTCTTCCCCGGGATACAACCCGGTCCTATACGAAATTTTATCAAAATCGGTTGAACCGATTTTTTAATGATTCCCGCGGGAAATAAATTTAATTAAAATCGGTTGAACAGATGGGCCGTGAAAGCATAGCAGACAGACAGACAGACAGACAAATGCATCAGTATGGATTAATTTCTGATTTCATAAATATACGACGCATTATTTAAAATGGTAATTATTTAATCTAAGACTCTCTGTTTAATGATCAATCGTGTTTATCGACAGAATTGTTGTTTATAAAGCTACACTGTGTGCAATTGTGGGATATAACTTCGTATCGAAACCATAATATTGCTAACTTTAACACGCAAGCTTTGTGTCCGTTTTGTTTTCCATTTGCAAACACTGTGACAGTATAATGACTGTTTAGTTTGAGTTCTGTGTACAGTTTGTGACAAAATTTCAAGTGTAGAATAGTTTGATGAGCGCTGCATTAGGGTTAAGTAAGGAAAATAAAGTTATTAGAAAAGGTATTATGGATAAGGGCAAACCTCAATCGTATTTTTTTCGTAATTCTGACGGAAAATCAAATTAATTGCCCTAGCAACTTTTTCTTATTTTTTCACGATTTTGACTTTTCTAAATTCTATTTTGTCAACCTTTTTTTTGGATTTTAACTTGAGATATATTTAATTCTCTCTAGGTCCTTTCATTTACCTAGGTACTGAATAAAAATTTTACAAAACCCAAAACTCCTTTGTAGTGAGGTATTTTATGCTCTTTAGTCCTTTACAACCTTTGTTCTTTTATCTAGACTGGTGAGCTATTTCACTTTGTGTTTAAGCTATGAGATAGATAGTGCTACTCGCACACCACATACACGTCCCTTGTACCCGCTAGAAATGCAACTTTTACTACCAACATTTCCTTTAACCGCTAATTAATTGATTACATAAGAGGAGAAGTATAATTCTATTCAGAAATTTATAATTTTTAATCATCTAAGATTTATTTTGGTGGAGATCTTTGGTTGGGACTAGAACATGGACTTTTTCGGAAAAGCCGTGCCTCCAAGTAATTTAGCTCTTTTAGACGCGACATCATAGCATAGAAATATAAATTCTAGAATCTCACCATCAGTTGAGGTCACAGTCAAGGGCTTTACTTGTCAAGGGTTTCAAAAATATGCATTTTTTCGGGGGGCGTGCGGCATTTTATAATATGCGATTAACCTAAAGTAGGCAATTATGAATGCACATGGGCATTATACTCCTGAGTTCAGCCCAGTTCAGTCGAGTTCAGCCCGAAATCACTTCGCACAAAGATCCAAAGCCGAAATCTGATCAAATATTCAATAGGGCGGGATCAATCAACTGGAACGGAACGGAATGGAGTGAGTTGGCTTAGTTCGGTTAGTCGGTGAAATTAGGGCAGTGTATACTTTGTTAATTACTCTGTGTTACTATATACCTAGTACTTTATATCTTTGTCTATAAAAAAATATATGTTTTCCTGACTGCATTGCGATTTGCATTGGAAAGCACAGCGTTGAGACGTTTTGACAGAGTCCCCTTTACTATTAGATGGTTGCAGCGAGCCTTGTAAAGGTCTAGCCCCATTACCCGAGACACATTAAGACAACAGCACTCAATACTGCTCCAGGGAGGTCACAACTCTCCCGGAGTTGAGAAGTTAGTAGTGTACTAAACTTAAGAGTTTTTTTCGAGATGAGCTTGCGCTTGACGACAATCACGCTTAGTGCAAAGCAATGATTAGGTCTAGTTCGGAACGCGCTTGCTAAGAAGATGCCTATTCACTTTTGCCTTGAAAGTTATCTAAGTTATCCGTGGCAGGAAGCACGTGCGCTGGGAGTTTCTCGAAAATACAAAAATTATTCCAGCAAACCACAAAGATAGAAAGATAGAAATACGTAGAGATCGGTTGGCCGAAATGGAATTAAATATTTATGGCGTGTGAGATCAATCCGCCGGAATTGAGCGAGAGAATTTAGTTTAGTGCTAAACGGCTAAATTAGACCATTGAACTGGATAGCTGTTCAATAACACTGAATGATTTAGTTCTAAATTTTCTATATGCAGGATTAATAAACTATATGAGCCGGCTAATAAAATACTAATAAAAATAATAATTAAATTATCAATTCAAAACATTTATTTTCTGTTGAATTCAGACCATTTGAAGAGTTCGATCATGTTCATCTGTAAAAAAGGAGTTAAATATGATTTTTAATATGAAAAAACGTTGGCAAGCCTATAGGGACGGACGTATACGTCCGTCTGTCAGAGCCGTATAACTTCTGAATTACTGAACGTAATTACTTCAAATTTAAATATAATATGTAAACCGATGGCTTCCAGCCAAATATGGCATACACAGTTATAAAAATCTTTATTTCAGGGGGCTCTCATAGATGCGAATGTGAAGTAAAATATTTTTTATAGCGTTAATAGGGTTACGGTATATCATTTTAAAGATAATTAGGAATAGAGTCTAAAAAAATTCATGCAAGTTCCAAATGAGAGTACAAATATATTAAAAGTGTCTCGTAAATACCTACTTCTGGATTGTCTCTAACACTAAGTACTTGAATTGTCTTGACCAAATGATTACGACTTATTTTCGAAAACCAAGAAAAGAAGAAGACTTTTAATTTGAGCTAGTAGGTAGTTTGATTATCTTGAAAACATTGAAAATATAATTTATTCCGCTTACGTCATCTGCTGATCCTATCTGCTTGTCTAATCCAATGGCTACTGAATTCACTGTAAGAGAAGTAAAATAAATTAGTAGGTACAATGTAGGTGTGTAACAATGTTGCGCCTTACAATGTACATTGTGAGGCGCAATAAAAACAAAAAGGGTATAACCTAAAGGAGTTGGAGATTTTTAAGTTTGTAACTCTCCAACTCCTTTAGGTCTCGCTCAAATCGTCAGATTATTTGAATGTACACTTTTCAGCATGTAATTAACTCACTCTATCTTAATCTGACACACTCGAGTATTTCCGGTGATCGATTTTATTTATTTACTATTCTAATCTGCTGTCCTAGACAGACCCTCCAATATACAGGGCTCATATATGGTGAAGATTACTCTACAGGGTCCAAAGAATCCCCCTTTATATTAATCTGCCGCGCATGGAGTCAATCCAAAAATCCCCTCTTGGGCTCCCCTACTATTATGTCGTTCCTAGGACAACGGGTAAATATCTATCTAACAGATAAAAAAAGCCATTCGTACGTTTGACTAATGCATTTATTATTTATTAACATACCTAAACGTGCTCTTTTAACTTTTAGTAGGCTTCAACGTTTTCTTAGCAGATGTCGTTTTAAGAAGGACTCTTCTTAAATTAATCTTTTAAAAAAATCGGTTCAGTTTTAAAGGAGTAAACAGGAAAATACGAGAGTAAGAATTCGACTGCTTTGCATAGGTATTGTCGGTCCAAGCGGCAGTTGTCCCTGTCGGGTGTTATGGAGTTATATTCAAGGAGCAGCGCGACGGCAATATAATTGTTCAATACCTATTCAAAAAGTTTTCCGTTGATACCATTATCTCTTAATACCTCCAACATACCTACATTAGTATCAGCTACCTCGTGAAATGTTAATGTATAGCTCGTATCACTAAACCGACATAATATGCTGAGAAAACGTCAAAGTCTACTAAAAGTTAAATAGTCCATTCATTTTAGATTTTATCGCGGCAAAGTTTATATTTTTTTGAAACCACTGTGGTTATATATCTAGGAGCGAGTACATTAAAAACACAACTCTTCCCCCCGACGTTCATAACATTTATTATGATTTATGATTCAATTTGGTTAAGAGTTTAACGATAGCAATCGTGGCCGGATCAAATAAATATTGTCTTTAAATTAAGCCAGTTCTTATCTATTTACTCGTGCAAGTTCAATTGAGAGTATAAATATATTAAAAATGTTTTATTAATACCTACTTATTATGATTGTTGCTTAGAGTCATATGTAATTATTTAGTTGTGATATATATGTTACAGTTACAACAAGTCATAATTAAAAAAATTAAAAAACACGACTGCCCTGCCAAAAACGAACTAAAAAGTTTTAAATCGAAATTAATCTAGTTAAATAAAATCTTATTCACATGTTTAAAAAATGATATTTTTTTGGTGAATCACTGGATATTGAACTATAGTGTTATATATTTTTGGAATCTACTCATCATTTTCTAGATGATGATTATATTATAGTTAATCTTATTTTCGAATATTTTTTTTCAACTTTAGTCTTCAATAAGCGATCATGGTCACCCTATCAATATTTTAAAAAAATTTTACTAGACTATGTCACCCGGAATAAGCTAGGAATTTTAACGATACCTCATTTATCAAAATCGGTTCAGGCGTATAGAAGTTATGGTGGAATATACAAACTCACATACATAAATACATACATACATACATACATACATACATGAACCCTGAAAACAATATAATCCTTTTTTCAGGCAGTCGTATAAAAAAGACGTTTAGAACATTAATACAAATATATCTTAATCTCTTTATGAAATTCTTTATTGACCGAGCGAAGCGAAGGTCTCTGAGTCTACTTGAGTGAATTTGCACTTGTCCGTCCGTCGTAAGGTTGCTAACCATGCTTTATAAAAACGTATCCTACTTTATTTTTGGTAATTTTACTTTTGCATACAAATAAATTAGTGAAATTACAAATAAAGTATGTGATATTTTCACATACTTTATTTGTATACAAAAGTATTATTTATTTTCAACCTTTACTGTGATGCGTAAAACAAAATATTCATTATGGGTCCTTAATTATTTAACGGTACACGTAAGTTAAAACAGATGATGGAAACGATTTATAATTACTGAACGAAATGTTAGATGTCAGATGTGGTGTTATGAATGTGCCAGGACAGGTCAGGACAATCTGACACAGAAACATAAAATTTGAGAAATACTTTTTTTTCTTCCAAATACTTAATTTTTTCCTATTCAATCCACAAAATGGTTTGGACAGGAAAAAAATAAAGTAAAGTAAAGTAAAGTAAAGTAGGTATTACTAATGCAAACTGATTATTATCGCCACCTTGCGTTGAATAGTACCTAGTACTGATATTTAAGCTATAAAATAACACACAGATATCAAGTTGGCGCATGTTGTTTTTATCCAAGTATAATTATTATTTATACACTGAAACTGTCTTATGAATACCGCGAGGTCTCAGTTTGGGGTGAACCACTAGTTTTATTTATTATATTTTTTTCTATATATAATATATATAATCCAATAATCCGAACATTCCAATAATTCGGCACCCTCTTGTTTTTAATAGAGCCAGATTAGTGAGATTCTTCTGTAGTAAGAAGCGAAGCCGGCGCTGTAAAGTGGGGCTGTGTCAGTTAGCTACAATATTCATTAATAAAAATTATTAATACGTACCAGTTTATGATTGTCGCACGATCGCCAATTTCGTATATTTAGATGATACCGGAACGGGATGAAGTTAGGGACCACGAGAAAAAATAAAAATAAAAATAAGAATGTTATATTACCTAAAATTGCTTTATAAGAACATTTTATTTAATATCATACTCGTTCAACCCAATGGTCAAAATATTCCTTACTAGAGTAGCGACTTCTTTCGCGTTTAATAAGTATTTTGAACTAGATGGTGCCCACGACTTCATTCTCCTTAATTTTCCAGTCATTCTCTTGATCCTCAACTATACCCATGCCAAAAAACATGTCAATCCGTTGCTCCGTTGCGGCGTGATTGAAGGACAAAAACACACTTTCTCATTTATAATATTAGTATGATTCTAGCTCCTTATCTTTCTGACATAAAATTTTCCTATGCCATTCTCCAGTACCTCAACTATACCCAAGCAAAGATCACGTCGATCCGTTGCTCTGTTGCGGATAAAGGACAATTCAACAAACAAACACACTTTCGAATTTAATATAATATTAAGTATTAACCCTGACCCACTGTTTCATTGTTATGAATAGAAATAGCTATAACCTTCAGCAATGAGTAAAACTAGGTATGCAACGATGAGACTACGAGATTTATAAGGTAAATAAATAAATATCTGATATAATAATAACTTACTAACTATTTCGGAGTTCCCCATAACTACGTAGAATGCAAAAAAAATAGCAACGATGTACAATTTCGCAAACATTTTAAATAATGGTATATATCAAAACATACTGAATTATATCGTGTATCCTTTCTATATTTATACTCATTACATTGATGACCAATTAAAATACTCGTGACCACGTTTCAGAATTAAGTATTTATTACTTATTATAATTTTTATTATGAATGTAAGACATAATATGATAAGTACTAATAGTCGTCAGCGTACAATTTCTGATTTCCCATGAGTTTATCATATCTTCCCGCTGCAAAAGGTATATTTAAAGGTTGGATACACAGGTTTTTTATTATTTAAAACAAATACCTTAAATGTCTCTAGCTTCAAAAACATAGGACTTTTACACAAACTTAAAACCCCCATTTCGCTCTCTTTAGGGTGGATTTTTGTGAATTGCTTATTTATTTTCATGTCTCTAACTTCAAAAACATAGGACTTTCATACAAACTTCCAACCCACATTTTACCCCCAAAAACGGTAAATAGGGGTCGAAAGTTTACTAGCAAAATCCGTAATTTTTCAAGTAGTATTTTTAAAAATTTATACTACGGAGACGAAGTCGCGCCACAAATGTATGAGATTTTTTTATCAGAAGAATATCAGTTATATCGAAATGTATCTGCCTATATTTATTTTTATTTGTTTATCCTTGAGTTTCATATTGTGTAGCCAGTATAAAAATATCAGACTCATCTTTCACTAAGCAACTAAGCAGACTAGCAAATTGTTGAGTGCTGTTCTACTACATAATAGGCAATAGTAGTTCTACGCTACAAAAACATTACTGTGTCGTATCATTAGCCTATCTATCTGTTTCATACATTAGACATACGTTAGAGATAGACACGACACAAGGCATCACAGTAGTGAGTTTCTAAACTCTAGCTCGCTTGATGTAGTCCGTCCACCTAGTAGTCTAAGCAATAAAGCTAGTGGAACCCAACAATAATTCCTCAGGTGACGAAACTTTACATTATGATAAAGTATCATGTGTTATACGTATATTACAAATCTACATATATAAAATTCAAAATCCTGACTGACTGACTGACTTATATATCAACGCACAACTTAAACCGCTGGTCCTAGAGACATTGAATTTAGAGGGTGTGTTCTTTGTGAAGAGTAAGTATCCACAACGAAAGGATTTTTCGAAATTACACCCCCATAGGGGTAAAATAAGGATTGTAAGTTGGTACGCAGGGACTGAAAAACAAATTCATAAAGGTTACAGATATATAGGTGTTACAGATTGAAAGTGTAACAGAATCGTAACCCTTTTGAATATGTTTTTAATTCCATTAACCCGAAGCACTTATATTTCTGTAACAGAAACGAATCTGTACCAGAAATAAAGGGCTTTAAAGTGTAACCGAAAAAGCGACGTTGCCAAATTTACTATTGACGTGTATTCGAATTTGAACCTAAGATGAAAGCACCGATGGTTGCAATTGTTTTAAGAAAACCTTGGCCATCTTGTGACAGTGTGTGTAAAGTCCAATAAAGTGAGAAGAACGTGTTGTCACACCGTGCAGTTTGTTAGGGCATGTACCTATTAGGGTTACAGATAAAAACACTTATCAAATTATCTTGTATATTAACTTAACTAGTGGTTCGCCCCGAACTGAGACCTCGCGGTATCCGTAAGACAGTTTCAGCGTATATTTATTAATTATACTTGGTTAAAAACTACATGCGTCAACTTGATATCTGTGTGTTATTTTACAGTTTAAATATCAGTACTAGTATTCAACGTAATGTGGCGGTTATAATCAGTTTGCATTAGTAATACATTGCAAGATATCGCGATATAAAGATATAATTAGTTCCAAATTTAGTAGGTATAATGAACAAACGTAAAATAACAATGACTTAGATTAGTTAACAATTACTTAAGAATCAACAAATATTATGTCAAAGAAAATTAGTACCACTTCTCGACGCAAGATGGTATTAATAAGCTAACCTAATTACATCGCAAGATTTAATGGTGAACGCGCACCTAGTCGCACCGCTTGAGCCGCAGTTGGTTCTCATGGTGTCGAGCAGTGAGCGTGAGCCAACACGTGCGCTCAGGAACTGATCTTGAAAAGAATAAGAATTAGGTCATTCGCGCCTCTTGCATCGTCCTCACTGCACCGTACGCATTAAAACGCGCTGAATCTGATGACGTCGATCGTCATCCACTTGCGTGGATCTGATACGTATACCTACAGTATTTTACTAAAATACAGCTCGTTCGGTGAGCGGGTGTTACGTGGCATAAGATTTCATAATAAAAAATATATAAAATGTGATAACTGTGTGCTTGCGGTTCCTGCGGCGAGCATGTCTAGATGCCCGCTCATCTTTACGTTCATGGACATCAATACTATTAGTAGACAATTTCTTTATTCTACGTAAGATAGTGCTAATGTCTATTATTTGTAAGCAAAAACAAATAAACTTTTACAAAGCGCCATCTATAGACATCGTTGTGAAGTTCTGTTAAAAAAACTGAAGCTCATTAAAAATTAAATAATTTCGTTTCCTTATAATATTTATCTTATTTTAGTATTTGTTGTTCAAGTACAGGATAAAATTCAAATAATTGATCAAGTTTCAGGCTCAGCCTGTCAGAAAATTGAGAGTTCTGAGGTCAATTTTGGACGTTAGAAAATCTGCACTTTGAAAGCCCCCATTTCGTAAAGGACACTGTCCAAATTCGCCTAAGAATCAACAAGGAATTGAAACACACAATAATTCCCAATTTATTTTATACCTTTAATTTTAATTACTAGAATTTAACGGACACTTCTGAATACAAATACTGAAAAAATGGGAATTTAATTGATTTCCTGTCCTTTCCCTTACCTCGAATTCTCAAATCACCGCTTGAGCGCTGAAAACGTCAAGTAAGAGTAAGAACCAAAACAGTTTAAACCGCTTAGTGCTACCCAAGAAGGAAGAATAATACTGAAAATGGATTCTTAACAATACGAGCAGGAAACAAATATATTTTGTCTTAGTGCGCGAGTGAGAGATAAAACGCCATCTTATCCATCTTGTTAGTGTTAAGTTTGACAAAGACATTGTTTAATAGAGATGGCAAAGGAAAAAACTATTAAAAAATCGATATTTTTAATTAGTACCGATAATTATTATCGAGTGAAAATACCGACTTACTCTATTTACTAAGTCGACTATACCTGGTTTACTTTTCGTGACAATTGTGTGGTTGCTATTCTTGAAAATAAAAAGTGTAGTTCGATTTAGCTTAAAGCTGAGCTCCGTATAAAAAACGGCCACCATCACCATATAAAATGAACCACCTGTGAGCTAATTGATTAACTTGTGTATCTTGTATCAAATCTAAATTAAGTAACAGTAAAATCTAACCTCAAAATCAAAAATATTATCGGTAATAAATAAATTCTCTGAAGTGTCCGTTGTTTAAATCTACTCTCAATAGTATGTATGTGTTATTTTGAATCCGTTAATGTATGTTTTATTATTGTTGGTTCTTAGGCGAACTTTGTATGGGCGCTGGTCAATGTCCTTTCAGGGGAAAAATAAAAAAAAATATTTTTGGACTCTATTCCTGGGTAAGGCCGTTAAAAATGGATGATTTCACTTTCGCTAGGCGTCCGATATGTTTTTTCTATGAAAATGTTATGTCACCTATACAATTCCCTTTCCCCTAGACAAAGCAAGGTCTTTTTTAGTTGTTTTATTGTCCTATCATATTAAAAACATTACATTTCGTATTATTTTGAAGAAAATATTATCAGAGTAGAACATTGCTCCATACAAATAAAAGTGTCCCAAATTATATCCGTTGTACGTAAATGATTGTATTTTGACCTGGTGTATTATTTCAGATGAAATTTATGGTTTAACTTAAATAATAACATCTTTTCTTAAATCTGACATATGTTACGACAGTTTTGAGTAATAAAATAATACTTATTTTAGGAAATTACATTGCGTCCGTGTATTTAAAGCTTTTATGTTACCGATTTTATGTTACCAATATTTTCTCAAAAAAAATTAATTGAATAGTAGAAACTGTTTTTACACCATGGCTACACTAGTGGCTTTATTGTCTATGCTACATTTCTGTCACCCATCGGCTATTGTGGTGTTTAGTGTCATTTGTTTGGGGCAGTGCCGAATTTTCGCAGTGTAAAAAAAACTTTTACTGGTTATGTTAAGGTAAATATGATTGTTTTATTCAAAAACTCAAATTATTTTATGAATTTAATGTTTAGGTAATAGGTTGAAACTGCGTACGCGCTTATATTGATAAAGAGCGTTACTCCATAAAATTAAAAGTATTAGACTAGAGGCTTTTATTTTACTTTTATGTGACTTATGTTACCATTTTTTAAGTTACGTAACATAAAAGTGATATAAGGCTTAATTCATAATTGCAGATTTATACAAATTCCTAAAAAGTATTAAGTACCTAAGTATTTACCTAATTAGGGTATTATTAACTGATATTATCATAATTTTATTATAATTATGGAATAATTTAATTCAGCTGGCAAAATTTTACCAAAACAATCCTCCATATAAATAGATATTATAAATATAATAAAAGTATAGTCTCTGTTTGTTGGCTTGTTCTTCAATCACGCCATGATAGGGTTACGGATTATTGAGGACCGGGTGAGTGATAAGCTACTTTTTATCTCGAAATACGAAAGGTTCTGCAGGTTTTAAAAACCTAGCGTGGAGCACATGAAGTAGCGAGCAAAAGATAGTTACTGATCGACTGTCTTATTATAAATATGTGATCGTGTGTTCGTTTGTTGGTTTGTCCTTCAATCACACCGCAACAGAGCTATGGATTGACGTGATTATTTGGATGGCTACCTACCTATATATTATACATATATTTAAACTTTTTTACTCCACTCAATTTATATTAGATGTACCTACTGCTAATTGGCCTACAACTGGTAAATGGCCTGTCTAATAATTGGCTGCATTATGAGATTCTAGGGTAATAAATATTTTTTCAGATGCCGCTTACACCAGGTGAGAAATAAAAACGATACAGGAAGCGACTGAAACGGGAAAACTCCAAAAAATATGATGAAATTAAAATAAGGCAGCAGCCTGTTTTGTTTGCATATTTTTTTTACGCTAGAACAATTTGATTACGCTATGACGGAGTTTTCAGTGTCACCGGCTCCCCCTCTATAATTTCTAAATAGTTTTTACTAATAAGTAAGGTACCTATTATGTTAAAATTATTTTATAGGCGGCACATAAAATAAACATTTAATATAATAAAGAAAAGCGTTTTTTTTTGTTGTTGTGAATGTACCCTTACCAAACTTTTATGATACATGAGGCCAATTTTACGGCCTTACCCTCCTAATTATCTTTAAAATGATATACCGCAACCCTATGTAACGCTATAAAAATATTTTACTTCGCATTCGCTTCTATGAGAGCCCCCCTGAAAAAAAGATTTTTAAAGAAAAAAAAGTATTTTTCAAAGTTTATGTTTTTATGTCAGAATGTGACCTGTCCTGTCACATTCACAACACCACATCTGACATCTAATATTTCGTTCAGCAATGATAAATCGTTTCCAACATCCTTTTAAACATAAGTGTACCGTTAAATAGTTAAGTATCCATAATGAGTATTTTGTTTTACGCATCACAGTAAAGGTTAAAAATAAATAATACTTTTATAAAGTATTTAACTATAAAGTATAAATACTAAATATTAAGTAGGATAAGTTTTTATAAAGTATGGTTGGCAACCCTAGGACGGACGGACAAGTGCAAATTCACTCAAGTGGACTCAAGAGACCTTCGCTTCGCTCGGTCAAAAATATTGTTTTGTTACCTGGTGCTTTCCTCCCTCCACTTTCACTACCCAAAAAGCAGCACTTGCACTACGCGTAGACACTAGCGCCGGAAAAATGCTATAACGCAGAGCTATGGAATTGGGACGTGAAAAAAATAAGAAAACTGTGTCACTCACTTATAACTCACATTAACAGCGTAATGGTCGTTCATTTTGAACAATATAGAATAAAACCATAATGTACCTTGAATAGCTTCAGTGAGAACATTTCAAGACTTATAACCAAATTGTGTTAGTGCCTTGATTAGCTTAATAAGTGGTGTTGAGAAGAGGAAACTATTGACTTGGACATTTTGCTGGCCGGCCGGACCTCGTGCAACGCTCCAGGCTTTCCTAAAAAAGTGCTGCTATCCTGTTTCGATACCTCTCCTTCTATTACTACAATTGAGCATCATTTTTCATTTATTTATAATTTTCATATACAGTCCACTCATTCGATATAAAATTTGCACATAAAATAAACTACAACGTATTCTGGCGCAAACACTTATTAACAGAAATAAACGGTTACAGATTAATTGAGTTACAGTATCGTTTCTGTTTCCGTTATAAGTGTTTCTGTTTTATAACAGTTTCAAAAAACAGTGTTTAAACCCCTTATTTATTGTTTCGGTCCTTATTTGTATGAAATTACGTCGTTTGATATTTCGGTTTTGAGTGTAAATATACTACCTACTGTTAGCGTTTATGAATAATAAGATCTCATTTGACTTTAAATTGGATTAGAGAAATATAATGTCACGACAAAAACGTCATCATACTAAATGTGTCTTCTATAATTAATAAGATCGTTTGGCGGTATTTGAATTATTCTTTATCTGTTAATGAAAGTGTAATCATTATTGTCGCCAGTAATTGTTATTGGTATTCTGCGTTAACTAGACCGCGTTACAAGTACATATTGAACACTTAAAATAACGGAAAGTGGAATTATACATTATGTGTGTATTATTTCTACGAATATCCTGCCTGCGTGCAATACTACTATAATAATTGTAAGGGACAATCCAGAAGTAGGTATTAATAAAAACTTTTAGTATATTTGTACTCTCATTTGGAACTTGCACGAGCGAATGGTCACACCAATCTAAACACAAAAGTATTCAATAATAGCTGAGTCTGCTTGCAGGAGACTGAATTACCACGGTGCTTTCAGTACGAGCAAATTGACTGGAAAACGTATTTGGTATAGTTTAGGAACCTATCGATAGATGGCGGTGATAAATTTTGAAATGTCAACACTTAAAATTATTTACACTGGCATCCCCTTTTTCTTGTGTCGTTGAATGTTTCATTTCACGCAGTAGTTTCAATAAATAAAATCAAAATATCGTGTAATATCAAACAATTTTGACCATAAAAAATATTTAAATAAATTCACGGCTAATTTAGTTGTATAGCCATATTTTAATATTAATTTTAGCGTTCTATAGTTGTAAGTTTTTAAAGAGTCACATTAAAATGTCACCTGTCAGTTGCCAATCACGAAGTTTTTGTCATTGATTGTCTTGTCAGTTGTTACTCGTGTTATTTTATTCATTGAAATTGAAGAATTGTCTAAATTCATTAAAGATGCCTCCTGTAATTTATTTTTGTACAGCTGGTGCAAATACACAAATAAAATATTAAATGGTGCGACAAAAGATGTAGATGTACAAGATTTTATCCAAAAGTGCTGTATTGAATATTATAATAAAAGAAAAAAATGAATTATGTTTTTCTTTTCATTTTGACACACGCTTTATGCTCTCTTTGTTTAATTTATTTTAAAGCTACCAGAAAGAGCTAAAGCATGTGTCTGTAATGTCCTCAGAATTTACTTAAAAAATTTTAATATTGGGCAAGCTACCTATATAGTAAAGTTCATTATCTATAGCTATATACACAAGAAAATTAGTTCAGGAACCAACCACCAGGAGCGCTGGTTTCCATAGCTCGTATATTAAGTGGGAGTGATAACTCTATACCCTTTTATACATCCTACTCTATGTGAATTACCATCGTCAAAACACTCGCATTTATACTAACTATTTTCAATATGACGTCGGTATCCGTAGATTAAATCGAATGACATGAAACGAGTCAAATTGACTGATATTATACTTCCTGTTTCGTGAGATATAATGACAAACATTAATAATGCTAACTTAATATATTTTAAAAAGAAATCAAGAAAATATTCAGTCAAACATTGTTTTTTTTTATATTTTTGTATGAGTTCTGGTTCATGCCATACTACAACCCTGCCAAATTTTAGCGACTGAGGATTTAATGCGAGAGTCTCAAAGAGGTATAATTTAAATAGTGGAGGGTCTCGATACAACTAACCACCCCGTTGCCTAGACTATAGTAGGGGTCTGGCAACGCTACGCTTTCCAGTGGAACTTTATTATAGCATTTTAAATAAAAATAACAATAAATTTTCAATTCAAAATATTTATTTTTCTGTTGAATTCACTCGAATTGAATTGAAAGAGCTCGAGCACGTTCATCTGTAAAAAAGGAATTAAATATAGTTTTTAATATGACATTGCAATAATTTACTCATACATTTACCTAAAATTTCAAAATCAATTATTTACAACTGCTTATGTTTTGTTGATGAGACTTAATATAATATATACCTACTTGTACACATACTTGTGAATATACCTCTAAGTACTTGAATAGGGATGATGCCTATATCAAAAATAAATCATTTCCAACTGATTATTAAATAAAGGGTCTTCCAATAGACCTAAAATTCACATCCTCTGTTAGTTTTAAGTTTGATAACCATTTAATAATATAGATTAAACAAAAAAAGTGCGTTCAAATTTTATGACGCCACAACTCTGAACACCATACAACTTTGAATTCTATACAACTTTCATACTAGAAGTGCGTATTAAACTTTGATAAAGAGTTGCTGATTTGATTGAGTTGTCATCATCCCTATTGTCTTGACCTACTTAATTTTTAGCCGGTAGGTTGATTATCTTGAAAAAACTTGTATATACCAATATGAAACAGCTTGAAGAAAATTGTCTTCTATTGCTGGTCCTATCTGTAGCTTGTCTTCTTCAGCATTTACTGAATTCACTGTGAGAGAAGTAAAATAAATTAGTAGGTAGGTACAGACAGTACGTGTGTAACTAGCAGACTTAACTGAATTACAGAAGTATCTAAAGCCTAAAAGTTGCGGCTCAAAATAGAAAAGATTTTGATTTTTGAGATGACATAAGTACATTAACTTGGACAAACAATTTCCGCCAGGAGAAAACCACAAGCAGGCTGGAATAGGCACGTGAGTGATGCATACTTGAATACCAGGCACAAATTCAATATATGGTTCTGGTATGGCAAACCAGAGCGGTCCTTTTTTCAATGACATGGTTGAATCAAGGAAGATTTTCAAAGACAAACTTAAATGGTGTCTAAACCATCAGGAGCAAAAAAATGGACAGGTTGGCGACGCATCACTCTGACGCGGAATTTGGGAATTTCTGGAAGTGTACAAATAAGTTCAATGTAAGGCCTGGCGTTCCAGTAAGCGTCGATGGTGTCTCTAGTCCTAAGGAGATCGCCAAGTTTTTTGCAAACCACTTTACGCAACGTCGAGAGTTTGGCGCTGAGACCAGGGGTACAAATATATCAACTATTATCTTGGCCAAGGATTTATGATAAATTATTGCTCAACTAAAAAGAGGTAAATCTCCTGTTTCATGATGGGCTCAGCGTTGTACACCTGGTATGCGGGATATAATTTTCCTCGTGTTTTGACTCTACTATTTAATTTGTGTCGTAGTCACTCGTACCCACCTCAGGACCTGATAAAGACCGTGGTGGTGCCTGTTATAAAGAGTAAAACTGGGGATGTGTCTGATAAGTGTAACTACAGACCTATTTCGCTAGCCACAACCATAGCAAAAGTGCTTGACAGTGTACTCAACCAACATTTCAAGAGGAATGTTAAGCTCCACGATGCTCAATTTGGATTTCGGTCCGAACTGTCAACGGAGACAGCCATACTGAGTTTGGAGCTCTGAGAGAAGAACAAGCTTGTTTCTTAGACTTGTCGCGGGTTTTTGATATAGTCTAATGCAATCTTCTATGGTATAAGTTAAGAAACACCGGGGTGCCTTCTGAGGTCAGCTCCCTTTTTGAGTATTGGTACTTGAGGCAGGAGAACCAGGTCAGGTGGGCAAATGAGCTCCCGGACCAGTACAGGCTGGAATGCGGTGTTAGGCAGGGCGGAAAGCGCTCTCTTTTGCTTTTCAGGCCGTACGTGAACGAGTTGATTAAGGGATTCAGCAGCATGCCTGTGGGCTGCCACGTTGACCGTATGTGCGTTAATAACTTTAGTTACGCTGACGATATGGTGCTGCTGGCTTCCTCAATCAACGCATTGAAAAAGATGCTTGCGGTGTGCGAGACATACGCTGCGTCACATGGCTTGCAATATAATGTCCGGAAGACGGAATTCTTTATATTTAAGTCTGGTATAGCATGCCCAAGTTATGTAGCTCCTTTAAAACTACACGGAGCAGCTTTAAACAGGGTTAATTAATTTCAGTACCTGGGGCACGTTGGAATAGACGATCAAATGAATGATGCAGACATGGAAAGGGAAGGCAGGGCGTTGTCAGTCCGAGCGAATATGCTGGCCCGCACGTTTTCCCGATGTACAGAGGCTGTGAAGATATCTCTTTTCAGGGCATACTGTGCATTATGTACATGGCTTTGATGCTATCTGGCGAAAGAAAACCCCATCACTGCTGTCCAGAGTCTGTGGAAGCAGCAGCAGTATTCTAAATAGTTTAGCAGGGAAGATGTATAATCCTCAGGTGGGGAAACTCATACAAAGGATTAAATCCCTTTTAGTTTTTAGGTACTAACATAGATAAAATAAAAATTGTTACTAACACCTTAGTTTTTAAGTACTAACATAGTTATTAAGATTATTTTGTTACTAACACTAAAGTGGACCAAATGTTGTCTGAATTAATAAATAAAATTTAATTGAATTATTAATTCACATAGCTAAACGTGCTCTTTTAACTTTTGGTAGATTTCGAAGTTTTCTTAGTATGTACATTCATTTTTTGTAAAGTCTAAGTTTTTGTAAAAGTCAACTAATAGAAAAATCCTATTTTTTAAAAGTCCATTTATAAAAGTACATTTTTTTAAATATACACATAATTTTGTACACATTGAAAAATTCACAGAGGTTTAACCTCAATGTATAAGTGTCTGCGCCTCCTGATAAATACAGACTTCTTAGATGAAAAAACACATTGTAAATAAATTAATAAAATACTTATAAATTAAAAATCATAACAAATCCCACAATATAAGTAATTAAACTAAGAATAACACAAACAATAACCAAACAATAATGTAAAGAATTATTTAATGATAAAAAAGCATGGGATTTTTTTTAGTTCCTGTTCCAGCGGCTAATTAACCTAATTGATAATTAATTATATTAAATAAACGACGTTTGTGAGATGGTGATAATAATATATAAAAAAATTCGGCCGAGTTTGCTTAGGGCTCTTCTCAGACTGGGGTGTGTTTGGAGCCCTTTTCGCTTTAGTTTTATGATACCGTAATTGATTATCCACGTCATGCTTTACAAGTTTTGGACGTCAATAAGTGTACAGTGTACCTATATTGAATAAATAAATATTGACTTGTAGTCTAATTATTCTTCTTCGCATAATGGAATGTGGCTAAGCGAAGCCGGCCCTGTAAAGTGGGGCTGTGTCAGTTAACTACGATATTCATAATAATAATTATTATTTAATGTATTTATTAATACGTACCATTTTATAGTTGTCGCCCGACCGCCAATTGCATTTATTTGGATGATTCCGGAACGGGAAGAAGTGATAGAACATGGCAAAAAAAGAAAAAAAAAATTATCGTAACAGTGCATTATACACGGTGAAATTTTAGTGGTTTTACGGCCACAGGGAGGTGATTCGCAATAAACAGTACAATTTAGTTCTGCCATTTATTTTGACCAAAGTATTAAAATAAAAAATAAAAAATCAAGACATTATTATTTCGAAATTCTTGCGATCAATTAGTAGCGTCGCCTTGCCGCGGCTGACTGAGTTGGTCACGTGATACTCGAAGCGAATGGCACGCGACTGGTCTTTAACCTTTGTACCTACATCTATCGGATGTAGTTACATATGTAGAAAAGTTTCGATGAAAGTTTTAAAAGCGGCAGTATTTACTAACATTGCAGATTATTTACAGCTCACGAAGTAGGTGGATTCACTTATTAAGTTACTTTAGTTATTCTTGTTTACACGTATTTACGCAACAAAACAAACACTTTTCTTTGAGGGCCCAAAAATGTTCATTGTGCTGGTTAGGAATTCCAATACGAGTAAAAAGTGAATCGTCAGTCCACAGAATGCTTAATTTACGATTGTTTAATAACCACTGACAAAACTCAATCCTCTGGCCCATCGTTTGCTCCAGCGAGTACATGCGGGAACGACCTCGACCTTGAGCATGCTCTGGTGTTCGGAATTACCCATGATCAATTAAACGCTGCGTTGCGGCTACGATAGTAATACTCGACGGAACTTGCGGGTTTCGGATTCGGACAGACGAAAGGAGTTTAAGTGATCCGGATGTGCCTAGGGCCGTCGAACTTCTGTCGCATTGTAATGGCGTACATCTGCAGTCTGCACCATACTTAGGTATTTTAAATTGGAGTATTCGTAATGGCGATCCATTTTTGCACGTATTTGAATACCGAAGTAGCGTGACGTGTATTGCGTAACGTGCGTAACTGAGCTACACGAGGTCGGCGGCGCGCGGGCCGTTTCAAAAGATTGAGGGGCGGGGCTTTTAAACCCCGAATCGGTTCGACTAATGGATGCCGGACGCCGCTCGCGCCTCCATAGCGTCGGCACGTCGGCAAGCTTCTTTGAATTTCGCCGCGTTTCATTGTTATTAATAGAAATAGATATTTTTAGGGACTAGAAATGGAGTAATGTAAAAAAAAGCAAGTGACACATTTTAACATAACACACATAAAATAATCACTTTAATCTGAACACAACTATGACTCATTAAAAGTATCACAATAACGTAGTATACAGCTCGGAACGTGACGAAAGAATAACCAAGCGATTACAGCGCGTGCGTTTTGTACACGTTCTTCCGGTGGCGCCATGATCTACCGGGAGATAACCTAATTGTCCTATCACGGCCGTCTTGCTCGCGCACCGTCCCGGCTGCGCTTCGGTTGAACGCCTTCTTCAGAAGCGTCCACAGCAGTCTGGTGCACGGGCAGACAAAGAACCTGCGCCTGCGTTATCATTATCACTGTCGGAACCTTTTAAGGAGACAGAGAAAGCTTTAGTATAACATCAAAACTTCGTAGCCTTCATTCAACTTTACTCAATTGTAGGGTAAAATTCGTTTCCAATTCAACAGAATTGAAAACTATTTCAAGGAATCCAAAATTATTCCAAGGAATTCAAAATGATTTAAAGGAATTCAAATTATTCAAAAGAATTCAAAATTATTCAAAGGAATTCAAAATTATTCAAAGGAATTCAACATTATTCAAAAGAATTAAAAACTATTTCAAAAGTGTTCAAAAGTACTGATATCTAATCAAACTTTTCTTGACATTACATGTCACTATTTGTACAACTAAAGTTGAACAAAGCCATGCACACGTTAAAATACAAACTTTGCAACTCACAGAATAAATAAAAAAAGAACAAGATAAGGCTTTCATTTAGGTAATTAATTAAGCAATGGTCATCTACTACTAATTTTATCTTTCAAACTTCTCAAAGTCTGTCTCTGTAGACTGAAGTCTACAAATAAAAAAGCATAGATCTTTCAAACTTCTCAAAGTCTAGAGAGACGCATCGAAATAATTAAAAAAATAAAATAGAAAAGGACAACGCCCTGTTACGAAAACTCCTCGGTGTCTTCAACCCGTCAGTGCGCCGTCATCGCGCGCAGTTGTCTCGTCGCCGGAAGTGCCGCCAATGCGCCACTTATGGGCTGCCAATGCACCACTACCGCGCCGCCAGTGCGCAACCAGCGCGTTGCCGCTTGGCAGCCAGCCAAAACCATGGATCTGCCGTACTCAAAAGTACAAAACTCTCCGCATTGTGGAGATGCGTGAACCGAGTAAAAACTTCCCGTATTGTGGCGATGCGTGAACCAAGTCAGAACTCCCCGCATTGTGGAGATGCGTGAACGTACAGAAGGCGTCCCCCTCTGTAGCTGAAGACCGTATGTCTTCCCATTGGCGCGCGCCCACACGGACCCAGACACCACCCATCGTTGGTGCCAGGCGTCCACAAAAACCACAAGTCTTCCAGGATCCACGCAGCCCTCTAGTTGTAGCTAGGTTCCACATATCCGAGCTAAAGCGTGATCCAACATAACCCTCATCTCAATCTACTCGACATGACATACGACACTGTCTATTGCCATCCACTCGTCTAACAGAGTCTAAACTAACCTCTAAATTAGTCTTTAAATTTACTTGTGACGACTGATCTAATGACTAACCCAACGATTGACCTAACTTTACTAGAGAAAGTATGTAACTAAATTGGATGACAACAAACAGAGCCATAAGCAATGCTTTTTGTAATATTAAGTTGAAAGTGTGTGTCACTGTCGAAGAACGCGGCACAAACACCGAAGCATGTATGCTTCGAGGTACAACAAAACATACAAAAAAATCATTAACTAGAAATGACTTGATCATCGCTACTATTTATCAATACTGGTGCACTACTCCGAGGTACTCATATATAAAAAGAGTAATAAATAGAGCTCATAAAGTCAGCTACAGAGCTGATATAACCCGTAAAGCTCTCAATAGAGCTGGTAGAGCTCATAGAGCACGAAGAGTCTGTAGAGTTCGTAGAGCACCAAGAGACAGTCCTCAATAAACTATGGTGCAAACTCACAGATATCAAACAATGAACACTTGACTCTGATATTAATCAAGTACCTAAATAATTCAGAGGTACCACACTCAGTAAACAAACAATCATTTCATAACATATCTGTGTGGTAAATTCGTATTCAAATTCATTACTTCTAATTACTCAAGTAGATAAATAAACAAACTCACTATGAAACGGTACGTAAGTAAGCCTCAAGCCACGTGGCTACCCGCCAAGTTAAGGGGCAGGAGATATTTCGTTCAAAAAGCACACAACTTGTTTTGTATTTCTGTTAAGATTTTTTATTTACTCATTTAACAGTTATAAAAGTTCCGAATCAAATCTTAATTTAACTTAATACCAAAAATATAGATCGTGTCTTAACTAGTTGCCACTAACCCTCAAACATCAACAACTTGAAATTAACAGCATTGCAGCCCGATATAATTCACGCGATACAAAACTACAATTGGATGGAATTTGTTGGCGAATTATAGCAAAATAATTGTAATATTTTCTTGCTAAAACTACTATTGTTTCCACGCATGTAAAATCACTAACGAGCAAAAAGACAAAGTTCTGTCAGGTAGTTATGTCAACCCATGATCGATTTGAATGAAGTCAAACTAACTATCCATGAGGGTAGAAAAACAATATTTCTCTAATCAAAGCGGAACGAAACTTTCTTCCTATCTAAATTACGTAATCAGGTTCGGTAACATTAAGGAAACCAACCAAAACCCCAGTTATATTTAACTTAAAATATCCGCTCGTCTATACCTGACCATATCAATTTTTAATAAAATCGAAAAAAAAAAACATCGTGCACGATCTGTTTTATTAGGTATTCGCAAAATCTGTTGACGTTAACTATTCACAAATGCATTGATAGCTCGAGAACACACAACCAACATATTTTGAGACACTTTTTCAATGTAACACGACATGTTTAAAATAATGAAATCGTAAAGTAGGTAGGTAACAATTTTAGGTATCATTATTCAATTCAATTCCCAGATGTTGGCTTTTAGCTATGCTTACGTATGAAACTTTAGAATTGCGGTTGATTTGTGTCCGATCGTAACTAGGTCAGTTTTAAATAACAGTACTCATTTTAAAAACAAAAAACTAAATTACGCAAAAACAATTTATCTGTAAGGCATGTTTTAGCAAAACATTACTTTATGACTCAACACTCAGCAAACTTAGAGGTTTCAAGTGCACTCAAACTATATGAGTATGAGTCACCTTTTTATCCCAAAAATATTTTTGTACCTGGTCGGTACCCACATATTTAGAGGACCAGCGAACCTTTTAATACCATAAGGTTCCACTTTTCAACAAGATGGTTCTGCTAGACACTTTATACTGTTGTGAACCAAGTCAGAACTCCCCGCATTGTGGAGATGCGTGAACGTACAGAAGGCGTCCCCCTCTGTAGCTGAAGACCGTATGTCTTCCCATTGGCGCGCGCCCACACGGACCCAGACACTACCCATCGTTGGTGCCAGGCGTCCACAAAAACCACAAGTCTTCCAGGATCCACGCAGCCCTCTAGTTGTAGCTAGGTTCCACATATCCGAGCTAAAGCGTGATCCAACATAACCCTCATCTCAATCTACTCGACATGACATACGACACTGTCTATTGCCATCCACTCGTCTAACAGAGTCTAAACTAACCTCTAAATTAGTCTTAAAATTTACTTGTGACGACTGATCTAATGACTAACCCAACGATTGACCTAACTTTACTAGAGAAAGTATGTAACTAAATTGGATGACAACAAACAGAGCCATAAGCAATGCTTTTTGTAATATTAAGTTGAAAGTGTGTGTCACTGTCGAAGAACGCGCCACAAACACCGAAGCATGTATGCTTCGAGGTACAACAAAACATACAAAAAAATCATTAACTAGAAATGACTTGATCATCGCTACTATTTATCAATACTGGTGCACTACTCCGAGGTACTCATATATAAAAAGAGTAATAAATAGAGCTCATAAAGTCAGCTACAGAGCTGATATAACCCGTAAAGCTCTCAATAGAGCTGGTAGAGCTCATAGAGCACGAAGAGTCTGTAGAGTTCGTAGAGCACCAAGAGACAGTCCTCAATAAACTATGGTGCAAACTCACAGATATCAAACAATGAACACTTGACTCTGATATTAATCAAGTACCTAAATAATTCAGAGGTACCACACTCAGTAAACAAACAATCATTTCATAACATATCTGTGTGGTAAATTCGTATTCAAATTCATTACTTCTAATTACTCAAGTAGATAAATAAACAAACTCACTATGAAACGGTACGTAAGTAAGCCTCAAGCCACGTGGCTACCCGCCAAGTTAAGGGGCAGGAGATATTTCGTTCAAAAAGCACACAACTTGTTTTGTATTTCTGTTAAGATTTTTTATTTACTCATTTAACAGTTATAAAAGTTCCGAATCAAATCTTAATTTAACTTAATACCAAAAATATAGATCGTGTCTTAACTAGTTGCCACTAACCCTCAAACATCAACAACTTGAAATTAACAGCATTGCAGCCCGATATAATTCACGCGATACAAAACTACAATTGGATGGAATTTGTTGGCGAATTATAGCAAAATAATTGTAATATTTTCTTGCTAAAACTACTATTGTTTCCACGCATGTAAAATCACTAACGAGCAAAAAGACAAAGTTCTGTCAGGTAGTTATGTCAACCCATGATCGATTTGAATGAAGTCAAACTAACTATCCATGAGGGTAGAAAAACAATATTTCTCTAATCAAAGCGGAACGAAACTTTCTTCCTATCTAAATTACGTAATCAGGTTCGGTAACATTAAGGAAACCAACCAAAACCCCAGTTATATTTAACTTAAAATATCCGCTCGTCTATACCTGACCATATCAATTTTTAATAAAATCGAAAAAAAAAAAACATCGTGCACGATCTGTTTTATTAGGTATTCGCAAAATCTGTTGACGTTAACTATTCACAAATGCATTGATATCTCGAGAACACACAACCAACATATTTTGAGACACTTTTTCAATGTAACAAATCGTAAAGTAGGTAGGTAACAATTTTAGGTATCATTATTCAATTCAATTCCCAGATGTTGGCTTTTAGCTATGCTTACGTATGAAACTTTAGAATTGCGGTTGATTTGTGTCCGATCGTAACTAGGTCAGTTTTAAATAACAGTACTCATTTTAAAAACAAAAAACTAAATTACGCAAAAACAATTTATCTGTAAGGCATGTTTTAGCAAAACATTACTTTATGACTCAACACTCAGCAAACTTAGAGGTTTCAAGTGCACTCAAACTATATGAGTATGAGTCACCTTTTTATCCCAAAAATATTTTTGTACCTGGTCGGTACCCACATATTTAGAGGACCAGCGAACCTTTTAATACCATAAGGTTCCACTTTTCAACAAGATGGTTCTGCTAGACACTTTATACTGTTCACAAACTAGCATTCAGGGCAATTCAGGGAGTCAAATGTAATGTTGTGCTAATCACAACCACTGAGCCAACACAGCTTTCTAATTTACTGGGAAATTATCATAAAAATGGAAATCGCGTAAATACAATTACTTATTTTTTTTTACAATATACCTGCTTTCACTATTACTTTCAACATTTATATTTCAACAAACATACAAGTTCCGATTTACGGCTTTGCTTCACTACTAGATCTAAACCTTTTATACAGAATTTACAGTCAAATTCAATAACCTGAATTATTGTTCATTTACTTTGTACATTAAAGTACGTCATGCTTAAATGGAAAAGTCACCTCACCAACGTTCAATCTAACGTCACGTCACCGCACCACCATGCCAGGTCAATGCCAGCCGTAACTGTAACTGTAACGTAACTGATTTAAAAATAACTTACAATATGATGCGCAGGTCCCCAAAACTACGAAGAATGCCAAAATAATGGCAACGACGTACAATTTCGCAAACATCTTAGAGAATTGTATATTTTAAGACACACTGAATGATACTGTGTATCGTCTATATTAATACTCAACCATGCATGACCAATTAAAATTCTCGTGACCAAGTTTCAGTATTAAGTATTATTTTATTATGACTTTAAAACGTAAGTTGGCTACCACGTTCGTCTAGTGGTAAGCATGTACGACTGCAGCTGACAAGGTCCCGGGTTCGAGTCCCGGGCCGGCCCATAACAAGTATTGGGTTTTTCTGACCAGAAATTCTCCGTACTAGCCCGGAGTTAGGAATTTGGCTGTTTCACCCCCGTGCGTTGGGGAGCACGTAAAGCCTGCGCCTGATCTCTCTCCGGTATCAGATTTTCCGTCAAATTGGGCTATGGGAGTAAAGAAACAGAGTAATACGCATTAGTATACACTATAAAATCTCCCGTGCATCGCTAATCTTACTGAAAAGATAGGCCGCCGTGGCCGAAACTCGGTCGGAAAGACATTAATATTGTTAAAACATATAAAATATATAAGTTACTAGTTGTCGCCAGTCACTGCGTCTTTATATAATTTCTGATTTCCTGTGAGATTATGAAATTTTGGCCTATTTGAGAGGTTGGATTTTCGTAAAACTGCATACACACTACACAGGTTTTTATTATTTAAAACAAATTCCTTTTAAATGTCGACTTTCATGTCTCTAACTTCATAAATTATAGGACTTTCATACAAACTTTCAATTGAGATTTTCGTAAAATTGCTTATACAGGTTATTATTATTTAAAACTAATAACTAAGATGCCGATTTTAATGCCTTTAACTTGAGAAACATATGACTTGTGACACGTCTCAGTGGTGTATTTGCGTGTGTAGCGTTAGGCCACGATTACACTTGTTTTATTCACGTGAGTCGCTTAAATGAGTAACTTACGTTATGTAAACAGTCTGCTGTGTAAGTTACTGACGTAAAACTTACAATAATTAATTGTAATCGTGGCCTTATAATTATTTAGATCAGGCAATTAAGCGTAGAGTGGAATCAGAAATGCACATATGCAGGTACAGCGCTGGCAACAATACTATAAACAAGGAATCAAAGCAGAAATAGAATCAAATATTTACTTTGTGGATCATTCCGGGATTGTCAGTTATCACCGACCCTTGTTCAGTGAAGCAAACTGGGATAGCGTTAACTTTCGGATTACGTACTATATAAATAAAATAAAATAAAATAAAATTGAATATTATGGAATTACAATTTTAGTTTAGTAACTTGATACGAGTACACCCTTTTCATGTACAATGTACATTGTACATACATATATATATTCAATATTCATTTATACTTAATAGCCATCCAATATCCATACTTCCATACTAATATTTTAAATGCGAAAATGTGTGTGTCTGTCTCTCTGCTACGCTTTCACGGCCAATCTGTTCAACCGATTTTGATGAAATTTGGTACAGGGATAGGTTGTATCCTTTTTATCCCGGAAAATTTAAGAGTTCCCGCGGGAATCAAAAAAA
Source organism: Erebia palarica (assembly GCA_964035005.1). Taxonomy (NCBI): domain Eukaryota; kingdom Metazoa; phylum Arthropoda; class Insecta; order Lepidoptera; family Nymphalidae; genus Erebia; species Erebia palarica. The sequence continues at coordinate 19,413,029 of OZ035989.1, forward strand.
CTTAATCCGGACGAAGTCGTGGGCATCATCTCGCAATATTATTATATAAATGCGAAATTTTGGATGGACGGGTGGATAGATGTTTGTTTCTCAATCACGCTAGATCGACTGAACGGATCAGGATGAAATTCGGCACAAAGACAGAATATAGGTAGTCTGTAATATATACTTTCTGCTCTTGACTTGATGCGCGCGACTTCGTGCGCGTGTAATAAGTTTTTTGATTCCCACGGGAACTCCTCAATTTCCCGGGATTAAAAGAAGCCTAGGTCACTCTCCAGGTCCTCAATTATACCCATGCAAAATATCACCTCGAACCAATACTCTTTTGCAACGTGATATATTAATATGATGATTAGATTTATATAGATTAGTATGATGATTAGATTCAGATATTGGAAATAGTATTTGTACCTAAGTGTGGTTCAAGGGGCATATAAACACATTTCAAAAAGGCCGGCAATGCATTGACGGTTCACCTGGTGCTGCAAATTTTCATGACCGACGTATAGTGGTAATCATTGAAATAGATATCAATGGCGGTAATTTAAAAAAAAACTGGGACTGAAATAATCCATGAAGCGTCAAGGAGCCATGATGCGTTAATGCCGTGTCCTAAAACAAATCGGCCCCGACACGAGGTTAATGGAATAATGAGATTAATTGGGCCTAATAGCCGACAGCCCTAATGAAGCGAGACGGACTAAGAGCAAGGGGCATACTACCATCCATTAAATCAGTATTGTTTTAATATTGTTGACATATGAATTAAAATCCTTATCGTATGAACGTTCAGTTACGTGACATAAAACTGTCATGTTGAAATAAGACTGCTTTAAGCGATGGTAGTAAGTAGCAACCCACTCGATTTCACTTGACAACCTCTGGCGGAACCAGGCGCACGGCCTCGTCTTACAAGATAGAATTTTCGGTTTTCTAGGTCCAGTGATTTGATTGTGACTGCAATCTCACCAGATGGTAAGTGATGATGCAATCTAAGATGGTAGCCGGCTTACCTGTTCGGGGAATGGTAGTTTCACTAAAGTCAACCTCATCGGTTTCTACACGGCATCGTACCGCTTGGCTGTACGTTTTTGCCGGTAGAGCAGTAACTAGCCACGGCCGGAGCCTCGCACCAGGCCAGCCCAGACAAAATTCAGAAATCATAAATTCCCAAATCGACCCGGCCGGGGATCAAACCCGGAACCTCCCACTTATAAGATCACAGCGCTCACCACTTCTCTAGGGAGGACGTTAAAAAAGTCAGTAAGCCAGTTGGTCATTTTCAACCCATCGCCGGCCAACTACAGCGTGAGATTCTCCTCTCCAAAAAATGATCCTACTCATTCAGAGAAGTAGAAGTAGTGGATATGTCATTGTTTGAAAACCCGTAAAATAAGTAATTTTGAAGGTGTTTTTTACTTTGTACTTTACTTGTTGTATTTTAGGAGTCATTTGTCGACCTGAGGCGCAGTGAAAGGCTTACTTTTGTGGAATTAAAAAATCTCTTTAAATAATAATTATCGTTATTCTATGTAATTAATTATTTGTTATGACACATTATGTTACAAAAATAATCTTATGAGTATTTACTTTTTTTTAATGTTATATTCGCCTGATATTAATGAGCCTATTCCACAGCTGGTTTCTGAGCATGTTCTCAGTTACGTATTTAATCATATATGCCTTGTCCTGTCTGAAACCAAAAACCAAACTTTGGCGTTTTGGTATGTAAAACGAGATGAGCTTAAAACTTAACGAATATTTCATTTTTCAGATCTATCCAGAGCCTAAATGCGTTAAATACCGGTGCGAGTTCACCTTTGTATTCACAATACAAAAGTTTAGTTCGGTACAATATTGATATAGTACTTATGAAGGTGTAAATAAATAGAAGCTTTATTAGGGCCCGCATCACAAATTTCTCACTGAACAGATTCGGAAGCGAAGAGCAATAAATGCGACGTTGGTGTCGAGGGGCGCGATAAATTATTTCCAACGTCGGAGCTGACGCCATGCGTGTAAACTGTTATTTACTTTATTTGGAGCCGGCAACACCTCGCGTAGCTTTGTCGCTTGCTTATTTACATCTGTTGTGTGTTTCCATCAAATAATGTAAAGGCAATAGCCAAGTCTCCTATCAGAGTGGGAGATGGGGTTTGGCCATAGTCCACCACGCTGGCTAAGTGCCGATTGGCTTTTCTATCCATGTTCTCAACATTATGTAGAGCTCTCGGGTAGACAGGTTCCCTCACGATGTTTTTTTCTACACCATTGGAGCCGTCGGAGCCGACACCACGCGTTAAAGATGTTATTTACTTTATTTGGGGCCGGTGACACCTCGCGTAGCTTTGTCGCTTTCTTATTTACATCTAATAATGTATAGGCACTTTTGACGTACTTTTTTTTGTCTGGTGGAAGAATTGGGTCGGTAGTTAGGTACCAAACTGCTGGAAAAGATGCGTCGCCAAACGTTTTACCTTTCCGCTACCATGCGTATATATTAGGGGTAGGGGTATAATGTAACTTACGAAGTTACGATTATACCTACTCTGAGGTCTTACCCTCAGGCAAGTTAGCCCGTTACCCTTTAAGCATCATCACCAACCATTGCAGTCAAGGGCTAACTTGTAAATAAATAAAGAATAGTAGATTGTTAACCGAGGGTCGAAAGAATCATTTCCCGAGGTATTTAGACGCCCGAGCGTAGCGAGGGCGGCTATAGTCCGAGTAGGAATTGATTCTTTTGCCCGAGTTAAACACTCTACTTTTCATTTCGAATATGAGGAAAATAAAACTAGTTGTTTATCTAAACTATTTATTGATAATATATAATAATATTATATATGTACCTATTTAAAATTAATTGTGAAATTAGGACCATTCGTGAAATTGAAAGTAACATTTTTGTTTGGAATGTTTATACTGTTTGATATATTATGACAAATTTAGCTGTTCTGGATATCTGTAAAAGTAGGAGACTCTGGTATTTCATCAGACGATGGATTACATGGCGGATACTCCCTGGAAGTTGTTGGCTGAGGCGAATTGGGGCGTATTTTTATAGTTTCAGCTAATTTGGTTGAAATTTTAATTTTATTTTGGACTGAATCCTCAATGTAGCCTTCGGCGACTGTGCTGGATTTCCAGCCTCCATGTCGTTTTAACGTTGTCATGTTTGCCCCTGAATTGGCTAAAAATGTTGCTGACGTTCGTCTATAACAATGTCCGGTATACTGCTCACAGTTTGGTAAATTCAAATATGTTGCTATCTGCTTCGGCATACCTGAGATTTTATTTTTACCGATCACTTGTTTATAGCATTTTCCCTTCTGATAGTTGAGAAAAAAACGGTCCGTTTTTACATCACTAGGTATCATTTTTTGATATTTCTTTACTATTTGTGTACACTCTTCTTGTACTACAAACGAGCGCTCAATATTTGTTTTTGTTTTAGTCAGTTTTACTAGTAATAATTGGCCTTGACTTTCAATGTCCTTAATTGTCAAATTTGTGAGTTTACTGCTTCTGCAAGCGCCGCTTATACCGAGTATCAATACCACCTGTGAAAATCATGTAATTTTTTAGTAATTATGTAATAAATACGTTCATTTTTAGAATAAATCCATGAATACTTAGGTAAACTTACCTTCACTGCCAAATATATCTCGTCAGGAGCATCATTTAAAAAAGTTTCCACTTTATGAGAGGTGAAAACCTTAGATTTCTTACTCTTGAACCCCTGAGACTGTCTTTTCAAAAATGATGTTAAATTATGAAATTATTTCAAATTTACATTATGTTTTACACTAAGTGTACTTTTGAGCATTGAATATCGGCTCCATAGCGTAGAAGGCTGTAGTTTACTACACAGTCTATTAAAATATGTGAGAAATACACTTTCGGAAAACGATCTTATATTCTTCTCTGCTCGCCACTTCATAAAATTATTGTATGTGTTTATATATCTTTCTTTTGACATTTCTGGCAAAATATTTTCAATAACACTATTTACTTCGTCTCTAATCGAATCTGGTGCCAACATTTCAGAATCGCTTGAACTCATTTTTAATATTCAAATCTAAGATTAGGTACCTATTAGCTATTTATTTGAATTCCGTCACAAATACTTAACAGAAATTAGTGTCCCACCAATTTATGTCGACTTTTTAAATTTTAAATATGGAACTCACCGCGTAATTATTGTTGCTGTTTATTCCGCTCAAAGAAGTTTGCGCTAAGTTCACACTGGCCGTTTAGAAAGTCACATGGCCGCAGCATTTCTTTTTAGTAGTTTTTTTTTACATAAAAACTCTTTACAGCTGACAGCAGTTCTATTTTGAAAGTTCATTCCGGCCCATAAGTGGGAAGTAATTTGTATGAGTTTTTCCCTCCCTATGGAGGGAAGCAGCATTTTCCACCCAATAATCAGATCAAAACAATACTACTTTCCGAATATGAAAAATGAAAAATATTTTTCCGTCTAATTCTAAGCATCCATAGTAATATTTGTGTATGTCTGTCCGTCTATCTCTTTCTGTCTGTCTGCTACGTTTTCAAGTCCTATCTGTTCAATCGATTAAGACAAAATTTGGTACGGAAATAGGTACCATTCAAGGCATTCTTACTTGAAAACAAAGACGTTCTTACGGGATTAACAAAAACTAAATCCACGCGGATGAAGTCGTGGGCATTGTCATATAACCTTTGATATTATAATACCGATATTTTTTATAGCTCCTACAAATATTAGCATTTTATGAACAGCAGCATCCAATATCCTTTGAACGTTACATTGTTTTATTTCTCCCTTCAATATGCCTAACTAACAATACTCTCAGTTTATTACCGGCTTTGTTAATAGACGCCTCTATTTGCGATCGAGCCTGCAATGGGTCTTGACCTGCATAAAGCAGTAAATGCCTTTGAGTTGGCACAGCGTCTATTGTAACTTGCAAATCGGTGCCGCAATCACGGCACGACCCTCTTTGATTCATGCTGCCTCATCTAGTAAGAAACAATTTGCTAAAAGCCCCTTCTTTAGAGTAAGTGAACTGTTTAATATAGTACCTCACATTGTATTCTGCAGCCCTATTCTCTAATTCAGTGCCTATCAAAAAATTTACATTGACACATATTTTGTATCCATTGAAGGTTTGCTATAATTATGATAATAAAAAAATAACATTTCATAACAAACTGTCAATGGATAAAAAATATAATGCCAGTGGCTTTAATTTTTTCATAGTTAGAGAATAGGGGGGGTGTAATATCGTAGGTTCGACGATATCCGTTCGTAAAACGTCAAATGTGCAACTTCGGATGACTCCCTACTATGTAGGTGTACTGATAAATCGAGCAGGTAGCTGGAAACTGCTGAGTGCCGGAAGCAAAAGTCACAAGACCATATTTTGTTTTGCATAGATAAATGCAGGAGACCTTTGCCAAGAGCAGTGGATATCTTTACATTTAAACACCAAAGTAATCTGCGTCCATTAAAAGTTGTTTTATTAAATAAGCCTATTACAGTTGTTGTAAAAATCGACTGATAGAAGACAAACAGCTTTTTGATAGAAAAATGAAATTGAAATAATAGAGAATGGGGTCACTTCACTCCATTAACTGGGCGGTAAAATCAATATTTAAGCAGCAAGCAAGCTTCGAGAAATGGGCCTTAATTGACTTAATACGGCATCAATGTTGTACGGCAGACGATATTGCAGTCAAGGGCTAACATGTACTGGAATAAAAAAAGTGTGTGTGCAATTCACACACGGCAGAAGTGAAAACTTCAGAAAAGTAGCCTACGAGATAATGAGATAAATATAACTTGTAATCTATCTCATTCTCTCGCAGGCTAAATCCTATGATGAATATGTTTGTCTCTTTTTGGTGTCGCTTTTTTGTTTTATCGAATTTTCAAATCACAACGATTCTAAAGAAGTTTAATTTAAAGATAAAAATTTAAATACTACTTGATAAACAAACATACAAAGCTCGGTCATCCAGATATTTAAATAAATAAGATCACAGATCACTTAAGGTGAAGGTAGGTAAAAGAGACACTTTAACACATTTTACTACACCAAAATATTATATTTATTTAAATAATACATAAAAACTTAAGAGTCTGGAATAAACGTGTATTTACAATTTGAGCGCCTACCGATAAAAGTGAGTACCGCGTCAAAAACAACATTATGAAGGAACCAGAAATTTAATTCTCTATAATTCTCGACAACAGGTAAATCTATGTGGTACAGTGTATTTTACCTGTTGTCGCGGATTATAGCGAATTAAATTTCTGGTTCCTTCATTATGATTGACTTCCGTAAAGTAACGTAGCCTGCTTTTATCCAAAAACAGCGTTTACCTACTACTAAAATTTCCAGTTTCTTACTCTAGCGGTTTATTCTATGACCGTAATACTCAAAAGCAAAAGTTCTTTTATGATGCAAATCATACTTGGTGACTGAAGTAAAAAACACAAGAGTACCTTTGGATTTTAATGCCATTATGCTTTTCGAGAAAAAATAGAGAGAGAATCTTATAAGCTTCTCAATTTCATTCGCATAATATTATTTGAATTTGAAAACAAAATCCAAATTTCTAAGCGTTTTATAATTTGTTCCTTAATAATCCTTTCTAACACAGACATTCCATGTAAAATATTCCCGAATACTGAAAACGAACCTTAGCGCTCAAGAAATAGAGTTTAAAACGCTTGTTCTTCGATAGTCAATTTTGTGTGTAAATCAGTAAGGCTTCGAGTAATCGGTGTCGATTAAAAGAACATGATATCGGAAATCTGTCACTGGGGTGTCATATCCGCGACATGTGTTCTAAATCGCGACATATTGTAGAATAAAGGGGCGTGCACATAATTTTTTTTCTCGGAAATTATTTCATTAATTTAAACAAATGCCTTTTTTAGGCCTCTGATATATTCAAGTAGGAAATCATTAGATGGCACATACAGCACATCTCTCGCGCAAATGGCTAATCTCTCTGGAGATAGGCCGCCGTGGCCGAAATTCTGTCGGGAGGACATTATTGTTATTATTAGTCTGTATTAATATATGTATAATATTAAGTAAGTACCTATCACAAATATTCAAAAGAATATAATGTAATTTTTCATCTATGTATCAAGAGATTGTAATTTCTAGTTATAAGACAGGAGAGTTTGTGTTGCAGCTTCGTGATTATCTTGAGAAGGAAAGTCGTACTGGGAATTGCTAGATGAGTATACGAGTAACGAAATATCGGGTAGCAGGCCACGTTTTGGTTGCCTGTCTTAATTAAGAAATTGGGAATTTTAAATGGCTTTTCTTTTTTTATTTTATTAAAATATCCGAAAATCCGAACCACCTGAACATCTGAATCAGAAAAGAACTTGGAAAGGTCTAAGATTTGAATAAAAACATGTCTGATTTTGAACAAAAGAACAAGGAAAAGATAAATTCTTGGGTCAGTAAAAGTCGAAGAGTTAGTGGATATTAGATTCCAACTTTTATTACAATATTTTTTTAAACAACAAAGAAAATCCAACTTAAAAAGACGAATTTTGCCCGTATTACCTCGCAAATAACATCGTAAAATTTTTCCGAAGTATAATAAAAAAGTGACGCTATCCTACCCCTGACAGCAATAAAAACTTTTTGATTGTGGCTTCAGTTAATACTTTTACGGGTGGATTGTTTCATAATTCATTCGATAACGTCTTTATACGGTTCCACACAAGTTTTAATAACAATCTTGTCTTGCTTACTAGATTTAGTAGTTTGCAGTTGTAGGTGCGATTAACGAAATTAAATACAAACTATTACAGGAAAGCCGTAAGGGAGTAAAAGAGGGTACAGAAGGACATCGGCCCATACCATAGATGCCATAGTGCATTGAGGCTTTTCTTAAAAAACAAGTAAACAAGTTAGGGGTATGGCAGTTATATTAGAAAGAAAGAAAGAAAGAAAGAAAATCTATTTATTCTCACCATTGTGCCACACATTATAATACCTTAAGGTAAATGCTATCATGGCGCCTCCAGCACTTAAGCATTAAACTCATGGCCAAGTCCTAGAGGCACCCTGACAACACTTGTCGTGTGTGGCACAACCTGAAAGAAGGCATCAGCTCAGCATAATGCAGAAAGCCTTGCAATAAAATATACCAAAGCATTCTGCGCTGATTTTCAGCTGGAGCCCTACTCCAGGTGACGCCACGGCTTCTTAACTATATCTACTAATTATTACTACTTAATCAATTATTCTAATTATACTTAGTTCTATTAAAAAAATAAATAAAAAATAAAAATAATAATAATAATAATAATAATAATTCTAATTAAATCATGAGGCCAGTTAAAAATAAAAATAAAACCAAACAAATATAAATAAATAAACAGTACATACAAAATTTAAGGGACTATTTACAACCAGAAACATTTAAAATAAATAAGAAACATCATAATATTGTAAATCTACAGAAAAGAAAACTCCGCCACATGATCCTGGAATTCTAATTGTTTGCTGAGGAGAATTTTTTTAAGTTGTAGTTTAAAAGAATACTTGTTTTTAAGATCCTTTATCGGTGGTGGTATATTATTCCAACATTTAGTGGCGGAGTATGTAAAAGATCCACGAAATGCGGCTGTACGATGAAATGGCACACAAAGACGATTCCTGCGCACACTTCTAAGGCGATCAACTTCGCCGTCGCCTACCCAGTTAAGTTTATTAATGAGGTATAAAGGTTATCCCATTTTAAAAATTCCGAAAAGCAGACCAGAAAGATGTAGTTTCCTCCTAGACTTCATTTTTAATAACTGATGGCTATTTAGAAAAGGAGTAACGTGGTTTCTCGGAGGGATGTCGAAACAAAAACGCGCACAGGCATTTTGCACGCGTTGAATAATCCGCTTTGTTCTGCACAAGAGACGAGGCCCAAATACGACATCGGCGTAGTTCAACTTTGATAGTACTAATGCTTCCACCAACTGAATGCGTAATTCTTGGGAGAGATACTTCCTCACTTTATAGAGTATCTTCAGTCGGTAGAAGCTATTACGAACATTTTCCGCTACATGGGCCTCAAATCTCAGGTTTGAGTCCATAAGTAGACCCAAATTGCGCGCCTGAAATACTCTGCTTAAGTCATTACCCCTAATATTTACCCTTAAACTGCGTTGCTGATCCGCTTTTACTTTATTTAAACTTTTAGGAGTACCGAACAATATAAACTTAGACTTAACTGGGTTGAGCACAAGTGAATTTCGCTCTGACCAATCCGCAATGCGGCTAAGCCAAAGCACCAAACTTATAGCACGCTGATATTCCTCTGGCTTAAATGCGTAGTACAACTGTAGGTCATCAGCATATAAATGGTATTTACAGTATTTAATTTGGTGGATGATGTCAGCGGAATATATAATAAAAAGTAACGGTCCCAAAACCGAACCCTGGGGAACCCCCCTGGGAACCGAGGCAGTCGCAGACCTGTACTTCTGTCCGTCCTCATGCACAATTTCAACAAATTGAGAGCGGTTTGTGAGATAGCTATCGAACCATTTGACAGCATCAACATTAAAACCATAATACGATAACTTTGATAATAAAAGTGGTATGTTGATACTATCAAATGGCGGAGAAAAATCCAGAAGCACTAGGAGAGTGCACATTCCTGAATCTTGTGCTGCAAGAATATTATCAGTAACATCCAATAGTGCAGTTACGGTGCCACGACCTGCCCTGAAACCTGACTGATACTCCGGTAGAATCAGGTATTTCTCAACATACGTCATTACCTGCGCGTAAACAATCTTTTCTAATATTTTTGACAAACATGGCAGAATGCTTATTGGCCGAAGATCTTTAGGTGTGAGAGGGTCTGAAATTTTAGGAAGTGGGCGAACTAAGGCAACCTTCCAGTCGCTTGGAAAAGTAGATGTTAGTATTGACGTGTTAAATACTGCCTTAATAGTGCCTAAACTTTGGGGAAGCGTTATAAGGAGCATATCTAGTGTTATTTTATCCGTTCCTTCTGCATTAGAGTGTAACTGCTTAATAATTTTTAATATTTCAGTATCATTTGTTGTACTGAGAGAAAAACGCCTTCATATAGCTTATTAAACTCGTAATATGTAAGTTGTGACAAAGAAATTTTATTGGAGCCAGGAACATCAAGAAAGTGCGCATTTATTGCTTCAACATCGGTGAAATGAGCTGGCAATTGCTCCGATTTTTTAGGCAAGACTGTGTATTTTAAATTTTGCCACAAGACTTTAGGGTATTTAATTTTATTGTTAATATCATACTTAAAATATGCACGCTTCTCATTATGTATAGCTTCTTTAACTAAGTGCTTATACTGTTTATAATTACTTTTATTCGATTCCGATTTATCATGACGCCATTGAGTGTGAGCATCGTCTCGCAATGCCATCATGTATTTAACTATACAAGTTAACCACGGACTATGACTACTATACTATATACTATATTAAGCCCATACCCCTAAGCGGTTTCTACACGGTAACGTACTGAAACGCTAAATTGCTTGACGGCACGTCTTTGCCCGGTAGGGTGGTAACTAGCCACGGCCGAAGCCTCCCACTTGGTCAGACCAAGGAAAATTTAGAAAATTATAAATTGCAACATTGTCCCTGCCGGAGATCGAACCTGGGAACTCCACACGTTAAGACGACAGCGCTCAACACTGCGCCAAGGTCGTCAAAACCCATCCAGAAATTAACGCTTTCCTACAATTTCACTTTCACATGGCTTTCACATACAACAAATGAAAATTATCAAATAGTTTACTTAAAGCTATAAATTTATATTAAGAGTTTGAAAGCAGCAAATCTTCTTATCCCATCGCCGGCCTACTATTTAAAGTTCAGATTATCAGACGTAAAAGTCTTTAAAAGCATTATGAAGAACTCTTTGGTATTCAGGTTTCGTCTAGACATTACTTTCATCTTTTAAGCAAGTGATAATTATTTTCTTGAATGTACCACGTCCACCACTACAGCCCATTACCCAGCCAGCCAGCCCAGCCCACCACTGGACACAGGCCTCCGCTCTCATAGGAGAGAGGAAATCAGAGCTTAACCCACCACGCTGCTCTCTGGGTGAAACACCGACAACTTCCTAACTCCGGGCTAGTACTGAGAATTTCTAGTCAGAAAAACCTAACGCTTAATTATGGCACGACCCGGGACGCGAACCTGGGATCTGGTCGGCAGCAGTTGACCCACTAGACCAACGAGGCAGTCGTTTGCTTGAATACTATTATGGATTACGCTTACCGAACGAAAATACCTAGGTATATCATGACGTAATTTATAAACTACTAGCGGTCGCCCGCAACTTCGTCCGCGTATAATTCCTGATTTCCTATGAGATTTTCCCGCTGCAAAAGGCCTACTTATAGCAGCTATATAACATCGGCAGGTTTTTAAGACTAATAAGTCCTAAATGCTGACTTTCAAAAACTTATAACCTTCATGCAAGCTTCCAACCCCTATTGCACCCCTAGTGGGGTAGATTTTCGTAAAATTGCTTTTACAGGTTTATTATTTATCTAAATTTAATAACCTAGTTGAATTGCGTGTAAGGACATTTAAGATGATAGCTGTACATATCGACGGTTATTATGTGTTAGCATTATTACAGTTTGTCATTAAATCTCATGAAACAGGGAGTATAAAATCTGTCAATTTGGCTCGTTTCATGTCATTCGATTTAATCCGCGGATACGGACGCCATATTTAAAATAGTTCGTATAAATATGACTTTTTAAACGGTGCTATGGCAGTCTCCTGCAGACAGACTCAGCGTCTCTAACTTGAAGTAAGTTTGTATGAAACTTACAACCCCCATTAAACCCTCTTTGAGGTGAATTTTCGTAAAATTGCCTATATGGGGTTTTATTATTATTTATGACTCTTAACTTAATTGCCAATATTCATGTCTCTAACTTCAAAAACAAAGGACTTTCATACAAACTTCCAACCCCCATTTCAACCCCTTAAGGGTGAATTTTCTCAAAACCGTTTCTTAGCGGCCGTTTACACCATAGTAGGAACCTATCTTCCAAATTTCAAGCTTGTATGCTTTATAGTTCCTGAGATTTCGTGATGAATCAGTGACCTTTCGCTTTTATATATGTAGATACAACAAGTCAATCAATGTTGCATGCTCGGAATTCGGCGATCGGCCCGCCGAAGTAGGTCGTGTCCTTGTTTGGAAAGACTGTAATAATCCAATCGAAGAAATAAGCATTCAGACAAGCCCAGTTATCTCTATTTTATTTACATCAACAACTACTATGTAATAATTTTATGTAGTTTTTATTACTATAATACGTAGAATCCATTTGTGTATTAATTATAAAGGAAATCCACAACAACTAAAAGCCAGCTGGTTTCCCCTCCTAAATTTGTCACACTCACTGACACTCCAAAAAACGCGCGAAACTTCAGGAACGAAACTCAGACTATGCTTGTCGTTCACTTCTTCGTTTGCGAATAGTGAGAGGGCTCAGTGTTGGGTAATTGATGTTTTGAAAAACTGGATTGCAGTCTAATTGTCATCGTTGCCTGGTTGCCGTGTAAACAGAAGATGTAAACATTGGGTGTTCAGGTTCTTATTCAGTTCTGCGCATATCAGCCATGACAAAGTGACACTTGACAATGTCAATTATTTGTCTACTTGTGTTTATTTACTTTCGTGTAAAATTATTTGAAGTTTGACCTGTTAATTTTTGGTCGTTTTGTGATCTTGTTAAAGTTGTGTACGTAGAATAAAGTCTGGTTTGTTTGTTCGTATTTCTTTCACAGATAAAGGACCGCTGGTATGCTCACATTTATAGAGAGCACCAAAAAGGAACATTTCTACTTGTTCACATTTAGAGAATGTTGTTCAAGTTAGTTTCGTTCGATGGATATGTTACGAAGTTATTACTCGAAATGTGGTTCATGTGATAGGGCTTGTAAAGGTATTCAGAACCTGTGGCAAACGTGTGTGGTGTGGTCATTATCTGTTGTATGTCTCTTTCATATTCGGCGCTCAACACGGTGTGAGGCGTTCTGGACGCGCCAGGCAGCGCGCTCGCCTGCTGAGCCGAGCTGCGCGTCTACATGTCGCGCAGGGCTGCGCGCTCGCCTGCTGAGCCGAGCTGCGCGTCTACATGTCGCGCAGGGCTGCGCGCTCGCCTGCTGAGCCGAGCTGCGCGCCTACATGTCGCGCAGGGCTGCGCGCTCGCCTGCTGCTGCGCGTCTACATGTCGCGCAGGGCTGCGCGCTCGCCTGCTGAGCCGAGCTGCGCGTCTACATGTCGCGCAGGGCTGCGCGCTCGCCTGCTGAGCCGAGCTGCGCGTCTACATGTCGCGCAGGGCTGCGCGCTCGCCTGCTGCTGCGCGTCTACATGTCGCGCAGGGCTGCGCGCTCGCCTGCTGAGCCGAGCTGCGCGTCTACATGTCGCGCAGGGCTGCGCGCTCGCCTGCTGCTGCGCGTCTACATGTCGCGCAGGGCTGCGCGCTCGCCTGCTGAGCCGAGCTGCGCGTCTACATGTCGCGCAGGGCTGCGCGCTCGCTTGCTGAGCCGAGCTGCGCGTCTACATGTCGCGCAGGGCTGCGCGCTCGCCTTGTCGCGCAGGGCTGCGCGCTCGCCTGCTGAGCCGAGCTGCGCGTCTACATGTCGCGCAGGGCTGCGCGCTCGCCTGCTGAGCCGAGCTGCACGTCTGCATGTCGCGCAGGGCTGCGCGCTCGCCTGCTGAGCCGAGCTGCGCGTCTACATGTCACACAGGGCTGCGCGCTTGCCTGCTGCTGGGCGTCTGCTGGTCGCGCAGGGCTGCGCGCTTGCCTGCTGCTGGGCGTCTGCTGGTCGCGCAGGGCTGCGCGCTTGCCTGCTGCCGCGCGTCTACATGTCGCGCAGGGCTGCGCGCTTGCCTGCTGCTGCGCGTCTGCTGGTCGCGCAGGGCTGCGCGCTTGCCTGCTGCTGCGCGTCTGCTGGTCGCGCAGGGCTGCGCGCTTGCCTGCTGCTGCGCGTCTGCTGGTCGCGCAGGGCTGCGCGCTTGCCTGCTGCTGCGCGTCTGCTGGTCGCGCAGGGCTGCGCGCTTGCCTGCTGCTGCGCGTCTGCTGGTCGCGCAGGGCTGTGCCCTCGCCTAGTGCGCGACACTTCACGCTCGCCTGCCGCGCTGCGAGGCGTGACACTGCGTGTTCGCTAGTCACACTGGGAGGTGTGACGCTACGCGACTAACTGCGTGCAGGGATGCGGTAACTGATGTGGTTTCAGGTTTGGCCGAGCGCACTATTTGTTTGGGCTAAGTTATGCTAACGTCGCGCCTATGTCTTATGCCATGAAGTTGCTCTTTATACTTTTCTCAACGATGCCGCAACGAGACAAGCTAACGTCGCGCCTCTGTCTAACCAGGCTAAGTCATGCTAACGTCGGGCTTAATGACTTAGGCCTGTGCTGTCTGTACACTCTGGGCAGAAAAGCTAACGTCGGGCCTATAATCATCACCTAGAAAATTATGAGTAGATTCCAAAAATATATAACATTATTGTTCAATATCCAGCGATTCACAAACAAACTGTCTTGCCGGGCTAAGTCATGCTGACGTCGTGCTTAATGACTTAGGCCCAAGTTGTTCTAACACTGCTTACCAGTTAGGGTAAAACGTTGTGCCACTGTCTTGTCGTGCTAGGTCATGCTAACGTCGCGCTTAATGACTTAACCAGTGGCCGTAACGTTTCGAATTTTATTTATACGCCTAACGTGTCTTCTGAAATTTGAAGCGTTGTATTCGGTAATGGCCGTAAAAAGATATGTGAAGTTTGTTGTTTTATGTCGCAGGTGCAGACAAGGACATGAGATGATCTTCCGGGTTGCCAGCAACCAACAACGTTCTGTGGTGCCGGGGCTTGCAGGTGCTTCTGTTGCGCCTGCCATTTAAGAACTTCAAGATTCTGTCTGTGTCCAACGGAGTCTAAGCAATGCCACTGCTGGACTAGAGGAGCTGAAATGAAGGAGCCCGGGGACGGTCTCGGGTCAGTCTGGCCGTATTGAAGATATTTACTAACATAAGATACTTGTTTCAGGATAAAGAAATGAAATTTAAGAATGGAATACATTCCCTGCGATTTAGAAAAATAACGATGGTGTCAGAGACGAGGTTATAAAAGGATGCGTGCGCATCTGCTGCGGACTACATTGTCACCCGTCGTTGCGTGTCGTTCTTGTGTGATTTTATTTTCTTGCTGTAATATTTTTATTGTTCATGTTAATAAATGAGTCAGGAGAGCTTTTACGTCTTTCTTCTTCAAGTATCCTCTAGAAATTTGCAAGAATACTATATGGCTTTAAGCGATGGCAGTATGACTTCAGGTAGTCAAGTCTCTCTAGTCAATCTATGCTTGGGGCTGGTCATTACTTACGGATAACGTATTCTTAGTTGAGTTCGGTTTATTCATACGGGCCCTAGTGACACATATTACTTTATCTTGAACAAGTCATAATTCAAAAAAAATAAGAAACACGACTGCCCTGCCAAAAAACTAACTAAAAAGTTAAAAATCTAAATTCATCTAGTTAAATTAGAATCTTATTCACATTTTTATTAAATGATATTTTTTTGTGAATCACTAGATATTAGACTATAGTGTTATATATTTTTGGAATCTGCTCATCATTTTCTAGACGATGATTATATAGTTTATTAGTTTTTTTCAACTTTAGACCTTAATGCGCGACCATGGTCACCCCATCAATTTTTTTAAAATTTTACTAGCATATGTCACCCTGAATAAGCTAGGGATTCTAAAGATACCTCATTTATCAGAATCGGTTCAGGCGTATAGAAGTTATGGTGGAATATATAAACTCACATACATACATGAACCCTGAAAACAATATACTCCTTTTTTCAGGCAGTCTGTTAAAAATTAAAGAGTTTCCACTGGATTAAAACAAATACCTTAATCCACGAGGATCCAATCTAATATTGGTATAATCATTTTCAGAACACGTATCATATATAGTTTCTTAGCCATTCTAGCTCCTAACATTTGAGGACATAATAATTTTTATTTCTAATCTGAAATTGTTATCTTTTTTTATCAAAAAGTGATCACGAACGCACCAGTCGGGGCCAATACTCTGGCTTCCTTGTTTTACTACGGAATCCTAAAAACATGTAACCCTTCAGGTAGGTCCTTGAATGCTTATCAAGCAAAAGTATAAAAGCAATTTTACTAACAGCGAATTGCAAATTTTAGTATGCAAGCCGCTTTATCGACACGCGCCATCTACACAGGCGGTTCTGATTAAATTTGAAACCGTAAAAAATCATGGGTTAAACGATACTTGATACCGGGGCCCTTATTAAAGCCCTGCCGGTACCAGTATCTGTCTGTGTGTTTTAATTAAATCGGTATGAAGGGCTTGGCTTTACTTCCGATCTTATAAATTTGTATATGTATAGCGATATCCACTATGTAAAGATGTTAACATCGAAGCTAAGTCAGTAAGTAAGTATATTATTATTTTACTTTTAATTGCTGCTGAACTTACATACTTATACATACATGCATACAGCATACTTTCAGGGGCCATAATTCCAACGCTTAACCCATATTGTTTCATTATTGATGACTTGAGTGTTTTAGAATCATAATCCTTATTTTAGGAACGAAAAGGTACGTGACATCAAACTGTCATTTGCAGTAATATTGCATAAGTATTGCTTTGAACGTTGGCAGTATCTATTTTTGACTTTTCTCTCAGAAGTATGCTACGGTAGAACATACGTAAATACAAACACATACAGTGTACATATTATACAAACATTGAATGCTAAAATCATTATATCTTCCCTTTAGCTTCTGCGTAGTGGGATGAAAGTCCAAGAGCCGCTTAAAATAGCATTTGTTTTTGTTCAACACTTCCTCACTTATATCTTCTAGAACATTGCATAGAATGAGAAGGGTTTGGCCATAGTCCACCACTCTGGCCAAGTGCGGATTGGCAGACTTTGCACACTTGCGAGAACATTATAAAGAATTCTCGTGCATGCAGGTTTCCTCACGATGTTATCCTTCACCGTTTTAAACAAGTGATATTGAATTTTTCTGAACGCACATAACTTCGAAAATTTGGCGGGCCGTGCCCGAGGATCGAACCTGCGACTCCGATCAGGAGGTCGGGTGTCTTAACGACTTTATGTTACCACTTTATACACAAGGCTTTAACAACTTCATACTACGTTCTATGAATATTACCTATTACGAATTTATCTATTGAATCTACTATATTTGCTGGTGAATAAACTTTGATCACTCGTTTAATATGATAAAAAACAAAGCAAACTTGTCTATTTTTCAAACGAGTCATAAAAACCGTCTATATACCGGGTTCGTGATGTAAGGAACTTCAGTTATTCTACGAATATTGGTAGGGTAAATGTTCTAGTTGTTGACACAGTGAGGTGAAAGGCGCCTCGCTAAATTGTATGGACACTTGACGGCCTTAAACAGCAATTTAGCCTGAAATTCAGCACCCGCTATACTTTAGTAAAACCGCTTTGGATTTAACGATATACATTATATAGATTTCAAATACCTATTAAGATATTTACAATGTAATTCCTTAACTTTGCCATGGGGATTGGGGACCCATAGAATCTTAATAATAAAAAAATGCGATCGATTTCACCGTGGTTAATTGTCACATCTGGTTTTTTTAAATTAGAAGTTAGCCCTAATGACTGCCATCTCACCTGTTGGTAAGTGATGATACATTCTAAAATGGTAGCGGACTAGCATGTTAGGGATACGGCAGTTATATTAAACATGGGTTTAAGCGATTAGAACATGGGTCTCTAATCGGTTTCTACACAGTATCGTACCGGAACATAGTAATTAGAATTATTGTAATATTCGGGACATTTTACGTTTCCGAGGCATTTTTAAAAAGTTATTTGAATAAAAAAGATAACAGTTTGACTTTCAAATAACATATAGGGTAAATGTTCCAGCTGTCGACACGCTATTTATATTAAAGTTTGCCAATAATCTACAAATTATTGGCAAACTTTCATATTAATAGCAGCTTTGACCTGCGAGGGTGTTAAGTTCAACGGTTATTCAACTTCGATGTGTATACAGTTAACTACTAGTAAGTTTACCTTAGGTTGATTGTTTATACATACTTGGCATTATAACAGGATATTGTAGGACAATTAATAGTTATTGTCAACAATGTTTTTTACATGTCGTTATTGTTGACTGTTGAGTTAGCTCATGCCTGCGACCTCACCTTGTGGTAAGTGATTGAGCTGTCTGAGGTCCAATTGCATGATAGACGGTTAAAGTTATTAGGTGGTGGTGGTCCAATTTTAGCGGAAATCGTAACGTACCTCCAAACTCCTGTCATTCAACTGGACCTTAGATCGAGGCTGACAACGCGGAAGGTGTGACAGTTTACCGAACAGATGATATTCTACGCAGGACTGCTTTCATCACATTAGACTAGAAAGGAGAGTATCTATGCGCGTGGTATATACCATTGTAAGGTGTACTTTCTATTTTCTCACTTAGCCAGGCAACACAACCGGAGAAAGTTCAGGCGCAGGGCCTTTCAGAGGCACGGGGTGAAATACGACAAACTTAATAATTTGGAGCCGAACACACACGTCGGGAATCGAACCCAGGGCTTCATCTACAACCGAACGACTAGACCAGAGACCAACGACCTAAATCTAGTATCATTTCCATCTACAACTATCGTCGTTACTCTATTATGTAATACGAGTAGGTGGTGCGTAACAAGTAGATATAGATAGCTATGTGTACGACGAAGGCGTTTGCCAAGTAATAGGATAATAGGGATTAAGTTATCAGGCTTAATGTTAAGCCCAATCTAAATGACACAATACATTAGCAATGCTATACGTAACAGGATCTTGTGGTGTTTAACTGACAGAAATAATTTAGTGACGTTAGATAATAATAATTCTTGCAATTATTTCAAATTATTGTCACGGTTAAACTATTGTGAGTGATATTAATTTTACTATAAACAAGCCTAGGTACGTATTTTGTGGGAAAAGTGCCCGACTAGTTTCAAGCCCGTCCGGCGCCGTTATTCGTGAGGCTGTTTGCGCGACGCGGCAGCAGAAAGACTGCGGACTGCCTGCAGGAAAGCTCTCTGCTAGGGGTTTTGAGGTATTTCAACCCAATAACATAATTAATAACAATTATTATTGTAACTTATTATCTAAATTTTTAGGGTTCCGTATCCTAAATTCCAATAATTCGATTCGAATAACTATACGACGAAGTATATAACGAAGGCATTAGCCGGTGACTTTGTCCGCTTGAACTAAGTTTTTATAATTCCCGTGGGAACACATTTTTACGTGATAAGGCCCCGGGTCTCCTTTCAGAATGGCCAGGGTTTAGACAACCAGGCTGGCCAAGTGCGAAATGGAGAACTCCTTGGACAAATAAACCACTTATTCATCCAAGGCTCCCATCAAGAGTACGGAACCCTCGGCAGCTAATTCTGAGTCGCACTTGGACAATTTTTCTAAATAGCCGTATAAAAACGTTAGTATAAAGTTGCAAGTTCAGAGACGTGGCTACTCCACCAAGTTTAAGTGGCCATTAGCAAAGTAGTTCGCAGCTACCCCAGGCGTGTTGCTTTCCAACTTAACGCGTATTTCATTCTCACTCTTAAGCTCGCCATTTATGGTCAATCATTTGACTTAAGTTGAATGGATGGACGCCAAAATTTTTGCCCGCACACATGATGTCTTTAAGCGACAATCCAGAAATTGGCATTATTGAGACACTTAATATATTTTTGCACTCTCATTCGGAACTCGCACGAGCAAATGGCCAAACGTGCAGAGATTCCATGAGAGATTCATTGTAATTAGATAAAAGTTAGCTAAACTTAAAGACAATATTCATTTGATCCGGCCACGATTGCCATCATTAAGCTCTAAACCAAATTGCGATCCAAACACAAAAGCATTCAACAATCGCTGAGTCTGCCTGCAGAAGACTGATTTACCGTCGATCAAACACTCGTATTTATACTTACTATTTTCAATATGGCGTCCGTATCCGCAGATTAAATCGAATGACATGAAACGAGTCAAATTGACAGATATTATACTTCCTGTTTCATGAGATATAATGACAAACAGTAATAATGCTAACATGTCTAAATGACTTAATTTCTCGATCGACGGGGACTCCTTCGAGAGTTCGCTTACTCACGGTCCACGCGGCTCGATACTATGGAGCACGGATTTCTCACTAAAACAACATAATCCAACTATTAATTCAAATTTCATGACGGCAGTTGACTTAAGGCTGTGGATTATGATGGCAAAGTATTTCCCACGCCAACATTTGACTCTTAAGTCAAATGACTTACCGTCAATGACGAGCTTTAGGCCGCCTTCCCATCAGAGATATGCTACGTTGCTAAGCTACGGATGTGTGTCAAACCCACCACTAGTAGCGTTTGATCTGACATATTTATTAACATCTTAGCTATGAAAATCAAGCACTCCTTCTGGTGGGTTTGCCACACATCCATAGCTTAGCAAAGTAAAATAAAATGTTTATTTTAGCTTTAAACGGATAACAATAAAATGCGCACTCTAACTTACTCTGGGAGCGTAAACGTAGTCAACGTAGCGCACTCTGGTAGAATGGTCTTTTGGAAGGCCCTCTATTTAATAATCAGTAAGAAATATTTTTTTTTGACATAGGCATCATCATTCATCCCTATTGCTTGGCAGAAAATAATTCAGCGGCATTCACGTTCATACCAAACGCGCTCACTAGGCGACCAGAATAAACGTTTTTTCTCTTTGACACTGACATTTTACGCAAACGTGTTTCCTATCCGGCCCCTCGTGTGATTTAACTCTTATTCCCGTCTTTGTTATTGTTTCAGGCTTGTTTCGTTATCTAACTGTAAATAAATGTCTCTTAACAGCGCTTTAAATTCAATTAGTTTGTTCTCAATTAGTACAATTAGTGAAACACTTAAAAAGTCATAAAGGACTTTAGTTTTAAAAGTCTCTCTCTTTACTTTTATTTTATATCTCTTTTGCGCTGCTTTAAAGCAAAAAGTTATTTATTTACGCTAATTAACACCCGAGTTTAGAGGGGTGATACATTTTAATTGGGGTTTTTAATAAGCAAACTTATCGTAACTACGTAAACTATACATACGTCATATTAAGAGTACAAATTCATAGTATATTGTGGTTTTGTTAATTATCTAAACGCTTATGGTTTATACGTTGGAGTCAAAACTGTATAGTTGTTGTGGACACTTGCGTGAAGGCTGACGACGATGACAGATGACGATAGACAGATTAACTCTTTATTTCACAGACTTCATAGAAACAATAGGTATATGAAAGATAAAAAAACATTAGGGTGCAAAGGTAGTAGCTTAAAGAGCTGTCCTGAAAAGGGCGGTTCCTGGATGACATCTTATTCTCTTGATACCTCTCTGATGACTGATTAACTAAAGTTAGCAGTCAGCTTCGTATGTTCTTTTCTGTTCTTCGCGAGGCGAAACAGTTTGAGGGCACTCGCGGGTCATGTCCACTCCCGTATGTTACCTAACCAAGATTTTTTAATGTCGCAGTAAGAAATCTTTGTGACGCTTCTCATTTCTCATTTCTCAACATAGAAAACTTTTAGTTTGGAATAACAATGTAAAACGAAATTGGCTCTATGTTATTCTTGTAACAAATAATCAATTATTTATTTTAAATCGTACCTAATATCTACGTCTAAAATTAGTGATTTTTTTGACGACCTCCGTGGCGCATTGTGTAGCGCTGTTGTCTTAACGTGCGGAGGTCCCGGGTTCAATCCCCGGCAGAATTGATTTGGGAATTTATAATTTCTGAATTTTCCCTGGTCTGGCCTGGTGGGAGGCTTCGGCCGTGGCTAGTTACCCCCCAACCGGCAAAGACGTGCCGCCCAGCGATTTAGCGTACCGAAACCGAATAGGGGTATGGGTTTATACTGCCATGCCCCTAACAGATTAGCCCGCTACCATTTTAGACTGCATCATCACTTACCATCAGGTGAGATCGCAGTCAAGGGATAACTTGTATTAAATAAAAAAAATAAACAATACAATATACCTGAGTATACATTACTGCATTAATTTATGGAAGCCTAGTAATAGTTTATGTAAAGGCCAACAGCGTCTGAGATGACATGACGTTTCTGCAAATAAATAATTAGAACTCTGTTTAGTATTAAAGTTGTATGGCAGATTGTAATTATATTAAGTTAGTATTTAATTGAGTATGTCAAACCTTTTGGTAGGCAGGTTACGCGTGAGACACCTACAGAAAGCGGTAATTGGTGAATACATATAAAAAGACTCAAGTCGAAGAGCTCTCATTAACTTTTGAGTGCACAAACCAAAGCATTACGAGTTTCCACTTAGTTACAATACTTCCCATTAGTTACACCCTCTTAGCAAGGGTTCGATCCCCATGACTCTACTCCTTGTCGATACGATATGCATGAACCATTATAAGCTCGGTTAACCACGATTTTAGCGGTAATAAACACAGTAATACGGCAATATACACTTCAGTTTTACGAAGTTAAAAGTGCTTGATTTGTTTAAATTGTACGTAGTTCGTTCAAAGAGTATTTTTAGCTAATAAATTAAGAACATTCAGACAACCTTGAACTTTTTGTGAAATAAAAACCACACTACCAACCAAACGTTTAGCACACTAAACTAAACACAAGAGGGGAACGACGTTTTGTCCTGTCGCTGGGTTGACCTTTTTAAATAGGCCAAGTCAATATAGAAGTAAGTTAATTGGAATTTTTAGCCGCTAGACAATATTTTCCTAATAATTTTCGCTCTTAGGATCTCCCTCCAACGATGACCACGTAGAAGTATACCCTCCCATCGACCATGTACCCCGGGATTTCAATATCTGGGCAGTGTAAACCTCTTGGTACAGGGTACACTTTCTTGTGCCTAAATAACTCGAGGATTCGAAATTGTAGATATGACAAAATACATGTAAGTGCAAAATAACCTGATAACTATAATGAATTATATATAGCCTTAAAGGTAATTCACACAAGCGAATAGGTAGCTGGATGTTATTCAATGCAACGAGGTCGGTAAATTACTGTTTTAATTGAGTGCTTAAAATTGAAAATCTCTTCATTCGTGCGCATATTAAGGACTGAAATAACGGTAAGAGCACGCGACGCGCATACCGCGATTTGTGTGGTACATGTCAGAAGCGGTAGCGATGTTTGGAATTAATACTTCAATTTGTAAGAAGTCAGTCCATTACTTAACAAGGTCCTCTCTTTGGTGTTTTTGCTAACTGCATCTTCAATTATCATATTATAGAGTTGACACAATATAATAGAAACTTATGATACAGCCTCTTTTGAAGCATCCCTGCTTAGATTTTTCATTTTACATTGAGTCTTCTATAAGAAAGAGGAAATATTCCAGTAACAATATTTATTTTCCAAAATTTTTGCTTGGGGAAAAGAAAGTAACTTAGAAAGTAAACTGTGTTTAGCTGTAAAAACTCTTAAGAAGCAGCTTTTATAGATAGTATGAAAGGAGAAGAGACACTCTAAAATACCAACTCTATCTTCACAATTGCTAATAATCTATAGGACATTAGTCTGTCCCCATACAAAGTTCGCCTAAGAACCAACCGTCATAAAACATTGATTACTGGATTCAAATTAATACCTTTTTATACTTAAGAGCAGATTAAAACAACGGACACTTGCTAAGAAATTACTCATTATCAAATATATTTTAAATTTTGAGGTTATTTCAACTTTCACAATAAATCTGCGTAAAAAAATAAATATCATCTCTAACCGATTGTAATAGAGCTGTAAACAGTATGTAGTTAAAACAAGATTCATCAAAAACATTATAGATGGCGTTATAAATAAGGATACAAGTATCGTCATAGCTCATAGAGAACTTCACAGATGGCGTAAGAAATATTAAATTATTGTTCTTGCAATGGAGTTGCGAGATTCAGAATACTAGCGCACTTACTCGTAGCACTTTGTGCTGCTTTTATCTTGTTTCTTACGATACGGATCTAGCGCTCAAGCGGTGGTATTGTATATTATTTTAATCTGTAAGTTATTAATCAGTGGTTAATAACCGAGAGATGGAAACTTATAGTAATCATAATATAATTTTTTAATTAATTTGAAGTGTTCGTTGAATTCTAATATTTGGAATAAGGGTTATAAAATAAGCTAAAAATTACTGTATATTTCAAATATTTGTTGATTCTTTGATGAATTTGGTCAATGTCCTTTAAAGAGAAAACGAAAAAAGATGTCAAAAAGCACAAAGATATCCGCAGTTAGATACTCATTCATTTTATAAATTTAAATTTGATGCTTGACTGAAAAATTATACATATTTCTGCAATGTAATGCATCACTCTACGTTTGATAGTTTCTTTATTTTTTAGCAAAAAAAATAAAAGAAACTGGGATTTCACGATGTGTCTTTGTGTTTTTTAATCAAATCGTAATGTATGTAATAATTTAAGATCATTTCCGCTACCTTTTATGTTTTACCGTGAATGATTTATATGCAAAGTAATATCGCATTAAAATTGTCCCCAACAGAGCCAGGCCCCGCCCACGGAAAATGCCTTATATCCTTTATACTCTGCGGTTATTTATTGCCTTTTTAGGCATTTCAGGCGCTTTGTGTCTTTGAGTTTGCATGTTTGCTGCTTGGGTTCTAAAAATCCTTTTATTCTCCCGTTTTTCGTGTACTTTACCCTTTACAATAATGTATACTACGCTGATTTTATTTGAAGATAACTTGGTTGAAATATAAATGAAATAGGCGAGATTCTATTTTTGGAAGCAAGTCGGTAAAGTGCTGTTTATTTTATTGTTAGTAAAACAAGAAAGAGTTTTTATTGTATGGCAAACTATAAATTTCGAATCTGAATTATTGTGGTTTTACAAGGGTAATTTATATGTATGGTGGCCATTTTTAGCGGCAGAGACGATGAGAATATAACTGACATACCTACACTACATTGAGATTAGATATGCTCGCTACCATATTTGACTGCATCATTACTTACAACTGTGACATCGCAGTTTTTTTTAATCCACTACAAGTTAGCCTTTGACTGCGATCTCACCTGATGGTAAGTGATGATGCAGTCTAAGATGGTTGCGGGCTAACCTGTTAAGGGCATGGCAGTTATATTAAACCCATACACCTATTCAATTTCTACACGGCATCGTACCGGAACGCTAAATCGGTTGGCGGCACATCTTTGCCGGTAGGGTGGTAATTAGCCACGGCCGAAGCCAGACCAGTATACCAAATTCTGAAATTACAAATTCCTAAATTGACCCAGCCGGAGATCGAACCCGGGACCTCCGCACGTTAAGACAACAGCGCTGAACACTGCGCCGCGGAGGTCGTCAAGCCTACTGACAACCTATGGCCAGGGGCCTTACAATCATCGCTTAAAGAAGTATTATTTTAATATTGCTTACGCTCTGGTTTCAGAAATATAATCCTTACTATAGGGAAGTCAAGGAACGTCATATAAATCTGTCATTTAGCCCATACTACTTTAAGCGACAGTAGTATGGCACCTGATATATTATTTTTACGCCAGCAAACAATACTCTCCCCGCAATACTACAAGCAAAACTGTAATAACTTCTCCACAAAAAGGCTTAGTCCGTAGTTCGCAATAAACACGAGACATCGCCTTTATACGGTTATTATAAAACCCGGTCTCCCGCGATCTTTTATTACTTTCATTATGTTACTTGTAAAAATGTTTCATTAAATTTTTCATATTGCGAAAAATAATATAAAGTATCTTACAGCAGTTACACGCTGTGATGTATTTTATAATTTAATTGGTTCCCATAAGAAAACCCCGATTATAAACATTAATTACATCATTTATGTATCCATGTAATTTTCATCGACTGATGGCCATCGGTCTACGAAAATTTTCCTATTAGTTTGGGTGTATGGATGGATGTTTGTTACTCAATCACGCCAGAACGGCTGAACGGATCAGGATGAAATTTGGCACAGAGATAGATTATAGTCTGGAATAATATATGGACTACTTTTTACACCGGAAAACTAAAGAGTTCCCGCGGGAACTAAAAAACCTCAATCCGTCGCGGGCATTAGCTAGTTAGTAATATTTCCTAATAATCTAAGAAAAGTCCTATATTTCAGCAAGTGTAATTTATGGTTACAAAAAAATCGGATTACGTTAAATAAAAACACTTTGCAATGGAAATCCCATTAGCAATTGTTCAGATTTAATGGAACATTTTCGGATGTCGAAACGCACTCTTTCATCGTAAATGCCGTATGTAAATTACGCCGAATGTTTTGTGGAATTAACTGATTTGTTTGGGATTTATTTGCACCACATTTTGGCACGAAACGAGTAATGTACCGAAACGAGTTTTTAAGGTCCGTTTAAAACTATATGCCTATAGTTTTTATAGCAATTTCAGATACTTCAATACTTTTTGATTCCAAAAAAAAAGAGCCTATTTCTTCGCGGTGTCTTCTGAAATATATTTTCCTTCTCCGAAGAAAAAAGGGGTGTCTATAACTTATTAGTAAAATTTTCTGGTGCCGCTAATTGTAATTATTTAATGGTTCACTAAATTTTTATCTTATAGTGGGTACCAGACACCAGTGATGGTACGTGACGTTTCAGCCTTTGGGCCTCTCCTAAAAAGTGTTTAGTATCCAGCGTTGTGGTATGTTAGGTAGGTATGTATCTACCTTTCATGCTGTGGCACAGGTTGAAGAGGTGGCCCGTTGAACACACGAGTAAGTAGGTACACGGTATACAGGTATAAGTAATTAATTTGTTTAAGTTGGTCAATAAACATTTATTTATTTAAATGATTCCGGTTAATTAATATTAGTTTGTTTACTGTAAAATAACAATAAAAATTCAACACTTACATTAGAGATGGTTAATTCATGAAAATACTGCAAACAAGCCGAGTCTATTAAATGCCAAGAAATATGATTTCCGGGTCCCCGAGCGCACATAAAGAAAACTTTAAGGCGCTATTAGACGCTACATTATTTGCGCGCCGGAGGCGGGATTCCGATTTACGGACGTAACGCTTTAAGCGTACACGACCCATTTTAATAGTAGAACGAACTTATTTTTAGCTTTAATTTTTTTTGTCGAACTCTCTAGAGCAGTATTCCGATATTTTATCCGATATTCTGTCTTCTATATACCATTGGAGGTTGTGGGTGTTTTCCGGGACACTCTATTTAAAATGTATCTCTATTCTGTATTGGCTCAAGTCATAATAGCGATATCTTTCCGCTTGATATTTTAAATTACATTATACCATCCATTTTGATCGATTAGACATATATTATAAAGAACAATTTAAGAAGCTATTAAACGCTATATATTTTCCCCGCCGGCGGATCCCGATTTATCTATTTTAAGAGTCCCCTACAATCAATTTATGCAAGCTTATTAGTTTGGATAAATTTTTTAAAAGCGAATAAAGTATTACTTACGCCAACTCTTGACCTACAGTTGTATATACAAATCCATACTTCTATATTATTACTAATAGCGAATGCCCGCGACTTCGTCTGCGTATTTAGAGGTTTTTTGGTTCATGCGGGAACTCTGATTTTGTTCCTATGTGCTATTCCAGACTATAATCTATCTCTGTGCCAAATTTCAGCCAGATCCGTCCAGCCGTTGGGGAGTGATTGAGTAACAAACATCCATACATCCATACATCCATACATCTATCCAAACTTTGGCATTTACAATATTAGTAAGATAAGATTATTGTAAATGGAAAGTAGTTCTGTATTTCATAGCTGTAGCATGTAGCTGTGTTCATGGGCCATCCGCAGAACAGAGGTGCGATTATGTAAGAATTGTCGATCAAATCGTATAAGTTCGGCGTCAAAGCAAAATAAACCATAATAACATTGAATTAGAGCTCAATTTCGTGTATCCATTCTCATACGTTTATGGTATCGTACATATCTGAACGTATGAAAATGGATACACAAAATTGAGCTCTAATTCAATGCTGTTTATGGTTTATTTTACTTTGACGCCGAACTTATACGATTTGATCGACAATTCTTACACAATCGGGGGGCTGATTATAACATAATTTGGCACACAGCTGATCATGGTCACGAACGTAGGCTACTACTTAATCCGGAAAATACGAAATTGGGTCTGTCTGTCCGAACGTCTATCTCTCAGAGGTCAATCTTCCTGCCTACTATGCTTTCACGGCCTATATTTTGACTGTTCGACTATTTTTGACAAAAATTTGCTGCAGAAATACGGTACAGGGAATAACTATCATAGATTTTTCAACTAGATTGCAAGTTTTTAGACATAAAATTGTATAAATTATAGGCATCAACATTTGCAGGTTGCAAACTATTATTCACCGCGAATTAAAGAATTCAAAAAAATAAACGTAGTAAGTATCAAAAGTCAGGAAAATATGGTTTCCGGTCCCGGAGCTCGTATAAAGACAACTTTAAGGCACCATTTAGACGTCGCGTATTTGTGCGCTGCCGGCTATATGTCTTTATGTGTTAAGCCTCGTCGTCGTCGGATTCGCGTTTTGTCGTCGTCATCTCAACCTATAGACGTCCACTGCTGGACGAAGGTCTCTTGCATGGATCGCCATAGAGTACGGTCTTGTGCCGCTTGTTTCCAGCGGCTCCCAGCTACACGCATGAGATCATCCGTCCACCTAGTGGGAGGTCGTCCAACGCTGCGCTTTCCGGTGCGAGGCCGCCATTCGAGCACTTTGGGACCCCAACGCCTGTCGGTTCTACGAAATATGTGCCCCGCCCATTGCCACTTGAGCTTGGCGACTCTTCGAGCTATGTCGGTTACTCCGTTGATAATTTGTCGTTAATTCCATAACGCATAAAAGGATATAAAGCTGAGTGTTAGATCAACATACAATGTATACTACACACAAATAGACTACTTTTTATATCGGAAAATTAAAAAAAAACTTTATTCCCTTGAGCTTAAATGCTAAGTCTAGTCCGCCTACGCTAAGCTATAATGACGTCTTTTTAGAGCTTGAGAGGTGAAAAAATATTAACATTATAAAATAAGCTGCTAAACCCTGCTAAGCTGGTAAACGTAACGTTGGTAAAGTAAACGACATTGTTCACACAACTCTATCTAAACAGTAAAAATATTAACATTATTTAATTAAGTACACACACAGTTAAAATATGTAGGAACGTTTTCACTGTCCTGGCTGTAACTAGATAAACACATTAAATCTAAATATTTCACTCCCGAGCGAAACTCGCTTTCCTCCAGGAAGTTTGGTTAATTTTAATTAAGAAACGGAAGCGCCGGTGGTCTGGCAGTTTGAAGGTCTAGCCCCACTACAGAGGCGCACGTAGTGGCAAGTATTCTTTGTACAATAATTATGTCTCTGCGTCGCATAGTTACATATTTCCGTGCCGCGTCGCATAGGGCTCCGTACAAACTCATACAAAGAATATTTGCCGCTACGTACCGCGCACCGTCCATCTGTAGTGAGGCTAGACCTTGAATACGAGTATTTTTGCCAAGCAAATGCGAGTTTGACTGCCTTAATTTTTTAAGCGAATCAGATTACAGAGCACTCTTCCCGTGACAGGGCCGCAACTTCGAAAACTTACGATTTAAGGTGCGATTAAAAAGTTTGTAGAGTGGATAGAATATATAAAGATTTCTTACATCTCTCTCTCTCTCTCTCTCTCTCGGTATTTTAGGGACTCCAACGAGAAAGTATATACGTTCTTAACAATGTGTGCAAAAAACATAATGAAAGACTAGTAATTATAGACAACTTTATTCATTGCCCGTCTACAGACGAGTTATAAATACAATCTTTTCTCCTTTACTTCAGACGGAACGCTTTTACAATCTCCGAGTCATGCCCCGCGCTCCTTCAAGTCTAATTACTGCCTAATGAATGAATTAGACGTTAATAAATTAACTGCTGAATAAATGATCTAAGGCCAGCGGTAAAATGCCAATAGAAATGTAGGTATTTAATTGCTTAACAAAATTTAGGGGATATATTTAATGGGATGGTCCAAGGTTAAGGTCCGCGACCTGCTGGGGCACGTTCAATATTTTTTTTTAGTTTTTCGATTCTGATGGACCGGAATAAGTGAAAATTATAATTTATTTGTTTTTGGCATAAATATTCGTGCTGATTATATAGGTATACCCATTTACAAAGAAATTATCAAACCTTAAAATACGCTCAAAATAGGTACTTACAATAGGAGCTTGTACAAATTTAACTTGTGACGTCATCAAAATCACACTGGGACACGATCTTCAAAAGATTGCCATTACTGGTTACGACGGTGGACGGCAAGAGACCTCGAGGACGTAGCCCGATGCGTTGGTCAGATCAAATCCGCACCGCTCTCGATAGCAAGGTCCCTGCTTGCCACGCGACCTCGTCCACAAAATAATTATTGGTGGAAGGGGTTACGACCCTCAGTAATTGGGAATACGATGCAAGGAGGTCACAGAATGAAAGTGTAATAGAATCGAAGCTGTAACTCTTTTGAATGGGTTTTTTATTCTGTTAACCCGAATATTTAAGAATCCGTATCCCCGTAAACCGATTTGTTATGAACTTTTGACGAGCTTTGTGCATGAGATATTAGAATTATGACAAAAAGAAAATTAAAACATTAAAGATTAATCCCTCCCTAGTGGACTGTTGCAAAAAAAATGTTAATTTTATTGAAATATAATAGTGAAATTCTCATTCTCGCAGAAGACGTTTACCATTTTTACACTTTTGGGTGTCACTTTTGGCTCATATAAATCCACGAAAAATTATTTTAAATGACTTATAAAAATACTAATATGATAAACACACTCTTAAAATTGGACTGTTGCGACTCATTTTTATAAGTTCCATACAAAATTAGTTAATAAAAAAATCAAATCAATGTTCACAATTTCACAAAATTTACGCTTCTCAATAACCTGTATTTCTTAAAAGTTTGGCGAATTTACTGATTAAATAAAATTTCCTATGAATGTTTAGTATTTAAATAACATAAATTGTAAAAAGATAAAGTTCTATAAAATACCTATATGACCAAAAAAAATTATCAAAAGTCCCATAAAGTCACGTGTAAAATGGATCGCAGACCGCACGACCGGCATACCGAGCCGAGCGCTCTTCGAGGGAGGACGTGTTGCTGGAAGGGCTCTTTTGTATGTGTGCGTGAGCTCACTACAAGCCTTTGTAAAAAACGTGTTGCAAACAATACATAGCGCGACTGCCTTAGTTTGATGAGCGTAGAATGTTAGGTTCTTGATCCGATTTTATCGATATTGAATGAATGCGTTATACGCATATAATTATTAATTAATAGGTGTCAGTTTTTTTAATAACTATTAAATAATTTTGTATGATATATATTATTATAATCTCATTTTCGGTAAATCGGTATTTAAGTATACGTAAACTTGTATGGGTTTAGAACTTACTTTCCTGAAATATTATATTTTCTATGAAATTGTAATTGCCAAACTCAATATGGCATACGTTGTTGCTGAGAGATTTAGGCAGATACCGTTTTCATAGCATTACTTATATTGAAATTTATTTTTATCCTCTACAAGCTCAGTTTAACCCTTGACTGCGATCTCACCTGATGGTAAGTGATGATTTCTATTCTACGCGGCATCGTATCGGAGCGCTCAACGTCTTTGCCGGTAGGGTGGTAATAATTAGCCACGACCGAAGCCTCTCGGATCCCCAGACCAAAGAAAATTCAGAAATTCTAATTCCCAAATTGATCGTAAACAATACTACTTATCACGGGTCAATAAAAGGTACCTATTATAAAATAGTTTCATTGTTAGCATAGATTTTATTTATTCTTTTACCTTTCGACAATAGTAACGTGTAGCACTGCCTTTCGATAAAAAAACCAAACAATATTATAAGTCATAAAGTTAAGCTAAAGGGTCATAAAGTTTTTATTTATAGAATATGGTTTCGTTTGTGGTAAACAAGATGAGTTTGTATGACATTTTGTAACTGAAATCAACTGGAAGTTTTTGACTTTTACTTGCAATGGGATCAATTTAGGTAAAAGATTCCTCTTACCTAAATTGATCCAATTGCATGGCCCGCGTGAAGTTTGGTATTTTTATTTTACCTCATACTTGAAAGGGTGGCTTATTTATGACCTAATCCTATGCACGTACAGATTGCACCTGCATAAAACACAAGTAAACCTAGTTATCGAATATTTGAACGTTATTTTTGTTGTTTATCCAAATTCCAATGGTATTTCTGAGACAAATAAATTGCAAATGGTAGAGATGTCTATATTTTTACATTCTATAAATCCCACAAAGCTGTTACTGTCACTTTTCTAGTCGCCTGCGATCATTGAGGTACTCTGCTCTGCTCAACTGCTTCCAACGAATCCATAAAAGTTGTGTTTTTGTTTTTCTGACCTTGGCATCTCTACATGGATTTTGACAGTGGAATCGGTGAAAATAACATTTAGACCCTTGCTTTGTAATTGGATTGGAGTATTCGCTTCTGGATTGGATTTTACTTGTTTTATATATCACAAGGTAAGATTATTTTATAATCGAATTCAGTTACCTGAAAGATTTGATATTTTGATTTTTAATTGATTAAATTGATTTGGCGGTTGCATAATCACTATCCGCAGCTGAAAACCAGACCAGAGCAGATAAATACAATACTAATATTATAAATGCGAAAGTGTTTCAGTCCATCTGCTACGCTTTTACGGCCCATCTGTTCAACCGATTTTGATGAAATTTTGTATAGGGATAGTTTGTATCCCGATTCCCAGGGAAGGACATATTATGCTAATTTTTATCCCGGAAAATTAAACTAGTTCTCGCGGGAATCAAAAAACTACCTAAAACATCATCTAGTTCAGAAATAAATTCCCAATTTTATATGTATAATCACATTAGTGATCATTATCTATTTTGTCGTACATTCTCCTATCTTATGACTGTATACTATATTATTATAATATTAAGTACTACTGAATGCCCGCGACTTCGTCTGCGTGGTTTGAGGTTTTTTGATTCCCGCGGGAACTCTTTAATTTTCCGGGATAAAAAGTAGCCTATGTGCTATTACAGACTATAATCTATCTTAGTGCCAAATTTCAACCAGATCTGTTCAGTTGGGGCGCGTTGGTTAGTATAGACTTTCCATTTTAATAAAATCGTACCAATAGTGTCATTATGCTTTCAGCTTTCGCCTAGTTTCCAAGTAATTATAACGGCTAAACTGTGAAATGTAAAATCTTTGGTTAAAAAAAAATTAAAATTGTTCTATGGTTAGAGCTACGGCGATATTGTCTTGCAACGGCATCAAATTTTGCCAAAGTATGCAGAAGGCTTTGGAAGGGGGAAACCTTGACAGCACCTGCTGTCAAGGCGATGTTTTATAGCTACCCTTTAGATAACATTTCAGCTATGCAACATGGTAGAGAAAACGAACTAACGAAGCTGCTGCTTTGGAACAGCTGGCTAAACAAGAAAACATCAAAATTGAAAGATGCAGCCTTTGCATAGACTGAATTTTTTTGCGTGGCCACGCCAGATGCTTTGTATAGCAAAGGTGTAATAGAAATAAAATCCTCAATCTGCTTTTGGAACGGATTCTGAGGAAGCTGAGGAAGGAAAAAAAATTAAATGTGGAAATCAGTACAACAATCAATGACTCTAACAAAGAACCATGATTGGTATTACCAAATTCAGAGCCAGTTACAATATAACTCAAAACCCAGATGTTTATTTCCTGTGTGGACTGGTCTTGAGCATAATCTCAAAATCGAACTAATTGAAAGATAAATTTTTGGAAAAAAAAACATGGAAAATAAATTAGTAAGATTTTTATTGTTTACTTCCAGAAATTATGGATACCCGAAAAGCTAGGTCTATGCCTCTCAGAAACACTGTTTAAAAATATTTTTTAAGACAATATTTTAAATAAATATTATTTTTAATTTAATAGGTTTTTTTTATTTTTTTTGATTCCTCTACCCCTCTAAATGTTAGCCCTTGACTGCGATGTCACCTAGTGGTGAAGGATGATGCAGTCACCAGATGAAAATGGCACATTCGCCATCGTACCGGAACGCTAAATTGCTAAAACTAAACCACTCGGACTATGCAATTGGATCAAATTAGACAAGAGATTTTACATAGTCTTGGCTAAAGGCAAAACCAATTATATTACATACGTCGTCCATATAGCAATTATCTACGGGGCACATAAATTACTATTGTAATATACAATATCTATATTTCTACATAAACAAACCATACTGTTCTTAGCCTTTTTATTCCACTAAATCTTAGTAGTATAGTAAATGATTATGCAGCCTAAGATGGTAGCGGGCTAACCCTTTAGGGGTGTGGTAGTCATAACCTAATCGGTTATAACCCATAACCCTTATCAGTTTCTACACGATATCGTACTGGAATGCTAAATCCCTTGGCGGTACATCTTTGCCAATAGGGTGATAAATAGCCAGGACCAAAGCCTTCAACTAGACCAGACAATATTCTAAAATTGCAAATTCCGGAAATGACCTTGCAGTGGTCAATTTGCGAATTGAAGATAGGGTAAGGTTATAATTATCTTTTATTTAATCATGATTACAATTTAATTTGAACCTTATCATAAACAGCATAAGGTATGTTTTGCACGACATATTTTATAACACAATATATTTTCTTATTCAAACTTACTTTGGGTAAGGGCAATGGTCATAAAGTTTTTATTTATATATTTATTATGTTTTGTTATCCAACTGTAAGTTTTTTCTACTTTTAGTGAAGTATGGTAAAATTTACATATCCTGATACCTGAGAGGGTCCGCGTGTCTGTGATATTATTTATGACTAATCCTTTGCATGTGCTACCTACACCTGCATAATACACAATACCAATCGCTTATCTGTGAGTTGTTTCCAAAATAACAATGGTGTTTTGAGACAGCCTAATTACTCTAATGACCCATGTAGAAAAACTTGGTCAATAATCTTGTACCTTAATTATTAGTAACAGTCAGATAACCTAGGTTTTAAAACTTAAAAAATCATAAATTTTAATGATAAGTAAATAAGTGAAAAAACATGTAGGTGTATCTAGTTTTTAGTCTTACACATACCCGTGTGTAAGCATATTTTATAAAAGTATATGTATGCCAAATAAACATTTATTAGGCAAAATAAAATAATAATAAAGTAATAACTAAGGTTGTAAAAATTTATTAACATGTGAAAATAGTATGAACTTGACTACGCAAAGTATCAAAGTATCTTTACCGGCCTATGCCGTCTATGTGTGAGTGCAGCTAACGGTCTTACTGTGCGGTATACCTACAGATTCCAAAATTGGCCGAGCGCGCGGTAGAGCGAGCGAGAATACGGACCCTTAAACTTATATTTCTGTAACAGAAGCGAATCTGTACCCGAAGTGAAAGAGATTTATAGTGTAACCGAAATAGCGACGTTGCCAAATTTACTGTTGACGCGTATTCAAATTTGAACCTAAGGTGAAAGCGCCGATGGTTGCAATTGCTTTAAGAAAAACATGGGCATGTTGTGTTAGTGTATGTAAAGTCCAATGAAGTGAGAAGAACGCGTTGTCATACCGGACAGTTTATTAGGGCATGTACCTATTAGGGTAACAGATAAAAAGACTTATTAACAGAAATAAACAGTTAAATATTAATTTAATTACAGTATCGTTTCCGTTATAAGTGTTTCTGTTTTATAACAGTTTAAAAACAGTGTTTAAACACCTTATTACGGTTCCTGTTTCAGTCCTTAAGAAACCAATTAGGGGTTTAGTTTAATCGGAGCTTGTTAGCCCACTACCATCTTAGACTGCATTTATTATATTTGTTGACATGCCAACGAATACTGAAGAAACAAATAATAATATTAAAGTAATACAATATGTCCTCATCATCATCGTCATCACTTACCATCAAGTGAGATCGCAGTCAAGGGCTAACTTGTGATGGATAAAAAAAACATAAGACGCATTTTTTACTTTTATCGATAGTTTATACGGGGTAACTTGAAATTAACAGAAGACTACGTGAACAAAAAGAAAAGTTCTGCCTCATTGACTCATCAACGCACAGCTCAAATCCTTAGACTTAGAAAGCTATAATTTTGCACATATTAAACATACTTGTAGGTCTGCTTTATAATATAGATAAGGCATAAGGGGCAGCATTTTTCAAAATTGCCTGCACGAGGCGCTAGCAGCAATACTCATAAAACTGCTCGATACATTTTTCCATAGTCGGTTCTGGTCCACCATTTCATACAATGTAGGTGCACTTAAAAGCCACCAACAGAACTAACTTCTGGGTGAAATAGCTCACTAATTAGAAGTCACATGCGGTCCTGCCATTCAATTTAGCTGAATGAACTCGACGGACGTTCGCTCACACGCTCGGTGCAAAATGGATCCTAATGAAGTCTTGAGATGAAATATGGTGTGATTTCAATGCAGAGTTAGTTCTTACCTCCGTAATCCATATGACCGCATTTAAAATTTTATGACCCATCCGTTTAATAGATTTTGACGAAGTTTAGTTTAAAGTTAGTAGGCATTTAAAAAAAAGATAAATCCATACGATCGAAGACTAAAGCATCATCTAGTTATAGATTTAGAACTTTTTGCAAGGAAGGGAATACACCATACCTTATGATCTATATAGTAGGTAGAGCTATGAATAGATTGAATAGTGAATGTCTAATAATTTGTCAATAGACATCGAAATGGACTTACTGCGATGCCTCACTGACTCCAATAATAATTGATAGCCTTTGCTTTATTGATTGCGTTCCCTCTTGGTATGACCGGCTCACATTATTCCAGCCGGTGGATGCATTTAAGTCAATTCAATAGTAGACTTGAATCAATAGCTTCATTTTTAACACTGTAGTTATAACTCGTGACGATACGTAAGACCTGTAAAAGCTGCAAGTTGTAACTTGTACCTAATATAGTTTATCACCTAATTTAATATAAATGTTTGTGTGCGAAATTGTAGCAATGCTCATGACGACAGTTAAGTTATGTGTTCATGTAATTCGCTATTCTCTTGACCTGGCACTTTTAGCTTTGCATGTTTGGTGTCCTTTATTTATGTCACTCAATGCAGTTAAACAACTTGGTGTCTATGCCACTTGT
This sequence comes from Erebia palarica, assembly GCA_964035005.1. Lineage (NCBI taxonomy): Eukaryota > Metazoa > Arthropoda > Insecta > Lepidoptera > Nymphalidae > Erebia > Erebia palarica. The sequence goes on from OZ035989.1 coordinate 19,450,415, forward strand.
TTGTTTACTTTATAAGTATTTCTGGAATAAGCATGATGGCATAAAGAAAACCAGAAATGCATTTAAAGATCTAGATTTAAAATCATAGCACACACAACGCCAGTTGCCATTAGTACCTATAATACATAGACCAATAACCTAAATATAACACTGCTATACGCACCTTACACGCTATGTCCAGCCAAATAAGGTAGCTCACTGAGCCAGAATGCTACTGGAACGATATAAACCAGCCGCCATATCGAAGACTGATGAACATTGTTCTGTAGTAAAGTCTAAATGATGATAAACCGATCTAGTTTGAACCGTTAGAGGCATTTCAAAGTTTAGATCGGAATCTATTAATTTTATACAATTGATTAAGTACGGTATTGACCATTTCCTTTGAACTAGGAGTATTAACTTCAAAACTCATTAGCGGACAGTTTGATAAGTTGCTAAGAACTTACTTATATAATAAATAATATAATATCTAGTAACTTTTTATTTACAGAATCGATTTTAGTAGACAAGCTTTAAAATAGTTGGAGTAGCATAAATGTAAAATTTGTGTTTCAAGTACCTTTAAAAAACTTAAATTGATATCATACTTGAGATAAGAAGGGTTATGGTTGAAATTCTAAATTTTATACGAGCGAAGACGAGAGCTTGTTGTAATCTTAATGCGTAAGGCCTACTCGCAGAGTGGAGTTGAGTGACGCCGAAGCCATAATAGTTTGCACTTTGTGTTTTTTATTTTATACTATTTATTATATACACATACAATTTACATAGAAATAAACTTATAATTTACATACTTATTTGAAATTATTACAAAAACTCTAGGCTTGTATTAACATAGCCCGAGTTTTTAACTTTGACACACGGTTGACATTGTGATATTAAAAATGAGCATGCAAGCTACTTGAGGTTGATGTGTCGCGTCACCACACGTGGTCCAATCACGCGAGTCCAATTTTCGCCATGCGTTTAGTAACTATTCATAGCACCGTCATTTGCCGCAGTCAGTCTGCGCCAACCTTTAGCCACACCAAAAAAGAAGGCTTGCGTAAATATAAAACGCCTCACACCGGAAAGCCTATTTAGCAATTGTTCGCGTTAAATGGGACATTTTCGATTGTCGTAACGCACTCTTTCGCCGGCAAATGGCGTATGTAAATTACAACGAATGTTTCGTGGAATTAACTGATTCGCCGCTGATTTATTCGCGCCGCTGGTATTATTTTTCGTACAATGTTGTTGTGCTGTCGTCAGCACGTTTAAGGATATGCGTTTATATTTGACTAGCTGAAACAAACAACTTCGTTTGCGTGGTTTAAGTTTCTTTAAATCCCGTGGGAACTCCTTAATTTTCCGGGATAAAAATACCTGTGTGACCTACCTCTTCAGATCCTAAATTATAATTATGAAAAAAATCACGTCGATCCCTTGCTTTGTTGTGACGTGGTCAAACCAACAAATTAACAAACACACTTTCTCTCAATAGAAAAAATAAATTATTTCTTACTGATGATTAAATAGACGGCCTTCCAAAAGACCTAAAATTCACATCTTTGGTTAGTTTTAAGTTTGATAAACATTTTAAACTATCTATTAAAGAAAATGGTGCGTTGAAATTTGAGGATTTCACAATTATGTATTTCATACAAACTTGCATACTAGAATCACAGAGTAGGTAATAGAAGCTAGTTTTAAATTTTGATAAAGAGTTGCTGATTTGATTGAGTTGTCTTATCCTTATTTATAACTAGCTAATGCCCGCGACTTCGTCTGCGGGGATCGAGGTTTTTTGGTTTCCGCGGGAACTCCTTAATTTTCCGGGATAAAAAGATCATGTACTATTCCAGACTATAATCTATCTCTGTGCCAAATTTCAGCCAGATCCGTTCAGCCGATAGGGCGCGATTGAGTAACAAGCATCCATACATCCAGACAAACTTTTGCATTTATAATATTAGCAAGTTATATAGTAGATAAATAGAAGTAGATATATATTAGTATGAAGTTTGATTTAATGAATTTTATGTAGTAACAGCTGTTGTAGTATTTAGTTAAGTGCGTTTTAAGCAATAACTAACATATTTTTTGAAAGAAAACATCGCGAGGAAACCTACATGCCCGAGAGTTCTGCTGTAATGTTCTCAAAAAAATTCACCTGATGGTAAGTAATGATGCAGTCTATGATGGTAGCGGGCTAACTTGTTAGGGGCATGGCAGTTAAATTAAACCCATACCCCTATTCGGTTTCTACGCGACATCGTACTGGAACGCTAAAATACTTGGCGGCACGGCTTTGCGGGTAATCAGCTAGGCCGAAGCCTCCCAGGCCGGCCTGGCTTCTTCGGCCGTGCCTAATTACCAGGCCAGACCAAGGAAAATTCAGAAATCTATGCTCACTAGTGAGCCGGTAATCATTTGAAACAGAATTGGCCTCAATGATAACCTATCATTGAGGCCTACTGTTTAATAATAATAATATCAATATCCCAATTGGAGTATCGATAAAAATAAAACAATACTTTATTTAAGCCTCTTGAAAGGTACTCCGTTCAAGTAGCTCGAGGAACGTCGGAGTGGGTACATTTATCTGGTATGCGTCAATCGGTGAGTGAAAAGTTTTGGCGCGGTAAACTGGAATGTTACGTGAGTTGCGGGATCAAGGAAAATTGGATGAGACATTATAATAAAACTAACTGATGCCCGCGACTTTATCCGCGTGGATTGAGATTTTTTTGATTCCCGCGGGAACTCCTTAATTCTCCGGGATAAAAAGAAGCTCATGTGCTAATCCATACTATAATGATTTATCTTTGTGCCTTTCATGCAGATCTGTTTAACCATTCTGGTGTAATTAAGTAACTGACATCCATACTGCCCTTTAAATTTTTATGTTTAGTTTTTAAGTTTGGTACTAAATATATATATAAAATAAATAAATTTTGGACTTTATTATTGTGTTTCAATCAATATTTGAAATGTTTTTAAAAAATACAACCAATGCTTGTTTTTGTAATTTTGTCGATGTGAGTAATAAGTTCAGAGCACTAGCACTTTCCTAAGCTCTGCATTCAACTCAGGTGCAAACAGTAGTCGAGTTTGTATGCGGAAGGACCTGGGTACCCACCGCATTATCATCCCAAGAAAATCCCCTGCCATTATGTCATTAATGGATTGGAGTTACGATCTCAGCAATGGGGAATAAGACGGAGAGAGAGGGAGAAGTACAGAGCAGTACAATTTTTGAAGTAAGACTTCTTTACGCACGCTTGTGAGCGGGAGTAAGCTGGTAAACGCGTGACTAGAGTGTTAGAAAAGTGTGATCGGGCGAGGCGAATGACAGTTGAGTGGGAGATATAAGTCAGTGAAGATAGAATGAGAGAGAGTTACGTTTCGTATACTACTGTAGGGACAAGAGAGAGAGGTGCGAGCACACATTTTCTTTCTCTCTTTCTCTCATAGCCAGTTACTAAGTAAGCGTACTCGTTTTTTTTCATATCCAATCATTTCATCGCTCCAAGGATAGGTTATCACTCCATAGCGCTGAATTTTTAAAGAACTCGAAGATGCTTTCAGCAAGTTCGTCTTCGGCTCAACTTTTCCGATTTGCATAACGCGCGTAATGCCGAGTAACTTCGGTTTTCATGACTTCGTGATATCAAGGATTTCCAAATTTATTCGGTCGAACTTAAATTTTGAAGCGGCGCTTGTAAGCAAACATTTGGAATGGAGATTTAAATGGCGAAATGTGAAATGAAAATTGTTTGGGCAGTGCTGGAGACGGACATAAGCTACTTTTTATATCTATCTATTACTATCATTATATGAAGTAAAATCAAATAGTTTTGGCTATGACACTGATTACAATTGATTTCCTGTTACCTGTCGAGGAGTTCCACCCACCATCTCTGAACTATTACCTGATAATTAGATTACAGAGATTATATGCATCCGCGGAAGATTTTCGCAGATTTCGGCATAGGAAGACACAGGCTACTTTTTATCCTGGAAAATTAAAGAGTTCTCGCGGGAATAAAAAATCGTTAATCCACGCGGATGAAGTCGCAAACATCAACTTGTAGCCTTATTAACACAGGATGTTCGCTATATGTGTGCCAAATTGCATTCAAATCCTTCCAGTAGTTTTACCGTGATACCGACACATAGACAGACAGACCAAATTCTAATCTTATAAATATATATTTGGACTCTGTATCTACAATAAAGCTTCCTCCAATTAAATTTTCAAAAAACATTATTATTATTATTATTATTACTCTTTATTTTGTACACCACAACACACATAAACATAATATATAACATATAACATTAATATATAACATTTCAATGTTCAGGAATCTTTCAGCTACGGTTTCATTCTATGTAACGATTGTGTATTGATAAGAAACTATCAGGTACAGAAATAATTATCTTTTCATATTCTAACAATTCTAATACAGTGGAAATAATCAATGATTGTTCAGCCAATTCACCTATTTCATCCCTAAAAAGCATTTCAGCAACCGCTCGTAAGTCTGCCAGATGGGTAACTGGTTTACTACCACCGCCTAAAGCAGTATTATTTCTAAATGATAGATAAATGTCACGTATTTTGACGTCCCTAAAATAAGGATTATAATTCTAAAACACGAACGTCAACAATTTAAAAACAATATGGCATTAATCGATGGTAGTTAAGCCCCCTGTGTTATTGAGAGGTAAAACAATATCGGAAGATATCGCCAAAGCGAGTTGGAATAGCTGTCTCTCGCTATCTCCGGACTTGTGGCGGCTGCAGTTTGCGCTTGACCGCTCGTATTTGTGCCGAGCCGTTGACTTTGAAGACTTAAAATTAATATAAAATAATGTTAAAGCTTATTAGAACATTTTCTTTAATAAGTAGTTGTTTTTTTAACAATGTTAAAAAAAAAAACAACAGGTTTAGATGATTTTACTTCTAATTCCGTAAAATCTATGCCGATTCTGATACTTTTTTACTAAGCTTTTATTTAAATTGCAATGTTTATTTGTTCTGGTCAAATCTTGCAACTGAGTTTTGAAACAGTTATCCCCAACCGTCATGCTAAATTAATTATGGCGAACTCCAAAAGATGGCAGACTAGTTATTTTTTATGCACCACCGTGATATGGGTAGGTATCGTGATATGGGTAGGTATATGGAAAGACGATAAAAATTGTTTTTTTTAAAACTTAGTTTAACTTAGGCAAATGTTACCTCGTATAAACGTTTATTTACAAAGGTACCTACAGTTAACCCAGCAGGAGGCGCACCGCCATTGAGGACAAACGGTTGCTACCGGGTAAATAATACCACAGAGTACACACTTATGTAGTTATTATAGTGTAGGTATTAGTTTAGGTGGTATTTTTCCCCGGTAGCGCCTCCCGCCTCTTTAATAATAATTCGAAAACAAAAACTTGTAATTTTTTCCAAACGCTTAAGGATACCCGAAAATCTTTTCGCAGCCCAGCCCCGTACAAAGGTCGAGGGCTGCCAGTTGCTCCACGAGTATATTTGTCCAAAAAGGTTTTTAAAAAAACAAATACCCGCCAACTCCACTTAACGTCAACGTTTGGGCCCCACGCTAACGAGATAACCATAACAATTAGAACAGAGTTCCGTCAGAAAGTTTTAATGGCCTTCCATTTTGTTAAAAAGGGAAAAAGCGATCGAAAACAACTCAGCTGCCTAAAGGCCTCGTGTACCTGCCCGTACTACTTTTTTTGCCGTCAAAATTGCCTTCTTTTGCGCTCGATTGTAGAAGAGACAAAATTTCGTATAGAAATCCTGACAATCCTGACAATTACCCTGATAATTTTGACAACCCTGGCGGAATGGTGAGCATTGTGGTCCTAGTGGGAGGCCCCGGGTCGATTCCCGGCGAGGTAAATAAAGGACTTTATTATTTTTAAATTGTCTCAGGTTTGCTCTAGGCTCCGGCTGTTAAGCACTACTCTACCGACCAAACCAAGCCAAGAGATTTGTCGTTCCGGTATGGAGCTGGGGAGATATTTTTTTTATTCTACTACAAGTTTGCCCTTAAATTTGATCTTACTTGCTGGATTGTTATTATGTAGTCTAAGATGGTAGTGGGCAAACCTGTTACGGGTTACCTATAGCAGTTATAGAAATAAATATGAACTTGTAATGCCTGCTTCTAGGCTTAGTAAAACTAGCAATTCATTTGTTGGAAACAGTGTCCGCTTCTACAACAAGTTCAACAGTACAATAAGTTCAAAGTTATTGTAAAACGTAAACTCATTGAAAAATCTTATTACCATGTAAAGGACTACTTAAACGAAAAGGAAGCTTGGCAACAATTTGCTCTATGGCTCTGATAGTTCCTTAGTTAAGATGATTTGTGAGATGGTGATAATAAAAAAAAACCCGGCTGAGTTTGTTGTGGGCTCTTCTCAGACAAGGGCGCGTTTGGAACCCTTGTAGCTTTAGCTTTAAGATACCGTAACCAATTATCACCATCATGTTTTATAAGTAAGTAATTTTATAAAACCGGTTATGGGTATGAGTATTGAGTCATACCCATAACCGGTTTCTACACGGCATCGTACCGGAACGCTAATTCAATTGGCGGCATGTGTTATGACTGCAACCCTGCCCAGTGAGAACAAACCCTTGACCTTAGAAGCAGGGGCCCATGAGCTGCTAATAGATCACTGGGTCAGGGCCCTCTAAATGTTGGTACTCAGCGGTGACTGGGGTAGGTGAACTAAATATACACTAATAATTGAACTTATAAGAACTAGAGACCTACCTTCCAAGTCCCATCAGACTCTTAACAACCCTAGAGGGGGCAGTGTGTGTGTTTGTTGTTTGTTGTGAAAGTGTTGAATAAATTGTGACCCTCCTAGGTTTCTTCTTAGGTTGTCGCCTGGGGCCTGCTGGCCGTAGCACCCTTCACTGTCACATCACACTTAAGTTTATTTAATTAATTAAAGTTATCTAGGCACAACTTACACTAGAAATACCCCTTGCCACGCGGCGAATAAAAAGGGGGGTGAAAAGAGTATGTTACCAACCGCGGTAATGACGATTAATGCCACATAAGACCGGGGTATGTAAAATTATTATACTGAGCAAATTAGGCCGAAAGTGCGGTTTTTTAGTACTAAAACCTTGGTTCTTTTAGAATGTAACCAAATAGCACGCCTGCCTTTTGCCAGCGGATCAAGAACTGACAAAGTGTTAAAGCCGTCACATAGACAAGAAAGACGCCATGGATTCAAATTATTGCATTTTGTTTTATCCCAAACGTAACGTGTAGCGCCACCTAGCGAGAAATGCCAGGTGGCGTGAACAGCACGTCTCTTCCGGTAGGGTAGTCAGCTTGGCTGAAGCCTTCCACCAGACCAGACCAGAGTAAATTCAGAAATAATTTTAGATTTTGGAAATTTACTCTGCCAGGAATCGAACCCGGGACCCCCCATTATAAGACCACAGCGCTCACCACTGCACCAGGGAGGTTGTTAAAACCTCAATCGTCAATATTAATATTGGTATAGGTTCAACAACCATACCCCGATAACATGATCACTTACCACCACGAGAGACCACAGTCAATCGCTGCAATCTCTCCTCTAATAAAAAAAGGAAAAGAAAAATTTGCATGGAGTACAGTGAAAATATGTATAAAAAGTTTAGCTTTAGCAACACGACAAAATATCGAAAAACAAAAAGACTCCCTTTTAATTGTAGAAATAAAAGCAAGTAAAAGTAAAGCCTTCTCGGCCGTAGGTAAACTTGAGTTTTGTAATTATTATTGGCAAACTTTTATGGATCGATTCTAATTTGTTCTAGTGCCATTTCTTTTAGTGAGAGCAGTTTCAGATTACAATCTCATCCACATCATACTAATTTTATAAATGCGAAAGTGTGTTTGTTTGTCGGTTTATTGGTTTGTCCTTCAATCATGCTGCAACAGAACAATGGATTGACGTGATTCTTTGCATGGATATAGTTGAAGACCTGGAGAGTGACATAGGCTACTTTTTGTCCAGGAAAATCAAAGAGTTCCTCCGGGAATTTAAAAAAAGAAACTTTAAGTATACGGACGAATTTGGATGGATATTCTAATGTCCGCATGGTATGGTATTAAGTTTAGCATTTGTTGAACAATTACAAGAAGCTTTCTGGTTAAATAATTAAATAATTAACAAAATAATTATATTGCAACTAAAACAGAAATTAGACCTGGGAGTACATCGCATTATCATCTAATATTCCATAATTTTCAATGTCCCGCAAAACTAATTTACATAATTAATTCACTCACACACGGTACGGGGAAATATTAAAATGGCGGGTCGGTCCCTTCATTTAAATTTCTAAACTGCGGTAAAGGATTACTGTGTAGAGAGGGTCAAGTTATTTTCTCGTTGTTGTTGAGAACCTAGAATCCTATTCTTTATTCAAGGTCATCTAGGAACGAAGGACCCGCCTCGGCTTTGCATAGGTGAAAGGATATGGTATCATAATTGACCCAAAATTTAATACTAATTGCAAAAAGGGCACATTGGGCATTTGTACAGTATTAGGCTCTTTGAGGCTATAATATCTACATTATCTAACAAGAAGCACACCGGAGCTTTTATTTAGGTATAGTTTCATAAATTTAAGATAAATATAACCATGAGTACAAAACATATTGTATAAAAATATATATTTTGTATTTTTATCGTCGCCTGCAGATTTTACGCTCACAGACATGTACCTTTTTGCAATAAGTGATTAAATTGAAAATTGATTTATACCAGCGAAATAACTGCGTCGTTAGAAAAACTAAAAAATCACCTAAGTCACAAAAGTGAAAGTAAAGTGTGCTTTTAAGTACACAAAAATGACTTTATTATTATAAAAATATAGATTCCATAGGATATATAAAATACCCATACGTTGCAACCCCCAAATTCATGAGCGCTAAGTAAGCTGACAAAGAGCTAAGTGTAAGCTGACAAGGTTTGTGTTATAAATCGTTAATTTCAGTTAACAATTATCTTTACAATTGGATTTGAAGGAGGTTTAAAGCTTAGTTATGCAAATTTTATTTTGTGATACCTAAAAAACCTGGGCACTATTAATACCAGTCAAAATTAGGAGCAATAAACACAAAAAATAACTCGTAAACAAAAATAAGTAGTTTCATTCATGTAAATTATGTAGAGTATGCTTTATAAAATATACCGGAGTTCTTCCCAGCAAAGCAGGAACCTTGTAAGAGCATTAAAACACGGCTTTAATTAGCGGACTATAATAAAATCGTTTGTCGAAAGACTTAGTTTAATCCGAAACACTCAACTCAAAAGGCGTAAGACAGCAAAGCGCAATCCCAGAAAGACCTTTGATCAGCGAAAGTGCACCTTAAAATAAATAAAACTGCAGACCAATTAGACGAAATGATTCACAAACGCATGGGAAATGCGCCTCTATGTACAAACGGGTTTCGTACAAAAATACGTGGAAATTTGCTTGCAGTGTACTAATTTACCGTGAATTGCATTTCAGTCTGTCAGAGGGTTAAATAGTAGGAATTACAAGGTGGATACGCTGCAGGGAGATTAGCAGTAATTAAGAAACTATTAAATAAGGAACGGGAAAATGGAATTTGCCGCTCCTATTTTGATGTATGCAGAGTGCGAAGTTGGTTATTTGCTACGGCTTGTTATAATTAATTATTTAAATAATCTCTATTATTAAGGTAAGTAGGTACTTAAAATTCAATTTAACAAGTTTTTTAAGAGCTTTTCGTGCACCGAACCGATTCCTATAGCAAAGAATACTAACTATGCCTATACTTACGAGTGGCAGAATCTTCGATACGAAATTCTGCCACTCTAATATCAAATTTGAATGCAGTCAACCAATGGTGAGAGTACCGTATCTCTACAGTTCGCGCGCGAGTTTATATAGTGACACATACATTTACTCAGCATTCAACTCGTGCGCGATCTATAGGTGCTACAACTGTAATGGTAGCCGGGTCTGTTATTTGTATGAGCGTCGCCAACATATAGGTGCTACAACAGCTGTCATGGTAACAGGGTCTGTCATTATTTTGTATGTGCACCGACCCACTGTATCAATACTTACACTGTGCTTATAGTAGGTTTGACTTCGAAATTGTGCTAAGCTTGGAGCACAATTGGTTATAAATCTTGCAAACAAAGATTAATAGACTTCTACTTGTACGGGTCTACGAAAATTATTACGTTTATCCGTAATCACGTTTAATTTGCATAACTAATTAGTTTTTAATCACGCCCTAGCGTTCTACCACGGGACTAATTAAGGCGCTGTAAAACAAAATTGTGACAAGTTGACAGTGACGCCGTAAACCAGTCATTTGTTAACGTCAAAACTTCCGATAATAATACATAGATAATAATACATAAACTTAAGTGGGTGGGTGATGGAGAGACAGACCGTCTTCGTAGCTGTCGTAATCGGCTCCGTATTCCACTCCATCGCACGGCCGCCTTTAGAGGCTCTTTTACTTACTCTGCCACAAAATGTTGGAATAATATCCCCCCTCCAATAAGGAATTTAAAAAGCAAAGTTTCGTTTAAATTCAAATTGAAAAAAGTCCTTCTGGAGAAACAGGTAGAATTTCAAGATCATGTGGCGGAGTACTCTATTCTTTAGCTTTTTAATATATAATACTTAATAAGTTAAATTTTTTAAATATGAGAATTGTATGTAGTACTGATGAACATTTGTGGTCGTTTTTGTGGATGTGTAGCACTTTAATTTGATAGATAGATAATTAGTTAGATTGATTTGCTATTACTATAAGTATAACTATAAGTAGTTTTTTAAGTATCCTACTAGCTTGCAGCTACGTAGCTTTTTTCCGTGGTGTCACCTGAAACAGGGTTTAGGCTGAAAATCAGCGCTGTATGGTTAGTGCTTGCACTGAACATACAGCATTATGCTGAGCCTGGGCCATTTTTTGGGTTGTGCCATGCGTGATATGGTTCATCCCTGCGCCTCATCGATTGTTGTTTAGATTATAGATCGTTGAGGTGCAGAGGTGATCTACCTCTTTAGGTATGCTTGTTATGTATGGCACAATTTGGAAATAAATTTCTTTTCTTTCTTTCTTCTTTCTTTCTTAATATTTTGTAGCTAAATTGACTGACTGTCTGACGCATCACGATACGACGTGTCATTGTGGCACGTTGCGATGTTGTGTCATGTTGCGGTATGATGTTTTGTCGTGGAAATCTTAGTCGTGCGTCGTAAAAAATGAAGATACTCGTAGCTGTTGTCCTATGGGTTTTAGGAAACAGCCCGCCTTTTCTTTGTATACGTCTACGAAGTCGTGGGCGGCATCTAATTCATACTAATACAATAATTGCAAAAATTTGTTTGTCTATCTGTATGCCACTCTCTGTGTTTATCTGTGTGCTTAATTTTAACGGTGGCTTAATGTATTTGATTTCGACGAAATTTAATATTATCTGTACCAAATTTCTTCGAGATACTTTCATTCCTGGAATATTAAAATGTTCTCACGAGATTTTTAAAATACATAAATAGTTATTATTCTCGATTTTTTTTTGAGTTTGATCCAACTTGAAAGATAGGATAGCTTACATCTTAATTTATAGCCGCAATATCATTTTATTGCAAATTATTTGTCTATAAACCTACAAATGTTTGCGAGTCAATGGTCACTGAGGGTCGCCATATTATTTTAGTTGGTTTTGAAAAGACAAGGCGACAACGTCAGGTGTGTAACGTTTAAATGAATATGTATAATAATAAGTTATAAAGATTAATAATATCGCAGTCCTTAATGTAAAAACCTGATTTTCTGCCCAGTGCCCACTGCCTACATTGGGTATGGGTTAACAATTATGATTATTAGTGCTAACCGTGCGAAGCCGGGGCGGGTCGCTAGTCTATATATATAAAAGCGAAAGGTCACTGATTGATCCCGATATCTCAGGAACTATAAAGCAAACAGACTTGAAATTTGGAAAATAGGTTCCTTCTATGGTGTAGACGGCCGCTAAGAAACGGTTTTGAGAAAATTCACCCCTAAGGGGTCGAAATGGGGGTTGGAAGTTTGTATAAAAGTCCTTTGTTTTTGAAGTTAGAGACATAAAAGTTGGTAATTAAGTTAATAGCTATAAATAATAAAAACCCGTATAAGCAATTTTACGAAAATCTACCCCAATAGGGGTGAAATGGGGGTTGGAAGCTTATATAAGGGCTACCAAGTTTTTGAAGTTAGAGACTTGAAAATTGGGATTTAGGTTATTAGGTTTAAGTTATAATAAACTGCATGAACAATTTTATTATAATCTAAACCACAGAGGGTGAAATGGGGTTGTAACTTTGCATGAAAGTCCTGTGTTTTTGAAGTAAGAGACTTGAAAATCAGGGTTTAGATTATAAGTTTTATGTAATAATAAACTGCATAAGCAATTTTACGATTATCCACCCCAAAGGGCGTAAAATAGGGGTTGAAAGCTTGCATGAAGGTTATAAGTTTTTGAAGTCAGCATTAAGGACTTATTTGTCTTAAATAATAAAAACCTGCCGATGCTTTAAAGCTGCTATAAGTAGGCCTTTTGCAGCGGGAAAATCTCATAGAAAATCAGAAATTCTACGCGGACGAAGTTGCGGGCGATCGCTAGTATTATTATAAATGAGAAAGGTTGAATTACTGCATGGATAGATGGATGTTTGTTAGCCAATCACGTCAGAACGGCTAAACGGATCTTGATGAAATTTGGCACAAAGATAGATTATTTATAGTCTGGAATAACACTCAGGCTACTTTTTATCCCGGAAAATTAGTGTTCTCGCGGGAACCAAAAAACCTTAAATCACACAAACGAAGCCGCGAGCATCAGCTAGTGTAGTTTTAAATAAAATCTGTGAAACTCATACACAAATTGTCCCCAGTCGGTATTCGTGTTTGCAGCGAGTCGCATCAATATTGGCTGAATGTCAGCATTGCAAATTGGTCGAGCCAACAAGATACGCCAGCATTGACTGAGCAAAACCGCTGCTCCTACGGTGCATAACTTATGTTACTAGGCTGGCTTGTACTGCATTAATGGATATGTGCTGCATACGATGTTTACAAACCTCATTCTACCTAGTGTTTGCCCTGACGTACGTTATTTTACAACTTTATTGCACAACCAGAACTAGCCGCTATATGTACAATAGGCGAACTTAAAGCTCGTGTGTGAGTTGTGATCCTTAAATCCCAGTCGACCTTTGGAAGGTGTAAAAAATGTGTGTTGTGAGTATGCTATAAAGCAGTAATCAGAAAAAAGAAATTTAAAAAATGTGTGTGTCAGCTCCGACGCACGACTGGAGTTTACTCTTTACGAATGATTGTAAAATATTAAATAAGAAAATGAGGGTAAATGAACGCTTTTTCATATTATTGAAAGCATCCTTGATAGATTTATTTACATTCATTATATAATTTATATTCATCAAAATACATTACCTATATAGTCATGGAAACATAAAGTCAATAACGTGATGAAGGAAGTTTTATTTTACTCCCCTTAAACTTTCATACCCCGGGCTTTTAGATGAAAATTGATTTTAAAGAAGGTAAACTCAAAAAATATCCTTATGTGTTATATCATTAATATGTCATAATATGTATGTTGGTATGTATTTATCTAAGTATATACATATATGTCATTAGTATGTAAGTTAATGATTTAATATCTCGTTTCATTCTATCTCATATCTTGGTGTACCTATTCTTCCTCCACAATTTTCTTACTGCCAAGGGTCACTGGTAGATATCTCTTATAGAGATATGTGCTTCCTTGTCCACAATGTATTTGTTTTTTTCATATTTTATAACTTTTTGGTACTAAATAAATTAAAAAAATAATAATAGAAAGGATCACACATGTCATTGGTCACAGATGGCGAAATAATTTTAAAATTTTTACAACTGCCTCCTTATTATCTTATTTTTAATGATAGAAATTAACAAAGCGTTGGATATTACATGAATTAGAGTAAAGCTCAATTTCGCCAGCTTACCAAGATTACCAAGCTTTCGGAATAGTTTGCTTTAATTAAACAATTCTATGAAATTGTTTCGTTCTGGATTTAGTCAGAGCGCGGGAATACAGGCTATAAAATATAATCAAATGCGCCGTCTCTGCTCGCTGGAAATAGCTCTGACAGTTATAACTTGCCTGCTGTCTACCAGGTAGCTAGATTATTTAACAGTTCCTTCATTACTGCTAATTTATACAGTTGAGAGTGCTACAAACCGAAATATAGTAACTATTATTATTATTATTACTAAAAAACTTTATTGCATATAAAAGAACAGTTACAAAGGACAATAATAAAAGTACAGACAAAAGGTGACCAATTAGTACTGTGAATCAATTAGTACTGTGAGACGGGAAATTGCTTATTTATCTAAGAATTTAAATGCATACATAAACATATACATTCAAATAGGTACACACTAATAATATATACTACAGTCAATAGTAAGTAAAGTCTTTGTGTGTTCTATTGAATCTAGAGCCGGGTGTGTTCTGTGAAGTTATTCCATTAAATACCACCTTTCCTATGTTCTGATCGCACTTTTCGCACGTCGTATCAGTATCAGTGATTATTCAAAGACCTATTTGCACGTCGACGAAGTCGTGGGCATCACGTAGTTCAGAATGCGAAATTGTGTTTGTTTATCCTTCAATAAAACCGCTACAGAGCCACAGATTGACGTGATTTTATGCATGTTTCAGGACCTGGAGGGTGACTACTTTTTATGCCGGAAAATTAAAAAGTTCCCTTGGGAATTAAAAAAACGGGCATCAGCTAATTTGTTAATAATACTTGAAATTGCTTTTAACTACAGCTTGCAGTATTCGTTTACCTACATCACTAGTCCTAGTTTGGAATTTCACTATTTCATGTGCCTGCAAATAATTGAAAATACAATTTGAAAGTTAAAGTTACTGTTATAAAGTTTATTTTGGTTTGGACGCAAAATGTTTTAACTCATTCGACTACGCTGTTATCATAACACGCAAAATCACTTCATTTGCGGTAAGTGAAGAGAAATGTGTAATTTTGAGTACACAAGAAATAATTGACGTACATTACAGATTGTGGCGACATTTGCAGCAGTACAGTGTAGTAAAAAAGGTTTAATAATTTTATTTTATTTTCTATTATTGAGTACCAATGAAGGGTGCTCAATATAATTAAAAAATAGTCAAACTATTTGACTAAAAAGTAATATTTTTTTTACAGCTTATAATTAACATAAGTACTAAGAAATTGTCCAATGACGTATCTTAGTCTTTCTTGTTGCAAATAGACACTTTGTTCATGTGTTCTTTCTTCACTACACTATCACTAGTCATTATGCACTAACTCAAAGGGTTGTTTACTTTTTAGTCTTCTCACTAATTGCGTAATATCGAGCAACTGTATTGCCTCAACGTTAACGCGATGGTGAAGCCGATGATCATGGACTTCTGAAAATTGGGTGATGATTTTGTCGACGTATTAAATTTTCAGGTCCCGAGAAATGTAAGAATCCTAAATTCCAGCCCTCTACTGGAAAGTAAAACGCCAAAAGGCATCCCTAGGTGGATGGGCGATTTCAGTCTGTGTCCAGCCTAAGCCTACCTATTCTGTAATTCTGTGTCATAATAAGCTATGCACTGAACTGAATTATCAACTTCATTCCAGTTAGCAACGATGAAGACGACGTTTATTATAGAATATCTAGTATCGTAGCTATAAATATTGACAACTACATGGACATCAGCTATCGGTTGATATCGGCTGACTTTTTTTACTTTTCTGCCAAAATATATTTAGATACGAACTTATGAGATTTCTATTGACTGTATGAATGTGGAATCGAATATTGTGAGCAGATAAGTAATTGTAGTGACGCTTTCTTAAAACCTGTGATATTTAGTACTCTTGTTAAAGTTCACTGATCACATGATGGTAAATTTTTTATCCCAGTATGGTTATCAGCATCATCATCTTCTACTTGCAGCAAGTAAAATATTAGGTATTAGCATAAAACTTTAGTTTTTGACTGTACTCAACCATACTATGCAAATTTTTGCCGTTTTTTACACGAACTTAATAAATTATTAAGGACTTAGAAACCGACATTTTTGTCGTTCGAACTTAGAAAATACAATTTCGCAAATTTTTATGAATACGGTTTGTAGATTTTTGTTATACCAAAATTATATTACATAATCATATTAATATTATAAATGCAAAAGTGTGTTTGTTTGTTGGTTCGTTGGTTTGACCTTCAATCACGCCGCACGGATCAACGTGATATTTGGCATGGCTATAGTTATCGAAAAAACGTAAACCACGCGGACGAAGTTGCGGGCATCACCTAGTGTATAATAATAATAAAGCCTTTATTACTGAAAAAATACAATACTTATAAACTATTTTACATACAATAACTTAATTTAATGGTTAGATAACTTATCCTACTTATTTTACTTAACACTCTATTTATTCATTTTACATTTTATTTATAATTTTTCCCTTATTTTCAGTACGCCCTTTAGAAGGCCTCCTCCTGACGTTTCCTTACAAGTAATAAGTCATTAAAGATTAAGATCTTTGAAAATAACATGGGATACTTTTTACTTCAGAACATCGAAGAGTTGCAATCGGATTTTAAGAACCAAAATCTTAAGTATTAATTAAAGTATTATTAACCAAAATCTTAAGTAAGAAGTAAGTTTTTTCATTCCCGCGGTAACTCCATAATTTTCTCCGTATGAAAAGTAGCATAAATTTTTCTTCGGGATATCTCTGTACTAAATTTCATCAAAATCCGCTAAACTGATAAGCTTAGCAGACAGACACACTTTCGCATTTTAAATATTAGTATGGATAACATGATCGCTAGGACTCCTGGTACGCCAGAAAGTTAGTATTCCGTTCCTATACAAAAACCTGTGGAACAAAGAGAATTCTCTTATTAGATTAAATAGGTACAAGGTCTTCAGGATTCCGTCTAAGAAGCCGGTTAAATTTCATTACGCGAGCAATCTAAGCCCGCGGCTTTACAATTAAATTTCAAAGTGGCACTTTGAAAACCAATTACAGATGCGATTAGATTAGTTTCAATAGCAGGACACGCCAGTGGTGTATTTACGAGGCCACTTGCAGAAGATTTTGGTTAAACTATGATTGTTTATCATAAAACTACCACAATTCATTTAAATTTCTGGGAGTGGCTGGACACAGACAGCACAACACCGTGCGTTAGTTTAGTTAGTTTAGTCTAGAGCAGGGTAAGCGAAACTTTATGAATCAACGTGCCATTTTTTCTAAATAAATGTTTATGAGGCCATCCAATAATTTTGACTTTGTGATTGTTGGGAAAATAATAATAAATACTACCAAATGAAACCTCTTTAAATTTACTACAAAAAATACATTTTGAAATTTCTCAATTATACGCGTTATTTAAATTAAAGTAAAATTAGTGTGACTTCTGTTGTTGCAGATTATATGACAAATATTACAAAAATTAGGGTTTATTTTTCTTAGTGCATAATGAATTTTGTGATCGGTGACGTGCCCAAAATATTATGCCACGTGCCATTTTTGGCACGCGTGCCATTGGTTCGCCATCTCTGGTAGAGAGTCTGGTGCTGTAGATTTTCATAGGTAGCAGTTTTCACATCAATAGTCCTTCTGTAGTAGTGTCCTGCCTGCTCTTTATTCGCTATTTTTTATAATTATAAAAAATCGTCTTTGTCTATGAAAAGTTTTGTACTTATTTGAATTTGAAAAAAAAACATACTTACTATATATTATGAACATTGCCCAAGGATCTTCAAAACACCGAATTACGAATACAACTCACAGGTGCATTGACATGTCAGCAGAAACCTGTACCCCCTGCCAATAAAACACACTCGGAACATATTTGTGACACACCGATCTGTCGATACTGTACCTCGTATACATTTTACCGCCGGGAATCCATAATGTGAAACTCCCATGCAACCTTACACGGGCATCGTTTGACTGGAAGAGACAATTAAATTTACCAACAGAACTGAGTGATAATAATAAAAAGAGAATAATTTTACACTACTGGTACGAGGTAGGACTGTTTTAAAGGTCAGGGACTATATTTTTTTAAATGACAAACAATAATGACATGACGTATACTTCCGTACATTAATACAGAAAAACAGTATCTGTCTGTCTGCTACGTTTTACAATTCATCCGTTTCACAAATTATTCTGAAATTTGGTACAGAGATAAGTTTTATCCTGACAAATGAAATGAAATGTTTTATTTGATTTAGGACTTGTGCCACATATTATGATCTTATGTCAGGGCTCTACTAAGTCCTTTGTTGCCGTGTGTGGTGGCCGATATATACATAAATCCATGCTAATTGTAAATGTGAAAGCGTGTATGTCTGCTACGCTTTTACGGCTAAACTATTAGACCGATTTTGAAGAAATTTGGTGTAGAGATAATTTATATCGCAAGGAAGGACATAGGTTACTTTTTATCCCGGAAGATTAAAGAGTTCCCGCTGAAATTGAAAAACTTATTCCACGCGGACGAAGTCGCGGGAATCATCTAGTTAACTATACTTTTAATCCCAGAAAATTGAAATTTTGACCAACTAAGCAGATCGAGAGCATTATCTATATGGTAATAATAATACATAATTCATTATTAGTCGCTTAATACCAAATCTCACCAATACAATACAAGTTGATCGCAGTTTTTCATAACGGGTTGCTTAAGTGGCGCAGCTTACATCAATCGCATTTTTTGCCAATCATGAATGGTAGTCAATCTAAGCTGTTGACATTGTCAGTACTGAAAAATCCGTTGTGTGCGATTTTAAATGATATTAATGCTCTAGCAATTCTATCGTTTCTTGTAGCAATATGCGACTATACCATATCTAGTATCTCTAACTCCGATTCCCCGGTGAACGGGAAAAATTAATAAAATCGAAACGGTCTCCGCTATCGAATTAAGCTAATGCGCCCCCGCGCCGCACGTAAACTGTGTGTAATTAATATGCGTGGAAAAACGGAGAAATATGGAATTCCACCAATATGGCTCACCCAAGTGCTTGACGACTGTAATCTGTTTAATTAATCACTGATATAAATAACGTTGGCATATAAAATATAGATACTCATTGCTACATAAATATTTGGCTTGTAATATATTTAATCCACCAATTACGTTTTGATACTACTTTCTTTTGGTCTCATCATTTAAAAGAAGTCAGTAGGAAAACTTTTGCAGCCATGGGTTCACTAAGGCGTCTGCGTTCTTTTCTTCCTATTCCTACTAAGATTATGTTAGCACAATCCCTACTGCTCTCCATTCTCGATTATGCGGACGCAAGATATCTTGATTTAACTGAGGACCAACTAAATAAACTTGAGCGAATTGAAAATTTAGCTATTAGGTTAATATTTGATTTGCACAAATATGACCATGTCTCCGAATTTCGTTCAAAGCTCAAGTAGTTACCCATTAGATTTCGTTGGAATCTTCATATTGTTTCTCTTCTGTACTGTGTATTGTTCAATCCCATGACTCCTGGTTATTTAAAAGAGAAGTATAAATATCTCGGGCATGATAGACCAGACAAGGTCCTCCGGTCGGCTGGTAAACTTATTCTTAAGGTGCCTACGCATCGGACTAAATATTTCCAAAGTTCATTCGCGCTCAGGGTCACTAGTCTATGGAATGAACTTCCCTCACATACTCATCGTGCTAAAACCTCGATCGAAACGCTCTCAATTTTCAAAAATCGTTTGTATAATCATTATTTATCTCTTTGTATTTATTAGTGTTTACTTTATTCTATAATGGAGAATATAAGGCTTAAGGGGAGCTAAGAAACAATGTAAAAGTAAAATTTCTTTGCTAATAAATAAATTAAAAATTAAAAAATTAAGTAAATATACTAAATATGATATATATTTATTTATATAGGTATATTTATTTTCTCAAACATGCTTGGAAATTTGAGCATTATTTTGACAACCTTCTTCTAGATAAATCGAACTTGCCGTACTGGCCAAATACTGGCCGAATAATGTTGTATATCTGTCGTGGTTTAGCGGCCAAATAAATTACATAGTAAATTCATATCTGTCGTTTAATTTAAAAATAGAACGATATTTTACTCCGAAACATGGCAACCAAGGAGGTAACTTATCAAAGGTTTTATTTAAATTTAGAACTAAGCTAGTTCTAAATTTAAAATAGAAAGCTGTTTTTGAAAAAAAACAAATGAACACCTTACTAACTCTAATAACGCGTAATATTTCGATGATGAACACTATAACGCGAGAAAAATTATTCTTGTTCGTTGTTCGTCATTGATTTTGAAATGCATTTGACAAAATGAGTTCAAGTGAAGACAAATAGTGTGATGAACTTACTTTAACGCCATCTGAAATTCAAGAGGCGGCATTCATTTACACGTTCGTCCTTCAATGCCTGTTTTACTGGCCGCTGCAGTAACGTACTAATATGTAGTTCTGTAATAGTAGTACATATTTACATCTATTTATTGGTCTAAAATTTACGTACTTTATTATGTATGCATTTCTTATTTTTTATTTTTTTAATACAGCACCATCCCGCGCTCCCGTTTATTTATCCTTTCACCAAAGGTTGTCTGTAAGAGATTGCATTAGCAATAAGACCGCCTTTGCACATGTCTATCTAGTTTTACTACTAATTACTGCTTTTAAACTGTATTTTGTATATTTTGTGCGTGCAATAAAGATATCTAAATAAATAAATAAACCCTTAGTGAGTTTAAAATTGACGTTAAAAATTATTACTTATCTCTTTGTTATCATAGAGTACGATATATTTATTGTTTTCTTTCTAAAATTACTTATAGTATTTATTGGCATGTCTATTTAGTTTATGTATGTCTATTATTATTTCTTCTATATATTAGTTTATCAAAATATGTTGCAATATATGGTATTGGTTAGTTTAATTAGCTATTAGTATTTAAGTTTATTATTATTTTTGTACTACCTCCCTTTATCTTCTTTTTCATTTTCTCCCTAACGTTAAGGTTGTCTGGAAGAGATCGTTGCTTAGCGATAAGATCGCCTTATTGTACCTACGTATATAGTTGTTTTCTTGTTAGTAACATGTTGTTTTTGTATATTAGTGGTGTACAATAAAGTATATACATACATACATACGTTTCATCCAAATGATTAACGATTGTAATGTGTTTAGTAAATCCTTGATAGTTATTGTAGATAGATGAAAACATTGCGAAAGATAGAAAAAGAGTTTTAATATTATATTAAATCCATTAAAATGGCATAACTAAATTCTTGTCGGTTGTTGACTAATTAAATAATAACTGATGTATAACCTATATACTCATACAAAGATCCGTAGTGTCATTAAAATTTCTTGTGAATAAAATAATTGAATTTCATTTGAAGATGAAGTGCGGAACTTCTCAATGATTAAAACCCTCAAATCACTAGCGATTAGCGTTATTAGCTTAGTATTAAGTGGATGTTTAGGTTTTTGGAATACATTTGGTAAATCTGGCGGGGCAAAGCAGGGTTGGATTACTTAGCATATTTGTATTTAGCTCTAGATATGATTTATCAATGATTTTGGCAATATGGCACCACACTTTAACAAAATAATCCACACGTGTATTATCTAGGGTATTATAATTTCATATCAGTGGTGTTATATTGAAAAACGGTAATCCATTAGTATATTAGATGTGGTAATAAATTGGATATTAATCAGTCCGATCTAATAATTTGCGGTGCATTATGAAAATGTATGCCATTAAAAATTAAAAATGTCACGAAAATTAGGTACATTAAATGTTTTAAACCATAATGTGATAGTTGCATTTGTTTCATATAAAAGTCCAAAACTGCTACACTACGACTCAAGCCGATATAGCGCGACCGAAATTACGCAACTCACAACTCAAAAACTAATGCTCGACTGGCCTCACCATTAATATTTTTATGTTATAGATTTTGTTTTCTTTGCCCCTTGCACCGGCGTAACTGTGGTTGTACTAACGTCGCGTCGTTGGTTCAACAGTTTAATCAAATTCGCTTATTGCCTTTCCTCGTTAAAGGCTGACCTATTTTAATTTCGGGGAAGTTAAACTTGCGTACCAGTTGACTCTTAAACAAACTGGAACTTATCGTATTAATATCTATTATCTTATTAATAGATAAGTATAAAAATAAATACTTATGTAGTTTTTGCATTCAACTTGGTCATGTTTCAGTCAGAACAATAATTTATTCTATTTTCTGTCTTATCTTTTAAGCTTTTCTCTATTGTTATTGTTTTTAAGTGTGTGCAATAAAGAGTTCATCTATCTATCTATCTATCTATCTTATTTTTAGGTAACAATTATGTAATCTTTTTCCCTGAAGCCCTTCTTTTGATCTGATGCTTCGTTGTTTTATCAGCCATAAACCAATAAAAAAACTTGCTCCATACTTCAGTTCAATCGTCTTCGTTCGTTCGGTTTTCAGTCCGGAGGACTACATCATTTTTATATTATGAATGTGAAAGTAGGTTTGTTTGTTTGTTGGTTAGCTTCAATCACGCCGCAATTTTTGCAAGGTTATAGTCGGAGACCTGGAAAGTGACACAAGCTATCCCGGCAAATTAAGGAGTTACCGTGGTGGGAATGTAAAAACTTACTCCACGCGGACGAAGTCACGGGCATCAGCACTCCCCCGTTTCCGGACATGACAAGCATTCCACATACAAAAATCACTAACGATTACCTTAAAAAAATAGGCATACAGCATCCAAAAAATTAAAAATCTCTCCAGAACCAGGAAAGTATTCAAAGTTATTCAGTCGATTCTAGCCAGCATACGTAAAAGTTAACCCATATCAAAATGAATAAAGTACTACTATTCAAATAGGAAACTAAATGGAACGGCGAAATTAAAGTTGAACCTTTGTTAGGACTGGGTATTCCGGGAAGTTGCGTTCTACGAGATAGCTACTGGTCATTCGGATGAAAATTCAAACTTTAAACAAATGTTTATTTATTTTGTGAACAGTTAATTATACCGTATCCGTAGTGAGAATTTTTTTAGCAAATTTTATGTATAGCATTCGTCGTAATCGTCATTGTTGTGCGTCTTGATCCCTTCCATTGATGATGTTATGATGGAGGATAATAAGGGGATAAAAAAGGCGGTGGAATCTTTCCGCAGACGACTAGGCCAAGAGTAAGTACGATTTCAATTCTTAGGTTATCGATGATTCGATGCGCTAGTTTTTTTTTTCTTAGTGATAGGAATGATGCCTATGTCATAAATAAAATTATTTCTTACTGATTATTAAATAGAGGGTCTCCCAAAAGACCTTAAATTCAAATTTTCGGTTAGACTAAAGTTTGAGAATCATTTTAAACTATTGATTAAAGAAAAATAGTGTGGTGCAATATGATGACGTCACAACCATGTATTTCATAGAAACTTCCATACTAGAAGCACGTTCTTAAGTTTGATAAAGAGTTGCTGATTTAATTGAGTTATCATCACCCAAATCCAAGGATTATAAGCAAACAAATTGGAGGGGTAAATGGTGATAAAAATAATACCACCACCACAACCACCACTACACCCCATTATTATCCCACAGCTGGGCACAGGCCTCTACTCTTATAGGAGAGAGGAGATTATAGCTTAGACTCACCACGCTGCTTCAATGCGGGTTGGCGAGCATTAACGACTATTATCATGTTAATGATAATAACCGAGACCGACGCACGGGTACGGGGGTGAAACACTGTTAACCTCCTAACTCCGTGCTAGTGCTGAGAATTTCTAGTCAGAAAAACCCAACTCGAACCCGGCTCATTGGCCGCAGTTGAACATTCTAACCACTAGACCAACGAGGCAGTTAATAAATAATAGTTAACCACCAATTACTATCCGGGTATCTTTAAATCAAGAGTGAATAGGCATCTTCTAGGTAAGCGCGTCCTATCTTAGGCCGCATCAGCACTTTCCTGCATGTGGTCAAGCGTAAGCTTTTAATGAATAAAAACAAAATTTGGGACTTACCTATTACGCTAAACACAGAATAGCTAATAGTACTGCTGTTGTTTAACTTATTATCCAAAATACGAATCAAAGGTAAAAAATAAATTCACACGTTCAAAATCCGTCCCATCCGCTTAATAAACTTCAGTGTCAGTGGTCAGTGTTTTGTCCTGTCGCGTTAGTTTGTGCAGCTGCAATAAAAGTGAGTTGACGACCTCCGTGAGTGCTGTAGTCCTATAGTGGGCGGACCCGGTATCGATTCCCGGTAGGGTCAATATCAGGTCAGGGTTATAATTTCTGAATTTTCACTAGTCTGGTATGGTGAGAGACTTCGGCCGTGGCTAATTACCACCCTACCGGTTAAGGCGTATCATAGCGTTCGAGTACGATGTCGTGTAAAAACCGATAAGGGGTAAGGGGGTGGGTTAGCTCGCCACGATCTTAGACTCAAAGGCTAACCTGTAGGGGAATAAAAAAATAGTTACGCCTACCTTTTTTGTTGTCCATAGCGAGTTGAAGCTCTTGTTTGAATTTTTTGTTATTAGAATAAAGAATCGATATAATACGTGTTTTCAGGCAGACTATTTCTAGATAGTCCTACATTCGCTAACACGATGTAGAAAATTGCGTGACGCTAAAGGTTCTACAATCAACTTGGATCAGTACACGTACATGTTTGGTCCAAGTTTATTAATTCAGCGTGTAAAGATTAATGATAATCTAGCAACGTACTCCTTAAAAAACTTAATTTTTTATTTATTAAAGTAATTATTTTTATTAAAAAATACTAAATATAACCTGTAAACAAAATATTAGGTAAAGTTTGTACACCGTACACGTACATGATGCATAAGACCCTGGAGATATTGCCTCTGTGGATTGTGATAGTCAGTCGATGGGCTATAAAAGCGCGAGCTCATGTACCCAGCAATTTTACCTGCTTCTATTTAAAAGTGCCTAACACTGCATAATTTTACTGGCTTATTTCTAATTTGAAATCAAGAAGCTTATATAATATAATCTAATAATCTTAATGTTATAATTTTATAATTTAATCAAATTAATCTTAATTTTGTAACTTAAAATTAATAATACTTAATTGTATTAATTGTAACGCATATTGTGTATTTTGAGCAGTATGTATGTAATTTGTACTGCCAATTTTGCACACCAATTATTTGGCAAAATGTTTCAGGCACAATAATTTAATTTCCATCCTACTAAATTCTGTATCCAAATTTGGTAAAATAAAAACATTAGAAAAATGAATCACTAACTAGTAACTAGTCACGTTAGAAAACGTTCTTTTATAATTATTTTTGTACCACAATAAAGAACACTGGTGTATTTTATGCATAGTTACCAGTTAATTGAGCCTGCTTTAGAGTTGGCTTGTAAACTATTCGAATTTAAAATATAAGAGTAAAGTGTATCATTTTTAACGTGACATATTATTCCACTAAATTTGCATCTGTTTGACTCCGAACAATATCAAAATGTTAAAATGTCAATTGTTAAAACTAAATAAAATCGCTGTCTGATATTGTTTGCACCACAGCAAAGCACACTGGTGTGTTTTATGAAATGTAACTTGCTAATTATGGCAGTAGTAGAGTTGGCTCTTAAAATATTGAAATTCATTTGATTCCTTCGAAGTTGTTCGTTGAATTTTTCCATTTCTTATTTTCATGTAGATAATATTTTTTCTGTTACATTTAAAAATACATCTAGTTAAATAGTACCTGTCTCTTATTCCTTACACCACAGCAAAGCACACTGGTGTGTTTTATGCAAAGTAACTAGCTAATTGTGCCTGCTGTAGAGTTGTGGCGACGGAGGGTGCACGCCTTTATGCCCGGCCCTCGATTTTACTGCCTCGTAAACTATTTGAATTTAAGACGTTCCAGATTTACGCTTTCCGATCGGAAGTTTTTCGGGTTCTTCCATTTTGTTCCGATGTAGGTTATATTTCTTGTAACAAGTTTACTTACTTTAGCAATTATTTCCATGTATTTTAGGATTTAGATGTCTGTTCTCAATTGCTTAAATTAATTAATATAATTTTAAACATTAAAAGATATGGCAATGACAAAATAGCCCCTTCACCTTATAGTCCAGGAAACGGGGCCGTCTGTTGTATGGAGACCTCCACATTTAGTCCATAGTCGATGAAACTTGGCAGGGTTTTAGTATTGGATGATCCAAAACTTACATAAAAATATTCACAAAAAAAAACATCCACAATATTAGAGCAACATTATACCGAACCTAATAACTATGAGTGCGCTTGCTTGATTTAAATCTATGAGCGGCCGCTAACCTTCGAATTTCTTTTTGCTCTTCCTATCTTCATTTTATATTGTATCTATACTATACTAATATTATAAATGCGAAAGTTTGGGTGGATGAACGGATCGATGGCTGGATGGATGGATGGATGGATGTTTATTACTCAATCGCGCCAGAACGGCTGAACGGATCTGAATGAAATTTGACACAAAGATAAAGATAAAAATAAATTAAAGTCTGGAATAACACATAGGCTACTTTTTATCCCGGAAAATTGAAGAATTACCGGATAACTAAGAGTAGCGGGCAACAGCTTGTAGTCCCTATATTTATTTTAGAGATAGTTCTATAAAATAAATTCTTCTGAGAAGAGCTGGCAAAAAGAAGAAGTTAGTCAGTAGTTCCTTTTCCTCTTTAAACGGCTCGATACTGCTGAAATCATTTTGCATATCTAGAGCCTCTTGCGTATTACATTACCTATTCTGTGGTATTATGCAGATGTGTGCGTACCATATGAGTACTGAACTATCAACACAAATGATGTGGCTGATGGTAATTAAGAGCAGACTTCCGTTTACCTTTCCATTAAGCGAGCCTTTTGAAGGAAAATGAGTAACTATTCTGTATAAAACATCAACAATATACCTTACCTACCCTACAACAACATTATACCTAAAAACCTAACCTATATTAACCTATATTATTAACCTAATAACTATGAGTGCGCTCACATTGTGGTAACTTCCAAATTTTATTTAAAGAAAAACCTACCTATTCCTATTTACGCGTGCTTCTTATATACTTTTTTAACTAACTAACTTCTGGAAACGAGTCACCTCTCAGAATGAGAAGGAGTTGACCATAGTCTACCAAGCTGGGCAAGCGCAGATTGGCAAACTTCACACATCTTTGAGAACATTATGAAGAACTCTCGGGCATGCAGGACTCACGATGTTAGAGGTGCGTGCCCGGGGATTGAACCCTCAACCATGCAAATAGGGCTTCTTATTCGGTTTCGAGGATTCTAAACCTAGTTGCTATAACCGCTGACCTTATTTATCATTCAAATCCAATTCTTTCCACTGCCACTCGGGTATGAAATAAAAATAGCCAGTAACGAATGGAGCGGGTAAGCAAATTCAATTTAACGGTTGAACCAGCCCGCCGTAACACGGGTCCATTAATGGGGTAGGCGAAGAAAAAACGTCGATAACAGATGTTAATTAAAATTAGTGCGATTTAAATCTATGAGCAGCCGCTAACCTTCGAATTTATTTTTGCTCTTGCTATCTTTATTTTATCTTGTATCTAAACTAATATTATAAATGCGAAAGTTTGGGTGGATAGACGGATGAATGGATGGCTGGATGGATGAATGAATGGATGGATGGATGGATGGATGTTTATAACTCAATCACGCCAGAACGGCTGAACGGATCTGGATGAAATTTGGCACAGAGATAAAGATGATGATGATGAATAGATGATATCTAGAGTCTCTTGCGTATTACATTACCTATTCTGTCGTATTATGCAGATGTGTGCGTTCCATATAGTACTGTTCTATCAACTCAAATTGTATGGCTGATGGTAATTAAGAGCAGACTTCCGTTTACCTTTCCATTAACCAAGCCTTTTGAAGGATAATGAGTCACTATTCTGTAGGTTATAAGCCTATGCTTAAAGATAAGTTTCTTTGAAAAATACGTTACGCGTCCGTGGTCCCACAGCTTAGTCCCACCGGTGGGACTACGGTAGATCACCATGTATTCGTGTTCCCACTGGAGGGACGGTATATCACTTTATAAAATCGTTAGCTTATTGATATACAATATGGGTACCACATGGTTATTGAGTAGAGGGGTGGCGAGTCGTTTTGATATCAAGTTAAACTGAAATATTGAGCCGAATTGACATACGGCTGGAATTGGCATATGACTGTAAAAAATTAAATACAGAAGATCCACTCTCATTTATTTATTTAATAGACGAAATACTTGTGTCGCTTGGACAAGTCTTATTTCGACTTTACCTCCGGAAGGGCGTTCCACATCCCAACAGTTCAAATTAAACGGGGAACAAAATCGCATTGCATGCGACCGTGGACAAATTAAATCAGTAGATTATGAAAGAAAAATCTTAATTTTGTTATGAGTCGGTTTGAACTTTCAATTATTTTGGATATAATGTGATAGTCTTTATTTATTCGTTTGTCATATCCATCATAGGGTTTATCAAGATACATATAAATGGTTACTTTAGCGAAGGATATGTTTTACAAGTCACGACTCACGTTTTACTTGTTCTTTGACTTATTTAACGACTCATCAACATAAATATCATCGATAATCTTGATTGTCACTTGTCATGGAAACTTATCGTGACTAATTCTCATCAGTAACATTTTTATTATACCCCGTTTTATGATTTTAGTGGAAAGATGTACGTCATGAATTTTTATACTTCACGAAAATTTTTATTCACACTTGGCATGAAAAATGAATAAATGTTAAGTTTATTAAATAACTTCATGCAGATTTTTTATTTGCTGCTTTTTTCTTAGTTAATTTGAAAAAATACCAAAGGTTTTATTTATTAGACGGTTTCGTGGGGCGAATTCCTCGATTTATAAAAGGTATTGACTCCCATGTATAGTAGGTAAAAGAATTTTCTAAATACCTAGGCCCAGGTTTGGAAGGCTTACTATCTTGGAAGGGTTATCAGATACTTTTGAATTGTCAGATACAGATATATTTAAATTTTCATGAATCAGGTTTTTTCTTACTGGCGCCATGGGCCTTATATTCATTATTTAGCCCCCTTTGTATACCTTTTTGCGTCCTCTTCTTCTTCGGTACTCCGCTACCAATCGGCTATGAAATAACAATTAAGTCTTTCATTATATAAACCATCAACAAAAGCTTTTACTACTTTATTTATTTACAGCTAAACTATTATCACAGAACATTTATCTTCGTCCATTAAGTAAATAACAATATATTATTTAGTGAGCACATTTTATCCAAAATATAGGCCTCGTAGAAATAAATACTTTTGTGCCTAGCCTTTTAGTAATTTTCCTTAAAGCACATACGAGTATTATATTTAGGTTATAATATTTAGGTTTACTTTTGCCCTATGGCCGAGTCAATAGAGCTAGAAAGTTAAGCGGAGTCAATAGAGTTAGTAGGTATATTATTTTATTATTTTCTACATGCCTCAAAGTGTAGTCTTGAGATGCGAGGAGCGGCGGGACACGTAGTGGCTAATATTAGCTATTTATATGAGTTTGTATGGGGCTGCGTCGCGCATTGCATCTGCTTGCCGCGTCGCTTAAGGCCCACCCAGTACAAACTCCATACAAAGAGTATTTGCAGTGGCGCTAGATCTTCACGCTTCCCGTGCTTCGATTCCACCCGCTACGCTTGGTCTACGGCGTAGACTCTACGCTGATTCTAAGGGTGAAAACACATTATGGACGGGGCAAAAAGTCGAAACACGAAGAAGAAACACGTTTCTTTGAGCATTAGACCACAGAATAGGTGCCAACCTTTCCGCGACAACCTTTTAACAATCAGCGACTCAGGTTACGTAGTAATAAAACCCAATTCAGCTCGCGCAGCGCTGCGATTGAAAATAATTAAATACCTTATATATCTCTTTCTGTCACGTAACTCTTTTCCCTTCAAACGCGGTACGTGCGACCTCAGGGTTGACTTCTAAATTCTTGTAAATACTATGGTAAAAATAGATAAAAGAGAAATTATTATTAATATATTTGTAGACCCTGAATAAGGGTATGGGTTTAATATAACTGCCATGCCCCTAACAGGTTAGCCCACTACCATCTTAGACTGCATCATCACTTACCATCAGGTGAGATTGCATTAGACTATCACTATAATATCGGATACTGCCTATGGTTTATATTTACTTTTGTTTAAAACTCTGTTTAGTCTGGATACAAAAATAAAACTACCCACATTATGCATTATTATTAGTTTTGTTTAGAACTCTAGGTAGGTACGTATGTAGATAGGCAAATAATACAAACGTACCTTTAAGGGTCCTTATGAAGTGCAAAGGCGATAAGTTAGGTCTTAATAATTAGAATTTAACCTAATGCGATACGATTTCGATTTACTGATCTCTCTTTGTCCAACCATAACAAGAACTTGAGTAAAAGTCAAACGTATAAGTACGGTTCGCGCGCAACACTCGACTGATACGAGTGCCGCCAAGCGTCAACGCATTTGTAGTTAAATATCTCAGGTCACGTGACAAGTGAGCCAGGCCTGATTAGACTTTGCCGCTCCTTGAAAGTGGACTGTGACCGCCAGAAGAAAACATTGTTCATGATACCTATTCAGTAATACAATGGCGGGTTTTATCAAGCTAAACATTTATTTAATATGAAAAAGTCGGCTATATAGCAGCTACGATATCGCACGTGTCAATAAAAGTTTAATTTCATATATCCTTCGCGTAAGCCGTCTGCAATGTATGAAGCAATATTATGTGGCATGGACGTCAATCGTTCAGCTTCCGTTTGCCGGGCGATGAAAATCACAGCCCGTCTTCAAGTTCTAAAAGGAAAATTTCATCTGTCTATAATATCTTTACACGGTCAAATACTGACTGAAATTAAAATGTTTTACAATTGGATATTTGACAACTAGTCAAATCAGGTACTTTTTCCAACCTCAAAACAATTTTTTAAATGAAATACTATATTGTGACGTCATCAAAAGTCAACGCACTTTGTGAATTTTAGGTCTTTTGGAAGACCCTCTATTTAATAAAAGGATATTAATTATAGTATAGTATTGTGGGCGATGTTTACAAGACAGCACACCCAGTATACTCAACATATTAATACACATTTTATTAAGCAAATAGCACAGAACAAACAAACAATTTTGGAAAATAAAGTGGAGAATTAGCGAAATTCCGAAATTAGCTCAAATTCGGTACAATTGCAGCGCTCTAACAAGCTTGTTTGCACGCGACGCTCCTAATTATTTTATAATTGCCGCCGTTTAGAACATCGCCCTCGGTACGGAAATGTTTGAATTCGGAAAAGACGAGCACAAAACATTTATCAACTGATATTTAAAAAAAAAAGTTCCATTTTCAAATACGTACTTATCCTAATGCGTACCTACAATATTATTATAGGTATAATAATTATTAATTGATTATTATTACTATTAATGGTACATTCTTATTATGCTACTTTTATCTATACTAACATTATAAATGCGAAAGTTTTGATGGATGTATGGATGTGTGAATGGATGTTTGTTACTCAATCATGCCCCAACGGCTGAACGGATCTGGATGAAATTTGGCACAGAGATAGATTATAGTCTGGAATAAAACATAGGCTACTTTTTATTCCGGAAAATTAAAGAGTTCCCGCGGGAACCTAAAAACCTCCACCCACGCGGACGAAGTCGCGGGCATTCGCTAGTTTTTTATATAAGTAAACCTGGGATGTGTCCCAGTTTTATTATTATTTACTATTCTCCCAGTTTACAATAATAGCACAAAATAGGTAATAGCAAAAATAGGTCTTTAGGTTATTTATTTATTATTGAAATATAAAGGAACTAGAAGTTTAATTCGCTATAATCCGCGACAGTAAGTAAATCTATGTGGTACAGTGTCTGTCCCGCAATTAATATAGCCACACATTACCAAATACTGTACTACATAGATTTACCTATTGTCGCGGATTATAGCTAGCGGAACTAGCAGGCTTGCCCACGACTTCGTCCGCGTGAAATAAGTTTTTTAATTTCCACGGGAACTCCCTAATTTTTTGGGATAAGATATAGCCTTTGACACTCACAAATAATGTTGCTTTCTATAGGTACCAGAATTTTCAAAATCGGTTCTGTGGATCCAGAGATTAACCCCTACAACGTCAAAAACTCACAAACATATCAAACTCTTTATAATATTAGTATAGATTAAACTTCTAGTTCCTTCATTATCGTGGACTTCCGCAAAGTAACGCCTGCTTCTATCCAATATTATTGAAATTGTTTTTTTTTACTTTCAGGTCAATATCTCTCTGGGACATCATGGCTGCGCCATCGGTAGCGCCATCGTGGTATCTTAAGCTACCAAACGAACATCACCAGAGCAGACACCAGGATTGTCAATCAATCAAACAAATCAATATAATAAACGATTAGTTTACTATTAGTATGTAAAATATGGATCAATAATATCAAACCTGCATCGTTAAAATAAACAAGCATAACTCTTTAATGAATAAACGCGCAATTACTTAAAGCCGTGTTTTTCACTCTAGTTTCACGTCACAACAGATGAAGAACTTAACAATTCCGCTCCGGGACACGGAAAGCGCGGAATAGTATTCTTCGCGCAGAGTATCACTGGGACACTGGGACGTGTCCCGGTTTTCTACTGGTTACTATTTTCCAAGTGCATATATTTCCTTCATGTGTAATATTAATAATTGTTATTTATTATATTATTATTTTTGTAACAATTTTATTTATTATTTTTTTGTAATGCGTGGGGCCATAATCATCTTGTTGAATGTCGTGTTATTTTAGGAACTTTTAAGGTACCCGACATCAAACTGTCATTTTGAGTAATATTGCCTAAGTATTGCATTATGTGCATACTACGGGTATTTATTATTTTTGAGTATTCTTAAACTTTTTAAAAAGAGCTGGGATACTGAGTCTTGTCCCGGTATTCTACAATTTACTATTCACCAAAATTATGCTTTTACACTGATACTGATGGTTATTATAATATTATTATTTTTATGAAGTGTTTGTTATATGGAATCTCACATTTGAATCGGCATTATCGTATTTGACTTGACAAAAATGCGAAATTGTCTGTTAGTTTGTTTGTATACTATTTTAACGTCACAACAACTGGCATTTAAAGGTATTTTGCAATTTTTTTATTTTGCATTTCCATGCGGAATAATATTTTACCCGTACAAGTGGTAATAATACAATTTGTTGCATTGGAGCGGTCGTCAAACCATAATATTTAATCTAAATGGTAAAATTAAATTATTTACAGATAATTATGGCCATTTTCATATTGTACTAAATTAATAAGTCGTCCCAATCGTTGCGGGTTGCGTTGCTTTGACAGCCCGTGTAGGTGCGCCATTACGAAACGCGAAATATATGCGAATTTAATAGACTGTAATTATATTTGCTTTGTAATCACAGGATTGCGGAAGAGCATTAAATTCAACGTACTACTGCCGAGTGTACATTTTAGATGTAGCAAAGTTAGTTTAGTACCTTATTAGTTTTAGTACATTAAATTACGAAATGTATTAAAACAAACTTTTACCGTATTTTTATAATTAATTAGCTTTTGCCCGCGACTTCGCTCATGTTAGGTTAGATTTTCATATATAAATCTCAACAAGCAGGGTTGAATTTTCAAAAACCCTTTCTTAGTGGATGCCTACGTCATAATTTTATCTATCTTTATTTTAAATTTAAGCCTGATCCGTTCATTTGTTTTGAGTGGTGTGCTGGTAGATCAGTCAGTCACCTTATTCCTTTCTTTAAAAAAAACGGTACAGTGCAGTGTGTGAATGTGTGTGTTTACTTCTAAGTAATCACTTCACTTATGTAGTAATTGATGGTTTTTATTTTTAGTAATGTGTAAGTAAATATTAGCAAACCTATTCTATACTAATACTAAAAATGCGAAAGTTTGGATGAATGGATGGATTGATGGATAAATGGATGTTTATTACTCAATCACACCAAAACCGCTTAACGGATCTGGATGAAATTTGGCACAGAGATAGATTATTTATAGTCTGGAATAACATTTAGGCTACTTTTTATACCGGACAATTAAAGAGTTCTCGCGGGAACCGAAAAACCTCAATCCAAGCGGACGAAGTCGCGTGCATCAGCTAGTAATAAAAATTAATGAGAGTTATGTCAATTTCCTTCAGAAATAGCCAGAACGTGAGCGTAGTAGAATTTTAGTGGTATTCATGTAGAATCGGGATCGATGGTCATCATTCGACCGCGAGCAAGGAAATGTATTCAGCGGCGTACATTACATTCCACATTAATTATCGCGTACGATACTCGATGCACGACTCGATACCAACGAATGGACCGTATTAGTAAGATATTGGGCTGGAGTGGAGCTGAATAATTAATATAGAACCAGATGAATGTAAATGGCTGCCATTTTGAGTTGCTAGAATACTGCTGAAATACATATATTGGGATTCTTAGAACATTCAATCGTTATTATGATGCTGAAGTGGTGATAACCTAGTGATTAAGACACCCAGCCTCATGTGCGGGATCGTAGGTTTGATCCCCGGGCGCTCGCGTCCAACTTTTAGAAGTTAAGTGCGTTTTAAATATCACTTGCTTCAAGCGATAAAGGAAAACATCATGGGGAAACCTATAAGCCTGAGAGTTCATAATGTT
The DNA here is from genome assembly GCA_964035005.1 of Erebia palarica. Lineage (NCBI taxonomy): Eukaryota > Metazoa > Arthropoda > Insecta > Lepidoptera > Nymphalidae > Erebia > Erebia palarica. The sequence goes on from OZ035989.1 coordinate 19,485,314, forward strand.
CTCGAAGGTGTATGAAGTCTGCCAATCTGTACACCAACGTAGTGAACTATGGCCAAACTTCATCAAAGCACTTACCGTAGCATAGGTAGGAACTTATTCGCCTACAACTTAGCTGTGGACTGCCATCAAACCTTGTGGTGAGTTATAATGACGTGATAGTAATGGGCCAACCCGTAAGAAGTATGGCAGTAAACTCATAAGTAAGTACCCATAATTGTTTTCAAATTTTGCCCGAAATTTTAGCAAAACCGACACGGTACTTCAGACAAGCTCTTCATTTAAATTCTCTCTAAATCTAAATTTCGTAGAACGTAGTAGCAATGACCGACTATAGCTACATTCACCCTAATCATTCTCGAGGAAATTTCAGTCCGTTTGCTATTTGCGTAGCCTCTTGTAGATTGACAGAATTTGAAGTAGACAATTTATTTGAGAACTTGGTTGGTAGTTATTCAGTTTTTTTATGCTACGACAAGTTAAGCCTTGACTACAATCTCACCTATTGGTAAACGATGATGCAGTCTAAGATGGTAGCGGACTAATCTTTACGGGGAATGGCAGTTATATCAAACACCCCAATGAGTTTCAACAGGGCACGGTACTGGAACGATAAATCGCTTGGCGGTGCGTTTTTGCCTGCAGGGTGGTGACTATCCACGGCTGAAGCCTCCCACCAGGCCAGAACAGAGAATATTAAGAAATTATAAATTTTCAAATTGACCCTGCCGGGGATGTAACCGGGGACACAACGCTCACCACTACGCCAGGCGTTACGTTAAAGAAGTTTAAATTAATATTTGACAGTTTGTATATTTAAAATTTTTAAATATACAAACTGTCAAATACATCCTATCACCTATGTATAGTTACTAACTTGTTGTATGAATTAACTTTCTTCAGCGATGTTAAAGGTTTTTATTCCCATGGGAACTACTTATTTTTTCATAATGAAAGAAGAAAGGAAAGATATCCTGCTTCGGGATACAACCTATCTCTGTATCAAATTTCAGATGAAAAGATGGGATTCGGACAGACAAATAGATACACTTTCACATTAATAATATAAGCATAGATACATCCGAAACACAAACATACAAAGGACACTTCTAAGAAAACACACTATTTTATTTTATTTTATTTTATTTTATGTTTACTTGGACTACCAACAAAATTACATGTAAATTAAACTTAGACATAAATAATGTTAGTGTAACGGAACACACATAATTTCACTTATAGGCAGACACATCATGCACACTATAAAGGTCGTACTTACTTATACAAATTGATAAGTTAAATTATATAAACTATACTTATTGCTAAAAATTTTAAACTGGGTTACTTTACTTACTATACTTATTGTTACTTAAATTAAGCGCGGATTAAGCACTATGGCCCGGAAAGGGTGAAATATCCGTGCGAAATGACCATATCCTAATGGAAAAGTGTCGTTCTGTTGCTCTGTGTAGCTTAATATTATAAAAAAGTGATTCTGGACTTTTAGTTCGTTAGAGTAAAAAAAATATGTCTGTAGTTTCCACCCTAATGGTAAACGAAAACTACGATATCGCACTAAAAAAATGTAAGGAGTAAGTTTTCATAATTTCGGATCATCCGGGATTACAAAACAATTTCGAAAATCAATTCCCTGTAAAGGATAAAATGGAATATTTCGGGCTTTAATTATGGCCAGACAAGGTTAATGGGGTTAAGAAGCCAACGGGGAATCACGTTGCTTAGACGAAGCATAGTAAAAAATTATAATCTATCCAATATCCATGCTTGCTAATATTATAAATGCGAAAGTTTGTCTGTCTACCATGGCTTTCATGGCCCCGGGCCCTGTCATCAGATTTTAAACTGTCCGGGATAAAAATTACCACCACCACTACCTCCCATTAACGTCCCACTACTGGGCACAGGCCTCCACTCTCATAAGAGAGAGGGCATTAGAGCTAAGACCCACCACGCTGCTCCAATGCGGGTTGACGGGTTTTAACGACCATTATCATGTTAGTTATAATAACCGGGACCGACGGGTCAACGTGCTCTCCGAGGCACGGGGATTGACGTGATTTTTTGTATGGGTATGGTTGAGGACCTGGAAAGTGACATAGGCTACTTTTTGTCCCGAAATTTTGAGGAGTTCCTTTGGGAATCAAAAAACTTTTTCCACGCGGTCGAAGTCGCGGGAATCAGCGAGTGATACAATAAGACCTAAATTTTCGAGAAGGTATTGCTGCTAACTGAATTTAAAATGTAGGTTTCACAAAAGAGTTAACTACATTTTCACAATAGCAAGAAATAATTAATTCGCACACTTTTGCGCGAAAAGTTAATGATTTTCCTTTTGAAATAATAACCTCATTTTCATCGGGACGCCAAGAAATGAATACCTCAATTGAAAACTCTTTAAACGATAATAACTCTTGATAGTTAACGGTTAATTTGTTCAGAAAATGGAACGACAGTCGAGGCGGGAGTAATTCAAATTGAGAACTTCAATTAAGTTTTTTTTTCGTGTATTGAAATTAATTTTTACTCTTTTATGTAATCTCCACGCGACCGAATTTTGACTACGGCACCCAGTCTCTAAAGACTTTATTAGTTTAGACTTTAAGAAGTTATTAGTGATTAGTGGACTTAGTTTATGCGCAAACTCAATCTAGATCAGACGCTGGACCGACAGATTTCAATGCAAATGAAATATAATATAATGAAACATATATATACTTGTTAACCAAACTTACATTATAATTAATGCAAACTCTCTCTATCTGTCCGTCTGTTTGGAAAATTTTTACGTCACGTCCCATTAACAGATTTTCGTGAAACTGTGCGTACACTGAACAGATAGATTTCATCCTGAAGGTGGGCATACGTTATTTTCACCATGATATACGGATTTTAATTATTGATTTGCAAATTTTTATTTATTTTTACCTTCAGTTGCCGTTGAGATATTGGAACATAAAATAATAATTCAATTCATTTTTTTTCGATTTAGGCTCGTATAAAGCTTTTACGAATATTAATAATTCATCACCATCACCATCGCGTGCCTTCTTCAAAACGAAGTTTGGCGGTCATCATGCGAAAATCGTCTCTATTTTGAGCCGCATTTTTTAGTCTCAGATCGCTAAGCTAGTCAATAATTATTAATAAAATTTAAAGAATTTATTGTAGTATGCCATGTAAAGTATATTATTTACTCTTAAAAATGTGAGACACATATTCAGCCTCCATTTGCCATCGGATCAAGCGCTTAAACAAAGCCTTTGAGTGACGAGACGGGCTGTCAGTAAAACAAAGAAAGTATGCATACCGTTCAGCGATTCATATAGAAGCTCAATATGCTCAGAAAATTCCAGTATTAATTAAAGAGGTACTTGCCAACGAGTACCTCTTTAATTAATACTGGAATCATAGAGTTGGCAGCAGCTGTGCTGAGTTTTTTATTTGGTACTTAGTTAATACTACCCGTGGTTTTAATTATATCAAACTCATCATCATCACCCATTTTCTGAGCATATTGTGTCTCTGCTATGAATGAGAAAGGTTCCGGCAATAATCAGCCACGCTGACCCGCGTTTGATTAGCGTTAAATTGGCAGACTTCGTGCAACTTTGAAAACATTATAAAGAACTCTCAGGTTGCCTTACGATCTTTTCCTTCACCGACAAGACTCAATTAAAGCACGACCCGGAAATTCAACCCAGGACCTGTCTAAAGTCACACATAACACCACATAAGTAAGGAGGCTGCTTTACTGACTATTTTGTCATTAATTTTTTATGATTTTAACAAATACTCTAAGTTTATGGTATGTTATCATCACCATCTTTATAATATCATTATGATATCACACTAATGTCTCTGATACAAAAAAATCTCTACCTACCAACTGATAAGGTTACCTTGGTCTCACAGAGGCGTTCGAATCGCCGGTATCAGCGACTAGCGACTAGCTAGTTATCATTAAAGACATCCCGATGAAGCTATTCGGAGGCGGTCGATCCATTTGAGTGTTCATTTTTCGTCGTCGAATAGAGCCATTAACTCTCGGAATGGAGGAGTGCCGATTACCGACGTTAATGACGGGAATGTACTTTATATAGAACGGGTAACTTTGGTACAGAATTAGGTCAAAAGCATAAAGGTGTATTACTGTAATTTTTCTTCGCAAGTTTCTTTATATATTTTTGTGCCTAACTTTTTCTGGGTCACCCTAAGGGTTCAAAATCAGTTGGAGTTCTGTTAAAACAGAACAAAGGGACTGACAGCGTTGGCATCCTTACATGGTTGACGTCCAATCTGCTCGAATTAAACGGTTTTGATCTACGTTTCTGATACGACCCGTTAAAGTGTAGAATGCCCTTCTAGCGCCAGTTTCCTGTGGCCTACCACGTATAACTTTCGTACCTTCAAGGCAAGAGTGAATACGCATCTTCTTGGTAAGCGTGTCCAACCTAGACCTCATCATTGCATAGGGCATGTTTGTCTTCAAGCGCAAGCCTATTTTGCGATACAGGCCTGATAGTCAAAGTGTTCTTGGCTATGGTTCAAGAAAATGTGTTCAGGCGTTTGAAGATCATTAGCTCTTTTCTACTGTAAAAGGCTGTTTATTACTTGGTCCCTGATTGTGTAAAAAATCGTAAACGAGTAATATGTTTTAAACTTTCAAAAGATTACAGTTTTCTTAGATAATTGGGCCTCTGAAGTATATCTTGTCTAGGTTGCCACTTTGCCAGTTTTGAAAGCCGCTGTTACCTGTTTGCCGCTTAGCACCTGTTTAAATTTATCGTCTTATGAATTTTAAGCTTACCTCTAAAGCTTGTGGTTTTATAACTTGCCCGACTAATATTTTATTACGAAATGAGAAAGTCACCCAGGTTGTTCAAAAAATAATTATAGAAATCAGATGATGCCTGAAACTTCCTCCTCGTTAATGTGTTACTCAATGTTTGTCTCACAATGTAATTAATTACCAATAAGCAAATGATATTTAAATGATAAATGTTTATTTATTTCACATATGTTATCTTTGTCTCTTATGATGATAAGTCAAGACTCAAGAATCTACCACCGGTTCGGAAAAACGAATAAATTTTTTAAACGCAAATGACGCCAAATAGATGTGTTTGCCCGGAGATCGAGTTCATATAGGAACATGAAGTCGGGTATTTACTTAAACAACTCGACTATCATGTCATCGCTTCTTTTTTGCTTACTCGGTGCAAGCTATATTATAAACCTACTTGCGTGTGGTGATGGATAAGGTTGTTAAGGTGCAAACTCACAAAATAAATGACCGAGTCTGTGTATTACATACACAGACTTGGTCATTTATTTAGGAAGAAACATAGAACATATTAAATATATTAAGTTGATTGCAATGTAACAATATAACAACAACTCGATCCATAACCACTCGCAACCAAGGTATAAATAGGTCTACTTTCTAGACAACTTGCTACTCGAGGCAAATCGTACATTACTAATACTCGTGCATTGTTGAGTCAACATCTCCTGAAAGTGTTCCGGTCTCTAGAGTACTTTGGAAGATTTCTGTGGTGTTGTGTGGTGGCGATGTGAATTTGTTGCTTGCTTTTCCTGCATATTTAGAACTAGATGATGACCGTGACTTCGTCCGCGCGGATTAAGTTTTTTTCAAGTCCCGCGGGAACTCCTGAATTTTCCGGTATAAAAAGTAGCTTATGTCCTTCCCCAGGATACAACCTACCCCTGTACCAAATTTCATCAAAATCGGTTGAACAAATGAGCTGTGAAAGCGTAGCAGACAGACAGACGGACAGACACTTTCGTTCGCATTTATAATATTACTAGATGATTCCCGCGACTTCGTCTGCGTCGAATATAAATTAAGATGTAAACTATCCTATCTTTCAAGTTGGATCAAACTGCACACGGTGTGCAAAGGACATGACCAGTAATTGCCCTCCGATTCGGGACAATGCAAGGATTTCCGTTTTTACAGTAAGGTTTAAAAATTCAAAACGAAATTATTATGGATTTATTATTCCAAATAAGGTCAGGGTTCAAGTGACAAAAAAAACAGTACGTTTATTGTTTAAATCTTGAGCGTCCGCTTTCCTCTTTAAGCACTACTCCATTTTGACGTTCCATTATATCCATGCCTAATAATAAACCCTACATCTTGTAACCCTACATGAATACTATTTAAATACCTTAGTCATTATATTATGAATGATTTATTTTTGATCAATTAAATAGTAATGAAAAGGAAATGTATGTTTTGTTTATAATTATTTTTATTTTTTGACAAGTCTCAAACTAATAGATCGAACAAAGCATTTTGAAATACTGTGTTTAAAGGAACGCCCTTTCACATTGCATATGCCGCCATCTGTGGTCGAATAGTCTAACTGGAACGCCCTTTCACATTGCATGTGCTGCCATCTGTGGTCGAATAGTTGAACTTGTTAACTAAAAGTAGTGAGCAATACTTAAAGTATTTTTTATGACTCACCACAATACATAGCGCCATCTAGTGTGGGAAAGCAGTTTTTGGTGAAACTTTTTTTTATTTATTTTCTCAGTTTTCAGAGCCTTCAGACTCCTGAAACTTTTTTATCTGAAAACTATAAAATATAACAATTACAATAATAAAGAAATAATACTTGAAAATATTTTTTTAGACTCGCTCAACACAATAAATAGCGCCATCTAGTGTGGGAAAGCAGTCTTTTGGTGAAACTTTTTTTGTTCATTTTCGCAGTTTTCCGAGCCTTCAGACTCCTGAAACTTTTTTATCTGAAAACAGTGAAATATTACAATTACAATAATAATGAAATCATTGCTGAACATTGATTTTTGACACCTAGGCAAGCTGCCATAGTTCCACCGGTCAAGTCCTTTAATTTGAAATCGGTTAAGTAGTTTAGGAGTCCATCGCGGACAAACAACGTGACACGTGATTTATATATATTAAAGAATAGTATAAGTATAATAGTATAGATGAAGCTGGAAGGAGGGCGGTGCATATCGCATGCTGTACGTTGTACCACGTTGTTTGTTTCGTAGGATTGAGTATAGCGAATTAAGTTTCTTGTTCCTTGGTAATGCGTTATTCACGAATCCACTTATTTTTTGACCGACTTTTTACCTAAGGAATTATAATAAAGTAAGAATTCATTTCATTCCGTCCGAAATACGTGTCTGCCCGCGGGCAGGGTTTTCAACCCCATTAACCTTGTCTCGCTATGATTTAGGGGTGGAATGCTTGCTTCCTTGTGTTTTTGCCCGTCTACCTTTTGTCGGGCACAGATTTTTCGGTATATTTAATACACAACCGCTTTAAATTAGTGAATATTTTAGCGGAGTTTATCTAGAATATGCACGCAATTTTAATGTATTTTGGCTCTGAGTTGAGAGCGGCAAGCGCCTCATTCCGTTAGAATAGAATAGAATATATTTGTATGTACTTGCAAATATTTATTATTATTATATTAGTATGAAGATAGTACGGTGTAACAAAGTAATGAGGTGAGCAAACCACAATTAGCCATGCAATGGCGTGCAAAATATGTACGTAAATTAATATGTCCACTAAAACGACTATCTATAAAGATAAGCCTGCAAAAGACAACGTGTAGAATAAAACTTATAGATAAGTAATGCCCGTGACTTCATCCGCTTATAGATGAAGGTTTTTTGATTCCTACAGGAAATCTTTAATTTTCTGGGTGGGAATGTAGGCTATGATGGAATAGGTTATTATGGTGGATGGTATAGAAGAATACGGATGATAAAAATTTATAAATGTCAAAAATAATTATTTCTTACTCATTATTAAATAAATAGACGGTCTTCCAAAATTCCTAAAATTAACATCTTTCATTTGTTTTTAGTTTGTTTATCATTTTACAGAAATGTTGTGGTGAAATTTGATGACTTCACAACTATGTATTTTATACAAACTTCCATAGAAGCGCTTTTTTAGGTTTGATAAATTCGCTGATTTTATTGAGTTGTCAACATCACTATTCAGGTAATTTAAGCTATGTTCATTCCTTCAGTCCAGTCCTTAGAGTCACAAATTCCAAACATACAAGGATCCAAACTTTCACATCATACTAATATTATAAATGCGAAAGTGTGTTTGTTTGTTGGTTAATCCTTCAATCACGGCGCAACAGAGCAATAGATCGACGTGATTTTTTGCAGAGGTATAGTTGAGTTCCTGGAGAGTGGCATAGGCTACTTTTTATCCCGGAAAATTAAGGAGTTCCCGTGGGAATCAAAAACCATGCGAACGAAGTCACCGGAATCAGCTAGTTTATAATATTAGATTAGAAAAAAATCCTATTACCATGTAAAATATTACTTAAATGACAAGGAAGCTTGGCAATGATTTGATCTAATGGCTCTGATAGTTCCTTAGTTAAGATAATTTGTGAAATGGTGATAATGAAAAAAAAAACCCGGCTTAGTTTGTTGTGGGCTCTACTCAGACCAGGGCGCGTTTGGAACCCTCGTAGCTTTAGTTTTTAGATACCGTTACTGATTATCACCATTATATTTTATAAATAACTGGACGTCAGTAAGTGTAGTATACCTACCTAAATTGAATAAACATTATATGAGTTTTGAGTTTGAGTTTAGAAGTATACATTTGGTTTGCTTGCACCTCTAAACCAGAGAGGTCATAAGAACATTTATCTGTTACGAACCCAACGCACTTAAGCAAGATAAAAGTTAATGTACCAACTCACCGAAATGATGCCCCGGGGAAAGCATATTTCTTGTTATCCAGCATTGTACGATATCAATGTTTTATGTTTTATTGTATTTTGCAACGAGTTTTTCTTACGTTATGCCCATTCCTTCAAAAAATCAAAGGCTACCCAGAGATTTTGAAAAAGAAACGCATGTCTATCTGACAACCTCCCTGGCGCAGTGTTGAGCCCTTTTGTGTATGGAGGTCCCGGGTTCGATCCCCGAACCCAATACTCAATTATGGCCCGACCCGGGACTCGAACCTGGGAATTTATAATTTCTGAATATTCCCTAGTCTGGCCTGATGGGAGGCTTCGGCTGTGGCTGGTTACCACCCGATTTAGCGTTCCGATACGATGCCGAATAGTGGTATGGGTTTAATATAACTGCCATGCCCCTAACAGGTTAGCCCGCTACGATCTTAGACTGCATCATCACTTACCGTCAGGTGAGATCGCAGTCAAGGGCTAGCTTGTAGTGGAAAAAAACGTATCTAATGGTACCAGTCCAGATGTCCTATTGAACGCACGAAAACGTCCGCAAAAGTTTTTACTATATATATTACTAGCAGATGCCCGCGACTTCGCCCGCGTGAAATAAGTTTTGTGAATTCCCACGGGAACTCCCTAATTTTTCTGGTTAGTCACTCACATAATGACACTCACAAATAATGTGGCTTTCTATTGGTACCAGAATTTTTAAAATCGGTTCTGTAAATCCAGAGATTACACATCCCTACAACGTCATAAACTCACAAACTTGACCTCTTAATAATATTAGTATAGATCTGGTAGAAACCTCTCTCACCTATTTACGCCTACACATTCAGCGTAACTATGAGGCCGTTTTTTTGTGCATTGCTTGTTTGCGTTTATCCTTATAAGTGTGTAAGAGTTCTGTACACCGCCATGCTCGACCAATCTATACTTTATATTACTAATCATACTTTTTATAATAAACTAGCTGATGCCCGCGACTTCGTCCGTGTGGAATAAGTTTTTTAATTCCTACAGGAAATCCCTAATTTTCCGGGATAAAGCCCGGATATAGCCTATGTCACTTTCGAGGTCCTTAACTATACCCATGCATAAAATCACGTCAATCCGTCGCTTTGTTGCGACGTGATTGAAAGACAAACCAACAAACAAACACACTTTCGCATTTATAATATTAATTATTTTTATTATTATAATGAAGTATGATGTGTAAGTTTGGATGTTTGGTTGTTCTTCACGCCACAACAATTGAACCGTACTAGCTGAAATTTGGAATGGAGATAGCTTATAACTTGAATTAACACAAAGGCTACATTTTCACCCGGGAAGTCGGAAATCCTATCAGATTTTTAGAACTTAAACCCACGCGGACGAAATCGCGAGCATCATCTAGCAGTCATCTATTAGACGAAACAATGGGTTAGAAACGAGCGGCCAAATGCTGTACCTCCATGATAAATAAGGTAAAGAAAGAAGAAAGAAAGAAAATCATTTGTTTACTAGTTCTGCCACACTTTGCTTTACCTAAAGGGTATGCTACCCCCATGCGTCCACCACCACCACCAATAACAATGAGCTAAACTGCCCAAGTGATAGAAGCGCCGGGACAAGAGGAGTCATATGTGGCACAACTCGAACAAGTCATAATTAATAAAATTAAAAAACACGACTGCCCTGCCAACAAACGAACTAAAAAGTTAAATATCTAAATTAATCTAGTTAAATTAGAATGTTATTCCAATTTTTATTAAATGTTTTTTTTGTGAATCGCTGGATATTGAACTATAGTGTTATATATTTTTGGAATCTACTCATCATTTTCTAGATGATGATTATATAGTTAATCTTATTTTCGATTTTAGATTAAAGCTCCAACTCAGTATAATGCTGTACAATTTGTATACGCACAAGAGCAATATAAAAACCATACAGCGCTGATTTTATTTTCAGCTGGAAACTTGACGCAGGCGACACCACGGACCCATACTACAAATAATAATACTACAAAAATACAAATTACTTAATTACAGTTAGTACCTTAAATAAAGTTGTGGTATAAATTATTTTAAGAACCCAAAGTGGCTTTTTTAATGTTAACGGTATCCGCCTGTGGTGCAACTGGCCCTGAGTAATGTTGTAAATTGTCAACCATTTGTTACTTTGTTACAAGTTACGTAGATTACTAAGTACCAGCTGAAAATGAGACTCACATCACTTTGCCTAATGTGTCATAAGCGGGTACGGTTGGCAACTAAATAAATTCATAAAAAACTAACATAATAATATAAATATTAAGTATGGGTAAAACATTTACTTATAGGACCTACAACATAGAAACAAAATAATATTAACCTTTACAATAACTATACGAAATTTTAACGATAATTCATGGTTATCAATATATATGCCCAAAGGAAATTATTATCTCTAGGGATTGTCTGGCTAAATAAGCGCCAGTAGTGTACTTCTGAGTAACATGAACTCATGAATGAAATAACATGAATGAAGTTTTTCGTGTCTAATGTAAACGTAAAATTTTGGCACATAACCCTTTACCCTGGTATGTTGTATGGATTTCCCTTGTACTAAATATTTATTATAAATTTTATCAATAAGTATGGTATTATGAAATTTTATAATAATATTTTTATCTTCATTATTTTTTTTAAAGATTATTTAGGTACCTTTTTATATTCGCATGTTCGGAGACGTTAAAATATTTCTCTTCCTAGCTGATGCCTGCGCGCGGATTCAGGTTTTTTCCCGCGGGAAGTCTTTAATTTTCCGGGATAAAAAGTAGCCTATGTGCTATTCCAGATTATATCTACCTATGTCTATCTCTGTGCAAATTTCCGTTAGATCCGTTCAGCCGTTGTGACGTGATTGATTGATCCATCCATCTAAACTTTCGCATTTACAGTACTAAGATTTTTAAGCATTTGCCTGTAATTTAAAACTATCATCACCAAAAATCTTATTTTTATGCTGACCGTAACAATGTCGTGGAAGACATTAAACTTGCATCTGTTTGTGCCACAGAGTTGAGAGGGAAAACTTTGTTCATGTATGGTACGAAGTATACTAATATTATAAGGAAGTGGCATAGTCTTCATGGTTATTGTTGGCTCGAGGCCGTTTAAGATTAATTTTGAAGGTCAAGAATGGTTTATTATTTATTAGATGACTAAGTTGATTCGCGATGTTCGATTCTAGATGTTTAAGTTGATTCGCGCGGAAAATCCTTAATTTTCCGGGATAAAAAGTAGCCTATGTCACTCTCCAGGTTCTTAACTATATCAATGTTAAAAATCACGTTGTTCTATTGCTCCATTGCAGCATAATTGAAGGACAAACCAAGAAATCAATAGACCAACACACCAACAAACAAACACACTTTCGCATTTATAATATTAGTATGATGTATTTTTATACACCTAGACTAAGACGATGAATTGAAAGAGTTCTGTACAGTGCAAATAGAGATCTTGTTAGTAAAAGGCTAATAGCTGTTGTTCATTGCTTCAACATCTCAAAGTGCACGCATTCAGTCGTAAGCCAAACATACCATTGTTCTTATTACTGTAGTTGCTGCGAACACCCTTAAAACCTAAATGAAGACGGCGTGGTTCCTAGATTGTAATCTAAAGCGGGTTAAAGATACGCGATTACGTGCACGTACTTTAGCGTATCTACCTAAGACTCAAAAACCATTTTCACCAGTGAGTCTAGGCTGACCATGGGCCCAATTATGTAGGAGGCTGACAAATTGGCGAAAAAGCATTAAGCTCGCATACTTACTCGTGTGTCTATTAACAGTTGGAGGAGACAAGGTTTCAGTTGAAACATATAATGCTGTAGGTTAAGGTGAGAAAACACACTACGGACAAATAGTCCGCGCGCAAACTTATTTATGAAGTTACGAACGAGCGAACGAGTTTATGGAGTCACCACAAACTACTGCGGATATACGATGAAACGTAATTCTCATGCCCATCCTATGCCATAACCTATCCGTAGTGTATTTGCAACCTTATAATGACGAGGAATTACGTATCTATGTTTTTTTTTTCTATAAAACTGACTTTGAAAAAATGAGCTTAGCAGTAAGAAAGTAAGTAGTGTATTTTGGTATATAAAGTGCCCATTCAGTCTATTTATTATTGAATCACCAAACTCCATTTCGCCCCTATTTCTGTCACTAAAGTCACTGTCAAAGCACATACCTACCTCCATACGAAAACACCATAACGTCTCGCGCGAAATGGAATAATACAATTTATATCGTAGGAGTTGTTTTTGACGGCAAAAATGTACTACTTGTTTGCTCCTTTGTGTTTTCTTTACGACGTTGCGGCCATCAAAATACATTCGCTTTGAAAACTTCGTTCAATGTCTTGACTTTGCTGAAATTTTCGTGTAAGTTAAAGCATAAAAAAGTAAAGAAAAAATCATATTATTCAAATAAATTAATATATAATTTTAATCATACTAGGTGAAGTTCATTACTTCATCTATATTTTATATATCTATTGGGGGACTTTGTGTGTTTTTGGGTGTAGCACCTAACTCACACAATTCAATGTGACGCCATTTCGAAAGAAAACGGGGCCAATAAGCCTTCTTATACCATATTGTTCACAAGTATAATATACTTCTTAATATTTATCCTTAGGCTTTAAAAATTGAAGACTTAAATGTACATAGGTATGCCCGTTTTGCGTTATTTTGCTGTATTAAATACTTTTGAAAGTAACTTGAACACTATTACGCTAATATTTCTGCATAAAAGGCTGTCAGTTCGATTCAATAACCCCATGATATTAAAATAAGGAGCATTGAACCAGTGAACCAGTCTTTGGGAAGTGACCTGTATATTTAGAACTTGGAAATCGCTCTTCTTATGGCCACATTTCAAGAAAATAATGTCCTCGAAAGTACCCCATTTAACGTGAGGTCTTATATTTTATTGCTTGCTTTCTTTATTATTTATTTAATTTTTATGTTTTCGTCTTACTTAGCTTACTATCGTTTTACTCATTATATTTTTTGTCATATAAACAATTTGATTAAAATCGGCAAAAAAAAACTGTTATTCTTTGAATCTCATTTTTCACATTAAGTAATAATTTTCCCGTGAGATTCATCAGCTTTTATGGATTCTTTCCACGAAACAAACCGGCCAAGTGCGAGTCGGAATCGCGCACCGAAGCGAGGGTTCTGTACAAACCTGTAGTAAGTTTAAAATTATTAAAAATATTTTTATTATGAAATGATGTAACTACCAAATTTCAAGATTCTGAGTTCACAGGAAGTACCCTCTAGGTTTTGATTCCCTTGCGAATGTCGAAAATTTGCAGCATAAACGGCTGTATCTTTTTATTGCTTTGGCTTAGAAATTTGATTTTTCACAGCTCCAAGGAACAGTAGACCTGAGTATTTGATATGAATTTTAGCTGGAAACCTCCATGCGTTCCTGAGAAAAAAGGGTTGTTGTCATGACAGACAGACGGACAGACATTGAAGCTTATTATCCAAGGTCACCCCCAAAAAAATTGTGGAGTTCTCGATTTTTAGTGCTTCTCCATTTATCATAATAGTTTTATCAATATTCTTTACATTAGGTAGAACAACTTCTAAGCACTTGGTTTAATTAGCATTTAATAACAAATTACTGATAGTAAACCAGTGTGATACGTTTGATATTGCATTGTTTACATCGTCAAAATTATCCTTGCTTCTATTCACTTTAAAAATAAGTGATGTGTCGATAGAAAGTATTTATGTCCTTCCCCAGAATACAATCTATCCCTGTCCCAAATTTCATCAAAATCGGTTGAATAGATGGGCCAGGAAATCGTAGCGGACAGACAGACAGACACACTTTCGCATTTATAATATTAGTATGGATAGTATGGATACACTGTAATTTAAATATACGATTCAAACCTTTTTTACACTTTTTTCTAAACACAGATTACCGAATCAGAGCCCAGAGATAACCAAATCTCGACAGTTACGGGAAAACTGGTGAGACTCGCTCACTCACTATAAGTCTAGGAAAGTTGCCTTTGTCCAAAAGGAATCTTAACTTAAACTTAGGGAACTAAACTTAGTAACAAGAGGGATTTAATTAAAATTAATTGAAACTTGACTAAGCATGTCCGAGTTTGTCAATTATATATAATTTTGTTGGTACACTTGGACAGTAGATTTAGATACTTCTAGATAAGTACATACGTTTTGTCAAAGTATAGATTCTGGTCTGGTTAGCAAATGTACATGTGTGCTTGCGAAGTAAGGTTTCGTTATTGTCATGTTTTTTGCGAAAACCTTACAGAACTACAAAAACACATTATAGACGGCCATTATTTCGCGAGCGATAAACTTGTTAATGAGGAAACCAAATCTTATCTTTCGAAATTTGTGTACTAATATAATAGAATCAAACTAATATTATAAATGCGAAAGTTTGGATGGATGTATAGATGTTTGTTACTCAATCACGCCCCAACGTTTGAACGGATCTGGCTGAAATTTGGCACAGAGATAGATTATAGTCTGGAATAGCACATAGGCTTACTTTTTATCCCGGAAAACTAAGGAGTTTCCGCGGGAACTAAAAAACCTCAATCCACGCGGACGTAGTCGCGGGCATCAGCTAGTAGAATATAATTAACGAACAAAACCTTATTCAATTTCAAAAATATTCACGATAACCTACTCGTTTACATCGTTTAATTATTAGTATCATTTCCCTAGACCAACTCTGTCCTAATTCAATTACTAAGAGCGTTTATGTAAACTTGTATGGATTGTATGAAAACGGGTACACAAGCATTTTAAAATACATTAAACTCAAACTAACAGAGTTATAAAAATACCGACATCGCGTTCGCTGTATCCCCGTGAGAAACTTATCATGAACGACGATTTTATCCCCAACGATTTCGATGCGACATTATAAATGCTCATTTCATTGGTTTAATTTGTATACAACCAATGTGTACTTATTTATTATATTATACGAAAAAGCTACATAAAAGCCTGAGCTTACAGAAAAACGCCGATTTTTTCGACCAAATTACTAGACAGTGGGTTTATTATATCATAGACCTAAAACTGTAATATTTTTGATTGAATTTCTTAAATAAGATTCAGAGACCAATAATAAAATGCACAGTTTTATTATATAAAATGCAATAGACAAAACATTTTCTACCTACGTAGTATTTAATACGTACATTGGCAGGAATTTTTACCTCAATTTTTATATAATACTAGACTGATGATGCCATGCCCATATATATGATATGATGCCCGCGACTTCGATGATTAAGTTTTTTTAATTCCTGAGGAACTCCTTAATTTTCCTGCTTCCTTCCTTAGCATATATTGTCTTTCCCAGGGATGCAACCTATATCTGTATCAAATTTCATCAAATGCTGTTGCAAAGATTGGCCTCGTAAGCGTAACAGATAGACAGACAGAATCATTTTCGAATTTAAGTCATTAGTATGGAAGTATGATTAAGGATAACACAAAGTAATTAAATGTTTTGAATTATCAATTCGACCGAATATATATCGTATCGGATAATAATAAAGAACGTACTTATCGATCATTATAAAATTCCCTAACTTATACGACTCGACTGGTAGCCACTTATTTTTTAACTACGAACTCTATTTTAACAGCACTAAGGGCACCGCGTTTTTCCCAAATGCACAACATATGTGTGATATGTGAAAATTAAAACCACGGGGGTGTAATGTCCGCTTCTCACGCGAAAGGTGAAACGGGGTCGGGGTGAAATTTTTAACTTTACTAGTTAAGGTGGTCGTGCATTAGTTCTGAGTCCTAGAATATATAATTTATGAGTAACTTGGTTAACTTTGGATATGACAACCTGCCTGCAAAGAGGAACCGCTTAGCTATTTAGTGATCCGGTATGACGGTATTGCAAGAAACCATGGGCTATGTCCTTGCTAAGTCATAATATTCTATCTATATTAGACACATATCGTTATTTTTAACAAAAATATAAACCATCACAAAAATGCTTAAGCCTCTTTTGTAAATCTGAAGCTCTTTTATTTTTCTTTTTTGATTTTTGTAATTAATCAGTATCTATCATTGTAATATATAATACCAATTTTGCGACATTATTTTTAATGTTTTTCAGTTTTAACTCAGCCCGTCAGATAAAATAAATAAAATAGCCTATATTTTTCCTTACGCAGTTAAATTTTTTTGTGCTTAACACCAACATTGACCATCCGCTAATAAGCCAACAATTTTTTTTCACTAGAACATATATGGTACATAAGAACATACATACATGTTCGGATGAACATAATATTATTCAGCGGTATGTACCTATCTCGACCGAGATAAGACGTCTGCGTGGGTGATAAGTATAATAGTGTATGCGCAAACAGCACGCTCCATTCCTTTACTCTCATAACAGATCGGATGGAAAATCTAACATGTCCGGTCAGTTCACGTGCAGGACCGATTGCTTTATGTGCTTTCCGAGGCACCGGGGTGAAACACCGCCAACTTCTAAACTCTAGGTCAGTATTGAGAATTTCTTCACTTGGCTTACACAGTGTGCGACCACCTTAAACGGTTATGGTGATTTTATAGCTTTTTAGTAAACATGTCGAAATTTATGATGTCAGGGTTACAAGAGGTATTTTAATCACCCGCTACAGTGTATATTTTGGTAATAAAATTGTATTGAACGTTTTTCTAATCCAATTTAAAGTTAAGTAGGTCACATTATAAAGGTATTTTATAACAGCCGTCTCTTGTAGCACAAACGTTTTTAGTCCTCTACAATTAAATTTATGGCGGTGGAATTAAAATGTACAACGCAGCCAGAGCTTTTTTTAAAATCCATATTCATACCGACTTTACTATAATTTAAGACCCCGTTTCATAGGATCATAGAATAGAACCTACTTTTATTAAGAATTGTGTCTGTCTGTCTGACACGCTTTCACGGTCCATCTGTTCAACTGATGTTTACTTTGGTACAGAGATAGTTTGCATCCCGGGGAAGAACATAATATGCTATCTTTTATCACGTAACATTAATCCCGTCCCGTGGAATTAAAAAATCTTCAACCAACGCGGACGATATCGTGAGCATCATTTACTTAGTTGTAATATATTATTTTCTATTAATACGCAAGCGCTCCTCGCAGATTAATTAATAACAATATCTATAAAATTAACATGCGATGCGATTTTTCCCGCAATTGACCAGTTGAGTCATGTCCGAAAGTTATTCAATTTGGAAAAGTAAATACAAAATAATACTATTGTAAATGGTCAATAAGCTGACATCAAGGAAGAAATCGGATTCCAAAATCATAAGTTACATTCCAAATCGCTTTGGAATCATCCATCTAGCTTCCATTCGCAAGACGCGCTTTCAGGCGATTGCATTTCGCAGTCCGCTCAGGGCTGTCACACGCCCGGTTAGTTCCGGTCTGCTTGAGAAATAGGTATGAATGCAATTTACGGAGTAGACAATTGCTTCCTATTATTTTGAACTTGAGTTAAGCAATATATTTGTGGATTGACTGAAACTTTAAAAATATGTAATACAAATTAAACTTTTAATAAATTGGCTATTATTTAAATAGCCACAAGAGTGCCCGATAGGCAGGTCCTCTAATTTTGCAGGTAAGGTAAGTGGAAAGGTGACAATTAGACAAATTTTCCAGTGGAGTATTAACGTATAATTTTTGAAATTCGGTTTTATACCTATATCCATAAAGTAAATAGACGATGGGTCATAAACAAAACAATAGACAATAGTCCTTACGCCTTTTTTTACACTACAATAGATAGTTGGCCGTGATTTACACACATTACACACATGCGTATGGGCCGCCTACTCAAATTGGCGTCGACATAAAAATATTATGTATAGTGACATAAATATTATGTAAAGTGCCGTTTATATGTTTTTATAAAACATACAGTTTATTGAAAAATTCAATTACAATGTAGTTGCAATAGTTGTGATAAGCTTGAAGTGATGGTGGCGATAAAAATAATTCCCGGTTGAGTTTGTTATGGATCCTATTTAATTGTAAAATTCAATAATTAAAGCTGTACTCAGTGAAATAAATCGATGCTAATTTTTAATTTTGAACTGTTATTAAGTAGGGTTTCTGGGTAATGCCTACCCCTAGCATTAGTTTCTGTGCACGCCACTGCCAGTATTTCTTTAGCAGTTATAATAGTGGTGGGCTACGTTAGCATTTTAAAGCGCACATTATAGAGCTAGGTGATAAGGTAAGCATACATTTTCTTAGAAAAAAGTAATGCGCACATTAGTCCCGTTATTAATACTAATAATTATTATTTTAAAATCTCATTTATTGAAGAGCCAGCCCTAGCCTGCCCCCAGGCCATATGTTGCGACTTACGACTGCGCCGTTGCATTTTATTTATTTTGGAGGTGCCATGAAATCGGACGAGTGAAATAAACGTACCGATAAAGTACATTTTATTAATGTTTATCGAAAGTATATGTTTAAAGTTAAATACCAAAGTATCCCATACATGTTTTTGGTATCCAGCGAGCAAAAAACGCTTCTATCACCAACACGCCCCATTAGAGTAAAATGAGAAAAAGATTTTTTTTTTCTACAAAATTGTACATTGGTATCTTATAAGAACTTCAACACCCGTAACAATTGACGCTTATATATTTTTTCTTATCAACTACAAGAAAGCTTGACTGTGATCTCACCTGATTGTAATTGATGATGAAGTCTAAAATGGTAGCGGACTAATCTGTTAGGGGTATGGCAGTCATATAAATCCCATACCCCTAATCGTTTTCTACACGGCATCATTCCGGAACCCTAAATCTCTTGGTCTAAACGTCTTTGCCGGTAGGGTGGTCAGTCAAAGCCTCCTACCAGGCCAGACCAGAGAAGATTCAGAAATTATAAATTCTCA
Organism: Erebia palarica; assembly: GCA_964035005.1. NCBI lineage: Eukaryota > Metazoa > Arthropoda > Insecta > Lepidoptera > Nymphalidae > Erebia > Erebia palarica. Next base: position 19,505,053 of record OZ035989.1, read on the forward strand.
AATTGACTCTGCCGGGAATCGAACCCGGGAGCTCACACGTTAAGCCAACGGCGCTCAACACTGCACCTGCGTCAATATTAGGTTAGGTGGCACTTGCGACTCGTTTGATGTCATATTCTTCATGTTCTCCACCTAGCTAAGGAGAGGTTGCCATTCCAGCATTTAGGGATCCCAATAATAATCAGTTCTCTAATCTATTTGTCGTTCATCGGTACTTGAGCTTTTTAAGAGGTTCAGCTGTCTTACTAACTAACGTTGATTGTCTTTCTGAGTGAAAACTGGTAAAATAAGTATCTTATCTGCTGTCCTAAAAACTAACGTGCACAAAAATATACAGCTTTATTAGGAGGGTCCTAAATCCTTCCTTTTAAAAAGTCGATTAAACGCTAACAACCCCAAAAAATTACTTCCAAATGAAGTTCTGATGTGAAAGCTTGCGCCATAAGTTTCAGAACATGACGTTTGTTTGACGTGGGTAAACCTAGGGTAAACGGTTTGGTTTATTTACTACAAACACTTGAGTAGGTACCTACTTAATACATACTTATTTTACGGCATAGGTACGTACTAGTTGTAAACCGAGAATTCCTTTTTCATGAAGAGAAAAAGTGCTCGGATAATATAATCCCGGATAAGTACGTTTCTGGCCCTCCAACCTGTACTTTTTTGTATAGGCAGACACAGCGGTATTAAGGTTAAGTAGTCTAAGGTTACAGGGAGAGGGCAGTAATTAAAGATTCACTGATTTTTACCTTTTATTTAAATAGCCCTTACAAAATTGCGTGTTCATCATGATTGGCAGAGACAAGAGAGAGAGAACGATCAAAGAGCAGGGTTCGAAACATAAGATTCTGAATAGATCATATCAAGTCGTATATGTATGTTTCATTGCCATACATTACAAGTTTATCATTGTTTCTATGGGTATACTTCGATTTTTGTTTTAAAAATTCGTATTTATAATTTGATAATATCCAATTCTTTTGGCCTACGTTGTTGAGCCGACTATACATAATTAAGCCTTGTCGATATTTCACCAGAAATTTATCAGCAACCCCAAACACGGAAGCTAGTAAAAACAGGCTATACCAGCATGACGCATACTAAAGACCAAACAGAGCTAATTGTGAGCCAACAAGAAAAAAAGGAATTCTTCGGAAAAACAGAGATTACCTTCGATAAGGGCCCCATTACCGTAAACTTTGAGTGTTTCGACTGAAACTTCGTACACACGGTCCTATATTTAACAAGTTTCACCAAGTTCCCTTTTATTTTATTTTCGCGTGCACGTGTTTTGGTTGTAGTGATTACTAACCAATTTAGTATGATCCGTTAACAGCTCTGTTTTAATCACTTTGCGATACTTTGATTAGGTTCAAGTAATTATGGCGTATCGTTCCGTCGTCCTGACGTCCTGTGTTTTAAAACCTTAATCATTCTTCCGTTTACTAGGAGCATAGACAATATAGAGAAATACTAATTGTTTTACTTGAAGAAGATCTAGTAACTAGATCTAAACCTAAAAAGTAAACCTAAAACCTTCAAAAAACCTCCGTGGCGCAGTGTTAAGCGCTGCTGTCTTAACGTGCGTAGGTCCCGGGTTCGATCCCTGGCAGGGTTTGGGAATACATAATTGCTAAATTTACTCTGGTCTGGCCTGGTAGGAGGTTTCGGCCGTGACTAGTGTAAGCATAATTCCAGAAGTGGGTGAATAATTAAATTGCTGTTTAATATAATATGTTTGTACTCTCTTTAAAACTTGCACGAGCGAATGGTCACAACGTGTAGCGGTTTCACGAGAGATTTAATGTAAAAACTTGATTAAACTTTTAAGAAAATATTCATTTGATCCGGCCACGATTGCTATCGTTAAGCTCAAATCAAATTGCGATCTAAAGAAAAATATTCAATAATCGCTGAGTCTGCCGGCAGGAGACTAACTTTCAAACGTCAAAATATTCGTATTTATTCAAATTATCCCAATATGGCGTATCCCCGCTAAAGAACGAACCGAGTGAAATGCATCGAATGAGTCAAATATCAATTTAATTAAACCTTCGTCAGTAAATAAATTAACAATCTTTTAACTTTTCTGAAAAATCAATTCAAATTTAAAAGCAAAGCTGACACTAGTTACCACCCTACCGGAAAATACGTTCCGCCAAGCTATTTAGCGTTCCAGTATGCCGTGTAGAAACCGAGTAGGGGTATGGGTTTAATATAACTGCCATGCTTCTAACAGGTTAGCCTGCTATCATCTTAGATGGCATAATCTGTTACCATCAGGTGAGATCGCATTGAAGAGCTAACTTGTAGTGGAAAAGAAAAACTTACTGTAAGAAGTTTTTAATTAAGAAATAGTTAAGTAGCTTAGCTCGCTGTGATCCGCCAAAGCAGACAAATCTATCTGGTAGGTACAGGGTGTAGCTTGCAATATTCGCCGCCCAAAAAGCCAGCAATTCGCATCGCCACAACACCACACCACACATATTTTCCAAATTATTCTCAAAGTACGTTTCACTGCGACGTCGGAGCATCCTCAGGAAATGTTGACTCGACAATGCACGATTGTAAATAATTTACAAACAGATTTGTCTGCTTTGGCGGATTATAGCGAATTAAGTATTTTGTCCCTTAATTATCATGGATTTCCGCCAAGTAACACATGCTTCTATGTAATAAGAAGTTTTTATTAATGTTCGTAAAATGGACTAAAATAAATAAATAAAATCTTTATTTGGAATTACCATACACAGTGAAGGTACAAACACAAACTTAGTAGTGAAGAAATAAACAAATAAAATAACTTACGAACTAGACGGTGACAAAATAATTCCAAAAAGTGCAACGGCTCAGCGTGATGGTGTTATGGTGTATCTACACTGCGCTGATTTTCAGCCGATCCCTTAAAATAACTTCGATAACTAAAAAAAGACTTCGATTTGCTTCGTGTTTAACCCATAGATATTATTTGTTAAGATGTATTATATTGGTTTATCTGTGGTACGCTTTTCCGTTCCTTTACGATGTCCAACTCCGCCCCCCGATTGTGTAAGGAAATCGTAATCGTAATTGTTTGCCAAACGGATATTCAACCTGTTTAAGGAGTTCATAGATGCCTGCACGTCATAAAGTACTCCTTAAACAGTTCGAGTAATACGTTTTAAGCTGTCAAATGATTACGATTTGCTTAGACAGTTGGGCCTCTGGTTAGGGTCCGCATAGTGTAAAACTATTATAGTCCATAAGTCCATACTATTTTAGACTGCGTCGTTAGGCTCTTACCACATGGATTGCTTATCCAAATTCAAACAAAAATCCTTTGCAAAATAGTGACTCCGCATACAATAGCCGCGTGAATCCAACACCGATTTGTCTCACGACGAAACGAATCTCAGCTGGTAGCCTGCCAAATGTGCAATGTACACCAACATGGATATACCATCATTATAATCTTTATAACATACTCATAGAATCTAAAATCGTTTGGTATAAGTGTAATGTTTACTTGGTAAAGCATACCTTATATCTTTGGTCTCCGAGACAGCCGTACGTACTGAAGTGTCTCTTGTGATCTTTCTATGGAAATTATATTTTATTAGCACCATTATACTGTATTGTTGGGTGACGGTGTTGTAATGTGTTTTTATTGTTGTGCTTATATTTACTCAGTCTCCTAGTGCGTCTAATGGACAAACATAATACCCAAAACATACTAAGGGCAGTTTCAAAACAGCTTTTATAAGCTCTTATTGGCTTACGCGCCTAAACGCTCGCCATATTTTGTGCTTCAAAAAACTGTACGCGCTGTACTAGTACTTTTTTTATCCACTACAAGTTAGCCCTTAGCTGCAATCAGACCTGTACAGATAGTACAGCTACAGATGGTAGCAGGCTAACCTGTTAGGGGCATGGCAGTTATATTAAACCCAAACCCCTATTTAATTTCTACACGGCATCGTACCGGAACGCGTAATCGGTTGGAGGCACGTCTTTGCCGGTAGGTTGGTAACTAGCCACGGCCGAAGCCTCCCACCAGGCCAGACCAGGGAAAATTCGGAAATAATATTTTCCCAAATTAACCCCGCCGGGGATCGAACCCGGGACCTCCGCACGTTAAGACAACAGCGCTACACACTGCGCCACGGAGGTCGTCAAAACTTGACATAAAAATATAATAATCCTGCTTTTAGAGATGGTAGTAATCCACTATTAGTGATACTCATGGTAACTAGTCAAACTCTCGTATCCATATATCTACTATTATTATAAATGCGAAACTGTGTTTCCCTGTCTGGTACGCTTTTACGGCGCATCAGTGTTCAACCGATTTTGACGAAATTTGGCACAGGGATAGATGGCATCTCGGGGAAGGACATAGATTTTATCCCACAAAGGTTAATAGTTCCAGCGGGAATCAAAAAACCTTAATCCACACTATAGCTTAATCAATTAAAGCTGTTACTATTATTTCAATAATTGGTGATAGCGAAATGTATGAGCCTATTATTAGATCTTTCATCCATGTAATTTAGTTACCTACGGTATATCACTGTATTGCTTGGAGTGTAGCTTGCGATGACTTGAAGTTTCTGTTCATCCATTATATTAGTACTCCTATTTGCTCCATAAAGGGACTTTGTATGTTATTACGTTTCAAAGTACTCCATTTTCGTGTGAGAAAATAATAAAGAAAGCTTTTTATTCTCTCGCTTACAACATTTTTGGAGCGTAACGTAAATATACGCTTTAAGGATGAAAGCACACTAGGTTTTTGACGACCTCTGTGGCGCAGTGTGTAGTGCTATTGTCTTAACGTGCGGAGGTTCCCGGGTTCGATCCCCGGCAGGGTCAATTTGGGATTTTATAATTTCTGAATTTTCCCTGGTCTGGCCTGGTCGGAGGCTTCGGCCGTGGCTAGTTACCACGCTACCGGCAAAGACGTGCCGCCAAGCGATTTAGCATTCCGGTACGATGGCGTGTAGAGACCGAATAGGGGTATGGGTTTAATATAACTGCCATGCCCCTAACAGGTTAGCTCGCTATCATCTTAGACTGCATCATCACTTACCATCAGGTGAGACCGCAGTCAAGGGCTAACTTGTAGTGGATTATAAAAAAAAGGTTGGTACTTACCCAATAAGACTAAACGTCCGCAGCATTCATTACAAGCTTTTATTAAGTTTCACCTGTCTATGGTTTGTATCAATCCAATTCAATTTATATAAAACATGTAGGACATACAGGTGTCTCTTATGTTACGTCATATTTTGACTCTACCACCAGTTCGGAAAGAGATTCATTCTCAAGTATCGACCATACTATGTTTTTTTTTTATTCGCACCCAGTTATTCTCTGACGATATTGTGTCAGAGACTTTTTGTTGCGAGTTTTGCTCTAAAAAGGGTGCCAACTCACGATGGTCGTGAGATTGGAAGTGTTTTTTTTCCGTGTGAGCAGCACTGCTTCCAGATTTGAGTGCTTTGTCAATTGTGTAAATAATAATTAAAATAAATATATGTTGGATGTCACTATATTTAATAAAATGTTATGTTACCATTCTATGGTTAATACCGATCTTTACTATAGATTGACCGGTACATGAGAACGTGTTATTTGGTATCGATTTTTAAATACGGGACTCGGGTAATCAAATCATATTAATATTATAAATGCGAAAGTATGTTTGTTTGTTTGTTTGTTGTTTTGTCCTTCAATCACGCCGCAATAGAGCAACGGATTAACATGATTTTTGGGTTGGTTATATATAGTTGAGGACCTGGAGAGTGACATAGGTTACTTTTATTCCGAAAAATTAAGGAGTTCTCGCGGGAATCAAAAAAAAACTTCAACAACACAGACGAAGTCGCGGGTAGCAGCTAGTATTAAAATAAAAATGTATCATAAACGACCAAAATGTGATTGTTAATGACGTGGTTTGGCCACATTTATTAAAAGTATTCTGAGACATCATTGAGAATGTGCGACAGAGAGAGAAACACAGAGAGCAGGGACTGAAAAACAGATTCATAAAGGTTACAGAAATATAAGTGTTACAGAATGAAAGTGTAACATAATGAAAATGTAACAGAATCGAAGCTGTAACCCTTTTGAATGTGTTTTTAATTCTGTTAGCCCGAAACACTTATATTCCTGTAACAGAAACGAATCTGTACCAGAAATAAAGGGTTTTAAAGTTACTGTTGACGGGTATTCAAATTTGAACCTATGGAAAGAGCACCGATGGTCGCAATTGTTTTAAGAAAAACATGGCCATGTTGTGTCAGTGTGTGTAAAGTCCAATGAAGTAAGAAAAACGCGTTGTCACACCGTGCAGTTTGCTAGGGTATGTACCTATTAGGGTTGCAAATAAAAACACTTATTAACAGAAATTAACGGGTTTAGATTGATTGGGTTACAGTATCGTTTCTGTTTCCGGTATAAGTGTTTCTGTTTTATAACATTTTCAAAAAACAGTGTTTAAACCCTTCACTCTGGTTACTGTTTCAGTCCTTATTTGCCTACTATTCTATTTTTCACGTAAAATAAGAGATAGGATGAGTCACTATATTTTTTCAAAGCTTGGACGTTTTCGCGTTAATCCGTCTTCTTTGTTTTAAGGTTGGATTTCATTTGTGAAACAAATTGTAACATCGACTTGCTTTTGTTTAAACTGTAAGCGAATTAGCCGCGCTGATGTGATGAACTGGATATCTGAATAATCAAAGGGTTGGCTTTGTTACGGTAAAATTGGTTTCTTAATTAATCTTAAGATAATAAAAATGTAACGAAGCGAAAACTGTAAATCTATACTTTAAAATACAACTGTAGGTAACTGGACGATTTGTGTGCATTGAATATTTTTGAAAAGATACTGGAGGAAGCTTTACGATCGATACAGAGCCTATAACATTTCTTTTTTGATTTTTTCCATGTATTTAGGCTATTAAGTTTATTCCGGAAAACAATAGGGTCCCTCCCGGATATTGATAAAAGTTTTGGTATATAAACTCTATTACTCCGCCAACTTGAACTGTTTTTTTTTTACAAAATCAAAACTGTCAGATTGCTCTCATGTATATTTCAAGAAAATTAGACGAATAGTAGGTACCTACGGTCGTAGCGGGTGGAACTCCTCAACAAAAAACAGCAATTCAATTTCGATCAGTTAGCTAGACTGGTTAAAGCGCGAACTGTACATGTTCGCGCGCGAGTTTAATGCAGAGCGAATGTATGGTGAAACATACAAAACCTCTGCATTCAACTCGCGCGCGTATTATACATATTCCACCCATGTCAAGCCGGGGCAGGTTACCTAGTTATATTATTTATATGCCCGAGAATTCGTCCACGTGGATTTTTTGATCTATGCCATAAGAAAGGTGCGATTTTTTTACCAACTATTGACTAGAAAATTGCAGATAAATAACAACGTATTTAAAATTATATCTCTCCAAAAACACTCAAAGTTATAAATAGCAAAGTCTTGGGCAAAGATAATTTTGAAATACAAGAAAGCAATATTTGTTATCGCACACACAGGGGGTGATATATTAATAGATGGAAATCCTCACGGACACAACTTTTCCACACAAATTTGTCCCGGACGAGATAAACAAGCCGACCCGGACGATACAACGCGTTCGCTCCATGAATATAAACAGTGGAATTAGGAGCGGCATATAATGATATGATATACAGCATACGCGGTTAATTTAATTCTACCCGCTTAGCGCGCTCGGTTATCTAGTTTTTTGTGGGATGAAGTCAAAATTTAGTTTGGATTTCGTGTGGTGGCGGAAGTAATTAATGGATATGTCTCTTCTTTTGGGTAATCGAAGGCGTGCACATGTGGAAGCTCATTGAGTCAATTCCAACGATTGATAGACAAGAGAAGATAAAACACTTAATGAGTGTATGAGATTGTGATAACTATTGAATCAAAATGGGTTTGCCTCGAGTTTACCACGCAATTGAAGGTAAAATCTACAGTAGAGCAAACAGTTTTATGCAGCCATTTGAGCCAAAATATTAATTTCCAGTCTACTTTACCATAACTGTCTCTTTCTAGCAACAGCTGGCCACTAATCCCGCTAAACGGTGTATTTCGCTTGAGTATTTTGAAAAATCCGTTTTTTAATAACAACGACAACTCTGTTCAATCTTGCTAATATTATAAATGCGAAAGTTTGGATGTATAGATGTTTGTTACTCAATCACGCCCCAATGGCTGAACGGATCTGGCTGAAATTTGGCACAGATATAGATTATAGTCTGGAATAGGCTACTTTTTATCCCGGAAAATTAAAGATTTCCTGCGGGAACCAAAAAACCTCAAACCACGCAGACGAAGTCGCGGGCATTCGCTAGTATTACATATAACTTTCTTATTATTAGTACTTTAAGTAGTCTTTGAGACAGACTCAACATGAAATTCTCAATTCAGAAACCGGCCGTAAGTTGAAAAGGTTGATTACGATGAGTATGACAGTGTGAGAGCGAATCAGGTTTTTTTTTTTTAAGGGACTAGCTGTCTTAGTGGAATATTGTTTACCAAAATTTTGTTTTTGGACCACCTTAATTTTCAGGGATAAAAAGGAGCCTATGGTCTCCAACTTCTCTTTCATGTTGTCATTTACAAGAACTTACAAGCACGTACATAAACATAAACACAGACACACACACATACACACGTCACGCACACACATACACATACATACACACTACTCACCAGTTCCCATTGCTTACGATTAAATATTAACGTACATTAATATTTATTTTTAGTGAATAATATAATTTATAATATTTTTAGTGAACATATAAATAATAATTAGTTTTATACATATTTGCTTGTGCACACATGTGGTTAACGAGGGAGAGGGCTTGTTATCCTTAACTTAATACAGGTCTAAAAAATCTAGCTAGGATAGCCAGTTCTCGATCTTGCAACATTTTATGTATTTTTTACAATAATTGTGAACTCCAAATAGTTCCAAGATCTAAGACCATGTAAAAAAATGTTAAGGTGACCTAGATAAGTAGCACAAGTAATGCCAGCTATTGATTAATACAGGTTTTATGAGTGGACGTTATTAAGAAAAAAAAAGATCTTGGTCGATCGGTCAAGCGCGAACGCAATTTTAGAAATGACTAGGCTTTTTTTCCTTTTTTTATCCCCCTACAAGTTAGTCCTTGACTGCGATCTCATCTATTGGTAAGTGCACTCTAAGATGGTAGCGGGCTAACCTGTTAGGGGTATGGCAGTTATATTAAACCTAAGTTGGTTTCTACACGGAATCGTATCGGAACGCTAATTCGCTTGTCGGTACGTCTTTGGCTGGTAGCTGGTAGCTATGGCCGAAGCCTCCAACCAGACAAAGCCTAGGTGTCCTATAAAACATGACATGAATTTATAATTTGTTTTGTGTACGAAAATAAACAGCCGTCACACATTAAGTAGGTAAGCGAAGTATTTTTGTAGTACCTACCGAAGGATTATAATTTATACTATTATTCATACTAATAACGGTAGGTAGGGCAAAATATTCAAACCCTTTTATGTAAATTGTACAGCAAATCTTCTACGGAAGGACTCACTCTCCGGAAGATTTCACGGAGCTGCTGGAAGCGGCTGAGGAGCCTGAGGACGAGGACGTGGACCCACCGCTACCCGGCTCCGAGAAAAAGCTCTTGTTTATCTGTTCAAACAAGTTATATGCTACATGTTAGTGTCAAAACTCATAACCTTGTCATAACCGGTCAAACCCACAGTTAACTGCGAAAACCACAACTCCACTGGAGCTATCAACTGCAGCTCCAGGTCCTCAACTATACCCATGCAAAAGATCACGTCGATTCGTTGCTCTGTTGCGAAGTGTTTGAAGGTCAAACCAAAATACCAATAAACCAAAAAACAAACAAAAAAAATATTTTAATATTAATATGATTTTGTATGAAATACTTCCTTGTGATGTTATCAAAAAGTCAACGTACTTTTTTACTTCAGTCGATAGTTTAAAAAAGTTAACAAACATAAAATAAACAGGGGACGTGTTTATTTACTAGCTAATGCCCGCGACTTCGTCCGCGTGAATTGAGGTTTTACGGTTCCCGCGGGAACTCTTCAATTTTCCGGGATAAAAAGTAGCCTATGTGTTATTACCGACTATAATCTATCTCTGTGTCAATTGCATCCATATCCATTCAGCTGTTGGGGCGTGATTGAGTAACAAACATCCATCCATCCATTCGTCCATCCATCCATCCAAACTTTGGCATTTATAATATTAGTATAGATTTTTAGTATAGAATTTAAGTTTATTTCCGCAATTTCTTCATTTTAAAACTGAGAAGTTTAAAAATAGCTGCAGAACAAAGACATTTCAGGGAGGCGTAGTCTCGCGTCTTTCGTCTGTCACTGCTTAATAGCTAGAGCTGTAGGTACTCACGTTACTTGGCGTTTCAAGAGGAAACTAAAATAGCTTCGGAAAGTTGCTTTAATTTCATCTAACTATACCTATCCCTTGTATTTAACTTGAGACTTTGTCCACTTTTGAATCAACTATTTTTTTAAATTCATCTAGACATTTCTATAGACACGTTCCCAAACTTCACTTGAAATTACGACTTAATCTTGGCGATACAGAATTTCCTTGTAAAAGTTTATTTGAATGAAAAAAAAAATGTGCTTGAAGACAATTTTTGGAGTACACGTCCTTTAGATTTGCGTGTAATAAGCCCGGAGTATAAAAAAATATGGGGCGTAAAATCAAATTTTCTTCGTTACGTTATTGACTTTATGTTTCCATGACTATGTATTTTATATTAATGATTTTTGATATAATTAATATAAATAAATGTATCAAGCACGCTTTCAGTAATTTAAATAATGCGTTAATTTAATAATCTATATAATATTTTATAATCGTTCGTAAAGAGTAAACTCCAGTCGTGCGTCGGAGCTGACACACACAATTTTTTTTTTACTAGGACACATTACAGTCAAGTACAGTGTCCTAGTTAATAAAGTACAGTACAAGTACTAAGTATGAGGAAATCCGAAACCATAGGAGATACAGGGAAATAGTCTTCAATATTTTACCGTCCTTTTTTTAATTTTCTTACTCATTTTACTCCTGCCCCTGCCCTAGACATTTGCCACAAAAAACATAACAATCCCCTAGATCTTCAGAAAATACAAACCCCTTTTGTTATTCAGCCCAATGATTACAGTTCAAACAGAAGGAAATCGCAATTTGTTCAAATTTACAAATGAAATCCATCCGTGAGACAAAGAAGACGGATTAACGCGAAAACGTCCAAGTAATTGTGAAAAATGCGAACAGTTCCAACGGAAAAATAAAGATTTCGATAGAGCTTGGCTATTTGAAACATTTTCATACCAGAATCAGGAGTTGGATAAAGATTTTTTAAGTGAACGAAGTGTTGAAATATTTTAGCAACATAGACGGAAGACCGCGAGTCGCGCGATTTACGAGGAGGCGGTGAATTATTTTGCGGTGGCTCGGGATAATTTTAATCATACTAATATTATAAATATGAAAGTGTATCTGTTTCTCCTTCAATCACGGCGTAACGAAGCACTGGATCGACGTGATTTTTGGCATGTGTATAGTTGAGGACCTAGAGTGTGACATAGGCTACTTTTTAGCCCGGAAGAAAGAAGGCAGTTCCCGCAAGAATAAAACAAACTTTAAGTTTTTTTTACGTCCACGTGGACTAAGGTTTTTTGGTTCCCGCGGGAAGTCTTTGATTTTCCGGGATAAAAAGTAGCCTATGTGTTATTCCAGATAATAGTTCAACAATTCTGGCGTGATTGAGAAACAAACATCCATCCATCCATACATTAGTTCCATACATTAGTACATCTATAGTTACAAATAAAATCTGGCGAGCTATAATTTCTGATGTTATAATGTAGCTTCCTAAATGAATATAAACCATAATAATGCCAACATCTTTACAAAATAATGTGGAATTATAACACTAATAAAATATTATTACTTTCTTAGAAGGACCTGACACAATTGACTTCCCGTGACACTGCCTTGGAGACCTACTAGATTTACGAGGTAACCAATTTACTGAATACTTAAACCAGAGGAATTTCAACTTTATTTTTATGTTGAGAAGGTTGTGTTATGTGGTACAAGTAATTTGTTTCAAGTATCACATTTGGCCGCGGACCAACTGAGATTCGCTGCGTTTGGGAGACAAATCGACACGAAACAGATTCGCGCTGCTCCAGCAAACGATGCTTGGGACAGTGCTATGTATGCATAGTGTTGTTTGCTTTCGATATGGTAATATTCAGTATACATGATTTGTAAGTCTGAGTGTAATCCAAATCAATATTAAAAGTAGCTGATGCACATCTATACTAATATTATAAATACGAATGTTTGGATGGATGGATGTATGGATGGATGGATGTTTGTTACTCAATCATGCCAAAACGGCTGAACGAATTTGAATTTTTAGCAAGAGAATATAGTCGAGGAATAGCATATAGGTTACGTTTTATCCCGAAAAATTAAAGAGTTCCTGCGAGAAAAATTAAAAACCTCAATCCAAGCGCAGTCAGTTAGTGCTTCATATTCTCCGCCGACTTATCAATATACCAACAAAATATTTATAAAAAATGAAACTTTAAAACAAAAAAAATCTTGTTTTCAATTTGTATAAAAACTTGGTATTAATTCTATTATCAGAGCAGTATAAGATTTAAATACCTAAGTCACCCTCCTGCTTATTAAGTAACCAAACAAGGGAGAATTTAAATTATAATTTTGACGTTCATCTAATTTTGTTTTAAAAATTCAATTATCATGTAAATAAAGTCATAAGTTTCGTGACAATATTTGAATTTTCATGAGTTTTTATTTTATATTTTATACTTGATGATGCCAGAGCGATTTCATCGTTTTAGGTTTTTGACAAAATTTCAAAAATTATTAAATATTTTAGGATCTTACGTCCGTCCCCAAGATGCAAGCTATTGAAGTACACAGACATAAACACTTTTACGTTTATAATATTCACTGACTGTGCCAGGGAGGACGTCGAGATTAAAACGGATTTTGTTTAAAATAACAAAATGTTAAAACGTTAAAGCAAAACAATGTTACGGAAGCATTTGTAAATAATTTAATCAACAGCGAAAGCATCAGCTCCAAAAATAAAATTAAGCGCTCTAAATATTCTATGTTCATTAAACACGGGAGTTGTTGCATTTTTGATATTGATTCCATACCGGTTGATTTCTGGTTCCAGAAATATTTTAGTTATAAATGGTGTTAAAAATAGTGGATGTAGTAGTTTAACGGATTCCAATCAGCAGGCCGAGTTGGAAGTTTTTACGTATTCGGTCGTGACAACGTTAGCTACCATTTATATGGAATTGATCGAGCGCTAGCTGTCAAACGCTTGACAGTTCCATCCAAATGGTAGTTGAGATAGAGTAGAAAGCCGCAACATATAATAATTATACTAGCTGATGCCTCCGACTCCATCCGCGTGGATTGAGGTGTTTTAGGGGTATGAAAAATAGTTAGCCGATTCTCAGACCTACTGAATATGCATATAAAATTTCATAAAAGTCGGTCAAGCCGTTTCGGAGGAGTATGGTAACTAACATTGTGACACGAGAATTTTATTTATAAGATAAAATAGGTAGGTAGCCTCTTGGTCTTGGTTCGACCGCCTCGTTGGTGGTTGGCATGCTCGATTGCGGCCGACGAGGTCTCGTGTTCGAGTCCCGGGTCGGGCTATAATTGAGTATTGGGTTTTTCTTTCTCAGTATTAGCCATTAGCCCGGAGCCAGGAAGTCAGCGATGTTTCACCCCCGTGCCTCAGAGAGCACGTTAAGCCGTCGGCCCGGTTATTATCACTAACATGATTATAAGCGTTAAAGCCCGCCAACCCACATTGGAGCAGTGTGGTGGGTCTAAGCTATAATTCCCTCTCTCTTATGAGAGTGGAGGCCCGTGTCCAGCTGTGGGACGTTAATGGGCTGTAGTGGTGGTAGGTAAGTTTGTTTAACAATCATTAATAATATTATGTCAAATTGATTAATTTAAGAAAGTAAAAAAATTAAGTTCAAAAATTCCAAAAAAGTATATTTTTTCAACTTTGGTGAGCATATTTAAAATTTCATACACGCTTCTTATTTTTGTTAGGCTGCATTGACAGTTCCAAGACCACAGGCAATTAAGATCTGCTGACATTTTATGACTATATAGATAGTTAGTTTAAAAAAATATTTGGGTAAAATGATATCCAAGTACGACAACTTGATAACGTAAATGACGTCATGCACGTAAAGGAAATTAAAAGGCGAATCGATTAAATACATGATAAAGACATAATACAGGGTGAAATGGATTTTACTACTATTAATATAAGAATTTAATTGCAGCAAATATAATGAGTGGCATCGTAAAAAGTTTTTCGTGTAACTGAAAAAACATAATAGCCTGCTATTACTGATATCGTGTCAGCAACCATGACTCTCGCATCACTTTTTATAATAAAAAGGATAATTAATATTCATAGTGAGTAGCAAGATTTTCATGAAAAAATGTTAGAAGTTCTTAACATTATTTTAATGGCACCTATTATTATTGTAGCTTTTGTTAGCAATTATTTTGTCAGTCAACTAGTACCTAATTATTATTTTAAATGATTATTGACTCGGGCTTTTATCTGTTTACTATATTTTGCTGAAGCAAAGCACCATCCATCCATCCATCAGCCTGTATGCATCCACTGCTGGACAAAGGCCTTTTCGAGAGCGCGCCACTAAACACGGTCCTCTGCCTTCCAAATCCACCCGCTTCCCGCCACCTCACAAAAATCAAATTAAACGTTTTTTAATCAAATCAAATACAGTTTAACAAGTACTTTGAATCTTCATATGAATCTACTATCTGAGTACAATCTGAGTTCGGAATGGCATTGCTACCGGGAAAAGCCAGCAAAAAACTTGATGGAATGTAAGGAAAGAATCAATCCCATCAAAAACATAAATGTAAAATGAGAGCCAAGTTCAAAATTGTGATATATGTATATGCCTTGGTTGTTGACTTCAGCGACAAAAGAAGTGAGATCTAAATGGGTGCCAAGTTCAATAGTCAGTCCTGCAATTTATATATCCCATCAAAAACATAAATGTGAAATGAGAGCCAAGTGCAAAATTGTGATATATATGCCTTGGTTGTTGACTTCAGCGACAAAAGAAGTGAGATCTAAATGGGTGCCAAGTTCAATGGTCAGTCCTGAAATTTATTTATAACAACATATAATATTTTATAACAACTTAAAATATCATTTCTTCTTATAACGTAGTATAAAATGTTGAAGACTAAGGCTTTGGCTTGGCTAGTTTTCATATACGAATTATAGCGTTCACAAGTTGTAAAGCTGTAAGTTCTTATTTTATTCTTCCGAAAATTTGGCTTGCTGGTAGAAACTGTACTTTTAGGTACCTACTTAATAATAATTCGTATATGGAAACTAGCCAAGCCAAAGCCTTAGTCTTCAACATTTTATACTAAGTTATAAGAAGAAATGATATTTTAAGTTGTTATAAAATATTATATGTTGTTATAAATAAATTTCAGGACTGACCATTGAACTTGGCACCCATTTAGATCTCACTTCTTTTGTCGCTGAAGTCAACAACCAAGGCATATATATCACAATTTTGCACTTGGCTCTCATTTCACATTTATGTTTTTGATGGGATATATAAATTGCAGGACTGACTATTGAACTTGGCACCCATTTAGATCTCACTTCTTTTGTCGCTGAAGTCAACAACCAAGGCATATACATATATCACAATTTTGAACTTGGCTCTCATTTTACATTTATGTTTTTGATGGGATATCATTACTTTTTGTACAGAAATTATTGAACTCAATCTCAAACTCAAAACATATTTATTCAAAATATGTACCTACAAAGTACACCTTCTGAACGTCATGCTTACAGAGCATAAGAGGTGATGGTGATAATTAACTACGATATCTTAAAACTAAAGCTACGAGGGTTCCAAACGTGCCCTGGTCTGAGAAGAGCCCGCAATAAACTCCGCTTTTTTTTTATTATCACCATCTCACAAATATTTGAAATTATATATATGTACTTATAATATAACATTACATAATCAGCCGTTGTAACAATTCATACCCATGCCTTGCTATCATTCAAATAATCCTTTACACTGTAATAGGACTTTTCTATTAATTTAGTTTACGTTTTACATTAGTAGGTACTTATTATTTGGTGTAAGGTCAGTGTGTCACCCACCAGTAATTCTATTGTACGACTCATTGTACAAGATAATTAAAGACGAGAATTCTCAAGAAAAATATATAGTGTACCTGGAGTTACACTGACATTGACAGATTACATCTATGGTCAGACTACCTCTACAGCACATTTCTACATCTCATCAATTTTGATTGCAAAAGTTCAAAATCAAAAGTTTTTTGTGAAACATTGAAAACAAGGACGGTCAACAGTCGATATCACTAAAACCACTATAAACAATGAATACAAATCACAATGACTGACAGCTTGAACTGACGACTTCAAATACGTTTCTTCTTCTTTTCTGTCAATGACGTTTCGTTGCACAAAATGTATGAATACGAAGGTAAGGTTTTAATGCAACTATATTATTATTCATTATTATTTACATTAAAATAATAATTATGTGTCATTTTCAATAGTTAAGGAGTTACTACCACCGCTTAAAGCAGTATTGTTTCAAACTAACGGTTGAATGTCACGTACTTTGACGTCCTTAAAATAATGATTATAACACTACAACATAAACGTCAACAATATTAAAATAATACGGCTTTAAGCAATGGTAGCATGCCTCGTGTCAGAGTTTTGATCTATCCTTTGATCATAAAAATGACGATTTTTGTACGTTTATATCTAAATAACCATTTGAGGTGTGCTTATGAAATTTGGAGCACATATGTATCTCACGGGTCTCAATATATGCGCCAAATTTGACATGTTTATGTGAAATAGTTTTTGAGTTATGAGGGGGTCAAAAGTGGCTCCAAATGGTTCGTGTAATATTACACACGGTGCTGCTCGCCAGTTTTTTTGAACTTTGGCTGGACACGCTTCCGCGTGTCTTGATCTATACTAATAATAGTAATAAATGCGAAAGGATTGATGGATGGATGTTTGATACTCATTAACGCCAAAACGGCTTCAAGGATCTGGATGAAGTTTGGCACATTGATACATTATAGTCTGAAATAACACATAGGCTAATTTTTATCCCGGATAATTAAAGCATAGGTGGGAATCAAAAAACCTCAATCACAGTAGAAAATAAACTACGCGAGGCTGCAGCGAAATGATAAATTTTAACTGTTTATTTAAAATATTTGAAACCAATATACAAAAATTTAGGAATTATTTATAGCTATTCACATAGACTGTCATTTCATTAGTTTTGTTATCTTTTCTTATAAGACCTAATTTTTATATTGTGAAACTAAAAATGAAAAATAATGATAAAAAGTAGAAATTATAGCTGAAATTTCTTGTAACTGTTTAGGTTTATATACCAAAATACCTAGGTTTCTTATAATATCTAGTGCCCGTATAAATAAACCGAAAATCAGCTAAGAAATACGAGTAACTTATTATAAGTTTAGGTTAAAGTAAAATTACTTATTGGTCAAGTAGGCTGGCTACTCAATAATAGAAAAAAAGCTAAGAACTAGTATGAGGCTCTTGAGTCTTAGATACATGTAATAATTAATTCATCATCTGAATACCAATTCTTGAGTGTTCTTACTTTCTTAGCAGCTTATATCGGTTTATAAGGGACCTAAGTTCCAACGAAAGATTGCAAAAGTATTATTTATTTATTTATCAGTATATATATATATATAGCGAGCAAACGAACAGGCGAGTCACCTGATGGTAAGTAATTACCGCCACCCATGAACATTTGCAGCACCAGAGGAGCCGCCAATGCGTTGCTGGCTTTTGAGATATTTGTTTATCCGCCCCTTGAAGAGTCCCATATCATAATCATAAGGGAGACATCACAGAAGATGGGAGCTGGTTCCTTAATTGTTGGGATTGCGTGTTATTTTAATTGCTTTCACAATGCAAAGCAAACTTACGGTAATTAATAATTATATTACAAACTTCAGAGGGCTTTGCATAACTTTTCAAGTTAAAGTTACTTAAGGTTTACTTGGCTTGAGTATAAAATAATTCCGTAATTTAGTATGGATACCACGTGAATGAAACGTTTTCTTTCACCTCTCGTTATTCCAGTTATTTTACCACATCTCTCTGCGTTGTATTCCTCATTGCTGACGGTCGTGAGCTCTTTCCATTAATCACATAATTGCAGGGGGTGTCTTGGGATAATTACAACCAAGTACAATTTTTACTTTAATCACCTCTTCCAAGGGAACCGTGCTGAATTTTCGGATAAAAGAATCTCGTAGTATGAACTCAGATCATGCCAAGTTTCATTTCAATTCATTCAGTAGTTTCGGCATGATGCGCTGCCATAATACAGACTGACAAAAATGAAAAAAAATACAATTTTGGCTTCAGTATCGATTACAGAGTTTCCTCCAAAAAAATCCAAAATGTGTACCTTCTATATGTTCTATATGTCGTGTTATGTTATAAGTGTAGATGAAATTGAAAGCAATCTTCTATCAAAAACTAGCACATCATAACTTCAAAGAAATGAAATTTATCACAAAACCACTATTCGAACTATGAATAATAATAAGCTTTAAACAATAAATATCAAGCGCTACTGTATTATAAATCAAACAACACCTAACCACTGCACCGAATTCCGGGAATAAAGTTGGGGCAGCCAAAATCTGGACTAAGGAGTGAGCTACGAGCGGAAACCAATATTACCTATTATTTTGTAATTTTAGGGCTTACGGTTTACTTTTCCAAAAAATACCACAAATTTCGCGATAACGCTTATTGCTTCTGCAAAAAGACACAGTGTTACTTAACATAGAAGTGTAACATAGAAGAAGTTACATCTATTAAAAATAGGATAAAAAGAAAAATTAACAATCATAAAAATTAGTTCCAAGCTTGGCCACCGGGTCATACAAAATATAAAGTGTGACATAATTAAACAAGTGATTCCAACCTTTCCTTTTTCCTGTACGTGTACTGGCTTTATTGCTCAGATGCATCGAAATTCCTTACAATAAGTATTATAGCACACTACCATAATTCAAAGTAATACTTTCGATCAATAATAATTAATAAATAATGGGATATACCAATCCTACAACTTGAAGAGTAAAGCTTCCGTGAGGCACTGATGTTACATAATATAGAGCTAATTCCCTCATTATGCCTCCCTACACTCAACAACAATGGGTTATTTCCATCTAGCAGGACACCAAAATGTTTTAACTTGAGCGTAAAACGCCGCGCCGATCAATTTAAAGGGGTAAAATTATCAAAATTTCAGCGTTTAAATTAAAAGGTGGCAGACACCAAAACGCTAAAACTTTGCGTTTTCGCATGTGGTCACTGGCGTGTGGCTAAATTCCCGCTTATTTTCACTTGCGCCGCAACGTTACGGATTCCTCCGCTCGAAACTGGTTTAAAACGGCGCCAACTATTTCGAAAACTACTCCTTTGATCGGGCACTTGGTGGCCACAATCCTCGGTTTACGTCTAACAATTTATATAGTTTTATATAGCATATCTAAAGCTGTATATACTGAAGGGTTTTAATCATTGTTGGTTCATTGGAACTTGTGAGTTAGAAGCCAATGCTTAAACCCTCATTGATGTTTTCATTTTGTTTTACTAAGTTTAGAATTCTTATCAGATTTTTCGACATTTTTTGAAATAACATCACTCATAATTTGTTCAATCTATATTGTTAAAGTTCTGATTTTTTAGAGCATCTTTTCGATTGAAAACTTCTATCAAAGTGGGTTTGTTAAATAAGTAGGCAACAGGATGTTGAGTATTAGTGGCCTTACAATTAAACTTTGGTAAGCTTGCTTGGTAACGAAATAATTTCTTAATTCAAGTCAGTCTTGAGTCAGTTTGAATAATAATATTATGTAAATTTTCCCATATTATCATCTACTTGATTCAAAGGCAAAAAAAAATGATAAAAATATAATGAAGTGCATAATTGTAGGAAAAGTTAATTAAACTAAAAATTGCACTGTATCAAAATTTTTGACAAACGAAAACAGATCAGGTCAGACGGGCAGATGGAATGAAAAAATTAAGACTTGTTCCTTGTTTCTCTGCGTAATCTTTTATATAGAGCGCGCATACTAGGCAACTGGACAAACCGTTGATTTCCTTTCGCGGAGAAGTTTCGCGCAAGCGTTATGCCCGGCGTTGATGATTGAATCACAATTTATATTTCTAGTTACTTAAAATATTACGTTTATCGAATTATCTACTCTAAGTTACGATCGATAAACAAAATCATTTTAAAATTATTCTAATCTAATATATATTCTTATAAAGTGCGAAAGTGTTTGTTTGTTGGTTTGTCCTTCAATCACGCTTCAATAGAGCACCGGATTGACGTGATTTGTATGGGCATAGTTAAGGACCTGGAGAGTAACATATATGCAACTTTTTATCCCGGTAAATTAAGGAGTTCCCGTGGCAACTCTTGGTGGGACGGTGGGATCCGGCCCATCGCTGATGGCTGCACTTTTCGCCGTTTGGCATCAAAATTAGCGTGTAGACCCTAAAGGATAAATTCCAACCCATTCAAGTTGGATTTGGCAGTAAAGGTGGTTGTGAGGCCGCGGTGCATTCGGCTCGTACTTTCTTATCGAATGGCGAGGTTGAGGTACTGCTGAAAGTAGACGTAAAGAATGCTTTTAATTCATTGGACAGGGCAACTCTGCTTAACGAAGTTTCAACGTAGCTTCCCGAAATTTACCCGTATGTTTGGCAATGTTACAGCTCTGCTTCTAAATTATTCTTTGGAGATGGCGATATTAAGTCCTCTGTAGGTGTTCAGCAAGGGGATCCTTTAGGTCCAGCCCTGTTCAGCTTAGGGATCCACAACCATATCTCAAATTTAACATCAAAATTTAACATACGGTATCTTGACGATGGAACCATTGGAAGCAACGTGGATGACGTTCTTAAAGATCTTAACAATGTTAAGCAACAATTTGGCAAAATTGGTTTAGAACTAAATTTTTCCAAATGTGAACTGTTTTTCACAGAAAAGCTATCGCAAGATAGAATATCATCGGCCTCTGAATTATTTAATGAAATTGCCCCAAATATTAAGATTCTTGATAAACATTCATTTTGTCTTCTTGGTGCTCCTCTTTTTAACGAAGCCATACAACCAATCTTGGACAAAAAAGTCAGAACATTTTCGGCACATTCTGACAAATTGGGCGCTCTAAATTCTCACATTGCATTTTCGATTCTAAAATATTGCCTTTTTGTACCTAAATTAATTTATATTCTCCGTGCGAGCCCAATTTGGAAATTTCCTGGACTACTCGATGTCATGGATGCCACCTTAAGGGATACGCTAGAATAAATTCTAAATTTTTCTTTTGATGATCAGTCCTGGAATCAAGCTACTTTACCGGTTAAGTATGGTGGCACCGGCGTGAGAAAAATTTCCAGTGTAGCTCTTCCGGCTTTTCTGTCCTCTGTGCATAGTATAAAAGAGCTTAGTTCTCAGATTCTTAATTCTAATTCAGTTTCATTGACCTATGCCGCAGAGGCCTTAGAGAATTGGAAGGTCAGGCGTCCCAATGAAGATATCCCGAAGGAATGTTTCACACAAAAACTTTGGGATGTGCCGTTGGTTCGGCTGACACATACAAATTTGGTTCAAAATCTTACAAGTGAAAGAGATCGAGCAAGGCTTCTAGCCTTATCTGAAAAAGAATCCGGGTATTGGCTTCATGCCTTGCCATCGAAAAATCTCGGCACTCTTTTAGATAATGAAAATTTTCGTGGGGCTCTAGGTCTCAGATTGGGAACACCCCTGTGCTTCGAGCACAGATGTCCGTGTGGAAAAGAGGTCGATAAATTTGGAATTCACGGACTCTCTTGCCAAAGGAGCGCTGGTAGGCTTTTTCGGCATGGCTCTCTCAATGATGCGATCAAAAGGGCTCTTGCCACCATAGATATTCCTGCGCTCATTGAGCCGGCAGGGATTAGTCGGGATGATGGCAAGAGACCTGATGGATTGACGCTGGTTCCCTGGGAACGGGGACGGGCGCTAATGTGGGACGCAACATGCATAGACACATTGGCCCCATGTCATATCAGGGAGACAGCATCAAGGCCGGGAGCCGCAGCAGAAAAGGCTGAAACCGGCAAGCGGCGGAAGTATGCCTCTCTCATAGAGAGTTACATATTTGTTCCGTTTGCCGTGGAGACCCTTGGGCCGTGGAGTCTTAGTGGCAAAAAATTTTTGCGAGATATTTCACCGCGGTTAATTGCCTCATCTGGTGACAGAAGGGCTGGCTCATTTTTTGCGCAAAGGATCAGCCTGGCTGTCCAGCGCGGAAATGCAGCCAGCATTCTTGCCACCATTCCACGTGGGCATGATTTATATAGTAATTAGGTTAGGCTAGCTAGCATTAAGTTCTATTGTATTATTTTCAATAAAAAAAAAAAAACTCTTAAAGAAACTTAATCGAAGTGTCAACTAGCTGATCAGCAGGCATCAGCTAGTTTATTATAACCGACTAGCGAATGCCCGCGACTTCGTCTGCGTGGTTTAGCCTATGTGCTATTCCAGACTATAATCTATCTCTGTGCCAAATTTCAGCCAGATCCGTTCAGCCGTTGGGGCATGATTGAGTAGCAAACATCCATACATTCATTCAAACTTTCGCATTTATAATTATAACCGATTCTTATCGTACGTTTCACAGATACACACGTGCAAGATACGGGTATGAAAGCAGCTCCCAATGCAATCAGCGCAATTGGCTACAACAAGATATTGAAGTTGACAGCTAAATAGTGTCTGCAGTAACATTAAAAACTGTGGAGTTATTTTGAGACATGTCGAAAATTTGAGTTAAATCAAATTTCTGTTACTTTTAAAAAAAATACCAAAGTTTGAATGGTTTTTTTTAAGTCAAATAAGCGCTTGAAAATTGGGCATTGAAGGTTAAGTCTTTAAGTCTAGGAAATAATAGGTAGGTATAGCACAAAATGATTACTATAAATTATGGTAATTTACGAAGAAAGATTTATGGAGACGAATTTATAGAGAGGAAGATTTATGGAGACGATTTTATGAAGGGGAGAATAATTATATAGAAGATGAGTCTTCTTTATATATATGTGCTTTAGCACACAGAATTTTTGTTACTGCCTTTGCAACAATGTAAAATAAATTCAGCCTTTGTAAATCTAGGTCTTAATAATTTTTTAAGGAAGTCCATCAATGAGATCATACCGTTGGATCAAACGGTCCAACGTTACTTAAAATGCACCCCCGGCTTGTATGTTTACAAAAAACTATTTTACTTTAGAATGTACGTCGATTATCGTCAAGAAATGAAACCATCAAGGCTCGTAAGCCCGATAATTGGGTAAGTGGCCTGAACCGGGTGCCAGTTGTGGTCACGCGATACGTACCGGGTTAAGCCGCATTCACACGGTCCGATTTCGATCGAAATTCAAGAGCAAACAGTAAGGGGATTTAGCCGAAAAGTGTCAAATTTCGAACACCAATCCCAATTTCGACAGTGGAACTGAAATTCACTGTATTAATTAGTCGATTGGGTGACTAGATGAATATGCAGATTCGAGGGTAGGCAAATAATACGCTATGCAATTGTGCTTAGTTTGAGAGCGATAAGTGTAGCTCTTTCGTTATGTAACCATTGCTCATTCTGCCTCGTTTGACTGCAGACAAGAAGTCCCGGGTTGGTCAAAATTGAGGTATTGAATTTTTCTGACACAAAACTTCTGGAACTAGCCGCTTCGTGCAACGGAGAGCATCGCTATCGATTTGGTGCCTAATATCTCACTAACCGTGGCTGAAAGACTTTATATTGAAAATAATAAAGTTCTGTCGGAAGGACTTTATTATTTTCAATATATAACTGGGTGACCAAGCCTTGCTCAGTATTTTTTTTGGTAAATCGTGTATTTTGGAAATTATAATTATTATATTTTTAATATAATATTAAATGGATTATTTCAAAGTTAAGATATCTTCTGTGTCACTATAAGAGAGTTTTCTAAGCCATTTAGATGTTTAAAGGAATATAGGTTTCATATAACTTCCATACCCCTAAAAGGTTAGCCCGCTACCATGTTAGACTGCATCATCACTTACCATTAGGTGAGATCGCAGTTAAGGGCTAATTCTCGAATTGAACCCAAGACCTCCCATGTTAAGACAACAGTGCTTAACACTGCGCCAGGGAGGTCGTAAAAAGGATAAGACGCTAGACAAAAAACTAAAAACCTAGTCGTGAAAAGCCTCCTAAAATATCCAAACAAGAATGTACCTTTAACAACCCAAAGGAATCTAGACAAGTGATACAGGGAAGATAACAAACCTAGTTTAATTTATTAGCAATTAAAGAGAGCACGCCACACTATTAACATCGAAAATTGCATGACACAGTGTCGTTCCGTAGCCTGACCCAGGCTTGTGTTGACTTTGTTCAGCAATTTAGATACAATTTAATGATAAGTAATGTTCGACTCATGTTTGGCTTAACATAAGAACAAACATTGTAAATTTTAAAATACATTAGCATCGGAAAACTTTTTTTTTCAAATCCCTAAAGGTTTTAGTTATTTTTTGTAAAAAAAGAACAAACTAACTGATTGTGCAGAATGTATGGTAGGCAATTAGGTAATATTAGTTATTTTTAAATTAAGTTTTACACAGATTGAGACTAAGCTAAGTACTTAGTACCTACTTCATAGATAACTAATCTGATAGAGAAGTTGCATGTGTTACTTTACATACTTGAACTATAACGAGCTCTTTTAAATTATTAATAAGACGTATAAGTAAGTGAAATCATAATCAAAGGAAACAAAATCACTTTGCCCATACAAAATGGATAATTAAAAAGTTTGGACTGCTGGGCAATAACTCGTACTACTTAATTACTCAGAAGTGAGAAGGTAACGAAACACAATTTATATTGTACTCAACAGAAGGTAATTCTTGATATGTAAATGTAGGGAATAATTTACTATTAAATAATCACGTCTGAAAAAGCGGGCTGTTGCGTGACCTCTGTATGGTGAGGCAAAGGGTTTAATATATAAGATATAGCGATAATCACCTGGAGATTTTGTAATATTGCTTTTTGGTCTGTTATATAACAACAATTTTTGTTTATTTCGACTTTTCGACCTGTGATTTATTGCGAAATACACGGCGTTAAACCTGTTATAGCCAACCAATGAACATTAATAATAATATAATATTATTTTCGTAAATTGGGAAGTCAGACAGATGATTATTGAAAACGTTTCTGTTACGTTAACGTTTATTATAAGCTGTTAAAATGATTACGTGTAAGAATTAGAATATACTGCTATACTTTTAAAATGCAAAGCAGTCCTAGAATGGAAATATTATTTCACTTATACCCACATTTTATCATGTCTAACAATCGAAATAAAAAGTACTTTCGCTATTCTACTAAAATAAATTGCGAATTTCGAGAGCGGAAATTCTTTTTTGCGGCTCAGCTACTGAGAGCTACTTATAAGTGTTCAAAATGCTCACTAAAAAAATTACGTACTCTATTCATAGTAAAAGGGGAGAGACATAGTTTAACGCTTTTTGGCACGTACGATTATACTGTACCATAAAGAGTCAGTAAGGGGGTGCACCAACATCTAAGCGCCTCAAATGTCAACCTCACTTGCTCGTGGTGCCCCCTGCGAATTAGCGAACTAGATATGACGATCGAAGAATGGCGGGATAACCATTCCAAACTCATGCTAGGCTCTAAATAGCACAGACTGGAGACAGGCAGCAGCGTCTCTGGTGCGAAGAAGCCTAGCCCTGCGCTGACCAACCCGCCTGCCCTGCGCTGACCAACCCGCCTGCCCTGCGCTGACCAACCCGCCTGCCCAGCGTGGTTGACTTCATCATGTCGGATCGTAGGGTTATATTCAGGGACGTCTCCGTGATAAACCGATTTAACACTGGTAGAGATCACCGTCTTGTGAGGGGATCCTTGAATATAGACCTTCAGTAAGAGAGATGATGTCTGATGGAGTCAACTCTTCGCCCAACAACACACCAATCCATGGTTGTAACGGAAAAGTTCCAACTAGAGCTTAGGAACAGATTCGATTTGCTGGAAACCACCGAAGAAGTTGGTTAGAAATATGGCGACTTTGTGGATGTTGTTCGGGAAGTGGATGGCAAATTTTGCCAAAAAGGAGGCAAAATTCCCACATCCAAGATCTCTAGCGAGACCCTGAATTTGATGCAGCAGAAACGGCAGGTGTGCTTAGTTTTGCCAGACAGGCAGTCTCTAAACAAGTTTATCAAAAAGCGAGTACGTTCCGATATGCGTGCTGCCATTACGCGCAATATACAAGATGCGATAGAACGCAATAGAGGAGCAAAAGTATTCGCTAAAAGTCTTGAGAGAAGCCATGTGACAAAGCTGACAACATCAGATGGTCGGATTGTTGCTTCGAAGCTAGAGGTGTAAGCTGAGATCGAGCGGTTTTACGGGCAGCTTTATTCTTATTTATTGCTCCAAAACTTACACCCACTCAGACGGATGACGGTATTATTGCGGAGCTCCTACGCGCAGGAGGAAAGCCAATTCTTATTACGCTTAAAGACCTCTTTAATACCGTCATGAAAACTGGCACAACGTCGAAAAAATGGAGCAGAAGAGTCACCATTCTCTTTTTCAAAAAAGGAGATAAGAGTTTGCTTAAGAACTACAGACCAATCTTACTTCTGAGCCACATTTATAAGCTGTTCTCGCGGGTTATTACGAATCGTGTCACTCGATGGCTTGACGAATTTTAGCCTCCAGAGCAGGCTGGGTTTCGCTAAGGCTATAGCACCGTGGACCACATTTATACGCCACGGCAGATTATGCAGAAGACCCAGGAGTATAATCTGCCCCTCTGTCTAGCGTTTGTGGACTACGAGAAAGCCTTTGATTCTGTCGAGACCTGGGCTGTTCTGGATTCATTGCAGCGATGCCAAGTCGACTGGCACTATATCCAAGTGTTGAGATGCTTGTACGAGGCCACCACTATGACAGTTCATGTCCAGGACCAACAAACAAATCCAATTCCCATACGTAGAGGGGTAAGACAGAGAGATGTTATATCCCCGAAACTTTTCACTTGCGCCCTGGAGGACGTGTTTAAGGTCTTGGACTGGAAACCGTGGAACCTGAACCGTATTAATGTTAATGGCGAATACATCTCGCACTTGCGTTTTGCAGACGACATAGTGATACTGGCGGAACCGCTGCAGGACCTTGAGGAAATGCTGACCGAGCTTAACTGTTCTTCTAGACGAGTAGTTCTTCAGATGAACATAGACAAAACAAAAGTCATGTTTAACGAGCACGTTATCTCAAGACCGGAGAATAACAACAATAACAAGAAGAATATCATAGGTCGGCAGAGGTTGCTGAAGGTGTAAACACTGAGCTCCGTATTAAAAATTTATTAAAATTATCAAAACATCAGAATAAAGTGCAAACTGTGTATAAGTGCGTGAAAACTTTGTGGAAATGTTATCTTTGCATAACCAGTGCTGAAAGACTAATAAATCTGGAAATACGTGGAGTCACAACAAAACAAAAAGAAGTGCTTAAGCCAGGTCTGCAAGGCGAGAAGTGAGTAGAGTGGCAATTTTCTCATAGTTTTTACGAGAGAAGACCTAATACAGTTGAGTTCGATTCTCTTAAAACTGAAAAAAACAAAAAAAAAATCCAAACTTATCAATTTGAGTTTTAACGGTTATTGGAAAAAATATCGCCACATGCCAGCGAGTAGTGAAACTTCGAAGTAAGACCATTTTACGAACCTAGTAACACAACAAAGTAACACAACGAAATACCGATAGATGGCATTACATGTCTCATTAGTGCTACATTAGATGATTTTAATTGGTTAGATCTAGCTTAGTAGAATTAACGGTTATTGGAAAAAATATCGCCACCTGCCAGCGAGTAGTGAAACTTCGAAGTAAGACCATTCTACGAACCTAGTAATTCATAAGTGCTACTCATTAGTGCTACTACCTTAAAGACGATATTAATTGGGCAGATCGAACTTTGTAGAATTAACGTTATTGGAAAAATATCGCCACCTGCCAGCGAGTAGCGAAACTTAGAAATCTAACTTAATAGTAAAAAAGAAGAACACAGTTTATGCTATTGGAAAATAAACCCTGATGTAACTACAATACGAACACTACTAACTTAGAGAAACCTGTAAAATCGATCCCATCAAAAACATAAATGTAAAATGAGAGCCAAGTTCAAAATTGTGATATATATGCCTTGGTTGTTGACTGCAGCGTCAAAAGAAGTGAGATCTAAATGGGTGCCAAGTTCAATGGTCAGTCCTGCAATTTATTTATCCCATCAAAAACATAAATGTGAAATGAGAGCCAAATTCAAAATTGTGATATATATGCCTTGGTTGTTGACTTCAGCGACAAAAGAAGTGAGATCTAAATGGGTGCCAAGTTCAATGGTCAGTCCTGAAATTTATTTACAACATTTAATATTTTATAACAACTTAAAATATCATTTCTTCTTATAACTTAGTATAAAATGTTGAAGACTAAGGCTTTGGCTTGGCTAGTTTTCATATACGAATTATAGCCTTCACAAGTTGTAAAGCTGTAAGTTCTTATTTTATTCTTCCGAAAATTTGGCTAGCTGGTAGAAACTGTACTTTTAGGTACCTACTTAATAATAATTCGTATATGGAAACTAGCCAAGCCAAAGCCTTAGTCTTCAACATTTTATACTAAGCTATAAGAAGAAATGATATTTTAAGTTGTTATAAGATATTATATGTTGTTATAAATAAATTTCAGGACTGACCATTGAACTTGGCACCCATTTAGATCTCACTTCTTTTGTCGCTGAAGTCAACAGCCAAGGCATATATATCACAATTTTGAATTTGGCTCTCATTTCACATTTATGTTTTTGATGGGATAAATAAATTGCAGGACTGACCATTGAACTTGGCACCCATTTAGATCTCACTTCTTTTGACGCTGCAGTCAACAACCAAGGCATATATATCACAATTTTGAACTTGGCTCTCATTTTACATTTATGTTTTTGATGGGATATCATTACTTTTTGTACAGAAATTATTGAACTCAATCTCAAACTCAAAACATATTTATTCAAAATATGTACCTACAAAGTACACCTTCTGAACGTCATGCTTACAGAGCATAAGACGTGATGGTGATAATTAACTACGGTATCTTAAAACTAAAGCTACGAGGGTTCCAAACGTGCCCTGGTCTGAGAAGAGCCCGCAATAAACTCCGCTTTTTTTTTATTATCACCATCTCACAAATATTTGAAATTATATATATGTACTTATAATATAACATTACATAATCAGCCGCTGTAACAATTCATACCAATGCCTTGCTATCATTCAAATAATCCTTTACACTGTAATAGGACTTTTCTATTAGTTTAGTTTACGTATATTTAATGTACTCTGTGGTTTACGTTTTACATTAGTAGGTACTTATTATTCGGTTTAAGGTCAGTGTGTCACCCACCAGTAATTCTATTGTACGACTCATTGTACAAGATAATCAAAGACGAGAATTCTCAAGAAAAATTTATAGTGTACCTAGAGTTACACTGACATGGACAGATTACATCTATGGTCAGACTACCTCTACAGCACATTTATACATCTCATCAATTATGATTGCTAAAGTTCAAAATCAAAAGTTTTTAGTGAAACATTGAAAACAAGCACGGTAAACAGTCGATATCACTAAAACCACTCTATACAATGAATACAAATCACAATGACTGACAGCTTGAACTGACGACTTCAAATACGTTTCTTCTTTTCTGTCAATGACGTTTCGTTGCACAAAATGCATGAATACGAAGGTAAGGTTTTAATGCAACTATATTATTATTCATTATTATTCACATTAAAATAATAATTATGTGTCATTTTCAATAGTTAAGGAGTTACTACCACCGCTTAAAGCAGTATTGTTTCAAAATAACGGTTGAATGTCACGTACTTTGACGTCCTTAAAATAATGATTATAACACTACAACATAAACGTCAACAGTATTAAAATAATACGGCTTTAAGCAATGGTAGTATGCCCCGTGTCAGAGTTTTGATCTATACCTAGGTAGATCATAAAAATGACGATTTTTGTACGTTTATATCTAAATAACCATTTGAGGTGTGCTTATGAAATTTGGAGCACATATGTATCTCACGGGTCTCAATATATGCGCCAAATTTGACATGTTTATGTGAAATAGTTTTTGAGTTATGAGGGGGTCAAAAGTGGCTCCAAATGGTTCGTGTAATATTACACACGGTGCTGCTCGCCAGTTTTTTTGAACTTTGGCTGGACACGCTTCCGCGTGTCTTGAACACAAAAGAAAAAGAAAAAAATAAAAAAAATACCAATTAATACTAGTGGTACAAAATGTCGACCTTGGAACAACTTTTACGCGAACTCAGGTGTGATATCAAAAAAGATTCGGAAGATTCACTCAGAATTGTGGAAGAGCGAATCACAAAAAATATAAATGAAAACATAGATAAAAAATTCGAAGATATTCAGTCGCAGATAGAAATAATAAAGAAAAATAATAGCGAGCAAAACGAACGGATTCTTACAATAGAGAAACAGATTAGATGTAGAAAAATAATATTTTTTGGGGTTGAAGGGGAAAACTCTTATGAAGAACTAGAAAGTAAAATAATTAACATAGTTAAAATGAAAATGAAAGTGGTTTGCAATAGAAATGAAATAGAAATGACAAAACGAATGGGGAGAAAAACAGAAAATAAAATAAGACCTATTGTGGTGACCCTTACTACGTATGAGAAAAAGGTAGCTATTCTTAAAAATAAACAACTACTTAAAAATAAATCTATTTACCTGAAGGAAGACTACCCACAACAAGTACTGGAAAAAAGAAAACGGCTTCAAGACCAATTACAACAAGCACGAAATGAAGGAAAGATCGCATATCTACGTCAGGATAGGTTAATAGTACACGAACCAAATAAAATTCGAACGGAAAGTACAGACACCCAAAACTCTCAGAAAAGAGAGTTGGAGTCTACCCCTCAAAATCAATTTAGCAACACGAATGTACAGCGAAGTCAACATTCAGCCCATTACCATACGGCAAAGAAGAATAAGCATAAAACATATACCCCGAGTAACGGTCAAAGTTCGATGAATAGCTTTTTACAAAAACGTAGTGATGATGTAGTGCAAAAAACATCTAATCCTGCTATATTCCACGAGAAATCTGACGAATAGCAATCAACAAGGCCCATCCAGCATATAAATAGCTCTTCTACCGACTCAACACAAAATAAATCAAACAAGGATAAAGAAAACATCTTCAAAAACAGCCTCTCAATACGGTTGGTCACCGCGGGAGCGCTAGACCACCACCCACCAGTCGTTTGAGTGGAAAATACAATTAAAAATAATAATCAGGAACAAAAAATATCAAAAAAGGATCGGGAGTTCCATATCTTGAGTATGAACGTAAGGACATTAGGAAATGATGAACGATAAATGGAACTAGAACAAGCTCTACAAAAAATAAAATAGGATATCCTAGGTATATGTGAAGTTCGCAGAATGGGAGAAAGTATTTAAGGAAAAGATGGATATATATTTTATCATATAGGTGAAACTAAGGGACAATATGGAATAGGCTTCTTGATTAAAAAATATCTCAAGAAAAACATTAAAGAATTCGTAGGAGTATCAGAACGCATAGCTGCATTAGAAGTAGACCTTCCAACATTGGGAACATCTACAATAATCCAAGTACATGCACCCACCGAGGATAAAGAGAAACAGAAAAAAGACGATTTTTACACAATGCTACAAGAGACGATAGATAACTTATCCGAGAAAAACATCTTCGTAATGGGGGATTTTAACGCAAAAATTGGAGTAGCTCTGCAAAAGGATGATAGGATATTAGGCCCATATAGTTATGGTGTTTGCAATGACAACGGAGAAAGAATAATTCAGCTAGCACGAAGTAATAATTTGTCCATAATAAACTCATTTTACAATACAAAACCGCAACGGAAATGGACTTGGATTTCGCCGGATGGCAAAACAACGAACGAGATAGACTATTTCTTGAGCAATAATAAACAACTAATTAAAAACTTCAAAATAGTCAACAGCTTTAACTTTAAATTTAATCATAGATATAAGTTTTAAGCATCAAAGAAAAACTAGATGGCACTATTTAAACAGCACCGCAACGTATGGAAAACAAGAAAGTATACAAATTAACCAAGAACTACAAAAATGGAAAAAGGAAAGTAATTTAGATATATTAATAACAGATGGTAAAATAGACTTACAGGAAACCTATAACAATTTTGAGGAAAAACTTAAATTCATACAAAAATGTGTTACCCAAAAATCAACTAATGGAAAAGTAATACCAAAAAGTATTAGTGACCTCATGGAAAGAAGGAAAAATTTAATACAGGACAGAAAGAAAAACAGAAAAGAAATAAGTGAAATTAGTAAGAAAATCAATAGGCAATCCAGGCAAAAGAAACGAGAAAAAAGATCAATTCTTATTCAAAAATATATACAATCCACAGGTGCTGTTAAAAAAGCGTACAGAGATTTGGACAGAAAAATTCAATGGATACCCAAAATTCAAAATAAAGAAAAGAAACAAGTCGGTAATAGAGAAAAGATAGTATTAATAGCCACAACTTTTTACGAAAATTTATATAACTGTAGCAAAGATCCGACCGAAGACATAAACATAAATAGAGAGGAGGAAACGATACCAAACATTTTGCCTCGAGAAGTAGAATATGCCTTGTCAACACAGAAACGTAACAAATCTCCAGGCGAGGATGGCTTCTCAAACGAATTTCTAAAATCAGCTGAACCTGTTATTAGTGATATCCTGTGCAAAATTTTTAACGCGATTTTACAAAGTGAAAAGATATCCACGCAATGGACTCGATCAATTATTAAACTCCTACATAAAAAAGGTGATCCTAGTGACATAAATAACTATCGTCCCATTAGCTTAACTTCAAACATATATAAAATATTTTCAAAAATAATTTTTAAAAGAATAGAAAAAACCTTAGATGAACATCAACCTTCAGAGCAAGCAGGTTTTCGAGCCGGTTGTTCAACCATTGATCAGATACCTACACTCAACCAAATAATCGAGAAATATAACGAATATAATAAGAACATTTACATCATATTTATTGACTATTCAAAAGCTTTTGATAGCTTAGAACATAATGAAATATGGAAGGCGCTAGTTGCGCAAGGCGTATCTATGAAATATATCAATATATATACAATACGTTTATTATGTTTTACATTTTGTACTTACTTACATAATAATAACGTGTATTCTATTGTGCCACACTACCCTACACATCTTATTCGATCCTCTCACCAAAGGTTGCCTGGTAGAGATTGCTCAGTAAGCAATAAGGCCGCCTTTGCATACCTAGTTTATAGTTAACTTTACCTTGTATTTTTCATGTGTGCAATAAAGTATTTATCTATCTATCTATCTATCTATCTATCTATCTATCAATATACTAAAAAATATATATGCAAATAGTACAGCAAAAATTAAACTAGAGAGCGAAGTTTTCAGTAATAAAGGCTTTATTATTATTATTATTATCTCAAGACCTATCAACGTTGGCAATGTCAGCATCGAAGTAATTCAGGAATACAACTACCTTGGCCAGATTATACAACTCGGTAGGAACAACTTCGAGAAGGAGGAGAACTTCGAGCTATGTTGGGAATCTCTCTCAGGGATAAAATCCAGAACGAGAAAATTCGTAGAAGATCTAAAGTGACCGACATAGCTCTGCGGATTAGCAAGCTGAAGTGGCAGTGGGCAGGTCATATCTGTCGCAGAACCGATGGCCGTTGGGGCAGATGTGTTCTGGAGTGAAGACCGCGTACCGGTAAGCGCAGTGTAGGACGACCTCCAGCTCGCTGGTCCGATGACCTAAAGAAGGTTGCGGGAAGCGGTTGGATGAGGAAGGCGGAGGACCGTGTTTGGTGGCGCGCTCTGGAAAAGGCCTATGCCCAGCAGTGGATGCATACGGGCTGATGGATGGATGATAAAGAGTTGTTCTTCTATAATTGGGTATTTGACTACTAGTCAAATAAATTAATTTTTAGTGTTATTTAAATAGAGGACCTCCTAAAAGTCTTTATCCCATCAAAAACATAAATGTAAAATGAGAGCCAAGTTCAAAATTGTGATAAATATGCCTTGGTTGTTGACTGCAGCGACAAAAGAAGTGAGATCTAAATGGGTGCCAAGTTCAATGGTCAGTCCTGCAATTTATTTATCCCATCAAAAACATAAATGTGAAATGAGAGGCAAATTCAAAATTGTGATATATATGCCTTGGTTGTTGACTTCAGCGACAAAAGAAGTGAGATCTAAATGGGTGCCAAGTTCAATGGTCAGTCCTGAAATTTATTTATAACAACATATAATATTTTATAACAACTTAAAATATCATTTCTTCTCATAACTTAGTATAAAATGTTGAAGACTAAGGCTTTGGCTTGGCTAGTTTTCATATACGAATTATAGCCTTCACAAGTTGTAAAGCTGTAAGTTCTTATTTTATTCTTCCGAAAATTTGGCTAGCTGGTAGAAACTGTACTTTTAGGTACCTACTTAATAATAATTCGTATATGGAAACTAGCCAAGCCAAAGCCTTAGTCTTCAACATTTTATACTAAGTTATAAGAAGAAATGATATTTTAAGTTGTTATAAAATATTATATGTTGTTATAAATAAATTTCAGGACTGACCATTGAACTTGGCACCCATTTAGATCTCACTTCTTTTGTCGCTGAAGTCAACAACCAAGGCATATATATCACAATTTTGAATTTGCCTCTCATTTCACATTTATGTTTTTGATGGGATAAATAAATTGCAGGACTGACCATTGAACTTGGCACCCATTTAGATCTCACTTCTTTTGTCGCTGCAGTCAACAACCAAGGCATATTTATCACAATTTTGAACTTGGCTCTCATTTTACATTTATGTTTTTGATGGGATATCATTACTTTTTGTACAGAAATTATTGAACTCAATCTCAAACTCAAAACATATTTATTCAAAATATGTACCTACAAAGTACACCTTCTGAACGTCATGCTTACAGAGCATAAGAGGTGATGGTGATAATTAACTACGGTATCTTAAAACTAAAGCTACGAGGGTTCCAAACGTGCCCTGGTCTGAGAAGAGCCCGCAATAAACTCCGCTTTTTTTTTATTATCACCATCTCACAAATATTTGAAATTATATATATGTACTTATAATATAACATTACATAATCAGCCGCTGTAACAATTCATACCAATGCCTTGCTATTATTCAAATAATCCTTTACACTGTAATAGGACTTTTCTATTAGTTTAGTTTACGTTTTACATTAGTAGGTACTTATTATTCGGTTTAAGGTCAGTGTGTCACCCACCAATAATTCTATTGTACGACTCATTGTACAAGATAATTAAAGACGAGAATTCTCAAGAAAAATATATACAGCCGGTTTCTGAATTGAGAATTTCATGTTGAGTCGGTCTCAAAGACTTCTTAAGTGTGTCTTAAGAACGACTTAGGCAAATTATTGTTTCTGAATTGATATTGCGTAAGGTTTGAGAATTGGAGCTTGCAAATTTTCAAATTTGACAGTTTCGAAACTTAAATCTCTGCTTAACAGCAAAATTGCGTTTCAGAGCGCATTTGACAGTGCTCAAAGCTCTCCTTTCTCAGAGTTGACAACGTAATAGATGAGTGACGGATTTCAGCTACTTAAACTTTACTCTCGTTTGAACCTTTGTAAAAAAATCCATTTTTTGCACAATGTCCAGTGAAGATTCTTGCCTGTACAAAGACAACCACACAGGAGACAAGTTATTAGAAATCGCCCATTGTTTCTTTCAACAACAAACAATTTATCGACCGATTCCGCTTTTCGAAGGAATCTGTAACATTTGTTTTTGGCAAAATAAAGACCAAATTACCCGCAATAATCCAAAGGTGCGACTGCATTCCGCCAATGTTACAACTTCTAATAGCATTGCGGTATTACGCAACTGGCAGTTTCCAGGCCGTCGTAGGAGACACGGCGAACGTAAGCAAAGCAACTGTGTGTCGGGTAACCGATAGAGTATCCAGTGCTATAGCGATGCTAAGGGCACAATACGTGCAAATGCCTTCTGCTCAAGAACGATCAACAGTGGCTGCAGGATTTTATGCGATAGCAGGATTCCCTAGAGTAATTGGTGGTGGTCTCGGTGGCAACAGGGCAGAATTGTTTAGAAATAGAAAAGATAACTTTTCAATAAATATCCAAGCCATATGTGACGCTAATTTGAAAATAAGAAGTATCATCGCCCGTTGGCCATGTTTTGTCCATGATACAACAATTTGGAATGATTCTCCACTTGCTGCTCAGTTTGAAGATGGAAGATTTGGGTCATATCTAATTTTAGGAGACAGTGGATACCCATGTCTAAGGTACATCATGACGCCATTTTTAAATCCTACCACTTCAGCACAAGAAGCATATAACAGAGCACAGATTACTACTAGAAATACAATTGAGAGATGCTTTGGAGTTCTGAAGAGGCGTTTCCCCTGTCTTCATTCCGGGATGCAGCTTAAATTAGGCAAGGTGTACAAGGTTATTGTAGCATGTGTAGTTTTACATAACATGGCCCCAGATCTTGATGATTTTGTTGTAAAGATGTACTTGTTGAAGAGCAAAATGATGTTCTACCTTTGTCCCAAGCTCAACAAGCACAAAATTTAGCTGTAAGATCAGCATTAGTAGAAACTTATTTTACTAATGCATACGGTTAATACCCTTCAGGTTATTATATTTTGTAGTGGAAAATATAATAAAATTAGTAATTTATTTGTGAGAATAAAAAAACCCGGCTGAGTGTGTTTTGGGCTCTTTCAGATCAGGGTGCGTTTGGAACCCTCTTTAGTTTTAAGATACCGTGATTGATTTTATACTAATACTGATGATGCCCGTGACTTCGTCTGCGTGGATTAAAGTTCCTTGATTCCCGCGGGAACTCTTAAATTTTCCAGGATAAAAAGTAACCTATGTCCTTACCCCGGATACAACCTATGCCTGTACCATATTTCATCAAAATCGGTTGAACAAATGGGCCGTGAAAGCGTAGCAGACAGACAGACAGACACTTTACTAGTATGGATATTAGTATGGATTACTAAGTAGAAATTAAAAAATGACATTATCACATTATCACCAGATGTTGTGGCGATAAGTGAAGATTCACTTATCAGCTCATCTTCGCTTTGGTCCTGAAATAATAAATTATGTAAATGACTAATTAATACTAAAAAAACACGCGGGGACACGAAATACCTCAATCCACGCGGACAAAGCCGCGGGCATCAGCTAGTATAATATAAAACACATAAATATGCCTGTTATTCAAAGAAAACATTGACATTATTCTAAGTTTGATGGTTGGATTTTATGGAATTTGTAAGTAGTCAGGTAAGTATGTCTTGTGACTAGGTGAATAGAATACTCGACGAATTTTTATGCACTCTCTATTTTTAGAGTTACATGTACGAGTACGTACCTACTAACTACGAATTATGGCCAAAGACATCCACAAGATATTATACTGAACCAAAACGGAGTAAAGCTGGCCTACGAGCAATACAAGGGAATCCTTACTAATATTATAAACGGGGAAGTTTGTATGTATGGATGTATGGACGTTTGTTATTCTTTCACGCCAGAACGGCTAAACGGATCTGGATGAAATTTGGCACAGGGATAGATGGTCTGGAATATCACATCTAGGTTACTTTATACCAGAAAACCTTAATCCACGCAGACAAAGTCACGGGCATAAGCTAGTTGATATATTAAAAAATATTAGGTACTACTTACTTTTATACGAATGCGAGAAGATTTGCTTTCTCCTCGTAACTGAAATAGGGAGATCTTTTTTTCTTGTTTCTTTCCATTTTATACATTTTAACGAGAATATTAGCCAAAAGAAAACAAATTCGACATAATATACAAAACCGACGTTTGTCAAACTGGCATAATTTGATACGCTTCATTCTATAAAGCGATGATTTAAAATCGACGACAAAAACAACGATTTTATGATATAAAAGCTTGAAAAATTTGAAATGGATTATTCTTTAAATAAAATTGAACAAAATCTATTTTTTTGAGTTATATTTAATAATAAAATTTAACAAAATTAGAAAACAATTTTATTTTCGGTTAATACCGGTTTTCGTACGTGTAACGAAACGCATACGTAATGTTGGAGAATACTCAGGGACCATTGAAGAAATACTTAGCTAATTACAATTTGGGAAATCCCAATTTTATCTTGTGAAACATAAAAAACTTAAGTCTTAACTTAAGTCTAGAGCAAAGCTTAGCTGATTTTTGCTTGAATGCCTAATTCAGAAACCGGCCGATAGTGTACCTAGAGTTACACTGACATTGACAGATTACATCTATGGTCAGACTACCTCTACAGCACATTTCTACATCTCATCAATTATGATTGCAAAAGTTCAAAATCAAAAGTTTTTAGTGAAACATTGAAAACAAGCACGGTAAACAGTCGATATCACTAAAACCACTCTATACAATGAATACAAATCACAATGACTGACAGCTTGAACTGACGACTTCAAATACGTTTCTTCTTTTCTGTCAATGACGTTTCGTTGCACAAAATGCATGAATACGAAGGTAAGGTTTTAATGCAACTATATTATTTTTCATTATTATTTACATTAAAATAATAATTATGTGTCATTTTCAATAGTTAAGGAGTTACTACCACCGCTTAAAGCAGTATTGTTTCAAAATAACGGTTGAATGTCACGTACTCTGACGTCCTTAAAATAATGATTATAACACTACAACATAAACGTCAACAGTATTAAAATAATACGGCTTTAAGCAATGGTAGTATGCCCCGTGTCAGAGTTTTGATCTATACTTAGGTAGATCAGAAAAATGACGATTTTTGTACGTTTATATCTAAATAACCATTTGAGGTGTGCTTATGAAATTTGGAGCACATATGTATCTCACGGGTCTCAATATATGCGCCAAATTTGACATGTTTATGTGAAATAGTTTTTGAGTTATGAGGGGGTCAAAAGTGGCTCCAAATGGTTCGTGTAATATTACACACGGTGCTGCTCGCCAGTTTTTTTGAACTTTGGCTGGACACGCTTCCGCGTGTCTTGATTTCCACGTTCCCTATTACGTGTATGTTGAGTAACCATTTTAAACTATCGATTTAATTTTTAAAAAAGTGCGTCGGACTTGGATGACATCACGATTCATTATTTAATGCAAAAAATCCCATACTAATTTTACGTTTGAAAAAAGTAGCTGATTTGAATAATTGTCAAATACCCAATTCTCAGATGAAAACGCTTAGTACTTTTTACATCACTCTGATAGTCTGTACTCTGTAGATACTTTATCTTAGCAAACTGCTTCAAACATACTCTAAGTAAAAAGTTTCGAGTTTCCTCTAACTTACGCCAGTTACAGTGGGTCGTGACTGAACCTCTAGATTGGCTCTAAAAATTCCCGATAAACCACGGCTCTTATTAACTAATTATTGTACGTGATGTGGATTTTTAAGTTGTATGAGTTGGTTTGAGGTCAATGAGCTGCTATAATATTTTTAATATGATGCTCGCATCGCGTCCCATTTTAACGTTGGAGTTGATTTAGATGTTAGTTGGATAGAATAGTATGGTACGGACTTAATTTTCAAATGTCAGTGTAATTGATGGGAAGTTCAGGTCAATAGTTATAGGGATAGGAGCCTCTAGAGTTGTTCTAACTGGCTTATAGAAAATAGAGATAAAATGAAAGGTGGCCTAATTTTTACGATGAATTCATTAAAACAATAATAATTATGCATATATGGCAACATAGAAGGGATACGTCAAGTACTA
This sequence comes from Erebia palarica, assembly GCA_964035005.1. Taxonomy (NCBI): domain Eukaryota; kingdom Metazoa; phylum Arthropoda; class Insecta; order Lepidoptera; family Nymphalidae; genus Erebia; species Erebia palarica. The sequence goes on from OZ035989.1 coordinate 19,545,400, forward strand.
CAGTCAAAATCAAGAATGGCCCATTTTGTCTATTTCTGATTTCCTGTACTGTACTACCTTGAGAGAAATGAGAGAAATTTTGGGAACTTATCATAAATATATTTAGAGACAGGGTAGATAAAGGAGTTAAAACCGACAGATAAAGAACTAGAAAAACTAGGTCTTCTGTTAGGTTCGAATTATTTCCGCAATAAGAGGCAAAGTTCTCAATCCACACACAAAAAAAATTACAATCTCTTGGTTTAGGGAATTTATAAATATATTGCTCCACAGAGATATATACAATTTAATATTCTCAAGTAACCTGTAAAACGTGTAAAATAAAGTATTAATGTTTGGAACACTGGACAGTAACTAGAAGGAGAAAATTAAATGGCGGCAAGGCAATAATAAAAATGAGTGTTTGGGCCAATGGAGGCACTGTCAATTTATCGGGTTGATACATTGATGTTAAAACCCAAGATACATAACTACTTGGTAATGGAAATATTAAAATGGCCCTGCATACTGTAAAAAGTAAATAAATGGTTGGACAACCCAACCATTTATTTTACTTTATACAAAAGCACGCCTATGAAGTGTCATAATTATTGACAGGCAACCATCGGCAAAATGTCATACTCCATAGACGTATATAGGTTTTTACAATAGTGAGGCGACGTGCCCTTTAATCCGATATTTCATAACACACTCATCTAGTAATTACAAGTACGACTTTTATTTTCAAAATAGTCACGCAACTTCAACACTAGCTTTCTTGAAAGCCCTTTATGAATCACATATGGCGATGGATGGTTTTTATGACAGATTCATGTAGTGTTGTATAAAATGATTTATTTTAATACATACATTAATATTCTCAGTCATTTATACGCTTGGGTATTTTTATAAAACAATAAAAAATACTGGGCAAAGATAAATATCAATGTGTCAAATCGACTAAAATTTCTTCATAAAGAGAGTAAATTGTTATCAAAACTCGAGGCAGTAACGCATTAATAGAAGATCACTGAATCGAGCTGCCAAAAGTGAAACAACTGGTTGGACAAAATATAATTTACGATTGAATACGACAACCACGCATTTATTTGGTTGGTTTATGCAAATCTTATTTTAAACTCAGTCTAGAAGTCTTAAATAATGAAAATGAGCTCCTAAAACGACACATGCGACAGTTTAATTAATATTAATGGTTTCTTTCACGTCATTCTGATGTTTAATATATTTATTGTACCAAAATAAAAAGGTAAGGTAAATGTAAAGGGATCTATTACAATATTTTCAGTGTTTATTTTTGAAGGAAATCTTCTTATGGACAGACGCTTAAGGTGAGGATACAAATCGCAAAAGTAAAATAGCAACAAATATTTTATATTAAATGCGTACAAACCTTTTTCAGATGTGGAATGACACGCAGGGATTTTCGCAACTACTTTATCCGTGTAACCATACTGTCTTTGTTTAGTATATCAACGGTGGGTCGATATAAACACTGTCGTTATTAACGAACGTGCGCCATACGAGGCCCTGAATAAAACGCTTTCCAATGCACTTTTTTGTTATTGTTCATGTTCATCTTCTATTCCTTTCAGCAATAAAGCGTTTTTGTGGTTATCACGCTCAAAAGGTTAATAACATTTTTTGTGTATCACTACCACGAAATAAATCGTTTCATAATAATAATAGTACCGATGAACCCTGTAGCCATCTCTACGGAGGATGTAGTTGATGCGGTAAGGCGGGCCCCGAACTGGAAAGGTCCGGGTCCCGACGGGCTGCATCACTACTGGCTTAAGGGTTTCTCGGTTTGCCATGCGACCTTGGCTCGACAATTCCAAGAAGCTCTCGAGCAGAGGACGCTCCCGAACCTTTTCACTACTGGGATCACTCACCTAGCTCCAAAGTCCACGGATTCCGCTGATCCGGCAAAGTACCGCCCCATTACGTGTCTTACGACCATCTATAAGACACTAACATCCGTTCTAAGCCTCAAGATATCTCGTCATGTAGACGAAAATAACATCATGTCTGAGGCTCAGAACGGATGTCGGGGGGGTAGCCGTGGTACTAAGGAGCTCCTTCTCATCGACTCCGTTGCGGGGCAATTGGTCAAACGCAATCGCCGGAACTTCTCCGCCGCCTGGATTGATTATAAAAAGGCATTCGACTCGGTGCCCCATTCATGGCTCTTGAGGGTCCTTGAACTGTACAAAGTCGATGGTACAGTTCGAGACTTCCTCAGGGAATGCATGGGGCAATGGAGTACGATCCTTTGTCTCCACGGTGAGCGGTTGGCGGCTGCCGATGACCGGATAAGGATACGGCGAGGGATCTTCCAGGGTGACTGTCTGAGTCCACTTTGGTTTTGGCCTGTCTCTGAACCCACTCAGCTCACTGCTGGAGAATTCAGGGACGGGCTTTCAGTTTCGGAGAGGAGGGACAAGAGTGCCTCACCTTTTCTACATGGACGACCTCAAACTTCTGGCACCCAATGCTACCCGTCTGCAAGAATTGCTGAATATCACCACTGAGTTCAGTAATTCTATCAGAATGGAGCTTGGGCTGGACAAGTATGCGGTCTTGCATGTGGTGAGGGGGGCAGGTTACTCACTCGGCTGAGATGAATCTCGAGCCATCGAACATCAGGACCCTCTCTGAAGCTGAATCGTACCGGTATCTGGGTATGTCGCAATCGTTGGGAAAATGAGGCGGACGTGAAACAGTCTGTTTGCGAGGCCTTTTTTGGCCGTCTGACAAAAATATGTAAAACTTTTTTGTCAGGTGCCAATAAGGTTCGAGCCTATAACGGCTGGGTTGTGCCTGTCCTCATGTACACCTTTGGCGTGCTCAGATGGACTCAGACCGAACTTGACGCCCTGGATAGAAAAGTCCGCACAACTATGACACTCTATCGCATGCACCACCCGAAGTCGTCTGTGATGAGATTGTATATCCCCCGGAAATGTGGTGGTCGAGGCGTATTAAGCGTCAAAACCATGCATAACCGGGAGATAGCCAATCTCAGAACATACTTCGAGATGAAGAGCGAGTTGCCCATGCATAGAGAGGTCGTAGAATGTGATAAAGGACTCACTCCCCTATCCTTAGCCAAAATCGAGTGGCAGGCGCCGAAGGTACTTAGCACCTGTGACCGGGAGACCGTATGGAAGGAGAAGGAGTTTCACGGACGCTTTTTTAAAGCTCTTAATGAGCCACACGTTGATAAAAAAGCGTCCGTGCAATGGCTGCGCTTCGGTGACCTCTTTGGGGAAACCGAAGGTTTTGTCTGTGCGATACAGGATCAGGTAGTTAAGACGCGGAACTACCGAAAGTACATTCTGAAGGATGGCACTCATGACAGCCTGTCGCCATCCCGGTGAGTCGCTTAGACATGTGCTCTCGGGATGTTCGGCGCTTGCTAACACTAAGTATCTGCACAGACACAACCAAGCGGCCAAAATCCTTCACCAAGAGCTTGCTCTGAAGTACGGTCTCCTGGATCACAGGCTGCCGTACTACAAGTACACACCGGTGCCTGTACTCGAGCGTGACGGAGTCCGGCTCTACTGGGATCGGTCCATCATCACGGACAGGACTATTCTAGCGAATAAGCCTGACATCGTGTTGTTGGACCGAGCACAGTTGCGGGTGTTTTTGGTGGATATCACTATTCCATATGACGAGAACCTTGTGAAAGCTGAGACGGAGAAGAAACGTAAGTATCTTGATCTGGCTCACGAGGTTTCCGCCATGTGGCATGTGGGGTCCACCGAAACCATCCCAATCGTCATATCTGCGAATGGGTTAATCCCAGCCAGCCTCGCTCACCATCTGAGGCGACTGGGGTTTCGTGGCAGTTCGCTCGCAGCCAGGATGCAGAAAGCGGTGTTGCTAGATTCGGCTAGGATAGTCCGCCGGTTTCTCAACCTGTCGCCCTGACCCCCGGCCGTCTGGTCTCCCCTGCCGGAATGTAATCCTCCGCCCGCTACAACTATTTATTTGTGTATTTTTGTGTGTAAGTCTATTTAATTCTATTTATTTACGTAAGTTTATTATACCTCTTTTGGCCTCATATATGTATTTATTTTGTAATAAAAATTCATAATAATAATAATAAATTATGATATACTCTTATCCTCTCTTACTCTTATAGAGCCTTACTGTCGAAGGAACAGGATCGACCTCTTTAAACTTTAAACGGTAACTCTAAAAACACTATCATTTTACTGAAAATTTCTTGATCGAATAACCAAATATCCACTACGTAACTTTTTGCTGTCCATCCTGGGAATAGAACTTAGCACCTAGAATTTTGAAATTGACTGTGATGGCAAACGAGACTCAATCCATATTTATAATACTACTAGCAGACTTGCCCGCGACTTCGTCTTTTGTTTGTTTGAGTTTTTTAAATTCCCACGGAAACTCTCTAATTTTTCGGGATTTTATATATGTCACCGTAAGATTGTAAAAATCGTTAGATTATAATCTGACTCGCGAAATTGTAAACTGTCGGCAGATTGTGAACCGTTCAATGTTCTGAGTGTCAATTTTTGAAATATTAATTGTATTCACGTTTTCTTGTATCTTTCTTGGAGGTTAGGTTAGGGTTCGACATAAATAATCAGGTACCCTGGGGCACTTAGGTTTTATCGGGTTAATATACCTAGCAGATAAAAACCGAAAAAATAACGCGTTAAAAACTTGTCATAACCTCACAAACTTTACCTCTTTATAATATTAGTATAGATAGATTCGAAAGTGTGTGTCTGTCTTTCCATCTATCTGCCTGTCTGCTACGCTTTAACGGCCCATCTTTTCAAACGATTTTGATGAAATTTGGTAGAGTTAGGTAATATCCTGGGAAAAGACAAAGGCTTATCCCGGAAAATAAAAAAGTTCTTCCGGGAATTAAAAAAAACTCAATCCACGTGGATGAAGTTCCGGGCATAATTTAGTTCTACTTGGAAATGGAAATATGTACGAAAAGAGATCGTGCTCATTCCCAGCGAATGCTTTTTACTTATTGAAGATGCCATCACGTAATCGAGCCAAACAATTTGGCAGGGGTACTGGAGCTCTAAAAAATAAGTAAAATTATTTGTCTCCACTCGAGACTGAATTCCGTTCGACAGGCTATTGGCAACAAGTCAGAGCCCCGCTTATATCCTTGTCGGAAATTAAAAAAGATCAAGTTGAAATACTTTCGGAAACATTATTTCCTAGTGCTCCTTCAGTGAATAAAATTGGTGGCTTCAAAGCCTAGTCTGCATATTTTTATCTTTAATTTTTCTTTGGCAAAGAATTGAGAATGAATTTGTTACGTTTTCGACATAGTTTATCCGAGTAACCAAGGAATGCAATCTCACCAGATGGTAAGTTATGATGGAGTGTAAGATAGTAGCGAGCTAACTTTTTTGGGTATTTCAGTTACATTAAACCTATACCCCACACTATCGAATCCCAGACGGCATCAAACCAGAACTACCGCTTGGCGGCACGTCTTTGCCAGTAGGGTGGTAACTAGCCAACCCGAAGCCTCCCACCAGGCCAGACCAGAGCAAATTCGGAAATTAGCAATATGACTATGATTGCTAAAAACCAGCTTTCAAGATCATTAACAATATTTAATAAACTACCAGATGGCATAAAAAAAATTGAAAATGATTCTACTTTTTACCGCAAGTTAAAGGACTTCTTAATACACAAATGCTATTACGATAAATGAATATCTTATAGAGTAATAAACCGCAAACCAACGCTATAAATCATAATATTTTGACATATTCCTAATTATACCTAATAACGCTTATATTATTATTTTTTGACATATTTTTCTTACTTGTTAATTCTTGTTCTTTTGTAATCGACATTGTGATGCATGGCTATTATTATTGTTTAAGGCATAGATTTATTGTGTTTTATTATCCATTGTTATCATTAAATTGTTTAAATTGTAGAGTAATTATCAAATTGTAATAAGTAAACGTTATTCCACGAAATAATTATTCAAAATAATTATTTTTTTCACTTGACTTCACCAATTAAGTAACTACGTTTGCATGACATAGTTATAGATTAATTTATTCGACATAGAAATTACATAGAAATAATATCATAGAAATAAAAATCATAATATTGAAGTACCCCTGTCACTCAAATTGCATATGCCCTAACGGAATGACATGCCAATTATTGTATTTTTCATGTTTTAAGCAAATAAATGAATCTGAATCTGAATGATAAATATTCGAATTGACATTGCCGAGGATGGTAACCAGGTCATCCTACTTACAAGGCCACAACGCTCACAACTGCGCTAGGGAGGACGTCTTCGTTCATAAAAAATGTTCTCATTGTGATCTTTTTCCGTGAAATGTTTCTAATCATGCACGGTTCATGAATATCGTGTGAGCGCGGAGTTCGTGGGGGCGTCATTACACCGGGATTATCCCGTCAGTTTGCGCACCGGCTTCGATATCGGGTTTCAATACGCCATCCATCGTTCTCGTTCGTAATTTAGATTAATTAAGTTTCACAGTATGCGTAATAATGGTGATTAGATTCAGCTGTTAAATAAATAAAATAGAATAGCTTTTATTTTTCCTTACACAGTTACATTTTTGTGCATAACACCTACACTACCTTGTTAACATTTTTAATTTTGAGTATTTCTTGTAGCAGTTTAAATTTCAATTTCAATAACAGATTCTATGAACTCCTACTACACCTACTCTTTTTTTTATCCACTACAACTTAACGCTTGACTGCGATCTCACTCGATGGTAAGTAATGATGCAGTCTAACGTGGTAGCGGGCTAACCTGTTAGGGGCATGCCAGTTATATTAAACCCATACCCCTAATCACTGAAAATCAGCCACTGATATCACTAAAGTTACTGAAAATCAGCGTTGGGACACCTGGCACCTCAGACGCAAGTCCTGATGGCATCGCCAGTTTTAAGTCTGAGAGGCCAGGAGTCCCAACACAAGCTGAGTGACTCACCTGTTGGTAGCGTTACGCTGCTGTACAAACTTACATTGTATAATATGTATGTAACTCATTTTTAATTTTGATTTATTTTGTGCATCTGTGTTTATTGCTGCCAATAAAGATTTTTCTATTCTATTCTATTCTAATCGATTTCTACACGACTCTGAGTTGCCATGACCACTCTGTCAAGAGTTTGTGACTGAGATTCGTATACTATACGATACATTAATTACTTTGCTTATCACTGACTCACTAATCCAGTGGCTGTCATAGCCTCCGACACCACAATTCATGCATGCCTCGGTCTAGTGGTTAGCATGTTTGACGGGATAACGCATGCAGATGACGAAGTTCATTTGATTAACCCAAAATAACAAGTACTTACAACAACAACAACCACAACAAAAAGTATCATCGCTTAAATCCCTATTTGTTTTAATATTGTAGACGTTTTGTTTTAGAATTAAAATCTTTATTTTATGGACGTTCACGTGATATAAAGCTGTTATTTTGAAATAATACTACTTCAAGCAATGTTAGTAACTCCCCTTATCAGTAGCAGAAAACTATAACGAAATACAGAATTTTATGTACAAATTTTTTAACTCAGTATCAAAAAAAGATCCTCGAAAGTCAGCCGAACGACCGAGCTGCGTCGGCATTAATTATGGAGTTCATACCGAGCGTGCCTACGCGTAATGTTACGGGATCATTTGCGTCACGTGATAGCTATAAGTATTGCTCCAGTCAAGGACTGACCTAATTAATGTTAGAGTAAACAAATATATATTCATGAAATAACTGGAAACGGATGTGAAAGGTAAAAAGGAGGTTAATTGCGTCATCTGGTTACAGAAGGGCAGGCCAATTTTTTGCGCGAAGGATCAGCCTGGCAGTCCAGCGCGGAAATGCAGCCGGCATTCATTCCACGCGGGAATGATTTATTTAGTAATTAGATAAGGCTAGCTAGCTAGCTTTAAGTTATATTGTACTAGCTATTACCGGAGGCTTCGCTCGCGTGGCTCAAGGGAACAATAATGTCCTCCCCACCGAATTTCAGCTATGGCGGCCAATCTTCAGATATACAGGTCATCTGCGCTGGAGATATTATGTTGCACAAGTGTGTGCACATACACAGGTACACTCTCTATTACCCTTACTAGCCAAATGGGATGCAAATTCCGACATGTCCGGAGTGAGATCAGACGCAAGACCGACGGCTTAACGAGCTCTCCGAGGCAGTGGAAGAATTTCTTGTCGGATAAAGCCAATACTAATGACCCAGGTTTCGAACCCGGGAGCTCGTCTCCCTTCGCAGTCGAACATGCTAACCGCTGAACCAACGATGCAGGTACTATGCATTTTTATACGACTGCCTGAAAAAAGCAGTATATTGTTTTCAGGGTTCATGTATGTATGTATGTATGTATCTATGTGAGTTTGTATATTCCACCATAACTTCTATTACGCCTGAACCGATTTTGATAAGTGAGGTACTTTTACTTTTACTTTTCTTTACGAATGTAGTGTATTTATATATAAGAAATTTTACGTTTGTGACATCGCGAGCATGTCGGTGACGCGTCTCCACAAGTTTACCCCCTACCAAAAAGTGTTCAACGCGGCTAAAGAAGGTTTCACTTAAAAAAAAAAAGATCGATGTCAACCACGAGACAACTTTGTTTTTGCACCATTACACAACCCATGGCAATAACGTATTTTATTGATGTCTAACATTCATTACATGACATAAATTGGATTGTTTACTCCTCAAAAATGTAGATTGGCCCCTTGCCAATAAGATGCTTGGCATCCGTTACTCCTCTAATAACGGGTACATTTCACATCCTGGCCCACGATAGGATTATAAAAATGTCAATAATATTCAAGGTAAAAATTTATAGCCGCGTTAGTTTTATTTGTTATTCCGATTCGGTTGCAGTTTTTAATTTATGCTGGTCATGATATCAGAATGGGTCATAAAGTAAATGGCTGAAAATATGGAACCTCAAAAGCACGCTAGCGAAACTAACTCATAGTACGTTCGGGTAGGACTAATTTGGTATAACTTATAAGATACCTGCGACTTCGTCCGCGTGTATTAAGTTAGTAAACTATTCCCGAAGGAACTCCTTAATATTCCGGTATAAGAAGGAGGTAGGCAAGTATTAAGTCACTCTTCAGGTCCTCAACTATATCCATGCAAAAAATCACGTCGATCCATTGATCTTTTGCAACGTGATTGAAGGTCAATCAAAACGGAAGATTCCCCCGCTCGTACATAAGTGGCGAAGTAAATGCAGTAACAAGTTATTAGAGCAATATTTGGCACGGAGTTCTATTATTATAGGAGATAGCTGCACTTTTGGTAACAATCGCCAGAAAGGCTGATTCTCGTCAGAATCCGTGGCGCAGCGTGCAGCGCTGTTGCCTAAGCGTGCGGAGATCCCGGGTTCAATCTCCGGCAAAAAATAAAAAAAATAATTCAGTATTAGGTGGGTGTAGGGCTTTCCACTGATGACAAATGCGAAAGTCTGCCCGCATGCGGATGGGCCTTTCGCTAGATATGGCCGCTCAAAGACGGTTTATGCTTACCAAAAATGAACCATACCTAGAAAGGCTGATTCTTGTACAGTATTAAAGTATGCGCAGTACCTATTTAAACAGTATAACAACTGACGCTATTCATCGGGCCTTTCACTAGATATCACCTCTCAAAGCAGTTAGAAAACAAGAATTAATGTTCATAACTTGCAGTGTAGCTATCTCTTAGTCTATATCTTGGAGCAATATCCAAGCTCAAGGGTTACACATTCGAGTCCCGTGTGGGCCAAACTTTAATTAAAGTTTTAATGAGCCGAGCTGCGCGTTTGTGTTTATAGACTGATGCTCGTGAAGAGGCGACGCAGTTTCATATTTTTGTGACGTTATCATTAGAAATGCCGTTATAGGGTTCCGTAACGAAGCAAAGATCAATTAAAGATTTGTATTGTAGGAATAGTAAGCAAACAAGCAGAAAAAAGAAAAAAACTAAACCTAGAAACCTGAGGCTCAATTGTCTAAGCAAATCGTAATCATTTGACAGTTCTTTTTTTTCATTACACAATCGGGGAGCATCGTTTGTCAAACGGATAATTCGACCTGTTTATGGAGTTAATAGATGCTTGCACATCAAAAAGCATGTATGAACTCCTTAAACAGTTCGAGAAATACTTTTAAATCTGTCTGCTGATCTACTGTTTTGTTCCAACTCAGTTTCCTCAAATGTAGCTTTTATATTGCGCAAAAGTCTATTACAAAAGTTGCGGTATCTTGTATACGTTAACTTAAGTATTGCGTTGTCTGGGTCTACTTTATGTTGTCTATGTAGTTTGTCACGGTGTCTCATACATTTAATAAGACCTGGCGTTATCCAAGGCTTTAAATTATATTTAGAACGGCTTAGTTTGACTATAAAAGTATGCTTATTTATCACGCCCATTAGTAAAGTCATAAATTGATTAATTGCTGTGTTTACATCGGAGCTGTTTGTAACATCAGTCCAGTCAATATTCATGCGATCATTTTTAATGGCATCTATGTTTCTTTTGTATCTTAAACGGGGTAACCGATTATTGTTTTTAACAGTTTTGAGAACCATGCCGCAGAGAGCAATACTATGATCAGTGATGTCAGAAGCGCATACGACACCAGTTACTAGACTACTAGTTTTAACCATAATGTGATCTAGACATGCGTCTCCTCTAGTTGGCAGCGTGATTGTAGGTATCAGGCCATACTCTGCATTTAAGCATAAGTATTGTGTACTTAATCCCACACTTGACGGTGAAATGTTAATGTTGATGTCGCTGCACAGGACTAAGTTAGTTTGGTCTTTAGCCGTGTGTAAAACATCGTCTAGAGATTCTAAAAATTCATTTGTATGTCGGACTGAAGGAGATCTATAAATGCCAAAAATTTTAATTAGATTACCTATTTTGACCTGTAAGCAGTCATAATTAGCTATGCCCGGTTCATGTACGGTCGCGTTATGCGAGTTCTCTATATATATAACTACGCCGCTGTTTTGGTTTCTTTTTGCGGTGGTTTTATGCGAGGTGTAACCAGGAATTTGAGGTATAATTGAGTGTTCATTTAACCAGCATTCACTTAAAATTATTACATCTATTTTTATTTTAAAACGTGTGAGGGTTGCGTAGAAATTATCAAAATTTTTGTCAATACTTCTTATGTTAAAGGTTAGTATCCTGAAATTTAGTTCTGGGTTCAATATATGTTCACAAAGCTCCGGCGCTGAAATAGAGTGACAATTTATTTGAAGATTGTCTAATTCAGCAGATATAGTATTTTGATCGCCTTTTAAAATTCATTTTAAGGTAAGCAAAGGTTCTTATCAATTGGCGATTACATATTGTCATATATATACATAATATTTTGTTCAGGATTATTACCTCTCATAATAAAACTGGATCAACAGGCTGCCTGTACTAATAATAATATGTCTCAATATAAATATCCATTCTACTTGAAGTACTATTTTTTATCACTTTTGGTTTAGGTGTAAGTTAAAAACAAACCTTGTAAATATCTAATAGGTAGGTACACAATATATTTAAACAGGTACCCTTAATAATCATTAGTGATTCCCTCTGACTCTCTGTGTTTCTCCCTCTCTCGCACATTTTCAATGATGTCTCAGAATACTCTTAATAAATGTGGTCAAACCACGTCATTAACAATCAAATTTGGGTCGTTTATGATATATATTTATTGTAATATTCGATGATGCCCGCGACTTGATTATTTTTTTTGTTTCCTGCGAGATTTAGAAAACCAAAGTAAATGCAGCCTATGTCCATCCCCGGGACACAAACTATCCCCGTACTAAATTTCATCAAAATCGACACAGAACAGACAGATACTCAAACTTTCGCATTTATAATATTACTTAGGTGCCTAGTTATTGATAGAAAAAAAGGTGACATGAATTAGAATTTTTGCTCGCCATTTTTGGTATCAAATACTAGGTACTTATATTATAGTAAAAATATTTCTAAAATGTCTGTAATTTAATTTAATAGTTTCTACTGCAACCGAACGTTAGCCCTCTTCCACTCAATCCTGAGGGAGGCTGATGGCCATCAGTGAATAGTAGCTCTTTCGTAAAAAGATATCTCATCCTACTCTGAAATATCTAACCTAATCCTTCGTTTTAATTCAACTCAAACCGAACTTCATTATTTCTTACAAAAACGTCTGTTGTGTTTTTACTATAAGCTGATTACGTAATAAGCCGATTAGCCTGAAAATACTCTGTCACGCTCCAAGAAGCGAAAAACATGCCATCCAATTATCAATCTTATTGCATTTAGAATAAGATTATAAATGCTACGTCAGGTCTAGCATACGAATTTTAAGTACTAAAAGAGAAGTGTTGCTACTTTGTGATAAGGTTCTGCGTAAAAGAACTTACAGCTACAAGTAATAACATGACTTGCATAAAATGGGTTGGTTGGAATTTAGTAAAAAAATATAACACTACGACATTATCCGCATAGGTTAAGGTTAGGGATACAAACTATCTTTACACCAAATTTGGTCAAAATCGGCTGAACTAACAGAAGCATTATTTATTTTGGAATAGAGACCGCCCGCGGTTTGGGACACAAAATCCGTCTCGCCTTTATCCTTGTCTACATTCTTCTCTTCATTATAAAGGGAACTTTTGAGCGAAACTTGCAGTTTTCTTGATCCAAAGGTTTTGGTTGGGCGTCGCTGAGTCAGTGAGCGTAGAAACCGATTAGGGGTTTAATATAACCCTACTTGTTTAATATATAAATTTATTGGGTGTTTCTTCTGTGTCAAAACTACTCTACGTAAATGTTATATATTTAATATGTCTTCAATTTGATTTCAAAATGGTCGCAACATAAAATTGTCTCCAAAATATATAGTTTTTTTTGTTATTTAATAAGTTTATTTCATTTTATTTCCCATTAGTGAAGTAAATACTACCCAACCGATACCCCTAACAGGTTAACCCATACCTACCCCTAATAATTGATGATGAAGTCTAAGATGCTAACCCGCTACCTAGCGGGTTAGTCTAGGAAACGGGGCGGTCTGTTGTATGGAGACCCCCACATTAAATCCTCAGTCGATGAAACTTGGCAGGGTTTTAGTATTGGATGATCCAAAACTTACACAAAAATATCCATCAAAAAAAACATCCAGAAGTTTGGTATTTATACCTAAAAAAGTAGAAAAAGCTTAATATTTTGAACTAAATAATTTCTCGTTCCAATTTGTTTTTACCAAACTAATTAATAGCCGTATAATGACGTACTCGATAAAAATCCAAAACTTTATTCAAACGAAACAATTTTTTTTAAAGAGGTTTCCTTTTTCTGTACATAATTTCCACAAAAAAATTGCTCATACTTTTTTTATTTTCACATGTCAATGCTATTTAGCATAACGTGTAAGAAAATGTGCATACCAGAATAAATTTATCTCACTTCAAACAAAAATTATTAATAACTGGGTATGGAAAATTTATCCATCCTATTTCTTTTCTTTATTATAAATAGGTAGTCAAATTTACACTCAAATCCTAAATATCCACGCAAAACACCGAATTAAACCGAACGTATGAAATCTAAACTGTGTTTACGCGTTAATGTATCTTAATCCTTCAACTATTGGATATAGTTTAGAGTGCGCAAGCGAAGCGAAATGTAAAAAAGTGAAATCACAATCATAATATTATTACTCCAGCGTGAATACTACGGGTGGATATGGTTGTCTTCTATAATGTTATATTGAACACTAGCGGTTCAATATAGCATTAAAAAGCATTCATCATGAATTACAACAAAGTGAGACCGCAGATAAGGGCTAACTTGTAGTGCAATTTCAATAAATCAAGGCTTTTCTCTATATAATACATGTAGAGATTATTACCAAGAAAACATTTTGCGATGATTTCTAGATTGCGCCTTTTTTTATAAAGCCCCAAAATGTTTTTTTTCGAAAATTAGAAGTTGAAAAGTCTGAACGCACAACCTGCGTCAGCATTCATTGCTGGGTTCAGAACGCGCGTGCCATCGCATAATGTGCTAGCATCGCTTCTACCGGCTGATCATAAAGGTAGAGACAGACTCGCGTAATGAAACGTCTGGTATACCTTTTCGTATAAACTGTATTCCTTTTCTCAACGACTGCGTACGTAAATATTATTCTTTTTTATCAACTACAAGTCTGCCCTTGACTGCGATCTCACCTGACGGTAAGTGACGTCTAAGATGGCAGCGGGCTGACCTGTTAGGGGTATGGCAGTTATATTAAAGCCATACCGCTAATCGGTTTCTATTTCGGCATCGTACCGGAATGCTTAATTGCTTGGTGGCACGTCTTCGTCGGTAGGGTGGTAACTAGCCACTGTCGAAGCCCCCCACCAGGCTAACGTTGTTTCAAGTATACAGAGACAAAGAGAGTCTCTGTCGGTCTCTCCTTAGCTGAAAAAAACTGACCATCTCTCTGTCTCTATCTGTCTATTTGTAACCATTTTTCTGTATGCGTCGTAACGCAGTTTATTATGTTGGTACTTACCCCTAATCCGTTTCTACGCGCTGTTGTGCGGCAACGCTAAATTCGCTTGTTTCTTCGCAGTTCAAAGCAGCAACACTAATTAAATATTGTTATTATATAATACCAGCACAGACTTGCAGTCAAGCGACGTAGCGTTCCGGTACGATGTCGCGTAGAAACCGTTTAGCGGTACATATCGGTCCTACAAAGAGTCATGTATCCGAAAGTAACTTTTGGTAAAACTGGCTACACCAATTTGCTTGAATTGTTGCAAGTTATGGCGAGAAGAGTAGAATTAGCGGCGTGATGAGCGTCTGCTAATGGACCGTGATAAGGTCGAAAGTAGAATGGCTCCTCGAACGCCGCTTTTCGGTCTCGTTCAGGAGACCGGTAAAAACAAACTTATGATCATTATATTATGAGAGCACTCATGCAGTGGCGTTGTCACGCGCAATTAGCTTGTTAATAAAACGACGCTACGGGCGCTTCCTCACAAAATGAATAACTGCTGCTTACGTTCATTACCTCAAAATCATAAAGTTGAGCATCCCACCACCACCACTACAGCCCATTAACGTCCCACTGATAGGCACAGATCTCAACTCTCATAGGAGAGAGAGAATTAGAGCTTAGACCTCCACGCTGCTCCAATGAGGGTTTAACGACTATTAAGTACCATGTTAGTGATAATAGCCGGGACCGACGGCTTATCTTGTTTTCCGAGGCACGGGACTGAAATACCACCAACTTTCTAACTCCGGGCTAGTTCTGAGAATTTCTAGTCTGAAAAACCAAACATTTTATTATAGCCTGACCCGGACTCAAACCCGGGACCTAGTCAGCCGTTGTCGAACATGCTAACCACTAGTCCAACGTGGTAGTTGTAACGATGAAAGCTGAGCATACGTTGATTAATGAAATAGAAGCTACTCCCTCATACTATCGTAGTGTAATAATAACTTGTATTCTGTGGCGTTACTATCAGTGCATATCCGGCCATCGGCTTTGCATAGTTTAGTTTCCCGTCCATTTGTTATCACATATTTATTCAACTTTAAAACGGTACAAGAGCACGGTAATAAGGCATCTGCCGCTATTTTTAACAGTCTCATCAAATACCTATAAAGAGCTGTGCAAAATGGAATAATCTAATGAAAAAAATATTAATGGAAATCCTTGCAAAGTATAACTTAATTTCCAAGTTGAACGCGCTATAAAGGAGTAAATAAAATTTTATATTTTTCGAGGGTGCTCACTTTGATGTTGGTTTAAGATATAAAACTTGAACGGCTTTCGAACTGGCTCCTATTTCACAAAAGGAACCCTTAACTGAGGATTTGATCAATTAAATCTTAATGCCTAAGGCGTTTTTACTAAGGCATTTTCTTTATTTCGACAAGCAAATTCCGAGTAAGACTTCCTCGTTGTTTTTCAATAGGAGCGATTGTGATCAATTTTTTAAAGTTATGAATCGTCTGAATAAGAATCACAAAGGCGTTTTTAATCCCAATGTCTGCTAAAGATAAGGCAAAAAGAGATTTCCAAATAATGTTGGAGATTAGACAAAATGGAAACCTAAACAAAAAAGTTGCGAGGAAAATATAAATGTTGTTATCATGACGTGGTATCAAGAAGGTAGGGTGGAGGAAGGGAACGAATTGAGAAAGGATATAAAGAGGCTGGATATAGAAAGGGAAAACGCAAGTGTGATGATGCAGCCTATATAGCCTTTTAGTGGTTTACTCTTTTCTAGAAAATAGACCGTACTAATATCATAGTTGACAGGGAAAATTTATGGGTACTTCATATTCGAACAGTGTGCAATGTATTTAAAGCATATTATATAAATTAGTAATCGAGGTGAATAGGTGCGTATGTTTCCATATAATTTTGACGTATGGGGATGCCTATCCGGTCCGATAATAGAACTGCGAGGGGGAAATATGTCGAATATGATTCATATAGATTTTTTTAATGTTTTAAATTGCGATCTAATCAGATGGTAAGTGATGATGCAGTCTAAGATGGTAGCGGGCTAACCTGTTACGGGCATGCCATGCTCCTAATCGATTTCTACGACATCGTACCGGAAAGCTTGGCGGCACGTCTTAGCCGGAAGCCTGCCTCCCAGCAGGCCAGACCAGGAAACATTCAGAAATTATTAATTCCCAAATTGACCCTATCGAGAATCGAACCCGGGACCTCCGCACATTCAGATAACAGCGCTCAACGCTGCGCTAGGGAGGTCGTCGAATAACTTAGTAAGTTACCGAATTATTCGAGAACAGGTCCAAATACCGTGTGAACGTTGAGGTCGTGAGGTGTCATTACAGTCGGATAATCCCACCAGTTCGCACCAGGCTTCGCTATCGGGTTTCAATACGCTATCGATTTGTTGTGCGCCGTAATATAGATTAATTGGGTGCAATGCAGAGCTCTGACGTACGTTGGACGTATAATGTGTGATCTTAAGTTGTTTATTAGCTTTTGTTCACGTGAAATTTGGGTCAAGCTCTAATTCGTGATCAACAACATGGAACAATGTTTGTACAATACTAGGGCCCACGTGCAACTTCGATACAGTTTAAATTTTGAAACATGGGATTGCGTGAGGACTATTCATACGGCAGACTAAAAACAGACTAAGTAGGTGTAAAACAATATCATACAGGTATTCTGTCTATCTATGTATACTAGAGATAGAGACAAAGTTTATCGCTTTTTTGTCACGTAAAATTTTCTAGCCTAGGCCTCGCGTTTTATCCTGCCAGAAAGAACTAAACTGAAAAGATATAATATGCCAAAAATTATCATTAAAATCTGAATATTCAAATAAACGAAAGAAACAAAAAAAAACCGACAACTTTTTAGTGTAAGTACTTACCTACCCGCTATTAAGCATAAATATAAAAAGTTTCTTTTAAATATTCAATATCAATAAATACCTTTATATTTTACTTTTTTATTATTACTTAGATTTTACACTATATCCAGTGAGAGCGTACTATTTTATTGTTATTAAGATTTCTAATAAATAATTTTAAGATTTTTTTTTTTTTTAAGAATACTTTAAGCTGTGTACATAATCATTATTATAATTTTTTTTTTTCTAGTTTAGTTATACTCAAGTCATAAGTTTAATTTATTATTCACAATTTACTAGTATTTACAAAACCTATTTTTGATTCAGTTTTCTCAGATTTTCTTTTTACACCAACATAAGATAATACATACTCTGCCTAAAATATAAAGGCTATATCATTGACGTTCGCATCGAAAGGCGGTCACTGAAAATCAGCGTTGGGACACCTGGCACCTCAGATGCGAGTCCTGACGGCATCGCCAGTTTTAAGTCTGAGAGGCCAGGAGCCCCTACACAAGCTGAGTGACTCACCTGTTGGTAGCGTTACACTGCTGTACAAACTTACATTTTATAATATGTATGTAACTCATTTTTAATTTTGATTTATTTTGTGCATCTGTGTTTATTGCTGCCAATAAAGATTTTTCTATTCTATTCTATTCTATTCTATTCTATTGTAAAACTGTTTGTTTAATTTTTTTTAAATGTTTAAATTTTAAAATAAATTAATTGCTGCTTCCGAAAAAAGAAATTAAATAATCAGCAATAATATACAAAATACTGGCAATTCAAATAACTGTAACTACTCGTACAATAAAATAAAAGTGACTTTCATTACCATTTGCACATTCTGTTTTCCTTACCTCTAACTCCGAGCATTGTCCCAGAGCGACCTATAAAAGTTAATTTCAGGCGATGTTACCGAAAAAAAAAACACGTGGAACAACTGTGGAAACACTGCTCTGTGGTCAGCCAAAATTAAATGGTCAGCGAAAAAATGGGGGCCAATAATTAAATGAAGAATGAAAAAAGTTTACCAGTATCCCCATGCGGTCGATATGAATACGTGGCTCACACGGATAAATTAAAAACTTCTTTTTTATTTTATTAATAAAGATATACTTTTTTATTAATTACAAACTTACCGCATTGGTGCATTGAATTTCTGTTTGATTTCAACAGAGGGTCTAGGACCTGTATTATTGAACCAACATCGACCTAAGAACAGTTTTTCAAGTCAATCAAAGCGTGGGCTTTGATCTTAGCCGATGTAAGTTTATTATTAGACTAGATGATGCCCGTGACTTCAAACTCAAACTCAATTTAGTTAGGACATACAGTTGTCTCTTATGTTACGTCATGTTTTGACTCTACCGCCGGTTCGGAAAGCAATTCTGCTGAGAAGAGCCGACAAGAAACTCAGCATTTGCTATTTTAAAAAAACACGATATAACAATACGTAGGTATATAAATTAAATAAAGTACATAGTTTAAGTTATTTAACTATCCTGTGGGGGCTGGACCCAAATTCGATTACTTCCATACAATTTTATCAGTAAGAAATGATGATGCTTGAGAACCTGATCTTAGTTGATGTCGGTTTATTAATAAACTAGGTGATGCACACGAATTCATCCGCGTAGATTAAGATTTTTAATCCCCGGGTTTTTTTGTTTATTTGTTTGTTTATTGATATACCAACAGATATTGCACAAACAATTAATAATCTTAAAATAATATAATAATGTCTAGTTCTAATGCAATACTTAATTATAGGCATATACAGCATTAAAGATTATCCGGTCAATATACATTTTTTTTAAAAATATTTATGTACAAAAACAAATAATATTAAAACAAAGTTAAGGAATGAATAATATTATTATACAGTTAATTTAAATTAAATTAATAAATTAGGTACAATAAAATTAAATTATGTAATTACAATTAAATTAGATCTTATTATACAACACAGATAATTTAAAGATTGATTGAATTAAATAAAAAATTAAAAACATTTCATCCATAAAGTTACCGTTACAGTCAATTTATTACATCGAATAAAGTTTCTTCTTAAAGCTAGATAAAGTGTCGTGAAAAATATCAATGTCAAGGTCGGTCAAATTGTTATAATAATTAATAAATCGACTAATTGGGGAGTATTTCCCAAGATTACTTTTGGAAAAGCTTGGTTTATAGGTGTTTTTTAGGGGAAATCTGGGAGGACGGCGAGGAACATGTTAATCTGGTTCAACAAGTCGGGAGAATCTAAAGTGCAGTGGACAATTTTATACAATGCTGTTAGATCAGCCAAGGTTGTTTTACTAAAATTATTTAATTATAATATTAGTGTGGCCATGGATACGGGCCTAAATTTCTGACTTCTGAGTTCAGTGTAGTTCGCTGGCATTCAAAACTAGGCAGGCAAAACTGTTCGCAAACACTATCGTCTATTGGACTTCTAAGGGTAAGAAGAATTTTATTTTGAAGTAAGTTAAATGAGAGAATTAATACCCTTCCAAGCAACAAAAGGGTGTAGCGGATTTTAAACCTTTCTTTATGAGTTGTTTCAACAACGTTTTATTTGATGTTCATCGTAATTCCCCGGTTTTAGGTTTACTTAGAACAAAATTAAGGGATTGAGATGTTCGGTAGAACGAATACATTAAACAACAAACACTTTGTAGCTAGGTATCGGTGTTATTTTATTGTTAGAAGAGTTTTCACTGTATACGTTCCGATATCGTACTCTATCGATTGACGATTACGACGATGACCTAATCCCATTGATTAATTAGCATTGCCAAAAACTTAACCTGTAGCTGAAGCTTAAGAGTATGCGATTTTGTCCAAAGCCATCCGAGTCTGGGATAAAAACTATCCCTGTCATAAATTTCATCAAAGTTAGTCAAACTGATAGGCCATGAAAAGGTTACTGACCGACAGACACGATCTACCTCTATGTAGGGTTAACGTTACTTGACTATCGCCATCGACTCTCATAATTATGTTTTGTCACAACTTAAACCACTTGTTCCTTGTGGATTCATAGGAATCAATCCAGTTTTCACGCAGATACAGCTGTATAGCAAGAGCAAGTACAAAATGAACATGGAAGAGATCGTTTACATTCAGCGTGTAACCGCGTAGGTGTTTCAGGAAACCGATGCTACGTTTTCGTTACCAGTACGTTTAGTCTAAGTTTTTACATTGCGAATTCGATTGAACGTAAACGTTCGATCACATATGCGTCATTGTATAATAAGCCATAACTGTGTACCTAGATGCTCAATTTCGTGTATGCATTCACAGCTTACGCTCCACACGATACGTTTCGAAATTAAAATCGGTTGTACTGAAATTGTGACTTTAAATTTTACTTTGACGTTTAATGTGATAGGACGCTCAATACGATTGATCAAATTTGCAATGTAATAACTTAGACTAAGCGTACAGGCGTGTTGGCTGCGAGCCAAGTGGCCCAATCTTCCTATTCCGGCTCCTCGAACGATTATAGCGTTTTAAACGGCATGTTTAAAACTTTAGAAGCTACTTATGTATTTTATACATAAGTAGTAATACTTAACTATTTGCACACATTCTATGGTAGAATATGTAAGGGAAATATTATTTTTATTTCCTGTATCTGTACTTATATTACTGCAAATAAAATATTGTTTATTTTATTTATTATGTATTTTGATTTTTTTATATTTTTTTCTAGCTTGTGCCCGCTATTTTGATCAAATTACTCGTGAAATCAAACAAAAATTCTTTGGATGCCAACTTCATAAAACCTACTTAGATACCATTTCAGCCTTATCCGTCCAGTGGTTTGAGCTGTGCGTTAGTAGGTTTATTTTACAGATATTTTACCAATTACAAGAAAAGAAGAAATTATGAAGGAAGAGTCCAAGAGTAGTAAACACTCGTCTTTATGATAATATCCACCACCACCACCACTACAGCCTATTAACGTCCCACTGCTGGGCTCAGGCCTCCACTCTCATAGGAGAGAGGGAATTAGAGCTTAGACCCACCACGCTGCCCCAATGCGGGTTGGCGGGCTTTAACGACTATTATCATGTTAGTGATAATAACCGGGACCGACGGCTTAACATGCTCTCCGAGGCACGGGGGCGAAACACACGCGAGAAGAGAGATAAATGTGTCACAAGCCAACGCTTGGGCTGATCGTGCCTCTGTATCGCTTGTTCCGCGCTCAAACTGGCACGCTCAGACTCAGGTGGAACGAGACTCTTTTTCGTGCGTGCAACCGGTGTTCACCGATTTATAAGACGTTATCACATCAAGAAAACAAAACATTTTATTTTGGCAACTTGATTTTTTTATCTTTAAAAGCACTCATACAATTCGAAAAAAAATCTTAGACGTTTTTGCCGGTTGTAAAGTATTACCAAACCTCTTTAAAAATATTTTATTAAAATACAGCCAGCTCTCCGACTAATCGCGTCGCCGTCGTTAACTTTGTGCCCGTACACTCAAGGTCTAGGGTCGTAGGTCGAGATGCACGGTGCGGCACGTAGCAACAAATATTATTTGTATGAGTTTGTATGGGGCCGCATCGCGCAATGCATCTCAAAACCGCGTCGCTCAAGTGAGCCCAGCTCCATAAAACCTCATACAAAGAATACTTACCTTATTTAATATAGGGCTAGCACCCAAACCAAAAATAGGGCAGTAGAATGAGAAGGTCTCAGGCCATAAGTCTTGTGGCCCTGGCATATCACACGGACGGATTGGTATGAGATCATCTTAACGAATTTTCCGTCCTTAATTTATTCCTTAGATAATACCGAATATTAAGGCTGCGATAAATAAATAGATCCAGAGGTATTATACAAATTTTAATTTTCTCTTCAGTAATTATGATTCTGAAAATACCTTTTCACGGAACGACCTTTTGAGTGAATAATTACGCAAATGACCTCGCCCTTAGATTTTAATTGTTCGGGTTAATAATAAGATTCGGCTCCTTATCTTTTGGACTTATTAAAATGGGAAGTTATGACTTTAATATGTGGTAATTTGATTTTCTGATGTAGTTTTGAATATATGAGATGTTTTTGTTTAGCGTTTTGGACGCGTGTAATATGTACTCAGTTCGAAGTTTGAACGAAACATTTTCATATTAACTGCAGCACAATGTAGTAGCAACTCCTCAATAAATCGATGTAGTTTGTATACTCATTGATTTGGAAGAAAGATGCTTTGAAAATGTAAGTAGGTAGGTTAACTCGTAAGATTAAATATTAAGACTTCACTGAATAAAGACGTCTTCACCAACGTCTTCGTCAACGTCACACTGTCATTTTCAGTATTAGAGCTTAAGTATTATTGCTTTAAGCGTTGGTAGTGTGGCCACAGATCTCATCTGTCAAGGGCTAACTTAAAGTAGCAATCTGCCTCGTCGGTTTAGTGGTTAGCATGGTCCACTGCGGATGGCGAAGTCCTTAGTCTGATCCTGTTTTTTCTCACTAGCCCGCAATTTGGAAGTTGGCGGTATTTAAACCTTCACTTCATAAATAAACATAAGCAATCCTTCAAAATTTTCACTACCTCACTTTTACTAGAATTTAAAGGGTTCAATACCACTTCCAAATTTGAAACTAATTGTTATAGCCAATGCCGAAAAACCCGAGCGAAACTCAATCAAGATTGTTCAGGCAGTACAATAACCTATTCTCGATTCAGCGTCCATTCTTGCCCTTCATTATTTGAATCCCGAACAGTCCCGACAATAGCCGAACGTTTCCGCTTATGCGAGGGCCTATTACATGAAAATACGGGTTTTCATTTCATCCAGAAAGGGCACAGTATCGCATCTGTTACTGAGTCTATTCTAAGAGATTTTATTGCTCACTCCGTAATTGGATGGGTAATCTAAATTAGTGCCTACTCTTACAGGGTTCAGGGGATGATATCATTATAAAGACCAAAACTACTAGAAAATTAAATGTAAACATTCCTCTAGCCACTTAGAATTGGGTCGTTCAACGCTGCACTTTCTAGTACGAGGCTGCCTTTAAAGCACCTCCTTTTACTACTTTTTATCCCGGAAATTAAAGATTTCCCACGGGAACCAAAAAACTTAAATCCACGCGGACGAAGTCACGGGCATCAGCTTGTAAAATATCAGAAGTAATTGTATTACTTAACTACGGTATCTTAAAATCAATGCTCGAGGATGTCGAGGTTTCTAATACGCTTTTCTCGAAAAGAGCTCCAAACCCAGCTGGTTTAAATTTTAAACCCGTTTTACAAGTCATCTCAAACTAATAAAAACTATCAGAGTAAGTGCAACTCATTTGCCATCTTGTCAATTCAATCATACCTACTGATTATTCAGTCCCTAAAAATCCATGAGATAAGTTTTAATCTATTAAAAAGAAGGCCGTCGAAAATACTGCTCTCAGTCTAGCTCTGAGAGCGTGAAATTCCGTCGCTAGCATCATCCGGCAACTGGGGTAAAAGTCAAACTTTCCGACTTTCTTGTTTGTCACTTCCAGCCTTAAGTTTCTCAGACTTGATTCCACGATAAATTCTTTTTCGAACTTGCGCCTTTTTATCACGTACGAACTTTTCCTGCAGCTAAGCTCATAAAAAAACGGGAATAGATTTTTCCTCAAACAAATTATTGCTTATTTTGTACTAATAAACAGTATTATGTACAAGTTGTATGAATTTAATTACTGGGAAAAATAACTTAGTTTGTCTTCTTCATTTAATTTTTTTTGCACAACAAACAAGTACTGAAACAGTCTTCTTCTTATTCGTAGATGGTAATATTCAACGCAATTTAGTAATGTCTATCTCATGGGTAATCTACCATATACTTTGACGCCTTCAACGACTTTTTAAACCACGGTACGTACAATTGAAAACTTACTTCATGTTATTAATTTTGATAGTTTATGTTTGGATGTTGATTATTCCTAAACCGATTTGTCTGTTAAGAATGGAGATAACTCATACTCCGATTTAACACATAACTAGATAAAATTAATACCAGAAAATTAGAGACTTCTCGCGTTCCGATATAATGCCGTGTAGAATCAGTTTAGGGGATTAGATTTAATATGCCCTGGCATACCCCAAACTGGTAAGCCGCTACTGGCATAGAGTGCAGTATAACTGAGAACCAGGTGGAATCGCAGTCAAGGGCTAACTTGTAGTGGATAGAAAAAGATCTATTTTAGTATTCGTAGCAAAGATTAATACCGATAGCCATAGTCGCCGGCGTCGTGTAAATTACAAGCACAAACAAACAGAGTCGACCGCCAGCAAACTGTGTGACTTTGAATTAGTGGGGCTAACAGACTGGAGGACCAATATAGCCGGCGGATATTTATTGTCCTGCCGTGAAATTACAATAGCCTCTACACCTGACCTATATCTACTTTGCTCGACCGAAACGAAACGAAACGGTTTTACTCTACGTTTCTGATGCGAACCGTTATGGTGTAGAATGCCCTTCCAGCGCATGTATTTCCTGCTACGTATAACTTAAGTTACTTCAATGAATAGGCACCTTCTAGGACCTGGACCTCATCATTCATTTGTATTTAGCATTATTGTCGCCAAGCGAAAGGCTATTCTGAAATTAAAAAAGACTTTACTACAGCCACGTAACTTTTGCTTAACGCAAGTACAGACCGGATGAGGCAAAACGTATGCGCGAAACGTTCCTGGTGGAGAGGAAAGGCATGCAGTCCTGTCACGCTAGTACAACTAATCAGAGTAAGTACAATTCCGCAAGAAAGTATCGTTTATACGTCACTTTCGCCGAAAATGGCTGCCAAACCTAACAGCTGGTTTCAGGCCGCCATCTCTTGTTCAGTTGTACTAAAATACGGAGTACCTACCGAGTAATTGCTTTATTAAGTAGTATAAATAATTAAAATCTCTTTTTAGGTACTACATAAAAATGAAAAGATGATAAAATCCAAAAATTGCCGACTCATTTTGAAAAATAAATTCAAAACTAATATTCACGTGCGTTCAGACTGAAAACACACTAGAGACAGAATTTTTCAAAACGTCAGCGGCCGTGTTGAAGGGATACAACGTGTTGTTCGGTTGCACCAGTGTGTTCTCCATGGCAAAACTTTTTGTTCGTATTTATTATGTTCGTGCTAGCTTAATTTTGTCTTTTCAGTAATTTTGTCTTACGCGCAAAAAAAATGCTTTATAATAACACGCATAATGTTAAACGCGCATTAATTTTAACATTTTTTTTACTCTTACTCTTCTAATGTTTGCAATGATATATTTTTGCAAGATTTGCAAGTGCAATTCAGTGTATCTGATGCGATAAATTTTAAAGTTTTAGGCTGTTACTTAAAGCTAAAATTCTTGCACTAAATACCTACCAAGAATATTTTAAGCGATGAATAACTGCGAGCCAGGCGCTCTTATTTCGAAATTAATTAAAACTAAAAATTGCTGGCTGTCTTTTAAAGCGCTTAACTTTATGAATTATTCCAACTTGAAATTGCGGACCAAGAAAAAGGTATTACGGGGTTATAATATAATTAATTAGCTTATCATTCGTGTTAAGATAAGATTAAAAAGTTGCGACAGCATTTTGTGGTTACTCGTAAAATATCTTACTCAACTACTGACGAAGTATGATGTTTGCAGTAGAGTCTGTAGACTACAGATAGTGGCGTGCACAAATGTCGAAGCCAGTGTAGGCAATAGGCATTATATTAGGTAGATACCTATTTTTCAGACAGAGCATAGTTTAAATAAGCATAGAGCTTTTTTAACTAGGGTAAGCAGTGCTTTTATGCATCTATGTCGTGCACTAGTACAGACTACCATACTCCTAGATTATTTTATGAATAGAGTGTTCCTTCACATCCATACTAATATTAATATGATAAATGCGATAGTGTGCCTGTCGATCTGTCTTTCTAACTGTTACGCTTTAATGACCCATCTTTTTAACTGATTTTGGTGAAATTTTTATAGAGGTAGGTTACATCCCGGGCAAGCACATTGGCTACTTTTTATCTCGGAAAATTATGGAGTTCCCCCAAGAATTCTAAAAACCCTAACCCACGTGAACAAAGTCGCGGGCATCGTCTTTTAAATGAATCAAATATCGTTATCTTAATATCAAGGCTGTTGAAATTGTAGACTTCACTTCTTCAAGCTGAGGCAACTCCCTATTCAGTTCGGTCACGTAGTCATAATAATAAGTATTTTCGAAGGGTAATAATTACTATTTGTCAGTTCATTGAAAGTCTTTCCGGGCACTATATAATTAGAGTATATAGATAATAGATAATATATATATATATATACTATCTAGATATTATTATCTAGATATAATTTTTTATGTCGTTAAATCTGGTGAATAGTTTTTATTCATGTACTTATAAAATATGTACTCCTGACCGAATTTTGCCCACCGCGGTGGTAGGTTATCTTCACATAACTTAGACACACAAACACTACAATAGTAGTGATGCAGTCTAATGTGGAACGAGCTCGCTTAGAAGATGCCTATTCACTCTTGATTTGCATATGCCCTAAGCGTCCTCAAGGCGAATGCAAACTTCGAGACAGCGCTATCTGCTGACTACGCATATGCTAACTCATATCTTCAGTACGGTATTATACTTTGGGGCCAAAGTACGGACGTGGAAGACCTATTCATTGCCCAGAAAAACTGCGTACGAATATTAGTTAACATTAGGCAAAGAGGAGACCACATTTTATAGAAAAAAAATCCTGACACTAACATCTATATACTTATTGGAGACAGTCCTGTTTGTAAGGAAACACATACATCTATATAAAACATTAGAAAGTACATATTATAACCGAATCCCACGAAATCAACATAAACATAATCTAGCTCTTCCGCGTTATACTCTAGGAATATCAAGCCGTAGTAGTCGGTACTTTAGATCAATTAATATTTACAATAAACTCCCTAATACTATAAAAGAAGAAAACAAAGAGGCTACCTTTAGAAGAAAATTGAGACATTGGTGAATACAAAAATGTTTTTATAACATTCAAGAATTTCTGACTACATAGACCTCAAAAGCACGATAAATGTATTTAAAATAAATTGTGTATTAAAACTTATTATTATTCAAATATTTTAATTTTATTGTAATAACTTATTTAATATTACTTTAGCCATTGACTACGATTTCTAGATTTAATTACTTGACGACACTATTTAATTGTCTAATATTTGTAATAGATTTGAATATAGTGTAATTAATTGAACATTTGCAATGCCCTGACAGGGCCTCATGCCAATGTACTTGTATGTAGTGTAACTATACGTACCACTCAGTTCATAAAAAAAAATATATTTATATTTGATAGCATAAATTATAAAACAATAGTAAAACATATTAAATTAATAATAAAATAAAAATAGAATTATAGTATAATTGATCTAGATGAGGAACTATCTTGGACGATATCTACTACTATCTCTATATCTAGAGAAGGTGATTTTCATATTGTAACTAACCTGACGGGGTTCCTAAGAATCTACAACTTACTCTACCAATAAAATTCAATATTTCTTTAGAATGGCACGTGAATCATCTAGCATAAAGACCCTCATATATTGTTGCGTCCATAAAAAACCAAGATCTTTTAAAGTTTCAGAAGCATCGAGTTCAATCAACCCAACGACTTGATTATATACCAATTTAGATAAAATTTAGCTTACATATGACTGGCTTTAGAAGCGCGTTCGAGTTATAGAAAATTTATAAAACGCGTTCAAGCATTGATCTATATCAATGCATAAATTCAGTTCGAGGTTATATGAAATGCTGACTTTTGGTATTCTATGAGACTTATTAATCCACGTGCCATTCTAAAGAAATATTGAATTTTATAGGAAGAGTAAGGTGTAGATTCTTAGGGACCCCGTCAGGTTAATTACAGTAGACATGAATGCAAATAAATGAAATAAATAAATAAATAAAAGATTTTAAGATGCCAGTTCTACAAACCATATGAAAGTGTGTTTGCTCGTTTTTTTGTTGTTTGGTCCTTTAATCAAGCCGCAGCGGAGCAACAGATCGAGACGATTGCGTGAAATTAGACAAAAACCTTGTGAGTGGCTTAGACTATTTTTTATCCCGGAAAATTAAAAAGTTCTCACGATATTCTGTAGAACCGATGGAAACACATAAGTAAAATATCAACGCGGACATCATTTAGTTCCGTAATAAAATCACTTCTTTCATAATTTTTATTCGTATAATCGAATTGAATTTTAATAACGTCACATTAGAATATGTTCTACTCACATCAGATATCGCTCGCGGCGCCCTCTGCATATATTTTCCGGCTTTGATCATTCCCTGGGCGTGATCTTACATACGTTTGAAAACTTTTGCAGTATTCGAACCACATTATAATATTCTGATAATACGTATATATAAGTGGTATTAGCTGGTGGTTAAGACTTCAGTTTTTTATTCGCACTGAGACTCTGAGCTGCCTGAAGATGTCTTCAAACAACCTGCTCTTGCCTGGATCCGAGATATGTTTGCTAACAATGGGCCTGATAAGAAGCCTCAGGGTCACTCAAAGGCAATGGAGAAAGGTATCCTCGGAATATGCCTGCCTCATCCAATTAGGAATGAGGAGATCCGTTTAGGAGAACCAGAGATACCAATACCTATAGCTCATCGATTCACGAAGTTAAGTAGCTGTGTGCGGGGCCCATCCATCTATTGCCTATTCTGTGCCAATATTATTTGCTACGCTTTCACAGCCTATATTTTTGATGTATCCCGGCGCCTTGACATAGATATAGATATGTCACCGTAAGATTGTAAAAACCGTTAGATTATAATCTAACAAGCGAAATTGTAAACTGTCGAAAGATTGTAAACCGTTCAATGTTCTGAGTGTCAATTTTTGAAATATTCATTGTATTTACAATTTACCGAAAAATAATGCGTTAAATTGTAATCTTTGGACAGTTTGCAATTTCGCGAGTTACTTTATAATCTAACGGTTTTTATAATCTTACGGTGACAGATATATAGTTACTACATTTTATCCCGGAAAATTATGGAATTCCCGCAAAAATAAAAATTTTATCCATGGCAATCATCTAGTGTATACAAAAATCAATTGCTGTTCGTTTGTCTCGCTAAAATTCGAGAACGGCTGGGCTGATTTAGACGGAATTTTTTATGTGTGTTTGAGTGGGTGCAGGGCTGGTTTGTATTCATAATTGGACCCGGTAGGGGGCGCTGCAGACGGGTTCTAGGTTCAGGGCAGGACAACGTCTGCCGGGCCCACTAGTATATTATAATAAAATAGAAAAGAATTCTGCAAAATTACTGACCCGGTGAAAAATACCTCGACTCTGCAGTTATGCGGTGCTTGGTTTAGGTCAATTTAGAAACATCGTTTCTTAAATCAATCGCCATCTCAATCCGGGTTATTTGCGTGGTGGCCGTTCAAGAATCATAAAATTCAATTATTCCATTTACACAATCGTAAAAGCGTATAAACTTCCATTAAAGCGTTGTAATCGTAAAACACTTTCTATTAGCAAACAAAGCTCAGCGCTGAACCCGCTGTTGGAGACAGCCGGCCCACAAGTCGTTAAGTTTACAATAAATGGTATTGCTGCCACGCATATTTTCTAGTTGTTCGTACTATTTTAAACTACATTTCTTGCATTAAATTTCCCTAGATGAATTTATTTATTCATTCCCGTGGGATGTACGGATCCTTTTTATTTTTCTTGGTCTACAAGTAGGCTATGATGCATGCTATCCCTGTACCAGTTTTCATCAACCGGTAAAACGGATTGACAGACTTTCGCATTATTTTATGACAGTAGTATGAATTAGCATGTAGATTTTTGAGATTGCCTTTCCGGCGCAGTGGTGAGCTTATTATTAGTCTTATAACGTAAGAGTTTTGAGAAGTTTGATACCTGGCAATCGTATATTAGAAATTTCTAGTGGGAGATCTTAGGTGCGATTCCCGGAAGGGCACAAAATTAGGAATTGACAGTAACTACAAAAAAGTCTCAGGTTTTGTCTTGAAGGACCACCGGCAAAGCCGTGTACCAGAAAACGATTTAGGTACCGATACGATATCGTGTAGAAATCAATGTGTAAAAAATAAAAAAAGGTAGAAATAAAATCCATACTATTATAATATTAATAATAATAATAATAATGCGAAAGTGTGTCTATCCGTCTATCGGTGCGTCTGACTATCGATCTGTCAGATACGCTTTCAACCAATTTTGATTTTGATATTGAGATAGCAAAAAAATACTAACTGACCCGGACAAAGAAAAAAAACCCAGAAAATCAAAGATTATCCACGTGGCAAACATTATCATGTTTATTGTTGACAATTAATATCTATTCGCTGTTAGAAAGCACAAGGTATTTTTTTTTTCATTGCTCAGACCTCGCTTTCCTTCCTGCTGAAGACATTTTTATATGCTATTTCCGGTAGTAATTCTAACGCAAATAATGACCAAGTGAGCCCTCTAAATCAAGGGCCGTTGGATGTAGTACAGGGGTCCGATATTCGCTTGCATTTTCTCAGTTAATATATCTTCTAAACGACTTTTTTTTCCTGGCGTCTGCGGCGTAAGTATAAATTGTGTTCACTCTTCACGGTCTGCTTTTAAAAGTTTAAACTTAAACATTGTTAGCGTGGAAAAATGGACCTTCACCATATAATGCTAACTATTGTCCGCGGCTTCGGTCACGTTAAGTTTGATTTTTCTGGAGAATTTCAAACCTCTATTTTTTATTTTTCATACGAGTAAAATTTTCAAAAATCCTTTCGTAGCATCCGTTATAATATCTATATGTGTGCCAAATTTTAGCCCGAGACGTCTAGTTTTTTAAGCTTGGCGGCGAGGGATCAATCAGTCAATCACCTTTTCCTTTCATATATTTAGAACAAGAAGACAAGATGATGGCCACGACTGCATCCGGACACAGACAGGCTACTTTTTATATGAAAAAAAAACACAGAATCCTCGCGGGATTGTCTAAAAGACCTTGCGCATGCCAAAAGGTGGGCATCAGCTTATTTTAATAATTATGGTGTAATAATAATTATGTCTTTTTTCTTGCCGAGTTTATCTAATAATTAGCCTTGTTTCCAGCAATAATTAAAACTTGTTGAAAACTAATTTCCTAAAATAGTTTCAAACTATCATTGTTATTTCCTACTGAAGCATACAAAAGTGTGTAATTAAACTCATAGCAAATTCCTTTAGTTAGAAATATTAAAATAGTTCATTTTATAACTTCACCACAAAGAATTAGTCAGCCGTTTCCAATCTATGTAGCATTCAATTTGCGTGCCTCATTCCTATATTCTGAATTACTACAGGATAGTTTGGATGCTTGTTTGTGAAGTTCAGGCTGCAATCACGCAAATCTAAAGAGCCTGAAACACTTTGGTTCAACCTAATCGGCCAATGCACCCAGCCATCTTGTTCATAGACGAACATAGCGTACATTTACATTGCCGGCTTGCAGATGTTTCTGTCTTCACGTATACGCTAATAGATTTCTACTTGTTCCACAAGAAGAAATCTTAAGCAAGGGTCTGAATCGCTCTATCGAAGTTCTCACCACTGAGCGATTTAATGACTTCCAAGGCTCAACGTTTAGACCAGCGGTTCCCTGACACTATGACATGTATGACAGAGGAGGGTATTTTCCTAATGTCATGGAGACATAATGCCACCTGTATAAACGTACCCGTTTTTCGAGGTTTTTAAAACAACAAAGTTTCTATTATGTCTTTAAATTCAAATGATTTTTTTATTCAAATAACCTTTTACAAGTACTTTTGAATCGTCGAGTGAAGTAAAGTTTTTCGTCGTTAAGGTATTAGCTCTGAAACTGGTTAAGGCCCAGTCCTTTAGGTAATAACTTACGGCAGTCATTCACGGTTAGTAAAGGAAATATTGGCATTTATTCTCAAATAATTCAAAGGACTTAACATCATCATCAATGAATCGAGTTACAAGTCGCAAACAGCGCTTATACATGAGTCAGTACTTGCCGAAGACATTAATTGATCCATGTGTTCTGGGTCCTTCTTTAGTACAATCAAGGACTTTTACATCCTATATTGGAAAATAATGTACCGAGGCCCCATTGATAGGTAAGTATAGTCCACTCCGTCAAACTTATCTGGCCTGGTGGCCTAAATTGTTTTTGTTTTTATTTTATTTTTATTAATATAATATTATGCTATAGCGACTCTGTCACCAGGTAAGTTTGGCGGACTATACTTAAAAATTATTTAAAACGTACCTACTGTAAAAAACTAAATGTGTTCAATATTCATTAAGTTTGTAAAAGGAGATGCTTATTTAAGAAGTAACATAATATCGTTCTTTTTTGATACTTAATATAAAGCAATGATGAGTTCTAGGTTGAAGCATGCTTGTCGAGTAATTAGTATTTAATTATTAGATTTGATTCCCGCGCGAAATCTTTAATTTTCCGGGATTAAAAGCCTATGACCTTCCCCTGGATACAACCTATGGCTATAACAAATTTCATCAAAATCGATTGAAGAGATGGGCCCTGAAAGCGTAGCAGACAGACAAACAGACAGACACACTTTTGCAATAATAATATTAGTATGGATTTAATCTGTGATAATGTTATAGAACAGATTAAACTGCTGGTAGAACCTTGAAATTTCCTTATTCCGTTCTGAAATTCCACACAAACGACGCCGGCCGGTGAGTAAACATAAATAAACGTGATATTTATCCCAAAAAAAAAGTATCATTGTCCTAGAGGTCGCAAATCAATAAAGCAGTTACGCAGAAGACAGTAGGTTTCCTTTTGCAAATCGCTCCGTGATATTAGCCGGAAACCTTTTATTGCTCTATAACTTAATGGGGGTCCAACAATAACTCAGCCGTACATATAAATGTCGCACATGCCATTTAGCTGTGTCGAATTTATATAAACAGTGAGTTTCTTTTCGACTGGCCGTAGTCAAATTGTGACTATTTAGTATATTGATTTGTTTGTCAGAGTGACCTTCAAGGTGCCTTAATCAGACCTTGTGATTTTATTAAGTGATAAATGATACATGATTTATTTATTTAATGTAGGACAACTTGTGTCACTTATGAAACGTTAAGACTCTGCCACCGGTTCGGAAAGCTGAGAAGAGCCGGCAAGAAACTCAGCAGTTGCTCTTTTCATAAAAAGGTTACAATAAGTAGACAACACAATACATAAGTTACAAGTATTACACTGACTTGTGGGTCACTGGATGCGAGGCCGGTTGCTTCCATGCAACTTTGTCATTAATAAAATCATCGATAGTAATAACCTCGACTTAACAAATGCTAACATAACACAGTCTTTAAATCTATGTAATGGCAAATCCAGAAACTCTTTGGGAACCATATTATTAATCAAATTATTGATTTTAATAAATAGACCGTTTCTACCCTGCTCAATAATCTTGCTAAACCTTAATTGGGATTTTTTCGATGTTACATTATTATACAATGTGTTACGGTCTGTAATTTTTATCGTTTTCTCAACAATCTATATATACTAATATTAGCAAAGATCATACGTAATAGACAAACAAGCATAATTATATGTAAATATTTATGCTTGTTTTTCTGTTTGTTTGTAATATTTTTGTGTTTATTAACTGTTCGATTAGTACAATTCAGTTAAAACTTTGTTGAATTGGTGACAGGACATTAGCCAGCTTTAGCAGTAAGTTAATGCTGATTGTCAAAATCCATACTTATATTACAAATGCGAAACTTTTTCTGTCTGTCTGTCCATCTATCTGTCTGCAACGCTTTCACGGTCCACCTGTTGAACCGATTTTGATGAAATTTAGTACTGGGATAGTTTGTATCCCGGGGAAGGACATAGGCTACTTTTTATCCCGGAAAATTAAGGAGTTCTTGCGGGAATTTTGGGAGTCGCGGATATCATCTTGTCTAAGTATATAAAAGAGGCACCGCTCAAACCACTGGGCGGATTTGGCTAAAATTTGGCATATATATAGCTTTTATGACGTAGACATATGCCAAGAAAGGATTTTTGAAAATTCAACCCCTGAGGGGGTAAATTAGGGGTTTGATCAAACTTAACGTGAGTGAAACTGTGGGAAAAAGCTAGTTATTATATTTACAACAATTTATCAGTAGCATATAAAATACTTCAAAAAAATCAAAAGATAGGTCTTATTACTTAAACCTAACTAACTACGTTTTATTTCAAGTCTGATATTTTTTCTTTATAATAATATAGCCTTGAATCGAACCAGCTAATAATAAGTGTGTGTGTAATAGTGACTCGATTATTTTTTCATTTTTAGTCGGTTGGACTCCTGGCTCAGATAGGCTTTTTAAAAATCATTTGAATCAGATATTCTTATTGTTTAAAATAAAAGACATTACTTTGTGTGAAATTTCATATCTTCATGAAGACCCGTTCGTTTTTTCCACCCTACATCCACCATTAATTCGAAAGAGCAGAATAAGAAACTTTTTACAATCTACAGATAAAAAATCCCGTGTGTGACAAGTTTCACAAACGATGACTGAAAACTGAAAGCTGTTCATAAAAGTTCGCAAACCACGCAGTTTAGCCTCAAAGTTTGAGACTTCACTTGGCTTTGAGGCCGCCGATATCGCGGCCCTAACATAGCTAACTTTATACCAGCTTTGGTAAAATTTCGAATAATCGTTATAAAATTATATGACAACACTTTTTTATTTAATACATTCGCCTGCGGCTTAGGTTAAAGTTTTTAGAGTTGAGCGTAATTTTTTATCTTGCTACTCATCTATAAATGCGAAAGTTTGGATGAATGGATGGATGGATTGATGTTTGTTACTCAATCCCGCCATAACGGCTAAACGGATCTGGATGAAATTTCACACAGAGATAGATTATGGTCTCGAACAACACATAGGCTACGGGAAATTACAGAGTTTCTATGGGAACCAAAAACCTCATTCCACGCGAACGAAAGCGCGGGCATCAGCTAGTGCTAACATAAATCTGAAAAACGTCGTGAAAAACTGTTGAACGATAATAATACAAGAAGTTGAAACACCAGTGTCATTAACTATAGAGAGAGTAGGCAGGGGAGGTAATTTAGCCACAGAAGTATAATAAACATAGAGTTATGAAAAGTGACACAAGCAAGCATCTTCTAATCTAAGAATAAACGCCCCTCATTCAAGTTTCTTATCATGTGTATGCATTCATGGCCAGCGCTCCAAACGAAAATGTTTTGAAATCGGTTGTACTTAATTTGTGACTTTAAATCTAGAGATTTTGGGTCTATTTTACTTTGACGTCAATGATACAGAACGTTTGATAACCATCCATCAAATTCGCAATGTAAAACTTAGACTAAGCGTAATGTTCGAATTTTGTACTTAAAATCTACTTATTGCATATGAGCGTAAACACATTGAAGCATTTAATTTAAGATAAGACAACCTCCTTAATCATAATTTTCAGAGCAAAACAAGGAAAACCTACCTAAAACAACATTCATCAAATTGTCAGAAGCCACAAATAAAATATAACAGCTCGCAATAAAAGAGGACGTCTTGTACCTTTAATTACACTTGAGAATCCACCGAAATGCCTCCGTTTATGCATTAATAAAAATGAAAAGCCGCCTAAATGACGACGAAAATTGACTAGGACACGTGGTTTCCTAAATATCTCTGTGGGGATACAAAACACCCCTGCCCCCTGCAAAGGCTTGCTTGCTTTCAAGCTTCAGTCGAACGCTAGCTTTCGCCGCGAGCGGTTGTGTATAAATTCACACGCTACGGCAGATCCCGTACCACCGTAGCAGTCTACGACGAACTTTATGTTACGTCACGTTTGATTTCAGTGTGGTTTGAGTGTTGTGTTTCGATGATTTTGTTACAATGGTGTGCAAAGATAAACGTTTTGGGCATATGTGCGCCGTTTTGCTATGGTTGCTCGCCTGTTTTAACGGTAAGTTAGATGTAAGTTTAGGGGTCAAATTGGACGCGAGGGGTCGTGTTATGGTCCGTTGGTTACGGCTTCCTGTTTATTTAGGTTCAGTTTCGACCGTTGGGATCCGTTGATGTTATATTATACTGTTATCTCTTAAAAGTTATTTTCGCTTTAATTAGGATTTAATTAAGTTTGTCCATCGTAACATTTAATATACTCTACTTTAGTGCGCTACCATAACCGTAAAACTGTTGCGCTACGCATATTGCGTCTGAAATAAAGTGGATTTTTTAATTTTATCATTTTAAAAACAAAAACATAGTATAAATTAATGGTTTTAATATATACTTAGAATTATACATGCCTGTTTTTGTGTTTGAGATTCGAAGTTCATAATAACTTTAAAAAAAATTCATAGCTTTGCATGGATATTGAAATTAAGATAATCTTACAATTAATTAAAAAATACGTATGAATATAATGCCTACAAGATTGAGCCGGTAATTTCTTCCGCGAGAATAATATACCTAAAGCAAAGCAAGCAATTCCCGTAGATTATTACTTACTTACTACTTTTTTCATTACTTAACAAAACTTACAAAATATAACCTAATCTATTTACTCAGTGCATACATCATGGCAGTATGGAAAGGTGGAAAGAATGCTGGATACATTTTCGCACTACAGGTATAGTCAAGCTGATCCTTTGCGCAATAAATAGATCAGGTTGTCTCCCACCAGGTGAGGCTATAAGGAGCACTTTAAAACAGTTCTTTAATTTTACAATTTCAATGCATACATAGAATTTGATTATTACGCCTAAAACATCTATTAATAGCTCAAACAAAGCCTTTTGCCAATATGAGTGGCATATCACACACAGCATTACGCGGTTTCACCATTACAGTACGCCCTTTCCGCCCTTCCTAGCATAATCCTAGAGAGATAAACATAGACTCCTCGATGGAATATTAAGATAATATTTTGATGATCGCTCGATGTTATCACTAAGCGGAGGAGTGGTACTTGGCAACTATCGGAAAATCATATTCTTATTATACGAGTAATTATTTCATATTAAGTGCCCAGTTTGGGTTGTGATTTCGGTAAATACTTTGCCTTCTCTATTCCTTGATAGGTTTTTTTACCTCTCTAGCTTAAAAATAGCAACTTTTGCTGCTTAAAACCAGTGAGAAAAAGTCATTTTTGCTCACTCAGTGAGACTTCACTATACTCACGATTCAAATTTAGAGTAATGGAATCCTTTACTCGCTCGGGATTCAAACAAGGCACTCGCAACAGGAACGAAATTTGCTATCTTGTTGAACAAATAACTATATTCTTCTACAAGTAAACTTTTTACTGCGAGGTCACCTGGTTCGATCTTGGGTAGAATCAATTTGGGAATTCATAATATCTCAATTTTCTCTGGTCTGGTTGGGTTCAGCCGTGGTTAGTTACCATTCTACAGGCAAGACGATAGAAGCCACGTCATAAAGTACAGTACAGTTTAATAATCACTGTCATAATTTCAGGCTTGCCCGCTTCCATTTTGGGCTACATCAATATTCAATACTTACCAGGTGAGATTGTACCCAAAAGTTTTAAAAAAACTACCTCGTTTCTGGTACGGTAGGAGAGTGGGCAAACTGGCTGGTATGTTCAGGTCTTTTCACCAATATACCTGCAAATTGTGGAAGTTGCTTCCACCTGCTGTGTTCCCTTCCTTTCTTTCTTTTTAATCCTTTATTGCATGGTTACCTGGTAGAGATCGATAAGGCCGCCAATTGTACCATTGCTTAGTTTTATTGTTACTGTTTTCAAGTATGTGTTTCTTGATTTGGTGTACAATAAAGAGTATTTCATTCATTCATCCCTCAAAACAACAATATGCGGTTATTCAAGGGGCGCCTAAACTAATTCCTCGAAATACGGTAATATATTGGCGACAAATCTTTAGTAGGATAGGTCATCATCATCTCTCGGAATGAGAACAGCTTGGCCAAAGTCCAACAAGCTGGCCAAATGCAGATTGGCAGAGTTCACACACCTTTGATAACAGTATGTAGAACTCTCAGGCAAGCAGGTTTCACGATGTCTTCGTTCATCGCTATAGCAAGTGATGTTTGATTGCTTCAAACGCACATAACTCAGGAAAGCTAGAAGTAAGGTATATAATAAATAATGAAGTATTTATTTCAAGTAGGAAAACATGTGCCACTTATGACCAAGACTCTACCATCCAGTTCGAAAAGCAAATACTACTGAGAAGAACTGGCAAGAAATTCAGCAGTTGCCCTTTTGTTAGGTATTACACATGACTATTTAAGTATACATGACTAATTACTTATGTGTAGAATAAAGGATTAGAAATAGAACCCCTTTTATTTCCCGAGTATAATAAAAAAGCCCTTTGTGTTTCAAACAAAACAATAAAACAGACATTATAAACTCATCAATTTCACTTAAGCCAGGCTAAACACTTATAAAACGTGGAGTTGTGCAAGGTTCCGCTAATCACCCTGCTATACGGTTAAATGATTGATTGCCAATCAACGTTGACTGCGGAATGATTACTATCGTATCATATTGACTACTTACGATGGCTTTCTAATTATTGGACATACTTTATTAAGTTAACAACTAATCTCCAGATCAGGTTACCAAGTAAAATAACTACGATATAATATTCAGGGCTTCGAAAGTTTTAGTATGAAAGGTGGTCAGTCGCCATTTAAACTTATAAAGGGACGTGCTCTTACAATTTATTATTATAAAGATTTATAGTATCGCAGTGCTAAATGTAAAACCTGATTTGCGGCCCACTGTCCACTGGCTATATTGGGTATAGACTATTATAATAATAATTATAAGAGCTGCCCGTGCGAAGCCGGGGCGGGTCGCTAGTACTTAATGCTTATAATAAAACTGACCCAGGTTTCTTTGTCAGTTTTGGGAAACAACTAAACTATCGTTAATAATTAGAAACCGGAAAAGTTTTTTACAACTGGATGTCTGCGGAATCCATTATGCGTTGTCTGTCACCCACTTGACCAGATTTCATTGCATACATTTCAGAGCTCTATCACGGATTTCTTCTAAAACATCAACAGTTTAAATTTTTTATTTTTGCGATAAAGAATCAAGTATTTTTTGCGAACCATTTACTATGTACCCATATTAATATACATAGTAAAGGTATGTTACCCTTAATAATATCGTAATTTTCTTAAATCATTTTTGAAGTCTGCTAAGTCGGTACTAATGAAATCTGAGTCGTATTAATATTCATAAATAATGTACATACCATCATCATCGTCAATTTACGGGGCCGTGGGTTCACGCACATCTAACTGTTCTAAGTTATGTGAGTTTTTAAGAAATAAATATAATTTGCTTCATACTCTGCCCATCTGCGCTTAGCCAGCGTGGTGGCAAAAACTTCTAATTCCGAGAAGAAACCCATGCTCAGTAGTGAGTCGACAATAGGTGGGTTTATTTATGCATAATAAGTATGTATGTAACACTATTTTTACTTAAAAAAAATTTCGAAGTCGACTATTCACGAGACTTATCAAGTGGCTGTCGGAATTATTAGGTAGCAGTAAAATTCGTACAATTTTATTCAGAGCCCAAATATATTTCGTACCTGCCATTGTGAATAATAAAATAGAAACAAAATAAGTGCCGACGAAATTACTTTGACGCTAAATAAACTCTACTGTGGAAAGTGTTACGTCAGTGCTTTTACCGACGTAGCATTTTTACCATTTTGTCTTTCAGAGTTACATGGCAAAGTGCTTTTGTTCAGTATTATATGTAGTAGATAGAAATTCAAAGGTTATTACTCTTCCGCTTTTTTCAACGCTTAAAACTTAGCATGGGAACTTTTGTATGAAATACTTGCATGTGAGGTCATAAAAATTCGATGCACTTTTGGAATGAAGTTCCTTATGGGAAGATACGGAAGGGTACCCTAGCTGGCATAAAACGTCTGTAACGAAAATGAGTAAGATTTTTTTACGAAGACAAAATGTCTTAAATATAAATTTACTACATTCGAAATTAAACTTTAATGCTTTAGTGTTAAGTTTTATATTTTTTTAATATATTTCTTTTATTAAAAATAAAATAAAATCGTATAAATAGAACTTGAAATTAATATTTATATAATAAGGAACTTCGTTCTGCCTTGTTGGTCTAGTGGTTAGCAAGTTTGGCTGCGACTGACGAGGTCCCGAGTTCGAGTCCCGGGTCGGGACGGGAAAGTGTTGGGCTTTTCTGACTAGAAATTCTCAGTACTAGCCCGGAGTTAGGAATTTGGCGGTGTGTCACCCCCGTGCCTCGGAGAGCACGTTAAGACGTCGGCCCCGGTTATTATCTAGATCGATAATAGTCGTTAAAGCCCACCAACCCGCATTGGAGCAGCGTGGTGGGTCTAAGCTCTAATTTCCTCTCTCCTATGAGAGTGGAGGCCAGTGCCCAGGCATTATAAAAATTAAATAAGCTGATCAAGTAGCAATGATTATAGAAAATTTAAGTTCAGAAAACAATTCTGAATTTGTCTATTGTCTTGCAAACCCTGTAGGTACTTTATCTAACCGCCTTAATGAGAAAAGCTCAAAGCCAGTGTATTAAAAAAGCTTATTCTTACAACATGAAAAACAAGATGAGATTGGAGGATAACGTAATGTAAAATCTTCCCTCAGAAAAAGTTTATTAATTTAATAAGTGTATTGAATAAGATTTTTCTAGGAGCAAAATGAGATTTTCTATAAGATTATCGGCGTCATGCCTTCAGTAAAGCCTGATTGAGCCGTCAGCATCAAAGGATTATGTTCGCTATAACAATTAAGATCAATATCAGGTTCTAGTCAGCCTTTTTACCTACTTCCTTTCATAAAATTTTAATATGAAAATAATAAGGCGAAGGTAGGTAGAAAATAATAAAGAACTAGATGATGCCCGAGACTATCGACGATATAGAGAGGAATTACGCTATGTTCCCACGGGAATTCTTTGATTTTCCGGGATAAGAATCGAATAGCTTTCTATGTTGTCCGGCAAAGTCACAGCTGAGCCGAGAAAGGGTAGGTAAATCTGTGGCTCTTCCATCTCACGTGACATTGGCAAAGTGAATTGTGTTGGTTTGGCACTAAGAAACGCCATTAACCAAAATAAGAAGAAGAAGAAGAAGAGTAGGTAACTGACGGGTCAACAGACTGACAGACGTCGACATACAGACACACCCTTTTGACTTTATAATATTCTAGTATGGATTATTTTAAGCCATACTATAACCGCCATAGCCCAGAGAATTAGTAAGCTGAAGTGGCAGTGGGCAGGTTATGTCTATCGCAGAACCGATGGCCATTGGGGCAGACGCGTTCTGGAGTGGAGACCGCGTACCGGTAAACGCAGTGTGGGACGACCTCCAGCCTGCTGGGGCGACGACCTTAAAAAGGTAGCGGGAAGTGGGTGGATGAGGAAAGAGGAGGACCGTGTATGGTGGCGCGCTCTCCAAAAGGCCTATGTCCAGCAGTGGACAAATACAGGCTGGATGGATGGATACTATAAACTCTGGAGGACGTTCTGAAACGAATTTTTGTTTTTGATAAAACAATATTACAATAAAATAATCTATTGTCTAATAAGAAGACTTTCTCAAGTAAAATAATAATAAAAAGCTGTATGCTAAATTACTATGGCTACTTATTGTTAGTACTAGTAGGAACTTAGTACTCGATGAAAAAGTTCTTCGAGACTATCATAAATCAATCAGAACTTCG
This sequence comes from Erebia palarica, assembly GCA_964035005.1. Classification (NCBI taxonomy): domain Eukaryota; kingdom Metazoa; phylum Arthropoda; class Insecta; order Lepidoptera; family Nymphalidae; genus Erebia; species Erebia palarica. The sequence continues at coordinate 19,587,658 of OZ035989.1, forward strand.
GGAAAGCACTTACATTATTTACCTACTCTTCGGTGTACTATTAAAAATGATGATGTGCTTTTATTTGCTGTCAAAAGCGCCTTCTTTAGGTTCATCTTAGAAGATACGAGTTTGGCTAGTTCGGAAAATTTTAGATAATTTCGAAAATTCTGCGTTTCATTAGGTTTTATTCTCAGAACTTTGTTGGATCAACCGCAATTTTAACCTTAAGAAATTGATAATATTTAATTTGTTTCCCTTCAACCATTGTGCACTTATTTAAATACGTTAAACAAAGTTAAGTATCCTCAACAAACGTGTATCTAAGTAACTCGGCAGCAAATTCCTGAAACGCAAGTTTAGAATAACACAAACAGTTGGAAACACGAACAATAGATAAAACAAACGGACCCCTTATTATAAATTTGCGACGTGTCCAAACTTCGCTAAGTCATGCTGAAATGTTGCAAGTTATCTTCCGAAATCAAATAGGTTGTTTGGGGGTTTGCCACAATAGGTAAAATAAACACATCTCTAAGTATAATATATAAGTAAGACCCTCTATAATCCAATCTGCTCGCACGACACGTTTCTGATACGAACCGTCAGCGTGTGGAAATACCCAGTGCACGTGTTTCCTGCCACGTATAACGTAGGTACCTTCAAGGCAAGGGTAAATAGGCATCTTCTAGGCAAGCGTGTTCCAACCTTGACATCATCATTGTTCTGCACTAAGCATGATTGTCGTCAAGCGGAAACCTATCTCACAATAAAAAAAAACAATAAGAAACAATTTATTTTTAACTTAAGCATCATCCCTAATGCTTATAACGTTCATAACTCCAAAAAGTTAGAGGTGCATGCCCGGGTATAGAGACCCGAAAACCCCGTAGGTCTGAACAACTAGTCTAGTACTGAAAGATATATAAGGTGAATAGGCATCTTCTAGACAAGCACGCTCCACCTTAGGATGTATCACTTCTTACAAGTCCGATTGCAGTCAGGCGCCAGTATATATATTTAAAAAAAGGTACTATTAAGTATTCTGTGCTATCACGACTTAAAAATACAATACCATATTACTGTTTTCTTCTACTTTGTTGTTTTTAGGTAAACTATGGCATGTTTGTTCATATAAGCGCTTTCTGAAAATCAATTGTCTGCCTACGCGTAGTCGGCCCACTCTGTTCGTACAATAATGTTTATTTTATTTTTATTACTAGCTGATACTCGTGATTTCGTCCGCATGGATTGTAGCTTTTCAGTTTCTGCGGGAACTCTTTGATTTTTCGGGACAAAAAGTAGCCTATATGTTATTCCTGACTATAGTCTATTTCCAATCAAAATTTCAGTCAAACCCGTCCAGTAGTTTTTGCGTAAAAGAGGAACAAAAATAGACACACATAAAAACATAATACTCGTAGTGTGATGGCAAGAACAACTGTTAGCTGTAACAACACACAGACCTCCCTGGCGCAGTGGTGAATGCTGTGGGAGGTCCTGGACACGAATCCTGGGAATTAGTAGTAAGATGTTAGCGGGCTAACCTATTTGTGGTACGGCAGTTATATTAAACCCATTTACCCCTAATCGGTTTCGGTCATCGTACCGGAACGCTAAATCACTTGGCGGTACGTCTTTATCGATAGGGTGGTAACTAGCAACGGTCGAAGCCTCTCACCAGACCAGAAAAGACAGTCGATCTCCTATATGGGCCGCAGGTTTGAACCCCTGGCTGTCTTTTCGAAGTTAAGTGGGTTTTTAGAAATTTAATATCACTTGCTTCAAACGGTGAAGGAAAAAATCGTGAGGAAACCTACACGCCTGAGAGTTCTTCATAATGGATTGTGAAGCTGTCAATCTACATTTGACCAGCGTGGTGGACTATGGCCAAATCCATCGCATTCAGAGAGGAGACTCGTGATCAGCAGTGAGCTGACAATGGGCTGATAAGAGAGATACGAGTACTTATAGGCAGTCATAGTTACGGAGGTGTTTTGGCATTTGCCTGAAACATTTCCACCGAACGCGAATACATAAACTTACATAGATTGTTTTTAGACGATAACGTTGCCCAACAAGCTTTGAAACTACAATAATTTCCCATTTTTCGGGGAGAAATGAAGCGATTTTCTGTTTATTGTCGCATAAATTTGCCGTCGTGAAAGAATTAAACGCCATTGTTAGGAGCAGTCGACACTCCATTTTGTAGTTTTCGCTTCACATAAATAGTTTCCCAAACAAGATTAAAAGCATTGGATCCAAATACGCGAGAAAATGTAGAGCTTGAAAATATATTTGGAGGAAAAATAATAATATAACATTACGTGATTGCATGGCATATTGTATTATGTTGTACTACACACTCACACATAACTTGCTTTCGTGTGGTTATCATATTTTAATAACAAAATCCATAAATTTATCATTATCATAATAGACAGCTGAATACACGAACAACACACTTACCCGCTGTCCTAGGTGAGCGACAACGACGTGACGCGATGCTAGGATACCATAGAAAATGACTGAACGTGTCTATGCGACAATGTGTAGGCCACGTGAAGGGTCTGCTACTGATTTGAAGTGAAAACTTTTTTAAGCGCGTTGAGCACTTATTGGTAGGGGTTAAAATGTGGAAATATCTTTGTTTTAAGGTTTATATTTAAAAGTGAGTTGTTATTTTAAATATTCGTTTTCACTTCTATCGGCAGTCCCTATGACTATCAATTTTTTTTAAAACTGTCGCGTCGCATTGCCTCGTTTGTCGTTCGACTAAGGGACAACGAGTTATACAATGAAAATATGGATCTACTTTGTACTTATTTTATGCAAATAAATATCACTTGGAAACCAGCATGTCTGAATCATCTCCATAATGTTCTGTCAATCCGCACTAGGCGAGTGTAGAGGACATTGGCCAAAACCATTCTCATTCACAGAGTTGACTGGTTTTGGCTGTACTTACTGGGCCGGCACGGCGATGGGATGAGGTGTTTTTTTTTTATTTTTTTATAGATGAAAGCACTAGAATAAGAGACAGGCTGGAGTTTGTACCCCTAATAGACCGTAGACCGAATTATAAGAATATGGTAACAAAATAATTTATTGTCTTAATAAATAATTAATAGTAACTTACTTATTTTGAATAAGTACATAAATGAGTAAGAATTACGAAAAAAATTTAAAATGATGATTTTATTTTTACTATACTATACTAAGTACCAGCATAAACAATGCCGTTTTGTAGTTACATAAAACTATCAGCTCCAGGGACCATTGTGTACTGTGAATTTGTGAGCATATCCTTTGAGACCCAATCGCAATTAATCTGTATCGGAACACGTGTAAAATTACTCCGTTTACTTAATAATATTCATATTCGTGTACCGGCTGGCAGATTATATAAGGTTCGGACCACGCTTGTGTGAGTGGAATTAAAGGAACAAAATACAAAAGGATAAGTTTGTAAATTCAGGTTGGCATACATATACCTATTATGACGTAAGTATTTGCTAAGAAAAGGTTTTGAAAATTCAACTTCTAAAGGGCTAAAATAGGGCTTTCAAATTCGTATGTAAATTGAACTTAACGTGAGCGAAGCCGCTAGTAATAGCTTGTTCTAGTACAAACTCGTACGATGTAAAGCTAGTTAGATCGTAAATTCTGTATTTCAGAAAAAACGCAGGGCCGTTGTCTGGAAAATTTGGACGTGACAGAAAAGCGTTAGTCTCTGTCTCCCCCATACTAGTATAGATGGAGCGGGAGAGAGAGTACCCATTATACTTTTAATATTGTAAATGCGATTGTCTATGCAAATAATTAAGTATAGGCTGAAAAAGGAATTTTTATAGAATGAAAGTTCATGAAGTGAGTCATTTAAATGGCTTGCACGGTATGGCGCGTTTATTAAAGGTGTTTCGAAACTTGGTGAAAATATTTAGCTACCCGCATTGTTGGCTGCTTGGAAACGTTTTCATTAAACTTCTTCGGTATATTTACCGGAAGTTTGTCGGCGTTTTAGTTTTAAGCGGCTGTTTATCCTAAACTTGTTCTAAATATATAAAAGGAAAAGGTGGCTACCTGTCTGACTGACTCGCTGACTGATCTATCAACGCACAGCTCAAACCACTGGACGGATTGGGCTTAAAATTGGCACACAGACAGCTATTACGGCGTAGGCATCTGCTAAGGAAGGATTTTTGAAAATTCACCACCTAAGGGGGTTTGGTATAAAAATCGAACCTAATGTGCGAAGCCGCGGATAAAAGCTAGTCACTAATAAATACGGGAAACCTATAGACCTCTTAATTTGAGGGCGAAATATTCTAGGGAAGGATGTTTGTCTGTCTTTTGTTTTAGTCCACGCCAAATGTTTATGCAATCTGTGGTACGCATCATACACTTTTTTAAGGAGCGCACACACCAGGGTGACGGGATAAAATATAACTCCCGTAGACGTTTTGTAATGTTTATTCCTTAGTAGTGATTGCCGGCAACGCATTGGCGGTTCCTCTGGTGATGCACATGTTCATGGGCGGTGGTAATCACTTAAACCCACCGTGACCCACCTTCTCATTGATTTCAAAAAAAGTTCTAATAAAAAAAGGGCGTGTGTGCAATTCGCAGACGGCAGAAGTTAATCTTCAGAAAAGTAGCCTACGAGATAATGAGATAAATATAACTTGTGTTCTATCTCATTCTCTCGCAGGCTAAATCCTATAATGAATATGTTTGTCTCTTTTTGGTGTCGCTTTTTCATTTCATCGAATTTTCAAATCACAACGATTCTTAAGAAGTTTCACTTCAAAAATACCAAGCAAACTATCTATGAGTTAAGCACAGTATTTTCTTACACACTATAATAATTTATAGAACTAGTAGGTACCGTATAGTAATAATACTCGCATTAAATAGAACCTTTTAGTAAGGATTCACGCGTTTTGACCGCTAGACCAAAACGGATTAGGTGTAATCCATAGGATTAAAGCCAATGTGGGTACTAATATCATAGCTTGTTTTGAGCAAATACAAATATCGTTTATTTATCAGACTCTTTTTATAACGTCCGTGGCGCAGTGGTGAGCAAAATGTTTTTTTTGACGAGCACGAGTCTCCTCTCAGCATGAAAAGTATTCAGCCATAGTCCACCACGTTGGCCAAGTATGGATTGGCAATCTTCACACACTGAAACTTTATGAAGAACCCGCGGGCATGCAAGTTTCGTTACGATTTTTCCCTTATATCTTATTTATACATATAATTTAGTATTTTCCTTAAATATAAACTCGCCGGCATATTTAGCGGAACATAAAAAAAAGGTTTGATATCAGTATCATATAAGGTTGCTGGCTGGTTTATACGTCATTTAATTTAAAAAGAAATATTTTCAAATTAAGAAAACAACTGAACATCACATTTTATGCAATTGTTTTAATTTTATTCAAATACACCTTATCTGGAGCGAACTTCGAGTATTTCTTCCTTCTGAGTTTGATTTAAAAGTTCATTGAAATACTGTTTTTTGTTAGTTTTTTTTAATCGCGTATCTTTCTGGAGTTGATGATTGAATTATGCCTGACTTAGCCCCAACGGAGATTGCCAGGGCACTCGAAATGCGAAGAAATGGTCAAACCTACAGAGTGATATCCAGAGATCTTCGTCGACCAGTTTCAACGATCCATCGCAGTATCCAACGGTTCAGGGAGACCGGTACTTATGTGAGAAGAGCAGGACAAGGCAGAAAAAGACGCACTTCGAGTAGGGATGATCGTTTCATTCGGCTTCGTGTACGTAGGAATCCCCGTCTGACGGCCGTCCAAGCCCGACATGAGTTAGAAGCAGTGCAGGGTATAACCGTAAGTGAGTGTACGGTACGAAGAAGGCTCGAAGAAGCTGGTTTGGGTTCATTTGTGCCCGCCAAGGCTCCAAAGCTCGAGGTAAATCATCGTAGAAACAGGTTAACTTTTGCTCAGGAACATCGACTTTGGAACGCGGACCAATGGAGTAAGGTATTGTTTAGTGATGAGTGCAGAATTCTCTTAAATCAAATTGACGGCAGGCAAAGAATATACAGACGCAAAGGAGAACGATACATTCAGACAAATTTTGAAACTACAGTTGCATACGGTGGTGGATCAATAATGGTTTGGGCGGGCATTTGTTTGGGAGTTCGCACAGACTTGGTAGTGATTGACAGAGGGAGTCTGACTGCAGACCGCTATATCAGAGAAGTTTTAGAAGAAAATGTCGTACCGTTTGCCCCATATATCGGTGAAGATTTTGTTTTTATGCAGGATAATGCTCGGCCGCATACCGCTCGGGTAACTCAAGCTTATCTTAATGATATGAATATCACTGTTATGGAGTGGCCGGCGAGATCACCGGATATGAACCCAATAGAGCACGTTTGGGACTTGCTGAAAAGAAAAGTTAAGTCCAGAATTCCAGCTCCTGACAACGTGGGAGAACTGCGAATCGCCGTAGTTGAGGAATGGCGGAGACTATCCCAGGAGACCATCGATAACATCATTCTCAGTATGCCTAGACGGGTAGAAACTTTAATAAGAGCACGTGGAGGAAATACGCGATGTTAATCACCATTTTTCTAATTTAATTAATTGTTATTTTAATATTAAATTTCACTTTTCCCGGTTACGTGAAAAGTTCAAAAATGTACTATTTTTCACAAATAGCCTTTACTGGCAAAATCTGTTCTTAATGTGATCTCATTTTAGGTAAAACAAATGAAACTTTAAATAACAAAAGAAGTGTAGTAAGTAGATTTTAAAATAAAACCATATTTTTTAAATTATGGACCTTTTTTTATGTTCCGCTAAATATGCCGGCGAGTTTATTATATCATACCAATATTATAAATTTGAAAGTGTGTTTGTTCGTTGGTTTATTGGTTTGTCCTTTCATCACGCCGCAAGAGAGCAATGGATGGACGTGATTTTTTACATGGGTATAGTTGAGTACCTGGAGAGTGTCATAGGCTAATTTTATCCCGGAAAATTAAAGAGTTCACGTCGGAACTTTAAAAAAAACTTGTTCCACGCGGACGAAGTCACGCGCATCAGCTAGTAATATTTTAAATGCGAAAGTGTGTTTGTTTGTTGGTATGTCATTTAATCACGTCGCAGCAGAGCAACGGATCGACGTGATTTTTGGCATGCGTTTAGTTGAGGAGCTGGAAAGTGACATAGACTGTTTATCCTGGAAAATTAAGGAGTTCCCGTGGGTATTACAAAAAACTTATTCCACGCCGACGAAGTCGCGGGCATCAGCTAGTATGGTATAAATAGATTAATTGCATCAACTCAGTCACTGCTATGCAAATAGCTACGCCCTGATCAATATTGAGATAACCCTTGAGACCGGAATAATTTGTCTAATTTATACACTTCAGTATTCATTAGTAGACGTGTGCTGTATTTAGGCTTATTGTCTAAAATACTAATATATACTAGCTAATGCCCGCGAATTCGTCCGCGTGAATTGAGATTTTTCTATTCCCGCGGGAACTTTTTAATTTTGATTGATAAAAAGTAGCCCATGTGTTATTGAGACTATAATCTACCTCTGTGCCTAATTTCATCCAGATCCATTCAGCAGTTCTTCCTTGATTAAGTAACAAACATCTATCCATCCATCCATCCATCCATTCATCCATCCATAAATACATCCATCCGTGGTCGACTGCGGATCATAAGGTCCTGGGTTCGATTCCCGGTCAATCATGATGTTTGTCAGGTTTTTCAGTTCAGAAATTCTCAGTGCCAGCCTGAAGTTGAACGTTGGCAGTGAGTCACCCCCGGGCCTCGGTCCCGGTTATTATCACTAACATAATAATAGTCGCTAACGCGATTGGAGCACCGTGTTGGGTCAGAGCTCTAATGTCCTCTCTCCTGTGAGCCTCATCCTGAACTCAGACAACGACTAACTCATAGTGGAACTGCATGTTGCCCCCGACTTCGTCTGTAGATTACATTTTGCGATTCCCGGGGACACTCCTTAACTTTACGGGATAAAAAGAAGCCTATATCCTTCCCCAGGATTCCTTTTAACCTACTGCTATACCAAATTCCATCAAAATTTAATAGCTGGGCCGTGAAAGCGTGACAAACATACAGACAGACATCGTGCAGTATGGGTTTAAAAAAAATTGCCAGCCATAGGGACTGCCGATAGAAGTGAAAACGAATATTTTAAAAAATTAAAAAAATAAATTAAAATATAAACCTTTAAACTAAGGCATAAAAATTTAATTACGAATATAGTATATTTGTCTTCGTAACAACGCTGCGACGGTGTCACAAGTTTACCCCCTACCAAAAAGTGCTCAACGCGCCTAAAGATATTTTCACTTAAAAATTTACTTACAAGCAACCAGAAGTGGATAAAATTTAAAAAAATAAAAGCAGTTAAGTCAAACAAGACTTTAATTACACAATTCAAACAAATCACACAAAATTCACCCAAAAAGGAACCACACAACAAACAGTTTCAATTTTAACAAAAATTAAGCTTTCAGGTCAAAACTAAAATGAACAAATAGGGAACAAATTGTAATCTCAACACAATTAACACCATTTAGCACTGTTAACACAACTGACATCAATTCACAGTAGAAAATTTAAATAGTCGCACATGCGTCTATAATAAGCGTGTTATTGAGTCAAAAATCGAGACAAGAGTGGCGCTGCGCCCATAGAACGCACGCTTTTGTAGGCGTACCCGACCGTTACGCGATCGGATTTAATTAACAGCAAGCAGGTACTTCAACTCTACAATTGTAGCGCTACTACAAATACATACTATCATTCAAAACAATACTCTAGGCCACAAAATGAACTGGAGGTAATAGAAATAGAGCCGATATTGCTGGAAATGGAAGTCAGAAAAGCTATAAAAAGTCTCAAGCTTGATAAAGCTCCCGGACCCGACAACATGCAACTACAGACCTATAAATCTTATGTCCAATATTTATAAAGTTTTCTCAAAAATAATACTAGAGCGAATTACTAAACAACTAGACGAAAATCAGCCAAGAGAACAGGCTGGTTTTAGAAAAAACTTTTCTACAATTGACCACATCCACACAGTGAAGCAAATAATTGAGAAATACAGGGAAGCCGCTCTACCTAGCATTTATAGATTATAGTAAAGCATTTGATTCGTTAGTACATCACAAAATATGGGAAAGCTTAGAAAGGCAGGGAATTCATAAAACCTACACAAATATCCTTAGGAAAATCTACGAAAACTGTAAAGCCAAGATCCAACTAGAGAATCTGGGTAAAGAGTTGCCGATACAAAGAGGCGTCCTTCAAGGTGACCCAGTCTCGCCAAAGATATTTTCAGCTGTCCTTGAAGACGTGTTCCGCAAGTTGGACTGGTCAACTTTTGGCCTAAAATTCGATGGAGTAAACCTTAATCATCTCCGATTCGCTGATGACCTTGTGCTCTTTGAAGAGAACCCAGAGAAATTAGAATTGATGGTTCAACAGCTCTCTCAAGCAAGTGCAGATGTAGGTCTGTCAATGAATATTGAAAAAACAAAAGTAATGACAAACTCTAGCAAAACAAATATCACAGTAGACAGAAAAAATATTGACTACTTTGACGAATATATTTATTTAGGACAGATTTCCCCTATAGAATTAACACCAAAAGAAATTGAAAGAAGGATTCCAAATGGATGGAGGAAATATTGGGCTTTAAAAGAGATAAAATGAAAAGTAGAGAACTAGGATTGCGTCTAAAAAGTAGAGTATTCAACGCTTGTATCTTAACATGCTTAACTTATGGTTGTGAAACCTGGGCTCTTAATGCAAACCATAGATTAAAATTGGTGAAATGCCAGAGAGCTATGGAAAGAAGCATGATGGGAGTAAAGATCAAAGGCCGATACAGCAGCCAAAGTATAAGAAAGCTCACAAAAGTTACCGACATTCTAAAATAGACACACAAAAATGGAGATGGGCGGGACACTCGCAAAGGGACAAACAGGATAAGTGGAGTAAAATTATAACAAACTGGTATCCATGAGACGGAAAACGAAATAGAGGCAGACCGCAACGTAGGTGGGAAGATGAAATTAAACAGACCGCAGGAGCTAACTGGCGAAGAGTAGCGCACGACCGAAAACAGTGGCGGGAGCTAGAGGAGGCCTTTGCTAACAGGCAATCCGAAATACGTGACATTTTGTAAAATTTAAGTTATGTACTTGACATTTATAATTTTCATTAATTTTTAATTCAATTTTCCAAATAACAATGTTATAATAACTAAAAGAATGACATATGAATAAATATTTGAACTATTATGTAAAATGTTATGTATTAAAATTAAACATTAGGTACTACATGACTTAAAAACACTACTAAAACTATCCTGTATGACGTAAAAATGTATTAATATAATGTTTATTTAATCGCATGCTTTCGGAAATAAAGGCTATTTTTATTTTATTTCATTTTATTTTAGGTACTCCAACACTATATTAACATTTACAACTGACTGAAATCTGTTTCCTAGGGTATCCCAATAGCTCCGTATCTACTACGCCTCTGATTAACCAAACCCGATATGTATGTCCGGGCCGGTCCGGAAGGCGCGCTGACGTCCGGCGTGGATGTTGATAACGCTTTATAAATCAAGTGTACTTGTTTGTTTTTTTTATTTAGTTCACTTTTTTGCAAACGGCCAGCAAAAATATATAGATCTATCTATTTACAATAAAACTGTAACTGCACGATTCCTGTATTTTTTTTCTTTAAATTCTAACTGGAGGAAGCTTTACACAGATACCATTTTTTTTGTATTTTATGTCTGTCTGGTATGGCATTACGCTGGAACTACTGGATGGTTTTGAATGCTACTTGGCACACTAGTGGCTTACATTATTTTATTAATATTATCGTTATGAATTTAACTCTCACACCCGCATGCAAAATAAATACATATAAGGCCAAAAATCTATACTAAATATACATAAATAAATGGAAATAAACAAACTTACATACACAAATACACAAATAAATAATTGTAGCGGGCGGAGAATTACACCCCGGCAGGTGAGGCCAGATGGCCGGGGGTCAGGAAGACAGGCTGAGCGGCGACAACGCGGCAACACCGCTTTCTGCATCCTGGCTGCGAGCGAACTGCCGCGGAACCCCAGTCACCTGAGATGGTGAGCGAGGCTGACTGGGATTAACCCATTCGCAGATATAACGATTGGGATGGCTTTAGTGGACTCCACATGCCACATGGCGAAAACCTCGTGAGCCAGATCGAGATACTTTCGTTTTTTCTCCGTCTCAGCTCTCACAAAGTTCTCGTCATATGGAATGGTGATATCTACCAAAAACACCCGTGACTGTGCCCGGTCCAACATCACGATGTCAGGCTTATTCGCTAGAATAGCCGTGATGATAGACCGGTCCCAATAGAGCCGGACGTTTGTCAGGCGGATGACAAGACGATGCGGGTATAGTTGTGACAGTAAATGTAGGCTTGCGATAAATTTTGAACTCATATCGCACATTCAAATGGATACAATTAGAATATTGTGAATAATATAATTAAAAAACAGCAGTCAGTACAAATTAGAAAAGATTTTTACATGGCTACATCTGATAAAATAAATAAATATAAAGCTAGTTTGACGTATTTTGGACCTATATCTGAGCGCATTGCAAAGACGCTCAGATCACATGATGTGCATGTCGCGTTCAGGACAAATAATACACTTCGGAGGATTTTCAATGGGAAAGATAAATTAAAGAATCATCAAAAATTGCAATTAGAAATAATCAAACACAATAATAAAGTTGAGTTGCTAAATGAACAAATAAACGTATCAAATTCACCTTTACTCAATTTATACAGTAATAGGGGAGGGGGCAGGGCTTCAGTATGAGTCATGCCAAAAAGGTATATAAGCCGGAACTTTCGATACAATAGTCAGTTCACAATCGTGCATTGTTGAGTCAACATCTCATGAAGATGCTCCGGCGTCGGAGACGTACCGACAACGTACGTTGAGAGTGATTTGGAGGATTTGTGTGGTGCTGTGACTGTGCGAATTGCTGGGTGGTAAGTGTCGCATGCTGCAGGTGAAAGACACGCCTTGTACCACACAGATTTGTCTATTGTAGCAGATTATAGAGAATTAAACTTCTAGTTCATTCATTATCATGGACTAGCGCAAAATAACGCCTGCTTCTTTCAATAAGTAACTTAAGCCCTTCCCCGGGATGTAACCTTCCTCAGTACCAAATTTTATCAAAGTTGGTTGAAAAGATGAGCCGACTATAATGTACCTAATATTATGTGGTAAGGATACGTTGGCCTGCTTGAAATAAATATTTAAGCTCATATATCGATATGAGAGTTTTCAACTACGAGAACGAAATAATCGAATCGTAAAAAAAACTATACTAAGTGAAGAGTAAACGAAACTAATAACAAAAACATTCGAACAAAGTCCCGCTGTAAATGTTCAGAAGAACTTTAATGAAAACATTCCTTAGATAGCAAACAACGCGAGAACTAGGGAGAAACAGAATATTTCTAGTTTTGTACTTACTTCTAAGGGCCAAAACACGTGATACTTTTAGGATCGGCAAAGTGCGATTAATTATTATTAGTGAGCTTTATGGTATTTTCGATTGAATTTGCTGAACAACTCCAAACTGTCTACTACAAGTTAGCCCTTCACTGAAAATTGTAAAGTAAAAACTACCTGATAATCTCAATTTCGACCGTGTAGGTTAGGTTTTTTTCAAACAGCAGAAAGACAGATAAACACACCATTGCACTTATAATATATCTAAGGATAGATGCAAATGTGAGTGCGTTCTGTTACAACCCTAACTATTATCCACATATTGCTGAATTACTATTTCCGAGTTGACCCCAATAATAGATTGTCAGTCAGCAATATGGGCCTATAAATTCAACGCATTTTTCCAAATTCCTTCAGTTATAATTCTTTAGTCAAATTGCTGCCCAGCTACGGACCCGGTTTCGGCCTGCCAGCTGGCCTTCAGTAATTGACTAAAAATTGAGACTCCGGCTCAAACCACCCTTCATTAGGGTTCCGCGCGACAGTATAATCCAATATAAGTGGTTAAAGTGTACTTATAAATAATAAACTTAAGTGTACTTGTGTTTTATACTAGTGATAGACCTTATAAAATTGAATAAATTAGATAGTTTCTGGACACTGGTGTTTTTTTATGAACACCAGGATCTCCTATCTAACATTTGGTGTCAGAAGAAAAAGGGATAGTTAATCCCCTGGTCGCCTGCTCCTGACGACGACCTATCCTACATCACAATAGAACCCCTTTGTTTAGAACTAAACCCATGTGATCTATTAGAAGATTATTATGACCAGATTAATTCAATTAACTACTCTAATAACCATACAGAGCTAAGTAATAGGTCAAACAAAGTAAAAACCCAGATAAGAACTTCACACCTTAATATTGAAGAATCCTCAGCATTACTTGATTTATGCTCTGAATACTCTGACTTGTTCCATTTAGACGGTGATGCCCTCACTTGCACTAGAACTATAGAACACAAAATCAAAACTACGAATTCCCAACCAATTCACGTTAAGACATACAGATATCCCGAATGCCATAAAGAAGAAGTAAATAACCAAATTCAGAAGATGTTAAAACAAAACATAATCAGACCATCAGACTCTCCCTGGTCATCTCCTATTTGGGTAGTCCCAAAGAAGCAAGACGCATCCGGACAAAAAAAATGGCGAATTGTTGTGGATTATAGGAAACTCAACGATGTTACTGTAGGAGATGCTTACCCTATTCCCAATATAACAGATATTTTAGATCAGCTAGGTCACAGTAAATACTTCTCGACACTGGATCTGGCTTCAGGATTCCATCAGATCCCAATGAATAAAGAAGACTCTCCTAAAACTGCCTTTTCAGTTCCCAATGGCCATTTCGAATATGTTAGAATGCCATTTGGCTTAAAAACGCTCCTGCCACATTCCAACGCCTTATGAATACAGTTCTCTCCGGACTTCAAGGTCTACACTGCTTTATTTACCTCGATGATGTAATTATTTAATCACATGTTAAAGTGTCAGCCCTGGGACTCTAAGACAGCGCCAGCCCTACGGCTTTTAGATTACGTTTGCGCTTCATCAGCGCATAGGGTTACAGTAAGTGAAAGTGTTAGATTAAGTATTCTCACGGATAACTATTTTCCTTACTTCGGACTAGTTCGCACGTACATAAGTAATTAATATAAGAATTTTTACTGTAATATTATTCATTAAATTTTAATTATAAGAAAATTCCGGATTTTAATTAACCTCCACCTGTCGGCCTTCATAATTGGCGCAGGTGTAGTAGGATATTCGGGACAGTCCGCGGCGCGAGAAATTCGGAAAAGGACATGACCAGTAATTGCCCTCCGATTCGGGACAATGCACAGGATTTCCGTTTTTACAGTAAGGTTTAAAAATTCAAAACGAAATTATTATGGATTTATTATTCCAAATAAGGTCGGGGTTCAAATGACAAAAAAAAACAGTACGTTTATTGTTTAAATCTTGAGCGTCCGCTTTCCTCTTTAAGCACTACTCCATTTTGACGTTCCATTATATCCATGCCTAATAATAATCTTATAACCCTACATGAATACCATTTAAGTACCTTAGTTATTATATTAGGAATGATTTATTTTTGATCAATTAAATAGTAATGAAAAGGAAATGTATGTTTTGTTTATAATTATTTTTATTTTTTGACAAGTCTCAAACTAATCGATCGAACAAAGCATTTTGAAATACTACGTTTAAAGGAACGCCCTGTCACATTGCATATGCTGCCATCTGTGGTCGAATAGTTGAACTTGTTAACGAAAAGTAGTGAGCAATACTTAAAAATATTTTCTAGACTCACCACAATAACTAGCGCCATCTAGTGTGGGAAAGCAGTTTTTGGTGAAACTTTTTTTATCTATTTTCTCAGTTTTCAGAGCCTTCCGACTCCTGAAACTTTTTTATTTGAAAACTATAAAATATAACAATTACAATAATAAAGAAATAATACTTGAAAATATTTTTTTAGACTCGCTTAACACAATAAATAGCGCCATCTAGTGTGGGAAAGCAGTCTTTTGGTGAAACTTTTTTGTTCATTTTCGCAGTTTTCCGAGCCTTCAGACTCCTAAAACTTTTTTATCTGAAAACAGTGAAATATTACAATTACAATAATAAAGAAATCATTGCTGAACATTGATTTTTGACACCTAGGCAAGCTGCCATATTTCCACCGGTCAAGTCCTTTCCGGAAAATTTCCGGAAAATCTAGCCCCGCGAGGCTGGTTGGCTTTTAAGCCTTTGTCGAATATATTGTTCAAGAACCTAGAAGAGTCGCAGGTGGAGCGTCTCCAGACTTCGAGACAAGAAAAAAGATATCCGGAAAAAATGTAAGTACACAAAATTACCCATTGTGTTGCTTCATATCCTAGTGCCTAAGTACCTAATACAAAATTTTTCATCCCAGAAAAGGATACCCTAGGGCTGCATCTCCAAGGCAGTCTCGTAGGGCCAATTTAGATAGCAATAGAGATATAGATATTAATATAGATTTAGATATTTTAAACGATAATATAGATGAAGTTTTACTAACTCTTCGAAAAATTGAAGATATATTAGCATTTACGCGTACAGCTACCGCACACCATATAATGATAGGGATTGATATTTTAAGAGTAATGATAAGTAGATTAGGTACAATATATAGTAAGAATCAATTATTAGATTTAGAACTTCGCGAATATTATAATATTATACGTTCAGGGTCATATTATTCAAAAAAAAGAATAGTTATAGTTCTAAGATTTTCGATAGTAGCTCCCCAAAATTTCAATCTATACAAATTATCCATATTACCTAATAGTCAAAACCAAATCCTTATCCCTCCTTTTCCATTTATTGCAACCAATGGGTATATGCATGTGTACATAGAGGCTGAATGCCCGAAGCTTGGTAATACTGCCCGATATCTTTGTGAAGCAAGCCTCAACCATCGGGTCCGCACTACACCAGACTGCATTTCAACGCTCATCACAAGCCAACTCATAGACAAGTCCTGCAAAATAACTACAGTATCGCTGTCGAAAGAAGCCATGGAAAAATTAGACGACCAACATTATTCAATTACATTTCCAAACGCAACAAAAGTAACCCTTAAATGCGGAAGAAACGACCACATTACTTTGAATAGTAGCTATCTAGCTACTATACTACACAACTGTCTCTTACGCACCGATGAATTCACTTTGATCAATGCAAACGATGAACTTCGAGGTCAACCAATGAAGATTTTATTAACTTCGGTAAACAGCTCAACCATCGACTTAACGTTGAAATTACCGCAAGTTAAGATTAACTCAATAAATCTCAATCATCTTCATGATATTCAAAAAAATGTAGAGCTGCAAACACTGATTCCTATTACCGGCCATTCTGACGCCGTCTAACACACAACCATCCCTTTCTATGTACTTCTTCTGAGTTCAATTATACTCACAGCAGTCATTCTCATTCGCCGTTACATCAAGAGTCAGAGTCTAGTCGTCACACAGCCAGCCAATACCGGAGGTGAAGATACTACGAAAATACCATCTGCAGCTGAAACATCCATCAATCCATCTCATCCTGCAACTTTTTCATTAAGAGTCCTGAAATAGTTGCAGATCTGCGGAGGGAAGTGTTAAAGTGTCAGCCCTGGGACTCTAAGACAGCGCCAGCCCTACGGCTTTTAGATTACGTTTGCGCTTCATCAGCGCATAGGGTTACAGTAAGTGAAAGTGTTAGATTAAGTATTCTCACGGATAACTATTTTCCTTACTTCGGACTAGTTCGCACGTACATAAGTAATTAATATAAGAATTTTTACTGTAATATTATTCATTAAATTTTAATTATAAGAAAATTCCGGATTTTAATTAACCTCCACCTGTCGGCCTTCATAATTCACATGACCTCCAATCTCATATAAATAAACTAAAATTAATTTTCGACGCTCTTAGGCAGCATAACTTAAAACTACAACCAGATAAGTGTGAATTCTTAAGAAAAGAAGTAGCATATCTTGGACACATTATTTCAGATAAAGGCGTATTCCCTAACCCCGACAAGGTCAAAGCTGTAACAAACTATCCTACACCTAGAACCCCAAAGGACATCAAATCTTTTCTCGGTCTAATAGGTTATTATCGAAAATTCATTAAAGACTTTTCCAAAATTACTAAGCCACTTACGTCCCTACTTCGTAAAGACACCCTTTCATTTGGACTCAAAATCAAGAAAATGCATTTAATAACCTAAAATATACCTATACTACACTACAATACCTATACTACAATACCCTGATTTTTCTAAAGAGTTTATCCTTACAACAGATGCTTCCAACTTTGCCTTAGGTGCGATACTTTCCCAAGAAAAAATAGGTGAAGACCTGCCCATTGCTTATGCTTCCCGAACCCTTAACAAAACAGAAGGTAATTACAACACTACTGAGAAAGAGCTTTTGGCAATGCTATTTGGCATTAAAACTTTTCGACCTTATCTCTATGGTAGAAAATTCACAGTAGTGACAGACCATCGCCCTCTTGTTTGGTTAATGAATTATAAGGACCCCAGCAGTAAATTAGTTCGATGGAGTCTCAAATTAGAAGAATATGAATATCAAATAATACATAAATCTGGTAAAACAAACCTTAATGCTGATGCTTTATCCCGACCTCTTGTAAATAACATAACTGACATAGACCTCAGAAATAACCTCACATACGGAAACTTCCTTCAATCTCGATCCAACCCTATGGCGTTTACCACTGAAATCCATGAATTTAACCAAAGTCTCTTAAAAACCTCATTTTCCACAATTGCTTACCCGACGTCAATTGATCTAGACCCCTCCAATCCCTATTGCGAAGAAATTCTCGGATCTCTAGAAGACAAAGAGACTTTAATAAATTCCGAGAAAGAATTATATACTATAAAGACTACTCAATTTAATAATAAACTATGTTTTCACATGTTCACTAAAGTTCATTACTATGATTCTTGTACTTATCAAGAAATATTTAAAGCCTTGAACTCTCTTCGTAATGAATTAATTATATTTCATCCTGACATAAATGAAATTGCTATGTCCGATTTTTCCAACCCATTCGACAAACTAACTTTTACAATTATCTATGAAATAATCAGTTTCCTTTTCCATAATTCGCGTATCAAAATAAATATTTACCATAATAAAATTATCTATCCAAAACCTGACGAAATTCCTACAATATTGAAAGATCATGATTTCCCCCATTGGTGGACATATTGGTTCATCACGTTTGTACAACAAAATGAAAGATTCTTACTATTGGAAGGGTATGAAAAATGACATTAAAGCCTATGTAAAACGATGTCAACAATGCCAACAAAACAAAGCCTTACGAGCATGTAACAAAGCCCCCATGGAAATAACTTCAACATCTCACGAACCACTACAAAGAATATTCACTGATATAGTAGGTCCCTTACCAGAATCCGGTACTGAAAAATATAAGTACATAGTCACCTTCCAAGATGACTTAACAAAATACTGTATGGCTTATCCAATTATCAATTCAACGGCTGAACAGACAGCTGACTCTCTAATCAAATTCATCTGCCATTTTGGAATTCCGAAAACCCTCCTTTCCGACTTAGGAGTTCATTTTATCGCTGGAGTGTATAAACAAATAACATCACTCTTCAAAATTCAACATCTCTTCTCTACTCCATATCATCCTCAAACAAATGGCGCTCTGGAACGAAGTCATGGTACCTTGAAAGAATACCTAAAATCATATGTTAACAATAATCAAGATGATTGGCATAAATATCTTCCTACTGCCCTTGTTTCATATAACACAACTATTCACTCTACTACAAATTTTTCACCTTATGAACTATTATTTGGTTGCAAACCACACCTTCCAAGTTCCATCTATGATATCGATCCAGCAGTCACATACCCTGACTACGTAAAAACATTAAAACAAAAATTGATTAGTACTCGTCACACCGCCAGAGAAAATATCTTGCGCAGTAAAGAAATCTCAAAGAAGTATTACGATAAAAATGTCAGAAGTATTTCTTATAGTGTTGGAGATATGGTATTTTTAAAGCAACATCATAGATTACGTAAAGCTCTTTCTAGTATTTGGAAAGGTCCATATAAAGTAATTAAAGTCCATGATAATAATAACGTCACACTTCTAATAAATCGTAGACATGTAAGATACCATTTTGACGAAATCAAGCTAGCTCACGATAATTCTCTTCCAGGGCCATCGCGCCAGGAGCCTTCGCAAGATTAAATTTAACAACACCGATAGTTAATAGTCCAGGTCTTTACTACGATCCAATAGGAATATTAAAATATTATAATAATCACTGGAATATAGTAACATACTCTGACTTATCTTATATTAAACCACATATCGATACTCTGCAACGAGTTCTGGAAAAATGTAAACACATCTGCAATACACATCAATCTACTAAGGTTAAAACGGATTGTTGGAATGTTCTTAGCCCTTTAGAAACTCTTTTTATCAATGTTCAAAATAATTATATGTCTCTATCGCATTTAACAAATACTAACAGCACCTCCAGATTCAAAAGGTCTGCTTGGTTCGGCATAGGTGGTCCAATATTAAAACAGCTTTTTGGTTCACTTGATGAAGATGATGCTATAGCATTTACCAACGCAATTAATGCAGTCCAAGATGATCAAAGACACCTGGCCTCGATTATGAAGGAAAATATTCATTTAATGACTTCTACTATCTCATCATTTAATAATACCATTTCAAAACTTAACAAAAACGAAATCATATTAAATAATAACATTCAAAATCTAGGTAAAATTTTAGACACTGTTTCAGCAAATGCCAATAAATTAGAAATAATCTCTCATTTATCAATGACCTTTAGTTCTTTAGAAAGTTCATTAATGATTCTATTTACTTCACTAAACATTTATTTATATCACAATGTTATTTATTTACATAATAACTTTCAAAATTACAATAATAAAAATAAAATTTTGCTAAAATGCATCAAAGAATTCCTCCCCATCGCCGTCATCGGGCAAAGTGCCCAGAAGACTGGCAGCATTGCCACGCTGGATGGCAATGCTTAACCTCTGGCCAAGGAATAGGCCAGCCCTCTGGTCACGTGTAGCGTCGACTAGTTTTTGAGAAAGTTCTCTGAAAAGGAAATGTGCATTCGGACCCCATGGCCCAAGCGTTTCGACCCCAAACGGCGCAAACTCATAGTTACCTATGAGGCTGGTATATTTACGCCGCTTGAGGGTCTCCGCTGCTGCAGCGGCTGCGCCGGCACAAACTGCCGTAGCTGGAAGGTGGGATGGCGCAAGAGTATCGACGCAGGTTGCATCCCACACCAAAGGCCTACCCAACTTCCAGGGCAGCAAAGACATACCGTCAGGTCTCTTCCCATCGTCACGTAACAAACCATTGGGTTCCAATATGGTTGGTAAGCCGGCGGTGGAAAGAGCACGGCGGATGATGTCATTGATAGAGGCGTGCCTTGCTATGCGGCCCGCGCTTTTACAGCACGATAGGCCTTGGTGCCCGAGGCTGTCGACAGCTACTCCGCAATGACAACGGTGCGAGGCAACACAAGACGCACCGAGGCGTAAACAAGCAATGAGCTTAATGATTAATGATTAATAATGATTAATGATTAATGATGATTAATGATTCTTAGTTTCAATCTATAGGATCTCATCGACTCAATTCTATTTGGTAAACAGAATATAGTTCACCCTTCAGTGCTAAGTCCAATGCAACTTTACAAAGAACTAAACTCTAAAAGTAATGATGTCATCTTAAGCTTACCTCTGCGTTTAACGATTACTAATATTCATACTATCATAGATACAGCAGAAATATCTTCTTTTATCAATGACGATAAATTAATCTTTGCTATTAGAATTCCGTTAGTAATCCCCTCTGCAGAATATAATTTATACCATATATATTCTTTACCAACCCCACATGACATTAATAATCCTGACAGTGTCGTATTAATTAATCCATCTGTAAAATTCCTGGCAATAACACAAAATAAATTAATATATTCCGCGTTGCAAGACCTTAGTGAGTGCAAAGTGATTAACAATAGCAACTATTTGTGTAAACTAGGAAACATACAATCTAGTGTCGGAAATCCGATTTGTGAAGTAACCTTATTAACTGAACATGTAAAAAGTATCCCTGACTCTTGTAATTATAAGATAATCAAAGGTGAAATAGATATATGGCAAAGAATTAACAATAATAGATGGATATATGTGCAATCTGATGTAACAAGGTTATCATTAAACTGTAACGGTACCTTTGAAGATAATGACGTTATTGGTACAGGCATTCTTAAACTACCTAAGTATTGTAAAGCTTACCATAAATTACTTCAATTTATTCCATCGCAAGATTTCGAATCCAAAGTGTTTATTCCACATCCTAATTTTAATATAATTGAAGATGATTGTTGTTCTAAAGCTAAGTTAAATGATACTATGCCATACTTAACTCCTATAAAATTGTCACATATAAACCTAGATTCATTACAGTATGCTTCTCATAGATTAAATCAAGTCGATGACGAGTTAACTAAAATTGAAAATCAACCATATCACATTCGATACAGTTACTACTTCAGTATAATACCTACTTTATTATCTCTTTCTGTGTTTTCTTATTTTTCATACAAACTCTTCAAGTGTTTTTGTTGTAATAAATCTAATAGACGTAAAGACAGCGGTACATCTTCTTGCTGTATAAAAATAATTAATACTTGTACGACTAGGTCTAAAACACAAACTCGTGCAAGATCTATCGAAATGACTAATCCAGAATATGATACTGAGAGTACTGACTCTAATGTGAGTTCACCTAGAAGAAATCTGGAATTAATGTAAAATTCAAAATTGTAATTCCTCTTTTATAATTTAACAATAAAATTTCAATATGTTCTACTATTTCAATATGTTCTAATATTTCAATATTTTCTGCTATTTCAATATGATCTACTATTTCAATATGCAATGTTGAAGAAGAAATCTAGAATTCATGTAAAATTTAAAATTGTAATTCCTCTTTTCAAATTTCAATATGATCTACCATTTCAATATGTAATAATATGTTTACTTTATAAACTATTAGTTCTAAGCAATTTCATGTATACTAATTATAAGCAACTTTTAATTTTTAAATTTGTTTCTATGTTTTCCGTTTCCATGTTTTCTATGTACTTGGGTTATACTCACACCCCCTCTATTCGTGGATGTTTCGTTTTAAGGGGGGAGGTGTTATAACCCTAACTATTGTCCACATATTGCTGAATTACTATTTCCGAGTTGACCCCAATAATAGATTGTCAGTCAGCAATATGGGCCTATAAATTCAACGCATTTTACCAAATTCCTTCAGTTATAATTCTTTAGTCAAATTGCTGCCCAGCTACGGACCCGGTTTCGGCCTGCCGGCTGGCCTTCAGTAATTGACTAAAAATTGAGACTCCGGCTCAAACCACCCTTCATTAGGGTTCCGCGTGACAGTATAATCCAAATATATAAGTGGTTAAAGTGTACTTATAAACAATAAACATAGGTGTACTTGTGTTTTATACTAGTGATAGACCATATAAAATTGAATAAATTAGATAGTTTCTGGACACTGGTGTTTTTTTTATGAACACCAGGATCTCCTATCTAACAGTTCGTTACGCTTTCACCGCCTATCTTTTAAACCAATTTTGATGAAATTAAGTACTGAGGTTGTGTCCCGTTAAATTAAAGAGTTCCCGCGAGCATAAAAAATCCATAATCCACGCAGATGAAGTCGTGGGCATCATCTACTTAGTTTATAATATTACTAGCTGTTGCCCGTGAAAACCTGGAATTATTTTTTTTTGTAATTCCCACGGGAAATCTTTAATTTTCCTGGATAAAAAGTAGGTAGCCTATGACACTTTGCATGTTTTCAACTATACACACGCAATAAATCATGTCTATCCAATGATCTGTTGCGGCGTGATAGAAGGAAAAAACAACAAACAAACACACTTTCGCAATTATAATATTAATATGATAACAATATTATATTATGATGATAAATATTAAGTATGGATATGGATTATTGGTATTGATGTAACTCCTAAAGTTTAGAAGAAACTTACGCATTATCAGCGCTGAGCCTCTGCGGCCACTGAGAGCTAATACTTACTTAGGAACTAGTGTTAGGACATAAGAGGCTCTTGGATGGAGTGCATAATTGAGTATACTTTACTCCTCAACGAAGTATAGGGAAACGTGTTATAGATCTGGGAGCTTCTTTTTACTCACACGTTTTATAATAGGGATTTTAAACACGAAGGATTATTTTTTGATTATTGATAATACTAGAGGATGACCGCGACTTCAGCCGCGTGGACTTATGTTTCTAAACCCTTTGGTAATTTGATTTTTCGGGACAAGACAGCTATTTACCTATATCATCAGGTTTTGCAAAAAAAAGCACTTCGACAAAGATAATATCTAGTCTAGTCGCCAGTTGTAATTAAATCACACTTTTAATTACAACTGGCTAGATGATACGCAACTTCGTCCGCGTAGGTTAGGTTTTTTGATTCCCGGTGGAACTCCTTCATTTTCCGAGATAAAAAGCCTTCCTTACCCGAAATGTAACCCATATCAAGTTTCATTAAAATCAGTTTAAAAGATGGGCTAGAAAAGCGTAGCAGACAGACACATTCGCATTTATAATATTGCTATGGATTTTCTTTCAATATAATAAATTTTTGATTTCCTTCAAACTAGTTTTGTCAATGGTTCTAGGATGGCCCCCCATATTCAATATATCAGGCATGTTTAATGGAGCGGACGTTATACCGTTCAGCTTTTAGCTAGATTACTACAGGTACGGTAAGTGCCGTTGTCATTCCGTTGGACGTATCACCAATTTCGCTGACATGCCCCGCTTAGTGTGGCGTGACCTTATTAAAGTGTGGAATGAAGTTTTGTGTTCTACTTGAAATTTTGTTTCCAGTTTTGAGAATTATTTTTCATGCAATTAAAAGGAAAGTCCTGACTCACTGAGTCAGCACACGCAAACCCTTATATGTTAGAAAACTGAAATTACTCACAGAAGTTTCCTTCATTATGTAGACAGGCGTTTCAGGTGGGCGTTTTATACTGGTACTGTGGTTCTGTGTTTTGTAGTCAATTGCAGGAAGATTATTTTGACCACCGGACAAAAGCTATAATCAGATACTTAAAGGATCATAAAAGGCCTTGGAAATATCCCAACGAATTTTGTAACTAGGTACAAAATTCGTTTTGTAAGGTAGTTTAAACTTTGTAAAAATTCTACTAGAAACAACGGATGGTTGTTAATAATAATACAATTATACAAAATGAAAAGTGTTATTGGACAAATTACTGTGCTTGGTTATCTAGTTCATAAAAAGAGTTCATAATGGGATAGATTCATTTTAAGATAAGCGCTGCATAATAAAATAGACAAACATGTAAGCCACGCATAGATTTAAGATTAATCCTACATCTATGAAGCCACGTAAGCCTAATAAATCAAATCAAATCAATTAATCAATCAATGAGCAAAAAAAAACTCAAGAGCATCAAAGAATTAATCAATCCAAATAAAAACTAATTATTGTATTTTACTTCCCTACTTACATACGTATTTTTGAAAAAAAATTGTTTTATGTATAGGTCTTGTAGGTAAGTACTTGAGCCTTTAAAAGTACAAGCAGAGAAAAAAAAATGATCGGAATTATTGAAAAGAATTTTCTTCAAAAAGTCCAAAGTTTACTTAAGCTTTAAACCAGTCCAGACAGCGATATGAATCCGTAGCGACTTCCGATAAAAATATTTTTGTCAACAAACGCGTTTCGTTTCAGTAAACAGTATAATATCACCTAAGGAATGACATCGCTGCTTAGCGGATAGCAATTTGACTAAAAGCTGTTGAATGTTCAAACATAATGTCCACACAGTTAGCCATGACCGATATGGGGTTTTTAGCAACGTTAATATTTTCACGTCTCCCAGCCTACGTCAATCATTGATTTATCTCGGAAAATTAAGGAGTTCCCATGGGAATGAAAAAAACTTAAACCACGCGGAAGAAGTCGCGGTCATCAGCTAGTTAAGGTATAAGTAGCCACTAGCGCTGATTCTGTAGTGCACAATCTCTTAAGTAAACTAATATGACAGCATTAAAAATACTCCCTGCGGAAATATTTAGAATTCAATGTACGTGCACAGATTCATACTAGATGTGTTAGTATATATAACGTAATATCGACTAAATCACAACTTTATCTCATTACGTCAACGTTTCTTAAGATTCCTCTGACCTCGCGCGCGAACTGTATGTAAGTGAGTTAAATCGTATCCTTTAGATACTTATATATCAAGTAGAATTCTGATTGTCCGTGTCATTTGAACATATTTTTCTGGTGATTTAAAATCAGTTGTTTTATTTGTTAAAAAAACATTAGAATTTTGATTATTTTTTCGAATAAGCAAGCAATCTAATAAATAATAATATAACCTAAAGAGTGACTGCCGCCTACCAGGCAGTAATATAGCTAAAAGCAACTGTATGTTTCAACATTACGTCCGCCCCATTGGCCATGACCGATATAATAGGGAATATTATAGTTTTGTGCAACGTTGATAATGACTTCTTTTTATTATTCTACTATTATACTTGAAAATGCCAGCGACTTTATACACGATGATTAAGGTTGTTTGATTTCCACGGGAACTCTTTTCCGTGGTAAAAAGTGTATGACCTTACCCGGGATGCATCCTGTCTCAGCACCAGATTAAGTAAAAATCGGTTGAACAGATGTATCGTGAAAGTACAGCAGACAGACATTCAATATAGGTTTACTTCTGCTGGTTCTGTATTTATAATATTACTAGATGGTGCTCGCGATATCGGCCGCGTGGTTTAAGGTTCTTTGATTACCACGGGACCACTTTAATTTTCCTGAATAAAAAGTAGCCTATGTTTTTCCCCGGGATACAACCGACCCCTGTACAAAATTATATCAAAATCGATTGAACAGATGTACCATGAAAGCGTAGCAGACAGACAGACAGACAGATAGACAGACACACTTTCGCATTTATAATATTAGTATGGATAGTATGGATTAATGATTTTTTTTCAATCACAATAACTTATACCTACTTCACGTGTAACCATCTAAAGATAAGATTATAGACATCGTTTCACTAACAAATTTTCTTTATGCTTGTGTAGATCCAAACGATTATCAAAAAAATTTAACGGAAGGGCAGTCGTGTTTTTTAATTTTTTTAATTATTTACGTATTGTAACTGAACACGATTGTTTCAAACCTATTATTAATTGAAATGAATAAAGAACTTTGAATATAACCCTTAACCACCTACCACCTGTTTCTGTCTCTTAACCACCTACTTGCGGTCCTGGCGACCACTAGTAGATTATTGCTTCTAATTTTGAATCTATGGTAATAATGAAACATTAAAGTGAATAAAATACTTGTTTATAATCTAGAGCTTTATTTTAGAATATCATATATTACAGTTAACATTAAAATCTCGAAAAAATCTAACAGTCTTCACAAACCTACAATACTGGCACAAAAAATGACCTTAAGAAAATGAGATCTGTAAAATTACGAACTTAAAATTTCAACTTCTTTTTATTCATTCTTATAAATTGAGTAAAAGTAAACTAACTATAAAAAAACAATCTTTAAATAAAAACTTGTACAAAATTGCTATCCCTCAATATTTACAATTTTCGCGGCTTTACAATACATTTTTGATGCTGACTCCATCCCTCCGAAGGTGATAATTTTTTTTGCGACGTTCCATGTGCAGTCTAATAAGATTTTTTGCCATTTTTTTCATGAATTTTCATCGTTATTACTCATTTTGACACTAAACCCACAAAAATGTATAACTGTCTATCAAAGAATATATATAAAAATGTCATAACCACCTAAGTGCGGTCCCGGAGACCGCTAGCAAAATGTTTTCACTAACTCAGGGCAGCCGCACGCACCTAGACTACTCGCCGAGCATAAACTCGATACAGTTCCGTGTGTAGAAACGGTATATGGAAGCACTCTTCGCCACGACACGTACACATCGAAAAATTTGAGATCAAAAATTCGTTGCGGTCTGTATACAATCACAATAACTTATACCTACTTCCCGTGTAACCATCTAAAGATAAGATTATAGACATCGTTTCACTAACAAATTTTCTTTATGCTTGTGTAGATCCAAACGATTATCAAAAAAATTTAACGGAAGGGCAGTCGTGTTTTTTAATTTTTTTAATTATTTACGTATTGTAACTGAACACGATTGTTTCAAACCTATTATTAATTGAAATGAATAAAGAACTTTGAATATAACCCTTAACCACCTACCACCTGTTTCTGTCTCTTAACCACCTACTTGCGGTCCTGGCGACCACTAGTAGATTATTGCTTCTAATTTTGAATCTATGGTAATAATGAAACATTAAAGTGAATAAAATACTTGTTTATAATCTAGAGCTTTATTTTAGAATATCATATATTACAGTTAACATTAAAATCTCGAAAAAATCTAACAGTCTTCACAAACCTACAATACTGGCACAAAAAATGACCTTAAGAAAATGAGATCTGTAAAATTACGAACTTAAAATTTCAACTTCTTTTTATTCATTCTTATAAATTGAGTAAAAGTAAACTAACTATAAAAAAACAATCTTTAAATAAAAACTTGTACAAAATTGCTATCCCTCAATATTTACAATTTTCGCGGCTTTACAATACATTTTTGATGCTGACTCCATCCCTCCGAAGGTGATAATTTTTTTTGCGACGTTCCATGTGCAGTCTAATAAGATTTTTTGCCATTTTTTTCATGAATTTTCATCGTTATTACTCATTTTGACACTAAACCCACAAAAATGTATAACTGTCTATCAAAGAATATATATAAAAATGTCATAACCACCTAAGTGCGGTCCCGGAGACCGCTAGCAAAATGTTTTCACTAACTCAGGGCAGCCGCACGCACCTAGACTACTCGCCGAGCATAAACTCGATACAGTTCCGTGTGTAGAAACGGTATATGGAAGCACTCTTCGCCACGACACGTACACATCGAAAAATTTGAGATCAAAAATTCGTTGCGGTCTGTGAGACCGGTGGTAGGTAGTTAAGGGTTAAAATGACACATTTTTGTATGAACCCTGTAAAAATGGGTTGGGTAAATAAACGAAAGAAAAACAACATAAAATCAAGAAATAAGTATGTCATAAATATTGAAACGGAGTCGCATCAGATAATCTACGTAATAACCCAATGTTAAATATTAATAGCAACAGCCTGCGGCGATGTTTCCTAACATTCAGGGAAAAACATCGTCTCTGATGTTTGGATATCATTCTTATCAAATATAACTTTTTCTCCTTCTAAATAATATTGAATGCTATGGACGTTTATGTTTACTTGTGTCAACAAAAAATAATGTCTTTTATTTTCAATCGCAATATATACCTACAATTATACTGATTAATTAGTTTAACAAGTCAGTTTTTATAATTTATAACTGGGTATTTCATAATGTATTGGTAGTCCACAATAGTAATATAATAATAAAAAACCAACAATTAATTAAGTTTTTTTTTATTCCATTACAAGTTAGCCATTGATTTTTCACGTACGTAATTACATAAGTATTCTTATTAAATTAAGTATATTTACGAAAAACCTTAATAACTGTTACTACGTAAATCCTACTTTTTGCTGGTCCGTATCGCTTTTAATCTCGTTGAAACAGTGCCTATTAAATTGATATGAAAATATAATATTGTCATATTTTTTTATAATCATTTTTAATGAGGTCATGCTAAATTACAAAATTATGTTGAAAAACATTTAAGTAATGAGAATAAACTATTACGAAAAACAAAATGCATTCAAAATGAAAAGAAAATATTATGAGTATTAGCAAAAGTACTTCATTACATACATTTCCATTAAAAGATCGCATAAAATTTGCATAATGAACGCAAATTATAAATAGCCCGCCCTTCCCTACAAATAAATTATTTTGATTTTAATATAAAACCCGCGGAAACATGGGAAATTTGTTACGTTGCATGCCGGACGCTTCACAAAACATCATTTGAGAACAGCCTCATATTTATTACGCCATTATCACGAAACACATTTTAATGTACAGGCTTAATAACATGTGAGCCATTCAATGTACAGAACTTTGCGATAAAGTGCTAGGCTGAGGTCTGCGTGAAAAGAGGCAGCGGGACGTGAAGCTTTTATTGAAGTTATACTTTACCGCGTTATGGAAAAATTATCAGAGTGAATTTTTACGATGCGCGCGCACACGATAGTCTTGAATATCAAGATAAGATAAGATAAGATAAGATAATTATTTATTGCAAAATACACGTATAAAGCTTTTACAATATTCTTGGAAACAGTGTACTACCAAGTATGGCGTGCAATTATTATAGCATCTCTTACATCATAACATTTCCTACTTATTATTCTTATTTAAATTAAACAATACTTAAACACAGCATAGTACTCCAAATCATCATTAATTATTGTAAATAGGAAAATAAATCACATCCCTGATATGTAAACAAAAGCTGAATTACGAAATGGTTACAAAATGTCAATATTAAATTATAAGGATTACATCATATGATACCTGTGATTTATTATTATTTTACACAAAATTATTAAAATGTCAAACTATATCTAAAAGTAAACAAGATATGTCAATAATAATTATTATACATACATAAAATCATTAATCGATAAACACGCAAAAGCATAGCTTAATATAAATTGTAAAGATGTTCTAATGTGACCTTTACTCATAATTATGTTAGTTATTATAATTAATATTATCTTGCAAGAACTCATCAACTGTGTAGTAACATTTATTTAATAATAATTTAAACATGTTTGATTTAAAGCTATATGTATTTTGTTTTTTAATGCTCTCTGGTATTTTATTATATATGGAAATGGCCATGTAATAAATGTTTTTTTTGAATAAGTTTATTCTTTGTCTGGGTATCACAAGCTTATTTTCATGCCTATTGGACCTTGAGATCGTATCGGCTATTCTTGGAAAATGATCTCTATGTTTATGCACAAAAACAGAGACTTCAAATATGTAGAGACAAGGGAGAGGTAAAATCTTCGTCATTTTAAAGAGCGGCTTACAAGTTTGTAGGGGTTCAGCTCCACATATAGCTCGAATACATTTTTTTTGAATCCTAAATACCCTTAGAATATCAACGGAATTTCCCCACAGAATGAGACCATAGCGTAAAAGTGACGACACATACCCATGGTATGCGCAGTTTCTTTGGATGTCACACCTTTGAGCTTATATAAGACGTACACAAACCTATCCAATTTTTTACATAGAGCATCTACCTGTAGTTTCCAATTAAGATATTTATCCATTACTATACCAAGGAATACTGTTTGATCTACCTGTTCAATCGTCACATTATTGCAAATTACATTAGTATTTATATGAGTGCTATTATATGTTTGGAATTGTATATATTTTGTCTTTTCAACGTTTAAGCATAGATTATTTTGACTCATCCATTGAACAATATTGCTCAGGCTTTCATTTATTTCTTGTTCAAAGGATTCCTTATTTTGACACTGTAATATAAGAGTCGTATCGTCAGCAAATTGTACACACTTACACTCCACAGAGTCAGGAAGGTCATTTGCATACAGAAGAAATAACAGTGGGCCTAATATACTTCCTTGTGGGACACCATACCTATTTATTTTATAATTGGATGAAGATGTTAGTTTTGTGTTACCACATATTTTAGTTATTTGGACGCACTGCCGTCTATCATTTAAGTAGCTTTGTAGCCAGTTGTGTGCATTTCCTCTCAAGATATTAATTATTTGCTATCAAGAAGTATAACTTCTTGCGTACGTACATACCTACACACAAACTTTTTTTTATTACACTACATTACGGATAAACTGAAAAGATTCATATGCAAGACTACTTTATTGTAGCTACGAGTACATAAAATTTTTCACACATACTAAGATAGGATTTTTCGAATTTCTACCCATGTGAAACCAGGTCAGCTAGTTCTTCATTTAACTTGTTTTAAAGCTTTTTAACAAAATTGAGGCTGTGACATTGAACTGCGTTTTTAAAATCTTTGTAAAAGAAATGCCGAGTGGCTTCAAATAAGTACTCTAAACTCTAATGAGTATTACATACTTGTCAATAAGCTCGACATTGAACTTTTCTGTTCTGATCTATATTTGGCCGTAGCGAAAAGACTGTTCTGTAAGACAAAAGGTACGATACATGCAAACGTATAATATATAATAACGTATTTGCACGTATCGTACGAATAAAAGTAGTACCAGTAAAACGCTACACGCTCCATCGACGCTTATAACTCAGCCATTTAAAAGTCAGGCAGCAAAGTGTACGTGTTATAGGGTGAGCGCACATTAAATATTACTTTTAATAAAGTATTATAAGATTAAAACGTTTGTTTATGCTTGTTGTACATAAGGTATACTTGAGTAAAAAGGCTTATCCTGATTCGCTTTGAGTGAATGAGCTTATTATGATTCTAATAAAAATACAAGGTTTTTGAAGTACCCAACCCCTATGCTTTAGTTTTCCCTTATTTAAGTTTTTGTATCACAACATTGGGTAAAGTAATGGTACGTTGAGCTTAATAAAGTCGTTTGTATAATTTTGTTATTATTAATTGTTTTTATGCACGCAATTCTAAACGGGTGAAAGGACCTGCTTGTTTTTTGGAGTTAATTGCTTGCCACAAAACCTGTGATTTCGCAACTCCTATCACCAAAAGTTGTCTGGGAGAGGTCGCTTTAGCGATAAGACCGCCTTTGCGCACTTCTATTAGATTAAGTTCCTTTATGTTATTTCTGTAATGTATGTTTCTTATGTAGTTGTGTGCAATGAAGAATTCATAATAATATTAACGGATAATAATTAATATCTGGTCTCCCCTGCCGGGGTATATTCCTCCGCCTTTATTTGTGTATTTGTGTATGTAAGTTAATTCGTTTATATTTATTTACGTAAGTTTATTATAAGTCTTTTGGCCATATATGTATTCACTAGCAAATGCCCGCGACTTCGTACGCATGGATCCAGTTTTTGTGGTTCCCGCGGGAACTCTTTAATTTTCCGGGATAAAAAGTAGCCTATATGCTATTCCAGACTATAAACTATCTTTGTGCTTTAGCCAGATCCGTAGAGCCGTTGGGGTGTGATTGAGTAACAAACATCCATACATCCATACATCCATACATCTAGACATCCATACATCCAAACATCCATACATCCATAAATCCATACATCCATACATCCATTCAAACTTTCGCATTTATAATATTATATTAAGTATAGATTATTTTATATGCGGGCGTGAGAGTTAAATTTTTAAGAATAGTAATAATTAAATTGTTAGTAGGTATATCCAAAGCACTACAAAAGGATATCTCACATCACATACTCATTTTGCTGATTCGTTTGGCCAAAGAATATGGGTTTAATCCCTAAGCTGCTATACTAAAGTTCTGATGCGCTCTGATGGTTTCATTACTTGTTACTTGATTTTTCGTCATGGTCATCAAATTTTGTGTACAGGTACACACTTTACTTTAAGCCAACCCTAATGTAATTTAAACATAATACTAGATTCCCGCGACTTCGTTTGCGTTGAATAGGTTTTTTTATTCCCGCGGGAACTCCTTGGTTTCCGGAATAAAAAGTATTCCCTTCCCCGGGATGCAACCTATCCTATACGAAATTTCATCAAAATCGTTTGAAAAGATGGGCCGTTAAAACGTAGCAGACAGATAGACACTCAGACAGACGGATAGACAGCCTTACTTTCACATTTATTATAGTATTAGTATGGACATTAGTATAGTATCGGTTATTATCACTAACATCATAATAGTCGTTAAAGCCCGCCAACCCGCATTGGAGCAGCGTGGTGGGTCCAAGCAGTGGGACGTTATTGGGCTGTAGTGGACATTAGTATAGATTCTGATGTTTCATTAGACATCAGTTCGGCGATCAACCCAAGCACCTATCCACCTGACCCCTTCTAAATTGTAATATTCAGAACTAAGTGGTATGTACCTAGATAAACAGTAACCTCATTTAGAACGAGTCCACGAGTCTAGATAATCAGACTTTTAAAACCCATCAAAGGTAAATACTACCTACCTGACATACGAAGATTAATGGTCTAAAGATTACTATCAGATGTTTACTGCCTCGGTACATACAATTTACACTTTTACCCTTTATACAAATTTGTTTTAATGAAGTTACCTTCAAACCTTCTTACACGTTAGAATGCGGTTGTACTTAAAATATAAAATAATCAGTTTTGTGCATTTCGCGTTCTAACTCATGATAACATGTTTATTCTCCATTTTATTGCATCATTTAAATGGAACATCTATACTAATATTATAAATGCGAAAGGAAGGATGGATGGATGGATGGATGGACGGATAAAGGGGTGTTTGTTACTCAATTGCGCCAGCACGACTGAATGGATCTGAATGAAATTTGACACAGAGATAAATAATAATAATAATAGTTTGGAATTAAAACATAGGCAGATTTTATCCCGGAAAATTAAAGAGTTCCCGTGGAAACCAAATAACCTCAATCAACACAAACAAAGTCGAGGGCATCAGCTAGTATTGCTTTATTAAATTAATTAACTTATTGCTATGTTTTCACAGGTACCTACAGAATACTAACTATTGTGACACAGGCAAACTACCTACGTATTTTCTTGAGGTGGCAGCCTTGATTACTGCGTAAGCAAGTTGATTCCAGCAAGTAAACTACTAAAAACTTTGTATCATAAAAGCTTGGAAAAATAGACATTATAATGACAATGACTGCTCTAAGAAAACTTCATATACACATAACAGCTACCTAAGGAGGAACATTGGTCAGTCGTTTCAATTCTAACTCCAAATCCTCAACCCTGACACTAAATAGTCAAAAATAAAAGTTCTTTCCAAAAACCGACTTCCAAAGCCACTGTAAAGTAAAAATCAATTTTAATTTCTACACACTTTGTTGAAGGTTTTTTTTTTATCCACTACAAGTTAGCCCTTGACTGCGATCTCACCTGATGGTAAGTGATGATGCAATCTAAGATGGTAGCGGGCTAACCTGTTAGGGGTATGGCAGTTAAATTAAACCCATACCCCTATTCGGTTTCTACACGGCATCGTACCGGAACGCTAAATCGCTTGCCGGCACGTCTTTGCCGGTAGGGTGGTAACTAGCCACGACCGAAGCCTCCCACCAGGCCAGACCAGGGAAAATTCAGAAATTATAAATTCCCAAATTGACCCTGCCGGGGATCGAACCCGGGACCTCCGCACGTTAAGACAACAGCGCTACACACTGCGCCACGGAGGTCGTCAAGAGTGGTCGAGTCGAGTGGTTATAACAAGGATAAGCAAAGTTGACTCATCAGGCTGGCCCGATTTCAACATAGTTTGTAGAAATCAAAATTATTTTTTACTTTACAGTGGCCTTGGAAGTCGGTTTTTGGAAAGAATTTTTAATTAATAGAAATGTGTCATGAGCCTCAGCAAAAAAATAAATGTTTATTTAGCTTTACACGGATAACAAAAAAGGAAAAAACACAAAAATGGAAAATTATAGTTACAAACTAATTACTTAATAAACTTACTTTGCTATAAATTGCTCATTTAGTAAGTAATTAATTGCAAAGATACTCAGATAAAACCGGATACTATTTTTGTCCAATTTACTAAATCCGTTCATTACAAACATACCTACACAGATCTGTACAAGCCACAACTAATTCAATGACAGAGCTAGATGGACGTGGAAAAATATGAA
The DNA here is from genome assembly GCA_964035005.1 of Erebia palarica. Lineage (NCBI taxonomy): Eukaryota > Metazoa > Arthropoda > Insecta > Lepidoptera > Nymphalidae > Erebia > Erebia palarica. The sequence continues at coordinate 19,622,778 of OZ035989.1, forward strand.
ATGGTACACAGGGAACTAGGTCACCACTTCAGTCCGTGAGCGGTGACCATTTTATATAAAACCTTTATGAAAACAAGAGTTCCTTCACAAAGCTGAAATGAAATGACTGAACCGCCACTTGTTTTACTAGATTTACGAACGAAGCACCATTATTCCATTCATACTAGGTTCACATAAAAAAAGCCTGAATAAGCTTCTATTACAAACGTCAGAGGGGTAAAATCATCAGCGAGTTTAATTAAATAAATAAAAAATATTATTTTTTCTAAATATTGCATTTTCGATCCTAAAATATTGCCTTTTTGTACCTAAATTAATTTATATTCTCCGTGCGAGCCCAATTTGGAAATTTCTTGGACTACTCGATATCATGGATGCCACCTTAAGAGATACGCTAGAAAAAATTCTAAATTTATCTTTTGATGATCAGTCCTGGAATCAAGCTACTTTACCGGTCAAGTACGGTGGCATCGGCGTGAGAAAAATTTCCAGTGTTGCTCTTCCGGCTTTTCTGTCCTCTGTGCATAGTATAAAAGAGCTTAGTTCTCAGATTCTTAATTCTAATTCAGTTTCATTGACCTATGCCACAGAGGCCTTAGAGAGTTGGAAGGTCAGGTGTCCCAATGACGATATCCCGAAGGAATGTTTCACACAAAAACTTTGGGATGTGCCGTTGGTTCGGCTGACACATACAAATTTGGTTCAAAATCTTACAAGTGAAAGAGATCGAGCAAGGCTTCTAGCTTTATCTGAAAAAGAATCCGGTTATTGGCTTCATGCCTTGCCATCGAAAAATCTCGGCACTCTTTTAGATAATGAAAGTTTTCGTGTGGCTCTAGGTCTCAGATTGGGAACACCCCTGTGCTTCGAGCACAGATGTCCGTGTGGAAAAGAGGTCGATAAATTTGGAATTCACGGACTCTCTTGCCAAAGGAGCGCTGGTAGGCTTTTTCGGCATGGCTCTCTCAATGATACGATCAAAAGGGCTCTTGCCACCATAGATATTCCTGCGCTCATTGAGCCGGCAGGGATTAGTCGGGATGATGGCAAGAGACCTGATGGATTGACGCTGGTTTCCTGGGAACGGGGACGGGCGCTAATGTGGGACGCAACATGCGTAGACACATTGGCCCCGTGTCATATCAGGGAGACAGCATCAAGGCCGGGAGCCGCAGCAGAAAAGGCTGAAACCAGCAAGCGGCGGAAGTATGCCTCTCTCATAGAGAGTTACATATTTGTTCCGTTTGCCGTGGAGAACCTTGGGCCGTGGAGTCTTAGTGCCAAAAATTTTTTGCGAGATATTTCACCGCGGTTAATGGCCTCATCTGGTGACAGAAGGGCTGGCTCATTTTTTGCGCAAAGTATCAGCCTGGCTGTCCAGCGCGGAAATGCAGCCAGCATTCTTGCCACCATTCCACGTGGGCATGATTTATATAGTAATTAGGTTAGGCTAGCTAGCATTAAGTTCTATTGTATTATTTTCAATAAAAAAAAAAAAAAAATTTTAGCCTAAAATTAAATTGTAGCTTTTTTATTTTGAAAGGAATATATTTTAACCTTTTTTCGCAAGGCTCACATCAAATTCTAATTTAATAAAAAACTAGATGTTGCCCGCTACTTCGTCCGCGTGGATAAAGGTTTTTGACTCCCGCGGGAACTCTTTAATTTTCTGGATAAAAAGTAGCATATGTCCTTCCCCTGGATACAAACTATCCGTGTACCACATTTCATCAAAATCAGCTAAAGACATCATTTTCTTTGACTCCCGCAGGAACACTTGAATTTTCCGGGATAAAAAGTAGCCTGTACTTCCCTGGGATACTTGCCTATCCCTGTACCAAATTTCAACCAAATCGGTTGAACAGATGGACCGTGAAAGCGTAGCAGACAGACACACTTTCGCATTTTTAATATTATAGAAAGTATGGAATTAAACCACCACGATTTTTAAAAATTCATTTTAGCGGACGCTGACGACATAATAGCTACCTGTATGCCAAATATCAGCCCGATTTGTCTGTCAATCAGTCAGTTAAACTTGAACTTTTATAGCTTTAGATATAATTAACTAAAAATAATAATTTATTATATTTGCTTGAAAAATTATAATGATGATTTCAAAAACAGAGAATGGTGGTTAAAGTTTTTAATATTTCATTAGTGCCAAGAATTAGCTTTGAACCAAATTAAAGACTTGCCAACTAAAATTATTATAATTGGATTAAGCTTAGCATTAAAATACTGGACATAGCAACAAAATATTGCAAAACACAAAATTAAAATTCAATTCTGGCCGCGAAAAAAGAACTAAAACTACTATCTTGACGACCCTTTGATTTCGTCATATCCGGATAACGAGGCCTTATGTCCGTTCGAAAAGTACTAACTTAAAAAAAGAAAAGAAGAATATCCGACTTCCAACGAACCCGAAAAAGCTACTTTGCAAAACCAGCAATCTGTTTACATAGGACAAAGCGTGACGGGGGAGGTTTTAATGAGCTCAGCCCAAACAAAAGCTCTGGCTTTGGGGTTTTATATTGTACTAATGACCGCCACATCCGTCATAGCGTTGCCGTAAATGTTTACGATATTCCTCACTTGTTTCCGGAAACTGGTTGTTTCACGCTCCGGAATTTTGTTTTTTCAATGCTTTTTGGACAGAATATTATCTAGATACAGCAGCATACAGCTACGAACTAAGATAAAGACTTTAACATCAGTAATGCGCGATGACGATACACGATACTATAGTCCCACAAACATATTATTTAACCCTGTGACAAAATTGGAACTAATTTTTATGCCTGTTTAGTTTTTGTTTTTATTTTTCAAAGATACACGTGACGCTGTCACCGGGTTAAATAAGTTTGTCGGAGCGAAAACCAAAATAAATCTATGGTCGGACTATAATGTCGTATGGTTGTATTCATAATATCACCCCAACTCTTCGGTCTTCGTGCATTGTTTTATTAAAACTGTTGTTTTTTTATAATCGTACTAGCTTTCATAATTGCTTTTTAGTTACGTGTCTGGATGGAGCTAGGGACTATTTATGAGGCTTAGCATGAATAACTCCATAAAACGTCATAATATTAAAGGTCTGTCACAGAATAATAAATATGTACTGTTATCTGTATCCGAAGCCTTCCTGGCTATGTGTCTAGCCTGTGTATGGCTGACATCCATACAAATATTATATATAAGAAAGTGTGACTGTCTATCTGTCTGTTCCACCAGGAGGACATAGACTACTTTTTGTCCCGGAATATTCAAGAATTCCTGCGGAAAACCAATAACCTATCCACGCGGACAAAGTCGCGGGCAGTTGTTCAAAATTACCTCCTTATTATAACACTTCTATGATAAAAGCGTAAGCTTAGTTATAGAAAAACTGCTAGAGAAAATAATGTGGCGAAAATTCTAGAACTCTTTTGGGAATTAAGTTTTGACTAAAAGCCTAATAGAGTTTATTTTACGCCACGGGAGCTCTATGTTTGCAGAATGATGTTCTACTTTTGGCGGCGGCTACAAAGGGGACATACTGAAGTTCTGTCCCTGTATTGTTTGTTGGACCGAGAACAATACTGCAGAGGTAGAGCTAAATAGAGGGAAAATAAAAATATGAGGAATGATCCATACTAATATTATAAATGTGAAAGTGCGTCTGTCTGTCTATTTTCAATGCTTTCACGGCCCATTTGCTCATCCTATTTTGATGAAATTTGGTAAGTAGAAGGGTAGATTGTATCCCGGAAAATTAAAGAGTTCCCACGGTAATCAAAAAATCTTAATCCACGCGGACGAAGTCACGGGGATTATCTAGCAAATAATAAATGATTTATTTATTTCAACAAGGACATTATGATAAGTCTTAAATTACGACTCTACCACACCTCTCTCCACCAGTTTGGAGAGCTGATTGGATACTGAGAAGAGCTGTATATATTTCACATTTTTCCAAAGACCTCACTCAAGATCCATGCTAATGGATACCCACACCAAAAGAACAGGTACATTATATGAAAAAAAACATAATTTTATTAATTATGTAGGGAATTAGTTATTATATACTCAATACCAAATTAATTGTTATCTATAGATAAAGTGATTAATATAATACGATGCTAAAATATAATGATATCAGGGAAGATAAAAAGTTTCAGTTAGAGCATGCTTCGTGCGACTTTCAATTACATCAAACATATCCGCTGTTAAAGAACATTTTGTGACCACAGTATCATAGTATAGGTACAAGCCACACGAAAGGATAAAGTCAATCGCACATTAGAGGTGATTCACATCAGTCGCACGGACCGAACGATTGGTATTTTTAGTAATTATAGTGCAAATAAATAGCAGCTGCATAAACATAAAATGAGCGCAATAAAAAAGTGTGCTTGTGTACTTATTGATTGAATTTAAATGAACAGGTAATTTATTACAGCCTTAATTTAAACAATAATATAATAACACAAAAAAAGAATGAATTTATATCAATTAAACATAGAGACGTTATTTCGAGAATTGAGACTGACTTTAAAACGTCAAAGTATTAATAAAGTTTCATAATAAATCACATTTCATTTCCCTATCAGCTATGAGTGTTGTCTCATAACAAAAGCCGCAATAAATAAAAAATCATTTTAAGACCTCCCCACGCTGCTAAAATTCCATCCAAAAAAAATTCATAATTCTCAATGATTGTTCGAGGAGTTATTTACATTTTCAGCATAACCTACTCATTATATACCTACTAGTGTTGAATAAAACAGGAGTGTATCTTGCGGTAAGTACTTGTAACAACCTGCTACCACCTTCACAATCCATTATGTGTTTTCAACTGTAAAATACAGGCACAAACATTACGTGCGAATAAATAACACCTCTCACGTGTCGACCGAATCTGGGTATACTTGTTATTTATAACTCGTAAAATCACGCACCGCTGCCCGACACCTCGTAAACTAACATTATTGCGACAGCTTTGCTCACTCTAGTGGAAATTTTAACTCACACGCGAAACAAATGATCCATAATGCTCGTAAATTCGACTATGTATCATGTTAGGAATAATGAATGTCATAAAATAGATTAGATTTATAACTAATGATGTGACAATACTCATAGCAATCTATAATGATTCGTCGGTGATACATTTGAGGCAGGTCTTTGTTTTTATTAAGCTTTTATAATATGAGTATGGACTAATATTATAAATGCGTCTGTTTGTCAGTCTGTCTGCTACGCTTTCATGGCCCAACTATACTCAACCAATTTTGATGAAATTTGGTACAGAGATAGTTTACTTTTTATCTCGGAAGAGGTCCCGTGGGAATTAAAAAACATCAATCTACGCGGACCAGTCGCGGGCATCATCTAGTTTATTAATATTATATGTAATGAATACAAACTATATTTTTTTTTCAGGTTGTACTAAGGCAGTAGTCTGAAATTTATTTATTTTATAGATTATATTAAATCATTTATTTTATACTAGCGAGTGCGTCTTCGTCTGCGTGGTTTGAGGTTTCTTGATTCCCGTGGGAACTCTTCAATTTTAACCTTTGTGCTATTCCAGGCTATATTTTATCTCTGTGTCAAATTTCAGCCAGATCCGTTCAGCCGTTGGGGCGTGATTGAGTAACAGACATCCATACATCCATTCATCCATCCAAACTTTCGTATTTATAATATTAGTAAGAAGTATTCCTTATTTACACTTGCGATTTGGCAGAAAAAAATCCAATATGGAATATATGCACCCCTTAAAAGACGACCTACTCATATTAACATAGCAACTGCAGTAACGTGCATAAAAAACTACCAACTAAAATCGAAGCGATAATAATACACTCTCAACTTTAGTAGACATTCCATTATAAAATATTTGACGTGAAAAAGAAGAGGGTACTTATAAAAATGGATATTGGAAAATGGAATGCTCTTTGCTGCCAAAGGTGTGGAAGAGAAAAAGTATGTAGAACCATTATGGTTAGACTTTTAATGCACGTTTGAAATTATTATGCCAACGTTTCCATTAGCGATTTACTTTTTTTAGGTACAAAGAAAGGCCTTATTTCTTTAGAATAAAAATGTATTTTCACATTAAAGAGAAACTTTTTACCGATTTTAAAAATGTAGGTTGTTCCCAATTCAGCGCGTCATCTTTATTTTGATTAAATCGTTCGGAGATTATGCTTTTTAACAGGCAAAATTGTAGGATTTATCATATTAATTTATAAAACATTGTTTGTAATCATAATCATAATCATAAAAATGACTGTGAAAAGCAATTATTCCATCCGAAATAACATCCCGAAGGCTAACCTAACCTCTAGATGTTTGAATTGATAACCAGTCCGTAGGGGTTTGGCCTATAAAAGAGTTGTTACTATACCAACCTATAATTACGCTGAGATTTACATTCAACGATAACCATCTAACCTTTATTATATTACATAAACGAGTAACATGGTACATGGGTGTTATATACCAAAAAAAATTATAAAAGTAGTTTATCGAATGTCATTGTGTTGTTTAAATACAACATTAAACTAGCGGCACGCTATGATGGCCGGTTTGACGTTTGTCCGCTCATGAAGTTCCGTATTAATTGATAACGACTTTGAAGGAAATAATTGTATTACTTTATTGACGATAGTGATGTGCAGAGATTCATAAATTTTATCGAATGTAGTTTTAGGTTTAGGACTCAAAATTTATTTATTAAATTGATTTCTTAAATGTATACAAGTGTAGAAAAATCAGTTTGCACCATTTAAGGGGTGAATGTACTTGTGAATATGAACAATTTTCACTATGTGGACAAACCTCTGAAATCGCAAAAAAATATCAATAAATTTTTAAAAATGGAATCTAATACGATCGTCACATAGGATCGCTGGCTAGCACAACTACTACCTCCGGCAAACTCGCGTCAATGCTCAATGCAAAACAAAGCAGTTTCGAATTGACGTTGCTTCGAAAAGTATAAACTGTCAGTGCAATGCGATTGTGATATAGTTTTGACCTGGCTTTGGATTTCAAATATTGATACTGCATTACTGTTGACCCTTGCTCGTTAATTTGGACTCTGTTCAAGCCCTTTGTTGTGGATTTCGTCGATATGACCGAACGTACGCAGAGAACTGTTCTAAATAGTCAGACACGTGAGTTCGTAATACGCCTTCGTAACTATTTCGATCGTGAAGCTCAAAATGGAGGGCCAATTTTACCTATAACGTCAGTGGTTGAACGCGTAGCTGATGCGCTTAATATTGGACAACGAACTGTTAGACGGATAACTAAAAAAAAATATGGCGAGACTGGCACAGAAGAAAATAAACTTCACACACCAAAAAAGAGAAAACGAGCAAAACCAGTCGTAGGCATCGATAGCTTTGATGCCGATGCTATCCGAAGACATGTTTACGGCTACTATTTACAGAAGGAGTATCCAACAAGAAAAAAGTTGGTGCATTCACTGAAGGAAGCTGGATTATTCTTCGGTGGGGAAAGTTCTTTAACGAAGATTTTGAAGACCATTGGATTTCGATACAAAAAATGTAACAAACGCAAAATATTGATGGAAAGATTTGATATAGCGATGGCAAGGTACACTTTTTTACGGCAAGTGAAAGAAATCAAAAATTGGCAAAATGTTGTGTTCTTGGATGAAACATGGCTTAATGCTAACCATACTGTAGGCCGTTCTTGGAACGATGATACAGCAGCATCTACTTCCAAAGTTCCTGTAGGAAAAGGATCGCGACTTATAATTTGTCACGCCGGAACCATCAACGGGTTTGTCGAAGGTTCTCTCATGGCTTTTGCGTCAAAAACCACTGGAGACTATCATGAAGACATGAATGGAGAAAAGTTTACTGAATGGTTTACCTCAATGTTGTGTAGCCTCCCTGAACCATCTATTATAATTATGGACAACGCCCCATACCACTCGATGCAAATTGACAAGCCACCTGCCCAATCCCAAAAGAAAGCTGATATCGTCGCATGGCTTCGAAAAAATGGCGTAGATGCAAACATGAATATGTTAAAAGCGGAATTAGTACGTCTTTTAAAAGAAAACAAACCAACCAAGATCCGATACGTCATTGACGAAATAGCATTAGAACATGGGCACAGAGTTATACGGTTACCGCCTTACCATTGTGAGTATAATGCGATTGAGTTGGTGTGGGCTCAAATTAAGGGATATGCTGCAAGACACAATACAGAACCCCCATTTACCACAAAAAAAATGCTAAAATTATTAGAAGAAGCTTGTGAACATGTGACTAAAGGAGACTGGGAAAAGGTTGTGAATAGAACTGTTAAATTAATAAGGGAAGATTATGAAAGAGATGTGAAAATAGATAATATTATAGAAAACGAACATATAATTATTAATGTATGTGATGATAGCAGTGACGACAGTGAAAATAGTAGTATGGACGAATCTGATTAATTATGGCCTTTTGTGGCACCTTTTTTGGTATCTTTTGTATTCATATGTTTCTTGTGTGCATATAAAGTATGTATATTCATTTTCGTTCAAATATTCAGTTCGTTCAAATAAATTAAATAAACATATACATTTTTGTTTTATTAAACCTATTTAATCAGGTACAAAAACAAAACTTAATTGTTTTTTGTTCGAGAATAAATTGACATTCCACATCACTATTGTAATGTGTCAAACCGGCCATCATAGCGTGCCGCTAGTGTAGTCGATCAAACTTCGCCGGGAAAGATAGGAAAAAGTCACAACTATCATCTAGATGAATCTAGCTGCCAGCTAAAGCTAATTTACGATTACGGATAAGCTTCAGCCATCAGCCACCAATAAAAAGCAGTGGTTTTCAAGTTAATATTCAAGCCTCTATGATAGACTCCTGAATTGTGAGAAAAAATTTAACAAAACTTGACATGCATCAATTTATTTTGGTTTCCTTGTGCAATTATAAGGCAACTTCAACCACCTGTCACACACTATGAGCCTTCAACAAAAAAGCGGCGAATAAATCAAGAATTCATGTAAAAAATCCAAATCGCTCCAGAAATCACGCAGAAATCGATTTTCATAGGCAGAAAAAAATACGCATCAAATGAGAAAATACTCGAAAGTAAGTAATGAAAGTAAAGTCGATTACAAAAATACTCTTGGACAGTTTTATTAGTTTAAATAACAAATCAGCTTGGATTATTTAGATTAACTTTTCGAAAATTCATTCATTCAAATTTGATTGAGCGTGGTAAGTCGTAGTACCTAAAGTAATTAAACTAAGGTAGTTCACTGTTAACCGGTCAAAGGGGATGAAACTAGTTAAGAGCAGCATCGGCTTATACCAACGTGTTCATACGGCAGTGCAGAGTTCCCAGCACAAACCTCAGCAATAACAATTATTGAATTTGCTTACCTAATCCAGCAACCAGAACGCTAACACCGAGCGGAACTTCCCACCGAGAACACGAATACACGAGATGTTTACGAGATAAGGTAAACACCTACTCTCCTCTCTCTACTTTACTACTATCTCTACTGAACATCGTTTTAGTTATGCTAAGATATCTAATAAACTCAAGCTAACTTCGCGCCGAACTGAGACCTCGCGGTATCCATATATTGTAAGAGCTAAAGAGTTACTGGAGAAACGAATAAACTTTTATAAAGAGAGCCATCTATTGACATCATTGTGAAGTTCTGTTAAAAATACTGAAGCTCATTAAAAATTAAATAATTTTATATATTATAATATTTATCTAATTTTAGTATTTGTCGTTCAAAAACAGGATATAATTCAAATAATTGATCAAGTTTTAGGCTCAGCCTTGCAGAAAATTGAGAGTTCTGAGGTCAACTTTGGACGTTAGAAAATCTCCACTTTGAAAGCAAATTTCGTCAATTTTAGGGGAAAAATTAAAAAAGCAATATTTTGTACTCTATTCCTAATTATCTATAAAATTATATACCGCAACCCTACGTAACGCTTTAAAAAATAGTTACCTTCGCATTCGCTTCTATGAGAGCCCCCCTGAAATAAAGATTTTTATAACTTTTTAAGCCATATTCGGCTGGAAGCCATCGGTTTACATATTATTATATTTAAATTTGAAGTAATTACGTTCAGTAAGTCATTCATTAGTTCATTACGTTCATTAATTCAGAAGTTATAAGGCTCTGACGGACGAACGGACGGACGGACGGATAAGTGCAAATACACTCAAGTAGACTCGGAGACCTTCGCTTCGCTCGGTCAAGTACGTCTTCCGGTTCCGAGTTTCATATTATTCCTAATTGTAACGGATCGCTACAAGTTCTCAGTCATCATCATTTATCTAAACCTTTCGCTGGCCCACTACTGAGCATGGGTCTTATATCAGACTGCTTCACTGACCACGTGCCTATTTCACACAACTTTAAAAACAATAAGAATTGTACGTTTTCTCGCAGTATTTCCCTTCATCATTACATAACTAATTGCAATTATGCTCATTTTCTTTTTGTTTTGTGCATTGGACTCTTAGTTGGATGGCCATCTTTCCACATAGGATTTGTCTAATACAATTTTAACTCTTAGTTCTCTCTCTTAGTAAGTCGTTTTCGAAGCACGGTAGAAAGGAAAAAGCTAAATTCAGAAGTAGTATGAGATTTTACATCTCACTGATGTTGGTATGAGTGAAAAATCTTTCTTCAATAGATGACGTCTTAAATCTCAATAGATAACGTAGCATGTTTTTTTTTAAATTCCACTTACATGTACTTTCTAAAATCTTAGAAGTATGGAGGTATCTGTCCGGACGCAGAAGGTTAGACTTTGTATTGTGGGAGTAAATTTTCTCTAGCCCTGAGGCTAACAGAACGAAGAAAACATGACATAATTTATATTGTGACAATTTTTTATTATATCATAATCACAAAAGGAAACATAATAATATTTAAAGCCTTAAAAATATAATATAATAACTAAAAAATATTATTAAAAGGAGTCCCTTTAGGCAAGGTTCCGAAGATACTGGCAGCGTTCCCCCTTTGAATAGCTAGGCTAATTCTTTGTCCGAGGTAGCTGCCAGCTCTTCAGTCTCCTGACATAATTTAATATGTCCTTGTAATATATATTTTTTTAATATTGTATATTTTACGAGTAAAAAGACTGGTTCAATTAGGCTGTGACGTCGACTAGGTTATCATATCTGAACCATCTTGATGCGAAATTCAGTTGATTGAATTTTCCGTTTGGCACTGATAAATTGATAATGAAGAAAGTACGGGAAAAGGAATTTCCAAATGCTATAGACGGTTACATTTTCAAATTCGTCTCTTCATGAGGAAACTATCACTTAGCGTTGTGAAAGAACGCTGGAATACAATCAAGGAATCCTGAATTAATTTAACTGTGTTAATATTTTTTTGTATTAGTGCCTATATTTGAGTTGTTTTGTTGTGTTTGAAAGTAATTATTGTTGGTGAACTTACATTCTGAAATTTATATAACATTACTGTTGAAAATGTTATGAAAATGATGTTACGCTTCCTTATATATCCTGGATTGATAGTTCCATAATATTTTAGCACGGTTTTATAGGTTAGCCTAGCTAATCACGTTGGAGCGTGGATCGACCTTTAACAGTTTTTAGTGTCTAATACGATGTAAGATAAGCATCAGGGATATAATATCGTTAAGCGATCGTAATTTAAAGCAGAAAGGTTAATATCCATGGAATTTGAGTAGACATGAAATAATGAGGAATAACCACTCAGCTGAAGTACGGTCGCTTACATCGTTACGCTAACATAATTCCAAGCTTATATTTAACATAATTAATATTAAATACCAGTAAACATTACTATAAGTCACAAGAAAGCCACAAAATCAATCATTAAATTAAAAATACATAAGACATATTATAGTATGTATATGTCACCGTAAGATTGTAAAAACCGTTAGATTATAATCTAACTCGCGAAGTTGCAAACTGTCGACAGATTACAATTTAACGCATTATTTTTAAAACCTATAAAACCTAACCTACCTGGTTATTTATGTCGAACCCTAACCTAACCTACAAGAAACAGACAAGAAAACGTAAATACAATGGATATTTAAAAAATTAACACTCAGAACATTGAACGGTTCACAATCTTTCGACAGTTTACAATTTCGCGAGTTAGATTATAATCTAACGGTTTTTACAATCTTACGGTGACATATATAAGCTTATTCTAGAAGCTTTTTCTTCTTCTTCTTGCCTTTTTCTCACGTTATGTGGGGTCGGCACAACATGTTTTCTTTTTCCACTCACTTCTGTTATCCGTCAACCTCTTATTCACCCCTTTTATACGCATATACTCTTTCACACAATCCATCCATCTTTTCTTTGGTCTCCCTCTACTCTTTTTTCCTTCCACTTGCATATCTATCATTCTTCTCGTAATATGCCTTTCTTCCCTCCGCATTACATGCCCATACCATGCTAACCTATTACTCCTCATCTTTTCTGTCACTGGCGCTACTTTCAAACTTCCCCTTATATATTCATTCTTAATCTTATCCATTCTAGTCACACCACACATCCATCTCAACATTCGCATTTCGGTCGCATGTACTTTTCTTTCATCCATCCCTTTCACCGCTCAACATTCTGAACCATATAATGCAACAGGTCTAACGACTGTCTTGTATATTTTCCCTTTTAGTTTCAGGGGCATTCGTGGGTCGCATATAACTCCTGAGACCTGTCACCATTTCATCCATCCCGCATTCATTTTTTTGTTCACATCTCGTTCAATATTGCCGTCGTTTTGAAAGAGCGAACCGAGGTACCGGAAATCGGAACAGACCGGTAGGAATACACCATCTAAGGCAATTTCATAGAAACGAGAGGGGCCACCGAAGTCACAGAACAGATGCTCTGTCTTCGTTCGGCTGATCCTCAGGCCAACACTCTCCAATTTCTTTTGCCATTTTCCCAGTCTGCTCTGGACCTCGGAAGCCTCTTCCCCGACAAGTACAATGTCGTCAGCGAACATCATGCACCAGGGTGCCTGCTCCTGTATGTCTGATGTTAGAGCATCCATTACCAGGAGAAACAGATAAGGACTTAAAGCCGATCCCTGGTGCAAGCCCACTTCCACATTGAACCTATCTGTAATGCCAGCTTCTGACCGAACCCTTGTGCTCGCTTCTGCATACATCGCTTTCACAAGCCTCACATACGTCTCAGGTATTCTTTTCACTGTCTTAGCCCATCACAGAACTTCTCGGGGAACTCTGTCGTATGCCTTCTCAAGATCGACAAACACCATATGCAAGTTTCTATGTGCACTCCTGTATTTCTCGCACAGTTGTCGAAGTGCAAATATTGTATCAGTCGTTCCTCGTCCTGGCATAAACCCAAATTGATTTTCTGTGATCTCACTCTCCTCTCTCATTCTTCTTTCTATCACTTTTTCCCAAATTTTCATGCTATATGACATGAGCTTTATTCCTCGGTACACAGTCCTGTACATCACCCTTGTTTTTGTAAATGGGCACCAGCGTACTGTTGCACCATTCTTCTGGGATCGCCTCCTCGAGTAACAACTTATTGAAGAATAAAGTCAACCAACTCCATCCATCCGCTTTTAGAAACTTCCATACTGGCCCTGTCGCTCTACCATTTTTTATACTCTGCACTGCCAGTCTTACTTCATCTACACTCACCTCTTTCACGACACCCAAGTTGGGTGGTACATCGTCTAGCCTCCAGTCATTTTCTTCATTCATCAACCTTCTGAAATATTCCTTCCAACGTGCTTTTATTTCATCATCATTCATTAAAACCTTCTCATCATCACCTTTCACGCATTTGATATGTATGACATCCCTTGCACTCTTTTTTCTCGTTCTCGCTAGTCGGTACAAATCTTTTTGTCCTTGGGGGCTTTCTAGGGACTCATACAACTTTTCTTGGACATTTTCCCTTGCAAAAGCAACAGCTTTCTTAGCTTTCCTTTTACTCTCCATATATACTTCCCTTTTATTCTGTTTTATCACGGTGTCACTATCACTCACACTTTTTCAATCTTTAAAAGCATCCTACTTTTCTTTCAGAACTTTTTGTACATCCTCACTCCACCACCACGTGTCTTTATCTATCTTTCTTTTATTCTTTGTCACTCCAAATACATACTTCGCTACAGTTCTCACATCTTTTGAAAATCACCATTCATCTCAATCATTTTATCCACAACTTGCATTCGAAACTCTTTCGCGCATTCCTCTTTCTCTAACATATACCATTTTATTTTGGGCAGGGCTTTAGGCTTAGTTTTTAAAGTCTGGACCTTCATTTTTATTTCCATTAGTAATAGTCTATGTTGCGGTGCTAGTGGTTCCCCTGGTATAACTTTACAGTCTTTAACTGTGTTAATGTTACTTCTTCTAATTAGAAAATAGCCGCTTTTGTACGTTATTAAATGTTCATCCTGTTTTTCAAAAAATGTATTAACTATGGCCATGTCAAACGAGGATGTCAGAAGTGCAGAAGTGTTTCCCCCTCTCTATTACAGGCCCCAAAGCCCCAACCACCATGCACTCTCTCAAAACTTGCATTCATTCTTCCGACATGACAGTTAAAGTCCCCTCCTATATAAATGTTTTCGTTTTGTGGGAGATCATAACCATATCAAAATCCTCCCAAAACTTCTCTTTCGTAGCATCATCACATCCTACCTGCGGCGCATACACACTCAGAACGTTCACAACTAAGTTTTGTAGAATTAACTTAACAACTATAATCCGGTCATTCACTCTTGTTACATCCGTCACACATTTTTTCAGCTCATTATCTAATACAATTCCCACACCATTCTTCTTACCATCACTCCCACTGTAGTAAAATTTATATGCCGCTCCAATCTCTCTTGCTTTCGTACCCTTCCACCTCGTTTCTTGCAAACAGGCAACATTTATTCGTCTCCTTTCTAAAACATCTGCTAAATCTCTTCCTCTACCAGTCATCGTTCCTACATTCCAGCTTATCATTCTCATTCTTACCTCCCGGACTTGCTTCTTACGTTGCACCCGTCCCTGATGCAACAACCCTTGTCCATTTCTCACAGGTGCCGGGTGCTGCCCCTGCGCGTCGCCTCGGGGGTACGCCCTAACCTTGTCATACATACCTTTTTTACTTTTCATGTTGTAGTTGATTTGGAATATGGTTTTACGACCGGCCGCCTGCCTGACGTCAACCCTCCTTGGGAATGCTTTTGTTGGTGATATACTTGTATAACCGCCACCTTTCGGTTCGATAGGGTTCGATTTGGTTGATATACCCTTTTTAATCACACAAAACATACAAATATATACCAATAAAAATATATGTATATATAGTAGTATATATTGGAATACAATCATATTAACAAGCACGTCACAAAATGTATAACTAATAAATTTTTATCCAAATATTAAAGCATTCCATATAACGATATACCTACACAAAAATTCACACACTACTAAACTAACTAACTACGACGCATTTATTACAGCCTTATGAAATCATATCTATTCACACTAGATGATGGTCGCAACTTCGTCCGCGTGGATCAACATTTTTTGATTCTCGCGGGAACTCTTGAATTTTCCGAAATGAAAACTATGACCTTTCCCGTGACACAACCTATATTTGTACCAAATTTTATAAAAATCGGTTGAAAATATGGGCCGTCAAAGCGTAGCAGACAGATAGAGGGACACACTTTTGCATTTGTTTGGATCTAAACAAGTCTTACTGATAAGAGAAACAAGAACTTCAACTCATTAAGTAGTAAATCTAGATTAATAATTTCAACCCTTTTTAAAGGCAATCAGAATTAATCTGAATTTTGATAGCAACATTAATTTAGAAGGGTTTCCGCGGATGCTGAATCTAAAAATCTCGAAATTCTAATATTAAGAACAGCCTAATGAAATTGTGTATTCACACCTAAACAACTTTTACTGATAAGAGAAACAAAAAATTGATCTCATTAAGTAAGTACATAAACTAGGTTAATCATTTCTACCCTTTTTAAAGGCAATCAGAATTAATCTGAATTTTGATAGCGACATTAATATAGAAGGGTTTCCGCGGATGCCGAATCAGCGATAAAGATAACACAACTCCAGTTTTAATGTGGTAATATGGACACGTCCGGGCTTTTTCCCGGCATTGCCGGCATTTACGGCTGGATGCTTCCAACTTACCCTGTTCCAAATTTTTCGGGCAACCGTTATACATTTTCCGGTGTACTGTTTTAGCGATTCAGTGTTTAATCAGCCTATTACTTAGTGAATATAATGGTTAGATGCATGAAAGTGAGCATGGCTTTATATTATAATATTAATTTTCTAAGTTTTTTGTTCAAACAAAAATATATAAAAACAAATAAACCAATAACAAACATTTTGTATTTTTATTATAAGTACTTTACTAACCTATTACTTATTGCAATTTGAACTCGCCATCCTCACATAAACGTTAAAGTTTTTAGTGGGTATGTATAACAATAAATTTAATTAAAAAAAATCTTTACTCTAATACTAAGATTTTCTTTTTTTTACAAAAAAAAGAAAATCTAAGTATTCCAAGGTACCTATAAAATGTGCTGTGACACAAAGAATCCCAAAACAGAATTAAGTATAATAGGGGCAAATAACTGGAAACTATAAATTAAAAAAAATATTAAGTGACTTAATATGTAATATGTGCAACATATATTTTGGAGATACATTGGGAAAAATGATAAAGGCAACACAATTGATTTTTAATGTGGTACAGCAAATAGACGCGTCCGGGCTTTTTCCTACCAATACCGCGGGCGTTCACGGCCGGTTGCATCCCGCTCTCGCTGCCCCGGACTTTTTCCAACCATTTAACATTTTCCGCTCTATTGTTTTTGAGTCTGTGCTGAATGAATGCCTTTTCACTTCGTGATGGAATGAACTGTTCAACTCACTACTGAATAAAGCACTGAACTCCAATTTTCTATTAATGCTACAAAGAAATAATTCACTAATTCTTTGAAAAGTAATTTGCGTTTTTATCACTACAATATATACTAGTAGGAGATCCCGTATAATAAATTTATACCCTCATCTGTTAATAATTTATGATAAGAAATAAATGATAGATAACACTAGCGAATGCCCGCAACTTCATCTGCGCGGTTTGAGGTTATTTGGTTCCCGCGGGAACTCTTTAATTTTCTAGGTTAAGAAGTAGCCTATGTGCTATTCCGGACTATAATCTATCTCTGTGCCAAATTTGAGCTAGATCCGTTCAGCTGTTGGGGCGTGATTGAGTTACAAACATCCATAAATCCATACATCCATACGTCCATCCAAACTTTCGCATTTATAATATTAGTATAGAAGTATCATATACTCATTGACATAATATCGTGAATAGGTTGCCTAGTTAAATTGCATACGTATAAGATCTTTATCTTTAAATATTAAATCGTTAAGGCATCAACGCACAGCCTAAACCGGTGGAGTTAGAAACTAAAAATGTTGACAGAAGGTTTCTTTTGTGACTCAGGCGCTCAATTAGGAAGGATTTTTCAAAAATCCAACCCTGAGGGAGTGAAATAGGGGGTGAAAATTGGTAAGAAAGTGCGTCATTTCTCAAGTTATATCCATGAAACTTGGTATACGAGTTACCGGTTTAAAATAAAGAGATAAATGTCTCACAATTTTTAAAATTTCGGCTCCCGAAGGGGTGAAATAGGGAATTCAATAAAAGTCCTTCGTTTCTCAAGATATTCTCAAATTATATCAACGAAACTTAGTATTTTGGCATTCGGTAAAAACTTAAGAATTTATTTTATTTTTAACTTGAGAATATCTTGACAAATGAAGGACTTTCATACAAACTTTCACCCCCTACTTCACAACTTCGGGGGTAGATATTACAAAAACTGTGAAACATGTAACTCTGTATTTTAAACCGGTAGCTCAAATACCAAATATCATCGATAATACTTGAAAAATGACTGACTTTCATACAAACTTTCACCCCCTATTTCGCCCCCTTAGGCGTAGAATTTTGAAAAACTGTGACACACTTACTTCTTTATTTTTTAACTAAAGCCAAAATACCAACTTTTCATTAATATGACTTAAAGAATATCTTGAGAAATGAAGGACTTTAATATGAACTTTCACTCCTAATTTCGCCCCCTTATGGGTAGAATTTTGAAAAACTGTGGCACACGTACTTTTTATTTTTTGCCGAAAGTCAAATACACAGTTTATTTCTCGATGAACCAATAAGTTTTATGACTAAGCACGGATTTGAAACTAGTCGGGCCTCGCATTCCTCATTTCTGAGGGTCGTGACCACTTTCCATTAATAACGTAATGGTAGGAGTTTATTTGGGATAATAATGCGGTGGGTTCCCACGTCGTTCCGCATACGACTCGACTTAGAGTATTAAACTCTTAAATTTATGTATGTAACGATATCAGATGTTAGTGATAATAACCGGGAACGACGGCTTAACGTTCTCGGCGCGGAGAAAACGAAAAGGCCAAATTTGAACATCCAAATTCGGTCACCCATCCAGTTACCGACTTGGGCCGGTATAACAATCGTAATCGACTGATTTGCTTTGTCACAGCTAGGCCACTCGTCCCTCGTGCACTGTGTGGAATTTCTGAAAACTTGTTCTTACAGTGCTTAAGCTAAAAAAAATTGAGTTATCATTATTTCTAAGTTAAGTTAGTCATAAATATAAGTTTGCCGGTAACGTCGCCATTTAAAGCTGGGTGCATTCAACTATTTGACGAAATGTTATGTTCACCATAGTACTATTTTGTCGACTCAGTGTCGAGTAAAATGTCTTTTTACTTTGTGAATGTACGAGCAGTTCAACAAACGCTTGCACAAACGTCGGAGCTCAACTTTCCAGCCCTATAAAGTGCAAATACGAAACCAACTTACATTAATGCACCTCTCCTATTTCTCGTGTTTAAATGAGTACAATTTGTACTGATTCAACATTTCTTGCACTAACATTAAAATAAAAATCCATACCTACTAATATTATATCCATACTAATTCCATACTTAATATTATAAGTGAGAAAGTATATCTGTTGTTTATTTTTCTTCGTGGTGTACTACAAAAGTATATACATTCATTCATTCTGTCTATCTATCGGACTAAGTATCTGCTACGCTTTCATGGCTTATCCTGTTCAACCGATTTTTATAAAATTTGGTACAGAGATAGGATGCATCCCGGCGAAAGACACAGGCTACTTTTTATCCCGGAAAACTAAAGAGTTCCCGCGGGAACCAAAAAAATGGTACACGCGGACGAAGTTGTACGTATCATCTAGTTCCCATTAAAGAGAACTTAAGAAAAGTAACGTGTGGTAGTCGGTTGGTGTTTATTAAATTTAATTGTTGACTATAGCAACGATAAAATATGTACTAAAACAAACTTTAACCTTTAGTACCTAGCAATTACAATAATAAGTACCTTTACACCCTATATTCAATAAATTGCTTGCCACGGTTTTGCTATCTACCCTTGGTAATATAGCGGAAGTGACTAATAGGTGCATTAGGTGGAATAAATCAAAAATTTAATTACCTGTCTAAACTCCACCCGGTGCCATAGTGTAGCAAACATAGCCACAACCAGTACTACTTTATAGAGTACGAATATGTTGGCTGCGCTGGCCTTACAGGCTTACGCTTGACCACAATCACACCTGATGGAATGTGATGATGCGGCCGAAAATGGGACGCGCTTGCCTAGAAGATGCCTATTCACTCTTGATTTATAGATACCCAGATTATAATTGGAGGAAAACTTGGCTTGGTGGTGAACACAGGTTTTGGTAGAAACCCTACCAAAAACTATTTTGCTAGCTAGTTTTAGGGGTATTCAAGACGAACCAAGACGTGATTGACGTGACGATGAACGTAGGTGAAATTTGTTATCTCATACTAATCATAGCGATCCACAATTATTGAATTAAAGACTGGTTGGCCATACACGGACTCTGATTAGATCCAATTTTGGTGACTGTTTGCGTTGATAAACAATTCGTCTATACTTCAAAGTCACTCTCTTCCTTGTCGACAAAATATTAACTAAATTATTATACTCTGTGGTCACACATGCAATACATTTTCTCATTTGTGTGCACTAATTGGTAAGTCCCGCTGGGGCTAATTGTGTTTAAACATCAGCTTTAGCCTCGGAAATTCTACGCTTCGAACGGCCTTAGTGAAAATTAATACAGCTTTTTACTAAACATAGTTTCATTTGCAATAAGCTGAAAACGTATTTTAAAGGCTTAAGTTTATAATTTTGGATACAAAAACTACGATATACTAGCTGCTGCCCACGACTTTTAAGTTTAAATTCACGCGGGCGTTCTTTGATTTTCCGGGACTAAAAGTAGCCTATGCCACTCTTTACGTCCTTCTTATTTCGCATTTATAATATAAGTCTGAATTACTTAGTATTATACGAAAGTAGAATGATATGACTTTTTTATTCCACTACAAGCTCTTTGACTGCAATTTCGCTTATGATACGTCATGACACAGTTTAATATGGTAGCGGGCTAACCTGTTAGTGGTTCGACGACCATATTAAGCCCGTACCACTAATCGGTTTCTACACGGCATCGCTAACGGGATGCTAAATAACTTGGCCGTACGTCTTTGCCGGTAGGGTGGTAACTAATCACGGCCATAGCTTCCCACTAGACCAGACCAACCAAAATGACAGTTTGATGTAACGTACCTTGACGTTCGTTAAATAAGGACTATTTCTAAAACACAAAAGACAACAATAATGAAAAAATATAGCTTTTAGAGTTGACAGGATGGCCAGACCAGAGAAAATTCAAAAATTTTAAGTTCCCAAAAATTAACCCTGCCGAGAATAGAACCCGGGACCTCCCTGCTTCTACAGAATGCGAAGAGCTAACTGCACTGGAAAGCGCTTACCAGTGCGCTGGCGATAATTTGTTGGTAATGATGAGGAATAATTATCAATAATTTTTCTTATTATTTACAAGAGCCTTAAGGTAACTACTAAACAAACCATAACATTATCTATCTTGTATGTAAGCCAAACTAAGCTACTCGTTGTAAGTGTTACACCTTGATGAATAATGTATGAGGCACTGATAAATGTTCCATAAGACCAGACGGTGGCTGCTTACGTTGAGATTTCTTTCTTTGTCATTACTGAAAACCGGTGTGCTCAATTTTGACATCAAGTTAAGACCAATATAAAAAATAATACCATAAACACTACACAAGTATTACTTCACTTCAATCTATACATTATTACTGAAGATATGACTCCTAGCAGTTTTAAAACGTTTCTGAATTTGCGATGAGGTTGGTTGGTTGACTAAAATATTTACATACAGGTACTCTGTCTCTCTCTGAACATATACTAGAGGGAGAAAAGAAGAGTTAAATGATTATTTTATCAGGTACGATTTTTCCTGCCGGTCGTTGTTGTCGAGTCAAAAAAACCTATTTTATAACCTAATAATATACTAGCGAGAAAAAAATCTGCGTGAATCACACGTAAATGTAACAGATTAAACATTACCATAAACATCACTCTGTAGACTGTTCAGTTTTTAAACAGACAAATAATTTATGAATAAGTAAACCCTCAAAGAAAGAATGATATCAAATTATACTAAAACAGTTCCAGAGATACAGAGGTCTAAATCCCGTAATAATACAGTCTTCTGCGCTGTATTACAGATAACTTCTTATCAACGGTTTTAGCGTTTATAGCGAGTAAGTTTTGCAACTTAGTTTAGTATTCCGTTTACGTAAGCCGAAATACATAAGGTCGAGGTCTCAGAAGTTGCGGGGGTGCAGACTTTGGCGGAATTTAGTTTCGAAGATAACAGCAATTTGGCGATATTTTGATATAAATTATCGCCTCGTAAAATAATCTTTCGGGTGAAAAGCTCTTTATTTTATGGGCTATTTGAAATCAGAAGTGGGAAATTCCAGCCAATATAGTACTAGATGACGCCCGCGACTTCGTCCGCGTGGATTGAGATTTTTGTATTCCTGAGGGAAATCCTTAATTTTCCGGGAAATTTGGTATACAGATAGGTAACATCCCGGGGCAGGATAAAAACTATCTATACTTATATTATCTATACTCATAAAGTTTGAATGGATGGATGGATAGATGGATGGATGTTTGTTACTCGCACAACGCAGACGAAGTCGCAGCATCAGCTAGTAATCGTTAATGAAGGCGATAGAATTTAAGTGATGTGTAAAATCTGGAAGTTTAATCACACTAAGGATAGCCACTAAGGTTAACCACTTTCGTGACACCTGATACGATAAATGACTCAACGTTACCTAAAATTATTTTTCTACTAATGATAGCCTCCGATAACCAAATAAGAGCTAGTAAAGATGACCGAATTTCGTCGTCAGAATCCATACGAATATTATAATTGCAAAAGTGTGTTAAACTTGGTATAGAGGTAGGTAACATCCCACAGATGGGCATAGGCTATTTAAAGATATCCCGCGGGAATAAAAAACTTAATCCATGCGGAAGAAGTCGCGGGCATCATTCTAGTCTAGCAGTATTATAATGTCCTATTCGCTGTTTCCACGGACAATACCATTTACCTATAGCTTATTAGATCTATCTTTTAATTTTTGCCGCACATAATTCTCACTGATTGTACAGCCACCTGCGAAAAGCATCACAGTTCACACCATACAAATCATACCAATATTATAAATGCGAAAGTGTGTTTGTTTGTTGGTTTGTCCCTCAATCACGCCGCAAAAAATACAACGGATTGACGTAATATTTGCACGACTATTCCACGCGGAGGAAGTCACGGGCATCAGCTAGTAAGTCATAAATTTGGGCCAAGATAATAAATTAAGCGCCTGTATGACAAGTTAAATATCTATAATGAACTCTGATATCAACAAATGGGCGTATCTGATACGAAAGTTTAATCATTAGTCTATATCTGATAGACCAAATGCCCTTTTCGATTGACTTCGGAAACTTCCTTAAACGACAAAATCGTTTTTAAATGCGTATTTGTACCTAAGCTAAACATCCTTAATGGATATTTTATTTGATTTAAAAGTTTTAACGTTCTGTCTGTTAATTGAATAATATATTTGACCCTTTTACGATTTCTCATAGGACTGCTTTCAATGGCTCTGATAAACATAGTGACAGACGAAAACAAAGATTAAACTACGAAATATTTGATTTGTTTGATTGCAGTCGCTATTTTACAAGTTTTTATTTAACTCGCAATGTTTGTGGGTTTGTATATTAAGTCAAATATTGTAACTAAATTTTAATATGGATATGTCACCGTAAGATTGTAAAAACCGTTAGATTATAATCTAACGGTTTTTACAATCTAGATATATATAATCAACCGATCGAGCTGAAATTTTGCAAACACTCTACGATTGGATGACAGTATAGACGTAATTTTTAATCCAATATGGCGGACTCCCGAAGATGGCAGTTAGTTATTTTTAAACAACCCCATTTTGCCCCAGTGTCAATTCAAAGGGTTTGCTGAAAAAATATGAAAGATAAAATAACGTCACACTCAATTCAATATGACGGACAATAATGATGTGATTAGTAAAACTTTTGAGAATATTATGCAGAAATCTCAGGCATGCAAATTTCCTTACGATGTTTTCCGTCATTGTAAAAGCAATTCATAATTTTATTTTAATTGAAATATCTGGGTGATCGATCTTTGCTCGGTATTTTTTCTTGGTAAATCGTGTTTTTTGGAAATTATATTTAAATAATAAATTGTATTTTATTTTTTAAAATAAAAATTTATTAAAAAAAAAAGGGTAATAAATAATGGGACTGCAGGACATCTGGACTCGAACGGGGGTCTTCTGGTTTCGAAACCGATCTATTTCCCACCTGAGCTTTTATAACCTTGTAGATTGTGGTGAAATTCACCTTCGTATTCTAGTTATATTGTTTGTTATTGCCTGAAAACACCAATTAAACGACATTTTCTAAAAATGAATTCTAACCGAGATTCGGATATCTATATATATATATTTTAAAGGTATTAGTTAGAGAAACTCAAAATAAGAACTAAAAACAACCATCGATATTGATCGATGGGCATAATATAATTTGATATCGAAAGTTTAATACAATTTGTTTGACCCAAAAGCGACTCAAGAAACTTTGGGATTCCTTCACAAAAAGCTTCCTGTAAGACAAACTTTGGAAACAGTTTTCCTTTTACTGTGTTTTGTTAAAACGTTTTACTTAAACATTTCTCCAGTTTCATTTTAGTATTAAAATGTATAATTTTTTTTTTCCATAATTTCTTGAAGTAAAAAGCGAAGACGACTAATATAAACTGATTATTATATTGCCATGGTTATAACCTTCATCAATTGGAAATGAGGAATATGATCCTAAAATGAAAGAAAATGTAAAAAACAATTTCGACTACTACGCACTACTGACAACAAAAGCCTAAATTTAAATCAAAAAATATTATTAAGTTTTTTTTTAAATATGGCTAGCGCTTGGCTGCAATCAGACCTGCTTGCAAGTGGTATGCAGCCTTAGGTGGAGCGCGCTTGCCTAGAAGATGCCAATTCACTTTTGATTTGAAGGTACCAGGTAAATATTAAAAGAAGAGGGGAAAACGGAAGCCGAAAGGGCATTCCATCCAGTTGACTCACAGTAGCACTAACCAAAAGTTTCTCTAATTGTAGCATCTTCAAGTCTACTCATGACGGGATTAGATTAAGCCCTCTTTTAGTTAATCTATTAATTAACTCCACGAGTGAAGTTTACAGAAAATTACGTAGACATTTCCCTGTTTAGGTTTGGAGCTTAGTTGCGTTGACAGTTTAGTGTCTCTAGTGAGACAGTAATAGATTTGTTATAGTGGAGTAGACTTTGGCCTATTTTAGGGTCGTCAGTCCAGCGGACTGTATGTTATTCCATTTACTTTCCATTATATACACGTTGCATACATTTCCATATATTTTCAAGACACGCGGAAGCGTGTCCAGCCAAAGTTCAAAAAAACTGGCGAGCAGCACCGTGTGTAATATTACACGAACCATTTGGAGCCACTTTTGACCCCCTCATAACTCTAAAACTATTTCACATAAACATGTCAAATTTGGCGCATATATTGAGACCCGTGAGATACATATGTGCTCCAAATTTCATAAGCACACCTCAAATGGTTATTTAGATATAAACGTACAAAAATCGTCATTTTTATGATCTACCTAGGTATAGATCAAAACTCTGACACGGGGCATACTACCATTGCTTAAAGCCGTATTATTTTAATATTGTTGACGTTTATGTTGTAGTGTTATAATCATTATTTTAAGGACGTCAAAGTACGTGACATTCAACCGTTATTTTGAAACAATACTGCTTTAAGCGGTGGTAGTAACTCCTTAACTATTGAAAATGACACATAATTGTTATTTTAATGTATATAATAATGAATAATAATATAGTTGCATTAAAACCTTACCTTTGTATTCATACATTTTGTGCAACGTAACGTCATTGACAGAAAAGAAGAAGAAACGTATTTGAAGTCGTCAGTTCAAGCTGTCAGTCATTGTGATTTGTATTCATTGTTTATAGTGGTTTTAGTGATATCGACTGTTTACCGTGCTTGTTTTCAATGTTTCACAAAAACTTTTGATTTTGAACTTTTGCAATCAAAATTGATGAGATGTAGAAATGTGCTGTAGAGGTAGTGTGACCATAGATGTAATCTGTCAATGTCAGTGTAACTCTAGGTACACTATATATTTTTCTTGAGAATTCTCGTCTTTAATTATCTTGTACAATGAGTTGTACAATAGAATTACTGGTGGGTGACACACTGACCTTACACCGAATAATAAGTACCTACTAATGTAAAACGTAAACTAAACTAACTGAACTTGGCACCCATTTAGATCTCACTTCTTTTGTCGCTGAAGTCAACAACCAAGGCATATATATCACAATTTTGAACTTGGCTCTCATTTTACATTTATGTTTTTGATGGGATTATTTTTTTCTACTACAATACAAGTAAGCCTTTGAATGCGATCTCACCTGATGTTAAGTGATGGAGCAGTTTAAGACGGTAATGGACCCATAAACGGTTTGGCAGTTATATTAAACCAGTACAGCCAGATCAATATGTAAGTATTTTAAAATATTTTTCTTAAATGCTGCACCAAACAGCAATGTTTGAATTACACCTACCATAGACTGGCACGCAATCCACGTATCCATACTCCATACTTAATATCATAAATGCGAAAGTGTCTATCTGTGTGCTACGTTTTAACGGCCAGCTTTTCAACCGATTTTGATGAAATTAGGCATAAGGTAGGTTAAATAACGGGGAAGTACATAGGCTACTTTTATTCCAGAAAATCAAGGAGTTCTCACGGAGAAGTCGTGGGCGTAGTGTTATAATCATATTATTTATCTTACTTTTACTCGTACTACAAAATTAAAAACTGTACATATTCTTTTTACTTTTTTACCAGATTTAACTGGTGTATTCACACACACACAATGCCCAAAGCTATTCGAACATAAAGGCAGCGTCAGCTAGTGATGAATCGCTCTCCCTTCGTATTGATTGTCGATTAAACAGACGTCCCCGTTTTAACTTTATTCTCGTTTTTGTTTTAAATCGCTTCAGTTTCTATTGTGATGGCTGGCGACAGTATTTTGATTTTGTATTTTGTGTAAAAATTCGGAAATCGTAAGCGAGTTTATTTTGGCTTGTTTTATGAGCTTCAGTAGCTGAACGTTAAAAGGGGTGGATAAAATTCCGCAAGGTTGTAAGTTTATAATTTATCGTTGTATCAACTCCTCACACCAGCATGTGGCTATACATCTTGTAAGGCAATAAAATTACAAATCATCACCACCATCATCATCATGGAAACATCACCAACTCACAAAAAACACGATTATATTATCACTAGCGAATGCCCGCGACTTCGTCTGCGTCGTTTGAGGTTTTTGGTTCCCGCGGAAAATCTTTTATTTTCCGGAATAAAAAGTAGCCTTTATGGTATTCCAGACTATAATCTATCTCTGTGGCAAATTTCAGCCATATCCGTTTAGCCGTTGGGGCGTGATTGAGTAACAAACATCCATACATCCATCTAAACTTTCGCATTTATAATATTAGTAAGGAGTAAGATGAAGAGTGAAGACGCATTAGGCATGGTTTACCACGCTACTGGTCAGGAAATAAAATGCCATACTTTTATATTCAGCTTATTTTTATTTGTTGATATCATATTATCTTCCTCATCATCAACCGATCGCCGTCCACTGCTGGACATAGGTAGGTAGATTTCCATATGCCACTTGTCTTGCGCTGCCTGGATCCAGCGACCCCGACATCTATCGATTCTTCGAACTACTTTGAACGATATCGTATACTATGGCGCTAATACGGCAACTAACTGTAAAAGCTATGCTCTAAATTGATGATACCTTACCTGCATCCCAGTGGTTATTAAAAGCTTCTAAAGGACTCTCTCCGAAACTTTTTCTTTCATTTGACGAGATATAAAGTTACCAGCTCTTTATCTACATCTTTGCAAAAATCAGATCAGTCCGTTGCTCTGTTGCAATGTGATTGAAGGAAAGATCAACAAAAAAAGACTCTCTCACTTCAGGAGATGTTGACTCGACAACACACAATCTTGTTGTTGTTGAAGATGTTCCGGTGTCGGAGTGAAACGTACGTTGGAGGATTTGTGTGGTCTGGTGTTGTGCCTGTGCGAATAGCTGGGTGGTGGGTGACGCATGCTGCAGGTGAAAGACACGCACTGTACCACACAGATTTGTCTACTGTAGCGGATTATTGCGAATTAAATTTCTAGTTCATTCACGAGCATACTGGCACAATCGCAGTATAAATCCATCAGGAAGTTTTCATATAAATTCCAGCTACAAATCTTAGCAGAGACTAAAATTTCACAGAACCTCTTTTAGGATATTCACTCTGACCGTTTTAGAATTGCATCCCCTTTTTAATAGTAGATTTCCGTATACGACAAAATGGAGCAAGAGAAAATGCTTGAAAAATAAGAAAAGACTATCTATTTCCTTTTATATTACTGTAATTCAAATTAATATTTTACTAACTTAGTTCTGAATCTAATAATGCGAAAGTTTGTCTATTTGTCGGCTATGCTTTCACCGCGTATCTGTTCAACAAATTTCGACGAAATTTGGTACGGAGATTTCTTCCCGCATAGGCAATTTTTTTCTGGGAATTTCAATAAATTTAATCCACGAGAACGCTTTAATTTATTGAGTTAAAATTAACCTATCTCCTTAAGATCCCGGGACACAAACTATGCCTGTGCCGAATTTTATAAAAATCGGCCGAAAAACACTCATATTGGCACTTATAGTAAGGATTTAGTGTTTCAACACATATGGAAATGAATATCGGGCAAGGATCGAAACTGTTTGAAGAACAGTCTGGAATTTCCAAGGCCGTGGAGCTGGGAGGGACTTAAAATACTTATTTCCTAGTGTGTCCGGCCAGGTACAAAATTCTACTTTCCGCCGAGGTAAGGCTGAATTTTGATAACTCCGGATAAAGCTTTTAATAGTTATTGATGAGCCTTTGAGCTTTTTATATATTTGGATGATTTGCTGCACACAGAGCTCATGAAATTCAAAACCACATAATTTTCATTACGGAAAGAGTCACGGGTGCGAACTGATGAGTAACAAACGTTTTTCACACTTCATTCAAAGCAATGTAAAGCAGGAAGCCGACGTCTTGTAAATAAAATAATGTAATGAAAAGCATTATTGCGGCGCGAAACGAGTAACTGAAATAAATTCGCCAAGAACTGGTGAAAAATTTGAAAGAGGTGAACGTGCCTGTAGATGTTATATCATAAATTCATAAACATTCGCAGTACCTGTTTCATGTTTTAATATTAGAAAAAATAATAACGTGCTAACAGTTATTTTTACAATAACGCACAAACTATTTTATAAATATGTGGCCGTGCCTTCTGTCATTTTTATTAATATTCTATATTTAAAAAACGATTCAAGCGATATGACACAATTTAAAACGCTTTGCATTCTGTTCGTATATCTTTGATAAGAGCTTTAGAATTTTAAAAAACCTAGTGCATTGTGAACGTTGTTATCGTGTGAAATTGATTAACAGTATTGAATAATTGATCTTATGCTATTTTTGAAATGCGTAGTTTCAGATTGCTACAACTCATCTCATTCAAAATAACTTTGATAGCTGATATCTGGAAAATCTGACGCTTTAGAATATTTTGCCTCGTGTAATACTTGCTTGGATTGATCCAGCTATTGATAAGTACAGGATTTATGAGTGGTCGCTATTCAGAAAAAAATTATGGCGAGTCAGTAGTTAGGCTAAAATATTCAAACTCTTTTGCCACCAGCTCTTAGATTAACTGGAATACGTCGAGTTTTAATACGAATGTAATTTGGTGTCTAGCAACATCTGCTGGGAGCCGTTTATGAATGGGGCGTATTGTGATTTACAGAGGATTTAATTTCTGTAATTACTCAAGTGTTAAGGATTGTGATTAATGGGATTGGAGTGTAATTATTATATTCGTGTAGTGTTCGGAGTTGGTGTGGAATACTTTTACCATTGAAAATGATGAGTTATCAGATGCAAATCACCTGAGATGTATTTTTGGCCATAGCTCCGAGGATTTTGGGAGGATCGAGAAAAGAATAGTACCAAGAGTTGGAGGAATTTATCGAGACACGTGTGAGTGTTTGAATTTTGGAAATCGGCTGGAATTCTTTTGGAATTTTAAAAACGTCGGGTTTGTTTACTAAATTGTAAATATTTTGGAAAAAAAACCGACTTAAGAAAAAATTAAAAAAATAATCCTAGGGTATTAGTTAACCTACAAAATAGCGAATATTTTTTGAAAATCAGTTAATATTTGTTACCTGTGGGTGGTCGCTTTAGTTTTGGAATTGTAGAAAAACGTGTATTTCAGTATATAAAAAGTGATGTAGCTTCTATGTTTATTGACCGATCGTCATGGTAATGGTGTTAAAAGATGCGGATGCAGGCGGGAAGTGTATTAGAGTTAAAATTTTGAAAATCGGTTGCTAAATTTTTGAAAAGGAGATCTTTTTTTTAAGAATTAACAAAAGCTGGAGTGATTATTGACCGCGTATTTCCGTTTGCGTTTTCAATAGAAGGCAGCATTGCCTTGAACCCCGCATGGTTTGATGTGTTAACTCTCTGTTCAAACTCGTGTTAAATATAAGGAACTCGTCTTCCAATCGTGCACGGGTTGCAACCGAATTTTCTTCCAAAGGCGTGTTCAATTGAAGGCGATCAATGCGACAACGCTGTGCAGCACGGGAGTTTGGGAGCGTTGGTAACGGCATTTTATGGTAAACTTCATTCTATAAAAGGGTCGTAATATAATTAAAAAATTTAGATCTCTCCCAAAACCGAATCAGCACAACCTGACTCCACGTAGACTTGTCTGCCCAACATCTAGAGTGTTTTTGTAAAGCGCTAAGCCAGAAGCTCGTGATGGAGGTCCGGAATGAAGTGAGCTTACGAGGTCGAGTAGAACGAAGGGAGGAGGTGGCGAGCGAAGTGAGCCGGCGATCTCCGTAGCGAAACGAAGGTCGAGTAAGTAAAGCTGAATGAAGGGGCCCATTCATTTTACATCTACATTTTTATAAATCGTTTTAAGTTTATAACCTATAAAAATTAAAAATTTTGGGTTAATGGCCTATTCATCAAACACCTCATATCAAACAAACACGGATTCCGTGCATCCAGACAAATACTGCCTTCTATTGAACACGGAAATAAATACGCTTTTCAGGGCGCAAACTCGTGCGCGATTGGACGACTTGTGCTTTGAATTTGTTTGAAAGGAAGTTAGCGTAACAAACCCGTGCGGGTTACGAGGAAGTACTTCCTTCTACTGGACACGCAAAACTAAATATACGCTGATATATCGTCATGGTATTGGTGTTAAAAGATACCTTGCAAGTAATGTAGTTGTGTAATTTTAGGGAAGTAAATCTCAATAAAAAATTCTTATTATTCAACTTGTAATGTGTTATTCAAAATAAAATAATTTTCTTTCGTAAATTTTTGCATTCATTTTCAATGCGGGGACTTCGATTCTTGCGGGGACTGCAAAATCTGTGATTTTTTTTAACTTTTGTTAATGATGTAGCAGCTTCAGCAATAACTACCTTTAGACAACTGGTAGAACTTGTAAATTAATGAATTTTTTCCGGTGTAACTAACCTCGAAACGCAATGGGGGTTTACAACCATCGCTTAAAGCAGTATTATTTTACTATGGTTGATGCTCTTTTTTCAGAATAATAATTCTTATTTTAGGGACACCATGGTACATGATTTGTAGAAACAATATTAAAATAATACTGCTTTAAGCGATGATAATAGGCCCGTTGGTGGTCCTGCGGCTGATCTTTCTCTGATTGTTATAGTGTGACCTGTACCGTCACATTTAATTATGTGAGTGAGGGAATAGAAATAGATAGTGTCCTACATGTTCGTACACGCGTGTGCACTTTAATACATGTAGAGGTTTCGCGAGAGATTTAGTCTAAGGATAAGATTCGGTTGTTCTCACAATTAGCTTGATGCATCAACCACATCTTGTCCA
This sequence comes from Erebia palarica, assembly GCA_964035005.1. Classification (NCBI taxonomy): domain Eukaryota; kingdom Metazoa; phylum Arthropoda; class Insecta; order Lepidoptera; family Nymphalidae; genus Erebia; species Erebia palarica. The sequence continues at coordinate 19,654,546 of OZ035989.1, forward strand.
TCAACCACATATTGTTCAGTACATCAGTAAAATGTACTGAACAATAATAATAATATCTCCGTTGTTTGTTAGATAATGCCCGCGATTTCATCCACGTGGGTTTAGGTTTCTTGGAAAATCTTTTTTCATTTTTCTCCCGGAAAATAGTAAATTAAGTAAGAATCAAATTCCGTCAAAATCGGTTGAACCTTGGAAACATAGCAGGCAGGCAGGGGCCATACAGCCAACGTTTAAAGCATTATTATTAATTAATAAGCAATATTGCTCAAAAACATGACAGACAGAGGATATACTGCCTACGCTTAAAGCAATATATCAGCAATATTATTCAAAATGACAGTGTGATGTCACGAACGTTGACGTTCCTAAAGTAAGGATTATTATTCTAAAACACAAAAGTCAACAATAAGACTTTTAAGTGTGGCCCCTGATCGACCAACATACAGTTACATTTTCGCGTAATTTTAAATTTAGTATCAATTTGTTTGACAGAAACATAATAATTATATACAGTTTTAATAGGTTTTCGTTATTCAATTTCCTTCGTAGCTTTTTATTATTTAATTTCCAACCAGTGCAGTGGACTCTTGTTTTCAAAAGCCTTGAATGTCGTGTGAAATACTACGGTGCAGCATATTGTTTATGTTGTTGCGGACAGGATGAAATACGAGCACGCGCTTTTTATTTTATTTTTTAAGCCAGCAATGCTGTTTTATTGAACCGCGGGCTTGGTGACATCGCAAAATGTAGGGAACGGCAAATGAACGGGTGTTAATACAATACCGCTTTAATAAGTAGGTACGTTTTTTGCATTTAAAATGTTGCATTATTACTAGCCTAATATAAATACGTGTTCGCGTGGAATATTGGCAAGAATTATAGCTGCTTATACGCATCAAACAGCCAGGCTGATTCTATGCACACATAAACCAGTCCGTTTCTCACCAGATGAGGAAATAGTTGGAGGTGATAGATGGAAGTGGGAGGTCGCTTAAGACTTTTCACCATGACATTAAAGCAGACAAGTAATAACTTAAAATTAGAATTGACATGCTGAGAATCAATCTCGGGACTCCCCACTTAACAGAACTACTGTACCATGAAGGTAATATATAAAATGGTTTTGGAGTTTACCTCCTATAGAATTGATTTTCATATGCATATAAGCCCGGGGTACGAACATTTATGGGGAGTAAAATCAAACTTTATCGGTTACGTTGTGCACATATTTCCATGGTAACACTTGTTAATGTTTCCATGACTATGTGAATATGATGTATTTTGATGAATATAAATTAACATAAATAAATGTATCAAGCATGCTTTCAGTAAAATAAAAAATTAATTAATTAATTTAATTGCGTTAATTTACCCTCATTTACTAATCTATATATTTTCTGATCGTTTGTAAAGAGTAAACTCCAGTCGTGCGTCGCAGCTGACGCACACAAATTTTTATTGGTATTAAATCGCCTAAAGTTCCCCAAAATCATTACATTTTATATAAAAAATAAACGTTCAGCCAAGGTCAAACGTGGCAGGACCTTTCATGTATTTGAGTGACAGACAAAAATTGCTTGTCCCGAATATCACGGCGACATTGTCACCCTGAGCGTGAAGTGTGTTGTATTAAAGTAACGTGTACGTAATTACTTAGAACCCTACCGCACTGTCATGCTCTGTCATATTCGCTAGCACAAAAAAACTTTATTATATTTTTAATGACAGTTTAACACTTGAATCTAATGTCACGTAAGCTTGGACTGTGAGTTTTACTTAGAGAGCGTAATTTGACCTTACAAAAGTTAAACTAAGACTTAAACAAACTCAGAATCCATATTAATATTATAAATACGGTATGTGTGTTTGTATATCTGCTACACTTTCACAATATTTCGTACAAGGAAAAGTTGCATCCCGGGGAAGGACTTTATCTCGTAATATCAAAAAATTCCCACAAGATTTATAAACCTAAATCGACCCAAACAACATCGCGGGCATCATCTAGTTCTTACATTCATTCTATTTTAACATTAAATCTAGGGTTGTAGCAAACATCGTGGCATTGAGTGCTATCACTAAAACCTTGTTTACAAACGTTGAACAAACTCAGTTCTCTAGGAAACCACGCCTTCTTGTTTCTATAGACAAGGTATTCAGAGATACAGCTCCTCTTTGATGCTACATTACGGTTGCTATATGGCGGCTACACTTTTCCTGAACCCTTGCTTAACAAAAGTTTGCACACTCAAACTAGGTTGAGTTTTCATAACGCAACTTGAGTTCTGGACAATACTAATCGTTTTGACCCCGAATGAGGTATGGATGCGGCACTTTGAAACTTTGAAACGAATGCATGCACTAAGTTTCTATAGAAATCTATACAACATAACTTTGATCATATATTTCCCATTCTAAAATATTCCAAACTTGAGTTGTTTACATATCGCTAAACGGTTAAACGGTTAACGGCTGTAAACGGTAGTAAAAAACAACAATGTTTTTTTTTCAACCGAGCAAAGATCGTTTACTACCGTTAACCGCTAACAAACGATAGTAAGAAAACAATGTTTTTTTCACTCGCTAATGCATACGAGTAAAGATTGTTTACTAATATTTTCAACCATTAGCTGTTAACCGTTTAACGATATGCTAACAACTCTACTCCAGACCTTATTCATGTTTTAAGTTTTTACACCTTATTATACCTACAAATATCTTGAGAAATAATGAATGAATGAATATTTTATTGCCCAGACTACATAGGTCCATAAGTGTTAGCACCAGACTTATCCTATGATAGTGTTATACCTATTAACTTAAATAATAAACAATCTTAGGTGTTACTATGACTTATTCTATGTTAGTTAATATGATTAATACACTTACAAACTAAAGCTGACATGCAATGCGCTTCGAAGGCGCTGTACTGTCTGTCAGCTATCACCAATTCGCAATAGGTCTCACTTTAAGCGGGAAAAACTTTAGCAATCGGTTATCAAGGCTCCAGAGAGTAAAAATCACAAATATATCTCTTATATTTCCGTCTCTTAATCCAAAATCGACGTGGAAAATTATTATTTTTGTATAGCAAATAGAAAATACCTTTTCCAACAGCCGTCATCTCAGAAAAAGGAAATGAAAATAGTTCAGATGACAGACACTTGTCCCTTGTATCACGGTGGCATTGTCGCCCTGAGCCAAAAGTGTGTTCACAGTAAAGTGTGACGTGTTCGTAATTACTTAGCGACGTATCGCGCAGTCATGCCCCGTCATTTTCGCTAACTCTACCAAGTCAGTTAAGGAGGGGAAGTAGATCGCTCGAAATTTAAGGTGATTGTTGAACCAGGGTTAGGGCCGGTGCAGATTTACCGCGATTTATTATATGTGTTCTGTAAATTTTGTATTCATGAAAATACTTTATTATACTTTAAGCAATTTTTGACGACCTCCTGGCGCAGTGGTGAGCATTGTGGACTTATAAGTCCCAGTTTCGATCCCCGGGAGGGTTGATTTGGGAATTTATAATTTCTGAGTTTCCTCTGGTCTGGCTAGGGAGGCTTCGGCCGTGGCTAATTCCCAAACTACCGGCAAAGACGTGCTAACAAGCGATTTAGCGTTCCGGTACGATGCCGTGTAGAAACCGGCTAGTTAGCCCGCTAGCGTTTTAGACTGCATCATCACTTACCATCAGGTGAGATTGCGTAATAAATAGTCTTAATATCGAAATAACCTTAAATATTTTCCAAGATGTATTTATGTTTAAAAAAAAAAACTGATTGGCTTAATGAAAGTGTGCAAATAAGCCACTGTATTTAGAATATTTAAACAAATTTCAAAGGTTTCCTGTATTACTAAGACAAGTAAAAGATTATAGAAATTCTAAAAATTAGTCAACCATAAACATAATCTGTTAAAGAACTGCAAAGACTTGACTTTTGCACGCTTAAGAAAAAAAAAATGAATGCCATGAATAAAACTATCTTCGTACTTACTTAAAAAATAGTTATAAAGTGAAAATAAATCCAAATAATTAAAAAATAATTTCCCAGGTGATCGGTCTCTTATCATTTTCATTATATTATTGTGAGATCGTGAATAACCTTACACCGTTTTTCTTTTGACCTTTTCTTCACAAATGAATGCCTTTATTTCAAAGACAAAACCTTTGAAATAAAGGCTGATTCCTTGAAAACAATATCAGAATCCTTTGAATTACCGAATACCTCAACAAGACAAGTATTGATAGAAAACCTAAAGCCAACTAAAGCCCTAATCTTGCAAATACCTTCTCTCGCCCACGAACATCTCACTACTGTGAATTTCGATTCCTTTGTGGAAATGTAAAGATTTAGTAAATAGAAAATACCAGTATCACTCGCAGTGTTATAAAAATACCCTACACAGTACCTTATTTTTGTAATTAGTTCTCTCGATAAGTCACATATTAAATATCACATCCATACTATCCAATATCCATACTAATATAATAAATGCGCTTTCACGGCCCACCTGTCAAACCAATTTTGATGAAATTCGGTACAAGGATAAGTTGCATACCGGGGAAGAATATAGGCTAATTTTTATCCAAAAAAATTAAGGAGTTACTGCAAGAATAAAAACTTGGGGTTACGCAAAAGAAGTCGCGGGCATCACCTAGTACTTATAATAATTACTATACTGTACTTACAATATAATATACTTAGTATAATTATGTTCTGTGGTCTTTTCTGCTGCCAGAAACACTTACTTCTAATAATTTATTCAGAAAATGCTTCAAATATTAATTACGGTTCAGCAGCTAATGTAGCCTTACCTTTATCCATCAAAGCTCCGGAAATATATAAATGGAATTCAGAAAATGGGCTCGTGATTAGAGATTTCGAATTACAGTGGTTTTTGAAAGGCGTTTATTTGCATAGTTAAGTATATTTACTGTTCGTCATAGGCTCTATCTTATTATTACATTGTAACTGTTCAGAAAAGGAGGAGGTTCTCAATTCGACTGTATGTTTTTTTTGTGTGTATGTTACGCGATTATTCCACTAATTATTATCAATAAATTTTGATGATTCTTTTTTTGTTTGGTAGATAATACTTCAGACATGGTCCCATATAAATTTTATCTAAATTGTATTAGCGATTTTTGAGAAAATCAACAAAAAACGGAATATATACCCAGATAATGTTTTTTGACTTTTTAGTTTAGGTATAGTTTTGAAGTCGGTTGCGAATATTTTTTTCTTGTTTATTTTGTTACTGGCTATTGCCCGCGGCTTCGCTATCGAAAAGGTTGATTTTCTAAATTTGAAATCCCTATTTACCCCCTTAGAGGTTGAATTTTCAAAAATCCTCTATAAACGGATGCTTTCGTCTTATTAGATTTATCAGTGTGCCAAATTTCAGCTCGATCTGTCCACTCGCTTAGAAAGGCTGTACGTTGATAATTATTATATTTAGACTATAACAACTTTTCTCGCGTGGAAATTTTGGAAAATCCAGCCCATTGCCTTATATAGGTACATACTCATATTATTAATACGAAAGTGTGACTGTCTGTCTGTCTGTTCTCTGTTATGTTTTCACGGTCCATCTTTTCGACCGATTTTGATGAAATTAAGTACAGCAATAGGTTGAATCCCAGGAAAGGACACTACTTTTTATCTCGGAAAATGAAGGAGTTCCCGCGCGAATAAAACAACCTATCCCACGCGGATGAAGTCGTGAGCTTCATCTAGTACATTATAAAGGTGCCTTTGTGCAAAATAGCAGCTGCCTTGGTTCAAAACTTTGGGATTGGCGTTGATGAGCGAAACAATGATAGAGTGAATCAGGACTCGTCTTTTATATTGAATGAGATCGCTTATATTTCACACTTTTAGTAAGCTAAAATCATTTTTGCATTATTGAAATTGTATAAGATTTTTTCTACATTCATAAAAGTTCCATGAATCTGATGTGGTTTTTAACATTCTAAAAGAATAGTTTCTTCTTAAGATAAATCATTATAACAGAAATTTTAAGTATAAGAATCACCAACTGGTCTCTTCAAAAATTGTATAAAAGCCATAGGAGCTGAAACAATGTAGCGGCAACCCTATTATACAACGTGACGTAACAGCCTATTAATGTTCCACTGCAGAGAATGGGGCTCCCCTGAAAAAGGAAAGGTCTTGAGTTTATACAGCACTTAGAGGTTTCGGCTGGAATACATTATATATTAAAATCACTATAAGACACGCATATATATGAAGTCAAATGAATTTAATGTAAGTAGTCTCTTTTCTGAGTTCTTTAAGCATGTTCTTAGCTGTATTTAACGTAGAGGTGGAGCCACTTTCTTATTACCCTAAAATGTACCATAGTTATTTGATAGTCTTCATTACCAGATAGTCCTAACTCGTTAGTGACCTCATACAAAAACGTGAACATTGTCCATAATCAGAAGCAGTAGTGCCGAAGTTAAATAGTTGTCAATTAGTGTAACGATGGCATTATCTAATAATATGGGCTAATGCCTGGCACCTTTTATCTACTATCTGCCGAAATTTGTACTATTATCTATTCTATATAGCGAAAATTCCATTGCGATTGTAGCCATGTAAACACAATCTCTAGTGTTGCTCTTTGAAGAGTGTCGCAGGTCACGTGACAGTTTCATCTACCGAACGTTCCTTTTCCAACACTATGCTAGTATTTTCTTAAAAAATTATCCTGCCCTGACACTCAATTCATCGTCCAAAATGACAGTATTATAGCTGCGCAGCAAGTATTCCAAACTGCGATATCAGATTGTGGAATTCATAACTTGAGTAGTTATGGGCTGGACTTGGATTTAAATTTTTCTATGTTTCTTGAGACAGATATGAAATATTTCATACAATTTCTCCTACATTTTTATGCGAGTATTTTTATAACAAAATGATCAAATTTGCTACAATATTCTACCTTGGCATTCAAACTGTCATCCGAAACGTTTTCACGTTATCGGCCCAATCTGTAGCATCAAAGAGAATTTTTAGTGAAGCGTTGACCGTTGACCTCCCTCCAATTCACGGCTTGACACTGACGGTTGCTTTTATGTCTAGCTGGGCGCGTTTGCCGTAATGCTTGGAAAAAATAAATACCTAATTTACGCACAAAAAAATTGACATGAAATGAAATTCCCTGGCGAAGTGATGTGCCCTGTGATCCTACAAGCAGGAGGTATAGGAGCAATTTGGTTAGATCTTGTGGCCGGAGGCTTCAGCTGTAGCTAGTTGGCACTGTACCGACTCTTATTGATAAGCGTTTACACGATTAGCGTCGTTACAGGTGCTGAGCCACCATTCAGTACTTTGGGACAGCAACGCTTATCGGCTCTTCGAACGATGTTCGCCACCCATCGCTATTTAAGATCACGCCCCACTACAGATGCACGGAGGGCGCGGTACGTTAAGGAAAATATTCTTTGCAAGAGTTTGTACGGGGCTGGGCTCACTTAAGCGACGCGGCAAGCAGATGCACTGCGCGACGTGGCTCCATACAAAGTCGTAGAAATAATATTTGCCGCTACGTACCGCGCTGCTCCGTACATCTTAAGAGGGACCACCCTTCAAGTTTAGCGACTCTTCAAGCTATTTAGGTTATTACTCTGGCTCTCCTAAAGATCTCCTCATTTCTGATGCGAACACGTACGGCATAGCTCTCTCCATCGCTCGCTGAGTGACCTTGAGCTTTCTTATCAGGCCTATAACAAGCGACAAAGTTTCGAAGCGGTTGGTCATTACTGCCAGTAACTTGCGGCTTCGAAACTTGGCAAGCACTGTTTGAATACTTTCATCTTCAGACACAGAGGAACGTTTCAACGACCTTGGGTCATTATAAACCGCTGTTGTCTTAACGTGGGAAGTCCCGGATTCGATTCCCAGCAGGGTCAATTTGGGAATTTATGATTTCTGTATTTTCTCTGGTCTGGCCTGGTTCGGCCGTGGCTAATTGCCACTCTACAGGCAAAGACGCAGCACCGCGAAGCGATTCAGTACGACGCCGTGTAGAAACCAACGAGGGGTTTAAAATCCTAACTGCCATACCACTAACAGGTTAGCCAGAAAGTCACCACCACTAACATCTTAAACTGTATGATCACTAACCATCAGGTGAGATCGCATTCAAGGGCTAATTTGTAGTCAACATCGGTTGAATCTTGAAAACATAGTAGACAGACATACAGTAACCGCGTAATTTTAAATTTAGTATCAATTTGTTTGTACAGTTACTTATTAATTATATTCAGGTTTAATAGGTCTTCGTTATTCAATGTCCTCCGTACGTTTTTATTAATTACTAGCTGATGCTCGCGACTCCATCCGCGTGGATTGAGGTGTTTTAGGGGTATGAAAAATAAATAGTAGCCGATTCTCAGACCTACTGAATATGCATATGAAATTTCATAAAAATCGGTCAAGCCGTTTCGGATGAGTATGGTAACTGACATTGTGACACGAGAATTTTATATATAAGAAGAAGTAGCTGATGCCCGCGACTTTTGGATAGATAAAAAAAATTGAACCTGAATTTTACAAAAAGTATGTTTGAAAGTCATGTACTTAAGCAAAATTGTATTATGATTAGCACTTGTGATGAAGTATTATGTCGAGGCTCGCGTGTGCTTGTAGCTTTCGACGCCGAAATTGTTGACTGTGCCTACTAGCCTTGTTATTTATGTAAATCAATTAAATTCTCGTGAGCATATTTTGTTAATTTGTTAACCCGACTTCGCTTTTAATTTTTGGATTCTATGTGTATTTTATTCTTCTAAGAACGAAAACATAATGGGAATAAAAAATAACTACAATAACTACAATAGTTACAATAACTTTTATATAGAGCGCGCATACGACCGCGATATGACAAAACACGTGATGTATTGCGCAGACGTTTAGAACTGTCCAATCTCTAATGTTTTTTCGCTCTATTCATCTCCTTATTTATTTCTAGATGATGCCCGCGTGGTTAAGTTTTTGAATTCTCGGGGAAAGTCTTTAATTTTTCGGGATGAAAAGTAACCTATGTAAAGCCCCTGGGATGTAACCGTTGTACGGAATTTCATTACAATTAGACACATTTTCGGTTACAAGACGGACAGTTAGATACACTTTCGCTTATATTAGTATGGATTTCTCTTCGTTACACTCTTGGCAAAATGGTCTTAGTTAGGGCTTTATGAGTAGGTTGATTTTATTTGCCTTACGTGATTTCCGTGACTTTCCCTGCTGGCTGAAAGCCTAGTTCACTCGTAGTGGTACATACCGCTCATGATGCACGAGACTGGCATTAAAACGCGATATCATCGTCTACTAATATCATGCCCTGGTGTGTACTCTGATTAGTCATCGAGGCAATGGGGCTGATTCTGCTGTACACGATCTCTAAACTAAACGAAAAATATGACAGCATTAAAAATATTCCTAACCCTTTCTTAATATTCCTTGCGGAAAAGGCCAGGGCTAGGCTTAAAGCTGTCATATTAGTTTGGTTTAGAGATTGTGTAATACAGAATTGGCCTCAGTGTCCATCCAAAGTAATGGATTTTATAGTAAAGAAATTAGTGGGCATTTCGAATCTTGTTTGGTTCAGTACCTAAGACGAGGGATATACCCACGTGGTAACGGGCGCGGGAGAGGTCCAGGTGCCGCCGTTTCTATCATCAATTAATCAAATCAAATATCAAATAAACATTATAAATGCGAAAGTATGGATTTATGAATGTATAGATGAATGTTTGTTACTCAATCACGCTCTAACGGCTGGACGGACCTGGATGAAATTTGGCACAGAGATAGATTATAGTCTGGAATAACTTATAGGCTACTTTTTATCTCGGAAAACTGAGGAGTTCCCACGGGAACCAAAAAACCTCAATCCACGCGGACGTAGTCGCGGGCATCAGTTAGTATTTCATACAAAATGTATGCAAGCGATGGGTATGTATACAGAGGCGGCGAAGCACGGACGCCACTTTCATACATACTTCCAAGGTCACAACGCGCCGCACCGACCCCGCGCCTCTTGTTTATTTTATCCCGCGCCAAGCGCCTAATATCATCGTTATTTCTGTACCAATAGCTTATATCCCCAGCAAAATATAGACTCGTACCTCAAGTTTTTAGTCACTCTCGTGCGGACGTCCGTCCACTTAATGATGGTTTTCTGGTCTAGGGTTGACAATCTTGCAATTTGGGAGAATTTAGCTGTGAGAGTTGTTAGTATTTCAGTTACTCAGTTAAGAGTAAAGTTCGCTCTATTGAAATTATCTTATTAATTAGCAAAATTATTAAGTATCTGGCCAAATCACAATATTAATTTTAAGATAAGAATTTTGACTATCGTAATAATTTATTAGGTCATTCGGATTCAGTGGGAGTTTTTGTTTCTTCAATAGTCAGTTAATGGTTCTGAAAACTAGATGAGCATGCTGCAACCCTATACCATTGTGTATTATTTGAATCTGGATTTAATTCTTTTTTTACGATTCGAAGGCAATTATAATTTAGCCCATGCCACTAGGAACATAGCCTGAAACTCAAATTCAAATAAACGTTCAAACAGTAAGCACAAAAATAATAATTAATTAATAATCCTTCTGACTCAAGAATATGTTCTAAAAACCAGCAAAATTTGCAACACTAATTAAAACAACGCTCTACGTAGCATTTCTTGCAACGTTCAAATGACTTTATGGCATTAACCCAGTCTTACTTTAATTGTTTATTTACTGCATTATTCGCAATAATTTTAAAATTTTTCACGACGCGACGGCAATCTTATACTATTAGCCCATGCCACTTGGAGCATACATGCTGAAATTCAAATGAAGAATTAAACCGAATCTGGTAAACTAATAATTAATCCTCCTGTGTACTGAGGAATACGTTCTAAAAACCAGCTGTTGACAGCCCTTTTTGAAACCACACTCTACGTAGCGTTTCCCGCAGCGTTCAAAAGGGGTTATAGGGCACTAACCCAGTTTTACGTTAATCGGTTGTTTACTACATCATTTCCTTGCTCGTAACGAGTGTCATTATACACGATGATGTTATTAAAGCGGCACAATAAAACTATTATTGAAATAACTTATTGTTTTGTAGTTTACTACCGTGCACCGAGTTATATTACTAGATGATACCTGCGACTTCGTCCGCATGGACTTAGTTTTTTTAGAAATCTTAAGGGAACTCGATAATTTTTTGGGTTAAAAGTAAAGTTCTCCAGGTCTTTGAAACTATATCCCTGCAAAAAATCGCACTTATTTGGTTCTTCGTTGCGGCGTGATTGTAGAATTTACTAAAAAAAAATTCACACTTTTGCATGTACGAAGTACTTACATGATTGTATAAAAATTCGCTGTCACTATACCTAATAACGCAATCCCAAAAAAATATTAATAACAACGCTATATTTGTAACGTTACCCTAAATTATAATTCGATGGATCGTATAATAATTCGATGACATTATGCACTCATATAGTTTACGTATACGATACGTTTCCAAAGTAAAATTAGTTGTACTGAATTTGCGACTATAAATCAATGCGTATAAGGTTCATTTCACTTTGACGCTAATGTCATCGAATTCTTATACGATCAATCGAGATCAAACTCAGCATAAGCGTACAGATGTGTATTGTACGTTTATCGTAATTATAGCAAAATTTTATACTTCAAATGCCAATTATTATTCTCACCTTTCACATCAACATGTCGGTAGATAGATATCGTTTAATATAATCCAAGGTCCTTGTTTAAAACCCCCTTGGGCGTTGAGCCGTGTCGGATCCATCACGTAGAACTGTAATAGCTGAGCTTCCTTGTTTAAACATGTGAGAACTTGTTAAAACATGTAGGGAGTATGTGTCGTTTAATATAGACACTTCGTGTATTCCAATGAATCTACACTACTTTATTTTATTTTCAACCCCCGACGCAAAAGTGGTCTTGAAAGTTGATTGGTGTATCTATCTGTTTGACTGTGAATCTGCACATATGTGTATCTATGTATGTCTGTGACATTGAACCTCCGAAATGGATGAACCGATTTTGATTTAGCTTTGAAAATGTTTTTTTGGTTGAAGTAGTGTTCTCAGCTATGATTCAAGAAAATTTGTTAAATCGTTTGTAGATCCATATTACGAGTTACCTCCATATCACCAACTATTACCTATTCTGTGAACTATTCTATCAACTATTACCTATCAACTATCTCTGTCTATCAACTATTACCTACGTCGGGGGTTATTTTTAATTTATATTTGTTAAAAGAGTATGTAAAACTTGCTCAAGCCAGCGGCTTCGTCTTTTGCTTAGCCTTTGTGCTATTCCAGACTACAATCTATCTCTGTGCCAAATTTCATCCAGATCCGTTCTGCCGTCTTGGCGTGATTGAGTAACAAACATCCATCCATACATCTATACTATTAAGTCCAAACACTGGTTATCCACTCAATTATTATTTATTGCATATTTTACACAAAAACACAGTGGCCATTTTGACATTAGGCACCGATCTCTCGCCAAACGCTCCCAATCGCGCCGTCACTGTCGAGAGAGGGAATCAGATCATAGATGAACCATAGATAGATCTGTCAATGTCAGCCTTACAATATATTCATCCAAACTTTTGCGTATAAATAGATTTCATCAAAATTGTTTGATCATATGGGCAGTGAAAGCGCAGTAGCTTGCTTGTCCGAGACGGACATAGTATATTTTTTTACCCGGAAAATCAAGGATTTTTTGATTTATGATTTTTGCAGCATTACATAGTCTATAATAATTTCCTTTATGTTTTGAAATGCCATGTTATTTTCCTAAACAACTTAAAGTAATCTTTCACGAAGCTGTTTTGATTATTATCTCGTCGGCCATGTTGAAGTACGAAATAATCGCGACAAAGACAGACGTTTGACATTTCTAATCCCTCCTTCACAAAGGCCCCGACAAATTGGTTTGAGCATTTCCAAGTTTAATAAAACATATTTTGACATTTTAATAATATTGTGGATTTACTGGCATGGTATATTTAGTATAGTTTTAGTCATAAAATTAGACATATTATCATTGGTATTTGCTTAGTTGACGACCTTTGTCCTGTTGTGGTCCAGGATTCTATTCCAGGCAATTTATAATTACTGAATTTTCTCTGGTCTGTTGGGATGCCTTGGCCGTGGCTAATTACCATCCTATCTGCAAAGACATATCTCCAAGTGATTTAGTGTTCCGGTACGATACCGTGTAGAAACTGACTATATGGGTTTAATATAAATGCCATACCCCTAACATACTAGCCTGCATCATGACTTAACATCAGATGAGATCGCTGTCAAGGGCTAACTTGTTTTGGAATACAAAAATAAAATATAAAAAGTTTTACCGCAGGGTAAGGATATATCCTTACAGTGGATCGACGGTTTTACGAATTACAGACCTGGAATTTTGAGTAACCTCTAAGCTACATACAAATTTCGCTGAAAGCTTGAAAAATCTTTATCGTTTTTACTCTGTAACCCTGTGTGTGTTCTGTCAAGACGTCTCTGGTCTGGTCTCTGGTCTTCCTAAAGGTTGCTTTTATGTACAATGCTTTATATTCAAATTTAAATTTGCCCGCCCGCCCGCCCCTGACACCACTATAGCTGATTCGGCCTATAACTTTTCTTGTACTGACCCGGGATTTGAACCTGGGATCTCACGATCCGTAGTTGAATAAGTAAGGCCCTAGACCAATTAGGACCATTACAAAAATAACATAGTTAATACATCTTAGGTAAATAGGAAAACATTGAAACTGTTACTGTAATTATTTTAATTAGTTATTAAAAATGTATAAAAATCAGTGTTAATAGAGTTATGTTTATAAAAAATCCTGTGTAAGGTAGTAAAAAAATAAAAGCTATTTTATTTTATTAATAACAAAAATGCTTATTATTTCAAAAACATACATTTATTCAAGCTATTAATAATTCCCCCAAACCGGGAATAGGTTTTCGTACACCTTTAACTCTACAAAAGGGGTTCTTTTAACTGCGTCATGGAGCCCATTAAAACTTTGAGATGGAGACGTGAAAAATGAAAATACTTTCCGTTTTCTCCACCGCGATCTTTCTCGGCCTTGTAATGCATATGACTTGCTTAAAAGAAATTAATTTTTAAGGATGATTATTACGTTATTACTTGAAAAAAATATCCTAACCCTACCACTAACCCAACACGAATCTAGCCTAGTAAAAATATTCTTCTCCTAATTGCTCGAAAATTGCTTAATAAATTTAAAAAGAGATATGTACAACGGCTCCTTACTTTTTGTCATGTATCGGCAATGTAGAAAAACTTTCTTAACAAATTGTTTTCTCGTTAATTAGAGAAATGTACGTTACAAGTCTCGGCCGAAGTAGCAATTCATGGCCTCGTGTATTAAAAAAAGCCTTGGCTGGCGCCTCGCACATTTAAAATCACTTGGGAAGTCCTCGGCTTCGCCTCATCCTTCTTTAAGTAAAGCCTAAAGCATTGCTTTATGTCCGCCCTGGGCAGTTGACTTTTTTTCTGTAAAATTAGATTACATATAATTATATTAGATACAAATTTTTCTAAACACAGCAGAGTAGAATCTCGTAAAGTCACAGAACGCTGAGTGGTACAGGGCGACATGCGATTTTCAACCGTGTACCAAAAGTAAATAAACTGAGTTTAAGTTGTTAAAAAAATTACCCATAACTCGGCGTATATGTGCTTTGTGCCTTATATTGTAGCCATTATTCTAGGTATATCTCAACAGTATGTCAGGTACAATAGAAACCAAATTTGTTTAGCATCTCGTAATATCGCTATGAAATAAAATTCCCTCAAAATAATACAATATGTTTGCTTTTGCACGTTTTCTTCATTTACCGAACAAATTCAACGCTATTTGATGCGAAACATTTTGTGTTTCCTAGTTTCGATTACAAATAGTTCAACAAATTATACTATAATAATGCCCGCAATTTCGTCAATGTAGATGTCTTTTTTTTAGAACTAAACTTTGGGAGCAATTAGAAATAATTAAACACAATAATAAAGGATTTGAGTTGCTAGACGAACAAATTAACGTATCACATTCACCGTTACTCAATTTATACAGTAACAGAGGGAAAGGGGCGGGGCTTCAGTAGGAGTGATGCCAAAAAGGTATAAAAGCCGGAACTTTCGACACGATCTCACTTTACAATCGTGCATTGCCGAGTCAACATCTCCAGAAGATGCTCCGGTGTCGAAGTGAAAATTATTTATGAGGTGTGGTGAATACTGCAAGATACGCAGTACACAGTACCCACATAGATTTACCTACTGTGGTGGAATATAGCGAATTAAATTTCAAGTTCTTTCACTATGACTTTCACTAAACTTTCACATACATTTTTGAGAAGAACCTAAAGCCACGCGAGCGAAGTCACGGGCATCATCTAGTATTATAATCAAACGAATAGGTACTTTGCAGAGGGAGAAGTAAAATCGGTGTTAAATATTTCTACCGTAATAAAATAATGCAACCAGTTTTCCATGCACGCTTTAAATACCATTTACCGAGCAAATCAACATAATCTGACGTACATTTTTACAATTGAAACAAATTCTACATAATCTCATAAAACGTTCTCACGCGATATGAAACCGTTTGCATGGAAATAATCATGCATGCAACGTTAAGTAACGCTAAGAGGTTAATTTAAATACGACTTAACTGTTGAACGTTACTTTACATTTCGCCAGCAATGCAAAATGTACGGTTTATAAAACATTTTTTTAAAGCTCGTTTCGTATCATATCATAATTAAATTTAAATTCGTGTAAGCCGTAGCTTTATTTGATTACTTGGCTCATTTACTTGATATAGGTACTGTGAAGTCTGGCAAGAAGATTTTTGAGCATAAAATTATCACGATGGCAAACCAAACTCTAAGGGTAGACTACACGTAATAGTGTTTGTTTGTATCATCTATTTTAATATTTACGTTAGCAAGATCCTATTGATCCTAGCTGAGACCATAGATTTACTCGTAGTATATTTATTTGGAAATATGACTCTTTTAACGTGAATGAAATAATGGGCTACATTTTATATTGGAAGTTAAAGAGGTTCCGCGCAAATAAAAACCTTAATTCACGAAAAGAAAGTTGCGGAACTAAACTAGTTTAACTATGGATGATTATTCATCAAACTTTCAGGATAATGACTCTCTCACCCTGAGGCCAAACCTCATTCCATTAATCACATAATGGTAGTGGTTTTTTTGGGATTAAAATGCGGTACTTTCGCATATGACTCGACTAAGTGTACTATTTTAGCTCTTGGGTTACTAACGATCATTATCATAATTATTATGTTAGTGATAACCAGTACAGATGGATAACGTGCTCTTTAAGGCATGGAGGAAACGGAAAGGCCCAATTTGGACTTCCAAATCCGATCACCCACCCAGTTACCGACTTAGGTCAACGTTGATTAACAATCGCAATCGACTGATTTAAGTGTTATCGCAACTCGGTCACTCGACGTCCAAAAAAGTCCAGGAAAATGTAACAGTTGGAAAATACCTTGGACGAGATTTTCCAGAGGACTTTCGTCCGGTGAATTTAACGAGTTCCCTTCCATTCGTCTCTGAGACGACAGCCTGCGGCCCGAGGCCGGTCGTCGAATCTTTTGTCTGATATTGCGAATTCTATTTATACTTAGTTTTTCCCGGTTAACATCCGAACTAGGATTATAATACTTGGGCAGAAGAAACCAAATGTTATCCCTATTATTGCTGAAACGAGAAAATCACAATATTCTCGTAGAATACGATACTTACGGATACGTTTACGGATTTTTTGTAAAGTAACTGATTTCTGAATTTTAACCATATAATGTGGAAATAATATATCATATTTGAAATCGAGAAATCATTTCTTCTATCCGCTATTTAAATGACGTGATTCCACCCTCAAAATGGAATAATATTTTGATTAAAGAAATCAAAGTACCTGAATATTTTGCGAGAAAAATTCAAGGGTTAAAGTAAATACATTATATTATTTTAGGGTTGTTTTAGTTTTCCTTTTTTACCCTTGCAGAATAAAAATATTTATTTGCATGATACACGTAGTAATATACGCTACAGAATCTATACGTCGTGCACACTCTCTTGAACTGTAAAATGTCTGACCGGCGGAGTACAATATAAAACTTCACGTTACATTTTATCTATTTTTTCTAAAATATATTAATATATAAACCCAAAACTCAAACTCAAACACTGTTTATTCAATTTAGGTAGGTATACTACACTTCTATAAGTCTACTTATACTTATTTACATTCGAACAAGACTCGGCATTCTACGAACCTAAGTAAAGAGTACGCTCAATGTCTCTGCTTGCAAAGTGTGCCTATATTATCTACGTAAGATATCATATTGCTCGCGTCATCGGCCGCAGTGCCAGTTCTTGAAAGCGAGTTGGTATAAAATTTCTTCGGTATCTTCGATTTAGTGTGGAGTTTTTGCTTAGCTTTTGTGTATTTTTAAAAAGACTTCCAAAAAGTTCTCAATTCAGTGAGTATTTTTTTTTTATGTATGTTGGTGCGTAACTCCGTGGTTTCTAAGCCGATTTGTTTTTTTTTTTTGAGTGTTAATAGTGAAAAGTACAGTGTAATTTTATCTAATAAACTGGTTAAACTTACGAGCCGCAAACCGCAAAGGAAATGGGCATGAAATCCTAAATACCGTTAACTAGTTAGGATTCAGATCCAACCACCCACGCAAATGGCCAAATTATTACTTAGTAAGTTTTTGTACAGTAAATATATTTCAGATTATATTTTTGTGGTTTTGTAAGCTTCCTTGAAAAATAAATTGAAATTGAAAAAAAATTGTTTTATGAGCGTTCTTTCTAGTTTTCTAGGGAATAGAACCAGAAATTTTCATACATTTTGCAAAGTTACCGAAATAGAAATGTTCGGCAGCCAATTTCTTAGGCGGTACCTCTGACATTACGATCGAGGTCAAACTACCAGTAAACGGCCGTCACGACCTAAATGTGAAAAACAATAAACTTTTTAATACAATGAGAGAATGACATATCTTTTATTTCCTACGTGTGCTTAGAACCAGTTTTATATTATTATATTATTTGTCTTTTCTTCACATCCATAAACACTGATTGTTATTACTGCTGCATTGGCTTTACACTGAGAGTTTCCGTTTTATTTTCTTATTTCAAATGAATTTTCTGGAATAGGGAGAACTTTCATAGATAAAGATATACCGATACAGTCAATTGAATCGAAAAACTCCCTAATGATACTGAAATTAGCAAAGGAGAAATTGTTTCTTATGACAGAAGCCGTGGAGGGAATAAATCAGAAGGAGCATGAGGAAATTTCTCTCCGTGCGTCTGTCTTATCAAGGTACGTGTACCGTAGTAGAACCACAAGGTTTCCATCCACGCATTTTCCACGTGTCTGTACTTACTAGGCTTTCTTTGTAGTTTCTCTAGTCTGAGTTGAGTCTAGTGTACTTGAGAAGCTATTCCGCTAGCTGGAAAGTCATTTAATTATTCAAGTATTTGACTACAATAAAGACTATTCTAGAGGAAAAGCTAAGTAATTTAATATAAATTTAGTATAAATTTGTCTGGGCTTCCAGTCGCTGGAATGAGTTGAGCCATTACAGAATATGTATACTACCTGTTTGATAGTGTATACACAATAAGCTATTTTAGACCCAGTCCCAGGGGGGTAAGATCAAAAGTCGCTAAAATGTTTCGTGTACAGAGCTACTTCGACTCTTGTAACAAACGAGTAGGGTTACAACATTTTTTTTTTAAACTACAGCAAAATGGTTAGAACAATTTTTTATTGATGTCGTGAAACTGAAATATTATTTTTCTTCATCTAGGTGGAATTAACATATACATAGATGTGTTATTCTGTAAAAGTGGTGGTTTCAGAAATTCGATATACAAAAATCTGACTTTATTTTTTGTGTTGTGTACTGTGTTAGGACAGGTTTATTTTTATATTATTATGGGAGTTTAAGTATCCGTAGAAAATAAATAAATTGGGTACCCTGATTTGAACTATGTATGTCACCGTAAGATTGTAAAAACCGTTAGATTATAATCTAACTCGCGAAATTGTAAAATGTCGAAAGATAGTGAACCGTTCAATGTTCTGAGTGTAAATTTTTGAAATATTTATTGAATTTACGTTTTCTTGTCTGTTTCTTGTAGGTTAGATTAGGGTTCGACATAAATAATCAGATAGTGCCCTTAGGTTCTATCGGGTTAATATGCTTAACAGATTACAATCTACCGAAAAATAATGCGTTAAATTGTAATCTTTCGACAGTTTTGACAATTTCGCGAGTTAGATTAGAATCTAACGGTTTTTACAATCTTACGGTGACATCTATAAGGCTCATAAACCAATGGAGGCAATAGCAATCATGCAAATAAGGTATCTTTGTTTCCCTTGCAAATATACTGCATATTTACTAAGCCCTGGGGCCATGACTTTTGAAGATGCAACAAACAGTACTACTTCTTTACCTTCTACATCAAAACCTTTCCACCTTGTATGTGCTAAGCCATGGCCCGCTGCATAAGTTTCTATATGCTGTTGTTTCGCCTATTACGCTTTAAGGTAGCTTTATGTATACTTTTCTAAAATGTGGCCGAATCACTTCATTGACAATAAAATTACGGACATTTTAGTTTTTTTAAATAGATTTTGACAGAGAAAAATTTCGAGGAAAAATACAAATTGTATTCGCCATCTTTAGTTAATGAAAAGCTTAGATTGTGCGAGAGAGAGAGGGAAACTAAAGGTAAAGTGCCACCTTAAATCGATGTCGCTTGTTCAACAAGATCATGGCTCAGAGAAAGGGACATGGGGTAAATCATATGCCAATCGTCTATTGCCAATTTGAGGGATAAAGGCTGGTTTAACAAGGAAAGTGACTCTGATAGGGGAAAATCATGTGATGAATGGGAAAAAATACCTTTTTGTATACTGTTGTTGAATATATCTATATATAAATAAAGACTTTTGATTCATTAACGCAAATCTTAAACTGCTAGGGTAAGAAACTTAAATGCTTACAGTAGATTCCTTTTATTTTCTTTTATTTGAGGTGGTTTAAGATTATTAATATTACGTAATTTGTCTATTATATACTTATAACGATAATTATTAAATATTACAATACTTTGGATCTCTACGTTAACAAAACTAGACATAAAAAGTAAATTGAAAGTAACACAAGGAAAATGAGATACGTTTTATCAAGTTCGGTTAAGTAAGTAAAATAAAATACAAAGTTATGGTAGTTACGTGGATGAAAATATTATCAAAACTTAAAAATTACTAAACAATAAATTATAATTTACAAACCTTGATAGAAGAATTCAATAAATAATATTTTAAAAAAACAAACACCGTCCAGAATATAAAAATTCATGGACATGGTGCCCAATCAGAACTTTACATTAGAAAGGTAAATTCGATTTATTAGTGGTACGAGTATCTTGTGTTTCAATTATATTATCCGTTATTGGCTGTTAAAACAAAGCATTATAATATGTTTTCAGTCTAAAACTGATACAGTTATTAATATTCCCGGCAGGCAATGACGCCCCAGATATTAAATATTAATTAGCATTCGATGATCAAAAAACAACATTAAAGCGTAATGCACCGAAAATTAATGGAATTACCTTGTCACAGTAATTTATCACAAAATTTTCGAGTTTGAGATCAATATTAATTAATACATATTGTATTCTTACCATCTATATCAACTCATGGCCGGCCCACTGCTAAGCAGAATGAGAAGGGTTTAGCCCATAGTCTATGCACTCTGGTCTTGCAGACGTCACACATGTTTAAAAAATAAGGAATGGTATATAGGGATGTTATTTAAAGAACACAACAAATTAAATATGCAGGTATTAGGTAGAAGGCTATTATTATTTTAAAAGTACAAATAGATAATAACAAAGTCAAAATGCATGCGGAACGAGGCCGAGGGCATTTGAAGATCACAAGAAAATTACACGCCCGCGTAGTTTTAACCCTTAGGTCTAAGTTAGAAGCAGAATAAACTATTGTTTGTGTTTGATACTTATGAATCTTACATTAAGTATTAAGGGCTGCCTCAGGGCCTTGAGACGCCTCCATAAGAAAGTTAGACACTATTTTTAGCGTGTTTAGTACCAAGGCTCATATTTGGATCCAAGTTTACAGTACATTATGACGCATATTATTAGAAGTTTCATCGATATACCCAAATATAAAGCGTCGACCAATGACAATCGGCTATTTTCGAACAATTTATAAACCTATTTTGCCCATTTAAATCAAACGAGAACGAGTATAGTTTATTTAGAGTTTAAAAAACTTCTTCTAATGAGATTGCTAACCGACGTTAACTAAAAGACAAAGGAGAGTTATACCTACTATTACTCATAAAATCAAAAGAGCTTTTGTTTTGTATATTTCTATTAGAAATTCAAAAATTATATAGGTCCAAGAACCTATAGACGATCGGAAGTACTGGAATGATGACCCCCGTACCATGCTATTATATTTCATTTGTGCCCACACTAGAAAGCGCTACTAGGTACACGGTCAAATAAAAACTTCAAACGAGTCGTAGGGAGCTGCTGGATCCAGGCAGCCCAAGACCCCGACATGTTTCCACATGTCCTTGCAATTGAGCTATATCCAACAATGAAATCTATCGGTTGACGATAACGACAACGTATATGCTTAGTGGTGGGGAAATCGGGCATAAGCTAGTTTTGACTTTTTACGATTTTGACATGAAACGCATAGCTCATGTAACTTGCGCCACATCTCCAGATCTTTGTAAGTTGCTCCAGGACGGGATGGCCTACATTCGCTCGTTTTCATCTCACAGAAACAACGATATTTTTGTGTAGTAAAACACCACTTTGTTTCACGCTTTTAATTAATTAAAAACAGAAATCATTTCGCGTTACGTTACTTGAACGTTTCACACGTGGAAACAAAGCGGTTTATAAGTGGAAGCAATTAGGTTGGGAATAATTAATGCTTATGTAAATTGTTTGATGCGTAAGCGAATTCAATAGAAATGAAACGCCTTATCGGTGTCGATTTACATTGTTTAGATATTTAAGTATTTTTATATATAGTTCGCGCGCGAGTTGAATGCAGAGATGGTGACACATACATTTACTCTGCATCATTCACGCGCGAACTGTATTTACTAGATAATGCCCGCGACAACATCTGCGTGGTTTGATCCTTTTTGATTCCAGCGGGAACTCGTCAATTTTCCGGGATAAAAAGTAGCTTATGTTTATCCCCGGGATACAAACTATCCCTATACCAAATTTCATCAAAATCGGTTGAGCAGAAGGGCCGTGTAAGCGTAGCAGGCAGGCGGACAGACAGACACACTTTCGCATTTATAATAAATATTAGTATGGATTTTTTAAGTGAAACTTCTTTAGAATCGATTTCAAAATTCGATGAAACGAAAAAGCGATACTAAAAAGAGACAAACATATTCATAATAGGATTTAGCCTGTGAGATAATGAGATAGAATACAAGACATATTTATCTATAGAATACAGGTTATATTTATTTCATTCTCTCATAGGCTACTTTTCTGAAGTTTCACTTCTGCCGTGTGTGAATTGCACAAACACACTTTTTTTTTCACTACAATTTAGTCTTTGACCGCAATCTAATCGGCTGGTAAGTAATGATGTACAATGATAGCAGGCTAACTTGTTAGAGATATGGCTATTTTATTAAACCGATACCTCAAATAGATTTCTACATGGCATCGTACCGAAACGCTAACGCTTGACGACACGTTTTTCCAGGTAGGGTGGTAACTAGTCACGGTTGAACATAGTGAAGCCTGTCATCAGACTTCAGAAAGGATCCATTTAGGAAGTCAATCTGGACTGAATTCTGAGGCTCAAAAGTGGGAGCTCTCACTTAGAAAACCACTGCAGCGCTCACCTCTGCGCCAATTAGGTCGTCGTAAGCCATGGCGTAGTACTGCGTAGCGTCACGTAGCGTAGAATCAATCAGTGAAAAATCTGACGTAGATTTCACATTCATATTTTATTTTCAGTTGTCATCAAGTATACGATGAAACTGTATGCAACTATTTATACTCTGCCATAATCAGAATTCTTTCTTTTTTCATAAATAATGGTTTTTCAAATGAGTTCTGATTTCTTGGTTATCAAAAATTACTAGAGATGGATCTAATTATCATAATATTATTATTATGAGTTTAGCATGTTTTATTCATAAAAGTCCTTTGCTTAGTGAAAAACTTATTACAGCTGACCATAAACAATAAATTACAACAAAAACTGATATTGAACCAAAAAAAGGAACCAGTAAAATTAATAAACGACAAAGTCAAGCGGCCAAAGATTTATGAGGGAACTCTCAAAAGCGAGTTCAAAACAACTTTCGGAACTGAAATTTCTATAAATTGAACTCGTAGAAATAGCAGTAGGTATAATAACAACAGTATCCAAAGCGAAAGTTACTCTGTTGGATTTATTGGATTGAAAACTATTTGTGGGAAATTCAAATAGTTCAATTGGTTGAAAAGTCTACAGAGGATTGCATGAATTTGATGGTACTAGTAACAAACTATTATCCGGGTTCATCAAATGCCACGGGATATTCTGTCTGATTTTATGCCGGGGAAAGAATAGGCTAGTTTTCATCCCGGAAAATTAATTCCCTCGAGAATTAAAAAAACTTAATTCGCACAAACAAAGTCACGGGCATCATTAATTAGTATCTTACTAGCGAATGCCGGTGACTTCGTCTGCGTGGTTTGAGGTTTTTGGTTCCCGTGGGAACTCTTTTATTTTCCGGGATAAAAAGTGCTACACCAGACTATAATCTATCTCTGTGCCAAATTTCAGCCAGATCCGTTCAGCCGTTGGGGCGTAATTGAGTAACAAACATACATCCATCCAAACTTTCGCATTTAGCGAAATTTTAGCATTAGTAGATATAATAGGTCTTTACTTAAGGAATTGCCGTTTTGTAAGGGAGGGACATAAAATCGATTTTTTTTAAATATAATATATTTATTTAATCAACGTATGTACCATTGCTATCTATGTACTTTTGCCATCTCATAGGTAGTTCATTGATCCCTTTACTAAAAAAACCATTCGGACGGGAATCAATAAAATCTTTGAAGGCGCTTTGGACTGCCCCATCGGAGTTGAATTTTTTCCCTTGCAAGAAGTTATCCAAATTTCGAAAAAAATGGTAATCTGTTGGAGCAAAGTCCGGGAAGTACGCTGGATGTCTTAAAAATTCCAATTGAAGCTCCTCTAATTTGGTAGCCGCCTGTTGTGCAGTGTGTGGTCTAGCGTTGTCCTGAAGCAGCAGTAGCCTAAAGCGATTGACGAGCCTCGGTTGTTTAGCAGCTAGCTTTTCCATCATGGTTTGCAGTTGCTGACAATAGAAATCCGCCGTAATCGTCTGGCCAGATTTAAAAAAGCTGTAGTGAACGACACCGGCACTAGTCCACCAAACGCTCACAAGTAATTTTTTTTTGAGTCAATTTTCGCTTGGGTCAGGATTTGGCTGGTTCGCCAGGGTTCAGTGATTGTGAGTAGCGGAACCACTTTTCATCACAGGTAATAATTGGATTTAAAATCCCTTCATTATTGTGCCGGTTGAGTAATGTAACGCAGCAGTCGACGCGCGTTTGTCGGTTTGCTGCACTCAATTCATGAGGTACCCACCTTTTAAGCTTTTTCAACTTCCCAATTTGCTTTAAGTGGATTAAAACAGTTTTATCACTAACACCGCAACCTGCAGCTAGCTCGGACGTGGTTTGCGATGGATCCGCTTCCACAATAGCCTTCAATTCTTCATTATCAACTTTGGTCTCCGGCCGTCCACGGGTCTTGTTCTGCAGGTCGAAATTTCCAGAACGAAAACGTACGTAAAAAAACGCACTGTGTTTTTTTTTTGCGACACCGCCGCCATACACATCATTAATCCTTCGAGCCGTTTCTGCAGCACTGGTACCACGATGGAACTCGTACTCGTAAATAACGCGATATTTCAAGTTTTCCATTTTGTAAACTGAGTCACGCAAAGAAAAAACCAAAAGAGGAAAAAGCAAATGAATAGGAGTTTTCAAATCACAAAAACATGAGTAAATAGCTGTATAAATTTGAAATTGAAATTCCTAACCAAAGAGGAGATATTTTAGATCAAAGAGGCCAGTACGACAAAACGGCAATTTCATATGTAAGGACCTAATATAATATATTAGTGCATTAACTTTTATCTTTTGAGGTGGTTTCACATATTGACCCGGCTTCACGTAGTTTGGAATTGTTGTGATACTCGTATACGGAACTTTTAAATACCATATCGGAAAAGATGTGGCAATGAGTGGGCCAAATAACACCAAAGAACTCTATTTTTAATGGAAAAAAACATAGAGGAATAGACCAAGACCTGAAGCAAGTAGGTATAGCTTAATCAAATGACCTTCATTAGATTTTTTAGTTCAGAATTACTTATAAAACATAGATGGTGTAAATTTATTGATATTCATATATCACCTCTCGCTTTTGAGAAAAAAGGAATTATAAAATATATGAGAAATCCACTTAGCTCTACAATAAAATACGCCTTTATACATTTTCTTTACAAAATTATTAAAGCATTAAAAGTAAGCCATTCCCACTGTTCTTAATTATGGATGGCCATAAAAGAATTTTCCTCATTACCGTGGTATTTATCTCGACAGATAATGGAGTCAGGACAACAAGGAAATGCCACACAAGAAATTATACCCATCTCATAATGAACGCTGCTTCTTTGGCGTTATTTTATTATCTCAGCTCCTTTTATCGCCCATCGGGGAAGCGTGAATAGATGTTATTGTGCGAGACTAAGTTATCGTGTACGTTTTTGGGTATCAATTCAGTGAATTGGAACAAATCAAACATGTTTATTATATTGTACGGAATTACTAGAATGCCTTCTCGCAAACTTATATACTTACTGAGAGTTGTAAACTATACAGGAACACATTCTCTCCAAGGAATCTTATGGATATTACTATGGAAAAGGTAACTGACAGACATACAGCTTAAACCGCTAGGTGGATCGATCTGAAATTTGGCATACAGACTGTTATTATCGGCTAAGGAAGAATTTATTAAATTTTACACCTAAAGGTTTGTAAGTTGTATGAATTTTCCACTATCCCACGCAGCTTTAGTTTTGGTCCACTACAGCCCATTAACGTCCCACTGCTGGGCACAGGCCTCCACTCACATAGGAGAGCGAGAATTAGAGCTTTGATCCACCACGCCGCTCCAATGCGGGTTGGCGGGCTTTGACGACTATTATCATGTTAGTGATAATAACCGGGACCAACGGCTTTACATGCTCTCCGAGGCACGGGGGTAAAACATCGCCAACTTCCTAACTCCGGGCTAGTACAGAGAATTTCTAGTCAGAAAAACCCAACACTTAATTATGGCCCGACCCGGGACTCGAACCCGGGACTCGAACCCTCGAACCCTCGAAGCCTCGTCGGCCGCAGTCGAACATAGTAACCACTAGACCAACAACAGTTAATAGTAATCGTTGGCCCCGTTGCGTTTATAGTACCTCTTTTCAGCGCATTCTGAATCAGTGATAGATTCCCCTGTAGATCCGAAAGCATCTGTACCTTGTTTTTTTGTTGAATAACATATTTTCTGACTTTGACTTTCCCTGTAACAGAAATCTAGGCGACGATGGCATGGAACGCAGATGAATACTAGTTTGACTATTTCGGTATTTCACTGTAGAGCTTTAAGCTACTTCATGGAGTTCATTGAACTGTACGGAATAGGATTAGAAACAATAATGGATTAAAAGTTTGTAACAGCAGTTACAATATCTCGTAGACAAATTCTTTTTCGTAAAATTTTGGTGATTCAAGAAATATAATCGAGAACATCACCTAAAATAAGTATGCTCATACTGTCGTTCTGGATTCTAATGCTCGCAATTTTTGCATCAAGGCTTTTACGAAGCTACGTGCCGAGTTGTGCATGGTAATACGTCGGGACGTCGAGAAATTCCCTAATACCTAATGCGCCATAAGAGGGTGTCCCATTTTCGTGAAGTCACTTGAATAATGTAGTATGTATAATTGTTTTCTCTTAAGAGAACGGTCTTGTTTACGAGTTACTAGCTGATGCCCGCGTGGATTGAAGTTTTTTAATTTCCGCGGGAACGCTTTAATTTTCCGAGATAAAAAGTATGTACTATTCCAGACTATAATCTATCTCTGTGCCAAATTGTATCCAGATCCATGCAGCCGCTCTGGCTTGATTGAGTAACAAACATCCAACCATCCAAAATTTCGCATTTATAATATTAGTAGGTATATATTAATGCATTAACTTTTATCTTTTGAGGTGGTTTCTATTGGTGTGATAAGGAGAACGCTCGGTGAGTCCTTCAACACTAGTCTGTGCCAGTCACTTGACTTTACTTGGTCATTTCATTGAATGCAACTCCTTATTCCTATTTAGTAGGTCCTCATTCACATTTATGAAACTTCTAGATTTGAAAACAAAATAAACTTGCTTTTGCGTATATCATGATTTTAAGACATCAATATCTGCTATCGGCTCAGTGGGCAGCTATTATAAATGAGATACCCATAAATATTAAATTCATAAGCTAGCGTGTAACATGTCATTTGCCATACAATTTGAATGACGCGTAACTCTGTAGAACATAATAATAATTTTGGTCCGGTACGCCACATCGAAATACACTATTCATGGTAATTGCTTTACCTATATAACAAAGGATTTCGAAAACGAATTCAATTATAATTTGTAACAAAAAACAAAAAGAAAACAACAATGAGCATTTCTTTAATAAATAAAATTACGACGCCCGCATCCGTCGTAAGTAAAAAGCCGGCTATTTGCATGATTCAGTTAATTGATGCGTAAAGAAGGAAACTACGTTCGAAAATTTAAATTTTCGTGTAAAAATTGGGGCGAAATTTAAATAATAATGGCGGTCGACACGATAAATGACAGAGTAAAAGTGCGATCGTTACTGTCAGATGCATGTAGCCCTGGGAAAGAAAACCCGTTATTAATAGCCGGGGGGGCACCCCGGGGTTTCCTCTGGGAAATAATATATCGTGACCTTTCGCTGCTTCGGCAGGCTACGGCCACTCGAAAATGTGGGCCGATAGGGTCATAGGCGGGATTGCGGTGCTCTAAAATCTCTTGTTAATAAGAAGGTACGGACTTCGGAACGCCTAAATTAATACGTTCTTTTTATAGTAAGAGTAGCTCTCTAGAGCCTTGTGTAAAATGGTCGAACACGCTCGGCCAATGCATTCGAAAATCGTATGCCAGGTCACTTGGAGTCGGTATATCTTCGATGGATTATGGAAAAGGATTTAGATCAAAGTACACCACGCTGGTCAAGTGCAGATTGGCAGACTTTACACACTTTTGAGAACCTAATAGAGAATTCTAAGTTACCACAAGATAATTTCCTTTCTCTCTCTCTCTCAAGTCGTTGCTTCATTGCTGAAGATCGTGGTCCTGAGGATTTTGCAACCTTTTGCGGATTAAATTTTTCCATCGGGTTCTATCGGACGCCAATCTTGCAATGGTGTAAAATTTGCACTTAGAATCTCTCAGCTGGTCTGACCATCTGGTTGGTGAGCGGCCTCTTGATATTTTGCCCTCGGTGTTGCCCGTCACTATAAGCCTTTCTAAGCTTTCGTTCCCTCGTCGCATGATGTGACCGAAGTAAGAGAGCAGGCGTTGGTAACATATGGAGGAAAGTCGCGTTTTTACCTCTAGCTGTGACAGGATAGATGCGTTTGTGCGCTTGACTGTCCAAGGAATCCTTAACATGCGTCTCCAGCACCACATCTCGAACACGTCTTTCCTTTGTCTTTCTCTCGCCTTTATGGTCCATGTTTCCACTCCGTACATGAATATTGGAAAAATCAAAGCACGGACCAGACGATAATTAATTAAACGACCAGGTAATTTCCTTTACCAATCACATAATTCCAAAAAGTTTGATTAGTAAGTTTGGTAAGAATCGAACTCCCTACCGTCAGAATAGCATGTCGAAGTCTTAACCACGAGGCTATCAACACTTTCAATGTTTACTGGAGGCTTGAAATAATTTGGTATTGTTATTTTGCCCGACAAAGTTTAAAGACATTAACGAGCGTGCTAACTACTGGAGTTAAAGATAACAGCAGCATATTAAAGGGTACAAAAATGTTAACATTTACTTATAAATTCAGAAGGCAAACCAATTAAAATTGGATATTTTTTATCAAGGTATTTTTTTCGCTCAAGTACAAAACTTGACCGAGAAAAAATTGCAGCAGAAAATAAAATAAGCTTCATTAGATTTTTCTCCACATGAAATAAACTGTGAAAGCTGAATAGAATAGATTAATTTATTTTTAGTTGAACACAAGAATGCTCCGTTCCAGCACAACTTTATAACCCCAATCAATTTTTAGTTATCACTTAACACATATTCAAGAAAGAGACAACAGAGGTAAGAAAGATTATTCAAAAGAATTCTATATTAAAAAAAAACGCTATTCTATGTAAATAAAAGTGCGAGTCGAACTCGGACACAAGGGTTCCGTGCCATCGTATAAGATTTAACACTGTAATTTTTAATTATAGCTTTACGGTTTATTGTATGAGGACTCCACTCCCCCTTTAATTGAAAACTTTTTTTTCGATTATTAGTTGTTATAGCAGCTATAGTATTGGTCACTCTTTGAAAATTTCAAATATGTACGGAATTTTTATTATTTGTTTTTACAGCGGCAATAGAAATACCCTCTCTGTAAAAATTACAATTCTCTATTATACTTCTTGAAATACAACAAACCCAAAAAAAACTAAATTCCGGAATGGGATTCCAACGAGGCTCTGCTACCGCTGCGCCGCACAGATCTTAATGTAATTGCTTAGAATATTCAGCACTAACTAAAATAATTACAAATAGGTACTCTCCATCTATAGTGAGAGAAATTAATGCTATCCCGTCTGGTACACTTTTTCTAGCCCAGGGCCCTGAGTTATTCTGCCTCAAAAAACTTAGGTTTTAATAAAAATACCTAGTTATCATATTTATCAATTAATTGGCTCGTCATTTAGCTTTAAACCTACAGCTTTAAATCTAGTTCTGTCCCTTACCGCAGGGATTATTATGAAAGGGTTAGCAATATTTCTAATGCTGAATGCTGTCATTTTAGTTTAGTTTAGAGACTGTACCCCAAAATCAGCCCCATTGGATACATTTCTTAGGAGTTGCATACAATCATAGTTTTCATACATTTCCGGTGACATATATATATAAAAGCTACTCGTTTTTTCATGCCCTATTTACTCCCGTCGATCGAAGTCTATTGACTTTAAACGGACAAACGTCGATGTTCCACTATACCCGCAGATCGATGCTAATGAAATCTCGTTTTGTAAAGCGGTAAATGGGTCAGGGTGAATGAGGGTACACATACAAATCGCTTTAAACAACTTGTTACGTCAAATTAGGAAGAGGACTTTAAGTTGGAACCTTGAAAATCGTTCTTCTAAACTGAAATAACGCACACGGTCGGAGTATGGAGTCGAACTAAAGCTTTGATTACTTAGTTTAAAAAACAACGTGACACCCGCGACTTCATCCGCGTAGATTTCGGTTTTTAATCCCGTGGGAACCCTTCGCTTTTTCGAGATAAAAAGAAGTCTATTTCCTTTCCTGGAATGCATTCTATCTCTTTACCCGTCAAAAAGATGGGCCATTAAAGCGTAACAGACCGACAGACTGACCGACAGATGGGCAGATAGACACACTTTCGTATTTATAATATTAGTATTGATATGGATGGTAGGTAGTCATTTTATAACATAATTGGGGTTCCGTATACAAAGCATAGGGTGCAACCGGGACACCATTACTAAGCTTTCGCTGTCCGCCCCTCCGTCAGTTTGTCAGCGAGCTGTACCTATCTCATCAACAGTAAGAAGTACATAGTTTAAATTTTACGGAGTGTCTATTTGTATTGCCACTCTATGAACAAATAATAATAATAAAATCAAATTAAAGATAAAGGTCCCCCCTTATATAAAACGGGGAAAATATATGATTTCAGTGTTCCTTTCTTGTTTCTTATACTAAAGTATTAAAAAATTATATGGTATTAAATCTTGTACGACGGTACAGAACCCTCTTGTCTTGTCGTGTCTTGGTTTTATCTTGTACTAGCTGATGCTAGCATAAGATAAAACCTCTCTAATTTTCCTAATACTATAATAAACTAGCAATTTAATGTTCCAGGATTAAAAGTAGCTTATATGTTATTCTAGACTATAATCTATCTCTGTACCAAATTTCATCCAGATTAGTTCTGCCGTTCTGGCGCGATTGATTAACAATCATCCATCCATCCGTATGGATCCATCCAAACTTCGCATTTATAATATAATTTACTAGGGAATGCCCGCGACTTCGTCTGCCATGTTTGAGGTTTTTTGGTTCCTGCGGGAACTCTTTAATTTTCTGGGATAAAAAGTGTGCTATGTGCTATTCCACACTATAATCTATCTCTGTGCCAAATTTCAGCGAGATCCGTTCAGCCGTTGGGGCGTGATTGAATAACAAACATCCATACATCCATACATCCATCCAAACTTTCGCATTTATAATGTAAGTAAGTAAATATATAAGTAAGATTAGTATAGATTATAGATTTATGCAAAAAAAATGGCAGAATCAGTCGTTATTCCGCCGACTTTGAAAATCCGATTTCTGGACAGAACGCGCGTCCAGTATTTAATAGTTAGCAATTTATATGCTGGCGTATGGACATTGGCAACTGTGTTTCCTGATTGTGGATTTGTAGCTGAATACTGATTGTGTTTGCAGCAAAATTGCTTATCTTTGGCTGCTTAACAGTAGTTGTTTCAGAACCTGAACGCAAAATATATACCAAATACTTGATATTGGTTTAAAATTGGGCATTTCGCAACAAGTAAAATTTGAAACTTTTTGTCAAATCGCGTGCTTACTATGTAATTTTGAATGAAATACTGAACTGTGATGTCATTAAAATTCGACGCAATTTTAATCACTCGATAGTTTAAAATAGTTTTCAAACATAAAAGTAACATGGGACGTGGATAGTACGACTTTTGGGAGATTAAAATTATTTGTTTGAATAGTTCATAGATTTATTTTGGTTTCGCTAAGCGAAGCGAAACCAAAATAAATCTATGGAATAGTTGTCAGTTAATACCCAATCGGGCCAGCGATAGATGCAAATTTGCGGATGCTCGCAAAAAAAAAATTAATCCTACGTAGGTACGATTTCCATGTTTGTAAAATCAGTCGCGAGAAAAATCAGCTATTCTTAACCAGATCAATATTAAGAGGATTAAGAAACAAAAGATAATAAGAGGTATAATTTTGGTTTTTTCTTTTCTAAATATACATAAAACTTTGAAGTCTTAATATTATATTTAATACAGGTTCTTCCTTACTTCGCTGCAAAAGCATTACTCTTTGAGATGTTTTACTAACATGCCCTTTGCGAAGTATATACCAACTTTTTTGAGGGCGATTGAATAATTATGGAAAACATTCTGATATACATTCATCTGAACAACAATAAATGGATTTTAAGCTATTCCATCAAAATTACGGTTCAATCAGACTTTGTTAAAATTACAAATGTTAAGCGAAATGTAAGAAAAACCGCTTCCGCAGTCCGTATTTACTCACTCAGTGCACACGGAAAAACGGATATTAAATCTTATTCGGCACTCTGGACAGTCTTTGAGAAGATACTGTGTTTTACTTCAGTAACTTGAATGTGGAATTTATTAATTGGTTTTTGTTAGCTCTATCCTTTCTTCAAGTTGTAAGTTTCTTATATTCTGTTTTTTTAAATGCGTTTTCGATATGCACATGTAAGAATAGTTCAGTGTGCATATTCCCAAAGAAATGTCATTACCTCTAACTGTCATGTTAATTAACAACTGCCAACTCTAATTAATAATTTTATATGAGGAAATATTCTTGATTTGGTATAACATAAGAAAAATAATTTAAAAAAAAAACGCTTTCATTGTCTGCATTTACTTACTCAGTGCATACGCAGGAGTCCACGCGTTTGACGTAATTTTGTACATATCGAGCAAAGACAAGGGCTACTTTTTGTCTTGGAAAATTAAAGAGTCTCCACACGATTAAAAAAAATCTACATCAACGCTTTATAACATCATGGAAATCTTCTAGTAAAGAAAATAATATAAACCACAGTGCGACAACAGTTTTTCTCTTAGAAGAACATACTGGAGTCAATTTAGGGATTTTATTGAATACCCAAATTACCCCGGCCGGTGAATACCTATGGAATTTTTCTGATTCAATTTTCTTCGACCCAATTCAACTCTCATTTATACGCTTACCACTCTCTGGTGGTAGCTCTGAAGATCGTACCATTAAATACGTATATAATTATACATTTTTTTATTGTCTCCTTTTACATCTCAAAATGCCCCTTGGCACTGAGAAAATTAAATATAAATAGCATTGAAGGATCTAGTAGGGTTACGTTATCGAATTAAAAAATAATATGGCCCTTGAGACATACTACGCAATATTGGTAGCCATTTTGAGAACAACTTTTTTAGGATTCGACAGTAATAACTGCAAACGATATCGAAATTCAATTTTGCTTTCTGTTTTTTGATTTGCTACATCATATTTTATTAACCGGCTTTTGGACAGGTAGACAAACTATTCATAGATACTTTTATATTTATTCCACTAC
Organism: Erebia palarica; assembly: GCA_964035005.1. NCBI lineage: Eukaryota > Metazoa > Arthropoda > Insecta > Lepidoptera > Nymphalidae > Erebia > Erebia palarica. Next base: position 19,688,512 of record OZ035989.1, read on the forward strand.
TAGTTAGCTCTTGACTGCGATCTCACCTGATGGAAAGTAACGATGCAGCCAAGATGTTAGGGGTAGATTATGGTAGTTGTATTAAACCCATACCCTAGTCGAATTCTACACGGCATCGTACGGGACCGCTTAAACGCTTGGTGTTACGTCTTTGCCGATAGGGTGGTAACTAACCATGGCCGAAGCGTCCCACCAGAAAAAACTATTTAATACTTTTTCAGAACTTATTACTTAGCAGAACTTATTCAGGTTGCTGAAGTTTTGAGTTAATCTTAATTTGATCACTTGTCTGTTTCTTTGAAAATAATATAAACGGGTTTATTGAGTACAATAAAGTGTGTTTGTTTGTTGGTTTGTTTTTAAATCACGCTACAACAGAGCATTGGATTAACCTGATTTTTTGCATGGGTATATAGTTGACGACTTGCAGAGTTATATAGACTACTTTTAGTATCTATTATAAACGGTGAATGTAAAAAAAAAAACTTTAAATTCACGGTATTTGCGAACTCTACAGTTTCATTATACAATCTTGTTATAATGAAAATTTTACATTACAAAGAAAAAAACGAGTTCCTTTTGTTCATAAAACTACTCGTAGCGTCGACATCAACGCTTAGCTATACGTACACAAGGGATCGTATTCTTCATTTTCTCCTTGAGAACGCAATCCTCCCTAGAGTCGCAGTAAAATCCCATACTCGTGCCTTCAAGGGTTTATATGCATGCCTTATCTTCAACAACAGCCGCTCTAATCTTACCCCTGTCCTTTACTACCAGATTTGCTACAGCACCGATACCGCTAAATTGCCACTAAACATACACATTGCGTGTTGTAAACCACTTTGATAACACATGCAACGTGCATAGTGGTTAATGTACACGCTCTGACATCGAGAGGAAATATTACCGACGACGCCGGTCCTATATTAAACAGACCTAGCATTGTCTACCTGGAATATTATGGAGAGCGGTTTATTTGACACAGTTGCGTAATTTTAGTCTCTATGTTAGAAACTAGAGTTAGCAGAATTCCGGAACATTATGTTCCTGAAGACAGACTGATACAAGTTAAAGTATTAATACTATGATAAATAAGGATAATTTATAGAAGTTCGTGGAATATGAAAATTGGATTGGGATATAAACTTTACGGAGATTTTCAGGGAATTTAATTTATTGACAACAGTCGAGTAGACCTTCTCAAAATGCTGAGTTATTCATACAGTCGGTTGAAAGATTCGTCCATAAAAATCATTCCCGCGGGGTCATAGACGCAAAACGGAGATGTAACTACCTATACCTTTGTCGCTTATTTGCTTAAAAGTGGATCAGTCGGGTGTGTTGAAGGAAGGTGCAAAGTCAACCCGAAAATAACAAGGGCGTTATCCTCACTCTATCTGTTTATAATAATAATAATAATAAAGTTGTTATTTAAAGGCATAAAACCCAGTATAAAATAAGTCAAAAAAAAAATTCAGTAATACTAAAACATTCAAACTTACGGCTAACTGAAATGGTTAAAAAAAGCTCATATTATATGTCGCAGGTCACAGGTATTTACTACTTTCGGTTCTTGTTACGGTGCACAGACAGCCAATAGTCAAAAATAGGGCTTGGACCCTCACAGTTCGATTGCTGAAGCTCTAAAGCCTTTCCCAGAAAGACGCCACACGAGCTCTCACAATACAATAGAAGTCGGGCACTCTCACTTCGGCAAACATTGTAGAAGCACTGCAATATTTTATGCTGTGGAGATATGTTATTGAAATAAGACCGCCGTAGTATCTAGTGGTATGGTATGTACCTTCCACATTGAAGGGAGGAAGAGTTTCATTTCCGCAAACATTTTGTATCGCTCAAAAACATTTCTCAAGAACTGGGTCAAGTGTGAAATTTTTTGACATGTTTATAACTTTATTATGGAGTGATATTGTAAACACAAACAGAAATAATACATACTTCGTGACACAATTTACAAGTTGTTATGGTGTAAAGGCAGCCTTAACACTGCGCGTGATCCCTTCCAGGCAAGCTGTATTATTATTGGCAAATCTGCCAAAAATATTTTTTTGTTAGATTCGCCAACTCGGATCCATGCTTGCAACTTTGTTAAATTTGGTTTGATGATAGTTAATATAGTGATAGTTAAATGAACTAAAAATAGCACAGCAAATACATATTTAAGTACTTACTACTTAAAAGTACCATTCACGCTAATAGGTAGTTACCGAACGCTTACTTTATTTTTTAACTACTACAAGTTAGCCCTTGACTGCGATCTCACCTGATGGTAAGGGATGATGCAGTCTAAGATTGTAGCGGGCTAACCTGTTAGGGGCATGACAGTTATATTAAACCCATACCCCTATTATTAGGTCTTACAGTACCCCTATTAAATATTACATACTTATTAGGTCCACAAATGATACTGTAATTTATCAAACGTAGATATTACGGAAGGTTGCTTAGCCTTCTATTAAGATCCTGGACAAATAACACAAAAGGACATTGTTCGGTCCCCATACAAAGTTCGCCTAAGAACCAACCGTCATAAAACATTGATTACTGGGTTCAAATTAATACCTTTTTATACTTGAGAGCAGATTAAAACTACGGACACTTGCAAGAAAATTACTTATTACCAAAAATATTTTCAGCATTCACGATCAATCTACTTGAACAAATAAATATCATCTCTATCCATTTGTAATAGAGCTGTAAACAGAATGTAGATAAGACAAGATTCGCCGTAGTTCATCAAAAATATTACAGATGGCGTTATTAATAATGCAGGTATCGTCATAGTTCATCGAGAACTTCACAGATGGCGTTAAAAATATTAAATTATTGTACTTTCAATAGATGGCACTGCGAGATTCCGAATACTAACGCACTTAGCACTTTAAGCAGCTTTTATCTTGTTTCTTACGATACAGATCTAGCGCTCAAGCGGTGGTATTGTATATTATTTAAAACCTAAGTTATTGATCTGTGGTTAATAATCCAGAGACGGAAACGTATAGTAATCAATTTAATACCCATTTACTTATTTTTTAATTAATTTGAAGTGTCCGTTAAATTCTGATATTTGGAATAAAGACTATAAATTAGCTAAGAATTACTGTATATTTCAAACGTGTGCTGATTCTTAGGCGAATTTGGTCAATGTCCTTTCCGGAATTAAGAGCATTTTATGCAAATGTAATATGATTTAAGTAAAACAACGTACTATTACCTATTCTGTGGTAATTCATCGTAAAAAAATGCATAGCTGAGAGTTATTAAAAATATCGTTTTCTTAAACTTGTTTCAGGTATGCCAATAAACTTATCTTATTCTGAGAGGAAACCTGTGTTCAGATATGCCAATGGCATGATATAATTGGACCACTCGAAGCAGTATGATAGCTAAGATAAACCCAGACGTGAAAAAAATAGTTTTGGAGGAACTTTTTGAATACATAATATTTTTAAATTAATTATAAACTCCATGAGCATGCAAAGAGAAAACATTCATTTCCATATGGAAATGAAATGTTTGAACACAAAAATAATATAAAACATATTCGCAGAACAGTCAGTCAAAAGGCAAACAATACAATTCTTCCTAGAAAATAGCAGTTCTCTTCGTATTTTTCAGAGCACTTGACACCCGAGACAATCTCGCTCTAACAATGGTTCATACAAACCGCACACAATCTGACTATTCTTGACTGCTGACCGGAAGACAAGGCTTGGATATTCAAGACACGGGACGACTGTGACATGTGAATTGATGCGACGTGCGACGTAAAAATATTTGGATGGTTTTTTTATTTGATAAATAGTTTGGAGTAAAATATCCATTTCTCCTCAATTTAGCATAAAACTAGTTTTTTTTAAAATTGTAAAACTAGATGATACCCGCGACTTCGTCCGTGTTGATTAACGTTTGACTCCCATGGGGACTCTTAAATTTTCCGGAAAACTCTTCTTTTTTTCCTAACCTATGTCCTTCCCCGGGATATAACCTATCCCTGTACCAAATTTAATCAAAATCGGTTGAGTAGTTGGGCTGTGAAAGCGTAGCAGACAGACAGACATACTTTCGCATTTATAATATTCATATGGAAGTACGACTTACTTGACTTACATTTGTGAGGTCGGAGGTTACAATAATGAGGTCTAGGTTGGAACGCGCTTGCCTAAAAGATTCCTGTTTGCTCTTGCTTTGAAGGTACTTAAGTAGATACAGGAATAGTATAACACTACGTCACAATTCTGCTATGATTGCACCTGAGTGGCGTAACGTGCCTTATTGGAATAAGCCACCACCACCACTAACGTCTCACTGCTGGGCACAGGCCTCCACTTTCATAGGAGAGAGGGAATTAGAGCTTAGACGCACCACGCTACTCCAATGCGGGTTGGCGGGTTTTAACGACTATAATAGTTGTAATGCTAGTGATATATATATATATATATATATACCGGTATAATAACCGGGTCCGACGGCTTAACGTATTCTCCGAGGCACGGGGGTGAAATACCGCCAACTTCCTAACTCCTGTGCCTTCCTTGTGCCTTATTCTGTAGAATAAAAAGATAAATTATTTTATTCTGCCATTTAGATGCTGTGTGTTAGTAGCAGCCATTGTGCTTTATGTATGGCCAAGCCTTTATCCAAAAGTACCTCGCGTTCACCTCGTTAGTGAAGATAGAACTGACAGTGTTCTTGAAACCACTTTAAAAGACTTCAATGCGACGTGTATGAGGAATGGAAAATAATACTGCACACTACAAAATACTAGAGAAACTTAAATTTTGCAATTTTATTCACTAGAAAAAGATTTTTGTTTGTAAACAAAGAGAAAAACTTAACTAGTATTCAGGTCACCTAATTTTAAGTACTAATATCCGCCACCCATGAATCAGCGGTGCAGGTTTTGCAAAAAAATTGTTTACTCTTCAAGAACCATAATATCGTAACTTACAAACTTATAATACTGCACATGAAAGCGGCTATGACAGTCACGTCCATCCCTGAACATATGAGGTCTCTTCAACGTATTGCACATGTAGCGTTTTGCACACACTGAATCCACTGGCTACCTCCGACAAACTTGATGTCATCTATCCTCCAAATGGGGACTAAGAGGCTGCCCTTTCCAGTGCTAAGTCACTATTGGGATCCCAACGTCTATCGGTTTTTCAAACTATGTGCCCCGCCTATTGCCAATTTTGCTCCGCTGAGTTTTTGGAACGGAGTTCCTTATCGCGCGTTGCGAAAGGGGGCTAGATGGAAAAAATTAAGACCAAAAGTTGTAACGACACTTTTTGCTATAGCACCGTGCGGCGTGCGCGTGTTTCTCTGTCTGTCTCTCTCTCATAGAAAGCAAGCCAGTTATTTTCGTTTCGTCTTTCTATTTCGCATTGAACATTGTGGTGTCGTGACGATTATTTTTGTTGAGTGTATACAGGTTTTTTGTACATAATAAATAATAAAAAATTATAATAATAATGAATCCTGACAGTGTTTCTGCACAAGTTCCGGATATTGCTGATGAACTTCGTTCCATCCGGGTATCCCTTGACACCTCTCAAGTTTTTTTCTGATAACCCTAGTTCTCCTCATTTCTGAATTTATTTCTATCGTACACAGAATAAGAAATGGAATGGAAAATTTTGGACCCTTTTCAGTCATAAGTTTGAGTGGTCGTTAAACTAGTTAGCCATACACCGATCATAATATCTATCACACGAGTGAACCGTGCCATTTTCATTGTAGCGATAGCCACTCACGAGAGTTTAAATTATGCTAATATTTCTAGCTGTCTTTTATCTTACATAATATACCTATTAGCACTATTAGCACGAATGTGTGAGGTTGTTATGTTGGAGGTCAAAAATTTATGAAACAATTTGTGCAATATACTTTTGCCTTTTCTATGTTACAATTTTATAAAATGTTTCTCATATTTTGTCTGTTATTTTACTTTGTTGCATCAAGGTTTTATTTTTACTCATATCGCCCAGCCTCGTGCTCACTACTGAGTAGGAGCCTCCCCTCGGAGTGACACAGGTTCAGCCCACCACGCTAGCCAACAAGGGGTCCTCCAATTGTGATTGCAATCCTTTGCAAATAAAATCCTAAATTCAAAATTTTAAATAAATTACTAGTTTAAGTTACAAGTTTATAAAAATTTTCTCATATTTTGTTTGTTACTTTACTTTTCTCATTAACAAAATGGACAGACAATTAATATGATTTCAAAAGGATACTTAAGTACAAGATACATAATTTAAGAAAATTAAAAAACACGACCGCTCTGCCAAAAAACGAACTAAAAAGTTAAAGATCTAAATTAATCTAGTTAAATCAAAATCTTATTCACATTTTTACTGAATGATATTTTTTGTGATTCAATGGATATTGAACTATAGTGATATATATTTTTGGAATCTACTCATCATTTTCTAGATGATGATTATATAGTTAATCTTATTTTCGATTTTTTTTTTTCAACTTTAGTCTTTAATGCGAGACCATGGTCACCCCATCAATTCTTTTTTAAATTTTGCTAGCCTATGTCACCCGGAATAAGCTAAGAATTCTAACGATACTTCATTTATCAAAATCGGTTCGGGCATATAGAAGTTATGGTGGAATATATTTATTTATTTATTAATTTATTTATTTATTTATTTATTGATACGAAATAGCCGATAGGACCTTACAGTTTCGCAATACGTCTTATCAGGCTACAATAGGTATTACATACTACAATTACATAGGTACATTACTAAAATTACACATACATCCCAAACAAAAACACTAAAAATAGAAAAACAAAAAAAACCACATTAATTAAATTAAAATTAAATAAACAAACAATAACAAAAACATACAACATCAATGAAATTAAAACTACCTATTCTCTAATAACAACTTTATTATTTTCGTGAGCTGGGGTGTGGAAAACGTCAAGTCCGGGATTTTTACTAACCAAATCATTGAGCAAGCGCAGTGCACGAGCCACTGGCGCATGTTTAGCCAGCTCTGTCCGGCAATATAGTAGCGCAAACAAAGTGCGCCGACGAGCAATCGCATATCCATCCGGTACGTGTAAGCGAATGGCACCCAACATATCGGAATTACATTTTTCTCCTTGGATCAGACTGATTATGTATGAGATTAAGGCCAGATGGCGCCGTAGTTCCAAGGTATCATAGCCAGTCATACCAAGGAGAAACAAACTTGGATATATTGTTGGATATCCTACGAAATACCCGTACTGTTTTCTATACAGCCAGCGAATAAACTTTTTCTGAATTTTTTCAACCATATCTATATATTTGAAATCATGCGGATTCCATATGATAGCGTTACTTTCAAGCTTGCTTCGTACGAAAGCGTTATATAAAAGCTTTATTGCAGTAATTGATTTTAAATGCTGCGTTTTCCTAAGTACAAATCCAAGAGTTCTATAAGCTTTAGCACAAATATCTTTGATGTGATTGCGAAATGTTAGGTCTTCTTATAAATTTATACCCAAATCCCTAACCGCACCCACTCGCGATAAGTTAGATCCACCCAGGTGATAATTTATAATGAGTGGTGCCGTCTTCCGACTAAAAGTGATCACTGCGCAATTTTTAGCATTAAAGAATAACTTATTCTTCCAACACCACTGCAACACATTATCAATATCTACCTGAAGTATTTGAGCGTCAGAGTTATCCTCAACACTTAAAAATAGTTTCAAGTCATCAGCAAATAACAAGCAATTAGTACTAGTGACTACATTTGGCAAATCATTGATTAAAATTAAAAACTCCAATGGGCCCAAGTTACTGCCTTGACTAACGCCGGAATAAGTGTAGCAATATCCCTCATATTGCACGTACTGTTTGCGATCTCTTAAGAAACTGGAGAAAAAATTAAGTAACAACGGCTTAAACCCGGCGGAAGCAAACTTACTGAGAAGTACGTCATTATCAACTGTACGTCATTATCAATCAAAGTAAGCCGCATCCACCTGTGAACCCTTATCTACTGCTCCAGTTACATAATTCCAAAAGGACAACAAATTAGTGCACGTCGAGCGACCCGCTCGGAACCCATGATGAGCATCTGAAAGTTGGTACTTAAATTGCCTCCTTATGCGATATTCCAAAATGGACTCGAATAGCTTTCCAAAAACTGACAACACAGCAATGGGCCTAAAGTCACTTACTTCGGAACTAGATCCTTTTTTTGGAACTGGTACTACTCGAGAAGTTTTCCAAACCTCAGGATAGAATGAATTCCTATAGCAAACATTGAAAATGTGGTACAATGGTGAAATCAGGACACTGTTACAGTCTTTAACTACGTAAGGCGGGATACCATCTGGACCGGCGGCATGTTTCGGTTTAAGTTTCTTGAGTGCTCTCCTAACATCACACTGCATTATTGATTCTATGTGAATACGCGCGCTACCCCCTTTACAAGACATTAAGGCCTCATTAACGCTAAGTCTCGGTGGTACCTGTGCGTACCACCGAGTTACCGTACCATGTTTACCGTACCATAGAAACTCACATACATACATACATACATACATACATGAACCCTGAAAACAATATACTCCTTTTTTCAGGCAGTCGTATAAAAAGGACAAATACAATATTACCTTGTATACAATATAATATTGTTTTATACGGAAATAGTGGAAAATTCTTGTTAGAAAATAAGAATGACCGTTAAAATATTTCTGTGGGCACTTGACACGTGAGAATCAGTCACGTTGTAACAATGGTTTATACAAACCACATACTATACCGATTGCTGACCGGAAGATTTATCCAAATGCTCGTTAGTGTGGATGAATCTGGGAGTGCTCTTGGGATCCTGTTTGACATATTTAAGTGGAACGAAAATGTATTTACACTTTTTGTTACGAAATCCATACAGTCGTATGTACGAGTTGAGTTTGAAACGGACTGAATTATTAAAAACTACAAAATGCGATTGTAAAATGTTTTTACTTTTTTTGCATGTTTATTTTAAAATTCATCGTCATCCATTTGTTAATTCTATTTTAAATTTTCCAATAATGGACGAAATGTTATTTCAGAATCGAGATATAATATTTTATCACGACTTTGACGAATCGTCAGTGCAATCACGTCTAGTTGACAAACGCGCACAAAAATACACTTTCATTTTATCCGACGCCCAAATTTACTTTTGCTTTATCAATTTCCACTGATGAAATTTTAAGTGAAACGCCGACTTTTAGGTCGCACCTGCTTTTAAGTAGGGCTGAGGATGAATTTAAATCAGCTTTGAACAACATTGACTCGGGAATTGCATAAATATTAATGCCCCTAAAGACTTACGGCTGCAGATTAGGTGCCAGCAAAGGCGTTAGATACAAAGCTATTTCTGAGTATTTCTGACTATAGACTAGAAAACTTTGTCAGTAACTATGCAGATCGAAGAAAGTTCTACTTGATAACCGTTAAAATAGAGTACAGTTTCCCTCTATAGGTTTATGGCATGAATATCGTTAAGTATAAGAATATCGTTCAAAATTTTTGAATACAATATTTTATTTAGTTTTACCTGTCTCGGTGTCGGTCTATAATCAAATCTTGCAAGTTAAATTTGACCCACTTCCCGGCTTCTGACTGAACTAAAATTTGGCATACACGTTTAGTTTAGATAACAATGCAGGGCTAGCTAAGAGACGTAATCCTAAATCCAATATGACTCAAAGATGGCGGGCAAGTTATATTTTATGCACCCCCATGATATAAGTATCAAGGGTTTGCTGAGAATAATGCGAAAAATAAAATGTAGTCACTCTAAATTCAATATTGTTGACGATAAAATCTTGTTTTAAAAAAAATATAATCTTGTTTTATTGATGAGAATGAATTCCTCCAAAAATAATGTTTGAAATACTTTTACGACCTTTAGGTTATCGAAAATTGGTTCTTGGATTTTGATGAATAGTGACTGTGTAGCCATATTATTCTCTGAAATACTTTTATTGTTATAGTTGGGTTCGCCATCGAAATTAATTTTGCTAATGCATTTCTTGGCTGCATCAACGATGAAATCAAGATTGAGAATTTGGAGAATAATATTGTTAACGTGTTGACCTCAACATCGAATTGCCCAACTAATATTATTGACGTTTCCATTAATGTGCTGCCAGTGACATGGAATTGTTTTTGTTTATCCAAGTAAAATAGAACACTATAAATCATAGTTGTTTACAATATGAATTTGTGCCAACTCAATGTCAATTTGATAATGTTTATTGTTCATGTTTATAGATATCGGCTACATACCATAATACCTACCTACTGAAACAATACAAAAAAAAACTCCGAACGGTGTCTGTTTTTGTAAAAGTATGGAGTAAATGCAATGATGTTCTATAAATAAAAAAGAAGGTAAATGTCAAAAATCAGACACGTCTATATTAAAATCTTACTGGTATACCACGCTGCTATCATTAATCGGAAATAATGGTATATTTTAATCTTCTCATAATATTTCCGATGTTTTATTTTGGCTTTTTGTATTTATTATAGTCAATAAAATTTTATTGAGAGATAAAGGAATATCAAAGTTGGATTTCAAAACTCCTTTTACCTTTTAAGTTTAACCTCTTAACTTTTTAACTATATTAGCGGCACGCTATGATGGCCGGTTTGACGTTTGTCCGCTCATGAAGTTCCGTATTAATTGATAACGACTTTGAAGGAAATAATTGTATTACTTTATTGACGATAGTGATGTGCAGAGATTCATAAATTTTATCGAATGTAGTTTTAGGTTTAGGACTCAAAATTTATTTATTAAATTGATTTCTTAAATGTATACAAGTGTAGAAAAATCAGTTTGCACCATTTAAGGGGTGAATGTACTTGTGAATATGAACAATTTTCACTATGTGGACAAACCTCTGAAATCGCAAAAAAATATCAATAAATTTTTAAAAATGGAATCTAATACGATCGTCACATAGGATCGCTGGCTAGCACAACTACTACCTCCGGCAAACTCGCGTCAATGCTCAATGCAAAACAAAGCAGTTTCGAATTGACGTTGCTTCGAAAAGTATAAACTGTCAGTGCAATGCGATTGTGATATAGTTTTGACCTGGCTTTGGATTTCAAATATTGATACTGCATTACTGTTGACCCTTGCTCGTTAATTTGGACTCTGTTCAAGCCCTTTGTTGTGGATTTCGTCGATATGACCGAACGTACGCAGAGAACTGTTCTAAATAGTCAGACACGTGAGTTCGTAATACGCCTTCGTAACTATTTCGATCGTGAAGCTCAAAATGGAGGGCCAATTTTACCTATAACGTCAGTGGTTGAACGCGTAGCTGATGCGCTTAATATTGGACAACGAACTGTTAGACGGATAACTAAAAAAAAATATGGCGAGACTGGCACAGAAGAAAATAAACTTCACACACCAAAAAAGAGAAAACGAGCAAAACCAGTCGTAGGCATCGATAGCTTTGATGCCGATGCTATCCGAAGACATGTTTACGGCTACTATTTACAGAAGGAGTATCCAACAAGAAAAAAGTTGGTGCATTCACTGAAGGAAGCTGGATTATTCTTCGGTGGGGAAAGTTCTTTAACGAAGATTTTGAAGACCATTGGATTTCGATACAAAAAATGTAACAAACGCAAAATATTGATGGAAAGATTTGATATAGCGATGGCAAGGTATACTTTTTTACGGCAAGTGAAAGAAATCAAAAATTGGCAAAATGTTGTGTTCTTGGATGAAACATGGCTTAATGCTAACCATACTGTAGGCCGTTCTTGGAACGATGACACAGCAGCATCTACTTCCAAAGTTCCTGTAGGAAAAGGATCGCGACTTATAATTTGTCACGCCGGAACCATCAACGGGTTTGTCGAAGGTTCTCTCATGGCTTTTGCGTCAAAAACCACTGGAGACTATCATGAAGACATGAATGGAGAAAAGTTTACTGAATGGTTTACCTCAATGTTGTGTAGCCTCCCTGAACCATCTATTATAATTATGGACAACGCCCCATACCACTCGATGCAAATTGACAAGCCACCTGCCCAATCCCAAAAGAAAGCTGATATCGTCGCATGGCTTCGTAAAAATGGCGTAGATGCAAACATGAATATGTTAAAAGCGGAATTAGTACGTCTTTTAAAAGAAAACAAACCAACCAAGATCCGATACGTCATTGACGAAATAGCATTAGAACATGGGCACAGAGTTATACGGTTACCGCCTTACCATTGTGAGTATAATGCGATTGAGTTGGTGTGGGCTCAAATTAAGGGATATGCTGCAAGACACAATACAGAACCCCCATTTACCACAAAAAAAATGCTAAAATTATTAGAAGAAGCTTGTGAACATGTGACTAAAGGAGACTGGGAAAAGGTTGTGAATAGAACTGTTAAATTAATAAGGGAAGATTATGAAAGAGATGTGAAAATAGATAATATTATAGAAAACGAACATATAATTATTAATGTATGTGATGATAGCAGTGACGACAGTGAAAATAGTAGTATGGACGAATCTGATTAATTATGGCCTTTTGTGGCACCTTTTTTGGTATCTTTTGTATTCATATGTTTCTTGTGTGCATATAAAGTATGTATATTCATTTTCGTTCAAATATTCAGTTCGTTCAAATAAATTAAATAAACATATACATTTTTGTTTTATTAAACCTATTTAATCAGGTACAAAAACAAAACTTAATTGTTTTTTGTTCGAGAATAAATTGACATTCCACATCACTATTGTAATGTGTCAAACCGGCCATCATAGCGTGCCGCTAATATAAAGATAATATAATTTTCATCGTCCTACTTGAATACAAAAGTTTGTCCATTGTTATTATCAGCCAGATATTTCTAATTATTTTAACTGTGCCGTATTTTCTTTAATTTGAAAATTTTGAACTACGGACGCTCGAGAAATATTCTTGTTATTGTTTTTAAGATAAGCAAAGTACTGCGGGTCAAAGTATTCATCAAGTTTGAAACAAAGTTCAGCGTAAACAATGAAGTTTCGTTTGTTACAGGACTGTATGCCGTGAAGATAGTGAAAGTAGTAGTGCCAGAGATAATACAGTACGGAGTGCAGGACGCTGTGATATTAGACTGTGATTACACGTATGGGAATAATACGTCAGGGTTGGTAGTGAAATGGTTCTTCAAGAACAAAGCGCGGCCCGTATACCAATGGATAGTGACACAGAAACCTCAGGATATGGGGATACTGAGAGGCCGCGTCGACCTAACGTATAGAGCGTCGAACGATCCATTAAAAATGCATAGGGCACTGCGTATTGTGAAACCAAACACGGACATTTCGGGCGATTATACGTGTGTTGTGTCGACATTTATGGAGGAGGACTCGAGGACGAAGCAAATGATTGTTTTCGGTGAGTGACTTTTTTATTGCTCACCAATATTTTATATTTTAGTGTTACGAATAACTGATACGCGTGTCGTAAAAGCGAATCGATGTACGTTATGTTTCATGTCGTGGAAAAATTGCTTTTTGAAATAGTTTCTCTGCATGACAAGATTCATATTAAATGCAGATAATTCAAATAAGTAAATTATAGTAATTACACATTAACTAATTTAAAGCAAAAATAAAAAAAACTGGCACTAGAAAACTATACTCAATGATATTCATTTTACAATTATGGACATCTGTGATTTCAGTATGATAAAATTAATTATTTATGCCTAAATTATTAGTTCCAGTATAAATGTAAGTTGTAGCTTTCAATTTATCATCAAACGAAATTATACTTTAACACTTATCAAATAAAATGGAAAACTGATTTTCAATAATATCGTTTTGCTAAAATTTAATATATTTTATGTCTTTTGTATCAGAATAATAATTGGTGAAAATGATAATGAATAGGGATCTAAATATATGGCATAGATCAATGAAGACATCTAGGTTTAGATCGACTATGAATACATGCGTGGGAGAAAAAGGATAAATAATATTATAATTCTTAGCAAAATAGACCAACAAAGTGCTGTAGGTAGGACTTTTAACCATTGAGTCTAGAGACTTGAGATTGCGGATAAAGGTTTAATCAAAAACTAGCTGATGCCCACGACTTCAGCCGCGTGTTATGAGCTTTATTAGTTCACGCGGGAACTCTAAACTTCCGGGATAAAAAGTAGCCTATGTTTTATTCCAGATTATAATCTATATCAATGCCAAATTTCATCCAGATCCGTACAGCCATTCTAGCGCGATTGAGTAACCAACATCCATCCATCCAGCCATCAATCTAAACTTTCGCATTTATAATAGTAGTACTTAGTATAGATAACGACCCCTACTAAGAAAGATATTCCAAAGAATAGAAACTATGCAAAGCTGGGACGGGCCGGGCCAGCTTTTAACTTTACGTAAGTTTTGCATAAAGTTGTAGAAAAAATTACAAAAAACTTCTTAAAATTCATAAGAAACCAAACTATCGTTAAAGCTGATGTTCAAAACGATAACCCGTTTTGTTCCGTTTCGTAGCCTTACGAACACTTCTGGCGCAAAAAGATGCGAAACAGATGCTGGCATAAATACGAGTAGTTTACTTCCTCAAGTAATAAACTTCTGCGGTTATTAAAAAAAATTGTGGAATCGAATTAAGCATCAATCAAATTAAAAATTCTTTTGATTTTTAAGAAAATACGCTTAATTTGAGACTTAGTAATTTAATTTTTTTTAATCTTTTCGAAATTCGTCTACTTATTGTAAATTTTGTCTCCATCAAGAATTGATTATGTAGATTTTACTGAATTGTAGGTGTATAATCTATTTTCCATTGAATTTTAAGAATTCCCAACGCTATGTCACCTACAGAAAAGACTAAGATAATTTAACTTGGTATATCTTAAAAATTCCCGCTAATGTTGTTATGATAGATGTAAAGGTTTCGAATTTATGACCCAAGGGTTGAATACTTTACTTATGAAACTTATTTAAAGCAGACAGAAAAAAAATCGCCGGCCACCAATGAGCACGGGACTCTTGTTAGGGCTATTTACCAAAATGCGGATCGGCAGACTACATAACTTTGTGAAACTTATGGAGAAATCAATGCAGATTTCCACAACAAGTTTTTTTTGCTTATTGACATGTCTCTGAAAGGTAAAATAAACGAGAATGATGTTGCTGTAAGCTTGATACTTGGACCCTAAGCGTTGGAAGAGCGGCGGTCGTACTGGATACGTGTCATGAAGGGAGTAAACGCTTTACGAGGAGGTAGCCGGCGAAATATGAAATTCACGTTACCCGCATCATCTATGAATACACTTGTGAGAGTGGAGCATAACTTGTGTGCGTGACTGTGAGTGTACTTGATGACTCATGCTCAATGGATACGTTACTAGATTTTGAAATTACTGTCCTATTGACTACGGAGGCTAATAGAAACAGATTAGCCATCTGCGCGGGGTGTATTGTAGTGCATTAGGATGTGCATAAACACACGTTCACTCTCGATTGGCATATTCTCAAAGTATGATGAGACGGCAATCCGACATGACCGGAGAAAAATTAGGCGCAAGAGCTCTTCGAATTTCCTAACTTGAAACAAAACGTGAGAATTCCTTCTCAGAATCCGATCAAACTTGAATACCACTAGATTTATCACACCAATGATTTGATTTGATTTGTTTTTTTTTGTGGTTTCCGCTTGTAGCTAAGGCAGTATTAAACTTGTATTAAAGACCTTATTACAAGTTTAATATATTTAATTGAGGTCCGTTCTACTCAAACGCTAACGCTAATCTAAATTAGTGTATTCGACACCTATGTACCTATACCAAGTCAGGTATTTCAGTACCAAGATAATGCCAGCGAAAACGTTATTATTGGCAATCTATAAAACACGTAGATAGGAATATTGTGTATGTCTGACTTCCACCTTCCAGAAACTTTGCGACAGTTGAAGATTTATGGAGGTATTTTTCCGGGAAGGTAATATTACCGAGAGATAGCAACAAATCACGTACGCTGCGATGAAAAATATTGTTATCTTTATCATGGGGGTGTTTACAATCAAGTATGATATATTATTTAATTTTCGGTGCCGAAACGTAGACACTGATAGCGAGACTGGTACACCGACTGCAGGTCGCTCAGCGTGCTATGGAAAGAGCTATGCTCGGAATTTCTTTGAGGGATAAAGTCCGGAACGAAGTGATTCGCCAAAGGACTAAAGTGACCGACATAACTCTTAGGGCTGGCACGCTGAAGTGGCAGTGGTCACGTGTGTCGGAGGATCGATGGACGTTGGAGTCGAAAGGTCCTTGAGTGGAGACCGCGTCTTGGTAAACGGAGTGTAGCTGGCGCCCCCCAGCAAGGGGGAGCGATGAGATCCGGAGGGTGGCGCTACTTAAACGAGGCCTATGTCCAACTGGATGCACAACGGCTGATGATGATATCATTTTAGTAACAAGACGATGCCCGCGACTTCGTCCCTTTTTTTCGCGAAAAAGATCTTTTTTATTCTGAGTTTTTCGGGATACAAAGTAACCGGGGATGCAATCTATCTCTGTAGCAAATTTCATCAAAATCGGTTGAAAACATGGGCCGTTAAAGTGTAGCAGAGAATCATACAGACAGACATACTTTCGCATTTATAATTTTAAGTATGGATTATTGTAACAAATACCGCTGAGAGATAGCTTCAAAATGAGCAAAATGAGCCAAATAAAGGTGGGTGGAATTAGTTCGATTCAATTAAAGTCGGCGTTTTGTCTAAAACAGATTTTCAGCATTAGCCTTTGAACTTCATTATCTAATTGCAACGAAAAAGAAAATATCTACCGTTGATCAAAGGAAGGCTCAAAACAGCAGTTCTGTGTGTGCCAGCTTTTCTCAGAAATGTGACGTTTGAACATTACTTCTGTCTGAAAGAAGATCATCTTCTGTTTCTTGTTCTTCTTGGAAGAGGCAGCAAAGCTCCTGTAAGACCCTGTATCATTTTGACCGTCGCCGATCAATTGTGATCGCCACAATCTACACTTGTTACAACTGTGGATTGTGGTATAATAATACGTCATACTGCCAGGAACAGCAGCAGCTTCTTGACCGGAATATTCATAGCCTCTTGCATGTGCATTATGCGCTTCCCTAGGTGGAGCCAACGTTTCGTATTGAAAGGCAGAAGCAAATGAGTTTCCATAACCTTTCGGCAGAGTCTATATACATCCGTATCCTGGAGCTTGAGGTTGAACATGTGTCAGTTGGACGACCTGCCTGGCGCAGTGTTGAGTGTTGTTGTCTTAACGTTAGACGTCCCGGGTTCGATTCCCGGCAGGGTTCATATGGGAATTAATAATTTCTGATTTTTCTCTGGTCTGCTCTGGTGGGAAGTTTCGGCCGTGGCTAGTTACCACCCTACCGGCAAACACGTACCACCAAGCGATTTAGCATTCCATTAGGATGCCATGTAGAAACCGACTAGAAGTATGGGTATAATATAACTGCCATACACCTGACAAATTAGCTCGCAACCATCTTAGACTCCCTCATCACTTACTATTAGGTGAGATCGCAGTCTGCTCTGATGGGAAGTTTCGGCCGTGGCTAATTACCACCCTACCGGCAAACACTTACCACCAAGCGATTTAGCATTCCATTAGGATGCCATGTAGAAACCGACTAGAGGTATGGGTATAATATAACTGCCATACACCTAACAAATTAGCTCGCAACCATCTTAGACTCCCTCATCACTTACTGTTAGGTGAGATCGCAGTCAAGGGCTAACTTGTAGTGGAATAAAAAAAGGTTCAACTGTTATGACTACTGAGAACGGTTCGTGAAATATACAGCACTTCCAATAGTCGAAAGCACACAATAAACTTTTGAAACTTATATTACAGTGCAGAATTAAATTCCACACCAGAACTATAAAAATGAACAAAGTAACAAGACCAGATGTTCAAAGCAAGAGAAGGCAAAGAAATTGCATTTTTATAAAACAAAACTTTGCACCGCCATCGCGCAACACACACGACCACGGAATGTTAACAGCTCATTAGTTGCAAGTTTAAGCTCTTTATTTGCTGACCAGCTGTTGAGGGGAAGCTATAAAATATTTTTTTCATAACACAGTAGATTTTGTCCGCGTGAATAAGGCATTTAACAAGTAATCATTAAAAAATTAAAAAATACGACTGCCCTGCCAATAAAATTTTTATTAAATTATATTTTTTTGTGAATCACTGGATATTGAACCATAGTGTTATATATTTTTGGAATCTACTCATCATTTTCTAGATGATATTAATATAGTTAATCTTACTATCGAATTGTTTTTTTTCAAATTTATTTTTTTAATGCGGGACCATGGTCACCCCCATATTTTTTTTTTTTTAATTTTACTAGCCTATGTCAGCCGGAATAAGCTAGGGATTCTAACGATACCTTATTTATCAAAATCAGTTCAGGCGTATAGAAGTTATGGTGGAATATACAAACTCACATACATACATACATACATGAACCCTGAAAGCAATATACTCCTTTTTTGAAATGAAATGAAATGAAATGAAATTTATTTGCTGAATATGAGTATGTACAGATATTACAAATTTAAGGCGTTCTTCATATTCTACTATAAATTAGCATGCAAATATTTAATGTAAGTACTCATTAGGAATAGTATTATATCTAAAATCATTCTAATGAGATTATGATATCTGAACACATGATCATGATTACAGAAAAAGAAAGGAAAAGAATGTCCAAATTAAAATAAAATTCACATATACAGTCATATTATGTCAATTTAAATAAATAATATGTCAATTAATTGTTAAATAAATCAGGTAAAGAATAAAAAGACTTGTCACACAACCAACGAAAGAGATTTCTTTTAAAGCTACTTGTATTCTGATTTTTTATGTTGTTATCTAGTTTGTTATAAATTTTAACACACATAGCATGTGGAGATTTACACGTTTGTTGTAAATTATAGCTTGTAGTGCATAGTCGATTTTTGTTTCTTGTTATATTATAATTATTTAGTTGTGAGAAGGTCTGGAAATACTCCATGTGCCGATGTACAATAACAGCTATTTCATATATAGTTTCAGCCAGTTGTATAAAAATCCAGTGAGAGCTTTTTGATTTTCTAATGTTATAGGGATAATTGAATACCTATCCGGGAAGCAAGCTTGTTCTATGCCAAATTTTATCAAAATCACTACACTTGTAATAACATTAGGAATATAACACCCAATATTATTTACTAATATTATAAACTAGATGATGCCAGCCAATTCGTACGCGTGGATTAAGTTTTTTGATTCCCGCAAGATCTCCTTGATTTTCCGGGATAAAACCTATACCTGTAACAAATTTCATCAAAATCGGTTGAATAGATGGGCCGTTAAAGCATAGCAGACAGACAGACATAAAAATTTTTCGCATTTATAATATAAGAACGGTTAAAATCGTTTAAACATTAAACCAGTAAAGTGAAGAGGAAGAAGGAAACAGGATAACAGTAAGTTATTCGGGCACATTAGAGCTAATGAGGAAATTCGGGGAAATGTGACTTCTAAATGCTCACCGTTACTTATGTTAATGATGTCGTTTAGAGCTTATACTTTGTGGCAGAGTGACGAAATATTGTCCAAAATAAATTGAGCATACCCTATTATAGGATATGCTCAGTTTATTTCCCTATGACATAGGGAAAATATTCATAAGGTATTTAGGACAATAGTATGACAATAATACAATACTAGGATATTATATTCCATACTAATATTATAAATGCGAAGGTGTGTCCGTCTGTCTGTCTGCCATGCTTTCACGGTCCATCTGTTCAACCGATTTTGATGAAATTTGGTATGGGGATAGTTTGTGTCTCGGGGAAGGCTATTTTTTATCCCGGAAAATTAATGAGTTCCCGCAGGAATCAAAAAATCATAATCTACGCGGACGAAGTCGCGGGCATCATTTGGTATCTAATAAGGATAAGAATGGTATGCCTGGGACTATGTTTGCTTGATTTTTTTTAAATGTCGAGACTCAATGGGCGGATAAACTCAAACTGGCATTGTTGCCACTATATATCGTAGTCAATATTCCTGTCAGCAAATATTTCATAATGTTTCGATTCATATGAAATGTCTTTCGTTACATTAATTATTTATTCAATCCATGCTTTAGTTACACTACTGTCCCATCACACTAAACAAAGCATTATAATTAAACTAGCTGATGCCCGCGACTCCGTCCGCGTGGATTGAGGTGTATTAGGTATATGAAAAATAGATAGATAGTACCCGATTCTCAGACCTACTGAATATGCATATAAAATTTCATAAAAATCGGTCAAGCCGTTTCGGAAGAGTATGGTAACTATCATTGTGACACGAGAATTTTATATGATATTAGCTGACCCGGAAAACGTTGTTTTGCCATATGAATTATTAAACTTGCTATTATGCTGCTCCCAAGCGGAGGAATTTGGCAAAACGGGACCCCATTGATCAGCTATCGACCAGGGTTGAAAAATATAAAATGCTATCAAAGCATATATATATATATAGGGGTCGGTAGTAGGAGAGTAAAAATTTAGGACTAAATGTATTTTTCAATTCCACACCATAAGAAAATAAAAAATAAAAAAATTGTCCAAAAAATTAAAAAAAATTTTTGGGGTGAACCACCCTTAACACTTAGGGGTGTAAAAATTAGTTATAAACCTATTCTCATACCTGCTGAATATACATATGAAATTTCATCAAAATCGGTCAAGCCGTTTCGGAGGAGTATAAACAATACAACCGTGACACAAGAATTTTATATATTAGATAAGAGATATTTGTTAGACAGGATTTGCCTAGAGTCATAACATCCACGTCCCCAGCTAGTTTATATTTGATAACCTTTTTAAACCTACGATATTTTCAAACTATTGATTAAAGTAAAAAAGGTGCATCAAATTTAGATGACGTCACAAGTCCACCATTCCATACGATATCTCATGCCAATGTCTCATGTGAGCGTTTTGAAGTTTGAAAAAGTTGCTGAACGGAGTGAATACCATCTCTCTCTCTCTCAAGTCGTTGCTTCATTGCTGAAGATCGTGATCCTGAGGATTTTGCAACCTTGTGCGGATTAAATTTCTCCATCGGGTTCTATCGGAGGCCAATCTTGCAATGGTGTGAAATTTGCACTTAGAATCTCTCAGCTGGTCTGACCATCTGGTTGGTGAGCGGCCTACCATAGACTTATAATATTCACTACCGGTGGATACCGAAGCCAATTGACATACATTTCCTCAGTGCACAAAGCTCCAAACCGCAAGAGCAATATTTTTGATGCATAGTATCATATTCCAGTGCCGGAGACGAACTTCCGGCTGATCCAGAACAAGACTGACGATGACACGGTGAACGTCATCTGCGCAGCGGACGGCGCCTTCCCCGCGCCCAACCTCACGCTCGCCACGCCGGAAAGGTGAGCTTTACACGATGGGGTGTGTAAAAAAGATGCAGTCAATATGGTAGAACAAGTGAAATTAATTTAACGAATTAAAAAATACGACTGCCCTGCCATATTATTTTTGGAGTTTACCTCCTTAAGAAGCGATTTGCATATAATAACCTTTAGATTCTTATTCATATTTTTTATTAAATGATATTTTTCTGTTAGTTATATAGTGTTATATATTTTTGGAATATACTCATCATTTTCTAGATGATGATTATATAGTTAATCTTATTTTCGTTTTTGGTCTTTAATGCGGGACCATGGTCACCCCATCAACTTTTTGAAAAATTTTACTAGCCTATGTCACCCGGAATAAGCTAGGGATTCTAACAATACCTTATTTATCAAAATCGGTTCAGGCGTATAGAAGTTATGGTGGAATATACAAACTCACATACATACATACATTCATACATACATGAACCCTGAAAACAATATACTCCTTTTTTCAGGCAGTCGTATAAAAAAGATTATAACTATTGCTCATTAGCTGATGCCCGCGTATAGTCCCTCTCCTTCATTTTCCGAGATAAAAAGTAGCCTATGTCACTCATCAGGTCCTCAACTATACCCGAGGCAAAAATCACGTCAATCCGTTGCTCCTTTGCTGCGTGATTGAAGGACAAACCCACAGGACACTTTCGCATTTATAATAATAAGTATGATTTTTAACCGACTTTCATAAAAGGAGGTGGTTCTCAATTAACGCGTATATTTTTTGATATACTCAATAAATTGTGCAATTGATACAGCAAGAATACCACAAATTCAGTCATTGTATGGACGTCGACTCTCTGTATGAATACCTATATACTTACGCTGTGATTATGACACCATTATTTCGCCTGTGTATACACTAGCAGATGGCTGAATGGAATAGGTATAATGCCTGAATTTGTGGTATTTTGCTGTGAAAAACAAATTGGCAGTCATAGGGAAAGCCAATAAAGGTGAAAACTAATATTTAAAATAGCATCGCGAGGTGTGAGTCACAGTTACACAGCACTTTTAAAATAATTAAAATATAAACCTTAAAACTTAGGCAAAGTTTAATTACGAATGTGCTATATTTATACTTAAGACCTTTTGACTAAAGAAGAACGCCACATTTTTACCCCCTACCAAAAAGAGCTCAACGCGCGTAAAAAGTTATCACTTCAAAAAAACAACGCATGCTAGCCAATATAGTGAGTGTAGCAGCCAATCAAAAATGAGCAATCATTTGCATATTTTTTGATGATCGGTCTGGATCATTGATACACTGCAGCTTTTGAAAAAAAGGTCCCTAGTATCACTGTAATATAAGTGACTCTCAGGACCTTCTTTTTAAAGGCGTCAGTGCAGCACATTACATATTTTGTAATGAACTACAGCTAGCGAGATCGTTAAGACCATGCTTCATTGATTAATCATATACCCTGGAATTAAACCCTGTTTAATGAATAAAATTTATACAAACCAAAGCGAATTTCGATAAAAACGACCGCATAATATACTAAAATCCGAATTTAATTACTTTAACAGACAGTATTTAGTCGTAAATTGACAATTAAAATCCAAATATCCCGAAAGCGAGCGAAATTGATTATGCAGCACGCTATAAAACAAAAAGTTATAGGACAATCAAAATAGATTGGCGAATTTATAAACGTTCATACTGCTTGTACTATTATATATAAAAGCTATATATATAGTATAATGACTAGCTGATGCCTAATTTCATCCATCGCCATTCTGGCGTGATTGAGTAACAAACATCCATCCATCCATCCATCCATCCATCCAAGCTTTCGCATTTATAATATTAGTATAGATAAAGATTGCGTGTCTTTTGTTGATTCTCACAACTGTAGATCAGATTTGGACTCCTGTCATCTGTGCCTACCAGAAAGCTGTCTTTTGATTGAATTTAAGGATACTAGCCGATGCGACTTCGTCCAGGTGGTTTAAGTTTTTTAAATTCCCGCTGTAACTCTTTAATTTTCCTATAAAAAGTAGCCTCCAGGTTCTCAACTATACCCATACAAAAAACACATTGATCCGTTGCTCCAACAAACAAACATACTTTCGCGTTTATAATATTAGTATGATTAAGTTTTTATTTATTTTTCCTTGTTACCTAACCGTAAATGTAATTATACTTTCAAAAGCGGCGTAACTTTGCCAGCGCATAAGCTAGCCAGTATTGTAACACAGGACAATTCATTTGGATACTCTTACAACGTCGAAATTTGGACACTTCTGACCCTTTTACTTGTCCAATAAGAGAAGATGTCAAGGGATAAAGCAGAGTTTCATTCTTAAATGGTTATTGTCTGATGTATGAACTACATAGATATAGTGGGAGCCGCATTGCGGCACTGCTATAATTGGTTAAGTACTTCGCTCCATCACGTTTTTCACGCAACAGTATGCGTCCGTACAGAGTGCGTGAATTGCTCACTAAGTAACAATACAATGCAAGTGACATAAAAAATTGAAAACTAATAGGTTTTACAAGAAAATGTAACATTAAAATATTTAGTTTATTAGTTATTTAAGTAATTTCTATATATTACCTCGTTGAATGGCAAGGCTATTTGCCATATAGGGCTAAAAGCCATTGGGCTAAATAAGCGCTAAATAAAAAATAAAAAATTACCTCGTACAGACCTGTTTTCTTCACTAAATTTTATATGCTTTTATGCATAGGGACCTAGAAACCCACTGCGTTATTATTCCAAGAAAACTCCTACCATGGTACCATTAATTAAAGGAGAATCACGACGCTTAGCATTGAGGAATACGACGCAGTTTTCTAGATTATAGGTTACGTCACGAATAAAGATCCTGAAAATGTCTGATATTAGAATTAAATAGAATTGGATTTACCTACTAAAACAAAACGCACGAGAAGCAATAATATACATACAAAAATAGATCATTCATTAATAACGTAGCATATCTTTTCAAAGTTCATTCACTTTATGTAAACTTAATAACTTGTATCGAAAGCAAACAACTATTTCTATTGAAGTTCGTCTCACGACCAAGTTCATATTGTATTGTAAATGTCATGAATAACATAGCACAAAAGACCTATTATGGACCTATTATTGTGTTTTTAGCTTTCATTGAATGATTGAATGTGTACAAATAATAATATAAGCTGCCCACAAACGTGAACAAATATCATTAATTGATTAATATCACACAAAAGTCCATGACAGGTATTATAGTGCTGGTACAGAAGAATTAATAAAACCAATGAACTATAATGGATTCATGATGGGCCAATAAAATAATATGATTTTGTTACACCTTAAGTGAAACCATTAATAAAATATTACTTGATACCATGTACAATGGGCCGTCTTGATTTAACATTTACATTACTACTATATTAATTTATGATTTCCCTCAATTTTTTATTCAATACTTTTTTGCTACCATTAACAATGTGTGCGATTCTCCTATTCATGTAATAAATTATAGCAAAACATACTTGCCAGGGTGTGATTCGCAATAAAAATTTGAATGGACCATAAATTTATGAAGAACTTGGCAACACTGAGAAGGCACAGATTAAATCCGGTCGCTTTCACCACCTGGTGCTACCTGCCAAGTTTCTTGTACCTTTAAAATATGCTTACTCCGCTATCGCCTCGGGGTTCCTCTTTCTTTAATAAAATATGTTAAATGCGCCATTTCGCAATGAAAGAAGGGAAAATAAAATTCAGTTAAATCGACCTTAACCACCGTGTTTTTTGTAAATTAACGATAAGATCTTTTCTGGTGGAACAGAATGCGGGCCGAAAATGAATTTTGCGGAATAAATTTTGTTTATCGATGGCTTACGAAAGAGCGAGTTTTCTAAACTCCTAAAAAGCAATGCCTTGTTTTAATTGAGAATCTTTTTTGAAATAACCGAAAAAGAATTTTTAGAATGATTGTTGGGCATGAATGTTTTACAAAAAGAGTAAAGACTCTTTGAATACGGGCAATCAACTCCGCTCCAAGCACGAGTGCATGTCCGAAAATACTTCGCTTAGGCTTATTGCTGTAAATCGTGAGTGGTTTTATTGCGAAGGCCCTTATCGTTGGAGGATTTCCATAATCGTAGTCAAAATTCATGCCAAATTTCATTGCCAATAAATCCATGTACTTAGGTCTGTTCAAAGACATTTTATGACAGTACTGTATTTTAGATTAGCTTCGCGGCCCACGATTTCTTTACCACTGGCAGCCATATTTTGATGATCTATTATCCTGGCTATAACAAGTTTTTGGATCGTAATGGATGTCTAAAAGTCTAAGGATTATACTTTCTTATTTCACTGTATCTAGAACAGATATCTACTTAGTACTAGCACTACTTAATTGTTTAATCGTTCATCATTTACCTTTGCTTAAAATTTTGCCCGGATTTAGCTTTTCCAAGTCAGTGATATTGATCGCTCTGCCGTCTCTAGAGTACGTGCTCTTATCCTAGAATAAAATTTTAAGAACAAAACTTATTCTTTTCTTAAATTCAATATTTGTATTATATTTCCGCAGACGGCTAGATGGCGTATCACATAACCTGAAGCTGGTGAACGGCAGGTACTCTGCAGTGGCGTCAGTTACGCTACAAGACGCGGATCTGCCTTCGCCGGCGGAGTTCATTTGCACTTTGCGGATACCGCTAGCAAAGTACGCTGTGCGGAAAGAGGCTATTTATTATCCAGGTTAGTTATTTTTTACATTTTATACAAGTTTGATTTAATAGTAATAAAATATGCCAAACTTTTTTAACTATAGGTACCTACCAATTAAATAAGAATCAGTCATCTAATATTTATTTTATATTATAAAAACAACTATTTATAGAATATCTACTACTTTCTTTGTATACCTTATTATTCTGCCTTTACAAGTTTCTGCCAAACAGTTTATTATTATATTCTACTATGCCAATTACGTTCGCAAAAAGGCGGCCACTGGAAATCAGCGTTTGGGCACCTGGTACCTCAGATGTGCGCCACTATAGTGGTTTCGTGTGGTTTTCGAAGCAACTTCACACTAAATATGTGCAAGCGAGAAAGACACATATATAATTCAATGCATATGACTGGGAAAAGACGTTTGTTTATCGAATGACGTTTATCGCGAGAATTCATAACCTCGAAATTGCGCAATTTTGATTTCGTGTTTGGTTTTGTGTTTATTTTATTTAAGACAGGTTCCCACTTCTATGTGCATTCTTAAAAATATGGAGCAAGTAAAGAAACGTGGTAGTGCATCAAAGTTTCAAAAGTCGGAAGTAAACTTATTAACCTAACTTGTAACGAAATACCGGTCAATATTTATATTATACAATACTATATACTATTATATTATAAATGTGAAAGTTTGGATGGATGTATGGATGGATGGATGTTTATTCCTTAATCACGCTAGAACGGCTAAACGGATCTGCATGAAAGGCACAGAGATAGATTATAACTAGTCTGGAATAGCATATAGGCTACTTTTATCCCGGAATATTAAGGAGTTCCCGCGGGAACCAAAAACCTCAATCCACGCGGACAAAGTAGCTTCGGCTAGTTAGAAAATAAAAAAAACAGACGCCGTGACCAACACAGACAAAGATGCAGCGTGGAACAAGTGTGGAAAATATCCATTGTTATCAATAGGTACCTATTACTACCACTAATGACCGTATATTGCGTACAAGGAGGGCACGGAATGAAAATTGATAATTCTGAATGAAAGAATATTATAAAAACTAGGCACATAGGTCATGGGTACCTACTAGCTACACAATATAACCTAAAAACTTGAAAACGTCATAACAAACAGGCAGATAGCCCTTTAACCGGCTCTCAAAGAAGCAGATAAATATATCCGTCCGTTACAGACTTTATTCGACAGTTAACTCATATCTGCCTATTGAGAAATACGAATTTGCGCTATCCGTCGAATATCTAATATCTAGTCTTTTATCTGAGGATTGAAAAATTGGCCCTAAAACTTTTTAAAAGCTGTGTTAATTGTCATAATATTCAGAATTACTCTAGACTATCCAGGGATAGTTTCCATTTCAAACGAAACTGATACAAATTTTTGTAGGAGAATAAAATGAACAAATAATTTTCCGCTGACGTTGTGCCTGTCACACAGCGAAACTCGAATTTGCCTTCACCGACGAAGTTTATTTGCACTTTGCAAATGCCGCTCTCAGAGCACGCGGTGCGGAAAAAGGCTATTTACTATCCAGGTCAGTTATTTTACATCTAATTATGTTAAAGTATATTTAGTTTTGCAAGTTATTATGTCCGCTTTTCATTTACGAGACGTAGTCCACGGTCCAACGTCGGAAAATTCGTAATTAAGGTTGGAAAATGTTGATAGGAAAGGGTAAAGAAATCCACAGTCATAATACTAATTGAGAAATGTATAAATAGGTAGATCATTTTCAACGCTTTTTAGTTATTAATCACTAATTACTCATATTTTGCTCGAATTCATATGAAATATTTTTCTAACATATATGGCTTATTACATCAGAAATATATTTAGTGTGAATTTTAAATTGAGTATTAGGATAGATAAATTAATAATGGATACAAATTTCTTTATGACCCAAGCAAATCCAGAATCAGCAAAAAATAGTTTTGGGTTTTGAATAGAAATTTAAGCACGTTGACATTTGAGGCAAAAGCTTAGCTTAGCTTTGGACTAAGCGGTCTGGCCATTTTTGAGGATTGCCTAGACCAATCGCGATGCACTTGTACTTCGGGTATGGACTACATATAATATAATATACAAAACTGGACAAAATATAACAATATTCAAAAATCTTCACTGCTAATAATATTTATCTTTCAACTGATTTGCTTCAAAAGCTAAATCGGTATGAAAATGCTTCCGGCTAAAACTGTACCATTTCTTTTTAAATAAGGATAATTTCGAAAGAAATAACGGGAACCGGATGATGGCTGTTTTCATAACCTTTTTTTATCGTAATTAAATACAAGATGTTAAAAAGAATTGCGGGCATTGTATTTAATGCGAACATTATGTTTAACAGCAACAACTGTAGCCTTGGATATAAATTCTCTCTCTTTAGGGTTATGTACTCAGTCATAGTTTTACTACATCATCGTCGTCGTCGGCTCTACCTATAGACGGCCACTGCTGGATCGCCACAGAGCATGGTCTTGTGCCGCTTGTTTCCAACGGCTCCCAGCTGCACGCTTGAGATCGTCCATCCACTAGGGGTCACCCAACGCTGCGCTTCCCGGTGCGAGGCCGCCATTCAAGCACTTTGGGACACCAACGCCTATCGGATCGAACTATGTGCCCCGCCCATTGCCACTTCAGCATGGCGACTCTTCGATCTACGTCGGTTACTCTGGTTCGCCTACCGATCTCCTCATTTCTGATTTGATCACGCAGGGATACTCCGATACTACATAGCTCTCTCCATCGCCCGCTGAGTGACCCTGAGCCTTCTTATCAGGCCCATAGTTAGCGACCATTTCTCGGAGCCATAAGTCATCACTGGTAACTCGCACTATTCAAAGACTGGTCTTCAGAGACTGAGGGATTTTGGACGAAAAGATGTCGCAGAGTTTCCCGAACGCTGCCCATCCGAGTTGGATTCGGCGGTTGACCTCTTTCTCGAGATTGGACCTACCTAACTGGATTGTATGCATCCTAGGTATATGTATTCGTCAACAATTTCGAATGCAGTGCTCTCAACTAACACTGGGTGGGGCTGAACATGTGCATTGGACATGATCTTCGTCTTAGTCATATTCATTATTAGGCCCACCTGTTGAGAAACTCTGCTGAGGTCGTTGAGCATTGTGTTAAGGTCTTCCAGAGTTTCTGCCCTAATGTATATATCGTCGGCAAACCGTAGGTGTGTGATGGACTCGCCGTTGATGTTGATGCCGAGTCCTTTCCACTCCAGAAGCTTAAAGACGTCTTCCAACGCAGCGGTAAACAGCTTCGGAGAGATAACATCTCCCTGACGCACTCCCCGCTGCAATCGGATTGGTCTCGTAGTCTGGTTCTGTATACGAACTGACATAGCGGCGTTTCCGTACAAGAACTTCAACACCTGAATGTACCGGTAGTCGATTTGGCTTCTCTGTAGAGACACTGCCCAAGTTTCCACCGAATCGAAGGCTTTCTCATAGTCCACAAACGCCAAGCAAAGTGGCTGGTTATACTCTTGTGTCTTCTGTATAACCTGCCGCCGTGTATGTATGTGGTCTATGGTACTGAAACCCTTCCAGAACCCGGCTTGTTCGGGAGGTTGGAAGTCATTGAGCGAGACGATTCATTATGACTCTCGAAAACAACTTGTAGAGGTTGCGTTGTAGTTGCGTTGTATCCTGGCGAATGACGGAATTAAACAATCGCTGAAGAACTTTAAGTATTGGTCTGCCACCCACCTTCAGGAGTTCTACAGTGATTCAGTCATTACCCGGTGCTTTGTTGTTTTTAAGCTGTTTGAGAGCCATACTGATCTCGTATAGGCTGACCTCCGGGATATCTTCAGTATAGTGTCGGGTCAATTTGGCTCTTGGATCTTTAGCCAAATTTGCAACCAGCTTCTGTATTGAGGTGTATAACTGTCCATAGAACCTCTCAACCTTTCCCAGTAACTTGAGTATAGTTTAGATACATTACATAAGAAGAAATAACTATAATTTTAGTTTTTCTTCAGCCAGGGTAAACACTACATCATACTAATATTACACTAATATTATAAATGCAAAAGTGTGTTTGTTTGTTGGTTTGTCCTTCGATCACGTTGTAACGGAGCAACGGATCGACGTGATTTTTTTTTATGTGTATAGCCGAGGACCTGGAGAGTGAAGTCACTCTTCAGGTCTTTGACTATCATACTTATTATTATTATATTAATATACATACTTCTTATTCGAAACGAACGTGATACTTAATTTCTTAAAAATACACATTCGAAACGTTTAAACTAGGCAAAACTTAGAAGTCCTGGGGATTGAACCCGTGACGTACGTATAAAAGTTTGATCGTTTCAACCACAACGCTGGAAGAGTGCCTGGGATACATTTCCCATGAAGATTATGAAGTATCTATTAATAGTTAGCATAGCTTATTAGAAATAACTTTTAGTTTATTATAAATTCAAATTTATTCACAAATTTGCCGCATGATGTTAGATTTATTTAAACGAATGACTAATAAGGTCGGAATTACATTTTATCAGTACATTATTAGCAGCTTTTTCAGCAGAAAAAATGCGAATCGATGCCGATGGGTATTTTTAAGGGCTTTTATGTTTTCATTCAAAGTACAGAACCTTCCGTGAAGTCTGAATCGCACTTTGCCGATTATTCCTGTTAACACCAGATTTCACCTTGGTAACAGGGAGGAAAAAGAGCCGACATAAACAGAAAGCTGTTTATTTTTTAAACAAGCGATTTAACAGTTGGCGTCTAAGAGCTGGTAAACCATTTATTCAAAGTGTTATGCTTACTTACTTCCCTCGGCGCTACATGCCGTCCTTTGAGGGTCTTGGCCTCCTCCAGAGTTTCTCTCCCCCTGGCTCTATTCTTGGCCTCCTTCCTCCAAGGGAGCTTTCCGAGTTTCTACAGATCTTCTACACAACGGATCCATCTTTTTCGAGGTCTTCCTTTGAATCAATTGTGTTGTGGTTTTCATTGTGTCATCACTTGTACTCCTCTGCTTGGACATCCTCCTACATGTCCCGCCCATCGCAGACGCTGAGATTTACAATATCTTGCTATTGTTTTCCCATCAATAAGAAGTTCTAGTTAAAAGTTAATTCTGCTTTGATAGGTTCCACCATCTTCACTGACCGGACCGAAGATTTTGCGCAGTACTTTTCTGGAAAATTGCTAACTTGTTTTCTTCTTTCACGGTCAGTGTCCAGGTTTTCACATGTATAAGTAACCACTGGTCGTATGAGTGTTTTGTAGAGAAGATTTTTGGTGTTATGGATGAGAAGTGTTGAGGAAAGTAGCTTGTTATAGGCGTAGAAGCACTTATTAACAGCTAATAGTCGAGCTTTATTTCCTCTTAAATGTTGTTGATTCAAAAATCAAAGTGTTAAATCGGTTCAAAAAATGTGAAAATATTTTATTCACATACAGTTTTTAGCAAATGTTATAGGCTGACAAACTTATAATACCACAAACTTATCTGAACATGTGGTTTAGTTTAACCTGTGTGTTTAACCAACCTGTTTAGGTTTAAAGTCGTTATAAGGTAACCTTCCAAATTTAAATAGCAATAGTAATAAATGTAGGAACAGTTTAAAGTTACAGACTACAGTTACTAAAGTTTTAATTCAAAATGTACCTAATTATTTTTGTACCTTAATTTTATCAAAATCGTAATCAAGGACGGATAGACAGATGGCATTATAATTAGTATGGATGAACCACTGAAAAAACAGTTCACCAGCTCATTGTCTATTTTATAAGTCCGCGAGTATCGTTATCGTTAGGCCGCGGGCCTGAAAAGAATAAGGGAATGGAAATATATTGTAGGTAGACGGGAGAAATAACAATTTCGCGGTATAATTTTCGGGACGGGCCATTTAAGCTTTTTATCAGCGGAAAGTTTGTGTGCACAGCTATCTAAACTGTAAGGATGGGAAACATTCGTGGCAGCGGACCTTTTGAATAATTTTGTGGTTCGTTAACTCTATTGTAGAAAAAATCTGTAATGTTAGTGGTAGGGTGTTAAGCTGTCAAATACTCTATTTAACGTACATTGAGAATGATTTGGAGGATTTGTGTGGTGTGGTGCTGTGCCGAATTGCTGGGTGGTTGGTGTCGCATGCTGTAGGTGAAAGACACGCCCTTTACCACATAGATTTGTCTACTGCGGCGGATTATAGCGAAATAAACTTGTAGTTCATTCATTATGATGGACTTCCGCAAAGTAACGCCTGCTTCTATTCAATATAATATACTCTATTATCAGTTGGGTTTAGGTTCACTATATATTAAGAAGAGAAATATAGTTCAAAGCTAATAACCTGCTCCTTAAAAAAAAAAACAGAGTGGTGCCATCGCATAAATGACTTGTC
The DNA here is from genome assembly GCA_964035005.1 of Erebia palarica. NCBI lineage: Eukaryota > Metazoa > Arthropoda > Insecta > Lepidoptera > Nymphalidae > Erebia > Erebia palarica. The sequence continues at coordinate 19,721,144 of OZ035989.1, forward strand.
GAACAGTCTTAGTTCTGCTGCATCTGCGGTTAAAAAGATTCGCCAGTTGACGACCTTCGTGGCGCAGTGGTGAGCGCTGTGGTTTTACTATGAGAGGTTCCGGTTTCGATTCTTGGCAGGTTCAATTTATAATTTCTGAATTTTTTCTGGTCTGGTCTGATGGGAGTCTTCGGTCGTGGCTAGGTACCATCCTACCGGCAAAGACGTACCGCTTTAGGGTTCTGGTACGATGCCGAGTTGAAACCGATAGGGGTATAGGTATAATATAACTGTCGTACCCCTAACAAATTAGCCTGCTACCATCTTAGACTGCATCATCACTTACCATCAGGTGAGATCACAATCCAGGGCTAACTTGTAGTGGAATAAAAAGAAATGACTATGGAGGTTTGAATTCAATAGCACTTCTACTATATTCCGTGCCACGAATAGCACAGTAATCTGACGCTTCTGGGTTGTTCATATATCTGATTTCACTAACACCATCGTTAGCATAAAAGTCGTTGTAATTATGCCAAAGCGCAAGATAGTGGTACATCCTCAATAAAAGTAAGTTCAGTCGCTTCGAACAAAAAAATTTAGGTCAAAAATGTTTTTTTTTTCTTTTTCTTTTCAGTTAAAAAAAAATGCATGTCGAACTTTAATCTGCTCTCGTGGTTAAAGCTTGATGGTTCAAAGCACTGAACAAAAGTTTTAAAAAACAGAAAAAACGCTATAACGGCCCATCTTTTCAACCAATTTTGAAGTTAGGTCATTGAAATAGAAAGGTACTAAAATTCTACATCAATGCGTTTGGTACAGAGATAGGTTGTATCTCGAGGAAGGACATTTTACTTTTTATCCCGGAAATTTGTCTTCGTGGGAATAAAAACCCAGAATCATCTAGTTATAGTGTAATTGTAAGGCGTAGCTATTAATTTGTCGGACTGAGGCTTAATATAATTATTACGCAGGCTTAACCATAGACTCGAGCCGTTTTAATCAAGTTAATACACTGTGTCCTGCATGTAGTATTAATAATACGGGTTACTTATATAAAAGGAATAATTATTACTGTAAGAAGTTTTTGTTTGTTTTTGAGCTGACCGCCGAACAATTTAATAATGAGACAAATAATTGCAGTTATCTTAAGAAAACTACTTAAATTTGGATTAAGTTAGGACTGTGTGTAGGAAAATAAGCATTTTTGTACCCGTACGTGCAATGGTCTTCAGATAACGTAAGATTTACTTACTTAATATATAAGATTAAAAATATATTTTTTTTTCAGGACCCATCAGTACTACTCCAGAAATGCCAACGGCAGCGGATATGCAACTCGCAGCAGCTGTAGGATCTAAAGGTAAACAATAATTAATTTCGATTTTACTTGTGAATTTTACAAAATCTAATGAAGTTGGTCCTTTACCCACCTATTTCAATGAAATGACGTACGTTATGTGTCTAGCCGATTAAGAAGCCTATATCAATTAGAATTGAATTTATTGCTATTTTTCTAATTAATAATTTGAAAAATTATCTGCTTAATTTTCAAACAAAATTATAACTATAACTTTATTAAAAATACAATACCATTCAATTATTATAAAAGCTTATCAGTAATTTCATAACATAATCATAGACGTAGAATGAGATCCATAGAAATTCTGAATACTATTAAAATAACTTATCGATATATACTAACCGCCATGACATGTTTAAAATTAAATTTATCAAAAACCGATTCGTATTCTTGTTATTTAATTTTATGTTATAGTGAAAGTTTGATAAATTAAGTTGACATTGTTTATATGAATTTTATAAGTTTAATTGATTGTAAATATTTTTTTAAATTTAAAAGATTGTAAAAATTGCGAGGAAGATAGGGTAGGACAACGTCTGCCGGGCCCACTAGTTTATTATATATTTACTATTCGAATGATTGGTAAAAATAATCAAATTAAAAATATGAAACATTAAAAAATGGAATATAATATTTATCTAGAAGAGAAATTAAAAACTAATTTATTTTCGGGTTGAATTGAATTATTACCTAGTCATATTCGCTGTAACGACGAAGCGGATGGAATAACTAAGCAGACATTTTTAAGTTCCGATTATTTATTCAACAAATTTGCCCCCTATCATAACCGAGTAGACGGACTGGTTTCAAAACTCTCCGTAAATATTTGATATTGAATTCAACGCTTACCCTCTGTTTTCTCAGACCGTTTCCGGGAGCGTTGACTTTATTTTATCAATTAATGCTTCAATTACACTTTATTAATTAGACATTTAAGTCAAGACTGCCATTGCAGTTTGTTTTTCATTTACCTTCTCATTTTTAGTACCATAACTTCCAAAAGAAGACGATGGTAGCGGGCTAACCTGTTAGAGACAGTGGCATGGCAGTTATATTAAACCCATACCCCTATTCGGTTTCTACACGGCATCGTATCGGAACTCTAAATCGCTTGGCGGCACGTCTTTGCCGGTAGGGTGGTAACTAGCCACGGCCAAAGCCTCCCACCAGGACAGACCAGGGAAAATTCAGAAATTATAAATTCCTAAATTGACCCTGCCGGGGATCGAACCCCGGACCTCCGCACGTTAAGACAACAGCGCTACACACTGCGCCACGGAGGTCGTCAAAAATATCTAAAATAAATATCATAAAATGAACGCCCAAATGACTACATAATTTTTTTTTAAAGCAAAATATTACAAACCACTTATCTAGGTTTCGTAAAAAATTAATTAATTAAATCCGTGAAAAATAAAAATATTATTTGGAACAAAATTTTCTAGGTTTAAACAAAATAAGTCGGGAGCACGCGTTAAGATGGAAGTATTTTCATAGATTCATACTCCCTAATTGGCTTCTACACAACATCATACCTGAGCATCCATAGCAAGTCAACGTACCTGCTCTACCCATAAAAAAATCAAAACCAAATATGAAAGTCAATATTATACAAACATGACGGATATAAGGGAATGATTTAGCGTATAAATTTAATACGGCAGATATTTATTCATCAAATATGCTCCCAATCATAACTAAGTAAATACGAAACGTTGGTTTTGAAATTCTCCATAAATATTTGATATTGAACTCGACGTTTTCCCTCTTTCCAAATAGTGCCGATAGATAGTGTTTTACAAATTAACGCAAAATTATTGAATGTAGTAAATTTCAAACATCCTTAGACCAGGGTCGATAATATATGAAACCACTAAAAATCATCAGAAAGTCGAGATTTCAACGGACAAAAAGCCCACTGACTTTTTTAAAAAGCAGATATTCTGACGCAAGAATTTTCGATTGAAAATTAAATGCTTTTTCGATATTAAGTGAAAATAAGGTTAAAATAGTTATGAAAGGCGGCTGTCCCGAAGCAGGTTCAGGAATAATGAAGTCCTTTTTGGTGTATATGATTATAATAAAGTAGTTTACATAATAATATTGTACAGAAATGTAAGATAGGTACGTCCGTTCGTTCCGATGTTAGGTATACAAAGGCGGCGAGTATAGTCGGAATTGGATCTTCTATGGAAGTTGAGACGCGCGGCATACGTGCTGACGAAGTGCAGTCGTCCAGCGTAACAAAATAATTAATATTTTAAATCAAAAAAAAAATACAGCGTATTTGGGAAATAAAAAGGTAAGTTTTTACCAAACTTCGTGGAAAAAAAAGTTATTTTGTAAAAGATAAAAAAATTAAAAAGTTTGTATTTTGCACATAAATTTTGAGGTTATGTGAAAAAAGTGTAAATACAAAAGTTGTAGATCTTGTTATTACCTACATCTTTGCCATTTAACTTTTTTCTATAGGACTCGTAGTTTGCCGGAAATCGAGATAAACCGTATATTAACCCTAAAAATTACCCTTTCCACTTCCCGTAAATTATTATTCCTTTCATTTTTGCTATATTCTCTTCCTTTTCCAATGGGTTTCATCCTACTATGATTTTTTTCTCTTTTTACTATTTTCTAAGGTTTCAGCCCTGGTCCACCTTGAGCTGTCTTTATTATTATTTTGCTATAGCATATGAGCATTAAACGCGCTTCAATTATTCGATATTAAAACCATTAAATTCATTTCAGATTTACGAATAATAAAATTCCAATATCATGAAAATATAAAAATTACATCGCTAATGATTCTTCATAAATCTACAATTATTGATTTTAAATGAATAATGGAAGTACGATATGTACATTTAATGTTAATTGATTTAAATTATTAAAATAAAAAATACTAGAATATCATACTTTAATATTATAAATGAGATAGTCTGTTTGTTTGTTGGTTTCTCCTTCAATCACGCCACAACGGAGCAACGGATCGACGTGATTTTTGTCATGGGCATACTTGAGAACCTGAAGAGTAACATAGGCTACTCTTTATTCCGGAAAATAAAGGAATTCCTGCAGGAATCAAAAAAAATCTTAAACAACGCGGATGAAGTCGCGGGCATCAGCTAGCTAGATAGTAGATTAAATAATTATATTTCTTTGCAAAATGGTTCTTGATGATATTATTAATATCGATCTCAACATTAACCCTTTGCTTACCCTGACCCTTCGGACGGCGTCGATTTTATTTTACCAATTAGTTCAGTAATTAAATACAAGCTGGAAGATTAAATTTCACTGTCTTAGGGGAATATTTAATGAGATTTTATGAATAAATAGAAGATGTTTACTTACTGTTATCTTTAATAACTTGTGTTACAAAATTATTATTTTTTTTTAAATTAATATTATTTAAATTTAAGTAGGTACTATATCATGTTATCTTAGTTTGCGACCTATAGGGTCCTAGGTTACTTGATATTGCTTAAAGATTAGGCACGTTATTGTAATTTAGTATGTTAGTGATCATTTAATGGTCTACTTATCTAACTCAAGTGCTACAATGTAAATCCATACTAATATTATAAATGCAAAAGTATATCTGTCTGTCTTTCTGCTACGCTTTCACGGCCCACCTGATCAAACAATTTTGATGAAATTTGGTATAGAGATAGATTGCATCCCGGCAAAGGACCTAGGCTCCTTTTAATCTGGGAAATTAAGGAATTACAGCGGGAATACAAAAAACTTTATACCCAATTATTAAAAGTTTTCGATACAATGTAGGTTTTAACAAGTTTTTATTTAGGTTCACATGTTCTGGGTTTTATCAGTAATCAAATCTTGCAAGTAAAATTTTACCCAAATTCCGGTTTCCGATTGGCTTGTGCATGAATACGTTAATCGGCTCACAGTGCAATCATTTAATGACATGGAGCTGATCTAAGGATGGAGCTAGAATACATCATCTATCATCATGCTAAAACTCAGTAATAAAACGGCGTAACGATATCGATTTTAAGGTCGTTTGATTCGTCTTGACAAGTGTTCTAGTCCTAGATAACATCCAGGGTCTGATGTCAAGGTATTTGGATAGGCATCTCAAGATAGGCAAACGCACTTCATAGACCGCGTCATTTCCTACCATAATACGTAATTGTTATTATCAAGCCTTTAATAAAAAATGACATAATTATAATATTATTAATTAAACGAAGCTTATGTTACTTTTATGTTTCAGGAGCCAACTTATACATTGCATTGACAACTGTTCTGCTGCCCGCTTTAGCTCAATCATTATTGGCATCATAATCATTGGTGGAAATTATAGTATTAAAGGTAAACAGACATCGTATCATAATATTACATTAATATTTTAGTTATTTAGTGATAATTAGATGGATCAGGAAAATAGTTTTGGCGCTCTTAGGGTAAGGCCGATGTTCAGCAGTGAACGTCGGCAGGCTACAATAATATTATAATGACGTTAAATTATAACTAAGGGCTTCAACAACGTTACTGTAACCAGTCTTATGGCAAGTGACGAATCAGTCATAGATGAAGTGTGCTAGCCTGGATGGAGAATAATGATTATTACCACTTATTAATTTCTACGCTGCATTGATTTGGAAGACTAAATTACCAAAAATAGTATGGTCACTCACTATGTCAATAAAGTCTATATTTGTCAATTATAATATATATATTTTTTTAATTCGTCTCATATTATTTTTGCGGTGGTGTTCGTGCAACATTGTTCGGGATGAATCACCCCCGTGCCTCGGCGAGCACTTAAAGCCGTCAGTCCTGCGCCTGATCACTTTCCGGTCGTGTAGGATTTTCCATCCCATCGGGCCATGAGAGTATGCTGTGTATGCGCATGCATAAACAAGTGCATTCTCTGATCCTTTGCATACATGTGCACTGTAATATCTCTCACGCAGATGGCTAATCTCTCTGGATATATTCAGCATATCAGCCGCCGTGGCCGAAATTCAGTCGGGAGGACATAATTATTATTTTTGCTTTTCAAAATAGGAATCTCATCTTTTGAAAGTCTTTCTATATCGTAATATTGAACAGTGTTACGTCTCGCATATTTAAGAAAAATTAAGAATTCTGTTTTGTTTCAGATTTTCAACACGCAAGAAACAATCCATAATAATAATTTATGTGTGTCTAAGTGATTTAGATCTCTAGTCATAATAATTGTCCAAAGTTACACCAAAAACGTACATACTCGATGAATGTTCAAAATATTTTCTCTCACTCAAATTTAAGCTTTTATGTGTAATACCCGCTAAGATACGATAATACAATAAAAATAAATTGTAGGTAAATGCAAAATTGTACAGCTCTATGACGTAAATTTTCATTACATATTTTTCTTAACAAAAACAAATGTAAATAGCAAACTCTATCTTATTAAATTGTATAAATGATGTCGTAGATAGTTCATTATGGGCCTAAGACGGACGTTTCTTTATTAGACATTTTTTATTTTCATAATGTACACACTCAACGTAACTTTCTCGTGAAACGTACGTTGATAATAATTTGGAAGTTTTCTATGGTGTGGTGAATATCGCGGGCTTTAAGTGCGGGATTCACAGTGTACCACATAGATTTACCTATTGTCGCGGATTATAGCAAATTAAACTTCTAGTTCCTTCATTAATTATGGATTTCCAATTGCTGATTAAATTTATAGCTTATCAAAATGATTATTATAAAATCATTTTTATTTTATCATTAGTGATTTCAATATTAGTATTAAACGAAAATTTTTGCATAAAATAGGGGTTTTAATAAGTAAAATAAAAAAGCAACTAAAAATAAGGAAAACGCCACGAGAAACATGATCAAGTTAAAAAATGTATTCTCAGAGCGAAATCGTTCCGTGGGAGGGGATTTAATCTTCAGAATGGGAAATGAGGTGTTCACCAATCAATGCGACTGACACAAGTGGATCGTATCTTCATTCTATAGCTACAAGTGTATTTGATCGCTTCAATACTTGATTGAGTTCGCATGATTGCACAAAACTGATCATCTTGGATACAACAGCAATTATATTATTATAATGATGATTAGTTAATATCAGTACCCTGTTATTATGTACTCGTATATCTACTCCAGTTCCCCTCGTGTGGAAATTGTGAAAAATCATTCCTTGCGGGTGCATAAAACATTACTGGTTCACCATATTGTATTAAGAATGACGTCACTTAGCTAACCATGTATTGTCATCCAAACTAAACGTGTATGCAAAATTTCAACACTATTTAAAAAAAAATTTTAGATAACGCAGCTTTATTTACTTAAAATATTATAATACAAAAAAAAACGATTACGAAAATATTTTCAAATATCTTTACAACTCTGTGTTTAACACATTGCAGTTATAATATAACAATATTGTTAAATGTTTAGTGAAGAAACGTCCATATTAATATGTTTGTTGTTAGATAGTTTTATTAGTTGTAACATAATTCACCAAAGTTATGCTTACCAAATTTTGAAAAAATATCGAATTGTGAATTCAGTATGATCATGTCTGACATTAATGTAAGTTAGTTATCTATAATTAATATAATGAAAAAAAATAGCCGCTAAACCTGTGCTTAAATGACAATGCACGTTTGGAGCTGCAACGCATGGTGGTATATTTTTTTTTGAAGAATTTGTAACACAATTCATATTTTTATGAATTGAGAAAAAAAACTTGTAATTCTTTATTTAAAAAAATACTCGATTAATAAATTAGAAAAATTGTTTTATTACAATAATTTTTACATAATGCTTAAATTGAATGACTTCAAATTTAAGTCTTAATTATTAAGACTGACGACTTATAATTAAGACTTAAATTTGAAATCATTGTAATATTTTCTTATAATTAATTAAATTCAATCATAATTATGATTATTCAATTTTATCTAACATTCTTTAATTCAACACATTATTATATTATATTGAAAACGATCTTTTTAAATAAAGTTACATTCTTGCGAAGCAACATTTACAATTATTTTTAAATAATAATAATAAATAATTATAATTTAATAATTGTATTATTATAAATGATACCACCAGTGAATTACGTAACGCAAGTCGAGGGTAACGTACCAAGGTTATCACACTATATTTAATTAATATTTAAACATAACATTAAAAAAATATTTTTTAACTTGGCAATTTGTTTGTGGCTACTTTTTTTCACAAAAGACATTTTTATTATTATCAAGTAAACGTAACGCGCGTAACAAGCGTACGGAACCCTATACTCATAAAATGTACGATATACGTATGCACAAATATAAAAAAAATCTGTTCTGTTTTGTAAGGAAGGAAAATTTACCTCCTTGAACAGGGTATCATTTTTGATTTATTTAAATATTAATTTAAATTTTATTAATGTAACTACGATTTTATGATTATGAATTTATGGACAATATTTATAATATGTATTATATAAAAATAGAAGTAGCCCTTATTCTTGACTCTTAGTTTTTTTATTCTGTTTAGTACTTTAATATTAGAGTTTACTAAAAATAGTGAAATTCAAAATGCAATTAAATTTAGTTTGGTGAAATAAAATATATTGATTTGTGATGTATTTACATCATTAGAGTCAAATGTCATAAACTATAATAAATGTTTTGAAATTACTTGTTTCATGGATAAGGGTCCTTTGTAAATATTTGTACGGAATTCTATTATAGTATAAGATGTAAAGGTGGCGACTGACTTAAAATTATAAAATCGTAACGTAACATTCGCAACGAGCGGGTCACGTACATACTCACATTCTAATATGTTGCATTTCGATCAAATGGTACAGGCCAGTCGCCAGCTTAAAGTTATCTTTTGTTATGTTAATTTAAGTAAAGATAAACACATTCGCTGTGCATATTGCCGTTTATGGATAAGATCCAGTCAAGACATTTGTGAGGTTTCTTAAAATAAATGAAACAGTCGTTGTGTATGTGACTTTTATTTCAATCGTCAATCCATAAATCAGCCTGTTTGCTTCCATGGTAAAGGATATTTAGAGTGTACTAGCATATGCAGTCTTCCACCTCCTCCATTCATCTTCTTAAGACCGTCAGTCGGAGGCCACATCGCAGTATATAACGAAATACAGCCTACTAGATTTTAAATTCTACTTTAAGTTAACGTTAAAGTTTTTTTTTTAATCCACTAAAAGCTAGTCTTTGACTGGGATCTCACCTGATGGTAAGTGAAGATGCAGTCTAAGATGGTAGCGGGCTAACCTATTAGGGGCATGGCAGTTATATTAAACCCTACCCCTAAATGACTTGGCGACATGTTTTTTACCGGTAGGGTGGTAACTAGCAACGGCCGAAACCTCCCACCAGGCTAGACCAGGGAAAATTCAGAAATTATAAATTTCCAAACAACTGAAGTTCGCCGTGTGTCTGCAGCCCACGTACAGCGTGCGCGGCAGTGAAAGGGCTCGTTTATAGTAGACTAGCTGATGTCCGCGACTTCGTCCACGTGGATTGAAGTTATTTGGCCCCCCCGGGAACTCTTTTATTTTCCGGGATAAAAATTACATATGTGTTATTCCAGACTATAATCTATCTTTGTGCCAAATTTCATCCAGTTCTGGAGTGATTGAGTAACAGACAATAGACATCGATACACCGTCCCGCAATGGATTTAAAACTTAAGTCCTGCTACTTTTTTATCTGCGATATTATTTAACTCCTGGGGGAATTCCTTAATTTCCCGGGATAAAAAGTAGTTTCTTTCCCAGGCATGTAATTTAACTAAAACCAAATTTCATCAAAATCACTTGAAAAGATGAGCCGTTAAAGCGTAGCAGACAGACAGACAGACAAAATACTATCGCATTTATTATATTAGTATGGATAAATTACAGAATATTTAGTTACGAATTTACCTTTACTGTTTTATTTTACCAGAGGCATACCTTGAAAGTGAATATTATTATATTCACATTGTGAACGTATTTTTTTCCCAATAAAAAAACAATATGAACAATTCACGAAGCCTTATAATAACAATTTTCGTTCTTGAAACCTGGCACCCAGCCATTGTATGTTCAGAATGTGAGCCTCAAAAATTCCACGTGGAAAAATATTTAATAAGTCTTGTATTATATTGTTTCCAAATGTTACCGAAGAATATTGTGTGCATGCCGCCACTCTTTCTAATAGCATAGCAAACCTTCAAACAATACAATCTGTATAAAAATTATTAAACTAATTCAAACTCAAATATTTTTGATTCAAAAAACCTTTTACAGGCGCTTTTAAATAAATAATAGGTATCGGAAACTCTACTACTAAAATAGAGATAAAGACATGATTTTTAATTTCGACAAGTTAGCCTATGACTGTAATCTCGCTTGATGGTAAATTATTATAATGCAGTCTAAGATTGTAGCGAGCTAACCTGATAGTGGTAAGATAATTATTTTATGTTTTACTAAATAAATTTAGAACAAAAAATTATACCCACTTTACATATAGAGGAGGTACCGTTATACACTTGTGAATATACCCTATACCCCCATTGAAAAAAAGTGCATACTATATTATACCCTATATTATTTTTTTTCAAAAATTTATTTTATTACTCTGTCGGCGTGATAAATTTTTACACCCATGCCAAATCTAGTACTAATAGCCTCTGAGCTATGCCGCGGACGGACAGACGGACTATAAGGGTGTTACCAGACCAATCGATCGATCGTCGATCGATGCCGTCGATGGTAGAAAGGATTAGTCGACGTTGATCGATAGTTTCTACCAAATCAATCGATCGATTGTGGATCGAGGATCGATCGATGGTAGAATATATTACTCGACGTCGATTGAGCTTTTTGACTAGCCGCGCCGCGCGCCGACCGCTCTCTACCAAAGTCCCTACCATCACCTGCTGCCCGCCCGCGCCCCGCGCTAACTATTGTGTTTAGTTGTGTGAAGATCGCGGCCGTGAATACTGGTTTATGTCTCGTGACGCGCAAAATGGCGGCGACCGCGTGGACGAATGAAAGAACTTTGGAATTTATCGAACAGTACAATAACAAACCTTTACTATGGGACATTGTTCACAATGATTACCGAAATAAAGTAAAACGTCAAACTGATGGAATGTAGGCAGGGTTAATTGATCAACGTCGACCGATGCCATCGATCGATTGGTTAGTCGAACGGTATCTGTCGATCAATTAAAGCTACCAGACCAGTCGATCAACTTCGATCGACGTTGACCGATGCCGTCGATCGACAATCGATCGATTGGTCTGGTAACACCCTAAGGGTTCCTTGTTGACTACGGAACTCTAAAAACCAGAACCTTATTTTCACCTTATAAAAATAAAAAGGAGTGAGCTATAAGTGCGTACAAAGAGTAGGATAGAAACCCTTGGTTGAGATAAGCGACCCTAAATCAATTCTGAAGGGTATCTTTGATCTAATTGCTAGACAATGATCTATGTTAGAGACGGGGTGATCCGAGGCTTAACCCCGTGAATTAAGTGCTTAGGACCACTGAGGAAACTATCTCAGAGATAAAGATAATTCCGTTGGATGTTTATTTCTTAGCTTTATTAAGTAGCCTATGTTTTGTTGCTAAAAAATAAAAGATAAATAGAAGATAGACGTTATTAGCACCAATTTCATTGACAGTGAGACTAGTACCTGCCAACCACGAGTCTGCGCCCATGTTCAGAATGGATAAAGGTCAGGCCATAGTCCACTAAACTGGCTACGACCAGATGGGCAGACTTTCACATACTATCTTTGATATTCTAAAAAGTGGTAAGATAGCTCAAGAGTGCAGGTTTCCTACTCAGAAGGAATTAATTATGCACGATGAATAATATACCGCAAAAAACAAGACGAATCACTTCGTTTCATATTTAAAGATAAAGAAAAGAAACTGTTAACCTTAACTGAGACTTATTTACTAGAGCTGTGTTTACTTGTTAAAATTCATGAAGATGTATTTAAAAATAAGTCATGCTATAGAACTAGGCAGGTGGCATCAAGACAAAAAGATCATCACGACCTAAAATTACCAATATCAACATCTAAAGTGTATGATAATACGTATGTAACTGCTATACGTGTATTTCATAATCTACCTTTGGAAATAAAAGCGCCTCATAACCTTGGAAATAAAAGAGCCTGAAGAATCCTTAAATTTTGGCTCATTAACGTGACATTTTATAGCTTAAATGACTTTTTTAATCGTGACAAAACTAAGGACTTATCAAATTTAAAAATAAACTTAGCTAGGTAATTCTGAAATATACGTAATAATAACCAATTTGTTTTACTAATTAATAATTTGACCAATTATGAATTGTCTAATCAAATGTTAATATTAAGTATCACTTTAATATCGTATCCCTGTTCGACTGTAGACTGTTCCTACTAAGTAAAATAATTTTAAGATCTTAAGCCATGTAATAGTCAAACGATTAAATAAATGAATGAATGAATGATGTTTTTCTTCACAGTTATAGCAAAAATGCTTCAAACACACAATATTTATAACTCTTACCAGTTACAGGTGCACGAACAAAAATCCAATCCCTGGTTACTTTATAATATACGACTTTTAAAACTGAGAGGGTTATATAAATAATAGTGATCACCCGCGACTTCGTCTGCCTAGACTAAGCTTTTCTTATAGGAACTCCTTTATTTTCCGGGATAAAAATAGCCTTCCCCGGAATGCAACCTATCTTTATACCAAATTTCATCAAAATCGTTTGAAGCGTAATCGTTCGACCGAATCGGACTGTTAAAGCGTAGCAGACAGACAGACGATTGGACACACTTTTATAATGCACACACTTCTTCATATTTATAATATTAGTTTTGATATTACTGAGATGCCCGATAAAATTTTAATACGATATAATTCACAAGGTTCTTAATTTCTGGTGCACCCAGGAATGGGACGCGAGTTAACGAGGGTTTATTTTAAACTTCAAACCAAGCGGATGTAGACGCGGACTTCGGCTACTTCTGAAATTAAAATAGTACTTAATCTTTTCCTACCAAACTACGTTTATTCAAATATTAAAATTAATATTAACAATTTAAAATCTAAATTAAAAACTAAACATTAAAAATATCATCTATGCCGCTGCAGTAAGTCAATGTGCCCAGAACACTGGCTGCGGACTTAATTGAGTTTAAAATATTACGTGTTTTAAAATGAGATGTAACGAGTTGAAATCTGCTGAGAATCCATTTAGCCAGCATTGTGGTTCGTTAAGCTAAAGTGGTCCACGGAAAAGTCCTGCCGAGTGCCGAAAAATCAGTGTCAAGTACTCACAACCACCGCTCGCACTTGACCGGCTGCATCTAAATTGAATTGTATTTTCCAACCTCGATAATGAACCTAATGCGATAGCAATAGCTGCCAAATCTCTTAGTAAAGTGTTAGTTTTGCCAACTGTGGTACGTGGGGGTGTTTACAGAGTTATTCTTGCCAAATATCTATTTATTACTCCATCTATCTTGACTGCTTCGTTGTTCTAGTAGTAAGCATAATCGACTGCGGCCGGAGAGGTCCCGGGTCGGGCCATAACAAGTATTGGGTTTTTCTGACAAGAAATTCTCAGTCTGGTACTGAGTAAAGAATTTGGCGGTGTTTCACCTCCGTGCCTCGGAGAGCATGTAAAGCCGTCGGTCCTGTGCCTAATATCTCTCCGGTCGTGTCGGATTTTCCGTCCCATCAGGCTATGAGATTAAAGGAACAGAGATTGCACCTGTGTATGCGCATACACTTGTGCACTATAATGTCTCCCACGCAGATAGCTAATCTCTCTGGAGATAGGCCGCCGTGAAATTATTAATAGGTACTCTAGAATTTATGTAACTTGTTATTTGTGTAGCTTACACTTGAATGTGATCTCATTGAGCGACAATGATTGAGGCTGATGGAAGTGTACTGATTTGGGAATCGTATGGGAGTTTATATGAAACCCATATGCCTAATTTCTACATGTATCTTACCTACTAGAATGCTAAATTGCTTGTTGATACGACAGTACGGCTCTGTGGTAAAGTGGTAACTCAGTTTTTCTTGCTGGCTTTTCTCAGTAGGAATGGCATTCCGAACCACTCGATGATTCGAAAGCACTTGTAAAAGCTTATTTGATTGAAAAAAACTTTTAATATGAATTGAATTGAGCTAACTATACGTAAAGGCTTCCATCAGACCAGAACGAAGCCAACTTAGATATTATAAACTTTCAAATTTCCCCTTGGGCGAATAAAATTCTGGGACCTCTCAATTTATAAGAACATAGAATATTTAACACTGAGCCATAGAGGTCGTCAAACCACCAAAGAGTTCAAAAACTGAAACACTTTATCACCTGTTTAAAAACCAACACCAGTTTTCATTATTTATCAAGTATTTTGCTGCTAGAATCATCCAACATTCGGAGTCATAAATGTGCCAATGTAGAGAGAGTTCCCTCAAATAATGAGGCAAATAGGCAACAAAACAGATTTATTCCTTTCGGCTAGGGGTGTGCTCAATAATTTAGTTTGGTAATTCGACCGAAGGCAAGCCGGGTGTATCTATTATTCAAGCTGAAGCCGAAAAGCTTTGAGCCACACCCCTGGGAGATGACATAGCGCTCTTTTACTATAAAAAAGGCTTTACTTCAGGCATTTTATGTTAGAGGAAGTGCAATTCAACATTATGTGACAAAATGTTACAAGAATGTCTGTGCAGTATAACAACTGTGATGTCACTATTCAATGCACGTACAATAGAAGAATAAAAACCGGCCAAGTGCGAGTCGGACTCGCGCACCGAGGGTTCCGTACAAACTTGTAGCCCTTGTAGTTGTAATAACTCTTATCAGTCGATTGTGATTGTGAACCAATTCAGCGCGTGACTGAATTCAGAAGATCACGCTATCTTCTGAATCGAGTTTTTTTCCTCCATGCCTCGGAGAACATTATTACTGACATTTTACATGAATGAGTTCATAACCCTTTATAATGTACGTAGACACGTTTCAACGAACGTTGGAAAATCTTGCACACTGTGCAGGACAAAACTGCGTCGACGAGTAAGCTTGCGTCAGTATTCGTCGACTAGGACTATAGTTCCTTTAGTCAGTGCCTTTAAACCTACTAATTGTTTCTTCTTAACTTTTTAATGATATAAAGAGTTAGCGTATTTTTTGAAGATTCACATCTCAGATTATCTATTCGGCCTGATGGTCCAGTACTTTGGTAAAAGAAAATATTGTTTGTACCTCCATCTGAAAATGAATCACTTTATATTTTTCTTACAACGAATAATGCAAATTGTTTTCTAATCCCTACACCTTATGGTCGAAGATTGATTGATTGTGACAGCTGAATTGTTTATTTCACTTTTGGTTTCCTTTACTTTATTGATAGTTGTGTGAATGCTTTTCAATGCTTTCTCTTTTTGGATGATAAAATGTAAAATTTAGTGGGGCCTTTTTGAAAGTGAACCCGAGACTATAGTTAGAGATGAAATGGGATTTTTTCTATGCCATTATTACACTTGTAACTTTTTACGTATAAAGTGTAAATATGTAACTTACATTATTAACATTCGTATGACTTTTGCGGACTTTCAGGACTCACATTTCGTAAATAACTCATATTATATGCGACTAACGCGAGTAAAACTTAAAAGTGTAATACGTGGTCTTAGATTTAAGTTTCATGTCTCGTGTAATATTTCTTGTTCGATTTGGTTAAATTTTTCTGCAATTTCTCAGGTCTGGTTAAGTATTACTTCCAAAACTACTACAGAGTATAGAGTTTCTGGTACTAGTTTAGCTATCTGTACTAATATTATAATTGCGAAAGTTTGAATGGATGGATGGATGTATGGATGGATTTTAGTAACTCAATCACGCCAGAACGGCTGAACGGATCTGGATGAAGTTTGGCACAGTGATATATTATAGTCTGGAATAACACAACAACCACGGAAACCAAGAAACCCCAATCCATGCGGAAGAAGTCGCAAGCATCAGCTAGTTACTAGTATAGTATTCAAACGTATATATGACTACTAGCGAATGCCCGCGACTTCGTCGAGGTTGTTTAGTTCCCGCGGGAACTCTTTAATTTTCCGAGATAGTATTTTAGACTATAATCGATCGCTGGGCCAAATTTCAGCCAGATCCGCTGGGGCGTGATTGAGTAACAAACATCCATACATCCATCGAAACTTTCACATTTATAATGTTAGTAAGATGGAATTATTTCGGTTATTTAAAATCAAATCAACAGCATGACTTAGTTTGATACAGAGCTATCTACTTGAGATTCTGGAAGGCATTTACCATAACGTGAGCGGAGCTTACGCACTCACCTGCCTACGAAGATTTAGAGCAGAAAAATATGCCAAAATATTCTTGACTCGAAATTGTGGTTTGATTATATAAAGCAATGTGTTTGAATTATATTGAATAGAAGCAGGCGTTACTTTGCGGAAGTCCATGATAGTGAATGAACTAGAAGTTTAATGTTTCAGTGTTTGAATTATTTTTCTTGTCATTATTAACTAGTGGTTCGCCCCGAACGGAGACCTCGCGGTATCCGTAAGATAGTTATAACTATATTATTATATTTTAAATATATTATTGTAATAGTTAACTTTTAAAATTAGACCCAAAAGAGCTAAAGAGTTATTGGAGAAACAAATAAACTTTTACAGAGCGCCATCTATTGACATCATTGTGAAGTTCTGTTAAAAATACTGAAGCTCATTAGAAAGGAGGATGGCGGGAATGCATGTATTTTGGGACCCACTGAAAAGGGTAGCGTTCATCATGGAAACTTATTAATAATTGTAGAACGTAACAAAACTAAGAAAAAAGCAAATAGTAAGTAAGTCTAAAAATGTGGGAGAAAAAAGATACACCTAAAAGTACTTTCTTATCTTTTAACAAATTGAGTAACAATAATATCAAAATAGATCTCTTTGCACCACCTATGCGGATTCTGGCCAGTGAATTCTTCAACACCTATAGCCCAAGTTGAAGTGATTCGCTGACCAATAATTCAGATTGTTTTCCCATTCTATAGCCTGATCTTCCTTACATTAAGCGTTTTATTCCTCTATATACTTTGATTAACACTTGCATTAAGTACATATATTTACTTTTCCTATGAGAGCTTTTTTCATTCTCTTATAACCAAATCCATGAGAAGGAAGTCGCGGGCATCAGCTAGTGTCATATAAGTAGTGATCACTGATACTGATATAATCATTTACATAAAAATTAAAAATTATCGATACGATTAGGTATCGATACTTTTAAAGTACTCGTGTTAGTATCACAAGACGATAGTAATATTAAGAATACTCATTTCAGTAGGTATCGTTGATACATCGATGGTGTCGGAGCATCCCTACAAAAATAAATAATAATGACAAGTGTTGTCAATGCGTCAATTGCGTTCCGTTAGTGCAAGATGACTTATTTTTTAATAAATTATTATAATTTCTTTCTTTTGAATCCCGTATCTCATAGTCTCAATATTTTTTTATATAAACATCATATTATAAACATATGATTATAAATAATATAAACTTGTACTTGAACGATGCCTCCTTAATTTTTAAATTATGTGGGTCCAATTTCGCCATTGTTCAAATAATTTCGTTTCCTTATAATATTAATCTAACTTTAGTATTTTTTGTTCAAGTACAGGATATAATTCAATACTCAATACTCAATACTCAATATCATTTATTCAATATAGGTACACTGTAGGTACACTTATTGACGTTAAAAATTACTTACTTATAAAACATGATGGTGATAATTGGTTACGGTATCTTAAAACTAAAGCTACGAGGGTTCCAAACGCGCCCTGGTCTGAGAAGAGCCCACAACAAACTCAGCCGGGTTTTTTTTTCTTTTTATTATCACCATCTCACAAATCATCTTAAATATTGTTCATTTTCGCAGTTTTCCGAGCCTTCAGACTCCTGAAACTTTTTTTTCTGAAAACAGTGAAATATTACAATTACAATAATAAAGAAATCATTGCTGCACATTGATTTTTGACACCTAGGCAAGCTGCCATAGTTCCACCGGTCAAGTCCGTTGAAGTAATTACATTCAGTAATTCAGATGCTTTATGGCTCTGATAGACGGATGGACGGACAAGTGCAAATTCACTCAAGTAGACTCAGAGAACTTTGCTTCGCTCGGTCAATTGAAATATGTTATGACTAATTTCAGACCAACCCCACCCAAAATATTAAAAAAAAACCAATGACACCTCAGTATCATAATAATAATGACAATATTGTCCATAATACATCTTTTTCCTAGAAGCCTAGGCTAGCATATATAATGGAATTATCGCTCGTTTACAGAAATAATGTTGTAAAAGAAATAATGAACTATTCATCAGCACGGATATAGCACTCTTATTCTCTTCTCAACCCACTAGAATCCACTGACTGAATCCATCAGTGGATTAAGTACTCTAGAGTCCACTGTATGGAATCAGCTCGACCGTAACAATAGAATCATCATCCTCGGATCGGGTGCTGTGCTCGGGGACCTCTGTATGGAGTCAGGTGATATGGCTCGACCGTAACAAAAGAATCATCATATAGAAGTCGTATATATAGCGTAATTCAGAGAAGAAAACTTCGTAACCGCGATTTAGGCTCTTTGTGTTGTTAGTGCGCTAATAGTAGTGGCAACTATTGGATTATGTTGTGCGGACTATTGACCGCCACACCACCATAGTTGTAGGTAGATCCTGCATCACTTAAACTCCATTGCAGTCAAGTAAAAATATTAGACCACATCTAGAGATGAAGTACTCTACGTAGGGACGTCTCATTTGTTTTGCACGGCGCACATAATAACACGATCAAAACGTATGAGAATTTTGACAGCGCAACGTGACGCGAAACCTGAAAAGGAAATGAACTCAGTGGCTGTTTGTTTCAGCCTCTGAAATACGGCGGGTGTTCCTGAGAGTGAACATAGATTTTTGATAAGGCAAAGTTAATTTCCCTTTTTAGGGTTCCATAGGTCGCATCCATGTTGGTCTGTCATGCTGTCTGTCTGACTGTCCGCAGTTTAGCTCAGAGACTCCTAGTACATTTAAATGCTTTGATTTGGCATAAACATAGAAAGAAGAAGAAAGAAAGAAAAGAAATTTATTTCCAAATTGTGCCATACATAACAAGCATACCTAAAGAGGTAGATCACCTCTGCACCTCAACGATCTATAATCTAAACAACAATCGATGAGGCGCAGGGATGAACCATATCACGCATGGCACAACCCAAAAAATGGCCCAGGCTCAGCATAATACTGTATGTTCAGTGCAAGCACTAACCATACAGCGCTGATTTTCAGCCCAAACCCTGTTTCAGGTGACACCACGAAAAAAGCTACGTAGCTGCAAGCTAGTAGGATACTTAAAAAACTACTTATAGTTATACTTATAGTAATAGCAAATCTATCTAACTAATTATCTATCTATCAAATTAAAGTGCTACACATCCACAAAAACGACCACAAATGTTCATCAGTACTACATACAATTCTCATATTATCTATGCAATAAAATTTACCATTATACTACTAATAGGTACTATACTACTATATCCTTTATTATAATAATTATAATTAAATATATTAACTACATAAATAATTAATATAGAAATAAGTATATATTTATATACATTTACATACATATAAGTGTAAATTAATGATTAAACGGCTAAAATATTTAACTTATTAAGCATTATATATTAATAAAAAGCTAAAGAATAGAGTACTCCGCCACATGATCTTGAAATTCTACCTGTTTCTCCAGAAGGACTTTTTTCAATTTGAATTTAAACGAAACTTTGTTTTTTAAATTCCTTATTGGAGGGGGGATATTATTCCAACATTTTGTGGCAGAGTAAGTAAAAGAGCCTCTAAAGGCGGCCGTGCGATGGAGTGGAATACGGAGCCGATTACGACAGCTACGAAGACGGTCTATCTCTCCATCACCCACCCACTTAAGTTTATGGGCTAGATAAAAAGGCTTACCCAGTTTAATGACTCCAAAAAGCAACCCAGCGAGATGCAACTTCCTCCGTGATCTCATTTAACATGAACATGTTAAACACGGCAATATATAATAGATTATTAGGCATGTGAAAAGATTTATGGCATCTTTACGAATATAATAAATGCGAAAGTTTGGTTGGATGGATGCATGGACGGAGGGATGGATATTTGTTACTCAATCATGCCAGAACAGCTGAATTGGATTTGCAAAATTTAGCACAGAGATAGGTTATAGTCTCGATTAGCACAATAGGCTACTTTTTATCTCGGAAAATTAAGGAGTTCCCGCGGGAACCAATAAGCCTGAAAACGATTTTAAGACTTATAAGTCTTTAATGCTGACTTCAAAATCTTATAACCTTCATGCCGATTTTCAAGTATCTAACTTCAAAAACTTAAAAATCTCATGTAAGCTTCCAACCCCCATTTCACCCTGTTTGGGGTGAATTGTCGTAAAAGTGCTCATACAGGTTATATTTATTTAAATCGAATAACCTAAATCCCGATTTTGAAGTCTCGAACTTCAAAAACATAGGACTTTCATACAAAGTTACAACCCCCATTTCACCCACTGTGGGGTAGCTAACGGTTTTTACGTTTTTACGGTGACATATATATAGATTAATGCGAAGAAGTATGTCTGTCTGCCCGCTGCATCTTTTTAAGCGATTAAGCGTTCCGGTACGATGCCGTGTAGAAAACGTATGGGTTTAATATAAATGCAATGCCCCTAACAGGTTAGCCCGCTCCCATCTTAGACTGCATCATCACTTACCATCAGGTGAGATCGCAGTCAAGGGCTAACTTGTAGTGGATTAAAAAAAAAACTTTTACGGCTCAACCGGTTCAATCAAATAGTTTAAAAAAACATTAATTCACGCAAGCAATGACACGGGCACTAAATATTATTTTCTCTACTATTCTTTTGGTATCCAAAAATATTTTTAAAGCAAGTGAATCGTATTACAAAATATGAAAACAAAAAGACTGTGACATCCTGTGACATTTTAAAGGCCCGGACCTAAATAGCTGTGTAACCCTTTTTGGAAAGGTCATGCTAAAGGACAGTCGTTTTCATATTTAGGACTGTTGGATAATGGATATCTAATGTTATGTGAGGATAATTAACTGTCATTTTTTATCTTTGGGTTTGTTCCTATTTCGTGGGTAGGCCAACCTTATTCATTGGTTTTCGGTTTGAAGTGGTGGATTAAGTACGCCTTACTCCGGAGCCTGCCTCGTTGGTCTAGTGGTTAGCATGTTTGACTGCGGCCGACAAGGTCCCGAGTTCGAGTCCAGGGTCGGGCCATAACAAGTATTGGGTTTTCCTGGCAAGAAATTCTCAATACTAGCCCGGAGTTAGGAAGTTGGCGGTGTTTCACCCTCGTCCCTCGGTGAGCTTTTAAGCCATCGGTCTTGGGCCTGATCTATTACCGATCGTGTCGGATTTTCCGTTCCATCGGGCCATAAGATTAAAGGAACAGAGAGTGTACTTATGTTTGCGCACACACTTGTGCACTATATTTCCTGTGCAGATGGCTCATCTCTCTGGAGATAGGGCGCCGTGGCCGAAATTCGGTCGGGATGTCACTACTCCAGAGACTTACCATCAGGTTAAATCGTAGTCATGAGCTAACTTGTAGTGGAATAAAAAAGAGACCAAAAAGGGCTGAGGCTACGTTTGCACTACGAAAAACATTCGCGCGAATTGTTTTTCATATTTCTGTAAGACTATAAACCATTAACCAACCAACCAAGGAGGTGCCAACGCACTTGCGAATAAAATTCGCGCAAAAAAATTCTCTGGTTTGATACAAATTTCACGCGGTGCGGTAAGAATTATATTCGAGCGAATATTTTGTGCTGTATGGAGTTCTATGATGCTCACCACATTCGCAGTGCGGAGTAGGTGGAATCCGTACGCGAAATATAAATCGCGAGAATAAAATGCCCCCGAATATTTTTCGTGCGAAACTGCAGGAACGCGTGGGGCGTCAAATAGCACTAGCCCGCTTTCAGCCTCTGCAAGGGTACCCTAAGAGGGTAGCAGGAAGAGACTGATTGATACAGGCTGAGGATGCTGTAAGGTAGCACTCACTAGGGAAGGTACAAGAGTGAACGAACAGTGACATAATTATGATGATGATCTTGGTGGTCCTTTATAATTTTATCTCTTGGAATTGAAAAAAAACTGGTATACCATAACATTAAAGTTGTAATATTGATCGTCCAACAACAAATCGATCATGCCCTCGCTTCTCTCACGAGGGCGATATGTGCTTCACGCGCCTCATTAACATAAAAGCATGCCATTACTATTATTACAGTAATCGACTTTTACGAAGAGCGATTATTTTACGCTCTTGTGTTATTAAGTACTATCATGGGGGTTAAAGAGGGTGAAATCGTTTATTACTAAAGATTTATAATATAATTTTATATTAAATTATTATGTTTATACAAGCATGAAATATTTTCGTTTATTTTGGTTCAATGGAACGTGCCTTGGATAATTTTGGACATGATTTGTAGGTACCAACTGCCTTGTTGGTCTAGTGATTAGCTTGTTCGACTGTGGCCGACGAGGTCCCGGGTACGAGTCCCGGGTCGGACCATAATATTAAGTATTAAAGGTTTTTCTGTCTAGAAATTCTCAGTACTAGTCCGGATAGTAGGTAGTGTTTCACTCCCGTGCCTCGGAGAGCAAGTTAAGCCGTCGGTCCCGGTTATTATCCGTCCGTTAAAATCCGCCACATATAATAAATCCAACCAAACATTATTAATAAACCACTAAAATATATTTTTCAAATGATTTAAACGGATTAATAAAAACCTAATTCCACGTGGAGAATCATCGATTAATTCAGATCCCAAAAAGTACTTTTCAAGATTTTTTCATTAACTTACCAACGGATACGTTATCAGCGTATTAATGAGATGTCATGTCGGTTGTCAAGCAACCAATCGATCTCTCTCACACAAGGGCAATATGATAAACGCGCCTCATTAACATAAAAGCCCGCCATTAATGTTATATAACATTACCCTTACTCTGAGATTGAAATACGTCTCACTAAAGTGAGGTGAAAGTGAGTTCCTCCATACATCTACAGCTAGCGCTCCAAGAAGAAACATGGTGAACAAAAAGTCACCAACTCATTCCCACTCCAAGTGAAATTCGATGAGACAGATCGAGTTTATAACTCACCAAACGTACAAAAATACGATATGACTAATGTCATTTGCTACTTTGGCACTCCGAATGTTACTTTTCACACAGATTGATTTTCACATTCGATGGCGGATTCGTAACTCACCGAAAATCGCTTACACTTGGCGTGGTGAGTTCTCTCGTCGATCAATCGTATTTGCAATGTTAAAACTGGGAGTAAGCACACTGCTATGTGAAATGTATTTCATGAAAAAGTTGAATATATTTCAGATCATTAAGCTTTGTCATCAAAATATAATTTCGCATTACAAATTAATTTGTTTGTTATGAATCGCTGTATTATTTAAATTGGTTCATTTGAATTTCCTGTATTAAATAGCGTTTGACTTCGAAAAAATCCGGTCAAGAGGGATATCTCGAGGCTTAACTACCGATTTTGATTATAATATTTAGCGCAGAGATCTGCAGAGTTTCCATCGTCGTTCCTCATTTCTAATTTGGTGTTCATGCAGAATTAATGATTTACTTGAACTAGCTTTTTATACACGTACATACAATTTCATAAGTACAATCCATATCCATCAATACAAATCCATACTAATATTATGAATGCGAAAGTATTCATAATATTACTATTATTATTTGACGACCTCCGTAGTGTTGAGCGCTGTTGTCCCGGGTTCGATCCCCGGCAGGGTTTGGAAATTTATAATTTCTCAATTTTCCCTGGTCTGGCCTGGTGGGAGGCTTCGGCCGTGGCTAGTCACCACCCTACCGGTAAAAGACGTGCCCCCAAGCGATTTAGCGTTCCGGTACGATGCCGTGTAGAAACCGAATAGGGGTATGGGTTAAATATAACTGCCATACCCCTAACAGGTTAGCCCGCTACCATCTTAGACTGCATCTTCACTTAAAATCAGGTGAGATCGCAGTCAAGGGCTAACTTGTAGTGGATAAAAAAAATGTCTGTCTATCTGCTACGCTTTCACGGCCCATCTGTTCAACCGATTTTGATAAAAGGTACAATGAAAGGTTGTAACTTTCCCGGGGAAGAACATAGGTCTATTTTTATCCAAGAGAATTCAAGAGATCCCAGGAATTACAAAACCTTAATCCACGTGGACGAAGTCGCAGGCATCATCTAGTTCCATATGAATTTGAAAGCTAATTCATCCTAGGTTCACCTATAATATATAAGGCAAAACAAATAATAAAATTAGTCGACAGAGAATTGACGGTTCTATGCGCTAGAGCCTAAAACACTTGTTTAGTGTTGCTGTCTACCGCTTAGAGTCTTTGAATCACTGTATGATTTTTCTTACACAGTTATGTTATCATCATGAATTATACATCTCAAACGCACATTGTAAATCCTTTGATACCGACCACACAACTCCAAAGTATCATTTAAATGGGAATGGCGCCAATTATGACTTTGAATTACTTTTAACAAAGGAGGCAATTCCAGAAAAGTCGTTTCCGTGTGAGTAATTTGTTTTAACAACATCACACGACGTCGTGTGTGGGTTATCGAGTGTGCTTCTAACACAATGTGTACGCGATGCTTTGAAAGATTACGTTTTGTTTATGGTTACTCAGACTTCACATTAGCCTTATCACACTTCAAAAAATTCACTGGCGCAGTCGTATGTGTAATAATGTCCACTCGACCGAATTTCGGCCACGGCGGCCAATCTCCAGAGATATTAGCCATCTGCGCGGGAGATTAGCCATCTGCGCGGGAGATATTAAAGTGCACAAGTGTGTGTGCAAACGCAGGTGCACTTTCTATTCTTTAATTACTCTCATAGCCCGATGGGCCGGAAAATCCGATACGACATGAGAGACATCAGGCGCAGGACCGACGGCTTTACGTGCTCTCCGAGCCACGGGGGTAAAACACCGCCAACTTCCTAACTCTGGCCTAGTACTGAGAATTTCTTGTCAGAAAATCCCAATACTTAATTATGGCCCGAACCTGGAATCGAATCGACCTCGTCGGCTGCAGTCGAACATGCTAACCACTAGACCAATGAGTTAGTTAAAAAGAAATTACTTACTATTTCCCTTATTTCCTCTACTAGAAATCAAACCCGAGTCTCAAAGTAAAATACCGCAGCGTTAACCGTTGCAACAGAGAAGTTAAAACTGCTATCTAGATCAGCAGAATAGTATGCCAAAGATCTAGAAACTAATGCATTGATTTAGGTTTGATAGTGAAGCTTGAAAGATTTATGCCTATATAGTGTTCTACTATGATATCAGGGATGTCAAGGAAATTCTATAAACACAAATAACGATTGATTAAATCCTAAAAGTCCTTCTGGATAAACGGACCACCAGTTTTCATTAAGATCAAAGCCCTTGATTCCCAAAGTTCAGTGAACTGAATATCTTTGATGTGTTTTAATAAGAGCTTTTTGTTTCAAGCACATAATGCGAGAAAGCCTACCTTAGTGAAAAAAACGGTTTTTCTATCGGTTTTCTTCACCATTTCCACCTACCACTACTACAGCCCTTTAACGTCCCACTGCTGGGCACAGGCACAGGAGAGAGTGAATTTGAACGACTATTATCATGTTTGTGATAATAACCGCGACGGCTTAACGTGCTCTCCGAGACACGGGGGTGAACACCGGCAACTTCTAATTCCGGGCTGGCACTGAGAATTTCCTGAAGAAAACTGAAAACCAAATACCTAACATTTTTATGCCCGACCGCGTATTTCCATTTGCGCGTTCAATAGAAGGCAGTATTGCCACAGTAAACAGATTACTGTGGTATTGCTTTGAACCCCGCTTGATGTGCCAACTCCGTTTGATGTGCTAACTCTCTGTTCAAACTCGTGTTCAATATAAGGAACTAGTCCCCCAATCAACCGAATTTGCAACCGAAATTTTCTTGCAGCCGACAACGCAGTCTCTCCCAAAACTTAGTAAAAAATTAGCACACCAAATCCGTGCGGGTTCGAGGCAATATTGCCTTCTGTTGAACGCTGCCCTACCGGGAATCGAGCCCAGGACCTCGTGATCTGCAGTCAACTATCTTCTTCTTGCGGTGCCTCTCCGACTAGCGAAGGTTGGCCGTCAGCTTCGCATACTCAGGTTTATTCCTCGCGAGGCGAAAGAGTTCGGCGGCGCTCGCGATGCCTGTCCACTCGCGGATGTTGCGTAGCCAGGACTTTTTTCTGCGACCTACGCCTCGTTTTCCAGCAACTTTTCCCATCATGATGAGTTGTAACAGTTCGTATCTATCGTGCCGGAGCACGTGTCCCAGATATGCGACTTTTCTCATCTTGACGGTCTGCAAAAGTTCGCGTTTCTGATGGACGCGTCGCAGAACTTCCACGTTCGTGACCTTGTGAGTCCAGCTAATGGCTAGCATACGCCTATATGCCCACATCTCAAAAGCTTCTATTCGTTTCCTGAGGTCTTCTTTAATAGTCCATGCCTCACATCCGTATAGAAGTATGGGCCAGATGTAACAACGTAGAAGTCGAATACGCAAAGGGATCTTAAGTCTGCGGTTGCAGAGTACTTTCTTCATTTTGTTAAAGGTACTTCGAGCTATTTCAATGCGAGTCTTAATTTTCTGATCGCTATTCCAGTTTTCATTAAGCCACGTACCTAAATATTTATATTTGCGCACTCTTTCTAGTTTTTGGCCACCTATCGTTACGTCAAAGTCGACATTATTGTTCTTGGATATGACCATGACTTTTGTCTTCGAAATGTTCATCTTAAGGCCAGCTTTTTCACTACACTCGTTCACTCTGGTGACTAGTCTTTGGATGTCTTCAGGAGATGATGCTATAAGGACTGTATCGTCGGCATATCTGATGTTATTAATTATCTGGCCATTTACTTTAACTCCGCAGTGTAGGTCCTCGACTGCTTCCGCTATTATTGTTTCAGAGTACAAGTTAAATAGCGTAGGTGATAATATACAGCCCTGTCGAACTCCCCTCTTAATTTCGACAGATTTCGTTTCCTCTTTATCAACTCGAACAGAAGCTCGCTGATTCCAATACAAATTCTGGATGATTCGTATATCCTTGCCATCTAAGCCGATATTATGTAGTATTGCAATTAAGCGATCATGTAACACTCTATCGAAAGCTTTTTCGTAGTCGATGAAACAAAGGAAAACATCCTGCTGCATATCTCTGCATTTTTGTACCAGAACCTGCACCGCGAAAAGTGCTTCTCTTGTGCCCACTCCTGATCTAAAACCAAATTGGCTATCTGTGAGTTGTTCGTCACACTTAGCTCTTATACGTTCGTGAATGATGTTTAAAAATAGTTTCAGTACTTGACTCATAAGGCTAATTGTTCGGAACTCTTCGCACTTTTTCGCATTGGCTTTCTTAGGCAGTGTAACGAAAGTAGATACCAACCAGTCCTTGGGCAAGTGACCAGAATCATACACGGAGTTCATAAAATTTACGAGGGCATCAACGTTTTCTTCTTCTATAAGTTTAAGTACCTCTATGTGAACATCATCTGGACCGGCTGCTTTTCCCGTTTTAGCTTTTCTTAGAGCCTTTGTGACTTCATCTTTTAGGACAGAATACCCGTCATTCAGATCACAAGGTACAGCTAAACTTCGTGAATTATCAGCGAACATTGAGGAAATGTACTGTTCCCATAGGTGTTTTTTCTCTGTAATATCTAATATGGGGACATTATGTTCGTCTATGAGTTGGTGTGTGGTCTTTCTATGCCCAATAAAGGATTTTATTTCTTTATGGAGGTTAAATGCATCATGTTTGGCGTAAAGGTCTTCCACAAAATCACACTTTCGTTCATACCAAGTATCACGGGCAAACCGGACTTCACGCAGTCAACTATGCTAACCGCTAAACCAACGAGGCAGTCCTCGGTTTGCTCAACATCTAATATAATATTAATTTGTTAGCATCAGCGTAGTTGGCAAATGAGATCGTTCCTTTTTTAGGGTTCCATATTCAACAAGGTACCCTTATGGTTTCGCTATGTAAGTCCGTCCGTCCGTCCGCGGCTTAGCTCAGAGACCATTCGTATTACTTTCCAAGCCACAATTTGCGTTTGACGACCTCCCTGGAGCAGTGTTGAGCGCTGTTACCTAACGTGGGAGTTACAGGATTCGATTCTTGGCAAGGTTAGTTTGGGAATTTATAATTTATGAATTTTCTCTGGTCTGGTCTGGTGGAAGGCTTCGGCCGTGGCTAGTTACCACCCTACCGGCATAGACGTATCGCCAAGCGATTTAGCGTTCTGATACGATGTCATGTAGAAACTGGCTAGGGGCATGGGTTTAATATAACTGCCATACCCCTAACAGGTTAGCCCGCTACCATCTTGGACTCCACCGTCACTTACCATCACATGAGTGAAAAAAATAGTTGGAAAATTGATGATCCTATACCCTCATGTCTCAGAGATCTTGTAAATCCAAGAATATTATTATTTTATTGACTGAATTAAGAATATTTATTTATTTTTAATATTATAACTTTCTATAGGTTCTTGCTGATTAAATATAAGTATTTAAATTCATTAGAATATCTACCTATAATAATAAGATAAAATTTCCCCGAAGGATTTTCTCGGAATAATATAAGCCTGTTTACCTAAGTATAAAGGCCAAATGGTTTTTCATAGTCTGTGAGATAGACTTTATTTACTGAATTTAATGTGCTCACAATATAATATTATTTTTAAACTAGATTTCTTCTTTTTTCAATTCACTATAATAATATGCAATGATGATATCGGAGTCGTTACGCGCTGTTAATAATACTTTTAAAAATAAATGGTATAATATTGATGATGTACGTATTCCATCATTCATTTTATTTTAGATAAGTACATACCTACTATGTATGGTTACTATGCAGAGGTGCGATTATGTAAGAGTTGCCGATCCAATCATCAAAGTTCGGCGTCAAAGTATAAATAAGCCATAAAATCATTGAATTAGAGCTCAATTTCGTGTATCTATTCTCATACGTTTAGGTATGTACGATACCATACTTTGACGCCGAACTTCGAAGATTTGATCGGCAACTTTTAGACAATCGGAGGGCAGGTTGGAAACTGCTACTTTTTTAATAAATTATATCTTCGAATGAAGCGACTCATATAATTAAGATAGATATTCACTTTGCGAGTTCGTTTAATAATCATTAATTATAATTTTAAAACACGAAAGTAAAATATAATTAAACAATATGGCTTTAAGCGTTGGCAGTATTGCCCTTGAGCACGAGTTTTCTGTCAGAATATATAGAGTAGTTCCTGTAGAGTTGAAGTTTAATTTTCTATAATCCGCCAAAGTAGACAAATCTATGTGGTACAGCGTGTGGCTTGCGATATTCACCACCCAGTAGGCCAGCAATTAGCATCGGGAGCAATTCGAAATATTTTTTGTTCAATGGAGGAGTAAATCAAACATTTTAATGTCCAAAATTGAAGTTACCCTCATCGGATACGACATGTTGTGACCTGAGACGAATGGGGATAGCAAGATACCGTAACGGTGTATGTCATTGTAGGACAAAACTGACTAGATGCTACGCCATTATGACTTTACAGTACAGTAGGCGCCATTTTAAGTATTCGATATATTTTGGTCTAAAAAGTTCGCTATGGTTCCTTTCATACTAAGGAAGAGGGTAAAAACCTATGAGGTTTATTCTTGAGTTTTGGTCAAAAGCAACCAGCTGTTCATAGAATACTATACAGAGTTTTAAAAATACAACACGTCCGGACGGCGGAAAAGTCACAAAATATCATCTAGTGACTACTAAAAATACAGAGCTGAAAGAGTGTCTATGTGTACAGTTTGTTATCTTCTCAGACCAGGGTGCGTTTGGAACCCTCGTAGCTTTAGTTTTAAGATTATAATTATATAATTATACCGTAACCGATTATCACCATCATTTTTCTAAGTAAGTAATTTTTAACGTCAATAAGTGTACCTACAGTGTACCTATTTTGGATAAATGATATTGAGTATTGAGTACAGCAAAAATTGCTTTAATTGTATAGTTACAAACTATTTACAAAGTCTAATAAACAAAACCATTTATTTGCCAGAATGTACATAATGATGGAGATACAATAATGTTCATTATCATTCATCTAAATTAATAAATATTTAAGCAAGTAACGCTGCTATGTGACAATACCGCTATTCAAAATCTATTTTATTTACATCTGCTAAGTAGCGGTCAGGTTCTATCCTTGATGAAAAGGCAAATCAACAAACGATTCATCATAATTATTTTTAAACGGGCTGCCTCAAAGCACCGTTAGGTATAGGGTGGTAAACGCGCAATTATAATTCGTATTCGAGGCGTCGCGTCGTGACGCAATAATTCAAGCTCACGAATACAATTTGTACGTCAAGGGAAACGAATGAAGTGGGACGAGTGAATAATTTCTTCCCTTGACGTTGCTGTGTGGGTTGTTTGGGAAGACTATGTCACTGGAAGCTGTTCAATTATTCCAACACATTTTTTTGTACGACGACGACTACGATGAAAAGTTCAGCCTCATGCTGAACTTTTCATCGTCGTTGTCGTCAACCGATAGACATCCACTGCTGGACATTGGTCTCTTACAAGATCTTCCACCGGCCACAGTTTTACGCCGCCTGTTCTAGCGGCTCCCTGCGACTCCTTTAATGTCATCCGTCCACCGAGTGGGCGGTCTGCCAATGCGCTTTCCAGGATGGTAGTATTAATGCCGCCCAGGAGGCATTATTACTACCATTGCTTAAATCACTATTGTTTACATATTGTTAACAATTGCGTACAATGTCTAGAATTATAAATAATTATCCATATTTTAGGGACGTCAAAGTAAGTAACATAAAACTATCATTTTGAAGTAATACTGCAGTGACAATGGTAGTAACCCCCCGTAATGGATGCAAGTAAGCTAATTGGTTGACTAAAATTCTTCAACTAAACAGAGAGAGAAAAAATGCCTGACATAATAAGGTGTAATGGAACAAGGGTGAAAAGCGTTCCAAGGAAGTCATGAGTGTAGATATAAATTATATTAAATCCGTCGCTCGCATGGCGGAAAATTCACCTGTCTCTTGACGATTTGTTGATAAAATTGCTTGGAGGAGATTGGGATGACACGGCATTAACACCTATGCCGTGATTTTTACATAAAAAATTTAACACGTAGAAAGTAGAGATTTTATCTAAAATGTTCGTTTTATTTCAGCTTTTTATTAACAACCAGTCAGGGAGGTCGTCTTCGTTGTCAACCGATGGTCATCAACATAAATCTCTTGCAGGGACTTCCATGCATGCCGCGGTCTTGCGCCGCTTTGATTCTCAATTTAGCGGCTCAAATTAGATATATTGTGAAAAAAAAAGTATAAAGCATTACATCTAACGAAGTTAATAGTAAAACGATCACAGCTAAGTAGACTATACAAGTTTACGAGTAATAGTCAATAAACGTATAAAATGCCCGCGCATACGCACTTGGCCGGTATTTCAAAAAGTAATTTTATAATAAAAATTATTTATTTACACTTTCTTACGTATGTAAGCACAGTCCAAGGTCCAACTTGTAACTGAAGCCCGAGTTATTTTTAGCACTGTCGTGAAGATTTCTGCCTTGGGTAAAATGGCGATAGAATCAACCGCGTACAATTACATATTAAAGTTTGAAAAAAGCATTGAACATCACACCGGGCATTGGAATAAATAAAAAAAAAACAATGAATTTTAACTCCGCACTGAGAAGAAACCCAGTTGATTTAATTAAATAAATTAGACCTATAAATTTTTTATGCCGAAATTTTAATTATAGCTATCACACATCGCAACATCTGTCAGTCCTTCGTCAGGCAATTCATCCACGTCTACTATTCACAATAATCAGACAGCTTTTAACTTATTAATATAAAACTTTTAATTAAAACCCAACTCATTTAAAACTTTCGTGTTTTAATCAAAAGTTATTATTAGGAACAAAATTAACTGTTTATTAGTTAGTAAACTGTAACCTTGAATTTTTTTATCCATGTTCGGAATTAAACCATTTTTACCTGTATGTCACAAATAATATTGATTTGCATTATTACGCCATTTTTCAGCAATTCACCGTCACAGTGAACGAAAAAATTGGGATTAAACCTGCATTTGCGAGAGTTTTCCATAATAAGAGCGCCGATGAAGCGCCTAATTCAATCAGCGATATCTATTCAAAGATCCAATTTACGTAAGAGTGTCTAAGTCGGGGATCATTGATACCCTGAGTGAAGATAGCAATAGAGTGATTGATAGCTATGCCTCGGGATTGTTTTGTTATTGCTTCAAATAATACTGTCACCGGAAAAAAATGAATACCAGAATTTGAACTTGTATAGTAGGATTTGTATTCCAGGAACTAATTTGTCAGATAAGTTTGTGGTACTATATATTTCTGAAATAAAAATTTAGAAAATGTATAAAATTACACACAGAAATCTTTACAGTTAGTTTAGGTTATAAGGCTGTAAAATAACCACAGTTGGCCAATGAGCAAGAAGTTTAATTCGCTATAATACGCTATAGTAAAACTATAGATGGGTCAGGTTAAAAGGCTGAAAAATTTAACCACCCAGAAATATTAGACAACCCAGAAATTGCTGTTTATGAAATGTTTGAATTTCCCGGGAAATGTGTATAGTAAAGTTATTTTACACGTTTCTGTTCTCAAAGGTGTGCCAAATCTGGCAATCCGCAGTTAGACAGGACTATGGTCCCTTCCCATGAGAGAAGACCCGTGCTTAATGGCGATGGATAGAGAATCTCTAATTTTAATATCTTACAAATTCTTGTTACCTCAAGGAAATGTGTATAGTAAAATTATTTTCACAAGTTCCTGTTCTCAAAGGTGTGCCAAGTCTGGCAATCGGCAGTTAGACAGGAATATGGTCCCTTCCCATTTTGAGGGAAGACCCGTGCTTAGTAATGGCGATGGGTAGAGAATCTCTAATTTTAATATCCTGCAAATTCTTGTTATCTCGGCTCTACAAAGGTAAGTTCGTCTTTAGATGATTTGTCCCTCTTCTGTCACACAGCACTGATGCGATTTAAAGCATCGTTGCACTCTCGAGGTCTAGTCCCACTACTGGAGCGCGGCACAGCTTGGCTCGTAGCGGCAAGTATTCTTATTACAATTATATCGCAGTGCATCTCCGTGCCACATCACTTAAGTGGGCCTATATAGCTCCATACAAATTTATACAATGAATATTTGCCGCTTCATGCCGTGCCGCACCGTGCATCTGCAGTTGGGACTTTTATTCAATCGCAATTCCGATTGCGCTTCTAATTCATTAACAAAGTTTAGTGTAAGAGCAATGGAATGAGTTCTCATAAGAACTTAATTAAGCACCGACGTCTGAAATAATTTATTATTATAGTATTCACTTTGATGGGATTAATATTAATACAATATATTAATATTGAAAATCAAGGCCAGATAGCAGGAAAATTTAATAGTAGGAGCCCAAACACAATAAAAAGCTACCTCGCTTTCTCGCGGCTTTTCTGTCACAATGCCGCAGTTGATTTGATAGATAAGATAATAACGGGCTATGAGAAAATAAAAGCTCCTGCCTAGTGACTACTATGTAGATGACCAATACTGTATGGTCAAATGCTTAAAAAAAAATACGTTCGCAAATTTCGGGAACCCTGGGATACGTTACTTTCTTTTTAAATCTGAGAATTATTTAATAACCAAAGATTATTTTGCGCTATAGATATTTTTATATATTTGAGATCTGTAGAAAAAATAATTAGAGCTCGTAAAAAAAAATCTATCCGTCAAATTCAAAATAGAGTAAAGGCGACAGAATGTTCGAACAGCACGGTCAGGTTTTAAGAGTTTTTTTTTTTATTTTTTGCACTATTTAGCTGTATTTTTCGCTATAAATTGAAAGAATAAATGTCGTCACGTAATAGATTGCAATATCATATTTTGATCATCAATCCAGAATAATAACATTATAGGTTCAGAAAAGTGTATGTGCCTCGTGGTTCCCGTTGCCGTTGTTACCGATTTCAAGTAATACGTACCATGAGTACCATGAGATACGTTGCTAATTTCTTGGCAAGTTAGCAGCATATATTCAAATCTTTTAAAATCATGTTGTCACTATTTTTTGTGCTTTTTATCTGTAGGTGTAGTTGCTTAGAGCAAGTTTTCTTTATTTGCATTAATTAATGCATGTTCTGATACTAACATTTTTATTTCTGACAGTGAGTACAATTTAGAATCACATTCATCTTCTGTTATAAGGTCAGATCTACCTTCATCTACCTTCATAAGATTCTTCATACGATAATCTTGAAATTTAAGGATATGGCGGGGATTTTAATAAGGCCTTTATTCGATTACATAATATATAAACTATGAAAATGTCCCTCACACACTAATAATCGATGAAGTTTTCCCATCCCCTTCGATAAACAATTGAGAGGCTAACATCCACCCTGAATTATATACATTCGTTTCTTTCCATCAGTAACTAAAAATTCGATATTTACAGGGCTTACTGGACTTAAACCAAAACAAAAATAGCCAAAAAGATTTTAAAAAATCAGTTCTCTATTATAACTGAACAAAAGCTGCATTCAGGCATAGAGCTGTGATAAAGGGGGTTTACAGGTACTTCACAAAACACATTTGGATACAGTTTTAGATTATCTCTATTATTTTTCTATGGCTGGACGGTAGCTTATTGACCTGTAGACAGCATTTGTCTGCATTATTTTGGTAATTTTCAGGAAATTCAAAAGAAAAATGCCCGATATCGCTATTGCAATGAAGGTAAAACTATGGTTTATTCTATAAAATGGTAATAAGTTTATGTTTTGTGGTAAGCGAGTAAAAATTGCGAAACTCTCCGTCAATTCCAAAACAGTCATACGTTTTTTCTTATATATTTTTAGTTTTATTCTAAACTAAGTATGTCTTAGTCTACTCGGCAACGTACACTACGGTACCCGTAAGGGAGTATCGTTCTTTCGTAGAGTAATCGGCATCGTATCCTGTGGGACCCGTAAATTTTCTCGAAAATGGAAAATCATATATTTTTTTAATTATTTTTCCTTGAGTCCAGAAGTCATCATGAACCAAGAAAATGCATAAAACTAATGTTTTTTGTAAATTTTCGTTTTAAGGGTTATAAGGGTGGTATAGCTTTTGGAAACGATATAATCTCTGCCACAGGTGAGGTTTTACTATTTTCACGAGTTTGTAATTACTTTAACATCCATACGTATATCACGATTTCTACATAATTATAAAACCAGTCTGCATTTACAGGTAATTTTACCCTCATTTTGAGATACTTTTCAGTACATATTTTCGGCTACCAAGTTTGGAGGTTCGGAGTTATAAATAAAAGGAACGCTTAGGCTTACTTTTAAAACTATCTACTTGCCAGGGTAGTTTTACTTTTTAGAACGAAAAAAAACTGCAATTATTTCAACATTACCATCTTTAGAAATTTTAATTTTGCCAAAAACTTTCTTTTGCTGCCTCCATTCCACTAGTTCGTTACTTAAACTTACTTAGAAGATTGACTAAAATTTAGAGATTGGAAAGATGATTGTATCGATACTTGATTTTTTAAAATCTGAACTAGTATTAATTCATAATTGTGCAAGTCTGTTGTCCTGTTTAATTATTATATATTTTTTACATGCCTGTCTGTTTTTATATTTGAAACTCGGTACAGGGAAGTGTTGCATTTCGGTAAGAAGAAGAGCTACTTTTTAAACACTTTTTTTTGAAGTTGGTGAGTTTTGACAACCATGGTTAATATTAAGGTTATAAGAGCGTCGGGAATAATATTGTCAGCACCACGACGAAGTTTAATTTCAAAATTAAAGCAAGATAAGCGAATGCCCCAGCGAGCTAGACGTCCAGTAGGATTATTAAGATTGAGAAACCACTTGAGTGCGGAGTGATCAGCGCATACCGTGAATTTGAGACCATTGTCGATATAGCATCGCCAACATTCCAGAGCTACTAAGTCTGCAAGTGCCTCTCGTTCTATGATACTATAGTTCCGTTTCGGAGCCGTCAGTGCTCTACCCATACAAGCTATAGGATGTGTAAGGCCGTTAATAGTTTGGTTAACAACGCATCTATTCCGCAGTCGCTGGACTTCGAATGGTAGGTTGTCGAATGCAAGCTAAAATAGGAGCAGAATTTAAGCATTCCTTAAGTTTATTAAAAGATTCATCAGCTTCCTAAGACCAGATAAACGGTTTAGCTTTTCTACTTGTACACGTCAATCAGTTCAGTGGTCCTGCGATAGTACTGATGTTAGTAACAAATCTTCGGTACCAGGAAGCTGTACCTAGAAATCTTTTAACTTCCTTTTTATTAGTGGGAGTTGAAAAATTAAGGATCGCGTCGACTTTCCCAGGAGCAACTTGTAACCCTCATGCGTTTACAACATAACCTAAATATTTAAGTTCATTTCTAAAGAAAACTGATTTTGATAAAATTATAGCTAAGCTATTTGCAATTTTTTATAGACTTTCATTAGTAAGTAGTGAAATGTGAGTGTTAAAATCAGGTGAATAAATTATTATATCGTCTACGAAAACAAATACAGAGTTTTCGAACTCGGGACCGTAAAACAAAAGATCGACTTAGCGTTGCTGAGTGGCAGGAGCGTTCCTCAACCCGAAAAGCATGGTAACAAAACGGAAAGTACCCCGACCAGGAACATAGAATACAGTTTTGTCCTGATCCTCAGTTGCAATAGATATTTGCCAGAATGCTTTGGATAGGGTCGATACTTGACAAATATTTCACATTTTTAAGGTTGTCTAGTATTTCTGACACGTAGGGTAATTTATAAACATCTTTTCTAGTAACAGAGTTTAGTTTACGGCTATCGAGACAAAACCTAGCTTAACGTCTTTTTTAGGGGTCAGGAGGACTGGTGAGGACCAGGGACTCTCGCAAGATTCAACAACACATAACTTTGGCATTTCGTCCAATTCTTCACATAGAATACTTTCCTTATCTGGTGACATTCTATAGTAATAAAACAAAATGAGCCTTTATTGCAGTGCTAACAGTTTGACTTCAAATAAGGCACTTAGGGCTAATTTTTCAATCGTCAGATAAAGTTTGTCGGAGGAATAAATTTGACGTTTTTACAGGTTTTGTATTGAAAATCCGTCAAAGTGTTAAATTTATTCCTCCAATAAACTTTATCTGACAATTGAAAAATCGGCCCTTAAAAATATAATATATATAGATTTACTCTGCGTGTCCTTCGACATAGGCCTCCTCTAAATTATTCCATGCGTTTCTACTTTTGGCTAACCTTGTCCACATACTACCAATGAAGTTCTTTATATCATCCTCCCATCTTTTAAATTGTCTGCCTTTTCTTCGTTTTTTGTTCCTGGGGTACCACTCTCAAACTTTTTTAGTCCACTTCTCATCATTTTCTCTTACCATATGCCCTGCCCATTGCCATTTTTGTCGTTTACTACTCTTTCCACACTTTTAAAGTTTGCCTTTCCTTTAATATTTTTTAGCATTATTCTGTCTCGTAGGCTTACACCAAAAACACTTCTTTCCATAGAGTTTTGGTAGGTTTTTAATGTTGTGAGGTTTTTCTCTGTCAGCGCCCATGTTTGTGATCTTTGAGTTAGACATGGTAGGATGTCTGACTTATGGGTCACAAACAGGGGCGAGCATGTCATGTCATAGACATGGCATTCTGTAGTATCGTTTACATAAATAATCAATCGATATACATATTCTTTGAAGCAGTGACATGGAAATTAAAAATTTAGTAACTAATCCTGAACAATAATGCTGGATAGCACATAAGATAGTTTTATTAATACTCTACTAAGTTAAATACTAACTTTATATACCTATTGTTAAAACAGAAAAAAAAGTTTTGGGTAGACAATATAAAAATATTGTTTGCGACAAATGACAACTCTCATAAATAAATTTAAGTATCCAATACTCTCATGTTATCGATATAGATTTCACGGCTCTATTATTCAAACCCTTGCGCGATTGCAGATAAATTTTAAAATAGCATATTCAGTGCAGAATCCGAGAGACTATTAGGTCGTAATCTTGAAGATGATCTGATTGAAGGCCACAATAGATGCTTAAGTCGCGTAGTTTCATAGCTTTTTAATCTGTTGAAGAGGAAATAAAAATCGTTTTGGAAAATCATTCAAGTATTCATTCATTGTCAGTTAACCCTTAAGTAAGTATCTTCTAAATATTTTCTAAGATTATCTGGTAAAATTACCAGATAAACTATTGAAATTTTGAAATTTCGCACTATAGTTTTTATTTACTCTCTGGCGCAGTGTTGATTGTTGTTGTCTTTGTTGTCGTTTTCTTAACGTGCGGTTGGATTCCCGACAGGGACAATTTGGAAATTTATAATTTCTGAATTATCGCTGGTCTGGCCTGAGACTTTAGCCATGGCTAGTTGCTACCCTACCGGCAAAGACGTGCCGCAAAGCGATTTAGCGTTCCAGTACGAAGCCGGGTAGAAACCGATTAGGGGTACGGGTGTATGGGTTAAGTATAACAGCCATGCCCCTTGCCGGTTAGCCCGCGACTATCTTATACTGCATCACTTACCTTTAGGTGAGATCACAGTCAAGGGCTTACTTGTAGTGGATAAAAATAAATTACAAATTTTAATGACAAATTATGAAGCCCGGGAGATTACGGATTAAAAAAAACAAAACGCAGATCTCGGAAACGTACACTAAGCGTCTTTGGGATGAAAACTATCTTTGTAACTACCATGTTTTGCCCCAAAATCACCAGGCCGACAAACAGACTTTCACATTTACAATATTAGCATAGATAGTATAAATTCCAAAGCCAAAGTTAATCATAAAATATTAACATCAAAGTAAATGCCAACAAATTAATTGACAATGAAATAATCCAATATTTTGACTAAAGTAAATTGATTCGTGTAAATTGCTTTCAACGTCCAGCCATTTATAATTTGATAAAATTATTTTCTGATAATATATTTTTGCTACAAATATTTTAATGTAATAATAAAGTTAATTCTAATTATGTAGCTGTTGTATTTTTACTTCAAAGACATTCAAAAGGAGTCGGTCTCAAACAAAACTGTAATAAGTACGTAATTATGTTAACTTGAAAAGAAATCT
This sequence comes from Erebia palarica, assembly GCA_964035005.1. Lineage (NCBI taxonomy): Eukaryota > Metazoa > Arthropoda > Insecta > Lepidoptera > Nymphalidae > Erebia > Erebia palarica. The sequence goes on from OZ035989.1 coordinate 19,760,977, forward strand.
TTATATATTTTAAGGTGGAGTTTGGAAGTATTTCAACTGTGATTTAAACAATACTAATAATTACGTTAATTGTAATTTAAATGACGTTACTGTTGTATTTTTACTTCAAAGACATTTTCAAAGGAGTCCATCCTTAAAGCTGTGAAGTTACGTTTACTTGAAAAGAAGTCTTTATATCTTTTTAAAGTTTGGAAGTATTTGAACTGTGATTTAAACAGCTGCAATAGTATTATGGATACGTATTTGACACTAAGATTACGTACGTTGGCTGGCCACACAAAGGAAGTAATAAACATTAGGTAAAAAGAATAATGTACATGTACATTTTCTAATAAATATTCGGAAATTGATTAATTATTTTAAAAACAATATTGTACTTTGGCTTTTTTCAGGCCTCAGACATTCAAGTAGGAAATTAGTTAATTACTCATACGTCTTGGATTTTGAAACCTGGCTGAACTTAACCACTCGGATATAATAATATCCACTACATCCCATTAACGTCTCATTCTCATAAGAGAGAGAGGATTAGGGCTTAGACCCACCACGCTGCTCCAATGCGGGTGATATAACCAGGACCGACAGCTTAACTTGCTCTCCGAGGCACGGGGGTGAAATACCGCCAACTTCTCAACTCAGGAATTGATCTGAGAATTTCTAGTCCCAATATTTAATTATGGCTCGACCCGGGATTCGTACCCGGGACTTCGTCGGCCGCATTTGAATAAAAACATTGTTTGCGACAAATGACAACTCTCCTAATAAAGTTAAGGATCAAATACTCTCATGTTATCGATATAGATTTCTCGGCTCCATTATTCAAACCCTTGCGTGATTGCAGATAAATTTTAAAATAGCATACTCAGTGCAGAATCCGAGAGCAAACATATTAGGTCGTAATCTTGAAGATGATCCGATTGAATAGGCAACAATAGAGGCTAAAGTCGCGTAGTTTCATAGCTTTTTAATCTATTGAAGAGAAAATAAAAATTGCTTTGGAAAATCATTCAAGTATTCAATCATTGTCAGTTGACCTATAAGTAAGTATCTTTTAAATATTTTAACAGATAAACTATTAAAATTTTGTAATTTCGTACTCCACTACAGGCCATTAACGTCCCACTCTCATAGGAGAGAGAGAATTAGGGCTTAGACCCACCACGCTGCTCCCATGCGGGTGTTATAACCGGGACCGACAGCTTAACGTGCTCTCCGAGTCGCGGGGGTGAAATACCACCGACTTCCTAACTCAGGAATTAATCTGAGAATTTCTAATCCCAATACTTAATTATGGCTCGACCCGGGACTCGAACCTGGGACCTCGTCGGCCGCATTTGAACATGCTGGTAGTGGTTACACTAGACCAACGACTAGACTAGGCAGTTATCACAAAATGCTATAATTATCTGTTATGATAAAAAACGTAGGCTTACTAGTTTAAACGAAGACGAAGACGCTCCAGAAAATAAAAGAACAATTAAACTACGATTAGTACCGTACTAATGCCACGGTAATACCTTTTGTGAGACTAATCTAATAAAAACGTTGAGCGTAACGAGAATTATACAGAACCTTAATATCTCCAGTCATTCTCCGAGTCGATATATCACGGTTTAATGATCTGGAAGTGAATTATATAGACTTTGTGGTCGCATTGTCCTTATACTAAATTTATTTTTCGGTTGATTGGAACAAATCACCTATTTCTTTCTGATTCTGTTTACTTTGAGATTATATTTTTTTAAGGTTATCGTAAAAAAACCAGCCGCTTAGCAATCACACTTTTTTGGGGTTGGTTATTTATATAAAGGACCCAATAAACCTACATTATTTACAGATAGTTTTAAGTCACCGAGTTGATTGTATGGTATGTGTTTTAAGTTAACAAAATTGTTATTTTACTTCTTCTTTCAATTTAACAATCGGTATTCAAAAAGTGTACAGTAATGTAAATAGTGTGCAAGTGATGAAAATAGGCTGAAGATGATGATGATTTTTTCTGAAAATATTGTTGGATTGAGGAAATATTCCACATAAAATTTCTACAGCATCCAAACTGAGCCCAATGTAGTCAAGAACGGTTCGGCGAATGCAAAAGTAATAGACATTATATCAACATACTTACATACTTTCGCGTTAACAATGTTAATCTTACTTAATACTATAAATGCGAAAGTTTGGATGGATGTATGGATGTATGGATGTATGTTACTCAATCATGCCCCAACGACAGAATGGATCTGGCTGAAATTTGGCACAGAGATAGATTGTAGTCTGGAATAGCACATAGGCTACTTGTTATCCCGGAAAATTAAAGAGTTCCCACGGGAACCGTAAACCTCAAACCACGCAGACGAAGTCGCGGGCATTCGCTAGTAATACAATAACAATGTTAACAATGTCCATAGAGTATAATAAAATATCTTCCTCATTTTCACCTTCAAACATCACGTGGAAATATATAATTTCATACGTTCCCGGTTGGAGTGATTCAAGGTATATCGAGCCTCGTGGGCATAGTTAATTTTACTTCCTCAAAACAACTTCAAACCAAATCAACACTCTTGCGGTGAGTATGAATCGCTACATAATATTTTTATTAGTGCCGATTGCATCAACTCTGAGTAATATTTAACTCAGAAATAAAATTATTCTAAAGTAGTACACAGTTTTGCGGTTGAAACCGATCAGGGGTATGGGTTTAATAACTGTCATACCCCCGATAGGTTAGCCTTCTACCATGTTAGACTTAGACCATCATCACTTACCATCAGGTGAGATCGTAGTCAATTAGTCGCTAACTTGTAGTGGATAAAAAAGATAAAAAATAAAAATAAAGTTTCGTACTCGTCCGGGGTCTTTGCCACCTACCATTACCATATGCATACGTAGTATTATATTTCGCGTGTTCAAAGTCTTTAAAATTTTATTGGGGCCAAATTTCCGTACGTCGGCTTTTGGAAGGTAGGAATGCTGTCACTTATTATTCAAAAGAAGACTTTTTACCTACAGTATTAACTGTTCCCTATATGAATCTCTTTTTTCAACCCTTGTTTGTCTTGGGTTGTACAAAAAGTAGGTGTCACAATCCACGCAAAGCTGTTTAATAATGCAAAGGCTGTCAAAATCCTTGCATGTCTGTAGGGAGTCTCTAAACCGTTCACTTGTGTACATATTTTATCAGTTTTGTATCATACTAAATATACATAAATGCGAAAGTGTTGCTTGTCGAAAAAAGTTTTTTTTTTAATATGTAGGCTAGCCCTTGGCTGCAATCGGACTTGCTTGCAAGTGGTGATGCAGTCTAACGTGGAGCGCGCTTGCCTATAGAAGAAGTTTGTTCTTCATTCACAACGCAACAGAGCAACGGATCGACGTGATTCTTTGCGTAGGCATACTTGACGACCTATAAAGAGACAACATAGGCTACTTTTTATCTCGAAAAATTAAGCAGTCCCCGTGGGAGTTAAAACAAACTTATTCCACGCAGATTAAGTCGCGAGCATCAGCTGGTAAGAAATAATCATACATTTTCATGTTTTAGGATCGAAACTTATGGTTAGCACATTAAAGTAAAAGCACAGAATATATAATAGGTTGAGTTACTTCGATATTTTTGATAGATACAAACGTCTTGCATTAGTTCCTATATCAACTTGAGCAAAATAGAGCGGAGACGGTTGGTGTTTAGAAAACCAATTAGATTGAAGATAATAATATTATATAACATTAAAAATATATTATTTACTAGCTGATGCCCGCGATAAAAAGTGTAAAGTGCCTATGTGTTATTCCAGACTAAAATCTATCTCTGTGCTAAATTTCATCCAGATCCGTTCAGCCGTTCGGGCGTGATTGAGTAACAAACATTCATCCATACATCCATCCAAACTTTCGCATTTATAATATTATTATTACTATTCTTATTATAGATTCTGATTGGTTTGTTTAAAACATTTTCACCCACATCAGCTTTGATGGATTTAAAGCAGTGACTATGAAACATCTTTCAACAAAACGACACCTTACTAAATTTGTTTGGATTGAGGAAATAATTTATTAGCACAGACATAGTATTTTAATCACACATAACTACAATCATGGTCAATTTATTTTATGTGAATAACTTTTCTCGGTTAGAATGTATCATACAATAAAGTTGTCCCATAACGCAGGGGATAAATTGATTAGAGAAACTTATTATTGGATGGAAGTAACATGGGAGACGGTGAAATAAACTTTTATCTTATCCGATTCCATTGTTCCTACCTTTAACTTCTACCATTCTTACTGATACTGACTTTGATGCGGTAGGTAAGTATGGTAAGTGTTTAATAATTCTTGTTATTTCACACTGACATACGACATAATATTTTCACTTGCAATTGTTTCTGCATTATGACGTTTTTTGAAGTAAAAACTTCGTTAGCCACGTTGACCGCTTTGTAGTAGGGGAAAATCTTATGGGTTCGCGTCACCGACATGCTAATGTGAAAACTTCTTTAGCCGCGTTGAGTACTTTTTCGTAGGAGAAAATCTTGTGAGTTCGCGTCACCGACAAACGTAATAGCAGTATATCTGTAGCTTTACGTACTAAATAAATATTCTAATATTTTTAAGTTGAAAAATAATTAACATTTACAATAAATATATTTATTTAATATGATTGTATATTTATTGTTATTTCAGTAAATTAAGTTATTTTAAGTTAAGTTAGTTAGAAGATTTCAATTCTATCGGCAGTCCTAAACACTGCCATTTTTTTTTTTACGTTTTTGGTGATCATTCCATCAAATATTTATTGCTAAATTACACTGGACTAGATGATTCCCGCAACTTCGTCCGCGTGGACTAAGGTTTTTCTATTCCCGTAGGAACTCCTTAATTTTCCGGAATAAAAAGTATCACTGTACCAAATTTCATCAATATCGGTTGAATCGCCGTGAAAACGTATCAGACAGACAGACAGACACACCTTCGCATTTATAATATTATTATGGATTGTAATTTTCATGATTGATGAATCAATAGATAGATAGATAGATAAATACTTTATTGCACACATGAAAAATACAAGGTAAAGTTAACTATAAACTAGGTATGCAAAGGCGGCCTTATTGCTTACTGAGCAATCTCTACCAGGCAACCTTTGGTGAGAGGATCGAATAAGATGTGTAGGGTAGTGTGGCACAATAGAATACACGTTATTATTAAGTAAGTAAGTACAAAATATAAAATATAATAAACGTATTGTATATATACATTACATGTAAATAAAATACATAAATATAACAATCAAAATATTATGCATAAACATACACAAACTACACATATATATATATAAAAATTAAATACGCATAATAATACTTTTATCTTAATTAGTTATTACTAATGAAGATAAAAGTATGATTTATTTATTATGGCATGACTTGGTTAGGGAAATATTCTTTGAGACTATTTTTAAAAATAGGTAAGGATTTGGAGTCTCTAATATTTTTGGGTAGAGAATTCCATAACTGCACAGCATACACCGTGTACGATTTGCTGTAAAATTTTGTACAATGACTAGGAGTTTTGAGTTTATTATCCATGGTAGAACGCAGCTGCATATGACGATCAACAGCACCGAGAAAGTTGAAACGTTCTTTAAGATAGCTGGGAGTATGAGGAGCATATAGGATCGAGAATAGTAAAGAAAGAACATGAAAATTTCGACGCAACCTAATTGGAAGCCACTTGAGACGAGCACGATACGCACTAATGTGATCAAATTTCCTCAATCCATAGATGAATCGAATACACATGTTTTGTAAACGCTCAAGCTTGTTTAATAACTCCTCAGTGAAATCCGTGTAACTGCTATCGGCATAATCCAGTATAGGTAAAAGGAGTGTTTCAGCTAAGGTTATCTTAGTTTTGAATGGAAGGAGCAAAGAGGCGTCGGCTGACGTGGTTAACTTGCGGTCTCCAGGAGAAGGAGGAGTCAATAATCAAGCCGAGGTTTTTAACGGTGTCACTAAAGGGCAAAATCGTGTTATCCAGCACAATTGGTTCTATAAAAATTAACATCAGCCTTACGGGTTTGTGCTGGGTTGCCTATAATGATGACCTGTGATTTACTGGCGTTAATATTAAGGCCATACGACTTACTCCAAGAGCTTATTTTACATAAATCTGAATTAATTTTACTTATTCCAGCAGTAATTTGATCTACAGGTACAGAAGTATATATTTGCAGATCATCGGCGTAAAGGTGGAAGGAAGAGGAGAGGAAATTGGAAATTGTATTAATGAAAATAGCGAAGAGTAAAGGTGACAGGACACCCCCTTGAGGGATACCAGCCTGAACATAAGAAAAGGAAGAGGACTCATTGCCAACACGGACACATTGCCTACGATTCCATAAGTATGAATGAAACCAGCTGACTACTTCCTGCGATATATTATTAGACTTCAGAATGGCTAACATTAAATCAAAGTCAATGGTGTTGAAGGCATTACTGAAGTCCAACAGAACAATAATTGTAACGAGCTGGTTATCAAGCCCATATCGAATGTCGTCGCAGATCTTTGTGAGCGCAGTGACAGTGCTATGTCCTGGTCGAAAACTAATTAAGGAGGTTATTTTATGATAGGTAGATGCGAAGTTGAGAGGACACTATTCGTTCAGCGACTTTGGATAAAAAGGGCAATATGGAAATAGAACGAAAGTGAGAAGAAGACGAAGGATTAGCAGTTTTAGGGACGGGTATAACAAATGCTGATCGCCATACATTGGGAAAGATACTAGTTGACAAGGAGTAATTAAAAATATGACAAAGAATTGGGGTCACTTTTTCTAAAGCCAATAGCACCATTTTTCGGCTTATGCCATCACTCCCAATGTTAAAGCGTAAACTTAAAAACAACTCATTGTCTGTGACACCACCCTGTCACTCTGTGTTAAAGTGTGAAAAACAAAGACATTGTCTGTGACATTTGTCTCTGACAGGAGGTAAAAAAAAAATTTGTTCTTTTTTTTTTTTGCTTAACTTGTCTCTGATTTTGTAGCTAAGAAATTCATCTCTGTCCTTGTAAAATAATTTTAAAGAAAATATAAAATTATAGCGGTAAAAAAGTGGTTTCTAATTTAATAAATTGACCATCCAAACATAGTTTTGGTCCTTTTTCGAACCGGCTGTACGACAATTGCGTGTCACGGCGGTCGGTGGTGATAAGTAACCACGTGGGCGTGCACCGGCGAATTTGGGTACGGCGTACCTGATCAGGGTAAAAAGTGAGCAGCCGGGAGTACAAAATAAACAGATCCCCTGTAGCCATTGTCAGCAGCGGCGTCTGAGCAACCGGTCCGTGGCAGAGCAGGCGAGTGGCGCAACCAAAAGGGTTATCCGGCAGGCAGTCGGATTTAACCTAGTAGCGTGAGTGTGGTGAAGGTCGTGCAACCAGCTGTGAGTACATTTATCTTATTGTTAGGGGTGGTCAAAGTGAAGTGTTAAGTGAATTGACAGAGAGAATTTCTAGATCATAATTCCACTTGAAAATTACTTGGAACATTGAACTCTTCATACTTACTTCAAAATGGAACCTTTATTTAAAGTACAAAATAACTTGGTTAGCAATATGGAAAAGTCGCAAATAAACTTTAGAAAGTCTCCAAAGAGTCGCTTAACAGAGACTTACCTGGAAGCGAGATTAGATAGCTTAGAAAAACAGTGGAGCGTCTTCAATGATAACCATAACAAAATTGTTAGTTTATCTACTGGTGAACTTAAATCATATGAATACTTTTCTAGTGAATTGTATGAAAAGGTTGAAGAGTTATATTTGGACTTCAAATCTGAAATAAAACATAACTTGAGAAAGTTTAGTACTGTATCTAAAACTGATATTTCTTTGCAATGTACTGATAGTACTGAAAGTTCCTGTGTTAAGCTGCCGCATATAGCCATACCAAAATTTACAGGTAGCTATAATGAATAGTTAAGTTTTCGTGATTTATTTATTTCGCTAATTCATAAAAACCCCAAGTTAGATGACGTGCAAAAACTGCACTATTTAAAAACACATCTATCAGGGGAAGCTGAGCAATTGCTACGAAATATATCTATAACAGCTCAAAATTATCATTTGTGTTGGGAACAGCTAGAAAAAAGATACAATAATAAAAGATATTTAGCGGAGGGAATCTTAAAACGTTTTATGAGTCAAAGAAATATTACAGTTGAGTCTGCGGCCTCCTTAAAGGAACTTTTAGATACTAGCAGTGAATGTTTATGCGCACTAGATAATTTAGGAATTAAAACGGACTCGTGGGATGTAATAGTTATTTATATACTTTGTCTTAAATTAGATAATGAATCTCGCAAATTGTGGGAGGCAAGGGTGAGTGATTCTTCAGAAGAAATACCATCATTAAAATGTTTTAAAGAATTTTTGGAATTCAGATTTCATTCCTTAGAATTTCTAGACACTAAAGGGTCAAAAATCACTAAGAACCCCTCACCTAAGAATATGCATTTAATGAAAATGGTTGAATCTAAGGTGCAACCATCTTGTGTGTTTTGTCAGGATAACCATAAAATTTCAAACTGTAAAAAATTCTCACAAGAATCTGTAGAGGCACGTCGTGAGTTTGTCCAAGGTCACCGTCTTTGCTACAATTGTTTAAATAATAATCACACAGTCTTTTCTTGCCGGATACCCACGAGGTGCCAGATTTATAAGAAGCGTCACCACCGGTTATTGCACCCTGAAGGGAAGGGGCCTGGAGAGGAATCTAACCAGAATACACTCACGTCGGTGCAGACCAATGAACCAAAACCAAGTGGGTCTAATGTTGTTGCTTGTTGTACTAACCTTAGTAATCAGGTCTTGTTGGCAACAGCACTAGTAAAACTAGAGGCCAAGAATAAGTATAAAATCATCGTGAGAGCATTGTTAGACCAGGGGTCACAAGCGTCCTTTGTAACGGAGGCCACTGTACAGCTGCTTGGTTTGACGAAGATAGATCAGGAAAGTAATATTTTAGGATTAGGTAGTGACCAGCATAGATCAGTGGTATCTAAAGCTGTGGTGTTATTGAAATTACAGTCACTATATGATCCTTCCTTTTCTATAATAGTTAAGGCACATGTGTTGAATAAATTAACATCTTTGCTTCCAGAAAGGAATGTTATGTTTGTTCAAGAATGGAAAGAACTTGAGAAAATCAAATTAGCAGACCCCCAATTCCATACCCCTAATAAAATTGATTTACTATTAGGAGCAGAGGTGTATGGACACATTTTGAAGGATGGTATATTACGGGGTCCACCAGGGTATCCAATAGCTCAGAATACGAAGTTAGGGTGGATACTCTCAGGTGAAGTAGAAATAAAGGATATAAATAAAACACCATTGTATACATGTTGCACATCATTTATTCAGGAAGAAACAAATGCAACCAATTTATTAAAAAAATTTTGGGAATTGGAAGAAGAGTCCAATCAAAAACAGCGTAAACATCTCACAGAGGAAGAAAAACAATGTGAGGAGTTCTTTGCTAGAACTACAACTAGAGACGACTCAGGCCGATATGTTGTGAGGTTACCGTTCCGATCTGATGATCCAGCTTGCCAACATGGTAACTCTAAGGAACTTGCTCTTCGAAGATTTAAAACACTTGAAAAGAAACTGGAAAGAGATAAGAATCTACAAAATGAATATGGTAAGGTTATTCAAGAATATTTAAACTTAGGTCATTTGGAGGTTGTACCTGATAGCGAAGAGGGCAAGCCTGGAGCAGTCTATCTTCCACACCATGCTGTTGTGCGAGAAGCAAAGGACACGACACGTGTTCGAGTGGTGTTCGACGCGTCGTGCGTTGATAAAAATGGGGCGTCACTAAATAACGACTTGATGATAGGCCCTACCTTGCAAGCCGATTTGCGCACTTTAATCATGCGATGGCGCCAGAATCCTATCTGCCTGGTAGCTGACATTGAGAAAATGTACAGGCAAGTTAACATGTCCCGTAAAGATATAGATTTCCAACGTGTACTGTGGCGAGATCCAGCAAATCCTGGAGCTGAAATAAAAAGTTATAGATTATTGACAGTCACATTCGGAACGGCATCAGCACCTTACCTGGCTGTTAAGGTATTGCAGCAAACTGCTAATGATGAAGGAAAAAAATCTCCAGCAGCATCTGAAAGGATAATCAATGATTTTTATATGGATGATTTATTGTCAGGGTGTCAGACAATTGAAGAAGGAAAACAGATTCATAAAGAAATTAATGAAATATTAAGGAAAGGAGGGTTTATGTTAAAAAAGTGGTCAAGTAACAATGAAGAATTGTTAAACGAAATAAAGGAAGGAAGCAAAACAAAGGAGAAAGACAATTTGGAAATTAAAACTGATAAAATATTAAAAATTTTAGGTCTTACCTGGGACAGAGCATCTGATGGGTTCCAGTATGTGGTGCAGCTACCGACATCTTCTGGACCTGTAACTAAAAGAAAGGTTATTTCAGAAATTGCAAAACTTTATGATCCCCTTGGTTGGCTAGCACCATCGATAATCATAGCTAAAATATTCATTCAAAAGATCTGGTTAAGTGGCATTGAATGGGATCAAGAGTTATCACCAACACTTTTAAAAGAATGGAATAGTTACCGGGAAGAACTCACCGAACTGATGAAGTTTAAAGTTCCAAGATGGACTCATACAAGCGATAGTGATGTGTGCGTGCAGCTGCATGGTTTCAGTGATGCTTCAACCCAAGTTTATGCTGCAGTCATATATATCCGAATAGTAGATGCACAAGGCATTGTGCACGTGTCCTTGGTAACATCAAAAACAAAGGTAGCTCCTGTCAAACAGGTGTCTTTTCCCAGACTAGAGCTCTGTGGAGCTGTTATTCTTTCAAGGCTGTTAAAGGAAGTATCTGAGGTGTTACAAGTCCCAAAGAAAAATATTAGAGCATGGACGGATTCAACAGTAGTGCTTGCTTGGTTAAGCAGCCATCCTGGAAGGTGGAAAACCTTTATAGCTAACCGAGTATCCGAAATCATAACCGAATTTGATAGAACCCATTGGTCACATGTACAATCAAAGGACAACCCAGCGGATTGTGCATCAAGGGGAGTCAAGCCTGCTGAACTATCAGAATTAAAGCTGTGGAAGGACGGTCCGGGGTGGCTAAAACAAGGCAATATTAAATTAAACAAGAATGAATCCTATGAAACAGAATTAGAGGAGAAATCTAAAAAGGTTTACCACACAGCTGTTAATGAAAAGGAAGAAGATATATTTTTAAGATTTTCTACCCTACGAAGACTTGTAAGAGTCACAGCATTCTGTAGAAGAATGCTGCCTGTTAAAAATCGAAATAAACCTAGTTGGTTAAGCGCAGAAGAAATTAAAGAAGCGTTCTTAGCCTGTGTAAAAAGATATCAAAATGAATATTTCAAGAAGGAGATTGAAGATTTGTCTAAAAAGAAAATAATAGCAAAGAAAAGCAAACTTACTTCTCTTAATCCGTATATAGATGAAGCTGGAGTTTTACGAGTCGGTGGCCGATTAGAAAAGGCTGAAATCAGTGAAAATATGAAACATCCTATTATTCTACCAGCAAAATCTCATCTTACTGATCTTGTTATTGCCGATGCACACGAAAGGCTGTTGCATGGTGGAATTCAGTTAATGGTAAACTACTTAAGATCCAAATATTGGATACTAGACGTTAAGAACAGGGTTAAGTTCTATGTAAAAAAATGTGTTAGCTGTGTTCGTTACGCAGCACAACGAAGAGAACAGCTCATGGGAAAGTTACCTAAAGCAAGAGTAACTGTACACCGACCGTTTCTTCAAAGTGGAGTGGATTATGCCGGCCCCATCAGTATTAGAACCTCCAAGGGTAGAGGCCATAAGTCCTACAAGGGATATATTTGTTTATTTGTTTATTTATTTGTATGGCAACTCGTGCTGTGCACTTGGAAGCGGTGACAGATTTGACCAGTCAAGGCTTTTTAGCTGCATTTAAGCGTTTTGTAGCTAGGCGCGGGCACTGTGCTGACCTGTATAGTGACAATGGTACTAACTTTGTTGGAGCCTCGAGGGAGCTAAAGGTTTTATTTACAGAAGAAAGGTCTAGTGTTGCCATTGAAATTGCAGACTGGTTAGGTACTAATGGAACAAATTGGCATTTTATTCCACCGGTTTCACCAAATTTTGGCGGACTGTGGGAGGCTGGAGTCCGGTCCACCAAACATCATCTTAAAAGAGTAATTGGTGAAACCACATTAACTTATGAGGAAATTAACACTCTGCTGTCTCAAATAGAGGCATGTTTAAATTCGAGACCCATGTACCAGCTAAGTAATAACCCGGAAGATCCAAGTGCTTTGACTCTAGGACACTTTCTAATAGGTAAACCCCTAGTTCTGGTGCCAGACTCAAATTTTGAGAATTCTAATGTTAGTAGCCTCACCCGATGGCATCTAACCCAAAAAATGCTACAACATTTTTGACGAAGATGGTCCCAAGAATATTTGACACAGCTTCAGCATCGATATAAATGGAAAAATGCAACAGAGGAACCAAAGGTGGGAGATGTGGTTTTATTAAGGGAAGATAATCTTCCTCCATCGCGTTGGATTTATGGTATCAATCAAAAAACATCCGGGTCTGGACAACCTCACTCGTGTAGTTACTTTACGTTGCAAGAATAGTGAAATTAAAAGACCTATAACAAAAATTATTGTTTTGCCTGTTTCTACTTAAGTTCATGTATGTATCTATCAATCTATATTAAAGAAGAAGAAAGAAAGAAAGAAAAGAAATTTATTTCCAAATTGATATTCCCAAATTTCCAAATTTATTTCCAAATTTGAAATTGATAATCGTTTCGTATAATATATTAGATATATAACAAATCTGTTATTTTGTTTTTTAATATTTGCAAGTTTGTTGTTTGTTTAGTATATTTAACAAGGTTGGAACTTATAATCTTGTTTGTCTTTAGCGAGATTGTGTTGAACATAATTTAACTTTCATACTTTGAATTAATGTTATTGTTATGGACAAATTATGTCGAAGTACATAAATTAGCCATAATTTCTCCATGGCGGTCGGTATGTTAAAGCGTAAACTTAAAAACAACTCATTGTCTGTGACACCACCCTGTCACTCTGTGTTAAAGTGTGAAAAACAAAGACATTGTCTGTGACATTTGTCTCTGACAGGAGGTAAAAGAAAAATTTGTTCTTTTTTTTTTTTTGCTTAACTTGTCTCTGATTTTGTAGCTAAGAAATTCATCTCTGTCCTTGTAAAATAATTTTAAAGAAAATATAAAATTATAGCGGTAAAAAAGTGGTTTCTAATTTAATAAATTGACCATCGAAACACCCAATTGCATCGGATTTAATTGCTAGGATATGTTTTTCAACTTCATTCAACGTAACTGATTTAAACTTAAAAGGAGGGAAATAATGTCTAGCCGATTCACCGATACAGGCTAAGGTGTTAAGCTTTAGTTAGGCTGTCCATCAGAGTAACTGTAGAGAAGTGAATATTAAGATGATTCAAGTTGACATTCTTAATGGCTTGATTTCGTTGCTTGCCAATATCTAGCGAAGCCAGAAACTTCCATGTTTTTACAGGATTGCCATTGTCTATGGAGTCATGTATATAATTGCGCTGCGCATCTCTACAAAGTTTACTACAACGGTTCCGAAGTTTTTTGTATTTAATGAGATTCTCATCGGTAGGGTTTAATTTAAATTTAGCTTTAGCTGAGTTGCGTTTAGCCATGACAACTTTTATATCTTTAGTCAGCCAGGGAGCAAGCAAGTGTTTCAGCTTAATTGGCCGTAAAGATGCACGTCAAACAATTCGGTTAGCATTGAGTTAAATAAATTTACTTTATCGTCCACAGTAGATGCAGTATAGATAGCGTCCCAGTCTATGTTATGAAGATCATGTAGAAATTTATCATTGTTAAAGCTCTTAAAGCTGCGTCGCATGACGATAGTCGGCTTCGCCTTTGGAGGACGTATTTTATATGAGACATAAATCAGATCGTGGTATGAAAACGCTTCAGCTGGAAATTGACCATGTAAATTGACATGTTCTGAAGAGGAGACCAATATCAAATCCAACCGAGAAGGTGCGCAGTTCGGGAAGAAGTTTGTAGCCGAGGAAGGGAGCATCAGCAGGTTGGAACTATTTACGATGTCAGATAAACGTTTTGCACGCGCATCTCCTTTGAGGAGGCACGTGTTAAAGTCACCCATAATTATTGTATGGTCAACTGTGGGATCATATTGTTGAAGCAAAGTTTCAAACGATTGGAAATAATTTATATGGAGAGAAGGACTGTAGTATACACCAAGGAGTAGTTTCAGTTGACCAAACAAAACTTCAATAAAAATGTATTCAGCAGATTCGGAGTACATGCTGGGTGACTTGTCCAGAATAGTAAATGGAATATGGCTACGAAGACATATAGCCACACCCCCTCCCCCCTTACCCGTGCGACCATTCCGTATCAAGTGGAAACCATTAATGGAATTGGAGGATGAAGGCAAACAAGGTTTAAGAAATGTCTCAGAGACTAGGATAGCATGGATGTTATTGTTATTTTCAAAAGAGGCAAGGAGATCAGTAAAATGAGAGGGGACGCTCTGAGCGTTAATATGAATAGCGTTAAAGTTTTTAGGAAACAATGACAGAGTAGAGCCAAGTTGAGAGTGGTTTTAATGTAGGTTTTATTCAATACTCTTTAATATTATTATTTTCATCCTAATATTATAATGATTCCCCGGATTTATTGCGAGGTGTAGTAGTGGATTTTCTATCCCTGAAATAATTTTTGAATTGTTTTCTATTCTTTTTCGATTCGATTGATGTAGGCAGATGCAAACGTAGCTGGACGAATGCATTTGGCATGCATTGGTTTGTATATATAGACTTATATTCGGATATTCGTGATGGCTGTATTTTTTTGTAGGTTGTGGAGTTTGGTAAGAGAATTTAATTTAAAACATCAAATTTTCTGTATTTCACTACTTGTAGCATTGTTATAATTTTTTGCGATAGTTATTTATTCCATATAGATCATAAGGTTTTGGTATTCCATTAATTAAATTCAAATCCCATCAAAAACATAAATGTAAAATGAGAGCCAAGTTCAAAATTGTGATATATATGCCTTGGTTGTTGACTGCAGCGACAAAAGAAGTGAGATCTAAATGGGTGCCAAGTTCAATGGTCAGTCCTGCAATTTATTTATCCCATGAAAAACATAAATGTGAAATGAGAGCCAAATTCAAAATTGTGATATATATGCCTTGGTTGTTGACTTCAGCGACAAAAGAAGTGAGATCTAAATGGGTGCCAAGTTCAATGGTCAGTCCTGAAATTTATTTATAACAACATATAATATTTTATAACAACTTAAAATATCATTTCTTCTTATAACTTAGTATAAAATGTTGAAGACTAAGGCTTTGGCTTGGCTAGTTTTCATATACGAATTATAGCGTTCACAAGTTGTAAAGCTGTAAGTTCTTATTTTATTCTTCCGAAAATTTGGCTTGCTGGTAGAAACTGTACTTTTAGGTACCTACTTAATAATAATTCGTATATGGAAACTAGCCAAGCCAAAGCCTTAGTCTTCAACATTTTATACTAAGTTATAAGAAGAAATGATATTTTAAGTTCTTATAAAATATTATATGTTGTTATAAATAAATGTCAGGACTGACCATTGAACTTTGCACCCATTTAGATCTCACTTCTTTTGTCGCTGAAGTCAACAACCAAGGCATATATATCACAATTTTGAATTTGACTCTCATTTCACATTTATGTTTTTGATGGGTTATATAAATTGCAGGACTGACCATTGAACTTGGCACCCATTTTTATCTCACTTCTTTTGTCGCTGAAGTCAACAACCAAGGCATATATATCACAATTTTGAACTTGGCTCTCATTTTACATTTATGTTCTTGATGGGATATCATTACTTTTTGTACAGAAATTATTGAACTCAATCTCAAACTCAAAACATATTTATTCAAAATATGTACCTGCAAAGTACACCTTCTGAACGTCATGCTTACAGAGCATAAGACGTGATGGTGATAATTAACTACGATATCTTATAACTAAAGCTACGAGGGTTCCAAACGTGCCCTGGTCTGAGAAGAGCCCGCAATAAACTCCGCTTTTTTTTATTATCACCATCTCACAAATATTTGAAATTATATATATGTACTTATAATATAACATTACATAATCAGCCGCTGTAACAATTCATACCCATGCCTTGCTATCATTCAAATAATCCTTTACACTGTAATCAGTACAGCCCATTAACGTCCCACTGCTGGGCACAGGCCTCCACTCTCATGGGAGAGAGGGAATTAGAGCTTAGACCCACCACGCTGCTCCAATGCGGGTTGGCGGGCTTTAACGACTATTATCATGTTAGTGATAAGAGCCGGGACCGACGGCTTAACGTGCTCTCCGAGGCACGGGGTGAAACACCGCCAACTTCCTAACTCCGGGCTAGTACTGGGAATTTCTGATCCGAAAAACCCGATACTTAATTATGGCCCGACCCGGGACTCGAACCCGGGACCTCGTCGGCCGCAGTCAAACATGCTAACCACTAGACCAACGAGGCAGTTAGTTAGTAGTTATTACACTGTAATAGGACTTTTCTATTAGTTTAGTTTACGTTTTACATTAGTAGGTACTTATTATTCGGTGTAAGGTCAGTGTGTCACCCACCAGTAATTCTATTGTACGACTCATTGTACAAGATCATTAAAGACGAGAATTCTCAAGAAAAATATATAGTATACCTAGAGTTACACTGACATTGACAGATTACATCTATGGTCAGACTACCTCTACAGCACATTTCTACATCTCATCAATTTTGATTGCAAAAGTTCAAAATCAAAAGTTTTTTGTGAAACATTGAAAACAAGCACGGTAAACAGTCGATATCACTAAAACCACTATAAACAATGAATACAAATCACAATGACTGACAGCTTGAACTGACGACTTCAAATACGTTTCTTCTTCTTTTCTGTCAATGACGTTTCGTTGCACAAAATGTATGAATACGAAGGTAAGGTTTTAATGCAACTATATTATTATTCATTATTATTTACATTAAAATAATAATTATGTGTCATTTTCAATAGTTAAGGAGTTACTACCACCGCTTAAAGCAGTATTGTTTCAAAATAACGGTTGAATGTCACGTACTTTGACGTCCTTAAAATAATGATTATAACACTACAACATAAACGTCAACAATATTAAAATAATACGGCTTTAAGCAATGGTAGTATGCCCCGTGTCAGAGTTTTGATCTATACCTAGGTAGATCATAAAAATGACGGTTTTTGTACGTTTATATCTAAATAACCATTTGAGGTGTGCTTATGAAATTTGGAGCACATATGTATCTCACGGGTCTCAATATATGCGCCAAATTTGACATGTTTAAGTGAAATAGTTTTTGAGTTATGAGGGGTTCAAAAGTGGCTCCAAATGGTTCGTGTAATATTACACACGGTGCTGCTCGCCAGTTTTTTTGAACTTTGGCTGGACACGCTTCCGCGTGTCTTGATTATGAATGCAGTGGCAATTAGTTCTTAAAAAAATTTGGACCTACCTGGTCAAATTAGTTGTCAACAAACCATAATACCATTTATCAACATATTATAAATGACTCTTTATTATTATTTTTGTAATCAACTCTGAACTAATTAAAATCTAAATTAAAAACTAAACATTAAAAATATCATCTATGCCGCTGCAATAAAGCAATGTGCCCAGAACACTGGCTGTGTTACCCCGCTGAATAGCCAAACTTATATGTTGGCCGAGGTAACTGCCCTACCCTCCGGTCACCTGTGGACTCTGTGACACGAAAAGATAGATCCTTAAAAAAGGATCATCAGGAAGCATCTTCGCCCCACGACCCCATGGTTTCAACACCAAAAGGTACAAAAATGAAATTATTTTCTATAATTTCATATTTGCGCCTCTTGGCTCTTTCTGCATTAGTGGCCGCCGACCCCGTCACGAAGGTCGCCTGCAAGTCGCCCGCATAAAGGAATCAATATCTAGTTTTAAAAAAAATGACTCATCTGGCATTTTATTTTTAAATTTTTTTATAGAGAACATATCAAAATAATGTACATATCTGTAACAATTTGAATATACTGGTTTGTCATTTAACAAGCTTTTAATATATTGTATTTTTACAAGCTGAGTTGGTATAAAGTAACCGTACGTGCCTGTTGGTACATCCTATCTCTTATATTATATATAAAATTCTCGTGTCACAATGTTAGTTACCATACTCGTTCGAAACGGCTTGACCGATTTGTATGAAATTTTATATGCATATTCAGTAGGTCTGAGAATGGGCTACTATTTATTTTTCATACCCCTAAAACACCTCAATCTACGCGGACGGACATCAGCTAGTATTCTATAAAAATACCTGACTGAATTTGTTGTGGGCTTTTCCAAATCAGGGTGCATTTGGAACCTCTGTACCTTTAATTTTGAGATAACACTAGTAAGTAAATAAAAACACTTTATTACACACACACAAATAAAAGAGCAGATGTAACACGAATCATGACAAAATTTACAACTTGTTACGGTGTAAAAGGGACCACTAGGACACTACCATTATAATATTGCCTGTAGTTTTTTACTATTCGAGAATTTTCCTATGCATGTATTTTGACACACTTCAATGGCGTTTCATTACAACCTGCATCCGATTCTTTATTAGTTTTATAAATATGACCTTTTACCCTTATTATATTGTGGCGCTTTTTATAGTATATTTTAATGAAGTACACTTATTGAAAACTAGACGATGCCCGCGACTTCGTCCGTGTAGATTAAGATTTTTATTTCCCGTGGGAACTCTTTAATTTTCCGGGCTAAAAAGTAGCCTATGTCTTTTCCCAGGATACAACCTTTTCCTGTACCAAATTTCATCAAAATCGGTTGAAAAGATGGGCCGTGAAAGCGTAGCAGACAGACAGTAACACTTTCGCATATAAAATATTAGAATAGATAATACAATAGAATTTAATGCTAGCTAGCCTTACCTAATTACTATACAAATCATGCCCGCGTGGAGTGGTGGCAAGAATGCTGGCTGCATTTCCGCGCTGGACAGCCACGCTGATCCTTTGCACAATAAATGAGCCTTCTGTCACCAGATGAGGCGCTTTTTGTTTCCAGTATCTTAATATACCTAATAATAACAATAAGGCAACTCCAATAGTAAAATCTGTCTAACCGCAATCCTAAATTGCTGAGGCACACTCATATAACTACATTACGCCATTTCGACAAAGGATATAACCATCCCAAGCCTCACTAAACACTAATTTTATCAATACTTCGATTACTATCAAAGCGTACCATTCCAGCCGATCGCTTATTGGATTTACTATTGGGATGTCTGTTGTCTCGAGAGCAATCATTATAGCTTGTCATGCGATTTCCAGTCTTATTACTTTTGAATTTTGCTTTCTGAAGTAAGTGTATTTTACGCTGCCTTATATGTTATATTTTAAAAAGATAAAAGTAAGTAGAGGAACTAAGCTCAAGTTTATGGATCTAGTTTGGTCTTGCACCTTATGTCGTAGGCAATACAAAACATATATATAAATGTTAAATTCCTGGAAAGGTTTGAGACAGACTTACTATCGCAATAGGCAAGCAAAAGGTAATCTTATTTTTTTGCTAAATTTATGCTAACTTTGAAAGTAGACATAATGTCCCACGTTAAGATTTACTTAGTTAAAACTCGTAAAGTTATGAAAATTCACCAGGAGTAAAGGTAAACTTTGAACGGTTTAGTAATGAAATTCCTTTAAAACGATACTTTAAGTCAAGTTTTTTCAATATTACATAAAGTCTGAATAGAAAAATAAAAAATAAACCTGCTTTATGATCACACATTTCATTTACATTTTTCATTGTACCAATACTAAAAAAATGTTCCAATATGGAAATAATGGAACTAACTTTTAGCGAAGTTTTAAATTTTTTGGTTTTGCTTTCCAGTTGTTTATGTTTAAGATATGATTTAAGTTATAAATAAAAAATATTATTTTCGTTTTTAATAGATTAAAATTATTTCCGAGTCGTCAGGTATTATCATCATCTCTGGCCCCAAAATATACTAATTTTATCGACATTTCGGTTGCTATCAAGACTCACAATTCCATTCAGTCGTTATTGGATTTACTGTTGGGAAAATTGTGTATTATCTTATGATCTATCATACTCTGTCACGCCATTCTCGACCTTGAGCTCTTTTGATATGGCTTTCTGGAGTAGGTATTTTATCTTTCAGTCCCGTTCATTTAGTAGCGGTGAAGCTATGAAGGCTAGATGGTGAATAAAGGTTAATATCTCAAGTAATGGCATCGTAATCTATATTGGTAAAGGCCAAAAGAACTTTAAGCATAATTGTTTTATTATATGAAAGCTAAACATTATAATTATAATGATTGAAACCTTGGTCATGAGGCGAAGATGCTAGATTCTTTTTTAAGGATCCACAGGTGACCGGAGGACTGGCAGTTACCTCGACCAACATATAAGTTTGGCTATTCAGAGGGGTAACGCAGCGAGAGTTCTACCTCATTGCAGCGGTTTGGATAGTTTAAATGTTTAGTTATTTTAGTTTTAATTATATGAAAAGTTTTTATAAAAAAATTCGGTCTTTAACTATGGTGACATGCGTTTCTCATACTAAACTCGCATCGTTTCTATATGCATTGTACTCAATCATGCCCTCTTGACAAAGTGATTGTGGCTGCTGGGATGATAAATGAGCATTCTTCAGTCATCGCTGGCCTTCTCGTTTCTGACTTACACCACCTCCCGAGCGGTACTTCAAGGCTTTGCGGACGTGATTTTAAGGGAGCATTGTAACAGCTTTCAGGGTCACCATAATCATAACTAAATCTGTACATTGACGTATCCTCTGGGATTTTCATGCACTTGGATTTATAAGACCTACTAAAAAACGCTCAAACAACCCTTAATTTCTGGAGGTATGGCAAAAAAAACCTAAAAAATCGCATTTGCGCAGTTAAATACTTTGTTTAAAAACTCTCATTTAAAAGCTGTGTCGATAAAACGAACAAACTTTTTTGATTGTGGATCATGATGTTTAATGGATGCCTTCCACTGCATTAATGTTCAGGATGAGGTAAGATGAGCTAATTTTTTTGAGCTGTGAGTCAACTGCCACACGAAGACTCAAACTCACGTGTGCTCATGGTATTAGGCAGGTGTTTGCAGCAGAAATATTCGGTATTTCTGCTCACTATTCAAAAAAATACGCTTGTTTGGCCTCACACTAAAAAACTGTAACGAACTTGATATTTTAGTCAAGAAAATTAATACAACTCCAAACGAATTTTGTACTTACGCCACATATGATTGTGCTCAATTTTGCATGCACAATTGTGATAACACTAAAAGTGCGGTCTGGCCTACAGATAACGTACAGTAATTAGGGAATCTTACCACAGCTAGCTGCGGTCGCCTTAAATTAGGGTTATATTTAGCCTGCTGTTTCATAAACCAACTGTTTTAATCAATGTTAACTTTGATCCCTCAGAGCTTAAATGTCAAATACTTTAATCTGTTTACAATTTTTGTCTGAGACATAACCAGTCATAATATTAAGATTCCAATTTATCGAACTGATCACGACAAATAATCCTTAAAAGTCAGATAAAATAATGTCCATACCTACTGTATACGTATTTACCTATTGCGCAATAAGAATATTAGACGTTTAGAACATAGATAGGCGTAAATAACATTTTAGTTTCTCAATAGTTTGAAAAAACCTTAAAGAAATCCAATTGAATGATCAAAAAGATTTTTCCTACTTCTTATAAATACAAGCAAAATTAAATTAATTTAGCCAGAGAAAAAATTATGTAAATGAAAAGCCTAAAACTCAAAACGGAAATATGGAATTTCTTGAAAAAGAATCTACTTCTATAATAATATTATAAATGCGAAAGTTTCGATGGATGGATGGATGCACAGGATGGATACACAGGATGGATGAATGATTGTTAGTTTCTCAATCACGCCAGAACGGCTGAACGAATCTGAATGAAATTTGGCACAGAACACATAGGATACTTTTTTTCCCGGAAAATTAAAGTTCCCGCAGGAACCAAATGACCTCAATCCACGCGGATGAAGTCGCGTATGATAGATTATTGGAAAATTAAAGAACTCTATTTTGTGATTCATGAGGAATAATTAAATATTACAGTGGGTAAACACTGAATTTTGTATAAGGTAAACATTATTTGTTATTAAAGTGTGGCAACACTTGTATTCTCACTTGATATGTTGGTAATATCCATAGGTTATATTTGTGAAACTAAATATTTATGTTTATTCAGAAAAAGAGTGTAGATATTATTAAAATAAATAATTAATAATTTAGCAACACGGTGTTGATAGATAAGCTTCAAATAAAAAATGTAATTTAGAAATAGGTTAATTGACTATCATAGCGTTTTAAGAGTTAATTGTAAAATAGTTACTTAATTAAATTATAATTCTGTTTTAAATGTAGAGAAATATTTGATAATTATTATTGTGATAAATGATTAGTCATAACTGTATTTTGAGTAATGATTTACTGTAATTAAGAATTTATGTATATCCATTGATACTTCCTTTTGATTCTTAGATTGGACTTTGGTGTATTTTTCAACTTCTAGCTAAAACTAAATGGTGTATTAACTTGAAAATGCTTTTAATAATTAAGAGTTAAGTATTTTAATTAGTGATTGGAAATATATATTCGTTGTTAATTCCGTTATACAGTTTGTTATAAACAAAATGCTGTTACGTTGTCAAACTTGGAATACGAAAGAGGTGTGGGTATATGGGGGGGAATCTTAACCTATAAAACCCACTGTTCTTATGGGATAGGAGAGTTTTTGTCTACGAGCCACCTAGAGTAAAGATAAGTATTCTTGCTGTAACTCTTTATATTTAATTGTTGTATTTATTGGTATATGTGTACTAATTCCTGTGTGAAAATATAATCTAAATTGTGTAAATATTTTGTATTCATTTTGAACTAATGCTTTGAATCTTTCAATAATATAAAAGTGTTAAATTTTGTATTTCGTATAATTTCTTTTCCGTTACTACTTTTGCTTTGAAATAGGTTAATTATTTACTCTTGAATATAATACCATAATGCTAAATTTTTAGTATACAGTTTTATTCTTTTGCCTAAAAAGTTGTGCTTTTAAATAGGAAGGGACTCTATAAAATCAGTTTTCTACCTACATTTTTGGTTTAAAAACTTATAAAGGTATACACAACTAAGTACATAGTATTATAATTTCTGCATAGTAATAGATAGCTACTTGTTAAATTCAAGCTCTACCCTCAATATAATTTAATACGTGCATCAGCTAGTAAGAAATAAAAACGGAACTTCTACAAAAACTTAAAGCTCATTTTCTCCCTTCAGACTTGTAATAAGATGAAAATAATCTTCAATGCATTAAAAAAATATAGCAACAAGCTCAGATACCTCAACCAACCTATACCAAAATTAAGCACCCCAATATATCCATCAAGTGAGCTCATATATTCATGTATCGGTACTATTAACGTGCAGGACCGAACTGGTTCGCCTCATCATTCAGTCTAATGGGACGCGATTTATCCGCTCTTGGGTCCCTTGTGTGACCTTAAAGGGTTTCGATATCCATTGATTTTTAGTTACGATGAATGTTGGTGAGAAATTTAACCACCGAAAAAGATTTACGTAACAGCAAACTTTTACGGATAGAAAACTTTTTAACAGACTCACAAAAAAAGTAGATTATACTTCGAGGCGAGGTATTTAAAGATAATTTAATAAGTCCATTATGATGGAAGCTTAGTAATTTCTACGCGGCATCGTAGCACTAAAGATTTAAGAGTATAGCCTCGCAATATACCATATAAATTTATATAAATACTACATAAACAAATTGACATAGAATCTAGTTTTGCTTATTAAAATATTTTGTATAATTTGTTATAAAAACGGAAAAATCTCAGAATTTACATGTTGGTCCCTATAGAGAGTGAATTTTTTTTTTCCGAAAATTCCCTCTATCAGCTATCAGGATCAGCTTTTTCTATGATTGCGTGATTGAAGGGCAAACCAACAAACAAACACACTTTCGCATTTATAATATAAAGTATGATAATATGTAAGTATTACTAACAACTTCTGATTTTATCCGTTCATTAGGAATGGTAAATGTACCTAATACCTAATTTGATTCTAAAAATAACATTGTTTATTTGTAAAAGTTTCATAAGTTCTCCAATCTATATTAACCCCTTTCTTTTACTTTTAACCTTTTCCGCGTATTCCCAGGGTAACAAACGTCGTTTGCAGGAAATTAATGGAGAATTTTTCTTCCCGCGCAATTCTTCATTCTATGGGGTAAGAATTTAGCTCGTTCTAAATTTTTTTCAAATTATGTTTAGTGAGACTGTTACTTATTGACTTGGTACCTAATAATTAAGGCGTTCTGATAAACTGCGGTGTCTTGTCTGTTGGGAGTTTTCAGACGTGTCTACCGGTAAAGACATGCCGCCAAGCGATTTAGCGACTTAGCAAGCCGTTACGATGCCGTGTAGGAATTGATAAGGGGTATGGTTTTAATGTAACTGCCATACCCCTAACAGGTAAGCCCGCCACCATCTTAGACTGGTCCATCACTTTCTTGTTCCTTAAAATTCAGAGTTAGGTATCCCACCAGGGGGGTTTTTTCAAAATGACAGTTCTATGTCACGTACCTTGATTAATCTTCTATATATATATATATATATATATATATATATATATGATATATGATATATGATTTATGATATATATGATATATATATATAAATCATATGATATATATATATATAAATCATATATCATAAATTGTCTCGCTAAAACTCGAGAACGGCTGGACCGATTTAGCTGATTTTGGTTTTGAAATGTTTGTCGTAGTGCAGGGAAGATTTAAACGGTGAGAAAATATGGAAAAATTGCGAGGAAGATAAGGCAGGACAACGTCTGCCGGGCCCACTAGTTTAAAATAAAGATTATAATTCTTAAACACAAACGTCAACAATAATAAAACAATACGGCTTTAAGCGGTGATAGTATGGATGCCTTTTAGATTGTATTATTTATTATCTACTGCAAAGCTTGAGGAAAGTGAAAACCGGACCAGTATTCGTATTCTTAAAAACAATTGAATTTCCTTAAGAAATTCAATCCCACTAACGAACCAATGGAAATAGATGCAGTAAACCATAAAGTTTTTTGGCACGAACGTAGATCCTGGACTGTGGTATTGTTGTGACAAAAAATGCAGCGTTTCCTTTTAGAGTTTCGGCGAAAATTAAAACTATTCTGGCAAGATACTGCGAATAGTTTTAACGGTGAGCGTAAGCGTTCCTGATATTTATTACTCTTGGTGCTTGCTTGTGACCTCCTTACTTTAAAGACATAGTTATAAATTAACTCTCCTATTCATGATATTGTTCTTATCATAGTATAAGGCCTTACCTACTTTCTTAGCAGGTCATGCTAGGGACTTTGTGTCTTAATACATAGACTATTATGTATTATGACTGGATCGTGGATCGAATGAAAGTTGATAGTGAACACAAAACAACACATTTATTAAGTAGGTACAGCATGCAACAAGCAGTTGAGCGCCAGGAGGGTCTTCGTAATAGCTGATAAACAGGCACCCTGCCCCACCAAGGAGCGTTAGCCTCAGATAGACGGTTAGGTATCTCAGGGTCGATTTCGCGAGAAATAGTGTTTCCTCTTCTTATTGTAAATTATCCCGCAGCCGGAAGGGCATGGCGTTAGGCTATTAACAAAACAAAGAAACTATAACGTAGTCATCAGGTTTGTTACTCTATAATCTCTCTTAGAATTTAATATATCTTATTAGCCTAGCACTTACCCCAGTATATTTAATGTACTCTGTGACTTACCCCTTCCGCACATTTACACACACAATTAGAGAATTTGTTTGTAAAATACTATTATCAAGAACAAAATGTCTGTAGTGCACTTCACAATATAATGGCAGTGCTCGGTACCTCCATTTCACTGAGACCAACCGTCCACATACAAGGTTAACTAGCTAATCCGTTGACAATTACAAATTATGATTATTAGAATAATGTGCATGATGATTAGAAAACAAATTTAAAAATACAAAACTTCGACTTCGCTAGTGAGATTCGAACCTGCGACGTCTTGTGAACACGCGGCACTATTTAGTTCGCGCCACGAATATCTAATTTGAAGGGGAACCGAATAGGGGTATGGGTTTAAACCCATACCCCTATTCGGTTTCTACACGGCATCGTACCGGAACGCTAAATCGCTTTACTTTACTTATTTGCTTTTTGGAAGTCGGTTAAAAATGACAAACTTATCTACACAACAACGTTGACAATAGCTTAAAACGCACGATTGCTGTTGGAAAACTGCTAATTAGAGTTACTATTTATGCCTAAGACAAAAAGCTTCATATCAAAAATGACCAAGACGAGCCAAAGGAACGGGGCACTACCTACCTTTTTTGGAAGTGCTTCGTCTTATATTCAAACTGTTATAACTTTCTAATCCCCGTTGGCTATGATGCGTAGCACAAATCGGGGTTCAGCTATGAGCTAAGGGCTTGGTTTCACTGGAGATCTCATAACTTTAAAGCAATGAAAGCAATATGAACTTGAGAGTCTTGTCAACAAACTTTACATGGATTTTTTTTGGTGGGATTTAAATCTTTCATTTCCTTCAAGTTGGGGTATTTCATTACTTGAGTATCTAGATATAAACAGCAGAGTTTAGCACTTTAACTTCATCTAGTGGCTGCGATATAGTCAGCAACGTGAGACTGTCAGCTCATAAATATTCAACCGTCTAAAGTTACAGTTTGCATCACAATTAGATCATATTTTATTACTTAACAGACTTCAAGTTAGAATATTGAGGTTAAGATGGAAAATATTCCAAGAGCTGAGGAATATGTTGACAAAATTTTTCATTTAATTACTGCTAAAAAAGGCGGTGGAGACGTAGTACATAAATACCAAGACTACCTCTTTGTTATTTTATTTATTTATTTTATTACGGTACACCAACAGCGAGTACACACCGCTTAATCCCATACTTATATGAAGACATGAGTGGATGAAGGGGTTATGTAACATTTTTAAGATTTTTTATTTTTTTCGTGGAATGAAGTTTTTATGTGCGTACAAGCCATATCAGACCTTAAGACAACACATTTTAAGCTTAGTTTTAAAAATAGCAAGTGATGAAGGGGTTATGTACAAAAATAAAATGATAATCACCGTGGATGAAAGTGCTATAGGCACTTAGCATATTCTTTATACTAAAATGGTTCCAATCTATGTTTTTCTGGAGTGGATGAAGGAGATAAGCGCAAGCGAACGTATGGTTATATTTGTCTGTATGTCTGTATGTATGTCTGTCTGTCTGTCAGTCTGTTTGAACGGGCTAATCTTTGGAACGGCTGTTCCTATTTTGACGGGACTTTCACAGACATGTAGAGGATTAACCAGGGAGTAACATAGGCTACTTTTTTAACCGACTTTCAAAAAGGAGGAGTTGTGTTTGCTTAATCCCTTGTACTTGTAACTACTTGTATGTACACCAAAATCTCCGATTTCGGTGTACATACAAGTAGTCATATTAATGAACCGATTTGCGTAGTTAGTGAATTTCATATTAAATTAAGCGAACTAAGTGATGAATGAAGGAGTTATGTACATATTTTTTCCAATAAATACATATTCTTAAATTTTTTTTAATTTTCTCTTCAATATCAATGTATATTTATAATAACCATAATTTGACGTAGTTAGTTCTTAAATCAGAAAAACGACATATCTCAAATGTAAGTAACAAAACTTTGCGGCCCATTTTCTCAATATTTACAAATTGTATCATACACCCTTCATCCACTCATGTCTTCATATATAATTCATACAAATATTATAAAGGCGAAAGTGTGTCTGTCTGCCGGTCTATCTGTCTGTCAGTCTCTCTGCTAAGCTTTCATAGCCCATCTGTTCAACCCATTTTGATGAAATTTGGTATCCCGGGGAAGGTCATAGGCATCCCGGAAAATGAAAGATTTCCCGCGGGAATCATAGAAACTTAATCCACGCGGACGAAGTCGCGGGCGGGCATCATCTAGTTTTAAAATAATATCTACATAAATCCGTGTGACACCTTTTTATTGCAAAACAAAAAAAATATATGAAAAGTAAGAACCGATCACAATAACAATACTACACAATATAAATAAAATACTTTAGATTGTTAACTAAAGCGATTTTTTAAACCCAAAAACATATTTAAAGAGGAAATAATATAATAGATCATCTGAAATGGTTCATAAATTAATATACATTCCAGTACTAAATCAAGCCATGGGCGATCTAGTCAATATTAGCAAAACTGATATTTTACATATGAGATAAACTAGTTTAACTAACTATTCGATAAACTAATTAAATGTTTAATTTAATTAACAAATATGTTGTTAATTAAATTAGCCGCTAATATTTTAGTCACATTCTAGTCCTAAATGTGTGAGCTCATTGACATGACCTTATCCACACCAATCTTATAAATGCAAAAGTGTGTCTGTCTGTCCGTCTATTTATCTGTCTGTCTGCTACGCTTTAATGACGCATCTGTAAAACCGATTTTGATGAAATTCGTTTTAGAGATAGATTGTATCCCAGGGAAGGACATAATAGGCTACTTTTCATCCAGGAAAATTAAAGAGATCCCGCGGGAATCAAAAACCCTAATAGACGCGGACAAAGTCACGGGCAATCAGAATAATATTATGTTCGTATATAAAAATATTACCCAATATTGTATGAAATTAACCCAAATATTTCTTACAGCATAAAGGATAAAGTGATTACGTGTATCGTTCTATGGTAGCAAAGTTGTAAGCCCTAGGTAATTGTCTACAAATAGTTCTGTGGTCGCTTTATATTGTCTACTTATTTATAGCTTACTAGCCTTAATAATTGTTGTATTACTAATTAAACTATGGACCCCTGAAACCAAACATAAATCCACGTAGACATGTTTGAGTTAAATATAATTAATTCTTTACTAGGTGACTGCGACTTCTCCTCCTCCTCCTTAAATTTCCGGGATAAAATTAAGCCTGTGTCACTCTCCAAGTCCTCAATCACACGCGGCAAAGAATCAATTCGATCCGTTGCTCAGTTGCAGCGTGATTGAAGGACAAACCAACAATCAAACGCACTTTCGCATTTATAATCTCCCTCGCTGTATCGTATTCCTCATTACTGAGGTTTGTTAATCTCATAATAATCGTCCTTTCCATTTATCTTATAATGGTAGTAGTTTTCTTGGGATAATAATGCGGTGAGTTTTTACGTCCTTCCGCATACGACTCGACTAAGAGTATTTAAACACTTAGGTTTTTGTAACGATTATTATCAGATGTTAATGATAATAACCGGGACCGACGGCTTAACGTGTTCTCCGAAACGAAAAGGCCTAATTTAAACCTCAAAATTCAGCCACCCATCTAGTTACTGACTTGGGTCAACGTTGCTTAACAATCACAATCGACTGATAAGCATTATCAAAACTAGGCCACTCGTCCCTTGCATTTATATTGATATTAATGTGAATTTTTCCAAACAGAATATATTTTATTCGAAGACAACATTTGACGATAAAAATGGGAAATGTAACCAAATATACAAATTTAAAACCACAGCGCAGACTGGTCGGGGAAAGATTTTGATTTCTCGCCGTGTCCAGGTAGCTTTGCTACAATAATATTATGAATATAAGATCCCTTATACCGCATTGCGACGACTCAGTTATTCGCCCACACCTGGCCACGTTATGGTAATATGCGTGTGCAAGTTATAAGCTAAAAGAGGTTCTGCTTCAGTGAAGAAGAACCTCTTCCAGCATGGTCAGTCAGCTGTGATGCAACTCTAATCGCCTGCCTTGCTACTTTTTGACCATCAACAAAGTTAAATTTAACTTTGAAAAAAAATACTCAAACAAATCTTACTAATATTATAAATGCGAAAGTTTGGACGGATGTCTGGATTAAAATATATAACATAGTCATGGAAACATAATAACGTAACGAAGAAAAATTTGATTTTACTACCCATAAATTTTCATACCCCGGGCTTATTTAAATGCAAATTGATTCTAAAGGAGGAAATCTCCAAAATCATCGGTACTTACATTCTGCTTCTCAATATATTTCAAATCAATGCAAATCAATATTTACTCTATATTACGTCTAATTTTCATAACATAAAATCTGATAGGTCGTAAGTAAGAGTTCTTGCATTCCAGGACTCCAGGTTCACTTTATGCACTGGAGTAGATGCACTGGAGTGGAGGAGTTCTTTAAAAACACATTTATATATTTTACAAATAGGATACATTGGAGTTTAATTTGTTCTTCATCCTTGCAAGCGCTTCAAGAAATGAGAATGAAAATAACTATAACGGAAAATCGCTTAGCACTCATGTTTGGACTGAATCAAGAAATGCAGCCGAGTGTCGGAGGCGGCTAAAGAAATATTCTTATTCAAAAGTCTGCATCAGCGATCCGTGACCAGTTTTCGAGACTATAAAAATGGTTGTTGAAATTGTTTTTTAATGCAAAAGCTTTTAGGGAAATTGTTTTGGTGAATGTATTAAAAAAAATTCTTCGCTGCGCGATTAAGCTTTATAAGAGAAAAATTTATTATAATATGTATCAACACATTAATGAAACCTGGCAGTTATAGAGTTAATAAGATAAGATATCTATGGTATCTACCAACACGTTGCTTTAGTAGGCCGTGAAAAAGAAGCAGACAAACAGACAGACACACTATTCACATTTACAATAATACTAAGTATTTATTAATAACTAATACTGCATACTAATAATTATTAGACTGCATCATTTCTTACCAGGTGAGATCGCAGAAGGGATTCTTTTTGTATTTTTCTATTCTATTCGATCGATTATATCAAATAAATTGACTATAAATTTATTTGAATAAAACTAAAATTTATATTTAATTAGATAAAAATGACTGAACGACTCTTAACAAATTAAAATCTAAAAAAAACTAAATTAAAAACTAAACATTAAAAATATCATCTATGCCACTGCAATAAGGCAATGTTCCCAGAACACTGGCTGCGTTACCCCGCTGAATAGCCAAACTTATATGTTGGCCAAGGTAACTGCCACCGGAGGGGTCACCTGTGGACTCTTTGAGACGAGAAGATAGATAGAAGATAGATAGATTTAAACTAAAATTAATTTATATTATACTCACTAGCGAATGCCCGCGACTTCGTATGCGTGGTTTAAGGATTTTTACTACTTTTTACTAACTAGTTAATTTTCCGGGATAAAAAGCCCAAGTGCTATTCCAGACTATAATCTATATCTGTGCCAAATTTCAGCCAGATCCGTTTAGCCGTTGGGGCATGATTGAGTAATAAACATCCATACATCCATCCACACTTTCGCATTTGTAATATTAGTATAGAAGTATAGATTTTTTTTAACACTTTGTTACAAAGAGATTTTTCATTAACTTTAGAACTTAACGCTCACTAACCGCTTACAATATTTCCGTGGGGATAGGTATAATACCTAATTAAAAATTTAACAACGAGTTTTAATTTTGTATACAGGAGGGTATTTTAATGAAGCATGGAACGAGACGAGAAGTTTTAATATCGAGCCTTACCTACTCCGCGTTGAATATTAAATATTACACAACTTGATTAATCAATTTTAATAAAATGGCTTCCCCTTAAATCCTTTCTACAATATTATGTAGGTATTTGTCATGGACTCATGTTATTCCTGTTGTGTGGGATTGCCGATCAGTATATGTAGCTATTTACTCGAACAATTTACATCCATACTTAGATTATAAATGTCTGTCTGACTGTCTGACTGTCTGCTATGCTTTCAAGGCCTAACTTCTCAACCGATTTTGATGAAATTTGGCACAGAGATAGTTTTCATCCTGGGAAAGGACACAAGCTACTCTTTATCCCGGAAAATTGGAGAGTTCAACACGGACGAAGTCGCGTGCATCATCTAATTAACAATAATCAATAAAATCGCTTGGTCACGATAGCCTTAGCATCGAACATTTGAAGTACGCGGGTTTTCACTTACCAAGGGTGCTAGCAATGCTTTATTCACTCCACATCAGTCACGCGTACATCCCAGCTACTATGATGAGGATATACCAGCTATTGGAGTGGTCCCTATTGCTAAAAATAAAACGGGTGACCTCTCTGATAAGTCTAACTATAGACCCATATCACTTGCAACCATTATAGTTAAGGTGTTGGACAGTCTGTTTGACAGAAAGCTGGAAAAAACACTCGATTTTTTGACCAAATTTATCAAAAACAAAAATAAAATTAACTTAAATTTTATTTTTGTTTTTGATGATAAAAAAATTTTTTTTTTCGTTCACTTGTTCTAGCTTGGAATATACAGTGATGGCACAGTAAACAGGTGATGGTCCGTGACGTTTCGGCCCTTGAGCCCCTCCTGAAAATCAGCGTTACGGTATGTCAGGTAGGTATATACCTACCTTTCATGTTGCGGCACAAGCTGAGAAGGTGGCCCGTTGACCACATTTACTTTTTAAGTATGAACACAGTACATAAGTACTGCATGTAATGTTTTTTTGTACACCTGATTAATTTGATGTAAACAAAAAATCAAGGTCAGTAAAAAAGCATTTATTTATTTATTAATTATTTATTTATTATTTATTTATTTTTATTTTCACGATGCTCAGTTCGGCTTTTGTCCCGGACTGTTAACTGAGACCGCGGTATTTAGCTTGAAACAGACCGTATAATATTATACAAGCAGAAAATCACCTGTGTACGCCTGTTTCCTTGATCTCTCAAAAGCTTTTGATTTAGTTTCCTATCAAATATTATCGCAAAAGATAGAGAAAGTAGGCATGCAACAGGAGCTGCTTAAAGTAATGCAGTTCTGGTATGCAAACTAAATAAATAATGTTAGGTTGGGGAAGGTGATCTCTGATTCATACAGGCTGGAGGTGCGGGGTGAGGCAGAGGGGGTTGACCTGACCAAAGCTCTTCTGCCTGTACGTGAACAGGCTGATCGAGGAACTCAGCAACGAGCCAGTCGGATGATGGATAGACGAAGTCTGTTTCAATAACTTAAGTTATGCCGACGATATGGTGTTGCTGGGTCCAACGGCTGGTTCACTTAGAGAGTTACTTCAAACCTGTCGGAAATATGCAGCCAGGCACGGTTTACTGTATAATGTGGCTAAAAGTCAGTACATAATCTTTAGGGTCACTCTGTAAGCAGGTGCAATACGAGCCAAGTATTGCACTAAACGGGCTTACGGAGGACCTTAAGGATCATGTTGACATTGAGCGAGAAAGAAGGGCATTGGCAGTGAGGTGAAATATGTTGGCCCGCAGGTTTGCCCGATGTAGTAAAGAACATAAAATAAAACTGTTTAGAGCATACTGCCAAAACTGCTACTCGGGAAGCCTGTGGAGGGTGCATTATAATAATGGTCTCAGGATGCTGTTGGGCTTTTTGCGGTTTTGTTCAGCGCCAGCTAAGTTCGCGAATGAGCGGACTGACGACTTCTTTGCTATGATAAGGAAGAAGTCGTCATCACTGCTGACAAGGCTGCGCTCAAGTATCAACCGCATCCTGAACATGTTTATGATTAAGGTGGACTCACCAATGTTTGGTCACATGATTCAAGTGTTGGTGAGGCCAAAATAAATTGTTATTAATATTGTGTAATAATTTTTGTTTAATAATTTTCCATTTTTTTTGTATATACTAACATTAATTTTAAAATAGAGTAAAGTAACAAATTGAGCGCTAGTTGCTATAAATAATAAGTATTTACTATTTATTATCAACATAAATTTATACATCGCATACAAAATAAATACATATTAAATGGCCTACAGAGTTTTAATAAACTTAAACGTAAATAAATATAAATTAATAAACTTACATACACAAATACACAAATACTATTATTATTAATTATTATAAATTTTTATCTAACTTACAATATGGGTACTTAAGTCCTTTACCTGTAAGATACAATTAGTACCTATTCTGTGCTTTATTCAAAAAAATTCTGGTTCCTCGTCGTAGATATTTGAAAATTAATCTATTTAAACATTTCAGAATAAAAAGGATTATTTTATGACTCTCCATATCTTAACTTATCGTTACTTCGGTTGCGGTGTGATTGTACAACGATCCAACAAAATTTAAACAAACAAAAGTACATATTCGCATTTAAAATGTAGCTAGAGTAATTTGTTATAATCACGGAACAAGGAATCTGCTTATAATCATTTTGAAAATTTCACGATTCACAAAATTTTAATTAACAATCGTCAAGACATTATGAATACAATTGAATATCCTCAAATAAATTGCTTACGTCCGTAGCACAAAAATTGGATGACAAATATTCAATTCTCATAAATAAGCGACCGAACGCTCAATCGGGGTCCGGAACGAAACAAAAGTATCCCTCCAGGACGTATTACTGTCACAAAGGAAAGGGATTTACGTAAACCTCAAAATAAATTTTGTCTCAATTGTGCCGATTTTACGATACGAAAATATATTCCTGAGACGCATTGAATATTTTATATATTATCCACCTACTTACTTGTTAAAATATTGTGCAGAGATTGAGTCCGAACTGTATTTTTAATAGGTACTTATTATATTCTTATTCATTTCGTAATTAATAGATTATCTGGAGAAGATCACTTTTAGTGATAAGACCGCCCTTGCGCACTTTGTTGCACTAAGCGTCTTTGCTGACGAAGACGAGGTATTCGATATTTAACATCAACAGACGTGGATTCACGCCACGGCCTCGGGCCATACGGACTAGTCAGGTCCAACCGACCAGCCACCCATCCCAATGTCATCCTAAGCCCTAAGCCTCACAAAAGGAATTCTAAGGAGGAGGCCCCCACGAATGTCACTTTAACTCACACCTTTCTCGGCGATGCCTTGCGCTCGCCCAACCTGATGACGCGTTAACAGGACCTGCGCACTTAACTGAAAAATATTCCATCTGAAAAAAAAGGATGAGACTCTAATGTGCATAAAATATTAATATGTTGACCACACATCAGAATATACAGCTTTTGCTCAACACCAATCTTTCAATCACTATACCGTAAGACCGTGTTCTGCGTAGATTCTTTCAAGAGTCAAAAGTGAATAGGCATCTTCCAGGCCAACGCGCTCCACTTTAGAATGCATTACCACTAACAGGCAGGTTTGATAGCCTAATAAATTAAAAAATACACATAAAATATGCTTATGTTTACAGCAAATCAAGAAGATTTTTATATAATTATATTATGCCTGATACCATCACGTCGTTTATATTGCATAATATTACTTATTACTTTTCATTTATATTATGTATTATATCATTAATTTATAGCAGTCCTGTTTAATAATCCCTTTTATTCCTGTATTTGCTCTCATTTCCTCTATGAAAGCACCGGAGCTATAACTAGACTTGTATTCTCTAGTCCTTCATAGAAAAGTGTTAGACGCAAATAAAATTTAACTCCTCGTAGCACAAAAGCGGGGCCGCTAACTTAATTCCAGCTCTCAGAAATAGGTCACTTCCTCCACCTGATAAAACGAGGGACGTCTAAAAGGACTTATTAAGAAACTTGTGAAGTAATCGTTTTGAATATTCAAATTGCTCAAGTAAACTAAATAGTTTTGCTTCAATGTGAAAATCCTGTTTTAAATAGAAAGTCTCGGGGACTTCCAGTTTGAAAAACTGGTTAAATGCGTGTTAGATCAAGCATAAAGTAGAGTTCGATCATCCGTATCTGGTCGCGAAGAACTTTGGCGATCATTAATTCAGAAACTGACTCAGGAATCCTATAGTGTTCTTTTAAAAATAATTATTTAACGAGGTACTTGAGAGTGAAAAGCATAGTCTAATGGTAGCGAGTTAAGGCATGCCAGATAAGCCCGTACACCTGGGCGATTTCTACACGACATTAAAATCTAGTTCTGTCCCTTTCCGAAAGGAGTATTATTAAAGGGCTAATGATACTTTTAATGCTGTCATTGTAGTTTAGATAAGAGATTGTACACTACAGAATCAGCCCCATTGTACCAGAATGCAAATCGCTGTCTACCTGCAACATCGATAGCCTGAGTTTGGTTACTAGCCATGCCAGTGAACATCACAAAGGAGACGGTTCAGATTTGTATGAGGCATGGGACTGGTCTTTGTACAAGTAGCGAAAAGAAAGAAAATATAATATTAAACCAGCTTTGATTGTTTGAATCCACAAATTCGTCCTAATTTCAGTAGTGAAATTATTTAATCTTTCCACGATTAGCAAAACTAAACATGAGTAGATAACAATGGCGGATTCATAGTTTTGTCGTTTTCTGTCATGTCTCAAATATTATGAAAGAAAACTAACACGGTGACTCACGTCACTTGTCAGAAATGACATTTCACACATTTTGCGCCTACTGTAACTAACCTGCCGGGGTCCCTAAGAATCTACACCTTACTCTACCAATAAAATTCAATATTTCTTTAGAATGGCACGTGAATCATCTAGCAGTAAGACCCTCATACATCGTTGCGTCCATAATAAACCACGATCTTTTAGAGTTTCGGAAGCTTCGAATCCATTCGACCCAACGACTTGATTATATACCAATTTAGATGGAATTTAGCTTACATATGACTGGCTTTAGAAACGCGTTCGAGTTATAGAAAATCTACAAAAGGCGTTCAAGCATTGATTAATATCAATGCATAAATTCAGTTCGAGGTTATGTGAATTATAATATGCGTGATCGAGTATTGATTCATCTCTAAACAATGACACGCGTTTTACCCGCGTGTTCGAGTATTGATTTATCTCTAAACAATAACACGCGTTTTACACGCGTGTTGTATTGATTCAATACTGCCATGCTTTTAGTTCAAGTATACTGCGCTTTGCTCGTTCTAAGAACCTTACTTCTTTAGCACATACACTAAGTGAGCCAGTCATTATGGATCATTAAAGGATCATATCATACACCTTTTAGAGAGATTTATACTTTGACTATAAGAGTGAGACATTTTATATTATACTATAAGGTTTAACCCAGGGTTAAGATTTCTATCTTATTTAACAACATAAATGTTGTTCCATAAGGTCACCGTGAAACGAACTAATCCTAGTGGTAGCATCTTCCTTTTATAAGATAAGGAAGATGCTATGAATGGCATCATTTACTTTTCTAAAAAATAAATGATGGTTGGCTGGCTCCGCCCCGCCACCAACGGTAGGCTTCTTCCCTCCCTTGGTATTCTAAGAGGCATATTAATGCGTGGACTAATAAGTCTCATAGAATACCAAAAGTCAACTATCAAATATAAATATATTTTATATTTTTTTATTAACTGAGATGTACGTATAGTTACACTACTAACCTCTCTATGGCTGAAGGCGCCATCTTGGAAGCATATCGAAAAACTTGAAATAGTTTATTTTTTATTTTTTGCTCGTTATTTAGTTTGTTTTATAATTTATTTTATTTTTAATAAAATCTATGTATTCATGATAAAGTGTAGAAGAACTACACCCTAAATGTACCTTTTCCTTTTGACGACCTCTCTGGCGCAGTGTTGAGCGCTGTTGTCTTAACGTTGGAGTTCCCTGGTTTGATCCCCAGCAGAGTTTTTGGAAATTTATCATTTCTGAATTTTATCTGGTCTGGCATGGTGGGAGGCTTCGGCCGTGGCTAATAACCATTCTACTGGTAAAGAAGTACAGGGCAGTTATTAAAACCCATACGGTTTTTTAAAAATTGCCATACCCATATCAGGTTAGCCTGCTACCATCTTAGACTGAAACAACACTTACCATCAGGTGAGATTGTAGTCAAGGGCTAACTGTAGTGGATTTTGGGACCTCCCACTATTGAGAGGTCGTCAAATCTGTTTTGTCCTTACAAAAACTATACAATCAAATTATCCACTGATCCAATATATTATTTTTACATGACATAATATTATGTTTTACTCAATTCTATGATCTTTAGTAAGTAAACATATACACAACACATATAATCCTAATGTAATTAAAACATTTTTATTCGCAACAAACTGTAAGAAATTAAAAATGCTGAAGCTTTCTCTGAGTCCGAGCTTTTTCTGAATGAATTTTTAATAAGGTTAACACGTTATAAGTTATTAAAAACGTAACTTAACATGGATGAAGTAGGGCAGGCGCGGATTAAGTAACTTAGTTGCGTATTAGGGTTCCATAGTAATTTCCAGGGCCATACTGCCAAACTGCCAACGCTTAAAGCAATACTTAAGAAATATTACTCAAAATTACAGTTTGTCGTCACGTACCTTGAAGTTCCTAAAATAAGGATCATAATTCTAAAACACGAAAGCAAACAATAATAAAACTTATGGCATGAAGCGCTGGTAGTATGACCCCAGATCCCAAAGTTCTGTCCGTCTGGATTCCACTCCAATCAATAGGCGTTACGGATTAAAATTTAAATTCAGCATTATTTTTGTTATGAAATTAAATGCTTAAAAAAAGAAAAAACCGCTCAGTGTTCACTGAAGGTTAATCCCATTAATCTATCAAATTAATTGGAGTTATCAAATCTTTACATTGTACCTATACCGATTAATATTGCAATGAAACTCTACTCACATTTTCAGTACTGAAAAATTCAAAATTGATGGGCTTGCGGTAGTGTGCGCTGGTCTTCAGACGTGTTATACAATTTGTGATAATAATATTATCTATTTATACTTTGCTCTATGTGTAAATATAAATTTGTGTTACTGCATCACATTATCAGTTGTAGTATGTCATTAAACAGACTGCAAACTTACAAAATAATTCAACGTTTACATTTTAAGCTGCATTTTACAAAAATTATCTCATTTTTGTGAATGATGACGCTTTAAAATTAAAAGATCTATTAAGAAGTGGCCCAGCGACCATGCCAGCCGCTTAACTCGTGATACCATTGAGTTATAGACCAGCGAGTGGCAGATTATACAATAAATAAAGCTTCAATAAGTTCCCATTTTAAAAAACCTCTTAAAAAAAATAACATCTTAACTTAATAATTATTATAAACCAGCTGATGAACTACTTATTTTTCCGGGAAAAAAGTAGCCTATGTCACTCTCCTGATCCTTATTTATATCCAAAATTACGTCGTTCTGTTGCGGCGTGATTGAAGGATAAACCAATAAACAAACAAACACACTTTCGCATTTATAATATTAGTATGATGAGAATGTGAGTTTACGATTGTAACTAAGCTAGTTGCATTCTCAAGACTAGAAGGAAAGAGACAGAGTTTAACGTTTGTCACGTTCGATTTTTTTCTGTCAAAAAGAACTACGTATGTTCCAAAATTATTTAGCTTTTACACGATACGCCACTTGCTTTGTCATCATTATCTGGTAGGAAAGTTAGAACGTAACCCCTTAGACTGTGATATTACTGCCTCTAGTGTACTGCAACTCTTCGCTTAATACACTTCCGAGGCGTCTCAAAGAATCAGGTCAGCGCCCCCAAATGTAAATAGTAAAAGAAATGCCCCGGTGCAGCTTAGTACCGTCTTAAATTTGAAAGCACTTACTTCTGAGTTTGTACGATTTTTTGACTCATGATTTTACTAGATGTTATCTGCAACTTCTTGTACGTTGATTTTTTAAACCGTGGGAAAATATTTAACTTTCTGGGATGAAATTTAGCTTACGTCACTATATCCAGGGCTTTAGCTATATCCATTCAAAAATCATGTCTATTCATTGTTCCGTTGCGGTGTGATTGAAGGACCATCCAAGAAACACACTTTCAATAATATATAGTATGCAAGATAGTTTCTCAACTGACATAGACATATCAAAAATTTGCGGAACTGCAGGATTTTAACCTACGTCGCTCTGTGTATCGCGCCCTGAGGTATTAATTCTTTCACAACCTTCTTTAAATTTGTTTAAGACTTTATTTAAAAAAATTAAAGTCAGTTATTATCATAATAATATACCTATACCTTTAAATTATATGTCATGAAAATTCATAGAAGACCTACATAATAAAATTAATCCTACACTCTACTCTCTAATCAAAGAGATTAAAATTGGACCAAAATTTCAAAACAAACCCAAATTATCATTAAAATTTCATGAATATTTATTTCCGGGTATCACGCTAATCCTATTTAAAAGTCCTGTAGGAAGGTACGATTCATATTATGAGCATAATATAATTACTATACCGGTTCAAGTTATGAAAGCTGAGCTAGTAACGATGACATCTTACTAATATTATAAATGCGAAAGTTTGGATGGATGTATGGATGTTTGTTACTCAATCACGCCCCAGCGGCTGAACGGATCTGGCTGAAATTTGGCACAGAGATAGATTATAGTCTGGTATAGAACATAGGCTACTTTTATCCCGGAAAATTAAAGAGTTCCCGCGGGAACTAAAAAACCTCAAATCACGCAGACGAAGTCGCGGGCATTCGCTAGTCGGGAAATAAAGTTCGAAATTAAATTGGGCACAAGTGGCAGTGTACTGAAATACAATATTTGCTCAGCTTTTTGAACTTGAGCGTACGTGGGGAGAAACTTTCCCAATCATTTTATTTCACTAGCTTTACAAACGTTTACGTATAACTATTACTTGTGACGAACTCCGTGGCGCAGTGTGTAGCGCTGTTGTCTTAATGTGCGGAGGTCCCGGGTTCGATCCCCGGCAGGGCCAATTTGGGAATTTTTATTTCTGAATTTTCCCTGGTCTGGCTTGGTGGGAGGCTTCGGCCGTGGCTAGTTACCACCCTACCGGCAAGGACGTGCCGCCAAGCGATTTAGCGTTCCAGTACGATGCCGTGTAGAAACCGAATAGAGGTATGGTTTTAATATAACTGCCATGCCCCTAACAGGTTAGCCCGCTACGATCTTAGACTGCATCATCACTTACCATCAGGTGAGATCGCAGTCAAGGGCTAAGTTGTAGTTTATAAAAAAAAGGTACAGTCGCTGTCTTAAAATGATTATCAGTTTTCAACTCAGGTTTCTTAAAATCTGCGTGCAGTAAGGTCGCTATATGAAATTTTCAAGTATCGTTTTTTTTTAATTTACTTTCTTTTCACAATTATAAATTTGTATCATTGTATTTGTTAAATTAATATTTATCAAAAATATTAGGTTTGAAAAACAAGTTTTCCTACATGTATTCTATGTAGCCACCAACTGCACTGATAATAACTAAGATACATGATACATCTATGACATTCTATGCCTAATCGAATCATATTTATATCAACCTTCTCTGACACTGATATTTTGTGCAATGCAAATGCACAAAATATCAGTGTCAGAGAATACCTTATTTACCTTGAAGTGGTAAACATATTCAGACCGAGACTGTACATAGACAGTCTTTACTTGCCTCTTTTGAGGCTTATGTAAAAATGTAGGCCGTATTCAATTAAGGCTAGCGGAATGCAGATCAAAGAGTATGTAGTTCATTGGTAAAAAGCCATGCTGTAAATTAATGTCATAGGTTAAAATTTTATTGATTGTAACGGCAAGGTAATCTTCAATTCTGGTCACTCAGTCGTTGAATCCTAGCCTCTATTATGATTCTACTCATTATGTGGGTCCTGGTTACATTGATATAAGAAATCCTAAAAGTGGAGGATCCTTAGTACGTATAAACAGTGTGCACGGTAGACACAGCATTAGTTACGCAGTGCGTTTGGTCGTGCAAAAAGTGTGTCTGTCTAATACCTTTTTACGGCACCTCATCGATATTGACATTAAGATCGATTTCAGTTATTAAGTTTTATATAAAACGAAAATCAATGCGGAAGAAGTGTTTTATTATTACAACTTCGTATGCATTTTGCGTGGTACGCAGTGCGTCTTCAAGTGTACCAAGGAAACCATACTTTAGGGACCAAGTGACAAACAGTGAACGGATGTTTTACATCGGATCGGAATGCATTACAAAAACTATCTATTGGTAAAAACTATGACAGACGATATACCAACCAAGCACAAATCTACGTGAATAAACACAAAAGAGATACCTTAATATTGAATAACCATTTTTTGGTAACATAACCAAACTATCTAGAATTTACTTATGTTTATTTTCCTTTTTGCGATATGAGGCTGCAGGCATCGCCCTTCGACATTTTCCTCGCTCTGTGTTTTATTATCTTCATCGAAGTTCCATCGTATATTATTTTTGTTGAAATAAAAAAAATTACGACTGGTTATCGCAAATAAACAGTGAAGTAAAAATATCATAGGAAGTAAATGAAATACGACCGCAAATATATCCGCCGCTCCATATCATGTATCGAAAATGTCGATTACAGATGTACACTGATGCTGGATATGACAAAATTCTTAAAGATTATTTAATGAAAAGGTAAGTCCGTAGTATGTATTTAGCAGTTACATTGTTACCACAAATAGTTCATGTTGTTAAAATATTAGACAAATCGAAGCGTTTTCCGCAGTTATTTCAACCATCAGTTGCTGCTTGTTGCTAACAGAGAAAACTTGAGTTAATCAAGACAGACGCCTAACTTCCTTGATAATAAACCCCTCGGTTTAAAGATCTTAGTCTAGTGTGGAGGTGTCAACATAAACCGAAGAGAAGAGATTAATGGATAATGTCCTGCTGCTCTTCTCAAAAATCCTATTTACTCACTCTCATTACTTAATTATCTGGCTTGTGTAGCAACTGAGCTTATGAAATAAGTAAGACAAAGTC
This sequence comes from Erebia palarica, assembly GCA_964035005.1. Taxonomy (NCBI): domain Eukaryota; kingdom Metazoa; phylum Arthropoda; class Insecta; order Lepidoptera; family Nymphalidae; genus Erebia; species Erebia palarica. Next base: position 19,804,052 of record OZ035989.1, read on the forward strand.
CAAAAAAGGCTGATACGCTGCTGGTAGTTTCGCAATTATACCAACGTACTCTTACTTATTCCGTACTTATATGCGCGAACGGAATAGTTTCGAGCTCATACGCGCGCTAAATGCGCGCTATTTCGCTATTTCGTGCACTCGTTCTGAAGTTCGCGCGTGCATCTCAAAGTGCTCAGTGTCTTGCCGACGCGCTTATCAATTGGCAGCAAATTCGGTCCTTCTCGAAAAGGCCACATCTAGTCATCAAATAATTCCCAGGTTAAATACGACATCGTATTCGTCACGTCCCTCGGTCCATATCCGCAGGGAGCTCCGGGAGACATTCTTAAATTTTCATACCGAACACATTCCATTTGCTGTGTGCCGGCGAAAAGTGAAAACACGAAATTGAAAGAATTCCACTTGGAAAGAAAATGTATCTCTAAGAACTTCTGCGGGGAAAATATTTGAACAATAATATAAGTAGAGTTGGAAATGTCTCTGATAATTTAATGTTAATATTTATTGTGAAGTGGTTTTATGGAGGCTTAGGCACGACGCACACTGGCATTATGGATTCGAGTGCAGATGCAGCGTCTTCTCTAACAACTCAAATTTTAAGCTTTATTAATTTTGACATAACGGCGACGACGCACATCTTTTAATGCTGACTTTAAGAAAGAGCGCACTTTGCTCAGAATTTATAGATAATTAGATAGATAGATAGATGGATTATTTGTTCACGATAACATTTCACAATTTGTGCTTACAGTAGTAAGTGAATTGTTAATTAATTATTATTACAATCATTCGTGAACAAATAAGACTCCTCACTCAGAACTCAACTACAACGAGATTTAGTCGTCTGATATAAATCTGTCACATTTTATTTAGAATGAATGCTCTTTTTTGACAGTGTTTTCAGAGTGAGCAATATAAAAGTACATTTCATCGATCTCAGACTACGTCTCCTCTGTTACGTTTTTTTAATACCATAGTGTGTACATGTCATATATAACGTATGAAAAAGTACATGAAACTGCTATTGTCATTGAAAATATTCTACTTCAATCCATCTGTATGCGTTGGTTCTTATAATACGTTCTTCTTCCAAAAGCCTGAGCACAGTCAGTGTTACAAATGGGTTTTGTAACTCTCAATAAAATAAAAGTGTTGTGTTGTACTGGTTGTGCTTGGCTGAAGAGTTATGAAAAGGAGAGATCTAAAAGTTAATTTTTAATGACACTGCACGGGTATCAACTTTATTGTATGTTGCCATCACCTCTTATAGCTCTGGTAGCACTGATTTAGCAGCTTAAATAAAATAAATAAATCTTTATTGATCCACTCATTAACTAACTAAATTTTAACAAATTAACTTAAGTAAATGGAACTTAAGTTTTCTACTTAATTTTAAGCTATGTGCGGTCAATACTGCGTGAGACATGCATAACTCTTTTGGTGTGAGTTTATGTTTAAATTTTATAACTTTATTTACTTGTTTCTCAATGCATAAAGTGGTATTAATCAGCTTTAGGAATACAGTGTAAATTGCAAAATTCACGTCGTCATTCTGGTAAAATCCGTGGTAATAATGGCGGTATACTTGTATGGTACTTAAAAGTACTCCACTCATAATACCATCACGTTACCACATAAGTTTCACACGTAATGTATTTCTAAAAGACGTTTAAAGTCTAAATACTTGAATAAGAATGCATAATTCTACTTATTATGAAGAAAACGGCTTTTACGTCGACAAAGGGCACACTTCAGAGGGTTTGATAGTCCTTACAGTCACGTAGGAATAAAGGTGTGGACAAACATAAAGCGGCATGGAAGTGACATGCCATGATTATATGACAAAGATATTCACATTGAACTGATTTGTGAACAAAATACAAGGGACGAAGAGGACTTCCGCGCTATAACAATCACACGGTGCTTTTATGTACGCAGTGTAAATACGTTTATATGATACAATTCCTCGCACACAATATATTACAATATTATGATGTCACCTAAAAAATCCATGAGCATATTTCTACTATATTTTACTAATGCAAGATTCAAGGTGTTTTCCAGAATCCGACTGTTGTGGTCCATTTGCGCAATTTTTAACGCAGTGTGAACGTTTTCCAAAAACTTAATTTAATATCAGGTCAAAACGGCATACCACCGGGCCTCATGCAACAATAATGTAAATGTAGGTACTTAGAAAGAATCATCGCAGATCATAAGACAGAATGAAATGCCACATGCTGTTTAAGCTTGCAAATTTAATTTTTGCCTTTGCAGCAACAAGCTTTTGAGTAATGCACACGACGCTGCCGTCACGCGTTGTTTTTTCCAATCCTCAAAAAGTAGAGCGTCGCCTTTTATATTGTGGCCCTCCTTTTCAGTAATTTTGTAAAATTTTAATGTACAGCCTTAGAGAGAAAAAAAATTGAATTATTGTAAATGGTGAAGCTCTGTTGCTTTTTTAATGGCGAAGTGGCTTTTTATTTCCTTTTGTATGGCCCTATTTTGTTTGTTTTATTTTTTTTTTTTGTTAAAAAAAACACAGACACTTTTTGAAGGTTTTTATAATAATACTTAACACCTAACCCTGCCTAATAAATATTTCTGAACTACTAATGAAACTCCGCACACAATATTCGTTCTCATGAGAACCCGCACCCCAACTTCTTAACCTTTATTCCACAGACGTCTACATCTTATTCCTCATTTAGTTTTACTTTACAGTTAGTGGTTTAAATTTTTATTGGAATTATAATTCAGTAGATTTCCAAATGTTCTCACATACTGATCCACTAAAAAAAAGACATTTCTAAATGTAGGCTTATGAACATTATGAAAAAAAATTGTTTTTGATGAAAATTTAGAAAAAAACTGAAAATACCAAAGTTTTTTTAGTCGAAAAAGAAATACATATTCCAAAAAGCCCATCCTACAAACCTACAATTAAAAAACAAAAACGCCAATACTTCTGGTACAAGTACATTCCCTTAATTAATAGACTGTCAGAAGGGATTCGCAATGGGAAAACATGACGGAAAAAATATCGGTTCCTGAAATGACAAATGAGTTAAGGTCTTGTTATCGTTAGAGTCATATTTTATTTTATGAGCGAATGCACAGAATTCCCTTGTCCCTTAAGACCAATTTGCTGCGCAATTGTCACTGTATCAGCGTTCTTTTTTCAAAATAAGTACCTCCAATTGTGTAGAATTGAGGGACGAATGGCATAGCTGTGACAACGCATATCAGTCGATTGCGATTGATAAGCAACGTCGGTATGACTGGATGTTAAGGTTCGAATTTGGCCTTTTCGTTTTTTTAATTAATTAGTTAAGTACATATTTTTGTTGCAAATGTCTATTAGAAGAAAGCTTTTTTATCGTAACTTAGTAGGTATATAGAAATTAGGTATTTTTAATTTTTAACTATAAATGATGATCTGTCTATAATGCTAATGGCATCACACTGACCTCCCACTTATAAGACCAAGCGTTTAGCATTGCGCCAAAGAGATTGTCACATATAAACCTAAATAAAATAAACGCTTGTTTATAATATAATATTTATAGTACAGATCCCAGGGGCATTTGCATGTGACAGACAGATGGGCAGCCGAATCCCGCCCGGGTCAAGTTTTACATAAAAATGTTCGGACTTAAAGCAATTTGGGTAATGCGGCTCACGAAATGAGCCAAAAGATAGACATGAAAAGGTTTGCGTGACTTTCTTATAATATAAAAATATTTTGGTACCTATTTAAATTAAATAACTGTAATTATTTAACTGAATTTAATTCTTAACTTTTTTCATAAAGCAACAGCCGGGCTTTCAAGCGCGGAGATGCAGCCCGTATTATTAGTGATAACTTGATAAGTGACGATAGTGATAATATTTGTATAGTTATTAAATTAGGCTACCTAGCTATTAGTTTCTAAGGTAACGTTTTCAATAAACTTTGTCTAAATACATAAAAAGAAACTATCCGCCAACGTCCGCCATATTGAATTTAGTGTGACGTCATTTTATTTTTTGTATTCTTTTCAGCAAACTCTTTAATTTGATTGATATCATGGGGGTGCATAATAATGGCTAGTCCGTCATCATTGGGTGTCCGCCATAATAGATTAAGAATGACGTCAATTAGCTAACCATGCATTTGCATCCAAACTAAACGTGTTACATGCAAAATTTCAGCTCAATCGGCAACAGGGAAGTGGATCAATTTTTTGCAAAATTTGACACACCGGGACAGGTGAAGCTAAATAAAATAGCTTGTAAAATGGACATTTCTGCACCAACAACGTTTCTATGTTTTGCAAAAAATGAAATAGAAAAATCCGTTGCTTGCATTTTATTTATATTTTTCTCAAGTTCCCTTTCATGTAGCAATTGTTCTGTATGATTTATGAAATAGCCCGTACAAGACATTAAACATTGTGTGGTATAGAGCAAATCGAAATAGAGCATTCTATGTGCAACAAAAACATTTGCTTTTGCTTTTAAAGAGAGGAAATTGGGTAATATAAATCTCCCTTTTGTTGTTATATTTTAGGATATAAAGATCGTTTAAGTAAATATAAAAATAAATTTAGGATTTAGGGCGGTTTCAGACCAGCGTATTTTTTGCGCGTTTATGCACAGGCATAAGCTTGAATGGCTTACGTACTTATACGCGCGCCACGTTTCGAGCAAAAAACCGAATTAACCCTTATTCTGCCTTATTCCGGCGTGTTAGCTCGAAACTGTGGGTCAGTCAGAAGTAGTCGTAGTATACGAGCTTACAAGTGATTTAACGCTCGTAAGATTTGCGCGTTTACGCGCCTACACGCCCTTCCAAAAAAAAGCTTATATGCGTCGAAAAAACGCTAATCTGTAACCGCCCTTTGGTTAAATTTCCCATTGGAACTTTTTGATTTTCAAGGATAAGTAACATACGTCCTTCCCCAGGCTGCCGGATGCATCCTATCTCTGTACCGAATTCCGTCATAATTGGTCGGCCGTTAAATGCAAAGATTAATGCCACAGTTTGGCAGACTACATGTTCTTTCTGCCCGGCATCGAACCTAGATGTCCATGAATAGGAGGTAAACTTCTTAACCAATAGGCTTTCACATCTATACCTTGTATAGCTATATTTTTTCAGTTTCTATAAAATGGGTTTTATATTTTTATAGGAATACTAGATGATGCCCGCGACTTCGTCCGCATGGATTAAGATTTTCTGATTCCCGCAGGAACTCTTCAATTCCATGTAACCTACCCCTATACCAAATTTCATCAAAATCAGTTGGAAAAATGGGCCGTGAAAGACAAACAGACAGACAGACACACTTTCACTTCTATAATATTAGTATGGATTTCATCCGCACATACATTTTTCAGTTTATAGGTACAAATTGTGTAATACACGTGTAGTACTTATGTACAGAATGTGTTTTAGGTGTACAAATCACTTAGGTAAAGTTTACCACAAATGGCAGTTTATATTTTTTATCACCAAGTCATACATGTTAGAACCTACTTAGTATAGTTCGTGTACCTACTAAGATCTTATTTAAGTAATTCATCATCCCTTACATCCCACCTTCTTCCTTTTCAACTTCGCTAATGTAGCTACTACGTGAACCACTTAGACTTAAATCTTTGCTAAGCAACTCTACAGTTAGTTAAAATATTCATAAAAGATTGTCTGAGCAATCTTATCGCGAAATGGGACATTCAATCACGCTCAACATATTGAAACTGCATTAATTTCGTACAAAGTTTTTGAGCAGTTTTAAAGGATATCTTGTACGCAAATCAAATACAAGCTCAAAATCTCAGATTACCTCGTACCGGCCTTGCACAGCCCAATTTACAATTTTTTTTAATTCACTATAAGTTAGCCCTTGACTGCGATCTCTCCCGATGGTGTGATGTGATGATGCAGTCTAAGATGGTAGCGGGCTAACCTGTTAAGGACATGGCAGTTATATTAAACCCATACCCCTATTCAGTTTCTACATGGCATCGTACCCGAACGCTAAATTGATTGGCGGCACGCCTTTACCGGTAAGGTGGTAACTAGCGACATTACTTTTATAATAATATTCAAAATTGTCTTTTCATTTAATAGGCGAAATTGTAAATTCGTACTTGATATCGGATGCCGTTTTTCTACAGTGACCGCTATTGCATTTCTGCGGTACTAAAAACTGTACTGACTAACTTACTGTAGGTTTATTAGACAATGCTAATATTAATGGTAAGATCTTTTGATAACAAACAAAACTTGCAGCTTTCATTCTTAGAGCAGAGAGATCATTTGGCTCAGGATAAAAAGGCAAAGTAATAAAGGATAAGTAGTGATGACTGAGTCAATTTTAGAACAATCACAAACCAAACAAGCCTATATAAAAGTATTTTGACGACCTCCCTAGCGCAATGTTGAGCGCATCAAACACATTTGTTGTCTTATAGGGGAGGTCCTGGGTTTCTATCATGGACAAACTCATTTTGGGAAATAATAATTTATGAATTTGTATATATCTGGTATAATGGGAGTCTTCAACCGTTACTAGTTGCCACTATGCTGAGAAAGACGTGCCGCCAAACGATTGAAAGCATGCCGGTACGATGCCGTGTAGAAACCGATTAGTGGCTGTGTTCTTTGCTTACAAAGAAAAAAACTAATTCAAAACTATTTCACTTTGGATAGTATTCTATTATTTAAAAAAATCAAGATAGTTAATAGTCTATACCTACCTATAGATCTACTTATCTTATCTTAATAATATTATAAATGAGAAAGTTTGAATAGATGTATGGATGTATGGATATATGGATGTTTGTTACTCGATCATGCCCCTCGCTAAACGGATCTGGCTGAAATTTGGCACAGACATAGTTTTTTTTTAAATTCATTATAGGCTTACGCTTGACCACAATCACATCTGATGGGAAGTGCTGATGCGGCCTAAGATGGAACGCGCTTGCCTAGAAGATGCCTATTCACTCTTGATTTAAAGATACCCGGATTGTAATTGGTGGGAATCACAGTTTTTGGTAGAGTGTTCCAGACCCTCGCCATCCGAATAAGGAATAAAGACGTAAAGTGCTTCGTGCATGTACACACAGGAACGTAGAGGTGGAAACTGGCACGACATCTTGCGGTACGATGGTTAAAGGGTGAAGGAGGTACAAGATCGAACAGCTCCTGAGCACACTCACCAAAATATATCTTATAGAATACCGATAGGCCAGCTACCTTACGGCGGTGATCCAGAGTTTGTGAGATTATAGTCTGGAATAGCACATAGGCTAACTTTTATCCCGGTTTTTCTTTTTGTTAATTTTTATTACCACATATGACAAAGGTCATATGCCTGTGTATGCACACACACTTGTGCACTATAATATCTCCCGCGCAGATGGCTAATCGTCTAAGTCGGGAAGACATTATTATTATCGTTATATATTTTACTCTCACGCCCGCGTACAAAATAAATAATGGCCAAAAGAATTATAATAAACTTACGTATATAAATAGATATGAATAAACTTACATACACAAATACACAAATAAATAGTGTCGATATGGATACTACTTTTAATATAATAATTTAACCAAGAACTACGAGTACTATTAAAACCAACATTAAAATCATTGTTGGGCTTGTCATAAAAACTTAAGTCGTGGTTGTTTGGAAGCACTAATTAAAATATGTTTATGAAAATAATAATATATTACGAAATTTGATAACATAATTTGCACAAAAACAAAACTAAAATTTTACGATTCAAGCTAATTTAATAGGTACAAGGTAAAACTTGGCGAAATCTTTGTATATTTATGCACCCCACTCCATATTTCATTATTATGGACCGTTTCGACGACCCATTAGGTATTGTACATGGTTTTTCTCTTTGGGAATACAGCTTTTACTTGTCTATACAAAAATAGGCTAAAAAGCCCATATTATTATTATTCTGTATCATCACGGAATAACAATTTTTTATGTTGTTTCTGTTACGGTTGCCGTAATTTATTTCATGAATTCCCGCTTTGAGTTCCTAGTATCGATTCTGGAAGTCCTATTACGTAAATTCTGCATCAAGCATTGTTATTATTGCAATGGTCGTGATTGGCTGAATTTACGCTATTGCTATTGTTCAGGGATGACGGCAAGAGGCCGGATGGGATGACTATAGGACCGTACTCGATGGGTCGTGCACTGGTGTGGGATGCAACCTGCGTTGATACGTTGGCAGCGTCCGATCTATCAGGCTCATGTCTAAAGGCGGGTGCAGCTGGCGAATCTGCTCAGTTGCTTAAGCGTCGCAAATAATCAGCCATTACTAAGGACTACGTTTTTGCGGCGCTTGTTTTTGAGACTCTGGGCCCATGGTCATCAGACACGAAGAATTTTATAAATTTAATGTCTCAAAAACTGATACACGCCTCTGATGACCAAAGATTTAGCGGTTATTTAGCCCAACGGCTGAGCCTTGCCATTCAACGAGGTAATAGCGCCAGTGTTTTGGGCACCATGCCCATTGACGATCACTTAGACGGCGAGTATTTTTTGTAAATATAATTAGTTTTTAATTTAGATTTTAATTTATTTCTTAGTTTTAATTGAAATAAATGTACAGATATCCATGAGTATAGATAATGAGTAATGGCATAAGTAGATCTAAACTTTTCTTGCTGCGACAATGGATTTTGGCTAAAAAGGTGAGTGTTATCTATTCAAACAGAGACGATTGCGATCCTTGCACTCTAAGATATTTTTTACGGAATAAGGCCCCGGATAACTTTCGATACCTTCGAGTAAGGCTGTTATCAGAATTATTTAAAACTAGCTGATGCCTGCGACTTCGTCGGCGTTGTTTAGGTTTTTTTTATCTCCTTGATTTTCCGTGATAAAAAGTAGAAAGAAAGAAAGAAAACGTTTTTATTTGATCACAATATTTAGTATAAGAGACTATCAAAATAGTTAAAGCAACAAAGTTGTGTGACCAAATATAGGTCTCCAGCTCAGCATCATGCTCCAGCAGGCTGCAGCGCTGGTTTTCAGTGGAAACCTTAAAATTGGTGAGGTCACGGACGAACTATGAATCCAATATTTACTTTAATATGTTTATAGAAATCTAATATTTAAGTAGTAGGTACATATAAGTATTACATTATTTATAAAATGGATGATGCGGAACTAATATAAAAATAAAAAGTAAATATATAAAAAGAGAAACTAACTGACATTATAATAGAGATAAATGACAAATGAAGGTATGAATACAAGCATAATGAAATTAACCACATTGGGCACAATGTGGCATAAGTGCTGAAACGATAGCTTTAACTCTCCAGGAACTCAGCTATACCCGTGGCAAAAATCACGTCAATTCGTTGTTCCGTTACGGCTTGATTGAAGGACAAACCAACAAACCAATAAACCAACACACTTACAAACCAACAAACAAACTTTCGCATTTATAATATTAGTATGGTTCTGGGTTCTTGGATAGGTCATGGATTGTGTATTACTATGGGTGGAGTTTTTGACTATTACAAAACGTAATTGTGAAAATTATGAATATTGAAGCCGTTGTTTAGTACAACGGCTTCAAAATTGTAGAGGGGTCTCGCTATCAATACTATTTCTCAGTTGTATTATAGAGCTGTAAAACAGCACTGATAGCTCTTTAATAGTTAATTTGTGTACTCTTATCATGTTTATGTTAAAGTACGGTTGGCTTACCGACAAAAGAGTAACACCGACAATTTTATACCGCGAAAGGAATAAAAAAATATAAATCTTCTTTTTTCTGCGTTTTGTTTTTACTCCATCCGTAAGTCCCTCCCACGCCGCTTTTGTTCTGAGTGATTTATGAAGTACCCCGTACAAGACATTAAACATCGGACGGAATGCAGTAAATAGAAATAAATTTGCACAAATTCTTGTACGGAACGGTATTTTTCTGGGCCTAAGATTCTGTAACCGAATACAGATTCGAAACAATCATTTGTTTATTTTTAAAACTTCTACGGGATGGCGAATGTAGGTGTTAACCACGGATTCTCGTCCTAAAAGGTTTGTTAGATTTCACATCACCAACGTTTTAAGACGACAGAGTATGCAGAGAAGAGTACAGTCACAATTAATAATATAGACAGATAGACAGACAAACGGACGGAGAGACAGCTCAGACATATCTGTCAGAGCCACTTCCTTCTAAAATAATTTCCTAATGATAATATTGCGATGCAGAAGCTTTGCTAAGGACGGGCGTCCCAGGGCACCTCTCGGATTTTTTATTGGCTTTGGTTGCATTCAAAATTTGTCGAAATTATTTATATCTACAAATACTACAATACGAATGGGTTTTTCTCTATCTGTGTGTTACCTTTTCCCGACCCATATAACGTTTAACTGATTTTGTCCTGCAGACCACCATGGGAAATTTTGTCCCGCAAAATGAAAATTCTCGTAGTTCGGACCGATTTTTAAACACGGGGATGAAATTACGGACTTCATCCAGTGAATAACGTAATTTAATTATAACTTATTATATAAATAATGGAAAACAATTATTCATAACAGCTATTTGTAATTCAGATACTATAACTACGGAACAAAATTGGGGTATTGGATAACTAATCCTGCGTAAGTACAGTTACCCGATCCAATTTGACTCTATGAATATTAATTTGAATTTTGTAATGGTGCCCGATACTATTATCTTCACTGTCATTTTAGTTTAGTTACATAATATTGCAAAAGACTATCTTTAACTAGAGAAACAACAACGCTTCAGTTTTGACTAAATAAAATAATGTCCTCCCGACCGAATTTCGGTCTCGGCAGCCAATCTCCAAAGAAGTCATCTGCGCGGGAGATATTATAGTCATGGGTATAGATGGGTATAGATGGAATGGAAAATCCGACACCAGTGGAGCCAGATCAGGCGCAGGACCGAATGCTTATAGTGCTCTCCGAGACACGGGTTGAAACATCGCCAACTTCTTAACTCCTGGCTAGTACTGAGAATTTTCTTGTAAAAAACCCAATACTTGTTAACTCCCGACCCGGGACTCGAAACCGGGACCTCGTCGGCCGCAGTCGAACATGCTACAGTTTTGATTACAGCAGGTTGAGTGGGAGATTTTTTACGTATTCGATCGCGACAACGTTGACTACCATTTTACATGAAATTGATCGAGTGCCAGCTGCCAAGCGCTTGCCAATTTGATACAAATCGTAGTTAGGCACTCAGTAGTCCAAAAGTAAAACTTTTTTCCTATTTGTAATTTTAGGATCATTATTCTCTCAACCCATTAACATAGAGTCGAAGTCTCCTCTCAGAGTGAGAATGGATTAGGCAATATTCCACTACGCTGTTTAAGTGCAGATTGACTGACTTCACACACCTCTGAGAGCATTAAGGAAAACGCCTTGGCTTGCAGTTTTCCTCACGATGATTCCATAACCCGTAAAAAGCAAGCGATATAGAACTCTTTAAACGCACATTACGCCAAAAATTTTAAAACAAGATGAGGCCCGCAACTTCTTCCACGTTTAAGGTTTATCGATTCCCGGGGAAGCTCAATTCAATCACTCAATTTCCCGGGATTAGCCTATGTCCTTCCACAGGATGCAACCTATCCCTGCACCAAATATCCAAATTGGTTGAACAAATGAGCCGTAAAAACGTAGCAGACAGACGCACTTTCGCATTGAAAATATTCAAATTCAAATTCAAATGTTTTTTATTCAAATAAACTTTTACAAGTACTTTTGAATCGTCAAGTGAATCTACCACTGGTTCGGAATGCCATTCGTACCGAGAAGAACCAGCAAGAAACTGGTGGTTGCTCTTTTTAAATAAGTATTTCATTTACAATTATTATATCAATGTATACATAAGTAACCGCTGTCCTTAGCATTGCTGGAGTGATCAAATCCATGCTCCTCTATCATTTACGTAATGTTCAACAGTACAATAAGCTTTTTTCAAGAGCATACTTTAATGGATTTCTTAAATTTGTGTATAGGCTAGTTTAAAATGGGTTTTGGAATTTTGCTATAGAGAAGAATGCTCATACCCACGAATGTCCTTCTGACTTTTTTGAGGCGAAGCGATGGAGTCACGAGCCTATTACGGCCTCTAGTTTGCCTGTAGTGCAGATCGCATTTTTTTTTGTAAATATGTATGTGCTGTTTACCAAAAATTATATTACTGTAAATATATTGCGAGGCTACAGTTAGAATACCAATTTCTTTAAATTTCTCTGTAAGGGAATCACGCGGTTTTAAATTATAAATTGCACGTATTGCCCTTTTTTGAAATACAAAATTTTTTTAATATCTGCCGCTTAACACCACATTAAGATTCCGTAAAACATAATGCTATGAAAATAAGCAAAATATACAAACCTGGCAGTTTTGATGTCAGTTAACTGTCGAATCTTTCTGACAGCGTAAGCAGCAGAACTAAGCATGCCAGCAAGTGCCGATATATGGGGGCCCCATTGAAGCTTTGCGTCTAAGGTCACCCCCAGGAACACAGGAGTATCTTCTATTCTATTTTAAGCACATTAATAGTTACCATTAGTTTTATATCACTTGTGGATCTGGCAATCGGCAATGCGAACTCAACACATTTAGTTTTTTTTGTATTTAAAAGTAGATTGTTTACCGTAAACCAGTTGGTGACTTGAGAAATTGCAGTATTTACGTCGTCAAAGTTGTCCTTATGTCTATCGACTTTAAAAATCAAGGATGTATTAGCAGCAAATAGTACAATATCGCAAGTGTTACGGACAAAATATGGCAAATCATTGATGTACACCAGGAACATGAAGGGACCCAAAACGGAGCCTTGAGGAACACCCATTAGTGAGCCTGATCCGGATGACTTCACATCGTTGATACATACTGTTTGAATGCGATTACTGAGGTAGGAAGCAATGCGGCCAAGCGCAGTGTCTTTGACTTCATAGTAGCTCAACTTAACTAAAAGCGTCTGAAATACCAATAGCATTATGTGATTTCTCCCACGCAGCGAATATATGTTTTAACAGCATTGCGCCCGCATCAATTGTTGATCGACCTTTAGTAAAACCATATTGCTAAGAGTGAAGAAGTTTATTCGAATTAAAGTGCTGAAGCAGTTGATTGAGTATAATAATTTTTTCAAATATCTTGCTGAGTGTTGGCAAAATTGAAATTGGTCTGTAATTATTTGGATCGCTTTTGCTACCCGATTTAAAAAGTTGAATCAATTTCCTACACTTCATAAGATCTGGAAAGGATCCTGAATCTACAGACTCATTAAAAACTAGAGCAAGATATGGTGCAATAACATCAATAATATTGCCGATAATTTTTACGGATATCCCCCATAGGTCTCCGGTTTTTTTAAGTTGCAAAGACTTAAATACTTTAATAATATCATATGGGGTCACATGTCTAAACTTAAACAGCACACTGCACTCGGTGACATTATCCTTGAGAAGTTTATGGGCTTCTGTTGGCGAGGAGGTAAGGGAACTATGTTTATTTTATAAGGGAACATATTATTAGTATGGATGTGTATGCATGCCAGAAATTCAAACACTGGACATCAGGAGCCCATCAGGAGGTCGAAAGTCTTAATCAGCAGGCTATCATATGTATTGCCTTAAATTAATTTTGAATAGTCAAGTGAATCTTCAACTGGTTCAGAATGCCGTTCCTACCGAGAAAAGCAATCCATACTAATATTTCGAATACAAAAATTCGAAAAGGTGTGTCTATTTGTCTTTCTGCTACGCCTTAACGGCACATCTTTTCAGCCGATTTGATGAAATTTAGTATATAGGTAGGTTACATCCCGGGGAAGGACGTAGGATTTTAGTGCGTAAAATTATTAGGGATTTCCCGTGGGAATGTAGTCGCGGGCCTGATCTTGATAAACTATAAAAACAAAATAATGTGAGGCTGAAAATTAAGAGAACTAAATTTCTTTGTAAATTTTTGACCTATATTTTCCTGCAAAACATGCTCTCCCTTGACAAGCATATTAATTAACGAAATGTTTGAGTATCAAAGGCTCAAAGCAAGTTGGCATTTAGGATCTCTTGATATAATATTCAGTAATCTAGTCCATTACAGAATTAAAAATATTTTAATATTTTCTGGGGCTTCATCGAAATAATCTAGATGTTTGCAAAGTCTGTTTTCTGATGTCTAATAAAGTTCTACAATTAATTTCAATCCAATTTAATATACATAAAGAGAAACTGTAACATTAATAAGCCACGCCAAAAGAGTTGCTCTGTCGTCCTTTAACCTTCACCTACCCGACCTTCGTTAAGAACCTCCTTCGCGAGCTTCTAGTTTCGTACTTGACAAAATCACTTTACTGTACTGTACTATGACCATACAGCTTACGCTGCAGCCTGCAGACTTGAGAATTTGCACGTAGGTTCCCTTCCAACCAATGAAGAAATTGGTTGGATGGGAACCTATTTTTAAATATGACAAATAGTAAGTAATTAATAGTTATTTATGTATCATTAGTATGTAAAGTTTAAGAAGTATATTGTATTGCTAAAAGTATCTATATTGTAGCACTATCCCGCTCCTTAAATAAAGATTTTAAATTAATGGATTGCCTGGAAGAGAACACTTTTTGTTGATAAGACCACCCTTACGCACTTTGTTTTATTTTTGTCTTTTCTTATTATATCCAATTTATATTCTGTAGCTTTAAATAATTTATATAACTATCAAAGTGTGAGACCGAAAAATAAATAAAAATATTATATTATACTTACTTGCATGGCGCTAGGTTTTTTAAAATCTCGTGGAAATACTTTGATTTACTGAAATCAAAAGTATCCTGTTTCCTTCTCCGGGTCGATGCAAGCTGGAAAAGTAACAGAAATTAGACAAAAAGACGCACTTTTACAAAAAATAAACAATATCGGCATGAAATTTTAGTATTTTCTTTCTACACAATTTGAACAAGAATTATTGCAAAGTTGTAGTACTGTCTCGGGAAAAAGCATCCTAGTTAAAATGTATCATGTATATCGCTTCACACAAAGAGCTAACTTTTATAAAACTGGATCGTAGGAATAGTTTTGCATATTCTGTAGGAGCACCATGATTTTTGGGACAAAAGATACAAGTACTTGACGTTATTTTAAATAGAATAATTGAAAATAAAACAAATAAAATTTAACAGCGAAATGATGTTTTCCAATACATGACCTCATGTTTTGGGCTACTTACTGCAAAACCCATACTTAAGAGAATAAACCCATTTAGGTTTCAGTAAAGCTAGAGATAAGACAATATTATGTTGCGTGCTACACCTACGTATGTCCCTTTTCCCAGGAAAAAAATCTGAGGTCAATTAAAAAGCTCTACAAGACCTGAAAAATACATTAGAATATTATTATTATTTTCGAGTAAAATGGACTAAGCTGAGCCGTGAAGGGCAAAAATCGAATAATAAAATAGCAAAAACGTCTGTTTGCCATTATCGTGTTACGTTATCGAATTTGGGATGGAGTTTCGTATGATAAGTATACTTCCTCCAATATATCAACCTAGAGACTGCCGTAATCTTACCGAGTGTTCAGCATAGAATAATATGATAGCTAAGTGCTGCATCAAATACACATAGCTGAGATTTAAATCCGAGATCTCAGTCACAACTACAAGTATTTCTTCTTTGTACGTCTTCTCAACAAAAGATGGTGACAACCCCATAAAATCACACTTTCGTGTTTTTCCACTTCCTTCTATTTTCCATACCGTGGAAAAGTAACATTTCCGAAGGATTTGTAGACCACTTCGTTTATTTGATGACTAAGTAAATCCTTGTTAAATTAAAAGTATGGTCACCACATGACTTGGAAAAGTTCAAGTAGGATAATGCATTATAGGGAGATGGCATGTATGTACATTATTGTAACGGCCTGGCTATCTATACTGTTCAATTCCATTATTGGAATAACATTAAATATTCGTATAGTATATTACATCAAGAAAATGTTTCGTGTATGTTCGAACGTACATTATTATGTACCTTGTAAGAATAAAAATAGTGAACTATGGAGTAAGTAATTGTTTAGTTACTTCGTTTGAAATTATTTACTTGGTTCATAAATTTACAAAGCATAGTATACTTACAGTATGAGCAATATGAGTTTACTCTTGCTAGATTTATCTAGTCATTTCCTGATATGATTCAGTAGCAAGTCATATCAGGGGTACGCAGTTATATTGTGTACTAGCTGATGCCCGCGACTTAGTTCGCACAGAATAAGTTTTTTAAATTCCCACGGGGGCTCCTTAATTTTCCGGGATAAGCTGTAGCCTATGTCACTCTCCAGTTCTTCAACAATAGTCAAAAAATCCGTTGTTTTGTTGCGGCGTGATTGAAGGACAAAACAATAAAACAACAAAAAACATACTTTCGCATTTATAATATTATGTATGATGTGTGATTGTTAATTAAAAACTTAAATACCGTAATATATACTTTAAATGTAAATCAGTAGTTTTTAAATTAAAAATCTGAGTATTCCAGTCGTAATGATGAACGAGTAACCAAAGTCAAATAGCGAAACTTGAAACAAGTTAATTAAACATTAAATATTCCACTGTTTGTGAGAGAAATTTTCCGCCAGAATTTCCCGCTGAATATCACAGTTGCGTTCATGATAAATGAGCGAAAGGCTTGAAGATTAGCCTCGGAATAGAGGCCATAAGTCACAGGGTCGGAAGCCGGTCGGTTTACGCAAAGCTGCGTTGCAAAATTTTCGGCACTTAGGTAATATTTTGTGCTACATTTCCCTAAAATTAATTTTTCTTGGGTCACTCGAAAAGGTCAATGAGGAAACCAAGATTTTTAAATATCGTTAGCATTAGTAGGTCGTTAAAGTAGCAGATATGATGATGAAATTGTTTTTTTTTAAAAAAACATCCGACGCGACATCAGGTTTTACAAGTAGGTAAGTCATAAATGGCGACTGTTTCGTATTTTGATAAAAGTGTCAATTTAATATCTAGAAATACTATTCGGACCTGGTTTACCATCCATATTATTTCTATACTAGATGATGCCTGCAACTTCGTCCGCGTAGATTAAGATTTTTTAATTTTCCGGGATATAAGTAGCCTTTGTCCTTCCCCAGGATATAAACTATCCCCATACCGAATTTCACCAAAATCGGTTGAACAGATGGGCCGTGAAAGCGAGACAAACAGATTATAATCCATACTAATATTGTAAATACAAAAGTGTGTCTGTCTGTCTAACAGCTACGCTTTCACGGCCCATCTGTTTAACTACTTTTGATAAAATTTGGTACAAAGGTAGGTAACATGCCGAGGAAGGCATTTATATCCCGGAAAATTAAAGAGTTCCCGCGGAAATCTTAAAAGCCACGCGGACGAAGTAGCGGACATCATCTACTACTTAATAATATAAAGCATAAACTCATGAAATACAATTTTTATTTCTTAGATGAATTATCTATGAAAAGAAACGCGACAAAATTAGCGCCATACAGTTAAAATGTTGTTATTCAACGCCAGCAAATGCTGATTTTGTGAGGACGGAAATAAATGCAGCGCTAACAAGCCCCATTCAAGCGGCACAGCGGATGAGAGGCAACTTCGTCTCCTCTCAATAGACCGTATAATCCGTGCTTTCGCTGAACATTTCCAGCCAATTAATGTACTCATTGCTCATCTCGAAGATCATGCATGGAGACTGAAGGTACCTGCTCAAGATCAAAAGTAATACACGACAAACAATGTATAATATAGTCTGAGATGTAAGCGGGCCAGAATAAGCGCGTGCACGCGCATCCGTTTTTTCTGAAGCGCAAATTGTGGCACGCTTGTGAGCGCATAAGTCGTATAAAAATACGCTGGTCTGAAACCGCCATTATGCGTTTTTTCATTAGTTGTAAAAACCCTAAAACCACACGTAAACAATTATCTATAATCACAAATAGTATTGTGACTACAAAACCTTAAGACTCATGTTGCTTTCAATTTATGATTCTTATAAACCGTAAAAGATATAATCTCAAGACTGACACAGGATTTTTGATGTTAAATGTTCCGTAAAAGTGAGTTAAAACTTGATCTCCACAATTTCGTAAGCGGTGCACTAAAATACTTACATGCAGCATTGTAATATAAGAGTTACTTAGAGTTAGTGTGGCTATTTGGAGCCTTTGTTCAGAGCTGATTCCCGGTGCCATTTTAGAAAAAATAGATAGCATTACGTGCTAATAGAGTGCTTTCTCTAAATGTATGTATTCGTCAAAATTATAATGTAACTGTGACAATGCATTTTGAAACAGAAATACCAGTGGCTGCGACAATGCATACAAATACTGTAAATGCGAGACCCATCTTTTTAACCGATTTTGATGAAATTTGGCATATGTTCTTTTCCGGGATGTAGCTTGTGGCACCAGGTTACCTCCCGAGGAAGGACATAGACTACTTTTTATCCCGGAAAATTTGTGATATCCCGCGGGGATTAAATAACCTTGAACCACGCGGAAGAAGTCGCGGGCATCATCTTCTTTTGGAATAAACAAAAATACAATAACTCAAATGTTAATTCAAAGAATAGAGTAATTATTCCTTTTCACAATGTACAAACAAGGCTTTAATGGAACAAAAACATGAATACACAGTAGGTATTCAGCCCTTGGCGGCTCTTCTCAAAGGAACAGGGAACGGACTTGGAAACTAATTTTGCTATTGAAATGTATAGTTGCCAAATATTAATTATAAGTTTCTCAATTATTCAAGGGTCCGTTATGAATTATGCTTTTCTCTTTATTGAAGTTTATTTTCGGAAGTTGGAGATGTTTGAAATGGAAATCTTTATTGAAACTAGTTTAATCTTGCACCGTACCCAATATTTTATTAAAGAGTCATTGATTCCCGGTTTTGATTCCTGGATCATGCTGTAATTAAGTATTGGATTTTTCGGACATAAAATTCTTAGTACTAGGTGATAATAGCCAAGAGTTAGGAAGTAGGCGGCGTCTTTACGCTGTAAACCGGATGGCGCGTACTGCATCTGATCTCTCTCCGATTGTATCGTAATTTCCACCCTTTCAGGCTTTGGGAGTGATGAAATAGAGAGTTTACCTACTTGCACACTTGTGCATTATGTTCTTCCACGCAAATGGGCTATCTCTGTGGAGATTAGACGCCGTGGCGGATGATAAAAAAAATTAGTACTGTACTTTCCTGAGTCCTATCCGCTTCATATTCAGTATTTTTATCTCTTTTGCCTTATCCGCAGTAAAGATGGTGTTTCACAGTACTGACACAAAAGCCTTTTGTAAGACAGAGAAATAGGTTGCGTTTTAAACTCGACTTACAAGCCTACGTAAGAGCTATTAAACGCTACATATCTACAATCCTGCAATTGTACCAATTCGCAGAATAGTAGGTACTTTCCTTTATAATTTATGTTACATAATATTTCTTTATTATAACATTATGTTCTTTCCATTGTAATATGTTATGAAATACTATAACCTGTATAAGTAAACGTTAACTTATTCTTATAAAAATTATTCCAGAACAATAATGTTTGACGTTCGTTTGTAACCTTTTCCTGACAAGATACTAAACAATAAAAATGCAGTCCTTACGACAATATAAAAAAGACAATTATAAAATCAATATACTTATTATATAATACAATTATTAACATAAATAATAATCACCATTATGATAACTACATGATGAGTAAGACTTGGAATAATTGAGAATATCGTTGAAAGCGTCCATGTTCATCGTACGGGAACAAGAATGCATGCACGTTCAATTAAGATTTGTATTTTTACCATTATACTAATAATATTTTTCCTTAATCATAATCTATTGATCACAATTTACCAAACAAATCAAATCACAACAATAATATACGCAGTCTTAACCCAGTCCTCACTACCAAAGGTTAACTGGAAGAGAATACTTCTCGGTACTAAGTTCGCCTGTGTATATTGTATTTTTTGTGCAATAAAGACCTTAAATTAATAAACTAACAATAATATAGCTTATTTGAATATCTTGGTACTCACCAATGAATTTTAATCAAACTTCGTAAATAATGTTACCATTTAATAAAATGCCAAAAAAATATTTAATCACAAGTGAAATCTAATGCGCTGCCAAAAAATGGGCTTTCGTAATAATATACCCGTACATACGCAAAAAACAGATCCCTTTTCGCGAATCAAATCCACTACAACGATACACCGTATATAACGTCATTGAACGCAGGTAAATCTATTAGAAGATTACGGCCCTTTCCAATGGATAGGATATATTCATCACAGGTATTACTTTTATGTGCTTAGAGCAGATTTTTTTCATCCCCTTTCATAGATAATACTTTAGTGATTGGATGTTACCTTTTTGCGGTGGACTTGTATTAAAATACCTTTTATGGGTACAGAAAGTTACTTTATTGTAATTTTTTTTACTATATTGTTATTATTATTTTTTATGGAACGGCTACATAATATTGGTTCCTTGGCTTTATAGGCTACGACAAATTCAAAATGTCCTCTCGATCGTTTTTTGCCGGAGATTTTTACCTTTGAAGAATGTGTGTCTAAACTAAGATGTATTTTCTGTCTTTTTGTCCATCCATTGCTTTTCGACATTACTTCCGTTGCTTTTCGACATTACTGAAGAGTGGTTAGGGGGCCAAGTAGGAGATTTCCTATCTCTAGAATTTAGATTCGTTAAAAAATCCTATGGAAACTTCTTGATTTTTCGAGACAAAAAGCACCTATCCCGTACCAAATTTTGCCAAAAGTTGTTGGACCGTAAAAGCATAACAGATAGACAGGCAGGCAGACGAATAGACAGACAGGTGTAGTAGCGACCGTTTTACGTGCACTCCAAAGAACGAAGGTAAAACACTGCCGTGTGAGAATTTTTTCACTAAAAAATCAACTATTTTGGCCCCATCCGAGTATCAAATTCTGGACCTCGTTATACTTAGCGACCATATTCCAGAGCCGTTACTAGCAGCCAAAACAGCAACGTTACAATTTCGGAACAAAAAATACATACATACATACAAAAACACATACATCGTAAACTGTCCATCTGTGAACAGAAAAAAAACTTCGCTAGCTCTTTGGAAGAATGAAGCGTTGATTGAAGACGCCCTCGATACACCCAAGGTTTGCTATACAATTAGACAGAACCTTTTAATCTGATTAAGAGTACATCAGACGAGATGAACCGGAGAGTAGTTTATGTTCGATTGAATCCCCAAGTGATTACTTAATGCAAACAGGTAAATTAAAACGCTACGGCCTAGAACACGCTTAGAAGTTAGAACTGGGGGCATACTACCATCGCTGATTATTAGTATTGTTTTAATATTGTTGACGTTCGCGTTTTAGAATTATTATCTTTATTGTAGAGACGTCAAGGTAGGTGACATTTAAGTAATACTGCTTTAAGCGATGGTAGTAACCCCTCTGGCTGTGAAAACGTTGCGCGCTGAAACTGAATTTCTGAGAACTCTAGATTGTAATATTAAAGTGGAGCGAAGTGTTTCTGGTAAAGAAAAATTATTAAAAAAATTGTGTTGAGTAAATTAAAAATGTAAATACATTATGAAACTAAGTAATACGTTTTTAATAAAATAATAATTACATTTAACTACCTTGAATACCCGTTTTTTAAAAACAATTTCAGTCTTATATCCTATTTTAAACTAAGTTTAAGTTTATAAAAAAAACTTAGCTGATGCCCGCCACTTGGTCTGGTCCCCGATTTTTTTAATTCGAATGTTACTCTAGGTCCTCATACAACCCATATAAAAAATCATGTCGATCAGTTGCTCTGTTTCAGCGTGATTGAAGGGCAAACCAACAAGCCAATAAAAATACACTCTTTCGCATCTATACTTAATATTATAAATGTGACATCAGAATGGCTGAACGGATCTGGATGGGCACAGAGGTACCAAATGTCTACCAGTTATTCCTATGAACTCGTACTGCCACTTTGCAACATTGAATCATGTCGAGTTTCCGCTCATAGTTTGAGTGAACCACTGAAGTATTTTTTTATATATTTTACTACATATTAGCCCTTGACTTCGATCTCACCTGTCCCATTAGCCAAGTTTCATACGTTTTGTTTCTATTCTCTTTCTATAATCGTTAGTGCTTTACTTCTCTACCGCGGAGAGAAAAAATAAGTGAATAGTCTATGGTTAGCGTTTTTCTTCGCTTTCGCTCAAGCTTTAACAATTATAGAAATATTCTCTTTCTAACGAAACGTATGTAACTTGAATAGGGGGACTGGTGGTTAAAGAAGATACCGTGTAAGATAATAGCGGACTAATATATGACCATTGATAGCCAGTTTAAAAAACACTAAGGGTATTTTACACTTTACGGTACACAACACTGTGAAACAAGAGCAAAATGGCCACGAACATCCATTATGGTAAAAGCCTGGTGTTAGAATACAGTGACTCCTTGCAGCGTGTCGCCTCATTTTTCTTTGGTAAACACTGATAAAGTTTTAATAGAAAAGTTACTTTCTAGGCAGGTAATCTAACTTTTTTTTTTAATCCACTGCAAGTTAGCCCTTGACTGCGACCTCACCTGATGGTAAGTGATGATGCAGTCTAAGATGGTAGCGAGCTAACCTGTTAGGGGCATGGCAGTTATATTAAACCCATACCCCTATTTAGTTTCTACACGGCATCGTACCGGAACGCGTAATCGCTTGGCGGCACTTCTTTGCCGGTAGGGTGATAACTAGCCACGGCCGAAACCTCCCACCAGGCCAGACCAGGGAAAATTCAGAAATTATAAATTCCCAAATTGACCCTGCCGGGGTTCGAGCCCGGGACCTCCGCACGTTAAGACAACAGCGCTACACACTGCACCACGGGGGTCGTTAAAACTTCATACTAATATTATAAATGCAATCAGATTTCCTAACGCACATGCTTATTGGATGCCTATATACACTGTAAATTTCAAGGTACCTGTATAGTGGAGGAAAAATACGAAGCGGTTCGAACTAGAAACGAGGATTCGCGTTCTACATACTTATCGTACGAAATTTCGACAAAATAACGTATATATCTTGGCGATGCTTTGCTGTATAGTGATAAAAATGTGGTGAAGGAATCTTACTTCATCCTCTAAAATTGTTTCCATATAACTAGATGATGCCCGCGACTTCGTCCGCGTGGATCAAAGTTTTTTGATTCCCGCGGGAACTACTTTAGTAGTGTTTGTCTTTCCCCGGGATATAACCTCAAATCAATACCAAATTTCATCAAAATCGGTAAAAAGATGAGTCGGGAAAGCGTAGCAGACAGGCAGACACTTTCGCATTTATAATATTAGTATGGAGTATGGATATTATCTGATATTCAGATTAAGTCACTTCTAGTTACGGTATACTGTCACTGTAACGTGCATCTGCAGAGCAACAGCCAGGAACATTACAAAACGCATACGTTGTACACTTGATTTTTCTTTCCCTTGTTATATGGAACGTGAACGTTAACTTTGATAACACTAAAGATTTAATTTAAAACGAGCCTTGTACCCGATAGGATATCCATCCGCAACATCTCAGGAGCCATCCAACTTAACTCAAAAATGTTTGAGTCTTTTAGGAAACTGCTCGAGGTAAGGGGTAGTATGAAATTTTACACAGAATTTCCTTAGATAACGTAATGGAATTTGGGAAAGTCTGTAGAAAGGCAAAAAATAAACATAAATCCTTGTTTTAGAGCTTACCTGCTTCAAATGCTCCTAGACCTGTTTAAACCCTAACCATTTAAGCATCCCGACAGTAACAGAGTAAGAAGTTTAGTGAAAGTTTTCAGAAACAACTCTTTATACGTGGGACTAAGATACCGGGATAAAAGTCCACCACCTTTCTAACAGAACCACCTCGAATAGTGTAGGGTTTTAATCACTTAAAATATCCCATGAGTTATAATGAAAAGAAACGAAAGCCTCACATTAAAATTTTGGTGAATATACGAGTAGGTACAAAAGTAAATACAGCATATTCTTGCTTTGATGAAGACATTTTATCAGACACATTCGGAATACCAAATCGTACTTATCGCACAGTAACTAGTTTGCGTTACTTTCGCGAAAATATTCTGGTCTGGTACATAATAATACATTAGTATAGCACGAAGTCAAGGCCTTTGATGTTTTGAGTGGCACTCCGGTAGTGCGTCTGGCGGAGATGAAAGTTCTTACCCTACACTTCAAACGTTCTGATTCGCTTTTACACCTTGGAGTAGGCAGTTGGGTGGATTTAGACGATTCGCCGACAAAGTCCAATTTTCTTAGAGATTTTCTTAATTAAAAATATCATGGTTGTGCTTCGAATTGGTGCTTATTTTTAATTAAGCCCTAAGGCGGATCGCTTATTGCAAAGTCTAGGTAGAGTCGAGGCAGCACTCTTCGAAGCTCGTTTATTATGTTAGATCATAACTATCCGTTACTATCATTGGTTGTCCCAATCATTCATTACAATGCCCAAAATAATAATACAAATTCTTATTTTGCATATAAAAGATAAGAAAAAGATTCAAAGATCTAGAGAGTTGGGTCTGCGTCTTGCTCAATCAAACACATCTCTTAATTTATCTTGCCTCTCTTCTTTTTTTTAGTTTTTTTTCCTCTAGCTTGTAATCATGTTTTAGTTATCGCAACCTGTGGCAACCTCGTATCAGATTTTTCATTTAGTAAGTTTTAGAATATTTTTTGCTTGTTGGGTGACCTAAACTAACTTAACACAAAACAAAAACTCTTATAACCTGTTGGCTATCCTGCAAATAAACTTTTTAAAAACCTTGATACAGAAAGTCTGTTACTCTCTCTCTGTCTCTCTCTCTCTGTCTCTCTCTCTCTCTCTCTCTCCGTCGTATTCCTCATTACTCCTCATTACATTAGAAGGGTCGTGATCCTATTCCATTAATCACGTAATGGCAGGGGTTTTCGGGATAATAATGCGGTGGGTTCCCTGGCCCTTCCGCATACGACTGAACTAAGAGTATACTATTTCAACTCTTAGGTCTTCTACTTCTAATCTTTAATTAATGATTATTATCAGATGTTAGCGATGATAACCGGGACCGACGGATTAACGTGCTCTCCGAGGCACGGAGGAAGCGGAAAGGCCTAATTCAGACTTCCAAATTCGGTCACCATCGGATAAAGTAGGTACGGGTGTTTTTTGTATTTCAGCAATAAAATTGACTGAACCACGGATCCCGGGCCGACGGGATGAGTTATAGCGACAGTGACGTATTGCGTGCCAAAGTGCGAACGGGTTACGCAAACTTGGGTACCACACTTCATGATGTCACTTAGCCACCAATGAAATTATCCCAAATAAAGATGGATGTTGTAAAAAAGTCAATTACTGTGTCTTTGCCTCTCCGACTCAGAGGTAAGCTTTGTGGCTTGAAGTATCATAATATTCTTGAGGTTGATTTTCGGATCTTTTGTTTGCGTCAAATTAAAGTGTGTGAAACAAACAAGCGGCGAAGTACGTGCTTACGCAGACTTGTGCACCAACGAAATTATCCCAAATAAAGATTGATGTTGCAAAAAAGTAATCACTGTGGCCTCTCTGATTCAAAGGTAAGTATTGTGGCTTGAGGCATTTGTCGTACTATTCCTGAGGTTGATTTTTAGATCTTTTGTTTGCGTCTGATAAAAGTATGTGCATCAAAAACTCACCTGTTTAAACATTAAAAAAACTGTTAAGCTGACAGGGGGGAAAACTTACAGATTCAGATAGAAATCAGCAACTGCAACTTAATATTTCGCAAACGGATCCCTGAATCAAAAAACGATTTTCCCACACCCAAAACTTTTGAACGGCCTATCCAACGATATCTCACACCATAGACGAGAAAAAAAAATCCTCACTTTTGGTGTAAGGGAGGTAATTTTTTCTTCACTTTGTCGGCGTGAATAATGTTCAGTATATCCATGCCAAGTTACATCTTTGTAGTGCTAAGAGCCTCTAAGTTAAGCCGTGGTCAGACGGACGGACGTATATGGCGAATCTATATGGGAACCTTGTTGACAACGGAACCCTAAAAATTATTTAAATATGACATGGGTATCAGGGTCACTTAACCAATACATAAAATAACAAGAAAAATCCTGGTTCACTCATTTACTCACTGAATCACTCATTAACGCCCAGTCCAAGCCCTTTGACTTTAGAAAGCTGAAATATTTTACACGGGTAATGTAAAAAATTAATAACTAATGCAGGGGCCATACCGCCAAAGCTTAAAGCAATATTTAAGCAGTATTACTGAAAATTACAGTTTGATGTCACGTAATGACGTTCCTAACGTATTGATTAAAATTCCAAATAAAACATGAAAGTCAACAATATTGAAAAAAGCAATATGGGTTGAGTTATTGAAATTCTCACGAGAGGGATCCCGCGGTCGTTTACTAGTATTTTAATAGTACCTACTACGAACTTGATGCTTTCTTATCTCGTCTTATTGCTCACACGAAACGAACGAGCAATGTCAAAAAATAAAACTGAAAATCTTTGTTCATTTTTATCTTATTGTTTATTTTCAAAGCCTGATTAAAGATCAAAGATTTCTTTGAACGCTCTCAAGACGTTAGTATATTTTTAGATAAGCTCAGCATACTCGTATTAATATTATAATATTCTTGTTTATTTTAGGATATTTTTTTCAGAACGTTCTTTGTCTCGTTAAGAATTTTATACTTTAATATTTTTTTGGCTAGGACGCCCTAACTTAATCTTAGTGTGATATATTCTATAGAGCGAACTTTGACTTTGCTTAGACTTAAGACATGGTTAAAGCGAGACAGATTTATGTTACTCACATAAGTCCATCTCGTTTTAACTCTAAGTAAAGTCTGATTCAAATCACAGTACTCTCTATAGATCTCAGCATTAGAACTCATCTTTGTTTTTTATAAAGCATTATTCTTATCAAGTTTAAGCCAATCTTGTAACTTACTATGTAAATTTTAACACGGATACTGAATACTGAAAATAAATGTGCTTTTTACCACTTTATTATTCTTAGATTCAGTATTCGTATGTCACGTCTGCTATATTATGGTTTACTTTCTTTCCGGCTCTTCTCAGTAGAATTTTCCGAACCGGTGGTAGAGTCTTCACATATCGTAAGTGGCATAAGTTGTTTTACGTGAAATGAATTAACCATTTCATTTAATTATACTTATTATAATAAATGCGAAAGTGCTTTTATTTCTTGGTTTGTCCTTCAATCACGCCGCAACAGAGCAACGGATCGACATGATTTTTGGCATGGGTATAGTTGAGGACAAGGAGAGTGACATAAGCTATTACATCCCGGAAAATTAAACAGTTCCCGTGGGAATTAAAAAACTTATTCCACGAGGATTAAGTCAGGGGCATCAGCTAGTACCTACATCATATTTTGTCTTAAATCACGTTTTCGGGTTGCGTTCATTAACTTGTACCACATTACTAAATGCTCGGAATATAATCAGACGTCTGATATTCTGTTAACAGTACAGTACCTATAGAGTTCATAGACAGTGATATCGTGCTATATCATATCATACTAATATTATGAATGCTAGTGTATTTGTTTGTTTGTGTGTCCTTCAATCACAGCGCAACAGAGCAACAGTTCGACGTGATTTTTGGCATGGGTATAGTTGTCACTCTCCAGATCCTCAACTATGCCCGTGAATAAAATCATGTCGATCCGTTGCTCCGTTGGAGCGTGATTGAAGGCCAAACCAAAAAAACAAACACGCTTTCGCATTTATAATAAGTATTAGTATGATGAAAATGGAAGTGGGGCGCGTCCTAAACTGGCATTGTGTGACGAGCCGCTCAAGTGGGCGCTTAACATCAAAGCGCCACTTTGAAGGCGCGAAATGCGATGCATATCTGCGAAACAGATTCATCTCCACACTTCCAGTTCACGCGTTAAAGGGTCACGCTGGGAGTAGCTTTCACACTTTTTTTATCAAAGCGCCCTTTTTATCTGGCTTCAAAATGGAAGCAAACTGTATTCCTGAAAAAAAATACTATAAGGGTCTATACTAGTTCCGTTAAAATATGTATATTATTTACATTTTTATCGACTGTTTGTTTTTAACCATTCGTGATTACTGAAATTATTATTAGTTTCAAATTTTTTATTTTAAGTTGTAGTTTTAATTTACTTAATTATTAAGTCTTAGTATTGATTAAAATTTGTACAGCGGTAAGTTATATCTCGAGGAATGACATAGGCTACTTTTATACCGGAAAATGAAAGAGTTCCAAAAAACCTTAATCCACGCGGACGTCGCGAGCATCATCTAGTATATCATAAAGAGCATACCTACTCAATATGCATATAAGTTCCTGAATAAAACGGCTGTAACAGACTTAGATGTAACAGGCAAACTGAAATTCCGACAGTATAGTCCTAACGTACTTTTTGAATAGCTAGTAATAAGTAGAAACACTCGTTAACCATTTTAATTATACAGTGTTTGTGTGTAATTAGCAATTTATACACAAACACCGTACAGACATTTTTGACATTATGCCCCGCCAAGTGCTTCCAATCGCCCGTCATTCTCGAGGGTGACGTAGTGGTAGTCAGACCATAGATAGACCATAGATGGATCTGTGAATGTCAGTCTAACACTAGGTAGGAACACTAAAAACCATTTAAAAGGCGTACAAGATGAAAACAATAGAAAAGCACTTGCAGAAAATAGAACTTACAGGTAGGATCTTTACAAAACCGCTGGGCAGCATCAAAGGCTTCCGCTTTGAAAAAGTGTTGCAGGCACAGCACGCCTGCGTACGTCCTGAAAGGTTTGCACAAAAATAGACTTTCTCTCTTTTGAATACTTTGTATACTGATATTGCAACTGTGTAAGTGTTTATATTTGTCCAACCATTTATTTTACTTTTGACAGCTCGATTCAATGATGCGTTCCTGATTCGATTTTTGATAACAATCGACTTTCTTTATGATTAGAAGTTTTAATCGATTTGACACACTGGTATTTACCTTTGCTCAACATTATTTTATCGTTTTATAAACATACCCATAAACATATATAAAGTGTATAAATGACTAAGTATACTAATGTATACTTAGTGCCCAGCATTATACCTGAAAAGTAAAAATACATGCAAAATGCCGGGCGCTGATTTTTAGGTGTGACGACTGTGTGGTTTGACGACCTCCGTGGCACAGTATTGAGCGCTGTTGTCTTAACGTGCGGAGGTTCCGGGTTCGATTCCCGGCAGGGTCAATTTGGCAAACCAGCAAAGACGCGAAGCGATTAAGCGTTCCGGTACGTTGCCGTGTAGAAACCCATTAGGGGTATGGATTTACTATAATTGCCATGCCCCTAACAGGTTAGCCCGCTGCCACCTTAGATTGCATCATCATTTACCATCAGGTGAGATCGCAGTCAAGGACTAACTTGTAGTGGATAAAAAAAATTGAGTTTGCATTAGTGTTCAACATTTGAGTGTGCATTAGTGACAAGACGGCTACTAATAGTCTAGGCAATAAACCTAATTGACCCCAACAATAATTCCTCCCCGACGAAACTTTACATTATGACAAAGTATCACGAGATAAATATAATATTATAAATATCCAATAAAAAATCAGAAAGGAAGTAAGAATTTTATATGCTATACCCAATTGTTAAAGTAGGAAGGGACATTAACGCGTAAACGCAGTTTAGATTTGATAATTAAATCGGTTTAATTAGCGATGTTCTGCATGATTATTTCTTTTGATATGAGACTATTATTTTAAAAAGAAATCGAGAAAATATTCAGTCATAAATATTAAGTTTTAGTTATAAATACCTATCTTCCAGATGTTTTTTTTATTGGATATTTTTGTGTAAATTTTGGATCACCCAGTACTAAAACCCTGGAAAGTTTCATCGACTGAGGATTTAATGCGGGGGTCTTCATACAACGGACCGCCCGGTTGCCTAGACTGTAAGTCGAATTATGGATTTTGAACTATGGATTAAAAATCGTAAAATTTTGCGAATGAGTGAAACGATTGAATGATTCCATATAGCTACATGATATTCTAAAATAAATGAAAGTTAAACAACTTCGCCACTCACTTAACAGTCCATATCTTGAAAACTACCGAACCGATTTTGATGAAACTTACACTCATCGTCAAGTTGAAATAAATGTAAGCCACTAAAGAATAATTGTTACAATCGGACTAATAGTTTCGGAGAAATCCGCGGACAAACATACATAGTCCTATGAAATTTTATATTTGTTTGGTAGCCCTCATAGATGATCATATTATTATGAGAATATTTAGCTTTTTAGTTCTAACAATATTACATAAATACGGGTACGTGTTCAATTTAATAAATAAATAAAAGTTTATTGACCAACACTGCAATTAATTATACTTAATATAACTAAACGTATACAAATACAAATTAAACTTATACTACGTGCGGTCAATGGGCCACCTCCTCAGCCCGAATAGATACTTCTGAACTTCTTTTTTTGAAATCGGTTAAAAATAGATTTCAGATTTGTAAACGGTTATAGTAGCACAAGAAAACTTGACACTTTGATTAAAACCGGTGGCTCTGAAACCAAGATCAATATGAAAGTTAATTGGAACCGATGGTTCTTGAATTCGTAATTGAAAGATTATGCCAGCGGAGTGTCGACGGCGTGATAAGATTTGGATCTCAGGTTTACTTTTAATAGAGTGCGATGATGCGTGAATCTGTGATGAGAATTCTGTGGGTAGAAATTACTTTTTAATTTCCATTTCTTTGATTCAAATAATTCGTGATATAATTTTTGTATTTATAAGGCAAACAGAAAGGTGTTATTTTTATATATGTCACCGTTAGATTGTAATCTATCCAACGAGATTGTGAACTGTCGAAAGATTACAATTTAACACATTATTTTTCGGTAGTTTGTAATCTGTTAGGTATATTAACCCGATAGAACCTAAGTGCCCGGGCACTACCTGATTATTTACGTCGAACCCTAACCTAACCTACAAGAAACAGACAAAAAAACGTAAATACAATGAATATTCAAAAATTTACACTCCGAACAGAACGTGTCACAATCTGTCGACAGTTTACAATCTAATGAGATAAAAAGCGTTAGATTTTGACGGTTTTTGCAATTTTACGGTGACATATTATATACTGTATTTGTACGTGTCATCGTACTCTCAAAAGGATAAATAATTTATGTTTAGATATTTTTGTTTGAAAGGTGATTTTTTCTTCTCGTTATTCACGAAAATCGGTTCTGTCGTTTGAAAATCATCAGCTCTTTCCTCGTTGATGAAGGGATTTGAGCAACTTCTACTGTCAGTATCAGGGTCTGAAGATGGAGCAGGAAAGATTACTAATAATAAATTGTGAGCACAATTATTTATATTTTGACGTATCGGGTTTTGCAAATTCTTAATTTAAAGGCATTTACAGTGAATATTCTTAAGAACACTCTGACAGAAATCCATACTGCTAACACAGAGCAATACCGATATAATTAAATATGAAAGTGTGTATTTCTATCCGTTTGTATGTTAACTTTACAAGGTGAAACCGCTTAAAATATTAAAAAATATTCCTGCTGAGTATACTTACACTTCGCGCGCGAGTTGAATGCAGCGTTAATATATGGTGATACATACAAATGCTCTGCATTTAACTTGCTCGCGTACCAAAGATATTCAATTGTTAATTTAAAACTTTTCTATGAAACATGTTGACGTAAATCTGAAGTGTGAAATGTATTTTATACTCCATCGCTGCGTCAGCGTTGAAAGCGAGGCTGCGCGCGAAAATGACACTACACGCTGTTCTAACAAGCAAATGTATCGTGTTATCAGTCACCGCACTATTCGCCTCGTTACGCTGCAGTCAACTGCACATGACAAGGATATAGTGTGACTGAATGTTTCCAAAGGGAACGTTTTGCAACGTGAACTGAAGCAAGAGAACGCATGCATTGCTATAAAAAGAGTATTTTGCTATCAGTTACGACATTATTCGTCGTATTGCCTCATTCAAGTGACCGTGACATGGATATAGGGTGACTGAATGTTTCCAAAGGGAGCGTTTTGCAACGAGAGCTGAAGCAAGCAGGCAGTGTCAGTTATGGAATTTATAATTTCTGAATTTTCTCTAGTCTGGCCTGGTGGAAGACTTCGGCCGTGGCTAATAACCACCCTGCTGGTAAAGACGCGCCGCCAAGCGATATAGCGTTCTGGTACTAAACCGATTAGGGGATGGGTTAATTATAACTGTCATGCCCCTAGCAGGTTAGCCCGTTACCATCTTAGACTGCATCGTCACTTATCATCAGGTGAGATGGCAGTCAAGGGCTAACTTGTAGTAGACTAAAAAATATTTATATATATATATATATATATATAAAGTGTATTTTGCACTTTATTCTTCGTATGGCTTCATCTACTGCATTTACTCGTATCTGCTACGCTTTCACTGTCCATTTTTTCAATCTATTTTGATGAAATTTGGTATAGGTTACCTCCCGGGGTAGGACATTGACTAATCTACAATGACGGGGAAGATGTTCAAAATAACTAAAGAACTAAATGCACCGGTCAACTGGAAGAAAAAATGATAGCCATATTGGACTGAGTAGGTACATCAGTTGCCATTTCGTTGCGCTGGCGTTTTATAGTATGATCCAGGCTTAAGATGCACAAAACTCGCTCTCATCCAATAGCAACTTGTGAAAAATGAACACTATTAACAGTATTATTACGATGCTAAGTTATGATTCATAAATAATTTTACATTACATTTCATGTTCAATTTAAATTTCTTACAATGAATTACTAGTTTTAACTTAGAAATTATATTTTGGCAGCATTGAACGTTGCAGGATGCAGAATTTTCTTGATTAATGCTTAGAAATTTAATCACCAATCCGAGCTTTTCAATATGTAAACTGTAATCATGACAGCCAATCACAAAAATTCAGGAAAGTGTTGCTGGGTCGGTAACAAAAAAATAATATTAAAGTAAGCCAAAATGGCGTCAGCAGTTCAGTCAGTATTAAAATTTTGAAGAGTTATTACGAGTACTATAAAGTGTACATTATTATTGGTTTTGTTGAAGACTAAGAGTGGATTACAACATTTTGCTGAGATAAGTATAAATCTAAATCATAATTACTGTTTTAGGAGGTTATGTTAGGTTATCATTATCAATTTCTAAATAGTTGCCTTTTGGAATCATATTTTGAGACAGATCTCGTAGTAAAATGTATTAAAACCAATATAATTGTAATATCAACTTTAATTATTCATCGTTTTTATATAATACTAGCGAATGAACAAATATACTTTTATTGTACACCAAAAAACAATAACAACAGTAAACTTAGCTAATAACAAAGGAAATATACAATTTGGCGGCCTTATCGCTTCACAGCGATCTCTTCCAGGCAACCAATGGTTTAAAAGGACATACCTACAGAAACAACCGGTAGATGGTGCAGAAATAATAAAATCTTATCAAAAACATAATTGTAAAATGAGAGCCAAGTTCAAAATTGTGATATATATGCCTAGGTTGTTGACTGCAGCGACAAAAGAAGTGAGATCTAAATGGGTGCCAAGTTCAATGGTCAGTCCTGCAATTTATTTATCCCATCAAAAACATAAATGTGAAATGAGAGCCAAATTCAAAATTGTGATATATATGCCTTGGTTGTTGACTTCAGCGACAAAAGAAGCGAGATCTAAATGGGTGCCACGTTCAATGGTCAGTCCTGAAATTTATTTATAACAACGTATAATATTTTATAACAACTTAAAATATCATTTCTTCTTATAACTTAGTATAAAATGTTGAAGACTAAGGCTTTGGCTTGGCTAGTTTTCATATACGAATTATAGCCTTCACAAGTTGTAAAGCTGTAAGTTCTTATTTTATTCTTCCGAAAATTTGGCTAGCTGGTAGAAACTGTACTTTGAGGTACCTACTTAATAATAATTCGTATATGGAAAGTAGCCAAGCCAAAGCCTTAGTCTTCAATATTTTATACTAAGTTATAAGAAGAAATGATATTTTAAGTTGTTATAAAATATTATATTTTGTTATAAATAAATTTCAGGACTGACCATTGAACTTGGCACCCATTTAGATCTCGCTTCTTTTGTCGCTGAAGTCAACAACCAAGGCATATATATCACAATTTTGAATTTGGCTCTCATTTCACATTTATGTTTTTGATGGGATAAATAAATTGCAGGACTGACCATTGAACTTGGCACCCATTTAGATCTCACTTCTTTTGTTTCTGCAGTCAACAACCTAGGCATATATATCACAATTTTGAACTTGGCTCTCATTTTACATTTATGTTTTTGATGGGATATCATTACTTTTTGTACAGAAATTATTGAACTCAATCTCAAACTCAAAACATATTTATTCAAAATATGTACCTATAAAGTACACCTTCTGAACGTCATGCTTACAGAGCATAAGAGGTGATGGTGATAATTAACTACGGTATCTTAAAACTAAAGCTACGAGGGTTCCAAACGTGCCCTGGTCTGAGAAGAGCCCGCAATAAACTCCGCTTTTTTTATTATCACCATCTCACAAATATTTGAAATTATATATATGTACTTATAATATAACATTACATAATCAGCCGCTGTAACAATTCATACCAATGCCTTGCTATCATTGAAATAATCCTTTACACTGTAATAGGACTTTTCTATTAGTTTAGTTTACGTTTTACATTAGTAGGTACTTATTATTCGGTTTAAGGTCAGTGTGTCACCCACCAGTAATTCTATTGTATGACTCATTGTACAAGATAATTATAGACGAGAATTCTCAAGAAAAATATATAGTGTACCTAGAGTTACACTGACATTGACAGATTACATCTATGGTCAGACTACCTCTACAGCACATTTCTACATCTCATCAATTATGATTGCAAAAGTTCAAAATCAAAAGTTTTTAGTGAAACATTGAAAACAAGCACGGTAAACAGTCGATATCACTAAAACCACTCTATACAATGAATACAAATCACAATGACTGACAGCTTGAACTGACGACTTCAAATACGTTTCTTCTTTTCTGTCAATGACGTTTCGTTGCACAAAATGCATGAATACGAAGGTAAGGTTTTAATGCAACTATATTATTATTCATTATTATTTACATTAAAATAATAATTATGTGTCATTTTCAATAGTTAAGGAGTTACTACCACCGCTTAAAGCAGTATTGTTTCAAAATAACGGTTGAATATCACGTACTTTGACGTCCTTAAAATAATGATTATAACACTACAACATAAACGTCAACAGTATTAAAATAATACGGCTTTAAGCAATGGTAGTATGCCCCGTGTCAGAGTTTTGATCTATACCTAGGTAGAGCATAAAAATGACGACTTTTGTACGTTTATATCTAAATAACCATTTGAGGTGTGCTTATGAAATTTGGAGCACATATGTATCTCACGGGTCTCAATATATGCTCCAAATTTGACATGTTTATGTGAAATAGTTTTTGAGTTATGAGGGGGTCAAAAGTGGCTCCAAATGGTTCGTGTAATATTACACACGGTGCTGCTCGCCAGTTTTTTTGAACTTTGGCTGGACACGCTTCCGCGTGTCTTGATAAATAAAAATATTGATATAAAGCTTCAAATTATAATACATATACATTTATATACTAAATATAACACAACATAACATATAATATATAAATAAACATACATACTTATATATACTCACAAATAAATAAAAAAAAATCAAAAAACATAAACCTCAAAAAAAAAAGAAACAATAGATATAAAAATATATAAAAATAAACCACTAGGTAAATAATATTTTTTTTTTTATATATTTTTTATTTTATATTTTATATTATTATTATTACATTAATCATTATAACCATAGTATTACAACCGTGCATTACATACATAAATACCAAATATACATAAAGAACGTTAATGGTTGCAATAGTATAAACTGATGCGCAACCATCAACGCCTACCTCAGAGAATAAGTATCGACACAGTATAACATTAACAATTTACAATAATAATATAAGTATACATGAGAGAAAATAAGTAGGAACATATTATCACGGTAACAAAAATAACAATAACAAAGGTGTGTGTGTGTGTGTGTGTGTGCGCGTGGTACGTGTGTGTGCGTGCGTGTGTGTGTGTGTGCGTGCGTGTGTGTGTGCGTGCGTGTTTGTGTGTGTGCGTGTGGGCGCGTGGTGCGTGTGTGCGTGTGTATGTGTGTGAGAGAAAGAGAGAGAGACAGAGATTGTGTGAGGATTATCTGTTACGATTTAGTGCTAAGTCATTTGGTGTGTTTAATCATTTGATAAAATCTTCAACATCATCGTATGACAGTGTTTTAAGCCACATTGAAACAACATTTTTGCATTTTTTAACAGTTAAGGGATAGATATTCAGGATCTTATTAACTTTGTTGTATAGTGACGAACTAGCATAGTAAAATTGTCGCCTCGTAAGTAAAATGCGAGATGGAATTATCGGACATACCCGATCAGACCTCCTTTTTTCTTCGTAAATACTCGGGTTATAATATAGTTCTTTATGCTTTTTTAGAATCACTTGAAGGATGTACATTTTCCTAACAGAGAGTACATCAGCTGTTTTATATAATTCATCAGTCGGGAATCGAATTGGTTTGCGCAGCATTACCTTTAGCACAGCTCTTTGCGCTCTCTCAAGTCGCAGCATGAGAGTTTTATTGCAACTTCCCCATGATTTGATACAATAGGATAAGAGACTTTGTACTAAAGAGGAGTAAACGATTTTTAACGTTTTTAAATCTAAGACAGATCTCAGATTTTTAAATACATAAATAAGCTTTCTGGTCTTACTTAGAAGCGACTCCACATGCTGCGTCCAGGGTAGCGTGTGGTCCACCACTACACCCAAATATTGTGCATGATCCACGCGATCCAAGACTTTACAGTAACAAACGGAACTTAATTTTGACCCACATGTATGAGGCGTTATCTTAAAGCAGCAATCGGGCTGGGTTAATTTATTGGTAGAAAACGTTATATATTTAGTTTTTGCGACATTAAGAGATAGAAGATTGGTAGAGAGCCAGGTCATTATCCTTACCAGGGCAACTTCAGTGTAATGCTGTACTTCGGACCAACTATTGCCTTGGACGATTAGTGCTGTGTCATCAGCGTAAGAAATTATACGCCCGTGGGAGATTGGTATATCACAAAGAGCATTTATATATATAAGGAATAGTGTGGGTCCTAACACGCTTCCTTGCGGAACTCCATACGTTAATGGTTCCTCTTGACTTACCCATTCATCAATTTTAACACACTGCGCCCTATCGGTTAAGTAGTTCCTAAATAGATCCAGGACAAAACCTCTGATACCAATACGTTCCAGCTTAAGGAGTAGTGTTGAGATAGACACAGTGTCAAATGCTTTAGATAAATCTAGAAAAACGGCAATCGTTTTATCTTTCGCATCAAGACCCTTAGCTATGGTGGTGACAAGCTCTAACACAGCGTCATCAGTGGACCTTCCAGCACGGAAACCGTATTGATTATTAGATAAGATATTGTTTTTGTTAAGATATTGGACGAGGCGTTTATTTATTAGTTTTTCCAGAATCTTAGAAATTGCAGTAAGAACAGAGATTGGTCGATAATTGTTGAAACTGAGTCTATCTCCACTTTTATGAATTGGATAAATTAACGCCTTTTTAAAGACAGAAGGGAAAACTCCTTTGGTAAAACAGTTGTTAAAGATGTGTGTCAGTAGGGGTACCAGGATATGTCTGGCGCCCTTCAAGAGTGCAGCAGAGATGCCATCAAAGCCAACTGCGCAATTACTTCTCAAGGTCTGTATAATCTGATCCACTTCACCTAAATCGCAACTAAGAAGTACCATTGAATCACGCCGAGAATAAGAATTTGTAGAGGGATCCTGCTCATTAGCTGATGTAATATTATTATTAATTTTTTCAGCCAAATTTTTCCCAACACTTGCAAAAAATGTATTAACTTGGTTAACTGAATCAAGCTTATCATCAGAAATATTTAGAAGATCGTTTTTATGTTTTTTAGATGGCTCAAGGTTTGCAACCCTTTTAATAACCTTCCAGGTATCTTTTGGTTTCGATTTTGCTAGTTGCAGTTCATTCTGCTCATAATCTCTCTTTAGCTTCTTTGTTAAATTATTAAGAAAATTTTTATATCTCTTAAAGGTAGTTTTTATTATTTTATTATTAGGTTCTTTTTTAGATTTTTTATACAATTTATCTCGGTGACGCATGCACCGTAGTAATCCTCGAGTAATCCATGGCTTTTTAATACGTTTGTTTGCTCGTATTTTGACAGAATATGTATAATTGTTAATGGTTGAGTTCAAAATATCAACTAACAATTTGGATGCCTGTTCGGAGTTGTCTATACCAATAATAGCAGAGAAATCAGTATTTTCTAATGTTTTAATGATGGCTGGCAGGTCAACTCGGGTATATGTTTCTTTTTTTAAACTATTGAAGTGTGTGTCGCAGCAGAGTAAAATAGGAGCATGATCAGTTATTAGTGATTCCAAAACAAGGGCAATCGATTTTCTTCTAGTTTTTAAGATGATATGGTCTAAACAGCTTAAAACACGCGTGGGAAAGGTGTGGGCTGATAACATTGCATGTGCAGCAGTTAGGTTTAGATATTCATCAAGATTTGGGTCTTTACTACCATCAATAATATTTATGTTGATATCCCCAATGACAGACACAGTGTTAAATGAATTTAATGTAGATAATATTCTATCAAGACTATTAATAAAGCTTGAAGCCTTTTTATATGAGGGAGACCGGTATACGGCCACAATAGCCATTTCATTTTTATATTTTAATAATAAACAGTTAGCTTCATTGCATTGCGGCTCTTCAACAGTACACCTTAGGCAGTCTTTAATGTAAACTACAATTCCATCATTCTGGTTTGTAAAGTTTGATTTATATGATATATAGCCCTGTAAAGCCGGTATTAAGGGTGATTTGCTTAACCAGCATTCCGACAGTATGAGTATATCTATTGGTACATCAATGCGCTGTAAAAGTATTGTCAAGCTGTCAAAGTTACAATGTATACTGCGAATATTCACATGCAATATTTTGATTGACTGTTTGCAAAATGATAAGTATGAAGTACATTGTTCAGCCAAGCAACAAAAGGATTTGGACACCACTACATTGTTAATTTCACTTCCTATTGTAATAGTATCATCCATTGGGGGCACCGCACAAATATAACAAGGGAACTAAATCTACTTCCTTAGGGATAAAAGGAGCTATGAGAATGTATCTTGGGGGATTCATAAAGACTTGTGACAAATAGTATTTCTTTACAAGTCAAAGATATTTATCGATAGAGCCTCTCTGATGTCAAGAGGCAGTGCATTCCACAACTTGTACAGAAAAGGATTTATGGAAGAAAGAGGAATTATGAGTAGGCGTCCTAAAAACAAGTTTCCTTGTAGTACATAGATGTTCTCCTGGACGGCTTACGAATTCAAACTTCTTCTTTAAATAAGCAGGAGATGAAGGATTAAATAACACACAGTACAGAATAGAAAGGATATGTAAGTTCCAGCGAAGATGGATGGGTAACCACTTGAGACGAGAACGAAATTAAGATACATGGTCATATTTACGCAATCCAAATATGAACCGAATGCTAATATGTTGAAGTTTATTTAACTGATCTTCAGTTAGGTTAATATAGTTTGCGTCAGCATAATCAAGAATAAGAAGCAGTAGAATCTGTGCCAACATCATTTTTGTAGGAATTGGAAGAAAAGGTCGCAGACGATGCAGAGAGCTAAGAGAAGCAAAAGTTCTCCTGCTAACCTGATTCAGATGATTCGTCCAACCTAAAGTGCAATCCATATGTAATCCCAAGTTTTTGACAGTATCACAGAACGGGATAACTATAACATTGTATTCAATGGGAGGAAGCACAAACCAGTCAACTCTAGAGATTAGGTACCGACTACCTGTAATTATGGCTTGAGATTTTTTTGGATTAACATTAAGGCCATAGAATCTACACCACTCCAAAATTGAGTCAAGATCTTTATTTATTTGCTCAATAGCTGCAGGAAGATTCTCAAGAGTTGCCTGGGTGTAAACTTGGAGATCATCTGCATACATGTGGTAGAGAGAAGATAGGTTTCGAGTTTTAGAATTAATGAATGAAAATAGAAAAGAGTAATGGTGACAGCACGCCACCTTGAGGTACACCAGCAGTAATATCACACCAAGACGAAAGAGTTTCTTCGATACGAATACGCTGCCGACGACCACTAAGGTAACTATGAAACCAGTCAGTTGCTGATGGAGATATGTTAAGAAAACGCAGCATAGTCACAAGTATAACATGATCCACCGTATTAAAGGCATTACTGAAATCCAGCAAGGTTAATACTGTGAGCTGCTGATTATCCATGCCCCTACAAATGTCATCGGTGACTTTAATCAGAGCAATGGCCGTACTCAGAGCGAAAGCCAGACTGGAAAGGGTTAAATAAGCAATTTTTGTTTAGGAAAAGGTTAAACTGATGATGTATCAATTTTTTAAGGACTTTGGAAAAAATTCGTAGGATTGATGAGATGGGGCGAAAATCAGAAAAGTAAGTGGGATTAGCCTTTTTTGGAAGAGGTACAACATTTGCACTTTTCCAGGCATCAGGAAATTTGAAGGTCAGAATGGATTCATTTAAAATAAGTGTATTAATAGGAGTAATAATATCAAGGAGAGGAATGATCATATTACGGCTAACATTGTCACAATCGACAGCATTAGAAGAAATGGACAATATGGTCTTCTTAACATCACATGCAGAAAACTGACTAAAATTGAACGGAGGTTAAGTAACAGTCGGAGTTGTCAAAAGAGAATGAATGGTTTGTGATTTATTTGAACTATTAATAGAGTTCTGAGGAGAGGTGAAATGTTGAT
Organism: Erebia palarica; assembly: GCA_964035005.1. Classification (NCBI taxonomy): domain Eukaryota; kingdom Metazoa; phylum Arthropoda; class Insecta; order Lepidoptera; family Nymphalidae; genus Erebia; species Erebia palarica. The sequence goes on from OZ035989.1 coordinate 19,845,198, forward strand.
TCAGAAGATTAACGTCAATACTAAGAGATGATGAATGATGAGATTTTTTACCAACTCCAACAGTTTCAAGAAACTTTCAGACATGAGAAGAGTCGAGTGACGTGCGAATGCCCGTGACTTTGTCTGCGTGGATCAATATTTTTAGGTTCCCGCGGGAACTCCTTAATTTTCCTGGATAAAAAGTAGCCTATGTGCTATTCCAGACTAAGATTATAGTGGCAAATTTCAGCCAGATCCGTTCAGCCGTTGGGGCTTGATTGAGTAACAAACTATATCCATACATCCACACATCCACACATCCATACATCCATACATCCATCCGAACTTTCACATTTATAATATTTTTTATAATTTTATATTTTAAAATCATTGATTGTTCAATTATTTTAAAAGAGCAACTATATCAGTTTCTTGCAGTTTAAAATGGATAGAAAGCTTTCCGAAACTGTGGTAGATCCATTTAATGATGAATAGATTTAACATTGAGATTAATATTTAAATATATAAATTGTAATATAAATGTGATTCTAACATACACAACAAACTGGATTGAACAGAAATTAAAATCTATTCATGGTTATCTTGTTCATTTCTAATCTATGTGGCAGTGTGGTCTAGCATCTTTGACATACTTTTCGCTCAGCGATTCCATTAAAACTTTATCTCTGTATGTTTCCCAAGAAAAACGAGGTGAAACGCTACAAGGAGTCACTGTATTCTAGCAACAGGCTTTTACCATAATGGATGTACATCGCCATTACGGCTGTTCCGGAGTGCCGTGTTATGGTTACTTTTCAAATTAGTCATTTACGACTGGCACTCTCAAAGTATTAAGTATACACGTGTGTTCTGTTCTGGAGGTTTCTCTAATTTGTATACAGATTAGAAACGATGAATAAAAGGGTAATTTTCTCAATAGAGCTGGTATTTTTAATGTGACTGTGGCAATTGATACATAGGTAGCCAGGTAAACTATAATTATTTAAATTTAACAAACTGGTCAACTACCTATTGATTTGGTATTGCTTACACTAATAGGGTTGAAGGCCTTCTGCTATATGTGATTAAAGAAATGAATAGCAGACGATGGATAATAATACAAAGTTGCCCCACCTCCTTTTAAAACGGATTACCTAAAATATACCTTTTTTGCAAAGGCTGACGCTTGCTTGGGGAACCTAATCATAAACTTATAACGTTTAATCGACACAATAACATGATTTAAAAAACAATTAAACGCCATAAAAAAAACTGGGATCCTGTAGTGCGAGGGAACCTTTAATCGCTGAACACCATACGTCAATGTCGCCATTATTCATTATTCATCGCATCAGTTCAGAAATCGGAGGTAGCTCCAGTCAATCTTTTATACCGTAAAATGTATGGCTCACTAAGGTTTAACGTTATACTATAGGTTATAATTATATTTTGTGGCCTTGAATACCACGCTAGACCATAATTATTGTTAGTTAGGTCGAAGATGACAATATTTTTTGTTACGTCTTGTGTTGCTGGCGCAGTGATTTGTGCAATGTCCTCTTAATTTGTAGGTATATATCCCCAGTTTGATTACTAGCTGAGTCATTTATTAAGAAGTTCACTATTGATTCTAAGTTGACATAGGTCTGGTCCAATGGAAGGCTTCAGCCGTTTAATTTTTTCGTTCGGTACAGAGTTGCTTAGGAACTAACAAACCAGAACAAACCAATATGTTTAGCTTTTATAATATGGGCAGTGTTTTTGACGTTATTAATTTCTTCTTTAGTCAGTTTATGTATGTAAGCCGCACTTTGTTGATAGTGAAACTTCAAAATTCCTGTTTAATTCAAAATTTTGTATCCTTAATCCCATGTCATGCAACGCAGCATTTTTCCTTTGATATCAAGAGCTACTTAAAGAGACCCTCCCGAAATTCTTTCGCCTCAGAGCCAACAAAGGTTCAGTATACGCATGTGAGAAACCCCACTTCAGTACATTATTATGTTCATAAATGGTGCTATTTCTAGTAAATATTTCAAAACCCAAAATGTATTCTTAAGGCAACTTATAGTTTGTATGATTGTATAGTATCTCAAGACTAGTCTCTACTACGAAAGCAGGTTGATCCACTCCAGGTGAGATCGCAGTCAAGGGCTAACTTGTAGTGGATAAAAAAAATACTACACTAAGTTCTGAAATGGCTACATTAATCCTGGAATATTGGTACGTAAAAATTGGTACGCCAATTATCACTAACTAAGTTCTTTTCAAAAACTTTCGTACGCAATTAGCAGCTATACAAAAATATTGTTCCATTTGCTCATCAAACTAAAAGCATCCAAAGTTATATTAGGATGATTCGTTTCTCCAACGTATTCATTTGCATTTCGGAAAACTTCACTTCAGGCAACGTTAATATAGTGTTAAAAGTTAGTTCACTCCAAACGTTAAATTAAATTTTGTTTATAACAAAAACAGAAGTTAAGGCGATACAGGCTTTCAAAACTTTGGCTTTTTAATCACGCATTTTAAATGGCTGTATTTTCCAACTTTAAAAAAAAATCTTGTATAGTTAGTCAGAACGTATTGATTAGTAGTGCTACTGGTTGTTGAATATACTGAACGATAAAATGATGAAAAGCTAGACGCATTAGTACTACATGACATATAGCAAAATTTCGATGTTCTGATTCATAGATGTATGTAATAATGTGTAATAATGATGTAATAATTTTGTTTGACGTTCAATAAGTGTACAACTTGTACCTATTTTGAATAAAATCTTTGACTTTCTTTGATTTTGATGAAATTTTTCCGGCTTTCCTTGACTACATTAATAGCTGTAAATGCTGATCCCGTGTTAATAGCTTATTCAGACACATTAAAACTAAAAAAACAGAATTAACAATGTAATGTGAAATTAACAGCTGGAATAGAAATTTAAAGGTTAGTAAGGTGGTAAATTCTAGCAGGCACAATTTACACAAATGACTTTCAATGTTGCCACTTTTTGACCCCTCGCAAATTCACAGCATCGCATCATACGCGGCGCAAAATTCCGTGGCAATCTTCAATTATCACCCAACACAGGGGTGTTAATTAAATTTTGCAATACTGTAAGCGTTTCGTTGGTGTGCCAATGGTAAGAATAGAAAAGCTACGGTCTCACTATATTAGCTAAAACTCCTTTGTGGTTGGTTGGTAAGATGTTGATTTCACTTTCCATCTTAGCAACCAATTAACTCATTCGGTAATCAGTCTGGTTCATAGAGATTCGATCGACATAGATGTTTGTTAAGAGTTCCATACAAGATATAAGGAGATATTATTTTTTTAAAGCGCGCTCGTCTGCCAGGAACTCGCTAAAATAGCCGCCATGGGTCTTCGATGCACAAAATGTCGGCCATCAGGTGAAGGGCTATACTTGTATGCTACAACACAACACGACTAGGGTATTACTGTTTCTTGGCAAAGCTCTTACCATTTTTTTTTAATTCAAATAAACAATTTGAGTGTTTTTGAATCGTCAAGTAAATTTGCTTCTAAATCGGAATACCATTCCTACTTAGATAAGTCGCGATTATAATTCACATTCCTTTATTGTTTTTGGAACAATGCTAAGATTTAATGCGATTGGATTATATTAATTGTTTAGCAGAAAATAGCGACCCTTTCAACAAAATAGCGAGTTATACTTAATATTATGTAGTTTTATACAGCTAAAAGCCACTTTATTTATAAACTAGTGGTCACCCGTGACTTCGTCGGTACAACTTCTGATTTACTTATGAGAGTATGAAATTTTCCTGCAAACCCTAACTAAAAATAGGGAGTGCTTTTAAGATTTATTATTCATCTAATCATAGCATAGCTTCAGCTTCGCTTCAATGCTCTGACAATACTACCTAGTACTACCATCAACCAGTATTATAGGATAGGGGAAGGGTGCTTAATAAACTGGGCGTGTCATTTCAGAGCTGAATTGCGTTTTGTGTAACAGAATTTTGACATCCCCATTCGGATTTAAATTAACTGAGGAAACTGATTTGGTCAACTGATAACTTCGTTTTTCATCGTTGGTCTTGTATGGACGTTCTAAACCGACACCATAGAAGCATTGAATTGGTTTAGTAACTCATAAAAATTCTTAATTTTATTGAAAACCCAGATGTTGAAAAATAAGCGATCTCACTTTGTGGGAAGCAACTACTAAACAAAAATCTATACTTCTATACTAATATTTTTTTTTAATATAATAAATGCGAAAGTGTGCCTGTCAGTATGTCTGCTGCTACGGTTTAACGGCCATCTATAAAACCGATTTTGACGCAATTTGGTACAGTGATAAGTCGTATACCTGGGAAGGACATAGGCTACTTTTTATCTAGGCCCATTTGTTCAACCGATTTTGATGAAATTTGGTATAGAAGGTTACATCCCGGGGAAGGACAATTTTTTTTTGATTCTCGCGAGAACTCTTTAATTTTCCGGGAAAGCATAGCCTATGTGCTATTCCAGACAATAATCTATTTTTGTGTCAAATTTCAGCCAGATCCGTTCAGTTGTCATGGCGTGATTGAGTCACAAACATCCATCCATCCAAACGTTCGCATTTATATTATTAGTATAAAAGTATGGAAAGTATGGATGCATCTAAATAAATGCATCTTATTTGTTTCCACAAAATACCACACTTTATACACACGACGTGTAGTTTATACTATTTATGGTTTATGAAAATTGTTCTATTACGGGGTGGGGTGGCCCCACGTTGTAATATGGCTATCGCTATAAATATGGCCACGCGCCCGCTTTATGGCCCGCATAAATCAAGCTGTGATTCCTCAAATTATTTATTGCGAACCTGTTTCCGCTACTGTTTTACTTAAAATCCAATGGGATATGTTTCGCTATTTATTATTAGGTCATTATCAATACTAACGGATGTGTGATAATGTTTAAATTATGGAGCAGTTTTGTCATAACTACTAGTACCTACCTGCTAATATTTTAACAAACGTTTTCAAATAATTATATTATTATGATAATAATTTACATTTGTCCCTCAATTAGGATTGTGCTTTATCTATTTTGAGCAAACATATATTTTATATATTATCTTTAAATAATTATTACGCTAAATATTATTAACTCCCATTATATTATAATATTGTTGACTACGAAGTTTGATTTGTATTTCTTTATTAATACAGTACAATAAATAGGAAATTAGGACCTTATCATTGAAATAAAGCTACTCGTTTTATCTTAGAAAATAATAATAGACATAGGAACACAGGTATATTATGTAATAGCAATGTGTTCCAATTTTAAAATTGATCCATTATAATTGAATTATTTTGACGGCTAACCATGTAAAAAATGAAAACGTATCCTTTAAAACAATAAGGGCCACCCTACTCGATCAACGAACAAATTGAACACAGTTCTATATGAAAAGCTATCCTCCCAATTACAATAAAACTCAACAAGATCATCGTTGAATTAAACATCGATTCTTATTCATTTCAGTGGAGCTGAATTTTAGCGATTCCCAATTAGTTCCTTATTGATTCGAAAATCTCTCGAGTCCACTGGAACCACTCCAATTTAATGAAACCGTTCTTTAGTTACACGAATACCATTAAGTTTCTCTAGGAATTCAAATAAATATTTATAATACATCCCTCGACAATATCGTCTCGATCTGGTCAGTTTTGGCATCCTAATATAACACTTAATACCTTCGAATTAATGTTTGTTATAGCTTGAATGTTTAAATGAATTTGATCGTGGTGTAGTCCGAAGTAGGAATTTATTTGTTTTCGTCCACATTGTTTGTTTATTTACAGAAGGTAAGTAAAGTTTGGTGCGATGACATTGATTTATATGCGTGCTTTCAACGAAACATTTGAATTTGTATACCAAACTTTAGAAAGAGGCATTCTTAGGCTTCCGCTTAGTACATACTTAGCAATTTAGCTGCCCCTCGTAATTGTGCCTTTCGTGGAATTTTCTTATATTTGTAGATTGGCGGGAAGTGGCTAGATGAGGAAAACTGAAGATCAGGTGTTGTGGCGCTTTTGGGAAATGCGTAGCAGTGGACATCCGCAGGATGAAAATATGATAATTATGATGATAAAGTTATTTTGATTTTACCGTAATATTTTAAGTCAGACGCAAAAAAGACGTTTCATTTAGAAAATCCGTTGAACAGAGGACAAAACGAGAAAGATAAAACAATTTACAAAGCAAGTCTACTTGGACTGAAACATACAACAGTTTCATACCTAAAACCTTTCGCACAAAAAATAAATTAAGTTCTTCAGATTACGACGATCCGAGGACAGCTCTATAAAAAATTAAGGCCTTGATCCCATCGCCAGCATTTTACAATCTTGTTCCCTGAGTTGACTTAAGTACTTCGTTCTGTGATCAGCGAACTTTCGTATATATAACTAAAATATATGGATGAAAAAATATGTCAGACTGATTGAAGACCGAGTTCGGAGTCCAAGTTCACTTTAATATAAACGATGGCTCGTATTTTGTTACACATAAGAAGCAATTTACCACGACGTTGAAATGAGCAATTATTTGATATTAATGCATGGCTGATTGATGATAGGTTAGATAAACAGTAAATAGTAGAACTATAATATATCTTCAGAACTCAAGACCGTTTGGAGTGTGTACAACGTCTAAGTCCATTATTCAGTTTAGGAATTCATAAAGAATTGGTGGAGCAAAATGGGAATTTTTGTCAGGGTTCCTTAGATTTCACAAAATATTTCTTCGCTTGTCACGTACTCTCCAGACCCTGGGGAGGGTGTCCAACTTTGACCTGGGAGTAGGAAAAAGGCATCCATTTGCTATTTCCCTACTTCTTGAGTGTTTCAATCGTTTTTCAGTGAATAAGATTTAATCTTTCTGAGGTTCAAAAAGATTTAAAAATGTCACCGTGAAGATATTATCTTTTGCACATTTCCACGCGATCTTGGCAATATCATTCGTATCCCGACGGTTCTCTTTGACAATGTGTGAGGAAATTCAAATCAACCATCCACTGCTGGACATAGTATCCCCGAGGTCGTGCTTCCACACTCGGTTCTAGTCGTCCTTATCTACTACCTGCGCAAATTATCGATAGATAGATTTATCGATCAAATTGATGGTATGAAGGAGGCGAGGGGGGCACGATACCTATTATGAATCTACACTAAAACTATAACAAAAGTAAGATTTGTTTTGTTTGTTTTAAATTCTTTATTGCACATACAACAATTACAATGCACAAAGGCGAACTTAATACCTCTTCCAGCAAAAGTAAAATTGACTAAAACACAATAAAACTATAATTCGCTTTCCGCATCCTAATGAAGCAGACACGTTTCTGCAGTGCTAAAGCCATGTTTGCTGATGCGAGAGTTCCTGACTTCTTCGCTATTCTCAGATGAAGGACGGCTTCTTTCTGGGAAAGACTTAAACACAGTACCAACTCCATCTTGCGTGCTGTAATTGAGGATTTAAGGAATCCTTTTGCGAAATATTGGTCTGGCCTGCATCGATGCGAGAACAATGCTTCATTTAGATTTTAACATAGAAGATTTTAGTCACCTGTTTCATTGACGTATTCTTAATATGCTTACTTTTATCCTATTTTTTTTTTTTTTTTTTTAATTATTATTACTTAAAATTTTGCTTTTATATTAATAATGTACTTTTTTTAATGTCATACTGTATCTCTGTTCTGTTAACTATGAGTTTGAAAAATTGCCTGAAATAAAGAATATTTATTTATTATTTATTTATTTATAACTAGCTAATGCTTAAACGTTTTTTGGTTCCCGCGGGAACTGCTTAATTTTCCGGGATAAAAAGTAGCCTATGTGCTATTATATTATATGCCTGAGTATTGATTGAGTAACAAACATCCATACATCCATCCAAACTTTCGCATTTATAATATTAGTATTAGTGAGATAGGTAATATTATAGAGGACGATAGGTAGGTAGTATGCGACTGTGCCCGTGCGCAGTTACATCCCCTTCAGTGTCCCTCCCGCTATCTTCATAAAATTATCAGTACAATTAAGCTCTATGGACTGGTCTGTTGGGAGTCTTCAGGATTACGTGTAACTAATCTGATGTGGGTACTTCAACTCGGGACCTCCACATTCGAAGCCAAATAAGCCAGCCATTAAACCAATGAGGTGATCAGGTTCAATACACTGGATACGTGAAGTTATTTTCAGAAGGGCCTCGTTATCGATTCTAATAAACTCCCCGTTATTTAGACGAGGGAGAAAGAAATTAAAGCGCAATTGCTGAATCCTCATTTAAATTCCATTACGTTATCGGTACTCTAATATGGTAATGGATATTTAGGGACTTAATTGTTGTTGTGTTTTATTTTATGTTCATAAATTTCATGTAAAATATAACTGAAGTATCTGTTGATTTTAACCAGGGATCTTTTTATTTTTGGTGTAGAAATAAAGAGTGATAAAGAAAATAGTCTTAACCATACGTTTGAAAAGCATATACCCAGTTTGGAAATTCTTTAATTTTCCGAGATAAAAAGTAGTCTGTTATTCTAGAATATAATCTATCTTTGTGCCAAATTTCTGACGTGATTGAGTAATAAACATCCATCCATCCAAACTTTCGCATTTATAATATTAGAGATTTTTGTAATCCTTCATATTATTTATATTTATTGCTACCTACATAGTACCCACTTCGCAGAAATTTCTTAGTTTATGACCTGCGTTTAATTATTTATAGTTATATTTTTGCTGTTAGAATCGCCCTCGTGTGGAACGTTACAATACTCCAAGTTTAATAAACCCATTTTGATTATTTTATTTATATTATTACTGGCTCTTTAGAGAGAAAATTGTACTTTAATGCGGTTGTGCAAAGAAACTAATTCTAATATTCCTAACTATACAATATATTAGGTATGTTCTCATTTTGGCGAGCTTTCTTATAATGTGATAAAAACAAAGCGTTTGGTCTATTTTTGCCTTTATTCTTTGAAAATTTCCTGACAATAAAGAGGGATGCGGTGCTGTGGAAATAAGCCAACAGCTAGAGTCCCACTGTAAACACTGCTTATCTCATCGAGCCAGACGATCTCGATGGCGGAGCAACTTTCACATTGACTGGAGTGCCACAAATTGGGAAAAAGTATCTGCAACAGTAGGTTTACACCCTCAAATAGGTGATGTGCTACTAAAACATGCTGATTATGCATGCATTATGCTGAGATTAGAAATTGTCACAAATTCCATACCTTCTTGTTATTAAATTCCTAATTTTACGGTAGGAAGTTGGTACATTTTATTTCAATCTATTTCTGATCTTCATTTCTATTTATACTCTTGTTATTGAGCATTCTTATATTTAAATGTTACCATTCTAATGGACAGTTTTATGTGTCCCTTGGACGTGCGAGTCTTTTAATAATAAACCTTTATTTATGCGAGTGAATAAATAAGCCTTTATTCACTCGCAAAACCAATTAAAGGCCGTCAGATCTGCAGCAGATATATTTAATTTTTATATTTGCTGCAGATCTGACTTGGACTTCAGTGTTCTGAATTGGAACCCGTGGGCCAGTAAGTGTAGTATAGGCTAACTTCTGTTCCCCAAGATAGATAACCGAAAGAAAATAGTGATGAGAAGTGGGTGCTGAGGTAGATCACGGAGGATCGTGTCTGGTAGCACATCCACGAAAATGACCTGTCTTCAGTAGTGCTTGATGGATGGGATTGGATTGGCATGTTATGTGCAACGTCCACCATTTTACATTGTTAGAATTTTAAAATTTTCCAGAGCCAAGCAAAAACCAGTAAACTATTTATTAATCGCGAGATCTGGGCGTTATCGGGGTGTATTGTGTGAATTAAGATCCACTTTTGAAATTTCTGCTTGCAGTGGACATTAGAGTTTCGTTCCCTTATTTTTGTCTCTGTTGCGATATTTTTAGTTGCTGCTGCAGCAGACTATTGGTTGATGGCACTTGACGATTCAAAAGTACTTGTAAAAGTTTATTTGAATAAAAACACATTTGAATTTGAATTTGAATATTGTTTTAGCTTAAATACTAACTAAGTCATGGTAAGGGTGTAACTGTAGAGATTTAAATTTTTGAAGTGGATTCTTTTTAGGTACAGGACATTGGTATAATTTAAAGCAATTCATATATATTGGTTTTAAGGGACGAGTGGCCTAGTTGCGACAACGCATATCAGTTGATTGCGATTGTAAAGCAACGTTGACCCAAGTCGGATGGGATGATGGGTCTAGATGGGTGACCGAATTTGGAAGTTCAAATTTTGACTTTTCGCTCCGAGCCTCGGAGAGTACGTTAAGCCATCGTTCCCGGCTATTATCGCTAATACTTGATAATAATCGTCATTAACCTAAGAGTTGATATAGTACACTAGGTCCATCTGTCCACAACAATATCATCCGCGTGGATTAAGGTTCTAAAAATCTTTACTTTTCCGGTATAAAAAGTACCTATCCGAATTTTCAGTTTCTTAAATATAACCACGCAAAAATCTACGTAGATCCGTCGTTCTGTTAGGGCTTGATTGAAGAACAAACCAACAAGAAACACGCTTTCGCATTTTAAATACGGATTTATTTTCATCGCTGCGTCAGAGTTGTAAATCAGCGTGTGGAGAGAAACACTACTTGTTCCAAAGCAATAACTTTCAAGTCACTCTCATTTCTCAAGTATCAACGCCACACGAGTAGATATTGCTGTAACTTGGATTTACGAGGAAGTATCGCATCACTTAACAGTGACATGACGTTTGAAATTGAAACGTTTCGAGGAATTGCTCTGGACAGTGGTATTGTGGAAAACGTGAGTTTACGTCACAGTTTTTTAGTACCTATTTACAACCAAGTTTGAATTCTCGACTGGGAATAACGAGGTCCGGGTTCAATTTCCGGGTTTGACCTTAAATAATTGGATTTATCTTACAAGAAATTCTCACTACTAAATCGGAGATAGAAAGTAGACAGTGTTTTACCCTTAAGCCTCGGAGAGTATGTATAGCCGTTGGTTTCTCTCTCCGGTCGTATCGTCTATGTTTTTCCTCGAAATGCAACCTGTTTCAAATATCGTCAAAATCGGTTGAACAGATGGGCCGTGAAAGCGTAAGACATACAGATGGACAGACAGATTGCACATTTATAATATTAACACACTAATAACACAGTCTACAGATATAGGTACGTTCTATCCTACCAATCGTTATTCTTTTATTTATCACCTGAAAAAAAAAACAGTTTTTCTCAGAAACATAATAAGTAGGTATACCTTTTTTAGGTTTCTACTTAAAATTTCTTCTCGAAAACCTTTTTAATATAAAAAGGAATAAATTAATTTCCATACTGATTTCGCCTGCTCGAAAACATCGTTATAAAAATGCTTAAGTCAATTTACTTGTTACAAATTTATTAAAAGAGCTTGTTGGGACAAAATTTATAATACAGACTATATTATTTTGTGGGATAGTCGAAGAGCAAGTGAGTTACTGAGATGCACCAGACGGAGGACACAGAAACCACGTAAACTTAGAAATTAACTTTATTTTCTTATCTGTTTAGCGATTACATTATTAAAATCGATACTTATACATAAGAGAGGTTAGATACTGAACCACATCTTATCCTAACTTACAACCTTAAAAGCTACCCCGCCTCCTGCTCGGTACGGAGTAACGAGGGAAGACCTGAGTCTTCGGAAGTCTGGGCTGGTGACGAAAGCGCAGGTCTGGTTTCGAACTAGAAGAACTATGCGCTAGCGTTTTTCCTAGAGCTATTCAAAATCGCTTGGGCCAGCAGATAAAAATTGATTTGACATTACAGATTGAGAAGAGTAATTAGTGGGATTATCAAATTAAATAAAAAAGCAATGATTATCTCGTTACTAGTTCATTATTGAGCAAATTCTCTTCTCAGAACGAGAATCACTGTCGGACATGCAGCTGGTTTTGTCAGGGTATTTTCCTTCGCCGTTTTAAGCAAGTGATATTTAATTTCTTAAACGCCGAAAAGTTAGAGGTCGGGTTCCGGGGATTGAACCCGCGTTAACACGAAAAAGAGGTCGGGTTCTAAACTAAGTACCTAGTGGGCTTTCACAGCAACAGTAGAATAGCATTTTTTTACCCACTACAAATTAGCCCTTGACTGCGATCTAACCTAATGGGTGAAGATGCAGTCTCAGATGGTAGCGGGCTAACCTGTTAGGGGTATGGCAGTTATATTAAACCCATACCCCTATTCGATTTCTACATATTCGGCATCGTACCGGAACGCTAAATCGCTTGGCGGCACTTCTTTTACCGGTAGGGTGGTAACTAGCCACGGCCGAAGCCTCCCACCAGGCCAGACCAGGGAAAATTCAGAAATTATAAATTTCCAAAGCCTGCCGGGGATCAAAGCCAAGACCTCCTCACAATAAGGCAACAGCGCTCAATACTGCGCCACGGAGGTCGATATAACTTGTTTAAAATACTATACCAAAATGTATACTAGCTCCGTATCTAGAATTCCTTACGACATATTTCGTTGCCTGTCACGTGCCTAGTACCCCCTGGGAGAGCCTCAAAATTTGACCTGGGAGCAGGGAAGCGTCGTTCCATTTGCTGTTGCCTTGAAAATTTGTATCATTTTAGAAAAGTTTCAATTTTCCTTCACTTTATAATGTCCCTATGTAGCTTTTATGTTTCGTCAACATTTTGTATCTGTTTTTGACATATTTTTGTTTGTGGTCTTTCCCTTTTATAAGTATTTTAAAAAAGTTTTTAAACAGTTTTTGGAAAAATACTTCCGTGATTTATTCATTACACTTAGGACAACTTGTGCCACTTATGATACGTAAAGAAGAAATAATGACTGTCAAAGATTTTGGATAATAGTATGACTGAGAACCCTCCCTCCAAGCTGCATACTAATTTTGAATTGAAAATTCTGCCAACTTGGAGATACGCTATCCCATCGTATTCCTGTCACCCCGCAACGTTACTATGTCTAGACATCTCTCTCGTACTATAAAGAAGAAAAAATCGCTTCAAAGCGATAAGACCGCCAATTGTACCATCTTTTATTTTTAGTTTTGTAATTTGTGTTTATTTCTGTTTTTGGTGTTCAATAAAGAATATTTCACTCAAAAATAAAACTAATGTTTATTATTCAAATAAACTTTTACAAGTGCTTTCGAATCGTCGAGTGAATCTACCACTGGTTCGGAATGACATTTCTACCGAGAAAAATCAGCAAGAAACTCGGCATTTATCTACAGACAGGACCTTAGGACCTTTGCTTTAGTCCATACTAAATTCAATCTTACCTCCACGACCTTAGCATTAACGCTAAAGAATCAAGTAAGAGAGGGGAGGAGATTTCACTCAGAAAGTTTAATCAGTTTCTAGTAATAAATACGTTTGTCTACTACTAAAGCATTAGTGAACTAAACAGCTTATGTTTACGGTATCCTAGTAGTCTGGCTTAAATCCTCGAATGGACGGGCTGCGAGTTCAGATGCGCGGCTAAGTTACGTGGATTACGACTCAACTTACAGCGTAAACCGCGATTTGTCCCACTAACTGTGAGAGTTATTTGTTTGGTCTCCCGTTTGAATATTTAAAACTTCGCCCGTTTTGCGTTTCGAGTATTTCACATGTGCAAAACATGTTTTCGAAGCTCGAATATTCAAAGTTTGTTTGTGGTTTATTGTATAAATAACCTATAAATTCGTTTTATACCAGATAATTAAAAAGGCTTCAGGCAGAAGCTTAAAAAAGATAAAGTTACTGCTAGAAACTTGGACTGCCTATACGATATCTATACTTCTATACCTATATTCTAAATGCGAAAGTTTGGATTAATGGATGGGTGGATGGATGTTTGTCACTCAATCACGCCAGAACGGCTGAACGGATCTGGATTAAATTTGGCACAAAGACAGATTATTATCTGAAATAACGCTACTTTTTACCCTGGAAAATCTAAGAGTTCCAGAAAGTGGGAAGTGGGAACAAAAAACCTCAATCCACGGATACAAAGTCGCGGGCATCAGCTACTTTAGATACAAAGTAGACAGCTACGTTTTCACGGTCCATCTGTTCAACCAATTTTGTCAAAATTTGGTACCGAGTTAAGTAGTATGTATTCCGGAAAAGACATAATTTACACACATAAGCTACTTTCTATCCTGGAGTTCCCAAAAGACTATCAAAAGCGATGAATCTACGTGGACATAGTTGCAGGCATCATCTAGTATTCAATATATTATTTATTCTCCTTCCAAAAATGAGGAGGTAGCTATTGTATTAAAATTTGGATTCAATACCCATTTGTGTGCACGTAGCCTTACTTCAATTAAAGTCAACAATGCGACTCGCATACGCAACCGTTTTCACCTCATTTACAATGTTACCTCGGACCCTGGTGTTCCTATTAACACTCACAATTTTGCTCGAAAACCACAAACTCTATACGTTCAAAACTTTAACAGAACTGAAAAAGGAATATAAAAAGATAGAAAAAGACGGTTTCAGTACATCGGACGTCCTGGTCGGGAAGGCTATGGATTTTATTTATTCCAATAGGACCATGATGAATCTGATTGCAAGAGAGCTTTGGAATGTCGGGTCGAGAGCTATCGATAAGATTGTTGAAGTGAAAGGTCGGTGAAATGATGTTTTCGTTTCGAATATGCAATGAGTTTAAATCAAATTTGGTAAGATGTTCATAGGTAGTTTTTATACTCTATCTGGCATTAAGTGGTTTCACACACTAGATGTATTTTAAAGATCACTTTTGATATAACTTAGTTTTTCTACGTCTCTTTTCATACGACGCGTAGCTCGTAGTATCAGATGTACAGTCGCGGTCTGAAAAATATGTCTACCAGTTTTCAAATTAGATTATTTAAAACACTGCGTGAATCAAGGTCTACGATGATTAAGCAAGGTATTTATTACGTTTCAAAGTTTTCAAACATTGAATTCAACAATTTTTTTCACGTTCTATCCCTGGTGATAAAGGCTACTTTTTTTGCTGAAAAATCAATAATTTCCCATGAGATTTTCCTAAATTCACGTGGATGTCGTGAGCGACTAGTTTTGCATGACATTCCGACTTCATATTCCAGCTTCCGTTTTCCCCTCCCCTCCACTTTTAATATTGGTATCTTTAAATCAAGAATGAATAGGCATCTTCTACGTAAGCGCGCTCTACGTTAGACAACACCACTACATGCTAGCAAGTTTGATTGCAGCCAAGCGCTAGTCTATAAATTAAAAAAAAACAAAAACTACTTTAATTTTTCAAAATATGTAACCAGCAAACCACGAAACTGCCAACTAAACTAATACATACTAAACAATAACATCCGATATTGGCCAATAAATCTACTGGCGTACATATTGCGGTGGGATCTTGGGAACTAATGTCTAATACCAATTTAATTTAAGTTGTGTGAGAGTTTATGTAGGTTTATTTGGAATACGTATTTGTTGGGGAACTGAATGAATTAATACTGCAATATGATCATGTATACTATCTATACTAATATTAATGTGAAAGTTTGGATGGATGTTTGTTACTCAATCATGCCAGAACGGCTGCACGGATCTAGATTAAATTAAGCACAAATATAGATTAAAGTCTGGAATAATACATAGGCTACCTTTTATTCCGAAAAATTCAGCAGTTCCAGCGGGAATCAAAAAACTCAAACCACGTGGACGAAGTCGCGGCCATCAGCTAGTAATATGATATGAGTAATATAGATACCATTTTGATAACCTCCCTGGCGCCGTGGGGAGTGCTATGGTCTTATAAGCAGGAGGTCCCGGGTTCAACCACGGTCTGTTTGATTATAATATCTGAATATATTCTGGTCTGGTCTACTGGGAGGGGAAGCGTGCTAAAATATCACAGTATCGGCACAGACGTGCCTTATTTGCCGTAAGCGGAAAAGGCCGACTATTTTTTTTTAATTGACCACTCGTGACCGTCGTCGTGGTCCACTGCCGGACGTTCTCTTGTAGGTAAGGTCTTCTTTAAGCCACGGTCTTGCGCCGAATAGATCCAGCGACTCCCTGCAACTCGCTTGATGTCGTTCGTCCACCTAGTGGGGGGTCTGCCAACGCTGCGCTTTCGAGTACAGGGTTGCGATTCTAGCATCTTGGAACCCCAACGTCCATCGGGAATGCTGCTAAATAACCCTTCTACCATCACATTAAGGATGCCTTTGCAATAAGACCGCCTTTGCATACCTATCTTAAAATTAACTTTACCTTGTATTTTTCATGTGTGCAATAAAGTATTTATCTATGTATCTATCTACATTGAGTCCTAATGAATTCAGTAATGAAGACACTGCAATAAAACTCAAAATTTTCTTTAAAAAGTTGGGAACCTAATAATTAATAATGCTCTGTGTATTTTATTTTTCAGGAAAAACGTAAAATTTAGATTTCTGAACGACGACCCTAAACGGAAGACTTTTTCATAAGAAATAATCCCAATTATTTAAGACATTATTTACAAAATATTTTTGTAAACAAAAATGAATGCTATCAATAAATATTTTTTTCGATCAGATTTTGTGAAATCTTTTAACAAAATACTTAGATGTTAAATAAAAAGTGTTGTTTAGAAATGCTTTCACTTTATTTTGTTTCAAAGAAACTGCCCAGTTCTCGTTCCCAATACCCAAACAGTTCTCTGAACTTGTTTAATAATGCCCCTGTAATTTGGTCCAACTTTGTACTATAACAATTTAGCAACTATGCAGTGACTTCACAAGTCATTGATGTAGAATTTTAGTACTTACCTATATTCTATTTCGATGTCACAAGTACAAGAATATTTTCGATTCGTCAGCGATATACGTCAGCGGGAAATAATACACTAGACTTTACATTTACGAGTATACTTTTTTTTAAATGCAAATGTTTGGATGGATGTATGGATGGATGTTTGTTACTCAATCATGCCAGGACAGCTGAACGGATCTGGATGACATTTGGAACAGATACAGATTATAGTCTGGAATAACACTTATGCTACTTTTTATCCCGGAAAATCAAAGCGTTTCCGCGGGAGCTAAAAAACCTCAATCCACGCGGACGAAGTCGCGGCCATCAACTAGTTTTTTTTATAAAACAAGCCGTGCGCTACTTTTGCTACATACAAGTTAAAATAACTTGCAAGTTAAAGTAACGCTATTCTATATAAAACTTTACCAATTTCGTGAGTAGGATTCAAACCTGCAACAATTACTCATGATCCGCTGAGCTACTTGAAGTCACTTGGAAGTGTTCAAAATATTCAATATCAACTAAAATACGGGTACTTTGTCTCTCTCTACCTAGACTAGAGTTTAAAGCTTTTTTGAATAAAAAAAATAATTCTATGGCGGTGTTGACAGCTTATTTAGCTCAAATCTATAAATTTTCCCACTGAATGCTTGCTAAAGGCTTTTACTATTATTAAATTTGCAACGGTATCTGTTTTTCCGTTTCGAACAAGGCTCGTAAATTTTAAACTGTGCTCAGTTTGAGGAAAGAGGTATCTAACTAAACTAATAAGAAAAAGGGTAAAATACTTTATCCTTTATTTGCTGAAAAAAGAGTAAGCAAAACTTTTGCTACTTTCCGAAAAGCTTTGTATTGATAAAAGTCTTCTTTTTGTCGTGGCGTCTCCTATTGGGGATTGCATTTACTAAACATTAGGGCTACCTTCACCTTGAACAGCGTGGTTGCAAAGCTGTAGCTGGAATCATCACCATTACTATCATTTCAACCCATTGCCGGCTCACTACTGAGCGCTAGTCTCCTCTCAGAACGAGAATGGTTTGGCTACAGTCTACCACATTGGCCAAGTGCGGATTAGCAGACTTCACACACCTTGAGAACATTGTAAAGAACTTTCAGACATGCAGGTTGCCACACGATGTATTCCTCCATCGTTAAAAACAAATGATATTTAATTTCTTAATACGCACATAACAGCTCCATAATTTTAGAGGTCTTTTCTTTTTTCTAATCGTTAAGTACCAACAACTGTCAGTTAGTACCCTACTACGGTTACGATCTAGCCTGTGAGATGTATATCAGGTGAGATCGCAGTCAAAGGCTTACTTGTAGTAGGTAAAAAATAAAATTAAAAAATACTCAAACTTTAATGTTTTTATTCAAATAAACTTTTACAAGTGCTTTTGAATCGTCGAGTAAATCTACTAGAATACACTACTTCGGAATGCCATTACTTCGAAATATATGAAAGTTTACTAATTCTAAAAATATTACTCTATCTTTGACTAATGATGTTCCTGTACCATAGGAGTAAGTAGGTGCTTCATATGAGTATCAGAGGAGTAAGTATTCTACAATAGGTACTAATTAATACTGACCGTATCATACATATCTTAATTTCGAACAATAGAGGTTGTTTTAAACAAAACAAACACTACAAGGGTAAATAGTAATGCCCGGGTTGTTAGAGGGTTAGAATAAATATGAACATAGGTAAGTATCAACTACTTAAATTTGAGTTACATTCGGAATAACTAACTTATTACGTATTTAAATTAAGGTGACTATGTAATATAAGTACGTGAGGGACGAGTGGCCAAGTTGTGTCAATGCCGATTCGACCGATTGCGATTGATAAGCAACGTAAACTTGATGGGTGACTGAATTTGGACGTTCAAATTTGGCATTTCCCTCCGTTCCTCGGAGAGTCCCGATTATTATTACTAACATCTGATAATTAATCTTTACAAACACCTTAGAGTTTAATACTCTTAGTCGACGTGGGAACCCACCGCATTATTATCCCAAGAAAACTCCTACCATTATGTGATTAATGGAAACAGGCCACGACCCTCAGTGATGAGAAATACGACGCAAAGAGAGACGTATTTTACAACTAATCTTAATTGTCTTGATTTTCTTAGTAAATAATGAACGATGTCAAGTCAAAGACGAAGATTTTATTCAAAATAGGTACAAATTGTACACTTATTGAACGTTATACAAAATATTACATTAATATACATTAAATACATTTAAAAAACAAACGCAATACATTAAAAAAATCTGAATATCAAATGTCAAGCAAAAATAAAATTAAAAAATTAAAAACTCAGAACTCTCAATTTTCTGAAAGGCTGAGCCTGAAACTTGATCAATTCTTTGAATTATATCCTGTACCTACTTGAACAGCAAATACTACAATTTGAAAAATATTATAAGAAAACGAAATTATTTAATTTTTAATGAGCTTCAGTATTTGTAACAGAACTTCACAATGATGTCAATAGATGGTGCTCTGTAAAACTTTATTCGTTTCTCCAATAACTCTTTAGCTCTTTTGCGTCTCATGTTAAAAGTTAACTATTACAATTAAATAGTTAAAACTATCTTATAGATACCGCGAGGTCTCAGTTCGGGGCGAATCACTAGTGTAATAAGTGGTAGTACCTGTGGAGTCAGAAGTGAGAAGATGACCTACTGTAGTCAATTAATAATTTGTATAGTAAATCAGAACTACCTGCCTACTATATCCTTATTACAAACACATTTAAATTTTCCGCTGTCTCTAGTGAATAGTTGTCATGCGAAAAGATAGACCTAACTAGTCTTTGTCCAGCGAAACATTGCAGGAAAAGTTTGAGCTAGGTAAAAACAACTCATTACATAATCATGCGTATGCACTGCCGTAATGTAACCTTTGAAGCGAGTAACGAGGACAATCTAAAAGTTGCCGCGTCGGAGTAAATACTTAGGCACGTAGCCAAATTAAAACAGCAAAGTTATGGATGCGACACTGGAAAGAATTTAAGCTCAGTACAATTTGTTTTTTTTCCTTTTAAAACGTTTCGCCAGCAACTTAATTTGTACTAACCAGTGTGTAACATCTCCATTAGTGAAATAGCAATCTTAATTTTAGTTTCATAGTAAGTGCTTTAATGGGAATTATATGAGCGCTAGCACATTAAGGACCGCGTATGAAAAATAGTATATTGTGTGCTTAAGGCTGAAACAAGACAATTTCAGACGAGTGTGAAGTTGCCTGCCTGAGCGAAACGAGGGCTGGCATCAGCCGAAATCTGAAATCGTGTTTCATCCCGTGACACACACACTAATTTTCATATAATCTGCATTAAAAATGTGAGTTTTATTAAAATTGTATTTCTTATTTATTTTAGTTGGAAGATTGTTGTTTACAAATATCATATCTGTCAGTTTTCTTGATGGATAAAATGACAATCAAAAAGGTTTGAAATAAACCAAAGATACTCTGACAGGATTGAAAGGAGGGCAGCTACGTCACTCAGCGGGTAGAAAACCATCACTTTCTGCCCTAGGACAGAAAGTGAAGGTTTTCTACCCGCTTAATGACCTATTCGTCTGAAATTCACTAGTTTCACTTGGCTCAACAGGCATTGAAACTCGCATTTTCAGTGCAAATTATATGAAAAAATATTTACGCGAAGCGTCGATAAGTCCTAAATTGTAGGTAATAGACGTTTTATATTTTTTGTATAAAAATGAATTACGCGGATTTTTATAGTGTTTTTTTCTCTTTTTTTTGCGGTATCAAACATCTCGTATTTTATCTCAAACTATCTAAATGATGAGCACGGCTTTGTTCAAGAGAGGATTTAAACTTCTCAAAAGTCTAGTTGGATCTCTATGTTTTTTAGTAGTAAAATGTAGTATATACCTAGCCTTTCTCCGTCTCTAGGATGCAAGCTATCTCCATACAAAATTCATCGAAATTGGTAGAACATATGGGCCGGGTAACAGACTGACAGGGATTTCGCATTAATGGATTTGGGTATACACCGTACAAACTATCTAACCCTGTAGGTCCAAATAATGTTAGCCGTGGATGGCGTTGCCTATTAAATTAGTTTGACACCTATCTACATTTGAATCGTGCGTAACTAGGTCACAAAGGAAGCTGGAGTAACTAATCAAGACCCACTACATCTACGTCACGATCCGTTCTAGGCTTAATGTAATAGGAACATTAATTTCATGATAAAGTTACCCATAAAACTTTTATTTTCGAGGGATGAGGAAATAGTCCCTCCAGACTTCTGCCTGTTGGCAGGGCGTGTCCTACTTGTACGGATTCAAACAACTGTTATGTATGAAAACGTATGTAGGTAGTTTTATAATAACAATATTGTGTCACTTGTCAAATCAGCCAATAAACCAGTCAGTATCCGAATCTAGTGGTTTTAACACATAACACTGGCAACGCCAAGTTATTCTAATTTTATAGTGAATTGTTATAATAATAATGCCACTCGGTAAAGTGGAAAGTTTTCACGTAGGAACCCAAGATTGGGACGCGTATGTGCGACGTGTTAAGCAATTTATCGCGTTAAACGCAATCGATCGTAACCTCCATGTTGCCACGTTGGTCACTTTAGTGGGCGCTGATTGTTACGCGTTGATGTGTGATTTGTGTTCACCCGTGCAACCCGAAGACAAAACTTTCGACGAGTTGGTCAAATTGGTGAAAGATCATCTGGAACCCGAGAGATCCGAGATAGCTGAAAGACATTTATTTCGGCAAAGAAAGCAACAACAAGGCGAAGGGGTTAAAGTCTACCTACAAAACTTGAAACATCTCGCTAAGACATGCAGTTTCGGGGCTCAACTCGAAGTGAACCTTCGAGATCAGTTCGTGTCGAGACTTCTTAGTGAGGAGATGCGTTCGCGGCTTTTTGCCGAAAAGAATATTGATTATCGGCGCGCGGTGGAGCTGGCGTTGGCGCTGGAGGCGGCGGAGCGGCACGCGATGACGGCGTGTGCGACGGCTGCGACGAGCGCGCGGGCGGCGAGCGGCACCGGCGACGGCGACGACGGCTTGCATCGGGTGGGTGCCGGGCGAGTCGCGCGCGGCGACGCCAAGGCCGGCGGCAGCGCGGGGGCCCGGGGCCTCTGCGGCCGGTGCGGCAAGGGGCCTCACCCAGAAGGCAGGTGTAAATACAAATATTATTCTTGTGATAATTGTGGTGAAAAAGGCCATTTGAAGGTCCGGTGTCCTCTGAAGGGCAAAAGTGAAGTGAGTGTAGTGAGTGGTGGTTCGAGACAGAGACAGAAAGGTCAGATTTATTTTAATAATAATTCCGATTCTGATAGTGACAACGATAGTCACTTTTATAACATTGTTAGCGGCGGAGACGATGGCACCTATTATGCGATTTTAAATATAGATAACGCGAGTCACAAATTCGAAATAGATACGGGAAGTAAGATCTCAGCCATATCTAAACGATATTACGATAAATTCTTTTCTAATTTTGCCATAAAAAATAAATCTTTAATTTTGAAATCCTATACCGGTGACGTAATTGAAACAATCGGTTATATTTTAATCGATGTAAATTGTGGATCCAGATCGGCAAATTTAAAATTGTATATAATCGAAAATGGGGGCCCTCCTCTCATGGGCAGAGTTTGGATAAAAGAGCTAAAGTTAAAAGTTATTCAGTGTTACAATTTGGCTAGTGAAGAGTCTATCGCTGTTAATTTAAAACAAGAATTTCCCGAAGTTTTCGCGGAGGGCCTGGGTACTTTTAAGTCGCGATTGCGCTTGCGATTAAAGGACGATACGCCTGTATTTGTTAAAGCCCGCCAGCTGCCGCTAGCGCTTCGGGAGCCAGTCGAGCGGGAACTCGAACGTCTGCAGCGGGAAGGGGTTATTTACAAAGTTGAGAGGTCGGACTACGGGACGCCGATAGTGCCGGTTGTCAAATCTAATGGTTCGATTCGCATTTGTGGTGATTATAAAATCACCATAAATCCCCGTCTTAAAGATTTCCACTACCCGCTGCCGCGAATCGAAGACCTATTCGCCACATTATGTGGGGGCGATCAGTACACTAAGCTCGATTTATCGAATGCATTTCAGCAGTGTGTGTTAGAAGAAGACTCACAGCCGATGACGGCCATCACGACTCACGTCGGTACTTTTGTTTATAGGCGCGTTCCTTTTGGAATTAAATGTATTCCTGAAAATTTTCAAAACATTATGGAGGAAACATTGTGTGGATTACCCTCAACGGCTGTGTTTGCGGACGATATTTGTGTTACCGGTAAAGATAAAAGTACACATTTAAGGAATTTAAGGGCAGTGCTACAGCGATTGAATGAAAACGGTTTGAGAATTAATTGGTCTAAGTGTCAATTTTTCAAAGACAGTGTTACATACTTGGGATATAAAATTGATAAATTCGGCTTGCATACCGATGATAAAAAAATAGAAGCAATAGTCGCTGCACCACCACCCACGAATGTAACACAATTACGAAGCTTTATGGGCCTAGTAAATTTTTACTCAAAGTTTTGTCCTAACATGAGCGATATTTTAAAACCAATGTGTAACCTCCTAAAGAAGAATGTTAAGTGGAATTGGGACGAAAAGTGCATGAATGCTTTTAATAGAATTAAAAAAGTACTCAGTAGCTCCCCGGTGCTGGCGCATTACGACCCGAACCTTCCTCTTATACTCGCGGTGGGTAGCAGTGGTTACGGGCTAGGCGCGGTGTTGTTGCAGCGGCACGCGGACGGCACCGAGCGGCCAGTGAGCTGCGCGTCGCGCACTCTCTCGGCCGCCGAGTGCAACTACGCACAAATAGACAAAGAAGCGCTCGCTATTGTGTTCGGTGTAACCAAACACCACCAATACCTATACGGGCGGCATTTTATACTCCGCAGTGATCACCACGCTCTCAGTTATATATTTGGCGAAAAGCGGGGTATTCCTTTGACCGCGGCGAGTCGCTTACAAAGGTATGCGGTTAAATTGTGTGCGTATGATTTCGAAATTGAATTTGTGAGGTCATTGGAAAACTGTCAAGCAGATGCACTCTCTCGGCTTCCCCTGTACTCGACTGATGGTCGAGTCAGGAGCGAGGCCGAAAGATGTAGCTACCTTAACTTCATATAGGACGATTTTCCGCTCAGTTTTAAAGAAATAAAAACGGAGATTGCGAAAGATCCACTACTGAGTAAAATTTACGGTTATGTTATGTTCGGATGGCCGAATAAAGTAACGTCTGAATTTGAAAAACCCTATTTTAATAGAAAAGATAACATATATATAGATCAAGGTTGTTTAATTTGGGGTTATAGAGTGATAATTCCTAAAGTATTCCGTGAGAAAGTATTAAAAGAAATACACGAGGGGCATCCGGGTATCGTCAAAATGAAGCAGATCGCTCGTAACTATGTGTATTGGGAGGGTTTAGACGCTGACATCGAACGTGTTTCGGCGCAATGTACAGCATGCGTGTCACAGCGCGCCGCGCCGCCCACCGCGCCGCTGCACTCGTGGCCCTGGCCCGCTGAGCCATGGTCGCGCTTAAATGTGGACTTCCTGGGGCCGTTCAACAACGCATATTACTTGGTCATCGTGGATGCTCACTCGAAATGGATCGAAGTTGAGAAATTAAAGAGTATTTCAGCAGCGGTCGTTATAGGTCGTTTAAGACAACTATTCGCTAAATTTGGGCTCCCGAATTTAATTCTCAGTGACGGTGGACCGCCTTTTACCTCTGCTGAGTTCGGGCTACACCTAAAACAGAACGGTATTAAGCATACTCGCATAGCTCCGTATCACCCGTCCAGCAATGGTGCCGCCGAAAACGCAGTTCGTACTAAAACGGGTTTTAAAGAAAGCTATAATCGAAAAAGTAGACGATTTAACAGCGCTCAGTAGATTTCTTTTTACGTATCGCAATACGGAGCACAGTACCACAGGTCGCTCGCCAGCCGTGGCCATGTTCGGGCGGCGCCTGCGCGGGCGCCTCGACCTGCTGCGGCCCGACACGGGCGAGCGGGTCCGCGCCGCGCAGCAGGCGGCCCAGCGCACACGCTGCGCGACGCGCAGCCCGGCGATACTGTGCTGATACGTGATTATGCTAAGAATAGTGATAAATGGGCGGAGGGTGAGGTGCTAGAGCGTAAAAGTCCGGTGTCGGATGTAGTTAAAGCTAAAGATGGTCGAATACAGAAGCGCCACATAGATCAAATTCTAACAGACAAACGTAAATCTCGTCATTCTTTATCTTTAGTGTCTCCGAATTGTGAAGGACCGCAAGACTTGGACGTTAGTGCCTTACCCGAAACTGATAAATCGAATGACTGTTCAGCGAGTGTCGAGGAAGGTTTGATCAATTCCGGTATTGTAAATGAATTAAATTTAGAAGATGTCAACGGTGCTAATTTGATAAAAACAGATCAAAATTAACCGGATGATATGCGCCCGCGTCGGGCAGCTGCTCTCGAATGTGTTCAAAAGATAAAACGATATTAATAAAACTGTTATTGTATGGTATAGTTGCGATTGTATTTATTTTTCTGTTATTTGTCGATACTTATGTGTGTAACTATATAACTACCCATAGGTAGATGAAGTAATTAAATTCTATTATAGTCTTGTATTCGAGGGGGACAGTGATATGTATGAAAACGTATGTAGGTAGTTATATAATAACAAAATTGTGTCACTTGTCAAATCAGCCAATAAACCAGTCAGTATCCGAATCTAGTGGTTTTAACACATAATAACAACCTCCCTGCGTCTTCCAGGTCAGCACAGAACTTCATAGTGCTCTTTCTCTAGTTCGTATCTTCTATCCTCTATCTTCTTGTTTCCTCTTTTTCCCTCTCTTCTCTTCAAGTTATTATTGCGCTTAGCATTTGCCAATAACGTCGCCATGCTTTCTCGCTTGACAGCACTCGTTTTAAGAGGTTTTGGACGTTCACAGCATCGCTCGCTACCCATATAACCTAAAACAAAGTAAACGTAACAGAAATCAGTTAATCAAACACAAACAAAGGGGATGCTTATGAAATGAGAACTTGTACTGCCATTGTCTCTAGAGATGTACACACAATAAGGAAATAAAAGCCTATATTACAAATACACATCCTGGTTAGCAAGAGTATTATCAGATGGCCGTAACACAATCCAGATTAGTTAGTAAGGTACCGAAGTAAGGTTAAGAGTAAAATATTTGAAAAGGTGCACTAAGCAAGGCTAACTATTTATTAAATTGATTCAAAAAAAGTAACTAAACAAAGATAAAAGTAATTAAAAAAATTAAGGAGAACGTAGCAAAAATAACGCAAAAAAATATATAAACAGTGAATACGCAAATTTTAGATAAGCACACTATAACCTTAGACTGCATTATCACTGAATTTGTCAACAAGTCAACTGTGGCTAGACTTCAAAACATTATAAAATTAAAAATACATTAAAACATGCGATTAATGCTAAAAACAATATTAATGCTAACTATAACATTAGTGGAGACAAGGAAAGTATTTCCAAAAGATGATACCCCAATACCAAAAAGAGATTATAGACCTTCCAAATGGATATCCAATAGTGCATTAGATGTTTGGTATGGAAACAAAAGTATGGTTGATATTATTTCCAGGGAGTTTACGGAAGTTATGGATAAAATAACGATGAAGTATAGTAAGTACTGTACAAATGAAATAACTGTAGTGTAGAACATTAAATTAAGTAGCCATTTTAGCATTACCACGACTAAGTAGATGCTTATTTTTATTTTTTATAGTACCTATCAAGACTGTAGTATTTATTTTAATCTTGTTTAGTATTAAGATAAAAAATTGAAGACGAAGAGAAGAAGTGTCTAATTTTAAAAAAACTTATCTGAAACCTGAAGCAATTAAGCAAATTAATTCAGTCAGTTAAAAAATACTGCATTATGCCCGCGATTTCGTCCGCGTGGATTGATGTTTTTTAATTCCCGCGGGAACTCTTCAATTTCCTGGGGTAATAAGTAGCCTATGCCCTTCCTCGGTATGTAAACTATCTCTGTACTAAGTTTCATCAAAATCGGTTGAGTAGTGGGGCTTTGAAAGCGTAGCAGACAGAAAGACTCACATTCGCATTTATAATATTATTATGGTTATTTTCTGAGCAATTTGTTTTATTTCAGTGCGTTCGGCAGACGGCAAAAAACTAATAGGGCTGAATTCAACGGACAACATATTATTCAAAGAACAAACAAATGAGACACTTCGACGGCTAAATAAAACGATATTCATTGAATAGTTTGTCGCGAATTTTGCAAGCATTGAAATTAAACATCAATGTTTGCAAGTGATAAAATTTGTCCATGTCTGTATATTATAACGTCATAGTTTTGCATGCACGTTGTCATGTGTGCAGAGGTGGCAGCCATTGCGAGGCTCTGGGCGGTAGATATATTATGCGAGGCGCTAGATTAGTTACACACATTTTTATATACACTAGCGGTCGCCCGCGATTTCGTGTCTGCGTACAATTTCTGATATCCTATGACATTTTCCCGCTGCAAAAAGTCTAGGTATAGCGGCTAAAACTAATAAGTAATAACCTTAATGCCGATTTTAAAAACTTATAATCATGTAGGTTATAACCCCAACCCCAATTTCACACCCTTTAGGGTGGATTTTCGTAAGATTGCTTACACAGGTCATTATTATTTGAAACTAATAACCTACATCCCGATTTTCAAGCCTCTAACTTCAAACACAAAGGACTTTCATACAAACTTACAACCTCTTTGGAGTGAATTTTCGTAAAATTGCTTATATGGGTTTTTATTATTTATAGCTGTTAACTTAATTCGCACTTAATTGACAAAAACAAAGGACTTTCATACAAACTTGCAACCCCCATTTCAACCCCTTATGGGTGAATTTTCTCAAAACCGTTTCTTACCGGCCTTCTATGCCATAGAAGGAACCTATCTTCCGAATTTCAAGTCTGTATGCTATAGAGTTCCTGAGATATCGTGATGAATCAGTGACCTTTCGCTTTTATATACGAGTATATAGAATAGTTCATAATGACTGTTTCTTCTTGGGCTGTAGGCTGTTGGGCAAGAGATGCCCTGCTTGCTACACCCTAAGAAGGCCGCCACTGCATGTGAGGCATGTGACTATCTCTATATCATTATAATGTTCATGGCAATGTCACCGTAAGATTGTGAAAACCGTTAGATTGTAATCTATCTAGCGAAATTGTAAACTGTCGAAAGAGTACAATTTAACGCATTATTTTTCGGTACATTGTAATCTGTTAGGTATATTAGGCTTAGTATTAATATATAAAATAACTGTTAGGTATTAACCCGATAGAACCTAAGTTAATATACCTGATTATTTATGTAGAACCCTAACCCAGGGATATTACGGAGCTTCGACTCCGATTTCGTTAAGTCGGAACTTCCGATTATTATTACACCCTTGGTTCCGATTTCGGCTCCGAAACTTTTAAATCAGAGGTCGAAGCATAGCAAATAGCGATGGTGGCCTGCGTCGACCGTTACGAACTGGTTCATACCCGTCACATTGGGAGTCCCCCGCCAGCCCCGCCTTCCGCTACGTGTTTTTATTTGTTCTTAAATAAAAATCTCTCTTGAGACCACTACTGACTCTGCCTCTGATTCCGACTCTGCCTCCGACTCCAGTTCCGACTCGGCTCCATTTTTATATAAATTTACCTCCGTTACATCCCTACCCTAACCTAACCTACAAGAAAGAGACAAGAAGATGTAAACACAATGAATATTTCAAAAATTGACACTCAGAATATTGAACGGTATACAATCTGTCGACAGTTTACAATCTGTAAGCGTTAGATTGCAATCTGACGGTTTTTGCAGTTTTACGGTGACAGCAATATTTTCACAAAAAAAAAATAAGGAATCGTTTTTATCGTAAAGTAATTGTAACAACTAGAAAGTACCACTGCGGTCCCATTTTCGAGAAAAGTTATTTAGACTTCCGTTTCCGGTCAGAGAGATATTGCTGAAATTTTATAATAACCAGTCCATATTTTACACTGTGTGGAAATCATTTTGCTGAGTGGGCATGAAATAAATAATATTATTATCATTCAACTTGAGTATGGATTTAAGGTTCGCGATCCTTTTCGTTTCAATAACCTCAAAGCCTTTATTACGAAAATCTTAAGGCCTCTTTATTTCCAGTTAAAAGGGAATATAAAAAAAAGTTAAGGAAAACTCTTATGGGGTCCAGAATACTCAATAAGATGCTGGAAGTAATCCTGCTAAGAAAACATAAATAATATCCCAATCGTATTCAACATTTGAGGACATTTTTGAGGTATCGCATCTATTGCGTTTCAATAACCTCGAAAGCCTTAATTAAGAAAATCTTAAGGCCCCTTTATTTCCGGTTACAAAGGGAATACACAAAGATGAGCCAGATTCAAGGAGAATATCGTATCAGGAGCCGCAAATTCTCCCTTTTTGGCAACTAATAAATAATTTTCATGTCCCCCAATCTACTTGGGGTGTGTTGCTTTGATGTTTAAAAAGCCACTTCATAAGTGTACGCACTCTACGCCGCTTGATTAGAAGGCAGTTAGGGAGAGCGGAGTGCGGAGGGCGTCGGCAATATCATAGATGAATTTTTCAACAAAAAAATTACCAAGGCACGGTTTACACTGTTCTATACTGTTCAACAATAAGATACTTGATAGAATTGTATGTATTTTATGATTTTGAATTTAATTGACCAATTTAATTTTGTTAAATAAGTTAATTAGTATAATTTAACAATGTTAGATATTAATAATTGTTTAACTACTAGTTCGCCCCGACATATTGTGTTCACTACAAATATATCAATATTTTTCAAATAAAAATTACTTTAATTTTAATTGCATTTCTACATCACACAATATGAATGAACTAGAAGTTTAATTCGCTATAATCCACCACAGTAGACAAATCTATGTGGTGCAGTGCGTATCTTTCACTTGCAGCTTGTGATATTCACCGCCCGGAAAGTCACCATTTCGCAGCGGCACAGCACCACACCACACAAATCTCCCGAATTACTCTCAACGTATGTTTCACTCCGACACCGGTGCATCCGACGACCGCCGTGGCGCAGTGTGTAGCGCTGTTGTCTTAACGTGCGGAGGTCCCGGGTTCGATCCCCGTCAGGGTCACTTTGGGAATTTATAATTTCTGACTTTTCCCTGGTCTGGCCTGGTGGAAAGCTTCGGCCGTGGCTAGTTACCACCCTACCGTCGAAGACATGCCGCCAAGCAATTCAGCGTTGCGGTACGATGCCGTGAGGAAACCGAATAGGGGTATGGGTTTAATATAACTGCCATGCCCCTAACAGGTTAGCCCGCTACCATCTAGACTGCATCATCACTTACCATCAGGTGAGATCGCAGTCAAGGGCTAAAAAAAAGTCTTCAGATGTTGACTCGACAATGCACGATTGTAAAGTCATCAAAATATAAGATTATAGCGAATTAAACTTCTAGTTTACACATTTTTATGGACTTCCGCAAAGTAACGCTTTCATGCAATATCACAAAATATTATATTGTACAAAACAAAAATAAATAAATATCAAAATAACTGTAATAATAGAATTGATTGTTGGTCCTGAATATAACTGATATAACTAAATGCCTACTTACCTATTAAATATGAAGGTCGAATTTATTGTATAGTCAAATAATATATTACTACCAAAAATTTTAAAAGTGTTATCATAGTACCAGAACGTTTTAATTTAGCATCTGTACAATAAAATAGAATCTGTATTTATGAGTAGGCAATATTTTACTTTGAAATTTTAATCAAGAAATATTAAAGTAAAATATTTATGATTTGAAAATGAAAGATGGTTGTACACTGCTTTTGTTCTGGTTGTATTTCTGAATATTCAATAGGTAATATAAAGAGAGCAAAGGGAAGTATTTCGTGACTGGACAGAGGCCATTAAATATTAC
The DNA here is from genome assembly GCA_964035005.1 of Erebia palarica. Classification (NCBI taxonomy): domain Eukaryota; kingdom Metazoa; phylum Arthropoda; class Insecta; order Lepidoptera; family Nymphalidae; genus Erebia; species Erebia palarica. Next base: position 19,876,050 of record OZ035989.1, read on the forward strand.
TACAGAAATGGCAACAAAGACATATTGTCAAAAAGTCTAAAAGTTAAAAATACAAGGTAATACACTAAAATTCTATAAAAATAGTCTAAACAACTAAGTCAACATCCGTAGTAATATTATAAATACGAAGGTATATCTGTTTGTGTGTCTATCTGTCTGTCTGATACGCTTTGACGGCCCATCTTTTCAACCAATTTTGACAAAATTTGGTATGGACGTAGGTTGCATCCCGGGAAAGGACATGTTATGCTACATTATCCCGGAAAATTAACCGCGGAAACCACAAACCTTAATGCACACACACAAAGTCACGGGCATCATCTAGTAACTCGTAGTCATAATTATTTAACTGGCTTTAATGAATTGCGGAATTAATTATGCAGTTAGCTAAGAAATTAAAATTCCTCTCTTTGAACTGCATCTAAGAATTTTAACACCGTTATGAACTTTGCTTTATTCGAACTCGGTTTGAAGTAAAGTGGGTCGGCGTTCCAAATAGTGCTTTTTGCGTATAGTCAGGTACTGGTATATTTTTTTTAATTCGGTGTTTTTGTAATAAGCCATGGCAACATGACATATTACACGGACCATCTTGTTTTTATTTGCGATACTTAATTCTAATATAATTAATACTAGCTGATGCTCGCGACTTCGTCTGCGTGGATTGAGGTTTTTTGGTTCCCGCGAGAACTTTCCGCGATAAAAAGTAGTCTATGTGTTATTTCAGTCCATTAACTCATCATTTTCAAGTTTTGAATCTGGTTGATATTAGTAAAAATATACTATAATCATTATAGAAAATTAAGAGCATCTGTTTCACTATGAAATCGGTTGAAAAAGATAAAAGTAAGCTTAAATAAGCTTGGAAAAGTAATAGAATAATCACTGTGAACTAACCTTTATTTGAACGCGGCTCAGTGAAGTGGGTCGTCATTTCGAACAGAGTTTTTCACGCAAAGGGCGGGCCCTTAATGAGCGCACTTGATGACAAAGCCAGGTACGAACTTTGTGCACCGACCTTTATGTTTGATAAAGGGCGGTGTTATCAAAGATCAATCGTTTACACTTATCTAAAGGAATCTCTAGGCAGCTTAGACACATAATTAAAAGTTTCAGGCTGCCCGTCTACTGAATACACACATACTGAGATGTACGAAGCACAACAATCAGCCCCCTGATTGTGTAAGGAAATCGTAATCGAAATCGTTTCTCAAACGAATAACTCGACCTGTTTAAGGAGTAGATGCCTGCACATCAAAAAGCATGTATGAACTCCTGAAACAGTTCGAGTAATACGTTTTAAGATTCAAATGATTACGATTTGCTTAGACAATTGAACCTCTAATTCTTAACAAGTAAATTAATGACTTTTAACATTCAATATTTTTTTTTTCTAATTTTAAAAGCAGTATTTGCAGAGTTTCTTTCCTCATTTTCTTTTCCTAGCCAATGGCTAAAAGTTTTTTTTTATTGTTTCATAAAATGAATACCTCGATAAAATTATCGCATCATCGACCAACAATGCGATTACTGCACCCAACACATCTGTTCAGCGCTTCATTATACAGGCAGCTTCCTCTCACTCACATTATATGGACCACCTTCGGTTTTATCTGACCAGATACAATTTGTATCGTATAAAGCATAGACTAGTATAAAGGAATGTTGACGAAGATCAAATATCTTTATAACAAAGGCGGCCAGATTAAACTAAAGATTAGTAGGTTCAAACATCGTCGTCGTCAACCGATGGATGTCCACTGCGGGACAAAGGTCTCCTGTAGGGTCCTCCACAAGCCACGGTCTTGCGCCGCCTGGATCCAGCGACTCCCTGCGACTCTCTTGATGTCGTCCGTCCACCGTTTGGGGGGGCTGCCAACGCTACGCTTTCCAGTGCGTGGTCGCCATTCCAGCACCTTGGGACCCCAACATCTATCGGTTCTCCGAACTATGTGGCCCGCCCATAGCCACTTCAGCTTGGCAACTCTACGGGCTATATCGATGACTCTGGTTCTCCTACGGATCTTTTCATTTCTGACTTTTTTTTTATCCACTACAAGTTAGCCCTTGACTGCAATCTCACCTGATGTTAAGTGATGATGCAGTCTAAGATGGTAGCGGGCTAACCCTTGATCACGTAGGGACACTCCCAGCATAGCCCTCTCCATCGTCCGCTGAGTGACACTGAGCCTTCTCATCAGGCCCATAGTCAGCGACCACGTCATGGTTCAAACATACCATATTATAATAGTAGGCTTGTACTGACGAGTCGAAGTGATTTTTAAACCGCTTAAAAATTGTTCCAATATCATTTTGTAAAACTACGAAATGGCCGTGCAATGTACATAAATGATTCTAAACGTCGAAAGAAATCAGAGTCTGTTGTGGCGTTCGCAATAGCTTACTTTTATTTTAGTGTTATTGCGGAACATCCGAGCTGGGTGCACCACCTGCGCTTTATACAAACTCGTATACGTACTGGAATTAATTGCGACGATCATTTCTGTTGAACTATGTTAGTATTGGTAAGTGTATAGTATATTATTATTATATCTGAAAGATAGGTACCTACATATAATAATAATAATATCCACCTGACCGAATTTCGGCCACGGCGGCCTATAGCCATAGCGCTTAGTCATCTGCGCGGGAAATAATATAGAAGTGCACTCGCTGTTCCTTTTACCCTCATAGCCCGATGGGATGAAAAATCCAACACGACCGGAGAGAAATCAGGCGCGAGACCGATGGCTTAACGTGCTCTCCGAGGCACGGGGGTGAAACGCCGCAAACTTCCCAACTATGGGCTACTACTCAGAATTTATTTTCAGAAAAACCCAATACTTGTTATGGCTCAACCCGGAACTCGAACCCGGGATCTCGTCGGCCGCAGTCGAACAAGCTAACCACTAAACCCACGAGGCAGTACGCATAATATGCAGAGTATTGTTAACGAATCACTCACTCAACGCTGCGTCTACTATCGTTTATTTATTTGTTTTACTGAATGTTCGACGAAAAAGGAAGATGATAATATTGTGGCCCATTCCATGTTGAAAAGATTAGCTTTAAGTGAAAGGTAGGTACTATCAAGAAATCTATGATAATACAGCTGCCATCAGTTTAAATATCTATAAATTTTGCACATCGTAAAAAGATGCTGGTTACAAAAGTTTTAATAAATAAAAAAAATTATTTTTTAATGTAGTTTGTATTGTAGCTTGATGCAATATAAGTCCGTATATTTCACAATAGCGGCTCTTATCCAGTGTTTCTCTTCAGCTTTGTAACACGCACTGGGGACATAAAGTTGAGATTTTTGCGGCCTCTTCTAATGCAATGGCGTGTTTCGCTCGGCTTTCATTCCACTTCTTTGTTTTCATAGCCTGATACAAGGGGAAAGGGAAGCGGCTCGATTACTGTTTCGTTATTGGTAAAAGCTTTTCAACTAAATTAGTCGAGGGTTATATAAATTGACGTTACTAAATTATGTACCCTTGATGTTGCTCAAACAGCAAAAATGCGTAAGATTTATTGGTATTTATGCAATGTAACGACCTCCCTGTCGCAGTGTCGAGTGCTGTTGCCATAACGTGGAAGGTCCCGGGTTCGATTCCCATCAGGGTCAATTTGGGAATTTACAATTTGTAAATTTTTCCTAGTCTGGCCTGGTGTGAGGCTTTGGCCGTGGCTTACCACCCTACCAGCAAAGACGTGCCACCAAGCGATGTAGCGTTCCGGTACGATGCTGTGTAGAAACCGAATAGGGGTATGGGCTTAATATAACTGCCATGCCCCTATCAGGTTGGCTCGCTACCATCTTAGACTGCATCATCACTTACCATCAGGTGAGATCGCAGTCAAGGGCTGACTTTAGGTGGATCAAAAAAATGTACTTACCTATCCCTTGATGTTCCACAAACACCAAAAATGCGTAACATTTATTGGTATTTATGCAATGTTGGTAGCTATGTAACGTTCCGAGCTCGACGTTGGCAATGTAAGCACAGAAGTATCACAGTAAATTGGCACAATGGAGTAGCGGATTATTGTCGCGTGTAACGGTAACCGCTATTGTTCTCGGTGGAGAAACATCATCCTTTGAAGCCTTTGCGATGATCAATCTTCCTAAATACGAGTAGCATGTTCTGCCGGCGCTCGACCACACTGTTACCGTGTGGACTGAACAGTGTGGTAACCCCACAAACAGTAATGCCCGCGACTTCGTCTGCGTGGATCGAGGTTTTTGGTTCCACGTGGGAACTCCTTAATTTTCCGGGATAAAAAGTAGCCTATGTGCTATTCCAGACTATAATCTACCTCTGTGCCAAATTTCAGCGTTGAGCCGTTGAGGCGTGATTGAGTAACAAACATCCATACATCCATCCAAACTTTCGCATTTATAATATTATAATTTTGAATAAAAAAATATGAGTTTGAGTTAGGAGCGGACAATTTGACAGGCAGACATAATTCATACATTTTACTTTCCCCGATATCGGCGTCGGAACCAATATCTCAACTGAGCGCAATCCGTGGTCACATACCTAACCTCAAAGTAGATCTGAGAACATTTTAGTTATGTATAACAATTAACATCACGCAGCTATCGAGCCTCGCATTGATTGTTAATGGCGCTCGGTTCGGTGTTCAGAGGTCATTGTTTCTCCGCCAACAACAATAGCGCTTAAAATACCTAAGACAATGGATGCCCATTGTTTTGCGAAGGTATTGTGGCTAACACAAACAGTTCGCGGCAGTATCGGTTCAATTTGCCTTTATGGTGGCCTTGAGTTTTGATGAATATTAGCTTTCTTACAAGAAAATCTATACCTATAATGAAACTGTAACTATACCTACTTACATATTATTTAAAAAAAAGTGTGTTTGTGTGTGCAATTCATATTCGGTAGAAGTGAAACTTCAGAAAAGTAGTAGTAGTAGATAATGAGATATAATTATATAAATTCAATTTTCTCGCAGGCTAAATCCTATTATGTTCATCTCTTTTTAGTGTCGCTTTTTCGTTTCGTTTTTCGTTTTATCAACCAGGTGGATTAAAATAAAATATAAAAAGCAATAAACAAATCAGACTTTCTACAGCTATATTTAAACAATCAAACAGAAAATTACAAAACTTGAAAGCTTTGTATACACGGTAGTTCGGTGGCGCCCCTTGTACCGTGGCGACATCCGTTTCATTGAATTTTCAAATCACAACGATTCTAAAGATTTTGGATTTTTATTAGAGGAAGCTTTAGGCTTCCTGTACTCGACGACGGAGCCGCAACGGCGCCGGACCGGAAGCTAGTTTAAACAAACGAAACCGCATATTATGATTGCGTATTGCGTGCATAATAAATGTGCAACTTTAAACCACGGATGTTTCTGTCAATAATTTTAGTCGGACGCCTTCCCGAAGTTATGCACATCGCAGTACCGGAAAGGGGGGTATGGCAGGTGGTTTTAGTATCCGTATGTCTCCAGGAGCATCCCAGTGAAGTCGGGCATGTTGACATCCATGGGGATTTCCTCCTGCCTAGAAGAAAAAACAAGTCTGACGCCAAAGCGTTTCGAAACTCGGATACGCTTTACGTCGGTGTAACAATAAAATCTTGTGGTAAGGGTGCGTGAAATACAGTACAATCTGCAACCGTTATATTTCTTGATTATACCGCACCCTAGACCATGTACTCAGAACCACTCGTACCCATTGGATCGTCGGAATTACTGTTAGTGCAAAGTGCTTGGAAGATTTCTGTGCTAAGATAGCGAAATAAACTGCTGTAATATACGCGTTGCTACAACCGCAGCGCAGTTATGTCTATTTCTACAATCCGTAATGAAACTATCTTGTTGGTTACGGCATATAAAAATTCGCCTAAAAGTCATTCTATATTAGCCTATTATATATATTATATATAGAATATAAGCTTATTGTTTAAACCTATTCATCGAGATCGACCACGATGACAAAAAACACAGAATACAGATGTATTATAATAGATAAAGATTATATTATCTACAAATTATAAACATGCGAACGTTTGGATGTTTGTGAGTTGGTATTTTTGAATATTTGTTACTCCTTCAAGACAAGACAGAAATTAAATTAAATAATTAAATAAATTAATTATTTGTTACTCCTTCAAGACACTAAATCAAAATAAATAATAATAAAATTAAATTAAATTATTTAGTTTAATTTTTTTAATAATAAAATCAGTAATTTAATTTTTTTTAATTAAATTGCTGATCACTAAACTGATTTGACTGAAATTTGGAATGGAGGTAGCTACTAACGACTACTAACGTAGCGAACTAATACTTAGACTACATTTTATTTCTTCCCGCACGAATCAAAAGATTATGTTATGCATTATTACTGTTTGACATTATATCTCATGAAACAGGAAGTTTAATATCTGACAATTTGACTCGTTTCAAGTCATTCGATTTACAGGCCTATTACACTGCACTTACCATAGGGCCCTGAGGTAAGGGTGGGCGTGGCCGCTAGTTAGAGCGTCACTTATTACACAGCAATAAGGACCAATTTAGGGACCCTTTCTTTCTAAATGTTATTACACTATACTGATTCAAGTGTACGGGTCCCTGTGAAAAGTGCAGTGTAATAGGCCTATTAAATCGGCGGGTACGGGCGCCATATTGAAATTAGTTAGTATAAATACGAGTGTTTTGACGATAGCAATTATCTTCGCCGGCGAAGAGTAGGACCCCGATATCTTACGTCACCCGGACGTGGTCTTAACCCACGGCTTCGGGGGCGTGTGGATTAATCTAGTCCAAATTCATCCCAACGTCATCCTAAGCCGTGGTCCGAGCCTCATAGGAGGCTTCCCCTTAAGAAGACGTTGCCTCCCTCGATGTCATCGAGCCCTAGGGCTCTTTTCTCGGCGACGCTTAGCGCTCGCCCATACCCCCGGTGACGCAGTAGCGGCCAATCCGAAAAAAAAAGATAGAAATTCAGTCTCCTGCAGGCAGACTCAGCGATTATTGAATACTTTTGTGTTTAGATCGCAATTTGGTTTAGAGTTTAACGATAGCAATCGTGATCGGATTAAATGAATATTTTTTTTAAGTATAGCTAACTTTTATCTAATTACATTAAATCTCTCGTGGAACCTCTACACGTTTATCCATTTACTTTACTCGTGCAAGTTTCAAATGAGAGGACAAACTTATAAAAAGCGTTGCGTTAATACCTACTTCTGGATTGTAGCTTACACCTAATCATCAACCTAAGAATGAACGGGCATATATTTACATGCAATTTATTTCGTCATGAATTCATTAGACAACAAGTGCAAAGATGCAAGCTTTTAATTAATTTATTACTGATTATTTAGGACAAAAATTAAAAATACGCCAAGGCAAAGTCACGTGCATTATTAGATTAGACGAGCCTTATCATACTATAGTTACCTGAAGCTGACTTGCAGTGAAAGTACTTATCTAAAATAATTTTACCGCTACCAAAAGTCATATTTAACTTATTTATTTGACCTTTTTATTGTTTCTATCTATTTATATACAGCTCTTTCAGGTATTTATATCAAAAGCGTCAATCCCGCCCGTCTTAATCAACCTTCTTTAATTAAATACGATTAATGGACGGCCATCAAGGAACCAATTACAACAGTTTTAGGGTTGCTTACGGTAAATTGACCTGTGCTGAGACGCTAAAAGCTTTCAATCGTTGTTTTGGAAAACTATAAACAAACAAATCATCAACAGTTCAAAATAAGTAAAATATCTGTTCCCGCTAGAATACGGGAATCGCTGATGTCGACATTAACTAGGTACGAAATTTAGTAGATTATTGAACAACAACAACAACAACAATCACGAAACTGCTTTTTTGGATATACATATTTAAGTAAAGCTGTGAAAGAATGTTAGTACTGCTTACTTGAGGTAGGTAAGGTAAGATGATAATGACGATCTTACTAGCTGATGCCCGCGACTACGTCCGCGTGAATTGAGGTTTTTTGGTTTTCGCGGGAACTCTAATTTTCTTGGATGAAAAGTAGCCTATAGCTCTATAATCTATCTCTGTGTCAAACACCCAGATCTGTCCAGCTGTTCTCGCGTGATTGAGTAACAAACATCCATCCATCGATCCATCCATCCAAACTTTGGCATTTATGATATTAGTATAGATGGCCAATCCAGTACATATTATAAGTAGGAACAGTGGCGTGCGCAGCTTATGTAGCTAGGGTAGGCACTAATTAGTCAAAATACCTATTTACTAGCTGTTTTGATCTAAAATGAGCATTGATATATTTCCATTTGGGTAAGCACTGCTTTTATGCCTGTATGAACTGCACGCCACTGAGTAGGTAAATATAGTACAACGGCATATCAAACCGTGTATCCAGTTGCGATCATCATATCAATTTCCTAACGAGCGAATGCAACATTTCAGTGCCGAAATCTCATTTCCGTTAGCAGTAATCAATCTACCCCTGTTCCTGTAGCGTGTAGCCAAACGTGCGATAATAGCAAATCATCACAAGGATTGCTAACGCAACGCAATAACCGCTCAACAAATACTGTTGATTGGTAATGGTAGGTACATATTGAAATCCAACATTACTAATATTATAAATGAGAAAGTGTATCTGTCTGTCTGTCTGCTACGCTTTCACGGCCCATCTGTTCAACCGATTTTGATGAAATTTGGTACAGGGATGGATTGTATCCCAGGGCCGGACATATAGTACTTGTTATCCCGAAAAATTTGAGAGTTCCCGCGGAAAACAAAAAAGTTTATGTGTGCAACCGATTTTGATGAAATTCGGTACAAGGATAAGTGGTATCCTGGGGAAGGACATAGGCTAGGAAAATTCAAGAGTTCCCGCGGAAATCAAAACCTTAATCCACGCAGACGAAGTCGCTGGCATCATCTAGTTTCGTATAATTTGTTGAGTTGGGCAAAACACACTACAGGCAGGACAAGTTTTGTCATGTCGCGGTTGCCTATGCAGGTGTAAATAGAGATTGCCCGTGTATTTATTGACCGTAGTGTCTTTTCGCCCTCATACATGAAGCCGCCTAACCAAAGCGTTCACTTTAGCCAAAACGTGTTCTTTTTTGTTTGTATAGAATACTAGCTGATGCCTGCAACTTCGTCCGCATGGATTGAGGTTTTTTGGTTCCCACGAGAACACTTTAATTTTCATAATAAACAGAATATATAGTAGTTTATGTGTAATTCCAAACTACAACCTATCTCTGTGCCAAATTTCATCCAGACCCGTTCAGCCGTTGTGCCGTGATTTTCGCATAATTTATAATATGAGTAAGTACATATAGATAGTTTACGATCTATAATAATTACTATATACTATCAATCTATTACTGATGCACCTCTAATTCGCGCGAATGGACCTCGACTACAAATAAATGTGCTCCATATTTTAATAAACTTTTCTAACCCATAGATTTGAACTATGACAGCCAGTTTCAACTTTAGTCAGTTGTAAGAAATAATAAGTTAATTTATGTAATGCATTCAATCTGTGTTTTTTTTTATCTGCTACAAGTTAGCCCTTCACTGTGATCTCAAAGTAATGATGCAGTCTAAGATGGTAGCGGGCTAACCTGTTAAGGGCATGGCAGTTATATTAAACCCATACCTCTAATCGTTTTCTACACGGCATCATACCGGAACGCTAGAAATGAGCACGAAACGGAATGTAGAAATGTGGTTTAGAGTTAACAAACTTATTCTCTAGGTATCCAAAAATATATATATTTTAAATACAAAATACAAATATTATAAAAAAGACTATAGTATAATTATTACTACCCATTTTATGGCTACGTGATAAAGTCGAAGACATACATCGGAAGAGATCTAGTATAGATTCAAAGAAATAAAATGCTACGATACATGTTGGATACACATATAAACAGCTCAGTTTCTCGGACCGGGCGAACGAGAATCATAATTTATATCCATCTATCGCCCAATGCACTCAGCCCTATGATCCTTGTAAATGTATCGCCGCTATCTTGCTCTGTAGAAACCTTGCTTTAGAGTTAACAAACTTATACTATAAGTATCCAAAAATATATAAATTTTATTATACAAAATACAAATATTATAAAAAAACACTTTAATATAATTATTACTAACCATTTTATGGCTACGTGATAAAGCCGAAGACATACATCGGAAGAGATCTAGTATAGATTTATAGAAACAAAATGCTACGATAGGTACATGTTGGATACATATATAAACAGCTCAGTTTCTCTGACCGGGTGAACGAGAATCATAATTTATATCCCTATCGCCCAGTGCACTCAGCCCGATGATCCTTGTAAATGTATCGCCGCTATCTTACCCTGTGGAAATCTTGCTTTTGGAGTAAACATACATACTAAAATTAATTAAACTAGCACAGTGAAGAATAAATCACCCTGTTAGTTTAACCTACGTTTATGACACTATCACACTTTTAATATTATAAAGGAGAAAGTTATTTATTATTTCTATTATTATTTAGATATCTTTATTGCACACAAAAAATATATACAGTATACAGTTGAAAACAAAGTTAAAGACTACATAGAAATGTGTAAAGGCGGTCTTATTACTAAAGCAATCTCTTACAGGCAACCTTTGGTGAAGAGATAAATAAACCGAAGCACGGATAAAGTTTGTATGAGTGTGTGTATGTTACTCTTTCGCGCAAAAATTACTGGATGAATTTGGCTGAAATTTAGAATGAAATATTATACTCTGGAACAACACATATAGGCCACTTTTATCCCGGAATATTAAAGAGTTCGCGCGGGAACCGATAAACGTCAATCCACGCGGACGAAGTCGCGGGCATCAGCTAGTTAAACAATCCCTGCTAATATTAAAAATGCGAAAGTGTGTCTGTCTGTCTGTCTGTCTGTTACGCTTTCACGGCCCATCTGTTCAACCGTTTTTGATTTCGAAATTTGGTACGGCTTGTATCCCGGGGAAGGACATAGTTACTTACTTAATTATTATCCCGGAACATTAAAGAGTTAAAGAAAGTTATTTACGCGGAAGGAGTCGCGGAAGTAATACTACACTAACTAATACTAAAGTACACTATACATTTCAGAAAATTCAAGACGTGTATGTATAGTTTAACAGCAAGCGATATATTACAAGGATCATCGGCCGGAGTGGACTGTGCGATAGCGCTATAAATTATGAGCCCGGGAGAACAGATCACAATGACTGAGCGCAGTGAAGGACGGATCGACGTGATTTTTGGCATCTGTATAGTTGAGGACATGGATAGTGACATAGGCTACTTTTTATTCCTGAAAATGAAGTATCATAATTTTTTTTAATCCTCTACAAGGATTTTTAGATAGTATTTTTTAAGGAATCATAAAAAACTCAAACCATTCGGACGAAGTCGCGGGCATTAGCTAGTAATATAATATGGCACACTTATTAATATTATGATCCAGTTAGTTACTTTATACAATATCGAGACATTTTGCCATTGGCAGTATGCGTCTATTCTTAAATATATTTAAAAAAAAACTAGATGATGTACCTACGCGACTTCGTCCATGTGGATCCAAAATTTTTTCATTCCCACGGGAACTTTCGTTTCCTGGGCTGGACTTTTTTCCTCTTTTCCCGGATTTCAACTTCATCTCTGTACCAAAATAAGTCAAAATCAGTTGAAAGATCGTGAAAGCGTAGCAGATAGACAGATAGGCAAACAGGCAGGCAGTCAGACACATATTCGCATTTATAATATTAGTAAGGATTATTAATATTGATAAGCTGAATTTCAACTTCACACAATTATAAATGTTTGTATGAAACAATTGTTTTATGGCTAATACGTCACGTTGCTTTGAATTGTACATTAACATAACCTCACCTAAGCATGCTACTGCAGCAGCTCATTAACGTCCCACTGCTGGGCACAGGCCTCCGCTCTCATAGGACAGAGGGAATCAGAGCATAGACCCACCGCGCTGCTCCAATGCGGGTTGGCGGGCTAATTAGCATATAATTTACTTTTTCAATAATATTTTTTTCCTGGTAATAAACTTAATATTTTATAAGTTTGATAAGGTTAGGATTTGATAGGAAAACGTTAATTACCATACTTATTACTTTCTCGTTGTTTAATTAGAAAAGTTTCTTTTAATCTAGAACAAAGGTCCACGCAGGTTACAAAAACTTAACAAATTAGAAAAGTTTCAAAACGAAGAACGAAAGATTATTAATATTGAAGTTTCAATAAATATTGGACTAAAATTAAGAAGGTATGTACTTACAAATTGAATAAATTAACTCTTAAAATGAGTTTCTAAGTTTTGTGAGTAGATCAATTTAATTACAGATAATAGAAAATGTTCGTAAGGCATAATAAGCTTCCCTTACTAAGACTCGCCATAATTGTCAAAAATAATATGTATTAGTTTATCTATAGTCTAGCCAATAAAGCTAGTAGACCCCAACAATAATTCCTCATGCGACGAAACTTTATAGTACGATGAGTTAAACGTATATTATAAATATCCACCAAAAAATCAGAAAGGAAGTAAGGTTTTTTATGTTATACCCAATTGTTAAAGCAGGAAGGTACACGTAAACGCAGTTTAGATTTCATCACAAAATTGGTTTAAATATCGATGTTCTCCATAATTATTTCATTTGATAATTAGGTTTTGAGTGTAAATATACTACCTGCTATTATTTAAAAAAGAAATCGAGAAAATATTCTGTCATAAATATTTAGTTGTAGGTATAAATACCTTATTTCCGGATGTTTTTTTGTTGGATATTTTTGTGTAGGTTTTGGATCATCCAATACTAAAACTCAGATAAGTTTCATCGACTGAGGATTTAATGCGGGGGCTTCCATACAACGGACCGCCCCATTGCCTAGACTAAACGTGCAGATTGTGATAATAATATGTACCGCCAGTTTCCCCAAAATTACTATAAAAGCAAGTGATGTGCACCGACTTTACACCAAACACCTTCTACAACAATTTTAGGCACCTCACTTCTACCTACTACCTAAATTCTAGGAAAAATTCTTTGATTTTAAGGTTCGGAACCCAAAGGATGCCAACGGGACCCTATTAATAGTATGCAATTTTCAAAGAGGTTTTAAATGAAATTTTTACTCTTTGAAAATTTCATAGGTCCTGTAACATTGCATAGCTGCTATAACAACTGACAATGAAAATAAAAGCTTATATAGGTATTAAATGATTGATCCATTAACCTTGTATTTAAAAAGTAGTAAACGATGTTAAATCTTGTATTATGGTACGGAACCCCTCGTGTGTGAATCCAACTTGCACTTTGCACAATTTTTATTTAAAACTTTGAAGTAAGTCTATAATATTTTTCATTTAACCTGCCTGTAGCAATGCCTGTTGAGCCACACGAAATAGTCAATTTACGGCGAACTAGGGCAGAAAGTGATGGTTTTCTACCCGCTGAATGACGTAGCAGCCCTCCTTTCATTTATTTCAAACCTCTATATTTGTCATTTTAACCATCATCTAAACTGACAGATATCATATTTGTAAACAACAACCTAGCAACTAAAATAAAAAAGAAATACAATTTTAATAATATACAGTTTATATGATAAATTATATTATTATAGTGTGTGCCGCGGGATGAAACACGATTTCAGAGTTCGGGTGATGGCAGCCCTCGCTTCGCTCAGGCAGACTTCACCCTCGTCTGAAATCGTCTTGTTTCACCCCTAAGCACACAACTTATGTACGTATGTATGTATTTGACGAAGATAAAAATAAAAGTACACTTTTGTCTTTTCCGCCCGGAGCTAACGTCAGAATCGCTTTCGCTCGCTTTATCACATTATACCAATAATATTACGGTGGCTAATATTGGAACTAATTTTTATAACTGTTTAGTTTTTGTTTTTTTATTTTATTTTAAAAGATACTAGCGACGCTGTCACCGGCAGGCCGATTACGTAAAATGTTGCAGTAGCGACAGCAGTAGCAATGCGACAGCAAACACTACGCGATCGGTCGCAAAATGTCACTAGAATTCGTATTACGCAAGCCGATCGCACGTCTATTGCTCGCCTGTCGCAGAATGCACTTTTCATGCACTTTTGCTATCGATACTAGCGCCACTCGCGACAGGACAGCAATAGATGAAAACAAAATAAGCAGCTTTATCCATACCTTTTATAGTCATCTTTGGTACGTTCCTTGAGTATGTTTCTCTGTGGTTGAATTTAAAGAGTGAAGTGTTCGACTGATCATAGGCTAAACCACAGAGTACATTGTTATGGCTAAACTATTATGTACTATCTACTCTGATCTACTCTCTATTAATATTACAAATATTTTGCACTACATAATAGAGATTTAACCCCGTCTACCGTGTGTGAAACTATCTTACATTCAAAAATGTTGGTTTTTCACGTAGATATTATTCAAATTGCTTGAGGTTATGTACCTACATATTTAAAAAACCACAGTAAACGCACTCGACAATTACCCAACAACCACTTTGCAACAGGTGCAGAGGTTGTTGCTCTTTGACGTTTCATTTTGCTCGGCTGTCGCTGTCGTATTGCTGTCAAGGAAGCTTAGATAATACCAATTTGCTGGTACGACAAGGATACGAATGCAGTTTTTAGTCCATAGATTGTCCGCTAGAGGGTGAACTAGAGCTCGACTGCTGTCTGCTCTGTAGCCGCTGATACGTAATACAAAAGTGCCGTTTGACAGCAGCGATCGCGAGATTTACGCCTGTCGCAAGCCTGTCGCGAGTTATGTAATCAGCCCGCGGGTCAGATTACTGTGCCGGTTTTGACAGATCCTAGCAACGTTTAATATACAGTAGGTACCTACTAAACATATTGATACCTATAATAATTATTTAGCTGTAGCATTTTAAAATACTGGATATCCCCATTCCTGCAAACGCAATCTATGTTTACCAACATAAATTATTCACTTTGGTCTTGACAAATAAGTACGTTCGATTCGGAATCATGATTTTCGGACTGCATCCGCACAGAAGGCCTATATTAAACATTCAAAGCAGTTTTAGAGGCTTTTAGAGGCCAACCCGTGTTCGAAGGTTCTAGGCTTTACCAATCACGTCGGGGTCAGCAGGAAATTAATCCGCGTATTTCGTTGCCAAACCTGTCCGAGTGCGTTTGGATAGGATTCAAGTATGGCTGCATAGCTATCACGATAAAGTGGCTTAACTACCATAATGATTCAAACTAACATATCCTCGATGATCATAGCCATAAATACCGGAGTTGTGTGTGTAAAGAAATCAAAGGATTGTAGTGTGGTAGCAAAGGAGCGTGTAATTATTGAATCTAGCGAGCAATTAGCATTTATTAGTTGGTACTTGTAGCGTAAAATATTGCGTGAACCTGTTTTGCTACCCATAAGGATGGCACCCATCTTAACTTTCGTTTTTTTTTTATGTAACTGGTTTAACGGCTCTGGATTTTAGTCCTTCTGAGCCCTTAACTTTCGCATTTATAATAATAGGTTTTTACCTATGAAATTGCCGTTTTGTATGGAATAAGTGAAAGTACTTATTTTTTCAAACTTTTTATTTCTGTTATTCGAAGTAATCACCCATGCAATCGACCCATCTTTGCCAACGCATTGGCAGTTTATTGATGCCCTTCTTGTAAAAATCTGCTGGACGGGAGGCAACAAACTCTTCAAAGGCATTTTGTACTGCCTCTCGGGAATTGAATTTTTTACCCACTAAAAAGTTGTCTAAATTTTGGAAAAAGTAATAGTGGGTAGGTGCAAGGCTGGTGAGTATGGCGGATGAGAGAGAGCTTCCAACTCCAGCTCTTGCAGCTTGGAGACTGTCTGTTGCGCAGTATGGGGTCGCGCGTTGTCGTGAAGGAGCAGTGGGGACGACCGATTGACCAAAGCTGGTTGCAGATGTGGAAGCTTCTCCATCATTCTCTCCAGTTCTTCACAGTACACATCTGCAGTAATGCTCATGCCGTTTTGTAAAAAGCTGTGGTGAATCACACCCGCACTAGACCACCGAACAGTGACCATCACCTTTTTAGGGGTCATTTTTGGTTTAGGGCATTGCTTTGGTGCTGAACCAGGATCTAACCAACTTGCTGAGCGCTTTCGATTGTCGAACAGAATGCATTTTTCGTCGCACGTAACAATTCGTTTCAAAATTCCTTCATTTCTTCGCCTGTTGAGCAGCGCAAGGCTGAAGGCAGGTCTCGAAGCGTACGTTGCGCTGGCGATCGTTAAGGTCGTGGGGCACCCATCTATCAAGCTTTTTTACCTTGCCAATTTGTCGCAAATGGATCAATATTGTTTTGATGCTTACATCAAAAGCTGCTGCTAGCTCAGCTGTAGATTGAATTTCGTCAGCTTCCACAATCGCCTTTAATTAATTATTGTTGACCAAAGTCTCCGGACAACCACGAGCTTCATTTTTCAAGTCAAAATTTCCAGAACGGAACCGGGTTGTGCGTTCGTTTGTACAGTTTTCTCCGTAAACGGCACGTAACATCAAAAAGATGTTACGTGCCGTTTGTGTCGCGTCGGTGCCACGACGGAACTCATATTCCATAATTACACGAATTTTTAAAGTATCCATTATGACCGTTGATTATGACGAAAAATGTTGAAATGTAATGAAAATACAACGCTAATTAAAAAACAAAATACTGAGTTTGTAAAAATAATTTCATGGTTTTAAAACAAAATTAATTTGAATTTAGAATACAGAGCCATTACAAACTTTTTTTTATTTGAAATGACCAGTACTGAAGAAAGACAATTTCTTAAGTAAAGACCTAATATTTTATAATATTAGTATGTACAGATAAAGTAATTATTACAATATTATGACGTGTGTATTTAGATTGAATTGAGCTAATTTGTAAACAAACGAACCTTTTTGCTAACGCGTAATTTTGTAAACACTTTTCACAATGTTAAAGCAATTGAAAACACACACAAATTGCTTGTAGTCCACAAACAACATCTAACGTAAACATGCAGTGTATTATTTCTTCCATTTATCCAGTATTTATACAATATTTTTAATAAAAACTGAATGAAAACACAATTAAAGTCTCACAGATTAAAGTAAAATTTTTGTTTTGACGTTTCGTATTACTTGGATTTTATAGTGTTGCTCAGATACGACATCGCAACCACAGACTAAAAACGAATGACTAATACTGAGTCAGTGACCGTAAACATCGATATAATTCGTTCAGAATCGAAAACATTGTAATCGAATTCTGTAAATCACGTTATTTTATTACATAACGTATACGAATGTTTTTCATTTCAAAATTATCTTAATAAGTCGTAAATACTAAAGTAATAAATAACAACAATATTATTTCAAAGTTTTTATTGGGACGTTGATGTTTTGACTGACCCAATATTTAGTCGGTACCGATATGGTACAGGGAAACGGTACAGTTATTGGACTTTAAAGCTCTCTTATGACTTTAATGATTGTACAACGAAATTAAAATACATATTTATACATAAATAATATATAGGTATGAATAAAAATATTTTTACGACACATAAATAATGTAGTTACCTATATAAAAAAATATTTATACATTTCCTGTTTTACTATATAACAAATACAAAAAAAAATTGTATAAATCTTAACAATTGACCGCCATTTTGATCTTCTTTATTAATGAAAGATTTTTCAAAATCGATATCTGTTGTGGTAATCCTGAAAATGGAAATCTTCGTTCCTAAAAGTGCCCACCATTTTCAACTTCTGTGTTACTGAATGAAACTATTCATTCAAATCGCAAAAAGAGATCGCCATTTTTAACTAATTTGTTATTGTACCTAATATTTTATTCAAAATGTATATCCGACTATGAGATTTCTTTAGGAACAATGGTTCAATTAATGAAGAATGGTTTGTTACTATGAAATTAAATTGAAAGTAAAAAAATATATATTTAAATCGTTAAATAAGGTTATAGGCAAGCCCGGTAGGAATCGAGACGCTGGAAAATAATTGTGAAATAGCCGTAAAAACATGTTTTTTTACGGCACGTTTTTTTTTATTTATACATTATATTCATTTTTTTTATTTTAGATATACAATTAAAGTCATAAAAGTGGTTACATATCCAATAACTCTACGGTTATGTAGCGCTTCCCCTATTATTTCACACCATCTCGATACCTTCTAAATACCGGGTCAGCCAAACATATTAACAGCTCCCCTGTAAAAACTTTGTAATCATTTTCTTGTTATTGATTACTTCAGAATTTACGACTTATTAGAATAATTTTCATATAAAAATATCCGTAAATTTAATATAATAAAATAACGTGATTCAAATAAATTCGATTAAGTTTTCGATTCTGAACGTCGATGCTTACGGTCACAGAGCGAGCTTGTATCCAATAACAGTACCGTTTCTCCTTTATAAAATACGAGTATTCTTTGCATTGGAGATAATTCGTTCAGTAATCGTTCAATAGTTTATTCCTCATTTAATTCAGTAATAGTCCCATCATTAGGGGTCATGTCAAAATAAGGTCACGTGATCAGTACCGCCATATTTGTTTACAAATTAGCTCAATTCAATCTAAATACACTTTAGGTAGACTCCAGCTAGATGGGTTACCAGCCTATGCTCTAATGAACGAACCTCGAACTAACAGTTGAAATTAATTTAGTTGATCCTAATATAATCAAGTCTGTCATGTAAATTGATTCGAACGCTAATCGGATTAATAAATAATGTTCATAGTGTAAAGATAATTCAATTCAACTTAAGTTCGCTAACAGAATAATAATATTATCGTTAAGTTCACACACCCGTCTTAATAATAATGATAATTCCCGAAAGATAATAGGTAATAAACTTGCAAAATTTTATGAAAATATACCTGTGAAAACAAACAATGCACTAAAAATAAAATAATAAGTAGGTACTTAAGTACTTACGCTCAATATACTATGTACCAGAGGATAATAATTATGTTTTCACACCCTGACTGTTCTCTATGAGCTTTATTGCTCTGTGGTTTGACCAAAAAATTACTCAATTTTTTATTTTACGTTAAAAATCTCATTTTCTGCAAAAAACAAGGTTACGACTTACGACCATCGAGTGAGGTTGAAATTAATTCGTGTCTGAAAACTGTATTCTGACATCTAGTGAAAATACACAGTACTTCAGAGAAAGGGTAGTAAAAGCAGGTACTAAAGGTAAGGGAGAGCGGGATTTCATTCTAGACTTGGTTTGATAATGTTTAACTAGATGACGCTATAATTGGTAGGTTTCATTAATTTGTAAAGGTTCTTTTAGGATGTTGTAGGATTTTAGGTTTTATTATTTTTACAAGCCTATATTGTAATAGTTAACTTTTAACATTAGATGCAAAAGAGCTAAAGAGTTATTGGAGAAAATGTGGAGAAACGAATAAACTTTTACAGAGCGCCATCTATTCACATCATTGTGAAGTTCTGTTAAATATACCTACTGAAGCTTTATAGATGAAATAATTTTGTTTCCAAAATATTTATCTAATTTTAGTATTTGTTGTTCAAGTACAGGATATAATTCAAATAATTGATCAAGTTTCAGGCTTAGCCTTTCAGAAAATTGAGAGTTCTGAGCTCAAGTTTGGTCGATATAAAATCTCCACTTTGAAAGCCCCCCATTTCGTCAATTTAAGGGGGAAAATTAAAAAAATAGGTAGGTAGTATATATTTTTAGATTCTGTTCCTAATTATCTTTAAAATGATAAACCGCAACCCTATGTAACGCTATAAAGATATTTTACTTCGCAGTCGCTTCTATGAGAGCCCCACTGAAATAAAGATTTTATAACTTTTTAAGCCATATTCGGCTGGAGGTCATCGGTTTACTTAGTATATTTAAATTTGAAGTAATTACGTTCAGTAATTCAGAAGTTAGAAGGCTCTGACAGACGGACGGACGGACGGACGGACAAGTGCAAATTCACTCAAGTAGACTCAGAGACCTTCGCTTCGCTCGTTCTATAAAACTAAGTACCTAAGTACCTAAGTAACTCCAGTGAGTTTTGGGTCGTTTGATTTGATTCGTTTTGACTCTACTCTGATTATATCCAGGGTCTGATGATGCAGTCAGTTGCAATTGCAAGGAGGCAGTTGGCACCCTGAAAAGCTCGTTTTTGAAAAAAATATTGATTATTCTTGTTAATAAGAAAGTTGAAAAAATTTTGCCCGTGACTTCGTCCGCGTGAAATAAGTTTTTTTTAAATTCCAATGGAAACTCCTCAATTTTCCGGGATCAAAAGTAGCATTATTAGTTATGTCACTCTCCAGGTCCCATGGTAAACCTGTCACTGTAAGATTGTAAAAACCGTTAGATTATAATCTAAGTCGCGAAATTATAGACTGTCATAGTATGTTGACATAATTACCCATGCAAAAAGTCACGTCGATCCGTTCCTCTTTTGCGGCGCGATTGAAGGTAGACCGTAGAACCAACAAACAAACGCACTTTCGTATTTATAATATTATGGTCAATTTATTGAAATTATAATACTTATCACAACAGACTATTCAAATAATTATTTGATTTTTCATTACCTACAAAAAATTATAATAATGAGCAATAAGTATTATTTATTTGCTTTTTTAATCTCAGCGCCATCTATGTTAAGTCAATAGAACTGTATCGCTACGAAAAGATCAAAACTGTGCTTACTTTTCACGTCTTCGCTAAATGTCACATTGAATTTTTTTTTGGTAATATATATCTAAAAATTCTTATTAAAGTTGTATTTAAATCGAATGTAATTTTAAATGCAATTTAATTAAAGCTATGGAGGTGATTTTATCATAAAGCTCGAAGGCGGCTAGGGGACCTCTGTACATACTTATCTCCGTCCGCGCGCGAGCTCTGAGGAATATAATGACATAAAGTTGAGCAAGTACAAAACAATATAATATACTGCTATCGCAAAATCACATGCGTCAAGCTCGAAACTAGTGCTGGGAGCGAGCTGGATATGAAGCGACGATCGGGTTGTCGCGTACAGCGTCTGTCTCGCTTCTTCAGACCCCGATTCCTCGGAGCTCGTGCGCGGACTGTACCTACCTACCTACAATGAAGTAACCCCACCGAGTTGATTTGATTCGTTTTGACAAGTAGGTACTCTAGTTATAACCAAGTTCTGATGATGCAGTTAGAAGGAGGCACTTGGCCACGGGGATAGGTAGCTTGTTTTCTAAAAAATACATATATTTTTTGAAAGTAAGTACATAAAATAATAATTAACAAAAAATATAAACCTTAAAACTAAGGGAATAAAGTTTAATTACGAATGTAGTATATTTATATTTAAGACCCTTGTCTTCGTACTTAACAACGCGAGCATGTCAGTTACGCGAATCCACAAGTTTACCCTCTACCAAAAAGTGCTCAACGCGGTTAAAGAAGTTTTCATTTCAAATAAATAGCCTATGTCCAGGTCCATAGCTAATTATACAAAAATTCACGTTGATCCGTAGCTCTGTTGCGGCGTGATTGAAAGACAAACCCACAAACAAATACACTTACGCATTTATTCAAATTAAAATACGAATAACAACAGAATAATTCAATAAATTATTAATTTTGCATTATAATAATAAATTTTATTGAGTATTTTTTATTTGCGTATTTAATCTCAGCGCCATCTATGATAAGTCGTAAGAACTGTTTTGCTGCTAAAAAGTTCTGAACTGTGCGTTGACTTACTAGTTAATCACATCTTCGCTAGATGTCACATTTTTTTTTATAAACTAAGAATTCTTAGAAAAGTTGTCTTTTAAATTTTTCGCTTAAATACCTATATAATTTATTGTTCCTCGTTCCTCTTTACGGCGCCTTACAACTTCATCAAACCTTCGATAGATGTCACATTATAAAATATTTTTGTGTAGAACTATTGCTCTCACTACCCGTTCATTATGGGACTTGAATAGTAGATTATAATAAATAATTTATGGTATCTACTTTTTATCCCGGAAAATCAAAGGAACAGCGACAGATTGCTGTCCCGTGAGAACTCTTTGAGTTTCCGGTTACAAGAAATGTACTTAAAAAAACTAATTCCATGTGGATGAAGTCATGGGCTTTTCCTAGTTAAATAAATGTATATATGTATTTCGCTTTTGACTTTAGAGCAATCTTGTGTTTTGTTTTGTTTACCCGCTGCAAGTTAGCCTTTGACTGCGATCACATGGTAAGTTTTGATGGAAGATGGTAGCGGACTAATCAATTTCACATAGAAATCACTTATTACACCCTAGTCGTTTTCTACACGGCATCATGCCGGCACGATAAATCGCATGGCCGTCTGCGCCAATATGGTGGTAACAAGCCACGGCTGAAGACTCCCACCAGACAAAATTCTCAAGCTAGTACTACTTATTGTACTAACTACCGTTTGTATTTGTACTTAGCTGTCTTTTGCTTACTTTGTTTTCAATAAGCTTAATAAGTATTTTAATCAATGTAATTTATTTGTGGTACATCTAATCATTCATTCATTGATTCATTCATATGATTCTGTGACTAAAAAGTAATCAAGTCCCCTAATTTGTCCCTAATCACAAACCATGTTCGTTCCCTTGCTAACAAGTCCCAATCGACAATCACTTCTAATTTTATTCATTAGGAACTTCTTAATTTATTCTCCGGGGGAACGGTTCATTGCGAATTGTTTCCGCTCACGGAATGTTAAAAACGTGAGGCGAATCTTCGCGTTTTTTTAAGTTTCCGTACCTCAAGAAGAAAAATCTACCTAAAAGGATCACTTCGTTGTCCGTCAGACAGGTTTGTCTGTCAGTCAACCATCTTTTTCTCGGGAATCCGTAAAGGTATCAGGGTGAAATTAATATCAAATATATACTTTTAGATTTACAGTCCCTTGGAACTATTGCAAAACCAAGCTTCAAAGTCAACACAACCAAAAGATACGGCCGATTATGCCGCATGTTTTGCCACTTGCCAAATCAAAACCCATAGGGTAGGTACTTAACGTTGATCTAGAATCATGAAATTTGGCAAGAAGAATGTTCTCAAAGCAGCCATATGTATATGAAAACATTTGAAAATAGTTTATTAGGGTTCCGCCACAGATCACACAAACAATTGCGTGATCTGTGGGTTCCGCAGTCATAGGGTGGCGAATTGTTTGTCGGGCGATATTTCACAGCTGATTACGTGTTGCTATGACATATTTCTTGTTAATTACTGAAATAATTTATATTGTACGGTAAATTTATCGTCTATAAAATAAGTATAACATCCGCACTTAGAGTCGCATAATCATTACTTATGGAACTCTTAAGATTCAATACAAAATCTTTACTACGGTGATTTTCATTATCATCATTATCTCACAAAATATCACCCAGGAGAAATCATTCATGGATATAATAATAATAATATTACGGTTTGTGCAAAATATCATCTTGTACAGACGATAATCTTTAATTTGTCCACTTTTTTATTATACGCCTGAACCGATTTTGATAAATGAGGTATCGTTAGAATCCCTAGCTTATTCCGGGTGAAATAGGCTAGTAAAATTAAAAAAAAATTGATGGGTCCATGGTCCCGCATTAAAGACTAAAGTTGAAATAAAATTTCGAAAATATGATTAACTACTTATATAATCATCATCTAGAAAATGATAAGTAGATTCCAAAAATATATAACACTTAAGTTCATTATCCAGTGATTCACAAAAAAATATCATTTAATAAAAGTGTGAATAAGATTCTAATTTATCTAGATTAATTTAGATGTTTAACTTTTTAGTTCGTTTTTTGGCAGGGCAGTCGTGTTTTTAAATTATTTTCTATTAGTTTTAAGACAATATTTTGTACAAAAAATATAACGTCATTTGTTAATGACGTTATATTTTATATGGATTATGTTTAATCCAATCAAGACACGCGGAAGCGTGTCCAGCCAAAGTTCAAAAAAACTGGCGAGCAGCACCGTGTGTAATATTACACGAACCATTTGGAGCCACTTTTGACCCCCTCATAACTCAAAAACTATTTCACATAAACATGTCAAATTTGGCGCATATATTGAGACCCGTGAGATACATAATATGTGCTCCAAATTTCATAAGCACACCTCAATTAATGGTTATTTAGATATAAACGTACAAAAATCGTCATTTTTATGATCTACCTAGGTATAGATCAAAACTCTGACACGGGGCATACTACCATTGCTTAAAGCCGTATTATTTTAATACTGTTGACGTTTATGTTGTAGTGTTATAATCATTATTTTAAGGACGTCAAAGTACGTGACATTCAACCGTTATTTTGAAACAATACTGCTTTAAGCGGTGGTAGTAACTCCTTAACTATTGAAAATGACACATAATTATTATTTTAATGTAAATAATAATGAATAATAACATAGTTGCATTAAAACCTTACCTTCGTATCCATGCATTTTGTGCAACGAAACGTCATTGACAGAAAAGAAGAAGAAACGTATTTGAAGTCGTCAGTTCAAGCTGTCAGTCATTGTGATTTGTATTCATTGTTTAAAGTGGTTTTAGTGATATCGACTGTTTACCGTGCTTGTTTTCAATGTTTCACAAAAAACTTTTGATTTTGAACTTTTGCAATCAAAATTGATGAGATGTAGAAATGTGCTGTAGAGGTAGTCTGACCATAGATGTAATCTGTCAATGTCAGTGTAACTCTAAGTACCCTATATATTTTTCTTGAGAATTCTCGTCTTTAATTATCTTGTACAATGAGTCGTACAATAGAATTACTGGTGGGTGACACACAGACCTTACACCGAATAATAAGTACCTACTAATGTAAAACGTAAACTAAAGTAATAGAAAAGTCCTATTTCAGTGTAAAGGATTATTTGAATGATAGCAAGGCATGGGTATGAATTGTTACAGCGGCTGATTATGTAATGTTATATTATAAGTACATATATATAATTTCAAATATTTGTGAGATGGTGATGATAAAAAAAAAGCGGAGTTTATTGCGGGCTCTTCTCAGACCAGGGCACGTTTGGAACCCTCGTAGCTTTAGTTTTAAAATATCGTAGTTAATTATCACCATCACGTCTTATGCTCTGTAAGCATGACATTCAGAAGGTGTACTTTGTAGGTACATATTTTGAATAAATATGTTTTGAGTTTGAGATTGAGTTCAATAATTTCTGTACAAAAAGTAATGATATCCCATCAAAAACATAAATGTAAAATGAGAGCCAAATTCAAAATTGTGATATATATGCCTTGGTTGTTGACTTCAGCGACAAAAGAAGTGAGATCTAAATGGGTGCCAAGTTCAATGGTCAGTCCTGCAATTTATATATCCCATCAAAAACATAAATGTGAAATGAGAGCCAAATTCAAAATTGTGATATATATGCCTTGGTTGTTGACTTCAGCGACAAAAGAAGTAAGATCTAAATGGGTGCCAAGTTCAATGGTCAGTCCTGAAATTTATTTATAACAACATATAATATTTTATAACAACTTAAAATATCATTTCTTCTTATAACTTAGTTTAAAATGTTGAAGACTAAGGCTTTGGCTTGGCTAGTTTTCATATACGAATTATAGCGTTCACAAGTTGTAAAGCTGTAAGTTCTTATTTTATTCTTCCGAAAATTTGGCTTGCTGGTAGAAACTGTACTTTTAGGTACCTACTTAATAATAATTCGTATATGGAAACTAGCCAAGCCAAAGCCTTAGTCTTCAACATTTTATACTAAGTTATAAGAAGAAATGATATTTTAAGTTGTTATAAAATATTATATGTTGTTATAAATAAATTTCAGGACTGACCATTGAACTTGGCACCCATTTAGATCTTACTTCTTTTGTCGCTGAAGTCAACAACCAAGGCATATATATCACAATTTTGAATTTGGCTCTCATTTCACATTTATGTTTTTGATGGGATATATAAATTGCAGGACTGACCATTGAACTTGGCACCCATTTAGATCTCACTTCTTTTGTCGCTGAAGTCAACAACCAAGGCATATATATCACAATTTTGAATTTGGCTCTCATTTCACATTTATGTTTTTGATGGGATATATAAATTGCAGGACTGACCATTGAACTTGGCACCCATTTAGATCTCACTTCTTTTGTCGCTGAAGTCAACAACCAAGGCATATATATCACAATTTTGAATTTGGCTCTCATTTTACATTTATGTTTTTGATGGGATTGTATCTAACAAAATGATTTTTCCATTTGAATTGAAAGACAATCATGAGTTCCACGTAGCCCCATGTTATAAAGAGGTTAATGATGGTTTAGGATGGGTCGATATGAATAAATGACACCCACTATAGAACGCTGCTTAGCAAGATTGAAAAAGGTCCCAAGATTGTACTATAAATTTGGTTCGCGACTACACGTTGGATAAAAGGGGTTTATTTCCGAAGATTTGGGTGAAGTCCACCCCAACTTTGCTGTGATTCGGGGAAGGATAGGGATGTGACCAAGATGTGACATTAATTCTCTTAATGTCACAAATGACAAAAAACCTTAAATATTTAGGTAATACTAGATTGTAAAATAAAATAAAGGATTGCAATCTCACCATAGGAAGTGATAGTGCAATCAAAGGTGGAAGCCGTCTAATTTGTAAGGGGTATAGTAGATTTTTTTACTTTATTTAATTAGGTACATTAATATTAGGTTGGTCAGGTTAGTTACTGGTTTACATTAAAATTGGACTAATACTTAATCAAAATTTTATGGCCATTTTCGGGAATCAAACTCCGTACTTTCACTGCACCAGGACATTCTTCAAAACAGTATTTGTATGCTCTGATTGTATTATGCCAAGTTTCGTGCTGGAGTTAGAAATGATATTCCAAACGTAGATTCACTAGACGATTATAAAGAACTTTTTAATAAGTAAATATATTTGAATAAAAAAAATATAAGTTTCATCGCAAAAAAAAACGAAGGAACATCACTAGCGAAACCTCGAGATAAGTTCGACAAGTTGCCTTCTTTCACTAAAATATGTAGCGACACGATATTGAAAAGTTTTTGCCGATCGAATGTACTTATCTAGCCGAGTTAGTGTTCTAAACTGTATCGAGTCGGTCTCAGTAGAGATTTAGTACCGTTAAAATAAATGACTTTTACGCTTTTAATAAAATAAAATAAATAAACAAAACGCCTTTGTTTCTATTACGTTACAATTTACAAATAGATAAAATATATTAAAATTATTACAAGTTGCCATTTTTGTTATTACAGATTAGGTCAGTGACTAACACACATTAATAATTGAAATATTAATTCTAATTAGGATTATAACTACAAATAACAATTAATTAGGTATATACATTATTACAAACTAAACTACAAAATTACAAATAAAAATTACAGTAACATAAATCACCACCACCACCACTACAGCCCATTAACGTCCCACTACTAGACACAGGCCTCCACTCTCAGAGGAGAGAGAGAACCAGAGCTTAGACCCACCACGCTGCTCCAATGTGGGTTGGCAGGCTTTACCCACCGGGACCGACGGCTTAACGTGCTCTCCGAGGTACGGGGGTGAGACACCGTCAACTTCCTAATTCCGGGCTAGTGTAAGTTTTAGTAAAAGTTTTTACTTTTTGCGACTAATAATATAGCCCACTGTCATTTCAGCTTCTCTTATAGCTATAGTCTAGCTTTAGGCAATGGGGCGGTCCGTTTTATGGAGACCCCCGCATTAAATCTTCAGTCGATGAAACACGGCAGGGTTTTAGTATTGGATGATATAAAACTTACACAAAAATATCCAACAAAGAAACATCTGGAAGTTAGGTATTTACTATATATACCAAAAATTTAATATTCATTACTGAATATTCTAATTATTCTTTTTAAAATAATAGTAAGTAGTATATTTACACTCAAAACCGAAATATCAAATGAAATAATCACGTAGAACATAGATATTTAAACCGATTTTATGATGAAATCTAAACTGCATTTACGCGATAATGTACCTTCCTGCTTTAACAATTAGGCATAGCATAAAAAACCTTACTTCTTTTGTAATTTTTATTGGATATTTATAATATTTGTTTAACTCGTGATACTTTATAATGTTTCGTCGCCTGAGGAATTATTGTTGGGGTCTACTAGCTTTATTGCCTAGACTACTACGGCTGCGTCAGTCAGTTTGGATCTCTGAATGCCTTACCCTAGTTTTTTCTCTAAGTTCTCTTAGAGAAAAAAGTGATGTCACAAACAAACAAAACCACTCAAGTTTTAATAAAATATATTATTTCTAAACAAAAGTCACTGTTCTATTCCAATAAAGCGGGGCCATCTTGCAGTGAGCAAGACGACCGAGCGAAAAATTGCGGTCGGGCTCGGAGCTAAACTGTTTCACGCAAATATTACTCCGTTTCGTTTCGTTTCATCGTATTTCACGTCGAGCTTATTCTATAAACAATCAACCTCGCTTACAACGCTGATGCAGCTTCGAAATGGTTAATATTTGTGACATTGATATGTTGTACGCGATCTCTAAAATAGACTAAAATGACAGCTCGATTTATCTTTCATAGATTTTCATATCGGTACTTCCTGTGGAAACGAATAGGACTAGATTAAGTCAACTTAGTTTAGTTGGTTAGACATGATATAGTAGAATAAGCCACATTTAAAAACAAACTAAGTCACAACAAGGTGCGTGAGTAGGTAATGCATTAGAAATAAATCATTGAGTGCATTTTCGTCTCCTTTTCTTGGTGGCGAATTGTACTTACTATCTTAGGCTGCTAATTATAATTGTAGCGAAAATTTAAGTGGAAAATAATAAAATTAGAGATTTTTACAATATGTAAAACTGAAACAGACTACTGCTGCACACATTCTACATCATGATCTTATCTTTGCTATTTTCGGGATAAAATAGTTTAATACTAGGCCTTTTATACGAAGAGTTATTAGTTTATAAAATATGAAAGAGTTTTCACATTATTACACTTCAAACCGAAATATTCAGTGGCGAACTCAACGATGACTAGATAGGCTTATAGAATAAGACAAGTTAACAAAGTGCACATAAATCATGTCTGTACTCTTTATTAAAGACGTAAACGAGTTGTGCAGTTTCATAAATATATTTTTTCGTTTTCGTGGAAAACTTCCTGGGCACGTAACTGTGAAAAGATCGTTTGCTTTCTTACCAGTAATTTCTAGAAGCTTAATAACTTGCGCATTGAAACAGCAAAGGTTATTTAGAGATTTTGCTTGCATAGCTAATTTTGATTCAAATTTCTATCTACTTTACCTACTTACGTGGATGCTTGAGAAGCTTTTGCGTAATCCAATATTCAAAGCTCCAGATTACACTATAACTCTAGACTAACATAGAGTACTGTGGTTTTACAAGAGGGAGACCTTGGGTTCAGCTCTCATCGAAGTCAAATTGAGAATTTAGATTAATTATTTAGGTATTATTATTAGTATACGGACGGGTTTTATAAAAGAAAATATTAGCACATTTAAAAAAAACATTTATGCTAATGATTATCGTTAAACACCGCAACAAGTACAGTCTTTTTCAAATCAAGTAAAAAAATAACCGTAGAAAAGAAGTCCTGAGGCAAATTTAAGCCAACAGTTAATTGGCTGTTAGGGCAACCATCTTAGTTCAATGCGTTGCTAACAAACTTGCGAGCCTCGGTTTCAAAGGCTTTTAAGCTGGATTATGTCGGTTCACAGACGAGTGCTGCCCGGGCGCTCCACGGAAACGAAGATAGCCATCAGCCATTAACACTACCTAAGCTATGGCATATTCATAGTCAAAGAGCTGGTGGCAGTTGGTCTGTTTGATTTAAAACAATTGGAAATTTTGACAAGAAAGCTTGGAAATTATTTGCTTTAACGGTTTTGGTAGTTCTAATTAGTTTAAGACAATTTATGAGATGCTAATGGTGAAAAAAATTCCGCCTGAGTTTGTTGTGGACTCTTCTCAGACCAGGATACGTTTGAAACCCTCATAGCTTTGGTTTCAAGATACCGTTATTGAAACTATTACCTTAAGTATAAAGTGTAAAATTTACCTATATAATTTGAATCAAAAATATTGGATATTGATTTGAATTGGTCATTACAGTATTTTTACATCAATTGTAATAATTGTGCATAGAAACTTCGAAGATTTTTCCGCAGCTTTTTCCATCCAGCCTCTTCTTACCACCCTCTTTACATTGTCGGTCCATCTTGCTTCAACTACGCACGCTACAGTTAGTTACTTTTAGCAGTCTCATCTCTAGAACTCTCTGGCTCAAGAGGCTATTACTCCAATGACAGGCATGACTTGCTATACGGATACTGTCACTTCACAGTGACCTTGGTTCTTTTAATATCAAATTTACCTATGTATCGTCAAATCCAGAATCTTCTAAATTATTGTCGCGAATCTAGGTTCTCTCAGTTTCACCTTATATTATATTAGGAAAAAAAATAATAAGGAATTTTAAAATTAAGTTTAAAAAATATGGCAGTATTTTTGGCACAATTGGTTTACGATTAGTAATTTTAGAACACGAATTTAACAATAAACCTATATTTTATAGTCACCAGCTCCTGGATTAGAGTCCTTTAAAACATTTTAAGCCCATTGCATGCTTTCGTGAAAGCTATTCCCAGTTTTCGGGAGCTATCTATCGGTGCTTGACTCGAATTTCAGCCGTGTTAGCATAAAACAACCCACGCGCTCTTTGCTGATATTTGAATAGCGGTCTTTCTGATACCAAAATGCGGAGTTGTTTTACAGTCGATGTGCTGGAAAATAAAACAAAATCTTTTATTTATAGAGAACTTCGAGCTAAATCTTTTCTTAGCGACTGTAAGAGCGAAAATACACAGCGGACAAAAGATTTATGTCTGGCAGACTTTTGCCTTTTTTATTATTCCTAGATAATAATATAAGACGACCTCCCTGGCACAGTGTTGAGCCCTATTGCCTTTACGTGGGAGGTCCCGTGTCCTTTTGCTGACAGTGTCAATATGGGAATTAATTATGAATTTTCTCTGGTCTGGCCTGGGTGTGATTTTTAAATTCGCACGGGGACCTCATCATTCTTCGGGATAAAAAGACTCAAATTATATTTATGAACTTCGTCCGCGTAGATTTTGGTGTTTTTAACATCTCGTTGCAACACGAACGAAGAAAATGTGCTGTCACAGCATAGCAGATAGACATACCGAAAGACAGGCACACGTTGGCATTAGATTTAATATCGTTTGGATGGAGCTGCACACGTTATCGCGACAACAAAAACGTCTTTCACTTTCGAAACCGACGCTTTGCGTAGATGTTTTGTGCTGGGCAGTATTTAGTGTATTTTTGCTCTAAATTACTATTTAATTTACTAGTCAAAACAGCCACACAGACTAACAAATTACTTTTATCTATATATAGTTTAAAATGATTATCAAACATAAAACTAGCAGGGTTTATGAAAACGTTACGTATTACGTCTTTTATAGGGCCCTCTATTTAATTACCACAAAAAATAGTGATAAAAAATAAAAATCCCAATTGAAAACTTATCCGACGAGGGACAAATCAACAAACAAACATTTGTATGCTGGACAACATAACTTAGTTGTAAGAACTTTTTCTCTATATTCATTTAACAGTTAATTACTTTACCCATTTGCCCGACTCTTGAATATGTATGAGATCGCTTGAAACTAAAGCAAGAAAATGAACTAAAGGAACTAAAGTATCACTCAGAACCATCTCAGAACTTGGCGAAATTTTACTCAGTAAAGTTGTAACCGTCCGCGGTTATTATGGTTCGGGGATAGGGTACAGTCATAATCAATATTTCTGTTGCAAACTAGTAATAATTCATCACTACAGCCCATTAGCGTCCCACTGCTGGGCACAGGCCTCCACTCTCATAGGAGAGAGGGAATTAGAGCTTAGACCCACCACGCTGCTCCAATGCGGGTTGGCGGGCTTTAACGACTATTATCATGTTAGTGATAATAACCGGGACCGACGGCTTAACGTGCTCTACGAGGCATGGGGGTGAAACACCGCCAACTTCCTAACTCCGGGCTAGTACTGGGAATTTCTAATCCGCAAAACCCGATACTTAAGTAATAATTACTTAGAATAAAATGTCACTATTCCCCGATGAAATAGTCAAGTGATTTGTCAAATGAGTCGTATAGTCCCACAAACTTATACCGGTGGCCAAAGGGACTAATTTTTATGCCAGTTTAGTTTTTGTTTTTATTTTATTCTTCATATGGGTACACTAGCGACACTGATACCGGGTCAGATAAGTTTGTGGGACTGTACTTCTTCGGACGTTCGTATCATGTATCAAACTATTTATGAATAGTGTCAGTTAGTAGTCATAGTTTACCTTACGGTTAAACTAGTTATACATATTGTGTATGAATTAAGAACTCAATTGTTACAAGTTTGGATATTTGTTACTACTCCACGCCACAGTTCACCGATTTAGCTTACCCGGAATTACATAAATACTACATTTTATCCTTTCGTGGGAATAAAAAAAAACCCCAGTTGAAGTCCTATGACTTGCGTCATTCAAGCATCGTCTCGTAGTCTTAACCAATAAAGCATTGTCTAGTTTATACTAATATTATAAAGAGGTCAAGTTTGTGAGTTTATGATGTTGTAGAGGGTAATCTCTGGATCCACTGAACCCATTTTGAAAATTCTGTTATCAATGGAAAGCCACATTATTTGTGAGTGTCATAGGCTATACGCCCGAAAAATGAAATATTAAAAGACTTTTTCGTGGTAGTTGGATTTGCAAAGTAAGTCGGAGAAAAAACGGTCGAACGAAAACGTTTCTTACGAACGCTGCCTTATTAGTCCAATATCCCGATACGATCAGACCTTCGTTATTTTATTAAAGCTGAAAGTTTTTCTATGTATGTCTCTAATAGAGGTATAAACGATCCCCGATCACGCATGAAATATGAGAAATGAAACCAATAATGAGCCCGATAACGAGTCATCTAATTTGTGAATTGGTCCATTGAATATGTATATGAGGACGATTGAGCGAACAAAGGCCTTTTGCAGACGAGGGACGGTTTTCAGCATACTTTTAATGACTGCATTGCTCAACGCACACAATGGACGCACAAAATAGTGCCACGAGTAACAATTTGTTACTTTCTTTCAATTGCATTTTAATATAATTGAGCCGCACATGCGACCCTGGTCCCGGTTTTTATCACTAACTTGATAAAAACCGGGAACCGGGAATAGTCCTTAAGGCCCACCAACCCGCATTGGAGCAGCATGGTGGGTCTAATCGCTAATTCCCTCTATCCGATAAGAGTGGAGGACTGTACCCAGAGCTGTGGGACGTTAATGGGTTATTGCGGTGGCTGCACATGCGACAAATCGCGCATCCCGTGTAACGTTTGCGTCCTGTAAAAGAGCTTCCGAAGCGCGATAAGTGTATACGAGGCTTCATCCAGAACAAAACTTACTAAAGTTATACTCAATATTTATTATGGTTTGGGGACAAAGTACAGTCGAATACAATATTCCGGAAAAGCTATTGTAGGGTAAAATGTGTCATTGTTCTTTGGACCATTGTTGGGAGCCGTTCGCAAACTAATGGAGGCTGCATTGTCTTGAGGCGGCACTGACTCGGCTTGATCCAGTTTCAATTCGGATTATACGAGTATTGCCTTCTAATATTTGGGATTACTCTATTTTAGTCAGTACAAGGAGACGTACCAAATTCAAATAAGTTTTCCATATTGCTGCGTGTTAAAACAATAATAGTGCTATTTATAAGATTACTAGCTGACCCGGCAAACTTCGTACCGCCTAACAGTCAATGAATTCGTATTACAGATTAGCTGAACTTATTTTATGAAAGTAATACAATGATTACAAAATAAATATTAAGTTCAGTACTTTATTAAGAAAATAACACAAAAAGAGATGAAAAAAAATTGGCAGTCATAGGGACTGCCGATAGAAGTGAAAACGAATATTTAAGTTTTTTGTTTAAAAGTACAAAAAATAAGTATTTCAATCGCGTGTCAGCACGACATGATTGAATTAAACTATGTACATATTGTGCAGCAGGGATGCACTCCACTTGACATGATACATTACGAATTCCATGAACATTATGTTTGGGAAAATCAAGGGAAAATGTTTTTTTTTTCGTCAATTTTCCAATGTTATTCTGCTATTCGGGACAAAAAACGTGAAAATCGGTCCAGCCATTCTAGAGTTATAAGTGTTCGAACAAACCCGACTTTGTTTTATATATTACTAGCGACATGCCCCGGCTTCGCACGGGTGCAATGCTGATAATAAATATACTACAGAATGTCTTTATATACAACGTACACAGCTATTTGTCATTAGACAATACAAACAAGTTTTCTTTAGAGGTTACTCATGAAAGAGCGACATATAATTGGCCATGTGATAAACACTCAACGCTCAAATCTAAGCCTGCAACATTGAAAGTTTGACCCTGCGATTTATTAATGGTCATTGCAGAAGATATCTTTACCAGAAATTGTAACGGTAAATCTGATGGTATCACAGGAATTTGGGGGTTCAATACATCTTCTCCGGTACCACATCCGGTATGTATTGTGCACTCTACTATGAAAGTTTTTAGTGATTTTACCAGCAAACGCGTGCCATTGCAAAGTTTAGATGGATTCAGGTTTCTTACTAAAATAACAGGACAACCTACTTTCAATACCATTTTATGACGAGGGAGTCCAGACGGTTACAAAGAATTAAAAAATTCTGTAGGAAAATGACCAAATCGAGTACAGTATCGACCGAGTACTATATATTATTTGCGTCAGCGCATCAATCTTTGTTGCTCTGTTTAGAAACATTACAGACGCTTTTATTATCATCGGTTGCGGTTTTCAGCGGGAGCTTGTATGTAGAATGTGCGGTTTGGCCTCCTTCTAAAAGCGTAGCGGCAATGCCGGATGCTAATGCAATTTTTCCGGTAGATCTCACTTTTGTTAAAAGCAAATGGATAAAAAATGTTTTTCCTGTACCTCCTGGGGCATCGAGGAAAAAATATTAATTGATGATGGTAATGTATTGAATACTTTTTTCTGATCGATGTTCAATAGTGGCTCATATTGAGCTATATTTTGTAAAAGTCTCGATTGATTATATGATATTTCTCTGGTATATTCAGCACTATTCGTTAAATCTGAGTTAGTAGTATTATATAGTATCGGCAGCCCAAAATCCTTGATCGATTTACCCGAAAGTAATTGCACTACTTTGTTCAATTCAAATAATGCTTCGTCAAATATGTTTTGTCATATTGTACATCATCTGAAACTAACTCTCGCCGTCGCCGAATCAGAATAGCACTGGCCATATTTTCTTGAAATTTATTCCATAGATTAACTGAATCAGTTACATGACAAAACGCTACTATAATCGCAAATAAATATCTTAATGATGTAGCTGAACTGCAACTATCTGCTTCTGATAATGTGTTTTCCCAGAATCGAATCGTCCTCCAAGAGCTTTGCATGCTGTTTGATAAGTATTGTAAATAACACCTTGTACAGTTCTCAGGTGTGCAAAGGATGTTAGGCCTTTTACAACATGCAATAACATTCTCAGATAAAAGCATTTGCTGTTGTTGGAATGAATCACGTAGAGAGTCTAAGAGCTTCCTTTTTTTTACTTCGGGGAAACCATCGACAACAATACCTTGTTTTTGCCGTTTAAATGTTAAGAACTCTGGTTCCAAAGTAACGTTTTAAATCTGTAAAATCTTCGAAAATATTCATTTAAATTACATGATGTAAAGGGCCATGTTGATCTATATTAAATGCACAATATGTTTAAGTACTATATTATTAACGTATAATACAAATAAACCTTCCTCTTGAATCGTAGTTTTAAAGATCTAAGCATACATAGGGACAAACAGCGGGAAGCGACTTTGTTTTATACTATGTAGTGAAGATTATTTATTTATATATTATTACAATTATTGCATAGAAACAGGCGTTAAATGAAATAGATATATCCACGCTAAATTACTTAAAGCTTTTTAGTACAAACAGCCACTGAGCTAAGCCGCGGACGGACCCCCTGTGCGAAACTATAAGGGTTACTTGTTGACCACAGAACGCTAAAACGAAACGAACAATAAAAGTGTATTGTTACTTTATTTTCCCAAAACGTTATGTGAAATAATTCCAACAAATTCCAGACCTAAAAAGATCTTATAAAAGGCCTCAGCAAACATTCGCCGGGTGTTCGCATCGCTCAAAGTATTCTAGAGATGTTCCACAAAGGACTCGAAAGTCTTTTAAAAGACTCCGTACGGAAAATCCAACTTACCTTTTTACCTATAAAGAAGAAGTTCATAAAATTCCTTTTACCTTTTTTTTTTTTTAAAGTGATCGGTATTGTTGCGAGAAAGTTTAGCGGTTCTTCTTTTGAAAGTAAAAGAAAAGATAAAATATCGAAGGTGTACTCCGGAAAATCGGCAGATGTTCTACGTGTTCTTACTTGGAATGAGTTTTAAATAATGTCTATGTTTCTATTTTTAGATACCGATATATTTTTCTCACTAAATGCAACATAGCAATCACTGACACTGCTATAAGAGCTGCTTGTATTGGCTTATAAAACGACTGTCGCGGTGTGATGATGACTTCCTTCAGAACATTCAAATTCCTATCCTAATCAAACCCTAACCAGCGTTAGAATACAAAAAAGGGTCAAATTGAGAACATCCTCGCTTTTTGAGAGTCGGTTAAATATTATAAAATATTGTTGGCTACATTGATGTACAATTTTAGTTCCTATTCTGGGCTATAATTAACAGACATATTTTGTAAGAGGCATGGATTTTCAGAAGTGATAGAAAATAATAATATTAAGAGTTAAATATAGATACTGAGCAAGTTTCGAATAGTCGTATAATATTATTATTACCACAAAGAGGTAAGTACTAGGAAGGCATGAATGTTAGCAGTTATAGTTATTTGTACCAATTACTCCTCATTAAACAAGAATAATCGCTTCCCTTCGACCGGGGAACGATCCGTCTCTTGCTTCCTGCCATAACCGCAACAGGTATCTGTAATATTGTGGAGTTATTGTCCATTTCTAGTGCCCTTACAGAACTTATTCAAAACGCTTTTGTTAGAATTTTTCTAAAACATCCCATGCTAGTTTGACGTATGTACAATTTAGTTAAAAAGTAGCTTATGTGTTCAATCCAGATCCAGATCATAATCTATCTATCTGCCTCCATTCAGCCGCTTTGGCGTGATTGAGTAACAAACATCCTTCCATACATATTACATTCATCCATCAAAACTTTTATATTACTTTATAAGTATATGTAAAATAAATTATAGTCGTGGTATCAATTCAAAATAAACGCTTTTTGATCATGTCTAGCAAGGAATATGTTTTTCGCCACTAACAGGAAGTTCTCTATAGCTTAATTAATTCATCTCTAAAACATGTGGCTCAATAATTTTGATAAAAATGAGCTCAAATGAGGTATTATAATATTAAATGTCTTCGGGTAATAAACTTAACAAATGTGTC
Organism: Erebia palarica; assembly: GCA_964035005.1. Classification (NCBI taxonomy): domain Eukaryota; kingdom Metazoa; phylum Arthropoda; class Insecta; order Lepidoptera; family Nymphalidae; genus Erebia; species Erebia palarica. Next base: position 19,913,734 of record OZ035989.1, read on the forward strand.
CGGCGAAAATATAATCTGCTGATACAAGGTTGATAAATGATAAATGATTTATTTATTTCACATAGGGCAACTTATGATAAGTCTATAAGACTATCACCGGACCGTCTTATTACTCGTATTTAATGATTTTGCTATTTTGGCCATTCGTTTAACGAAAGCTATGTTTTTTAAGGCTTTAAGAGATGACAAACTGCCTCAGTATTAGGATGTTTAAGTCAAATTGTCTTAATAACTGATAGTTGAATCCGTAAAGAAAAAATATGTAACGGAAGATATAGGCTTAATAAACATTTCTACTGTAAAAAAAAATTACTTTTTTCAAACCCTCTTTCAGGAAAAAATCCCCAAAGAGTATCTACTTTTGTCATACTTTGAAAATGTTCTGCAAAATGGCACAAGCTTTTTAATTAGTTCTTGCACACAAAAATAGGTCTTAAAAATTACAATATTTTAACGGAGAGTTTTATTTTTACTCCCTATAACATTCGTGTAAAGTAATTTTCCCCCGAAATTTAAGTATATTAGTGAGAACGTGGCTGCTCCGTCGCCCTGTAAACACCCGCGAGCCCTTCGGCAGTCCGTTTCGGGACATTGTCGAAGGTGGACCGCACGTCGGTGTCGGAGCGAATTTTTTAAAGTTAATTTTCGATTTTGAAGGGTTTATACTCATTTGTACATATTTAAAATTTTAGAAATACTTAGTTCAGTATTTATCTGTAAATTAGTAGGTGTAAATATATTTTTTTTAAGAATTTAACTTTTTAAGTGTGCAAAGTAGGTGCAAAGACTAAATAAGGTTCTGTAGTGACAAGTGATTGTAAAAATTCAAATCAAGATGATTTTGATGAGGAACAACCTAACCTGCACTCGCTACATATTTTGATTGTTTTTAAAGCTTATAAGCTTTAATTTGATTTTTTTTCCTCCGACCCGACGGAATAGATTATAATATCTTTAATGCAAAATTACTTACTAATAATATTAATGCTACTAATAACTAAAATACATACTAATAATAATTATAATGTATGCGTAAGTGTGTCTTTCTGTCTGTCTTTCTCAGATGTAAATGTGCCATTTTTGAATTCTAACAACTTTTGTTTTAGTAAATCGATTATGCTACCGAGACAAAATCATTTTGTCTGCGACTGAGAGATGTATGTATGTATGTATGTATGTATTGTTGGAGAACAATCCAGAAGTAGGTATTATAATAAAACACTTTTAATATATTTGTACTCTAACCACGAGAGATTTAATGTAATTAGTTAATTTATAAAACTCAGTTAAACAATACTATAGTATCAAATCATTTGACCAGGCTGCAGTTACTACCGCAGCTCGTAAACAAGGTAACGATCTAAACACCGAAGGTATTCAATAATCGTTTGAGTCTCGGTGGAGACTGCCTACCGATGGTAAAACATTCGTATTTATACAAGTTATTCCAATATGGCGTCGGGAACGAACTGACGAGTGAAATACATCGAAAGAGTCAAATATCAGTACAATCGAACCTTCATCAATAAATAAATTAACAATCTTTTAACTTTTGTAACAATTAATTTCAACTGTAAACGCAAAGCTGACAGTTCGGCCGTCCTGAGAACAACACGTCCTCGTGTTTATGTCATATCACGGGCGTTTATGCCCCAAATCATATAAATCATGATCAGACGTTTTTGCCTGGGGCGTTCTTGCCCATAATTACTAATAATAAAATCTGACACACTTTATGAACTTTTAGCACAAACATATTTAAAACATCTAAGGTTACAGCCACTAATCTCAAAAACTTATCATCACATATAATATGAATACTTTCACAACTGCGAATCTACCACTGGTTCGGAATGCCACGTCCTAGCGAGAAGAACCAGCAAGAAACTCGGTGGCGTCTAACATCGAAAATAATTTTGACACAGCTAGTGTTGACGCCGCAACCGTTGAACAACGAAGGTACCGTTGCTCGAAAAAATACAAAATGGCGGTCGTCAACATCGTTGTTCAATCAAATAATAAATATGACAATTCGTTAATAAAGTAATTTGTGTTAGGCACGTAATAATTATCAGATATCCGCTAACAGATTCGGCCATCCGTTATTAAATGTGTCCTCACATCCATGTAACGATTTAAGTTATTTTTCATAAAAACAAAAAATATGTGATGACAATTACAACAACATAGGACACCTTGGTCCCATAAATGTAACGATAATAATAATAAGCTTATATTAATAATTAGCTTTAAATAGCAATATTTTGCTGACGCCTTTGTCTTGCACACAATAAGAAGGAACACCTTTGTCCACAGGAATAAATAAAACTATTAGTTTTATTTACTTCTGTACTTTTGAGACACTTTTGTCCAACAGAAATAAACAAAACCAATAATTCAGGACACTTTTGTCCAACACACAAATAAATCTACTCTTTTGAAACGCATGGAAATATATAACACTGTACTTGAGTACCTTTATTATGAAATTATGACATTTTTATTATGAAGTTACGACACTGTAATTTGTAAATAACATTAAATGTTGTATGACTAGGTACCTGGATAACTTTTTTTTTTTTTAATTTTAATGACATCAATGTAAAGGACATTGTTCCGTCCCCATACGAAGTTTGCCTAAGAACCAACAGTCTTTAATATTGATTACTGGGTTCAAATAAATACCTTTTTATACTTGAGAGCAGATTAAAACAACGGACGCTTGCTAAAAAATGACTTATCTTGAGGTTATTTCAATTTTCACAATCAATTTGCTTGGACAAATAAATACCATCTTTATCCAATTGTAATAGAGCTGTAATGTTTCTTACGATACGGATCTAGCGCTCAAGCGGTGGTATTGCATATTATTTTAACCTGTAAGTTATTGATCTGTGGTTAATAATCGAGAAACGGAAACGTATAGTATCAATTTAATACCCATTTATTTATTTTGTAATTAATTTGAAGTGTCCGTTGAATTATAATATTTGAAATAAAGGTTATAAAATAAGCTAAGAATTACTGTATATTTCAAACACGTGTTGATTCTTAGGCGAACTTCGTCAATGACCTTTATATTAATATTGTTTTGTACAATATTGATCTGACTTTCGTAAGCGCTTTTGTAATTCTCACTTCTGTGCTTTGGTGACACTTTTGTCGTCCAAGCAAGGACACCTTTGCCCAACAAAAATAAATAAAACCAATAACGCTTTTGTGACACCTTTGTCATCTAAGCAATAATTCAGGACACCTTTGCCCAACAGAAATAAATAAAATTAATAACGCTTTTCCGACACCTTTGTCCTGAAACATAATTAAAAAAACACAGTCTTCACATGACACCTTTGTCATGTTAAGATAAATTAGGTTAATATATTATAACAGTCCGATTCCTCCTCACTCAGTCTGTCCTGATAGTGTCGTGAAAAATGTAACCATGTCTTGTGTATAATCAAGCTGAACGTTTGAATATTTTAACAGAAACACAGCACGGTTTAGGAGAAATAGGTCAGCTACTATTACTATATTTCAGTTAATAACCAATGACCAGTTAATACTGAGAAAACAAAGATTATTGCGTTTAAAACTTCACAAGAAAAACACCTATAAAAATTCAATACAATAATGTTATAATTAAGGAAGTCAACACTATTAAATAGACTTCCACTGCAATTGGAAATACCACATTAATAACCTATGCAATTGATTAGAAAACATATGATGGATATGTGTCGTCTGTACTCAATAGCTTCCAAAAAAGAACATACGTGTTATATGTAGGGAACATTTCCTGGACCCCATGTTTAAGGCACTTAAGATATTTATTTATCCTGTATTTACATTAAAGAAATTTGCATCTTTGTCAAAAAAACTACTTCGAATATTGTGAAACTCATGGCCAGGCTCTACAAAGGCTTAGAAATAGGTTACTTGTACCTAGCATAAAGCTAGTTATGTATAAAGTAAATGCATCTTGTAGGGCGATTTCAATATAAACTTCAAAAGACTGTCAAAGATATAACCCTGTCTTAATTTAAACAATTTCCTTGTTAATGAATTTATTTTTAATTTTACTGAATGGTAATATGTATTCTTGTGCTTGTATAAACAGCTAATATTTATTGTGTTAAAATAATAATTTAATAATAGTTTAATATATTGTAATATTGTATAAACTAGATTTCTTTATAATTGATTATTAAAGCTAGTTATTATCAGGCATAGACTTAAAATACGGAATATATAATAAGAATGCATTTGAAGTGAGTTAATAATATTGCATGCCATTCGATGTCAGATTGTATTACACCGTATTATTATATAACATTATATAAAGCAAATAAATGAATAGAATTCAATTGACCAAGCTAGTTACAGAATCCATTGACAAAGATCAAGGTATTACTGTAGATAGATTGCACACATGAAAATACAAGGTAAAGTTAGCTGTAAACTAGTTATGCAAAGGCGGCCTTATTGCTTACTGAGCAATCTCTACCAGGCAACCTTTGGTGAGACGTTCGAATAAGATACGTAGGGTAGTGTGGCAGAATACAATACAAGTTATAATAAGTAAGAACATAATATAAAAAATATAATAGACGTATTGCATATATACATTACATGTAAATAAAATATAGACAACAATAATAATATTACACATAAACATACACAAATTACACATATATAAATAAAATTAAAAACGCATCGTAACGAATTACGATAGAAGTATAATTTATGTATTATGGCACGACTTGGTTAAGGAAATATTCTTTGAGACAAGTGCACAGCATACACCGTGTACGATTTTCTGTAAAATTTTGTACGATGGCTAGGAGTTTTGAGTTTATTATCCATGGTAGAACGCAGCTGCATATGGCGAACGGCATCGAGAAACTTGAAACGTTCTTTATGATAGCTGGGAGTATGAGGAGCATATAGGATCGAGAATAGTAAAGAAAGAACATAAAAATTTCGAAGCAACCTAATTGGAAGCCAATCGAGACGAGCACGATACGCACTAACGTGATCAAATTTTCTCAATCCATAGATGAGTCGAATACACATGTTTTGTAAGCGCTCAAGCTTGTTTAATAACTCCTCAGTGAGATCCGTGTAACTGCTATCGGCATAGTCCAGTATAGGTAAAAGGAGTGTTTCAGCTAAGGATATCTTAGTTTTGACTGGAAGGAGATCCTTCCAGCGTTTCAGGGAGCCGATAGCCAGCAAAGAGACGTCGGCTAACGTGGTTAACTTGCAGTCTCCAGGAGAAGGAGTATTACTGTAGGTATTATATCAGACTATACAATCTGATAATGTAATAATTTATCAGTAATTTTTTTTGGGAATAAAATTAGACCAACATTGTGATTGGACATCATAATAGTGGCATTTGTACTAGATCAAATAGATTCATAAGCTGGTGCTGCGTACCATGGTTACATTATGTCGAACCTTCGATGCAGAATTGTCATATGGGAGATCCTGGATTGGTATAAATAAATTAGTGTTATTGTAAAATGGTGTGTGTTTAATAATATTGTTTGAGGTCCTAATTTAATAATAAATTCGATCCTTTTGAGGTTAGGTTTTATCTCTTAAAAATCAATTAGGTACCCGTAATACAATACGTATAATAGGTAATAGGCGTTTCCCCAAACGCTCTAAATAGGAGGCAGACTTCTTAATCAATAGGCAATCACCTTTCATATTAAATTTTAAGGTATAGTTTTATAAAAACAACATTTCATCAACATAACCTCTAATAACTATCATGAAGTTCTTAATAATACATAAAAAGCAGATTTTACGGATTTAGGACTCTGACTGGTGCTCAATGTATTATGGCGAATTGCCGTATTTTGTAGTTTCATGTTATCAAAATAAATAACAATCTCGTTCAAAATAGAAAAATAAATACTTTTATTTTTATAATCGACGAATCCTATTTAATCAGATAATTTCATTGATTCTTGATTATTGTCATCATGCCTACTCGTTTACTTTATGCAACCGCATAGTCGTTATTTTGTGCGAGTCAGGAGTAATGGACTTTAATGCTTGGACTAAAAATTTAAGTAAATCAAGACCATCTCTACCCTCATTATTGAGTGTAAGGATGTCACCTCTGGAATTTCGGATGTCGACCTCGTCGGTAGCACGGCACAGGGGCATACGTAACCGGTGGCTGCTCTGGCAACACCTGTCGTCACGCGGCTGGCCATGCTGGTGATGCCCGGAGCGCCCTCCGAGCGCTGCCCGGAGCGCCCGCAAGACGCGCAGATCGAAGGGCCCCCGAAGCGCCCGCGAGGTCCGCCGGCGAAGCGCCCGCGAGGTCCGCAGGCGAAGCGCCCGCGAGGTCCGCAGGCGAAGCGCCCGCGAGGCCCGCAGGCGAAGCGCCCGCGAGGTCCGCAGGCGAAGCGCCCGCGAGGTCCGCCGGCGAAGCGCCCGCGAGGTCCGCCGGCGAAGCGCCCGCGAGGTCCGCAGGCGAAGCGCCCGCGAGGTCCGCAGGCGAAGCGCCCGCGAGGTCCGCAGGCGAAGCGCCCGCGAGGTCCGCAGGCGAAGCGCCCCTCGAGGCGCTGCTCGGAGCGAGAGAACGGGCTGTGCAGAGCCCGCCTTGGCGCAGCGTACGTCACATGAAACAAAATAAGAAACCATGAACATTTCCGTTCGGTCTTTCTAATTATTGATGGGTCTGATTACTTAGCAATTAATCCGTATTCCTGTATTACAGCCAGCGGTAAAAATAATATTTTTAAATTACCCACTATTAATATTATTTAAAAAAAATAACAAAACGGATGTGCAGAAGGCAACGGAAAATCGAGGCAACGTGAATCATATCCCACTTCTGAACTGTTGGAGAACAATCCAGAAGTAGGTATTATAATAAAACACTTTTAATATATTTGTACTCTAACCACGAGAGATTTAATGTAATTAGTTAATTTATAAAACTCAGTTAAACAATACTATAGTATCAAATCATTTGACCAGGCTGCAGTTACTACCGCAGCTCGTAAACAAGGTAACGATCTAAACACCGAAGGTATTCAATAATCGTTTGAGTCTCGGTGGAGACTGCCTACCGATGGTAAAACATTCGTATTTATACAAGTTATTCCAATATGGCGTCGGGAACGAACTGACGAGTGAAATACATCGAAAGAGTCAAATATCAGTACAATCGAACCTTCATCAATAAATAAATTAACAATCTTTTAACTTTTGTAACAATTAATTTCAACTGTAAACGCAAAGCTGACAGTATGTATGTATGTATGTATGTATGTATGTATGTATGTATGTATGTATGTATGTATGTATGTATGTATGTATGTATGTATGTATGTATGTATGAAAAAGAACAAACATGAAAACTTAAAATGTAGGTACAATAAGGCGGTCTTATCGCTAACCAGCGATCTCTTCCAGACAACCTTATCGATAATATCATAATATGGAATCGAAATTCGTGATGACAAGCTGGGAACACCTGCACTCCTATTCTCTAACTCCGTGGCTATCATCATATATTAATTACCATATATTTTATATTCATCAAAATACATTACATAGTCATGGAAACATAATAACAACATGAATTTCAAAATGGCGCTAACTTTGTTAAATTTTGGTAACAGTTTCCTGTTTTGTGATCCCAGTAGGTCTAGGATGTGCACAACGATATTATCTCGCGACGAGAGAGAGAGATATTGTCGTTGCCGGCAAATTTTTCATTTACCCTAACATGCACAAAATGCAGTATATTACAAGAAAAAAGTAGTCGACATGTAAAGGCTCGTAGAGAAAAATACCACAGATTAGAAATATTACTTTTATCTCTACTTTTGACGTAACGAGACAAGTAACCATGTAAGCTTCGGTAGACAGAGAGAGAGAGATAACGGGTAGACATAATTTTACTGGTAGTGCGTATGCTATTTTGAACGAAATCGGTCAATTAACAAAGAATTTCAAAATGGCACCGACTTTTTTAAATTTTGGTAACAGTTTCCTGTTTTGTGATCCCAGAAAGCCGTAAATATCAATTTTGAACGAAATCGGTTATTTAACAAAGAATTTCAAAATGGCGCTGACTTTTTTTTAAGTGACTTTGTGCTCAGAGCTGCGCATGACGTAGTACTGCACATAAATTTTCATACCACAGGCTCATACATATGAAAATTGATTCTAAAGGAGTAAACTCACAAAAAAACTACGCAGCTCCGGCAAGTGGGGTTTATTGTGAGCAGTTAGTAACTGATTCTCTATCTCCTCTCCCTGTACCCCACTCATCCCTCGGTGGAGGTAGCACGTTTCAAAACTTTTAGCTTGATGTCAACTATCGATAGTTCTGCAACACTAACTTGAACTACCTACATTTTAGCATTGATCCAATACGAAATATTACTTGTACCTATACCTAAATCTGTGCCTACTACAAACGCAAACAATATTTAGTATCGGATACGATATCGAACATTTCATGGCAAGGTCTCAAGGTAAAGCTAAAGGTAGGTATTAAAGAAAGTTTACGTATTTGTGACCTATGATATTTATGCGCAAACATAAATATAGGCATAATCCCATAAAATAGCACTTGTTCCCTCTGCAGTCTATAGTCTTTGGCCTAGTTTGCGTAGTTCCGGGCGTGGCCGCTATACGGCATTACCGTCGGCAAAAGTCCCGCTGGTCTGCGTTTCGTCAAGGTCATTCGGCCTTCTTAACCCCTTAAGAACGCGTACAATTATTTTTTGCAATTCCGTCGAAGGGATACTTTTTCAATTAGATTTTGACTTATATGTATATTTATCGTAATATCTGTCATTATATACAACTAGCTAATGCCCGCGACTTATGCGTGGATCGAGGTATTTTGGTTCCCGTGGGAACTCCTTAATTTTCCGGGATAAAAAGTGCTATAGCCTATGTGCTATTCCAGGCTTATAATCTATCTCTGCGCCAAATTTCATCCAGATCCGTTCAGCCGTTAGAGCGTGATTGAGTAACAAATATCCATAATACATAGATCCATACACCCATCCAAACTTTCGCATTTATAAGATCATCGCAAATTAATTAATTTAAGTTCAATGAACTAAATTTTCCTACATTTATTAATTATTTAAGGATTAACATTAATCATTGAACAGTTTCATTTCAAATTCAATTCATCATTCATAGAAGCATTAACCTAAAATATAATTAATTATTTAGCTAAAATTACGATATTTCAATACAGTCGCATAATAGTAATAAATCAAATTGTCCGGTGAAATATTTGACGGTTTAAACTCCGTATTAACGAATATTGCCTATTCAATTATAAATCCTGGAATGGTTCCGGAATTCGGCCGTATTTGTTATGAGTGCCGGAATGAACTGGCGGTGTCCGGATCAGTGAGCTTACTACCACCGCTTAAGGCAGTACTATTTTGAAATCGACGTTTATGTGATGTGCCTCTATGTCTCTAAACTAAGGATAAAAATTTTGAAACAAGAGCATCATTAAGGCTCAAATAATAATGCTATAAGCACTGGTTGTGAGCCCCCAGACCGCTTCAAGCCGGTGAACTGATTTATTTTGTTACATTTACATCAAACTGGAAATGGAAATGTACTGGCTACATTTTATTCTACGAAATTAGTAAAGCATTTTATTTAGAAGAACGTTTAAAAACAGCTCATGATGTGTACAATAGATATTATTTTATATTTAAAAAAGGTAGAACGAAGATTACGTACGCCATATATTATTTTGAGGTTAGCCTCCGATGAAAAAAACATTAAAATGAATAGCTAATTCCCTCAAACACGTCCGCGTGGATTGAGGTTTTTCGGTAACCTCGGGAACTTTTTAATTTTCCGGGATAAATAGTCTCATCAGAACGGCTGAACGGATCTGGATGAAATGTGGTACAGAGATATATTATTATAATGGAATACATATATATTGTCTAGAATACTTAACACATAGGCTACTTTTTAAACCCAAAATTTTAAGGAGATCCCACGGCAACCGAAAAAGCTCAATCCATGCGGACGAAGTCGCGGACATCAGCTAGTAATTTATATTTCGGCATTATTTATTCCACATCATACCTGTATAGTACCATAGTATGGAGGAAATCGAGCAGTTCGATGAAATCTCGTGGCACTCTCTTCTATATATCTACGACTGGTATGTATGTGTTCGTCATGGTCTCTAGAACACGGACTGTCGATCGTAGAACACGGAAGCACAGTAGAAGTGAGCGTAGACAACACTTCACAGCCTGCACAAATAATATGACGTGCAGCAAGTTAAAGACAGAAGAATCGTGCCCGAAATACCTAGGAGAACACTTCACTATCTGTATAGTACACGATACACAACAAGCGTTTACGGGGTGCCTCTAGGACTTGTGCTCAAGTACTGGAGGCGCCATGGTAACATTTACCTTAAGGTATTGTAATGTGTGGCACAATGGTGAGTATAAATAGTTTTCCTTACTTCTTTCTTTCTTTGGTATACCAACCCTTCATGAGGGCAATAACGTCAGATATATCTGACATTATTACCCTCAAGGAAATGCTCTCTCAATTTTTAGGTGCGTTTGATTTATTCCAATCATGTATCAGAGCAAGCAGTACCATATGCCTTTACCCTAAGGGCGATATAAAGGATACTCAGGATTCCACGCCGAATGATAATCTTAAAACCGCGTATCCTCAGTTATTGGGCTGTAAAATATTTGGGTTCTATGTGATTCCAATATTGTGTTTGGCTTTCGAGGGTTCTGCATTATTTGGAAGATTAAGGGAGCTCTTTGAGGTGTCTTTTGGCTATTCTTTAATTTCGTTCGGTGTTTTTGTCTCACAGAGTTTTGAAGGATTAAACTTCTCAACGGATAATAGCAAAGTTGACAGACTTGCGTGGCGGTGAAGACCTAATCGATCGATAAATCACCCACTATGCAATTTCAAGGTCCACTTGAGATGCACACAGCGGCGCGGCATGTAGCGGCAAATAGATTTTCTAAAAAATGATATGAAATGTGCACATTTCATACCCTGTAAATGAGTTCGAAAGTTAAACTTCCTGGCCTAGGCCAGTAAAGAATGTATGTATTTTCATTACATATCATAAGTTTGAATTTGGAATCTTTCTTCCTGAATATTGTAACTTGTTATAATGTTCTGTGGCCTAATAGTTTAAATTTGGAACTCTACCGTATTACGCGTATTGTAACCTATTGTTATTGTCACTTGTTTCATTTTTTAGAAAAGCACTATACACACCTCGACCGGGAGAGCATTTCTGGTCTCGTATATAGCCGGCCTGGCGTAGCTCGGCCGTCTTACTAACACTCGACCAGAAAACGCGTGCTTCCCGGTCTCGCGATGTAATGTACTATATATTATTATATTAATTAATATGTTATTTGTATGTGTTTGTACGGTACCGCGTCGCACAGTGCATTTCCGTTCCGCATCGCTTATATGTGCCTAGCTCCATAAAACCTCATACAAAGAATACTTGCCGCTGCGTGCCGCGCCGCGTTGGGCCTCCGTAGAGGGGATAGACCTTAATAGGTAACTGGATGACTTGGTTAGGCCCGTGACCTCCTCCGTATAGATTTAAGTTTAAAATAATGCATGGGAACCCTTTTGATTTTCCGGGATAAGGAAAACCAAAGTTTAAACAAAGTACCCGATGTACTCACCATGTTCTCAACTATACCAAAAACAATGTTTCTTCAATGAGGCGTTATTGAAGAAAAACCTAAAACTAAAACACGCCATGTGGTGTCGTTGGATAGGTAGTCTATCTCTCTCCATCTATACTGGAGAGAGACAGAATTTAACGCTTTTTGTCAAGTACAATTTTTCCAGCCCTTAACCCTGCGTTTTTTCGTCCCAGAAGATTTATCTGGAGGCTTCGGCTGTAGCTAGTTACCACCCTACCGGTAAATACGTACCGCCAAGCGATTTAGCATACCGGTACGATGCCGTGTAGAAACCAACTAGGGGAATGGATTTAATATAACTGCCATACCCCTAACAGATATCCCGCTACATCATAACTTTACAGCTGGTGAGATTGCAGTCAAGGGCTTACTTGTAATGGAATAAAAAAAAAGAAATAATATGTTCTAAAAACAAACACACTTTCGCGTTTATATTATGGGTAGTAGATGGGTACTGATGTATGCTCCATAACATTGCCACATGTGATATACGAAAAGTTTAGGAAAAAGTAATATCACGGTCTACGTGGCCGTTTTACCGAACTCCGTCAAGTACCTATTCGGGATATTGAGTTGTAAAAAATACGTTCCCAAAAAATAAACCCGCGCATTCACGTCACGTTCGAATAATGCCCATAAGAGATGTTGACCCGGGTATCAATGTTGACGGTAAAGAGTTTTTTTTAACTTTATGGGGTGAGATTGTGGCAGAGGTCACTAAGAGAAAACCTTATTACTGAATAGCTGATCCAAAGCGACTTCGCACGAGAGGACATACCTAACCCGTTATCCTATCCTATCCTAGACATCCTTTCCTATGGACAAACGCAGTAATGCGACCGGAACAATCAGTAGCTGACCCGTCACGTAGCCTACGTTGTCGGGTAGATAAGTTTGTCATTTCTTAAGGAGTCGCATCGTGTCGCATTTCGTCGCGCCGCTTTCGTCGTTTCACCTAGGACAATGGGTAATAAAGACCCGATAACGTTAAATAGCTATTACAATGAACGCGACTGATTTGCTGTTACTCGTCGAGGAGTTTCGCCTTCCACCTTCAAGCTACCAATCTGATCGTCACGAAATTATCACCTGGCAGCACTTTGTAAAGAAAGGAATTGCCAAAACCGGTTGAGATTTCACTTAGTTATAGAGTCAAATCTACCAAAGCTTTCATTCTCTTCATCATTTCATAATCTTGATCTGCAGAAAAACACAGTTTTGGCACAGTTTTACTGGGGTTTAATATGGTATACCCCTACTCCCTACTAGTAGGACAGACGATATCAAGTGAGTCACAGAAAGCTGCTGAATACAGGCGGCACAAGACTGTGGCGCGTGGAAGTCTAGGACTTCCTTCCCAGACCTTCCATGACCACATTAAACCTGTGTCCAGTGGTAAACGTCAGCAGTCTATATCGGTAGACGATGAAGAAGTTTACGGCGGGGACATGGGTGCACGACAAATCTCCAGCACTTACGATACAGTTCGTCTGACCTCTCTCAAATTCCAACCCTGTATTAAAACCGTAACGAAATACACAAAAGCCCGACCGCGACCTTTCACTCTTTAATTTTAGACGTGGACCGCTTTAGGACGCGCGTGACGCCAATACTTGGGACCTATTTTGAGAACCGTTCGTTTCATACTGGTTTTAGAGACAGTGTATAGAAAAAATTCAATAGAGTTGCGTGACGCCAATGAATGATTGAATTTCAGTTATAAAGTTTTTGTAGACTTGTCTGAAATTTTTGTGGATTGATGACTGTTTATTTAAATAGCAGAATATACGGACATAGAAATGGGATTAATCCGCTTATTGAATGGTTCTAGCGGTCAATATTGACGTGAAATCACGTATTTACGATCAGAAAAGAGTACTGGGCTAGGCATATTAAATATGGCGGATGTTCGGCGTTTCATGTTAATTTAAGATGATGATTCGTGTTTGATGTTTGAGGAAAAGTAGGTAGGTAGGTCAAACATAAAATGTTTTGTGTCAAATTAAAAATCTTTTTCTTTTTAAATACTTAATTCAAGGTTAAAACTTTCTAATAGAGTAAATTAATATTGGTTTCCTGATTTTCGTCTCTCTGCTTCGTCTTCACGACCCATCCCGATTGATATCACTCAGATAGATAAATTATTAATTGCCAAACAATCATAAAGATAAAAAGTAAACAAGTACAGAAAACAAAGTGCGCAAGGGCGGTCCCATCACTAAAAGTGATGATAGATAGATTGCATCCCAGGGTAGGATTTACCAAAGAGTTGCCACATAATTTCTTAACTCTACGCGGGCGAATTAATGAAGGGCAAAGTTAGTATAACCCAGAGCCTATCGAATACTTACAGAATACACTCCACAAACTTGATTAAGCAGTTTACGTGCGCTGCCGAGCCTCATAACTGGGTATATCTCGTCACCGGTCATACAATTTCATGAAGTTTACGCGTCCGTAACAAACAGGGCCGCAAGTTAAAAGATTTAACGCAAAGTCGCGATAATCCCCGCCACTAATAAAACAAGCCGGAGATATCTCGCTGGGACGAGGAGAATGAAAGTTAATTGGGAAAAATGCTGCAAATTGTATACGTGTGATGTTTTATGTAACATTACTGTATGAACACTGTTTTTTGGGTTCCGTAGTAAAAGACGGAATCCTTATAGACTTGATGAAGTCCGTTTGCCAGATTATGATTAAGATTATGCCCAAAATAATTAATTTTTGAAAAAAAAAAAAATTCAGTAGTTTCACCCAGTCCTTCCCATCTTTCTTTAATAAGTTACTGCAATTTAAAAAAAAAACATGCTTTTAATCCATACTAATATTATAAATGCGAAAGTGTGTCTGTCTGTCCGTCTGTCTGTCTGTCCATCAGTTCATCTGTCTGTGTGACGCAGAATTATTGGCGGGATTTATCAAGTACATAATACCCAAAAGAATATACAAAACGAGTAACTGAAAAGCATTTTCCATTAATGTTATAGTAGGTATGGTTTTATTTAATAGAGTATTACTAAGCACGTGTTACTTTGAAATGGGGTTCTAATTGACCCCACATGCGGTTCAGAGGGTGTTTAATAATTAAGTGAAATGGAAACCGCAAGGCGAAAACTATGTTTTTACATTTAAGTGCTCGCCAGTTAAAATGCAATTAATTTAATAGAAGCCGCATGCAATATTGTTAATGCTTGTGCATTGTTTTTAACGAAATTGAATTTTTCTTAGAAAGTAAAACCTTTACGTTTGTTTTTAATCGCGGTATTCCTGAATGTATTACAGATAATCTATAGGACTGTACGTGGGTAGTACATTACAAGAGATTTAAATGTCAGTGTTTTATGTAGATCGGCTAATTATAAAATTATTTGTACTAAAGTATTTTAACGACGCAATAAGGCTGCTTTTGTCTTTGTTAGTAGGTATACAACCTGTTTCAATATTTTAAAACTTTACATTATTGACAAGCTGGGTCCACTTTTAGCAAACAGTTTTGCTTAATAAATTCATTTCTAGGCACCTCTTCATTCACCGCAGTGCTTTTTGAAAGAACTTGCCTTATAGGGTAATTCGCGTGTGGGCTCAGTTGATAACGTAAAGTATTTTTACTGAACCTAAATCCATACATAATAATGATTGTAAAATAAGCGACCTTGTCAGTCTGTATGAGATCCATGTTTTGAATTTTCACGTCTAATCAATTAACTTGATCTTTTGCCCGACTTCAATGGACATGAGATTAATAATCTGATGTTAGAAGAATTAGAAAATAATTCTAATTCTTAATTCTAAGTAAACGCCATTAATAATTACTTCTAACATGTCATCGTCACCTGTCATATCAAAAAATATCTTGTTTCGAGATTTTTGACACTTTCTCCGATCTACTGCAAGAATTAAATGTCTGGCTCTGGTGCTAAGCACCCGCCCCTTTAATGTAAAAACCGGCGTTTAGGAGCTGGAAGGGTATACGATACCCTTAATGAAGCATACAATTACTCCGTAATCATTTTTACGTGTAACTTGAATGTTTTGTAGATTTTATTAAATTTTATATGACACGTGTTTTAAAAAGGACTCGAGCGTTACTTTTGTTGGGTTAACATCAAGATTTTGAATTTGAATTAGGCTGAAATCATTGGTGTTAGGATGGTTTGTTCACAATTGTGACGTGATATTCATGTTTTTTTGGCGTACCTAAATATTATTAAGGTATAATAATAAAATTTAGGTACGCCACAATAGGTAGTTGCACAATTAAAACAATTTTCAAGCTTTAGATATACTCTGAAGTTCATTAAACATCCAGTCATTAAAATAACCTGTTTAATTGAGCTGGGTGTTAGCCAATATTGCCATTTCAATTACGACTGGATCCCGGAATTCATTACATGTATTTGTTGGGGAACTAGATTGGGGCGGAAGTAGCTGGATCAAACCGCATTAGGCCGAATAATAAACCAGTTCATTCCATAGCTCCATGTCACTCAATTTTAATAACATTATCAGCATTTGATCGAACGCAAACCGTTCCATGATATTATTATTTTTATATTAGTTAATACCTGCGATTTCGTCCGCGTGGAATAAGTTTTTTCAATTCCCACGGGAAATCTTTCATTTTCCGGGATAAAAAGTAGCCAGTGTGTTAATCCAGACCATAATCTATCTCTGTGCCAAATTTAATTCGGATCCGTTCAGCCGTTATAGCGAGATTGAGTAACAAACATCCATCAATACATCCATCCATACAAACTTAAGCATTTACAATATTAGTATAGGTAAATAATTATAATTTATTACATATTATATCTATAATTTTATAATTATTTCTATATTGTGTTAAAAGATACGCATAATTCTCAATATTTTTTTTAGTATTTCTCTCTGTTTTTCTCTTGTTCTCGTTTAATTGCCTATATATTATAACTATGCGACAAAAGTAAAATTTATTATTGGATTTATTTAGTATTTTACATTATTCATGAATTATCTACGTGGAGATATTCTATCTTTTTAGTTGAAAATGATTTATGAATCGGGTGGGAGAGACTTGACTTGAAGTTGTTGTGGTGAGTTAGCCTTTTTGGCCACAACTTTTTAGCTTTTAACTTTTTACTGGATATCTTAGCAATGTTACACCATAAGAGTTTCATTAAAGCTGAGTGATAATATTATTACTATAGAGATCACATCAAATCACAATTTTAGGTCGTTCGGCCTTATTGATAGATTCTCAATGCATAAGATGGTTTACACACAAGGATGGTGTCAGTTCATACAACATACAGCCTATGCCAGCAATCTCTATAAACTAAACGGAAATAGCTGTAAGGTTCACGAAAACTAAGATAGGCATCAGCTATTAACACTTCAGCCAACTCAAGTTTCTAGTGCCTTTAAGCCTAGTGAAAGTTTTTGATGGAAGCTTTTTCGGTACCAAGAACATTTACTAATAGTAGGCAGATTTTGACATGGTACTTAAGTGTTTGGCTTTAAACACTTAAAGCTATACCCAGAGTTCAGCGTTAAAACCTTTATATTAAAGTTTGGATGACATCTTCAATAGTAAATCTAAAGCTTATGCATACCTTACACATCCATAGTGTAAAAAAAAAATTTTTTTTCTCCTACTTGCTTGGAAATGGCTTATTTAATAAAAAAAACATATTTGGCTATAATTGAATCGAATATCCGAAAATTGCTGGTCTCCTGAAATGTGATAACCATTTTATATCTCTTATCTGACCCGGTAATCTATATACTTATATTATATTATATTATCTCTATACTTATATTATATTATCCCTATACTTCCATCCTAATATTAGAAATGCGAAAGTGTGTCTACCTGTCTATCGACTACGCTTTAACGGCCCATCTTTTCAACTTGTTTTGATGAAATTAGGTGCAGAGGTACATTATATACCCGGGAAGGACAAAGGTTACTTTTTATGCCAGAAAATTAACGAGTTCGCGCGGGAATCGAAAAACCAGGCGGAGTCGTGGGCATCATCTATTAAAATATAATTTAGAGGCTAAAAAAAGATATATTTCTTTGAATTCTCATAAACTAAGATAGACTGAAAAGTAGTAGCGTAGTTCACAAAAGAGATTAGCGTTAGGAAAACCGTCAGTCTCTGGCGTCCAGCCAAAAACACGTCCATTTATTGCCTCACATCCGCACAAAGCGATCACGTGTCTAGATACTATACACTCTTTGTACTTAGAACTAGTGAATTTTATTAAATGTTCCTTTCATCGACACGGCAACAAAGTATACATCTTATGAGCTGGGAAGTATTACGAGCCTCTACAGACTCATAACATAGTACTAATTACCGGGTCAGATAAGTTTGACGGAATACACACCAAACTTGGATAGGGGGTAATTTATGCAATGAATAAACAGCCCTCAAATTTCCTTAATTGTGCCGCATATTATTATGTTAGATAAATGTTCACACAAAATATTATAAAATAATTAGAAAGCAGATTTTAACAAACTCAAATAAGTGCGCAAAGGCTTAAGTTGTATTGCAGAAGCTATTATAAAGAAGCAAGAAAGTTCGGTTAGATGGTTTATCACCGGAAAAATTGCATTTGAATCAGGAGGCCTAGGTTCAACGATCAGTATTTACTACGCTTAGAAACGGATTATAATACTTTGAGAGAAGTAAAACCATAAGGTGGAGGTGGAGTACAATATAATCAAATACAATTTCCCCCGTCAATGAAATAAAATCGTAATTTTCAAGTCTATTCATTGCGAATAATAAATATTGCAAAGAGGTAAAACGGTATTGAATACAATTTTTCACTTTCAAGGAATAAATGCGGAGTACTCCAGTATTGTTCGTTTTGTAAGAGAGAAAATGAAATAACTTGCATTTTATAAATTGCTTTTATTATGTTTGAGCGTTTGTTTCTATGAAAAGTAAGAATCAGACCTCTTAGTGTTAGGATAAAAGGAAATATTTCAAAAGAAGTAATAAAGTTATAATCGACTTGATGATGGCGTCACCAGTCTAGCTTTGATAGCTTTTATCTCTGAAACCTGATACTTTAGAAGATTTTTTCTCATATTATACTTGCTTGTATTTATGCCAGCGATTAATTAATAAATGTTTCATTAGTGTCCTTTATTTAGAACAAAAATTAAAATGACGTGACGTTAGGTAGGCCAGGCTTAATACTTTTTTTTTTTGTTCCAGTACAAATAAGATTTACTGCGATCTCATAAGATGGTAAGTGATGATGCAATCTAAGATAGTAGCCGGCTAACCTGTTAGGTGTATGACAGTTATATTAAACCCATGCCCCTAGCCAGTTTCTACACGATATAGTACCGGAATGCTAAATCGTTTAGCGGTACGTCTTTGCCAGTAGAGTGGCAACTAGTGACGGCCGAATCCTCCCACCAAACCTATTCAAAACGCTATATTATACTAGACCTATATGCTAAAATATTACAAACCCATTTATTTGTGCTACTACATTACCTTAACAATTCAGTAAAAGTTAGACATTGATTAGATTAGAGTCAGTCAATAAATTAAGTTAAGAGTTATGGTTGCGTTCAGTAAACAGTATTAGGGTCGTCTCGTAGCAAACAATTTTTTTTAAGAAACTTAGACATAATATTTCTTTGTTCATCCAAGTTTTACTTACCTACATGTGTTTTTCCTCCACCTGTTTTGGTTTATATCCATACTTATATTAAAAATTCGAAAGTGTCTGTCTGTCGTCCGTCTGTCTGTCTGGTATGCTTTCATGTCCCATCTTTTCAACCAATTTTAATGAAGTTTAGTACAGGGATGGACTGTATCACGGCGAAGGTCAATTAGGCCCAACCTCACTGGTGCAATGTTAAGCGCTGTTGCCTTAACGTAGGAGGTCCCGGGAGGTCGATTCCCGGCAGGGTCAATTTAGGAATTAATAATTACTGAATTTTCCGTGGTCTGGTCTGGTGGGAGGCTACGGTCGTGGATAGTTACCACCCTACCGGTAAAGAAACTTACCGCCAAGCGATTTAGCGTTCCAGTACGATGCCGTGTAGAAACCGACTGCCATACCCCTAACAGGTTATCCCAATACCATCTAAGACTGCATCTTCACTTACCATCAGGTTAGATCGCAGTCATTGGCTACCTTGTAGTGGAAAAAAAATTTTCTTTTTATCCCGAGGAAATTAAAGAGTTCCAGCGGAAATCGAGAAAACTTAATCCACTAGGTCATCATCATCTCTACAGTCCATTAACGTCCAACTGCTGGGCAAAGGCCTCCCACTCTCACAGGAGAAAGAGAGTTAGAGCTTAGACCCACCACGCTGCTCTAATGCGGGTTGGCGGGCTTTAACGACTACAGGTACTAGGTACGTACTATTTTATCACCCTGTCACCACTACCAAAGGTAAACTTGAAGAGAATACCTCTAGCTATTAGGTTCGTCTTTGTAAATTGTATTTTTTTACGCAACACAGGCAGCCATGCAAGCAAGCAAACATACAAACAAACAAAACAAGTTTCTAATTGTAGAACAATGCTATTGTTGTTCACACTACGTTTACGTTACGTTTTGTAAATGTGTTACATGCTACCCTTAATACGTTACTACATGGCATTGTACCGGAAGGCTAAATCGCTTGGCAGTACGTCTTTGCCAGTACGGTGGTAACTAGCCACGGCCGAAGCCTAGACAAGAGAAAATTCAGAAGTTATAAATTCACAAGTTGACCCTGCCGAGAATTGAACCACTGTAAGATCACAGCGATCACCAGGGAGGTCGTCAAACTAGACAAACGAAGTCGCGGGCATACTCTCGTTATTCAGTAAAAATATTGAAGGCTTATCCAAAAGTTAAACAGAACTATTTACGCACGACATTTTCTACTGGGACTCGCTATTTGTTTATTCCCAAATTGTTTACAGCCTTTGTTTACTATTCATTGTTGAATGCCTAAAATTTTCTTTAGATCCAGAGATGAAATCCTTTCGTGCGTAGATACCTATTTCAATTTGGGTCATCCCTGAAGTAAGAATTTAAGTAAATACGCGTGGCAAAAGACATGGACTACTTTTCATCTTGGGAAACCAAATCATCATACTAACACTATAAATGCGAAAGTGTGTTTGTTTGTTTGTTTGTTGGTTTGTCATTCAATCACAACGCCACAGCACAACGTATCGATGTGATTTTTTGCATAGTTATTGGGTATAGTTGAGTGAAAAAGGCTTGTTATCCCGGAAAATTACCTGTAGACCAGTCAATGGGTAGAGATGATGATGATGATGAAATATTTATCAAACATCCATACTTATATTAAAAATGCGAAAGTGTGGCCGTCTGTCTGTCTGTTTGTCTTTCTGCTACGCTTTCCAACTTGATGAAATTTGGTACAGAGATAGGTTACATCCCGGAGAAGGGCATAGGCTACTTAACCCGTCTTCTGCGCAGCGGCCGATAACGCTTTGTAATGCGACCTTCAGACTGCCGCTCCGCAGTTACTCGGTAAATGTCAAAGGCAGTTAGACTGTCGTTCCGCAGTCGAAGGGTATTTATCCCGGTAAATCGAAGAGTTCTCGTGAGGATTAAAAAACATCAATCCACGCTGACAAAGTCGCGGGCATCATCTAGTAATGCTATAGGTACACATTTAATTGCAAAAAATCTTCCTTTCCTGTCCGTCTCGTCTAATCTAGTTTAAAAGTCATAATAAAAAAAAACACGACTGCTCTGCCAAAAAACTAGGAATATCACCCGGAATAAGCTAGGGATTCTAACGATACCTCATTTATCAAAATCGGTTCAGACGTATAGAAGTTATGGTGGAATATGCAAACTCACATACGTACATACATGAGCCCTGAAAACAAAATACTCCTTTTTTCAGGTAGTCGTATAAAAATAGCATCCATAAATAAAACCTAAACAGCCTGCCCGCGCGGTGGGTTCATAAATTTCCGCAACACTGATAGCATGTACAAAAGGTGCTTGTCAGGTCAGCCAGAACTCGTTCACTGGCAGCCGCCCAAAAATCGCTCCATTCATTGGCCCGTGACATGGCCTAAGCGCTGGTCTGTGAAGATATCTCATACTTTTACTGCTTTTGTGTAGCTATAATGCTTTCAAACCATAGGCGAGATCAGATATTGTGAGAGGCAAATCGATTCGATGAAACTTCTATAATATACCTATTTATACAGTTTGTGGTGTAATATGGCCGCAAGATTAATTCTTCGCCGACGTGTCTTCAGGATGGTGGTTCTTAATGTCATATTTCCTTCTATGGTAGTAGTCATTTTACAAGGAAATGCTCGCTAGACTTCACTTCGACTTTTGCCATGAGGGCATATTGTATTGACTTGTACGTATTTATATTTTCTATATTTTAAAAAATCTCGTATTTATAATTTTTTTTAATTACGATTTAATTTAAAAAAAGTGCTACATTACTTACTATCTCAATAGGTACACATATTCTGGAAATCAGGCCATTATTCAACTTTATCTAGCCACTAATATCCAACGAAGCCACGGCGGCACCCAGACTCACATATATCTCTTCAAGTAATACAGATTTATTGTTACACCTTCAGTGCTTCCCTACATGACATTGCTACGTAAAATTTAAGTACGGTTAAGTTTTCTAATAGGTAACGATGGTTAAGGAAGAACACCTGGAAAAACCCAAAAAACTTTTGGATAAGATACAGTGAATTTGAAAACCGAAAATAGGTATGTCATTATTAAAGTAACTTTTTGGGAAATTTATGCACTCTATAAAAGTAATAAAGTTGTAAATAAACGTTGACATGACCAAAAAACTACATTTTGACCATCTAACCCAGAAAAGTCAGTTATCTGGTGTATTTTCTCAGACATGATCTGTACCGTCTTCTTCAGACCAACATGATAGCTAAAATAAAGGAAAAGCGGAGCGTCGCTAGAAGAAGAAAATCGTGGCTTAGAAAAATTCCGGAGTGGACCAGGATAGCCAAAGGAGCACAACTTTTCCATATGACGAAGATAGAATATTATATGACGAAACCAACCTTCAATAGTGGAGAAGCATGAGAAGAAAAAAAATAAAGTAAGGTCAAGAATCTTTACTGTTATTCGCCAACATAACACTTTAGTAAGAAAGGCTCTGAAACTGCACCGCAGCCTGCATGTAGCATAAAACAACGATTGCCTCTGTTAACCCTCGTAATTGCCAATTATTCACAGCTTAAACCATTATATGAGATGTGGGACGCAGGTAGTGCAAGCAAATTCCACTTTATTGTTGGTACTTTCATAAGTATATTTTCTCAAAAACTAGTTCTTTCTTTGCTCCAGTTTTATTTTGATCCTTGACTGCTTAACAATTTTTTTATATTAGAGAAAATCTTTTCGTTAGACGAAGTCGCGGGAATCGGCTAGTAACATTATGAATGTGAAAAAAAAAATCTGTTGGTTTGTCTTTCAATCTCACCGCAACAGAGAACAGAGACGTGATTTTTTGGAAGGATATGGTTAAGGATCTGGTGAGTGATATGGGACACTTTTTATCCCGGAAAAGAAAGCAGATCCCGCGGAAATTAAAAAAACTTAAACCACGTGGACGTAGTCACGGCCATCAGCTAGTGAATGATAGAATGGGTAAATCAAAAGCTTGCAAACCAATCAGGTCTATATTTTTAAATCTTCTAATATACTATCACTAAAATTTAGTCGAAAAACAGATCGAGTTATCATTGTGTAGACTCAAGACAACGACATTTTCAATTAGTTAGTGCTGAACGCCACAATAGTCTAAGAACAGTGGCACATTTTACCCTACAACAGATTGTCCTGAATATTATAGCTGACTGTACACTGTCCCCCAAACCATAATAGCAAAGGGTGCTTAAAGTTATATTCAGTAAAATTTACCAAAGTTCTAAGTGATACTTAATTTTGCTGAGCCGTCCTCCTTACTCAAATTACAAGAATTTTCATTCATATTAAACGGGCGTGCGAATTACTTAAGTAATCTTACGATATGAATATGGGGAATGGAGGACCTTTGTTATGAGTTTTATATGCATAATATTATTTTAGATAGGTATTATTGCTAAGTTAGTAATAATATTTTTTAATGAAACTATATTAGTTTAAGTTAAAACTAGACCAAAGTTTAAGTAAAGAATCAAGATAGAGAATACATTATCCAATGAGCATTGCAACAAAAAAATCATAGAACAATGACACATTTTATCTTCCAATAGCTTTCTCTGAATATTGTTGCTGACGGTACTTTGTTCCCCAAACCTTAATTGCAGCGGGTGGTTAAAGTTATATTCAGTTAAAGTTCCTCATGTTCTGAGTGATACTTAAGTTTGGTCAAGCGTATCTCTAACTTGAGTTTTAAATTTCAAAAAAACAGAGTTTCTGGATTTACTATTACATAGATTTAAAGACAACATTTTTAAACAACATTTGTTAAGTCGAGGTAATTACACTATCGATGATTTTATTGATGACAAAGTCATTATAATACTTGTAACGTATGTGTTGTATTGTCTACATATTGCAACCTTTTATTTTCTATGAAAAGAGCAAATGCTAAGTTTCTTGCCGGCTCTTCTCAGTAGAACGGCTTTCCCAACTGGTGGTAGAGTTTTAACGTTTCATAAGTGACGCAAGTTGTCCTACAAGAAATAAATAAATCATTTATCATTTATTAAATCGGCGTGCAAATTGTTAAAAGTAGTTTTAAGATATGGTTATTGGGAGCGAAGCTTCTTTCATTTTTGTTTCATAATGTAATTATATTTGGGACCAATGCATAGTTATTTATTTTATAACGAATCGTAGGTAAGTGATGAGCATCGCAACAAATATTCCATAGAACAATGATAACATTTCCCCCTACAATAGCTATTCTTGAATGTTGTATCCAACTGTACATTGTCACTAAACCTTAATAGCGTCGAGTGGTTAAACTTTTACCCCGTAAAATTTACTCAAGTTCTGAGTTATAAGTTCGCTTAGTTCACAATCATTAGGCCATTGCCACACTACCAACGCGAAACCATAGCAGCAAAACCGCTATAGCAATGAAAGTAACTATTAAATTCAACGATTGAATAGAACAAAAAAAGTATCAAAATAAACTGTGTATAAATAAATAAGTACTCGCTTTCATATCGTCATGTAAATCACATAATGCTGTATAAAAGTGCTAAATGGTGAAATATTTGAAAAAGACGTGAAACTGTCTATTTGAACGCAAATATTTGAATATCAGTCCTTTTATGTGCTAGAGTGTAAAGTGCTATAGATCCTTATTTCGCGAAATTTCATGGAAAAGAGGATGAGAATAACATGTCTGCGTTAGATGACAGGCAGATACACTGTTGTTTTGCGTGTCATAATA
This sequence comes from Erebia palarica, assembly GCA_964035005.1. NCBI lineage: Eukaryota > Metazoa > Arthropoda > Insecta > Lepidoptera > Nymphalidae > Erebia > Erebia palarica. The sequence continues at coordinate 19,938,877 of OZ035989.1, forward strand.
TTATTGAAGGGTCATGACGAAACTTCGACGGTTTCGCGACCGAGTTGTGCACTAATGCCTTTACTGGAGTTTCAAGCATTCTCATACATATTTATGGGATGTGCTAATGAATGGAGCAGTTCAACTGTACTAATACAGAGTAAAGGAGACTCCTCTAATTAGAATCTCAAAGGTTTTGTATCTACAATCTACATGTAGCATAGGTATTATGATAAGAATAGTTTACTACCAATAAGAGGCTAATATTAAGTTTTTAAATTTTAGGAGTGACCAATGTTAAACTGATTATTGTTAAACAATATTGTTGTTGTTATTGTTAAAAAATCTACTTACTTACATTTCCGAAGTGTGGGTAAATATTATAATAAAAATAATGAAATAATATTGTTTTATTTAAATGCACTCGATAAAAAAAAAATGATAAGATCGGTGATAGCTGAGTGGTTACATACCTCGTCTATCTAGGTTAGGTTGACAAGGTCTTTAAACTATCGTGAGAGATATTCATTATTATTATACGTATCCGGTTTGTTAAGTACATTTACAATTCAATATCACAGTTTGTTTTTTTTGTATTGAAAATAATACAATAGAACTTAATGCTAGCTAGCCTAACCTAATAACTATATAAATCATGCCCACGTGGAATGGTGGCAAGAATGCTGGCTGCATTTCCGCGCTGGACAGTCAGGCTGATCCTTTGCGCAAAAAATGAGCCAGCCTTTCTGTCACCAGATGAGGCAATTTGTTTAAGGTCTAGCCGCACTACAGAGGCGCGGTGCGGCGCGGCACGAAGCGGCAAGTATTCTCAGTCCAGCTCCATACAAACTCATTAAAAAAATATTTGACTTTAATATGTGCAGCGAAGCACCGTGCTAAACCTTTAACGACGAAGAAAGATATTTAGAGGAAACCTGCATGCTTGCCTAATATTATTTCTCCATAATTTTCTAACAATTGTGAAGAGTGCTACGACAACTACTAATAATTCCTTGCAAAAACTTTAAAAAAGCGTATGGAAACCGACTCCATTGAGAACCATAATAGGTAGTTCTGGATTTTATACCAACAAAGATCCATACTAATATTATAAATGCGAAAGTGTGTCTGTCTGCTACGCTTTAACGGTCCATCTATTCGGCCGATTTTGATGAAATTTGGTATAGGGATAGTTTGAATCCCGGGATTTTCCTGGGAAAAGGACATAGGCTCTTTATCCCGGAAAATTAAAGAGTTCCCTCGGGAATTAAAACCCTTAAACCACGCGGACAAAGTTGTGGGCACCACTATCTAGTCTCTAATAAGAACTGCATTAAGAATTTTCGGATGAATTTTTAAACATATTTTTGCTTTTAATATTCCAATCTTAAGCGAGGATAAAAATTATTTAACGATGTCAGTCTGGAAGCACTTAAGGGCTTAATTAAAAGTGGCATGGCCCTAGAGTGGTCCACTTGGCAGCCGGTATCCCAATTACTTCTTTTGGCACACTATCAAAAAACCTTTCGCAGTCCCAAACTTTTTAGCTTTAGCCATACCGAATGTACAAAATAATGTTGAATAGGGTCACTATTTGCTTTTTTATTGATAACTAGATCACGACGATCTGTTGCTATGTTGCGACATGATTGAAGGACTAACAAACACACATTAATTACATTTGTAGTAACTATGGGTATGGAAAAAAAAACTTCCTGGCTCAGTTTCTTGCTGATTCTATTCGGTAGGAATATCATCCCGAACCAGTGGTAGATTTACTTGACGATTCAAAAGCACGTCTTGTAAAAGTAAGTATATTTGAATAAAAATCATAATAATATGCATTTGAATTAAATACATTTGTTTCCATTTTTTACTATTTATAAAATAATTGTAACTCATGATAATTTATCATACTGTAAAGTTTCTGTAAAGGAATTACTTTCGCATTAATAATATTAGTATGGATTGAGTATATAAGGTGGGAGGGAGCGGGTGAATGAGGAAGTTAGAGTAACGATGTTTGGTGTGGCGCTCTCGAAAAGGTCTGTCGAGAATTGGGCTGATAGAATATCAGTGGATCCTCATTCAAGGATATAAAAAGTCCCTAGTATAAACCTCGCTTAATATTGCAAGCAAGAGACTTAAATAAGCCAAAATTACAAGAAAGTGCAACAACTTAAGTGAAACGCAAACAGACGAAAGCTTGTAATTTATTACGGGCATTAATATTTCGTCGGAGTGCAGAAGCGTCGTAATTATTCTGTTTGCGCATTTCGGAATAATCTAAGTAAGAAAATTGTCTTTTAGTTTTGTTTTGTACACTAATTTTGTCAAAAGGAAAAGTTACACTTGTTATGTTATTTTATTTGTCCACATAATACTAGTATTTAAGTAATAGATTTAAGAGATATGTGCAGACCCCAGACAAGACGACAAGACGACTGGCTTAAGGGGAGCTAAGAAACAATGTAAATTTAAAATTTCTTAGTTAATAAATAATGAAATTAAAAAAAACTGTGTTGTATTTTGAAATTGTTTATCTCTACTCTCTACATTACATTATTCATAATTATATTATAAATAAGAAATAACGTGTTTGTTTGTCTGTATTCACCACCACCACTACTACAACCCATTAACTTCCCACTATTGAGAATAGGCCTCCGCTCTCAAAGGAGAGTGGGAAATAGAGCTTAAACCCACCACGCTGCTCCAACGCGGGTTGGCGGCTTTAACGACTATTATTATTTTAGTGATAATAGCCAGGAACGACGGCTGTATCACACCGTCTTCCTAACTCTAGGCTGGTAGTAAGTATTTCTAGTCAGAAAAACCCAATATTTAATTATGGCCCGACCCGGGACTCGAACCCGGGACCTCGCCGGCCGCAGTCGAACATGCTAACTAACGAGATGTTTGTCCGTGTATTTCTTGTGTTTGACGACCCCCCTAACACAGTGGTGAGCGCTGTTGTCTTAACGTAGGAGGTCCCGGGTTCTGCCCCGGCAGGGTCAATTTAGGAATTTATAATTTCAGAATTTCCTCTGGTCTGGTCTGGTGGAAGGCATCAGCTGCCACCCTACCGGCAAAGATGGCGGTAAAGTATTTCGATGCCGTTCAGAAATTGATTAGGGGTATGGGCTTAATATAACTACCATACACTTTACAGGTTAGCCCGCTACCGTTTTAGACTGCACCATCACTTACTACCAGACGAGATCACAGATAAGGGCTTACTTGAAGTGGATAAGAAAGACGCTAAGAATTCATTGTTAAAATGCTGGATTATTTTCAATTTGAATGAATGTACCGTACCGTGTTCAATTACCGTAAGAATAATTGAATGAAAATTCTCAAAAAGCTAAAAGTGGTAGGAATGTTTCAAAAGAGTTAATACGACTATTACACGACGTTATAGTACAATAGTTAAAGTGAAACATAAACAGTGGTAAGCATGAGGTAAGCTTATAATTAATTGCCGACATTAATACTTTGCCGGAGTGCAGAAGCGCCGTAATTATTCTGTTTGCGCATGTTTATAATAATCTTTGAAATAATAATATATTTGCGGGAAATAAGCTTGGTTGTTAAAATACTGAGAATAGATTTTTTTTTAATTTAAAATAGTGATTTAAGGATTTAAGATTTTGTTTAATCTGTTTCAGCATTTCTCAGTCAGATTATCATTATCATCATCAGCTAGATTAACAGTTTAACCCAAAGATTAAGTCAGGTGAAAAAAGAATGAAATACTTTCAACTGCTTTCAGATAATAGTATGTTCGAATCCGTAAAAATTAAATACGTAATGTTATAAATTGCAACAAAACAATTTTAACTTCTTAAGTTAAGTGCAAAAAATTACACAGTGAGTACATTAAAAATGAAATGAAAAAGGAACAAAGTCTACTAAAAATAATTTCAGAAGAACTTCCAACATAAACGACATCATCCAAATGGACGCCATAATGAATTAAACAGTCACGTACCTACTCTTTCAAACTCAATACATTAAAGTAACTCTTTGAAACCTCGCAACAGGAGCTATTTTCCACGAGAGCAATAAAAATGTGTGTAAAGTATTCACCTTTAACACGCCGTTTGCACTTTGTAAAAATACCAATTTCTTTTACAATACAAAAGGCCCTCTTTATGTGGGCTACGAGTGTGCTGTAAAATAAAATTTTGTGAGCTCTGACCCATGACATTCAATGGAGTCACAGGTATGTTGATATTTGGAGGAAAAGGTTATATTACGACGTACTCGTATCACATTCCGTGGATGCCACATCTTAATTCTAAGGCCCTTACTAACAAAAATACTACGTGATACCAGTAGATACTGACGGAAAAGTTCGCTATGTCATGTCGGAACCCAGACGTTTATCTGTTCGTTGAATCCATACGATACTAATATTATAAATGTGAAAGTGTGTCAGTCTGTCTGGCTGCTACGCTTTCTCGGCCCGTGTTTTTAACCAATTTTAACGAAATTTGGTACAAAGGTAGGTTGCATCGCGGGGATCGTTCTCCGGGATGCAACCTACCTTTGTACGACTTTTTGTCGAGAAAAGAAAATTGACCCAAGCAACTTTATCTTGGTCTTGTTTGGTAAAGGTTTAAATTCCACTGCTACTATGACTTTGGAGACGCTTATATGAAAAACAACATTTGAAATAGGAATCAAAATAAAAAAAAAGTACTTAATAACTTTTTGAGCACTCCTTGTTCATTCTCCACTAATAAAGCCTACATAATCTACATCCTCAGTTTTGATTCTAGCAAAATAATAAAATTATATGCCAGGAATTCTGAATATAATATAAAAGAAAATAAAGTGAATAGATTATTAGGTATTATGAACATCAAAAGTAAAAAAAATTATCTCAGAAAAGAACACAGAATATTTTATTATTTACTAAAGCGTCGTGTTTTGTTAGATGTTGGTACAAACAGAAGCACGTTCATTCGTTAAGAATTTCCTCTCTTACAAGCAATGAACCATCTCCTTAATAAGTTTAGTTTTAAATTAAAAGCGTCTAGCGATAAACAAAGCATTGCTCGGACTTCGGTCTCCTATTTGGAGGTCCAGGTACGTATGCCGAGCACTCTAGTCTAACTTTTCGAAATTCCGCAATTAAATATCAGTTGCTTGAAGGCAGTGAAGGAACACATAGTGACAAAAGCCACACACAGCCAAGATTTCTCCATGATTGTGTATTCGAAAATTAGTCAAATTTGAAACTTTTTTCAAACGTCAAAACGCGCGCTCACTCCATTCAGTACTATTCAGTATTTCATATCACATACTAGTGATGTGATATGAAATACTGAATCGTGGCGACAAAATTCGACCTGAAGAGTCGAATTTTGATCGATAGTTCAAAGTGGTTTTTAAACATGAAACTTAACAGGGGACTTGGACATTATGACGTTTGAGAGATAAATAAAGAATTTAAAATAGAGGATCTATTTAATAATAATCACTAAAAATAATTTATTTAAGTAGTTTTTTACCCAATTCTGTCAATTGTGCTTAAAGTCTGTCAATCCACAAACGCAGAATAATTAATTAAGATGCATGCTTAGTAGAGGATCGCCGTAGGGTCGAGATGATAATAAGCTTACCCGAATGAACAAAAATAATAGAAATACCTATTTTCCACGCATTCACTTATTACTTATGCCAATATAAAAATCCCAGGGTGCATGAACCAGGCGTGAACGATTGTCACGTCCCCAACGCTACGTGAGGGAGAAACTTGCCTAGAATTGTATTAAGATCGCACACCGGGCTGTTTATTATAGAATAATGTGTGTTGCTTTAGTTTAGCTTTTGTATAATTGATATATCTTAAACAAATAGCGTTTGGCGTTGGTGCATCTTTGAAATAGGCAAAATTTTATTTTACAACATAATATAAAGCCCAAATTTCTCAACTGATTGAGTAAAATAGTAAGCCAAAATACAGAATGCCTTGATTAAAACTTCAAAGAAGAAGTTAAATAGTTTGAAATGAATTCCCAAACATATCGCTACCCCTCATATGCGGAGCGGCCGTCTAACGCTTTGTACCGCGGCCTTCAGACTGCCGCTCCGCAGTTACTCGGTAAATGACAAAGGCAGTTAGACTGCCGCTCCGCAGTCGAAGGGTTTCTATTTTAAGAATCGAATCGAAGTCGACAATTAGTAACTTTGAAGATGATTTTATAGTTCTACAGCAGTTGATCAGCCTATTAGCACTCAAATTGTGATTTTTTATTTTCAGGAATATAAAGAAATTTAATTAAATTATTATTTCTCTATATTCCTGAAAATAAAAAATAACAATACCTTTATTTATCTTAAACTAGAAGAAAATAATGTTTCAAGACATCAACTTTGCCTTCGTACATCTAATTTATTTTACAAAGCCAGATTTCCGGAGCTGAAATATGAATAGCCAAACATTTTCCGCTTCTGATATTTCGGCTTTGCCAAACGTTTCCTGATGTTCTGATGTTATATAAGGTACTGAGGGAAGTTCTAACTGACTGTTAAGAACTCGGTATAACTCGTCTTCCTTCCATTAAAGGGTCCTTACAATTTTTAACGAAAGTGTTCTCTGTGGGATGACTACTATCGCTTAAAGCAGTATTATTTAGAAATTGCAGTTTTGTATGACGCACCTTAAAATAGGGATTACAATGCTGAAACAAGAACAACAACGACATTAAAATAATTCTGCTTGAAACGATGGTAGTAAGCTTCATGTTTCTCGAGTCTGTGTGAACTTTACAGTTTCTACTTCTAATGGTTGTTTCTCTTATTTGTTGTCTGTTCTGTGATGTAAAATAATTGTCGTTGGATGCTCCAATAGCTTTGTGGCTAGCTTGTTTAACTGCTTATCATGAGGTACTGCGTATCTTTGAGTTCTGGGTCATGCCAAAAAACCCAGTAAACTTACTGGGTTTTTCATTCAAGCACCTTCTAATCGAACTGAGTGAGGGAATATAAAGTGCGCTGTGTTTGCGTACCCGATAACTATATACTATTTTATTTATATTCTGCGTTGTTTGGCAATTCTCCATTGTGATTAATAGGGCAAGGACAAATTAAGGCATCGGAAAGCATGTTAAGCTGTTGATCTCGGTTATTATCACTAACATGATAATAGTTGTTAAAGCCTCCAACCCATATTGGAGCAGCGTGGTGGGTCTAAGATCTAATTCCCTCTCTCCTATGAAAGTGGAGGCCTGTGCCCAGCAGTGGAACGTTAGTAGGATGTAGTGGTGGTAGTGTTGGTACATAAGTATGTTAAATTTCTCTTCTAAATCTTATTTTATTCATATTGTATGTATCATATATGGCCTTAAAATATACAAAAAGTTCAAATAGATACAGATATTCTCCCACTTATAAGACTACAGCGCCCACCACTGCGTCAGGGACGTCGTCAATGCAACTTACATTTGTTCCGAATTTCGTTAATTGTTTAAGCAGATGGTTCGTCGAAAGTTTGACAGACAGACACACTATCACATTTACAATATCTCAATTACGGATTCCCTTGACTTCATCCGCGTGGTTTAAGTTTTTGGATTCCCTTGGGAAATCCTTAATTTTCCGGGATAAAAAGTAGCCTATGTCGCTCTCCAGGTTTTCAACTATATACGTGCCAAAATCACGTCAATCCGTTGATCCATTGCGGCGTGATTGAAGGACAAACCAACAAACCAACAAACCAACAAACCAACAAACCAATAAACCAATAAACCAACAAACAAACAAACTTTCGCATTAAAAATATTAGCATGACTAAAAGCTAATATTCAATGGACTTATACTAGCTACGTATTGAACATCAATACAGCTAGAGTTTGCCAAAGGCTGTGCAAAACAGCAAATAGTCTGCCATCCGTGTTTGGATGAGGAAATCTTTATAACGGGCTCGAAAGGCACGTTCTGGGAACCCGCCTGGTATAAAGCGACTAGGATTTAATATTGCGAAGGCCCTGATAGTATTTTTATGACCTTACTACGAGAAGTTTATTGTTATATCTGTCAATGTTCTTATTTAGTTTATAGGTATGCTAGCGACTACGTCCACGTGGCTTGAGTTTTTTTGGTTCCCGCGGGAACTCCTTAGTTTTCCGGGATAAAAAGTGGCCTACGTGTTATTCCAGACTATAATCTATCTCTGTTCCAAATTTCATCCAGATCCGTCCAGCCGTTCGGGCGTGATTGAGTAACAAATATCCATGCATCCACATATCCATCCAAACTTTCACATTTATAATATTTATTTGATTATTTGATTTCATTTGTTGGAAACAGTATCCGCTTCTTCAATAAGCTCCCAGAAGACCTGTTAAAGATGTCTCTGAGTAAGTTCAAAGTTAATGTAAAACGTAAACTCATTTAAAAATCTTATGACCATGTAAAGGACTACTTAAACGACAAGGAAACTTGGCAATAATTTGCTCTATGGCTCTGATAGTTCCTTAGTTAAAATGATTTGTGAGATGGTGATAATAATAAAAAAAACCCTGGCTGCGTTTGTTGTGGGCTCTTCTCAGACAAGTGCGCGTTTAGAACCCTTGTAGCTTTAGTTTTAAGATACCGTTACCGTTTATCACCATCATGTTTTATAAGTAACTAATTTTTAACGACAATAAGTGTAACTACAGTGTACCTATATTGAATAAATGATATTGAGTATTGAGTATATTGAGTATTTGATTTGATAGGTAATAGTTTATATCCTCTCGTAACTCTAAAAGTACGTAATGTTTGATATAGTTTTTTAACAAATAAAATCTGTTTAGTTTGGTAGGTAAGCTTACGTAAAGCAATCTATTTCGATTTATGTATGCGTGTACGTCGGATATTGTTCACGTTACGTTTTGGATTGAACAAAATGCAATAATTTGAATCGATGGTGTCATTCTTGTCTATGTGACGGCTTTGACACTTTGACAGTTCTTTTTTTCCGCTGGCAAAAGGCAGGCGTGGTATTTGGTTAGATTCGAAAAGATAAAAGATTTAGTTATTAAAAACCACCCTCGTCGGACTAATTTGCTCAGTATAATAATTCTACGTATCCCGGTCTTGTGTTGCATTAATTGTCATAACCGCGGTTGGTAATATACTTTTTTCAGTCCCCTTTTTATTCGCCGCATGGCAAGGCGTATTTCTAGTGTAAATTGTGCCTAGATAACATTAATTATGTAAATAAACTTAAGTGTGAAGTATCAGTGAAGGGTGCTACGGTCAGCAAGCGCCAGGCTACAACCTAAGAAGCAACCTAGGGGGGTCACAATTTATTCAACGCTTTCACAAACACACATCAAATACACACACCACATGATCACATCCCCTCTTGGGTTGTTAAGAGTCTGATGGGACTTGGAAGGAGTATATCTAGCCTATAAGTTCCGTTATTAGTGTATATTTAGTTCACCTACCCCAGTCACCGCTGAGTACCAACAATTTGAGGCCCCTGACCTAGTGACCTTTGACCTATTAGCTGCTCATGGGCCCCTACTTCTAAGGTCAAGGGTTTGTCCTCACTGTGCAGGCTTGCAGTCATAACAGATATTATACTTAAATAAATAAACAGAATATAGATAGTTAATTTCAGTTACTGAATTTGTTACAATGCTGACTTGGAAAAAGTGAAATAATGTCACTTATTTTACTAATAACTTTAAAAAAGATATGGAGTCTATAGATATAGAAATAACAAAATATGTGCACTGCTGCAAGAAGATCCTTTTTTACTTTACAATTTAGTAGATGTTCTATTTGCAATGACATTATCGTTGGGTGGAGTTTAAGTATCGTTTTTTATTCCACTACAAGTTAGCTCTTATCGGAAAGAGATGATGCTGTCTAAAATGGAAGCGGGCTAACGGGCCGCTAGCTAGCGGTCTTGCTAGAAGAATGATACGACAATGACAGAAGAAATTTGATAAAACAAAAAAAATACGTATACCTGAATAACTTTAACGTCCCATTACAACCACCTGAAACCCGGATAACCCGAGCTAATAGTTAAAGTTAACTAAAAGTAAAGTTCTATTTCCAATCTATTACTACTTTCCAACTTTACGTTAACCGCGGGAAAGGAGATCGGCGAGCTCACATATAGTTTCCGACCCAGGCTTGAGGGTCACGTTCACGCATCAAACTTCTCATATCTTTTATACTAAACCAGACCAACAAAAAAGTTTATCAAAGTCAATCAAATAAAGTTGGGAGAAAAAAGATATTCTTAGTGATAGTTATGTGAGGTTAGGTTTTCATTTCATTGTTTTTAAGCCAGATGACCACTTATTAGCTTATAAAAATCTATCCGGCACTGCAGATCACCTATTATCTGTCCATATACCAAAGAGAACACGGTTTCTTTTAATTTAGGTAGGTATGTACATTAAAAACACTACAGGCTTCTGCGTACCTATCAATAATACCTAATCAACGCCAACTCCAAATCGCATGCAATCAAAAAGTCCAGAAAGAAATTATGTGGTATATCGTTTAAAAGAAGAAATCGTAAGTCCAAAAACACGCCAAATCGTCAGAAAAATCAGTAATAATTCAATATGATGCACAAAACGAACGAACTAACAAATCAAACGCAACGAACTGCAACGAATTTGAACACTGTGAATTTGAAACAGCAGCAGCACGAATGACTAGACATGTGTCAACTCGATTCACTAACTCGAGTTAACTCGGGTTGTGCTAAGTTCGATTTAACTCGAGTTGAATTCTCCCTAACTCGTGTTTGGGCTGGCGGTAAGTGAACGAATCAAACTAAAGAGCGGGAGCGCGATTCGATCGTTGGTTGCGGGGTTTATTACTCGCGCCATTGCATTGACCGAATGACACCGACAATGACAAAGTTATTTATGAATATTTTCATTGTGATGGTAAAACTATTATTAGCATAATATGTACCTACATTATAAAGATAGACTGATATTATTTTGTGATGACTGCTATATAGCTGACTAGTTTTGTTATTAAATATGAGTACTTACTTTAACTAAACTTAGACTAAAACCAAAAATAATGTGTACTAACTATCATGAGAAAGACACATATATACATATAAATTATTATGTAGGTAAACTATAGAAACCTTTTTATTTCAATCCTACCTACGAAGTTTAGCAATGATAATAATAATTCGTCCTAACTACAAACATGTAAAAAAGTAATTTGTAACGAATAAAATACACTTAGTTTATTCATGCTAACTCGAGTTGTGTAGGTAACTCGAATTATATGTAAAAAAGTTATTTGTAACAAATAAAATACACTTAGTTTCTCCATGCTAACTCGAGTTGTGTAGGTAACTCGAATTATATGTAAAAAGTTATTTGTAACAAAAAAAATGAGTGTGTGTGTGCAATTATTCACAGACGACAGAAGTGAAACTTCAGAAAAGTAGCCTACGAGATAATGAGATATATGTAGCTTGTATTCTATCTCATTCTCTCCCAGGCTAAATCCTATTATCAATATGTTTGTCTCTTTTGGTGTCGCTTTTTCGTTTCGTTTTGTCAACCAAAGGCGGATTAAAATAAAACTTAAACAGCAAGTAACAAATCAGACTTTCTACTGCTACATATATAACAATCAAACAGAAAATTACAAAAATGGAACGCTTTGTATACACGTTCGTCTGGTGGCGCCACTTTTACCGTGGCGACAACATCCGTTTCATCGAATTTTCGAATCATAACGATTCTAAAAAAGTTTCACTTCAATAAAATACACTTAGTTTCTATATGCTAACTCACGTTGTGTAACTCGAATTCAATTCCGAGTTACCTGAATTTCAACTCGAGTTAACGTGCTTTTTCCGAGTTGGCACATCTCTACCACAGTCCACGAATGACATTTGATTGAGTTGACAATAATTGACATTTGACACGTTAGTTTCTACTTTTACCTCAGATTAAAAACCTATTACACTCCGTATTGCCATTAAAATGACTTTTTTATTGTGTCGTAATTATTTTTATTTTTGATCCCTATCTTCTAAAAATTTGGTGTTTACATAGAAAAATACTTTGAAATATATTAAAAAATATTAAATGCTTTCTGAATCTGTACGGTTTTTAAATTAGCTGGGTCGGACTTCGCCGATCTCCTTTGATAAAACAAAAATAAAATGACATATACCTGAATTCTTTAACGTTCCATTACAAACCACCTGAAACCCGAACAACCCGAGCTAATAGTTAAAGTTAAGAGTACAAGTAAAGTTCTATTACCAATCTATTACTACCTTCCGACTTTACGTTAACCGCGGGAATACCACTCGACCGCAGTCGGCGAGGCTTACGTGTAATCCTAAAAGGGTAATATTTTAACAGCAAATAGCCGTCTCTCTCCGGCGCGCACTCAAGTATTCACTGGCTCCATTAACCCCTAACGCTATTGTTCTGACTATAGTGACACTGTAAAACGTAAAAAGCCATGTAACTCACGAATATTAATCATAACATTATGACTGTTTTATGTAATCACTGGAGTACTAATTAAATAATTATAATGAATTATTTATTAACTAGGGTAATATTTTAACACTAAATAGCCGCCTTCTTCCGATGCGCCCTAAAGTATTCACTACCTCGTTAATGTCTGGCTATACTGACACTGTTAAACGTCAAAAGCCTCTTAAAGTCATCTTGATACATACTAAAATTATACATCAATGTCTTGATATGACTGTTATAAAAGCAAAATAGTTTTACTTACCTACGCTAGTGTTGTAACGGTGACGGATACTGATACGGATAATTAAGTCTTTGTAGGTCAAAAATTCATTATTTCGTTTATAAAAAGGTGAAGTACTAATTTAATATTAATGTCTACATTATATTTTGTTATGTATTTCATATATTTATTTTAGTACATAATAATTAAAAACGCGATGGTTTAGTGAGGCGCGTTCATTCTTATATTAGATGATCTCTATCTTATTTACGTCGTAGCGAGCAGACCTTGCTTCCGCGATCTGTGGAGCAGACGCAAATTCTTCAAAACCTGCACATTAGGTACTCTGCCGCACAAAAAAGAGCACTGAAAATATTGTGTCAATAATTGACGTAAAGTTATTAATACACGTTTTCACAAGCCATATTTATAGATACAAATTTTGTTTCAATAAACATGCTTCGCTATTGAGTGACAGATGGACGGAACTGCACTTGATCAATTAAAACTTTGGGCGCAAAAATGTCACCGGGCGCCTATACAATGCTTGCATTTCAATCCGGCTGGTACACTTTATCAATTTCGAACTGTCACAGTTCGTGAAGGCAGTACCGGGCCGTTGAGTGATGTATCAACCAAAACTGCGCACAAAATAATTACAAACTGTTGAAACAATGTCAAAGAGAAATATCAGTATTTGTAAACTTTACAATTAAATTATAAGTTTTGACAAGCAGACTTTGCTATGAAACTACCTTCATAATATAAGCATCTCGTCCATCCGACCTCCGATTCGTACCAACGTCATCCTAAGGTGAGCCAAGCCCTCGTCCAATGTCATCGAGCTCTGGGGGCCGCCCAGCCCCCACCCCCCGTGACGCTGTATCGTCGAATAAGGCCTACGCAGCTTATTGAATCCGAAAAAAGTGGGAATCTCTTAGTGGAGAAGCAGTGTCATGGATCAAAATGAATGTGCGAAATTCTATGAAACACCGTCGTTCTGCTGGACATTATTATCTAGCAGAGATTGTCAAAGAATACCACATTGTGCAACTTGTGTACACCATCCACTTTATGGGGGGTCTCCCCTACGTGGGCTTTCCCGTAAGGGGTTGCCGCTCCAGAATCTTGGGAACTGAACTTATTTCCGATAAAACGTTCCCTACAATAATATTATGTACACTACCCTCAACTTTGCGACTCATTGAGTTATGTCATTTGCTCTGGTCATTCTACAGATTTCTTCATTTTAACACGTAAGTAAGAACTATACTCCGGGCTTAGCAGTCTTTATCATCCACTGAGTGAACTCTTGTAATTTACGAAAAATATTTGACAAAGATTGGAATATAATATACAAAAGAAAAGCTAAAAACAAAAGTGTTTTAATGGCTTTACGATCTTTCAATAATGCTTTTTTTCATTTTTATTACTGGGCTCAACATTTCAATTCTGTACACTTTATCCATTCCCGACTGCCACGGTTCGTTAAATCTGTCCAGTGCGCAGTTAAGTAATGTTTTTACTGAAAACGGACTGCTCACAAAATTATATTTTTTGTTTGTGATTTTTCTTTAAAAACTTATACATTGTACACAGTCTCAACTCCAGAACACGTCTACCTCAACGGCCAATTACAGTTATGCGACACTTGAAGCCTGCCCACTGCCTTCTTCCGCCTGGATTAAGGCTTTTTGATTCCCGCGGGAAATCTTCAATTTTCCGGGTCAAAAAGAATCCTATGTCCTTCCCCGAGATACAAACTATTCTTATACCAAATTTCATCAAAATCGGTTGAAGAGATATTTTTGTTATACCCGCGGGAACTCTTGAATTTTTCGGGATAGAAAGTGGCCTATGTCTACTACCTAAGGATACTACCTATCCTTATACCAAATTTAATCAAAATCTGTTGAACAGATGGGCCGTGAAAGCGTAGCAGACAGACAGATAGACAAACAGACAGAAACACTTTCGCATTTATAATATTAGTATGGATATGGATGTATGGATTTACAGGGTCTGACTACCCAGCCTAAACCCTTAGCCCTCGAAAGCTAAAATTTTGCACAGAGAGAAACCCTTTGTAAACTCAATAAATTTATTTTATTTAAAACATTTAGGACATACAGGTATCTCTTATGTTACGTCATGTTTGACTCTACCACCGGAAAGGAGTTAGCTGTAATGGATTTTTGAAAATTTCACTGGAGCGAAGAAGCTATAGTCATTAACATAAACAGACAAAATGATATAATTTTTTATAGGGTACCTAGGGATGAACGTGATTCTACTATTCAGAAATGATAAGATTAGTATTCGCTGTCCGAGGGCCGTTTCCGAGAGTAAAACTTAGGGAAACCCAGTTTCCAACTCGGCATAAAGTTGGAAATTTTTGAATTAAGTATTTCTGGCAAAGAAAGTGTGCGTTTAATAATGCAAGTTCCTCGTTCGCTTGGAAATGGAACGATACATATAGTAAGTCTTAGTAGTAAATTATTCTTCTTTCTCTAGGTATGTTCCTCTTTTCTCGTTCTATGTAGTCGACTACTTCTGTCCAACACGTGGCAAGGCATCTTTTTCTCCTCATTCTACGCACTGCATGATTTTCTTCACTAAACGATACAAGATAAGTACATATAGTATAAAAATATATCTTACTAGCCGCGGACTGGTTCCTGCTTCGGTCAGGTGGAATGTCCCTTGAAGGTGGAATTGCTAAAAATCATCATCTTTTTTTTTTGACATTTTCACGTGGTGTTATCATAAATTCATATGAATTTTACCAAATACTACAGTGCCGCCGACAATAGGTTTATTCTTAAATTAACTAAAAAACTATCTGTGGAATACATATTGTGCAAGTCTTTTATTCAAGCAGATGTAGGCAACCATTCAACCCTAAACCTTCCACTCAAATAAAAAATATTATAGTGCTCAATACTGCGACAGGGGGTAGCAACGGCATTTAGTTAAGTATTGTTTAATAAACCACTAACGTAGTTGCACTGCACTACCCTTCATCTTTATTGAGCCGTACTGAGTCAGTGAAACGTATGGAATTATCAACTGTGGGATCGAAGGCAAACTTCTGAAACTAGTTTCTCGGTAAGAAAACTAAACAGTTCCGTAGTTGCATATAAGTTGCCTCAATTATATCAAATTGAGTTCAAAGCTTTATTACCTTTTAAATTAAAAAAAAGGTTTTAAAAACTATGCTTTGAAATATTTAATGATTATTTCATGCTATATTTTTTATTCACTACGGTCTACGAGTTAACCATTGACTGCAATCTCACTCGATGGTAAGTGACGCAACCTAAAATAGTAGCGGGCTAACCTGTTAGGAGTATGACAGAACGATAAATCGCTTGGCGGTGGGGTGGTAATTAGCCCCAACTAAACCGCCTGCCAGATCATGCCAAAGAAAATTCAGAAATTATAAATTTCCAAATTGTCCCTGCCGGGAATCGACCCCGGGACATCCCAAAATAAGATAACAGCGCTCACCACTATGCCAGAGAGATCGTCAACTACGCGGACATTCAATCATTATATGATAAAAAAATATTATGCTATTATTGTACTTAAATGGAAGTTTTGACGTTGCGATATTGTGCTGAACAAAAGTCCTTGTTTGATGCAAGATACTCACCCAGCATTAACAAATCAATCCTGGGCAAATTAGAGCTATGTAGTAGCTTTGGTAAATCCTTGATCCATGGCTAACGATTTTTAATTTCTTTTAGGATTCGGTAAAACACAACTAGATTAAGGGAATGATCTTTGGGAAACAAAAAAACACGAAAATACTTGATAAACATTTAAAACACCTGTAAAGAGATTGTTTGTGACGTCATTCGCTTCAGTGGTGTTTTATACAATATGGCGGAGTGCTGTATTTTATAGTTTTATTTTATCAAAATAAACAACAATCTCACTCGAAATAGAAATATAAATACGTTTTTTATAATCCATGAATCCTATTTCATTATATAAATTCATGATTTCATTGATTCTTCGATACTGTCATCATGCCTATTATGTAATGACATGTATTTTTATTTCATTTTTTTTCCTACGAAGATATGATAATATGTATTGTATGATTTGTCCATTATTGAGTGTAATAATAATTTTGAATTTAATTGACCAATTTAATTTTGTTAAATAATTTAATTAGTATAACTTAATAATGTTTGATATTAATAATTCTAAATGTTGTACGCTAGAAATGGCAGAATGCATGTTAATATTGTGTTCACTACAAATAAATCAATAAATCTATAAATCTGCCAGACAAAAATGTTTACCCGAAGTGTGTATCGCCTCCTTAGTCGTGTAAAGATACGTCTTAAAGCTGGGATTAATCTGTCTAAAGTTAATAACCATTATCTTATTACGTCATGTTATAAATGAGAAAGTTTGGATGTTTGTTAGTTTTGATGTTTGTTTGTTTCACGCCACAATATATGTACCGATTTGGCGTTGGAATTGAGATAGCATGTAGGTAACCTAAACAAACACCTAGGCTAAATTTTATACCAGAAAATTGAAAGTTGCCGCGGGTGAAGTCGCGGGCATCATCTAGTGGGAAATATACCAAAATATATGAAATTTTGCTAAGCTTTCGGGTCACCCCTTTAATTAAGATCTCGAATCTCAGCGAGAGATTTATGAAGACTGTCCTTCAGAGTCCAGCGTTAGCCGGGAACTTTATTGCCCTTTGAGGAACGTGAAACTTCACTGAATTTATAATATTTAATTTGCCCTCATTAACAAGTACTTCAGTCTATACATAATCATACTTAATATTATAAATGCGAAAGTGTTTATTTGACGGTTTATTGGTTTGTTGGTTTGTCCTTCAATCACGTCGCAGCGGAGCAACGGATCGACGTGAGTTTTGGCATGGGTATAGTTGAGGACCTGGAGAGTGACAAAGGAGTTCTCGTGGGAATCAAAAAAACTTAAACCACGCGGATGAAGTCGCGGGCATCAGCTAGTATAAGTATGTGGGCTAGTACTAAATTACAAGTAATTTTGTAGATTCAAGCTTTCTTTCCGTCTGTCTGTATTTAGATCTGCGGTGCTTTTATACGGCTTTCAGTTGATAGACTGCACACAGGGCTAGATGTTTTAATGTGATAATGATAAATGATTTATTCTTGTGTCACTGTGGAAAATGAATGTGAAAATCTATATCAAATCTTTCCACAATCCACGCGGACAAAGTCGTGGATATCAACTTGTATCTATTGAATATTTTTAATAGCCTTTTATAAATGATGTGAAAAAAAAAACACGGAAATATTAAACACAAAGTAGGAACGAGTATTTTTCCAACGTTTATCAACGGCTTTTAATGATTCTTTTTTTATATTAACAAGTTTGAATAACAAAAAGTGAAATTTCCTACATCAAAGGTCTTTGATATACGATACGTTAATAATGTTCAAACCAAATATATGGGTTTGATAGTACCTGTTGATAATTATTTTAAGTTTTAAAAGTGTATTTTATAGTTGCAAGTAAAGTATTCAATTCAATTCAATTCATTTATTCAATTTAGGTACACTAATAGGTACACTAATAGGTACACATATTATTGACGTCCATTAATTACATATAAAACATGATGGTGATAATTAGATGGGGCCAGACCAATCTTTTTTTTTTCATAAAATCTTTCGGGTATGTAGATACTACGACCGTACGTCCGGCCTACTTTTCCGCAAACCTAAAGGGTTTCTTAGTATTCTATGTACTATGTTGTACTTACACTTGCACGATGAGAATACACTCAGAAGAGCTGGAAGCCAGAGCCGTAAAGCTAGTTAATAATAAAAAAGAATATCGAAAGATTACAATTTAACGTATTCTTTTTCGGTAAATTGTCATCTGTTAGGTATATTATTTTAGGCACTACCAGATTATTTGTGTCGAACCCTAACCTAACCTACAAGTAACAGACAAGAAAACGTAAATACAATGAATATTTCAAAAAGGACTTGACCGGTGGAACTATGGCAGCTTGCCTAGGTGTCAAAAATCAATGTTCAGCAATGATTTCTTTATTATTGTAAGTTGTAATATTTCACTGTTTTCAGATTAAAAAGTTTCAGGACTCTGAAGGCTCGGAAAACTGCGAAAATGAACAAAAAAAGTTTCACCAAAAGACTACTTTCCCACTAGATGGCGCTATTTATTGTGTTGAGCGAGTCTAAAAAAATATTTTCAAGTATTATTTCTTTATTATTGTAATTGTTATATTTTATAGTTTTCAAATAAAAAAGTTTCAGGAGTCTGAAGGCTCTGAAAACTGAGAAAATAAATAAAAAAAGTTTCACCAAAAACTGCTTTCCCACACTAGATGGCGCTAGTGATTGTGGTGAGTCTAGAAAATAATTTTCAGTATTGTTCACTACTTTTGGTTAACAAGTTCAACTATTCGACCACAGATGGCAGCATATGCAATGTGAAAGGGTTCCTTTAAACGCAGTATTTCAAAATGCTTTGTTCGATCTATTAGTTTGAGACTTGTCAAAAAATAAAAATAATTATAAACAAAACATACATTTCTTTTCATTACTATTTAATTGATCAAAAATAAATCATTCATAATATAATGACTAAGGTACTTAAATGGTATTCATGTAGGGTTACAAGATTATTATTAGGCATGGATATAATCAGGAGGCGCGCGCAAGACCGGCGCCTCCCACCCTGACGGGAGCTCCGGGCGGCCAGACCGTCGTCGTCGTCGTCGTTTTCGTCGTCGTCGTCGTCGTTGTCGCCCGTTGAGCCTCAGTCGCGGAGGAACATGAGGGGGAGTCGGGGCAGCATGCCCCCCGCAGGAGGGTCCGCTTGGGCGGACGTCGCTGGCTGGGTCGCGGATGATTGCGTGTTCCCGTAACCCAGCCTTAAGGCGATGCGCAGGAGCGCCGCTGGGTTTTAGTGGGTATTCTGGAGTGCCAGTGAGTCCCACATACCCTCTCGGAAGCACCGCAGTTTCACACTGCCTGCTTCCGAGAGGGATGCCTAAACGCATTTCCCAGCGTCAAAAAAAAAAAAAAAAAGGCATGGATATAATGGAACGTCAAAATGGAGTAGTGCTTAAAGAGGAAAGCGGACGCTCAAGATTTAAACAATAAACGTACTGTTTTTTTTGTCAGTTGAACCCTGACCTTATTTGGAATAATAAATCCATAATAAGTTCGTTTTGAATTTTTAAACCTTACTGTAAATACGGAAATCCTGTGCATTGTCCTGATCGGAGGGCAATTACTGGTCATGTCCTTTACACTCAGAACATTGAACGGTTCACAATCTTTCGACAGTTTACAATTTCGCGAGTTAGATTATAATCTAACGGTTTTTACAATCATACGGTGACATATACATAATAATATGTCTTACTCATCTCAACGGCGCGGGTATACCCATTGATAACGCTAGGATCAATGTATACTTTGTTTTTTCAAAAGAGCAACCACCGATTTTCTTGCTGGTTCTTGTCGGTAGTAACGGCATTCCGAACTAGTCGTAGATTCACTCACGATTCAAAAACACTTTAAAAGCTTATTTGAATAAAACAAATTAATTATTTACTTGTTATAGGCCAAAATCTTATTAGACCAGGTGACAGCGTCGCTAGTTTATATGAAAAAAAAGGCATAAAAATTAGCTCCAATTTTGGCCACCGGGACAGATAAGTTTGTGGGGCTATACTTATTAGCTATGTCGTTAAATATAAATTGATAACAGTGACAGGAATAACTGCCTCGTTGGTCTAGTGGTTAGCACGTTTGACTACAGCCGACGAGGTCCCGGGTTCGAGTCCCGGGTCGGGCCATAATAGAATATTGGGTTTTTCTGACTAGAAATTCTCAGAACTAGCCCAGAGTTAGGAAATTAGCGGTGTTTCACCCCCGTACCTCGGAGAGCACGTTAAGGCGTCGGTCCCGATTATTATCATTAACATGATAATTGTCGTTAAAGCCCGCCAACCCGCATTGGAGCAGCGTGATGGGTCTAAGCTCTCATTTTCTCTCTCCTAAGAGAGTGGAGGCCTGTGCCCAGCAGTGGAACGTTAATGGGCTGTAGTGGACAGGGATAAGCAGTACATCTATATTTAGCTAACCAATTTATAGTTCAACTGCCAGTATTATGAAAACAGTCTAAACTGAGTATTCACTCGAGCTCGAGCGTGCATACGTGAACTTGAATATTTACATGCAGCAACAAATAAACCAATCCGGGCGTAATTAAACGTCAAACTGTGAACGAGGGAACTAAAACAATTACAACAACTGGTGCTTTAAATTAGAAGCGTAAGCGTTAAACTAAAATGAACCTAATACACTGGTACCGTAATGGTAGAACAAGTCATAATTAAAAAAAAATTAAAACACGACTGCCCTGCCAAAAAACGAACTATAAAGTTAAAAATCTAAAATTAAAATCTTATTCACATTTTTATTAAATGTTTTTTTTTGTAAATCACTGGATATTGAACTATATATAACAAGTATATATATAGTATATATATAGTGTTATATATTTTTGGAATCTACTCATCATTTTCTAGATGATGATTATATAGTTAATCTTATTTTCGAATATTTTTTTTAAATTTAGTCTTTAATGGGAGACTATGGTCTCAATTTTTTTTTTAATTTTCTAACCTATTTCATATAGGGATATATAGGGATTCTAACAATACCTCATTTATCAAGATCGGTTCAGGCGTAGAGAAGTTATGGTGGAATATACAAACTCACATACATACATACATACATACATACATACATACAAACATACATGAACCCTGAAAACAATAAACTGCTTTTTCAGGCAGCCGTATAAAAAGCATATTATACCGTCGAAGATTTTATTATAAATGATAAAAGCGCATGGATCTGACTCGCTCCAGTAACGCCCAGGACTGCTGTTACTTAATATGTATCTTTAGACTAATTCTGTTATAAATATATTTTTCTAAAAAATGATATGAAATGTGCACATTTCATACCCTGTAAATGAGTTCGAAAGTTGAACTTCCCGGCCTAGGCCAGTAAGGAATGTATGTATTTTCATTACATATAATAAGTTTGAATTTGGAATCTTTCTTCCTGAATATCTGGTAACTTGTTATAATATTCTTTGGCCTAAATAGTTTAAATTTGGAACTCTACCGTATAACGCGTTCAGCACTCACAGTGCAAAAAATTAAAAGTATAATATTTCTTAAGTAGGTTGCTTTTTCATTTAATTTCTTTTAATTACATAATTTAATATTTTAAAAAAAGAGGTCACTTGTTTCATTTTTTAGAAAAGCACTATACACACCTCGACCGGGAGAGCATTTCTGGTCTCGTATATAGCCGGCCTGGCGTAGCTTGGCCGTCTAACTAACACTCGACCAGAAAACGCGTACTTCCCGGTCTCGCGATGTTATGTACTATTATTTACTTTTTTCCAAAAGAGCAACCACCGAGTTTCTTGCTGGTTCTTGTCGGTAGGAAGGGCATTCCAAACCAGTGGTAGATTCATTCGACTATTCATAATAGTCTAGGCAATGGGGCGGTCCGTTGTATGGAGACCCCCGCATTAAATCCTTAGTCGATGAAACTTAGCTGGGTTTTATTATTGGATGATCCAAAATGTACACAAAAATATCCAACAAAAAAGACATCCAGAAATTATGTATTTATGCCTAAAACTTTATATTTATGACCGAATATTTTCTCTGTTTCTTTTTAAAATAATAGTAGGTAGTATATTTAAGCTCAAAACCGAAATATGAAATGAAATAATCATGCAGAACATTGCTATTTAAACCGATTTTATTATCAAATCTAAACTGTGTTTTCGCGATAGTGTAACTTCCTGCTTTGGCAATTGGGTATAGCATAATAAAACCTTACTTTCTTTCTGAATTTTTATTGGATATTTATTATATATGTTTAACTCATGATACTTTGTCATACTGTAACGTTTCGTCGCCTGAGGAATTATTGCTGGGGTCAACTAGCTTTATTGCCTAGACTTGCACTTGTAAAAAATCTATTTGAAGAAAAAATATTTGTATTTGTATTTGTAATAGCCATAATTCATCCAGTTTCACTTAGGTGACATTTCAGTACATCCTTTTTTATCTACGTTATACAGGATCTTCATGCAAAATCCAATTAATCAATCAATCGTTTATTTGCTTGAAAAGTACAATTATGATGACAGTCCAAAAATAGTCCAAACATATTTCGTCAATGCTGACATGCATATTTAAGGATTAATTAATATTTAAATCCTTAATTATAATAATTAAAATTATTCACTGCAACCTCATAAATAAGTAAATAAATAAATATTGAAGTAATCAAAAAAAACTATGGGTTATGTCTTATTAATTTTAAGCTACTCCCAAATTAGACCCATAAGTTTGAGCTGTTATGTTCGTAAAAATGACAGGCAGATAATTTCTGCTTGTATTAAGATAAATACTTCATGTTAAGAAGAATACTTCATGTTTCGCTATTCTCACATTCTAGGGCATTTGGAAGAAATCTCTTCAAAAGATAAATAAATTAATAAAGCTATTCGCTTTTAAATTGGACTAATTGATCTAAGCGCGGCAGACATTGGACAAACTCTGCCACCAAGCAAGCGATTCAATGTGAGTCAATATGCGACATCATAAAAAGTGAAATCATATTATCTGCTTTGTGTAGTGAACTCTTTCATGTGATACTACCTGATGTCGCGTGGATTGAGTTTTTTGGTTCCCGCGGGAACTCTTTAATTTTCCGGGATAATAATTAGCCTATGTGCTATTCCAGACTATAATGTATCTCTGTGCCAAATTTCATCTAGATCCGTTCAACCTTTCTGGCGTGGTTGAGTAACAAACATACATTCATCCTCACATCCATCCATCCAAACTTTTGCATTTTTAATAGATGAATAAATTTTAATGAAGAACGGCAATCGGCTCATCTATTTTCTTTTTCTTAATGAATATCCTATTAACTAAGTAATATTATAAGTGTGAAAGTTTGTATGATTGTAAATTTGTAAGATTGTAAGGATGTTTGTTACTCCTTTGTGCCGTAACGAATGAGCCGATATGACTGAAATTACGTATGTACCCTGAATTAACACAAAGGCTACTTTTTATCCTGGAAAATTAAAGAGTTCCCGCGCGAATCAAAAAACCTTAATCCACGCGATGAAATCACGGACATCATCTAGTCATCCATTAAGGGACACCTCTCTGCAAACTTTTACGGCCCATCTGCTAAACTAATTTTGGCACAATTTTGAATAGAGATAACTCCGGAGAAGGTAGCCCGAAAACAAACTATTCACAAACTTTTATTATTATTTTAGTAAATCACTTCTAATATAAATAACATTCAATATAAATATTAATAACACAAGAACAAAGTGTCTCATACTAAAATCTAGCATAAACTAAGTCTATGAACTAATTTTTAGTTATAATAATTTCTTAAGTATAAGTTTAGGAAGAAATAATGTTACACATTAGCTTTACTTACTAACTCACAGGCTAGATCGTAACCATAGTAGGGTACTAACTGTTGTTGGTACTTTATGATAAAAATCCATAGTGTCTGTCCATCTATCTGCTACACCTTCCCGGCCCGTCTTTTTAACCGATTTTGCTGAAATTTACAGAGGTAGTTTACATCCTGGGGAAGGACATAGGCTTTTATTTACTTATTCTATCCCAGAAAATTAAGGAGTTCCCGTGGAAATCAAAAAATCTTAATCCACGCGGACGAAGTCGCGGGCATCATCTAGTATATATATACATAGTAGTGAGAACTCTGCCCGTCTTTTTACTCTGTACTAAATGAATTTTGTAATCGGCCCACGTAGATGCCCTAGCAACAGTTGAAGGCAAATAAATTTCGCGATTTGCGGTTGGAAACCTTCCAGAGTGGTGTTGTACACTTGGTTGTGTACCGACTGGCCTGGTAAGCTGTTACTGTGATACCACGATATGACTTTGCTAGGGTATAAAATACCATACATGGTGTTCTTACAGTGCCTTCACAAAACATATACAATAATAATATAGTCTTGGTTAGACAGAAAATAAATCTTTATAAGCAAATAGGTGATACTTACAATCGATACACTAGAAACCGCCATAAGCTAATAACAACGTCGTATCGTATGCGCAAGGTGCAGAAATCCTTCGTGGGGTCGAGTGTACGCTATCATAATATGGTTCCCAAAGAGTTTCTGGATTTGCCATTACATAGATTTATGGACTGTGTTAAACAGCATTTTTTAAGTCGATGTTATTCCTACACTATCGATGATTTTATTAATGACAAAGTTGCATGGAAGCAACCGGCCTCGCATCCAGTGACCCACAAGTCAGTGTAATACTTGTAACGTATGTGTTGTGTTGTCTACTTATTGTAACCTTTTCTTTTAAAGAAAAGAGCAACTGCTGAGTTTCTTGCCGGCTCTTCTCAGTAGAAATACCTTTCCGAACCGGAGGTAGAGTCAACGTTTCATAAGTGACACAAGTTGTCCTACATGAAATAAGTAATTCATTTATCATTTATCATATTATTTTTAATGGCGACACTTCGATCTATATTGTGCACTACATACAATATTTGCTGGTTAAAGTGACGAAATGATACTATGAAAGTTTTGGAACATCTCCCTTGGGATATATTTGTCTGGAGCCTCGCAAGCCAAAATGGTTGGGGATCCTGTACGTGCCTAACATTGATTGACTGAGGAATTTATTATGATAAGAATATATGATATTTTCATAAATTGGGATATTCAATATGTCAAAAATATATATATTACTAGCTGATGCCTGCGACTCCGTCTGCGTAGATTGAGGTGTTTTAGGGGTATGAAAAAAAGTTAGATAGATAGTAGCCAATTCTCAGACCTACTGAATATGCATATAAAATTTCATAAAAATCGGTCAAGCCGTTTCGAAGGAGTATGGTAACTTACATTGTGACACGAGAATTTCATATATAAGATTACTTAGCGAATATTTAATTTATAGGACCAGCTCAAAGAATTTCCCTGTTAATTTTGTGTTTGACAACTATTAAATTATCGATTATAGTAAAAAGTGCGTTGTCTTTTAATTACGTCAAAAGTAATTATTTCATACTAAATCCCTTACCAAGCAAGCGTTTTAACGTTTGCAAAAAAGTTGCTGATTTAACTAGTTGTCAAATACCCATTTTAAAGTTTCTATCCTAAATATACGTTATGAAGATATTTTACAATATATTTTTACAACGGTGAAAAGCGCAATTTCCCATAAATGTTGAAAATAAGGAATTTTCGTCCTGTTTCACTTAACAAAATAGTTTTACCGATCGAAACATTACCTGTTTGGAAAAAGTAGCCATTTTACTAACTGTTGTCAAATATCCAATTTGTAGTAGCGGCATAGAATAAATTTTGTCCGTGCCCGTAACATAAAACAAACCTAGGCAATAAAACAACGTGGTAAACCAATAAATCAAACTTCGCGCCCACAATAATTGTCAGAGATAATAAAACGTATTACGTGGCAGTCGGCAAAAACTAATATTAGTACAACGGGCACACGCAGATAATGCTGTTAATAAACGAAGCCAGCTATTGTTCGGATGAATTCTGAATAATAGCTTCATCCCACTGACCTTAATTGGACCTACTTACAAAAACGGAATCAACCCACACAATGACAGTTTTGAGAAGAAGGTTGATAGAAGGTGCATTTTAAAAGCTTTCTATATTCTTATCTCATTTTTGGCATGTGTGTGGATTGGTTCTTGTTTGCATAAGTAGGTCCATTATTATTACAAGCTGGACTGGCTATAGACAATGTCATAATGAAGCATTTTGACTGTATTTAGACATATTGACGCTAGCAGATATTAGTTAGCCTGTAGGATATTAGGCTGGCTGGATATTGGAGTAGCGGTCGGGTACGTTAGTTTCTTATCAGTCGTTCAACGGGGCTGTCCAGACAAAGCAACGTTGTTCACTCAATGCTAAATTGTTAGCACGCATTTTTAGTATGCACTTAGAACTATAATGTTTCGTAACTCTACATCTGTACACTATAGTTTGAGGCATATATAGTAAGATACCGGTGGATAGCCGGGTTAAAATGAAAATGAAATGATTTATTTCACGTAGGACAACTTCATATTTTCTGTCACATTTGATAAGTTGCAAAAATCTACCACCTGTTCGGAAAGATAAAAGAACAGTCAAATTACATTTCTTATTTATCAAAGTTCCTATAAGACCAGCCCTTATTAGTTCTGATTCAAAGTTGTTTCTGTACTTTACAAAATTGTATAGCACAGTCTGACCAGCGTACGTGTATTAATAGAGGCCAGTGATACCGAACAATACCTACATGCCCATTGTAAAGATTATTTATGTTTCCACTACGGTCGGTCACGATGCTGGCTCTCGCAATAACGGTGCTATCATTAATTTGAATTGAATTATGAACTTCGCTAA
This sequence comes from Erebia palarica, assembly GCA_964035005.1. Taxonomy (NCBI): domain Eukaryota; kingdom Metazoa; phylum Arthropoda; class Insecta; order Lepidoptera; family Nymphalidae; genus Erebia; species Erebia palarica. Next base: position 19,966,111 of record OZ035989.1, read on the forward strand.
CTTACCTCACGGTTTAATTTCGAGCGCAATGTTTCAGCTTCCTCTACCTGCATTTGCATTGTTAGTGGGACTGTGGGCGGTCGTTTTTGAGGTCCTACTTTATGATATCGTTTCATATTCCGTTTGCATTCCGCTGCTGGGGGTAGGTAGCTGTCGGGATTCCACTACGAGGTCCAATTGCTAAGTAAATTAAAACTCGTGCAACGTACCAGTCAGTTTATTCCAAAATTTCATCGTCATTCAATTATTGGAGCTGGAAAATGCTAAAGGTTGGACAGGACAAAATGCCTTTGTGAAATGTCCGCGTTGAAGGAGAACTACGTTTGTCCTGTCACACTATAGTATGTGTCAATCCATAACATAGTGAGTTATGCCGAAATTGATCCGCCAGTTTTGTTTTATGTCGCTAATTAGTGAGTTTTACAGTCAGCTTATGAACAGTCATGGCTTTCAGTAGATAAATCAAATTATGAAAAATGAGAATTTCATGTCTCGAAATTCAAAGTGTAACCATATTGGACCGTCTAAATTACCCTCAAAAAATCAAGGAAAAATCGCTTTAATGTGCATATCCAATCAAAATAGTTACGTTACTCCTATAATAATTTTGGATTCTCTGTAATTATTTCAAATCCAAATTACTCAAGAAAGAGCAAAGAAGTAACAGAAAATGAGACAAAATAGTCTTTAAAAACACAATAACACTAAACAAACCAAAGAATTGTGCAGAATGGTGCAAAGTTGATCTTACTGCTTGAGCAATAGATAGACATCTAAATCGTTAAGTCGCTTCAAGATGTCTCGATCCTCCCGCCTCGCGGTCGACTTACCCCTTTATACAGAATTTCCCCCGAAACTTAGTTCACTTACTGAAATTAATTAAGTGGACCCGCCATTGCGACGAACTATTTAATTTTCCCGTCTCGTTTCACACCCTTTACCAGCTTTGTTTTCAGGCTTTTGGTCTTTAAAGTTTCGGCCTTATTATTAAGGCAATAGATAAGCATCCAGTAAAATCGTTAAGTCGCTTCAATGTCTCAATCTTGTCTCGATCCTCCGCGGTTATAATTATCCCTTTGAACTAAATTTCCCCCAAAACTAAGTTTGCTTACTAAAATTAACTTAGTGGACCCGCCATTGCGGTGAACAATTTAATTTTCCCGTCTCGTTTCGCGCGCTTTACCAGCTTTGTTCCCTGGCTTTTGGTTTTTAGATTTTCGTAGTCAAACAAGGTATCCTTGGCTTCATCCAGTCCATCTATGTCAGAGCCAAAGTGTCAAATAATCTAAAATAGCTGTAAATAATAAGTAAATAATAACTGCAGTCCTCTTTTTTATATTACAGAACATCATTAATTGCAGATCTTTTCACAATAAAATCTAGTTAACGCTACGAAGAGGTGTTTTTTTTTTTTTTAAATCAGTCTTCCTCCTGATTATGAAATCGAGTGATCATTATCATCATCATCCTCAATCGATAGATGTCCACAGTTGGAAAAAGGCCTCTTGCAAGGATTTCCACACGCTGCGGTTTTGCGCCGCCTGGTACCAGCGGCTCCCTGCGACTCGCCTGATGTCGTTCGTCCAGCGAGTAGGGGGGTCTGCCAACGCTGCGCTTTCCAGTGCGTGGTCGCCACTCCAGCAGTTTGTATAACGTGATCGAATGATACCTTGTAGAAATAATCATTAGGGTTACTTTGTTGCTGTTGTACAGGTGATGATAATTATCGGCTTATTAGTGAAAGGGCATGGCGCACACAAAAACTTGAGCGCAAAATATACATAATATATGGCTAGGGAACTCTACTTTAAGCGTATGACACGCACTTGACCAGTTCTTAGAAATGTTTCACTCAAACTTCATATAAAAAACTACACGAGGCTCCCGACGTGTTGGATAGAGTAATATTAAAATTGTTTCGTTTCTTGCAAGCTCCATCTAGTCTGGTTTCATGAAATTAAAGTTAAAAATATGCCGCGTCTGTTACAATTTTATAAGAGTAATAAATTATTTTTCTTTTTAAACAGGTTTAAGTCATGTTCATAAAAACTATGTATTCATAAAAGAAAAGTGACTTGTCTCGTATTAGCAAGGCTGTCCCGACTAGTCTAGCCTAGTTGTTATCGTATCGAATTCTATTTCGATACGATAACAACAAAATAGTCAAACGGGTTAGAGTCATTTGAAGCTCACGAGACTCTTTTTAAACTTGATTCCAATGCCCTTACTTCCTTCGACTTCCGGTTTTCCCTCAGTTTATAATAATAGTGTCTTCAAATCATGAGTAAATAGGGATTTCTAATCAAGCGCGCTCATTTCGCTGTATCACTACTTACCAGCAAGTCTGATTGCAGCTTACTTAGTTTTTTTTTATAGACTAGTGCTTACTTATTTATATAAAAAACCAAATTAAGTTATTGATAAAAAATAGTAGCTTCACTCAACTGTCTGTGGATCTAAGCTTAAGAATAAATTTATCGCCAAATCACTATTCATACTATCAATATTTAGGGTAAAGCTTGTTAGATAAAAATACATAGAGAAGAAGAATTTTAAATTTAAAACGCGAACTTATTTATTTGTAAGGCTTCTCTCATTAAGCGTCCAGTTGCAGACCCTTGGTCGGTGCAACCGCCATTAGCGGATTTAACAGGTCTGTGACGGGTCACGCGGGTGGTCTCAAATTTCCCGAAATTTCGCGGCCCGTGCAAATATAAATATTTATATCTCGTATTACTTGTACGGGTTACGTAAACACAGTACGTCATTCAAATAGTTACGAAATAAATCAATAGATTAAAGTTAATAAAGTTATCGCTCTTCTTTATGGTTTACAAAAAAAAAATAACAAAAAATGACCCTCCATTTAAAAATAAAAACTAAGAAAAATAAACAATGTAACCAGTATCTTTGTTTTAAATCCATGCTTCACTCTATGATTAGTCATTTCAGAGTAAAACAACGAGCAAGAAACTTCTTTTCCATTTTTCTCACTCTAGAACAAAAACCAAAAATAAAATAAGGGTATCAAATTACAGATCGTGTCCTGCTCGCACGAAACTTCTACCCATAAATGTCATTGAGTAGGGCCTCCAAAAAATTCCTACTGTTTCTTTGTTTATCCCTTTGTATTATACTTTGAAGAAAAAAACCCCCGATATCTGCGACAACGCATTCCGCCATACCGCGACGCCAGCCGTTTGCCGGCCGACTGACCGTTTTGTCCAAAAACATACAGAGCCATCTCCCGGCTCCTCGCCACATGAGCGGTAAGGAATGCTAATAAAAAGACCGTTAAACTCAGAGTAAGATCGTTCTGTGTAAAAACAAGTATATCTTCTTCTTATATTATAAATGCGAAAGTTTGGATGGGTGGATGGATGAATGTATGGATTAATGGATGTTTGTAACTCAACCACGCCAGAACGGCTGAACGGATCTGCATGAAATTTGGCACAGAGATTGATTTTAGTCTGGATTTGCACGTATAGGCTGCTTTTTATCCCGGAAAATTGAGGAGTTCCCGCAGGAACCAAAAACTCACTCCACACGGACAAAGTCGCAGGCATCAGCTAGAACCTGAGTAAATACTTTACGAAGCATCTTGTGTAGGTATTATTTCTATGGACAACCTGCCAGCGTATTCTAAGGCGATATAATAAGAAACTATATATTTTGAATGTTACTACTGAAATAACGAGTAACAAGATTCCTTTTCAGCTTAGAAGTAAAACGATACCCTCTCTATTTCCATGAAAAGCGATCCGTAAGTCAATTCTGTTTATTGAATTCAAATCACATCGGACCACGGGCGAAAACTTTGCATTCAAGGTGCGGTTTCTCAAGAGAATTCCATTAAACCTTGTGGCTACATTCTCTTGAGGCTATCGCTTTACACGTAGTGTCGTCGTTATTTCGATACTTTTGTAGCGAAGCTCTTACTTTGTTTCAGGTCACAGTCCTCTTAAACAATAGAGTCGACTGAGGGACTTAAGTCTCTTTAAAGGATTTTGATGACAATAATGATAAATTATCATCATTGATAATAATAACATATTGAATAGAAGCAGACGTTACTTTGGGGAAGTCCATGTTAGTGAATAAACTAGAAGTTTATTATTATTATTATTGTATTCTTTATTGCACACAAGAAATAAATAGAAACATATAATTACAAAAAGAGAAGCTTAAGCAATCTCTCCCAGACAACCTTTGGTGATTGGATTGGCGAAATCACGGGTTGCGTGGCAAGCAATTTAGTTTTCTAGAATAAGATAGACTACATAAACACTACATACTAATAATACACATATAAATATCTACCACAAATAACTATTTATACATATCATATTATATACTACATTCTACTCCATTACATAGTTACAGAGTAGTTTTTCAGACAACGTTTGAAGATATGTAGGGATTTTGCCTGACGTATGTCAGTGGGGAGACCATTCCAGAACCTGACACAATTCCTCGTGAAAGAGTTATCATAGAATTTCGTGCGGCTGGACGGCATCTTTAGCTTATTGCCGGTGCAGGAACGAAGAAAAAACTGGCTATCCTTACCGAGGTAGCTAAAACGTTCTTCCAAGTAAGCCGGTGTTTGGGGGTAGAACAGGACACGGTATAGAAGGGTCAATGCATGCATGTCCCTGCGCCTTCTGATTGGCAACCACCCAAGCTTAGCACGGTACTCAGAAATGTGGTCGTATTTCCGCAGGCCAAAAATGAAGCGGATTACCATATTTTGAAGTCTCTCAAGCTTATAGAGAAGTTCTTGCGACAGATCTGGATAACAAGAGTCAGCGTAGTCTAACAATGGCAACAAGAGTGTATTGGCTAAGGTAATCTTGGTTCTGATCGGCAAGAGATTCTTCCACCGCTTTAGGTAGCCGATAGTGGCGAAGATTCTTCGCTCCACCTCTCCTACCTGCGGTCCCCAACAAAAGGATTTATCAATAATTAGGCCAAGATTTTTAACTTTATTACTGAGTGGCAATGCTATCCCATCAAAATAAACATCGGGTAGGTTATCTAGTTTACAGAGTAATTTGGGATTGCCAACGACGATAACTTGTGATTTATTAGGGTTCACTGAAAGACCATAGGATTTACACCACTCGCAAATTTTGGCCTAATCGGAATTAAGGGGGCTAATGGTAGTAGATATACGGTCAGCAGTATCAGAGTTTAATTCGCTTTAATCCGCTACAGTAGACAAATCTGTGTGGTACAGTGCGTGTCTTTCACCTGCAGCATGCGACACCCACCACCCAGCAATTTGCACAGGCACAACACCACACCACACAAATCCTCCAAATCACTCTCAACGTACGTTGTACAGATTTGTGTGGTGTGGTGTGGTGCCTGTGCAAATTGCTGGGTGGTGGGTGTCGCATGCTGCAGGTGAAAGACACGCACTGTACCACACAGATTTGTCTACTGTAGCGGATTATAGCGAATTAAACTTCTAGTTCATTCACAATGATAATTTATTTTGCCCAATAGTGGGTAACATCAGTTACCACGCTCGACTATTCCATGCTCGACTAGTTTTGCGCAAAATACAAAATTTCTAATGAGTCTTAGATATTCTATATTAGAATACTTTCTAATTTAGGAGTGCTTAGTAACTTAAATTTATTACTCTACTAAAACTGAATGATTATCCCGACCAAGTAGCGATTAAAAGTAATTTCACTATCCATTGCCTAGCTCAGGTAGGCTAGCAATGTTTCATCATATACTTTTCATCTCTACTATCCCATCTGATGGTAAGTGATGATGAAGTCTAGGTTGGTAGCGGGCTAACCTGTTCTGGTTATGGCAGTTATATTAAACCCATACCCCTTATCGGTTTCTGCACGGTATTGCTAAATCGCTCGGAGGCACGTCTTTGCCGGTAGGAACTAGCCACGGCCGAAACCTCCCACGAGGCCAGACCAGAGAAAATTCAGAAATTGTATATGCCCAAACTGAAAAATTGAACGCGGGACCTCTCACGTTAAGACAACAGCGCTCAACACTGCGCCAGGGAGGTCGTCAAAATAAAATAAGGACATGATTTAATTACTCTAAAAGTGTAGTTCTAAAGTCATGAAGCTTCACTTTATTACCGTATAAACTTGAACCATATAATAATCCCCAACTCCGGTCAATTGATAGTTCCATCAATCTATGCTTTAGGGTATGCTCAGACGGTGGACATTAACCGCGCGTTTAAATCGAGCATACGCAATCAGCCAACTTAATAGAAGTTGGTGTGGCTTTATTGAAATATCATTGACTAATCAATTATTGTGGCACTGTGTGATAAACAAATTTATTTTCAGAGTCACACCTGACCATGTCAATAATTCAGTTCACTAATCTAATCTAATCTAATCTAATATTTAAATATAATCGTTAAGGGATCAACGCACAGCCTAAACCGCTGGGGTTAGAAACTTGAAATTTTGACAGTAGGTTCCTTTTGTGACGTAGGCGCTCACTAAGGAAGGATTTTTCAAAATTCCACCCCTAAGGAGGAGAAATAGGGGTTGGAAGTTTGTATGAAAGTCCGTCATTTCTCAAGTTATATCCATGAAACTTGGTATACGAGCTGAAAATTAATAAATACATGTTTCACAGTTTTAAAAAATTCTAACCCCGAAGGGTTGAAATAGGGGATGAGAGTTTGCATGAAAGTCCTTCATTTCTCAAGATATTCTCAAGTTATATAAACGAAACTTGGTATTTCGGCATTACATAAAAATTAAAGAATTACGTCTGTCGCAGTTTTTCAAAATTCAACCCCTAAAGTGGTAAAATAGGGGATGAATTTTTTTATGACAGCTACAGCTATGAAACTTGGTATATGAGCTGCGAGTTACAACTCAAGAAATACGTATTTCACAGTTTTTGAAAATTCGACCCCCAAAGGGGTGAAATAGGGGATGAAAGTTGGTATGAAATGCCTCCATTTCTCACAATATTTTACAAGTTATATCAACGAAACTTGGTATTTTGGCTAACGGTAAAAAATAAAGAAGTAAGTGTGTCACAGTTTTTCAAAATTTTACCCCCGAAGGGTTAAACTAGGGGTTGCAATTTTATACGAATGTATTTCATTTCTCAAGATATTGCTCAAGTTACATCTACGAAGCTTAGTGTTTCGGTTGTTGGTAAAAAATTAAGAAATACGTATGTCACAATTTTTCAAAATTCAACCCGCAAAAGGGTAAAATAGGGGTTGAAAGTTTGTATATGAAAGTCCTTCATTTCTCAAAATATTGCTCAAGTGATATCAACAAAGCTTAGTGTTTTGACTTTCGGTAAAACATAAAGAAGTACGTGTCTCACAGTTCTTCAAAATTCAACTCCAAAAAGGGTATAATAGGGGTTGAAAGTTTGTAAGAAAGTCTGTCATTAATTTTTTAAGTTAGAGCCATTAACTAGGTATTTTGTGGTAACTTGGTTGGGTTTTTTGGAATTTTGGTTTGAAATGGAGAAAAATACCTGATTCACATTTTTTTGTAAATTTTATCCCCAAGGACGTGTAATAGATAGTTAGTCCTCCAATCACGCCGCAACTGATTAACATAATGTTTTGTATAGGTATAGTTGAGGATCTGGACAGTGGCATAGGCTTCATCCCGGAAAATAATGAAGTGCTGTGGGAATTGAAAAAAAACTTTCCACACGAACGAGTGACGCTCAATCACACCTGAACGGCTGAACGGATTGATTTGATGAAATTTAGCACAGAGGTAGATGGTAGTCTGAAATAACACGTAGACTTCTTTTTATCCCTAAAAATTTAAGAAGTCCCGCGGAATCCAAAAAAAACTCATATTAATGTTTGTTACTCAATCACGCCATTACGGCTAAATGGACCTAGATAAACTTTGCACAGAGATAAATTATAGTCTGCAATAGCCAATAACACATAGGCTACTTTCTATCCCGTATAATTAAAAGCAATTCAATCCACGCGGACGAAGTCGCGGGCATCAGCTAGTGTTTCACAAAAATCGTTTAGTAAATGATTATTTCACAAAAACGTTCCAAAAACTACTCAGGTGACAAACAAAGTATTCAGCAAAAATATCATTTTACAAAAGATCATTTGACAAATATTCAATTGGCAAATGTTTTCCTTTGCAAAATAGCTAAATTGTAGCGTGTCTCATTTTAACAAAATCCAAGGATCCAAGCGCGACTCGATGTAAGACAATAGCCCACGCGCTTTCTAAATTAAACAATCTTCGCCGCGCGCCCAACGTATTTGTATACGTTGAACAAGGGACCTAGAGCAGCCCATGCTAAAACAATAGTTCGCGCACTTTTTAAATCTTTCGTCTGACACACACATATCAGCCACCCGCTTTAGCGGGGGAAGAACCCGGAAAAACACCCCAAAATTGCACGAAGTTGGTTTTTTTCTATCGATGAAAGATGCCCACCTAGCGACGGCCGCCTGGCCACGCTAACGTCACGAGCAAAGGAATGTTTCCCCTTCCCAACAATCACGCCAGATTAACTGTATAAAAGCGGCTAGCATCCTTTTAGAGACACATGTCCGACCGCTGACAACCGGAGAGAACTCTGGAGAGCCCAGAGGGAAGTAAAGGCTCGCCTTGCTGAACTCCGCGACGAACAATGGGACAGGAAGCTGAGCGAGCTCTCGCCATTGCATGTAGTGTACTACAGGTTGGCTAGGGCTCTCAAAGCCGACCCTGTCTCGGCTACCCCTCCGCTTATACGTCCCAACCAGCCGTCCGCTTTTGAAGATGTCGATAAGGCCGAGTTATTAGCTGATAGCCTCGAAGCCCAATGCTCTCCAAGCATAATCTCCCTTGATAGATCCCACGTAGAGCTAGTCGATAACGAACTAGCTACCCTCTTCTCCTCCTCCCCCTTTCCTGAAAAGGAATCTCTCCCTTCCACAACTTGCGGCGAAGTCCGAGGAATTATCAAAGAGTTACACACTAAGAAAGCTCCAGGTCCCGATTCAATTAATATTAAAACATTAAAATTAAAAAGATAATAAACCTCCTAGTTGTCATATTTAATACCCTTATGGCCAGGTGCTCCTTCTCCGATAGGTGGTAGGAAGCAACAGTGATAGGCATCCCTAAACCGGGAAAACCCCGTAACCTACCAACAAGCTACCGTCCTATAAGTCCACGCAACACGCTTGGAAAGGTGTATGAGAGAATTATCCTCAACCAGCTTCAGTCCGCCGTCGAAGGGAAGAAGCTCCTCAACGACGAGCAATTCGCCTTTCGGGCCAGATACTCTAGTACTACTCCTACTCTTCATCAAGCGCAACGCTTCACAGAACATATCTACACAGGTTTCATTCGCCTCTCCAGAGGCATCCCAACCGGAGTCCTCTTCTTTGACGTTGCAAAAGCATTCGATAGGGTTTGGCACGCCGGCTTAATCTACAAGCTTCACCATCTTGGCTTACCGATAAGACTCTTACGTCTGCTACGAGAATTCCTCACAAATCGCACCTTCCGCTATCAGATAGACGGAACCCTTTCTTCCCCCAGACCGATCCGTGCTGGCGTCCCACAGGGCTCAGTACTTTCCCCCCTTCTTTACTTGCTGTTTACCAGCGATATCCCCGCGTCCCCTTATGTAAGCACGGCCCAGTACGCGGATGATACCGCCCTATATCTTCCTTCCTTCCTTCCGCCCTTCGCCAAACCACCTTTATAAGATTCCGTCTTCAAGCGGCAGTCTGTAGTTTAGGTGACTGGTTCCGCCGTTGGAGAATCGAGGTCAATCCCGAAAAGAGCGCCGCTATGCTCTTCTATCCCTCCTTTCGCAGGAAGAGTCTATACCTCCCTGAAATCACCTTGTACGGTCGCCCCATCCCCTGGCAAAAGAATGCCAAATACTTAGGTGTAACCTTTGATAGTATACTCAGCTTTAACGCCCACATACGCCGCGTCCGTAACAAGGCCAGTTATGTTTTATTCCGTCTATATCCCATAATTTGCAGCAAAAGCAAAATATCCCTGCGACACAGTCACGCTTTATAAAACGTGCATCTGCCCTATAATGTCCTACGCGTGCGTCTTATTCCCACACCTCCCTCACTCTCGATTTAATAGTCTCCAGGTCCTCCAAAACAAGTTCATGCGTATGACCACGCGTCGATCTCCATAGAGATCTCGAACTCCGCACCATAGCCCAATATTTCAAGCAGCTCTCCAAAAATTATTCTGAGAAGGCAGTTAGACATCCCAACCCTTTTGTAGTTCAGACTGCATCTTACACCCAAAATGACCCACTAGACAAAAGACGTCCCAAACACGTCCTTAACGACCCCGACGACCAAATCACTACCGACAATGCACCCTCCTTAAGGCTACACACAAACACCTATCAAACACAGCGTCATCGCCGGCGAAGACGAGGACCCCGATATCTTACGTCAACCGGACGTGTTCTTAACCCATGGCCTCGGGGGCGTGTGGACTATCTATTTATTTCATTTATTTCATTTATTTATTTCATTTATTTCATTTAAGGGCTCTTTTCTCGGTGACGCCTAGTGCTCGCCCATCCCCCGGTGACGCTATAACAGCCAGTAGGGCTTATGCAGCATACTCAATCTGAAAAAAATTATTTAGAGACACACTTACAGTACGCAGCTCCCATGGCTAGCACACCTTGAGAGGCCGTCTACCGGCTATCAAAGGACAGCAGCTCTGGAAGCTAAACACTGGAGGAACGGGCTTGAAAGTGCTAGCACACCTTGAAAGGCCGTCTACCGGCCATCAAAGGACAGCAGCATCACGCATCCCAAATAACTTCGCGCCATTGCGGATAAAAGTGAAAGTTACCACCCCACTTTCAGTGAAAGTACAACCCATAAGACTCTTTGGACTGAAAGTGAAAGTGAAAACAATAAGACTTTTAAGTGAAAGTGAAGCCTAGTCGTCTTATTTGCGTAATTTATGTAACTTCTACCGATATAACTTCTATGTATGCAATGTAAACTCTTCATGTAAATCCACCCATCCACCCATCCATCCATCTTCCTGTTTGCTTCCTGAAACCGAGTGTTTCCATCTGTCACGCCTGGCGCTGCACCAGCTCTACCTAAGTAGGAAAGAGAACTCTTTACAAAATTTAATATTTCACCAAACAATGTTTTGTCAAAATCGCGATTTTATAAAATGTCGGTACATTTTACAAACTTTAGTGCTTCTAAAAATACATTTTTTTAACTTAAGTTAGGTATCGATATAACCAATAGAATATAGATAGACCCGATAGAACTTGAAAGTCTAAAGATAGTCTGAAAAAAATGTGTCAAAAATAATTTATAGAACCAGTTGTTTGTATGAAGATGAATTTTTGATTCATAATTTTGCCCAACGTGTTTGTGAAATGAAAATTTGTCATTTGATTTTTTATGAAATGATAGGTCACCGAATTGTTCTGTAGGCAAAGTAGTAAGTAGTACGTCAAATGTGGGTAATTACTACTAACATAATGTATGTAGAATTTGATTGAATAACTTAACTATAGTGAAAAAGTCTCCAAGTTACCAATTTAAATAATCTCTTTTCAGCATAATAATAATCATTTTTTGTCACAAATAACTATTAAGGTAAAGTAATGAACATATGAAACATGGACAAGCATCAAAATAATAGGGGAGGGACAGGCAAAGCTAATGATGGCGTCACCCTCGCTGGTAACTGTCAGGTTCATTAGCGAACATATTTGAGGTAATAAAGCGTCATATTTGAATCTTATTTGAATTGAATCTGGGAAAAAAACTAATGTATGTGCTCTCGCCATAAAAATTGTCAGGTCTAGAGTGAGTGTTACATGTGAGTGCACAACCTAGCCGATGAGCTAATTTTCCAATTTTTTTTGGCGCAATGCTTTGTATCGTCGTCTTTTTCTTTCCTCATCAGCAGGAAAACGGTGTGCGCCTTTATTATCACATTTGAATGCACAACATTTAGGCATTCTAATGAATTAATCTAAGAAAATTAAACTATCACATAAAAAATATATGGAGTTTGACAAGTAAACAACACCAGCGACAATGGGACACTAGCGGGATAAATTGGCAGTGTCGCTCCCCATTAGATTAAATTACTTGTTCTATGGTAAACAGTAAACAAGCAGAAAAATGTGAGCCCCATGCACGTAAACCATACGTACTAAAATTCTACATCAATGCGTAAACCGGCTGGAGGCGTAGCGAACAGGCATTCTTACCACGTCCTCCTTAAAATAGATGCAAAATAAGCATGTCGTAGGTAACTAAGTCTACCCTTGTCTTCATCCTTGTTTTCTATTTGGCATGACGGTCATCAAAAATATCGGTCGGTTATTTGAGAAAAAAAAATCAAACTTACACATTTCGGATGAAAAACGTGCGTTTTGAGCATTACATCTGAAAGGTCTTTTTAGTGTGGTTAACTCCTCCGCTATTAAGTTCAACTTAGCCCTTTGATATTATATGGGAAAGGGAAATCGAATAGTTAATCTACCTTTCGTAATGGAGCATTATCGCCTATCCTTAGATATCCGATTTAATATTGTTCGACATGTCAGTAGAGTAGAGAGGTATTCCAAACTAGCTTTCCTATAGATTGTCATAATATTATGATGACCCTACTGTGGGAGTGGTTGCTACTGTGGAAGTTCCAGAGTTTGATTTACGGCGATGGCAATTTAAAAATTACTCTTGTCTAGTCTGGTGGCAGGCTTCAGCCTTAGTTAGTAGCACTCATAGATACTCTACTCAGTGGTTGTACAGAGGCCATACTGCCAACGCTTAAAGCGATATTGTTTCATTATTGTTGACTTTCGTGTTTTAGAATCCTTATTTTAGGAACGTAAAGGTGTGTGACATCAAACTGTTATTTTGAGTAATATTGCTTAAGTATTGCTTTAAGCGTTGGCAGTATGGCCCCTGTACGTTGCCGGCAAAGATGTACCGCGAAATAATTCAGCGTTACGATACGATCTCGCAAATAAATAAATTAGGTGACGGTACCATCATTTACCATTCATCTATGGCGAAAACACAGTTAGTTTCGAAATCCGTGTAAATATGAGTGACAGTTAGCTTTTGATTAGCTTATTAATATAATGATTAATATTATAAGTATTTAAATTGTAACTTTAAAAATTTATACCAATTGAAAATACCAACTTCCCTTTTAAATTTTAAAATGTATTTTAATAATTTTCTGAAATTAAATGTTATTATAAATAAAGAGCAGAAAATAAATAAAACGTTAAAATTACTGACAAATTTTAGCGTTCCGTTCTCGGAAACCTTATATTTTTTTTCCAATACCATCATATTATCTCTAGTTGAGTCCAGTTCAGTGGTAGTTGGTGCAGCTCCTCATAAAAGTGCGCAAGCGTTCTTTTTGTCCGTAGTGTCGAATTTAGTGAGAGAGAATTTAACGGCAACATTATGAGGAAACCATAATAATTTACAGCGGAACCCTGAGTTCGATAAAGCAACTTGCACTTTATCCGGTTTTTTTCATAAGCTTTCAATCTGTTTGGTATGGGATGAACGATATTCAACCAGCTTTTTTCGCACTCGCGACAACGAGAGATCTTATTCGGCTCTCGATGTATGACGCGTGAATTATTCATGGAATATTTTACTTCAGTTTGCGACTCGGAATCATGTATGTTTAAGGGAGCTGAGAATGAAGGTTCGATTTGTGAGAGCAAACTCACTTTTATGCAAAAAAATACTTTGTCATAGTATCGCAGATGACGAATAATCTCACATAAAGCCCGTCAAACTAATCTGACCCGGTGTCACCGTCGCTAATATGAAAAACAAAATCTATACAGTCATAAAAACTAGGTCCAATTTTGGCCACCGGGTCAGATAAGTTTGTGGGATAGTAATAATAATATCTCATTAACTTGGCAGGCAACTATTACCGGCTTCGGCTCCGGCAACGACGTGCCACTAAGCGAATTAACGTTCCAGTACGATGCCGCGGAGTTTAATGTAACTGCCATACCCTTGACAGGTTAGTCCGCTTATATTCTCCAAGACTCCAAGTATCATCACTTACCACCAGGTGAGATCAGAGTCAAGGGCTAACTTGTAGTGGATGTTCATATTTCGAAAATGTTCAATACGTCCCTTACTTTTGGTTTAATTTTACAGCAGGAAGCAATTTATATATATTTAAATATATATATATATTTAATTTTTATTATTAAAAGGTTCAATAGCGCGAAAAACTTCGTATACCTGCGAATTTTATCTTTAAAATTTAACGTTTACTGTGTTAAAGTTTTACTTTAAAGTAGCAACCTATACGCTGTACACTACTTTTCTTTTACAAATGGAAAACTTCTCTCAAAGCATGCCATATTTTTATTTGCTCTAACAAACTTTAACTTTAGTTTGTAACTTTTTAGCTCAGGTATGCGAAAATGTAAAGGACTGTGTACGAAGGAGTAAAAACTGTGTTAATAACTTTCTAAATGGATCTCTTGTGAGAATACTTAAGCTTACTTAAAATTTTATGCAATACTTTCTACGAGCGGAAAATTAATTTTTGTTCACTGGTTTGTGCTTGACTACGATAACATTTTATGGTACCTAAATAAGTGTTCCAGTTGAAAACTGGCGACTGACTTTAATATTTGAAAGTAATTTCTCTCTCGCTCTCTTGCCTAGTATTCTTTAAATTATAAATTTGTTTATAGATGGCTCTGCATTGTCAATTTTTAATTTGTGGCTCTAATATCTTAAAATATCACAGAAAAATGTAAAAATAATAATATTGTACGTCTATTGGTAGGTCCGAACTCATGGGATGCGAAGTCTTAGTTCGGGGCGAACCACTAGTATATATTACAAAAATTAAAATGTATAATCATAATCCGTTTGTATTGCCTAACTGTTTTATTTGAAACTAAAAATAAAATTAGAGCGGGGCAATACTAATACTAAAATTAAAGAGTGTTTGTTTCTTGGTATGTCCTTCAATCACGCCGCAACATAACAACGGATTAACGTGATTTTTTGCATGGGTATAGTTGAGGTCTTGAAAAAAGATATTGACAGCTTTTTTACTTTTACAAGTTTTATCCCGGAAAATGAAGGAGTTCCGGTGGGAATTAGAAAAACTTATTCCACGCGAACGAAGTCGCAGGCATCAGCTTGTATATAATATATTATCGGTAACTCCGGCTGAATCCTGAATGAAACAAAAACTTCTTTGATTCTAAGTCATAACTCTCTTCAGTGGAATTAGTGTTATATATTAGCCATGGATCAAAGTCATAAAATACACTCCAACTTTAGGGTCTAGATCCGGTATAAATTCTAACACGAAGGTCTGTTATGAGTGCCTCTGGGGAGTAATTTACTGACCCTTGGCCTTGTTGAGATCATGCTACGTCCTTAAAATTATGCAAAGCGTCAAAGTTCAATATAATATGGGGTCATAGGTTGATAATTTATTTGCCTAAGATTTAATTTAATTTATTTTAACTACCAACAGAATTACAAGTAGTAGGTATACAAAATGTTGAATGGCTTAGGCAATAGGTAACAAGCAATTCAATTTATAGGTAGTTACTCGTACATCATGCACATAGGAAAAGTCGGACATAACTGACACAAGTATACAGTGGGGAATGATTAATAAATTATTAAGATTACTGATATAAGACTGTAAAAATTAATGAAAATAACTATCAATAAATATATAACATTCATTTTAACTACTGTTTTAAAATATAACTGGATAAAAAGTAAAAAAAATTTGATGCTTAAAATTTATAATACAGGGTTGAGAAAAACAACAAAGGATCATCTGACAATATGATATTAGTGTCAAGTGATTTGAGTAGTTTGACTTTGAATTTCTGTAGTTCTCCACAAAACAAATCAATGGCCGCATCAGTCCTTATCAGCCTATAGATAATTTTTTGGGGAAATATTGCTTTTGATTTGTCTTGTGGCTCTTCAATTTGTTGGAGTAGGCCTACACGAAAGCAACTTTTCTCCAAAAAAATTATTGGATTCTAATTGAGGTAGGTAAATTATCTTACTAATATTATAAATGCGAAAGTTTGGATGAATGTATGGATGAATGGATGTGTGGATGTGTGGATGTGTGGATGTATGGATGTATGGATGTTTGTTACTCAATCACGCCCCAACGGCTTAACGGATCTGGCTGAAATTTTGCACAGATTATAGTCTGGAATAGCACAAAGGCTACTCTTTATCCCGGAAAATTAAGGAGTTCCCACAGGAACCAAAAAACCTCGATCCACGCAGACGAAGTCGCGGGCATTAGCTAGTAGGTAATAAGGTGAAAAGGGGGTAGAAGCGAAACGCTTCCAATTTCCGATTCGCCGCTAATAATGGAAATACGAAAGTGTGATTGCGTGTAGTGGAGTGTTGCTTTGTCTTCAATTAGACTGCAACAAAGTATTAAAAATACCACATTGATCTCGTTATTTTTTGCATACCTGTAGACTAAATAATTTAAAAAATTAAAAGGTTACCACGAATTTTTTTAAAGCAAAGTTTTCAAAATCCAAATCCAAAAAACATAAATCCAAACAGACAAAGACGCTGAGATAACTTTCTGATCTTGTAAAAGTTTACTAGAATAAATAAAAAAATAATTAATAAATATAAAATAAAAATATGTATACCTAAACTATCAATAAGCAATATGTGAATCTTTAAAAAAATAAATGTTAGGTACAATACATAAAAAAATATTGTAGTCGAATTATATTCTTAGCGAGGATTTATCATCAAACAAAATTTAATTTTTTATACCCAGCAGTTTCATCCGTATCTCGATAATAATTAGTTTATTATTCAGAAAATTTATCTCTTTCCTAGCGCACGCTATAGGGGCTTCGCCCCGAAGGGATTTTGAAAAATCCCACCTTATTTCTAGACCAAAATTTTGAAGGAAACTAAAACCTTTGAGCAAATTCTTTATTCAGATTTCTACATACGTGCAAGGGTTTGGGCTGTACTTTGACGAGATGTCAGTCAGTGAATCGTTGATTCGGGACTTTTATACGTAGAAAGATATCAGTTGAAAATAATATCTGGCAAGTGGCATTAACTCGCTTTTTTTTATCCACTACAAGTTAGGCCTTGACTATCACCTGATGTAAATGACGATGCAGTCTAAGATGGTGCCGGGCTAACCTGTTAGGGGTATGGCAGTTAATGTTAAACCCACACCCCTACTCGGTTTCTACACGGCATCGTACCGGAACGCTAAATCGCTTGGCGCCACGTCTTTACCGGTAACCAGCCACGGCCGAAGTCTCCCACCAGGCCAGACCAAGGAAAATTCAGAAATTATAAATTCCCTAATTGACCATGCCAGGGATCGAACCCTGGACCTTCGCACGTTAAGACAACAGCGCTCAACACTGAGCCACGGAGGTCGTCGCTTTTTGGACTTCAAAGTCGAGGATGCTTCTGGTACTTCGGCTTCAAACTTTTCCTTTACATAAAGACTTTTGATGCCAATACAGCTTGGAGCATGTTCTGAAATTCGCAATCGGAAAGTACGAGTAACATCAAAGGCTTTCCGCCTGTATCGGATATAAAGTTTATTATAACCAATACACTACGTTTTCCTTGTTTTCCTTTAGCACTTCAATGTATTAATTTTGTCTATTATTCGGTATCAAAGGCGTCATGAAATTCTCGAAAATAAGTTACTCTTAAGATCTTGAAAATAGGTAAAATTCTTGACGGCCACTAATTTAATTAATTAACTATCTCGTTGGTCTAGTGGTTAGCATGTTCGACTGCGACTGACGAGGTCCCGGGTTTGAGTCACGGGTCGTGCCATAACAAGTATTGGGTTTTTCTAACAAGAAATTCTCAGTAACGTTGCAAGAGCAACGTTGAACCAGGTCGGTAACTGGATGGACGACCGAATTGTGAAGTCCAAATTTAGCCTTTTCGTTTCCCCCGTGCCTCGGAAAGGACGTTAAGCCGTCGGTCCCGGTTATTATCACTAACATTTGATAACAATCGTTAATAACCTAAGAGGTGAAATAGTACTCGTAGACGAGTCGTATGAGGAAGGACCTGGGAGCTCACCGTTTATTTACCCAATAAAACCCTTGCTTATGTGATTAATGGAATGGGGTCACGACCCTCAGTAATGAGGAATACAACGCAGAGAGAGAGAGAAAACTATATTTATTCCTTAGGTATCTTTCGCAGGGGATGTAATACATTTGGTGCATGTTTGTTTTATTAACACAGCTTTATTTAACAACAGCACAATTCCGACGTTCACTAACGAACCAACAGTTGTGGTTCAGCTGTTTGTACAGCGATCTCTGAAATGATTCCCGCTGCAAAAATAGTAATAATGCAAGTAAAAGTGTAAACATACTTAATCTATACCCATCTAGACTTCCATACTAATATTATAAATGCGAAAGTGTGTTTGTCTGTCTGCTACGCTTTCACGGCGCATTTGTTTATAGTTTTAAGTTTTTACTTCTGTCGACAGTTCTCATGACTGTTTTGTGTTTCTTTTTTATTATGAAGGCAGAACTTGGCTGTTGCAGCCAAGTTCATCAGTTTCCGGTGATTCCGTAGGTAGGCCTTCACAGTTCAGCACTAGATTCACCACCGGTAAGTTTAACCAATATTTTCGAAAAGCACGGTAATATTATATCGCATTCTGAAAACATTCAAGTATAACGCAAATGATAACAGCCTATGGTGCAATTGGAAAATGATTTACAAAAGTTTAATTTTCTCGAAAATTTTGTTAAATCATGTCGGGGCCTCTAGTAAAAAGGACATTAAGTCGAGTTATATCCTGTTTACCTGACTGCAGAACACACAGGGTTATGTTCATCAGTCTATATATGTTTGTATGTTCCTTGCAGGACAGCTACAGCCTAAACGCCTGGACTGATTTTGATAATACATTTATTATATCATTGTTATCTGCCTATTCTGTTACATGTTCTAAAATAATACGTAAGGCCTAAGTAGTAAACTATAATAAACAGACCCTTATTTTCAGGTTTCAGTTTTGCATAAATTTGAACAGTACCTAAAGTGAGTTACGGTTCTCTCCAGGGAGTGATTTATTGACCCGTAAGTTAGTTCGCATATCCTACCGAAGCGTCAAACTTCGATCACACGGGTGATTGTTTCCAAGGTGAAAATTTCAGGCTAAATTTATGTAAGTATTACAGCTTACTATTAATAAGTAGAAACACTCGATAACTATTTCAATCATACTTTATTACCAATTGTTAGAGAACAATCCAGAAGTAGGTATTAATAAAACACTTTTAATATATTTGTACTCCAACCACGAGAGATTTAATGTAATTAGTTAATTTATAAAACTTAGTTAAGCAATACTACAGTATCAAATCATTTTACCAGGCTGCAGTTGCTACCGCAGGCTCGTAAACAAGGTAACGATCTAAACACCGAAGGTATTCAATAATCGTTTGAGTCTCGGTGGAGACTGCCTACCGATGGTAAAACATTCGTATTTATACAAGTTATTCCAATATGGCGTCAGGAACGAACTGACGAGTGAAATACAATCGAATGAGTCAAATATCAGTACAATCGAACCTTCATCAATAAATAAATTAACAATCTTTTAACTTTTGTAACAATTCATTCCAACTTTAAACGCAAAGCTGACAGTTCGGCCGTCCTGAGAACAACACGTCCTCGTGTTTATGTCATATCACGGGCGTTTATGCCCCAAATCATATAAATCATGATCAGAGTTTTTGCCTGGGGCGTTCTTGCCCATAATTACTAATAATAATTACATGTAACACACTAATCAAACTGCTGAACTTCCAGTCTTATCAAACATACATAAACTATTCTCAAGAAATTGTAAATTGATACAACTAACCTCATTCGTTGTACTTTTCAAAATCTGACACACTTTATGAACTTTTAGCAAAAACATATTTAAAACATCTAAGGTTACAGCCACTAATCTCAAAAACTTATCATCACGTATAATATGAATACTTTCACAACTGCGAATCTACCACTGGTTCGGAATGCCACGTCCTAGCGAGAAGAACCAGCAAGAAACTCGGTGGCGTCTAACATCGAAAATAATTTTGACACAGCTAGTGTTGACGCCGCAACCGTTGAACAACGAAGGCACCGTTGCTCGGAAAAATACAAAATGGCGGTCGTCAACATCGTTGTTCAATCAAATAATAAATATGACAATTCGTTAATAAAGTAAATTGTGTTAGGCACGTAATATTATTATCAGATATCCGCTAACAGATTCGGCCATCCGTTATTAAATGTGTCCTCACATCCATGTAACGTTTTAAATTATTTTTCATAAAAACAAGAAAAATATGTGATGACAATTACAGCAACACAGGACACCTTTGTCCCATAAATGTAACGATAATAATAATATAAAACTATTAGTTTTATTCACTTCTGTACTTTTGAGACACCTTTGTCATCTAAGCTAGGACACTTTTGTCCAACAGAAATAAACAAAACCAATAATTCAGGACACCTTTGTCCAACATACAAATAAATCTACTCTTTTGAAACGTATGGAAATATATAACACTGTACTTGAGTACCTTTATTATGAAATTATGACATTTTTATTATGAAGTTACGACACTAATTTCTAAATAACAAATTTTAATGACATATCAATATAAAGGACATTGTTCCGTCCCCATACAAAGTTTGCCTAAGAACCAACAGTCTTTAACATTCATTACTGGGTTCAAATAAATACCTTTTTATACTTGAGAGCAGATTAAAACAACGGACGCTTGCTAAAAAGTGACTTATTACCAAAAATATTTTCAATCTTGAGGTTATTTCAATTTTCACAATCAATCTGCTTGGACAAATAAATACCATCTTTATCCAATTGTAATAGAGCTGTAAACAGTATGTAAATAAGAAAAGATTCGCCGTAGTTCATCAAAAACATTACAGATGGCGTTAGATATATAAAATTATTGTACTTTCAATAGATGGCGTTGTGAGATTCAGAATACTAGCTTTTATCTTGTTGTTTTATCTTGTTTTAAGCTGCTTGTTTCTTACGATAGGGATCTAGCGCTCAAGCGGTGGTATTGCATATTATTTTAACCTGTAAGATATTGATCTGTGGTTAATAATCGAGAAACGGAAACGTGTAGTAATCAATTTAATACCCATTTATTTATTTTGTAATTAATTTGAAGTGTCCGTTGAATTATAATATTTGAAATTAAGGTTATAAAATAAGCTAAGAATTACTGTATATTTCAAACACGTGTTGATTCTTAGGCGAATTTGGTCAATGTCCTTTGTATTAAATTGTTTTGTACAATATTGATCTGACTTTCGTAAGCGCTTTCATAAGTCTCACTTCTGTGCTTTGGTGACACTTTTGTCGTAAGCAAGGACACCTTTGCCCAACAAAAATAAATAAAACCAATAACGCTTTTGTGACACCTTTGTCTTGAAACATAATTAAAAAACACAGTCTTCACATGACACCTTTGTCATGTTAAGATAAATTAGGTTAATATATTATAACAGTCCGATTCCTCCTCACTCAGTCTGTCCTGATAGTGTCGTGAAAAATGTCTTGTGTATAATCAAGCTGAACGTTTGAATATTTTAACAAAAACTATAATGCTATATTTCAGTTAATAACCAATGACCAGTTGATACTGAGAAAACAAAGATTATTGCGTTTAAAACTTCACAAGAAAAATACCTATAAAAATTCAATACAATAATGTTATACGTTTAGTCTTGTTCCGTAAATACCAAAAATGGTGAATGATAACTTGTGTTTTTCACTTCGTGTTGTTATTCGGGAACTTGGAAACATAATTATCCAGGGGCCTAGATAAATACAAGTTCAATCTTAATAATCGCATAGTCTGGTGGAAATATTCTCGAATTACGAATCATTTTGGTATTACGTTTGTATGAGCAATTCACCCTCCGCTGGCACCTTAAGATATTTATTTATCCTGTATTTACATTAAGGAAATTTGCATCTTTGTCAAAAAAACTACTTCGAATATTGTGAAACTCATGGCCAGGCTCTACAACGGCTTAAAAATAGGTTACTTGTACCTAGCATAAAGCTAGTTATGTATAAAATATAAACTTCAAAAAACCGTCAAAGATATTACCCTGTCTTAATTTAAACAATTTCATTGTTAATGAATTTATTTTTAATTTTACTGAATGGTAATATGTATTCTTGTGCTTGTATAAACAGCTAATATTTATTGTGTTAAAATAATAATTTAATAATAGTTTAATACAATGTAATATTGTATAAACTAGATTTCTTTATAGTTGATTATTAAAGCTAGTTATTATCAGGCATAGACTTAAAATACGGAATATATAATAAGAATGCATTTGAACCGAGTTAATAATATTGCATGCCATTCGATGGCAGATTGTATTACACCATTTTATTATATAACATTAAATAAAGCAAATAAATGAATAGAATTCAATTGACCAAGCTAGTTACAGAATCCATTGACAAAGATCAAGGTATTACTGTAGATAGATTGCACACATGAAAAAATAAGGTCAAGCTAGCTATAAACTAGTTATGCAAAGGCGGCCTTATTGCTTACTGAGCAATCTCTACCAGGCAACCTTTGGTGAGACGTTCGAATAAGATACGTAGGGTAGTGTGGCAAAATACAATACAAGTTATAATAGGTAAGCACATAATATAAAAATATAATAGACGTATTGCATACATACATTACATGTAAATAAAATATAACAATAATAATATTACACATAAACATACACAAATTACACATATATAAATAAAATTAAAAACGCATCGTAACGAATTACGATAGAAGTATAATTTATGTATTATGGCATGACTTGGTTAAGGAAATACTCTTTGAGACTATTAGAGATTCCCATAACTGCACAGCATACACCGTGTACGATTTGCTGTAAAATTTTGTACGATGGCTAGGAGTTTTGAGTTTATTATCCATGGTAGAACGCAGCTGCATATGGCGAACGGCATCGAGAAAGTTGAAACGTTCTTTATGATAGGTGGGAGTATGAGGAGCATATAGGATCGAGAATAGTAAAGAAAGAACATAACAATTTCGACGCAACCTAATTGGAGGCCAATTGAGACGAGCACGATACGCACTAACGTGATCAAATTTTCTCAATCCACAGATGAATCGAATACACTATTTCTCAAACTTGTTTAATAACTCCTCAGTGAGATCCGTGTAACTGCTATCGGCATAGTCCAGTATAGGTAAAAGGAGTGTTTCAGCTAAGGATATCTTAGTTTTGACTGGAAGGAGATCCTTCCAGCGTTTCAGGGAGCCGATAGCAGCAAAGAAACGTCGGCTGACGTGGTTAACTTGCCGTCTCCAGGAGAAGGTGTATTACTGTAGGTATTATATCAGACTATACAATCTGATAATGTGATAATTTATCAGTAACTTTTGGGAATAAAATTAGACCAACACTGTGATTGGAAATCATAATAGTGGCATTTGTACTAGATCAAATAGATTCATATGTCCGCTACGACAACTTGTATCCATGGTGCTGCGTACCATGGTTACATTATGTCGAACCTTCGATGCAGAATTGTCATATGGGAGATCCTGGATTGGTTTAAATAAATTAGTGTTATTGTAAAATGGTGTGTGTTTACTAATATTGTTTGAGGTCCTAATTTAATAATAAATTCGATCCTTTTGAGGTTAGGTTTTATCTCTTAAAAATCAATTAGGTACCCGTAATTACAATACGTATAATAGGTAATAGGCGTTTCCCCAAACGCTCCGAATAGGAGGCAGATGTCTTAATCACTGGGCAATCACCTTTCATATTAAATTTTAAGGTATAGTTTTATAAAAACAACATTTCATCAACATAACCTCTAATAACTATCATGAAGTTCTTAATAATATATAAAAAGCAGATTTTACGGATTTAAGACTATAGGAATGGTGCTCAATGTATTATGGCGGATTGCTGTATTTTGTAGTTTTATTTTATGTATGGCAGAGTGCTGTATTTTATAGTTTCATGTTATCAAAATAAATAACAATCTTGTTCAAAATAGAAAAATAAATACTTTTATTTTTATAATCGACGAATCCTATTTAATCAGATAATTTCATTGGTTCTTGATTATTGTCATCATGCCTACTCGTTTACTTTATGCAACCGCATAGTCGTTATTTTGTGCGAGTCAGGAGTAATGGACTTTAATGCTTGGACTAAAAACTTAAGTAAATCAAGACCATCTCTACCCTCATTATTGAGTGTAAGGATGTCACCTCTGGAATTCCGGATGTCGACCTCGTCGGTAGCACGGCACAGGGGCATACGTAACCGGTGGCTGCTCTGGCAACACCTGTCGTCACGCGGCTGGCCGTGCTGGTGATGCCCGGAGCGCCCTCCTGAGCGCTGCCCGGAGCGCCCGCAAGACGCGCAGATCGAAGGGCCCCCAAAGCGCCCGCGAGGTGCGCAAGTGAAGCGCCCGCGGGGTCCACAGGCGAAGCGCCCGTCAGGTGCGCATGCGAAGCGCCCGTCAGGTGCGCATGCGAAGCGCCCGTCAGGTGCGCACGCGAAGCGCCCGTCAGGTGCGCAGGCGAAGCGCCCGCGGGGTCCGCAGGCGAAGCGCCCGCGAGGTCCGCAGGCGAAGCGCCCGCGAGGACCGCAGGCGAAGGGCCCGCGAGGTCCGCAGGCGAAGCTCCCGCGAGGTGCGCAGGCGAAGCGCCCGCGAGGTCCGCAGGCGAAGCGCCCTCGAGGCGGTGCTCGGAGCGCCCGCGTGGCTCGCAGACTAAAGCACCCTCGAGGCGCTGCTCGGAGCGAGAGAACGGGCTGTGCAGAGCCCGCCTTGGTGCAGCGTACGTCACATGGAACAAAATAAGAAACCATGAACATTTCCGTTCGGTCTTTCTGATTATTGATGGGTCTGATTACTTAGCAATTAATTTCAGATTACCCACTATTAATATTATTTAAAAAAAATAACAAAACGAATGTGCAGAAGGCAAAGGAAAATCAAGGCAACGTGAATCATATCCCACTTCTGAACTGTTAGAGAACAATCCAGAAGTAGGTATTAATAAAACACTTTTAATATATTTGTACTCCAACCACGAGAGATTTAATGTAATTAGTTAATTTATAAAACTTAGTTAAGCAATACTACAGTATCAAATCATTTTACCAGGCTGCAGTTGCTACCGCAGGCTCGTAAACAAGGTAACGATCTAAACACCGAAGGTATTCAATAATCGTTTGAGTCTCGGTGGAGACTGCCTACCGATGGTAAAACATTCGTATTTATACAAGTTATTCCAATATGGCGTCAGGAACGAACTGACGAGTGAAATACAATCGAATGAGTCAAATATCAGTACAATCGAACCTTCATCAATAAATAAATTAACAATCTTTTAACTTTTGTAACAATTCATTCCAACTTTAAACGCAAAGCTGACACAATTTACACACAAACATTGTACATCTTTAACATTCGGCACCGAACCCACGTCAAGTGCTTCCAATCGTCCGTCACTGTCGAGAGCACTGTAGAACAGTCAGACCATAGATAGACCATAGATAGATCCGTCAATTTCAGTCTAACACTATGTTAATAGGATATGGGTCATAATATTTTCTCATCTAGCAATCTATCTATCAGCGTGTATGACTTCAGTAACGGGCCTTAAAAGTATACTCATAATGATTTTATTTAGAACAGACAGCACCACCTTAATTGCTGGCTGGCTTGCGCTAAGAATACAATATAAAACGAGAATTAAAAGCTCAGGTCACGATTTTGTTAAATTTCCCTAAAGATAATAAACGATTCGGGCCAATTTAAACAGTTGTTTCGTTTGGCGGTAGACGTGTAATCTCGTACCTTTTGTGATTATTGACTAAGAATAATTCTTCCATGCAATTTTCTGTCTTCTGTTCTATCCGTTAAACGAGGGACGAGTGGCCTAATTGCGACAACGCGTATCACGTTGACCCAAATTGGTTACTGGATGGTTGACCGAATTTGGTAGTCCAAATAGCTTTAAATCTTATTGATACGCGTTGGACAATCAATTTGGTGGTAGGTGTATCTAAAAGGACTTTTTTTAAACAGCTAAGTCTATCATCTATCTAGTGATAGCCTGTGGCTTCACTTCCGTGGAAATTTATAAAAATATCTGGGGATCTTTGTACAAATATTCAGCTTTCTAGTTTCAAGTATTTGGGCCTGGCCTTGATGAGAGTGTGATTGAGGCAAACGGCGAAGAAAAACATGCACGCCCGAGAGTTCTTCAAAATGTTCTCGACGGTGTATGAAGTCTGCCAATCCGCAATTGGCCAACGTGGTGAACTATTGCCAAAAATCATTCCAAAATGAGTCTCGTGCTTAGTAATAAGCCGGCAATGGGTTGATGAGAGTATGAGATGGTGAAAAATTATTGCTCATTTTAAATGGAAATAATTTTCCAATGCAATCGAATTCCCTAACCTTGCCAAACATGTTTAGTACTGTAGGTACGCCCGAAGAGAGCAAATACGGTTCGTTAAAGAAGCCGGACGTGACGTCCTGTGCACTCCGTCCAAGTGTCGGCCAAATGGTTTCAGGGGCCATACTGCCAACGCTTAAAGCCATATTGTTTCATTATTGTTCACTTTTGTGTTTAAGAGTTATAGTCCTTATTTTAGGAACGTCAAGGTACGTGGCATCAAACTGTCATTTTGAGTAACATTGCTTAAAAGTATTGCATTAAGCGTTGGCAGTATTGCCGCTGTGCTGTTTCCGATATTACTAAAAATACAGCCCGAGATAAAGATAAGAGAACTTGGCGCTCCGTGTCACAGCGCTTCCGATGTTGCTCATTCAGGGCGAAAGGTTCCTTGTCCATAGTGTGCTTTAATCTTTAAATGCATTTATCAGTACTTACTCAAAAAACAACCTTTTTGAAAGCTGAACCGACCGCGTCACGTTTCTACCTGTCACGGTGATCTATGCTTCATAAAATAAAATATAATCTGCCATTTTTTTTTCTTCGTAGTATGTTTTCTTCCTAAGAAAACGCGACGTTAGACCGGCCATAAACGCCTTACTTCTATGGCAGCAGAATTTGAGCAATAATAAGCATAATCCAATCATCTTCTTCCCCTTTTCCTGAAGAGCGCTGGAGCATCAGCGTTCACCTTTAGTTTGGCCGTAGAAACCTTGGAGCCAAGGAGAATTAGTGAAAAAGGAAATAGCGTAATAATACAGTATTACGTAACGTATTCAGTACTAGCTTTCGCCCAAGGCTTCGCTCGCGTTAATTTGGGTTATCATGCAAATTTAAAACCCTTATTTGAATTTTTTTAATCCCTTGCTTAGTGGATGCTTAGTGATAATAGATCTATCTGTTTGTTAAATTACAGCCCGATTCGTTCAATGATTTGAGCTGTGCATTGAAAGATCAGTTGTAGTCATTAGTCACCTTATCCTTTTAACATTGTTTATACTCGTATATCTAGAAAATTAAATGAGCTTGCTATAAATTCTATTATAAAAAATTTCATTAAGGGAAAATTTCAAATTGTAAGTTAATAATAAAAAATTAAGCGCGTTCATAACGAATTCCTATCCTCAAACTTTAAACAATACCCACTACTTTAATTAAGAACTTGACCCTTTTACCTACCTCACCCCTAATTTGTTTTTGACTATGATAACCTTTTACTTAGCTATTATCTAATAATTACTAAGTTTAAATAGATTTAGTTTACTAGATGATACTCGCGACTTTATTTATTTTTTACCACTACAAGTTATTTTCCCTCATTTACTAATCTATATAAATATAATTACTACTCTATATAATCAACTTGTTATTTAATTTTATTTCTAACGAAAGGAACATTAATTAAACCTAAGAGATAAATTAAATGAAAATTAAAAAACTAATTATAGTTACAAAAAATACACGCCGTCCAAGTGATCGTTAATAGGCATGGTTCCCAAAACACTGGCGCTATTACCTCGTCGAATGGCAAGGCTAAGCCGTTGGGCTAAATAAGCGCCAGCTAGTTGGTCACCAGAGCCATGGATCAGTTTATGGGATACGAAATTCATAAAATTCTTCGTGTCCGATGACCATGGGCCCAGAGTCTTAAAAGCAAGTGCCGCAAAAACATAGTCCTTAGTAATGACTGAGTATTTGCGACACATAAGGAACTGAGCAGATTCGGCAGCTGCACCCGCCTTTAGGCACGAGCCCGGTAGGTGGGATGCTGCCAACGTATCAACGCAGGTTGCATCGCACACCAGCGCAGTTATCCCTCGACTGCGTTCTCACCTGATGAAAAGTGATGATGCAGTCTAACATGGTAGCGGACTAATCTGTTAGGGCAAGAATCATATCACTGGATATTCGCGCCGAGGAGCAGAGAAGCCTCTATCAAATTAAAAAAGGATCTCCACTATCTCAACTACCAGGAAGAGAGCTGGAGAAGCGCATGAGTCCTTTCGATCTTGCTCACCCGACGAGGAGGTTCAGGATTCACTTCGGGCTCATTAACAACGCGGAGGAGCTAGAAGCTATCAACGAGGAAAGCGCAATGGCGTATACCGATGGCAGCAAGATGCAGGGCAAAGTAGGCGCAGCGGTTTGCATCTTCGAAAAGGGCAAAGAAGTGACGACATTTACACTGAGACTGGCCAGCTACTGCAAGATGTTTCAGGCGGAACTGGTAGCAATTAGAAGAGTGGCCCAATACTTCGCTACTAAAAAGGCACGCACGCTAGACTTCTGAGCGACTCTAGAGCATCATTAGAATCTATCGCAGACCCAAACAGCCTCAACCCCCTCGTGGTCGACATCCGCAACCAACTAGGCTATCCAACGACACGGCGGAGCTCTGGAGTTGTTCTGGGTAAAAGCCCACAACAGCTTACCTGGCAACGAAAGAGCCGATGAGCTGGCTAAGCTAGCAGCTCTACAAACTAGGAAAGCCATTGCCTATGATTGTTTCCCCCTATCTTACGCAAAGCGCCTCATAAGGGACTTGTCGATCAATAAATGGCAGGACAGATACATCGCGGCACCAACAGGAGCAACAACCAAAATGTTCTTTCCAAACGTCAAGCAAGCTTATCACTCACTGAGGAACCTGGAAATGGACAACACCCTGGCTCAACTGTTCAGTGGACACGGCGGTATTGAAAAGTATTTGAACAGATTCAAACTATCACCGGACCCATACTGTGTGCCGATTTGGCCTCAAAATTAGCGTGCACAAGACAGAAGTTATGACGGTGAAAGTTTGTGGCGACAGTACTAATCCAATAATATTAAGTGTTGACGGGAACATTCTCAAGGAGGTGGAAATGTTTAAATACTTGGGTAGCACAGTAACCTCAAAGCATGACCTTGATGCCGAACTGAATCATAGGATTGGCGCGGCCGCTGCGGCTTTTGGTAAACTACGACTCAAGGTACTGAGGTCACATGATATCCGGCTGTGTACAAAAATCTCCGTCTATAAGGCAATTGTGCTTCCAAACTTACTATACTCTTCTGAGACTTGGGTTCTGTACCGTAAGCATGTGCAAGTACTCGAGAGGTTCCATTTGAAATGCCTTCGGGATATTCTCAATATCAAGTGGTCAGATCGTTTAAGGAACACTGATGTTTTGCGGCGAGCTAATATAGGAGGCATTGAGTCATATCTAATGAACCGTCAGCTTACATGGTGTGGGCATGTTGCGCGGATGACAGACGATAGAATGGCAAAGACAATATTCTATTTTGAACTCAAGGATGGCAAGCGAAAGCCGGGTGGCCAGTTCCTTCGTTACAAAGATGTTCAGAAAAGACACATAAAGAAATGGGACTACATGGAAAGACCAAGCATATAATCGCCAAGGATGGAGAAATCTGGTGCGTACAAAAATCTCAAAGTATGAGGATCGGAGAAGGTCGGCGCTTGTGAAGCGAGAAGACCTGAAGGCCGCAGGCCACCTGCGGCCATACAATATAATTACGTGAACGGTGCCTTGACGTGTCCACAATGCGCCCGTATATTTGCAGCAAAAATAGGATATGCCAGCCATATGAGGGCACATAATAGGGCAGTACATCAGACGCCCTCCAGATACTAGGAGTTCTCCCCAAGCAGTCGCCGTGGCCGAAATCGGCCTGAAGGACGTCATCATCATCATCATCATCATGCGACGACAGTACTGAGGAGACAATAGAACATATTATTTTGGAGTGTCCTTGATTCTCGACCCTCAGGGTGGACTGCATGCACGGTATGGGACTCGATCCTAAGATAAGAAAACTTGGTAAAAGCGGTTGAGGACAAAGACTGTCGACTGCTATTCCTAAAATTCGCAACTGCAGTTATTAGGAAAGCGGCTAGAGCCAATGGAGCTAGAGCAGTTTAACCTTACTGCTAGCATATGCTAGCAAGAAGTAAAACGTATTGTTTGTATGATGGTATGTATGGATAGATAGTAAAACTGTATGTATACATATGACGTATGCTGTATACCCATCTCTATATTGTAAATAGGTAAGTTT
Organism: Erebia palarica; assembly: GCA_964035005.1. Classification (NCBI taxonomy): domain Eukaryota; kingdom Metazoa; phylum Arthropoda; class Insecta; order Lepidoptera; family Nymphalidae; genus Erebia; species Erebia palarica. The sequence continues at coordinate 19,996,741 of OZ035989.1, forward strand.
AGAAAATAAGTAGATTACTTAAGTTGTAGAAATAGTAGCAATAGATTTAAAAAAAAATTGAGATGTAAAGTGTCACGTACAAGTGTATCTAGTGTATTGTTTATGTATAGAGTAGGAATCTACTAGACAAATGTAGGAGCGTAATAATAATTTTAGATATATATGTAGGATGATGGGATTTACAGTATGCGCATATATATTGCGTATGCTGCATACGTACCCCTTTAGTGTAAATAGATAAGTTTAGGAAATAAGTACGTAAATTGTGTCATAAATTGTAGATATAGTAGAACATAGATTATGTAGCAAGTCAGCCAAGGCGGAAAAAAAATTGCCACCCTGCGTTGTATTACGTATTCGTACATAAATAAATAAGTAGCTGGCGCGTAGCTTATAGTTAGTGCTTATTGTTATAAATTTAAGTATTCAAAGTAAAAAGGTTGTCGCACAATAAATATCGACACACAATAAAAGAAAAAAAAAACCTGTTAGGGGTATGGCAGTTATATGAAACCCATATGCCTATTCGGTTCCTACACGATATCGTACTGGAATGCTAAATCGATTTAGCGTGTGGTATGATCTCATGTGGAAACCTACTACGGGTGGTGGTTTATACTCAATACTCAATATCATTTATTCAATATAGGTACACTGTAGGTACACTTATTGACGTTAAAAATTACTTACTTATAAAACATGATGGTGATAATTGGTTACGGTATCTTAAAACTAAAGCTACGAGGGTTCCAAACGCACCCTGGTCTGAGAAGAGCCCACAACAAACTCAGCCGGATTTTTTTTTCTTTTTATTATCACCATCTCACAAATCATTTTAACTAAGGAACTATCAGAGCCATAGAGCAAATCATTGCCAAGCTTCCTTGTCGTTTAAGTAATCCTTTCCTTATTTCCTTAGTTTACGTTTTACATTAACTTTGAACTTATTTAGAGACATCTTTAACATGTCTTCTGGGAGCTAATTGTAGAAGCGGACACTGTTTCCAACAAATGAATTGCTAGTTTTACTAAGCCTAGAAGCAGGCATTACAAGTTTATTTTTATTTCTAGTATTGACATTATCACTTTTCTTCTTGAATTTATCAATGTGTTTAAGCACGAATACTAAATTTTCAAATATATATTGGTTGTGCACTGTCATAATATTGATTTCTTTAAATTCATCTCTTAGTGACTGTCTTAGTGACTTTTGGTCCCATATTATATATGGCTCGAACAGCCCTCTTCTGCAGCATAAAAACAGAATTAATATCTGCAGCATTACCCCATAATAATATACCATATGACATAATTCTGTGAAAGTAACCAAAATAAACTAATCTCGCCGTTTCTATATCTGTCAACTGGCGAATCTTTTTAACCGCGTATGCAGCAGACCTAAGCCTGTTCGATAAGTCATTTATGTGATGGCTCCATTGGAGTTTAGCATCTAAAGTTATATCGAGAAAAGCAGCGGTATCCACTAAATCTAATTCCTCATGATCAAGTTGTACCGTTGTTTTTACCTGTATGACATTAGGTAATGTAAATTTAATACACTTTGTCTTTTTTCCATTGAGGAGTTGGATATTAGCTTCAAACCACTGTACCACTTTAGTGAGAGAATTTTTTATTTCGTCAAGAGTTGTTTCGTAACGATTTGTTTTAAACAAAAGGGATGTATCATCAGCAAACAATACTATCCCATGATTATCCTTGGCAAGATAAGGAAGATCGTTAATGTAAATGAGGAATAGAAAAGGCCCTAAAATTGAACCTTGTGGAACCCCCATCTTTACAATCGATCCGGGAGACCGCTTTCCATTGACGTCTACTTTTTGTAACCTATTATTTAAATAGGAATTCATCATATTCAGTGCTACAACCCTAATTCCATAATGGTGCAGTTTTCTGACTCATGTTTCGTGATCAACACAATCAAAAGCCTTGGATAAATCACAGAAAACGCCAAGTGCATCACGTGACTCCTCCCAGGCTTCGAATATATTTTGAATTAACTCAACACCAGCATCGATTGTTGAGCGACCCCGTGTAAATCCAAACTGTTTACTATGTAATAAGTCATTATTACAAGAATGATTAAGCAATTGAATTAATATTAATTTGTCAAATATTTTACTGAAAGTGGGTAGTACAGATATAAGTCTAAAGTTAGTGGGGTCATTTGTACTACCTGATTTGAATAGAGGAATTATTTTACTATGCTTCATTAAGTCAGGAAACTCACCACAATCAATACAATTATTAAATATTAATGCTAACTCGGGTGCAACGATATCAATCAATGATTTTACAACGTTAACGGAAATGCCCCACAAATCATTTGTCTTCTTATTGTTAATTAAATTGAATGCTTTAATAACGTCAGAGCAGCTAACGTGACGGAATTTAAAAACGTTATTACATTCAGGCACGTTATCGTCCAGTAAAGTAAGAGCGGCATTTGGTGATGAGTTCAACGATTCTGTGGTAGAAATAAAGAAGCCTTCAAAAACAGAAACAACTTCGGAGTCCGAAGTTACAGGTGTATTACCGACATTAAGTTTAAATTCACAATTTTTCCGTGTTGCTCTTCCTGTTTCTTCATTCACTATGTTCCAAGTAGTTTTGATTACATTGGAGCTATTTTTTTATCTTAGTTTGAATATGTTTTGATTTAACCACAATGCAATCTCTTTTAAATTTCCTGGAAAACAGTTGAACATGCTACTTGAACTCATCACTAGTATCATTATGTCGCTCTGCATACAATTCATATAATTTTTGCCTATTTCATTTGTTGCCCATTCGCTAAAAACGTTTGCATCAGTAATTAAGACTGTTCTACTGGTGAATATTGATTTAAATATTTCACTGAAAGTATTAAAGAATATGTTACACATTTCATTAGGACTCAACCCATTTGGTAAAAAAGGGAGTTCCTTCTTATGAAAAAATAAGAACAAGTCTTATGACTTGTTCTTATTTTTTCAATACGGTCCAACGTTACTGGTACAAAAGTTATTTTACGCTTTGAAACATTTCTATTTAAATTTTCAAACTGAATTAGTTGTCTACAATGATCTGAATCTAATTTACTAAAAAGTTTTTATTAACAGGTGTAAAATTTGTAAAAATATTGTCTATGCATATGGCACTAGTTGCAGTTATTCTAGTTGGCTCCATAAACATATTGGATAAGTTATACGATTTTAATAGATTCAATAACTTGCCACTTAAAGGGCTACTTTCCAAAATATTTAGATTACAGTCTCCGCACACAATAAGCTCTTTATTTGATTTCGAGAGTTTAAATAGTACTTCATTCATTTTCTTTTCAAAAAGTTCAAAGTCGGACAAGGGTGGTCTGTATACAGACACAACAAAGAATTGCTCCAATTCGACTGAAGATAGTTCTATTGTTCGCTCAACAGACAGGCTCACAATATCATTTCGGTTCTTAAATTTTAATTTTTTATTCAACAAAATTAAGGAGCCTCCATGGATGGCATTAGATCTGGTGAACGAACTACCAACCTGGTGGTCACTAAAATTGAACATGTACTCATGATTTTTTAGCCAATGTTCAATTACACATAAAATATCAATATTAAAATTATTTAGGAACAATTCAATTTCCAAATCCTTCCCTCTAATACATTGAATGTTCTGGTGAACCAGGTTGATAAGATAACATTTTTTATTTTTTGTTTGCTTTGCGTTTAGTGTGTGCAAAGCCTTACTATGACTTGTACTTTTCAAGCAAGAGGAAACCTCCCTTGTCTCCTTATCTAGTTTAAAATTAAGTTACTTGGATTTACATCCAAAATGTCAGAATTAAAACACTTTTTGGCTATTGTTTGAAAAAAATATGATAACGAAATAGCTATCTGTCTTTTAGTATAGCAAGACAGTTTATACCTATCTTGATCCAAGTCATAATAAACCTTACCACACTGGGTATTTATGTCAACAATTTTAAATTTATTATTATAGGTACATAAATTGTACAATGTCTTATTTATCGTATATCTATAGGTATTTTCTTGGTGTGGCAAATTGTCACAGTAAGGCAAGGTATATATTATAATATTATTAACATTTAATTTTTCCAAAGTTTGATAACATTTTTTAAATTCATATTCATTAACTATCCCTCTGTTAGCGACAAGGATTACTAAGTTTGTGTTCAGATCAAAACTATTTCTATTTCTAAAAATTTACCGGACTATAGAGATTAGTCCCGCGTTAGGTAAACAGCTATTTAGAACCGTATGTCCCTGCAGATGTGAATGAAGTAGAATGCCCATACTACTACCAATTCCATCGCTATACATAAATGTTTTTGTATTGCATGTGCTTGGTTTTGTGTGAGTAAAGGAACTATTGGTATTATGTATAGGGAACCTGTCACACACCTTCCTCATCTTTGAGGGTGATGAAGTTGTAGACACAGACTGTGGATGACCCGCACCATCATCTGAATACTTTTTTTGAGAGGAATTATTATTCTTAATACCAGTTAGCTGGTCAAGCTCATTGGTAGTCTGTGTATACATGGACATCATACTTTTTTGACATGAGTCATACTTAGCAGAAAGTGAACGTAAAGAAGCCTTCAATCTGGCTATTTGAACCTCTAGTTGTGTGTGTCTGATTCATAAACTCACCGGCATATTTAGCGGAACTTAAAAAAAAGGTCCATAATTAAAAAAAATATGGTTTTATTTTAAAATTTACTTACTACACTTCTTTTGTTATTTAAAGTTTCATTTGTTTTACTTAAAATGAGATCACATTAAGAACAGATTTTGCGAGTAAAGGCTATTTGTGAAAAATTTTACATTTTTGAACTTTTCATGTAACCGGAAAAAGTGAAATTTAATATTAAAATAACAATTAATTAAATTAGAAAAATGGTAATTAATATCGCTTATTTCCTCCACGTGCTCTTATTAAAGTTTCTACCCGTCTAGGCATACTGAGAATGATGTTATCGATGGTCTCCTGGGATAGTCTCCGCCATTCCTCAACTACGGCGATTCGCAGTTCTCCCACGTTGGCAGGAGCTGGAATTCTGGACTTAACTTTTCTTTTCAGCAAGTCCCAAACGTGCTCTATTGGGTTCATATCCGGTGATCTCGCCGGCCACTCCATAACAGTGATATTCTTATCATTAAGATAAGCTGGAGTTACCCGAGCGGTATGCGGCCGAGCATTATCCTGCATAAAAACAAAATCTTCACCGATATATGGGGCAAACAGTACGATATTTTCTTCTAAAACGTCTCTGATATAGCGGTCTGCAGTCAGACTCCCTCTGTCAATCACTACCAAGTCTGTGCGAACTCCCAAACAAATGCCCGCCCAAACCATTATTGATCCACCACCGTATGCAACTGTAGTTTCAAAATTTGTCTGAATGTATCGTTCTCCTTTTCGTCTGTATATTCTTTGCCTGCCGTCAATTTGATTTAAGAGAATTCTGCACTCATCACTAAACAATACCTTACTCCATTGGTCCGCGTTCCAAAGTCATGTTCCTGAGCAAAAGTTAACCTGTTTCTACGATGATTTACCTCGAGCCTTGGAGCCTTGGCGGGCACAAATGAATCCAAACCAGCTTCTTCGAGCCTTCTTTGTACCGTACGCTCACTTACGGTTACACCCCGCACTGCTTTTAACTCATGTCGGGCTTGGACGGCCGTCAAACGGGGGTTCCTACGTACACGAAGACGAATGAAACGATCATCCCTACTCGAAGTGCGTCTTTTTCTGCCTTGTCCTGCTCTTCTCACATAAGTACCGGTCTCCCTGAACCGTTGGATACTGCGATGGATCGTTGAAACTGGTCGACGAAGATCTCTGGATATCACTCTGTAGGTTTGACCATTTCTTCGCATTTCGAGTGCCCTGGCAATCTCCGTTGGGGCTAAGTCAGGCATAATTCAGTCATCAACTCCAGAAAGATACGCGATTAAAAAAAAGTAACAAAAAACAGTATTTCAATGAAATTTTAAATCAAACTCAGAAGGAAGAAATACTCGAAGTTCGCTCCAGATAAGGTGTATTTGAATAAAATTAAAACAATTGCATAAAATGTCATGTTCAGTTGTTTTCTTAATTTGAAAATATTTCTTTTTAAATTAAATGACGTATAAACCAGCCAGCAAACATAAATGATACTGATATCAAACCTTTTTTTTATGTTCCGCTAAATATGCCGGCGAGTTTAGTTTGATTTAAAAATTTCTAGTTAATTTTTACACATTTTAATTTTGCATAGTAATTCTAAGCGATCCTTTTTTGGTTTCAATGATTTGAATGAATAATTTTGTTTAATTAATAACTTTTGAGTTTTCCTAATATACCGGTTTATTTTCACATATTTCTTTAGTTTTTTACTGCTACAGGGATAAACCTTTGAAGGGTTTGTATAATTGACCCGTGGTATTGGGAGGTCAGTACAGAAAGTGGGTTCATCCATTGTAGCAGTAACTAACTGCGGGGCGCTACAAACTAATTCCTCGAAGAGACTCTGGGTGTGCTGAGCTGTGGTGTTCTGTGCAGCTGTTTCTAACGCAGAGATCTTGTGGTGAGCCTCATCCAGCTGCTGGTGCAGTGCAGAGATCTTGCTAAGTGTGGCCTCGTACTCAGCCCGGCACTCATCAAACTTATCCACGAGCTCCTGAAGGCGGTCACGCTGTTCGACAACGTTGTCGTACCGTATATGTAACGCCGATAACTCTGATTTCAACTTTTCATTACTTTTTAACATACCTAATAGTTCCTTTTCATTGTCATCCCTTTCGCTATTCAATTGGGCACTTATCTCTTTACTTGCCTTTAATTCCCTTAAAGCCAGTTGAAGTTTGGATTCTTCCTGGCGTGCCAAAGCTCTGCGAGTCATCATATTGCAGATCAAATGCAATTACAGTATAGAGCAACGACCCCGGAATGCGAGATGACAGTTGTATATTGTGATTGCAATTGTGTCGTATTATGGGATTAACGAACAATTGCAAACACAGACGCCGATTTTACATACACTGCGAAGATGTTTAAAAATAAAATATCCAGCAATATGCAATACAAATATACAAAACAAAAGTTTTAGGTTTAGTAAAGTGCCTACCCACTAACCTTAAACCGTTGCTAGTTTTACACTTTAAATAACTTAATATGTGGAACTTGAAATACAAAAATAAATTTGCTTATCACTTGTGTAGCACTAATTGTTGATTTAACGTTGAAGTGGGCTTCGAATTATGCATTAATAATAATAAAAAGTTAAAATAAAATCAGGACAAATTCGATCAGCTCTTCACCCGGGTGTTGCCACACCAAAAAAAAATGTTTTATATTATAACTGTCCTACTCTCAACGGGTTTGCCCGCTATCATCTTAGACTGCATCAGCAATTGCCACTAACTTAGACCACAGCCAAGAATTATATTGTAGTGAATATTGAAATCTCATGTTCTTGCAGATCATTACTATTAATAGGTTAAAGATACCTCAAATAACAATTTGGGAACGATAACAGATTGTAAACAATCTCTGTTATTAACATAAATGTCCCTAGAAATATACCTCTCATTTTGCTCAACTTAACACTAGCGTACCTGCGCTTTAGGTTACGAACTATGCAGATGCCAAAATTAAAGGAGATAGTTTACTATACCAATAAAAACTTTGTATATAAGTTCTTATTATGGGCGGCCTAGAGTTTACTATTCTTTTCAACTTTTAACGCGAAATTCTACGGTACTTTGGCGTACTTAACATAAATTAAAACTTAGCACTAAACCCGCCTTGCGGTTATTAAATTATGCTTCAAGATCTATTACACTTAGTTTTATGAAAATTTTACCAGGAAAACCTATAGTATTCGATACAATACTTTTAGCGGCTACACGAATCCATACTTGTGAAAGTTTGGATGGATGGATTGATGTATGGTTGGATGTTAGTTACTCAATCACGCCAATCGGGCTGAACGGATTGATGAAATTTGGCACAGAGATGAATTATAGTCTGGAGTAACACATCGGTTACTTACTATCACGGAAAATTAAAGAGTTCCCGCGGGAACCGAAAATCCTCAATCCACGCGGGTGAATTCGCTGCTAATATATAATAATATTTTTTATTTCACATTTCCCGAGCTCCCAGCATTTTAGGGGATGTTTTTCAAACATCGGAACCGCAGCTGTTGGTTCGTTAGCTAGCGCGCTCGGGATCGCTGTGAAATAAAACTGCGCTGCTTAAACAAACACGTCATCATATTTTTCTGCATCCCTATGTGAAATATCGGATTCGGGAGTAGGTATGAGACTTATTTGGTACAATTTCTGAACAAGCGATATCTGTGTGCTATCAAAATATTTTACTCGATAATATCAATTTTATTTGCGTAAAATACCGGTTTTTGACGAAAGTGTGTCCGTCTGTCTGTCTAATCTTTCACGGCCCATTTTTTAAACCAATTTTGATGAAATTTAATACAGTGATAGTTTGTATCCCAGGGAAGGAACATAGAAGTATTTATCCCGGAAAATCAAGGAGTTAACGAGAGAATAAAAAAAAATCTACGCGGGCGAAGTCCCGGTCATTATTTAGTAGGTACTGTTTAACACGTAGATAAAAATACTGTAGTCTGTAAGGTAAGCCAAGGTCCGAATCCGGGGGGGATCAGTTAGTTTTTATTCTTACAAGGTATAAAATATACTCGTAAAATAAGTTGGTATTTTTGTATTTAATAATTGAGCACGATTTAAAGTCGAGGCACTTAATGGAATAACTACTCAGCAAATATTTTTCTCCAATTTAAACAACTGTCGTGACAAAGTTGTAAAAAGTGCTGCCAGGTACAATCAAGGTATTTCTTAAACAGTCGTTTCCTTGTTCGACATTATTTGTAGCAAGATTTAAACAGGACCAGCTTCCTTTTTCCAAACAGTTAATAGAAAAACAAAAGTATTTTTCCCTATTAAAACTTCTTTGTTCGAAGAACTTATTGTCTAAATCTTTTAAAATTAACAACGATTGCAGTAATATAAATACATAAGTGTGTCTGCGTGTCAGTTTAAATGTTGAAGTAATTTGGTACCTGCATCTCAAAGGTGGACACAGAATAATTAATTTTTACTCAGAATATCAATACTTTAATTAGCCAATATTTTTGACAGGAAGTTGGCTATATAACTTCACATTATGATGTTTTATCGGGGATGCTTTTTATCCCGCTAAATCAAAAACATTCTGTACCAAACAGTGTATCAAAACAGAGATCTACTATAATTAAATCGCTGGTAATGAAATGTATGAAAAGTGAGTAAAATTGAACATTTTTATGAAATGAAATGAAGTTTATTTACTAAATATGGGTGGTTGACAAAGTTCTTAAAATTAAAGAGGCCCTGCATATTTTACTGACACTTCATCATGCAAATATTTGTCAAACATACAAGAGATGTGTAGGTATAGTATAAAATTTCAATTATTTAATTAAATAAAGTTATAAAATCCTAATATTCTTAAGTTCTATATCAAATATATAATATTACAACCACTTATAGAGCTTCCTTTTAAAGAGATTTGTCGGAAGCTTTTTTATATTTATATCCAGTTTATTATAAATTTAAATGCTCATTGCGTAAGGCGATTCTTGAGTTTGTCTAAGACGGTATTGTGGTATTACAAGCTTATCTGGATTTCTTGTGATAGTATTGTGATTGGTTAATATCAGATTTCTTAACAAATTACTCCAAATTCCTTTGAACAAATATAGATGTCTCATAAATGTACAAAGATGTTATTTTTACTTCTACGTCCTAATAGCTGGAAACAGTGGTGACAAATCAGTCCTTGAAATCGCAAGAAAATTATAACAAGAATCACTTATAAACAAGGTTCACGACCCTAAGTAATGAGAAAAACGTGGATTCCTTAGGAAATGAACAGAATCGGAATAGAAATTCTAATTAAACCGACCAAGTATTTCTAACTGTTAGTGAAGAACGTCGAGCTAGAAATTGATTGAGTTGTAAAATCCTGCCTGCGCTAGGCTGAGGGCAATCACAGTTAGGTATGGTCACAGCTTAGTATTCATACAGTTCAGATTATAGCGCTAAATTATATCGCAGTATTATATAAGAAAGGTTAAACTTCTAATGTTGTCGTCATAGATTTCTTTGTTGGTAAATTCCAGGTCAACAAAAATCTCACTCAAAATATTTTATCCGAATGATCGATAATCATAATCATAATCATAATCATAAATCATAATAATAATATTTATTTGCTGATTTTAGGTTACATGAGAAGTTCTTACAATAAAGTTACAGTATCCAGCCACAATCTACCATACATATGGTGTGCAAATTAATATCAATACATTTTTATTTATGTGTACTTAAAATATTTTATTCAGTTTACCACAATAATTTATCTATACAATCAATAAAAAAAAAAAAAAAAAAATAATAACATTAATAAATAAATAGCTAATAGCTTTAACATATAATATAATTTGAATTTGAATTTATTTATTCCTTTATACACAATATTTCATAATAATTATTATTGCAATTAAAATTAAAATGACGATTATTGTCAGCCATAAAATATTATTTCTTAACTATTATTAAATTAACGTTTTAACTAAATAAATATTGGCTGTGTAAATAAGCACAAAAACATTTTATCCGGCATATTTCCATTCAGTAAAATTTAAAAAATCGTTGACAGAGTAAAAACAATGAAATAATAGCCACTCATGCAGGGCGTGTTTATATTTAGGCAGGGTCATTTTTTTGATCGTCTTTGGGAGTTTATTATATATTTGAATCGCCATACAAAATGCATTTTTTTTATACAGATCTAGTTTTATTCTAGGTACAAGTAACCTGTCTTTATGTCTTGTGGCTTTTTGTAGAGCCTGGCCGTGAGTTTCAAAATATTCGGGGTGCTTTTTGACAAAGATGCATATTTCCTTAATGTAGATACAGGGTAAGGGTAATATTTTAAGTGCTTTGAACATGGGCTTACAACTATCCAGGAAATGTGCCTTACATATAACGCGTATACATTTCTTTTGGACTTTAAATATTCTATCTGCATCTACTGAGTTTCCCCAGATAACTATACCGTAACTGAGTACAGACGACACATATCCATAATATGCGCTTAGCACTGCTTCTTTACTCAATACTTGCCTAAGTCTTTTTAATGCAAATACAAACTTTTCTAATCTATTGCATAGGTCATTAATTTGGTGTTTCCAGTTGCAGTGTGAGTCTAATGTAATACCTAAGAATTTAATCGTGTTGACTTCCTCAATTATAGCATTATTACATTTAATGTTTATAGGTATTTCTCTAGATTGTGTAGTTTTAAACGCAATAAATTTTGTTTTCTCAATATTCATTTGAAGGTTATTATTTTCTAACCAATGCACGACTTCAGTAAAAGTATGATTTACATCCGATTCAAAAATTTTTTTATCTTTGCATTTAATAATTAAGGATGTGTCATCGGCAAACAATAAACAGTTATGTTCAGTAACGTTAGGAAGATCATTAATGTATAATAAAAATAAAATAGGTCCCAAAATACTGCCTTGTGGTAGGCCAAAATGGTTTGTTTTAAAAGAAGATTGAGCTACTAGTTTTTCACCATTTATTATTTTAGTAATTTTTGTACATTGGATTCGATTACTCAAATAGCTTAGAAACCAGTCATAAGCAACTCCTCGTATTCCATAATTATCTAATTTATTAAGCAATATATTGTGACTAACAAAGTCGAATGCCTTACTCATGTCGAGGAAAATAGTAATAACTGGTATTTTGTCACTGAGACTTTCAGTTATTAATTTTATCAGATTAAAACACGCCTTTGTTGTGGAGCTATTTTTTTAAAATCCCAATTGCTCTTTCTTTAAAACTTTTGAATTTGTAATGAAGTTAATAAGTCTTGCGTACATAGCTTTTTCAAAAATCTTTGAAAAGATAGTAGTAAGAGCAATTGGTCTATAATTACTCATTTCAGACTTGTCACCCTTTTTGTATAATGGGTTAATCACAGTCTCTTTCAATTTGTTTGGGAAACTACCTTGTTCAAATGACTTATTAATGAGATAACTTAAGGGTACGCTTAGCTTGTGAGCTGTTTCCTTGATAATGTCAGTTCTGATGCCATCAGTTCCTACTGCGTAGCTATTTCGTAAAGTTTTTATAATTTTTAGAATTTCTTGTGGGTCGGTTGGTGTAAGAAATATACTATTACTATTAAATTCCATTTTGTCTTTTATGGCGTTACGAGTTTTAGCTTGGGGTTTATTAGTTAATTGTATATAATAGTTACTGAAAGTTTCTGCAATTTCTTCAGGATTTATGACGAGAGTATTGTCTTTTTTTATAACATCTATATTAATTTTGGGAGGCAAATTTCCTATAGTATTCTGAATAATTGACCATGTTGCCTTACATTTATTATGATGATTAGCGACATAGGCTGTATTTTGAATTTTTTGAGACGTATTTATACATTTTTTTAATAATTTATTATAATTATAATATTAACATTTATTTCTTTTTTTATTGCATGCAGTTTTTATATAATTTAAATATAGTCTTCTTTTCATTATACTTGATTTTTTTATTCCTTTCGTTAACCATTGTATAGTACTATTTTTTTATTCATACCTTAATTTTACTAACGGAAAACAAAGATTATAAAACAATTTGACTTCTTCCAAAAAATAGCTAAATGCTTTGTTTACGTCTAATATTTCATATACTTCTGAAAATGATAGCGCTGTTATGCATTCTTTAAATTTCCGCCTATTTTCTTTACTATACATTCTTTTATGTTCGTACCAATATGTGAAAGTCCTTTGAGTACTTGTGTTAAATGATAAAGTCTGCGCTGTCTCGTGATCTGATAATCCAAGTACATGAACTGCACTATCAACAGACTTAATATTACTGGCAAATAAGTCAAGACAGGCATGGCGCCTAGTAGGGACATTTATGTGAATGTTCATATTATGATTGCTAAGTATGCCTTTGAGCTCTTGAGTATGCTTATTATCGTTTAACAATACATTTATGTTCCAGTCACCGCAAATCACTACTTTAGATTTGGGTTTGCGTGTTAAGATATCTAAGATAGCATTTAGTTTATTTAAAAAAAAATGAATTTTATCATTCTTTGGAACTCTGTATACACAACAAACAACAAGGTCGTATTTAGGGATCTCAACCGCACAACATTCAAATTCATATTTCTTGGCCAGCTTTTTTATAGAAGTAACTTTATAATCTAAGTCTGATTTATTGTTTATTAGGATACATGTTCCCCCTCTCTTTTCTTTATTTCTTGAGTATGATGATGTTACAGCGAAGTTTTTCAATTTAACAAGGTGCTCAGTTCCACTTTTTAAAAAAGTTACGCTCAGACAGATAACGTCAATGTTTAAATTATCATTTTGGAATTCTTGTAACACAATTTCTAATGAATCCGTTTTTGTTAAAATCGAAGCTATGTTTTGATGCAGGATAGTTACACGTCTACTATGCAATGTGCGATTAGTTTTCACGAAAGAACTCTTTTGATTGGGAAACTTTATGTTGAATATTTAGTTTAGGAAAATAATAAGGTATTGTGCCTTTTGTGAATTTTTGGTCTGGAATGGAGTTAGCTAAGGGTTCTTTATGGTTTTTGCTGAAATAGTAGGGAATTGTACCTTTTCTAATTGGCTTGTACTGTTGATTGTTATTTGAATTATTTAAATAAAAATTTTTCGCCCCATTCTTTTCGATTAGATACTTGGATTTATAATCATCAAAATCGATGGAATTATTTTATCCAATTTCAAATATTCGACATGAGTGTATAGTTTTGCGGTGGAGGCAATAAAATTGTTTAGTGAGTTTATGTTAAGGTGCTGATTATTAATTACCGGTAATATAAGAACTGCCTCGTTGGTCTAGCGGTTAGCGTAGTCGACTGCGGATCACGAGGTCCTGGGTTCGATTCCCGGTCGGGCATAAAAATTGTTAGGTATTGGGTTTTTCAATTATGAAATTCTCAGTGCAAGCCCGGAGTTGGAAGTTGGCGGTGTTTCACCCCCGTGCCTCGGAGAGCACGTTAAGCCGTCGGTCCCGGTTATTATCACTAACATGATAATAGTCGTTAAAGCCCGCCAACCCGCATTGGAGCAGCGTGGTGGGTCTAAGCTCCTAATTCCCTCTCTCCTATGAGAGTGGAGGCCTGTGCCCAGCAGTGGGACGTTAATAGGCTGTAGTGGTGGTGGTGGTGGAATATAAGAACGTTGGTGTGATGGGTCTTTTCAAGTTTAATAGATAGGGCATCAATAACTTCAAACGGATTCATGTCATTTGCACCAACTACAATCACTAGTTTATCGTTTTTATTGAGCTTTAAGTTATTACAATTAGACAGTATGTCACAAGATCGTGCGTTAGGCTTGATTAAACCATATACGTCGTAGTTATTGTTCCACGAACTTTTCCTTGAATCCATCAGGGTTAGTGATAAACGGCATGCTTGTTGATCACCTACCACTAATATTTTACGTTTTTTATTTATTTCTATTCTATAACATGGTGACGTAGCTGTTGAATTTTTACTCGTTTCACTTGTATTTATAATAGGGTCAGTTGTAAGTACCCCTTGCTTTCCTTGGTGCGGTTGCGACAAAGGGGTACTTTTATTTCCAGAGAAATGCGTAGATGTTGTTTCTTTACTTGATAATGGATCTGTATTCACCTTTGGATTAATTACAACTTCAGTTACAGAGTTTTCTTTGAGAGTGCCCTCCATGTCATTGCTTTCATTATATTTTGGACTTCTATTCTGTAATGACATGATTTTGTTTATTTTTCGTACTGCAGGTGATGTGATATTTGTAATAATATTGTCTGCAATACTAAGTCTTTTATATAAGGAATTTTTTTTCTCGTAGCCTTCCAACTTTTTTTGTAGCGTCATGTTTTCTACGTTTAATTTTTCTATTTCCTCGTGTGCGCTATCCAGCTGGGTAGTCAACTGCTGTAGTTGCTGTTTTAGGTCTTGTATGTACGAGTTGTCTCCTGCTGACACATTCGGCAGACTTTTCATGGAACAACTCAACATGGTGGAATTCAAGTAACTATTACTTTGCAAGATGCCTGACAAGTTAGAATATGATTTTGAGATTGGCTTCTTTCTTAGGGTCACATTTGTTGATTGTAGTTCCATAATTGTGCGTGGTAGTTAGTGTTTTGTGCGTACGTGACTTGTAATAAGATGTAATGAGTCACTTTTGAATGCACTTAGCACTGAATTCAATGATTACAACGGAAACTTTTTAGGATTGTTTTGTTATTATTGGTTGAGTTTAGGCACTTAGTAGCGTTATTTTGCACAATTATTTTAGATTTCACTTTTAGTAATTGATATGTACTGTCTATGCACTGAAATATTCAGTGTTGACTATTTTTTGAAATTATTCTTTGCAAAGCGCAGTGACACTATACTTCGATTCTGTTACACTTTAATTCTGTAACACTTATATTTCTGTAACCTTTATGAACTGTTTTTCAGTCCCTGTTTCCGACATACACTGCAAGTGCTGTAAGGTGTGACGTCAATTTAGTATATTGCGAAGCCATTCCTTTATAGTTAGCTATACTGATTACTGTTTAAAACGGAACGCAGTCAGCACAGAGAGCACTTTCGATTTACACCAAGTAAAGAAATAAAAGTTCATTGACCAACACTACAATTCATTGTACTTAGTATAACTAAACTTACACAAATACAAGTTAAACTTATACTACGTGCGGTCAATGGGCCACCTGCTCAGCCCGTGTCGAAGCATGAGAGATAGGTATATACCTACCTAACATACTGCAACGCTGATTTTCAGGAGGGGCTCAAGGGTCAAGACGTCACGGACCATCACTTACACCTAATAAAATTTAGAATTAAAATCAAAATAAACTTCCTTAATTTAACTTAAAATACATCAGTGCGTATTATTAATTTTACGGTACTAAATTCCTACCTCCATGGTTAAAGTATCTGTGTATAGTGTGTGGTGATTCTTTAGAAATGTCATTGTCATTGTCCACAGACCATGAACAATGTCTCTGTTTTTCGCTCAGATCAATCTGAGGTTTTTCGTATAAAAAAATACAAAGCTATTACAATTACACTAGCGACACGCTATGATGGCCGGTTTGACACATTACAATAGTGATGTGGAATGTCAATTTATTCTCGAACAAAAAACAATTAAGTTTTGTTTTTGTACCTGATTAAATAGGTTTAATAAAACAAAAATGTATATGTTTATTTAATTTATTTGAACGAACTGAATATTTGAACGAAAATGAATATACATACTTTATATGCACACAAGAAACATATGAATACAAAAGATACCAAAAAAGGTGCCACAAAAGGCCATAATTAATCAGATTCGTCCATACTACTATTTTCACTGTCGTCACTGCTATCATCACATACATTAATAATTATATGTTCGTTTTCTATAATATTATCTATTTTCACATCTCTTTCATAATCTTCCCTTATTAATTTAACAGTTCTATTCACAACCTTTTCCCAGTCTCCTTTAGTCACATGTTCACAAGCTTCTTCAAATAATTTTAGCATTTTTTTTGTGGTAAATGGGGGTTCTGTATTGTGTCTTGCAGCATATCCCTTAATTTGAGCCCACACCAACTCAATCGCATTATACTCACAATGGTAAGGCGGTAACCGTATAACTCTGTGCCCATGTTCTAATGCTATTTCGTCAATGACGTATCGGATCTTGGTTGGTTTGTTTTCTTTTAAAAGACGTACTAATTCCGCTTTTAACATATTCATGTTTGCATCTACGCCATTTTTACGAAGCCATGCGACGATATCAGCTTTCTTTTGGGATTGGGCAGGTGGCTTGTCAATTTGCATCGAGTGGTATGGGGCGTTGTCCATAATTATAATAGATGGTTCAGGGAGGCTACACAACATTGAGGTAAACCATTCAGTAAACTTTTCTCCATTCATGTCTTCATGATAGTCTCCAGTGGTTTTTGACGCAAAAGCCATGAGAGAACCTTCGACAAACCCGTTGATGGTTCCGGCGTGACAAATTATAAGTCGCGATCCTTTTCCTACAGGAACTTTGGAAGTAGATGCTGCTGTGTCATCGTTCCAAGAACGGCCTACAGTATGGTTAGCATTAAGCCATGTTTCATCCAAGAACACAACATTTTGCCAATTTTTGATTTCTTTCACTTGCCGTAAAAAAGTATACCTTGCCATCGCTATATCAAATCTTTCCATCAATATTTTGCGTTTGTTACATTTTTTGTATCGAAATCCAATGGTCTTCAAAATCTTCGTTAAAGAACTTTCCCCACCGAAGAATAATCCAGCTTCCTTCAGTGAATGCACCAACTTTTTTCTTGTTGGATACTCCTTCTGTAAATAGTAGCCGTAAACATGTCTTCGGATAGCATCGGCATCAAAGCTATCGATGCCTACGACTGGTTTTGCTCGTTTTCTCTTTCTTGGTGTGTGAAGTTTATTTTCTTCTGTGCCAGTCTCGCCATATTTTTTTTTAGTTATCCGTCTAACAGTTCGTTGTCCAATATTAAGCGCATCAGCTACGCGTTCAACCACTGACGTTATAGGTAAAATTGGCCCTCCATTTTGAGCTTCACGATCGAAATAGTTACGAAGGCGTATTACGAACTCACGTGTCTAACTATTTAGAACAGTTCTCTGCGTACGTTCGGTCATATCGACGAAATCCACAACAAAGGGCTTGAACAGAGTCCAAATTAACGAGCAAGGGTCAACAGTAATGCAGTATCAATATTTGAAATCCAAAGCCAGGTCAAAACTATATCACAATCGCATTGCACTGACAGTTTATACTTTTCGAAGCAACGTCAATTCGAAACTGCTTTGTTTTGCATTGAGCATTGACGCGAGTTTGCCGGAGGTAGTAGTTGTGCTAGCCAGCGATCCTATGTGACGATCGTATTAGATTCCATTTTTAAAAATTTATTGATATTTTTTTGCGATTTCAGAGGTTTGTCCACATAGTGAAAATTGTTCATATTCACAAGTACATTCACCCCTTAAATGGTGCAAACTGATTTTTCTACACTTGTATACATTTAAGAAATCAATTTAATAAATAAATTTTGAGTCCTAAACCTAAAACTACATTCGATAAAATTTATGAATCTCTGCACATCACTATCGTCAATAAAGTAATACAATTATTTCCTTCAAAGTCGTTATCAATTAATACGGAACTTCATGAGAAACTACATTCGATAAAATTTATGATTCTCTGCACATCACTATCGTCAATAAAGTAATACAATTATTTCCTTCAAAGTCGTTATCAATTAATACGGAACTTCATGAGCGGACAAACGTCAAACCGGCCATCATAGCGTGCCGCTAGTTTAAGGTAGATTTGAAAAAAACATAAGTCACATACAAATTTCCTGCCACGCGCTGACCGCTGCCACGTAATCAAGCATAGTTAACAAATGCGTCGTGTATAAGTGAACTTTACTTAATAATTTTTAACAACATACATCATATTAATATTGTTTGAATATAAAGAACAGACCCAAATATGAACAAATGGAGCTCGCAGACATCATGCAGACACATTATACCACTGGACCATACCTATTGGCCATACCGATAAGGTAAGACTATTATTATTTCTCTTACGCAGCATAAAAATTCACCTATTAATAAACTCATGTTAGGTAATAAGATATAATAAGTTACACAACTCAATTTCAAAGCTACGTTTGACATCCCAAACAGGGCAATGAGTGACATGTAAAGATTTGCTTACTAACATGCAAAATATCGCTCAATTTTACAATTTGTCTGCAATTTGTTTTAATATTGTATACTTAGCAATAGGCCCGTTTGGAAATGTAGAGTAGAAGGCACTCAGTTTACAAAAGTCAAATAAATTCTTATATTACGTAGGGCAATTCATGACTCTCATTACTAGGTAAAACTGCCGACGGTTTGAAAGTTTTTTTTACTGAGAACAGTAGCCAAGAAGCAAATTTTAATGGTTATTTCCGAACGGTACGATTGCTAATCTGTGGTAGAACTTAACCGCGAGCGCTTTAAACACATTGTCTGTAGCGTGCTTTGAATTTTTTTAATTTTCCTAATTTGATCGCATTGGAAAGTACCGGGGCACTTTGGTTGCCTGCAAATTTAAACCAGTTTTGTTAACAAATTAAGCTTGGTTTTGCTGTTCTCAACTACTTACTCAACTTTTGTTTGTTACTTACTTCATCTTACTAATCTTACTAATATTATAAATGCGAAAGTTTGGATGGGCGTATGGATGTATGGATATTTGTTACTCAATAACGCCGCAACGGCTAAACGGATCTGGCTGAAATTTGGCACAGAGATAGATTATAGTCTGGAATAGCACATTTAAAGAGTTCCCGCGGGAACCAACAAACCTCAATCCACGCGAACAAAGTCGCGGGCATCAGCTAGGCATTATATTTTTCTGTTTATTGTCTTCATTTGGAGACTCATATCATATCATACTAATATTATTATAAATGCGAAAGTGTGTTTGTTTGTTGGTTTGTCCTTCAATCACGCCGTAACAGAACAACGTATTGACGTGATCTGTGTTAGTTGACAGCCTGGAGAGTGACATATTCTATTATAAAATTAAGGAGTTCCCACGGGAATCAAAACACTTAAACCACGCGAACAAAGTCGCGGGCATCAGCTAGTCTAAAATAAATAATATCGTCCACGTATAGCCTATGTTATTCCAGACTATAATCAATACTGTGTACAAATTTCATCCAGATTTGATTAGCCGTTCTGGCGTGATTGAGTTGTTAAACATCCATCCCTCAATCCATCCATCCGTGTAGGTATAGATATATTTAGATTATCAAAAATGGATTTCAGCGAAGAACATAATAAAACGGGAAAATTTAAGGAGGTATCTATGTATAATTCGGGGATAAAAATAAAAAATACCTCAGAGACCAAAGCACTGACTTATGCTCCACAAGACAAAAATTCTTACGGAATGCTCCCAGGTGTATAGAGTATACGATAATGCCTAAAAAGTTAAGAACGGGTTTCATGTTTCTTTTCCCTAGGCTCTGCGACGTTTTATCAAGGTATATGATTTGGCAAGAAAAGATTACAATTATTTTGCTATAATCCGCCAATAGAAAAAAGTCTGTATGGTCAAGCATGCAGTTACAAGCGAAGCACCGTTTACCTTCCCAACCAAGCAAGAAAGCCAAGTTCCCAAGCAAGCAATGCCACCACCACTCACATGCACCACCACTCAAGACTTTTATACTATTCTCACCGGAGCTTTTAGACACCGGAGCATCTTCAGGAAATGTCGACTTTACAATGCAAGATTGTCCAGTCAAGTCAAGACTTGACTAGACAATCTTGCATTTTAAAGTTTGCGCGACGATCACGGGCCGCCCTGACATTTTGTCCGGCCCTGTCATTAGTGTGTTTTCACTCTAAC
The DNA here is from genome assembly GCA_964035005.1 of Erebia palarica. Lineage (NCBI taxonomy): Eukaryota > Metazoa > Arthropoda > Insecta > Lepidoptera > Nymphalidae > Erebia > Erebia palarica. Next base: position 20,017,346 of record OZ035989.1, read on the forward strand.
TATAGTCCCACAATCTTATCTGACTTGGTGTCAGAGTCGCTAGTAATTCTAATAAAAGTTTTACTAATTATAACTGCGAAAGTTTGGATGGATGTATGGATGTAAGGATGTTTGTTACTCAATCACGCCCCAACGGCTGAACGGATCTGGCTGAAATTTGGCACAGAGATGGAATACAGTCTGGAATAGCACATACGCTATTTTTTATCCCGGAAAATTAAAGAGTTCCCGCGGGAACCAAAAACCTCAAACCACGCAGACGAAGTCGCGGGCATTTGCTAGTGAAAAATAAAATAAAAATAAAAACTTATCTGGCATAAAAATTAGTTCTAATTTTGCCCACTGGGTCAGATAAGTTTGACGGCCACATCACTGTTAATCTTTTGATTTTGATAAAAAAAAACAGCTATGTTAATTAACTCAATCAAAAACACGAAGAAGGAAAGTCGGGGCAAAATATAATCGGCAACAATAATTTTCCCTGATACATGCAAATGCAAGGACATGCAACAAGGGAATTTCCGATTCATTATAATATTAATTACAGTTCATTTACCTGCGCTCAATTTATAGGCGGCGATGCATCATTAATTTACGCATCGCGCTTTACTGCTGGATGTAAATTGTTCGGAAAACTGAATTCATATTTGCGTAATAATAGGCTGCGGGAGGACATCGAGTAGTAGTTCAGATTCAGTAACTATACTATATTAATCCATATTAATATCATAATGCGAAAGTGTCTGTCTGTCTGTCTGCTACGCATTAAGGGCTCATCTTCGAAGTTGAAAAAAAACATTTTCAGCTCCGACGCACGACTGGAGTTTACTCTTTACGAACGATTTTAAAATATATAGATTAGTTAATGAGGGTAAATGAACACATTTGTTATATTACTGAAAGCATGCTTGATACATTTATTTATATTAATTATATATAATTTATATTCATCAAAATACATTTCATAGTCATGGAAACATAAAGAAGTGTAAGCATCAATCCAGAAGTAGGTATTGTTGAGACAGTTTAATATATTTTTACTCTCATTTGGAACTTGAACAAATAAATAGTTAAACGTATAGAGATTCCGCGAAAGATTTAATGTAATTAGATAAAAGTTAACTAAACTTAAAGACAATATTCATTTGATCTGGCCACGATTGCTATCGTTAAGCTCTAAATCAAATTGCGATCTAAACACAAAAGTATTCAATATTCGCTGAGTCTGCCTGCAGGACACTGACTTACCAACGTCAAAACACTAGTATTTATATTAACTATTTTCAATATGGCGTCCGTATCAGATTAAATCGAATGACATGAATCGAGACAAATTGACAGACATTATACTACCTGTTTCGTGAGATCTATTGACAAACAGTAATAATGCTAACACAAGTATTACTATGGAAACATAAAGTCTATAACATAACGGAGAAAGTTTGATTTTACTCCCCATCAATTTTCATTCCCCGGGCTTATAAATGTAAATCGATTCTAAAGGAGGAAAACTCAAATAAACTCCACACTTACCCCCAGGGGAGATACTTTGGTAGGGACTAGTGGAACAGGCCGTCAAAAGCTAGTCCTTATAACCCAATGGTTACTTACTACTTAGGAATTTGTCTTCCTATTCTGTTATAGATTTTAATAAAAATAAAAACGTACTTCAGAAAGACTTCCGTCCCCAGTAGGCGGCTCGTAAGGTACTTGAGCGATATGGAAATTTGAGTGAAACACGTGACTGACGTAAACGGAACACGTTACCGCGACGTAAACTTTTCGAGTGCACGAAAAGTTACGAGGACTACGGTTTTGTGAAATTTTATTTTTCTTTCGCATAAGGGGTAATGGTTATTACTTTTGGGTTGTTTTTAATATTAACTCTGGAATTGCGTTCGGTTTTTGAAGGTTTCTAAAATAAAATTTCTGGCGCGAATGACCTAAAAGTACTCGGATCTTCTTTCGGACGGAAGTAACGTACAACCGTGTCATCTACCAGAAATGGTGCTGAAGTCCACCAATTGTTTTGCCCTAGTGTGTTTTCTAGCGGTGATGGCCTAGTGGTCTAGATGCTCGGCCTCCTATTCGGTTGGTTGGAGTTCGATCCCCAGACATGCACCTCTAACTTTTCGGAATTAAATTTAATTCTTTTAAACTTACATAGTTAAAAACATTAAGTATCACCTGCCTTAACGGTGAAGGAAAACAAGTCAGCAGGTCGAGTGGGAGTTAGTTTACGTATTCGATAGCGACAACGTTAACTACCATTTAAATTGAACTAGCAAATGCCCACGACTTCGTCTGCGTGGTTTGCGGTTTTTTGGTTCCCGCGGGTACTGTTTAATTTTCAGGGATAAAAAGTAGCCTATGTGCTATTCTAGACTATATTCTATCTCTGTGCCAAAGGACATTGACCAAATTCGCCTAAGAATCAACACGTGTTTGAAATATACAGTAATTCTTAGCTTATTTTATAACCTTTATTTTAAATATTAGAATTCAACGGACACTTCAAATTAATTACAAAATAAATAAATGGGTATTTACGTTTCACGTTTTATACACGTTTCCGTCTCTCGATTATAAACCACAGATCGATAACTTACCGGTTAAAATAATATGCAATACCACCGCTTCAGCATGTAACTATACGTACCTCTCAGTTAATAAAAAAATATAAAATATATTTATATTTGATAGTATAAATTATAATATTAATAATAATAAATTAAATTAATAATAAAATAAAAATAGAATAATCGACCTAGATGAGGAACGATCTTGCATGTCACCAGAGCGATTTCCGTCAATCGGATCGATCGCCAGGGGACGAAGCGAGTAGACGACGCGACGCAAGAAATAATGCGTAGCTGTAGTAGTGAGCGCGGTGTGGTTGTCTTGGCCGCCAAAGCGCACACTATGTCAGGGTCTTCTCCTCCTCATGATGGCACGATTGGGAAGCAATTCATAGAATTTTAATATTTTATTATGTGCAATTAATGAAGCATTTCGAACGCATTACATCGTTGGATGCTGTCTAATGTAGGGAGCCTAGGACTATGAGCCTCGTGAACCTGTCTTGGAGAGTATCCGACGATACTTGATCTACCTATGGTGGATCCATATACATACTTAAAATACCACATATTTACACGTATTATAATCACATATCAACCACTATCGCAGGTTGAGTTGGGCACTGTGGAATATAAGCTACTCGCTTCGGCGATGCCTCAGCACGGCTGGTTCTGCCTTGATGTCTACCTAGTTGGACGTTAAGAAGGGACTGGTTTGTTGTTGTACCAGAGAGCTTGCTTTCTGTGCGCAGTGCACTTCGTGTGCACTTCTATGTTCTACAGTATGTCTGATTTTACCTTGCGATCTACTTAATGACGACTTATGCATACCATATGTAAATTTACGACGTTCGCTACGTTCGAACAATAACCAATCATGGTTGATAGGACACTGTTTATTAATATCACTACCTATCTCACGTTCAAACAATGTTCTACTACCCATGGAGGTTTCCGCGCTGCATTTTATCTAACCATACTATTACTGAAGGTTGCATCACGCCTGTAGACTCTGTTTCGTTGCGGCGGACTATCCTGCAGAGCGCCTGGTGCATCCTTGAAACCTATTACAGGTATATGTGGGAGTACACCACTCTAAAAATGTAATTATCCAGCTATATGCTGACATAGTGGAACGCACCACTATAAAGTATGCCGCCATACGTTGCGCTATTTCCGCGGTTGATGTCCTAGTGGTTGAAAGGGGGGGGGGGCTGTTGACTTTTGGTATTCTATGAGACTTATTAGTCCACGCATTAATATGCCTCTTGGGATACCAAGGGAGGGAAGAAGCCTACCGTTGGTGGCGGGGCGGAGCCAGCCAACCATCATTTATTTTTTAGAAAAGTAAATGATGCCATTCTTAGCATCTTCCTTATCTTATAAAAGGGAGATGCTACCACTAGGATTAGTTCGTTTCACGGTGACCTTATGGAACAACATTTATGTTGTTAAATAAGATAGAAATCTTAACCCTGGGTTAAAACTTATAGTATAATATAAAATATCTCACTCTTATGGTCAAAGCATAAATGGCTCGAAGTATGATATGATCCTTTAATGATCCTATATAATAATGACTGGCTCACTTAGTGTATGTGATAAAGAAGTAAGGTTCTTAGAATGAGCAAAGCGCAGTATACTTGAACTGGAGCATGGCAGTATTGAATCAATACAACACGCGTGTAAAACGCGTGTCATTGTTTAGAGATGAATCAATACTCGAACACGCGGGTAAATCGCGTGTCATTGTTTAGAGATGAATCAATACTCGAACACGCGGGTAAATCGCGTGTCATTGTTTAGACATGAATCAATACTCGATCGCGCATATTATTATAATTCATATAACCTTGAACTGAATTTGTACATTGATATTAATCAATACTTGAACGCGTTTTATAGATTTTTATAACTCGAACGCGCTTCTAAAGCCAGTCATAGGTAAGCTAAATTTCATCTAAATTAGTATATAATCAAGTCGTTGGGTTGAATGGACTCGAGGCTTCCGAAACTCTAAAAGATCGTGGTTTATTATGGACACAACAATATATGAGGGTCTTACTGCTAGATGATTCACGTGCCATTCTAAAGAAATATTGAATTTTATTGAAAGAGTAAGGTGAAGATTCTTAGGGACCCCGTCAGGTTTAGTTACAAGCATTAGATCCGTATCGTAAGAAACAAGATAAAAGCAGCTTAAAGTGCTAAGTGCGCTAGTATTCTCAATCTTGCAACGCCATCTATTGAAAGTACGATAATTTAATATACCTAACGCCATCTGTAATGTTTTTGATGAACTACGGCGAATCTTCTCTTATCTACATACTGTTTACAGCTCTATTACAATTGGATAAAGATGGTATTTATTTGTTCAAGCAGATTGATTATTAAAGTTGAAATAACCTCAAAATTGAAAATATTTTTGGTAATAAGTCATTTCTAAGCAAGTGTCCGTTGTTTTAATCTGCTCTCAAGTATTAAAAGGTATTTATTTGAATCCAGTAATCAATGTTTTATGACTGTTGGTTCTTAGGCGAACTTTGTATGGGGACGGAACAATGTCCTTTCAGCCAGATCCGTTCAGCCGTTGATTGAGTAACAAACATCCATATATCCATACATCCACCCAAACTTTCGCATTTATAATATTAGTATAGAAGTATAGATTGATCGAGCACCAACTGACAAACGATTGACAATTTCTATAATAATCGTAGTTAACGTTGTCACGATAGTATGGGAAGAAAATCTCCCACTAGGCACTCAGTTATAGAACTCGATAATCAATATACAATCACGTTTACATATACCGTCACCGAGTTAATAAACTTTGCACTAATTTACCCAAAATGTTAAGCGAACCGTATCCAGCGTCCGGCGAAATTGCTAAGTAAATAGGTAGGTACAGCAATTGAATAGGAACAACAAAAATAAAAGTTAACCTAAATATTGCTCCAAAGTTTCCGAATTTGCAATTACTGTTTGTTTTAAGTTCTACTTACTAAGTTGACTCAACTCGTTTTAAGTCTGATTGCTTCTGTATGACAATTATATTATAGGACAATACCGTACGGCATAACCGAAAATTAATCTTAGTTACACACAAGTCAAGAATATAGAAGATTTTCTTCAATAAATAGGTATAACACAGTTACAAAATCAGTAGCTTAAATAGTAATTATATTTTAATAGTAGTTTCCACGCGCGAAGCAATGCTTAAAATTATTCAAATTCAACTATTTCAAAATCAGGAAACCAGATTGAAAGAAAAAGATAGACACAAACACATAAGAGCACATCACCAATTACATAATATAACTTCAAATTGACCATTTGGTCAATTGTCCGAGTAAAATCGGTTTTCGTGGTAAGGCCAGTCCCACTCTATAGAACAATTTCATTCGTTTACGACAGTCTGCGTAGTAGGTATAATAAAAAAATACCACAGCGGTATTTACATTGCTTGTCCCTAAAGTTTTCAAATAAAAGCCGGAAGGGGCTCGTTCATTCATTATAACTGTAACAAGATTTCCACCTATCTATACCTAGGAGACAGAACCGGAATGTAGGTACGAAATTTTGTATCTCTTTTCCATAATTATCATGATTTTGATACGCTCCAGTCAAATTGAGTGGGAGATTTACAATACTATTTAAAATAACATGTAAAACTGTATTTGAACGAAAAATCTTTCGTTGCATTACATACGAATAATTCACATTATTTTATTCATTAATTCATTCAATCATTTTTCATATTATAACACATGTATTATATATGTACGATTTGAAATTAAACCGATTTTGAGCTATGCTTTGATAAATCAGTCAGTCACTTGTTCCTTTAATTAGTAGATCAGAGTACCGATGCTTAAAATAGAGTACCAACCAATTAAAGTACTTTAAATAATTCGAAACCTTCGACACTCATTCGAAGTTCTGAAATGAACTTCAAACCTAACATATTATACAACTAAACCAAATACCACCCTTTAATTAAAAGTCAGAAAGCACTCCAGCGGTCCTAAATAAATCTATGAAAATCAATAGAGCCCCAACAATGAACCGGTTATTGAAATGCTAATAGGCTATTAATTTTTGGTCCCCTCCACTTGTTCCAGCTTCCACTATTTCTGAACTTCCCCCGGTAGGTATAAAGCAATTAAAACTTCCAACGGAGCCATCCGTTTCTTTGATTTTCTACTCGGTTTTTGTTAATCATGTAGTTTATATTTAATAGGTTCTATATCTAAATACGTAAACGAAAAAGGTGACTGACTGATTGACTGATGTTTCAACTCAAACCACTGTACGATTTGGGTTGTAAGGGCATACAGATAGTTATCATGACGTAGGCATCCCATAAGAAAGGATTTTTAAAAATTCAATCCCTATAGGGCTTTGAAATTTTTATGAAAATCAAACCAAACGTGAGCGAAGCCGCGAGCAAGAACCAACAAAGACATATTCAAGGCCCGAATCGCTATCTTGCAGAGTTCACCTTCTATTAAGAAATTGAAAAATGTATCCCTTCGATTAGTGAAATAGTGAGTGTTTTTAGTGAAGGATCATAATGTTATAAGTAACTAGCTCATGCCCGCGACTTCGGCCGCGTGGATTGAGGTTTTTCAGTTCCCGCGGGAACTCTGTAAAATTTTCCGGGATAAAAAGTAGCTTATATGTTATTCCAGTCTAGCCTATGTATATCTATCTCTGTGCCAAATTTCATTCAGATCCGTTGAGCCGTTCTGGCGTGATTAAGTAACAAACATCCATCCATCCATTCATCCAAACTTTCGCATTTATAATAATCCGAATTTCATGCATGTAAATTCATCGGAAAAAGCTGTTCACGTTGATGCCGATTGAGCGCACCTACGGGTTTAATAAAAGTAAACCCACCCAAACCCCCGATTCACCAATATTACCTATTAAGTAATAACGACTTAGTGCTGTCGGAGCGGAGTTTTCCGGCAACTTCTACCGGAATTTCTAAAAATCTTATAGACAGTGGTTTTATATTAAAAATAGGGCTCTGCATGCAAAATCCCAACTTTTAAATCTGTGCTTCCGTTAGTTAGTCAGTAATTTTATAATAATATAAAAAAGTTGTCGAGGATAGTATACTAAAAGGTTAACTGGAAGAGTAAACCTCTAGGTATTAAGTTCGCCTTTTTGTATTTTATGTGCAATAAAGACTTTAAAACAAACAAACATGATAGGTCGATCGGATATAACTGAGGATCAAATAAACTGACACAAACATTAATATTACTTGTATGCAAAAATGAGGCTGCTCCCTCCACAGAACTGTAGTAATGATCACGATCGCTTTACCATGGAAGACTGACTATTATGGCTGGCTATATAGTGACAATAAAGAAGTAAGATGAAAGCTGGTACCATTCTACCACCATACACACACCAGTCACTCAACTATACCTTGTTGAAGTGTACTAGTTGACGACCTCTGTGGCGCAGTGTGTAGCGCTGTTGTCTTAACGTGCGGAGGTCCCGGGTTCGATCCCAGGCAGGGTCAATTTGGGAATTTATAATTTCTGAGTATTCCCTGGTCTGGCTTGGGTGTGAGGCTTCGGCCGCGGCTAGTTACCACCGTACCGGCAATGACATGCCGCCAAGCGATTTAGCGTTCCGGTAAGATGCCGTGTAGAAACCGAATAGGGGTATAAGCTTAATATAACTGCCATGTCCCTAACAGGTTAGCCCATCTTAGACTGCATCGTCACTTACCATCAGTTGAGATCGCAGTCAAAGGCTAACTTGCAGTGGATAAAAAAAACTATATCCATCTATACGAATATATAATCCCAGAAAATTAAAGAGTTCCCGCGAGTATATAAAAAAACTTAAACCACGTCAGCTAGTTTAAAATAAATTTTAGAACATGTTTCCTTTATGACGTAGGCACTCACTCCCTTTACGGAGTAAGTATTTTTTTAAAACCTAATTCAACGGGGATGAAGTCACGGGGAAAAGCTAGTATTTTGTAAATATATCAAAAAAGACGTGCTTATGATGCAAAAATAAATTTTATACTTACAAGCACTTTTACAATCAAGTGAATCAGTAAATAACACCACAAAAGAAGTACAAATGCTGCGAGCAAGTATCTTAGAAAATGCTGTGATTTTTCTTCAATGTCTACAAAGCGGCTCAGAAGAGCTCTGTTCACATGAGCTATTGTCCTTTCTTTGCTCTCAAAGCGGACATCAAGGACGAGAAAATAAAATGTTGAAGATCTTAGAAAGTGTTTAAAAGAACTTTATTTCAAATGCTTGTTACTTTCTATATTTTTAAAATACACAGTTTATTACTTTCTTCGATAAAAGAAAAATATCTTATAGTTGGCATCTTAAACTGCACGTCCTCGTCGACCGTTTCCATGGCAACGGTCGAACGATTCACCCCGCTATACCCGCTCTCCCAATGCGTGGCGCACGCGCCCGCGCCGACAGTCCGCTGCTAGCCACCTAGCGACGATATACGCGCGCTTTCTTAGTCCTTGTACCTATAGTTTTTCATGTAACCCGTTTTTTCATTTTAAGTTTATTTTGTACTTTTTTGTTTACATTCCAATTATATTAATTTACTGTGCATAGGTTCTTATTTATCTCCATCAACCTATTACAATCTGCAATTAAAACAAGCAGTACTTGTAATAATTGACTGTGACCCAATTACGGAGAAAAATTCAGAGGCGCCAACTTTTATGGAAATAAATTCCGATATATAATCGAGTTCGTTCCTGTCAAATGTGTTTGTTAGCCAGTGGTGTAGCTTTTGTCACCCGGATTATAATAATAGCGAATCGATTGATACCTCATTCATCTTGAAATATTTGTTTGGGCTATCATATGTTGGAGAACAATCCAGAAGTAGGTATTAATAAAACACTTTTAATATATTTGTACTCTAACCACGAGAGATTTAATGTAATTAGTTAATTTATAAAACTCAGTTAAACAATAGTATAGTATCAAATCATTTGACCAGGCTGCAGTTACTACCGCAGCTCGTAAACAAGGTAACGATCTAAACACCGAAGGTATTCAATAATCGTTTGAGTCTCGGTGGAGACTGCCTACCGATGATAAAACATTCGTATTTATACAAGTTATTCCAATATGGCGTCGGGAACGAACTGACGAGTGAAATACATCGAAAGAGTCAAATATCAGTACAATCGAACCTTCATCAATAAATAAATTAACAATCTTTTAACTTTTGTAACAATTAATTTCAACTGTAAACGCAAAGCTGACAGTTCGGCCGTCCTGAGAATAACCAACTATTAAATAGACTTCCACTGCAATTGGAAATACCACATTAATTACCTATGCAATTGATTAGAAAACATATGATGGATATGTGTCGTCTGTACTCAATAGCTTCCAAAAAAGAACATACGTGTTATGTGTAGGGAACATTTCCTGGATATTTGTAAACCCATGTTTAAGGCACTTAAGATATTTATTTATCCTGTATTTACATTAAGGAAATTTGCATCTTTGTCAAAAAACTACTTCGAATATTGTGAAACTCATGGCCAGGCTCTACAAAGGCTTAGAAATAGGTTACTTGTACCTAGCATAAAGCTAGTTATGTATAAAATAAACGCATTTTGTAGGGCGATTTCAATACAAACTTCAAAAGACTGTCAAAGATATTACCCTGTCTTAATTTAAACAATTTCATTGTTAATGAATTTATTTTTAATTTTACTGAATGGTAATATGTATTCTTGTGCTTGTATAAACAGCTAATATTTATTGTGTTAAAATAATAATTTAATAATAGTTTAATATAATGTAATATTGTATAAACTAGATTTCTTTATAATTGATTATTTAAGCTAGTTATTATCAGGCATAGACTTAAAATACGGAATATATAATAAGAATGCATTTGAACTGAGTTAATAATATTGCATGCCATTCGATGGCAGATTGTATTACACCGTATTATTATATAACATTTTATAAAGCAAATAAATGAATAGAATTCAATTGACCAAGCTAGTTACAGAATCCATTGACAAAGATCAAGGTATTACTGTAGATAGATTGCACACATGAAAATACAAGGTAAAGTTAGCTGTAAACTAGTTATGCAAAGGCGGCCTTATTGCTTACTGAGCAATCTCTACCAGGCAACCTTTGGTGAGACGTTCGAATAAGATACGTAGGGTAGTGTGGCAGAATACAATACAAGTTATAATAAGTAAGAACATAATATAAAAAATATAATAGACGTATTGCATATATACATTACATGTAAATAAAATATAGACAACAATAATAATATTACACATAAACATACACAAATTACACATATATAAATAAAATTAAAAACGCATCGTAACGAATTACGATAGAAGTATAATTTATGTATTATGGCACGACTTGGTTAAGGAAATATTCTTTGAGACTATTTTTAAAAAATAGGCAAAGATTTGGAGTTTCTAATATTTTTGGGTAGAGATTCCCATAACTGCACAGCATACACCGTGTACGATTTTCTGTAAAATTTTGTACGATGGCTAGGAGTTTTGAGTTTATTATCCATGGTAGAACGCAGCTGCATATGGCGAACGGCATCGAGAAAGTTGAAACGTTCTTTATGATAGCTGGGAGTATGAGGAGCATATAGGATCGAGAATAGTAAAGAAAGAACATAAAAATTTCGAAATCCAGTATAGGTAAAAGGAGTGTTTCAGCTAAGGATATCTTAGTTTTGACTGGAAGGAGATCCTTCCAGCGTTTCAGGGAGCCGATAGCAGCAAAGAGACGTCGGCTGACGTGGTTAACTTGCGGTCTCCAGGAGAAGGAGTATTACTGTAGGAATTATATCAGACTATACAATCTGATAATGTAATAATTTATCAGTAATTTTTGTTGGGAATAAAATTAGACCAACATTGTGATTGGACATCATAATAGTGGCATTTGTACTAGATCAAAATAGATTCATATGTCCGCTATGACAAATTGTATCCATGGTGCTGCGTACCATGGTAACATTATGTCGAACCTTCGATGCAGAATTGTCATATGGGAGATCCTAGATTGGTTTAAATAAATTAGTGTTATTGTAAAATGGTGTGTGTTTAATAATATTGTTTGAGGTCCTAATTTAATAATAAATTCGATCCTTTTGAGGTTAGGTTAACCGGTGGCTGCTCTGGCAACACCTGTCGTCACGCGGCTGGCCGTGCTGGTGATGCCCGGAGCGCCCTCTGAGCGCTGCCCGGAGCGCCCGCAAGGGGCGCGGATCGAAGGGCCCCCGAAGCGCCCGCAAGGTCCGCAGGCGAAGCGCCCGCGAGGTCCGCAGGCGAAGCGCCCGCGAGGTCCGCAGGCGAAGCGCCCGCGAGGTCCGCAGGCGAAGCGCCCGCGAGGTCCGCATGCGAAGCGCCCGCGAGGTCCGCATGCGAAGCGCCCGCGAGGTCCGCATGCGAAGCGCCCGCGAGGTCCGCATGCGAAGCGCCCGCGAGGTCCGCATGCGAAGCGCCCGCGAGGTCCGCAGGCGAAGCGCCCGCGAGGTCCGCAGGCGAAGCGCCCGCGAGGTCCGCAGGCGAAGCGCCCGCGAGGTCCGCAGGCGAAGCGCCCGCGAGGTCCGCAGGCGAAGCGCCCGCGAGGTGCGCAGGCGAAGCGCCCGCGAGGTGCGCAGGCGAAGCGCCCGCGAGGTGCGCAGGCGAAGCGCCCTCGAGGCGGTGCTCGGAGCACCCGCGTGGCTCGCAGGCTAAAGCACCCTCGAGGCGCTGCTCGGAGCGAGAGAACGGGCTGTGCAGAGCCCGCCTTGGCGCAGCGTACGTCACATGAAACAAAATAAGAAACCATGAACATTTCCGTTCGGTCTTTCTGATTATTGATGGGTCTGATTACTTAGCAATTAATCCGTATTCCTGTATTACAGGCAGCGGTAAAAATAATATTTTTAAATTACCCACTATTAATATTATTTAAAAAAAAAAAAAATAACAAAACGGATGTGCAGAAGGCAAAGGAAAATCAAGGCAACGTGAATCATATCCCACTTCTGAACTGTTGGAGAACAATCCAGAAGTAGGTATTAATAAAACACTTTTAATATATTTGTACTCTAACCACGAGAGATTTAATGTAATTAGTTAATTTATAAAACTCAGTTAAACAATAGTATAGTATCAAATCATTTGACCAGGCTGCAGTTACTACCGCAGCTCGTAAACGAGGTAACGATCTAAACACCGAAGGTATTCAATAATCGTTTGAGTCTCGGTGGAGACTGCCTACCGATGATAAAACATTCGTATTTATACAAGTTATTCCAATATGGCGTCGGGAACGAACTGACGAGTGAAATACATCGAAAGAGTCAAATATCAGTACAATCGAACCTTCATCAATAAATAAATTAACAATCTTTTAACTTTTGTAACAATTAATTTCAACTGTAAACGCAAAGCTGACACATACTTCTGTTCTAAGTTTATATTTTAGACTTAAGTAAGTAAGAAAAGTTTGTAAGAAACGGTTTTTTTGTATGATGCTCAGAATTCGTCCTCGTATATTTATAAATTTTTAAATATATGGTTTACAAATTCCGCGGGAACACTAATTATTCCGTATAAATTTAGCTCAAGCTATCTGTATTTCAAATTTTACCCAAATCGATTCAGCTATTGTTGGGTGAAGGAGTAACAAACACCCAAACATTCAAAAATCTAAAAAGCATTTTTTTAACACGAGGGTAAATTAAGTTTTGGGCTGTAATTTCAAATTTTTAATCAGCCATATTAGTCCATCTTAGCTCATCAAGTGCTAACTACATAGTGCTAGTAGCTACAATGTTTATTTCTTTACATTATTACACTGCTGCTCTGCTTTCTTCTTCACAGATTTTAGTTTTTATTTATGTTTTTCCCAGGTTGTTTTGTACAACAATATGCAAATTGAACAAAACACAAATTCACTTACAACCCAAGACATAAATTGGATGTGACGTAAGCCGTCCATTCGACTGAAGTCAGCCAAATAGCTGTGTAGCGTGTTTTGTACTGAAAGTGCTGAATGTTTGCGGAAAATTTAAAGGGACCGAGTATTTCGCTTTTGAGATATTCTGTAGCGTGCTTACGTTTGTTTCTTGGAGTGTCGCATTTAATTTGTAAAGGGAAAACAATACGTAACGCTGTCTCAAGATATTTTTAAAAATGGATATTTATGTTATACGCTATATCATGTAAAAATTAGTTACGTAAACTAGTATTAATTATGTAAGTAATTATGTCTGTTTGTTTATTTGCTACGCTTTTACGGCCCAACTGTTCAACCGATTTTGATGAAATTTGGTACACGGATATGTTGTACCCAGGGGAAGGACATAGGCTACTTTTATCGCGGAAAATTAAGGAGTCACAGGCACCTTATTTAGATGAAATTATGGTAAATGCGCTAGTAAAACTCTCACAAAGCGCTACCCAAAATCCGCGTGCTTTTGATGTAAACAGAAAAATAAATAAAATAAAAGCTTTATTTAGAAATATTATCCAAGGACTTAAAAACATACATGAACGATAACCCTGCAAAAGTTAAATTCTACGTTGCAGTGATTATCGCCCTCCTCAAACATAGTACAGTGTTTCATGTCTTAGATCTACTAAGAAACTAATTTAATTTAACGTTCATACCCAGGACTATCAAATAAAGCCGTCAAATAAATACCTTCGAAGCTAAAATAAATTTCACATTTGGCAACCACGCACAAAAACATATGGAAATAAAAACATATTATAGGGTACACTCTTAAACTTAGCCTACCTGATACTATTGAAGAATGCAATAATACTTCGCAATTTAAGAAAAAGCTGAAGATATATGTAATGGATAATATTGTGTAAATATACATACTTAGCTCATTAACATTAGAAAATTGGGGCAATAATGTAAATTAGTAATAAGACAATTCAATTACAATATTTAGTTTAAATGTCACCGTAAGATTGTAAAAACCGTTAGATTATAATCTAACTTGCGAAATTGTAAACTGTCGAAAGATTGTGAACCGTTCAATGTTCTGAGTGTCAATTTTTGAAATATTCAGTTCAGGGCCTGCGGCCGGGCACTACCTGATTATTTATGTCGAACCACGCCGACGTAGTCGCGGGCATTCGCTAGTTAAGAAATAAAGATCATAAACAAAAATTTAGAGATTTGCATACAAAAGTAATTAAACAATATTTCTTCAGAGAATAGACGGATTAAAGATCATCTGGAGAGGTACAATAAATGAACTAGCTTAACCTGAACTTATGCGCTACGGAACAGACAGCCAGAAAGGCTTATGATGACACTATGACAAATGGCACTGAATGGCGGATATGCATCAAATCGCATGGCATTTATTACATTCCTCCTTCTTTTGAAAACACTACTTTACCTTAACCTCTACCCAACTGTTAATAGCTGAAAAAAGCCATAAGTTTGTAGATCCTTATTATAGTTTCCTTAATTAAGTACTACTTTTTTTTTTTTATTATCTATGTCAGCGCTTGGCTGCAATCAGACTTGGTTGCAAGTGGTGATGCAGCCTAAGGTGGAGCGCGCTTGCCTAGAAGATGCCTATTCACTCTTGACTTGAACAAGCTTTAGAGTTCGATTATATCAGAGGAAAAACATGTGCGAAATTTTTAGTCTCTGGTCTGGTCTGGTAGGATGCTTTGCCCGTGGCTAGTCATCATAGTCATCAGTGGTAGTAGTTAAACTACATCATCACTTACCATCCGGAGAGATTGCAAGGTTTAACTTATAGTGGCGTAGAAAAACAGAAACACAGTTCTCAAAGTCATTATCGTTAAGTTCTAATGTATTACAGAACAAACACAAATCTATCTCACAACTTTAGGTAATAAATAATTATTCTGATACCAAAGTCGTAAACACTAATAGCAGAGCCCGCACAAATACCTATATTTGCACTAATATCAATTAATTAATACAGCCTCAGGCATGCGAGATGTGCGAACCGCAATTACATCTCGTACCGCAGTTCTGTTTGTGTAATACCGTTACGTATTGCTGTTATCTTGCAAATACAAATAATTATTCCCAACTTCACAAATTCACAATTATTACAACGTGTGTGTGTATGTGTGTGTAAAAGATTAATTAGAGTCCGTCCAGTGAAATCTGCGAGGGTAAATGGTGACATTTTTTTCAAGGTAATCTCCTATTGTTCTAGGTCTTTTTTGTATTAGTTCAGCCCAGTGTAGCCAGTATCTAAAATTCCAACTCTCAGCTTTGAGACAGACTCTTTACATTTCACGTACTTAATTTTAATAAACTGGACTACTATAAAGATAGTAATTCAACTTATCTCTATAAAACAGAAAAACTTGTTCTAGAACATAAAAAAACTAAATAATGTATTCGCCAAGAATACAAAAAACTTTTCGGTACATACTCACTCACTCCTTCAGCTGTGTTATTTAAACACAGCTGAAGAATGCGGCTTCATAGAATAAAGCTATGCGTTGCTCGTGTCCGTTTTATCAACCGATTATTCTAAAATTTTGTACAGCAATATTTTTTGTGCGGCGATAACTCTTAGCCTAGTTGCTTAGTCACCCAGCTCCATACTCGGGTGGTCGGGTGTTCAATCCCCGGGAACGCACCT
Organism: Erebia palarica; assembly: GCA_964035005.1. Taxonomy (NCBI): domain Eukaryota; kingdom Metazoa; phylum Arthropoda; class Insecta; order Lepidoptera; family Nymphalidae; genus Erebia; species Erebia palarica. The sequence goes on from OZ035989.1 coordinate 20,033,599, forward strand.
CTAACTTTTCGGAATTATACGCTTCTTTAGAAATTAAGTAAGTATCACTTGCTTTAACGGCGAGGGAAACATCGCGAGGAAACTTAATTGCCCGAGAGTTCTTCATTATATTCTAGACGGTGTGTGAAGTCTGCTAAAAGATGTGTGTTTTTGCATTTGACCAGCATGTAGGGAGCTCAGTAGGGATATATTGTTTATGGATTTAGGATTCCTGCGGAAAATGAAAGATCATTTTCGGGCATAAAGAGTAGCCTATGTCCTTCCTCGGGTAACAAATTATCCCTATACCAAATTTCATCAAAATCGGTTGGACAGATGAGCCGTGAAAGAGTAGCAGAGAGACAGACAGACAGACACACTTTCGCATTTATAATATTGGAATGGATACCTAAACAAAATAAGCACAGCAATGTCAACCAAAATCCAATTTCAAAGATCTTCAAAAACTCTTTAATTTTACTCCTCCTCTACTCATCAAACTAAACCTTTTTGGGGCATCCAAACTTGGGTCTCTAATCAAGCTTTAACTTTTACAAAAGATTTTCTGGAAGATATTCGTAAGAGATTAGATAATTATCAGAAGAGAGTTCATTACCTTATGTTGCGCTATTTATTGTATGATCAGACTGTGTTATTTAAGGATCGAGTTCTGACTTCTGACCACAAGTAAATGAGCGTTTATCGAGCATTCAAAAACTTTGGTTTAAAGTGAAATGAACCTTAACCTTAAACCTTGACTGCCTCGTTGGTCTAGAGGTTGGTATGTTTGACTGCGGCCGACGAGGTTCCGGATACGAGTCCCGGGTCGGGCCACAATTGAGTATTGGTTTTTCTGACTAGAAATTCTCAGTACTAGCCCGGAGTTAGGAAGTTGGCGGTGTTTCACCCTCGTGCCTCGGAGAGCACGTTAAGCCGTCGGTCTCGGTTATTATCACTAACATGATAATAGTCGTTAAAGCCCGCTAACCCGCATTGGAGCAGAGTGGTGGTTCTAAGCTTTAATTCCCACTCTCTTATGAGAGTAGAGACCTGTGCTCAGCAGTGGGAATGCCATGAGCTGTAGTGGAACCTTAACCACTTTGATTAGATATTAAGTCTGACCATACCGCCTCAGTCGACACTTGAAGTAGGTTGCGAGGTAAAAATGTATGGTACTGAATTTTCGACATTAAAATAAGATTTAGGTCCTTTTTGCTATGGTATTTCGATGTTCGATTACGCTTAGTGTCGGCGAGTTTCATACACTAGTGGTAAGGGCTGCTAAAGCCGAAACCACATAAAAAGTCAAACTATGTAACAGGAGGTAGTGTCTTTGTGCCCGAACTTCCCGGTACAAAGCAATTAAAACTTGGCTCATTTATCTCATCGATTTTGAGCTTGGTTTTTGCCAATCCCATAGTTTACATACCAAGTTTTAATTACTGCGTATTTGTAGACCATAATGTTCATCGGGAATTCCACCGATTCAATTGTAATAGTTTGCTGTTAGTGTTAGAATCCGATGTTGTATTCTAAATGTTTGATTTGGTAAAATGAATATTCATGAAATCCAACTATTTACAGTGGTTGACGGGATTGCTATTTACAGGTGAATACTTATAGGTATTTCTAGTGCATTCATTACTTGTTATGATATTTGAATTTATACTCCATTCTTATATTATTATGATATCTAAAGTGTGTCTATCTGTCTGCTACACTTTCACGGCCCATCTGTTCAACCGATTTTGATAACATGGATAGATATGGTTAGAATCCCTGAAATGGACATAAGCTACCTAGTGATATAATATAATATTATGTTATAGTCCAAAATGGAATGATTGTGGCCACAATCGTTTGGCCTAGGCCAGGGTAGGCGAACCTTTATGATTCTACGTGTCATTTTTCTAAAGAAATGTTTAATGAGACGTGCCATTTTTTCTGAAGAAATGTTTCATAGACGTGCCAATAAATAATGTGGACTTGATTCTTGGGAAAATAATAATAATAAAAACTATCAAGTCCAAACTCTTTATTTACTCAAAAAAAATACATTTTGCAATATCTCAATTATAGGATCACTCGCGTTCGCTCGACATTACCTGTTTCACACTGTTTTCTTAGTGCATAACGAATTTTGTGATCGGTGGCGTGCCCAAAATATTGTGTCGCGTGCCATTAATGGCACTGGCCTAGGCAATCACAAGAAATGTACAGAGCGAATTTCGGAGTAATTAACGGAGTAATATTGCTTCGAAATTGAATAAAGAATTATTCAGCGGTAACTGTATTTAAAAAAAAATGTTAACTGAAAACTAGTGAAAAGTGTTATGAATATAATATGATTTCCGCGCAGAATCGCCTCTTCTTTCAAAAGTGCATTATTATGTAAGGAAGGCGTGCCTTGCATTTTGATCAGCTAGAAAGAAAGTTTTAATATTTAATGATGTTACATAACAATTTTTGTAGCAGAATATTTTTAAAGCCTACTTACGCCTGGCATAAGAGTCATCTCAGCTGCAAGTTGCACACGCAAATAAATTTTCATACTGAAAATTCAGCCCCCCGATTATGTAAGAATTGTCGATCAAATCGTCAAAGTTCGGCGTCAGAGTAAAATAAATCATAACAGCATTAAATTGGAGCTCAATTCCGTGTATCCATTCTCGAAATTGAGATCTAATTCAATGCAGTTATGGTTTATTTTACTTTGACGCCGAAATTTGACGTATGGATCGACAATTCTTACATAATTGCTCCTCTCCTCAGCTCAGCAGCAGACGTCTATTAACTCCACCAATTTTTCGACGTCCCCGATACTTTTTAATAACATTAAAAAGTATTAAAAAGTACTAAAAATACTCCCCTAAACAGTGTTTTTTAAATTAGGACAAGGAAACCGACTCGAACTCGAACAAAATGGAAACTGTCTTAGGAACATAATTGTGAAAAAAATTCTGACATAGTGTTTTTTTTATTAAGCTTGAGTTGTCCTTGAAAATTTATAAAATTTTCTTTTTATATAATGTCGGTCAACTCCATTTTAAATAAGGATCATATTTTAATTATATGGAAAGAAAACAAATCGGGACTGAAGTTGATTATTCCAAAAAAAACTGATTATTAAAAACCAACCTTTAGCTTGGGGGCCCTTGACTCTAATGAATTTCGCAAATGGATTCCTGAATCTAGAAATAATTTTCCCCAACCCCCCAATTTTTTGTTTCAATATTTTACCACTTTGTCGGCGTCATTTGTATGTTATATAACCATGCCTAATTATATTATATTATATCCATTGCAAGTTATCCCTTAACTGCGATCTCACCTGATGGAATGTGACGATGCAGTCTAAGATGGTAGCGGGCTAACCTGTTTGGGGCATGGTAGTTATATTAAACCCATACCCCTATTCGGTTTCTACACGGCATCGTACCGGATCGTCTTTGTCAGAAGGGTGGTAACTACTTAACTAGCCACGGCCAAAGCCAGGGGAAATTCAGAAATTATAAATTCCCAAATTTATCCTGCCGGGGATCGAAACCAGGACCTCCGCACGTTAAGACAACAGCAGCGCTCAACACTGTGCCACGGAGGTCGTCAAATTGATACAGACTAATACAATGTGTATTTCTGTTTTTTTTTCTTTTTCAATAGGAACAAGGATAAAATTCATAAAAGTCTCGCTTTTTAATAGAATCAACATTCGAAACCATGAGGTAAATTCATTGCTAGAATATTCATTTCACTCTTTGTCAAAGCTCGTAAATATACGTGTATATTGAATTTGGATGAATCATATTTTATTTGAAGTAATGATGTATGTGAATATGAAATCGTTCAATCTCATTATAGAGACACTGAGACGTGTCGAAGATACGAGTATTATATTGTGTTTCAAGGAAGGCTTTTAACCTCGGTTACTAATATTTTACATTTGAAGCGTTCTTCTTCATGACTCAAAATCATTTATATTTATTTTGGTCTAGATAAAATTATGCTCGAATTTTGGATCCAGCTATAACATGGACGCTATATTCATCATATTTAAATCTTTCATCTTTAGCAAGGATCTAGTCTTACTATTAGATAAGGACTGCAAAGTTCTGCCTTAATTGGAAAAGCCTTTTCCTTAAAATTCTTGATCGTTTAAAATAAAAAAAAACGTGTGGTGTCGTGGGACACCAGATAAGAATGAAATTCCTCATTACTTATTTAGACACTGTATAGTGAACATACATTAATTATACATAAAAAAATTAGCAGTCACAGAGACTGCCGAAAACGAATATTTAAATTATTTTTTGAAGTGAAAACTTCTTTATGCACGTTGAGCAATTATTGGTAATTTATATATAGAAAAGTGTAAACCTTCTTTATGCGCGTTGAGCACTTTTTGGTAGGGGGTAAAAATGTATGACATGCTCGCATGACCGATATACTTGCGAACAGCGACATGCCCGCGAACACATAAATATACTACATTCGAAATTAAACTTCAATACCTTAGTGTTAAGGTTTATATTTTAATAAAAAAATTAATTTAAACAAAAATTATATAACATACGTTTTTACTTCTATCGGCAGTCCCTATGAGTGCCAATTTTTTAATTTTCTTGTTTTTTGCATCTTACACATTTTCATTTCGGACGTTTTTTGGTGGCTAGGGTACCCCCTCCGCATCGACCCATATGGGACATCGTTCCAAAAATACTACAATTTTATTATACCATAAATAGTAGCGATCTCCTATATGGGTTTCCGGGTTCCAACTCCAAACACGCACCTCTAATTATTCGGAGTTATGAGCGTTTTAAGAAGTAAAATATCACTTGTTTTGCATGGTGAAGGAAAACAGCGTGAGGCAACCTGCATATCTGAGAATTCTTCATAATGTACTCGAAGGTGTGTGCAACTTAAAAAAAAACTGATGACGTTTGTCTGCGTCATCCCAAATGTCACGACCACCTTCCTACTTATTTTTTAGTATCTATCATGCAGTTTATAAAACAATAATGTTCTCATTTTCTTAAACGTATACTCATAAAGTACTTTTAAATGTGTCTCCAAAACCGTATAAACTTAAGCTTGCACCCTTTAAATCTTCAACAGCGCTGAAACTCAACTAAAGTGAATACGGCTCGAGTATCCAAAGTTTCTTTCGCACTTAATTCACGAAATGTAAGGACTATGTTGCTGTATTCCCCTTTGTCCCGGTTCATAATAGTAAATCAAATAGAATTGTTTTTTTATAGTGTCACTCTGTTTTTTTTTATTCCACTACAAGTTAGCCCTTTATTATGATCTCACCTGATGGTAAGTGATGATGCAGTCTAAGATGGAAGCGGGCTAACCTGTTAGGGGTATGGCAGTTATGTTAAACCCATATCCCTAGTCGGTTTCTATACGCGGCATTGTACCGGAACGCTAAATCGCTTGGCGGCACATCTTTGCCAGTAGGCTGGTAACTAGCCAAGCCCGAAGCCAGACCAGACCAGAGAAAATTCGGAATTTATAAATTCCCAAATTGACCCTGCCGAATCGAACCCGGGACTTCCCACGTTAAGGCAACAGCGCTCAATACTGCGCCAGGGAGGTCGTCAAGGGGAGGGGGAGGAGAGGGGTTTATTGTATACAGGATTTAGGACAGGACCTTATTCTGATATTTGTTATTTTTTATTATATCATTCTAAGTAGTCATACTGGTAAGTAGCAATAAGTAGCTAACATTAGTTATTATGTTATTCCTTGTTTCAACAACCCACAGGCTCTATGGTGAAAAATTAATAGTTTTAAACATTTTCCTTTCTAAAGCGACGGGTTAATAGCCATAGTCTAACTATTTAATTATAATACGGTTCGAAAAGCGTATAATCAAATTAATTAGCAATGAGTCCGTAAAATCGTATTAAGTACTAAACGTGCTGATAGATTTACCGTTTAATATGCTTTTACGGTACTTATTGAATTGTGCATGAAAATATTGGTTGTTGCGAGTATCCATTATATTTTTGTGTTTTGAATTATTGAATCGTGCGGGATTCTATTGAAATTATTAGGCTACAAATAGTTCTGCAATTATTTCTATACATCATACAAATATTATAAGTGCGAATGTGTGCTTGTTTGTTGGTGTGTTCTTTAATCATGTTCCAGCAGACGTGTCAGATCGACGTGATTTTTTGCGTGGATATAGTTGAGGACCTAGAGACTGACATAGGTTACTTTTTCTCCCGGAAAAATAAGGAGTTCCTCAGGGAATAAAAAAAACTTAACCTACGCGGACTAAGTCACGGGTATCGTTCATTACATTATATTTTGGTTTATTAAGTAACAAAAACATAAGTGTGTATCAAAAATGAAAGGCGTGTAGATGTTTGACTAAAATAAAGAGGATCGAAATGGAACAAACTTGTCTCGAATGAGTAGAGCGTGTCATTTTCACAACTTTCTTCTGGTAAAATGTAAAATAAGCATAAACGAGACTTAAATTTCCGCCAACAGCCACACATAATGCTCGAAGCTCGTAAACAAAAGATCAGTTCCATTCCGTGTTCCTGATAAATGAAGAGCTTGAAGATTATTCGTGTAGGTAATACATATTATTATACTACCTGTTGCCTCCGACTTCGTCCGCGTGGCTTAAGTTATTTGATTCCCGCGGGAACTCCTTATTTTTCCGGGATAAAAAGTAGCCTTTGTCACTCTTCAGGTCAAAAGTCACGTCGATCATCCGTGGCTCCGTTGCTTCGTTGCGGCGTAATTGAAGGACAAGCCAACAAACCAATAAACCAATAAACCAAAAAACAAACACACTTTCGCAATTTTAATATTAATATGATGTTTGTTGGTATAAAAATATGGCTTCCAACACAAGTAGCTGCCACATTTTGCCAGCTCTTCGTTTTTCCAATGGTAGGTTTAAATAAATTAGTAGATTCAGTGATCAGTATGAAACGTCCAACTTGACATATTTCTAATAGACCACTCTATTAGTACAGAAGGCGCGGTACGACATTTACATTTGAATGTGTTATACTATCTAAAAAGATTATTAATTTACAATCACATAGATTCATACACCACAAAAGTAAAAGTAGCGAATCTAGCGAGACGTTTAGACTACAATTCTGCAGAGTGACTATAGCAAGATAAAGCATAGAGCAGGGCCTATACTGACAGACAGAAGGCGAAATAATAAACTTCAGGTATTTCAGTTTAAATATCCCTCAAAAAATTTAAATCATCTTTATAAAGTTTGTGAATGAGTCCTTAAGATATGTACTTATACATGTCGGAAAGCTTACGCTGACGTGAAAACGGCTCTTTAGCAAGTTATAAGGACGTTATCTAAATCGATTCTAAGTTTTTTAACACGATATTTGTGATAATAAAAAAGCGGCTGAGTTTGTTTTAGGCTCTTCTCAGACCAGGGATCGTTTGGAACCCTCGTGGCTTTAGTTTTAAGATACCGTGGTTAATTATCACCATCACGTCTTTGTAAACGCAACGTTCAGAAGGTACCTATTTGGAATAAATATACTTGTTTCAGTTTATCAATTTCCTCAGCTCACGATTTCCCATTAGCTCCTGGACATTATGCTACTGAGGTGAACAGTATAGGTATGTTTAATATAAGATTTATAAGGAGTGCGCACAATTTTTTCCTAGTCTTTCTTGTCTTTTCTCAAACCTGAGCTTATTGTTCTATGTAAATGTTGGTTCAATGTTATTAATGTTTATTTAAAAGGTTGTTTACATATCGTTGCCGCAGTTATTACATTATTTATTTACGACTTGGTTCCTTACTTCCGATTTTGTTCACGGGCTAGCTTTATTATGACTTGACTTTGGTATTACTATACGATAAATTAAAACGTTATTATAAACTCGCTGGCATATTTAGCGGAACATAAAAGAAAGGTCCATAAATAAAAAAGTATGGTTTTATTTTAAAATCTACTTACTACACTTTTTTTGTTATTTAAAGTTTCATTTGTTTTACTTAAAATGAGATCACAATATGAACAGATTTTGCGAATAAAGGCTATTTGTAAAAATGGTATATTTTTGAACTTTTCATGCAACCGGGAAAAGTGAAATTTAATATTAAAATAACAATTAATTAAATTAGAAAAATGGTGATTAATATCGCGTATTTCCTCCACGTGCTCTTATTAAAGTTTCTACCCGTCTAGGCATACTGAGAATGATGTTATCGATGGTCTCCTGGGATAGTCTCCGCCATTCCTCAACTACGGCGATTCGCAGTTTTCCCACGTTGGCAGGAGCTGGAATTCTGGACTTAACTTTTCTTTTCAGCAAGTCCCAAACGTGCTCTATTGGGTTCATATCCCGTGATCTCGCCGGCCACTCCATAACAGTGATATTCATATCATTAAGATAAGCTTGAGTTACCCAAGCGGTATGCGGCCGAGCATTATCCTGCATAGAAACAAAATCTTCACCGATATATGGGGCAAACGGTGCGACATTTTCATCTAAAACTTCTCTGATATAGCGGTCTGCAGTCAGACTCCCTCTGTCAATCACTACCAAGTCTGTGCGAACTCCCAAACAAATGCCCGCCCAAACCATTGATCCACCACCGTATGCAACTATAGTTTCAAAATTTGTCTGAATGTATCGTTTTCCTTTGCGTCTGTATATTCTTTGCCTGCCGTCAATTTGATTTAAGAGAATTCTGCACTCATCACTAAACAATACCTTACTCCATTGGTCCGCGTTCCAAAGTCGATGTTCCTGAGCAAAAGTTAACCTGTTTCTACGATGATTTACCTCGAGCCTTGGAGCCTTGGCGGGCACAAATGAACCCAAACCAGCTTCTTCCAGCCTTCTTCGTACGCTCACTTACGGTTACACCCCGCACTGCTTCTAACTCATGTCGGGCTTGGACGGCCGTCAAACGGGGGTTCCTACGTACACGACGCCGAATGAAACGATCATCCCTACTCGAAGTGCGTCTTTTTCTGCCTTGTCCTGCTCTTCTCACATAAGTACCGGTCTCCCTGAACCGTTGGATACTGCGATGGATCGTTGAAACTGGTCGACGAAGATCTCTGGATATCACTCTGTAGGTTTGACCATTTCTTCGCATTTCGAGTGCCCTGGCAATCTCCGTTGGGGCTAAGTCAGGCATAATTCAGTCATCAACTCCAGAAAGGTACGCGATTAAAAAAAACTAACAAAAACAGTATTTCAATGAAATTTTAAATCAAACTCAGAAGGAAGAAATACTCGAAGTTCGCTCCAGATAAGGTGTATTTGAATAAAATTAAAACAATTGCATAAAATATGATGTTCAGTTGTTTTCTTAATTTGAAAATATTTCTTTTTAAATTAAATGACGTATAAACCAGCCAGCAACCTTATTTGATACTGATATCAAACCTTTTTTTTATGTTTCGCTAAATATGCCGGCGAGTTTATGTCCAACCGGTAAACATCCATTGCTGGATGAAAAATTAATGACCATATCATGCCCGCGACTTCCTCCGCGTGGATTAAGGTTTTTTGATTTCCGCGGGAACGTCTTAACTATCCGGTATAAAAAGTAGCATATTATGTCTTTTCCCCAGATGCAAACCACCTCATTATAAAATTTTATCAAAATAGTTTTATGGGCCTAAAATCGTAGCAGACAGACAGACAGACAGATAGATAGAAAGACATACACACACTTTCGCATTTATACTTAAACATTAGTATGGATATGGGTGACACACTGAAAAATTATATTTAAAGCCCAGAGAAGGACTAGAAGGTACTATTAAGTATTCTGTAGTACTAACTGAGATAGTATCAAATATTGGCAGCTGTACCTATAGTTATATCAAGACACGCGGAAGCGTGTCCAGCCAAAGTTCAAAAAAAGTGGCGAGCAGCACCGTGTGTAATATTACACGAACCATTTGGAGCCACTTTTGACCCCCTCATAACTCAAAAACTATTTCACATAAACATGTCAAATTTGGCGCATATATTGAGACTCGTGAGATACATATGTGCTCCAAATTTCATAAGCACACCTCAAATGGTTATTTAGATATAAACGTACAAAAATCGTCATTTTTATGATCAAAGGTATAGATCAAAACTCTGACACGAGGCATGCTACCATTGCTTAAAGCCGTATTATTTTAATATTGTTGACGTTTATGTTGTAGTGTTATAATCATTATTTTAAGGACGTCAAAATTTCGTCAAAATTTGACGTCAATTATTATTAAGTAGGTACCTAAAAGTACAGTTTCTACCAGCAAGCCAAATTTTCGGAAGAATAAAATAAGAACTTACAGCTTTACAACTTGTGAACGCTATAATTCGTATATGAAAACTAGCCAAGCCAAAGCCTTAGTCTTCAACATTTTATACTAAGTTATAAGAAGAAATGATATTTTAAGTTGTTATAAAATATTATATGTTGTTATAAATAAATTTCAGGACTGACCATTGAACTTGGCACCCATTTAGATCTCACTTCTTTTGTCGCTGAAGTCAACAACCAAGGCATATATATCACAATTTTGAATTTGGCTCTCATTTCACATTTATGTTTTTGATGGGATATATAAATTGCAGGACTGACCATTGAACTTGGCACCCATTTAGATCTCACTTCTTTTGTCGCTGAAGTCAACAACCAAGGCTTATATATCACAATTTTGAACTTGGCTCTCATTTTACATTTATGCTTTTGATGGGATAACTTATTCTTACTTGATTATATCAAATTAAAGACAATATGTTTTTCTTATTATTATCCAACTTTGAATTGATCCCAAGTTAAACGATCGAAATCGAAATTTTGTACATATCATGCCCCCGGTGCGTTTAAAAGAACATACTCCAGAATTTTTATCCCTTCATTATATAAAGTTGAGTACATTACGGCAAAGTTAGCAACACTTATAGGCAACTTTCGATGGCTATTGTGACAGATATGATGGGCAACGTCGAGAGCAAGTCACGAAGTTGGGCAAAGTTTTAATCCAATCTTGTAGTCCCTATTACTTGCGAAAGAAACGCTTTAAGAGAGATTATCAGGACATTATTGGTTAAGTTTTCTAAGTATTGGGGAGTACATTATGGCGGTGGAATTGATCGGGAAATTCTTCTTGTTTAACCTTCGTAGGTGCTGCTAGGCAGGATTTAACTTACGAGATCCTACTTACAAACTTATATTGAAGAACTTACATGAAACTTATGTTGAGATTATATTCTAGAAGAGACTATTGAGATGGACGTTATTGTCTTAGTTTTGGAAGTATCCAAGGACTAGCTCTTACCCGTTACTTTGCCCGCGTGGAATAAATTTTTAATAATTCCCACGGAACATTCCAAAATTGTCCGGGATAAAAGGTTAGCGTATGTGACTCTCCAGGTTCTCAACTAAAGCCAATAAAAAAATCACGTCGATTCGTTGCTCTATTGCAGCGTGATTGAAAAATAAATCAAGAAACGAACACACTTTCGTATTTATAATAATACAAGCTGATGCCCGCGACTTCGTCGGCGTTGATTGAGGTTTTTTGGTCCCCTCGGGAACTCTTTGATTTACCGGGATAAAAAGTAGCTGGATGTGTTCCAGACTATTATCTATTCCTGTGACAAATATCATGCAGTTCTGCTTAGCCGTTCTGGCGTGATTGATTTACAAATATCCAATCATTCATCCATACATCCATCCAAACTTTCGCATTTATAATATTAGTAGATTCGTACGCTAGAAAATTAAGATTTTGCACGCAGGTTAATCATCATCTCTATGACGCACACCTGTTTATGAGAAAACTAGCGACCACCCATGACTTCACTCCCGAGGCAATTTCGAAAATTCCAGCCAGATTCCTTGTCTAAATTATAAAGGGAATCTTTGTAAAATTTCAACTCTCTAGGTTCAAGTTTGGGATTCGATTGGGCAACAATCTTCCCAATGAATGAGTCATTCAGAGAGTGAGTGAGTCGGGGTTTCTCTCTTCATAATATTATGAAGAAGTTTACAAAAAATACCACCTATGCAAAACCAGGGTGCGTCAGCTAGTCTAACTAGACTATTTCAATGTAGGTAGCACTTACCATCCACTCCAATATGAGTCACTTGATAAATTATTCTTAACATTATGGCTTTTGAATGAGTCGCAAAGTTCGCAGTAAAGTAATTTATGCTCGTTTTACATTCACAAAGGAAATGGACCCATTATGTGCCCAGTAGCTATTACATTTATTCCCTATCCGAATTATTTACGTATTGATGCGGACAAAGTATGAAAGGATTTTCTTATTTCTTTCATCTCGTCTAATTTAACAATAGTCTCGAAACATATAATATTTAAGGTAACATAAAAGTTTGATAAAAATGGATTGAAAATTAATAAATAATGAATTTGGGGCTTAAGTGTAATTTGAGACCTGAGTATTACTTTATTAAAAACAATAACAATTCATCATGAAACCAATTATTATTAGAGTCTGATTTCACTAAAATTCTCTGAAAATGTTTACTCTTGATTTAAAAGTAACTTAGTTTAGGCGGTAAATAAATAATAATTTGCTATGGTTAAAACAAAGAATATACTTAACTACTATTGAAGGCTGAGTTTATCAATTATAATATTATGTCGTTTATGGATATACCAATGCGCAGCGTTAAATAGGTAAAACTACCAAATGACTGTATTAAATTATCAGTGATCGATATCGTGGTATAAAGCATACAGAGATTAAATTATCACAGCGCTAGTAGTAGGCTACTTATGTTTATTCCAACAGTGAAGCGACGCCCATACAAAGCGCAGTCCAGCTTCACCTCAGTATATCTCTAAGCTCGCTAATTTTGTGCTAAATTAATGGATTTTGTATTGAAAATTTTACCAACTTGGAGATACCCTCGCCTGTTTCCCGTGGCATTCCTCTATCTCAACGTCTCTGTTGGAAGAGTGGTAGAAAACGAAGTAGCGTTTTCAAGAGGATACTTTTGGTAGCCGAGAGCCATTACAAGGCAGGCCCTAGTAGGTTTACTCGGTTTTAAGATATTCACCGAGGCACAATGTAGCCTCGCCCAGGTAAAGAGGCTCTGCTTCGAAGCCCGTACCCCCGCTAGGCGCTAACGGGCCAAACGGAGAAGACCAACACAACAACAACCATCATCATATTATTATTAAATTATTCTACAAGGTATTGTAATTGAAATGTGATGGCCTATAATCCATGAGTTTAGTATAGTTAATACACGGAGAATTATTATTATATATTCGAGTAAAGAAACACGTCTGACTCTTAGGCATTTATTGAGAGAGAGGGCGATGACAAGTTACATCGACATGCTGTTATAAATTGCCATTCTATGTCCACTGACTCGCTGCATCAGCACTATTACACTTTAAAACTTGCGGTATCCGATGCGGCCAGTCAGTCAGCCATCAGACATAACTCCATTTTCGAAAACCCAGCCTCTTGTTGCTGAAGCGCGTAAAATTAAGACCCGTGTATTGTACTTTCTTTTATGAACTTTATTAAATTCAGTGGAAAGTTTCTGTGGGTTTTTTTTTTTTTTTTTTTAAAAAAAGACTGTCGACCCGGCCCTCGAAGTCGTAACAACGTGGTGTCAGAAGTGGGATGCTGAGAAGGTTCATGCAAGAGAATCCTTAGCATCCAAAGAATCCTGAGGGCATCGCAGTCGTGGTCGTCGGTAAGCCTCACCCCATAAGGTTGAGCCCGCACCACAACCACTAGCAAGCACCGGTTTTCGAGATCGACGGTAAGCCTCAGCTCCGGACTGGACTGAGCCCGCATCATACGCGAAATCTGCATCTACAGCATCTTGGCTTGGCTGGACTCACCACATAATTTTAATATATTTCAATATCTTCAATAACTTCGAAAATATAAAATTCACATAAATCGTGCCAGTTTACGTCGAAATTGCTGCCGTGCAAAATATCTACGTTGCAAATTCCGACCCGTTCATTGACTTCACGTGTCCATCGCATCGACCTAATTAACTATACCTAACAATCATTAAGTGCAAATAATATCTAAATTAGTGAAGTGAAAAATAAAGTGTGATAATTTTAAGATGTTGGCTGCTATCTTGTTGGTCCTGTGAGTAATTTAGCATATTGTTTTTGTTTAAATTCTTATCCCATATTTATAATATCTCAGTTTCAGTTAATAAAAATGAGTACCAAATCAGAGCGAGGAGAAAGTTCCGATCCTAAAGTGCCTCTTTCTGTTCTCACCAAATTCATAAGATCATATGATGGGAATCGCGAGACTCTTGCCGCTTTCCTTACAAATTGTGATAATGCACTTAGCTTAGCTGCTCCCGATCAACAAAATATTTTATGCAAATTTATAATCTCCCAACTTGAGGGCAAAGCGCAATTAGCTTGCAGCCTCAAAACTTTCAATAATTGGAATGAATTAAAATTATACCTCAAAAGTACTTTCGGCGAGAAAAAGCACTCGTCTCATTTACTGCTAGATCTCCAAAATTGCAAACAAGGTCAATCTGAAAGTGTGACACAGTACTCCGTCAGACTAGAAGCATGCCTAACTCGAATTCAAGCTGATATCCAAAATTCATGTACAGATCGCAACCTTCTTCTAGGTAAAATCTCCGCTATGGAAGAACTCGCTTTAAGCACATTCCAGTTAGGTCTTAACCCCAATATTTCTAATATTGTCCGCTGCAGGAACCCTTCTACCCTTAACGAAGCAATTTCGTTAGCCGTTGAAGAGGAAAAGATTTTTAAACTTGTCAAATTCACACAACCAAAACACCCTACAAAATTTTGTTCTTTATGCAATAAAAACAATCACACTTCTTCTGAGTGTTATAAGAAAAAGCGCGATTTGACACAGAGATCATCTTTTCACATTCCTCCACCTAACTCTCAATATCCTGCACGAACAAATCAAAGTCCATCAAAGGCCTCAAATTTCGTCAAATTCTGTACTTATTGTAAACACAAATATCACACAATTAACGAATGCCGTAAGCGCCAATATAATAATAATCAGCGTCGATTAAATTCACACCCCTCACCGGGTCCTCCCCATAGTAATAATGCTAATGTTAACATGTATGAATACTCTGAATCTTTAAATGAAGTGACGAACAGTAACGTCCCTGAATCAAAAAACTCAAACTGATTTCGGATGCGTGCCTGCCGAATTCAGCAATCCAAAATGGCACTCAAACTACTAAATCTTTTTATGCTAATTCTCCCAAATCTTTTACGTCTCGGCAATCGCTACATGACTGCCCGAGTCGCTCTGAATCTATTAACAAATCTTTTACAACTCGGCAATCGACACATGACTGCCAAAATATCGCTGAATCTTATAATACTATATCTAATTCTAATTCTTATACTAGCTATTATCCAACTAAATCTTTTAAATCTCGGTTTCCTATAAAGGATCAACTGAATTTTACAATGTCTGATGTCATCCAAAATGACTCCCAAGGCAACGCAAGCAAAAGCTCGTCGCCTCTCAAAGAAGTCCCGATCTTCGAAATAAGTACCCTAAATAAGTTTGTGTCCCTACCTCATGCATACTTACAAGTAGAATGTAATAAAAAACCTCTCTGTTTCCTGGTCGACACAGGCGCAAGTGTCAGCATTATTAAACAGTCGTGTTTAACAGCAGAACCCAAACTATCTCAAGAAGTTATAAAACTCAAAGGCATAAATGATAAAACCTCCTATAGCGAAACATTGGGATCAGTTGTGCTTAAAATTAATTTATACAACTGTATCATATCTTTTAAATTCCATGTCATAACTGACGCACTGAATCTGCAATCAGACGGTATCTTAGGTACCGATTTTCTTCAATTTTTTCAGACTAATATCGATTATAATACTAAATCTCTTACTATTTCAAATCATATTTTACCAATCCACTATTCTAGCCCTAAATATATAATACCGGCTCGCTCCGAAGTCATTGTTGAATGCACTGTCTCAAATGACAAGTCCGAGTTACGTCACTTAAAAGACGCACTCATACTTGATCACTCTATATCTGAAGGCGTGTATATAGCAAACTGTATAGTAAGTTTGAAGCCAAATTATAAAGTCAATGTTTCAGTCTTAAATACCACCGAAACTCAAGTAGAAATCCAAGACTTCAACGTCTATTTAACTCCTATAGACTTTTCCGAATTACGCCAAGTGTCTCAATCCCCCGAAATTATCAACCATGTTTCTAACTCTTCATCAAATCGACTCGATCGTGTTTTAAATCTTATACGACACTCGCATCTTAACAATGAGGAAAGAAAAGCTCTCTTAGAATGTTGCTCTGAATACTCTGATATATTTTACCTCGAAGGAGATACATTAACTCATACTAACGCTATTCAACATTCCATTGATACTGGTAATAACACTCCTGTCAATGTAAAATCTTATCGTTTTCCCGAATGTCATAAAAGCGAAGTCGATTCCCAAATCCAGAAGATGCTTAAACAGAAAATCATAAAACCCTCTATCTCTCCTTGGAATGCACCTGTTTGGGTGGTTCCCAAAAAAATGGACGCATCTGGGAAAAAGAAATGGCGAATGGTTATTGATTATCGCCGCCTCAATGACGTCACTGTATCTGAGGTCTATCCGATTCCCTTAATTACAGATATACTAGATCAACTAGGTCATTCCAAATACTTTAGCACACTAGACTTAGTTTCCGGATTTCATCAAATTCCTCTAAATCCTTCAGATGCACCTAAAACTGGTTTCACTGTAGTCAACACAAACGGTTCTACAGGCCACTACGAATTCACTAGGATGCCGTTCGGACTCAAGAACGCTCCCAGTACTTTTCAACGTCTTATGAATACAGTCTTATCAGGTCTTCAAGGTCTACATTGCTACGTCTACTTAGATGACTGCATCATCTATAGTGCAGATCTCAAATCTCATTGCGGAAAACTGAAAATGGTATTTGACCGTTTCAGAGAATTCAATCTCAAACTCCAGCCCGATAAGTGTGAATTTCTTAGAAGAGAAGTCACTTATCTAGGACACATCATCACGGACAAAGGTGTCTCTCCTAACCCAGACAAAGTTAAAGTTGTCTGCGATTTTCCAACCCCTAAAAACCCAAAAGAAATAAAATCTTTCCTTGGTCTCGTTGGTTATTATCGCCGATTTATTGATAATTTTTCAAAAATAACAAAGCCTCTAACATCTTTACTCAAGAAAGATATCTCTTTTCATTGGTCTATGGAACAAGAACAAGCTTTTAACCTCTTGAAGGAAAAACTAACCTCAGCTCCTCTTCTTCAATATCCCGACTTTTCTCAACCATTTATCGTTACTACAGACGCCAGCAACTACGCCGTTGGCGCTGTACTATCTCAAGGCCCTATCGGCGAAGACAAACCGATAGCTTATGCTTCTAGAACCTTAAATAAACAAGAAGGTAATTACTCGACCACAGAAAAGGAGTTAATTTCTATTTTATTTGCCGTTAAAACTTTCCGACCCTATCTTTACGGCACTAAATTCAAGATCATAACAGATCATCGGCCCTTAGTATGGCTCTTCAATGTCAAAGATCCTGGTTCCAAACTGGTCCGTTGGCGCCTCAAACTTGAGGAATACGATTACGAGATTGTTTATAAACCTGGAAAATTAAATTCTAATGCAGATGCTTTGTCTCGCATCCCAATTTACGCTATAAATACAGATAATCTTAATAAGCTTTCCTACGAGGCATATTTTAAAAATCAATTTACTAATTCTTTACCAGATTCGAACACAAAAATTGAAGAACACTCTCAAGCTTTACCTCTTTCGAAATGCAATATTATTGCATGCCCTGTTTCTCTAGATTTCGACAACTCTATGCCGCATTGTGAGGAAGTACTATCGAAGATATCTGACACCGCTTCATTGTTTGAATCCGAACGTAAACAATGCACGGTACAGTCAATTACAAATAATAATAAAACATATTATTTTCTTTTTACCAAAGTTCATCATTACGATGAGACAACTTTTCGCTCTATTTACGACACTTTGATGATATTTCGTGATGAACTTATATTACATCACCCTAACATTGATGAAATAGCTATCTCCGACTTCTCTGAACCTTTTACTAAATTGTCTTATACTAAAATTTATAATATTATATCTTATATATTTCATAACACTAACATTGAAATACATATTTATAAAAATCTAATAATATTTCCAACTCCAAACGAAGTTCCTAAGATACTCAAAGAAAATCACGACACCCCTATAGCGGGACATCCTGGTGTAAATAGGATGTATAGTCGAATAAAAGCCTCTTACTATTGGAAAGGAATGAGAACTGATATAGAACGCTACGTAAAGTCTTGCAAATTATGCCAAGTTAACAAACCTCTACGTGCTAGCAATAAAGCTCCTATGGTCATTACATCAACGAGCACAAAGCCTTTTGAACGTTTAGCCCTGGATATCGTTGGTGTCTTACCTGAATCAGGTTCCCAAAAGTTTAGGTTTATTTTGACTTTGCAAGATGATCTTACTAAATTCACATGTGTCTATCCTATGGTTTCCTCAACAAGTGATGAAGCAGCCCGTAATTTGGTTCACTTTATGTCCTTATTTGGAACTGCTAATATGATCCTCACTGACCAAGCTATGACTTTTACCTCAGAATTATTTAAACAGATTACCAATATTTTTAAAATAAAACCTTTACTTTCTAGTCCTTACCATCCCCAAACTAACGGTGCACTGGAACGCAGCCATGCTACTCTTAAAGAATATTTAAAATCCTTCGTAAACGAGAATCAAAATGATTGGCATTGCTACCTACCAACAGCCGTTCTCGCATATAACACGACTCCACATACAACCACTAAATTTACTCCCTTTGAGCTTCTATTTGGATATAAACCAACCCTTCCCAATTCCCTATACGACACATATAATAACGTTACATATCACGAGTATGTCCGTGCTCTCCAATACAGAATGAAAGTAAGCCGTGAAAAAGCTTTAGAATACATTAGGTCAAGTAAAGAATCTTCAAAACAAATCTATGATTCAAGTTCTAAACCTAACATAGAATACAAAATTGGTGATATGGTGTATTTAAAACACCATCACCGACTTCGCAAGGCCTTATCTCCCATATGGAAAGGCCCATACAAAATTGTAAAATTAAATGGAAAACATAATGTAACTTTACTAATTAATAGAAAACATGTTAAATATCACTCCAACCTCATAAAACTCGCAGTAACCTAATCTTATCATTCTTTTCAGATTGTTCCCCTACGCCTCGTCTGATTCAATTATTACACCCATAATGCATAGCCCTGGACAATATTTTGATCCCTTAACCAAAATTTATTTCTACTTGGAGAGTTATCACGCACCTTAACACAGTTGCCTTGGAACCACAGCTCGACAAAGTTAACAAGTTAATTGTAAAAACCTCTTTAATTTGTGCTAAGTTACAACCAGAAGATTATTCTAGCTGTAAGGATGTTTTTAGTCCAATCGAAGTACTACTAGAGTCCAATTATCTCAAGGCTCAATCCCTATCTCATATTATTTCAAACGAAAATAATGCGAGATTCAAAAGATCTTTAGAGTTTGGTGGCGAAATCCTTAAGTTTTTCTTTGGCACCTTAGACGCTGAAGACGCTCGAAAATATGACGCTGCAATTAATAATTGTCAAAAGTCTGAATCCGAGATATTTCGTTTATTAAAAGATAATATTCATGTCGTTAAGTCCTCTATTGATACCTTTAATTCTACTATTACTAGGTTAAATCAAAATGAGATAAAGTTAAACTCTCAGATTAACAAGTTAAATGACATATTGTCTCTTGTCACTAGTGATAATGAAAAATTAGTATATTTAACTAGATTTAATAACTTAGTTAATGTAATCGAAAGTTCTTTATTAGCTATCTCTAATTTTCTTGATACTGTAATAAACGCAATCTTATTTTCAAAGGTTAATATTCTACATCCTTCTGTTTTAAGCCCTGTAAAACTTTACGATGAACTTTCTAAGCACAGAAATTCAATCAATAAACGTTTAGACTTCCCTGTATCATTAAGTATCGAAAACATACATACGATTATAGATATATCTAAGTTAGTTTCTTATTTCTATAATAATAAGATAGTATTTGTAATGCAAATTCCTCTTATTTCTCCTGTCAAGTATAATGTCTACAAAACAATCCCACTCCCGACTCCACACTACAAAGGACAATCTAAAAGTTTTGCCTTGATAAAACCTACTAAACACTATTTAGCTATAACTGATGATAGATTAAATTACGCAATGTTAGATACCTTAAGAGATTGTACTATTTTGAATAACGAGAACTCTATTTGTAAATTAGAATCAGTTTATTCCATTAATTCGAATCCTTCATGTGAAACACAGCTTCTCACTGAAGTAACCTTATCTTTACCAAGTGAATGCGAACCTAAAATCCTGTATGGTCTTATTGATATATGGCATAAGTTAAGAAATAACCAGTGGATTTATGTACAATCGACTACAAATCAGTTGACTGTAAATTGTAATGATAATGTTAAAAGTTATTTTATATCCGGCACTGGAATTTTGAAACTCAGCGAAGATTGCATCGGTTATTTTAAAACTATCCAATTTATACCTTCTACCATTTCGAATTTAACTATTGATAGCAACAATTTTAACATTAATTTTGACATAACTAATGATGACTGCTGCAACCTCCTGATTGTAAACAAAACGATTCCTCTTTTATCGCCATTAAATCTGAGTGATATTAATCTAGATTCTTTAAAACATTCATTTAATCAGTTTGACGATCTTGAGTTAAAAATTAATAAGATTCAAGAGGAATCCCATTTTATAAAATATAGCACTTATTATTCTACATTTACTTACATAATTATATCATTTATTTTCCTATTTTTAAGCTATAAAATTTTCAAATGTTATAAGCAGAAGGGACACAATTGTCTCCAAATTTTTAAGTGCAATCGCAGAAAGTTAAATAAAACTCAAAATACTGTTCAAATGTCGCAAATCACAGATGAGGGAGATTCATCTGTAGATCTAGGAAACCTTAGCGCATCAAAAATAAATCTGACCAATAATTAAATTAAGAATTTATTAATTTTTGGCAAATATTTTAATTTATTGTAAAATAGCCTATACGTCAATATGTACCCTTTAAATCAGGAATTGTAACTATATTTATTAATTAATTTTTTGAATATTTTAATTTTACCATATTTTCTCTCCTTTTGGCCTAAATAGTTAGTTTTTTTACTACGCTTTATTGAAATTAAAGCTCCGTCAAAAGGGGGGAGATGTTATAAATTGCCATTCTATGTCCACTGACTCGCTGCATCAGCACTATTACACTTTAAAACTTGCGGTATCCGATGCGGCCAGTCAGTCAGCCATCAGACATAACTCCATTTTCGAAAACCCAGCCTCTTGTTGCTGAAGCGCGTAAAATTAAGACCCATGTATTGTACTTTCTTTTATGAACTTTATTAAATTCAGTGGAAAGTTTCTGTGGGTTTTTTTTTTAAAAAAAGACTGTCGACCCGGCCCTCGAAGTCGTAACAACGTGGTGTCAGAAGTGGGATGCTGAGAAGGTTCATGCAAGAGAATCCTTAGCATCCAAAGAATCCTGAGGGCATCGCAGTCGTGGTCGTCGGTAAGCCTCACCCCATAAGGTTGGGGTTGATTCTTTGGATGCTAAGGATTCTCTTGCATGAACCTTCTCAGCATCCCACTTCTGACACCACGTTGTTACGACTTCGAGGGCCGGGTCGACAGTCTTTTTTTAAAAAAAAAAAAAAAAAAACCCACAGAAACTTTCCACTGAATTTAATAAAGTTCATAAAAGAAAGTACAATACACGGGTCTTAATTTTACGCGCTTCAGCAACAAGAGGCTGGGTTTTCGAAAATGGAGTTATGTCTGATGGCTGACTGACTGGCCGCATCGGATACCGCAAGTTTTAAAGTGTAATAGTGCTGATGCAGCGAGTCAGTGGACATAGAATGGCAATTTATAACATCTCCCCCCTTTTGACGGAGCTTTAATTTCAATAAAGCGTAGTAAAAAAACTAACTATTTAGGCCAAAAGGAGAGAAAATATGGTAAAATTAAAATATTCAAAAAATTAATTAATAAATATAGTTACAATTCCTGATTTAAAGGGTACATATTGACGTATAGGCTATTTTACAATAAATTAAAATATTTGCCAAAAATTAATAAATTCTTAATTTAATTATTGGTCAGAGTTATTTTTGATGCGCTAAGGTTTCCTAGATCTACAGATGAATCTCCCTCATCTGTGATTTGCGACATTTGAACAGTATTTTGAGTTTTATTTAACTTTCTGCGATTGCACTTAAAAATTTGGAGACAATTGTGTCCCTTCTGCTTATAACATTTGAAAATTTTATAGCTTAAAAATAGGAAAATAAATGATATAATTATGTAAGTAAATGTAGAATAATAAGTGCTATATTTTATAAAATGGGATTCCTCTTGAATCTTATTAATTTTTAACTCAAGATCGTCAAACTGATTAAATGAATGTTTTAAAGAATCTAGATTAATATCACTCAGATTTAATGGCGATAAAAGAGGAATCGTTTTGTTTACAATCAGGAGGTTGCAGCAGTCATCATTAGTTATGTCAAAATTAATGTTAAAATTGTTGCTATCAATAGTTAAATTCGAAATGGTAGAAGGTATAAATTGGATAGTTTTAAAATAACCGATGCAATCTTCGCTGAGTTTCAAAATTCCAGTGCCGGATATAAAATAACTTTTAACATTATCATTACAATTTACAGTCAACTAATTTGTAGTCGATTGTACATAAATCCACTGGTTATTTCTTAACTTATGCCATATATCAATAAGACCATACAGGATTTTAGGTTCGCATTCACTTGGTAAAGATAAGGTTACTTCAGTGAGAAGCTGTGTTTCACATGAAGGATTCGAATTAATGGAATAAACTGATTCTAATTTACAAATAGAGTTCTCGTTATTCAAAATAGTACAATCTCTTAAGGTATCTAACATTGCGTAATTTAATCTATCATCAGTTATAGCTAAATAGTGTTTAGTAGGTTTTATCAAGGCAAAACTTTTAGATTGTCCTTTGTAGTGTGGAGTCGGGAGTGGGATTGTTTTGTAGACATTATACTTGACAGGAGAAATAAGAGGAATTTGCATTACAAATACTATCTTATTATTATAGAAATAAGAAACTAACTTAGATATATCTATAATCGTATGTATGTTTTCGATACTTAATGATACAGGGAAGCCTAAACGTTTATTGATTGAATTTCTGTGCTTAGAAAGTTCATCGTAAAGTTTTACAGGGCTTAAAACAGAAGGATGTAGAATATTAACCTTTGAAAATAAGATTGCGTTTATTACAGTATCAAGAAAATTAGAGATAGCTAATAAAGAACTTTCGATTACATTAACTAAGTTATTAAATCTAGTTAAATATACTAATTTTTCATTATCACTAGTGACAAGAGACAATATGTCATTTAACTTGTTAATCTGAGAGTTTAACTTTATCTCATTTTGATTTAACCTAGTAATAGTAGAATTAAAGGTATCAATAGAGGACTTAACGACATGAATATTATCTTTTAATAAACGAAATATCTCGGATTCAGACTTTTGACAATTATTAATTGCAGCGTCATATTTTCGAGCGTCTTCAGCGTCTAAGGTGCCAAAGAAAAACTTAAGGATTTCGCCACCAAACTCTAAAGATCTTTTGAATCTCGCATTATTTTCGTTTGAAATAATATGAGATAGGGATTGAGCCTTGAGATAATTGGACTCTAGTAGTACTTCGATTGGACTAAAAACATCCTTACAGCTAGAATAATCTTCTGGTTGTAACTTAGCACAAATTAAAGAGGTTTTTACAATTAACTTGTTAACTTTGTCGAGCTGTGGTTCCAAGGCAACTGTGTTAAGGTGCGTGATAACTCTCCAAGTAGAAATAAATTTTGGTTAAGGGATCAAAATATTGTCCAGGGCTATGCATTATGGGTGTAATAATTGAATCAGACGAGGCGTAGGGGAACAATCTGAAAAGAATGATAAGATTAGGTTACTGCGAGTTTTATGAGGTTGGAGTGATATTTAACATGTTTTCTATTAATTAGTAAAGTTACATTATGTTTTCCATTTAATTTTACAATTTTGTATGGGCCTTTCCATATGGGAGATAAGGCCTTGCGAAGTCGGTGATGGTGTTTTAAATACACCATATCACCAATTTTGTATTCTATGTTAGGTTTAGAACTTGAATCATAGATTTGTTTTGAAGATTCTTTACTTGACCTAATGTATTCTAAAGCTTTTTCACGGCTTACTTTCATTCTGTATTGGAGAGCACGGACATACTCGTGATATGTAACGTTATTATATGTGTCGTATAGGGAATTGGGAAGGGTTGGTTTATATCCAAATAGAAGCTCAAAGGGAGTAAATTTAGTGGTTGTATGTGGAGTCGTGTTATATGCGAGAACGGCTGTTGGTAGGTAGCAATGCCAATCATTTTGATTCTCGTTTACGAAGGATTTTAAATATTCTTTAAGAGTAGCATGGCTGCGTTCCAGTGCACCGTTAGTTTGGGGATGGTAAGGACTAGAAAGTAAAGGTTTTATTTTAAAAATATTGGTAATCTGTTTAAATAATTCTGAGGTAAAAGTCATAGCTTGGTCAGTGAGGATCATATTAGCAGTTCCAAATAAGGACATAAAGTGAACCAAATTACGGGCTACTTCATCACTTGTTGAGGAAACCATAGGATAGACACATGTGAATTTAGTAAGATCATCTTGCAAAGTCAAAATAAACCTAAACTTTTGGGAACCTGATTCAGGTAAGACACCAACGATATCCAGGGCTAAACGTTCAAAAGGCTTTGTGCTCGTTGATGTAATGACCATAGGAGCTTTATTGCTAGCACGTAGAGGTTTGTTAACTTGGCATAATTTGCAAGACTTTACGTAGCGTTCTATATCAGTTCTCATTCCTTTCCAATAGTAAGAGGCTTTTATTCGACTATACATCCTATTTACACCAGGATGTCCCGCTATAGGGGTGTCGTGATTTTCTTTGAGTATCTTAGGAACTTCGTTTGGAGTTGGAAATATTATTAGATTTTTATAAATATGTATTTCAATGTTAGTGTTATGAAATATATAAGATATAATATTATAAATTTTAGTATAAGACAATTTAGTAAAAGGTTCAGAGAAGTCGGAGATAGCTATTTCATCAATGTTAGGGTGATGTAATATAAGTTCATCACGAAATATCATCAAAGTGTCGTAAATAGAGCGAAAAGTTGTCTCATCGTAATGATGAACTTTGGTAAAAAGAAAATAATATGTTTTATTATTATTTGTAATTGACTGTACCGTGCATTGTTTACGTTCGGATTCAAACAATGAAGCGGTGTCAGATATCTTCGATAGTAATTCCTCACAATGCGGCATAGAGTTGTCGAAATCTAGAGAAACAGGGCATGCAATAATATTGCATTTCGAAAGAGGTAAAGCTTGAGAGTGTTCTTCAATTTTTGTGTTCGAATCTGGTAAAGAATTAGTAAATTGATTTTTAAAATATGCCTCGTAGGAAAGCTTATTAAGATTATCTGTATTTATAGCGTAAATTGGGATGCGAGACAAAGCATCTGCATTAGAATTTAATTTTCCAGGTTTATAAACAATCTCGTAATCGTATTCCTCAAGTTTGAGGCGCCAACGGACCAGTTTGGAACCAGGATCTTTGACATTGAAGAGCCATACTAAGGGCCGATGATCTGTTATGATCTTGAATTTAGTGCCGTAAAGATAGGGTCGGAAAGTTTTAACGGCAAATAAAATAGAAATTAACTCCTTTTCTGTGGTCGAGTAATTACCTTCTTGTTTATTTAAGGTTCTAGAAGCATAAGCTATCGGTTTGTCTTCGCCGATAGGGCCTTGAGATAGTACAGCGCCAACGGCGTAGTTGCTGGCGTCTGTAGTAACGATAAATGGTTGAGAAAAGTCGGGATATTGAAGAAGAGGAGCTGAGGTTAGTTTTTCCTTCAAGAGGTTAAAAGCTTGTTCTTGTTCCATAGACCAATGAAAAGAGATATCTTTCTTGAGTAAAGATGTTAGAGGCTTTGTTATTTTTGAAAAATTATCAATAAATCGGCGATAATAACCAACGAGACCAAGGAAAGATTTTATTTCTTTTGGGTTTTTAGGGGTTGGAAAATCGCAGACAACTTTAACTTTGTCTGGGTTAGGAGAGACACCTTTGTCCGTGATGATGTGTCCTAGATAAGTGACTTCTCTTCTAAGAAATTCACACTTATCGGGCTGGAGTTTGAGATTGAATTCTCTGAAACGGTCAAATACCATTTTCAGTTTTCCGCAATGAGATTTGAGATCTGCACTATAGATGATGCAGTCATCTAAGTAGACGTAGCAATGTAGACCTTGAAGACCTGATAAGACTGTATTCATAAGACGTTGAAAAGTACTGGGAGCGTTCTTGAGTCCGAACGGCATCCTAGTGAATTCGTAGTGGCCTGTAGAACCGTTTGTGTTGACTACAGTGAAACCAGTTTTAGGTGCATCTGAAGGATTTAGAGGAATTTGATGAAATCCGGAAACTAAGTCTAGTGTGCTAAAGTATTTGGAATGACCTAGTTGATCTAGTATATCTGTAATTAAGGGAATCGGATAGACCTCAGATACAGTGACGTCATTGAGGCGGCGATAATCAATAACCATTCGCCATTTCTTTTTCCCAGATGCGTCCATTTTTTTTGGGAACCACCCAAACAGGTGCATTCCAAGGAGAGATAGAGGGTTTTATGATTTTCTGTTTAAGCATCTTCTGGATTTGGGAATCGACTTCGCTTTTATGACATTCGGGAAAACGATAAGATTTTACATTGACAGGAGTGTTATTACCAGTATCAATGGAATGTTGAATAGCGTTAGTATGAGTTAATGTATCTCCTTCGAGGTAAAATATATCAGAGTATTCAGAGCAACATTCTAAGAGAGCTTTTCTTTCCTCATTGTTAAGATGCGAGTGTCGTATAAGATTTAAAACACGATCGAGTCGATTTGATGAAGAGTTAGAAACATGGTTGATAATTTCGGGGGATTGAGACACTTGGCGTAATTCGGAAAAGTCTATAGGAGTTAAATAGACGTTGAAGTCTTGGATTTCTACTTGAGTTTCGGTGGTATTTAAGACTGAAACATTGACTTTATAATTTGGCTTCAAACTTACTATACAGTTTGCTATATACACGCCTTCAGATATAGAGTGATCAAGTATGAGTGCGTCTTTTAAGTGACGTAACTCGGACTTGTCATTTGAGACAGTGCATTCAACAATGACTTCGGAGCGAGCCGGTATTATATATTTAGGGCTAGAATAGTGGATTGGTAAAATATGATTTGAAATAGTAAGAGATTTAGTATTATAATCGATATTAGTCTGAAAAAATTGAAGAAAATCGGTACCTAAGATACCGTCTGATTGCAGATTCAGTGCGTCAGTTATGACATGGAATTTAAAAGATATGATACAGTTGTATAAATTAATTTTAAGCACAACTGATCCCAATGTTTCGCTATAGGAGGTTTTATCATTTATGCCTTTGAGTTTTATAACTTCTTGAGATAGTTTGGGTTCTGCTGTTAAACACGACTGTTTAATAATGCTGACACTTGCGCCTGTGTCGACCAGGAAACAGAGAGGTTTTTTATTACATTCTACTTGTAAGTATGCATGAGGTAGGGACACAAACTTATTTAGGGTACTTATTTCGAAGATCGGGACTTCTTTGAGAGGCGACGAGCTTTTGCTTGCGTTGCCTTGGGAGTCATTTTGGATGACATCAGACATTGTAAAATTCAGTTGATCCTTTATAGGAAACCGAGATTTAAAAGATTTAGTTGGATAATAGCTAGTATAAGAATTAGAATTAGATATAGTATTATAAGATTCAGCGATATTTTGGCAGTCATGTGTCGATTGCCGAGTTGTAAAAGATTTGTTAATAGATTCAGAGCGACTCGGGCAGTCATGTAGCGATTGCCGAGACGTAAAAGATTTGGGAGAATTAGCATAAAAAGATTTAGTAGTTTGAGTGCCATTTTGGATTGCTGAATTCGGCAGGCACGCATCCGAAATCAGTTTGAGTTTTTTGATTCAGGGACGTTACTGTTCGTCACTTCATTTAAAGATTCAGAGTATTCATACATGTTAACATTAGCATTATTACTATGGGGAGGACCCGGTGAGGGGTGTGAATTTAATCGACGCTGATTATTATTATATTGGCGCTTACGGCATTCGTTAATTGTGTGATATTTGTGTTTACAATAAGTACAGAATTTGACGAAATTTGAGGCCTTTGATGGACTTTGATTTGTTCGTGCAGGATATTGAGAGTTAGGTGGAGGAATGTGAAAAGATGATCTCTGTGTCAAATCGCGCTTTTTCTTATAATACTCAGAAGAAGTGTGATTGTTTTTATTGCATAAAGAACAAAATTTTGTAGGGTGTTTTGGTTGTGTGAATTTGACAAGTTTAAAAATCTTTTCCTCTTCAACGGCTAACGAAATTGCTTCGTTAAGGGTAGAAGGGTTCCTGCAGCGGACAATATTAGAAATATTGGGGTTAAGACCTAACTGGAATGTGCTTAAAGCGAGTTCTTCCATAGCGGAGATTTTACCTAGAAGAAGGTTGCGATCTGTACATGAATTTTGGATATCAGCTTGAATTCGAGTTAGGCATGCTTCTAGTCTGACGGAGTACTGTGTCACACTTTCAGATTGACCTTGTTTGCAATTTTGGAGATCTAGCAGTAAATGAGACGAGTGCTTTTTCTCGCCGAAAGTACTTTTGAGGTATAATTTTAATTCATTCCAATTATTGAAAGTTTTGAGGCTGCAAGCTAATTGCGCTTTGCCCTCAAGTTGGGAGATTATAAATTTGCATAAAATATTTTGTTGATCGGGAGCAGCTAAGCTAAGTGCATTATCACAATTTGTAAGGAAAGCGGCAAGAGTCTCGCGATTCCCATCATAATATGATCTTATGAATTTGGTGAGAACAGAAAGAGGCACTTTAGGATCGGAACTTTCTCCTCGCTCTGATTTGGTACTCATTTTTATTAACTGAAACTGAGATATTATAAATATGGGATAAGAATTTAAACAAAAACAATATGCTAAATTACTCACAGGACCAACAAGATAGCAGCCAACATCTTAAAATTATCACACTTTATTTTTCACTTCACTAATTTAGATATTATTTGCACTTAATGATTGTTAGGTATAGTTAATTAGGTCGATGCGATGGACACGTGAAGTCAATGAACGGGTCGGAATTTGCAACGTAGATATTTTGCACGGCAGCAATTTCGACGTAAACTGGCACGATTTATGTGAATTTTATATTTTCGAAGTTATTGAAGATATTGAAATATATTAAAATTATGTGGTGAGTCCAGCCAAGCCAAGATGCTGTAGATGCAGATTTCGCGTATGATGCGGGCTCAGTCCAGTCCGGAGCTGAGGCTTACCGTCGATCTCGAAAACCGGTGCTTGCTAGTGGTTGTGGTGCGGGCTCAACCTTATGGGGTGAGGCTTACCGACGACCACGACTGCGATGCCCTCAGGATTCTTTGGATGCTAAGGATTCTCTTGCATGAACCTTCTCAGCATCCCACTTCTGACACCACGTTGTTACGACTTCGAGGGCCGGGTCGACAGTCTTTTTTTAAAAAAAAAAACCCACAGAAACTTTCCACTGAATTTAATAAAGTTCATAAAAGAAAGTACAATACACGGGTCTTAATTTTACGCGCTTCAGCAACAAGAGGCTGGGTTTTCGAAAATGGAGTTATGTCTGATGGCTGACTGACTGGCCGCATCGGATACCGCAAGTTTTAAAGTGTAATAGTGCTGATGCAGCGAGTCAGTGGACATAGAATGGCAATTTATAACGTTTATCGTGGTATAAAGCATACAGAGATTAAATTATCACAGCGCTAGTAGTAGGCTACTTATGTTTATTCCAACAGTGAAGCGACGCCCATACAAAGCGCAGTCCAGCTTCACCTCAGTATATCTCTAAGCTCGCTAATTTTGTGCTAAATTAATGGATTTTGTATTGAAAATTTTACCAGCTTGGAGATACCCTCGCCTGTTTCCCGTGGCATTCCTCTATCTCAACGTCTCTGTTGGAAGAGTGGTAGAAAACGAAGTAGCGTTTTCAAGAGGATACTTTTGGTAGCCGAGAGCCATTACAAGGCAGGCCCTAGTAGGTTTACTCGGTTTTAAGATATTCACCGAGGCACAATGTAGCCTCGCCCAGGTAAAGAGGCTCTGCTTCGAAGCCCGTACCCCCGCTAGGCGCTAACGGGCCAAACGGAGAAGACCAACACAACAACAACCATCATCATATTATTATTAAATTATTCTACAAGGTATTGTAATTGAAATGTGATGGCCTATAATCCATGAGTTTAGTATAGTTAATACACGGAGAATTATTATTATATATTCGAGTAAAGAAACACGTCTGACTCTTAGGCATTTATTGAGAGAGAGGGCGATGACAAGTTACATTGACATGCGATTGAACAGATGACACAATATCTTAGCCTACCCGCACTTATGTCTATATCTATATTACCCTACATTACACCTCCACCCTTAATCTACCTTACTCCTATTAACCTTAATCCTAATCAAACTCGAAACCGAATCTTTGTACTGGTTTCCTCAAATGTCTAGGCCTAAGGGCCGCTCTCGGTGCATGTACTGGTGATTGTGGTGACGGTTCCACCTTTTGCTCAGAGCTTGACTGAGTTGACCCCGTTGATTCCCTAGAGGTACTTGGTTCATTTGAAACCTCGGGTTGCTCCGTACTGGTAAGGGATACATGATCACGGTTACTCGGACTTTCTACCTTTGAGACATCCGGGTTATATGTGTTAATCCATCGATATTTAAGCTGGTCAACATGTCTCTTAATAGGTGAACCGTTTTCTCCTACCACGATATAATGACGCGATCCCATCTCTTTATCTACTCGCCCTTTTTCTCATTTCTTCCCACCTGTATAAGATCTAGCCCAGACGGTGTCACCGACTTTGAAATCTCTCTGACTTCCTCCCGCGCTAACAATCTGCTTACTCTGCTTTTCCCGTACCCGATCTTCGATATGAGTATCTCCCCGTAAACAGTCTAGCCGCGAACGTAAATTACGTTTTTGCAATAACATGGCCGGAGAAACACCCGTGGTACTATGCTCGACATTCCTATACGCTAGTAAATAAGATTGTAGGGCAGCGCCCACGTCGGAACCCTCGCGCATGGCCTTTTTTAACGCTCTTTTGCACAGTTTAACTGCCCCTTCCGCTGCTCCGTTCGATGACGGGTGATATACCGCTGTAAATGTCACCTTTATACCGTTATTTCGCATAAAATTACCGTATTCTACGCTAGAAAAAGGGGGCCCATTGTCACTCACCACTTCCCGGGGAAGCCCAAAACGGGCAAATGTTTCCCGTAAAACCTTAATAACAGCTCCGGCTGTTGTTCTTTGCATTTGAAAAATCTCTAACCATTTAGACGTGGAATCTATCAAAACCATAAAGGTTTTACCATGGAATGGACCTAAAAAGTCTACATGTAACCTAGTCCATGGTGTAGCTGTATAAGGCCAAGGTTGCGGCGTGACGCGGTCCGGTGCCAGGGCTACTTCGGCACACGTGGTGCAGGTACGCGCGATGTTTTCAATATCGGCGTCGATGCCCGGCCACCAAAAGTAACTTCTAGCTATAGATTTCATTTTTACAATACCCATGTGATTAGCATGTAACTCCTTTAATAACGGTTTTCGTAAAGCACTCGGTATAACTAATCTATATCCCCAAACTATGCAACCCATATCAATGTACAATTCATTCCGCCGCGTGAAATATGGATTTATTTTCTCTTCTTTACATTGATTAGGCCAGCCGCTCTGAACGTAGGTAAAAACTTTCCTGAGAACTTCATCCTTGCTAACGTGGTCATTAACTACTTCCCTAGTAATTGGAAGATAAACTTGTATAAAATTAATGTATGTGTTCTCCGCAGTTTCCGCCTTCTCTTTGCCTACTGGTAAACGTGATAACGCATCCGCCGCATTTTGTTCACTACGTACGTATTCAATACGGTAATCATAACCTGCAAGTAACACAGCCCACCGTTGCATCCTACTCGCAGCCATTACCGGTATGCCCGCCTTACTACCGAAAATAGTTACCAAGGGTTTGTGATCGGTTCTTAAAACAAACTGTCGCCCATATAAATATTGATGGAATTTCTTAACTCCGTATATGATCGCTAGCGCTTCGCGTTCTATTTGCGAGTACGACTTCTCCGCTGCGTTGAGCACTCGCGACGCAAACGCGACCGGCCGCTCGCCGCCGTCCGGCATGATGTGTGATATCACGGCCCCAACGCCTACCGCACTGGCGTCGGTTGTGAGCACTAAAGGTAAATTTAAGGAATAATGGGCTAGTATTACATTTGAAGTCAGCATTTCCTTTACCTTGCTAAAACTAATGTCACACTCTTTGGACCAAACAAACGCGACATTTTTTTGAAGTAAATTATATAAAGGTGACAAAATGCTACTTACATTCGGCACAAATTTCGCGTAATACATCACCATTCCCAAAAATGAGCGCAACTCGGATACGTTTGTAGGCACCGATACCTTTTTTATGGATTTTACCTTATCTGGGCAAGTTTGCACACCATGCTTACTAATAATGAATCCTAAATAAGTGACGGAGTCCGCGAAGAAAGTACATTTTTCTTTCTTAATTTTTAACCCCCATTTACGCAATCTGTCAAACACTTCATGCAGGTTCTCCAGATGTGACTGATCATTCTCCCCTGTGATTATAAAATCATCAAGGAATACTCCTACCCTGGGCATGTCCGCGAATAACTGTTCAAGCTTCCTCTGAAAAATGCCCGGGCTCGATGCTAATCCATAAATCAACCGATTGTACCTAAACATACCTTTATGTGTGTTAATCACTGTATATTTTTTTGAATTATCATCAAATTCAAATTGCGCATACGCCTGTGACAAATCGATTTTTGTGAATTTCTCCCCGCCATATAACTTAGCTAATAAGTCTTCCGGCCGCGGTAACGGAAAACGATCCACCTCGAGACATTTATTTAAAGTTAATTTAAAATCGCCACATACCTGTATAGTTCCGTCTTTTTTTAAAACCGGCACGATGGGCGTCGCCCAGTCCGAGCTGCTTACCGGAGTGATCACGCCATCCCTTACCAGCGCCTGCAGGGCCCGCTCAACTGGCTCGCGCAGCGCGTAGGCTAAAGGTCTCGCACGTAAAAATACGGGCTTCGCTTCCGGCCGCAGGTGAAAGGACACCGGCCCACCAGTATATCTCCCTAGGCCATCCGAGAACACCTCACAATATCTGGAACTGAACGATTCAAGGTTAAAAACATTCCGAACATAAGTTATCTTATTACAATGGATAAGTGAATTAGGTATTATATACCCGGTGTATATAATACCTAATTCACTTATCCATTGTCGCCCTAACAGATTAGTTTTACCGCTGTTTACTATGTATAAATCTAAACATTTACTGTTATGCTTATATGTAACTAACACAGTTATTTTACCTACTGGTTTCACAATCTCACCTGTATAATAACGTAATGTCAAATCACTGGATTCTAGCTCAATATTTGCACATAATTTCTTGTAGCAGTCCATACTAATGCATGAAATAGCACAACCCGTGTCAATCTCCATCGATAACGGAATATTATTCACATAAACAACTATGACGTATGGTCCAAACTTTAACAACTGTCTCGACTCAATAGAAAAGTTATTTACCTCGTCACTAATCTCGTCGCTGCTATCCGAGTAGACTACCTCCTCGTGATTTACCGCAGATTCCTGACGCAATTTCGGGCACATAATCCGTAAATGGCCTTGGCGAGTACATACCCTACACACATACATCCTGTATTTACAGGAAAAACCGGGATGATTCCCCCCACACACAGTACACTCCTCCTTCTTACTGCTCGTATTCCGCTTAAAGGCCGTGGCACCACCATGTCGCACTTTTCCGCCCGCTCCGCTCATGCCACTTGGGCCACCGCCGTATGATGCATTTAAGTGCGGCCCGCCGCCTCGCTGGCTCCGTGTCTTGTTCCCGGCCGCTATTCTATGCAACTCTGTGCCCTCGCTCTCTCGCCTCGCAGCGCCCGCCTGTCCGGAACTTGCAGGTGAGCCGCCATTGCCCCCGGCACGCTCCTGTACCAGGGCTACTGCTAATTTGAAAGCCTTATCGAACGTGATATTATCTTCTGTAAACAGCCTTTGCCTTATTAATTCACTCGATAAACCGCATACAAACTGGTCTCGTAAATTTTCTTTAATCAATTCCGGTGTAAACCGACAATGCTTCGTTAACTTTTTCAATTCCGTCACGTAATCTGCTATACTTTCATTCCGCTGTTGAATACGCCTCCGAAATTTGAAACGCTCTGCTAATAAGCTAGGTTTAGGTTGTAAGTGTTCCTTCATAAGGGTGACTAATTCTTCGAATGTTTTTTGCGACGGCTTGACGGCTGTACACAAGTTAACCATCAGTTCGTACGTGTCACTGCCTAGTACCGTTATTAGCGTTGCTACTTAAACTGCTGGCTTGACATCATTCGCTATGAAATATTGCTCCAGCCTATCTACGTATGAGTCCCAGTTGTCCTTGACCACCTCGAAAGCTCCAATCTTCCCGACCGACATCGCGGTAATCGTAGGATATTTTGCGACAAACGAATAAAATTAACTCGCGTATTCCACCACACAATACACAAGCGTTAATATTTTCACTGATTTCCTCGTCGCCAGTTTATTATATATTCGAGTAAAGAAACACGTCTGACTCTTAGGCATTTATTGAGAGAGAGGGCGATGACAAGTTACATTGACATGCGATTGAACAGATGACACAATATCTTAGCCTACCCGCGCTTATGTCTATATCTATATTACCCTACATTACAATTATAAGAAACCTTAACTTTTCCCACAGTATATTTTTGTATATCCCAAAAAAGATTGCATAATATTATTAATTTTTCTATTACAATATTAGAATTTCACCTTCTTTACCACGATGCCTCTACTTTGATCGCGGACGTCTAACTAGACACTCACGGCCATAATACGATTACGCTGCCCAGGATATTACTTGTCAAAGGATCACCTCTGCTCTTAGCCCCTTTTGTTTCGGAAAATTTCGGGCAATTTTTCGGGATCCAATATGTCTCATATTAGTTTCGATTGACAGCATAAGCTTTATGTGGATGACCAATAACAATATTATGATTTATTTATAACACACAACAACACGATTTATTATTAAATTAATGATCTAATATTTTATTGATTAGATTAGGTAATAATTACTGTTGAGTTAATGTAAACATAAATTAAACCTTACGCATTTAGCTTGTTTAGACATTTTATTTCGAAAATGCACAGTCGTAACCCTTTATTACATTTATGCAGGATTTTATATGAATGGTTATTGCCCACCTCATGTCCACTGTCCAAAAGATGTTTAGCGAAGTGGGACCTACAACTTTGGTATCATGGAACTAATTGGTACTGATTAGGTATTGCATTAAACTCAAACTCAGACTATATTTCTAATTTATTCAAAACTACATCTTCTGAACGTCACGTTTACAAATTATAAGACATGATGGTGATAATAATTAACGGCGGTATCTTATAACTAAAACTACGATTATAATTTTTAATGTCTGGCTCTAAATGATTTTGTATTTTATTTATTTAAGTACCTACTTATTTTGTATGTTTTATCCCAACAACTAGACAATACAATTCTCAAACTAAAAACTTCTTCCCATAATTATATTTGGCAGCAACCTAGATAGCGTGACACCATCCTAGATACCTATTTAACTACGAAACACAGTTTGCAACGAATACCTTATGTGTCGTAATGCGGAAAGTTCCGCCATAGAGCCGCCATAACGGCCACCAAGGCAAGCTATTACGATATTATTAACTTGGAACTTTATTAATTTAATGTTTGCCAACTATGCAAGTGTTTGAGTATGCGTTGTTACGCGTTTCTGAAAATTGAGTTTAATGGAGATAAATAATGTCTAGCATAACCACAGAATTCATATATTATAAATGATAAAGTTTAAACGCCGGAAATAAAACGTTAACACCATTTTACGACTCACTTCGCAGTTCGCCTTTTGCACTCTACAGTATCATACATTTTCCCTTACTTACTTTAAAACTCAGGCTGAAATTAAAAAATCTTACAACAGTTCTGGAGCTCTGACATTGTAAATCTTCTTAAACTATTACTTGCACTTTATATAAAGAGCCCAAGTAGTGCAGTTAGCGAGATATTTTAAAGCGAATATTCATCTCGTGCTCAGTTATAGTGAATCAAGCTTTGCACGGACCAGTTAGCTCATGTCTTGAAGATATGTTGAGTTTTTTTTTAATAATTCTATATTTTAGACTACACATTTTTTTATATTTTTTATTCACTTCAAGTTAGCCCTTGACTATGATCTCACCTGGGGTTTAGTGGTGGAAGCGGGCATACCTGTGAGGGCTATGGCAGTTATATTAAACCCATTCCCCTGATCGGTTTCTTAGCTATCTTTCTCTGCGTCGTGTCTTCATTGCTAAGGGTCGTGACTCCTTTTCATTAATCACATAATGGCAGGGGTTTTCTTGGAATTATAATGCGGTTGGTTCTCAGGTCCTAAGAGAACTATTTGAACTCTTAGGTTACTAACAATTATTAGCAGATGTTAGTGATAATAACCGGGACCGGCGGCTTAACGTACTCACCGAGGCGTGGAGGAAACGAATAACTCAAATTCAGACACCCATCCAGTTACCGACTTGTTACCGCGTTGTCGCAACTAGGCCACTCTTCCCTCACACATCTGTGTCCTGTGCAAGAGTAAAGCAATTCAAATAAGAAGTGAATAGATAAGATTAAATCTCTAATATAGCCTCTATGATGTTACTTGTGCAAGTTTGAATGAGAGTACAAATATATTAAAAGTGTTAAATTAATACTCTAACTCTGGAACGACGCTTATAATGTTTACACACTAACAATGAACTCTTTAGAACTATAGAACTACTACTGGATAAGTTAAATAGGCAAAAAAGTACTAATTTAATTCTCATGCCAACAAAAATAATAACCACAACAAAAAGAAAAGTAGTAACAAAAGAGGACTAGCAAAGGTTAGTGCAGAATAAATCTCACTTGTGTAGCGGTCTTGATTGGTTCGATGAAAGGGTAGTTCCTCTTTCCGTCCCCAACTCGTATCGGTCCTTCGGAGGAAATAACATTACTCTCTTCTTTATCTCTACGAATTTCTGAAAAGGACAGCCATCATAAGGGTTCGCTTGTACGGCCCATTATCCTTTTTTGGATAGCCATGACCTCAATATCCTTTCGAAAGTATTAAATGAATATTAATAGAATTTTCAATAACGCCAACTAAATCAATCTATAGAATTTTGTAATGTAGATTCTTTGTAATATTATAATCAAACTTCGAAATATTATATCCTTAATTAATCTTTCCTCACATGCAAACGTCAATTTCGTGATTGGTTTCACGATGGTATTATTGATGATACTACATAGATTAATAGGCAATTTAATCTGAAGATGTTGTGGGAATAACACCCAGGGGCCATACTGCTAACGCTTATAGCCATATTGTTTCATTACTGTTGACTTTCGTGTTTTTAGAATTATAATCCATGTTTAAGGAACGTCAAGGTACGTGACATCAAGCTGGCATTCTCCATTCTGTAATATTGCTTAAATATTGCGTTTACCTGATCACCATTTATCCGTTTTATTCTTCGAGCTAGCGTAACTTTTTCATGTATTGTATTCTATTGAATTACTTTACTTTATGTTTTATTTCTGAGAATGACTACTGAAAGTAGCACTTGGCTCTGGTCTTTGCTGTGCTTATCACACGGCAGACAATACTTAGGCGACTTAAGCGAAATTATCAAAATTATTATCAAAATATAGTAGAATGGCATGGAAAGTTCTCTATTTTCTTTTTTAATAAAGTTAAAGTTACCGATAAGCTGATGATATCGTTCCTTATTTAACTAGAACTTTAACAACCCAACAGTTTATATTTAACTTTATTCTCCACATAAATAACAAAGTTGTAGCAAAGTCCTCATCTCTTTCGCTCCATATACCTAGCTCAAACTGAACTTAAACATATTTACTGAGTGTTGAACCATTCTCAGAAAACTTATGGAGTTGATATTGAAATTGTGAAGAAACTTTGAGCTGAGCAGTGAGAATGCGAAAGACTGTTAGATTAGCAATTTTCTGTTCTACACTTCGAACTTCGTACTGTGGGAGGATGGTTTCACGATATTAGTTCAGAGTTGTAAGAATAGTTATTAATTTCTTCCATGAATATCTTTAAAATATATATGATACTACTAGATGATGCCCGCGACTTCCTCCACGTTTTTTTGATTCTCGCGGGAACTCCTTAATTTTCCGGGATAAAAGTAGCTTATACCCTTCCCGGGGAATATATAATATAACCCCCTATAACCTATCCCTGTATCAAATTTCATCAAAATCGATTGAACAGCTGGGCCGCGAAAGCGTAGCAGACAGACAGACAGACACACTTTCGCATTCATAATATTAAATATGGATGGATTCTCACACATTTAAGCTTTGGTTTCCTAATATAGGGTTCCATTGTGATCTCTGTCAAGGTACAAACCTCCTTGTGTGGGTGAGTTCTCACGGGTAGTTTAGGCTACCCGAGCTTTTGGTCAGCCTTTTTCAGACTAGGTTGAGGCCGCAGCTAATCATCATCAGTTTTGAAGCATACAAGTCCTCTTTCTAGTACTTGGTCTCAAATCCATAAGTTGATTTTCCATGTCACTGTTTTTGCTATTTTTAATTTGAACATCGCCATACATAATTATATTTTTAAACTTTTAATCTTGTTTGACGATATCAAGCGACTCGCAGGTAGCCGTTGGATCCAGGCGGCGCAAGTCCGCAGCATATGGAAGACCCTACAAGAGACCTTTGAACTGTTGTGGACGTCTATCGGTTAACAACGACGAAAATATTTATATTTTAAAGACAATATAGAATTATAATTCATGCAAGCTACAAAATTCAGAAACTCGTTTTAAGTTTACATAATAAATAAACATTTTATATAATTACACAAAGAAAAATTTTCATTTGTAAAATAAAAATAACCTTCGTCCACACAAAAAACAGAGTTCCTTAGAAATGATAATGACAGCAATAAAATTGCGATTAGGGTGGAATGCCCGAAATTTATTTCGACCACGTTTCGTAATAAAGGGAACACCTCAGTGCTATTTTTAAGGCTTAAAGCCCTACGCAGATAAAACCTCCTCTAATTATGTTCCATGGCTCAGCGGGCTCATATTTCACCAACCAAGAGACATAATTCCTCTAGTTTTTGCCCATTTACTGACTTTCTTCCTCATTTTGCCAAGTACCCGCTAAGTATGGAGTTTTTTAACAGGTCACTTATTTATCCATTCATAGGATCATTATATTAATAGTTTACTTTCATCATAAACTAGCTGATGTCGCGACTTCACCTGCGTGGATGAGGTTGTTTTATACCCGCGGCAACTAATTACTAAATTATTCAAACTAATTTAATTCTCCGGGATAAAAAGTAGGCTATGTTTTATTTCAGACTATAATCACAGAAAAGGCAGTTACTAGAATCTCTGTCATCTCTGTGCCAAATGTCATCCAGATCCGTTCAACCGTTCTGGCGTGATTGAGTAACAAATATCCATGCGTACAAACTTATGCATTTTACAGTATTAGTATAGATAAACTCGCCGGTTTGATAAGGTAAAAAAGGTTTGATATCAGTATCAAATAAGGTTGCTGGCTGGTTTATACGTCATTTAATTTAAAAAGAAATATTTTCAAATTAAGAAAACAACTGAACATCATATTTTATGCAATTGTTTTAATTTTATTCAAATACACCATATCTGGAGCAAACTTCGAGTATTTCTTCCTTCTGAGTTTGATTTAAAATTTCATTGAAATACTGTTTTTGTTAGTTTTTTTTAATCGCGTACCTTTCTGGAGTTGATGACTGAGTTATGCCTGACTTAGCCCCAACGGAGATTGCCAGGGCACTCGAAATGCGAAGAAATGGTCAAACCTACAGAGTGATATGATCTTCGTCGACCAGTTTCAACGATCCATCGCAGTATCCAACGGTTCAGGGAGACCGGTACTTATGTGAGAAGAGCAGGACAAGGCAGAAAAAGACGCACTTCGAGTAGGGATGATCGTTTCATTCGGCGTCGTGTACGTAGGAACCCCCGTTTGACGGCCGTCCAAGCCCGACATGAGTTAGAAGCAGTGCGGGGTGTAACCGTAAGTGAGCGTACGAAGAAGGCTGGAAGAAGCTGGTTTGGGTTCATTTGTGCCCGCCAAGGCTCCAAGGCTCGAGGTAAATCATCGTAGAAACAGGTTAACTTTTGCTCAGGAACATCGACTTTGGAACGCGGACCAATGGAGTAAGGTATTATTTAGTGATGAGTGCAGAATTCTCTTAAATCAAATTGACGGCAGGCAAAGAATATACAGACGCAAAGGAGAACGATACATTCAGACAAATTTTGAAACTACAGTTGCATACGGTGGTGGATCAATAATGGTTTGGGCGGGCATTTGTTTGGGAGTTCGCACAGACTTGATAGTGATTGACAGAGGGAGTCTGACTGCAGACCGCTATATTAAAGAAGTTTTAGAAGAAAATGTCGTACCGTTTGCCCCATATATCGGTGAAGATTTTGTTTCTATGCAGGATAATGCTCGGCCGCATACCGCTTGGGTAACTCAAGCTTATCTTAATGATATGAATATCACTGTTATGGAGTGGCCGGCGAGATCACGGGATATGAACCCAATAGAGCACGTTTGGGACTTGCTGAAAAGAAAAGTTAAGTCCAAAATTCCAGCTCCTGCCAACGTGGGAGAACTGCGAATCACCGTAGTTGAGGAATGGCGGAGACTATCCCAGGAGACCATCGATAACATCATTCTCAGTATGCCTAGACGGGTAGAAACTTTAATAAGAGCACGTGGAGGAAATACGCGATATTAATCACCATTTTTCTAATTTAATTAATTGTTATTTTAATATTAAATTTCACTTTTCCCGGTTACATGAAAAGTTCAAAAATGTACCATTTTTCACAAATAGCCTTTACTCGCAAAATCTGTTCTTAATGTGATCTCATTTTAAGTAAAACAAATGAAACTTTTAATAACAAAAGAAGTGTAGTAAGTTGATTTTAAAATGAAACCAAATTTTTTATATATATTTATTTTTAAATATGCCGGCGAGTTTAGTTGTAATATCCAATTCTCTTAGTTCATATACTATTTTTCTCAAAATTATTCAAAAACCGTGAGTGATTAATTTTTGAGCGCTTACAAACAGCAAAAAAATGTCGGCGAAAGAAAATATCAGTAAACCATCAGCACAATTTGCTTATAAATAATTTCATACATAAACATGGGCTGTTAATAGAATCAATTTTATTCATACAATACCTAATATACGCGAGATCTAAAGTTTTAAAAGAACCATTTTATTGCTCCATTCTACGACCTTGGTCTAATGATCAATTTAACGCTTATGAAGTGCAAATTATCTGTCACACTGAGACGGGACATTATAATACCTAATTTCAGCTTCAGAAAGAATATAAATGGGCGACGCACCTGCGTTACGCGTTTAGCCTCCTTTTCGTCTTTTTAAATTTTATCTCTTCCTGTGGAGAGGAAAGCAGCTATCTCCCGCATAACAATATTCATAAACTCAAAACGTTCTATTTGTCCTTATATTATATCGTTAGTATATTTGGTTCAGAGATTATTGCTACCTTCTTAGGTGTGTATAATAATCTATATTATTCTACTTTAACAGGAAATGGACGTTACAATTTTATTTATTTATAATTAGTTAATAACTAGACTAGATGATGCCCGCGACTTCAACAGCGTGGATTGAGGTTTTTGATTCCTGCGACAACTTTTTAATTTTCCGGGATAAAAAAGTAGTTGTGTTAATTCAGGGTACATATGCTATCTAAATTCCGAATTTTGGTCAAATTAGTTCGGATCTATACTCCGAATTTCATCCAAATCGGTTTAGTCGTTGCGGAGTGAAGGAGTAACAAACATCCAAATTAAATACTTACAAACGCATTCAAAACTTTCATATTTATAATTTTAAGTAGAATAAATAATTCCAATCTGATAATTTAGTTCAAAATTAATATATTTCTTACAAGCAATTAATAGTTTATTTTGTAGTTCATATCAAAAACGAGATGGTTATTGTGTTCCAGAGTTTTGCAATTATTATAATATATATAGCTCGATTACCACTCACTCACTGACTCATTGACATAATTGTTCTCCTAGAAAGAGACAGAAAATGATACAATGATGTATCGGAGAAGTGTTCGAGTGCGGGAGTCGAGTGGGGAAAAATTATGACATTTCGGAAAAACAAGATGGCGGCCGACGTGATTCTTGTAACTCTTTTGTTTTCCGAGCGATTTCGTTACAACTCGCAGTGATGGAAGAAATTAGGAAACGATCTATAGAAAAAGTGGAAAAAATTGGAAAAACAAGATGGCGGCCGAGCTGTAGTGTTTTAAAATTTTTGATTTTTCGACCTCGAACCGCGGCGCCACAGATCCGAAACGGCGTGGTCGAGCATAATTTTTTTTTCTATTCCCGCCTACAATTATCCTGTATTTTGACAGAAATGGAGTAGTTTTTTAAAATTCAAGATGGCGGCTGTCATGGCGGCCGTTCGGTTTGAGTTACGAAAAAACGCAATTTTAAAATTCAAATTTCTCGCAGTTGGCAACGTCGGAGCGTTTCAACTTCTACGGGGAGATTGTGTGTACAGACTCGAGGTATGGATTGGGGATAAAAAATTACCCCATTTCTAGGGAAAATTTCATGATTTACCCCAAAAATAAA
Organism: Erebia palarica; assembly: GCA_964035005.1. Lineage (NCBI taxonomy): Eukaryota > Metazoa > Arthropoda > Insecta > Lepidoptera > Nymphalidae > Erebia > Erebia palarica. Next base: position 20,076,891 of record OZ035989.1, read on the forward strand.
AAAATCGAAATACGAACTTTTTTAATAATTCGAGTACGAGCAACCATGTGCCCCACTTGTACGAATAACATTTGGGTAATTTCGTCGCCGAGGTCTGGCAACACTGGAATTTATCAAAGAAAAAGTGATTTTCGACATGGTCTTTTTTCAGGGGCTATCATGTCGGCTGGGTGCGAGCGAGATGAAAGATTGAAACGTCATCAGGAGCGGTGTATCCTGTAGTTCACGGGAAAATTATAAAACTATGTCAAATGATTCTGTGAAACGAGGTGGCGGCCATTTTGTATTCCTTTTGTGTTTTTGAAAATTTCAATCACGTCTTAGAGGCGGTTGGCAACATGTGGGAAAGTTGACATGTATGGATCGATTGTGTAACTCGACGGGCAGTATCGAAAAATTAAAACAGTGTTGCCACATTCGGGGTAGTTTTCCAGAATTTCCCTAAAAACTTCCTCCTGTAAAATTTTGTATGAAAAATTTTTTTTTCACTGCTGGCTTCGTATGAAAGTCAGAAAATATAACTTGAAGAAAAATATGGAGACAGCTGATGATTGAGGATTTCGGAGACGGGTAAAGGGCACGGCAAGGGTAATGAAGATAGGTGCTCGAACAAATGTCACTCGAAACCTCATCCAATTGGCGATGAGTTCAAAAAAAACTCAAAAATGGTGGATTCAAGATGGCTGCCATACAAATTTCGTTAGTGTCTATCTCGAAGAGTATGAGAGATGGAAGTGTGGTTTCTTGGCAAGATATGATCTGGACGAGGAGGTCTATTTAGCGAAATGAAAAAAAAATCAAGATGGCGGAATATTTTTTTTCATACCAAATTATATGGCGAATATTGAAGAGACTACAAGTGTAGTAGTAGTGTGTAGTAATTGACTTAATTGTTCTCCTAAAAAAAACAGAAAACGATACAATTATGTATGGGAGATGTGTTCGGGTGCAGGATTGGAGTATGGAAAAATGATGAAATTTCGGAAAAACAAGATGGCGGCCGATATGATTCTTGCAGCTCTTTTGTTTTCCAACCGATTTCGTTACAACTCGCAATTATTGAAGAAATTAGGAAACGATTAGTAGAAAAAGTGGAAAATATTGGAAAAAACAAGATGGCGGCCAAGCTGTAGTGTTTTCAAATTTTGATTTTTAGACCCGAACCGCTGTGCCACAGATCCGAAACGGCGTGGTCGAGCATATTTTTTTTTTCTATTTCCGCCTACTATTATCCTGTATTTTAATAGAATGGGGGTGGTTTTTAAAAATTCAAGATGGCGGCTGTCACGGCGGCCGTTCGGTTTGAGTTACGTAAAAACGCAATTTTAAAATTCAAATTTCTCGCAGTTGGAAACGTCGGAGCGTTTCGACTTCTACGGGGAGATTGTGTGTACAGACTCGAGGTATGGATTGGGCAAAAAAAATTACCCCATTTCTCGGGAAAATTTCATGATTAACCCCAAAAATTAAAAAATCGAAATACGTATTTTTTGCAAAATTCGAGTACGAGCAACCACGTGTCTCACTTGTACGAATGACATTTGGGTATTTTCGTCGCCGAGGTCTGGCAACACTGGAATTAATTTATTTATAAGAGACGGAAGTGTGGTTTCTTGGCAAGAGATGATCAGGACGAGGATGTCTATTTAGCAAGATGAAAAAAAATTCAAGATGGCGGAATATTTTTTTTCATACCAAATTATATGGCGAATATTGAATTGACTACAATTAGTGTAGAACTATGCAAGATTTTGATACGGTTCCGTTTTACCCACGACGGGGCTCCCTGGGATTACAAAACAGGAAGCTGATAACAAAGTTTTTAAAAATCAGCGCCATTTTGAAATTCTTTAATTATTGACCGATTTCGTTCAAAATCGATATTTAGGGCTCCCTGGGATTACCAAATAGGATACTGGTACCAAAATTTTAAAAAATCAGCGCCATTTTGAAATTCTTTGTTATTGTTGCGATTTCGTTCAAAATCAATATTTAGGGCTTCCTGGGGTTACAAAACAGGAAACTGGTACCAAAGTTGTAAAAATCAGCGCCATTTTGAAATCCTTTGTTAACTGACCGATTTGGTTCAAAATCGATATTTAGGACTTCCTGGGATTACAAAACAGGAAACTGGTATCAAAATTTATAAAATCAGCGCCATTTTGAAATTCTTTGTTACAGAACCGATTTCTTTCAAAATCGATATCTGACGATCACTAGGATCACAAAACAGGAAACTGGTACCAGAATTTAAAAAATCAACGCCATTTTGAAATTCTTTGTTGAAAAAAATTCAAGATGGCGGAATATTTTTTTTCATACCAAATTATATGGCGAATATTGAATTGACTACAATTAGTGTAGAACTATGCAAGATTTTGATACGGTTGCGTTTTACCCACGACGGGGCTCCCTGGGATTACTAAACAGGAAGCTGATAACAAAGTTTTTAAAAATCAGCGCCATTTTGAAATTCTTTAATAATTGACCGATTTCATTCAAAATCGATATTTAGGACTCCCTGGGATTACAAAACAGGAAACTGGTACCAAAATTTAAAAAACCAGCGCCATTTTGAAATTTTTTGTTAATTGACCGATTTCGTTAAAAATCGATATTTAGGACTCCATGGGGTTACAAAACAGGAAACTGATACCAAAGTTTTTAAAAATCAGCGCCATTTTGAAATTCTTTGTTAATTGACCGATTTCGTTCAAAATCGATATTTAGGGCTCCCTGTGATTACAGAACAGGAAACTGGTATCAAAATTTTAAAAAAATCAGCGCCGTTTTGAAATTCTTTGTTAATTGACCGATTTCGTTCAAAATCGATATTTAGGACTCCCTGGGGATACAAAACAGGAAACTGTTACCAAAATAAAGAAAATACAGCGTCATTTTGAAATTTTTTGTTAATTGACCGATTTCGTTCAAAATCGATACAGTAAAGACTGTGCTACTTGTAAGTCTAACCACATTCCGTGAGCTGCTTTAGCAGCTCGCGCACAGAGCGAAAAACTAGTTATACTATATATAGCTCAATTACCACTCACTGACTCACTGACTCATTGACATAATTGTTCTCCTAGAAAGAGACAGAAAACGATATAATGATGTATGGGAGATGTGTTCGAGTGCGGGAGTCGAGTAGGGAAAAATTATGACATTTCGGAAAAACAAGATGGCGGCCGATGTGATTCTTGCAACTCTTTTGTTTTCCAACCGATTCCGTTACAACTCGCAGTGATTGAAGAAATTAGGTAACGGTCAACAGAAAAAGTGGAAAAAATTGGAAAAACAAGATGGCGGCCGAGCTGTAGTGTTTTAAAATTTTTGATTTTTCGACCTCGAACCGCGGCGCCACAGATCCGAAACGGCGTGGTCGAGCATAATATTTTTTTCTATTTCCGTCTACAATTATCCTCTATTTTGACAGAATGGGGGTAATTTTCAAAAATTCAAGATGGCGGCTGACACGGCGGCCGTTCGGTTTGAGTTACGAAAAAACGCAATTTTAAAATTCAAATTTCTCGCAGTTGGCAACGTCGGAGCGTTTCGACTTCTACAAGGAGATTGTGTGTACAGACTCGAGGTATGGATTGGGGGAAAAAAAATTACCCCATTTCTCGGGAAAATTTCAAGATTTACCCCAAAAATTAAAAAATCGAAATACGTATTTTTTGCAAAATTCGAGTATGGGCAACCACGTGTCTCACTTGTACGAATGACATTTGGGTGTTTTTGTCGCCGAGGTCTGGCAACACTGGAATTTATCAAAGGAAAAGTGATTTTCGACATGGTCGTCTTTCAGGGGCTATCATGTCGGCTGGGTGCGAGCGAGATGAAAGATTGAAACGTCGTCAGGAGCGGTGTATCCTGTAGTTCACAGGAAAATTATGAAACTATGCAAAAAGTTTCTGTGAAACGAGGTGGCGGCCATTTTGTATTCTTTTTGTGTTTTTGAAAATTTCAATCACGTCTTAGAGGCGGTTGGCAACATTTGGGAAAGTTGACATGTATGGATCGATTGTGTAACTCGACGGGCAGTATCGAGAAATCAAAACAGTGTTGCCACATTCGGGGTAGTTTTCGAGATTTTCCCCAAAAACTTCCTCCTGTAAAATTTTGTATGAAAAATTTTTTTTTCACTGCTGGCTTCGTATAGAAGTCGGAAAATATAACTTGAAGAAAAATATGGAGACAGCTGATGATTGAGGATTTCGGAGACGGGTAAAGAGCACGGCCAAGGTATTGAAGATAGGGGGGGGGTGCTCGAACAAATATCACTCGAAACCTCATCCAATTGGCAATAAGTAAAAAAAAAACTTAAAATGGTGGATTCAAGATGGCTGCCATACAAATTTTGTGAGTGTCTATCTCGGAGAGTATGAGAGATGGAAGTGTGGTTTCTTGGCAAGAGATGATCAGGACGAGGAGGTCTATTTAGCGAAATGAAAACAAATTCAAGATGGCGGAATATTTTTTTTCATACTAAATTATATGGCGAACATTGAAGGGACTACAAGTGTAGAACTATGCAAGATTTTGATACGGTTCCGTTTAACCCACGACGGGGCTCCCTGGGATTACAAAACAGGATTCTGGTACAAAAATTTTTAAAAATAAGCGCCATTTTGAAATTCTGTGTTAATTGCCCGATTTCGTTCAAAATCGATATTCAGGACTCCCTGGGGTTACAATACGGGAATTGGTCCCAAAATTTACGAAAATCAGCGCCATTTTGAAATTCTTTGTTTATTGATCAATTTGGTTCAAAATCGATATATAGGGCTCCCTGGGTTATTTTAACTGGAAACTGATACCAAAGTTTTAAAAAATGAGCGCCATTTTGAAATACTTTGTTAATTGACCGACTTCGTTCAAAATCGATATTTAGGGCTCCCTGGGATTACAAAACAGGAAACTGGTACCAAAATTTAAAAAACCAGCGCCATTTTGAATTTTTTTGTTAAATGACCCATTTCGTTAAAAATCGATATTTAGGGCTCCCTGGGATTACAATACAAGAAACTGATACCAAAATTTTAAAAAACCAGCGCCATTTTGAAATTCTTTATTAATTGATCGATTTCGTTCAAAATCGATATTTATCACTTCTTGGGATTACAAAACAGGAAACAGTTACCAAAATTTAAAAAAACAGCGCCATTTCGAAATTCTTTGTTAAATTACCGATTTCGTTCAAAATCGATATTTAGGGCTCCCTGGGATCGCAAAACAGGAAACTGGTACCAAAATTTTCAAAAATCAGCGGCATTTTGAAATTACTTCTTAATAGACCGATTTCGTTCAAAATCGATACGGTAAAGTCCGTACTACTTGCAAGTCTAACCACATCCCGTGAGCTGCTTTAGCAGCTCGCGCACAGAGCGAAAAACTAGTATATTTATATCTTTGAAATAGTTACGAATGCACTGCAAGTGTTTTCATCATGACAGTAAATATAAGGTCGTCGGACGATCTGACCTAACAGTTACAACAGTGTTTGTTTTGAGAGTCAACAAATGGACAACCAGCTTTGTAATTTCAGCGCGCTGTACCGACGAGACGCTGCAGTCCAACCAAAGCTCATTTGAGTACAACAACATTAGGTATCTGACCCTACTTGATATATTAATAAACAAGAAGCTATATATATATATTATAGCTCAAGCCAGTCATTGACGTTTTTGTTCTTCCAAAATTTTATTAATCTATACTAATATTACAAATGCGAAAGTTTGGATGGATGGATGGATGGATGGATGTTTGTAACTTAATCACACCAGAACGGCAGAACGGATCTGGATGAAATTTGGCACAGAGATAGATTATATTCCAGAAAAACACATAGGCTACATTTTATGCCGGAAAATTAAAGAGTTCCCGCGGAAACGAAAAACCTTAATCCACGCGGACCAAGTCGCGGGCATCAGCTAGTAAGTAATATATAATTAATCGAAGTTTATTTCATGCAAGATAATCTCTTAACTATATTGCACATGACACTTAAATATAAATACTCGTATTAGAGAAAAATGGCTGATTGACTGTCTGATCTATCAACGCACAGTTGAAACCACTGGTCGGATCAAGCTGAAATTTGGCATGCAGATAGCTTCTATGACGTAGACATACGCTAAGAAAGGGTTTTTGAAAATTAAACCTCTTAGGGGGTAAAAATATGTGTCGTCCACGTCGACGAAGTTGCGGGCAAAAGCTAGTATTATTATATTAGGTATATGCCACCAGCCCACCATTTACTGTTCACTTATTCAATTTCTCCCCAGACTTAAGGTTGTCTAGAGGATACCGTTTCTATGCTATAAAGCCACCTTATCGTACCGACTTGTAAAGTTTTTCTCTTTGTAATTTGCCCAATCTTTTTGTAGTGAAAAATAAAGTTTGTGATATAAGAAAGAAACTTGGTTACTAACTAGATAATAAAGTTAAAAAAATACATCTATAGTAAAGAAATATGGTCAGTCAATTTAGTACTAGATAGATAATATTAGTAACCATGTTAAGTCCATAACTATCTTCTAGTTAGCGAAATAAGCTACGTGTTTATTTGTTCGTAGTTTATAATATTATCTAGATTACTTCGGTCTTAAAATCGCAGTCCTTGTAAATATGTTATTATTAGTATTTATGATCTCTTAAACATTTGTCAAAGTTTGTTTGGTGTCCAGAATACTGCTTTATGAGTTCCCTCGTTTGGTTTCAAAATATTCAATGCTCCATTACCTACTCCATTTTTTCAAACTAAATAATATTCCGTACAGTATACGCCGCTTCGGTAAATAAGTCACCAGCAATAAACCTTTAAACTGCTACTGCGACCGACTTTATATCAGTGCCAAACATATTTTATTTTTCCTATCGAAAATATCTGTATTATGTGTTTCCCGGGTCGCCGATACGACTACCGTTTTCCGTAATATATGGACGTTCTTGGCCCAAAAGCATTGCACTGCGATGGAGAGCGGATATTTGATTCCTCGTACGCTGAGAGGTGATACTATACTAGAGACAGTGACGTTCACCCAAAAACGCATCTACCTGTCTGTTGACCGAGGACTATAATCGTACTGTTTGTCACGTTTGTCAGTAAGTTAGCTTTGTATCGGGTTATATTTATTTATTCGATAGTAATATAGCTCGTAGTTGTCGTCACCCAGTTATCTACTGCTGGACATATTATTATGTATCTTGTATGGACTTCCAAACGCCGTGGCCTTGCGCCGCTTGGATCTGGAATAATATAACTAACTTTTAAGTATTTGGTAAAACTAACACTATTATAACAAAGTAAATGCGTTTCAAATTTAATGTACGAATAAATTAGGCAAAGGCTTTACATAGCTACTTAGCTTATAAATAATTTTCCAATTTGTTCTTCAAAGATTCGATTGGCATAATATCTAAAAACTCCTTAGTGAGAGTCTACGTTTTCGAAAAAAAGCGACATGCAAAATATCACAGAGCAACTTAATTTGTACATTGATAGTCAGCTAGTCAGTTTATCTGTTTAAATAAGTAAATATTATAAGTCGCGTTTATCTAAACATAATTATGATGCATATCTTTGTATCACTGGGTGGGGGCGATTTTTCAACGATCCATGTATGAGTTATGCGTTTCTATCTCTGCTTCTATGGTTTCTAACTCAATAGCCGTTCAACTTCGTGTGCTTATTCGACACGACCAACGCGTTTACATATACATGAAAATAAGAAAACGTCATATATTTTTTATATTGGCTACCATTTTCTGTATTTTTGACTCTTCTACGGACGTCTCATTCGTCTATTATGTTCTAGATATTTGATCAGGATAATATACTTTTTTATCTACGCAATGACTGGTATAATTGTTGGCACCCGCATGTATTCCACTTTGCCTAAAGTTACGAAAATTAATTAGGTACATCTCATCAAAAACATAAATGTAAAATGAGAGCCAAGTTCAAAATTGTGATATATATGCCTTGGTTGTTGACTTCAGCGACAAAAGAAGTGAGATCTAAATGGGTGCCAAGTTCAATGGTCAGTTTACATCTTGTGAAGGCTATAATTCGTATATGGAAACTAGCCAAGCCGATGCCTTAGTCTTCAACATTTTATACTAAGTTAAAAGAAGAAATGATACTTTAAGTTGTTATAAAATATTATATGTTGTTATACATAAATTTCAGGACTGACCATTGAACTTGGCACCATTAATAATTAATTATTTACCATGACATGATGATGCTACTTATCAGGACACGCGGAAGCGTGTCCAGCCAAAGTTCAAAAAAACTGGCGAGCAGCACCGTGTGTAATATTACACGAACCATTTGGCGCCACTTTGACCCTCTCATAACTCAAAAACTATTTCACATAAACATGTCAAATTTGGCGCATATATTGAGACCCGTGAATTTCATAAGCACACCTCAAATGGTCATTTAGATATAAACGTACAAAAATCGTCATTTTTATGATCTACCTAGGTATAGATCAAAACTCTGACACGGGGCATACTACCATTGCTTAAAGCCGTATTATTTTAATACTGTTGACGTTTATGTTGTAGTGTTATAATCATTATTTTAAGGACGTCAAAGTACGTGACATTCAACCGTTATTTTGAAACAATACTGCTTTAAGCGGTGGTAGTAACTCCTTAACTATTGAAAATGACACATAATTATTATTTTAATGTAAATAATAATGAATAATAATATAGTTGCATTAAAACCCTACCTTCGTATTCATGCATTTTGTGCAACGAAACGTCATTGATAGAAAAGAAGAAGAAACGTATTTGAAGTCGTCAGTTCAAGTTGTCAGTCATTGTGATTTGTATTCATTGTTTATAGTGGTTTTAGTGATATCGACTGTTTACCGTCCTTGTTTTCAATGTTTCACTAAAAACTTTTGATTTTGAACTTTTGCAATCAAAATTGATGAGATGTAGAAATGTGCTGTAGAGGTAGTGTGACCATAGATGTAATCTGTCAATGGCAGTGTAACTCTAGGTACACTATATATTTTTCTTGAGAATTCTCGTCTTTATTTATCTTGTACAATGAGTCGTACGATAGAATTACTGGTGGGTGACACACTGACCTTACACCGAATAATAAGTACCTACTAATGTAAAACGTAAACTAAACTAATAGAAAAGTCCTATTACAGTGTAAAGGATTATTTGAATGATAGCAAGGCATGGGTATGAATTGTTACAGCGGCTGATTATGTAATGTTATATTATAAGTACATATATATAATTTCAAATATTTGTGAGATGGTGATAATAAAAAAAAACGGAGTTTATTGCGGGCTCTTCTCAGACCAGGGCACGTTTGGAACCCTCGTAGCTTTAGTTTTAAGATACCGTAGTTAATTATCACCATCACGTCTTATGCTCTGAAAGCATGACGTTCAGAAGGTGTACTTTGTAGGTACATATTTTGAATAAATATGTTTTGAGTTTGAGATTGAGTTCAATAATTTCTGTACAAAAAGTAATGATATTCCATCAAAAACATAAATGTAAAATGAGAGCCAAGTTCAAAATTGTGATATATATGCCTTGGTTGTTGACTTCAGCGACAAAAGAAGTGAGATCTAAATGGGTGCCAAGTTCAATGGTCAGTCCTGCAATTTATTTATCCCATCAAAAACATAAATGTGAAATGAGAGCCAAATTCAAAATTGTGATATATATGCCTTGGTTGTTGACTTCAGCGACAAAAGAAGTGAGATCTAAATGGGTGCCAAGTTTCATGGTTTAGAATTATAATCCTTATTTTAGGAACGTCAAGGTATGTCACACCAATCTGTCGTTTTTAGTAATAATACTTTCAATATTAAAATTTATAAATAAGATGCTTAATGCTATACATAACCAAAATTATTGCTTTTAGCATAAAACAAGTATTTTATAATGTCTTCAAGCTATTATCAGACTAGTATTCAACCCATACTTGAGATAATTCCAAAGACATTTGCAACAAACATTTTATTAAAATACAACAGAAAAAGCAAATCATAACGTGCATCCAAATAACGTTACCAGTAACGATCCAAAAACTAAACGATAAAAGAGAGAAATATTTCTCCCAACTAAACCGCCTTACAATGTAAAGAACACATAGCATAAGTGATTTATCATTTTTATGAGCTCACCAAAAAGGCCTAAAGTCCACAAGCCGAGTGTGGGTAATAGCCTATATAAAATCATTTTGGCACGAAATTCCCTTAAAGTTTACGGCCCTACACGAGCGGTAGTAATCTTGGCGGTTTATTCATCCTTAACGGGTTGAGGATGCTAGTTGACAATGGCTGCGTAAAATCTGGTAACCTGCCATTTCCATTGCCTTTTAAAATTTAGCAGCTCATTCTGCTAAATAACTTAATTTAGCAAGACTGCTCTGTATATTGCCCGCTGGGTGCCGAGTGACTATGAGCTTACTTTTATGAGGACCTTGAGATACTTTCTTCATATGGTACTTACTTTATATGGTGAAGACTTACTTCATAAGGTAAAGAAATTGGCGAAAAATAATCTCTAATGTCAAGTTTCTCAGTTTAATCAATTCAAAATTATAGTACATTACTGCAGCGGCCAGCAAAACACGCGACTCACGTATGTGTGCCTCGACTTCGCCTCGGCCCACATTTACACGTTTGTCCTTCAATGCCTAGTTATGGCCAAGGCTTGTATAGTGCTTTTCTCAAATAATGCGCGGAAATTAAAACTAAGTAGTACCTAGACAGAACTTTTTATTTAAAAATATTTTTCTTACGATTTTGGCGGTAACATGTTCTTATACATGTTGGTATTACGGCTCTTGCCGCCTCTTGAATTTCAGATGGCGTTAAAGTAAGTTCATCACACTCATTGTCTTCACTTGAACTCATTTTGTCAAATACATTTCAAAATCAATGACGAACAACGAACAACAATAATTTTTCCCGCGTTAAAGTGTTCATTTGTTTTTTTTTTTAATAAACGAATTTCTATTTGCAATCTAGTTCGAAATTTTAATAAAACCTTTGATAAATTACCTCCTTGGTTGCCATGTTTCGGAGTAAAAGTTCGATTTATCTCGAAGAAGGTTGTCAAAATTATGCTCAAACTTCCAAGCATGTTTGAGGAAAAAAAATTCGTAGAATAACTAAATTTACATCGCGGCGATTCGCAGTCTTGTGTTGCAGTTCCACCCATAATAATAGTCCCCAATATGATGTTGTAATATGTACGCAGTTACACATAAAGATGCAACTCCTCAATAAATCGATGCAGGTTGTATACTCATCGATTTGGAAGAATTGTGCATTGAAAGTAGGTTAGATTAAGAAATAATATTTTAATAATAGCAAGTAAGTTTTCGTTATTCATTCTGTTAGTTAGTAAGGAGTAGATATTAAGACTGCACAGAATAATGACGTCTTCACCAACAGTCCCCATCATATTTTAATAAAACCAAAGCAACATTATTTAAATGTAATTGCACCCATGATGAAACTGTCATTATACTGGTACTTATGTAGCGTATATATCAAGCAAGATAGGGTCTGCGTAACTAATAAATTGAATCCAGTTTTCAAGCAAGTTGATCGTCGTACCCAACGCTTCTAGTTCTACTACTGAAATTACAGCTATCTAACTTACCTGTGAAAATTAACACGTAACTTTTGTATTGAATTGTACAGCTCGTGCCAACCTGGGAGATTTGATTATGAATTATTATTTTCTGTTGGCTATTTCCTCGTTTAAAAATATTGTTTCCTAGTAATTAATGATTTAAATTTCACCATAATCTAGGAAAACACTAGGCCTGGCTAAGGTAAAAAAGGTATGCGGCTTTGCCTATAGTTTTACCTAGCAACGGCCGATGCATGTCCCGTATACCTATTCCAAAAAAGCTGTATAAATCATTGTTACAATCTCAATCGTTGTTATTGGAATCGTTACACTATAGCAATCATAGGTCCCAGCTAAGCCATTTTTAATTATTATCTTATTTTATTTGAATTATTACCAACAAAACTACATGTAGAAAGTACACAAAATTTTAAATGTCTTTACTACGTACTATTTTTTTATTACTATCAATAAAATGTGAAAAATATGATTTAAGCCCTGGCGGAAATTGAACTCGGAACGTGCCACTTATTAGATCACTGAGCTCTCTACCACTCTGGGTTGATCATTGAGCATACAGATTACATTTTGATTTTTGAATTAATTGACAAAATTTTTGGCATAATTATGTTGGTCTCGGCAAATTGTAGGTACGTACCTACGCACATGTACCTACGGATATACCCTATTATACGCACTTGGTTCGGGGCATTAAGAATCTCATAATGATGATAGATTAGCGTAAACATTCTACGTACTTTACAATTCTAAGCAGCGTGTCTAGATAACTTTGGGTATAAATAAGGCATGATTTACCTACCTGGAAAATTTCTCGGGAGTTTTGAAAAACACCCACACTAAAAATTTATTTGAACTGTGAAAGGTGAATTTAGGTTTTGGTTTGCGGCTCTCGTATGATCTAACTATTTTACAAAAAAAGGTTACTACATAAATTGTAGGAAATTTTGTCTAGTTAAATTTATTACATAGTTATTTTCATTGTAAAATTAGTCCGAGAGGAGTTATTGTCAAAAAACTATTTTTCTCAAACATGCATGGAAATATTGTCATTATTTTCGAAAAAAGAACACGCTTAGTATCAAATTTTCGGACAAAGAAAATCAAATCCATTGCAGGAGCGTTTTTTGAATATGGAAGATTACAACGCTCCTGCAATGTTGTATGAAACGGCATGCTGGGGCTATTAAATACTCTTTGATCGGATCTCTTTTGTCATTCTTGGCATACCATAGACTCTTTGCTTAGTACAAATTGGTGACTGTATAGCCATAAATGCGTTTGCCTGTCGGCACAGATGATAAAAAAAATTGGCGGCAAAGCTGAAAATTCGTCTTGTTTTGTTATTTATATACTTAATAAATATAAATTTAATAATAAGTAAAATGAGTTCCAACGGTTCAGAGAGTGAAATGGAGATTGATTGTACTCCACCAGATTTAAAATCAGAAGCCAAATTGGCAATGGAAAACCTGCTTCCAGCGAAGTCCAAAGAAAAATACACGAAAGTATATGAAAATATATAATATATAAATGAAAAATGAGTTGGAAAAACGAGAAAAAAGTGAACATTTTCTCCGAAACAGTATTTTTGGCGTATTTTAATGAGATTGCTAAAACTAAAAAGCCATCTACATTATGGGCAATTTATTCCATGCTGAAATGTACAGTTCATGTTAAAAACGGCATTAACTTGAAAAATTATGGGAACTTAACTACTTTTCTTAAACGAAAATCGACTGGATTCAAAAGCAAGAAATCGAAAATTTTTACTGGCGAAAACATAAAGCAATTTTTAATTAAAGCCACCACTGCCATTGCCCACCTGCAAACCTCATCAGAAGTTCAACAAACAAACATAAATGTACCGGGGAAATCAATAACATTTTCTTGTAGTAATTGCCCCAATATATCTAATGTAACTTTTAATATTAATTAAAATGTATAACATAAAAAGTAGGTTTTATTTCCCTGCATTCTTTTGAGAAAAGCACTATATATGCCTCGGCGGAAATGGCAATTGCCTGTCTCGTATTAGTGAAGTCCTCGCCCACGGCTCGGCCTTCAAACTCATACTCGACCTGCAATTGCCTATTTCCCAGCCTTTGCAATAATGTACTATTTGGGCGCCATTCTTCCAATATGGCGGCGCGAGCGATAAAGGTACAAGGTGGCAAATTAAAAATTCGGAAAGAGCACGTCGAAATCTAGAAAATACACCAATTTTCAAAACTTCTGAGAAACTTTCCAGGTAACCTCCTTTTTGAGCACCAAATGACTGGGTTAAGCCTTTATGCTTAAATGGATAGTATTGTTAGAGAGGTTGTAAACATAAAAGCTTAAATCGAAGAAACACAGGTCTGTAAAGACGAATTAGTCGGTGAAAGGAAACGGTGCTTAGTAAATAATTTCACCATTTCCGCGTTCAAGGAAATTCTTCCACTCGCAAATAAATCGACTGCTCCCATTTGACGGCGTCAGTAATTTTCTAATAATAATAATAATAATAATAATAACTTTATTTCAGGAAACTGTCCCATATTTTGTTAGTTACAATTACTTAACCTATGTTAGTAAATACAAAATACTTAGCCTACTCTATACCTATCCATACTAATTAAAACCTAACACACTACAAGGCCCTTTGGGGCCTCCTCGCGCGACTGTGTGCACCATTCCAGCACCTCCAGAGAGGGCTGTCCAGTTTAACAACCAATGTGCCAAGGAGGGTGTTGGAGCTACTCAATAGCCTGCTCATTATGGACGCGGCACGCTTGCGTATGATCGCGTAGAAGTCATCCACCCGAGCTTCCGCAAACATTGCCGACGCGCTACAGTGTCGAGGCTTCCTCAGCACCGCCCTCAGCACATTGTTGTACTGTACACGCAGGGCACCGTAGGCCCGTTGCGTGATGTTGCCTCAGGGGAGTCCCACATAGCTGAATACATGGTTTAAAATTTTGTGGTTTGTTCTTTCCCCTGAAAATCAAAACTTCACTCTTTTTGGAGTTGTAGCTGAGTCCATTTTCCGCTGCATAGTCCTCACAGATTTTTAATAACCTTCTAAGACCACTGACCGAGGGGCTCAACAGAACCATATCGTCCGCGTAGCTAAAATTATTCATAGCTACGCCATCTATTGAGCAACCGACACCTGCTCTGCTGAGCCTCTCTATCAGCCGGTTTACAAAGAGGTTGAACAGCCTGGGTGATGTCAGCCCCCCCTGCCTCACTCCACACTCCAGCTTGTATGGTTCGCTGAGCGCGTTACCCCATCTAACCACATTAGCCTGGTTACCATACCAGTACTTGAATAAGGAGATCAGTTCTGGTCTTAAGCTGCTTTCCGTTTTAAGCTTCTGCCACTCTATGTTGTCCTCAACGTCATCGTCACTCACAATACTGCTCGCCATACAGGGATCGACTTTAAACTGTGCCTTGAACATATTCGCTATGTTTTGACAGCCGCTCACACCTCCGACTTCAGCCGGAAGACTCGACCTTGTATTCAGTCGACTCGTGTGTTGCCAAAATTTACCAAATTGCTTGGCCTCATACGATGTTGCTAACATGTCCATTTTTATCTGCTCTACATTGTCCTGGCACCACTTGAGTTTATTTTTAAAAGCCCTACGCGAATCTTTCATATCCTCGTAGACGGATCCACAAGTCGGCCTTCCCGCGCATACCCAAGACTGAAAACAAAGTCGAGCCCTAGCATGATATGGCATCACATGTTTATTCCATCCGTATTCTAAATCGATTTTAATATCAGCTGGTTTTGCCTGACTCATAATTAAGGCTTGAATCTGCATTTTATTCTGCTCTGCTTGCTTTTATATTAATATGTAGCTAAAATTGGATTTAATAGCAAATTCGGTGGTTTAATATAGTACTGAAATTCATAATCATATTGTTCCATATTAAATGTTTGCGAATTCTGTGATAGTCTCAAGGATGTCGTTTAAAAAATTTATAATAGGTAGGTACCGTTAATGTCCACTGCTGGATGAAGGTCTCCTGCATGGATCGCCACAGAGTACGGTCTTGTGCCGCTTGTTTCCAGCGGCTCCCAGCTGCACGCTTGAGATCGTCCGTCCACTTAGTGGGGGTCGTCCTACGCTGCACTTCCCGGTGCGAGGCTGCCATTCTCGTTTTTACTTAGTTACTTACTTATTTTTACAATTCAATACTTAGCCAAGACAAATTCATTGGAATCTTCTCCTCTCCTAATCATATCCAAAGGAAATAAATACGAAACCTTTTAAAATAGATCCTCGAAAAAAACATTATAATGTGAAATTATATGGCCAGCTTTCTATCAAAAATATTGGCCAATTAAAGTACTGAGGTCAAACAAAATAATGAATATTTTTTCTCAAGGCGAATTTTAAAATTCCTGATTCAAATAGATCGTTATGCCCCTCGAGGTTACGTCGGCTGTCCTCTTTGGATCTCCTCAACTTGTCCCACTCACTTAACGCCGAGCCTTAATCTTAATCCCTCTTGAATCAACAAGTGCTTTTAATTTTAATTTTATTAATATTAAGTTTCTGGACATATTCGCCGACATAATTTTGGGGGTAAGAAATTTATCGCTGCTCCAACCATACTTATAATATTAAAGAATAAGTGTGTTTATCTGTCTGATTGTCTGTCTGCTATATTTTCAACTTATATAGCCGATATGTTCAAACGACCGAAATCATTGGTACAGATTTATGTCGTTCCATCCGATCATCCAACTGAATTGATCATCTGTTATCGAGACAAATCAATGTAGTTTTTTAGAACCCAGTAGAAACCTTCTATATTGCTGTAAGTCTTGACCTCTTCTTGTAATAATCATGTCCGCCTGACCGAATTTTGGCCATGGCGGTCCAACTCCAGAGAGATAACCATCTGCACGGGAGATATTATAGTGTGCAAGTGTGTGCGCATACGCATACACAGGTGCGCTCTCTGTTCCTTTATACTCATAGCTCGATGGGACGGAAAATCCGACACGAACCGAAAGAGATCAGGAGCAGGACCAACGGCTTTTCGTGCTCTCCGAGTCATGGGGGTGAAACAGTGCCAACTTCCTAACTCCGGGCTAATAGTGAGAATTTCTTGTTAGAATAACCCAATACCAAACCAAACCCAATCGACCCGGGACTCGCACCTCGTCGGCCGCAGTCGGACATGCTAACCACTAGACCAACGAGACAATGTCTTCTTATAATAATGTAATGGTAGCTTGGACTTCTGAAAAACAAGCAGATTCTCGGAATTTTAGCCTAGACTTTTGCCTCCTTACACACTTCTCTCACTTTACTGTATGTATGAATATACTGTATGTACGAGTATGTATTCAATGTACGTACTTAGCAATTCAATTTAAAAACATTTTTAACAACAACAACAATTTAAGTTTTTTAAAGAATCAAAACTTTTATCTACTTTATTCCATTTCATTTCTATCCCTCAACATTTTTAATTTCAAGCTACCAACTTTCTATAAAATAAATTCAAACTCTATGATTATTACATTCAAATTTAATCGTTACTTTTTATTTTAATAGCCGATATTAAAAGTCTCATTTCAGTCAGTTCCAGAGCTGTTATTATTCTTGAGGTAATGCCAGATCATTTTCTACCGTCTTTATAATGTAACCCCACTTAATTTTGTTAGGTATTTCTTGAAGGTAATTTTGAGAATTTTTTTCTTAAATGTTCTTAAATAATGTAAATGTCTTTTTCGAAGAAATAAACGTTTTTTTTAAATAATTTTATACCAAACTTTATCCATGCTAATATTATAAATGTGAAAGTGTGTCTGTCTGTCTTACATAGACTACTTTTTACTTTTGCGGGATCTCTTCAATTTTTCGGGATAAAAAGTATTGTCCTATGTCCTTCCCCGGGATACAGCCTATCCCTGTACCAAATTTGTTGAAGGTTTGAGGGTTTGCAATGAAAATGCTATTTGTATTTCATAGCAAAACTTCAATAGATAAAATATATCTCGTATGTCAGTGGATTTCATTTTTTGATAGCTTTTGAGTTAGCTGATTGACACGTTGACTCCTCAGCGCTCTGTCCTTGGACGCAGAAAGCTGAAAATTTGCACAGAGGTTCCCTTTATGATGTAGACATGAAATACCTAAGGTTAGAATTTTCGTTATTCCCACGAGAGGGATACTGCAGGCGGTCAGTACAATATGTTTGGAAGTAAAGCCAGGAGGCAGTTTTATCGATCTACGGCATCATACTAATATTATAAATGCGAAACTGTGTTTGTTTGTTATTTTGTCCTTCAATCACGCCGCAACAGAGCAACGGACTGCGGACGTAATTTGCGGTGGTATAATTGGAGACCTGGAGAGTGACATAGGTAACTTTTAATACCGGAAAACTAAAGAGTTCCCACGGGAATTAAAAAACTTATTCCACGCGGACGACGTCACGGATATTAATAAGCTAATACCTAAAGTTAATAAAAAAAATATAGGGACTGCCGATAGAAGTGAAAACTATTTTTTTTAAATTTTAATTAAAATTATCAAAATATAAACCTTAACACTAAGGCATTTAAGTTTAATTTCGAATGGAGTATATTTAAATGTTCGCGAGCATGTCGCTGTTCACGAGCATGTCGGTCACGCGAATCTACATTTTAACCACTACCAAAAAGTGCTCAACATGCATAAAGAAGTTTTCATTACAAAATTCTTTATACGTACGTCTAATCCGAATATTCTGCTAAGTGACATCAATATTAGATAAAACCTTGACGTATTTGGGCAATATTTGCAGGCCTATATCAAGGACCATGTTTGTTATTGCCTTGTAGTTACGTCAGCTATTCCCTTTGATGCTTGTTACTAGCCCAAGACTAGCTGATTTGGTAATGTTTTAGTGTTCACGTGATCATTCACGGATAAAAAACTATTTTGGTTCATCCTAGTATTGGTTCAACAATTTATTGTTTGGGAGTCATAGTAAAACGATGGGACGCGATACGATGCAATAGAAAATGGCAAACTTGTCTACGTGACAACGTAGGCCACGTGAAGAGTCAGCTACAGTTTGATTACTTTAAACGGAACTTAAAACGGAAACAAACGATACTGTAACCCAATCAATCTGTAACTGTTTATTTCTGTTAATAAGTGTTTTTATCTGTAACCATAATAGGTACATGCCCTAACAAAGTGCACGGTGTGATAACGAATTCTTCTCACTTCATTGGACTTTACACACACTGACACAACATTGGCCATGTTTTTCTTAAAACAATGGCAACCATCGTTGATATACCCTTGGGTTCAAAGAATACGCGTCAACAGTAAATTTGGCAACGTCACTATTTCGGTTACACTTAAAAATACTTTCATTTCTGGTACAGATTTGTTTCTTTTACACAAATATAATTGTTTCGGGTTAACAGAATTAAAAACACTTTCAAAAGGGCTTCGATTCTGTTACACTTTCATTATGTAACACTTAAATTTCTGTAACCCTTATGAATCTGTTTTCCAGTCCCTGGTTGCGTTTATCGCTTCTTAAATTGACCCTGCCGGGGATCAAACCCGGAACCTCCCACGTTAAGATACCAGCGCTCAACCGCAAACACCGCAACACAGCGTTCATAATAATATGAACCTTGCATTGTTTAGGAGAGCACGCTTTTAGCTTGATCTCATCATTGATTTCCGTTAGCATAATTACTGTCAAGTCCTAGCTAGACCTCGTAGCTCGCAATTTACAAACATTGTCATGTATTTGCAAAAACATCTTAGATCTTGAAACACTCCTCCCTGAGAGAATCTAGATTCAACGTTCCATACAAGTCCGTTCAATTAAAAAAAAAGAAGTTTCTTGCTACCAATGTATCCAATATCCTGCGAAATTCAAATAAGTACAGGTACAAAAGACGAAACTTTTCACTCCGAAGCTCTCTAATTACTTTAAAATCATTCCGTAAAAAGGAAATTCAACGTTCACCCCCATTTTATCTACAAATGTTACTGAAAAGAAAATTGGAACACTTCAACTTATCTATTTTTATCATGAGATTGGAAACTTAGGGCAGTTTAAAAGATAGCCTGTTGAATATTCAATACCTACTTTTTTATTGATGACAGAAACGGCCATAGATTATGTTTAACCTTGATTTTTTCTTAATCCATCCATACTATTATAATTGCGAAAGTGTCTGCCTGTCTGCTGTGCTATAACGGCTCATCTTTTCAATCAATTTTGGGTAAATTTGGACGAAGTTGCGGGTCTTTTATGATTTCTGCATTGTATAACATTACACCCATACATAATTACTTTATTTTGAATGTTTTTTTTAATTTGGGACAAATATTTTAACGGAAGCATATAATGTCCTCCCGTCTAATTTCCAGCCACAGCAGCTAAACTTGCGAGTGATTAGCCTTCTGCGCGGGATATATTGTATAAAATATTATATATGCGAAAGTGTGTTTGTTTGTTGGTTTATTGGTTTGTTGGTTTGTCCTTCAATCACGCTGCAACGGACCAACGGATTGGCGTGATTTTTGGCATGGGTATAGTTGAGGACCTGGAGAGTGACATAGGCTACTCAATCTTATGGAAAATTAAGGAGTTCCCGCGGGAAAAAAAAAAACATCAGCTAGTATTGTATAAACAAGTGTGTGCGCAAACACGGGTGCACTCTCATAGCCGTAACCGAGTCCGATCGGACAGCAAAATCCGACACGGCCAGGAGATTAGGGGCAGGGCAGATATCTTTACGTGCTCTCCAAGGCAAGGGGATGGAACACCAACTGTGGGTTAGCACTGCAAATTTCTAATCAAAAAAATCCATTACTTTAATATTGCCCGACCCGGGACTCGAACTTAGCCATTTCCCGCTCATTACCATTGTGCAGTGGAAGCTCCAGTTTGGTGAGTATAGAGCTTCCATAGACAGAACAGAGCCCATACTACCACAGCTTCAAGCCGTATTATTTTAACATTGTTTACGTTCGTGTTGTAGAAATATAATCCTTATGAAGAACCTCACTCGCTTTCAAGGAAGGCTGGAAGAGATTTCTGTTTAGAGATAAGCTTTACCTTTGTCCACTTTTTTAAAATTAGTTTTAAGACAATATTTTGTACAAAAAAAAAATAATAAAGAAGCATCAAGGTACATGATATAAAACTGTCATATATAATATTATAAAGTGTGATATTGCTTTAAGCGATGGTTGTGACCCCCCAGTCCGTGATTTCTGCTCCAAAGCTGCGACATTATCACTTTATCCCGCAGTGTTATAGAGCTGGTTTTATTTGAGCGGCGGGTGCGAGCACGTCAATGTACGTGACTAAAGCGGCCGCACGCTTGATGTTCGAGCGTAATTAAATCGCTTTTCGTGAAATTTTGCCCATTACACGGGTTTCGGGATTTCGTACTGCAGCGATACAGGGATTTGATCAGATTTGTATAGATTCACAACGACGTGTAGTGAATGTTAAAGGAGATTATTTTGGATCTAGTTGCTGACCGTACAGGTGCGAATTGAATGCACAGCACGTTACGGCAAGTATTTTTTTTTGTATATGATTCTATGGAGCTGGGTCCACTTAAGCAACTCGGGATGATGATCCGGACGTGTCGCTCCGTGCATCTCAAGTGAGGCTAGTCTTTTAAAGTGGTGACAACCTCGTTCCGTTGTCCGCAGGTCTGCCTCGAATGCCTGCAAAGTGTTGTCTTAAACATCTACATATTAAAGCCGTAGAGATAGACATATTTTCTTGTTCTCTGAGTGAACTCACAAAGGTAGCAATGTGGACTATAAGTTATAAGTAGGTGCTATTTTTGTTATATTTTTTGTTTTTCATTTTTTAATAGGATATTAGGTTCTGCACATTTGTATAAGCCAAGCTAGATATAAATATTGTAACTGCACCATCGTATTAGAAATTCCTGTAAAGATGATGTAAGAAGTAAATGAAGAAATAAAATAAATAAATAAAAATCGACAAACAGTACTGATGCATGCAAAGTGAACGAGACGAAAGTACGAGGTTCTCACGGGTTTAACTCAAGTTCCGACTGCATTTATATGGCGCGTGATGACCACTGCGTACTACCGGCGTCAATATGTAAGCTAGACATATGTCGTCTGCTGGTCGACAAAATCATGTAGTACTAGACCGACCAACCAAAGCTATGTAAAAAAATCGGTTAAGTGCGAGTAGGGCTCGCGCACGGTTCTGCAAGGGTTCTTAAGATATTTTTCTTGGTATACACTTTTAGTATATACCAAGAAAGATATCCTAACAACACGTAATCAGCTGTGAAATAACTGGCTTACATAATATAGCATTAAACTGGTAGCGCTTGACTAACAATTCGACACCCTATGAGAACGAAACTTAACAATTATTGGATTTTTTCCTATACTTGTGCTGTTAGACCTTGCTTCTTGCCAAATTTCATGATTCAAGGTCAACGGGAAGGCTATAGATTTTAATTTACTGGCGAGTGTCAAAATATTTAAAATATGCGGCTTAAACAGCAATTGATCGCATTGACATCTTGATTTTTTTACGACCGTAGACCTAAGTATTTGATATTAATTTCAACTTGATATCTCCATGCGTTCTCGAGAAAAAGTGTATCAACAGGCAGACAGACGTAAACGAAGTGAATCTATAAGGGTTTCTTTTTTCCGCTTGAGTTCCTACGGAACCCTAAATATATCTTTAGGCTGTAGCACAAGCTTAGTGCTGCTTGTATTAAAATCTACATACACCGCGCCTAAACTTTAGTGAGTTTCGCGCTAGAACGGTTTTATATAGGCAGTTACGCGCACTCGGCTTTTGGGCTTAGCGCCTATATAGGGGCTCATAAGAATGATAGATCACTTTCAGTAGGTTATGTTTTTGCTATTTTCTACAGCGGTTTGTTTGGAATTTAATAATTTTTCCATTTTAATTTTATATGTGCGAAAAAGGCGGAGAAAGTCTAGGAGGGGTTTCAATCCGGGCACGCATCTCTTTATGTCGTTTTCTGTAATGGTGAAGGAAAACATCAAAAAGCTCGTAGGGTGAGATGTCTCTATTAATTAATGTTCTCAAAGGCATGTGAAGTCTGCCGATTCGAGCTTTTCCGGCGTGGTAGACTTTTCCTCATTCTTAGTAGAGAGTCCTTCTCAGTTAGATACTACAATGATATTTTTTTTATTATTAGTTTATGCCTAGGACCGCGTTTACTTTGACAATACTTTTTTCATAGACACTTATTTCAACAAATATCTGTAATACGTTGAATCTTTCTAAATAGTGATAGTTGTCAAGATATGAAAATTTTTAGAACGTACAGTATACTCCAATTTAAGTGTTTTTATACTATTTATTTTACTTGTATTATAGAGTGGTTTAGTAAAAAACTAGAAAGAAACAACAAAATATTTCGAAATACCTTACTCCCTAGTATTATCTCACAAAAAGCGAAACAAATATTTTCTTATTTCCAAATAGATATAAGAAAATGCGATGCCCACATCAAATCAGTTCCTATCACCATTCGAGGAATCAAATATCCGCTGTCCATCGCAAACACGATGCTGTTGACCCGACAAATGTCTAAACATTTGTACGAAAAAAAAACGAAAGGGATCACAGAATGCAATAACATTATTATTTCTGAAACTTTTAGATACTTTCGGTATGTTACCAGTATGTATTTAAATAAATCAGATAAAGCTGTGTTGTGCAAGTTGGACTAAGAATTTTAGGATCCACTCATTATTATCCCAAGAAAATTACTATTAAGACGATCTTAATAACGAAAATGCATCACAACCTATTTGTGATGCATTTTAGTTATTGAGTGGAAGCAATTTGAAATAATTAAACAAAATAATAAAGGAGTTGAGCTGCTAAATGGACAAATAAACGCATCAAATTTACCTTTACTTAAAGGAGTAGAGGGAGCGGGGCGGGGCTATAGTTTGAGTCATGCCAAAAAGGTATAAAAGCCCGATTTTGGGACAAAATCTTCACTTCACAATCGTGCATTGTATGTTGAGGGTATTTTTGAGGATTTATGTGGTGGTGTGGTGAATATCGAGGGAATCAAGTTCAAGTTACGCACTGTACCACATAGCTTTGCCTCCTGTGGTGGATTATAGCGAATTAAACTTCTATTTTCTTCATTGTCATGGACTTTCACAAAGTAACGCCTGCTTCTATTCAATATAAGTAACTGACATCAATATGTGTACCTACAGTGTACCTAAATTGAATAAAGGCATATTTGATTGATTGAAATAATACTGCTTTTAACCAATGGCATTAACCCCCCTAATATTAGTAACAAATTAATAAAATTCAATAATTAAGTATGCACTTACGTATGAAGCTATAAAATGTTCATGCAGACTTTCATTTCATTAATCAGCAAAGCTAACTCTTAACCTGGTCGCCCCAAAGCGAATGAGGTTAACAAGTTTATAATAAATGCAATGTATTTAACCACCTGTTTAATTGGACTACGGCAATTTTGCGTTGTGTTGAAACAAGCGGTAGCTTGGAACACTGTTTATGCGATAAGTTTGCTAGGTTAAACTGAGTAACATAATTACGTCAATATTGATTTTATTCAGAGACTAGCTTTTCACAATTAACTATTAGGTCCTCGTTGTCGTTTCAACCTATAGACGTCCACAGCTGGACGAAGGACTCTTGCATGGATCGCCACAGAGCACGGTCTTGTGCTGCATGTTTCCAGCGGCTCCCAGCTACACGCTTGAGATCTTCCGTCTACCTAGTGGGGGTTGTCCAACGCTACGCTTCCTGGTGCGAGGCCACCATCCAAGCACTTTAAGACCCCAACGCCTATCGGTTCTACGAACTATGTGCCCGCCTATTGCCACTTGAGCTTGGCGACTCTTCGAGCTATGTCGGTTACTCTGGTTCACCTACGGATCTCCTCATTTCTGATTTGATCACGCAGGGATACTCCGAGCATAGCTCTCTTCATCGTCCGCTGAGTCACCCTGAGCCTTCTTATCGTGCCCATAGTTAACCATGTTTCGGAGTCGTAAGTCATCACTGGTAACACGCACTGTTAGAAAACTTTCGACTTCAGGTACTGAGGGAGTTTAGACGAGAAGATGTAAGAGTGATTAATAGGCAACATGTTAATTGTGTCACTATGATTTAAATTTGCCCTAGCTAGCAAAATCAATGGTAGATAGAGACGTTGTTTATGTAATGGTATGGGTTAAACAATATTCGTTCGGAATATTATTTGAAAATGTAACCTGGAAAACCTGGATGTTTTGCCTACATTGCCTACGATATGATTATATCTAAGAATTATCTACTAAAAATGTTTAAATTATAACAATATTCTATACAGACATAAACTATGACTCTGACTTCTTCTGTTGCTTAAGTAAATACCACTTGAAACTTATTCAAAGACTTGAAAAAAGTCTATAATTTTAAGCTCCGTTACGATAGATTATTATCTTAGTAACTTTTACGCATTCCATAAATCCATTCGAGGGTGCGTTTTCACTATTAATAAAAATAATTTAAATAAAAATTAATAAATTTTATCAGACGTTGACGGTCGGTGAGAAAAAAATTAATTAAAATTTTACAACGAAATGTAATTTTCACTTTGTTATATTAAAATCTTTATGTCGTGTTCATGAAAGGAATGAAGAATGACAGCCATAAAATTGTTCGATGGCGCTTACAAAAACAGATGACATCACCAACTGTGGCTTACTACCATTGCTTAAACCACTATCATTTTAAAATTGACGTACCTTGTCGTACCTAAAATATGGATTATAATTTTGGAACAAGGGTGTCAACAACATTGAAATAATACTACTCTAAGCCATGGTAGTAAGCTGCCTGTACTACAAAGTCGTTGACATGAATAGTGACCGACTTTCATAAATATATCGGTTTTGCCTGGCCGATACATTGTTCTGAATATTTTAACCGAATTTAACTTTGTCTTTCTGCGGCTCTCGGGTAACTTTCAAAGTTAACTTGAGTTTAGGCAATGTGATATTAATATGATGCTATAATAAAAGATAGTTATAGTGTTATAGTTATTGAGTAATCTGTCTTTTATTGACGGTAAGATAATTAGATGGCGCTAATTGTATATATGGCAGTCCATAAACAATAGTACTGTAAATTGTTAGACTGCATGCCGGTATCAAAGTTTTCTGACAATAGCGCTATTAACAACTAAACTGGGCTTAACACTAACCCGGAAAAAGATTTTTCTATTTTTGTAAACGAGTTCACCCACTCGTCCTATACACGAATGTAGTGCACATGATTTGGTGGAATGGTACCAGGACCCTTACCCTGAGTTTTAATTCAATTGATCGTATAAGCCTCCAATGAAATCAGCGTCAAAGTAAAATTGAGAAACAGAAGTTGTTAGACGCACTGTGCGCGCGCGTATTTGAAAAGGGATGAATTGCCAATGATCAATATGTCATTTGACAGTTGTACAGGTTTTGATGCAGATGGCATTATAAGCCTGCGTTTGGAAATCGTGACTAATACATTCGTTTATTATTTTTGAAAACTTTGAATTTGGAAAAGAAAAAGAAATCTTAAGTATTTTGTACTTACACTTTTAAATGTTGAGCAAAACTTAATAGCATTGATTTGAAGTCACCAGTTCAGGGAAACGTATCGTATATGTGAACATTTATGAATGCATACACGAAATTAATGTCATCAAGTTCTTATATGATCAATCGAATAAAAACTTAGGGTAAGGGTACAGCTGATATTCATTTATACGGGAAACTTAGCAAGTTTATAATTCAGTATGAAACTTGAGTGTGAGTTTTCACAGGTACAAGGGGGTTGTTAACTAGCGGGGGCTCCGAGCGTCGGGAACGAGCGGCTGAATTATGTGCGGACGTAATACAATTTATCATGGTTAACTAAAACGATAGGGGTATGTAATACGCTCCTAATATCAAGTTTTGGACCCAAATATTACTTGTAAATCTACATGTATTATTGAATATAATATCATTGAAACCTGGTAGTTTCTAACTACTTCGGATATCTATACCTACTAACATTATAAATTGCGAAAGTTTGGATGGATGTTGATTACTCAATCACGCCAAAACGGCTAAACGCAGAGACAGATTATAGTCTGGAATTACACATACGCTAACAAAGTCGCGGGCATCAGCTAGTATTAACTATTTATGATATGTAGGTAGGTACTATTTAACTTTGTTGCTTCTGTGATTCAAAGAGGCAAAATACCTAAATACATACTAAAATGTTAAGTAAATTGTTACGATCTCAATAACCTACCTCTGATTGTCACACTCTTTCCCTATTGGCCAAACTCCATTATTTACGTCTTAGCCCATAAGTCTACAATCTTATTATTATTCTTATTACCAATATCCTATTCAAATCATCATATTATATTATTTACCAACAGGTATCTTTGTTCTTGGTTCCAAGAAACAAAATCCATCCACTACAGCCTATTGACGTCCCACTGCTGGGCACAGGCCTCCACTCTCATAGGAGACAGGGAATTAGAGCTTAGACCCACCACGCTGCTCCAATGCGAAACAAAATATATGAATAAAATTCACTCTTAAACAAGTATTAATATATATTTCTTTGTGAAATATAACTCACACCAAATAATGTAAAACATGAAGTTTATTATTATTAAACCCTAAGTAAAACAAAGTTGAGTAAACAAAAATTTGGAGCGTATACCAACTCATCAAACAATCTGCCCTTAGCGACGCGTGTATTCCCCTTTCACATGCCCGCGGCTATTCGCTGAATCTAACGTTTATTCAATGAAACATGTTTGTCGGTTCAGTCAAGTATAAAGAAACGGGTTTTAGTAGGAAAACAAGGTATAGTAATGAATATTCAGTCAAAAAAAAAAAAAAAAAAATTACTCCCATCAATGATACTCGGGACTTCGTTCACAACTTCTTTAGCTAACACACAACACCCAACACTAAAAAAACATTATTATTAATTATTGTGTAGATTAAAAATTTGTATGTACCTCCTTAGACTATAATGTTCACTTATTATTGGCTCTATAATAATAATAATAATAAATAATGTCCTCCCGACCGAATTTCGGCTACGGCCATCTCCAGAGAGTTAAGTCATCTGCGAGAGATAAGTCAATTAATATTATAAATGCGAAAGTAACTGTCTGTCTGTTACTCAATCACGCCTTAACTACTGAACCGATTTAAATGAAATTTGGTACAGAGATAATCTAGAGCCTGAGAAAGGACATAGGCAACTTTTTATTCTGGAAAATTCAAGAGTTCTCGCGGGAATAAAAAACGTTGTCTCTTCAACCGATTTTGATGAAATTTGGTATAGGAATAGCTTGTAACAAGGGGAAGGACATAGGCTATCTTTTATCCCGGAAAATTCAAAAGTTCCCGCGGCACTAAAAAAATTGTCTCTTCAACCGATTTTGATGAAATTTGGTATAGGGATGGTTTGTTTCCATAGGCTACTTTTTATCCCAGAAAATTAAAGAGTTCCCGCGGAAATCAAAAAGCCTTAATCCACGTGGACATCATCTAAGTGTGATCTAATCATCGTAGTAAGTGCGCATACACAGTTAATCTCTCTCTTGCTTTACTCTCATGGCCCCATGGGTTGGAAAATCGGACGCGACCGGAGAAATATCACGCGCAGGATCGACGGCTTTGGTGCTCTCAGAGGCATGAAGATGAAAGCCAAACTTCGGGCGAGTACAAAGAATTTCTTGTCAGAAAAACCCAATACTTGATACTGCCCGACCCGGGAATCGAGAGCCGAGATCTCGTCAGTCAAACGTACTAACCACTCCTGCTGTAATACACTGCTATAGCCTAACTAGTATATACGAAAAATTAAATAAAAACAAAAACTAAACAGGTATAAAAATAAGTTCCAAATTTGGCCACCGGGCCAGATACGTTTGTGGGACTGTACAAGCTGCTGATTATACACTGACAAATGTAAAGGAATAAAACAAAAGACAGTTAAAAAGACATTAAAAAACTCACAGAGAGCTGATTACGCGAGCTCTAAATTAAGTCTGTCGTCTACTGAATATTCAAAAGAAATCAAATTACTGTTGAAATGTCCCTTACATTTCTAATCACGTAAAACAGAAACGTTTATGTCGCCAATTTGTTTACATTTTAGTAGCAAACGGTGATGATAAGCGTCAGATTAATGAACTACTGCTGGGCAAAAAGACCCTAAGGATCTGGGAAAAACTTTGCTTAGTAATATATTACGGAGGATTTCTGACAAATATCTTTTTATTATATTGCATTAATATATATATCT
This sequence comes from Erebia palarica, assembly GCA_964035005.1. NCBI lineage: Eukaryota > Metazoa > Arthropoda > Insecta > Lepidoptera > Nymphalidae > Erebia > Erebia palarica. The sequence continues at coordinate 20,105,916 of OZ035989.1, forward strand.
TTAAATAATATCACCTAATAGAAACATTTATTAGATCATGTTACATAATATTTATGTTTCAATAAAAAAGCCCTAGTCATTTGACGTAACTCAATTAGTGTAGCAACTAGTTCAAAGTTTTTAAGTTTCGAGATTTCAGCGTGGTTGAAGAATTTTCAGTGTTCTGCAATAATCGCCGTGTAACTAGCGTTAGCATTTTTACTGTTTGTCGTTATATCTCATGAAACAGGAATTATAATATCAGTCAATTTGTCTCGTTTCATGTCATTCGATTTAATCTGCAGATACCGACGCTATATTGAAAATACGAATGTTTTGACGATGGTAATTCAGTCTCCTGCCGGTAGACTCAGCGATTATTGAATACTTTTGTGTTTAGATCGAAATTTCGTTTAGAGCTGAACGACAGCAATCGTGGCCGGATCAAATGAATATTGTTTTAATGTATAGCCAACTTTTATATTATTAAACTAAACCTCTCGTGAAACCTCTACATGTTTAAGCATTTATTGCAAGTTTCAAATTAGAGGACAAATATATTAAAAGTGTTTATTAATACCTTCTTCTGGATTGTCCCTTACACTAGTAACTACTAGCAAAACACGATATAAGGGCGAAAACACACTACATACAAGTTCAGACAAAACTGCCGCGCGAAACGTCAGCGTTTTATCGGAAACACGTTTCGTTCGACTTTATGCCAGAATAGACATTCTTTGTCCGTAGTGTGTTTTTAGCGGCTTGTAGATTGCGGTAAGTGGGTGGACCAGGGAGGTTCTCGGAAAGATCTCTATCCAGTAGACGCAAAAAATTTAGCCCCACTTGAGATGCATGGAGTGGCGCGACACGTAGCGGCAAAAAATATTTGTATGAGTTTGTAGGGGGCCGCGTTGCGCAGTGTATTTCCGTGCCGCGTCGCTTAAGTGGGCCCAGTTCCATACAAAGAGTACTTGCCGCTACGTGCCGCGCTGCGCCGCGCCAATGTAGTGGGGCTACGAACGATTGATTGACATTAGATTATGCCCATCGATGCGAAGCCAAGTAGAGTCAGCTTGTAAAATTTAAAATAGCATTTCACTTAATTAAAGATGGAAATTACTAACTTTATAATGAAATATCCGGTGTTTCAAGTTGAAGGAACAAGTCGAAAGTACTTGTAATTTATTAATTTAATACCTACCTACATTAAACCTTTAACTTTATTTTAACTAAACGGATTCCTTACTCACAGATGGTTAGAAGAAACTTGGAGAATGTGTAACGTGATTAAGTTTATTTAAAGACCCGCTTTCCAATATAGTTTGATTTATGAAACTTTTGTAAAAAAGAGTCCTAAGTAGTTAGTTATTTATATTATGTAGATTTTATATTCGATTTACTTAAATTGGCATGTTCACATTTTGGTTTTTTACGGTAAGTGTATAATATAGTGAATTGAAATAAATATATAAATAAACAGAAAGCTCTGAGGCCGGTAAAAATATGATGACCTGAAAGGATTTTATTTATCATAATTTTTTTACAACTTTGCATTTAAAAATAACTATCATTCTCATGCTTTTTGAATTGTTTGTTTACTCTTCTCTCAAAATAGTTATCTGTTCAACAAGATAGCAATGCTCACTATTAATGTTAGTGCCTAGTTTGAATCTCGAGTGAGCGAAAGATTCTATAATTTTGAGACAATGAATAGTTTCCCAATCCACAGCGTTCTAAATTTAATATACTTTTTTTCACTCAGTGAACAAAACTGACTTCAGCTCACTGGTATAAATCTTGTTATACCTAATTAATATCATATTATTTCTTATGATTAAATAAGCCACATGATGTTAATTATAATTTTATTTCATCAACAAAACAGCAACGTCAAAACATCAGAACTGAATATTCAAAGCAACGGATGTACCGTTAATAAATGACCAAAGTTTAGCGCTTAACCTAGTTCCACTAAAACCGAGTTAGGACGAACAGGTTTATAATAAATGCAAGTATTTTAACCGCTAATTTAATTGCACGGAAGTAATTTATTATTGTGGTTGGCATATGAATGTTAATATTAAAAACCTACATTGAAAATTTGGAAGGTCTTAACCGAAAACTATAAAGTCCATACTAATATTATAAAAGCAAAACTGTGTCCGACTGTCTCTCTGGCTGACTATCTGTTATGCTTTAACGGCCCATCTTTTCAACCGATTTTGATGAAAATTTGTATGGTGGTAGGTAACATCCCGAGGAAGGAAATTCAGGCTACTTTTTATCCCGGAAAATTAAAGAATTCCCGCGGGACCAAAATAAACTTAATTAACGCGGACAAAGTCAGGGGCACCAGCTAGTATACAATTATCTAAATATTAGAATCCATAATATTATTGTACTTTTTGGATATTAAATATAAATTCGTTATGGAAAGGGAACACGGATCCAATTTTTTATACAGAAAAAAAATTCTAAAACTGCTTGTAATAGGTATCTATAGTTCGCGCGCGAGTTAAATGCAGAGTAAATGTATGATGACACATAAATTTACTATGCATTCAACTCGCGCGCTAACTGTAGATCTAAAGTTGGAATCAAGTGAAATCACTTTTCTAAGAGGTCTCTTAGTCCGGGTTCCAGGTAAATGTATTTTAGTTAATTGACCGAGCGAAGCGAAGTCTGAGTCTACTTCAGTGAATTTGCACTTCCACATCACACCACACACATCCTGTACTTGAACAATAAATACTAAAATTAGATAAATATTAAAAGGAAACGAAATTGGTTAATTTTTAATGAGTTTCAGTATTTTTAATAGAACTACACAATGATGTCAATAGATGGCGCTCTATAAAAGTATATTCGTTTCTCCAATAACTCTTAAGCTCTTTAACGTCTAATGTTAAAAGTTAACTATTACAATATATAGTTAAAAATATCTTATAGATACGGCGAGGTCTCAGTTCGGGGCGAACCACTAGTATAATTTAAATTGCCTCACTAGGAAAAAACATTATTCTGTACAGGCTTCCATCCATCCATTCATCAGCCCGTATGCGTCCACTGCTGGACATAGGCCTTTTCGAGAGCGAGCCACTAAACACGGTCCTCCGCCTTCTTCATCCAACCGCTTCCCGCAACCTTCTTTAGGTCATCGGACCAGCGAGCTGGAGATCGTCCTACACTGCGCTTACCGGTACGCGGTCTCCACTCCAGAACACGTCTGCCCAACGGCCATCGGTTCTGCGACAGATATGACCTGCCCACTGCCACTTCAGCTTGCTAATCCGCGGAGCTATGTTGGTCACTTTAGTTCTTCTACGAATTTCCTCGGTCCGGATTTTATCCCTGAGATGCTCGTTAAATATGACTTTTGTTTTGTTTATGTTCATCTGAAGACCTACTCGTCTGGAAGAACAGTTAAGCTTGGTCAGAATTCCCTCAAGGTCTTGCAGCGATTCCGCCAGAATCACTATGTCGTCTGCAAAACGCAAGTGCGAGATGTATAGATGTATTCACCATTAACATTAATACCACGACTTTTCCAGTCCAAGACCTTAAACACGTCCTCCAGGGCGCAAGTGAAAAGTTTCGGGGATATAACATCTCCCTGTCTTACCCCTCTACGTATGGGATATGGATTCGTTTTTTGGTCCTGAACTTGAACTGTCATAGTGGCGGCCTCGTACAAGCATCTCAACACTTGGATAAAGTGCCAGTCGACTTGGCATCGCTCCAATGAATCTAGAACAGCCCAGGTCTCGACACAATCAAAGGCTTTCTCGTAGTCCACAAACGCTAGACAGAGGGGTAGATTATACTCCTGGGTCTTCTGCATAATCTGCCGTAGCGTGTGAATGTGGTCCACGGTGCTGTAGCCTTTGCGAAACCCAGTCTGCTCTACAGGCTGAAATTCGACAGGCCTTCGAGCGAGACGATTCGTAATAACCCGCGAGAACAGCTTATAAATGTGGCTCAGGAATGAGATTGGTTTGTAGTTCTTAAGCAGATTCTTATCTCCTTTTTTGAAAAAGAGAATGGTGACACGTCCGCTCCATTTTTTCGGTGTTTTGCCAGTTTTGATTACGGTATTAAAGAGGTCTTTAAGCTTAATAAGAATTGGCTTTCCTCCTGCGCGTAGGAGCTCCGCAGTAATACCGTCATCGCCTGGAGGTCTGTTGTTCTTTAGCTGTTTGAGGGCTATACTAATCTCGCCAGTGCGTCTGCGTCCCGCCTACGTGGATATCCAGGAGGTCATCGGTATAGTGGCGCACAAGTCTCGCACGTTTGTCGTTGGTAGTCTGAGTGGGTGCAGGTTTTGGAGCATGAGATGAATAAAGCTGCCCGTAAAACCGCTGGATCTCAGCTAACACCTCTGGCTTCGAAGCAACAATCCGACCATCTGATTTCCTCAGCTTTTACAAATGGCTTCTCTCAAGACTTTTAGCGAATACTTTTGCTTCTCTATTGCGTTCTATCGCATCTTTTATATTGCGCATCGAGGCAGCGCGCATATCGAAAAGTATTCGCTTTTTGGTAAGCTTGTTTAGAGACTGCCTGTCTGGCAAAGCCGAACACACCTGCCGTCTCTGCTGCATCAAATCCAGGGTCTCGCTAGAGATCTCGGATGTGGGAATTTTGCCTCCTTTTTGGCAAAATTTGCCACCCACTTCCCGAACAACATGCACAATTTCTGATCAACTTCGTCGGTGGTTTCCAGCAAATCAAATCCGTTCCTAAGCTATAGTTGGAACTTTTCTGTTACCACCATGGGTTGGTGTGTTCTTGGGCGAAGAGTTGACTCCATCAGACGTCGTCTCTCTAACTGAAGGTCTATATTCAAGGATCTCTTTACAAGACGGTGATCGCTACCAGTGTTAAATCGATTGATCACGGAGACGTCCCTGAATATATCCCAACGATCCAACATGATGAAGTCAATCTCATTCCTACTCCTAGTCACGTTATCGAGGCTCTACCAAGACCACTTCCGATGGGCACTTTTCTTGAAAAACGAATTCAATAGGAAGAGGCCTCTCCTCTCAAGAAAGTTGACTAGCATTTGCCCCCTGTGATTGTACACCCACCTTTGCGTTGAAGTCCCCCATAACAACCGTGAAGTAGGATTTGGTAGTCTTATCCATAGCCTTGATAACATCATCGTATACGGCCTCTACTTCTGCATCAGTGTGTGACAACGTGGGCGCATACACCTGCACTACTTTAAGAGAATACCTCTGGCTTAACTTAAGTATAACGTATGCCACCCTTGACGACACACTACTGATCTCCACGATGTTATTTGCGAGGACTTTGTTGATCAGAAATCCCACTCCGCCTTAGGACGTCTGCTCGCCTTCCCGATAGTAGAGAACGTGGCCTGATTCTAGTGTCAGCGTATCCTCGCCCTCTCTACGGATTTCTAAAAGTCCTAGAATGTGCCACTTAATATTACCCAACTCTACCTCGAGGTCGGCTAAGCTTTCATCCGATCTCAGGGTCCTGGTGTTATATGTAGCCAAAAAGAGTCGTTTGGTATGGTAGCCATCCGTAGCCCGGTGATACCTAGCACCCCCTGCGCCGTGACCGCGACCGCTACCGTAGTCGGGAATAGTGGAGCTGCCGGGTACTGGGGGCCTTTGTTTGTTAGCGCTGCTCATCAAAAGTAGTGCCCATACTGACCACACTGGGCAGGCGGGTTGGTCAGCGCAGGGTTAGGCTTCTTCGCACTAGGGAAGCTGCTGCCCGTCTCCAGTCTGTGCTATTTAGAGCCTAGCATAAGTTTGGAATGGTTATCCCGTCATTCTTCGGTCGTCATATCCTCGTTCGCTAATTCGCAGGGGGCATCACGAGCAGGTGATGTTGACAACTGGGGCGCTTAGATGTTGTTATTCTTACCCCCCACATACACCCCGTACAGGCTTACAGCCAACGAATTGCTATGTATCTAATTTGAGTGAGTATAAGATCGTCAAACGAAACTGTTCGCAGAATCAGCCGCGCCGAACCAGACTTTTGCTTTGAGAATCAACAAATGGGTACGGGCTTTATTATTTGAGCGCACAATACTGACTTGACGCTGCAGTCCAAACTCGGGCTAATTTGCGTACGAAAACTTCATGAGCTACCTGCACGCTAAAATAATAAGCTGAAATCATATACATTTTGAGCGCGGAAATAATTCAGGTTCGTGATTTTCTTTCAGAGTGAAAAGAATAATTTTTAGCGGGAACAATAATACGTAAAAAACGTTCGACAGTCAAATGTTTATAAGCATACTATGTAATAACTTTACAGTTAGTTGAATGAATATTTCATCTCATTGTTTGTTTAGCTCCTTTTGGCAGATGAAAGTTAGCGGTCATCTTTGTATGAAACTGAAAATACTATAGCATCAAGTGTGACAGGACCAAACTGTCGTTCTACTCCGAATGCGGATGTTATACGGTTTCTTTAATTTTCCAAGAATATTAAGAATCAGCTGTAACTAACTAAATAAGTAACTAGGTAAAGTAAAATTAGAAGCACATAGCCGTGTTAATGTGTCATAAAAACGTTTGCCTTCTTTTTTAAAAGCTTTTAATTAACTTGCAAATACCCGTAGTACCTTCCAGAGACTGTCTACGGGAAGGACCACGGATAAGGAATTTTCTATACCATCTGTCCTTTTCATGCTAACCCCCATTAAACTTATCAAAAAGTGACAGCATCACAAAATTTAACCAAATCAGTTTAGGCAATAATAGGTCTTTAACTATGAAATTGCCGTTTTGTATGGAATAAGTGAAAGTACTTATTTTTGCAAACTTTTTTATTTCTGTTATTCGAAGTAATCACCCATGCAATCGACGTATCTTTGCCAACGCATTGGCAGTTTATTGATGCCCTTCTTGAAAAATCTGCTGGACGGGAGGCAACAAACTCTTCAAAGGCATTTTGTACTGCCTCTCGGGAATTGAATTTTTTACCCACTAAAAAGTTGTCTAAATTTTGGAAAAAGTAATAGTCGGTAGGTGCAAGGTCTGGTGACTATGGCGGATGAGGGAGCGCTTCCAACCCCAGCTCTTGCAGCTTGGAGACTGTCTGTTGCGCAGTACGGGGTCGCGCGTTGTCTTGAAGGAGCAGTGGGGACGACCGATTGACCAAAGCTGGTTGCAGATGTTCAAGCTTCTCCATCATGCTCTCCAGTACTTCACATTACACATCTACAGTAATGCTCATGCCGTTTTGTAAAAAGCTGTGGTGAATCACTCCCGCACTAGACCACCAAACAGTGACCATCACCCTTTTAAGGGTCATTTTTGGTTAAGGGCATTGCTTTAGTACTGAACCAGGATCTAACCAACTTGCTCAGCGCTTTCGATTGTCGAACAGAATCAATTTTTCATCGCACGTAACAATTCGTTTCAAAATTCCTTCATTTTTTTGCCTGTTGAGCAGCGCAAGGCAGGTCTCGACGCGTACGTCGCGCTGGCGATCGTTAAGGTCGTGGGGCACCCATCTATCAAGCTTTTTTACTTGCCAATTTGTCGCAAATGGATCAATATTGTTTTGATGCTTACATCAAAAGCTGCTGCTAGCTCAGCTGTAGATTGAGTTTCGTCAGTTTCCACAATCGCCTTTAATTCATTATTGTTGACCAAAGTCTCCGGACGACCACGAGCGTCATTTTTCAAGTAAAAATTTCAAGAACGGAACCGGGAAAACCAATAACGGATTGTCCGTTCGTTTGTACAGTTCTCTCCGTAAACGTTTTTGATGTTACGTGCCGTTTGTGTCGCGTTGGTGCCACGACGGAACTCATATTCCATAATTACACGAATTTTTAAAGTATCCATTATGACGAAAAATGTTGAAATGTAATGAAAATACAATGCTAATCATAAAACAAAAGACTGAGTTTGTAAAAAGAATGTCATGGTTTTAAAACAAAATTAATTTGAAATGTAGAATACAGAGCCATCACAAACTTTTTTTTATTTGAAATGACCAGTACTGAAGAAAGGCAATTTCATAGGTAAAGACCTAAATTTTGCAAATCTGTCTCAATTTTTTACAACTGTAAGCTTGTGTAAAAATCTGCCCTAAACGAATTATAGTTTTAACAATCCAGACCAGATTATCAAGAGACCATAAATGCAAATTAATATTTATTTTGATATAATTACTGATCACGGATTGCAACTGTATGCAAATTAATGTAATTAACCACCACAGATTAAGAATGGAGACAATATTTGTCTACGGGATTATATTCTGCATGTATTTGTTATCTGAATATGGCTTTGACCTCAAATCCAATTGCGACCAAAGGGAATGGCGAACATACAAAGCATAATGACGCATAAGTTCAAATTGTTTTTTTAATTTAACTGAACTAAAACATAATTGACATAACGGCAGGTATTCATTCTTTGAGTGTCACGTTTTAAAAGTAAAAGTTACTAACTTCATCACGCAGAACTTGGCAGTAGCTGCGATCTTTTTTCGGTGGGAAGTAGATAGCTGTCAAACGTCACTTCTGATGAAAGCCGCCTAAATACTAAACCAAGCAGCTGTTTTGATGTCGATTCGGTCATAGTAGTGATTATGTCCACCCAAGCGACTTTCGGCAACGGCGGTCAATCTTTAAAGAAAAAAGCCATCTGCGCAGGCAATATACGTAACACGCGTGTGCGTAAACAGCGGTGCACTTTCCATTGTCTTACTCTCATAGCTGAAAATCACTGCAGAGAGATCTTATTCAGGACCGACAACTTTAGATGTTCTGCAAGGCACTGCGGTGAAACGTCTCAAACTTCCTAACACCGAGCTAAGAGTACTGAAAATTTATTGTTAGATAAACTGTTAGTTAGTGGCCATAAAAATAAATTGTCATAGAAGGATTACAGTGCTGTTTTGAAGTTAACAAAAATTCTTTTGCCGGCCCATTGTCAAGATTAGGTAATTGTGTGTGATTTGCATTGTTTCAGACAATTTTTTTTGATAAAAACTTGCACACTTGTGGTCTTTGCGCAAGTAAATAAATTGAGTTGAAGTATTTTACGTCAATGTGCCTTGAGCCTTTAATGAATTCAATTTACCCTGTACCTACAACGTGTTGTTCCGTTCGTATTTACATATCAGCCACAGAAACCTTTTATTCAAATCGAATCACGTCTCGTCCCATAAAACGATCGTATACTCTTTAAAGATTTTACCGAATCCGATCCTTCGTTTACGTTGATTCGCGTGTCAACATCGTTTATGGTAGAAACATACTCACAAGTCGACATGTGAAGCATTGATACGCTATTTGCTACGACTGAACATTCAAAGTTTTCTAAGCTGGTCTGTCGGGTTTGTACTATAAATAATTTAAACTAGACGATAAACGCAACATTTTCTACGTTCTTGGATTTTCCTGCATAATCCGTCTTCGGGATGCAAGTTAACTTTTATTCGTCATAATCGACTAAGCGGATGGGTCTGAAAATATATGAGAGAGAGTGCGCATTATTAGAATCAATGTATGGATTACTAGCTGATGCCCGCGACTTAAGGCGCGTTTAAGTTTTTAGCCTATGTCACTCTCGCCAAAAATCGCCAAAAATCACGTCGATGCGTTGCTCCGTTGTGACGTGATTGCAGGAAAAATCAATAAACCAACAAACAAACACACTTTCGCATTTATAATATTAGTCTGATAGTCGTCGAAACGTTCACGATAGGCCTGTGCAACCTTCCCGAGTACCAAAAGAGCTTAGTCCTCAGCTGACTACTAAGCTCTCTGGCACAGAAATAGGAATCTGCTTATTGTGGTTTCGGCCTTTACCGGGCGAGTTTTTGGTCCTTTGATTGCCTAAATTTAATCCTAAGTCGAAACTCCAATTTAGCAATGCGACTTTAGACAAGATAGTCCTGAAATATGTGTTTGAATATGGGTATTTTCAATAAAATACGTATCCATACTTTACTTATACTTAAAATGCTAATGTGTGTCTGTCTAATCTCTAACCTTTTTTCGCTGGGAAAAAAACGTTCGTAAATATATTTGTATCATGGATTTTTAAAAACATGGATAGTAAAGGATAGTGAGATGCAGTTTCTGGAGCCATACTGCCAACGATTAGAGCCACATTGTTTCATTATTGTTGAATTTCGGATTTTAGAATTATAATCCTTATTTTAGAAATGATCAAACTATCATTTGCTTATACTAATATTATAAATGCGAAAGTTTGGATGGATGGATGGATGTATGGATGCATGGATGGATGTTTGTTACTCAAGCACGCCCCAAAGGCTGAACGGATCTGGACTAAATTTGGCACAGAGATAGATTATAGTCTGGAATAACGCATAGGCTACGAAAATTAAATAGTTCGAGCAGGAACCAAAAATCTTCAATCCACGCGGACGAAGTCACGGGCATTTGCGAGTAAGTAATATTGCTTAAGTTTTGCTTTATGCGTTGGCAGCATGGCCCCTAGTAAATGTGAATCTGCCATTTTTCACTCATGTGAAAATGAGTACAATGTGTGCTTTGCGGATATTCGGGCGCCGAGTCTCGTTAACGGGCTCTGATTGTTTTTGTTATTATCGATTTCAATCGAGTTTTATGTTACTCGTAATCGATTTTACTGTTTGTATGACTTAACGTTTCATTACTTGGATTAAATGTGTAAGTACTATTTTTATTTTGGTGATTATATTGTGTTGTCTTTCCTGCTTATTTGAGTTTTACTATTGATTCCTTCTTCTTCATTCTTATGGTAAAAATATAAGAGCCGAGTATAATTATTGTATTGCACACCATGGCAAAAATATGGCCGGAAAGACATTATTTTATGTAGTGTCGACTTGAGACGTCTATTTTATTGATAATTTTTCTTGATAATTTTTCTATAGGCTTTACGGTGTAAAAGACACACCGTAAAGCCTATAGAAAAATTTTCATTGTCAACCCCCGACGCTACAATGTGGCTATTATAGGACGGCATCGCTTTTCTAGGAAACCGTTGCTTTAATAAACCATTGAGTGTGTATTTCAATTCGTTCTCGTTTCAATGACTAAAGTCAGCGATGGCAAAAAAATGCAGACGTTTCCACCCAGCGGTTATCTGCACATCTCAAATCAAAAGGAAAAACCGCAGCGCCAATTCCATCAAAGCAGCGGGTAATGCAAGCTAAGGAATGGCATGATTGCCTCCGATTATTATGCAAGCGGAGTAAGAAAAGCCCGTCCGAGTTAAGCGCATGTGGTTGTATAAGATTTTTTATTTCAACTTCTATAATTTTTATTGCAACTTTTTTGCTTCATTTATTATGATACAAATAATATAATTATATTAAAGATAATATTAAAAATATTTTTAAAGACAAGCTTTATCTGTCCGCCATTTTTAATTTAGTGTGACGTCATTCAGTCGTCAGCAAACCCCTGTTAATGCTCGTAATATTACGAGGGCACATAATTGGAATAAGAATGGCGTTACTTAAGCTAACCGTGCAATTGTCATTCAGACTAAACACACGCAAAATTTCAACTCGATCGGAAACCGCAAGGTGGATAAAATTGAACTTGCAAAATTTGATTAAGTACAGTCTGACACCGGGACAGGCGAAACTAAATAAAAGCTTGCAAAATAATACCCCAATATGTATGACCAAATATTGACTGCTAAGTATGTAATAATGGAATAATTAACTTTGTTACATTGTTCTGTCATCTAAATAAAATACTTTCATTTTATTAAATCTAGTCTAATTAGGGTACCAATGGTATAAACGTTTTATTCAACGACATTACTGTCTTGTAAGGCATCATATTGCATACAGTATTTTGTCGGTCATTATGTCTCTTGTGTGTCCTGGCGCTTATGTCTATACTGTCTCCCAGTTTTGAATGCGTGCGTCTAGGCATGTTTACACGATGCTCCACGCTACGCACACTCCATTTCCGGTTGATATGAAAACTGACCCCGGTTAAGTTGAATGGCTGTATAAAGCCCTGTATAAAATGTATGCTTGCCTGGTGAACGCTGAAAAAGTAGTGAATAACTGGCTAGTGTTTTGATCGATACACAGCGTTTTTTTTGCCACTTTTTATTGGATTATTTTACTGTTGCGTTTTCCTTTTATTATTAGTTTTCAGGTAATTCATATTCTAGTGAAGAGTCGATTGAAAGTTTACAACGATATCGAGAATCTAAATACATATATAAAAGGGAAAAGCTGACAGACTGATCTATCAATGCAAAATTCAAACCACTGGGTGCTGGATTGGGCTGAAGGCAAACAGATAACGCATATATCCGCTAATAAAAGGATTTTTGAAAATTCAATCCCGTTTCCGGACTTATAATGTTAGTGTGGAAGATGCAATATAATATTCCCAGGTACAATATTTACTCCACAAGGATGGGATTTCTGAAATATTTCGGACCGCAATGTCTGAATGATCCTTAATAGAGCAGTTCTGGAAATTGGACCAACGACGGGCAACATCTGGTTCATACTTCTTGTACCGTGCAATCCGCTTGTTAAGTAAATCTCTCTTTGGAATACTTTTTTTTCAAGATGTCCTCTTTCTTGTAAGTAGGTACAGTATCAAGTAAATCATGTCGAGTTGAATTGCTCCCAGAAATAAGCCTTTCCAAAGAAAAAAAATAACATATCTGTTAATATTTCATGGAGTTATGAAGAAACATGAACAAAAACTTCCATCCTCTACTCCACAGAATCCTATTGCTTTTCGAGATAGAAAATAAATAATAATTTTGGTTTAGTATATTTTTTCAAGCTAAGACTTAATTAAAGTTAAAACTAATACTAATTAGCGATTAGAATAAAAAGTTTCATAAAAATTCAGTCCCTGTTTATGGCCTCTTCCTAGTAAAATTGTCATGTACCTACATACTCGTATTATACACACAGTACAGAGATAGAGTTACAGATTTATTGTATAGATAGTTGCGCAATAAGTGAACTGCGATAACACACTGGTTGTACTTGGGCTGATTCAGAAAAGTAATGTATTTTATAGCTTTAGCACTAAAAACCGGTTGAAAATCGTGCAAACAGGAAAATGGCAGAAATTTCATTTCTTGGTTACTTTCATTCTTCGTAGTTAAGTACAGTGCTTTGTTGTAATTTTTCTCGTTTTCAATAAGATCTAGTACCTGTTGGTTTATGTTCGATCGCGGTCTGAAAATGTTTACCAGTTTTCAAACAAGATTATTTGTAACATTGCGTGCAGCAAGGTCTAAAACACCATAGCAAGGTATTTATTGCGTTGAACTTATCATAAGTTTTTAAGCATTGAACTCAACAAAAAGGGTATTTAATCACTTTTTTATAATAAAAATCAATTCCTCATTTCAAGTTTGACATATTACAATCATTGCATTGTTGTTAAAACGACGTTTTATTGAAAATATTAAAACTCTCTCTCTATAAAAGTCTCTGCTATGCTTTCATATCCAATCTATTCAACCGATTTTGATGAAATTTTTGACAGATATATTATGTTATTCCCGGGTTAGGACATAGGCTTATTTTTATCCCGGAAAATTAAAGATTTCCCTTTGGAAATCAAAAAACCTTTATCACAGCGGACGAAGTCGTGGGCGTCATCTAGTATTTTAAACTTCACCTTTAGTTACAGCTGTACTTATCCTGTGATGTAGTGTTTACTTTTTTACCTTGGTATTAACAACGCAAGCAAGTAAGAAATTACAGTAATGATAAATGATTTATTTATTTCATGTAGGACAACTTGTGTCACTTATGAAACGTTAAGACTCTACCACTGGTTCAGAAAGCCGATTCTATTGAGAAGAGCCGACATGAAACTCAGCAGTTGCTCTTTTCTTAAAAAGAAAAGGTTACAATATGTAGATAACACAACACATACGTTACAAGTATTACACTGACTTGTGGGTCACTGGATGCAAGGCCGGTTGCTTCCATGCAACGCCATCAATAAAATCATCGATAGTGTAATAACCTCGACTTAACAAATGCTGTTTAACACAGTCCATAAATGTATGTAATGGCAAATCCAGAAACTCTTTGGGAACCATATTATAAAAGCGTACACTCGACCCCACAAAGGATTTCTGCCCCTTGCGCACACGATACGAGGCTGTTACTAGCTAGTATATCGATAATAATAAGCCTTGCAAGGATAATTTTACTATAAGGTTAATGTGGGGCACTAGATACCAGCTGTTGGCAGTCCTTGGTCCAATTTTCCAGAACTACTCCATTAGGGAGCAATTCAGACATTGTGGTTCTTGCAATCTTAACGAAATTCAAACCTTAAAAAAATAAAACTTTAGGACCCCTGGAGGCTACGGACTATTGATAAGCCAATACTTTTTCCGGTTATTTTTTATTGTCACCATTGTTTCATTTGGTCATCATTTCAACTCATCGCTATTCCACTACAGAGCGTGAATGAGAAGTGTTTAGGACATGTTCCGCAACACTGGGCAAATGTGGATCAAAGCTAAATATACAAGTAGGTACTAGTATAGGTAATAAACAATTAGGAATAGTCAATCCACTTCAATACAAAAATATTGCAAATGCGAAAGTTTGGATGGATGGATGGATATTTGTTACTCAATCACGCCAGAATAGCTGAGTGGATATGGATGAAATTTGGCAGAGATAGATTATAGTCTGGAATAACACATATGCTACTATTTATCATGAATAACTAAAGAGTTCCCGCGGGAACCAAAAAAAGGACTAAGCTAGTCGCGCCTATCATCTAGGCAGCTAGTAATATATAAATATGTCAAGTTCTCTCTCCATAAAGTGAAAGCGCTTGCTAAATAAAATGATTTCATGTACATCAAAAGGGTGTATATTATTATCTACTTTATATATATAATTCTACTGTACGTGTGTATGTCACTGAACTCCTGCTGAACGGCTGGACCGATTTGAATGAATTTTTTTGTATTCGTTTGGATGGCGCCCTGGATGGTTTAGATTCACAAATCAGCCCACAGATGGTGCTGCAGTCGGTATCATGCAGGACAACGTCTGTCGGGTCCGCTAGTATTGTATATATTTTCATTAAATTCATGAATGTTTGAGCGTTTAAAATTTGCTTGAAAAATGAAGACACAAGTAAACTATCCTTTAAATGGTCCTGGAAGCGATATAATAAATGATCCGTCAGTGCCCGGCGTCCGTTCGCCGGCGTACTATCTCTGGCCCGCGGTTCCGCCTGTCGGACCGTACGCGCGTTCTCGGCTAACTGAAACTCGGTTTGTTGCATAAATTATTTTCCTCGGATGAAAAATTATTGTTGCTTGACTTATGGGAAGTTTGGATGGTCAGGGGTGCTATAAGTTTTTTGATTTTTAAGCAACTACATATCAATTTGTAGAAAACATCATTAGGAATTCTTCATAACTTTCTTGAAGGTGTAGCATTGCTTCTACTTCTGGTCTAGTGGTTAGGTTATGTCGACGAGGACCCGGGTTCGGATACCGGGTCGGGCCATAATTAAGTATTGGGATTTTCTGACTAGAAATTCTCAGTATTTTCCCTGAGTTAGGAAGTTAACGGTGTTCCACCTCCGTGCCTCGGAGAGCACGTTGAGCCGTCGGTCCCGTTTATTATTACTAACATGATAATAGTCGTTAAAGCTCGCCAACCCGCATTGGAGCAGCGTGGTGGATCTAAGCTCTTATTCCCTCTCTCCTATGAGAGTGGAGGCCTCGGCCCAGCAGTGTGGGACGTCAATGGGTTGTAGTGGTGGTGGTGGCTAATCTTTAACGATTATAGAAAGAGAATAGACACAAAAGGTATATCACGTACTTGGCTATATCATTTTGAAGGTCGGATACTGCGTATAATCTTTGGAGAGGCATTCAAACATAATTTTTTACGAACGACCGATGTGTGAAGCGCCGCGGATAATCCCGATAAACAGAATCCGCGGGGGAATGCGAAACACAAAATGCTATTCAATTTAGAGCCTCGATAAGGAAGACAAATAGAGGGCGGGGCGGCCCCGTTGCGGAGCTGGGAACGAATCAATCAAACGTATGTTGATTATCCTTCGTATTGACATACCCAAACAACTCTGAGTGTGTTCCCTGCGAAATAATATTGATGTACAATGTGAATCGGATTATATTTTATTTTGTTTTGCGATTCATTTTTTTTTCATATGATTAGCCTATCAATCTGCCTCTAAGTAAGATCATTTATGTTTCTATATAGCCTAAATAACGGGGCGGTCCGTTGTATGGAGACCCCCACACTAAATCCTCAGTCGATGAAACTTGGCTGGGTTTTACTATTGGATGATCCAAAACTTACACAAAAATTTCCAACAAAAAAAACATCTGGAAGTTAGGTATTTATACCTAAAACATAAAATTTATGATTGAATATTTTCTCCATTTTTTTTTTAATAATAATAGGTAGTATGTTTACACTCAAAACCAAAATATTTAACGAAAAAATCATGCAGAACATCGATATTTAAACCGATTGTATTATCAAATCTAAACTGCGTTTACGCGATAATGTACCTTCCTGATTTAATAATTGGGTATAGCATAAAAACCTTACTTCTTGTCTGATTTTATATTGGATATTTATAATATACGTTTAATTCATGATACTTTATCATACTGTAAAGTTTCATCGGCTGAGGAATTATTGTTGGGGTCAACTAGCTTTATTACCTAGACTAATAGAATAGACAAGTGCTTGAATGCAAACAAACTTGCTGGCAAACCTTGATGCAGCGTGGTTGCCTAGAAAATGCCTATTTCACTCGTGTTAATATTATGAAGATTCCGATATTAAACACGGAGGGGAAAACGGCAGCCGGAAGAGTATTTCATACCCTAGAGGTTCGAATATAAAACGTGGAATCGATGGCTTCGTACGCATTCGTGTAATTTGCATGCAGACCTCGACGATTCCTTGAAGTGCGACAGTAGAAAGCCAATTACCGCAATAAACTGTCTCGTAAGATTTGTGTTGCACTAAGACTTCCTGTCCCAGTGTCTCCATGACAAATGGAATATTTACTATAGTTATCAGTCATCACTTTCTAAGAAGGAGGCATAATGTCACTTACCAGTTTCAGCCATTACTGCTGCGGTTCCATAATATTATGGAGATAATATTATTAGTATAAAAGTAACATATAAAGTATAAAGAAGAGTTACAATGTACGTGTACTCACTCTTAGTACTTAGAAGCTTACAAATTGTATCCAATGTCGCAACATTTAACGCGTTGTAATTTGGCTTCCGAGGAGCAAAGTTTTCTTTAAAGCCTTATAAGATAGCAAGTGAAGCACCTAACGCTAACGCCAGTAATGCCTTCAGTACAAGCAGCCCGTGTGCAACACTGTAACGTGCTCAGAGCTCACAACTTTTTACATGGTTTAATGTGCTGTATATGCGACAAGATGTAGCGTAGGCTTCGAAAACCAAAAAAATCACATATATGTACAGTCCCACATTTTTATCATATATTATAAAAAATGAAATAAAAACAAAAACAGGCATAATCATTTATTCCAATTTTTGCCACCTGGCCAGATAATTTAGTGGGACTATAAAATTTACGCTAAACATAAACGCCAAAAGTGAAAAAAGGACTTATTTGCATAATTTTGCATTACCAACTCCACGCAATATTATTTATCTTGTTCCTAGAGTATTTTAAAAGGCTGAGGCTCGAAGCTAGCAAAAGGGGTTCTGAATAAAATGAGCCAAAAAGGTTAAGCAACTAGAAAGGCGGTGATCGCAGGAGACCGTTAATATTCATAGCGAAATGCAAGTATAGGAGAAGTTGACGAAATTAATTAGGTATATTTAATGTTATTGTTAAATTTGGAAGAGCTAAGCCTTATTACACTGGTATTTTTATGCTCATCATATTTTGGCCCCAACCACAATCATATTTTGTTAATCATATTTTATAACAATTATTCTTTTTTTTTAGATTAAGTATGTTGTTTAGTCATTTCTGGTCACTACAGCGTCACTGGCTGGATGGGCGAATGCTAGACATCGCTGAGAATTAGGAGTAAGCCATTGAGCTCAAAGCCATTGGAGGGCAGGGGGGCAACGTCTTCCTAAAGGTGTCTCCTGTGAGGCTCGGACCTCGGCTGAGGATGACGTTGGGACGGATGGGAGATCTGTCGGACTAGACTAGTCCTTACGCCGAGTTCATGGCGTGACGTAGGAAATCGGGGACCACATATCGTGGGTGAAGACGCTAGTCGAAACTCTTAACTTGTACCACACACACAGCCTGATACAGTAAAGCTAATTGAAGGCACCGCGAGCACGGTGTCACAGTAGGTCGGATTACATACAGTAATCGGCTTAGTGGCCAAACGCCAAGTTTTACTGCCGCTTGCTGGAGCTAGTGGAAAAAATGAAGGGAGTAATAAGCAATTCGTTTTGGGCTTACACTTAATACTTAACCAGACTTACGTTTATACCGTCAGTTTACCGTGCTAGATTTACTTTAGTTTTATACACAGGCTTTATGCTTACAACATCCATTTAGCAACGCTATCAGGTGAGTTTTCACTATAATGACGAATCTTTTAATATTCTGTTTACTTTTTTACAGTTAGTTAAGTGGTTTGAACCGTATATAGTTATTACTACCTACTTAAAATTATTATTTTTACATTAACACGTTAAACGCCGTGGGGGACAACATATGGGCCTCACTTATTTAATAAAAGGAGCCAGGTTAAAAATTCCCGATTGTTAATGTTTCGTATAAGTTTTTATTCCTTTAGGGGCTAGAAAATGTGCCAAATCACATGAAATAAATCTAAGAAAAGTAAATTGTGACTTTATTTTACCAAAATACTACTGTCACTCAACAGTTGCCCCCCATGGCCCACGCGGAAATAAATCGCGTAGTTCGTTGGCGGGGCCGCGGGGGTCGGGGTGTCGGTCATCCCCGCTCATGTCCTGCCGGCCACCAGCACTCGGCAGTCTCGATTCCCGATTCCCGCGCAATGACCGTTTGGACTACCTAGCTTCCTACATTGATTACGTATCGATTCGAGAATTTTCGGTATATTTGTTTACGTAAATTAAATTGTTTTTTATTGCATTTCATTCATTGCTTTATTTTAATGGACGAGTTTGAAGATTTCGAAATAAATCAAGAAGATTTATCACAAATAGAAGAATTAGAAATCACCTTGTTGAATAATAGTTTCCATGTAAGCTCTGAAGAAGAAGATATAAATATCCATCCAATTACTCGTAAACGTCGTCGTATTATGGTGATAGACAGTGAAGAGAGTGATGCGAAAAATCATGCTGTTCCACATACCTCAGGAAATACTACGCCGTTTACACGCACATGGACACTACCAACTGGTAACCAACGTCGAATTATACCTTTCACAGAAAATCCTGGTTTGCCTACTAATCTCCGCTTAGTAATGACTAAGAAATCGCCTGCTGATTTTTACTCTCTTTTAGTTACCGATGATGTTTTTATGCAGATAGTAGAAGATACAAATCAGTTTGCTATTGATAGAATCACCGGGCGCCTGGCTTCAAAAGCAGCAAGAATCCGTAACTGGTCTCCTTTTAACGTACATGAAAGGCTTTTTTGCATTGATTATTTTTATGGGCTTGGTAAAACTTCCTAAGCTTTCTGATTATTGGTCAAAAGATGAAATAACAGGTCACCCGTTTGCAGCAACAATTATGTCCCGTAATCGCTTTGAACTGCTTCTTCAAATGCTTCATTTTTCCCGGCTTGACAATGCTCACAAGTCTGATAGGCTACATCGCGTCAGAAACTTACTGGAGGTCATGAACACAAATATTTCAAGGCATTATACTCCTGCTGAAGATAAATGCATTGACGAAAGCGTTGTGCCATTCCGCGGCAGAATCATTTTCCGTCAATATAATGAACAGAAACGGCATAAATATGGCATGAAAGAGTTTAAATTATGCACTCTACCGGGGTATACATATAAAATCAATATTTATGCGAGAAAAGAAAACGATCAAGTGAATACTACGCCGGCAAACGTTGTAATGTCACTTTGCAGTGGCTTGTTGAACAAGGGTCACACGTCGTATACCGACAATTGGTATACGAGTATTGATTTAGCAAGAAATCTGTTGGAAAATGAAACACTAGTCTAGTGGGTACTATTAGAAAAAATAGAAGGAATATACCAAAAGAGATTGCTAATGCTAAACTGAAGACAGGTGAATATATAGCTAGAGAGAGCGAAGATGGAATTACTATCATGAAGTGGAAAGATAAAAGAGACGTACTTGTTCTTTCGACCAAACATTCCGACCGTTTCCAGACAATTACAAAGCGAGGAAAAGCGGTATCGAAGCCGAAAATCGTGCTAGACTATAATAGGGCAAAAGGAGCTGTCGATTTGTCTGACCAAATGGGGCTTATTCCACGCCATTACGGAAATCGGTAAAATGGTACAAAAAAGTTGCCATAAACTTGCTGTTGAACACTGCAGTTATCAATGCACTAGTATTATATCAAGCAGTAACCGGGACGAAAATCCAAATTGTTGAATTTAGGAAACAGGTGTTGAAGGGCCTGTTAATGAGAAGTGAAACCTCAAGTCAGGTTTCAAGACCAATAAGAATGAAGCATAATCTTGCGAAGAAAGACGGCACAAGCAAAATTAGTCGAAGAACATGTCAGCAGTGCTACAAATACAATACTAAAGTAATGGGACGAGTATTAGCTAAAAACAAGACGAAAAAAGTTGTAACTTTTTGTGAAACCTGCCCTAACAAACCATTTCTTTGTTTTGATTGTTTCCATAAAATTCATTAAAATAACTGGTACAGTAGCGTTGATATTGATCTCAATCTGAAGTCTGATTAAATTTTGTTTCATTTAAAAACTGTAATAAATAATTACTTCAATAAATAATTATTATATTTCTGCTATACAAACATGTAGTTTCATCAAACTATCCCCGAAAAATTAAACCCTAACAGCTATGTAGTACAACTTTACCAGATTTTAGTAAACAGTAACATTATAGCAGTATTTTAACAACACATTATAAATAGTAATTTTATGGAAAAATATAAAATAACACATTATCATACACACTATTTCCTTTAGAACTTTCAAACAAGTCTTGTCCCGAAATTATTTGTCATATTTTTCTAAGTCTTATTTTTTACTAAAAACCAAATACAATCTATTTGTCTGCAGGGCCATGGGGGTCACGTCAAATACATATTAGCTTCATATCTCTGCCCGACGGCCCAATAGAGATGCTTAAAATCACCTCTGACTCGCGGTCATATGTTGTCCCCCGCGGCCCCAACGGCACTATTGTATGTCGGCCACGCGGTGTACCCCACGGCCCAAACAGAAAAACTGAAAAATTAAAGCGGCGTTCAACGTGTTAATAAATATAACATGTATGTATAATGAATGAACTAGAAGTTTAATTCGCTATGACCCGCCAAAATCGTGCACTGTCAAGTCAACGTACGTTGAGAATAATTTGGAAGATTTATGTGGTGTGGTGCTGTACCGATGCGAATTGCTGGCTTGCTGGTTGATGAATGTCTCAAGCTGCGAGTGCAAGACACACACTGTACCACATAGATTTGTCTACTGTGGTGGATTATAGCGAATTAATTTTCTAGTTCATTCATTATCATGGACTTCCGCAAAGTAACGCCTGCTTCTATTCAATATATTATGTATGTATATCTATGCTAGCATGAATGTCTTTTATAATAAATAGTTTAGTTTTATCGGATAGGTAAGTATAGAACTGATTTAGATATTAGTTTAAAGAAATCTAGTAGATACCTTGCGTTTTATATTTTTACTCTGGTTTCCTTCTTAGTATCAAAAATTCGTGAACCGGTTTCTTAAACAATAAACAAGTAATTCCACTAAAAGACGATCTGAACATCGTCTAAAATATTCGTAGTATTTCTCGTCAAAGTGTACCAAAGCGAAGGCTTTTGTCGCAGCGTATAGTCATAGCTGCTCTTTTCAAAATGAAAAGAAAACACTACGTTTCTGCATCAATTTTTCCGCACTCGGCAAAATTGAAAAGTCCACTTAGCAGAAGCTCCCGTTTATGTTGAGGGCGCAATCACAATTTCATATTTTGGATCAATATTTTGACTACTAGTTAAAAATCAGAAAATCTGCTCCAATAGACGTTAGCGTTGTGGTTTATATCATGAGTTTAATGTTTTTATATTCAATTCTTGAAAGGAACACTTCATTCTTTAAAGTCCTAAAGGGTCTGGTTTAGCTGTAGGCTATTAACCACTCTAATAACAAGAGATGCTCAAGAGTTCTGGTAGTTCTTTTTTTTTTATCCTCTACAAGTTAGCCCTTGACTGCGATCTGACCTGATGGTAAGTGAAAATGCAGTCTAAGATGGTAGCGGGCTAACCTGCTATGGGCATGGCAGTTATATTAAACCCATACCTCTATTCAGTTTCTACACGGCATCGTGCCGGAGCGCTAAATCGCTTGGCGGCACGTCTTTTACCGGTAGGGTGTAACTAGCCACGGCCGAAGCCTTCCACCAGGCCAGAGCAGGGAAAATTCAGAAATTATATATTTCCAAACCCTGCCGGGGATCGAACCCGGGACCTCCGCACGTTAAGGCAATAGGGCTCAACACCGCGCCACGGAGGTCGTCAAAAATTGGTTTCATTTAACTGTAACTCTCTGAGATTGACGAAGTTTTGGTTCAGTTAATGTTAGTCTGGACTATAAAAGAAATGTTTTTCTCCTAAAAAAGATTCCATAAAAATAAACTAGGTATTTTATTTCTAGGAAGCTCGACAGCAACTTTATGACAAAAAATAAAGAAGCAAATAATTTGTAGCTCTAAAGAGGTAGAAATTATTTGATATTTATAAACACCATCTTTATTTTTAAATGTATGAGCAATAAAAGTGTCATAAAATGAGGTACACTTTGAGCGTTTTTCACAAAGGCTTTAAAAAGAAGCTACGATTTAAATAGCCTTTTAATGGAGAACGATGCTATATACCTACCCAGAAAATTGTTTCGTTCTATATATAATATAGTGTGTGTGTGAGTGTGTGTGTGTGTGTGTGTGTGTGTGTGTGTGTGTGTGTGTGTGTGTGTGCGTGTGTGTGTGTGTGTGTGTGGGTCGGGACTTCCATCCCAATTCAAGGGTTTCTCTTGGGATAATAAAGCCGTGGGTTCCCAAGTTCTTCCGTATACGACTCTACTCAACTTTTAGGTTACTAACGATTATAGATTACGATAGTGATAATAACCGGAACCGATGTCTAGACGTGCTTTCTGAGGCACGGAGGAAACGAAAAGTCCAGATTCGGTCACTCATCCAGTAAGCAACCTTGCTTAACAATTGCAATGGACTGATATGTGTTGTCGCAACAAGGCCTTTATCTACTTCCTTCAAAATATTTTTCTTAAAAAATGTAACATTTTGTCTCTGCAAAATGCTACGAGTAACAATAACTGAATCTCAGTTATCGTTACTATTTTGTGGAACAATAGATACCAGATGTTGCCAACCTTTGGCGAGGTTGGTCCAATTTCCAGAATTACCTATATGAACGCTTCTATTACACCGTCTTTCAGCTATTGAGGGACGATAAAGTGATCTTGACGAAATCGAAACACTTTTCGGGGAAACTTTTTTTATGTATTGTTTTAAGAAAAAACGTGATAGGTTTGTTATGTGGAGTGGGAAATTGGGCAGTTAGAATAAAATTTGTAGCGTTTAGTTGCTATATATACCTGGAATATATGTTGTGTAAAGTGAGTTCTTATTTATGTCTTACTAGATGATTCCCGCGACTTCTTCCGCGTGCATTAAAGTTTTATGATTCCCGCCGGATCTCCTAAATAGCATATTTCTTACCCCGAGATACAACCTACCTCTGTACAAAATTTCTTCAAAACCGGTTGAAAAGATGGGCCTGGATAGCAAGGCAGACAGACAGACAAACACACTTTGTATTTATGTAACAATTTGAGTATTTTTATACCAACTTAAAATCTGCTTTATGAGTTTTACATACGGTTGAAATTGGTAAAAAAAAGATTCGGATAATGAGACCTCCAGGTGTTCAGCGTTGAAAGAAAGCCAGTATGCAGCACGAAATTGTGAGGCATTTCTCCTACTGAGATAAATTTGAACAAGGCACCCGATAGTGATACCAAACATACCATATTTGTGTTCTGAGACAATTTTTGCAATTTTAAAATTATTTTTTGGAAATTCGATTCGAGAGAAGCCGCGCCTGCTAGTCTATTGATAAAATAATAGCCGTGCTAAACAATATACTACTAATGCCACCTGTACCAAACCTCAGTGTAAATGCACCGCGGAATATCCAAACCTTTATCACTGTAGCATTTATTTCGAAACTTTTAGCTGAACATCGCGAACTATGTACTTGCATTTTTAACGGTATTTGAGCGCGGGGAAAATTTTCTAAAAGTTTTTCCTACAAAAGTGCTCCATTTATCAAATGTGAAAACGGATTTATTATTTATATTTTTATCTTTATTTTAATAAATCTGCGAATATGTTGGGTTTAGTGTTATCGAGCGTTTCAAGCTTTTAATTCGTGCAATGTTTATTATATTTTTGAATTATTATCGTAATTGGAAACTGTATCAATACTACCTACTTGCGCGAATTTAAACAATCTGCAGGGCCATACTGCCAATGCTTAAGGCCATGTTGTTTCATTATTGTTGACTTTCATGTTTTAGAATTATAGTCGCCGTAATAGAAACGTCAAGGTACGTGACATCCAACTGTAATTTTGGGTAATAGTGCTTAATCATTGCTTTAATCGTTGGCAGTATGACTCCAGATATGTGTTTGAGCAATTTAATATCACTACCTTTATCGGTGTAGGATAACATCATCAGGCAGCCTGAGTTATACATAATGTTCTCAAAGGTGCGTGAAGCTGCCAATCTGCTTTTGTCCAGTGTGGTGGAATATGGCCAAATCCATGAGCCGTTAATGAGTTGAAATGAAGGTGAGGATATTGAATGAGTGGTAACTAAAAAAAAATATATCTATATCCTAGATTACGCTTCAAAAACGCAACACAAAAGCTTCAGAATCCATTCTGAGGTGATAACATAATCCTGAAACGCCAAAAAGATCGATCTAGCAATATTGACATTTTTCGATAACCTGGTTTAATAACTTCGTGGTTTGAAATGGTTGGTGGATCACTACAGATGAACGGTTTCGATGAAAGCACTCATTTTCATCTTTCGCTGAAAGAATAAATGATGTTGACACGTGAACCGACGTAAACGAAGGATCGGATTCAGTAAATCTCGGCTGAGAGTAGACGATCGTTTTATGGGACGAGACGTGAATCGATTTGAATAAAGGTTTCTCTTTCCTTTATGTGAATAATGGTGGGGAAAAACGATGTATAAATAAGTACAGAAACAAGAATGATACTTTTAAAAGATTTCCATAACCTTGGTTAGAAATATAGCTGTTGAAATTTTCTCTTCTCAATAATAAAGCGATGTAACGTGATATTGATAACTAGATGACGTCCGCGACTTCGTCAGCGTGGTTTAAGTTTTTTGTATTCCCGGGAGAAATCTTTAATTTTCCGGAATAAAAAGTAGTCTATGTCCTGTCCCGGGATATGAACTATCTGGGTACCAAAATCGATCAATAAGATGGGCCGTTAAAGCATAGCAAGCAGACAGACAGTCACATTTTCGCATTTTTAATATTAGTTTGTGTACATAACAGTATTATGTAGTAAAATATAGTACACAGTATATGTAGTATAGATGATAAGACTTTCAGTCTGTTCCTTGCATGAAAAATAATTAAAAGAGGCCTTGTTGTATTAGGTGAGCAACAGAAGCGACGCGACGCGATATGACACCATAGAAAATGACATACTTGTCTACGCGACACCGTGGTGGGTCAGCTACTGTTTGAATTAGTATAGAGTCGCGTTTGTCGCTCACATAGGACGGCGGTAAGGGCGGCAAATCACCGTGGACCGGACAAAACGTCAGCGGGAAACGCGCGCTATTAAATGAAGCAGTGCAGACCTGCGCGACACAACTAAGCATGTTTCCCATACGACGCGGGTATTTCGCGCCACTTGATCGTAGTGTTTTTTCATCTTTACGCAGGTTCGTTTCCCTTTCATATTCTTTCAGATCCCAAAATTGGGTATTATAATGTCTCGCCCCAGTGTGACAGAGAATTTGCACTTCATAAGCGTAAAATTGATCATTAGACTCCCGCCGTTGGGTGGGGCAATAAAGTGGGAATTATTTATTATGAGGTTGGGGGCTGCGTACATTTGAGATGTGATATTATTCAGCTGTAGCTAGTACAATAATCTTCACAAAATAAATCTAATATATACAAATAAAATTATGTGATGCCCGGAACTTCGTCAGCGTGGGTTAGTTTTCTCTGATTCCCACGGGAATTTCTTAATTTTCCGGCATAATTTTCCGGTATATGTCCTTCCCCGGGATGCAACCTATCTTTATACAAAATTTCATCAAAGACGGTTGAAAAGATGTGCCATTAAACCCGTGCCGTAGCAGACCGACGAGCGACACACTTTCGTATTTATATTATTAGTATGGATAGAAAACATTTGCCACATGATTGCTACGTGCATGACTGAAGATGAACAGAACGGCCCGACCAATTTGGCTTTCGTACATATTTGCATACATACAAATATACACAACCATCTTCGCCTACTGGCGCAGGCAGGCAAAATGCCTCCCTTACAGTTTCATGGCCCTTCCACATTCTACGTGCCTTACGATCGTGTATCAACTCCTTTATTCCGCCACTAATGATAATCGAATTATTTAATTTGGTCTTCAAAAATTTTCTTTACCTCACTCGCCCTACCTCGCTACACCCCTTGGGATATTCAGGTCTATTGATTGTGGTACATAATTTCATGTTTCATTGTGAAAAATATCAGCTGTTTTTAGTCTACCCATGAATTAAATCGTGTATTTAAAATACCAAAACTTATCTGATTTTCTGACTTGACTAAAAGAAATAAAGCAGATATCAAGATATTGTGTTTTTTTGCTTCAGAGAATTTCTAAATAATAGCCTGTAATTTTTTCAAAAACACGTACGTTTTTGATTTCATACAAAGGAATAAATTTGCTGTAACAAATAATACAAAATCCTGTCTTTTGTGTATCATATTAAAAAAAAAGATAATACAATTTGTTTTTGTAGACTTGTATACCAGGGATTTAAGGACACAAGGTGTATTGGGCAAGGGTTTACTTACTAAAAACGAATGACTCCATTGGCTGATTTGAACTGAGCATCTATTTCGTTAGAGCAAAATCACACTAGGAACCGGACGGAAGACGTCTGCGCAAAACATCCTCGTTGAAGATGGATGATGCATCGGCTCTTGCAGCTCCATTTAAAAGTAAATTACGCGCACATTTTGACCTGAAGATTAAAAAGTATTTCCGTTGTATTTTTTCGCTCTTAATATAAACTTGTGATGTGCCGGATCCTTAAAAATGTGTGTCCGCGGATACGGATCCGAATACGGATATTTCGTATGAAGATCTGCGGATACGGATACGGATTTTTACTTTCTTACTCAATCGGTGTCAATTATATATCCCAAAGTTGGCGTACAACTTTAAGCTACAAAAACCGTAGATACTTAGAGGTGTTCTATAAATTACAGTACGTGGTTGAAATAAATTTGGGCTATTTCACCCTTATCGCAATTTCATTACGCTCATTATCATTCATAAGGAACTTAATTTTTTTGCATTTATTTATTGATTTATTTATAGTTAATGAACTCAATGTTCGTATTAATAGTGTAAATGTATTTCTGTCTAAACCTAAAGCGATTTTGATACAATTTGATACAGGTGACAAGCTGTATCCCAGTGCTTAAATAGCTCAGCGGCACGTCTTTGCCAGTTGCGTGTTAACTACCCACGGCCTAAGCTTACCATCGGACAGTTATAAATTTCCAAATTGACCCTGCTGGGAATCGACTTTGACTTTAACTTTGACTATAAGACAACAGCGCTCACCACTGCTCCCGGGAGATCCTCAACTATTTTGAATTCACAAAATAAAAAATATCTATACCTAATCCATCTCTAAGACTAAATCTTGCTGGCTTAATAGGTACCTACCTTCAATAGTTATGAATATACATCCATAATACTTTCTATTAACGGATACTTACATAAATTAAGGGTCTTTCTAATATCCTTAATACTTCCAAGGGACATCAGATCGTGACGTTATAGCAATTCGCTTGATGAGTTTGAGATTAAGGGTCAAATCACACCAACGACCATAGCCATAGTAAACTAACCTCTTGTTTAATTTGGTAACTCATAAGTCTGTTGGTAGTATATTTTATACTACTCGTATATTAGTTTCATTCATTTTTGCTTTCTGTGTGATACTAATATTATAAAGGCAAATGTTTGTCTGGGTGTCTGTTTGTTACTCTTTCACGCAAAAACTACTGGATGGATTTTAGAATGGAGGTAGATTATACCCTGGCCTAACACATAGGCTCGTTTTTATCCCGGAAAATTAAAGAGTTCCGGCGGGAACCAAAAAACCTCAATTCACGCGGACGCAGTTCAATCTACTGCAAAAATAACAATTTAGAGCAAAAATACATCAACATATTAACATCTGCACGAAAAATCCACGCCGGAAAAGTTACTTAAATCGCTATTGAGTGCACTTCTTAACAAGTTACTTAAGAGATCGGAAACAGTACGTGCAATATGAGGGATATTGTTCGGAATCATACTACACTTATTCCGGCGTTAGTCAAGGCAGCAACTTGGGCCCATTGGAGTTTTTAATTTTAATCAATGATTTGCCAAATGAAATCACTACTACTAATTGCTTGTTATTTGCTGATGACTTGAAACTATTTTTAAGTGTTGAAGACAACTCTGACGCTCAAATACTTCAGGTAGATATTGATAATGTGTTGCAGTGGTGTTGGAAGAATAAGTTATTCTTTAATGCTAAAAAGTGCGCAGTGATCACTTTTAGTCGGAAGACGGCACCACTCATTATAAATTATCACCTGGGTGGATCTAACCTATCGCGAGTGGCTGCGGTTAGGGATTTGGGCATAAATTTATCAGAAGACCTAACATTTCGCAATCACATCAAAGATATTTGTGCTAAAGCTTATAAAACTCTTGGATTTCTACTTAGGCAAGCGCAGCGTTTAAAATCAATTACTGCAATAAAGCTTTTATATAACGCTTTCGTACGAAGCAAGCTTGAAAGTAACGCTATCATATGGAATCCGCATGAATTCAAATATATAGATATGGTTGAGAAAATTCAGAAAAAGTTTATTCGCTGGCTGTATATGAAACAGTACGGGTATTTCGTGGGATATCCAACAATATATACAAGTTTGTTTCTCCTTGGTATGACTGGCTATGAAACCTTGGAACTACGGCGCCATGTGTCCTTAATCTCATACATAATCAGTCTGATCCAAGGAGAAAAATGCAATTCCGATATTCATTACACGGGTGCCATTCGCTTACACGTACCGGATGGATATGCGATTGCTCGTCGGCGCACTTTGTTTGCGCTACCATATTACCGGACAGAGCTGGCTAAACATACGTCAGTGGCTCGTGCACTGCGCTTGCTCAATGACTTGGCTAGTAAAAATCCCGGACTTGACGTTTTAATTTCATTGACCCAGCTCACGAAAATAATAAAGTTGTTATTAGAGAATAGGTAGTTTTAATTTCATTTATGTTGTATATTTTTGTTATTGTTTGTTTATTTAATTTAAATTTAATTAATGTGTTTTTATTGTTTTTCTATTTTTAGTGTTTTTGTTTGGCATGTATGTGTAATTTTAGTAATGTATGTAATTGTAGTATGTAATACCTATTGTAGCCTGATAAGACGTATTGGGAAACTGTAAAGTCCTATCGACTATGTCGTATCAATAAATAAATAAATAAATAAATTTATATTGTATGTTTTTGTTATTATTTGTTTATTTAATTTAAATTTAATTAATGTGTTTTTATTGTTTTTCTATTTTTAGTGTTTCTGTTGGCCTTGCCTGATAAGACGTATTGGGAAACTGTAAAGTCCTATCGGCTATGTCCTATCAATAAATAAATAAATAAAAATAAATAAGTGTTTTCTGCGGACTTTTCGGCCGGACAAAATCTTTGGGTATGTAGTGAGTTTTCACCTTAATTTTCAACACCGCTGCCATGATACAAATTACAGAAAAGTTCTAAATATTACGCATCAAATCGCGATTAAACATCACGCCTGCCATACAGTGATTAGTTTGTATCGACCCTAAAAGGATAACTTATAGTATGAGCAGACCCTTATAATCGCTGTGCTCTTTAGAAATTCGGAGATAAAGTAGAAAGTAAAGTCATTTCCTCCGAAGGACCGATACGAGTTGGACGGAAATAGGAACCACCCTTTTATCGGGCCAATCAAGATCGCCAAAGAAACGAGATTTGTACCTACCCCTGAAACCGTCCAGTAGACCTTTCATGATGTACACTGTAACTTTTAAGTTTGTTTATTCATATCCATACCAATATTATAAATGCGAAAGTCTGTATGTCTGCTACGCTTTAACGGCTTATCTTTTTAACCGATTTTGATTGATAAATGATATATAATTTATTTATTTCACGTAGGCCAACTTTTGTCATTTATGAAACGTCAAGACACTACCACCAGTTCAGAAAACTGATTCTACTGACAAGAGCCTTAACGAAACTTAGCAGTAGCTTAAAAAGAAAAGTGTTACAACAGTGTTACAATATGTTGAAACAATACACAACACATACCTTAAGTTACAAATTTTACACTGACTTGTGGACTACTGGATTAAATTTAGATTTTGAATCCAGTTCCAACGAGACTTAACGGGTCTTTAAAAATAAAACAATTCCACGTGGATTAAGTTAAATGTATCATCTAGCTCTGAATAAAGTAAAGAAATTAAAATAAAAGAAACTGATGGTAAAATAAATAAAACTCACCAGCTTTAGTCTTGTATTAAGAAATGATGAACAAAAATGTACTTGTTCTCATGTGTAAAATTAATTTATTTCATTTAAAAATATAATTTCATATAATTTTGTCTTAGCTTGATAATATAATCAAGTTTATAAAGAAAATTTAAATAAATGTTTGCGTTATTTTAAACGCTGTTATAGCTCTGATCAATAAATAATATAAAGCGCGACAGCAGCTTTATGTGAGAACAGAGTTCTCGAATATGATGGAGTTAACCTGAAGTAATGTATTGGCGCTACTCATCGTGACATTGAAGGTATTGATCTACGTGACCGACAAACGCGACAACGCGTCTCGATACTACGCGACAGTATCAAATAGTATCTGACCCTTCACGTGGCATTCGTTGTCATGTAGATAAGTTTGTCTTTTTCTTTGGAGTAAAGTATAGGTAAGTACAGTAATTCTCTGAAAGTATCCACACTAATACTATAAATCCGAAAGCGTGTCTGTTTGTCTGTCTGCTAAGCTTTAACGGCCCTTCTTTTCTACTGATTTTGAAGAAATTTGGTAAAGACATAGGTTGCATTCCGAGAAAGGACATAAGATTTTTTATATGGTTCCGGTAATATAAAGTTTTCCCGCGGGAAAAAAACTTAATCAATGCAAAGTCGTGGGCATCATCTAACAAATATTAAGGATCGATCTTGCAACTACATTGCAGCTACATGCTTTCAATGTGATGTCCTATCATGCGCTGCTGCCGTCCCGCGTTGTATTTAACCAAGACTTCACGATACACGAGAATTCACACAATTCGTTTATCAATAAAGGTTCTTGTTGAAAAAGAAAATCAATCCAAAATACTCTACCCAAAGAACAAACAATTCAGCCTTAATGGAAACCAATCGTAGGTATTTGCTTATATCGGATCTCAAAATATTTCTTTATGAAACAGGGCTCAAACCTTTTTTTGACCTTTTTTAACTTTGAGCACAATAGTCTAGCTTTTATGTGCACATATATTTCGACATGAAAATGAGATTCTAACATGCTCACTATTTAAATAAATACTATTAAGTACTTCCCTACATAAGTATACTTTTATCCTTTACAAGTTTTTGCCTGCGAATGCACCCGGTAGTTAGTGATGACGTAACCTGAGAAGTGGGCTATCCTGCTATGCGTATGGCAGATATTTTAAACACATATCTCCCAACGGTTTTTATACGGCATTGAACTGGAAAATGCTGAATTGCTTGGCGGCACGTCTTCCTACCAGGTCAGACCAGGGAAAATTCAGAAATGACCCCGGACATCCCGACAGTAAGAGTACAGCGCTAACTTTTCTTTCATTAGGTACTTACGTCTTACATTTTTGAAGTGAAAATTTCTTTAGGTGCGTTGAGCACTTCTTGGTAGGGGGTGAAAATGTGGAAACGCGTGACCGACACCGTGACTGACACCTCGCGTTGTTACGAAGACAAAAGGTCTTAAATATAAATATAGTACACTTTAGTGTAATAAGTATAATCTGCGATCAGTCCAAGGACTATAAGCAAATGACTTGTAAGAGTAAACTGTCGCTTAGAGCTGATCCTCATATAGGAGTCAGGACTCGTTAGTCATATTTTAAGCCAGGTCGAATATGCGTTTTCTTTTTAGGCGTCTTAGGCAATCCTCGACCAAGAGCCTGTTCGCGAGCGTACCGACCCTGCTCGAAGACGGCCGCATCAGGGTGGCAATGATGAACGCCCTGAGCTAGAGACATGAGTTCATGAGGTTGGGTGCAAATGGCTCAGGGCGCGTCCCTGGGCCAATTACACCATGGGAGACGCGCAAGGAAGGCTCCGGTGCAAGTTAAGAGTTCCCGGAGCCTTTCATCATGCGCTGAGGATGGTCACGGGGGGATTTTAGTGGGTACAATCCCACATAACCCGGTCTCCCCCCTAGGAAATCGGGTATCTTAGGAATGTTTCCCCCCGTCAACAAAAAAAACCAAAGGAGCCGTTCCTTATAGCGTTTCGCTAACCCCCGGACTTCCTCCTTTATTGCTTGTATTTGCAGGTTTTGGTGAAGTTCTTCATTTGTCATAAACCATGGAGTGTTAGCAATTATTGAATGTAGGATAATATTATTTAGGTACATACATGAAATAGACAGAAAAGTATCGGTAATCGAGTAAAAATTAAACCTTTAACTTGGTCATTTTTAGCGATGAGTTACAGTATTAAAGAAGGGCTTAGTCTCTAATATATTATGAGCTTAGCGCGAGTACATCGATCTAGATAGCGGTTGATCGCTTTGATGGATGAAGCGTGTATTGCTCCCAAGTTGAAGCTTCATTTTAAGATTTATATTGCTTTTGAAAAAGAAAAACTGCAAATTTTGAATAAAATATCTTTCAATATTTTTACCACAAAATTTTTATGTATAAGCATAATATTTAACAAAAACATTTATGAATATAAAAAATCATTGCTATGAGCAAAATGTGAGACTGCATTCATCTAAATGACTCCAATGAAATCAATATATTATTTTGATTAGCAGCATCTCAAATGATTTTAGATAATGATAATATTATTATCTTACTAATATTATAAATGGGAAAGTTTGGATGGATGTATAGATGTTTGTTATTCAAATTTGTTGAAATTTGGCACAGAGATAGATTGAAGTCTAGAATAGCACTGCTACTTTTTATCCCGGAAAATTAAGGAGTTCCCGTCGGAAACAAGAAACCTCGATCCACGCCGATGAAGTCGCAGGCATTACCTAATATATATCACTTGTAGATCTCTAGTAATGTAATCATTTTATTGTAATGTATAATTTAATAATTGACATACTTAATTAATATAAGTAATATTTAAACAATCCTTTGACTTGCTCATATCACGCAGGGGAGGGGGCAAGGGGGCAAGTCGTTCCAGCATTTAGAGCCGCAAATTTAAAGCTACCACGAAATGCTGCTATTGAATGTTGAGAAGTTCTCAAGTTCCAAATATCTCTGAAGTATTTCTATATTGGAGTTGCTGGCTGTGCCCCACAGCTCCATACCATACGTCCATACTGGTTTTAGACAAGCCTTTTTTTTAGCCTTATATACTAGTACTTTGTTATGGATTGATAGTCTTGAGTATCTATAATAAGAACTAGACAAATCTTTTTCCTGGACATCTGTTCTTGTCACGCTAGTGTGTGCAGCTCTATATAGGTAAAGCTGCATAAGAGCGTAAACATAATACGCACAGGACCAAAAAGAAACGTCAGAGCGAAACGCCCACATTGTATGTAGACGCGTTTCTTCGTATCGGGGTGTCTTTATACTGTGCTGCTCTAAATTGTAAAAGTGCGCGAGCGGACTTTTTATCCGCCAATTGCCAAACCATTTATTTAACCGTAGTGCGTTTACGCTTTAAAGATTACCCACGATTTTCACTTATTTATTTATTTTCATATTACCCAAAAAGTTACACTTGAATAATTTTTTTATGCAATTACAATTTTAAAAGTGCTTTTTAATTGTCTCTCAATCTTCAACCGCTGGTTCGAAATGCCATTCTGACCGAAAAAAGGCAGCATGCATGTGGCGGTGGTTGGTCTTTTAATTTTTTTTATTATCCACTACAAGTTAGCCCTTGACTGCGATCTCACCTGATGGTAAGTGATGATGCAGCCTAAGATAGCCTAGCGGGCTAACCTATTAGGGGCATGGCAGTTAGGTATATTAAACCCATACCCCTATTCGGTTTCTACACGGCATCCTACCGGAACGCTAAAGCGCTTGGCGGCACGTCTTCGCCGGTAGGGTGGTAACTAGCCACGGCGGAAGCCCCCCACAAGGTCAGACCAGGGAAAATTCTGAAATTATAAATTCCCAAATTGACCCTGCCGAGAATCGAACCCGGGACCTGCGCTCGTTAAGACAACAGCGCTACACACTGCGCCACGGAGGTCGTTGAAATTATTAAGATACCTATTTAACTGCAGCATAGCTAGCTGGAGCCAGTCAAATCAAAGTTCACGTTCTTTTTTCATTTACGTCGTAATCTTCAACAGTATAATTAGGTTACATACAATATTTATTACAAATCTACATGATTTCTATAAAAAGTCATGATGTTTGATGTTTCATTTTCGCTGAATAAACTTATCAGTCGGTACGTACTATATTGATTTTCATTGATAAGGACGCTGTATAAATTCGGTATTCACAAGATTTGTTGAATAGAGTATTTTCCTTTTATGGATATATTCGACTTTTTACGGACTATGACATTTTTGTGCATTCATAACGATACACAAGCGTTCATCATCATCGTGTGTCTCTCTCGAAGCAAATTTTGGCGATCGTCACGCGAAAAGTTTGACTACCTCCCTGGCGCTGGTGACTTAATGTGGGAAGTCCCAGATTCGATCCCCGGCAGGCTTAATTTGGGAATACATAATTTTAGAATTTTCTCTGGTCTGGTCTGGTAGGAGGCTTCCGCCGTGGCTAGTTACCACTCTACTGGCAAAAACGTACCACCAAGCGATTTATTTTTCCGGTGCGATGCCGTTTAGAAACCGATTAGGGGTATGGGCTAATATAACTGCCATACCCCTAAAAAGGTTAGCCCGCTAACATCTTAGGCTGCATCATCAGTTACCATCATGTGAGACTGGTAGGACTGCAGTCAAGAGCTGGCATGTAGAGGATAAAAAAGCTTCTTTATTCATATTCATATCTTTTAATTTTGGGTAACTAAGCCCTACAGTATCAATTGACCTATCAATCAATCATCTCAACCAGTCTCTTCTCCAGTCAACCAGAATGGGATCGGCTTTGGGCTCAATCCACCACGCTGTCTGAATGAGAATTGGCAGTTATAGTTTTAACCACTAAACTATAGCCTTATTGCAGCTATTTGTTTATCCTTAACGTATTTAGTTGGTCAATTATTAATGTCGCTAGCTGTAGCTAATGTATATGGAAATCTACTTGCATGATATCAAGTAAGAGTTTAATATAATTGCAGACGCAAACCACATACGCTGGCTGAATACAGGGAAATTTTAATGAAAAAGAATTGTAAAGACTTCCCCCTCGATTTGAATGTTTCTATTCAAAATTCCACACGTATGTACTTTCAGCGTTATGAAAAAATAGAAAGTGTTCTAGCGTTATAGGGTTTTAATGAAAGTGAAGCCAGTATTTTGACGACTACCTATACGTAGCATTTACTCACATCAAAAGAACCAAACAGTTTTCAACTTTGACGATACCAATGGGATAGCTTGGGAATTAGCAACTAGACGATAGTTTTAAATAACTTTCACATTCTGAGAATAGACTCGTCAATTGTGTGATGATTATTTCTAATTTCCAAGAAACTCCAAGGAGGTTGTATTATGTGAATTAATTAATTAAATATTATTAAATTTCTGTTTTGTCTGTTATGTACGTTTTGCATGTTAAAATTTATTGTACACAAGTCTTATTAGTACTCTGACAGCCACGCAGTTATCTTACTTTCTGGAATCGAATAGACTACGGATTAGATTCTTATTATAGTGCCTCGCTAAATAACTTTCAAAATTTTTCTTTAGTCTAAGCACACTTAGACTAAAGAAAAATTTTGATTTTACATCAATGCACTCGTATGAATACTATGGATATATCCATAGTCCATCGGCCCAATCTCAGCCCGCCCGAGCACTCAGACAGATTGAAGCCTGTTGAGTAACAATCGGAAACTCTCAAGATTTTCCAATATTTTTCGCCCCACAGTCTATTGTAATGATTAAGGTCTGAGTTTTAAAGCGTACTGACTTTTCAGTAAGTCTGTCGATTTTGTATGCAAGCAATTTTCATAAGAAGCGAGTAATTTATAAAAAAGTAGTGAGTTCCCATGTACAGTGTCTGTAACTTACGCTATAGAAGCGAAGCTATATTCTGTCTCGCTCAAGAAGGACGAAAAAACACTTCGGGCTCGACGGGACAAAACGCCAAAACCTAGGACGTAACTCTACCAACGTTGATATTATGTCAGCCAGTTTTGTGCTTAAATAACTATTAAAGTCAAAGTCAAAATATGTTTTATCAAAATCGTTACCTACACCATAATATTATATTAATGCCCAGACCGGAAACAAAGCTAATTACAGCTGCTTTTATCAATAAGATTTAAAGGACGAGGCGCCAGACGAGGCCAAACCCCTGGACAGGCATAACGCCATCTCGTTACGTACCTATTGTTTTTTTTATAAGTATAGTGAAGCAATTTCCCAGTAAGTAGACGAAAAATATAATAATAATAATTATTCCTTTTTTTAATCAGAGAAAGCGCTATTACCTCCATACTGCATAATACACCGGTAAATGCTCTAGTAAATAATTTAGGTAAGTCCACCCGTGCGAAGCCGTGGCGGATCACTATAATAATAAAAATTGCTTCCTTAAACATTTCTCTGCTATATGATGCCCGGGACTCCACAGATCGTCCAAGTAGTTTTAGGTTTTAGACATTCAAAAAGTAGCCTATATCCTTCCCCAGGATATCAAACTGCCTGGCGCAGTGGTGAGTCCTGTTGTCTTGTAAGTGATAAGGCCCGGGTTCGATACCCGGCAGGGTCAATTTGGGAAATTATAATTTCTGAAATTTCTCTGTTTTGGTCTGGTCGGAGATTTCGGCCGTGGATAGTTACTTCCCTACCGGCAAAAACTTGCCAAGTGACACACTTTCGCATTTATAATATTATATTAAAGTATGGATTATTATCATTATCATTATGCAGCATTAAATTTAGGCCCACATTAAAATGAAGTCATTGGATAATGTACCTACATGACATTACCAGGCTCACGTTATTGTAGTACAAACATGAATTATTTCCCTATTCCCCTATTAATTGTGTACGATATTTGGATTTTTTTTAAACCGACCGACTTATTTTAATTTTTACAGATTTTTATTCGAAATACTGCGTCCAAAAGTTTTCAAAAGTAGTCTTATTGCAAAAAAACAAAGAGAAAGCGTGTTGCTATTCGTATTTTTGACACAAAATGCGCAAACCAGCTGCCTGATGAAGTCTGGACCTCAGAGAACTATTCAGTCAAATTAATTTTAATATCTGGAATACCTATACTAATATTATGAATGCATAAATGTTCTGTCTGTCCATCTGTCTGTCTGTCTGTCTATCTGTCTGCTACGCTTTCAGGGCCCATCGGCTCAACCAACCAATTTTGATGAAAGGACATTGTTTAGTCCCCATACAAAGTTCGCCTAAGAACCAACCGTTATAAAATATTGATTACTGGGTTCAAATTAATACCTTTTTATACTTGAGAGCAGATTAAAACTACGGACACTTGCTAAAATTACTAATTACCAAAAATATTTTCAATTTTGAGGTTATTTCAGCTATCACGATCAATCTGCTTGAACAAATAAATATCATCTTTATCCATTTGTAATAGAACTGTAAACAGTATGAAGATAAGACAAGATTCGCCGTAGTTCATCAAAAACATTACAGATGGCGGTATTAATAAGGATGCAGGTATCGTCATAGTTCATCGAGTACTTCACAGATGGCATTAAAATTTTTGAAATAATTGTACTTTCAATAGATGGCGTACCGAGACTCAGAATACTAGCGCACTCAGCACTTTAAGCAGCTTTTATCTTGTTTCTTACGATACGGATCTAGCGCTCAAGCGGTTGTATTTTATATTACTTTAACCTGTAAGTTATTGATCTATGGTTAATAATTCAGAAACGGAAACGTATAGTAATCAATTTAATACCCATTTATTATTTTTTTAATTAATTTGAAGTGTCCACTAAATTCTAATATTTGGAATAAAGGCTATAAAATAACCTAAGAATTACTGTATATTTCAAACGTATGTTGATTCTTAGGCGAATTTGGTCAATGTCCTTGTCCTCGGGGAAGGATATATATAGGCAACTTTTTATCCCGGAAAATTAATGAGTTCCGGCGGGAATCGAAAAACCTTATTCCACACGGACGAAGTCGCGGACATCAACCAAGTAGATAATATTTGAATAGTAATTATTTTATACGTAAGGTAAATCGCAACTTGGGTTTTATTAGGTCACGTTATGGCGACGGCCATTACATGGCGAGGCGACATGGAATGGGCGTGCATCTTCAAACTTATTGCTGGTAATGTATGAAGGGGAGTTGTGTAGAACACTGGGCGACTCACATGGCTTCTCCTATACTTTATTGTTTTAATACAAACTGTCTTGTTGGTCTACCAGACTATGACGACGTCCCTGGCATAGTGGTAAGCGCTGTGGTTTTATAAGTCGAAGAAGGTCCCGGGTGCGATCCTTGGAATCTCAATTTCTAAGCTATCTCTGGTCTGATCTGGTGGGAGGCTCCAGCTGTAGCTATTTCAACTAACTTTCAAAGACGTGCCGCCAAGCATTTATGCGTACTTACTGGTATGATGTCCCATAGAAAACATTCATGGGTATGTGTTTAATATGACTCCACCATTCGTCCGTCCATCCACCACCATCCATCCCCATTTTAGACTGCATCATCACTCTGTATCATAACTTAGGTACCTTTATTATTAAATCGCAGTCAAGGGCCCATTTGTAGTGGAATTAATAAACAAAAAATAACTGAATTCACAAAAATTCTTGAACATACTTCATTTATTAATTTTATACATTCTTGAACAATTTATTACATATTTTAATCAAAGTAATTACTACAACTATTTAATTTTAAGCAACAGTTATAATAATTCCCATTAAAATATAACATTCATGTACAATAATTGAAAATTCACAAAAGCTGTTCTCTACTCAAATAAAAGTTAATTTTGCCTCCGAAGCTGTCTCGAGATGAAATTAACTTTTATTTACACTAGAATTTCGAAAGACGTCAAGTTCGTAACAGCTGGACTTATTTAAACATTATAGCGTTATACTCGTAAGACGATTTTGAGTTTGCGTGTAAAAGGACGATAAGACAGATCAAACAGCCACCCACTTCGGGTGGAAGCTATGCTTTTACTGATATAACACTTGACTTGAATGAAATTCTAAATTGGTTTACCTAAAGTATCACTACATAGAATAAAACAAAGTCGCTTCCCGCTGTCCGTCCCTACGTATGCTCAGATCTTTAAAACTACGCAGCGGATTTTGATGCGGTTTATTTTAAATAGATAGTGATTTAAGAGGAAGGTCTATATGCATAATATATTAGAGAAGGACTGATAATTTTAGAGGTTTCTAATGTGATGTCGTGAATAAACACCTTTTTTTTGCGCTTACATTGCAAACGCTGGCTGAACCCCACAAGATAGATCAAAATATTGTACGCCTTATAAAAGTCTTCAAAAAAGTCCACGATAGTATATGTCTATCTCTTAGGGATAACCCACAATAACCACTTTTTATCCTTTACGTTTTACGAGAAATAGTGACTTATTTACGAAGCGATTTTAAACAATACAGTTTTCATCCTTATCCAATTAAGTACCTTAAATCCATTGTGCATTTAATATTGATCAAACCTTTACAGCATGTAATTTAAATGAATATTTTCGAATATATTATAGATTTAAAATGCAGGGACATAGCGGTTGCGATAAAGAGATTCTGTAGTATATTTAGTATCAGCATTGCACCCGCGCGAAGCCGGGGTGGGTCGCTAGTATTCTTATAATTAAAACGGTGCTGTTATTGCCCCTGGCAAAGGTAACCTTATAAAAAGGGTACTTCAAAAAATTCCATGTGAACAATTGGTTTAAGATTTTCATATTATATAGCCCAAAAATGGTTTAGGATTATTAATATCTAGCTTGCCCAATTTGAAACGAATGTAAGTTCTTGATTGGCTGGGCAGCGCCTACTGCTTGAGTGAATAATGAGTGAGTGAGTCTAATGCTCAAGTACTGGAGGCGCATTTTGACATTTAACTTAAGGTATTGTTCTGTGTGGCACAATGCTGTGAATAAATGTTTTTTCTTTCTTTCTTTCAAAAAGAGTAGCCGAACGATACCTTAAGGCTTGGTTTTCTTATGAGTCTTTAGCTTAACTAATGGCCAACATTTGAAATATTTCAAACAGGTAACTATTGCATTATTTTGTCCACCTATATCCTTTGGTAGTTAACCATGATGTCAAAACCATATTTTGACAGTGATGCAGTGATTTGATAACGTAGTGTAGTTGTATAACGTAAAGTCTGGATGGATGGATGGATGGATGTTTGTTACTCAATTGCGCTATTATCGCTGAGAGGATCTGGATGAAATTTGGCACAGAGATGGATTATAGCCTGGAATAACACTAAAGGGTATTTTCTATCCCGAAAAATTAAAGAGTTCCCGCAGAAACCTAAACACGTCGATCAACGCGGACGAAGTCGCGGTCTTCCTTATCTTGCCAAGGATAATCATGGGATAGTATTGTTTGCTGATGATACATCACTTTTTTTTTAAATAAATCGTTACGAAACAAGTCTTGACAAATTAAACAATTCTCTCACTAAAGTGGTACAGAGGTTTGAAGCTTATAACTTACTCCTCAATGGAAAAAAGGCAAAGTATATCAAATTTACATTACCTAATGTCAAACTGGTATAAAATCTCTGTACAACTTGATCATGAGGAATTAGATTTAGTAGATGCCGCTGTTTTTCTCGGAATAACGTTAGATGCTTAACTCCAATGGGGCCATCACATAGGTGACTTATCGAACAGGCCTTAGTTCTGCGGCATACGCGGTTAAAAAGATTCGCCAGTTGACAGATATAGGCGCGATTAGTTTATTTTGGTTACTTTCACAGCATTATGTCATATGGTATATTATTATGGGGTAATGCTGCTGATATTAATTCTGTTTTTGTGCTGCAGAAGAGGGCTGTTCGAGCCATATATAATATAGGACCAAAAGAGTCACTAAGAGATACATTTTAAGAAATCAATAATATGACAGTGTACAATATATATTTGAAAATTTAGTATACGTGCATAAACACATTAATAAATTCAAAAAGAAAATTGATTATCATAATGTTAATACTAGAAATAAGAATACACTTGTAATGCCTGCTTCTAGGTTTAGTAAAATTATCAATTCATTTGTTGGAAACAGTGTCCGCTTTAACAATAAGCTCCCAGAAGACAATATGTT
The DNA here is from genome assembly GCA_964035005.1 of Erebia palarica. Lineage (NCBI taxonomy): Eukaryota > Metazoa > Arthropoda > Insecta > Lepidoptera > Nymphalidae > Erebia > Erebia palarica. Next base: position 20,148,159 of record OZ035989.1, read on the forward strand.
GAAGATGTCTCTGAATAAGTTCAAAGTTAATGTAAAATTTAAACTCATTGAAAAATCTTATTACCATATTTAAAGGATTACTTAAACGACAAGGAAGCTTGGCAATAATTTGCTCTAATGGTTATGATATTTCCTTAGTTATGACGATTTGTGAGATGGTGATAATAAAAAAAACCCGGCTGAGTTTGTTGTGGGCTCTTCTCAGACCAGGGCGCGTTTGGAACCCTCGTAGCTTTAGTTTTAAGATACCGTAACCGATTATTACCATCATGTTTTATAAGTAAGTAATTTTTAAATTTAATAAGTGTACCTATATTGAATAAATGATTTGATTGATTGAAGTCGCGGGCATCTGCCGGTGTAAAATAAATGTGATAATAATATTGTGTAAAATTTAAAACTGTATTTTAATACAGCACTGTGGCAAGTACCTAATTGCCTATAAAATTTAAGGGTCACAAAACACTCCATTAAGCAGCCGATTCAAAAGATGTAGTGCTAAAAATAATTGAACATTACCATAATCCTTACTTGGTCCTGGCGTTATTTAATGGCCGTGGAAAATTCATTTTATGCAAATCGAGGCAATGCCTTCTTGTTATGATTAATAATGTCCGAAAAACTTGACGCCAGGAACCCCTGGTAATGGAAAATTAAATGGATTGCCATTAAATTCCAAAAAAGTTATAAAAACATTTTGTTAAAACAGGTTGTTGTTTGTCTATTGAAAAAGTAAAAAGTAAAATATACTTTATTGTACACAAAGAAATAAAAAGTATAGGTTTAATTAATGTCTAAGTCAAAAGATTTGTGTTAAAGTTTGGTATAGTGTAAAATCCCACCAACTTATCTGGCCGGTGGCCAAGATTGGAACTAATTTGTATGACTGTTAGTTTTTTTTTTTTTTAACAGCGACGCTGTCACCAGATCAGACAAGTTTGTGGGACTATAAATTTTTTGGACGTCAGTAAAGTATAAAAATTAACAAAATTACCGGAGAGAGAGAGGTTTTTGTGTAGATGTAACTCGTGTATATTTTATGTGTCCTCACGGGACAAAGTCCGAAGTCAAAGCTTGCCCTGAGTCATGGGTCAAATGCGTAGAGGTTTATTAAGATACATTTATTTCAGTATATAAAAAACAGTCGTGAGCGATATTCCTCATAAACATCAATATTTAACACGACTTAACTCACTTTTTGTATCGTAGTATTTCCGACTAGTCTCAAACATGATTAATAATAAATGATTTATTTAAGTATTTCACGGACAACTTTTGTCACATATGATACGTTAAGACTACCACCAGTTTGGAAAACTGAATCTACTGAGAAGAGCCAGCAAGAAACTCAGCAGATGCTCTTCTCTTAATTAAGAAAAATGTTACAATAAGTAAACAATACAACACATACGTTACGTTACAAGTATTACACTGACTTGTGGGTCACTGGATGCGAGGCCGGTTGCTTCCATGCAACTTTGTCATTAAGAAAATCATCGATAGTATAATAACCTCGACTTAACAAATACTGTTTAACACAGTCTTTAAATTTATGAAATGGCAAATCCAGAAATTCATGTCCAGGGTCCTTCGTCTAGCAAGCGACGTGGGCGCGGCAAATCGTATACCGCATGCTGGTCGGATGCAAGAGATAGTGCACGCTCATGTACTCCTCTCAGACTCGGAAGTTAAATAATGTTACTTAATATAATACCGTTTTACCGTTTACAAAACTAAACAGGAAACATGAATAGTCCATACTGTCATACTAATATTATAAATGCGAAAGTGTGTCTGTCAGTCTGCTACGTTTTCACGGCCCATCTGTTCAACCGATTTTGATGAAATTTGGTACAGGTATAGGTTGTATCCCGGGGAAGTACAGAGGACTTTTTATCCCGAAAAATTTATGAGTTCCCGCGGGTATCAATAAAACCTTAATCCACGCGGGGGAAGTTGCGGGCACCATCTAGTACGAAATAATAATTATAAAGGCTGTATTGCATAGAATCGATGCATAGCATAAAGAGTTATATGGTTTTTACGAAGAGATGAAGGTATACAACAAAATACGTTCAACCTATTAACAAATCAAGTGTGCAACCCGTTCGATATCATCGATGCAGACTATAACGAGAAAATGCACTTACGGAGCAAATTAAGATTGATAGTGGTATATTTAAAAACTTATATTATCAAGGCGCAACGTATGAACCATGAAATATGACTCAGGAGTTATATACAACGATACTATTATAAACGAATACGTCAGCATTCTATTAAGATACAAAATTCCTAATTCTAAATTTAGTTTTAACTACTTTAGTTACTGACTGAAAGCTTTTTGAAGTTGTACATACTTCTTTTGGCACGTTAGGGAACAATTTTCAGAGTTAATTTTTACGATGCGCTCGCACAACAACACCCAAATTCGACACCCTGAAGTTAGTCATAAGTCTTGCGTAATAACTTATAAATCTTGCAGAAAAAGGCCTACCAACAAAATAAAAATAAATACATTTACTGTAATATGTTAGGTGAGAACTGATAAAATATCTTGCGTGCATACATAAGTACACACACACTTTTTTTTAAATATACATAATTATATAGCGAGCAAACGAGCCTGATGTTAAATGATTACCGCTGCCCTTGAACATTTGCAGCACCAGAGGAACCGCCAATGTTGTCGGCTTTTGAGATATTTCTTTATCCGACCTTTGAAGAGAGATATTATTATCATGATAACACACTGAAGATGGAAGCTGGTTCCATAACTTGCAGGTACGTGGCAGAAATGATCTGGAATAATATATGCTTAGCTTTTCTTTGAAATAAAATTCATATTTAAGAATTTGCATAATATTATATTATGCATGGCCAAGTGCACTTTCAAAGCAAAGCAAGATTAATGGCGGTTAACATTTACATTACCATGTTATTTACTATCAAGCACTATACTCATAATTATTATCCTTATTATTATTATAAATCTTTATTTTTTAGGTATTAGAAAAGCTAAATACCTATTTTTAGTAATCAACATTCTTCTCACTTTTTATACCTTCTGAAAAAGATAAAGAAATTTATATACTAGCTGTGCCACACAATTCTTTCTCATGAGGGTCAAATGCCTCAAACCGGTGGTAGAGTCTTGATTTATTATTAGTAGCACAAGTTGTCCTACGTGAAATGAATAATATATTTCATTTATAATTTTTCACCGCCTCCACTAAACTATCCAAGTATATATCAAACTATATATCAACTATATATCAAACAACATCAATGAGATAAACTATCCAAGTAACAGAAGCATCGGAACACTTTTTTTGAACACAAAAATAAACTTCGGAACACCACGTAGGGCGTTTTTAATGTTTATTTTTGTGCCACACAACCCGGAAAAAATAATCCTTTCTTTAAACATTGTTGTCAGGATAAAGTTAAATTTATACTAGAGCAAAGCAGAGAATATTAACTATAACTACGCCTATCATCTTACTTATAGGTACTTTTTACCAATTAGTTTGAAACAGAACTTAGCTTGATTGCAGTAAAACTGCATCAATTTGTTTTTATCATTGCCGGTTTTTTTAACATTCTTCGTCCGATAGCGGATGTTGGCCAATAGCAAAAGAGTGTGGTCAAATCAGCTGGGCTACCGGCTAAAACTGACAGCTACAGTATAACGATCACAATCACCTCTGATTGGATAACACTCTTAAATAAACTCATAAATTCATCCAATCACAATAATTGATAGTGTAACAATGATTGATGCAGAAGTTACGCAGTCGCGCTGCTGGTAACATTACGATCGGCACTCAGTAGCTGTCACTTTCCATAAACACACTATGTTTCAATACTAAATGTCGGGGTTTTGGCGAGATCTCAGCCTCTTAAAGATCAAATGTTTAATAACGTATTTTATATTATTTTATGATTTCGTGTTCGACTGTCCTAAAGTGGCAATTTTTCCGTATTCTCTATATATTTTTCCTATACTTTTTTAGTTCCTTTTAACTGCATCCGTTTCAGAGATCTCTGTGTTATATGTAATAGAGAAAATCTAAAAGAAAACTTCAAAAATGTTCTAGGCTCAGTGAACTATGCGTTGCTATATACACAAAAATATATAGGTAAACTTAAATTAAGGTACAAGGCATATGACGTACCAGATGTCCTACAAGGAATAAAGGTTTTATTTGAATTCCTTGGTTACTAAAATAAACATTTAACTTGAACAGTTTACACCATCTTTAATTTTTAGATAAGGGACCATAAAACTCGTAATCAAATTTGAGAGTTTGATGTATCTAGGGACCAAGTTGAATAGGATAAAGGTCACGTGTCATTAATATTAACCCAATAAAATGTATATCGATGTCTCTACAGTACATTATTAAGTCCTTTGAGCATAAAATATTCAATAAAAAAGGCTTAGTTACGACTATATTGAATTACTTCTATATTGGAAATAGATCTATCTTTAAGAAAAGTAAAAAAACTGCGACCTCCATGACCTAAAGTCCTTAGGGCTGTGGTGTCGAAAGTTAGGGTGTGGTGGAGGACACGGGTTCAAGTCCTGGATGGGGACATTTTGAAATGTAGTTTCTATTGAGTCAAGTTTGATGTAGTGGAAGGCTTTGGCCGTATTTATTTATAACCGTATTAGCATCGTCGCCTCAACTCTCAAGCGATAGACGTCCGCTGCTGGACGAAGGTTTCCTGCGCAGTCTTGAGCCGTTTGCTTCGAGCGGCTCTCAGCTATTTATCCCCTTGAGATCGTCTGTCCACCTGGGAAATATATATTTGTATTAAGTATATTTAAGTATATATTTGTGTGTATTAACCTTTCTCACTGCCAAGGGTCACTGGTAGAGATCTCTTATAGAGATAAGTGCTTCCTTGTCCACTACGTATGTTTTTCTTCTTATTTTATAACATTTTGTTACTAAATAATTAAAAATATAAATAAAAAAAGAAATATCGTCCAACGCTGCGTTGTTATGGACGTGCAAAAATCCTAATACTTAATGCACGTAATCTAACGTCACCTTAACAAGAGTCAAAACTTTAACTTACACTTTTAATTCCGCTCGGCAAGGTCAATTTGGTAATTAATTATTTCTGAATTTTCTCAGATCTGGCCTGGTGGGAGGCTTCGGCAGGGGCTAGCTACTTCCTTACCGGCATTACTTAGCATTCTGGTACGTCACAGTGTGCAAACCGACTTGAGTTTATTATTATAACTGCCACACCCCTAACAGGTTAGCTAACGTATGTGATTTTACTAGCGAATTAATAAAGTTGACTCAAAAGTTGAAGTGAAAAGGATATTCCGAAAACTAGTACCTAAATTTACGTTTAGTTTATGCGAAAGGACCTGGGAACCCACCGCATTATTATCCAAGGAAAATCCCTGCCATTATGTGATTAGTATAACGGGGTCACGACTCACAGCAATGTGGAATACGACGCAGAGAGAGAGAAAGTAAGTTTACTTGACTATTTAAAGGTACTCGTTCAATTCAAAAATTATTATTACCATTTCAAATAAATAATTGATAAATCTTACTTAACACTGTTGTACTTACTGTTCGAACTGTTCTTATAAAACTTTATATTAAACTTAAACTCATTGAAAGATGTTTATTCTATTATAAGTTCCTATCTGTTTTAAAAATATTAGATGTATTTAATAAAATAGATAATATAAAAACTATAAACTTAATATGAGTTATATTTAAATCTTAAATAAAAACTTTTCTTTTGTTCGTCATTCTTACTCAAACAGGAATATTTAAAATAAGTAAATCATCATTTTGTCATCCCTAACGCAGACTACGGTCTATTTGGGCTGAATATTACAAACGCCAGCCTGTGTTTTTAGTCTATTGCTTAGGTCTGCAAAATTGTGGTATAGTTAATTTTAGTTTTATTTAGAGGCACTAAATAAAATAAATAAATCTATCGACACCATATTTTTATTTTCAATTCGCATTATTTATGCTCATAGCAATCAGTTAATGTGGATTTAAGTATAATAGTGAATTAACTTTACATCGTGGTTATCTAAAAATAGTATTATTATCCACATTAAACTGCAGGGGTTTCAAATGTATTAAGTCTGATACGTATATTAATATACTAGCGGTCCGCCCCGGCTTCGCATGGGTAGCACTAATCATCATAATAGTCCATACCCAATAATAGCCAGTCGGCACTGGGCAGCACATTACATTAGCACTGCGATATCGATAACGCGCCCCGCCGCCCCTATTTCTATTGCGCGTTACTTTATTTCTATGATATCTTCTAAGATATTCATCTGAATTAAATGGTGTAGAGGGCGACTTCGGTCTATATTAAATACTTGAGATGACCAATCATTTTATTTTGATAAGGATTAATACAATTTCATAAAAACACCTTCGAAAGTAAAGCTTTGTTTTAGACCAAATTTTAAAATCATAAAATTGGTTATTGTGAGACAACCTTAAAAGATAGACATAATATGCTTTTTTTTAGAACTTTTTGAGAGGAACAATTCCATCATACATTGTTTTCGTGTAACTTTTACTATTTACGCAGCGCACGCCACGAAAGCTCTCAGATCTGACGATTTTTCTGACTTCATACACATTATTGCAATTTTCGTAGGGATCTATTTATTATCTATTTTTTTTGAAAATTAAGAATAGCCTATGTTACTCGCTGATAAAATAGCTTTCTAAAAGTGAAAGAATTTTTAAAGTCCATTACAAACAAACAAACAAATCTTTCCATCTTATAATATTAGTTTAGATTATCATGCGTTCGAACAGCGTGATTCGTGCGATTGCAACTCGTGAGAAAACTCCATTACAATTTTCGCCGTTCGTTCATTGAATGAAGTTGCCGCGGGAAATGTGAAGAACATTTTAGTGAATTCTCCGGCGAACCGAATGTACTGACACAATGAAACTAACGCGACTGTTAGGACCGAATTGACCGGCTTCGGGGAAATTCATTAACCGAGCTATGGAATCCCACACTGCAGGTATTACTTTTCTATTTTTACACAACCACTGAAGGGTTATTATTAAGTACTAGCCCGCGACTTCGTCTTCGTGGAGTAAGGTTTTTGAAGGGAAAACTTCTTTAGCCGCGTTGAGGCACTTTTTAGTAGGAGGTAAACTTGCGAATTCGCGTCACCGATACGGCGTTTTTAAGAAGACTAACTGTCTTAAATATAAATATACTACATTCGTAATTAGCCTATAATGCCGTACTTTTATGGTTTATATTTTAACTAGACCATAAAAAGTAGCCTATTTCCTTCCACAGGATATAACCTTTCCATATACCAAATTTCAGTTGTTGTCATCAAAATCGGTTGAACAAATGGGCCGTGACAGCGTAGCAGACACACACACACCTTTCGCATTTATAATATTAGTATAGATATTATGTTTTTTTTTAAATTATTTTAAATATTCGTTTTGACTTCTATCGACAGTAGCTATGACTGCTATTTTTTTTTAATTCCCATGGGAATTTATTTTCCGCGATAAAAGCCCATGTCTCTCTTTAGGTCCTCAACTACACGCATGCGAAAAATCACGTCGACCCGTAGCCCTGTTGTAGCGTGATTGAAGGACAAACCTTCTTGAAACCAAATGAATTCTTTCAACAACTCCATGATAATGATTGCCTATAGTGGGTGTTTCATGGAGATTTCATTCTGATGTACTGCGGCTATCAAGTCTCGGTTAATTGGCAGGCAAGCTCATCTCGCCGGACGTTGATATATTTGACAGCGCAGCGAAATTTTAAAGCAAAAAATTATATTTATTACTTAAACAAAAACTACAAACCAGCAGACTTTATTGATCTAGCAAAGAGCCAAGCGATACATCTCTCTCTCTCTCTCTCTCTCTTATAAAGTCCTAATTCTCATTTTTAAGGATTGTTCCCCATTGCGCTGACCGTTCACACGGTAAGTTAATGGGGTCTTACTTGAAGACCCCATTAATTTACCGTGTAAACGACTGATTTAGACTATTAAAAGACCATCTACAACATAGTACATTTATTAGAAAAACACATAGTAACACATAACATGTTCGTCCTACAGAGGTTATATTAACATGTGCTTTAGAACACGGAATAAGTAATTCAATCATTATTGTTATTTCATTATGAAACAGAACGGTACTATCATGACCGGGCAAAACACTGATACAAGAACCAAGCTGAACTAATTTTTAACAGACTTTTGAACACAACATAAATGGTTAAATAATTAAATAAACTAAATGAACTATAACTACAATACCAGAGTACACTTTATAATTTCAACACCACTGAAGTAACCGTTCGTAATGATTTCACTGGAAGCTACGTAACGACTGACTCCTATTTTCACAACACACACTTTTATAACCGCTTTGCGTGGGATGAAATGGCGAGAACGTGATGCCGCGTTGCCGCCGTTTTTCGCAGCAGTCGTACCACCCGCCGTTCCATGTGTAACAACTGCACGCCGAGCGCGCCACCATAGCGCCACCGGTCCAAAGCTGCCATCTGCGCGCCACAGATAACGCGCGGTATCCATAGACGACAACATCCGGCCCTCCTGTTGACGCATTCGTCCCGAATTGCGTGCTTGTCTGGTGTAATTGCTGAGAACAAAAGATAACATAAGCGAATTGTCACTTGAAAATTAGGTTTATTCTGAATGTGTACATTGAATTCAGAATAACCATAATACATTCACTTTATCAAACACAAGATGCTACAGTGTGAAAATAACAACTTTGACACATGAGCGTGTATAAACCCGTCATCCAGGGTCGTGTATAACTCATGGCCGGAAAATCAATAAAAAGCTTTGAGACATGAGTGTGTATAAACCCGCCATCTGGGATCGTGTATAACTCATGAGTCGAATGAAATAAAAAGGTTGTTCAGCGTTCACTGCGGATACCTGATACAATGTTGCATCACACTGTAAATCTTATGTTCGAAGCAAATACATTAGACACATGAAACAGACACTAATCGTTAAAACTTTTAATAATAAAAATAATACCTCTGACAACATCCGACTTATAATTCATTGTTTTCCCAAACGTATCCAAGGTTTCATGTTTTCTACACAAGATATCCCATTATAAAGCCTGGAAGTTCTTTCTGACCCTCTCATATCTTCTACCCTGTATCTGTCATGACCCAATATTTCAGTGACTTGAAACGGTCCTTTGTACTGTGCCATGAGTTTAGTGCTTTGTCCGTTATTTGAACAGCTCGGAACTCTTATAACTACAAGATCACCAATTTGATAACTAGGCGCTTCTTTACGTTTTGAATCAAAAGCAACTTTTTGTTTTTCCGCGCTTATCTTTATTTTTGAGTCCACCCGTTCTCTTAATGCAGTCACATCTAATAACTGTTCTTCGTTATTGCAATCAATGTCATTATTCATTCTTAATCGGTAACCAAAAAATACCTCGCTCGGTATTGCCGCCGTGGTTTTATTAATCGTACTATTAATACCTTGCTGAATTTTATCGATATGTCGATCCCATTTATCATTATCTGTATCTGCCCCTAAGCTACGAAGAGCCTCTAGGATTGTTCTATTATAACGCGCTACTTGACCATTAGAACGTGGTACCGCGGTTGCGATGACGTGGCGCCTAATCGCCTTATCATCGCAATATTTAGCAAACGATTTTGAAGTAAACGCACTTCCGGCATCACATATTATCCTTTTTGGATTACCAAATATTTTAAATATTTTATCTAATTCATTAATAACCCTTTTGCTTTTTGTGTCATTTGTAGCAGCTATAAACACAAACTTTGTAAACGAATCTACTATCACTAGTAAATAACATTTGTTTTGTGTTGACTTTATAAATGGTCCTAAATGATCTAAATGGAAGGTATGAAAAGGACGTGCATATTTAGGTATTGGATATAACTGACCGGGTTTCTTGCCATGAACATTTTTATAATAAATGCAATTTAAACAGTTATTTATATATTTTTTAACAGTGGTTTTTAATCGCGGAAACCAGTACAATGACCGGATTCTTTCGACAGTTTTGTCAACGGCAAAATGTCCGACGTCATCGTGATTCAATCTAATGATCTGCCAAATACATTGTTTAGGTACTAGCCATCGTCGCCCATATTCCGTGCGTTTATAAACTTTGTTCCCTAAAAGTTCATAATTAGCGAATATTTGTTTATGCTGTTCGGCCTCTCCTGATTTTAGTATGTCACGAATACTACAAATACTCGGATCTTGAAGTTGTACTGATAGTAACCAGTCACCTTCAGTAATATTGTTTATATGAAATGAGTTAGCATTATTCCCTATCATAACAGGGTTCCTACTCAATGCATCTACATGTTGCATTTGAGAACCTGCCCTATGAACAACCTCAAATGAAAATTCTTGGGTACGCAAAACCCATCTACTTATACGAGGAATTATATCTTTCTTTGTCAAAGCATGTTTAACGGCATTACAATCCGTAATGATTTTGAAATTAGATCCCAGTAAATAATGTCTAAATTTTTCTAAACCCACCACAATAGCTAATAACTCTAATTCAAATGAATGGTAAGCTTTTTCTTCATGTGAAGTCTGACGACTATAAAAATGTACAGGTCTTTCACCACTTTCGGTAACTTGCATCAAAATGCACCCTAATCCGTCTCGACTTGCGTCGGTATATAAATTTATGGGTAACTTGGGATCAAATATGTTAAGCACTGCATTATTAATTAAAGCATTTTTTTAAATTTAAAACTGCTTTATTTTGTTCAATGCCCCAGCACCAGGAAGCATCTTTTTTTAATAGATTTGTGAGAGGTCTACTCAGTAATGCACAATCCTTAATAAATTTTCTGAAGTAATTAATAAGACCTAAAAATTGTCTCAGCTCATGGATGTTAGTCGGTGTCGGATAGTTTTGGACTGCACTAAGTTTCTTTGAACTGGGACGAATTCCTTCTTTTGATATTTCATAACCCAAAAAACCTATGCTCTCTTGAAAAAATGAACACTTTTTTATATTCAACGTCAAACCATGCTCAGACAAAATTCTTAGAACCTCTTCTAGACAAGAAATATTTTCAGCTAAACTATCTGTAGCAATAAGTAAATCATCCATGTAACATATGATTTTACCAAAACGATGATTTCCCAAAACGGTATTCATAAGTCGTTGAAATATTGCTGGTCCATTAGAAAGGCCAAAAGGCATCCTTGTAAATTCATAGTGACCATCACTCGTAATGAATGCCGTTTTGTGGACATCTTGTTCTTTAATTGGAATGTGATAATAGCCACTTTTCAAATCAAGCGAAGTAAAATATGTACAACCACGTAATCTATCGATAAGGTCTTCTATCACCGGCATAGGATATTTTTCCTTTACCGTAATTTTATTTAATTGGCGATAATCTATACATAAACGTTTCTCCCCGGAAGATTTATCGACTAATAATGCCGGACTTGCATAGGATGAATTACTATGGCGAATAATACCGTTATGCAGCAAATCATCAACAATCTCGCGAGTAATAACTTTTTCTTGCTCAGACATACGATACGGTCGTTGATAAACCCGTTTAGATGTAGTAAGATTTATTTCTAACTCCACAGACGAAGTTTTCCCTAATGTCGACAAGTCATTCGAAATACATTTTGGATATTTGTTTAATAAATTTTTCAATACAGTTTCATGCTCGGAACAAGAAACGTTAAGATTAGAAACCTCAATCATTGATACTTGTAATGCGACATTATCAAAAAGAAGGGTATCACCAATACGACTGTACATTATATTTTTGTTTTCAGTGAAATTCCTACCAATTAATAACTCACAATCCGACAAGGAATCTATTACGTACATGGTCACCATCAGTTCAACTTTATCAATTTTAAGTACACTCTGAACAGCTTTATTTACCTCAATAGTTATAGAATTCGTAAACCCCGTCAAATTTACTGGTTTTTTGAGTTCTCGTGTTAGCAAGCCAAGCCTGTTTACTAAACTAGGTACAATTAGAGAACAATCGCTACCCATATCTATAAAAGCTGTACAAGGTTTTTCATTTAAAAGAACATTTTTTAAAAAAAATTTGTTTTTCAGAAGAGACTAACTTTACCTCAACATCCTTTTCAGTTTTAGTCTTTAATTTACCTCTACAGGCTAGTTCTAAATGCCCATTTTTCAAACAAAACGTACATTTCACATCATCTTTAACGGTACAAACATTTCGTTTATGCCCTATTTCCCCACACCTAAAACAGGTAGGTTGACCTCTATTATTACTCGTTGAAGGACTTTGAGTATGGCTTGTTTCAGACTTTATGTCAAATCTAGGTTTAGAAAAAGAAGCTTTTTTATTAATCACTTGTTGATTTGAACTGGTTTGATCTTGTTGAATTTTACTGTGCAAAAATGAAGCTAGGTCGTCACAATATTTGAAACTACCCGCCTCCGCCGCATTACATAACTGTGTGTCACCTATTGTACCCACAATTATCGAAATGATATCACTTTCCCTAAAACCCAAACGTAATTTATCGATTTTGCTTTTTTGTTGGAAATAAAACTCATATAATGATTGACCGTCGTTTGGTTTGGTATCTAGTAATTGTTTAAGGAATAGAAAGGTGTTCCGTTTTATTTGGAAAGTGTCGGATAATTTATTCCGCCAATCCTTCCATTTCCACGACGTCCATCTTGTTTCATTTTTTTGTAATGAGTCATACCAAGTTTTTGCCGTGTTTCTTAATTTTTGTAATGCCTGATATTTAACCATTTCATCTGACCAACCAAAACTAATCGCGTTAGCATCTACCACATTAAGCCACATATCAACATCATCCGACAAAGGATCAAACTCAGGTATAACAGACGATAATAAAATATTCTGACTCACTTTCGGAGAACGGCGGCGGCGTCGCTTACTTCTTTTCCGATGGTGATCTCCACTACTGTTGCTACTGGATGAGGAAGATGTTACCGTGTCTGAACTGGATGACCGTCTGCGCGTTCGCTTACGCCTTCCTTTTTCTCTTCGAGGCATTATCGAGCGTCGTGGTTTCTTGAGCACTTCTGATATTAAAAGACCATCTACAACATAGTACATTTATTAGAAAAACACATAGTAACACATAACATGTTCGTCCTACAGAGGTTATATTAACATGTGCTTTAGAACACGGAATAAGTAATTCAATCATTATTGTTATTTCATTATGAAACAGAACGGTACTATCATGACCGGGCAAAACACTGATACAAGAACCAAGCTGAACTAATTTTTAACAGACTTTTGAACACAACATAAATGGTTAAATAATTAAATAAACTAAATGAACTATAACTACAATACCAGAGTACACTTTATAATTTCAACACCACTGAAGTAACCGTTCGTAATGATTTCACTGGAAGCTACGTAACGACTGACTCCTATTTTCACAACACACACTTTTATAACCGCTTTGCGTGGGATGAAATGGCGAGAACGTGATGCCGCGTTGCCGCCGTTTTTCGCAGCAGTCGTACCACCCGCCGTTCCATGTGTAACAACTGCACGCCGAGCGCGCCACCATAGCGCCACCGGTCCAAAGCTGCCATCTGCGCGCCACAGATAACGCGCGGTATCCATAGACGACAACAAGACTTACTGATTTAGACTCCCTAAATCTTTTGCATATAATTCAAGCCCGGTATCATGTTAGTTTCAACAGTTAAGTTTATCTAAACTGCTTACTATTATTATCGAAAATTACATAACAGTATACCTCTTTTGTAAGTTAGGTCGATGTACCTGCAAAGAAATTTTATTTTTACAATCACACAGGATTGAACAACCTACAGATAGAAAATATTGTAATACTTTATCTGTCAAAAATCTCAACTACGCTTAGTACCTCTTTTCTCCAGGTGATCTTTAATCTGAGTGCAATATAGCCTAACTGCTTTATTACGGCAAGAAGCTTTGTTTTGCAAGTTGTGAGGAAATAAGATAGTATAAGCTCCGAAGCATACATTACCTGAATTAATCCACTGATACTTAAGCGTCTTACATGGCAGATGGTCTTAACACAGCTTCTTTAAGTCATTCTATGTAGCTATTTAATGGTATCAGGCTAAACTGTTATATGCCAGTTACCTAAATTAAGACCATACCCTTCGTCAATTTCTACTTGGCATCCCACCGGAACTCGGCGGCACGTATCGGCGGGCTCTCACTAGATTAGACAGGATAAAATTAAAAAAATTTAAAATCCCAACTGACCTTGCTCGGTATTGAAATTCGAAACTCGGACGTGTGTTTTAATATTATATATTTGTAAGATATAAATGCTCACCACTGCGCTCGCCACTGTACTTTGAATAATGATGATGTCAGTGATTCTTTCTTGGCCTCATCATCAATTCGCATCACATCGAATCAAGCGCAAATAACATAAATATCCACCAAAAAATGGAAATCCCTTATCAAAAGAAAAAAGGCAAAACATGCATACTCACGATGATAACTCAAAAAAAATTCTAAACAGAAGCTGGCGACCGTAAAATTGGTGGACCATACATTTAAAATTTCTCGTCATCAAATACCACGGGCGAGTGGCCACGAATCTGTTGGTTCGGACCCGGGACGCGGGCCCGGGGGCGATATATCATGGTGTTTTGACAAACACTATTGTAATTCTGAAGCCAGCCGTGCTATTCTCCAAAGGCAACGCATAATAATATAACTACGGCAATATTTTTTTTGAACGATTTTTTCACGTGCACTTTTAGGATGGAACACATTTGTCACTATAAAATAGACGTTTTCAATACAAATATTATGTGGACTTATATGATTTCATCCATAGGCCGCAATTACATGTGTTAATTTTACTCACGCAAATCGATTGCATGAGTGACTTACTTACTGTTAACAGTTTTATAAATCGCATATCGTTTACTTACAAGTTAAATAATTATATTGTGGCATTAAAGCATAAAAAATCATAATGCAAACTAAATACAGGCTAAACTATTATACAAATATACATACTTAAATTATATTATTATATAAATAAACTAGCTGATGCCCACGACTTCGTCCGCGTGGATTGAATTGTTTTTAGTTATACGGGGTAGAAAGTAGCCTATGTGTTATTGGCTATTGCAGACTATAATCTATCTCTGTGCAAAGTTCATATAGGTCCATTTAGCCGTAATAGCGTGATTGAGTAAGAAATATCCATTTGAGATTTTTTTGGTTCCCGCGGGAACTCTTTAATTTTCCGGGATAAAAAGTAGCCTATGTGTTATTCCAGACTATAATCTATATCTGTATCAAAGTTCATCCAGATCCGTTCAACCGTTCTGGCGTGATTGAGTAACAAACATTCATTTGAGGTTTCTTTGGTTCCCGCGAGACTTCTTAAATTTTTCGGGATAACAGGAAGCCCACTGGTATTTCAGACTACGATCTATCTCTGCGCCAAATTTCATCAAATCAATCCGTTCAGCCGTTCAGGTGTGATTGAGCGTCACTTGTTCGTGTGGCATTTTAACTCGCAGTTTATATACCAAGTTTCATGGCTATACATTGAGAAATTAAGGACTTTCATTAAAAACTTTCAACCCCTATTTTACCCTTTTGGGGGTTGAATTTTGAAAAACTATGACACATGTACTTTTTTATTTTTTACCAAAAGCCAAAATACTAAGATTCGTTGATATAACTTGAGCAATATACTGTGAAATGAAGGCTTTATATACCAACTTTCATCCCCTATTTTACACCTTTAGGGATTGAATTTTTAAAAAATATGAAACACGTATTTCTTCATTTTTAACACACTGTTGGTATATAACCAAGTTTCATGGCTATAACTTGAGAAATGTAGGACTTTCAAACAAACTTTCAACCCCTATTTCATCCCTTTAGGGATCGAATTTTCAAAAGCTATGAAACCCGTTCTTCTTTATTTTTTACCAAAAACCGAAAAAGCTTCTTTGATTTATCTTAAGCAATATCTTGAGAAATGAAGGCCCTACATACCAATTTCATCCCCTATTTCATTCCTTTAAAGATCAAATTTTCAAAAACTGTGAAACACGTATTTCTTCATTTTTAATTCGCAGTTTATGTACCAAGTTTCAAGGCTATAACTTGAGAAATGAAGGACTTTCATACAAACTTTCAACCCCTATTTTAACCCTTCAGGAGTAAAATTTTGAAAAACTGTAACACACGTACTTCTTTATTTTTTACCGTAAGCCAAAATACCAAGTTTCGTTGATATAACTAGTAAAATATCTTGAGAAATGAAGGCATTTCATACCAACTTTCATCCCCTATTTCACCCCTTTGGGGGTTGAATTTTCAAAAACTGTGAAATACGTATTTCTTGATTTTTAACTCGCAGCTCATATACCAAGTTTCATGGCTATAGCTGTCATAAAAAAATTCAACCCCTATTTTACCACTTTAGGGGTTGAATTTTGAAAAACTGCGACACACGTAATTCTTTAATTTTTATCGAAAGCCGAAATACTAAGTTTCGTTTATATAACTTGAGAATATCTTGAGAAATGAAGGACTTTCATGCAAACTCTCATCCCCTATTTCAACCCTTCGGGGTTAGAATTTTTAAAAACTGTGAAACACGTGTTTCTTAATTTTCAACCAGTAGCTTGTATACCAAGTTTCATGGATATAGCTTGAGAAATGACGGACTTTCATACAAACTTTCACCCCCGTAGGGGTGGAATTTTGAAAAATCCGCCTACGTCACAAAAGAAACCTACTGTCAAAATTTCAAGTTAATAACCCCAGCAGTTTAGGCTGTGCGTTGATCCCTTAACGATTTTATATATATACTAGATTAGATTAGATTAGATACTGGATAAATTAGAGCATAGAATTAGGAATATTAGAGAGAGGTATTTTGGACACGACATGAGCCAACGTTTGTCTAATCTGAAGGTCGACAAAAGAGATTGCTACAAATAAAATCATCAGCTTAGCCCAATAGACATATTACTTTTATTTTTTTCAAAGAAGAAGCTGCGAGTTTATTGCCGGTTCTTCTCGCAATGGCATTCCAAACCAGTGGTAGATTCTTTTGCCAATTCGATGTCGTCTTGTAAAAGTAATTTAATAATCACTTATTCAGCTATGTATCGACAAAAATGCCAAATCAACGTTCCACATCACATGTAAGTACATACGAAATAACCTAAACAAAGTCAATACCATACGCATGAGAGAAACTGCATAAATTTTACAGCGTTCTAAGCTCTGTTAATTTATTTTCCCCTCAACCGATTTACCGGTTAAAAGAATAAGATTAGTAGTATATGGCACTTGCCTCTTCAAAGCTGTCTGCATTGTTAGGTTGCAGCCTATTTATGAACGTAAAGACGAAAATTTCAAAGGGAACTTTTTCTACCTAGGTTTTAAGTATACAGACGTCTTTTTGCGTATACTTTTAAAATCTAAAGAGGCGGTAAAACAGAACCGTAGTAGGTTGTTCAGGATCTTTTTCGGTAAAAGCGAAACTCTGACAGCGAATCTTTTCATCATTTCAAAAGGTCTTTTGCCGGTTCTTCTTTTAAAATCCCCTGAAACGCTACACAGAGCACGTCACTGCAGAGGCACAGCCTAAAAGCAGATTACCATCAGTAATTAAAACGTAGATGCAATCATGACGCCGTTGAATTCTTGGGACACATTGCTGTGTTGAACGTCGAACGAATATAAAAATCCTAATTCTAACTAATACTATAATTACGAATGTGAGTTTGCTTGTTTGATCAATCTTTTCAACTGATTTTAATGGGTACTGACATTGGTTGTGTCCCGAGGTAGAATAAAGGAGACTTTTATTCCCGACAAGTTTTGAAGTTCTGGCGGGAATGAAAAAGAAACTTAAACCAAGCGGACGAAGTAGTTCGGCTAGTTTAAGTATACCACGTTCTTAAGTCATACTTCATGCAGTCTATAATTTCTGAGTCTAGACTGAGAAATTATTCAGCAGTTTCACAAATGTGAAAATAGCTGAGCATTGTATCGACATCGAGTCAATGAAACCATGAATACTATAAAGTACCTTTTTCAAGTAGGTATATCTATTAGCAGAACGCAATTATATAACCTATTATTAAATTACCATTAGGCATTACTAAGTATATAATGCATTATGGTTATTAGTCGTTTGACCTACATAATCTTCTACATGATGTTATTGTAATATTTGCACAGTATCAATTAAGTGCAATGTTAATGAACAGACTGTATTGTTTTACCATCATTAAGTACAAACATTCTGGAAAATTAATGATTGTTTTATTTTAATTTAAAATTAAGTTGAATTTTTGAAACAACTAGCGAATGCCCGCGACTTCGTCTGCGTGGTTTGAGGCTTTTTGGTTCCCGCGGAAACTCTTTAATTTTCCGGGATAAAAAGCTTATGTGCTATTCCAGACTATAATCTATCTCTGTGCCAAATTTCAGCCAGATCCATTCAGCCGTTGGGGTGTGATTGAGTAACAAATATCCATACATCCAAACATCCACACTTCCATACATCCATACATCCATCCAAACTTTCGCATTTATAATATTAAGTAAGAAGTAAGATAATTGGGATTTCACACTAAGAAAATAAGGAATACACTTAATAAAGTCATCAAAATGCTTTAATATTTTTACAGCCGTGTGCAACTCGCTGCTATAGTTCCGTTGTTGTACACGGGTAAAACACGAAACGAAGCGTCCAAAATTACTAAACGTAGTAATTTGTTCGACAAACTCCTCAAAGTTACGTGTCACGCTATGCTTTATTGTTACAAAAAACCTGGAACACTTTTAGCGCTGATACGTATATAAAGCAGCATTTTTGATACCGTATCTCACTAGGAAGCCAAGGTGACGCTGTCAGTTACAACGATTATTTTCTAACCTAGCAACGATTTAGTCTTCGTTAAAGCGTCATTTAAAGTCCTGACTCTCACATTACTCGCTCACTGAATTACTTAGCATTAGACAAGGACTTGCGGCAAGAATAACCCACTAACTTATCTGACCCGATGGCCAAAATTGGAACTATTTTTTATGCCTGTTTGGTTTTTGTTTTTATTTTATTTAGCATTTAAACTAGCGACGCAGTCACCGGGTCAGAAGTTTTTTGGACTATAAATAAAGTGGAAATTTTGTCGTTTTCACTGTAAGTCAAAAACTAAGAGACTTAAATAAAATATATACGAGAATAAGCTAAGTAAATGCTTTCATATTATTATACTCCACTCGATCTAGTAAACCCAATTTAAAATTTCATTTTTCATTTCATCACCTCCCCATTTCAGCCCCTTTTGTAATAGATAGTAATAATATTTTTTTATAAATTCTTTCATAAGAATCCTTCAATAAGGCCGGTTAAGCGTTATCTAAAACTATTCCAAATTTCAAGTCTATAGTCTTTAGCTAGTAGTTACTAAAATATGCAAGTGTGACCGGATGGACGAAGTCCCACCATAAGGGTTGCAAGCTTACCTTTATAGGTACACGACCCTTAAAAAACGATTTGTCCTTCAATTACACCACATCCTTCGTTTTTTTTATAACCGCAGCAGAGCTCTGAGTCGACGTGATTGTTTTGCATGAACATAGTGAAAGACATGGAGAGTCCCAAAAACCATTACTTAACAAAACTCAAAGTTAAGCTACGAGTACCACCCACGCGCTAGTGTTTTGGGCACCATACCCATTAACGATGACTTGCGTGTATTTTTTTTAAATATAATTAGTAATCGTTTTTTCTTAATTTAGCATTTCTTTATTTTATGTTTTGTATCCTAATTATATAGTGGAGTAAATTACTTAGCCCGTCCTATTTACTTTCTTTTATGTCAAATAATAATCAAAACTAATAAGAGACATTAGGCTTTGTTCTTACATACTTTAGTTATCTCTTTTTCATCATTTCGTATGGTTATAAACTATAGCGCTATTTCAATTTCCACAAATTTTATTTATTGCGCGTATGAGTTAACCCGCAAATTAAGGGTTATTCTGCTAGAAGCATACTAATTGCTCGAGGGCAATTTGTCCGGTACGATAACATCTGGCGGCTATAATCCTGTTCCTAGAACTGAAGCTCGCACTCATAGAGCAGGCTAGATAGCTTATCTGCATAGTATGAACAGAAAGTTTCAACTTGCTTTGTGTTACGACTAACTGACTTACCACAGCCTCACAAAATACCCAGTTTATTTCAGACTAGATGGTGCCTGCGACTTCGTTCGCGTGGATTGAGGTTTTTTAATCCCCGGGGTAACTTCATGGTTTAAAAAAAGGCTTAAAAGTAGCCTATATATCCTTCCCGGGGGATTCAACTTATCTTTATACCAAATTTTATAATAATTGATAAAAGAGAGAAGATGGGCCATTTAAACGTAGCAGACAGACAGTAAGACACACTTTATCATTTATAATAGTGTCTCGAGATGTCTTGTTTTGATTCACTACGAATTAAATTATCGGTTTTTCTCCTCTGCAATCTTTCCTGGTGTAGTGGTGAGCGCTGTGTTCTTACAGTGGGAGGTCCTGGGTTCGATTCCCATGCAGGGTCTATTTTGCAATTTATGATTTATCAATTTTCTGTGGTCTGGTATTCATAGGTTTCATTTAGAAATTTGAACTTATTATAGTGACGAGTTCATAATAAAATAAACGCAACCAGCCATATTTCGTTTCACTCACACTCACTGATGATAATAGACAAAAATGGAATAAGATTTAGATGTACTCATATTTATTATAGTCCTCGATCCATTTATATCATTGAAGTTGAATTTTAGTACTCAATGATTTATATCTATGCTTTTCTCCTTAATCCTTTTTTCAAATCCTATTAAAATATTATTATCTCCTACTGCCTACAACATTATCTCCACTATCGATGTCATATTGCCAATTTAAATAGAAAATAACTATGCATAGAATGTCTGTGGTCGCGCTCATTGTCAACCCTTGTCTTTTTCCATCTGACTAGAATAACCCTTACGGTGTTTACTGTTGAAATTGAATATTCCAATGTACATGTAAATTGTTTCAACTCATTATTATGTGCATATAATATTATGTGTATGGAGTCGGAATATGGAGGAATCGGGGTATAAGCAATAACACTAAGAGTCGTCTGGTCCGAGCTTTGAATTTTCCAATATTCATGTACGGAGTGGAAACATGGACCATAAAGGCGAGAGAAAGGCAAAGGATAGACGCGTTCGAGATGTGGTGCTGGAGACGCATGTTAAGGATTCCTTGGACAGCCAAGCGCACAAACGCATCTATCCTGTCACAGCTAGGGGTAAAAACGCGACTTTCCTCCATATGTTACCAACGCCTGCTCTCTTACTTCAGCGGCTTTGCTAGTATCTATGAAAAATTAAATAAAAACAAAATCTAAAGTAATAAAAATTAGTTTAGATTTTGGCCAAAACCTTCACAAAAAATGCAAAATTATTAACTTAAATGTTTTTTCAAATACTTAAATACAACAGTATTTAGGCGTGTTGGCATCTTTTTAGATACTTAGGTTCTCATACTAAATTTTATATTCACTTTTAAATACATACTCCACAGAAATATGTATTTAAAATTATTTTCGGTATAGATAGTAATAAGATATTTACTTGAAAAAATATAAGCAATAACTATAATAACAAATAATATAATAAGTGAATATCATTTAAAAAAACATGACTGAGCTGCCATAATGATTTTTTTCAAAAAATTTATAGCTAGTACCACTCGGGACGATAAGTGGATGTGGAGTACTCCACATAAGGATTCTAACGATATCCCATTCATCCAAATTTGTTCAGGCATTAACATATAACAGTTATGGTGGAATATAGAAACTTGCATACATACATGAACTCTGAAAACATAACATCCTTTTTTTGGCCCATTGTGTGCAAAAATAAAGTGCGTTTTCAACCTTAAGGAGACCCAATTGTTAACCATCTATATCTATTAAAGTTTATTGTTTAGTTTCAGAGAAAGAAAAATTCCTAAGCAGTAAAATAAATAAAAAGTCCTAGATAACCTAAAGCAAAAGTTCAGGAACTTATTTTAGGTAGATCAAGATTTACAGAAAGGAAACAAACTTTCGCACTACAAATTATTCGAAGACATCCTAAGTGCTTCGTACTTTATTACTCCGAGTTCTATACGTCTTGGAACTCGGGATTGAATGTTCCGGTGTAGCTATTTTTAATAAATAGGATAGAACGAGTAACGACTAGGTAGGTTATAATTTTCAATTGAAAACCGATTTAGAAAGTCTACAAAAATAGGTAAGTAGGTATTAGCAAGCAAAAACTAAGATATTTGTCAATAATGGTGCAACAGACAAAATATTTCTTGCAAATTTCTAGAGGATACTTGAAGAAGAAAGACGTAAAAGCTCTCCTGACTCATTTATTAACATGAACAATAAAAAAATTACAGCGAGAAAATAAAATCACACAAGAACGACACGCAACGACGGGTGACAATGTAGTCCCCAGCAGATGCGCACGCATCCTTTTATAACCTCGTCTCTGACACCATCGTTATTTTTCTTAATCGCAGGGAATGTATTCCATTCTTAAATTTCATTTCTTTATCCTGAAACAAGTATCTTATGTTAGTAAATATCTTCAATACGGCCAGACTGACCCGAGACCGTCCCCGGGCTCCTTCATTTCAGCTCCTCTAGTCCAGCAGTGGCATTGCTTAGACTCCGTTGGACACAGACCAGAATCTTGAAGCTCTTAAATGGCAGGCGTAACAGAAGCACCTGCAGGCCTCGGCACCACAGAACCTTGTTGGTTGCTGGCAACCCGGAAGATCATATCATGTCCTTGTCTGCACCTGCGCACATAAAACAACAAACTTCACATATCTTTTTACGGCCATTACCGAATACAACGCTTCAAATTTCAGAAGACACGTTAGTCGTATAAATAAAATTCGAAACGTTACGGCCACTGGTTAAGTCATTAAGCGCGACGTTAGCATGACATACCACGACAGTGGCACAACGTTATACCCTATCTGGTAAGCAGTGTTAGAACAACTTGGGCCTAAGTCATTAAGCACGACGTTAGCATGACTTAGCCCGGCAAGACAGTCGCACGACGTTAGCTTGTCTGCCCGATACGATGAAGAGTACACATCTAAGTCATAGGCACGACGTTCGCATTAACTTAGTACGGCAAGATAGAGGCCCGACGTTAGCTTTTCTGCCCAGAGTGTACAGACAGCACAGGCCTAAGTCATTAAGCCCGACGTTAGCATGACTTAGCCTGGTTAGACAGAGGCGCGACGTTAGCTTGTCTCGTTGCGGCATCGTTGAGAAAAGTATAAAGAGCAACTTCATGGCATAAGACATAGGCGCGACGTTAGCATAACTTAGCCCAAAAAAATAGTGCGCTCGGCCAAACCTGAAACCACATCAGTCACCGCATCCCTGCACGCAGTTAGTCGCGTAGCGTCACACCTCCCAGTGTGACTAGCGAACACGCAGTGTCACGCCTAGCAGCGCGGCAGGCGAGCGTGAAGTGTCGCGCACTAGGCAAGCGCGCAGCCCTGCGCGACCAGCAGACGCGCAGCAGCAGGCAAGCGCGCAGCCCTGCGCGACATGTAGACGCGCAGCAGCAGGCAAGCGCGCAGCCCTGCGCGACCAGCAGACGCGCAGCAGCAGGCAAGCGCGCAGCCCTGCGCGACCAGCAGACGCGCAGCAGCAGGCGAGCGCGCAGCCCTGCGCGACATGTAGACGCGCAGCTCGGCTCAGCAGGCGAGCGCGCAGCCCTGCGCGACATGTAGACGCGCAGCTCGGCTCAGCAGGCGAGCGCGCAGCCCTGCGCGACATGTAGACGCGCAGCTCGGCTCAGCAGGCAAGCGCGCAGCCCTGCGCGACATGTAGACGCGCAGCAGCAAGGCAAGCGCGCAGCCCTGCGCGACATGTAGACGCGCAGCTCGGCTCAGCAGGCGAGCGCGCAGCCCTGCGCGACATGTAGACGCGCAGCAGCAAGGCAAGCGCGCAGCCCTGCGCGACATGTAGACGCGCAGCAGCAAGGCAAGGGCGCAGCCCTGCGCGACATGTAGACGCGCAGCTCGGCTCAGCAGGCGAGCGCGCAGCCCTGCGCGACCAGCAGACGCGCAGCAGCAGGCAAGCGCGCAGCCCTGCGCGACATGTAGACACGCAGCAGCAGGCAAGCGCGCAGCCCTGCGCGACCAGCAGACGCGCAGCAGCAGGCAAGCGCGCAGCCCTGCGCGACATGTAGACGCGCAGCTCGGCTCAGCAGGCGAGCGCGCAGCCCTGCGCGACATGTAGACACGCAGCAGCAGGCAAGCGCGCAGCCCTGCGCGACATGTAGACGCGCAGCAGCAAGGCAAGCGCGCAGCCCTGCGCGACATGTAGACGCGCAGCAGCAAGGCAAGGGCGCAGCCCTGCGCGACATGTAGACGCGCAGCTCGGCTCAGCAGGCGAGCGCGCAGCCCTGCGCGACCAGCAGACGCGCAGCAGCAGGCAAGCGCGCAGCCCTGCGCGACATGTAGACACGCAGCAGCAGGCAAGCGCGCAGCCCTGCGCGACCAGCAGACGCGCAGCAGCAGGCAAGCGCGCAGCCCTGCGCGACATGTAGACGCGCAGCTCGGCTCAGCAGGCGAGCGCGCAGCCCTGCGCGACCAGCAGACGCGCAGCAGCAGGCAAGCGCGCAGCTCTGCGCGACATGTAGACGCGCAGCAGCAAGGCAAGCGCGCAGCCCTGCGCGACATGTAGATGCGCAGCTCGGCTCAGCAGGCGAGCGCGCAGCCCTGCGTGACATGTAGACGCGCAGCTTGGCTCAGCAGGTGAGCGCGCAGCCCTGCGTGACATTTAGACGCGCAGCTCGGCTCAGCAGGCGAGCGCGCAGCCCTGCGCGACATGTAGACGCGCAGCTCGGCTCAGCAGGCGAGCGCGCAGCCCTGCGCGACATGTAGACGCGCAGCTCGGCTCAGCAGGCGAGCGCGCAGCCCTGCGCGACATGTAGACGCGCAGCTCGGCTCAGCAGGCGAGCGCGCAGCCCTGCGCGACATGTAGACGCGCAGCTCGGCTCAGCAGGCGAGCGCGCTGCCTGGCGCGTCCAGAACGCCTCACACCGTGTTGAGCGCCGAATATGAAAGAGACATACAACAGATAATGACCACACCACATACCTTTACAAGCCATATCACATGAACCACATTTCGAGTAATAACTTCGTAACATATCCATCGAACGAAACTAACTTGGACAACATTCTCTAAATGTGAACAAGTAGAAATGTTCCTTTTTGGTGCTCTCTATAAATGTGAGCATACCAGCGGTCCTTTATCTGTGAAAGAAATACGAACAAACAAACCAGACTTTATTCTACTTACACAACTTTAACAAGATCACAAAACGACCAAAAATTAACAGGTCAAACTTCAAATAATTTTACACGAAAGTAAATAAACACAAGTAGACAAATAATTGACATGACATTACAATATGTCATGGCTGATATGCGCAGAACTGAATAAGAACCTGAACACCCAATGTTTACATCTTCTGTTTACACGGCAACCAGGCAACGATGACAATTAGACTGCAATCCAGTTTTTCAAAACATCAATTACCCAACACTGAGCCCTCTCACTATTCGCAAACGAAGAAGTGAACGACAAGTATAGTCAACATATGTGCTGTAACTATCTGAACTCTTACAATGATTGCATATCCGCATTCGCGTCACTTACACCACATTCCGATTCAACACCCAACATTTGACCCCTGTATGGTGCACCCAGCGGCTGCAACATGACCGCCGGCTCATAGAACATGACGGAGGTTTTTCCAACAATGCACGCCTATCAGGCGATGGTGATATTAGGCGTAGCTGTCTGACTTTTCAAAGCACCTGACGCGAACTAGTATCGCGTCCACCTCATGCTTCAAACAACCATTATGACCAGTTCTACGACATTCACGCGATCACAATCAGGCATTCTTGCCTTCCTTCCTCAAGTATAGAATTATAGAATCAGAATAGCCGGTAGGATTAGGCATCACGTTGATACCGAATCCCACTTCTGATCTTGCAAATTTCTAGAGGATACTTGAAGAAGAAAGACGTAAAAGCTCTCCTGACTCATTTATTAACATGAACAATAAAAAAATTACAGCGAGAAAATAAAATCACACAAGAACGACACGCAACGACGGGTGACAATGTAGTCCCCAGCAGATGCGCACGCATCCTTTTATAACCTCGTCTCTGACACCATCGTTATTTTTCTTAATCGCAGGGAATGTATTCCATTCTTAAATTTCATTTCTTTATCCTGAAACAAGTATCTTATGTTAGTAAATATCTTCAATAATAGTTTATAATATTATTTTCGTATGAATTTTTTAAAATATTAAAACTAGAAAGTATTCTCAATATTTTCTGTTTTTATTTTTTTTGTCCATAGTGTGTTATCGATATTAGAAGTGCGTACGTGTCGGATTCGAAGCCAGCATCCCTATTCTATAATTCAGTGGCTATCTTAAAATTAAAGCCACAGAGAATAACATAAATTCATAGCAAACCTTCAATGGATAAAAAATACCTATTTGTAAGTGGCTTTCGTTTTTAATAGCCAATGAGTTAAGAATAGGGGAGCAGGACCTCTTATATGGGGCTGCAGAAGCCCTACGTTATAAAAAAAATATGATGTGTAGTATTAACATTCTAATTGTAAATAGCTGAACAAGTAAATGAAAATAAGAATTTTACATATTCTGCGTTCATAAAATAGAAATACTACCGTAATAGGAAAATATCAGAAGCCGGGTCGGTTGAGCTAACTCGCGCATAAATAATGAGCTCACGAAAAACGGTTTTACATTTATAATCCGTTGGATTTTCTCGGATTTTAGCAGTTAAAATATAAACAGGTGAACTTTGTCATAAGGTAACTCAAAAATTTAAGGCATTTTTAGAGGCTCTAGTTGTTTATACGAAACTTGTAAAAAACTTTAGCCAAATAATTTGTGTTGTCGAAAGACAAATTTGTTTTAACAATAAAATTATCATATTATACCTCACATGTTTTACAAGAATTTTAGATACCAATTAAGTTGAAAACTAATACCAAAACCTGTTTACACAAATCTTTTGCATCGTTTGCACCTTTTTCTTGTGTAAATGTCACTTGAACACGTTGTCACTCGAATCGTGCTTGGGCTTCAGAAAAGACCAGTCCTATAAAGTTTTGTTAACTTCTTTTGTCTCCCATGCTATCTAATCTGTACAGCCTAAGTAGTAGCCCTAATAAATTTTGCAGAAGATAAAACTCCATAAAGGCTAAGGCTAAGTTACACATGAAGAGTATCTGGGCCATACTACCGATGCTTAAAGCGATACTTAAGCAATATTACTCAAAATGACAGCATGATGTCACGTACCTGGACGTTTCTAAAATAAGGAATATAATTTCTAAAACACGAAAGTCAACAATAAGGCTTTAACCGTTGGCAGAATGGCCCCTGGAAGAGAACGACAGTTCCTTGTAAGGCAATAAAATCTTAGTCGGTTGTGTGAGTAAAATCAAGAGTGAATACGCCTTTTCTAAGCTAGCGCGCTGCACCTTAGGCTGCATGACCACTTAACAAGTTCAATTGTATCCAAGCTGGTCTACAAATCAAATTAATGGTGTACACACATAGTGGAAGTGTTTACTCTTTAAACTAATTATCATACCTTTATATAATACTAGCGAATGCCCGCGACTTCGTCTGCGTGGTTTGAGGTTATTTGGTTCCCGCGGGAACTCTTTAATTTTCCGGGTTTAAAATTAACCTATGTGCTACTCCAGACTATAATCTATCTCTATCTATCTGTGCCAAATTTCAGCCAGATCCGTTGAGCCGTTAGGGTGTGATTGAGTAACAAACATCCATACATACAAACATCCATACATCCCTACATCCACACATCCACACATCAAAACATCCATACATCCATACGTATATACATCCATCTTAACTTTCGCATTTATAATATTAGTAAGACGGTGAGTTTAGATCATAATGTAAATAACGGCGGCCGAGATTGGAATGGAGAATTAATTAATGCATAGAATAATAACTACTTCTTGCCGCTTGTATTCGAGAGCTTTTCGTGTATCTTGGCTTTAAAATTACCATTAAAAAATATTAGATAACGTTCGCGTAAATCGAGTTTTTTTTATTCCTGCAGAAATTCCTTAATTTTTCAGGATAATTATCCTTTCCCGGAAAGCAACTTATCACTATACAAAAAATCATTGAAATCGGTTTAAAAGATGGACCGTTAAAGCGAAACAGACAGACAGACTTCTTCTTCTTCTCGCGTCGTTTCCTCAACTTTGAGGATCGTGGCTCCCTCGTGATATTACAGCCTTCACGGTGTTTCGCTATCTCTCCCTGTTGGAGGCCGTGCGAAGGGCAGTGCAGACCGGAGTGTCGATCGCTTCTTTAATTTGGTCAGACCAACGTCTCGGACTTCGTCCGCGGGGTCTCTTTCCTTCGATCTTGCCAGTGATAATGAGCTTTTCAATGCTGTTTGAATTTTTCCTGGCAATGTGACCGAAGTAGTCGAGCATCCGCCGCAGACAGATGTTGGATAGCCGCATCTTTATTTTTAATTTGTTTAAGATCGACACATTGGTCTTGTGTTCTGTCCAAGAAATGTTGAGCATCCGCCTCCAGCACCACATTTCAAATGCATCAATCCGTTTTCGGTCGGCTGATTTTAAGACAGACAGACACACTTTCGCATTTATAATATTAGCATGGATAATGTGAGAACTCAACTCTACAAAAGTTTGAGATTTATTTGTGCTATTAATTATTCGCTTGCCCGGAGACAGAACGTAATTATTTCGTAGTAGCAGAGTGAAATCCTACGCTCGAAGGAACCGCCGTATTTAAAATTTATTTCACTCCCCGCCTTTATTTATGCGGAACGATTTAATTTTGACGACAATAGCTTTTTAACGTTGAACGGGAATGAGACGATAGATTCTGGAGAAGATGAATTTTATTAGAAATTCCGAGTTTAATAAATCCGAAACGGTCATGATGACACCATTATTCAATAGCTTTATTATAGAAAACCAATTAACATAATTATGTAGTAACTAGCTGATAATGAAGTTTACTCCCATAAGTCGCTTACATGAGTATCTTACGACATCTAAACGATCCAGTTAGTCGCATATCCTTTGCAAATGTTAGTTCTGTAAGTAAACCACACTAAAATATTATAAACGCGAAAGTTTGTAAATATAGCAAGACAGGGTTTGTATATGGCAAGTATGTATGGATGTGTGGATGTTTGTTACTCTGTCATGCAAAAACTACAGAACTGATCTGGATGAAATTTGGCACAGAGATAGATTATAGTCTGGAATAACACATAGACTACTTTTTATCCCGGGAATTTAAAGAGTTCCCGCGGGACCCAAAAATCCTCAATCCACGCGGTTGAAGTCGCGGGCAACAGCTAGTTACACTAATATTATAAATGAGAAAGTGTGTTTGTATATTGGTTTGTCCTTCAATCACGCCGCAACGGAGCAACGCATCTGCGTGATTTTTGGCATGGATACAGTTGAAGACCTGGTGAGTGATATAATCCTTACTTTTCGTCCCGGAAAATTAAGGAGTTCCCGCGGGAATAAAGAAAACTTAATCCATGCGGACGAAGTCGCGGGCATCATCCAGTTAGGATTAATTTTGATAGAGCTCTCTTCAAAGCATTTTCTTTTTCGTCTTTACTGATTTGAAGGAAGCTTAATACTCCAGTCTTTGTAGTGGCCTTAATAGCAATATCGCATGTGAAGTCAATGGGTTTCTTTATATACAGTTGAAGTTATTTGGCGCAGTGTGAAGATTAGCACCGCGTTACGATATAGCCGCGGGTAATCTGTATTACTAAGTATTACAGGCTTTATACAACCCTAGTAACTATATACGAATTAAAAAAATACGACGAAAAAAAACGAAAATAAAACTTATTAAATGTTTCATTTCATTTATTTATTTGCTCACATTGAAGATTTATAGGTGTTACTAGCTGATGTCCGCAACTTCATCCGCGTTGTTTAAATTTTTTTTTGATTTCCGCGGAAACTCCTTAATTTTCCGGGATAAAAAGTAGCTTATGTCACTCTCAAGGTCCTAAACTATACCCATGCCAAAACCACGTCGATCCGTTACTCCCTTGCTGCGTGATTGAAGGACAAATCAATAAACCAACAAACAAACATACTTTCGCATCTATAACATTATGAAGAATGAAGTATGATTAACAGTAGCATACCTAATCGGCCATGGAATGGCATGCAAAATTCAGACATAATTATTATTATTCTTAGCATAAAACTTAAACAATTTAATATTAACTTTCCAATATATAAGAATGAAAAATAAAATAAATATCGAATATTTACAAAACATAATATAATTAAATAAATAGTTATTACTGTTCTGAAAAAGTTGGTTAACTTACTGTATCTTTTATGCTAACTTAGTCTTAACTTAATCTTTTTTTTGTACAGTAGTGTCTACAGTCTGACAGAAAATGCTTAGACGATACTCTAGATGATAGGAATGCTATTTTAGAAATTCATGCGCTACTTACCTACCTGACTTTTTTTTATTCTAACCAAAAATATGTATGTAATTTCTTTCTTTCTTTAATGCACTGGTACACCAATGTACTAATATATTGCCATTATTATGCAAATTATAGAACCATGTATCCCGTATCTTCCGTGTTCCCCCATGACAATAATATGGCTAAACAAAAGCCGGCAACGCATTGGCAGTTCTTTTGGTGCTGCAAATGTTCAAGGGCGTCGGTAACCGCTTATCAGCAGGTGAACTGCCTGCTCGTTTACTCGCCATTATGGATATTTAAAAAAAATAGTTCCATGACTATAAGTAAGCCCTTGACTGCAATGTCACCTGGTGGTAGTGCGTTATCTGCATGTTTGTTTGTTTGTTAATCTGGTACACTTTCACTGTCCATCCATTTAACGATAGGACGAAATTTGGAACGTACTGAGAAAGGTTGCGTCCCTGGGAAGGAACATCAGCTACTTTTTACACCAAATAATCTGATTTCCCAGAAGATTTTTCAAAAACCTAAATTGAGAGCATCATCATCTCTTTTACATAAACATTGTCGACTAGTAATTACCTATTTAAACACAATAATTAATTAAGTATCCTACGACCCGCATAAAGAATTAATCAGTATTTATTTATCAACACCTTTATCATTATTTTAAGCATTATCTAGCAATAAACAACAATCACAACAAAACAGATCAAAAAAATAAGATCAATAGAACACCTCTAGCCGATAGGACCTTGTTTACGCGGCATCAATTATAGACTGACCTTTCCCAACCGTCATTTTCTCAACCCTCCCCAACAAATATTAACCTTAGAACTATCACCATAGAGTTGAAAATGAAACTGATTATTTGGCACCGTGAACATTCAAAGACGGGTGTCCAGGGACGACCCATCACCATTATAAAATATATGTCCCCTCCAGTGGCATCAATTTCACGGAAACCCTTTCTTGCAACATGCAAAAGCACTCGGCCTGAAAACTCCGAGTTGTTCCGAAACTACTTAACTACACAACATCCGACATTCAGGGTATAATTAAATAATATCCTTCATTTCTACTCAACTAGGTTCGCTTCTTATTTTGGATAGGCATATGTTTCGGGTCTGAATTTTCATACCATCCTAATATTTATATTTGAGAGCACTCAAACACACACACATAGCACAGCACACTACGGCGAACCTTAACGTTCTTTTAAATAGGAATATAATTCTGAAACACGAAAGTCAACAATTATGAAACGATATGGCTTTAAGCGTTGGCAGTATGGCCCCAGAACAAAACGGCACAGCAACATAATCTTTTAATTTTTTTTCATAGCTACAAAAAACTTGGACAATGATTTTTCACATCAAAGACCGAAACAGAACAAACTTCTCTACAACCTACTGCAAACCTAAGTTTTAGTAAAACTAAAAAGTGCCAACGTAGATACCAAAGACTAGTTTCTTTGAAACTTCCACTGTAAACAAAACTCCCAAAACTATGGTTGGCACAATTAAAAGGTATTTTCAACAATCCGAGAAACCATTTCTATAAAAATACATACATTTCAACGTGACGAAATCGTGTTGACGCGGATCCTGGTAGTTGTACAACGCACTAATTTTGCATTTACAACATTAGTTGTAAATACAAAAGTAGTGCGTTTGCTTGTTTTTCAACCACGCCACAATAGATCGACGGATCGACGTGGATTTTTTTATAGTTGAGGAGTGACAAAGGCTACTTTTTATTCCGGAAAAATCAAAGAGGAATCAAATTCCCCCGAGATTTCTTAACCCAAACTCATGTAGACGTAGCCGCGTGCATCATCTACATAGTAATCCAATAAGTAAGGAAAGGTGGCACTTTTGCCCAAAGCCGATACACGTTCAAAGAATAACAGCTTCATTCAAAAAACTAAAAGGTCCTACAACGAACCTGACTTCATCTAAAGAGCAAGAGCAAAGGCTTTTGTGCTTGCGCTACCGTGAAAATAGCAGTTGAACACCATTTCTGAGAATTTCCCACAAAATGTTGACAAGTTAGCTTTTTCTGATACTTAAATACCGATCACCAAATAACTGTCGAGTTATAGCCAACCATTTGGAATTTGTCGTATTAGCTTACGATAACTAAATACGATACGTATTTTTACTAGCAGCACTACCTACATAACAATACCTTAAAGTTGCTGGTTCTGAATTTACACATTTTCTCGGCTGATAATGTTTTATTCCATACTTATATTATATATAGAATAATGATTAAAAATTGTGTGTGTTTGTCTGTCAGTTTGCTATATTTTCAAGGTCCATGTTCCACAGCTTTTATCGGAAAGTACACTGAGGTTACAACCCAAGGAAAGGACCCTAATTTTGATCCCGGTAAAATTAGGAGTTCCCCCGAATATCAAAAAATACTTTACTTTATCCACGCGGAAGAAGTCGCGGGAATCACCTAGTATACCATAATTCTTCTTTTCAAGCTTAAAATATAAAGAAATCGTTGAAGATTATTTCTCCGACATAAATACTAATACGTTTTTTCGTATCAAAGGGCATAATATGCAAAGTATATTATGAAAGTATAATGTTCGATAGAAATAATTCAATTTGTTCGATTCCATTTCAAAGAGCATCGTCGTATTTTAACGTTCCATTGAAAATAAAAGGAACACGTATGAATAAGAGTTTTCCATGGCTACATCGTCAATTTAATGGAAAATTACGTATAGGATATTTTTAGACCCCATCGCTGCAGATTCTCTACGGCAGAAAAAAACAATTCAACTCAACAGATTGTGACGAAATTATAGAGTAAGTTTACATAGAAGGGACGAGTGGCCTAGTTGTGACAACGCGTATCAGTCGATTGCAAATGTTAAGAAACGTTGACCCAAGTCGGTAACTGGATGGGTGAAATTGGATTGGAAATTGGATGTTCAAATTTGACCTTTTCCTTTCCTCCGTGCCTCGGTGAGCACATTAAGACTTTATTTCCGGGTATTATCACTAACATCAGATAATAATCGTTACAAAGACCTAAGAGTTGAAATAGTACCTACTCTTGTACCCACCGCATTATAATATCAAGAAAACTCCTACCAATGATTAACGGAAAGGGGTCACGACCCTCAGTTATGAGTAATAAGGTACAGAGGAAGGTAACATAGCGACATACATAGGCATAGGCAAAGCAAATTTTTCAATAAACTAAATCCACCCGTACGAAGTTGCGGGCATCGCCCTATTTCCTAATATTCTTATCAAATATCGCTCACAAAGGCCGTTATTCGAAAATCGTAGAACATATTGATGGAAGGTAAAACGTTTCGTAATTTTTTATCAACGACGCGAAACTTAAGCTTGGGATCAAGTGGCAGCACTCACCGCGGTGCTTAGTTCAGGACCTCTTCTGAATGCGTAATGCGATCGTGACGGAACTGTCAATATCACAGATATTATATGCATTTCGAGGGCTGTAAATAGGTTTAGGGTGCCCTGTATTTCTTTTCAGGTAAAATACGAGCAGGCACTCTTTTTGAATTAACCATCGTGATGGATTTACGTTTTCGGTCTGGTAATTCGAACTTTATGGTCGAAGATCACGTACTGATCTTTTTGGACTTTTGTGAATTTTTAGCAAGTTTGAATTCATGATATATTAGAGAGGAACAGCGTAAAATACACCAACGATATTATATACAAAGGGCTATGTTCGCGAATTTTATAATTAAGAGATTCAAGGTTACCGGCATAGAAAAACCATTGTATGCACCCAGGTGAGCCTGCTACCATCTTTGAATACATCATTACTTCTGACTAAGATCTCAGTCAACGATTGAATTGTAGTAGATTTTTTTACAATAAACATAGTATTTCTTGAAGCAAATAACAATTTTGCTCCGATAAGATTGCCAAATACCTCACCGTAACTTTGTAAATTTAATTAATGACTGCATGCTTTAGAGTTGAGACAAGCTAAGTTTGTTATCGAACTTCGTCTCTTCGCAGCTAAGAAACCCATCTTATTCAAGCTTTTAGTTAGCAGTTAGTGAAACATTAACTAATTAAAATCATGTAATATAGGTACACCGAAAACCAAGCCTGCTTGTATTTAAAACTTTTAAGGAAGTTACACTGACTGTGGTATGCTTTATATAATATTATCAAGTATTCCCTGATATATTATTTAGATAAGCCTATTTAAATAATTTATTGAAAATTGTTTTTATTCAGTGAACGAGTTCCTTAATGCTTAGATACTATAAATTAATATATTTTTATGCAATTAATATTTGGACGTCGTTAACGACAAAATATGGGTGAAAATTTGAATATGATATATATGTATATATTATATATTTTAATGTTTAGTTGTTGCAATATCCCGCGCGCTCTTGTTTTATAATCTCCTCTTCCCTAAGGTTGTCTGGAAGAGATTGCTTTAGCAATAAGACCGTCTATACACCATTCTGTCTTATCTTTTAAGCTTTTGTTTATTGTCATTGTTTTTAAGTGTGTGCAATAAAGAGTTCATCTGTCTATCTATCATTTATCTATAATACCTTTATTGTACCATATTTTACCAAATAAATATTTACATTACTTTCTTAACCTTAATAGATTATTGGATAATGTTTTTTGATATTTGCATACATATTTGGTAACATCCCTGGCAAGTGGTGGGAACTGTGGTCTTTTAAGTGAGAGATTTTTAGAATCAATTTCTCAATCCTTTTCTAAGGTTCTATCCTCTCGTCTCACAGAGTCCACAGGTGACCCGAGAACTGGCAGTTACCCTGGCTAACATATTATAAGTTTGGCTATTCAGCGGGGTAACGCAGCCAGCGTTCTGGGCATATTGCCTCATTGCAGCTGTTTGGATGATATGTCTAATGTTTAGTTTTTAATTGAGGTTTTAATGTATATTTTATAGTTTTAATTTAATATTTTTGGAATAAAATTTAATGAATAGAAATATTCAGGCAGCCTGGACCTCTTAAATATATAATCAAAGGCCTGGAGATTTTATAATTTATAAATTGTGTATGTGTTAGTCTTGTGTGATTTGGGAGGCTTTTGTCATGGTTATTTACCACCAAGCCAGAAATGACGTGCTGTCAAGCGATATAAAGCATTCCGGTACAAAGTGGCATAAAAACCAATTAGGCGTATGTATGTGTTTAATTTAACTGGCATACCCCATTCAGATTAGCCCGTTTTTTATGATTGTGAGTGAGCCTATCTCCAGCAGCCTATGAGTGCTCCGTCAGTTGAGTTATTTATTATTATTATTATTTATAATTATTATTAAATATAAATAAGATTTAGCATCTCAGACTACATCATCTTTGCACCAGATGAGACTGCAGTCAAGGGTTAACTTATAAAAGAACAAATAACTTAATTAGGTAAGAATTACTATCAAATTAACATATGCACATCCGTAGCGTGGATACAAATGTAGGTAAGTATCTAATGCAAAATGTATGTAGCGAGCAATGTGAAACATTCTCATGCAAATATCGGGTACAGTTAGCTCCAGATAACTATCAAGATACTCAAATCCATATTAACTAGTGGTTCGCCCCGAACTGAGACCTTGCGGTACTTTTTTATTCCACGTAGGATGGTGCTAACGTCTATTCTATTATTTGTAAGTACAAACGAATAAACTTTTACAGAGCGCTATCTATTGACATCATGGTGAAGTTCTGTTAAAAATGCTGAAGCTCATTAAAAATTAAATAATTTCGTTTCCATAAAATATTTATCTAATTTTAGTACTTGTTGTTCAAGTACAGGATATAATTCAAATAATTGATCAAGTTTCAGACTCAACCTTTCAGAAAATTGAGAGTTCTGAGGTCAACTTTGGACGTTAGAAAGTCTCCACTTTGTAAGCCCCCCATTTCGTCAATTTGAGGGGAAAAATTAAAAAAAATATCTATTCGTAATTATCTTTAAAATGATATACTGCAACCCTATATAACGCTATAAAAAATATTTTACTTCGCATTCGCTTCTATGAGAGCCACCCTGAAATAATAATTTGGCTGGAGGCCATCGGTTTACATATTATTATATTTTATGTTGAAGTAATTACGTTCAGTAATTCAGAATTATACGGTATCTTACAGACGGACGGACGGAGGGATAAGTGCAAATTCACTCAAGTAGACTCAGAGACCTTCGCTTCGCTCGGTCAATAATATTAATGCTAAAATGTCTTTCCCACAAACCATCCCCTTTATTAAATTTGACGAAATGTGGTACAGAAATAGCATCTTCTTCTTTGTATCCTGGGATTCTTTTCCGTACTTGAATGCAGGCGCCCGTTGTACCTGAAACCGCTGGTGCGACTCCCCGCTGGATCATTCCAGCTAGCCAAGCTCACTTCAGAATCCAAGCAAGCCACCCAAGTCAGTGAAGACTTCCGGTAGTGTTGCTGGGGAGCCAATGTAGGCTTCTCTTTGGGTGAAAACACCAATACAGAAATAGCAAGTATTCCGACAAATAAATGATTAAACCACGATAATAATACTAAAACAATAATAAAGATACAGAAGTTGTGGATTATAGTAATGTTTATCCTATTTTTGTCAAAGATACTCCTTCGCATTTTTATTAATAGAATGAATATGGATAGTGAGGTAGGTAAATATAATTATAAAGTGTCATACTTTTGAACAGAATAATTAATTATATTTAGAGCGGACTGTACCTTAGATGTTACAAACTACAACCCGCAGGCGGTTCGTTTTAAACTGAGTACAGAATCTATTACTAGGTTCCTTAGAGAACTAGATGTTACACGCAACGCTAAGAACCGTACATGATTTTAGCATTTGATAGATTTGGAATATGTTTGAGGCGTACATTTCATTTGTAGCTCTGTAATGAAGTTTATGGTAATACATAAATGGGGAAAATGACTGACTGACATTAACGTACAGCTAAAAGCGCTAGGTCTGGATACAGGAACACTGTTTATCTGACAGCAGGAAAGATTGAAAAAACGTTAGACGTGAGATTATTATATGCATACGTTTTTCTGCTGGAATTTGGAATTTTCAAATAGTTACAAAATTATGAAGTGAGGTGGATGAAAATTAAAGCCAAAAACACTTGCTCCGAAATTTCTATATTATTTAAAAAATTACGTCAGCAATTGGCTCTTTTCGGTCCGCAGGGAAATAACACACCATCATCTACCAAAATAACAGATTGCTGAAGGCATGACCAGAAACAATTTTGAAATTAAAAATTACAATATCTTCCGGCTGTGCGTCGAACCCAAAAATTCCTATTTTGAGTTTTAGTAATGCACTTACCGTATCATTAACTTATATATATGAGAGAGCGAAAGGTTTGTCACGATATCTCAGGAACTATAAAACATAAAGACTTGAAATTTGGAAAGTAGGTTCCTGTTATGGTGTAGACATCAGCTAAGAAACGGTTTTGAGAAAATTCACCCTTAAGGGGTCGAAATGGGGGTTGGAAATTTGTATGAAAGTCCTTTGTTTTTGAAGTTAGAGACATGAAAATTTGGCAATTAAATAAAATTCACCCCAAAGAGGGTGTAATGAGGGTTATAAGTATGTATGAAAGTCTTATGTGTTTTAAGTTAGAGACTTGAAAATCGGGATTTATTTTATTAGATTTAAATAAATAATAAACTTTGTAAGTAATTTTACGACAATCTACCAGAATAGGGGTGAAATAGGGGTCGGAAGCTTACATGAGGGTTTTAAGTTTCTGAAGTAAGAGACTTGAGATCGAGATTTAGGTTATTAGTTTTAAATAATAAAAATCTAAATCTAAAAAATAAGTAGGCCTTTGCAGCGGGAAAATCTCATAGGAAATTAGAATTTGTACGCGGACGAAGTCGCGGGCGACCTCTAGTTATTCTATAATTGTAGGCATAGTAATACTATAAGTAGGCGCATCCGTGATACATTTCAAATTAATTAATTAACAATTTGTGCGCGAGAACCTCAATTAAAACAAACTTTACTTAATTGCCTGTTAATTTGCTGACGATTGGGCTTAATTTGCCACAAAATTTGTTATACCCATAATTTACCACGTACCAGATCATTCGAAAGTGTTATTTTCCCTTTTTGCTTATAATGTAGTGCTCTCATTAGTTATGCTTGATGATGCTTGCGACTTTGTCCGCGTGGTTTAAGTTTTTTTAGATCGCTTCTACTGGCATTATTACGCCTACTTCATCAGATTTGTACCTATTATAGTGTTAGCACGTTACGCATTTAAAAAATAATAAATTAAGGATGGCCACAAACGTGATTTTTGTGCACTTTTCTATCTATTGATTCATTTACTAAAGTATTTAAATAGCGTTGCTTTGGCTACTAAGCTGGACAGCCCTCTCTGGAGGTGCTAGAATGGTGCACACATTCGCGCTAGCAGGCCCCAAAGAGCCTCGTAGTTTCACCTTTTAGGTATTAGAGGATGTTAAGTATTTAGTTTTTACTAACATAGGTCAAGTGATTGTTACTTACAAACTATGGACTGACAGTTGCCTGAAGTTTATTTATATATTTATTGTTTAAAAAGTAAATACATCTTAAACAATGGTATAGAACCCTTCCTGTGCGTGTCTAACTCGCACTTGGCCAGTTTTTACAAGCACCTATAATATTGATATTGATACAACGATTCCAATTTTTATCACGACTAAAATTTTCTGCAGCAAATTTTATAACTTGAAAATGCTAACCTAATTTACGGGCTTTCCACGAAGTTTTCCTTACTTATTTTCTTGGTTGCGGAAGTCTTAGTTAATTATTTTAGATACGATAAGTGCAAAATCAAAATGTTGAGATATACGGCTTCAGATTTTAAATCCAATTAGGTCCCACCGCCAATCTTATTTGAACAAACTAGCTTTAATAAATATTGTGCTGATTCGGTTTTGGGAGAGATCCACATTTTTGAATAATATTGTGACCCTGTTATAGCATGACATTCACCATAATATACCGCCGTCAACGCTCCCAAGCTCCCGCGCTGCACAACGTTGTTGGCTTTATCGCCTTGGGTTGAGTAAGAGTTTGGAAGAAAATTTCAGTTGCAAACCCGTGCGCGATTGCCTTAAATAGAACACGAGTTTGAAAAGAAAGTTATCACATCAAACCCGTGCGGGGTTCGAGGCAATACTGCCTTTTATTGAACACGCAAACCGAAATACGCATCCTGGAGATAGACATAATTGATTTTATCCCGGTGAATTAAAGAGTCCTCGCAGGAATCAAAAACCTTAATTAGTAGGTAGGTATGAATATGTTGATAGAGCCATGAAGTCGAAAATCAGAGAATTCTCATGGGATCAAAAAATTTTCTAAATCCAGGCGCATGTCATCTAGAAGCTCAATGATAAGTAGAGTTTACACACATAAATAAAGACTGTAGTAAAAAAGAGTATAGATACTTGTGCAAAGCCAGGGTGGGTTTTTTTAATTGTGAGATAGGCTTGCGCTCGACGACAATCATGCTAAGCGCAAAGCAATGATGAGGTCTAGGTTGGAACGCGCTTGCCTAGAAGATGCGTTTTTACTCTTGCCTTGAAGGTACTTAAGTTATACGTGGCAGGAAACACGTGCGCTGGGAAGCACACCCTAGCGATTCGGATCAGAATCGTCGAGCACGAACGTTTCGTTCGAGCAGATTGGACGTCAACCACATAAGGACTGACGGTTTCTCGTCAGAATAACAAATATAATCATAAACATAATCTAGACTATAAGAAACATTTGTGGCTTGAGAATATCAATTTAGTTCATGTAAATTTTATATCGATACTTGATAAGTTGATACCACTAATGTTCACCACGAGCAAATTCCCCCGGTGAACTTAAAAATACGAACTCAATTTGCGAGCTCCCTGGAAAGTTTCGCTCGCTTACCATTATTTGCTTGGTAGCTAACTTTCAGTTCATCATTTTAAGAGCGGTTAAATATTTTAAAATCATGCTGCAATGGAAAAATTATCAAATTATTATTTGCTCTTTAAGATGAAGAATTTTATAAATGTCAAGTACCAAAAAATGATCCACGCCTCTGGTGACCAAAGAGCTGGCACTTATTTAGCCCAACGGCTTAGACTCGTCATTCAACGAGGTAATAGCGCCAGTATTTTAGGCACCATGTGCATAAACGATCACTTGGATGGCGTGTATTTTTTGTGAATATAATAAATATATAAAAAGTAGTGGTTTTCAGTTCAAAAATATTGTTTCAGGACGTTACCTTATTTAGAACACGCTACTACAGCGTAAAATGAAATAGCACTCTAAACGGAATGCACATTGCACGTATGTAACATTGTCCACGAGGGCGGCACAGCGCAGCGTCGAGTTAATGCACCGTTATGCTAATGCGGGCTGCCTAAATAGGAGCTGGGAAATATGAGCGGCTCACGGACAAATTACACCGACCCCGCTCTAATAAAGATGGTAATGCTGCGCGAAACAACCGCGCTCTCCATTATTTCATGATTCCACGTGTCTTGATAAAAAGGATTTGTGTGAAAACGTAAACAGAGCTGTTTTCCGCTTAACTGATAGGTATTTTTTGGAAATAGGATTTTTGTACGTTGGATAGAAGCTTTGCGGATATCTCATACACAAGGAAAATATGTATAATCTGTTAAAAATATTTTCAGGGTGAGTGTATAACTAATCTCAAAATGAAGAAAGTGGGTAAGCTATTTTGAGGAATTGCGCTTTCATAAATAATATGCGCACGTTTATTTTCGATATTCTATGGAAAAATCTAAACTGCTTCTTTGTGAACCACCCAAATTAATCATTGCAAGCGTAGCAGGTTGCGTGAGTGCGTGAATTAGGAAGGTATTATAGAGAAATCATAATATAGGGAGGCCATTGCCCAGTCGTGGGACAGTACAGACTAATTAAGATAAGATTAGATATAAATCAAGTTTAGAACTCACAGAAGGCATGAAGTGACTTGGAATATTGGAAATGTTTAATTTAAAAAAATATTTATAGGTAGACTTTGCGATACCATGACTACCATATACATAACTGCCATACCCCTAACAGGTTAGCCCGCTACCATCATAGACTGCATCGTCACTTACCATCAGGTGAGATCGCAGTCACGGGCTAGCTTGTAGTGGATAAAAAAAAGTATAAGATGGTAGCGGGCTAAACTGTAAGGGAGATGATAGCTAAATTTTACCCCTAATCGGTTCTTACATGGCATCGTAACGGAACGCTAAGTCCCTTGGCGGCAAGTCTTTACCGGTAGGGTGCTAACTAGCCACGCAAAACATTGCACAAAAGACTGGCGCATACCACAAATAATTTAATCTCCGGTGGACACAATAATGTTACAGTAGTAAAAACTCGCTGCTTCTTACTAAAATATAACTTATTATAAAGTCTTATCTTATTAACTCTCACCAATGTCTAAGTTAACTTTGCTAGCTGTTGTAATCAGTAACATTTTAAGCTGCGACGTTACCCACCTTCACTGTATACGTCACAGTGCATTATTGAATTAATCTTTTATACAAGTTTATGCTTAAGTTTGCAGTTTCCGAGACTCTAATCTGCAGCTTCGACCTTGTTTTAAATCCCATTAGAAGATGGGTCAAGTCTGGAATAAATTAAATCATGTAAATTAAATGTTTGGGAACGTTACGATAATAGTGTCATGTATTTCCAAGTTGTGGTCTTATTACATACTAGCTGATGCCTTCGTGCACGTGGTTTAATTTTTTTTTAAACCCGCGGGAGCTCCTTAATTTTCCGGAATAAAAAGCAGCCTATGGCCTTTATCGTGATATTATCTAACTAACCTATAAATTTAATCATAATTGGTTGAAAATGTGGGCCCTTAAAGCATAGCAGACAAACTAACAACTATAACCATGCAAAAAAACACGATGATGCGTTGCTCTGTTGCGGCGTGATTGGAGGAAAAACCAAACACACTTTCGCATTATTAATTTCACAGCAAAATTTAACATAATAACTACATTTAAATAACCTTTTAAATAGTGATCTCGATAATTCAGTTCAAAGCAGAATTTTCCAAGCAGCGTGCGGCAATGGCGGTGAACTAATTGCCGTCGCTTCGGGTATTACGCCTTTGATTGCATTGGCTTGCAGTGGGGATTCAAATGGCCTAATCGCACTGTAACCTACCCGAAAATTTATGTGTGTTCTACTGGAGGCTTACTACCATCGAAGAGATAGATTATATCTCGGGGAATGACATAGGCTATTTGTTATCCCGGGAAATTAAAAAGTCCCCCCCAGGAATGAAAAAAAATTGGTAGTCATAGGGACTGCCAATAGAACTTTGATTATATAGAAGTTGTAACGGTCTGTGTAACCTCTAATACCAACACTTGTAAATAATTGTTGCCCTATCTGGCCGCTAATTATCTCATCCGGAACCATGTGTGCTCTCTGTGGTACTTAACCGCTGGACAGATGGATTCGGAGGGATAAACCTGCCAGACAGAAGGGGACTGGATACATCTTCACGCTGGATACATTCTACTTTCCAGGGTTCTTACACTATACTTCCACTCCCTACGAGTGTATCTCTTTCAGATTTAATAGTGAGCCGGCGATTTGTTGAAATCATGATGCTGATCTAATACAGAATCTATATAACTCGATACTTGTGAAATATTAATTTCAAATTGACCTCTATTATAGTATTTTAATTACATCTACAAAGGTCTATTGAACGCTGCCAGCTCTGGGATTGAAGTCTATATCGAGTTACAGCACAGTGTCTGCCTTTAGTTATACTGCCTATAGTTGGCCATTTTACACACACATATATATATATATATATAAAAGCGAACAAAGCGAAATACCACTCATTTACTCACTCACTGATTGACTGACTTACTAATTAACAGTATCCCAGGAACTAAAACTATATATAAAGCATACAAACTTGAAATTCACAGAAATCAGCTAAGAAACGGGTTTGAGGAAATTCACCCCTAAGGGTGAAATGGAGGGTGAAGTTTGTATGAAATTCCTATATTTTTGAAGTTAGAGACTTGAAAATCGGCATTTAGGTTATTAGTTTCAAACAATAATAATTTGTATAAGCAATTAAATGAAATCGGGGTTATAAGGTTACATAAAAGTTTTAAGTATAGACGTGAAAATCAGCATTTTGGTTATAAGTTTTAAATAATAAAAACCTGCATATATTAATTCTCTATCGATACGCTTTTTGCAGCAGGAAAATTTCATTATCTCATAGGAAATCATAAATTGTACCCGGATGAAGTCGCGGGCGACCTCTAGGGGTAAGTATAAGGGATAAAGTTTAACGCTAGGTTAGTGTATCCTTGATGTATAAATAGCTGAACGAATACAAGAACTATACTAAAATTTTGACCAGGACCGGCGTCGCCATTGTCGCTTACTTTATGCAATTTTGGTTTGATTTCACTAGCTTAATGTAGATAAAACCTAATCACTTCGTTGCAATAGATAATTAGTTAGCTTTTGATTTTCCATAAAAACAATAATTAGCTAGGCTTTCCGTAACCGTCACAACAGTCAATGATAAACTTTTTTGGACAAACATTAACAACTTTTTGGTATAAACATGCAGCTAGCTGTTAGCACATTTTGGCTTATGCCGCAAGGGCT
The DNA here is from genome assembly GCA_964035005.1 of Erebia palarica. Taxonomy (NCBI): domain Eukaryota; kingdom Metazoa; phylum Arthropoda; class Insecta; order Lepidoptera; family Nymphalidae; genus Erebia; species Erebia palarica. Next base: position 20,192,589 of record OZ035989.1, read on the forward strand.
ACACAAAACGCATATAATAAAAAGTTACGTAGTTAAAATAACTGTAGGTGGACGTGGGACATGATTACATCGTGCACAAGCAGTTTCATAGCTGAGTCATAATTAAATACGTTTTGCATCCGAATATTGAGGAAAATTTACAAAAATCATACTATTTAACTTTGTTATATTAAGTCATGGTTTGAGATAAAAGCCCATGCTGGTTGCATTTCCACCAGAGATTTGCTACATTATTAAGCTTCAGATAATGAAGTATAAAAGCCACGAATAAAAGGGCTTCAATTTCTTAACTTAAATCAAGTGCTTATATTGGTTGGTATGATGTACATCCGTAAGTAATTAAGTATCTTAGCAAAGTAGCACATCTCTGGTGGACACTCACGTGCGTATCTTACGGTTTTTCACGTAGTATGCGATCAGATTAAAACGAAGGAGTGTAAAATTGTGATATACTAGGCAAATTAATATGCCGGATGCGTTAGGGGAAATTATCGTTTATCCTGGAAGTAATATTAAATCATGGCCCACATCAGATAAATTAAAGTCGGGATGGATAAAACTTTCATATAGACGTGTAACTTATGGCGCGGGGATATGAATTAATCCCATAAGAGGCGATATTGCGAAAGTTTCACGAGGATTATTATTTTACCCCCTTTATTGGTACTTTATGGCGGTTTTATTATGTGAGGGAATATGTTTCTTGTGGATTAGGGGCAATTATTTGTGGACTTACGCACTTCTTTTTGTTAGCTTTTATAACAGCTTTTGTGTTCATACGAAGATTAAGAATCCCGGCACGAAGCTTTGTAGAAAACGATAAAAGGAGGGTACAATTATTTATTGGCGTTAGGATAATATATACCGTTCACTTGGACCTGCGCTTTGGGTGATTTATCGATCTATTTGGCGGTACAAATTTAAACTAAACGGCGGGGTTATCTCGATACCTCCCACGTAAGTTGTTGTATCCCCAAAACCACAATTTTACAGTAGAGCATTTTAAAGATTCAAATTGGACTAAAACCTGCATTTATTATTGTATCTTGGTGAAATTTGGTATATGAATGTAATTTATAGTATTCTTGACTATGTTGAAAGATAATTTAGTAAAATATGTATATTTTCTGAGATATCGTTCATACAACATTTTACGGCGGAGTACAGGCTGCGCCATTTGTTGTATCTCATACTTACAACATTATACCGCGGAGTTTCGATTTCGTCAGTTGTTGTATATGATAGTTACAACAATATACACTGCAAAATATAAGTTTCATTCCATTGTATGTGGCAATACCCATATGTATACGGTTAAAAATGTATGTGCGTATTATTGTATGTGATCAAATTCTAGGTTAATAAATAAAAAAGAAATATTATCAAGGATAAATTTCTTTAGTTTTTTAATAGGAACAATAGATATTAATCATTGTAGGTCCGTTTTCATAAAAAGTAATATCTTTAAAAAACAAAATAATAATGAACATTAATCTTATAAAAGAGATAGATAATCACTTCCATTACTAGGTAATCAATATTAAATTCAAAAACAAAACACTAATAGTAAGGTTATTTAGACTCATAATAAAAAGGACAAAAATTAAATCATAGCTCACTGTCTCTACGATATTTTAGTAATAGTAAGTAGTAAATAACAAATTCTTCATAAGAACTAATTAATAAGAATCATAATAGGTTAACATTGTAGACCATAAAATAAAAAATATGACTTACTTAACAATTTCTATGAGATCAAGACAACTAGAAATCAGGTAACGATTTATAATAGTTATTTTTGGCATTGTAACTACCTTGGTTTTATTCAAATAAAAAAAAAAGATTTTCAAAATTATATCTAACCACAAAACAATCAATCAACAAAAAACAACAACAACAAAACTGTTGTTAGTTTCAATAAGAAATAAACCTATTTTTTGGTTTCATTGGAGACTTCAATCAGTAAAAAAGTAATATTATTTTTATGAGAATCAATAATAATAAAAAGATACCTAATGATTAAAGACTTATTTCGTGGTCGAAAAAAAACGTGAAAGAGGGTAGTTTGATATGGCCCGTGGCAGCTCCACCACACAGCACAACAGTCCCGGCGTGACAAAGATCCATGCAACCGAAATATCGACAGTTAAAATCGTCATTTTATCGTGGTATGTACCCGTTTATTACGTTACTATTATATGAAGATGTATAATTTAAATAAATTTAAATAAGGTAAAAAAGAAAAGACTAAATTATGTACTATTCTGAATCAGAAAATTCAACATCATTATGAGAGCCATCGACAAAAGACAGATTCCTGAAAAAGTCGTGTTATATTACTGGAATAATTCTACTGTGACAGAGACTCATTAAGTCATCATACTTTGCCTTTGTTAAGGGAAGATGGTTTGAATAGAGAGTGCATAGCTCAGCTATACTATTTCTTTGGCGTCTTCTAGTATTAGTATTAATGGCAAGCGTCATAGCATTACTGTATGCCAAATCGTACCTATGTTCAATGTTAAAAGGATCTTCTGCACATACCCGCACTTCTTTTATTTTGTTCCGTTTATCTACGTCTCCACTAATATTTTTAGACCAATTACGCCCGTTCAAAAGTTCTTAATAGTTGAAAAAATCGGTATGCTACATTTCTAAAACTATAAGGTTTTCCGTCCTGTTTAGCCCATCTAACCAAGCTAAACCATTCCAGAGGTGTATAAATAAGTTCATTTTTGGATGAACGTTCTATTAAAACGTGCACGTTGTCACCCTCTGCTTGGGTATGACCTTTTTCGGTTTCGGGTGCGGTGTCTCAAGATTTGCAGTATCAGAATCTGTTGCTACTTCTAAGTTATTATCAAAGATGTCTCCATCTATTATATTTGCTAGCTCATTCATTTCCGATTCATTAAAACTTATTGGTAATGGAGACTCTGAAACAGTAATAACTTTTTAATTTTATTGCTTATTAGCGACGCCCAGCGGTTTTACCCGCGTAAATCGTATGGAACACACCCACCATATTTCACGTCTCTAGGACCAGCTGTTTAGGCTCTGCATTCATAGACCAGTCACTAAGTCAGTCAGTTAGGACAAAGCATTTTATATATTATTTATGACCCAATTTTAGAAAAAACTTTTGACATACAACATTGAATTTAAGTAAAATAAATGTAATCGCAACGTAAAATATAGCATCTCACGATACAACGTAGTTTAGAATAACACTTTCCGAAGTAAAATGTTGTATGTATTACATACAACATTTTTAATGAACGCTCAACAACGTATACTGTTGTAAGTAATCTATACAACATTTTAGGTTGGTATCACCACAAAAAAGTACCATTTATTGAGTAAATGCTAATAAAATAATACAAAAAAGAAACATAACTGTGATATTTCGGAGGCTTGAATCACGAAAACTGTTTAGTTCTTTTTCATCTACTGAAACATTGTTATTTTCAATAGGTGTCTCGGGGTTGCTATTTTGTGTACTCGTAATAATGACCAAATCACATAGTCTACGCCTTCTTGTTATTATACCTGTACGTTTCATTTTTATTTATTTGAAGTAATTCAATTACTAAAGTTAATTTTGAGAGAACTTAAACGCTTCCTTCCTACCGCGTGCGGCTGGTTGAAAGTCCGGCGTGTTCTGTTGTATGTGACAAATACGAGACGCGAGCACGTGATTCTCTCCGTCCCGCACCCGCGTAAACCATTGCAAAGGTAGATACAATGTTGTAGTCCGTTCTTGTTCGAAAGTTACAACAAAATACGTCTGGCAAATCCTTGAAAAAAACATATTTTTGTAGTTTTTTCACATTGAATGCATAAAATAATACAAATTAGGATAGTTTTCAGTAAAAACGCTAAACGGCATTTTTGTGGCATACAACAACTTACGTGGGAGGTATCGGTCTTTACTGCCACGCAAGTATTTTATTAGTTACCTTACGCTACTAGGAAAGAAGTAATACCGTAGTAATAGTTATTGAGTTATGAGGGGGTCAAAAGTGGCTCCAAATGGTTCGTGTAATATTACACACGGTGCTGCTCGCCAGTTTTTTTGAACTTTGGCTGGACACGCTTCCGCGTGTCTTGATTCATCGTAGTCAACCTATAGACGTCTACAGCTGGACATGGGTCTTTTGCAGGGACTTCTGCACTTCCTGGTCCTGTGCCTTTGCTAAGTTCTTTTATTCTGTGCCTATATAAAGACACATCGGTAGGCCAAGTGGAAGTTTTTGATGTATTCAATCACGACAACGTTATCTACTATTTATATGGAATTGATATATAGATATATTGACGAGTTGTCAAGGCAGAGCACTTGACAATGCCTTACTATCGTAGTTACGTTTGTCGTGATCAAATGGGAAAAAACTCCCACTGGGCACTATTTAATTATTGTCGCCTATTACCACAGAATAGGTAATAGTTGCTATTACTGTAGTTTGACAGCCATAAGCCTGGTGGGAGGCTTCGGCCGTGGCTACTGGGCTAGTTACCATCCTACCGGCAAAGCCGTGCCGCCAAGCGATTTAGCGTTCCGGTACGATGCCGTGTAGAAACCATATAAGGCTATGGGTTTAACATTACTTCCATGCCCCTAACAGATTAGCCCATTACCATCTTAGACTGCATCATCACTTACCATCAGGTGAGATCGCAGTCAAGAGCTAATTTGTAGAGGATAAAAAAATAGGATGATCGCATGATCAACATTCGCTTATTATTCGCTAACGTGCAGTGCTGCAGTAAGATTACTTCAGTTCAGCCAATCATAATGATTTAGATTGCAGTATTCATTGATGATTGATTGATGCGGCTTTTTCACAATCAAGCAGCTATATAGAACTCTAAATAAACTGATTTAGTTCAGTTTTGTATTGTTGTCACTGTATGATAGTCCGGATTCCACTAAATCGGAGATGTGCGCAGATGTCCCAAGCGGAGACGAGAAGAGATGTTTTTCAGCTAGGGTGTATTCACCGAAGCTGTGCGGAGATGCGTACTGGCTAGACAGGAGCGAAGATATGTGCTAGCTAGAGCGGAGATGTATGCTGAGTAGAGCGGGACTGACCTGCGTGCTGTGAGCAGCGCCGCTCACAGCACGCCGCTCACATCTCCTTTCGTCTCCGCAGCGCGCCGTCGCCCGCTTGCGAGCCACAGCTCACATCTCCGCATCGATCGCACCATACAAATATGATACATCTCCGCTCAGTGGTATCCACTGAAGCTGAGCGGAGACGAGATGTGGGAATAACGAAATTCTATTGGTTGTTTAAATCACATCTCTCTTCTCGTCTCGTCTCTGCTCTGGTGGAGTCCGAGCCTTATTCCACGGTTGACGTTAAAAGCACAGGTAGAGATTTAACTTAAACACATTCAACGGTATTATGCAAGTGGGCCATAAACCATCAAAAACCAGCTACTTTAACTGTATTTTAAAGGTAAACGTATTTTCTTTCCCAATACCCAACAATGCACGAGTAACTCTACCGATGTCACGTACAATGGAGATTGATTAGTGAAATTGTGTAGCAAATCTCTTTTGTAAAATGGAGGAACGGGCTCCTGTAAATCACTCTTTAATGACCTACAAAACCTGCCAGGCAGGATCTAAATGCACTGGTATATTAAAAACTATACTCAATACGTATATTTAAGACTATATAAAATACTATTAACGTAAAATAAGACTATATATTTTTATTTACATAGATATATATATACATATATATATATATATTTGTATACAAATACGAATATATAGAAAGTTTTTATGGATGGATGTATGGATGGATGTTTGTTACTTAATCACACCAGAACAGCTGAAAGGATCTCGATGAAATTTGGCTCAGAGATATATTATAGTCTGGAATAATACATAGGCTACTTTTCATCCCGGAAAGTTACACGCACACGTAGTTTCAGGCATCAGCTAGTGATTCATAATAATGAGCTGTGCTGAGTAAACCTAGCAAGAAAAATTTGAAGTAAATAATATGTAAAGCATTGTGAGATGTGGTTCTCCTAATAAAATAAACAAAAATAATACGTGTTTCGCTAACGCTGGCATAAATTTACGTAAAATATTTACAATTCACATCGCGCTTCCAGGTGAAGGTAAACATCGAGAGGAGACCTGAAGACGCATAATATTATCTTCAAAGAAATTCTTAGATCCAAGTGGAGTAGGCCGACGTACATCTGTTTTTTATCGTGCGATGGTCCCGGGTTCGATCCCCGGCAGGGTTTGGAAATTATAATTTCTGAATTTTCCCTGGTCTGGCCTGGTGGGAGGCTTTGGCTGTGGCTAGTTACCACCCTACCGGCAAAGACGTGACGGAAAGCGATTTATCGTTCCGGAACGATGCCGTGTAGAAACCGAATAGGGGTATGGGTTTAATATAACTGCCATGCCCCTAAAAGGTTAGCCCGCTGCCATCTTAGACTGCATCATCACTTACCATCAAGTGAGATCGCAGTCAAGAGCTAACTTGTAGAGCTCATTTACTTTGGCATATGGTTGAAAACTATTTGAGGGACGAGTGGCCTAGTTGTCCCAAGTCGGTAACTAGATGGGTGACCGAATTAGGCTTTTCGTTTCCTCCGTGGCTCGGAGACCACGTGAAGCTGTCCGTCCCGGTTACTAATATCTGATAATAATCGTTACAAAAAAAACTAAGAGTTTAAATACTCTTAGACGAGTCGCATGCGGAAGGACTTGAGATCCCACCGCATTATTATCCCAAGAAAACTCCTAACATTCTTTGATTTATGAAAATGGGGAATGACTCTTAATAATGAGGAATACGACGCAGAGAGACGGAGATTAGGCGCAGGACCGATGCACGATGGCTTTACTTGTTTTCCGAGGCACGGGGATGAAACAACGCCGTTATTTCAAATCCAAAATTCAATAGCGCTACTATTCAAACACGATTAGTTTACTGAATGAACGCATTACATTTCCACGAGTCTAGTATAGTCGTTCAGTGCACAGCGTCTAATTCAGAATACCTAAATGGGGCCTGAGAGTAACTGGAAAATAAGTGATATATTTAGAGATAAATTACAGCACGGTTACGACGAATAAGTTAACGGAACATGCGTAATTATTATTGTTATGACATAGCTCAGCACTTGTTTGATAAATTTGTGTTTGCGTACACACTTATGCACTATAATTATCTCCCGCAAAGATTACTCCTTTGAGGAGAACACTATATAACATCATTTGTACCAATTTCCACCGCCCGCAGGCTACAGCGCTGTAAAGTACAAGTTGAAGACTCCTATCTAATCCGGTAGTGATGATGCTGTCTAAAATACAAATATATATTATTACTGAAGATTATTGAAAGTACGGCTGTTTTGCCACGTAATGAATAGAATGTCATATTTCTATTGTATCTAGCCTACTAGCCGTGGGCTATGCCTCCCATTAGCAGCATTAAAATTGATAATAATAAATGTTTTATGTATTTTTTACGCTGAGTTGCACGAAGCAAATCACTAATTTAATCGCAAGAATTGTATGAAGTCTTGTGATTATATTAGTTTAATCACCACTTAAATGAAATTTCTTTCGTGCAACTCAGGGTTAATGTCTCGATTAATTTCCATGAGTTATTTTAGTGCACAACCAAAGGTTTACTCTATTTTCCTGCAAGCTCATTATATTCCATATCCATCCTATACCAACTAGTGTATGTATATTTTAATCCACACTCGACTCTAATATAAATGGTAATACTAGCCAAAACAATTTGCTCTTACCGCATCCTACTCTGTTTCATGATTTCGCGTGTCTTGATAAAGAGGATTTGTGTGAAAATGTAAACAACGCCGCTGCTGTTGACGTGGAACATATTTGTGGAAATGAGTTGAATTTTTTTCAACGTACCTTCATACATTGTTGATATTTCAGCATATTTTGTGTGGAATTCTAAATGTGTGAAGAAACTTGATACTTGCAGTTTTTATGCTAAGTCTAATGGCATTAGAATGATGATGAATTACCAATTTGACGTTACTTGTTATTAAAAATTAATTATTTTTATTGAAAAGGGATAGATTTTGTTACATGCCTAATTAAATAATGATTTGTAATGCGTATGAATTTTTAAGTATGTAAATAACATGATTCTTTAAGACTCTACCACCGGCCATTTTTAGATGTATAAATTTCCCAAATACATTTGTTCATCGTAACATAGCCAATAAGTCCCAGGTCACGGTTGTAGGTAACTCAAGACAAATTTCCAAACTTAACTACTCTAATTTACCACCTGTAATCTTTGATGGTACGGCACTAGCATATAGTCATATTGTGAAAAATCTTGGAGCATCGACAGCAATCTATCATGTAAATCGCAGGTTTCACAGGTTAGTAGAAAAATCTTTGGCGGTTTTGGATCTATTAAAAGGTGGATTTTGGTGGATGGTGAAAAGATCTTGCTAGCTACTGCACTTCTTCCAATCCTTAATAACGCCGATGTTTTTGTAGACACTAGTAAACTAACTTGTAAGTACTACCTCGACTTGACTGAAGACCTTTTAAAAAACTAGAGCGTTTGCAAAACCTGTGCATTAGATTCATATTCGGTCTGAGGAAGAAGTATGATCATGTTTCGGAATATCGCAGGAAACTTAACTGGCTCCCTATCCGGCAAAGGCGTAATCTTCATATCATCTCTATCCTATATGCCACTCTTTATCACCCATGGTCGCCCCCCTATCTAAAATAATGCTTCAGATTCCTTAGTTCCTATCTAATCCAGCATACCTAACGTTCTTTCGGGGATAATAAGCTAAAAATTAAGCCAAGAAACACCCATACTACTACTCAGACTCATTCACCATAAAAGCAGCAATATTGTGGAACGCACTTCCAGCTGACATCAGACAATCTCAACCTTTAGCAATTTTTAAAAATCGTGTCAAAACGCACTATCAGACGAAATGATTTTTTATGTATGTATATATTTATAGTGAATATGTATTTATGTTTAGTTATAGTGATATAATGTTTATGTATTGCATATTTATATATTTTATTAGTATATTATATATAAATAATAATATTGTGTACTTATTTGAATGTATATGTTTAAGTATGCAGTTAAACTCTTAGTTATAAAGCAATTCCCCGTCTCACAGTACTAATTATTTCATTAGTGTAGGTTGCCTGGCAGAGATCACTTTAGGTGGCCTTTAGTGATAAGATCACCTTTTGACACTTTTATTATATATCCTTTGTAATTGTTATTTTGTATGCAATAAAGTTGTTCAATAATAATAATAATAGCCTTCACCTGTTTGGTTATATGTTATGATGTTAAGTTTGATTCTGGTGCATAATATTTTAGATTATATTTCGTACGTTTCATTCTTCAGATATATTAGTTAACACTAGTAGTACTTTATTGTAGGTACTGCAACTCGCACTATTTTAATGTTAGGGTAGATGGAAAAATTTCCACAAAAATTTCCCGTAGTATACCACAGAACACATATACTCCTACCGGAGAGGTATTCTTAATTTAATTTATGTAAGTTATTTCAAGTGAATTTGTTTAAATATTGACAAGTAAGTGCTCATTGCTGCGCACATTAAAAGAATAAGGAAGGCGTTTTAAGATGCCCGGAGCATCGGATACTGGGGAATTTTTCCATCAACCCTAACAATAAAATAGTGCGAGTTGCAGTAGCTACAATAAAGTACTGCTAGTGTTAACTTAATATTATATCTTCAAATCAAACGCACTCATATAATTGGGATAAAACTTCACTTACAGGCAAGTTAGTTTAATCATCAATTATGTCTCATAATTCGATGCCCAAAACAAAGTCAGTATGACGTATCCTAACTCTTTGAGTTGAGTTGACTCCTTGAGGATAGAACATCACATGGTTCTAGTCACTCTAGATTTTTTAAGAGCCATCCCTATGTTATAATAAAAATACCGTTCTTCTCACATCAGGTATTCTGCAAAAGTGTACTTTAATACGCGAATTCAAATGGAATTGAAAGGCTACCAGTTTTATTGCTACTCGTATCACCGTAGCTCGTAAAATGCTCGCTAATACATTAGAACCACTTAAGTCTCGCCTGCAGCTCTCTGTTTATATGAGATACATATTATACTTATTTTGTGATTTTTTTATACTCTTCAAGTTAGCCCTTGACTGCAATCTCACCTGACGGTAAGTGATGTTGTAGTCTAAGATTAAGCAGGCTAACCTGTAGGGGGTATGATGATTATATTAAACTCATACCGGTTTCTACACGGCATCGTACCGGAACACTAAATCGCTTATTTGGCGGTACGTCTTTGCCGGTAGGGTGGTATATCATAATATTATCACATTTAACAGGTATCGAAACGTTTGATCTTTTTGCAACATTTTGATAAAGTGGCGGACCATTTCGGTCGTGAACTGATAGCTCTTTGGGCAGACGCGTTCTGTGGTGAAGGCAACGTACCTAACTGTAACCTAAATGCAGCATGTGATGACCACCTTCAAATGTTTTAGTCATTGGTTGGATGAGGATTGTGTTGACCGTGTGTAGTGGTGTGCTCTCATTTTATAGGCATTTGTCCAGCAGGGGACGCATATGGGCCGAGGCGTCGGCCCATATGCGTCCCCTGCATATGGGCCGATGAATACATCTACTACTGATTAGGGATTTTGAAGTAATGAGTATGTATATCGCAGAAGAGATTATCAGAGTCAATATTTTAGCAACTTATTCTTATTGAAATGTATTTCGCGAAGAAATCCTTTACGGTGGAAATTAATGACCAATCTATATGTGTCCTTACAATATCCGATGCTTACTCACTCTGACCGTGGTATTATAAAAACTAATGTATGCGAAAGGCTTTATTTGAGCGTAAAAATTCTGATCAGAACAAATTCGATATCACAAGATATTCCAAAAAATCTCCTAGCATCAATCAGATACGCAAAACAAATATAGAAGAGATAGCATTTATTTGAGCAAAACAATGCGAACTCAAACGTTTTCAAACCCTAACCTATTTGATTATCCCTCGGCTCGAGTCGTCCCACTTTTTGCATCACTTCACTTGGGAGAAAAAAAAAGTATGAATATTTGCGGAGGTCAGACACAGAGGGCAAATAAAAGGAATCAGTTTCGCTGTCCCCGCAAACGCGGTTAGAATATATTCGTCTGCTCAGCCTATGTTTTTTGTATGACAATTTTGACTAAGTTTCTTTGTCTAGAACTAGTAGATATATTAAATTTTTCATGTTTTTATATGACTAGCAAGCAAGCGAGCGGTAATCACTTAACCTTATATTATAAGTGATTACTGCTGGCTATAACAGTATTCCTTTTGATTGACTTTTGTTTAAATCAGGCCAAAATAAATTACATAAATTTGGTTTCACCATACAATTCTACATTATATAAGCGCTTTTAAATATAGCAAGAGGTTCGTAGTTAATAAATCTACCACATCTAGCAATTGTAACTAATGTTCGGCTGCCTTTAACATTTTTGCGTGAAATCCTAAGTATTCCAGTCACGCCATCTAAATGGTGTATTAGCCCATAAAAGTGGCCATTACTGTGTTACTAGGCAAATATTTTTAGTCTTTAGTCTAGCATTAAATTATTGTTTACCGATTTACAAATTTTTCGAAACAAATTTCTGAATTTTCCCTGGTCTCGCCTGGTTCAGCAGGCCTGGGCAGAGGCTTCGGCAGTGGCTAGTTACCATCCTACCGGCAAAGATGTACCGCCAAGCTATTTAGGGTTCCGGTACGATGCCGAGTAGTAACTGAATAGGGGTATATGGGTTTAATATAACTGCCATGCCCCTAACAGGTTAGCCCGCTATCATCTTAGACTGATCGCATCAACACTTACCATCAGGTGAGATCGCAGTCAAGGGCTCACTTGTAGTAGATAAAAAAACACGTCAATTCAATCCATCGCTGGTCTAGGCACTGAGCAAGAGTCTCCTTTTAGAATGAGAGTAGTTTGACAGTAAAGCCAATTCTGTTATGCTCCATGACAGCTCTGTTTATATTGCTATCCATTTTCATAATACGCCCTATGGAATAGGGCAGTCATCTAGTGCTGTCATTTAGTTTAGCTCAGAGATTAAAACAGAATTGGCCACATTGTCTACTACACTAGCCAAGTGTGGATTGGCATAGACCTTCGATAACATTAGGTATAAAGGATGCTCTCGGGCAGTTTTCCTCACGATAATATTTTCCATCACTATTATAGAAAGAGAAAGTGATCGGTATATTTATCACTAGCTGATGCCCGCAACTTCTTCCGCGTGGTTTCGGTTTTTTGAACTCATTAATTTTCCGGGATAAAAAGTAGCCTACGTCACTCTCCACGTCCCCAACAAACCATCCGTTCTAAATAACAAACCAAACACACTTTCGCATTTATCATATTAGAATGATAATATGATTTCATAACCACTAGGCTGTCATCGCTTTCTAATACTGAGACAGATTCTATGGGTCTTGTAAAAGCTTATATTTTATTAAAGTCGTATTAAAACGTATTAAAGTCGTTTCTGGTACTTTCTAAAGCAAATACAAACTTAGCGATTAGTTGAAAGTTTCACGTAAAGCCTACTTTCATAATGCAAATTGTAATTACATCCATTCAAAACTTCCCGAAATTATCAGAATTTCTGTTGAATATTAATATTCACTTACTGCCCATGTTATTACGAAGTTTTGTAAGTTAAAGATGATGAAATTGGATTAGTACCCCTTGAGATAGGTACTTTTGATTTGGGGTGGTGGGCCAGGTAACCTCCTAGTGTGCTCGGGCACTGCTAGTCCCTTTGGATACGTCCGGAGGGAAGGGCAGTGCTTGGGCCGGTGCACCCCGGTAACATGGTTAATAATTTCTCTTATGGGATATTGTTAGCCATGGCTAATAACCTGGCAGGGGGGGGAGGGGGTGGTTCTCCGCGTGTCCCTCAGATCAGCTGAGGGCACAGTGGAGGAACCCAGGGGGGAGGGGGGGCGAAGACGCCCAAGGGAGCGGGGGAACGCTCAGGGGGGAGGGAGCGGGGGAAACGCTCAGGTGGAGGGAGGACCCTCTGGAGGGGAGGGAGTCCTCGGGCGAGCTCGGTGTGCACTCACCCTGCCTCCGAGCGGGCTGCGCGGGAATTAGTCTCACGCAGTCCTCGCCACCAACTCGGAACCCCTTAGGAGTGTCGGACGTGGTCATGTCTCACGACCGGCACTGGGACCGAGGGTCTTGGCTTGGTCGCCTGGACCGCGAGGAACAAACCTCTATAAAAAATGATCCAATCCTAAGCTTTGGTGCGCGGCGAGAGGATGAATGGCTGAAGGATTCGCCCTGACCTCACAGGGCATCAGTCGTTAGCGCACCCCCGTCCGGGTACCGGCCGACCCCCAGGACGTAATAGGCTTATCCGGGTGCAGGGGGCACCGCTCGGATGGACCACGTATATCCCCCATACTCGTGGGACTAGTATGGAATTTTCGAAAAATAAAAATACAGTAGTTGAGAGGAGGGAAGAAGAGGAGACGGGTAGAGAAGGGGAGGAGAGAGAGAGAACAGGGAAGTTCTGGGAGAGGAAAAGGGCGGATGGAGATGCGGAGGCGTCGGAAGAGTCTGATTGCAGCCTCATGACTGTGGAGAGCAGACCCAGATCAGGGTCCGCGTCCTCAACGGCCCCATCGCTATCCGGCATGCCGGGAGTAAAACGGCCCCGCCTCAGCGAAGGCGAGGGCGGTACAACGGACGAGGACAGGCCGGGGACTCCAATCCCCAGAAGGCGAGGGCGCCCGCCTATTCACGGGCGGTACGTTGGAATAGGGAAGGCCAGGGAGGCTCAGCAAGATGAAAAGAGGGCCGAGGCAATAGCCCAAGCTAAGACGAGGGCGGAGGAGGACCTCGCCAAGGAGGCGGCTGTTGCGCGCTTCCGGCGGGAGATTCGCCCGAAGGTGAGGTCTCTGGTGGCAGGGCAGCGGATGGACGAGCAGACCGCTGCTCGGCTCCAAGACCAGGTGCTGGAGGACTTGGACCTTATTAACAAGGTGGCCACAAAGTCCTCCAACCTGAAGGGCACATTTGTGCGCGATTTGAAGGACGCTGCGGCCTCCATTAAGGAGGCCGTTGTAGTCCTGGGGTCGCGCACAACCTCGGATGAGACCCGGCAGCTGCAGGCGGACAATGCCCGCCTGCAGGCCGAAATGGCCAGCCTCCGGAAGGAGATGGCTAAAATGAGGGAGGACATGGAGAAGGCGCGGAGGCAGACTTCCGCCCCTACTCCCCCGGACAGGACCGAGGAGGCGCCCTTTGGGTCGCGGCCTCCTCCCCGCAAGGACGGGGACAGACGTCCAGGGCCCACCCCTGCTACTGCTGCCGCTGCGACCTCTGTGGAGGAGATCTGCCGGGCGGTGATGCTGCAGGTCGGCGGGTTGCTGAATGCCCGCCTGGCCTCCATCGAGGATAGACTCCTCCCGGAGCGGTCCGTGAGGCCACCTCTGGCCTCTGACAGAAAGAGAGGTGAGCCCACGTACGCGGACGCGGCGTCGAGGCCTACTCCGGGACCCTCCGGAGCGACGGGAGCGAGGGCACCCCCGCCGAGAGCGGCGCCGGCCCATAGCCCGCCTAGCGGCACGCCACAGGGCCCAGCCCCAGCGGGGCCGGCACCGAGGCCGCCCAGGACTCGGCCGGAGACAGAGGCCCCGCCTCCTTCTTTTTCTTCCCCACCTTCCGATACGAGGGAGGCGAGGAAGAAAAAGAAGAAGAGGAAGAAGACGAAAAGGAAGGGAGGGCAGGGTGGCCAGATGCCTGGCCCGCAGGAAGAACGGCAGCAACAGCAGTCGCAGCAGCCGTCTTCGGAGTGGACGAGGGTCGGTCCTGGGGGGCGTCCAGGGGCGAAGGGTCGCGCCCGTAAGCCCCGTAAGCTCCGCACTCCGCAGTCGTCGGCGGTGGTCCTGACGCTGCTGCCGGCGGCAGAGGGAAGGGGCGCGACCTATGAAAAGGTCATCGCCGCCGCGAAGGCGAAGATCGACGCGGCGGACCTGGGTGCCGAGGGGGTCCGGTTTCGGAGAGCGGCAACGGGGGGCCGCATATTCGAGTTCCCCGGTGCCGGAGCCTCCAGTGCGGAGAAGGCGGACTCCCTGGCCACTAGGCTCCGGGAGGTCCTAGGTGACGAGGTCGTCCGAGTGACCCGACCTGTAAAGTCAGTCGACTTGCGGGTGTCGGGATTGGACGACTCCGTCACCAGCGCGGAGGTAGCGGCGGCGATCGCCAGGGCCGGAGAGTGCCCCGCGGAGCAGGTGAAGGCCGGTGCGGTGGGGGTGAGGCGCGACGGGCTGGGCGCAGTGCTGGTGCGCTGCCCCGTCGCGGCCGCCAAAAAGATCGCGGCAGGAGGGCGCCTGACGGTGGGGTGGGTGTCCGCCCGGGTGGAGCTATTGGACGACCTCCCCCTCATGTGCTACAGGTGCCTGGCAACTGGGCACGTGGGCGCCCAATGCGCGGAGGGGGTCGACCGCAGCGGACTGTGCTACCGCTGCGGCCAACCAGGCCACAAGGCCCGCGGCTGCACCGCGGCGCTCCGCTGCGCTGTCTGCGCGGCGGCCGGGCGGCCGTCAGAGCACCGGGCGGGTGGCAGGGCCTGCGTGCCCCCGCCTAAGGGGAGGAAGGGAGGAGGGAGCGCCGACAGGCCTTCCCCGGCATCCCAGCAAACGGAGGCGCCGCGAGGGGCACAGGAGGAGGTTCCAATAGCTACGGACCAGTAATGGACCTGAACCTCCTCCAGGCGAACATCAACCACTGCGCCAGAGCTCAGGACCTCTTGTTCCAGAGCATGGCGGAGTGGTCGATTCACGTGGCCGTGGTCGCCGAGCCCTACCGCGTCCCATCTGGGGACGATTGGGTGGGAGACAGGGACGGCGTGGTGGCGCTGACGTCCCGTCCCGTGGTGGGTTCCCCGGCCTTCGTCGACGTAGTCCGAGGTCGGGGATATGTCTCTGCCGTGGTGGGCGACATCCTGGTCGTCGGGGTGTACTTCTCGCCGAATCGGAGTCTCGCCGACTTCGAACAGTTCCTGGACGAAGTCGGCGTCCTGATCGGCAGGAGTCGCTCCGGCCGCGTGCTCGTCGCTGGAGACCTCAACGCTAAATCTGTGGCGTGGGGGTGTCCAGCGACGGACCCTCGGGGGCAGGAGCTGGTGGAGTGGGTGACGGCGACCGGCCTCACGGTCCTCAACCGAGGGTCGGTCCACACCTGCGGCAGGGCGGCTCCGTCGTGGACGTCACCTTCGCCGATGCCACTCTGGCGCGTCGCGTCCGGGGCTGGAGGGTGATGGAGGACGTGGAGACACTGGCGGACCACCGTTACATCAGGTTCGCCGTCTCCGCGAGCGCGGCTACCGCGAGCGATGCGACTCGGCCCTTGCCTCCCGGTCCGCGTTGGTCCTTAAAACGCATGGACCGGGACTTCCTGGTCGAGGCTGCCCTCGTCGAGGCCTGGTTCTCGGCGCCTCGAGAGGGCGGTCTGGGCGGTGTGGAAGCCGAAGCGGCGCGTCTTGGCGAGGCCATGACGAGCGTCTGCGACGGGGCGATGCCGAGGGTGCACTCCATCCCCTCGAGGCGAGCGGTGTATTGGTGGTCCGACGAGCTCACGCTGCTGCGCAGATCCTGCGTGGCGGCGAGACGCCAATACACCCGCTGCCGCCGGCGGAGGAGACGGGACCTGGCGGAGGAGGAGCGGCTCTACTCCCTCTACAGGGACGCTGTGCGAGCGCTGCGCGAGGCCATCGGGGTGGCCATGGACCTGGCGCACGAGGAGATGCTCGAGACTCTGGATGGGGATCCGTTCGGAAGGCCTTACAAGGCGGTCCGGAAGAAGCTCCGACCCACGGCCCCTCCGATAACATCAAGTCTCGAGCCCCTCGTAGTGGAGTCGGTGGTCGCGACCCTGTTCCCCGAAAGGGCCGACCGCGGAGCGCCTCGCATGGCGCCTCCTCCCGAGGAGAGAGTCCGGAGATCAGCCGCGCCCCCGGTCGCGGAGGGAGAGTTGGCGGTGGCGGTGTTGCGCATGCGCGCGAAGAACACCGCCCCGGGTCCCGACGGTATCCCTGGCCGCGCCTGGGCTCTCGCCCTGGGGCCGCTCGAGCCGTGGGTCCGGGCCTTGTTCGGTGCCTGCCTCGAGAGGGGCCAGTTTCCCGGGGCGTGGAAGAAGGGGAGACTGGTCCTGATCGGGAAGCCCGGCCGCCCGGCCCATGAGCCGTCGTCGTACCGACCGATCGTGCTGCTGAACGAGGTGAGCAAGCTCTTCGAGCGTGTCGTCGCCGCTCGCCTCGTTCACCACCTGGAGAGTGTGGGGCCGGACCTCAGCGACAACCAGTACGGTTTCCGCAGGGGCAGGTCCACCGTAGACGCCATACTACGCGTGAGGGCCCTAGCGGAGAGTGCGGTGTCCCGGGGCGAGGTGTTGGTGGCGGTGTCACTCGACATCGCGAACGCCTTCAACACCTTGCCCTGGAGCTGCATTCGGGAAGCGCTGAGGTACCACGAGGTTCCTCTGTACCTCGAGAGGATCGTGGCCGCCTACCTCTCCGGGCGATCGGTCGGGTATCCGACCAGCTCGGACTGGTCGGAGAGGACGATGTCGTGCGGTGTTCCACAGGGTTCGGTTCTCGGGCCCCTCCTGTGGAACGTCGGGTACGACTGGGTGCTGCGCGGGGCCTTGATGACGGGCGTCGACGTGATCTGTTACGCCGACGATATCCTCGTCACGGCTCGCGGCAGCACCTTTCGGGAGGCTAGACGTAGGGCCACGGCTGGCGTGGCCCACGTCGTAGCGAGGATTCGGGCCCTGGGCCTGGAGGTGGCCTTGCACAAGTCCGAGGCCCTGTGTTTTCACGGGCCTCGGAGGGCGCCTCCCGCCCGGTCCGAGTTGGTGGTGGGCGGAGTGTCCATCGGCGTCGAGCGTACGATGAAGTACCTGGGACTCGTCCTCGACAGCCGGTGGACATTCGAAGAGCACTTTCGGCGTCTCGTCCCGAAGCTCGTGGGAGCTGCTGGAGCCCTGAGTCGGCTCCTGCCAAACCTGGGCGGACCGAGCTCGCGGTGTCGGCGCCTGTACACGGGCGTCGTGCGGTCCATGGCGCTCTACGGAGCGCCTGTCTGGTCGGACACTCTGACCGCCCAAACTCGGGCCCTGCTGCGGAGGCCGCAGAGGGTCATGGCGGTCAGAGTGATACGGGGTTATCGGACCGTATCGCACGAGGCGGCCTGTGTGCTGGCGGGGACGCCGCCATGGGACCTAGACGCCGAAGTGCTCGCGGCGGCGTATTGGCGTAGGGTGGATGCCCGCATCCGGGGGGAACACCCTACGCCGGCGCAGGATCGCGCCTGGCGGCGGCTGGCGGAGGCCGATCTCGCCGCTCATTGGCGGGACCGTCTTCTGGCGCCGACTGCCGGCAGGCGGACGATCGAGGCGATCCGGCCCGTCCTGGAGCTCTGGACCGGCCGGACGCACGGGGCCCTCTCCTTCCGCCTCGTGCAGGTTCTCTCGGGGCACGGCTGCTTCGGGAGATACCTGTGCGGGGTGGCGAGACGGGAGCCCAGCGAGGTGTGCCACGAGTGCGGCCACGCGGAGGACACGGCGCAGCACACGCTGGAGTCGTGCGCCGAGTGGGCGCCCCAGCGCGCCGCACTCGCGGCAGTGGTGGGGCCGGACCTCTCGCTGCCCGCCGTCGTCCGAGCCATGGTGGGCAGCGAAGAGTCCTGGGGCACCGTCGCCTCCTTCTGCGAGGAGGTGATGTCCCAGAAGGAGGCGGCGGAACGGCTGCGTGAGGCTGCTGCCGACGCAGACCCTCTCCGCCGCCGAAGGGCCGGGCGCAGGAGGCGCGCGCAAGACCGGCGCCTCCCACCCTGACGGGAGCTCCGGGCGGCCAGCCCGTCGTCGTCGTCGTCGTCGTTTTCGTCGTCGTCGTCGTCGTTGTCGCCCGTTGAGCCTCAGTCGCGGAGGAACATCAGGGGGAGTCGGGGCAGCATGCCCCCCGCAGGAGGGTCCGCTTGGGCGGACGTCGCTGGCTGGGTCGCGGATGATTGCGTGTTCCCGTAACCCAGCCTTAAGGCGATGCGCAGGAGCGCCGCTGGGTTTTAGTGGGTATTCTGGAGTGCCAGTGAGTCCCACATACCCTCTCGGAAGCACCGCAGTTTCACACTGCCTGCTTCCGAGAGGGATGCCTAAACGCATTTCCCAGCGATAAAAAGAAAAAAAAAAAAAAAAAAAAAAAAAAAAAAAAAAATGTGCGACAAAAAAAATTGGACTTCCTGGAAATACTACTTTTGTAAGAGGAGAATAATTACTAAAAGCATTATAAATGCGAAAGTTTGGCTGGATGTACGGATGTATGGATGTTTGTTACTCAATCACACCCCAACGGCTGAACGGATCTTGCTGAAAGTTAGCACAAAGATAGATTATAATCTGGAATAGCACATAGGCTACTTTTTATACCGGAAAATTATAGAGTTCCCGCGGGAATCAAAAACCTCAAACCACGCGGGCATTCGCTAGTAATTACTAAATGCATATAAATAAAGGAGACTGAAATAACCTTAGTTAAATTGAGTTCTTGTAATTAAATCAATAGAGCAAAATATATTTAAAAGTTGGTGTTTTAAAAAGTAATCTATTTAAATAAAAGCGAAATACCACTCTGTCACTGACTGACTGGCTGACTTACTGACTAATCGCGATATCTCAGAAACTTTAAAGCATACAGACTTGAAATTTGGAAGGTGGGTTCCTTCTATAGTGTAGACATTAGCTAAGAAACGGTTTTGAGAAAATTCACACTTAAGGGGTTGAAATGGGGGTTGGAAGCTTGCATGAAGTTTCTATGTTTTTGAAGTTAGAGACATAGTATACCAATAGCCTAGAATGTAGGCCCTTTTTCAGCGGGAAAATTTCATAATCTCAAAGGAAATTCAAAATAGTACGCGGGCGAAGTCGCGCGTGACCACTAGTCTAGTATTTAAGTTTATAAAATTTATGTATATTTGGGGTGGCTTTAACGGTCTTATCATTATCTTAATAGTATTTGATTGTAACGGGCGCAATCGATTTGACACTTAATAACCACTAGGTAGGTGAGGCCATGGACGTGGTAGGTCACCTTGTATCACACAATGTTTCTCCATCCAAATCTCTATGTTTGTGCCACAAGGTAGATTGGTTAGGTGAAGAGACCGTTAAACAACAACAGACAGACACACATAACTAACTAACTTTAATAATAATAATAATAACTCTCTTCAAGATTTATGCTATGGTTATGGATATTTTGCTTGTATCCATAACTATTAAAAGTATGGATTTTATTTATTCGTAAAATAATAAACGTGACCGTGCTAATGTCAAGCACTCACGAAAAGACTGGTGGAAATAACGCCTCAATGTACTGCTAACATTTATTATAAATTCATTTTGTCGCTAGCCTCACTCAAAAAAATTTAAACGTTATAAAGAATTCAATAATAAACTGATTATATATTAATATGTAATCCTTTTGAAAATCCCCAATTCATCGCTCTCGGGGAGGATAAAATTCGTCACTCATTCTTTATTCATCACTCAGACATGTTCAATTAATATTAACAACTCTGTTTGTAACCCTTGTCAACGTCAACTACATCTAAGCCGGACCCTCCCTTCACCACGGTTCTCAAATTAAGTTCACCCTGATCCACACATTGGTATGTTGGACCAATTTTATCAGCTAACCATAATCTGAAGGAATTTGGGTAATATTGTTACATAAAAGATGATGCCCGTGATTTTGTCCGCATGAAATATTTTAACCATTGGAAATGGTTATCAGATGCAAATCACATGAGACGTATTGTTGGCCTTAGCTCCGAGGAGTTGAAAATCGGCTGGTAACTTTTTTAAGAATTTTGAAAAAAGTAAAAAAAGTCGGATTTTTGGGGTGTTTGTTTACTAAATTTTAAATATTTCGGAAAAAAAACCGACTTAAGAAAATAAGTTCCTTAACTTAATGAAAAAATGGGTCCTAGGGTATTAGTTTAGCTACAAAAAGGCCTAGTGAATCACAAAAAACTCATAAATAAATTAGAATGTTACGGATTACGCGGAAAAATTCATGATTGCATAAAGTCATTTCTAAGCAATAGAAAGCAAAAAACATAGATATGCGGATAAATAATACAATCAGTACTTATTCATCATCCTATGCAAATAACAATTTTGGTGTACCGAAGGGTAGTGTTTTGGGGCCTCTTTTGTTTCTTCTTTTTTATGTGAATGACCTTTCATCATGCATTAAATATAAATATATATGCATGCATTATATCATGCCTAAAATTAATTTGCAGATGACACTACGGTAATTATACCATGCCGCGATAATAAAACATATGAGTCGGATATAAATGAATCACTCAATCAGACTATACAATGGATGCAATGTAATAATTTATCAGTAAACGTTAATAAAACCAAATACATTCAATTTAAAACCAAACGACGACAAAATAATCAATTAAAAATCAAATATAATAATGAACATATTGACATGGACAGTAATATAAAATTTTTGAGAATAAAATTAGACCAACATTGTGACTGGACATACCTAATGACATTTGTACAAATTAAATAGATTTATATATCCACTACGACGAGTAAGACAAATTGTATCTTTGGAAGCAGCTTTTGCTGCGTACCATGGTTACATTATGTCGAACCTTCGATACGGAATTGTCATATGGGGATCCTCGTTTGATTTTAATAAACTTTTTATAGTGCAAAAGAAGTGTATTAGAAGTATTCTTCGAAACCAACCGATTCATGCAGATTAGTTTTTAAAAAATATAACCTTCTTACACTACCGTCTTTGTACATTTATGAGACATCTGTATTTGTTTATAGGAATTTTGAGTATTTTGTTAAGAAATCCGATGTTAACCAAAATAGCATCTCAAGAAATCCAGATAAGCTTGTAATACCACAATACCGTCTTAGACAAACTCAAAAGTCGCCTTACGCAATGAGCATTCAAACTGGACATAAATATAAAAAAGCTACCGACAAATCTTTTTAAAAGGAAGATCTTTAAGTGGTTGTGCGATAAATAATTTTACTCTGTTTCAGATTACCTTAATAACTTACCATGGAAGTTGTAATATTATATATTATATGACAAAGAACTTCAGAATTTCATCTATCTAATATTATATATATAAAATCGTTAAGGGATCAACGCACAGCCTAAACCGCTGGGATTATTGACTTGAAATTTTGACAGTCGGTTCCTTTTGTGACGTAGGCACTCACTAAGGAAGGATTTTTCAAAATTCCACCCCTAAGGAATGAAATAGGGGGTGAAAGTTTGTATGAAAATTCGTCATTCCTCAAGTTATTTATTTATTTTAATTTTATTTTAAACAAAAGAAATTTATCATTAGCAAGCAGTACTATCCCATGATTATCCTTCGCAAGATAAGAAAGATCGTTAATGTGAATGAGGAATAGAAAAGCCCCTAATGAAAAAGGCCAAATTTCGCCAAAATCGGTTGACAGATGGGCAGATGGACAGGTGGGCCGTGAAAACGTAGCAGAGAGACTGTTAATACTGGTTTAAAATACTGTTATAATAGTAAGTAATAATATTTTTCAGTAAAGCTACTTAAAAAATAATAAAACTACCTTCCCGACTTAGCTGAGATTGGCTTCTGGCAAATCCTTTCAAATGTAATGGGATAACGAAAAATTCAAACCAGATATATTTGAGACTTTTTCAATTATGATGTGTACATGAAAAGTGAATTAATAAAATGCAGCCTAGGTTTTAACAAATTGTTTTACATAATCAAAAAGCCGCCAGAAAGCAGTACCCTATCTAAAACGAAAGAACAAGTTATGGGTCTTCTATCTTCTCGACTTCTATCTTATCTTCTTTATGTATACGGTATTAAGAGTGAAAAAAACGTCGCCCGCCCCGGCTGACAGGCGGCGACAGCTACCAACAGGGAAACGGCATTTTGCCGCTCTTTACCTCTCAATACCCTATTCATTTTCTGACCAGCTCAAGCCGGTTCCATGTGGATTGGTTTGGTGAGACCCTAATTATGCAACTCAAATATTTTAACACCCTGGTAACACACACGCCTATTAACTGAGAGATTAGATGCAAGAAATTTTCCAGACATTGAATTGTGAGAGAACTTACTAACTTTATAACGTTAAAGTAGTTTGAAATAATTAAATTAACTTAGTAGGCGTTTAAATTAGATAAGTTGGCAATAAACGATGTAGATAGGGTAAGGAGGAGTAAGTTACACTTATCTGGGAACTAATGAGAAAAACAAACGTCGGAATGAAACGCTTCAGGTGAAATGTGTTCTGAGATAGTGAAAGTAGAAAGAATCTTAAGTTAAGGATTAACGCTTGGGGTGACTGAGAGTAGCTGAATAGAAATAAATTTCGGTAATTGTCTTTACTGTTTTATTTTTATTTATTTGATAAACAATTACATATAGTTCGCAAGCGAGTTAAATGTAGAGTAAATTCAATATGGTGACACATACATTTACTCTGTATTCAACTCGCGCGCGAACTGTACATAATTTCTCATTAATAATAATTCTCGTTTGTTGGATCGGTTTGCTGGTTTTTCCTTCAATCACGCCGCAGCAGAGCAACGGATCGACGTGATTTTTTGCATGTGTATAGTTGGGGACCTGGAGAGGGCTTTTAATCCCGGAAAAATTATGAGTTCCCGTGGTAATTAAAAAAACTTATTCCAAGCGGACGAAGTCGCGGGCTTCAGCTATTATATAATAAACAACACTATCCATGGGTGTGTAATATTGGGTTTGATTTTGAAAGAAAAACTATTGGTATGGTAAGGAGCTCCATTTCGACCACATAATAATAAAATGATCTCCAAATTATATTACTAAAATTAATATTGTACTTATATCTTTTGTCTCGTTGAAAAAATTAAATTTATGACCAGTGAACCCCTTGTGCTCTACTTACCCCATGCAGTGAATAAATGAGAAATAGGAACCAAAACTCTACATCATCCGCAAAGTCTCAAAGTTGATAAGAGGGAAGTTTCTTGACTAATCTGGTGTGCTTAAATTCTTTATTAAGAGGGTCTGAAGTCTGGACTATTACATAAATATTTAGGTAATAAACATAATAAATGAGATCAATTCAACGCTTCATTCACTTAGCAATTTTACCATAGTAAATACAGCCATTACACCGGACCAGACCTTTGTTGATGGATTACGTCGCATCAGCTCAAGGTGGTTAACCACTGTGTAGTTATAGACACGCCTTGCTTGTATTGCGGCATCTTTACCGTAAGCCACTTGCATTTGAATGATCAAACTTATCAGACGAATGTAACACCAAGGTTTAGATTTATAAGGATTAAAATGGCATGAACTGATTCTCGTACTGTTGCAATATTGCAGGCACTGCCCGCATGTCATGTTCGATTACCAAGATGGACGACACAGTCTAAAGATAAGCTTGTATGTAATGTACTAATCGTGTTAATTGATTTGGATATAATATTCTACGATATGTACAAATACGTGCTTTATTGTTATGGTATTGTTCTTTGATAGGTTGAGAGTTTCTTTTCTTCGCCTTGTCTCTAAGTGGCCTTCTAAAGAATACGTAGTTTGTTTCTTAACATTAAAACAAAACAATAACAGAAACTGATGCCTACTTCTAAATAAGTGCGCATCTCAGCGAAATTAGATACTCTTCTTCTTCGTGTCCTGGGATTATTTTCCGCACTTGAACGTACTCGTCCACTGTGCGTGAAACCGCTGGTGCGACTCCCCGCTGGATCACTCCAACCAGCCGAGCTCACTCCAGAATTCAAGCAGGCCGCCCAGGTCGGCGCCGACTTCCGGTAGTGTTGCTGGGGAGCCAATGTAGGCTTCTCGTTGGGTGGAAACACCGCTGCACTCGAGCAGCACGTGTTTTGGTGTCTCGTTGCTCTCCATGCAATTAGACACAAAGACAGCTTGTATCCTGAAGGATGAAAGGTAACACATAGTCTAGAAATATCAGCGTTCCAAAAATTAATTATTAATCCAAGCCCCATTTTTCCTATTTTACTAAGTTTATGTATATATTACGATGATAAAGGTGCGTGACTCGAAATTTAACCAAATTTATATCGAGGACTTTCAACCATGTCAATCTTAGGATAAAAACAATAAAAAATATATCTAGGATGTGTCATGTTTATACATGCCATAAGAACTCGATAGCGGAAGATAAAAAACGTGACTTGGTACCGTAACTTATTCATGAAATAAAGCAATAAAAATTGGCATAGTTTCACTTTTATTACTGTGTATAACATTTTTATACCCTGTATCGGGATAGGGTTTTATGGCGATCGGGAGTGACTCATTTGGGAGGACGAGTATCCAATGTTTTTGATGGGAAATGTAAGCCAATCAAGGAATCCCTTGAAGAAGAGGTTGTATGGTCGCACCATACTTTACGGTTTCAATCCAAGCACAATCAGAGTGAAAACACTTTTTCGCACCATTGCATCAACTGGGTTGCAAAGCCGCTAGGAAGATGTATCATTGACTGTGCTAAGCTATGCTGTGACTTAGATCTCTCTCCAGGGCTAACTAACTAGGGCTTTGCCAAATTATAAAAAAATAAAATAAAGGATTGTGGGATACTTGACAGAAGCTACGTACTATTTGTAGCTCACTCTTTTTAGGGTTCCGTACCAAAACGGTATAAATAGGAACGATAATTTTTTACAATAGCCACAGTTTAGTAAAAAGTACCCACTTCTTCCACAGTCTTGCTTTCCTCGTCTTCACACACCAGTCAAACCGAATCCAATAGTAAAATTTAAAAAAGACAATAAGACATTCATAATGACCTAGAAGTTTAATTGGCTATAATCCGCTTCAGTCGACAAATCTGTGTGGTACAGTGCGTGTCTTCCACCTGCAGCATGCGCCACCCACCACCCAGCAATTCGCACAGGCACAGCACTTTGGAGGATGGAGGAGCAAGTTGGAGGATTTGTGTGGTGACACCACACAAGTCCCCCAATTCACTCTCAACGTACGTTTCACTCCGACAATGCACTTACGCAAGGCACTTCACAATCGTGCATTGTCGAATCAACATCTCCTGAAGATGCTCCGGTGTTGGTAGATACATTTACAAATATTAGTACTAAAGCAATATTAATAATTATGGATCTTAAGGAAGATACAGTAAACAACATCAATTCCAACGGTAACTCACAAACTTACCTACGAAACCAATTTGGCTCACGTTGTGTACATGTGTAAAATGATTTAGCTTGATCGGATTTCGATGGAAATGGGTTAAGCTTGAGGGTGTATCAATTTTGTGAAGTTACCTATTTTACTTGAAGAACAATTTGCAAGAATGTCTAGACAGATTTGATTTGAGACATGTGATTTGAGTGTTTATAAGCCATCAAGCTGACGCCCACGACTTCATCCACCTGGAATAAGTTTTTTTCAATTCTCACGGGAATTCCTTAATTCTCCGGGATAAAAAGTCAATAAAATCACGTCGATCTGTTGCTTCGTTGCGGCGTGATTGGAGGACAAACCAACAATCCAACAAACACACTTTCGCATCACACTAATATGATAAACGCAAAAGTGTGTTTGTTTGTTGGTTTACCCGGAACACAATAACTAAAATAAATGAATAAATAAGTGTTTATTGAACAACACAAGCTCAAACTTATAAAAATTAATTACACAATATTTAAAACTATATTTACTGTCTGCATACTTGTGCTTAAACTATGTGTGCCACAGCATGAGAGGTATAGGATAATATGTTAGGCATGTTAGATAGGTACCTAACATGCCGCAACGGTAATTTTCAGGAGGGAGCCAAGGGCCAAGACGATAAAAACATGAATAAAATTTTACATAAATATCTTTTAATCTTGCTTAAAAAATTACTTTAGCTTAAATAACAGTGTGTATCGTGCTAAAAGGTACTAATTTTCTACCTGGCTAAACCTGAAGTACTTTCAATACTACAAATAAAAACGACTAATACGTGTACTCTTTTCTGTTAGTGTCTCATATAGAGACTAACGTTTTTCGGTCACGTCCATTTTGACCAACCCGTTGCTCTGTATTTAATCCTGCCATGAAAGAAGAACTAGTATTCAAAAATTCTAACCAATAAAACTCTCTTCTACCAAATAGAATATTTTTATCGGCCGCCAAGGTCTATAAAGCCAAGATCCTAAACTAATAATTAATCATCATACAATTATTAATGACATAAACGTGAAAGTGAGCATAAAAAAACGTAATAATACAAAATCCTCTCAATTGGAACTTTTTGCTAACAAATACAATATTTTTTTATCTTTCGCTAAAAAACCGCAGAGAACCGCGCAGCTCGTTTAATAGGACATAGAAATTGAATCTAGACCGTTCCTACACACCGTTTAAACTCCACGCGTGAGGCATTATACTATTATGGCGGACTTATTCTGAAACATATTTTAATACAAAATCAAAAACGGCAAAGTGATTCCGCGTGGATTGATTTCCCGCGGAAACACATTAATTTTCCAAAAATTTTTTTCAGCAAAAATAGTATGGCCTTCCTAGGATGCAACCTACTTCCGTCAAATTTCGTCAAAATCGGATGAAAAGATGGCCGGCTAAGCGTAACAAACAGACAAACGTTATGTATATGTTACGTTAAATTAATAAATAATATGTAATTTGTTACTTTTTTTTTCTAAAGTGAGAAAAATGGGAAAGAGTCTTTTATAGTATACCATACCATACCCCTAGTAAATTTCTACACGGCATCGTACCGAAACGCTAAATCGCTTTGCGGTACGTCTTTGCCGGTACGGTGGTAACTAACTACGGCTGAAGCCTACCACCAGACCAGACTAGAGAACCCATAAACTCCAAATTTACAAATTGACCCTGCTGGGAATCGAACCCATTACCTTCACTGGAACCACCACAGCGCTAAACACTGCGCCAGGGAGGTCATCAAAATGTGTGTTACAGAATAGGCCCTCGATTCGTGCTACGCCGCGTTTCAAACGAACCCACAGCGGGCAAACAACCTCAATTCAAACACTAATTTGTTTCAAAACTAACGTAGTACGAAAACAATTTGGATCACGTTAGTGTACCTGTGTGAAACGGTCTGCTCTGATTCAGTATGAGCGAAGTTTCAGAATGTATCCCAATTTATATGTAATAAATAGTTCAATGAGAAGTGATGGTGTTAAACTTTTACGGTCGAAAACATCCATAAGCATAATAAAACTGTAGGTACTTTTCGGACAATTCCTGTAGTTTGTGATATATATCACACCGTAAATTACATAAGTTGTATATATAGCGGTAAGTAGGTATTTACATACGAGTGGATTGAAGAATCCTGGTTTAAGATATTAATTGTTTGAAAACTAATATGAAACTTACACGCTAACATAAAATACTAACGTAAGCAAAATTTAACATTCTTAGCTTACAGGATTAAGATGAATAAGTTTATAACGTACAATTCCAAGAGAAATTTAATTTCTATTTAATTTATAATGAGGATAGTCTTATGTATAATTGGTAGTACGATTTGAACAAAAACATACCAACGCATGATACACGGATAGTTTACCACGGAGCTGGGTGAACATAAAATATATGTACCCCTTTGGCCCAGGGGCAACCAGGGGTGGACTTTTTGATTAGGGTCTTTTATTTTTATTTTTTGTTAGTAGGTATAAGGATTTAGGACTAGGTCATGTCAAAACATCTTTGCGGCAATCCGACAAAATATAATGTAAGATTGACTAACGAGACTTTACATATACATTTCTGCAAATTATTCCAATATTCCACGTTATATATTATTTCTGTCGAGGGTGCGGAACCCCAGAGGTGAAAGTAATAAAAAATTCCCAGTAATTTATTTTCGCCTTTGAACTCTGGAGGCGATGAACATCCAAACCAAATAAAAATTTACTTTTCTCCTGCGACTCGTAAGCAAACGAGGTTTCGGTAATAAACATAATTTGGCAAAGAAATTCCTTTGTTTTGTTTTCGACTCTGATGCAACATCATAACTTGACATGATGAAGGAATTTCTCACTTAAAACTGAAACAAAAATTTCATTTTGCCATACAAATGAGAGATAAGATGGGAGTATTTATTATAATTTTCAACGTTGTCAAGTATGCAGCTAAGTAATATTAAAAACTCTACAGCAATTTCTACCTACATTTATATTTATTAAGTAATTCTTAGCAATGGCAGTCGTTTATAATTTTTCTTTGATAATATTAAGAAAAGATAAATATTTAAAAAAAAGATTGTTGGCTAATTAATTACCTTTTCGATTGCGATCCAATTAAATTGAAACTTTATACAGTTTTTCTCGGAACTTGGCTGAAGGTAGCTGACAATATCATCAACCTATAAAAACGCGGCTCGTCGCATAAATCGCATTGCAGCGCATGCCAAAAATTATCTTGTACAAGCGAATGCCCGTGACTTCGTCTGCGTGTTTTGAGATTTTTTGGTTCCCGCAGGAACTCTTTAATTTTCCGGGATAAAAAGCCTATGTGCTATTCCAGACTATAATCTACGAGTGTCTCTGTGCCAAATTTCAGCCAGATCCGTTCAGCCGTTGGAGCGTGATTGAGTAACAAACATCCATACATCCATACATCCACACATCCATACATCCATCCAAACTTTCGCACTTATAATATTAAGTAAGATAGTAAGATTAGTAAGTAATAAGATAACATAAAAATAACTACGTGTAGATTTTTGATAGGACGCACGAAGTAATGCTATAAAGTTCCGTGCTGGACTGGAAGACTTGGGGAGGTAATTTTAGTCAGTGCAAGTTGGATATACCCTGCTAGTGAGCAGAAGACCGTAGGGACTCTTTCCTACTCGAAGAAAAAATGTATACCACGCAAACTTGGAGCTACTCGGTGTACCTTCTAACGAGCTCCTAACCTAACCATATCACGTGAGACTAATTAAGATGGTTTAATTTGCCCAACTTTACGTACAAGGCTTTTGTATCATCCCTCGGATACGTCGACTAGTTCATTATGTTAATTGATCCTCAGGAGGTTTATTCACTCCGGTTTCATTTTCTTTGTCCTAAAAGTTACGAGTGGATCTGGTGGTTCAAGAGCCCTTAGGAAGCTTTTAAGGGGTTCGTGGTAAAAGCATAGAATACTTAATAGTATCTTGTAAAAGCTTAAGTTTGTGAGGCGATTGTTCGATATTGTTAAAAGCTAAGTACTAAAAGTGACCTTCCAGATGGCTAAAATGAATCCATACTCCCATTCTCAAATTGTAAATACGAAAGTGTGTTTCTCTGGATGCCTAACTATTCACCTGTTTGTCTGTCAACCTATTATCTTCTCACGGTCCGTCCGCTGAATAATTTTTTTAAAAATAAATAAGCAATTGGTACAGACATATTTTACATCCCGGAAACCACGGAATAGAACATAAACTATTTTTTATCTTGGAATATTGAAGATTTTAAAATAACCTAAATATACGTGAATGAAGTTGCACCATGTAGTACTTTATATTAATACACCCTAAAAAAGATATTGCGCAACTGTTATACAACGGCGATTCAATAATATCAACGGGCTCTTGGTCCATAGCATTATTGGGGTCATTCAAGTTAGAACTAAGTTTTTATTCAAAACTTGGCTTCATTGTCGAGTTTTACGCTAGAAATGTTATGCTTATTTTCTGACTTCTCACATAAAGCGTGAAGAGATACTTTTTTACACTTGAAATCCTAAGAATTTGAACGAGTACCTATAGTTATTTGCAGTGACAGTCTAGTTGGTTACTTCCGCGGTTCTAGGTTAGATCCCAGGGCATCCCCTTTTATTAACGTTACATTTTAAGCAATTAAATATATCTCTCTCT
Source organism: Erebia palarica (assembly GCA_964035005.1). Lineage (NCBI taxonomy): Eukaryota > Metazoa > Arthropoda > Insecta > Lepidoptera > Nymphalidae > Erebia > Erebia palarica. The sequence continues at coordinate 20,223,645 of OZ035989.1, forward strand.
CCCTCATACTCCTCAATGCAGAGGGGTAGCAGGGCTTTTCCATTTATCACATAATGGCAGAGGTTTTCTTGGGATGATAAACCGGTGGGTTTACAAGTATTTCAACTATTACGTTTCTAAAGATTATTATCAGTGGTTAGTTATAATAACCGAGACCGATGGCTTAACGTGCTCTCCGAGGCACGGAGGAAACGAAAACGCCAAATTCGGACTACCAAATTTGGTCACCCATCCAGTTAGCGACTTTCGAGTCCAGTGGTCAACGTTGCTTAACAATCGCAATGCACTGATATGCGTTGCCACCACTAGGCTACTCATCCCTCAATTTAAAATAAATATAACTTGCTGTGATTCTGCATTGAGTACAAAGCGACAAACATGCACAATATTCAATTTATTTTGCTCTCCTCTTGCTCCAGCTCACATTTCAGGGGAAAATAGCCAGCAAAAGACCACCTGGCCAATCAATAGTACAGAAAGAGTAGATACCCGTTCGATATTCCATGCAACAGTGTCTTTAAAGTGCAGGCAGCCCTAACGATTGTCAACCTCCGATATGAGATGCCACTTGAAGAAGACGAATGGATTTTTATATAGCTCTGAAGATCATAAAATAAAAAATTCGAAAACAGGAAAGCGTTAATTTTTAGTAGCAATACATTATAATGGCACGGAATAGCATGTACAAAATGTGCGATGGATATGCGTGCGTATCTAAGCTAATTCACTTTGGATTTTTCAGGTTGAAAAACAGATTATGTCAATCTTCAGGTCTTCAGCTAAACCCGTGCAAAAAAACACATCGAACCGTTGCGGCGTGATTGAAGGAGAAACTAACAAACCAAAAAACAACCACACTTTCGTATTTATAATATTAGTATGACGGAGATAGACGACAATACAATAAAAAGTCGAATACAGAAAAGCCTTAATTTTTAGTAGCAAAACATTAAAATAATTGGTCTTTACCTATGAAATTGCCGTTTTGTATGGAATAAGTGAAAGTACTTATTTTTTCAAACTTTTTTATTTCTGTTATTCGAAGTAATCACCCATGCAATCGACGCATCTTTGCCAACGCATTGGCAGTTTATTGATGCCCTTCTTGTAAAAATTAGCTGGACGGGAGGCAACAAACTCTTTAAAGGCATTTTGTACTGCCTCTCGGGAATTGAATTTTTACCCACTAAAAAGTTGTCTAAATTTTGGAAAAAGTAAGAGTCGGTAGGTGCAAGGTCTGGTGAGTATGGCGGATGAGAGAGAGCTTAAAACCCCAGCTCTTGCAACTTGGAGCTAACCAAATTGCTGAGCGCTTTTGATTGTCGAACAGAATCCATTTTTCGTCGCACGTAACAATTCGTTTCAAAATTGCTTCATTTCTTTGCCTGTTGAGCAGCGCAAGGCAGGTCTCGACGCGTACGTTGTGCTGGCGATTGTTAAGGTCGTGGGGCACCCATCTATCAAGCTTTTTTACCTTGCCAATTTGTCGCAAATGGATCAATATTGTTTTGATGTTTACATCAAAAGCTGATGCTAGCTCAGCTGTAGATTGAGTTTCGGCAGCTTCAACAATCGCCTTTAATTCATTATTGTTGACCAAAGTCTCCGGACGACCACGAGCTTCATTTTTCAAACCAAAATTTCCAGAACGGAACCGGGAAAACCAATAACGGGTTGTGCGTTCATTTGTACAGTTCTCTCCGTAAACGTTTTTGATGTTACGTGCCGTTTGTATCGCGTTGGTGCCACGATGGAACTCATATTCTATAATTACACGAATTTTTAAAGTATCCATTATGACGAAAAATGTTGAAATGTAATGAAAATTCAACGCTAATCAAACAACAAAACACTGAATTTGTAAAAAGAATGTCATGGTTTTAAAACAAAATTAATTTGAATTTAGAATACAGAGCCATTACAAACTTTTTTATTTGAAATGACCAGTACTGAAGAAAGGCAATTTCATGGGTAAAGACCTAATATTAGCGAGTGATAGCAAAGGATGGCATGTTACCGAGTGACTGTAGATTTTTCGGGTTAAAAAGTAGTCTATGTCACTTTTCAGCTCTTCAGCTAAACCAATACAAAAAACACGTCGATCCGTTGCTCTGTTGCAGTTTGATTGATGAACAAGCCAACAAACAAACACATTTTTGCACTTTTACTACTATGAAGATTGAAGATAATACAATAAAAAGTCGAATACGGGAAAGCGTTCATTTTTAGTAGCAATACATTATAATATTCGCGAGTGATGGCACGGAATGGCATGTACGATGGATATGCGACGTCGCGAGCGCTCGTTACAGCGTGCGTATCAGCTAAGTGACTTTTCATGTTAAAACCGCTCGACTCCTAAACGCCGGAGATGTAATCAATTTCTTTCGCGCAGATGTTTCCCGTCCTTATTGAATCCTCTTACAATATCATATTAGGGGATTTTTTTCGCACATAACAGTATTGTTATAATGTATTTTCTAGTTTCTTACAGGCAGACTTTGAGCTGCCTATAAGAAGACTGTAACTGAGTGGACGAGAGTGAGAATATTACTACACTTGCTATAATAAGAAATGTGATTTGTATGATATAATAACGACATTGAATTTTTGGAGTTAGGAATGTGCGTTTTAAGAAAAAAAGGGCAAAGATCTATATAGACCATGCAGCCTATTCAGTCATAATTTTTTTATTCCATGCCATTTTACACTCTCACCTCACTTGACAGACTCTCAAAAACCCCTCCTTAGATCACCACTGGCTAGCAAATCTGAATCCAGCCAAACGCTATTCAATAAATTAAAAAGAAATCTACTGAAACGACGTCTTATCGCTTGTTACGAGTGTAATAACTAAACTTATGATATTACTATGAATAAAATTGCGATTTTAATAATGCCACGCATAGGTATATTATATTACTAGCGAATGTTCGCGACTTCGTCTGCGTGGATCAAGATTTTTGTTTCCCGCGGGAACTCCTTAATTTTCCGGAATAAAAAGTAGCCTATGTGCTATTCCAGACTAAAATTTATCTCCGTGCCAAATTTCAGCCAGATCCGTTCAGCCGTTGGGGCGTGATTGAGTAACATACATCCATACATCCATCCAAACTTTCGCATTTGTAATATTAGTAAGATGTGGTATCAGTAATTATATTTCAACAATAAACACACGCGCGATAAATCGGCTCACATGCGTCGGCTCCGCAGAAACGATGGAACATTCATTTCACTCGCGCGTCATGTAGTCATACGTCACTGATTTAATAATATTTTACACCTATACCCTGACGATGTGGCCATAGACTTCTCGTATGAGCGTCATCTACCAGCGTCAGCAGCCAGTGGCAATATAGAACTTATCTACTTAAGAGTTTTCACGCAAAATTATGCAGTACTAGCGAATGCCCGCGACTTCGTCTGCGTGGTTTGAGGTTTTTTGGTTTCCGCGGGAACTCTTTAATTTTCCGGGATAAAAAGCCTATGTGCTATTCCCGATTATAATCTATCTCTGTGCCAAATTCCAGGCAGATCCGTTCAGCCGTTGGGGCGTGATTGAGTAACAAACATCCATACATCCATCCAAACTTTCGCATTTATAATATTAGTAAGATGATAAAATATAAAACAAAGATATCGAAACGCAACCACTCTGTGTGGTTTATGTTTTATGTTTTCGTCATTCGATGTTTTATGTAACACTAGCTGATGCCCGCGACTTCGTCCGCGTGGTTTAAGTTTTTTAATCCCAGCGGGAAAACCTTAGCTTTCCGGGATAAAAAGTAGCCTGTCACTCTCCAGATCCTCAAGTATACCCATGCCAAAATCACGCCGATACGTTGCTCCGTTGCGGCGTGATTGTAGGTCAAACCAACACACTTTCGCATTTATAATATTAGTATGATATCCTACTCCCGCTGTCTCGTATGAAATAAGTTAGTGGCCCTGCTGCAGTTATACCTCAAAACTGTATCCAGCTTTTCGAGAACAGGCACATTTCTCATACCGCACGTGTTTTAGCTAACGTTCTCTTTCCTATAAATCATTATAACTCAAACCTTAAATTTGGCGTTTTGCGTGAATGTAATAAATATAACATGGTAGTGGCGGAAAAGCAATATTGTGTGAAGTTAATTAACAAGTCATAATTAAAAAAATTAAAAACACGACTGCCCTGCCAAAAAACGGACTAAAAAGTTAAAAATCTAAATTAATCTAGTTTAATTAGAATCTTATTCACATTTTTATTGAATGATATTTTATTGTGAATCCAGAAAAAAATATCATTCATATTATCATATCATATTATAGTATAACTATAGTGTTATATATTTTTGGAATCTACTCATCTTTTTCTAGATGATGATTATATAGTTAATCTTATTTTCGATTTATTTTTCAAATTTAGTCCTTAATGCGGGACCATGGTCACCCCATCTATTTTTTTAAAGTTTTACAAGCCTATGTCACCCGGAATAAGCTAGGGATTCTAACGATACCTCATTTATCAAAATCGGTTCAGGCGTATAGAAGTTATGGTGGAATATACAAACTCACATACATACATACATACATACATACATAGATAAACATACATACATACATACATACATACATAGATACATACATACATACATACATACATACATGAACCTTGAAAATAATACTCCTTTTTTCAGGCAGTCGTATAAAAAGGGACTGACTGACTGATATTTATTAACATACATCTCAAGATGTTGGAGAGAAACTTATAAATTATATCAATTTGGGGCATTAAAAAAAGTATATTTTTTTAAACTTTGCGTTACCTTTGGTTTTTAAAATTTGAGGACGCTAAGTAAGTACAAGTAGCTATAAGTTGCCCCTGCAAACAATAAATAAATTTTTAAAAGATCAAACATAAAACGTGTTTGATCTCTAATCCCTATAGAGCATTCTATCCAACTATCCATACTTACACTATAAATGTGAAAGTGTGTCCGTCTGTATGTCTTTTCAATATAGGTGGCATCCCGGGGAAGGTCGAAGGACATACAGTCATAGACTTTTTATACTGGAAAATTACGGAGTTCCCGCGGGAATCAAATAAACAGCACAGCTTTCGATACAAAACAGCGAATCAACAGCTCTTTGAACCATTATAAGTTACGAAGGGCAATTGAGATGCTATCTATCAGGCCTCTGAGAGCCGATACCAATGTTAAGCAATCAGAGCACTGGCATTCAAAATTATGCACTAAGAATCTAAACTCTATATTAAAAGTAACAAGAGTCAATATAGAATGTGGCCTTTCTATTGGAGGCTAGTTTGATTGCAATCGGACTTAAAGCTCTTTTTATTATCCACGCAATCACAACTGTGGTGGTTCGCAAATAGACGCCAGGCGTCTCGATTTTGATTGCGATTTATACTTTTAACGTAGTTGGTTTTTTAATTCGAGTGTTACAAATATGGTGAGAAAGTGAGTAAATAATATATTTTATAGAGTACATAATATTTTTCTCTGTTAAGCATGGGCTTTGAATGAGGCTTGTCATTCATCATACTCAAGCGATAGACGCCCACAGCTGGACATAGATCTCCTGCTTAGACTTCCGCACTCCGCGATTTTGCGCCGCCTAGATCCAGCGACTCCTTGCGATTCGTCTAATGTCGTCCGTCCACCGAGTAGGGGGTCCGCCAACGCTGCGAGGTCGCACGAGGCCCAGTGCGAGGTCGCCACTCCAGCACTTTGGTGGAGCCTTGTCATTAGTTAGAAATAATAAAAATTATTTAAGAACGCGCATTAAAATCAATATTAATAAACTTAGTATTATGTATTTTGAATATTTCTCATGAAAAAAATTAAGTCATACAATCCCCACATTTAGATCACAGAACTCCAGAGTTCATGAACATTCCGAACAAATAATGATTTTGGTACTTTTTCTTCCTGATTTTCATATCTGAACGGAAAAATGGCAATATGAATGAGAATTCATGGTTTAAAAGTTTAATGAAAAATGTAATATGTTGATTAGGTATATTCCTGAATTTCTGATTAGTCAGCTGAAATATTTTCAACTAGAGGATCCCCGATGTTGAAGCAAGTCAGAGTAACGTTATACTCCTTTTAAATTGAGCTAATCACATTTATTTTATTAATAAGCAGTGACTCTAGATCCAGAGTGTATTTTAATCGATTTGTTAAAAAGGATCATTGACTTGCGTGGTCTAATAAAGCGTGAAGAGGTTAATGATTTATTAATTTCAGGATTTGTAACTTTGATTAAAGCTCTTCATAATATGACTTTATTTGTAGGTTGCTTAGAAAAAGACGGTGTTATAAGAATAAGACGGTGGTGCTTGATCACACAAGGCACTATTTTGATCCTTCTCGGCTTTGTCGCAGCCCTAGTCTGCAGCTATGCTGATTCTGACTGTGACTGCTTCGAAGACACCAAACGTACAGGTTCAGTCGCTGAAGCCTATATTCACCATTACATAATATATCGCAACCTTTAGTATCTAAGTATATGTGTTTGAAGTGGATGATGCAAAGGATTTTATTAAAACACTAGTGCTGGGAATGGACTTGGAGCAGGGCGTGAAGAGGTGTATGAAACTCTAGACCTCTTCACTCAAAGCATATTATCAATTATCATTATGCCCCAGGATTCGGTAGGTTGGCTAAACTCGACAATGCACGTAAGTTTTTTGTTACTCTGTCCACCCCAAATCGCATTGAACGATCAGTCTCGCGTAGCATACTTTCGATTTTAAAAAGAGCATTTAGATGATGATTAAAAAGTTGCCACTTATTATCGTACCGATCACAAAGCAAGCACAACACATCTTTATAGTAAGACTCAGAAACCTCAAGATTCACGATTACACGCGCGGCATCACCTTGTTCCAAGTACCATACCAAATAATGAAATTTATGGATATGCTTGATGCGCTCATTGTTGTGTATAGGCGATAAAAAAGTGTCGCGGAATTCAAGCCACCGAAAATAGGCACCATTGAATTTATTAATTTGCAATTGCGGCAGCTTAAGCTAAGCTTAGTTAATTCAAATACTTGAATTATTGACGTTAAAACTTCCTTTTTAGATAAAGTATCCATATAGTTTTTAAACTTTGTGATACTTTGTGATACCCATTAAAGAGGTTCATTATGAAAGCAAGCTCTTTAAATCACATTTGCTGTCGGTTTTTTTTATTAAATTTAGGCATTTTGTATGTTTGTTAATCGAACTAAAGCAACCACTAATTACTAAAACAAGTAATTAAATATACTCACGCTCCTATTTGCTTTGGTGTCATCTGGCAAGCCGCAGCGCAGCTCAGCTTCGTCGACTGCGCAGATGTAAACCGCTACGCCGCTGGGTCGCGGGGAGTAGGTAGGTACTTGGGCTACCAGCTGAAATAAGTCGTCACATTTACCTTAGGTACTTATTCAGGATAAATGCGGAACCCAAAAAAGGAGTAAGACTTAGTTTGGGTATTAACACTTTGATTGCGTCAGATCATAAAAAAATCTCTAATTACGTTAAATCATAAAAAGTTTCTATTTCATCGACAGAATGAACACTTTTCTGGAAAATTATCTATAAATAAATGTCTTTATTGAGTTAATTTTATAAAATTTAAAAATTGAGTCGAAAAATTTGTAAAAGGAGCCTCCCGGACGAAAAAAATAACAATAAAAGATTATGCAATCGTTATGACCTTACATGTCACGTACCTGCTATGACTTAATGCACTGATTCATTTCACTAATAACTGAGGCCCAATTGTCTAATCCAGTCGTATTCATTTGACAGTTCATAACGTATAAATCGAACTTTTTAAGGAGTACATACATGCGTTTTGACGTGCAAGCATTTATAAACCCCTTAAACAGGTCGAATTATACGTTTGACAGACAATTACGATTACGATTTCCTTACATAATCGGGGGCTGATTTATTTCACTGTATCGAATGTACTTTCATAGTAGAATTTATAAGAAGGAATTTAAATGATATTTTTGTAGCATTTTGTATTTAGGTATTAAACCACCTTTGTTATCGGTTTTGTTAGGCATTTTGTATGTTTGATCGTCGAACTATTTTAATAAAGTAACTACTAATTACAAATAGTAATAATAAAAATATTACACTCCTCTTCGCTTTGGTATCATTTGGCACACTGCAGCGCAGCTCAGCTTCGTCGACTGCGCAGATGACTACATCAACAACATGATACAACGCTCGCAACGCCAAACCGCTGCGCCGCTGGGTTGCGGTGAGTAGGTCGGTACTCGGGCCGGCAGCTGAAATAAATCGGTACACTGATCTCTATCCAGTCAATTCAATGTGCATTTTCACCATCTAATCCACATCTCTGGTAGAAAAGCTCCCTTCTCGAATTCTTGATTCGAGAACAGAAAATAGACAGACAAACATATTTGGGACTCTATCGATAATAAAGTTCGATAAAGATTATAAATTTCCAAAAAAATATTTAATGTTGTACATGAATCTTCCAGCTGTTACAGATTAACAGACTGAACTTGGCGAAAGCAGTTCCGCGACCCCGATATACCAGCTCAAATGGATTGCAACTTTGTACCTACCATTTTGGAAATGGATATTGCAAGATAAAGTACGGGCGCTACCTATTCTTTTGTCCCTTTTAATTAATCGAATAAGGGTCGACACCCATTAGTTGCTCGGTTTAATCTGGCTAAGGAAGGAATAAATTTTGAGTCACTAAAAGGGTCTAACGGTGTAAGTGCTTCCGCTGTTTTAATGTACTTTTCTTAATTTATTAGCACAAAGTTGGTGATACATATCATATACTAGCTGATGCCCGCAACTTCGTCCGCGTGTATTGAGATTTATTGGTTTCCGCGGGAACTCTTTAATTTTCCGGGATTAATCTCTATTTACTCGTTAATTTTTTAATTGAGACATTGTGTGAGCAAAATTGTCAAATCATTTTGATCTTCACAGGGTCGATAGAAGGTGTATTAAAAGCTTTCTGTATACTTATCTCATTTTTTGGATTGTGTGTGGATTGGTTCCTGTTTGCATAAGTAGGTCCAATTTTAGTAACGATTTTATTGCTAGCTAATGTAAAAAGACTTACTGCAACGTCCAAAATCTTACATCAAAGTATATGCCGCTTCTTCTTCCGCCCACGATAGAAATTCATCCTTCACTTCGTTTAAAACAATGTATTGTTTTAATCGGCTAATATACGCAGGCCACTGTTTATAATTTAAGTCGAACGGTTCTTATTTACCTTTAGGCATTGCTTAAAAGGATAATAACTTTAAAATGAGTGAAAATTAAATTAAAATTCACAGACTCGTCGCCAGTGAAACGAAATGAAACCAGACTTCTATGCTAACTGACTGTATTGACAGATAATCGCCAAGTACCCACATTTAATATTTTTAATCTATCTTACAATTTGCATCTTAAAAAGTATAGTGATGTATAGGCTATTTATTACCTATTCTGTGGTAATAAGGTACTGTTTCAGAAACCTTAACGAAAGTTTCAACAAAAACTCTACAAAGTTTCAATTGAATTGAAGAAATAATACTGAACGGCTTACCTGTTTGTTCCACTGCTGTACAATACAGTGTTGATATCGCATGTACCTACGTGTTTAGTTTAAGTTTGTTTATTTTTTAATTTCTAATGTAACATGCAGGAGTGCTCAAATACAGATATTTCTTTCTTTCTGTCTTTCTAATGCCCAGGTAATATACAAATTTTAACAACATATTATTAACAAGCTTATTTATACTTAACTGAAACTGGGTGGGAAATCCCGTGAGATATATTTCATTCGTCCATCCATTTCTCACAGACAGGCAAACACATTTTCGCATAAATAAAATTAGTACCGAAGAACAGATTTGATATGTATGATCCTTATTTTAGGGACGTGAAGGTACGTGACATAAACTGTGACCTTAAAACAATACTGCTTTTAGTAATGGTAGTAACGCCGCAGTTGTACAGAGTGGGCACAAAAAAACAGGTGCATCAGAAAGGCCCATGCTTTCCACTGTTTTAATACATGTTAGCATTCGTAACTCTCGAAATAAATTGCTGTTTACTTTCAATCCCATTTGCCTCTGTTGTAAAAATTCACTACGAATTGAAGTGTTAACACTAGTTTTTTTTTTTACATTTCTAATATTCACTAATTCCCTCCATCTAAGAGCAAAAACTCACTAGGGATCGGACAAGACAAAACGTACGAAAAGTCCGCGTTGAAGAGGAATCGTATTTCCTAGTCACTTAGTGTGGATTCTATAATATAAAACAAAACGATGTGAATGATGATTTTTGTCCGCCAGATTTTTTTATTCGTTGTTATTTTATGTACGTACTGAGCGTGATGTTTTTTATTGTAGCCGAGGAAAGCGACAAACCGGTGTTAGTCTACACTCAGTTTCTCCTCGTGTTCTCGATACTCATGAGCATGACGTGATCAAAGCTTTATTTGAATTATGTGTCTTGAGACCACTCCACTGATTATTATTCTATATCTATTTACTTAAAGAACTTCCCTGAGAAAATATATTTGCATACTGAGAGCGATCAGCGATTGCATAGTTTTTCGCCTTACACCTTGCGTTAATGTACTTGTGCCCAAAATAGCAACTTCAGCTAAAGCGCAAGCAAGGTGAGCTAAATGCAGCGGACTGGCAAAATTGTTCAAAACCTTCAAAACCCCGATTATTTATCATTTTTAATAGTACATTACTACCCAGGTTGGAATATTGGAAAGACTAGGCGAAGCCGAAGACTTCACCAGTGATTTTATATCTGATCTGATTTCCTATAGTAGGTATTATAGCGGTCAGTAAAGAGTCAATGTACCTTTGTATTGGTTTTTCTAAATAACTTTATTTATTTAAAATTAGTTTACATTAGAGTACATTGACTCTTTTACTTACTTATTTCAATAATACATGATGCCCGCGATTCAAATCTTCAATTTTCCGAAATAAAAATAGCCTATGTCCTTCTCCGGGATGTAAACTATCACTGTACTAAATTTCCTCAAAATCGATTGAATAGTTGGGCCGTGAAAGTGTAGCAGACAGACAGACAGACCTATGATAAAAATCTTTCCAGTCGCACGTGGAATTTTCGTCATCTAATTACACTATTTGGTGTTGATGCTCAAAACAGTGGGAGTTGAACAAAGAGTGTTGTGATATTAATAATTTATACTGCCCGTTGTATCACACTCCAAGGAATTCCTGCTTGAACGGACTCTCAGGTTATTACACTGTCGTTCAAAATAATAGGCACACAAGCTGTTAGTGGTTTTGTTTGAATTTCATTTTTCATTAATAATCTTTGAATGCAGTTTTTACTTTCTTTAAAATTGACTACAAAGATCCTTATATTATTTTATGGATCTTTGTCGTCAATTTAATGTATTTCAATTTGTACTTATACCAATTATTGTCATAGTTTACATTTTCGTAAAATTAAATTACCATTTCACTCAGTGACTACATCAAAAAACACAATCTGTATAAATACGTTGCAAAGTAACTTATCGAAAATTTACAGATAGATTTATAATATTAATTTCGGTCGTGATACAGCATGGGTAATCCAATTAATTGATTTTATAAGCGCTTGGTAATAAAATAAAATACGTTATAAATGTAAAACCCCGTGCACACTTTAAATGGCCTGCACTGTACATTAACAGTGTAACTCAAAATGGATACCGCCTCTGGGACCATAAATCCTGTTATATTAAAACTCGTCTGACACTAGCTAAAGATGAGGTCTAAATAATGAAGACATAGGTGATCTTCACTTTACAGGTTTTATCCGTAGTGCTAGACAGGGTCATGGTACTATCTATAGATACAACAACGATAATTTTGTGTAAGCAAAATGGAGAATTAAAGACCCTTCATTACTTTAATTTATTTACTTTATGGACTTCTCGATGATACAATGGTTTTCGTAACATAAACAAAGAGCGTTAGCCACGGTGATTGCGATCTTTAGTTAAAGCACAGAATACTTAAAATAGTCGTCGTGGTCGTCTCCTGTAGGGTCCCCCACAAGCCACGGTCTTATACCGCCTGGATTCAGCGACTCCCTGCGACTCGCTTGATGTCCGTCCACACCGTGGGGAGTCCGCCGACGCTAAGCCTTCCAGTTACCTTAAAATAGTACCATAAAGGTAAAAGAGACTAGAGAGTAGATAAGTACATGTGTGGTCATTATGGGCCAATTCAGATACTAATAAAATTATAAAAATAGGTTTATGATTACAGACACTCGAGAGAAGTTGATAGAATGCCAATAATTGCACTCTTAAATTAAACAACAATGTATCTGACAGGGGGTTGCAACCATTCTAAGTGTCTGACAATGGACAACGTTTCTATTTGTTCAATATATGTGCAACCTTTTTCGGTCGCAATTTTGCTGGCACACTACACGACACACCACATTTAAAAACCTACACACTGAGTGATAAAAATATTATAAGTATTATCTATGTATGATAGTATGTTTTATAATGCGGTCGGGGTACGTTGTGAGCGTGATAAGTTGTGCTACATGGACTCCTGAGCGGTGATTGCGGTACCGAATCCTGCGATTAACACGAAGCAACGGGCGGGTGAGTTTAAGGCGTATTACTATTTATATATTTTTCTCAAACATGCATGGAAATATTGTCATTATTTTCGAAAAAAGAACACGCGAAGTATCGAATTTTCACAAAGACATTCAACAAAGAAAATCAAATCCATTGCGGGAGCATTTTTAGAATTTGGAACATTACAACGCTCCTGCAATGTTGTATGAAACGGCGTGCTGGGGTTATTAAATACTCTTTGATCGGATCTCTTTTGTCATTCTTGGCATACCATAGTCTCTTTGCTTAGTACAAATTGGTGGCTGTATAGCCATTAATGCGTTTGCGTGTCGGCACAGATGATAAAAAAAAAATTGGCGGCAAAGCTGAAAATTCGTCTTGATTTGTTATTTACACAGTTAATAAATATAAATTTAATAATAAGTAAAATGAGTTCCAACCGTTCAGAGAGTGAAATGGAGATTGATTGTACTCCACCAGATTTAAGATCAGAAGCCAAATTGGCAATGGAAAACCTGCTTCCAGCGAAGTCCAAAGAAAAATACACGAAAGTATATGAAAATTGTATGAGTTGGAAAAACGAGAAAAAAGTGAACATTTTCTCCGAAACAGTATTTTTGGCGTATTTTAATGAGATTGCTAAAACTAAAAAGCCATCTACATTATAGCCAATTTATTCCATGCTGAAATGTACAGTTCATGTAAAAAACGGCATTAACTTGAAAAATTATGGGAACTTAACTACTTTTCTTAAACGACAATCGACCGGATTCAAAAGCTATTTTTAGCTATTTCGAAAATTTTTACGGGCAAAAACATAAAGCAATTTTTAATTAAAGCCCCAGATGATATATATATTTAGCGACAAAGGTAAAAAAGTGTTTTATTTCCCTGCATTCTTTTGAGAAAAGCACTATATATGCCTCGGCGGAAATGGCAATTGCCTGTCCTATTTCCCAGCCTTTGCAATAATGTACTATTATTGTATAGTACAGAGTAATTCCGGTTCCATACCGGCCCAACGGCGGACAGCAGACCAGCGGCAAAATATCACTATTAATAATTTACACTAATATTATTCCAAAGAAAAAAAAACTAATATTATAAATGCGAAAGTGTTTGATTTATGTTTGAGGGATTCTGTCTGTCCATCTGTCTGTTTACTACGCTTTCACGGCCCACTTGTTCAAGCGATTTTGAGGAAATTTGGTACAGGGATAGTTTGTATCCCGGGAAAGGACATAGATTTTTTATCCAGAAAAATTAAGGAGTTCCTGCGGGAATTGAAAAAACTTAATCCACGCGAACGAAGTCGCGGGCATTATCTAGTAATTTATACTTTAACGAATTTGAGGTGCCACCTTTTCTACCTGATACCTTTAAAAACAATGGCGATCCAAACTTCATAGTTGGGGATCGTTTATACCTCTATTAGAGAAATGCATAGAAAAACTTTCAGCTTTAATAAGAGTACCTTGGTGAGCTGTGCTCGATATTTTTTTTGATAAATCGTGTTTTTTTGAAAATAGTACTTAAATAAAAATTACATACTGAAGAAAAATGAATAATATTTTTCGATCTTACCGACATAATAATAATAAACTATATAAGTTCATATTTTTTTATTATTATGTCGGTATGTTTCTATAATTCATGTATATATATATGAACGACATATAATATATACAAGAATTGCTCGTTTAAAGGTATTAGATAAAGAAGGCGGGATCTTGCTCTTTACTATCATCCCAATAGAATCTGGATATATTAGCAGGATATCATACACCGAGACTTATCAGGTCAGCTTCTATTTTTGCAGCACCTTGGTATACTTACTTTATATTTGCAGAATCTATACTCATATCATAATTTATGCGAAAGAATGTATATTTGTCTGAATTCTAAGCTTCACCGCCCATCTGTTCACCTGATTTGGATGAAATTTAACATAGAAATAGATTGTGTCCTGAGAATGAGCATAAACTACTCTTTCCCAAAAAATTTAACAGTTCGCACGAGATTTTGCACTCAGACGAAGTCAACGGCATCATCTAGTAATATTATAATTGTGAAAAATGGTTTGCTATTAAAGTCTGAGAAACAAAAAAATAATTTCCCTACCAAATTGTGTTTTGTGCTCAAATCCCGTTTACCGATGCGAGTGGAGGGGGAAAAGTGAATTTTGATTCGGTCTGAATGTTCATCGCCTTTCGAGTTCAAAGGAGCGAATAAATTACTGAAAGATTTTATTACCTACCCTTATTTTAGATGAAGACTTGAAATGTAGAAGATATTAATTTACGTAAGAACCTTAACGTCTCTTACGATGATATTAAATGTAAAAAATTGCAATCAAATAATTGTTAGCATTATTACTGTTTGTCATTTTATCTCATGAAACAAGTAGTATAATATTTGTCAATTTGACTCGTTCTATTTCATTCGATTGAATCAGATACGGACGCCATATTGAAAATAGTTAATTTATATACGAGTGGTTTGACGATGGTAAGTCAGTTTCCTGCAGGCAGACTCGGCGATTATTGATTATTTTTGTTTTTAGATGGATTTTTTTGAAAGCATTAACGATAGCAATCGTGCAAATGAATATTGTCTTTAAATTTAGATAACTTTTATCTAATTTATATCTCGTAAAACCTCTACACGTTTAACCATTTACTCGTGGAAGTTTCAAATGAGAGGACAAATATATTAAAAGTGTTTCATTAATACCTACTTCTAGATTGTGGCTTACATAATTGCAACTCAAAATAATTTGGCATTAAAAATATTTTTGCCTAAAAATATCTAATATTGAACTTGATTACCATAGCTCATATAAGCATCAATTTGTTGTTATTTTTCATCTAAATTCCAGATATTCTAGCTATAAATATTAATTTCAGCTAATATAGAAAGATTCTTAGTCAATATTAAAGATGTCTGTGATATTGTGGACAGTGAGATATTATAGAGCATGGCCTACTCTCTTAATAGGATAATTTATTTTAATTCAGTTGATTCTCATTATTACGTCTTCCTTATTTAATGTCAACCAATTAGTCAAAACATAGAGTCTGCGTTTAAAAAGTTTAAAATCGCGGTTAAAATGTGCTCCAAATAGAGCATCCGATACAATCAGAATAGGCTATAACAGAAACGCTTTAAAATTCAACCGGGAATACCCGGTTATGTGATTATTCTATTAACGAGCCAACGTTTATCAAAGCACAGGTATCCAGTAAATATGAACTGACGAACATAAATTGGTACAGGGATAGCACGTCCGGGAAGCTTCAGCTGTAAAATTCGTACGTTTATTACATTCGACACAGATATTACGAGAGCCGGGTTAAGACCGGGTATACTTGACTTTGAGATATTTTGATTGACTCTAAAACTTACAGGTTCTGATGTAATACAGTACGTAACATAAGGTTGATCCTGATCATATAGCCATCTCTGTCTTGGTTGTCTGGAAGAGATAACTCGTAGTGTTAAGGCTGCCTATACACCCTAGCTTGCTGTAAGTATTTTGAAATAAAATAACTTTTGTTTCTAATTAAAAAAAATGTACATAAGGCAGAATTGTTGCACTTTATTTATCTGTGATCACGCAGTTCCTTTGCTAACTTTAAACTTAGTACCAGAACTAGTTTTTACTAATAGATACTAATTCCATAATCATTTATTAGGTAAATTCGAATGTATGTCTGTCCGGGTGTCATTATGTCTTCACGGACCATCCCTTTTGACGGGTTTTGACGACTTTGGCCCAGATATGTAGATCGTGATGAAGGACAAAGAATTTAATTTATTCAGAGTTCCTACTGAAATTCCAAAACCTAAATCCACGTAAACAAAGTCACAGGGATCATCTAGTAAATTGTATTCACTATATTGTGAATCCACTCATGTAAGCGGACGCTTACACGTAGCAAAAGTTTTGATTACAGTACGGACAGTTATGAGAACTAAACCGATGTTTTGTCGTCTAGTATACGTGGGTCTTTGCTGCAGAATGTTTATTGAAATGTCCAACTTTACTCGTATAGTTCTGATGAGGGAGCATGATTTATATCAAGTTATAGCTTGCTACGTTAAAACTGTTCTGTTTTATTACTAAACTGGTGATCTTATATCTATGGAATCAAATAAGAAAAAAAAAATATTACCTTTTTATGACGTACCTAACTTAACGTCCCTAAAATAAAGATTATAATTTTGAAAACAGAGCGTCAATAAATTAAAATAATTTTGCTTTATGTTAGTAAGCCTCTAAACTGTAAGTGACATTTCAGAGAGTTATTGTAAAAGTAACATAGCAACGCAATGTTGGGACAAGCCTCAGCCAATCTAATGGCTTCAGATTCGCTGGAAACTTAGCGATGCACCTGGCACAATGCAGAGGCTATCTTTTCTAGAGAGTTAGATACATTAATTGAAGATATTTTGGCAGTTACAATAAATTATTTTAAAATGAAAAAAAAAATCATTGTACATAACGTTGGACCGTATTGAAAAAATAAGAACAAGTCTTATGAAGGAACTCCCTTTTTCACCAAATGGGTTGAGTCCTAATGAAATGTATAACATATTCTTTAATACTTTCAGTGAAATATTCAAATCAATATTCACCAGTAGAACGGTCTTAACTACTGATGCAAACGTTTTTAGCGAATGGGCAACAAATGAATTACACAGAAATAGGCAAAACTTATATGAATTGTATGCAGAGCGACAGTATGATACTAGTGATGAGTTCAAGCAGCATGTTCAACTGTTTTCCAGGAAATTTAAAAGAGATTGCATTGTGGCTAAATCAAAACATATTCAAACTAAGAAAAAAAATAGCTCCAATGTAATCAAAACTACTTGGAACATAGTGAATGTAGGAACAGGAAGAGCAACACGGAAAAATTGTGAATTTAAACTTTATGTCAGTAATACACCTTTAACTTCAGACTCCGAAGTTGCTTCTGTTTTTGAAGGCTTTTGTACGGATATTCCTGTTTCTACCACAGAATCGTTAAATTCATCACCAAATGCCACTCTTACTTTACTGGAGGATAACGTGCCTAAATGTAAATACGTTTTTAAATTCCGTGACGTTAGCTGCTCTGACGTTATTAAAGCATTCAAATTAATTAACAATAAGAAGACAAATGATTTGTGGGGCATTTCCGATAACGTTGTAAAATCATTAATTGATATCGTTGCACCCGAGTTAGACTTAATATTTAATAATTGTATCGATTGTGGTGAAACTCACCAATCCTGACTTCATGAAGCATAGCAAAATAATTCCTCTATTCAAATTAAGTAGTACAAATGACCCCACTAACTTTAGATCTATCTGTACTACCCACTTTCATTAAAATATTTGAAAAATTAATATTACTTCAATTGCTCAATCATTTTTATAATAATGACTTATAACATAGTAAACAGTTTGGATTTACACGGGGTCGCTCAACAATCGATGCTGGTGTTGAGTTAATTCAAAATATATTCGAAGCCCGGGAGGAGTCACGTGATGCACTTGGCGTTTTCTGTGATTTATCCAAGGTTTTTGATTGTGTTGATCACGAAACATTAGTCAGAAAACTGCACCATTATGGAATAAGGGGTGGATATGATGAATTCGTATTTAAATAATAGGTTATAAAAAGTAGACGTCTATGGAAAGCGATCTTCCGGATCGATTGTAAAAATGGGGGTTCCACAAGGTTCAATTTTAGGGCCTTTTCTATTCCTCATTTACATTAACCATCTTCCTTATCTTGCCCAGGATAATCATGGGATAGTATTGTTTGCTGATGATACATCTCTTTTGTTTAAAATAAATCGGTACGAAACAACTCTTGACGAAGTAAACAATTCTCTCACTAAAGTGGTACAGTGGTTTGAAGCTAATAACCTACTTCTCAATGGAAAAAGGACAAAGTGTATCAAATTTACAATACCTAATGTCAAACAGGTAAATACCACTGTATAACTTGATCATGAGGAATTAGATTTAGTGGATACCGCTGTTTTGCGCGGTATAACGTTAGATGCTAAACTCCAATGGGGCCATCACATAAATGACTTATCCAACAGGCTGGGCGAGATTAATTTATTTTGGTTACTTTCACAGCATTATGTCATATGGTATATTATTATGGGGTAATGCTGCAGATATTAATTCTGTTTTGGTGCTGCAGAAGAGGGCTGTTCGAGCCATATATAATATATGGGACCAATAAATAAATATAATAATAATAATATAAATTTAAAAAAGTCAATATTATGACTGTGCACGACCAATATATATTTGAAAATTTAGTATACATGCATAAACACATTGATAAACTCAAAAAAAAAAGTGATTGTCATAATGTCGATACTAGAAATAAAAATAAACTTGTAATGCCTGCTTCTAGGCTTAGTAAAACTAGCAATTCATTTGTTGGAAACAGTGTCCGCTTCTACAATAAGCTCCCAGAAGACATGTTAAAGATGTCTTCTTGGAGAAGTAAAACGTAAACTCATTGAAAAATCTTATTACCATGTAAAGGACTACTTAAACGACAAGGAAGCTTGGCAATGATTTGGTCTATGGCTCTGACAGTTCCTTAATTAAGATGATTTGTGAGATGGTGATAATAAACAGAAAAAAAAACCAGGCTGAGTTTGTTGTGGGCTCTTCGCAGACCAGGGCGCGTTTTGAAACCTCGTAGCTTTAATTTTATGATACCGTAACCAATATTCAAAATCATGTTTTATATGTAAGTAATTTTTTAACGTCAATAAGTGTATCTACAGTGTTCCTATATTGAATAAATGATATAGAGTATTGAGTATTGTAATTTTTATGTTCACTTTTATCATACACTAGCAGATGCTACTTCGTCCACGTGAAATAAGTTTTTTAAACTCCCTAATTTTTCGGGGTAACATATAGCCTATTACCTATTCTATGATATAGCCAATGACACTCGCAAATAATGTGGCTTTCTATTGGTATGAAGAATAAATTTGTAGAATTTTTAAAATCGGTTCAGTAAATCCAGAGATTACAACTTTACAAATTTTACCTCTTTATAATATTAGTATAGATTGTTGTATGCATTTTGTGAGCCAATATTGCAACGCATAGATAGCCGATATTGTATTAAATCCAATAGTAAAAGTTGTAAAGAATCCAACACACACACCCAGATGTGTATAAAACATAACCAGTATTTGTTGCGAAGAGGATTAAAGAGAGATGAAAACTCTAAGCTTGGAACACGGAATAGATTGCTATACTGTGTGTAAGCATTTTCGAAATAAAAACCGGGTATTTAAAATTTTATCCTCTTGATGCCGTCTGGCATAATTTTATTAGCGCCAGACTGTTCCGCGGGGCTATAAAGATGACAAATGTACTTGGGGTGCCGGTCGAAGCGATAATCTGGATATTTCTACTTTAAACCGGTTTGAACCGGTACCAAAAACTATTATTTAAACTAAAGTGAAGTAATATCTGGGAATGGTTTCATATTTCAGAGTACAATTGATATTTTATGTTCTGCATGTTATTAGACTAGATTTTATGAACAACGGTCGACTTGTCGTAGTGCATAGTTTCAAATTGTCTACCAATATTCGGTTCTCGAATATAAATTTTACAAGGCGTTATCTATTCAAAAGTCGTCTGATTCAAATCGACTTTATTTTCGGGTTAACATCGGTTTATATTTACATCGAAGCATCTTTAAATATTTCTTTTTATCGTGGAGCAAACATTTTGATTCCTTAATAGGCATGATGACTGATTTTGAAAAATGGTCAGATTATATTCGGAAGTGACTACTATTTCGGAAAAATATCTTATTTCAGCAGAAAAATAAGGTTTCGTAGATAAAATTGGCATTTGAAATTTTAATTTTAAAAATCACGCCGAAACGCTCGCGCGTGTCATGGCGTCGTTTGTGACGTCATGACGACGTATTGCTTTTACCAATGTACTCCAATGTACCTACTATGTGCAGTAAACAATATGTCTTCGTACAGCAATTTAGATATTTTGTGTGAATAAAATGAATTCTAAAGTGTGTAAGTCGTGTGCGGTCCCCCAGTGTGATAACACATCAAAATTAACTCCAAGCAAGTTACCTATTTATTCACGCACCACTTTAAAAAACAATGCGATCTAAGTGGCTTAATCTTGCACGGCGAGATCCTACAACTATAGGGCTAAATTCTATTATTTATTTCTGCGAAGATGACTTTGACGTAAGTTTTTGCTTTATTTTAATACTAGCTGATGCCCGCGACTTTGTCCGCGTGGATTGAGGTTTTTTGGTTCCCGCGGGAACTCCTTAATTTTCCGGGATAAAAAGTACATAATATAAATCTTCCTCTTGAATCACTATTAAAAAAAACCGCATCAAAATCAAGTTTTAAAGATCTAAGCATACATAGGGACAGGCAGCGGGAAGCGACTTTGTTTTATACTATGTAGTGATGCTTAAAACACAAATAACTGCAAAAAGTTAAAGATTCGTGCCAAGAATCGAACCCCATACGCCCCGAATAGGAGGAAGACGTCATAGGCGGCAATCACCGCTCATATTAAGTTATACGGTATAGTTTTAAAAAACAATATTTCATTAACTTAGCCTCTGATAACTATCATGAAGTGCGTAATATATAAAATAGCAGATTTTACGGGTTTAGAACTTATAAATTATTATGTTATTATTGTAGTTACATGTAAGTTTTGACGTTGGAAATTCTGCTGAAAAGTCTTTGTGTGATGCAAGATACTCACCCAGCATCAACAAATCAATCCTGGGCAAATTAGAGCTAGTAGTAGTGACGTCATTCGCTTCAGTGGTGTTTTATACAATATGGCGGATTGCTGTATTTTATAGTTTTGTTTTATCAAAATAAATAACAATCTCACTCGAAATAGAAAAATAAATACGTTTTTTATAATCCATGAATCCTATTTCATTAGATAAATTCATAATTTCATTGATTCTTGGATACTGTCATCATGCCTATTGTCTTGCTTTTTATAGTATTTTTTTAAATTTTTTACTTCAAATTACGATCAATGATATTAACTACGTAGGATTTGCCATTACGTTATTATTATTTCAGTCTCTTTCTTTGATTATATTACATTCCAATGTTTCCATTCATCAAGTCACCTGTGTGTGTGAGTGATTTCGTTATTTTACTAGTTGTGAATTCGAAGTCGACTAAAATCAGTAAAAAGAATTAAAACAATCTATATCTTGGCGCATAATGAGTATGATTAATTGCCCAGCGTTATCGAGTAACTCTTGGAAGCTTAATTATTCATAACGCAACCAGATGCTATCGCGCTGCGATCGAAAGTTATAATGACATAATTGTTAATTACTACGGGATATTTTACTCTTGCTGGTCTTAAGACTTTTATGATTATTTATAGGCTCTAATGTTCTAGCCTGTATCTTGTTTTTCACGCAAAGCAGCAACGCGTTCTATGGGAGTGCTCAGTTGGGATAAAAATTAATTCGTCGGAGTGACGAAATTTTGTCCTGTCCCGCTAGTAATTGCAGATATCCTTGTTGCAAATTTAAAAGCGAGCTGCGATTTTGACCACCAGATCAAATTTTTATTGTCTCTACTATATCTTCGCGTTTCCACCTCCCAGCCTTAGAAGACACGCGAAGCTGTCACTCTTGCATACAATTTTTCTCCATCTCCAGTCATGTCGGACCGCCGCGCCGTCTCATCTGACAACGGAATGGTGGAATAGATAGTGCGAATTATTTTTGCTCACATCCTTACACGAGATCCCTCCTATAAATAGGTAATATCTTCTTACTTAACCGTTACCGTCGTCGTACACCGTTGCGGCCGAAATTTGGTCCAGAGGTCATTATTCGAGAAACCGTCAACGTTGGCACCCTTATGTGGTTGACGTCCAATACGTTCGCACGAAGCGTTTTCGCTCGACGTTTCTTATACGAACTGCTAGGATGTGGAACTCCCTCCCAGCGCACGTATTTCTTGCCACATACTCGTATAACTTAAGTACCTTCAAGGCAAGGGTGAATAGGCTTCTTCTAGGCAAGCGCGTTTCCAATCTAGACCTCACCATTGCTTTGCACTAAGCATGATTGTCGTCAAGCGCAAGCCTATCACGCAATAAAATAAAATTAAATATTATTCATGGCTATTTTATAACTTTTGAAAGAGGAGTAGCATAGCTCTTACGCTTCACGATAAAATAACGAAAATGCAACCCATATTATAACGTGTCTAAAATCGCGCATCACTATAAGTACTAGCAGCGTGTAATGAATATTCAAGCAGTAATGTTGTGATGTAGCATGTATTTCGCCGCAAAACCTAACTGAAAATATGTAGTGTACGGTATGCGAGATGTTCTGTCTTGAAATAACGGGAATGGTTTAATTTTATGCGACAAGATATGGAATTGCAATTGAATTTTGTGATAGTGAGCCGTTTGCAAATAAGAATAATAGGAGTATTGTATCGGATTTCAAAAAATATTTTGAAGTAGAACTACAACAGTACTAACCTGTAAAACTTCTTTAGGCACGATTGACTTACGTTTTAAACTTTGTATATTAACTTTTACATGTTTAACTATGTTTAACTATGTTATTATGTATTTAACTTTAGTTAGTGTTGTGCAAGTGGACCTGACTCTGGTCCGGTAAATCTAGATAGAGATCTGGGTTTTATGATTATTTCATTTCATTTCATTTACATAATGACCGCTAAGTTGAATATCTGTTTTTTAAGTAAATTGAACTTAAAAAAATAATTGAGTACAATAATTTATACCTCAAATAATTCCGTGATTACCAATTTCATAATCTTGCTTTAAATTTTCCGCTTATTTTAAGCCTTTTCTCTTCATTATCGAGGTAACCAGGAAAGCAATCATTCGGTAGTTAATGACGCTACATTGAAATATATTTCAAAACATTAAGCGATGAAAAATAAGGTGTTAGAATCCGACTAATCATTTTTAACTGTACGCGGTTTAAACGCCCTGAATACTGTTTAATAGATTAAAGTGTTAAAAATTAATTAGCATTAGGTTATGTATATTTTTTTGCTAGACTATTATTATGCCAATAAACTTAATCAAAATTACTACGAAATACTTAAAAGTACTTTCGAAGATTTTTTCAGTTTAATAGCCAAGGTTTTTAATTGTTATAACCATCTATACTAATATTATAAATGCGAAAGTTTGGATGAATGGATGTTTGTTACTCATCATGCCAGAACGGCTTAACAGATCTGGATGAAATTTGGCACAGAGATAGATTATATTCTGGAATATCACATAGGCTACTTTTTATCACGGAAAATTAAAGAGTTCCCGCGGGAACCGAAAATCCTCAATGCACGCGGATGAAGCCGCTAGTAATATTATTAAACATTGTAACATAATAATATTAATTTCATCATGTTTTAAAATTATGAAAGTACATAACAATATATGTTTTAATACACAAGTCCATATTGTAAGGGTCCATATTGCATTTTAAAACTCTTCAATTTATTCAACAGCGTCTGCTGGAGTAGTTGAAACTCTGCCTTAAAAACCCCTCCCAAAGTGAACATAACTAATTTGCCGGAACGACGAGATTTCGCAAACATCAAATTACTTTTAGATTTTACGCCGCTTTTAATTTATCTGCAATTAATCATTCCCATTTATTTCTCATTACCTTAAGTAACAATTATTTTAGTTATTACGCTTTTTACAAAAAATATTTTGGTTTTATTATTTCATTTCTAAATAATATTTTATTTTTACTAGAGTGCAGCTGGTCGAGTGGGAGGAAGTTTCTTTACGTATTCGATCGCGAAAACGTTAACTACCATTTAAATGGAATTGATCGAGCGCCGGCTATCGAGCGCTTGACAATTCCATACAAATCGAAGTTTAAGGTTGCCGGCGCGCAAGAGCGACGAGACACCCGGACAAGACTCGGGTCCTGCACGCGGAGGTGAGGATGCCACCCGCTGTGCGGACCCAACACCGGAATGACACCCGATCTAGGGGCCCGTAGCCTACAAGTCAGGCCTTAGCCGGTTCACTCGGCTTCAAGATATTCACCGGGGCACAATGTTGCCCAGCGCCCCGTCCGGGTAAGGAGGCCCAGCCTCGAGGCCCGCACCCCCGCTTGGCCCTCACGGGCCAAACGGAGAAGACCCACACGCGCATAAGTTTGTTGCGATCGAATGGAAAAAAATTCACTCACTAGGCACACCAGTACTAGGTACTAGGCTCTTTTCTTTCTTTCAAAATTCACACTATGTTGAAGTCGGGCGAGCCTGATGCGTCAACTTTGCTTATCCTTGTTATACCCGCCCGACTTCAGAATAGTGTGTAGAAATCAAAATTATTTTATACTTTACAGTGGCTTTGGAAGTCGGTTTTTTGGAAAGAATTTTTATTGTTTTGTATACTTCAGGCTTCGATCCCATTTGCGTTTATAAATAAAGATTGTACAGTACAGCAGTAGTGTAGATGCAGTTTAGACTCGATATTATGGTGTACAGTGATGGATATTTAAGCCTACGCCTAGATTTTATTAAACAGATGAAGCAGATGAATTATAAATAATTTTAAGGAATAATGAACATTTTCAGATTCGTAACCTCAATTCGCCATCAATAGTTTTAGGACTGTGCGCTTGAATCTGAAAAATTACGGACAAAAAATAGATTTTTGATGGTGCGCCACAGAACTTGCGTAAGGTCAATATCGTTTTAGATGGGTAAGGTTGACGTTAAATTATGGTTAACCTTAAAAGTCACCAGTGGTGGTTTTAGTAGGATAAAAGTAGCCTTAGTCCTTCCCCGGGATGTAGTCTACCTTAATACTAAATATCATCAAAATTGGTTGAAAAGACGGGCCGTGAAAGTGTAGCAGACAGACAGACAGACCCACTTTCACATTTATAATAATATTAGTATGGATGACAACAAATGGACTGGGCTATATACTTTTTAGGACTTTTATGTTTTACAACAGAACCCTAAAAAGTAAAAAAAAATGGTCTCGTACGCAAACCAACGCATTTGATTTACTTTACAGCATACGTATCGAGCTCCCCTTTGCAATGTTTTAGTTCAAATTGAATCAATTCACTGAGGTACAATTCCTTCCTTAAATTATGAGTTTGGTTCGGTCACGGGATGTGACAGGTAATTTTGCAAATGGTACGAATGAAAGTAGCAACTCATGCTATTTCGGACGCCATTAGAGAAAAGGATATTGGAAAATGGGACGCAAATATTTCAAAGGAATGATGTGAGTGCCTTTTTTCTAAAACACGAGAACATGGGTATTTGGAATACTTCGGATCACGGATGATACAGTATAGGAAAAGGCCCGACAACATTGACAGTCAATTCAAAGTCACCATCCCTTGCTAGTTTTACTGTCAAAAAGCTAGTATAGTAAGTGACACAAGCCCTGTATGTGTATTCACTAGTAAATATTATAAGTCTATGGCACTGACACAAGTCAGTTTGACGACCTCCGTGGCGCAGTGTTGAGCTCTGTTGTCTTAACGTGCGGAGGACCCGGGTTCGATCCCTGGCAGGCTTAATTTGGGAATTTATAATTTCTGAATTTTCCCTGGTCTGGCCTGGTGAGAGGCTAGTTACCATCCTACCGGCAAAGACGTGCCGCCAAGCGATTACGCGTTCCGGTACGATGCTGTGTAGAAACCAAATAGGGGTATGGGTTTAATATAACTGCTATGCCCCTAACAGGTTAGTCGCTCCCATCTTAGACTGCATCATCACTTACCATCAGGTGAGATCGCAGTCAAGGGCTAACTTTTAGTGCATAGAAAAAAAAAGTATGAGTTTGCACTAACAGATCTACCACTCCTACACAGTCTGTCTACCTATAGGTATTTCAATTTATTTAACCCAAACTCAATTTCGGCCGATACGCACCATTGCAGTGTAACACTTAAGAGGTCGATTTGTGGCTTGGCTTTAACGGAAAGGCAATCACTATACCTTAAGCCTCCCACCAGATCAAGGACAGTAAAAAAAATCTAGATTGGGTAAACTCTTTATGGTAATTGATAACTGATTGATGGTGATTGACCTGGACCGCAGTGCTCACTACTGTAGAAAAAAAAATTGTCAAAATAAAGGTCTAGCCCCACTTGAGATGCACAGAGCGGCGCCGCACATAGATGCGAATATTATTTGTATGAGTTTGTACGAAGCCGCGTTGCGCATTGCATCTCCGTGCCGTTTCGCTTAAGTGGACCCAGCTCCATACAACCTCATACAAATAATACTTGCAGAGCTACGTGCCGTACCGCGCCACCCTCTTTAGTTGGGCTAGACCTTTATTATTTACTAGCTGATGCCCGCGTCTTCGTCTGTGTGGTTTAAATATTTTTGTTTCCCGCGGGAACTTCTTTATTTTCCAGGATAAAAGTAGCGGCGCAACGGAGTGACGATCCGTTGCTCCGTTGCGCCGTGATTGAAGGACAAACAAACACACTTTCTCATTTATAATATTAGTATGATATATTGACAATTAAATAGAAAAAAATCATCAAGAACATCTATTAATAGTGTATTCCAGAGGTATTCCAGAGGTGTTGTAATTTATTCGCAAGCGGTTGCATTCAAATCGTTAGCTTCATCATCCGTGAAATACGAAGCGGTAAAATCCGAGATATCTCCGCGAATCTGTTGTTCCGTAATAATTTGGGGCTCCTCGCTTACTAAGGATTTAACGACTTCAAAACAGAATAGAGGATCTCTACTTATTATAATCTATAATTTTTTTATTTATTTACTAGCGGATACCCGCAACTTCGTCTGCGTGGTTTGAGGTTTTTGGTTCCCGTGGGAACTCTTTAATTTTCCGAGATAAAAAGTAGGCTTAGTGCTATTCCAGACTATAATCTATCTCGGTGCCAAATTTCAGCCAGATCCGGTCAGCCGTTGGAGCGTGATTGTAATGGTACCTGCACAATCATCATCATCATCCTCAACCGATAGACGTCCACTGCTGGACATAGGCCTCCTGCAAGGATTTCCACACGCCTTGGTCTTGCGCCTCCTGGAACCAGCGGCTCCCTGCGACTCTCCTAATGTCGTCTGTCCAGCGAGTAGGGGGTCTGCCAACGCTGCGCTTTCCCGTGCGTGGTCGCCACTCCAGTACTTTGGGACCCCAACGTCTATCGGTTCTTCTAACTATGTGCCGAACCCATTGCCACTTCAGCTTCGCAACACGTCGAGCAATGTCGGTTACTTTAGTTCTTCGGCGGATCTCCTCATTTCTGATTTGATCGCGCAAAGAAACCCCGAGCATTGCTCTCTCCATCGCCCGCTGAGTGACCCTGAGCTTTCTTATGAGGCCCATAGTTAGCGACCAAGTCTCGCAACCGTATGTCATCACTGGCAACACGCACTGTTCGAAGACTTTGGTCTTCAGGCACTGAGGAATCTTGGACGAGAAGACATCTCGAAGCTTCCCGAACGCTGCCCATCCGAGTTGGATTCGGCGGCTCACCTCTTTCTCAAAATTGGACCTACCTAGCTGGACCATGTGTCCCAGGTATATATATTCGTCTACAATTTCGAGTGCAGAGCTCCCAACGATTACTGGGTGGAGCGGCACATGAGCATTAGACATGATTTTCGTCTTACTCATGTTCATTTTAAGGCCCACCTGTTGCGAAACTCTGCTGAGGTCATTGAGCATTGCATTAAGGTCACCCAGAGTCTCTGCCATGATGACTATATCATCGGCAAACCGAAGGTGAGTGATGTACTCGCCATTGATGTTGATGCCAAATTCGTTCCAATCCAGAAGCTTAAAGACGTCTTCCAACGCAGCGGTAAAGAGCTTCGGGGAGATTACATCTCCCTGTCGCACTCCCCGCTGCAGTTGGATTGGCCTTGTAGTCTGGTCTTGTATACGAACTGACATTGTGGCGTTTTCGTACAAACACTTCAGCACTTGGATATACCGGTAGTCTATCCGGCATCTCTGCAGTGACCTCAACACAGCCCAAGTTTCCACCGAATCGAAGGCTTTCTCATAGTCCACAAACGCTAAGCATAGTGGCCGGTTATACTCTTCAGTCTTCTGCATAATATGGCGCAGCGTGTGAATGTGGTCTATGGTACTAAAGCTTTACCGGAATCCGGCTTGTTCGGGAGGCTGGAAGTCGTCGAACCTACGAGCGAGACGATTCGTTATGACTCTCGAGAACAACTTATAGACATGCTGAGCAGCGAGATGGGTCTCTAATTCTTCAGCAAGGTATTGTCTCCCTTTTTGAAGAACAGAACCACCACGCTCCTGTGCCATGCCTGTGGCGTTAAGCCCTCGTGAATGATGGAATTGAACAATCGCTGAAGGACCTTAAGTATCGGTTTTCCACCCGCTTTCAGGAGTTCTGCTGTGATTCCGTCCTCACCTGGTGCCTTGTTGTTCTTGAGTTGCTTGAGAGCCATACTAATCTCGTAGAGGCTGACGTCCGGGATATCTTCGGTATAGTATCGGGTCAATTTGGCTCTTGGATCTCTAGCCAAATCCTCAATAGGCTTTTGTGTTGTGGTGTATAACTGTCCATAGAACTTTTCCACCTCTCCCAAGATCTCAGGTTTGGATGAGATGAGACTACCGTCATCAGTTTTTAGTCGCGTCAGCTGGCTCTGTCCGATAGACAGATCTCTGGCGAAGACTTTGGAGCCCTTGTTACGCTCGATGGTATCTTTAATATATTCGGTATTGAAGTTTCGCAAGTCACGCGTTTGTGCTTTAGAGATCTGCCTATTAATCTGCCTGTAAGCAAACGCGTCTGCTGAAGACTGTAGTCCCATCCCTGCTCTCTCATCCACGAGTTTGAGAGTGTGGTCTGAAAACATTTTAGTTCTTTTTGGACGGTGGGTCTTAAAGAATTTCGACCCTACGGTATGGACAGTTTCCACCAGCCTGTTATTTAAATCGTCCACAGACTCGCAATCTGCTAGGCAATCGAACCGGTTCTGCAGTTCCAGTTGAAAGCTCTCGGGGTTTTGAATATGAGCACGAGAAGGTCGGAGAGTAGATTTCACCAGTCTGGCCCTTTCCAGTTTGATGTTTAGATTCAATGTGCCTCTTACCAAGCGGTGATCACTTCCGGTTTTCACCCTGTTGATCACAGAGACATCATTGAATATTTGCCGCCTGGTTGACATGATGAAGTCAATCTCATTTCTCGTGGAACCATCAGGGCTTATCCAGGTCCACTTTCTGTGTGGAGGCTTCCTGAAGAAGGAGTTCATCATAAAGAGGCCCTCCCTCTCCATGAAGTCGGCCAGCATTTGGCCCCTGTGGTTCCTCCGCCCATATCCAAATTGCCCCACTCTCACCTCTGCACCGCTTCGTTCACCCAGCCTTGCGTTGAAATCCTCCATCACAACATTGTAGTAGGATCTAGAGGTATGTATGGTTCTTGAGATATCTTCATAAAATACCTCTACCTCGTCGTCGGGTTGTGCCGATGTCGGTGCGTAGACCTGTATAACCTTCAGCAAATACCGTTTGGTAATTCTGAATATAAGGTACGCTACCCTGCTCGACACACTCTCGACTTGAACAACATTGTTGACGAGGGACTTGTGGACGGTGAATCCGACACCACCCTGGGACTGCTGGTCGCCCTCCCGGTAGTAAAACAAGTTGCCGGATTTGAGGATTATCGAGTCCTCCCCCTCTCTTCGGACTTCAGACAATTCTATAATATCCCAACGCAACTTGCTTACTGCTTCTTCCAGCTCGATGATCTTCTCGTCGGTCCTCAAAGTGCGTGCGTTGTATGTTGCCAGGTCTAGTCGTCGGGGTTGGCAGCGGAATCTCTGCCGGAGATTCTTCGCACCCCCTGCCCCGCCGTTACCATGACCGCTGCCAGAGCCAGGAATAGCGGGGCCGCCGGGAACTAGGGGCCTTGGCCTTGTGTACCTATCCATGCAAGGTTTTGCCCGTAATGGCCACGCTGGGCAGGCGTGTTGGCCATCGCAGGGCTAGACTGTTCGCACCGGTGTCGCTGCTGCCCGACACCAGCCTGAGTCATGTAAAACAGCCTAGCCAGTTTTGAATGGTTATACCGCCATTTGTCGGTCGCCAGAGCCTCGTTTGTAGACCAGCAGGGGTACCACGGGCAGGTGAGGTTGACTGTTGGAGCGCTAGATGGAGGTGCAGTCCCTTACCCCCCACAATAATGCTTAGCAATGTATGCAAAGCAATGATGCGATATTGGTTGGAACGCGCTTGCCTACAAGATACATGTTAGACACTTAAAGACATGATGTTGATACATATAGCCATGGTAGAGAGAAGTTGAAAAAAAATATTCGAAAATAAGATTATCTCTATATAATCATCATCTAGAAAATGATGAGTAGATTCCAAATATATAACACTATAGTTCAATATCCAGTTTTTCACAAAAAAATCATTTAATAAAAATGTGAATAAGATTCTATTTAACTAGATTAATTTAGATTTTTACTTTTTAGTTCGTTTATTGGCAGGGCAGTCATGTTTTTTGATTTTAAATTTTTTAAATTATGACTTTTTATTGTAATACTTTTTATCCAGTCGTATGTCACGACAACTGCAAAAGTCATTATATAATTTTTTTCCCCCTCAAACCAGAGGGTACGTGTGGAACCTTACTTTTCATATAAGAACATAATTAACTATTACCATCACGTCCCTACAACCTACTTTTATTAAATTAAATTTAACAATTATTATAGACGTTTATATGCAATGCCATATTGCCTATTGGGTTAATGACTAATGACGTTGATTTTGTGATTTAAATATGAAGATGTATGTTTTCGTCAGTAAAAATATTATATCTGATATATGTAGAATTATTATGAAACTTCAAGAAGGAAACATTCGTGTTACGTCTGTGTAGGACAAAATATCCCAAAATGTAGTCAACTTACGTATTATACGTTACATATATAAATAACTGTATTAACCTTACATACTTTCAAAACTAATATTGTTACGGGAGAGGTTGATCAGCGGTCAATAGCAAACAGGAGTTGTAGGTTGGAAAATTGGGATGAGCTTGCCAAATCAATTTCAATTTACTTTTGCCTTGAATGTACTGTTAGGCTGAACCTTAAAAATACGTATAACAAAACCTTACTGCTTCTATGGTTTTCGAGAGTGGCAAGAATAGTCCTAACTCTATGACGGGAGGTCAAAATGTCGACGCGGCTGTGTTGGTCCGTGTTGGTGTGAATACATAAAAGCAATAAAAGTATAATTAAATCGATTAATAGTACATAAGTTATATTTAAAAAGGCAAAGTACGCATACACCGAATGAGCTTATTACAACATTTTGTCGCGTGACATGTCGCAAACGTTATCCTCTCTAATCTTCGCAGGGTAGGTACAGTCCATTTTCAGGGATTGCCTAAATGTCGTATCGCGTGAGAATAATTAAGATTGTTTAATTTGGGACCGTACTTCATAAAGCCTTTTGTATTATCCCGAACACGTTGACAGGCTCGTTATATTAATTGATCCTCGGGAGGTTTCGCCGTCTCTGATGTTTCATTTTCTTTGTTGCAGAGTCAGATCTTCAATGAATGGGACAATGCTCGATTAATTTGCTAAGTGTGTGCTGAAATTTTCGTTCCAAATTAATACTACTATGCAGACCTGTTTAAAGGCAGACAAAAGGAAATCTTTCTGGTTAGACTAGTTGTAAGGTTTAGGGATTAATTACACTTTTAAATGTATTTTTTTAATATTAATTAATTAATTAATTTAACTTTAAAATGTGCATGTGTATGTGGAATGGAATGAGTTTTTTTATTTAGATCCCTACGATTACTACATAGAAAACACTAGTTTTTTTTATAGTAAAAAACTGCACCGTACCAGTTTAATTAGTACCATAATATCTAGACGTGAGTCGAAAAATATTATTTTTAAAGCAAATGAGTACAGTTATTTTTCAACGCTTTTTCGCGACTTTTAGCTACAAGGAGTGGCAAAAGCCACGACACAATTTATTAGTCCAAAGCCGAAGTGCCGGCGAATCGCGATTGGTCTGGGCAATCCTCAGAAATGGCCAGAGTGCTTGGTCCAAAGCTAAAACTTCGGCTTTGGCATAACGAGTTTTCAAGCCAAATTTCGGCGTGCCTGAATTTCTAGTTAGTGCCTGCTAGTTATTATATGTCATTCTGGTTGTGCTCTTCAGTTTGTATAGTTCCGTTGTAACCATAATAAGGAACCCTAATAATTTCGCCGGGCAATCCTTTCTTCACTAAATATTATAACCTAATCATAGTAAGAAACTACCTCATACCTGGTCTAGTGGTTAGCATGTCGTAGTGTTTCCCCTGTGCATCGGAGAACACGTTAAGCCGTCGGTCCCAGGTTATTATCTCTAACATGATTAGTCGTTAAAGCCCGCCAACCCGTTGGAGCAGCGTACTGGGTCTAAGATTCTAAGCTCTAATTCCCTCTCTCCTATGAGAGTGGAGGCCTGTGCCCAGTAGTGGGACGTTAATGGGCTGTAGTAGAAAACTGCCTATGTAAAAAAGTGTGTAAATTCTGTCTATTAACGTAATTATGGTCTAAACAATATATCGATAGAATGACCCGCTCCCAGTATTGGCAAAGGGTTAAGATGAGAACCGAAAGCGTTGGCATCCGTATGTGGATGACGTCCGTTCTGCTCGTACGGACGCTCTCCGCATTGCTTTAAGTTTCTGACGCGAACCGCTAAGGTGGTGGAATACATTTGCGGTGCATTTTTTTTTTCATCTTTAGTCTTTGATGCGGGATCATGGTCACCCCAACAATTATTTTTTAAATTTTATGTCACCCGGAATAAGCAAGGGATTCTAACGAAACCTCATTTATTAAAATCGGTTCAGGCGTATAGAAGTTATAGTGGAATATACAAACTCACATACATACATGAACCCTGAAAACAATATACTCCTTTTTTCAGGCAGTCGTATAAAAAGTCCAAATTGTAATCTTAGCATGATTGTCATGCGACTCAATATTCGTGAAAAGGTTTTTTATTTTATAGGGAAGATTCTCAGATTATAGGGAAAGTCGACGGATCGTTAATGTATATTTTGTCCTTTATTGTTAATCCGTGGAAAGGTTATATTAGGATGGACAGTTGAGAGAGACTTCGTAATAATCCTTATAAAAGAAAGTAATGGTACCTAAATTACGTAGATAAGATCCCATCAAAAACATAAATGTAAAATGAGAGCCAAGTTCAAAATTGTGATATATATGCCTTGGTTGTTGACTTCAGCGACAAAAGAAGTGAGATCTAAATGGTTGCCAAGTTCAATGGTCAGTCCTGAAATTTATTTATCCCATCAAAAACATATGATATTACTTAAACTAAAAATACATAATATATATTAGTTTATTTTCATATATTTATTATAAGTATTATATTATTTGTGTAACAGTTTATGTATTAGTATGTAGGTATTTGTTTGTATGTTTATATTGATACACCACCCGCGAGTTAATCTCCTTACTTCTCCTATTCCTAAGGTTGCCTGGCAGAGATCGCTAATAAGCGATAAGGCCGCCTTTTTGTATACTACTTAGTTCTTTGTTTTCTATGTATTTTTTGTGTACTTTTTATGTGTGTTGTGGTGTACAAAATAAAGAGTAATAATAATAATAATAATAATAATAATAATAAAAGTGAAATGAGAGCCAAATTCAAAATTGTGATATATATGCCTTGGTTGTTGACTTCAGCGACAAAAGAAGTGAGATCTAAATGGGTGCCAAGTTCAATGGTCAGTCCTGAAATTTATTTATAACAACATATAATATTTTATAACAACTTAAAATATAATTTCTTCTTATAACTTAGTATAAAATGTTGAAGACTAAGGCTTTGGCTTGGCTGGTTTTCATATAATAGTGCTGCTCGCCAGTTTTTTTGAACTTTGGCTGGACACGCTTCCGCGTGTCTTGATCTGATATAGAAACCACAATCACAAAAACAACCACAAAGTTAGTACCTGTCGTTAATCATGGTAATATTATTATTATTTATAACTAAAATATATTATTTAGTTGATTTAGGTTGAAATAATCCGTACCCGTCCATTATAAATGCGAAAGTGTGTCTGCCTGTCTGACAGCCCATCTTTTCTAAGGATTTGGATGATAGAACATGGGCTACTTTTATCCCGGGAAAGCTAAGGAGTTCCCGCGGTAATCAAAAACTATTTATTTAATCGTATGGTATTTGGTATTATATAAAAGCCTTTTAATATATTACTAATTATAATCATAATTAATGATATGATATGTCAATGAATTAATGTCTGAAGAGGTCAACAATAAAAACTTAATCAACGCGGACAAAGTCACTCACGGGCATTATCTAGTAAAATGTATGCGATGGAATTTCTGGGTATTATATTTTACCTGTATTTTATAAAAAAATTTGAATCCCTTTAACAATAAAATATAGTGTATCAGTTCAAAAAAATGGGAAAATAAATGGCTTATAGCTTAGAGCAACTTTCTATATCATAACTTCCTAAAACAAACCTGTATAGCGAAACTACTTTGTACTATTTTTTTCTACGAGTATCGTACCGGAGACAGGATGAATGTCTTGGTGGTACTGCATTCACCTTGTACAATAAATATCTGTCAGTGAATGAACTAGAATTTTAATTCGCTATAATCCGCTACAGTAGACAAATCTGTGTGGTACAGTGACGTCTTTCACCTGCAGCATGCGACACCCACCACCCAGCAATTCGCACAGGCACAACACCACACCACACAAATCCTCCAAATCACTCTCCAGAGTGGAGATGTCTGGGTGTCGGGTGCTGGATGAAAGACAGTCACTATACCACACAGATTTGTCTACTGTAGCGGATTATAGCGAATTAAAATTCTAGTTCATTCACTATCATGGACTTCCGCAAAGTAACGCCTGCTTCTATTCAATATTTTAAATATCTGTCATGTACGTACCCGCCATGTAAGCCCGCCAACCCGCTTCGAAGCAGCGTGGTCAGTCTAAGCTCTAATTCCCTCCCTTTTGTGAGGGTGGAAGCCTGTGCCCAGCAGTGGGACATTAGTGGGCTGTAGTGAATTTACCTAGTGAGAATAAAATCGCATTGTACTTACTGCTTTGCTACTGTCTACAGAATATTCTCGTCTTAACGAAGATATAAAGCCGGTATTACATGCCAAATTATTCCATAAGGCTTTCGATTACGCTTTTGATGTCTTTATTAAACGGACAGCTTGTCACTGAATTTTGAGTCAATTACACTGCACTTATTAATGTGTAGCGACCAAAAAATAAAAAAATTCTATCCTCTGTTTTTGTTATAATACAAACTGATTTCTCTACATGACGATACGAGTAGGTTCAGACTAATTAACTACTTTTACGATTAAGACTTCTTTGTTTTTTAATTCGACGGAGCTTCTACTTATTTCAATAAATCTTTTGTTAATGATGCAGTCTAAGATGGTAGCGGGCAAGCCTGTTAGGGCTATGGCAAATATATTACACCTAATCGGTTTTTACTCGGCATCATCTTTGCCGTTAGGGTGGTAACTAGCCACGGCCGTAGCCTCTCACCAGGCCAGACTAGAGAGACATTCAGAAATTATAAATTCCCAAATATACTCGCTGGGGATCGAACCCGGGACCTCTCACGTTAAGACGACAGTGCTCAACGCTGCGCCAAGTATATGCGGTGATGAATTTATCATAGTGTCGTAAGCTTCAGCACTTTACTTATAAGCGATCTGACAAGTTCTAGTATTGTTTGCATCTGAAGTCTGCAAAGTTCTTCAAAGTTTCAAGAAGGAACATAAAAAATAAAATAAGTGAAACAAAGCATATAGTTTCCGGTATTATTTTGGTGATTCTACTTTGGGTTTTGCTTTCAACAATGTTCTTTGGCCTTAAGTTCTATTTCAACCATTTGCTAAGGAGTCCTAATTAAGTGCGCGGAATAGGTAATTATTTCACTCGTTTATATCACGAGGTAAGGGGGAACGTTCGTATAACTTTAAGCGTTCATTATTCCCTTGAGTGAGCTAAACGCAACAAAAGGATCGTTTCGACAATTTTGAAGCTTAGCTATAGTATTTTAGCCCTTAAGTTGGAATGCTAAATAATAATTATTGTTTAAATTGGTGTTCAGGGACTAATTTTGAAACAGTTTTACAAACAAATCCAATTCAAATAACTTTTATTTTACGTAGACTCGCTTTCTAATGACCAGTCTTTGTTTATCGTGTTTTTTTAAATTAACAAAGTAATTTTTTGTTATCATCTTTTCACCCCATCCTGACCTTGAATGGGGTGAAAAGACAGAGAAAGGAAGAGACGAAGACCAAAAGACCTTTCATTTTGACCTGTGATGATCATGAACGGTTTAGGCCATAATCGACAACTAAGTGCGGATTCACACACGTTTTGTACATTCAGGCACGCAATTCGTTTCCTCGCAATATTTTCCTATTAGTGTAGGCAATGGGGCGGTCCATGGAAGTTGCATGGAGACTTCCAAATTAAATCCTCAGTCGATGAAACTTGGCAGGGTTTTAGTATTGGATGATCCAAAAGTTATACAAAAATATCCAACAAAAAAACATCCAGAAGTTAGTTAAGTTATTTATACCTACAACTTAATATTTATGACTGAAATTTTAAAATAATAGTAGATAGTATATTTACACTCAAAACCGAAATATAAAATGAAATAATCATGCAGAACATTGATATTTAAACCACTTTTATTATCAAATCTAAACTGCGTTTACGCGATAATGTACCTTCCTGCTGTAACAATTGGGCGTAGCATAAAAAACCTTACTTTCTTTATGATTTTTTATTGGATATTTATAATATACGTTTATCTCATGATACTTTATCATACTATAAAATTTCGTCGTCTGAGGAATTATTGTTGGGGTCTACTAGCTTTATTGCCTAGACTATAATATACCGTTATAGCAGTCTAAGTAGATACTCTCTTTCCTAGCAGTCATATAAGAGTCTAGGGCGGGTGTATCCAAGCTGGCAGAATTTTTCGAACAAAATTCTGTAATTCTTATACAAAACTAATGATGCCCGTGACTTCGTCCACGTGGATTAAGTTTTCTTGATTCCCGCGGGAACTTCTTAATTTTCCGGGATAAAATGTAGCGGTCCTTTCCCATGATGTAACCTGCCAAATTTCATCAAAATCTGTTAAAAAGATGGGCCGATAAGCGTAGTGTAGACAGACAGACACTAGAGAGAAAGACAGACACACTTTCGCATTCATAATATTAGTATGGGCTAACCATTGGTATAAACAAGGTAGTCGGAGGTACATAAGAGGTGTAGGTGTATACTGTGTCTTCAATTTATATACGAGGTAAGAATATAATGCTTATGCGGTGGTGATTGTAAGAATGGCTTGGCAGTTTATTGATATGCCTATTACCTTAAAATCTATTAAATTGTAGGAGTACAGTGATTATCGCTTCGACCGTCGCCCCCAGTACATTAGTCATCTTTATAGCCTGTGGAGTCTGTCGCTAATATAATTATACCAGCCGGCAGCTACAGGATTAAATTTTAAATACCCCGCTGTTTAATTCGGGAATTCGTGTTGCCTAAAACATTGATTATCATAACATGGCAACTGGGGTTCGATAATAAAAGGCTTGAATGATACTTTTAGGATCCTTATTATTAATCAATTTTTTAAAAGTATACTAATATTATATTATATATGTGGAAGTGTGTCCGTCTGTTAACTTTTCAACTATGAGTTACAGACATAGTGGGATGCTCTCGCTGGAATAGCGAAAATTGGAAAATTATAAAATGCCTTGATTTGGTATTTTTAGGAGGTATTTTTTGTAGAGGTACTCTAATCAGTCATTAGATTCTATATTCGCATAAAAATAAGTTGTTTCTATTAAACTTTCCTTTATTAAGTCTATGTTTTTACCGAATAAAAATAACGTAGGTACCTATATACCTCATTCAGACACATAAAAAAGTTTTAATCTATACTAATACTAATATTAAAAAAATGCGAAAGTTTGGATTTATGTATGGATGTATGGATGTGTGGATGTATGGATGTGTGCATGTATGGATGTATGGATGTTTGTGTGGATGAAATTTGGCACAAAGATAGATTATAGTCTGGAATACCACTTAAGTAACTTTTATCCCGGAAAATTAAAGATTTCCTACGGGAACCAAAAAACCTCAATCCACGCGGACGAAGTCACGAGCATCAGCTAGTAAAACATAATTTAAGCACAGAATAGGTAATTTATATTATAAGGCAGGGACGTCAGTAATTTTTTTTCAGCAGATTTTTTAATAAATATAAATAAACGAGTATTAATTTACTACTCCATCATAAAAAACATCTTTAGATCACAATAAAACAGAGTAACAAGTAATTGGACAAAAAATACCAGTAACGACAAGAATTTAATTTTACTTCCGACGGAGCTACAAAAAAAATCGTTCAAGGGAGAAACTCTATCGAGTAACATTAGTTAACTTTGAAGAATATTCACAAGACGCGCATCTCAGGACAATTAATTGAAACTCGATGCGCATCAAAAAGTCTGAATTAGTTTTGGATTTAAGTAAATATGATTGTAGGAGTTCTTAACTTAGTAGTTTAAATATGATTGGTGTTCATCAACAACCTTTGACATACAATATTTCTCGCCTTTAAAATACTAGTAGATGAGTAGATGTAGTACTAATAAGTAGATGAGTAAAACGAAGAACCGTATTTGATTACGAGTTCATGGGTAGTCCAGAAACAAGCATTCGAGCTACTTATTTGAAATAAAGAAGTGTTTTTTTTTACCAGTACGCTAAATCGCTTGGCGGCACATCTTTTGCTGGTGTGGTGGTAATTAGCTACGGCCGAAGCCTCCTACAGGGCCAGAAAAAAAAATTCATGAATCATAAATTCCCAAATCGAACCTGCCGGGGATTGAACCCTGGAACTACTTATGAGACCACAGTGCTTACCACTGCACCACTTAGGTTGTCAAGTTCGTAAAATTAACTTATACATACATACATTAACTTACATACTTACTCTTATGTAAGTTTAACTGGACAGAATAATACTACATACAAAAAATACTGTGTTCCTATAAAATGGGATGAGGGATGAACAGGTCCATAGATATTTTTTTACAATCACAATCATATCCCGAAGTTATGACGGCCACTTCCACCATTCTAATCAATTTAACATTCATATAAAAAGTGGCCACATGGACCTTTTTTGTTTAATATTGATTTATTAAAAAGAATAATTTATTTTTATGTAAGTATATTTTGACATATTCGTACATTTATAATTTTTTACACACAAAATAAGTTTGTTGTTTCTGTTGTCAATGACTATTTACAAAAATAATGGCAAGTAATTGTGATATCAAGTGAGAAAGGTAACTCAAATATTATCTAGTAAAAAACCGATTAGAGTAGGTACTTCGTATTAGTACATAGTCTAGTATTGACTTAATAGTATTCGATATCATACGAAACTAAATAAAACTGACAAGTCGTCTAAAAGTAGTGCTATTTTTGATGTGTAATTAAATATCCCTTGCTATGTCGGTGAAGAAAAGCGATAGTTGGAGAGGCTTTTGATTATGATAATGAAATAAACATAAATAAATAGATATAATTATTTTTATGAAAAAAATCTTTTTTGTAGAAAACTAAACCAAAGATTTATGTCATCTGACCTCGAGATATTTTTAAGCAGAAATACTTTGACACATGCCAAATAACTTGTCAGCGTGAACCATTGAACAGATGTTTACACGAAAAGTTTTGATTACAAAACCTTTTGATATCAACTGTTTTGATTTTGTTAAAACGAGTGAGTAGACCGATGTTTTGTCGTCTAATTACTTGACTGAGAGTTAGGCAAAGATTTGTGTGAAGTGTTAGTGCAAGTCATATACAGTAAATAACTTTCAATTTTTGTGGGTTTGTTTATGTCAGATCTCGCAACTGAATTTTAAAACAGTTGTTTGGATGACATTGCATGTGTAAGTGACGTAATTCTGAATTTAATATGGCGGAGACCCATCGATGGCGGCCTAGTTGTTTTTTTATGCATCCATCCATCCATGATATGGGTATAAATGAAGAAGGTTTGCTGAGACGAATACGAAAAATAAAATGATGTCACACTAAATTCAATATGGTGGACGATATACTCATAAGCTTGTTTTTAAAACTTATTAACCCGGCGTCATTGAGGTTGGGTCAGAATGACCCAGTGTATTTAAGAATGCAAATATTTTTTTACGTACGCGAGCGTTGTTGGCCGTCTTCTCAATGGCTGGAGCCAACGCTGTATTCTAAACGTTTCTGAAAAGAAATGAGTCCAACGGTGACCGCGCTGGAAGCTAATCGTACTTATTTGTCAAAAGGGTCAATATGACCCATACTCACAATTAACGTAACAAAATTTCGCGCCTTTTTTTGTATGATTTTTGTACTGAATTTATTTTTTGGTGTTTATTCAAGTTTTTTCTTATGTTTTTATGTTCATGTTTTTGATTTTATAATTTAGGTCCCATAAATGACTGAAAATACTATATTTTAGCGTAGTAAGGTGATGAAACTCTAAGGGATCTCAATTTTGTTAATATTTTGGGAGTTTCAGTAAAAGTTTAAATATTTTGAATAAATGTTCTGTGATTCATATCTTTTTTCGTTTATTCCTAAGATCAGAGTGTAAATATACATTATAATGACCAAGAATTATGAATATATTCAATAAAACATGAAAATATCGTACATTATATACATGGGTTATATTGACCCACCTTAACATCCGTGTAACAATTTTGTACCACAATGACGCCGGGTTAAATGGTTGATGGTGTCCGAAACTTTGCCCGTATTGATGAAGGAAGGACAATTCAGTGGAAACTTTTATCTCCCGGGATAAAAGTAGGCCTTTGTCCTTCCTGTTACAAATTTCGTCAAAACCGGTTGAACAGATGGGCTATGAGAACAGACAGACAGACAGATGATACACTTTCGCATGTTATTGTGTTGTTATAATATTAGTATGGATAATAATTTATGTATGAAAGAAATTGAGATAAACATCATCAGTACTCTTTTAATTTTAAGAACAGATTTAATCGCGCTATTTTGTTTTTCAAGCTGTTTCGGTTAGTTTGGATCATCTACTGATCTTCTCAATTCTAATTTGATTACTCAGGGTGTTGTAATAAAAGCCCTAAACCTCAAATTGTACCATTATAAAATGCTAAATATTGCCACAAGAATATAAATTAATTTAAAATTACGTCATCAGCTCTTGGAGTATAAATGGGTCTCGTCTCGGTATATTTACTGCAGACCGTTTATTGAAAAGGAAAACTTCTGCCATAGTTCCCGATGAGGAAACAGCGGTCGCGCCAGATGTGGCAATGCGTCGCATTATGTAGCGTTTCAGATTACTGGCAACTAGTTTTTATGTGTGAGATTGCTTGCCAAATTTAATCAAATTCAAAAACCATTTATCTATTAAAAATAATAATATTATGAACGCGAAAAATTTGATAGATGAGAAATAACTAAATTTAAAAAACTTGTTACCTTTTAGCTGACGATAATCAGAAACTATATAAAAGGCTTTGTCCTCAGTGACCTACAGCCCAAACGGCTGAACGTAAAAATTTTAAATATTGAGAGTATATCCCTTGAGCACTCTAGCGGTGTACTAATAAAGGAATTTTCGAAACTCTACCACCAAGGAGATTAAATCGGGGGTGAAAGTTTGTACGAAAGTCCGACATTTCTCAAGTTATATCCATGTAACTTGGTATTTGAGCTTTTGGTTAAAAATTAAGTAATATTGTGATAATAGTGCTTTGAAATTTCTTTTTTTTAGAACCTAATTTCACGCGGAAGAAGTCGCGAGCAAAAGCTAGTTAAAAGTATGAACAGGCAGTGTTCTTCAAACACAATATAAATATCAAGGATTCAAAAGTTTTAAACTAATTAGATTAAACCTTTGCTAGGATGGTAAATGCTACAGAAATAAGAATCTGCTTATAACATATAGGTATGTATATCTTACCGGACAAAAACAACTGTACCTACTCAAATTGCCAAAATACATATTTTGTTTCAAGCTTCTATAATATCTTCCACCTACCATTGTCAGGAAATGTTAAATAAGAACCAATTCGAATAAATCGAAATGAGGGTATCTTTGTATTGTTTGAGTTTTAATTAAAAGTCTTCGACGCTGCCCATTCCTCTTTTCTCGTTCAACTTCCAAAGCTTTATCGGAATACCTATTGAAAATACGTATTTTGTTTTCTTGTCTCATTTTTTACCTTTTATTTTAGCACTTCTATTGTTTCAATGATAATACAATGTTGCAATAAAAAATCCCCGCGAATTTGTCCATGTTAATTAAGGTTTTTAAATTCCCTAGGAACTGTATGATTACTCGAAATTATAAGATATGTATGGCTCTTCCCGGTAAGCAGATTAGCTCTAATTAAAATTACATCTAAAATCAATTTTACAGACGGACTGTAAAACAGGGGTCTGTCTATATTATGTCTGTCAGATACGTTTACTGACACACTTTCGCAGTAAAGTAATAATAATAATTTGTGCTTATGAATCTAGTTCTTAATTGTTGTGAGTTAATGTACACAGTTAATGTTTACTCACAGCTTCATAAGAACAGCAATTTTTTGTAATGATGGTTGAGCTCATCAGAAACTAACATTTAAGACCAGCTTACAGTGACGCCAGGTTACTTTAATTTGAAATTTTGACAGAAGTTGTATACGAACTGCGCTTGATGGCTAATAATAATAATGTCCTCCCGACCGAATTTCGGCCATGGCGGCCTATCTCCAGAGAGATTAGCCATCTGCGCTGGAGATTTTATGGTGCACACATACACAGGTGCACTCTCTGTTCCTTTACTCTCATAGCCCGATGGGATGGAAAATCCGACATGACCGTTGAGAGGTCAGGTGCAGGACCGACGGCTTAACTTGCTCTCAGAGGCACGGGGGTGAAACACCGCCAACTTTCTAACTCCGAGCTAGTATTGAGAATTTCTTGCCAGGAAAACCCAATAGGTACTTGTTATGGCCCGACCCGGGACTTGAACCCGGGACCTCGTCGGCCGCAGTCGAACATGCTAACCACTAGACCAACGAGGCAGTTATGCTATATAAGTGGTGGTTAACACGATCGAATACGTACTCAAATAAAATCCGACTCGGCCTACAGATCTGAGGGCCGAGTAGAATATTCGCGTTACTCTGCGGAAGCCCATGACAATGATAACACTTGAAGTTTAATTTGCTATAATCCGCCACAGAAGGCAAATCTATGTGGCCCATGGCATATCTTGAACTTGATGCCTGCCATATTCACTATACCACATAAACCCTCAAAAATACCCTCAATGCACGTTTCACTCTGATACCGGAACATCTTCAGCAGATGTTGATTCTACAATGCACGATTGTAAAGTTTTTTTACGCGCTAACGTTATTTAACGAAGTCGCGATCGAATAGGAAGAAAATCTCCCACTAGGTACTATGTCATCTCTTCTGTGAAATGTGCGGGAATTTCACATCCCGCATTCCTATTAACTAGCAACACAGCAACTTGTATTTAGAATATTGTGCGCCGCCTTTCTGAAGATTACCGCGGAACATAATGAATATTCACGCGGTAATGCTGTGACGTGGCATAATTCCCGCTGCAAAACCCAACCGGGTAACCTACTCCTAATGTAGGTACTGTTTTGTCTTTAAATAAGTGGACAAATTTTATGCTGAGCTGTGAATACCTTGATGTTTCTTTGCACGGTTTTAG
This sequence comes from Erebia palarica, assembly GCA_964035005.1. Taxonomy (NCBI): domain Eukaryota; kingdom Metazoa; phylum Arthropoda; class Insecta; order Lepidoptera; family Nymphalidae; genus Erebia; species Erebia palarica. The sequence continues at coordinate 20,268,266 of OZ035989.1, forward strand.
TTGATCATTAACCTAGTCTTTTACATTCCAAATTCATATCAGAAGGTCTGATATGACAGAAACACAGAGATAAGAAGTTTGTACTGAGAAACTTCAGCGCTGAGAGTTATTAAGAACTAGCTGATGCCCGCGACACTAACCGCGTGGATTTAAGATTTATTCCCGCAGAAACTCTTTAATTTTCCGGAATAAAAATATCCTATGTGTAATTCCAGACTATAATGCATCTCTGTGCCAAATTTCATCCAAATCCGTTTAGCCGTTCTGCAGTGATTAAGTAACAAACATGGATGATTATCCATCCAAACTTTTGCATATATACAGGGCACTGTAGATTATTTTGAATGTTCATACAAAACACCAATTAAAGCTACGGTCAGAACAAGCATCATGTTAATCAATTTGACAGCCTTAAGCGACAGTCTTAACAGCTCTTTTATCAGCTGGTGCAAGGCCCTCATTAATACATTTTCATATTTTTAAAAGTTTGCTTAAATGTAGCGGTAGATTAAAACATGCTAAGTACCTTAATTTATTCATTCAGCTTTCATAAGACAGACTATTTAAATTTTAACTCGATAAGGTACGTCTTTGCTGGTAGGATGGGAACTACTGCGTAAGTAAAATAACGCCGAAGTATCCCATCCATCTGAATATGATTACTTACTTATTGTATGGTAGCTCATGTAATAAGTTTCATGGATATAATTTGAGAAATGATGAACTTTCATACAAACTTTAACCTCTTTTTTCACCCCCTTAGGAATAAAATTTTGAAAAATCCTTCCTTAGTGAGCGAAAAGAAACCAACCGTCAAAATTTCAAGTTTCTCACCCCAGCGGTTTAGGCTGTGCATTGATCCCTTATCGATTTTAAATGTATAGATATAGATCTTAACTAGCCTACCTATTCAAGACAAGTCAATTAGTACATAAGTTATCTATTATTTATTTCTTAACACAAATAAATAACAGTTAAGGGGAATATATTTCTTAGACCATTAGTATCATCTCGCATAACGCGTCACAAATACTTATAGCTCGCCGAGCTACATATATTACCATATGGAGTTATGAATATTCAACTGTTTATGTGACGTGGCATAAATTGCGCTGCAAAACCTGGCTAAAAATGGTGGATGCATCCTAAAATAAAGGCGGTTTTTTTAAATAACAGTGAAATATCATTTTAAAAAGACACTGTACCTAAGGTGAATGAACCATGTATGAGTATCTTGTAACTATTAATTGGTTACACTTTATAATATATATGTCACCGTAAGATTGTAAAGACCGTTAGATTATAATCTAACTCGCGAAATTGAAAACTGTCGAATGATTACAATTTAACGTATTATTTTCCGGTAGATTGTAATCTGATAGATATATAAACCCGATAAAACCTAAGTGGCCGGTCTGCGGCCGGCCACTACCTCGTTATTTATGTCGAACCCTAATCTAACCTACAAGAAAGAGACAATAAAACGAATGAATGTTTGAATGAAACATGAATACTTACTTCAAAAATTAACACTCAGAACATTGAACAGTTCACAATCTTTCGACAGTTTACAATTTCGCGAGTTAGATTATAATCTAACGGTTTTTACAATCTTACGGTGACATATACATAGCTAGTATAAGAAACGCAATTATAAACATGCAGTGAACTGTACACTGACAAAATTTCTTAATAATTGTTCAAAACCTAATTGGTAACATAATACCTATTTTGTTATATTTTTCTAGAATCGGTAACTACATCTAAGCTATCAAGATTCATAGCTTAGATATATGTAGTTACCGATTCTAGATACCGTCAAATCAATCAATCCAGTTAACAAGGGGCGGTAAGATATCGAAAACTCAACATTTACTTAGAAGAAGGCGTTTTGACCCCTATTATGTAAATCGAATCACGTCGGGATCGAGATATTGTTTCCCTTACAGAGATTCCAAACTACTCGATCAAAACTTACGGTAACCTTGTTGTGATTATTTTACCTATGACCTATATATATATATATATATATATATATATATATATATATATATATATATATATATATATATCTCTCTCTCTATTTGATCAAATGAGTAATGAAGAGATCTGTAGGAGAACCAAAGCCACCGATGCAGTAAGAATAGCGAGGCACATAGTTCGGAGAGCCGATGGACGATGGTGTCCCAAGGTGCTGGAATGGCGACCCCGCACTAGGAAAGCCTAGCGTTGGCCACGGAAATTCTCTTAGAAATTCTCAGTACTAGCTCGGAGTTTAGAAATTAGTGGTAATTCACCCCCTTGCCTCGGAGAGCACGTTAAGCCGTCGGTCCTGTGCCTGATCCCTCTCCGGTCGTGTTGGACTTTCCGTCACATCGGACTATGAGAGTAAAGGAACAGAGAGTGCACCTGTGTTTGTGCACACACTTGTGCACTATAGTATCTACCGCGCAGATAGCTAATCTCTCTGGAGATTGGCCGCCGTGAACGAAATCCGGTCGAGAGGACATTATCATCACTAATCACCACGTCAATTTGCAGTCAAGGGCTAACTTATATCAGAACTAGCTGATACCCGCGACTTCGACCGCGTGCATTGAGGCTTTTGATTCCCGTGGGAACTCTTTTATTTTCCGGGATAAAAAGTAGCCTATGTTTCATTCCAAACTATAATCTATCTCTGTGCCAAATTTCATTCAGATCCATTCAGCTGTTCGGCCGTAATTGAGTAACAAACATCCATCCCTCCATCAATACATCCATACATCCATACCTCCATCCATCCATCCATTTATAATATACATACATATCATATGAATAAAACACATCTATTTTTAAATACTTTACGCTGCCTGTAAATTGTTTAAATATTCAAATATTGCATATTGCACTTCGCGCGAATTTAATTAAAATACGTAAACAGTGTTGTTTGTATTTAAATGTTACATTTATTTCGCTTGGTCATCAGTCACTTCCGTTTCAGCTTTGCGGTAGATATTATGTTAATGAAACTTAATACACTTTATTTACATGAAATGATTTATTCTATTAATAACCATTAATTTGTAATATTTCATTAAAAAGCTAATTTTCATTGAGTTGTCTCCAAAATTCAGCACTCAAACTATGTATGAAAATGTTCAAAAACAATAATAAGTACTTAATTTCATTTTCACGGTCACATTGTCATCAACTGAAAAGGTAATTAAAAATGTATTCTGTTTGTTACAAAAAGGTAACAATAAAAACCTTACGTAACTGAATGCTAGACTTCGATTACCTACATTGCATCGTAATGAAAATATGACAATTATGAATATGACTGTAGCTAAAGACCTATAAAGTGACTGATGATAGTCATTAATTAATAGAAAATTAGAGTTTTCACGGGGTTTCTTTAAAACCTAAATTGTACAGGTTGAAATTGCGACAATATCTAGTATTAAATATACGTAAGTTCAATAAAACCGAGAATCGAGGAAGCTCTATAATCCGCTGTTCTCAACTTTTCCGTAACTTCGAGAAATATAGGCGACACTAAACTTTCGCAGCCGTCCTGTTACGGCCAATAGTGTGACAAAATATTTCTCGGATTTGATTTTATTGCTTTTTGAAATTATAGCGGAAAAGGTTAGTGATTGGATGTGGTATCAACTTTTTATACATTTTCCTAGTATAACGTTTCACTAACGGCCGTTTCACATTAATACTGTTACAGCTGGGGTTCGTAAATTCAGAGAGAGATGCGGGATATTTAACAATAATTTATTGAGTTCACAATTTAAGGGCAAATGGCACTGCTCCAATGCTTCTCTTCTGTCGTCTAACTTCTACTTCTTTCTTCTTCTCTCGTTTTCCACTCTTACTTATTGTTGCCTCGCTGTCTGCTGACTCTAAACTAACTCCATTGTTCTATAAGGAATTTACAAAATCATGTTGAATTTTGCGTAAAATATCTTGTAAACAAAGCTTAGAATCACAACTTGACATGGAGGTTGTTTCCTTGGTTACGCGTAATATTCACCTAGTTACCTAGTTACGCGACACTGCCCTTCCTTAAAACATGCTCGTCCCGAGCATTATTGTTACCGTAGTACTTTGCCAAGCGATCCACATGTACAATCTTAGGTGAACTTCGTAACGTGCGTTGTATCCGAAAGGTGACATCGTTGATTTTCGTAATCACCGTATAAGGTCCCTCCCAACTCGGCTGCAGTTTCGGAGATCTCCCTTTTCGGCTCACTGGATTATGTAGCCACACCAGAGTCCCTTCCTCAAAGCTTGGGTCCGTTGACTTCCTATCGTATCGCCTCTTTATGCGTTCACTAGCATGGAGTGCTGCTTCTCTTATCTGCTCATAAACGTCAGTCATTTTCCCACGCAAGTTCCCAGCATATTCGGTAATGCTTCTAAGAGTGTCTGGCGGACATCCACTTAACAAATCTGCTGGTAACCGAAGTTCCCTCCCAAAATTGGCAAAAGCAGGTGTAACAGTAGTGCTCTCGTGAACTGCAGTACGGTAGGATAACAGAAACAACTGTAAATACTCATCCCAGTTATTTTGATGACTGTCTACAACTTTAGCCAGATGTCGTCCTATAGTCTGAATAAATCTCTCCACCATTCCATCTGACTGTGGATGATAAGGGGTAGTTCGAGTTTTATGTATCCCCATAATCTTGCAAACCTCTTTAAATACTTGTGACTCGAAATTCCTTCCCTGATCACTGTGCATTTCCAATGGAACCCCAAATCTGCAAAACACATCGTTCACTTGTATATTTGCAACAGTGATTGCCTCTTGATTTGGAATGGCAAATACTTCAGGCCATTTCGTAAAATAATCCATCACTACCAAAATATATCGGTTTCCTAAATTAGCAACCGGAAACGGGCCCGCAACATCCAATGCAATCCTTTCCCATGCGGCCCCCACATTGTATATCCTCATCGCCCCCTGGTTTCTAGTTACAGGACCTTTGACAGATGCGCAATTCACACAATTCCGGCACCAGTCATTCACATCATCACGGCAGTGTAACCAGTAAAATCGTTCCCTAATCTTGATTAGGGTCCTCTTCACCCCTAGATGTCCACCAGAAGCACCATCATGATAGGCTCTCAGTACTTCGGGTACCTTACTTCTAGGTACGACTAACTGTAGGTGGCAATTGTTTTCACGTGTAGCTTCCCATTTGCGGCACAACACTCCATTATGTAATGTCAAACTCTTCCATTGTGCCCACAAACTCTTAGTGACTGTACTATGTTTTGCCACATCAGACCATTTCGGTTTTGGTCCACCATTTCTTAGCCAATTCAAGATAGGTTGAATGTCTTTATCGTCTTCTTGTGCCTTCTTCATTGCGTCGTCGCTCCATGCTTCGTCAATGGAGTTAGTTCTAACAATCTTGACGGACAATAAATTCTTCTCTTCCTGACTTTGGCAACGCTTGCAGTCATCTGTACATGGCCTTCTGGATAAGGCATCTGCATTGCCGTGACTTTTGCCCCCACAATACTCGATTTCAAACTCAAACTCCTGGAGTTGCTCAAGCCATCTTGCTACCTGTCCTTCCGGATTCTTAAACTCCATTAACCACTTCAAGGCAGCATGATCAGTTCTTACCAAGAATTTACGACCCAGCAAGTACTTTTTAAAATGCTGCAACGTCTTTACCACGGCAAGCAATTCCCTTCTAGTCACACAGTAATTCCTCTCTGCTCTTGATAATGATTTACTAAAGTAAGCTATCACGACCTCTTCACCAGATTTCATTTGGGATAATACACCTCCAATTCCGGTGTTACTTGCATCGGTATCAACAATGAATTCTCCCTCAATTTCAGGATACCCGAGAATTGGGGTTTTGCAGAGGAGTCTCTTAAAATTAAAAAGTCTCTTTAAAAGCCGTCTCACAGTCCTCGTCCCAGAAAAAAGGCTTCTTCTCTTCCGTAAGTTGGTGCAACGGTTTGGCTATATCGGAGAACCCTTTTATAAACCGTCGGTAATAGGAGCATAATCCCAAAAATGCTCTAACCTGCGTCTTATCCTTCGGAACCGGCCAAACTTTTACTGCCGTAATTTTTTCGGGGTCCGTTGCAACGCCATTTTCAGATATGACATGTCCCAAATAACTTACTTGGTGTCTAAAGAAAGAGCATTTCTTTGCACTCAAATTTAAATTAGCCCCCCTTGAGTTGTCAAAAACTGCTTCTAGTTTCTTACAATGATCGTTGAAGTCACGTCCCACTATAATGTCCCACTATTATGTCGTCCAAGTAAACCAGACACGCTTCTCCTAGCAGTCCTGCAAGTGCATGTTCCATCAATCTCTCGAATGTTGCTGGAGCGTTACATAGTCCGAATGGCATAACTTTAAAGTGCCATAACCCTTTTCCCGTTGAAAATGCCGTTTTTTCCTTATCAAGGGGATCTAGATCTACCTGCCAATAGCCACTTTTTAAGTCGAGAGTTGAGAACCACTTCATGCCACTTAATGTGTCTAAAGTGTCATCAATTCGAGGTAAAGGATAACTATCCTTCTTTGTGACATCATTCAATTGGCGATAATCAACGCAAAACCTCGTTGACCCATCCTTCTTCCCAGCACCATGGACTAGCTGACGGCTCAATGACGTTATTCCTCTTCATGTTCTCAATCATGTCATCAACCTCCTTTTCTCTTGCCCATGGAATTCGTCTCGGGCGCTGGCGAATTGGCATGACGTCTCCGGTGTTAATTTTGTACTTAACAAGCCCAGTTCTTCCAATATCTCCATCATTTTTTGAGAATAAATCAGAATACCGACTAAGCAGTTTCTCGGCCTCAGCCCTCTGTACATTCGTAAGATTATCTCTGCATTCCTCCAAAAGCTTTGAGACCTGTTCTCCTCCCTTACTTAACTCCTTATGATCGTCTTGACATCTTTTCAACCAAACTACCTCCTGGCAAGTCCCTACAATTTCACCTTTCCCAATCTTCTGACTAATATTACTGTGATTTAATACTGGAACCATCGAGACTTGAGTCTTCCCTACAACGACTCTTACTGGAATCCATGAGTTATTTTGATTAACAATTGTTTCTATAACTGTACATCGCCATGGCTTATCAATTTTATCTGGAGGTAACGCGATTGGAATCAAGGTCTGCGATCTCGGAGGCAGTGATGTATCCTTCAGACAATAAGCCCCTCCGCAAATTCCACCTGTTATTGGGATTTCTTTATTTCTACATCTCAAAACACCATACTCCATGTCAATCTTACACCGATGATTTTGAAGGAAATCTAAACCAATAATACGTCGTCGGTGATATCTGCAATAATTACATTTTGCCAATAAATGTTGTCTGCAATTTTGATAGCGATCTTCCTTTCTCCCCAGACCGGCACACGCTGGCCGGTGGCTGTCGTAAGTTTAATAATTCCCTTAACCTGCAGATTGTTTCCTCCAATGTGTTTCAGTCGCCAATTGTTAATGACGGTGCGCGATGCCCCAGTATCTAAAGTCAGTTGACATGCCACCCCATTAATAGCTCCTTGTATTACCAAACTGTTCCCGTCTATTGTCTGTTTGACTTTTACATGTGGGGTTGAAACTTCTCCGACCAGCGCCCACCCCGTAGCTCTGACTTGGACTAATTCCTGTGGCTGGCCAGCAGTTGAGACGGTTGCATCAGCTTATCGAATGCTCACCCTTCTTGGACAGCTACTCCGTATGTGACCCCGCTCCCCGCACTCATAGCAGGTTGGATTAAAAATATGGCGCCTGGTAGATATCCCTTCCGTAGTGACAATCTCCCTTAATCTCAGGGCTCTAAAGTCATAGCGTACAGCTTCAACCTCGAGAGCATGGGCCACGGCTTCCTTCATATTTGTATGGTGTCTCAGCCGCACAGTAGCTCTTACCTCTGGATCACGGATCCCATCTACAAAAGTTTGCAGCATCATAGTTTCCACCGTAGACGGCGATGATTGGTATGCCTTGCGTACTAGTTTTTCAATCTCCACAGACCATTGTTGTAAGCTTTCGTTGGGTCTTTGAACACGATCTTTGATCTGAGCCCTGTATACGTGCTCGAGGTGGCTGCCCCCATACCGAGATTCTAAGGCGTGAAGTAGTTCCTCATAAGAGATGTTCCTGCTACCATTGCTAGAACAAAGAGCTTCCAATACAGACAGTGCCTCATCTCGAAGCGCAATCGTAAGAGCGGATTGTGCTTCCTCATCTGTCTACTCACTGGTTCTCTTCACAGTCTCTAATTGAAACTTGAAGGCGGCCCACGACGACTTACCGTCGAAATGGGGAATTTTAAAAGTCCTTGCAGAAGTACGTAATGTGTCGCCATGAGTTTCACAATTTACTTTTCTTCCGATTCCGAGGAGTCTATCATCATAGTCCTGTAAAGCTTCTTCGTAGCCTATGAGCATCGCCTTGACTCCTTCTACTTCCTTCATTACTGCTTCAATCCTCTCTGTCAAAGTGCACATACTAGACTCCATTTGTTGCCATCGTGCGTCTGTGTCCGACGAAGTTGAACGTGGCACGACGGACTCATTGCCAGAAGGATGTGCTTCTGTTGAGTGTTCGTCTACAGTCCCAGCCATTGCGCGTGTGGTCACACCCTCCCTTATCACCCTCGGTACCAAAGGCATCTCTCTCTATCCCACTTCTGACACCAATGTTACAGCTGGGGTTCGTAAATTCAGAGAGAGATGCGGGATATTTAACAATAATTTATTGAGTTCACAATTTAAGGGCAAATGGCACTGCCCCAATGCTTTTCTTCTGTCGTTTAACTTCTACTTCTTTCTTCTTCTCTCGTTTTCCACTCTTACTTATTGTTGCCTCGCTGTCTGCTGACTCTAAACTAACTCCATTGTTCTTTATGGAATTTACAAAATCATGTTGAATTTTGCGTAAAATATCTTGTAAACAAAGCTTAGAATCACAACTTGACATGGAGGTTGTTTCCTTGGTTACGCGTAATATTCACCTAGTTACCGAGTTACGCGACAATACATTCGCTATGTTGATTTGCGAGATTGGAATAGATTGCGTCATCATCAACAGACAATTAAGTATTTTTTCATGCCCACAGGAACTCCTTTATTTTTCAGGATAAAAAGTAGCTTACTTTCTTGCCCGGGATTACCATATTTCATCAAAATCGGTTGAAAAGGTAGTCCGTTAAAGCGTAGCAAACAGACAGGCACACTTTCGCATTTATAATATTAGTAAGTATGGATTGGCCTGCGCTTTACGAAAAATGTAATGATCAGTTCTAAGACTCTATAACTTTTTTTATTGCAAGATAGGATTGCAAATGATGAAAATGTAATGATTACTTCTAAGCTTACTAGGCTTTAGTTAACTAAAGCCTAGTAAGCTAACCTTAAGGTTAAGAGCTGAAATATTGTGTAAAGTGCTGACTTCGGTGGGCATTGCATGTACGACTCAGAAAGATTAATTAGTTCGCGTGGTTTATCGACGTTAGCTATATATTTCCTGGATTTTAAAGTAGATAGGTAGCTAGACTTGCATTTCTCACTATTTAAAAACTTTGTGCTCAATATTCCTAACGTTGTGTATGTTTGTTTGGTGGACTTAAATGCAACTAGAATAATGTATACTAGCCACAACAAAATTGAAACTCTTAGAACTGCCGTGTTATGCAAATGTGGAGCATGTTTCTTAAGAATTAGCAAATCAAATAATAGTGTTATACTAAATGAGTTTTAAAAAGCCCTTTAAAAAGGCCTCAACGCAATAAATTTGAATAAGATACATAATAATATTGTACAGTTAAAAGGTGATCGCACGTCACGAAATCGCCTGCTAGGCCTGAAAGATGCAAAAAGTTGCAAAAACCGCAAAAGTCTGTATTGACTTCATTTTTTGCAATCAATACAAGTTTTTTCAGTTCTGCTCTACGTTCCTGATTATGTGAAATGCCCTTCTAGCGCATGTATTTCCTGCCACGTTTAATTTAGTACCCTCAAGGCAAGACTGAATTGGCATCTTCTTGGCAAGCGCGCTCCAACCTAGACCTCATCATTGCTTTGTATTAAGCATGATTGTCGTCAATCGCAAGCCTATCACGCAATAAAAAATAACAAAACAGGCATGCAGGTTTCCTGACAATATTTTCCTTCACCGATAGGCCAAGTTATATTTATTTGCCTAAATGCATAATTCCCAAGAAATTGGGGTTTACTGGTTAGAGATGGCCCGAGATTCGAACTCTTGATCACCTAATAGGGCCAAAGTCTTAGCTAAGCTCTCATAGTATGCGATTACTATGAGAAATGGGGTACCAAGACAGGCAAGAAATAGTTATCTAGTACTAGTGAAATAGCAACAAATTGGCAATTCATGTTATTTTTATACTCCTTCGAGTATAAAGATTTTGCTTATTGACCTATTTTTGTGGTGCAAGGGAAATCAGATTCAAAATTTATTTGAAGATCTTTCATGAGGCAAGGCGTAAAAGGCGGGGTACGTTTGTTGACATCTTTTTCAATGCGTTAAGCTAAGGAATAACGCTAACCTCGTTCGCACTTGAAGCTCTTCAGTTTAAAAGTTTCTGGGTAAGAATAATGGTATTACTTTTCGATGCGTAAGTTTATTGTTTCTGACATTTTGAAATGATTTCTATGCTACGCGTAAGGCTCGTAAGTAAGGTTAAACAAGAATAAAGGCTACGCGCCTAAGGCTAGGCTAGGTTAATATTATTGCTATTATATTCGGGATAAAAGTTAAAGCAATATTATGGGATAGCAGTTCAACGTATTACCCCAGTATATATATCATCATCACGTTAACGTTGAGGCAATCCAGCTACTCTACGTAACGAAACTAGCGAGGAGACTAAAAACGACTAAACCTTTTGAGTTAGTGTATAGTGATAAGTGACAGTGTAAAGTGTAGTGCTAAAAGAACACGTGAACAAAGTGACTAATTTTATCAAAAAAGACTATGATGCGTCAATGGACAATTTCTTAGTACATAAGATAAAATATAAGTTTAGGTTAAATCAAAACTGCTCATTGGCCAATTAGTTAGGCTAGATCGTAGTTAAATGAGTACCTCAATGGTACTCAATAATAAGGAAAAAAACACAGTATAGGTAATAGTACATGCATTACGCCTGATTTCGCATCAGTTGTGGAGTGCGTTTGTGCTGGGTGCAACTTAAGTTAATCTCCTCGTTGTTATTGGTTGCCATAGCCGAAACTCAGTCAGAAGACTGACTATAATTTTGTTATTATTACTATACTAAAAAGTCCGAAATTCCTATAAAACTAATAGTAATGGAGACTTCGGCGGTGCGTCAAACAGAGCTACGAACAAGGGCTTTTCAACATGTAACAGGCATTCCCCGAAAAATAAAATTGAGTTTTATACTCAAAAGTTACGGTATCATTTTCATTTTTGTATCATGTGTTATCCGTAGACCATCATAACGTGAACAAAGTGTTTTAGAATAAGCAAGCAGCAAAACAATTGAGAACCACCAACAAATTTGCAATTCGCTATACTTTTGTATTCTTTCGAATACAAAGATTTTACATAATGACTTCCTTTTGCCCTCTTCTCGCGGCGCGCCGGAAATTCGATTTGAAACTTTCTTCGGGATCTTTGATGAGGCAAAGCGGAACATTTTCCTCGCAATTGTCTGCGAACCGGTGTCAGACGAGCCGCTAATCTTGTTTAGAGCACAACATAGTAATACGTATAGCTTTATTGCTGCTTGTAATAACGTCATTTCTCCGCCCATAAGTACCTACCACGTGCCCACGTGCATGAAGAGTCGTTTTAGAACCATGCAAGGAATCTGAAAGTGAAGAAAATGGACCAAGAGACTGAGATTCATAAATAAACAAACTAAGGCCTCAATTGCATGACAGCACTAGACAGACAAGACTATATTTTTATTATTTATGATTTTATTTTTGTGAATATTTGACTACTTTCTTAATAACTCGTAATAGGACATAATCATAGACGTAGAATTAGTTCCATGGACATAATATGACTTTTAAAATAATGATATACTCACGGATCGCCATGACATGTTAAAATTTAAATTTACTGAAACAGTTAATTCGTATTAATAACTTAATTTTATGTATCTATAAATGATTTGACCAGTTACTGCCCTCCGATTCGGGACAATGTGCAGGATTTCCGTTTTTACAGTAAGGTATAAAAATTAAAACCGAAATTACTATGGATTCATTATTATGAATAAGGTCAGGGTTAAAATGTCTAAAAAAAAAACAATACGTTTATTGTTTAAATCTTGAGCGTCTAGTTTCCTCTTTAAGCACTACTCCATTTTGTTCTACTCCACGTTCCTTTTTATCCATGCCTTATAATAATCTTGTAAAAATAATCTAACCCTACATTAATACCATTTGAGTACCTTAGTACATAGATGACAAGCCTCAATGAAACGTGTAATTGATCGAACAAAGCATTTTCAAATAACAATTGCGTTTAAAGGAACGTAACGCCCTCTGGCATTACATGTCTGCCATCTGTGGTCGAGTAGTTGAAATAACTCGCTAAACAAAACGTTTAGCGCCATCTGTTGTCGAATAGTTGAAAAGACTCGCCAACCAAAACGTTTAGCACCATCTAGTGTGGCAGCAGTACAATGTAGCGTGATTTTTAAAGGAATTACATAATTACTGGAAATATAGTTTTATTATTCCACTATAATCCTCATCCATGCCCAAATAATGCAAAGCTTAATTATTTTCCTGAGAAACGTGGTTAGCAATACTTGAAAATATTTTTTTATACTCGCTTACCACAACAACTAGAGCCATCTAGTCTGGGAAAGCAGTTATTTGGTGAAACATTTTTAATTTATTTCCTCAGTTTTCAGCCTTCAACCTCCTGAAACGTTTTTGTGTGAAAACTATAGAAAATAAAAATTACAATATTAAAGAAATCATTGCTGCACATTGATTTTTGATCTCTAGGCAAGCTCCCATAGTTCCACTGGCCATTTCCTTTATGGAAATAATTTTCGATTTGAAATTTTGATAAATCAGGTTGACATTGTTTATATTATATACTCGGAAGTTTAATTGATTGTATAGAGTATCCTTAATTTAAAATATTCAATATTGCAATGCCCTGACGGGGCCTCGTGTCTCTGTGATTGTATTATGAACATTGCACTTGAAAGTAATAATAAATAAACCACTACTACTATAGCCCATTGACGTCCCACTGCTGGGCACAGGCCTCCACTCTCATAGGAGAGAGGGAATTAGAGCTTAGACCCACCGGGACCGACGGCTTAACGTGCTCTCCGAAGGACGGGGGTGAAACACCGCCAACTTCCTAACTCCGGGCTAGTACTGGGAATTTCTAATCAGAAAAACCCGATACTTAATTGTGGCCCGACCCGGGACTCGAACCCGGGACTCGAACCCGGGACTTCGTCGGCCGTAGTCAAACATGCTAACCACTAGACCAACGAGGTAGTTTATAAATAATAAATAAAATGAAAATGAAATGGGATGCAGCGCCACTCTCTCTCTCTCTTTCTCTCTCTCTCTTTCTCTCTCTCTGTCTCTCTCTCTCTCTGCGTTGCTGCTGCTGCAAAGACTCGTGACCTGTTTCCACTAATCGCATAATTGTAGGGAATTTCTTGGCATCATAATACCATCCCATGTTCTACCACCTAGTTATAGTATAGGATAGTTCTAGGACTTCCTTATAACAATGATTAAAGAGATTAAAGTTTACTAACATTAAGTTGGCAATCTAGCAAGACACAAAAAGCGCAAAGTATGTGATGCTCCTCATACAAAAATTATAGACACAATTGACTCCACGCAACATATTTTGCTGTTTGTGGTATGAAACAGGTTCGGGGCTGGTCTTCATTGAAAGCATCTGTTAAGTTTGAGGGTATGAGGTAAAAGTAGATTAGGTAGAAAGTGGTTAACGGGTAAGTAAAATAAATCTAAATAGAGCCAAAAAGACAAATCCATACTAATATTATAAATGCGAAAGTGTGTCTGTCTGTCTATCTGTCTGTGTGCTACGCTTTCAGGGCCCATCTGTTCAACGGATTTTGATGAAATTTGGTACAGGGATAGATTTTACCCCGTGGAAGGACATAGACTTCTTTTTATCCCGGAAAATTTAAGAGTTCCCGCGGGAAGCAAAAAACCTTAATCCATGCGGACGCGAAGTCGCGCGCATGATCTAGCAAAAATATAAAGCCGGATTCATAATTCAACGGATAATAACAGTATTTATTTTTTGTATTTGTGTATGTAAGTTATTATGTTACTTTACTTGAAAGCTCTTTTTTGCTTATATGTATTTACCTTGTAAGAGAGTTTAGATAATAATAGCAGATATTGCAAGTAAGCGAACTGCTCGCAATACAACCTCATCTTTTTGCTGACGCAATAATAAAGTTCTATGCTTTGAATCTTATTAAAAAGAGTTAATTTTTTGCAGTTTATTGGAGTTTACTCCTTTAGAATCGATTTTCGGGTATAAGCCCAGAATCTGAACATTTATGGGGAGTAAAATAAAACTTTCTCCGTTACGTTACGTTATTGATATGTTTCCATGGTAACACATGTTTCCATGACAATGTAATGTATTTTGATGAATATAAATTATAAAATTGATATGATTAAATGTATCAAGCAAGCTTTCAGTAATATAAAAAGTGCGTTCATCTACCTCCATTTACTAATCTATATATATTATAATCGTTCATAAAGAGCAAGCTCCAGTCTTGCGTTGGAGCTGACACATTTTTTTTTTAATAATGCGTCTCTATATTGCTTGCCAACCTTCCACCTATGCACAACGATATGAAGCGATGCATATGTAATAATATGTCAAACAGTGCAAGCAAATGGGCAACGATGCGTTGCATGCAGGCGGCACGAATAGCCTTTACGCGCATTTGCCCTTTAACTGCATTTCGTTGCATTTCGTGGTCTGAGAGGAGGTCCGGGCATGGAATATTTTCTATATTCATAGCAATAGAACCGTCTACGCAAATTTAGCGTTTGTACGTTTTTATTTAAAGAAAGTTTTATTTTTAGTACGTCTCTGGAATGCAAAATATTATCTCTGCACCAAATTTTATTATCTTACTAATAATAATAAATGCGGAAGTTTGGATGGATGTATGGATGTTTGTTATTCAATCACGCCCCAACGGCTGAACGGATCTGGCTGAAATTTGGCACCGAGATAGATTATAGTCTGGAATAGCACATAGGCTACTTATCCCGGAAAATTAAAGAGTTCCCGCGGGAACCAAGAAAACCTCAAACCACGCAGAAGAAGTCGCGGGCTAGTATATAATATAAACGAAGATAGCCAATATTACGATTGATTAGGCTGACTAACCAATTTTGAATAATATTGATAACATAAGCTACCGCTAAAAATTGTTTTGAGAAGTAGACATAGGTTAGGAAAGGAAAACGCCAGACTATGTATAGAGTTTTGCCCCACTTCTTAAATTTCGTTTACCAGCATGCCGTATGTAGGATTTAATAGATTTTTTATTACTGATAATCATACATATATTTTAAAGCCTCTAACACTTGCGGTTTTTATTAAAATTAAGTTTAAGTTGCAATATTATTTTAGGTTATATGCATTTTTAATTGTGAAATATGTAAATAAAAATGCTGTGTATCGTTACAATGCTCTTGCCAAGAGATATTATGGCTTTAAAATGAAGTAGGATACTCAAATGCCTCCGTAGCTTGAGATCTACCTGAAGTAATATGATACCTAGAATGTGCTTCTTTATAGCTTGTGCTATCTTCTAACGATAAAATGGTTGACTAATTGGAAGTAAAACAACTGTTAGTAATCATTGATTTATTAATCTTGATATTAAATATATAGTCAGTCGTTACATTATCAAGAAATGCTGCCGCGGTGCATCAATATCATTTTGATGGTAAGCCCAACATGGCAACAACATGTCTTAGTATCTTGTTTACACTCGGGTGACAATTTATGCACCTCAACGTCGTTACCCAAATCGCAAACAATGGTCATCCATGGAAAATAGCGCAAAGTCGGTGAGATCGAATCAATATTATAGTAGGTCTAGCAAAAGTTTTTGGTGAAACATTCAAAACAAGCACGGGAAACAGTCGACATCACTGAAACCACGATATAAACAATGATCACAAATCACAATGATATTGACATCTTCAAATATGTAAGTTTGTCAATGACGTTTCATTGCACAAAATGCGTGAATGCTTATGTAAGGTTTTAATACAACTATTTTATTTTTCATTGTTATTTACATTAAAATAATTATTATGTGTCATTTTCAATAATTAACAACACAAAATAACGAAATTAAACAAAGATCTGTAGTATGATTTATGTAAGAGGAATTTTGTTTTACTTTAAAAACTTGACAACTGTAGTTTTGTTTAGTCGTGTATGCGTAGAATGTAATGAAGTTGCCGCAGGAGAAATAGGAAGTGGACGAGGGAGTTGAATTACTTTTTTTTTACATTTTTAAATCCGCAACTTTTTCATAAATAATTATTAAATCATACGTGGTCATAAATTCCTAAGATAATTTTAAAAAGTTTACATTTTGTGTAAATTATGAAAATTGGTGGGGCAGAATCTGGCATTCTCTTTTGGTCACACTCAAATTCTACGTTCCATGAAAATAGAAATGACATGGATATTGATTTGAAATATTACAAAAAAGTTGATGTGACAATTCATAAAGTAATAGATATGATAAAAGCTATTATAATATTGTGATCTATTTTGCAGATTTAAAAAAAAATGTTTTAACGAATAAAGTCGTAATCAAGGACCTCTTTCGTGTCTTTTAACCATTTTTTAGCTGCGATATTTATAATATTATTATCAATTTCAGCTTTCCACTTTCTACATATTGATATTTAAATTAAATGCTGCACACAACCACAATATTTTAATCAACTAGCTGGTCTCCCACAGACACCCCATTTAACACATGAATATCAAAATAAATAATAAATATTAAATTCATACATACATAATTCACAGACAAAAATTTATAGCTTCATTTAGGTCGTGTTTGTTACTTTTTTTGTAATTCCACTACCAGTTAGCCCTTGACTGCGATCTCACCAGATGGTATGTAATGATGCAGTCTCAGATGATAATGATAATGATAATGATATTTTAATTTTGCCAAATTGTAGGTAACAACTGTTGTTACCCACAATGTTAACAGATGGTAGCGGGCTAACCTGGTATGGCAGTTATATTAAACCCATACCCCCTAATCGGGATCTACACGGCATCGTACCGGAACCGGAACGCCAAAGCCTCCCACCAGGCCAGACCAGGGAAAATTCAGAAATTATAAATTCCTAAATTGACCCTGCCGGGGATCGAACTCAGGACCTCCGCACGTTAAGACAACAGCGCTCAAAACTTAGCTAGGAAAGTCGACACATTAATAATTTACGGATCCAAGATTTAAAAAATGCTCTTCTCGTATTTGAATGTATTAGCTGTTACCCTCCACTTCATCTACATGTAAAGTTAAACTAATAAGATTAACCGCATTTAAATAATTTCACGTAAGCCATTAAAAATGTTTTAGTACATGAAAATGTAGTTTTATTATCGACTGCAACAAATCAATACTTACTTCAGTAATAGCTTTTATCTCGATACTATAGTGGTGTACCGGCAAACCCTTGCTTGATAGAGGTTAATGATGATAGCTTAAAGCTAAATGCGTTTACCTGTAATTATGATACTCGTAGTGTATAGCCAAAAATTGCGAGATCAGTACCTAGTGTAAAAATCTCGGTTGTTTTATTTAATTTGCTGATATCCATCACTTAATATTAAAAATGCGAAAGTGTCTATGTACTATACTTTAACGGACTGTGTTTTCAACCGATTTTGATGAAATTTGGTACAGAGATAGGCTGTATCCTAGGGAAGAACATGAGCTAACAAGGCTTTGCATCCCGCAAAATTAAAGAGATCCCGTGGGAATTTAAAACTACCTTTCTACCCGCGCCAACCGGGGGGCACACTACTAATTTAGGATCACCAAGGTACATGATATAAAACTGTAATTTTAAAGTAATATTGCTTTGACCGATGAAAGTAGGAACATAGATGGTAGAGAGTAACAACGCCCTTTGGCAGGGCAATAGTAACTAACTAATGATAAATGATAAATGATTTATTTCTTTCTTTCATGTAGGACAACTTGTGTCATTTGTGAAATGTTAAGACTCTACCACCGGTTCGGAAAGATGATTCTACTGAGAAGAGCCGGCAAAAAACTCAGCAACTGCTCTTTTCATAGAAAAGAATAAATTATTTAATGATTAATCAAAATAAATACCTTTGCAAATAGCAGGATTCTAAACTAATCCTAAAAGGCTGATTTTGATCATGAAATAATAACAAACTCAAAGAAAGACAACCAGAGAGTAATAATTCCATAAATTAATATTATAAATATGTAAGACCTGCGCTTTCCTAATCTTAAGGTTGCCTGGAAGCAATCGCTGCTCAGCGATAAGGCCGCCTTTTGTACCTATCCTTCTTCTTTATTATATATATACTATATTATATATATACTATATTTACATATACTATATACTATATTTATATATACTATATTTAATGTCTTATTGTCTTTGTTTTTCTTGTTTGGTGCAAAAAAAGAGTTAAATAAAATAAAAAAATAAAAAAATAAATAAGACTATCTGATGCCCGCGACTAAGCTGCTTGGATTTTTTTATTCCCACGGTAAATTCTTAACTTTCCAGGATAAAAATGTTCCTGAAAAAGTCCTCTACTATACTCATGCAAAAAACGTTTATCCGTTGCTCAGTTGCGGCGTAATTGAAGGACAAACCAACAAACCAATAAACCAACAAACAAACGCACTTTCGCATTTATAATATTAATATGATTTCTTCACTTAGCAGGTATAAGCGAACTTATGGAACTCGAAAGTTTCTCAGGAAAGTGTCTCCCAAATTGTTAATCCAAAGTCAAAGAGCCTACATTACGTAAAATCTAAATACATAAATTAATTTAATGCCCAGTCCCTTAAATTGTTCCAAGTTGTAACTAAGCCTTATCTGCGTCCTTGGAAACAGGGCCTTGGCATCTTTGTAACAATAGAATACTGATCTTATCTGATTTAAGTAGTTTAACCTATTATAACACACTAGTTTATTCGCTTTTGATTTATACTCTTCCTAACTTTATTTGAATTTCAATTCAATTATATTTATTTTATAACAAAATTCCACAACCTATCTTAATCTTGCCTTTACACAAGTTTAAGAAGTTCATTAAAAGTATTCTCCTGAAAAAAGATTATTATGCTCAACAGCATAATAATCTTTATGTAAATGACAAAGGAGCATGGATTTGACTCGCTCCAGCAATGCTAAGAACAGTACTTGTGTATTCTATAAATTAATTAAATTGTAATATTTTTTTTCTAAAGAGCAACCGCTGAGTTTCTTGCTGGTTCTTTTCGGTAGGAATGGCTTTCTGAACCAGTGATAGATTCACTCGACGATTCAAAAGTAATTGCATAAGTTTAATTGAATAAAAAGCATTTTGAATTTTGAATTCTCAGACCAGGAAAAAACTTGTAAGTTTTCTTCAGGTAAATCGTTCACATAGCGATTAATAGCGTTAGCGTACGTTTAGTACTAGCTGATGCCTGCGAATTCATCCGCGGATTGAATTTTATTTTGTATGCCCGAACTCCTTAATTTTCCGTGATAAAAAGTAGGCTATGTTACTCTCCAGGTCCTCAACTATACCCAAAACCAAAATCACGTCGATCCGTTTCTACGTTGCGGCGTGATTGATGGAAACCAGCAAACAAACATACTTTCACATTTATATGATGCTGTGCTATTTACTAGTATATATTTTATTTATCTACATGTTAATATGGTAAAAAATACACAATTTAATAAAAAAACAAAATGAGAAGAATAAACTAAAATAATCATGAGATCTATGTACCTCTTATGTGATTATTTCCACCTCAGGATCAGAATATATTTTATATTTTTATAGCAACAGAGGAACCACCATTCGTTGGCGTTACAGGAATTTGTTGATCTGCCCCTTGAATATTTATGTAAAAATTTCACAATTTGCATGTGCGTAGAAAATTTTTATCTGTCACAACGGGTGGTCGAAGTACACCAGGGGCCTAGTTGATGAGGGTGAGATTTCTTGCGGAAACGTGTGAATTTAGTTATTTGGCACATGAAATGGACCAATATTCAGTCAGTAATGTAATCAAATATTATTGTGTTCATGAAGCTTTGAAACACAATTTTAAAATACCATTTAAAATAAAAGACACTGATCACGTTTATTTCCATCTTCTTGAAACAATGTTAATAAAATATTATCTTTATCTTTGGTTATATTCTTAACGGATTTCGTTTCATTTTAAGAATTTTCTGCTCTAGACGGAAACTCTACTTGAGGTTTTAGCAATCCGGTAACAATTCAAGTAGTTAGTAAATTGAATCACATCATACTAATATGAAACTTAAATGCGAAAGTGTGTTTATTTGTTGGTTTATTGGTTTGTCCTTGAATCACGCCGCAACATAGCAACGGATCGACGTGATTTTTTGCATGGGTATAGTTGAAGACCAGGCGGAAAATTAAGAAGTTCACGCGGGAATTAAAAAAACTTAAAACACACGGACGAAGTCGCGGGCATCAGCTAGTAAGGTTATAAACCGTACCCCTTCCTCAAACCTCCATTAAATAATTAATCCTACTATTTAATATGATGATACATTCGAACCTTGAGTTTTTTCTTCAGTCACGCTATAAAAGACGGATCGATTTCATAACTTTCATAGCTATAAATAAGGAATTGGAGAGTCTCAAAAGAATCTAACATTAGTCCTGGAAATTAGAGGGTTCCCACGATATTTTTAAAAACCTTCCTCTTTTTACGCGGCTGGATTCGCAGCTATTAACTACAAGTGCGTACCTATATAAAATTATATGAGTAAATCATGTCCGGATCGCACGAGAATATAAAAAAATTGCTTTTCGAGGTATAATCTCACGTCTGCCGCTTTCGTTATTACGCTTGGGAGTTCTATTGAGATGAAACACCAATTTATAACACGTCAGTCTTACGTGCGTCCCCTGAAATAAGTAATCCTGCTAGTAAAGGGTAACATTTTGAGAACGGTCAGTGAACAAATAAAGCTAACTAACCTCAATCTCAGAATCCATTTTTTTAAGAAAATAACTTTACTAAATACGTACTGGCTTACGATACTCAATTGCCTACATCGTATAACTAACTCTAATTTTAGTTGGTCCGCAATGATGTCTCTGAAAATTTTTGAACAGCAAAAATATAGCTTTAGCTGGTAGTTGTAATATGTTATATTGTGACATAAATTATAAGGGAACACAAATTAGCAAAACGGAGAATACTAAATTCCTAGGCATAATGGTAGATAACCAATTAAAATGGAGGCAACAAGTTCATAGCGTTTGTGCAAAATTGTGCAGATTCTCCTACGCCCTCTATAAACTTAATAAAAAAGCCAGTATACATACACTGCGTATCGCATACCTTGGTTACGTAGAATCGACTCTTAAGTATGGTATTATGTTTCGGGGAAACTGTACTGATCGCGAAAGGATCTTTAAAGCTCTGAAAAGGTGCATAAGAGGAATTCAGAATTTACATTGTACGGACAGCTGTAAGCCACATTTCATAGAGCTACAGATTTTGACATTCCCTTCACTTTTCATCAATGAAACAGCTGTGTTTGTCCATAGTAACATATCATTATTTAAAGATTTGCAAAATAGTAGACTTCCTCTGAGGCTAGGAGTTCGGCCATGGAAAACAGCTAAAATGAGAAAAAGCATATTTTGTCTGGCTATCACTATCTATAAGCTATCCAACGACTTTAAAAAACTAACTAGTTTGAGCAGCTTCAAGAAATCATTCAAGGTATTTTTAATTAAGAAAGCGTGTTATTCAATAAATGAGTACCTCATTAAGCCGATTAAATAAATTAATGTTTTAAATTATACTGACATCTAGTGGCATGATGTAACTGTCATTACTAAACTAGGTATGCACTAAAAGTTTATTATTAATTCTTCTTGATTAATGTGACTAATTTTCATTTTATTTGACATTTGAACTTTTAATTAGCATTTTTGCTTGACATGATTATTGCTTTTTATTTTTATTTGACATAATATTAAAAGGTACTTATAGATGATATTAGTATTTTTATTTTCATTATATATTTGCTTAACCCCACGTAAAGGCCTCATTATGATTTCTTTGTTACCTATAATAATCAAGACTTATTATTACTTATTATAAATAAGCATATAAGAACTCAACCTCAGACAACTTCAGACTCCAAAGCGGCATTTATACCTTATTTTAAAATAAGGTTATAAAATTGTTATAAATTGTATTGAGGATTATTTATGTATCTAAGTAGTAACAAATATGTAAATAATTTTAATTTTATAAATTTAAGATATTTGTACACCCACACTGTGGTAGAATAGGAGCACTTGTATACTGATACCACCTCATTTGTACTCTATTCACAAAAAAATAAATGAATTGTATTGAAAAAAAAATAGCTTTAGTTATACCAATGTTCTAAAAGTCCAAAGTTCTAATGATATTTTTTAAAAATGCCCTAACAGGCTTAAATCTGTCCTGGGGGGTTACTGCCACTGCTTAAAGCATATTATAATGTTATTGTTGCGACAAATCCTACCATGACGTGCCCAGAAGTAAGCTTATTATAACATTGTTTCCTAAGCAATTTTGTGACGTCATTAAGCAAATCATTCACTCAATTCGTACCATCAAGTGTTTTTTAAGAGCATTATTGTTTTACGTAGGATTTACGTCAAATTTAGCAATCATAAAAAAGTTACTTTCTTGCGACGGATCAACGACGGATTGACTTTCTAAACAAAGAAATAGGAAATTGTGAGGTTTTTTATGAGAATATTCTACTGATTAAACTAAGTTATTGAGATATAACTTTATGAAAGTGAGTTATTGAATTTTCCAGAAGGTATTAAATTGAAAAATTAGGCACCCCTGGGTGGCGGGGAGTATGCTTGGAGTATTACTCAATTGACTCAAATCAGAAATGAGGAGCCTTCAGGTACCTAATTTAATGCTAATTTCGAAAAATCCACGGACGTTTGGGTCGCAAGGTGCTTGAATGGCGGCCTCACACTGGAAAGCGCCCCACTAGGTGGACAGATGATCTCAAGTGTGTAGCTGGGAGCCGCTGGAAGCAAGCTGCACAAGACCGTGCCCTGTGGAGATCCATGCAGGAGACAGCAGTCCAGCAGTGGACGTTTCTCGGATGAGACGACGACGATGAATACGAAAGGTTTGCGATGACTGCAATCTCACCTGATGATAAGCGATGATGCAGTCTAAGATAGTAGGGGTACAACAGTTATTAGTAACTAGCTCATGCCCCCGACTTCGCCCGCGTGGATGAGGGTTTTTTGGTTCTCGCAGGAACTCTTTTATTTTCCAGGATAAAAAGTAGCCTTTGTGTTATTCCAGACTTTAATCTATCTCTGTTTCAAATTTCATCAACATCCGTACAGTCGTTCTGGCGCGATTGAGTAACAAACATCCAGCCATCCATCCATCTAAACTTTCACATTTATAATATTAGTATAGAAGTATTGAAGAATTAAAATAATTCAAATGGCAAAGTAATGTATGTAAAAATATATATATTCATCATATAACAGTTACCTTTAAATTCACAATAATTAATTCAGTCATATTTGACAAAACATAAACTGATTTAAAATATAATTTAAAATTTCAGGTGACCTAAGGATATCCATTGGGAAAAAACAATGATTCCAATATTGGATGCAGCACTAGACTGGCCTGAGGCATATTATACGAATTTGCATGTTTGCACTCGAAATATGCTCTTAGTAGAATGCCCTTATTCAACAAATCAGGGCAAGAAGGCAGTATTTATTGTTCTGGAAATAAACATAATACTCAATTCAATTTCATAACAAACATTTAGTTATTATAGATTGTTTATTTCATATCAAACTTGTGTCCATATAAATAAAACTAAGAAAATCAAAAAAGCTTATTATTTCTTATCATTGTTAGTACTGTTGAAGATTAAGTAAATGATAAACGCACTTGGGTTTCACTTGCTCCAGCTATGCTTAGTTTTGCAGTTACTAAATTAAAATTTATTATGTTTTCAAAAGAGCAATCGCCGAGTTTCTTGCTGGCTCTTCTTAGAAGAAATAGCATAACAAGCCAGTGTTAGATTCAATCAAAGATTCAAAAGCACTTGCAAAAGTTTATCTTAATAAAAACGTTTGTATTTTGAACATTATTTATTATTGTTTATTTTTCTTCGACATCTGCTGCAAAACAACACAAACCACTTGAAATGCATTGCTGCATCACAAATACTGTTCGATCATCACGCGTAGCGCCACAATTTTACCAGTATTTTTTATTTTATCCAAGAAAGCAAGAAACGCACATTAATTATACTTACTCGAGGCCCGACATATTATTCATAAAAGTTATAAAATAATAAAATTCCAATTATTATATTTTATTTACGTGCCTTGCTTGACAATTGACATTTAAAACAACCGTTTCGTTTTACACAACGTTAAGGAAACATAGAGTAAACAAACAATTATTATTTGGTTTCAAATTATTATACAATATTAATAAACCTTTTGTTAATTATTGCTCTTTATAAAGGTAAATAATAACTTTATAAAGTTATAATATTTAATAAAAAATGTATCAACACTGTTATTTTATGCATGAAATGAACCGTGATGCAGACGAGATAGCGCTAAAAAAAATTATATAGCTACATCTCGCTTACTCTGAAAGCAAGAAATAGACAATGTTAGCGTATCATTCGTTCTGTCCATCATGTAGGCAAGAGTAGAAACATAAAACTTTTGTGCGGTTATGGTAGCTTTCTCAGTAAGATTACTTACACATTGAAACAAGATGTTCTTGTATCATAATGGTTTTCTAAATGTTGATAGTAACCACCCTGTTCATATAAAACTTTTGATATAACTAGTTTCTACCCTTCTTAGGGTATCATTATCATTCTGGTTAGGGTTTGCTATAGTTACCAGGCACTTCCATGTAAGACTGCCTCATTATTTATGTCTGAGTAAATAAAACCTTTTTTTACCATTGGATCTGGATTTGGATCGCGCTTGCCTAGAAGATGCCTATTCACTCTTGATTTGAAAGCTCCGAGGATTTTGGGAGGATCGAGATGGGATAGTAGTATATATATATAGTAGTATATATATATAGTAGTATATATATATAGTAGTATATATTATATAGATAGTATAGATAGTACCAAGAGTTGAGGAATTTGACACGTGTGAACGTGTGTTTGTTTACTAAATTGTGCAATATTTCGGAATAAAAAATGACAAAAAAGGTTCGAGAGTATTATTTCTACAAAATGGTGATTTTGAAAATCGGTTAATAATTGTGTATGTGGTTATTAATTGTGTCCCTTGAGATTTTGAACTGTAGAAAATCGGGTATTTCCGTATATAAAAAGCGATGTAGCTTGGTAATGGTGTTAAAAGATGCGGATGCAGGCGAGAAGTGCTTTTTCGTAAATTTTTGTACCCATTTTCAATGTTCCGATTTTTGCGGGGACTGCGAAATCTGTGTTTTTTTTTGTCAGCAGTGTATTTTCTAAAGGTCTAGTCCCACTTGAGATGCACGGAGCGGTGCGGTAAATATTATTTGTTCGAGTATGTACGTCAGTGCATCTATGTGCCGTGTAGCTTAAGTGAACCCAGCTCCATACAACCTGCCGAGCGCGCGCTTTAGACCTTAAATCCAAGCGAACCAAGTAGCTGGGAACTAGGGAAACTAAAAAAGTATGATATAAAAACCTGACTGACCGTTTCTTAAGTCTCACCCAGTATGTATTCGATCATCAATATGAGAATTTATTTTACACCGGGGCGATCGTAAACTGTGCTTGAATTTCACGAACGTGTTACGTGACGGACGCGACCTCCCGGGATAACGCTTGTCCTACCTTTATCGATCCCAGGATGTTATGAAGCTATGATTTATCATTTTATGTGTAAGCAATATTTGTAAGGTATCCTGTAGGTTCATGAAGCGTTTCTTATATCTTTTCCTAAAACGAACTGGCTTGTTGTGAACTCATCTGTTGGTAAATAGCGGTGTGGTTTGAAAATAACGAACTCAATTTAGAATTTACGGGCTCTGTCAAACAAAGAATGTGAACTTAGTTTACTAATGCCATCTAGTCTGAAAAGCGGGAAAGCGCTATGGCGGGGACAAGGACAGGCTAATACAGGTGAGAGGCACGACCTACAAGTCGGACGCCCAACTTTTTTCTATGAAAGGGCCCATCTAGTACCTACATGTATATCGATGTTAGAAAATGAAAATATTTATTTCAGCTTAACTGTAAAGTTATTACATACATAGGAAGGTATTAAAGTACGCACTGAGAGAAAGAGGACATAAAACGATTATCTACTCGCCGTCAAAATAATACCCAAGCATCCTATAGTAGGTATGCTTTATGCTCCAGCTACATATTACCCTATTTATTATTTTAAGTAACGTCGAGACAA
The DNA here is from genome assembly GCA_964035005.1 of Erebia palarica. Taxonomy (NCBI): domain Eukaryota; kingdom Metazoa; phylum Arthropoda; class Insecta; order Lepidoptera; family Nymphalidae; genus Erebia; species Erebia palarica. The sequence goes on from OZ035989.1 coordinate 20,295,027, forward strand.
GACAAGGCGTTAAGCCGATGGATTACGTCGCTGGCCCCCAAGAGGTGCAATACGTTGAAATTTAAATTTTAACCGGGGTCTTGGGAAATTTGACTTTATATCATCTAAAATAATGTTGAATATATTCTTAATATAATATACTTTTTTATTTGACATTAATTTAAATTGACAATGACATTGTAACGTATGGACACGATAATAATATTTAGTATATTTTCATTTTTAATGATATTTGTATCTATCTAAAAATATTGTGTTACGTAACTTGACATTTGATTGCCATTTGACAATCACGCTAAAACGGCTCAACGAAACTGGATGAGATTTGGCACAGAAATACATAGTTTTGTCTGGCATAGCACATAGGATAGATTTTATCCCGGAAAGTTAAAGAGTTCCCGCGGGAACCAAAAACCTCATAATACGCGAGGGAAGTCGCGGGCATCAGCTAGTTTGATATAAACAACACAAGAGCTGTTTAGGATTTGAAAGAAATCCTTATAGCCTTGTTTACGATACCGAGTGGAGCCTACTGTGCCGATCACTGTCAATATTTATTTCAATAAACGCTGTTTATATTCTCTTATCATATCACGATACATTACCGATCCATTAAGCAAACAGTGAGGGAAAAATAGGGGGTTAGACGCCACAGATTTGTTTCTCACATAAGCGGATCGCATATCGATCGCGTCGTATGCACCAAAAGCAACGTAAAGTAATACGCTTATTGACTAACTTTTTATAATTTTTTGATACTTTTATGTAATAGTCAGACTGGAGGGATGCAAAGGCACCTTACTTACAGGACACAACCTTCAGTAATAAAGTAGACGAACAAGAAGAGACGTAAGAAGCGTACCTACTGTTGTGAAATATTTGTGATTTTTAGGATAACTGTCGCTGTACCTCACTTCTGTCGAAAATTTCACGACGTGCGAGTTTTTTATCTCAATTACTACATCAATACTAATATAATAAATAAATGCCAATAAATAAGTGTCTGTCTGTCTGCTACGCTTTAACGGCTCATATTTTCAACCGATTTTGATGAAATTTGGTACAGGGATAGATTGCACCCCAGGGGAGGATATAGGCTTCTCTTAATCCCGGAAAATTAAAGAGTTCCCGTGGGAATTTAAAAACTTAATCCACGCGGACGAAGTCGTGGGCATCATTTAATCTAAAATATGCCGACCCAAGCGAGTTTTCTTCGAAGTGTTTCACTTACCTGTGGGTAATTATCACAAAAAAAATGTTTATGATAATAATAATGATAAAATAATTATAATTTTACTATTGATATCCATACTATTATTATAAATGCGAAAGTATGTCTGTCTGTCTGCTACGCTTTCACGGCCCAACTACTCAACCAATTTTGATGAAATCAGGTACAGAGATAGGTTACATCCTGGCTACTTTTGATCCCGGATTTGATGAGTTCCCGCGGGAAACATAAAATATCAATCCACGCGCACGAAGCATCATCTAGTGTTAAATAACACTTCGCACGGTGCGTAAAGGCTGTGTCTAGTGTGCGATCTCTTTTATTCACCTCAATGCTGTCTCTACCGGATCCACGTTTCTGAAATGAGCACTGTGTTTGACGTTCAAACACCGCCCTATTTACGAGTATAGAAAAGTGCGACTGCGGATGTGAAGTGCATTTGCGGATTTGCGGATTTGAAAGCATCAAACAACTTGTAAGGTACTATACTTATACATTTCACAAGTTGACCTGCTAACTGGTGGTCTTCATGGGTGAACGTATTTATTTCATGGTGGAAAATATCTCATAAAATCAACGGCGTGCACAGTATTCGGAGCCAGGGCAGGCATTGATTACCTTGGTTTAGATATCTATTCAGGGCAGGGCATGGTGAAAAATAAGCGTTCAGCTTTTTTAACTAGTGTGAAGAATGAACACTATTAACAGTATTATTACGATGCTAAGTTGTCATTCATAAATAATTTTACATTACGGTTCATGTTCAATTTAAATTTCTTACAATGAATTGTTAGTTTTAGAATTTATTTTGATTATTGCTTAGTAATATAATCATCAATCTGATCTTTTCAATATGTGAACTGTAATCATGACAGCCAATCACAATAATTCAGGAAAATGTCAGTGGATCGGTAACAAAAAAATAATATAAAAGTAAGCGAAAACGGCGTCAGCAGTTCAGTCAGTATTAAAATTTTGAAGAGTTATTACGAGTGGATAAAGTGTACATTATTATTGATTGTTTTGGTGGAGGTTAAGAGTGGATTACAACATTTTGCTGAGTTATGTATATTATATCAAAATCATAATTACTTTTTTTTTGAGGAGGATAAGTTAGGTTATCATTATCAATTTCTAAATGACAGATCTCGTAGTAATTTTTTTTAAACCAATATAATTGTAAAAACAACTTCATTCATGGTTTTTATATAATATTTTAGTATCATTGATTGTTCAATAACTATAGAAGAGCAACTATACCAGTTTCTTGCAGTTTCTTTTGGATAGAATGCCTTTCCGAAACTGTGGTAGATTCATGTAATGATGAATAGTTTTAACATTGAGATATTATTGAGATATTATTGAAATATATATATATATATATATATATATTTAAATATTAGGCTATCACCGCTCAATATATATATATAAAAAAGCGAATGATCACTGATTCATCACGATATCTCGGGAACTATAAAGCATACAGACTTGAAATGGGGTTGGAAGCTTGCATATTGTTTTTATTATTTTTAGTAAAATATTTTTGTCAATCCGTTTTCAATTCACGAATCTATTGTAACGAAATTTGGTACAGAGTTATCTTGACAATTATCAAAGGTGAATTGAATCCATGCAAACGAATCCGCTGGCATCATCTAGTTGATCTATAAAGCAAAGAATACAAAGCATATGAGTATCAGAACACTTTTATGTCTCGCATAAACCTAGCGCGTTTCTGAAATGAGCACTGTATTTGGCTCAAACATCGCGCCATTGACGACTAAAAGGAAACTGTGACAGCGAACGTGGAGTGCTTTTGCGGAATTGAAAGCTTCAAACAACTTTAACGTCTTTTGTCACCCGACTTTGAGGCCGAACGGGTAGTGAGATTTTTTTCAAAACTTAAATTCATCAAAATTGGTAGCTACACAGTACACCTTGTGAACGTCATGTTCACAAAGTATAAGACGTGATGGTGATAATTAACCACGGTATCTTTTAATTCCGAGTCTTAAAACTACGAGGGTTCCAAACGTGCCCTGGTCTAAGAAGAGCCTCGAGTCGATTGATTGTTTTACTTAATGTTAAAAAATAGGAGTTCCAACTTCCAAGTAGCTCTCTTAATAGGTAGCTTGAAATGAGAAAAGCCATGTTGTAAGCAAGATGTCACAAGTTCGAATCCCACTCACGAAATACACAAATTTGTTTATTTTTTATTTTTTATGGAATAGCTTAAGTATAGACTGTGTAGCTCCTAGAGTTAATTATCATAGACAAAACCCACGGGTGGCTGGAATGACCGCATATACAAAATTTTGTCGTTACCGGGTCAAAACTATATAATATACGACCTCCTTCTTGCAGTGGTAAGCATCAATCAATTAATCAATCGTCGTGGTTTTATAAGTGGGAGATCCCGGGTTCCGTCCCCAGCAAGGTCAGGGTCTGGTCTGGTTGAACGCTTCAGCCGTTCCCACATAAGCGGCAAAGATGTACGCTACACGATTGAGCATTCCGGTACGAAACATATTATGGATATCCCTACCAGGACAGCCCGCTAACATCTTAGACTGCATAATACTTTACCAGCTGGTGAGATTGCAGTCAAGGGCTAGCTTTGTTGTGAAATAAAAATAAAAAACCTTACTTTATCTAGTCAGTAATCCATTTTTTTTTTTTTGGAATTCGCAGCATTTGTTAACTATGCAGATGTGAAATATAAATCGGTAGAAATACCTGTAAGTGTGAAGGTTTATTAAAAGCAATTGTGCAAATATTTCATAACTCTATAATTAGATTCATTACACCGGTAGAACAGGTGTTAATTAAAAATTCCATAGTTGATTATTTATTCGCTACCGGTGCATTCCAATTCCTATGCCCCATTTATACGATGGAAAGCACTCGGTGAGTGTATTCGTCGAGTTGTATAAATCTACCGGATATTTATGTAATATTTGCCATCTCAGGCGCACTTGTCGCTTTTAAGTTGTCACTTCATAAGAATAAAAAATGATCATAATCTTGGGCTGCAATCACACTGGCAAGTTTTACTTACGTAAGTCGCTCGCATAAGAACGAAATGTAACCAGTCTGGTAATTCGCGTAACTTTGCAAATGTTTGAGTAAGTTACAATACGTAATCTCATTACGTAAAATCTTAGGTATATTTGCAGCCATAGGCATAGATCCTGAACGGACTTGAATACCAATGATTTTGAAACACTAAAGCAACCTTACTTAAACCGTGTAGGTATAATAGTGGGCTTAGGCCCTACGACCCTACACTGTTGTATTCCTACATCAAGCTAAATATTTACGCTTAGTTAGAAGGGAAAAGGTAGTATTAGTCATATCAATATTTTTTGAATATTCATATAAAGCAATTTGTCTGTTGGCTGGTACTCGCCGAACAATGTGAGCCAATGTGTACTGGAGGCGTTAGCTTTATCATTCGTGAAATACGAAGCGACGATAAAACGGTAGGCAGCTTTGATGAATTCATTTCTCACTTCAATTATAAAATGGGTTTGCTGTTCTAGTGGCCGATTTTGAAAGAGATTAAGCCACGTAAAGTCATTGAGTTAGATACAATATATACAAAAGATCATAGAATATTTGTTTTAGCCTTCTATAAAAAAACTGCTACTCTACTATGCAGAGTTATGTAGCTCATTGAATCCAAACTTGAATAATTTGAACTAGACATAAATCTAGTCTAAAACCCCTATTCACGCCATTTGCTGCTTTATTAGACATTTATATCGAAAAATCCTTGCTTAATCTACAAAATTGTTTATAGCGAAATAATATTACTGCCAAGCCAGTGTCGGGTGATTAAAATGACTAATGTGCGGAGCCAGGCCCCTTAGAAGTAATTTTTGAAGTCCCGAATAATACCTTAGGGCTATAACTTGTACGCATTCGTGACTCAAGCAATTATTTATTGTTATACCTATTCATACGTTGCTAAAGTAATTTGGGACATAGGGAAAGTTTCTAGTCAATTACATGTGTAGATGAATTTAAATAACTATACCAACAAGTGATTTGCGATGTTCCATAAGAATGGACATACCATTATATGGTTCAAGATTTGAGTTGCATGGAAGCATCTGGCTTCGCATCCAGCACCCCCAAGTGAGTGTAATACTTGTTGCGTAACGTATGTGTTTTGTATTGTTTACAAATTGTAACATTTTTATTTTTATGAAAAAGCAACTTTTGAGTTTCTTACCGGCTCTTCTCAGTAAAATCAGCCTTCGAACCAGCGCAATGGTAGAGTCTTGAGTCTTGACTTATCATGAATGACACAAGTTGTCCTACGTGAAATAAATAATACAATACAATACAATACAATACAATACAATATCCTTTATTTGCATGAATACAGGTACAGTGGGTGATACTTATATTCTATTATGATCCAATGTAATCAGCCATTTCTGGCATGCAAATGTTAAATTTTACAACAGTCAGTAAGTTAAGATTGAATAATTCGTACATGACAATATAATTTTTCAAGAATACAATTATAAAACACAGACGCAAATAGTAGGTATTTCAATTCAAATAATTTTCGTACAATATAATTATATTTGATTAATAAAATGTCCAAATTAAATCAAAATGTCAATATTAAAATTATAGCATCTTTTTACTCTGTCATGTCATAAATCATTTATCATTACAAATAATAATTAAAATATATTCGGATTTAATTTTTTGGCTACAGTATAGCCATACCTACCTACCGATGCTAAGAAAATAAGTAGCTTGCATAATATAATGAATCTCTGGAAAACCAAAGATTACAATGTAATTAATAAAATGGAAGATCACTTAACGTGAAATTAGGGCAAACATTTTAAAAAAATTACATTGAAGCGTTTTACCTCATATTACTCATGTTACCAATAAACAGAGATGAGTTTGAGTCATATTGTTTCGCATCTAACTTGTATCAGCTTCTTAAGCAATATTCTTGCATTAAAAAGAATATGCCACGTGTAATACAAAACTACATTTGTATCGAGGTGACTGCTCAAGCGTTCGCACTATAAGCACAGTGCGAACGCTTGAAAGGAAAAGGTTCTTGGAAAAAGTAAGTACATATTTTCAATATAGCATATCTACCTCTAATTCTGCTTGTGATAAAATTTACTGATTTGGAAATTATTAAGCTTAAGAAGATATAAGTAGGAGTAATTCAGTGATATTTTATTATATGATATATTTTAACAAGCCACAATATAAAGTACTAGATGATTCCCGCGACGTCATTCGCATGGACGCGATTTAATTTTATTATACTTACTTTTACCAAATCGTCTGAGACGTATTTTTGGCAATAGCTCCGAGGATTTTGGGAGGATCGGGATGGGAATAGTACCCAGAGTTGACGTATTTATCGAGATACGTGTGAGCGTTTGAATTTTGTTAATTGGCTGGTATCTTATTTTGGAATTTTGAAAAAAGTTAAAATGTCGGATTTTATGGGGGACTTTGTTCACTAAATTGTAAATATTTCGGGAAAAACACCGACTTAAGAAAAAATTAAAAAAGGTCCCAGGGTATTAGTTTAGCTACAAAATGGCGAAATTTTTTTGAAAATCGGTTATTAAATGTGACCTGTGGGTGATCCCTTTAGATTTGGAATCGCAGAAAAACAGGTATTTCCGTATATAAAAAGCGATATAGCTTCTATGATTATTGACCGATCGCCATGGTAATGGTGTTAAAAGACGCGGATGCAGACGAGAAGTGCAGTCAAGTTAGAATTTTGAAAATCAGTTTTTTTTTTTTTTTAATTTTGTAGAAGATATATATTCCAAAGTTTTTTTTGGAAATTTTTGTATTCATTTTCAATGCTCTGATACTTGCGGGGACTGCGAAATCTGTGAATTTTTTGATTACCGCGGGAATTCTTTAATTTTCGGGAAAATTTTTGATGAACCCGTAACCTTTAAATATGGCGCTAATGAAAGTTGGTCGAAGAAGGCGTTGATTCACCATTTTTACCCTGAAGCAATACTTGTAAATTAACAGACGTTAAATTTCTCACGTTTAACGAACGTAAGTTACGATTACCAATGGTTCGAATCTACCGGCCTTTAGTCTCTCTTACGTAGGTACTTTACAGTAATGAACGTAAACGGATTGTAAGACAACCTTCAGATCGCTGAACAGTTAATCGTGAAGGAAGGTGGCGGAAAATCGGTGGATGGGGAAGGCGCAAGACTGTGGTAGCATGCACTCGAAATAGCCTACCTCCAGCAGTGGAGGAAGTATACTGGCTCACTTGATGGATTTGTTTAAAAACTAGACTAATGTTAGGATGTCAATCTACGTCTCAGGAAGCAATAAAATGTATGTAAATATTGCGTGTAAAGGCAACAAGAATGCATGCAATGCATTCTTACTACTAAGTGGATGTGCGATACTGAATACCGACCGCATGGCAAGAGGAAAATTCCTAGTGAACTCAATACTGCTTATAGATGGGGAGCTGATGGAAAAATAAGACCGCCTGTAATCCATAAATGCGAAAGTGTGTCGATCTGCCAGATACGCTTTCGTGGCTCAAGTACTCAACCGATATTGATGAAAGTAGGCACATAGATAGCTTACATCCCGAAAAATTGAAGAGTTCCCGGGGGAATTAAAAAACTTCGACCAAAGCAAATGAAGTCGCGGGCATCATCTAGTTTTTTAAATAAAAGCTTAAACAACCCATCGCCGGCTCGTTACTGTTACTGAGTGCGATTCACCTCTCAGAATTAGGGTTTTGGCCAATGTCGACCACACTGGACAAGGTTACACATCTTTGTAAATATTTTTAAGGATTTTTTGCGTACAAGCTTCCTCGCGATGTTTTCTTTCACTGTAAAAGACAGTTATTTGTATTTGCTTATAAGAAAAAAAAAATCTGTCCTGAAATAATAATATTTTTTTAAAATTACATTCATGGGAATCGAACTCCCGACCAACCAAATAGACGGCTACCTAATCTACAAGGCTATCACCGCACCCTCGCCTTTTAAATTGTTCAAATTTGTATTATTATGTTCGCAAACTAGGATTAAATGAAATAAAATTTTAAGAATAAAAATTTAATAAGTTTTCAATTTTATTTTTGTAATAGAATAGTTAGAAGGTAACGTTACATATTTTTTAACGGCATATATTTTTTGTAAATATAAATACTTATTATAAATTTTCTTTAGTTTCTACGTGTTTTTTTTTAAATATTTTAATTATTGTAAATATTCACAGAATCTATACATAAAAAAAAGAAACTGTACTGTTCTGTTCTTGTTTATAAAGTTGCTTTTTGAAAGCCTTTCGTAAATATTCCACGAGCTCTTTGATCTCTACTGTGTGTTTTCGAAAGCAATACAAGTGACGGCTTTCAAGACCAAGCTCCTATTGCAGTGGAAAAATTTTAAAGTCGTATAAAATACAGGTTCAAGGATCTTTGATCTCATTAGAGACGTTTTGGCTGTTTGTGTAAAATTTTACACCCACATTAAATGCTCATTTAATCATGATGTTTTAATGGTAATTTCAAAGACTTCGACTTTATTGCTGCTTAAGTGATTATATTCAAATTAAAAAAAAACTTTATTACTTGGCCGATGATAGCCTAGTGGTGTAGACTTGCAGGCTTTTATTCGGATAGTCGAGGGTTCAATCCTCGGGCAGTTCTCAAGTATTCAGCAATTTGAAATCAGTTGCTTTCCACCACTGAAAACATCGTTATGAAACCTGTATGCCTTAAAGTTTTTCAAAATATTCTCAAAGGTACAGGAGTCATGCCAATTCGCAAGTAGCCAGCGTAGTAGACTATGGCCAAACTATTCATTATTGTGAGAGGAGACTCGTGTTCAGTAGCGAGTCTACGCTGGGTTGAAACAAATATGACTCTAGACCTTCGAGCACTTAACGACCTCCTTGGCTGGGAGGCTGCGGATTCTATTCCCGGCAGGGTCAATTTGGGAATTTATAATTTCTGAATTCTCTCTGGTCTGGTCTGGTTCGAAGATTTTGTCGTAGCTTGTTACTACTATACAGGAAAAGCCATACCGCCAAGCGATTTTGTTCCAATATGATTCCGCGTAGAAACCGATTAGGGCAACAGGATTAACATAGCAGCCGCACAGGCAGACAGCCTAACAGGTTAGCCCGCTACCATCTTAGACTGCATTATCACTTACCATCAGTCAAGCTCGAAGTCATGGGCCAACTTGTAGTAGAATATTTAAAAGTAAATAATAACCAGCTTAACGTCTGGAGCTTTAGCTCAAAGCAGTAGACATTAAACTACCTACCTGCAGCAGACAATGGGTATTTCATGACGCTACACTTTCACTACGACGCATACGAAGCGATTTTTTATCCTCGTTTCCAGCTTCCGTTTTATCCTGCACTTTCATTTCATTTATTAATTGATTTCATGTCAAATGGTCATAATTTAATTGCTATGTAATATGTACTCAGTTAAACATAAAGAAGCAACTCCTCAATAAATCGATGTAGGTTGTATACTCATCGATTTGTATCGTCTACTCATACTCATCGATCGTAGATCATTTAATACCTACGAACCAAAAGCCACATTATTTCAACTAAAACTAAAACTTTTATTTATGCTTATATTTTATTCAAGAGTGAGTAGACGCCATCCTTTGCTAGTTAGTTTGATTACAGCCAAACGCTAGGCTATAAATTTTATTTAAAAAAATAAACTTTGGATATTATTAATGTAATTTTTTCTTCAAAAACGATGTTTCCAATGTGAGAAAAAGAAACAGTAAAAAAGAAGGGGGCGCGTTTGGAACCCTCGTAGCTTTAGTTTTAAGATACCGTAACTGATTATCACCAATCACCATCATGTTTTATTATGTATTTAGACGTCAATAAGTGTACAGTGTACCTAATCTGAATTAATGAATATTGATTGATTGATTGATAACCATCGATTTTGTTCAAGACTGAAAACCCGGCTGAGTTTTTTGTGGGCTCTTCTCTAACCAGGGCGAGTTTGGAACCCTCGTAGCTTTAGTTTTAAGATACCGTCACTAATTATCACCATCATATTTTATAAGTAAGTAACGTGACGTCAATATGTGTACCTACAGTGTACCTTAATTGAATAAAGGAATATTTGATTGACTTGTTTTCAGGATTGTAAAATAATCCAGAAATAAAGGCTGTTTGTAGTAACCAATCCAATACACTTTATATTGAGTACAGCACACGACTGCTTCGATATTGTCTCAGTGCCTGTATTTTATTTGTTGTTTCAGTTACTTCGTGATTCAATCGTGAAACGAATGTTAGCTGACGTGGTATAGCTTTTACGAGAAGCAATTATTTATTGCGATTTGACCTCTCTGTGTAACAGGGGTGCCTTTTGATTTTGTAGTCTAACCTAATATTATAAAGAGGAAAGATTTGTTTGCTTGTTTGTAATGGATAAACTCAAAAACTACTCAACTGACTTTAAAATTTCTTTCACCTATATACAGCTACATAATCAGCGATTAACATATTATGCTATATTTTATTTTCAAAGAGGAATGATTTGATTGTCTTTCATACTCAACTCAATCTCAACAAATTGCCAGGCAATTAGAGGGTCTCCTATCAGAATGAGAAGGATTTAGACCATAATCGACCACTCTTGGCAAGTATGAATTCTATGGAGAGGGCTACGTAAGGCGTTATCTTAGGGATAGGATACGCAAGAGAACTGGGGTCACTGACATAACCCTAAGATATTAAAATCCTGCTAAAGCCAAAAAGTCCTTAAGTGGAGATCGCATATGAGTAAGCGTAGCGTAAGGCGGTTTCAGTTGTAATGGACTTACGTATAAAAGGTTTGGCGGAAACCAGCTGGATGAGAAACTCGAGATTAGGGTATGGAAGTGGTCTGGATTATTTAAAGCCTAGATTTAAAAGTGGCTACTATGGTGATGGTGAAGCATTGATATTGCATACATATTTTAAGTTGCTTTAGTGTCACGATTAAAGAGTTGATACCAATTTTATCGAAGTCACGCTTGATGCTTTGTACTATCGATAAGCCCTATAAATAACCTTCGCAAAGTCAACACGCTCGTAATCGACTGCGATTCATCACTTTATGACGTATCCAAATATTAGCTTTTTATTAAACGGGTTCTAGCAAATATGGACACAACAGACAAATTCAACCTTTGTGCTTGGGTCACCTCGGCTTACATCTGCTAGACGAGTCGTTTTTACACGATTTACCCCTGACGCTGACGAATTGACGACCTCTCGTTTTGCCGCAGTGTTGAGTACTGTTGTCTTAATTTGGGAGATCCCGGGTTCGATCCCCGGCAGAGTCTATTTGGGAATTTATAATTTCTGAATTTTCTCTGGTCTGGCCTGGTCTGGCTAGTTACCGGCAAAGACGTGCCGCCAAGCGATTAAGCGTTCCGGTACGATGCCGTGTAGAATAGAGGTATGAGTTTAAAATACGTAGAAACCAATCAGAGTTATGGGTTTACATAATTGCTATAGCCCGCTGTCATCTTAGACTGCATCATCACATTAACATCAGATGAAATCACAAATCGATTGACTATGGCATCGATGAATAGGTCTTGCAAAATTATAGTTAGATTCCCTTGATCATTTTCTCATTATAATGATCATTTAAGATTTACGAGGTTTCAAAGGTTCATTTTTAGTGTATTCCTTTGTTTCGCACTACAGACAAAACGGCTGAATCGATTTTGATAATACTAGCACCACTAGATTTATCTTAATCTTCCGAGTGTCACGGTGGAGGTTGAATTTGATAAAAACAAAATGGCGTCCACAAGAAGCCAATAATGTGAGTTAAGTCGGAAAAAATCATCTCATCTGAGAGCTTACGTGGCGTGCGCTGCCTAAATCGTTAAAGTTACACGACAACAATGTATGGTGGAAACGTTCCTCTCAAAAAGTTCTGAAAAAAAGTCCGCAATAGCATATAACTACTATCTTTTAAGGTTGACTCACAATAACTATTTTTATGATTTTCAAATTTGGTCTAAAACAGTGCTTTACTTGCGAAGGTGTTTTTACCAACATAGTATTTATCGTTAATTCCTTATCAAAATAAATGTCTTACTTATCCCAAGTACTTAATTTAGACAAAAATTGTCCTATCCTTATGAGATATCATAGAAATAAAGTTTATCATGTAACAGAAAACTTCAGGCGGATAAACGTCTTTTACAGTATCACTCGCGGGAGGCGGGTCCGCGAGGAGTGCGGTGCGGTGCAGTGGGGACTGATCACTGGGGTGCTTGTGGTAAAATAAAACGGACTACAGCCGCACGACTGACGACCATAGATAGTTAAATGTGCTGACGACATTTGCGTGCGAGCGCCCAGATTCTATGCTTGTGGAGCTTAAATTAAGAAATTTTGACGCGTTTTCTTAAATGGTTTAATAGGTACAAATTAATTTTGTTACACAATAGGTTCCTAATAAATGTTTTCTTTTATCGAGTGTAAAATTAGAGTTAGGTATAGTTATATTAATATAGTTTAGGCACCTACCTAAATAAGAGTCAATAAACAATTAATAAATCTAAATTAAGTTATCTAATAGTTTAAACAAATAAAAATTAGAATAAATACAAAAAAGAATAAATTTCATTACTGCAATAATATTATTAGAATTACCTTGCAGGTAAATAAACAACATAAATAACCAAAAATATTAAAATTCCATTAGCTAACATTAACGTGCGACTGCACCTTGATAATTTGTAATAATTACAAAATTATTTATGAGGGAAAAATATTATTATAAAACGTGAGCTGTGAGGATACTAAATTGCTATATTCTTTTGTTCATTATTTCATTGAAAGTATTATACTATGTAAATTGCTAATAATGAAATTCACGTCTTGTTACTTTTTGTTGTCCAAGCAGTCAGGTTTTTTGTTTTTTTTAATTACTTTTTTGATGAAATTTGGCTACTTTTTATCCCAGAAAATTAAGGAGTTTCCCGGGGGAATAAAAAACATAGTCGCAGAGAAAGTCGCAGGCATCATAATTATAGTTATCATATAAATCCAAAGAATATGCTTTTATACACACAGATAATCTAGTGGGTCAAGTTTTACTAGCAGTTTTATACATTGTTAACAGTATATCAGACCTAGTGTTCGAGCTGCTCTTTTGTATTCACCATAATACAACCGTATGATTTGAATCTCCATACTAATTTCAAGGCAGTATGACCAACCAGTGACATAGTATGCTCTATAAACACCACACGCGTCGCGTTTTCGTTAAACATGTATGTTTCGTTAAACATCTACGTGTGCATCTCTTTCTTAATTGTAAATCTAAATTTGGTTTAGAAAAGGACATAAAATTACGGTACTGATGGAGTTCCTTAATCAGAATCGGGAAAAGAATCGCAGTTTTAGTATAAAGGTAAATTATTAGATGCATAGTAGGATTATTATTATAACATTATAATTATTATCAATTGAGCGGTGATAGCCTCTCCTATCTGGACTGTCAGGGGTTCAATGCTCGGGTACACAGTTAACTCCGAAAAATTAGAGGTGCGCCTGACCTCTAACATTTCGGAGTTTGTGAGTTTTTAGAAAAATACGGTGAAGGAAACTTGCATGCCTAAGCTAAGGCTTCTTGTACATGAAACTGACCTAATATACTGTAGGGTGTGTGAAGTTTTCCAATCCGTACTTGGCTAGCGTGGTGCACTAAAGCCAAACCCTTCTCATTCTGAGAAGAACGTAAGCCGGCAATGGGTTGAAGTGGTGATGATAGCCGATGGTCCTCTATGTCTCGTGAAAGTACACACAGCTGTTACTAAATAAGTAAGAAGCGGCTAATAATTAGTTTAAATTAGCACAAGTTTAGTTTAGTTTAGTGTAAATACTAGTTTTAAGTCCAAGCCACTGGCTATATTTCTTATCTGTATGTAGATAAGTGAGTGATACATTATAAGTTTACCCTAAAGTGGGTCTGTATTGTGCTTATAAAAAAACTTTGTTCTCACGGGATATCAAAAATTGTACAAGCATGTTGTGGACACCAGTTGTTTTCCATATTATACTTATAAAGCAATTTTTATTTAGACCCGTATCTCTATATTTATCACCAGAATGGCACTAGCCCGGGATCCTAACAGCTACTCGTAGCTCATTCCGGGAAGTAAAAAGTAGAAATTCGTGCGAAATGGAACGTCCAGATTTTGGCACTCCGGCCATTAGCGCTTTAGAAATACGTTCGGGGCGTGCAACTCTAGTGAATTATGAAGTGGTTTTCAGAATAAAAGCAATTACATGGGCTAGAGGTGGTTCTATTTGTGTATTCCGCCGTAAATGTGGAGCGTGTTTATCTGAAATGGAATAATTTTAGTGACAATTAAAATTAACTAACGACTTTTATAATTAGTACTAGTATTTAATAAGTATCTCTTCAACATGAATATATTTACAGTAATAATTAAAATATTTACAAAAAATAACCTACTACAAAAATTCTATAAAATTTATATTTACAATATACTCCGTCTAAATCTATATTTATTAGCCATAATAGTTGTTAATTTGTTTTAGTCCGTTCTGTGTACTTAAAAATAATCACTACACTTAGCTTGATTTTATGAGATGATTTTTATTTTTAGTATTGTGTAAGTGTAAGTGATTGTTAGTAAACCTATAAAATAAGACTGAAGACTTCCACCTAAAGACGTCTGATACGTCAAGACCTCAAGATTCTACCATAAAATATTTGATCGTAATAAGATATAAATAGTACCTACGTAAATTAAAATATTAATTCAACCGAAATTTCCTGCGTGAATTAATTTAATCTCGAGAACCGATCTATTTTTAGTTCCTTTACGGCTACGAGTACATTGCTCTAAATAGGTAATATCACATAATATGACATATATTACAGAAGCAAGATAAGCAGCATCCAGCGTAGGTTCTTACTGAAAAATGCTTGAGTTGAGATTACATCAGCATCGACATCTAGTGATGTTTTTAATTTCTTAATAATTACTAGCTGATGCCCACGACTCCGTCCGCGTGGATTGAGGCATTTTAGGGGTATGAAAAATAGATAGCAGCCGATTCTCAGACCTACTGAATATTCATAAATTTCATAAAAATCGGTCAAGCCGTTTCGAAGGAGTATGGTAACTTACATTGTGACACGCGAATTTTATATATAAGATGCATGATAATATCATTTGGCAGTCACCTCGTCAATCAGTCAACATATAAGTTTGGCTATTCAGTCGGGTAACGCAGCCAGCGTTCTGGGCACATGGCCCCAATAGAATGGTTTGGATTGATATTTTTATTGTTAATTTTTAATTTAATTTAAATTTAGATTTTAATGTATTTCATAGTTTAAATTGTATAATTTATGTTTAATACTCATATTTTTAGTATACTAAATAATGAGTCCACAAGTTTGTTCTGCGATCGCGTGCGGTAACAGGTGGTAACTTTTATTTTACTTGTGATACACAGATACTCGTATTACTGTTTGAATGTGAAGCAGCTTAGAGGCTCACGGAAAGTCAATTTTTAATGAGGCAAGGTTTGCGGATAATTAAAATAATATAAATTTTAATTAGCTGCCTCACCTCGGATTCGACATTCGTATACGATTAGGTGTTGTAGCCAATTCTGTATAACGAAATCTCTAAACTTAACTAAAATGACAGCTTTAAATCTAATTTTGTCCGTTTCCGAAAGGAGAATTATTAAATGGGTAGCAATATTTTTAATGGTGTCATTTTAGTTAGAGATTGTGTACTACAGAATAAGCCCCAGTGTGAAGTCTACGAAACTACACTAGGCGAACGTGGTGATCACTATGGAAAAATCCTTCTCATTCTTAGATAAGACTCGTGCTTAGTTGTGAGCAGGGAACTAAAAATTTGTTTATTCGGATTTGTGTTCTCTTGGACAAAAATAAGTGTTTCAGAGTGAAGCTTATATCGGAAAATAACAGGGGGCCTCCAAAAGCAAGGAAAATACTGGAAACTTGCTGTGCATAAAACGGATTTGTAAAAACCATCTCGCCCATGCGATCGAGGTGAGTCCAATAATTAGTCTAGATTTCATATCGCGTAGCATCCTGCAGTTATACACCGTATTTACCTGAACTATCGAAGGTCGTAAATGCGCAAACATTTAATTTGGTTGAAATGATATTTTTTATCCTCACTTGTCATAGTGTGTTTCACTCTGAATGATTTTGTACCCTTGGTCCCATGTCGCTAAAATTTGGACCCAAAAACAACGCGTGCCCTATTAAAAAATTCAAGATAACGCCCATCTGCCGCTTATGATACAATTAGCCCTTGCTTTATTACTTAACACCAATTGTCGTGTCAAATGCTTTTAACCGCTCGCTGACACATCGCGGCCAAGGGATCACCTGCACGATTCATTAAAAGGTCAGGAGCCTATTTGCCTCTTACATAGTCTAATGACTAGTTATTTATTGTAGTAGCCGCTCGAGTTACGTACTTTGAAAGAATAAATAAAATTAATTGGAGTATTCAATATCGTTTCTACCAGGGGGGCTACTACTTATTTCTTAGTTATGGTTTAGTTACATTTAAAATCACAAAATATAGTTTAAAAAAAGCGAAGCCCGCTTCGAAATTTTTTTAAACATCTGAATAGAAATGAAGTTTGAGTTTGCTTCCAATTGTTTATTGTTAGACATTAATTTAGTCTTAAGATAGATTGTATACTGTGTTAATATATCAAACAATAATGGAAACAATACAGCTTTTATTTATTTATTTAAGGTACAACTCTATTGATCAGACTAAATTGTTCATAATTGTTCGAGCCGCGTTGTTAATTCGCAGTAACCTCGACACAGTCGGTACCGAGTACCTAATTGATGTCTTAACTACACTTGCAGTAGTTACTAGGTGCCTATCAGAAGATACTGTGCCATACCTTCACCCCTTGTTCATCTTTACAAAGATGGTGGCTAACAATTTAACTGAACGCCTGCTGCAAATGCATGGACTTGAATGTGGGCAGCATTACAAAAAGAAATATGAGAACCTTCATATCATAATGCAGGGAAAAGAAGAGATCTTGTGCCGCTTACTTGCAACGGCTTCCAGCTACTTGCTCAAGAACATCCTAGTGAGGGGTCATCCGACGCTGCGTTTTCCGGTGAGAGGCCGCAATTCAAGGACCTTGGGACCCCATCGTCCATCGGTTCTTCAATATTTATGTTCCCCGCCAATTACCAAAGCAGCTTCGGATTTCTTCGAGCTGCGTCGATGATCCTGGTTCTACGGAAATGCTCATTTTTGATTTGATCACGTAGAGATACTCTAAACATATCCCTCTCCATCCTTAGGCTACGATTACACTTGGAAATTTTACTCACGTAAGTCGCGTGTATGAGTAACTCACGAAAGGTAAACAGTCTTGTAAGTCGCTTATGCATATATTATTATGTAAGTTACTTACGCGATCTACTTACGTAAATGTATTGTATTGTGTGATCCTGACCTTACCCTTGTAATGATCTGTAATTGTCTCAGAATTAGGGTTCGGACTTGCACTTAACGTACAATAGTATCTTGCAACAATGGAATATAATTTATTGTTCACAATTAATTCGAACTTCCTGTTAATGATTCGCACAGTTACCAAGAAGTAGACGATGCATACTAATTGCAGCTTTTAGTTAGAGGCCACAGCGCTATGTATAGAATCGTTCGCTTTAATAAATCCAATATTCGATCGACAGCCCAGAATTTCGGCTATAATTTCAGTTTGGACGTCAGTCCAGCAGAAAACTGAAAATGTGTAGGGAAGCATGACTGCTTCCCTAAACATTTTCAGTTTTATGCTTCGGTACTTAATTTTATGACCTACGAATAATTTTATTTGCAATAAGGTTGGCCAATCAATCCACACTAATATCTGTATTAAGTATTCTGTGCTAATAATATTGAATATGAATGCGAAAGTATGACTGTTACGCTTTCACTACCAACCTGTTCAGCCGATTATGAAGTAATTTGGTATACAGAGGTAGGTCACAGGGAAGTACATAGAGTACGTTTTATCCCAGAAAATATCAGATTTCCCACGGGATTTTTCAAAAATCGAATTCCATCCAGACAAAGTCGCGGGCGGGCATCAGCTAGTATTTCATAATTGTTCCAAAAAAGCCGATAGCGTTAGTAGTGTGACGATCATCCTGGCGCAGTGTTAAGCGCTGTTGTCTTAACGTGGGAGGTATAGGGTTCGATTCCCGGCAGGGTCAATTTGGGAATTTATAATTTCTGAATTTTCTCTCTGGTCTGGCCTGGTGAGAGGCTTTGGCCGTAGCTAGTTACCACCCTACCGATAAAGACGTACCACCAAATGATTTAGCATTTCGGTGCGACGCCGTGTAGAAACCGACTGGGTATAACAGCCATGCCCTTAACAGGTTAGCCCGCTACCATCTTAGACTGCATCATCACTTACCATCAGGCTTGTTTGGTGAGCGGGTGTTACGTAGCATACGAGTTCATAATAAAAATATTATAAAATGTGATGACTGTGTGCTTGCGGCTCCTGCGGTAAGCATGTCTAGATCGGCGCTCATCTGTTCATAGACATCAGTCAGTTATTGTAACATCTGTAATAATTTATAACGTTTCATGTTCTGGACAATAAACGAATTATGAATTATCAGTACTATCAGTAGACTATTTTTTTCCACGTAAGATGGTGCTAACACCTTTTATTTGTAAGCACTTGAAAAGAATAAACTTTTACAGAGCTCCATCTATTGACATCATTGTAAAGTTCTGTTAAAAAAAAGAAGCTCATTAAAAATTAAATAATTTCGCTTCCTTATCATATTTACTGAGACCTCGCGGTATCGATAAGACAGTTTTAACTATATATTGTTATAGTTAACTTTTAACATTAAACGTAAAAGAGCTAAAAAGTTATTGGAGAAACGAATAAACTTTTACAGAGCGCCATCTATTGACATCCTTGTGAAGTTCTGTTAAAAATACTGAAGCTCATTAAAAATTAAATAAATTCGTTTCCTTATAATATTTATCTAATTTTAGTATTTGTTGTTCAAGGATATAATTCAAATAATTGATCAAGTTTCAGGATCAGCCTTTCAGAAAATTGAGAGTTCTGTGGTAAACTTTGGACGTTAGAAAATCTCCACTTTGAAAGCCCCCCATTTCGTAAATTTTAGGGGAAAAATTAAAAAAAAAAAATTTTTGGTCTCTATTCCTAATTATCTTTAAAATAATATACAGCAATCCTATGTAACGCTATACAAAATATTTTACTTCGCATTCGCTTCTGTGAGAGCCCCCCTGAAATAAAGATTTTTATAACTTTTTAAGCCATATTCGGCTGGAGGCCATGGTTTACATATTATATTTAAATTTGAAGTAATAACGTTTAGTAATTCAGAAGTTATAATACTCTGACAGACGGACGGACAGGGTTGCCAACTTTTTTTGACCAAAAAAAACGTCCAACGATTTTTTTTCAAATTTTCCAATTTTTTTTAATCTTTTTTTTTATTTTTACTTTATTTTTTTTTAAACCATTTTATGGTTTGGATAGGAAAAAAATAAAGTATTTGGAAGAAAAAATTATTTTTCAAATTTTATGTTTTTATGTCAGAATGTCACCTGTCCTGTCACATTCACAACACCACATCTGACATCTAACATTTCGTTCAGTAATTATAAATCGTTTCCATGATCCGTTTTAACTTATGTGTACCGTTAAATAGATAAGTACCCATAATGAGTATTTTATTTTACGCATCACAGTAAAGGTTGAAAATAAAGTATTTTCACATACTTTATTTGTATGCAAAAGTATAAAGTATAATTACCAAAAATAAAATAGGATACGTTTAAATAAAGTATGGTTGGCAACCCTAGGACGGACAAGTGCAAATTCACTCAAGTAGACTCGCTTCGCTCGGTCAAAAACAAAAGTTGCTGAAATATGCTGGCATGAAAGACATACGAACGGACGGACGGTCGTAGTCACACCCATTTATTTTCTTTTACTACAATTTTTGTACGGAATTCTTATAACAACTCGAGTGTGGATTTTTATTATTTAAGTAGGACTAGTTTTAGTCAAAACCTTATCAGATCTAGATTAGCTATTTTCAAAGGAAATGGAAAACCCTAGCACACGCCATAACATTAATTTTGATCGTGTATTGGAAGCTAGGTTAATCTAAGTTACGGTGTAACAATAATTATAATTACCTTTCCCAAGTACCTACAGACTATTAGACTTGGTAGGTGTATTTTAGCAGTAAACGCGAAGGTCAAAAGGTTGTATGCTCCACCCGACTGAATTTCAGGAATTGCGGCCAATCTCCAACATGTATAAATCACATACCCACAAGATACAATAGTGCACAAGTGTGTGAGTAAACATAGGTGTAATATCTATTCCCGCAGTCGGTTAGCTCGAAGAAATGGCGACCTGGTTTAAAAAGAGATAATTAATAAGACTTGTGACCGACTGCTTTACGTGTTCTCCAAAACAAGGGGGTATAACATCCCAACTTCTCAACTTCGGCTTGATTCTGAGAATTTCTTCACGTAAAATATCTATAACTTTTTGGGCTTAGCCCGGGACCTTTGTATCAAAGGAATAAACATTATTTAATTATAGGAGACTTCCTTTTCACAGAAATTTGACTAAAATCCGCTCAGTATACAATATATTTAGAGAAACCCATACTAATATTATAAATGCGAAAGTGTGTCTGTCTGTCTGTCCGTCTATCTATCTATCTGCAAGTTGCAACGCTCTAACCGCCCAGCTATTCAACCAATTTTGATTAAACTCAGGTTGCATCCCAACGAAAAACTAGTCTTTATTCCCGAAAATCGAGGAGTTCCTGCGGAACAAAACAGCATCATCATATAGTAAGATATATGGAGAGATTATATGGAGATTTACTTATTTGGTTGCATTCTAAGCAATTAAATATCACTTGTATGTGAAAACCTGACACGTAAAGCATTTGGTCAACATAGTGTATTATGGCCTAAACTTTTTTCATACTGAGAGAAGACTGGTCTCTTGCTGTGAGTTGACATGATGCTAACAGCTAAAAAAATAGAGATTTTTTTGTTGAAAGTTTTAATTTTATGAATTAAATATAATGTAGAGTTGGTCCTAGAGCAAACGTAATTACAAGAATTCATTAAGACCACAGCTAAATGAAATCATATCTGCGCTCGGTGGTGTATGCAAATTAACTGTTAACTGCAACATCTCGGGATTCAGACCGGAGTAGCTTCACCTGCGAGTTATATAACGGACCGAGTTAACTAAGTTAATCCATTGTTCTGAACTGTATGAAAATTAACTCTACGGAATAAAAGCTCATTTTCATTTTCTTAGGGCTCCGTAGTAATACACGGAACTTTAACAGTTTTGTGCACCTATGGGTCTTGCATCTTAAGGTACGTACATGTCTGGTGAGCGCGCCTCGAATAGCCTCACTAGTACAGAAACTGTAGATGCGCCTCTCACGCAATCAAATCGCATCAGAGCAACGGGTTGACGTGATTTTTTTTCATGGGTCGGGAGGTGAGGAGGATCGGGAGAGTGACAGATACTTTTCATCCCGGAAAATTAAGTAGTTCATGTAGGAATGAAAAAAACTTATTTAACTTATCATCAGCTAGTCATGAATATTATGCTGCGGTTTTATCTTCATGTGGAGGGAATTCAAAATTTTAAGAACCCTGTTTCGTATTCACATAATATGGTAAATAAATAAATTGCCATTCATTTTCACGACTGAATTTCTTTTGTTTGTTGGTTGTGGTTTCAATCAAATTAGCTCTGCAGAACACGTGCAGGTATGGAAATCGATTGTTTGAACCTGACAAATGAAACTGTTTGAACTGAAATGAAATTATTTGTAAACTGAATAAGACTTGTACTTCATCGGCGACCATTCGGATTTTAAAAATCCCTGAGAATTAATGAATGCACAGGATATAACTTATTATCTCGAGTTTAATAGATGGGTTAAGAAAACAGACAGTGAGACATTTTCGCATTCATAATAATATTAGTATGAATTGCGTCAAAAAGCCTAAAAACTAGTTTTGCATAACCAGTACATAATATAGAAACATCTATTCCCATTTTAAATTTACAAAACTTTTACGAAGCATCCTGTAATGCTGTATTTCAAATTCATTTATGCAAAGTGTTTCGCCATTTTGTACAATTTTTGAGATTCAACTTTTTACAAAATACATCATTTTTATCGTGTTAGTTTTGATTGGCCTGACCTTGTTTAATTGACTGTATTTTTTGCACTGTAAATTTTATTCATGTAATTTTTAACGATAAGAAATTTTTATCAGCAAAAATATAGGCAAGGGCTCAAAGGACATGACCAGTAATTGCCCTCCGATTGGGGTCAATGCACAGGATTTCCGTTTTTACAGTAAGGTTTAAAAATTCAAAACCAAATTATTATGGTTTTATTATTCCAAATAAGGTCAGGGTTCAAATGACAAAAAAAAACAGTACGTTTATTGTTTAAATCTTGAGCGTCCGCTTTCCTCTTTAAGCACTACTCCATTTTGACGTTCCATTATATCCATGCCTAATAATAATCTTGTAACCCTACATGAATACCATTTAAGTACCTTAGTCATTATATTATGAATGATTTATTTTTGATCAATTAAATAGTAATGAAAAGGAAATGTATGTTTTGTTTATAATTATTTTTATTTTTTGACAAGTCTCAAACTAATAGATCGAACAAAGCATTTTGAAATACTGCGCTTAAAGGAACGCCCTTTCACATTGCATATGCCGCCATCTGTGGTCGAATAGTTGAACTGGAACGCTCTTTCACATTGCATATGCTGCCATCTGGGGTCGAATAGTTGAACTTGTTAATCAAAAGTAGTGAGCAATACTTAAAAATATTTTCTAGACTCACCACAATACATAGCGCCATCTAGTGTGGGAAAGCAGTTTTTGGTGAAACTTTTTTTATTTATTTTCTCAGTTTTCAGAGCCTTCAGACTCCTGAAACTTTTTTATCTGAAAACAGTGAAATATTACAATTACAATAATAAAGAAATCATTGCTGAACATTGATTTTTGACACCTAGGCAAGCTGCCATAGTTCCACCGGTCAAGTCCTTTGTCAGAATTTTAAAATGCCAAAGCGAAACTGAATAAAGTAATGCTATTTGATTTGACTACAAATTTAAAACTTTAAAAAATGTAGATTCACTTTTCGAAAAGCACTTGTTAATATTTATTTGAATACAAATCTTTGAGTGGCATCAGAGCTTATTGCTGAAACATTTTTTTAAACTTTACTCTTATTTTATTTTTGTTTCAAATAGGGTGCTTTGAAATAATCCATTACTTTGTTGTTTTTGTTGAATAAAAAAATATACACGATATTATTGCATAATATTCAATTCATCTTAAAAGCTGTCTATATGCCAATTAAATAAAAGTGATTTGTTATTAAGAAAGCCACATCACATCGGTTCTCATATTATATTCCGCTGGTGTGATAGCGCCTAATGCGATACAAAAATATCTACTTTTACGACGGCTTTTTTGATGTTCTGTAGAATAAAAACCTCAAAAAAATTGATTAAAAAAAACTTTTGTTGCTAATTGATTTTCGCACCAATATAAAATGCTATTTCTGACGACCTCCGTGGCGCAGTATTGAGCGCTGTTGTCTTAACGTGTGGAGGTCCGGGGTTCGATCCGCGGCAGGGTCAATTTGGGATAATTTCTGAAATTTCCCTGGTCTGGCCTGGTGGGAGGCTTTGGCCGTGGCTAGTTACCACCCTACCGACAAAGACGTGCCGCCAAGCGATTTAGCATGGTACGATACCGTGTAGAAACCGAATAGGGTATGGGTTTAATAAAACTGCCACGCCCTTAACAGGTTAGCCTGCTACCATCTACTGCATTATCACTTACCATCAGGTGAGATCGCGGTCAAGGGCTAACTTGTGGTGTACAAAAAAAAATCTACATAGAAAATCCAGTAAGAAACTAGTGAATAAAAGAAAAATTCACTTTCAACAAACCATATTAGTGTGAGCAACTAATCAACAATTAACATCCATAATATCCAATAAGGCGTGCATCATACGACCGGATTAGACCGGCGGGTTAGCTTAGGTCAATACAATTAACCATAATTGCCACAAGCAGGGCGTATTAAGCTCTCACTTTTGTCGTAACGTGCGCGTTATCTCGTTGTGTGTGTGGCTTGTGGAGTGTGTTGAGTGCCTTATATGAATTGTGCTTTTCGTGATAGTGTGGAGTGTGGATTAGATTTTCTGCGGTATGTAGAGAGTTTTCCGTTTCATAATTTTGTTGGTCTAATAAGACTATACCAAGTCCCACAAACTTATCTGAAACAAAGCGTCGCGATGATGAATAAAAGTTATTATCTATGAAAAATAAGTTTAGAAGAAAAACTAAACAGGCAAAAAACTAGATAGGCAAAAAAAATTGTTCCAATTTTGGCCACCGGGTCAGATAAGTTTGACGAACTATACATTATTTTTATCTGAAAGTAAGGGCGTTTTCTCTTATACATAAATCGCAAAGTCAAGTCTTTAGCTGCCAAGTCTTTAATTCTGTTTAAAAATATTTCTTCTCTTGAAGAACGAATCCTCGAGAACACTACACAACACAATTTTCGTAAGCTTTGACCTTACTCTGCCTTTCCTGTAACTTTAAAAACTGCGACAGAGCCACCCGACAGTAGTAAAATCGGATTTTGCTCACTCATTTCGCTGCCATTTAGGTCACCAGAAGACCCTTCGCTTGAAAAAAGATGTTTTCGCAACTTGGAAAATATTTTTCTTTGTGACAAAATTAATTTTAAGTACTATTAAGTACGAATAAAAACCAACCCCATATCGTGATACCCTGAGGATTTCCACTATTGAACCAGGTACTTGAACCACTCCTAGTTACCGTTACAACACCCTATCCTCAGCCATCCACTTCCCGTTACCCTCTATATGTCGTAAGTGCCTCGTTGGTCTAATAGATAGCATGTTCGACTGCGGCCGATGAGGTCCCAGGTTCGTGTCCCGCGACGAGATATAACAATTAGTGGGTTTTTCTGACAAGAAATTCTCAGTACTAGCCCGGAATTAGGAAGCTGGTGGTCCTGCGCGTGATCTCTCTCCGGTCGTGTCGCATTTTCCGTCATATTGGACTATGACAGTAAAAGAACGGAAAGTGCAACTGCGTATGCGCACACACTTGTGCCGCCGTAGTCGAAATTCGATCGGGTGGGCATTATGATTATTACTAATCAATCGTAAGTTCATCGTGCTGGACGCCTCCAAAATTAGCCTTAAATGTTACATATTACGAAAATCACACGCATGTAGAAAACTTAATAACATTTCATAGAACTTCACACGAATTTGTGAACGGATGCAATAATTTCCATTTTGCCTAAATTAAGCTTTTACGCTCAGCTACTACAGAGATGATTGACCATATTGATATAATTATTATTTGCTGACAACATTTTGCTCATGTCAATATCATATAAACCTCGACCTGAATTTACGTATTGATATTAATCAATGCTTGAACGCGTTTATAAATTTTCTATAACTCGAATGCGTTTCTAAAGCCAGTCTTATGTAAACTAAATTACATCTAAATCGGTTTATAAGCAAGTCGTTGGGTTGATTGGATTCGAGGCTTCCGAAACTCTAAAAGATCTTGGTTTTTATGGGCACAACAATATCTAAGGGTCTAGATGTTTCACGTGCCATTTTAAAGATATATTGAGTTTTATTGGTAGAGTAAGGTTTAGAATCTTAGAGACCCCGTCAGGTTGTTACATATTGTATTTTTTTCTACAGTGATAAATGAATTATGAAATTTCGTGAATTAAAACTATCACGTTTATCTAAAATTCTACATCAATGCTAATATACGTCTTATTTTTTGTATACTTGACGTTCATAAAGTGTACTGTATCCTGTACTTACCAATTTTGAAAAAACATATTTTGGCTTTGACTAAAATATAAGCTCATTAATAAAACTAATGTTTTATATTGTGTAGGTAAAGTGACAGTGAAGATTGCAATTTATAGATTAAACTAGCGGCACGCTATGATGGCCGGTTTGACGTTTGTCCGCTCATGAAGTTCCGTATTAATTGATAACGACTTTGAAGGAAATAATTGTATTACTTTATTGACGATAGTGATGTGCAGAGATTCATAAATTTTATCGAATGTAGTTTCTCATGAAGTTCCGTATTAATTGATAACGACTTTGAAGGAAATAATTGTATTACTTTATTGACGATAGTGATGTGCAGAGATTCATAAATTTTATCGAATGTAGTTTTAGGTTTAGGACTCAAAATTTATTTATTAAATTGATTTCTTAAATGTATACAAGTGTAGAAAAAATAGATAATATTATAGAAAACGAACATATAATTATTAATGTATGTGATGATAGCAGTGACGACAGTGAAAATAGTAGTATGGACGAATCTGATTAATTATGGCCTTTTGTGGCACCTTTTTTGGTATCTTTTGTATTCATATGTTTCTTGTGTGCATATAAAGTATGTATATTCATTTTCGTTCAAATATTCAGTTCGTTCAAATAAATTAAATAAACATATACATTTTTGTTTTATTAAACCTATTTAATCAGGTACAAAAACAAAACTTAATTGTTTTTTGTTCGAGAATAAATTGACATTCCACATCACTATTGTAATGTGTCAAACCGGCCATCATAGCGTGCCGCTAGTGTAGGTAAGCATATCTTAAAAAGCTGTCACATCCAAAAATTTACGTCAAACTCGTAATAAATAAAGGCGTGTCAAAAAAATGTCCCGAGATCGCTAAATAATTGGCCCTTCTCGTAACTTCCTCTTTGACGCGCTGTCTCGTTGAGTGACAGAAGAAATTTCAATCGCATTAAGCCCCGCATGTGGATGTTCTGGGGTAACATCACCTTTAATCAAATAAGTACTTAACTTTATGGAACAGAGCACCGTTTACATCATTATTTTGTGTTTTTTTTTTGTTAAATTAGGCCCGTCCTTTTACACATAGGTGCACACACTATTCCACCAGTCTCATAATCCGATAGGACGGCAATTCAACACTACCAGAGAGAGATCAGGCGCCAGGACTGACGGCTTGCATCCTTTTCGAGGCACGGGAGTGTGACTCCTCCATATTTCTTAAGCCGAGTTGTAACTGAGAATTTTTTGACAGAAAAGCCCACCAATTTCTTTGGTCCCCAGGGTTCTACATACCAGTAAAGTAGTTGCTGTAATAAGTTTTAAGGTTAAAAAAAAATCCATACTCATATTTTAAATACGAAAGTGTTTCTGTCTGTCTGTCCATCTGTCTGCCTGCAACGCTTTTACCCAACCAGGCCCACCTGTTCAACCGATTTTGATGAAATTTGGTACAGGGATAGTTTGTATCCCGGGGAAGCACATAGGCTACTTTTTATACCGAAAAATTAAAGAGTTCCCGCAGGAATCAAAAAAGCTTAATCCACGCGGGCGAAGTTGTGGGCATGATCTAGTCTTAATATAAACAGGCGGATTAACTACACTGTCGGGCTCTGACTGAAGTAGTACTTCAGAGGATTCGTCAAAATGTTGTCCTAATTTTAATCCACCGTTATAATAAGAACTGGTGGCGGGTACACTCCACTTTCCTTTGTGGATTACAAAAAAGTAATCTCATTGCTCCTTAAAAGAAGTCGTTTCTGGAACTTTCCAAACATTGGAGTGTAAATGGTTTCTGACGTCTCTTAATGGAATTTAATTTTTGCTTTTCTTCAGCGCATTGATGTGACACTTTTTTGTTAATAAAATATTTGGAATTGTATTTCACTTTTTAATAATACACTGATTTTCAATTAAATTAACACTGAAATGCAATTATGTACTGTTAAATTCAACACTTCTTCGTAATTTTTCTTGTTTTAAATAGCTTTTCGAAGAACGCTGCCACACTTCTTTTCTGTATAACCAAATCAAAGGTTTTAGTTAGCTCAGACATTTGAAATAGGCATGATGACAGTATCCAAGAATCAATGAAATTATGAATTTATCTAATGAAATAGGATTCATGGAATATAAAAAACGTATTAATTCTTCTATTTCGAGTGAGATTGTTATTTATTTCGATAAAATAAGAATATGAAATACAGCTATCCGCCATATTGTATAGAACACCACTGAAGCGAATGACGTCACTTTTGTTTTCGAGCTTTGACAATCGACCAACAATCTCTATAAGTACAGGTGTTTTACTAGTTAATGTTTATCAAGTATTTTCGTGGTTTTTGTTTCCGAAAGATCATTTCCTTAATCTAGTTTTCTTTTACCGAATCCAAAGATATGAAATTAAAAATCGTTAGCCATGGATCAAGGATTTACCAAAGCTACTAGCTCTAATTTGCCCAGGATTGATTTGTTGATGCTGGTTATCTTGCATCTAACAAAGACTTTTGTTCAGCAGAATTTCGCAACGTGAAAACTTCCATCCAATAATAACATAATAATTTATAGGTTCTAAACCCGTAAAATCTGCTATTTTATATATTAAGCACATGATCATGATAGGTATTAGAGGTATGAAATGTTGTTTTTTAAAACTATACCCTATAACTTAATATGAGCGGTGATTGCCTTCTATGACGTCTGCCTCCTATTCGGGGCGTATGGGGTTTGATTCTTGGTACGCATCTCTCAACTTTTTGCAGTTATTTGTGTTATATTCAAAACAGCATCACTAGGTACATAGTATAAAACAAAGTCGCTTCCCGCTGTCTGTCCCTATATATGCTTAGATCTTTAAAACTACGCATCGGATTTTGATGCGGTTTTTTTAATAGAAAGAGTGATTTAAGAGGAAGATTTATATGTACTTTTTATCCAGGAAAATTAAGGAGTTCCCGCGGGAACCAAAAAACCTCAATCCACGCGGACAAAGTCGCGGGCACCAGCTCGCCGTGCAAGATTAAGCTACTTAGATCGCATTGTTTTTTAAAGTGGCGCATGAATAAATAACTTGCTTGGAGTTAATTTTGATGTGTTATCACACTGGGGGACCGCACACGACTTACAAACTTTAGAATTCATATTATTCACACAAAATATCTAAATTGCTGTACGAAGACTTAGTGTTTACTGCACACAGTACATTAGAGTACATTGGTAAAAGCAATAGTGACGTCACGAACGACGCCATGACACCCGTGAGCGTTTTGGCGTTATTTTTAAAATTGAAATTTCAAATGCCAATTTTATCTACCAAACCTTTTTTTTCTACTGAAATAAGATATTTTTCCGAAATAGTAGATACTTCCGAACATAATCTGACCATTTTTCAAAATCAGTCATCATGCCTATTCGAACGCACCAATTCAATTGATAAATAGTATAACAAAAAACTGAGAAAAAAAATCGTTTTGATAGCTTTCCATGGAAAATTTTATGTTGCTTGAACACTGTACGTCTCACAGGTGAACAACAAAATTGAATCTTGAATTGAATTGAAAAATTAGCTCACTCAAAAAATGTCATAAACTATGCATCCTTTGAAAACCAATTAAAAATACTCTCTTTTCAAAACCTAACTTTTTCTTCAGATTCCAGAAATATTACGGTGCTCTTGCAGCTTAAATTCTAATTAAAAATCCTTTTATCTTTACTTCAGTAGTGAGGTCTGAAAATTCTGCAAATAAAGCCAAGATGCCTTTTATCCTAAGTATATAAGCTGAAGCCATTTAAAAACCGTCACCACGTCAGTGTAAACGGTTCACAAGATTTCTTAATGGAATTTAATTTTTGCTTTCCCCCCTACGTTGATTGATGTAACGTTGGCTTGAAATCCCGTTGTGGGTTCCCGCTCTTGAATAAGATTCGTACAAAAGCTCCTTATAAGTTAATTTAACTCCAGGTCTTTTCATTCTATTGCTAAAACAAAATTGCTTTGTCCAAAGTTAAACGCGAGTTGTTATGTATAAGGTGCGTGCGCGGCAATTAGGGTGATCTTGAAGTGCTTGCGTTTGGTAAAATGCTGATCTTTTTTTTTATCCACTACAAGTTAGCTCTTGATTGATCTTCACCTGATGGTAAGTGAAGATGCAGTCTAAGATTAGCATTGATCTGGCAGTTATATTAAACCCATACCCCTATTCGGTTTCTACACGGCATCGTACCGGAACGCTAAATCACTTGGCGGCACGTCTTTTACCGGTAGGGTGGTAACTAGCCACGGCCGAAGCCTCTCACCAAGCCAGACCAGGGATATTTCAGAAATTATAAAATTCCAAACCCTGTCGGGGGTCGAACCCGGGATCTCCGCACGTTAAGGCAACAGCGCTCAACACTGCGCAAAAGAGGTCGTCAAAACTCTACTTACTACTACCTATCAAGTAAATTATTAATCAAACCATGAATATTGTTTTTAAGCTACGTCAATTAAAATAATTTAATGGCCTGTCTGCATTTTATTTTGCCTGAACAGCATTTTCACTATTTCACAAGAGATGTACAAAATCTTAAGTTTTTAAGCTATAAAATATAAAAACACGAGTGATTCTCGCAGAGGTCATACACCACTACAGCCTATTAACGTCCCACTGCTGGGCACAGGCCTCCACTCTCAAAGGAGAAAGGGATTAGAGCTTAGACCCACCACGCTGCTCCAATGCGGGTTGGCGGGCTTTAGCGATTATTATCATGTTAGGGATAATAACCGAGACCGACGGCTTAACGTGCTTAAGCCGTCGGTTAAAATCATAACATGATAATAGTCTTTAAAGCCGCCGCTAACCCGTATTGGAGCAGCGTGGTGTTTCTAAGCTCTAATTTCTTCTGTCCTATCGGAGTGAAGACCTGTGCCCAGTAGCAGGACATTAATGGGCTGTAGTGGTAAGGTGGCATCTCAAATTATTTTAATATAATATGTAAGCCCGTAGTTACTTTTTCAATAACTCACACCTTACAGCATACTATAATAAGTTGTAGTTTTCAACGCAGAATAGGGATAAGGTAGGCATCGTTTTGTCGTAAGCAATTTAATGTGTTCTTACGGCAAGCCATACAAATCTGTGAAGATAAGCGCGCATTGTGTGATCATATCGACATTTCGACCTCATTAGGCAGACGCAGCAAAGCTCTAACAATAGGCGCCGACAAAACATTATCAACCCGCATGTACACGAACCATTACCAATCTAGCAATTTTATGATGCTACTGCCTCGTTGGTCTAGCGGTTAGCGTAGGCGACTGCGGATCACGAGGTCCTGGGTTCGATTCCCGGTCGGGCATAAAAATTGTTAGGAATTGGGTTTTTCAATTAAGAAATTCTCAGTGCCAGCCCGGAGTTGGAAGTTGGCGGTGTTTCACCCCCGTGCCTCGGAGAGCACGTTAAGCCGTCGGTCCCGGTTATTATCACTCACAGGATAATAGTCGTTAAAGCCCGCCAATCCGCATTGGAGCAGCGTGGTGGGTCTAAGCTTCTAATTTCCTCTCTCCTATGAGAGTGGAGGCCTGTGCCCAGCAGTGGGACATTGGGCTGCTGTGGTGGTGGTGGTGGAATGTTATGATGTGGTAGGATATGGCACTTAACTATGATAATTAGCATCTCTAATAAAAGCTATTAAAACAGGTTGATATTGGTGCTAATTTGGGTGCACGCAGTTGCTAAACAAAACTGACGGGCCATAAAGTCATCCTTTTCTAAACCCTGCGGAAAATGATAACAGTAGATTTCAATTTAGCCTAGAAATTTTATACAACCAAATTGCCCTTATTATACTAAGCTTGGGCTTAATCTAAGAAACGTCGTGATGACATTTTATTTTACTTTAAAAATCCCCCAAGAAATTATTGTTTTCTGGCCTACAGAAATACCGCGTTAACCCACACTTGAGCGACAGTTCAAAACAACAATACACTCTGACGCGGACGTTTAACTCAGACTTGCCCGGTTCTTATTGTGTTTTCTAACGTTGGAAGTTTTTTTTATTATAAGTTAATAGAATAGCGTAGATAATAAAGTAAATTGTAGCCAAACCAATCAAACTAGATTATGGCAGTTTTAACTAAGCCTCGTGTACCACTTCCTCATTCTGGAGCATTAAATGACTTGGCGATACGACTTCATCAACGAAATTCATAGCCTAAATCCATATATTGTGGAAATCCGTTTATACTCTACAAAACTCTGAGTTATTTGACCAGTTAAACTTTGTGCAAAAACTCTAGTTTACGTGCTCGTAGAGTACGATTTTCATATTTCCTCGCTTCCGCGCCCCGAGTTTTGACACTTAATCATAAAGTAAAGTATACAATTGCCGGCGATCTACCAGAAAATTTACTTTGTAAAAACAAAACTTTCCGAGTAAAAAGTATAATGAAATCTCTTAGTGACTAAAGTTTGGATTTCTTTCGAGGAGCATTATTTAGCAAAGTACTTACGTATGTTAGATATTTGTTCGTTAAACATGACTTAGGTTCATATTATTATTCTTTCTTAGTAAATTTAGGCCATATTTTGTTTTTCCTCGACTCTTGGACAAAAAGTTTTCTTTGACATTCTCAGAAACCTCTTTTTCAGCCCAGTTTTACGTGGTCATAAAAAAGTTACATCATAAAAGTCTAGCTTAAAACACTTTAAATAATTCTAGGCATTCAGCTTAGGTAAGTACACGAAACTTTACAATATTTATTTTATTTCGTCGTAAAATCCTGAAGTATAAAAAGTTTGTTATTGTTTATACACAGGTATTCATCTCAATTTTCATTTTATGTTAGTTGAACAGATCATTGAAAGCATAAAAATCAAGTTATTACAATAATTACCTGAATAAAGTAATTAAACTAATAATATATTAAATACTTTTTTAGCAGTTGTATCCCTACAGTTTATTAAAAGTAAGCAGGATTTTTTTTATTCATAGACTAGCAATTGACTGCAATTCAACCTGCTTACGTGATGCAGCCTAAGGTGGAGCGCATTTGCTTAAAAGATGCCCATTCACTCTTGATTTGAAGGTAACTTTAATTACAGTGTAAAAATATTAACACGAAGAATTATAACCCACAACCAATAATATTAAATCCATTAATCCCTAAAACACCGAGTCCAATAGTCGATGTTTATATAGTTTTCAGTATATCATTATAATTCCATACAATTTCTTCCACACATTGTTTAAAAGGGCCTCAAAATAATATAATCCTAATTTAACATCTGAAATACAGTTCACAAAAGCATTCATTTTGGTAACAATAACATATTATGATAATACTATATACACTATAAGTATATTACTGTGTGTTATACGTACCTATAATCATAAAAAACCAGAATCAGAATATTATACTTTATCCTAATTTATTGAGGGACGAGTGGCCTAGTTGTGACAACGCATGTAATTCGATTGCGATTGTTAATCAACGTTGACCCAAGTCGGTAACTGGATAGGTGACCGACTTTGGAATTTCTAATTTGGCCTTTCCGTTTCCTCCGTGTCTCGGAGAGCACGTAAACCTTCGGTCCCAGTTATTATCACTAACATCTTATAATAATAATCGTGACAAAAACCTAAGAGTTTCAATACTCTTAGACGATTCGTATGCGGAAGGACGTGGGAACCCACCGCATTATTATCCCAAGAAAACACCTACCATTATGTGATTAATGGAAAGGGGTCACGACTCTCAGTAACAAGGAATACGACATAGAGAGATAATTAATTTGGTACACTACGTCAAAAATTATAACAAACGATATTCTTAATTTAATTTCAACTAAAACATTTACACAAATACATGTTAAATCGCACAATAATACCTAGCATGTAGCAATATTAATTATATTTTATCATGTTTTAGTAGCGTAGCTTACATTCCATTATCAAACGATATTCTAGCGTATATAACAAACCTTAATTAGACAAGAGCTCGCATCAACATTACAGCTAATATAAAACAAACTTTGCACATAAATTTATAATTTTCGCGCTGTTGCCCCCCCATGAGAGTGCGAACTGTGCTTTCAATTTGCATCTAACTTGCTAAAGCCTTTTGATAAACACTGAAAACGTGTTTTAATATAAAAGTGTTATTAAGGAATGGAAGTTTTGCAACTTACACCCTACATTATAATATTTGTGTTTGAGTAGACACCTTCAATATTATATATATTATGATACTCCTAATTTAGAAACTTTCATGATTAACATTGGAATATTATCATATTATTTTAAAAATTTGACCTTAATAATATATTTTTAAATAAAAAATTCAAACGCCTATCAGTGCCAGCCACATTCCTGCTTTTCAGTAAATAATGGGCAACTGTACCAAAAAAGAAGAACAGTCGTTGCGCTCGCGCCCTATTTTGGGTATCTGAAGTTGTAAAAAACTATTACAAAGCAGTTAGTACTGCGCGTGTAGCTCCTATAAGTGATCACTTTGGTAAAAAATTCTAACTCCAACTCGTAGCTTTTAGTTTCAAGATAGCTTAGTTTGATTTTGTGTTCATTGGATTAGAGTAAATTGGATGAAAGTAAGGAAAACAATATCTTATTTTTCAGTGCTTTTGAAATCGATTTACTTAAAAGTGTCTTTGACTAACTATTATTGCCTTTAATTTTACCGTATTTTCAGTGCATACGTGGAACATTCAAAAAAGTTCGTTCTTCCTTTATATGCCCCAAAATTCTATTCATGCGTCTTTAAAATAAATCGCTTAGAATTTAATCTATAGAAATCAAGTGGCATACTTTTACTTTTAGGCCTAAACTTTCTTCAAAAGAGAATAGGTAATGTATGTAAATGAATATAACCTTATTCCCTAAGAGCTATTAGGGATACTTTGACCGTTTGATAAGTAAGAAGGGGAGAGACCAACTTCTCATTGGGTTACGACTTCTTAGAAGTAATATGCCGATCTCTTTAATGTAATAAACATTTCAGAATTTACAGCGTCCCTTTTTCAGGATAACAGGAGTAAATGTTTTACTTCATCTTTATTAAGCTCATTTCATAATATCATTGGCCGTTCTCATTTAAGATGGACTAGGAAATACCTATTTTATAATTTAAATGTCTATAATTTTTTTTACTTTTACAGAAGAAATTCACATTGAACTTCCCCAAAGTATTTAATCAAAAATAAATTCTTCTTCTTCATACCCCTAGGTATGTATATGATAGGTGGTTTCTACACGGCATCGTACAGGAACGCAAAATTTTGGCGTCTTTGCCGGTAGGGTGGTAACTAGCCACGGCCGAAGCCTTCCACCAGACCAGACCAGAGAAAATTCAGAAATAATAAATTCCCAAATTGACCCTGCCGGGAATCGAATCGTACCTCCTACGTTAAGACAACAGCGCTCAACACTGCGCCAGGGAGGGTGTCAATGGCTAATAATGGTCGTTTTATTGAATTGCCAAATTCTGACGTTTGGCGCCTCAACCTTGGTGTGAAAGTAACACGTCAGTCTCAAGGTTTAGACCTTGAAAGTATGATCCAAAATATTATATTACAGTCGTCGTCACTTACTGTCACAAGCACACCTGCCTCACTACGCCTCAATACCTCGTGAATAGGCGGCGTCTGATAATTTAATATTTCGTTGAGCCTTGCTTCGCGAATAATTTAAAAAGTGCTTTATTTGACAAGTTGGCAGCTTATCTCAAAAGGGGATAGAAAGTTTTGATAATTTAACTATAATTTAAAGATTTGGGACTCATATCCGGAGTCGTTTGAAATGAACGAAACTTTATTTCATTTCAAACGACGTAATGTACAGACGACATTTGTACAGAGTGGATTGACGGTGAATCCAACGTCAACTCCACTAAAATGTGGATCAATGTAAAATATTTTCAATATTTTTATTCTGTAATCGTTTAAGGCCTTATTTAATGTCTAGTTATAATTATTGTTATTATTATTTTGCAACGCTGTTGATTACTTACCAATAAATAAAATAAAAATAAAGTTTATCAAATGTGGATTTTGACCTATTTTGACAGAGTGGATTGACTGTTAATCCAACAGGAACCACACTACACGATATTGACAGTGATGTATGATTTTGGATCGCGATAAAAAAAACTTATTTGCAGAAACGTTTTAACAATGTGATGTTATTTATTAATTTTCCAGTAGAAATGTTTCATCTTATATAATCAGGCATGCAAAATTATATACCTAATAATAAATCCGTCTATTTTGTAAAGGCACCTTTCCGTAAGCCACCTTTTAAGTCTTGACTTAAATGTATGGAATGTACGTTCTCTAATACTGTTAGGATCCGACCACCTATTTTTAATTTTTGAAACCTATTTTGATTTTAATGATAAGAAATTCTAAGTATTGGGATACCTTTCCACCAGAAATGTGCTACGCTGCTAAGCTACGGATATTTTTCAACCCCACCAATATAGAAGCGCTTGATTTTTAATGAGCTTTGTTAGACCTTAGGCCGGAAAGTAAAGTTGATATTTTAATATAATTTCGCCACCGTGTCTTGGCCATGCTCTATCATGCATGAAAATTTTTGCAACAAAACTTGCTAGTGGATACTTGGCCTTTTGTCTAATTGATACCTTGGATCAACTAAAGAACAACTAGAAATTAGTTTTCCAAGCTATGATATTTAAACGTAACTAAATAATATGGGAGTTCGACATTTTTACTAATGAATGACCAAATTAATTATAGGTACTTTATCAAACATACAGGCGTGACCGACAATGCCGGTGGGAGTACGACAGAAGGCTCGCTCGATTTTATAAATGCGAATGTGCGTTTGTTTGTATGTTATGCTTTCACGACCTTTCAACTGATTTTGATGAAATTTGGTATAAACATAGATTGTCTCTCGGGGCTTTAGACATGGGCTAAGTTTTATCCCGGAAAATTAAGCCGTCAGGCGGGAATTAAAAATAAAAAGTTCAACAACGCAGAAAAAGTCGCGGGCATCAGCTGGTACTAAATAATTTAGACGTTACCATTACCGTTAGATGTCAGCTATCATTCCGAATGATTTGACGCAAATTGACAATGACGTGCATTTCGGAAATTGCTAAATTCTATCATTAATGCATCAATCTCTTTAATAATATGGTCCCCATTCTCCCACCGGGGTAGCATACCCTTGAGGTAAGCAAAGGTGTGGCAAAACTGGAAAATAAATGTTTTTTCTTCCTTTTCTTCTTCACCTGTGGGATAGGGGTAGTAAGATACAAGGTTGATGGAAAAGATTAAAACCTATCACAGAAAACACCTGGATCTAGGTGGCTAAGAATCTGATGTTTGGAGTTTCTTTATTTTTCTTCCACTACTAGATGATGCCGGTGACTTCGTCCGCGTGGATTAAGTTGTTGTATTCCCGCAAGAAATCCTAGCCTATGTCCTTCACAGTATAACGACTTATCTATTGACCAAATTATATCAAAATCGGCCGTTAAAGCGTGGTAGAAAGACAACTAGAAACATGTGGCAAAGAAGATTGTAATTGAATGAATACAATGGTATTTTTTTATGAGTAGCAAAAGTCTTTAAGCGTAAATATTAAATACTAAATAAATAAACTAACTAATAAACTACATGAAATTCAACTTTTATCAGCCGCTACGAATTTTAATCCTTTCAATTCAACAATAATCGTATGAAATTACAATAATTTATTGTAATAACTGTCAGTTATTACGTTGAGTGATTATTTCAATACGAGCCCTGCATAAAATAATAGTTAACTCTAATACCATTTACGATCGAATTTAACTCAATTACTTCAATTGACACTATTAATAAGCCTTTTACTACACTACACGAGCGAGGGTACAGCGATATATAGCACATAAATAGAAATAATGAATAGGATATTCTAGGCACTCTAGTACTCTACCTCCTGATTAATTTTTACTCAAAAACGATGAAGAGCATTATAGCTTATTTGTCAAAAATATTATGTGTAGCTTTTATTTTAATAACTATGTACTTATAATTTAGTTTTAAAACACTAAATTTGGATTTTTTCTCTTTGCTTTAAAGGCATTTCTCAAAATATCGTCATTCAAGTCTATCCTTTTCAAACTCTTCATCAAGTCTTCGTCACTTTGCTTTGAAAAATATGGTTCCTATAAATAAACTTCATCAGAAATAAGGTATGGATCTGTTTAGTTAATACTGCTCTACTAAATTTATAATTTTCAATAAATGGTACTGTTAAAGTTACCGATCCAGAAAGTATTTACAAGTAAAATATACAATTTCACTATTTAATCAAGCTTTCAAACTACTCTAATGCTAACACTTAGCGTACCTAACTTGCTATACAAGTTTTCCACTTATTTCAACTACTTCAACCAGTAATAGAATGATTGCGCCAAATTATGTT
Organism: Erebia palarica; assembly: GCA_964035005.1. Lineage (NCBI taxonomy): Eukaryota > Metazoa > Arthropoda > Insecta > Lepidoptera > Nymphalidae > Erebia > Erebia palarica. The sequence goes on from OZ035989.1 coordinate 20,333,800, forward strand.
ATTGCGAACCTTTCTTATTGGAATAAAGTTTTCTTTTTTATTAAGCAATCTAATAGCGGCTCTAAGTTAATGATAAGGGCACAAAAATAGTCACCATTCATTACAGCCTATTAACGTCCCACTGCTGGGCACAGGCCTCCTCTAAAGAAGAGGAGATCTCTAAGGAGAGAGGGAAGTAGAGCTTAGAACCACCACACTGCTCCAATGTGGGTTGGCGGGCTTTAACGACTATTATCATGTTAGTGATAATAACCGAGACCGACGGCTTAACGTGCTCTCCGAGGCACGGGGGTGAAACACCATCAACTTCGTAACTCCGGGCTAGTACTGAGACTTCTAGTCGGAAAACCCAATACTTAATTATGACCAGACCCGGGACTCGAACCGACGTCGGCCACTAGACCAACGAGGCAGTTAACATAAATAACAAAATAAATAAATCAAATATAATTCTAATAAATAACAAGAATAGTGGAATAAATATATAATATTATCTAGTATATGATGCCGGCGACTCAGTCTGCGTGGATAAAAGTTTTTTGATTCCCGCGGGAACTCTTTGATTTTCCGGGATATTTGAAAGTTTTGAAAAGTATGTTTGCTGCGCAAACACAGAATTTTCTTATAAGGTTATTTCTGGTAAGTTAAGAATCGTGACGAAATTTAAAAAAAAATTACTTCCTTTCCATAATAGTATAATAATAATAATTCTCATTTGTATAAATATAGGTCCACGTTAGTTTGTTCTTAGTTTCACGTAAAATATAATAATAAGTTTACAAAGTACTTTGTCCAGAATTAAAATAAAGAAGCTTAGTTGGCTATTAGCGTCTTAAGGCTTGGCAAAAGGCTCTTTTAATCCTCTTTGCCATAGTATAAAAATTGTTGACGATACAATGTATGCCTACGAAGCAAATGGAATTGCTATTTAAAGTTAAAACTCCATGTTTTACGGACAGCAATTATATCTATTTCCATAAAAATATCAGAATAAGTGAATAGGAACAGAAAAGGTATTATATACATTTAATTATGAAGAAAGTGTGATTTTCTATGTACGTACAACAGTTGCCTTTTTATTACTCATCAGTTTAACCAATCTTATTCAAAATTGGTAAAGAGTTCCTTGCGCTTGCATCCCCAAGACAGACAAAGTCTACTTTTTATCCTGAAAAAGCAAAGAGTTCCCACTGGATTAAAAATAAACCTTTATCCGCGTGGACGAAGACGCATAGTCTAGTATAACCGCTGGGTCGTGATAATAAAGATCTTTCAAGTGCATGTTTTTTATATCAATAAGAAAGAATTTTCAGAGATTTTAACAGAATCTTTAAAAACCTTACATCCATGTGGAAGAAATCGAGATTTTCCTTTCCGAAACATTCACCAATTTGAGACTAGTCTATAATCCATACTAATATTATAAATGCGAAAGTGTGTCTTGTCTGTCTGCCCATTCGGCCCATATTTTCATCCGATTTTGACGTAATTTATTATAGAGGTAGGTTGTATCCTAGGAAAGAACATAGGTACTTTTTATCCCGTTTAAGTGAAGAGTTCCCGCGGGAATCAAAAACCATTCGCGCGGACGAAGTAGCGGGCATAATCTAGTCGTACACAGTATTGTTACTAGGTATTTAATAAAAAAATATCATAATATCATTTACTGCGGTTTAAGACGGTCACTCTATGCGGTGAGCATACTCGATATCCATCAATGGTCGTTATTACTCGCATATCAGTCTCATCTCGCGCTTCTGTTATAACTTATATTGTGGTGTTGATCCCCTGGACTACTGATTTAAGGATTTCTATGTGAGCAAGGAAATAATATATTATAGACAAAATCTGTCCGGGCCTGGTGTATGCAATCTACTCGATGCTAAAGGTCGGTACTTGATTATTCATTCCTTCTGAAGATAGGCTTTGGGTTTAGCATTCAGGTGTTTGAGATTAATAATTATAGTATGCGATACGATCTTTGAGGATTACTTCATAGGACTGTCTAGCTTATATTTTTAGTATGAACTGGATTCCAGAGTACGCCTGCGGCTTCGCTCTAGTGGGAATTTGTAAAAGACCTTCCTTTTTTCTTGCCAACATTATAAAATAGAATCTCTGTGCAATATTTCAGCATTCTTCATCCAAGGATTTGAGTTTTGAGTTTATGAGTCAGTCAAAGAGTATGTTAGAACTTTTCTCTTTATATTAACAGACTAGCGAGTGCCCGCGACTTCGTCTGCGTGGTTTAAGGTTTTTTGGTTCTCGCGGGAACTCTTTAATTTTCCGGGATATAAAGTAGCCTATGTGCTATTTCAGACTATAATGTATCTCTGTGCCAAATTTCAGACAGATCCGTTCAGCCGTTGGGGTGTGATTGAATAACAAACATACATACATCCATCCAAATGTTCGCATTTACAATATTAAGTAAAATAAATGCAATCTTAATAAGATATAAAAGTAAAAGGTTACTTACTGACTGATCTATCAACGCACACGGCACAGCATAAAACATAGGATGAATAGGGCTTAAGTTATACATATAGATAGTTTTTATGACGCAGGTTATTTTTTAAATCCAACCCCCTAAATTATAGTTATTATACAGTTAATTTGATACAAGTTTTTCGATACTTGTTACATTGGATTATCTGTTATAAACTTCATATAATTGTATTTATTTATTAGTACTAATTAAGTAAATTCAGTTTTAAGACCAATTTAAAGCTATAGTCTGTCTGCGTTATAAGAAAAAAGTCGTAAGGCTACCGCTTGGCTGCAATCAAACTTGCTTGCAAGTGGTGATGCAGCCTAAGGTGGAGCGCGCTTTTGATTTCTTTGATTTATATATTTTATTTTATTAGTATGTATATGTATTTTCTTTCTACCTTTTTTTGATTTCTTGCAAAATCAAGTTGCAAGAAGTTGCGGGCATCTACTAGTTATAGATAAATACCCTTATGTCTTAACGTATATCTAGATGAGATCGTAGTTCATATCTTTAAACTCAGTATTATTTAAAAATAAAATCGCTTTCGCTTCTCTTGCACTGGACGTTTCCATTTTAATACAACAATCGACCACTTAGCTCACACGTTGTCCAAACAGAACTCATCCATATAATATACCTATCTACTCAAAGAGTAATATTTCAAATTAAGTTATGTACCTCCTTGTGCCGTTATCAAAGAGATTGACTTAAGGGTAGAGCAGATACTTTGATGTCATACTTCAGCACGAGATAATTGAATTATAGTGACGCGACAGCGATGTAGACAGGCCGCATAAATATTTTTTTTAAATTTGTATTTTGCAAGCAATTATGCCTACTTGTCTGCACAGCATCTTTACAGAAATTGTATCAAAAGTTGTACTGGACCCGAACCGATGCTGATGTCCAATTAAACACATAGGTATCCCATAAAGCGCGGTATGTTATATTTAAATACAAGACATCTATATAATGGTAGCAATGAAAGATGCACTGTAACCAAATGACATAACTTCAACTTATGATGATGCTGCCCGCGACTTCCTCTGAGTAGGTTACAGTTTTTGTTTTTTCGGAACTTTTTTTTTTTTTCAGGATAAAAGTAGGCTATGTACTCCCTTCTCTGGGATAAAACCTATACCTGCCATCCATCTATTTGTGTTGAACAGGGGGCCGTCAAAGCGTAGCAGACAGGCACACTTTCGCATTCATAATATTAGTAAACATAGATTCATCTTACGTCATTCTATCTGTAGCTTAAATGATGGTAAATATCTTTGATGATTTCTAATGCCATTAGGGCCCAATATTTACTTAACGCAAGAGAAACAGTCGACAGAAATAACACGCAGGTTCACAAGACTATAATATAGCTTTGATAAATAAATTACCTTTTAATAAATTGACATTTGACTTTATAAAATACTAAATGATGCCCGCGACTTCGTACGCGTGGATTGAGTTGTTTTGATTCCCACGGGAACTTCTTAATTTAACGGCATATAAAGTAGCTTAAGTGATAATTAAGGGTAGGTATGCTATCTACATTCTAAGTTCCAACTTAATCGGGTTAGTCGCGGTATGAAGGATATACAAACATCCAAACTTCGCGTTTATATGATTATTATTAACTGATGCCCGAGACTTTGCGTAGATTGAGGGTTTTGGTTCCCGCGAGAACTTTAATTTTCCAGAATAAAGAGTAGCCTATATGTGTTATTCCAGACTATAATCTATATCTGCGGCAAATTTCATCCAGATGCATTCAGCCGTTCTGGCATGATGACAAACATCCATCCAACCAAACTTTCCCATTTTCTTGGGGGCATATTTTTGAAAAATGGTGAAACACGTATCACATAATTTTTTGACGAAGTTTCGGCTACCAATTATTTTCGCGGATATAAATCGAGAAAATGACGGACGGAAGCAGTGATTTCTGCGAGCGAACGTCCACCGAACTTGCCCTGTCGATGAGACCAGCCCAAATATTTTATTAAGAGAGTCGTTTATTGCAGGAGGGTAGAAAAGTTGATATATTAATTAACTAGTGAATAAGTCCGCCAGGCCGAAGAGTCACTCCGTTCCACGCAGGCGCATTAAGGATCTGTCAAGATACGCCCTTAACTAGTGTGTACTCGGCATTCGGGCAACTCGCACGACGTTCGGCCTGCGCTTCCCAAACTGCGATGTTTACAACCCCATAAACAAGAAATCGAACTGTAAAGGATACGGTGATAAAAGTTGTCGTGAACACAGACGAATAGTGTAGCCGGTTAGTTTCAAAGTTTCACTAATTTATATGTGTGTTTGTAAACTATTCGCTTTATATCAATAAGTTTTTCGGGATTCACGCGTTGTGTCATATGAAGTGGTCGTGTTGTGTGCCAGATGATGGACGAGGAAAGTTTGTCTCAGTTCACGGTGAGTGGGTGTTTTTAGATTTCGAAATCCGTTGGCAATTTTATGATTTATGACCATATCCGTTCGTATTCGGCTTTTATATTAGGTTATGTTTCGGCAACTGTGTTGTCCTAATATTTTACTACTTTATTTTAGATGTTTAATTTTAATTTTAATTTCTTGTCTGCTGATATATAAAATATAAATTAATGAGTTATTTAAAAAAAAATAATAAAAGTAAAAATGTTGAGTACAACATTTGATATAAAATAGACATAATGTTACATGAAATAAAAGAAATATCCTATCAATAACAAACGTTTACCAGATATTAATATATAATTCTCAAACTTTTAGTTGATTAAAAAAAATCCTCGTTTTACGAAATGTAGGTGACAAAAAATATAAATAAAGCTTAAAATGTTGTGAAACTTTTATTAAAATATTCCTTTCCCAATTTCGGGAGTCGATTTCATTTTTGGCTAACGATTTCGTGTTCGAGCGAAAATATATTTTCAGTGAAAGTTGTGATGAAAGTTTTGTGAGCCAATTATAGGAAATATCGTGATCGGTTGAAGGTTAAACGCTCGACGTAGTAAAAAGAGAATCTGATAAGGGTTTGATTATAATCTACCCTTATTACCATTTAGACAGGTTCCTGTACTTGGAATAGGTTCAAGGTGCATAATTGAAAAAGAGCGATTATTTATTGCCTGTGTCAACCCCTCAACCTATCGCCTGCTACTGAGCACCGGTCTTCTCACAGATGGAGAAGATAAAGGCCCTAGTTCACCACGCGGGCCAAGTGTGGATTAGCAGCTTCATACACGTTTGAGAACAGTACAGAATATAAGGCATACAGGTTCCGTCGCGGTTTCATCAGCACTAAAGCAAGTGATATTGATTTCTTAGAAGGCCCTCGGAAAACTAAGACGTGTATGGGATTTGAACCCCGGACCTCCTATTAGGAGACCAAAGTCACATCTTTTACTGTATAGCTCGATGTTTTATTTAAAGTTTTAAGGATAGAATAGCTTAAAATTTATGCTGCAGTTAGAATGTTTCGAAGGTATGCAGAAACCACCCCCACCCACCTTCATACAAACATACTACAGATACCTACGTATGAAAAATATGACCCTGTCTTTCACGTAGTTACAAAGCCCCATAGTTCAGCAAAAACAGCCAAAAACAGAACGGACCTTGAGAGCTTAAGTGCTACTTAAATATTAAGAGACTATTTTGCCACCACTGAAACGTCTCTTAGTTAGTGCATAGCCTCTTAAATATTTAGCGGCAATGTATGACACTTGTTGTGCAAAATAGATATAAACAGAAGGTCGGCTCTATCCTAGAAGCGGAAATGAGTGTGCGTTCTTAAAGTCGCGTTCGTACGGCAAACTCAACCGAATTAAAATTTCACCATTCGCAAATCCGTTTAAAATTGCCGTTGACAACACACGCGCCGCGCCTGTTTCAGCTTAGATTTCGTAATTTTTTATTAATTTTTGAAATCAATTATACCAATTTTTGGTTCACAATAAACTATTCGTAATTAGAGATTAAAAAAACTGTAGATTAAGCCCCTGTCGTGACAATGTTCTCTCTGAAATTATTTAACTATTTGTTTTTTTTGCTAAGCCGAAGCTTTGTGTGCTACAGTCACTTTTTAATTAAGCAGTTTTGATGACAAGGTCGTTTGATCTTTAGGTAATCAACGGATGGCTCGAACCGAAGTTAAAAATAGATTTCACTTGAAAAGACTACACTTTTTATGGACAAAGGAAGCGTATTTTAGTACTTTTGTATAAATACTTTGAAGTAAAAAGAGCTTGAAATAGACGTAAAAGTATTTGTAAACTTTTGTGATTTTTGGATGATTTATTATTAAAATCTCTTTTATATGGGCCCGAGTTTGAACTATGCTTGAGGTTATAGGTTCATATTGAGACAGTTGACCTGAATTAATTCATTAATTATTGAGTACATTAGGGAAATTATGAAGGTTAACAAGGTTTATAGCCAGTGGCGAGCAGGCCGTATAGGCTTGAAAGCACTGGTTACCCTAGCTTTATAGCTCAATATTTATTTCGCACTATAACGCGCCACAGACCATACCAGTTAATAGGTTATATTTAAGCAATTGTATGATTTAATCTGCATAGTAGGCAAACTAGAAACGGCAATAGGCTCGTGGCTCCATCGCTCCGCTTCAAGAAAATCCAAATAGGTCGTTCGTGGGACTGACCATTCCATAACAAAATTTTAACACAACCTATTTTAAACTTGCCTTCACATAAGTTCAACAAATCCATTAAAAGTATGCTTATGAAAATAGCTTAGTATGCTATACTTAGTAAGATTATGTAAATGATTTGACTCGCTCCAGCAATGCGCAGGACTCTATACATTGATGCAATTGTAAATTATTTTGTTAAAAAGAGCATCCACTGAGTTTCTTGCTAGTTCTTTTCGGTAGGAACGGTATTCCGAACCAGTTGTACATTCAATCGACGATTCAAAAACAATTGTAAAAGTTTATTTGAATAAAAAACCACTTGAGTTTAAGTTTAATTTATTCTACTTCAAAATATGGTCTAAATGTTTACAAAATAATTAATATCATTCTCATAAAAATGTTGTATTAGTCAGCAATAATGAGTCATGACCTAGTTTACTTTGCAATTTATTAAGAGTTACTTACTTATTCAATTTATGATCGGAATTATCAAATAAATTATTTTGTACAATCTCCTACCTAACAGTTCCTTTCGACAGTTGCGTGTTACAGCTCACTCAGTTAGATTTGAAATTCAAATGCTGACAGCGTTATTATCACGATAATTCTCTTAATATTTTGCGGAATTTTTGTAAATAAGTAAACCCACTTTGTACATGCTTTGACGACATTCCTGGCGCAGTGTTGAGCAGTGTTGTCGCGGGCTCAATTCCCGGTAGGGTCAATTTGGGAATTTATAATTTCTGAATTTTCTCTGGTCTGGTCTGGTTGGAGGATTCAGCCTTGGCTAGTTACCACCCTACCGGCAAAGACGTAAGACGTACCGTGAAGCGATTTAGCGTTCCGGTACGATTTCGTGTAGAAACTGACTATTAGGGATATGGGTTTTAATGTTACTGCCATATCCCTAACCGCTTATTTTAGATCATTTGATTGCATTGCATCAATACTTACCATCAGGTGAGATTGCAGTCAAGGGCTAACTTGTAGTGGAATAAAATAAAAGAAGACTTGCTTTTGGTGTTGCGGTGACTTGCGATCACATTAGGGTACTGTTGAGAATAGAATAGAAAATATATAAATAACTTAACCTTTTGCCCACGACTTAATTTATAAAAGTAATTTTGACAATAATCCATAATAGCTAGCTTTTTATGCTGAGGTCTGCTAAGTTCTTTCCGCCCATCTGGCCAACCGTTTTTGATGAAAGGTGCACATAGGTTGTGTCCCGAAGAATGTTAGAGGGTTATCAAAGCATTCACACAGAAACAAAAAAAACCTGAATCTAATGATGATGCAGTCTAAACTGATAGCTAACCTGTTGAGTGTACGGTAGTTGTATTAAACCCATACCCCTAATCGGTTTTTAAACGACATCGTGCCGGAACGCTAAATTGATTGGCGCTAATCTTTTGCCATTAGGGTGGTAACTAGCCACGGTCAAAGCTTCCTACCAGACTAGACCAGAGTAAATTCAGAAATTATTTAATAGGACCCGGGACCTTCCACATTAAGACCACAGCACTCACCACTCTGCCATTAAATCCTACACAATGACGAAATGAAGTCTACATCATAATATTAGTCATACGCTATTATATGGTTCGATGATGTGTGAAACCTTTGTAGGTGTATCTAATTCGTTTCCATTTGCCAATGCTTTGTAAACTAATTGATATTAACATCCTTGGCTGTTGTCGTGTATTTTCTATTCACTATCAGCCTATAATATAATGTTTATTGATTGTTAATAGTAGGTGTTACATTTGGGGAATTCAATGACATAATGGGTACGCCTTCCATCATACTAATATTTTAAATGCGAAAGTGTGTTTGTTGGTCTTACCATTGAAAATGGTTAACAGATGCAAATCGCCTGAGGCGTATTTTTGACCATAGCTCCGAGGATTTTGGAAGGATCGAGATAAGAATAGGACCAAGAGTTGAGGAATTTATGGAAATTTGAAAATCGGTACTAAATTTTTGAAAAGTTTTGAAGAAGAGATTTTTTTTAAACTAAAGCTGGGGTGATTATTGACCGATCGCGTATTTCCGTTTGCGTGTTCAATAGAAGGCAGCGTTGGCTCGAACCCCGCACGGGTTTGATGTGCTAACTCTCTATTTAAACTCGTATTCAATATAACTCGTCCTCCAATCGCACACGGGTTTGTAAGCGAAAGTTTCTTCCAAACGCGTGTTCAATTCAAGGCGATCAATCTGACAACACGGGAGTTTAGGAGCGTTGGCGACGGTATTTTATGGTGAAGTAGGTCCTGAATGTAGGGAGCCTATGATGCCGAGTAGAGCAAAGGGGGGAGGGAGGTGGCGAGCAAAGCGAGCCCGCGACCTCGAAGGTCGGCGAAACGAAGGTTGAGTAGGTAAAGCTGAATGAAGGAACGATGAAACGAGTCTTCTGGTGCAGCCCATCTATTTTAAATCTACATTTTTATCAATCGTTAAAAGTTTATAACCCATAAAAAGTTAAATTTTTGAGTTTCTTGCCTATTCATGAAACATCTCACGTCTAACAAACACTGATTCCATGCATCAAGGCAATCTCGAATTGAGCACGAGTTTGAAAGGAAGTAAGCGTAACAAACCCGTGTGGGTTTCGAGGAAGTACTTCCTTCTATTGGACACGCAAACATAAATATACGGTGACCGATAGTCATGGTAATGGTGTTAAAAGATGCCTTGTAAGTAATGTTGTTGTGTTATTTTAGGGAAGTAAATTTCAGTAAAAAATTCTTATTATTCAACTAGTAATATGTTATTCAAAATAAAATAAATTTTTTTTCGTAAATTTTTGTATTCATTTTCAATGCTCCGATTCTTGCAGGGCTGCGAAATCTGTGAATTTTTCCTTAAATCATGCTGCAACGGAGCTACGGATCGACGTAATTTTTAGCATGTATAGCATGTATAGTTGAGATCCTGGAAAGTGAGATAGGCTACTTTTAATCCCGAAAAGTCAAGGAGTTTCCACGGGATTAAAAATAACTTAAACCACGCGGACTAAGTCGCGGGCATCAGCTAGTGACGAATTTGGTTATTTCTTATAACGTACCTTTGTCAATGTTTTGATACCTGAAAACTATGGAAATTTGTCCAAATGAACATAAAAAAACTAGCCTCTTATACTTGAATGCCTTTATTCAAAAATCCTACCAAGATGACTGAGGCTAATGCAAACAATATATTTTCATTCTGCAGATCATCGACGTACCTACTGATAACTTTGCGTCCATGTCCCTTCGTTACCAACGAATCTTTCAGCTCTGCGCTGTGTGGCTAGACCTTTATGCATCTAGCTGTTATTTGCCAGTTATAGTTTTTTAGATTTTCTATATAGTTTCTGTTTTAAATTCCAAACAAGAAACAACACGTCTCTACAAGTTCAATATCATCACACAATATAAATGATGATGCAAGAGTTCTAAATAGATAACAATTAAAATGAAGAATTCCACTGAACTTGACCCGCATAATCTTTTAATTGGTACTCACTTGAACTGTGTTTACATAGCGACAGTATAGCCCAGGTTAGGCGAACCTTTATGAATCAACGTGTCATTTTTTCTAAATAAATGTTTAATAAGGTCATAGACGTGCCATCAAATAATTTTGACTGTAATTATTGGGAAAATAATAATAAATACTACCAACTCAAACTTCTTTAAATTTACTAAAAAAAATACATTTTGCAATGTCTCAATTAAACGCGCTATTTAAATTAAAGTAAAATTAGTGTGACTTCTGTTGTTGCAGATTAGATGACAAATATTACTTAAATTAGGGTTTCTTTTTCTTAGTGCATAATGAATTTTGTGATCGGTGACGTGCCGAAAATATGATGTCGCGTGCCATTGGTTCGGCATCCCTGGTATAGTCAATCAAGTTTTTATTGCTTTTATAAATTTATTTAAAAAAAATTACTTAATCTTATACAGCGTCTTCATATAATTCTTATCAGATAAGGTTATGTATTAGGTAATGCCCGCGACTTCGTCCGTCCTATTAAAGATTTTCTTGCCCAGAGGGAACTATTTTATTAACGGAATGAAACGTACTTCCTTCTACGCTTTTCCGGCTAATTTAAAAGATTGCATTGGAAAGCGTAGCAGATAGACAGACAGACACACTTTCACATTTATAATATTACTGTGGAATAAAAGTTTTCAAAACAATTTTTTTTTATCCACTACGAGTTAGCCTTTGACTGCGATCTCACGTGATGGTAAGTGATGATGCAGTCTAAGATGGTACCTAACTGGTGGTAATCTGTTAAGGGCATGGCAGTTATATTAAACCCATACCCCTATTCGGTTTCTACACGGCATCGTACCGGAACGCTAAATCGCTTGGCGGCATGTCTTTGCCGGTAGGATGGTAGCTAGCCATGGCCGAAATCTCCCGCTAGGCCAGACCCGGGAAAATTCAGAAATTATAAATTCCCAAATTGACCCTGCCGGGGATCGAATCCGGGACTTCCGCAATTTAAGACAACAGCGCTACACACTGCGCCACGGAGGTCGTCACGCTTATTATAAAAAAGTGAAATATGTTTAACTAATAGTGCCAGTCAAATAATAAAAACTGTGCCATTCTACTCAGAAATAGGCCTTAAATCAATTAAAGCACCCCAACACTGCACTGCACCGCGAACTAAGTTCAAACGGCAAGTAAAATTTATTTGCGACATTGGTGCTGCAGTGTAAACGGTCTTTTAGGCATGTTGTCTCATATGCTGTTGCATATTAAGCAATTTGTCTTTGAAGTTTGTCGCCAAATGGCCGTTACCAGTTTATTGCAGCCTGTACCGTGGAAGATGCGTAAATGTTGGTTTGCTTTGTTATTATAAAATTTATTAGCCGGGTCAAAATAGACATTTCAAATTACAAAAACTCCGACAGAGTTGAATTTTGCTAGAGAACTTGGGGTACACCAGTAAAAATAAAGTGCCAAAAGTCCTCATCGATCCCATGTGTGCTAAAAAAGGTCAAAGTTCTAAATTTTCGGTTTTTCGGATTTTTCTCGAAAACACAACTTTTATCAAAAATATAGCTCGGATAAAAAATGAAGATCATAAAGTTATCTATAAAAAGTTTCTAATATTTTCTACTAACAATCACCACACCTTTGGTCTTGAATAACATTTTTAGCACACATGGGATCGATGGGGACTTTTGGTGCTTTATTTCTACTGGTGTACCCAAGATCTCTAGCAAAATTCAGCTCTGTCAGAGTTTCTGTTATTTGATCACTATTTTTATGTCTAATTAATCGCGGGTATCATCTACACTTTTACTGGCTATCTTTTAAGCGATTAAGTACAGATATTATAGTCATGGGTTGCAATCCGGGGAAGAAAAGTTTTATTTCGGGAAATGAAGGCTTCCCCGTGAGACCAAAAACCTAAATCCAAGCGGATGAAGTACTTGTAGTACCTAGTTAGTCTAGTCATCTAGTACTTTCACAAACAAAAAATGTCTTTAAAAATAATATAAATACATACATACGTGTTATAATTGTACATAATAGAATTTACTCGTATTCTCGGAGTATTCGTAAATCGTATTTCTTATTTTATACTAATTGATGCCCGCGACTTTGTCCACGTTGATTTAGATTTTTTTATTCCCGCAGGAACTCTTTAAGTTTCCGGGATAAAACGTAGTCTAGGTCCTTCCCCGGAATGTAACCTATCTCTATATCAAATATCATCAAAATAAGTTGAAAAGATAGGCCGTGAAAGCGTAGCAGACAGACAGATAGACAGACAGACACACTTTCGCATTTATAATATTAGTATTATCTTACCTCATCAAATTAAAACGTTTTCATTTCCTTATAAATTATTTTCAACGCTGAATAGAAAACTTGTTTCAATAAAAGAAACGAACGGCATTTTACTTACTTCCTCCTACTTTAATTCCTCTTCTTTGATGGGGATCTAATTGATTAGCCTCCTCCGAGGAAAATACTGCATAATAAGCTTCCAATGAAAAAAGGAGTCTGGTGACTTCCCTGGTGCACTATTAAGCGCTGTGTTCTTAACGTGGGATGTCACGGGTTCGATTACCGGCAGGGACAATCTGGGAATATATAATTTCTCAATTTTCTCTGATCTGGTCTGGTGGGAGGCTTCAGCCGTGGCTAATTACCACCCTACTGGCAAAAGACGTACTGCCAAGCGGTTTAGCGTTCCGTCACGATGCCGACTAGGTATAGGTTTTAATATAATATAACCGGCGTTCCCCTAACAGTTTAGCTACCATCTTGGACTGCATCGTCACTTACCATCAAGTGAGATCGCGGTCAAGGGCTAACTTGTAGTGGAATAAATAAAAAGTTCTCGGTAAGAAACTCAGTCGGTTGACTATTCATATATTTATAGCCTAATTTTATTATTATTATTATTATTTATACTATTCATCTAGTCGTAAAGTTTTGCACATCGGGGAGCTTTATGGATAGTGGTAAATTGTGAATGTCTTTTATTACATTGATCACTGCGACGTTCGCACTGCGAAAAATATAGTTTTTTTTTTCGCAATTGGGTATTTGACAACCAGTCAAATCAAACACTTTTTTCTGACTTAGCACGCTCTTAGTATAGGATTTTGTATGAAATTCTGAATTGTGGCGTTATCGAAAATCAGCTCACTTTTTAACTTTAATCGATAATTTAAAATGGTTATCAAACATAAAATTATCGGGAGACGTAGATATTATAACGTCTTTTGGCAGGTCCTCTCTTTAATAATCACTAAAAAAATATTTATTTAACTAGTTGTCAAGTACTTATTTATGTATATAATTATATAGTACTATATGGAGGATTATGCACTAGCGAAAAAAATCGCGCAAAAAATATCTCTGGTTTGATAAAAATTTCACGCAGTGACGTAAGAGTTATATTCGAGCGAATATTTTATGCTTTATGGAGTTGTACGACGCTCATCGCATTCGCAGTGCGTTGTAGGTGAAATCTGTACGCGAAATATAAATCGCGAGAATTAAATTCGAGCGAATGTTTTTCGCAGTGCGAACACAGCCAGAACGTAACGGTGAGGCCTTAAAGGGGTAGGTATCCCATATATATATATATTCATTGTTTTTTTTTACATTGTTTTTATGTATATAATATTGATTTATTAATATTATGGCTCAGTACACCCCTCCGCTTTCTTTGAAAAGTTTCCTCTGCCCTAAGGTTGTCTGGAAGAGATCGCTATTTTTTAATATAAGTCCGCCTGTTGTGCCGTATCCATTGATATTATTGTTTGTCTTTTCAATTCTTTGTAGTCGTAGTTGAACCTCCTATAGCCACTAGACTAACAAGGCAGTCATCGTAATTATATTATGGATCAAATAAAATTATGAAAACGGTTTTACAGTAATGTGATATGAGACGTGATCTTGGAGTTGGCAACTATCGACGACTAGACGCCATATATCAGTACGCTTACTCCCAGTTTTACCATTGCAAATACGATTGATTAACTTGAGAGCTCACCGCGCCAAGTGTAAGTGAATATTTTCGGTGAGTTACGAATCCGCCATCGAATGTGAAAATGACTTCGTTCTCGCACTTTGAGATGTCAATCTGTGTGAAAAGTAACATTCGGAGTGCCAAAATAGCAAATTACATTAGTCATATCGTATGTTTAGAACGTTTGGTGAGTTATAAACTCGATCTGTCTCATCGAATTTCACTTGGAGTGGGAATGACTCGGTGACTTTTTGTTCAGCATGTTTCCGCTTGAAGTGCTGGCTGTTCATGTATGGAGGAGCTCACTTTCACCTCACTTTAGTGAGAAGTATTTCAAATTCGATCAATCTCAGAGTAAGGGTACAGGTGGCGTGACACAGGTGTATTACATTTGGCGACATTAAGGCAACAGATTGACGAAAATCGTCCTTAATACCAAACGTTTGTCAACTTTCTTGTGTCGATAGGTTTAGTTAAAGTTTCAGTCTTATTAATTACTTTGACTACACTATTTTACGTAAGTCATCGTCCGATTTATGTTACTGAATAGTTTTTATCAGACCTTTCAAGATCACGTAAAGGTTATGAAAGTGGCATGATTTAATTTTGTCACGCAGTTGTATCTAATAATATCATAGTTTTACCTCACACTTAAAATTAAATTGTGGAAAATTAAGTAATAAAAGTAATGTACTAATGCCGAAAATATGAGTTAAGTTTATTTTTCATTTACTTATTTAATAGTTTAAAAAAAATAGACATAACAAATAAACAAATAAAACAAAATCCTTACACAGTTTTTACAACACTACATTTTGTTGTTTATATTTTAATTTTTAGCTTTGTTATAAAAATGCGTATAAAATACGCGATTCTTTTCAAATTTTCTTGGATTGTCATAAAATTATAATCGAATTTATGATACATAATATTTTAAGTCGACATTAAAAAGTAAGTAGGTATCGACCGCACAACAGCCTAGAAATGACGATTTTACGGTCAATAGGTATGTACGGCTTCCTAAGTCTCGCTACTTGAAAGGATGGTATATATTTGTTGTAAATAAATATTATAGAGTTTTGTAGTAGGTTATTATTTATTTATTATTGATTATTGTAAATATTCATATTGAATCTAAATTCCACTACTAGCAAATTCTAAATTAGATTATTTTAATACACTTACTTGAAAGGTAGATACAATCATGTATTCTGTGTTTTAGCTGTCTTTATGGGCGAATACACACTAAGTACTGGACAGGACAAGAACTCCACGTGAAATACGTCGGAGAAGGACGATCAGTCATGTCGTCTGATGAAGCTTTTATTTCATCAGACAATTTTTGTATATCCAAGTTGCAGCAACCCTATCTACAACCACAGAAAAACTTATAGTAATACACGTATTTGAGCAATTTTTATGTAAATTTGTCAAAAATGATTTCCTGATCGAGTCAAAATTATTATCGTCCGTTAGGCCAATAGAATAAATAATTAGATCATCCCCAATTCGATGGTGGAATCACGTTGTGTAAAATTTGAATAATTTTGCATCACGCTACGCAGCCAGAGAAAATGGGCTTGGAAATACGCCAATATCTGGAACATTTCCGAATTATGGTACAATTCGAAATGTTTTTTGCTGTGGCTTTTGCGGTTGGTGTTGAGGTGTTTAGTAGGTACGTTCGTAATATTTCTTTAGTCTAGTGGTTTGCCTGTACAACTGCAAGTAACTGGGTTCCGGGTTCGATTCCGGGTCGGGCTATAAATATGTAAGTATAGCGGTTTTATGTCAAGAAATTCTCAGAACAAGTCCGTAGTCAGGAAGTTGGCGGGATCGTCTGCCTTGATGAATTAAGTGTGACATCATTTTATTCGTATTCTTCTCAGCAAAGCCTTATAATTGATATCAATACCATGGTACATAAAAAAATCCGCCATCTATGAGTTCGCCGTAATGGATTTAGTATATGCTAAATTTCTGCTCAATCAGAAACCGGGTAGTGGCTCAAAGTTAATTTGTTAGATTTGATTTGATTTACAGACAGACACCGGGACAGGAGGAACTTAAGTTTAAAAAATAATACAATTAAAAAGCATTCTATTTTTACCAAAACAGCAAATAACGGCATATTAATGACGATAATATTTTAGCTAATCTTAGTATCTCAAATAAAAAACTCTTCAGCACTTTTTTTAAATCAGATGTAAAGTATTACAAATCTCGGATACGCGTTTTAGATCTATCTTTTGAGCAAAAACAAAATCCACTCTTTACATTATCAATTGAGAAGGGACGAAAAGCGTGGCTACGGGAAAAAGCAGCCAAATTGAATTATGTTTTTCCATCAGTATGTATAAGATTGATATTGAAGAATAAATTGTCTTTACCGCCTCTTCCTTAAAGGCAGTGAACCTACGTAGGTGGATACGTAGTAAAAATGTTCATGAAATTCGTAACGTTATTTTAGAGAAATTTGGACGAAGGTGAAAAAGTAACTGTTCCATTAATTTACACTCTATACTTCACCCTCATTGGTGGTGGAATATTACGAAGTACCAGCATACATACCACGTTAATCCATACATACTATTATAAAAGCGAAATCGTGTTAAAGTGTGCCGAGTGTACCTATTGGCCGAGTGCGCTGGGCTAACGTGTACAAGACACATAAGATTAAAATGCCTGCTGTGCCTTTTGTGGCCTGTGCCATGTGCGATTTTTTCCTAAATACCGAACTCTTTGATGTTTCCGGGATAAAAAGTAGTCGATTCGAGTTCTACATTGTTCTATAAATTAGAACAGAATAATACATCTAAGTATTTTATTCATCAGCGTACATTTTAAAATTTAATAGAATATGTAAGAACTTTAACATCCCTTAATATACTAGTGTAAATACGTAAGAACGATGTATCACGATTTAATTTAGTCGCATATCAGTCGATTGTGATTGTTAAGCAACGTTGACCCAAGTCGGTAACTGGATGGGTGACCGAATTTGGAGGTTCAAATTTGGCCTTTTTGTACCCTCCGTGCTTCGGAGAGAACGTTAAGCCGTCGGTCCCGGTAATTATCACTAACATCTGATAATAATCGTTACAAAAACCTAAGAATTAACTCTTAATCGAGTCGTATGCAGATGGACGTGGGAACTCCTACTATTATTTAATTAATGGAAAGAATTCACTACCCTCAGTAATAAGGAATACAACGCAGAGAGACTCCATCGTAAAATGGTAAATCAGCGCTTTCTATGACTAAAGTTTGTAAAAACCATGCAACCCAGCCTAAGAAGTGGACTAAATCGCAAGATAATGTTAGGTCATTCTTATTAAGTCTTATTAAATATTATTAAATCATCTTAGGTCAGGTGCCGTAATATTATAATTTATAACCCTCAGATTCCGAAGGATAGCCCGTAAACTTTGAAGTACTTGATGACCCGGATTTAGTACAACTCCCATTTACTCTGTATGACACTTCAACGTCCCTTTTCAAATAGAAACAACGCTGATGTAACCGACGGGTCCAAGCGACCCTTTTTCTCTTGCAAATTTTATTTCATAGCGAAGCACAGAGAGCTGTATAATTACTAGAGGTAGTGATAAAGAGTCAGTGTAATTAAGGTTGAGAGTTTTTTTTTTTTAGTAATTTTACAACAGTACGTTAAACATACTTTTATGTAAATGTATATTAGATCAAGTTAACGTCCTCGTTTTCATTATTTTGCATTTTACTAACAATGACATAAATGCAAACTATACTTGGCTAGCGTGGTGGACTAAAGCCAAATCCATCTCATTATGATCGTAAAATCGTCCTGAGTAGTGAACTAACAATGAGTTATAAAACGTCCTCGTTTTCATTATTTTGCATTTTACTAACAATGACATAAATGCAAACTATACTTGGCTAGCGTGGTGGACTAAAGCCAAATCCATCTCATTATGATCGTAAAATCGTCCTGAGTAGTGAACTAACAATGAGTTATAATAATGATGGAACAGTGATATAATTCGAGCATTGATTTAATAATCCTATTAACTCAACGCTCATCAATTAACATCAGAAATTATTAATCTGCAAAGTTTTATATTATCTAAACCTTTTAGTGGGTTGTCGATTCGTATTAATAAAGGAATTTAATAGTACAGAGCGTGTGCTCTATTCTTGTAGTCACATCTACACTGTTGGGCAAAACATAACATGGGCATTCTTCAAACCTGGTCGCATTACTCTTATAAACTTCCTACTAATCAAAACTTTAAGCTTAACGGCTCTAGTGATTACATCTCTTTTGTAAACTGACGGGTCCGAGGGACCCGTTTTACTCTGCAAACTTTATTCCATAGCGAAGTGCTGTTAATATCAGCTTGATTAAAATTGTACATAAAATTATCAGCAGATCAAAAGTGGGGTCGTTCTTCAACCAAAGGGACAGGAAATTGAAATTTCGTGAGCAACCACTCGCCATGCGGGCGTTTTGTTGTCGTTTGACGAAGTTATGAAATATTGTACCCAGCAACGGGTTACGATGAATAATGTTTGAACCGTATCGTGTTCCTGATTTCGGAAGTTTTGTGCGTAATCATTTTGTTGGACCAAAAACTTGCGCCTTTATCCGCGTATATCCATATCCATACTAATATTATAAATTCAAATGTTTTTCCGTCTGTCTGTCCATCTGTCTGTCTGCTACGCTTTCACGTTCTACCTGTTTAGCCGATTTAGATGAAATTAGGTACAGGGATAGTTTGTATTCCGGGGAAGGGCATAGGCTACTTTTTATCCCGGAAAATAAAGGAGTTCCTGCGGGAATTGAAAAAACTTAATCCACGCGGACGAAGTCGCGGGCATCATCTTGTTAACTATACTTAAACCCATACGAACGCGTTGTTTTTCTATCCATACTAGTAACATAATTAATGTGAAAATGTGTTTTGTTTTTCGGTTTATCTATCTGTTTATCTGCTACGCTTTCATGGCCCATCTTTTCATCGGATTGCTAATTTTTATCTCGGAAAACTGAGTTTTGGAGTCACGGGGAATAATAATATCAATTTAAAGTGCATTAAACCAGAGGTAGAGTCTCCAGTTATGGTATAAGTGACTGAAGTTGTTTTACACGAAGCAAAACACTTTCATTTATTTCAAAAACTATAAACCGACAACGTTCTTATGATGATAATGATTCCAGCCATCTGCATAAAATGACTCAACTAAAGAGAACGATAATTTGAATGTTAGGATTAACAGTTATTATCAGACAGTAAGTTATGGTAGCTACCCGACGCGATGGCTTGTACTCGTAACTGGGGAGAAAATAAAGGCCTTTCAACATTCAACACTGGTTACCCATCCAATAACAGACCTACTTTTATAGGTTTTTCATCAGCGTGAACTACTACAAGCACAAAAAATGCCGGTTTCCACCAACTATGCCTAAATAGGGAAAACCAGATCTATTAGATGACACTTTATTGTACGTGGAATCTGTCACCTTTTTAGCTCAGATGTTCCCTTTTTAGGCATTGGTTACCAAAAGGGGATTACGTCACACGCCCATCAAATAAAGGTACATACTATAATTATAAATGCGAAAGTGTGTTTGTTTGTTGGTTTATTGGTTTACCCTTCAGTCACGCCGCAACAAAGCAATGGGTCGATGTGATTTCTTGCATGATTATAGTTGAGGACTGGACTGAATTAAGGAGTTCCCGTTGGGATTGAAAAAACTTAGTCACGGGCATCAGCAAGTACATTATAAACTGCCAAACACTTTGGATAAACACTTACCTGCGGGTGAAAGTCTTGTCAAGTAGTTTTTATTTGTTGTGCTGGTTTCCGTGTAGATAAGGTGCTAATTCTTGAGCCAAAAGTTAGGCTTATTAAGATTAGCAGGTAAACGCGAAATTTTTCATTGCTCATTTTGAAATCGCTTGCAAGGGTAGCAATTTAGTTTTGATATCTTAATAAAATTTAAATAAATTACAAATTCCTAAAGAAAGAAATTATAGCTTTCTCCTTAGAAAACAATGTAATAATATGACTAAACAAAAATTGTTAAGTTATGGTCCCACAAAATTAGTACTATAATCTAGTGAAAAAACTTAGGTTTAGATCGTTGACCTTTAGGATTTTCTAAAGTTTTCTGACTACTGATGTAGGCTCCTAGACCAACGTCTTTAATACAATAGTATAATGGGACCAACGCCCAATGCATATGAGAAATAACAGCCAATTTATTTACATTGTTTCTATACAAAATACACCAAATTCTGCCCTATAATATCAAAATCAAGCCAGCCAGCGCTGGCCACACTTAGCAAATATTCGCCGAGCTCATTGGTATAATGTGTACAAGACCTACGAGCCTTTTTTATGGTTTTCGTGGAGATAGGGAGCTAATTCATCAGTCAGAGCTCATTAAGATTAGAGGGCGGGCGTAGCGACAACAGTCGGTGCTACGAATTATTCATTGCTCATTTAGAGAACTCGTTCCATGTCGAAGTAGCCTTTAAAGAATTTATGTCAGCTTAAACGAGCTAATTTATCACAAAAACCTAACGATCTTTCTGGCCCAGGGGAGTCCTGATCTGATAAAATTATTAAGTCCTACGACTGATTAATAGCGGAGTTACTCAGAGTTTATAATCGGAGTTCCGTAGTCAACAAGTAACCCTTATAGTTTCACCATGTCTGTCTGTCGTTCTGCAGCTTTTGGCCCTTAGTACCAGAAATCTGTAATTTGGAATGGATATATGGAATGCATATGCCAAAAAGGGAAAAATAAAATTTGTAAAAATAAGGTATTTCAGGGTACTTCCCGTACGTAAAATGGAGATGTTTTATTCTCTCGTCTATCCCATATTGTGGGTTGTCGTGTTAAATATGTCGTTCAAAAATATTGTGGATGTGGGAAAACCCATTTTTCGATTCAAGGATTCGTTTGCGAAATATTAAGCTTCAAAGTGCTAATTTTGTTAGATTCAAGTGTCCCCTCCCTCTCTGCTAGCTAAACGGTCCTTTTAGGATATATGAAGAGAATCATAGCAGTATTACAACAAAAGAAAACAGCTAAATAGACTTTACTAGTTAATAAGTAAATAGTCCACCAATTACTTATAAAAAATATCCGCATATTGTGACAAGCAACTACGGAACCATATATATTGCGTCCAATACTCACTTGGCAGCTTTTTGTTTTAAATTGGCTTTGGAACGATCTAAGCAGATGGACAAGATTACATTTAATTCATCAGCCAGAGCTCAATAATTAAAATTTATACAAAAAGATGCCAGCAAGCCTGTCACACTAAGAAAAATGGAATCAATTTTCTTTCTTTACATTTTATCGCAATGAAAAAACTTCATTTATACTTTCAGCAAGGAGCTAATTTCACAAAGTCAACAGTAGGGCTCATCAAGATTAACGGATGAACGCTGAGACACTAACAGCTGCACTCAGGAAATATTAATGGTTCATTCAGATAACTCAGTCTGTGTCGCCCTTATCTTTTTACCCAATTTATGCCGCCACCCGAAATGTAGGGCATAATTGCTTGCATTAATTCTTCATTTGAAAGTAGACGCAAAGTAAAGTTAATATTACAAGTATTTAAGAATATAAGTTTCAAGACTTGTGTAAGTTTAGAATTTTGTGTGAAAAGTGATCATTATTTTCATTTAAGTAAAAAAAAACTTTAGTTTAATGCTAACAAGGAGCTCATTCCACAAAGTCAGCAGCCAGTTCATCAAGATTAACGGATAAATGCTGCACTCAGAAATTATTAATTATTCACGGCCTGTGTCGCCTTTATCTTTTATTCAATAATTTGTGTCACAACCTGAAATTATTAACTCTTTAGAGAAAATTGCATTATTAAATATATAGTCGAAACTAAAAGAGTAGGAATAAACGGTGTCAGAATCTGTGACTGCGATCTCACCTGCAAATAGACAAAATACTAGCCTGCCTGCCTGGGGCTAGAAGGCGCGTGGTAGATTTTATAAATAAAACCCACATTTCTTGTTATTCGTTAAACGATATATTGTTCTGAGTTTGTTTTTCTTACTAATCTTATTGTATCACTGCATACATTTCTTATCTCTACTATAATATTATAAATGCGAAAGTGGATGGATGGATGTTTTTTACTCAATCACGCCACAACGGCTGAACGGATCTGGATTAAATTTGGCACAGAGATAGATCAACGTCTGGAATAAGACATTTATTCCGGAAAATTAAAGAGTTCCCGCGGGAAGCAACAAAACCTCAATCCACGAAGACTAAGTCGCGGGCATCAGCTACTTTTAAATAATTAAAAGATAGAAAAAGACCTAGCTCCACCAATTTAACTGTTTGTAAATCAAGATTAACGAATGAATGTTGCACAAACAATTACTGCTGTCACGAATAATAATATAAATGTTTCACCAGATAACTCTGTGTCGGTCGCATTTATCTTTTAAGGATTTACGACAGTCCCTGGACTTTTGACTTTTGCTATCTTAAACTCAATCCAAGATGTATTTCAAAAGAAATAGTACGCTACAATTTACTGACGGTTTATTTTATATCTCAAAACAGACTGATATTTCGACAGATTTCCAATGAAAATTGCTAAGCTATACACACTAATTTTGTGGACGAAAATTCGGCCTTAATTGAAGTATTGACAATTAATGTGTGTACAATTAAGAGTTAAATCTTCGAGTTAAACAAAACAAAAAAACTTGAAATCTAAATCAAAATTGGATGAAGATGCATCATATCGCACTGCTAACACAACTCGGACAACTCAAAAAAGGTCATTTTTCAGGAGACGAAAAAAACGGATTTCTGAATTTTTTGTTAGTAAAGCTAAGAAACTCTATTTAAATTTAGGTCGTAAATATGTTGTGAAATGATACTGTATTTGAACTGAAGCTAAAAATCAATCAGTTTTACCGATAATATTTTTTTTTATAATACTTTAGGGTTCTGCCTTTGTACAAAAAATATATAATAATATAAATATAATTATATTATAATTGTGAATCCGCTTACTAATAGTGGATTACAAACCAAAAATGGGTAAATCTTTTACTTTTAATGAATTATAAGCTTAATGATGAAGAGGAAGTTATTTGTAAAACCAATATAATATATCAAGAGACTAATCATCAACAGGAAAGAGACCGTGCGAACGAAGCCCGAGACGTTGGTCTGACCAAATAAAAGAAGCGGTCGACACTACAGTCTGCAGTGCCTTTCGCACGGCCTCCTATAGGTAGAGATGGCGTAGCACAATGAAGGGAGCAATAACGCGAAAAGGTGATAATGTCACAACTGATAAAGTAACACTGAGTTGAGCTGAGGTGGTACTGGTAACATGATAACCACCAAGAGTTATAGGCTAATTTATACGATAGTATAATTTGGACGTGGAATAATTTTGGAGTTAAAAATCACAAAGTAAAGTAACCAGTTTTTTTTTAAATTTAAGTCTGACGTTATCGTTATCGTTATCTCAAGATTTGATATCGAATTATATCAACGTTGATGAAAAGTTGAAAAATCTCGTACTAACCTTAATGATCTAATCAAATTAACGTCTCAGCCACCCAATTAGGGACCCACCCAGGCACTTAGCGGAAAGTCAAAACTTATGTAAGGGTAGCCAAGACACTGGTAGCTAGGCTACAGCTCTATCTTATTTTATTAATTTAATATTTATGGGCTGACCCTTACCCTTACTTGGTATCAATTTTGAGTTAACAAGACTAGTTATGCGACACTATACGAAAGGTCAAATTGATTGAAATGAACCTCCTTATTTTACAATAATTTTATTGACAGATTAATAAAATTAAATAAATAAATTAAATTAATTAAATAAATTAGGTATTATTTTAATTAAATGTTGAAAAATATCGACTTGTTAAAAAAGAATGCTTTTACCAAAACTTTCATTTCCAGATTTCCGTTTTAACAATATTCTTACTAGTCCTAATGTCGCATCAGCTAAGTCATTTAAGTAATACTTTATATAACTAGAGTGAGAAAAAAAATAGAGTTTTATTATTGATGCTGAGCTAACTTGCCAAAAATTACGACATATTTTTCAAATAATTATAAGTTTTAAAGCATAAACATAGAAAATGGCCCGTCAGGATTATTCTAAAGTATTTTTTCTTGTTACAGATTTGGACCATACCAACGTTGGGGCGGCGAATTAGACTCAATCGGAGATCTATAATATCGTACAGTGTGAATAGATGTTAAAAAACCAATGTAAGTGAGAGACTAAGCGCGATGCGCCCCGTGTGGTATACGGAAAGGACTCTGCTGGCGTTCCTCATGATCGCGGTGTCCCCTTCGCCATCTGCCACCCAGAGTACTATACTTGCAGGTAAAATTATTATTTTATAATTATATTGCCTCGTTGTTCTAGTGATTAGCACGTTCGACTGCGGCCGAAGAGGTCGCGGGTTCGAGTCCCGGGTCGGGCCATAATTAAGTATTGGGTTTTTCTGACTAGATATTCTCAGTACTAGCCCGGAGTTAGGAAGTTGGCGGTGTTTCATCCCTGTGCCTCGGTGAGCACGTTAAGCTGTTGGTTTCGGCTGTTATCACTAACATGATAAAAGCCCGTTAACCCGCATTGGAGCAGCGTGGTAGCTCTAAGCACTAATTCTCTCTCTCTCTCTTATGAGAGCGGAGGCCTGTACCCAGCTGTGGGATGTTAATGGGCTGTAGTGGTAGTGGTACTGACAATCATTAAAAATGCACCAATGCATGGCAGAGAGTAATTCTTTTGTATTTTTAAAATCTTAAGATGTATTTTCATACATACAATTTTGTAATTATTAAATAATTTAATCTAAACATGTTCTTTTGGGAAATTATCGTTTAAACTATCGTTATCAATTCAACGTACTCGATGAATGCTGTAAAAATTATTGTATATAAGAAGTGAATAAGAATAATTTTTATTCACTTGCCATCAATAATTTAGACATTATTTGGTACAATTTTTCAACCATGGCAGTGATAAACTAAAGACCCTACAAAAATATTGATTTTTTATTCGAATCAAGTCCACTAGCAGTGAAAAATAGGCAATGGTCTAATGGATCATTGCTATTGAAAGCGACAGTGTTGATGTAGTACAAAATGAAGAAAAAGAGTGTAGAAACTGAACAAAATTTCTCAGGAACCAACGAAGCGACGGCACAATTTGAATTGGCACAAGTAGAAATCGCCGCATTGCTGTTGCCGGAACTGTTTTTCTATTTTCTTTTTGTGGAAATGCGCTCCACAGCTAAGCAAATATAATTGGGTACATGCCTTTATTTTTATTTGCAAAAATAACAAAATCACTCACATTTATTCAAAGGTGAAAGAGCATTTTTAAATATTATGATTTTAAATTAATATTATGTAAATAGATGATTGATATTTTTTTTAATTTAATTGACTGACGGAAATCTAATCGCTTGGTGTTAAATTTAAGCTAAAACTTTTCCATTTAAATCATTTAATTAATACCTATCAAAAATACCTAATAGTATTACTTGACCTAATAAATTAATACTAAAATTTAAATCATTTTAGTTTTAGTAAATTAAAACAAATAATAAAAATACCAGTTAAAGAAGTAGTTCCGATAAAAAAGTTTTCAGTTACTTCTTAAGGTCTAAGATGACAACTTCCCCGATATTTCATGAAACATAATTAAAGACAAAAATATTCCGGACGCAAATTCTGAAACCCGAAACTTTGACGTTGGAGCGGTGTTTTTCTTCAAAACAGCTATTCATACAATCTGTACATTACGACGTAACACTGCCCCTCGGACACTACATGCTCTGAATTCCAAATGAATTGAAACAAAGCACCGCGTTTGAGTTTTGCCTTTGGTACAGCTCTCGAAAGTTTTATTAATACATCGTCAGTTGTCTCGTGTTTGTATTATCATTTTGGTGTAAAAAGTGCCCGTGTTGCTCATGTTGCTATGCTTGTTCTTGTATTTTAAACCATCTCCTAGAGTACTAAAGTTGAAAGCTGTATAAAACAATATCTGCCCAGTCGGCAATGTCCTTTTATGTTAGTTTGCTGGCATAACTTTGAGGGTTCATTTTTATTAAACGCAATTTATATTCAAAGTTTGTCCTTATGAGCATTCATTACAAAGTATTAAGTTATATATAATATGTAAGGGTAAATAAACACTTAAAATACTGAATCTTGCCACTACATTTGGCTAGAATTTGCACCCTTCTGGTTATTGTTTGGATCGTCTGCCAATTAAGACAGACATCCGGTTTCCGATGCGTCAAAAAATAAATTGAAGTAATGAACACAAATTAATATGTGTTATTATAGTGCTTAAAAACATTATAGATTATATACATAACTGATTAACTTAAGTAAATTTTTGTCGGAGTATGCCCAATAATTTCAGTTTGTTCTTATTCTTATTATTTATTAAACTGGTTCATGCAGTTTACGCGATGCGGCGCAACGTAAACTTTTTTTTTATCACCTTCAAGTAACCCCTTGACTGCGATCTTAACTGATGGTAAGTGTGATGTGCAGTCTAAGATGGTAGCGGGCTAACCTGTTAGAGGTATGGCAGTTATATTAAACCCATACCCCTATTTGGTTTCTACACGGCATCATACCGGAACGCGTAATCGCTTAGCGGCACGTCTTTGCCGGTAGGGTCGTAACTATCTACGGCCGAAGCCTCCCACCATGCCAGACCAGAGAAAATTCAGAAATTATAAATTCCCAAATTGACCCTGCCGGGGATCGAACCCGGGACCTCCGCACGTTAAGACAACAACGCTACACACTGCGCCACGGAGGTCGTCAACTACGTGATGCGCGGGCGGTAACACGTTTAGCGTTCATTGGAACGCGATGGCTCTACTTCATTTCCAAATAGATCCTGCTTGTCTCTGACCTATTAGAGTCAGTTTAGTCTTGAAGTTAATAAGATTCCACGCTGAGGGCAGCGCGTTTATAAAACGACAGTAATAAAATTATAGCATACCAGGTTAGGCTAGAACCGATACCCTTTCAGTTTTTAGTCCACGACATAACCGCAGGTTAGCAGCTTCATGTTGTATTTTATGATACGGCAGCAATCTACGTCCAGCGCCCCACAGAATATAATATAACCACCTACTTGGCACGCGAGTTGAATGCAGAGTAGATGTATGTCACCATATTTATTCTGCACTCAACTCGCGCGCGAACTGTACGTAGCTGTAGAATTACTTAATGTAACATTTTGTTTATAATAAAGCAACTGCTTCGTTACTAGCCAGCTCTTCACCGTAGAATCACCTTTCCGAACTGGTGGTAGAGTCAAAAAACGACGTAGGTAAAAAGAGACACCTGTATTCTTAAATGAAATTTTTAAAAAAGCTTTTTGGTAATGTACGTACACTAAAAGCATACCGAAAACACGAAAAATACTTCTGCAAACTCAAATACTATAAAATTCAAAATAATGCCTCGTACACAGGATCACGTTCACAGTAATGGCGTGCATTTGAAGACCCAGCTTACACCTACTTTCAGAATTTCGCACGAAAATATTCGAATATGCACAACAAATCTTTGGCCGTGTACACCCAAAGCTATTCCTATCAAATTCGATTTATTCACTTAAAATGCACCTTGCATCTTCTGACAAAGAAAATCGATTGTAGTTCAAGCTCTGGCAGCAGTGAATAGAAAAAAAATTGATTTTTATTCATTGCATATTCAACTGGCCGTAGTATAAATGCAGACAGTTTTGTAGGGAAAGGATTGACCTGTTGGGAAAGGGATGTTACAATAGTGTCACGCGTTTCTTTTTGTGTAACGTATTTGGTTAGTTGTAAAAAAACATTATGAAAAATTTGTCATAATTGCTTAGCAATCAGTGTTAAATCAGCACAAAACAGTTCACGTATACTGTATAGGAGTATAGTTGTAGAAAAGTATTTTTTAATTCTTACTTTCTTGTTATTTTGATTTGAAGATTAGCAAAATATTGCCAATCGTCAAATTTCTATCAAAGATATTTCTTTTAATCTATAGTTTTAAATTGCGTTATTAACAGCCCCCACCGTCAAAATCGCCAGCTCTTAACCTAGGTCGTGTTTGTTTTGCAATAAAAATACATAATATTTTATCCGCAGGGGAGAGTATAAAGCACTTCAAAATGACAAGCGCAGGGTTTGCGTGTTCGATTTATCGGCTTGTATTTTCAAGCGCCCCGTATGTAACGTACGGTGTAGTGCGGCAACCTGATATAAACTCTATTCGCTGTAGTACCTTACTCGTTAGTTTAGTACCTAGCTTGTTCGGCTGCAGGTCGTTATTCATTTTCCCATACAAAAATCACATTTGTCCATTTATCTATATCCTACTATCTATACTAATATTATAATGTAATGTGAAAGTGTGTAAGTCTGTCTGTTTCGCTTTCCATGGCTCATCTATTCGACTGATTTCTATGAAATTTTGTACAGGGTTAGATTGTATCCCGGGGAAGATCACATGTTTCATATTTTTATCTCGGGAAATTAAAGAGCTCGCGCGGGAATAGACACTTTCGATTTTATAATATAAAGTTCGAGACGGATGCGGATAAAAGTATGGATATGAACCTTGACAAGGAGTAGTTCTTGATTGTGAACTTGGTAGTAAGTGATGATACCACATAATCACTTACCACCTAAACTAAAAACGGACTATCTAATGTCAAACATTAATAAATACCTAATTAATTTCCAAAAAATCCAAATTAAACCGAAACATATACCAAGCTAGAAAACTCGTTACACGTTATTTCTGAATTTCGAAAATAAGGGTAGAATTTGAGAGCTTGAACGTGTAGTACCTAAACAGTAAATTTTAGAGCAAGATAAAAAATTATAACGGCGAACTCGGAAGCGAGCTCTTAATTAATTCCACTTTAACTTGGAGCTATAAATAATTATATTCCATTTTATTCCGGCTTTCTTTGCGTTCCTAAGTAGCTAATGGAAGTAAAAGATACCTCGTAACGTAGTCTATGTTTAAATTCCCATTTCACTTCAAGCATCGCTTAGCAATCATACAGTTGCGTTACGAGTATATTACATGGAAAAGCCTTAAAGAATAAGTGTTGACAATTTAATCAAAGTCAATTTCAGACTACAGTAAGCTCTCTCCTATGTTTCAATTAATCGTATAATATACAGTGCTAGAAACAAAAACCAAAGGCCCAGCGAATATTGTAATTCGTGGCCTACCCAGGCATCCATTAATTGCCTAAAACATGCAGCTTGCTGGACAGCCTGTTTCTATGTCTACTCTGAGGGCAGAGTGGATGTAAATTACGGCTAGAAATACCCATCTTTCACTGTCAATTATTCAAAACCGTTTTACAAAACGGTAGTAAATATTCTAAGCCTATGGTACAAATCTAGTTAACAATAATTATGACAAAAGCATGAATGAATGAATGAATGAACGCCTACCTACTATCATTTTTCTCCTATATAGTAAAATCGTGATACAAGAAAATGGAAACTAATTCCAACAAAATTCAAATTATTCACGTTTGCCTACAATTTAACTGAAATTATTTATTAGATTACCTTTTAAGTTAAGTTACGAAAAAAAATTGATTTATGGTTCTATTGTGATTGTTAAACTGCTGTTTCTAGGAACTAGTGTGACTTTTATATTTGCGCCGGATATTTTTTATAGCGATGGGCTGTATTAGAGGTTGGCACGCGATGTATAGGGGTAGCTAATGACGGGCAATATTGGGCACTACCCAAGTTATCTACTAGTCTTTATATCACTTTATATATATTTTATCTACCGCTGTTTGACATTAGGTTCAATAAATTTATTGAATAGGATAAGTGGACGTTTTATTCACTTTTAGAAACGTAGGTACCTATTAAGAAAGAATATTTAAATTCTAGATGATGCCCGCGACTTCGTCCGTGTAATTTTTTTAAAATAATTAAATAAGATGATAATTAGCAGCCAATATCCATCCCCGGGATTAAAGCTAACTCTGTACCTCGTACAAAGCGGTTAAACCAAACATGGGAAGTAAAAATTTAACAGACCTACAGACAGACACATTTCGCATTAATAACATTAGAATGGATATTATCATTTATTTAACATTGGTGTCGAGAGAGGAGCATGTGGCATTGCGACAGTGCGTATCAGTTGATTTTGCTACATTTAATGCAATTAATTAATTAATCGATGGGGGAAAATATCGCTTATTTAATAATAAAAATATGTCAAAAGTGAGGCTGGAATATATAATTAATTAAAGCGAAAAAAAGTGAAAACACTCGTTGTATTGCCGATTGGAATTATATTGAGAAATTATGAAATTACATATTTCCCTAATTGGTAGGTATCTGGTTTACTCATTACGGGTCGGCGTAGTTGCGACGCTTTGCATAAAAATGGGAAACCTGCCAAAAGTAGTTAAAGTGTAACTCACTCGTTGAAGCAAATTGGGGCAATGCCGACAAAAATGAAAAGCAATATTTCAGTATCATTTTTATTGATAACAGCTTTGCGCTTGGCCTCAATCGTGCCTACCTAATGATAACTGATGATGTAATCTAAGTGCCGACTTATACAGACGGAGTGGAGTTTTAGCGTGCCTTTTTGATAACAACATAAACTTAGCTTTATGTTCTTTGACATACGGTTGAAATTAGTATTCTGAAAAAACACACGGTAGAGACTTCGGAGTACTAAGCGCACCGTGCAGCCTTCTCTTTATGCCAAAGTAAAAAATAGAATTATCATAATGTGCATTTTGTCGGTTCATTGGTTTGTCCTACAATCACGCCGCTGTAGAGCAAAAAATCAGCGTGAGTCTTGCATATTTATGGTTGAGGACCTGTAGAGTGGCACATGCTTCTTTTAACACTTAAAAAATCAATACATTTCACGGTATTTTTACAAGCTTGTGCGCCCGTTTAGGTCAAATTTTGCAACTGAATTGTCATGCCTAACCGATTGAGCTGAAATTTTGCATAAACGTTTAATTTGGATGACAATGCATGGTTAGTTATGTGACGTCACTCTAAATCTTATATGGCGGACTAGTTATTTTTATGCAGCCTCTTGATATCTGGGTATCAAATAAAAGGGGTTGCAGAGAAAAATACGAAAATTAAAATTACGTCACACTAAATTCAATATGGCAGACGATAAAAGCTTGTTTTTAAAATGTTTTTTTAATTATTTAAAACTTATGTATATTGGACGAAGGCTTGGGCCGAGGCTTTCAGATTACATTGTTTAAAAAAAATATTATTAACACGTATGTTTGAATACAATAATAGCAACTGCCTTCGCGGTCACACATCGTTGCAAATGATATGAAATACTAGAAAAACCAATAGTCTCGCATTACCCCCGAGGGAACAGACGGGTATCCGATTCGTGACCTCCGATGGTTATTCCCAGACTTCATTTCTTGGCGCATTATGCGTGCCTTCAGAATCCTTGTAATCCCTTGTATGTTCTCGCAAAATATGACTTAACCTTACAAAATAAAGATTTCTTTTTACTCCAAGATTCCTTTTTTCTGGAATAAATCCACCTTTTTTCTGGCCAAATTGGATTACTTTCTACAGTGCGGCTAAATATTGAATGGGCTATTTGATGTCATTTTTTCGCAGGTTTTTCCTTAGCTTACCTCAAAATATTATGATTTTGATTCTATTTAATCTACATTTTGATCATAATTAGATAGTTTAATATAATATTTATAATGAAGGCTAATGACTGAACTTGTAGATTTAACGGCTATACACCGATTAGTTTAACGGCTATGGAGCAATTAGTTTAACGTTGTCCTTTACATAGCGTATGCTGTAAATTCTATCCAGTACACAGATGGCTCTATACTAATATTATAAATGCGAAAGTGTGTTTGTTTGTTGGTTTGTCCTTCAATAACGGAGCAACGGAGCAACGGATCGACGTGATTTTTGGCATGGGTATAGTTGAGGACCTGGAGAGTGACATAGGAAAATTAAGGAGTTCCCGCGGGAATCAAAAAACTT
The DNA here is from genome assembly GCA_964035005.1 of Erebia palarica. NCBI lineage: Eukaryota > Metazoa > Arthropoda > Insecta > Lepidoptera > Nymphalidae > Erebia > Erebia palarica. The sequence continues at coordinate 20,366,524 of OZ035989.1, forward strand.
AAACCACGCGGACGAAGTCGCGGGCATCAGCTAGTAACCTATATAGGTATAAAATAGATCTAAAATAAACAGCCATCATGCGAAATTAATTGTGAAAAAATCCTAATTTTAATTATAAGTAAGTTTTCCTGAGTTTGAGTAAGTAATAAGTTTATTGATTTATTTAATGATATCCTTGAGTTTGTCCTATGGATTTAGGTTTTAAAACCCCAAAGGCACTCTTTGATTTTGTGTGCTAAATTACAGACTGAAACTTTGCACGTGTAGATTATCTATATCTATACTAATAAATATTATAAATGCAAAAGTGTTGATGGATGGATGTATGGATGGACGGATGTATGGATGTATGGATGGATGTTTATCACTCAATCACGCCAGAATAGTTGAACGGATCTGGATAAAATTTGGTATGGAGATAGATAATAGTCTGGAATAACACATAGGCTACTTTTTCTCCCGGAAAATTAAAGAGTTCCTGCGGGAACCACAAAACCTCAATCCACACTGACGAAGTCGCGGACGTCATCTAGTTTATAATAATTTGTGTTGAATCAGAAACGATTAGGAGATGGTACCTTAAATTTTTTAATATCATTGGATTCAACCCTGTAGAAACATATTTTACGTAGCGACCGTATAAATTCGAGGGGTATCGATTCGCGTTTTGGCGGATGGCGAGAACGGGGGATGCTGAAAAGATAATCCCAATGACAAACGGTACTGACTTATAAACGGGCCTTTTAAATATAGATTAGTTTTAGTTGCCCTTTCGTCTTTTCTTCTCGCTATTTCTTCTTGTCGCTATGGAAACTCATTTTGCACAATATTTGGACATACTCGAAATATTATATTTGTTCTCGATATTCTTAAAGGTATTGGGACCTACTAGTATATGTTTTTTTTATTTATGGGTGTAAAGCAACACACCCTTAAATACAAGACATAAATTGATAACGCTAAAATCGTTGTTCATCTCAGAATTTGTAAAAGTTACCACCTTAATATTTGGGGAAATGATACTTCAAACTTTTCTCTTGGATTAAGTGTTTTACGATTGGTAAAAAAATTCTGTGTCACATCACACTAATATTATAAATGCGAAACTATGTTTGTTTCTTGGTTTGTCTTTCAATCAAAGCATTGGATAAACGTGATTTTTTGCAAGGGTATAGTTCAGACCTGGAGAGTAACATAGGCTACTTTTTATTCCGGAATTTCCCCGGAAGTGAAAAAAACGTAATCCACGTGGACGAAGTCGCGGGCATCAGGTACTAGTATTTATTTTGATACATGTTTTGCACACATTTCGCTATTAATTTTCTCAGTAAAGAGCTTACTATTTTTGTTGGGTTTATGTTTTGCCAAGAAACCTAGAAGTATCTCTTCAGTTCTCATTGGCTACGGCATTGTATCATTACGGCATTGTGGCACACTCCTGAAATAGAACTGACTGACTGATATAATATTTTAAGCAACGGAAAGGTCAAAATACTTGGTACAGGAACTGTTGATTTTGCATTTAACATCGTTTTCTCCATAAACTACACTTGTAGTAAGAAAAGATTATGAGAAATTACACCCGAATGAATCTTGAGCATACCTAGGGCCTAGACAGCTAAATGATTTTCAATGTTTAGGTACCTACCTACATCAACAATGTTTTGTTTTTACACACGACCGCCCTGGCGCAGTGTTGAGCGCTGCTGTCATAACGTGGGAGGTCCCGTATTGGATTCCTGGAAGGGTCAATTTGGGAATTTATAATTTCTGAAATTTCTCTGGTATTATCTGGTGGGAGGCTTTGACCGTAGTTAGTTACCATACTACGTTCCGGTACGATGCCGTGTAGAAACCAAGTAGGGGTGCGGGCTTAATATAACTACCATACCACTAACCCAATAATAACAGAATTGCATCATCATTTACCATCAGGTGAGATCACAGTCAAGGGTTATGTTGTAATGGAATAAAAAAAAATACGCGCCGAATTGAGAACCTCCTCCTTTTTTGGAAGTCGGTTAAAAAACACAAAGTAATTTTCATGTCAATTTTGTTACTATTTCAGATGAATCAGTAAATACAGGTGTTTATTGGTTTTTAGCAAAATGTTCATACAGCTTGATGTTTCAATATTTAAAAAAATCTAGCTTTATGCTGATTTTTCAAATACAATTGCGCCAGTTTATAAAAAAAATATGACAAATCAAAGTAGATTTGTAAATAGAAATATTAAAATAAAACAAGTTAAAATTATTATTATATCAGAATAGCTTTTATTTATAGCTTACATAAAACTAAAATATAGTGCAGTTTCGTTCCTAAGCCCGTTTAATTTCGTGAAAGATCTACTTGAATTTGTTTCTGAAAGGGCGTAAGTACACGACAGGGAATGAGAAGGCTTATCAGTTGGATCTTTCGGGGGTTAGACAGTGTTGTGATTCGGTGTCATCTTAATTAAGGACCCCTAATCTAGGTTAATACTAAGTTTAATGTATTTTGAGGGACATGGATGAAACACGTAGTATTATAAAGGTAAAGTGTTATCGTATACATGAAGATGATCCATAAGAGGTAATTGAGCCGCAAGAGGCAAAACAGTCATAAGAGAATTTCGTAGAGGCAAATAGTCACAAGAGCTAATAAGGAGCTCATGTGAATCATTTATGAATGCATTTTCTAGTTATGCAGGCGCAGTCCACTTTAGGCTGTATCACCACTTGCCAGCATGTCTGATTTAAGTTAATTACGGGCTAAATAAATAAAAAAATAAAATGGAGGCAATAGGCACAAGAGGCAAATCAGCCCCAAAATGCCAAACAGCTGCAAGAGGTATAAGAGCCGCAAGAAACCAGGATCACAGAAAATGCAATAGACGCATGGGTTTTTCATGGCATCCACGGCACTAAGGTTGCTGTAAATAAAAATCTAAGATCTTCGCTCTAATCTAGTCTCGTAGAATGTTTTGGCGACCTTCGTATTCTACAGCGCAAAAGGGCGATGGTAATCATTGGGGTATGGCTTATTGGGTAAAATTGACATACCCTTTCCAGGTGAGTTTGTTTACATCTTAGACAACTAGTAAATATCGCAGTCAAAGGCTAACATCGAATACAGAAAAGAGGCGACCTCCGTGGCGCAGTGTGTAGCGCTGTTGTCTTAACGTGCGGAGGTCCCGGGTTCGATCCCCGTCAGGGTCAATTTGGGAATTTATAATTTCTGAATTTTCCCTGGTCTGGCCTGGTGGGAGGCTTCGGCCGTTGCTAGTTACCACCCTACCGGCAAAGACGTGCCGCCAAGCGATTACGCGATCTGGTACGATGCCGTGTAGAAAGCAAATAGGGGTATTAGTTTAATATAACTACGATACCCCTAACAGGTTAGCCTGCTACCATCTTAGACTGTATCATCACTTACCATCAGGTGAGATCGCAGTCAAGGGTTAACTTGTAGTGGATAAAAAAGGCGTACGGAACGCATCGTTCAAAACTGAAAAAGATTCGGTGATGACGAAAAAAATTTTAATCACTACAATTTTTCGGCTTTTGCGCCTCCCGTGCAACTTATGGTCGTGTGCGTTTTGCTTTAAACAAGAACTAAGAACTTACAAGCTCCGTGTCTACAAGTTTGATCTTAGTTACATGGGAATAGTTTAGGTATAACTGCTATTAATTCTAGGCTAGCGTGTTCCATCTTAACTTCATTATAGTATTACGTAAAAGCAGCCCACTTTGTCTACTAATTTAAAGAATAAGGTCCGACACACATCAGTGGAGTCAATTAGATTGTACCTACTTACCTTCTTTCGCAATTAATAACTAACTAATGTATTGCTGGAGAAATTCAAATTGAGGTAGGGCTAGCATTTAAAAAACCTTATAATATTTTTTTGTTTATGTGTAGTTAAATTAAATCACAAGATAATGACAATTAGGGTTTCGTAATTATTTTTTTTAATTTCCACTTACATTTTCAAATTTGTTTTAAATAACTCAGCATTAATTAATTCTGTCTGTTTGATTTCTCAGCTTTTGAACAATATAATATAATTATATCATTAAGTAATAATGTGGTCATCAGAGCAATGATTAGGAAAAGTGTATTTTAGACAATTTTATCAAGCCACCTATAGGTTTCATTAATAATTGAGTTACTAAAAGCAAAATAAGTTACCCGCATGATCCCCAAATAAAAATAACTATTTATTTACATAAGTTGGCAACCCTATACCTAGAAAAAAGCATATAACATTGTAACGAATTTTGTAGTAAATTGTTGCAGCAGCAGTATTGATTGTTATCGTTTTAAAGTTGCCAATTGCTGTAATTGGACTTTAAATTTGTTTACGCTTTAGTGAATTACTGTTTACTGCTGTATTTTGTTATAAATTGTTAAACTGAACGCAATCATTGTTTGATATTTATGACTTTGATGTTTGTCAATTATTATATTGTACTGTCAGCTGTCAACTCACTTCACTCTGTTACACTGAATAAACTAGCCGCTGTTGTGTGCCTCTCTCTGTGATCTTGCTGTTTTAATTACTAAGTACTTATTAGTTCTATTCCTATTATATTAAAAATAGTTTTCATTAGGTTATGGGCAAAAACTGCTCTAATAGGATTAGGACATTTTGAGTAAAACTAACAAGTAAATTAGCCGATGCAAGTCGATTTTCACGCTTCGCGACTCAGGCATCCGGGAGGCCATTTTTCGTATTTCTTCTAGGATTTCTTTTCAGCTTCAAAATACTAATACTAATTATGGCTATTTCGCACGCACACCATGGATTTGCACAAATCGACCGGTTGACGGGCCGGGAAAATTTTGCCACGTGGAGCTTTGCGATGAGAACATATTTAGAACACGAAGACTTATGGAAGTGCGTCGATGGCAGTGCTACATTCACAAAAAACGAGGACACTAAAGCTAGATCAAAAATGATATTACTTGTGGATCCGACGATATACATCCACATTGAGGAGGCAAAAACGGCGGCGGAGGTATGGAACAATCTCAAGAAGGCCTTCGATGACTCAGGCCTACTAAGGAAGGTAGGCTTGTTAAGAGAACTTATCACTACAGACTTAGATAGTTGTGGTAGTTTAGAGAATTACGTTAACAAGGTAATGACATGCGCACACAAGCTCAGAAACATCAAGTTTATAGTGGACGATGAGTGGCTCGGTACACTATTGCTTGCCGGTTTACCAGAGAGTTATAGGCCAATGATCATGGCCATGGAGAGCTCAGGTGTGGCCATTACAGCAGATTTAGTAAAAACTAAAATTCTCCAAGATGTTAAAACTCCGGACAACTCAGTTTTTTTCTCTAACTTTAATAAGTCTGGCAAAGGTCAATGCTCAGGTTCTAAAGCGAATAAAAAGGGTCCCAGGTGTTTTAAATGTAACAAATATGGGCATGTAGCAAAATTCTGCAAGGCAGGCAGTTCAAATCAAAAGAAGACAGATTCTAATCATAATAATAATTCTTCTAGCTATGTTGCGGCCTTTCCAGCCTCTCCAGGCCTCGAGAGCAGATGCTGGTATATTGATTCCGGAGCTGCGATGCACATGACATATCAGAGAGAATGGCTATACGACTTTGGACCCGCTTCAGTGACAAGTATTAAGGTAGCAGATAATAAAATATTACAAGTAAAAGGCTGTGGTAAAGTAAATATAGAAACATTTAATAGTGAGAATAAAGAGAAAATTGGTACAATACAAGTCAAAAATGTTTTATATGTGCCAGATTTAGCTGTCAACTTACTGTCTGTACGTCAGATTACACAGAATAATTGCCAGGTCAAGTTTAGCAAAGATAGTTGCAAAGTTTACAAAGATTCTAAATTAATTCTCACTGGCTATACAAGAAATAATTTATATGTTGTTCATAATGAAACATACGCTTTATTATCTTCAGTGCATTTATGGCATCAACGGATGGGTCATCTTAATTATTGTGATCTACAGAAACTTAATGATTCTACAGAAGGAGCGGATATTGATACAAGTAAGAAAGAGAATGTGGTATGTAACACATGCTTAAAAGGTAAACAAACGAGGCAACCATTCAAACACATAGGCACAAGGGCTTCCGGCCTCCTGGAATTGATTCACTCTGATGTATGTGGGCCAATGGAGGAAAAGTCACTCGGAGGTGCCAGATATTATGTCACTTTTGTGGATGATTACTCTAGAAAGGTATTTGTTTACTTTATTCAGACAAAATCACAAGTACTTGATAAGTTTAAAGAATTTAAGCAATTAGTGGAAAATCAATTAAATGCCAAGATCAAAGCACTAAGATCTGACAATGGAAAGGAATATGTGAATGAAGCATTTGATAAATTATGTAAAGATTCTGGTATTAAACGTCAGTTCACTATACCTTATACTCCGGAACAGAATGGCATGAGTGAAAGGATGAATCGAACTTTAATTGAACGTGCAAAATGTATGCTTATTAATTCCAGTTTGCCAAAAATGTTCTGGGCAGAAGCAGTAGCCACAGCAGCATATGTGATTAATCGCTCACCCACTAAATCTATACAGTATAAAACACCAGAGGAAATTTGGACTGGTATCAAACCTAATATCAGTAACATGAGGGTGTTTGGTTGCCGAGCTATGATGCATGTGCCAAAGGAAAAGCGACTTAAATGGGATAACAAGTCGAAAGAACTCATATTTGTGGGCTATTGCATTGAGTCTAAGGGCTATAGATTGTTTGATAAAGCTGAAGGTAAAATCCTTAGAAGCAGGGATGTAGTGTTCCTTGAAGAAAGTATAAACAAAGATTTTGCTTTATTGTCACTATCTGAATCTCCAAATGATAATTTAGATGAAACCACAAGCAGCTCTCTGGATAACACATATGAGACTGTTATAGAAAGTGAAAACACAGTCCATCGCAGTGATGATGAAGAATTTGAGCCAGATTATTCTTCTCCACCGTCTTCTCCGTTAGATGTCACTCAGAAGCCAATGACATTGAGACCACGAAAACACAGAGCAATGCCTACCTTCCTATGTCAGAATGAAGTCAACAGCTCGTCTGTTGAGCCTGATCCTGAAACGCTAGAGCAGGTGCTGCAAAGTGTTAACTCAAAGGAATGGATTAAAGCCATGGATAATGAATATAATTCTTTATTGGAAAATAATACATGGACCCTCTCGGAGCTTCCTCCAGGGAAGACTGCGATACCTTGCAAATGGGTATTTAAAACGAAATTAGATGCAAATGGGAAAGTCTCTAGATACAAGGCAAGATTGGTCATAAAAGGTTATCAGCAGAGGCAGTATATAGACTACACTGATGTCTATGCACCTGTGGTCAGATTAACTTCTATCAGATACTTGATTGCAATAGCAGCTAAATATCAACTCAAGATAGAACAGATGGATGCTGTAACAGCCTTTTTACAGGGTGATATAGATGTTGAATTATATATGTCACAGCCTCCTAGATATGAAAATGAGACAAAAAATGTTTGCAAATTAAATAAATCCATATATGGTTTAAAACAAGCAAGTAGAACATGGAATAAAAAGTTGGATAAATTTTTGAATAGCATTAATTTTTCAAAATCAAAGATAGATCCTTGTGTCTACTATAAACATGAAAATGGAGTCATAATGTTTTTAATTGTGTATGTTGATGATATTTTATTGTTTCACAACTGTCAAGAGTCAGCAACCAATATAAAATTAAAAATGATGAATAACTTCAGAATGAAAGATCTTGGAATTGCTAATTATTATGTTGGACTACGTATAACATATAGCTTTGATGGTATAGCTATAGATCAAACTAAGTACATAGAGAGTACATTAAATCGTTTTAATATGGAACAATGCAACCCAGTTGGAACTCCAATGGAACCAAATATTAGGTTCTCGAGCTGTGAAGAGGTGATAAATATACCTTATCAAGAAGCTACCGGCTGCTTGCTGTATATATCTCAGGGAACACGGCCGGATGTTTGTTATGCAGTACATACATTATGTTGTTATAACAATTCACCTACATCAGAGCATTGGAATGCTATAAAGAGGTTATTTCGATACCTACAAGGCACTAAGGACTTACAGCTTTTTTATAAAAGTAATGTCGATGAAGAAATCACTGGATATTCTGACTCTGATTGGGCCTCGTGTTCTGAAGATAGAAAATCATGTACTGGGTACATTTTTAAATTCCAGGGTGCAGCTATATCATGGAATTCAAAAAGGCAGCACACCATTGCTTTATCAACCACTGAGGCAGAATACATGGCGCTCTCAGCTGCTACTCAAGAAGCTATGTGGCTGAGGCAGTTACACTATGAACTGTGGCCTTCTTTAAAGGTTGCTCCTATTACTTTGTACTGTGATAATCAAAGCGCAATTAAACTTTCAGGTACATATAGTTATCATGCACGGAGTAAACATATTGATGTTCGTCACCACTACCTAAGGGACAAAGTTGAACATGGTGATGTGAAGGTTGAATATGTGGGCACTGACTCGATGCTCGCCGACTGTCTGACCAAAGCTCTGCAGAAGTTAAAACACCAACAATTCCTCGGAGCCATGGGTTTGCGTTCAAGGGAGGATGTTAAACTGAACGCAATCATTGTTTGATATTTATGACTTTGATGTTTGTCAATTATTATATTGTACTGTCAGCTGTCAACTCACTTCACTCTGTTACACTGAATAAACTAGCCGCTGTTGTGTGCCTCTCTCTGTGATCTTGCTGTTTTAATTACTAAGTACTTATTAGTTCTATTCCTATTATATTAAAAATAGTTTTCATTATAAATTCTGATCGAGCTGTATTAGCTCTATAATTAATAATTCAATGCAGTTTGATTCTGTTTCAAATATAAATAACTATTGATATTCTAGCCCTACATGTTTGTTACGCTGACTTAGTCATTTAACTACATACATTAATTCAAAGTTCAATCCGTTATTTAAAAGAAAAACGATACGTTGATTTTCCTTAACGAAATATTTTGGAACTTTTTAAGGAATTTGTACTATTATGGGAAGGGATTTTGTAGCTTTATGCATCTTTTAGGTTTTGTTCTTCTAAAGAGTATTATTCAGGGAGCACTTAATTATGTCGAAAATCAAACACTTTACTCTTCGTCTGGTGAAGTTGAGAAAACACGTATTTATATACTTTTTTGGTTGAAATACTCAATATAAAACAAAAATTGAGATTTCCTTTTTTCCATTTTAACTAAATTTAAAGAATTTTATCCCCTATCTCCAAAGATCTTGATTGGATTCATAAGGGACCACCAAAAAATATAATACTTTATGGCCATAATTTTTTTGTTGTTTCAATTGTTCAATCAAAAGGTATGGCCACACAGCGCATACATTGATGAAATATCAAACATTATACATTTTGTATCTCAAACATAATATCGTAGACAAAGATGCGGGTCGGGTGTAAAACTATTTTGTTATTTTAAGTTGTATATTTAATCCTAATTTAAAAAAAAAACCGCTATGAAGTAGAGCCTCTATGAGCTCGTATATTTATTTTGAAACTGTTGGGTAAGTAGTGTATTTCTTTCACGCCACACTTCTTCCTGGTAGTGAAAATATTTCACAAAAGAAAAGTGCTGTTCAGTGTTAAACTTGCAAGACAACGGATAAATCTTTTAAAAGATAAGGGTTGGGTTTAAAAGCTGTGTGAAATTGAAATAAATGAAAACAGCATTTTTCTGATATTGTATTTCCTTCCCTATTTTATTTCAAAACGAAATAAAAGAACACTCGGGTAAATCCCGTGCGTATTGAAGCTATACCAAGTTGGGAAGAACTTATCTATTTTTCTCAATATCTGTTTTTATATACAGCTACGTCTCATTAAATAATAATGGGTGTCTTTTTAAACAGTGAAAAATTGATACTTCTCAATACATTTATGAAAATACTAATCACCAGTATTACCACAACCAAGACCATTGGCTTCCAGATCATAATAACTGACGACGATGAAAAGCCACTTCCCGAGAATCGTCACTATTTGTAGGCTGAAGTGGCAGTTCTTTGACTCAAGAGAAAATTCTTTGATCCTGAAATACATAAAAGAAAGAGGACGCATGGCGGCTGATAAATTAAATTTGTGTAATACACTGTTACAATTAGTTCACCTACAACGTTTAGGGTTAAGCTTAGTTAATTTTTAGAGCCTATAACAATTTAAATCGGTCGGTCTAACACACAATGGGGCTGATTCTGTAGTGCACAATCTCTAAACTAAACTAAATTTAGAGCATTATAAATAGTGCTAACCCTTTCATAATACTCCCTACGGAAAGGGGCAGAACTAGATTTAAAGCTGCCATTTTAGTTTAGTTTAGAGATGTTACATTACAGAATCGGCACCAATGGCTCTGGTTGATAATGGTTTAATTGTTGGTCAATAATTTAGATTTGTGGCCAGTAATTACAGCTATCAGCCGGGGGTCTCTAATGGCATGCAACACGTCATAATTTAGATGGTTTTGGTTTGATAAAGCAGTATTTTATGGTATCAAAGTGTTGATGATTGGAATCTCTTTTACAATCTTCTTTAAATGTCTGACCCATTGTCCTAGTTGACCCGTTATCCTAGGTGAGCGAAGAAAGCAACGTGACTCAACGCTATGTGATACGACTCCAAAGAAAATTACAAAATCTACCCGGCGACGTACTTAGGCTACTAGGAAGGGTCAATTCCTGTTTTATACTGTCGCATTGCGTTGTGTCGAATTTGTGGCGTGTCTCGCTCATGTAGGATAATGCCGTATCCGTTATCCGATACAAAGAAAATCCAAAGAAAATAAGAAACTTATCTACCTGACAACGCAGATCAAGTGAAGGACCAGCTACTGTTTGATACAGTCGCGTCGCATCGTATCTAGCCACATTGTCGCGATTGACGCTGACGTGGGACAAGGTCTTATTGATAAAATGGTAAACCTATTATAGAAACTTGAGATGTTGAATAATAATTCTCTCTATCATAATTATTACCATCTCAACCTTTCGCTGGTCCACTACTATACTCATTATGAGAGGAAACCCGCCTATGCTCAGTAGGCGTCAGGTTGTCGATGAATGATATTTTATTCTGAGGCACTCACCCTTTGTCAAAGCGGCGTGAAGCGACGCGACGCGATACGACGCCATAGAAAATGACAAACTTGTCTACGCGACAACGTAGGCCTCGCGAAGGGTCAGCTATTGTTTGATACTATCGCATCGCGTCGTATCGCAGTTGTAGGTCATGTAAGACACCCGTTACTAAAATCCGTACTTCCATAATAATTTTATACTGCTGCGCTTTCACGGTCCAGCTGTTCAATCGATTTTGCTGAAATTTGGTACAGGGGTAGTTTGTATCCCGGGGAAAGACATAGGTTATTTTTATCCCAGAAAATTAAGGAGTTCCTGCAGGAATTGAAAAAACTTAATCCACGCGGAGGAAGTCGCGGGCATCATCTAGTTTATAATATATTAATTATGTTTACTTTGGCTTACAAGTACCCAGGTATGCAGCCGATGGGCTTTGGGATCAAAACTATTTTTCGGGTCAGCGGTTTTTCTTTGATGTGGACGTAAAAATTTGTACTAAGTACCTAATAAATTCCTTTCCTTACAAAATAATATTACGATACGATAACAATATTGATATTAAAATACTTGGTCGATCGAGTTTATTAGGTATTGTACTAAAATAATTATTTTAGTACAATTACGCTACAGTATTTCTATTCTGCCTCGTTGGTCTAGTGGTTAACATGTTCGACTGCGGCCGACGAGGTCCCGGGTTCGAGTCCCGGGTCGGCCATAATATTAGGTATTGGGTTTTTCCGACTAGAAATTCTCCGTACTAGCCCGGAGCTAGGAAGTTGGGGTGGTTCTTCACCCCCGTGCCTCGGAGAGCACGTTAAGCCGTCAGTCCCGGTTATTATCACTAACACGATAATAGTCGTCAAAGCCCGCCAACCCGCATGGGCTATAGTGGTAGTGGACGCTACAGTATTTAAGTTGGTATTAAATAGGATTTTTCATTTTCTTGCGTTGCGTTGGTATCATTATAAAAAATTACCTCAAGTCACACGGTATTTCAAAATTGCCCAAAAAGCAAACGGTTTAAACAATTTGACTCATCTACATCATGTTTCTTGTGAAAATGGATTTGACAATTTACTTTCATATTTAGACCAAGATTTAGACGGTACCAACATTTTAAATTATCTGTATAAATTATTGATTATTACCAACATGTTTTATAAGTCACTAGCTGATGCCCGCAGCTTCGTCCGCGTGGATTAAAGTTACTGTGTACCTAATTTGAATAAATAGACATAGAATAGAATTTAATTTAATTTAAAAAATTCTATGCAAGAAACTTCAAATATCCAGTAATTTGCAGATACATCGTTCCTGACTTCCAGCACCGGTATTTCAGTAAATGATATTTAAGTTACCGAAAGCAATGGAGAATTTAACATTTTTTTTTAAATTTATTATGAAAATAAAGACAAAATAAAACAAAACTTTGCAAGAATCGTTAAAATATCTCAACAAATGAAAAAGTAATGGAACTTTAAAGTTGCGCTTGCAAGACGGGTGGCGTGACGTCACACCACTATCAACCGACTTTATAAAGCCGAATAAAAGAAATAAATGAACTTAACGTGACTTAATTGAATTAGGGCCGATTTTTCAAATGTCAGATAAAGTTAATTGGAGGAATAAATTTGACGCTTTGACGGATTTTCAATACAAAACCTGTCAAAACGTCAAATTTATTCCTCCGACAAACTTTATCTGACGATTGAAAAATTAGCCCTTAAAAACACTTAATTTGTGTGTGAAGATAATTTTGAAGTATTAAATCTCGGCTAGGTATTAAAACTCACTCACAAAATTTCTCACTCGAGTAAGATACAGCAATCGGTGTACATTAAATAATTAAACTTTTCAAGCGTCATTTCTCAGTCATCTAACGATGGATTTAAAACATACCACTGATTTATTAGTTTAAATCTATATTTTACTTCTGTTGTTTTAAATATGATATCATGAAACTTCTCCATTGATTCCGGGCATATTTGCCGAACTACAACAAAGTTCGATCAACTTGCCAAGTTAAATACACTCGACCGCAAACATGAGCTGGTCGCGCATGGAATTAACTTGCGACTGTTACTGAATAAACTAAAAATATCGAAGTGGTGATAGTCTAGTGATGTAGATATACGGCTTTCCATTCAGATGATTTTGGCTCATGGTTCAATTCATACTAATATCCATTTTAATAATATATTTGCGAAAGTGTGTCCGTCTGTCTGTCTGCTACGCTTTCACGTCTCACCTATTCTGATGAAATTTGGTACAGAGATAGGTTATATCCCGGGGAAGGACATAGGCTACTTTTTATCCCGGAAAATTAAAGAGCTTCCGCGGAAATCAAAAATCTTAATCCACGCAGACGAAGTCGCTGGCATTATCTAGTCTTTTATAAAATGAAAGGGTAATTGACTGACAGACTGACTGAACTATCAACGCTCAAACCACTGGATGGAGCAGGCTGATATTTAGCAACCAGATAGTTTTTACTGCGTAGGCAACCGTAAAGAATGGATTTTCGAAAATTCTATCCGAAAAGGATACTCCTTTTACAATATTAGTATGGATATATACAGGTTTGTTTGCTCTAACGGTGACGGAAAACTCTTTCTGCGCGTCGTATTCCTCATTGCTGAGGGTCGTGACCCCTTTCCATTAATCACATAATGGCAGAGGGGTTCTTTTTCATTTCATTTCTTGGCATAATAATACGGTGGGTTTCCAGGTCCTTCCGCTTATGACTCGACTAAGAGTACTATTTCGTTAGGTTTCGATAGGGAACGATCATTATTAGATGTTAGTGATAATATCCAGAACCGACGGCTTAACGTTCTTTCCGAGTCATGGAGGAAACGAAAAGCCCAAATTCAGACTTCCAAAACCGACTTGTGTCAACATTGCTTAATAATCGCAATCGACTGATACGCGTTGTTGCAACTAGGCTTCCCGTCCTACTCATCGTGAATCTGCATGCTGGAGAGTCTTTTGAATGTAGTGAAGGTCACAGTGTTTAAATCCATACTAATATTGTAAATGCGAAAGTGTGTTTGTTGAACCGATTTTGATGAAATTTGGTACAGGAGTAGGTTGTATCCCGGGGAAGGAAATAGGCTACTTGACATCCCGGAAAATTCTAGAGTTCCCGCGGGAATCAAAAACATTAATCCACGCGGACAAAGTCGCGCGCATCATGTATTTTATAATAATTGTTGTTATTATGTGTTATACTTTACGGTAACTAGGGCTAGGTTTGGTGCAGCTATTTATCAACTAGATTTATGCAAAACGGTCAATATTTTTGCTAATTTCATCGAAATATCGCAGTGTTGTGTGTTTAATACCAAATTTTCGAACCTGTATCGCATTTGCTCATTAATATTCATATATCTACTTATACTCAACGCGTATTTCGTATTCAACATTGTAATCTAATTTCTGCTCCCCGAATACTGCGGAGTTCCACATATTTCGTATACTCCATTACGTGCAGGGTTGTCACAAAACAAATATTTTGTCAGCAAATTAGTTTTTTTTAAATATCTTTCATCTTAACACCGATTACGTACTTAAAAGGTTATGATGATTAAGAAGTGCGTACGGAGAAACGGTCAAAGGTTTATCTAGAAAATAAAAGTGATCCGACTTTTTTTTAACCTAATAATATATCCACGCGGATGAAGTCGCGGGCACAATCTAATAAAGTTTTATACTTTTAAAAAAACTGTCTCACTCAAATCCCCATTCCAAAAATTTTGAACAATGGTTCACTTTATAATGTAGAAATGGAATAGGGCCGGAATTTTCCAAATTCCTACGCGAGAAAAGCCGCGAGCTCTCACTAGTTTAAATAAAAATAATATGTAGCGATTTTTCTTGCATGTTCTTAAAACTGGAGTAGAATAATTAATTCACTGTAAACAGTTCCAAGCATTGTTTTAAAGTGAGATTTCCTTTTGCTAAGGATAATTTTCAATGTTAGTATGCCTTCCATACATAAATCTTTTCTAGGTTGTTCTAACAAAATATCCGCTTCAGAAAAGCTTAATTAAAAATATGAATGGCGAGTTAAACTTTCTTTAAGTCTAAGAGCTAATAGGAGTTTTTGAATCCTTACTTCTGCATGCTTATATTTTTCTTCGTCCGCGTAATTGAAGGTTTTTGTTTACCACGAGAACTCTTTAATTTTTTGGGACAAAATATGGAATTTTATTTCAGCTGAATTGGCTCAGATGTTGAAGCGTGAAGGAACAATAATTTTTCGCATTTTTAATGATTACTAGCTGATGCCCGCGACTTCGTCCGCGTGGATTGAATAGTTTTTAATTATACGGGATAGAAAGAAGCCTATGTGTTATTGGCTATTAGCTGAGGCAGAGTATAATCTATCTCTGTGCAAAGTTCATCTAGGTCCATTTAGCCGTAATGGCGTGATTGAGTAACAAACATCTATTTGAGATTTTTTGGTTCCCGCGGGAACTCTTTAATTTTCCGGGATAAAAGGTAGCCTATGTGTTATTCCAGACTATAATATATCTCTGTATCAAAGCTCTTCCAGATCCGTTCAGCCGTTCTGGTGTGATTGAGTAACAAACATTCATTTGAGGTTTTTTTGGTTCCCGCGGGACTTCTTAAATTTTTCGGGATAAAAAGAAGCCTACAAATTATTTCAGACTACGATCTATCTCTGTCCCAAATTTCATCAAATCAATCCGTTCAGCCGTTCAGGTGTGATTGAACGTCACTCGTTCGTGTGGCATAATTTTTTTTCAATTCCCACAGCACTCCATTATTTTACGGGATGAAAAGTAGCCTATGCCACTGTCCAGATCCTCAACTATACTCATGCAAAAAATTACGTTAATCTGTTGCGGCGTGATTGGGAGACTAACTATCTATTACACGTCCTTGGGGATAAAATTTACAAAAAAATGTGAATCAGGTATTTCTCCATTTCAAACCAAAATTCGAAAAAACCCAACCAAGTTACCAAAAACTACCTAGTTTAATGGCTCCAAATTAAAAATTAATGACAGACTTGTTCACAAACTTTCAACCCCTATTTTACCCTTTGCCGGGTTGAATTTTGAAAAATTGTCATACACGTATTTCTTCATTTTTAACTCGCAGTTTATACACCAAGTTTCATGGCTATAACTTGAGAAATTAAGAACTTTCATTAAAAACTTTCAACCCCTATTTTACCCTTAAGGGGGTTGAATTTTGAAAAATTATGACATATGTACTTTTATTTTTTACCAAAAGCCAAAATACTAAGCTTCATTGATATAACTTGAGCAATATCCTCTGAAATGAAGGCCTAACATACCACCTTCCAACCCCTATTTAACCCATTTAGGGACTGAATTTTCAAAATTGTGAAACACGTATTTCTTCATTTTTAACCCGCTGTTTATATACTAAGTTTCATGGCTATAACTTGAGAAAGGTAGGGGTTTTCAAACAAACTTTCAACCCCTATAACCCTTTTGAGGGTTGAATTTTCAAAAACTGTGACACACGAACTTCTTTATTTCTTACCGTAAGCCGAAAAACTAAGCTTCGTTGATATAACTTGAACAATATCCTGTGAAATGAAGGCCTTAAATACCAATATTCATCCCCTATTTCACCCCTTTAAGGATCGAATTTTCAAAAATTGTAAAACACGTATTTCTTGATTTTTAACCCGCAGTTTATGTACAAAGTTTCATGACTATAACATCAGAAATGAAGGACTTTCTTACAAACTTTCAACCCCTATTTAACCCTTTTTGGGGTTGAATTTTGAAATACTGTCACATACATACTTCTTAATTTTTTACGAAAAACCGAAACACTAAGCTTTGTAGATGTAACTTGCGCAATATCTTGAGAAATGAAGGACATTCATACAAAATTTCAACTCCTATTTTAATCCTTCGGGGGTAAAATTTTGAAAAAGTGTGACACACGCACTTCTTTATTTTTTACCGTAAGCCAAAATAGCAAGTTTCGTTGATATAACTTGTAAAATATCTTGAGAAATGAAGGCATTTCAAACCAACTTTCATCCCCTATTTCACCCCTTCGGGGTCGAATTTTCAAAAACTGTGAAATACGTATTTCTTGATTTTTAACTCGCAGCTCATATGTTAAGTTTCATGGCTATAGCTGTCATAAAAAGATTCAACCCCTATTCTACCACTATAGGGGTTGAATTTTGAAAAACTGCGACACACATAATATGTGTGTCGCAGTTTTTATTGCATATTATTTAGTTTTATTTTACATATTATGTCTTTAATTTTTATCGAAAGCCGAAATACCAAGTTTCGTTTATATAACTTGAGAATATCTTGAGAAATGAAGGACTTTCATGCAAACTCTCATCCCCTATTTTAACCCTTCAGGGTTATAATTTTTAAAAACTGTGAAACACATATTTCTTCATTTTCAACCAGTAGCTCGTATACCAAGTTTTATGGATATAACTTGAGAAATGACGGACTTTCATACAAACTTTCACCCCTATTTCACCCCCTTAAGGGTGGAATTTTGAAAAATCCTTCCTTAGTGAGCGCCTACGTCACAAAAGCAACCTCCTGTCAAAATTTCAAGTTAATGACCCCAGCGGTTTTATATATATATTAGATTAGATTAGATTTATTAATAGAAGTTACGTCACGGGGCACGACTTACGGTTATTGGCGCTCGACCATAATAATCGGTCATTATATGCATAATACTTGTCATAATCATAAATTGATTGAGACTTGAAAACCTGTTTTTAGCTGATGTCGGTTTACTAATACGGGTCTGTTTATTAGTCTTCGCAAATTCGATTTATTGTAGGTACAACGCCATATAGTTATCACAGAGGAAACCGCTACATCTGTCCGTCTGTTCAAGGCTTTTCACGGGTCATCTGCTTATCTTTAATAATTTAATAATTAGCAATTTTTTTCCAAACTATTGAGTTTTTATGAAGCTTTTCGCAATTATCTAGATATTTGACGATCGATCGAATTATCAAAATTTGAGACAGTGAAAATAGAAAAGTTTGCATTAAAATGCAAGATTTTTCAAATAACATCCACGTAAATAAAAATAAGAATTTACGGTTAAAAAAATGAGAAAAATGTGCTTCTTGATTTTTGGAAACACCACCACATAAATTAAAAATTAAAATATAGAGCGAGAAAGCGGTAGTTCGTCAATTTTAAAGTTATACGTATGTCACCGTAAAATTCTGAAAACCGTTAGATTATAATTTATCTAGCGAAATTGTAAACTGTCAAAAGATTGTGATCAGCACGGCGTCCGCGTAACTGTTGCATCAACCATTGTTACAATGTCAATTGTTGCAATTGGTTGAATTTTCATGCTGCTTCAATGGATTTTGTCCAATAGTGGAAGAGTATTTACCAATCAGAGGTGATTGCGATCGTTACACTGTAGCTGTCATTTTTAGCCGCTTACCCTGCCGTTTAATATTCTGAGTGTAAAGAACAATGGCGAGCTTGGACCCACATAATTTAAAAATTAAGGACGCATCGTTCAAGTACAAGTTTATATTAATCTAATCTAATCTATCTAATATTTAAATAAAATCGTTAAGGGATCAACGCACAGCCTAAACCGCTGGGATTATTAACTTGAAATTTTGACAGTAGGTTCCTTTTGTGACGTAGGCGCTCACTAAGGAAGGATTTTTCAAAATTCAACCCCTAAAGTGGTAAAATAGGGGTTAAATTTTTTTATGACAGCTATAGCCGTGAAACTTGGTATATGAGCTGCGAGTTACAAATAAAGAAATACGTATTTCACAGTGTTTGAAAATTCGACCCCCAAGGGGGTGAAATAGGCGATGAAAGTTGGCATGAAATGCCTTCATTTCTCACAATATTTTACAAGTTGTATCAACGAAACTTGGTATTTTGGCTAACGGTTCAAAATAAAGAAATATATGTGTCACACTTTTTCAAAATTTATCCCCCGAAGGGTTAAAATAGGGGTTGAAATTTTGTATGAATGTCCTTCATTTCTCAATATATTGCTCAAGTTACATCTACGAAGCTTAGTGTTTCGGATTTTGGTAAAAAATTAAGAAGTATGTATGTGACAGTATTTCAAAATTCAACCCCAAAAAGGGTTAAATAGGGGTTGAAAGTTTGTTTGAAAGTCCTACATGTCTCAAGTTATAGCCATGACACCTGGTATATAAACAGCGGGTTAAAAATGAAGAAACACATGTTTCACAGTTTTTGAAAATTCGATCCCTAAAGGGGTGAAATAGGGGATGAACGTTGGTATGAAGGGCCTTCATTTCACAGGATATTGCTCAAGTTATATCAACCAAGCTTACTGTTTCGGCTTTTGGTAAAAAATTAAGAAGTACGTATGTCACAGTTTTTCAAAATTCAACCTCCAAAAGGGTAAAATAGGGGTTGAAAGTTTGTTTGAAAGTCCTACATTTCTCAAGTTATCGCCATGAAACTTGGTATATAAACAGCGGGTTAAAATGAATAAATATGTGTTTCACAGTTTTTGAAAATTTGATCCCTAAAGGGGTAAAATAGGGGTTGAAAGTTTGAATGAAAGTCCTTCATTTCTCAAGTTGTAGCCATAAAACTTGGTAAATAAACTGCAGGTTAAAAATGAAGAAATACGTGTTTTACAATGTTTAAAAATTCGATCCTTAAAGGGGTGAAATAGGGGATGAAAGTTGGTATATAAGGCCTTCATTTCACAGGATATTGCTCAACTTATATCAACGAAGCTTAATTTTTTTGGCTAACGGTAAAAAATAAAGAAGTTCGTGTGTCACAGTTTTTCAAAACTCAACCCTCAAAAGGGTAAAATAGGGGTTGAAAATTTGTATGAAAGTCCTTGATTTCTCATGTTATAGCTATGAAATTTGGTATGCCAACTGCGGGTTCAAAATGAAGAAATACGTCTTTCACAGTTTTTGAAAATTCGATCTCAAAAGCGGTGAAATAGTGGATTAAAGTTGGTATGTAGGGCCTTCATTTCTCAAGATATTGCTCAACATTAATCAAAGAAGCTTAGTTTTTCGGCTTTTGGTAAAAAATAAAAAAATATGTGTGTCATAGTTTTTCAAAATTCAACCTCCAAAAGGGTTAAATAGGGGTTGAAAGTTTGTTTGAAAATCCTACATTTCTCAAGTTATAGCCATGAAATTTGGTATATAAACAGCGGGTTAAAAATGAAGAAGTACGTGTTTCACAATTTTTGAAAATTCTATCCTTAAAAATGAAGAAGTAAATATTTCACAGTTTTTGAAAATTCGATCCATAAAGGGGTGAAATAGAGGATGAAAGTTGGTATGTAGGGCCTTCATTTCTCAAGATATTGCTCAAGATAAATCAAAGAAGCTTTGTTTTTTGGCTTTTGGTAAAAAATAAAGAAATACGTGTGTCATAGTTTTTCAAAATTCAATCTCCAAAAGGGTAAAATAGGGGTTGAAAGTTTGTTTGAAAGTCCTACATTTCTCAAGTTATAGCCATGAAATTTGGTATGTAAGTAGCGCGTTAAAAATGAAGAAATACGTATTTCATAGTTTTCGAAAATTTGATCCCTAAAGGGGTAAAATAGGGGATGAAATTTGGTATGTAAGGCCTTCATTTCACAGGATATTGCTCAAGTCATATCAATGAAGCTTAGTATTTTGGCTTTTGGTTAAAAATAAAGAAGTACGTGTGTCATACTTTTTCAAAATTCAGCCCCCAAAAGGGTAAAATAGGTGTTGAAAGTATTTTATGAAAGTCCTTTATTTCTCAAGTTATAGCCATAAAACTTGGTATATAAACTGCGAGTTAAAAGTTAAGAAATATATGTATCACAATTTTTCAAAATTCATCCCGCAAAGGGTAAAATAGGGGTTGAAAGTTTGTATATGAAAGTCCTTCATTTCTCAAAATATTGCTGAAGTTATATCAACGAAGCTTAGTGTTTTGACTTTCGGTAAAAAATAAAGAAGTACGTGTCTCACAGTTCTTCAAAATTGAACTCCCAAAAGGGTAAAATAGGGGTTGAAAGTTTGTAAGAAAGAATTTTTAAGTTAGAGCCATTAAACTAGGTATTTTTTGGTAACTTGGTTTGGTTTTTTGGAATTTTGGTTTGAAATTGAGAAATACCTGATTCACATTTTTTTGAAAATTTTATCCCCAAGGACGTGTAATAGATAGTTAGTCCTCCAACCATGCCCCAACAGATTAACGTAATTTTTTGCATGGGTATAGTTGAGGATTTGGATAGTGGCATAGGCTACGTTTCATCCCGGAAAATAATGAAGTGCTGTGGGAATTGAAAAAAAACTTATGCCACACAAACGAGTGATGCTCAATCACACCAGAACGGCTGAACGGATCTGGATGAACTTAGATACAGAGATAGATTATAGTCTGGAATAACACATAGGCTACTTTTTATCCCGGAAAATTAAAGAGTTCCCGCGGGAACCAAAAAATCTCAAATAGATGTTTGTTACTCAATCACGCCATTACGGCTAAATGGACCTAGATGAACTTTGCACAGAGATAGATTATAATCTGCAATAGCCAATAACACATAGGCTTCTTTCTATCCCGTATAATTTAAAACAATTCAATCCACGCGGACGAAGTCGCGGGCATCAGCTAGTTATAATCATATGTTTATATAAAAAATATTGAGACTCTGAGATACGGGATTCAAAAGAAAGAAATTATTATAATTTATTAAAAAATAAGTCATCTTGCACTAACGGAACGCAATTGACATAGTATCACATTTTGTTGACTTGACAACACTTGTCATTATTTTTTATTTTTGTAGGGATGTTCCGACACCATCGATGTATCATCGATACCTCCTGAAATGAGTATTCTTAATATTACTATCGTCTTGTGATACTAACACGAGTACTTTAAAAGTATCGATACCTAATCGTATCGATACTTTTTAATTTTTATGTAAATGATTTTATCAGTATCAGTGATCACTACTTATATGACACTAGCTGATGCCCGCGACTTCCTTCTCATGGATTTGGTTATAAGAGAAAGAAAAAAGCTCTCATAGGAAAAGTAAATAAGTACTTAATGCAAGTGTTAATCAAAGTATATAGAGGAATACAACGCTTAATGTACGGAAGATCAGGCTATAGAATGAGAAAACAATCTGAATTATTGGTCAGCGTATTACTTCAACTTGGGCTATAGGTATCGAAGAATTCACTGGCCAGAATCCGCATAGAGGTACCAGTGGTGCAAAAGAGATCTATTTTGATATATTATTGTTACTCAATTTGTTAAAAGATAAGAAAGATCTAAGCATATAAGAGTTATTTCGAAATATGGGTGTGAGTAGAATTATTGCGGAATTCTCGCAGACATGACATAAGTACCTATCTATTTATACCTAGGCATAAGTACCTACCTTTTCATCATTCATTCTAATACTAATACAAATTATTGATTGAACAATAACCCTTTCCTGTAGTAATAGTTTTTGGTTAATAATCTTTAGGTTATATTCTACTTTTAGGTGTATCTTTTGTCTCCCATATTTTTAGACTTACTTACTATTTGCTTTTTTCTTAGTTTTGTTACGTTCTACAATTATTAATAAGTTTCCATGATGAACGCTACCCTTTTCAGTGGGTCCCAAAATACATGCATTCTCGCCATCCTCCTTTTTGAAATATTCATTGTATTTACGTTTTCTTGTCTCTATCTTGTAGGTTAGGTTAGGGTTCGACAGGCTAATAATCGGTAAATATCAGGTAAGTGCTAGGTTCTATCGGGTTAATTTACCTAACAGATTACAATGTAACGATTAAAAGTGCGTTAAATTGTAATCTTTCGACAGTTTACAATTTTGTTAGATAGATTACAATCTTACGGTGACACATACAAAATAAGCAGGCTTTCCGTTTTAACTAAAAGCTAAACTGATTTTCATAAACTTAGTAGGCCTTCTTTTAAGTAACGTAAGTAAACCGCCTCTGGTAGATAAGGTAAAAAGTTTAATTGAAATTCCAAGAATTTTTAATCAAATTTCGTAGATAGATTAACAATTTTTTTTATTCACTGCCCAAACTTGTTATTTTATCTCTAAATTATTATATTGAAATTCTACGAAAAGTTGAAATACAGAATCTGATTTCCAATATGTATTTTAATTAAAGTGCTTAGATATTTTTATTGTATTTTAGTAATTCGTGAGTTAGTATTTTAGTAATTTCAGTGTCAACTTATTATACAATAGTATATTGTGTGCTTAGGGGTGAAACAAGGCGATTTCAGACGAGTGTGAAGTTGCCTGCCTGAGTGAAGCGAGGGCTGGCATCACCCGAAATCTGAAATCGTGTTTCATCCCGTGGCGCACACACTATTTTTCATATAATATGCCTTAAAAGTGCAAGTTTTATTAAAATTGTATTTCTTATTTATTTTAGTTGCTAGGTTATTGTTTACAAATATCATATCTGTCAGTTTTGTTGATGGGTAAAATGACAATCAAAAAGATTTGAAATAAACCAAAGATACTGTGACAGGATTGAAAGGAGGGCTGCTACGTCACTCAGCGGGTAGAAAACCATCACAACAAAGTGAAGGTTTTCTACCTGCTGAATGACGAACTCGTCTAAAATTGACTACACTACACTAGTTACATTGCAGGTTACATGAAAAATCAATTTTTATTGATTCAAGCAAGAATTGAATCATTTACTTGTAAGCCTTCAACGCTTTAAAGCGTATTCCGATTAGCTACTTAGCTAACCCAATACAATATCAATTACAAAATAAAATTTCTGTGGCGGTGTGTATTGCTTGCTTGCTTTTCCTGCATGTTTAGATACATAGATAAGGGGAGGGTGAGCGGTGCATATCATGCTGCACGTTGTACGACATAGATTTTTCTGTTTTAGCTAATTAGTTATAGCGAAGTAAGCCTCTTGTTCCTTCAATTCAATAATATCAACAATATACAGGTTGGACCAAATAGTGACATCCAAAGAAAAAATTGACACAAAACTCAAATTTAAGAATAAAATTTTAAGTTCAGAAATTACCGCCATACCACATTTGAAGTCCGATTTCTCACAATAATGCCCCTAAAGTATCTCTACTTCTATCGAAAGTAAACTTTTCACTTTCGACCAACAATTTTCCCACTTGGGTTAATGTTATGATGGTAATTATTTTATGCAAAGTAGCAAACTTCATAGCAAGCATGTTCGCAAAAAAAATATTCGGAAAAAAACACTAAATAAAAAGACAAAAATTTAACACGCACTCCCACAGAAATCTCACGAAAAAACTTTAAAAAATTATAACTCGAAAACTACCAAAAATCGCTGAACATACATGGAGTATTTTCTGATAGGTCTAAATTTTTTTTCTTTGGACCTATATTTGGGTCAACCTTTATAATCTTGTAAAAGAAATAATAGGAATAATTTATTAATGTTGGGACAGCCCTGAGAAAATGTATCAAATATACGTAATTGGTAGTGGTAGTCACAAAACAGGTGAGTTTGGCTTCAGATTTAGCGCAAAACCATACTAGAGACTATATAATAGTCTCTAGTATGAAAAAGACAGAACATAAAGTCTTGAAACTAAATTTTAGTTTCAAGACTTTATGTTCTGTCTTTTTTCTTAATTTGTTTAATGACTTTTTAAGAAGAAAAGACAGAATATAAAGTCTAAGAGCTGAAAGTCAAAACCGCGACACAACATAGCATCAATGTTGACATCTCACATTGATAATGGCGTCAGTAAGTGCTTAATAAGTACACTAGGGACCAGATATAACTGAACTGTGACTGAACGTATATCTGTGGATAGCGTCCGCGTCGGAGGGGAACGATATATGGTCATGTCGCGCTAGTGTGTATAAAAAATCAGTTAAGCGGACGTTTTGTCATCCTTCTATAGTTGCAAGCTGTAGCAACGTTTTGTCGAGTTAACATCGAGTGTCTAGTGCAATCATAGCCACCTGTAACATGGCTTTCATATCGTTTCCATTTTCATTGTTGGTAGCGAGGTAAAATAAAATATGCAGATTAGAAAATTCAGTTCAGGAAAATATTCCCATATAAAATGATCTAAAACATGTGCCATGAAGATATTCTGAATAGCAAAATATGCTCAGTACTTGATATAAAGTTTCTGAAAGGTTTTATTTTTCATTCAATTTTAATTGGGGTCAAATATTACGGTAGAATCCTTCTTTTAACATGCTATTTGGACTGATGAAGGCAAGGCTATTCAGTTTTCGTTTTAGTGTACGAGTATGAATAAACGACGCCATGTGACTAACACGACGGTCACAAAGAGTGGCTGGTCATTCACGTGGCTTACGTTGTCGCGTTGTTTGCCATTTTGTACGAAGTCGTATCACGTCACGTTGCGTCGTGACGCATAAGTAGCTCGCCTAGGGCAACGGGTTAGATGTCCGAATTCCATTTGGGTACATTAAGGTACTTAAATTGTCCTAAATTTCTGTAGAAAACAGCTATTTTTCCGGTATAAATATTCCCTTGCCCTTGACAGGTCAAGAAGCAATAAATCGGATACTCTAGATTTTTATAAGATCTAGAGTGATTTTTATAAGTCTCGTCTGTCCGTAAATCCGAGACGGATTTACGGACAGACGAGATAATCCGGTTAAATCAGAAAGTTACCTAACCAATGCAGAAAACATACAAATGCGTTTTATAAATCTGTCTAGCAGTATTAATTGTGGTTACATAAGCTTTAAAATGGGGAAGCCTTGTAAGGGCTTTAGTTACAGTACAAAAGCATTATGCCAAACAATTGATACAGTACATTAAGTACCTAAATATTGTTCAAATAAATGTAATGCTAAAATCCTATAAGGATTCTTCAAAAATATATCATATTTTAGTTGAGGTCTATAGTATTAATTAAATTATTTCAAAATAAGTTGTATATATGGCTAGTAGCCCATAACTTCTATTCTTTAAAAGAATTTTTGAATTTTAAAACTAATCTTATTAAAATATCTCATTAATTTAAACTCCCATTTGTTTATTTATTTAATTTAATTTTTAGAATTTTGAAGCTTTCAACTTGTTTAGTAATTTTTATAAAACCTATGTTAGTTATAAGTATTTTGCACGCCATTGCATGGCTGATTGTAACATGCTCACCTTATAACATAATAACATCATACTATGTACGTACTTACAATCTTGCAAATAAATAAATATTCTACTCTATTCTATTATGCTTAAAATGATACCAAGGGATTCATTGGGTTCGTTGCAAATGATAATGAACCTAAACTCGATAAACTTAAGAGTACTGTAATGTGTGGCTTCCCCCCACCCCACCTTCTACATAATCAGATTAGCATAAGTTTTCATAATAATTATATGCTATAAAATTAGAGGTTATGAAAAGTAAAGGTGAGGTGTGGTTAGATGGTATATAACCAAAACTCACGTTGATAATGGTAAAGTAACTCGTAATGTTTCCTTCCATTTTATAAAATTGCAGACAAAGCACGAAAAACAGAGAAAAGTATTTAAGCGATCAAATTAAATCTCGTTTATTATTATGATTCCAAAATTAATGTCATGAGTTTAAAAATAAAAATTACTTTAAAAATTATGCTTTCATAAAATGTAAATCGTCTGTTGTTTCTCCGGGTGCCTGCAATGAATCCCGTTCATTAGCATTAAATTATTAATAATAGCGAACATTTTTGGGACAGCCTTCCATTCTGTGTTGGAATTAAGGGGAATTGGCCAAGTTAGGACGGGGTGGAAGTCTCAATGTATCGTATATTATGCATAACCCGATTAAGGGGCAATGTTGCCTATTTATTGTTCTTACCCGGGATACATTTTGGTGTAATGTGAATGTATTTCTCCCTGTGAATTTACAATGTTATTACCTTCGCCTTTTAGATTTTATGGCTCAATCCGGCACATTTTTTTAACTTTAAGCGTGTATTTTAATCATGCGTTATTTTCAATTGTATTTTTTGTGATATGGAAAATATTTGCCACATGGTTAAAATTTAAATTAATAAGTAATTGTATCCTATGTACATTTAAAAAGAACTGCGCTTGCGATCTAATACCTAAAAACCCCGCGTGAGTTAAAAACTAGTCCAGCAAACCTGTCAGTTGTACAGCCGCTCTATAAAGCAGTCTACAGTTATATTCCTGACCACCTGAGTAGGACTTTACTTAGTTATTACTTAATAATGCCACCAAAGACATCGTGAACTAAAACAGTGACGCCACGAAAGTTACAAGTGCAACACGTTTTTTGGTTACGTATCACAAACAGAGCAATTTAACGCTTTCACGCGGCTTAATAAACAATTAGCCTTTATTCTGTATGACGTCAATAACTCGTGTCCAAATAGGCAAAGGAAAAAAACAATACAAAAATTTCACCTTGTTCCCAAGAATCCTTAAAAATAACCACAGTTTTAATTAAAACAGAAGGCTTCAACATTCTCGTCCGAGACGAAATGTGCTTAATTGTTTTTTTTTTTTGCAACGGTTGATAATCACGGCGGCCCGGGCTTGAAGGATTTCCTCATTAATTTTAAACTGGGTTGCGTAGAGTGATGGCACCCATTAAGAAAACCTTTTACGATGCCATTAGAAAAGATCGCAACTTTATGATTGGTTTGAAATCACAATGGTCTGCTTCTAGCTTTGTTATTTGTAACTTTTCGTTTCAAAGATTTGCTAGCATCACAAGATAGAGGGGATACTATTTTTCGGTATTTATGATAATATTTTTTGGCAACTAAAAAGAGCAGAGCTTACTTCTGCCATTAATAGAAACTAAAATAATCAGAAGGGAACAAAATTCGTCAAAGAATCATCAACATTTTTTTAAAATTCAGCTACCAATTGAGTTATTCAGTTCCTAAGATTATCCTATGAGTGATAGTAACATAGTCCAGTTTTAACAGAGGTTTCCAACATAGAACTACAACTGATTCAATACGCTATTGCTTGTAACTTTTTAAATTGTGATTTCCATCGTTTATTAAGTACATATTCAGAACTCTGAAACGTTGCATCCTTGACCTGTGCGCCTGCATCGCGAGGTTTCAGTGGGTATTTTGGTAGAGCCAAGGAGGTTAAAAAAAGTTTAATCATTTGACGGGTGACTAATGAACCCTAACTTGGAATTTCACAGTTTAATTTATTGCTAAGGGAACGTTGACGCATGCTTCGAACCCTATGTACTCAAACAAGGCTTGTGTCAACGTTCAAACTTACAATAAACTTGTCATTCGAGGTTACCGACCCTTAACGTCAGGGTGTCTGCTTTGGTAGTATTTTATTTTTATCGTATTTTTAGGCCTTTTACTCACTAAGAAACATGTCGCGCGATACATAATTTGCAAGGCTTATGCAGAGGTGATATTTGCATGTTAATAAAAATGTTGCATGAACGCGCAACATCAATAGTAGTGACGTCCGTGCATTAAAATCTGTGTAAAACCCTGTACTATTACTTATTCTGTGGTAAACCTAAATCCATACAAGTATAATAATGGTAATTCGTAAAGTATCCTATAAACTCTGCCTGATAATCTCACCAAAGGCATTAGAACAATAAGAACGATAACGTTTTCACGCAGCTTTCTTATCGACAAAGCGTTCCATTAGACCTTTCAAGAGCCGCGAGGTGACACCAAGAATAATTTAGGGAGATTATACTATTATTAGTTGTAAAAGTCGCGCGATATTCAGTGACATCACACGACGTCTCAAAATGCAAACATTTTCTCCCCTAGTGAATACACGGCTTAATGTTTTCAACCCCAAGGCAATGATGCCATCGGGTTTCCCTGTAAGCTGATAATTAACATTACTGCCCAGTGAGGCATAACTTGCCACCCTTTTAGGGACACTTCCATTTACATTGACTCAGACACGAGGGTGTGAAAACTGTAAACATACATGGAAAGTTGTTAGAAATGAAATTGATTTCTTTGTTTGACTCTTTATAACTTGTTAGTAGGTAGTTTCTATTGGCGACTCTAGACATTAAGTTAGCTTTGTAATGCTTGTCTAGAAAATATATAATACTAGATGATTCCCGCGACTTCGTCCGCGTGGATTAAGATTTTTGATTCACGTGGGAACTCTTTAATTTTCCGCGATAAAAGCCTATGTCCTCCCCCGGGATACAATCTACACCTGTACCAAATTTCATCAAAATCGGTTGAAGAGAGTTTTTTTTTATTCCCGCGGGAGTTCTTTAATTTTCCGGGATAAAAAGTAGCCTATGTGTTATTCCAGACTATAATCAATCTCTGTGCCAAAATTCATCCAGATCAATTCAGCCGTTCTGCCGTGATTGAGTAACAAATATCCACACATCCAAACTTTCGCATTTATAATATTATAGGTATAGATTTAAGCGGTTATAATTAAATACTGCTGTAACGCTTTTACAACAACGTAAGCGTACTCTATCGAATACTTTTGTGTTCTTTAGATAATAAAAAAAGGCCAAGTGCGAGTCGGACTCGCGCACCGAGGGTTCCGTACAAACCTGTAGTAAGTTTAAAATTATTAAAAATATTTTTATTCTACTACATCGTACCTAATTAAAAATTTCTGCTTTTCACAATTTTTCCTTTATCTGATATTGACTGACTGATATATTCATCTATATGACGTTGCTTCGTACCAAATTTCAAGATTCTGAGTTCACGGGAAGCTTTTGATTCCCTTGCGAGTGTTGAAAATTTGCAGCATAAACGGCTGTATTTTTGGCTTAAAAGTTTGTTTTTTTTACAGCTCCAAGGGACAGTGGACCTGCTTATTTGATATGAATTTCAGCTTGATATCTCCATGCGTTCCTGAGAAGAAGGGCCTTGACAGACAGACAGACAGACGGACAACAAAGTGATCCTATAAGGGTTCCGTTTTTTCCTTTTAAGGTACGAAACCCTAAAAATTAAATATCTACTTGTTAATAACTAGCTGGAAATACAATTACACATTTTATTTCGAAACGTTTATTATAATAAATATCATCCACTGATTCCGGTAAATTAATTTCTGCCAATCATGCTGTGCCACAAATATAGCATTTTAGATTTAAATACTGAACATAAAATATTAAGAACGATGAAAACAGCCTGAAAAATTATATCTATTACGTTTCATACTAAAATAAACAACAGCGATTCCAGTAAACCAGTTAAGAAGTGTAAAGTATTTCAGACTATCAAACCCGCGGACAATGGCCATCATAAATTACGTATAACATGCTATGCCGTTATTTTTCATTTCTCTGTTCCTAATACTAAAAGCCTGATGTAAAAGTGACGTGGAAGTATGGGCCATCTGTCACGCCGGTTTCGGAATTTAATTTTTGGTGCCATTTTAGTTTGCTGCGCGTTCTGGACATGTGTCGAGATTTGCATACTTCATTTATAGTGCTTTGGCTCCAGCTCTGGTCTGAACTTATATACCTCGTTAAAACAGGACCCGAATTGAATTGCTTCACTTTTTGTAATCCAACTAAGAGATCATTTTTTATTGCAGACTAGCTCATGCCCGCGACTTCGTCCGCGTGGATTGAGGTTGTCAGGTTCCCGTGGGAACTCTTTAATTTTCCGGGATAAAAAGTAACATTTGTGTTATTCCAGACTGTATTATATCTCTGTGCCAAATTTTATCCAGATGCCTTTTTGGCATGCTTGAGTAACCAACATCCATCCAGCCAGTTTCTCATTTATATTATTAGTAAGTACAGATTCTTGAACAAAAAAAAGTCCAAGCTCAACGTTTTCCAAAGAGCGATGGAACGGAGCGTACTACAATTAGTACAATTCAAGGCAATCCTTGAACTAGCAGATCTCGTACGGTATTCGCTATACTATACAAAATATGAAATATGCTGGTTATGTAGCCTCTTTCAAAGAACAATGGCGAAATTGGACCTACATAATTTAAAAATTAAGGAGGCATCGTTCAAGTACAAGTTTATATTATGTATAATCATATGTTTATATGATGTTTATATAAAAAAATATTGAGACTCTGAGATACGGGATTCAAAAGAAAGAAATTATTATAATTTATTAAAAAATAAGTCATCTTGCACTAACGGAACGCAATTGACATAGATATACATTTTGTTGACATGACAACACTTGTCATTATTATTTATTTTTGTAGGGATGATCCGACACCATCGATGTATCGTCGATACCTACTGAAATGAGTATTCTTAATATTACTATCGTCTTGTGATACTAACACGAGTACTTTAAAAGTATCGATACCTAATCGTATCGATACTTTTTAATTTTTATGTAAATGATTATATCAATATCAGTGATCACTACTTATATGACACTAGCTGATGCCCGCGACTTCCTTCTCATGGATTTGGTTATAAGAGAAAGAAAAAAGCTCTCATAGGAAAAGTAAATAAATACTTAATGCAAATGTTAATCAAAGTATATACAGGAATAAAACGCTTAATGTAAGGAAGATCAGGCTATAGAATGGGAAAACAATCTGAATTATTGGTCAGCGAATCACTTCAACTTGGGCTATAGGTGTCGAAGAATTCACTGGCCAGAACCCGCATAGAGGTACCAGTGGTGCAAAGAGATCTATTTTGATATTATTGTTACTCAATTTGTTAAAAGATAAGAAAGATCTAAGCAGATAAGAGTTATTTAGAAATATAGTGTAAGTAGAATTATTGCGGAATTCTCGCAGATTTAAGTACCTACCTAATTATAACTAGGCATAAGTACCTACCTACTCATTCATACTAATACTGATACAAATTATTGATTGAACAATAGCCCAATAGTTTTTCAGTAATAGGTTTTAGGTTATATTCTACTTTTAGGTGTATCTTTTTTCTCCCACATTTTTAGACTTACTTACTATTTGCTTTTTTCTTAGTTTTGTTACGTTCTACAATTATTAATAAGTTTCCATGATGAACGCTACCCTTTTCAGTGGGTCCCAAAATACATGCATTTCCGCCATCCTCCTTTAGTAAAATATTTAAGCTTCAAAACCAGTTACCTATCTAAAATGGTATTTCACCTTCTTTTATCTTCTTGAAATTTAAAATTCAGGTAAACTTTTGACACCTACTAGTTTCCCAATATTCCAGTTTCTAATATATTCAAATTTCAATACATATATATATATATTTCTTAAATAATTCCATTTTCAGTATTAGGTTAGATAGCTTGCATTCGAGGGTTTATGCAAAATTTCCGACCATCCACTTAAATGCTGTTTAGGTTTGGCTACCTGTGCTTTGAAAATCGATTCAACGAAGCTAATCGGTTCATATTGGTTAGCCATTTTCTCTCTAATACATCCTAATCGTTATAGTTAGCACTTCGATTTTAGGATTGGTTTGGATAGCGTCAGGTATTTGAAATCTATTTTCAATACAAATAGTCATCATTTTAAGCCATACCCGTTCGACTACTAAGGACACGTCTCTTTTAAGAATAACAAAGATAATAATATTATAAGCCATGATCACATTGCTTTTTTATAATTGATAAGTCAAATTTGCTCTGAAAATTAGAGGTGCGTTCTCGTGCAAACACAAAATATAAATGTTTATAAAAACAGATGCAAGAAATTTGATAGATGCTAAAAGCAAAAATATAGAGCGGATGTTAGATGCCAATCACTCGAAGCGTAGGCTCATAGTAGGCGTTTCGATTACATTACTTTGTTAGAGTTTTTTTAATTATATTAAAAAGCCGTCATATTTTTCAACAGACTCCAAATTTTTTAATGCCCGCGACTTTGTCCGCGTTGATAGCTTTTTTTAGTTCCCGCGGAAATTCCATAATGTTCCGTGATAAAAAATAAGTAGCTTTTGTCCTTCCCCGGGAGCCAACCTATACCAAATTTCATCTAAATTAGTTGAAAACATGGGCCGTTAAAGCGTTGCAGGTAGACAGACAGATACACTTTTACATTTATTATATGTATACTTGCATAGATTGTCTAATACCTATTTACAGCGAAGGACGTAATCAAGCAACATTTATAAATATTATACAAAAAATTTCATACAGACTTACGAAAATATAACGCCTTCAAGGAAGGCTTGCAAATATTCAATACGGTCTTTATTCGGCGAAATGCTATAAACAGAATCGAAATTGTAAATACTGAGACATTTAGAGAGCCCAAAAATATAAATCGTACCCCTGCCCTAGAATCACCAAAAGCTTTTTGTATTTATTTTTCAATAAAGAGTAGATAACTATTAGAAACACAATAAAAAAAATAATAATAATTGGTTCATTGTGAGAGTGAAATATTTATAATTTATACTATACACTAAATATTTATATAAGTAAGCTGAATCGAGAATATTGTGACTGCGGAGCTATTGCATCTTATCATTTTATCTTCCTTCACAAATAGATTTACAGGAAACGACATTTACTAGTGGATACAAACTAATGTGTATTAAAGTGGATCATAGAGTATGCTTTTATCTCGTCTACTGTTTTATTCATGGCATCTTTTTTTCGGCCATTTTTCTTTGAGTATGCTGAAATTTTACTGTGTTGTTTTAGTCGACAAAATACTGTGTGCGTTTTTGAACAAAATTTTGCGGTAATTACAAATATAATGAATAATTCCTTATTATTTGATTTCTCTTTCTCTGCCGTAGTTATCTGGAGTTATTTATAAAAAACACATTAGCCCCACTGAAATTGTGACACGGGGCTATTGTATCTACAAAGAAAGACACAGTAGCCCTGTTGATTTTGGTATGAAAATAAAAGTATTAGTGATGCCAAAGTATTTTTTATCGATAAAGTTAAAAACAGAATTTTTAAGATAATAGTATAAATGATAGGTAAAAGTTTTGAATCGTGCTACTTCCACCGATGGTTAAGTATCCTCCTACTTCCCACAAACCCAACTTTTGTTTTATAATATAACCAATATATTTTAAAATGCCCACATTTTGGTTTTGAAATGTGCTCATTGTGGTTACTATTTTAACCCACGAGACAATAAAATACAATCGTTTATTTGCTACAAACTTTTCCCACCTAATACTTAACCTAACTTTTCAATAAGTATCACATAAATGTTAAATGAAAAAGTATTTTATTCAAAATATTATCGATAATCGACATACCATACTTATCAGGCCTAATCCCAACACTAAAGTAAAAAAAGAAGGTACAATAACCCATCTTTACTAAAAAAAGTATTTTTAAAGAGAAATTAACCTTCCTATATTGAGGCAGGGCTCAAATCATTTTCTTATATGCCTTTGTTTATCATATTCAGAGAGTTTGAGCATTATATCCTTTCAAGTTTAGGAATTTAAAAAATAATTAAAAGTTACATTAACACCCGATACGGGGCTAATGTGGCTATAACCGGTACTTGGAATTAACATCAATTTTAATAAGAATATACTGTGTCTTGTGGAATTAAGTAAAAATAATTCTTAGGTATCTGATCTTTTAAAATATCTTAAAGAGTTTTTCCATAAATTACTCTCCAGCAGAAATACAGCTTTTATAACATACCTTGGTCAAAAAAATTACACTTTTTAGATGCAATAATCTCGGTTCACATTACTTTTTTTGCATAAAATTATTTAATTTGCTCGGAGCGATCAATCTCAAAAATACTTTTTCGCAAACTCTGCAAAGCGCAATTTAGATAATATTTTCTAACTACCTAATGCCCGCGACTTCGTCTGCGTGGATCGAGGCTTTTTGGTTCCCGCGGGAACTCCTTGATTTTCCGGGATAAAAAGTAGCCTATGTGCTATTCCAGACTATAATATATCTCTGTGCCAAATTTCAGCCAGATCCGTTCAGCCGTTGGGGCGTGATTGAGTAACAAACGTCCATACATCCACACATACTTTCGCATTTATAATATTAGTAAGATTTATAATATTAGGTCTTTACCTATGAAAATGCCTTTCTTCAGTACTGGTCATTTCAAATAAAAAATAGTTTGTAATGGCTCTGTATTCTAAATTCAAGTTAATTTTGTTTTAAAACCATGACATTCTTTTTACAAACTCAGTCTTTTGTTTTTTGAATAGCGTTGTATTTTCATTACATTTCAAAATTTTTCGTCATAATGGATACTTTACAAATTCGTGTAATTATGGAATATGAGTTCCGTCGTGGCACCAACGCGACACAAACAGCACGTAACATCAAAAACGTTTACGGAGAGAACTGTACAAACGAACGCACAATCCGTTATTGGTTTTCCCGGTTCTGTTCTGGAAATTTTGACTTGAAAAATGACGCTCGTGGTCGTCCGGAGACTTTGGTCAACAATAATGAATTAAAGGCGATTGTGGAAACTGACGAAACTCAATCTACAGCTGAGCTAGCAGCAGCTTTTGATGTAAGCATTAAAAGAATATTGATCCATTTGCGACAAATTGGCAAGGTAAAAAACCTTGATAGATGGGTGCCCCACCACCTTAACGATCGCCAGCGCAACGTACGCGTCGGACCTGCCTTGCGCTGCTCAACAGGCAAAGAAATGAAGAAATTTTGAAACGAATTGTTACGTGCGACGAAAAATGGATTCTGTTCGACAATCGAAAGCGCTCAGCAAGTTGGTTAGACCCTGGTTCAACACCAAAGCAATGCCCTAAACCAAAAATGACCCCTAAAAAGGTGATGGTCACTGTTTGGTGGTCTAGTGCGGGTGTGATTCCCCACAGCTTTTTACAAAACGGCATGAGCATTACTGCAGATGTGTACTGTGAAGAGCTGGAGAGTATGATGGAGAAGCTTGCACATCTGCAACCAGCTTTGGTCAATCGGTCGTCCCCACTGCTCCTTCACGACTACGCGCGACCCCATACATTGCAATAGACAGTCTCCAAGCTGCAAGAGCTGGGGTTGGAAGCTCGTCCTCATCCGCTATACTCACCAGACCTTGCACCTACCAACTATTACTTTTTCCAAAATTTAGACAACTTTTTAGTGGGTAAAAAATTCAATTCCCGAGAGGCAGTACAAAATGCCTTTGAAGAGTTTGTTGCTTCCCGTCCAGCTGATTTTTACAAAAAGGGCATCAATAAACTGCCAATGCGTTGGCAAAGATGCGTCGATTGCATGGGTGATTACTTCGACTAACAGAAATAAAAAAAATAGAAAAAATAAGTACTTTCACTTATTCCATACAGAACGGCAATTTCATAGGTAAAGACCTATTATTAGTAAGATAATGCAAATACTTTTGGTCAAAGGTACTTCATTGTCAACTACATTGCATTCGACTTAATTGAGAAGAGGGCATTATTTGACGAACAATACGCACTGGAAACTTTAGAAAACCACAAAGATGTAAGCTACTTACTTTGCGTATTATGTTATGTTCTGTTCTGTTCTGAAGGCAACTATTTGGCATCAAGATCGGTATTTCATCGGCGTCCCTGATGCAGCAGATGAGCCTTTTATGGGTACCTAATTCATTTTCTGAACTGAGAAAAGCATTGCCTTCAAAAAACTTTAAAAAAGAACAATGATCAGTATTGTCAGAGGCAAAATCATTATTATTTATTGAACATAGATTATTTTCATCGATTGAGGCATCCCTTCAAGCCATTGCCAGCGCACTACTGAATACGAGTCTCCTTTCATGCAAATTGACAGTCTTCACACACCTTTGAGAACCTTATTAAGAACTCTCTGGCGTAACAGGTTTCTTCGTGAGGATTTCGTTCACCGTTCAAAATTAATAATATTTATTTTCTTAAAACGCACGTAGCTCCGAAAGGTTGGTGGTGCGTGCTGGAGGATCAAACACCAAACCACCCAAGAAAAAAGCCGAGCGTCTACACCACTGACTATCAGCGCTTTCGATTTAGTTGACTTGTAAAAATATCCATAAATGGATAGAAAATTCTAGGACCCTTTTTTAACATCCTTGTGTCGTACCGACTTCAGATCGCTATCGGAAATTTAAAATCTTCAAACGATTTCTTTCTATTATCTATGGTTTTTATTGTCTTTGTTACTTAAAATTGTCGATTTGAGAAAATTTCTATTTGAAAAGGACTCGGGACTCAGGACTTCAGGAGTTGTCTTGCCAGGAATTGTTTGGATGTTATCTCCTGAAGTCTACTGATAGTCACTAAAATAACCGTCTCACCATTGCTACCAGCTTTGTTCTTATTTTTTAATACACAATCAAAGCATTAACAATATTGCTAACCCTTTCATAATACTCTCTGTGGAAAGGGACAAATCTAGATCATTGTGTCATACAGAATTGGCCACATAGTTATAATAAATATATGGTATAATACAATAAATATGATGATTGATATTCAATAATGATCCTACTATCATCATAGCATATCATAGCATCTAGTTTTACCATAACACCGTCGACTTTCATCGATGTTAGAACCTGTTAAGCTCAAACGGAGGCAATTACTTGTGTTTAACTCGTGCGGGACTTGAATGTTTCGTTTTGAATAAATAATTCAACATTTTTCCTTTTTCAGGCTTTCTTTTTCCTCACATTGTTGTTATCTCGGAATCTGACATAATGTTTACAAAAAAAAACTGGAGAAAAGGTGCAACCTTTTAATATGTGACTACTGATAACAGGTTTGTTATTTATCTATTACAATGGTTTGTGTATAATTAACCAATGTGGATAATTTTTTTGTATGCAACCTCTAAACAGCTAATCTTAAATGACATTCCTAAATGCATTTCTCCTTTTCGCAGTTTTCTCTGCAGAACAGGAAAGCCTTTTTTTCAGATCCGATAATATTTACAGAGAATCATTGGTTGAGTATAAAATTGAAAATTATTGACTGAGTACCATTGTCTGTTAACAGAATTTTCACCACAATTATATTTTCATCGCTTTAGTGACAAAGTAGGTACGTTTGGTTAAATATGAAAATAACTTAATGATTCGTGACATACGAAATCAACATTCATTTGGTCGAGTCCACATACATAAGTTAGGTGCGGCCTTGACATAATTTAATGTGACACGCAACTCTTTCAACTTAGTGACTTTTTCGAGGTTAAAGCTTTTAGATGCTCATTGAATTCATAATGTAGAGGTGACTTCACACGTTGGGTTTAATTAATAGCTGACGTAGTAGTACTAGAAGGAAACTACTAACGATCTACTCGGTTATTAGCGTAATACCTATCATTATGTTCACTATAACTATTTCTCTCGCTTTTGCGTCGTACTCCTTTTTTCTGGTACTTACTATGGCAAGAATTTAAATACAGTGGGAATTTCGAATAATTTTTACCCTTTTTGCGTTTTGAGACTATTATTTTACCATATTTTAGTGTTTACTCAGTCAGATAGTGATAATAAATAAAATAAATAATTTTTTATTGACAAACAATTTACAACAAATTAATCAACAGTAAAACAAATTAAACAATAAAATTAAAAAGTGGTTTCCACGATAGAGGGAATCC
Source organism: Erebia palarica (assembly GCA_964035005.1). Classification (NCBI taxonomy): domain Eukaryota; kingdom Metazoa; phylum Arthropoda; class Insecta; order Lepidoptera; family Nymphalidae; genus Erebia; species Erebia palarica. The sequence goes on from OZ035989.1 coordinate 20,405,133, forward strand.
TAGTGTGGAAACCAATGCCCCAATAGTTCTAACCGAAAATCTTGTGATATTTTCAAAAAAAAAAATTATATGCAGTATCTATGTACTGTGTACACGCTTATGATGTAAATGTGGTCAGCGGTCAATGGGCAACCTCCTCAGCGTGTGACACAGTATGAAAAGCCCCTATATATGAATAGCCCCTGCATATTACATCCTACAATGTGATTCTATCCTTCCTAGTGATTGGCTTGAGTCACAATGAATTGATAAGTGCTGTGGCAACCGGGTCATACTATAATATTATGCAATAAAAAAATCAATTTGCTGTCAAATGCAAGTTGGTCTAGTGATTGGCATGTTTGACTGCGGCCGAAGAGGTCTCGGGTTCTCGAACCCGAGACCTCTTCGGCCCGTTTGTGGCCCGACCCGGGACTCGTCCCGGGTCGGGCCACAATTAAGTACTGAGTTATTCTTTCTAGAAATTCTCAGTACTAGACCGGATTTAGGAAGTTGGCGGTGTTCCACCCCCGTGCCTCGGAGAGCACGTTAAGCCGTCAGTCCCGGTTATTATCAGTAACATGATAATAGTCGTTAAAGTCCGCCAACCCGCATTGGAGCATCGTGGTGGGTCTAAGCTCTAATTCCTTCTCTCCTGTGAGATTGGAGGCCTATGCCCAGCCGTGGGACGTTAATGAGCTGTTGTGGTGGTGGTGGTGGCAAGTTGTCAAACCTCCCATAAAGGTGCCAGACTCCATCACACACCACCAGGTGTGAAGCCACCATTACAAACTTTTCATCAATACGTACCTATGCAACACTCCCGTCATGTCAACGTTATACAGCCTCACTTCTAAAAGCCTCAATTTGCTATTCAATATTGAGCTCTATTGTTTTTTTATGAGAGTTTAATTTCGTGTAACACATCACCATTTTGGTTGGCTTGAAGCAGACAAAAGTATTAGTCGCGGGAAATTAATTAAAACCGTATTCAGTCTGCATTGCACCATTTGCTTAACTTCTTTGCCGGTTAGATCTGCACTGAATACACACTTGGCTCACGGTTCCTAAAAGTTGCAATTAAATGATTCGGCGCGCATACATTTTGAGGTTATTACGGTTATTGATTCAATAAATTTTATGTCATTATCAGCATCAGGCTTTATGCTTCCAAAAGTGGACGTATAACGGCTTTTTTTTGCGAGCTTATAGGCCTATTACACTGCACTTATCACAGGGACCCTTACACTTTAATCAGTGTAGTGTAATAAGATTTAGAGAGTAAGGGTCCTTAAAGGGCCTATTATCACTGCGCACGGTACTCCACTTTTCTTATTTTTTTTATAGGCTAGCGCTTGGCTGAAATCAGACCTGCTTGCAAGTGGTTATGCAGCCTAAGTAAGTTAGCCCTTGAGTGCGATATCACCTGAAGGTAAGTGATGATGCAGTCTAAGATGGTAGCGGCCTAGCCTAGCTTAGGGGCATGGCAGTTATATTAAACCCGTACCCTTATTTGGTTTCTACATGGCATCATACCGGAACATCTTTGCCGGTAGGGTGGTAACTAGCCACGGCCGAAGCCTCCCACCAGGCCAGACCCGGGAAAATTCAGAAATTATCAATTCCCAAATTGCCTGCCAGGGATCGAACCCGAGTCCTCCGCACGTTAAGACAACAGCGCTACACACTGCGCCACGGAGGTCGACAAAAAAGTTATCTAGACACTTACCATCTACCAATTAATTTTATCGGCCCAGTGAGGTAGAGATCATGTACACTCCCTAAAGTGGGTATAATAAAACGAAAAAGTACTCCACGGTGTTATCCACGTCGTAAGTTAATAGGTAAGCGATCAGATTAAATCGTAAAAAGAATCAGACTTAAGAACGGTAGAGCTAAGTAAGAGGTGCTCTCCACAAAATTCCCAGCAGTGGATTTTTTTGTTGAGTGCCCTTATAGAGGCAAAAGACACGGCACTCTACGCCGGCTTTATAAATGATGAATTATTTATTAAAGATAGCAGGGCATAAAGCTCTATTCAAGTTAAACGTTGGTAATTGAATAAAAAAGTTTTGTACTGGCAAAATAATTTGAAAGAAATGAGCAGAAACCGAGTGGTTTTTCGTCTAATCGTGAGGTCAGTGGATACGGATCTTGAAACCATGCCTCCTAATCCAGGAGAAATGCTTTCTCGGTATTTTTTTCTGTTTGTAGACGACTCAGTTTAGCTTGCGTTACATGCGATGAAGATTTGGGCGCACTTTCATACATTAATGTGTCATCGCATCGCAGTGCGACTTTTATAATTATACGACTGCCTGAAAAAAGGAGTATATTGTTTTCAGGGTTCATGTATGTATGTATGTATGTATTTATGTATATATGTATGTATGTGAGTTTGTATATTCCACCATAACTTCTATACGCCTGAACCGATTTTGATAAATGAGGTATCGTTAGAATCCCTAGGTTATTCCGGGTGACATAGGCTAGTAAATTAAAAAAAATAATAATGGGGTGACCATGATCCCGCATTAAAGACTAAAGTTAAAAAAAGTAATTCGAAAATAAGATTAACTATATAGGCATCATCTAGAAAATGATGAGTAGATTCCAAAAATATATAACACTATAGTTCAATATCAAGTAATTCGCAAAAAAATATCATTTAATAAAAATGTGAATAAGAATCCAAAGGCTATATATGAAAAAAATCGCTTCTTAGGGAGGTAAACTCCAAAAATAATATGGCAGGGCAGTCATATTTTTTAATTCGTTAAATTAATTTCACTTGTCCATACTAATATTATAAATGCGAAAGTGTGTCTGCCTGTCTGTCCACTACGCTTTCACGGCCCATCTGTTCAACCGATTTTGATGAAATTTGGTAAAGAGATTTGTATCCTGAGGACATAGGCTACTTTTTACCCCGGAAATTTAAAGAGTTCCCGCGGGAATCAAAAACCTTAATCCACGCGGACGAAATCGCGGGCGTCAGCTAGTAAGAAGATAAGTTATAACTATACTTACTACTTCTATATTACTGCTATTCTACATTTACGACTTGTGCAAGTTAAGGTTTTAGCGGTTTATAGTGAATCGAGCTTCCTCGGATATCATGGATTTAATATGCACTGAAAAAATTAGTAAGCAAATAAAATACCATTATTCATGTATTTCCCTAAAGGAATTACCTATCAAAAAAAAGTAGGTGCTAAGTTTTGGAGATTAATAAGATGTTTTTACTACTAGGTACACGATATTATAACAAACTTTATGATGCCCGCGACTTCCTCCGCGTGGATTAAGTTTTCTCAATTCCGGCGGGTACTCCTTAGTTTTCCGGGATACAACATATCCCTGTACCAAATTTAATCAAAATCGGTAGAACAGGTGGGCCGCGAAAGCGTAACAGACAGACACACTTTCTCATTTAAATATGGATTAGTATAGATACACTCTTTTTGAATGGCATCAATGGCGTTTTAATTCAACTACTAGTAACGATTACACCTAAAAGTGGATATTTCTATGGAATACGTGTACAATGTTTTTATACGACTGCCTGAAAAAAGGAGTATATTGTTTTCAGGGTTCATGTATGTATTTAAGTATGTATGTATGTGACTTTGTATATTCCACCATAACCTCTATACGCCTGAACGGATTTTGATAAGTGAGGTATCGTGAGAATTCCTAGCTTATTCCGGGTGACATAGGTTAGTAAAATTAAAAAAAAAAATATGGGATGACCATGGTCCTGCATTAAAGACTAAAGTTGAAAAAAATAATTCGAAAATAAGATTAACTATATAATCATCATCTAGAAAATGATGACTAGATTCCAAAAATATATAACAGTATAGTTCAATATCCAGTGATTCACAGGAAAATATAATTTAATTAAAATGTGAATAAGATTCTGGTATCTTTTTAGTTTTTAACAGTCGTGTTTTATAATTGTTTTAATTATGACTTTTTAAGCGTAATTATGTTACGCCGTTTTATTGTTAGCAACCTAATATGTTTATATCCTACGCGTTCATTGTTTTCGCTCCACGGGACAAATTTTTATGGTCAACCGAACCAGAAGCTATTGACCGCGAAGCCTTTATAGGTGCTTGCATGCTTATTAATATAAACAACTGTAAAATTGTACGAGCTTCGAATTGCACAATTAGGAGTCGATAATTTTTAATTTTTGACACTTCTTTAGAATCGTTGTGATTTGATAATTCAACGAAACGAAAAAGCGACACCAAAAAGAGACAAACCTATATAGAATTTAGCCTGTGAGAGAATGAGATAGAATACTAGTTATAGTTATCTCATTCTCTCGTAGGCTACTTTTCTGAAGTTTCACTTCTACCCTGTGTGTATTGCACACACAACACTTTTTTCAATTAATTTTATTTCAAAGTTTGGGAGGTTGTAGGGGGTAATCTCTGGATCTACTGAACTAATTTAGAAAATTCTGGTACCAATAGAAAGCCACATTATTTGTGAGTGTCATAGGCTATATATTAACCCGAAAATTTTGGTAGTTCCCGAGTAAAAAACTCATTTCACGCCGACGAAGTCGCGTGCAAGTCTGCTAGTCCTTAATATAAATCAACAATTGGAGGCTTATTCTGATAATTTTGAGAAACCTGACCTAGTTTACCAATCTTACTTCGTCAGGCATTGCTTTGTGAAAGCCTGATACAGGAACAACAAGCTTAATCTATTGCATGTTGCAATACTAGAATCCACTTAACCAATATAACATGCTTACCTACTATGTTTTTTTTAATGTGTTCCTTCCGTTTTTCCTCTGACATGGCGATCGGAGACTGTTCTAGGTCGGTACTATGAATGGCATTCTTTTTAACCTTTTCTTTTTGCTGTAAAATGTTGTTACTTATTGTACAAGTGCGTACAGTTCGTCTAGGACACTTAGCTACACATACATTATATGAATGAAAGCTACATCTTAAGCATCTTCTTACATAAGTTTATTTCTATACCTACTATGTTATAACGTGCAGCAAGTACCATTCACCATCCGCCTTCCTATTACTAGATACACATGCAAGAAATTTTTGTAGTAAGTACTGTTAAGGACAGTATGTTGAAGGACGACAGAAAGTCTTGAAGATTAGATTAAACTTTCCCTTAATTATCAACTTTACTATATATAATGATTATGTGGACTGTTTATAATAAATAATACGCATAGTTGCCGCGTCTTATGTGATTCGCAATGAGGCCTTCCGTGTTTAAATTCGCCGCTAGAGGCGCTAGTGTAGAGTGAGGTCTCCGAAATGTCAAATAGATATTATCACTGGGCCTTTATCGCGGGTCTAATTATTTCATTAATGTATTTAGCAATACCGGATTAATTAATGAAGATGTAAGATATGTGTCAATGAATGTCAGAGCTCTGCCCTTTGAAAGCGGAGCTAAGAAAAAAAAGTGCAAAATTAAACGGTTTGAAAGAAGAAGAATTCAGAAGTTAGTACATTATGTCCCTGGTTCGTGTGTGCTTTCTATTTACAAACGTATTTTTTGTTAAAAGTATGCTTGTTTGCCGAATTTAGAGCTATATTAAGGACCTTACTCGCCAGTGGCGCCAACTAGTGAGCATAAAAACGGTAGCCCTCAGTGTCGGAGTACGCGATGTCCCGCGCCAACTGCCCGCAACCCGCGCGTGTAAACCGGTTGCGAGGCGTAGTCTCCAACAAGTACTTCCCATTTCAGATACTAATAGGATAATCATCATCATTAAGTCCTATGTCTCCCCTTAGGGGCAGAGGGCAGACACTACTCTTTTCCGACTCTGATCTGTCGGACGCCTTAATGCTTTAGCTCGCCCCAGCTTAAGGATAATAAATCTCTATAGATCTCTTTCCCTTTTACGTTTACAGTCACTCGAGAGAAAGGGACAGAATGCTAACTGTCTTCGAAATAGCATCTAGGTAAAGCAAGCACCACTACCAACTATCACGCAAACCCTTTCAAACTTTTTATAATATACAGACCAATTCTATATAAATATATTATTCTGCGGGTTGTAGCAAATTAATCTTGATATTTCTTTTTGGTTGCTGTTACTTGGGTTAGGTAACCAATGTGAAAGTAAGGTAGTGATTTTTCTTTTTGGTTGCTATTCCTTGGGATACGTAACCAATGTAAAAGAAAGGTAGCTACCCATTCCAAATTCTGTGACGTCTTCCCTCCAACGAGGATGTGTTGCTTATTGAACACAAGCTATTGGTAATAATTAAAAAACTCTAACCAAACTACGTTTTTTTTTGAGGGATCATTTTTTTTGGATGTGGCATCCGTTATATCGATTTATCGATTACCCTTATATCGATTTGTTTGAATAAAATGTAGCCTTTCTCACCCGAACCATCATAACGAACCTATTGACATCTCAATCATCAAAATCGGCTGGGTAGTTTAGGCGCTACGGTGGAACATACATAAATACATACATACCTATTGCTAAAACCATAACCCTTCCTTTTGGCCGTAGTCGGGTAAAAATGAAGACTGGGCGTCAAGTTTGTTTTATTTATATAGCTGGTATTAATATGCAGCATATAAATTATAAAATAATTCTTGTACATCCCACGTTGTCCCAATTATTTTTAACGAGGTACAAGATACTCCTTAATAAAAGATACATAGTGTTCATAATTAATTATATTGATATTTTAAATTTACCGGTTCATTACATTTTCATAGCATGCTTATCGAAGAAAAGCAATACACAATACTCCAATATCCTCTTTATTCTTTACTTTTCATGATGATGATGAAAACAAAAATTGCTAGTAATAAAGGAAGGAACGTACACTCGAAACTATTCAATGAAAATCCTTCGCATCCCAACGGAATAAAGTTTTTCCAGAAGGCGGTTTCTTTGAAATATGAAGCGGCTTATGTGAACTTAAATGCAAACACTAAAATAGTTCTGAGCTGGATAAGTATTTTATGAAGAACCCGACTGAATACATAAAAATATAAAAGGTCTCCGTTATAAGCCGTTGTTGTTCAGTTTGATATTGGACTTAGTTTTTTACCGACTTCCGAAAAAGCAGGAGGTTCTCAATTCGTCGTGTTTTTTTTTTGTACTTAAAATATTGTGCTAGCTCTGTTCTGGTCTAGTGATAGGCTTCGGCCGTGGCAGTACCACCCTACCGACCGAGGCGGTACGTTTTTGCCGCCAAGGGATTTAGCATTCCGTCTAGAAACCGATTAGAAGTCTGAGTTTTATATTATATAGTATAATATTATACTAGCGAATACCCGCGACTTCGTCTGCGTGGATCAAGGGTTTTGGTTCTCGCGGGAACTCCTTAATTTTCCGGAATAAAGCCTATGTGCTATTCCAGACTATAATCTACCTCTGTGCCAAATTTCAGCCAGATCCGTTCAACCGTTGGGGCTTTATTGAGTAACAAACATCCATATATCCATACATCCATTCAGCCATACATCCAGACATCCAGACATCCAGACATCCATACATCCATACATCCATACATCCATCCAAACTTTCGCATTTATAATACAACAGGTTAACCCGCTACCATAAGTTAGCCTGCATTATCATTTTCCATCAGGTGAGATTACAGTCATGAGCTAACTTGTAGTGGCATAAAAAAATATTCATACTTCCACCATTACAGTCCATTACCGCCCCACTGCTGGGCGCAGGCCTCCACTCTCATACGAGAGAGGGAATTAGAGCTTAGACCCACCACGCTGCTCCAATGCGGGTTGGCGAGCTTTAACGACTATTATATTGTTAGTGATAATAACCGGGACCGACGGCTTAACGTGCTCTCCGAGACACGGGGGTGAAACACCGCCAACTTCCTAACTCCAGGCTACTACTGGGAACCGACCCGGGTCTCGAACCCGGGACCTCGTCGGCCGCAGTCAAAAATGCTAACCACTAGACCAACGAGGCAGTTAATCCATTAATCATTCATTCATACTTAAGCGCAGCATAATTTACCTATTATTTGCAAATAAAGAAAGAGTAGATATCTAGGCCTCAATCAAATAACATTTTAATAATAAGTCCAGATTATAATATTAAGTAGTTAGTATTTACCTTCTTATTATATGGACTTTATGCTTAACTAGCTTATTCCCGCAACTTAGTCCGGGAAAATTCTTTAATTAAAAGTAGCCTAGTTACTCCAGACTTCAACTACCTATGTGCCAAATTTCATCCAGATCCGTTCTGCCGTTCTGACGTGATTGAGTAGCAAACATCCATCCATCCGAACTTTCGCATTTATATTAGTAATAAGTATAGATATAGATGACACTGAATAATTATCGGTAAATAAGTATAGATATAGATGACGTTTACTCGGTCTTAAAATAATTAAGCGCGTATAACTACCGTGCAATTTTAACCGAAAGTGGTTTTTAGCTAACCGGTAAATGGTGCAATGCAGAGTAGAGACGCCTTTAATTAATTCCCCGCGACTAATACTTACTTCTGTTTCACACCAACCGAAATATTGACATGGCTTTCCAAATAGAACTCTCAAACGATGGCGAGAAAGATTATTTTTGAATGGCTATTAGTGTGTTTTTATGCAAGTCTAAGTGGCGTTGATATGAAGGACCTCGCAGCTGCAATGATGAATGATGTCAAAAGTTAGGTTGCGACTCGCTAACGAGGTCCTTGATAAAAATATGACCTTGCGTCACATTTTATTTCTCAAGGTTACGAATTTTTAAACCGAAAACGTTAAAGTAAAACTAACCGTTTTTTATACTACTACAAGCTAGGATTTGTCTGCGATCCCTCCTGGAAATAAGTGACGATGCATGATCTAAGATGGTATCGGGCTAGCCTGGTAGGGGGATGGCAGTAATATAAAACCCCTACTCGGTTACTAAGCGGTTTATACTTAATTTTTTTAGGAAAGGACTATGTCCAGCAGTGGTTGTTCAGCTGAAGTGATGATGAAGGTGAATTAAAAAATTGGCAGTCATAGGGACTGCTGATAGAAGTGAAAACGAATATTTAAAATAATAAAAATAAATAAAACTAAGGCATGTACATGTAGGCAATGTACTATATTTATATTTATGACGCGTAACAACGCGAGGTGTCGGTCACGGTGGTGTCGGGTTACGGTGTCGGTCACTCATTTCCACATTTTTCAAAAAAGTGCTCAACGCGCCTAAGGAAGCTTTCACTACAAAAATAAGTTGTGCAATCATTGATTTAATCATGTTCAAACATTTAATTGAAACCAATACTAAACTTGTCACTGAAAATCTGAAAACTTGACCTACTAACCGACGTATTGACTTCAATTATTGTAAGGACAGTTTACTTAGCTAAATATATATTTTATATTATTATTTTAAATTTTTCATCTAAGCACACTCACAATAAAATTTGTTATCCAGCAATTAATAAAATATGTTGTTACTTACTATGCGTCCCGGAATACTTGTAAAGCGATTCCAACACACTTCAAGAAGGCGTAACATTGCTAAAGAATATTAAAGTTGTAGTAACATGAGCCTAGCATTATAGCTTTTATTAACTTCAAAATAAGTTTTATAATCCGAGACTCCGACTTTTATCGTGTGCTCTAAAATATATCGCTCTTTTATTCAAAGTTGTTCGTTCACAGGGAAAAATGAATATTTTACCTTGTAAGGTAAGTACTGATAATTAACGTAGATTATGGGTATTTATTGGATAATTAAGTTTGTAGATTATTAGAGAAGTGGGTTATTAAGTAAATTGCTGTTTTCGAATTATATCCACCACTTACACTACTTACATTATAGTTGAGTTAGATACGTACATCAAAATGATGTCCGTTTAGACAAATATAAACTATATATTATTATGTAATTGTCATTAAGCATACATCCTGCGTACGGTCTATAGTTCGGCCACAGTAAACAGTTACCGTGGTTCGGTTGAAAGTAATAACTGACCGAACCGACGAAACTCAAGTTTATCATAATAGCTAATTGGCTACATAAGCCTCTGTCTTTGAAGTTGTGCGAAATTAGCACCGCGTGGCGCGGCTGCTAGCGGCTTCGCGAGCTTCAGTTCAGTAAGACATACTTGTTGACAACTTTTTTTTTATCCACTAATAGTTAGCTCTTGACTACGATCTCACCTGATGGTAAGTAATAATGCAGTCTAAGATGGTAGCGGGCTAACCTGTTAGGGGCATGGCAGTTATATTAAATCTATACCCCTATTCGGTTTCTACACGGCATCGTGCCGGAACGCTAAATCAATTGGCGGCACGTTTTTGCTGGTAGGGTGGTAACTAGCCACGGCCGAAGCTTCCCACCAGGCCAGACCAGGGAAAATTCAGAAATTATAATTTCCCAAATTGACCCTGCCAGGGATCGAACCCGGGACCTCCGCACGTTATGGCAACAGCGCTCAACTCTGCGCCACGTACTCGTAGGTCGTCGAAACGCGTATGAGCCGCGCTCCGACTTGTATTTATGCTATTGATTGCGATATAAAAAACTAAACGAACTCTGCTGTTATTTATATTATTATAAACTATTTAAATTGATAATATATTGATTGGTTTGAACTGTGAGTGGTTGACTTGGAATCACTCAACATTTACAGTAAACCTCACACACAAAAGCCATATCAGACAAAATTAAAAAAACTCTCTTTTACGCAAAAGTTACTTGAAGTTACTGCCTGTATCATAGCAATGACCCCAGCGATGAAGATCAGCAGGAGTTGTCGGGAGAGGAAATAGTGCCATCTCCCCCTCCACCTCCAGCTCAACCCCCCACGCAACGAATTTTACGGCAGGCAGCCCATAGTCAACGTGTAGCAGCCGTTCTAAGGAAATAAGGGTCCAGATGGGTTCGAAACTGGTCGGGAACAAGTAAGTTACGGTGACATATACTTAGTATAAAGTTACTTGAACTTTTTAATGGTATCTTCTATGTAATATACAAAATTTCCACACTTAGTTACAACGATGTCTGAACTAAGAGGTTTGAATTTAAGCCTATCATTTACAATCACAAAATCTGGTGAACCTCGTTAACCTTCTGGAGTATCTCATTATATATGTTTTTTGAAGCTCTTGCTTGCAGCATTTTTCTCGTATATTTTCAATACATTATTGTAGCGCTTCAGCGTTCGATAATAATATTATGATGTTGTTCTGGATAATAATAATCAACTCCCACTCAACCGGCATCGCTTCTTGCTCTAAGTACTTATCAAGATTATTGGCGTAAACTTATAAATATACATTATATAAATAATTTTATATATGTGAATACAAGATGATACTAAGAGATTTTTGATTCCTGGGGGAACTTCCGGGATGAAAATTAAGCCACTCCACATGTAGGTACATACTCCCGGATATATCCAACCTCTGTATCAATTTTCATCCAAATCGGTTGATTAGCCGTTAAAGCGTAGCAGACAGACAGACAGTCACACTTTCGCATTTACAATATTAGTATGGATATAAAATATTGATATAAACTTACGCATTGGTAATTTGAAGATTAATAATATTCATATTGAAATATTAAAAAAATATTTAAGTGTCGCGAGTTTTTATTCATAATATTCACCAGATAGTCTTGATAGCGGATAGAGATTTAGAAAATGTAGATAAGTGTGAAAAAAAAATAACCTATACCCATGCCTGCCTCGTTGGTCTAGTGGTTGACATGTTCGACAGCGGCTGACGAGGTCCCGGGTTCGAGTCCCGGGTCGGGCCATAATTAAGTATTGGGTTTTTCTGACTAGAAATTCTCAGTACTAGCCCGGAGTTAGGAAGTTGGCGGTGTTTCACTCCTGTGCCTCGGAGAGCACGTTAAGCCGTCGGTCCCGGTTATTATCACTAGCATGATAATAGTCGTTAAAGCCCGCCAACCCGCATTGGAGCAGCGTGGTGAGTCTAAGCTCTTATTCCCTCTCTCCTATGAGAGTGGAGGCCTGTGCCCAGCAATGGGACGTTAATGGGCTATAGTGGATACCCATGCAGACAATATCAATCCGTAGCTCAAGATTGAAGGGAAACTAGCACACTTTCGCTTTTTTAATATAAACAGGGTTAACATTATCTTAACTTGATCGTGATTATAACAATGAAAAAGAAAATGCTATACCCAATTGCTAAAGTAGGAAGGTGCATTATCGCGTCAACGCAGTTTAGATTTGATAATAAAACCGGTTTAAATATCGATGTTCTGCATGTTTAATTCGTTTGATATTTCGGTTTTGAGTGTAAATATGCTACCTACTATCATTTAAAAAAGAAAATGAGAAAATATACAGTAATAAATATAAAATTTTAGAATCTAAATTCCAGACGTTTTTTTTTTGGTGGAGTTTTGGATCATCCAATACTTAAACCCAGCCAAGTTTCATCGACTGAGGATTTAATGCTGGGGTCTCCATACAACGGACCGCCCCGTTGCCTAGACTAATAGCTATTATGACGTAGGCATCCGCTAAAAAAGGGAAAAGCACCTTGTGTTATCTACCTGATTACTGTATTCGTAGCTTTGTTCGGTGATTAACCAACAAACCTTACTATGATTTAATATCAACTATAATTTCTATACTTTTAATAAGACTAACTTTACGATTCCTGTATACATTCAATATTATTGAATTTTGAAACTTTTTGTACGACATTATAAGCTAGCACTAGACTGCAATCTCACCTGATGGTAATTGATGATCCAGTATAAGATAGTAGAGGGTTAACCTGTTGAAGTTATATTAGTTATACTAAACCCATACTTACCCTTCATCGGTTTCTACACGCCATCGTATCGGAACTATAAAAGAACAACAAAGAGACTACCTTTAAAAGGAAATTGAGACATTGGTACAAAAAAAAATTTATAATATTCAAAAATTTCTTACTACATAGCACGATAGATGTATTTAAAATAAATTGTGTATTACAACTTATAACTATTCAAACGTTGTAATAACTTGTTTAATATTATTTTAGCCATTGACTACGATTTCTAGATTTAATGACTTGACTTATGTAGTAATATTTGTAATAGCTATAATGAATTATGTGTAATTAATTTAAAATTTGCAATGCCCTGACAGGGCCTCATGGCAATGTACTCGTATGTAGACATGAATGCAAATAAATGAAATGAAATGGAATCAAAGAATAGGCAATTGGCGGTACATCTTTGCCGGTAGGTTGGTAACTAGCCACGGACTAGCCCATACTAATATTATAAATGCGAAAGCAGACACAGACTGAACACAGTTGTCTAATTGTCTGATACAGAGCTAGGTTGCGAAGAAGGACATAGGCTACTTTTTATCTCGAAATATTAATGAGTTTCCATTTTTTTCAATAACCTAACTCTACGCTACGTGTAGAATAAATCAAACGTTTAGAATTAGACAGTTTTTTTTCCACTCCGCTGCAAGTTAGGACTAGCTAGATTAGGATTACCTGTTAAGGGTATGGCAGTCATATGATTAAACCCATATCGGTTTCTACACGGCATCGTACCGGAACGCTAAATCGCTTGGCCGCACGTCTTTGCCGGTAGGGTAGTAACTACTCACAGCCGAAGCCTCCCACCAGGCCGGACCACAGAAAATTCAGAAATTATAAATTCCCGAATTAACCTTGCCGGGGGTCGAACCCGGGATCTCCCACTTACAGCGCTCACTACTACGGTAGGGAGAACGGAGTTTACGTCCATTTTACATACTTAGTAAGCGAAGGCAGCTTAAGTAAAGCCGTCAAAGTAACACTTTTTAAAGCGTTTTTCCAGACGTTATACACGTGCAGCCTGTGGAGCAACTATATAAAAAAGACCTACAATGTGCTCAGCGCCAATAACACCTTCAGGGTGATGTCGGGGCTCCCCCGACACTGTAGTGCGTCGTCTATGTTTGCGTACGCGCACACGGATGACTTTTATGCTGTCATGCGCAAACGAGTCAAATCGATGATGCGCAGAGTGAGGGGGAGCACCAATGTCATTCTGAGGGTATTGGCTGATAAGCCTGAGTGCCCCATGCTGAGGCACTGGATACATACGCATGTCTATGTAGCTAGTGTCCCAGCATGCAACCGCAGATATTTAAATTAGTTGTTTTGTTTTATTTATTTTGTGTGTACTAACATAGTTTTTTAAGTTAATGCCGTACTAACAACAAAATATGGACGATACTATGGTCTGAAATAAACATTTTTTTTAATGGTTTGCATAGACTTCCTTTTATTTTTTTATAATATGTGCTCTCGCAGTAAACAAATCTATGCTAATGCTAAATCTAGCAAGAAAACGAATTTTTATTCACACAAAAAGTCACCCTCGAGGCTCTGTAGAGGCTTTCATTCATGTAAATGAAATAGGTAAGTAAAAACATAGCCCTTAGAGCAGCCTTCACAAAATTCTATCAATGAACGTGAGGATTTAATTTAAAATAGGAAACATTTTTCTTAAAGTCCAAGGAGCTGTTAAATCAACAGTTCAAATTAATTATTGTTGAACTTTGAGTTGGGCCATTGGCATCGTTTAACTATTGCTATAGTGTAGTGGCCAGGGTTATAAGGTGACCAATCTTGTTGCCACTAGGCGATGCGTGCAACGCTGTGGAGAACATAAGCTTCGGTATCCATGACGGATTACCACACAAGAAGAGAAAAGTAAATTTACCTAAATCGAGTAGTGGTACCTATGGATATAAATAAACCGCCATATCTAAAAATCAGCCCAGTCACAAACGGCAACATCCCTTCGTACCAGAAAGGAACGCCTTGTAGAACTGATAATCAGCTCAAGATTCTAGGTAAGCTGCCGGCTCAATCCTTTTTTACACGTGAAATCTACTACTGAGGACTATAACCTTGTACAATGCTATTTTAGAAATGTTATGTGTAATGTTATATATAATTGGTAATCGTATTATGAATCTTTTTTTGGAATAATTTATCATTGAATAAAAAATATAGATGCGTGCTCGCAGTTATTTAACTTAGCATACCCTCACCAAACCACGTGGCTGCTCTAAGTGGTATATGCTCTATGGAAAAAAGTAAAAAAAATATAGGAATAACGTAACTCAACCTAACACTCATTACACTTGACCTTAGTGATATTATTTAAACACGCAATTTTCTCATTTACATGAATAATATTTACAAGTCACACGGCCTGACGATTTCAAGGGCTGTTTACATCGCACAATAAAATCTGTGCTGATCCATACACGAGAATGGAGAACGATAGGTCAACCCATTTAAAGGACCTAGGATAGAACTATTTTCTTATAAAGTTCCAAAATATGAGATTTTATTACAGAATATATTATAATTTTCTAGAGCTGTCTGTGTTTTTAATATTGCTCATAATAAATTATACGAGTACTAGATCATGCTCGCGACTCCTCCGCGTAGATTACGGTTTTTTGATTCCCGCGGGAACTTTATAATTTTCCAGGACAAAAAGCTGATAGGCCCTTTCCCGAGATGTAAACTATCTCTATACAAAATTTCATTTAAATCGGTTGAAACGGGACTTTAAAGCGCAGCAGACCGATAGACACACAAAGGCACACTTTCTCATTTATATGTATTAGTATGGATTTATAATATATCAAATTCTTGTCATTATTTTTAACTAGTAACAGATAAATACTTTTGTCCCCTGAGTAACTTTAATGTCGTTCTAGTGTTAAAGTTTAATAAAAGTTTTCAAAATAATTACAATTAAATTTATCGGAAAACCCCAAATAGTTTTATGACGATATTGACATAAGAAATAAGAAAAAAATTTAAGTAGAAGGAATTTGCGACGCAAGAAAAACAGCTAGAAAACGACTTGGTTAGATATGCAAGGCTACAGTTTCAAATCTTTAATATGGAATGCGTAATGTGTAAGTGCGAAGTTGCTATCGCTTGTAAAGACTCGTCGGCTGTGAAGGCGCCATTATTCCATACTTGTATTACGTGCTGTATTATACAGATAAAAGGCTCGAGTGCATTGAAGTAAGTATTTCCGTTTCCCCTTTTCTTTATCTGTGGGAGCTTACAATGCGTACTTAGGGAGGAATTATAGACTGAGAGCAGTTGAGCACTTTGGGGAATATGAAGTGTGAACCAAGAAATGCTATACTGCCGTCATAAGGAAAAAGGGCACAACTAACATTTTTTCCGAAATTGAGTTATATACATATTCGGAATCAGAAAAAAAAGGCGCATCCGCCAATATTTTTTGTATAATTTTAGGAACAATATAAACAAAAATACCGTAAGCTTAAAAGGCACAACTGAGCCACTTTTTAAGTTTTTGTACGTAAAAAGAGCACATCTGACATAAAGTACGTCAAAAGGTCACATATGCATAGATGCGGCTTTTATTTGTATCACGATAAATATAATTTATTTACTTGAAAAGGCATAATTGACCTGCATTAAATATTAAAGGCATAACTACCACAGATGTGCTCTTTGATTTAAAGTTTACCAGCTAGACCTTGAAATTTAATTTAAAAGAAAAGTCACAACTAGCAGTTATGCCTTTACTACCAAAAATTTTTGAGTAGAGGTGAAGTGAGGGGGTCGAGATATGAAGCGAATTCCACCAGTTGTGCCTGACGTCTCGGCGAGTCCACGTTTGTCTGTGTAGCTGCGCTGGTAAGATTAAGTTTTTGTTTCATTTGCTTTTATTATATAAAACTTCTTTTGTAAAACATTAATATGATTTATTGGCGAAATTTTTGAGTGTATAATTGCGATTTACCAACGGTCTGCCAACGCTGCGCTTTCCCATATTGGATAAAAATTACTTATAGGATAATAGAGGACTTTATACCATGTTCGCAGCCATTTTCAGGAAGAAAAATTTTAGAATCATCGGAAGAATCAGATGAAGAAACAAACCATGTTCAACTGACTAAGAAAGGAACTATTAGAAAGCGCAAAACATATAACGTGGGCATAAAGGATCGACAGTGACTGAAGACGACTTAGTCATACATTCATGACTGCTGATGAATTCCACCACAGAGTGGAACGATCTCTTAAAACAAAAAAACATATGTACGACTTTGAGGATTTCTGCAAAGCTGTATCTGATACTGGCTCTCACACAATAGTGAAGACGATAATTAATCAAGATTTTTTGATTTTGAAGAGTGCTCCTCGACATTTTAATTGAAAATTTCTAGCCCTCGAGCTTACTTGAATGGAATTGCCAAGGCAAATTTTAATGAATGATTTTTTTTCTAAGTTTAGAGACGATAATTTTTGTTACCTTTTAAAAATAAAAGTTGTATAAATATTCCCTAATTGTTTTTTAACTGTTTTTTTGTATAATTTTTAAAATGAAAAGGCACATTTTAATAAATATGCCTTTTTATTGTATTATTTCATCTTTTTTTTTAAAAATTTCACAAAATGTCAAAATGAAAAGTCACAATTGGTTAGTTATGCCCTCTATTGGTAATATTAATAACTTTACTTAATTTTTTATGCTACGTTGAAAGAGAAAATGTCGATTATTTAATAAATGCAAATAAAATAAAAACTTATATTTAAATAATCGTATAGGAATCGTGAAAATGAACTTATTTTAATTCATCTATTTTCGAAAAATAATATTATAGTCGATATTTTTCGCCAAAAACCAATACAATTTTTAATCTCGATTTTCTCCATATTTGTAAAATGTTAGATGTGCCTTTTTTCATTATGACGGCAGTATAATAGAAGGGAATAAAATACCAGATCCTATACACCCTAGGCC
This sequence comes from Erebia palarica, assembly GCA_964035005.1. Classification (NCBI taxonomy): domain Eukaryota; kingdom Metazoa; phylum Arthropoda; class Insecta; order Lepidoptera; family Nymphalidae; genus Erebia; species Erebia palarica. The sequence goes on from OZ035989.1 coordinate 20,422,902, forward strand.
ATATTACGCTTGCTCGTGCTCTAGAGAGCACGTAAAGTAGTCTTGCAGTTGGTTTCTTTTCGGTCGAGGTTGATTGCCGAGTGAGAGAAACGTGAAATAAATAAATCCAACATGAAGAACATAGACTATTTAAAACTTAAATCATGCGGTCGAAGTCGCGGCCAACAGCTGGTAGAACATAATACTCCCTGGTCATTTGATTGGAAAGCTAATTATCATAACTAGCTAATATCCTATACTTTCATCTGTTTTCTTACAGAATAGGGTTTAGCAAGTTTTTGTCAGCGACATTTTTTGGCAGTTATATTAAACCCATACCCTTCGTCGGTTTCCACATGGCATCGTACCGGAACGCTCTATACTATCCCAAGACTCATCCCATACTATATATATTACATTATTATTTTAGTCATATTTGAGTCACCTTACATGAGTGAATTTTAAATTTTCTGAATTAAAATTCACATTTGAACATTTTACACAGAGCTGTAGGCAAATGAGATTTTTGAATTGTAAATTTTCTTTACAAGTAGGTTTATTCTTTTCTAGACACGCTTGGGTCTAGCCACGCATATTAAACCCCTTAATGAGTCCCCCGGTTCTTTCAGGTTAATATAGGTCAGCACGGATTAGAATTAAAAACCTAAATTGGTATCTCCATATTAATATTTAACTGCGTACCGTTGCCGTATACCTACTAGAAGAAAGATTACTTATAGATTCAATAGAAATAGAAAATGTTTATACTATAATAAATATAAATGCGAAAGTGTATCTGGCTGTCTGTTCGTTTGTCTGAAATTTGGTATAAGGTTATTTTGTATTCTGGGAAAGGACATACTTTTTGTTCCTGAAAATTCAGTAAATAAGTAAATTCAGTATTATATATACACTGTAATAGCTCTATGGTCGCAAGCTTGCAAGCTCACGTACATACACCGGATGTTCAACGTATAAGTGCGTAAACAAGCCGAGGAAGAAAGAACTCTAATAGGACCTAGGTACTAGATCTCCAAAGAGCCTACTACCTACTGTTCACCAGATTTGCAGAAATTATGCAAAATCTAAGTCCAACATTGGACTTAAACAAGATAATGATGATGATTGTCAGTTTTACAACAGAACTAGAACAGGTATGCGAAGCGTTGATAATAGACCGCGGGAAACTTAGGATGAAATGTAGCCATGTTCGTCCCTTCAAGCATAACCTGTATCCAATTTTGTCGAAATCGTACAAGTTTTTGAATATAAAAAGGCCACAGATAGATAGACAGACGGGCAGACATACAGACATGCTTGGATTTTCTATACTAATATTATAAATGCGAAAGTTGGACGTATGGAAGGATGTTTGTTACTCAATCACGCCAGAACGGCTGAACTGATCTAAATACAATTTGGCACAGAGATAGATTATAGTCTGGAATAACACAAAAGGCTACTTTTAACTCGGAAAATTAAAGAGTTCCCACGGGAAACCTCAGTCCACGCGGATGAAGTTCGCGGGCATCAGCTAGTTTAGTATAGGTAACTCTGCACATACAAAGCCTTAGCAAAGTTTAAGCTCTTGACTGCGATCTCACCTGATGGTAAGTGATGATGCAGTCTAAGATGGTAGCGGGCTAACCTATTAGGGGCATGGCATATATTAAACCCATACCCTTATTCGGTTTCTACACAGCATCGTACCGGAACGCGTAATCGCATGGCGGCACGTCTTTGCTGGTAGGGTGTTAACTAGCTACGGCCGAAGCCTCCCACCAGACAATTCTTTTCTTAAAATGATTAAACCTTTGTATGATAAAAATACAGCAGTACACTATGACTACAGTTAATTAAATACGTTCGCAAGACTAGCTGTCTAATACTGGGAAATTGCATGTCAAAAGCGCATTGAATACCGTGTGAAGTGCAGTGTTTGTGTTGTTACTCCGCTGAAGATTGGGGACTGAAATAATATATTGCTGCACGTAAAATACATAAACATGAGTTGTAACTGTGTCACATTCAATAAGTGACTGACTCGTTGGCCTAGTGGTTAGCATGTTCGACTGCGGCCGACGAGGTCCCGGGTTCAAGTCGGGTCGGGCCATAATTAAGTATTGGGTTTCTCTGAAAAGAAATTCTCAGTACGAGTTAGGAAATAGGCAGTGCTTCATCCTCGGAGAGCACTTAAAGCCATTTTAGTAAAGACGGATTTTCCGTCCCATCGGGCTATGAGAGTCAAGGAATAAAGAGTACACCTGTGTATGTGCACACACTTGTGCACTATATCTCCCGCGCAGATGGCTAATCTCTCTGAAAATTGGCCGCCGTGGCCGAAATTCGGTTGGGAGGTAAATAATATTATTTATTATTTGCTTAGCTTATATGGCTGCACATCCTAAGATCTTGGTTCAATTTCTAGATGTTATTGGGTACTTGGGAAGTTGACGGTTTTAAACCCTCGTAGTTCGTAGTGCACGTAAAACCATCACTCCTATGCCTGATAACTCTGCAGTCATTTTGAGCTAGCAGCATGCTGGATAAATTTAGGACAGCACTTGTACGCTATTACTCCAATTACCTATTATACCTACCTAAATATTAAAATAGCATTGTTTAAAAAATATATATACTTTGCGCTTCCGGTTAGCCGGTGACCTCACTCGGGGTCATGCCTGAAAACCAGCGTTGCAGTCGACTGTCTGCAGCATCAAGCTGAGGCAGCGCCTCGTTTAGCCAATAAATATAGATTTTAAGTTTTGTTTTAAGGAGTGAGTGCCCAGGTCTCATGGAACCATGAGAGCTGTGGTACTCCATTTAATGTTTCCATTTTTACTTTCAATCTTTTTTGGCTAAATAAAGAATTATTTACTTATTATTTCTAAATTCTATTGAAATTAACAGTCGCAAAAAAAACTCGGTAAAGAGTATATACAATATATTATTGAAATCAATAAAATATATCAACGATTAATGTGTCTAAAAATAAGCTATTTAATGTAAAACACGATAGCTTAGTCGATAGCACCTTATGGTAGCCCAGCAATAAGAAAAACGCGATAAAGCTTTTCACATCTACACGATTACGAAGATTAGGTTTTCGCATGCACTTCTGCAATTAGATTGCACGGAACCTGTGACCGTGTTTACAGTTCTGTAATTATGCGAACTATCGATGTTGAGCCAATTTTCTAGATAATATGTAGTTTTATTCTCATCTAACAGGAAAAGGGACGCATTATAGGGAGGAAATAAAGATTATCTAATGCCGAATTTTGTAAATTCAATTGTGGTTAATGTTCAACTAAATGATGTCCGTGACTTCATCCGTATGGATTAATATTTTTGATTTCCGAAGAAAGTATTTAATTCTTTGAAATAAAAAGCCAACTTAACCTAACTTAAGTGCTTCCTCAGTGATACAACCTCTCTCTCTACCAAATTTTGTCAAAATCGGTTGAACCATAAAATCGAAGCCATATAAGTTTAGTAAACAGTATTTTGTACTTATAATATAAATAAAAGTTTAAATTTAACAATCAAATTCTTTAACAAAGTGTGAAACTGAGATTAATTCTTAAAACACGGACAACACTGCACTGTCCGATGCGAACGGGTACCTAGTCAAACCACGTCAACTTTTTCCCCACCTACCCGCGACTACGCAATAAAAAAATGAATTGACAACGTCAAGTGGCCGGAACGAGTTTTTCTGTCTCTTTATATTGCTATGTCATCCATCAATTAACTTCATGAACTTCTTACTGTGTGTATTCTGATGCTAATCAACCTTCCGAAAAACAACTTAACAGTGACTCGTGTGTGAGATAAAAACTAGTCTCAGTAGCATTCAGTACTGATATATACTTAATATTATAACAAAGTTTCCAACGGCCGGTGCCCGTGTACGTTAAATACGAGTGTTTGTGAGGCGAAGGAATCCAGGCGGAGTTGGTCCAGTTATCCAGGTACATACGCATTTTAGTGTTGGAGATATCTCTGTATCAGAGACCCATTAAAGATAAATGATTTATTTATTTCATGTAAGACAACTTGTGTCACTTATGAAATGTTAAGGCTTTACCACCGGTTCGGAAAGCTAATTTTATTGAGAAGAGCCGGCAAGAAACTCAGCAACTTCATAGAAAAGAAAAGGTTACAATATGTAGTCAATACAACACAAACGTTACAAGTATTACACTGACTTGTGGGTCACTGGATGCGAGGCCAGTTGCTTCTATGCAACTTTGTCATTAATAAAATCATTGATAGTCTAATAACCTCGACATAACAAATACAATAAGATATACACAGTCTTTAAATCTATGTAATGGCAAATCCAAAAACTCTTTGGGAACCATATTATAAAAGCGTACACTCGACCCCACCTTTCTGCACCTTGCGCACACGATACGACACTGTTACTAGCATATGGCGGTTTCTAGTTTATCGATTGTGAGTATCACCTATTTGCTTATAAAGATTAATGTTCAGTCTAATAAAGACTATATTTATATTATTGTATATGTATTGTGAAGGCAATGTTTTAACAGTGACTTCTCCAATCTCTTTAAATTTTTCACGAAGTGATATGCGTGATCCGAGTTTATAAATAAAACGGATGGCTCTTCTCTGCAATATAAAATTTTATTGGATATCAGCTGCTCTGCTCCACAATAAAATGTCTTTTTATTTCCGTGTGCAATAAAGGTTTAATAATAATAAATAATAATAACCATTAGAACGGGCGACTGTACATTATTAGGATAGTAATCGATCCAGTGTAAAGTGTGGTCTTTATGTTACGGACACACTTTCGCATTTATGATTTTAGTTTGGGTCTCATTCCCCAAGGTTAGACTTTCAAAGTTGAATTTTCATGGTTGACATTAGAGACAACATTCCTATCCTATAAAAGCGAAGTGTGCTTATCTGTTAACTTCTCACGACTCATTCGTTTTACCAGCCTTCCGAATGTGTAAGAAATTCGTGATCGTAATCGTTTGAGAAACGGATATTTCGACATGTTTAAGGAATTCATAGATGCCTGCTCGTCAAAAAGCATGCTCAAAACTCCTTAAACAGTTCGAGTTAAGCGTTTTAAGCTGTTAACGATTTTTGTACAGAATACTGGTACGAATTTTGATTCCAAAAGAATAAAAAACCTAAACCCACGCGGACGAAGTCGCAGGTAATGATTATAATGATCTAGTTAAATAATTCAATAGATCCTTGTCTTAATCTTTCCTTCAGATTAAGCTTTCATCTGATAGATAAATAAAGTGAGAAATAAATCCTGATTTCTCAGAGTTTGTTAAGAAGTTTGGAGGTCGTTAGTAAGACTAACAAAATCACAGCTTATTCTGAAGTTTACTCTATAATAATTGTGGCTCACTTTTTCAGTCTATTTCAAGAGTTCATCATAAGTTTAAGAGTTATTATAATAGGATTCAATGGAGCGGGTATGAATCACAATAAAATGTATCTTGATGGAAACTTTCTAGACGAAACTTTAATAATATTTAACGTATAATTTTTCTTTTTCTTATCCACAACAACAAGTTAGCTCTTGACTGCGATCTCACCTGATGGTAAGTGATTATGCGGCTCGACAGTTATATTAAACTCATACCCCTAATCGGTTTCTACATGGCATCGCACCTGAACGCTAAATCGCTTGTCGGCACGTCTTTGCCAGTACAAGGTTGTCGTCCTTTTTTAAAAGTTGCCTAATAGCAATAGCATCTGGTTATGTAATTATTACAAATTTTTGTCACGTTCTTCGTCCATTATAACAAGAGATACGGAAATTATACCCATGAGTTCGTATATTGGAAATGTGTACGCATTAGTTAACAAAATAAAATTATGGAGTAGCGCCGACCCCAAGGGAACTTTATGGCGGTCTGCACACGCAATATTTGCTGAGCATTCGCAGGGTTACGTCATAAGTGGAGGGTTTTATTGCGTTATGTTATAAGATTGTTTTTGGGATAGATTTTATTTCTTGTTATAGTGAAGATTTTGGTCTATATTATGTTTGGGATTTTCATTGGCCCGTTTTTCTTTACTATAAGAGAGGGTTAAATATAATGCTAATGCCCGCCACTTCGTCCGCGTGGATTAGGTTATTTTGAATTCTCGGAGGATTTCCATAAGTTTCCGTGATAAAAAGTAGCCTATATAGCCCAGGAATGTGATCTACAATACTAACAACTACTAATAATATAAAAAAACAAAATCAAAATCGGTTCAAATGATAGGCCGTTAAATTGTAGTAGACAGAAATACACACTTCCGCATTTATAATATTAATATGGATTTCTTAACCCTAAATACATTTTCTCTCTTGTCGTAACGCAATGTAGGTTCTATATAGCCTCTCCATTTTAGTACAATCAGAATAAAGATACCTTTTGACACCGAAATGGGTTTATATTATATAATGGATCTTGGTATGTGTAATATCACTAAAAACGAGATTTATTCACTACAAATGTGCTTTTGCAAGATCGACTTTAGCGTTATGGGCTTATAAAAAGATTATTTTCAAGTAGAAAGAAGAATAAAACTTTTAATGTAAACGGGATATAATAGTTTAATGGGCCGATCCCGTATACTTTAACATTGTTTACGGTCACAATATCCTCACAAATCCAATATAACCTGTGAATATCAAAACACAAAACCATTATCGTAAGCGAGCCTCTAGCTGCGACCCAGATTCTAAATCTCTTTTCAAATCCACAGACGCCTATCGAACTGTGTAGTTTCGATATTGTGTTTTCGTTATAAAAGAAAATATGGCTCCAAAGAATTTAATAATTTTAATGACAACAGTAAATTATTTTGCCTTATAATAGCCTCCACTGTTGGGCTAGGTCTACGTAATACATTTAAACATGGAGCCGTTCATGTTATCTAATGCAGTCTAGTGTTCGTATTAATAAACCGACATCAGACAGAAACTCGAGGTAATCTATGATTAATACAGTTTTAAGCATAGATTGACCGATATAATGGTCGATATAGATTGCCTCGTTGGTCTAGTGGTTAGCATATTCGACTGAGGTCGACCACCTGGGTTCGAGTCCCGGGTCGGGCCTTAATTAAGTATTGGGTTTTTCTGACTAGAAATTCTCAGTACTAGCCTGGAGTTAGGAAGTTGGCGGGAGTCACTCCCGTGATTCGAATAGCAAGTTAAGCCGTCGGTCCCGGTTATTATCACTAACATGTTATAGTCGTTAAAGCCCGCCAACCCGCATTGGAGCAGCGTGATGGTTCTAAGTTCTAATTCACTCTCTCCGATGAGAGTGGAGGCCTGTGCCCAGCGGTGGAACATCAATGGTCTGTAGTACCTAGTGGTGGGCCGATTTAACGTATTCTTAGCTAAGATCGGTTTATTAATACAGGCCTTGGATGGTTATGGGCTCACCTGGCTGGGCTGGCTGTGGCAGTTATTGTAAAACCTACACCCCTATAGATGTTTATCACATCTCGATTATGTATTTACATCGTGACTACAAACGCAAGTTCATACAGAGGAGTTGTCATGAAAACACATGACATTCGATCTTCCACTTAATAGCACTAAAATTTCCTTCCGTCGGCCCTAGTACGTAGAGATTATGCGGAATTGCGAGTAAATCACATCAAATGTATTTAATCTTCCTACCTATTGTAGTCTTCACATTAAACTCTTAATTATACACGTGATAATAATTCCACATTACACTCATCTATACACTAATATTATAAATGCGAAAGTAACTCTGTCTGCGTATTACACAATCACGCCTAAACTACTGAACCGATTTAAATGGAAATTGGCACATAGTTAGTCTAGAGCCTAAGAAAAGACATAGGCTACTTTTTAATGAAAAAAAAAAAGGATGTAAGGAGTTGAATTAGGAGATGAAAATTTGTATGTAAAATACGCCATTTTTAAAGCTAGAAGCTTGAAACTTATTTTTTAGGCTTTTGATTAGATATAAATAAATGCGACATTCAAAGTTTGTAAACATTTTAGCCTAAAGGGGATAAATAGGGGATGAAAATTTTTGTGTGATGACGTCGGCAAAAAAGCTTACGGCTCAGAAAATAAAAATATAGAAGAAAAAACAGAGAATTATCTATACTAATATTATAAATGCGAAAGTTTGGATGAATGGCTGGATGTTTGTTACTCAATCACGCCTGAACGGCTGAACGAATCTGGATGAAATTTGGCACAGAGATAGGTTATAGTCTGGAATAACACATAGGCTTTTTATCCCGGGAAATTATAGAGTTCCCGCGGGAACTAAAAAACCTTAATCCACGCGGACGAAGTTGTGGGCATCAGTTAGTAATTTTATACGTGATTATGCTTTTTACATCGTGGCTACAAGCACATGTTCATATAAAGATGTCATAAAACACATGACAGACAGTCTATCTTCATAACGCGTAATAGCACACTTTCCTTCCGTCAGGCCTCGTACGTAGAGACGGGAATTGAGAGTGTAATTCACATCCAATGCATGTACCTGCTGTAAATCCATATGACACTCATAATTTTACACGTGATTATGTTTTCTACATCGCAACTAAATACAAACGTATGTTCATAATATAAAGATTTCATAAAACACATGACATTATATCTTCATAACGCGTAATAGCACTTCACTTTCCTTCCGTCAGTCCTCGTACGTAGAGATTATGCGGCATTGCCAATGTAATCCACATCCACATCCACTGCAGACCCGCAGACCCTGCGTCAACGCTTTTTATAAACAATGCTTTTTGTAGATAGGACTTTGAGTAATAAGCGGCTTGGAGCTTTATTGTCTGACTTTTATGAGCGGCGGATGTAAAGGATTAAATCTCGCTGTAATGGTTTTTATTAATGTAATTTTTATTACGCTAGTACATCACATCGATATTAAATTATCGTATTCGGATTCGTAGGCTTAAATCGAGGCCTGTGGGACTCAAATACTGTTGTAACCGTAATATATCCATATCTTTACTTTAGAATATTTACTAATCCGTACTAAAAAGGTAAATGGCCGACTGACCACTTAATCTCGGATCAGATCTAGAAATTTTTACTAGATAATATAGATGTTTTATGACATACTAAAAGGATTTTCAGAAATTTTGTGCGACTACTTTACCGAAAAAAAAGGAAGACCTAATAATATTATGATGTACATATTAATATTGTGAAGTCTATAAACTACTGTGTTTAGGTATATGACATTTTGCGTATTTAATGTTCTTTATGTAACAGAAACATGAGAGTAGATTTTCGGAAAGCCTAAATTCTGTTGAGTTTATTTACTTATGTATGTTTGAAGTTTATTTCTTATATAATATCCACTTTTAGGATCTAAAAGTAATAAAATTAGCACTTACCTGCTATAGCATAATATCTAATAATAGACGTAGCTTGAATGGGATAGGAATAAAAAAAAACAATGTTGTAATAATGATATTGTAGTTAGGTTACTCTGAATCTATCTATACCTACTAATATTACAATTGCGAAAGTTGGATGGATGGATGGATGGATGTATGTTACGCAGTCACGGTTTAACGGATATGCATGACACAGAGTTGGATTATAGTCTGGAATGGGCTACTTTTTATCCAGGAAAATTAAACAGTTCCTGCGGGAACCAAAAAATCTCAATCCACGCTGACGAAGTCGCGGGCATTAGCTAGTAATAGATAAACAATATGCTTGACCGAAAAGAAACAGGAAAAAACAATAGTTTTACCTATAGTTCTCAGTTAAACCAAAGTAAATAAAACTAACAAAATAGAAAGTAGATTCTATTGACAGTGATAGACAAACAAAGTTGTGGAGTTCAAATCTTTATCCGCCGGAGTTTGTAGCAACAATTTCGAAGGCTGTTAGTAAACTTACAAGTTACGGCTTATTCCCAGTTTGACCCTGCACCGGTTCTGGTTAACCAACTTTCTGATTCATGAAGTTCACAAAATATCTTTATTAATATTTGACGACCTTCGTTGTGCAGTGTTGAGCGCTGTTGTCTTAACGTGCGAAAGTGGATTCCCGGTAGGATCAATTTGCGAATTTATAATTTAGTTACCATCCTACAGGCAAAGACGTACCGCCAAGCGATTTAGCGTTCCGGTACGATGCCGTGTAGAAACCGAATACGGGTTTGGGTTTAATATAACAGCCATACCCCTAATAGGTTAGCCCGATACCATCTTAGACAGCATCATCACTTACCATCAGGTGAGATCACAGTCAAGGACTAACTTGTAGTGGATAAAAAAACAAGAGGATGCCGGGGACTTCGTCCGTGTCTTAAGTTATGAGTTATTTTAATTCCCGGGGAACCCTTGATTGTCCGGCATAAAAAGTAGCTTATGTTCTTCCCGGGGATGTAACCTACCTCTATATCGAATTTCATCAAAATCGAACATTCATTCATACAAAAAATAAAGATGCCCCGTTAAATCACAGCAGACAGGCAGAAAGACACACATTCGTATTTATAAAATTAGTAGGTATGGATACGGAATACTTATAAATTAATTTATTTGCTACGTACCCAATCTCCCTTTTTCCTTGCTAGCCCTTGGCCAAATTATTAATCTATCCTTTCAGTGACTCAAAGGTTCGTAGGGATCCCTTATTGGTATAATTCCGCCTTTGTGCAGCCTCCTCTGTACATTTGTTTCTTTTCAGATACGTCTGTACGTTATATAAGTTAATATGTAAATAAATATCGCATATTGGATGCCTCTTAATTTAGTAGATAGGTAAGTATATTTAAATGCTAAGACAATTACTTTATTTAAAAGGTTATTATTACAGGTTTATGCTATAAAAAAGTCATACCTTTTTATAAGATTTACTTTTTGGTGTTGAACCCCCTGGGGTCGTGGGGCGAAGATGCTCCTTATATGGCGAAGATGACGAGAAGATAGATCCTTAAAAAAGTATCTATCTTCTCGTCTCATAGAGTCCACAGGTGATCGCAGCGCTGGTAGTTATCTCGGCCATCATATCTGGTTTGCTATTCGGAGGGGTAACGCAGCCAGCAGCGTTCTGCCTTATTGCAGCGCTTTGGATGATTTTTTTAAAGTTTGTAGGAATAAAAAAAAATATATTAAATTCAGTTTTTGCATAAGTTATCTGATTTAACTTAGTTGAATTCGTTTAGGAAACGCGTTATAAAACTAATTCACGTTTAATTTACAACTGAAGTTTATATAAGTAGATATATTTAAGTAGCAATCACATAAATCGACAGGCGTAATTATGAGTGGAGTACGATTTTGTACATTTTATAACCTGGCTATTTATACTGGCACTTAATTGCTTCTTTATTATTTTCTTTGCTTAATAATAAAAAAAGATTACACTAGAGAAAGAAATACGAAGTATGTTACTTTTTTGTCACGTATGATTTTTCCAGGCCGTCCCCGCGTTTCATCCTGGCAATTATAACTGTTCTAACAATAAAATTAAACAAAAATACATCGTGTTTTTTTAACTTCATAATATAACTAGCTTTTATCCGCAGCTTCGGTCACGTTAAGTTCTACCCCTTATGGGATTTTCGATAATCCTATGGAAAATTTCAGCCTGATCCGTTCAGTGGTGTGCGCTGTACTTTGATAGATCAGTCAGTCAGTCAAGGTGACTGACTGACAAAATATTGTGTCAACAAATCTAAACACATAAAAGGAAACCTTTTCCTTTTAAATGTGTTTAGATTTGTCGAAACAATATTTTTGATGTTTTAGTATTTAATTTAAATATTAAAATAAAAACATAGTAACTTTCATAGGATATAAATACAAACAAGCGTCTTAAACAGGGTCCACACGAAAACCTAGTAAATAAATAATTGCCCAAAACGTCAGGCCAACGTGGCCGAAGGCTTCATGTAAGCAGCTTTATATAAAGTAATACTAAAAAAATACCAATAAACTTTACTAATTAAGTTCTTTAGTACTTTGAAAAACACCCGACTCAAAACTGCCAGCAATTATGCTTGCTTATTTACTTGACTATTATGAATTATTTCAAAAGCCTTTAGCAGAGCCCAATTAAGCCGCGCTGCCTAAAATATACCTATTACCTGCCGTTATAAATAGGTATTAGAAAATATTGAATGGCATAAAGGGAAAGGTATTTTGGATTTTATTTTTACTATAAAAGACTTTTGTCCCATACATAATATTTACGAGTAATTGAGGCATAAAAGTGCAAGCAATAGCATTTAGCAAATAAACTTTTTTTTCTGGATAGAAAATTATCCTATTTTATGTTACAAAATGATGGCAAAATGAGGATAAAAAGTACTAATACTAAGTATTATGAGACCACAGTTTTTTATTACCAAAAATCAGCCTCTAGTAAATTTTGATTAGTAGGTATTGATTCTTTTTATCCCTTGGTTGAAATTTAAGGCTGCAGCAAAAGTTTAACATTATTTTGTTCCTGTCAGAACACCAATATCCATTAAATTATATAAATGCTTCTCTCTAATTGTAGTTCTACGTATGCTAATAGCAAGTGTAAAATATTATGTACTTCACCCCATACTTCACAGTTGGGAAAGTCACTAACTCACATAATATTTACTACGTCACTAACACTGCAAAATATAAGACGTCAGAAATTGTATGCTATAAAACTTATCTACCTATCTCTTCTATTTATTACTTACTAGCTGATGTCCGCGACATAGTCCGCGTGGATTGAGATTTTTCGATTCCTGCGGGAACTCTTTAATTTTCCGGGATAAAAAGTAGCATATAAGTATGTCTTAATTCAGACTATGATCTATCTTTGTGCCAATTTCATCCATCCATCCATTCATCCATTCATCCAAACTTTCGCATTTATAATATTAGTATATAAGATTATTATTTCTAGGTATAATCCTGCAAAACATGTGAATCACAAAACACGAAACTATTATAAAAAGAGTCTCCGACCCAGATTTCTCAATCCCTTTTCAAATCCGCAGACGCCTATCGAACGGTCTAGTTTCGGGCGATATTGTGTTTTCGTAATACTTGAAAGTATGGCTCTAAAGAATTCAATAACTTGAACTGGAAAAATAGAATATTTTTGCGGTTGTCATATTTTATTATTTCTTGGTGCGGAAATGTGATGTAATTTCGAGCCCTCCCGTATTCTGTGGAAATGTATGACTTCAACATTATTTATTTAAAACAGTTTTACGCTTTCATTTATACCGAATGTTGACCACACCGGTCAATCTCAACGAAGAACCAATAACTCAGGAGGGATGTTTCACAAGTGTATGTGAGGATACAATTGTACTCTATTCCCTCTCTTTCATAGTAATATGTTGCGGTAATCCAACACGACTGAATTGCCTAGGCACAGGGCTTATGTATAACACTGTGGGCCGCCTTCCAAATTCAAAGCTAGTAATGACAATCCTTTTTATCATAGGACTACTATGGGTAAAACAAACTCAGCAAGCATTTTCTATATACAGTGAGTCAAAATAAATTACTATTAAAATTAACGACATGAAGTTACATTAAATTATTACCTCGCTTAAGTGAAATAAAATTAAGTCATCACATTGATTTCATAGCAACAAGAACATAAGACAAGGAATGAGAAAAAGAATACACGTTAGAGTTCCGCATATTTCATGCTAGGTATAGGTATTATGCTCAAAGGCCCAAAAATTGTCTAACCAAATCTTAATCATATTTTGACAGCTTAAAACGAATTACTCAAACTGTTTAAGGAGTTCATACATGCTTTTTGACGTGCAGGCATCTATGAACTCCATAAACAATAAATCAATCAATCCAATCATATAATCAATATAGTTACACTGTAGGTACACTTATTGACGTTAAAATTACTTACTTACTTTAAAAACGGTTAACCAGTTACAGTATCTTAAAACTGAAGCTATGAGGGTTCCAAACGGGCCCTGGTCTGAGAAGAGCCCACAACAAACTCAGCCTGCTTTTTTTTACATGTCGAATTACTGATATAGAGACGGACAAACATACTGTACGGCACTATAGGGGTTCCTAGTATTACTGCGGAACGCTAAAAAGGCTCATAAAATCTCGACATGAACCCCATGCCGTAGTAGGTAAATAAAGCATGTATTACATCGCTAAGCCTTCCGTCCGTCAGCCCTCATACGTAGAGATTACGCGGCGTTGCGGGTGTAATCCATATCTACTGCGGACCCCGACACTTTTTATAAGCAACGCTTGTCTAGGTTTGAGCATGTACACTAAGCGGCCTGCAAATTGATTTTGTGGCGATTTTTTTTCTGACAATATTATTTGGACTAATATAGGTAATTTTATATACACCTGTTACACCTTTATTTGTAGCTTCTAGCACTTCGATGTACCGATGATGTACGAGTATGTATAAATTTATATGTTAAAAGATACACACCAGCTTCCAAACATAGGGCTAGTAATGACTCTCTCTCTCTCTCTGCATCGTATTCCTCATTACTTAGGGTCGTGACCTCTTTCCATTAATCAAATAATAGCAGGGGTTTTCTTGGGATATTAATGCGGTGGGTTCCCACATCCTTCCGCGTACGACTCAACTAAGGCTGTGTTGTATCAACAAATTGTGACGGACACGAAATCTTTAAATATGACGCTCATGAACGTTAGTTAATTATGGCGTTGATTCGCCTTTTATTATCATGAAGCAATACTAGTAAATTAAAAGACGTTAAAGTTCTTACGTGTGTTAAATTCTAACGAACGTAAGTTACGATAACCGATGGTTTGAATCAACCGGTCATAAGAGTATTTAAACGCTTAGGTTTTTGTAATGATTATTAGCAGACGTTAGTGATAATAACCGGGACCGACGACTTAACGTGCTCTCCGAGGCACGGAGAAAACGAAAAGGCCAAATTTGAACCTCCAAATTCGGTCACCCATCCAGTTACCGACTTGAGTCAACGTTGCTTAACCTTTGCAATAGACTGATATGCGTTGTCACAACTAGATGAACTAGGCCACTCGTCCCTCAGTCCCTCCAGTTAGTCATCCCGCCAGTCAGTCCAGTTAGTAATGACGATGACCTTGAAAAAAAAACAGAGCCATAGTCCTCTTTGAATAAAATTACAGCGAGCTTTCAACGATGTCTGGCTTATGTTTATTTTGTAGGTGATACTTTTTATAAACAACCTATTCTAGCTGCGGGCATGAACGCTAAGCGGGCATGAATGTATTTAGCTTTATCAGTAGCTTTTTGCTCTTCGCTGCAACATGTACCTATATTGTATAGTCTTATTTTTCTTGAGTATAAAGAAGGCAAACATATCGCAGAATATTGTTTACCGAATTGCGTGAACGACCCGGAATTTTATGACGCTCTCCAGTTAGGTTATTTTCCTCGTAAGTTCGCGATAACAACGTTGTATCTAACGTAGAAAGTGCGTCTCTTGCGATCCAGTGAGAAGCTACTCGTTTAAATTTTTAAAATTGGGACAAACTAGGTAAGGAAAAATAGAGTAACATGTTATATAATTTATTAGTAAAACTTTTACAGGCATATTTCAAGCAATTTTTAACATTGATTAACTATAACTACAAGTGAAGTTAGTTTAACGAATTAAAAAACACGACTGCCCTGCCATATTATTTTTGGAGTTTACCTCCATAAGAAGCGATTTGGAATCCTTATATTATATTATATTACAGCCTTTGGAATCTTATTCACATTTTTTATTAAATTATATTTTTTTGTGAATCACTAAATATTGAACTATATACTATATAGAACTATATAGTGTTACCTATATATTTTTGGAATCTACTCATCATTTTCTAGATGATGATTATATAGTTAATCTTATTTTCGTTTTTTTTTTCAATTTTGATCTTTAATGCGGGACCATGGTCACCCCATCAATTTTTAAAAAAAAATTACTGGCCTATGCCACCCGGAATAAGCTAGGGATTCTAGCGATATCTCATTTATCAAAATCAGTTCAGGCGTATAGAAGTTATGGTGGAATATAAAAACTCACATACATACATACATACATGAACCCTGAAAACAATATACCTACTCCATTTTTCAGGCAGTCGTATAAAAAGTGAAATTTACGAAGTGTGTTTCAACTCTTGGCATAGGCATTACCGCCTTTTTAGAGTTTTGTACCTCAAAAGGATAATTAACACTAGAACGCACGCGTGGGTGACAATGGTCACCCAGTGCTATAAACATAGGTATATTTTGGAAACGCATCGTGACAAGCGCAAACGCGCTTGTGTATTCCTCGGATACAAGACACCGCCCCCGCCAGTGGCGTGCCGACCCTTGCTGTGCACGGACGTCTGAGAGGACACCTTTCAAAGTTGAGGGGTGACAATAGTCACCCGTGCGTGTGTTCTTGCACCATTTTTTTTACCAGTGAATTTTGGAAAGGAGTTAAGTAAGCTTTTATTTTATAGTAAAAACTTAATATTTATTTGAAAAATTGATAAGTGAAGTAATGTAGTGACTAAATAAATGATTTTCCGCCTTTGCTTATTCTTTTATTTGAACAATGTTTGTTTTTTTTTTCTTTTTAGATGGCGGCGCAAAGATCAATCCAACAAATACAACAATGGCTGGAAGAAACTGATGAAAGTGACGCGCTTACAGAGAGTGAAGAGGAGGTCGAGCCAATTGAACCTAACATCTTGCCCGAAACGCACGATTCTGATACCGAACAAGATGGAGAAGAATTCGAAAGTTATTGTGAGGATGATTTACCTTTGTCGACATTGGCTACTTATAAGTCTCGTGATGGTACGATATGGAATAAGTTTCCGCCTCCTACGACAAGGACTAGGTCCCATAATATTTTAGCTCGCCAACCTGGGCCCTTAGATGCAGCAAAAGATGCTAAAACAGCTCTTTCATCATTTCTTATATTTTTTGATGATGATATCTGCAATATTCTTGTGGATTCAACAAACATTTATATAGATATAATAAAAACTAAATATCAAAGGGAAAGAGATGCTAATAAGACTGATTTGACTGAAATGAAAGCATTTATAGGTATTTTACTAATGATAGGTACTTGCCGTGCAGGTCGAAGAAATCTAAAAGATTTTTGGGATAACTCTATGGGCACAGGGCTTGAAATTGTATACACTGCTATGTCCGAGAGTAGATTTAGATTCCTTCTACGTGCTCTAAGATTTGATGATGTACGGAGTAGGGAAACGCGGCAACAAATCGACCGGCTTGCAGCTATACGTCAATTGAGTGATATTATGAAACAAAATTGCCAAAAATATTATATTCCTAGTGAGAATCTTACCATAGACGAGCAGTTAGTAGCCTTCAGAGGACGTTGTGGTTTTGTTATGTATATTCCAAACAAACCGGCCAAATTTGGCATTAAAATCATAATGGTAGTTGATGTAAAATATCCCTACGCTTACAACTTTGAAATATACGTTGGTTTGCAACCTGAGGGTCCATTTAGGCAATCAAACAAAGTACCCGATATTGTACACCGAATTTTGCAGCCTTTGTATGGTCTCGGACATAACGTGACTATGGACAACTGGTTCACCAGTGTGTCAATCTGCAAAGAGTTACTAAAACAAAAAATAACAACTGTCGGAACACTTAGGAAAAATAAGCCCGAAATACCAGATGTATTCAAAACAACGCACGGAAGAGAAGTTACAGATTCTTTGTTTGGGTTTCAACCAGAGTGTTCTCTAGTCAGTTACGTCCCAAAGCGTAATAAGGTAGTGTTATTGTTATCATCCCTCCACAATGATAAACAGATTGATGCGGATACTGGTGATAAAAAAAAACCGGAAATAATAACATTTTATAATCACACTAAATACGGCGTCGATGTGTTCGATAAAATGTGCCGTCAGTACGGTTACTCCGAGTTTGATCGAATTTGAAATACGTCTCACTAAAGTGAGGTGAGAGTGAGCTCCTCCATACATCTACAGCCAGCGCTCCAAGCGGCAACATGGTGAACAAAAAGTCACCGAGTCATTCCCACTCCAAGTGAAATTCGATGAGAAAGATCGAGTCTTTAACTCACCAAACGTACAAAAAATACGTTATGAGTAATGTCATTTGCTATTTTGGCACTCCGAGTGTTACTTTTTACACAGATTGACATCTCAAAGTGCGAGAATGACGTCTTTTGCACACTCGATAGCGGATTCATAACTCACCGAAAATATTCCAGTGATAAACTATTATATTGGGACTCGATTATGACTGCGAGGCTTTATTTTGCTTGGAAAAAGATAATGGACGCTGCGGAATGACCGACGTGTTAGGGCTCAAGTTAACCGCGTCTCAGACAAAAAATTTCGTTCAGCTATATCGGCTCACGAAGAGAGCTTTTATTTATTTGTGCAAAATGTTGAGGGTAAACAGTGACCTCAAAGGCTCGCAAAGAGTATCGCTGGAGACGAAGGTACGTATGACAATTCATTTGGAAAGTATTGTTAATTCCACATAGTATTTAGGTTATATTTATTGTAGCAGCCCCAAGAACTATGTATTTATTTTATTAGTAACTCTAAGTCGCTGTATTAACAACGTAACGTACCTACTTATCTACTAAACGTAGAGCTATGCATTTACCTACCTACATTTGTACTAAAATACAAAGGTTCATACACACTTAAATACCTACCTAAAATATAATTCTGTCAAATTACAGCTGCTTAGTGCACTGCTTTTTTATGCCAATGGCGATTATCAGAGGATGGTTTGTGAGGCCTGTCATCTTGGACAGCAAACTGAGCAAATATGTGCATGAAGTCACAGAGGCACTTAACCATCCTAATGTGGTTAGGAAATATGTATATAAAAAAAACTAGATGATTCCCGCGACTGTGTGGATTAAGATTTTTGATTCCCGCAGGTACTCTTTAATTTTCCAGGATAAAAAGTAGCCTATGTCCATCCCCAGGATACAGGTAGACTGGTGGGAGGCTTCGGCCGTGGCTAGTTACCACCCTTCCGGCAAAGACGTGCCGCCAAGCAATTTAGCGTTCCGGTACGATGCCGTGTAGAAACCGAATAGGGCTATGGGTTTAATATAACTGACATGCCCCTAACAGGTTAGCCTGCTACCATCTTAGAGTGCATCATTACTTACCATCAGGTGAGATTGCAATCAAGGGCTAACTTGTAGTGGATAAAAAAAACAATCTACTCCTGTACCAAATTTCATCAAAATCGGTTGAGTAGATGGGTTGTGAAAGCATAGCAGACACACACACTTTCGCATTTATAATATTAGTATGGATTATAGTGTTATAATCATATACTTTCCTCTCCCCTGAAAATAAGCATAAAGCTTGTGCTAGAAATAGGTACAACAATAGACCTGCGATAGATCTTACAACCATTAACCATTGAGCTATTGGTGGTTACTTCATGATTAAATGTTACAGGCTGTGGATGTTGACTGCCACATCATTAACATCAACCCAAGATACCCAGTATGATTCCACAATCAGTTCATCTTTAAGCTAAAGTTAAAACTCCAATTTTGAAACTGAAATGCCTGCATGTAAATCAGGCAATACTATCTTTTAGGTATGATATTTTAAATTAATTTTCTTTAGCAAACCAAATAATTGAGGCCAATTCTGTTGTACACAGGGTTTGAAGCTAGGGTAGGCATTAGTTAGAATACCTATTTATTGACTGTCATGATGAAAAATGAGCATTGATGTATTTCAATATGGGTAAGCAGTGCTTTTGTGCCTCTATGAACTGCACGCCACTGGTTGTACACCATAACTAAATTTAAATGACAGCTCTATTTAAGTTGCTATCCCTTTTACATTATATTTATTTTTCTTGTGGAATTGACTGGCAATAGATTTAAAGCTGTCATTTTAATTTAGATATTGTGTTAAACAGAATTGGCCACAATATCTAACGGGCTAATTTACATAATTTAAGGGAAAAAAAACACACTGATACTCATAAAATTGTTTACTGGAATCCTACACATCTGCCTCTAGTTTGTCTGTTGTGTATATTAATTTTTTTTTAACAAAAATGTGTTAATTATTTATTAAATTTGAATATTTCAGAATTCCAATGGAACAGCCCACGGATAACAACTCTGATGTAACAAGTGAAGTGAACAATCCTCTCATCGCATCTTTTGTGGATCAAACAAGGCTGCTGACAATTGCCCAACAAAAGAGACAGATTAATCAATACATATTTCAACTAAAATATATTTGTATGATTACCTTTTCAACCTTTTCAATTTATTTTACAAACACAACACAATATTAAAACAAAATGAGTAGACACATTTGGCTAACTAATCAATGATTATTCTGGCCCAATGCCGATAGACTATTGAGGACTTGTGCCCAATTACATTAAGCACTTTGGTGCTAACTTCCGAGACAGTGGGGTCTCCGCATTTCCAGTTGCACTGAGTGCCCGAACTGCTGCAGTGTTCTCAGTGCGGGCACCTTTTTTTAAATCTTTGTAAGTCTGCAAATAAAAATATAATATTATTATGTACCTGCAACTTTCTTGTGGATAAAATTAGTATATATCAACAGTGGCATGCACAGGGTTTGAAACTAGAGTAGGCATTAGTAGGTCAGAATACCTATTTACTAGCTGTTTTGATGATAAATACATATTGACTTATATCCATTTGGGTAGCAGTACTTTTATGCCTCTATGAACTGCATGCCACTGTATATCATTTTATTTTGTGTATATTGTAGTTTACTTGAGTTTAAGTACTGTAATATGTCGTGATCTTACCCGCTTTCAGTGTTCGACAGTCCTGTCTGGCCCATGCTCTTTTAGGATATCTTTAGGTATTTGCCACTGGAAGTCCGCCCTTTTGGCGCTTATCAGTCCTGTGAACTCACCACAGTGGCTTGCTGGTCGTATGGCGACTAAGATGTTTATTTGTTGCTTCTTGATCTAAATGAAGAGAATAATAGTTGATTATGGCGATAAAAATAGACGAACACGTTTGAATAAATATGAAATATTAATTTAATATCAATAATAGGTAAACAGAAAGATTTGTCGAGAAAATTAGTTCAGTTTACATTTTGCATTCGCATCTACTTACTTTTAGGCACAGTTTATGTTCGCTTTCCCTCCATGTACAATCAATTATAATTAAAAAACAAGTTAAACCGGTGAATCCGAATACCACTACCCACTACATAGGAGCCGAAACGAAAATTATTAATTGTAAATAAACCAGAGTACATTAAGATACTATAGCGCGACCGCGTATCTCTGACAGCTACAGTGTAACGATCGCAATCACCTCTGATTGGATAACACTCTTCCACTATTGGACAAAATCCATTGAAGTAGCAAGAACACCATAAATTTAGCCAATCACAACAATTGATACTGTAACAATGATTGATGTAGAATACCGACCAAAAATGCTGGTCAATATCACGAGCAGTGTTACCAACTCTCGAAAATATTTGTCCCTAAAACATAAGTCAAAAAGCCCCAAATATATTTTTTATACGACTGCCTGAAAAAAGGCGTATATTGTTTTCAGGGTTCATGTATGTATGTATGTATGTAAGTATGTATGTATGTATGTATGTATGTATGTGAGTTTGTATATTCCACCATAACTTCTATACGCCTGACCCGATTTTGATAAATGAGGTATCGTTAGAATCCCTAGCTTATTCCGGGTGACATAGGCTAGTAAAATTTTAAAAAAAATTGATGGGGTGACCATGGTCCCGCATTAAAGACTAAAGTTGAAAAAAAAATCGAAAATAAGATTAACTGTATAATCATCATCTAGAAAATGATGAGTAGATTCCAAAAATATATAACGTTATAGTTCAATATCCAGTGATTCACAAACAAATATCATTTAATAAAAATGTGAATAAGACTCCAAAGGCATGCAAATCGCTTCATAAGGAGGTAAACTCCGAAAATAATATAGCAGGGCAGTCGTATTTTTTAATTCGTTAAATTAATTTCACTTGTTTACCGTACATTCAAAATTAAGATTCACAATGAATGATTCAAATTTTCGCTAATAATGAAAATCTTAATTTTGGAATTACGGTTTTCTTATTGATCGTAAGAAAAAATTACAATAAACATTATTTTTAGAAAATTAAATATTGAACAAGTAACTTCAAAAAATTATAATAATTATACAACCAATATTTTGTTTGACTTGTTATTCATTCAACTCCGCATTCTTAATAATAAGAATCGGTAGTAGATGATAGATCTAAGAAATAAAAAATAGGTAAAAAATATAAGAAGCCAAAAAATCCCTAAAAATATAAGGGCCCTAAAAGAAGCCCTTCGCATTTGTTTACGCCCTAAATTTGGGGCCAAAAGCCCTAAGTTGGGAACCATGATCCCGTGGATAGATAAAACACAGACTTAAGATTAAAATAATGACTGACATAGAGTAGACATGAATTTTGAAATATTGTGGCATTTTACATCTTACATCCATGATTTTCTTATAATGGCAACAATTGAGAGGACAAGTCTCTCTGCCTCGGACTGCAACAGTCAAGTGTGGTCTGGCGGTACTGGCTGCTATTTTCCCTCGTAGTACGTACGTCCGATATCCCACTCCTTGAAATCACACTTTTCAGCATCGATTTGCATGTTCGCGGGAGATATCTGTCCCCCTGAGGAGACAGATTGGAATTATTTATTATTATTAATAATTAATGTTGTATGCATTTGGTTGGGGTAGGTACCTCGAGGGTACTTAATACTAGTTCCACTGAGTTTTTATTCCCCAGTAGTTCACCTGCGGATAAATAGTTGCATAGAAATACATATAACGGGGATTCAAAGACATAACGTAGGCATCTTGCATTTAATGACAACTAGTGATGAGTAATGAATTTATTAATGTGCTGATTTCTGACAGATTTCTCATATGTCTGGCAACTCTGCGGGCCTATCACACAGCCTATCCTAGCGATCGGCGACTTTGAATGATTTCATTCGAATTATTTGATTATACAAATAATTCGAATGATTTACCAAAATTATTAACTAACATGCTCCACTAATTGATACTAATTTGATTCTATTAATGATAGTTACAAACTTGATTCGAATACTGATTTAGAAATACTGATTTAGATATTGATTACTGATTTAGAAATCGGTACAGTAACAAGGAATTTCAAAATAGCGCTGACTTAAAAAATTTTGGTTACAGTTTCATGTTTTGTAATTTAGCCACCTCCCGGCTAGTTGCCAGGATCCTCAGATATCGATTTTGAACGGAATCAATACCTATGTGAGCACCAGAATATTTTTAGCTGCTAAACATTAAATTTAACTCCCTAAAATAATAAAAAAACTCGCTAAAGTGGCAACACTGGAAACCCCAAGCTTTTTGAATGTTTTGATTAGAGACAATAAAGATTTTGACATTTATACTTTTTTATGACATTCTACCATAAAGAAACGTACCATAGTGTGCGCAAGGCTGTCAGTGTCAAACTGCCAAAAAACTGTCAAATTACGCAATGAAAAATGCCAAAATGCCGCATGTATCTGTCTCAGTTTTTTGCGAATGTATGAGAGAGACAATTGTTGCGATCGTTTTGTCATACGATTTACTAACTCCGTTTACTCACTTTAACAAAACGTGCCCGTTTGATAAACTCATGGTATGGAAATATTCGCTTACACTTGGCGAGGTGAGCTCTCACGTCGATCAATCGAATTTGCAATGTAAAAACTCGGAGTAACGCTACAGTACGACGTGACGCGAAATAGTCGCCGGTGGCCTCTCACACTATTTTATAATTTCATCAATATGGCTGGCATAAATGGTTTAGTTATATATCAGATCAACAATCTCGAAGCAAAAGTTGTTCGTCGGAAATATTTGCAGGAAGTTGGTTTTCAACTTATACAACCTCTAATAGAGCGTAGAATATTGCAGCCTACTTTGCCTAAGACGATAAAACTAAGAGCTAGGCAGCTTTTAGGTATTGAGGACCATCCCTCTGAACAGTCAATGCCTGTAAGGGTAGGCAGGGGTCGTTGTAGTTTTTGTGGAAGAGCTCGAGACCGTACTACTCGTAAAGTTTGTAACAAGTGCAAAAGGCGCATTTGCCCTGACCACGAAACTAGTTTCTGTCCTGATTGTGCTCAACTTGATTAATTTTGTATAATTTTTTTTTTATTTGATAATTCTAGAGTACGAATATGTTAAAATTACTTACTAAACTTTTATATTTTAGAATAAGAATGTTTTGATCCCAAAGTTAAATTTTTTTGCTATTTTTCAAGAAGATTTGTTTTGTTTTTAATTATGAGGAAAGAATACTTGTTTTGTTTTCTAATCTTACTATAATATGATAAAAATAAAGATGTTGATTCATAATTGATAGTTTTTTTATTAAAATTTAAAATATTCCGTAAATCAGTTAGTATACAAAAAGGGTGACACCAGTCACCCGTGCGTGCACTCATGTACCATTCTGAGGCGCGAGTAGCCGAGTGTTAAATAGTTCAGAGTTTAGTGTACATGTATTCAAAATAGATTTAGTAGTAAATACATTGTACCTACATATTATAGCAACTCAAGTTCTGACGAATAATTAACCAAACCATCTTCAAATTATCAAATATCTAATTCAAACCCAAGAATTCACACGGGATGAGCCTTGTAATCGAAATCTAGTTACAGTTCAGTAATCCTAGATGACAGAGCGACTATTGGATTTAGTGCCTATGTTTATAGTTAGTCTATTTCCAATTATCGTGCCTACTAAGTGTAGGGTGATTCTCTAGTCTAGTGATCGTCACTGAATGAAAACCACTAAGATTAATTCGATATACATTGCTGCTTTACTGTGAGATTTTCCACAAATTGTTGTTTATTAAGTTGTCTTAAATTTTTGGATCCCTTTAGAAAAGACGCAGTGCGTCCTCAACTGCCTTAATGTGCCTACGGCGTTAAAGCAAAGTAGACACCAAAACTTTCTTTTCCACATATTTTCTTTCAAAACTGTGTGGAAATTACATCTTTATTTTTATTTTTAATACAATTACCGATAGCCGCGACTTCGTCTTTTTGATAAAGGTTTTTTCATTAGCGCGGGAACTGTTAAATTTTCCGGTATTAAAAGTAGGCTGTGTCCTTTCCTGGAGTACAGGTTGCATCACTTCTGTCTGTCTGCTTTTGAATAAATTTCATCAAAATTAATTAAAAGCAGGCGGACAGAATCACTTTCGCATTTATATTACTAATTAGTATTGGTTATATAGATTTGATGCTAAATGCAAGCGGAACTTACGAAAAAGTTGTTTGCCATCGATGTAATTTCTTTGGCTAAAACTTCCTTTCCACCCTAAGTTTAAAGTAGGTATCCGTAATATTATACTTCCTGGTTTCGATAGTCCGGAGATTGTTAACTGACTTAAAAATAATGTATATAACCATAATTTCATTAATGTGAAAGCCCCAACGCGCACAGCTTTTTTATTTACTCTCGGATGAAGTCGGGGATGATTGAATGTTTTTTAGGGTTCCGTACCTCGAAAGGAAAAAATCATCCCTTATAGGATCACTTCGTTACCTATCTGTCTGGCTGTTATTTAATACCGTTTTTTCAGGAACGCGTGAAGGTATCAAGTTGAAATTAAATATGAAATACTAAGGTCTATAATTCCTTGAAGCTGTTAAAAAATCAAGTTTCTAAATCAACGCAATAAAAAATTACGGCCATATAAGCTGCATATTTTGAGTATTTTGACGCTATCTATTAAATCAAAACCTATACGGAAAGTACTTCCCGATGACCTAAAATCATAAAAAAGGCAGGAAGCAAGGTCACACAACAAAAATACAGAAATAAATCCTCAAATCGTTAATTAGGGTTCCGTACTCATGAATTATCGAATAGTTTGTCAGGTTCTACCGTTATTTCAGAGCTATGAAATCTATCTTGTTATTTGCTTAAACAATTTAGGTATATTGTGTCGTGTTACGGAACACTTTTTACTCGAGTTTGACTCGCACTTATCTGGTTTTTTTAACCGAAACTGAACATTTTTAATTTTACGCAAACGAATTCCTGCTTCCAATTAATATAACAAGTGTGTGACCGTTTTTAGGTCGTTGAGCAAAATTGAATCAATTTCACGGTAATGGGAACATTGTGTGATAATTGCCGTATGAATGCCTACAACGGGGGAGAGAAAAGTCCATATGAAAATTTTCCTTTCCCGTGTGATTATTATCATCAGTAACTTTATTACGCTATTATTATGGCCGCACAAATTAACCTTCCTATTACTTTACCTAGTAGGTACTTACCTGTTACTCTATAGATAGATAAATAAACTCTTTTTTACAGTAGAAAAAGGTTCGAGACTGGAGATCAATTCTGATTGCCGAAAATTTTCAATTATAGAGTACTTTCTGATATGGTACTTAAACGGCTTAACTTAAGGAATCTTAACATCTTGATAAAGACGTCAATTTTCAAGTAGCAACTCTATAACATCAAAGTAATCTACGTTACCTTTAATTCTTTGAAGCTTCAAAGTCTCCATTTTGTTCTAAATTATAGTCCAAAATCGAAATGCAGACGAATCGCGACTGGCCTAGACATTCTACCCGCATTTTTGGTTTGGACTATCCATACCTTCCATATTTATATTATTGATGCGAAAGTGTGTCTGCTACGCTTTCACGGCTCATCCGTTCAATCGATTTTGATGAAATTTGATATAGAAGTAGGTTGTATCCCGGGGAAGGAACTATTTATCCCGGGAAACTAAAGAGTTCGCGCGGGAATCAAAAAATCCTAATCCACGCGAACGAACAATTACTCACCTATGCATTCCCCATGGGAAAAGTAGTGTATTGCAAGTTGGTATTACTTATATATTATACCTAGAACGTTAGTTCAACGACATTTCCTTCCATTTTAATCTTTTTATATACCTACTTTCAAAAATATTTAATGAATATATGTATTTAATGTATACTTATTCTAAATATTTATTTAGCGTAAGTATATAAAAGGAGTACTTATAGAAGAGTTAATCTTATCGCAGACACCTTCTTAGAAAACCTTTGCTAAACAAACGCTTTCGAATGTCTTTTGTTAGGTTTTTTCACCAGATTTTACCTTCCACTTTCGCACTTATCTAGGTTGGTAATACGCGTTACAGCGAAAATCTGTTTACTTACCTTTTTCCTACTTATGGACAAACACGTACCTATTAGCAATTTGAAGTTAAATAGACAGGAAATTTATACAGAACTAGCTGAGGCCCGCGACTTTGTCCGCTCGGAATATTTGATTCCCGAGGGAACTCCTTAATTTTCCTAGATAAAAAGTAGCCTATGTCACTCTCTAAATTCACGTCAATCGGTTGCACTTTTGCGGCACAAGGTTAAACCAACGAACTACAAACCAACTACTGTACAATAGTTTACCAAACGAAATATTTAACGAAAAATTATTTTTAAAATATATATTATTTAGCATATTTAGTAAGTATCGTTACTTGCACGTCCGTGTCGACCGTTTCTATGGCAACGGTCGTACGATACCCCGCGCGCGCCTCGTCCCGCTAACCGCTCTCCCAATACGCGGCGCTTGCGCCCCGCGCCAGCGCCCAGCCCGATGGCCGATGCGACGATAGTGAATAGTACTTTGCGAATCTAGCAGCGATGTACATGTGCTTTAAATACCTAGTGCCTACTGATAAGTTAGAGTTTTTTCGTGAAACCTTTTTTTATTCTGTTTTGTTCTCTTGTGTTTCGATCATCGATCGAGTTACATAATTTACTGTGCAAATGTTCTTTGTTCTTCCATCAACCTATTACAGATTTATGATAAAAATAATACAGCACTTTTACACAACTTTAATATTATTAGTAAGTTATTAATATTTATTTTAAATGGTCACCATACTGTAATATGTTTGTAAGTTATTTTTCTCATGTTTTTACCTCAGTGAACTTTTGTTCTTTTTTTTGGGAATATAAATCTCTTTAAACCTGAACTTATCCAACAAACAAATACACTTTCGCATTTATAATATTATATTCTAAATAATCCATATTCATATTAATATTATAAATGCAAAAGTGTGACTGTCTGTCTGTCTGTAACGCTTTCACGGCCCATCTGCTCAACCAATGGGGGCTGTAGCGTTTAAATTCGCCGCTAGAGGCGCTAGTGTCGAGTGAGGTCTCCGAAATGTCAATTAGGTATTATCGCGGGACTAATTATTTCATTAATGTATTTGGTAATACCGGATTAATTAATGAAGATGTCGATACGTATCAATGAATGTCAGTGTTCTGCGCTTTGAAAGCGGAGGTAAGAAAAAAATTTACTGTTTAAAAAAGTGGTCTTTATCCAAAGTATGCTTGTTTGCCGAATTTACAGCCAAACTAAGAACCTTAGTCGCCAGTGGCGCCAACTAGTGAGCATAAAAACGGTAGCCCTCATTGTGATGAAATTTGGTTCAAGGTTAAGTTGTATCCCGGGGAAGGACAAGGAAAGTTCAAGACTCCCGCGGGAATCAAAAACCTTAAATCTACGAGGACGATGTCGCGGGCATCATCTAAGAAGTAGGCATACCTTTAAAAAAGGAAATGGTGACTGACTGATCTATCAACGCACAGCCCAAACCACTGGACAGATCAGGCTGAGATTTGGCATACCTACAGATAGCTGATATGACGTAGACAATAGACAGACGCTAAGAAAGGATTTTTGAAAATTCAACCCCATAAGGAGTAAAATAGGAGTTTGTACTTATGGAGTAAAATAATTTGTAACCCCAGGAGTAAAATAATTTGTAATTTGTATACCGAGGCCATGCAGACGAAGTCACGGGCAAAAGCCAGTATGATCATCGATATTATTTATTTATGTTAGTACGAGATGGGTCATTTCATAGCAAAAAAGTTGGGCTTCCGACTTGTGATACATGCCGCTCACCTGTATAAACCTGTCCTTGTCACCGAGATAGCGCTGTCCCGCTTTTCAGATTAGATATCGTAATAGGCCTATTACACTGCACTTTTTACAGGACCCTGTTTGTTGAGCGTCGCTTATTACACGGCAATAAAGACCAATTTAGGGACCCTTTCTCCCTAAATTTTATTACACCACTCTGATTCTGCCAACTGTAAGGGTCCCTGTGAAAAGTGCAGTGTAATAGGCCTATTAGTAAAATAAGTCCTCATTATTTGTTTGACAGCTCGTCTATGTAAATTGAGGTCGTTGAGTATGATAATAAGTAGTATGATTTGTCTTCCGCAGGCAGTCCGTTGTCGACAGTCACGGGGACAGTCACGCGCGTGGCTTCCGTCGTCGGCGGCGAGGTGGATCTGCCCTGCGACTCCCACCCCCCGCAGCGGAACGACAGCCTACTGCTGGTCGTGTGGTACAGGGATGACAACCCTGTGTATAGGTATGTAGTCAAATCAAATGATTTTTTTAATACGACTGCCTGAAAAAGGAGTATATTGTTTTCAGGGTTCATGTATGTATGTATGTATGTGAGTTTGTATATTCCACCATAACTTCTATACGCCGGAACCGATTTTGATAAATGTGGTATCGTTAGAATCCCTAGCTTATTCCAGGTGACAAAGGACAGCCAGGCTCATCCTTTGCGTAAAGAAATGTGTGTGTGTGCAATTCACACACGGCAGAAGTGAAACTTAAGAAAAGTAGCCTTACGATACATAAATATAACTTGTATTCTATTTCATTCTCTCGCAAGCTAAATCCTATTATGAATATGTTTGTCTCGTTTTAGTGGTTCTTTTTCTTTTCATCGAATTTTCAAATCATGGTGATTCTTCAGAAGTTAAGGCTCATTTTTGGAGTGAAGCCGTCACGATGAGGCAGTAAACCGCGGTAAAATATAGGGTGAAATGAAATAATTTATTTTCACGTAGGACAACTTGTGCCACTTATGAAATGTCGCGACTCAACCACCGGTTCGGAAAGAAAGTTCTAATGAGAAACTAAAGTGGCAACTAGCCACGGCCGAAGCGTCTCATTATCATCGTATTATATCATCATTTTTGTTTCTCATGAAACTTTTTTCTTTTAATATTGAATAGGTAGTGTTCTTGAAACGCTAAGTGGTACCGTCTGTATACGACAATGGCGTTATAAATAGCTTCCTAAAGCTCCGTAAGCCGTGAGAAAGGGAAAAAATATAGCACTGTTTTTGTCTTCAGCGTTATTTACAAAGAAATTTCTTCGCTGGATGTGAAGAAAGGATTCAATATTTTGAAATAGAAAACTAGTTTTCTAACACTAAGTGTTAGGGTTAAAGCATAGGCTTTTTTATATTATTACTAGTTGATGCCCGCGACTTCGTCAGCGAGGTTTTAGTGTTTTCGAGTCCCGCGGGAACTCTTGAATTTTCGAGATAAGATGCCCGCGACTTCGTCAGCGAGGTTTTAGTGTTTTCGATTCCCGCGGGAACTCTTGAATTTTCGAGATAAAAAAATAGCCTATGTCCCTCCCCGGGATACAACCTATCCCTGTACCAAATTTCATCAAAATCGGTTGCACAGGTGGGCCGTGAGAGCGTAGCAGACAGACAGACACACTTTCGCATTTATATTATTAGTATGGATATACCCACGTTTAGAAATAATCTGTCTCACGACCCATCTGTTTAACCTATTTTGACGAAGAATTAGTATTGCTTTGTTTTCCGGTTTAATAAAATACAAATAAAAACATAATTCAATGTGTTTATTGTTATAATATCAGATTGATATAAACTTCACAAAATTCTATTTTTACTAATGTAGACTTTTTGACTGCTAATAAAGAAGTTATTAGAGGTTTTACTACATTCCTCCACGGCCATATTAAGACTACATCTCTTCAATCAACCGGCGCGGTGGTTTGATCAGGCGGGTTGAGCGTCTTAGCTGTGGCCGTGGTGTAGACTGCTCTGTGGCCTGCAATTCACTCTCTGCCTGTATACCCGTCAATTGCGGTTGCGCCCCGTCTGCGATGCTCCGACTGTCCACCACTAGTTCGTTGTCCGCTCTCTTGGTGCGGATTGCATCGGCGTGTATTCTTTTATAATTGTTTGATGGAGTTTCTATTATATATGAATACCGGTTTGTTCTTTTCTGTATTACTCCTGGTTCCCATCTATTTTTAGTTGTATTTCTGATGTATACTTCATCTCCAGGTGTGAACGATCTTATGTCCGCTGCGTTATTAATATTATCTTGAAACTGTTTGAATCTTAGGTTTCTCTTAATATTTGGTCGAACATTGTCTAACAAACATGTCAGTTGTCGTCCAAACATTAGTTGTGCTGGTGATTTACCGGTTGCAGAATGAGGCGTATTTCTATATGTAAAGAGAAAATCTCGCAGTCGTGATTTCAACGTCATTTGGTCGTTGATGCTAGTAGCCATTCTTGTTTTAAAAGTCCGTACCAAACGTTCAGCTAGACCATTTGTTCGTGGATGATAGGGAGATGATTTTGCATGTGTTATACCTCTCGTTTCGCAAAATCGTTTGAATTCGTGTGATGTAAATTGGGGTCCATTGTCTGATACGATCATTTTGGCTAGCCCAAATGTCGTGAAAATACTATCCAATTTGTCACAAAGTTTCTCGGTAGTGATTTTCGTCATAGGTTTTATTTCCACCCATTTGGACAGAGCATCCTGTAACACTAACCATTGCTTGCCTTCAAATGGTCCAGCGAAATCTATGTGAACTCTTTCCCACGTAGTATCAGGTATAGACCACGAAAAAACTGGAAGTTCGGGAATGTTTGGTCGGTTTTCCTGACATTTATGACAGCGCTTAACATATGTGTCTATATCTTCATCTATAGCTGGCCACCAAACATAGAACCGGGCCAATGCCCTCATTGCTGAAATGCCTGGATGGCCACTATGTAAATATTTTAAAACTGATCTTTGTAATGTGCTTGGAATTACGATCCTTCCCTGCCACATAATAATATCGTTTTCAATAGATAATTCATTGCGTTTACGTAAATAAGACTTCAGTTCATTTGTTGTATGATAATTTGTCCAACTCGTTTTTAGGAAATGTTTTACTTGTTTCAATATGTTATCATTTTTTGTCTGTTGTTTTATGATATCTTCTGTTAATGCGATATCTTCAATTTTTGTAGCTTGTACTCTTGATATTATTTTATGTATATGCATTTCTGCCTTAGTGGGTTGTTCTTCGGGGTTTGGCATGCGTGACAGATAATCGGCTATTGTGTTGTTTTCACCCCTCCTATATATTATATCGTAGTCGTAGCTGCCTATTAATAGTGCCCACCTAATTAGTCTGTTATTGACTAACTTAGGAAGATTGCGCTGTGGTCCTAGTAAGTATATTAAAGGTTTATGATCTGTTATTAATGTAAACTTAACTCCTCGTAAATACTGATCAAACTTTTTAATGCCAAAAAATATAGCCAACGCTTCCCGGTCTATAACCGAATATCGACTCTCAGCTGGTTTTAATTTTCTTGATGCAAATGCAATTGGTTGTTCGTGATTTTGTATTTTGTGGTAAAGCATTGCACCAACTCCTTTTTCAGAAGCATCACATGCAAGAAACAGTGGCAGTTTTTCATCAAACGCAACAAGAGATTTTGATTTTAAAATAAGTTTTTTAGTTTCCTCAAAAGCTTTAACTTCATGGGCTGTCCACTGCCATTTCCGTTTATCGCCTGTTAATTCGTGAAGTGATGCGCACTTACTGTGAAGGTGAGGAATGAATCTCTCGTAGAAATTAATTAGGCCCAAGTAAGATCGCAATTCCTTTATATTTGTTGGTGGTGGAGCCTTGCTGATTGCGTCTATTTTTGATTTCGTTGGTCGGATTCCATTTTTGTCAATTGAATGTCCAAGGTACTCTATTTCAGGTTGCAAAAATGTACATTTCTTTAAATTTACTTTAAGGCCCGCATGATCCAACCTTTTGAAAACTTCGCAGAGTGTTTCTAAATGTTCAGTATCGTTCATACCCGTTATAGCTATGTCATCGAAATAAACTGCTACGTTCGGTATGTTGTCTAATAGTTTTTCCAAGTAATGTTGAAAGATTGATGGTGCTGTAGTAATTCCAAATGGCATTCTATTGTATTGATAATAGCCCTTGTGTGTTATAATTGTTAAAAATTTCTTAGATTCTGGGGCAATTTCAAATTGTAGATATGCGTCTTTCAAATCAATTTTGGAATATTTTTCTCCGTTAGCTAATTGTTGGCGTAAGTGATCAAACAGTGGTACTGGGTATGTATGCTTAAGTAGCACAGGGTTTATCGTTATGCGGTAGTCACCACATATCCTGATTTGACCGTTTGGTTTCACTACGTTTACTGTGGGAGTTGCCCATTCAATCGGTGTATCGTTTGGATCTACTTTTGTAACGATTCCTTCTGTAACTAATCGCTCTAACTCAGTTTCTACGTTCTTTTTCATACTAAATTTTATTGGTCTTGCTGATAAATGTTTTGGCTCTGTTCCTGGTTTTACGTGTATGTTTATTTGATAATTCTTCACTTTTCCTAATTTACCATCAAACAGTTTGGAATGTTCATCAATCAACTGTTCCAATGTCTTAATAGTAGGTTTACTTTTAATTGAGTACACCGCTTTTGGAAAAGGCATGCCAAATGCTTCACTCCAATTTAATCCAAACAACATGGGCTCAGCATGCTTCATTACTATTACAGGTAATGTAATCTCTTCCCCGTCCAAACTAACTGACACATTAGTCAAACCTTTAGGTTTTAATTTGTAGTTATAGTAAGTTCTTAATCGTGGTGCTTCCTCAAGGGGCGGAGATCCGATACGTTTCCAGAATTTGGTACTGATGATGGAGTAAATCGAGCCGGAGTCCCATTCCATGCAACATTTTACACCATTAATTATAGGGTCGATTTTCTTGCATCTCCTTGTAGTGTTTATTTTATGTGTCCAATTTTCTGTTGATACTGATGATGATACTGATAATGGTGGTTGAGATTCATCGTCGCTCGAGCTCGACATGTAGGATATTTTTTGTAATTTTGATTTATATTTATTTGTTAGTTTTTGGTTTCTTACATTAGTTTCCAAATATGCTCGCCCAGTTTTGATGCAACAGCTTTCAAAATGTCCAATGTTTCCGCACTCTTTGCATTCATGTTCTTTTGCCACACATTCGTTGAATGTATGTTTGTTATATTTTCCACAACGTTTACATTGTGTTGAACATAGTTTACGTATATTCTTACTGTGTTTATTTTTGTGATTCCCTTTTTTAATTTTTTTTATAGTTTCTTCCTTGGGCATATCTGATTCTGCTAATTCTCTAGACTGTGCAATAGCAAATATTTGAGCAAATGTTACTTCTTTTGTTTGTCCGTCTACAATTTGTAAAAGGTCAGGCCATTTTTGTCTCAAGTCGATTTGTAGCTGCTGATGATTTAAACCTGTTGCAAAACGGTCCCTTAATTGTCGCTCTAGCAGAGTATCGTCGTATCCACAATCTTTGCTTAAATCCTTCAATCTGTTTGCATATTGTTCCATGTTTTCAGAAGTTTGTCTTGTGCAGTTCCAAAATTCTGTTAGTGCTTTGTATCTTGTTTTACGAGTTTTGTATAACTCTACGAGTTTAATTTTAATATCTTCGTATGTGCTTTTTTCGAAATTAGGAATGAGAGCCGTTTTTATTTCATGGTACGTTTCTGGTGTAAGACATGTCAATAGAATATCTTTTTGTAGTTCGGTATATTCCTTACCACCAATGTTGCATTTTGCTTCGAAGAAATCAATGAACTTGTCTATTGACGTAGTCGAAGGGTTAAATTTGTCGCCCTTAAATACATTTATTATTGCAAGTTTACTCGCCTTGTTTGTTGATATGGTTGTTTCCCACGCTGGATCATGTTTAGTTGTTGTTGGCGTTGCGTAGCATTGTTGTTGATTTGTTAGTAATTTTATCAGTTCCGAGATTTGTTTTTGTTGTTCAATCTGGTTAGATAAAACTTCTTGTATTTGTTCCGTATTCATTTTGCCATATTCCTCGTCGCCAATTTAATAAAATACAAATAAAAACATAATTCAATGTGTTTATTGTTATAATATCAGATTGATATAAACTTCACAAAATTCTATTTTTACTAATGTAGACTTTTTGACTGCTAATAAAGAAGTTATTAGAGGTTTTACTACATCCGGGAAAATTTAAGAAGATTGCTACGTGATAAAAAACGTACCTAAATTAACGCGGCCGAAGTCATAGACAAAATTTAATAATATAACATAATATTACCGAATATTCATTCTTGAAATTTAAAAACATTTTTTTAAATGTATTTTCTATGTGAATAGTATATTGTGTGGTTAGGGGTAAAACAAGTCGACTTCAGATGAGGGTGAAGTTGCCTGCCTGAGCGAAGCACGGGCTGGCATTACCCTTAATCTGAAATCGTGTTTCACGCCATGGCGCACACACTATTTTTCATATTATAATCTGCATTAAAAGTGCGAGTTTCATTACAATGGTATTTCTTATTTATTTGAGTTGCTAGGTTGTTGTTTACAAATATCATATCTGTCAGTTTAGTTTTAGGTAAAGTTACAATTAAAAAGATTTGATTTTTTTTTGAAATAAACAAAATATACTCTGACAGGATTGAATGGAGGGCTGCTACGCCATTCAGCGGGTAGAAAACCATCACTTTCAGCCCTAGGGCAGAAAGTGATGGTTCTCTACCCGCTGCATAACGTATTCGTCTGAAATTAACTAGTTTCAGGTGGCTCAACAGGCATTGAAACTTTCATTGCAATGAAAACAAATTTATTTGAGATTTTGCTGAACATAAAAAGTTCCATAAAAATCGAACTCACAAACACTGTCATGAATGTTCTTGCTACTCTATACTCTTACAACTCTATACGGTTTTCGCCAGAAGCACAGAATATAATATAATAGTATGCCAAAAGGGGAACTCCCAAAGCGATGAGAGCTACATGTGTTCCCACTGACAGATAACGAAAACACGAAAAAAGATACGCCCAATATTATGAACCTCGACAAAGGGCCGACCCTTTTATATTCTGTTGTCCAAAACTCGCGTAGCATAAAATTTTCAGCTATAAGCTTTGTATACAAGTGATATATTATTTCTTTTCACTTTCTACGCGTACATTGCTTGCATAAAACGGATAATATGCGGAAGTTTTTCCAGTATACTAGGTAAGATTTTGGGCTGGATGTATAATAGTAATGTTGTTGAGTTAAATCATAAGTAGCTTATAGACTGAAAAATAGATTCATAAATGTTACAGAAATTTAGGTGTTACAGAATGAAAGTGTAACAGAATCGAAGCTGTAACCCTTTTTGAATGTGTTTTAATTTTGTTAACTCGAAACACTTATATTGTACACACACACACTGTAACAGAAACGAATCTGTACCAGAAATGAAAGTGTTTTAAAGTATAACTGAAATAGCGACGTTGCCAAATTTACTGTTGACGCGTATTCAAATTTGAACCTAAGGTGAAACCGAAGATGGTTGCAATTGTTTTAAGATAAACATGGCCATGTTGTGTCAGTGTGTGTAAAGTGAAATGAAGTGAGAAGAACGCGTTGTCACACCGTGCAGTTTGTTGTCGTTGCAGTTGTTGTTAGCAGTTTGTGCGTGTACCTATGAGGGTGACAGATAAAAACACTTATTAACAGAAATAGACGGTTACAGATTGATTGGGTTACAGTATCGTTTCTGTTTTCGTTAGAGTGTTTCTGTTTTATAACAGTTTAAAAAAACAGTGTTTAAACCCCTTATTTCGGTTACTGTTTCAGTCCTTAGTAGCTTTTGCCTACGGTGTAGCGAGCGTGTAGAATTTGAAACGTTTGTGGTTGGGTGCACACTCAGTTAAGTAATATAGCGATTTCTTTGGTCCCTTCTTTCATAAAATTTATCGATATTATGTTATAGTGATAACAATGCTTCTAACAAATTAATATCATGAGCTATAACCTATTCTGTGGTTATATAGTACCACCTACATATTTTATGTTTTTTTTAAATCCATTACAAGTTAGCCCTTGACTGCGATATCACCTGATGGTAAGTGATGTTACAGTCTTAGATGGTAGCGGGCTAACCTGTTTACGCCTATACGCATATACGTGTATACGCCTAATCAGTTTCTACACGGCTTCGTACCGGAACGCTAAATCGCTTGGCTGCACTTCTTTGCCGGTAGGGTGGTAACTAGTCACGGCCGAAGCCTCCTACCATGCAAACGTAAAAGCGTCATATCAAGCGAGTCGCAGAGAGCCGTTGTGTGGAAGACCCTACAATTTAAATACGTATTTAGAGGTAAAACACACTTCGGACCAGACGACCACTATTATTTTGATTGGCGCTAACTAAACATAATAAAGAGAAGCGAGTGAAGTAACTTGTTTGTGTCAAATCTTGCCTATTTTTCTATTCTAATAAAAGGGTAATCCAGACAAAAATCCTTGATTCGTCTGTTTTAAAATAGTATCAAAACATTTGTTAGGAACGAAAACCATTTCGCTTAAATCTCAGCCTTATAGTCTAACTTTGTTGTAGTCACTAAGGAGCCTGAAGCTGTTAATTATAAGACTAATGATCTTAAAGCTTTACAAGTGCTTAGGGACGGGAATTTTCAAGGATTATTTTAGTTGTAGGGTCTGTGTAAACAACATTCAAAGGCAGGTTTTTGTGTGATGTTTCAACGAGGACTTTAAACTAACTTCCAAAATCTAAATAATGTTTTGTGAACATTAAATATTAAAAAAAAACTTTAGCTTATTCATTTATGTGCAACTAATTATGAGGTCTTTACCTATGAAATTGCCTTTCTTCAGTACTGGTCATTTAAAATAAAAAAAGTTTGTAATGGCTCTGTATTCTAAATTCAAATTAATTTTGTTTTAAAACCATGACATTCTTTTTACAAACTCAGTCTTTTGTTTTTTAATTAGCGTTGTATTTTCATTACATTTCAACATGTTTCGTCATATTGGATACTTAAAAAATTCGTGTAAATATGGAATATGAGTTCCGTCGTGGTGCCACGACGGAACTCATATTCGCGACACAAACGGCACGTAACATCAAAAACGTTTACGGAGAGAACTGTTCAAACGAACGCACAACCCGTTATTGGTTTTCCCGGTTCTGTTCTGAAAATTTTGACTTGAAAAAATGA
Source organism: Erebia palarica (assembly GCA_964035005.1). NCBI lineage: Eukaryota > Metazoa > Arthropoda > Insecta > Lepidoptera > Nymphalidae > Erebia > Erebia palarica. The sequence goes on from OZ035989.1 coordinate 20,461,160, forward strand.
AGCTCGTGGTCGTCCGGAGACTTTGGTCAACAATAATGAATTAAAGGCGATTGTGAAAGCTGACGAAACTAATTCTACAGCTGAGCTAGCAGCAGCTTTTGATGTAAGCATCAAAACAATATTGATACATTTGCGACAAATTGGCAAGGTAAAAAAGCTTGATAGATGGGTGCCCCACGACCTTAACGATCGCCAGCGCAACGTACGCGTCGAGACCTGCCTTGCGCTGCTCAACAGGCAAAGAAATGAAGAAATTTTGAAACGAATTGTTACGTGCGACGAAAAATGGATTCTGTTCGACAATCGAAAGCGCTCAGCAAGTTGGTTAGATCCTGGTTCAACACCAAAGCAATGCCCTAAACCAAAAATGACCCCTAAAAAGGTGATGGTCACTGTTTGGTGGTCTAGTGCGGGTGTGATTCACCACAGCTTTTTACAAAACGGCATGAGCATTACTGCAGATGTGTACTGTGCAGAGCTGGAGAGTATGATGGAGAAGCTTGCACATCTGCAACCAAACCAGCTTTGGTCAATCGGTCGTCCCCACTGCTTCTTCACGACAACGCGCGACCCCATACTGCGCAACAGACAGTCTCCAAGCTGCAAGAGCTGGGGTTGGAAGCTCTCCCTCATCCGCCATACTCACCAGACCTTGCACCTACCGACTATTACTTTTTCCGAAATTTAGATAACTTTTTAGTCAGTAAAACATTCAATTCCCGAGAGGCAGTACAAAATGCCTTTGCTGATTTTTACAAGAAGGGCATCAATAAACTGCCAATGCGTTGGCAAAGATGCGTCGATTGCATGGGTGATTACTTCGAATAACAGAAATAAAAAGTTTGAAAAAATAAGTACTTTCACTTATTCCATAGAAAACGGCAATTTCATAGGCAATATCATTCAAGACCTATTATTATGTCTGGCGTGTCCGTGTCGGACAAAGTCCCATAAAAATTAAGATATAAAAGGTCTGATAAGTTATTATGAAGTCATTTTTATCAATCCAACTTATTTCGCATATTTTTTTTTATTTTACGGTAACGGACTTATTTTTATAAATTACCCTAGTAAGTAATCGAATAAGATCCAATATTAGTTAACAAGTACCTCAATGAAACGAGCCTTCTCTTATTAAATCTCACGCTAACATTATTGTCACGGAGAAGTTATTCGTCTCAATCTGTGCGTGTTAATTATGAGATTTATGACTTCATAGCCTACTTACGCCCGCTATTCCGGCATTTACATGGAATATTCTAGAGCAGAGCGTAGTTTACGTAGGTTTACCGAACATCACCTCCAAAAGCCTTCCAACCATTCATTGCACTTTATTTATAAAGTAAGATTAACTTATATATACATATCATGTCTGCACATTTCAATCTCGATTTAATTTTAGAAAAGACGTATTCGATCTGGGGTGTATAAGTGCAGTATGCACTTATACAGGTAGGTGTAGAAATACTTTCTAGAACTTTCGAAATTTAAATTTATATTTTCCAGACCAATAAATGCTCAATTAATAAATATTGTACTATTTTTGTAAGTACCAAAGATTAGAATTTAGTGTAGAATTTAGTGATTAGAATTATTTTAATGCGTGTTTTCCATTACGATATAACGAATAATCGCACCGATCTATGTATCCTAATAATCATTATTTTAAATAGGAATTATATAATTTTTGATTAATAATAATTATTAGAACTTTTTATATAATTTTTGGTTTTAGGCCATCGATTTATTTATATTAGTATCATAATTAAATGACTTTGAAGTAATTATAATCATTAATTCCAAATTAATAAGACTCTGACTGAAGGACGGACAAGGTCTAATTTAACCCAATAGACCCAAAGACCCTCGCTTCGGTCGGTCAATTAATTTTTGAACGTGCCTGCTGCCTGTGCTCGAACACAGCACGTCGACAATTCTTAGAGAAAAAACACACTATGATCCAAACAATACAAAACGGAAAACGACATTTTGTAAAGTGGGCGCATTCCATAGAGTAAAGTTAAAGTATAATTAAAGTATAATTGACGTGTTTTTTTTTGTCCCGTTTATCTGTCCATTTTCGCCCGTAAAGTGGCCATTGACTAGTCTGGGGTGTTACTATCAAAGCTTAAAGCAATATTATGTAAATATTGTTGTTGCTCTTATATTAGGAATACAATCCTTATTTTAAGGACAGCAAGGTACGTCATATGAATCTGACATTTTGAAATATTTTAAGAGATGGTATGCTCCCTGCAGGTTTAGCATGCGTGCAACGAGACATTTCGCGACGAGAGAGATGTTATCGTTGCCGCCTATTGGTATGGTATTTGACAACCATTCAAGTAAATTATATTTAAAGTGATAATTAAATAGAGAATCTCCCAAAAGTCGTAATATCCATGTCCCCTGTTAGTTTTATTTCGAATAACTATTTTAAACTATCGATCAAAGTAAAAATGTTTTTCAAACTTTGATGACGTCACTATTCAATATTTCATACAAAACCCCATACTAAGCACGCGTTAGACGTTTGAAAAAAAGTTGCTGATTTGACTGGTTGTCAAATACCCAATTTTTCATTTACCCATGCATGCATTTACATGTACAAAATCCAATATATTACGAGTAAAAAATAGTCGGCATGCAAGGGTTCGTAGAGAAAATTACCATAGCTAGGAAATATTATTTACGTTTATCTCTGCTTTAACGAGACAAGTAATCATGTTAGCTTCAGTAGACAAATTGCAATAACGGCTTCACATCATTTTACTCTTTGTGCGCATGTTAGCCCTACTGGTCACGGTAAGAAATAAATCATGATTAAAATTATATTATACTTACCTACCACACGTCGCCACCTTTTAGTGCAGTGGAGCTTTTACTAACTTTGTCCTTAAAATACTACGCGTAATAACCCGCCCGTGGGCAATAAACACGTACTATTTAAAACGAGGTATTAAACTCACAGTTCACACCGCCACGCCTGACACCGTACGCCATTTTAAAATATGATTCATAAAACATTTTATAACTAAGCATAAAAGTATTACTGCGGTGTCATTACATTACATCCACGCTACACCATTACCACAAATGAAGTTCGAAATATCAGTTAGTTTATAATTGAAGCTTCTTACTTAATTTATTCGTGCATGGCGGTAACATTATTCGATGGTAGCATTAAATTAAAACTTCTTTTTGATTAGTTTTTTTTTGTTAGTAGGCAAGTAGACTAAGATGTATTTAAAATTTATTTTATAGTTACGTAGTTTAAGTTTGTGGTTTAAGTTTTTTTGATTCCCGCGGGAACTCCTAATTTTCCGGGATAAAAAGTAGTCTATGTCACTCTCCAGGTTCTAAACTATAACTAAACCAAAATACACGTTGATCCGTTGCTCGGTTGTGGCGTGATTGAAGGACAAACCAACAAACAAACACACTTTCGCTTTTATAATATTGAGTATGATTGTAGTTTTAAAATTCTCTTACGACTTTTTATTGATTTAAATTGCATTTGTTGGTATATGAGCTCGCAGGGAAAAGAAAAGACGTCTGCACTGTACGACTGCCTGTTTAATAATAATAAAATATTGTACAGGCTACAGCAAAGAGCAAATGAATGGTTAATGATTGTTTAAGTGAGTGAAAAGAATGTATGAGAGTGACTGAAGGAATGAAGTATGAACTACGTCCATAGACAACTATTATGTTGTGTCATTACAGACTTTTATATCATAGACTAGTACTTTTGTTATATTCCAACAGCTTTAATATAGATTTTAAGTAAAACAGTTTGAAGCAATCAAAATATTACTTACTCGAACGGTGCAGGAAAGGAAACCAGCATACACGAGAGTTCTTCACAATTCTCAAAGGTATGTAGTCTCTTGTAATTAGCACTTTGCCAGCGTGCCTTTTCATACTGAAAGGAGTCCTATGCTCAATATTGGGTCAGCGATTCGTTCACTACCTCGTTGACAGCCTCGTGGGTGTAGTGGTTATCACGGTCGACTACGGCGGACGAGGTCCGGGGTTTGAGTTCCGGGTCGGGCCATAATTAAGTGTTCAGTCTCAGTTCTAGCCAGGAGTTAGGAAGTTGGTGGTGTAACACCCCCGTGCCTCGGAGAGCACGTTAAGCCGTCGGTCCCGGTTATTATCACTAACATGATGATAGTCGTTAAAGCCCGCCAACCCGCATTGGAGCAGCGTGTTGGGTCTAAGCTCTAATTCCCTCTCTCATAAGAGAGTGGAGGTCTGTGCCCAGCTGGGGGACGAAAATGGGCTGTAGTGGTGATTCGTTCACAATATTATGATGAGTTAACAGGTCCCCTTTCAAAGCCCCAACTAAAATAATAATAATTTAAAAAAAACATAGTTCACTACGTTGGCCAAGTGTGGATTGCCAGACTTGACACACCGTGAAGAGATCTCGGGCAGGCAGGTTTCCTCACGATGTTTTTTTTTCTTCACCGGAATGATATTTTACTGCTGAAAACTTTTATTATAGTACCAGAAACCTACACTCTTGTCTATATCACCGTAAGATTGTGAAAACCGTTAGATTATAATCTGTCTAGTGAGACTGTAAACTATCGAAAGATTACAATTTAACGAATTATTTTTCGGTAGATTGTAATCTGTTAGGTATATTAACCCGATAGAACCTGTGTGACCTGAAGTGCCTGATTATTTACTACCTGATTATTTATGTCGAATCCTAACCTAACCTACAAGAAAGAGACAAGAAAACGTAAATACAAAGAATATTTCAAAAAGACACTCCCTGAACATTTAACGATTCACAATCTGTCGACAGTTTACAATCTATCGAGATGAAAAGCGTTAGATAGCAACCTGACGGTTTTTGTAATTTTACGGTGACATCTAATTAACAAAACATGATATTATTCCTTCACTGTCAGTAAGTGCACATTAACTTCACGCCACAGCAACCGAGTCACGGTAATAACTTGTTAAAACATCAACGGTGTTTTCCAGCGAAATGTTTCGTGAAATGGAACCCAATTTGTTTGCATCGCGTACAAATTTCAAATGTCGCCTCGCTCTGAAATAAACTCCCGAACTCATTTAAGTTAAGTGCAAAAACCGTGATTGCGATGCATTGAGTCTTTATTTTGGCTCCAGATAAAGTTTGCTTTGGTCGGGGAGTAATGTATAGCAAAATAATTACAAGTTGCAAAAACTACTGAGAGAACGATGCGACGAGTTTGCGTGTGTACGTCTGTAACATGGTTTTGATAGCGATGTCGCTCAGTTGTTTTACTTTTTCGTTTTCAGAATGAGATGTTTGCATAGCAATCTAATTAGCCACGACTGCAACTGAAACTTAAAGCTAGCAAACTAAAAAGGTAATTTTTTTGCTAAATGACCTCCGTGGCGCAGTGTATAGCGCTGTTGTCTTAACGTGCGGAGGTCCCGGGTTCGATCCCCGGCGGGGTCAATTTGGGAATTTATAATTTCTGAATTTTTCCTGGTCTGGCCTGGTGGGAGGCTTCGGCCGTGGCTAGTTACCACCCTACCGGCAAAGACGTGCCGCCAAGCGATTACGCGTTCCGGTACTATGCCGTGTAGAAACCGAATGGGGGTCTGGGTTTAATATAACTGCCATGCCCCTAACAGGTTAGCTCGCTGCCATCTTAAACTGCATCATCACTTACCATTAGGTGAGATCGCAGTCATGGGCTAACTTGTAGTGGATAAAAGAATAAAAAAACCATTTTATTTAGCACTAGATGATGCTCGCGACTTCGTCCGCGTGGATAAAGGTTTTCGATTCTCGCGGGAACTCCTGAATTATCCGGGATTAAAAGTAGCCCTATGAGTAGAGCCTTCCCCGGGATACAACCTATCCCTGTACCACATTTCATCAAAATCGGTTGAACAGATGGGCCGTTAGACAGCAGCCAGAGAGACACTTTCCAATTTATAATGTTAAGTATGGAAATATTAGTATGGACTAGACGATGGGCGTGACTTGACGTGACGTGTAGATTAACTTGAGTTTTGAAAATCCCTGGAGAAATCGTTGATATTTCGAGGTAAAAAGTTTCCTACTTATATCTTCATATATACCTACCCATGCAAAAAATCACGTAAACTCGTTACTCTGTTGCAGCATATTGAATGAAAAACCAACAAACAAACACTTTCGCTTGTATAAATAGTAGGTACGTATTTAACATATTTCTATTACATCTCTCATCGGTTTTGAATGCTATGAAAACGTAGTTTATGCTTTGCCTCTCAGTTTCAAAAATCTCAAGGGAACTTTTTGATTTTCCTGGGTTTTTAGTCTATATCTGCCTACGGGATGCAAGCTATCTTTGTGTCTACTTTTGTCAAAATTAACGTACTGTATGTATGTAACGTAAATTAATGTCTTACGATAATTTACTGCTAAATGGTTAGGTACAGTAACAGGTTATTATACTCTTGGGAGTATAATATTATAACTAAGTACCAGACTTGTTTTTGGTTTATATTACTCATAAAGTTAATTAATATTCCTTGAAAAAACATGTACAAATTCAGAGATCATTATATTTCTCCAAGGTACTTAATCTAAAAAAGTACGTTCGCCTTTACAATTTATAAGGCTTGGTCAATTACAACGGTCGGCTTATACTTATCCACAGCGATTCTTATAATAGTTGTAAATTGTTATGTAAAAACTCAATAGTATGCAACTGTTAATCAGCGTTGGGACACTTGGCATCATAGATACACCTCCTAGCCACTTCTACAGATGAACTATAGAATTGAGACTGGCGTGGCGTAGCCATTCGACCACTACGGTCTTAAGCCTGAGACTCCGATACTCACTGTAAGCTGAGTGACTTACCTGTTTGTAGCGTGGAACAAATAACTATTCAAATATAATTTTAATTAGACTTATTACGACAAGTGAAATTAATTTAACGAATTAAAAAATACGACTGCCCTGCCATATTATATTTGGAGTTTATTTCCATATGAAGCGATTTGCATATATAGCCTTTGGAATCTTATTCACATTTTTTATTAAATGATATTTTTTGTGAATCACTAAATATTGAACTATAGTGTTATATATTTTTGGAATCTACTCATCATTTTCTAGATGATGATTATATAGTTAATCTTATTTTCGTTTTTTTTTTTCAATTTTGGTTTTTAATGCGGGATCATGGTCATCCCATCATTTTTTTTTTAAATTTTACTAGCCTATGTCACCCGGAATAAGCTAGGGATCGATACCTCATTTATCAAAATCAGTTCAGGTGTATAGAAGTTATGGTGGAATATACAAACTCACATACATACATACATACATACAAACATACATACATACATACATACATACATGCATACATACATACATACATACATACATACATACATACATACATACATGAACCCTGAAAACAATTATTAAAAAAGTGTTTTTTTCACAAATAAAGATTAAGTCCATTCTTTTCAAAGTTTACAGAGTGAAGCCTTTTCAAATATTTTGTACACCGTCACGCCTGCAGTAACCACATCACAAACCTTTTACACGTACAGTAACGTTATGCCGCGCTGTGACCATCGCGCGTTATTACAGATACGCTTTGCCTTTGTCCAAGTCCTTATCTGTATAATTTCACGGTTAGTAATTTTAATTTGTCTAGACAGTTTACTGATGTCATTGCAATTTATCAGACTAGGTTTTACAATGGGTACGAAAATATAGCTGAGTTGCAAAACATAAGTATAAAAATTAAGTGAAAATATTTATTATAGTGATGAAATATTTTTAAGATAAGATAGTTGGTAATATGTAAAAAAGCTTATTCCACGTAGACGAAGACGAAGGCATCAGCTACTTTGTTGCTTAAAAAGTTAAAAAATGTTCATGAGAATATAAACAAAGGTGTTTGTATCGGTTAAAAATAACACACTTTTCTTAAAAAATAGGTGCAGAACCTACTGACCTATAAAATTGTGAACACGTTAGCAAAAAATTCGTTATACGCTACACGCTGTAAATGACTGGGCCAATCGAAACATTTTTTTTGTTTTCCCGCCGCAGCTGAAAAAATATTCTCCCTGGACCGTTTATATTACAGCCATTACATGTTCAAAGGATATTCCTCGAGTACAGACCATTACCTGTTTATATAAACTATATATTGTAGTAGTTTAGGAGCTGCCCTTAAATAACGGCATTGAAAGTAAAAGCCAATTATATTTTTCCAGAACAATTTATGTAAATAAAATACATCTAATTGATACTTTGTTTTATTATATGTATTCTCAACCGACGAATAATTTTTAATAATAATACTGTGTAGGTACGTTATGATGTCCGCAAAGTCTGGGGATTTAATGTTTAAAATTACTTTTGAGAATTTCCAGCATAAAAATTGCGTGTGTCCGTCCTCCGAAAATTAAAAATATAACGATAAGTGTTTTACTAAATATTAATTGTTATAATTTGGATCCTAAGAGTGCCTGAGTGGGTCTAAGAGTTTTCCATTCCGTTTCATTTTTTTAAAAGGTGTGTGAAGTCTGCACTTCGCCTTTATGTGGACTATGACCAAAACTCACAATTGGGCCGCCGAAAGGTTGTGACTATCACAAGCGCATAAGTCAAAATTAAGTTTCCCAGTTCAATAATTTCTCTACTCATCTCTCTATCTCTATATAGCTTTCTATGTTATTATCTAGTAGCAAGCAGATTCCCTGTTTTGTGTACTTATCTCTTAGACTATGCGCAGTCTGTTACGTCACTAGCACATAATAGGCAAGAAGTAAAACTTCGTAAGTGCTCGTACGTTAGCCAAGCCCTTGTTGGTTCGGAATGAACACATTTACCGAGCTGGAAGTGGCAATATTTAGTGATATTATTTTTCACCTGTAAACGCACGGTAAGTGCACAAGTTATGATAATATTTTTCTTTATCAATGTAAGCCCAACCTGATATATGTAGACATCGAGGCTTGTCATTAGTAAATATAGATCTGCTCAATCTCTAAACTAAATTGACAGGATCTTGACAGGACTTTCCGTAGTAAGTATCATGTAAAGTATCATGAAAGGAATAGCAATATATTAATAGAATTCGTCGACTTCGCCCCACCAGTGGAGCAGACTCTATTTATGAAAATTTCACCATAAACTTTGCCCCACCTTTTTCATTTTAGTGGAAGATTACGTCGAAGAAAAACTCACAGTTAGACCTGCAGAGTGCTGAGCTAAGAATGGATTTTGAAATTGAATCTATATTACTACTTACTTAGTCACACTTCCTTACACTTACTTAGTCATAGGCGGCCCTGTTGTGATCATTGATTATGTACGGGCCTTACTGATTTGCTATCAGGGGTTGTCAACTTAACCCAATTTCCACATCCGCCAAATTGCCAGTCTCAGGTAACATAATCAAAAGTTCCCTCGACGACCATCCTCTTGGAAATAGATTGCGGCTGAAATACATATTAAACATTAATGCCCGCTTTTAGGGTAGCCATATTTATCAATCATTCTCAATTCTGTCCTCGGAGTAATTTATTTTATTACTTTGTAAGGGGTCGGAACAAAGGCACACGATTTCGAATCTCCGTTAAAATAGGACGAAATTTCGGAGCCCTTGGGGGACGCTTTTCAAGTAAAAGTTACTGAGTATATTATATTGTATACAATATAATATATCTAATGTCGTATTTTTGAAAATTTCAATCACGTCTTAGAGGCGGTTGGCAACATTTGGGAAAGTTGACATGTATGGATCGATTGTGTAACTCGACGGGCAGTATCGAGAAATAAAAACAGTGTTGCCACATTCGGGGTAGTTTTCGAGATTTTCCCTAAAAACTTCCTCCTGTAAAATTTTATATGAAAAATTTTTTTTCACTGCTGGCTTCATATGGAAGTCAGAAAATATAACTTGAAGAAAAATATGAAGACAGCTGATGATTGAAGATTTCGGAGATGGGTAAAGGGCACGGCCAGGGTATTGAAGATAGGTGGGGGGTGCTCGAACAAATGTCACTCGAAACCTCATCCAATTGGCGATGAGTTTTAAAAAAACTCAAAAATAGTGGATTCAAGATGGCTGCCATACAAAGTTCGTTAGTGTCTATCTCGGAGAGTATGAGAGATGGAAGTGTGGTTTCTGGGCAAGATATGATCTGGACGAGGAGGTCTATTTGGCGAAATGAAAAAAAATTAAAGATGGCGGAATATTTTTTTTCATACCAAATTATATGGCGAATATTGAAGAGACTACAAGTGTTTTAGTAGTATTTTGTAGTTGACCAAATTGTTCTCCTAGAAAGAAACAGAAAACGATACATACAATTATGTTTGGGAGATGTGTTCGGGTGCGGGATGGGAGTAGGGAAAAATTATGAAACTTCGGAAAAACAAGATGGCGGCTGTCACGGCGGCCGTTCGGTCTGAATTACGAAAAAATGCAATTTTAAAATTCAGCTTTCTCGCAGTTGGCAACGTCGGAACGTTTCGACTTTAACGGGGAGATTGTGTGTACAGGCTCGAGGTATGGATTGAGGAAAGAAATTACCCCATTTCTCGGCAAAATTTCAAGATTTACCCCAAAAATTAGAAAATCGAAATACGTAGTTTTTGCAAAATTCGAGTACGAGCAACCACCTGTTTTACTTGTACGAATGACATTTGGGTATTTTCGTCGCCGAGGTCTGGCAGCACTGGAATTTATCAAAGTAAAAGTGATTTTCGACATGGTATTTTTTCAGAGGCGATCGTTTAGGCTGGGTGCGAGTGAGATGAAAAATTGAAACGTCATCAGGAGCGGTGTATCCTGTAGTTCATATGAAAATTATAAAACTATGTAAAATGTTTCTGTGAAACGAGATGGCGGCCATTTTGTATTCTTGTTGTGTTTTTGAAAATTTCGATCACGTTTTTGAGGCAGTGGGCAACATTTGGGAAAGTTGACATGTATGGATCGATTGTGTAACTCGACCAGCAGTATCCAAGAAAAATATGGAGACAGCTGATGATTGAGGATTTCGGCAACGGGTCAAGTGCACGGCCAAGGTATTGAAAAGAGGTAGGGGGTGCTTGAACAAATGTCACTCGAAACCTCATCCAATTGGCGATGAATTTAAAAAGACTTAAAAATGGTGGATTCAAGATGGCTGCCATACAAATGTCGTCACTGTCTATCTCGGAGAGTATAAGAGATGGAAGTGTGGTTTCTCGGCAAGAGATGATCAGGACGAGGAGGTGTATTTAGCGAAATGAAAAAAATATCAAGATGGCGGAATATTTTTTTCATACCAAATTATATGGCGAATATTGGAGAGACGTTACAAGTGATACGGTTCTGTTTTACCCACGAAGGGGCTCCCTGGGATTACAAAACAGGAAACCGATACCAAAGTTTTAAAAAATCAGCGCCATTTTGTAATTTTTTGTTAATTGATCGATTTCGTTCAAAATCGATATTTAGTACTCCATGGGATTACAAGACAGGAAACTGGTACCAAAATTTTACAAAATCAGCGCCATTTTGAAATTCTTTGTTAATTGACAGATTTCGTTCAAAATCGATATCTGAGGATCCCTGGGATTAAAAAACAGGAAACTGATACCAAAGTTTTAAAAAATCAGCGCCATTTTGAAAATCTTTGTTAATTTACAGATTTAGTTCAAAATCGATATTTAGGACTCCATGGGATTGCAAAACAGGAAACTGGTACCAAAATTTTAAAAATTCAGCGCCATTTTGAAATTCTTTGTTATTGTAGCGATTTCGTTCAAAATCGATATTTAGGACTCCCTGGGGATACAAAACAGGAAACTGTTACCAAAATAAAAAAAACCAGCGCCATTTTGAAATTCTTTGTTAATTGACCGATTTCGTTCAAAATCGATATTTAGGGCTCCCTGTGATCACAGAACAGGAAACTGGTATCAAAATTTTAAAAAAATCTGCGCCATTTTGAAATACTTTGTTAATTGACCGATTTCGTTCAAAATCGATATCTGAGGATCCCTGGGATTACAAAACAGGAAACTGATACCAAAGTTTTAAAAAATCAGCGCCATTTTGTTGTTTTTTTTAATCACAACCCGTGAGCTGCTTTAGCAGCTCACGCACAGAGCGAAAAACTAGTTTAAATATAAAATTATAATTGCAACTATGTAAACAGAACTAGATGATACCCGCAACTTTATATCTAATGTTGTATTTAAATAGAAAATTATAATTGCAACTATGTAAACAGAACTAGATGATACCTGCAACTTTGTTCGCGTCGATTTAGGTTTAAAAATTACGAGGGAACTTATTGATTTTTCGGAAAAGTAGCCACGTCACTCGCTAGGATCTCGTCTATACCCCATACCAGTACAAAACAATCGCGTCGATCTATTGCTCTATTTTGGCGTGATTAAAGGACAGACCGACAAAAAAACACATTCTCGCATTAATTATTTTACCTATTATGTTATATGATAGGCTTCCGCTTGGCCACATAATAGGTACTTTATAGTAATTTTCAGGCATCTACAATGCTGACTCATATTTTTTTAAAATTGTATAATGTTAAACCGAAATTATACATCAATGTGTTAACCTGAAAATACATACTCAGTCAATACTGAATAACATAGATGGGTATTTTCGGATCTTATTTATATTAGAGAAGCTTATGAAAGACCCGTCAGAGTATAATCAAGTTCGATAAAATATGGTATAAGGATGACCCATTTTAAGGCTCTACGGGAAGTATTATGACCGAAATATTGAGCTTATTACTTTTGGACTTGAGAGGCTAATAATTACTTAAATTTTATTTTAGAAGATTAATTATTATTAATAATGATCATGATATGATGTACCGAGTAAGTACGTATAAATTATGCTTTTGAGTGAGGGTACTCCTTAAGGAGATTTGAGTGGCGTTATTTCTTAATAAGTATTTGATTATTTATGTTGTTAATTAAAATGGAAAAGTTTTGATAGTTTGTTTATGGTAAGGGATATTTTGGTTATGGCTATAGTCCGTCAAACTTATCTGAACCGGTGGCCATAACTGGAACAAATTTTTGTGTCTGTTTAGTTTTTGGTTTTATTTTTCATAGATACTAGAGACGCTGTCACAGGGTCAAATAAGTTTGTCGGAATTTACTAGGACATCTGTCAAATGACGCGTAGCGGTGAAGCCAGTGTATGGGTCAGTGCTTCGACGTGATGGGGTGATTCGTGATCATTTAATCACGTCATTTCTCAATAATTTGATTGGTTTGTTCAAAACATCAGCGGTCCACTGTGATTCAGTGCACTGGCGTCCACACTATATATTGGTCAACCACAGAGTACATTATATATACTGGTATAGAGTTGCTACTCGACTTTCAATGTACAGCGACATCTTTCGGGAAGTTGTCTAACTAAAATATGTATATATATAACCATTACACAATGCTATAGTACTATAATAATTATTACGAAGTGTATTGTAATAATAATTTATCTTAATTATTACAAGATCACCTAATTCTGCAACTATAGAAGTGACCTTGTAATAATTAAGATAAATTATAATACGATAAACACAAACTGTAAAGATGTTCAGATGTTAGTAAATGAAACGCATGTTGATTACTTTCTCTTATATTCTCAATCACAAAAAATATACATAAAGTATAACAATTGTTCCACAGTTTCATGTTTTTCACATCGTACACACTTAATACGCACTCTAATAATATAGTTTCACATTGTAACGAATTTATCAAAAAAATAATTATTTTGTCCACCCGGCATCCGGCATGCCAGAAAACGTCAATGTCAATGTCGAATTTCAAACTTTAAAATGGCGGCTGTCCACGTTTGGAAATTAAAACACAAATGTTTCATTAAACTTCTAACTCATTCCACTAAACTAAATTTATAACTAATAAATCTTTATAAATTATCTAAGATAACTCATATTCTGCTCAAAAAAAAAGTTTTATATATTATTAGCTTTGTGTTTATATAAATGGCAAAATCATTAATTTATCTAAAACATAAGCTTCTGAACGAACACTTATTTCAGCGCCATCACAGACCCTGATCACAGACTTTTAAGTATACATACTTTCAGTACAAGATAAGCGCCATGAGCGCCATCCTTTAGGGAGTTGTGGAACTAACATCCCCATACAACAAAAAAATGTTCTAAGTGTAAAGGCCCTGTGGTCAACTTAATACGTACAAGCACTGAGTAAGATGTACTATATTATACCTTTATGCGTACAAGGGGTCTGCAGGCGGAGTGTTGTTGACGTTGTCGACGATCGAATGGGAAAAATCTCCCACTAGGCACACTGAGCAAAACCTTGAAAAGATGAACGAACATTTTGAAAAAAATTAGACCAAGTCGGCTAAAATATCCATATTTTATTGAGTATTTCAAAGTTTTAATATTATAGAAATAAATAATAATTATATATGAATAACCTCACCCTTTATTCATATACCGAAAACCAAACCACATTAACCGTAAAATATCACGTTAATATGAAACTCTTAACCCTTTTTGGAGTGCTTTTTATTTCAATATCAACTGGAGTTTGCTATATTTATATTAAAAATTGTACGCGTGGGTCCACATTACGTTTAATTTGCTCGTTTCGGCAAGTTTGCACCTGCCACCCGTGGACTAAGGGCCAGTGGAATATTTTTCAAAGTTTTTCAACAGCTCATACTTATTTACTCAGGTTCTTGTTTCGAATTCCATTTTTTTATGTATTTATTGGTAGCTTCAATAACTTAAATAAAATAAATATGTTTAATGAGTAAGGATTAAAGTTTTTGTGAAGATGTACAAAAATAGAAAGCGAACAACTGCTGGGTCTGGCAACATGACCTTTTTTCTTGCAGGTATTCTCTAAACTAAGAAATCATTTTCAGAAACCGTACTCGGATTATGGCAGTGAGGTTTAACTAGTTATCTAGCTATTATTATAATTATTTAGGACTATTATCTCTCTTGACTGAGGACCGGTACAATTCTATTACGAGTATAATATACGTGTGAGAGCCACCACACCACTTACTTACTTACACCACACGTATATTATAATCTGCCTCTACCTAGGCCTTTCACTGGTCATCTAGAAATGTACCCCCGGATCTGAAATCTGCCTCGTGGCCTTCTTCTTTTCATGTTCCCAAACACTACTAACTTCCATATACATTTTTCACAGTGGCGTAAAGATAGTTGCGGAAAGACGCTTTTGACCTTTAATTGGGCCAATCAGGACCATTATTAACACTACAAACAAATCGTTCACCAGCTCCCAGTCTCCCACCAACGAGCTGTTACAATGAATTTAAGCTTGGAATTATTAAAAACCTTCGCTGAAGAGAATATATTTAAATAAGTACCTACCGTTCCGAGCAAAATGTTTATTTCGTTTTATAATCTTGAATATTATATACCTTTTTAACGTATGCATGAATAAGTAACAGGAATAACTCGTAATGGTAATATGAACTTCGCAGGTGAAATAGAAAATTGTAAAAATGGCGAATTATAGGCTCAAGCGCGCAAGAACTGACAAACTGATTTGTGCTGAGTATTGGTAACTCAGGCTTGTGCTGGACACAAGACTGAGTTTACGACCATATGTGTTGTTGACCAATTATTGTGCTAGTCCTTTTAGTCGTTTTTTTTAAAGTTTGATTTAAAATGTAACAATGTAACACAATGTAAAAAGTGACAGCATTACAAGAATTGACTAAATGGTCTTGTGCAAATGGGCTTTAGGGATTAAAGCCTTTTATTAATCTATGTTAAATTAAAAAAAAAACCTAGACTACTCTTCTTTTGTGGTATACATAAAGTACAACTATTAACTATTACATCATTTTGGAATTTTATTCACGCTACTAAGTTTTACTTTATATACCTACTTAGTTTACTTCACTATTTCATAGTTATTCACAACGTCTTTTAATATTTTTATGCATATTTAGCACAAATTAAAATATCAAATATACATTGATTGCTACACAGACACGGGTTTTCAATAATATTTTTATCAAAAGACAAATATTAATGTATTAAAACTATTAGTCTATCAACATTTCACCTATCTACCAGCTACTAATTCAATTACAAAAATATTATTCCAAACATCGAATTCTGCATTTAACGTGATTTTACCCTCACAAAGCGCAGGTCTTTGTTTCAGGACCACTTAAAAAGAATGATCGGTCAAAATTCAACTTTGGTATAATAGAGATGGGAAGTTACATAACAATATCTTTCGGTTTTTTTTTTACATAAGGCATTAGATGGAACGGTCATGGATTGTAACAGAGAGTAATCAAAGTGCCAAATCACATTATTTTCTGGGTTTACAGAAGTCAAACGTAAACCATAATATATGGGGTCAAACTGGCAACACTTAAAGCCATATTGTTTTATTATAGTTGCCTTTCGTGTTTTCGAATTAAAAGATATTCTTATTTTAGGAACGTCCTTTGATAAAGGGAACGTCAAGGTACGTGGATATCAAACTGTCATTTTGAGTAATATTGCTGAAGTATTGTTTTGAGCGTTGGCAGTATGGCCACTGATATGGTTTATCTTTGGCTTTGCCGAATCACTTCCAAGACCCAGAAAAAAACTTAACATAATTTATTTGTCTCTCAATAAAAGCGGTGATAGCAGTTTAGACGCCCAATCATTCGGGAAGTGAGTGGTTCGATCTCCGGGCATGCACCTCCTACTTTTCACTTGATTTTACGGTGTAAGAAAACATCTTGAGGAGAGGTGTTACTCAAAGGTGTGTGAAGTCTGCCGTTAGTACTTGGTCAGCTTAATGGACTGTGGCCAAATTCTTCTGACTCTGAGAAGAAAATCATGCTCAGTAGTGAGCCTGCAATGAGTTGAAACGTAAAGATGATATGCCTCTCTCAGCTTTCTCACGTGACACAGTTTTGTTGCAATTTGTGTTGGGTTCGCAAATCGTGACTTTTATACCGTTTCATTTATCTAAAGTAGTGGTTTTTGTCACGCAAAGCAAACATTCATTTGTAGTACAAATAAAATCCACAAAATTTTAGCATATTGTTGATTCAAAACACGTCTGAATGCAATTAATTTGATGAAATTTTACGTAATCAAATACAAAATTTTGCAACTTCATAAATTATATTAAATTTACAACTGAAATGCTGTACATAGGTACATAGATATATTTTAGGTATGCTTATCACGAAACGCATCACACCACATCATTATCCTAAGAAAAGGTCTACCACTATTGTGATCGATGAAATGGGGCAATGAGAAATAGACCGCAGAGAGCGATGGCTTACTTAAAATAATAGTATCAAAGTTGTGCTGATTGCGATCGCATAGCGCAATTATCCCTCAACTGCAGTAAATCTGATGACATTTCAAGTAATTATATTTCGCAATTTACATTTCCAACTGCATGAATAACAAAGAAATGTCAAAATAAATTACATTCCCTATCATCCCATTCCCTATACACCCTATCATATACATGTTTAAAGTGACTGTGAAGCAAGTTCACGCAAGTATTTGGGTGAATTCGCAATCATCTGTCACCTAATGGATTAATTAAATTAATTACAATAATTAATATTATTCTATATAATTATGTACTTAGTAATATTAAGACAAGACAATCAAAGTGTAAATTCATCAAAGTAGAACCGGAGACCTCGTTTTTTCCGTCAAAAAATTGATGTCCTCCCGACCGAATTTTGACCACGGCGGCTTATCGCCAGAGAGATTAGCCATCTGCGTGGGAGATATCATAGTGAACAAGTGTGTGCGCATACACAGGTGTACTCTCTGTTCCTTTACTCTCATAGCCGGATGGGACAGAAAATCTGACACGACCGGAGAAAGACCAGGCGCAGGACCGACGGCTTTACGTGCTCTCCGAGGCACGGGGGTGAAACACCGCCTACTTCCTAACTTCGGGTTTGTACTGAGAATGTTTTGTCAGAAAAACCCAAGGTTATGGCCCGACCCGGGACTCGATCCCGGAATCTCGTCGGACGTAGTCAAACATGCTAACCACTAGACCAACGAGGCAGTCAAAAAATTACCATGTATAGCGCCAGCGATTATTCCCCTTTCAGGCGCCTCCTAGTTCCTAGAAAAACTACCCCTCCCCTGACCCTGCGAGCGCTCGAGACCCGAGGGCGAAGGACGAGCCAGTTTAGCCCACGGCCCATTTTGTGACGCAAGCGCTGCGCAATGCACATACAATGTACCATTCAATTTGCCCACGCACGCGCTGACGAGCCTTTTGTAATTCACGTGCTTAACAAATAGATGTAGGATTGGTCAATCCTACATCTATGGCTTAACGCTAATTACAGTGAAATTAATCCCGAACACGGAGTACAAAATTTAACCACCCCTTTATCTCTTATAAACTTTCACACTACTTTTTACCAAAATAGGTATTGTACAACACTATACGTTAACTCCGTGGCAAATGTTATAAGATGTAAAAATCGTCAACATAGGGACCTTGCTTTCCCCCTGAAGAAAATCCATGTCAAAAATGATCTTAGAATTTTATCCACGCTACTTTTCAGCAAAGTAAAGTATATCACCATACGTAAGCTCCGTGTTCTGAATATTGCACACAGGGGCTAAGCTTTAAAAATCGTCTACATGGGAACTTTGTATTACACAAGCTTTAGGTAAGTCGTTTTATATTATACATTTATTATGTACGTTCATTTTATACGTGTTCGTGATTTTATTGAAGTACTTACCTAGCAAGGAGCAAGTTCTATTGCAATTTGCAGTATAGAGTTTTATTACTTCACTAGATGATGCCCGCGACTGCGTCCGCGTGGATTCCGTTTTTGAATCCTGCGGGACTCTTCAATTTTCCGGGATAAAAAGTAGCCTATGTCCTTTCCCGGGATGTCGAATCGCATCAGGCTCGCTCGACTTAAACATAGTGTGTATAAATCAACTTACAAAAACAACAACTAATTACAAGAAGAAAAAGATAGCATCACTAGTCATGGCTTAGACAATCTAATTTAGTTAAAGATCTTGTGAAAACCCCACAATACAAAATTATTTGAACTGTGGGAGGTGAATTTAGGTTTTGGTTTGCGGCTCTTGTACGATGACACTATTGATTATACAAAAAAAGGTTACTACATAAATTGTAGGAAATTTTCTGTAGTTGAATGTATTACATAAACATTTTCATCGCAAAATTAGTCCAAAAGGAGTTATTGTCAAAAAACTGTTTTTGTGTAATATGGAGACGCGAGCGGCAAATATACGAGGTGGCAAAGTGAAAATTCGGAATGAGCTCGTCGAAATCTATAAAAGAAACCAATTTCAAAACTCCCAAACGACCGTATTATACAACATCAAACAACTTTCAAGTAACTATGGTAGGGGAGCCCAAGAGGGGATTTTTGGATATCCTCCAGCGCGGCAAAGGGGGTTTCTTTGTTTTTTCCTTCCCGGGTTTGATCCCCGGCAGGGTCAATTCAGAAATTATAAATTCCACGTCCCACGTTAAGGCTAAAAAAGGCTCAAAACTGTGTCAGGGAAGTCAAAACGTTGAACTTCTAATTTCCCACACAATTTACAGTCATACCAGAACTACGCAAGCTGAAAGTTGTGAAACTGTGATCCTAAAAAAATGGTGTTATTTAAACACCAGACACACATGGTACAGCGCAAACCACAGTCAAGTTTTTTTAAATTAGTATAGGTACTCACTTGTTAAACTCTCAATTTATTTGAAGTGGTTGGGACTTGGGAGCCCTCGCTACATTGTATTTTACGAGTTCTCAACGTATCAGGCTTCACACGCGATTTCTTCACAAGTTAAGATAAGAATGAGAAAGTGTCTTGAATTTTTGCCAACGAAATATTATTAAGAAGAATATATCGTCGATAGCACGCGGATACATAAATCATGCCAAATTTCTGGTAAATAAAGTGTGCTTCTATATTGATATGGAGAGCAGCGTTACCAATTAGACCAATTTTTACCTGAATGCATTAGAATCGCATGCGAGGACATATTAAAGGTACTCGTATGTCCAAACCTAAAGCGGCAATCTTTCGCGGCTGTCGTGCGGCGAATGCCTCGCCTTAATTGGGCGCATAATAGGTAATATATTCGTGGGTATAGTCTTCAAGTCCTCAGTAACTATGACGCGGCAGAATTGTATCAGGCTACAATCGCGGCGGGTTGCTGTTGCGCACTCTCCGCTCTATGTTTGGACAAACCTTTACAATATTTACTTTTGCAGTGATTTTAGCATTTGTGTGGTTTTTATTTACCAGTAGATTTGGGTTATCTGGTTGGACCTCGATATAAAGAACTCCTGAGCAATGAGTGTTCTTTTAACATATACCAGCTGTTGCCCGTGAATTAGTCCGCGTGGATTGAGGTTTTTTGGTTCCTGCGGGAACTCTCTAATTTTCCGGGATAAAAATTAGTGATGAAAATGTGTTATTCCAGACTATAATCTATCCGTGTGCCAAATTTCATCCAGGTCCGTTCAGCCGTTCGGAGTTATTAGAAAGGATAAAAAGGGGACTCCTGGGCATAAATGTAAGATTCCATGTTATAGACTCTAGAGCACATCATAATTTAATATCCACCACTACAGCCCATTAGGTACGTCCCACTGCTGGGCACAGGCCTCCACTCTCATAGGAGAGAGGGAATTAGAGCTTAGACCCACCTCTCTCTCTCCGAGGCACGAGGATGAAAAACACCGCCAACTTCCTAATTCCGGGCTAGTACTGAGAATTTCTAGTCAGAAAACCCCAATACTTAATTAGGGCCCGACACCATCCCGGGACCTCGTCGGCCGCAGTTGAACGTGTTGAATTGTAAAAAAAGATTTAAGTAATTACATAAGTATGTAAATATTGTAAATTGCTTTTCGCGGGCAGATAAATAAATTATGTATCGCTCTATCTAACCACTAGACCAACGAGGCAGTCATAGTTTGATAAGTGTCCTTTACAATAAGTTTATTTTTATCGCAGAATTAAGAAAGTATTTTCAAAGTACGAAGCTAAAACCATGATAATAATACATTACACAATAAATTACTTTAAAAGTTAAACTTAGAATTTCATGGCAAGCTTAATACTGAGCTTTTAGTAAGTTGCGGTCAGCAAAAAAAGTGTGTGCAATTCACACACGGCAGAAGTGAAACTTCAGAAAAGAAGCCTATGAGAGAATGGGGCAAATATAGTTAGTATTCTCTTTCTCTCTCTATCTCATTCTCTCGCAGGCTAAATCATACTTCATACTAATATTAAAAATGCGAAAGTGTTGGTTTATTGTTTTGTTGGTTAGTCCTTCAATCAAGCCGCAACGGAGCAACGGATCGACGTGATTTTTGGCATGGGTATAGTTGAGGATCTGGAGAGTGACACAGGCTGCTTTTTATCCCGGAAAATTGAGGAACTCCCGCGGAAATCAAAAAACTTAAACCACGCGGAAGAAGTCACGGGTATCAACTAGTCCTATTATGAATTTGTTTGTTTCTTTTTGTGGCGCTTTTTTGTACCATCGAATTTTCAAATCACAGCGATTCTAAAGAAGTTTCACTTCAAAAAGTTTATAACGAGCAATTCAGTACGGAGTTATACAGATCGTTGAAAATTGTGCAATTAATGTCAATAACTGTTTGCTCAGTTTCGTGAATTGCCTTTTCGACAGCTCATTATCATTTACGTAGTTAATGAATTTAAAATAAACTGTCATCAAATACGTCGTGTGCGCGTTGGGAAACTTTCATAAATTAACTGCATCTACATCTTATTCGATCCATATCACTGGTAAAAGGTGTCAGCATCAATTTAACACCGGTATACCTGCGCAGAAATCTTATTTTTGAACTAGCTGATGCCCGCGACTTCATCCGTGTGGATTTGAACCGTGAGGTTTTTTGAACCCTTTCCCTCAAAAAACCTCAATCCACACGGATAAAGTCGCGGGCATCAGCTAGTTCAAAAATAAGATTTCTGCGCAGATATACCGGCGTAACTAATAGAAGTGGTAGTACTGTACTTATTTATTTTGTAAAATGGCTCCAAAGGAGAAAAAAAATTGATCGGGGAGTAGCTCAGTTATATTAGGCGATCTGAGGTAACTGACATTTACAACATAAAACAGGAATCTGGCATATTATACTGAAGGTCCCTAGCCTATTATTCTTAAAGCTCAGTGCGGGTTCACATTATATACAGAACATGGGCATGAGCATGACGTATGGTGCGCCTTATGAAGGTATATTTTGTCAAAGTCAAACATGTGCCTGTATGTGCTTGGTGCCTTTTATATTGTTATATTCACGCAGGAACTCCATGATTTCTCAGGATAAAAAGTAGACTATGTCCTTCCTGGAATGCAACCTATTCCTATACCAAATATCAAAATCGGTTTAAAAGATGGGCCGTTAAAAAGCGTAATAGACAGACAGAGAGACACACTTTCGCATTTGTAATATTACTTATAATGGATTTTACAATCCTCTTTCGATTTATTAAAATATATACTAGTATGCATTCAGAAACATTTTCGAGTCTTTATTTCCTTGGATTTTCCCTCTGGGCCCATTAACGAATCGGCTGTGAATTATACCAAAATACGACAAAACTTTGGTGTTTTTGTGGATATTGAAATATTTTCTCAATATTATCGCGTTTTTAGAACGTTTTAAATAATTCTGTAACTTGTTTTTATTAGTATATTATTTTTTAATTAATAAGTGTATTAGATTATTTTCGGTGAAGGTTTATTTTTATTCATGAAAATTAAAGAGCTCCTGCGGGAATCAAAAACCCACGCTGATGAAGTCGCGGGCATCATCTGTTTGTAAATACTGTGGTCTCAAGGGTGTGTGAAATCTGTCTATATATCCGTACTTGGCCAGCGTGTTACTTGTACTATTATCTATTCTGTGGTGTTACACTATTGTATAAACATTTCGCATTCTATAAGGAAACCCGTGCTCAGTAGTGAGCTGGTAAATTCTAAAGATTATGTGTAATGATGATTATGATAAGATTCACTAGGGCACCTATTTGATAGTTGTTGACAATCACTGTTCGCGCGAATAATTGGATACAGTTTAAAAACTGTGACGAGCTCAATTCGTCACACTTATAATAATTATATAACAGGGAACCACGAGCTCGTTAATAAACCCGTTTCACACGTAGGGGCTTATCAAAAATTTAAATCGCCTCGGAAAATTCGCCGCTGCTTTTTACCGACTTGTGCATCTTTTATTCCGGTGGTTTGTGTAAAATTTTAACGCAAAACTTACGATTTACAAAGATATTTCGAGTGCCGATAATTTATAAAAGATATTCAAAGTTTGAATTATAGAGAAAAATTTAGTTTTGTAAAGTCGGATATAATACCTATAATTGTTTGATTTATTGGATAGCAGCGTCGGATAGGAACTTATTTGCCCTTAGAGTAGTTACTATTATCTCACTACCATCTTATACTACAACCTTAACTCTTTTATTATATAGGTGAGATCGCAGTCAAGGGCAAAACTGTAGTAGAATTTATATAAAAAGCATAATTTTCTCATCAACAGAAAAATAACTTTCAATAAGTAATATAATTATTATAACGTTATTAGAATAGGGGGAGTTACTATCATCGCTTAAAGCTGTATCATTTCAAAATGACAGTTTTATGTCACCTACCTTTCTGACGTCCCTATTATAATAATTTAATTCTAAAACACAAAAGTCATCAATATTAAAACAAAACGGATTTAAGCCATGATAGTATGCCCCCAGGGCAAGCTATAGAGTTTCAGTTCTTTTTAAACTAGCTTTTTGTAAAAAAGCATTAATTTTGCGACTGTGAAATATAGAGTTAAATATTCAATGCGTATTAGAGAGAAATCTTTTTCCAAAAACGTAGCAGTGTTACCTATATGGAGTAGAATTGTCACACGTACAGATTTTGTCCGACACTGACAATAAAAGCCTTTTATCAATTGTGTAGTTGAGTCTATCAAATATTTTGCAATGCTACCAAAAACTCACTTTTCCACGTGACAGTAGTGTTTACTTGTACATACTCTTACCTATTCGTGGTACCTTAGGTGCGTTTAACTATAATAATGTCCTCTCGACCGAATTCCTATCTCCAGAGATATTAGCAATCTGCGCGGGAGATATTATAGTGCACAGGTTCACTCTCTGTTCCTTTAGTCTCATAGCCCGATGGGACGGAAAATTCGACACGACCGGAGAGAGATTAGGCGCAGGACCGATAGCTTTACGTGGACTCCGAGGCACGGGGTTTTTAGGAAGGAATTATAGGCGTTTTAAGTTATATAAATCCATTAAACTTGGTATTTGTGCTTGAACGGTGAAGAATTTTATGTTTTTTACAGTTTTGAAATAATTATATTTTTTTAAGAATCTCATTCCACGCAGTCGTCGACAAACGCTAGTATAAATATAAAATTAATATATAATTTAATTAATAATACAAGTTTTATAACCTCGATGATTCCCGCGCCTTCGTTCGCGTGGATTAAGATTTTTGATTCCCGTGGGAACTCTTTAATTTTCCGGGATAGCCTATGTCCTTACCCGGGATACAATCTACCCTTAAAGCAAATTTCATAAAAATCGGTTGAGCAGATGGGCCGTGAAAGCGTAGCAGATAAACAGACAGACAGCCAAATTTTCTCATTTATAATATTAGTATGGACGTAAAATAAAGGCCATTATCTTAACAATCATTTTTCAAACAACTTTATCATAATAAACTCGATAGAACTGATGGAAAGATTTCAAAGTTTACACACGGGGGCAAAACTTCAATAATAATTTGCTCGCAGCCATTTAACGAAAGTTGCGAAGTTTCACCGATGAACGATATTGGAAACAAGAATGCTCCAACATAAATAAGTTACAAAGCCAACCTCAAGTTACCAACCTTAAAATGAGCCAGATATAATATTTTATTTTACAAACTTTCTTTTAAATTTAGGTCGGATAAATAAAAAAATCATACTTACTAATTTATTATTATAAATGCGAAAGTATGTCAGTTTGTTGGTTTGTCTTTCAATCACGCCGCAAAAGAGCAACGGATCGACGTGATTTTTTTATAGTTGAGGACTTGGAGAGTGACATTAAGCACTTTTATCCCGAAAAATTACTTAAGGAGTTCCCGTGAGAATTAAAAACTTATTTCACGCGGGCGAAGTCGCAGGTAGTCAGCTTATCTACAAAAAAAATATCCTAATTCCCGTTTTCACCAAAAATACCTACATTTTAGGCAACATCTAAACGCATTAGATGACAGTTATTCTACGTGAAAACTGTCACCTATTCGTCTTAGGTGTTCCCTAAAAGTGAAGCTTTGTTTGTTAAAACGGGCATTATGAGTCCTTCGGGACTCCATCGGGATCAACTTGAAAAGAAAAACAAATAATATATATAAGTAACTCATTCCAAATACTTCTGTTAGTTTTTTATTTTCATTAACTCACTCCAGTGTGTTCGCAATTCAAACTTGTTTGCAGTACAAACCACCAGCATGGTTCGAAGTTTTCCAATATTTCTGTATTTGTCTCTTTTTCGGCAATACCCTTTGACAGGTACAGGTCTGTATGTTGCAATATTTGCACTACATGCTGCGTAAATACAGTCATGTCTACCGTGTAACCCCTTGCAACTTTATGAAAAAGCTACGTTTGAGTGCTTCAAGAGTAAAAAAGTTACAAAAAACTGTTATATTCTTTTTGGCATACAATATAATATCATTATGAACTAACAATAATAAGCAATTGAAAATCAATCTTCTTGACTTATCCTTTAGTATATTTTGCAGTATTCTGAGTAAAATATCGCTAACTATAATTTCAAAAGAAGTTGTATGATAGATTACTAGTTATAAGATGTAGTTCACAATGGATTACAAAAATAAAAAATTTCGCTGTAAAAGTTTCTGAAAAAAATTTCAGGCCCGCACATCATTTCTATAAAACTTTGTTTTACTGTGAGTCATTAAAATTTTTAATTGCAATGACCGTACTCAGGCAAACTTCGGCATTATTCGGGGACGACTTGGATCATTATAAATTCCAGTTGTTTTGTCAATTTGTCAGTTACAGTGGCACTAATTCATTTAGCAATTACAGTAAAATTATTCGAGCGAATTTCATACTGTAACTGTATTTCCAAACTATTTATTTATTTATACACTCGTACATATTCAGCTGTTAATACCTATAAATTTGCCAGTATGTAATAGTAGGTATGATGTTAATTTATTTTATTACCATTTAGTTAATTAATTAATTTAGATTTACTTGTTCTTGATACCAAAATATTGATGAAAGATGCGGTAAAACTTCATGACATATTAAAAGAAGTCTCGACCCTTAGCAATGTGGAATGCGAAGCTGTGAGAAATATAAAAGTACTTACCTTTAATATTAATACTTATGAAAATAATATTATATCGCTCGCAAAACATTCCTCTGGGGAAACTTAAATTTTTATTTTCCTGTGGGAGCAAAACTTTGTTGCGGTTCGATAAAATGGAACCTTTACACAACTTACGAACCTTCAATTCACCCCGGTATCCTAAGGGGATGCCTATGCCGCTCAAGGGACCTAAATACTAAATTTCGTTGATAGCCAATTGGTTGAGAATTTGGCATTCTATTCGGAGATCCGTAATTGTAATCCCATTATCGTAGACATCCTTTGAGCAGAGGCCTAATTGCCTAAGCAAATCGTAATCATTTGACAGCTCAAAACGTATTACTCGAACTGTTTCAGGAGTTCATACATGCTTTTTGACGTGCAGGCATCTATGAACTCCTTAGACCGGTCGAATTATACGTTTGACAAACGATTACGATTACGATTTACTTACACCATCGTGGGGCTGATATACGCGTTTTGGGCAATTAAGTAAAAATCACTTTTTTTAACAGTTAAGGAAAATTTTGAGGAAACTTGCATGTCTGAAGATGTAAAGAAATGTTAATTTTTGAACCATATAAAATCTAGGTACAATGCACTACGGGAACAATGCATTATTGCTACCAATTACGAGTAAATAAGTAATAAGCAGTAAAACACAAAAAAATAAATTCGCTTTTTACTCCCAAGTACGCAGCAGTATCTCATAAGAATCATAATAATTGAAGATACTTTGATAGCGATACAACGTAAGACAGTTAAATAAAAATCCAATTTTACTTCTCAAGAAATGCGATGAATTTGCTTCAAAGGGACAGAGAAGACGCTAACAAGAAAAGAAATCCTACAATCCTGAGAATACTTCGCAAACGGCAAACATTCGTGTCGTAGTTCTCACGACGGCAACAAAAAACCCTCATTTAGACAATATCTTGACATCAGTCATTTCGTGTCGTATTTCAACGAAACAGATAGTGTTGAAGCCAAGTCCATTGTACTGTTTATTATGGAGGGATGATGTAATTGAATGGAAATGTCAAATTTGCAAGTGAAATTTTGTACAAAGTTGCGCCGAGCGGTGCGGAAGTTACATCTCGATTCCCTTGTAATATTCCTTGTATATTGTATTCTATATAGCCATTCAATTTGTTGTAATTGAATTTAGTATATTTTGTTAGCGTCACGATACTCAAGCTTCAAGTTGGGTTGAGTTGTTTGCATAATTGGCACAAAGTTCTGCGCTTTCGAGTTCAATTGATGGACTGAATTCTCGCATATTCTTGGCTTGATTGGCGTTCGTAATTTCTGGATTGTTATTTACATAATATTTTGATTGTACTTATTATACAGTTCTGGGGACTTTAAATATATCTGTTTCGCGTATAATAGCTGGTAGTTGATACAACGGTTTCATTAAACCGCAGGTTGAAGTGCTACGCAATAATTGGTCCAACCACGAAATTTGTTCTAAACCAAATTGTCAGGACGTCTAAAGTAATGCTACTTTTTTTCACAATTTCACAATTGACTTAAACATAAAAATACAACTGCTGTTCTAAGATCTTTCAAGTTAGTTTAGTCAGGGAATTACTTATATTAAGTAGGTAGGTATATAAAATTTTCTGTCATTACGTTTCTCGCATTTCTGCCATGTGGGAATTTGAAGATATAAAAACTCTTTCCAGAATTAAAAAAAAGACTAAAAATTAAAAAAAAAAAATATTACCAAAAAACCGACATCCAAACTCAAAGCCACTGTAAAGTAAAAAATAACTTTGATTTCTACACACTATGTTGAAGCCGGGTGAGCCTGATGCGTCAACTTTGCTTAACAAGTGTATTGCGCGGGTGGACATAGGCAATTTTTTTTTATCCCAGTAAATTATAGAGTTCCCAAAAAATACACAAAACTTTACCCACGCGGACGAACTCGCGGGCATTCATCTAGTTATTACAATAGAAAAAAAAGAATAATCGTCTGCCAAGTTTCTAGTTATTACTCTACCGGAAAAATTGTACCGCGAAGTAAATTAGTGTACCTAAATCTCGCATTGAAAACAAAGGGTCAAAGTCACAAATTTTTTTAGAAGCGATATAGTACTAGCCTAGTGTTTTGAATTCAACTTTTTAACAAGTCGACGTGGACGACATAAACGGTTTAGATACGCAACCTCTGAGTACGGGATTGCGGGTTCGATCCCCGGACATCGTACTAAATATATGGCTCTACGTAGTCACCTGGTCGCCCTAGTAGAGACGAGGTAGGTACGCTTTTCTAAGGACCTTGAAATAATGTGGGTTTTGGTTCGAATTAAAATGATGGAGACTGTCAATGAAGACGTCTTTATTCTGTGGAGTCTTAGTATCTACTCCTTATATACTAACAGACTTAACAACGAAATCTTACTTATATTATATTTATATTATATTATTATATTTAGTTTAATAAAGTTATAATTTTTTTTTTACTCTGACCTACTTACATTTTCATTGCACCTTTCTTCCAAATCGATGAGTATACAACCTACACTGATTTATTGACGAGTCGCATCTTTATATTTAACTGAGTAGGTACATATTACAACTATCGTACATTGTATATGTCACCGTAAGATTATAAAAACCGTTACATTATAATCTAACTCGCGAAATTCTAAACTGTCGAAAGATTAGAATTTAACGCATTATTTTCCGGTAGATTGTGATCTGATAGGTATTTAAACCCGATAAAACCTAAGTGATTATTTATGAATATTTATTTATCACTAGTTGATTATTTATGTCGAACCCTAACCTAACCTACAAGAAAGAGACAAGAAAACGTAATTAAAACGAATATTTCAAAAATTGACACTCTGAACATTGAACAGTTTACAATCTTTCGACAGTTTAGAATTAAGCGAGTTAGATTGTAATCTTACGGTTTTTACAATCTTACGGTGACATATATATCCCCTTCAAGCAACTAATTATATACGCTTTTTTAGCGATTGCAAATAGAAAGTTAGCAGATTTCATAATTCTCGAGAACAAAATGATAACATTTAAAAGAAAATTAAAAGAATGACTTTTACAAAAATGTTTTTATAGTGTTAAAGATGTTTTAAATGAATATTCCCTAATAACATGATATATTAAATTATATTGAAAATAATACAATAGAACTTAATGCTAGCTAGCCTAACCTAATTACTATATAAATCATGCCCACGTGGAATGGTGGCAAGAATGCTGGCTGCATTTCCGCGCTGGACAGCCAGGCTGATCCTGATTAAATTAAAATAAATATAAAAATATGTATTGTCACCTATTTTACTATACTCGTAAGTAGATATATTGTAAATTACATGTATTAGGTGCTGAATAAAATAATAATAATAATTAATTATATATAAGTAGGTAATAATAATGTTAACATTTAGCAACGCCCTGACAGGGCCTCATGTCCATGCAAACTAACTGCTAATTATATTATTATGAATAGAAACAGCTATAAATAAATGACCAATGACTAATGAGAAATCCGTATTCAATGGGTCCTCATTAAATGTGAATCTGTACATTGTACGATATTTCATTTATTTAAGTTCTTAGAAATGCGTACCTGGTCTCGTCTTGTGGGACGTATCGAAAACGGAAAGCCATATACGTCCCCGGGCACGCACCTCTGACTTTACGGAGTTATAGAAATAATCAAATATCACTTGCTTCAAACGGTGAATGGAAACATCGTAAGGAAGCCTGCACGTCCGAGAGTTCTTTATGATTCTAAATGATTTTCAGAGCGATGCAGGTTCAAATCCTGCCAGTTCCGCAATTTTTGATATGCATTAAAGAATAGCTTAGAAACTTCGCACACTGTGGGTAAATACTATAATAAAATTTCCAAAAGGTACATGATGTTCTCGAAGGTGGTTACACACTTAGCCAGCGTGGTAGATCATGGCCAAACCCTTCTCATTCCGAGGGGAGGCCCGTGCTCAGTAATGAGCCGGAAATGGGTAGAACTGACGATAGTTTATTTAATATCCACTACAAGTTACCACCCTAGACTAAGATCTCACCTGATGGTAAGTAATGATGCAGTCTAAGATAGCAGCGGGCTAACCTTTAAGAGGCAAAGCAGTTATGTTAAACCCATACACCTAGTCGGTTTCTGCACGGCATCGTACCAGAAGGCTAAATCACTTGTTGGCAATATTATTTTAGTATGACATAAAAATCATATCATTCTATTATTATAAATGCGAATATGGCGTGGCTTTAGTTGAGGACGTGGAAAGTGACATCCCGAAAAATTAAGGAGTTCCCGCTGGAATAAATAAAAACTTAAACCACGCCGACGAAGTCGTAGACATCAGCTAGAACAGCTACAAATAAATAAAAAAGTTAGTCAGTTAGTTAGTTAATTAGTCGCTAGTTGAAAGTTATCCTCCTCGCTACCACATGAAAAGACACTCAATAAAGCAATCAGATAATTTCAATAGCAACGAAATGATTCAGTATTCAGATCACTAATGCAAACCAACTCGTTGCAAATGGTTCATACCGAAACTGAATGCGCTCATATTGTGGTTTGCCATAGCGTATTGAGCGGGTTTCACACTCGATGCTCCAAACACATAGCTCTTGTTTGTTTAAATGCGCGTGTGTCATAAGATAAGTACCTTTTTGACTTAACGTTACCTGTTGGGAGGCTTCGGCTGTGGCTAGTTACTGTCAAAGACGTGCCGCCAACGCCAACGGTAGGTACGAAGCCGTGTATAAACCGAATAGGGTTATGGGTATAAAATAATTGCTATGCCCCTATCAGGTTAGCCCGCTACCATCTAAGACTGCATCATCACTTACATCAGGTGAGATCGCAGCCAAGGGCTAACTTTTGTAGTGGATAAAAAAAAAACAAATTCCCTAATTGTTGTCATTAATGCTTTTTCATCGTTATCAGCCGGCCAATTGTGTGAATCTTTTCATCTCTATTTTATGTACCACGTAGGACTTTAAAAATTTGCAGTTTTAATTAAAGAAATTCAACTTGGTCATAACTAATTCCATAAAGAAATCTGGTTTGATAAAAGGTCTTTTTTGTCATTGAATCCTGACCATTCATGAAAAATACTATTTGACATTTGAAATAATTGGTTTAAGGGGTTAAGAAGGCCGAATGACCTTGACGAAACGCAGACCAGCGGGACTTTTGCCGACGGTAATGCCGTATAGCGGCCACGCCCGGAACTACGCAAACTAGGCCAAAGACTATAGACTGCAGAGGGAACAAGTGCTATTTTATGGGATAATGCCTATATTTATGTTTGCGCTTAAATATCATAGGTCACAAATACATAAACTTTCTATAATACCTACCTTTAGCTTTACCTTGAGACCTTGCCATGAAATGTTCGATATCGTATCCGATACTAAATATTGTTTGCGCTTGTAGTAGGCACAGATTTAGGTATAGGTACAAGTAATATTTCGTATTGGATCAATGCTAAAATGTAGGTAGTTCAAGTTAGTGTTGCAGAACTATCGATAGTTGACATCAAGCTAAAAGTTTTGAAACGTGCTACCTCCACCGAGGGATGAGTGGGGTACAGGGAGAGGAGATAGAGAATCAGATACTAACTGCTCACAATAAACCCCACTTGCCGGAGCTGCGTAGTTTTTTTGTGAGTTTACTCCTTTAGAATCAATTTTCATATGTATGAGCCTGTGGTATGAAAATTTATGTGCAGTACTACGTCATGCGCAGCTCTCAGCACAGAGTCACTTAAAAAAAAGTCAGCGCCATTTTGAAATTCTTTGTTAAATAACCGATTTCGTTCAAAATTGATATTTACGGCTATCTGGGATCACAAAACAGGAAACTGTTACCAAAATTTAAAAAAGTCGGTGCCATTTTGAAATTCTTTGTTAATTGACCGATTTCGTTCAAAATACGCACTACGAGTAAAATTATGTCTACCCGTTATCTTTCTCTGTCTACCGAAGCTAACATGGTTACTTGTCTCGTTACGTCAAAAGTAGAGATAAAAGTAATATTTCTAATCTGTGGTATTTTTCTCTACGAGCCTTTACATGTCGACTACTTTTTTCTTGTAATATACTGCATTTTGTGCATGTTAGGGTAAATGAAAAATTTGCCGGCAACGACGATATCTCTCTCTCTCGTCGCGAGATAATCTCTTTGTGCGCATCCTAGACCTACTGGGATCACAAAACAGGAAACTGTTACCAAAATTTAACAAAGTTAGCGCCATTTTGAAATTCATGTTGTTATTATGTTTCCATGACTATGTTATTTATTTTGATGAATATAAAATATATGGTAATTAATATATGATGATAGCCACGGAGTTAGAGAATAGGAGTGCAGGTGTCCCCAGCTTGTCATCACGAATTTCGATTCCATATTATGATATTATCGATAAGGTTGTCTGGAAGAGATCGCTGGTTAGCGATAAGACCGCCTTATTGTACCTACATTTTAAGTTTTCACGTTTGTTCTTTTTCTTTTGTGTTTTTTGTGGTGTACAATAAAGAATATACATACATACATACATACATATTATACACGCTGAAATTATAATGCTTGCTTTTCCGCAGTCTCTCAGTTGCAGACAAAATGATTTTGTCTCGGTAGCATAATCGATTTACTAAAACAAAAGTTGTTAGAATTCAAAAATGGCACATTTACATCTGAGAAAGACACACTTACGCATACATTATAATTATTATTAGTATGTATTTTAGTTATTAGTAGCATTAATATTATTAGTAAGTAATTTTGCATTTTAAAAATATTATAATCTATTCCGTCGGGTCGGAGGAAAAAAAATCAAATTAAAGCTTATTAGCTTTAAAAACAATCAAAATTTAAGTAGCGAGTGCAGGTAGGTTGTTCCTCATCAAAATAATCTTGATTTGAATTTTTACAATCACTTGTCACTACAGAACCTTATTTAGTCTTTGCACCTACTTTGCACACTTAAAAAATTAAAAAATCGAAAATTAACTTTAAAAGATTCGCTCCGACACCGACGTGCAGTCCACCTTCGACAATGTCCCGAAACGGACTGCCGAAGGGCTCGCGGGTGTTTACAGGGCGACGGAGCAGCCACGTTCTCATTATTATACTTAAATTTCGGGGGAAAATTACTTTACACGAATGTTATAGGGAGTAAAAATAAAACTCGCCGTTAAAAATATTGTAATTTTTAAGACCTATTTTTGTGTGCAAGAACTAATTAAAAAGCTTGTGCCGTTTTGCAGAACATTTTCAAAGTATGACAAAAGTAGATACTCTTTGGGGATTTTTTCCTGAAAGAGGGTTTGCAAAAGGTAAACATTTTTTACAGTAGAAATGTTTATTAAGCCTATATCTTCCGTTACATATTTTTTCTTTACGGATTCAACTATCAGTTATTAAGACAATTTGACTTAAACATCCTAATACTGAGGCAGTTTGTCATCTCTTAAAGCCTTAAGCTATGTGTACTAATAACCTTGTATCACATTAGAATAGCGGTTTATAATAGTACATACATACAGCCATGCAGCTTAATCGAGTCCAAACTAGGTAAACAACTGCCTAGGTTTAAATCAAACGTGCGTAAGCGGCTTAAAGGCCACAGACTAACGTACGCCCGCACAGATTTATCAGTAGTTAGTATTTCCAAATATAATGGTCAAGCTATAACAACTATGGAGTAACTTTGATGTAGATCGCTCCGTTGGAGCTCCTTGAATCGAAAATTGATTTATATTGAACTTATGATAATGATTTATGTATTTATGATGAGCTCTATGAGTTAACGTTAAGTGATATTTGATAGGGTCTTCTAGTAGTTTATGGTCTGAATTATCTATGAGTGTAATTGTCTTATCCAATTTTTTTTTGTTCCTTTCGCTTCTCGCTTCATCTTATCTTCATCTTATCGCTTATCGCTTCAGTAACGTCAAAACGCAGTTAGGCACCTATACTTTCTTTTATTTTCGGTAAGTAAAGTAAATGAAAAATAGTACTTACTTCAATATAAAAAATTTAATACATCCATATTCATTTTATAAATGCGAAAGTGTAACTATCTGTTTATATATTTGTCTGTCAGTTTGTTTGAAACGCTTTAACGGCCCATGTTTTCACCCGATTTTGATGAAATTCGGTACAGAGTAGAGTATAATATATATAGTAGGTTTCATCTCGGAAAAAGACGTAGGACGGAAAAAAACTGGGACAAAGTCGCGGGCATCATTTAGTTTAAAGTATACTACAACTGATAATAAATAAGAATTCTACTTATAATATCAAAGGAACGAAATGGGGCATGGGGGATTTCCCCGTCAGCATTAAATATGTAAATTGTGAACGGTTATCCGCAATTGGCATCGGACATTAATCAATGTAATCTAATTGCAATGGAGATGGAATAAATTCGTCCGGATAATATTATCTGACCGAGTATGCTTAATTGATGTCCGGATTTAAATGAATTTGCGTTTTTCACCACCCCTTACATATTGTTCCTATATTATTTTTTGGATTTGTGTCACTGGTAAATTTTGCTACCCACTGCCTTGATCATAATAAGTTTATGCGTCAACTGAAACTAGGCCGTAGCAGACCGTCATATACTCGCATAGTCGTGGGTTATTCACGAGAGTTAAGTGCGCTCACGCCGCGCCATTTTTGTAATATTTCATACAAAATGTATATGTCACCGTAAGATTGTAAAAACCGTTCAATGTTCTGAGTGTAAATTTTTTCAAATATTCATTATATTTACGTTTTCTTGTCTGTTTCTTGTAGGTTTAGGTTAGGGTTCGACATAAATAATCAGGTTTCACTGCATCTCCGTGCCGCGTCACTCAAGAAGGCTCAGCTCCATATTATAAACTCATACCAAGAATATTTGCCGCTACGTGCCTCGATGCGGGGTGCATCTGTAGCGGGGCCAGACCATAAGATATTTTCGGATGGATATTTACAGAGAGTTGAATTTTTATACGACTGCCTGAAAAAAGGAGTATATTGTTTTCAGGGTTCATGTATGTTGTATGTATGTGTCCACCATAAATTCTATACGCCTGAACCGATTTTGATAAATGACGTATCGTTAGAATCCCTAGCATATTCCGGGTGACATAGGCTAGTAAAATTTAAAAAAAAATTGATGGGGTGACCATGGTCCCGCATTAAAGACCAAAATTGAAAAAAAAAAAACGAAAATAAGATTAACTATATAATCATCATCTAGAAAATGATGAGTAGATTCCAAAAATATATAACACTATAGTTCAATAAACAGTGATTCACAAAAAATATAATATTTAGCTAGATTAATTTAGATTTTTAACTTCTTAGTTCCTTTTTTGGCAGGGCAGTCGTGTTTTTTAATTTTTTTTAATCTCTTATTTGTTACAGCTATGACACACGAGAGCCTGGAGAGACGGGGCATTGGTCAGACGAGATGTTCAGAGACCGAGCCCGATGGGAGATGTCCTCGGTGCTGCGGGTCCGCGACGTGCAGGCGCGTGACAGGGCGATATACAGGTGCCGCGTCGACTTCCAAGTGTCGCCAACGAGGAATTACCGGATCGCGCTTGATGTTATTGGTGAGCTCAGTTTTATTTACTTCACCATCGTCATACAGGTGCCGCGTCGACTTCCAAGTGTTGCCGACGAGGAATTACCGGATCGCGCTCGATGTTATTGGTGAGCTCAGTTTTATTTACTTCACCATCGTCATACAGGTGCCGCGTCGACTTCCAAGTGTCGCCGACGAGGAATTACCGGATCGCGCTTGATGTTATTGGTGAGCTCAGTTTTATTTACTTCACCATCGTCATACAGGTGCCGCGTCGACTTCCAAGTGTTGCCGACGAGGAATTACCGGATCGCGCTCGATGTTATTGGTGAGCTCAGTTTTATTTACTTCACCATCGTCATACAGGTGCCGCGTCGACTTCCAAGTGTCGCCGACGAGGAATTACCGTATCGCGCTCGATGTTATTGGTGAGCTCAGTTTTATTTACTTGACCATCGTCATACAGGTGCCGCGTCGACTTCCAAGTGTCGCCGACGAGGAATTACCGGGTCGCGCTCGATGTTATTGGTGAGCTCAGTTTTATTTACTTCACCATCGTCATACAGGTGCCGCGTCGACTTCCAAGTGTCGCCGACGAGGAATTACCGGATCGCGCTCGATGTTATTGGTGAGCTCAGTTTTATTTACTTCACCATCGTCATACAGGTGCCGCGTCGACTTCCAAGTGTCGCCGACGAGGAATTACCGTATCGCGCTCGATGTTATTGGTGAGCTCAGTTTTATTTACTTCACCATCGTCATACAGGTGCCGCGTCGACTTCCAATTGTCGCCGACGAGGAATTACCGGATCACGCTCGATGTTATTGGTGAGCTCAGTTTTATTTACTTCACCACCGTCATCTCCATCAGTGGCGTGCATGTCATAGAGGCATCAAAGCGTAGCTTACCTATTTGTAAATAAAAAAGAAACAATAAATACATATTTATTTAGCTTTGCACGGATAACTACAGGGAAAAAGAAAATAAACACAAAAATTAAAAATTATAACTACTTAGTATAAAATAATTACATACTTACAATACTTAGACTTACTAAAATAAAAGATGTACTCGTATTTTAACACCAAAAAATTAATTGCTGTATTAGCTAAAAAGATCTTAGCTTAGCTATTATGACCTGCCAGTAAATAAGTAAGTTGGTTCCTACCCAAAGAAAGCCTATCCTGACTTCAAAACCTGTGCACGCCACTGATCGTCATTTCAGCCTGCGGACGTCGACTGCTAAACATAGGCCTTCCCCAAAGAATGCCACTACACCCGGCCCTTTGGATGATCTTCAAACGTCTTCAATAGGCCTATTACACTGCACTTTTCACCTGTAATAAACCTTCAGTCCTGCTCTAAACTGTCTCCAATCGTGACGAATTGTGAAAGTAACTGATAAAGTCTCTCCATTCTCCAATCGAATTGTCAAAGTGTAATCTGTCAAAGTTAAATGCCACCGGAGTCTAATAACATACTAAGTAATATTATAAATGCGAAAGTGTGTTTATGTGTTGGTTTGTTAGTATGTTGGATTGTCTTTCAATCACGCTGCAACAGAGCAACAATTCAAGGAGATTTTGCATGTATAGTTGACGACCCGGAAAGTGTCATAAGCTGCTTTTTATCCTCGAAAATTAAGGAGTTCGCGCGGGAATAAAAAACATAAACCACGCGGACGAAGTCGCAGGCATCAACCAGTGAACAAAAAATAAAATGTCTCACTGTTTTGGTCATTGTATTTTGTCAGTAGTCTGGTATTGATATCATTCCTACAAACTTAACTCCTACAATGTAAATCATACTTATGAAAATGCATAAAATTGCAAACATAACTCATCCGTAATACTCACTTGACTTAGTTGCTTCCTTGCCAGAACTTCTAATTTAATGTTGAAGCAAATGTTTGTAACTGTGCCAAACTTTTGACTTAAAACGTAAATGGCTTAAAATTCTTGTCTTTATTACTAACAAGTTGACCCGGTCTCGTCCGGGTAGGCTTATCGTATGTAAGTACTATACTTAAAAAGTTAAATCTATATAATTTTAATAATTATAATATTATATTACAATGATCGTGATTGTTTTGCTATTACCCTCTATCTCCAAACTGTACATCAAATCTTGTAGAAATTCACGTGGGACTATTCTGAAAGAAAGAAAAAACAAATTCATAATCAGTTCAAACTTCAAGGAGTTTAGGATTAACATCAACAAAATCTCGACCAAAACCGAAGGAATCCTATTGTTTTTCGGGATATAAAGTATCTGTTGCATAGTGGTTTACGTAGCTGAGAGTCATCCATAATGTCCTCAAAGCTGTGTGAAACTGCCAATCCACAATTAGCAAGCGTGGTGGGCTATTATTAATTTCTCTTATGGGGACACTCCACTCATTAACACGCTACACACTTATAATATAATATATACTTACCTGATATTTAATATACTTATACGTAATAATATTTATAAAACACATACATACATATAGACACACAAAATCTTAATATATATAAATCTCGTGTCACAATGTTTGTCCTCAATGGACTCCTAAACCACTTAACCGATTATAATAAAATTCGCACACCATGTGCAGTTCGATCCAACTTGAGAGATAGGATAGTTTAAATCTCAAATTATAGTCGCAATTTTAATTTATTGCTAATTATTTGTCTGTTATTATTTGACAGTCACAATTATCTGTTATCTCCAAATGATTCTAACAGAATGATGTCGATACCTTTCGACTGGGTTGAGTAAGTAATCAATAGATGGCGCTGCTATGGTAAATCTACGAACGTGTCATATAAGCTACATTTTAACAGCATAATTACCACGTGTTGTTGACGCTATAAAATTAATTAAATTTATTTTGTAGTGAACGAAATACCGTATAATTCAGCTAATTATTTGTCTGTTATTATTTGACAGTCACAATTGTTTACTATAATGTAATATAACAATAACTTTAGCACACAGCAACGCGTGGCCGGGTCAGCTAGTAATTATTAAATTTACTTATTTCTATTCCGCGCGCCGCGCGCTCTCACCGGTGCATGCGTCCGCCTGTCTATACCTATTGAGAAGCCGGCTCGTGTGACATCACGATCACGCCATGCGCGCGCGCCTGGAGGCTTCAGATTTTACTAACTAGTCCTTACCGAACCGCTGTCGCGACGAGAGGTCCGCGCTCGCCTTGTGGCCAAACGCCAGGCGCGTACCTAGATAGTCCTAGCCCTAGTCCTTGTTCTTGTTTAGTCTTTTGTATTTAATTTAATTCTAATCGTGTTTCTTATTGTTTTATTTGTGTGTCTGTACAAACTTATCTCTAATATAATAGTGGTAGTCCTAAAAGGGAGTTTTATTAACTACGCCCGACTCGACGACCACCATACTCTCTCTCTTCGGTCGTTCCTTCATTGCTGAAGATCATAGTCCTGGCTACATCTTATCCTCGAACGGATTATTTGTTTCCACTCGCTTTTGTTGGTAGCCATTCTCACTATATTATAAAATTTTGGACGCGTTCGACTCCCTCAATTGGTCAGACCACCTAGTTGTTGAGCGACCTCTCGCTCTTTTGACCTCAGTGTTGCCCGTGACAATAAGGAGCGGCATTCCGAACCAGTGCTAGATTCATTTGACTATTCATAAGCACTTGTAATAGTCTATTTGATTAAGAAACATTTGAATTTTGAATTTTTTGAATTTTAAGCTTCTCGGGACTGTTATCCCCACGCCGTATGATGTGTCCGAAATATGAGAGCAGCCGTTGGTTTCATTCTGGGAGGAAATTTGTATGTATACAGTCGAGACGACGATGATAATGAGTGGACATAAAGTTCAGTTCAATTTTCTAACAATATTAAAAATACTTAATTTTTTATAGTCTTTCGCAATATGACTTGAGTTTAACCCGTTGTCCTAGGTGAGGCAAACGCGGCAATGCGACGCGATGCGATGCGATGCGACAGTATCAAACAGTAGCTGACCCTTCACGTGGCCCTTGCGTTGTCGCGTAGATACATCTGTCATTTTCTATGTCGTCGTATCGCGTCGCGTCGCATGGCGTCACTTCGGTCGTTACGACAGCAGATAAACACAATCATAACTTTATGATTAAATAAAAAGTCCATTATTATTATTAAATACAAAGACAAATCATCATATTTTGTTGTATGTACTTATTCTTCCTTTACACCCACTGCCAAGGGGTGTAAAAGAAGAATAGGTACATACAACTGGTAGAGATTTCTTATAGAGAATAAGTGCTTCCTTGTTCACCCGTTCTGTTTTTCTACGTATTTTATAAGTATTTGGTACAAAACAAATTAAAAATATATATTATAAAATGGCTATTTTGTTGTTTGGTTCCAAATCCCATCCTGTAATGTTATTGTGAAACTCGAGCTCGTAGAACGTAATTTGTCGACAATATTGAGGTTTTAGAAAATAAAAAATAATCGTGTTACTCCCCGCGCTTAGTTGCTTCTTTGCCAAGAATTTCGACTGTCATTTAAAGCAAAATGTTTGTAACTGTGCCAAAGTTTGTAAAAGCTGAGATTGCATTTTCTTGTTTTGTCTTCAAAGGTTTTATTTTACACTGTTAGCATTCAAAACAAGTATGTTGTCGTTCATGATTATACCTTTCATACTAATATTATAAATGCGAAAGTGTCTTTGGTTTGTTTGTCCTGCTATCACGCCGCACAAAGCAAAGGATCCATGTGATTTTTCGCATGGGTATGGTTGAGGACCTGGAGAATGATATAGGCTACTTTTTATCCCGAATAATTAGGGAGTTCCTGTGAGAATAAAGAAAACTTATTCCACGCGGATGAAGTCGCGGGCATTAGCTAGTTGATTAAAATATTATCAACGTGAAATGTTTTCCCTGGAATAGAAGGATGTAACTTTTCAACAACCCCCTGAATCCTGATCCTCCTGAATTTTCATCCCTCCTGAGCATCCTGAAATGTTGTAACGGAGGTAAATCTGGAGCCAGAAGATAAACTCACTCGATATTGTGCATACGAATTAATTAACCGATTATTAAGATAAAACAATATCATTGATATACAGCTTTAGAACATTTAAAGTGCTTTGAAAAAGCAGATAATGGAAGACCTTTAAACTGAAAATAGAAAGGGTGTCTATCCCATCTCGGTAGCCGACCCCTGAATGCGGCCCTAAATAATCTTTATCCTAAAGAAATCAACACAAAAGTTTTACGATTAATGTTGAGGAAAGCTTCTTTTTTCTTTTGGAAGAAAGCTTTCTTGAAAGAAGTAAAGAAGTAGGTATATTGGACCCCTGATTAATTGTCTTGTATTGTCTTGAAAATATTTAGTTCGCAGTGATTTTGATTAAGTTGTAAATAACAGTCTTTCTCTGTGATAGTTCCTTGCGATTATTGAATCTTCGCTACAGTTTAATCTTCAAAGTAATCCATGGAACTTATAATCCATACTTTCATACTTATAAAATAAATGTGAAAGTATGTCCGTCTGTCCGTCTTTTTGTCTGTCTGTCTGTCTGCTAAGCTTTCTAGGCTAGGCCCATCTGTTCAAGCGATTTTGATGAAATTTGACACAGATAGATTAAAGTCTGGAATCACACTTAAGCTACCTTTTATCTCAGAAGATATTTAGAGTTTAGTAAACAAATACCCGCTAATATAAATTTTTCAAAATTCTAAAAAAAAATTGGTACTATTCTCATCTCGATCCTCCCAAAATCCTCGGCGCTATGGCCAATATTAAAAAAAAATAAAACACGACTGCCCTGCCAAACAATAAACTAAAAAGTTAAAAATCTAAAATAATCTAGTTAAATTGAATCTTATTCACATTTTTATTAAATGATATGTTTTTGTGAATCAATTTTACTAGCCTATGTCACCCGGAATAAGCTAGGGATTCCAACGACACTCATTTTATCAAAATCGGTTCAGGCGTCTAGAAGTTATGGTGGAATATACAAACTCACATACATACATACATACATACATACATGCATACATACATACATACATACATACATACATACATACATACATACATACATACATACATACATACATACATACATACATACATACATACATACATACATACATACATACATACATACATACATACATACATACATACATACATACATACATACATAAATGAACCCTGATAACAATTTTCAATGGTAAAAACTTTATTCCACGTGGACGAAGTCGCGGCCATCCTCGAGTAAATAATAATTACCAATACTTAGCTAAATAGATACAACCTGGCAAAACTACTTTGCCGAGAGATTTGTGATTTCGATCTAAGATTCAAATAGATGATAGAGGGTGATTGCGGGAAAACTTAGTAGTCCGCTGTTTATGTACTTACCCAGTACTTAATTACTTACCTAACTCAATGATACTTAACCTATTATATACATACGGACTTCATGGATCATACAATGATTGTTGGTTTAGCCTTCAATTGCGCTGCCTCAGCCTATGGATAGTAACTTTTTTTTTCCCTAATAGGTACCTGTTACTACTTATATATTAATTACTAGTTTTTCGCTCTGTGCGTGAGCTGCTAAAGCAGCTCACGGGTTGTGATAAAAAAAAAAAAAATTCGCTGATTTTTTAAAACTTTGGTATCAGTTTCCTGTTTTATAATCCC
Source organism: Erebia palarica (assembly GCA_964035005.1). NCBI lineage: Eukaryota > Metazoa > Arthropoda > Insecta > Lepidoptera > Nymphalidae > Erebia > Erebia palarica. The sequence goes on from OZ035989.1 coordinate 20,503,927, forward strand.
AGAGAACCTCAGATATCGATTTTAACAAAATCGGTCAATTAACAAAGAATTACAAAATGGCGCAGATTTTTCTAAAATTTCATATCAGTTTCCTGTATTGTATTCCCAGGGAGTCCTAAATATCAATTTTGAACTAAATTGGTCAATTCCCAAATAATTTCAAAATGGCGCAGATTTTTTACAACTTTGGTACCAGTGTCCTATTTTGTAACCCCAGAGAGCCCTTAATATCGATTTTGAGCGAAATTGGTCACTTAACAAAGAATTTCAAAATAACACTGATTTTTAAAACTTTGGTATCAGCTTCCTGTTTTGTAATCCCAGGAAGCCCTAAATATTGATTTTGAGCGAAATCGCTACAATAACAAAGAATTTAAAAATGGCGCTGATTTTTTACAATTTTGGTATCAGTTTCCTGTTTTGAAATCCCAGGGAGTCCTAAACATCGATTATAAATGAAATCGGTGAATTAACAAAGAATTTCAAAATGGCGTTGGTTTTTTAAAATTTTGGTACCAATTTTCTATTTTGTAATCCCAGGGAGCCCTAAATATCGATTTTAAACGAAATCAATCAATAAACAAAGAATTTCAAAATGGCGCTGAATTTTTTAAATTTTGGTACCAGTTTCCTGTTTTGCAATCCCATGGAGTCCTAAATATCGATTTTGAAGAAAATCGGTCAATTAACAAAGAATTTCAAAATGGCGCTGATGTTTTAAAACTTTGGTATCAGTTTCCTATTTTTTAATCCCAGGGATCCTCAGATATCGATTTTGAACTAAATCTGTAAATTAACAAAGAATTTCAAAATGGCGCTGATTTTGTAAAATTTTGGTACCAGTTTCCTGTCTTGTATTCCCATGGAGTACTAAATATCGTTTTTGAACGAAATCGGTCAATTAACAAAGAATTTCAAATGGGGCCTTTTTTGTTTAAATTTTGGTACCAGTTTCCTGTTTTGTAATCCCAAGAAGTTCTAAATATCGATTTCGAACCAAATCGGTCAATTAACAAAGAATTTCAAAATGGCGCTGGTTTTTTTTATTTTGGTAACAGTTTCCTGTCTTGTATTCCCAGGGAGCCCTTAATATCGATTTTGAACGAAATCGGTCAATTAAAAAATAATTCCAAAATGGCGCTGGTTTTTTAAATTTTGGTAACTGTTTCCTGTTTTGTAATCTCAAGAAGTGATAATTATCGATTTTGAACGAAATCGATCAATTAATAAAGAATTTCAAAATGGCGCTGCTTTTTTAAAATTTTGGTACCAGTTTCCTGTTTTGTAATCCCAGCGAGTCCTAAATATCGATTTTGAACGAAATCGGTCAATTCACAAAGTATTTCAAAATGGCGTCGATTTTTTAAATTCTGGTACCAGTTTCCTGTTTTGTGATCCCAGGGAGTCCTAAATATCGATTTTGAACAAAATCGGTCAAATAACACAGAATTTCAAAATGGCGCTAATTTTTTAAAATTTTGGTAACAGTTCCCTGTTTTGTGATCCAAGGGATCGTCGGATATCGATTTTGAACGAAATCAGTTCTTTAGCAAAGAATTTCAAAATGGCGCTGATTTTTTAAAATTTTGATACCAGTTTCCTGTTTTGTAATCCCAGGAAGTCCTAAATATCGATTTTGAACCAAATCGGTCAGTTAACAAAGAATTTCAAAATGGCGCTGATTTTTACAACTTTGGTACCACTTTCCTGTTTTGTAACCCCAGGAAGCCCTAAATATCGATTTTGAACCAAATCGGTCAGTTAACAAAGAATTTCAAAATGGCGCTGATTTTTTAAAATTTTGGTACCAGTATCCTATTTGGTAATCCCAGGGAGCCCTAAATATCGATTTTGAACGAAATCGGTCAATAATTAAAGAATTTCCGAATGGCGCTGATTTTTAAAAACTTTGTTATCAGCTTCCGGTTTCGTAATCCCAGGGAGCCCCGTCGTGGGTAAAACGGAACCGTATCAAAATTGTAGTCAATTCAATATTCGCCACATAATTTGGTTTGAAAAAAAATATTCCGCCATCTTGAATTTTTTTTTCATTTTGCTAAATAGACATCCTCGTCCTGATCATCTCTTGCCAAGAAACCACACTTCCGTCTCTTATAAATAAATAAATTCCAGTGTTGCCAGACCTCGGCGACGAAAATACCCAAATGTCATTCGTACAAGTGAGACACGTGGTTGCTCGTACTCGAATTTTGCAAAAAATACGTATTTAGATTTTTTAATTTTTGGGGTGAATCATGAAATTTTCCCGAGAAATGGGGTATTTTTTTTTGCCCAATCCATACCTCGAGTCTAATACACACAATCTCCCCGTAGAAGTCGAAATGCTCCGACGTTTCCAACTGCGAGAAAGGACTTGACCGGTGGAACTATGGCCGCTTGCCTAGTTGTCAAAAATCAATGTTCAGCAATGATTTCTTTATTATTGTAATTGTAATATTTCACTGTTTTCAGATAAAAAAGTTTCAGGAGTCTGAAGGCTCGGAAAACTGCGAAAATGAACAAAAAAGTTTCACCAAAAGATTGCTTTCCCACACTAGATGGCGCTAATTATTGTGTTGAGCGAGTCTAAAAAAATATTTTCCAGTATTATTTCTTTATTATTGTAATTGTTATATTTTATAGTTTTCAGATAAAAAGTTTCAAGAGTCTGAAGGCTCTGAAAACTGAGAAAATAAATAAAAAAAGTTTCACCAAAAACTGCTTTCCCACACTAGATGGCGCTATGTATTGTGGTGGGTCTAGAAAATATTTTTAAGTATTGCTCACTACATTTGTTAACAAGTTCAACTATTCGACCACAGATGGCAGCATATGCAATGTGAAAGGGCGTTCCAGTTCAACTATTCGACCATAGATGGCGGCATATGCAATGTGAAAGGGCGTTCCTTTAAACGCAGTATTTCAAAATGCTTTGTTCGATCTATTAGTTTGAGACTTGTCAAAAAATAAAAATAATTATAAACAAAACATACATTTCCTTTTCATTACTATTTAATTGATCAAAAATAAATCATTAATAATATAATGACTTAGGTACTTAAATGGTATTCATGTAGGGTTACAAGATTATATTAATAGGCATGGATATAATGGAACGTCAAAATGGAGTAGTGCTTAAAGAGGAAAGCGGACGCTCAAGATTTAAACAATAAACGTACTGTTTTTTTTTTCATTTGAACCCTGACCTTATTTGGAATAATAAATCCATAATAATTTCGTTTTGAATTTTTAAACCTTACTGTAAAAACGGAAATCCTGTGCATTGTCCCGAATCGGAGGGCAATTACTGGTCATGTCCTTTGAATTTTAAAATTGCGTTTTTTCGTAACTAAAACCGAACGGCCGCCGTGACAGCCGCCATCTTGAATTTTTAAAAACCACCCCCATTCTATCAAAATACAGGATAATTGTAGGCGGAAATAGAAAAAAAAATTATGCCCGACCACGCCGTTTCGGATCTGTGGCGCAGCGGTTCGGGTCTAAAAATCAAAATTTGAAAACACTACAGCTTAGCCGCCCTCTTGTTTTTCCAATATTTTCCCGTTTTTCTACTAATCGTTTCCTAATTTCTTCAATAATTGCGAGTTGTAACGAAATCGGTTGGAAAACAAAAGAGTTGCAAGAATCATATCCGCCGCCATCTTGTTTTTCCGAAATGTCATAATTTTTCCCTACTCCCATGTCGCACCAGAACAGATCTCCCATACACCTTTGTATCATTTTCTGTTTCTTTCTAGGAGAACAATTTGGTCAATTACTAAACACTACTACAACACTTGTAGTCTCTTCAATATTCGCCATATAAATTGGTATGAAAAAAAATATTCCGCCATCTTGAAATTTTTTTCATTTCGCTAAATAGACCTCCTCGTCCTGATGATCTCTTGCCAAGAAACGACACTTCCATCTCTCATACTCTCCGAGAAATACGCTCACGAAATTTGTATGACAGCCAACTTGAATCCACCATTTTGAATTTTTTTTTTACTTATTGCCAATTGGATGAGGTTTCGAGTGACATTTGTTCGAGCACCCCCCACCTATCTTCAATACCCTGGCCGTGCTCTTTACCCGTCTCCGAAATCTTCAATCATCAGCTGTCTACATATTTTTCTTCAAGTTATATTTTCTGACTTCCATACGAAGCCAGCAGTGAAAAAAAATTTTTCATACAAAATTTTACAGGAGGAAGTTTTTAGGGAAAATCTCGAAAACTACACCGAATGTGGCAACACTGTTTTGATTTCTCGATACTGCCCGTCGAGTTACACAATCGATCCATACATGTCAACTTTCCCAAATGTTGCCAACCGCCTCTAAGACGTGATCGAAATTTTCAAAAACACAAAAAGAATACAAAATGGCCGCCACCTCGTTTCACAGAATCATTTGACATAGTTTTATAATTTTCCTGTGAACTACAGGATACACCGCTCCTGATGACGTTTCAATTTTTCATCTCGCTACCCCAGCCGAAATGATAGCCCTTGAAAAAAGACCATGTCGAAAATCACTTTTTCTTTGATAAATACCAGTGTTGCCAGACCTCGGCGACGAAATTACCCAAATGTCATTTGTACAAGTGGGACACGTGGTTGCTCGTCCTCGAATTTTGCAAAAAATACGTATTTCGATTTTTCTAATTTTTGGGGTAAATCTTGAAATTTTCCCGAGAAATGGGGTAATTTTTTTCCTCAATCCATACCTCGAGTCTGTACACACAATTTCCCCGTTAAAGTCGTAACGTTCCGACGTTGCCAACTGCGAGAAAGTTGAATTTTAAAATTGCATTTTTTCGTAATTCAGACCGACCGGCCGCCGTGACAGCCGCCATCTTGTTTTTCCGAAATTTCATAATTTTTCCCTACTCCCATCCCGCACCCGAACACATCTCCCTAACATAATTGTATCGTTTTCTGTCTCTTTCTAGGAGAACAATTCTGTCAATTGCTACACTACTACACTTGTAGTCTCTTCAATGTTCGCTATATAATTTGGTATGAAAAAAAATATTCCGCCATCTTGATTTTTTTTTCATTTCGCTAAATAGACCTCCTCGTACAGATCATATCTTGCCAAGAAACCACACTTCCATCTCTCATACTCTTCGAGATAGACACTAACGAAATTTGTATGGCAGCCATCTTGAATTCACCATTTTTGAGTTTTTTTTAAAATCACTGCCAATTGGACGAGGTTTCGAATGACATTTGTTTGAGCACCCCCCGCCTATCTTCAATACCTTGGCCGTGCTCTTCACCCGTCTCCGAAATCCTCAATCATCAGGTGTCTCCACATTTTTTTTCAAGTTATATTTTCTGACTTCCATACGAAGCCAGCAGTGAAAAAAAATTTTTTCATACAAAATTTTACAGGAGGAAGTTTTTAGGGAAAATCTCGAAAACTTCCCCGAATGTGGCAACACTGTTTTGATTTCTCGATACTGCATGTCGAGTTACACAATCGATCCATACATGTCAACTTTCCCAAATGTTGCCAACCGCCTCTAAGACGTGATCGAAATTTTCAAAAACATATAAGGAATACAAAATGGCCGCCACCTCGTTTCACAGAATCATTTGACATAGTTTTATAATTTTCCCGTGAACTACAGGATACACCACTCCTGATGACGTTTCAATCTTTCATCTCGCTCGCACCCAGCCGACATGATAGCCCCTGAAAAAAGACCATGTCGAAAATCACTTTTTCTTTGATAAATTCCAGTGTTGCCAGACCTCGGCGACGAAATTACCCAAATGTCATTCGTACAAGTGGGACACGTGGTTGCTCGTACTCGAATTTTTAAAAAAGTTCGTATTTTGATTTTTTTATTTTTGGGGTAAATCATGAAATTTTCCCTTGAAATGGGGTAATTTTTTATCCCCAATCCATACTTCGAGTCTGTACACACAATCTCCCCGTGGATGTCGAAACGCTCTGACGTTGCCAACTGCGAGAAATTTAAATTTTAAAATTGCGTTTTTTCGTAACTCGAGCCGAACGGCCGCCGTGACAGCCGCCATCTTGAATTTTTTAAAACCACCGCCATTCTGTCAAAATACAGGATAATTGTAGGCGGAAATAGGAAAAAAAATTATGCTCGACCACGCCGTTTCGTATCTGTGGCGCCGCGGTTCGAGGTCGAAAAATCAAAAATTTTAAAACACTACAGCTCGGCCGCCATCTTGTTTTTCCGATTTTTTCCACTTTTTCTATAGATCGTTTCCTAATTTCTTCAATCACTGCGAGTTGTAACGAAATCGGTTGGAAAACAAAAGAGTTACGAAAAGCACGTAGGCCGCCATCTTGTTTTTTCGAAATGTCATAATTTTTCCCTACTCGAATCCCGCACTCGAACACATCTCCCATACATCATTGTATCATTTTCTGTCTCTTTCTAGGAGAACAATTATGTCAATGAGTCAGTGAGTCAGTGAGTGGTAATTGAGCTATATATAGTATAACTAGTGTTTCGCCCTGTGCGCGAGCTGCTAAAGCAGCTCGCGGAATGTGGTGAGACGTATATATTATAGTACAGACTTGACTTTATTGTATTAAACCGAATTAGAACCGAACCGAATCGTTATTGTAGTAACTTGACTATATTGTATTTTTTTAGCGTATTTAATAAAATTGTGCAAGTTTTATATTTTTTTTTCCGGTTATATAATTACTTATAGAATAGTTTTTAAAAAAATGCATGCATATATCTCATTCTGTTTTAGGGAAGGTATAGGATTTATACTTTCAGCACCTAAAAGGTTTATTGCAAATGTTATGAATTTTCACCAGTTTTACGGACGTTTGTGGTGCATCTTGAACTATACGCGACGGTCTGTGAGGAAATTAATCGGTAACGCAGACTGACCAATCTGTAGTGGAAACTATGATCATCTTATTGTTGAGTCTGTTTATATACAATTAATATTTATGCTTTTTGCGTTAGTAATAAAATTATAATACAACTCATCTTTGTATCTATTTTTAAGAACATATTTATGTTTTGTGTAAAACATTCAAGAGCATATCAAGTACTTAACACACATATTAAATTTGTAGTATGATTTTATGTGCTCTTTTAATACATTTTTTTTTCATATAAATGAAATAAACAAAAGGATATTTATTAATATTTATATATTTTTATTACATGAAGTACCTAAATGTTTTGTTATTTGTCCCATACAAATTATGAAGATGTTATATATTTAGACATTAACTTTGATTAAATACAAAGATGAGTTAAATTTTATAATATTGGTGCCAGTACCTCGTTAGTAAGGGCGTATACACGTAGACAGTGGCAACCAACGCCGGTAAGCCAGCGCTTACCGGCGTGGCGCTGGTCTACGCAGCTTGTTAGCGCTGGTCTGCGCAGGTTGGCACAGATTGTCAGTTGCGAGTTTCTATACTTTGTGACAAACCAGCGCCTATAAGCGCTAAACGCGAATGACAAGTTTTAACCTACGTCGACCAGCGCTGATTACTTGTGCTGGTAGCCAGCTTTTTACATGTATACGCCCTAACAGCAGGGAGCACCACGGGCAGGTGAGGTTGGCAAATGACGATCAGAGCAGTCAACAATTAATGAATTGGCTGTAGATACTGACTAATCCGAGCGTCTTTTACTCCCCATCTAACTACATCTACACAAACTAAGTAAGCCAAATGCCAAAATAACTAATAAAAGCATTACTTAAATACGGTCAATATTACTAAAGTGTACCTATGAAGTGTACCTATGAAGTGTACCTATGACGAGGATGTGGAGAGTTTATGAGATAGTAAAAGAAAAAAAATGTCAGTTTGTCAGTTAGTTAAATTGTCTATACCTACAAAATATTACTAAGTAAATTAACAAATTCTATTTACAAGTTAAATAAAACATACTTAATATACATATAAAATAGTCAAACGTCTGTCTGTGAGTAAAAAGTAAGTATTTATGAAAAGAACAGCACAGCAAATAATAAATGTTATAATTTACAAAAATAATTATAAATAAATTATGAAACATACATACAAAACATTAAATGTCTGTTTGTTTTTACTAATAAAAATAATAACTAAATTAACGAAAACTATTTAAATACGATTTACTAAAATAATATTGGTTAACACAAAGATTAACGAATATTGCTATTCCCATATCCAACATGAGCTATGATAAATCTCAGTACTGTCCTCCCCATATTGTTCATCATTTACATACAAATCACAAATACACAAACAAAATAATTTACTTCAGTAATTGACTCAAATCTTTAATTTCATTTCAATGAATAGTAACACAGTGCATGTGTGTAAATGCAAACTATAAACTAACTACTTATGCAAAATATAAAATATAAAAACACGCAATATAGTTGCTATTTCAACATGATTTTGATTTTATAATTAAAAAAATATATAGTATAACCATGATTATTGATTTGCCATCTGACGAGGTGAACAATTTTCAGAAAGCTGCGTGTATTTACAATAACGGCGGATAAACTACATTATTTGCGAGCGGGTTGCCGTTTATAACGCGTTCTTTATTTACAAGCATTTTGATATTTTGTCGATGTTGAACGCGGCTTAGAGCGACGTAAAGTTGGCCGTGACTGAAAACATCGGAACGCAAGTCTACCCCAACACGACATATTGTTTGACCCTGAGATTTATGAATAGTCATGGCGTAACAAACCTGTAATGGAAATTGACGGCGGCACATTTCGATAGGACTACCTGGCTCTATGGGCGCTTTAAAAATAATTCTCGGTATCAAATAATCATCGGAAAGTCCTGGCTTGCGAACTGTTATTAGACGAGGAGACGTATTTACGACAATGACTTTGGTCCCGTTTACTAATTTATCGGAAAAATTTAAATTTCGCATAATCATGCACACACATCCTACTTTTAAAGTTAAATCATGTTCCGGTATTCCTTTTGGCTGCATTCGGTTTAAAGCGTCGACACCTAGAAAGATCTGGTCCGCGTTGTCACTTACTACTTCGTCTATAGAGTAAAAATGCAAAGGGTCCTCAGGTAAAAGTTCTAATATTTTAGCATTAATTTCGAATACGCTTGCATTATGAGTTGATAATATAGCCCTATGAACGCAAATATCAGGTTCATTTAATACGACATTTGGATAGACAAAATCAATCAAATCATCTAATTCACAAACAAATGAAATCATTGAGAGATTTACTAAATTTTGAACAGTTCCGTTTGTATGCAAAGTTACAGAAGTTAATTGATTAGATCCCAATTTTAGTAAAAATTCGGAAAATTCGGGATCATCTCTACATCTTTGTGATGTTACCAAAGAGAATGTTTTTAATTTTTGCCAAATAGGTGAAGATTTGACGGACGCATTGAAAACGTCTGAATTATGTTTTGCGTAAACTACTACTGGTGGAATTTGGCGGTAATCGCCAGCAAAAATAATAATTTTTCCACCAAAAATTTTGTCGTTTTTCATTAAATCGCGTAAAGATCTCTCTAATAAGTGAATGAGCCATTTATGAGCCATCGGAGCTTCGTCGAAAATTACTACACGTGCATTATATATGAGTTCTGCTCTTTGTGAACCGTTTGTTATGTTCCAATACCCGAGATCGTCTACAAGATTTAGCGGAAACCGGAACATGCTATGTGCGGTTGTACCATTTTCATGGTTTTGCGCGGCGATACCCGACGAAGCGGTGCATAAAACGATACCATTTAAATTACCTCTAACGTGTGCAGTAATAACGTTTAAAATTAAGGTTTTACCGGTGCCGCCGGGGCCATCAATGAAAATTGCGCTATTTTGAGATTCTCGAAAACTTTGATTAGTTACCAGTTTGTGTACATATTCGAATATTTCATTTTGCTCCGGTGATAATTTAGGTAACCAATCATTTACGAAGTCTCTTAAAGTATTCCTGTTATATTCTGTTTGTTCGCGCCCTAACTCGGTTGTTTCATCGACGACGTCTGGCAAACCCTGCTCGATTAAACATGTACCGTGTCTTCTCAAAAGGCGGTCGATTATTACAAGACATGAATGATACGCGCGATCAATATTGTCGGGTTGACGATGGATGAAATCTTCACTGATTTGATCGCGGAATTTTGTCCAGAGAGACGCGACTGGAATACCGTTCACGGCCAAAAGAACGAAAAAGTTACGCAGACGCGGTCCAGTGAAAAAAGCACAAGCCTCAGTCATAGCTTTTTCGTACTCAGCTTCATCGTTCGCGAGACCGATCGTTTTGGCAGCTTCCTGGAACGTCATGCAATCTGGACCGCCCAAATTTAAAAGGTCTCTGTAACTACGACAGGGATGTGAAGCTAATAAAAGACGCAAATAAAATTGTTCACCTCTGTTTGGCGCAACGAAAAATAATCGCGCTACGAGTTCGCCCCGCTGTCGCTGGGTTACGAACCGGTTATTCGAAGTTTGTAAAATTTCCACGTTTTTAATTTGGGGACGTGTGGCGTGAACAATATATTTTTCGAAAAAATCTTGATATGTTAATTCGTCAAAATTTGTCCCAGCAGGTCGATTAAAATAAGTGATTAAATCTGAGGATGTTCGATTTGCAGCTTCCGTTTCAGTGCCGGGTTTAAAATATACATATTGCTGCCCTTCCAGGTGAACAGCGAGTTGTTTAATGTTAGGTTCGCGGCAAACTAAATCGAATTCTAAGATACGCCACGTCGCTTCGCAGGAACCTAAATATCTTTTAGTTACGTAATTTTCAATTTCGTCATTATGGTTTTCTTCTAGAACAACTGCTACGCGAGAATGATCAGCGCCTTTTGTAATATATTTAAATAGGTATTTTACAACGGCAGTAGCTGTGGACACTTCGACATTAATATGACAGTCGTACTTAAGGAGTAAAGCGGCGTTGTATGGAACTACCCAACGATCATTGATTTTAATTTTTCTACCTCTATATGTTATTTCAGCTTCGTTTTGACTACTACGTTTTAAATTGACGAAGCCTCTATCATCACAGAAGGTAGTGTCAGTTTCGCGTTTCGGAAAAAACTTTGTGCATTTTTTATTTTCATGATCCCAACAAGGAAGATCAGTTCTATTAGAAAGGCCACAAGGACCGTGGATCATGTGATCGAGTACAGCTTTGCGCAACCTCCCTTGAGCTTCAGACGGATTAGGTATATCAGCCCTAACAAATTTGTCAATATCGGTATTATGTACCGGGCCTCCGCCTTCCACTCGAAAACAAATATGTGCATGAGGTAAGCCTCTTTTTTGAAACTCAATTACGTACATAAGATAAATAAAATTTCCAAACCATTTTCCGGAACGGATATCTTTAATTAGTTGTGATAATTTTAAATTAAAAACTCTGGCACAAATTAGTGGATTAGCTTTTTGTCCTGAAGGGACCGACTGTTTAATTTCAACCCAATTTGGGTTACAAGTAACTGTAATAAAATAGGAAGGTTGTCCTAATCTATTTACTAAAGCTATAGAATCCAGATACTTTAATTTCATGTACCTGGGGCTCCCGGTAAAACTATACGGTAGATATATTTTTCCAGGGACAATACCGCCTTCGCCTTGAATAGTCTCGTCATTATTTAACGCTTCAATTTCATGAAGAGGCGCTGACCTTATAGCAGACTCGGAATTTTTAGCTTGCATGTTGTTAATATAGCGTAATCGTTCATCAGAAATCCTATTAAACATATCTATAATCCACTCCTCTGAGAGACGATTAAATTCCGAAAATCGCGATTCTGATAGTAGTAAGCACCTAATGTACTTTAATTGTGTCAGCTTACTGCCTTTATTGTCTAATTTATTTGGGTACCAACCGGGGTTACCATGTGGATACAGTAAAGGATATTGAAAACTTTCATAACACGGATGTAAAATATCAACTGTGTGGGGGCTACGGTGGCCTTCTTTCCAAATAGCGATACAATGAGGAGCGAATTGTTCTACTTCTGTTCTAATAATGGCGGCCACTTCCCTGCCTAACGGCAAATCTCCTAAAATATTTCCATGCGAGCAGCGTGACGTTTGTTCAAAAACAATGTGAGCATTTTCGGAAGTTTCGCGATTTAACCGTTTGAAACATTCAATGTATGGATTTACATTATGCATAAAATTTGTTATTGAACGAATTACTTGCATATCTAGATTTAGATTTTGGGCTTCTCGTTCGCGAGTTTCATTGCTGTCGTGCACGTACATTCCGATAGGATTAGCACTATCTGAATATCCTAAATCAAAGACTCTGTGATAAACGCGACCTTGAATTTTTAAAAATGTTATTCCAGTGTTTGGTTGCTGGTATCCGTGAGAAACGCCTAACGCAGAGAAAGCGAATAAATTATTGTAAGCGCGCGGTCTATTTAAAAATGACGTGTGGCTATAAAATTCCTCGGTAAGGGATTCTAAATTTTGGACATTGTAGGCGCCTTGCCCGCAGCACCATTTTGTGCGAGTTTTCTCTTCAAAAAAGAGTCGAGTTTGACATATTGAACACACGTGTATATCAGGACTTAACAGTGATGATTTTTTCAACGAAAACAATTTAATTATATTAAGTTCTTCATCGCGTTTTTGGGCAATTAAATTTGATCCTCGCAATTCAGGCTCGACGTTTCTGTTTGTAGTATTATACCGTTGAACGGAAGCTGTATTTATTTTCGGATGATTTATAGAGTAGTTTTTTACAGCTTTTCGATTTATTTCCGGGTTTTTAGCTGTATACTTTTTTACCGCTTTTTGATGTATTTCCGGTTTTTTAGCTGTATACGTTTTTACCGCTTTATGGTGTATTTCTGGTTTTTTAGCTGTATACGTTTTTACCGCTTTTTGATTTATTTCCGGGTTTTTAGCTGTATAAGTTTTTACTGCGTCCCTATTCACTGCTGGGTTATTTTTATTATATTTTTTTGATGCATCTAAATGCGCATTTTGTTTTGTTGGTTTACGTCCCCGTTGTTGTTTTTTAGGCCGACCGACTTGTTTTTTGCAAACAGCACTATCAATTTTGTTTACGATAACAACTGGGTTCATATTTAATTTTGCATCGTTTGATTTATCAATTAAAACTTTTTTCGCGGGTACCTTTTTAACGTTTGACGTTTTTCGTTTTAGAGGCCTGACTATTTTGGAAATTTGTGGTGCATTGATTGTACGCGTGTCTAATCTTTCCAGAACTACGACTGGTTTTAAAATAGTGAATTTTGGATCTATGGGCAACGACTGTAATTGTATGTTTGTAGGTAAATTCTCATTAAAATCGGATAGATTTTCAATTCGGATTTTATTAATCTGATATTGATCGTTTGAATGTGTGTAACTTTTTATAATTAATGTAGCTAATGCTTCTACATTTTCTGAACAAAAAAGTCGTGCGACGTTCAAATTTTCGACGTTGTTTCTTTTGTTCGTTTCGTCTACTCCGTGACTATTAAACAAGTAGTACTTGCCGTTGTGACGCCAAAACGACATTGTTTTTAGTTGGCCTGTAAATAAATAGTTGTCTGTAGCGTCAACATGAGTTTCGTTAAAAATTTCACGATTTAAAAGGTTTTTTAACGCAAGTATTGAATTTTTCACGTTAAAATTATCTCCATTTTCTGGAAATACACCATTTGTAACCCAGTTGTTGGTTATGTGAGCCAAAAAATTGCCGACGCGGATATCAGAAGGCAATTCTGAATCAGGATCTAAGTAATTATTCCGAAATCTATTAGAATTCTTTAAGTCGTTTATAATGCGCACGTACAATTCATCTCCGCAAGATAAAAGTGAATCAATTTCACGGGGGGTAAAATCGAGTCTCCTTTTGAGACTTGAATAGATGGACGCGTATGCTGAGATAGCAACACATTGCGCGTTAACCATTGCGCCAGTTGATGCATCATAACGCAATTGTCCCTGATGCATCGAACCTATAAATAAAAATAAATGTTATGCTGCATGCAATTACTATAAAGGTGTGTTGCGTGAATAGTAATAATTTTAATATTTTAATAATGATAGAAAATCACGTGTTTTGAAATTTTCATTTGAAATGCGATAGTTAAGTCTACCAAATAGCTCGCTTTTTATGAGATACGTACTAAAACTGAATGAAGGTTGTCAATAGATTTGTTAAATAAATCACTTGAAACTTTGTGACCATTTCGTATAGGGGTTTATCGCTTTAAATATAAAGTGTGTGGATCATGGAGGCCATCATAATAAATAAACAGTTATTATTCTTTTGTTTACTGGATAAATAAAACTAAAAAATGATTAAGTAACACTTTGTTTTATAATGTAGCTTATAAAACGCTGATTATTTAAAATGTTGGTACCAGTTTCCTGTTTTATAGTCCCAGGGAGCCTTAAATATAGATTTTGAACGAAATCGGTCAATTAATAAAGAATTTCCAAATGGTGCTAATTTTTTACTTCTTTCGTATCAGTTTCCTGTTTTGAAATCCCAGGGAGGCCTAAATATCGATTTTGAACGAAATCGGTCAATTAACAAAGAATTTCAAAATGGCGCTGGATTTTTAAAATTTTGGTAACAGTTTCCTGTTTTGTAACCCCAGGGAGTCCTAAATATCAATTTTGAACGAAATCGGTCAATTAATAAAGAATTTCAAAATGGCACAGATTTTTTTAAATTTTGGTATCAGTGTCATAGAACCAAATCTCTATTGGCCCAGTACTTATTCAGAAAAATGATAACATATTTAAAAAGAAAAACCACAATTGCAGCGCAGCGTGATGGTCCATGGTTCCAAAATATATCTATGAACCTTCTCAGAAGTTATATATATCTAAATGCAAAAAACCGCATTATAATCGGTTTAAGATTTTTCAAAGAAAATGGTAACAAAAAGTGGACACACAAACATACAAGCAAACACACAACCTCTTAGGGCAATCACATATACCGTCTCCGTTCCGTCGTGGGTAAAAAAACCGCGTCTAAATTTGCCCAGTACTTTTTAGAAAAATGGTAACATTAAAAAATTTATAAACCACGAAAGGTTCCGTATCATTATCTTTACAACATTATACATGGAGCTCCTCCTGAAAATTTTGTTTTATTTTAATTTAATTACTTATTTTAAATTTAATTAAAGTAAATACACAACTAAATTTTCTGTGAATATTTCAAGCATTTACCTGTTTCCGTTATTAATATCGAGCAAACAAAATAACGTTTGTTATATGGAAACTCTGTTTAAATATTTATTTTATTCTGTTTTTAGTATTACTTGTTATAGTATTTTCTGTATCAACAGAAATAAATCATCTGTGAAAATTTCAACTATCTAGCTATCACGGTTCATGAGATACAGCCTGGTGACAGACAGAGAGGACTTAGTAATAGGGTTCCATTTTTACCCTTTGGGGACGAAATCCTAAAAACGATGACTTCAGTGCAGCTTGGTGGACTATGACCCTTAGACCCTATGACATAATATCTAAGATTCTTATCAGAAGTTATAGTATAGTAATAATAATGTAAAAACCCGCATTACAATTGGTCTAGTAATTTTCCAGGAAAATGGTAACAAAAAAGTGCACAATCAAACAAACAAACGCACAACCTCTTAAAGCAAACTTATATACTGTCTCTGTTCCATCATGACTAATAAATGTTATGATGCATGCAATTATTACAAATACAAAGGTATATTGCATAAATAGTGATAATTTTAACATTATTTATAATAGTAAACCACATGTTTTGAAATTTTGCTGTAATTTTGCCTTATTGCAGAGTTAATTATTATTTATAAAATTTAAGTTTTACTTAAACACTTCTAAACGGTCTTGGAAGGAACAAGGCTGCAAAAAATATCTAATTTTATATTAGCTATACCTAAAGAATCTTTCATTATTATCAAACATTAAATTTTTAGAATAGTAATAAGGAAATTTACCTTTAACAATGGCCTTAATAGGCGTAGCTGCACTTACGGATTGGGTCATTTTTTGACAGATGAACGAATTCTAAAAAAAAAGAATAATAGAAAGTTATAAAAGAGATTATTATTATTAATCATTAAACTTCTTTATTGCATATAAAGGACAATATTACCAAAACATATTATAAAGGTATAAACAAAAGGTAAATTTTATCACTAAAGTGATCTCTGCAGGCAACCTTTATTAATGAATCTTACATAATATGATAATAAATACATATTAATACATAAACATACATTCAAATGCTTGCGTAGTAACATCAATGATTACTGGTGGTAAAGTTTGGAAATTTGGCTGGAGTTACTTAAAACTATGCCTGGGATTTACTGGCACCAGTAAGTCAATGGGACTTATTCCAGCTCACAGACTACATTATATATACTTCCAGCTGCAGACGACACGCAATTCATCATTTAACCGTTTAAAATTGTACACATCAAAGAAAGTTTACAATGTACGTGCCGTTAAAACTCACTGGCTGGAATTTTCGCCCTAAGTAGAAATTTCTAGAACAGACGTATGTACGAGGGTATTTGAGAGCATTTCACAACATTATAAAAATATTAAAAGCTAGTATAAATATAAAAAAATACCACTTACTTTCAATTTCGCGTACCTAGTTCTGTTTGAACTTTGAAAAGTAAAACTTCCAATAGATGACGCTACGTAGTGATGTGCAATGATGGTGGTCTTAAGATCAATTAATCGAAAAATCGATTTCATGGATCAAGAAATCTATGCTTTTGCACGCTAGAAATCGAGATTCAATTTCTTCTGTTAACAATTATAGTACGATGCAAACACATTTAAAGAATTAACAATTTTTTTAGTAGATTGGGCAGGCCATTGCCTTTTTACAGGCTTCTACATTATGCACTGAGAATTATGAAATTTGTAATTTTCTGATTTTTGTAAGATGATACCGATTTTTTATACTTGATATTTTCATGTAATAAGTGCAAAAACAACTTTATAACTATCTGATTAACGTTATGAATTATAATAGTGCCACTTTATAGTTAGGACAAGACGCATGCATGCATTTTTTCTGTTTGCGTCGATTCACTCACGATTACTAAATTAGTTTCTAATAATCTGCTATAATCGAGATATCTTGAGTTCGAATGATTTCGTTAGTATAACTCATAATCGTTTACCTCACTAAAACGGCTGCCATGTTAGCGGTTTTGGCGCTAAATTTCGCGGTTTTTTGGTATGATTTCGCGGGCTTTTCGGAAGTTACTGTATATAATTTATGTCTATGGTTCCTGAGACAGTGGAAGCTATGACGTCACTAAATGGCGGATTTTGACCAGAGACAAGTAACATATAGGATAATTTTGACATTTGGGTAAAAATAAACGTGAGAACTGAGAACGTATGAAAATTCACATTTTGACTAAATTACAGTTTATTTTGGTGTTAGAAATTTATACAATGTCGTATTGTTTTGCTCCCGGGTGCAACATGTCTCAAGAAGAGATACCCGTAGGTTTTTTAGATTTCCGGCGAATGAAAAAATATATTTTTAAATTGAAAATGATAAGTCGGTAAGTTTACAGGGCCTATAATATTGTTTGTACTTTGTAGAAATGAAATAAGTTAAAATATAGTTCATTCAAGTTGCATTGTATTACTGATTAACTAACTTATTGTTTTAAATTTCAGTCGTAAGGATAGAGACCCTACTCGTGAAGGTCACCTTTGTAGTAGCCATTTTGCTGATGAAAAGGATGTTCTTCCATCAATTTTTGCACACAGTAGTAGCAAGAGTTTCGAGTTTCGTATCCTATAGAATGGAGAAGGTACCTATATATTATGTGCATACACAATTTTATCTTGGTACTTTAGGAAGTCTCCATTTGCTTGTCTTGAAACTGCAAGTCCCTGTAACTATGTCTTGCCTGATCTCATAGATCAGTTACAAATTCTATGCAAACATTAACGATACACACCTGTAAATTATACCTCTCCAGTCCCTACATAACCTTATGGTTCCTAAGTTTTATTAGCGAAAAATAAAATAGTTGTATTTAGTGATTGATACAAAAATTATTTTTTCAGTGCTAGGACCAAAAAAACAGATGACTTAAGATGTTGCAGTTGAACTGGAAACTTCAGTCACAGGTGTATCAGTCAACCAATCAACAGTAGGCCAAATAAATAGAAGTACTGATATTTTGACTACAAACTGCAGGGAATTATTTTTGCAGCAGAAAGAGAAATTAAAAGAATTTCTAGCCAAAGGTGAATGCCAATTGTCATTCGAGAAAATCAAAGCAGTCGACTTGCTAGTGTTTCAGTATACAGGATTGCCTATAGTTGTCCATTTCCAAGTTTTAGTGAATCTCTTATGTAGATTTGAAACCAATTATTTCATGAGTTGGAAGGTGGAAGTAATTAATATTGATGATCAATTATTATGCACATTAATGAAGCTTAGATTCAATCTATAATATTTTGATTTAGGATATTGATTTAAGATAAGTTCGATTCCTCATACCAGACCTCTGTGCACCACTTGGTGTGAATGTTAATATTCCACCATTTCTGACCACTAATAGCTCTCAAAAGTGCAAGTTCTTGCAACTCGCCAAATTGCAAGAGCTCAGATTCATGTAGAGAGGGCAATATCAAGACTGAAATCATTTAGAATTCTCGATTTATTAACACCCAACATGAGAGTGAGTGTATGCTTGTAAAATCATACAGAAGTGCAGCTCTGGTTAATATGCAGTATTCTTTATTAAAAAATGGACACTGTTCCAATGAAGATCCTGAAAAATAGAGCACTGCGGTAGCAACAAGGATTAATTTTAAGATTTTAGTTTTTAATTTATTTTATACCAAAATAATTACTGCATAGTCATACAGTAGTTTTATTCAATAATATAGATAAAAATCTGAAATTGTAATTGTAATAATAAATAAAACTAAAATTTTTATGGTGGTTTAATTATATTTTACATTGTAATAATATGGAAAACAACTCCCAAAAAAACAACAAGTAATTCCATTAATGAGAAGAGGCAGATTCAAATTTAGGACATCAATCTATTAATAAATTGTTCTTTGTAAAATTTCAGTATGATGTTTAAATATTAATTACTTCCCAATTTGGGTCTCTTGCCACTGGCAAGATGATTGTTTCCTTTGTGGTCCATACTATAAAATAACATATTGACCTATCTAAAATTGACAACTGACCCTGTATTTGGTGATAATATGGATGATTTGTTTTTAATTTTCCTTCAGCATCGAAGCACTATTTAACATCCTGTTGAATTTCTTCAGCAGTATTCATTTTGTGTTTAAATGGACATTTCACTTCCACTACTGTGTCATCCCCAACAAGTCCATCTGGTGATGTTCCTAAAGTACCTGAGGTGTGAAGCCATAACCCAGTAGGAGACACCTCCTGTGTTGCCTCCTCGAAGAGTTTTTTACAATGATGGTTTAACAGCAACTTCTTCATGGTTAACCCCCCACTGGATACTTTTAACACCAGCTAGATTCTGTTTTGCAAGAAGGGAAGAAAATAATGATGGAGGAAACTTGAATAAACCAGAGAAAAACATTTGTAAATTTGTATGTTATTGGGTTGCAATTGGATTTGATTACATTCAGCATAACAATTGCTTAACTTGTGCAAATAGGTACTTATTACATTGAACAGCAACAATTACAATCCCAAAATTGCTTGCTGTAATGTGGCCAAGCCTCATCCACAGAGGATTATGCCTCTGCCCAATAGTTTGCGCAATGGCCAGAATATCTTCTTGAGCAACTTTGATGTTTAATAGTATATCCTCTTTACAATTGTATAAAGTAAGAATTTGTTGCATAGTTTGCCAATCTATATGTTTCAGAGAAGAAAAGCCACTAATAAAATCCTGAAAACCTAAAAAAACCTGGATAAATAACTTTGTTTTTATTATACAGAAAAGCAACTGAACAAGTAGTGTATTATTATTTATGTAGGTACTTGTTAAGTGATTTCAATTTGCTTGCAAAAAAGGCCTTATCCTGCTCCTTATACTCCTTAGGATTATACTACAATCAATAGGCCAGGTACATTTCACTAACAGGCTCCTGCACTTCAGCAGTTGTGGTTGGAGCCTTCCATGAACAGACATTATTAGTTTTACATAAATTTTTGTTGGTATAAAGCAGGGCAGCTTAGTGGTGGCATTGGTATAACCCCCGCGGACAGTCGCAATTTATTTAAGTTTCGTAACGATTTGAATGACGTACTGTGTGTTTACATATCTCGTACAATACGAGATGATTTATATAAACATGCCCGGCCGGCCGGTGGACCGAAATTCGACACCGCCACTTGAGATCTAACGGCGCCGCCGCAGATAAGCGGTACCTATACTAATAAAATAGCTCGCCAGGCGAAGGGTTATGGTTTACTTAAAAAAATAACAAAAACAGCAACAAAGAATGACCCCGTTTTTAAAAATGAAACCTCAAAAAATAAACAATTTAACCTGTATCTTTGTTTTAAAAAGTTGTTTAACTCTATGGTTAGTCATTTCAGAGTAAAACAACAAGAAACAAAGATTCTTTTCCATTTGTCTATTTCTAGAACAAAAACCAAAAATAAAAAATAAAGGGTATCAACTTACATTTCGTATTTCACTCGCATGAAATTTCTACCCTTATGTTCATTTCATAGATTAGGGCCTCCAAAAAATTCATACTAATAGTTTTCTAACTCTTCAATAATAGTGAGGTGAAACGAAATCGGTTAGAAAACAAAAGAGTTGCAAGAATCACATCGGCCGCCATCTTGTTTTTCCGAAATGTCATAATTTTTCCCTACTCCCACCCCGCACCCGAACACATCTCCCATACATCATAGTATCATTTTCTGTTTCTTTCTAGGAGAACAATTATATCAATGACTACTACTACATTTGTAGTCTATTCAATATTCGCCATATAATTTAGTATGAAAAAAAATATTCCGCCATCTTGAATTTTTTTTCGTTTCGCTAAATAGACCTCCTCGTCCTGATCATCTCTTGCCACGAAACCACACTTCCATCTCTCATACTCTCCGAGATAGACACTAACGAAATTTGTATGGCAGCCATCTTGAATCCACCATTTTTGAGTTTTTTTTAAACTCATCGCCAATTGGATGAGGTTTCGAGTGACATTTGTTCGAGCACCCCCCACCTATCTTCAATACCCTTGCCGTGCCCTTCACCCGTCTCCGAAATCCTCAATCATCAGGTGTCTCCATATTTTTCTTCAAATTATATTTTCTGACTTACATACGAAGCCATAAGTGGAAAAAAAAAATTTCATACAAAATTTTACAGGAGGAAGTTTTTAGGGAAAATCTGGAAAACTACACCGAATGTGGCAACACTGTTTTTATTTCTCGATACTCCCCGTCGAGTTACACAATCGATCCATACATGTCAACTTTCCCAAATGTTGCCAACCGCCTCTAAGACGTGATTGAAATTTTCAAAAACACAAAGAGGATACAAAATGGCCGCCACCTCGTTTCACAGAATTATTTGACATAGTTTTTTAACTTTCCCGTGAACTACAGGATACACCGCTCCTGATGACGTTTCAATTTTTCATCTCGCTCGCACCCAGCAGAAATGATAGCCCCTGAGAAAAGACCATGTCGAAAATCACTTTTTCTTTGATAAATTCCAGTGTTGCCAGACCTCGGTGACGAAATTACCCAAATGTCATTCGTACAAGTGGGACACGTGATTGCCCATACTCGAATTTTGCAAAAAATACGTATTTCGATTTTTTTATTTTTGGGGTAAATCTTGAAATTTTCCCGAGAAATGGGGTAATTTTTTTCACCCAATCCATACCTCGAGTCTGTACACACAATATCCCCCTAGAAGTCGAAACGCTCCGACGTTGCCAACTGCGAGAAATTTGAATTTTAAAATTGCGTTTTTTCGTAACTCAAACCGAACGGCCGCCGTGACAGCCGCCATCTTGAATTTTTAAAAACCACCCCCATTCTGTCAAAATACAGGATAATTGTAGGCGGAAATAGAAAAAAAAATTATGCTCGACCACGCCGTTTCGGATCTGTGGCGCCGCGGTTCGAGGTCGAAAAATCAAAAATTTTAAAACACTACAGCTCGGCCGCCATCTTGTTTTTCCAATTTTTCCCACTTTTTCTGTTGACCGTTTCCTAATTTCTTCAATCACTGCGAGTTGTAACGAAATCGGTTGGAAAACAAAAGAGTTACAAAAAGCACGTCGGCCGCCATCTTGTTTTTTCGAAATGTCATAATTTTTCCCTACTCGAATCCCCCACCAGAACACATCTCCCTCACATCATTGTATCGTTTTCTGTCTCTTTCTAGGAGAACAATTATGTCAATGAGTGAGTCAGTCAGTGAGTGGTAATCGAGCTATATATATTATAACTAGTTTTTCGCTCTGTGCGCGAGCTGCTAAAGCAGCTCACGAGATGTAGTTAGACTTACAAGTAGTACAGACTTTAATGTTTCGATTTTGAACGAAATCGCTACAAAGAATTTCAAAATGGCGCTGATTTTTTGAAACTTTGGTGTCAATTTTCTGTTTTGTAATCCTAGGGAACCCTAAATATAGATTTTTAACGAAATCGGTCAATTAACAAAGAAATTCAAAATGGCGCTGATTTTTTTAAATTTTGGTACCAGTTTCCTGTTTTGTATCCCAGGGAGTCCTAAATATCGATTTTGAACGAAATCGGTAAACTAACAAAGTAATTCAAAATGGCGCTGTTTTTTTTTATTTTAGTTTCAGTTTTCTGTTTTGTAATTCCAGGGAGTCCTACATATCGATTTTGAACGAAATCGGTCAATTAACAAAAAATTTAAAAATGGCGCTGATTTATTAAAACTTTGTAATCAGTTTCCTATTTCGTAATCCCAGGGAGCCTCGTCGTGGGTGAGACGGAACCGTATCAAATCTTACATAGTTCTACACTTGTAGTCTCTTCAATATTCGCCATATAATTTGGTATGAAAAAAAAATTCCGCCATCTTGATTTTTTTTTTATTTCATCAAATAGACCTCCTCGTCCTGATCATTTCTTGCCATGGAACCACACTTCCATCTCTTATACTCTCCGAGATAGACACTAACGAAATTTGTATGGCAGCCATCTTGAATCCACAATTTTTGAGTTTTTTTTTTACTAATTGCCAATTGGATGAGGTTTCGAGTGACATTTGCTCGAGCACCCCCCACCTATCTTCAATACCCTGGCCGTGCCCTTTACCCGTCTCCGAAATCCTCAATCATCAGCTGTCGCCATATTTTTTTTCAAGTTACATTTTCTGACTTCCATACGAAGCCAGCAGTGAAAAAAAAATTTTTCATACAAAATTTTATAGGAGGAAGTTTTTAGGGAAAATCTCGAAAACTACCCCGAATATGGCAACACTGTTTCGATTTCTCGATACTGCCCGTCGAGTTACACAATCGATCCATACATGTCAACTTTCCCAAATGTTGCCAACCGCCTCTAAGACGTGATCGAAATTTTCAAAAACACAAAAGGAATACAAAATGGCCGCCACCTGGTTTGACAGAATCATTTGACATAGTTTCATAATTTTCCCGTGAACTACAGGATACACCGCTCCTAATGACGTTTCAATCTTTCATCTCGCTCGCACCCAGCCGACATGATAGCCCCTGAAAAAAGACCATGTCGAAAATCACTTTTTCTTTGATAAATTCCAGTGTTGCCAGACCTCGGCGACGAAAATACCCAAATGTCATTCGTACAAGTGGGACACGTGGTTGCTCGTACTCGAAATTTTAAAAAAGTTCGTATTTCGATTTTTTAATTTTTGGGGTAAATCTTGAAATTTTCCCGAGAAATGGGGTAATTTTTTTTCCCCAATCCATACCTCGAGTCTGTACACACAATCTCCCCGTAGAAGTCGAAACGCTCCGACGTTGCCAACTGAGAGAAATTTGCATTTTAAAATTGCGTTTTTTCGTAACTCAAACCGAACGGCCGCCCCGACAGCCGCCATCTTGAATTTTCAAAAACCACCCCCATTCTGTCAAAATACAGGATAATTGTAGGCGGAAATAGGGAAAAAAATTATGCTCGACCACGCCGTTTCGTATCTGTGGCGCCGCGGTTCGAGGTCGAAAAATCAAAAATTTTAAAACACTACAGCTCGGCCGCCATCTTGTTTTTCCGATTTTTTCCACCTTTTCTATAGATCGTTTCCTAATTTCTTCCATCACTGCGAGTCGTAACGAAATCGGTCGGAAAACAAAAGAGTTACAATAATCACGTCAGCCGCCATCTTGTTTTTCTGAAATGTCATAATTTTTCCCTACTCGACTCCCGCACTCGAACACTTCTCCTATACATCATTGTATCATTTTCTGTCTCTTTCTAGGAGAACAATTATGTCAATGAGTGAGTCAGTGAGTGAGTGGTAATCGAGCTATATATAGTATAATAACTAGTTTTTCGCTCTGTGCGTGAGCTGCTAAAGCAGCTCACGGGTTTTGATTAAAAAAAAAACAAAATGGCGCTGATTTTTTAAAACTTTGGTATCAGTTTCCTGTTTTGTAATCCCAGGGATCCTCAGATATCGATTTTGAACAAAATTGGTCAATTAACAAAGAATTACAAAATGGCGCAGATTTTTTTAAAATTTCATATCAGTTTCCTGTATTGTATTCCCAGGGAGTCCTTAGTATCAATTTTGAACTAAATTGGTCAATTAACAAAGAATTTCAAAATGGCGCTGATTTTTTAAAACTTTGGTATCAGTTTCCTGTTTTGTAATCCCAGGGATCCTCAGATATCGATTTTGAACAAAATCGGTCAATTAACAAAGAATTTCAAAATGGCGCTGATTTTCTAAAACTTTGGTATCGGTTTCCTGTTTTGAAATTCGAGGAAGTCCTAAATATCGATTTTGAACGAAATCGGTCAATTAACAAAGAATTTCAAAATGGCGCTGATTTTTTAAAACTTTGGTATCGGTTTCCTGTTTTGTAATCCCAGGGAGCCTCTTCGTGGGTAAAACAGAACCGTATCACTCGTAACGTCTCTCCAATATTCGCCATATAATTTGGTATGAAAAAAATGTTCCGCCATCTTGAATTTTTTTTCATGTCGCTAAATACACCTCCTCGCCCTGATCATCTCTTGCCGAGAAACCACACTTCCATCTCTTATACTCTCCGAGATAGACACTGACGAAATTTGTATAGCAGCCATTTTGAATCCACCATTTTTAAGTTTTTTTAAATTCACCGCCAATTGGATGAGGTTTCGAGTGACATTTGTTCGAGCACCCCCTACCGCTCTTCAATACCTTGGCCGCGCTCTTGACCCGTTGCCGAAATCCTCAATCATCAGCTGTCCCATATTTTTCTTGGATACTGCTGGTCGAGTTACACAATCGATCCATACATGTCAACTTTCCCAAATGTTGCCCACTGCCTCAAAAACGTGATTGAAATTTTCAAAAACACAAAAAGATTACAAAATGGCCGCCATCTCGTTTCACAGAAAAATTTTACATAGCTTTATAATTTTTTATATGAACTACAGGATACACCGCTCCTGATGACGTTTCAATTTTTCATCTCGCTCGCACTCAGCCTGAAAAAATACCATGTCGAAAATCACTTTCACTTTGATAAATTCCAGTGCTGCCAGACCTCGGCGACGAAAATACCCAAATGTCATTCGTAAAAGTGAAACACGTGGTTGCTCGTACTTGAATTTTCCAAAAACTACGTATTTTGATTTTTTAATTTTTGAAGTAAATCTTGAAATTTTCCCGAGAAATGGGGTAATTTTTTTCCTCAATCCATACCTCGAGTCTGTGCACACAATATCCCCGTTAAAGTCGATACGTTCCGACGTTGCCAACTGCGAGAAAGTTGAATTTTAAAATTGCAGTTTTTCGTAATTCAGACCGAACGGCCGCCGTGACAGCCGCCATCTTGTTTTTCCGAAATTTCATAATTTTTCCCTACTCCCATCCCGCACCCGAACACATCTCCCTAACATAATTGTATCGTTTTCTGTTTCTTTCTGGGAGAACAATTTGGTCAATTACTAAACACTATTGTACAACTACAGACTACAACACTTGTAGTTTCTTCAATATTCGCCATATAATTTGGTATGAAAAAAAAATTCCGCCATCTTGAATTTTTTTTTATTTCGCTAAATAGACCTCCTCGTCCTAATCATCTCTTGCCAAGAAACCACACTTCCATCTCTCATACTCTCCGAGATAGACACTCACGAAATTTGTATGGCAGCCATCTTGAATCCACCATTTTGATTTTTTTTTTTACTTATTGCCAATTGGATGAGGTTTCGAGTGACATTTGTTCGAGCACTCCCCACCTATCTTCAATACCCTGGCCGTGCCCTTCACCCGTCTCCGAAATCCTCAATCATCAGGTGTCTCCATATTTTGCTTCAAGTTATATTTTCTGACTTCCATAGGAAGCCATAAGTGGAAAAAAAAAATTTCATACAAAATTTTACAGGAGGAAGTTTTTAGGGTAAATCTCGAAAACTACCCCGAATGTGGCAACACTGTTTTGATTTCTCGATACTGCCCGTCGAGTTACACAATCGATCCATACATGTCAACTTTCCCAAATGTTGCCAACCGCCTCTAAGACGTGATCGGAATTTTCAAAAACACAAAATGAATACAAAATGGCCGCCACCTCGTTTCACAGTATCATTTGACATAGTTTTATAATTTTCCCGTGAACTACAGGATACACCGCTCCTGATGACGTTTCAATCTTTCATCTCGCTCGCACCCAGCCGACATGATAGCCCCTGAAAAAAGACCATGTCGAAAATCACTTTTTCTTTGATAAATTCCAGTGTTGCCAGACCTCGGCGACGAAAATACCCAAATGTCATTTGTACAAGTGGGACACGTGGTTGCTCGTACTCGATTTTTCCAAAAAATGCGTATTTCGATTTTTTTATTTTTGGGGTAAATCTTGAAATTTTCCCGAGAAATGGGGTAATTTTTTTTCCCCAATCCCTACCTCGAGTCTGTACCCACAATCTCCCAGTAGAAGTCGAAACGCTCCGACGTTGCCAACTGCGAGAAATTTGAATTTTAAAATTGCGTTTTTTCGTAACTCAAATCGAACGGCCGCCGTGACAGCCGCCATTTTGAATTTTTAAAAACCACCCCCATTCTGACAAAATACAGGATAATTGTAGGCGGGAATAGAAAAAAAAATTATGCTCGACCACGCCGTTTCGGATCTGTGGCGCCGCGGTTCGAGGTCGAAAAATCAAAAATTTTAAAACACTACAGCTCGGCCGCCATCTTGTTTTTCCAATTTTTTCCACCTTTTCTGTTGACCGTTCCCTTATTTCTTTAATCACTGCGAGTTGTAACAAAATCGGTTGGAAAACAAAAGAGTTACAAGAATCACGTCGGCCGCCATCTTGTTTTTCCGAAATGTCATAATTTTTCCCTACTCGACTCCCGCACTCGAACACATCTCCCATACATCATTACATCGTTTTCTGTCTCTTTCTAGGAGAACAATTATGTCAATGAGTGAGTCAGTGAGTGAGTGGTAATTGAGCTATATATAGTATAACTAGTTTTTCGCTCTGTGCGCGAGCTGCTAAAGCAGCTCACGAGATGTAGTTAGACTTACAAGTAGTACAGACTTTAATGTTTCGATTTTGAACGAAATCGCTACAAAGAATTTCAAAATGGCGCTGATTTTTTGAAACTTTGGTGTCAATTTTCTGTTTTGTAATCCTAGGGAACCCTAAATATAGATTTTTAACGAAATCGGTCAATTAACAAAGAAATTCAAAATGGCGCTGATTTTTTTAAATTTTGGTACCAGTTTCCTGTTTTGTATCCCAGGGAGTCCTAAATATCGATTTTGAACGAAATCGGTAAACTAACAAAGTAATTCAAAATGGCGCTGTTTTTTTTTATTTTAGTTTCAGTTTTCTGTTTTGTAATTCCAGGGAGTCCTACATATCGATTTTGAACGAAATCGGTCAATTAACAAAAAATTTAAAAATGGCGCTGATTTATTAAAACTTTGTAATCAGTTTCCTATTTCGTAATCCCAGGGAGCCTCGTCGTGGGTGAGACGGAACCGTATCAAATCTTACATAGTTCTACACTTGTAGTCTCTTCAATATTCGCCATATAATTTGGTATGAAAAAAAAATTCCGCCATCTTGATTTTTTTTTTATTTCATCAAATAGACCTCCTCGTCCTGATCATTTCTTGCCATGGAACCACACTTCCATCTCTTATACTCTCCGAGATAGACACTAACGAAATTTGTATGGCAGCCATCTTGAATCCACAATTTTTGAGTTTTTTTTTTACTAATTGCCAATTGGATGAGGTTTCGAGTGACATTTGCTCGAGCACCCCCCACCTATCTTCAATACCCTGGCCGTGCCCTTTACCCGTCTCCGAAATCCTCAATCATCAGCTGTCGCCATATTTTTTTTCAAGTTACATTTTCTGACTTCCATACGAAGCCAGCAGTGAAAAAAAAATTTTTCATACAAAATTTTATAGGAGGAAGTTTTTAGGGAAAATCTCGAAAACTACCCCGAATATGGCAACACTGTTTCGATTTCTCGATACTGCCCGTCGAGTTACACAATCGATCCATACATGTCAACTTTCCCAAATGTTGCCAACCGCCTCTAAGACGTGATCGAAATTTTCAAAAACACAAAAGGAATACAAAATGGCCGCCACCTGGTTTGACAGAATCATTTGACATAGTTTCATAATTTTCCCGTGAACTACAGGATACACCGCTCCTAATGACGTTTCAATCTTTCATCTCGCTCGCACCCAGCCGACATGATAGCCCCTGAAAAAAGACCATGTCGAAAATCACTTTTTCTTTGATAAATTCCAGTGTTGCCAGACCTCGGCGACGAAAATACCCAAATGTCATTCGTACAAGTGGGACACGTGGTTGCTCGTACTCGAAATTTTAAAAAAGTTCGTATTTCGATTTTTTAATTTTTGGGGTAAATCTTGAAATTTTCCCGAGAAATGGGGTAATTTTTTTTCCCCAATCCATACCTCGAGTCTGTACACACAATCTCCCCGTAGAAGTCGAAACGCTCCGACGTTGCCAACTGAGAGAAATTTGCATTTTAAAATTGCGTTTTTTCGTAACTCAAACCGAACGGCCGCCCCGACAGCCGCCATCTTGAATTTTCAAAAACCACCCCCATTCTGTCAAAATACAGGATAATTGTAGGCGGAAATAGGGAAAAAAATTATGCTCGACCACGCCGTTTCGTATCTGTGGCGCCGCGGTTCGAGGTCGAAAAATCAAAAATTTTAAAACACTACAGCTCGGCCGCCATCTTGTTTTTCCGATTTTTTCCACCTTTTCTATAGATCGTTTCCTAATTTCTTCCATCACTGCGAGTCGTAACGAAATCGGTCGGAAAACAAAAGAGTTACAATAATCACGTCAGCCGCCATCTTGTTTTTCTGAAATGTCATAATTTTTCCCTACTCGACTCCCGCACTCGAACACTTCTCCTATACATCATTGTATCATTTTCTGTCTCTTTCTAGGAGAACAATTATGTCAATGAGTGAGTCAGTGAGTGAGTGGTAATCGAGCTATATATAGTATAATAACTAGTTTTTCGCTCTGTGCGTGAGCTGCTAAAGCAGCTCACGGGTTTTGATTAAAAAAAAAACAAAATGGCGCTGATTTTTTAAAACTTTGGTATCAGTTTCCTGTTTTGTAATCCCAGGGATCCTCAGATATCGATTTTGAACAAAATTGGTCAATTAACAAAGAATTACAAAATGGCGCAGATTTTTTTAAAATTTCATATCAGTTTCCTGTATTGTATTCCCAGGGAGTCCTTAGTATCAATTTTGAACTAAATTGGTCAATTAACAAAGAATTTCAAAATGGCGCTGATTTTTTAAAACTTTGGTATCAGTTTCCTGTTTTGTAATCCCAGGGATCCTCAGATATCGATTTTGAACAAAATCGGTCAATTAACAAAGAATTTCAAAATGGCGCTGATTTTCTAAAACTTTGGTATCGGTTTCCTGTTTTGAAATTCGAGGAAGTCCTAAATATCGATTTTGAACGAAATCGGTCAATTAACAAAGAATTTCAAAATGGCGCTGATTTTTTAAAACTTTGGTATCGGTTTCCTGTTTTGTAATCCCAGGGAGCCTCTTCGTGGGTAAAACAGAACCGTATCACTCGTAACGTCTCTCCAATATTCGCCATATAATTTGGTATGAAAAAAATGTTCCGCCATCTTGAATTTTTTTTCATGTCGCTAAATACACCTCCTCGCCCTGATCATCTCTTGCCGAGAAACCACACTTCCATCTCTTATACTCTCCGAGATAGACACTGACGAAATTTGTATAGCAGCCATTTTGAATCCACCATTTTTAAGTTTTTTTAAATTCACCGCCAATTGGATGAGGTTTCGAGTGACATTTGTTCGAGCACCCCCTACCGCTCTTCAATACCTTGGCCGCGCTCTTGACCCGTTGCCGAAATCCTCAATCATCAGCTGTCCCATATTTTTCTTGGATACTGCTGGTCGAGTTACACAATCGATCCATACATGTCAACTTTCCCAAATGTTGCCCACTGCCTCAAAAACGTGATTGAAATTTTCAAAAACACAAAAAGATTACAAAATGGCCGCCATCTCGTTTCACAGAAAAATTTTACATAGCTTTATAATTTTTTATATGAACTACAGGATACACCGCTCCTGATGACGTTTCAATTTTTCATCTCGCTCGCACTCAGCCTGAAAAAATACCATGTCGAAAATCACTTTCACTTTGATAAATTCCAGTGCTGCCAGACCTCGGCGACGAAAATACCCAAATGTCATTCGTAAAAGTGAAACACGTGGTTGCTCGTACTTGAATTTTCCAAAAACTACGTATTTTGATTTTTTAATTTTTGAAGTAAATCTTGAAATTTTCCCGAGAAATGGGGTAATTTTTTTCCTCAATCCATACCTCGAGTCTGTGCACACAATATCCCCGTTAAAGTCGATACGTTCCGACGTTGCCAACTGCGAGAAAGTTGAATTTTAAAATTGCAGTTTTTCGTAATTCAGACCGAACGGCCGCCGTGACAGCCGCCATCTTGTTTTTCCGAAATTTCATAATTTTTCCCTACTCCCATCCCGCACCCGAACACATCTCCCTAACATAATTGTATCGTTTTCTGTTTCTTTCTGGGAGAACAATTTGGTCAATTACTAAACACTATTGTACAACTACAGACTACAACACTTGTAGTTTCTTCAATATTCGCCATATAATTTGGTATGAAAAAAAAATTCCGCCATCTTGAATTTTTTTTTATTTCGCTAAATAGACCTCCTCGTCCTAATCATCTCTTGCCAAGAAACCACACTTCCATCTCTCATACTCTCCGAGATAGACACTCACGAAATTTGTATGGCAGCCATCTTGAATCCACCATTTTGATTTTTTTTTTTACTTATTGCCAATTGGATGAGGTTTCGAGTGACATTTGTTCGAGCACTCCCCACCTATCTTCAATACCCTGGCCGTGCCCTTCACCCGTCTCCGAAATCCTCAATCATCAGGTGTCTCCATATTTTGCTTCAAGTTATATTTTCTGACTTCCATAGGAAGCCATAAGTGGAAAAAAAAAATTTCATACAAAATTTTACAGGAGGAAGTTTTTAGGGAAAATCTCGAAAACTACCCCGAATGTGGCATCACTGTTTTTATTTTTCGATACTGCCCGTCGAGTTACACAATCGACCCATACATGTCAACTTTCCCAAATGTTGCCAACCGCCTCTAAGACGTGATTGAAATTTTCAAAAACACAAAAAGAATACAAAATGGCCGCCACCTCGTTTCACAAAAACTTTTTGCAGTTTCATAATTTTCCTGTGAACTACAGGAAACACCGCTCCTGACGACGTTTCAATTGTTCATCTCGCTCGCACCCAGCCGACATGATAGCCCTTGAAAAAAAACCATGTCGAAAATCACTTTTTCTTTGATAAATTCTAGTGTTGCCAGACCTCGGCGACGAAAATACCCAAATGTCATTCGCACAAGTGTGACACGTGGTTGCTCATACTCGAATTTTGCAAAACATGCGTATTTCGATTTTTTAATTTTTGGGGTAAATCTTGAAATTTTCCCGAGAAATGGGGTAATTTTTTTTCCCCAATCCATACCTCGAGTCTGTACACACAATCGCCCCATAGACGTCGAAACGCTCCAACGTTGCCAACTGCGAGAAATTTGAATTTTAAAACTGCGTTTTTTCGTAACTCGAACCGAACGGCCGCCGTGACGGCCGCCATCTTGAATGTTTAAAAACCACCCCCATTCTGTCAAAATACAGGATAATTGTAGGCGGACATAGAAAAAAAAATTATGCTCGACCGCGTCGTTTCGGATCTGTGGCGCCGCGGTTCGAGGTCGAAAAATCAAAAATTTTAAAACACTACAGCTCGGCCGCCATCTTGTTTTTCCAATTTTTTCCACTTTTTCTCTAGATCGTTTCCTAATTTCTTCCATCACTGCGAGTTGTAACGAAATCGGTCGGAAAACAAAAGAGTTACAAGAATCACGTCAGCCGCCATCTTGTTTTTCTGAAATGTCATAATTTTTCCCTACTCGACTCCCGCACTCAAACACATCTCCCATACATCATTACATCGTTTTCTGTCTCTTTCTAGGAGAACAATTATGTCAATGAGTGAGTGGTAATTTAGCTATATATAGTATAACTAGTATTTCGCTCTGTGCGTGAGCTGCTAAAGCAGCTCACGGGTTGTGATTAAAAAAAAAACAAAATGGCGCTGATTTTGTAAAACTTCGGTATCAGTTTCCTGTTTTGTAATCCCAGGGAACCCTAAATTTCGATTTTGAACGAAATCGGTCAATTAACAAATAATTTCAAAATGGCGCTAATTTTTTGAAATTTTGGTACCCGTTTCCTGTTTTGAAATCCCAGGGAGTCCCAAATCTCGAATTTGAACTAAATCGGTCAATTAACAAAGAATTTCAAAATGGCGCAGATTTTTTAAAATTCTGGTACCAGTTTCCTGTTTTGTTCTCCCAGGGAGTGCTAAATATCGATTTTGAACGAAATCGGTCAATGTACAAAGAATTTCAAAATGGCGCTGATTTTTTAAAACTTTGGCAGCAGTTTCCTATTTCGTAATCCCAGAGAACCCTAAATATCGATTTTGAACGAAATCGGTCAATTAACAAAGAAAAAAATGGAGCTGGTTTTTTAAAACTTAGGTATCAATTTCCTGTATTGTAACCCCAGGGAGTCCTAAATATAGATATTGAACGAATTCGGAAAATTAAAAAAGAATTTCAAAACGGCGCTGGTATTTTTTAATTTTGGTACCAGTTTCCTGTTTTGTAAGCCCAAGAAGTGCTAAATATCGATTTTGAACGTAATCGGTCAATTAACAAAGTAATTCAAAATGGCGCTGATTTTTTAAAAATGTTGGTACCAGTTTCCTATTTTGTGCTCCCAGGGAGTGCTACATATCGATTTTGAACGAAATCGGCCAATTAACAACGAATTATAAAATCGCGCTGATTTTTTTAAACTTTGGTATCAGTTTCCTGTTTTGTGATCCTAGGGATCGTTAGATATCGATTTTGAACGAAATCGGTTCTGTAACAAGGAATTTCAAAATGGCGCTGATTTTTTAAAATTTTGATACCAGTTTCCTGTTTTGTAATCCCAGGAAGTCCTAAATATAGATTTTGAACCAAATCGGTCAATTAACGAAGCATTTCAAAATGGCGCAGATTTTTTAAAATTTTGGTATCAGTTTCCTGTTTTGTGATTCCAGGGAATCTTAGATATCGATTTTGAACGAAATCGGTCAATTCACAAAGTATTTCAAAATGGCGTTGATTTTTTAAATTCTGGTACCAGTTTCCTGTTTTGTGATCCCAGGAAGTCCTAAATATCGATTTTGAATAAAATCGGTCAATTAACACAGAATTTCAAAATGGCGCAGATTTTTTAAAATTTTGGAATCAGTTTCCTGTTTTGTAATCCCAGGGAGCCCCAAATATCGATTTTGAACGAAATCGGTCAATTAACAAAGAATTTCAAAATGGCGTTGATTTTTAAAATTCCGGTACCAGTTTCCTGTTTTGTGATCCCAGGGAATCCTAAATATCGATTTTGAACGAAATCGGTCAATTCACAAAGTATTTCAAAATGGCGTTGATTTTTCAAATTCTGGTACCAGTTTCCTGTTTTGTGATCCCAGGGGTCCTAAATATCGATTTTGAACAAAATCGGTCAATTAAAACAGAAATTCAAAATGGCGCTGATTTTTTTAAAATTTTGGTAACAGTTTCCTGTTTTGTGATCCTAGGGATCGTCAGATATCGATTTTGAACGAAATCGTTTCTGTAACAAAGAATTTCAAAATGGCGCTCATTTTTTAAAACTTTGATACCAGTTTCCTGTTTTGTAATCCCAGGAAGTCCTAAATATCGATTTTGAACGAAATCAGTCAATTAACAAAGAATTTCAAAATGGCGCTGATTTTTACATTTTTGGTACCAGTTTCCTGTTTTGTAGCCCCAGGGAGCCCTTAATATCGATTTTGAACCAAATCGGTCAATTAACAAAGAATTTCAAAATGGCGCAGTATTTTTAAAATTTTGGTATCAGTTTCCTGTTTTTAATCCCAGGGAGCCCTAAATATCGATTTTGAACGAAATCGGTCAGTTATTAAAGAATTTCAAAATGGCGCTGATTTTTAAAAACTTTGTTATCAGCTTCCTGTTTAGTAATCCCAGGGAGCCCCGTCGTGGGTAAAACGCAACCGTATCAAAATCTTGCATAGTTCTACACTAATTGTAGTCAATTCAATATTCGCCATATAATTTGGTATGAAAAAAAATATTCCGCCATCTTGAATTTTTTTTTAAAAAAAGAATTTCAAAATGGCGTTGATTTTTTTAAATTCTGGTACCAGTTTCCTGTATTGTGATCCCAGGGAGTCCTCAATATCGATTTTGAACGAAATCGGTCAATTAACAGAGAATTTCAAAATGGCGCTGATTTTTTACAATTTTGGTATCAGTTTCCTGTTTTGAAATCCCAGGGAGTCCTAAACATCGATTTTGAACGAAATCGGTCAATTAACAAAGAATTTCAAAATGGCGCTGATTTTTTAAAACTTTGGTATCGGTTTCCTGTTTTGTAATCCCAGGGATCCTCAGATATCGATTTTGAACTAAATCTGTAAATTAACAAAGATTTTCAAAATGGCGCTGATTTTTTAAAACTTTTGTATCAGTTTCCTGTCTTTTAATCCCAGGGATCCTCAGATATCGATTTTGAACGAAATCCGTCAATTAACAAAGAATTTCAAAATGGCGCTGGTTTTGTAAAATTTTGGTACCAGTTTCCTGTCTTGTAATCCCATGGAGTACTAAATATCGATTTGGAACGAAATCGATCAATTAACAAAGAATTTCAAAATGGCGCTGATTTTTTAAAACTTTGGTATCGGTTTCCTGTTTTGTAATCCCAGGGATCCTCAGATATCGATTTTGAACGAAATCGGTCAATTAGCAAAGAATTTTAAAATGGCGCTGATTTTGTAAAATTTTGGTACCAGTTTCCTGTCTTGTACTCCCATGGAGTACTAAATATCGATTTTGAACGAAATCGATCAATTAACAAAGAATTTCAAAATGGCGCTGATTTTTTAAAACTTTTGTATCAGTTTTCTGTTTTGTAATCCCAGGGATCCTCAGATATCGATTTTGAACAAAATCGGTCAATTAAAAAAGAATTACAAAATGGCGCAGATTTTTTAAAAATTTCATATCAGTTTCCTGTATTGTATTCCCAGGGAGCCCTTAATATCAATTTTGAACTAAATTGGTCAATTCCCAAAGAATTTCAAAATAACGCTGATTTTTAAAACTTTGGTATCAGTTTCCATACCAGTTTCCTGTCTTGTAATCCCATGGAGTACTAAATATCGATTTGGAACGAAATCGGTCAATTAACAAAGAATTTCAAAATGGCGCTGATTTTTTAAAACTTTGGTATTGGTTTCCTGTTTTGTAATCCCAGGGATCCTCAGATATCGATTTTGAACTAAATCTGTAAATTAACAAAGATTTTCAAAATGGCGCTGATTTTTTAAAACTTCGGTATCAGTTTCCTATATTGTAATCCCAGGGAGCCCCGTCGTGGGTAACACGTAACCGTATCAAAATCTTGCATAGTTCTATACTTGCAGTATCTTCAATATTTGCCATATAATTTGGTATGAAAAAAATGTTCCGCCGTCTTGAATTTTTTTTTCATTTCGCTAAATACACGTCCTCGTCCTGATCATCTCTTGCCAAGAAACCACATTTCCATCTCTCATACTCTCCGAGATAGACACTCACGAAATTTGTATGGCAGCCATCTTGAATCCACCATTTTCGAGTTTTTTTTTTACTTTTTGCCAATTGGATGAGGTTTCGAGTGACATTTGTTCGAGCACCCCCCACCTATCTTCAATACCCTGGCCGTGCCCTTTACCCATCTCCGAAACCCTCAATCATCAGCTGTCTCCATATTTCTTTTCAAGTTATATTTTCTGACTTCTATACGAAACCATCGGTGAAAAAAAATTTTTTCATACAAAATTTTACAGGAGGAAGTTTTTAGGGAAAATCTCGAAAACTACCCTGAATGTGGCAACACTGTTTTGATTTCTCGATACTGCCCGTCGAGTTACACAATCGATCCATACATGTCAACTTTCCCAAATGTTTCCAACCGCCTCTAAGACGTGATTGAAATTTTCAAAAACACAAAAAGAATACAAAATGGCCGCCACCTCGTTTCACAAAAACTTTTTGCATAGTTTCATAATTTTCCCGTGAACTACAGGATACACCGCTCCTGATGACGTTTCAATTTTTCATCTCGCTCGCACCCAGCCGAAATGATAGCCCCTGAAAAAAGACCATGTCGAAAATCACTTTTTCTTTGATAAATTCCAGTGTTGCCAGACCTCGGCGACGAAAGTAACCAAATGTCATTTGTACAAGTGCGACACGTGGTTGCTCGTACTCGATTTTTGCAAAAAATACGTATTTCGATTTTTTAATTTTTAGGGTAAATCTTGAAATTTTCCCTAGAAATGGGGTATTTTTTTTTCCCCAATCCATACCTCGAGTCGGTACACATGACCTCCCCGTAGAAGTCGAAACGCTCCGACGTTGCCAACTGCGAGAAATTTGCATTATAAAATTGCGTTTTTTCGTAACTCATACCGAACGGCCGCCGTGACAGCCGCCATCTTGAATTTTTAAAAACCACCCCCATTCTGTCAAAATACAGGATAGTTGTAGGCGGAAATAGAAAAAAATATTATGCTCGACCTCGCCGTTTCGGATCTGTGGCGCCGCGGTTCGAGGTCGAAAAATCAAAAATTTTAAAACACTACAGCTCGGCCGCCATCTTGTTTTTCCAATTTTTTCCCCTTTTCCTACTAATCGTTTCCTAATTTCTTCCATCACTGCGAGTTGTAACGAAATCGGTCGGAAAACAAAAGAGTTACAAGAATCACGTCGGCCGCCATCTTGTTTTTCTGAAATGTCATAATTTTTCCTTACTCGACTCCCGCACTCAAACACTTCTCCCACACATTATTGTATCATTTTCTGTCTCTTTCTAGGAGAACAATTATGTCAATGAGTCAGTGAGTGAGTGAGTGAGTGAGTGGTAATTTAGCTATATATAGTATAACTAGTTTTTCGCTCTGTGCGTGAGCTGCTAAAGCAGCTCACGGGTTGTGATTAAAAAAAAATATAAAATGGCGCTGATTTTTTAATACTTTGGTATCAGTTTTCTGTTTTGTAATCCCAGGGATCCCCTTCGTGGGTAAAACAGAACCGTATCACTTGTAACGCCTCTCCAATATTCTCCATATAAATTGGTATGAAAAAAAAAATCCGCCATCTTGAATTTTTTTTCATTTCGCCAAATAGAACTCCTCGTCCTGATCATCTCTTGCCAAGAAAGCACACTTCCATCTCTTATACTCTCCGAGATAGACACGGACGAAATTTGTATGGCAGCCATCTTGAATCCACCATTTTTGAGTTTTTTTTAAACTCATTGCCAATTGGATGAGGTTTCGAGTGACATTTGTTCGAGCACACCCCACCTATCTTCAATACCCTGGCCGTGCCCTTTACCCGTCTCCGAAATCCTCAATCATCAGCTGTCTCCATATTTTTCTTCAAGTTATGTTTTCTGACTTCTATACGAAGCCATCGGTGCAAAAAAATTTTTTCATACAAAATTTTATAGGAGGAAGTTTTTAGGGAAAATCTCGAAAACTACCCCGACTGTGGCAACACTGTTTTGATTTCTCGATACTGCCCGTCGAGTTACACAATCGATCCATACATGTCAACTTTCCCAAATGTTGCCAACCGCCTCTAAGACGTGCTTGAAATTTTCAAAAACACAAAAGGAATACAAAATGGCCGCCACCGCGTTTCACAGAATCATTTGACATAGTTTTATAATTTTTCCGTGAAATACAGGATACGCCGCTCCTGATGACGTTTCAATTTTTCATCTCGCTCGCACCCAGCCGACATGATAGCCCCTGAAAAAAGACCATGTCGAAAATCACTTTTTCTTTGATAAATTCCAGTGTTGCCAGACCTCGGCGACGAAATTACCCAAATGTCATTCGTACAAGTGGGACACGTGGTTGGTCGTACTCGAATTTTGCAAAAACTACGTATTTCGATTTTTTAATTTTTGGGGTAAATCTTGAAATTTTCCCGAGAAATGGGGTAATTTTATTCCTCCAATCCATACTTCGAGTCTGTACACACAATCTCCCCTTAGAAGTCGAAACGCTCCGACGTTGCCAACTGCGAGAAAATTGAATTCTAAAATGGTGTTTTTTCGTAACTCAAACCGAACGGCCGCCGCGACAGCCGCCATCTTGAATTTTTAAAAACCACCCCCATTCTGTCAAAATACAAGATAATTGTAGGCGGGAATAGAAAAAAAAATTATGCTCGACCACGCCGTTTCGGATCTGTGGCGCCGCGGTTCGAGGTCGAAAAATCAAAAATTTTAAAACACTACAGCTCGGCCGCCATCTTGTTTTTCCGATTTTCTCCACTTTTTCTATAGATCGTTTCCTAATTTCTTCAATCATTGCGAGTTGCAACAAAATCGGTTGGAAAACCAAAGAGTTACAACAATCACGTCGGCCGCCATCTTGTTTTTTCGAAACATCATAATTTTTCCCTACTCGACTCCCGCACTCGAACACATCTCTCATACATCATTATATCGTTTTCTGTCTCTTTCTAGGAGAACAATTATGTCAATGAGTCAGTCAGTGAGTGGTAATTGAGCTATATATATTATAATATTCTACATATAGGAGACTGTAGGTGGGCTAGTCGATAGTTAGCTGGGTGCTTGATCAGGTAAGTATCTAAGTATCCATGCTAACTTTATTAATGCGGAAGAGTTCCCGCAGCGACTAAAAATATCATTCCACGCACAGGCACAGTTCACCATTATATATATTCAATACTCAATACTCAATATAATTTATTCAATTTAAGTACACTTATTGACGTTAAAAATTATTTACTTATAAAACATGATGGTGATAATCGGTTACGGTATCTTAAAACTAAAGCTACGAGGGTTTCAAACGCGCCGTGGTCTGAGAAGGGCCCACAACGAACTCAGCCGGTTTTTTTTTTATTCCACCACTCCACTACAGCCTATTAAGGTCCCACTGCTGGGCACAGGCCTCCACTCTCATAGAAGAGAGGGAATTAGAGCTTAGACCCACCACCCTGGTCCTATGCGGGTTGGCGGGCTTTAACGACTATTATCATGTTAGTGATAATAACCGGGACCGACGGCATAAAGTGGTGGGGTGAAACACCGCCAACTTCCAACTCCGGGCTGGCACTGAGAATTTCTTAATTGAAAAAACCTAACAATTATTATGCCCGACCGGGAATCGAGCCCAGGACCTCGTGATCCGCAGTCGAATACGCTAACCGCTAGACCAACGAAGCAGTCAACGACGTTTTTTTATTATCACTAGCATATTATTTTGCTAGGAGCGAATTATCTATATCAACATGTCTTAACATTGTGGCAGCTCGAAGGTAAAGGAGCTTTCATTAGTTCATTACACAGGCTAAATGAATAATTGAAATAACGAAATACATAGATAATTAATATCTTAATGTGCTGTGTTTCCAACACTACACTGATAGGTATTTTTGGTAATTAAATAATAATTAAGCTAATAGTATTCCGTTTTGAAATATCTTTGTAGTGGAATCAGTAATATCATCAATGAATTATTACCAATTAATTTTGATTAATTTAGCAAATGGTCGAGATCATTATCATTCGATTTATGGCAATATGCTAATTTTGGCATGTTGGCTTTACGCGCCATGTTGTTAACATTGAATTGATTTATATTGAAGTCAGGTTTTATTTTGAGAAATCTTAAATCGTCCATATACACAGGTATTCTTGCTCTGTGTGCAATGAACGCCCTGTTTCCGTAGAAACCCTGTTGAAAGTTATACCACGACCTTAGGATAGGTAAGCCTTTAGCTTAATCATCTGTATTTAAGCTTAATATCTGTTTTTATTGATACCTACCTACCTGTTGATTAGAATTTTATTCTATACCAATAATCAAAATCTTTAAAAACTATGGGCTGTTAAAACCTACCAGACAGACAGAGAGACACACTTTCCCATCAATCAATATTTATTTATTCAAATTAGGTTCACTGTACACTTAATGACGTCCAATAACTTATGAAACATGATGGTGATAATCAGTTACGGTATCTTAAAACTAAAGCTACGAGAGTTCCAAGTACGATCTGGTCTGAGAAGAGCCTACAAAAAACTCAAAACAAAAGTTAGTTTTGTGGACTATTAAAAACAAAATTCCCATGCTATACAGGACTTCCATACGCAGTGGTATTACGTCATGGCTCAATAGATCCCTGCGACTCGCTTGACTTACTATTTTCGTCTTGATGGTTTTTAATAATTATGAGCCAAAAGGAAAGAAGCAAGTCGTAACAGGTAGTACCTACATGGTTGTAGCAAGATAACCGTGAGCCGTGGAGGTCCTCAAAACATGATCGCTTAGCTTGTTGCACTAAGCATTAATAAATAATCAATTATCCTGCCAATCCACACTTGGCCGCGTGACGGTCAAACCAAACCATTATGAGTCTGAGAGGAGACTTGTTCCCAGCAATGAACCGGCGATAGGTTGAAATTATGATAATAAAATAAAAATAACAGCTTAAAAAAAAATTGCCTTCGAAATACAATTCAAGTGTATAGAATAGGTTCTTACATGAATAAAAAAAGAAACAGAAGGAAACAGTATCGCCCA
Source organism: Erebia palarica (assembly GCA_964035005.1). Taxonomy (NCBI): domain Eukaryota; kingdom Metazoa; phylum Arthropoda; class Insecta; order Lepidoptera; family Nymphalidae; genus Erebia; species Erebia palarica. The sequence continues at coordinate 20,545,438 of OZ035989.1, forward strand.
GGACAATCACGATAAAACAAAAGATAGCAATAAAGTGGACCCTCTTTTATCCCGGTATCCGCGTGAAAACTTGGAGGGTAGACGCCCGAAGATGATTTAAGTTCGATCGAGGGCCATAAAAATGTAGGTCAACTTGAAAATTAAAATTTTATTGCGCAAGGCGGTACGGAGAATATGTGAGTATCGGCGTATCTTGGGGTACTTGATGCATGCCGTCGTAAATTTTTATTTTTACATTTTTATGGAATCATAGTTTATTTAGTAAGCTTAATGTAGCGAATTGGACCTCTTTAGTTATCGGCTGCTTAGCGGCTGATTAAAGAAAGTATAAGAACTACTAGATGATACCCGCGAAAGTACGCGTGGATTAAGTTTTTTTGATTCCGGCGGGAACTCTTTAATTTTCCGGGATAAAAAGTAGCTTATGTCTTTCCCCCTGGATACAAACTATCCCTATACCAAGTTTTATTAAAATCGGTTGAAGAGACATTTTTTTTTATTTCCGCGGGAACTCTTGAATTTTCCGGGATGAACAGTAGCCTATGTCCTTTTTCAGGCTCTAGACTATCTCTGTACCAAATTTAATTTAAATCAGTTCAGTATTTCAGGCGTGATTGCGTAATACACAGAGTTACTTTCGCATTTATAATATTAGGATGGATAGTATTATAAGGTATTATAAGCCATGTCTCTGAAGACATGGCTTACCTTATAATAAGTCATATTGGCTCAACTATTTGTAAAATTTGAATATCGATCTTTGTGGATTTCAAACTAAAACATCCTAACATTTGAGTGCTTTTCCCAGACTGCGCCCGATTATAGTGTATTGGCTGGGATATGCCAAGCGTATTAAACCAATGTGTACTCGAGTTTTTAATTTTTGACATTATGACCAAGCAACTGCTTTTTAAAAAGCAATGAAACCGAACAAAGGCGGTATTCGAGCGTCATAGATAAAATCCGAGGCTCACGTGAGGATCGAGATAACACACGTTAAAACTTCCACCATGCTTTATCCCGCATCGACACGAAATTCCGAGGCGGCCATAATTCCTTTACAACCTCGGATATTTTATGGGTATAAAGGTGTTGCGTAATTTTGATTGGCGCCCTCTAATTTTGGTTGCGCAGTATGTGGTTTTGTTAGGATTGACTAGGATTTTTCTTGCATATTTAGCATTTTTGCCTTGTAATATTATAATACGTAGTTACTGTAGTTAAAGTGAGTTAATAAGCACTGTTTAAGCGAAAATTAGGTATATAAGTATTTTTTTAGTAGGATATGGGTTTGAATTTCCATTATTTCCATTAAATTATTCTTCTTGAGTCGCTTTTAGATGATGACGTCTTCCATTTTATTTTGGATTCCCATTTTTACATTTCCTTTTTAGCATATGTACTATCTTCTGCCAAAGGTGGGCAATTGTTTATAGCTTACTATAGCCATATTTTACAATACTCCAGATAACTTGCTTCTGATTTGGGCAATTAATCAAGCGAATGACTTTGAATTTCACGTAAGCTGTAGGTATCTTTCCTCTCGATTGGTATGGATTACGTTTGTTTATCAGACACGTGTAGTAGTTAAAGAAAAATCGGTTATTCCAACTAAAACTTTAGGTAGTCTAGAACTGATTTCAAAATTTTTTTCGATGTACTCTGATTCATAAAAACCCACCTTTCGTCTGGTTATCAAATGGGTAGAGGTCGTTCTTATCTCATATCTCGTACTATAATAAATCTAGTTCAAAATATAAGATCACGGCTTTAAAAATTGTGCATGCCCTCCCACATAATATCGATGGCGATAAATCATGCGAGAAGAGTGCCTTAAACGGAGATCGTACATCATCTGAGATACTGCTTTGACTTAGTTGCTCCCTTGCCAACTCTTCCAATTTAAAATTAAAGCAAATGTTTGCACCAGCGCCAAAGTTCTCAAGTTGAAGCGTGAATCGCATTTTCTTGTGTGCTCCTCAAACGTTCTTCTGTACTGAATATTACTTGCCAGCGAGATATAAGGAAATACGTCATTATTTATGTTTCTGTCTGTCTTCGGTTTCATTCTTTCCCGCAATTTGGCATTATTTTGTTTGTTATTAAACAACTGCAGTATAACAAAATTAAGGCTTATGTAATATTTAATTAAAAACTATACAGATGTTTACTACTTGGTCTACGATTAGGTGTATTCAACTTTATGAAATCCCCTGGAACCCCGTGAGAAAATCAAGGGATTTTCCGAAATAAAAGATGTCCTGCATACCTCAGCGGTATAGATCCCGCTGAAGGATGCAGATATTATAAAACAATCCGACGCCTGCGACTTCATCCGCGTGGGTTAAGGTTTTTTATTTCCGCGGGAAGTATTTGATTTATTCTCAGGATGAAAAGTAGCCCGGAATCCGGATGTCCTTCCCCGGAATATAACCTAACCCCGTACAAAATTTCATCAAAATTGGTTGAATAGATGACCAGTGAAAACGTAGCAGACAGATAGACAGACCCACTTTCGCATTTATTATATTACTTTTTATTATGAATTAAAGTAAATCAAGTTTTCTGGGAACCATAATCTGTACAAATACATTCATGAGAACGCTGTTTTACCATTATTATGTAACTTTTCGGTATCTGTTTGATGTATGTATTCATCGTTTAAATTCACTGTTGGATATAACTGAAAAATATTCATAAGTTTCCGAAAGAATTTGCATAAACTCTAGCAGTCTACCCATATGGAAATGCCTCCGAAAATAAAATAAACCTTTTCCCGAACAGAAGGTCGTGAAACTATCTCGATAGCCCACCAACCGGCGTTGTAACATAAATTCAAATCTTTATCCTCATGAAATCAACAGGAAATTTTTACGTCTAAATATGTCGAACAAAAGTTACCTTTCTATTTTCAGTAACAACATTAACAGAAAAACACGGTTGCTTGACGGTAAAAGATTGATGTTCTTTGCACATGACAACTCGCTGACTGTGCTTGATAGGGCTACAAAAAAATAAGCGTTATACTTGGTGAAGTCCTGTAAACTTTAACAGACCTAAATTCGTACATCACTCAATCACCAGTATAGAAAGTGTGATTACGGTTCCTTCTAGTAAAGTTATTCATATAATGTAGGTATAGCCTTGAAAGAAGAGAAGATCCTGAAAGGATCCTGGCATAGTATTTTGCTCGCGAGGCTTTCTAGTAATAGGTCTGTCTGCCGAGACGGGCTTTCAATACCATCCTGAATGACTTTTATAAAAAAAAAGTTACCGGCCTCGGAGAAAGTCTACTACAAATATTTTAAACTACATGATGCCCGTGACTTTTTCTGCGTGGATTTATTTTGATTCCCGCAGGAACTCTTTAATTATTAGGGATAAAAAGTTGCCCATATGTCTTTCCCCGGGATACAACTTATCCCTGCACCAAATTTTATCAAGATCTGTTGAACAGATGGGTCGTGAAAGCGTAGCAGATAGACAAACAGACAGACACACATTTGCATTTATAATATTAGTATCCATACTAAGGACTGAAATAGTAAAGGGCTTAAACACTGTTTTTTAAAACTGTTATTAAACAGAAACATAACGAAAACAGAAACGATACTGTAACCCAATCAATCTGTAAACGTTTATTTCTGTTAATAAGTGTTTTAATCTGTAAACCTAATGGGTACATACTAATAAACTGCACGGTGTGATAACGCGTTCTTCTCAATTTATTGGACTTTACACACACTGACAAAACATGGCCATTTTTGACTTAAAATAATTGCAACCATCGGTGCTTTCACCTTAGGTTCAAATTTGAATACGCGTCAACAGTAAATTTGGCAACGTCACTATTTCGGTTGCACTTTTAAACCCTTTATTTCTGGTACAGATTCATTTCTGTTACAGAAATCTATGTGTTTTGGGATAACAGAATTAAAAACACATTCAAAAGGGTTACAGCTTCGATTCTGTTACACTTTCATTCTGTATCGCTTATATTTCTGTAATGTTTATGAATCTGTTTTTCAGTCCCTTTAAAAATACTTTCCTTGATTTCCACATTTACTCTCATTCAATATTGTGGTATTTTATTTGCCTATGTATTTTATGCCTAGCTACATTGTACTGAAGTGCGGCTCGAGATAGGTGTGCCCTTTTATAGCGGCACCTTCATTATCGGACACAAAGAAAAGGGATCACGAGCGCACGTGTCACAAACATAATTATGGGGACGTGCTTCCCTAGAAAAACAACCGACAATGAGGTCGAGTTAAATAAACGATATCTGTGTGGCACGTAAATGTAAAATAGGTAGAAGGAAAAGAAGCGGTAAAAGAAAATATGTAATGTTTGTTTTAAGAATGTAAAGTTTTTATTTTTTATAAGCTATTTATAATATTTGCGGTTTATTTGAGCGAGCCTGATGCGTCAACTTTGCTAATCCTTGTTGCACTTCACTTCACTATAGTGTGTAGAAATCAAAATTATTTTTGACTTTACAGTGGCTTTGGAAGTCGGTTTTATGGAAATAATTTTTATTTTTAACTTTTTAGTGTCATGGTTGAGGATATTGAGTCAGACCTTTTTATGGGAGCATCTCGAGTGCTTCCTCTAATGACTGAATTTTTTTTCAAATTGATTCAGAAACCATGCAGATATGCACCGACATACATAAAACGCCGAACTGAGAACCTCCTCCATTTTTAGAAGTCGGTTAAAAACAATCCTCTGTTTAATCTCAGGACCGCCGCGCCGCAACCAGTGATCTTCATTGGCTTCAGTAACACTAATATTGATTTAAACGTTTTCTTGGACATGCCATAATAATTTAATAAGAAATCCCTGATGCCCGTGACTTCATCCGCGTGGGATTAGCTTTTTCAATTCCCATGGAACTCCTAAATTTTCCGGGATACTTTACCCTATGTCACTCTCCAGGTCCTCAAAAAGTAACGTCGATCCGTTGCTCTGTTGCGGCGTGATTGAAGGAACCTGAACCAAAAAACAAACACATTTTTGCATTTGTAATATGAGTATGATTTTATGATATTATCGACACATAATACTAATATGACACTTAAAAAAGTAAAAAAAACAGTCAATTGCCAATCAGACCCAATCACAATCAGTCATTAAGATGGTTGCTTTGCTCAGTTAATCTGCAAACGGACAGGCAAACAGGCGTTATGTACGTCACACCACCCCTCTGCGTCGTATTCCTCATTACTGAGGGTCGTGACCCCTTCCATTAATCAAATAATGGTAGTAGTTTTCTTGCGATAATAATGCGGTGGGTTCCCACATCCTTTTCCATACGACTACTGTTAGGCTTTTGTAACGATTATTATCAGATGTTAGTGATAATAAACGGGACCGACAGCTTAACGTGCTCTCCAAGGCAAGGAGACTTAATAGACTGATATGCGTTGTCACAACTAGGCCACTCGTCCCAACAAGACCAGAGGACGTCGCATTATAAGAATACATATTTACCATTTGGTTAAGAAATTCTAAAAAGCATACATTTTGTATTACTTACAAAAAGGATGTAAGTCCTTTTGAAAGTAGAGCATAATATGTCTCGCGAACCACTTTGCATGATATGCGAAACAATCTACCAACAGTTATTCACATCTGCCTATGAGTATGAGGACAATAAAAAGCCACGCAGTTTACCGCAGATCCACTGAGGCGGGTTCATACTTCATGGTGAATAAGTAGGATTTGTTCGAAAGCGTTGGGACACGCTTGCGATTTTATATCGTGTCGCTTACCTTTTCCTACACTGTAGAAGTAGATGCTCCAAAGCATGAATGGCTCAACCAATAACTTTATTTTTTTATCCACTACAAGTTAGCCCTTGACTGCGATCTCACCTGATGGTAAGTGAAGATGCAGTCTAATATGGTAGCGGGCTAACCTGTTAGGGGCATGGCAGTTATATTAAACCCATAACCCTATTCGGTTTCTACACGGCATCGTAACGGAACGCTAAATCGCTTGACGGCAAGTCTTTTACCGGTAGGGTGGTAACTAGCCACGGCCGAAGCCGCCCACCAGGTCAGACCAGGGACAATTCGGAAATTATAAATTTCCAAACCCTGCCGGTGATCGAACCCAGGACCTCCGCACGTTAAGACAACAGCGCTCAACACTGCGCCACGGAGGTCGTCAAACTTAGAAAATAATATATATTTACCCATTTCATACATTTAATATGAGTAATGGGTTCAGTTTCGATAATTTGACGAGATGACCAAACAATTTAGTTTTAGAAATCCAACCACAATCACAATTTTTAGGGTAGAAATGACTCGATATAATAATTAGAGGTAACGACCTCATAGTACTAGGAATAGGAACTCATAGGAACTATGAGGTCGTCTCATAGTATTCGTCCAACAAGATGAAAAAATAATGTGTTTTATTTATTTATTTATAGCTGTCATGTCTTACATACTAATACAATGTTTTAATATAAATAATTAGCAGTTAGCATGCATGGACATGAGGCCCTGTCAGGGCGTTGCTAAATGTTAACATTATTTTTACCTAATTATATATAATTAATTATTATTATTAATTTATTCAGCACATAATACATGTAATATACAATATAATTATAATTATCTACTTACGAGTATAGTATTTGACAATACATATTTTTATATTAATTGATTACTAAGTAAAGCTTTTATTTCCAATTAATCATCAGTTAATAATATAAACCTATAACAATTAATAAAAGAATGTATTATATACCAAAATTCATCAAAATCGGTTCAATAGATGGGCTGTGAAAAAAAACCATTTTCAGGAAAAATAATCACGAATATTTGTCGTGAGAGTCCATGAGTCGTGCTTGTATATCTTTGGGGTAGACAAACGGAGTAAACTGAAAGTTGGGAAAGGGTAGAGACCGTAGAATCGAGGGCTTAGTAAATGTTTGTCGCGAAAGTTTTTTAATATTGAATTTTATGGCATCCCACTTTTCGATTATGAAATGCCGCTGAAGCTGACGTTTTACTTTTGTTTGTGGATAACATAGAGACCGTCAAATGCCGCAATATAAAATACCTGTCAATATTTATGCCGGGTTTCCTATTCCAATCTAAGGTCTTTTGCGCATTACAAGAAAATGTCTTGTGTCTTGTCTAGAAATGTCTTATAACAAATTCAGTAGCAATGTATGTTGTATGAGTACGTATGGTACATATTACAAGATATTTTTTTCTTGTGTCTTATCAGACACGCGCATACAAAACATGAGATTTATCTTATAAGACACAAGACATTTTCTTATAATTTACAATAGGGCTAACTGTGTACAGAAATCTTACAATTTTTGTTAGGTTGTATCTGTCGTAGCTTTCTCTCTAATATGGAGTCTTTGCACTAAGCATGATTGTCGTCAAACGCAAGCCTATCACGCAATAAAAAAATAAAAAAACTTATGGGTAGTTCGAACAGGCAAACAAGGAGCCTAGTGGGAGATTTTTCACATTTTCGATCTCGTTTAAGCTAACTAAGATTTTTATGGAATTATCATGATGGGTTGATGAGAGATGATAGACACTTGTGCGCTATTTCGCTCATCTTGTGCTTTCAATTTTCAATTGATGTTATAATAACACAAATTAATTTGATCCGGCGACAGTATCGCTAGTATATATATAAAAATGAAAATAAATACAAAAATTAAACAGGTATTAAAATTAGTGCTAAGTTTGGCCACCGGGTCAGATAAGACTATACGTCTAGTTTATCGTATCTTTATATGAAGAACGTAAGACCCATGAGTGAGGGTAATACCTGACGGCGCTTGTTCAATTGCAAACAAATCTCAATTTTTAATGAATAGCTAAGATGAAAAATCTTCCACTAGGCCCGTTGATCCTTTCATATTTCCATTGACAGACATTTCATCCAAGTAGGTAGGTATGCGAAATGTAGATGAGGCATTTGTTCCGCTTAAAAGCGATGTGGCTATTGTAGAAAATGGCTTCGTGGGAATACAATGAATGCTCAGATCTCCCTCATATCTTACCTTTTGTTTCAAGTCAACGAGAAAAGTTCTTATTTTTCATCCAAAAATCTTTTTGTTTCTTGCTTTTTGAGGAGCTTTGAGAGTTAGAGAATTTTAAGGAAAAAAAGTCTTGTTTCTTTTATACCTGTCATTGCTTGGAACTACGCTGTATCTGACAAGACGTAATGGTATAGTTGTGACAGTGAATTTTAGTCATGGAAATGCCCTTCCATAATATGAGTCGATTTTCATGTTTTGGAGGGTACATGAAGCCGTCGTTTCCAGCAATATCCTAAGTGTTAAACGCAGGCAGGATATTCGTAGAAATAATACACATAGATGATGCTTCATATTGTATAATTACACGTTCCGTTATATTATGTGTTTAATAATAATGTACCTACTTGTAACGAGGTTTAGTTAACCCGGAATACCAATAACAATTACTGGTGACAATAATGATTACACTTTCACTAGCAGATAAAGAATGACACAAATACCGCCAAACGATCTTATTTATAGAAGACACATTTAGTATGATGACGGTTTTTGTTGTGACATTATATTTCTCTAATCAAATTTAAAGTCAAATGAGATCTTATTATTCATAAACGCTAACATAAAAGACGACCTTTTCCTCTTGAAATCTTGTTCTTTTAATCGCGCCATATGCGGAAGGATCTAGAAGGATGATTCCATCGTATTGTGATTAATCGGAAGGGGTCATGATCTTTCGTTGTCGTCCCGACCAATAGACGTCCACATCTGGACGAAGGTTTCCTGCATGGATCTCTACAGAACACGGTCTTGTGCTCCCAGCGATTCCCAGCTACTGGCTTGAGATCTTCCTTCCACCTGGTGGGGCCTGAATGCCGAGAGAGGAGAGAGAAAAATCAAATATAGCTATGACAGAAAGTAACTGATTGCAGTGGCACATGAGCCAGGGTAGGCATTGGTCCAAATACCTATTTTCAGGCAGAACGTGATGAAAAATATTGGTTACCTATTTAAAAAAGCTCAACTTTTTGGATTTTCATATATAAGCCCTTTTTAATTTTCATATATATTTTTCGTATGAAAATTCATGGGGAGTAAAATCAAACTTTCTCCGTTACGTTACGTAATGTTTATGTTTCGATGGTAACAATTTGCGTTCGTAAGGAGTATACTCCAGTCGTGCGTCGGAGCTGACGCACACAATTTTTTATGCCTCTAGGTCGGGCACGCCACTAACTGATTGTATAGTTTGTCAAAACAATAGACACCATACGAATTCAGTGCAACACTGACTGGGCAATTATCGGAGGCTCTCGTACGCTTACAGCCATTTCGCATAACAATGGCGCCGCATCCTAGAATGAACACCTGCGGAGCTTGCATTGTTTGTGTCTTCCGCACAATTGCGTGCACGTAATGCGTTGTCTGCTACATTTGTGTAAGTGGAGTAAAATTATTGTTTTATAAAATTATATTAATTTTGATTCTAAGATTTTGCAACTGTTGGAATACTTAGGGATGGTTGGATATTTCAATTGCTTCATTTTAAATGAATCCGTAATTATTACCTCCTAATCCTGCTAGAGTGATAGCCTAGTAGTTGAGACCACCCCACCACCACCACCACAGCCTATTGACGTCCTAATGCTGGGTACGGGCCTCCACTCACATGGGAGAGAGGGAAACGACTCATGCTCTCGTGGTTAGCATGAGTTGAGACTTCGCCCTCTTAAACAGGCCCCGATTGTGTAAGAAAATCATAATCGTAAACGTTTGTCAAACGTATAACTCGAGCTGTTAAAGTACATAGATACCATGGCAAAATGCAATATTGAAGTCCATAAACATTACTATTACTCCATAATACGTTTTAAACTCTCAAATGATTACGACTTTCTTAGACAATTGGGCCTCTGGACGCTCGGATTTGATCCCCGGGCATGACGTACAACTTACTTTACGGAATAACATGTGTGTTCTAAACAATTCAATATCACATAATTAAACGTTGAAGAAAAATATCATGAGAAAACCTGTATGCCTGAGAGTCTTCTATATTTAACTCAGAAAAGTGTGAAGCCTACTAATAGGCACTTGGCCAGCGTGGTGGACTATGGCCTGACCCTTCTCATTCTGAGAAGAGAGTCGTGCTGGGTACTGAAGTAAGTTGAAATGATGATTATTTCTGCTAGACAAAAATTAGAAAATTGCTAATAATTTTTTATTGCCATAAAATCTCGTACAAAACATAGCAAGTAACAAATTAAAATAATCCAATTTATCAAAGTCATAAACAGATTCTAAGATCTTATTACTACCCAGGCAGCCTTAATACAGGTGAAAGAATAATTTGTAAGCTTTTCGCTTGTGTCAAGAACTGTAATTATTACAGCCTATTTTCTAGAAAACAACGGAGAATTCAAAGCGAAACCTCCTCAGCGCTGTTTCGTTACACGATCGGCATTTTTAAATAGACGCTTTAGAACAATTAACCTTATTCTTAAAAGTAAAATAAAGATACTTCTAAATATTTTATTGCTAAGTGCCGATTGCAGCAAATCCGAATTACGTTTATCCTACGAATAAATTTGAAATGTTGATAGAATTGGTACAATTTTGACGGCCTCCGTGGCGCAGTGTGTAGCGTTGTTGTCTTAACGTGCGGAGGTCTCGGGTTCGATCCCCGGCAGGGTAAATTAGGGAATTTGTAATTTCTGAATTTTCCCTGGTCTGGCCTGGTGGGAGGTTTCAGCCGTGGCTAGTTACCACTCTACCGGCAAAGACGTGCCGTCAAACGATTTACCGTTCCGGTATGATACCGTGTAGAAACCAAATAGGGTTATGGATTTAATATGCCCCTAACAGGTTAGCCCGCTACCATCATAGATGCGTCATCTGCATCATCACTTACCATCACGTGAGATCGCAGTCAAGGGCTAATTTGTAGTGGATAAAAAAAAATTACATCCGTCAAAACATGAAATTCATTCCTGGGTTAAACGTAACGGAGTTGATGTTATTGGCAAATATTATAGGTATTATATGTATGGGTTACGAGCTAACTTGTAGTGGATAGAAGAAAAGCTTGACCTCATGGTTTTGCGTCGCCTGGATCCTATAGCACCTTCCTATGATGCCATTTATGCAGTGAAACAAAATGTTTTGTGGGCTGCAACTCATCTTCGTAGATAACATGTTTTTGTAAATATTATAATAATCGGTTCTGCCAGCGACTTCGTAAGTTTTTTCGATTCCTGAGGAACTTCTTAATTTTCCGATATAAAATCCTATAGTAAGAATAGTATATCCTATAGATAGATAGAAGCCTATGTCCTTCCCCGGGATGTTACCTATAATACCAAATTTCATCAAAATCGGTTGAATAGATAGGCCATGAAAGTAGCAGACACACAGTCAGACACACTTTCGTATAAATAATATGTATAAGTATGGATTATCTAGATTTGATTATAAGTTTTCGCCTACTGTCATACTAATTTTAATAGCTTCTTGTAACACAGTTTTTGTTCAGAATAGCATAGCATTTAATTCAATGCCATCCTTTTGACTAATCAACAAACAACTCCCCCGCTTTGCATAACAAAATCCAAAGTTTCTGATTATTCGTGATTATTCAACAGAGCTGCCCTCGAAGCCGGTGATCTTCGACGAGTTCGGCAAAGAAATAACTGGAACCGCAGGCCCTTTCAACGAGGGCGGTGATTTCAAACTTATTTGCTCCGTCAACGGGGGTGAGTACAATTCCATCTTTATACAAAAATTTACCTAGTCCCAAATAATATTTTTTTGGATTAGGTCATTTTTATTTTCCTGATACAGAATGTTCGTTTTATATTGAGCAATATTTTTTTATTTAAGTTAGCTTGATCCAGACAATAATACAAAAGGGTACAATGATATACCTACCTCTGAGAGAAACGATATCTCTCATCGTATTCTTCATTTCTGAGGGTCGTGACCTCTTTCCATTAATCACATAATGGTAGGAGTTTTCTGGAGATCATAAGTATGGGGTAGTAGATAGCACTTTCGCATTTATAATATAAGTTTTGATACTCTTTATAAAATTCTTTGTTCATTAGAGTTACGCTTGAATCAAATTGATGATTGTTCGATGCAGGTTTTATTGCTTTCATCCATTCATTTGAGTTTCAATGAATTCTAAGTGAGTTTCAATTCGATTAAAAGAAATTGTCAACATTGAATTACGTTAAAATGGATGAAATATGGTAGATACGTGAAAAGATTTACTGAGTATGAGTTTTAAATCCATTGAAAAATTTGATAGGTAGTTATCTTTGAGGTCCACTCTGACTCTTGATTCCTCATAGCACGGGTACGATTTGCGACTGGATCATAGTTAGTCAGTCTGGATTTCAATTTCCAAATTGGTTGAGATGATATCGCCCCCGTTATAGCTCTCCTTTAAAACTGCGGCTAATATAACTGGCAAGGAATCATTTTAACCATGAAATAATTAATGCATGTAAGGGCGGTTACAGTTTAACGTTTTTTCGGCGCGTATAAGCTGTTTTTTGAAGAGCGTGTAGGTGCGTAAAAACGCACCCATTGCCTCGCGCGCAACTCTTACGAGCGTTGACTCCCATAAGAGCTCGTATATTATTGACTCAACACAGCTTCGAGCGCACATGTCAGAATAAGTGCGCGTACAATCGACTGTATATAAGTTGACCCAAAATGGTGGTAGTGTAGGGGCACGCAATACCTACATGATGACGTAAACATGACGCGACCACGTTAGCCAATCACCTACTTGATGACGTAAACATGACGCGGCTACGTTAACCAATCACGTGCCGTCGCCTGAATCACGCTAACGAAGTACTTTCGGAATTGTACAATATATGGAAATATCAACCTATAACAGTTGGCCCAGCTGGGATCCCCGAGCATGACACCGGCTCGGAGGAAGATCTTCCTGTTGCATCGGTCGAGCATACTATACACACCCGACAGTAGTCTGCGCAGATACATTGTACTGCAGAGGCGAGCAAAGTAAGCGGGGAGTGAGGGGTATGAGCTCGCGGCCCACCTCATACCGCACTTTGGTAGACACCCGAAATGTGTTTCTGCGCAGAGTTCAACTTACGCCGCGGCTATGTATATACACATTCGGTTTTTTGAATCGCAAAATGTGGTGATTCTGTAATTGCGCCGATACGAGCTTATACGAGCAAAATACGCTAATCTGTAACCACCCTAAAGACCGTTCCATTCGACTATTTGCACTGCACCTCAAAGAGCTCTTAATAAACATCCCCGCAGAACACTCCACTTATCATAATTTTCTCCATTCAGGTAACCCTACGCCGCGAGTACAATGGCTCCAAGGCGACACGGTGCTGTCAACCCTAGGTGCGGGAGAGCTCCAGCCTGCAGGAAGCAGCAGGTCGTTGACCCTCTCGATCTCAAACGCGACGAGGGCACACTTGTCCTCCGTGTATACCTGTACAGCTGACAACACCCTGTTGTCACCCCCGCAGCGTGCTTCAGTACGCGTTGATTTGTATTGTAAGTGAAAGCTATATTTTTATCAGTAACTAGCTGATGCCCGTGACTTCGTCCGCGTGGGTATACTTTTTTTTTATTCCACTACAAGTTAGCCCTTGACTGCGATCTCACCTGATAAATGACGATGCAGTCTAAGATGGTAGCCGGCTAGCCTGTTAGAGGTATGGCAGTTATATTAAACCTATACCCCTAGTCGGTTTCTAGACGGTTACGTACCGGAACGCTAAATCGCTTGGCGGTACGTCTTTGCCGGTAGGGTACTAGCCACAGCCGAAGCCTTCCACCAGACCAGACTAGAGAAAATTCAGAAATTATAAATTCCCAAATTGACCCTGCCGGGAATCGAACCCGGGACGGCACGTTAAGCGCTCAATACTGCGGCAGGGAGGTAGTCAAATACTATATAGGTTTTAAATATATATCCCGTGGAAACTCTTTCAATTTACGGAATAAAAAGTATGTCCTTTCCCGGGATGCAACCTATTTCTGTTTCTTTCTTTAAAATCGGTTGTAAAGATGGGCCGTGAAAGTATAGCAGACATACTGTTACATACATAAAGCCAGACATTTCGCGTTCTTTAATATTTGTATGAATGTAATAACAAATAACACAAATTAGAAGCGGCTTTTTACTGATCGACTGCTATTACATCAATGATAAGTTAACATTGGCAATACGAAAAAAAAACAACAAGTAATATAAAAACGGAAAAGGTGACTGACTGACTGACTAATCTATCAACGCACAGCTCAAATCACTGGAAAGAAGTGGCTGAAATTTGGCATATTGATCACGTAGGCACCGTCTAAGGAAGGATATTTGAAAATTTAACCCCTAACCGGGTTTAAAATTTGTATGAAAGTCGAACCTATCGTGAGCAAAGCCGTGGGCTACATCAAGTCTTAAACTAAAGTAATATAAAAACGCTTTAAACTTTTACAACACTCGTTATTTAAAGACAAAGCGCACCGTAACTAAAAAACCCAGGATTATCCCGAACAATGAAAAAGCGGGTTCATTTTTAGAGGGCCATAATACTTTGAAGTCTGGGACGCATTAGGCACTTAATGAATGTATACGGCCAGGAGGTGTTTCAGCCGCGGCCAAATGGAAATTCGTCGTTTTTGTCGAGGCGTTGGAATCCAATGAATAAATATTGCTATCGAAAATACTATCCAATTTATTTCAAAACTAGTGAGCACATTTAGGAAGTAAAAATCTCGTCAATTCGTTCAATAATAAGGCCCGTATCATGAAGTTCATATCAGGTTCTCAAGTATTATGGATTAGCTGATGCTGAGATCTATGTAGCGTACTTTGACTTTGCTCAGGCTTTACTTAGAGTTAAAACGGGACGGACTGATATGCCTAACACTAATCTGTCTCATTTTAACTCAGTCTTATGTTAAAGCTAGGCCAAAGAATGCTCTATAGATCTCACACTCATACCTCAGTACGTGTTCTTATTGTACTAATTAAACTTTTACAGACTACCCATTTAATTTAAGTAAATTGTATCGGGATTGTGTGGTTGCAGTTTATGACATAAAAAGTAAAATTTTATTTTTTTCACCATGCGAATGCGTACAAAATCAGAACCTCATTTAGCTTTCGAACCATTTCAGAACACATTTCACGTCAACGCGGAGAATCCATCCTAATCTATACACATTTCATAAATACGAAAATGTGTCTGTCTGTTTGTTACCTTTTAAGACTCACTAACTGCGAAAGTAGATGGATGTTTGTTACTCAAAAACGCCAGAACGTCTGAACGGATCTTGATGAAATTTGACTGACAGAGATAGCTGTCATCCTTGAATATTTTTTTATCTTAATAAATCAGAGTTTTTAAAGGAATTAAAAAATCAAAGCTACGGGATGAAGTGGCTCGCCGCTAAACACTTTCTAATAGCAGGGAATATAAACGTGTTTTTCTCTACATAGTACATACTGGTTATTATGCGTATTGCTACGAAAGAGTTCTACTCTAATATAACCACCCTTATAACACTTCTTTTATTAGGTATGTCTCGTTACATTGCATTTGTTACAAGGAACCTCATATTCCACCTTCCAAGCATACTTGTTTACTTGGGAAAATTACACAACAGACGTAGTAGATGCAACTTCTGTGCGGGGTGGTGAGAAAATTGCAACGGTGCAAATGTTTGCTTCACAGTACCTCGCGAAATAGGAAATTTTCATGAAACGGTCTAGTCTCAGATATATTTTTATGAAATTCGTCGAATGATGTAAAAGGAGATTGGTTCTTGCAATTTTTCTCCGACCATTACGGCTTTTAAAAATATGAGGATTCAAAATTTAGCGTTCAATTTTATATACTAGTTCAAAACTACTTCCGCTTTAGTCTCTTCATCATCACATATATGGCTTTGCCACAAGATTGTGTTACACAATGAGAACTATTTTGTTATAAATTCATAGTTGTGAATTTTGTAACCAACAGCTCCCCTAGAGTTCGAGACGCATGCGTATAGTTGAGGACCTAAAGAGTGACACAGTTTTCTTTTATCTACTACAAGTTAGCCCTTGACTACGATCTCACCATCTCTTACCATCAGGTAAGTGATGTTGCAGTCTAAGGTGGTAGCGGGTTAGTGATATGGCAGTTATACAAAACCCAACCCTAATCGGTTTCGACACGGCATCGTACCGGAACGCTTAATCGCTTGGTGGCACGTTTTTACCGGTAGAGTGGTAATTAGCCACGGTCGAAGCCTCCCACCAGGCCAGACCAGGAAAAATTCAGATATTATTAAGCAAATTGCCCTGCCAGGGATCGAACCCGGGACCTCCACACGTTAAGACTAACATGTTAAGAGGCGCGCAATACTGCGCCAGGGAGGTCTTCTTTTTAACAATAACAATATCAAAGTTCCAAGGATTTTTAAATCAAAATCCAATCGGATTAAGTCGCGGGCATGTAGGCTTAAATAAAATAAAACAATTCTAAGATGCAGAGATTACCAAAATGCTTGCTCATAATATTGCTATGCGTTTGTCAAAAAATATCATAATTTTAAGGCTTTTCGAGGCTTTTGGTTTAAGAGTAGGTTAGGTTAGGTATTTTGTTTTTGTTTTTTACTAACATAGGTTAACTGATTGTTACTAACAAGTTATGGGCTGTCAGTTTGTAGTTGCCTGAAATGAAAAGTTATTTATTTATTTATTAAGACAATTCCCTACTTATTTCAAAATTACAATTAGAACCTCCCACAAAACAGTATTTTTAATATAGTCATTTGGTGATCAACAAGGAGGTTACCTGGAAAGCTTCTAGGGTGTTTTAAAAAATTAGTGTATTTATAGATTTGGACGTGCTCTTTCCGAATTTTCAATTTGCCACCTCGTATCTTTGACGCTCGCGCCAGCATTGGAAAACGGGCGCCCAAGAATAGTTTTTGTCAATTTAACTCCTTTCGGACTAATTTTACGATGAAAATAGTTATTTATACCACCCACAATACAAATTTATTTGAACTGTAGAAGGCGAAATTAGGTTTTGGTTTGGGCTCTCGTACGATAAAACTATTTATTTTATTTATAAAAAAGGTAATTACATAAATAGTAGGAATTTTTCTCTAGTTTCATTTATTCCATTACTATTTTCATCGTAAAATTCAAAAACTGTTTTTGGGCGCCATTTTGCCAATATGGTGGCGCGAGCGGCAAAGATACGAGTTGGTAAAGTGAAAATTCGGAAAAAGCACGTCCAATTCTATAAAATACACCAATTTTCAAAACTCCCGAGAAATTTTCCAGGTAAAACTACCAAATGGCTGGCTTATTTGTATTGTAGTTACTATAAGTTTGAAGTGCTACACCGTTTTGCCTTCACCCTAATTAACGCTATGCAGACATAGAAAGTCTGTAACCCGATATTTCAACTGTATCCCAAAGAAGCCTTTTGTTGTTTCAGAGAGAGGCTTAAAATTTCATTTGTATTGTTTACTTGATGCTAAATATATCTTTTACACGTAAATAAATCCATACTTTTATCTTATATGAGAAAGTGTATCAGTCTGTCCTTCTGCGCTCACTTCACTACGCTACTATTCAAAGTATTGCGCAGTTAGCCTGTTAGCACTTACCATCAGGCGAGATCGCAGTCAAGGTTATTTTTTTAATTAAAGTTTTATTTAAATAATTTAAATATACCTTTAAACTAAGGCACTAAAGTTTAATTACGAATGCAGTTTAATATTTATATTTAAGACCTTTTGTCTTCGTAATAAAGCGAAAGTGCTCAACGCGGCTAAAGAAGTTTTCACTTCAAAAACAAAAAAAAAACCCTCTTCAAAAATATCCCTTACGTATTCTTAAGCACCGATCTAATGAAAATACAGTGCACGGGGTCAAATTCACTTATTTCTGTAATTAAATCAGGAAAAAAACTGCGAGTGATATCAGTCGGAATGCTTATTAAAAGATAACACAAAAGACGTCTGTTATCGAGTTTTAAAAAACAGATTCACGGACGCTGGATGCCAGCTGAACTTTTTGACCCTTTGTGGAAATTAAGACGACTGAGCGAACTCGCAACTCTGTATGTAAAGTGGCAAAAAAATTAAATTTCTCACAAAACTATGTACTTTTGAAAATTACAGTGTTTTAGAAAGAGCGATCGAAAATAATGGAGTTGGCGAATTCAAATTTTACATTTAAACAGGTTTTAAGTTTTCTTCCCATTTCATTCATTTAATTTGCATAGTTCTTTCTGTTGAAGGTATAAATATAAGTAATATTTTTTAAAGTTTTAAATCATCGGACCCTTGGCAGTAAAAATTAAAGTTTCCGCTTGATGGAACAACTACGCTAATAGTTGGGGCTCTCAATAAACTTTTAAGTTTTAACCAATAACAATAATTAATCAAAGAACGGTTAACTTTTAAGCCAGGTCAGCTTTTTTACAGTGGCGTACATAGGGCTTGAAGTCAGGGTAGGTATTTCTGGTAAGTAACTGGCTATTTACGGGCATACCTATCATATGGTTAATTTTATCTAGGGAAAACATTTACCTAAACAGTGCTTAGATGTCTCTATGACGTGCACACCACTGGCTTATTGAGATATTTTTTATAGAAAAGTATAGAACTGCAAACAGGTCAATTTATTTTTTACTTATTTTTACTATAAGTTTTTTTATTCCCCCAGGATAAAAAGTAGCCTGTCGCTCTGCAGGTCTTCAACCATACCCATGCCAAAAATCACGTCGATACGTTACTCTGGCGACGTGATTGAAAAGCAAACCAAACACACTTTCGTATTTGTATGATTTAAAAACAAGTAGTATTTTATGCTTTCATGATACAACTGAAAAAAGCATTAATATCCGCTCAACCAATTTTGCTAGACAAAGGTTTCAGAAAATTTCCTATATTAACAGTTGTTTTCCTTTCCAGTGAGACCGCTCTCAGTAGAGATCTTATCAAGGGAGCAACCTTTATCAGTGGGCAGACAGGCGGAGCTTTGGTGTAAATCGACCGGGGCGAGACCACCCGCCATCATCACGTGGTGGCTTGGTGGCAAACAGCTGGAATCTATCACAAAACAACAGGTAAAATAAAAATATTGTTGCAAGTATTTTATTTATTTCATTTAATAGCGAGCAAACGAGACGGGTCTCGTTAGACTAGTGGTTCGCATATTCGACTGCGGCCGACGAGTTCCCGGGTTCATGCCATAATTAAGTGTTTTTCTGACTAGAAGAAATTCTCAGTGCTAGCCCGGAGTTTGGAAGTTGGCGGTGTATCACTCTCGTGCCTCGGAGAGCACGTTACGCCGTCGGACCCGGTTATTATCACTAAACAACATTGTAAGTCGCTTATCGTATGCAAACGTTAGCTATCTAAGTAACTAAGTGATATAAAAACTTACAAGTGTAATTTTGCGACTTTAGTAAAGTGTTTTGTATAAAATAAGCAAAATGTAATCCTAAACGTGTATAAATGAAAAGGCAGCTTGTATAGCTTCTATTATTGTAACATTATTTGCTTAGAGCAGAGCGAAGCAAGGGCGAAGGTAGGTGGGAAGGTACTTTGCTAATGACTTGCGTTTGAAATACTAAATGCATCCGCAAATATTCCTCCAATTACACAAGTGAATTGCCTGGATTAGTCTATGACACTCATGTCAGATTAGCCACTGAAATCTATTCCAGTTGACTTGAAGGCAGAGCTTTATTTTGTGAATTATATTGTCGCTGTCCAGACGTCCAAATGTGCTGGAATGCGAAACCGCAGCGTTGTCTGCCCCCCACTAGGTAGATGGATCACATTTGTAGACCTCTATATCGGTAGTCTTTTAATTAAAATTTAAGAGCGTTTTTGAAGTAAAACTTCTTAAGCCGCGGTGAGCACTTTTTGGTAGGGGGTAAACTTGTGGATTCGCGTGACCGTGACTGACATGCTCGCGAACACCGACATGCTCGCGTTGTTATGAAGACAGAAAGTCTTAAAAAAATATACTACATTCGTAATTAAGTTTCAATGCCTTAGTTTTAAGGTTTATTTTTTTTATGAAATAAAAAAAATATTTGCAAAAAAAGTTATTTGAAATATCCGTTTTCACTTCTATGCCACTATATTCTTATATTTTATATTATATGACTTCGGCAGTCCCTATGACTGCCAATTTTTTTTCACTGACTCACTGATATCGGGGCACTGAAATGTTTGGAGTTACATAGGATGCTTTTTCACTGACCGGTACGACACTGATATACCGTAGCTTATAATGTATAGGTCCCGCTTGTCGAGCTTAAATCGTGTCGGTATATGAAAAAACGTGCTTTAATAATAATAAAAAAATTGTGTGTGTTAGCTCCGACGCACGACTGGAGTTTACGCTTTACGAACGATTTTAACTTAAATAGATTAGTAAATGAGGGTAAATTAACGCATTTTTGTATTACTGAAAGCATGCTTGATACATTTATTTATATTAATTATATAATTTATATACATTATATACATTAAGTCATAGAAACAAACAAGTGTTACCATGGAAACATCAATAACGTAACGGAGAAAGATTGATTTTACTCCCCATAAATTTTATACCTCGGGCTTATTTATATTATATGAAAATCGATTCTTGAAGGTAAACTCCAAAAATAACTAATTAATTTAAAAACGAAAAGTAGTTAGCGTAGTGTTAAAATTCTCACCATGTTACTAGGAGTAATTAGTCGTGCTTCAGTAATTTGATCCCACTTAATTCGCCAATGAATTTTAACTACAAGTTTATAACCCTTAAATTTAACACTACACCCGAAGATCCCGCTAAGCCTCGGCACCCGGTTAAGCGTTAACATCCCTTAATTAATTTCACCTAGTGTGTTACCGATTCACCCTTGGCTTAACTTGTGAAATGGATCGCTAGGCTAATTAAGTAGAACCATCGAGCAATAGTTAACCCTTAGAGAATGCCGTATTGATTTTTATAGTGTTAAAATTTAGTTCAACAGTAATGGTATACTTTAAAGATGCGAACGCGAAGTTTCATTTTAAAGGTAGGTTAAATTTTATTGAAATATACTCTAGTACTGTGTCTAGAAAGTATAGAGTCGCTACCTTAAAAACCAAAGAGGACTTAAGGTAAGGGTTCCTTGCTGTATCTAATGTTGACACTGTAAACTATTTTATAATGATTGATGAGTTGATAATTTACAAAACCATTTGAGATAGGTATTATGTACTTCAAGTCATATTGGCGCGCGGCGCTATGCATTCGTGCGCTTGTAAATATTATTACTAGTATGTATTCTGTGGTGGAATACAGTAATTGTAAATATTATAATATGCTCTGGGGCCATACTGATGACGTTTAAAGCCATATTGATTCATTATTGTTGACTTTCATGTTTTAGAATAAAATCATTATTTCGGAACGTCAAGGTACATCACATTAAACTGTCATTTTAAGTAATATTGCATAATTATTGCTTTGCGTTTGCAGTATGGCCCCTAATTTGACAGTCGCTTGGATAACGATCATACGAGGACTGCAGCGTCATTGCTACACAAATCAAAGCTGCATATTTACAAGCACGCGCTCAAATAGCACCGAGTTAAAGTTCCTGTAATGTATAGGCGCTCTAAGGATTAACTCATATAAATCCACCAATTTTATAAATGTGAAAGTGTGTCTGTCTGTCTGTCTGCTACGCTTTCACGGCCCGCGGGAATTGAAAAACTTAATCCACGTGGACGACGTCCCGGGCATCATCTAGAGTGATATAAATTTAAAGCTATCGGAATAAGTATGTTACTTATTCCGATAGCTTCAGAGTATAATGTAATTAGTAACATATAATATAATTTATGCAGGAGTTAACTTTGTAAAGGTCTCTTTTTAAAGCTAACTATATCATCATTTCGGACAATATTTTTGAAAATGAATGTGGGTGAAAGTAAATGAATATTTAAATTTACCACATTGCTTACCGAGTGTTCATACCGCAAACTAAGTATTTGACAGTTTGACCGCTTACTAAGTATCAATGAAACCTCGAAGCGCTGGGCACAGCTTTCTTGCCCGAGTTATTATAATAAATACTTAGTTGAATTTTTACTTAACTAAGGAAAATCTATCTAAAAAAAAAACCAAAAGTGTTGGCTTAACTGTCTGTCCTTAAGAGAAAAAACAACTTAATTTTAGTCGCTTTTCGAAAGCATCGTATCTGCCATGGCCCCGAGACAACGACTAGTAGATCAGGCATCTAACAGTCGTGCTTTTGAACGTACAGATAATATTAATGGCATTTTTCCCAGGATCTTCAAGACCGCAACGAGACCCAGTCGCTTCTGCAGTGGACGCCATTGAAGGAGCACAATGGGAAGGTGCTCACTTGCCGGGCAGAGCACTCCAAGTTCAACACGACGACGATAGAGAGTAGATTGCCGCTCAATATTTATTGTGAGTTTGGGTTCATTCTTTACAGGTTTGGCTTGGTGTCCGTTTCGCTTAAATTCTTTGGAAACTAAAAAGGTAATGTACTGGGCTGCTTAGACTTTTCAATGCCTAATTCTATTCCTTTCCGCAGGGAGTATTATGAAAGGGTTAGCAATATTTTTGATGTCATATTTTTAATGTGTAATTCATTTTACTTTAGAAATTGTTTTATATAGAACTAGCTGATGCCCGCGACTTCGTCCGCGTGGTTTAAGCTTTTTTCAATCTTAGTTCTCCTGGATAAAAAGTCATAGTCAAAGTATATCACTCTCCAGGTCCTCAACAATACCCATGCCAAAAATAAAGATGAGAATCAGGAGAGTGACATAGTTTATTTTTTAGTAAGGGCAATTAAGGAGCTTCCTGTGGGAATTAAAAAACTTAAAAACCTTATTCCACGCGGATGGAGTTGCGGGCTTCAGCTAGTTAATAAGAAATAGTAAACTACGTTCTTCAATCATGTCAAAACGAAGCAATGGATAAATGGTAAATTTTTGCATGAAAATAGATAAAGATTCTGATTCCGATTCTGTAAGGAACCCGTAATCGTAATCGCTTTTTAAATGTTTAATTCGACCTGGTTAAAGAGTTCATAGATGCCTGTACGTTAAAAAGCATGTATGAACTCCTTAAACAGTGCGAGTAAAACGTTTTAAGCCGTCAAATGATTACGATTTGCTTAGAAAATTATGCCTCTGACGAGAAAATAAGCTCTTTTATTTTATCCCAAGAGTTAAAGAGCAGAAGATTTAACACCTAAAACGCCTGAAATGTATATATTGTTAAGTAGCTAATTTGCACCTGTAATGGATGAAAATTTTAAAAGATTGCCATCTTATATTTTAGGTACGCAACCCTAAAAATTCAATTTACATTTAAAATTCTTCAAAACTATTACATTATTAGTTATCTAGTAAATAAATTTATTTTGAAAAATATATACTTATGAGATGCTAGAAATGTCTAGCATAAGTGAAATAAAAGCAAAATCTACTCGTTTAAAGGCGGCACCGGCTCTAATACAGTCCACCCATCAAATTGCTCTGTCAGTCGTTAGGCTTCGCGTATTTGTCTCTGAATCACCCGCCGCCAGTGGCAATCGCTCGGAAAATTGTTACGTTTAATACGCCTCGGAGCTTTACCTGAGAGCTTTTTATTGTATTATTATCACTTTTCAGGGTTCCGTAGCTACAAGGAACCCATAGTTTTGTCCACTTGACCGTTTCCTTGGTATATTAAATTTACCTATAAGATTTTTGGCTATTTTTATAATAATATTATCACGATGTTATGTGATTTATATAATACCCACTAGCTGATGCCCGCGACTTCGTCCGCGTGTTTAAAGTAATTTTCCGGGAGAAATAGTAGCCTATGTCACTCTCCAGGTCCTTAACTATATCCATGTAAAAAAATCACGTCGATCCGTGGCTCCGTTGCGACGTGATTAAAGGACAAACCAACAAACAAACACACATTGGCATTTATCATAATATATTAGTATGTACTTGTATTACATTATAAATAATAAATAAATAAAAATAAAAAGCCTTTATTTGCTATTACGTTAATGTCACATTCGTTCATTACAATATTACATATTAAGATTTATATTATGTCAATTGGTAAAAGTAATAAATAATTTGGTACAATAAAATAAAATTAAATAAAAATTAAATTACAAATTGTCACATTTATATTAATTTATTACGTAATAGTCGCCTCTACGGCGTAGGCCTCCCCCAAGTCTCTCCAAAGCTTCCTGTTACGTGCATGTCTCATCCACTCTGGCCCACATTTCTCTGAGAAGATATCGCGCCATCTCTTCCTTTGACGTCCTCTTTGTCTTTTCTTGTCTCTTGGTATCCATTCCGTCACTTTTTTTGTCCATCTCGTATTGTCCAATCTGCAAACATGTCCTGCCCATTTCCATTTCAATATTCTGACTTTTTTAATTATATCTGTTAGTTTGGTTGTTTTTCGAATCTTTTTATTACTTACTTTATCTTTAATCCTCAGGCCTAACATGCTTCGTTCCATTTTTCTTTGGCATATAGCCAGTTTATCTTCCTCTTCTTTCCTCAATGACCAAGTTTGACACCCATAAGTTAAACAAGGCAATATTGCAACTTCATAGAGTTTCTTTTTAATTTTTATGCTTATTTCCTTGCTCTTCATTACTTCCTTGAAACTCCAATATTTTTTCCATGCTATGGCGATCCGCCTCTGTATTTCTTTTCCAGTGCAATTTTCAAAGGAAACGGATTGCCCAAGGTACACATAATCTTTTACGTACTCTATGCTCTCTCTACCTACTCTAACTTCTTTCTCCTCAGCATTAGTGTATTGTGAGTGTATTACATTAGTTCTTGGCAAATAATAACACAGAATGAAACTTTAAAGTTATTTCCTTTGTATTATTCTCACTTAGTGGCCAATATTTTCAGCGATTTCAAAAATGCGAATGCACTTTATTTTGTTATAGTATATCTCGTATTTTTCACATAATAATGAAACTCTCGCAACGTCAAATATATTCGGTACACCAAAGGTAGTTTGACCCCAGAGAAAATGAAACTCTACTGTATTTGAAATAGAATGAATAATTCAACAGACGTTCCTGTTGCCACAATGCACCTTGGCGCTAAAATGAACCCGAACGATATCGAAGAGGGCGACGATGTGTACTTCGGTTGCGAAGTTGACGCCAACCCGCCCGCGTACAAAGTGGTGTGGGAACACAACGTAAGTTCCAACTTTTCTAACTCTTTCATTCTGTTGTGTTATATTTTAGTTCGTTGGAAACAAATCCAGCAATAGAGATGTGCTTTAGATATACAATCTCGTTGATTTTACGGTATATAAGATAGTACATTTTCATCACGTTGAGTGTATATAATTTTGTTAGGTCATTTTCCATCCTGAACTCCGAAGTTTATATTGAAAATAGACTTTACTTTTACGACGGCAATGAAGACGCAGTTCATGATTCCGATGCGCTTGATAAGACAAGAGCATTATGTGCCAAAAGAAATTCGTCTTTGTCTAAAAAAACGTAAGGTTAACATTAGGATGAACACTGTGATAGCGCTTATTAATTTAACGCCACCCGTGGCCTCATAAAACTTTTCAAAAGACTCGCTTAGGGATAATGACGTATTGAATGAGGTTTTATCTCCTTTGGAACAGAATTAAGTGGGACTTCGATATATACGATTCATTCTATTTACTTTAATTATGCGGATACATAGGACTATTTTTATAAAATTCAGATAACTACTAGCTTGTCTTTATCGGCCTTAAACGAAAACACAATATTATCATTCGTTTCTCAGCAAGACACAATTAAAAAAACTCTTCTCGACTCGCGTACATACATACACTAATATGTACGGGATTAAAAAAGTCTGCACTTGGCTAGCGTGATGGACTATAGCCAAACCTGCTTACATTCTGCGATATGTTTTAGTAATTTATTAAAAAAGTTTTAATCAGAGGTCACTTTGATTCCATTCTGAAGCATTTCCAGTTGCGACTGTGTGTGATTCCAGTGAAATAAAATAAAAAAATCAAACTAAAATCCGTTTAGACAATCACAAATGTTTCATTCGATGACAATTTTGGTATTCAAAGCAAAACTCCGTATTTATTTCGCATTCACGCCAGTTTTTGATTGACCGCGCAAAGTGCCATCGGTTCGGAAAATTTAAGTATTCAGCATTTTTAACGCAACTGCGGGAAAACATTTCAAATGTTATTCGAGCGTTTGTTAAAGGTTTGGAGTATGACATGAATTACGTGTCTATTGTTGTATTCTGGGGGGTTACTGCCACTGTTTAAATCACTATTATTTTGATATTGTTTCGCCAAAATCTACCATGACGTGCCCAAAAGTAAGCTTATTAAAACATTCTTTCCTAATGTATGTAAAAATAGATATATTTATTATATAACAGTTATCTTTAAATTCACAATAATTAATTCAGTCATATTTGGCATAACATAAACTGATTTAAACTATAATTTTAAATTTCAGGTGACTAAGGATATCCATTGAGAAAAAACAATGATTCCAATATTGGATGCAGCGCTAGACTGGCCTGAAGTACATTATACTAATTTGCATGTTTGCACTCGAAATATGCCCTTATTCAACAATTCTGGGCACGACGGCAGCATTTATTGTTCTGGAAATAAACATAATACTCAATTCAATTTCATAACAAACATTTAGGTATTGTACTTAGATTGTTTAATTCATATCAAACTTATTTCCATATAAATAAAAGTAAGAAAATCAAAAAAGCTTATTATTTTTATCATTAATAATACTGTTGAAGGCTATGTAAATGATAAAAGCACTTGGGTTTGACTTGCTCCAGCTATGCTTAGTTTTACAGTTACTAAATTAAAATTTATGATTTTTTCAAAAGAGCAATCGCCAAGTTTCTTGCTGGCTCTTCTTAGAAGAAATCGCATATCAAGCCAACAACATAGATTCAATAAAAACGTTCGTATTTTGAGCATTATATTATTGTTTATTTTTCTTCGACATCTGCTGCAAAACAACACAAACCACTTGAAATGCACTGCATAAGTGCACTGCTGCATCACAAATCCTGTTCGATCATCGCGCGTAGCGCCTCAATAATTATACTTACTCGAGCCCCGACATATTATTGAAAAAGTTATAAAATAATCAAATTCACACTATTATTTATTTACGTGCCTTGCTTGACAATTGACATTTAAAACAACCGTTACGTTTTACACAACGATAAGGGAACAGAGCAAACAAACAATTATTATTTGGTTTCAAATTATTACATAATATTAATATTTTTTTTTTGTTAATTATTGCACTTTATAAAGGTATAATAACTTTATAAAGTTATAATATTTAATTAAAAATGTATAAACACTGTTATTTTATGCATGAAATGAAACGTGATGCAGACGAGATAGCGCTAAAAAAATTATATAGCTACATCTCGCTTACTCTGAAAGTAAGGAATAGACAATTTTATAGTATCATTCGTTCTATCCATCATGTAGGCAAGAGTAGAACCATAATACTTTTGTGCGGTCATAGTAGCTTTCTCAGTAAGATTACTTACACATTGAAACAAGATGTTCCTGTATCATAATGGTTTTCGAAATGTTGATAGTAGCCGCCCTGATAGTCTTAATAATATTGTTACTATTAGGCTTGCATTGGCTTGTCAGGGTTTAGGTTAGGTTAGGTTAGTTTTAGTACTTAATACTTACTTTATAGACTATTTCTTTTTGTTTTATCTTACCTATATTAACACGGTGCACAGTAAAACCGACTGTGTTTTTTGTGGCTCTGTTTGTAACCCAATTTTATGTACATTTTATATTTTAATAATAATAAATAAAATAAATAGATAAATAAATAAAAAGAGACTCAAGAAAGCGATTTTTTTTTGTATCTACAAACAAAATTACTGTGTAGAAAACACAGTTATTTTGCCTGAAGAAAAAAAACACTAAAAATGTTTTTTTGAACATTCAAATTATTTAATTAAATAATGTTTTTTTATTATCTATTTAGGTAATAGGTATGTAAAAAGCAGAAACTTTTGATCTGGATGATTGTTGGTAAAAAGTGATGGAAATCTTGAGCACATTTAAATATTTTGATTGCCACTATGATGATGCAAAGTTTCATAATATAAATACGCTATCTATTTTGATCGCTTGATGATTGATTTCCAAAGTTCATTAGTACAATCAGATACGTATTGTTCTTGATGACGTGTTAATTTCTCAGGGGGTCCTGCTCCAACACAATCCATCCAACGGAGTTATCCTCACGGGGAACACTAATCTCGCCCTTCGCAACGTGTCGAGGCATCAGGCCGGAACCTATACATGTACGGCCTCCAACGTCGAAGGCGACGGGAAGTCGCCTCCCTTGCGGATGCAAGTTGTTTGTAAGTTTGTACATTTCTACTTTATTTCTTTTCCGTCTCAATGTATTGGAACCCCGTAGATCTCGGCGGAGTAGCAACTGCTCTCTGAGTCGAAAGGATACTGTAAATCTAATGCGTCTCCGTTCCGGATACATTCCACTTAATAAATTTGGGTACATTATGAAGAAAGTTTTATCAGCTAATTGTCCTGACTGCCACAGACCTGAGGACGTATACCATATGTTATTGGAATGTGTCCGTAACGAGGCAGAAAGATATTAGATTTTTACAAAATTTTCCAAATTTCCCATACTTTGGCAGATTGGCGGCTGTCGAAGTCCCTGGCCTCTATCAGAACAGGCTAGGGCTCTGTTACGGCTGCACAAAAAAGCCCTAGATTTAATTATTAAGATTTTGTATCAAACCCTACACATTGACGTATTCCTTAACGAACAAACTCCATAAACAAAGATTTAAAACAATGCTGACTGACCTCTCTGAGTAAATTGTTGGCCCTGTCGTATATTAAGTAGATAAGTTTTTAGGTGGATTTTAGTGCATTGCAAGACAATCGCTTGCGCTTGACGACAATCATACTTATGCTACGCAATTATAAGGTCTGGAGCGCGCTTGCGTAGAAATTGTGTATCGACTCATGCCTTAAAGTGTTTGAGTCATAGCGTACAAATTAACTCAGGTATGCTCTAACGGAAGTTTTCATCGTGGCACGTTAAACTCTACCGGTAAATGTGTTGCCAAGCGAGTAAACGGTATGATGCAGCGTCGAAAATGGAACATACCCCAATAGGTTTAATTAAAACTGCATCTTACGGCTATATTGTTATTTTATAGGTTACCAGGGGGCTAAATAATTTTTTTAAAAACTTATTTAGCCCCTTAACTTTAAAAAAGTTATAAAAACTAAGTTATTGACACGTTTCACAACGATATGGGTTAGCAAGTTGCCTCCTTCGCGAATGCAAGTTGTGAGTGTTTATATTTTTACTTTATTTTTCTTCTCTGTCTATTTTTGATTTCAAAGTTCTTGTTTTACTTGTTGTTTTGTTTTCTACAGTTGTAAAGGAGTTATTTTAAAGTTTTGCAGTATTAACGTTCTCAGATTTATTATTTTACTAGATGATGTCTGTTACTGTCTAGTCTGCGAAGAAATAGTTTTTTCATCATACCTATTCGAAAAACGAATATTGGCTTCAGAGGATAGCGGGAGCAAAATGTAATTTTTAGGCCCATGCGCCTTTTCATTTCTCTATTCTGATTGGTCCGCGTTCGTGCTTCTGATTGGTGCTTAAGCGTATAGGTAATGTCCATACATAGTACCTACGTTGATACTCCTAGCTTTTTCTCATACGTAATGATGAAAAATAGTGTGTGTCACTCGGGGCCAAATTTTTTGTTCTCGGGCGGCGTATATTGAATTCCTCGCTACGCTCAAGATTCTACTTTAGAATCCCCTTCACTTCGCTCTGAATTCAAAATAGCACCCTCGGGGAACAAAAATTTTCTTTGGCCCCATATAACACAAATAACTATTTCACATGTCATGCTCTAAAAAGGTGTCATTATAGCTTAGCGTAAGCGGACTAAAGTTAGCATTTAGGGTCCTCATATCGGTATGCATGATATCCTCATTCGGTTATCCAAAATTTTTAGTCAATGGTTACTATCAACAGCAAAAAAAAATATGTCACTTAGTTGAATGACAATGATACCCATCGTATCCTAGCATTATCCTACAGATCTATGTGTATGGTACTACTGTAATTTTTTAATTCCTTCTTGATAACGATACAGAGAAAAATAAATTTGGTATTGCAGTTTTCCGCGAAATCATATAAAAGATTGTTTTGTTGTAATTACTACATTTATTTAATTGGATGTTTTATGGATGATATATAATCAATCCATTTAAAATTTTGATGCACAAAACGTAATAAGTACAAGGTGAAGGCAGGTAAAGTGAATATGACTATTTATTTTATTTGTTAATATAATATCATCAAGTTAAAATAAAGATCTTACTCCTTATGAAAATGTAACAGAAAGGCAAAGAAATAATTAAAAATCGTTATTTATTTTATTTTCTCGCAATCGAAGTGAAAAGTAGAGTGCTTACCACTGCACTAAAAGCCATTCTACTCGATTCTTTAACATACCTCGCTGCTTTCGGTAAGCTAAATATCCCGTATGAAATGGCTCATTGTAGTCCCTTGATCTACAATTACAATTTCCATGGAACCTCCTAAATTTTACAGGATAAAAGTAGCCTATGTCACTCTTCAGGTCCATGAACTATACCCATGCAAAAAATCACGTCAATCTATTGCGCCGTGATTGAAGGGCAAATCAATCAACAAACAAATACACTTTCGCATTTATAATGTTAGTAAGTATGATTAAATTTTTATTTCATCTTTTCAATTCAGGGCTGTTATTTCTTAAATCTTAGTACGTTGAAAATGTACTCTTTTTCGAGCGATTTCAAGTCAGGTGTGTTACGTCTTTGATATTGTACATAACAAATGAAAAATGTATTCCTAAATCTTATATTTTACGGAATGAATGTCCGTCATTTCAAATAACATTATTCTTCAACAGATGGATCGTGGTAAAAGAAAATATAAGCCTTTAACAGACAGACACATACATTATACACTTTCGTATCTTAAACCGTTATATACTAATGTCGAAACTTACTCTTTTTGATTTTAATTTTCTCGACTACAATTGAACCATGCAATAAAGCTTTCTTGATTGACCTAAATGCGAAAGCCGAGACAGGCACTTACCACGGTAATTTAGCTCTAAGACACTTCAATTATATTGTCTAACCGAACTATTTGAACTATAATTGTATAGAAGCTTTGCCTCAGTCAGACAAGCCGCCTCTATATCGCCTCAATACCGCATTTAATGGCAGAGATTATATTATCATTGCCGATTTACTTTGCAAATGCAAAGACAGTCTTGCCTAAATCAATAAACACGAAGCTTGAATAATACCACAGCCATAATCCATAATAACTATAATATTATAAATGCGAAAGTATGTCTGTTTGTCTGTCTGCTACGTTTTCATGGTCTATCTGTTCAATCTATTTCGACAAAATGTGGTATAGAGATAGGTTTCATCCCGGGGATGCACTGAGGCATCCCCAAATTAAGGATTTATCCCAGAAATTCAAAAGGTTTCCGTGGGAATCAAAACTCCTTAATCAACGCAGACGAAGTCGCGAACATCATCTAGTAATCATACTATAATATTATAAATGCGAAAGTGTGTTAGTCTGTCTATTTGCTACGCTTTCAAGGCCCATCTGTTCAATCGATTATGATGTTTGATACAGGTATAGGTTGTATCCCGAGGCTAATTTTAGGCTACTTTTTATCCCGGACAAACTGCCGCGGAACTCAAAACACAAACACGAATTCGCGGGCATTATCTAGTTCTAACGTTCATTTTTAACGTTATTTTCTACCAGTCATCCGACGGAGACGTCTAGATAGAGTAACGCAGCGGGGTGGCAAGCTGGCATAATTTTGTAAGTAATTCGCTGAGTAATTACGACCAGTTTCCTAGCACAGTGAAAAGCGCTGGGGGTAATTTCATACAATAATACTCAAAATATTTGCGGATTGCTTGCTGGGTTATTATAAAAAAATATATTTATGCTCCTTATATTATTAAATAATCAATATTAAATTTATAAATGGAAGGCCAAAGATCTTTTAGACAGTGATTTAGATTATTGAAGTAACAATAATACTTAAAATATTTCCGGCCTGTCTGACGTATTTTAATCCTCTAGCACTTGATAGATCATTAATAAAAAACTCACTGAAGCTCCTTAGTATAATTGTCAATCCGCCGTTCAATTTAAGTAACAATGGATAAATGGAAGACTAAAGATCTTTTAGACATCTAGTGATTCAGATTATACTAGTGGTTCGCCTCGAACAGAGACCTCGCGGTATCCATAAGATAGTTTAAACTATCTATTGTAATAGTTAACTTTTAACATTAGACGCAAAAGAGCTAAAGAGTTATTGGAGAAGCAAATAAACTTTTACAGAGCTATCTATCAAGCTACGCTATCTATTGACATCATTGTGAAGTTCTGTTAAAAATACTGAAGCTCATTAAAAATTAAATAACTTCGTTTTCATATAATATTTATCTAATTTTAGTATTTCTTGTTCAAGTACATCCTGTACTTAATTTCAACTGTACTGTACTGTAATTCAAATAATTGATCAGTTTCAGGCTCAGCCTTTCAGAAAATTGCGAGTTCTGAGATCAACTTTGGACGTTAGAAAATTTCAACTTTGAAAGCACCCATTTCGTCAATTTTAGGGAAAAAATTAAAAATATATATATTTCT
This sequence comes from Erebia palarica, assembly GCA_964035005.1. Lineage (NCBI taxonomy): Eukaryota > Metazoa > Arthropoda > Insecta > Lepidoptera > Nymphalidae > Erebia > Erebia palarica. Next base: position 20,578,330 of record OZ035989.1, read on the forward strand.
GGAATCTATTACTAATTATCTTTAAAATGATATACCGCAACCCTATGTTACGCTATAAAATTATTTTACTTCGCATTTGTTTCTATGAGAGCCCCCCTGAAATAAAGATTTTTATAAATTTTTAAGCCATATTCGGCTGGAGGCCATCGATTTACATCTTATATTTAAATTTGAAGTAATTACTTTCAGTAATTCAGAAGTTATAAGGCTCTGACAGAAGGACGGACGGACAAGTGCAAATTCACTCATGTAGACTCAGAGACCTTCGCTTCGCTCGGTCAATAAGTAACAAAGAAAATCAATTAGTACTTAATTACTTCAATCATTAACAAACCCGTCTCAACGAGTAGTATGATTGAAAGCGTTGCCGGAGTGACATATTGTCTACTGTGTTTAACGGCAGAGATTATCGTTCCGATTCGATTGGCAGGCACAAAGATGGAGCTATCTCGAATCATTAATTCAATTAACGCCCCTGACTAGTACAAATCGACTAGCAAAGCATACGTCGATTTTGAAATTAAAAGCTTATCGTTTCTCAAAATTGTCTCTGCTAATCCATACTAATTTTATAAATGCAGAATTTTTTCTTGTCTTTCTATAATTTACCATGGTTTCTGATATTATGTCGATTGTGTAATGTTATTACTTTACACTTATTTGCTTTTGACAACCTTCCTGGCGCAGTGTTGAGAGCTGTTGTATTAACCTGGGAGGTTCCGGCCTCTAAAACTGGCAGGGTTAGTTTAGTAATGTATAATGAATCTGATTCTGAATTTGAATTTTTCCCTGTTCTGACCTGGGAGGCTTTAGCCGTGGCTAGTTATCACCCTGTCAGAAAAGACATGCCGCCAAGCGACTAACCGTTGTACAAAAATACTTGTCTCCACTCCATCCGGCAGCCGACATCAGTTTCAACTTCCAAGGATACGTTTTCGTCTCGCGTTCTGTTAATTACAGCCTCAATGATAGAGATTATCGTTTCCCATTTGATTTGAGCCCGATGCAAACTATCTTGCATCATTTATTCAGTCACTGCCCCACGAATGCCATTAATGTACTCACCAAATAAGCTTAGATATCGAATTAAGGCTTAGTTGTAAAGGGAATATTACAATCTTCGCATACAAACAAAACAAATAAAACACTTTAATGTGCATGCAAGTTACACAATATAGCGATTTGTTATAATCAAATGTAGATGTGTGTATAAGTGTGTATGGGTGCATGTGTGCGTGTGTGTGTGTGTGTGTGAGTGCGAGGGTGTGAATGTGAGTGTGTGTATGTATTTGACTGTGTTGACTATAAGAATGCATAATGTTAATTGACCTGAAAAGTGACAGAGACTGTTGAACATGAAAGAGTTCCAAAAAGACTCAAAAACAGGTTAATGCGGACAAAATCGCGATCAGCTAGTCTATGAAATAGAAACGTAAATGGCATAGTAGTGGTTTATTATACTATTGACTGGGAACGATCGAGATTTTTATAACTGATTTGGTTCACATGCACAACGGTAAAACAATCTTGATCCATTTAATCAATTACAAAGCAACGTGAACATTTGCTGTAATCAATTTCGATATGCAGACCTGATATGCAATGGAACTTCCTGCGTAAAATACAACAATATAATGTTGAAATGCTGAGGGGAAGCCGTTATATTGGCGCGGTATTAACACTTTACATAGTTCTGCGTACGTTTTATGTAATACTGTAAAATTTAGTCCTACAAATACGAGTATTATAGTAAGAAATGCAATTTTTTTCTCAAATGATGGATTGGAGCTCTTCCCATTGTACGAGGAGGAACTTGCTGAGCCCTTTGGCAATGAATTGATGATGACGTCTGATAGGGTTAAATGAAGCAGAAAAATAATTCAAATTTGCCTGTTAGCCTTTCCCCGTCTCTGATTTTTCTGTCTTCTTTATCGATTTTCTTAAGTCTTAGTTGAAAATCTCTTAAAGCTCTAAAGTTGAACTCATGGAAGAAACCGTCAAAATCCCAAGTTTTCTATACCCAGTGGTTTGAGCGATAGATATGTATGTCAGTTTCCCGTTTCTCCGTCTTATGAATAAACTAGCGACTGCCCGCAGGTTCACTTTCGTAGGAATTCCACAAAATATGGCTTCCTATGTATAAAGTAGCGACTGTCCACACGTTCGCTCTCATAGGAATTTTACAAAATCTGGCCTTGTTTCTTATAAACGTTATAAAAGGAAACTTTGCAACTATGCGAATTTATTGTTTTCTAAGTTTATAAGCGTTTATGAGTAGGTAAGGATTTTATTGTACGAGATTAGAGATTATAAATTATACTATATACTATATACTATAATACTATAATACTATAAATGCGAAAGTTTGGACGGATGTATGGATGTATGGATGTTTGTTACTCAATCACGCCCCAACAATAAAATGGATCCGGCTTAACACAAAACCTCGACCCACGGGTACGAAGTCGCGGGCATCAGCTAGTAAAATAAATAAATCTTCATTTGGACTTACCAAGACACAACACAAAACTAATTACAAGTAGGTACAAAACTTAGGAACTAAACTGTGACACAAATAATTCAAGTAAGGACATCAACTCAGAATGATGCTGTAAGCGCTGATTTTCAGGCGACCCCTAAAAGTCTTCGATGGAAGATGTTCTATTTAATTATCAAGATACCTTTTTCGCAGATAGGCCTATATGTCGGAAGAGGGAGATAAAACTGATCGGCGCGGCGTTGCAAGAGCCGTCGAGGGTGGAATGCGACGTCGACGCTTTCCCTGCACCGGACACGTTCGAGTGGACCCTCAACAACTCCGCTGGCTCCATCAAGGTCGACCCTGTGAGTATTATAGCCCAAACCATAAACTAGTAAGGAAATCATCGATAACTGTTGCCTAGTGTCTAACGGACTCATATCTAGGAGCGTCAGTTAAGAAAAAGTATATAGTCAGAAGAAACTCTGTAGTTGTTCTGCCATGTTTTTTTTAAAATAACGTCTACTCATAAGTCCTGAATTAATCAATACAAGCAATTATTACATGAGACAAAATCTCCTAAAGCGTTAGGTTTACTGTTGGTTTCATCATCGAGTAGATTATAACTTTGATAGATTAAACCTCGGAAACCTGACGCTTAAAAAGATTTTGTCTCATATGCCTAATACTGAAAAAAATAAAAATTGCGGAACGGTTGGTAGGCCAAACTGTTCAAACACCAATGCAACGTCGTCGATGCTTTTTCTCTACCGGATACGATATATCGGGCACTAAACAACTCCACGAAGTCAACCCCGGCTGGCTTTGGCTGGTTGACCTTGTGATTATTAAAGCTTGTAAACATACTTATACTAGTGATGTCCTCCCGCTCGAATTTCGACCACGGCGGTCAATCTCCATAGAGATTAGCCATCTGCGCGGGAGATATTATAGTGCACAAGTGCGCATACACAGGTGCAGGTGTTATGTGAAAATGTTATTTTCCTCCATAGAGAGTGGTATTTAAAAATCTAGGGCAGCACTCGACTATAACGACAAATAAATAAAGAAAAGCTAATAACGTGTAGAAAATATACCTCTTGTATTGTCAATTGTAGTTCCTCTTAAAAGTGGCATATTATATGAAACTATAATTGGCCATATTCAAAGAGTCTAGATGTCTAGTCCATAAATATAACAAGGACGAAAAAGTACGATAGAAAACGATACCAAAAATTTACCTATTGCTGGCATAAATTAAATGAAGTACATGAGATCATTGTAAAAAATGTATTTCAAAAGAAGATAGTAACGCGATCGTTCGCAAAAAAAATAAAGAAAATAGATCAAATGTCTCAAAAAATTACGCAGACACTTTGTGTCCTCCGAGATTTTCCTCCAAAGGAGATGGGGTACAAAGAAAAAACACTTCGTATCGTTTGCGATTCATGCCAAAAGTCACAAAAGGTCTCAACTTGGGGAATACTTCCTGATTCTCTGATTCCACCCCCGGGGCATAAGGAATTATTGAGTGGCGGATCCTGCTTTGTTCTGTGATGTAAACGGTGTATTTTTCAGTCCTATGCAATAACTCAACGTCGATTTAAAAAAAAGGTATTCGTAACTTGATACAAGTTATTACCACAGTAAACAGATCTGTTTACTGTGTTATTACATCGCTACTAGTGTACGCAAAGTTTGTACAAACTTATGCTTAAATTTAAGGTCTTGAAAGGGTTAGCGGGTAAGGGTGGAATAAATCTCGCGTCCTTTTTAAGAAAAGGACTTATGACAAGCTGACTACCGTGATTTTGTCTCCATGTACGAATAATTTCAATTCCATATTTTCAGAACCATCTAAATATAACCTTATTAATATTTCATTAATGAAGGGCCTACCTACGTCACTTAGGCCTGAGTAATAGTTAAAATTCTCAGCAACTCAGCGTATAATTAATATATCTAAAAAACACTAATATTATAGATACTGAAATGATCTTGTACAAGTATTCTCACGTAGATTGATTCTATCTAGTCTCTTAATTCCTTCATTTATCTTAAAATTTGCTAAAGCTAATGTTACTGCCTTTAAATATCTATTTGGCATTTTGCGATTCGCGACTAACCTCAAATTTTTCAAAAGCCGTGGTTTTATTATTAAAAGAAAAAAAAACTGGAGACGAAACTTCTAAAGACGTAATTAATTTCCATCAAAGAGCGAAAAGCTTCATTAAATGTTTTACCTTGTGGTTGGGAAAAAAATTAGGAAAAACATTAATAGGCTTTTTAAGATTACGTCTTGTCGTTATCAAACTATTGACTCATAATTAAAAATTGTTTAAGAATTTCCTTTGACAGCCGTTTGTCTCCTCTAAAAAAGATATTCGTATATTATCAGGAGTCGTAAACTTTTTCATACTTTTTTACTTTATTGCATAATAATTACTGCACAACCATCAATAAGTTCTCGGTTGAGGCTCAAGTTGTATCTCATCTCTCAATTGACCTTAGGATAGTGAGTGGTGTATGCCTTTTACACGGATTTCAAATAATTTGTCACTAACTTAGCGGAAATGCAGCATGAGGGGCACTTATATCCAGAGTAACTAATAATGATAACAACCAACGAAATTGAGGGGAAAGCAAATTTTTTTTTGCTAATCCATACCACCATCGAAAGTGTCTGTCTATTTCGGCCTTTCCTTTGATTCAATTTGGATGAAATTTTGTTCAGATGCTAGCTTGCACCCCGGGGACGAATTTAAGACTACATTTTATCTCGGAATGTTCAAGAGTTCCCGAGGATTTCTTTCAAAATCCTAAATCTAGTCAGACGAGGTCACTGACATCATCTTTAATAAAATATGTTTTATAGCTATGGGCCTTTTATTTATGAATCTACAATGTGCGCCACTTGTGGCACGCTTACCGAAGGTTTGCAAACCCTGATTTAACACGATAGGGTCGTCTTCTTTACCAAGGCACTCTTGGAAGAAAATAAAAACGTTACACGTAGTAAAAAGACAGCACATTTCCCGGCGTTTTCTTTTTATGACTTTACATTACAACTACTTAACGCTTTTATGAGAGACAAATGAAAATACTTCGCGTTAAATCCATTATCTTATTGTTTGAAGAGATTCTTGTTATTATTTTTGTATTTTATAAAATTGCCTCGGTGGTCTAGTGGTTAGCATGTTCTACTCCGACCGACGAGGTCCAGGGTTCGAGTTCTGGGTCGGTCCATAACAAATATTGCGTTTTTCTGGCAAGAAATTCACAGTACAAGCCCGGAGTTACGAAGTTGGCGGTCTTTCACCCCCGTGTCTTAGAGATCACATTAAGGCGTCTGTCTTGCGCCTGATCTCTCTCTGGTCGTGTCAGATTTTCTATCACATCGGACTGTAAGAGTGAAGGAGCACAGAGTGCACCTGTGTATGCGCAAACTCTTGTGCTCTATAATATCGACCGCGCAGATAGCTAATTTCTCTGGAGATAAGCCCCCGTAGCTGAAATTCGATCGGGAGGACATTACTATTATATTTCAGAAAAGGGTATGAAACTGGCTGAGAAGAACTACCTACCTACTACCTTATTTAAGGGACAACGTCGGCATATGATGGGTCAGCTACTGTTTGATGCTATCGCGTCGTATCGAGTCGCATTATCGCGTTTGTCGCTGACGTAGGACAGGACTGTGGTCGCTACAAATTATTCATTGAAAAATATTGAAAAAATACTTACTGTTTTTTTTTCAATTATATCACGCAATAGGGTTACCACCACTCAAGTCAAATATTGGCGGTTACGACATTTGAATGCCACTGGATGCAAATTTTTCAAGCACTTCGACCAATTATTGGCAGCTCTTATGCCACGGCGCAAGTCAATTTTATTGCAATAAGCACTGCACAAGTCATCATTCCGCCATACAACTTTTCCCAGTTGAGAAACTGCCGAAAAAATAGTTTTTCGTATCTCCTGTATACTATTAAAAATATTACATGCGCGCTGTTGTTTACTAACCAATTATGAAGGCCGACAGGTGGAGGTTAATTAAAATCCGGAATTTTCTTATAATTAAAATTTAATGAATAATTTTACAGTAAAAATTCTTATATTAATTACTTATGTACGTGCGAACTAGTCCGAAGTAAGGAAAATAGTTATCCGTGAGAATACTTAATCTAACACTTTCACTTACTGTAACCCTATGCGCTGATGAAGCGCAAACGTAATCTAAAAGCCGTAGGGCTGGCGCTGTCTTAGAGTCCCAGGGCTGACACTTTAACACTTCCCTCCGCAGATCTGCAACTATTTCAGGACTCTTAATGAAAAAGTTGCAGGATGAGATGGATTGATGGATGTTTCAGCTGCAGATGGTATTTTCGTAGTATCTTCACCTCCGGTATTGGCTGGCTGTGTGACGACTAGACTCTGACTCTTGATGTAACGGCGAATGAGAATGACTGCTGTGAGTATAATTGAACTCAGAAGAAGTACATAGAAAGGGATGGTTGTGTGATAGACGGCGTCAGAATGGCCGGTAATAGGAATCAGTGTTTGCAGCTCTACATTTTTTTGAATATCATGAAGATGATTGAGATTTATTGAGTTAATCTTAACTTGCGGTAATTTCAACGTTAAGTCGATGGTTGAGCTGTTTACCGAAGTTAATAAAATCTTCATTGGTTGACCTCGAAGTTCATCGTTTGCATTGATCAAAGTGAACTCATCGGTGCGTAAGAGACAGTTGTGTGGTATAGTAGCTAGATAGCTACTATTCAAAGTAATGTGGTCGTTTCTTCCGCATTTAAGGGTTACTTTTGTTGCGTTTGGAAATGTAATTGAATAATGTTGGTCGGCTAATTTTTCCATGGCTTCTTTCGACAGCGATACTGTAGTTATTTTGCACGACTTGTCTATGAGTTGGCTTGTGATGAGCGTTGAAATGCAGTCTGGTGTAGTGCGGACCCGATGGTTGAGGCTTGCTTCACAAAGATATCGGGCAGTATTACCAAGCTTCGGGCATTCAGCCTCTATGTACACATGCATATACCCATTGGTTGCAATAAATGGAAAAGGAGGGATAAGGATTTGGTTTTGACTATTAGGTAATATGGATAATTTGTATAGATTGAAATTTTGGGGAGCTACTATCGAAAATCTTAGAACTATAACTATTCTTTTTTTTGAATAATATGACCCTGAACGTATAATATTATAATATTCGCGAAGTTCTACATCTAATAATTGATTCTTACTATATATTGTACCTAATCTACTTATCATTACTCTTAAAATATCAATCCCTATCATTATATGGTGTGCGGTAGCTGTACGCGTAAATGCTAATATGTCTTCAATTTTTCGAAGAGTTAGTAAAACTTCACCTATATTATCGTTTAAAATATCTAAATCTATATTAATATCTATATCTCTATTGCTATCTAAATTGGCCCTACGAGACTGCCTTGGAGATGCAGCCCTAGGGTATCCTTTTCTGGGATGAAAAGTTTTGTATTAGGTACTTAGGCACTAGGATATGAAGCAACACAATGGGTAATTTTGTGTACTTACATTTTTTTCCGGATATCTTTTTTCTTGTCTCGAAGTCTGGAGACGCTCCACCTGCGACTCTTCAAGGTTCTTGAACAATATATTCGACGAAGGCTTAAAAGCCAACCAGCCTCGCGGGGCTAGATTTTCCGGAAATTTTCCGAATTTCTCGCGCCGCGGACTGTCCCGAATATCCTACTACACCTGCGCCAATTATGAAGGCCGACAGGTGGAGGTTAATTAAAATCCGGAATTTTCTTATAATTAAAATTTAATGAATAATTTTACAGTAAAAATTCTTATATTAATTACTTATGTACGTGCGAACTAGTCCGAAGTAAGGAAAATAGTTATCCGTGAGAATACTTAATCTAACACTTTCACTTACTGTAACCCTATGCGCTGATGAAGCGCAAACGTAATCTAAAAGCCGTAGGGCTGGCGCTGTCTTAGAGTCCCAGGGCTGACACTTTAACAAACCTACGCTTTGTAAGAAAGTGTTGGTACCGTGCTGCTTATTCCAAGCGTACGTCAACCCTCGTCATTTACCAAGAAATGGCATTTTCTATAGTTATAAGTCTGTTTAGCATAACAGGTTTGTAATTTATAAAAATAAATGATTCCCGCGACTTTGTTTTTTAGTTGTTTTTTTTTTTAAATTCCCGTGGGAAGTCCTCAATTTTCTGGGATAAAAAGTAATGCCTATGTCGTTCCCCGGGATGCAACCATACTTCATCCAACACAGTATACCAAATTCCATCAAAATCGGATAAAAAGATGGGCCGTTAAAGCGTAGCGTAGACAGTCCACGTTTTAGCTGCAGCAGTGTGTCTGCTGACACACTTTGACATTTATACATGATAATAATGGTATGGATAACTCATGCCTTCTTTTTTCCCTAGGAACGCTTCACAGTTGACGCGAAGGAAAGCAAATCAGTGCTAACCTACATACCAGTATCCGACATTGACTACGGGACGTTGTCATGTCGGGCGACCAACCTGGCTGGGCAGCAGGTATCTCCGTGTGTCTACACACTGCTACCAGCTACAAGGCCCGACCCGCCTTCCAACTGCTCAGTGTACAATCTCACTGATGATTCGTTGGATCTAGCATGTCTCGCAGGTAATTTCGTTTCTATGCCTAAAAGTTACGTCATCAGGTTTCACGAATATAATATAAATAAATAAAAGATATCACCGTGTAACGCGTTGTCTTCCCATTATCCTACGTAAGCAACAAATGTGACACCGCCAGTCGACACCGACACGATGCGACACGTCTGTATCAAACAATAGCGGACACTTCACGGGACCTACGTTGACGCGTAGACAAGTTTATTATTTTGCCGTCGTAACGCGTCGTAACGCGTCGCTTCGCGTCACGTAGCTTCTGTCGCTCACCTAGGACAACGGGTCAAGGTTAAGTAAAGGAAACGATGCGACGCAATGTCGCGTGATATGACTCCGTGGAAAATAACGAACTTTTCTTCGCTATAACACAGAACACGTGAAGGGTCAACTACCATTTGATACGCTTGCGTCGTGTCCTATCGAGTCGCGTTGTCGCGTTTGTTACAGACATAGGATAGGGCCTAAAACACTGCTGCGATCGAAGAGACCCAATCTGCCTCCCAGCTGTAGAATACTGTACCATCTCACTGATGAGTTGATGACTTGTTGGATTTGATATGCTTACCAGATAATTCGAGGAAGCAATTTAAAAAAAATCTCATACGATAACCATGATATTTACTGGTACTTACTTCTCTTTCAGAAGAATACTCCAAACCAGTTGTAGACTTTTAAATCCCTGAAAGCACTTCTGAAAAGTTGACTTGAATCAAAGCTTTTCTGTTCATTCGAATTCGAATTTCGAATAATAATTTATGTTTCTTACTCTCACATTAGGGTACGAAGGCGGTCTCCAATGTACATACATAGCAGAAGTCTGGGCCAACGAGGGTTTAGTAACGAATTCGACGAACAAAGCGACGGTTTGGAACCTGAGGAGGCTTGGTGCTAAAAGACAACTCAAGTTGGTGGTGTATGCCGCCAATGCTCGGGGGAGATCCGAACATGTGACGTTCACTGTTGAAACCGCGCCAAGATTAGCGCCTAGAACTGGTAAGGACCTTTTTATACGGCTGCCTGAAAAAAGGAGTATATTGTTTTCAGAGTTCATGTATGTGAGTTTGTATATTCCACCATAACTTCTATACGCCTATAAAAAATATTCGAAAATAAAATTAACTATATAATCATCATCTAGAAAATGATGAATAATATATTCCATAAATATATAACACTACAGTTCAATAACCAGTGATTTACAAAAAAATATTATTTAATAAAGATGTGTATAATATTCTAATTTAACTAGATTAATTTAGATTTTTAACTTTTTAGGTAGTTTTTTGGCAAGACAGTCGTGTTTTTTAATTTTTTTAATTATGAATTGTTACAAGATCTTGTATAACTCTCTGTTTTACTATAAAGGTCTAGCACCAGTTGTGATACACGGAGCGGCGCGGCACAAAGCGGCAAATATTTGTATGTACAAGGTTGCGTCGCGCAGTGCATCTGCGTACCGCGTCACTTAAGTTTTCCCAGCTCCATACAACCTCATACAAATAATACTTGCTGCTACGTGCCGCACCGCTCTTCGCCTTGACTCTGTAGTTGGGCTAGACCGGTGATAGCCTAGTGGTTAATACCTCCGGCTTCCTATCTGGCCCGCACTTCTAACTTTTCGGTGTTGTGTGGGTTTTAAGAAATTATATTTTAATTGCTTCTACGATGAACGAAATCATCTTGAGGAAACCTGCCCATAATATGAGTACAAATATGAGTTCTTGGTTCCTGTTGGTCTTTTAGCGATTCAAATTCTTCATTTCAATCGCTAAAAGACCAACAGGTTAAGAACTTAGGCGAATCCATAATAATTAATTATCATGCTTAAGAAAGGGATCCCATCTCTATGTTCGGGATCTGCCATAATTAGTTTGAGTCATGACGGCATTACTCAGTGTCAATTAATATGTATAGGATGGCCTCCTGCCGGATAAGAAGATGGGTACTTTGATTGATTTGCCGAGATAATTATATTAAGCTACCGCGTAGCGTACCTACCCTCATTACCGCTTGGTTATTAATTAATGGTGATTGCCGATTAATAAGTAATTATTAGTAATAGGCGGCTATTAAATTATTAGCGACCAATTAATAATTAATTTGTTTTACCGAGTTTTATTCATGTACTAGATGATGCCCGCGACTTCATCCGCGTGGATTGATGTATTTGATTCCCGCGGGAACTCTTCAATTTTCCGGGATAAAAAGTAAAAGTCTATGTCCTTCCCCGGGATGTAACCTATCTCTGTACCAAATTTCATCAAATTCGGTTGAGTAATTGGGCCGTGAAAGCGTAGCAGATAGACAGACAGAAACATTTTCGCATTTATAATATTAAGTATGGTTACAGATTCAAATTCACACCATATGAAATTTATAAATGCGAAAGTGTGCTCTGTCCATCTGCTACTTTTTCCTGGCGTATCTTTTCAACTGATTATGATGAAATTTGGTACAGAGGTTGGTTGCATCATGTAATCGCTAAACATCGGCGGTATTTTATTCACAAAAGCTATATTTTTAGCTTTCGCTATTTCAAATAACTGTGCTTTCTGTTTCCAACTTTCCATTACAAATTGTTAAATCTACTTATGCTTTGGAAACGGAATTACAGTTAAAGCAAAAACACTTTGGAAATTTTACCGACCATGAAAGTACTTCTAAAAAGTTATTCCGGAAAGCAAATGCAACCGCAAAATAAGCGACGAAACAAGGGGAAATAAAACTTTTTTATGTGTTCAGTTTTTGTTTCGAGTATTACCGGAGCAAAAGATGTTTGCCTAACATGAAAAGTATGCTTATTGTACAAAAGGTTTTCATACTATCCGATACGATATCGGAGTCAACAGCAAGCACTAGTATCTTTTTTTTTTTCAAATATTATTAACTAGATAATTCCCACAACTTTGTCCGCGTGTATCTGGAATCAGAAGTAGCCTATATCTTTCCTCGGGATATAACCTACCTTCATACTAAATTTCGTCAAAAATTTTTGATAAGATGGACCTGCAGACAGGCAGGCAGACAGACAGACACACTTTCGCATTTATAATACCTATGAGTATGGATTGCATTATTTGCAAACCTAAATTACCATGCCACACGTTGAAAGAATTGGTTATCTCTAATTAAATGTCGTATCATTTAAAAATCTATCATTACAAGATGACATGTGGGACTTCGCCCACATAGATTTAGGTTTTTAAAATTCCGGGAAAATTCTTTAAAAATTCTTAAGAAGCCTCATGTTACTCTTCAAGTCTTCTACTATAGGCAGACAAATCATGTCGTTTGATGGCTCTGTTGGAGCCCGATTGAAGGAAAACCCAACAAAAGTAACCACTTGAGAGCTGTATAGAAATTATACATACTGATTAAAAGGATATCGTATCGTACCTATAAAATAGGTAGCTTTGCATGTTATCATTTTACCTAATTGCATTTAGTATCAATTCTGTAGGGAATACGCGGAAAATGGTTAAAAATGTTTTCCTCGAAATACGCATGGGTAGGTATGGATGCAATTTCTCGCTTTCTCGGGTTTTAGTATAATTGCAGTACCAGGTAAGTTGCCATGTATTAATTTCTATTTCGTTTTTAAAAAGTATACTTACATTACTTATACCGCAACGCTCATATCACGTTTGTTTACTTGAAAACTCTGCAGATACATCAGCTTGAGAAGTAGAAACGATAGAAAAATCACGAGCTCCTTTATAGAAAATAACATCTATGCAGCTGCTGTTAGAATATCACAATATACTCTGATCGGTTGGTTAACACGTCTTTCTCGCTTGCAATCTAAGTCCATTATTGCAGTAAGGAAACCATAGATTTAGCCGTTCATAATAACAGAATGTATCGATAATTAATTATTGATGCATTTTTGAAATACGTATAGGCCTACTATTTAGAAGACAATGTGCAATTAATATAATGATTCAAAATGATCTTCGTCTTGTTAGATCATTCGAGTATCAATCAATAACAAGTCTAAATAACATAATATTTACAAATAAAATAAAAAAATAAAATTCCAAACTATGTCATTTTGATCCATTGCTTGCTTACAAGTCTCGTTTCGTTTTAACATTATAGGCATGCAAAAATAAAATTCATTTAAGTTTTTGGGTACTAATATCACAAAAAAAGATAAATTAATCATAGATTATGTGGTGAACATAATATTACAATATAATAAAAAATAGGCAATTAGGACTTACATATTACAGACGTAATTTCTTAAAACGCACTTAGTGCGAGCTCCCCGACCAACCGAATTGGAGTCGGGGGTCCAAGCCGGGAGTCTAAGCCACTTGTAATTTCTTGCTTTTTTAAAAAGAGCATGACATTACAAGAGCTGAGTTTCTTGCCGGCTTTTCTCAGTAGAACCTTTCCGAACCGACTGTAGACTCGGAGAATCAAAACATGACGTAACATAAGAGGCACCTTTAAGTCCTAAATATTATACTTTATATTATAAATAAATTTAAATCTTAAAATATACTTTATTGTACACCATACACAATATAACACTTATACAAACACAATAGTTAAGAAAAACTGCACATCAGGCAGCTTTGTCGCTAAGAAGCGATCTCATCAAGGGATGAGACAGCCTAGAAAAAAAAAAAATTACAGCCTAGAAAATTTGAATTACGAGTAGGGTGCACAAAAAGTAGGTAATACAATTATGGGATAAACCACTTTAAAAAAAACAATTGAAAGGTTAATTGAGTATTGCGTATAGGCAACACTACTGCACTATCTATCTAGGCTATCGTCACTTTTTTTTCAAACGCTTAGCATTAATTCTAACTCGTATATTTATTCCGCGCTCGCCCCACGAATATTACGGTTGGCTGAAAGTAAAGGCGTTGCCGTCGCTATGAAAACGGCAATTTGGCTTAAATTCAAATGTCAATTTCGGAGCTTAATCGAGTTGTGATGAGAATGTTATTCTAATACTGCAATAACCCGTTTATATACGACGAATACAAGCCGTTTTAGAGCCTTATTGCGATATTTTATAATTCACTGTAAGCACGATTACGCGAGCGTTTCGGACTGAGAACGCTTCACTGAGAACGAGTAGAAATTAGAATACGTTTATAATGACCAAGACGTATTCGTCAAGTATGCATTGGCATACAGATAAGATGCTGATGAATTTAAACTTGTTTGACGATATTTATTAATGAATAATTTTCATTGGCTGCAAGACTATTATGAGTTTAGTATTAGTTCTGCCCTATGATTAAGTGTAGGGCAGGACAAATACCACAGAATCCAATACGATTCAGGATTTGAACCTGCGTCTCTCTGGGAATTGTGCCCTTTGGGCCTTTGACCGCTAGGCTACGGTTCACTTACCCGTGTGGGTAAACACTATATAAAAAGGAAGAGAGTTTTGATCACCAGGCTGGCATAGTTTTTTTTTGTACCTAAAAGTATTTTCTTTGTTCACAGAGGCGCAAGAAGCATGGGAGGTGAATTGGGCGGTTGGCGGCGTTCTCGGAGCGGCGCTAACTGTCACCATCATCTTATGCCTGGCCTTGATTGCGACCAGGTTACGACCGAGGTCTCGTGATTATGAAGGTACCTATTTAAATTTTTTTTTTTTATTGTGAGATAGGCTTGTCGGATCAGACACGTCGAGCAAAAACGTTTATTTTTGTTTTAAATTCTTTTTTTGCACATAAAATACAATGTACAAAGGCGAACTTAACACGTAGAGGTATTCTCTTCCAATTAACCTTTGGTAGTGGGGACAGGGTAGGAAGACAGTACAAGACAAAAAGAGGAAAGTCATGACTCATTCACTCACTGACGAATTTTGCATCAACAATAAAGCTAAATGAAGCTATAGGAAGCTTAAAAAATTTTCACGGGAGCTAGTCTTATAATATTGTCTTAAAATTTTGATATTAGTTTGAATTTGGTCAAAGGTTATTCGTGTATTTTTTAATCAGTACTGCGCACCATTTCGTGAAAATGTTACCTTATACTAAGACGGAAGATTGCTTGCGGAGATAGAATAAAGTATTATCAAGAGAAACGTTCGTTACACCATACTTATTTACAGTGACAATGCAATCAACGAAGAACCAGAAGGCTTCCTTACAGAAGCGATGTTCACCGGATGACCGTAATCCGGACCTCATTCCCTTAAGTAAAGGTAATTTTATACTCTTATTTTTATTCTAAAGGCCATTGTAAGGTAATTGTTCTATTTTTTACCATTGAAAATGGTTATCAGATGCAAATCCCCTGATATTTGTGGCCATAGCTCCGAGGATTTTAAGAAGATCGAGATGGCATAGTTGAGAAATTTATCGAGACACGTGTGAACGTTTGAATTTTGAAAATCATTCATCATCATTGATAAATGTAAAAAAATGGGTATTTTGGGGCGTGTTTGTTTACTAAATTGTAAATATTTCGGAACAAAAACGACTTCGCATATGGTAGTAGTTTAAATGCAAAATGGCGAAAAAAATTTGAAAATCGGTTAATAATAATTGTGTTCTGTAATCTGTGGTCCCTTTAGGTTTGTAGAAAAACGGGTATTTCCGTATATAAAAAGTGATGTAACTTCTACGATTATTGACCGATTGTCATGGTAATGGTGTTAAAAGATGCGGATGAAGGCAGAAAGTACATTCAAGTTGGAATTTTGAAAAGATTTTTATTTGAGTTTTTTTTTTTCGTAAATGTTTGTATTTCAATGCTCCGATTCTTGCGGGGACTAAGAAATCTGTGAATTTTTAATATCAGATATATTACCGTTTAATAGATACTATGGGAATGTTAGGAACGAAGTTAAACAAAACCAATGTGATTTGCATAACATTGTAATATTATATTAAATTGAA
Source organism: Erebia palarica (assembly GCA_964035005.1). Lineage (NCBI taxonomy): Eukaryota > Metazoa > Arthropoda > Insecta > Lepidoptera > Nymphalidae > Erebia > Erebia palarica. The sequence goes on from OZ035989.1 coordinate 20,594,376, forward strand.
ATGACGAGTCTTTAGGATTATAGACAATCGTATATCTAAAATCCTATATACTACAATACAATTTAATAACTAATCAACTTTCACATAACATAACATAACAAATACATATAATATTGAAACGTTTTATTTTTCGAATTGTAATACTGTTGAACAAATTTTAAGTTAAGATACTTTTTAGCGATAGTAATAATATTATACTATATGGATAAAAGACAAAAAAAACAGACGCTTCAACATAAATATAGGTAGATGAATTATTTTGGTTGGGTCCCTGTGATAGCTCCCATTTATTGACGCTATCTGTCAGTATAAAGAAATTTATTAGCACAGAAAATCACCATGATGTTCATACTATTATTTTCCACTGTCATCGTGTAATCGAATATAATACAGGGCTCTGGGGTCATACTGCCAATGCTTAAAGTAATACTTAAGCAATATTACTCAAAATGGCAGTTTTAAGTCAGGTAACTTGACTTTCCTAAAATAAGGATTATAATTCTAAAACACGAAAGTCAACAATAATGAATCAATATGGCTTTGAGCTTTGGCAATTTGGCCCCTGTACCCATATTATAATTGCTCATAATCTTTTATTTATTTTCTCCATATTTAAGACCGGTACAGTGCTGTAGATGTATGTTATACACATTAATTATAATTATGTTATACAGCTCATAATTTATGTGACTCATTAATTAAACGTCTCAGGTATGTTGCCTACTCGATTGTTACCCCTCAAAGAAATTGATTCACATTTTATAAGTCATTTGAAATTGCTTTCACAGGTCATTTCCTTCTATACAGCCCATTTTTAATGGTCCACTTGTGTAGATAAGATCCTATCATTAGGCGTAATGGAAACTCAAATGAGAGCGTTCTCACATGAGAATCCCGGCGGCTTTCTTTTGCATCATGGAGATTCCATTTACTTTTGCTAAGCCTTTCCCAATTTAATACACACGTGCCTTATTATATATTAGTTAAAGGATATAAGATTAGAATGGCTGTTAAAATAAGAAGATATAGTATCTTTCTTTATAATTCTTTAGTCATGCTTAGCATATATTTTGTCTGCTTTATTTGGCTACATTTTTGTATATTTTATTCTAATACTAAATGATGTACGCGACTTCGTCGGCGTGAATTAAGTTTTTTGCTTCGCGCGGGAACTTTTTTATTGTCTGGGAAAAGGTGACTTTCTGACTGACTGGGCTGAAATTTGGCATACAGATAGCTATTGTGACCTAGGCATCCGCTAAGAAATGATTTTTGAAAATTCAACTAAAGTGATAAAATAGGGCTTTGTTAGTATGAAAATAGAACCCTACGCGAGCGAACCCGCGGTCAAAAGTAATAAGGTTTTTCAAACTTTTACCCACCAGAGATTTTACTTGATGTTTCTGAAAGTCCTCACGTCGCAGTTGTTGTAACACAAACTAAACTTCAACTTTAGAACTAATTCCATTGTTGTATTATATTATAGCGCTGTCGCTGGCTCTGAAACTTGGCTTATTGGTTGAAAAAACTCCAGCACTCTTTCATCTATTAACAAATGAGTTTGATACTTCTTCATTGCCATTCTGTGATAGAAATTCTATTAAAAGTAAATGATGCAGTGACGGAGTACCTACTTAGTAACGTTTTTTTAGTGCTACTCTTAAATTTGCACTATCGACAATTACCTATAGGTGAAATTCTAAAAAAGTAGTTAAGCTACTGTGGCACGCTCGCAGAAACGCATTGTTATCCTATTAACCCAGATTTAGCTGCTACTTTTTTGACAGAATTCATTTAAAACTTCTGTCAAAATTTCCCGGCGCCTCTACAAGCGGGCGGAGTTTATAGTAGAAAAAAACTAACGACATAAGTAGTAAAAAATATATATTATTATTATGAGAACATAAATAATAATGAGAAATATATAAATCGTGAATACATAAATATGAGAAAAAAGACTAGAAATTGCAAAAAAAACTTTTAATAAGCTCGATATTTTGCAGAGAAGAGAGAGAAGAAGACGTGGTACAAGCTACCAGCTTCAAATAATAATAATTGAGTTAAAGCACATAATATAAAATAGTACGGGTAGTTAAGTAAAGGTAAACCAAGCCTTACTTAATAGAATAGGCGTTTGCTAGGTGTAAGTGAGTCGTAACAAAATCTAAACTATACTAGAAAATTTGTTTCCAGCAAAATATCTGTGGCGATATCACATTTTCCGTGGTAGAGCAGAGCCGTACGGTGGAATATTTCAAAATCTCATTTGTTTTACAATCGAATGCAATTAATTATGCCTCCCACACGTTACAGCCTACTAACAATGTTGCAAAATGACGCTGAAAACCTTTTAGTTTTCTAAATATATATGTCATATAGGTATTAGATGAAGTCCGTAACTCTGCCTGCGTAGATTAAGAGTTTTACTTCCTACGGGAACTGTAAATTTTTGGAATTTAAGCCCGGCATGCAACATATCTCTGTACGTAGTTAAATTCTGAAGCGAATAGGTCTTGGAAAGCTTACTGACACATTTCACAAATATACATAATAGAGAATTTTACCTTACAACACTCACTTACTAACTTCCTTCGGGGCTACAACCCTTTGTTGGTCTTGGCCTCCTCCACAGTTTCTCTCCACCTGGCTCTATCCTTGGCCTCCTTCCTCCATGAAGGGAACTTTCCAAGTTTCTGCAAATCTTCTTCTATACAGTGGATCCATCTATTTCGAGGTCTTCGTTTGGCTCGTTTCTGTTGCGGTATCCATTGTGTCATCACTCTTACTCCTCTGCTTGGTAACATCCTCTCAACATGTTCTGCCCATCGCAGACGCTTAGATTTACAATTTCTTACTATTATTTCCCCATCAATCAGACATTCTAGTTCAAAGTTTATTCCGCCTAACAATAAAACTAACATATTATTTTTCCTGAAATGTCTGGAGTCCATGTTGAGTTTATGGCTTCCGTTTAACAAACACTTTTCATTGATCTCTTACAAAATATTTAGGTATATATAATAATATAGGTAATATAGGTACCTAATAATAGGTATCAGAAAATAAATCGGCTTTATGTTGCGACACATTCTTAATGCTGGGTTTATTTTCGATTACCCCATGAGAGTATTTTGTTAACCGATCGATGTACTCCCCAGAGCACGCCATTGGATGAATAATTACCTCACCCGCTGTAACAAGTCACGACACAGGGCAATTTAAAAGTTCCTTCCGCGGTATTTCATGGAAACGCCTGTTTATACTTCGCTTTTTAATTAATTTATTAGCTGACCGAGTTGCATGGTCGACGACAAGGTGGGACGTAATAAGTTTGTTTGTAGGGCGCAGAGAATATGAAAATCCTATTTTTTGTTCGAGCAACTACTTATGTGTCTTATCTTTATACTGAGTGCAGTGCTACTCACATAACCAAACAAAAAAAAAACGAGTTTATTCAATTTTTTACATTGCCTATCACGATTTCACGACTATCTTGAGCTGGCACTTTTTAAACCTGTCTTTGACACCTTATCAGTGGATGACTAAGTGCGAAACATTAAAAATGGTTACGAGAAAGTCTTTATAAAATCACAAATTGATTCCACTGTGAGTTCAAAATTTTTCCATAAACATTGTCAATATCCAGAAAGGAAATCGGTGTCAGGAAAGTTCTAAAAAAAATCATTGCTGAGAATTAAGTTTCATGAGCCCTTTCCATCAATAAATGATTCTGAGTATCCAGATTTTTTTGGACTTGGATGTTTCGGGATTTCCGGAAACCAAAATAATAATTATAGTCTAACTGCCGCCCTCAGATTTGCTTCATCATTGCATAAGAAACCCTTTAGTGTAGATTTTGTATTTAAATATATACTAAAAATAAGTTCTTCAAGTAATGATTAAGCCATTCTAAGTGGGGCAGTAAGCTATACAAGAATACGAGTTACTTGGCATTTGACACGATTTTATTATTTTCATATCCATTGTATTCGAACAAAACGTACCTAAACGTATCTCACGGCAGTAAAACAGTAACTTACACTAAAGACGAATGTTCAAAGTTCCCCCCTTCCACAGTTTCTCAGTATAACACTCGAGTAGCGTATTCAAATTTATTGGACTAAGCGTGGCAAGTATCCAGTCTCCTGTGACGACCTTCCAAACTTACTTGTAGTTACTTAAGTTTCCCTGGCATGCATTGTAATAATTTCTAAGAACGTAAAACCCTACTTACAATTATATCTTGACTCTATAATAGGATTCCTGTATTGGTCAAGTTACGATAACTTAAATTTTTGAATACTTACAAACCATTGAGTTTTGAACCAGTGATAGACTTAGTTTGAAAATCCCAGGGGAACTGTTTGATAAACTACGTACGTCCTCATATGTAACTAACTAGGCCCTCAACTATACCAGTACACCGCGATCAATCGATCTAGACTCGACTCGATCCTTTTATAATATTACTAGCGGTCGCCCGCGACTTCATCGGCACACAATTTCTGATTTCCTATGAGATTTTCCCGCTGCAAAAGGCCTACTTATAGCAGCTATATAGCATCGGCAGGTTTTTATTATTCAAGACTAATAAGTCCTTAACGCTGACTTCAAAAACTTATAACCTTCATGCAAGCTTTCACTCCTATTTTACGCCTTTTGGGGTGGATAATCGTAAAATTGCTTATGCAGTTTTTATAACTTAAAACTAATAAACTAAATTCGGATTTTCAGGTCTCTAACTACAAAAACATAGGACTTGCATACAAATTTTCAACCCTCATTTCACCCGCTGTGGGGTAGATTTTCATAAAATTGCTTATGCAGTTAATTATTTCTTAAAACTAATAAACCTTTATGCCGATTTTCAAGTATCTAACTTCAAAAGCAAAGAACTTTCATATCAGCTTCCAACCCTCATTTCAACCACCTTAGGGGTGAATTTTCTCGAAACCGTTTCTTAGCGGATGTCTACTCCATAGATGGAACCTACCTTCCAAATTTCAAGTTTGTATGCTTTATAAGTCCTGAGATATCGTGATGAATCAGTAACCTTTCACTTTTTTTATATATATATAAATGTACGGATTTAAGTCGAAAACAAGGAAAGCTTTAGATACAAGGAATAAGTTTTAAAGCTCAAATCACTTATATTTCTTAAATGCTTACAAAATAAATTATTGTTGCGTTGTTTAGGTTGATTTTCTTATTCGAGTACTTTAACGTGAACGTTTTAAACTTTTGTATAAATAAATACATTTATACAATAAAGCGAAAACTTTTGAGATAGCAAGAAATAATTTCTACATCAAGAAGAGTTTAAAATAAGTACCAGTTCTATAAATATAGTTAAACTATGTTTGATATTTAATGGGTGTGGTTACATTAAATTATGTACAAGTAGAAAGTTATTTTTCTTATGTCACTTTTAGTCTTGATGAGAACAAGTGAAAGCTACGTACAAGCGTCCAAAAACCTTGCATACAGTTGAAAACGAGGAAATAACCTTTAATTAGGCGCGCCTAAAAGCTTAGTTCTAGATTAGACATTTAGCACTGGCTTACAAACCTTACTTAAATTTTAACTACACCCGAAGTCGCTTGGGGTCGCAGCGACGCTAAACACTACCATACAGCACTTCCGGTCACTTCCACTGCGCGGGGCGTAAGGCATCGGGAGCACTAATATACCAGGACGGGAAAAGCTAACGAGCTAGGGAGCTAGCAGAAAAGTCGGCTTGCTAGCGTAAATAACTAAAAAAATAACTCTATTTTTATTACTTGGGGTCGCGAAGACCCCGCACGAATAATTGAAGGTTTATAAAAGAATGAATTGCAGAACGATGGCGATGGCACGTATTGTAATACTTTAAGCTCCTAAACTCTAATATTCGTTTGGAAGGCAAAATGTAACGCATTGATGAAAACCCTTGAACAAGTTTCGTAGCTTTTTTCGTTGTCACTTGCTTCAAAACTTTGTATATGAACCAAACATAAACACAACGCTGAATTTTCATCTGAACTAAGTCGTTGGAGAAGTTTGATGTTCTCTTTATTTGAATTCCTCCCTGTGTTTATTTTGAATAAATATTGTTTCAGACCGAAGCGGCTAAGAGTTTAAAAAATTTGATTTTTGTAATATTTTTTTAACTGCCTCGTTGGTCTAGTGGTTAGCATGTTCGACTGCGGCCGACGAGGTCCCGGGTTCAAGTCCCGGGTCGGGCCATGAATAGTGGTGAGTTTTTCTTACAAGAAATACCCACCACTAGCCCGGTGTTAGGAAGTTGGTGGTGTTTCACGCCCGTGCCTCGGAGAGCACGTAAAGCCGTTGGTCCTGCACCTGATCTCTCTCCGGTTGTGGCGGATTTTTCGTCCCATCGGGTTATGAGAGTAAAGGAACAGAGAGTGCACCTGTGCACACACTTGTGCACTATAATATCTCCCGCGCAGGTGGCTAATCTCTCTGGAGATAGGCCGCCGTGGCCGAAATTCGATCGAGAGGACATTATCATTATTATTAATATTTTTTTATGGATGGATGGATGTTTGTTATTCAATCATGCCAGAACGGCTGAACGGATCTGGATGCAATTTGGCACAGAGATAGATTATAGTCTAGAATAACACATAAGCTACTTTTAATACCGTAAAATTAAAGAGTTCCCGCAGGAACCTAAACCTAACCTCAATCCACGCGAATGAAGTCGCGGGCATCAGCTAGTAGATCATAACTCGCGAAATTGGAAAATCCAGAATGTTCGGAAAGTTCTGTTTAGAGATCCGTGATACAATGACGCTGAGTGTTAATTCAATTTAAACTCAACGAAAAGAACCGCCAACTTTTCCTCTAATGGATGGAAGCAGCAGTTTGTTCAGCTAATAAGCAAAGTTTCGACGCTAGACGACACTGCCATATAACAATTGGAATCTTTTTTTAAAACTCTAGCGCAATTTGTCTAACAACATCTGTGACTCGCGGGTTTATTGCAAGCGTTTGCGGAACAAATGCGTTTTTGAAATTTCGCCACGTTTCTCTGACTCTACTCGTATGTATGATTGAAGTGTTATTTATGGGTAAAACACACACCGCCCCGCGCTTGACCCGCGCCCGCGCCCGACCCGCAGCCAATCCCTGTGTATTTTGTGCTTTATTGTGGAATTTCATCTAGTTTGACTTGTGGATCGTTTATAATTTAACGAATTAAAACTTACTTTTAATTTTTACAATGTGAAACTTCCACGTGGTTTAATTTTTTTTGATTCTCGCGGGAACTCCTTCACATTCAATTTGAAAGCGCAAACTTAACGAAAAGAACCGCTAACTTTTCCTGTAATGGATGGAACAGAGCAGCGGTTTGTTCAGCTAATAAGCAAAGTTTCGACGCTAGGCGACACTACCAAATAACAATTGGAATCGTTTTTAAAATTCTAGCGCAATTTGTCTAACAACATCTGTGACTCGCGGGTTTATTGCAAACGTTTGCGGAACAAATGCGTTTTTGAAATTTCGCCACGATTCTCTGACTCGTATGTATGATTGGATTTGTTATTTATTGTGGAAATTCATCTAGTTAGACTTGTGCATCATTAAATTATAGTGGATTTAGATGATGCCTGCAAATTAAGTTTTTTTTATGCACGCAGGAACTCCTACATTTTCCGGGATAATAGCCTATGTCCTTCCCCGGGATACAAACTATGTCTGTACCAAATTTCATCAAAATTGGTTGAAAAGATGAAGTTGGACCGTTGAAGACAAGACACACTTTCGCATTTATAATATTAATATTAAGGAATTATAGATTACATAAGGACAAGATGGAATTACTTTAAACTATCCATACTTCATACCAATAACTGTTACAAATGTGAAAGTGTGTTGGTTTGTCCCTTAATCACGTCAGGTTACCACGGTAGTACGTCACGTTAACAGAGCAACGAATGACGTGTTTGAGTTTTGCATGACTAAAGATTTTAAACTTCATGCAAGTGTATGAATTATTAATTAAATTACGTATAACTTATAGGAAAACAAAAAAACCATCTACAAATATACCTCTTTTAATACATATAATATTTGCCATAAGGAAGTTCAAAGTTTTCAAATATAAAAGGTTACTCGTAATGATAATACCTACCTTTTACGTCTAATAGTACCTATAGGCGTAAATAAATGCGATGTCCAAGATTGCGAAGGAATCCTTTGGGCTTTTCATGTTAGGACGCACTCATTTGAGTTTCCATTACGGTTAATGTTATGATCTTATCTTCACAGTGAGAGTGGACCGTTTAGACCCAAGCTGTGAGGATAAAAATAAATGATCCGTGAATTCAATTCAATTTGGAATGTCTTGTTCCCAAAATAAGCCTTGATTTTTTTAAATAGCTGACGACGTCTCTTGCGCTGTGGTAAGTGCTGTGGTCTTATAAATGGGATGCCTTGGGTTCTGGTAGGGGTAATTTCTGTTTTTTAATAAGTTATAAGTATATGCTCTTATTCTGGCTGGATTTTTGAAGACCTAACCAAAGACTATTTAGGGAAAATAAACTCCCAAATGGTATTTTCCGTGCATCAAAACTAGTACCTCCAACTTATAAGACCACTGCGCTGACTGTGTGTCACCCGTTGTCCTACGCGAGCAACAAAAGCGACACCACGATCCCAAACGACGCGACACATAAGTATCAAGTATTAGCTCACCTTTCACGTGGTCTACGTTGTCGCGTAGACAAATCATTTTCTGTGGCGTCGTATCGCGTCACTTTTGTCGCTCCCCTAGGACAAAGGGTTAGAGAGGTGATCAATATCAGTTACAACAGGTCTATTTATATACTCGCATACTGTTCTATTTTTCCATAAAATAACATCGTGATATTTTCTTTGTTCAGGTATAGATTGTCCACCCGATCCGCCTCAGTACTCAGCAGTGGTTGCCAAATCCGAAGCCAAAAACTCGACCAGCTCACACAGCTTGGCACGAACCCAATCGCCAACCTCACCTGTGTCGTCTAATACGCAATACGAGCTACCGGTATGAGTCTCTTCTATATTTGTTACTTCCATAAGATTGTATTTGCCATTGCATAAATTTAAAGACTGTGCGTCAAACAGCATCTGTTAAGTCGAGGTTATTATATTATTGATGATTTTCTCAATAACAAAGTTACATGGAAGCAACCGGCTTCGCATCCGGCAACCCACAACTCGGTGTAATACTTGTTACGTTACGTATGCATTGTGTATTAAATGTTACATTTTTTTGTTTATCAAAAGAGCAACTGCTGAGTTTCTAGCCGGTTCTTCTCAGTAGAATCAGCTTTCCGAACCGGTGGTTGATTCTTACAACTTATCATAATTGGCACAAGTTGTCCTACGTGAAATAAATAAATCATTTCATTTCATAGGTTTGGAGAAGGGTATTCGGTGCTGTTTGCGATAAAAGTTTTTGACGCATTCTTTGCGGTTACGAACTCGACAATTAAATAATGTTCAATAACCGACTGATTTATTAACCACCTAACTGTCAAAAATTAAAAGACAGAACATATTTAACAACAAATCAGCCTAGCGACAGCAAGAAAGTAATGTAGTATATGTCACCGTAACATTGTAAAAACCGTTAGATTATAATCTAACTCGCGAAATTGCAAACTGTCGAAAGATTTAAAGAATAGAAAGAATAGAAATTTTTATTAAAGAAATTAACTTAAATACAGATACAATGAATTCCTGGCCCCTAAACTAGGAAGACCCGTATCTTAGGGGCCAGTTCCTTCCCAACAATTAATAATATTTATCAAAATGTGCGGTGATTTCTAAAAAGGTAACAATTTTTAGTTATTTTACATTTTCGTTTATCATTAGGTTAGTTTATTACAAATTAAGGTTATATTACAATATTAAATAAAAAATGGAAAAAGCAATTTAAAACAAATTAAGTGTGAAGTTCCATACTTAAAAATCTTGGATAGTATTTGTGAGTGTCTGTGCGTGTGTGTGTGTCTGTGTTGTGTGTGTGTGTGTGTCTGTGTGTGTGTGTATGCGTGTGTGTGCGCGTGTGTGTGTGTGTGTATGTGTGTGTGTGTGTGTGTGTGTGCGCGTGTGTCAGTAAGCGCGTGTGTGTACATACTTGTGTGCCTGTTTGTGTGCTGCCATACGTATCAATGCACTCATGCAATATTTTGAACTAAATATGTATTTATAATTCTTTCTGTATCTTCATAATCATAGTTAATAATGAATTTTTGCAGTTTTTTAGTCCATTTTTATTCATTTTATAGATTTTCATCTTTCTATTACTACATCTATACAAAAATGGGCCTAGGTAATTGTCGTCTAGCAAATGTTGTCTTGGTAAAGGGTAGGGTAATAGTGGTTTTGTAGGGATTACGTCTATGGTTACTTTCCTGTAACATGGGACACGAATTATGAAAACGCAGTACCGCATGTAGTATAAATAGTTGGCGTATGGTTAGAAGTTGAGAATCCTTATATAGCTGTTTTGTAGAATACCTTCGTGGTTTACGCAGCATCACTTTAATAACGGATCTTTGCGCTCTTTCCATTTCTATCATATGTGTAGCTGCTGCACCCCCCCCCAGGCTGGAATACAGTAAATGAGCAGGGATTGGCATAGTGCAGTATAAACATTGCAAAGTACCTTTTTGTCTACATAGTCCCGTAGATTTTTAAATATAGGTATTAATCTTCTCACTCTCTTTGCAGTTGTTGTGATGGGGATGCCAGTTAAGATTTTCATCTATAATATTAATACCTAGGTATTTCATCTGTGGTGTCTGCTCTAGATTTTCACACAAACACGGGGTATTATGGTTTTCAGTTAAGTTACAAGAGTAGGTATGTAATTTTAGTTTAAAATCCTGCGGAGGCTGTGATGCTCTATTTCTACTGAAACATACAAATTTTGTTTTCGACGCATTAACAGTCAACAGGTTTGCTTCTAAGTTACATGTAATTTTTCGGATACCTAGCTCAGCTGTTTTTTGTACCTCTTCCGATGAACCGTGAAATAGTATGGTTATAGTGAAGTATAATTATTATTACAATTTAACGCATTATTTTTCGGTAGATTGTAATCTGTTAGGTATATTAACCCGATAGAACCTAAGTACCCTACCTGATTATGTATGTCGAACCCTAACCTAACCTACAAGAAAGACACAAGAAAACGTAAATACAATTAATATTTCAAAAGTTGACACTCAGGACATTGAACGGTTCACAATCTGTGGACAGTTTAAAATTTCGCGAGTTAGATTATAATCTAAGGGTTTTTACAACCTTACGGTGACATATTATATATACTATATTCTTTATTGTACACCACATAACACAAAAGAAACGCTATCGCTAACTAGCGATCTCTTCCAGACAACCTTATCGATATAGAGACAATGAACAAGTGGACAGTGGGAGGTGGTTCATAAGATAAACTGAAATACTAATAGATTTGTCACCGTAGATTGTAAAAACCGTTAGATTATAATCTAACTCGCGAAATTCTAAACTGTCGAAAGATTACAATTTAACGTATTATTTTCCGGTAAATTGTAATCTGATGAGTTTTTAAACCCGATAAAACCTAAGCACTACTTTTTTATTTATGTCGAACCCTAACCTAACCTACAAGAAAGAGACAAGAAAACGTAAATAAAATGAATATTTCAAAAATTGACATTCAGAACATTGAACAGTTTACAATCTTTCGACAGTTTAGAATTTCGCGAGTTAGATTATAATCTAACGGTTTATACAATCGTACGGTGACAGATACATAAAATAATCATTCTCTTAAAATAACGTATTAATACATTAATTAGAACAAAACAAATAAAACAGACGTACGTAAGATTAAATACATAAATAAATACACATATAAATAATGGACAAGTTAAACATGCCGCTATTGATTATTACAGAGATTTTTCACGTCAATTTTATCTAATTAAGAGTTTTAGCTCGATCTATTTGCGAAGGCAGTTCATTCCATAAGCTAATGGCCTTGAACATGAATTTTTAAATAATTTGGAGTCATAGGATAATGTGTAAGTAATCAAACAAAATTATGTACTGCCATCAAAAGAAATCTCCTACCATTGCGTGAAAGTAGTCACAGTGGACACAAGCAGCAGAAAATGAAAGAGAATCTAGGATTGAAGGATTTGTTTACTACATTTAATGGAGATTGTTAATTTTTCCCCATTTTTGAATTCAATAAAGAACCTAAATTTCGGTAATCAAGACGTATGAAATTATCTGGAGGAGGCTACAAGTAACGCAATTTTCAGTACGGTATGCACTCAGTGGAAGACAACGGCGTTTCCAATTATGATGTCGATGAAAGAACTCCGAGAGTGCACTGCATACTGATATACTTCAATTTATTCGTTACATGTAGGACAATGAAGAAACTAAAAGTTTAATTCGCTATAATCCGCCACAGAAGGCAAATATATGCGACTCTTCACAATCATGCATTGTAGAGTCAACATCTCCTGAAGATGCTCCGGTATCGGAGTGAAACGTACGTTGAGGGTATTTTTGAGAGTTTATGTGGTGTGGTGAATATCAAGGGCATCAAGTTCAAGATACGCACTGTACCACATAGATTTGCCTTCTGTGGCAGATTATAGCGAATTAAACTTCTAGTTTCTTCATTTTCATGGACTTCCGCTAAGTAACGCCGGCTTCTATTCAATAGATGTAGGACATACAGGTGTCCCTTAAATCCAAAAGTTCTTTTCATAAGAGCTAATACTCGTGTTGATAGTGCTGGTACGCCGTAAAAATATTCTACACACACTCAGTCTACGAATACATTAATTACTTGGTTGTTTAGCATAAACATTTAAACAGACTACTAAACACGTCTACCGAGGAACAGGAATTACAGCGTATTCTCAAATTCACAGCTCGGAAACCAAGTGTAAATGTGAATCCTTGTACATACATCCCTTGACTTACGTTTGTTTTATTCTTAAGTATTTGGTTACAATACGAGTAATTTATTTGTAGCTTTTAACATTGTGAAAATTTTGTTTGTTATGCAATGTACTACTAATTTGTGACGAGTTTAAACTTTATTACCTCCTCTTTATTACCTCTGTCATAAATACAATGGATATGACACTCGAATAGTCGGACAAAACCCATAAGGATTGCTTATTTTACTGCGGAACTCTAAAACTGACTCCCTGTGTGACTCTTAAAAAAGTAACCTTTGTATGGTATGCAAAAAGTAACCATATGTAAGGTTGCAACGGTGTAAGTAACCTATGTGACACCTCACGTTGCTTACAAAACGAGTTGCACGAAAAGTGATTAAAATTAGATATTAATATGTGTATGAAATTAATTATTATAATAAGAGCGTGTTAAACTGAAAATGGGATAACATAAAATATTTGTTCCAGGGTGACCGCAACGGATTAAATGGAACTCTGAGGTCGCATCGAGAGGTCGTGACCACTCGAACCCCGCTCTTGGCAGCGCATCAAGAAAGTTGTGTGTAACGATTTTAGTGGCAATAAGCCTTAACTTGCGTTGCGACTTTAGAAATCTGACGCTTATTTTGTTGAAATCGTGTTTTTTTTTATTCCAAATATCTTAACCATTTTTTAAATTAATAGGCTCGTGGGAATCAAAGATTTTCAAAGTCCCTAATATCTTATCCATTTTTTTAATTAATAGGCTTGCGCGTATTTTTACCTAGCAAATAAAAATGTACTACTTGGTACTGGCTACTGGGTATGGGTGGGTAATGTATCGTATAATAATAATTAGGTCTGTATTCTAACAAAATTTTACAAAATAATAATTATTAATGACGTAATTTGTTACATTTGTTTTTTGTAGAAATCAACTTTAAAGTCATGATCTAGTCAGCAATGTCTACTTATGTTTCGCTGTAGGCGAAGTATTCAGTAATTTTAGATCTATATATGAACGAATACGAATACGAACTATATATGCATTTTAACACATTGTTCATACAGTTTGTTACTCAATCTACTACGCATTGAAAAAATTAAGGCTGTTAAAGTTGCAACGCGGTTATTTTAATTATCAAGAAATTTATACTGTAAATTAAAGTAAAATGTAAATAAATAATTATATTGTCGGCTAAAAGTCGTTCATAAGAATTTTCATTAGGATTAAGTCAAATTAAATTATCTTATAAATTTAATTATTTAAGTATCTACAAGTACATAAAATTCATATACTATTATTACATTTTTAATTCTAAATCAAGAAAAAAACTTCTTTTTGGATACTGTAACTTTGACCAATTTGTAAAAATATATTGAATGTTAAATATATTTTGATAATTTGAAATAATTATTTCGGTTTTATGTTCATTTTTAAGTTCTTTATTTATATTCATTATATTTTATGTAAGTGGCTGTACCAAAGCATTCAATATAAATTTAACATAGAATTAGTTTTTTTTTTAAGCATAAATTTGCCATATTTGAATTAGCTTTAAGCCTTACCATATCATGATTGATGTAACATTAACATATTAGCACTTTGATGTGAACTCACACGTTTTATAGAATACTCATCTTGAAATGATAGAGCAAAACTATGACTGATAAGTAAAACATGTACATAGATCTATACTACTAGGTGAATTTGAGAGTAAGAATAATTTTATTTACCTCCATTTGTATTGTGACCTAAGTCGTTGAGCAAATTTAACATTTGTAAATAAATATTATGTAGATAAATAAATGTAACAGCAGCAACGACTGAAAAAAGTAAATGTATTGGGTGCACAAAAAATACATTCTTACCCGGTGGTTTTTATAAATTTTACGTGTTTTTTTAATGCAGTTCACGCTCGTTCGGGTATTGTGATACGTATTGTACCCTTCATTTAGAAGTTCGTAAAAAACTTTAACTTTAGTGCGTTGTTGAAGAAAAACAGCTTTGACGATGAAATTAAAAAATAAGAGGTCATGGATGTGATCATGGTCACGCGTAGTGCAATTTAGTAGTTTTGAAAATGGGTCGTCATAAGTAAAAATATATAAAGCATAAAATCTATTACACTTACTGGTACTACAAAATCTCAGTTCAAAAGTGATGACTATAAAATACTTAGTTGTTCTGATTAAAGGAAACAACTAAAGAAGCTTTGTATATTGATTGAAATTCGGCTTCAATTTACATCTCAAAAGTCAATTTTATTCTGTAGTTATCATAATTACACTAACGAAATAATTTAATTATTATTTGTTTGACAATTAATGTAAATTATCATTATTATGTAATGATAATAATGTGTAATTTAATGTACAAAAATAAAGTAGTCTAATAAATCAATTAAGTTATGACTTATGTCGATGAGAAAGTAAATAATTATTACGTCTATAATAATTGTTAAACTATATTTATCGTAATAAAATAATCGAAAATTTCGATAATGTTTTATTGCGAATTAACGATACAGTTGTATATTTCAATAGTGAATTAAAGTATTTATTATATAAAATGGCATAAACTAAAATTCTATAATGAGCACTAACTTTTTGTGTTATTTTTAATATTAGAAACTCTGTTTTAAAGAAATTTGTATAAAGTCTAAATATTATTAAAAACGACTACATCAACGACGACGAAGATTAAAAAGCCTAAAATTATGTCAACATCCCTGATTTTACTTATTTTATAACAGCAAATGCGGATTGACTTAAATATCAAAAGACACTCAAAACACTTTATATAGAGCTAAATTAGCTAACATTTTGAAAATTTGTCTGTTAATTTTCTCTGTAACGCGAACCTAGGGCAGATCGACAAGTCTTGATAAAACTTAAAATAAACTTTACTAAGAAAGACCTAATTTATTAATATTCTAATGACATTTACAAAGAAACTTCCTGGAAAATTTCTAAGTGTATTTCTGTGGTACAAGTAATATTACCTCAACTTATTATACCTTATGAAATTTTCCAGACGAATTTCGTTGAACAGCCGATTAAATATTAGATTATTGTATCAAAGTATTGAAATACAATACAAATTTATTCTCTAAGGTAAGAAAACTATATTTATTATAATTTAATATAGAATTCATTAAACTATCATCCCAGTACGGTGACAATTTTGATGAAAATGTTCATCACTTTCGGGTTCATAGGATCGCTGCAGCAGGTGGCTTCGAGATAGGAAAGAGTAGAAAACCTTTATTTTAATTTGAAAACTGATAAACATTATCAAATTACGAGCGAACAACCATCTCTTAAAGCAGTATTGTTTCAATATGACAGTTTTATGTCACGTACCTTAAAGTCCCTAAAATAAGAAATATAATTGTAAAACACAAACGTCAACAATATTAAAATAATAAAGCTTTACGCGATTGTGATTGCCACCTACAGGGCATGGTTGATGTTCTTTGAGCAAGTTCTAATTTGAGTTAAGCCCTTCAAGCATGTTCCATATTCTTATGTAAAATGCAAAACCGAATGAGTTGTGTTGAAGAATAATTGTCGTCGTAATTATTATTGTACAATATAATTTCACATCCGAAAAAATAAAATGAATAGCTCATTTACAATTTAAATGAATTAATGAATCTATGGATGCACTAATGATATTCAATTGTGAATAAAATAATATTGTAAAATGTTACAAATGAATGAACAGATTTTTTTATGTCTTCATTAAAGTGACTCAAGTATACCGTGGTTTGATTTTCTTATAAAATTCCTTTTCTCTTCTTTGAAACATATCTGAAATAGAAATTTGGAATAGTTGGCTTGTTTAATCTTATTGCACCAAAGACAAACCAAAGTAGAGTAAAGTAGTACAAGAAAATGAGGAACGATATTTTAACTGATATTAAGTATTATGATAACTGATTTGTCTTATTCGCGATCAGTCAAATCCATACAAAAATAAATCTCATTAATAAACAAAAGGCAAGATCATGTTGGTTGTAAAGGCAAAGATCGCGTAGTGAGTAGTGTTCCGCCTTGCACACCCTAATGAATTGATTGTCTAAAAAATAGCTGGATATGTACGGAGTATGAACGAATTGATAAGAAAAGCATATTTCAAACATCCATAGGTTGACGACGAGGACAACGTTGAATAAACCAAAATCTTACCTTCAGAAAAAAAATCAGCAACGTAAAAAAGTCAATCAATTTTATTCTCATCATCATCATCGCTTGCCTTCTTAAAAATGAAGTTTGTTGGTCATCATCCGAAAAACTTCTCTATTTTGTGCCGCATCTTTGAGCTTCGGATAGCTAAGCCACTCCCTTATATTGTCCAACCACTTGTACCTTTGGAACCCTGGAGCTCTCTTGCCTGCAATTCTTCCTTCCAAAACTAATCTTGGAAGTGAGAATTGGGCTCCTTTTTGTAGATGTCCGAAGAAAGCCATTTTTCTCCGCATGATGGTGGATATGAGTTCTCTGTTTTTGTGGACTAGTTCCAGTACCTTAGTGTTAGGTGTTAAACTGTTCCATGGTGATCTTAAGCATTTTCCTTCAAGAGAGTGGACCAGACGTAACATTTCACAAGGAAAGAGAGTTGCCGATAATAGCTCGAGCTGTAATTTAGGATTGCATAAATAAATTAGGATAAATAGGTTGAGGATAAATTTTTTCTACTTCATATACTTAGCACGTGATCATAGAAGAATCTCAATTAATTAAAGAATGCATTTAAAAACAAGCTCTTATCGTCCGCCACATTGAATTCAGTGTGAAGTCATTTTCGTATTCTTCTCAGCAACCCTTTATTAAAATTTATACTTAACTCAAGAGTGTGCATAAAAAATAACTAGTCCGCCATCTTTGGGAGTCCGCTATATTGAATTAAAAGTGACGTCACTTGGCTATCCATGTATGTTATCATGCTTATCATCCGGCTTATCATGAGCAAAATTTCAACATAAGAGGATAAATTATTAAATTCAGTTGCTATATTTAACTTAAACAAACCCACAAACGATGCAAGTTATATGAAAGCTTGTAAAATAGAATTCATTTATTATAACTGCGATCTCTTCTGATGGTAAGTGAAGATGAAGTCTAAGATGGTAGAGGGCTAACCTGTTAGGGGTATGGCAGTTAAGTTAAACCCATATACCTCATCGGTTTTTACGCGGCAACGTAGCGGAACGTTTAATCGCTTGGCGGCACGTCTTTGCCGTTAGGATGGGAACTAGCCACGGCCGCAGCCTCCCACCAGGTCAGACAAGAGAAAATTCAGAAATTATAAATTTTAAAATTGACGTGAAACAAACCCAGGACCTCCGCACGTTGAGACAACAGCTCTCAACACTGCGCCAAGAAAGTCGTCAAAATACACACACAATTAATTAGTCGTCTTTTCACAGCGTCTTGTACGCTTAGTTTTTTTTTCGGTCCTATAGAATTGATAATATTTATTTTGGACGTGACGTGTAGTAGGTATTTTAAGAAGCAATTTTCAGCTCCTTTCACGAACTGGATTAATTACGCTTATTTAATATTATCTATTCTATATATTCTTTTCATAGTTCCAAGAACCTACAAACGTTGGGGTCCCAAAGTGCTGGAATGGCGACCTCGCACTGGGAAGCGCAAAGTTGGCAGACCCCCTACTCGATGGACGGATGACATCAGAGAGCCGCAGGGAGCCGCTTGATCCTTGCGGCGTGTGGAAATCCTTTCAGGAAACCTATGATCCAGATGTCCAGCAGTGGTCATCTGTCAGTTGATGATGATGAATATTCTCTATAGACCATATTCTCAAGACAATAGTGCCCAGTACTGCTCCAACGAGGACGTCAGATTGTGTGGTGTGCTCATCAAATTCTACCAAATCAATCGATTCTATAGATATTACCTACTTCGTAAGGGATCAGAGAAAAATTTGGCTCATAAATAACGACACAGCCGTTTCTAAAAGCATTGTGTCGGTGATGCAGGTCCGACGTATAAAACGTTTGTGTCCACGTCGGGGAGATGGCGAGGCGTTAAGACCATTTGTTAAGCATTCAATGCCCGGCTATTTATCTCACAGCCATTGACTGGGCCGTCCTCTATCAATGCGGCGTGATCCTCTGGCTATCTATCAATACTGTAATTCCCTATTTGATCTATGTGTCAATAAGATCTATTGAATTTTTCACCTTTTATGTATATTTGAAAAAAATATATATCTCATTCATAATGGGTGGCAATATTTTGAAAACGACCTGAATAAAATTATTTTGTAAAATGTTTGCGGGTAGGAAAGTTTTGCACAACACGTATCAGATATTTTGGAAATTTAATAAAAAAATGAAGCAATTAATGTAGGTACATTTATAATAATGTTCGACAATACAAACAACAACTTTAAATTTTCAAATATGCCATTCAATTGAATGTAATTATTATTTTCCATTGAAAAGTTCGGAAACAGTTGACAACAATTGTTTTTAATATCTTCAATGTGTTATGTACAGTAGATTAAAACAGAACGTTTGCAGAAGAGCTGCCGTTTGAGTGCAGACTCCAGACATCCAGACAGTCATATAAATAATTGCCTCAGCTTCTTAAGAGTACAGATACGTACACAATTGAGTTCTTTTGAAGTCTGTTAACAAAGCTAGCTAGTGGAGTAAGTGGGCTCACGCACGCTTTCGAAGGCAAGGGCGCTACACCACAACTTTCTCGCAAGTGTTTCGCCCTCTCAAAGTGCAATCTGTCTGTTGTCTGCACTGTATAGTATGTCTAGCTACACTCACCTATCTCTCAAAAGTTGACTTCATTATGATTCTTTCTTGTACATTTATAAAGCTTTTGCTTGGAGGCTAAGACAGCAACATAATATAATATATAAAGTAACTCTTTAGTCATGATGATAAAAGCAAAAATAAATCCAAGTTTTGAAAGTGGATTTTTTAACTTCAATCTATAATTCGGAAAAAGGAAAAAAAAAACACAAAAATCCATTACATAATAATATCAAAATTATAACGAAAGCTGTCAAAGAGTACAGTAAATCTGAACAAAAATGAAAGTAAAACAAACGATGATAAACGAGCCGCTGGCAACCCGTCTATGATAATGACAGGTGTCATCATAATTTGGGACAGGCAAAGTTTTTATCATGACGTTATCTCTTAATGACAGATATAAATCAATATCGGTGAAAAAATAACCGAGATAGTTATTTTCTACGAAGATAAATTTTTTTAAAAATGTGTGTCAGCTCCGACACACGACTGGATTTTACTCCTTACGAACGATTAATAAATATATAGATTAGTAAATGAGGGTAAACGAACACATTTTTTATATCACTGAAAGCATGCTTGATAAATTTATTAATATTATTTATATAATTTATATTCATCAATATATATTACATGGTCATGGAAATATAAAGTCAATTACGTAACGGAGAAAGTTTGATTTTAGTCCTCATAAATTTTCATACCCCGGGGTTAAATATGAAAATCGATTCTAAAGGAGGTAAACTCCAAATAGTATTTTTCAACACGCAGCCTGCCTTCATGATCAGAAGGGAAATTACCAAATGAAACCCTTCAGCCGCGAGTGGTTAGGGTTTTCTCGCTACAACGAGAGAGACAAAACCTTAGACAACTATACTATACTGACTTGGTATTATCAAGCAATTTTGAGCTCTACGCTCTTGCGTTTAAATTAGCACTTAAAAGTTAGTTACTAACACAGACGGCCTTAAAATAAAAAAAAACATTTAAAATAAAAATTGATAAAGCATTTGATAAGTCGAGGTTATTATACAATTGATGATTTTCTTAATGACAAGGTTGCATGGATGCAACCGGCCTCGCATCCAGTAGGCCACAAGTCAGTGTAAAATTTGTAACGTAGCGTATGTGTTGTATTGTTTACTTATTGTAGGATTTTCTTTTTGAGAAAAGAGCAATTGCTGAGTTTCTTGCCGGCTCTTCTTTCCGAACCGGTGGGAGAGTCTTTTTAAAGTTAAGTAGAGTAAATATTTATTTGGTATAATATTGTACCGACATGATGTTTTCAGGTTAATTAGTACAAGCATATTTTATTGTATTGTACCGACTTCCAAATACTAAATGAATGTAATATTCTTATTTAGGAATTGAAGAATTCTTGTACCGAATAAAAACAATGATTTAGAAGATATTCTAAAAAACCTTTTTAAATAATTATAAATTTAGTTCTTATAGTTTATTCGGTAATTTATTATAGATTTTTATGACCATACAGTAACAGTCTTGACTCACGTATCATAATAAGTGACAGAATTTTCCTACGTGAAATAAATAAATCATTTATCATTTATTATTAATATGTGACCATCGAATCGTCAGTAATAATAATTTAAAACCTAGGTCATCTAAATATCAATCAGTCATATAATAAAACTGAGGATTAATTTGTTAAAGTATTCCTATCGAGTTGATAGATGCACTCAAACAAATTGTTATCGACTTATGTAAATTCCATCGTATCTGCTATAATATTATATTTTACATTAAAAAAAAACTGACATATTACATATTGGAAATAATGAAAAAAAATTATGACACGAATTTGTTTCTCTATGAATTATTATAATATTTAAAAGACTAAAAGCATTATATTTTCTACACAAAAGTATTTTGTGCATTTGTGTCTGTTTTAATATGTTCTTATATGTCTTTAATTTATGGATTTTATTGTATAGCTTTCAATAGATCCACCATGGTCTACGATACAATTTATAAGTCTAAAATATTATTAAAATGTTAAATTTAAAAATAACCCGGCTGAGTTTGTTGTGGGCTCTTCTCAGACCAGGGCGCGTTAGGAACCCTCGTAGCTTTAGTTTTAAGATACCGTTACTGATTATCACCATTATATTTTATGAATAACTGGACGTCAATAAGTGTAGTATACCTACCTAAATTGAATAAACCTTATTTGAGTTTGAGTTCGAATATGATTAAACAGCACTATTTACCTCTCTATCTCATTAAATGACATTATTGACTCAATTAGGGTGCGATCCCACCGGACGAGTACTCCATTGCTAAGCTACGGACGTATGTCAAACCCACCCATGTGAGCTCTTGAGTTTATAGCTTAAGTCACAAGATGTTAGATCAAGCGCTCCTATTGGTGGGCTTGAAATATATTTGTAGCTTAGCAACGTAGCACGTCTCTGGTGGAAAGGCAGCCTTATTGAACAAAAACTAATTATTTTGATGTAGATATTGTAACCAATGCTTTATACTTTTTTCGATATTTTAGCATAATATTTTTTATGAATTATTTTGCTTTAATGATGAACCTGAAGGGGTGAACCGGCAAAATGTGATAGTTTGGAAAAAATATTTAAACAACTACATAATCAGTTAATGATAATCAATTACTATAAATTACTTTTAATAATAGTTATATAATTATCCTTAGTAATTTCCTTTTTCTTATCTTTTCTTTTGTCTGAGAAATAAGCTGAAGACAATTTACTATAGATTAGGTTCTTTCTACTTATTAACTCTACTTTACAAGTGTTTATGTAATTTGTTGCTATAACAACTATCAATAGATTAATGATAGATGCCTATCTTTTGATTCCAAATATTCTATGTAAAGTAGAAAGCAAACTTATTACTTATCAAGAAAAATATAACCTTAATTTCATTTTTATAGTTCTTTTGCGTATGTTCAAATACATTGATATTTTCATGAAATATACGAAATCATTACCTACGATATCAAAACATGTCGTCGATAAAATTTATCATGATCATAAGGCTTATATTCGGTTACAGTGATGTTTTTGGATCAAAATTGCGTTGCTATTTAGCAAAAAATTATTGCATCAGTTACTTTGTATTAGTCTTATATAATTCAAATTTTTTTGCTGAACGATTATCTCAGTCGTCAATATATTTCCAATTTTTAATGACCTCTCAGTTTTTTGCAAATATTTTTATAACGATATTCGTTAGAGATGAATTTGGAAAGTTACATTCTATCGTTAAAACTGTAGATGTTTTAATCGGATTCAAGGAAAAGGGCTTCGATTTGAAAGTGACACTGGTATGTTTTAGTACCGGTATTTTCGTGAAATATTTAACGGAATTTGTATTTGCATATAATCGAAGTACGTTTTGGTCATATCATCATCTTGCCGCGGTTTGCATAATTTCTACTAACCACCTCAGTCATATGAAAAGGTCACTAATACTTGAATTGATATGGTCCAGGACGAATCATCTTGGTAAGAAATAAATTTTGTGGTAAATAATGCCAAAGCCTCCAATACTTGAGCGCTGTAACTTTAAATTTAGGTACGCAGCTGAAAATAAAATGTGCCAGCAAAAATGTAGCAACAAAGGATATTCTTTTTACGCTGAAGACATTTGTACACGTATACAAAAGTTTATTGGATGGAATGAGCTACACAGAGAAATCCTTGAAATATTCGGTAAGCTATAAATTATCTTAAGACTTTTTTTTTTAATTTAGATAGATCTATATTAAAATCATGAATGTACGTACCTAATTTTATTGCTCTGTCTAACATTGAAATAAAAATGTTATATTTTTAATTTAATTGAAACATGATTCAAATTTATTTATTTTAGTTACTCGTCAATCTCATACTGGTATGTCTTAAAGTGATATATTACAAGTACGATGGCATTGTTTCAATTAGTAAAGGTGGAAGTATTTTTTTTTTATGGGTACATGCAGTAGCCATCCTCTAAAAACTTTAACGTTTATGCGAGGATAGCGAGAACACATTGCAGTCATTAGTTTAGGTTAGGTTAGTACTTAATATAGCTTAAAATATTATGCACCCATTGATAATTGTTGGCAATGACAATAAATTAAAAGTAGGTACTTATATAAATTATTAAGATCAAATACTAATCCATTATATTGCAAAAAATAGAGCCTCAATAATAATAATATGGACATGAATTAGTAATATTAGTAAAATATTTCTAATTTTACCTGTAAGTAAGTAGGTAAACTTAACACTTAGAGTGACTAATAGAAAAGTATAGTAAAATAATATAATTATAGGTCATGTTCCTTTTTAGCGCAATGTCGATATGATAGTGAATGTTTTAGTTGAAGGAATAGTGACTATAACGTTAATGTGTGTATCAACTTTCATCGCAGAAATGCTATTGGATGAGTACGAGGAAATAAAAGCGACACTTGGAGGTCTTTTACTAATACACAGAGGTAAAATTAAAGATAAAAACAACATTCTCAACATTGTTAACTTACATATCTTTATATCCATCTTTTAAACAGAACTTATTTTTGTTTTTAAACAAAATAATTTTTCCTTTGATTAAATATTTAATGTTCTTTCCCTCCTTGTCCCATTTGTTTTTTCACCCTGTGTACATACATCCATAGCCATCTAAGCTTTAATGTGACAGTGTTATAGAATATTAGTGCTTCCCGTGCGAAGCCGGGGCGGATCGCTAATAATCGGTTGCACTAATAATCCTAATAGTAATCTAAATCTAAACTAATATTACAAAAACGAAAGATTAGTTCGTTTTTTTAATTCCTATTTTAAAAATTCTTTCACCTATAGAAAGCTACATTAACAGCAAGTAACATAGGCTATATTTAATTTTCAAAAAAATTTGAGATCCTTATGAAAATTGCAATTATGTGACCTAAGTCGGAAAAATCATCTCTCCTTTTTTCTTATTTATTGATTTATCATGGTACAAATTTATAACACACACTTAATAGTTTAGTATACATTGAAAAAAATACACAGAGGTTTGACCTCTATGTCTAAGCGTCTGCGCCTTGTGGTAAATACAGGCTTTTTAGACGAAAAAAATACCTAACTAAATAAATAAAATAAAAATCATAACAAAACCCACAGTCTATGTAATAAAACTAAAGATAATATACAAAACAATTATTTTATACGACTGCCTGAAAAAAGGATTAAATTGTTTTCAGGGTTCATGTATGTATGTGTGTATGTATGTATGTGAGTTTGTATATTCCACCATAACTTCTATACGCCTGAACCGATTTTGATAAATGAGGTATCGTTAGAATCCCTTGCTTATTCCGGGTGACATAGGCTAGTAAAATTAAAAAAATAATTAAAGACGTTGAAATAAAATTTCGAAAATAAGATTAACTATATAATCAGCATCTAGAAAATGATGAGTAGATTCCAAAAATATATAACACTATAGTTCAATATCCAGTGATTCACAAAAAAAATATCATTTAATAAAAATGTGAATAAGATTCTATTTAACTAGATTAATTTAGATTTTTAACTTTTTAGTTCGTTTTTTGGCAGGGCAGTCGTGTTTTTTAATTTTTTAAATTATGACTTGTTATCATTTTCAAATAACTTGTGAAGGTGTTTTTACCGACATAGTATTAATCCTTATCCGAACAAATATGTTTGTCATCTCAAGTATCTAAATAAGGCAAAAATTGTCCTCTACACTATTTAATTTAGATGAATATCTTATGAGATATCATAGAAATAATGTTAGGTACAATGTAATATTAAAATGTAAAACCTGCCCACTACCATCTGCCCATATTGGGTATAGACTATTATGATTAGTAGTGCTACCCGAGCGAAGCCGGGGTGGATCGTTAGTAATATATATATATATGCCACTTAGCTTATGATCACTTACTACTGTTGGAATTTCTATGACGCAGAGAGAGAGAGAGAATGAGCCGACGAAAGGTTTAAGTCAATGATGACTGAATATGGAAATCTAAAAGGTATAAAAGGAAAAGGTGACTGACTGATTTATCAATGCACAGCTCCAATCACTGGATGGATCAGGCAAGGCAATTATTGGAATACAGATAACTTTTATGATGTAGGCATACGCTAAGAGAGGATTTATGAAAATTCAACCCCTTAGGGTTCTGAAAGGTAAAACAGGGGTCTGAAATATGTACAAAAATCGAACTTAACGTAAGCGAAGCTGCGGGCATAAGCTAGTACTTAATATAGCCAGTGGGCAGTGGGCAGGTTTTAATACACTCAATACACCTGCCACTGCCGCCAGCACTATTTAATCTGAGTGCCGGCCGCAGTCACGCTATTTTCCCTTGCAGGTTACGTTATTTCTATGATATCTCATAAGATATTCATCTAAATTACTTAGTGTACGGGACAATTTTTATCTTAATTATATACTTGAGTTGATTAACATATTTATTTTGTTAAGGATTAAACACCTTCGCAAGTAAAGCATTGGTTTCGTCCAAATTTGAAAATCATAAAAATGGTTATTGTGACTTGTACTCTCGCGGACGTTTTTTAAGACTTTTTGAGAGAAACAATTCCACTATACATTGTTTTCGTGTAACTTTAACTATTTACGCAGCGCATGCCACGTTACCTCTTAGACGATTTTTTCTGACTTTATTCAGATTTTTCGTAAGGATTTCTAATTTTTTTGAAAACAAAATATAGCCTATATTACTCGCTGATAATGTTGCTTTTTATGAAAGAATTTTCAAAATCAGTCGAGTAGTTTTTGAGTTTATCCATTACAAACAAACAAATCGTTCGTCTTTATAGTATTAGCTTAGACTAAGTATGCGTGAAAATTATTGTATTATTTTGGATTAAAGTGAGGAAAAACAGGATAAGGTCATAGAGCATAATACAAACTAGAACATAATAGTTATTTGGAAAGCAAACGTTTATTATATTCATAACGTATCTGCTCAGACTGTGAAAAAATATATTTGTTTTTCAATATTTCAGATGAAGAATTACATCAATTAATCAACTACATATTGGAGTACCTCGAGAACCGTCCACTTAAATACACAATGTGGCGCATCCTGTAACTAACCTGCCGTGGTCCCTAAGAATCTACACCTTACTCTTTCAATAAAATTCAATATTTCTTTAGAATGGCACGTGAATCATCTAGCAGTAAGACCCTCATATATTGTTGTGTCCATAATAAACCACGATCTTTTAGAGTTTCGGAAGCCTCGAGTCCATTCAACCCAACGACTTGATTATATACTAATTTAGATGAAATTTTGCTTACCTATGACTGGCTTTAGAAGCGCGTTCGAGTTATAAAAATCTATAAAACGCGTTCAAGTATTGATTAATATCAATGTACAAATTCAGTTCAAGGTTATATGAATTATAATAATATGCGCGATCGAGTATTGATTCATGTCTAAACAATGACACGCGATTTACCCGCGTGTTCGAGTATTGATTCATCTCTAAACAATGACACGCGATTTACCCGCGTGTTCGAGTATTGATTCATCTCTAAACAATGACACGCGTTTTACACGCGTGTTGTATTGATTCAATACTGCCATGCTTGCTCCAGTTCATGTATACTGCGCTTTGCTCATTCTAAGAACCTTACTTCTTTAGCACATACACTAAGTCAGCCAGTCATTATTATATAGGATCATTAAAGGATCATATCATACTTCGAGCCATTTATGCTTTGACCATAAGAGTGAGATATTTTATATTATACTATAAGTTTTAACCCAGGGTTAAGATTTCTATCTTATTTAACAACATAAATGTTGTTCCATAAGGTCACCGTGAAACGAACTAATCCTAGTGGTAGCATCTCCCTTTTATAAGATAAGGAAGATGCTAAGAATGGCATCATTTACTTTTCTAAAAAATAAATGATGGTTGGCTGGCTCCGCCCCGCCACCAACGGTAGGCTTCTTCCCTCCCTTGGTATCCCAAGAGGCATATTAATGCGTGGACTAATAAGTCTCATAGAATACCAAAAGTCAACAGCCCCCCCCCCTTTCAACCACTAGGACATCAACCGCGGAAATAGCGCAACGTATGTCGGCATACTTTATAGTGGTGCGTTCCACTATGTCAGCATATAGCTGGATAATTACATTTTTAGAGTGGTGTACTCCCACATATACCTGTAATAGGTTTCAAGGATGCACCAGGCGCTCTGCAGGATAGTCCGCCGCAACGAAACAGAGTCTACAGGCGTGATACAACCTTCAGTAATAGTATGGTTAGATAAAATGCAGCGCGGAAACCTCCATGGGTAGTAGAACATTGTTTGAACGTAAGATAGGTAGTGATATTAACAAACAGTGTCCCATCAACCATGATTGGTTATTGTACGAACGTAGCGAACGTCGTAAATTTACATATGGTATGCATAAGTCGTCTTTAAGTAGATCGCAAGGTAAAATCAGACATACTGTAGAACATAGTAGTGCACACGAAGTGCACTGCGCACAGAAAGCAAGCTCTCTGGTACAACAACAAACCAGTCCCTTCTTAACGTCCAACTAGGTAGACATCAAGGCAGAACCAGCCGTGCTGAGGCATCGCCGAAGCGAGTAGCTTATATTCCACAGGGGCCAACTCAACCTGCGATAGTGGTTGATTTGTGATTATAATACGTGTAAGTATGTGGTATTTTAAGTATGTATATAGATCCACCATAGGTAGATCAAGTATCGTCGGATACTCTCCAAGACAGGTTCACGAGGCACATAGTCCTAGGCTCCCTACATTAGACAGCATCCAACGATGTAATGCGTTCGAAATGCTTCATTAATTGCACATAATAAAATATTAAAATTCTATGAATTGCTTCCCAATCGTGCCATCATGAGGAGGAGAAGACCCTGACATAGTGTGCGCTTTGGCGGCCAAGACAACCACACCGCGCTCACTACTACAGCTACGCATTATTTCTTGCGTCGCGTCGTCTACTCGCTTCGTCCCCTGGCGATCTGTCCGATTGACGGAAATCGCTCTGGTGACATGCAAGATCGTTCCTCATCTAGGTCGATTATACTATTTTTATTTTATTATTAATTTAATATGTTTTTACTATTATTTTATAATTTATATTATCAAATATAAATATATTTTATATTTTTTTTTTTTATTAACTGAGAGGTACGTATAGTTATTACTATTTACCGGCCTCCTAGAAATCTGCGTTACATATATCATTGTTTTACTCCAATTTTACTATTAAAGAAAACTCTGTGGTTTATTTGTGATTTATTTCATTCTGATAATGCTTTATGATAAAACGATGGCTTTAGTGTTTACTTACTGAAATATGAAAGTGTGATGGATAGACAGATGGTCAGCTGAACAGATGGAGGACTGGATAGATAGACTTAGTAAAGCATTCCTTTTTTAACATTTTAGTAAGGAATTCCTAACGACCCTTTGTCCTAGAAGGAAAGAAGTACAAGTTAGCCCTTGACTTCTGACGCTGTTTCCTCTCTGGATTGCCATAATATAAACCAACATCAGCCCTCATCTCCCACATTCAAATTTATCATATCAAAATTCTATTGCTTAAGTTACTTTAATTCTATTTCCCGATAATCAATACAAGCAGATAACGACAGTTGGCAGGGTCCCCACATGTTATCCCAACTTCACTAATATGTCGCTAATCGGTTTTCCATTAGCGAAACAGTACACGTCTGGTTTGGCTGCTCCAAGCTTTATTTATACAGAAATGGCAGAGACGTGGCGTAGACTTATGAAACATTATCAAGCTATTAAGGCTAATTGATCCAGACAGGTATTATAACGACAGCTTGTACTATCAGTACTTTACCACAATATTGGGGCCTACACAGGTTGTTTCAACTTCACTTAACGGTTTTCTACTAGTCCTATGTACTATGCTCTAGTCGAGTAATTTTGAATGAAAATATTTGCGGACTGTATTTTTCATAACCTGATCATAGTAACAATCTCAATTGAAGTGCTTAAAGCTAAAATGGTTTTTATAAATTGTTTTTTTTATTTCTATGATTGTTGGGTTTTTTAGGTGAGTGAGTGTACACTCACTCACTCACTCACACAAAACTAATGTCTAAGTTGCATATTTATTAAGTTGATTCTAGACTACTTTATTTTTGTTACTTAAGGAAGGAAGTCATTTCCGCGATACAGGGAATCCTAGTGCGGAAACTACTGTCCAACTTACTGATGTAATCACTTCTGTACTTCTAGTGAACTTTATCTGAATTATCTTATTATTATTAATCTCCCACATTGTACACATAGAAAATTTAATTAGAAAATTATTTGTAAACACGTTTTACATAAATATATAAAAATTAGTAAATAATACGTTTTACATAAATAATTGTGTTTCGTATTTTGTTAAAAATACGAAACACAATTATACATTTAAAATAATCCTATAAAACTTCCCCCCATTGCGGGGCCTTATAGACCCAAGCAGCCAGTGGTCAAAGCTCCAGAGAGAGGAACTTCCTCACAATTCGTGCCGTCTCAAGGATAACCGCCTTCTGTATCCGACCCTTAATCCAGCAATCAAGCGAAAGCTTCTCGAGGTGTTGATCTAAACTTTTCGCAATAAGACCGTTAACTGATACAACCATCGGTACACTAATCGTTGAGTCAACATTCCACATGGCGGCAACCTCGTGAGCAAGGTCCAAGTATTTCGATACTTTTTCCTTTTCTGCTTTCACCAGGTTTTCATCATGTGGAATAGTAACATCAACAATTATTGCTCGGCGTGCTGAGCAGTCGACTAACACTATGTCAGGTCTATTAGCAGCAATAAACCTATCAGTGATAACCAACCGATCCCAGTAGAGCAAGGCACCACTATTTTCGAGAACTGACACTGGGTCATACCTATAGTATGGTACCTTAGTCTCAACAAGACCGTACTGGAGAGCCAGTTGTTGATGGATTATTTTGCTTACTTGATTATGTCTGTGAAAGTACTCTCCATTAGCAAGATGAGAACAACTGGAGACAATATGTCTGAGGGACTCCCCAGGAAGATGACTCGCACGACATATGTCAACAGTGCCATGTTTCATAATGTGTCTCCGTTTCATAATGTGTTATTCGTCTTGATAATTTCATCCATAATTGCACACACAAAACCTTCGGTTTCCCTAAAGAGGTCGCCGAATTGTAACCAAAATATAGATGCAATTGGATCTACATCCGCCCTGGTTAGGGCCTTGTAGAATCAACCATGCAACTCCTTGCTCTCCCATATCTACGTACTACCTACGAATACTAAGTATATTTATTCACGAAGTACTAAGTACTATTGGTTTGCGCCAATTCTCTTTGTCTAAGGAAAGCGGGGTGAACCCCTTATCAACTGCTACCACATCCCTATGTATACCCACGTTCACCTTGAGAAAATAATCTCTGGGTTTGTAGATCTCACGATTATGGAGGTTCTTGATATTCAAAAAACCACGTCCTCCATACTTGCGTGGGATGTACAGTCTCATAACAGATGAGCGCGGATGATGCATACGGTATGTGGTCAACAATTTTCGAACCTTTCGAAATAGGGTATCCAGTTCAGTTTGAGTCCACTTTAGGATCCCAAAGGTGTATGTGAGTAAAGGCATGACCCAACCGTTAAAGGCACGTACCTTATTACCACCTGATAAAAGACTATTTAGGACTTTTTTCAGGCGACCAAAGAAACGCTCCTCAACTAGTTGTTTCATAGTCCTTGTCTCAATACCAAGTGCCTCTGACATCCCAAGGTATTTATATGTTTCACCCTCACAGAGAGATCTGAGAATCAAGGTTTCTGAAAGAACTAGATTCTCAGAGTTCACAACCCTACCTCGCTCTATATTGACAACCGCGCACTTGTCAACACCAAATTCCATCCCGATGTCATTTCTAAAGTTTATTATTATTATTATCTTAGGTTTCTTTGTTCAAGTGTCGGTGCAGCCTGAGGGAGATTTGGCTAGAAAGTTAGCCTAGTTGATTTGAAGGTACCTATTTTGACAGAATAGCGGCATCTATTCATAACGGTTTAAATTTGGACCGAGGAAGTAATTTAGTTTGTTTACATAAGGTTGCTGACCTTGTTGATGCCTTGTTGTATGTCAGTACAACAAGGCATCATCAACAATTTTTTGGCTATGTCATAGTGTTTTTTAACAAGTTTATACAACGTTATGTTGCTTGGCTGCGCCGCTACTACAGTGGTCCGCAGACATGCAGAGTTGTTTCTTTATAATGCAAGTATTATCTTTTTAGGCATTCCTTATAAGTAGTTTACAATATGGGGCTCCACCATATTTACACCATTTTTGAATTCCTAAGTTTTAAATTTAATTATTGATGAACAGAGCTAAAGCTAGCTAAACGACCAATCAAGGTCCCGTTGGTCACATTTACCATTTGTTGGCGAATATCTCTAATGAGGCATGCGTCTGTAAAAAATGTTTATGCCAACGATAGAGCTACAATTTACAGATCGCTTCAGTAATTTTTATAAAAAGCACAAAATATATATCGACCAAACCGCTCGTACGTCGCGCCGCTCTGACCGCAGCTAAATAATTCAAGCCCTTGATTTAAAAACGCTGTACCGAAGTATTTCAGTTTTACATGTAAATACTGGTATAAATAAAACAACGGTGGAGATTTATGCAGTGGACTATGAGGGTTGGTAGCGTGGTATAGTCGCAAAGGCTTCTAGAAAAAAGATTGCATTGCATACTTGAAGGCAATACTCCTTTCCTTGGTATTTTTATCGACAGTAGACGTCTGTCCGCAATAAGACCAAAGTTTCAGTGTGAATTTTGGAGATAAAGTCAGCTGTTCGTAAGTAGGAAGACCTCTTAAAGCCATATTATTTCATTATTGTTGACTTTCGTGTTTAAGAATTATAATCCTTATTTTAGGAATGTCAAGGTACGTGACATGAAACTGTAATTTCAAGTTATATTGCTTAAGTAGCGTTGGCAGTATGGCCCCAGGATAACGAATAAGAAGAAGCATAGCTTAATACTAAGTTGTTGACATCACACGTAAATTTTCGGTATCGAGAAATTCTCTGGTGGGTCACTCGTGTCGTAGGTAGATAGCAGGTAGGTATTGATTTACATATTATTGTAGCTGTTTTAAATAGCGTGATGTAGGCTATGCGTGCTGTAACGGAATGTTTAAATGGGCCAATAAGTCTGCAAGGTTCTTAAGGCCAATCCGTTTTGCTTAACACGTCGGCTATTTGTAACCCAGAGCGAATTAAATGGCCTAGTATAAGCCACTGCCTATTAATCTTTTGCGATACCTCATGAAGAGAACAACCGTAGGTATGTTTGCTAGATGGCACTGTGCAGATATCAATGTTACCTACATCGGTGTTCACATTTTTATACGTATCAATGATATTATTATGTTTTTGGAGTTTAACTCCTTTAGAATCGATTTTCATATATAAGCCCAGGGTATGATTTATGGAGAGTAAAATCAAATTTTCTCCGTTACGTTATTGACTTTATGTTTCCATGGTAGCACTTGTTTATATTGTCTAATGTATTTTGATAAATATAAATTAATTATATATTGAATAGAAATAAATGTATCTAAGCATTTTCAGTAATATAAAAAGTTCATTTACCCTCATTTACTAATCTTTAATACATATTTTATAATCTTTCGTACAGAGTAAACTCCAGTCGTGACGTCAGAGCTTACACACACAATTTTTTATATTAAACTAGATGACGCGACGTCACCTGCGGGAACTCCTTAATTCCCGGGATAAAAAGTATGTCCTTCCCCGGGATGTAACCCACCTCTGCATCAAATTTTGTTAAAATCGATTGAAAAGATGGGTCGGAAAAGCGTAGCAGTAAAGAGACACACTTTCGCATATCTTACTTCTTACTTCTTATCTTACCAATATATGGATGAATGGTGGTCTGGATGCATGGATGTATGGATGTTTGTTACTCAATCACGCCCCAACGGCTGAACGGATCTGGCTGAAATTTGGCACAGAGATAGATTATAGTCTGGAATAGCACATAGGCTACTTTTTAACCCGGATAATTAAAGAGTTCTCGCGGGAACCAAAAAACCTCAATCTAAGCGGACGAATTCGTGGGCATAAGCTAGTTGAATGAATATACTTTGACTTTGAACCGATAAGTGTGCAAGGTTCTTAAAGCCAATCCGTTTTGCAGAACACGTCGGCCATTTGTAACTCGGAGTGAATGAAATGGCCTAGTGAAAGCCGCCTCCCATCAATCTTGGGCGATACGAAATGGACCCCTGTAATAGTCGTGAGTTGATAATGACCTGCCGCCAAGCTACCTGTGTTACATTCGAAGTGATTTATTCTAAGCTGGATGGTGTCCGCGGCTTCGTCCGCTTGGATTTAGGTCATTGGAGGAATTTGTTAATTTTCCTAGGTATGATTTCGAAGATCTTCCTGGCGCAGTGGTGAGCGCTGTGGTCGTTTAGGTAGGAGCCCGGGTTCGGTCACGGGCAGGTTTCTCCCGGCATAATTCTGAATTTGAATTTTCTCTGGTCTAGCCTGGTTGGAGGGAGGCTTCGCCCGTGGCTAGTTACAACCCCACCGGCATAGACGTACTGCCAAGCGATTTAGCGTACCGGTACGATGCCGTGTAGACACCGACTGGAGATATGGATTTAATATGACTTACAATATCTTAGACCACATTATCACTTACCGTCAGGGGAAATTGTGGTCAAAGGCTAACTTGTAGTGACCAAAAAATATTGCGGACTTGTCTTCAAAATGCAAAATATCCGTGGCAAATATTGTCAAAATCAAATTCGTCAATTTTTCGTCCGTTTACATCAGTATCATACACACAACATCTGCACCGGCCATACATTACACAATTTACATGAGTTTCCATAACTAGACAATCTTGCATTGTAAAGTCGTATGAGTTGAAGATGCTCCGGTGTCGGGGCGAAACGTGCGTCGAGATTCGTATAAAAGTCTTGTGTGGTGGTGCATGTGAGTGGTGGTGGCATTGCTTGCTTGGGAACTTGACTTTCTTGCTTGGTTCGGAAGGTAAACGGTGCTTCGCTTGTAACTGCATGCTTGACCATACAGGATTTTTTCTGTTGGTGGATTATAGCAAAATAATTGTAATCTTTTCTTGTTTAAAAGATAAAAAAAATTATGCAAAGGCGGTAGACAACCTTTGGGGAGAGGGGATTATCAAGATAATTATTATTAGAATATAATAATTATCTTGATAATAATTATTATTAGAGGGGATTATAACAAGAGCGCGAGATAGTGCAACATCTAAACATTAAAATATATAATAAATATACATTCATACATACATTTTTTGTTAGGTGGGTTTCTTGTTATTCATATTATAAACTAGCGAATGCCCGCGACTTCGTCTGCTTGGTTTGAGGTTTTTTGGTTCCCGCGGGAATTCTATTATTTTCCGAGTTAAAAATAGCCTATGTGCTATTCCTGACTATAATATATCAATGTGGCAAATTTCAGCCAGATCCGTTCAGCCGTTAGGGCGTGATTGACAGACAAACATCCATACATCCACACATCCCTACATCCATACATCCATCCAAACTTTCACATTTATAATATTATATAGTTAGGTAATAAGATAAATTAAAATAAAAAAATACACAGTTAAATACATACATATAAACATAAATATTAAAAAATTCTAATCTATTAAATAATTATTATAATATGTGATATTTGAGTAAATTTCTTATTTTGTTGTATAAGCTCTTCAATCGAGGAGTCAAGTCAGTTAACGTGCCTAGCTTTCACGTGCGTACAATTACTATCATACCATTGTGCAAAGTTACCGAAACCAAAGTTATTTTCTGTAATAAATAATTAATCCTTATTAAATAAGGTAACCCACATCCTTGAGGCTCGATTAATATTAATTTATTAGGAAAGGCAAGATGCATTGCATGTAAGTAAAGGGTGTTATAAATCAACGGAATAAGGTGGAAATCCGTATGATAAGGGGAAGTTAGCAAGATAGTTGGAATTAGTTTGTAGGTTTGATCGGTAGTCGCCAAACTTGCCAACATGCTACCGAAGTTAGGTTTTAGGAAAACTGCTAAATAAATTGACTTCAGGCAAAAATATACAGGAAAAGACGGGGTGGCCATATTCTACTCTGCCGTGACCACACAGCGGAGCCATGTTAAACCTAATGGATTAAGTCACACCAATCATCATACAACTAGATTATGCCGGCGACTTCGTCCGCGTGGATTATGTGGGGAACTATTTAATTTTCTGGGATAAAAAGCATATTTTCTTCCCTAGATATAAGCTACATCTATATCAAATTTCATAAAAATCGGTTGAAAAGATAGGCCGTTAAAGCGCAGCGGATAGATAGATACACTCTCGCATTTTGATTAATATTAGTAGGGATTAAAGCTATATTAAAATTAAGTTATTTACTGTTTTGTAAGTAATCTCTTTTTCCCTTTGCGTCTTATTTCAGTTATTTTTTACTGATTTCATTGAAATCATAAAATGGTATTAGTTTTCTTGAGCTAATAATGCGGAGGGTCCGTTCGTTCGTCCACATGAGACTCAACTTAAAGTATTTCAGCCTAGGTTAGTGACAAATTATTATCAGCTGATATTAGTGATAATAAATATCGTTACTGATGGCTTAACGGATGAAATGAACCTCCAAATTCGGTCACCCATCCAGTTACCGACAAAATCGTTCCTCACACTTTTAAAATAGATTACTATTACAAAACGCATTTCTCATTCCTTAAACATTTTAGATTTTATTTTAAACCCTCAATTTCTATATTACTTCAATTGGAAATGCTAAACTGTCAATTAAATTAAAAAATTAATTTAACGAATTAAAAAATACGACTGCCCTGCCATATTATTTTTGGAGTTTACCTCCATATGAAGCGATTTGCATATATAGCCTTTGCAATCTTATTCACATTTTTTATTAAATGATATTTTTTTGTGAATCACTAAATATTGAACTATAGTGTTATATATATTTGGAAACTACTCATCATTTTCTAGATGATGATTATATAGTTAATCTTATTTTCGATATTTTTTTCAATTTTGGTCTTTAATGCGGGACCATGGTCACCCCATCAATTTTTTTTTAAATTTTACTAGCCTATGTCACCCGGAATAAGCTAGGCATTCTAACGATACGTCATTTATCAAAATCGGTTCAGGCGTATAGAAGTTATGGTGGAATATATAAACTCACATACATACATACATACACGAACCCTGAAAACAATATACTCCTTTTTTCAGGCAGT
This sequence comes from Erebia palarica, assembly GCA_964035005.1. Classification (NCBI taxonomy): domain Eukaryota; kingdom Metazoa; phylum Arthropoda; class Insecta; order Lepidoptera; family Nymphalidae; genus Erebia; species Erebia palarica. Next base: position 20,631,498 of record OZ035989.1, read on the forward strand.
CGTATAACAAGCCCAAGTTCAGAGCATAAGTAGAAGCACCGTAAGTAGCGTGTACCAATTTCACGGGGTGTTCGCCCAATCGCAGCTTGCGAAAGCCGTAATTATGTTCGCAAACACCAAGTTGGGTATCTATTGCTTCGAACTGAGTTCCCCATGATGATGTAATGATCTAATCGTGCGGTTATCCTTAACCCTCAACTATGGTTCATAATCTGATCATCTCTATTAAAAAATATAGATAAGTTGTTTGAAACTGTCGCAATTGGAGCAAGAAGAGCGATACCTACAGATTACAATGGTTTTAGACTACTTTGAGCCACGTCGGTTCCGAACTGGTTGGGTCAGGTTTGGTCAGACTTTGGTGAACCGAATTTGGCATTTTTTTACCATTGAAAATGGTTATCAGATGCAAATCGCCTGAGACGTACTTTTGGCCATAGCTCCGAGGATATTGAGAGGATCGAAATGGGAATAATACCATGAGTTGAGGAATTTATCGAGACACGTGAGAGCGTTTGAATTGTAACATCGGCTAGTAATTTTTTTTGGAATTTTGAAAATAGGTCAATAAATTTTTGAAAATTTTGAAGAAGAGGTTTTAAATTTTTGTATTCATTTACAATGCTCCGATTCTTGCGGAGACTGCGAAATCTGTTTTTTTTTATTGCAGATTAGGCACGACAAGCCTAATCTGCAATAAAAAAAAAGGAAAGCAATGACGAGTTCTAGGTTGGTGCGCTGGCATAGAATATGCTTATTCACTCTTGCCTTGAAGGTCTTTGAGTTCTATGAGGTAGAAAACAAACACCGGAAGGGCATTCCATTCCTTAGCGGTCCGTATCAGAGTCCTTAAAAAGAAACGCTTCGTGCGAGTTGATTCTATGTTGATCGCAAAATAATGCCAATGCTAACGATTTCTGGCTGTCCTGCGACGGAAAGCTAAAGAAGGTATAAGGTTATAAATTTCCTGAGCATACTCTCTAAAGTATATTCGAAAGAAGACCGATTTAGCTCGTCTCTATTCATCGTAGAGCCAAATAAGTTAGCGCCATCATCAATGTCGTCGATGATAAATAAACGTTTTAAAAAAAAACGTATGGCATCATGGGACACTAGATAGGGACGATAGTTCCGCTGGCCTGCTGTCTGCCGTTGAGCTGGTATGTAACCGGAATGTTCCTCTGTATTAATACAATAAGGTTGCATATATATTGAACAAATATACTACGTTCCAAATTAAACTTTAATACTTTAGACGGACGTTTTTCTACGAAGACAAAAGGTCTTAAATTTAAATATCCTACATTCGAAATTAAATTTTAATAATTCATTGTTAAGGTTTAATTTCGAATAAACTATACATAAAATCTTACTTCACGCATTTACTTACGAACGTTGTTTGCCGGCTAGAGTACCCCTCCGCATCGTCCCATAAGGAACTATCGTTCCAAAAATACCGTAACATAGCACCATAGACTAATTTTGGCGACATGCTCGTATGCGGTAGTAAATATAACAAGTCTATGCTCGTAGTATCACATTATGAGGCGTTGCAATTCATTTGCTTTAATTTTCAACGCAAATGAATGAACGCTACGCTGAAAACGTAATTACACAGACGCACGCCATTGCCGAGTTTCATATTATTTTATATTTTGATAGAACCACTTCCCAGAAAGTGAAATAATTTTATATAATATAATATGCGCATTTTTATTTGTATATTTTCATCCCTTCTTCGGCAGGCCACCATTTCGGGATTTTGGTAGGTCTGGCAGGGTCACGTGGGTGGTCCCAAAAAAAAGTATCAAATTACTGTTCGCACGAAACTTCTACCCATAGATTTATATCATTGAGTAGGGCCTCCAAAAACTTCCCACTATTTCCTTGTCTATCCTATTAGTTTATACTAAAGTTAGAGGAAGGAGAGGAATCGAGATAGTATTCTATTTTTAAGAAACCTTCGCATCTGCGTATGACGCGTTGCGCCACACAATACATGACCATCTAGCGGCTAAGTACCACCTAAGTCCGAAAACAACTTTAGGCGCCTAGCAGTCATTTGCCACTCAAGGGTCTTTGAAATAACCAGGTTTTTTATTTGGATTTTATATTTCCCAATTTTATTTCTTTCATATTAGTAAAAGTAGTACAGTATAAAGGCGATGACTTAAGATAGTGGAAAACTGGTGGATAACGAAGGTGTAGGCCATAGAACCGTGTTTGATGCCGCGCTCTTGCAGCAAAGTCTAGCAGAATGTGTGCAAGCTAATTTGGATTAGACTAATAGGTTGGCTGGCTTAGGCAAGTAGGAGTTTACCCTACTCAAAATCTATCCAGTTGTCGTCCAGTCTGGACGGATTCCGAATAAAAGTCCCCATATTGTGTCCCGTTAATTTTACGTAGAAAAGATTATTGACTACTAACAATTATCATATTATAGTAAAACAACTTATTACCCAAATAGGATTTTAATATAACATTTGATAGTTAGCCTTTTTATTTCGTCTTGAACGACGATGAATACAGGTAATATTTCATTCTTATTGATAAACTACAGCCAAGGTCAAAATATCATTAAATGTTGCTACGATATTACTTACTCGAAATAAGGCAAAGGAATCTGCTTATTATTGTTTAAGTAAAGGACTACAGTTGCTCTTGTATTGCATAACTTTGTATAATTAATTAATGTGCTTGCAAAAGCGCTGTGCTTAAAATTTCCTTGAGAAATAAAGTCCGAAGCGAAGTGACTTATCCGAGTCCAAGTGAAGTGAAGTGAACGGAAGAAGTAAATTATCGGACATAGCTCTCATGGCTCGCATATTGAAGTAGGCTACCCAAGTTTTTTACAGGACCGATGAACGTAGGAGTCTTAAGGGCTTCGGATAAAAACCTTGAAACCCGCAGCAGTCTTAATGGACATGGCAATAATATCCGAAAGTTGGCTGGCACACAGAATCAAAAACTTGAAGAACGTTTACGTAACTTGAAATAGACCATTTATCCAGCAGTAACGTATATTGACTGGAAGGTTATGCCCGCGACTTCATCGGCTTAGATTGAGGTTTTTTGGTTCCCGTGGGTACTATTTAATTTTCCGGGATACAAAATAGTAGCATAAGCCACTCTCTAGAGCCTCAACTATACCCATGCAAAAAATAACGTTGAATCGTTGCTCTGTTGCGGCGTGATTGAAGGACAAACTTTCGCATTTATAATTATAATTATTTGGATGAAGTATGGAGCATGAATATGTGTAAGTACGAGATAAGGAATAGGAAAAATTAAAAAAAACTCTTTTAAACTGGGTATTCGCGAATACAATTATAAAGAAAAATGTAGTCACAAGTGTTTAATATTTGTTACGTAATTTCAAACCAGCGTTACTTGCTAATTTCAATGGAATCATGCAAACGTAGAGAGAATATAATTACGCCGGGCCTCCAAGAAATAATAAGGTGGAAATTTGTACCGGCTAATGGCTTGGAAAATGAACGGGTGCCTTTTAGGAACCTTCGGGTTATGTTTGGCTGAAAACACTTTCTGCCTGCGAAATTGATACAAAATTACAATTTAGCATGTTGGGTTCTGAAAATTAGATTTAAATTGTATTTATAATACACAGAAGGCGATTTTGGAGTGGTCAGTGAGGCGAAAATTAAGAATAAGTAATTAATTAACATGGATAATTTTAAATACCAACTAATTTTGCGCAATTATAGGCGAGCATGGTCAAGTTTGTAATAATCCTTATCAATCAAAATAGTACGAAATTCCTTTCTAACACTTTGTTCCCTGTATCTTATATAGTCCGCCTGCATTAAACCTGAGCTAATTTAGAAATTTCAAAAATCTCAAACTATCTCTTTCAGGAATTGAGCCAGTGAGTTTGTCAATAAATGTATTTCACCGCATCATCATCATCGTCATCGTTTTCTTGGTGAAAGAGATTTTGTTTTCCACTACAATTTAGCCCTTGACTGCAATCTCACATGATGGTAAGTGATGATGCAGTCTAAGATGTCAGCGGGCTAACCTGCTAGGAACATGGTAGTTATATTGAACTCATACCCTTAAATATATTAAATATATTTACGCAACAGTTTAGGTACTGTAAAACTATTTCATCAGGGTTGACTTCTCTAGGTTAGAAAATAATTTTCAAACTTTTATGAAATTTTGCCACTACATTCAGAGATTTCTTATTAAGGTTTTATAACTTTAACCTCGTTAAAAATGTTTTAGTTTATCCTATAGAATAACTTTTATTATATATATCCCTTTTATATTAATACTAGATGATGACCGCAACTTCATCCGGGTGGATTAAGTTTTATCGATTCCCGCGGGAACTCCTTAATTTTTCAGGATAAACACTATAAAAATTACCCTTTGTCCTTGCCCAGGATACAGCCTACCCTTGCACCAAATTTCATCAAAATCTGTTAAAATCCGTCAAAATCAAAACAGATGGGCCGTGAAAGTGTAGCAGACAGACAGACACACCTTCGCATTAATAATTTTAGTATGTAAGTATGGATTATTCTTTTAATTATACCCATAATATTAATAGTAGTAGATAAGTATAGTATTATAAAGGTCAAAAGGTCGAAATCAATATAAGCTTGATCCGTCTGATGACGTCCGAACCCAAGAAACCCTTTCGTTAGGTAGGTAACTAGTCCTTACCTATCAGTCTAAATTATTAAGGAATCTTACTATATGAGTGAAAACACGCGTTTGAACGTTTTAACTGCAACATAGAAATTGTATCTCTAGCCTACACTTTTAACTCAGGTGGGGATTGGAAGCATTTTGCATTGGACATAGATAAACTTTTATCTGATAATTTAGCTTCAATTTGCGAAAACAGTCAATGCAAAACAAGTTTTTCTCATTTAGAAGAATGATTTTTTGTAACCCAACTTGGACTCTTGGGAGAACCTGGCTAACAGGAAGGACCTTGCTTATTCGGAACGGAAAGTTTGCAAGTTAAATTTAATTAAGTAACAGTACTCTTTGCGTTGATTATATAGAGAACGTATTTTGTTACTTAGTAGCTGATGCTTACGAATTCGTCCACGTGGATTGAGGTTTTTCAGTTCCCGCGGGAACTCCTCTTTCCGTTATAAAATGTTGTATGTGTTATTCCAGACTATAATCTGTCTCTAGATCCGTCGTCAGTTCAGCCGTTCCGGCATGATCCTGTAAAAACATCCATCCTTCCATCCATCAATCTATCCATCCATCCGAAACTTTCGCATTTATAATATTAGTACTAAGTAAATAGGGATAGATTCGATATTATTTTTAATAACTAGCTTAGACTCCGAATGTACCTACCTGTTCTAAACTGATAATGCCTATGAAAACACATTAATTTTATACCATATATTATGACGAGTATTACCATCTTTTATCAGGTAGAAATTCCGGGTTCGATTACCGGATAATATATATTGGATGGCTTCTATATGATAAAGTAAAAATAATATTATGTATGAAAGAGTCTCCGAGAGAGAGGAGAATCTTTATTGCCTAGATCTAATTAATCTGCCACGTACATGAACGTAATAAAATAATTATCTTGACTACGTATCGGTCGGAAACCATGAGCATTAGCATCCTCATTTCGTTGACCTTCTCGCTTGAAACTAATTTTTAAGTAACGTTTTATGTTTTAATCGACGTGTAACCGGAGAAATCATTATATTATTCTGCTACAAGACTGTTTGGCTAATTTATAGGATTATAGGAGGAGGAAAAAAATTATAATAATGACTGCGAATAATATTTTTTGATTACTAAATTTATTTTATGATTTTACCTTGAATTATTTTTTATAGGGATGTAAATTAAATAAACATCAAAAGGTGGCATTACGAGTATTCAATTGCTGACACCCACAGCAAACCCACGAACCCACGCGTTTATTTCTGTTTGTACCTACTTCCAAATTAAAAATAAGGGTGTAACTTATTAACTTCTCTATTTTGATATCGCAATTGCCAGGCTATTAATTTTTTTTAAAAAGATTAATGTAATAATACTCCTTTTTGTAATGATTAGTGGATAATTCCATATTAACCACAAATAGATAGAGTGAAAAATTGTTCCTAAACTTACTTGAATACATAATAAAAAAAAGACGGAACCGGCAGGATTTGAACCTGCATCTCTCTGGGAATCACGCCCGTAACGCCTTTGACTGCTAGACCACGGTTCAATTTGGAAAATATGGAAAAATTGTTTTATTATTTTCAATGTAAGGTAGGTGATACTTAACAACAATAATACCGGCGTCTGTAACGAAAACTCAGTGGTAAAAGCAATCGCGTCTGAAGCACCGAGGGGTGGATGAGATCAACCCGAAGAACTCTGCGCTTGTCAGAAACAAGGACACTTGACAACTTGCAGTTTTAATCTAACAGTGAATGCGATCCTACTATGGGCAATACCTGTTGGTATGCGAAATTTTAATAACTTTATTTAAATAAATAAAAGTTTATTGACCAACACAAGCAAATTACACTTAGTTAACACAAATTAAACGTATACTACGTGTGGTTAATGGGCCACCTCCTCGGAAGGTGGCCCATTGACCACACGTAGTATAAGTCGGGAAGTCGGGTTATGTAGGTTTTGTACCTACTAAAAACCCCTCCGTGGCCACCATCTACATGCATTGGGAGGGTCCGAGATCTCATAAAGAACGCATCGGCGCCTCCCTAGCGCAGTGCCTGTTGGGCTCGTCCCGGTGCTCACACCCCAAACTGCACTCGTTATGAGCTATGGCAGCTTATGCCACAGCAAGCTGCCATCTTCCTGAAGCCACATATGAGATGGAACATGGAACGCCTGAAGCCCCCACCCCAGCCGCTCGTGACCTCGAGGTCCCTTACTCCGGGACTATTGGATGGACAGGGCTGGCCGGCTAACGGCACCGCCTCGGCGCCTTCGAGGTATTATATACCTACCTAACATACCGCAACGCTGATTTTTAGGAGGGACAGGGGGATGTCACAAAAGTACAACGATGGCTTATTATATCTGCGACCATTTGTAATTATAAAGGCCTCTTATGCCTGAGATGATTCATTCAGAGTGAATTCACGGACTATGATGATCTAAGCGTAGAGTTCGGTATGCTAGGTATCGATTCAAATTCAAACTCAAAACATCTTTATTCAAAATAGGTACCTACAAAATACACTTTCTGAACGTCATGTTTACAAGTACTAAGTTTTGATGGTGATAATTAACTATGGTATCTTAAAACTAAAGCTACGAGGGTTCCAAATACGCCCTCGTCTGAGAAGAGCCCACAACAAACTCAGGCGGGTTTTTTAAAAATTATTATCACCATCTCACAAATATAGGAAATTACATAATTATATTTATAATTATGTAATTTCCTCTAATTAGCCGCTGGAACAATTAATACCTATGGCTGAATATCATTCAATTTGATTTAGGAATGAAGTTTGATTTAGGACGGATTTTTGAAGTACTAAAGTAACTGGCATAGCTCAACGGATTGCGAAACTTTAGTGAAGATGAGCAGGGCATAATACGATAATTTGAAAATCTGGAGATGTAGGGGCTCCCAGGTGACCGCCGGTCGAAGGTTGAAGTCTAAGACTCATCAGGTACCGGTTCGACTATATCCTTGCAAAAAGTTACGCTGATCCAATGCTGTACTGAGGCGTGATTAAAGGAAAGTCAACAACATAACACAAGATTACAAAATACCTTAGTAAATTGCAGTTGAAGTCTTTCAGTTGACGATGACGACGTTAAAAAAGAAAGGATTATAAATGAAGTGTACTCGTCTATCTCTTCGTAGAAAATTAATAGATTCTGCTGTGTCTGATTATGCACCGTTTAAATTACCGATATCGAATTAATACGGTACCAGCTGCGGGTAATGTTCTTTTCACAGAGTAGCTAACATAACAAGCGAACAATATTTTGTGAAAATTACGAAATTTTGGACTTGGATTGGTTTTAGGACCACCATTTACTACTTCAACCCATTAACGTCCCACAGGTGGGCGCAGGCCTCCACTCTCGAAAGAGAGAGGAAATTAGAGCTTAGACCCACCACGCTGCTTCAATGCGGGTTTGCGAGCTTTAACGACTATTATCATGTTAGTGATAATAACCAGGACCGAGGGTTTAACGCAGGCTCTGAGGCACGGTGGTGAAAAAACGCCAACTTCCTAACTCCGGCTCCGGGATACTGAGAATATCTAGTCAGAAAAAACCAACTTAATTAAGCGAGCCCGGGACCTCGTCGGCCGCAGTCGAACATGCTTACCGCTAAACCAACGAGGCAGTTTTTGAACGTATGACTTGATTCTGTGAGTGAATTAATTATAAATAACACACATTAAGTTCTTATATTAAAAATATAGGTATATTGTCAAACCCTAACTTGAAGGTGTATTTAGTGAACCTCGGTGTTTGTGACCGCACCGATGTAATAAGAAGGAAATATTACGACCCGGAAAGAAAATCCATAGCGTACAGAACGTTCTAACTTTGATAAAAAGTGCCTACTGTCGTTTCAAATTTGAGTCTCTAACAATGCTATGTTAACCCTTTTTAAATGGGGTAAAAGCATTATTTTGCCTCCAAATATCGTTATAAAAAAGTGTTTACACAGAATAAAAAACAAAATAAAACCCTTTATGGGGCAATCATAGGCTATCAATTGCTGGCCTTGCGTTGTGCTTACGACTCCGTGCTAAACCCTTTTTATAGGAGAGACTTAAAACACTTGACAATAAATTGAAATGATGGCATGACACTCAATCCCGACACTTAAATTTGATGCTTTTGGACCTGAACCATTCATTTCAGTAATGATGGATGGAGCAGTGAATATTATATAGAATATATAGCTCTTTTTGGTACGTAGAAATGAAAGATCAGTACACCTAGTCCAAGAGTTTATATTGCAAATTCAATTGATCGTAATTAGCGTTCGATCATATTTCGTCAAAGTAAAATGAACCGCTAATTGATTGAGAGCTCAATTTCATTTACGCATTCTCAGCCACTAAATGAAAACGTTTCGGAGTTAAAGTTGGTTGTACTAAATTCGTAACTTTATATCTAGAGCCTTTGGGGCCATTTTACTTTGACGCTCATGTGATCGAACGCTCAATAACGATCAATCGAGTTTTCAATGTAAAAACTTAGACTAAGCGTAGGTACTGACCCAGAAAATCGTCTCTCTTCTTCTATTATAGATGGAGAGTGACCGAATACCTATACGTAATTATTTAACTTCGTGTTAATCATTTTGAACATTTCCAAGAAGCTCTTGGTAGTTCAACCGAAAACGAACCGCGTCCTAATCAAGATGTCCCATATTCGATTCCCACTCACGAAATTCTTTTTTGTTTTAATTTTTTTTAATAGCATAGTGAGAGTTAATATGTTTTACGGGGTATCCAACGACAACACATGGTTTGTCACTAGAAGATGGCTATTCTTAAATTTTCTGGGGTAAAAAGTACCTAGACAGGCAATTCTGCAAGCAATACATCTGGGATGGATTTTAGATCCATCAAGAAAAATGCGCCGATCAATTGGAACATTTCTGCGTGATTTAAGGACAAAAACACACTTTCATATATTTTATAATATTAGTAGCGATAGCATGGATGACTTCACATTTTTTTGTTATAAAATGTAATAGGTGAAAGCATTAATTCACTTTGTGTAATATATTTTCGTTACATTTAATATTATTACGTGCGAAATATGAATTAGTTCTTATTAGGCTGTCAGTCATATGAAATTAATTTGGGGCTCAAGGGCGTTAAGTACTTATAGCGTCAAGCGTATAAGTTGAACTTATAGCGTTTTTGGCTTTCAAGTACAAGCTTTGTTTGAAGCTCCATTAAAATTATTGCAATAATATTATTAAGTTGAAAACGTTTTTATCACTTAGTTAAGAAAAAGTACAGAATTGGTTATGGTCTCAAAGTCAGAATTAAAGGATATTTATATACAAGATAATATTCAAATGCCTGCCTTACCACCTCGTTGGTCTAGTGGTTAGCATGCAGCCGACGAGGTCCCGGGTTCAAGTCCCGGGTCGGGCCTTAACAAGTATTGGATTTCCTGGCAAGAAATTTTCAATAATAGCACGCAGTCAGGAAGTTGGTGGTGTTTCACCCCCGTGCCTGGGAGAGTACGTTAAGCCGTCGGTCTTGCACCTGACCTCTCACCGGTCGTGTCGGATTTACTGTCCCATCGGGCTACGAGAGTAAAGGAACAGAGAGCGCACACACTTGTGCACTATAATATCTCCCGCGCAGATGGCTAATCTCTCTGGAGATAGGCCGCCGTAGCTGAAATTCGGTCGGGAGGTATTATTATTCAAATAAACTTTTTAATCGTCAGGATAGGAATCTCACAAATGGTTCGGAAAGAAGAGCGTGAGCATATCACGGAGCACATGACTAGTAAAACAAAAGGTCGCTCAATCATGTCATACAATCACGCCGAAACATAGCAACGGATCGACGTGATTTTTTGCATGGGTATAGTTGAGGACGTGGATAGAAGTTCCCGTGGGAATTTTAAAACATTCGACAAAATTGCGGGCATTCGGTAGTTTAAAAATATGCGTAACTATATTTTGTGTAGAATTAAAGTTGAGTTAAGAAAATAATACATACGCATAATTATTACTATTCGTGAAAGTAGCTTAGAATTGCTTCTAAAAACCTACTGCACGTCACGTCCTAAATTAATATTATTAATTCTATGGGACCAAATATAATCTATATATGTGCTAAATTTCATCCAGATCCGTCCAGTCGTTCTGGCGTGATTTAGTAACAAACTTTCGCGCTTATGATATTAGTATAGATTATGATAGGACAAGCTCTAAAATAGGTAGATTAAAGCTGTGTAAGAATAGATTTCCAAATTTTTTTAAATCTCTGTAACCAACCGCTACTCTGTGCCCTGAAGAACGGTTGGGAGCTCTTCTAGCGAGAGCTCCTTGACTCGGGCCTGCGGTACCCTACGGGTTAATTCGGCCATTGCTTCGAGTACAGAGCATAGTAATGCCAATTATATCCATTTGTTTTGTTGAGTTGGGCTTATGGCACTTGAATACGAAACAATCAAAGATAGATAGATAAATGCTTTATTGACAAAACAAAACAATAACAAGAAATAAGAAAGTTAAGAAGCAAAAAGAAAAAAAGGGGAAGAAAGCAAAAGAAGATATTTATATGCCAGAAAATAGATAAGGCTACAATTCTATACTAATAAAATAAAAACGAAAGTGTGTCTACTACGCTTTAACGGCTCATTTATTTTTCTCAACTGAAATTGATGAAATTTGGTATAGAGATTGTTTCCGGCGAAGGAAACTTGCTATCCCGGCTGCTTGCTACCCCGGAAAATCAAGGAGTTTCCGCGGCAATAAAAAACTTAAACTACTCGAACGGAGTCGCAAGCATCATTTCGTAAGAAAATAATTGTATAATCTCTCCAAATTGCATGTATCCCACGTTTTATTGTTTAACAAGTATTCTCTTAGATGTACATGTACTTTAAACATGGTACTTTTCTAATGTAAATTAAAAAAAAAAACGGTTTTTGTCTTAAATCTTGTCACTCCTCTAGACTTTAACTCAACCACACGTTTTGCACATATAAAATATAACTAGCTGATGCCCGCAACGTCGTCAGATTGAGTTTTCTAGAATAAAAGGTTATTCCAGACTATAATCTTTTTGCCGAAGTTCATCCAGATCCGTTCAGCCGTTCTGGCGTGATTGAGTAACAAACATCCATCCATCTAAACATTCGCATTTAATAGACTAGATGATGCCCGCGACTTCGTCCGCGTGGATTAAGTTTTTTCAGTTCCCGCGGAAACTTCTTAATTTTCCAAGATAAAAAGATAGCTTATGTCCTTCCCCGGGATACAACCTATCCCTGTACCAAATTTCATCAAAATCGAAATTAAACGGATGAGCCATGAAAGCGAAGCATACAGACAGACAGACAGACAGACAAACACACTTTCGTATTTATAATATTGGTATGGACTAGCTGATGCCCGCGACTTCGTCTGCCTGGATTTTCTGAGGTTTTCTGGTTAACGCAGGGACTCTTTAATTCCAGGCTATAATCCATCTCTGTGCCAAATTTCATCCAGATCCGTTCAGCCGTTCTCTCGTGATTGAGTAACAAACAACCATCCATCCATCCATCCAAACATTCGCATTTATAATATTAGTATATATTAGTATAAATGCATGTAATAGTGTAAAGTTGTTTTCAAGGAAGACGTTTCAACTTGGTTCTGCTGATGTACCTTATGCCTTAAACTTCAAAACAACATTCAATTTGCATCTCAAGTAACGAACAAAGAGTGAAATAACACGCCGCAAAATTGTTCGCATATTGCTGAGAAGTACATAGTATTATCACAGTGTATTTTATATTCATACAGTGGATCGACGCCCACACAAATCACATACCCTACTATTATAACATTTCATTATTATATTACCAGTATACATACAGCCAATTTGGTGAAATAAACAAAGTAAGAATATTTTGTTTAGATCACGAAATTTTCACTATAAGCTTAATTATTTATTATAGTCAAGCGTCTTTAGTAATAAAAATTGAGGACAAAAATTATAAAATCCTCATACATAAAAATTTCAAAAGCTTCTCTGAATATGTCAGATACTAGATTATGCCCGCGACATCATTCACGTGAAATTAGGTTATTTTTCGCGGATGCAAAGTAGCCCAGCTAAGTCTTTCGTCAAAATATGTTTAAATATTGGGCTGTGAAAGCGTAGCAGACAGACAGAAACACTTTCTTATTTATAATATTAGTATGGTAGTATGGGGGACGAATGGCCTAGTTGTGACAACGCATATCAGTCGTTTGCGATTGTTAATCAACGTTGACCCAAGTCGGTAACTAGATGGGTGACCGAATTTGGAGGTTTAAATTTGGCCTGTTCGTCTTCTCCATGCCTTGGTCCCGGTTATTATCACTAACATTTGATAGTAATCGTTACAAAAACCTAAAAGTTTAAATACTCTTAGAGTCGTATGCTGAATTACGTGGGAACCCACCGCATTATTGTCCCAAGAAAACTCCTACTATTATTTGATTAATGGAAAGGGTTCGCCCTTAGTAATGAGGACTACGACGCAGAGTGTGATAAGGAAGTATGGATTAACATTTATTTTATTTCATTTTATAGTTTTAATGGATGAAATTGATTAATTGACTATCACAGACACTATAACTTGGTAATTTACAACACTTCGCTAAGGAACAATATTATAGCAACTGTCACGGGCGCCCGGACGGGACGCCCTGAAGAGAGAACGTATGGCGTTCTATGGGACAAAAATATAACAAGCGCCCGCCGTGCACCTGTTTTGTTTCTAAAAGCACCAAATATTTTATCCCGTGCGAGACAATTGCTTTAATAAGTCCTCTAAGTTGGCGGCCTCAAAACAGTTGTTTCCTGTAATGCTATGTTTGTTTGTTGTACTCAGTCGGCCATGTTTTATTTTGGCACCGCATCGGATACATGAACAAAACCTGTTTTTTTCCATCAGTTTCTGCTACTTTTTATTTCTTAGCAACCTTTATCTCTGACAATTAAGAATTCCTGAGTAATGTAAAAAATTTACAGCAAATAAAAACAGAAAAAAATAATTATGGTCTTTTATTGTAATTTTTTTTATTGTTCCTGGTGTTAGCATTGTTACTGTTTGTCATTATATCGCATGATGAGACAGGAAGTATAATATCTGTCAAATTGACTCGTTTCATGTCATTCGATTTCAGCTGCGGATACGGACGCCATATTGAAAATAGTTAGTATAAATACGAGTGTTTGAACGATGCTAAGTCAGTCTCCTGCAGCAAACTCGGCGATGATTGAATACTTTCGTGTTTAGATCGCTATTTGATTCAGAGCTTAACGGTAGCAATCGTGACTAGATCAAATTAATATTGTCTATAAGTTTAGCTAACTTTTATCTAATTACATTAAATTTCTCGTGGAACCTCTATACGTTTAACCATTTATTCGTGCAAGTTCCAAATGAGAGTACAAATATATTAAAAGTGTCTCAATAATACCTACTTCTGGATTGTCTCTTACACTGGTATCATTATACTATATATTATTTATATATAGATGAAACCTGTACAGGTCGCTAGCTATGACTGTCTCAATTACGACTCTTAACTATGGTTGCATGACGGCAACCTGGTACTTTTTAGCGCCGCCTGTAAAATATGTTTTTTTCAAGGTTCTTCCAGGTTCACTATATGCTAGTCCCGCTCATGTTCCTACCTACCTCATGTTTACCTTACAAGATATTGTGAGGAAAATTTTTATGTAACGGGACCCCAGAGTATGTGTCGTCAATTTTTGATAGCAGTGAAGTATAAAAATAATTCAATACGTACGTATTCAACGTAAAATAAAACTGAGTATCCGCCAATTGTGTTTCAAAACTAAAAGTGTAATAAATGCGCCAGTCAGACGTAAGTACTGTTGAAGCGCAGAGAGTCTAGATTAAGGACATCAATTTACGATACTAATTAAGATAAGACATGTACCCGATCGTACATGTCTTATCTTAATTAGCTGTGGAGTAAATGAAGAGAGTAGTAGAGAAAGCAATTATTTCTTGGCTCCAACTCGTTTTATATTTGCCTTTTATTATACAAAAATGAAATTCATATTATTGTTTAACCTTAGAGCATTTCTTTGTTTAAAATATCTTGTCAACATCTTCCTCATCATCCTATTTACACAGTATTGTTTTATTCATGAAAATGTTAACCGACGTACAGAAAAGAGGTTCTCAATTCGGCGCGTATCATTTTTTTGAGACAGTTGTTGAATTTTTTTTCCCTTTTTGAAGAGGTCTCATCAAAATTTCTTTGATCAAGATGCACTTTTAACTCAACACTTTTTCCAAATAATATTAGCCTTTCATTAAACTAAAAAATAGGGTTGCATATCGAATCTATTATTTGTTAAAGGTTTTCATTATTTTGACCCAGTTTTATGGATTGTGATCACGATGGGATTCATTGTATTTAAGAGTATAATTAACGAATACGTTTCGTACAGCATTTTGCAATACATAAAAATGTTAACAGTAGATTGGATTTTATACTAATATTATTATAAATGCGAAAGTGTTTTTTTTTGTTAGTTTGGTGGCTTGTCTTTTAATCACATCGCAAAGGATGGACATGATTTTTGGCATGGGTATAGTTGAAGAAACAGAAATTAAAAAACAAAATTAAAACGTGTTTTATTTAAATAAACTTTTACAAGTGCTTTTGAATCGTCGAGTGAATCTTCCACAGGTTCAGAATTCCATTCCTACCGAGAAGAACCAGCAAGAGAGAGAGAGAGTGACATAGGTTACTTTTATCCCGGAAAATTAAGAGGAGCGATAATCAAAAAAAATTAAACCACGCGAACGAAGTCGCGGGCATCAACTAGTTATTTATACTTATGTTATCAGTACTTATCTTAAAAAGGTTTGATTTAAATTACGAGGAAAATGTTACTGCAAGCGATCTCGTTACACAATATAATATTAGGAATGTAATAAATATTTCTTACTCGCGTAGCTTCCTCTTAGTTAATATACCAAGTTTCTACCTATACAGACTGCATTCTAAGGAACTTAATAAGCTGTCAAATACATTGACAGGTAAGCAACTGTATTATTAAACTGGAACTGGAAGCTAACAAGCTGAAACTTGCACAGAGTATTGCCACGTAACTTTATAACTAGCGTAACAGCTAATAAAGCGCAAACATATTCAGTTAAACAACCGCTATTGGAAAAACGATGTCTTATCCCGTCACGTTAGTATGTAGGACTCTATTGTAAAATAAGTAATGCGGACTTTTTGTCCCCCAGACAACAGTTATGCCTTATGCAAATCTACAAAGTTGTTTTTTAGTGCAAGTGCTTGCATTTAATAAGAAGCAAGTAAAAAGTGGTTCAAAACGTTTATTTAAACATACAATATTTTTCATTTTAACGAGGAAAGTCTATATTCTGTATTGTTATCTTATTACTCACTCATTCATTCACACTCAAGGTACACTTTTTGAACGTCAAGTAATAAGCAAAGTATTAAACTGGATGGTGATAATTTAACGACTGTATCTTAAAACTAAAGCTACGAGGGTTCTACACGCGCCCTGGTCTGAGAAGAGCCCACATCAGACTCGGCCGGTTTTTTTTACTATCACCATCTCACAAATATATTAAATAAAGCTTATGCAAAACATAAGAATTATAATACTATTTAAAATAATTCTGTTCATAATAATATCGTACTGTAGTCAACATCAATATTTCAGGAAGTCATTTACCATCTTATCTCTCGCAATCTTGTTTGAAGAGCGCTTTGACAAATTTTTGATCGTTCCAACAGCTCGCTACTTTGTATTGTGGCACTTCACTTTACCTACTTGCGCAATTTGCTACGCCAAAGTCATTGTAGCGAAGTGCTACGAGTCTACGGATATTGCTACGGTTTGCGCTACGCCGTTATAAATGGACAGTGGCAGAGTGAACATCAGTGATATTTCAAGTCGAGAGTAACATGACAATTTAAAATTGTTAAGAAAGAAGAAAATAACAAAATTATTCCGCATTTATATTTGATAAAAGGGTTGTAACCTAGTGGTAGATTCACTCGACTATTCATAAGCACTTGTCAAAGTAAACTCTTGTATATGTCACCATAATATTGCAAAAACCGTTAGATTGTAATCTAACTAGCGAAATTGTAAACTGTCGACAAATTACAATTTAACGCATTATTTTTCGGTAGATTGTAATCTGTTAGGCATATTAACCCCATAGAACCTAAGTCGCCGAGCACTACCTGATATGTCGAACCCTTACCTAACCTACAAGAAACAGACAAGAAAACGTAAATACAATGAATATTTCAAAAAGTGACACTCAGAACATTGAACGGTTCACAATCTGTCGACAGTTTACAATTTCGCTAGTTAGATTACAATCCAACACTTTTTGCAATCTTACGGTGACATGATATATAAAAGTTGAGTGGTGACGTTAGTCTGCTGTTTGAGTGGTCGACATTTTGATCCTCGGGCACACTTTTATATTAATGTTCGGGTGCATTTCAAAAGTAATATTAGCATATTATACAGTCAAAATTACATTGCATTTTAATGCCTATGATGCAAAAAAATATAATGTTATCTTTCAAAAAATAAACTTTTAGTTTTATTAAGTTAGCGTTGTGCCTATTTTCTCCTTTTATATATTAATACATAATGAATGTATGACTGACTGAATATACTTTTTAATCTACACTTATATATTATAATATATCTTAATATTGTACACCAAAAAATAATAATAACAGGGCCAAGGGAAGTATACGATTTGGCGATTCATAAATACTACACATTATTACATACTATATAAATAAACATACATACTTATTTAAACTCACAAATAAATAAAAATACAAATAAATAAACGTAAACATCAAAAAAGAAACAATAGGTATCAAAATATATAAAAACAAACTACTAGGTAAATAATATTATTGTGACAAATAGTATTTTTTTACAAGCCTATACTAATAATGTATGGTTATGACGTAAAAATAAAAAATATAATTTCAGCAATAAATGCAACTAAATACATCTATCTGTACAGATCTAAAACTGGAAGCGGAGGTTGCTCAGTACAATGAAAACGGAAGGTGGAAAACAAAGTGCGTACCTTTAGAGACGTAGTTCAGTGGTCTGCTCAGAGATGGCGCTGATATTTTAAAAACCAAGGATTTCAAAATAATTACAGTTCCACCTAACTGAGCCGGTGGCCAAAATTGGAACTAATTTTTATGCCCGCTTAGTTTTTGTTTTTATTTTATTTTTCATATTATATCCATAAAAGACGTGAATAGGTTGATAAGTCAACTTGTATTAATTTTTGTCTTATAGCAAAATAGTTATCTAGATTGCTCAATTTATATGGTGAATAAAGACTTAAGTCGATAGGTCTATGTTTTTCGCACAAATCAAACTTGTGGATTTTTGAACAACTCTCTTTCGAGGGATTACAATATGACGT
The DNA here is from genome assembly GCA_964035005.1 of Erebia palarica. NCBI lineage: Eukaryota > Metazoa > Arthropoda > Insecta > Lepidoptera > Nymphalidae > Erebia > Erebia palarica. The sequence continues at coordinate 20,649,684 of OZ035989.1, forward strand.
CTGGAGATATTTAAACACACACCTGATACCTATTTAAATAAGTCAACCAGAAACCAGTTAACTTACTTATTAAGTTGAACCTCCGTGGGCAAAGCGTAGTTCAACTTTTGCACCTTTTTTAATTATTCCTTTTATTTATGCACTAAATCATCCTAAGAAAGAAAAACGCCATAGTATTTATTTTGCCCCACTTATTAAATTTCGTTTTAAGCATGCCGTATGTAGGATTTAATAGATTTTTTATTACTGATAACTATACATATTATATTTTGAAGCCTCTAACACTTGCGGTTTTTTATTAAAACTAAGTTTAAGTTGCAATATTATTTTAGGTTATATGCATTTTTAATTGTGAAATAAGTAAAAAAAATGCTGTGTATCGTTACAATGCTCTTGCCAAGAGATATTATGGCTTTAAAATGAAGTAGGATACTCAAATGCCTGCGTAGCTTGAGGTCTACCTGAAGTAATATGATACCTAGTTAACCAGCTTGTGCTATCTTCTCTAACGATAGAATGGTTGACTAATTGGAAATAAAACAACTGTTAGTAATCATTGATTTATTAATCTTCATATTAAATATGTAATCAGTCGCTACATTATCAAGAAATACTGCCGTGGTGCATCAATATTATTTTGATGGTAAGCCCAACATGGCAACAACATGTCTTAGGATCCTGTTTACACTCCAGTGACAATTTATGCACCTCAACGTCGTTACCCAAATCGCAAGCAATGGTCATCCATGGAATATAGCGTAAATTCGGCGAAATCGAATCAATATTATAGAAGGTCTAGCAAGTTTTTGGTGAAACATTCAAAACAAGCACGGTAAACAGTCGACTTCACTGAAACCACGATATAAACATTGATCACAAATCACAATGACATTGACATCTTCAAATAGGTTTGTCAATGACGTTTCATTGCACAAAATGCGTGAATGCGAAGGTAAGGTTTTAATCCAACTATTTTATTATTCATTGTTATTTACATTAAAATAATAATAATGTATCGTTTTCAATAATTAACAACACAAAATAACGCATTTAAACAAAGATCTGTATTATGATTTATGTAACTAATAGGAGTTTTGTTTTATTTAAAAACTTAACAACTGTAGTTTTATTTAGTCGTGTATGCGTAGAATGTAATGCAAATTGCCGCATGAGAAATAGGAAGTGGACGAGGGACTTGAATTACTTTTTTTTTACATTTTTAAATCCGCAACTTTTTTATCAATAATTCTTAAATCATACGTGGTCTTAAATTCCTAAGATAATTTTAAAAAGTTTACATTTTGTGAAAATTATGAAAATTTGTGGGGCAAAATCTGGCATTCTCTTTTGTCTGAATGTATCGTTCTCCTTTGCGTCTGTATATTCTTTGCCTGCCGTCAATTTGGTTTAAGAGAATTCTGCACTCATCACTAAACAATACCTTACTCCATTGGTCCGCGTTCCAAAGTCGATGTTCCTCAGCAAAAGTTAACCTGTTTCTACGATGGTTTACCTCGAGCCTTGGAGCCTTGGCGGGCACAAATGAACCCAAACCAGCTTCTTCGAGCCTTCTTCGTACCGTACGCTCACTTACGGTTACACTCCGCACTGCTTCTAACTCATGTCGGGCTTGGACGGCCGTCAAACGGGGGTTCCTACGTAGGTACACGAAGCCGAATGAAACGATCATCCCTACTCGAAGTGCGTCTTTTTCTGCCTTGTCCTGCTCTTCTCACATAAGTACCGGTCTCCCTGAACCGTTGGATACTGCGATGGATCGTTGAAACTGGTCGACGAAGATCTCTGGATATCACTCTGTAGGTTTGACCATTTCTTCGTATTTCGAGTGCCCTGACAATCTCCGTTGGGGCTAAGTCAGGCATAATTCAGTCATCAACTCCAGAAAGATACGCGATTTAAAAAAACTAACAAAAAACAGTACTTCAATGAAATTTTAAATCAAACTCAGAAGGAAGAAATACTCGAAGTTCACTCCAGATAAGGTGTATTTGAATAAAATTAAAACAATTGCATAAAATGTGATGTTCAGTTGTTTTCTTAATTTGAAAATATTTCTTTTTAAATTAAATGACGTATAAACCAGCCAGCAACCTTATATGATACTGATATCAAACCCTTTTTTTATGTTCCGCTAAATATGCCGGCGAGTTTATTTTGAAGCCTCTATCACTTGCGGTTTTTTATTAAAACTAAGTATAAGTTGCAATATTATTTTAGGTTATATGCATTTTTAATTATGAAATAAGTAAAAAAATGCTGTGTATCGTTACAATGCTCTTGCCAAGAGATATTATGGCTTTAAAATGAAGTAGGATACTCAAATGCCTGCGTAGCTTGAGGTCTACCTGAAGTAATATGATACCTAGTTAACCAGCTTATGCTATCTTCTCTAACGATAGAATGGTTGACTAATTGGAAATAAAACAACTGTTAGTAATCATTGATTTATTAATCTTCATATTAAATATGTAATCAGTCGCTACATTATCAAGAAATACTGCCGTGGTGCATCAATATCATTTTGATGGTAAGCCCAACATGGCAACAACATGTCTTAGGATCCTGTTTAGACTCCAGTGACAATTTATGCACCTCAACGTCGTTACCCAAATCGCAAACAATGGTCATCCATGGAATATAGCGTAAAGTCGGCGAGATCGAATCAATACTGAAACTTCACTGAAATCACGATATAAACAATGATCACAAATCACTATGACATTGACATCTTCAAATACGTTTGTCAATTACGTTTCATTGCACAAAATGCGTGAATGCGAAGGTAAGGTTTTATTGCAACTATTTTATTAATCATTGTCATTTACATTAAAATAATAATAATGTGTCATTTTTAATAATTAACAACACAAAATAACGAATTTAAACAAAGATCTGTAGTATGATTTATGTAACTAATAGGAGTTTTGTTTTATTTAAAAACTTAACAACTGTAGTTTTATTTAGTCGTGTATGCGTAGAATGTAATGCAAATTGCCGCAAGAGAAATAGGAAGTGGACGAGGGCCTTGAATTACTTTTTTTTTTACATTTTTAAATCCGCAACTTTTTTATCAATGATCATTAAATCATACGTGGTCATAAATTCCTAAGATAATTTTAAAAAGTTTAAATTTTGTGTAAATTATGAAAATTGGTGGGGCAAAATTTGGCATTATCTTTTCAACTTTCTACTTACCCGAGAAGTGCTTCATAAGTTTGATGAGTGAGTGATTTTGAGTGGTCTGGCTTTATATAATTTTTGATCTCAAGTATCATTTCAGTTGGTTACCTGTAGAGGAGTTAAAACAGCGTGAATTGTTTCGAGTCACTTGTTCCGGTAAACTTCTGCTTTTTTTTTTAATTTGTGTTAGCATATGGTGCCAAACCAGAGCAGAGGACGCTCCCGAACCTTTTCACTACTGGGATCACTCACCTAGCTCCAAAGTCCACGGATGCCGCTGATCCGGCAAAGTACTGCCCCATTACGTATCTTACGACCATCTATAAGACACTAACATCCGTTCTGAGCCTCAAGATATCTCGCCATGTAGACGAGAATAATATCATGTCTGGGGCCCAGAACGGATGTTGGGGAGGTAGCCGTGGTACTAAGGAGCTCCTTCTCATCAACTCCGTTGCAGGGCAATTGGTCAGGCGCAACCGCCAAACTTCTCCACCGCCTGGGTTGATTATAAAAAGGCATTCGACTCGGTGCCCCATTCATGGCTCTTGAGGGTCCTTGAACTGTACAAAGTCGATGGTTCAGTTCGAGAACTCCTCAGGGAATGCATGGGGTAATGGAGTGCGATCTTTTGTCTCCACGATGAGTGGTTGGCGGCTGCCGACCAGATACGGAAGGATACGGCGAAGAATTTTCAAGCAAGAATCGCTGAATAACACCACTGAGTTCAGTAATTCTATCAGGATGGAGCTGGGGCTGGACAAGTGTGCGGTCATACACGTGGTGAGGGGGCAGGTTACTCACTCAGCTGAGGTTAATCTCGAGCCATCGAGCATTAGGACCCTCTCCGAAGCTGAATCATACTGGTATCTGGGTATGACGCAGTCGATAGGAGTGAATTTGGCAGACATGTAAACATGGCTGACAAAAAAGCTTTTTGTCAGGCGCTAACAGATTTCCAGCTTATAACGGCTGGGTTATGACCGTTCTCATGTACATCTTTGACGTGCTCAGATAACTCAGACCGAACTTGACGCCCTGAATAGAAAAGTCCGCACGACTATGACTCTCTATCGCATGCATCACCCGAAAACGTCTGGGATGAGATTTTATATCCCCCAGAATAGAGAGGTGATAGAATGTGATAAAGGACTCACTTTCTTATCCTTAGCCAAAATCGAGTGGCAGGCACCGGCAGGTACTTAGCACCTCTGACCGGGAGACCGTATGGAAGGAGAAGGAGTTGCACGGATGCTTTTTTAAAGCTCTTAATGAGTCACACGTCGATAAAAAAGCGTCCGTGCAATGGCTGTGCTTCGGTGACCTCTTTGGGGAAACCGAAGGTTTTGTCCGTGCGATACAGGATCAGGTAGTTAAAACGTGGAACTACCGAAAATACATTCTGAAGGATGACACTCACGGCATCTATCAAGCCTATTGCCATCCCTGTGAGTCACTCAGACATGTGCTTTCGGGATGTTCAGCGCTTGCTAACACTGAGTATCTACACAGACACAACCAAGCGGCCAAAATCATTCACCAGGAGCTTGCTCTGAAGTAAGGTCTCCTGGATGAGAGGCTGCCGTACTACAAGTACACACCGTTGCCTGTACTCGAGCGTGACGGAGTCCGGCTCTATTGGGACCGATCCATCATCACGGACAGGACTATTCTAGCGAATAAACCTGACACCGGTCACAGTCGCGGTTGTTTTTGGTGGATTACCATTCCATATGACGAGAACCTTGTGAGAGCTGAGACGGAGAAAACCCAAAAGAATCTTGAACTGGCTCACGAGGTTTTCGCCATGTGGCGTGTGGAGTCCACTGAAACTATCCCAATCATTATATCTGCGAATTGGTTAATCCCAGTCAGCCTCGCTCACCATCTGAGGCGACTGGGGTTCCGGTGCAGTTCGTACGTAGCCAGGATGCAGAAAGCGGTGTTGCTAGACTCGGCTAGGATAGTCCGCCGGTTTCTCAACCTGTCGCCCTGGTCGTTTTGGTCTCCCCTGCCGGGGTGTAATCCTCCGCCCGATACAAATATGTATGTAAGTAATGTCTATGTAAGTTTATTTATTTCTATGTCTGTAAGTTTCTGGCCATATATGTATTTATTTTGTATACGGTTAACAATAAATTGATTAATGTACAGTAATCACAATAATTGATACACATACATATTTTTTATAAATGTTGGTATATGAGCTCGCAGGGAAAAGAAAAGACGTCTGCACTGTACGACTGTCTGTTTAATAATAAAATATTGTACAGACTACAGCAAAGAGCAAATGAATGGTGAATGATTGTTTAAGCGAGTGAAAAGAATGTATGAGAGTGACTGAAGGAATGAAGTATGAACTACGTCCATAGACAACTATTATATTGTGTCATTACAGACTTTTATATCATAGACTAGTATTTTTGCTATATTCCAACAATAAATAGATAGTATTATGAATTTTTTGATTAATAAGTTAATTTTCAACCACATTAATTAGTATGTTCTTGAATATAAGGTATATTTCTAAGGGGAATAACTGAACATGTCATTAGTGAACCACTTGATATGTCATTTTTCATGATAAATAATAAAATCAACATTATTTTTCCATGATAAATACAATAATTCATAAATGAAAAGTATGCATTTTCGACTTGTTAACTTATTCACGCCTTGTACGAATATACTAGCGACGTCCGATAAATAAATTTGACGGACTATAAATACCATCCGATTTCTTTGAAGCAATTAATTTCTTATTAAAAAATACTTTCCAATGTCTTTAAACCAACTCCATCAAAAGTTACATGTAGGTACCTAATTTTTTATTAAATTATTGTTAGGTATAAATTAATAATTAATAACATTCATCTCTAGAAGAAACGCTGCTCTCCCTGCCTCCTTATGCATACGCGCATCTTTCATCTAATGTGCTAATTGAAACTTTGCACAGTTGCTACTGAGACTTGCGTGAAGTTTTCCATCGGACTGATAATAGTTAATTAGATAAGATTTGTAGACTGTATAAGTTTGAAGTTTGTTAATATTATGGAGAACTCGAAGACATGAAGTTTTCTTCTTCCTACATCGTAAAAACAAGATAGTAAGTATATTTGATTTGTGAAAACTCTACCAAATAAGAGGTGCACTGCCTAATTATCCCAAGAAAACCCCTGCCATTATGTGGTTAACGGAATGACGTCACGACCCTCAGAAAATATGTATACGAGGTGAAGAGATACCTTTAAAACCTAAGTAATAACTTTTATGAGTAAAACAGCGTCTTTTTTATAAAAAGGATGTAAACTTAGTGCTAATGCTCTGTTGTAAGTTCGCCAGTCAAAGATTTCAGATCGATGCTGTTCCCAGGACTGGTATACGGTAATTAATCATTTTCTAATGATATTTGAGTTAGTTCCTTCGCTGCCTTGGATTTCTTGCTTCGTGTTGCAAAAATTTTAAACTACTTAAGGATTTTCCTTGAAGATTTATTCCCTGCTTCGGATAATTAAATGGTTTTCTTGTAAAATAATGCTGGTACACTGATTTCTTAGTTTACCTTTTAGTTTTTCGTTCAATCTTTAGGCAATGCGTTGAATGGAGCTTTGTGATATTTTTCTTAATTAGTTATTAAAAAAATATCACAAGTTGTTTTACAATTTAGAGTGTAAAACATTGTCGAAGAAAGAATTAACGAGAATTAATCAATAAACATACCTTGAAGTATTACCTATCTATAAGTAACATGATATAAGTAGAATATTTATGTATTTTGTGTTAAAATTTTATATGTTATCTGACATTAATTTATGTATCATATTTTTTTAAATTATAGTCATTTTTGTAATTATTAGTACGTAATGTTTATATAGACTAATTTTTGAATTTTAATTATTTATGTAATTTTTAGTAGGTACTGTTCATTTAGTCTATTGTATGATCTTAAGTTGTTGCACTATCCCGCTCCTTTAAAAGATTAATAATTGATGGGTTGTCCTGAGGAGATCACTTTTACTGATAAGAGAGCCCTTGCTCAGTTTGTTTTCTGTACGTAGGTACAGAAACAAGTTATTGCTTACTTAATAGCTTTATGTTTGTGTTACGCTTCGATTTCTGAATATCTATCATCATCATCACTCATCACTTCAACCCATTAACGGCTTACTACCGAGTATGACGAGTCTCTTCGCTAGCCATATGCGTATTGGTAGCTCACACATTCGCCCCATTTTAATGAGACAGATATAAATACAAGAACAAAATTAGTACTTAATGGAAACGTTCAGAAAAAGACCCCAACACGTCGGGTATCTGATCAGATGGACACACGTCGTAAAATCCTACAGCGAAAGCACAAGCGAAAGTTATTGGGAGCAACTTTATCGCTGTAGTCATATAACATAACTGATCCTTCATAAAAATATGTATCGGATATTGTAAGAAACGTACGTTGTGAACTGAAGTTTACTCATGCATTACTGATGTTCAGAGGAAATTGAGTGTTTGATTCGTACATTTTATACACAAATAAGGGGAAAATCGTTTGTGTTAGTTTGGTTTTTTGGCACAGTTTGTTCTATTTAGAGTGTAAAATATAAGCAACGCGTTTGGGACGGCTGGATGTCTGTTTTGACCTTTTTGTTTAGATAATACGGTTAGGGTTTTATTGTTATTTCGTGAAATATTTTAATTCCAATATCGCCAACACAAAAAAAGTTTCATTTATTTCTTGATAAGATGGAATATAATATTATGTTTCATTGCTTTCGATTTTTACTTAAAGATGATCTGTTTCTTTACATAATGATTTCGAGTGTTTAATCATAAAATAGCTTTTTCCTTAGTACATAACTTGACAGCATATTTTACTTTACCAAAAAAGTTAACAGCTTGAATTTGTATCGCAATATTGCGATAGGTATTTTTCTCTTAGGTATATACCTAAGAGAAAATATTTAACCAGAAGAATAAATACAAGACTACGAAATGAGATTCGTAAATAATTCTAACAGTTTAGACTCAGTTCATACTCGAAACGAATACGGTGTACATACGGGTTTGTGTTGCCGTATAAACCGACCGACAAATTTTACCCACCGCGCCTCGGAACGCAATACTTGAAACACAGAATGAAATGGTTATTGCATGCTGGCTGATGATAATGATTCTTCTAAGGCCTGATGTGAATTTCTAGTTTGCGGCTTCGCTCACATTAACTTTGATTTTCATACAAATTTTAAACCCCTACTTATCATTGAAGGGATTGAATTTTCAAAACTACTTTCTTCTATTAGGCTATCACCAATCAGTTTTTATGCCCGTAAATTTCAGCCCGATCCCTCAAGTGGTTTGAGCTATGCGTTGATAGATGACTCAGTCAAGCTCTTGGTATTGCGTAAGACGCCTATAAAAATCATGTTGGTTCAAATTCGAGTTTCAATTCCAAAAAGAAGCGTTCCGACTCGTATAGTGGACTAAAAAAATATTAGAAATCATTATTGGAAAATCGTGATAATATCTTGCGGAATACGGTCCCGCATGTTCTAAAAAACTATGTTCCCAGGATGGCGGCGCGTCCGGCGAAGCATTTGGTAAATATTTGAGCGATTCACATTTTACAATTTACACCAGCGGAGAGGAGCCGGAAAGTTCCTTTACGTTCTCAGATGGATTGGAATTTAGTAATTACAAACGTTCGGTCTAACGGACTATATATGCGATCGCTTCAATTAATTTGAGTGCTTTTAATGATCCGTTCATTCTCTTTCGTTGCTCGTTAACGTGTTAACGTCTCTTAACGTGCTCACCGAAGCACGGAGGAAAACAAAAGGCCAAATTCAGACTACCAAATTTGTTCACCCATCCAGTTCCCGACTTGGGTCAACGTTGGTTAACAATCTGAATAGGTATTATTTATAGATCGTCTTCCAAAAGACCTAAATTTCACAATCTCAGTTAGTAACAAAATAGTTTAAAATTGATAACCATATTTAACATTTTAACATATTTTCTACTTAAAACTAAGTTACTATAACTTTTTTAAGCTATAATAAATTATAGCTTAAAATACATAGGTAGATTTTAAAAAAAGGGCGTTGAAATTTGATGACGTCACAACTATGTATGTCATACAAACTTCCATACTAGGAGCGCATTTTAAAGTTTGATATAGAGTTGTTGATCTGATTGACTTGTCATCATACCTACCTACTGGAGGGAAACCTACTTTACATCTATAAAATATCTGTATCGTGAGCAAAATGTTTAGGTTATTTGTACATACACGACAACCCGTAATAGCTTGAGTAGGGAGAAAGATTAAACACAATAATCTTTAATAATTTAAAGTTCAACCTTTCTCATCTTTACATAATTGAGTAATTATTTAACAACTTTCTAATGAAATGCATTAAATGTTCAAAGTTGAGGCTTTAACGATCAAACAAGTGAGGGATTAAGGGCAACACGGCGAGGAGCGTATTCGATCAAAGTTCTCGCATACATTATTCAGAAGCCAACAGTCAGAGCACTAATTGAAATGCGTTAAACCGACCGTACCTACCTACTGCGTGTTTAATGTTAATCGCATTGACATATTATCGTTGGATGAGCCCTGGAGATTTATTAGCACAAGGAGTGTTGACCTACTATTTGAAGCATCTTACTAATATTATTATTATAAATGCGAAAGTTAAGTAAGTTTTGTAATCTAATAACTTTAAACGAATATATATATGTATCTTACTTAATATTACAAATGCGAAAGTTTGATGGATGTATGGATGTGTGGATGTTTGTTACTCAATTACGCCCCAACGGCTGAATGGATCTGGCGGAAATTTGGCACAGAGATTATATAGAGATTATAGTCTGGAATACTTTTTATCCCAGAAAATTAAAAAGTTCCCACGGGAACCAAAAAACCTCAAACTACGCAGACGAAGTCGCGGGCATTGCTAGTTATATTAGGCATTATATTTTTACTAGCTGATAATTTTGGAACTGTCCGCTTAGATTTAGATTCTTAAAAATCTCGAGGAAAACTTTAAATTTTCTGGATTAAAAAAAAGCATGACAGTGATATAATAGTACTCGTATCTATTTACTATCATGTCACTCACTACTGTTGCGAAGTATCACGTAGATCCGCTAATTTATTGCGTCACGATTGAGGGACAAACAACAAACGAATACTCCATTTTCTCATACTTTTTCGAATATCTTATCTTATAACTTGTACCTATAAATAAATAATAAATGTTTGCCAGTAAAATATATTGTTTAATTTCCGCTGACAGTAAGTAGAATTAATGTTTCAGTAGAATAATTCTACGATATACCTAACGGCCGCTATTCTACGTAACTAAACAGTTAAACTAGTATATTTTATTTAGCATGTCAACATTCGCTCGTGAATTTAAGGAAGCAGCTCGAATTTACGTGAATTTTAACACGCCACTGACGCCCGAGCAAACTAATTCCAGTACTATAATTTGATTCAATTCCTTGAAGTTTAACGTGCAAATTTTGTAATAGGCGAGGCGAAATTGATTCCGGCAGGCGAAACAATGGGCCGTATATAAATCTCCATTAGTTACATACATGTCTGGACTAGCCTTTGAAAATAGCTCATGAAATCTATTTCTGGTGCAGTCTTGAGCGCTGTTGTCTTAACGTGGGACGTTCCGGGCTAGATTCCCAGCAGGTTCAATTTGGAAATGTATAATTTCTGAATTTTCTATGGTCTGTGGTGGGAGGCCGTGGACGTGGCTATAGTTACCGGCAAAGACGTGCCGCCAAGCGATTTAGTGTTCCGATACGATGATGCCGTGTAAAAACCGAAAAAAGGGCTTAATATAACTGCCTTCTTGTTAACAGGTAAGTCCGCTTCTATCTTAGACTGCATCATCACTTACCTTCAGGTGAGATCGCAGTCAGGGGCTCACTTGTAGTGGACTAAAAAAAAGTTTTAGAATATTTTCTGTATTTGTAGGAGTTAAGACTTATAAGTTATTACGTAATTAACTTACATATCTAGAATTTGCAACGATACGCAACTTTTAAGATTGCTAACAATTCGTATGTTGCTCTAAAAAGTAAAACTTACAAGTGTAGGCAATACTCTGCCAATCCACAGCGAAATTCCCTAATCCTTCAATCCCATATTAGGCTTTAAATGATTTTAAAAAAATCATGGACGGACAAAATTCCATATCAAAATGACCCTTTTCGTGATTATTAGGCATAAAGTAAGCAAAATAAGTTCCTTCAAAAAACATGTAAAAAGTTTCACTGTCAGTAATTCGAAGCAGCGGATGTTGTTAACAGCAACAGGATGTAGTATTTTCCGTCGCCTCTCGACTTCCGCCGCCGGTTCCGCCCGCTCTCGAGTCTTCGCTATCTTGTATTCATCGTTCGTTGAATTTGAGCATTTGCTTAACGTAATAATAGGATTATCTGGAAACAAAATGTAAGTTAGGTATGGTTTAGCTCACCACAAGTATGCATTTCCTAATATTATCTGTCTGTCTGCTTCGCTTTCACGGCCCAGCCATTCAATCGATTTGGATGAAATTTGGTACAGGGATAGTTTGTATCCTGAGGAAGGAAATAGGAAAATGAAGGTGTTTCGGCAGCAGCAAAGCGAGAGAGTGAGGGAAATAAGTGCACAACAAGTGGTTCCATCTCGGAGCCTGTGTAAACCGTACCAGCTAGAGCATGCGCAATTACCGTCAGAAGTAAAGGGAGGGAAAGATTACTCTTGGTGAAAAACGTAAAATCTTTTTGGTGAATATTAAGTAAAATTAAGTAAAAAGTTATTTATAAAAACTTTTCAGTTATTAGTTTAATAACTGAAATATATATTATATGTTTTTTTAAATTAATCTTGTAAATTAAGGCACAACGCGTGTAGATTCTTTCAAACATCCGCATCACGTTTGTGTTACGACACTTTTAGGCGTTGCGCAAACGTAAAACGGAACGTAGAGACTTTTTGCTATCGACAATCCAAGGCAAAAACCATCGGCTCTCACACTTTTTGATTGACAATGAAAACCCCTGAGTGCATAGTGGAAGCAACTGGACACAAACAGTATCTACGTTAGTACAGTTGTTGATTTTATATTTATCTCGTTTATGAAAATAAAAATATATTCAACTAGATGATTTCCGCGATTACAACCGCGTGGATTAAGTTTTTTGATTCCCAGGAGAAAATCCTTAATATTCTGGGATAAAAAGTAGCCAACCAAACCAAATTTCATCAAAATCAATTGAAAGATGTGCCGAGAAATCCTGGCAGACAGGCAAATGAGTAGGCAGACAGACATACACTGTCGCATTTAAAGTAGTAGTATTAGTTAACAGATACACAATACAAACGTGTCTACGTTTGCGTATAGCTTTAAATAAAGCGCTCATGACACGTGTGGCAGCAATAACGACCACATTGCTATGTGATCGTGTCGTGGCTTTCATGATATTCGACCACAAGTATTGCAGGAACGAGTTTGATGTGGATTGAATAAAAATACCACAACGCATTGCGGGCTGATTTTTTACTCAATAAGCGTTTTTATGGTTCTGTACCCAAAGAGTGCCTACTTACTAAGTTGTCCGTCCATCTGTTAGTGGGCTGTATCTCATGAACGGTAATAGGTAGACAGTTGAAATTTTTATAGATTGGCTACTACTGCCGCTAAAACAATAAATAATAAAAATAAAATAAAGAGGGCCGTATAAATGTTAATTTTGAGCGCCTATCTTTTTTCATTTACGAAAGCATTTAAAAGTTCATATGAATGTTCATATGGTACGGAACTGGAACTTGGAAAGACTTTCAGTGCTAGTCGACTCGCTTTCGGCCGGTGTTTCCTTGTTTGATCACCGATTTGATATAATAACTCTTTTAAGTAAGAGTCATTAAACAGCGGTATACACTACCTACTCTGTTATAAAGTTTTTTTTTGAATTAACTAATGTACAAAAATACAATGACTTCCTGGCCCCTAAACTAGGATGACCCGTATCATAGGGACCATTAAAAGCAAGGCAAATAACATTTATTCAATTTCGGTAGTTACACTACGCTTATTGACGTCCAGTTGTTTATAAAATATAATGGTGATAGTCCGTAATGGTATCTTAAAACTAAAGCTACGAGGGCTCCAAACGCGCCCTGAGGTGCGATTATGTAAGAATGGTAGATCCATTCATCAAAGTTCGGCGTCAAAGTAAAATAAACGATAACAGCATTGGATTAAAGCTCAATTTCGTGTATCTATTCTCATACGATTATGGTATCGTACAGAGCTACCACCAACCAATAAAAGTCTTAATGAAACACTAAATGAGTTGGAGATTTCCCAATTTTCAATCAGCGTTTTTCGACCCTATTATCGTTTCGGATACCCGTAGGTAATAATATGAAATTTCAATTTACCTAAATGTTAACATTTGCCGTACTATGGAAGTTTCATAGTGCGAGAAAAATTTAAAAATGGTTTTCGTTAATTTGCAAAAAACAGCTTTATAGTCTAGTATAATAATGATAATTTAGTTGCAGTAGCATAAACAATGCTTTATGAAGATACTTTCTTTTATACTAGACATCCGACCAAGACGTCGAAACAAAGCAACACTGCGGGGGCAATACGAAACGGCTGGCAGAAATTTGTTTTTTTTTTTTAATATATAGTGAACAAACGAGCAAGTGGGTCGTCTGAGTTAAGTAAGCGGAATATGCGGTCACCGCCGCCCATGAACATTTACAGCACCAGAGAAATCGCCAATGCGTTGCCGGCTTTGGAGAAATTTGTTTACCCGCCCTTTGAAGAGCCCCATATTGTGTTCTCTCCGAACACAGAAATTGCAAGTACCTAACAGAAAATACCTGGAATAACAGTAAGTGGAAGAAGACCATGCATCCAAGTGGTGAGGATCAATTTGTTTTTTCTGCGACGAAGGGTGCGTCTAAGGAACACGGAAGCTGGTTTTAGATGGAATAACTCTTCAAAACGCTCCCCGTTGCAGAGTCGATATAAAACACAAAGAGAACTGACCACTCATGAATAAAAAGTAAAAAAAAATCCCATTGTTGCACAAAATTAGTAGATATGTAGCTTGGAGGTGTTAAACGAAGGTGTAGGTGAACCTGTGGTCTGAAATTATATAAACGTAGATCCAATGTTAGGTTATCTTGTCAGGTTTTCATAAAGCGATTTTATTTATTTGTACATGTTTTTCAAAACCATATTAGTAGCATTCTAAAATAAAGTTATTCGACTTTATCGATCTAGTTATCAAAGTTGTTACTTCCAGACCTATGCTCAAAGTGCTCGTAATAGACCTAATAGTATTTAATTATGTGTTCATTGAACTAAAATAGATGGCAAGCCAATTATTTAAGCTACACGTTGATCGTAGCTAATTGCATTCAATGTACAGTTAAGGATATACTCAGACGAACCACACCATAGCGATGAAAAGGTCGTGTGGTCGTTTCATTTTCATAGAATTTTATGGTAGTTGCGACATTTTTATACGACTGCCTGAAAAAAGGAGTATATAGTTTTCAGGGTTCATGTATGTATATATGTAAGTATGTATATATGTATGTATGTATGTGAGTTTGTATATTCCATCATAACTTCTATAAGCCTGAACCGATTTTGATAAATGAGGTATCGTTAGAATCCCTAGCTTATCCCGAGTGACATAGGCTAGTAAAATTAAAAAAAAAGTGGTATGGTGACCATGGTCCCGCATTAAAGACTAAAGTTGAAAAAAAAATCGAGCGAAATAAGATTAACTATGTAATCATCATCTAGAAAATGATGAGTAGATTCCAAAAATATATAACACTATAGTTCAATATCCAGTGATTCACAAAAAAAAATATCACTTAATAAAAACGTGAATAAGATTCTATTTGACTAGATTAATTTTTTTTTGGCAGGGCAGTAGTGCTTTTTAATTTAGTTAATTATGACTTGTTTTCATAGAATTTTGTGGTAGTCGCGACATTTTTGCTGCTGTAACTATTGGAGTCGTGTATTGTGGTGAGCTAAACGGATAGGCTGTGAAAGGTAACGGATACACTGAGAAGCTTTCGCATTTATTTAAACTTGATAACATTGTATCAAAGATTTTTCATACGTAGGTACAAATTCTTGCGAATTAAATTTGTATATTTGATTTTTATGTTAATAAATGAAGGCTACATGGGAGAAACTAGTAAAACCCTAATTTGAGTTTACAGTTCCATCTAATTGCGTTTGAGTATTAGTTTCACCCTGCAGATAAAGTATTATCAACAACCGTCGCGGTCAGAGGCTATGAAGGTCCAATTATGACTGTACCTTATTATATTTCGAAGAAAATTATATTTCAGTCATATAATTATAAGGTTAATATTGAAGTTTTAAAACTAAAGATTCCACTTTATTCAAAGTTATCCTTTTTTGAAAATCCTTGTTTTTCCCGTGTAGTCTTCAAATTATTTACTACAGTCTATTTGATGGGGCAAAGTAAAACATGTAAACAAATCTGGCGTCAGATCACGTAATTATGATCATCATTGGACATATAGTGATGGAAATATTGACAGACTAGTTGTGACTGTACGATTGAATAAATACATTCTGAAATCGATTACTTATCACATACAGTCGCTTCTATGGACTGATGTTGAGATCTATAGAGCGTACTTTGACTTGACTCAGACTTTACTTAGAGTTAAAAGGAGATGGACTATGTGAGTAACATAAATCTAAATCGTTTTAACCATGTCTTAAGTCTAAGGAAAGTCAAAGTTCTCTCTATAGATCTTACACATAATGATAAGACCTGATTTAGGCGATTGTAAATCGATTTTCATATATAAGCCCGGGGTATGAAAATTTATCGGGAGTGAATTAAAACTTTCTCCGTTACGTTATGTACTTGTTTCCATGGTAACACTTGATTATGTTTCCATGACTATGTAATGTATTTTGATGAATTATATAAAATATATAATTAATATGAATAAATGTATTAAGCATGCTTTCAGTAATATATAACATGTGTTCATTTACACTAATTTATTTTATAATCGTTCGTAAAGAGTAAACTTCAGTCGTACTTCAGCGCTGACACACAAATTTTTACTTGATCACTGATCACTACAGTCTATTAACGTTCCATAGCTGGGCACAGGTCTCCACTCTCATAGGAGAGAGGGAATTATAACTTAGACCCAATACGCTGCTCCAATGCGGGGTGGCGGACTTTACCAATTATTATCAAGTTAGTGATAAGATGTTAGTGAAAGGTTTAATTATAATATCGTCTTCAACATAACAAGGTAATTTCATAATCATATAATGTGGTAATCGATTTTTACAATCGACTAAACCCGCTCCTATCATTCAGTCTATGGTTCACTTTTCATGTCACATCTATATAGAATCATTCTATTTCTATATGTCAAACACGTAGGTCATTAGTCTTTGTTTTTATTTTGGGATTCTTGTTAAATAATTGACAAATCATTAGCTTCATAAGGCTTGAATTGAATTACTTTTAAGTATATTATGAACTTTAAATGTTTTACTTCAGGAAATAAGACGTTTGTCAGTGATTTGTGAAATATAACAGTAAAAATTTTGATAGCAAAGTTGAAATGTCGTGACTGGCAGGTTTTATTAAAATTTTTTACTCCGCCCCTTCAATAGACATAAAGTTACTGCTTTAATACAGTTCTATTGATATAAGTATTATAGGGCTATTACACCGCACTTTTCACAGGGACCCTTACGCAGATTCAGTGTAGTGTATAAGGTTCAGGGAGGAAGGGTCCCTGATTTGGGAGAACGGGTGGTCCCGGTCTGCCTAACTGCCTGATCGCTCTGCAGACCGGGTAATGTAATAACATTTAGGGCGATTAGGGACCTCAGTTCTCGCACGACCAGCTTAGAGAGTATTTGTCTTTATGGCTCGCGCGTGCATTTAGTCAATATATTGTGTGCTAAAGAAAAAGAAGTTTTATTGTTCTGATAGACATGTACAAAGAAATGCCTTATTTAAGGAGAAAAAAGCATAAAGACTATTATAGAAGAGTATAATAATTTACTTTACTATATGAACTAATGCCCGTGACTTCGCCCGCGTGTATTGAGATTTTTTGGTTCCCGCGGGAACTCTTTAATGTTCCGGAATAAAAAGTAGCCTATGTCCTTCTACGGAACGTAACCTACCGCTGAACCAAATTTCATCAAAATTGTTAGAATAGATGGGACTTGAAATCGTAGCAGTTATACAGATACACTTACGCATCCATATTAATATATTAACTATCGGCGCGGAATCATCTAGTTTATAATATTAGTATGGATACTACTTTTTTTGCTTCGATAGCATGGGTGCCATAATCAGTGAACGATAATAAACATACATAGATACACGTCCAACTCTCTTGACGTTCTCTTCAGACTGAGTTAGGGC
Source organism: Erebia palarica (assembly GCA_964035005.1). Lineage (NCBI taxonomy): Eukaryota > Metazoa > Arthropoda > Insecta > Lepidoptera > Nymphalidae > Erebia > Erebia palarica. The sequence goes on from OZ035989.1 coordinate 20,667,375, forward strand.
CCGGTGGTAAGTGCAGTGTAATAGCGACGCCAAAACTAACGCCCACGCCAAACCTTTCCACAGGGCCCGGGGTAAAGTGCGGTGTAATAGTCCTATTATAGATATATACTTATTGTTTCTGGTTAGATGTTCATAGATAAGGTTTGGATATTATTATAATCCTAAGATAATATTAATTTGGAATGTCGTCTTAACTTTGATGAATCGCTCAGGTATTCTCTCAAAGGATAGGTGAATACGACGAGCGACAAAGTGGGAATTGGGTAATTAGTTTAGATTTGAAATTAATGTGTATAATAGGGCTACGCATAGTTTGATTACCAGACATAATATTAATATTTGAGTTCATATTATATTGCAATAGCTGATGCCTGCGACTTCGTCCGCGTGGAATATTTTTTTTTAATTCCCGTGTGAACTTTTTGATTTTCTGGAATAAAAAGTACACCATGTCTTCAACTATTTAGAGCTGCAATTTATTTACAGGTCTTTGCGGTGTAATTCTTCTGTACTTGAAAGGTACAATTAAGTATTCTGTGCTAATAGTTGCCGCCGATCCACATACCTACCCACCCATTATCGCGTTAGAAAATTCGATGAACATGCTACGACCGCAGTAGCATGTTTATTGTTATATATACAAAGTACCTATGCTTATTTGTTTTCATGTAATGGCGAAATTGACATCTAATAATCCGTTTCATCGTTTTTTCATTCATATTTGTTGGAATAAATCCTAGTTTCTTTTTTTATATCCACGACAAGTTAGCCCTTGACTGCGATCTCACCTGATGGTAAATAATGGTGCAGACAAGACGGTAACTCGCTAACTTGTTAGGGGCATGGTAGTTACATTTAGCCCATACCCCTGATCGGTTTCTACTCTGCATCGTACTGGATCGACCTACTACGCTAGGGCGTAGTGTTTAGCGATATGTCTTAATGTGTGGAGGTCCCGGGTTCGATCCCTGGCAGGGTCAATTTGGAAATTTATAATTTCTGAATTTTACCTAATCTGGTCGTCAAATTCATGTATTTCTCGCCTTATTGAACAAAAGATACTCAATTCTTCATACTTGATATAGAAAGCTCTAACTTTGCTTCGCTTAAAAGATCTGCCATCGGTTCTCCTCTAGACATACTGTTGATTTATTTATTTATTTTATTTTATTTATTGTATTTCGGTATACCAACGGCGAGTACACAAAGCTTAAATTAAAAATAGTACATAAGGTCTATAACCGTGTGGCACGCCACTTATAGGTATACACAGCTATTGAAAAATAACATATTATAGAAAAGAAACAACCGATCTCAAGTACTTAACTAATTACATGATAAAAATAATATAAAACCAAAGGAACAATGTACCTACTATTACTACTACGACAAATAAATTAATCTATAAAATAAATAAACTCAAAACTAACAGACTAAAATAACGAACTAAGACTGGCCGACTTGTCCCTCAAAGCAGAGATCGCTGACGCTATAACTTTTTTAAAAGTAATTGGAGCCTGACAAAAAATATCGACGTCATCATGTACACCGGCAAGCTCGTTGTAAACATGAATGAGACGGTTTATTGCAGCATTTCTACCCAAGTTTGTATTGCTTAATTTAACACGAAATGTTTTTCTACAAGCTGATCTTCTAGACTTCTTAGGAGGAGTGAAGGTTAGAGCTTGTAGTAGGTCAGAAGCGATTTATGGTACCTATATAGTTCTTCTTGAATTTATTGCTTTTTTATTAACTCTTATTAATTTATCTTGGTTTAGTGAGTGATACCATTTAGGAAAATATACTTTCGCATTAGAATAAACTAAGAATTTAAATACCCCCAAACTAGAAAAGAGATCTATAAACGGTTGAATAGATTTTTTGGATTATTAGTAAGAACATCCTCGATAAGTTAAACTAAATCAAAACCGGATTATTATTATCGGATTACTGAGCAATCTCTACCAGGCAACCTTTGGTGAGAGGATCGAATAAGATGTGTAGGGTAGTGTGGCACAATAGAATACACGTTATTATTAAGTAAGTAAGTACAAAATATAAAACATAATAAACGTATTGTATATATACATTACATTTAAATAAAATACATAAATATAACAATAAAAATATTATGCATAAACATACACAAATTACACATTTAAATATAAAAATTAAATACGCATAATAACGAATTAAGATAAAAGTATGATTTATTTATTATGGCATGACTTGGTTAAGGAAATATTCTTTGAGACTATTTTTAAAAATAGGTAAGGATTTGGAGTCTCTAATATTTTTGGGTAGAGAATTCCATAACTGCACAGCATACACCGTGTACGATTTGCTGTAAAATTTTGTACGATGACTAGGAGTTTTGAGTTTATTATCCATGGTAGAACGCAGCTGCATATGACGATCAACAGCACCGAGAAAGTTGAAACGTTCTTTAAGATAGCTGGGAGTAAAAACTAACCGCACCATACACTCCACAGTGTAACCCAACCGAACGGGTAAATAGAACGCTCAAAACAATAATAGCAACATTCATCGAGAAAAACCATAAAAAATGGGACGAGTACCTAAGCGAATTCAACTTCGCACTAAACACGTCCGTCCAAGAATCCACGAAACACTCCCCAGCATTCTTACTATTCGGCAGGGAACTAAGAAACGTCCACGACGAAAACCAATTCCCCACACCGGCATTAAAAGAAAAACAAAAACTGAAAGAAATATATGAAATAGTCAAAAACCAACAAAATCAAGCTTCAAACCTACAAAAAAAGTGTTTTGATAGGGCAAGACGTAACTGGACACCGAGAATTAACGATGACGTATTAAAAAGAGAGTACCCATTATCCAACGCCAGTAAACAATTTTGCGCAAAATTAGCACCTAAATTCTCAGGCCCATATACCATAATGGAAAAAAAGTCGCCCGTAATATTCCTGCTGAAAGCAAAAAAGGGAGGCAAGATATGCACTGCGCACATTAAAGATATAAAAAGATTCAATACGTAAACGAGCTTTCATTTTATTGCATTATTCGGGACTGAAAAAAAAAAAGAAAAACAAAGAAAAAAAAACTAAAAAGGGGTTAACTTGAGTGAAAAATGGGGAATGGGGGTTTTTACATTTCTGTAAGCCTATTGATACGGTGATTTTTACAGGTAAAAATCTTCTCTCGTGGGAGGAGGATATGACGCAGCTCAGCACGGCGATGACTCACGCGCGAACAATGGATAATCCAGAACATTCGAAATCGCGCCATCGTGCCGTGTGCAAAACCCCGCCGCCGCGCACCTCTCCCGCCACTGCCTATATAAGGCATCCGGCCTGCGTTCACACACAGTTCGCCAGCGACCGCTGTCACAGCACGTCGGCTTGGGGGTACCGGGCAGATGAGTGGCAGTGGTAACTGGTGAACGCAGGCGAGATCGGTCGCTTCGGCCACGGACGACCAATCTTTCCGTCTCCCCTTCCCATTCGCCCCCTCTCGTCGCGGACGCCCTCTGTGTCCGCGTACCGCGTGCGTCAGCCGGTGACGCCCCGCGCCCCGCAGGTCCCCTCAGGACCTCGGACCGTGTAGTTAAGGTATAGGAAGATCACTTAGACTTAAGTACTTTCTGTAAAACCGTGAATAAAGGTTTGTTATGTGTGTGTTTCTATAAATCGCGTTTAATTTGTGAGGGCCTCCCTACCTAGACACACGGAGCTACGCGGCCAGCCATATCCTGGACCCTTAGCTCCGTTACAATATTAAGGCCATACGACTTACTCCAAGAGCTTATTTTACTTAAATCTGAATTAATTTTACTTATTCCAGCAGTAATTTGATCTACAGGTACAGAAGTATATATTTGCAGATCATCGGCGTAAAGGTGGAAGGAAGAGGAGAGGAAATTGGAAATTGTATTAATGAAAATAGCGAAGAGTAAAGGTGACAGGACACCCCCTTGAGGGACACCAGCCTGAACATAAGAAAAGGAAGAGGACTCATTACCAACTCGGACACATTGCCTACGATTCCATATGTATGAATGAAACCAGCTGACTACTTCCTGCGATATATTATTAGACTTCAGAATGGCTAACATTAAATCAAAGTCAATGGTGTTGAAGGCATTACTGAAGTCCAACAGAACAATAATTGTAACGAGCTGGTTATCAAGCCCATATCGAATGTCGTCGCAGATCTTTGTGAGCGCAGTGACAGTGCTATGTCCTGGTCGAAAACCTGACTGAAGAGGATTAAGGAGGTTAATATAAGATAGGTAGATGCGAAGTTGGGAGGACACTATTCGTTCAGCGACTTTGGATAAAAAGGGTAATATGGAAATAGGACGAAAGTGAGAAGAAGACGAAGGATTAGCAGTTTTAGGGACGGGTATAACAAATGCTGAGCGCCATACATTGGGAAAGATACTAGTTGACAAGGAGTAATTAAAAATATGACAAAGAATTTGGGTCACTTTTTCTAAAGCCAATAGCACCATTTTTCGGCTTATGCCATCAGATTGAGCAAATGCCTAATTAATGTCAATAGATATTGCTTACTCCAAGTTTACCCGGTTATAGCTTATTTCCCGCACCGAATGAGCTAATTTGCTACAGATTAGCGCTACTAGTCGCAGGTAATAAATATGTTTCCCCGTGATTTATTCGGCACCCGGGCGAGTTTCGCCGCAGATATTATCTACGGGGATGTTAATCACAATTATTTATTGGTATTGCCTGAAAACCAATCGCATTTGTGTTCAGTATTTCAGATTGATCAGTTATCGCTCCACCACCACCACCACCACTACAGCCTATTAACGTCCCACTGCTGGGCACAGGCCTTTACTCTCATAGGAGAGAGGAAATTAGAGCTTAGACCCACCACGCTGCTAAAATACGGGTTGGCGAGATTTATCGACTATTATCATGTTAGTGATAATAACCGGGACCGACGGCTTAATGTGGCACGGGGGTGAAACACCGCCAACTTCAAACTCCGGGCTAACACTGAGAATTTCTTAATTGAAAAACTAAATACTTAACAATTTTTATGCCCGACCGGGAATTGAACCCAGGTCCTCGTGATCCGCAGTCGACTACGCCAACCGCTAGACCAACGAGGCAGAGGTAGTTATCGCTCACTATATTATAATGCCCGCGACTTCGATCGCATGCATTGAGGTTATTGGTTCCCGTAGGACTCTTAAGTTTCCGACCTCTCTCAAGTTTTGACGACCTTCGTGGCGCAGTGTTGAGCGCTGTTGACTGTCTTAACGTGCGGAGGTCCGGTGTTCGATCCCCGGCATGGTCAATTTGGGAATTTATCATTTGTGAATTTTCCCTGGTCTTGCCTATATATTAGGTACTTTTTAAAAGCGAATGTAGTTAATGTGTAGCTGATTACGACTAGCTATACTGAGCTAGAGCATGCTTTCTGGAATAAGAGTTTCTATACCTTCTGAATCCATACAAATATTATAAATACGAAAGTGTGTCTGTCTGCTATGCTTTCACTGCCCATTTGTTTCAGCGATTTTGATGAAATTCGATACAAGGATAGGTTGAAGGACATAGCTGACTAGTTTTTATCCTAGAATCAAAAAACATTTATCCACGCGGACGTAAGCGCGGAAATCATCTAGTTAAAAAATTCCACGTGAACCAAGTTGTAGATTGAGGTTGAATTTCATTAAAATCGTTTTAGCCATTTAGGAGCACACATACCTACATAATGACGTAAACATGACGCGGCCACGTTAGCCAATCACGTGCCGCCACCTGAATCACGATAACGAAGTTCTTTCGGATTTATACTCTAAATAGAAATTTCAACCTACAACAGTTGGCCCAGCTGGGATCCCCGAGCATGACACCGGCTCGGAGGAAGATCTTCCTGTTGCATCGGTCGAGCATACCATCTGCTCCCGATAATCCCTTGCTCATTCAATCATTAGGTATTAGTTCAGTGCTCTAGCCATGCGTAGGTTCAAGAGTCAAAGGGGCTCTTCAGTCGACATGGCGTCCAGTTATAGTCCTTTAAGATGGACCCCACTATAACAACATTTAATATTAATTCCTTGCTCATTCAGGCTTTAGTTGAGGACTAGTCATGCACAGTTCAAGTATCAAAGGCAATGAAGAGCTCTTTAGTCGACGTGCCGTTCAGTTAGAGAGTCCTTTAAGACAGACCACACCATTACAACATAAAATATGTCACGAGTGGTCGTGCATGTATTGTCTCACTTTTGTTACATGCAATTTTTGTTTTCATAGGTACAAGATATTTAGAATGGTACGGTGGCCATGATTAGATCATTGTAGCCAAAATCTAAAGTTTAAGTAGTGGCTTGCGTACTTCTGTTTGCTTTGTAGTATTACGTTTATAATAGGAAGAATAAATCTGGAAGTAGAATAAACCTTTTACTTCCAACATACTAAATACCAGAGAAATGCTCATAAAATATATTTTATTGTATAGTTCGGTATTAATCATACGTTAATAACAGATACCTATGATACGCGAAAGTTTCATGAGAGGGAGTGGAAATAAGCTGTTGCAAAAGATTAAGGCTTGCTTGAGACGTAGTTGCCGCTCCCTTTGTGTCTGTGATACGTCTGAAAAGACCCTTACATTTGACATTTTACATTTGTAAGTGACGATTATTAAACGGTATACATTTATAAAGTAAAATTTGTAGGTCCTCTTTCGTTACAGGTGGCAGTAAAAATCATTAGTGGGGTACTTATTCTGTGAAAATTAAGAGATTGTTCACGTTGAGCGGTGGACGCGGTAGCGAGTGACGACCAAAAAGGAAATGTGTTGTTTCAAGTTGAAATTTCAGCAGTGAAAATTATCACATTGTCGCGAGATAGCGTTTTCATAGGAAATTTGCAATTATTTAATTTGAAATCGCTCTATCTATTACTTTTTTAAGACTGTATTGCTGATTTATTACAGCTAACTGCCTCGTTGGTCAAGTCGTCAGCATGTACGACTGCGGCCGACGAGGTCCTGGGTTCGAGTCCCGGGTCGGGCCATAATTAAGTATTGGGTTTTTCTGACTAGTAATTCTCAGCATACTAGCACGGAGTTAGGTAAGTTCGTGGTGGTTTAACACTCGGAGAACATGTTAAGCCGTCGGTCCCGGTTATTATTACTAACATGTTAATAGTCGTTAAAGCCCGCCAACCCACATTGGAGCAGCGTGGTGGCTCTAATTCCCTCTCTCCTATGAGATTGAAGGCCTGTGCCCAGCAGTGGGACCTTAATGGGCTGTAGTGGTGGATACTACTTAAGTTCATAATATTAAAACAAAACTGCGAATTTACCGATAAGTGAATCCAAAAATAACGAGCGAAGAACTCCGTGGTGGCTTATAAAATCAATGGCTACCTTGTATTTGAATAAATAGTTAGTAAACTAAAAATAAAAAATAGGGATTTGACCTTCAATACCGAGTTTATTTATATTTACAAGGAAAGATTATTCTTTGTGCTATGTATGGGATACAGACATCAGAGTCCTGCCACGGTAAACAAAACCTTTAGGGTCAAAACAAACTTATAGTATAGACCAACTTAGAGGCTGTAAGCGATTTTGGTTTAATTTAGTTAATATGCAGTTTAAATAGTTACAGCTTAAATTCCTAACCAACTCTGTTTATAAAATTGGTATTTACAAAAATTTATGTAATTTCTTGTTTTAATTTTTTCTTATTCAATTTATTTGGTTATGCATCCCTCAACAAAAATTTGAAAGTTGAAGCTAAAAAAATACACCGCTGCTCCATCTTATCTGAATTACAGCATGCCTCATCACTATAATTTTAACTATTTATTATTTATGAAGCCATCCAAATAATTTACGCATAAGATTATGAGTTTTAAGAGGTGCGACAGATACCAGATAGGACAAAATGTTTGTACTTTGCGTCACCGCGTCGGGGAATGAGGTTCTATACAAACAATCACAACAGCATACTTACATTCAAGCTTAAATATAGTGATTTTAGAAGATTTATTGAATATCTAAAATCATTTATTAGTTAATTGGTAGGAAAATTTTCAAAATAATATTGTTACTTTTTTAACTTGGACCATACACTATCAGTTTGGACAGACAGTTGTAGTCAGCGCAACTTGGTTCTTTTGCAAACACAAACACAAGCACTTGTATAAAACTTGGTAAAACATACCCACATACTTACATTTTCCTTGTTTATTTTACCCTTTACCAAAAAAGATACAACCACGCCATTCAGCAACGGACCTTTTTTTAACTTTGTTAAGTTAAAAATATAGAGATGTTTTTTAGTTTAGGTACTTGCGCTGAGTCATGCTTACGAGTGATTATGACATAATAAACGACTTTTTAACCACTACAAGTTAGCCCTTGACTGCGATCTCACCTGATGGTAAGTGATGATGCAGTCTAAGATGGTAGCGGGCTAACCTCTTGGCAGTTATAATAAACCCATACCCCTAATCGGTCGGTAAATCGCTTAGGGGCACGACTTTGCCGGTAGAGTGGAAACACGGCCGAAGCCTCCCACCAGGCCAGACCAGGGAAAATTCAGAAATTATATATCCCTCCGCATGTTAAGACAACCGCAGCGCTTAACACTGCACTAGTGCACCAGGGAGGTCTTTTTTTTTATCCACTACATGTTAGCCTTTGACTGCAATCTCAACTGATGGTAAGTGATGATGCAGGAAGATGGTAGCGGACTAACCTGTTAGGGGCATGGCAGTTATATTAAACCCATACCCCTATTCGGTTTCTACACGGCGTCGTACCGGAACGCTAAATCGCTTGGCGGCACGTCTTTGCCGGTAGGGTGGTAACTAGCCACAGGCGAAGCCTCTCACCAGGCCTGACCAGGCAAAATTCAGAAATTATAAATTCCCAAATTGACCCTACCGGGGTTGAACCCGGGACCTCCGCACGTTAAACAACAGCGCTACACACTGCGCCATGGAGGTCGTCGAAAGTCGTCGTCGGTCATGTATTATCAACTTATTGTTTATATTCAGGATTAAAAAGTAAGTACATATTCACTTTCTATTTAATGTATTACTATACCTACTCACGACATTATAAATTAAATTATTTCTACTCCACATTATCCCATGAAACAAAATATAATCTACCTATATTAATTTTGGGTATACAAACAGCTTAGAAATAATCATAGACTTAGAATATTTACGTACGTCTGTGGGAATATTGCCTGGCACCTGAAGCCAACTCGAACCATTATTCTTTACTTGCTTTGTTTTCTATTAAGGTGTAGTTTGATGAGAACAAACGGCAGCCTGACAACGACTTTATTTCACCCGGTGAAAAATATTTCGATAGAGATATACTTAGTCTAGATTCAAAATTCAAATAAACTTTTACAAGTTCAAATAAGGTTTTCATCGAGTAAATCTACCACTGATTTGGAATAAAATTCCTACCGAGAAGAACCAGCATGAAACTCGATCTAGATAAGATAGATGCTAAGATCAAGATAGATCCTTCCTTCCGCGGGTAGGCGCAAAATAAGGTGCACGCGTTTTTAGAGCTCTGATAGTATTTTATCTTATTTTAATTATAAATATTGCCTTAATGCACATGAATTAGTGTTTTTCATACCTGCTAGCATCAGTTCCGTACTTGTACTCCTTTCTGAGGAAGCTTAATTGTATAATCCATTACACCAAACCAATTCACCAAAGCACTATACACAATGGAGGACATACAGAAATCTATCCAAACTTTAAGTGATCACTTCAATGCTCAGATGGCAGATTTCCAAAGGAGCCTGCAGGGAGCCATACCAGCGGCAAGTCCCACCTCCAACATTGCTGGCCAATTTAACGCATTCCGGGAATTTGTATTAGCTGCTCTAGAAGGCCTCCAACAGCAAGTCAGTCTTCTGGCGAAACAAGTGGATCAACAGGAGATGCGTAGCAGGCGTAAGATGTTGCTGGTGCATGGCATGGCTGAGGATGGTGATAAAGATCTGACAGTCGCAGTCAGTGCAACCTTGTCTAACCATCTTAAGCTACCTGATTTGAATAAAAACAGCATCAGCCGCTGCCAGCGCCTGGGTCAGGTCAAGGGTGATAAACCTCGGGCTGTACTTATCAAGTTCCGGGACTTGCAGACAAAGAATCAGGTCTGGTTCGCCAAAACAGCACTTAAGAATACTGGCTTAACACTGTCAGAGTTTTTGACCAAAGATAGGCATGATGCCTTCATGGCGGCGAGGCAGAGGTTTGGTGTGTCGAGGTGCTGGACGAGGGAGGGTGTCATTTTCATCATTGGACAGAATGGGAAACGCCACAGGGTCACTTCTACGGTAGAGGTTAACTCCATACAGACAGAGGGTAATTCACAGGTGCCATCTCCCTCAGCGGCCGCCTCTAGCATCAGGATCACTCCCCAAGCATCTAAAGCTGCTAAACCCCCGGTGAATGAGCTTGGCTCCGGAAGGTCGAAAAGAAACATTAGGAAGTAAACTTGAGTACAATTTCGTTTACTTTGCTTTAGTTAACTCTAGTGTTAAATCATTTATACTTGTAGTTTAGTGCTATTTATCTGCTTATACGTAGTTACACTTTCGCTTACTGCAATAACAACCTTACAATTTACGCTTTTTATTCTCGATTCTAAAAGGTATTTCAAAAACTCAAATCAAAACAATAACATGTCATTGTCAATTCAATATTTAAATGTCAACTTCACACTTGACAGTCTCATAGACATTAGCGAAGTAAATCTGACGTCTGTGCTTTGTGGTATTTGGGCAAAAGTATCATCTCATTCTTGCATTCAAAATACGTTCCATTTCATGCTGGGATCTAACTATGTGTATTTGTAAATTATTGTATTATCATTTTGAAACTATCTATTTGTTGGTTTACCTGTATATACGCTTAACATTTAGATCACTAAGATATTGTAGCAATTTAGGTGTATTGTAGCAATGTAGCAATTAGCAATCTCCTACTTATAGCTGGCAGGTGAAAGAGCCAGCGTTAAGGCTAAGAAGCTAGCACAAACTTTTTTTTTTGTTTTCTTTTTCCATATATATAATTAATAATATTATAAGCTATTATATTATTTGTTTAAATATATTAATTTTTATTTATTAGTATATACTATGAGTAATATGAATATGAACGACTATAATTCTAGTGATACTGAGAGTGAAATCCACTTTTTTTCTGCTGACTCCTCTTCTGATGACAGTTTCCACAGTCTTACGTTACCGCTGAGTTCCCACCTAGATTCCACTTTTTCAGTTTTTCCTAAAAACTTTAACGTAATCCATATCAACGCTCAGAGCATCCCTTCTCATTTTCCCGACTTTCTTGCTTCCTTCGACAATGATAACATTCACGCTATATTAGTATCCGAAACTTTCCTCAAACCTTGCCTCCCCTCCATTTCCTACAGTTTACCAAATTTTCATCTAATCCGAAATGATCGTACGGGCAAGGGTGGCGGTGGTGTAGCAATCTACCTTCGTAAACACATTCCGTTTTCAATATTGAATATGTCACCATCACAATACTCTGAGTCTTCTGAGCACATACTTATCGAGGTACTCTTTGGGCGTTTGAAGGTACTCCTCGGTGTCTTTTATAGTCCTTCTCTTCATATTGATTACTTTCAAGCGTTCGAAGGTCTACTTGAGGGGTATGTTGCTACTGTGGACCATACGATCATCATGGGGGACTTTAATACCTGCCTGTTGAAAAACGACTCTCGGGCAAAGCGCCTTAACAATATCGTCGATAGCTGCAATCTCCACATCCTTCCTACCAAAGCCACTCATTTCTTCCCTAACTGCATACCTTCTCAACTAGATTTAATGATAACTTCGTCTCCTGATCAAGTAAGTAGTTATGGTCAATTCCCTGCGGAAGCCTTCTCCTATCATGACCTTATATACCTCTCTTATAAGATTCGCCCACCCAAATTAAAGCCGACGATTGTTATGCGACGCTGCTTTAAACATTTTGACAACACTTCCTTCATGAGTGACCTTAATTTAATAGATTGGGATGCTGTGTTAGGTGCTCCAAACATAAATGATAAAATGGAAATTTTTAATTCGCTGCTAACTGAATTATACGACAAACATGCTCCTCTTCGCCCTGTAAAGTTAAAGCACCTGCCAGCTCCTTGGTTAACTAAAGACATTAGAGTCCTAATGGCGAAGCGTAATACAGCGAAATCTAAATATAAAAGAAAGCCGACAGATGAAAATTTAACTAAATACAAACTATTACGCAATCGCTGCAATAAAGCATGCAGAGATGCTCAGCGCAAGTTCATACATTCCAAAATCGAAAACAGTGACCTTGCTGGGACCTGGAGATTTCTGGAATCCCTTGGCATTGGACGGAAACGAATGGATGCTGACCTTAACCTTGACCTCGAGGCCCTTAATAAGCATTTTGCAAATATTCCCCCAATTGATAACGGCGTCAAGGTAAAAACTTTAAGTCACCTCAGTTCCTTGCCAACTTCCAATTTCCCTGCTTTTCACTTTGTTCCTGTTTCTATTGCGGAAGTTAAAAAGCATATTCTAGGCATAAAGTCTGGTACAGCTGGCTGCGACGGCATTAATCGGAAAATGTTACTTCTCCTCCTCGATAGTGTTGCGCCTGTACTCTGCCACATCTTTAACTTCTCCCTCTCCTCCAATGAATTTCCATGTACCTGGAAATACGCACACGTGATTCCTATCCCAAAAACAAAGAACCCTTCATCTTTCTCTCACTACAGACCGATCTCTATTCTTCCCTTCCTTTCTAAAGTCTTGGAGCGCTTAGTCCATAGTCAACTTCAAACGTTTCTGGCAAAATATAATATCATTAGCTCTAACCAGTCAGGCTTTAGGGCTGGCCACAGTACAGTCACAGCCCTTGTTAAGGTCTGTGACGATATTAGGTGCAATATGGACAACCAATTGATAAGTATTATTGTTCTTCTTGATTTTAGCAACGCATTTAACACTGTCGACTTTGACCTGCTCCTTGGCGTCCTTAGATCTATTAGTATCTCCTCTGAAGTCATTTCCTGGTTTAACAGTTACCTACGTGGTCGTCAGCAGCTCGTCAAAACTGGTAATCGTATGTCCTCCTACAGTCCAATCACTGCAGGCGTGCCACAAGGTGGTGTCCTATCCCCCCTCCTTTTCGCTATTTATATTAATACTGTTACTGATCTTCTTTCATGTTCCTATCACCTTTTCGCTGATGATCTCCAAATTTATACTGCTGCTCCTTTTCACCAAATCAACTCAGCTATCGAGCGCCTAAACCGTGATCTGGACCGCATAAACTCCTGGAGCGAATCTTATGGGTTGCATGTGAATCCGAAAAAGACCCAAGTAACTTTGGTAGGTGGGACAAAGCAACTCAATAGGATCGTACTAGAAGAATTACCCCCAATCCGGCTCGGCACAGCAATTTTAGACCTCAGCCCCCGTGTTAAAAACCTTGGCATATACATTGACAGTTCCTTTTCCTGGGTTCCTCAAATGGCTGAGGTAAGCCGGAAAGTTTTTGCGTCAGTTGGCTGTCTGAGACGCTGGAAATATTTTCTTCCCATCAAAACTAAAATCTCTTTGGCCCATTCCATTCTCTTTCCAATCTTAGATTATGCTGACTCCTCCTATCCCGACTTAACTGAGGAACAACTCAATAAGCTCGAGCGTCTCCAGAATCTGTTCATTAGATTTATCTTCGGGCTTCGTAAGTATGACCATGTGTCAGAATTCCGAGCCCGCTTGAAGTGGCTACCTATCAGACTCCGCCGTAATCTACACCTGCTCTCTCTTCTCTACTCCATCCTTTACAATCCACAAACTCCTTCGTACTTAAAGCAGTGCTTTTCCTACCTTGGCTCGAACATTGAGCGCCAACACCTGCGGTCGTGCAAGGACAACCGCTTGCACATCCCCGCCCATCACACGCGGTACTATGACAACTCCTTTACGTGCAAATCTGCAATACTGTGGAATAGTCTGCCTTCTGAAATCCGCCATTCCAAGTCGCTCTCAATTTTCAAAAGTCGTTTGTATAATCATTATTTATCTCTTTGTAATTATTAGTGTTTACTTTATTCTATAATGGAGAATTTATTAATGATATATATTTATTTCTATAGGTATATATTTATATATGTAGTTGTGTAGTAGTAGTATATATTTACATCTATTTATTGGTCTAAAATGTATGTACTGTATTATGTATGTATGCATTTCTTATCTAATTATTATTATTTTTTTTCTTTTTTTTTTAATACAGCACCATCCCGCGCTGCCGTTTATTTATCCTTTCACCAAAGGTTGTCTGTAAGAGATTGCTTTAGCAATAAGACCGCCTTTGCACATTTCTAGTTTTACTAGTAATTAATGCTTTAAAACTGTATTCTGTATATTTTGTATGTGCAATAAAGATGTCTAAATAAATAAATAAAAATAGATGATTTTCTTCCACCTCCCGTTATTCCAGGTCTTTTCTCACGTACTTGCAAATTATATAATATGGGGATCTTTAAAGCGCGGATAAACAAATATTTCAAAAGCCAGCATTGGCGGATCCTCTGGTGCTGCAAATTTTCATGGGCGGTGGTAATCACTTACCATTAAGTGACCCGCCTGCTCGTTTGTTCGCTATATATATGTATATATATATATTTAAAAAAAAATATATATATATATATATTTAAAAAACAATGTCTAGATAAGTAGCGGCAAAATGGAAAAAATAAAGATATATTTATCTATAGAAATATAGATAAATATATCTATATTTTTGCCATTTTGGCTTTGCACGTCGACAGTTTTAATTATAGGAATATTATATGATTATTTATTTTTTACTAACGAATGCCCGCGACTTCGTCGGCGTGGTTTGAGGTTTTTGGTTCCCGCGGGAACTCTTTAATTTTCCGGGATAAAGTAGCCTATGTGCTATTCCAGACTATAATCTATCTCTGTGCCAAATTTAAGCCAGATCCGTTCAGCCGTTGGGGCATGATTGAGTAACAAACATCCATACATCCATCCAAACTTTCGCATTTATAATATTAGTATAGATTAGTAAGATGAGCAGCATTATCTTAAAAACTACCTTGTACTGACCCGATTTTAGTAAAACGCCGGCAAAATCAACTCCGTTGTCATACTAATACTAATATTATAAATACGAAAGTGTATTTGTATATTAGTTTTTGGTACTTTGTCCATAAATCACGCCACAAAAGAGCAACGAGTAAACGTGATTTCGTGCAAGGGTAAATTATTGAGGACCTGGAGAGTGACACAGGTTATGTTTTTCCCGGAGTTTAAGCTCATTGGTTTGAGTGTTGAATAAAATCAAGGTGGTAGCAAATACACCTATTGTACTTTAACTATCTCGTATCCCTACACAATGAATCATTATTATCTCGTACCCTCTATAGTAGGAAATGAAAGTCGAATAAATGTTGGAACTGTTTAGTTTATGATAATTTTTTAAAAATCTAAGTCGTGTCGTCAGCCACCCTGATTTTTCATCGTCTGCCATGGAATTGTTCCTTAAAAATAGAAGGAATGAAAAAAATTCTTTTAGACATCTGCAAATAAGGAAATTATTGTACCGTTGAGAATGCCCAGCATTCGAGCCTTTGTTTTAACGACGGCCTTTGTTTTATCCTTTTTAC
Source organism: Erebia palarica (assembly GCA_964035005.1). Classification (NCBI taxonomy): domain Eukaryota; kingdom Metazoa; phylum Arthropoda; class Insecta; order Lepidoptera; family Nymphalidae; genus Erebia; species Erebia palarica. The sequence goes on from OZ035989.1 coordinate 20,683,083, forward strand.
CTTTTAATTGAAAACTCAAATAGGTTAGCTATTGCTATTATGGTTGGCGTATACGAGAATTCAATTTTGAAGTTTAATAAAACTGGACGCTTTAGAGTGCTTACCTAGTTCGGATAGCGTATCATCAAATGAATATTGGGATGGCTGTGCAATTTTTAACCTAAGCCGGTATTTCAATGGCTGACCAAGAAACATCCTCTTGACTATCTTATATAGTTAAAATATGTTGCTGTTGTTTACGAAATGGGATATAGTACCTGTGTGCATCGGTCTTATAATAAGTGGAAGGTCCGGAGTTCGATCTCCGGCGGGTCAACTTGAGAATTACTAATTTCTGAACTTTTTTCTGGTCTGGTCTAGTTTTTAGTAAATTTAGGTATTTTTAATATCCAAACTATTTTACAGAATAAAAAGTAGGTATATCTATTTCAGTCGCCGTGATCTCTATGTACATCAATATATTTAGATCAAAAGGATGGGTCATGAAAAGAAAACAGGCAGGCACACATTCACACTTATAGTATTATTAGTATGAATTAGACTCGAAATTTGACAAATTGATTTAGTAAACCATTAACAAATAGAGCGGGGGTTATACAAATGACGAAAATGATCATTACCTAATACACACTGTGAACAAATACAATGGGGCTATATAAGTTATTGCTAACTGGATAGCTAATACATTAAATACACTATTATGTAGCTCCGTGCACAACAGGTTGGTTTTCATTGTTACCTTATTATTGACCAAATAATCCTAATAATGGTATATTATGGTGATGCTTCATTTCGAGTTGAAATGAAATTGTAAAAGCCGTCCAGATCTTGCTTGCTCAAGTTAAACTTTTCTGTCATTGCAGAATTGAGGACCGAGTGAAGTATAGAAGCATTATGCGAGGCACGGTATCCATACTAATATTATAAATGCGAAAGTGTGTCTGTCTGTCCGTCTATCTGTCTGTCTGTCTTTATGTCTGTCTGTTTGATACACTTTCAAGGCCCATCTGTTCAACCGATTTTAATGAAATTTGTTAGTTAGATAGTTAGTATCCCGCGAAAGAACATAGGTAAATAAAGCTTTTTATCCCGGAAAATTAGGGAGTTCCGGCGGAATCGAAAAAACTTAATCCACGCGGACGAAGTCGTGGGCATCATCTAGTTTATAAATGCGAAAGTCTATCCGCCTGACTGAATGTCTGCGACGCTGTCGGGGAAAGGACATAAGCTACTTTACTGTTTTACAAAGTATCCCGGAAAATGCAAGAATTCTCGCGGGAATTAAAAAAAACTGAAACCACGCGGACGATTTCGCGGGCATCATGTGCTAAATATATACACTGGAATAATCATCATTGCCCAACGGGCTGCAAAGCTTGAGAAGCAATCAATGGTCAGGGCAAATATTTTGGGAAACAAACATACGTGATGGAGTCCCTTATGGTACTGTAATGGCGATTTCACTTCGGAAAGCGTAGCTTTGGTAGACTCCCACTCGGTAAACGAACTACATGCGAACTGTAGGGTGTCGCAGCCTGAGGGGATACTCAACGTTCAATATGTGTACCTAATTTTGAATAAACATACTTTGTCGCTGCATCAACACCGCAGCGTGTAACACAATACAAGAGACTACCCGTGGAAAGAATAACAACGGTTAACGACGACAAGTGGATTTATATTCTTCACTACTAGCGTTAACTGCGACTTCGTACATACATACTGAAATGCCAAATTTTCAAGGCTGTTTTCACCCTATAAAATACCTTAAAACTCCTAATTTCTGAAAATCTTTATTTAGTAGGTACGGGTCTGCGTTAGAGAATAATTCTTGCGTACCTATACAAAATCTTCAGATTCTAAACCCAGCATTTTAAGCTGGACATTGACCACAGCTAGTCTGATATTTAATTTTCGAAAATGTAGTTTTCTAGAAAGCCTTGAAAGAGGATTTCAAAATATTGTTGAAATTTTCAACAGCTCTAAGTTTCAAATACCGTTCTTACTTACCTTCATAAAATACTTACTTTAACTTCAGAGTAAGTACAAAACTTAAGTGATTTATTATACGTTTTACTTAGAGACCTAAAAGTTTAGAGCAATGGTTGAGAATTTCATGTGAGGATTGGGAAGTTGTTTAATCTCTGGAGAGACCGTCGTCCGCCCACCTTGCTATGAATTTATTCTAGCCATTTTCAAAGAGACAATATCCAACAACTCAAGTGTACCCAGATTGTTCCGAAAGTTTTTGTCCAGTGATTTTAAATAAGTGATTAGGAGTTTAACAAAAAGAAAGGTTATTTAAATGTGGAATCCGATGGAAAAATCATGACTGGTCATCCAAAATTATGTATTTTTAAATATTTTTTTTTACCTATGTGCATAGACCGGCGAGGCATTATTTATCACCTAAACAACGCATACGCTCACACGGACAGTGGACTATAAGAATGATTGACTTTTTATTTATTTTAAAATTATCATTGTACAAAATATTGTCTTTAAACTAAGAGAAAAAAAGTGTACAAAGGTAGTGTTTCAGTCCCTACAGCCCAAATTTCGATAAGTAATTGTTTTTAGTTGTTACTTGCAACTTTTATAACAGCCCATGTATTTCTTGTGAGAGTGATTTGGAGGATTTGTGTGGTGTGGTGTTGTACCTGTGCAAATTGCTGGGTGGTGGGTGTCGCATGCTGAGGGTGAAAGACACGCACTATACCACACAGATTTGTCTACTGGAGCGGATTATAGCGAATTAAACTTCTAGTTCATTCACTTTGATGTAAATGTTTTTTATAGGCATTTATTTAGGTTTGCGTGGTAAGTTGCCTGAAATATAATACATCATATTAGATCTAGTGAAACCTTTGCATATGGTGTTGTAATATTATCATTATTATTATTTCTGAAGTATTATAAATGATGTTACAATAAAATTATATTATGATAGGCTTTAGGAATAGTCCACATTTATTCAACAATCTTATCTGATCTGATCATCTTATCGGCGATTCGGAGGCGATTTTTTTATGTGGTTTCAGCATAGTAATCTATGACCGTATGACGCCGAATAGAAATCAGGCCCGGACTCCACCAGAGCGGAGACGAGTCGAGAGGAGAGGAGATGTGATTTAAACAACCAATAGAATTTCGTTATTCCCACATTTCGTCTCCGCTCAGCTTCAGTGGATACCACTGAGCGGAGATGTATCATATTTGTATGGTGCGATCGATGCGGAGATGTGAACTATGGCTCGCAAGCTGGCGACGGCGCGCAGCGGAGACGAGAGGAGATGGGAGCGGCGTGCTGTGAGCGGCGCCGCTCGGCGCCCGCAGCTCCGCTCCAGTCTAGCCAGTACGCATCTCCGCACAGCTTCGGTGGATACACCCTAGCTGAAAAACATCGCTTCTAGTCTCCGCTTGGGACATCTCCGCACATCTCCGCTTTGGTGAAGTCCGGGCCTCAATAAAGGGGGTATTGGCGTTGTTGCAGCGGTTCATTCCAGCACAGAATGAGCGTGGGGAATGTTGAAAAACTCTTGATTTGTATCGTACTCGTATATTTTACATGAAATGCACAGTTTTATGATTATAAAGCAGAGCGAAACGGTTGATTGAATAATGAATACATTTTGAGAAGGAAGGAAATGTCAAAGTTATTACAATTTTTATTTGTCAATTGTCGATGCCCGGACCGGTGGCTCCGGGCTCTTATGGGTCTTAGTGGGGCCTTGCCTGCGGCGTCATCAGTTGTTGTGTAGGTTTGCATACTTTCACCTTAGACTACACCCATACTTACGAATATAATTACCTAAGTAATATAACAGTCGAATAAGCTGGTCTTCAAAATATCCAAGTCTATTATTTACGTTCCATTTACAACTGGACAAACATGCAAATTCCAGTGGGGTAGCTATTATTTCCAGTATAGGGATAAAAGCTGTCAAGTTGTAGGGATCTCGTCTCCATACGTCAATGGTCCTTGAAGAGCAATCCGGGGAAAGTAAATGGAGTTTATTGTGATAATTATTTATCGATTCTAAACGATGAAGTTTGTCGTATTATTGCCGTTTTTCCATACCTCATTCTGGAAAATCCTATTCGGTGTTCGGTGTTCGATGAAAACTAAAGGAAGTTTTCATTAACGACTGACTAACTATAACATACTATATTTAACTAAATAAATAAATATTTAGTGTTAGTAACTAAATTTTAATAATATATAATTTTAAAACTAGGTGTAATGTGTACAAATAATAAGTGCACGTCATAATATTAGTTGAGCGCGAACTCTCCAACAAACTATGTGTGTACGAAACATAATTTTTGTATTTATTTGTGCAATTTAAAAAATAAATTAATTAAAATAAAATGTCTGTTTGTTCCTATGCGTGTGTTATATTTCGAAAGTGTTTTGATTTTTCCGAACATGGTAGTTAAATGATTTTTAAGGTATCCCTTTCGAGAAGCTAAGTATTATGGCCATCCGTCTTAGTAAGATCATCGTTGTCTTTAAAAGTGATACACCGCGGTTCGGCTCTGCTGTTCATGTGCCTTGTGACTTATTAGTGGCTAAGACTGTAGTGGAGCCGATGAAAAATAATCCGTGGCTTGTTTGAGTCATTATCGAAAAATACCCGCAATTATGCTTAACCGATGTAGGTAAGTAGGTACCTTATATTATAATTACCCACCGCAATCCGGTATTATTTTACCAAGAAAACTACTTCTTGATTGAAATTCCTCTCAAAGAAAAATAATTTAAATGCGAAAGTGTGTTTGTTTATTGGTTTTTTATCAGTCAAGCCGCAACAGAGCAACAGATCGACGTGATTTTTAAATGGGTAACTCCAGGTCCTCAACTATACTTACAGACCTGGATATAGGCTTTTTATCCCGGAAAATTGAATATTTCGGAAGGACTTAAAAAACCGTATCACACGCAGACGAAATCGCGGCCATCAGATAGTTATAAGACAAAGACAGACCTACTGTAAATCATTAAAACTACCTAAACTAAAATTTAGATAAAATAATGGCAATTTATCGCCAACATAACCCAGTATCAATGTTACATAAATATTGAACAGCCTAATTATCTCAACGATATGGAAATCAAATGTTAACCCGACTATAGTATATTGAACAGGTTTCCATCATGTTTGCCTATTAACTAGGCAATGAAAGGCTGCTGGATGGAGTCGACATAATTAGTATTGCAAAAGGACATGACCAGTAATTGCCCTCCGATTCGGGACAATGCACAGGATTTTCGTTTTTACAGTAAGGTTTAAAATTCAAAACGAAATTATTATGGATTTATTATTCCAAATAAGGTCAGGGTTCAAATGACAAAAATAAACAGTACGTTTATTGTTTAAATCTTGAGCGTCCGCTTTCCTCTTTAAGCACTACTCCATTTTGACGTTCCATTATATCCATGCCTAATAATAATCTTGTAACCCTACATGAATACCATTTAAGTACCTCGGAAGGCTCGGAAAACTGCGAAAATGAACAAAAAAAGTTTCACCAAAAGACTGCTTTCCTACACTAGATGGCGCTATTTATTGTGTTGAGCGAGTCTAAAAAAATATTTTCAAGTATTATTTCTTTATTATTGTAATTGTTATATTTTATAGTTTTCAAATAAAAAAGTTTCAGGAGTCTGAAGGCTCTGAAAACTGAGAAAATAAATAAAAAAAGTTTCACCAAAAACTGCTTTCCCACACTAGATGATGCTAGTTATTGTGGTGAGTCTAGAAAATATTTTAAGTATTGCTCACTACTTTTGGTTAAAAGTTCGACTATTCGACCACAGATAGCAGCATATGCAATGTGAAAGGGCGATCCTTTAAACGCAGTATTTCAAAATGCTTTGTTCGATCTATTAGTTTGAGACTTGTCAAAAAATAAAAATAATTATAAACAAAACATAGATTTCCTGTTCATTACTATTTAATTGATCAAAAATAAATCATTCATAATATAATGACTAAGGTACTTAAATGGTATTCATGTAGGGTTACAAGATTATTATTAGGCCTGGATATAATGGAACGTCAAAATGGAGCAGTGCTTAAAGAGGAAAGCGGACGCTCAAGATTTAAACAATAAACGTACTGTTTTTTTTTTGTCATTTGAACCCTGACCTTATTTGGAATAATAAATCCATAATAATAATTTCCAAATTTCATCCAGATCCGTTCAGCCGTTCGGGCGTGATTGAGTAACAAACATCCATTCATACATCCATACATCCAAACTTTCGCATATATAGATTATTTGATATTTGATTGATGCTCTTACAAAATCTGTGAATGATCATGTTAATGATAAAGGATTGCAATGTCCCAGCAAAGCTTGGAAGTGTTAGTTCATTCTGTAACTAAGTATGGAAAAGTTTGGATGGAAAGTTATTGAAAATCTTAATGTTTAGTTTCTGATTTAGTTTTAATTTAGATTTTAATGTATTTCATAGTTTTAAATTAAATAAAATTCATAGTAATCATTGCAAGTGACGATTACCCGTTTCGTGGCCATTATAATATACCTACTGGCCGTCCATATTATTTGCTCACTAATAAATGAACCATTATTGAATGAAATTAATAACAAACGGTAAAAAATCTCAATCAATATAGTTGTTCAATAAGCTTTACCTAATTCAATTATATCAGTAGGCATTATGGCCTTAAATCGTTGTGTTAATGCATCTATACTAATATTATACCTAAACTAGATGATGCCCGCGACTTTGTCTGCTACGCTTTCACGGGCCATCTGTTAAAATCGATTTTCATGAAATTTGATATAGGGATAGTTTGTATCCCGGGGAAGGACATATGCTACTTTTTGTCCCAGAAAATTAAAGAGTTCTCGCTGGAACCAAAAATCCTCTATCCACGTGGACAAAGTCGCGGGCATCAGCTAGATATAGTATAGGGGTTCAGAAAACTCGTTTTCGCAACGGGCAGTTGAATGAAAACAATAAGAAGCTTGAATAAAAACGATATTTTACAAAGTTTTGCTTTTAAAATTGCTATATGAATTTTCATAGGTACGTTCCCTCCCTTGTCATCGTAAAAAGAAGACTTATGGAATCACTTTGTTCTTAGTTTATTGTTTATGGTAAGTACATACATAATATGGTTTATTATAGTTTATTATAAAAAGGTAAGTTTAATTTAAGTTTATAATAATCTTTATGAAGAAATATTTAATATAATAAATCTATTAATTTTATACATTTGCTTTAACTGATTTATATTTTTGTGTGTTTTCAGGTGTTGCGTCGGCAACACCGTCCATTAACATCGGTATTTTCAAATCAAAAATGAATAGGCATCTTCTAGGCTAGCGCGCTCCACCTTATACTCTTGGAAGGATCGAGATGGGAAAAATTCCAAAATCCTCGGAGCTATGGCCAAAAATACGTCTCAGGCGATTTGCATCTGATAACCATTTTAAATGGTGAAATCTCGATCCACGCGGACGAAGTCGCAGGCATCAGCAAGTTTTAGTAGTAGCCTTTGTCCTTCCCCGGGATATAACCTATCCCTGTACCAAATTTCATCAAAATCACAATTTCAAGTTGAAAAGGTGGGCAGTAGTGAAAGCGTAGCAGACAGACAGACAGACACACTTTCGCATTTATAATATTAGTATGCATAAATTAGCCTAATTTCTAAAAACGTTCTACAGCCTAAATAATTCATAATAATTAATGCAGCCATTTAAATTATCGAAATTATATATACATATATTTTAACTATCGAGATCACAATTTTGTAATGGGTAAACTATTTGTTTAAATTATAAGCTAAACGTTCCACTTAATTATTAATTTCAATCGCTGTAGCTGAAATTAGAGGTTTTCATGTTTTAATGCCCCAGGCACTCCACTATTAGGTTCCATAACCTGCACTTACCAACAAAAGCTCTGTTTTAAATGATGTATAGACTAATTAAGTTTTATATTAATGAAGAACTTTGAACTGATATAATAAAACTTTATTGTATAACTTTTTTATAACTGTGCATCATGTAGACTGTTTGTTTTTGATTAAATAAAAAAATAAAATTATAATAATTAAAAAAATACTTACTTTCAGCAAGTCTGACTTTTCAAAAGTTCTCTTAGCGCAGAGGATGATAGCATTCATGCTAATATTACAAATGTAATAGTTTGTCTGCCTGTTTGCCTGTCTATCCGTCTGTCTGTCTGTCTGTCTGCTACGCTTTCACGGCCCATTTCACGGTTCAACCGATTTTAATGAAGTTTGGCTTCTTTATATCCCGGAAAATTAAGGAGCTCCCGCGGAAATAAAAAAATCTTTATCCACGCGGACGAAGTCGCGAGCATCATCTAATTATTTCATAATGATTTTGCAAAGTATGAATTTTTACTTAAGTTCATCCTATCAGGCAAGTTTCATGAATTTTTCATAGATGCAGGACGAAAATCATTGCAAAGTATATTATACCATTGAATTCAAAACATATATTAAGTATATTGAAAGTAGATTAATAACACATTCGTAAATAGTGTAAGCTCATGGGAAGCAGAAGAACCTCAACTAGCAGGTACCGAGTAATTATTTATGAGAATGTTAGCCGACAGATTTTACATAAATGCAACTCAATGTTTTCGTTGAACGTGGCCCTTGAAGAAACTTCATCACAATCATTTACTTTTCATCTTTGCCAGTTGGCTGGTTCTGCTTATTCAACCTAACCTAGATTCTACAGCCGATTTTTGCAAGAGAATTGCAAGCATTTGACTTTTTAACTTAACTAAAGAAGCGTTCGTATTTTACTTGAATAAAATGTTCATACTAAACTATTATAATAGGATTTTCTATACTATTATCACCATCACGCCTTAAATTGAATTGATTTTCAAAAAGTGTACGTTTAAATGAACGGTTTCGGACTTTGACTATGGACTATATAATTACTTAGTCTACTTCAAGTTGCAAGCAAACCACTGAACTCAAGTGGTCTATGACCGTAGATTGTGACAGTCCGCTACATGATGATCTAAATATATAAATGGAAAAGGTGCCTAACTGACTGTCTGATCTATCTACGCCCAGGTCTAACCACCGGACGGACGAATCGGGCTGAAATTTGGCATGCAGATTGCTATTATGAAGTAGACATTCGCTAAGAAGAGATTTCTCGAAATTCAAAAAAGGGGTTTGATATTTATGGAGTTCACGCGGACGAAGTCGCGGGCAAAACCTAGTCTCGAAATATGATATTCCGACAAATATAACACAATGAATAATCTCATAATGAAGTCTCACGATGATACGAAAAAGCGCACAACTCTTTACCTTTGCTTCAATGAAAATAGATTCTGTGCTATCCGCAAGGCGCCAACAACAAAATGACAACGCAAATACGACAACGAACAAAATTGAATTTCGCTATAGCGGTGAGAAAGACGACGTTCAGCTCCCTGGGGATGCGAACGAGATATTTATGTCATTATAGTGCCGCTGTAGTTAGCAAGAAAATTTAGCACACTAAAATGGTCTGTCTTCACGGCCCATCTGTTCAAAAAATTTTGATGAAATTTGGTATAGGGATCTGGGATAGTTTTTATCCTGGAAAATTAAAAAGTTCCCGCGAAAATCAAAAAACCTTAATCCACGCGGATGAAGTCACGGGCATCATCTACTTTATAATAAATTTATGGAATCAATTGTAATCTATGGAATATATCCTTATATTAAAACTGTAATACCCCTTTAACGAAAAAATGAAAGTTACAAAAAAAACACTTTGTATTGGATATGATCTAGGTAATCTTGCACTGTTTCGTACGTCACATCCATTTACTTATTTGCTGATAAATAATTTTTATAAAAATCTAGGTTTAATTCCAGAATGTTCTAACCGCAATGTGAAATAAAATCCTTTTGGGCCCTGTTAAAACAAAGTGGCGGCACCAAATTTCTTTTATTACCACCAATAGTTATATTTTCGGCCAAGGGTTCGATGAGCTGTCGGGCCAGCCCATATTTTGCCACTAACGGTAGTACACAAGTCTTGTATTGACCAAAAACAGTGGAATTACACGTTATCATCATGGGAATCGATGCGTGGACCGCTATAAATACGGCTTTAATTCGGGGCTAAGCTCGTGACTATGCTAGGGTTACCAAAACTAGTTTCTAAAGAATAACGTAAAACAAACTTCTTAAGCAAATCTACTAACTATTTTTAGATTAAAGAACACGCAAGTAGATTGACTGGAACAGATTGAAATTAATAATGTCCACTTGTCACTTCCGTTGAAAATCAACGTCAACTGTTTTAAGGCCTTCCAATACCATTGGGCAACCATTTTGTTAATATCATTCCTTGCTTCGGCCACTTAACAGCTTTCATACTTGATAACTAAAGCCCTATCTAAAATCTTAGTTTATTGTGCGCTTTTTTTCAGACCAGGGACGCGTCTCGTACCAATGTATCTAGCTTAGTTTTCTGTAAAACTAAAGCTGCTTCCTTTCTTTTTTCTTGTTTCACTAATGACATTCAGAAGGTGTGACTACATTGTCAACTTTGAAATAATTATCTAATTTATTTTTTCACTAGTTTTAGCATGTCTAATCCAAACACTAAAATGTGAATGTGTGTCTGTCTGTACTCTATCTGTCTATATACTAAACTTTTACCATTTTTTCAGCTGATTTTAACGAAATTTGGTGCTCAGAGCTAGGTTGCATCGCAGGGAAGGACATTGACTATCCCGAGAAACAGAAATTGGTTGCATCTGCCCATGTCCCGCCCGCCCATATGCATATGCCCGCGACTTCGTCCGTGTGGTTTAAGTTTTTTAATTCCCGCGGGAACTCCTTAATTTTCCGGGATAGAAAGTAGCCTATGCCACTCTCCACTCTCACACTCAACTCTAGCTATGCCAAAAATCATATTGATCCGTTTCTCCTTTGTGGCGTGATTGAACGACAAACCAATAAACCAAGAAACAAACACACGTTCGCATTTATAAAAGTAGTATGATTTTCCTCGTCGGTGTTTTTGGCAGCCCTACACTGGCCTGAATGGCGGGTTTTATTACAAGCGTGGGACTAATAAACCGGCACCAGTTTTATTCCGAAGTTGCATCGGCGAAATAATTCAATGTATTTTGATAAGCTCGCTAACTAAGTTATAAAGTCCTCGTGTGCGATGTCCCGCATCACAAAGGGAACATTTTGTGTTATTACTATTATATTATCAAATATTATCGCTCCATTATTATTATCATTATTCTTATGATGAATACTTTACAGCAGACTCAACAAAATTTATTTTTTATCACACATAATACCTATCTTTTATGTTTTTTTTTTTTGATTCCCACGGTCTAAGGGGTTTAAGCTCTAATTCCTTCTCTCCTATGAGAGTGGACGTCTGTGTCCTGCAATGGGGCGTTAATGGGCTGCAGTGGTGGTGGATTCCCGCGGGAACTCTTTGATTTTTCGGGATAAAATTAGTCTTAATCATTCCCCAGATGAAACCAATTTCTGTTTCTCGGAATAGTCAATGTCCTTCCCTGGGATGCAACCTACCTCTGAGCACCAAATTTCGTTAAAATCAGCTGAAAAAATGGTAAAAGTTTAGCATATAGACAGATAGAGGGCAGACAGACACACATTCACATTTTAGTATTTGGATTAGACATGCAATAATAGTTACAAAAACTTGAGTTCAATTTCCAATCTATTTAAACGCCTCAGAATCGTGATCAAGTGTTCCGAGTTAAAAACTCCAGTGCCACACGTTCAAATAAATTTAATCTAATTGCTACCCACCTATTCCTGTAAAAGACCGTTAATTGCTGAGAAAAACAGAGAACAGTTTGTTCTGCATCGCTAAAGGAATCGATTAACGGTGTTTTCTAGCGCCCGCAACTTACTTTTCGTTTTTATGTTCAGCCCAGAGCTGGTTCTCTTGTTTGAGTTTGTTGGAAATGAATTAAAAGAATTTGCTCACTTTTGTTTTTCAAAAATTTAAATTTTCATCTAACAAATAGGTATATCAGAGTACGTTTGATATTTATAAATTAAATAATAAATATCTTAATGCTCGGTTTTTTTTTTAGCAAATCGTGTTTTTGGAAACTATATTTAAATAATAAATAATATTTGTAACACGAAAGAAACAAAATAACTTAGAAAATGGGTCACACGAAAAACTATAAGTATAACGACTATGAAAGCGCGCGTACATAACCGCTAGGCTCGCAAAGGACTGTCGCCTGTCGGTGCGGGGCGCGAGCCGCGTGCGCCACGCATTGGGAGAGCGGGTAGCGGGGTGAGACTCGTTCGGGGAATCGTTCGACCGTTGCCATGGAAACGGTCGACGAGGACATGCAGTTTAAGATGCCTACTATATATTTCATTTTTTTATAAAATATAAATATAAAATAAAATTTATTATATTATTTAAAAAAAAAGGGAACAAAATAATCGGATTGGAGACTCTGGACTCGAACCGGGGTCTTTTGGTTTTGGGACCGCACGCTTTTCTACCTCAGATAACCTTGTAGATAGTGGCGAAATTTACCATCTAATGATATTGTAGCAGTTTTTCATTGCCTGAAAACATGGATAAAACGACATTTTCTAAAAATAAATCCGAGCTAGCCCACGAAACCGCCTGCATAATCACAAATTCATGAAAATCTTTTTAGCCGTTTCCGAGATTTAGATTATATACTTAAAAATATAAATACCTTTAAACGAGCAGTTCTTGTATATACACAAGAACTACTCGTTTAAAGGTATTAGATTATACAACTTACCTACAGTCATACTTGTGTTCAATTTACACTTTATTTTTATTATTATATGTTTTATTATGTACTTAGTTTTGACTATTAGATACCTATTGTATTTTATTTTCGTTTATATATTCCCATTCTGCTGTAATAAAATTATTAATATGATGAGCAAAGTTTTAATAAGCTTTCACAAAATCTGTCTGTTATTTTGAAAGAGAAGACTTACAAAGGATTTTGAAAACATAATACGCTGCTTTGAGCCTGTTAAAAATCAATCAAGGGAGGCAATATTATTAAATTCATAATATATAATTGACTTTATTATATCATATTAAAATTAAAAGTTACTTTATCAATATAAGAAAACCTGTATTTACCTTAGTTACAACATAAAATAGGTACATCACAAAAATATGTCTTATTTAAAACCTAATAAGTTTTTGAATATTGGAGTTTATTTTTTCAAATGAAATAAATGGATTTTTCCACGGAGGTAGAGTCAAAACGGAAATTGCGTAGCTCATTTCAATGGGGTCATTGACGTTCATCACGACTTTTTCATTTCCGGCGTATCGTATTACGATAAATAATATCAAGAACGTACGCTCTTCAATTACCTATTTGTGATTTTCCCACGAATAAACCTACGTTGTTTTTATTATTTATTTTTACTTACCATGCGGACGATATTTTTCTCCATGATCCCAATCTTCACCTACACCCACATTGAGCTAAACTGGTTATATTAGTTTTTCTGAGGATCTGCTCATTTCAGTTTAGACCACGTAGATTCCTATCATAAATCCCTCCACCATCTGTTACATTGTAAAATTGTTGCATTACACGTCCTCATAGATAGATTAACGGATATTTGAGAACGCTGTCCTTAGCTCAGGTTGGTTTATTAATACAAGCTTAGTTCCTGCAATTTCGTGATGATAGAATAGGTGATCATATGCCCACCATCCATTGTGATCTTGCTTGGGACTGCAGTTGTTACTTATAATGACTTTATAATGACTGTTAGTTTTGATTGAAAAGAGCAACCACCGAGATTCTTGCTGGCTCTTTTCGGTAGGAGAAGTGAGTTGAGTCTACTAGCAACTTACATGTTAGCATTATTACTGTTTGTCATTATATCTCATGAAACAGGAAGTATAATGCCAGTAAATTTGACTCGTTTCATCTCATTCGATTTAATCTGCGGATACCGACGCCATCTTTGATATGTATATTGAGAAGGATATGAAATATCATATTTAAATTGAAGCTTCTGGTAAGTAAAAATGGCGTATGGGCGGAGCTTAAGGTTAGGTTAGGTTAGGGCAGGTATTATCGATACTTATATAATCGATATAAAATTATCACAAATAAAATTAATAAATAATTAAACATAATATTTTGAAAAACACTAGTATTCGTATTTTATAATGAACTAGCTGATGCCCGCGACTCCGTCCGCGTGAATTGAGGTTTTTTGGTTTTCGCGGTAATTTTCCGGAAAAATCTAGCCATTGTGCCAAGCCAGCCAGTTACTGTTATTCCAGTTTACAGTTGTTATTCCAGACTATAATCTATCTCATCCATCCATCCATAAATCCAATATTCCGCGTTTATAATATTAGTATAGATTTATATTATCAGTTGAATATCTAGATATTATGAAAAAAATGTTACTAAATGACGTGATAATATAATAATAAAAATAATAATAATAAAAATATAATAATAAAAATAGACTAATTTAAAAAAATATTTATTGCAACTCTCCTTTGTGCCCATCAATTAGAAACATTAATTAATTAGAACTTCTTAGAAGTTTGCATATCTAAAACCAAAAACAGCAGTAGTTTTTCAAAAAAATGGTAATCACGATCGGAGGGCCTCTTGTTGGCCAGCGTAGTGGACTATGGCTGAACCCTTATCGTTCCAACAGGAGGCTCCTTCTCAGTAGTGGGGGCTGGCTGGGTGAAATGATGAGTAAAAATATAATGATGCTGCAACGCCCCCGTGTTGGCCAGCTTGGTAGACTATGGCCAAAACGTTTTCATTCCGAGAGGAGACTCATGCTTAAATGGGAGCCTGCAATGGGTTGAAGTATGAAGTATTCTGTTTTGAGAAACATCGTTATTAGTTTCTGGTCACAAATTGAGGTTCAATTTTTACAAGGGTTGAATTGCCTATTGCCCCTGGTGGTAAATTCTGTAAAGAAATAGTAAAATTGTATTATGTGGATTAGAAAAGCTTATTGAGAAGTTTACATTATTGTTTTTATTATTCACTAGCAAATGCCCGCGACTTCGTCTGCGTGGTTTGAGGATTTTTGGTTCCCGCAGGAACTCTTTAATTTTCCGGGATAAAAAGTAGCATATTATGTGCTATTCCAGACTATAATCTATCTCTGTGCCAAATTTCAGCCAGATCCGTTTAGTCGTTGGGGCGTGATTGAGTAACAAACATCCATACATCCAGACATCCATACATCCATCCAAACTTTCGCATTTATAATATTAGTAAAGTAAAGTAATAATAGATCACACACAAGAATATTGAGTAAAGATTCTTACTGGTTTACGTAGAAATGGGCAGGCATCATGTTTGAGACGCTGCGCGCTGGTGGTTTAGAGTGTCATTCCCATTGAAATGATGACTACATATTCTGCTTCCTTTTATAGGCTTGAACTCAAGTCTGTTTATAGCATTCAGCCATCTTAGCCTTAATTCATGATATTTTGGGAATCTGAAACAATGGAAAAACATTAGTTAAAATGATACACAATAACTGCAATGAAGCGACCAAAAACCACTTAAATAGACACTGTAATTTTGAATACGAGACACCATTTTTTTGGGTGTCTTAATCACTAGGTTATCTTAGGCTTAAATGAGTTTGGCAATATTATAAGTAGAAGCTGACTGTTTAATTTCATCTCTCTACCCGTCAGAGTGAGAAACAGTAATAGTGATATGGAGTTTAAATTTTATCGATATTCAATTTATTTGTAAACAATACAATACCCACACTGTATATATACACTTCAAACAAAAAGTAATGAAATAATCCAAATTTTTTGGGACAGCGCAAAAATTTACGTATTTTGGATTTAGTAAAGAAGAAACTAAGCTTTAATTAGATGACATAACTTAAAATATTCGCCACAAAAAGAAAAACTAGACGACTTTGTTACTCACCTATGAAATGAAATTCCTGGGCGTTTTACATTTTTATTATTATGACATTTCACTACTGAGCACTTCACAATAGTTGATTACATAAAAGTATAACAAAATACATGAAAATATTCACAAAACAGGTAATTATTCACAACTGAAACACCGGAAGCACAACAGACACCATTTATAGTTTCAATCAAAAATTGGCTTCAGTAGCTAAACTTGATGACGTCATATGACAATTACGCGACACGTTCACGCAATAATATAATACACCTGTCTCGTTCTAATAACGTAGCTTTTAGTAAGTAAGAAAAGTCAAAACATAGTTTTACATGTTTTAATAATAAAATGCATCGTATAACTATAATTGAGTAAAATGCAACATATCCTCTCTTAAATATGTAATCAAAGGACGCCATATTGAAAATAGTTAGTATAAATACGAGTGTTTTGACGATGGTAATTCAGTCTCCTGCAGGCAGACTCAGCGATTATTGAATGCTTTTATGTTTAGATCGCAATTTGGTTTAGAGCTTAACGATAGCAATCGTGGCCAGACCAAATGAATATTGTCTTTAAGTTTCGCTAACTTTTATCTTATTACATTAAATCTCTCGTGGAACCGCTACACCATTCGCTCGTGCACGTTCCAAATGAGAGTACAAATACATTAAAAATGCTTAATAATACCTACTTCTGAATTGTCCTTTACATAAAGGAGGATGGCGGGAATGCATGTATTTTGGGACCCACTGAAAAGGGTAGCGTTCATCATGGAAACTTATTAATAATTGTAGAACGTAACAAAACTAAGAAAAAAGCAAATAGTAAGTAAGTCTAAAAATGTGGGAGAAAAAAGATACACCTAAAAGTAGAATATAACCTAAAAATTTTAATGAAAAACTATTGGGCTATTGTTCAATCAATAATTTGTATCAGTATTAGTATGAATGAGTAGGTAGGTACTTATGCCTAGTTATAATTAGGTAGGTACTTATATCTGCGAGAATTCCGCAATAATTCTACTCACACCATAGTTCTAAATAACTCTTATCTACTTAGATCTTTCTTATCTTTTAACAAATTGAGTAACAATAATATCAAAATAGATCTCTTTGCACCACTGGTACCTCTATGCGGATTCTGGCCAGTGAATTCTTCGACACCTATAGCCCAAGTTGAAGTGATTCGCTGACCAATAATTCAGATTGTTTTCCCATTCTATAGATCTTCCTTACATTAAGCGGTTTATTCCTCTATATACTTTGATTAACACTTGCATTAAGTACTTATTTACTTTTCCTATGAAACTTTTTTCTTTCTCTTCCAAATCCATGAGAAGGAAGTCGCGGGCATCAGCTAGTGTCATATAAGTAGTGATCACTGATACTGATATAATCACTTACATAAAAATTAAAAAGTATCGATACGATTAGGTATCGATACTTTTAAAGTACTCGTGTTCTAGTATCACAAGACGATAGTAATATTAAGAATACTCATTTCAGTAGGTATCGATGATACATCGATGGTGTCGGAGCATCCCTACAAAAATAAATAATAATGACAAGTGTTGTCATGTCAACAAAATGTACATCTATGTCAATTGCGTTCCGTTAGTGCAAGATGACTTATTTTTTAATAAATTATAATAATTTCTTTCTTTTGAATCCCGTATCTCAGAGTCTCAATATTTTTTTATATAAACATCATATAAACATATGATTATGAATAATATAAACTTGTACTTGAACGATGCCTCCTTAATTTTTAAATTATGTGGGTCCAATTTCGCCAATGTTCTTTTTATGGGTATTCACCTTATTGAACTTTCTCAAAATCTTACTCTATTAGAACGAACACAGTACCGGGCAGGACAAAATACCGTTTACACATCGCGTCTACACGTCGTGCTAGTGTGTGCAGCACCACATAAAAGTAGACTTTTTGACCGCCATACCATTTTTCTGCTGTCCGTAGTTTGTTTGCGCCCTAACTAAGTCTGTAGAATGGCCGTGTACAGAAGTTATTAAAACTTAATACGGTTTAAAGGTGACTTAACTTCCGCCTAGTTTACAAAGCTAATAAGAAGGAAGTTTATCTTCTTTGACTTTGAGTCCTTCCACGGAATGCAAACTATCTTTGTACCTAACGTCAATCAAATATTATAAAAGCAAACACGTCTTTGTTTGTTGGGTTTTGATTTTCTTCAATCCAGCCGCAACGGAGTATATATAGAATTGGTTATATATGATTTTTGCATGGAAGATTTTTGTAGAAAATAGAAATGCAGATGATTGCTTTGTGGTAAGTTTGGCGGTAAATCTAGAGAGAGAAGTATTTTTATTTGGGACTTGATGACGCCAATTCGTCCGCGTGAATAAAGGTTTAAAAGTTACCTATGTCCTTCCTTGGGATGCTTGGGACAGGCTACTAATACTGTAATAATAATTTTAAATATAAATTCAAGGAAGTATGATTCAAGGGGCTAATAACTAGGTACACACTAACGACAAAGAAAATAGTAATTTTATCTGGTAAATAAAATTCCGTGCGCGCACTTTTTGTGGAGCTGCACAGACTACCGCGAAACGACGAAACTCATACAATGGAGGTTTTGTTTTGCCCTATCCCCTAGTGTATTTTTGCCCTTATTTGAATGTTCCGGGTGCTTTTCTATTAATCCAATGGGGTCATATTTGGATGCACCAAGCTACATATAGGTCATAGACAATTCTAAGTCTCGGTGGCTACGTAGCATAATATCCATGTAGGCGGTGAAGCCAATGATGAGATTATCTCCTGTCAGGTATCTACGCGCAATGTCCAATTTAACTAATGCACTTAGCCTGATTCGCCTTCGCTATGTTGATACTTAACATAGTAAAGCAACAGTTAAATTATTACGCATGCAATATTCGTAAGTTGTTACAGCTACGAGTATTAATTCACACTAAGTCGATACTAAAACTATAATGCGAAAGTTTGTCTGTAAGTAAAGTAAGTAAGTTACCCATCTGTGTAACTGATGTTGACGAAATTTTGCATATGGATTCATTTTTGAACTTATTCTTGCTTCTCAACAAACATGAAAGTTCTAAAATGTTAAAGTGTAGAAACAAAATGTCACAAAAATGTTGAATGGTAATCAATTAATTGCGCAAACAATAGATCATGTGAATATAATATTTTAAACAAGAAATAAACATGATTATTATTATGTGCAATAAATTATTGAAACAATAAAGCCTCCCTGGCTGGATTTATACGAGTGGCAATAAAACATTTTAAACAATTTCGCAGTTCATTGGACTTCCATTGTAACATATTAATTCATGCTAATTAATTCATATTATTTATATGATCGCAGCTCGATGAATGAGATATAGACAGATAACTGTAGGTGTTTAACACTACTGCTATTTTACAGCTCGTACCTAAGGCGCAAGGCCCACGGGTGGAGTGGAAGGGCCTTTAAGCGGGTTTTTATCTATGTTTATTAATTATAACATAGAATTAAAATTGTTATAATGAAAATTAGCGTTCTCAAACTGCTTTTCGTGCGAAGCGCCGTGCAAGGGCGAGATGCATCACAGCTCACGCTAAAAGAGATCCATTAGCTACATACAGTTTTATTGTACAATTATAGTAAGCCGCTGGTTTAACCCAATTTTCACTGTATTAATCTAGTGCATCTAGTGCTAATAATTTATTAATAATAAATAAACAATACTTAATGTTGGTTTATAATTGTCTGTTATAAATATTTGTCACAAACACACACGGGAGAAAAACAGAGACAATAACTCTGATAGAAAAAAATCGGCGTGACTCACTTTTATAATGAGGTGAACGCAATATCACAACAGGAAAAAACGTCGTTATTCTTAAACGCAGATGCTTCGCGCAGAGGTTTTAGCCTGTACGGTACGATGATTTCATTCTAACTCTGGCCATTATAAGCGTCACCAATCGATACGCCATGTGAAAAGCTCGCTGCGGTTGTTTAGGTTTGCACTGGCCCTTAGCGTGTCCCAGCAATGCATCGAGTAAAGCTATGAATAAAATGTAGCGGGAAATAAGAGCGTAGAATTCAGCCAGTTCAATTATGTTGGAATTCAGCATGCAAACTTTCGCCGAGATATGGCGCTCTCCCAATATTTCCATACGCTACAGTGAAGCGAAATTCCACGTGTGTCATTCCACTCGTTAGATATCTGGTAGCGAAATTCCGCTAGATTTTTGCCTGATCTAAAACACCGCATCCCTGAGTCTATCTTGGAAACTTTTTTTTCTTGTTATGTAGTGTAATTATTAAATACATTTTTTCAGAGACAAGGTTTAAAGTTTAAACGACTCGACGATACTACTACGTGGGCTGCTATGAGGAACCCTATCTTTAGAAAATGCGGCAGCTTAACGTATCAAAGAGCAAAACCCTTTGATTTTCTAATCCAATATAATATATTCTCCATCCTTATATGTTAAAATCAATTGCTGTTCGTTTGCCTCGTTAAAACTCGAGAACGGCTGGGCTGATTTAGCTGATTTTGGTTTTGAAATGTTTGTCATAGTCCAGGGACGGTTTAAACGGTGAGAAAAAGTGGAAAAATTGCGAGGAAAACCGTAAAAACAACAATTTCATTGTCCCATATATTTTGTCGTTAGGATAGTTGATACGATGTACACCGGGTCATCTAGTAGTTAAAAAAATTACGTAAGCGCGAATGCTTCAGAATAGTAATGCCAATTTGAATTTGAATTGATTTTGTATCACAAGGTTGAGATTTATGATCTATTTTAAAGTAATATCTCTTATTTCTATAAAATCGATCATTAAATATTAATCTCTTCAGATAATAATAAAATTACATTTTGTAAGGACCGTTGTTTTAAACTCACTTGGACGGTGGTACATTGCATCGTCATAAGACCGCCGGTCCTGTGACAAAGGTCAGACGGTATTTTTTTTACCATTAAATTAATAGAAATGATTTATTAATAAAATCATACCATTTTATTTCATACTGTACTGTGACAGAGGTCAGACGATGTTATTTATTCCATTATAATAAGTTAGTCACTGTAGTGATCCTGCAGTTTAAAGAAGAGTCTAAGACACTGGAATGGAAAGGGTACTGATACATGATAAAAGATAAATTGATGAGAATGAAAAGAGTATGGCAGTTTCAGGGCCCGAAAAAACAGATTCATATAGGTTACAGATATAACTGTTCAAGAATGAAAGTGTAACAGAATCGAAACTGTATCCCTGTATTTTTACTTTTGTTAACCCGAAACACATTTCTGTAACAGAAACGAACCTGTACCAGAAATAAGGGGTTTTAAAGTGTTTTAAAGTGTAACCGAAATAGCAACGTTGCGAAATTTACTGTTGACGCGTATTCAAATTTGAACATAAGGAGAAAGCATCGATGGTTGCAATTATTTTAAGAAAAATATGGCCATGTTGTATCAGTGTGTGTAAAGTCCCCTGAAGAGAAAAGAACGCGTTGTCACACCGTGCAGTTTGTTAGGGCATGTACCTATTAGGGTTACAGATAAAAACACTTATTAACAGAAATAAACGATTAAAGTTTGATTGGGTTACAGTATCGTTTCAATTTCTGTTATAAGTGTTTCTGTTTTATAATAGTTTCAAAAAACAGTTTTAAACCCCTTATTTCGGTTACTGTTTCAGTCCTTAGGCAGTTTTATTAAGCCCATATCCTATAATCAGTAGGTCGCCCATGCGATGCACCGACTGAATTAAGTTAGCTGTGGGCACTTCTCTTGCACGGCTTACCCAGGCTGTCGAGCAGGAGGGGCAAATGCAATTAAGGCGAATAACATCAAATGTTCTGCATCAAACGTTCACAGACGTCACTTCTGGGATTCTGGATGACCTGTAGCATTATACGCTACCTTATAGTTTTTTATTATGATAAAATATCCGGACACGATAATTTAATCTGTTACACCAAAAATCATATCAAAAAGTATCCGAACGCGTCGATTGACAGCAAAGAGCCGCTGTGAAATTGCAACAGCGACCCTCTCACTTACACTCACTTGGGAGATGATATAGGCATCTCACTCCCCTCTTGATAAATGCGAAGTTCGCGGCTTTTAAAAAAACCGATAATCGATCGAGATTTTTCACTCTCTCTCTCTGGCTCGGACCGTGAAGGAGGAGACACGCGTGACCAGTTCGAGCATCACGGCATGTGATCTTTTTTTCTATCGCCGCCATGGCGGTTAGTGATTTTATTATATCCCTTTAATGGGAGGCCATCCGGCCATCTCTTAATATTTAGCTGACCTTTTTTTAACAATGGGTTTCAGCCTCCATTTTTGCTAATTATATTTCTGTATTTTTTACTCCCAATTCTCCCCCCCGCGGGCTATACTCTCCCCTTTAGTGGTCATCCGTTGTTCTTTGCTATATTCAATTGTAAAGCATAATTAAGGTAATACCTAAGAAGTGAAACCAGTGATAAAGCCTAACACAAATAGGCAGTGAATTGTGAACGTGGTGTACAATGGGTCGTGCGCAAGGGGGCGCCGGCCATTACAACTGCATCGTCTTCCGACGAGATTAGTGCCTGGGGCGCACGCGTCACGAAGAGCGTGTCCCCGCGAATCTGGTACCATCATTCTGGACAATGAACGTTAAGACGGTATAATTTTTAAACTAGCTTTATTCCTAGGTTAGAACCATTTCTGAAGAACACTCATTAAATTCCAATGTTATTACTAATGACTCTTTGATTATGATACTCCCCTACTGTGTTCCTACCCATTGCTGACTGCGAGAACGCGCCTATAGCTCGGTACGGTCTTGATCCAGAAGTCCGACTCTAGACCGGCTGATCGATCCGAGGAATTTGTGGCGTAAGTATGGGTTATCGGTAAGCTCTGCAAGATACCTAGATTACGCCCGCCTCTTTTTTTTTTCCTTTATTTCAGTACCACTCCGCCTGGCCAGCGAGCCCCACGGAGTCACTGCTCATAGCACGTTAACATAGCTGTCTCCCTCGCACTGGCGTTTCAAACCAGTGGTTACTCTTTTACCCATCTCTCTCTTTTCCACCTTACAATTTATGTTTCACGTCACAATACGTTCCAACGTTACAGACCGCTCTGTCTCTTATAATAATATTATTATAGGAAGTACAGAGTGTACAATGTACACACACAGACACACACACACACACACACACATAACAATTATGCCCTGCGTACCTTTGATATTAGTTGACCGAAATTCGATATTTTTTTAGAAGACACTAAAAATGAGGGTACCTACAATTTCTGTTATGATGACTTCTTCATATTATTAATTATATTAATCATACTTATGTGATATCTTTAGTAGTCACACTCCGTTTAATTAGAGATATTGTTGCTAGGAGTAACTCAATACAGAGTATTTATCTATCTATCTACAGAGCATTCTGCGATAATTATAGCAAGTCGTGATATCGGATGTCTTGTGCTTATAATTTGTAGGTATTCCATCTCTACCAGCTCTGTAATTAACGGTAATTATTGATGACTTGAAAATTATAACATACTAGGAATTTGATGTATCATTATTGGGAAATAATGAGTTGAGTAGGTATCATATTGAAATTGAATATTAAATTGAATATGCATATTTTTTGAAGAATTTCCGGATCTTTATTCATTGACGAAAGAAGGGGCTATTAATTCCTAACTTGAAATCTGTGAGTCCATTCCCACTCCTTCAAGTGGGAGAATGTTTGTCACACAGGTCGATACATCAATGATATGCTTAAAGATCCTAAAAATGAAAATTTTTAAATTTTTTCCAAATAATTATAACTGTATGAACAAACTAACCTTAAATCGGACACTGTTAGATTGTATATATCATAAACGTGTCATAAGTTAAATGGCCGGAGACTAGCATTCGTTCAAAAGAACCTTCAAAACAAGAGATTAATATTAAATCCCTGTATGAGACGGTCTAAGCTTACACTGACAAACAAAATTTATAATCGAAAACCCCACCGTGACGGATGAATTATTTAACCATCACCAACAGTCGACAAGACGAAATTAAGCCACAATGGTTTAATTAAACAGAACAGTTTAGCGTATCTGGTCATTCCATTGTGCAGTGCATACTGACTCTAGATATGATAAGTTCGTAGCAATGCAGTATGTTATTCCTCTGTGGGCTCTTTTAATTACTGTCTGGCCCCATGTATCATAAATTCTAATGGACTCCGCTCCCCGCTGCGGCGCGCATATTGCATTTTAGAATATTAACGCGAACAACACACCATGGCGCTGATCGAAAAGTTAAAATTTAATGCACATTAACGTTAGGTTCCGTCCGGTAATATCCCCGCTTGATTGACGGTTTTTGTTATTGTTTTTTTAACTCACTCAGGGGTCATACTTACAACGCTTAAAGCCATATGGATTCATATGTTTTAAAATTATAATCCTTATTTTAGGAACGCCAAGGTACGTGACATGAAGCTGCCATTTTGAGTAATATTGCATAAGCATTGCTTTAAAAGCGTTGGCAGTATGACCTCAGGTCTGCACAAGATCATAAAAAAAATTCGCGCCAATTATTTCGCTCTTTTCTATCAGCAGTTCATTTTCGCAGAGCTGTGACTCTGGTCGGAATGTATGACCTCTAGCAAATGTTAATTTAAACCGAGATGGGATTAAAATATATAGGAGTACATACATTCAAAATGTACGTCGCGCTCGCAGAACCATTATTTCTATCAGGTGCAATATATTCAGAGTTTAAATTCCAGGTTGAGCGCACTTTAAATCTATTTAAACACCTCACAGTCGAGATCAAGTGGTCCGAATTAAAAGCTCGAGTGCCACACGTGCACGTAAATTTATTTTAATTGCTAACCACCCAGACCTGTAAAAGACCATTAATTGCTAAGAAAATTAGCGGTACGTTTGGTGAAAATTATCCACGCGGTAATATTGTAAGTAATATTCTTTGATATTATGTAGTGAATGAGGTTAACTATACTTTGTGGCATTTCATAATAATGTCCTCCCGACCGAATTTCGGTCACGGCGGCCAATCTACAGAGCAAATAGCCATCTGCGCGGGAGATACTATAGTGCACAAGTGTGTGCGCAAACACAGGCGTACTCTCTGGTCCTTTACTATCATACAGAAAAATCGACACGACCGTGAAGAGATCAGGCACAGATCCAACAGCATAACGCGCCCTCCGAGGCACGGGGGTGGACCACCGCCGACTTCCTAACTCCGGGCTAGTACTGAGAATATTCTTGTCAGAAAAACCCAATAGGTACTTGGCATGTATGCACGCCATTAAATAAAAGCCGCACGTACCAAAAGCGTATCAACTTAGTAATACGCCAATCTCCACTCGGATGAATTACGATATAATGGAATTAAAATTAAGCCCGCCAACCCACATTGGAGCAGCGTGGCGGGTCTAAGCTCTAAATCCCTCTCCTATGAGAGTGGAAGCCTGTGCCCAGCAGTGGGACGTTAATGGGCTGTATTGGCCGAATTAAAATAATTTTTGGAAGTTTATCTTGTGAGCTGCGGAATACGAAAGCAAGCAACGAAATTTTCGAAAGAGTTTTTGCGTTCCATCGGAATCTTCCTCAAGTAACGCCAATTCAATCTGGCGCTAAACTAGTAAGAAGGAGCAAGAAAAACATCGGAAAGAAATCGCCCAATATTGCGGTTCTGCACAATCGTAAGGCGGCACACATGACGATCGTAAAAAATGTGAATGGCATATTGAAATATTCCACGCGACCCTTTATCCAATTTTCCTTGCGGCCTTCCTTGGTGTAGGGCAGACATAAATTTGACTGCGCCCTATATTATTCGAGTTCGCCGTTTATGGTGTTAAATGTGTAACATTGCTTTAATTATGGTAGAAAATCATTTAGCCCAGACATCGAGCTAAGAACTGTACCTAAGGTCGATACTCCAAAAACCAAGAAAAGAAAAGAAGACGATACTTGAGACCCTTTAATGAACTGATATCGGGTTATTAATGGGTGGGATGAGTCTAACTATATAGCTTTGACGTTTTACCATAGTCATCAACCCATGATCCGACACTACTGAGATCTTGTTTCAGATAAGGCCAAAATCCACCACACAGATGAAGTGTGGATTCGTTGCCTTCACATACGTTTGAGAACAACTAAAGACGACGACAAAAATTATTCTTTAGACATAGTTGAAATACTTACCTTTATATTATAACTAGCTGATGCCCGCGACTACGCCCGCGTGGATTGAGGTTTTTTGGCTCCCGCGGGAACTCCTTACTTTTCCAGGATAAAATTATGTGTTATTCCAGACTATAATCTATCGCTGTACCTAATTTCATCCAGATCCGTTCAGCCGTTCGGGCGTGATTGAGTAACAAACATCCATCCATACATCCATACATTCATACATCCATCCATCCATCCAAACTTTCGCATTTATAATATTTATTTGATTCATTTAATGGTGTATGTATTAGTATGTAGTGATTTGAATCTAAGTTTATTATAGATCCACCTGCAGTCTATTTTCCCTTATTTTTTCCTTCTAAGGTTGCCTGGTACAGGTCGCTACCTAAGCGATAAGGCCGCCTTTTGTAACCTACTTCTGTCTTTGTTTATTCTTTTTTACAATTGTTATTTTTATTATTTTTACTTGTGGTGGTACATATAAAGGGTATTATAATAATAATAACATTTTATGGAGAAACCTCAGGCGTGCACATTTCCTGATGATTAATTAATAGACCCTTCCTTTAAAGCGATAACGTACCAGGTTAAAAAAATGTTTGACAGACAAAAGTCCGCGTTGGTTATTCATGAAGAGCTTACACGGCTGCAAAAGGACATACTATCGTACTTCTCTGGTGCTTCATACACAGTCCTTTGTGAATTTTCATTATTGCTGTTTAAGTTAAGCATTAAAGCTTCTTAAAGATAAATTTATCACTGAAAGAATAAGCTCTTTTTTAAGAACCAAATTGTAACAATCGATTTAAACGTCATAATAAATTACAGTCACACCTAATTTTTGCTACTAGTAGCTTTCACGGGCAGTAGTGCTTTCAAAATGAACTTATAGTAATTACTACGAGAAGGTTTAGGTCCAGTCTAACCCAAAAGGACATAAGGTATCCTAATTAAAATACAATTTAGACCTTATTCCGTTTGAATAGAGTGCAATACGAATACAGTATGATACGAAATCAATGTTTCTTGTACCGAAAAGCCGACGACTGTTTTGCGGAGATATAAACGTTTAATGGCCGAATGCGGCAAAAACAACCGCAAATGCAACCGAGATTATAATATCGGAGTTTCAATTGCACAAGTTTGTACAAATTGCTTATTTTGAACCATCTTGATGCTATTTGCATTATGTAAAAGTTCTTTAAATGTATGTTATTAATATGTAATTAATATGTATGTTAGGAGGAATATCATCTTTGCATCGATACACAAATTTTTGAGGATAGATACCTACCCGTTCAATTAATCATAATTATGTGTCTTACTATAATGATAGATTTTAATTGGAAATAGGTCGGTCTCACAGAGATATTTCTGCCACGTACCTGCAAATATGGAATGGAACCAGTTTCCATCTTCTGTGTTACCACATGTTTACATTATGGGGCTCTTCAAAGGGTGGATAAACAAAATTAATCAAAATCCGGCAACGCATTGGCGGTTCCTCTGGTGCTGCAAATGTTCATAGGTTTCATCAGATGACATTTTATATATTAAAAAAAAAACAATTACATACATTTATTATGGTTAGAGAGACACGACACAACGCATAAGAGTAGTGTATTTCTATATAAAAAAAAAATATAGTATGGTATCTCCAAGTCGAGCCATGGGAGAGCTTGCTAGTATTCCTATCAATGTTTACTAAGCAGAAACATGCTCAAGAGCGGGATGCGCCATGCTTGAACAATGTTAGTCGTTTGGTATTACCGATAGTAGTTTTTCGCATACTTATCAATATTTTTATCAAACTAAAATACTTGAAGCTTTAATAACGTAAATAATGCCCAAAATTCGTTAGTTTTGCTTATTTAATGTTTTATAATAAAAACAAAAACAACTTTTTTACGCATGAATTTTTCATAAAATTTTGGCCAAAAGGATGAAAACATACTGCGGCCGCCACTAAAAGTGGATCATGTTATCCCTAGTGTATTTTCGCCTAAAAAATTGATCATTGTTTCATGTGTAACTAGTTTTTTAGCACAGAAATATGTAGCACTTGTGACTCCATTATGGGTCTTGGAGATTTTACAGCCATGCGCGGTCTCCCACATAGTTAACCTGTTTTGAAAATGTACAAAATGGCTACAAGGATTAGTCACATCCTTACAGACATCTTGAAAATTCTGTTTGTCTTGCTAAGACTTAATGAAAAGTAGTACCCCGCGGCACGTTTGTCTTAGGACCAATGTTCGAGACGAGTTTGTTCCAAGCTTCAGAGTTGTTTCGATTGGTACTCGCGGAGTAAGGAAATTTAAGGGTTTGTAGTACTTTCATTAGACAGATTTCTTATTTAGTTTTAGATTCTATTCCACGATACTGATAATATTATAATTAATATGCCAGGATTGAATAAAGACACTTGTGACAGGTAGACAGCCTGACGCATGGATATGTGACAACAATTCATATCAGCAACTATTTTTCAAACTTCAAAACAGTGACGGCATCAAAATTCGACGCACTTTTCTGAATAAATCTTTAGTTTAAAATGAACTTTTGGAAGATCTTCTATTTAATAATCACTAATTAATAATTTATTTGACTAGCTGACAAATACCCAATTATAATATATATTCGATATATAATGATCAATTCAATTGAGCATAAGTCACAGCCAGTACTTCTCTCATCTTTATTTTTAATTGGGATGGAGCAACGCTTATTAATTATTGTCCCTGTCTATTTTGGGGCTTTAATCGTTGAATATTTTATATCACAAATGGAAATACATTGATGACCTCCCTGGCGCAGTGATGAGTATAACATATTACATCAAAGACATCTTGGCACTTCTCTAAATGATAACCTACGTTATTCTGTCACATCTCACATTACACAGAGACTGTACGTTGTGAGATAGCATTTAAACACCTAAAGCACAGTCTAAGGAATTACTTTGTTTTCCTACCAGTCATTCGACGGAGGCGTTAAGCCAGAGCAACGCTGTGCGTTGACAGGGACGTGACGGAGAACCTGGCTGAATAGTAGAGGAGAGTACCGTATAAGTCCCAAAAATGTATCTGACCCGGAGACAGCGTCAGTCAGTTTCTATGAAAAACAAAGTGTGTGCGTGCAATTCTCACACGGCAGAAGTGAAACTTCAGAACAGTAGCCTACGAGATAATAAGATAAATATAACTTGTATTTTATCTCATCGTCTTGCAGGCTAAATAAAATTATGAATATGTTTGTCTCTTTTTTGTAAATTTTTCGTTTCGTTTTATCAACCAGAAACGGATTAAATTAAAACATAAAAAGCAATTAACAAATCAATTTAAACAAACAAACAGAACATTACAAAAATGGAACGTTCTGTATACACGTTCGTCCGGTGGGACCACTTGTACCGTGGCGACAGCATCCGTTTTATCGAATTTTCTAATCACAACGATTCTAAAGAAGTATCACTTCAAAACTAAACAGGCTTAAAACTATTTAGTTCCAATTTTGGCCACCAGGCCAGTTAAGTTTGTGGGACTATACCTATAGAGGTATAGGTGCAACTGTCATGGGAGCCGGGTCTGTCATTTGTATGGGAGTCTACTCACTGTATAAAAATACACTAATCTTACGCTGTGCCCGAACTTCACACTCGCTTATTCCATTGCTAAAATTATCATCTCAAATGTTATACAAATGAATCTTAAGATCATGGATTAATTTTACACCACTTTATAACTTATTTACGGATTTTCATGTAACAGGGTGCTTTAGTTAACTTTCTCAGATGAGAATACGTTTAAAGTCTTCATAATTATGATATTACAATTCCTTTTCTTGAGTCGCTGTTGTAGAAATCAGAAGACTATCTTCAATTCTTAAGCGCTGCAGGTTAGGCGGTGAAGCATCCATCTTTCGCTAACATTAATTTATGCTAATATCACGAGAATTTTAAAGCTAAATAATAGATCATAAGAAAACCGCGAGTAATTCGCAACCCGCTGTTTTATTACATAAATTGAACGGTCAAATTCTACCCAAGCATAAACCTAGTATATAATGTAGGTTACGTTTTACTGTTATAACCTTATTCAAATTTTAATATCAGTTCAAACCATTGCCAATATACGTTGGCATAGAATCCATGGGCATTTATTAGCTGGCCGTACAGCGAAATTACCCGGTAGGACAATTTAATAGGCTGACACCATCCTTAATGTTCCCCCAAACGCATAGATAAAATTCATGTAACGCATAATAGTGTACATGCGATTGGCTGTATCTTTGAACGATAATGAGAGGAATATGATACGAAAATGATTATAAATAATTTCGGTCGATTAAAATTACCTTGAATAACACCTGAACCACAACGAGAATTCGTTAGCGTTTCTCTCTTTCTGTGGTCTACACAAATTTTCTTACAGAAAGCTATCTAGTTTTATAAGCGACTTTCGGACGGGGTCCGTGTTTCCTGCTATTTTACCGGCTGCACCAAAGGATATGGCAATCAAAGAGGAGCGTTAGGCATGTACAGATTTATTCTCGATCAACTTGATAATCCACATTTATACTTACAAATTCATAACCAGGGTAGGTTATGTATTACTAAACTTCCTCTAAAGCAAACTTGAAAACACATCTTCAAGCGCACTCTAGTCCTCATTACTGCTCTCCGGAAGGCATTATTGTCATTAAGTGTAAGCCTATTTTGCTACAAAAATAAGATACAATATATTTAGCAAACATAAAATCAGCAATAGGAATTAGACCATTAGAAGTTGAATAGAACACGATATTATCAAGCAATGTACTTTCGGGACCCAAAATGTTCGCAGTAGGTATTTCATGGGAGCATCTAATAAAGTAGCAAAATTTATTATTTGCCCGGACATAATGTTCCATTTCTGCATGGTGCCAGCACAATGGATTTATAAAAAGCAGTCTATTTTTACACAGTCAAAAGCTTTGCTTTGCAAAGCCTTTCCAGACTATAATGTAAAAAAAAAAAAACTTTTGCATTTAAAATATTAGTACAGATGAAAAACGAAAATATTTCAAATTTTATCGTGATTGAATTTATTGGAATAAAATTATTAACTCAGCCAAGTCAATGTAAAACCACTTGATTGAAAAAAAATAAATGATTAAGTATACTCGTACCTATTCTATTGTACCTATATTTTAATGAATAATTATTATTGTTAAGTAATTAGAATATTTTATAGAACTTAGTGTAGGTATTATTCTAATCATGAATTTCAATTTGAAATTCTAATTTATCGAAGAAGTTGCTAGAATAATATTTACTTTGATTACTTAGCGAAATAAAGCGACTAAGATTTAAAATAAAATATAAATATTAATTACTGTTCAATCCAGCATAGGTTTAGTAGTTGGAAAAAATAATCTCAAGAAACTAAATTTTGTTAAATAGTAATAGGTACTACTGCTATAATCATATTCAAAAAAACTCATAGGATTAAATTAATGACTTCAATTTTAATCCATTTGTTGGATATTTAAATAAAATAAAAATAGTAATGCTAAAATTTTTACACATAAATTTTTTGTACTCGAAAGTAGCCAAAATTTAACCAATCGTAAATTAAAAGTAACAAAGCCGTGAACACATACGCTTTCGAGCTTATAAAAGTATAAAATAAACTCTAAAGCATCGTCGTTAGTTTCCGTCAAACGGATCGTAGTATTCTTTGCATAGAACACACAACACACACAAGACACAATAGACACAAGTGCGTCCACTGATCTGCACCGTACGGATCGCTCGAATCTGCTCATCGGCAATGCCGACGCCGATGCTCCGAGAGGCAACTTTTGTGATGCGTGCCGATGACGTCATACGGAATGCCGACCAGGTGGACGCGTGGTTGCATTTGACGATCGTCCTGTCCACACGCATTTCGCACGTTCACTCACTACGAAAATCTGAATGAAGTGGCGTCGGCAATCCGATTGCTGGTAGTTGCGTCCAAAGGTTGCGTTGACAAATCCGATCGCTGCCGATGAGGAGGACGCGTTGTGAAAAATTCATCCGTTTGATGCGATGAGTCCGATGCGTACGATGCGGACGAGTGGACGCTTAGCATAAGCCGAAATTACATATTAGTGCATTAGGCCCCAATATATATCAAAAACCGTACGCGGATTTATGAAATTTCCTCACCCTTTACATCGAGAACTAGAATATATTAACTGGAAGTACTTTTCATTGCTAAGTACTTGGTAAAAGCAGAAGGGTTCGATATTTTTGCACTCGAAAACATAATCAAAAATAAAACCAATCCGAAATTAAAAGTAACAAAGCCGTGAACACATACGCTTTCGAGCTTAAAAAAGTATAAAATAAACTCTAAAGCATCGTCGTTAGTCTCCGTTAATCGTATCCGTATCCCACCAGTGTCGAGTAAGCCGAAGCGACATATTGGTGCATTAGGCCCCGATGTATATCAACGACGACCGTACGCGGATTTGTGAAATTTATTCGCGCACTCGTTACTACGAGCACCACTATACATTTACTGGAAGTACTTAATACTGAAACTTCTCTTATGTATCTGCAATATAAAAATCTATTATTACTGCGATTATAACAATTAAATGGTGTCAATTAAGTTCATAAGGATGACCATACACGGATTTATTTTTATTTAAGTTTTTTCTATGAGAAGCATTACTAAAGGTTGAACTACAATCCGTAAGTCCCACAGCGGCTATTCACCTCAGTGCCCGGTTACATTGATGTCACCGTTTCAAAGAAAAAAGATAAGTATTGGCTCCTAATGTCGGGGATGCGATCCGCGCGAGACTCGGGCACGATAGGGGATAAAGAAGACGACGTAACTTATCAGTTAATCGGACCGAGGAGTTAATGGGGGTTTTTGTATTGTTTCGGTTGAGAGCGGTGGGGTTTTCGTGAAATAGTATCCAATTTAATGTTTTGAATGACAACCGCTAAAGATGGGCGAATATCGATCAACATCAGTCACCTAAGCTTAACTCAGAAGAAATTAATGGAGAAATCGGCCCTAAGTCTATCGAAATCCATACTTTAATATTATAAATGCGAAAGTGTGTATCCCAGAGAAAGGCATAGGCTTCTTTTTATCCCGGAAAATTTCAGAATTCCCGCGGAAATCAATAAACCTTAAACCAAGCGGACGAAGTCGCGGGCATCATCTAGTTGTCCAATAAACGTTTGTTAGCATTATTACTGTTTGTCATTTTATCTCATGAAATAGGAAGTATAATATCTGTTAATTTGACTCGTTTCATGTCATTTGATCTGCAGATACGGAGGCCATATTGAAAATAGTTAGTATAGATCCTGCAGGCAGACTCAGCGATTATTGAATACTTTCGTGTTTAGATCGCAATTTGATTTAGAGCTTATCGAGAGCAATCGTGGCCGGATCGAATGAATATTATCTTTAAGTTTAGCCAACTTTTATCTAATTACATTAATTATCTCTCGTGGAACCTCTACACGTTTAACCATTTACTCGTGCAAGTTCCAAATGAGAGCACAAATATATTAAAAAAAGTGTATCATAAATACCTACTTCTCGATTGTCACTTACACGTTGGTAAAGAGACATGATGATATTAACAAGGTACTATAGCGTTGGTGTCCTCCAAAAACACAGTCACATTCAAACAAAGTTTTAACCGCGTCTTTTAAATAATGATTTTATTAGATGATGTCCGCGACTTCTTCCGCGTGGATTTAGGTTTTAAAAATCCCAAAAGATCTCTTTGATTTTCTGGGATAAATTCTGTTCATGGAGAAGAATCGATAGAAGACAAAAAAACTATTGCCTGTCCTAGATAACAACAACAGTACGTAGCATCACGAAAGTTCGTATTATGTCTATACTATGCAGGAGTACCGAGAAGTAATTAACAATAGGGTCAACCCATATAATAATAGAAGCTGAAGCTACAACTGGAGCAAACTCTCTCAGTGGACAAAACATCATGATGAGTTTGGAATTAATATCGGGGAGCATGTAACGAGCTAGGAATTCACAAAATTGAAAATGGTACGAAAAGTTTTAAATACGACCTATTTTTAAAAACAAAACTTTCTATCTGTCCCTTCGTTACGCAGACGTGTATCGTTAATCTGGTAGAGCTGGTTGGTCACTGTTGTTATAAATAAATAAAAACTATAAAGTTTTTATACAATACTGAAATACGTGTTAAGATATATTATAACTAACCTAATCTAACAATAATGAAAACATTATTGTTAGATAAGGTTAGTTACAATATATCTTAACACTAAAAAAAACCGACAATAAAATAATTGGAGACAACCTTAGCATTGCCGAGCATTGGAAACAATGCTCAGCGCTGGTTTTCAGTTTGCCCCATTCAGATGATTTAAAAAAAAGTATATTGCGCCACGCCTTCTGTCTTATCTTAAAATTCTCGTGTCACAATGTTAGTTATCATACTCCTCCGAAACGGCTTGAGCGATTTTTATGAAATTTTATATGCATATTCAGTAGATCTGAGAATCGGCTACTATCTATTTTCATTCCCCTAAAACACCTCAATCTACGCGGACGGAGTAGCGGGCATCAGATAGTATAATATTATAAATTTTTAACTAAATTTTGTTATTGTACATGTAAGTAAAATATAACTAACTGACCAAATTTAAAATTAAAAAAAAATACACTGTTACTTGCTGACACTTCCAATGAGTTTTTGTCTATCTAGCCATGAAGTAATTACTTAACTTTTGTGAAGGTCTGTGCTAAAGTTTTATCAACCTATGCACCAGAACACGCAGCGGTAGTAGAACTACCACCAAGTGGTAGGACGATATCAAATGATTCGTAGAGAGTTTGTGGAGATCCTTACAAGACTTCTTCGCCCAGTATATGATACCTATCGATTGTGACGTTGAGGAGGTTCGAAGTCATTTAATATTCCTTTTTATATTTTGTAGGCATTGTGTCCTTGAAATCCTGTGTCCTATTATACCTATGAGTTCTGTAAAAACAGGCATCTCAACGTTTGGCAATTAATTTTAATTGCAAAACTTAGCGTTTGGAGCACGGAAGCATTTTGGTGTGTTCTTTACTGCACCTTCATTTATTATTGATAAAATAAAACTCTTAAAAAAATAACCGACTTTTAAAGTACTAAAAAGCTTATCGTCTGCTGCCTCGTTTGGCATAGGCATAGTTGTTTAATTTGGTAATAATTTGGTTAATTGTATTAATTACGTTATTTCCTAGGATATAAATTAGGAACTTGATTTGATTCTAAATCAGTTCAACTTCAGTTTGGGATACACGGGATAATAGCAAACGGAAGTTTAAATTTTAATTATCAACAGGTAATCATAATGAACTAACAATAATGTTTATTTCCAAATCACCGACGACACTTTATTTATTTTTATAAATAGACTACTAATACATAGACCTAAACGGAACATTACTTTGCATCCCACTCCGTATCGAACTGTGATAAATTGGAATTGTTTTGCCTCCATTACCACTGGCTTTAATTGTGAACTAGTGTCTAGTTCGATATAATATATTGCTGCACATTCCAATTCCAATATTAATCTAGTATTGAATACATATTAATATTATGATTATAGAATGTATAATTAAAGACTAATTAATTAATTGATATTGAAAGTCAAAATTTCTGTGATAGTAATTAAATAACAAAAATTACATGTTGAAGTGAAATTTAATATACATAAAACAGATTTTTATGGCACACGCGGCGTTATCATGCAACATATTCCCGTTACATTCCTTTTATGGGGCGTTAAAAAATACATTATTAATTTTACAAAAGCCAAAATCGTCTTGTTTAATCTAAATTGCCGTTTTTATTTTCGCATTAAGGCCGGGATTCCCGGCTGATTTATAATGTTATTAATCAAGCTGAAATATCAGGCATGCCCAATTATCTCTTGTTGAATTTAACTGCTTTTATTTTTCAGTTTCGTGTATTTAAAATTTTACTAGAGAATTATTTCGTTAGGCTTTGTTTTATTTATTGCAAGGATTTGGGTTCTTAAATCACTTTTTCGGGATAAAAATTAGTCTTTCTTACTGTCCAGTGCCTTAATATCTTATTCATGCAAAAAAATTAAGACAATCCGAAGCTATTCATCTGTATCAGTATCGCATTTATAATACTAGACTAGAAGGATTGAGGCCTTTACCTGTTTATTCTCTAATTAAAAACAACAAAACGTAAAAAAATCCTCTTTAAGCGAGTTTTTGGCATACAATCTTTTGGCGCAATATTTCCAGGATTAAATCTTTTCTTATTTCATTTGAACAAATTAATAGATAGTTTTAAAAATATTTTTGAATCAAATAAACTTTAATAATTGAAATCAATGTCATGTGTTCAAGTGAAAATTTTAAAGAAAGCATATTAAAATCGCATGCTCGCCTGTTTAGAATACCTCTCCTACAGCCACACGTAATACAGCGATTGCTGTTTCTAAAACAAAAGTAACTCCATATCTTACTAATCTTACTAATATTATAAAAGCGAAAGTTTGGATGGATGTATGGATGTATGGATGTCTGGATGTCTGAATGTATGGATGTTTGTTACTCAATCACGCCCCAACCGCTGAACGGATCTAGCTGAAATTTGACACAGAGATAGATTATTGTCTGGAATAGCACATAGGCTACTTTTTATCCCGGAAAATCAAAGAGTTCCCGCGGGAACCAAAAAACCTCGATCCACGCAGACGAAGTCGCGGGCATTAACTAGTACTTATAATATAATAATCTTACTTTGAATGCATAAAACTGAAGATCACGGTAACGTTGATTTTGACCCCGATGCTGGAAGTTCCTCGGGCCTCTACTGCGGTCGTAGACAATAAATAAAAATGTATTGTTGAAATAAAATAAAAATAATATTTTCCTCGAGGTGTACTCGAGTGTAAAATCAGCATGTGGTGAACATGATAGACTGGAGACCGTGACGGTGCACGCACTGCGGTTGACGTCGCCATTTGTTCTCTGCTCTAGATCCGCGTTATGTCATGCGACATGCGACACGTGTACGATACGCGGGAACCGAAAAACCTCCATCCACGCGGGCGAAGTCGCGGGCATTCGCTATTATTGAGATAATAATTATATGCTAAGTAGTATAACCCAGTAATTTGGTGCTCAAAAGGGAGTTACCTGGAAAATTTCTCGGAGTTTTGAAAATTGGTGTATTTTATAGATTTCGACGTGCTCTTTCCTAGTTTTCACTTTGCCACCTCGTATCTTTGCCGCTTGCGCCGCCATATTGGAAAATGGCGCCCAAAAACAGTTTTTCGACAGTAACTCCTTTTGGACTAATTTTACGATGAAAATAGTTGGGTAATAAATTAAATTAGAGAAAATTTCCTACAGTTTACGTAGTAACCTTTTTTTTGTAAAATCAATAGTTTCGTCGTAATAGAGCCGCAAACCGAAACTTAAATTCACCTTCCACAGTTCAAATATTTTTTTATTATGGGTCAAGTTACTAGATCTTTAAACTAAATTAGATTGACATGGCTAAATCTAGTGATCTTTTTCTTCTTGTAAAACTACCAAATAACCGTATTTATAAGTTTACATGATAGGGCATACAGTTCCTTTCACATTATGCACAGAAATCTGTTCTTATCTAAGTGATAATATTATTAAACTGCCTCGTTGGGCTAGTGGTTTAGCCGTGGCCTGTGTATAGCACTAGACCAATGAAGAATTGCAGCCAAATGTAGCTGACGAAATGTTGAATTTAAATTCCGGGTCGGGGCAAATAGTTAGGATACGTACTTGTCTGAAATTTGAAGTTTATAGTGTTTTATTACTACCAGGCTTTGCAGAACTCTTAAAGCCATCGGTCTTGTGCGTAGTCCCAGACTTTGTGGCTAATAATATATTTATTTAAGTTATGTACCATAGGAAGTATCTCATAATACTACAATATGTTACGGTGTCCATGCCTTTCTTATTATGTTCAGTGCCTAATGCCTATCACCAATTTTCACTGATAATGCCGTCATTGCAGTTGTTTGATTAAATTAGGACTAAAATTTAAGCTAACTTACCTAATAAAGGGAGGTTTCTATAGATTATGTATGGAAAATCTATTTGGTTTACAATAGAAAACCATCCATTGCTTGTTTGCTGCTTGTAAGTATTTTATGTTAACTGGTATGGCCGTAGTAGTTAAACTGTTACTAACTTAACCATATTTATAATCAATGGCATTGGCCGTACGGGTGATTCTAACTTCTTAATGCATCAAAATTTGAATAATACTACGTGAATAGATCCGTTAACAAAGAACATAATATATCATACAAATGATGCAAGTTTTTGGTCATACTCGAGTTTTATGCATTTTTAGTTTTTGTAGAACATTTTATCATTCTTATTGCATTGTGATCTGAACATTTAACTATTTGAGATCCATTGACAGGAAAATCCATGCTGACGAAGTCGTAAGCAAATAATATAGTGATTAAAAATGTACGTCGTAAGATATTATAAGAGTGTAAATGTACAAACACAAACTACGCGATTCCAAGGAGGTTGTATAATGCTTAAGTTGAGAATCACCATTTTTCCCTGTTACCAACAAAGGTGAGGCCTTTCGTTGTATAACAAGAATTTCCCCTGATAGTGACAGATTATTCAGTGTTCCCATAAAAAGATATGTTCCACTGCAATTTACATTGAAAAATATTGCATGAATACTTTATATTTAAATTGCTCAGTATGTTTTATGAATACGTTTTTTATACGTGAATTTTTTCGATTTGACTTTTGATGTTACTGCTATAACATCGAGTTACTTATGAAGAATTTAAATAATCCTTCAAGTTAATTATATTTTTCGCAAATAACTTCACTTTCCGGACTCTCAAATCGGAAGTTACCGCTTTTTTACTAAGAAAATATAATAACGCGAACTTTTTACTTCTAAAGAGTACCGGCAACTACCAGTCCTTGTTGGTTCTCTCAGTAGTTCGGTTTGAACTAGTGGTTCAAAAGCGCTCATGAAGTATTAGGTCCTTACATATGAAATTGGCGTTTTGTCGTACTGGCCACTTGGATCTCAAATATCTCCTCTTTGGTTAGGAATTTCAATTTTAAATTTATGCAGCTATTTACTCATGCTTTTTTGTTTTGAAAACCCCTAATTCATTTGTTTTTTCCTCTTTTGATTTTTTCTTTGCGTCACTCAGTTTACAAAATGGAAAACTTGAAATATCGTGTTATTTATGAGTACGAGTTCCATCGTGGCACCAATACTGTAGAAACGGCTTGAAGGATTAATGATGTGTATAGCGGCGGTGCCGCAAAAAAAAACAGTACGTTTTTGGTTCCAACGTTTTTGTTCTGGAAATTTCGATCTGCAGAATAGGCCCCGTGGACGACCGGAGACCAATGTTTATAATGAAGAATTGAAGGCTTTTGTGGAAGCGGATCTATCGCAAACCACGTCCGAGCTAGATGCTGGTGTTAGAGATAAAACTGTTTTAATCCACTTGAAGGAAATTGGGAAGGTGAAAAAGCTTGAAAGGTGGGTACCTCATGAATTGCGTGCAGCAAACCGACAAACGCGCGTTGACTTACTCAACCGGCACAATAATGAAGGGATTTTAAATCGAATTATTACCTGTGATGAAAAGTGGATCCTGTACGATAATCGAAAACGCTCATCGTAATGGCTGAAACGTGGCGAACTAGCCAAATCCTGCCCCAAGCGAAAATTGACTCAAAAAAAAATTACTTGTGAGCATTTGGTGGACTAGGGCCCGTGTCGTTTACTACAGCTTTCTTAAATCTGGCCAGACGATTACGGCGGATGTCTATTGTCAGCAACTGCAAACCATGATGGAAAAGCTAGCTGCCACACACTGCACAACAGACGGCTACCAAATTAGAGGAGCTTCAATTGGAATGTCTAAGACATCCACCGTACTCCCCGGACCTTGCTCCAACAGATTACCATTTTTTTCGAAATTTGGAAAACTTCTTGCAATGGAAAAAATTCAAAAATATGCCGATTTAGATGAAATTTTTTATGCGAGTTTTAGTGAATCCAGGGATGGTTTATATTTACATATTTTGGGCTTGGTAGGGGGCGCTGCAATCGGGTTCTATGCTCAGGGCAGGACAACCTCTGCCGGGCCCACTAGTATTTGTATATAAATATTTTGACTGTACAAATGTACAGTACTGTAAATATTTTCGTACTGTAAGACTTTCAGTCTTAAGATTTCACAGTTCTAATTAATCAAAAAAAAATTCTAAGAAAGTTGAATAAGCTTCCATAATATTCTGTCAACATTATATTAAAGTATTTTCCTAACTAATTTTACCCTGCGTGCACAGACTAATTAGGTTTCAGACCTTAATTAGTGTTCCTAATTTAAAGACTAACACCTTTCATCCTCTTAAAAGTATTAATTCAAGGAACGGCTGCGTTGATATAAATAAAGCTAAAGATACACGTATACGTTTATAGCAGAAATTAAATTCCGCTAAAACGTTATTTGGTTCCACAGTGAATGTGGATATCATCTCAGATCATTGCCTGATTTGACAACAAGTGAGCTCGAATTTCAGAGCGTGAATTTTTGTTTTTGGCAGCCGTGTAAGAAAACGTACCTAAATCTATACTTAAATTATAAATGCGAAAGTTCGCATGGATGTATAGATGTATGGATAGTATTTGTTGTTTGGTTACTCAACCACTCCAAAACGGCTGAAAATATCTGGAAATTGGTACAGAAATAGATTATAACATGGAATGACACATTGGCTACTTCTTAACCCGAAAAATTAAAGAGTTCCCGCGGGAATAAAAACCTCAATCCATGCGAACAATGTCAAGGACATCAGCTAGTAGAGATGTAAATCAATCAAGTAACAACTAGGTATTGTGATTGCAGTAATAAACCAAAAGTAACGGAGCAACAGTACATCTCATCGATTTCATCTCCAACCTCATCCACTGCTAGATAGATCCCTTGTAAAGGTAAAACCCCACCACAGATGGCACGTAGCGGCAAATATTCTTTGTATGAGTTTGTATGGAACTGGGCCAAGGAGATGCAGTGCGGCAAAATTGTACGCGCCTTTGTATTGGGTGTAGTGTACACCTTAAAAATTTGAACATGCTACAGGTTTGCGCTGCCTCGGTTGCCTCCGTTGCTGACTCATGATGCCGTCTGTCCACCACACCAACCAAACACAGCATCTTATCTTACGTTACCTGGACGTGGTTTCAACCCACGGCCTCGGGGGCGCATGGACTATTCTAGTCCAATCGACCTCCCATTCGTCCCAACGGCATCCTAAGCCGAGGTCTGAGCCTCACAGGAAGCGCCCTTAGGTAGATGTTGTCTCACCTGATGTCTTTGAGCCCTAGGGCTCATATTTTCTCGGCGACGCCTAGCGCTCGCCCAACGCCCACGGTGACGGCCAACGCAGCATATTCAATCCGAAAAAGTCTGTCCAACGTAGTGAAAGCAGTATATCTAGAGAGTTTTTATATCAATGGGCACTTGACAAATATTAATATTTTCAAGTTTCTTAAGGGGAGCGTCAATTAAGCCACCAACTCGGCTTTACCGTTATCTTCGTGTTACAGACGCCTTTATTTATTCAACGTCGTAATTAACAGGAGAGTGTATTCGGATGTTTTGGTAAGTAATTGTTATTTTATAAGGCAGGTTCAATTTGTTCGAGGAAATACTGGTTAATTAATATATATTTTACTTCTGCCAACAGGAGGGTCTATTTTTAGTTTATGGTCAAATTATATTTTTTTGAATTCACTCACTTTTGGGCATTAAAATAATCCATTAAGCTAATAAATAGGTATGTCGTAGTCAGTTGCTTAATCAATTATGCTTTAAACTTCAAAGTAGTATTTATTTGTATGCTACGCTACTTTTTGTGCTACTTTTTTTATGTAGCAACACTATAATTTAGGTACTTCACAATTCATCACTGCACCGACAGATCATTCAAAAAGCTTCGGTGGTTTTATTTTAAGGTAATATATTCCG
Organism: Erebia palarica; assembly: GCA_964035005.1. Lineage (NCBI taxonomy): Eukaryota > Metazoa > Arthropoda > Insecta > Lepidoptera > Nymphalidae > Erebia > Erebia palarica. The sequence goes on from OZ035989.1 coordinate 20,725,400, forward strand.
TAGCTTCTCCACAAATCAACAAGCATAAATTAAAAAAATTAAAGTAACAGGATTAGTACCAATTACATAATCTAGAAAAGACCTAATGATCTTCAAACGGCTTAACTGGTAAAACTAAGCAGAAAAAATACTTCAAAATTGGTTCATCTGTTTGGGAGATACGATGCCACATATAGACACACAGTTAACACAGAACACCACTCTTTTTGCGTCGGGGGTAAAAAAATCCCTAAGAAATTGAAAACAGCAGGCGAGTCGCAATAATAAGGCTCGTAATCCGACTTAATGCCAGTTCGGATCCAGGGAGTGAAACACGCCGGTGGCGGCCATTAATGTAATTGCAACGGGAATATTCAGCAGCCCGATATAACCGCTTACCACGGGATAATTTGAGATGCTGTAATAAGCTCTAATAAGGATCTTAGCGTCAGTACCATCCGATCTTAATTAGGATAAAATATACACATACTACAGACTATAGCACAGTGACGAGAAGATCCGAATACTGAAGCGTTTCTCAGGGTTGACCCACATTGGAAACGAAAGTGAATTTCAAAACCTTTGCATAGCAAATTGATTCATCATCATCTCTACTCTTCTTCGATATAAATGTGGGTACTAGATGGGCCGTTTCATAGAAAAAAAATTGGGCGTCCGAATTGTAGGGCACTTTTCAGACTAGATGGCACTAATAAAATAAGTTCACATTCTTTGTATGACAGGGCCCGTCTCAGGGAGTCCCAGGGACTCGACTACTAGTATATATATAATTGTATGCTTTAAATAATTGAATCAAGTTTTCGAGAAAACAATTACTAGCCGAATAAAATTCGATAATTAATTAATAAGTATTTAGAAGATTATACATCGACACAGTTTAGACATGTAAACAATTAAATTAAATATTATATAGCACAAGTTGTTCAATAGAAATTAAATCGGTTGTTTCATCCATATGTAGTATTTAGCAACCCTTATTTCAAAAAGTATTACTGAATGTAAAACCTTTTAGATACTACCCGGATAGAAGATGCTGCTTACCGATAGAACATTTATAACAATCCGAACTTGTACTAACTTCGACATAGTGTAATTATTCTTGATAATACTCGAGTTTCCAACTAAAATGCACCTTATTTGTACTGATTGTGATTTATAGTACAATTCGTGATGGTGTTGCTAACCCTTAACCACCTACCACCTGTTTCTGTCCCTTAGCCACCTACGTGCGGTCCTGGAGACCCGCTAGTAGATTATTGCTTCTAATTTGCAATCTTTGGTAACTATGAAACATTAAAGTGAATAAAATACTTGTTTATACTCCACAGCTTTATTTTAGAATATCATTTATTATATTTAGAATTAAAATCTCGAAAAAAATTAACGGTCTTCACAAAGCTACAATACTGGCACACAAAATTACTACCCTTAAGAAAATAATATCTGTAAAATTACGAACTTAAAATTTTAACTTCTTTTTCTTCATTCTTATAAATTGAGTAAACTAACTTTATGATAAAAGAAAAAAAAACAACCTTTTATTCAACACTTGTACAAAATTGCAATCCCTCAAAATTTATCACGGCTATAAAATACATTTTCGATGGTCACTCGCTCCCTCTGAAGTTTTTTTTTTTGAGACGTTTCATGTGTGGTCTAATAAGCTTTTTTGCCATTTTTTTCGTGAATTTTCATCGTTATTACTCATTTTGACACTAAAAAAAACTGACATTAAAAATTAAAAACTGTTTATTATAGAATATATGTATATAAAATGTCATAGCCGCATATTGCTCGCCGAGTGTAAACCCGATACGGTTCGGTGTATACAAAAGAGTGTTTAAGGAAGCACTCTTCGCGACGACACGTATACATCGAAAAAAATTAGTTCAAAAATTCGTTGCGGCCTGTGAGACCGGTGGTAGGTGGTTAAGGGTTAACTTGACTTACATAGTAACTACGATACAGTGGGTATATAGCCCAATTTAGAAATTAAAACATTGCAAAAGTCAATGTTGGGTCATGCATCGAACACGTTATCGTAGTTCTAGGCCGAGTATCTCTCTCTGCGTCGTAGTTCTCATTAGTGAGGGTCGTGACCCCTTTCCATTAATCACATAATGGTATGAATTTTTCTTGGGTTAATAATGCGGTCGTCCACGTCCTTCTCGAATAAGAGTATTTAAACTATCGATTTAAATTAACGATTATTATCAGATATTAGTGATAATAACGGACCGACGGCTTAACGTCCTTTCCGACGCACGGAGGAAAGGATAAAGCAAAATTTGAACGTCCAAATCCGGTTACCCATCCAGTTACCGATTTGTGTCAACGTTGCTTAATAATCGCAATCGACTGATATGCTGACAGCTAGGCAATTCGTCCCTTCGAGTATGTATAGGGACTTAAAAGCATTACGGTTTTATACATCCTTCCATACCTGTGGGAGTTTTTATTTTATTTTCCGGGATAAAAAGTATCTTATGTCGTTGTGAAATGCCACCTACCTCTGTGCCCAATTTCATCAGTCAACAAAAAATTATTACAAACTTCTAGTCCAAATATTTATTCTTAGATGACGCATGCGACTTCGTCCGCGTGGATTAAGGTTTTATGATTCCCTCGCACGGGAACTGCTTTATTTTTCGGGATAAAAAGTATCCTAAATCCTTCCTCAGGATACAAATTATCCTGACACCAAATTTCATCAAAATGGGTTGAACAGATGGACCATGAAAGCGAGGCAGACAGATAGACAGACAGAAACATTTTCGCATTTAAAATATTAGTTTAGTATGGATTATCTTACATGATTAAAATACTTAATAATATAAATTACATATTTAAACTTTTAGGTATGCTGCTCTAATGGGAACCAGAGTTTGGTCAGCTGGAAACAAAAAGATAATGAAATTAGAATTCAAACTATCAAAGGTCTGCTACCTAGTATCACATTTATATTCCTAAAGAGAAGGGTTTAAGGCCGTATAACATTGTATAATAGGATTTCTAATTCGAAATAAAAAGGAATTCCCTAATACAGCCGCATAGTGAGTCTCTATCACGGACGTTAGAAATCTGGAAGTTTTCCAATTCCAAATTCGTGGAACCATTCTAGAAAATTGGATTTCTTCGTATGCCCCTTAGTTCCAAGCTGTGCCATGATGAATGTTTTGCCTTTTGTTTATTAAAGATTTCAATAATTTTACTGCGAGTAAAGAGTTGGCGAGACTGGATTGTATTAAAAAGTCATTAAGTATTCCATTTTAATACTTCTTTGTTTTATGTAATTAATGTTTGTTTTAAAGTTTGGATTTTTGTTTTTGAACTGTTGCCGAAACGGCATATATTAATTTTATTAGCTTACCAATCTTTTTGACTACACTATAATGACTTAACTATAACTATGATGACAAGTTTTGGACGAATTTGTCCAAGACTTCATCAAGACATCATAGTTTAGTGACAAATCTTTTTCACATGAGGCCATTTCTGATTACACCATCTCTAAACCAAAATGACAGCTCTATTTATATTTATATCCCTATTATAATACTCCCTGCGGGAAAGGACATCACTAGATTTAGAGCTGTCATTTTAGTTTAGTTTATACTCGGCGCGGCGAATCTTGATCCCTATGACACTGACAGCTAATGTCACCATATAACATTGTAGTGGCGTCACCATTAAATTGGGATCATATTGGGGGCGTCTAAAAATGCCATTTATAAATTTTACGTAGCTTTATACCATTAGTAATGATATTCCGTTGATATTTTTAACAATTATTAACATTTACAAGAAGTTATCTCAATCTGAATTTATGTTTACGTCCTGCAAAACTTACGTCGTGTGACGTTTATCGACTAGGGCGGCAAGTATCAATAAAAAAATGTCGGTAATGGAAACGAGTGCACAATTTTTTTTCATACTCACATATCTGAAAATATCCTATAATATTATTATAACCTACAATAACAACCAAAGACACGACCCATCACTAACACGAACTGTCATAGTCGCGCGTCGTAGTGACCGACCAAATAGTGTGACTATATCTAAAAATATCCTATAATATTATTATAACCTACAATAACAACCAAGACACGACCCATCACAAACATGAACTCTCATAGGGATCAAGGTTCGCCGCGCCGACTGTAGAAAGTGTATTATACAGAATCGGCCGCATTGTTTCCTGAATAAAATAATTAAGTACACTTATTTTAGTGATTTGGTTTTCTATAACTAAGGCTAAACGTTGCTACATGCAGTCATAATTGCATCTTTTTGCTTCGTTTTCGTAATATTATGCAAATGAGGGTAGCTTTCTTAAAACTAATGTCAAACACGACTGGAAAGAAATCAGGCGCAAGACCGACGGCTTTTCGAAAAGCATAGAAGCATGGAGGAGGCACACCACCATTGCTTCCAAACTCCAGGTTACAAAACTCAATTGGTAGGTACCTAAATAATTTTGGTCTGAAACCAGGTGCATTTCCCGCTATCAAACACGCATTGCAGGCATTATATAATCCTACTTACCCTAACAGACTATTATTTTTTCACAGTTTTCCAAAGCGTAAAATAAAAAATCCATAGCAAAATTAAAACGTGCAATATTTTGCATCACTTGGCTCCCGAGGGTGGCCAACTAAACGATGTTTGTTCACCGAGCGCGCAATCGGGTCCAATCACTGCGACGGATACTGATTGAGGCGTGTGGGAGATAACCGTGTGGATTACGATTTATTTCTCTAAGCATTCCGTTCGTTTTGTTAATTAATACTACAGCCGTGTATTTCGGGGCTCCGTACTAAAATGTTAGAAAAGGAACTCATAAGATACGTCTACCCTTCGGCACTTAAATTTTTCAGTAACTACTAAAACTATGGATTTGAGTATAGTTAAAGTTTTACAAGGTGTATAGGTTTAAGGCTACGTTTGCACTGCGAAAAATATACGCGCGATTATTTTCGCAATTCTGTAACACTAGAAATCATAATATGGAAGTGCATCAGTGGAAGCAATTGCGAACAAAATTCGCGCGAAAATAGAATCGCTGGTTTAATATAATTTCACGCAGTGTGGTAAGAATTGTACTCGCGCGAATATTTTGTGCTGTACGGAGTTGTATGACGCTCACCGCATTCGCAGAGCGGAGTAGGTAAAATCCGTACGCGATATATAAATTACGGACTAAAATTCGGGCGAATGTTTTTCGCAGTCCAAACGTACCCTTAGTATAGTATATCCTGTCGTACCATGCAGGCCTGTGCGCACGCTGATGTTTTGCACTCAACTCTGTCTGCTACGCCTTAACGGCCCATCTTTTCAACCGATTTTAATAGGTAGTTTACATCCCAGGGAAGGACATAGGCTACTTTTTATCCCGGAAAATCAAGGAGTTCCTCCGGGAATCAAAAAAACTTAATCTATATGGACGAAGTCACGGGCATCACCTAGTAGAGTTAATAAACTCCATATAATTTTGCATCACAATATCTGTCCTTCATAAATCCTACGAGTGGGTCTCGCTGCAAGCTTTTTCATATTGTTTGTGTGAGACAAAAGGACGCCTCTTGTTTTCGTCTCCATTGTGTCTTCTTATCGACAGTTCTGACCAGCCCCCCGATTATGTAAGGAAATCGTAATCGTAATCATATGTCAAACGTATAATTCGACCTGTTTAAGAAGTTAATAGATGTCTGCGCGTCAAAAAACATGTGTGAACTCCTTAAAAAGTTCGAGTTACACGTTATGAACTATCAAATGATTACGATTGGCTTACATAATTGGGCCTCAGATATAGTGGCAGGTTATTGTTTTTTCTTTGATATTCAATTTCCTCATGAACAGGTTTGTAATTAGTTCACATAAATGATAAATTATTTATTTATTGCTCGTAGGACAATTTGTGTCACTTATAATACGTTAAGACTCTATCACCGGTTCGGAAAAATGTTCTACTGAGAAGATGCGACAAGAAACTCAGACATACGTTACAAGTTTTACACTGACTTGTGCGTCATTGGATGCGAGGCCGGTTGGTTCCATGCAACTTTGTCATAAGAAAATCAATAATAACCTCGGCTTAACAAATGCTGTTTTACCTATTTACCTATGCTATGGTATAATTCCCACGACTAAGTACGCGTGTAGTACTAACAGTAAATTGAAGTTTTTATAATTCCCGCGGAAACTCCTACATTTTACTGGAATAAAATGTAGCCTAGGACCTTCTCCGGGTTACAACCTATCAAAGTATAAAATTTTATCAAAATCGGTTGAAAAGATGGGCCATTATAGCGTAGCAGACAGTTTTATAGTTCGTATGATAAGTTCGATATAGCTAATAATATTATTGTTGCGTTTCACTTTATCAGTCGCGCAATGAGGGCTACCGTTTTTATGCTCACTAGTTGGCGCCACTGGCGAGTAAGGTCCGTAGTATAGCTGTAAATTCGGTAAACAAGCATACTTTTGACAAAAAATACTTTTTAAATAGTAAGCACCTAGGGACCAGGGACATAATGTACTAACTTCTGAATTGTTCATCTTTCAACCCGCTTAATTTTGCACTCTTTTTTCATAGCTTTCAAAGCAGAGAGCAGTGACATTCATTGAAACGTGTTTTACATCTTCTTAATTAATCCGGTATTGCTACATACATTAATGAAATAATTAGACCCGCGATAAAGGCCCAGTGATAATACCTATTTGACATAACGGAGACCTCACTCTACACTGGTGCCTCTAGCGGCGAATGTAAACGCGGTAGCCCCCATTGGTAGAATCTGAACAAGGGAATTTGATTTTCCTTAGCATGCGGAAACCTGCATGTCTGACAGTCTTCCTGCCTGCTTCATGTCTTATGTCTACATAATGTTCTCAAAGGTATGTGAAGTCTGCCAAACTGCACTTGTTCAGTGTGTTCTCATGTGACTCTCATGGCAACGCTATTCAGTCTCGAAAGCCTGATGTGCACGGCAGTGTGTTAAATTTAAAATTAAAAAAATTGTGTTGTTAATTATTATTATTTTATTTGAGTTTTTAAATCGACTTGTATACTGTATGTTGTATATTGTATTGTATTGTAGTCTAGTTTGTTCGTTTTTTTTTACTTTTGGAGCCTCGGGAGTCGAATTTGGCAACTGCAATGTCTCCCCAGGCGTGTTTTATAAATACAGAATAAAATGATGATGATGACGACGTTGTTCATTAATACTGGGATAGCTTGTCACAGATTTTTATCTCTACTCACAAATGTATGATTAATAAAAATTTATTTTAATTTATAATTATCTGCACTTTGGAGGCTATACCACTACAGCCCATTAACGTCCCTGGAGAGAGGGAATTAGAGCTTAGACCCACCACGCTGTTCCAATGCGGGTTGGCGGGTTTTAACGCCTATTATCATGTTAGTGATAATAACCGGGACCGACGACTTAACGTGCTTGCTTAAGCACGGGGGTGAAACACTACCAACTTCCTAAGTCCAGGCTAGCACTGAGAATTTCAAGTCAGAAAAACCCAATATGGCCCGACCCGGCACTCGAACCTGGGACCTCATCGGCCGCAGTCGAACATGCCAAACACTAAACCAACGAGGCAGTCAAGTGGAATCTATAGCTAGTCATTATTACGGGCTAGCAAATTATTTCTATATGACATGCTGATAATATACAAATTTATAAGTTTATTTAGAATTTTGCAGATCCTGATGAATAATTCGATACAATTAGACGACGAGGAAATTTAAAGTGTTAATTAAATTTATATAATTTCATTCTAGAATCAAATGTAAATCAATTTATGAGGCGATTAACGTAGATTACTCTAGAGCTGTGCCATCAGTCGGCCAAATGAATGTAGACGGCGTCCGACTGTGAATTCAACGTGCCTCGATAGAGGTCTAACCACATTTTAATCATTCCAAAACTGCGTAATGTGCAAGGCGGTTGAAGTCAATCAAAGTGATTGGAATAATAATTCATAGATTTGTACAATACATGATTCATATAACGGTAAAACTAATAGGTAATATATTATAACATAGTAATATGCTTTAAATAAATTATTGGTTTTTAATAATTATTGGCAAGACCTTCTCGAATGGTACTGATATTTTGGATGGATAGATGTTGAGATGTTTAACAATGTCTCTATTCATAAACTCCTTATCATCTGTGCTGCTAGTGATGATGATTATTGAAGAGTTTCTCAGAAAAATATCAGACCTTTTCCGGTTGTACTTACCTATAATCTAAAAAGCCACCTAGACTAAACTTAGTTTAACGATGATAATATTATGTATCGCCAAAGTTGCAAAATACTCTCCTCTAATTTTTTTATTCAATTTGAGTTATTGCACTAGTTAAGACAACATTCCACTAAATCGTAAGTGGTACTAGGATAATGCCCTTTTGGATAAAATTTCAGGTGAAATTGATCAAAAGAAAATTAACATTTTGAGCACCATCTAGGTAGGTCCACTCTACCAGTACATTGCACCATTCATTGCCCATTGTCCATCAAAATTGAGACTGTTTGATTGAAATCAATGCAAGCCTGTCTTGTTACATAATGGAACAAAAATTGTTAGAGTCTATCTATACCTAGTCATGAGATTTTTGTGGATACACCCTAATATGGCTGATAATCGTTCGCGTGCGAACAATTTGGACTTGCATTTGCTATTGAATATTTTATCATTTATATTTAAATGATGAACACAACTAGGCCTAAAAGTGCAATTTATAGAATTTAGGCTAACGCAATCGGTACCATTAATGAACAAAATAAATAATCTCTGGAAATTCTTTCTAAGTGCTTTCTTTTCTATTAAATCTATATTATAAAACAATACTATTACGCAAAATCTCAAGTTTAAATAAAACAATAACGCAAAAGGGCGAAAACACACTTCAAACAAAACAAAAATGTCTATAGCGGATATATGATAGAGCTTCACAGACTGACGCAACAAGAAGAAACGTGTTTTCCAAGGGACTTGGGCGTTTCACGATGCCATTTTATCCTGTCCTGTCTGTAGTTTTCATCCTAAGCTAAGTGGTTTGAGCTGCATAAATATAGGCTTTAAAGTTTGGCAAAGGTGCCTTGTATCGGAAAGTTTTTCCTTTTCTTTTAATACTAGCTGTTGTCTACGGCTACGCTATTTTTTGAATACACAAAATCCCAAAAATAGGTTCAAAATAGGTTGTATCCCTAAGTCAGATAAAAATCTAGGTTAAATCCTTTAGTAGCGAAGTTACGTCATAATAGCTATTTGTCTGTCTGCTATGCTTTCATCGCTAATCTGTACGGACATGGGCTACTTTTTATCACGGAAAATCAAAGATTTCCCGCGGGCATCAAAAAACTTTAATCCATGCGGATGAAGTCGCGGGCATCATCAAGTGTAATAAAATTCTTCTTTGGGGGACGTCAACGTTGTGCATGACACAAATATGTCGTATTGAAGTCTACAATTACAATAATTGGAATAGTATTACAATTAATACTGCGATGGTAGTAGTTATATGAAAGCACATTCTCATAGATAAGTCATTAAGTCACCTTTTCCTTTTATACCTATTTTATATTTATAGATAAAGATATCTCCAGCACACAGTAGTGTCATTACGTGGAGCATTGTTCAAATGTAAAATTTAATTCCACCGAGTTCGCTGGGACCAGTTATCGGTCGGCGTGATTGGACGGGAGTGGCTGTTAGCCGCTCGCTCACCGAGCAAACATCATTAGACGGACACCCACGAGATGACCGTGCGATCATGTGCATCGATTATCTTTTTACGTTGATGAGTATTGTTTTTTTAATTTTCACCTTGTTTACTGAAGCTTTTTGAGCAGACTTATTCTAAGTTGGTAAGGCGATTGTGAAACGATCTCCAGCCTGATGGACTGTCGAGAGTCAAATCCTATGTTCAGCAGTGGATGAAATACTCGTAGATTACGGTTAAAAATATATCAATATGTCATATTAAATACATTTATACTTTACAACTTTTTTAAAATAAAGTTTTTTTTTTTGAGAAATAGCAGCCAAATTAACTTCCACATATAACACGTTAGATGTATTTCCACCTCTGGTGCTCTACTAAAACGATGTATTTATAGCTTAGCGTAGGCGGATTAAAGTTTTTTTTTAATTTTAGACGTTATTATTTTATAGGTGTACAGACAAAACTACTATAATATTGTCAGATCCATACTTATACTATATAATATCCACATTATAATATTATAAATGCGAAAGTTTGTCTGTCTGTCTGTCTGCTACGCTTTCACGGCCCATCTGTTCAACCAATTTTGATGAAATTCGGTACAGGGGGACGGGATAAGCTACTCTTTATCCCGGAAAATTCAAGATTTCTCGCGCGAAACAAAAAAAAAAATATCCGTCCAACCGATTTTGTTGAAATTTGGTACAGGGATAGGTTGTATCCGGAGAAACTTTTTATCCCGAAAAATTTAAGAATTCCCGCGGGAATCAGAAAATCTTTATGCATCCGGACGAAGTGGCGGGCATCATCTAGTTTTCTATATTTTATTGTATTCTTTTCATGATAAAGGTGAAAATTGACATATAAGTGGCACAAAAACAAAATTTACTTCAGTGAAAGCGTTGCAATTCAACGCTTTCAGTAAAACTAAATACGAGCAAACTGTCGAAAAATTTTCTTCGCATCACGAGTGCAAAGCATACTACCCCTAGTTATATTGACGGGCCGTACGTATCAATTACCCAAAATGGTTCCCACGGGCTTTGATCGGAAAGGAACTATAGGTTTTTGAAACGTTGGGCGTATTTGACCAAAGGAGTTTGTTTATTGAAGCTAGGCTTTCGTGTACATTTGAATTGCTCGCTGGAGCCTTGTTCGATCTGAAATAAGGATTTGCTATATATATATTAGCAAAATAAATTAAATTATTTGTATTAAAATGAATCAGTACAGTACATGAATCCGTTAGTTCATAGAAACCATCCATCGCCAAAGATGGTGCTTATAGGACTATTATGAAAAGGAAAAACATTGTAATTACTAGATGAGTATTCCAGTTACGAAATCAAATAAATAATATAAATGCGAAAGTTTGGATAAATGGATGTATGGATGGATATTTGTTACTCAATCACGCCCGAATGGCTGAACGGATCTGGATAAAATTTGGCACAGGGATAGATTATAGTCTAGAATAACACACAGGCTACCTATTTTATCCCGGAAAACTAAGGAGTTCCCGCGGGAACCAAAAACCTCAATCCTCACGGATAGTCGCGGACAGCTAATATCGAAAAAATGGCACGTCGCTTCACTATTGTAAAAAACTATATACGTCATGGAGTATTGCATTTATTTTTCGATGGTTGCCTGTCAATAATTATGACACTTCATAGGCGTACTTATGTCAAAAGTAAATGGTTGGACAGAATATAGAAATAGTTTTTAAATTTTCAATTTGTTTTAGTGATCTCACGGTTTTTTATGAGATGTATTCATTTACCAACTAGAATTATCCATTTAGGCTGTTGTACAAGTAACACAATGTATTGACAGCTTTAGGAAATTAGTCCGACAGTTTGGCCAATAGTGTTTATATCTCTAAACTTAACTAAAATGACAGCTTTAAATCTAGTGCTTTCTATTTCCATATGGAGTATTATGAAAGGTATACCAATATATATAAAGCTATCATTTTAGTTTAGAGGTGGTGCACAACAGATTTGGCTTCACTATCTACTGTTATGACTTCAATGAAACTTTGAATATAAGTGTGATCTGATGGCGATATAACATGCTTTCATAAATATACAAGAGCGAAGTGTAACTTTTTATTGATCCGCAAAACAAATATGAAGCTCAAGCTAACGCCCTTTATTTAATAAACTGACTTCCATGTGACATAATTTGTCCATAAGGAACAAGGAATATGGCGATAATGTATGGCGTGACATAATTATTAATTGTTTTTAGGGTTTCGTGTCTAAAAATGCAACCCGTATAGGATCAATTGGGTTGTCCATATTGGGTTGTTCGTCTGTCTCTTTTTATCTTTAATCGGCTTGAAGTAACTAGTTGTGTTTTTTTTCCACCCTTGCCGGGGGTCGCAGACACGAAAACTTTACACATTATTATTGTATAATATCATTCAAACTACAATAAAACAATAATGCAAAGTTGAGTGCCAAAATTTTGATTTCAGATCTTATTTGACTGGACTAGAAATAAATAGTTCATCATAAACTATTTTGATCATTGATATCAGGTTTATATTTTTTTACGCCATAAAATAGTGCAAGTAACAACAAAGCAGTACCTACCTATTTATGTAGTAATAATGTTTTTCAACATTTAAATGATTAATTTGTAATTAACATTCAATTTGTTCTTCTTATTTCCATCCCTGTATTTTAGATTTTTGAACGATTTTATTCCCGGTGACCAAGACGATTGAATTTATTTACAAAAGTCTTATTTTAGTGTACAATACACACACAAAAGAGAAGAAAATGCAAAAATCCTCCACGTTAGGCACCGCAATCCACCTTAGGCTGCATCACCTCTTCTTGCAAGTAGTCTTTGTGCAAGATTGCAGCCAAGCGCTAGCCTATAAATTTAAAAATAAACAACTTGTAATGGTACGAAACACTCTAAACGTGAGTCCTTTCAGGTTAACCGTTTCTTTTTAATAATAAAAATTGTGTTTAATGTGGCGTTAAAATAACTCGTATTAGTACGTAATTAACATGGCCTAATAAAATCTATTGAAAATGGCGTGACCCATTTAATTTACGCCATTTTGATATGTAAGGCTTTACAAGATTTTAATTTAGCAAGAAAAGATTACAATTATTATTATTCGACTTTACAATGCAAGATTGTCTAGTCCTCATTTGTAAAGTCCAATTGTAAAGTTGACATCTCCTGAAGATGCTCCGGTGTCGGAACGAATTAAAGTGCGTCGAAAATAGTATAAAAGTCTTGTATGGTGGTGCATGTGAGTGGTGGTGGCATTGCTTGCTTGGGAACTTGGCTTTCTTGCTTGGTTGGGAAGGTAAACGGTGCTTCGCTTGTAACTGCATGCTTGACCATACAGATTTTTTTCTGTCGGCGGATCAAAGCAAAATAATTCTAATCTTTTCTTGCTAAATCATACGTTTCCGCGAAGTTATGCCTGATTCTATCCAAGATTAAAATTTTTAAAGTGAAAATACACTACGAACCGGACAGAAGAAAACTTAGGCACAATACGAAACATCTACGTCGGAGAGGAGAGTCAACGACGTGTCTTCCCATTTTCTAATCAGCATATTCCATATGAAATGAATGAAGCAAAATTTTTGGCCACGGAGATCAAGTTTAAAAAAAATAACAATCCGACTGATCTTGAAAGAAGTAGAACTTTAATTCTTAATTAAATCTATATGGTATGTATGTATCTTGCGATATTCACCACGCCACACAAATCTTCCAAATTATTCTCAACGTACGTTTCCTTCCAACACCGGAGCTTCTTCAGGAGATGTTGACTCGACAATGCTTGTAAATTAACAATTATTTTCGAGTGTGATGAATATTACAAGATACATACTATACCACATAGATTTATTTTTATTCATTTACTGCGGCGGATTATAGCGAATTAAAGTATTATAGTAAATTATACTTCAGCAAAGTAACGCCTACTGCTATCACATATCCGACTGATTTTGTTTAAGTAATTGAAGTACGCAAATTGCATCCACTTTCACACCCAGACAAATAGTTAGATATGTCCAACAAAACTATGATAAAGTTTGTCTGGCTAAATGTACCTATTCGTGCCAGTTAAATTGAGGGAAGAGGCCATCAATTACGTATGCACACAGGCTCGCAAGTCGGCACGCAACACTCGCTACCACTCCAACCGTCGGCTAATTCGAGTGAAACCGGTTGGAGCGAGATATTACCGGATCGAACCAGCTATTACAAGATTTTGGCCCGAATTTTCGAAGCATTTTTGCGCTCGAGGGAAGATCGTTTGATATGCATGCAGGTTTGGCTTCAATTATTCTTCACATTTTAAAATGTAAATCGATTATACGGCGAGTTCGAATTTCATGTTTTTTAAGTCTATTTGAGTTTACATAATTTGAGATCAGTGTATCAATAATTTCATGTAGAAAATGTGAAAATCTACGAATATTATAGATTTTCTATTTTTTCCGGATCTCTGATTTAAAGCGAATCCATTTATTTAATGGAAAGAATTATAATCCAATTATTTAAGAAATTGAAAGAAGGATTGCAAATGGATGGAGGAAATATTGGGCTGAGAGATGATAATGAAAAGTAGAGTATTAGGATTGCGTATAAAAATTAGAGTTTTCAACAAGACACAAGGTCTTACCATGCGTAGCCTATAGTTGTAAAACCTGGACTCTTAATGCAAACCAGAGAATAAAATTGAAGAAATTCCAGAGAGCTATGGAACGAAGTATGACAGGAGTAAATATTCACAGGAAACCTCAGAAAGGTTACCGACATTCTAAGCAAAATAGACACACAAAAATGAAAATGGGTAGGACACTCGCAAAGAGACAAACTAGACAAGTGGAGTAAAATTATAACAAACTGGTAACCACGAGATGGAAAACGAAATAGAGGCAGACCGCACCGTAGATGTACCGAACTAGCGAAGAGTAGCGCACGACCAAAAACAGTGGCGGAATCCATTAATTTAATGGTAATATTTAAACTTTAAATATATTGTTTTAGTTTCAATTGTTATATAAGTAATTTAGTTAGGTTAGCGATACGGTAAATGATGACGATTCTGGTAATTCTGGTAATAAGAAAGATATAAAACTTTCATAATATTATCATATTTGTACACCTATGTGATATATCCAGCTGTAGCCCAAGCATAAAGCCTATAAAGGGGAGGGCTGTCAATTAACGATGTTTTCCTATACCATACATAGATTAATCTATTTTAAGTCTTGTCAAGGGTATAAGCAAGGTATTAGATACGAGCGACGCGTAGTAGGTACATAATGCATGACCTTTATTTTACGTTTTTATAACATTCATAAATAAATAAATATGTTTAATAATCTTGTTATTTTACTTCTCGCTACTACTAAATACTGTATCTAATAAAACAGTGGCGTGGTTTTCACTGGATAGTGGATATGCAATGTCATTATTTTGTTAACGTTCGACAATTGATGTATACATTGATAAAAATTGGTGTTTTGGTGACCTTTCTGACGCAGTGGTGAGTGCAATTGTATAAAGTAGTTCCGGGTTCGCTTACCGACTGCGGTTATTTAATTATAATAATTATTATTTTCTCAATCGACTCTACAGACGGGTCTGTTGGGAGACTGCCTGTGTCTAGTTTACACCGCCAAATCAATCAATATTTAAATTGGATACACTGTACACTTATTTGCGCCCAATTTGTGATTATTAGTTATGGTATCTTAAAACTAAAGTAACGAGGGTTTCAAACGCGCCCTGGTCTGAGAAGAGCCCACAACAAACTCATAGAAAAGTAAACTAAAGATATTTAGCATTCAGGCATGATGCTGCGTTGAAACTGATAGAGGTATGGGTTTTATAATAACTGCCATGCTCCTTATAGGTTAACCTAATTCCATCTTAGACTGCATCATCACTTAACAGCAAAAATATTAGATCGCAGTTTTTATTAAATTAAAAAAAAAATGCAAGAGTGAGAACTGAATCTAGGTACTCACTTTCAGTCCGCTGTACCTATTACTACCTTTTCGATTTAATTTCAAACGATATTACTAAGACCGGTATTAATAATCTGACAATGAGGCCAATTCACACATCATTATCACACACATCATCTCTAAAATAAACAAAATGACTGCTCTATTGCCCTTTTAGAATACTCCCTGCGGAAAAGGGCAGCGCTAGATTTAGAGCTGTATTTTAGTTTCGTTTAGAGATTGTGTTAAACAGAATCGGTCACATTAGCTAAGAAAAGGTTCCCAGTATCGATCCTACCTTAGTTAAGTCAAAGGTCTTCAGTTATAGTATCCTGCAAAAAATTAGCAAAATAAAACTCTATAAAGGGTACCTTTCTTCACAACACCTTGTGGTAAAACTTTTGTTTGATTATCTTTGTGAGGTTCCCATTGCTCCGGGCGGTGAAAAGACACAAACAGAAAGTGAAAATATTAACAATTCCTCTTTGTTATATGAACTGGGCAGCGTGAACGAGCCCTTTGTTTGTCAACAGATAAAATTCCTCGCCATAAATATAACATTCTGGGAGTTATCGCCCAAAAAAAAGTCAAGGTAAAAAAGCACCTTTTTCTCCTTTTTTTCCCCGAGATTATTCTATTCAGTGCCCCCATAAACAAAGACATAAACAAGAAACTCATCACAGTCTATGGATGTCCTTAAATTTTCCACCTTTTAAGACTTTCAAGGAACAGGGGATAAAAATTCTTATCGCAATCACGATGGTTCGCTGTAATCGCGCCCTTTGATGGGATTTTTTGGGGCTTTAATTCACGGATGAATTTCGGCCACGGTTGTTAAACTACAAACTGAGATCAACCATGTGTGTGGGAGGATGCAGATGCGGGTTGCGACCCGTGGACCCATCGACTTGGCCAACCAATGGGTCCAGGGGAAATTCATGTTTACCCGTGTAGTACCCGTTTACCGTGATCTATCCACAGATTCTATCCACAGATGCATACTATTCCCTCATTCTCGTAGTCCCGGTAGTCCGACACGACTGGAGAGACATACGGCCCGACCCGGGAATCTAAGCTTGTCCTCCACTGTCCAACTTGCTAACCAGTAAGATCAAGGCTCTCTCTCTTAGCGTCGTATTTCTCACTACTAAGGGTCATGACCCCATTCCATTAATTACGTAATGGTAGGAGATTCTCACGTTCTTCCCCATAAATAAGAATATTTCACCATTTTGATTTTTATTTAAGGTCACCCTTCCAGGTATCGACTTGGGTCAACGTTGCTTAATATATCAGCATAATATAACATTTACATGTAAAACGCAGAAGTGTGTATGTCTTCTCTCTGTCTGCCTGACTGTTATCGTATTGAAACGTATGATCAGTTTGACCCATTTTTTCGAAAGTATATTGTATAGAGGCTGGTCTGAGGAGCTACCTATTGCATACCGGAGACCATTTAGGAATTAAAATGCATTTAACAACTATAATAGTATTCTACCTACAACCTTGGTTTTTCACATTGGCTGGGCCCTGAATTTTTATGGTATTTTTTCCGCAACAATAATTTCAAAAAATATTGAGAGAGTGTCGGCCAATCTAAAGTGATTGCAATCTTCAGACAGCTGTTATTTAACCGCAATGAGGAATATTCCAGCCTACGTTCCAGAAGCATACAACATAAGGATCTATGAGAGCAATGAGATGATAAGTACCTTAGTCTAATGCTCTATGGCCTGCTGCCTGAAAAAGTTTTTACGAAGAAAACTAAGGCCAGTGACTCACTATTTAGTTTTTCGATACGGTTGCGTGATTTCGTTGAATTCATTAAATTTTTTCTGCTTTGCATCGAATTTTGACGACTCCGATTACCACTGTATATGAAGACCAACCTACGACATTTGTATACCAATGCTTCATTGAAGGACAAGGGAATTTCCAAGTTTTTTATTTTAATTTAAAACGAAATATAAAGCTTGCAATAAAACCTAGTGAAAGTTTTTTTTAATTATCTTCACAAAAAACGAAGTTATAATATATTTTCGTTTCAAAATTGACGCATTTGCTCGGATTAAGTCACTCACTGTTTCGTTTTGCGATACTCACTATTTCGGTGACTGGCCTTAGTTTTTTTCGTAAAAACTTTTTCAGGCATCAGCCTATTAGCATTAGAATAAGGTACTTATCACCTCATTGCACTCTTATATCCTTAGGTTCTATTTCAGCGCCATGTAATTTTATAATGTTTCTAAGGAACGTAGGCTGGAAAGTTTCTCATTGATGACACATGCAACTGCGAGACGAACAGTTCGGCTTTCGCAGCAATCATTCTATGACGCTCCAGCTAGCTAAAGGCTTAAACCACATCGCCAGTGAGAAGAACAGAGGGCACTGCACCGTCGAGGTCTTTCTAGATATCGAAAAGGCCTTTGACCGCGTGTGGCACGCCAGCCTCCTGACGAAACTGCTTCAAACCACTTTGCCACCAGCGCTTGTACAGCTTGTGGCATCCTTCCTGGAAGGCAGGTCTTTCTTTCCCTCAGTGGAGGGTGCAGACTCCCAGCCGCGCCAGATACCTGCTGGAGTACCACAAGTTGTCAGTCGCCGTGTCCCTACGCGTTGTATACCAATGAGATCCCCACCCTCGCCGGACATTTACGTGAAGGGGAGGGAGACGTACTATTGTCACTCTACGCCGAAGACAGCGCGTATCTCGCGTCGTCCTATCACCAGCTCATGTTCATCAACCGTATGCAACGCCTGCTGAACCTATCAATAGCTCAAATTTGACTCTGCTTCAAACGGGCCCAACTCACTACCTTCCAAACTGTACTCCTTCACAACTTGATCTTATGATTGTCTCGACAGAGGAATATGTAGATTGCCATCGCCAGTTATCTGCTGAGGCGTTCTCATATCATGATTTGGTTTATTTATCTTATAAATTGCGTCCACCTAAGATCAAGCCGACAGTTGTTATGCGACGCAGCTTTAAATACTTTAATAATGATAATTTTTTGCGTGATCTAAAGAACATAGACTGGGACTCTGTTTTAAATGCTCCTACTTTAGATGATAAAATTACCATTTTCAATTCTCTTTTAACAGAACTGTTCGACATACATGCTCCATTTCGTCCGATAAAATTAAAACATTTACCTGCACCCTGGCTTACTCACGATATTAAGTTGCTTATGAATAAACGAAATACTGCGGAATCAAAATATAAGCTCAAACCTACTGAATCGAATTTATCTAGGTATAAACGGCTGCGTAATCGGTGTAATAAGTTATGTAGAGATGCGCAACGCAATTACATACATTCGTCTGTGGATGGGAAAAGTACTTTAAAAGTGTGGAAATTCTTAGAGTCACTAGGTATTGGAAATAACCAAAAGGGTTTATCCCGTGATTTGGATATCGATGCCCTCAACTGTCACTTTACTAATGTCACTTCTGATATACCAGATAAATCCAATACGCTCTCTTTTATTAACTCTCGACCAAGGCCCTTCTTTGCCTTGTTTCACTTTAACTCTATCGGCTCTAATGAAATTAAAAAACACATCATTGCTGTAAAATCAAATGCCATGGGCAGTGATGGCATTAGTCGCAAGATGATGTAACTATACATACCTCTCAGTTAATAAAAAAATATAAAATATAGTTATATTTGATAGCATAAATTATAAAATAATAGTAAAAATATATTAAATGAATAATAAAATATAAATAGTATAATCGACCTAGATGAGGAACGATCTTGCATGTCACCAGAGCGATTTCCGTCAATCGGACCGATCGCCAGGGGACGAAGCGAGTAGACGACGCGACGCAAGAAATAATGCGTAGCTGTAGTAGTGAGCGCGGTGGTAGTCTTGGCCGCCAAAGCGCACACTATGTCAGGGTCTTCTCCTCCTCATGATGGCGCGAGTTGGAAGCAATTCATAGAATTTTAATATTTTATTATGTGCAATTAATGAAGCATTTCGAATGCATTACATCGTTGGATGCTGTCTAATGTAAGGGAGCCTTGGTATTATGTGCCTCGTGAACCTGGCTTAGGAGAGTATCCGACGATACTTGATCTGCCTATGGTGGATCTATATACATACTTAAAATACCACTTACTTACACGTATTATAATCACATATCAACGACTATCGCAGTTTGAGTTGGGCACTGTGGAATATAAGCTACTCGCTTCGGCGATGCCTCAGCACGGCTGGTTCTGCCTTGATGTCTACCTAGTTGGACGTTAAGAAGGGACTGGTTTGTTGTTGTACCAGAGAGCTTGCTTTCTGTGCGCAGTGCACTTCGTGTGCACTTCTATGTTCTACAGTATGTCTGATTTTACCTTGCGGTCTACTTAAAGACGACTTATGCATACCATATGTAAATTTACGACGTTCGCTACGTTCGAACAATAACCAATCATGGTTGATGGGACGCTGTTTAATATTATCACTACCTATCTTACGTTCAAACAATGTTCTACTACCCATGGAGGTTTACGCGCTGCATTTTATCTAACCATACTATTACTGAAGGTTGCATCACGCCTGTAGACTCTGTTTCGTTGCGGCGGACTATCCTGCAGAGCGCCTGGTGCATCCTTGAAAACTATTACAGGTATATGTGGGAGTACACCACTCTAAAAATGTAATTATCCAGCTATATGCTGACATAGTGGAACGCACCACTATAAAGTATGCCGACATACGTTGCGCTATTTCCGCGGTTGATGTCCTAGTGGTTGAAGGGGGGGGGGGGCTGTTGACTTTTGATATTCTATGAGACTTATTAGTCCACGCATTAATATGCCTCTTGGGATACCAAGGGAGGGAAGAAGCCTACCGTTGGTGGCGGGGCGGAGCCAGCCAACCATCATTTATTTTTTAGAAAAGTAAATGATGCCATTCATAGCATCTTCCTTAACTTATAAAAGGAAGATGCTACCACTAGGATTAGTTCGTTTCACGGTGACCTTATGGAACAACATTTATGTTGTTAAATAAGATAGAAATCTTAACCCTGGGTTAAAACTTATAGTATAATATAATCCCATCAAAAACATAAATGTAAAATGAGAGCCAAGTTCAAAATTGTGATGATATATAAGCCTTGGTTGTTGACTTCAGCGACAAAAGAAGTGAGATCTAAATGGGTGCCAAGTTCAATGGTCAGTCCTGCAATTTATATATCCCATCAAAAATATAAATGTGAAATGAGAGCCAAATTCAAAATTGTGATATATATGCCTTGGTTGTTGACTTCAGCGACAAAAGAAGTGAGATCTAAATGGGTGCCAAGTTCAATGGTCAGTCCTGAAATTTATTTATAACAACATATAATATTTTATAACAACTTAAAATATCATTTCTTCTTATAACTTAGTATAAAATGTTGAAGACTAAGGCTTTGGCTTGGCTAGTTTTCATATACGAATTATAGCGTTCACAAGTTGTAAAGCTGTAAGTTCTTATTTTATTCTTCCGAAAATTTGGCTTGCTGGTAGAAACTGTACTTTTAGGTACCTACTTAATAATAATTCGTATGTGGAAACTAGCCAAGCCAAAGCCTTAGTCTTCAACATTTTATACTAAGTTATAAGAAGAAATGATATTTTAAGTTGTTATAAAATATTATATGTTGTTATAAATAAATTTCAGGACTGACCATTGAACTTGGCACCCATTTAGATCTCACTTCTTTTGTCGCTGAAGTCAACAACCAAGGCATATATATCACAATTTTGAATTTGGCTCTCATTTCACATTTATGTTTTTGATGGGATATATAAATTGCAGGACTGACCATTGAACTTGGCACCCATTTAGATCTCACTTCTTTTGTCGCTGAAGTCAACATATAATCTAATATATCACAATTTTGAACTTGGCTCTCATTTTACATTTATGTTTTTGATGGGATATCATTACTTTTTGTACAGAAATTATTGAACTCAATCTCAAACTCAAAACATATTTATTCAAAATATGTACCTACAAAGTACACCTTCTGAACGTCATGCTTACAGAGCATAAGACGTGATGGTGATAATTAACTACGATATCTTAAAACTAAAGCTACGAGGGTTCCAAACGTGCCCTGGTCTGAGAAGAGCCCGCAATAAACTCCGCTTTTTTTTTATTATCACCATCTCACAAATATTTGAAATTATATATATGTACTTATAATATAACATTACATAATCAGCCGTTGTAACAATTCATACCCATGCCTTGCTATCATTCAAATAATCCTTTACACTGTAATAGGACTTTTCTATTAGTTTAGTTTACGTTTTACATTAGTAGGTACTTATTATTTGGTGTAAGGTCAGTGTGTCACCCACCAGTAATTCTATTGTACGACTCATTGTACAAGATAATTAAAGACGAGAATTCTCAAGAAAAATATCGATACCTCCCACGTAAGTTGTTGTATCCCCAAAACCACAATTTTACAGTAGAGCATTTTAAAGATTCAAATTGGACTAAAAACTGCATTTATTATTGTATCTTGGTGAAATTTGGTATATGAATGTAATTTATAGTATTCTTGACTATGTTGAAAGATAATTTAGTAAAATATGTATATTTTCTGAGATATCATTCATACAACATTTTACGGCGGAGTACAGGCTGCGCCATTTGTTGTATCTCATACTTACAACATTATACCGCGGAGTTTCGATTTCGTCAGTTGTTGTATATGATAGTTACAACAATATACACTGCAAAATATAAGTTTCATTCCATTGTATGTGGCAATACCCATATGTATACGGTTAAAAATGTATGTGCGTATTATTGTATGTGATCAAATTCTAGGTTAATAAATAAAAAAGAAATATTATCAAGGATAAATTTCTTTAGTTTTTTAATAGGAACAATAGATATTAATCATTGTAGGTCCGTTTTCATAAAAAGTAATATCTTTAAAAAACAAAATAATAATGAACATTAATCTTATAAAAGAGATAGATAATCACTTCCATTACTAGGTAATCAATATTAAATTCAAAAACAAAACACTAATAGTAAGGTTATTTAGACTCATAATAAAAAGGACAAAAATTAAATCATAGCTCACTGTCTCTACGATATTTTAGTAATAGTAAGTAGTAAATAACAAATTCTTCATAAGAACTAATTAATAAGAATCATAAAAGGTTAACATTGTAGACCATAAAATAAAAAATATGACTTACTTAACAATTTCTATGAGATCAAGACAACTAGAAATCAGGTAACGATTTATAATAGTTATTTTTGGCATTGTAACTACCTTGGTTTTATTCAAATAAAAAAAAAAGATTTTCAAAATTATATCTAACCACAAAACAATCAATCAACAAAAAACAACAACAACAAAACTGTTGTTAGTTTCAATAAGAAATAAACCTATTTTTTGGTTTCATTGGAGACTTCAATCAGTAAAAAAGTAATATTATTTTTATGAGAATCAATAATAATAAAAAGATACCTAATGATTAAAGACTTATTTCGTGGTCGAAAAAAACGTGAAAGAGGGTAGTTTGATATGGCCCGTGGCAGCTCCACCACACAGCACAACAGTCCCGGCGTGACAAAGATCCATGCAACCGAAATATCGACAGTTAAAATCGTCATTTTATCGTGGTATGTACCCGTTTATTACGTTACTATTATATGAAGATGTATAATTTAAATAAATTTAAATAAGGTAAAAAAGAAAAGACTAAATTATGTACTATTCTGAATCAGAAAATTCAACATCATTATGAGAGCCATCGACAAAAGACAGATTCCTGAAAAAGTCGTGTTATATTACTGGAATAATTCTACTGTGACAGAGACTCATTAAGTCATCATACTTTGCCTTTGTTAAGGGAAGATGGTTTGAATAGAGAGTGCATAGCTCAGCTATACTATTTCTTTGGCGTCTTCTAGTATTAGTATTAATGGCAAGCGTCATAGCATTACTGTATGCCAAATCGTACCTATGTTCAATTTTAAAAGGATCTTCTGCACATACCCGCACTTCTTTTATTTTGTTCCGTTTATCTACGTCTCCACTAATATTTTTAGACCAATTACGCCCGTTCAAAAGTTCTTAATAGTTGAAAAAATCGGTATGCTACATTTCTAAAACTATAAGGTTTTCCGTCCTGTTTAGCCCATCTAACCAAGCTAAACCATTCCAGAGGTGTATAAATAAGTTCATTTTTGGATGAACGTTCTATTAAAACGTGCACGTTGTCACCCTCTGCTTGGGTATGACCTTTTTCGGTTTCGGGTGCGGTGTCTCAAGATTTGCAGTATCAGAATCTGTTGCTACTTCTAAGTTATTATCAAAGATGTCTCCATCTATTATATTTGCTAGCTCATTTATTTCCGATTCATTAAAACTTATTGGTAATGGAGACTCTGAAACAGTAATAACTTTTTAATTTTATTGCTTATTAGCGACGCCCAGCGGTTTTACCCGCGTAAATCGTATGGAACACACCCACCATATTTCACGTCTCTAGGACCAGCTGTTTAGGCTCTGCATTCATAGACCAGTCACTAAGTCAGTCAGTTAGGACAAAGCATTTTATATATTATTTATGACCCAATTTTAGAAAAGACTTTTGACATACAACATTGAATTTAAGTAAAATAAATGTAATCGCAACGTAAAATATAGCATCTCACGATACAACGTAGTTTAGAATAACACTTTCCGAAGTAAAATGTTGTATGTATTACATACAACATTTTTAATGAACGCTCAACAACGTATACTGTTGTAAGTAATCTATACAACATTTTAGGTTGGTATCACCACAAAAAAGTACCATTTATTGAGTAAATGCTAATAAAATAATACAAAAAAGAAACATAACTGTGATATTTCGGAGGCTTGAATCACGAAAACTGTTTAGTTCTTTTTCATCTACTGAAACATTGTTATTTTCAATAGGTGTCTCGGGGTTGCTATTTTGTGTACTCGTAATAATGACCAAATCACATAGTCTACGCCTTCTTGTTATTATACCTGTACGTTTCATTTTTATTTATTTGAAGTAATTCAATTACTAAAGTTAATTTTGAGAGAACTTAAACGCTTCCTTCCTACCGCGTGCGGCTGGTTGAAAGTCCGGCGTGTTCTGTTGTATGTGACAAATACGAGACGCGAGCACGTGATTCTCTCCGTCCCGCACCCGCGTAAACCATTGCAAAGGTAGATACAATGTTGTAGTCCGTTCTTGTTCGAAAGTTACAACAAAATACGTCTGGCAAATCCTTGAAAAAAACATATTTTTGTAGTTTTTTCACATTGAATGCATAAAATAATACAAATTAGGATAGTTTTCAGTAAAAACGCTAAACGGCATTTTTGTGGCATACAACAACTTACGTGGGAGGTATCGATATATGGTGTACCTAGAGTTACACTGACATTGACAGATTGCATCTATGGTCAGACTACCTCTACAGCACATTTCTACATCTCATCAATTTTGATTGCAAAAGTTCAAAATCAAAAGTAATGAAAGTTTTCGTGTGGCTCTAGGTCTCAGATTGGGAACACCCCTGCGCTTCGAGCACAGATGTCCGTGTGGAAAAGAGGTCGATAAATTTGGAATTCACGGACTCTCTTGCCAAAGGAGCGCTGGTAGGCTTTTTCGGCATGGCTCTCTCAATGATACGATCAAAAGGGCTCTTGCCACCATAGATATTCCTGCGCTCATTGAGCCGGCAGGGATTAGTCGGGATGATGGCAAGAGACCTGATGGATTGACGCTGGTTCCCTGGGAACGGGGACGGGCGCTAATGTGGGACGCAACATGCGTAGACACATTGGCCCCGTGTCATATCAGGGAGACAGCATCAAGGCCGGGAGCCGCAGCAGAAAAGGCTGAAACCGGCAAGCGGCGGAAGTATGCCTCTCTCATAGAGAGTTACATATTTGTTCCGTTTGCCGTGGAGACCCTTGGGCCGTGGAGTCTTAGTGCCAAAAATTTTTTGCGAGATATTTCACCGCGGTTAATTGCCTCATCTGGTGACAGAAGGGCTGGCTCATTTTTTGCGCAAAGGATCAGCCTGGCTGTCCAGCGCGGAAATGCAGCCAGCATTCTTGCCACCATTCCACGTGGGCATGATTTATATAGTAATTAGGTTAGGCTAGCTACCATTAAGTTCTATTGTATTATTTTCAATAAAAAAAAAATCAAAAGTTTTTTGTGAAACATTGAAAACAAGCACGTTAAACAGTCGATATCACTAAAACCACTATAAACAATGAATACAAATCACAATGACTGACAGCTTGAACTGACGACTTCAAATACGTTTCTTCTTCTTTTTTGTCAATGACATTTCGTTGCACAAAATGTATGAATACGAAGGTAAGGTTTTAATGCAACTATATTATTATTCATTATTATTTACATTAAAATAATAATTATGTGTCATTTTCAATAGTTAAGGAGTTACTACCACCGCTTAAAGCAGTATTGTTTCAAACTAACGGTTGAATGTCACGTACTTTGACGTCCTTAAAATAATGATTATAACACTACAACATAAACGTCAACAATATTAAAATAATACGGCTTTAAGCAATGGTAGCATGCCTCGTGTCAGAGTTTTGATCTATACCTTTGATCATAAAAATGACGATTTTTGTACGTTTATATCTAAATAACCATTTGAGGTGTGCTTATGAAATTTGGAGCACATATGTATCTCACGAGTCTCAATATATGCGCCAAATTTGACATGTTTATGTGAAATAGTTTTTGAGTTATGAGGGGGTCAAAAGTGGCTCCAAATGGTTCGTGTAATATTACACACGGTGCTGCTCGCCAGTTTTTTTGAACTTTGGCTGGACACGCTTCCGCGTGTCTTGAAATGTCTCACTCTTATAGTCAAAGCATAAATGTCTCGAAGTACGATATGATCCTTTAATGATCCTATACATAATGACTGGCTCACTTAGTGTATGTGCTAAAGAAGTAAGGTTCTTTGAACGTGCAAAGCGCAGTATACTTGAACTGAAGCATGGCAGTTTTGAATCAATACAACACGCGTGTAAAACGCGTGTCATTGTTTAGAGATGAATCAATACTCGAACACGCGGGTAAAACGCGTGTCATTTAGAGATGAATCAATACTCGATCACGCATATTATTATTCATATAACCTCGAACTGAATTTATACATTGATATTAATCAATACTTGAACGCGTTTTATAGATTTTTATAACTCGAACGCGCTTCTAAAGCCAGTCATAGGTAAGCTAAATTTCATCTAAATTGGTATATAATCAAGTCGTTGGGTTGATTGGACTCGAGGCTTCCGAAACTCTAAAAGATCGTGGTTTATTAAGGACACAACAATATATGAGGGTCTTACTGCTAGATGATTCACGTGCCATTCTAAAGAAATATTGAATTTTATTGAAAGAGTAAGGTGTAGATTCTTAGGGACCCCGGCAGTTTAGTTACAATGATACTGTTATGCTTAGACAATATCCTACATATCCTGTGTCACTTATTTAACTACTCCCTTACTTCTAATACCTTCCCAAGTTGCTGGCGCGTTGCTCAGATCATCCCTGTGCCTAAAATCTCGAACCCATCTTTGTTTTCCCATTATCGTCCGATATCCATCCTCCCCTTTTTATCCAAAGTCCTTGAGCGCATTATCTGTTCACAACTCACAGTTTTCCTAAATAAAAATAATATACTAAGTCCTTTTCAGTCTGGGTTTCGTCGTGGACATAGTACTGTTACGGCATTGACGAAGATTTGTGACGACATACGGTTTGGAATTGATAACAAGCAGGTGACTATTTTAGCGTTGCTCGATTTTTCTAACGCATTTAATACAGTTGACCTAGATATTCTCCTAGCAATCCTCGAATCCATAAATTTTTCCTCGGCTGCTGCTAGTTGGTTCCGGTCCTATTTATATGAGCGGTCGCTATGTATACGCGTTAAAGAAAAATTGTCATCCTACTGCCGTCTCAGAGCTGGTGTTCCTCAGGGTGGTGTCCTGTCTCCCTTACTTTTTTCCATCTTCATAAATACTGTCACTAATCTTCTTTCCCTACCATAATATCATATTTATGCTGATGATTACCAATTATACGTATCCACTCCTGTTGAAAAGATATCTGAAGCTGTTAAGCGGTTAAATGATGAACTTCATGTTGTCAGCAGTTGGAGTGAGTCCTATGGCTTACTGGTTAATGCCAATAAGTCCCAGGTCACGGTTGTAGGTAACTCCAGACAAATGTCCAAACTTAACTACTCTAATTCACCACCTGTAATCTTTGATGGTACTGCGCTAGCATATAGTCATACTGTGAAAAATCTTGGAGTTATCATCGACAGCAATCTATCATGGAAACCGCAGGTCTCACAGGTTAGTAGGAAAATCTTTGGCGCTTTTGGATCTAGTAAAAGGTGGAAAAACTTACTACCAATTAAGACCAAGATCCTGCTAGCTAATGCACTTCTTCTTCCCATCCTTGATTACGCCGATGTCTGTTACCTCGACTTGACTGAAGACCTTTTAAATAAGCTAGAGCGTTTGCATAACCTGTGCATTAGACTCATATTCGGTATGAGGAAGTATGATCATGTCTCAGAATATCGCAGGAAACTTAACTGGCTCCCTATCCGGCAAAGGCGTAATCTTCATATCCTCTCTATCCTTTATTCCACTCTTTATCACCCATGGTCGCCCCCCTATTTAAAAGAACGCTTCAGGTTCCTTAAATTCCTATCCAATCCAGCATACCTAACGTTCTTCCAGGGATAATAAGCTAAAAATGATGCCAAGAAACACCCAGAGCTACTCAGACTCATTCACCATAAAAGCAGCAATATTGTGGAACGCACTCCCAGCTGACATCAGACAATCTCAATCTTTAGCAATCATTAAATATCGTGTCAAAAAGCACTATCTGACAACATGATTTTGTATACCTATATGTATATATTATAATGTATAATATGTATCATATAATGTTTATGTATATATTGCATATTTATATAATTTATTAGTATATTATATTTCGGTATATATTATTAGTGTGTATTTGAATGTATATGTTTATGTATGCATTTAAACTCTTAGATAAATAAGCAATTTCCCGTCTCACAGTACTAACTGATTCATTAGTGTAGGTTGCCTGGCAGAGATCACTTTAGTGATAAGGTCACCTTTTGTCTGTACTTTTATTATATGTCCTTTGTAACTGTTCTTTTGTATGCAATAAAGTGGCTTAATAATAATAATAATAATAACCTACTCCCAGAATGGCTGGATAAATGGATGATGGCCGTCAATGTGGGAAAGACCACCGCCTTAATTTTCGGCATGTGGAAGCCTACGAGGATAGAACAGGACAGTGTCAGACTTAGGTATGCTACCTGGGATGCTTTTTCTTATGATCGGGTTTTCCTAATAATTTTGTTTTGGGCTTAAATAAAATCAAATAACAAAATAGAGATTCTAATAAGCAAATTTATTATTCAAGAATTACACATACCTGCTTAAATTTACGATATGTCAAGAAGTCTTTGGAAAATCACTGAAATTATAGGACAAATTAATTTCTATAATATCGTATTTATATTTCTTTACTTTTTGTTATATTGTTATACAAAGAAGTTACATTTAGTATTTACAGTAAAAGTACAAAATCAAATTAAAAGCCACTTGCAAAAAATATTTTACCGTCATTACCATTGAGTAATTATAACATTTATTTATCTATAAATTTTATTTTAACCACCAATTCATTTAGATTTTTTTTACATTTATATGAGAAAAAAACAGCAATAATTTCAGTGTCACAGTAGTTAGAAGATTATTTTTAATAGTACTTATAACATGTAAGACAACTTTACTTAGAATATATTATATTTACACGTATATTCATTTATTTTTATAATTAACATTAAATATAATAATTTTCATAGCATCACAGTGAATTCACTTTGATTACATATAATATTTTATCATACAAATACACATACGTGCAATAAGTTTATAATACCGATACCGTTACGTAATTTAGACATCGGCTGAATGAAGTCACTATCTACCCACAGTTTCCTTTTACTAATCACAGGTAAATAGTTTTTTTTTGATAATTTGTTAAATTTTAATCTTTATGTAACTCGAAAATATTTCTGCTGAACATAAAACTAACATTTAAACTAACATTTAAACTAACATTTAACTAGTATGAACGTGGCTTTGACGAGCTAAGTTTCAACTTACGTAACAGTATCTTTTACAGTAGTATTTTTATTAGTCAGTGTAAGGGCAGAGAAAAATTCGTATCAATAATTACACTTTCTTTCATAATAAAAAATAAAACGTAGTATACACTTCTAAAGATGATTCTTAAGATGAATAAACTACAATGATCGAAATAATAAATATGATGGAATGTTACTACACGTTACGCTTATTGTCTTTGTTTCGTTTGAAACAATTTTAATTATTTATAATAGTAATCAGACCTGAATTCTGTTAACGATATCTAATAGAAACATTATATTAAAAATTACGGCCGGCTCACAGTTTACCAGTAGCCTTGCAGTCCAGTGATCCTTGTTATTGCTTTTTTTTTACTTTTAAGGCAAGGGATACAATATCAAAGACAAGGGATACAATTTCAAATTGTATCCATGTTCTTATTAAAAGTATGCAGCGTTTTGATACCAGCACTGTTTACCATAATATGTAGATTGGATATCAAGTCGAGTCATCTTCTAAGAGCACTACCTTGCTAAATTTTAAGTGCACAGTTACAAGAGTTTTATTTGGTTTGGTCTGAAAAATCAAGTCACGAAAGTTTATATTGTTTTAGGATAATGAAACATAATAATAGGCATGATGACAGTATCCAAGAATCAATAAAATTATGAATTTATCTCATGAAATAGGATTCATGGAATATAAAAAATGTATTTATTTTTCTATTTCGAGTGAGATTGTTATTTATTTTGATAAAATAAAACTATGAAATACAGCAATCCATCATATTGTATAAAACACCACTGAAGCGAATGACGTCACTATTGTTTTCGAGCTTTGACAATCGACCAACAATCTCTATAAGTACAGGCGTTTTAAATGTTTATCAAGTATTTTCGTGTTTTTTTTGTTTCCCAAAGATCATTTCCTTAATCTAGATTTGTTTTACCGAATCCAAAGTTAAGAAATTAAAAATCGTTAGCCATGGATCAAGGATTTACCAAAGCTACTAGCTCTAATTTGCCCAGGCTTGATTTTTGATGCTGGGTATCTTACATCAAACAAAGACTTTGGTTCAGCAGAATTTCGCAACGTCAAAACTTCCTTGTAAGTACAATAATAGCATAATAATTTATAGGTTCTAAGCCCGTAAAATCTGCTATTTTATATATTAAGCACTTCATGATAGGTATTAGAGGAATGAAATGTTGTTTTTTAAAACTATACCGTATAACTGAATATGAGCGGTGATTGCCATGGGTTCGATTTTAATGGTGGGGTGGCTCTAACTTTTTGCAGTTATTTGTGTTATAAGCAAAACAGCATCACTACATAGTATAAAACAAAGTCGCTTCCCGCTGTCTGTCGCTATTTATGCTTAGATCTTTAAAACTACGCATCGGATTTTGATGCGATTTTTTTAATAGATAGAGTGATTCAAGAGGAAGATTTATATGTACTTTTTATCCAGGAAAATTAAGGAGTTCCCGCGGGAACCAAAAAACCTCAATCCACGCGGACAAAGTCGCGGGCACCAGCTAGTATTAGAATAAAGCAAAAACTTACGTCAATGTGATCTTTGCAGAAATAAATAGTAGAATTTAGCCCTATAGCTGTAGGATCTCGCCGTGCAAGATTAAGCCACTTAGATCGCATTGTTTTTTTAAGTGCGCGTGAATAAATAACTTGCTTGGAGTTAATTTTGATGTGTTATCACATCTAAATTAATCATCATTTTTTACAACAAATTATTTATCATACACACTGGGGGACCGCACACGAATTACACACTTTAGAATTCATATTATTCACACAAAATATCTAAATTGCTGTACGAAAACTTATTGTTTACTGCACACAGTACATTGGAGTACATTGGTAAAAGCAATAGTGACGTCACAAACGACGCCATGACACCCGCGAGCGCTTTGGCGTTATTTTTAAAATTGAAATTTCAAATGCCAATTTTATCTACCAAACCTTTTTTTTCTGCTGAAATAAGATATTTTTCCGAAATAGTAGATACTTCCGAACATAATCTGACCATTTTTCAAAATCAGTCATCATGCCTATTCAAATAACGTAGAAAAATCCAGCGCTGAAAAAAGTTCCTGGATCGAGCAACTGAAATCATGTGAACCGGCCTTTACATGTTTTTTTTTTTTTCGTATATTTAACTATATAATGACTCTTCCTTGTGTAACACAATATAAATAATAATATTAAAAGTAATGTTCAAACAAAGATTCGGCTAGGTAAATTTAATTTACAATTTTGTATATGTTTTTTTTTGTTATTCATTATTTTACTTAATTGTGAGCATTTTGTCTATGTACATAGGTAATTTTCGATTATTTATTATAATTATACTTATTATAATTTTAAAGTAAAAATATTTATTTTTCTGTTATATTATTATTTACTATTTTTACAACATTAATTTTATTATATTGAGGGAAATAAAAATTATTATTTTACCGTTCCAAAAATTCAGTAGAACTCTTTTGCACAACAGCTGCTTTTAGTTGAAATAATATCATTTTATTTTTCTTAGAATATTTCGTTTATTATTTTTTTTTGTTGGCTAAATCTATCACTTGCATGCCTGGTATTATTATACTATCGACGACCCATAGCTTTATTTCCGTGAGAAATTAAAAAAATCAGCCTTATTCCTTGTCTACATTGTAAAGCAAAATTATATTTTGCAAAATTCCAGCTTTCTAAGTCCCAGGATTTGGGCTGGACATTGATGAATGAGACAGGACTATTTTTCTTATATATATTGATTATCGCACTGTAATAGAGCCATGGATCGTCGTGTTTATTGCATGAGTATAGTTGGCCTCATTTAATATGCTTCTGTTTAACCCGCGTAATTATGGAGTTCCTACCGAATTTCGATTAATTTCCAAAAATCTAAAACCTCGCAGATGAAGTCAATGGCATCGTCTAGTTCATAATGATAGTTTAAAAATAGTATGAGCAAACTAGAAACAGTTCCGCGTCACAATTTTGACGACAGCTGTTGTCTTAACGTGCGGAGGTCCCGGGTCCGATCCCTGGCAGGGTAAATTTGGGAATTTGTAATTTCTGAATTTTCCCTGCTGGCCTGGTGAGAGGATACGGCCGTGGCTAATTACTACCCTACCGGCAAAAACGTGCCAAGCGCCAAGCGATTTAGCGTTCCGGTACGGTGCCGTGTATAAAACCGATTAGAGGTATGGGTTTAATGTGACTGCCATGCCCTTTACAGGTTGGCCCGCTACTATCTTAGACTACATCATCACTTACCATCAGGTGAGACCGCAATCAAGGGCTAGCGTGTAGTGGATAAAAAAAACAATAATGCGTCGTATGCAAGTACGTGCGACCATAATATAGCTTTTTTCGACGCGCCATTGCGACACCGACCCCATGTTTTATTCACACGCCATGCGACGCTTGAAGCGTGTTGTCCACAGCAACGATGCCTAGTGCTCTTGACATTTTAATTTTTTTTTAGATTTAGAGTAGACGTATTTTTTTGCTCGATAAAATGAATAAAGACTTTTTTCGTTGAGTTTGGGATATTTTACAGTTGGTATAGTTAGTCCCATCCATCTATCATCCTCTTTTGAAGCGCGCCCATATTTATATGGAGATGCGCAGACTTGCGCGACACGATGAAACGTATTTCGCATACGCTCGGGCGCTTCCACGTACGTTTGCTTACCAATTTAGTCACAGGAAGTACCAAAAAGACGTACAGAAACAAACAATAATTTTCAGTAATTACTTCGAAGTGATTTTCTTGCTTATTGTTTTGTTTTTGAATAAATAATGTATGCTTGGTTCATAGCAGGAAAATTACTGAGCTGAAAGTAGAATTGCAGAGCTTTAGCACTCAATAGCTTTTCAGGGCAGAAATTGGGAAAAATGTATATCCGGAGTAGAAACGAAAGTAAAGATTTTTATCTTGCTTGCCTTGACTGCCTACAATTCTCATTGACATATTCATAAGGATTACAAAACCAAGAAAGATTTTAACCTGAACCACAGATAAGTACTGAGCTTTTCAGATTACATATAAGTGTATTTCATTTTATGTTTTACTAGCAGACTTGCCCGCGACTTCGTCCGCGTGAAATAAGTTTTTTCAAATCCCACGGTAACTCCCTAATTTTTCGGGATAATATATAGCCTATAACACTCACAAATAATGTGGCTTACTATTGTACCAGAATTTTCAAAATCAGTTCAGTAGATCCAGAGATTACCCCCTACAACCTCACAAAGTCACAAACTCACAAACTTTACCTCTTTCTAATATTAGTATAGATTATTTGTTGTTTGAATCCAAAATGCCCCGTCAGCGCTTTGTGCGCCTTTCCTTTTAGCGCTCAAAGAATTATACCAGCTTTGAGCTACTGTTTTACAATTTCCAACTATCCGACCAAAATACGTTAAAAGTTTTATACAGTTAAAATTCGATTAAAGTTCGCTGAGGGGGTATCATGGGTGCAATTTTTTAACTTTATATTTTGTAGTGTAAAACAACGTTTTACAGTGACATCAACAATTATACTCAAATATGATATGAGTAATATGTACAATAATAACTCAGAGTGGGGAATTTGAACTAAATAGTGTGGAAACGACTCGTCAAATTAGGTACACAATTAAGCTCTTAAATTGGAATGTTTAAAATTTATTTATTAAAACACATTGCATAAATTACCTTATTTCACAATATTTTACGGTTTCGTTTTTACTTGTAAATACGTGTATTTTAAATTTTAAGCAGTGTATTTTTTGCCTTTTCACAAATAAATAAATACTTAGTATTTAATGTGTAAAATACTTTACACATAATGGTTTAAATTAACCAAAATATTTGACAGCCAGCTAGCCAGTTAGTTTGCTCCACTTTGTAGCTTTCATTTTAAAATATAAAAATTGAATGTTCTGTTTCGTCGCACCTGTAAACTTGCCTTTATAAAGCATACAAAATATTATTTCATATTGAACCTGTTAATTGCAATTCGATATTTTAGTCAAAAACGTTTGGATTCAAAATGTATACAGGTTTTAAAATCTAAAAAAAATATTTATTCTGCTAAACACACTTGATAATATGTCTTGTTCGTTTCGTATTTTTTTTCTTTTGTGTAATTTCACCTGTTGTTAAGCGATAGCTAGCCGGCTGAGTTTGTTGTGGGCTCTTCTCAGACCAGGGCGCGTTTAGAACACTTTAGAACAGCTTTAGTTTTAAGCTACCGTAGTTATTATCGCCACCACGTCTAATACTTTGTAAATGTTACGTTCAGAAGGTGTACTACCTATTTTTAGAATTAAAAACACATTCAAAAGGGTTACAGCTTCGATTCTGTAACATTTTCATCCTGTAACACTCTATGAATCTGTTTTTTAGTCCTTACTTTTCAGCGATATATATTTTTCAAACCGGGAATAAGCGCCACAAGTTGACATACATGAAAATTAAGAA
The DNA here is from genome assembly GCA_964035005.1 of Erebia palarica. Classification (NCBI taxonomy): domain Eukaryota; kingdom Metazoa; phylum Arthropoda; class Insecta; order Lepidoptera; family Nymphalidae; genus Erebia; species Erebia palarica. The sequence continues at coordinate 20,760,898 of OZ035989.1, forward strand.
TTAATTTAATTTGTTTCGTATAATTAAAGATATTTAATATTCCGTTTTTAAGTAAAATTAATTTGATTTGTTGCAACATATTTTTACGTCATCACCACAATACTCTTCAACTCTCTTCAACTCCACCACAATATTCCTTAAGCCTTAGAGCAATTGTTAAGTTATTCCTATAGAAGGTTCACGAATCTATCTCATATCAATCCGTTGCCTATAAAGTCTTGTTAACACTACAAAGTAAATACAAATATGTTTTCAATATAAAATATCACTATACACTATTTACACACAGCTTTCTCTCGCGTTCGCTAAGAGAGGCGTTCGTGTCGTAACAACTTCTCGCCTTCTAGACAGCGTTCCACTCGTGACACTACGCCGGTCCTCCGCCAGTGTACCGATGCTCTAAAACAAAATAAGCACATTGAAACGCAATAACTTAGATACAAATGTATTATTCTATTCCCCTAATAATAAAATTTGCTGAGATTATCTTGCTAAGAGCGCTTTCAACGTGCAAGTGGTGATTTGCCGAAGCTGATTTCTGCAAGTTTCATTAACAGCCCCACCCAAGCTAAAGCCTAAAACTAAATATTATAGCAACATAGTATAGTTTTATCAAATATGCTAAATTAGATGATTATAGTCCCGCGACTTTGTCTGCGTGGACGCTCCTCGACCGGCGGTGAGACTAAAACTCCATTAATTGTAGCCAGATAATATTTTAACTTTTTGTTTATAATGCTAAATAGGTACCTACTTACTTGTGCATTGGACGGGTGCGGAGTGCACTCCACACACCTCACACTGTGTGTGCTGTGCGCGTTCCTTGATGACCCAACCGGTGGTGAAAATACTTCTCCGTTAATAATTATTGTAGTCACATTGCAAAGAGATACTATTTTTTTATATGCTATTACTAACCTGTGCATCTGACGCTGGTGTATTAGGCGTGTGACGGGTGAGGTGTGTTGGAGCATTTGTGCAAGCTGAAAATACTTCTCCGTTAATTATTGTAGTCAGATAGCAAGGAGGTACCAATCTTTTCTCAAGCTAATTAACGCCAACCTGTGCATCAGACGCTGGCGTGCTTAGCATGTGCGGTATATTATGGTGTATGGTTGGAACGCTCATGCAAGCTGTGCGCGCTCCAGGACGATACAACCGGTGGTGAAAATACTTCTCTGTTAATAATATTTTTAGTCAAATAGCAAGGAGGCACTATTTTTTTCTTATGTTAATACTAACCTGTGTATCGGACGCTGGTGTATTAGGCGTGTGAGGGGTGTAAGGTGTGTTGGAGCATTTGTGCTAGCTGAGCGCGTTCCTCGATGACCCAACCGGCAGTGAAAATACTACTCCGTTAGTTATTGTAGTCAGATAGCGAGGAGGTACCAATGTTTTTTCAAGCTAATTAATAATAACCTGTACATCAGACGCTGGCTTGTTTAGCGTGTGAGTTATATAGGGTATGTTGGAGCGCTTATGGAAGCTGTTCGCACTCCACGATGACACAACCGGTGATGAAAATACTTATCATGTGAGATATATGGTGTATGGTTGGAACGCTCATGCAAGCTGTGCGCGCTCAAGGACGATACAACCGGTGGTGAAAATACTTCTCTGTTAATAATATTTTTAGTCAGATAGCAAGGAAGTACTATTTTTTTCTTATGCCAATACTAACCTGTGCATCGGACGCTGGTGTATTAGGCGTGTGAGGGGTGTGAGGTGTGTTGGAGCGTTCGTGCAAGCTGTGCGCGCTCCTTGACGACCCGACCGGCGGTGACACCACTACTCCGTAGGGAGGTGGCTCTGGAGGCCGCTCTGCGTCTCGCGTACAGTTGAAATCTTGAAGAGAAATACGTTTTTTAATCTAAAATATTGTCACCGAGATATTTTACCATTGAAAATGGTTATCGGATGCAAAGCGCCTGAGACGTATTTTTGGCCATAGCTCCGAGGATTTTGGGAGGATCTAAATGGGTATAGTACCATGAGTTGAAGAATTTATCGAGACACGTGTGAGCGTTCCAATTTTGAAAATCACCTGGTAACTTTTTTTTGAAATTTTGAAAGAGAAGTGCATTTGGGTTGGAATTTTGAAAATAAGTCAATAAATTTTGAAGAAGAGATTCGTACTTCAGATCTTTTTTATACGACTGTCTGAAAAAAGGAGTATATGTTTTCAGGGTTCATGTATGTATGTATGTATGTATGTATGTATGCATGTATGTATGTATGTGAGATTGTATATTCCACCATAGCTTCTATACGCCTGAACGGATTTTGATAAATGAGGTATCGTTAGAATCCCTAGCTTATTCCGGGTGACATAGGCTAGTAAATTTAAAAAAAAATTGATGGGGTGACCATGGTCCCGCATTAAAGACCAAAATTGAAAAAAAAAAACGAAAATAAGATTAACTGTACAATCATCATCTAGAAAATGATGAGTAGATTCCAAAAATATATAACACTCTAGTTCAATATTTAGTGATTCACAAAAAAATATCATTTAATAAAAAATGTGAATAAGATTCCAAAGGCTATATATACAAATCGCTTCTTATGGAGGTAAACTCCAAGAATAATATGGCAGAGCAGTCGTATTTTTTAATTCGTTAAATTATTTTCGTAATTTTTGTATTCATTTTCAATGCTCCGTCATATAATATAAACCATATAACGGCTGATTTCCCTCAAGCCGTTAAAAAAGAATTACCTCCTATGCTATTACCTTAAAATATATAAATCAATAGGGAGTTAAAATTAAATCACCGATTGCAGCGGCAAATTGGTCTGTCTCCATATTTTTGAGCGTAGTATTAATTTTTTCAGGATGTTTGAATCTAATTTCTCATCTTTTAGCACTAGAAACTTTAGTAAATGATAATAGTATTGTCGGCTAATGATAGTTAATTAAAGTAATATTGGTGACTCATTTGCAGAAAAAAAGAACTATTCCACATTTCCAGATAAGCTCTATTATTAACAATCTAAACCTATTCATATTCTTGTAAGTTGACTGGAGGAATGAGTGTCGTACTATTTCCTCATTTTATTTTTATACGAATAGAGGTCGTACATTAATGGCATTTTCTTGGATTAAAAAAAAACTGTCTGAGTTAAAATAAATCCTCGTCGGCGCAAGATAGTTAGGAATAATGGTTCCTCATTTGCAGAAAACAAACAAACGCACTCACCTTTCCCGAGTGGCACTACATCTGGGTTTTTGTCGTCCGGCTGGAGGGGGGAGTGGTTATGCAAAGCGCCTTTGTACGCCTTCCCCGTCTGTAGTGGCGCTGCAAAATAGGTCTTTGTTTAACGAAATCTTATAAGAAAAACGTATTAAATTAATGCTTAAGGAGCTTTATGCCTTATAGACCCACATAATATCCCGTTTCTTTTTAATTATGGTGTGCGAATACGAAATAATGTAAGTGGTGTGGCCTACATATGACAACGTTTCGTCACTTTGGGGCCAAATGGTATCTGGCTTGGACTGGAATTGGTCATCTCCTTTCAAATTCGTTACGTTTATCAGTACATAGTCCTGGTAATTACTGCGTACGTTAAGTTTTTTTAATTCCCGCGGGAATTCCTTAATTTTCCTGTATAAACAGTAGCCTATTCCCTATGTCCTTTCCTGAGACACAAACAACGAGCTGTTTGTACCAAATTTTGTGAAAATCGGTTGAAAAGATGGGCTGTTTAAGCATAGCAGACAGACAGACACACTTTTGCATTTATAGTATTAGAACGTATTAGTCTTTTGAACAATTTGGTCCTCAGGTCCGTAAATTAAATTTTTTATTTAGATATAACCATATCTAAATAATATATTATTCGAGACTCAGTTGTATGCGGAAGTAGGTACAATATAAATACGGTATCTGTATTTTTGGAATAGGTACCAAAAATCCACAATTATGAGACTCCTCAAAAAGGTCACGATCCTAAGCAGTAGGTAAGGATAAAGGAGGATAAGTAACAGGAAACTTTCATTTAGAATTGTTTTGCTTGCTCTAGTTTTTTTATCAGGTCCCAACCTTCCGCAGCGCTAGAGCTCCAAATTAAAAAGTTTATTAACATCTCTAACCTTTTACGTAAAGTAACCAGAGTGCCTCAAGTATAAAGAGTAATACCCCAAGTCGTAAGTTTGACATTTTCGTGCAGTTGACGTTGCAGTAAATGTCACTCCATATTTCTTAATTTTAAAGTTGAGCGCACGAAGGTAAGGATATAATAATTGCACACTGTAAAATATAAATGTGTACCTAGCCTGACCAGAACAAAAAGCGAAAATATGGAGAAAATCATACTAATTACTAATCATACTAATATGATAAATGCGATAGTATATTTGTGTGTTGCTTTGTCTTTCAATCACGCCACAACATAGAAACGGATCGACGTGATTCTATGCGAGAGGAAAGTCGAGGTCCTGGAGAGTGACATAGGCTACTTTTTATCCCGAATTGAGGAATTCTCGTGGGAATTGAAGAAACTTATTCCACTCGGGCATTGTCCTGGGCATCAGCTAGTCTTAACATAATATAAAAAGTTCTGAATCACTCACTCACTGACTCACACTCATCTACCTGAACGCCCAGCTCAAATCATAACTGACCCAGAGTACCTAAGTAATGTAAATACTTCCTGCCCAATATTATTTAGATTTATTTTTGATTTCAGCGCTGATACAATAATTTAAATTAGAGAAATTTAAAAAACAGCGTTCTTGAACTAAATACTAACTATTACATCTAGTCTGTGCTATTACTGCATAGTGAGGAAGACGGCAGATTAATTTAGTGAAACTAACGCAAAAATTATATAGGTTTTGGTTTGATCTTTTTTTTCTTAATTATTTAGTAGCTTTTGTAGCTATGGACTTAATAATATGTCAACCCCATTAAAATCTCAATAGTTACATGAAACAAAACCAAAATTTACTAAAATGATGAAGAACTAAAGAAGATAATAATGCAGATCTCAAATGGACATGACTTATCTAAAAAAGTTGGTTTGTGAAAAGGCCCTGAGGCAAGTTTTAAAAATTGAAAATCGCAAAAATTTTATTTCAGCAACATTGTATTTCAAATGATAAAAAATAACATGAATACGGCAAAAATCCCAGCATATTTAATAATAAGTAAGGTTGTTGAAAAGAATATTCTAACTTGTAAATAATTCAATACAATTTCGACGACCTTCAACATAATTCAGAGTGGAACCCAGAGTCCTGCTATAATATTTATGTTCCAATACACTAAGATAATGATAGCACGGCAATCGCCTTTGATATCATTTCGTGTCTAAATAATAAGATCGTCGATTGTCACGCCAAAAGTCGTTTAGGTCTTGTGTGGGTAGACCTGGCACTGTCCCGATACAGAAATACAAAATGATTACGATAAAACTATAATTACGATCACCAATATTTGCCAAATATTGGCATGGTACATTATTACGATTTCGCAGTGAATCACCCAAAAACCAAATGTAGGCACAAGATGGACTTTTCGAAATAAAATATTTCTTTCAATCGATCGATACAATCATGGCTCAGCGTTGACAGACAGGTGGTTGGACAACATCAAACAAAAATTGGATAGAAGCTCGAGTAAGATCGTTACTTTGCGGAAGTATACGTTAATCAAGGAACAAGAAGCTCTCCAAATAACTCTCAACGTACGTTTCACTCCGACACCGGAGCATCCTCAGGAGATGTTGACTCGAAAATGCACGATTGTAAAGCTCTTTACGGTGTTGGAGCCAAACGTACGTTGACAGTAATTTGGGAGATTTGTGTGTAGCGGGCATATCGCAAGCTACACGTGAAAACTATACGTTGTATCACATAGATTGGTCTGTTGTTAATTCGCTGATGAACATCAAACAACAATACAGCGCAAAACCACGGCGTATGTCTCTATAAAAGACCTAGGTTTCAGAATAGTAGCTTTTGCCGTCTTTCAGATGGTCTATAGTAGACAGCAGTGGACGTCTATCAGATGATATATTTTTTTTAAAATTTTTATTTACTAACGAAGACGAAGATTCCGCTAAGAAAACCTTACATTTTAAAACCAATTCAATATTCTCAGGCTCTACTTTTATACAAGCAATATTCGATATCAGTTATATTGAAATTTAATGCTGCACATTTTGAACTATTCAAATCCAAAACATGGTTTTCCTTTTTGCGGTCCCGCGGGTATAGTGAAAACTTCATAAAAATGGCGGCAACCGAGTGACGAAACATCTGCAATATCAGTTCAAATGTAAAAGGGCATAAATCACATTTGGAATGCAATGGAACTATTGTCGAGTTGAAATCAAATCAAGAAGATGTCGTCTGACACATTCAAACTATGTATTCAGTTCGATTCGGAATTTTATGTGAATGTGGACTCTCAGTTACATACTTGTACGAGGAATCTAGATAAAAGGCAAATACCTAAAGCAAGAAACATAGAGGAAACCGTCACTACGTCGCTCTGCCGAGCGTGGCACAAAACGCACACCCAAAACCGTTGGAACTAAAAAAAACTTAAACTTGAATAGACTCTTTGAGGGTTGCGCTAAGAATGATATTGAATGTCAAACCATCTTTAAAAATATTGAATAGAAGCAGGCGTTACTTTGCGGAAGTCCATGATAGTGAATGAACTAGAAGTTTAATTCGCTATAATCCGCTACAGTAGACAAATCTGTGTGATACAGTCTTTGTGTCTGTGTGGTCTTTCACCTGCAGCATGCGACACCCACCACCCAGCAATTCGCACAGGCACAACACCAAACCACACAAATCCTTCATATCACTCTCAACGTACGTTTCACTCCGACACCGGAGCATCTTCAGGAGATGTTGACTCGACAATGCACGATTGTGAAGTGACTATCGTATCGCAAGTTCCGGATTATATACCTTTTTGGCATGACTCATACTGAAGCCCCGCCCCCTCCCCTATTACTGTATAAATCTGCATATATATTTCCAAAAAATGCATCAAAACAAAGGGTAATTTTGATGAATACCTATGCCCCAACATTGTAAGGCTTGCCTAAAATTCACAGACAATATTCCAATACGACCAGTGGTTTTGTATATTGGTGCACCAGCATATGAACTGGCAAAGGAGTAAAATGATATATTTAAATCAAAAACATCATTTAAGCCCAAGTTTACTCTTAAAAATAGCAGCCACTTGGTCACGAATATAAAAGATCTAATTTTACCTGTCCAATCTGTGCTGTTATCATTGGATGAAGAAAGTTTATTTACTAATGTACCAGTGGGTGAAACTTTAGATATTTTAAAGGGATTGCTAGAAATTAAACGGTTACACCCTAATGAAATATCAGAATTAATTGAGTTAACGCAAATTTGTATGGAGCAGAATTATTTTAAATTTAATGATCATTTTTACCATCATAAAGAGGGGCTAGCTATGGGTTCTCCTCTAAGCCCTCTAATGGCTGAAATGTTCATGGATAACTTTGAGAATAAACACATAGTGAATGAGAACAGTATTTTCTACTACTACAGATACGTAAATAATATAATCATATGTTGGACGGGGACAGCGAGACAAATGGATGTATTCGTTAAAAAACGTAATAGATTGCACCCAAAAATTAAGTTTAAGTCAGAATTAGAACAGAGCAAATCTTTGAATTTCCTTGACTTGACTATATCCCGGGTTATTAATAAACATGAGTTCAAAATTTATCGCAAGCCTACATTTACTGACACAACTATACCCGCATCGTCTTGTCATCCTTGGCAACATAAACTCGCAGCATTCCATAGCTATGTGCACAGGTTATTGTCCATTCCACTATCAAAAGAGGACTATAGGAAAGAATTAGAGTTTATATACCAAATCACACATTCAAATGGATACAATCAGAATATTGTGAATAATATAATTAAAAAACAGCAGTCAGTACAAATTAGAAGAGATCTTTACATGGCTACATCGGATAAAATAAGTAAATATAAAGCCAGTTTGACGTTTTTTGGACCTATATCTGAGCGCATTGCAAAGACGCTCAGATCACATGATGTGCATGTCGCGTTCAGGACAAATAATACACTTCGGAGGATTTGCAATGGGAAAGATAAATTAAAGAATCATCAAAAATCGGGTGTTTATAAGCTTGAGTGTCCTGAATGTGGTGCCACATATGTTGGTCAAACTGGGCGCAATTTCGAGACGCGCTATAAGGAACATATGTCTGCTTATAGGAACGATCAACCACAAAGGTCCCACTTCGCTAAACATCTTTTGGACAGTGGACATGAGGTGGGCAATAACCATTCATATAAAATCCTGCATAAATGTAATAAAGGGTTTCGAATGTGCGTTTGGGAGCAATTAGAAATAATTAAACACAATAATAAAGGATTTGAGTTGCTAAATGAACAAATAAACGTATCAAATTCACCTTTACTCAATTTATACAGTAATAGGGGAGGGGGCAGGGCTTCAGTATGAGTCATGCCAAAAAGGTATATAAGCCGGAACTTGCAATACGATAGTCACTTCACAATCGTGCATTGTCGAGTCAACATCTCCTGAAGATGCTCCGGTGTCGGAGTGAAACGTACGTTGAGAGTGATTTGGAGGATTTGTGTGGTTTGGTGTTGTGCCTGTGCGAATTGCTGGGTGGTGGGTGTCGCATGCTGCAGGTGAAAGACACGCACTGTACCACACAGATTTGTCTACTGTAGCGGATTATAGCGAATTAAACTTCTAGTTCATTCACCATCTTTAAAAACTTGAATTCATACAAAAGTCTAGTGAATAACGTAAAGAAGGAATTGTATATTAAGGAATACGTAAAAATTTGTAACGCTTTTTGTTTTAGTTTTGTGTAAAAAAAAACATGTTTAATGTAATGTTCCTTCTATAGTAAAAAAAATAAATAACGTAAAGAAAGGAAATGTGTAAAAAATTAGTAGCGCGTGTTGCAACTCTCGCGCCTTTTGTATAAAAAAATGACAAATAAATTAGTTCCTTTCGTTGTAAAATATTTAACAAGGTTTAAAACTTGAAAGATCTTCCAAATATTTCTACAAAGTTTTACATTTTGAAAAAATATTTAGACTAAAATGAACTATTTTTTACTCTTATACCAAAAACACAACGTTCAGAGCTTACATTAAACTTCAGTATTACATAAAAATATATTAAAATAAGAATACTGAAATATCTAACCCTCGGCTAAAATATGATTCTATAGCCTATTGGTTTCCACATATTAAAAATAGCTTTGTGCAGATGTTCCTGAAAACAAACTACTTACTTGAAATCAAGATCTTAGTAATGCATAAGAAATCGATACCCGCGAAGAATCTTCCTTATTTTTCACTGTACACAGGAAATTGCAATTTACTTTGTGGTCTCAGCGATGTTTTCTAACGATCTTGAAAAATGTTCTCGCCTGTGCAATTGCAATTCTTGTTATTAGTTCGCGGTATCTTAGAGGTAAAACTAGCTCTATAGGTTACGTGAAGCAACTTTACACACCTGCCATCATTCAAATAATGTAGAATATTACACTCGTAGATGTCGTCTTGAAATAAACTATTTCGTTTTCATGCCAAGTAGGTGTTTAGCGAAACACACAAATAGGATATTCTTTTTGGTCGTTTAGTCATCCGTTTAAGACTAATATAATTCAACAGCCGGGTGTGTTGGTAAACCAGTGTACAAATAACGCGAACGATATATTGTAAGATGCGTTCATCCTCAGATTAAAACATCTCATGACATCTCTAATTAAAATCAAAGGGACGAGAGGCCTAGTTGTGACAAAGCATATCAGTAATGTTGGCCCAAGTCAGTTAATGAATGGCCGACAGTTTAAATTTGGTGCTCATGCATGGCAAAGGCCGTCTCGAAAGAAACTTTCCGTCTCGTGATCACTTACAACTTAAAACTATCGATCCAAACCTAATAGTTGAAAGATTACGGAAGCACAAAACAAAACCCGCCGCATTATTATCCTAAAGAGCTCTCACCATTTTGTGATCAACAAATGACGTCACGGCCCTCTGCACCAAGGAATACTAAGCTGAGATAAATTCGATAAGCTATCATCATAATTGAGAAGTCATCTTTACTCATCATCATAATTTACTTGCATCGATATATTTTGATAACGCCATGTTTGTTTATTTGACCACTGCAATCACATTTATTCATTGTGTTCGTAATTACTGAAACACGCATATAAAATAAATCGAATAAACTACCGAGATTTATGTTTTGACATAAAAATATTCACCTTTTTCATATTTTACACGTACTTTTACCACGTATATCATTCTAATACAGCTGTGTTTCAGTCAAAAATATATTTATAGTGGACATTTTTCGGGCCTTTTGCGTTTGAACTGAACATAAAAAACCTTCTATTTTGGATGTTAGCCAAAAGCTTTCGGATGTCCGTGATCAGCTTAGCGCCCTGGTTTTATTTACGATAGGATTTAGAAGTCATCTTCATTCCTCGGAAAGATTCAAGTTTTAATCCGGATTCACGGCAGTGAATCCTGGGCAACATTGATTAATTCGCCTTTCTTGTGGCTTATTTCTTATCTTCTATTTCACTTTTTGTTGAGTTTCTCGATTTATTTTTCCTTTTGTACTTTATATGTAATAATTAATTTTAACTTAATAAAACTTACTCTAAAATGAAGTTTATTTTAAACGCGGAGTTTTAACAAAACAATTACTGGAACGGACGTTTAACCAACACTTCGTACTTTTTAAATTAGTGTAGTTATTTCCGTCTGACTTCCATATCCATTTCACAATTACCCTCAGATGAGATAGCAATGCAAGTTCTGAAAAATGAAATTAAACACGATGTTATTCACAAAATGATTAGTTTTAAATTCAAAAACATTGAAGCACCTGAAGGAAGCACAGACGCTATTTAATACGCCTGCCCTAATAGAAACGTCGCGGATATTGGGTGATCTTTATCTAAGCTCTTCGCCCTTATGTCCCTTTTTTGAAACATCGGAGAACTCGTCGACGTAAATGAGGCTCTAAGTATTCCCCGTAGAAATCCTTAATGCCTCCTTTATGACGCAGACAAAAAAAATTGTAGATAGACTTGAAGTGCGCTTTATACAAATAGGTTTTTCGGAAGATTCTATGAACGTGTCGAGTACTTTTTAAGGTATTGAGCGAAACCATTACTGGGAAGAATACAGGAATTTCTAGCGATACATTTTGACAGCTCGAAGGCGTAGAATAATATATGCTACGCTGTGGAGCGTACACGTGGTAGGCTCAAAAACAAGAACTGGACGTTTCAGTTATGGGAATATAATATTTCATCAAATATAATATTATCTGGTATAATTATATTGTGGTCTGGCTTTCATATTGTAGTAGAAAGGACTTATAAATTTTATAATAACGTGCTTGTCAGTAAGCACGATACGATATGAATTATCAGAGCTTACGTCGTTATTAGCATGCTCTAAATCGTTGCTAGAACCCTAGTAAGACTATAAAATTGAATAAATTTTGAAGGTTGGTAAATTCGGTCCATTAAAATTTTCAAACTGAAAACAACTACATAGATTACCTTGTCTTACACGAAAGAGTTATTGAAAGCAATTTCAAAGTTTAACTTTGATTTCAGTATAATTTTCTAATTACCTAGGCGTCGATATAATTTGTATCTAAATTACTTTGTCACTGTAGCCTGTAGGTGATGGTAAGGGTGTCATAAAAAAGTAAACTTAGGCAGTTTAGAAGTTTTAACTAACCTGTAGGGATTCTACACGCAATGGATAATGTATGGCCCAAGAGGCATAAGTAAATTTTACGGAGGTGCTTTGTAAAAGCTGAAAGTGGGTTGTGAAATTATGCTAACTATTTTGTATTTTAAGCTTACTATAATAGACCTGCCAACTGATCCATTTCGCACGGAACCACTAAGCTCAAATTCAAATATTATTTTTTTGAGAGATTATGTTCGCAATGGGTTTGGAAAAATAACTTTTGTATTTTTAACCTTGCCTGCAAAATATGTTGCAATTTCTGTAATGAATTTTGCGTTGGTGCTGATAGAAAGCAATGAGGACAAAGGATAGGCCGCGGGATTAAAGTTCCGCTATCCCGTTTTAAAAATGACAATGCGATTGTTTATGCTCCATAATATTATATAGGTACCACATGTGGTTTAAAATAAGATTTTAATTGATTATATCCTGGATTTCGTCTGCGTAGGCTCAAGTTTTTTTTAAAATAACGTTTAAACTGTGAGTTTCCCGATAGGCCTATTATATTGAGTTTTCCAGACAAGGATTACATAATATTTCAGTCACCGAGGTGCAACCTGGTGCATTGTTTCATTTTTACAAATTTCGTATATAATGAACTAAGTGATGCCCGCGACTTCATTAGATTATAGTCTGAAATACACATAGGCTACTATTATCCCGGAGAATTAACGAGTTCCCGCGAGAATCAAAAATTTCAATCCACGCGAAGTAAAATGATCGAGTTTAAACACTTTATACTTAAGCAAAAAATGTTCGTCTAATATTTTTTCGTTACAAAAACATTTTCAAAATTCCATCCATAATTGTTTTATCAAGTTCAACATTGGAGCAACCTTAGATTGGTGAAAGGATATTGCACAGAAACAAGACAGAAACTCAATTACAATTCCAACACATGCAATCGAAAACCTTCTGAAGCATGCTATTGATACTACCCTATCGATAAGGTTTAAGCTCGTAGAGATGTGCATTTTCTGGAGGCAGCAGGAAATCCTGCAAAACGGCATCAATTAACTGAAGAATAATGAGCTAGTACTCAGGGAGGGGAGTGGAGTTGAGCAAGATGGAATACAAAACGTCAAATGATAGTGCATAGAAATAGAATGTGAATAAAAATAGAAGTAAATAAAACATGTTTACACTTTGAATTGATTAAAAATATATTACGCCTCGGCATCCATACTCCACACTAATATTATAAATGCGAGAGCTTGTGTGGTGGACCTACGCTTTCACGGCTCACCTGTTAAACGATTTTGATGAAAGGACTTGACCGGTGGAACTATGGCAGCTTGCCTAGGTGTCAAAAATCAATGTTCAGCAATGATTTCTTTATTATTGTAATTGTAATATTTCACTGTTTTCAGATAAAAAAGTTTGAGGAGTCTGAAGGCTCGGAAAACTGCGAAAATGAACAAAAAAGTTTCACCAAAAGACTGCTTTCCCACACTAGATGGCGCTATTCATTGTGTTAAGCGAGTCTAAAAAAATATTTTCAAGTATTATTTCTTTATTATTGTAATTGTTATATTTTATAGTTTTCAAATAAAAAAGTTTCAGGAGTCTGAAGGCTCTGAAAACTGAGAAAATAGATAAAAAAAGTTTCACCAAAAACTGCTTTCCCACACTAGATGGCGCTAGTTATTGTGGTGAGTCTAGAAAATATTTTTAAGTATTGCTCAATACTTTTCGTTAACAAGTTCAACTATTCGACCACAGATGGCAGCATATGCAATGTGACAGGGCGTTCCTTTAAACGTAGTATTTCAAAATGCTTTGTTCGATCGATTAGTTTGAGACTTGTCAAAATATAAAAATAATTATAAACAAAACATACATTTCCTTTTCATTACTATTTAATTGATCAAAAATAAATCATTCCTAATATAATAACTAAGGTACTTAAATGGTATTCATGTAGGGTTACAAGATTATTATTAGGCATGGATATAATGGAACGTCAAAATGGAGTAGTGCTTAAAGAGGAAAGCGGACGCTCAAGATTTAAACAATAAACGTACTGTTTTTTTTTGTCATTTGAACCCCGACCTTATTTGGAATAATAAATCCATAATAATTTCGTTTTGAATTTTTAAACCTTACTGTAAAAACGGAAATCCTGTGCATTGTCCCGAATCGGAGGGCAATTACTGGTCATGTCCTTTGGTACAGGGATAGGTTGTATCCCGGGAAAGGACATAGGCTACTTTTTATCCCGGAAAATTAAGGAGTTCCTGCGGAAATCCAAAAAACTTAGTCCACCCGGACGAAGTCGCGGGCATCATCTAGTATATTATAATATTTTTATTATTATGTTTACTCTAAATTAATAATATTTCCATTAAGTTCTGTACGACAAAGCGCGGGCGTTTTTCTGACGCTTAGCGTACCGTATGAAGTCTCCATATCTATGATCTTTAACTCAATGCATGCTCGATACTAGCATCAACAAAATTATCCATTCACAACTCGTCCCTTGTATCGTGTTGTGCTTTTAGAACTGATCCAGAGAGTATCGCTCTCTAGTTTCTGTAGCATTTTGCGCGAGTAAAATATCGTAGCAGTAGTATCGAGTAGAGGGTTATCCAATTGTGAATAGTTTGCTGTGTATTTGAATTTTCCAAATATCTTTTACTACATAATACGAGTATATTGACAGTCTACCTCGTTTGCCTGTTATAAAAAAAAAAGTATCTACCACGTTTGTCTGTTTCAAACCTTTATAATAAAAAAGTATTTAAGGGATTTCATTTGAGGTCTGCCCAATAAGTGAGACTGTCGTGAGGAATCCATACTAATATTATAAATGTGAAAGTGCGTCCGGCTATCGTTTTGCCTGATACCTTTTTACGGTTCATCCGTTTTTAAAGATGACGTCCTAATAAAACAATTTGATTCCTCGTACCTAAACCTATCAGAAAATACCCCATGTATGTTCAATGATTTTTGGTAGGTTTCGAGTGAATTTTTTTAAAAGTTTTTTCGTGAGTTTTCTGAGGGAGTTAGTGTTAATTTTTTTTTTCTTTTTATCAAGTGTTTTTTAAGCTATTGCATAGCTTTTATCGCAGGCCTTGAGCGTGGAGACTGAATCCAGAAATTCCGTAACGAAAATAACCTAACACCCCCCACTCCGACCGGCACAGCGGTGATACTTTTTAGTTTTGCCATCTATCGATGAATAGCAGCACTTTTAATGACTTTTTGAAATATCACGCTTGTCTCTTTAGTTCAGCAACTCGTCTCTAGGTGGCATTGGTGGTATCAGCGTTACTGCGCATGCGTAATCCCCCTCTTCGCCCCGCAATCGCAATGACTCATGCCTGCTTAGAGTTTCGGCGTTAGGGCACCTGCTCTTTGTACTTACTTCATGGTACGACTCTACGAAGCTCGCACGAAATAAAACAAAGGAAAAAAAAATACTGCTAAATAAAATAAATAAATAATTATAATTGCATAAGTTGATAAAAACACCTATGCAATAGCTTTACCGCGGCAGTCTCCGAGTGCCACACGTCTTTTTCCGAAAATTTCACTTTCGACCAAAAATTTTCCGACTTGGGTTAATGTTATGATGGTAATAATTTCATGCAAAGTAGCACACTTCATAGCAAGCATGTTCACAAAAAAAATGTTGGGAAAAGAACACGAAATAAAAGGAAAAAAATTTAATCTCACGAAAAAACTTGAAAAATTCGAAAACTACCAAAAATCGCTGAACATAGATGGGGTATTTTCTAATAGGTCTAGGTGCGAGGAATATATTTTTTTTCTTTGGACGTTACTATTCGGGCCAACTAGTATGTTGTATCCCGAGGACGTACATCTAGCTACGACAGCTACTTTTCACACTGAGAAGTTATAGAGTTCCAACAGGATTTCTAGAAATTAAAATATTAGGTCCTTACATATAAAATTGGCGTTTTCTAAGAGAGGAACATAAAGTCGATTTAAAAAAAATGTAGTATATCTATTTAATCAAAGTATATATCATTGCTAACTATGCACTTTTGCCATCTCATAGGTAGTTCATTGATCCCTGTACTAAAAAACTCATTCGGACGGGATTCAATAAAATCTTTGAAGGCGCTTTGGACTGCCCCATCGGAGATGAATTTCTTCCCTTGCAAAAAGTTATCCAAATTTCGAAAAAAATGGTAATCTGTTGGAGCAAGGTCCGGGGAATACGGTGGATGTCTTAGACATGCCAATTGAAGTCCTCTAATTTGATAGCCGCCTGTCGTGCAGTATGTGGACTAGCGTTGTCCTGAAGAAGCAGTGGCATAAAGCGATTGACCAGCCTCGGTTGTTTAGCAGCTAGCTTTTCCATCAAGATTTGCAGTTGCTGACAAAAGACATCCGCCGTAACCGTCTGGCCAGATTTAAGAAAGCTATAGTGAACGACACCGGCACTAGTCCACCAAACACTCACAAGTAATTTTTTTAAGTCAATTTTCGCTTGGGGCAGGATTTGGCTGGTTCGCCAGGGTTCAGCCATTGCGATGAGCATTTCCGATTATCGTACAGGATCCACTTTTCATCACAGATAATAATTTGATTTAAAATCCCTTCATTATTGTGCCAATTCAGTAATGTAAATCAGCAGTCGACGCGCGTTAGTCGGTTTGCTGCACTCAATTCATGAGGTACCCACCTTTCAAGCTTTTTCACCTTCCCAATTTGCTTCAAGTGGATTAAAACAGTTTTATCAATAACACCGCAGCCTGCAGCTAGCTCGGAGGTGGTTTGCGATGGATCCGCTTCCACAATAGCCTTCAATTCTTCATTATCAAGTTTGGTCTCCGGCCGTCCACGAGGTTTGTTCTGCAGGTCGAAATTTCCAGAACGAAAACGTTGGAACCAAAAACGCACAGTGTTTTCTTTTGTGATACCGCCGCTATACAAATCATTAATCCTTCGAGCCGTTTCTGCAGCACTGGTACCACGATGGAACTCGTACTCGTAAATAACGTGATATTTCAAGTTTTCCATTTTGTAAACTGAGTGACCCAAAGAAAAACCAAAAGAGGAAAAAACAAATTAATTAGGGTTTTCAAAACACAAAAGCATGAGTAAATAGCTGAAGCATACATTTGAAATTGAAATTCCTAACCAAAGAAGAGATATTTGAGATCAAAGTGGCCAGTACGACAAAACGGCAATTTCATAGGTAAAGACCTATTATATGCGAACGAAGTTGCTGGCACCATCTTGTATGATTATAAGTATGCATGACCGTAGGTATTTAGTACAACGAGATGCTATTTACTGTTCCGTATTACAACGGTGCAATTTGTAGCTAGTAGTATATGAATTGAGAGTTGGAATTTGATTCCCATTAGGTCAATTTTGTTTATGATCAAATTTGATCTTAACTGGATACGTTTATTATCTCATTTGGTTACGTTATTGCTAGAGCTTAGCAGTCTTGGAAAGGAAGCCAGTGGATCCCAAAAGTAATTCCTCAGGCGATGAAACTTCACAGTATGATAAAATATCATGAGTTAAACGTTATTTACAAAAACTTAAGAATTAAGATAGGAATTTAGGCATTTTAATGCTATACCCAATTGTTAAAGTATGAGGGTTTATAGGTTTAGGTTTGATAATATGATCGGTTTAATGTTTGGTACCAGTACCACCTTACCGGCAGAGACGTACGGCCAAGCTATTTAGCGATCCGGTACAATGCCGTGTACAAACCGATTAGGGGTATGGGTTTAGTATAACTACCGTATCCCTAAGGGGGCATCCATTAATTACTTTGCTCGACCCCTTCCCCCCTCCCCGAATCACACGTGAGATATTTTTTAATGCGTATTTGTAATGAGTTAATCTGTGCTCGATTACATTAGAGTTGAAAAATATTCGATTTAATAATTGTTTTCAAATTATTCTCATATTATAGTGGAGCAACATTTCTTACTTGATTTAATCCATTTTCTAGCAATTTTACAGTGTTTCTTGCAGTAAAAAAAAATACGTGACATTTACCGAGACCACCCTCTCCCCCACGTGAGATTGAGTGAGATTTCACTCGACTCCCTCCTCCCCCTAAATGCCTCACGTAATTTATGGATGACCCATAACAGGTTAGCCCGCTACCATCTTCACCGCATTATCACTTACCATCAGGTGAAATCGCAGCCTAATTCTAACTTGTAGTTGAATACGAAAACAACAATACTTAGTATAAATGTTACCTTCATACTGTAAAGGCCTATGGTGTCGCCTCCGCGCAAGTAGTGCAACAATAGCCACTGCAGCCAGGGTTCCGACAGCGCCGGCGATGATGCCGAGGGCCCAACTAGTGTCCATACTGCTGATGTTGCTGTGCTTCGCTTCTGAACAATGAATAAATAAATTTAATATTTATTGACCAACACAACAAATTAATTACATAACATTGGTACTTATGTAGGTACTGCGTACATTCTTAAAATAAAAGTGTAGTCAACAGGCCTCCTCCTAGAAGGTTATTAGGTTTAGGTTACGCTGATTTACAGGAGGGGCCCAAAGGACATACTATAACTATCTACACTAATATAATATTACTAGTGGTTCGCCCCGAACTGAGACCTCGCGGTATCCATTCACTGCACCGTACGCATTCAAACGCGCCGAATCTGATGACGTCAATCGTCATCCGCCTGCGTGGATGGGATACGTATACCTACAGTATTTTACTAAAATGCAGCTAGTTCGGTGAACGGGTGTTACGTAGCATACGATTTCATAATAAAAAAATTATAAAATGTGATAACTAAGACTGTGTGCTTGCGGCTCCTGCGGCGAGCATGTCTAGATGCGCGCTCCTCTTTACGTTCATAGATGTCAGTACTATCAGTAGAATATATTTTTATTCCACGTGAGATGAAGGTAACATCTATTATTTGTAAGCACAAACGAATAAACTTTTACAGAGCGACATCTCTTGGCATCATTGTGAAGTTTTGTTAAAATACTGAAGCTCATTAAAAATTAAATTATTTCGTTTCCTTATAATATTAATCTAACTTTAGTATTTGTTGTTCAAGTACAAGATATAATTCAAATAATTGATCAAGTTTCAGGCTCAACCTTTCAGAAAATTGAGAGGTCTGATGTCAACTATGGACGTTCTCTTGAAATCTCCACTTTGAAAGCCCCCCATTTCGTCAATTTTAGGGAAAAAATTTAAAAAGAAAAGTTTTTGGACTCTGTTCCTAATTATCTTTAAAATGATATACCGCAACCCTATGTAACGCTATAAAAATATTTTACTTCGCATTCGCTTCAATGAGAGCCCCCCTGAAATAAAGATTTTTATAACTTTTTAAGCCATGTTCGGCTGGAGGCCATCGGTTTACATATTATATTTAAATTTAAAGTAATTACGTTCAGTAATTCAGAAGTTATAAGGCTCTGTCAGACGGACGGACAAGTGCAAATTCACTCAAGTAGACTCAGAGAACGGTTTTCGCTTCGCTCAGTCAATAAATAAGAAAGTTCAGATGTTTTTTTTGTTTTTAGACTAGCGCTTGGCTGCAATCAGACTTGCTAGGAGAAGTGATGCAGCCTGAGTTACGGATGGAATGTAGGTTAACTTATGGGTGCATGTTTGTTACTCAATAATACTAATCCTTGTATTTTATCCTATAATCCTAATATATCCAAATCTGAAATATCATTCAACCTTCGAATATCGTGCACCATCGTGTAATAAAGAGAAACCATAAAGAGTAAATATCGAATTAATAAGGTTATTAAAACCATTCCACAGGATCAATGAGTGTGAAACATTAAAAAAAAATTGTAGATTTTCGTGACTAAGCCAATGAAACAATTTTGACACTTTTTTGCCTTCTTGTGATTATAAATGTGAAAGTGTGTTTGTTTGTTGGTTTATTGGTTACTTGGTTTGTCCTTCAATAACGCCGCAACGGAGCAACGGATCAACGTGATTTTTGGCAGGGGCATAGTTGAAAACCTGGAGAGTGCCATAGGCTACTTTTTATCCCGGAAAATTAAGGAGATTACGCGGAAATCAAAAAAAAACTTATACCACGCGGACGAAGTCACGGGCATCAGCTAGTTTTTTTCATATATTCAAGTTGTAATCACCTGTATGCAATGCCAGTCTTGATAATGTATGCACTCTTAGAGTAGTAACTTCCGATCTCCCTCTCGCGTTGTTCGCGTAGAAAACTAGCTTCAGAGCCTTCCCAGAACCGAGTCCTTGAAGCTTCCAAACGGGTGTTATTTTTGAGACGTTAGCTATAAGGCTACCGGCCTCCCATGCTTCTACGAAGTAAGTGGTCTGAAGACCTCCGTCGTAACCTGAACAAAAACCAAGTTATTTTATAAATAAAATAAAAATTAAACGAGAAATATTTATTTATTAGACCTTGTACTAATTACACGAACACCCAAAATAGGGAAAGACTAAAAAAGTATTTATGAATTTTCTATTTTGTTTCAGTTTCAGTTTCTTTATTAGTTGCAATGTCATAGTTACATTATTTCTTAATTAACTTAAAGTAGTTATTAGTAAATAAGGTTTTTAAAACAATCATCAACAATAATACAAAATATACTTTCAATAAAGTCAAATCCATACTTATTTATTAAATGAGAAAGTTTCGCTTTCACGGCCCAGTTTTTTAAACAATTTTGACGAAATTTAGGTTGCATCAAGAGGAAGGTCATAGGCTACTTTTTATCCAGGAAAATCAAAGACTTCTTACGGAATTTAAAATAAATATAAATCCACGCGGTCCAATTCACGGGTAACATCAAGTACATAAATAAAGGTAAAGGTTAATGTAATGCCTGATTGCCTACAGCAAGTTTGAGTTTGATGATACAAAGCAAAAAAAGCAACGAGATAATGAAATATCTAATCGCACTCTCAGGAATCTGAGGCTATTTTAGTCAAACGTATTTAACGTTCGAACACAGTAGTTCCGCTGAATCATCAATCAAGTTCAGAATGGAACGGCTGTTAGGAGAATCAGGCTCGCGGGTAATAGGGAATATCCGTGACGCTTAATTTATTGCTTGGCTAAGTTGGTGGTTAGAGACTCTTTATTTTGATAGCAGCGTTTGAAGCTTGATTGAAAATAGGATATTATGTCTGACGTCCATGCTAAGATACCTTCTTTGAACGTCAGCCCTCCGATTGTGTAAGGAAACCGTAATCGTAATCGTTTATCAAACGTATAATCCGACCTGTTTAATGAGTTCAATAGATGCCTGCACGTCAAAAAGCATGTACAAACTCCTTAAACAGTTCGAGTAATACGTTTTAAGCTAAACTAACTTTAATAGCTTTAAATATCAAGTACTAGTGGGCTCGGCAGACGTTGTCCTGCCCTGAATCCAGAACCCAATTGCAGCGCCCGCACCGGGTCCAAGCATGAATTAGAACCAGCCCTGGATCCACTCAAACACACACAAAAAAATCCATCTAAATCGGTCCAGCCGTTCTCGAGTTATTGCGAGACAAACGAACAGCAGTTAATTTTTATATAATTATGTAATCGTAAGATTGCAAAAACCGTTAGGTTGTAATCTAACTAGCGAACTTGTAAACTGTCGACAGATTGTGAACCGTTCTATGTGTCAATTTTTGTAATATTCATTGTATTTACGTTTTCTTGTCTCTTCCTTGTAGGCTAGGTTATGGTTCGACATAAACAATCAGGTAGTGTTATCGGGTTAATATAACTAACAGATTACATCTACCGAAAAATAATGCGTTAAATTGTAATCTGTCGACAGTTTACAATTTCACTCGTTAGATTACAATCTAACGGCTTTTGCAATCATACGGTGACATATATATAGAAGACTAGCTGATGCCCGCGACTTCGTCCGCGTGGATTGAATTGTTTTTAATTATACGGGATAGAAAGTAGCCTATGTATTATTGGCTATTGCAGACTATAATCTATCTCTGTGCAAAGTACCATCTAGGTCCATTTAGCCGTAATGACGAGATTGAGTAACAAACATACATTTGAGATTTTTTGGTTCCCGCGGGAACTCTTTAATTTTACGGGTTAAACGGTAGCCTTTGTGTTATTCCAGACTATAATCTATCTCGGTATCAAAGTTCGTTCAGATCCGTTCAGCCGTCCTGGCGTGATTGAGTAACAAACATTCATTTGAGGTTTTTTGGTTCCCGCGGGACTTCTTAAATTATTCGGGATAAAAAGAAGCCTACGTGTCATTTCAAACTATGATCTATCTCTGTGCCAAATTTCATCAAATCAATCCGTTCAGCCGTTCAGGTGTGATTGAGCGTCACTCGTTCGTGTGGCATAAGTTTTTGTTCAATTCCCACAGCACTTCATTATTTTCCGGGATGAAAAGTAGCCTATGCCATTGTCCAGATCCTCAACTATATCCATGCAAAAAATTACGTTAATCTGTTGCGGCGTGATTGGAGGACTAACTATCTATTACACGTCCTTGGGGATAAAATTTACAAAAAATGTGAATCAGGTATTTCTCCATTTCAAACCAAAAGTCCAAAAAATACCTTGTTTAATGGCTCTAACTTAAAAATTAATGAAGGACTTTCATACAAAATTTCAACCCCTATTTTACCCTTTTGAGGGTTGAATTTTGAAAAACTGTGACACACGTACTTCTTTATTTTTTACCGTAAGCCAAAACACTAAGCTTCGTTGATATAACTTGAGCAATATCCTGTGAAATGAAGGCCTTACATACCAACTTTCAACCCCTATCTAACCCTTTTGGGGGTTGAATTTTGAAAAACTGTGATACATGTATTTCTTTATTTTTAATTCGCAGTTTATGTACCAAGTTTCATGCCTATAACTTGAGAAATGACGGACTTTCATACAAAATTTCAACCCCTATTTTACCCTTTTGAGGGTTGAATTTTGAAAAACTGTGACACACATACTTCTTCATTTTTTACCAAAAGCCGAAACACTAAGCTTTGTAGATGTAACTTGAGCAATATCTTGAGAAATGAAGGACATTCATACAAAATTTCAACCCCTATTTTAACCCTTCGGGGTTAAAATTTCGAAAAACTGTGACACACGTACTTCTTTATTTTTTACTGTAAGCCAAAATACCAAGTTTCGTTGATATAACTTGTAAAATATCTTGAGAAATGAAGGGATTTCATACCAACTTTCATCCCCTATTTCACCCCTTTGGAGGTTGAATTTTCAAAAACTGTGAAATACGTATTTCTTGATTTTTAACTCGCAGCTCATATACCAAGTTTCATGGCTATAGCTGTCATAAAAAAATTCAACCCCTATTTTACCACTTTAGGGGTTGAATTTTGAAAAACTGCGACACACGTAATTCTTTAATTTTTATCGAAAGCCGAAATACTAAGTTTCGTTTATATAACTTGAGAATATCTTGAGAAATGAAGGACTTTCATGCAAACTCTCATCCCCTATTTCAACCCTTCGGGGTTAGAATTTTTAAAAACTGTGAAACACGTCTGTCTTCATTTTTAACCGGTAACTCGTATCCCAAGTTTCATGGATATAACTTGAGAAATGACGGACTTTCATACAAACTTCCACCCCCTAGGGGTGGAATTTTGAAAAATCCTTTCTTAGTGAGCGCCTACGTCACAAAAGGAACCTACTGTCAAAATTTCAAGTTAATAACCCCAGCGGTTTAGGCTGTGCGTTGATCCCTTATCGATTTTATATATATATTAGATTAGATTAGATAGAAGATACGTCATCACGACGTATGCTCTAAATTTAAAAAGTGTACTGTGTAGGTACCAATTTTAATAAAAATACTCTCTGACTCTGACTTTGACTTCATCACTTTTTGGAAATAATAAGAAGAAAGCTTACCAGCTAAACATCTCAGCTCCGCAGAATCGTCAGTCAGATTCAAAGTGGAGCAGTTCGTCGGTGGGTCAGGCTTCACGGCTGGTAGCAGAGTGTATCGGCAAGGCTCTATTTGCTGCCCAGCTAGGTTGGTTGCTCGGCAGGCGAGAGACCCGTAGTCTGTATCCGTTGCTGGCGTGTAGGTTAGTATGGAACGGCCTGTCTTTTCTACGGTGTATTTTCCCTGTAAAAAAAGGTTATTTGATTCCTAGGAACCGAAAGATTATAAGTTGAGAGTGGTGTGGTCAAGTTCATTTAGCAATAAATAAATAGAGTGGTCAAATATATCTCTCTCTGATTAACCTATTGTCGGCTTAGTACTGAGCACGAGTCTCTTCTAAGAATGACAAGGGTTTGGCCATGGTCCACCACGCTGGCCAAGTATGTATTGGCAGACTTCATACACCTTCTAGAGCATTATGAAGAACTCTCGGGCGTGCAGGTTTTCTCACAATGTTTTCTTCCACCGTTTGAAGCAAGTGATATTTAATTTCTTACAATGCACAATAACTCTGCAAAAGTTGGGTGTGCGTGCCCGAAAATGGAACCCGCGACCCCGTACAGGAGGTCGGGTGTCTTAACCACTAAGCTATCACCGCTTTATCTACATTAAAGCTTACTAAAATCTATATTCCATAGTGTTGCGAAGTGGTACTTTGTATGTCAACCGATAAATTAATACCTGATCAATAGTGACCCAATTCGTAGCGTTCTTTTTGTAATTATGTTAATATCAATTTTATGTTTCAAAATAAAGTAAGTAAACAAGCATTGACCGACAGGTTTTGATTATAGGATGTGTTTAAAAAATACTTGCACTACGAAGCACGTCAGACACAACAAAAACTACTAAATCAGTCTACACACCACAAATAAATGTTAATTAATTTAGTCTCCCACTTGGCATAACGTTATTTATTCAGGCCAAATAATCTAATAGACTCTTCGCAAATAGACCAATCCACTCCCAGCCGTCGATATATAAAAATACCTGACTGAAATGTATTATTATCCAGCATAAAAGGTCTTGCTACAAGAGCAAAATATATTATTTCTTAGGTAAAATTAGTTGTTCAAGTCGTCGCGCGTCGGACAACGTATTTAAGGAGCTAATTTCAAGAAAGGTCTTCAGAAAGGTAGCGTTAAGGACTAAAGTTAATGCGCGTAATTCAATTATGCCCATTGGGAGTTGGTATTCATCTACAATTTCTACCGCTCTAAGGTATAAAAATAAGAAAGCTGATTCATTCTTCTTTACGCGTCATGGTCTTGCGTAGAAAAATACGCTACATACTTAATTTTACCTCGTATTTTTAATCATCAAAAACTTACATGACATATCATTTGGTGCTTCAAATTGGTCTATAATTTAAGCTGTTATTTTTATGAAGACAGGTGTATAATTGGGTCCGTACTGAATTTTCGCTCTAAAATATATCGACTTTTTAACAACGACGCCACGTGTTATAAATAGATCTGGAAGAGCCGTCAGTATATTAAGACGGTTATGTACCAGGCAACCAAAGCTTGCGTGAAATTCTCTGTGGAAAACCTATATAACTTACAGGTTCAAGCTCCACCATTCCCACGCTATTGTTGAGCGTCCACTGGAAGTTCTTGGGCGTCGGGAACGCGTCTACTTCGCACGCAACCCGCGCCGCCTCGTTGATGGCCGCACCCACTATGGCGGTCATCGTGTTCTTGCACACTGGCTTGTCTATGGAAAATGTATTCGAGTTAAGACATCTATATTATTATTATAAATGCAAAAGCTTGGATGGATGTATGGATGGATATTTGTTACTCAATCACGTCAAGCTGAATGAATCTGGATGAAATTTGGCACAGAGTCAGATTATAGTCTGGAATAACACGTAGGCTACTTTTTAGCCTGGAAAATTAAAAAGTTCCCGCGGGAACCACAAAACCTCGATCCATGCGGACGAAGCCGTGGGCATCGGCTAGTATAGGATACTAGCTTGGTTAAGTTTTTTTGTTGTTAACTTTTCCAACAAATAAATGGGGTCTGGTGTACTAAATATTCTATTTTAAATATAGAAACGAAACAGAAATATCGAAGTGTATGTCTACGTGACCGACATTCAAAGTTCGAATCAAAATATTTTCCTTACAAACTATATACGCCTATAAATAACGCCACGTAAGGGTGTATAAACAGGCTGTAAAAGATCGTAATAGCCTTCGATTTATTGAAGACAATGCGCTTTTAATACTTTTACGATTCCAAATAATAATAAAAAGATATCATTACAATACGCTTGCATGTATCGTAGCGTGGGTACCTTTAACGTTTCACAGATTATGGGTACTGTGAATTTAATATGAGTAGGTATTCTCATATTTAGTTTATTTACTTTAAAGATTATACGACAATGAAATATTTAACGTATATTCGATCGATTAATCATTCGATGAGAGTGAATGTATTTTTTAATTATTTGAATAATTAAACTGATTGAATTTAATTAATCGCGGTCTGAGACATTGAGCGCTGAGTATTATGTGCTCGACTTATAGGCAACTTATAGGCACGTCATGCGCTGTAGGTAAGTACTTTTCGCGATCGGTGTCGAATGACGAAGGCCTGCACATGATTAGATATTCACAACTAAATCATAATATGATAAATTATTACTTTTGAAAATCTTTATAACGTTAGACAAAATAGTCTTTTTAGTCTTAATATCAATAATTAATATCCTATAATAGTCAAGGTTAACAATAAGATGTTAATTTATTGATATTCCAAAATATTTTCATTTTCTTGTCTTGTGACATTATACCTGTATTCCATAAATTCTAATTGTTGGGTGTCCTTTCCATGGAAAGGACACAGTAACCAAGAGCCGGGTAACACCGATGAAGTTAAATTACCTACTGAAGAAGGTCTTACAAGTTTTTTTTGCCTTTTTACCTTCGGCTATATTATTTTCGTTAAAGTTTTCGTATCGAATTCAATGATCCTTTAAACGATTGTAAGGAACTTTTAACAATGAATACTTTTAGGAATTAGGTAAATTGTTGTTCTATGAAAATGGCAATTGTTTATTCTGTAGCTGTAATAAAAATTGTAAAACATTAATTTATAAATAACTAGATGATTCCCGCGACTTCGTCCGCGTGGATTAAGTTTCTTTGATTCCTGCGGGAGCTCCTGAATTTCCCGGGATAAAAAGTCCTTTCTCGGGATACAATCTATCCCTGTACCAAATTTCAACAAAAACAGTTGAATAGATAGGCCGTGAAAGCGTCGCAGACAGAAGACAGACAGACACACTTTCGCATTTGTAAGTTCATATTATAATTGAAGTGAAACTTCTTTAGGTGCGTTGAGCACTTTTTGGTAGGGGGTAAAAATGTGAATAGGTACGCGTGATCACCACCATTCTTCTTAAGACAAAAGGTCTTAAGTATAATAATATATTACATTCGTAATTAAACTTTAATCCCATAATTTAAAGGTTTATATTAATAAGTATTAGGGTTTATCTTAATATATAATATATTATATAAGTGCTGTGTAACCATGGACGACACTTTGCCCCCTCGCATTGTTACGAAGATAAAAGGTCTTAAATATATTATAGTACATTCGTAATTAAACTTTAAGGCCTTAGATTTAAGGTTTATATTTGAAATATTTTTATTATTATTTATTTTAGGACATAATGATAAGACAACGTAATTGACATTAACGCTTGGCATTAGTTTGACAGACCGTTTAGAAATTTTAAAGTTAGTTGGTTATGAATTGAGTGTACGTGTAAGGCTTGCGGCACGCTATGGTTAACTTTGTAAGGTTTTTGTATTTTGTTTGTTTACTTGTAACTTTTATTTAGTATATTGTGCTAATGTTTTAAGATTTTCTTTCTGTCAATAATATTTATTTTTTTAATACAAAAAATAACGTTTTTTGGTATCGTTAATTGGCAGTCCTTATGACTGCCCGCGTATAACGACCCGCGCAGTTGGCTAACCTCCCTTGACCTTACCAAGGCAGTCAGAACATTAATTAACTTAACCAATTGTACTATCCACTTAAAAAACTTCTCTAAGGAAAAAAAATGGTGACATGATTTTAACCCGTGTTAAACGTTTAACATGTGTTTGTGGCATCGTTACTCCCAAACAGATGAACCGATTTGGATTTAAATTAGCTTTTCTTGAAAGGTGACTTGATCGAGAGTGTTCTTGTGTGATTCAAGAAAATCGGTTCAGCCGTTTGAAGATTAATCTCTCTCGCTACGTTGTACTCCTCATTACTCATTATCGTGATTTCTTTCAATTTATCGAGTAATGGTAGGAGTTTTCTTGGGATATTAATACGGTGGGTTCCCACGTCCTTCCGCATACGATGCAACTAAGATTATTTAGACTCTTAGGTTTTTGTAACAATTACTATCAGATATCAGTGATAATAACCGGGACCAACGGCTTCAGGTGCTCTCCGAGGCACGGAGAAATTGAAAAGGTCATTCGGTCACCCATCCAGTTATCGACTTGGGTAAACGTTTCTTACCATTCGCAATCGACTGATGTGCGTTGTCACAACTAGGCCACTTGCCCCTCAATTGAAGGTCTTTTATATTTGATAAAATTGGTATCCCGTTACTTCAATATTAACATGTCAGGGGTTATTTTTTTTTCATTTACACATGTATTCGACTAAGTTTATTTAAACTGTGTGGGTACCAGACTTAATCAGTTTAAATAATTCATTTTGAGTAATTGAATAAAAACTCCGTCACATCTCTAAACACCAGGCTTCACGATCCAAACAACAAGGGAAATGTCGTAAAAGCATTCAATTTAAGGAAGTAAATATACGTTTCAAAACTTTTACGACTCCGTATGAAAATAAACTACTAACGGTTCAATACAATCCCGTTTATTGTACCTATCCGTTAAAGTTTAACAACTGAAAGGTAGAAAGAAGGTCCCGTAAGTTTTCGCTTTAACATTCAATTTCTTTTTGTAACAATATTCGTGTTGGTTTAAGAAAAGAAGCACTGAAGTATAAATTATTATGATAATCTTGCGTAAGTTTCTGTTATTTTGGCTATTTGTAATTACCAACCCGACTATCACCCACTTGCAATTGAGTACCAGCCTCTGTATAGCAAGAAAAGGGTTTGGCCATAATCTACCACGCTGGCCAAATGAAGATTGGCAGAATTTTGAGATCTAAGAAGATCTCTCGGGCATGCAGGTTTCCTCAGTATGTGACCTTTACCGTGTGATTTCTCATTTCTTATAACGTGATAACCCCGAAAAATTAAAGGCACGGGGATCGAACCGCCGACCACCTGAATAGAAAGCTGGTCTCCTGAACGCTAAACCACTCGGCTACCACCGCATTTAACCTGACTATTCTGCAGGCCGAGTGGGAGTTTTTTACGCATTCGATCGCGACTACGTTATCAACAATTATATGGAATTGATCGAGTGCCAGCTGTCAAACGCTTGATAATTCCGTAACGATTGATAAAACTCGTAGTTAACCATAGATGTAGGATTGGTCTCGCTCCGCTAGACGAGGAAGACCTATCCTACATCTATGTAGTTAAAATTGATCGGACTTCCCATTCGATCGCCATTCGAATCCGCGGGAAGAAAATCTCCCACCAGGCACTCTGTTTAATATGAATTATAATTTTTTCTTGGAAAAATAACTTATTATACTTTCTTCTCTTCTCCAGACTAGCTAATTAAAATATTAGTCTTGAATTTATGATTTCTGGCAAAAAACTTCGTCTACCTACGTAATTAAATATTTATACGAAATCATCTTTATTTTAACTTAACTTTAATTCATTACCATATCCAGCGCAAATTACTAGTATCGATTTACCTGTTTATACTTGCCTAACCAAGAGTTGTGACGGAAAAAAAAATAGTTAACCTAATGTTTGCATATTCTGTAGGCTTCATTCTTTCGATTGGTATGGAATTTGTTTATTAACCAAAGCAGTGAAATGTTAAAAAGAAAAAAAATAATTGTTAATTAATCATATTCTGGACTGATTTTTTTTGTCAACCCATTTGCAATATATTTATTGACATATTTAATTTGATATAAAATAGTTTTCATCCATTAACCAGTTCGGTGAAGGTCGTTTTATACTGAGATCCTATACTGTAGGCAATTTTTGACGAATAAGTCATTCGCCGGGTAGAAAACTACGTATGACATAGCAGCCCCCTTTTTTCAATCCTGTCAGAGTACCTTTTCTTTATTTCAAACCTTTTTACTTGTCATTTTACCCATCAACTAAACTAGCGGCACGCTATGATGGCCGGTTTGACGTTTGTCCGCTCATGAAGTTCCGTATTAATTGATAACGACTTTGAAGGAAATAATTGTATTACTTTATTGACGATAGTGATGTGCAGAGATTCATAAATTTTATCGAATGTAGTTTCTCATGAAGTTCCGTATTAATTGATAACGACTTTGAAGGAAATAATTGTATTACTTTATTGACGATAGTGATGTGCAGAGATTCATAAATTTTATCGAATGTAGTTTTAGGTTTAGGACTCAAAATTTATTTATTAAATTGATTTCTTAAATGTATACAAGTGTAGAAAAATCAGTTTGCACCATTTAAGGGGTGAATGTACTTGTGAATATGAACAATTTTCACTATGTGGACAAACCTCTGAAATCGCAAAAAAATATCAATAAATTTTTAAAAATGGAATCTAATACGATCGTCACATAGGATCGCTGGCTAGCACAACTACTACCTCCGGCAAACTCGCGTCAATGCTCAATGCAAAACAAAGCAGTTTCGAATTGACGTTGCTTCGAAAAGTATAAACTGTCAGTGCAATGCGATTGTGATATAGTTTTGACCTGGCTTTGGATTTCAAATATTGATACTGCATTACTGTTGACCCTTGCTCGTTAATTTGGACTCTGTTCAAGCCCTTTGTTGTGGATTTCGTCGATATGACCGAACGTACGCAGAGAACTGTTCTAAATAGTCAGACACGTGAGTTCGTAATACGCCTTCGTAACTATTTCGATCGTGAAGCTCAAAATGGAGGGCCAATTTTACCTATAACGTCAGTGGTTGAACGCGTAGCTGATGCGCTTAATATTGGACAACGAACTGTTAGACGGATAACTAAAAAAAAATATGGCGAGACTGGCACAGAAGAAAATAAACTTCACACACCAAAAAAGAGAAAACGAGCAAAACCAGTCGTAGGCATCGATAGCTTTGATGCCGATGCTATCCGAAGACATGTTTACGGCTACTATTTACAGAAGGAGTATCCAACAAGAAAAAAGTTGGTGCATTCACTGAAGGAAGCTGGATTATTCTTCGGTGGGGAAAGTTCTTTAACGAAGATTTTGAAGACCATTGGATTTCGATACAAAAAATGTAACAAACGCAAAATATTGATGGAAAGATTTGATATAGCGATGGCAAGGTATACTTTTTTACGGCAAGTGAAAGAAATCAAAAATTGGCAAAATGTTGTGTTCTTGGATGAAACATGGCTTAATGCTAACCATACTGTAGGCCGTTCTTGGAACGATGACACAGCAGCATCTACTTCCAAAGTTCCTGTAGGAAAAGGATCGCGACTTATAATTTGTCACGCCGGAACCATCAACGGGTTTGTCGAAGGTTCTCTCATGGCTTTTGCGTCAAAAACCACTGGAGACTATCATGAAGACATGAATGGAGAAAAGTTTACTGAATGGTTTACCTCAATGTTGTGTAGCCTCCCTGAACCATCTATTATAATTATGGATAACGCCCCATACCACTCGATGCAAATTGACAAGCCACCTGCCCAATCCCAAAAGAAAGCTGATATCGTCGCATGGCTTCGTAAAAATGGCGTAGATGCAAACATGAATATGTTAAAAGCGGAATTAGTACGTCTTTTAAAAGAAAACAAACCAACCAAGATCCGATACGTCATTGACGAAATAGCATTAGAACATGGGCACAGAGTTATACGGTTACCGCCTTACCATTGTGAGTATAATGCGATTGAGTTGGTGTGGGCTCAAATTAAGGGATATGCTGCAAGACACAATACAGAACCCCCATTTACCACAAAAAAAATGCTAAAATTATTAGAAGAAGCTTGTGAACATGTGACTAAAGGAGACTGGGAAAAGGTTGTGAATAGAACTGTTAAATTAATAAGGGAAGATTATGAAAGAGATGTGAAAATAGATAATATTATAGAAAACGAACATATAATTATTAATGTATGTGATGATAGCAGTGACGACAGTGAAAATAGTAGTATGGACGAATCTGATTAATTATGGCCTTTTGTGGCACCTTTTTTGGTATCTTTTGTATTCATATGTTTCTTGTGTGCATATAAAGTATGTATATTCATTTTCGTTCAAATATTCAGTTCGTTCAAATAAATTAAATAAACATATACATTTTTGTTTTATTAAACCTATTTTATCAGGTACAAAAACAAAACTTAATTGTTTTTTGTTCGAGAATAAATTGACATTCCACATCACTATTGTAATGTGTCAAACCGGCCATCATAGCGTGCCGCTAGTGTAAAATAAATAAGAAACAGAATTTTAATAAAACTCGCACTTCTATTGCAGATTATATGAAAAATAGTGTGTGCGCCACGGGATGAAACACGATTTCAGATTTCGGGAGATGCCAGCTCTCGCTTCGCTCAGGCAGGCAACTTCACCCTTGTCTGAAGTCGTCTTGTTTCACCCCTAAGCACACAATATACTATTGTGGTTCTATAACGCTTTCAGGGCCCATCTTTTCAATCGATTTTGACTAAACTTTGCACAGAGATAGATTGTATTATGGGATTGGAAAAATTCCTTCTTAAATTAAAATTTAAGAAAGAAAAAGAAAAAAATAGAGAAGAAAATTAAAGGATTCCCGCAGGAATCAAAAAACCTTAATCCACGCGGATGAAGTTACGGGCATCATCTAGTTATTAATTAGTATTTGTCTGGTGTATCCGAAGTGTATCTTTTATATCACCACAGAGTAGGTAATATATCACTTTCGTTGACTTTCACATATTGAATTCACGTAAACAACGTATCGTAGAAGATGTCGACTCAGGCGGTGACATAATTTGGCTGAGGGCGTAAACACTATGGACAAAAAATATTGGCTGGCTGGCAAAAGTCAACGCGCACATTTTTGGATGTATGGAGCTACACAGAGTGCAGCGACACGACGAAACTTGTTTCGCATACGACGCGGAGATTCGCGTAGAAGTTGGTCCTGTCCTGTAAGAATTTTCTTCCACGTACAGTCGTGGCACAGGAAAATGCGTTAAATTGAAACCATACCTACTTCGTGTTATAAATTATGCGAAAGTATGTCGAGTACAAATCAGTCTCAATAAAAGAAAAGGTTTCGTGCAGTTAAAACGCGTGAGACGCAGATGAGTGGCTATTTTATACGAAACTAGATGATACCAGCGACTTCATCCGCGTGAATGAGGTTTATTTTATTCCCACGGGAACCTCTTTATTTTCCGGGACAAAAGTAGCCTGTGTCCTACCCCAGGGTACAACCTCTAGGTATATCCTTTACTCACCCCTAAAAATCTGTTGAAAACTGGGCCGAGAAAGCGAAGCAGACAGACAGAGAGACACTTTCGCATTCATTATAATATTAGTATGGATAAACCAGTGTTTAGTTCCAATGTTTCTCGTTATTAATATCAAAATATTATTAAATTAAATCCAGTTTCAATATTCGGGACCAGTCAAGTGAACCGATAAAACAAATTGGATAAAGTATGGTTAATTGGTATTTACATTTCATTACGCGTTTTTCTGTGAAGTAAAACAATGCGGTCAAAAAGTCCTCTGGGGAAATTCTGGGTATGCCACCAGCCAACTAGGTCATTTAGATGTTAATACGATGATACCTACTTTAAAATTTAAACTTTTTATTTAAATTTCAAGGTCCAGCTAGGTCCCTAACTCCTTACAACTAGAGACCTGAGTCCAGCAGTGGATTTCTGCCGATTTACGCCAACGACCACTATATTTTAAGATTGCAACTTCTACTGCGTTCTTAGCACTAGGCAAATAGCGCAGCATTTATTTGATATTTTACATCACCTTGTTTCAGGTCTCGGCAAATCCCGTGTCAGAAACATAATGTGATGGCAGTACCACAACAAACTTACACTCATCAACAAAAGCAGCATTACCTAACATTGCAATTATTATTGCATTACTTTACAACATAAAACTGAGTCATGAAAATTACTAAACTGGCGGCCGCCTTTGAAGTCGCAAATATAGTGCGCTGGCGGTGATCACATTACACTGGTATCGAATTTCGCGCGGCAGCGGGCGGCACAAATATAAATATTTATATCTCGTATTACTTGTACGAGCTACGTTAACACAGCGAAGGGTTAAAGTTCCCCCGGGAACAAAATCCTTATCCATGCGGACGAAGTCTCGGGCATCGTATAAACACTTAAATTGTTAAACAGCCCAATCTGAATCACGATCAGTACGACAACGCTTTCATAGACTCTTCCATTGACAAAATATTTTTAAAAAGTTTGCACTGGTTAGTAGTTAGAGTACGTTATTACTTGATAAGCTGCCACCACACGCTACGTGTGACCAAGGCCTAAACCTGCAGCATTCAGACCTTACTTGGGTCACCCTATACCTACAGAACAATAAACATTCATTACTAATAATTCAATATACACGTCTTAGCACTAGCACTTGTTATCCTAGTTTAACACAATACTCCATAGTTACGGGATCTCGCCCGGGCTTATGTAAATACATCGCAAAGTTAACAACCAAGTTTCGATAGGTACACATTTGCATGAGACTGCATATTACATCGATTCAGTGTAGCCCGCGGCGTAGCACCTTATCAACGTTGGGGATTTATTTTACTGTGGTTTGATGGTGTGATTGTGGCAGGTAAAAAAAAGTGAGATGATAAATCTGAAAGCTTATGGAAAACTCCATACTAATATTATAAATGCGAAAGTGTGTCGGTCTGTCTGTCTGCTAAGCTTTAACGACCCATCTTATTAACATATTTAGATGAACATTGGTATAGCGGTAGGTTATATCCCGGGGAAGGACATAGACTACATTTTATCCCGGAAAATAAAGTAGTTCTCGCGGGGATCATAAAATTTAATCCACGTGGATGAAGTCGCGTGGGCATAATCTAGTCTGGGAATTAAGTTGAACTTTAGAGTGGAGTGAAACCAACCCGCAGAGTATTTTTTGATTAAAAAAATTATTTTCTTTGGCATGTAATTGAAAATTGTATAATTTACCGGTTGCTCCTTCAACACGCCTTGAAAGGCTAAGTGAGCTGACCCCTTTCCGCTTAATGAACGTACAATCGACTAAGTGACCCAAAAATTATGTTCTGTAAGTGATGTAAGTTGATCAAAAATGGCGGTCATCTGCGCAGATACATTGTACTACAGGGCCGAGCGAAGAATGCGCAGGGAGCGAGGGGTATGGCAACACGCGAACCCTCGCGGCGCACCTCATACCGCACTTCGTTTGAAATGTGTTTCTGCGCAGAGTTCAACTTACGTCGCGGCTTTTATAATGGTTTATATTAAAAATTGTGGCGATACTTACAAATAACTTGCAACATGACAGGTGCGGATCTCCCATCGCCTTCGACGTTGGAAGCAATGCAGACGTACTTCCCCGCCTGCTCCCTCGACACGCCCTGGATGGCTAAGTGTGCTGACCCCGCTATGACCCCCGCCCGCTGATTGTGTGTCATTACTTGGCCCTGCAAAATGGAGATTACTTTTAATAGGAATATACCTACTATTATGATTTTTGAAACACATAAAACAGTGTTTTTGTTCTGCAAGTCACAGAACAAATAAAATTTCTATTTCTTTGTTGCAAGTAATAGTCTTACTTGTACCTATAGCTTTTTCGTAATTTTTACTTACACGTAGTTACTCGTTTTGTGCAAGTTCAAATCTATCGTCCACCTGTCTAGGACAGGTGAAAATTTGGTCCTGGACATTGAAGTATGACGTAGGCAGGTATGTCTTATTCAATTTGTAATAAATATAAATATGTCACCCTAAGATTGTAAAAACCGTTAGATTATAATCTAAATCGCGAAATTCTAAACTGTCGAAAGATTGTAAACTGTTCAATGTTCTGAGTGTCAATTTTTGAAATATTCATTTTATTTTCGTTTTCTTGTCTCTTTCTTGTAGGTTAGGTTAGGGGTCGACATAAATAATCACTTAGGTTTTATCGGGTTTAAATACCTATCAGATTACAATCTACCGGAAAATAATGCGTTAAATTCTAATCTTTCGACAGTTTAGAATTTCGCGAGTTAGATTATAATCTAACGGTTTTTACAATCTTACAGTGACATATAGATAAAAATGCCGGTAAAAATGTAAATGACTCGATTAAATCAATGACCAAAAACATAAGTTTTTCCACCTGCACTAGAAACAAACTCAACATACATCACAGAATAGGTGAAATCACATCGCAAAATGGAACTTAATGTAGGTTTTAGTTGTTACATACCATCGATGATACAATTAAATTGCAGGAATATGTTGTTGCTATTAAAATTGCACACAACTTGCAAATTCCTCGAAATACTGATGAAGATATTCCATCATAATTTCTGTAACTTCTTTATCAACGTAAAGTTCGATTGATATAATATGTTTAAGAAAACTCAGCCCACACTGATATTATGTTTTTTTAAGAAGTTGGGCTTACACAAAAATAGTTGGCCTGAAGTAAAAACAGATCTCTTACGTTTAAAGAGCAGAAATAAAATTAAGTAGGTAACGTGTAATGATAGCATAAAATCTGTTTTCAAGCATATGCCGCTTTCTCTAACCTTATAGCTCTTCAAGAGCAGTTATTCTATTATCTAATGCTTTGTCGGAGCGCTTGCCTTTCAACATAATTATTATTTGAGGTCAGGGACTGACACTTTCATGACGTGGTGTAGCTACACGTGTACTCTTCATCCGTGTTGCTGAATGCTATTTTAGTATTCTGTGTACGTGGATACTTTATTAAAGTAATGAAAGAGCTTATTCATAGAAAGACCGTAACTAATTGGACATCAATTAATTACTGTCAAAGCTCGAACTCAGCACACTCTATTAATTTAAACTTCTAAACAAAAGACCTATTACTTGATTAGTTAGGATGACAACGACGACTCGAAGTCGACGACGACATTCGACGAACTATGTCAAATGGTTTATCAACACAGTAACTTAGTTTGACTGGAGCAGTCCCAACCTATTTACACTTCAACATAGTATTTGCTTTTGAGTACATCACTTACGCCGATAAATCTGATTCATCAATAGACTATCCGTAGACTTATTATATTACTGAACTGATTGATTATTATTAGTAAATATAACATATAGCCATCCTATGCATATTCTCAATGACATTGCCATACCTTTAATAATGCCCCCATCGTAAAAAGATATCACTGAATTTACAGTGGTCAATTTGATTTCGTTTTGAGTTTTTGAAGTGGAAACTTCTTTAGGCGCGTACCCCCTACCAAAAAGTAAAATGTTCGAGGTTTACGCGCCACAAACTTGTGTGCTTTCATCATCATATGCAAGTGATATTGAATGGTCACACGTTTGCGGCGCGAACAATAGAATAGGGATGATGCCTATATCAAAAATAAATTATATCTAACTGATTATTAAATAGAGGGTTTTCCAAAAGACCTAACACATCATCATCTAGTTTTAAGTTTGATAACCATTTTAAAATATAGAATAAAGAAAAAAAGTAAATTGAAATTTGATGACGTCACTATTGTGAATTTCATACAGCTTCCATACTGGAAGTGCGTTTTTAAGTTTGTTATAGAGTTGCTGATTTGATTGAGTTGTCATCATCCCTATTATCAAGTACCTAAATTCATCGCTGCGTCATCAGTGAAAATAAGAAGTTTGCTTAGAGAATAGCGCAGCTTTGCGGGCATTAAGCCATTTTACTCACATTATGCTCCCAAACAACTTTGTAAGCGGGCGGATTTGCGCGCACAACACACTCAAAGTACACGTCATCACCTTCTTCTATGTCGTTTGGGTTCAGTTTTGAACCCAGTTGTAGCGTGACAATGGGGACATCTGTTAACAGAAAAAGAAATTGTAAGTGTTTGATTTTGCGACTTTGTCCTCGTGTATTTTTTTTCTTAAACTTATAAACTCCGGGATAAAAGGTAGCCTGTGTCCTCCCTTGAGATAAAAACTTTTGACCAAATTTCTTCAAAATCGGTTGAAAATATGGGCCTTAAAAGTGTAGCAGACAGACAGCCATCTACTATGTACTTATTACAGAATCTTGAGCACAGCGTTTAAGAGTAATGTTATGCCTCAGTGACTTATACAATCACACAGATTTTTGAACTCAATGAGCATATTATGCAAACTCGTGGTCATCCCCTTGCCCACTAATGTCTGCGTGGCCACGTACCACTTACGTTCAGTAATCTGCCAAAGCTGTAGTCACAGCTTTGCAAACTTAACTGTGCGTGTTGCCGTAGATCCATAAGTAGATTCCCACTACAGCCCATTAACGTCCCACAGCTGGGCATAGGCCTTCACTCTCATAGGAGAAAGGGCATTAGAGCTTATTTCCACCACGCTGCTCCAATACTGGTGCGCAACGAATATTATCATGTTAGAGATAACCAAGGACTGACGGCCTAACGTGCTCTCCGAGGCACGCAGACGAAAGACCGCCAACTTCCTAACCCCGGGCTAGTACTGAGAATTTCTAGTCATACAAACCCAACACATTTATGACCCAACTCGGGGTTCGAACCCGGGACCTCGTCGGTCGCAGTCGAACATGTTAATCACTAGACCAAGGAGGCGAAAAGTAAAAGTAGATTCCGTTAGTTCCGAACGTTGCCGCAGACACAAATAAGTTTGCGTAATAACTATTTCATTAAAAAAGTATTCACAGTGTAAGTTGAGTTTCATGCTAGTCTCGAGTGTGGCGTGCTCCAGATTTGCGTGATGTGCCCGACAGGTCAGCACTCGCCCGTCGTGTTCCATGCGCGGCGTCCATTTTAGGAAGGAGACTGTTTCATTGCGATCGTCAGAATTCTGTAAAAAAGATTGAGAATAAAACACTACTTATTTCAAAATAATCCGTACCTAAACTCTGTCCAATCATTTATTTTACTTTTGGCAGATGGAGTCAATGATGTCCTGACGCGTTACCGATTCAATTTTTGATAACAATCGACTTTCTTTATGAAGAAGTTTTAATCGATATGACACAATGATACTCGTATTTATCTTTGCTC
Source organism: Erebia palarica (assembly GCA_964035005.1). Taxonomy (NCBI): domain Eukaryota; kingdom Metazoa; phylum Arthropoda; class Insecta; order Lepidoptera; family Nymphalidae; genus Erebia; species Erebia palarica. The sequence continues at coordinate 20,799,960 of OZ035989.1, forward strand.
AACATTTTTTTATTGTGTTATGAACATACCCAAGCCTTCAAATGACTAAGTATATTAAATTATGTATTAAAATAAATCATTTATATACCACAGTACACTAAATGTACATGAATCCGTCAGGTCATAAAAACCATCCATCACCAAAGATGTATGGTGCATAAAAGACTATCAAGAAAGCTAATGTTGAAACTCCGTGACTATTTTGAAAGGGAAAGTCGTACTTGTAATCACTAGATAAGTAATACGAGTTACGAAATATCGGATAAAAGAGCACGTCGCTTCATTATTTGAAAAAACGATATCCGGCTATGGAATATCGCATTTTTTCTGTGGATGGTTGCCTGTATATAATTATGACACTTCATAGCCGTGCATATGCCAAAAGTAAAATAAATTGTTGGGCAAGCCTTAAGTAGGTACTAATTTTAAAGTCAAAGAATTCAACTTTTCAATATTCAAACTTTTTGGACGTCACATTTTTTTAAAAATTCCACTACAGGTTACCCCTTAACTATGATCTCAACTGGACGTGATGATGCAGTTAAAGATGGAATGTGGGCTATCCTGTTAGAGGTACACCATATAGCAGTTATGCACCTGATTGGTTTCTGCACGGCGTCGTATCGGAACGTTCAATTGCTGGCTGAACGTCTTTGTTGACTAAAGCAGACCAGAAAAAATTCAGATATTATAAATATCCAATTTAACCCAGCCGGGGATTGAACTTGGGTCCTATCGCTTATAAGTCTACAGCGCTCACCAAAAATCAAAGAGGTCACGGGATTTCTTTAAAAATACAAAACTCCACGTACGGCGTGGCACGTAGCGGCAAGTATCAATTAGTACTTGGCCGCGTCGCGTAATCCATCTCCGTACCGCATCCGTTCTACTGATCTTGAAGAAATTCGGTTACGAACAAGCTCTTTAAATTTTAATCCCAAAAAATCAGTTCTTACATGTTTTGTAAAAAATCTAAAACCACGCTTACGAAATCGCAAGCAACATTTAGAAATCATAATTTACTAGATGATGACATTTAGATTCACTTGACGATTCAAAAGTACTTGTAAAAGTTTATTTGAATAAAAAACATTTTAATTTTGTTTTTTTTTTAATTTTGATGCTCGTGACTTTGTCCGCGTGGACTAAGATTTTTTGTTTCCCGTGGGAACTCTTAAATTTTCCGGGATAAAAAGTAGTCCTTCCCCGGGATACAACCTACCCCTGTACCATATTTCATCAAAATCGGTTAAACAGATGAGCCGTGAAAGGGTAGCAGACAGACAGACAGACACACTTTCGCATTTATAATATCAGTATGGATTTCATTTGACCTTACGTGACGTTTCGTGAGTTGTCTTATTCACAGTACTTACCTCGTTCATGATTAGATACTCTTTGAGATTATAAATTATGAAGGTAGTCTCGACTGTATAAATTGTTACAAATCGGCAAAGGCGTAACACTTAAAATTTAAATGTAAGTAACTGATTGTAGCTGCTTATATAATCGATCCATCCAGCCTACCAGCCTTCAGACGTCCTTGTATTTAATCTAGAACGTTCGGAAACGACCTAGATTTGTTTTTGTAATGAATTGTTTAAGCCCAAGGTTGGTAGTAAACATTGGGTCCGCGAAAAAGTAGCCTATGTCCTTCCCCAGGATACAACCTATCCCTGTACCAAATTTCATCAAAATCGGTTGAACAGATGGACCGTGAAAGCGTAGCAGATTCACACTTTCGCATGGATTTGTGTTTGTTTATGAGTGCGTGAATTAAGATAGTAAATCCACACATTAATTCGCAAAAACAGACGAAACCCCTTTCGGGGTTCGATCCTTGGCAGGGTCAATTTGGGGAATTATAATTTCTAAATTTTCCCTGGTTTGGATATGCGGACAAAGATTTAGCGTTGCGGTGCGACGCCCGCGTTGAAACCGATTTGGGGTATGGGTTTATTATAACGCCATACCTCTAACAGGTTAGCCTGCTATATTCATAGACAAAATCATCATAATATTATACTTACCACCAGGTGAGATTGTAGTTAAGGGCTAAGTGGTAGTCAAACTGAAAAAAGTAGACTGGCAGTGGCTTGATGAGATAATGATGATGATATACCTTTTGTGGATCAGCGACGACCATAGGCTTATCATCAAGCCACCAGGTGATAATGGCCGGTGGTCTGGAACCCACTGCTCTGCACGCCAGTTCAGCTTCTTGACCAACCGATATAGGTTGTTCGCGCGCCAGTATTTCCACTAGTAGAGGCCGTACTGTAAAATGATGCTTAGTTATTTCGGTTAATTTTAAAATAAAATACGGCATTATAGTCCTACAATCTTAACTGATTGACAGTTTGACCCGGTGACAGCGTGGCTGCTAGTATATTGTAACGTAGCGTTTTGGACGGCTAGTGACATCTACTGGAACTTTCAAAAATCCGATCGAGTTTCTTACGTAGTTGTCAAACCTTTCATTGTAGCAGTATTAAAACTTGCCGAGAGATAACGCTATCGTATTTCGTATGGAAAAGCATTGAGTTAAATACTTTAAAAAAATTAAGACAAAAAACGCAAAATATTTCCAAAAGGCTACATAAAAAAATAACGAACTCCAAGCATTAACCTTCCAGCATAATAATAATAAAAATGTAACAATGCTTTTCCATACGAAATACGATAGCGCCATCTCTCGGCATGTTATAATACTGCTCTATCGAAACGTTTGACAACTATACGTTAACAATTCGATAGGATTTTTATATAAATAAAATTAATAAATATTTATTCATTTAATAATTCAATAATTTATTTATTTATTTAAGAAATTCACCAAATCAGTTACCAGCCGTCCAAAAAGCTACGTTACAATGTGAAAAATAAAATAAAAACGAAAGCTAAAGATAAGTTTGTTGGACTTTATAATATAGTTTTGTAATAACGAAAATACACACCTCAAACATTGAGCACATAAAACTAACTGACAGACAGACAATGCTCAGGCACAGCTTAAAGGAGAGGAATTTTTTTATAACTATCCTAGGATCGACTCACGAAAAAACAAATTCTTAATTTTTATGTATTTTGCTTCTATTTGCTGCCAATGTACTTTTTACCCCGGAAAATCAAAAAGTTGTCCCGGGAATAACTTGAACTACACGAACGAAGCCACGGGCATTAGCTAGTAAACCATAAATTGACCGGACTTTTTCCCCAGAAAACATTGTCTAATTGGGATGGGCGGATAAAAGGGATGACACTAATTTTAGACCTGACCTGGCTGACCCTTCTTTTATTAAGGCTTATAAAGTAGGAGTAAAACCTATAACGCAAACGGCAAATATCTCTCAGGAGAAAATGATCTCTGATATTAAAAGTTTCATTTCATAATTTATAGGTTCAGTTTTTATCCACATCCAATTATTTTGTATGCATTTGGTAGGATGGTGACAAACTGTGCCTGCCTCTCATAGTGGTTACCCTATGAGTGAGTTTAAAATTAAAATAATCTACGGGTTTAAAAGTAAAGTTATATTAAAATGTATTTTTTGTGCATTCCGAAAGTAATTTTCATTTCATACATGAATAGGCAATGGCCTAATATAGCGTTAACTTTGCACGTGTATTTTAATTTGCTTCGCGGAGCCTCTTTTATTTTTTCCGGTTCGTGTGAAACGCGAGTTGCAACTGAATGTTTTGTTAATACTTTGCAATAATATTATACAAACAGCGTATAGAAAATACGTGCTTTTGAATCATGAATACACGTTTTCTACTTTCAGTTCATTCACGTTATTTCAAATGGATGAGAAAGTATAAATTTTGAAGCAACTAGTGGCCTTATTCATTGGTATAGCTAATACTAACTACATAATTCTTCATTTTAGACGATAGTACGTAATATTATTTTCAACACACTTGCTCATAAAGTGGCTCTAATTTCACTGCAATTAGGCACATAATGACACCTATAATCAAATTGTGACTTTTTCATTGCTATTATTCACAAGTGAGTTAAAGAGTTTTTTTCATTTTATTAGTTGAGTTGCTTTGTTCATAAATAAGTTTCGATACGAAAAAGATCGTGTACAATAGTACAAATAAATCATTTGATGCAACTTCGTATTTAAATAGATAATTTCAACTTGTACGTGTTTAATAAATAAAACTTTCACTCAAATATAACTTTTGTTTTTTCTGTAATAAAGAAAACGGGAAATTCCCGATTTTGTACGTGGCTAAAACGCTATCCGCGAAAAGCCAAGAAAAAAGAAAATTACTTTAGTCTATGGCCGATCGCCATTGTAAGATGCGCGCGCATAGGAAAACTGATTAATTATTCCCGCCATTGCAAAAATTTTTTCACAACTCGTTTTCACTGTTGAAATTACAGATATTTATTAATTAAAATGTCTTCAAGTACTAATTAATTTGAAGTAAATGAGTTATGTTGTACACCGCCCCATAAAAGGTGTGAAGCCCTTAACGTTATGGAAAGTTTACTACCTGAACACTCCAAGGAAAAATATCTATTAGCGTAGGTACCGAAATTTCGTACCAGGGCAAAACAACAAGTCCTTTTCAGAAGATGTGTTCACGGCGTACTTTAAAGAATTTAAAGAATTATCTTCTAAGTATAAATCTAGCTCTTTGTGGTGTATATACTCAATTTTAAAAAGTAAAGTCCGAACAAAGAATGGAGTGGACTTAAAAACATACTCTAATTTGTTAGTTTATCTAAAGACACTATCCGATGGATTTAGAAGCAAGAAATCAAAGGTTTTATCGTCTGACGATATTGAAAAAAGTATAAAAGATGCTCTAGATAACCAATATCTGGCTACTAAGGTTAGTTAAAATAATTTTAAATATCTACGCGACTTCAACCTGTGTTGTGTGTTGAACTTAATTATTGTTTCTTTTTTCCAGGTTGCTTTAATATTTGGTGTAACTGGTGCTTGTAGGATACAAGAATTAACAAATATAACTGTAAAAGACGTAGAGAACCATGGCCAGATTCTTTTAGTGAAGATACTTAACACGAAAAACAAAACAGCGAGGTCGTTCGCTATACACGGTCCATTCTATGAAATTGTTAAGACGTATGAAAGTTTGCGTTCACCAAATGCAAAAAATGACCGTTTCTTACTAAATTACCCGAATGGTAAATGTACCTGTCAGCCTATAGGTATAAACAAATTTGCCTAAAGAAATCGCTAAGTTTTTACGTTTAGCAGATGCTGAGAGCTACACTGGACATAGTCTCAGAAGAAGTTCAGCTACATTGCTGGCTCATTCAGGAGCTGATATAATGACTTTGAAGCGTCATGGTGGGTGGCGATCTAGCAATTTAGCAGAATCATACGTAGAAGATTCCATACTAAACAAGAAGGAAATTTGTCCAAAAATCACAGAAATAATTAGACTTGATTCTGAGGCGTGTCCTACTGGCGAAACACCAAGTTCATCCAATGATTGGATTTCACCTACCTACACGAATAATGAACCATCTCAAACAACAATAGAACATGAAAGTATTTCAGATGAGACCGCAATGCCATCAAAAACAGTTAATTATAATTTTACTAACTGCACATTTACTAATTGTTTCTCTAAATTAACTTTATCTCCTAAATAAAATATTTTTTTAGTATTATTTTCTTCACAAGTGTGTTGAAAAACGACGTATGATACACGTGTGTATTGATGATTACCGTCCTCGGCTGGGTGGCTACTTTTTATTCCTTAAAATCAAGGAATTATTTTTATTCCTTTAATGTCAGGTAGGTATATACCTACCTTTCATGCTGCGGGATAAGCTGAGGAGTAATGCTGAGCTTTTAAGTAAATGTGGTCAGTACATAACTACTGCATGTAACGTTTTTTTTTGTACTACTGATTAATTTGATGTAAATTGTTGGTCAATAAATATTCATTTATTTATTTATTTAAATTCTAAGAGTTCCCACAGGATTTTTTGATAGCCTGCATACACGAGGAAGAAGTCGCGGGGATCACCAAGTTATTTCACACACAGACAAAGACACACTAATTGCATTTATAATATTTAAGAATGATTATACAGTTGAATTATTGACTATTTTTACCAGATACCTTGTATTATTATACTTGCTGATGCCCGTGACTTTGGCCGCGTGGATTGAGGTTTTTTGGTTCCCACGGACACTCTTCAATTTTCCGGTATGTGTTATTCGAGACTATAATCCATCTCTGTGCCAAATTTCATCCAGATCCGTTCAGCCGTTCGGGCGTGATTGAGTAGGAACAAACATCCATCCATACATTCATCCATCAATAGAAACTTACGCATTTATATTATTAGTATGGATCATTTATAATTTACTACAGCCTGTATATTTTCTCAGCCGTGAGGAAATGTTGTCCCATTGATTTAACTGTTTTTGTGACATAAATTAATTGTCTTCATTGCCGCTAAAAGGCCCAACGCATACCTGCAAAGTTTTGAGTACTTTGTATAATTTTGAACCGTAGGAATTTAGAAGTAATTAAAGCTCGGTGCGTTACGATTAACTTGTAATTTTAACAGCAAAATAGGCAAGCATTACAAATATATTATTTAATGAATGAACTGTAGCGGATGATAGCGAATTAAACTTCTAGTTCATTCATTATCATAGACTTCCGCAAAGTAACGCCTGCTTCTATTCAATACTTATATATTGGTTAATATATTGTTATATACCTAAGCCAAAGACTTCGAAAATTTAAACCTGACCGTATCGTTACTAGATAAAAAGAAAAACTTTAATAAATTGTCTGAGTAATAAAAGACGTTCGAAGAAAGGGCCTCGGCTCCACACCTGTCTACAGGTGTGAGTTGAACCTAAACTCTACGCTCGGAATACCTTAACCCTATGTTATACTTATTCAATCAACTTTATCGTTACATAAAAGCATTTAATTTCAACGAATGTTAATGGTAGACATTAGCGGGTCCTGGTTTTATGTTCGCTTTATGGTTTAACGACATGGTTTTATGTTTTCTTACTATAATTGTAGTATTGTGTAATAAATTCACTACCTGGTAATATACCTGTACCTAGATTAATGATAATATCATAATAGTGGTAGTGTATGGTAATAGTGGTGGTAGAGTCAAAACATGACGTAACGTAAAGGACACCTGGCCCTCTATTCTCTAACTTAGTGGCTCAACAACAAATAAAAGCCACTGTAATTTTTTATCCATTGTAGGTTTGCTATGAAATGTAATGTTTATTAACATAGCAAACCTTCAACGGATAAAAAATATGTGTCAGTGTTGATAGCCACTAATTTAGAGAATAGGGCGTCTGTAGCTATGTCCTACATTAATAAGTAAAGTTTCATCCCCCCGATGACGGTGTAGCGGCCAGTAGGGCCTATGCAGCATACTCAATCCGAAAAAAAACCACCCAGCAAATATTTCTTAGTACCTATCACATTTCAACAGAATTTGTTGAACAGATGGGCCATTAAGAGAAGAAAGACAGACATAGGTACGTACGTACGTACAGAATACGTACTGTCACATTTATAATGTTAGTATTGCTATAATATTAATTTAAATAATTCCATATTCGATTCCAGCTAGAACTTGCAAATGCTTTATCATAATTGCCTTAATAGAAAAATTATCATGGGACTATTACGCGCTAATGCGAACGCGAAACAAAAACCTGTTAATGTCTACCATTAACATTGCTTGAAAGGCAAAATTAAAAGCTGTAATAAAACGATAGAAAGCCTCGATAGTATTATAAATAGCGTGCCTTAATTATACCATAAGGGCATTGACTTCCGTTGGCGACTATTCTTTGGCTTGGATGGTGTCAACTAATCAATTCAGCAACTGTTTATGAAATGTCAAGACATGCGTTTAGGGCCGTTACAGACCAGCGTTTCTTTGCGCGTATAAGATCGATATACGTATGGATCACGTGGTATGATGACAGCTTACGTATTTCTTTTGTCCGTTCCATACGGTGACCATTAGTTTTTATTTCTTTGCCTCTTTGTTCCCGCATAAAACCTCGGAGTAGAAAGAAATGATTTTCTATTATGATAACATGGACTACTGAAACGTTTGTTGAAAAACGTTTAGAGAAGAAAAAATGGTATGCGTGTTCTCAATGAAAGTGTTGTTGGCACTTCATTGAAAAATATCGCGTAATACCTACATCGTAATAATATATTAGAACTTATGTAACTTGACTTAACTTAATGTAACCTAATAAAAGTTATGTTTAAATTAGACTATTTAAGAGAATTGACATTGATGATGTTCCTAACTTCGTCGGCTTGGATTTAAGTTTTTAAAAATTACTTTTAAACTTTTATATTATTCGTGATCATGAGTAGCTCTAGGATACAAGCTATGTAACTATATCTGTACAAAGTTTTGTCAAAATAGTTGTTTTACAGATAGTTAGGCCGTCGATACGAAAAGGTAACAGATACACAGACTAAATAACACTTTCACGGCATGCATAATATTGCTAGCTGATGCCGGCAACTTTGTCTGCGTGGATTAAGATTAATTGGTTCCCGCTGAAACTCTTTAATTTTTTCGGAAAAAGTATGTATGTGTCATACATTTACTCTGCATTGAACTCGCGCGCAAACTATATATGTTATTTCAGACTATATTTTCTAAGCCAAATTTCAATCAGCTTCATTCAGCCGTTCTGGCGTGATTGAGTAACAAACATATATCCAAACTATTGCAATCTTACTTCTCATTTATAAATGCGAAAGTTTGGATGGATGTATGAATGTTTGTTACTCAATCACGCCCCAACGGCTGAACGGATCTGGCTGAAATTTGGCAAAGAGATAGCTTATAGTCTGAAATAGCACATAAATTACTTTTTATCCCGGAAAATTAAGAAGTTCCCGCGGGAACCAAAAAACCTCGATCCACGCAGACGAAGTCGTGGGCATTAGCTAGTTTTATAATATTACAGCAATAGCGTAGACTATGGCTTTTAGTGAGTACCAAATAAGTGTAGAATGTCTAGGTAAAGGTGTCTACTTTTATAAGAGGACAATACCTACTACGTTGTTACAGTGAATTTTAGCTATACTCTAGAAATTCTCATACTCTAGAAAATGTGTGGATTATATATGTCACCGTAAGATTGTAAAAACCGTTAGATTATAATCTAACTCGCGAAATTGCAAACTGTCGAAAGATTACAATTTAACGCATTATTTTTCGGTAAATTGTAATATGTTAACCCGACAGAACCTAAGTGTTTATGTCGAACCCTAACCTAACCTACAAGAAACAGACAAGAAAACGTAAATACAATGAATATTTCAAAAATTGACACTCATAACATTGAACGGTTCACAATCTTTCGACAGAGTACAATTTCGCGAGTTAGATTATAATCTAACGGGTTTTACAATCTTACGGTGACATATTCATGCACAAAATATAATGCATGGGGAGGAGTAAATAATAAAATACTTACATATTTTGTTAAAAATAATAATTTCCTTTTATTATAATGAAGAATAATTTCCTGTTATTGAGGAAATGGTGTTATCCGAGAACAAAGGAGCTCACAAATAGAAATTAATGGTTCACTGTTGGTGACGGTAAAAATAAATGCGTGAGCTTTCATACCTGTGGTAAGTTGAGCACAGTTTTTCTATAGAATCATGATTGATTATAGCTCGAAACGATTGCAGTTTGCTCTAGCTCAGCCATTTATATGTAGACTTACGCAATCAATATTTTAAAATATCTAAGGTACCTTGAACATAATAGGCCAATGCATTCCTTTTTAATATTTTCGTGCAAAGTGAAAGTGGAAACTCTACGAAAGTTTTCGAGTTTTTCACTGACCAACACAATATTACACTGTCACCTATACAATATTATAGATATTGTAGCGAGCAAACGTCACCTGAAGGATTTGTAGAGTTACAAACTTAAAAAAACTCCAACTCCTTTAGGTCTCGCTCAAATTGTCAGATTATTTGAATGTACACTTTCCAGCATACAATTAACTCGCTCTACCTTAATCTGACGCGCTCGAGTATCTCTGATGATCGATTTTATTTATTTACTATTCTGATTTGCTGTCCTAGACAGACCCACCAAAATACAGGGCTCATGTATGGTGAAGGTATTCTACAGGGTCCAAAGAATCCCCCTTTATATTAATCTGCCGCACTGGAGTAAATCCAAAAATCCTCTGTTGGACTTCCTTACTACAGTAAATCACATTCCAACGTGAGGTACAAGTTGTATACAAGTTAAGTAAGATTGCAGTCACGTGTCGCCGTGTAGGTAATTCTTTCGTGCGAAAAATTTCAGGAAATTGCATTGCTCTTTGTACCTAACGAGCAAATGTAATTTTGTCATCGCAAAATGTATGAGAGTTTTTGGGCCATATTTCCTAGTATTTTGTAATATTTACCTTGTTTATTTAAAGTGAAATTGATTAGATGGTTTAAAAAATAACTAGATGTTGGGTGCGCTTACATTTTACTAACATATACAAATTCTAGAAAAAAATACGCTTTTTATATTTTTCGTAGAATTCGTAAGGGTCAACCGAATCAATGATCAGGGTCAATGACGCCACATAGTAGCTGCAGCATCATCCACTTACAGTGGTAATGGATAGGTCATTGCTGTCTCTTGTTTTCCCATAAAAAAATCAGAGTTTGTAAAAGTTCATTTAAATAAAATACATTGGAATTTGAGTACTCGGAGCTATTTCACGATTTAAAATTAGAAATGTGGAGGTCCGACATAGTTCTAAAGAGGTAATAGGGAGCCTCTGGATACAGAACTTCTTTTCAGATTTTTCTTTAATAAGAACCTTCTCTTTACAATAACAAACACAACAAAAAAAGAATTAGCAAAATTGGTCCAGCCGTTCACGCGTGATGCCGTGAACTAAAAACATCATAATTGCGGAAGTAAAAATATTGATCTCATTTTTCACAATTCTATTTGTAGTAAACGTTACCTAGTCAAATATTTTATTAGATAGAAATCCCTAGACTTGCAGAAAACCCGACAGGTAAGATGCTCACTTCAAAACAAAATCCTATTTATGAAGCTTTCAGTTCAGGAGGCAAGAATACTGAAATAATCCTCCAACGCTGTCTCAAGTCTCTGAGGCATTGAGCATCCAATTTCATACCTGAAAATATACCCACTCCATACTGTTCTTACGAGTTGAGAATATACACTACATTACAATGTAAGAGGGTTATAGTCGAGAGTATTATTTGACATTTCCAATTCACGGGATAAAACATAAGAGGGGGTGAGAGTTTTATTCATATACACACCATTCCACGTGATTTAATATCTTCGTTTCAACTTAAAAAAATACTTATAGTCCCACAAACTTATCTGACCCAGTGACAGTGACGTTAGTGTATATTAAATAAAAAGTGTGTGTGTGTGTGTGCAATTCATATCGGGCAGAAATGAAACATCAGAAAAGTAGTTTACGAGAGAATGAGAGAAATATAACTTGTATTCTATCTCATTCTCGCGCAGGCTAAATCCTATTATGAATATGTTTGTCTTTTTTTGGTGTCGCTTTTTCGTTTCATCGGCCCTCAATAATACGAATACGACGCAGAGAGAGTTTCATATTACTTAGGAATTCCGACTAACAAAGTGAAGCAAGGAAACCGCTCTATCCAAGAATCTCATTCAAATAGATCACTATTACTACTACATCGAACAAGGAATCTCAGTTCAGGAATTTCTGAAATATACGCGAGAAATGCAAAATACGGCTCCTATTCTCAGACGGCGATAAATTCACTACTATAATATGTATTATGTATGGCAAAAATGTCGCCGCAATCTCCAATCTAGATTGCAATCTGGTATATGCAGTAGCAGCTTATTTCTATTCATGAATGGAGTCGTATTATTTCTAAATACTATTTACGTGAAATTTGTTTTATTCATTTCTATTATTCGTATGATTTTATGAGTAGTTATTATGTTTGTTTTTACCTCAAGATGATACCCGCGACTTGGTACGCGTTGATATAGGTTTTTGTAAAAGCATTTAGGATTTTTTTGTTTAACTGGACAAAAAATAACGGGACAAGCCATTGTCCTTCTCCAGAGTTAATTAGGTAGGTATCTCTGTATCAAATTTCGAAATCTGTTGAAAAGATGGGCCGTAAAATCGTAGCATAAAGATTGATAGATACACACCTTTTGCATTTTTATTGTATAAGCATAGAATATTAGTATGAATTTATTTTGATGATCGTTTGATCTGTAAAAACCTCGATCAATTTAAATCAATTCGCAAAGTAGTTTACTCTGAGATAATATGGTTGAAAATGTAATTGAAATAAGTCTACATAAATGGCTACTTGCGTTTCTGAGTGGCGCGCACAATATATAAAGGTCTAGCCCCACTATAGAGGCGCGAGGCGTTTTGATATGAGGTTGTACGAAGCTGGACCTACTTAAGCGACGCGACACGAAGATGAATTCCGCGACGCAGCCCCGTACAATTCATACAAGTAATATTTGCCGCTACGTGCCGAGCCGCTCCGTGCATCTCAGGTAGGGCTAAGCCTTAATAGTCACGCGAACATTTTATTGTTCCTCATCTTGGTGACGAGGAGTGATTTGGATTTCTCCAATAGAAGTAATTTTTACAGATCACACGATCATTTTAAGTAAAATTAAATAGCTTAGTTTAACTTGGCCCTGACTCTCTGTATATGAGCCCTGCGCATACAGTTCCTCCGGTATCTGAGAGAGAAGAAAAAATCTTATTAATAAGTATTATTGCTACTTACAATATAGCTGTATTTGCACGTTGACCCGTAGTGGCGGCACCAAAGCTGTGTTGTCAGCCGTGCACGTGTAAACAGCTTCAAAGTACGCTCTTGACAGCTTAGGTATCCTTAGCTCAAGGAGGCTTAGCCGGGTCTCGTCTTCAACCGGGTCTAACTTGGCGACCACTTCATCCCCTCTCTTCCACCGCAGTCGTGGCATTGGTTTGCCTGTAAACAAACCTCTAATTAGATATCTATATTATTATGTTACTCGTTTATTTTAATTTAAGTTACTTTTTCGGTAGTAAGTTCGGTTATTTAGTGTTAACATGCATGTCTGAGAGTTGTCTGTCTGTGATGTAAGTCTGTATATAGACTGCATTACGAGTAAAACTGCACGCTGACTGCAAAGCTTGCAGTGTTTTACGGTTGGCATAATTGCATCAAACTGCTCTAATGGAAATTAACAATTTTATTGCAGTTAAATGCAGTTCTTTTGTAGCTATGCAAAATCCGAAAAAAACATTTTGCACACGGCGTGCAGTCCTAATGCAGTCCGTATGCCTAGACCCTAGGTCCGCGAAAATATCGCTCTAACAGTAAGTAATTATTAACCTATGAGAATATAATAGTACAACTAAAATTTTGATCATGATAATATCATAAAACCTAAGTAATAAGCCTAACAATATGAACAAAAAACACGTGAAAACTTATAAGGTTTCTTCCTCAAAGCCACGGAATCCCACAAACAACGCAAGAACTTCAAGAACACAGAAAGTTTGAACGCGCCACAGGCGTGAAGAAAACGTGACAAGACTCAAGTGTTCGCGCTTTACTGTTAATTGCCTTGTTGTCATTTCTAATGAGGTTTCATAACAATATACACCGTTTTCATTTACTGTAGGGTGAAAACTTAGTGATTTAGACGTTCGGTCTTCTATTCAGATCGTATCGTCGTCGTCGGCTTCGTATTTTGGGAGGGGCCTTCAAGGCAGGCCCTAGCCAATTAAGGCTACAAGTCATTCACCGGGGTACAAAGTTACCCCGCGCCCCACCCGGGTAATGAGGCCTGGCTTCGAAGCCTGTACTTCCCCTTGGCCCTCACGGGCCAGCCAGAGAAGATCCCTGCCAGTTGGTAAAGAGTTCGGAGGTGCGGGGTTCGATGCCGGCAGGTTCAAATTGGGAATTTATAATTTCAGAATTTTCTCTAATCTGGTCTAGTGGTAAGTTCCAGTCGTAGATATTAAAAGTAGTAAGTGGGTTTAGTATAACCGCCATATCCCTACCAGGTTAGCCCACTATCAATTTAGACTGCATTATCACTTGCCACCAGGTGAGGTTGCAGTCAAGATCCAACTTGTAGTGGAATAATAATGTTGCAAATTGATGAATATCACTTGCTATTAGTGAAAATCTGAGGAAACCAATACCTCACAATGCCTACAAATGCTCTAAAGAGGTGATGTCGTCAAATCTGACACCCTAGGTCCAGCTAGACTAACGAGAGCGTGGCCGAACGTAAACCTGTCTTTAATATTAAGCTGAAGTGCATTTTGCCTTTGTTTAGACTAACAAACGTGTCAAAGTATTCATAAGCCACGAATACGGTAACAACAAAACAGCATAACAAGCTAAGCCGACACGGCCGTGCCAAAAACGTGGCGTGTCTGGAGTGTTGGCGCCCCACTGTAGGTTGCTGTACTGTTTCTATGTACTCCTATTAGCGCTATTTAGCATAATGCCTACTGATTATAAGGGTACCATTAAATCAGGCTATGAGTACCAATACAATTGATGATACGTTCATGATATTACCAAGTGTTATCATTAATGCTGTTAGTATACTAAAGTAACTAATATTACAAGCTTTTAATTTAGTTTCAGCTGTTCCGGTGTCTGTCTGTAATCAAATCTTTTATGTTAAATTTGAGTTTCCGATCATTTAATTTGGATGACAATGCATGGTCAGTTATTCTAAATCCAATATGGCGGACTCCAAAAGATAGTGGACTAGTCATTTTTTATGTACCCCCTATGTTTTATGATGGTGATGATATAGGTGCCAATTTTAAGGGTTTCCTGAGAAGAATACAAAAAATAAAATGACGTCACACTAAATTAAATATGGCGGACATTCTTTTTTTAAAATATTATCTTGGTGTATTTTAATGCGTCTAAAGACGTCGTATTCTCGCGGTTAGTATACCACCTATTATATGTAATGAAGTATGAGATTAGGACATCTTTCCCGGTCATCATGATTTCTTATCCCGGGCTTAACTTATCGGAGTTATGTGTGTTTTTAGCAATTAAAAATCTAATGTTTAACGATGAATGGACCATAGTGGGGAAACCTGTATCGAGGAATTCGCCATAATGTTATAAAGGTCTACAAAGTCTGAATATTTACTTGGCTAACGTGGTGGACTATGACCTGTGCCATTTTCAATCTGAAAGGAGACCAGAGCTTTATATTGGGCTGACCATGACGATTGAGATGACGATAAATTAGCACCATCAACTTAAAAATTAAACTACTTCTAGTTTTAATGAATGTAGAATGAAACATGAAAATTGATCCGTTCTACCTAGATTAGAGATTCAATTAAGCTTATTTAGTCTACGGATAAAACGGACTATTGTTCCATTTAAATGATCGAATAGCGATTATACGACCAACAAATTTACATAGTGGTTGCATTAATAATATCAGGAATTATTTATCGTTTCCATACTTAGGCATGCTAGTGTAACAAAATCTTTGTGCATTATGTGGTCACATTTCATTATCCTAAAGTTAATCACTGCGTTTATCGGGACCCGGTAAATGTAGGTCTACACCGGATCTTATCGCCGATCGTAAGCCTTTTCATGAACTCTCTTCACAATCATGGTTGGTGGTTTAGGGCGCAAATGGTGTTTACCTCGGAAATGATATTTTTCAAATTGCTGCGGCCGGAAATTCAGTACTTTTGTTATATTAACGAGGCCATTATAAATATTATTTGCGTTGCATTGTGTCTTATAAAAAATAATTTGCTGCATTTATGCAACATAACATATCGTAGATAAATAAATAAAACATTTATTTGCTGAAATCGTTTAAATACAATTGCATCACCACAGTAATATTATTTATTAAATGGACTGATAATCGTGCTTATATGATACGATACGATGTATTTAAAATGAACGTCCAAACATGATGTATTGTACGCGAACTTCGTGATCGTGATCAGCAAAATTATCAAGTGTGGCCTCACTCTTAGATTTAATTATGTGGTATTTTTAAATTAATAACTGCTTATCGTGGCTCATGGTATAAAAGGTAGGAATTGCCGCTCCACTGATGCTCATTTACAGTAGCGTGAACAAAATTAGAATTTTCTTCACTATTCTCACGAACACAGTAACAGATAATAGTTGAAAGTAAGAAGATTGGTGGAACATAAACCTTTGCTCGTGCATGTACAATTACATAAAATTCGTTCTCGAATAATGCGTGTCAGTCAAGCCACTGACTGGTAACTCGCAACTATTGTAACTGACCAGAATGGAGACGAATTAACTGATGTCTCGCAGCACATCTTGCATTGCGGCTATTCTTCATATTATAATAATTATTCACTGATTGTAATCGATTTACGTATAAGAAATAGTAATAATGTGAATGTTCTTGTGTTTGTCATATATATAAATTGTTAGTGTATTAAATAAATAAAATACACCAACACATTCGCAAACGAAGATGCACTAACTAAATGGCAGGCTGGGACGCGAGATACTCGAAGCTCCTTACTAACCTTGCATTTACCAAACATAAACAATCGCGCCATTCGCCAAAAAACTGATAGAAAAAAAAGCAGAATCTTGTTATTGAGCAATAATTGCACTACTAAACCGACTATGATTGAAAAAAATTGCAAGAGCAGGGAGGCTTCGGCCGTGGCTGTTTACCAACATACCGGCAAAGACGTGCCGCCAAGAGATTCCGCCGATTAGGGGTATGGGTTTAATATAATAGCTGCCATGCCACTAACAGGTTAGCCCGCTACCATCTTAGACTGCATCATCACTTACCATCAGATGAGATCGCAGTTAAGGGCTTAATTTTAGAGCATGATGGGAAAAAGTAAGACTTAGTTTAAAGATATAAAGTTATATCACAAAATTGATTTGTACTCTAATTTTACCTCCACTTACAACACAGGTAAGTTTCAAGCTGGTATCTTCTATGTATGGGCCCGCTACGCCCACTACTTCTTTGTCGGCCTCGTCAAAGATCTTCGGCTTTTCTGGTAGTTCTGCAACAGAAGGAAAAATAAATTAGCACAGTGTTTATTGTTCACTTTGTATATAATATGATTTAAATGTGGCAAACTATGTGCGACTTTTCTGGCTGGATTTGGGTTCTATAAATATTTGGGAACACCTTCCGTATAGTGGATTGGATTAAATAGTAACAGTGTTCTACCTGAAAAAAAAAACATGCCAAGATTGGCCTAACTATTTTGATGTCATTTCATCCATTTTTCTATTCTATTTTTTCTCCTTCATGGCGTTATCAAACTCGATTCGATCCGGTATTGGTTTATGGTGTTTATGACGGCCATGATCAACGTAAACAGTAAATATAGTAACTTTACGGCCATCATTTTAGGCCAAACCAGAACAGACCAAAACTAAGATATAATACAGATTTTCCCCAAAACCAGGGAAGATGGACGAAAAAGCGCTACCAGAGAGAAACCCTAAGATTTGAGTATATTATTTTTCAACCAAAACGTATTTTCATTTGCAAAAATGCAGCTCTCGTTATTTTAATTTCTAGCAGACCTTATCATTCGGTCGGATATAAATGTGTCATGACCTCACTTCACACTTTCGATGTAAAAAGCCTTAAATAAAGCCTTAAGTAGAGCGTGAGAAGGTCAGACATTTGTTGTATTTTCTGTCTCTACTTATATGGAATCGTAATATTATGACAGGTTCATTACTACTGGCCCTGCGGCCGTCGGAAATATCATATCCCAGTAAACAATGTTATTTGAATAACACAGATAATATTATTACATATGTTTTACCCTTGAATAACAATGTGACCCTATGATATTTAACCCATAATTATAAAGATGTGGGTTGAACGAAGGATATTCCTGCGGACAGTTTCTTCCACAAAATAATAATTTAGGTATGAAACTATGCGTCATATTAAATCCCATCAAAAACATAAATGTAAAATGAGAGCCAAGTTCAAAATTGTGATATATATGCCTTGGTTGTTGACTTCAGCGACAAAAGAAGTGAGATCTAAATGGGTGCCAAGTTCAATGGCCAGTCCTGCAATTTATATATCCCATCAAAAACATAAATGTGAAATGAGAGCCAAATTCAAAATTGTGATATATATGCCTTGGTTGTTGACTTCAGCGACAAAAGAAGTGAGATCTAAATGGGTGCCAAGTTCAATGGTCAGTCCTGAAATTTATTTATAACAACATATAATATTTTATAACAACTTAAAATATCATTTCTTCTTATAACGTAGTATAAAATGTTGAAGACTAAGGCTTTGGCTTGGCTAGTTTTCATATACGAATTATAGCGTTCACAAGTTGTAAAGCTGTAAGTTCTTATTTTATACTTCCGAAAATTTGGCTTGCTGGTAGAAACTGTACTTTTAGGTACCTACTTAATAATAATTCGTATATGGAAACTAGCCAAGCCAAAGCCTTAGTCTTCAACATTTTATACTAAGTTATAAGAAGAAATGATATTTTAAGTTGTTATAAAATATTATATGTTGTTATAAATAAATTTCAGGACTGACCATTGAACTTGGCACCCATTTAGATCTCACTTCTTTTGTCGCTGAAGTCAACAACCAAGGCATATATATCACAATTTTGAACTTGGCTCTCATTTTACATTTATGTTTTTGATGGGATATCATTACTTTTTGTACAGAAATTATTGAACTCAATCTCAAACTCAAAACATATTTATTCAAAATATGTACCTACAAAGTACACCTTCTGAACGTCATGCTTACAGAGCATAAGACGTGATGGTGATAATTAACTACGATATCTTAAAACTAAAGCTACGAGGGTTCCAAACGTGCCCTGGTCTGAGAAGAGCCCGCAATAAACTCCGCTTTTTTTTTAATATCACCATCTCACAAATATTTGAAATTATATATATGTACTTATAATATAACATTACATAATCAGCCGTTGTAACAATTCATACCCATGCCTTGCTATCATTCAAATAATCCTTTACACTGTAAAAGGACTTTTCTATTAGTTTAGTTTACGTTTTACTTTAGTAGGTACTTATTATTTGGTGTAAGGTCAGTGTGTCACCCACCAGTAATTCTATTGTACGACTCATTGTACAAGATAATTAAAGACGAGAATTCTCAAGAAAAATATATAGTGTACCTAGAGTTACACTGACATTGACAGATTACATCTATGGTCAGACTACCTCTACAGCACATTTCTACATCTCATCAATTTTGATTGCAAAAGTTCAAAATCAAAAGTTTTTTGTGAAACATTGAAAACAAGCACGGTAAACAGTCGATATCACTAAAACCACTATAAACAATGAATACAAATCACAATGACTGACAGCTTGAACTGACGACTTCAAATACGTTTCTTCTTCTTTTCTGTCAATGACGTTTCGTTGCACAAAATGTATGAATACGAAGGTAAGGTTTTAATGCAACTATATTATTATTCATTATTATTTACATTAAAATAATAATTATGTGTCATTTTCAATAGTTAAGGAGTTACTACCACCGCTTAAAGCAGTATTGTTTCAAACTAACGGTTGAATGTCACGTACTTTGACGTCCTTATAATAATGATTATAACACTACAACATAAACGTCAACAATATTAAAATAATACGGCTTTAAGCAATGGTAGCATGCCTCGTGTCAGAGTTTTAATCTATACCTTTGATCATAAAAATGACGATTTTTGTACGTTTATATCTAAATAACCATTTGAGGTGTGCTTATGAAATTTGGAGCACATATGTATCTCACGGGTCTCAATATATGCGCCAAATTTGACATGTTTATGTGAAATAGTTTTTGAGTTATGAGGGGGTCAAAAGTGGCTCCAAATGGTTCGTGTAATATTACACACGGTGATGCTCGCCAGTTTTTTTGAACTTTGGCTGGACACGCTTCCGCGTGTCTTGATCAAGTTACAAAAAGACGAGGTATTAATCTTATTTCGTAGCTGGTTACGAAAAATAGTCACCAACGGCTATGTAAGGATTGCGAAACTGAAGTGGCATTGGGAGGGACACAATATACCTAGTTCGAAGAACTGATAGACGTTGGAGTCCCAAAGGGCATTGAGCGAATGCCTATAATACATCCCATCTTTTTATATCGCGTAGCTCTTATCCCTTCTGCACGGCGCGTGTACCTTTATGGTTGTCTTCTCACTTGTTGTAATGAATAAGGTCCTCCGATTGATAAGTTCTTTATATCTTTGATAGATATGGCACTTAGCAATACGTGACCATAGATAAATAGGTTACAAATTTATTTATTACAATTTAATTATATTTAGTTCGCACTTTATCACGTAGCATATTAACACCGAGTCTGTGTGTATCAATTCTGCTCCAACTCGCAAAAACTTACACGCATTCCGCAACAGTGGTGACCCCGACGTGATTTTCAAGCCGACTTGAGAGAGTTTGGATCGGAAAGTGTTCGTGCATCTACGTTTATCAGACTATTCACACGTATTTTTGAGGTGCGATAGACTTCGCCCAAGTCTAACTTCTCCGTATGAAGGACCTTTTCGAGTCATCAGGCGGAGCAGCACAGTTATTACAATTGAACGTAACGGCAAAGAATTGATCGTATCGATAGATTGACTGAAGCCAGCATTTTTGCTAAACGACGAATTTAAGGAACGTGACAATATAGCAAGGGACGTTTTATTGACTCAGCACAGTTGATTTAAACAGCAGAAGATTACACGTTCATGGCGTGTATTTCGCCCCACCGTTCGTTTTGCTTAAATAGTTTATTATAATGCCAATTATTTTATATCGATAATATTATTCTGTATATTTTTTCTTTTTTCAAGGGAGGAATATCTATGGCACTTAGCAATACGTGACCATAGATAAATAGATTCCTTTATTTAATACAATTTAATTATATTTAGTTCGCACTTTGTCACGTAGCATAATTAAGCATTATTATATTTAGCACTACATGATACAAGGTTGATGATGACAAGGTTTCTCCCCACTCCAATGTACATAATATCTTAGTATATAAGGTTAACGTTAATTTGTAAATATATTGCCATATTAACACCGAGTCTGTGTGTATCAATTCTGCTACAACTTGCACGCAATCCGCAACATTAGAGTGTAAATAATCAAATATGATTCAACGTACTTATTTCATTCATCTATGAGTAACGAGAATGTGTAAAGTCAAACGTATTACAGCGCGCTTGCGAGACTCGACACATACTAGTGCCGTCGACGGATTGCGTCACCGTAGGTATATATCTTAGGTCACGTGACAAGTGAACCAGGGCGTTTACTATCAACATTTAGAAAACCATTATGATATAGGAACATCTTATTTCAATGTGTAAGTAATCTTACTGAGAAAGCTACCATGACCGCACAAAAGTATAATGGTTCTACTCTTGCCTACATGATGGACAGAACGAATGATACTCTAAAATTGTCTATTCCTTGCTTTCAGAGTAAGCGAGATGTAGCTATATAAATTATTTAGCGCTATCTCGTCTGCATCACGTTTCATTTCATGCATAAAATAACAGTGTTGATACATTTTTTATTAAATATTATAACTTTACAAAGTTATTGCACTTTATAAGGTGCAATAATTAACAAAATGTTTATTAATATTATGTAATAATTTGAAACCAAATAATAATTGTTTGTTTGCTCTATGTTACCTTATCGTTGTGTAAAACGAAACGATTATTGTAAATGTCAATTGTCAAGCAAGGCACGTAAATAAATAATAGTTTTATAACTTTTTTGAATAATATGTCGGGCCTCGTGTAAGTATAATTATTGTGGCGCTACGCGCGATGATCGAACAGGATTTGTGATACAGCAGTGCACTTAATGCAGTGTATTTCAAGTGGTTTGTGTTGGTTTGCAGTAGATGTCGAAGAAAAATAAACAATAATATAATGTTCAAAATACAAACGATTTTATTGAGATAAACTTTTACAAGTGTTTTTGAATCGTTGATTGAATCTAAAACTGGTTTATTATGCTATTTCTTCTAAGAAGAGCCAGCAAGAAACTCGGCGATTGCTCTTTTGAAAAAATAATAAATTTTAATTTAGTAACTGCAAAACTAAGCATAGCTGGAGCAAGTCAAACCCAAGTGCTTTACATAACCTTCAACAGTATTAATAATGATAAAAAAAATAAGCTTTTTGATTTTCTTACTTTTATTTATATGGAAACAAGTTTGATATGAATTAAACAATCTATAATACCTAAATGTTTGTTATGACATTGAATTGAGTATTATGTTTATTTTCAGAACAATAAATGCTGCCGTCTTGCCCAGAGTTGTTGAATAAGGGCATTCCGCTAAGGGTATATTTCGAGTGCAAACATGCCAATTCGTATAATGTGCCTCAGGCCAGTCTAGTGCTGCATCCAATATTGGAATCATTATTTTTTCTCAACGGATATCCTTAGTCACCTGAAATTTTAAATTATAGTTTAAATCAGTTTATGTTATGCCAAATATTATGACTGAATTAATTATTGTGAATTTAAAGATAACTGTTATATAATAAATATATCTATTTTTAAGTACATTACTTTGCCATTTGAATTATTTTAACTCTTCAATACTTTTATAACTACTAATATTATAAATGCGAAAGTTTAGATGGATGGATGGCTGGATGTTTGTTACTCAATCGCGCTAGAATGGCTGAACGGATCTTGATGAAATTTGAAACAGAGATAGATTATATTCTGGAATAACACAAAGACTACTTTTTATCCTGGAAAATTAAAGAGTTCCTGCGAGAACCAAAAAAACCTTCATCCACGCGGACGAAGTCGCGGGCATGAGCTAGTTAACGCGGGCATAACTGTTGTACCCCTACTATCTTAGACTGCATCATCGCTTCTCATCAGGTGAGATCGCAGTCATCGCAAATCTTTCGTATTCGTCGTCGTCGTCTCAACCGAAAAACGTCCACTGCCGAACTGCTGTTTCCTGCATGGATCTCCACAGGGCACGGTCTTGTGCCGCTTGCTTCCAGCGGCTCCCCGGTAGACACTTGAGATCGTCTGTCGACCTAGTAGGGCGCCTTCCATTGTGAGGCCGCCATTCAAGCACCTTGCGAACCAAACGTCCGTCGGTTCTTCGAAATTGGTATTAAATTAGGTATCTGGAGGCTCCTCATTTCTGATTTGAGCATGTAGGAATACTCCAAGCATACTCCCCTTCACCCAAGGGTGCCTGATTTTTCAATTTAATACCATTTGGAAAATTAAATAACTCACTTTCATAAAGTTATATCTCATTAACTTAGTTTAATCCAGTAGAATATTCACTTGGAAATCCTCACAATTTCCTATTTATTTGTTTATAAAGTCAATCCGTCGTTGATCCGTCGCAAGAAAGTAACTTTTTTATGATTGCTAAATTTGACGTAAATCCTACGTAAAACAATAATGCTAGGTCTCAAAAAACACTTGATGGTAAGAATTGAGTGAATGATTTGCTTAATGACGTCACAAAATTGCTTAGGAAACAATGTTTTAATAAGCTTACTTTTGGGCACGTCATGGTAGGTTTTGGCGAAACAATATCAAAATAATAGTGCTTTAAGCAGTGGCAGTAACCCCCCAGGCCTGCCTAGGGATATTCTCTAACTCAGTGGCTATCAAAAAATAAAGGCACTGACATATATATTTTTTATCCATTGAAGGTTTGCTATGAAAATGTAATTTTTATGTCACAGCAAACCTCCAATGGTTAAAAATTGTATCTCAGTAGCTTTCAATTATTGATAGACACTGAGTTAGAAAATAGATCTGTAGGTTAAAACGAGCAGCAGAGAGAGTCGCCGGATCTAGGTGCGCAAGACTGCGGCATGTGGAAGTATTTTTAATAAACCTATGTTCAGCTGTGGAAGTATATCGGTTGACGACGACGAACCTATTACTTAGAAGTGACAATAAATACCGTTCCGCTACAGTTTTCGTCTTACATAATTGCACATTATACCCAAATGAAAAGTGTTAGCAAGTAATTCAGTACATTAGCTCATAATGGGTACGCACGAAGCGTTATATCAGGAACATTGAACCTTCAGTCTTAGTGCGACGAGACGTTCCGTGATAAATTGGGGGCACACGAGGTGGGGACTCCATAATTGAGTTACCCTACATTAAACTTTTTTCCCCGGACCGTATATTGCTAAAATAAAACCTTAAGAGTCGTCCCGAACACAAATTACTTTCGACCCGGAGCAATCTCATCATCGTTATTGTGATTTTTGAGATGGCGCTTTCCATTTCTGATATGATGGATACGGAACTTTGTTTTTTAACGTTTATCTACTTTGTATTTCGAATCACTGTGGCACATCTCTCTCGCGGCTTTTACAGCTCTTGCTATACCATTGCAAATGGCTACCAGATGCAAATCATCTGAGACGTATTTTTGGCCATAGCTCCGAGGATTTTGGGAGAATCGAGATGTGAATAGTACCAAGAGTTGAAGAATTTATCAAACACGTGTGAGCGTTTGAATTTTGAAAATCGATAACTGGTAACTTTTTTGGAATTTGGAAAGAGAAGTGCATTCCAGTTGGAATTTTGAAAATAGGTAAATAAATTTTTGAAAAATTTTGAAGAAGAGATTTTTATTTATTTATACCTATTTTACATTATAGTGAGTTGCGAAACCTTTCCTTATTCTTTGAGGGTCTGTACACATAATATAACTCGACTAAACTGGTGGTGGACTATGGTCATTCTAAGAGAAGACTCGGCCTGCTGCTGCCAAAACAGCGATGGGCTAAAGTGTAAGCTCCAAGTTTGAAATGAATTCACAAAAAAATTGCACGCATAAGAGAGCCTATGCACACGGCGTATTTTTCAGTTCAAAGACATGCTCAAAGGCTGCATCTGACGCGCTATACGCGCGTTTGCATTAGAATAGCGTTTGTATCGTTTCTTCTGCGCGAACTAAATACGTGCAGTGTGCACTGTGCATAGACTTTATTACTAACGCGAGTATGACGCAGTTTTAACTCAGCGAAAGCTACTTTAAAATTAAAATGAAGTCCAAACGATAAATTGTTGACAACGTCAGTATATTTTTATCACTCAACTCAAAACTCCGCACCCCACCATGTTTGGGATAGCACTTCAAACACAAAACACGTCCCTTTATATGCGAAATCACTGAACATGCAAGTGGGATCCGTATTAATGTAAAAGGGGTCCGCAAAATTCACACACACTCCGTAGAGTACGGGTATTGTACGATATGGGTATTCAATGTTCCACTTTCCACTTTTTTTTAATTTCTAGCACGCCCTCTCATATACTTTAAAGTCTACGGCGTCTCATTGTACCTTCCCCTTTATTTTGATTCTTTTTAACAAGTTTTTTGTACGCATCTACGACAAACAAATCTCGAATACCTGCTGCAAAGTACGAATGCAAGTTGATAATGGACAGGCGACATATAACAGCAAAAGTGTGAATATAAGTAGGTACAGGTGTAATTTCTATTCCGTCATTCTCGTAGTCCTATATGACGGCCATTAGATATGACCGGAGAGACATCAGGCACAACAGTAATGGTAGTTTTGCGTTTTTTTTAACATCATTAGCTATAAATAATGCCAGGCTGCTATTAACTTATTAACTTGAAAGGAAAAAACTAGATGATTTTTATAGCCTCATCGAAAGTTGAATACGGGAGCGCATGATTCACATAATTTTTTTATCCACTACAAGTTAGCCCTTAACTGCGATCTCACCTGATGGTAATTGATGATGCAGTCTAAGATGTTAGCGGGCTAACCTGTTAGGGGCATGGCATTTATATTAAATTCATACCGCTATTTGGTTTCTACACGACATCGTACCGGAACGCGTAATCGCTTTGCCGGTATGGTGGTAACTAGCCACAGCCGAAGCCTCCCACTAGGCCATACCTGGGAAAATTAAGAGATTATAAATTCCCAAATTGACCCTGCTGTGGATCGAACTCGGGACCACCGCACGTCAAGACAACAGCGCTACACACTGCGCCACGGAGGTCAAAATTCGAACATGCTAACCACTAAACCAACGAGCCCGTTTGCATTGTGTTTTTGAATTGCCCCACACAAACATTACATTTTAAGATCATCTGTTTCAGAAAAACCGACTCAAATTTCGAAAGAGATTCCTACATCGAATATTGAATAGAAGCAGGCGTTACTTTGCGGAAGTCCATGACAGTGAATGAACTAGAAGTTTAATTCGTTATAATCCGCTGCAGTAGACAAATTTGTGTGGTACAGGGCGTGTCTTTCACCTGCAGCATGCGACACCCACCACCCTGCAATTCGCACAGGCACAACACCACACCACACCAATCCTCCAAAATCATTGTGCTTCACAATCGTGCATTATCGAGTCAACATCTCCTGAAGATGCTCCGGTGTCGGAGTGAAACGTACGTTGAGAGTGATTTTGGAGGATTTATGTGGTGTGGTGTTGTGCCTGTGCGAATTGCTGGGTGGTGGGTGTCGCATGCTGCAGGTGAAGGACACGCCCTGTACCACACAGATTTGTCTACTGCAGCGGATTATAGCGAATTAAACTTCTAGTTCATTCACTATTCCTACATCGCACAATCTATGTTTGTTTGTAGGTTTTTCCGTCAATCAAGTCACAATAGAGCACTGTTGTTCTCGGATTTGGATGAAATTTTGCACAGGGATAGATTATAGTCTGGAATAGCATATAGCTTCTTTTTAGCCCGGAAAATTAAAGAGAACCCACGGGAACATAAAACCTCAATCCACGCGGATGAAGTCGCGGGCATCAGCGCTAGTAAATTTTTTGGTTTTCACAAGAAGTTTTAAATCCTAAATAAATGCAAACGAAGTCACGGCCATCAGCCAGTGCAGCATAATAAACAAGCGATTATTATCAGCTGCATTACAGCGAAATATTAATGAAACATTCCACTGCAAATTCGCGCTGTGCTCGCACCGGAAAACTAGAAAGGCTTCCATGAGGCAAATTAAAATACAACCGGGATAATAATCAGTCTGCATATTACGTAAGAGTCGATGCACACCGAGCTATGACTGTAGCTTATCGATTTGATTCCCAACTTTCATTGTGGTCAATCATAGAGAAAATATTGCGTCAGTAAAAAGAAATATAAAAAAGTCAAGAACAAAGATTTTATCTACATTATCAATTGAAAAATGAGTAGTTCCTACAATAAAGTTATTAGGAGAATTTGAGGAATGTCTATAGCCATCTCCTAGCTTCACATCATGGTACAGTATTGGTCCATTGTGATCGAATGTTACGATAACGATGATCGTATGTTGTGTTATGTTATCGAAGTTATATAATGTTATTATGTATTCCAAATTCCAGCCCAATCGGTTGGGCTGAACTGTTCTAAAATACAGTTGCAAGATTTCAACTTCACCTGGCAAGCTAAATAAAAGCTTGTAAAAATGTATAATTTTTATATCTATTTCAAAATCAAAAATAACAAAATAAAAATTATAATAATAAATATTGAGTCAAAAGTTCATATAAACTTTTATGAGCGCTTTTGAATTATCAAAGCTCCGTCCGCTACTGGTTCGGAATGCTGCTCCATTCAATACATTTTTAAAAACGCTCCAACTTTTACTTCAAAGTTGTTGTTGAACTTCTAAATACATTTTTCGTTATAAAAGTATGGCGCTTCTATACAGCCGAAAGTGGAAACTTTAGGTACATTCTCGCATAAAAGCGAATGGATACCTCCATAAAATATTTGGCTCGCTGAATGGCCACATACATCGCTGGCGTCCGGCCAATTTGGACTTTATTACTGCTACCTATATCAATCATTTCGCTATTTATTTTCCCGGCTTCGTTCGTTGCTTTATGTCGTAATGCAGCAGAAATTCTCTTAGAAATTCCAACATACATTTTAACTATTTAGTATTTGTTTCAAGTCACGATCGTATTTTTTCAACAGTTCACTGATTATATAAATGCTGTAGAATATTGTAGGGTGAAATAACATCCTAGTAAATACAACTTTTAGTTTTAAATCTGTTAATAGAATCTTCAGGAGGTGTTTTTATACCGTGGGGCGAAGCACTTGTGAAAGCTTTTTAATTATGAAGGATTCTGTAAACCCTTACTTTAATTGCATACAACCTATAAAAAGGGATACAATAAGCTCATATTCTAGAAACATGCGAGTCCAGTGGTAGAGATATTAGATAGTTTAAGCACAATTTCACGTGGTCGAAAGGGACGACGTAGTTTAGGATGAGGAGAAGATGCCTATTCATACACGCCTTCAAAGTATCCAAATTATAAGTGGCAGGGAAGAGGGGAAAGCCTTAGAAATGAAGCAGCGAAGCGCAAATTGCTTCAATATAATGGGTGACAAAACCTTTGTAGCGCCAGACGCGTCAACGCTTTTTGTAACGATTTTTTTACGAGAGAATGTGTGAAGGTAGCATACATGTAATCTTAGGGTTGTATCTATACTTTATATCCATAATCTATAACTAATATAAATATTTATTCACGGCAAATCAAACAATTTACGATATTATAAACGTTACAAGTCATAAGCAAAAAAATTAAACTATGCAATACATTTAAATGCTAAAATCGAAATATTAAACTAGCTATAAAATAAATTTAAAACAACCACAATTTAAATTTTCCCGCAGAAATAAAAATCGTGGACGAAGTTGCAGGCATTGCATGCATCTAGTCATACTAATACTAATATCATAAATGCAAAAGTGTGTCTGTTTGTTGGTTTGTCCTTTAATCACGCCGCAACGGAACCACGGATCGAAGTGATTTTTGGTATGTTTATATTTGATGACCTGGAGAGTGACATAGGCTACTTTTTATCCAGGAAATTTAAGGAGTTCCCGCGAGAATCAAAAAAACTTGAACCACGCGGTCGAAGAATGTTCACATTTTCCTACTTTTAAGTATATTAAAGTCTAAATTTGGCGGTACTCGTATTTACAGCCATCGTCTTGAGTGTTACGTTTCAAGTTAACGTTAACTTTACCTACGTAATCTTATACATAACTTTACCTATGTCATTTTAAAGACAGGAAAGGGATGGAATTACATTAAAGCCTCGGTTGAGGATCAGTTAATATTTTATTAACTTATTAACTTGTAGTGATTTCTTTTGGAACTAATACCGTGTTAAAATATTTTCCACTGCTATTTATATTACGTTAGGCGGTAAAATCTCGATCTGGATGGTCGAAACGGGCTATTTGCGCACGCAAGCATTTTTGGAAATAGACCAAAACCTAGTTTTGGGTTGAGTTTCAGTGCTCGAGTCAAGTAAGGGATGAATAGCTTATTTATTGTGAAATAATATTATGTCAGTCGAGAGTTATTGATTGTTAAGCAATGTTGAACCGAGTCGGCAACAGGATGGGTGACCGAATTTCAAGAATTTCAAATTTCGAAACCTCCGAAAGCGTGTTAACCAATCGAGTTGGGTTATTATCATATAAACAGGGCTTTCCCTGTTTCATGCCTGACGCCTTTAGGCAAGCTGAAATTGTAAAAATATATAATGTCGTCAATTGGCGAATTCAGTCCTGCCAACTTGCCAAGCCTTTTTTTTACCAACTTGATTTTTTTTATCTTTAAATTTAGTACTTATAGAATTCGAAAAAAAACCCAGACGTATTTGACGGTTTTAAGGTATTACCAGACCTCTTCAAAAATATTTTATTAAAATTCCAAAAAATATAATTTTGCCAATCTGAAATTTTAATCACGTATTTATTGAGTAATTTAAATAATACCTGCAAATCGCCTGACAAATTTTGCGATTTCAAACAATTCCCAGACGTGAATAAAGTTTTAAAATGATTATGACAAAATTACGGCGAAATTTGTCGCCAGTTCTCCGACTAATCGCATCGCCCCGCTGCCGCCGTCGCTCCTCCGTCGCTAATTTCGTGCCCGTACACTAACATCTGATAATGATCGCTAGAAACCTACAAAGTTCAATAGTTCCTAGTATTAGTCGAGTCGAAGGCGAAAGGAACTTGGAATCTACCGCGTTATAATCCCAAGATAACCTCTACCAATAAGTGATTAATTGATTATATTGAAAAGGAATCACGGCTCTCAGCGATGAGGAATACAATGCAAAAGGGGACACTGTAAGTGCATAATTCTTTATCAATACCAATATTATAAATGCGAATGTTTGGATAGATGGATGGATGGATGGATGGATGTTTGTCACTCAATCACGCCAAAACGGCAGAACTGATCTGGATGAAATTTGGCACACATATAAATTATAGTCTGGAATAACACATAGGCTACTTTTTATCCCGGAAAATTAATGAGTTCCCGCGGTAATCAAAAGACTTCAAATCGTGTGGACGTAGTCGCAGGCATTAGCTAGTTGTATATAACAGTGTAAGTTGGCGTTATTGCAATAATAAGGCGAAATGAATTACCTTAGTAAACCAAAACCACTAAAAACACTCGTAAAAACAGATTATAAAATTAAAATTGTCTCGATGTAGCCGCAGCTTTATTTTGTTGTTTTTAATTAAGAACAGGGTTATACAAAATTGGTCGAATTACATTCAGAAGTTTGTAATTACGCCCATTTGGGATATCAGGGGTGAGTACTGGAAATTTTTGGCCCTCGTCTCAGGGTTGTGTGTACGGTTTCGGTTGCAAATTACACGAGCGCTTATGTAATATTTCAAAACGTAATTATCTAAAGTGGTTAATACGTGTATTTTTGTATGTGTAGAACATTTTAGTTACTTAATATGATATTTGGATCAATCATTTTTGACCGTCAATCCATTCTGTTCACGGTCAGTATGCATGCATTTGTATGTATAATACTGGGCACACGGACAAGCTGTACACCCATTCTGGGTGGTGTGTATGTTAAAGGTGTTTTTTTTTCACTACAAGGTAGCCCTTGACTGCGATCTCACCTGATAATAAGTGAAGATGCAGTCTAGGATGGTAGCGGGCTAACCTGTTAGGGGTATGGCATTTATATAAACCCATACCCCAATTCAGTTTCTACACGGCATCGTACTGGATCGCCAAATCGCTTAGCGGCATGTCTTTGCCGGTAGGGTGGTAACTAGCCACGGCCGAAGCCTCCCACCAAGCCAGACCAGGGAAAATTCAGAAATTATAAATTCCCAAATTGACCCTGTCGGGGTTAAATTGTTTGTCTGTAACACCATTGCGACTTCGTCCCCGTGGATTGAGGTTTTTATTTCTCGTGGGAACTCTTAAATTTTCCGGGAAGAAGTAGCAGTAGAAAAAAGTAGCCTATGTGTTAATCCATATGCCGGTCAACGTCGAGTCGTCTCAGTCGTATCCAAGATTTAGGACCCTGGGACGATTCATTCTCGACGCGAACGGTGCCTCTAGTTTTTTTGTGGGTATTCTGGAGTGAGTCCCACATATCCGCTTAACTATAAAGTTAAAGTTCTAAATTAATCTAGATAAATTAGAATCTTATTCACATTTTTATAAAATGATATTTGTTTGTGAATCACTGGATATTGAACTACAGTGTTATATATTTTTGGAATCTGCTTCGCATTTTCTAGATGATGATTATATAGTTAATCATATTTTCGAAAAAAAAAAACAACTTTAGTCTTTAATGCGGCACCATGGTCACCCCATCAATTTTTTTAAAAAATTACTAGCCTATATCACCCGGAATAAGCTAGGGATTCTAACGATACCTCATTTATCCAAATCAGTTCAGGCGTATAGAAGTTATGGTGGAATATACAAACTCACATACATACATACATACATAAATACATTCATACATACATACAAACATACATGAACCCTGAAAACAATATACTCCTTTTTTCAGGCAGTCGTATGATAAAAAAAGGTATAATGTATCTACATTTTTTTTAATTTACTACAAGTTAGCCTTTGACTGCGATCTCACCTGATGGTGAGTGATGATGCAGTCTAAGATGGTAGCGGGCTAACCTGTTAGGGGCATGGCAGTTAAATTAAACCCATACCCCTATTCGGTTTCTACACCAAGCGATTTAGCTTTCCGGTACGTCTTTGCCGGTAGGGTGGTTACTAGCCACGGCCGAAGCCTCCCAGAAATTATAAATTTCCAAATTGACCCTGCCGGGGATCGAACCCGGGACCTCCGCACGTTAAGACAACAACACTACACACTGCGCCACGGAGGTCGTCAAAAACATTTCAAGTATCAGCCCAATCTGTCCAGTAGTTTTTGCGTGAAATATTACCAAACATAAACACATACAAACTTTCGCTTTATATAATTAGCACTGTACTAGTATACTTATTCTGTGCTTTTATTGTAATTTATTATTGTTTTCTGACGATTTCAACATTTTGATGTTAACACTTAACGTGTTAAATCGCATCGCATTGTATTGATTTATGCAAAAAAGACAGAAAAGCCTTAAATAAATGGTAATTTATATATTTTCACGTGATTGGAGGCAATCATATGTCGCTACTCGATTTATTGGAGTAGCTCGGAAACTGTCCATTGTCATAAAAGTAACATGATATATTTTTAATGTTCATTCCATTATTTTAATGAATAAAGGAATTTTGCTATTACTTCTCTGAAAAAGCTTATTGAAACACGAATAAGGGTCTGTTCTCACGACTCCCTATTTACGCCACTTCACGCGATACAGTCTAACCCAGTGGTCCTAGGTGAACGACAGAAGCGACGCCACGCGTCGCAACGCAACATGACGCCATAGAAATTGACAGACGTATCTACACGATACCGTTGGTCACGTGATGGTTCAGCTACTGTTTGATATTGTCGCGTCGCATTGCGTCGCGTTTCCGCAATTGTCGCTCACCTACGGGGCTAGGACAACGGGTGAACGTGTTTATCTTTACGCCTAGCGGTAATATCACTATAAAAGCAGACACGTCATTATATTGTCGTAGTCTTAGTTTATAGTAAAGACATTGCGAAAAGAGAACCTCATGATATGTTGCGCAGAATTCTGTGAAATTATGAAAAGAAAGCTGCACGCAATAATTTTCCATATTATGATGTCATATGTTTTTAGTTACGCAGTCGCAACTTATGTCACTTATGTTAAGTCAAAACTCTACCACCAGTTTGGAAAGCTGATTCTACTGCGAAGAGCAGGCAATGAAAATTTTACAATATGTAAACAATACACAACACATACGTTACGTAACAAGTAGGTATTAGACTAACTTGTGGGCGAAAACGGTTGCTTTACTCGCAACGATAAGTTTTTGAACTATGGTGGATTCTTGATTCTCTTATGAACTCGGAATTTGAACCCATTCCGGATTTCAGTTCAGCCCTTTATTAGCCATTGGGCTTATCAACTCGCTTGTGAGTCTATTATAGGTATTCTTGTTTCAAAAACGTTTCTGTACTACCTAGTTTTTAACCGTTAACTCATTTAATAAATTAATGTGTCATACAAAACCATGCATCCTATAACTCCAGCCCATATAAAATCGACGTCATTATTTCCCACGGAACTAACAGCGAGTTTTAAGTTTCCCCGAGGCAATAAAACCCCTATTAAGCTTGCTTTTATCTCCAACAATAATAGAACATTTTATTGTTCTATCCCTTTTTATTGCTGATGGCATATAAACACTTGGCCACTGTCTGCGTTTGGGATTTATAAAACAAATGGTGGTGTGACGGCATTAGAATTTTGATGATGAGACAAAGTGGATTTGGAACGCATCTTAAAATTCTGATTATATTGCTCAACGGGCTTTTTCCTGTGTCTTTGAAACGTTGAGTTAAAGTCTCAAACTACATCTCTCTCTCTTATCAACTCATTGCCGGCTCACTACTGAGCATGAGTCTCCTCTCGGAATGAGTAGGGTTTGTAAGTCCACCACGCTGGCCATTTGGCAGACTTCACACACCTTCGAGAACATTACAAAGAGCTCTCGGGCGTACAGGTTTCCTCACGATACTTTCCTTCACAGTTTGAAGCAAGTGATTACACGCACATAACTTCGAAAAGTTAGATGTGCGTGCCCGGGGATGGAGCCCGCGACCCGTATATGAAGTCGGGTGTCTTAACCACTAGGTTATCACCGATTCAAACTACGTCGTTAAAATTTTAATCGAAGCTTTGCATCCAGGATACGGACTTAGTATCTTTCGTCCTCATCGACGTCGTCGTCAACCGACGGATATCCACTGCTGAGTATCGAGCTGCTGGGAGCTTCATATTTTGTACAAAAGCAATTTTAATTTTTGTTTGGGAAATATAATACATACGAATAATATTATAATTAACGAAAGTGCGTCTATCTTTCTACGACTATTTCAGAGCTAAAAAGCTAAACCCATTTTAAGAATTTTGGCATGTGATGATTTTGCCTTGGACAAAGATAATTTTTGACCGAGCGAAGCGAAGGTCTCTGAGTCTGCTTGAGTGAATTTGCACTTGTCCGTCCGTCCGGTCCGTCTATCAGAGCCCTAAAACTTCTGAATTACTGAACGTAATTACTTCAAATTTAAATATAATATGTAAATCTATGGCCTCCAGCCGATTATGGCTTAAAAAGTTATAAAAATCTTAATTTCAGGGGGGATCTCATAGAAGCGAATGTGAGGTAAAATATTTTTTACAGCGTTACATAGGATTGCGGTATATCATTTTTAAGATAATTAGGAATAGAGTACAAAAATATGTATTTTTTAATTTTTCCCCTAAAATTGACGAAATGGGGGGCTTTCAAAGTAGAGATTTTCTAACGTCCAAAGTTGACCTCAGAACTCTCAATTTTCTGAAAGGCTGAGCCTGAAACTAAATCAATTATTTGAATTATATCCTGTACTTGAACAACAAATACTAAAATAAGATAAATATTATAAGAAAACGAAATTATTTAATTTTTAATGAGCTTCAGTATTTTTAACAGAACTTCACAATGAAGTTCTGTTAAAAATACTAAGTAGGATGTCAAAAAATGGCGCTCTGTAAAAGTTAATTCGTTTCTCCAATAACTCTTTAGCTCTTTTGCGTCTACTGTTAAAAGTTAGCTATTACAATATATACTATAGGTCTCAGTTCGGGGCGAACCACTAACAGGATTTCTAAAAAACCTGAAAGGCTTTAAAACAACATCGTTGATAAAGTCTTTGGCGTCAGTCAGCAAATCATAAAATAAATGTTATATTTGCTTGGTCTGACATAATTATAATAGAAATAAAAGAATATTACCTTTATTTTAATTTTATTTATATTTAAAAACTTCATTAGTAGCAAAAAATCTATTTTCTCAATTAGTTTCAGTATCTATACAAAAAAACAAATTATAAAAATGCAAATTAGCATAAAAATATTAATATAGATATCTATTAATGATACATAAAATTGAATAAAGAAAATTGTATCCCATACGACGCGTCGGATCATATTATTATTATTTGACACATGATAGCTTCCCGAATAATTTCAATAAATCAGCTACACTGCACGATCGTTCGCAATCACGTGAAAATATGTAAATTACAGCCCTCGCATCTCCTCGGTAATAAATCTGTTCAATTCAACGTAATTTAAACGGTTAACGTCTCATAAATAAATGTGATGTCTTGTTTTAAGACCTATTGTTTTTATAAACTTCCAAGCGTAATAGACCTTGGTTAGAACAAAATACTATATTACATACGGTGATAATTTGCCTGCTGGGGGTATAATACCATTAATTAAATCCAAATGTTTTGAAATATTGGATAGAAGCAAGCGTTACTTTGCGGAAGTCCATAATAATGAAGGAACTAGAAGTTTAATTCGCTATAAATCCGTGACAACAGGAAAATCTATGGGGTACGATTGTGAAGACACAATCGTGACTTCACAATCGTGCATTGTGGGGGCAACATCTCCTGAAGATGCTCCGGTATCGGAGTGAAACGTACGTTGAGGGTAGTTATGGGGGATTTATGTGGTATGGTGAATGTCGCGGGCTACAGGTGCGAGATGCACACTGCACCACATAGATTTTCCTATTGTCGCGGATTATAGCGAATTAAACTTCATAAAAATGTTTTGAATTATAATTCTTATTTTAGGGACATAATGGAAGGGAGAGTACGTGACATAAACTGACATTTTGAAGTAAAACTGCTTTATGTGATGTTATAAACCCCCCAGTAGATACTTAATAGATACAGTTATGTTTCCAGTAACCAATACTGAGGTATATTTTCTGATAAGAAACACAGTTGGTTAGCGAAATTGAGATTCTATGACTCCAAATATTTTAATGTGTAGGTAACTAATTACACACAGAGTGCACTATTTTGTCAGCGTGTATTTATGTTGCGTGGGAAAATCCCGTTAGAACTCTTCAGAAGATCTTCTGGGATAAAAACCTATGCCACTATCTAGGTAAAAAAATAATTAAATGCAATTATTTATTTCACGTAGGACACCTTGGTGTAACTTATGATGATTATGTTAATACTTTACATACTATGTCTATGCAAAAATTCGTTGATCTGTTGTGGCGTGATTGAAGGACAAACCATTAATCAAATACACCTTCGCATATTATTATCAATGAGTAGTGAATGCCCGCGACTTCGTCTGCGTGGTTTGAGGTTTTTGGTTCCCGTAGGAACTCTTTAAATTTCCGGGATAAAATGTAGCCTATGTGCTATTCCAGACTATCTCTGTGACTTCAGCCAGATCCGTTCAGCCGTTGCGGCGTGATTGAGTAACAAACATCCATACATCCATCCAAACTTTCGCATTTATAATATTAGTAAGATAAGATTAGTAAAGTAAGATAATAAAGTATGTTTGATTGATGGTTCGGCCTCTGCCTTTGCTAGCAAGCAAATTGTTAAACACAATTTATTCTATTATCTTTCTATCATCAGTAATATAAGACTAAATTAGTTCCTAGTATATTGTCTTGCCCATTATAGAGGTCAATAATGTTGATGCTTTCAAGACGTCTCTAGTAAATTATTGGAGCTCTAGATAGAATATTATTGTATTTATAAAAAGAAAACTTATCGTGATGTCTATTCTCTAGGTACTAAACAAATCAAGAATAGAAAAAATCATAATACCTCGGGAGAAACCCGTGTAATCTTCCAGACTAACTCATAACATTATAACTAAATTGAGACAGTATTCCTCTCTAGAGATAACAGATCATTGTTCAGTAATAAGAATATTAAAAGAAATAGACTTAACTTATAATGATGTTACTTTACTTTTGTCAAGTATAATTTGATTTCAACGTAAACAGTCGGTCTAGACCACGGCCGATTGTATCTGAAATTATCAAAAGGCTCCATTACTTAATATTAATGTCCTACTTTGACAAAGCGGCTGAGCTTTAGAATCTAACCCCGACGTGATTTTATAAATGCAAAAGGCCCTTGGTAACTATTGTTTGAAATAAATAAAATAATTTAACTATTATTAACTTATTAATATCTTCTATATATTTTTCAGATACTTTTTGCTTTACTAATGTTGAGTTTAGTAAAATAATAAGAATATGTTAAGCTTAGTGTTAAGTTGTATAAGCGAGAGAACTACTAATAGTTTTTTTAATATATTAGGTCCTTACATATGAAATTGACGTTTTGTCGTACTGGCCATTTTGATCTCAAATATTTCCTCTTTGGTTAGGAATTTCAATTTAAAATTTATACAGCTATTTACTCATGCTTTTGTGTTTTGAAAACCCCTATTCATTTGTTTTTTCCTCTTTTGGTTTTTTCTTTGCGTCACTCAGTTTACAAAATGGAAAACTTGAAATATCGCGTTATTTACGAGTACGAGTTCCATCGTGGTACCAGTGCTGCAGAAACGGCTCGAAGGATTAATGATGTGTATGGCGGCGGTGTCCTCGGCGGTAAATTTCGACCTGCAGAACAAGCCCCGTGGACGGCCGGAGACCAAAGTTGATAATGAAGAATTGAAGGCTATTGTGGAAGCGAATCCATCGCAAACCACGTCCGAGCTAGCTGCAGGCTGCGGTGTTAGTGATAAAACTGTTTTAATCCACTTGAAGCAAATTGGGAAGGTGAAAAAGCTTGAAAGGTGGGTACCTCATGAATTGAGTGCAGCAAACCGACAAACGCGCGTCGACTGCTGCGTTACATTACTCAACCGGCACAATAATGAAGAGATTTTAAATCGAATTATTACCTGGGATGAAAAGTGGATCCTGTACGATAATCGGAAACGCTAATCGCAATGACTGAACCCTGGCAAACCAGCCAAATCCTGCCCAAAGCGAAAATTTACTCAAAAAAAATTACTTGTGAGCGTTTGCTGGACTAGTGCCGGTGTCGTTCACTACAGCTTTCTTAAGTCTGGCCAGACGATTACGGCGGATGTCTTTTGTCAGCAACTGCAAACCTTGATGGAAAAGCTAGCTGCTAAGCAACCGAGGCTCGTCAATCGCTCTAGGCCACTGCTGCTTCAGGACAACTGTAGCATTATACGCTACCTTATAGTTTTTTTTATTATGATAAAATATCCGAACAGGATAATTTAATCTGTTACACCAAAAATCATACCAAAAAGTATCCGAACGCGCCGATTGACAGCAAAGAGTCGCTGTGAAATTGCAACAGCGACCCTCTCACTTACACTCACTTGGGAGATGATATAGGCATCTCACTCCCCTCTTGATAAATGCGAAGTTCGCGGCTTTTAAAAAAAAACCGATAATCGATCGAGATTTTTCACGTCTCTCTGGCTCGGATCGTGAAGGAGGTGACACGCGTGACCAGTCCGAGAATCACGGCATGTGATCCCTTTTTCTATCGCCGCCATGGCGGTTAGTGATTTTGTTATATCCCTTTAATGGGAGGCCATCCGGCCATCTTTTAATATTTAGCCGACCTTTTTTTAACAATGGGTTCCAGCCTCCATTTTTGCTAATTATATTTTTGTATTTTTTTACTCCCAATTCTCCCCCCCGCGGGCTATACTCTCCCCTTTAGTGGTCATCCGTTGTTCTTTGCTATATTCAATTGTAAAGC
Organism: Erebia palarica; assembly: GCA_964035005.1. Taxonomy (NCBI): domain Eukaryota; kingdom Metazoa; phylum Arthropoda; class Insecta; order Lepidoptera; family Nymphalidae; genus Erebia; species Erebia palarica. The sequence goes on from OZ035989.1 coordinate 20,839,150, forward strand.
ATAATTAAGGTAATACCTAAGAAGTGAAACCAGTGATAAAGCCTAACACAAATAGGCAGTGAATTGTGAACGTGGCGTACAATGGGTCGCGCGCAAGGGGGCGCCGGCCATTACAGCTGCATCGTCTTCCGACGAGATTAGTGCCTGGGGCGCACGCGTCACGAAGAGCGTGTCCCCGCGAATTTGGTACCATCATTCTGGACAATGAACGTTAAGACGGTATAATTTTTAAAACTAGCTTTATTCCTAGGTTAGAACCATTTCTGAAGAACACTCATTAAATTCCAATGTTATTACTAATGACTCTTTGATTATGATACTCCCCTACTGTGTTCCTACCCATTGCTGACTGCGAGAACGCGCCTATAGCTCGGTACGGTCTTGATCCAGAAGTCCGACTCTAGACCGGCTGATCGATCCGAGGAATTTGCGGCGTAAGTATGGGTTATCGGTAAGCTCTGCAAGATACCTAGATTACGCCCGCCCTCTTTTCTTTTTTTCTCTATTTCAGTCCCACTCCGCCTGGCCAGCGAGCCCCACGGAGCCACTGCTCATAGCACGTTAACATAGCTGTCTCCCTCGCACTGGCGTTTCGAACCAGTGGTTACTCTTTTACCCATCTCTCTAATTTTTTCACCTTACAATTCATTTTCAACGTCACAATTTATTTTCAACGTTACAATATGGCGCCCGAAAAAATAGCATAGGTGACGCACTCGCACTCAGTATTCGGTACAAAGGGGCAATAAATTATTTGTTATGTCACATTCCACAGCTTAATTGTCTTTGACATTTCAGAATTGTTGTCAGACTGTTAGATTATTTACACGTCAAACGTCAATCATCAAAACTGTCAATTTATTGTTATTATACAGAGTTTGTCTTAAATTATTGATAATATTTAACAGTATTTCTAACTTTAAATCGTTCAAATAAAATTTGTTTTGTTGAAATTCACATACCTAAGTTCAAAATATCACTTGGTTATAAACAAAAAACTATAAGTTTCACCGGACAACTCTGACAACTGTTTGTGTACACATAAATTGTTTTATAATCATTAACTTCAACTGTTCATGTGATTCTACAGCAAACCTGTCAAAATTGTTCGAACGACAGGAGCGGATACGCATTTTTCAAGTAAGTAATTAGATTTAATTACTATTCACCATCAGAAATTGTTCACTCCAACCATTATTTTCCTTTGGTGTATAGCAAGTAAATGCGGAATCCAAACAAAGCGTGGAACTCACATAATGCTTAGGTTAATTATAGATATAAACTACTTATACTTTAAGTGGGTAGCCTAAGTAACAACCTGTAAAGCAAGAACAGACAGACAGGAATAAACATGAACCCGGAAGTAACCACAAAGGGTAGCTCTCCCGTAAATTTAGAGTCCGTCATATCACCGGTACCCAAACCGGATGTAGGAGCTGTTTCATCGGTCTTCATCGACATGCAAGACAATTATGTAAATACCAACCCCAGGGGTCCACAGCCAAATTTATCCACAACCCAGTTGACGTACTCCACACTCGGAGCAGCCCGTACTTCCATTCTAGATCCAACAGCTTACCAGCCAGTCTTGGAAGCAGCAAACTTCTTTTCCGCAAAATTAGCTCCAAGATTCATAAAAACTAAAGTCATCGAGAAAATCTCAGACTTAGTTTATATTCTAGAAGATATAGATACTAAATATAAAGGAAAATATCATATAAAAGACATTATTAAATTTTCATAACTTCACTAAATATAACTTATCAATGTTTTACATAATTTCATTATATCATATAGCAGTATTTTCACTTCAACAATAAACTAACATAGTATAATCACAAACAGCCTATATCTAAATTCAATATACAACATGCTTTATCTACTCACTATTATAGGTAAATCATACCGAACACTCCACTATTCACTTAATATATAGACTAACAATCATAAAGGTTAGATCAATTTATAACACTAGTACATACTATTATGCAAACTATAATAACAGGCAAAAATAGATATCTTGATATAGAATAAACTATACACATATCAGCACATACTATGATATGAAGTTACCTACATAAAAACTTAAATTCAAAAGTAAAACCATTCTACAATAGATTGCTACAATATATAAAGTTATTACATAATACCTACACTATAGATAATAGAAATCTAAGTTATTTACTTCTAGTTCAAACCAACTATTTAAGTTGCTGATTTTATAATAATTAAAAGTGAATGTCCAAATAAGAACATCACACCCAATATAAAGGAGACAGCTCAAATTTATGACAATTTTTTTTCTCGTTTTTACTTCTTAGATGTTGAAACCAAACATAAATACACATAAAGTAAGCAGTAATACATAGTTCAATACAGCATAACAGTTTTTGACAAGTTGTTTGTTTTGTTTTCTCACCTAATAGGAAATATTTACATCTTCTTATCTTATTACTAAGCTATTGAAGCAACATTACCTACCAAGGTCCAGACTACAATATATAGTCTAAGCAAACACTATGCATGCAGGACCGTAGGACGATATACTGTGCACTAAGTTGCGAAGCCAAGGGACTACATGCATAGCCCCGATATATATGTATAATTTATAGATTAATGCTCATACCTAGGAGTGGATGTATAGCATACGAGCTTATCTAGCTCAAATATGTTGAATATTTTATCTTTCCCAAACAATGAATTAGGGATATTCTCTACTCTGAATGGACTCATAGCACAAGAGCCACTCAGTAAACAAAAAAACTTATATATTGATATCAAAAGTCACTAGTATTTTTTAATTTATTACCTAACCCAATGGGTAAGAACTATCCACAGGATAACTTTTAATATACCTATTTTGGTCTAACAGTTTAGTAGCTAATCATAGCACAAACAGCAGACCCTAGGTCATCTATAAATCTTATTTTTGAAAAAGGCACAACAGATACCTTAACCATGTGTTGGGTAAAGCAGCTTTATTTAAGTATTGTTTTCTACTACAGTTAGCAAGACAATATCAGTTCACAATCTGATCTTTTAGTTTAAAAGTCAGTAATTTTTTTGAATGCAAAGAAAATAGCTAATTTTCTTTTCTTTTCCCCCACCTACTTGGGAGGAAATTTTATATAGATTTGATTTATAGTCCAAGAGACAGTGTTTTCTAGACATAACGGTTTAAAACTTTACTTTATTCCTTACCTATTTGGAAGGATATCCTAAATGAACATAGGAATAGTCAAAGAGCTGATCACATTATAGGATCGCATCTTTATCAACTAGCATAGGAGCATCTCAAAGGTAAAATTTTTTTTCCTAGAAAACAAATGTTTTACCTCACAACATACCACGACTCAACCATAACACAACACTAAGGTTCCATTTCAATGAACAATGGCCAACCAACATAGTGTAAACACAGGTTATAGTTAGACACTAGATAACTATAACTAGATTACTAGATAAATAAAACAAAAAATTAGGATTAATAGTAGGATAGTTTATTTAATTGTTAGATATTAAGCTACATTAGCCTAGTAAACACTAACACTTAATTAACATTAAACAAATAACTCAAACCAGCTGGTATAGGCTAAGAGCAGGTCGAAAGCGTGACGTATGCAAGTATAGAATAAATGAGTTTCAAAATTAAGGCCAAAACATTTTAGTACACAATCCGGAAGCGAATTAGGTTAACTTAGATGTAATACACTAACAAAACAATTCTAACATATACTATAACACACCAACATTTATTATCTACAAGTTTAGAAATAATTTAAGTTTAAGTATAAGATTTTTTTTTCAGGGTTGCCACGGCTGTGGAGACAACTGGGTTGTCTCTTTCCTGAAAAAGGGGGTATTGTAGCATTATACGCTACCTTATAGTTTTTTTTATTATGATAAAATATCCGAACAGGATAATTTAATCTGTTACACCAAAAATCATACCAAAAAGTATCCGAACGCGCCGATTGACAGCAAAGAGTCGCTGTGAAATTGCAACAGCGACCCTCTCACTTACACTCACTTGGGAGATGATATAGGCATCTCACTCCCCTCTTGATAAATGCGAAGTTCGCGGCTTTTAAAAAAAAACCGATAATCGATCGAGATTTTTCACGTCTCTCTGGCTCGGATCGTGAAGGAGGTGACACGCGTGACCAGTCCGAGCATCACGGCATGTGATCCCTTTTTCTATCGCCGCCATGGCGGTTAGTGATTTTGTTATATCCCTTTAATGGGAGGCCATCCGGCCATCTTTTAATATTTAGCCGACCTTTTTTTAACAATGGGTTCCAGCCTCCATTTTTGCTAATTATATTTTTGTATTTTTTTACTCCCAATTCTCCCCCCCGCGGGCTATACTCTCCCCTTTAGTGGTCATCCGTTGTTCTTTGCTATATTCAATTGTAAAGCATAATTAAGGTAATACCTAAGAAGTGAAACCAGTGATAAAGCCTAACACAAATAGGCAGTGAATTGTGAACGTGGCGTACAATGGGTCGCGCGCAAGGGGGCGCCGGCCATTACAGCTGCATCGTCTTCCGACGAGATTAGTGCCTGGGGCGCACGCGTCACGAAGAGCGTGTCCCCGCGAATTTGGTACCATCATTCTGGACAATGAACGTTAAGACGGTATAATTTTTAAAACTAGCTTTATTCCTAGGTTAGAACCATTTCTGAAGAACACTCATTAAATTCCAATGTTATTACTAATGACTCTTTGATTATGATACTCCCCTACTGTGTTCCTACCCATTGCTGACTGCGAGAACGCGCCTATAGCTCGGTACGGTCTTGATCCAGAAGTCCGACTCTAGACCGGCTGATCGATCCGAGGAATTTGCGGCGTAAGTATGGGTTATCGGTAAGCTCTGCAAGATACCTAGATTACGCCCGCCCTCTTTCCTTTTTTTCTCTATTTCAGTCCCACTCCGCCTGGCCAGCGAGCCCCACGGAGCCACTGCTCATAGCACGTTAACATAGCTGTCTCCCTCGCACTGGCGTTTCGAACCAGTGGTTACTCTTTTACCCATCTCTCTAATTTTTTCACCTTACAATTTATTTTCAACGTTACAATACATTTTCAACGTTACACAACGCTAGACCACACAATGCACAACAGACGGCTACCAAATTAGAGGAGCTTCAATTGGAATGTCTAAGACCGTACTCCCCGGACTTTGCTCCAACAGATTAAAAATTTTTTCGAAATTTGGATAACTTCTTGCTAGGGAAAAAATTCAACTCCGATGGGGCAGTCCAAAGCGCCTTCAAAGATTTTATTGATTCCCGTCCCGTGATTTTTTTCGTAAAGGGATCAATGAACTACCTATGAGATGGCAAAAGTACATAGATAGCAATGGTATTTACTTTGATTAAATAAATATATTATATTTAAAAAAAATCGACTGTCCCTCCCTTACAAAACGGCAATTTCATAGGTAAAGACCTATTATCTCAAAGTAAGTACAGTAATTCTAAAATTACTGTACCTATGGAAAAAAGTTCAACAGATATCGGAAGCCATTCGCGTTTTCTAAACATTTATATTACCGATTCAGCAAAATGTAATGAAACGTTAAAACAATAATCGCAATTCAATTTATAAATTATCATATTTACTAGTAGTAAAATGGAAAATAATTTCATTTCGCTGCAACGCTAGAGATTTCGAGAAATTCTTTATAAATAGGTAACAGAAAAATACAGAGGTATTATGAAACCCGTTTCATTCATTGCCTGTAACAATATTTTTACCGGGGTGCCCGAGTGCTTTATATTCCGCTTCAATAAACAGGAATTTGCGCTGCATATTTAAGAATTCTTGCAACCCTGCATCCGGATGGGAATATGAAATTGTCGCCGATAAATATTAAATGGTGGGATGATGCTATGCATTTGTTGGGAGGGGGATGAATAACAATTATCTCATTGTTTACTATCTGTATTAGGGAATTGAACTATAACCACCTCATAATATTAATAGTACCTTTGTATAACGTAGAAACAAATTGCATCTGCACCACCTGTATGCATGATATAGCAATAATTTGCAAGTATTTATGATTGATTCTCTCATGAATGTTAATGTAATGACTTCACGAAAGAACTGATATACCTACTTTATTAATATTGTATGTTTTTATTATAATTTAAGTTAACGTGTACCCTACCTATATAACATAAATGTGGGATAGAGGCAAGGAATAAAAGCATAAAACTAGAAAAAAATTAATTATTTGATTCACTAATCGTACACATACACGTTGGACGCTATTAGTCTTTCGAGTCCCCATAAAGGATTCTTTCAGAAGCCTCCATACGTCATACTCCATACTCACAAAATCTGACGTTTCGTTTCATCTCATTCGCACACATGCTTGCATACATCTTCTCTCTCATACCTTACAACTTATATGCCGTTCCCACATAAATTGATTTATTACCAACTTTAATTATTTCTTGTGTAAGTATAAATTTAACAAGACTTTTCAAAAACCAAAATATAACGTTTAAAAGAGAAGGTTCATTTTTGGTGGCCTCCTTGTCTCTACCATGAAGAGAGGCAAATACATAGATTGTATTAAAATATAATAGTTTAGCATAGTAAAATAAAAAACGTGAGAATAAAAATGTATTTCAACTTTTCGATACGTTTCCAAGCTGCCAACCTTCAGCCATAGAGAAGGCAGTTGGCGCGAAATGTATGACATTTTACTTCTTCTCCTTCGTCGTAACACTCTTGACAGAGTGGTCGTGGTCATCACGAAGTGACGGCTTTAGTGGTAGATGTAATGCGCCTCACGAGCATCCGCCACTTTTCCCTGCTGGCCGACAGCCTGGTGCACTCGTGCAATGAACCGCCAACAGCTGACTTAATTTGGTCGGTCCAACGCATGGGCGACCTTCCTCGCCCTCTGGTGCCCTCCACCTTGCCCTGCATGACGAGGCGGTCAATGGAGTCATTCTCACGACGGAAGACGTGTCCAAAAAATTTTAGTATGCGATTCTGTACCAGCGATGAAAGCCGTTGCTTAATTCCGAATTTTTGTAGAATAGAGACGTTGGTGAGGAATTCGGTCCATGAGAGTCCTATCATTCACCTCCAGCACCACATCTCCAGAGCATCGATCTTTTTCTTCTTGATTTGTCGCAAAGTCCACGTCTCCGCAGCATATAAAAATATGGGGAACAAGCGTTTTAACGAGCCGAGTCTTCGTAGCTTTTGTTATGTTCCTGTTCCTTCATATTTTCTTCAGCGTATCCATCTCAGTTCTTGCTATTGCCATACGTCGCTTTACTTCTTCCACACAGCCTCCATTGTTTGAGATTAAAGTACCAAGATAAATGTATGATTGAACGACGTCGCAGTTTGCAATCTGAGTGACTTCAGGTGAGTTGTCGTTGGCTCGATCTACAATCATCATCTTAGTTTTACTGCGGTTAATCTTTAATCCGAACTCTAGGCTCACGCGTTCCATTTTAAGAAGTAGCTCTTCCATATGACTAGCACTGGTTGCAAATAGGGTAGTATCATTGGCTTAGCGCAAATTTGACAACTTGTAGCCACCAATAGCAACACCGTCCATCCAGTCTTCATTCCTTACAGTCACTGTCAAAATAACGTGTTTTTCTTTTGAAAACCTAAAAAAATGCATTGTGCTGGTGTGGCACTAATAAAAGCTGTTACGCTGGACGACTGCGCTTCGTCAGCACGTATGCCGCGCGTCTCAACTTCGATAGAAACCAATTTCGACTATACTCGCCGCCTTCGTATACCTAACATCGGAACGAACGGACGTACCTATCTTACATTTCTGTACAATATTATTATGAAAACTACTTTATTATCTTCATATACACCAAAAAGGACTTCATTATTCCTGAACCTGCTTCGGGACAGCCGCCCTTCATAACTAAGCCATAAACAAAATAACAACAACAACAACATCAAAAAATATGAACCCGCCATTACCGACTCATGTTTAGTGTTGCTCATCGAGGAAAGATTAAATTATTTCACCACTGAAATTACGACGAATTCGTAGATTTCAACGAACAAATCTGGTCTAGTATATTTTTTCGTTCATTTCTCTACTTGTAGAAGGACCGGACCCACGCCCAATACAAATCTCAACCGTCTCCTTAAGGCAACATCCACTAATACAAAATACAATTAGGAAGTCACGTCTAGATACGTGTATAGTGTATGGTGACACGGGCAGAATAAAGATCTTTTCACACAAAAAATTAATGGAACAGTGATTCAAGAGTCCAGAGGAAAGTCTTGCCATTTCGTCGTCAGCTCTTCAGCGAGTGATTGATTCGTTTTTAACTAAAAGGTTATTTATCAAGTTGAACATCTCGAATTCTTGTTCGAGGAGGGTGATAAGTAGGGGATTACGATTACGCCCCGTTTCAGTTAAATTATGAGGATTCCGGGTACCTTTTATTTTAGGTTAGCGCATTTTAAGTAAAGTTTAGTTGTTTTAAGAACAAGATGAAGTAGGCCACTTTCTATGCTTGAGCGGCCTCGTCTCTGCTCCGTTCGGAATGATATTTTTAAAAATTATTTTTCAATAATTTTTTTTGCTAGAGATGGTCAGATTCTCAAAGTTCCTATGCTTAATTTGATCATGCTGATGATGCCAGCTAAAGTCGTATCACACTATTAATCACTATGAAATAAGTTATTTGTAACACTGGTAACTTACATAAAGTTGATAAATCTCTACTAATATTATAAATGCGAAAGTGTGTCTGCCTGTCTGTCTGTTACGCTATCCGGCCCATCTGTTCAACCGATTTTGATGAAATTTGGTACGGTGATAGTTTGTATCCTGGGGACATAGGCTACTTTTTATCCCGGAAAATTAAAAAGTTCCCGTGGGAATCAATACCCACGCGGACGAAGTCGATGGCATCATCTACTAATGATTATAGCTATACTCAGTAGTTAAGTTATTGCTTACCGATATAGGCATAATATAAGGATTAAAAACTTAAACTTATTCTACGATTTACTCGATACGAGCTACGACGTTTTTCAAAGTATGTTAGTTTTTAAGTAGGTTACGGCTTGGTGCATGTGTTCCTCAGTGCGGCTTTTGACCTGAAGGCATAGTGTACCGTCGCTATAAGGAAGTGAGAGAAAAATCCCTACCGTAGTATTAGTCTTCTTAAACGGTTGTATTCTTTATGTATTTCTTTGTTATATTGTATTTTGCTACTTATAGTATTGTAAGATTGTATTTTAATTTATATTGTTTAAATTTTTTAAGCATTATTGTATTTTATGTATTTTATAAAATGGGACTTGCCGCTATCTTTAAAAATAGATATGTATCGTATTTGTAATGATCCCCAATTCGCAGTATTATTTATTTCTAGCGAATAGCTTTGTAATATAACGTCAGGTGCTTTCAATTCCGACTTAGCGTTTAATTTGAAGTTATGCCGAAAAGGCCCACTTGCACAAGGACTCTTAAATCGATTTAATTAAATATTTCAATGCTGTTTTATACGCATATTGAAGTTGCCAAAAAGGGAAGAAGCATTACAAAATTGAACTAAATCAGTTTAAATGTCCTTGTGCAAGCGGAACTAAATTATTATTATAGACGTGTGTAGTTAAATTCAGTCCGGTACATAGAGCTATGTTTATTATTATGAGCTAACCTATTTTGATATTTAATTGCCTTTGATTGGTAGACTGTTAACGTAAATTAGAGAGAAGCTTTATTAAACAATAGGGATGATGACAACTCAATGAAATCAGCAACTCTTTTTATCAAACTTAAAAACGCACTAATAGTATGGAATTTGTATGAAATTCATAATAGTGACGTCATAAAATTTCAACGCACTTTTTTTCTTTAATCTTTATTTTAAAATGGCAAGCTTAAAACTAACCGAGAATGTGAATTTTGGGTCTTTTGGACGACCCTCTATTTAATAATCAGTTAGAAATAATAAATTTTTTATATAGGCATCATCCCTATTATTTTAGTGAAGTTCAAGGGTGTGTGTAGTATTCAATATGTCTCTGAGTACGTATAAAATAGTTAGTAAACAATAGCTTTTGCCGGCGATATCGTCTGCGATGATTCCGGTACGATAACATTAAAAAGAAATACGCGCCGAAATGAGAACCTCCTTAGAAGTCGGATAAAAATTCAATTTCAATAATTTCTTTCAAAATAAAAATTGAAAAGGGCTGAAGGTTGATTGAACTCATATTTTATTTGGAATTGGCACTCTGTTATATTTTGAATAGCAATTATAATAAATTAATAAATATTTATTTTTATTTTTAGGCAGTTTTACAAACCCCATAACCGTTTCAAGAATCTTTTTTTGTTTTAGTCTTGTTTAGAAAATTCTTAGCCTAAATTAACTTAAAAATAAAGCTACGAGGATTCGGTGTCATTTTGGAGTCAGAAAAGCCAACTCAGCTCGTAGTAAAACTTTCCTCACCTTATCCCATATCCATCTTAGACCGTATCAACAATAATACCAGGTGACTGATATGTATATTTGAGGAAATGAATTAAGTAACAGGAACAATTAACTTTTCAGACACATATATTTACTCTGCATTCAACGCGCGTGCGAACTATAGGTGGCAGAGTATATGGCCGCGTTCAGAAACCCAGCGTTACATATGAATTAAGGGGCTTTAAGCGTCCAGCTTATTTCACACAATTCTCAACTTGCAATTCCAAATGAACTGAATTTAATTTCAAATCGAAATCTATTTCCAGCAAGTATTAGTACTGGACCTTAATATATTTGGGCTAGGGCGTGCTTCACGGGGTTCTTTGATAAACTTTGTCTGAACAAGTTCACGGGAACTACATGATTCAATGAACAACTTGCTGATAGAGAAGCGCGTACTTTTAACTAGATGTCAGCAGTAAGTATAAGATTTTCACTCTCATCTCACTGATGTTAATAGAATTCAAGCTTAGAAACACTATAACGTTACTAGTTTAATGAAACGAAAGCTACTTGATTTGCAGTTTAAATTCACTGCCAATAATATTATTAACTACGTAAGATTTTCTTTTGGAGCAATGCATGTAGGTAAACTTGACCTTGTAATCAAATCTCTCACTCTCATATTAGTATGAATCCATTGCTGGCTTACTACTGGGCACGATGTCTCCTCTCGCAATGTGAATTAATTGGCCATAGTCCCACCATTCAAGTGCAGATTTGTAGTGTCACGTACCTTTTGAGTTACGCGCAACTCGGGAACTATTGAGAATATTATGGATAACTCACGCATTCAGTTTCATACTAAACCTACAGGGCTTGTTTTGCGGATAGTTCGGAACTCATGTTCATTGGACGTTCAGCTAAAAAATCAATACCACCCAAGCGTAAACGGATGCTGAACATTATTAGAACATAGTTTAAGGTCTCCACGATACAGGTTCCATAGTCTGAAGGGACTGGAGGTCAATACAAAACAGCCACATAATCTTTCTTGCAATAAAGATATATTTAATTTAAATTAATTTTATTTCAGTTCTTTTAGTAAAGATGAAAGGCGGAGAGATGGCCTGGAAAAATTGCTCGTGACAAAGAAGAGTTAAACTCTGACTCTCTGTCTAAACAGAGAGATAGAATAGACCTGTGTATGTATGTAATAATTATTATTTTAGTTAGTTTTCAACATTTTTAGCACTATCAAGAAGTTCCCAGTAACTCCGCGCGAAAAGAGCCGCGTCGTAAGCAAGATATCACTGTTTTGAATCCCAGTCACGAAATTTGCAGTCATATCTTTTTTTATATATATAACAGGGACAGAATACATAACAGGCATCTAACAACACCACACGGCTTATTAAATCTATTAAATGAAATCAGCTTACCTATAACATGAAGCACGGACTTGTAGTTTTTTGTGGGCGACACTTTGAAGTCAACCCGACACCGATACAGGGCCCTATCTGTCGGGACCACGTCGCGTATCCGCAGGGACGAGTGTGGAGTGGCGTGCCAGCGCGCGCGACCCGCGAGCGACGCGTCCGCCCAGTGTGCATCAGGCCCTTTCATTCGGCCGTCGTAGCTACAAAGAAAGTTCCATAATTCAATATTTTCTAATTTAATTAAAAAAAAGAAGAGCCCTGAAGGTCATCCATATGGGTAAGTTATTTAACACAAGTCACTATTTATATGCATCGAAAATTTGATAATAACTGTGAAATCTTTATGCCAAACTTTTAATAATTGTTAACATTATTTTAAGACTGTATGTATAAAATCTGTATGTTTTTGAAACATTGTCAATTGTGAACGGGACTATTTTTTTACAGAACAACTGTTACTACCCACAATTTGGCAAAATCAATTGTCTTATCTTATCTTGACATAAGCCATAATATGAGTTAAGGCTTTAAGGGTTGGTGGATGGAATAACGAGCTTTTCACTATATGTGGAAAATGAAAGGTTGACTTATAGAGCCCGTTTTGCTAATGTTTATGCTATTGAAGCTTTAGAACGCGCAACTTGACTGGGTATTCAAAGAGCAACATGAATGTTATTTTGCAGGGCCTGCCGCTCATATTATATATACAAATATTATAAATGCGAAAGTTTGGATGGATGGATGTTTGTAACTCAACCACGCATGAACTGCTGAACAGATGTGGATGAAATTTGGCAAAGAGATAGATTATAGCCTGGTAAAACATATAGGCTACTTTTTATCTCGGATAATTATGAGTTCTAGATGGACGAGGTCGCAGGCATCAGCTAGTATATAATATTTATTAAAACTCAACTTTAATATTTGAGAGGAGCGCAGCGTGAATATTTGAAGAACGCGCAAAATGAGCAGGCGTAATAAGCGCAATGTGAAAACATGTAGCAATTGCATTAAGAGCCATCTTACAATTGTCCGCTTCAATTTGTCTCAATCAAAACTTACTCACAAAAGATCAAAGGGAAATAGCAATCGCTATAAGGTGACTTATATATTTTCTTTGAGTAAAACCCAATACATCCGTAGATAAATTCGAATTGAGACGAAATCCCTGTTAGAAATCTCAACGGACAAAGCAACTCAAGTGATCTTTGAAAGCATTTTTCCCCGGTTAAAACAAACAATAGTTATTGTACAATATCCTAAACGAAATGGCATCTTAAATAAATCGAATCGAATACAATCGAAAAAAATATCCAAGGTAATGGAAGTATTGATTTTTGTGTACGACAACTTTTTCTGACAAAATTGTATTTATACTCGGTGTTTTCTTTAAATATTGCAGAACAAACTGATGCCCGCAACTTCGTCCGCGTGGATTTAGGTTTTTTGGTACCGCGGGAACTTTAATTTTCCAGGATAAAAACTAGCCTATGTGTTATTCCAAACTATAATTTAGATCAGTGCCATATTAATCATCTAGAAACGTTAATCCGTTCTGGCGTGATTGAGTAACAAACATTTATTCATCCATCGATCCATCCAAACTTTCGCATTTATAATGTAAGTATAGATATAGATAAGAAATCGGTTGGTTTAGGTACATATATGACATTGTTTCATATAGCAAAGAAAAGCCGTAGGTATCTAAAATAATGTATATTCCACCTACTACGTTTCGTACATAATAATTATCCGTAACCATTCATTTCCTTGAAAAGTTACGAGAAATTCGCATAAGGCTCCATACTTTGGAAATGAAAACGTTCTAACTCATAAATATTTCATAACCAAGACGGCTTACGGCCTTCTAACTCGGTCGAGTTTCTTTGTGAAACTTGTGAAAATGTAATGCTGTCACATAGATAAACTGACGGCAATGATGTAGGTTATACCTATGTTGAAGAAATTGTTAACTATTTACAGGTTGGAAAGGATAGGAGCGGCAGGAGATAACTATTTTTCACTAAATTATGAAGATTTTCCTAAAATATAAATTTTAAATATACACCAAAAAACCTGCCAAGTGTGAGTCAGACTCGCGCACAAAGGGTTCCTACTACCAAACAATATAAATTGATTTAGTAAATAACAAGATTAACGCCATAGCAACGGACGCAGTCGCGGGCATCATCTAGCATTTTCATATAAATAAAATCACCATAAAAATAATCTGTAGTTACAATCCTGGGTCATATTAAGTCATGAATGACCCCAATTTCGTTTAATAAGACTTCAACTTGGGCCGCAACTAGCGGTTATTTACTAAAGCATCATCAATCAAGATTGATTGAGCAGGAGTAATACCCAATATTATATAAATACGTCATAATCCGTCATTGCTACGTGATCCTTTCCTAGGAAATGTTCGGAAAGATAATACTAGTACAGTTTTGAGATAAATTTACCACCGCAGCTCGCAATACCAGTATTTAGCGCGCAAGTATAATCTTTTATTATTGGCATCGTAAGTACACAATTATGGATGCCTTATTAACTATTTGTAACAATAATAAAACCAACTAAAATTATTGATGCAACAGCGAGTTTTTTTGTTGGTTTGTTTTTCAATTACGTCACAACAGAGCTAAGGATCCGTGTGATTTGTTGCAAATGAGAACCCGGAGTGTTACACAGGTTACTTTTCATCCCGAAAAATCAAAGAGTTCGAGCCATGTGATATATAAAAAACCGGTCAAGTGCGAGTCAGACTCTCACACAAGGGTTTCCATACCACCAAACAATATGAATTATTTTCGTAAATAACAAGAAAAGTGTCATAACAACACGTAATCAGCTGTAAAATAACTGGCTTACATAATATGGCACTAAACTGGTAGCGCCTCACAAATAAATCGAGACCCTATGTGTAAGGCACCTTAACTAACGATTTTCTTTTTTTTTTCTATACCTGGGCTTGCTTCTTGCCAAATTGCATGAATCTAGGTCAAGCGGAATAAACTTGATACTTCCACGCGTTCCCGAGAAATAGGTGGTCGACAGACAGACAGCTGGACAGAGAAGTGATCCTATAAGGGTTCCATTTTTCCTCTTGAGGTACGGAACCCTAATAGCCTAATAATATGTAAGCGAAATTAACTAAGCTTCTCTTCAGGAAAGAGTTTGTACAGTATCACGTATTACTTGCGTATACATACGAGTAGTATTTTACAAAATTTTCTAACAAAACAGCCATGTTATTACTTGTTCTCTTCCTCGAGAACGTTTCTTTATTATTTCCTTTGCCAGAAACGTTTCGTATAAAATTATTTAAAAACATGCTCAGTTAAATAAATAAAAAGACAATAAACACCAAAAGTTTCAGTCCATCGTATAAGGAAAAATCTTATTTCTTTTTTTTGTTTCTTTACTTCAATTATTATTATTGTTTCGATGGAATTATTTTTCGTTATAGCGGTTGATACCAATTTAAACTAAGACTTTGCTTAAAAGATTAAGAAAATTGAGTACAGCTCTTAGTCGCTAATTTTGAATTATAGTATTGTTTAAAGTAAATAACATCATTAAATGTTATATTTTTTTTTAATTAGTAAAATTATGTCACATTAAAGTTACCTTAAACATTTTGAATTGCATGACACTGGCACTGATTGTGTAGTGCACAATCTATAAACTAAACCAAACTGCATTAAAAATATTGCTAACCCTTTCATAATACTCCCTGCGGAAAGGGACAGAACTAGATTTAAAACTGTCATTTTAATTTAGTTTACAGATTGTGCACTACAGAATCAGCCCCAATGTCATGCAAATAGAGATACGTGATACTGTACAAACTCTTTCCTGAATAGAATCTTAGTTAATTTCGCTTACATATTATTAGGCTATTAGGGTTCCGTGCACGATTGCCGCGTTAGGTTTGTACACACCTTGGAATCTTACGCACATTTTGTTTACGTCTACCATGCGTAAAGGTACAGAAAGGTTACATGCACTTCTATAACTTATAGGAATTTTGTATGGATTCGTTTGATTCGACACATTTAGGACTTACAAAGGTTCTTTGTACATCCAGAATCCCTCCAATAATGTCAAAAAAATGGTGAAAATATATTTTTGTAAGTCGGTATAGATAAATAATAAAAGCAGCCCCCATAAAAATAAAATAACACATTACATTTTTCTAAATTCCAAAAATGTTACCAGCTGATTTTCAAAATTCAAACGCTCACACGTGTCTCGATAAATTTTTCAACTCTTGGTACTGTTCCCACCTCAATCCTCCCAAAATCCTCGGAGCTATGGCCAAAAATACGTCTCAGGCGTTTTGTATCTAATAAACATTTTCAATGGTAAAAAATTCAACCAGATAGATGTGTAGGTGACAAAATATATGATTCATTGTCAACATTATCTCTATCATTATCATTATCTGCCCCGTGCCGAAAGCCGCACTGTTTGGGCGTCTGCCACGCATTATTTTTCATGTCTTTTCATATGTCCATATTTATGGTATAGTCATCGACTTAGTTGGTAAATCGATGGGTATAGTCGTCAAGTCCTTACTGGCGCACGGCAGAATTGTGTCTTGCAATTGCAGCGTGATATTGCCACGCAAGATGTTTGGACACACCTTAATGAAAATGGAACCAGTCTTTTTAAATGTCATAAATCTCATTAATACCACATTGATGTTATGAAATTTAAAAATATATTGTTATAAATATTTTTTGCACCATAATATTATATATATGGCATGACACAGGACGCTATATATTTTCTATTTCTATGGACACTAAAATCTACCGCTTCGATAAAGATGGCGGCTTCAAAAGAGATGCTTGGCTTGAGCGCCACTTTTAACGAAAATGGCGTTTGTATGTTACTATCCTCCTAAAAAAACTGAGTAACTCTCAGTCTCAAGTCGCGCAAAGAAGTTTTACTCAGTAAAGTTACCAAATTAATTTACGAGAAATACTAGATAAGAGTTTTAGGAGGTTTTCTGAATTGAATCGACTGCGAAATTAAACTTGGTCAACTTCTAAAGAAATCGGACCTAGCACAGATAGGTTTTAAAAATTTATGCGATGGAAAGTTATCAAATGTCGAAAATAGTATTGTAGTAATATTGTAATATATAATATTTTCATTTACTTTATACAGTCTAACAATAGACTATCAACTCCTTTTATATTAATTAGTAATAATGCAGCCTGAGGTTGAGCACACCTGCTTAGAACATGCCTATTTATACGTCATTTGGAGGCACCATTATTGTGAGTACCATGACCGAAATCAAAGGGCGTTCCAAAATAAAGCAGGGTGTAATAAAAATGAGGAAGAACATTACTGTTCGTTCGTTCAGTGCATTTATTTTTCTATTTCTCAAGTTATTAGTATCACAACCAATTCTACCCGTATTTTGTCTTATTACCCCATCAGCCCAGATTCATGGCTCAATCACAATTCACAGTGTGTGTGAATATTTTATAAATCGCTCAAGCGCGCATTTGATATTCATAAGCGTTCCCGAGTGTATCCCGAATTAGTTTCCGCGCGATCCGGCAATATAATACGCTACAGTATAATGTACTAGGTCTAATCTGCGACTTTGTATCTAAAGCTAATGAAATTACCTGCTCTATGGTATAAGCTATCTTATGTTATACCTTGAGACCCTCTTAGACCTAATCTTATTCATGAGGCGGCTCAACTAATGGGAAGTTTTGACTGTCTCGTCGGTCTAGTGGTTAACACTTAGCATGTTCGACTGCGGCCGGCGAGGTCTCGGGTTCGAGTCCCGGGTCGGGTTATAAATTAATTATTGGGTTTTTCTGACTAAAACTCCTCAGTACTTGCCCGGAGTTAGGAAGTTGGCGGTGTTTTACCCCCGTGCCTCGGAGAGCACGTTAAGCCGTCGGTCCCGGCTATGATCACTAACATGATAATAGTCGTTAAAGTTCGTTAAGACTCGCATTGGAGCAGCGTAGTGAGTCTAAGCTCTAATTCCCTCTCTCCTATGAGAGTGGAGGCCTATGACCAGCAGTGGGACGTTAATGAGATGTGGTGGTAGTGGTGGATTGGTGATAAGTTCCTGGGTTAAATTTTTGGGTCTAGCATAATACACAAAACAAACAAACATATTAACATACGAGTAGAATGATGAAACTAAACCTATACCTTCTGTAGTGGGGTAAAAATGTCAACTAGAGTTGTTTTAAAAATGTACGCACAAACACAAACCAACAACCCTTAAAAGATAGTTACTGAGGTTACTATTATGTAACCGAGGGAATAATGTGCACACAAGTTGTTTCTTCAGCTAAATCGTTCTTTACAATGCGGAGAGCATGACGGCTATTAATATTTCAAAGTCACTTTTGTGATATAAGTGGGTGATACATTTTTGATGTGCCGACAGGGACCCATCGCCGGGCACGGTTAGAGGGTCGTGTATATTCAAAAAAGTAAACGATGCTTATTTCTGGGTTCAATTATTTTAAACGACCTCTAGTCGGTTTTTTTTTACTTGTTTTGTTTTGATATCTTTGTTCTTTATGTAAGAGGAGGCATAAAATGCACTGCTAGTATACCTCCTTCTCACACGATATGGACTATCGGTTATTAACTTTGTTGTGTAGGCTTGCGTCCTGCGCCTGACCTCTCACCGGTCGTGTTGGATTTTCCGTCCCATCGGGTTATGAGAGAAAAGGAACAGAGAGATAGGCCGCCGTGGCCGAAATTCGGTAGGGAGGACATTACGGTATTATTATTATTATAAGCATAACCTAAGACTGTTAAAGAAGGAAATCGCTAAATCTAGCATTAGACGTCTAAAACTAGTACTGCTTGTCTGCTAAGCCGTTATAAACGAAAGGTGCAGAGTAACATCCTTGTGTTGGGCATAAGCTGACTATCAGTCTGGAAAGTCAATGAGTTATACTTACCACAGAGTTTTTAAGAAACCTATATATTGGCTCTGATAGTTCCTTAGTTAAGATGATTTGTGAGATGGTGATAATAAAAAAACCCGCCTGAACGGAACCCCCGTAGCTTTAGTTTAGGGCTTTATTAATAATAACTAGCTATAAAAGTATGCTTATATTCATACAAAGCTTATTAAAAGGGTACTGGACTCTGTACTTGAGATCATTATATAGAGGTCGTAAGCTTCCCAGAGGACGCGTCTGAGTATTTTATTAGGAATTAGGTAAAATTTAAGCTCACTTGATATTTATAATTCGTTTCTATTTAACGTATTAAAGTCTACAAGAAAACACGCAATACTAGGAGGGTAAATTATTGCTAAATTTCACAAATTTGATAAATAAGTACGAGTAAACAGTATATTGTGTTAAGTATACCACAGGATAATATAATATAATACATAATTCTTCACCTACTTAATACCTGTTTTCAGAAGCACTAAAGTTTTGTAAAATGTACCGACATTTTGTAAAATCGTGAATTTGACAAATAAACTATTTGGTGTAATAATACACTTGTAAACGATACTTTAACATTCAGCATATTTGTAAAGTAAAACATTTGCGAATTGAATATTTGTTGTAAGATCTTTTGTAAAATGATATTTTTGCGGAATACGTTGTTTGTCACCTGAATAGTTTTAGAAACTTTTTTTGTGAAATTATCATATTTTGTTAAACGTTTTTGGTGAAACATTAGTAAACCGTAACATTTTGATTATTGAAAAGAAGAACATCTACTGAGTTTCTTGCCGACTTTTCCTAGTAGAATCTGTTTTCCGAACCGGGGGTGGAGTCAAAACAAGACGTCTTATAAGAGATACCTGTATAATAAGAGTAATAAGAAAGGTCTATATTATTATTTTCGACAACAACTCTGTTATTATAACTCTCGTGATATAAATTTATACACTTTAAATAAAACCACGTTTTCTTAATTAAAGCAAAGATAACCTTAGGTACTTGATATTTTATTCCTGTCCACCTTTTTGCGTTCTACAAACACAGTCCTTGACGTAAAACCACAAAGTAGGATTTGGCTTAGCAGAGATTAATGTCGGTTTTGGTTTACGGGAACGAGATTACTCAACTAAGTAGGCCAATCGTCAAATTTGTAGCCGTCCTTAAGGCGGTCTTTATTAAAACTTCCCTAGGTGTGCTGTTGCCTTGGTAAATGGAAATTGTTCGTTTTATACAATCACGTTCCAGTCCCAATTTTTTCAGCTTATTTATTATGCTTTTATTTCTTTTAGTTTTTTGCTTAAATGATTTTCATTTGGCTTTAGTTAATCTAAAAACCACAACAAAAGATAATAATGCTGCTTTCATGAAGCTGTTTCAAGTTAAAATAACAATAGTCGTTCCAAAATTTTTATTATAATATAATGTAAGTTCTGATATACTTCAACCACTAAAATTTTAAATTATTTAATCTTCTAAATACTACGTCCATTATAAGATTATTGAGAGTTGATAACTTTCTGTCACATTATTTTTACATCTCTTATCCGATTGAGATAAAACATTATACAATAATTGTTGTTCCTACCAACTTATTGTAGCCCTTGATGTATATTTGATTAATGATTATTTCCTTATATTATATATCGATCGGTATAAAATACGAATTAATACGAGTTAATTAGCGAAACAAGCCTTTTTAATATTTTTTTTTGCAGTAAACTTTTAACCCGTCCACGACGACACAAAGTTACCCATATCACTGACAAATTTTAACGTTTAGTACAACGATAAGCGTGTACATAACGTACCTAGCCTTATCGTTTTCATAGCACAGTAGGTTACAAAATGTCACGATATCTGGTGAGGGTAAAGGCTACACGTGCGTGCTACACGGAATCCTCGCGTACGTACCTGAAAGCCTGAAGGGCGTTGACAAATTGTTCTTCTTTGAATACTTCCGGCGTTTCACCACGGTCTGCTTATTATTTCACGCTATACTAGCTCATAGGAAAATTTACTGGGAAAATTTTGACTTGAGTATTATTACTCGTACAAAATTTTTGAAAAATTGAGGAAGTGATCCAATTTTATTTTGTTTCTTGTCTCAAAAAAAATGCTCCTACGAAATAAATTTTTGATGTGCTCCGATAAATTCAAGCAAGTTTTCTTTGAGCTTTCGCAAGATTCTTATTTTTTGTATTATTTTGAAAGCCGGTTTGGACAACTGAATAAATGAGTAAATATTTTTTATAGAACAGCCCACGCCTTCGGGATGTAGAGAAACATAAAACTAAATTGATACCATTTAAAACCTTAACTGAAAAATATAAGTAAATCGAAGGAGAAATTACTAAATTTTATTACACTAAATTGTATTACATTTAGAATTTAAATTGTATTACACTAGCGGATGCTCGCGACTTCATTCGCATGGCATAAGGTTTTTTGAATTTCTACAGGCATTTCCATAAATTTCCGAGATAAATCACTCTGCAGGTCCTCAACTATACCCATCCAAGAAATCACGTTGATCCGTTGCTCTGTTGCGGCATGATTGAAGGACAAACTCTCTATTTAACGTCCTTGGGGATATAATTTTCAAAAACTGTGCCACACGTATTTCTTTATTTTTTACCGAAAGTTTCGTTGATATAACTTGAGAATATCTTGAGAAAATAAGGACTTTCATACAAACTTTCATCCCCTATTTCACCCGCTCGGGGGCAGAATTTACAAAAACTGTGAAAATCTTATATCTTCATTTTTAACGGTAGCTCGTACACCAAGTTTCATCGATATAACTTGAGAAATGATGGACTTTCATACAAATTTCACCCCCTATTTCACCCCCTTGGGGGAAGAATTTTTAAAAATCCTTCCTTAGTGAGCACATAAGTCATAAGAAGAACCAACTTTTAAAATTGCATGTTTCTAACCCCAGCGGCTTAGGCTGTGCGTTGATCCCTTAACGATTACTGTCAAGCTGTAACTCAAAATTATCCTACAGAACATAATGTAGTTGCTAGAAATGGTATCCACATACCTGTATATAGGTACGTCGTTTTTATACCACACGACAAGTAGCAACGCGTCCGGTGGCTGCGGGGACCTGGTGTCGCAGGGTAAAGTCGCATCACCGCCCGCCACCGCCGACAAATTGACCGCGTCGAGTGACTCCGCCCAAACACTCGGACCCGGTCGTAGACCTGTTGATGAAACATTAATCGGTTGTAATGCTTACTTGCGTTATGCGAAGAGCAATATATTGTTGAATGACCTATTGCCAAGACACGAGTTGCCCAACTTTTGAAGTGAAACATCTTTGAGATTTGTTGAGAGAATCGGTGTGATTTGATAATTCAACAACTTATATTATAGAATCATCCTTTGGTTAGTTCCCATGATGTCAGTCGTAGACAATTTTTTGTTGCAAGATAGGCTCGCGCTTGACGACAATCATGCTAAGTGCAAAGCAATGATGAGGTCTAGGTTGAAACGCGCTCGCCTAGAAGATGCCTATTCACTCTTGCCTTCAAGGTACTTAAGTTAATACGTGGCTGAAAATACGTGCGCTGGGAGGGTGATTTATTATAAGGTACAGGTAAACCCAATACAATAAGTAAATGTAAAAATAAAAATAAACAATGTCAAGTAAAAAAAACTACTATAATTGAATCTTTGACGGCAGGCATCTACGAACTTATTAAACTGCTGGAATTATTCGCTTGACAAACGATTACGACTTCGATTTCCTTACACATTCGACATAAATTAGTTGGACAGTATTATTTGGCTGTACATTTTTTGTATAAAATGTTTGTGTTACATCTGTAATAAACCCAAGTTCGCAATAAATATATATGAATTTAAAAATTAAACAGTTTTTCGAAATGAAAAAATTGAATCCGAAAAATAAGTAAATAATTGCAAAGTGCTCTAGTTTAAGAGTTTTACCATCATTTTGTGATGAAAGTGAATCTATATCGCTAAAACAACTTTTTATACAACACTATCAAAAAAATTTAAATCAAAAATATTAAACGAACACGTTGTTTGCGTTTGCTTTTTTTTGCAACCCAAGTTTTTGGCTGAGTAAATAATATCCATCAAATTGAAATGCGTATGCAAATGAATATAACGTTCCTCGTGTATTGGTGTTTATAAAATTTTATTGGCGTTTTGATCGCATGGAGTTCGTTTTCCAAATAAATGGAAACATAGGAGAGACCTAGTGTTTACACATTTCAGTGATTTTTTTCTTTAAATGTTCTTCTTTAGATACGAACATAATACCAAAGACCTTACACTTGTTAATAAGTGTAAGGTCTTTGCATAATACACCTATTTAATGACATAGAATACACTACTTGGCTAAAATAGTAAAATTGGTTTGAAAGGTGTCAATTTTAGCACGTCTAATAATAGTCTACGTACTTGCCTTAATTTCACCTTCTTTTATTCTGTATTGAACTTGAAATTTGAATCTAAAACTTGATATTTTGATTTGATTTTGACTAAAAAGAATTTTCTGAAATTCCTCCTTAGCAAACTAGAACTGGTAAGTTAGTCTTATTAAGGTCTTCCTTTAAAACGGAAAAAAACATTATATTAATAAAATTATTCGTGTTGCAAATAACGTATTTTCGTAGCAAAACGAAAACAACCGCTAATCTTGTACTTCACCACAAAAGTGGCGTAAAAAGAGGCCACAATAAATTCCCCGCATAAAGACAACAAGATAATACTGTAGTATTAGACCTGACCGTAAATTAAAGCAAAGTAACAGAGCTTATGCGATTCCTTACAATTTAACGTTCCCGACCACGCTTGCAAAGGTAGATAGGTTTAGAGGCTTGCAAAATTTTCAAATGAAACCAATTACTACGGCACCAAAAGGGACTTTTCAAAAAACGCACATATTTTTGGCATAACGATGCCAATTTAGAAAGAAAAGTAATAGTATAAATGTTTATTTTCTCAAAGCGAAACACAAGCAAAAAGAAAAATAAGCTGAATTTTCCTGTCAGTTTCTATATACTTAAGATAACGAATATATTTTAATAATTCAGTATTCTTATCAGACTCTTAGTGGATATTTATCGTGAATGTGATTACGTAGAAGAGATGAACTTAGTATAATTTGGTTTATAATCATGTATTTTTTGGAGGAGGAGGAGGTTTTCATTTCGGCACGTATTTTTTTTTATGTATGTCGGTGCATATCTCCGTGGTTTCTGAACCGATTTGTTTTTTTTTGTCGCTAGAGGAAGCTCTCGAGGTGGTCCCGTACAAAATTCTGACTCCAAATCCTCAACCCTGACACTATATAGTTAAAAATAAAAATTATTTCCGAAAAACCGAGAATTAATTTAATATATAATATATATATATATATATATATATATATATATATATATAATAAACTTAATATAGTGTGTAGAAATGAAAATTATTTTTTACTTCACAGTGGCTTTGGAAGTCGGTTTTTTGGAAAGAATTTTTATTTTGCATAATTTTTTTCATATCTTAAATCCTTTCAAAAGTTAGTATTTCAATTAATCGATTTTTATTCCTAGGTGGCTTCAGATTTCCGTGGTGAACGCTACTTTGAAGACCACTTATCGATTACTTACATTATTATTCTAAACCGTTATTCAAGAACTGATACCAGGTTTTGCTATGAAAGCTGAAAAGGTCTACTATACCTACGAGTTGTACCTTTAACTCGACAAAAGAATAACAATTTCGTGCTAGATTTATTTCTTAGATACGCGACGTACAGCTCGGCGTAGAGCGTGAGCCATAATGGTTTGCGACAGGATTGCCCGAATTAGCATTAACCGATTATTACGCCAAGCGTCCAAGGAACCGCTCTGGTTACCCGATTCCCGTGCAAAATCGCTCGAGAAATTTGAATCGTTCGTTTGCAGTGAATACCAAGCGTGATCGTGACAAATGGCCCGATTAACAGCCCCGAGTCCCCAACGAAGGAGATAGCGCGAATAACGAGCCAATATATCAAAGGATTTTTCAACACCCTGACGAGACTGAGCAATTTTGTATATATTAATGAACGTAAGTTCAAGAATCGTATTGACTTTTATCTTACTTAGAACCGCTTTTGTTTCGTCCTCTTCTACTACAAATCCTTTCGGTTAACGTGAATACTACACCTAATGTGATAATAATATCTGTGAAACATCTATCTCTATTTGTGTGCTCTTCACGTGGTAAAGTTAACAAGAAAATGATGAATTCAAGGCTATTATCATAATTAGCAAACGAAAAGAAAGAATAGTAGTTGTAAATGATTTTCTTGGTTTTGTCTTGGACAAATTGTTTTAATTTCAGGTGTTTTTTTGTTTCAATTACTTTTTCATACAATTCTTTTTAACAATTCAGCTTTTTTACTCTTACAAAATTTGCTGGAATAATATCATGACAAAGGCCTGCCTAATAACTGATATTAATTGTTAAGTTTTTTTATTATCATACCACATTTTTTATAATACCAGCTCGAATATTCAACCCGCACCGCGAGTCCAGTACATCGGGTTTTACATTCAATGATCCCGATGCAATCCGATAACCAACAAAGTGACGTGAATAATATTTATTCGTGAATCGCTTTAATATTTAAAAAATAAACGGCTCTTTTTAATATTTTTTTTTTCAATAAGAATTTCTCATAATATTATTGTTGCATTATTATGTTGTTGAGGTTGCGGTTTGGTCACCAACTCACCACCACCACCACTACAGCCCATTCACATTCCACTGCTGGGCACAGGCCTCCACTCTCATTAACCGGTAACGCGGTTCGGTCACAATAGCATAATATTATTTTCTCTCATTTCAGTATCGCCAAAATAATTCACCAAATTCATACAAATATGGCATACATAAAACCTGGGAAGAGGCCGACGGAAAATTTATTGTTTTTATTTTCCCGACCAGGGGCTGTTTAATACATTTATATGGTACACAATCAATCAGTTCCCGCACACCCATTGCCATCAATCGCAATCTTAAAACAATTGTCTATCTATTCGCATCCCGCGTCACGTCCCAGGAACAGTTGCTCTGAATGTTTGCTCGTAAAACTTCCTCGCACGCTACACTAACGCTTCGGAAATTCTCTCCGAATATATGTTTTATAGAACCGGTCTCGGAAAATGAAATTAAAACTTATCGTTCTTCCGAGGCACTAAAGTGTTGCGACAAAGGATGTGCGAAATTACTTAATGTTATAAGAATTGCAGCTTTGCTTTGTGACAACGAAAACTACGTGATAATTGGCGTAGTTGATTTATTTATTTAGCCAAGGACTCCACTCAAGGACCAATCCGCACTTGGACTAGAATCGTCACAATAAACTTAATGCAAACCAATTATATAATTTGTCCAACCATTTATTTTACTTTTGACATAAGCACGCCTATGAAGTGTCATAATTATTGAAAGGCAACCATCGACAAAAAAATGCAATACTCTATAGACACATTGTTTTTTTACAATAGTGTAGCGACGTGCCCTTTTATTTGATATTTTGTAACTCGTCTAGTAATTACAAGTACGATTTTCCTTTTCAAAAAAGTCACGGAGCTTCAAGACTAGCTTTCTTGATAGTCCTTTAAGCACCATATATCTTTGGCGATGGATAGTTTCTATGACCTGACGGATTCATGTACATTTACTATAGTGTTGCATATGAATGATTTATTTTTATTTTAATACATACTTAAATATACTTAGTAATTCAAACACTTGGGGTATATTTATAAAACAATAAAAAAATGTTGAGCAAAGATAAATATGAGTGTCGATTGTTATCAAAAATCAAATCAGTAACGCATTAGAACATCATTGAAATGAGCTGCCAAAAGCAAAATAAATGGTTGTACCTTAGATTCTGTAGAACTGCTTTGCTGCTCAAATACAATTAAATAACAAATCAGCAACAAATAAACTTATAACTACCTGTCGAGGTAAAAACCATAAAAAATTTGTCACAGATCCCAATATCAAACATAACAATAAAAATCTCACAAGTCATGACTCGGCATTACGTGCCTTATATTGACCTTCAACATACTGAAACTGTTTGGAAAGTACGATACCAATCGGAAGATCGTGTTTTTTCTTCCCCCCTTTTCATACGTGACGGGGGCTCAGGGTAAATTTGCGAAGAGCACGTAACGCTTGAATTGTCCGGGATCGATGACATAGGGGTATTTTAAATAGCTTTATTGCGCGAGTGACGCGTTTGACATTTTCTTGTAACATTGATATTTCTTGTGTGTTGAAAGGACTATGATTCTGCAGGGAAATTGAAAAGGAAATCGTATAATAAAATCTTATATTATATCGAGTTCGAATAAACCTTTACAAATAGGCTTCGTAGAGCCTTGTTCAAACGATGTATAATATAAGTATCCTGTTCGAAGTGACAAAAAACTCTTAATGTCAAAAATGAATTGTACACATTATGACAAAGCCAAAAGATTTTTTTAAATTAAAGTCTAGAATATTAAAAACCTACACTTGAAAAGATCTTCAAACCGAACAGATTTTCTTGAATCATAACTAAAAAAAATTTTGATCAAGTCACCTTTGAAAAAGAAAAACTATAATATCTGAACCATTTGGGAGCTTTGATGCTACAGACAGATACACATTTAAACACGTTAAACTTAACTTAACCCTGTTTACGTCGTGGATTAAAAAGTGACAATGAATATATTTTATCAATTCACGGTTGAGAGCATGACAAATTGTCGCTACATACAGTTTACAAACGTGTACACAAAGGACTCAAGTAACTGAGGAGATAATTGGGTATTTGAAAACAAGTAAAATCAGTAACTATTTTTCAATTGTCAAAACGCGCGCTTGTGAATTTGTATGAAATACTGAATTGTGACGTCATCAAAATTCGAAGCACTCTTTTATTATAATCGATAATTTAAAATTGTTATTCAAAATAAAACTAACAGCTTTTGGGAGACCCTCTATTTCACTAATCATTAAAAGTAATTTATTTGGCTACTTGTTAAATACTCAATTAACAAAAGGTATTATTACAGATATTGTGTGTAAATTTCAGTAGCAACAATAGGACTCGGGAGTGTAATATCATAGAATACAAAAGAAATTGCAAAAATATATGACGCGCGACGTTGGGGCGTTTTTATTGCAACAGAAACTATTCGGGTGTACAACTAAGCTAAGCCTAAGTCGCTAGATCTTGTCTCAAGATTTACCGACGACCCATTTGGAAACAGACTTTTCTTTTTCGGTATTGTTGACTCTATTTGTTCTTGTGACTTTTATGAGGAACTAACTGATGCTCGCGACTTCGTTCGCATGGAATAAATTTTTCGGTATAAAACGTAGCCTGTGTAATTCTCCAAGTGCTTAACTATACCTGTGAAAAAAAAACAACGACCGTGGCTCTGTTGCAGCGTGATTGAAGGACAAACACACTTTCGCATTTATAATATTAGTATGTTTTAAGGAGATAATTGAGTATCGCAAAATGATTGAGATGTTTCTAATACAGTAATTTTATTGAACTCATCTCGTCTGGATTCTGACTTTTTCAAAGTGCCAACAATTAATCCAAAATCACTAAGTAGGTGCACTAAACTTTTCTGGTTGAGCTAGAAAAATCAATATCTGCCAAGAAATAAATTAAGTTACTCAAATGAAGTTTAAGTATTAGTAATAGGTCAATAAAAAATTACATGTATGGAAAAATTTCATCACACGTGGAGATTTATATTAATAGCAATTAAATGATAACAATAATAAAACACGACAGGAGAATAACAAAAAATAAAGGGAAAATGACAAAAACACGACGAGGACTCAATTTTATTACAAGAGAAACTATAAAAGTCTAAGCTATACCTAAAGTTAGTAGATGTTGTAGGAAGATTTACGGCGAACGTACTTGCGAGCTGATGTTTATCTACTTCTCGGGATTGTACGGGTTTTTGTTGTGACCTTTATTTACTTTAATTGCCTTTGACCTAAACAATTACCTCAGGTCTTATTCTTACAAAACTTTGATCAATTAAGTGAGTTGTGCGATGATTGGCGTATTAGATAATTTCGAAATTGGATAGACAAAAAAGAATATATTTTTTATGACAGCTTAGTTAATGTTAACCAAAGATACTGTTAGTTACTTCAACCTGTCGTGCAACTGGACCTTTGCATGTTCAATATTATTTATTATTTTATTTTATTTATTAAACACACTTATAATTTACCTATTTGACATAAACACGAGAACGTATGTACATTAAAACTATTTCTAATATGTAAATCAATTAAAAGTGTACATAGCATTCAAAGGTTAATATTATGTAAATTTAGGATAGATAGGGTGCAGATGTCGTTATCTGAATTATTTTCTCCCCGTACTGAATCATCCGTGAGGCTATTTAATTCTTTTGAATCAAAATTCAAATCTCACTATCCAAAAATTTCAAAAAATTTACTTATCTGTTACAACATAGATTAACATTAGAAAAAGCTCCAGCTATTATTGAAATAGACAGTAGCTAGTCATCGAATGAAACTTATGCTCTTATTCCAGGTAAAAGGCAATACTTAACTTAGGTACGGTAAAGCACATATGGACAAACAATATTTGATTTAACCGATTTTGATTCTTATTTCTGCTTACTCATGGGCTATTTTACCCCGGGCTCCTTTCACATATTACGTTTATCGTTTGTCTTTATAGCCATTCGCTTAGCTCTCCGGACGGAATAAAAAATAAGCATCTATTCTCTTTAAACGGCTTGTGGGTTCGTACGTAGCAAGTTTAAATTAAATTTTAACCTCAGTACTAACGATTCGCTAATATTTACAGTGCAAATAGATACTGAAATTAAATTTGCTGATTTAGGTACAATAGATTTGATTAAACAGTAAATGTTAGTTGGTTATATTTTGTAATTGGAAGTAATTTGCTAGTCACACTCGTTTGATGTATAATATACTTACTTCGCATAATTTTATAACAATATTACTAAATGATGCCCGTGACTGTTTCTGTGTCTGTTTTATTATCCATTACAAGTTAGCATGCATACAAGAGATGATGCAGTCTAAAATGGTAGCGCGCTAACCTATGAGGGGCATGGTAGTTATATTAAACCCATACCCCTATTCGGTTTTTACATGACATCGTACGGAAAGCTAAATCGTTTTGCGGCACATCTTTGCTGGCAGGGTGGTAACTAGTCACGGCCGAAGCCATTCACCAGGCCAGACCGGGGAAAATTCAGAAATTATAGGTTCAGTCGTTTCGGTGTGAAGGAGTAACAAATATCCAAACATAAAAACGTTGTACGTTTCCCATGGTGGTAGGCACTTTAGCCCACATAAGCGTAGCTAAAGTAAATTAGCTAGTAACTCAATATTATCAGTGCTAGGAATAACTTATGTCTACCTGTATGTTACATAATAAATTA
Organism: Erebia palarica; assembly: GCA_964035005.1. Classification (NCBI taxonomy): domain Eukaryota; kingdom Metazoa; phylum Arthropoda; class Insecta; order Lepidoptera; family Nymphalidae; genus Erebia; species Erebia palarica. The sequence goes on from OZ035989.1 coordinate 20,869,489, forward strand.
TGTCCAGGAAAATAATCGGATTCCATGGCATTTTAAAACCTAAATCTACGCAGATGAAGTTGCTTCTTTATAAAAACCACCGTGACTGGTATTTACGGCCTGAACATACATATCACCATATCGGTTCCGAATAGTAAGCAGACCTCGTTAATACACACGTTGGGATAAAAAATCTGCAGTACTTAGTGACTTCAACCGCAACACAGTAGAAAAATCCGACTCACCTACACTCGACGCAACCTCCCTAAGCAAAAGAGGCTCTTGTTATACTCGGCCTCTATGTAGGTCGCCGTGTCAAGATTCATCAGGACAAATAACAATATCAAGATTGTGTTTGATACTTTGTCTCTTAATATTGGATGGATTCTATCTCAGAACACAGTCTATATCGGATTACATTGTTTGGTGTGGTTTAGAATTTCACAAAAAGTTCCTCAGCGAATATTTTAAGCTTCATCCGAGTGGAATTCATATAAAGTTCACTTTTTCAGTTATTCAGTGTGTTAACATTGTAACATTTTTTTTAAAAGTACATTTAAAATGAACTAAAGAGGTTATAGTGGAGCTACCTAAGACAAGGCGTCTTAGGTAGCTCCACTATAACTGCACGAAGCACGGGTGCGTAGTTTAGCACAGCCTTCCGCAATGACTACTTCACTATGTAGAAACGAACTCAGTGTGAGTAAAATTTTCTACAGGACAGGACAAAATGGGAAAACCACCAATTCGTGTCACAGGAACAGATGAAACTTGATAATAGAACACTCGGTCGATGACCTTTGAACGTCTGAGTCTGGTTGGGATGAGTCAGTTTGACGGACCATGAACTTATTTATACTTATTGGGCACACTTCCTTCATCCCCTGCCGAAGCCTTTCTTGGACGTCAATGTGTGGCTAGATTATTTTTCCAAATATGAGAATTAGTAATTTTAAATTTATAATTGTACAGTTTTTTTATGTCTAGATACATAAAATATATTTAAAAAAATAAATTCCAAGGGTTGCCTGGGAGTGATCGGATTAGGTGATTAGACCAGCCTTTGCATACTGTATAGTCCTATTCGTAGTTTTAATGTCTTCTTTATTTCCGTGTACTTGTGTGCAATAAATATTTAAATAAATAAATACACTAGCTATTAAATTTTCTTGTTTTCCAAAATTAGCTTGAATCCCCAGGTTACTCGTACCATTTTAAAATATTTACCAAGCTGTTCACTTGTGTCAGATACACTTTTGCATTTATGACGTCACGGACATCACCCGGACACGTAAAGGAAATGCGGATGACGTCATAAGCATGACCCGAATTTGAGAAATGTACGACTGCTGCATGCATAATTGGCATCATTCGAATTTTCAATTCAAAAAGATACGTTGCGAACGGCACACGTTTCGCTTCCGGCTTGTTTTGCTAGGTGTGAGCTGTGGGTATGAGAATAATTATTTCCCTACATTATGCTAGAACTATTATATATATAGTTTATGAGGGAACTATCAACATCAACGACCAATCGATAGCCCATTGCTGAGACGCACGACTCTCCTTTCAGAATGAAAAGGGTTTAGGCCATAACCCACATAGCACCCTTCAAAACATTATGAAGAACTCTCAGGTATGCAGGTTTCCTCACGATGTTTTCCTTCAAAGATAAACAAGTGATTTATAATTTTTCAAAAACCTTAAAAGAAGAAGTTATGGAGGTTTTGCCCAGGCATAGAAACCTGAACACCCGAATTAGGTCGTGAAAACTTCCGCATTTCAAATATTAAGTATGGATTCATTAATTGCAAATATCTATACTTACTAATATCATAAATGCGATAATGTCTGTCTACTACGCTTTCAAGGCCCATTTTTCCAACCCATTTCGATGAAATTTGGTACAGGGATAGGTTGTATCCCGGGGAAGGACACAGTTATCCTAAAAAAAGAGTTCCCGCGAGAATCAAAAATCCTTAAACCACGCGGACGATGTCGCGGGCATCATCTAGTTGTATAATATTCTGAACCACTGCGCCACACAATTCATAAATATTCTTCTCTAATATAATTCAAAACACGTGTAAGTTCACGTATTTAATATGGTAAATACGTGTGGGGTTAATATTGTCATTTATTTTCATCCAGAAAAAGTTGATACGTAAAATGGGTCGTGTTTTTTTTCTGAGAACACATAAAGGATTTAAACTACAATACGAATGAAACTAAGCGGCTTACTTGTGTCGCATCCCGTTAGTAAAAAGGTGTATAACCCGAAAACCCGACGGGCACTGAATTGTCACTTTTTATCTTGGGACAGTGCTGCAATCACGCGGCTCAGTGAACGGGGTAATTAATGAAATCTATTAACTTTCCTCTGCTCCTTAGGGACGAGAATCGCTTGCATGTTTTTTGCCCTGTCATCTATCCGTTTTCGAACTGGTCGGTGCTATTTCACTGTGATTGCTCGCTGAGAGCATTAGAGTTGGCTCACACTTGTAGCGCGACGCGGCGTCTAGTTTTATGCGCTATAGATCGTTACATGCTTACACATTGTAACTAATAAAACCAACACAGGTAACAACATTGTAACTAATACAACGAAGCAAACAAGTTTGTTAAACGAATAATAAATATTCTTTGAATTCAACTCTATTCTTTCAGGATAATGTTGTTGCGGTTAGCTACCATCTTAAAAACATAATTATAATACAAAACTACTTAAGAGCACTCCAAGAATCCTACGCGTATTTTAATTCAAAACATTTCTCCGATTTTTGTCACTGTCTAATATAATATCATCACAAGGAAATTCAATTGCAGTTCCCCACGTAAAAATGCACGCGTTGCGCAGTAAGTGTGAAGCTAACTTTAAGCCCATTCAGTGTGACACAGTACCGCTGTGTCTGATAAAAGCGAGCGATTATTCCGCGTTTGCAAATCTCACTAAGTTTAGTTCAACTGAACTGAATTGATTTTGTATTTGTTTAATAAAACTGAAACCCAAGCACAATCAGCGAGGCAATGCTTTCTCACTTCTTTTGCATTGGACATTCATTGGAAACCACGAGAAAGCTGGTAATACTATTGATTATGCTGGGCCTGTTAGTCATGCTCCATTAATATCATTAAGCTAGGATTATTATGAACCAATGAAATGGATTTTATTCAGATAATTGTGCATCCAATTCAGTTCAGTGTTGACTAATATGAATACCATTTTATGTGCTCATCAACGAAAATACTATTAAAACGTCATAATTTGTCTTATAATCTTTTCTCATTTTTTATTCATCTATTACAATTTTCCCATATAAGTAAGAAAATTGTAGTAATTAGAGTTTTAAACGTATGGTTTGTCAAATAAGCAGTTAATACATACATGAAGCAGATTCCTAGGTCCATGAGTTTGCCTGTCTATCTGCTACGCTCTCTCGGCCCATTCTTTCCACCCGTTTTTGATGAAATTCGGTGCAGAGGTAGGTTGTAGTAGGCTAATTTTCATCCCGGAAAAATAAGGAGTTACCGCGGGAATGAAAAACCATAACCCAGTAGTATCAAAGTTTATAATGTCTTATTGTTCTTTACACATTGTCACGTAAGTATAGGTTTAATAATATTTAAATTAAGAGTAGTAGGTAATTTTTTGAGAAAGATAGATAGATAATTTATTTATTTGCCCACGAAAACAAAAATTTATAATATTTACTTACAAGTAATTAAATTTATAGTTCGTGAACAAATAAGGCTCCTCACCCAGCACAAAGCCGCAGCAGAAGCAGAAAGATACTCAAATATGTATTCTCAAACAAATAAAATGAAACTTTTGTTCAGCTGTTGCTTTTAAAAATCCCTGCTGGAAAAGATCATAACTTTACCGCAGTGACGTCAGTGTTTCAATTCGACCAGTCTAGTGATCTATTATGTGTTTGGAACAGTACTGAAAGTTTCCAATTCCAGGAATTAAAATATAGGTCGAATTATTTCGGTAATGCAGTGCACTGAATTGCATTGATTTCACGACACTAAAAAAAATTTCAAATCAATAATCTTTATTTAAAGCTAAAAACCCAGTACAATAAAATTCCAATTTCAAAAAGACTTAAATTAAATATAAAACAAAGTAAAAATAAACGTACGAACAATCCAAACGTAGTCTTACACATAATAAAAATGTTTATTTTATGATTTTTCGGTTAATTATGCACAAAAACGAACAGAAAATACAGTTCTTTAGTATAATGTTTGCTTTTGTGATAGTTATAGTAATAATACTCATTTTTAATTTTTTTTATAAATTTTATACATTCAAAAATTCCGCGCGATCGCAGTGGGGTTTTTACGTTCACATAGTGCCGTTAGATGGCACTCGAGTGATAAACAACGATCAGCAGTGCGATTGTGTAACTTCTGCATTAATCATTGTTACAGTATCAATTGAAACGAATTTTAATTTAATTTAAATTGTATCCCGTGTTTTCTAAAATTCTGTTCGATCTAATTAATATTCTTCCATATAAAATCCGTGAAGAGGTGAGGTATTGGTAAAAGTCAACTATAATTCAGCCACATTTTATCTAAGTTCCAAAATAAAAAGACCATAGAATAGAGAATACGTTAAATCATGTCACATTTACATTTAAAGTAAAAGCATTCTAAAATTCCTTTGCAACAATATTATACGATATGAATGATTCAAAACAAACACAAAATACGATTTTAAACCGAATTTTTCACGCCACGAGCGTGTTTCATTACGACAATTCTTAGCATATTTCATATAATAAATATCTATCGTTCGATCTGTGCATCGCATGCTATTTAGCAAGACTTAATATTTTATTATGACAAATACTAAATAAGATAACCGAAATGACAATAATGCTGCAACTACAGGAAAGGATGATTCTTAATTGTGGCGTGCAATGGCGATGAGAACTTTGCGTTAACTGTAAGGACCTTTACGCTAGACCTTTACGCTATACGACCTTTAGGCTAGTAAAAATCCGACACACTTGTTAAAAACAATGATAGGTCAGGACTCAGGAGATATTATAGCGTACGTCCAGCTAGTTGACTGCCTTGTTGGTCTAGTGGTTAGCACGTTTGACTGCGGCCGACGCAGTCCCGAGTTCGAGTCCCCGGCCGGGCCAAAACGAGTATTGGGTTTTTCTGACAAGAAATTCTCAGTACTAGCCCGGAGTTAGGAAGTCGGCGGCGTTTCACCCCCGTGCCTCGGACAGAACGTTATGCCGTCGGTCCTGCGCCTGATTTCTCTCCGGTCTTGTTGGATCATCCGTCCCATCGGGCTATGAGAGCAAAGGAACAGAGAGTGCACCTGAGTATACGCACACACTTGTGCACTATGATATCTCCCGCGCAGATGGCTAATCTCTAAGGAGATTGACCGCTGTGGCTGAAATTCGGTCGGGAGGACACTACTAGTGTAGTATCCTTATAGTTGAAATTAAAGGATCCTGATAATGTGGGTCCTAGTACCCATTAGATAGCAGATGAAAATAAAACGTAAACTAGTTTTAGTTACGTATACGCGAGTTAAATATCGCAAAGCATTGATGCGGCGTTGATATAAATATTCATGATAGAACTGAATGCGCGGCATGTTAATGTCCCGGCTTAAACGCTTACGTGCTGGTGTATGTGACAAGCGATGGAGGTTTCTAACTTAAAATTACAAAGAAATGTAAACTGACAAAAATCTGATGGAAACATGAAATCAACAGGAGCATGGAAATGCAAAAACAACCATATCCAATTTTTTGCAGTATCACAATCAACCATTTTTAGCATCGCACAGAAGTACCGTAACGTTAGCTACTTATTACGAATTACTTACGAATGTTGTGATAAGACTCAGTTTTGGGTAAGTCGCCAGCTTATGCAGTTATTTTTTTAAAAAAAGAAGGCAAGAGCTCGCATTGGAATAATTGCAGAGGTATTAAAATTTTGCCAATAATCCAACAGCAACACTCAATACCCAATTTGCTTATTTCATATAATCAAAAATATATTTACTTGACTCGAGCATTCATAAAATTAAATTTTCTTTAGTATGTGATTTAAAAAAAAAGTTTGTGAGCAAGGGAAGTTTTTTTTTATCCACTACAAGTTAGCCCTTGACTGCGATTGCACCCGATGGTACGTGATGATGCAGTCTAAGATGGTAGCGGGCTGACTTGTTAGGGTCATGGCAGTTATATTAAACCCATATCCCAAAGCATAGTACCGGAATGCTAAATCGCTTGGCGGTACATCTTTGCTGGTAGGGTGGTAACTAGCCACGGCCGAAGCCTCCCACCAGGCCAGACCAGGGAAAAATCAGAAATTATATATTCCCAAATTATTAGGTAAAAACACCGTAACAATATTCTTCCAACTGGTTACCGAAAAATACGAGTAACTTTACAAATCGCTTGCCATTTCTAACCTGTGTCATCTGAAAATAAGGGCGGGGTAATACGCCATGTATTCCAGTGATGCGGTACCAACTGCTTTGTTCCAGTAAGTACATTCACCAGTTTCACCTGGTAAATTATATTCAGCGAAATATTACCACTATAACTCTCTAGCTTCGATATGTATCACACGTATATGTAACAGGTGTGATTTTATATCAAACTAGACCAGATGATGCCCGCGACTTCGTCCGCGTGGATACAGGTTTTGTTTCCCGCGGGAACCGGAAATTTCCGGGATAATAAGTACCCAATGTCTTTTCCTGGGCTACTACCTACCTCTGTGCCTTTTTCAAAAATCGATTGCAAAGATGGGCCGTGAAAGAGTAGCAGACAGACAGACACACTTTTGCATTTATAATATTAGTATGGATTAAACCTATTGGATCTCGCGGCTTCGCCACATTGTAGTAAAAAGTAGCCTTTGTCACTTTTCATGGATGAATCCATGCAAAAAAATACGGCGTGATTGAAGGACAAACCAGCAAAGAAACGCCCTTTTGCATACCTATCTATACTAATATTATAAATGCGAGAATTTGGATGGATGTATGGATGTTTGTTACTCAATCACGCCCCAACGGCTGAACGGATCTGGCTGAAATTTGGCACAGAGATAGATTATAGTCTGGAAAAGCACATAGGCTTTTTATCCCGAAAATTAAAGAGTTTCCGCGGGAACCAAAAACCCTCAAAGCACGTAGACGAAGTCGCGGGCATTCGCTAGTTTTATAATATTATGGAAAGTGATTAATGATAGTGCTATAAAGGTTGACACGGTTACATGAACGCTAGAATATTAAATGATTATGGGTGTAAGCTAAAAGCCTATTAGGTAATACCTACTTACTGAAGATCACAAGTTACGTAGCTGCGAGAAATCTAATCTGCGTACATAATAATATAATATATTAAATTTGCGAGTGACATTTATTATTCGTACGTAGATTTGAACAGTATCCACCACCACAGTATCTACAGCCCATTAACGTCCCACTGCTGGGCACAGGCCTCCTACTCTCATAGGAGAGAGGGAACCAGAGCTCAGACCCACCACGCTGCTCCAATGCGAGTTGGCGGGCTTTAACGACTATTATCATTTTAAAGCCCGGACCGACGGCTTTAAGTGCTCTCCGAGGCACGGGGGTAAAACACCACCAATTTCAAAACTTCGGGCTAGTATTGAGAATTTCTAGTTAGAAACACCCAATACTTAATTATGGCCCAACCCGGGACTCGAACCCGGGACCTCGTTGGCCGCAGTTGGACATACCAATCACTAGACCAACGAGGCAGTCATAATTATATATTATTACAATGAGGCATATTACTGGCCTTTAATAATAGTCAACGTAGACCTTTCTAAAAAAAATTGAAGTCAACTGAATTTGGCTTTAATTTATTACTGTAAATAATATTATGTTTTGTGTAAAAGTGAAACTCTCGCTTTTTTATTTTCTATCGAAAAATATTTTTACATAAAAGTAAATGCTGACTGACAGGACAGCGGTTACTTTTGTACACATTTTTATAACAATTGTAAATGTTTTTTTTAAATAGTAACCACTGAGTTTCCGGCTGGTTCTTATCGGTAGGAATGGCATTTCGAACCAGTGGTTGATTCACTCGACGAATCAAAAGCACTTTTATTAATTTTATTTGCATAAAAAAAATATGAGTTTGAGTTTGAAATACGATACGATAAATTTTCCTTGCTGACTATAGAACCCTAAGAGAGTTCTGATAAAACTGAATCCATCTGTAAACCAAGTAAACAACAGCAGGTTGAAATGTCTATAAACGCAACGGTAAAAGCTATTAAGGGGAGGCCGTAACAATACAATACTGAATATCTGCTCGAATGTCGGTTACATCATGCATTTAAAGCGCGTTTGATTCAATAAAAATGCCGCCATATTTTACCGGTATTCTGTGAATATTGAACTTTTACATGTTACTAATTGCTATTATGCTATTAAAAATTGCGAATATTGAATCTTTTGTATGAGAGTTGGTGAAAAATAAATTCGCAAAATCGATAGACGTTGGGATTCAAAGGAGCTGCAATGGCGGGCCGCACTGTAAAGTGCAGCATTGGAAAACTACATTACGAACATTAGGCGAGTGGCAGGGAGCTGTTATTTTTTTATATCCACTACAAGTTAGCCCTTGACTGCGATCTCTCCTGGTGATACATAATGATGCATTTTAAGATAGTTGTGGAATAATTTGTTGCAGTTAAACCCCTAATTAAACCCATTTATGTCATATATCTTCTCGGTATCGTACCGGAACGCTAAATCGCTTGGCAGTCTTTGATGTTGTACGTTGCGCATCACTACACGCCAGGGAGATCTTCACTAGTTAAAAATTTCATCAAGGTTAATAGATGATGATTATCTAAGAAATGAATCAAGGATCGTCTTGTGAAGTGTTTGTAATTTACTAGATGATTCCCGCGAAATCGTCCGCGTCGATTATGGTTTTATGATTCCCACGGGAACTCCTGAATTTTCATGAATATAAAAAGTAGCCTATGTTCTTACGTCCCCGGGATATAATCTATCCCTGTACCAAATTTCATCGAAATCAGTTGAATAGATGGGCCATGAAAGCATAGCAGACAGATAGACAGACACACTTTCGCATTAGTATAGATAGTCTTGTAAGTAACATTTTACTACGACGTATATTAAGCTTAACTTATTCACACTTTCAAAATGCGACATCATCTCAAAATTTATCCTCAAAACAATTTATCTTAACAGGTACACCTTTGGATGAACCTTTATTAAGTTATAGTAAAGTTAGCTAAACTTAACCAGACTTCCAGGTACTAAGAAGGAAAAGTTTAACTAAGTTTAGTCACATTTGCAAGGTACTGTTTCACATAATTTTCATACGTGGATAATTTTATAATTTTACTTTAATACGCGAGCGCCTTGCTCTACATTGCGTTGGGTTGGATTTCTTTTTTATTATCAAGACACGCGGAAGCGTGTCCAGCCAAAGTTCAAAAAAACTGGCGAGCAGCACCGTGTGTAATATTACACGAACCATTTGGAGCCACTTTTGACCCCCTCATAACTCAAAAACTATTTCACATAAACATGTCAAATTTGGCGCATATATTGAGACTCGTGAGATACATATGTGCTCTAAATTTCATAAGCACACTTCAAATGGTTATTTAGATATAAACGTACAAAAATCGTCATTTTTATGCTCTACCTAGGTATAGATCAAAACTGTGACACGGGGCATACTATCATTGCTTAAAGCCGTATTATTTTAATATTGTTGACGTTCATGTTGTAGTGTTATAATCATTATTTTAAGGACATCAAAATACATGACATTCAACCGTTATTTTGAAACAATACTGCTTTAAGCGGTGGTAGTAACTCCGTCGTCCACTTCCTGCGGCAACTTGCATTACATTCTACGCATAGTGCATGCACAACTAAATAAAACAAGAGTTGTTAAGTAAAAAAAACTCCGATTACATAAATCATACTGCAGGTCTTTATTTAAATTCGTTATTTTGTGTTGTTAACTATTGAAAATGACACATAATTATTATTTTAATGTAAATAATAATGAATAATAATATAGTTACATTAAAACCTTACCTTCATATTCATGCATTTTGTGCAACGAAACGTCATTGACAGAAAAGAAACGAAGAAGAAACGTATTTGAAGTCGTCAGTTCAAGCTGTCAGTCATTGTGATTTGTATTCATGGTTTATAATGGTTTTAGTGATATCGACTGTTTACCGTGCTTGTTTTCAATGTTTCACTAAAAACTTTTGATTTTGAACTTTTGCAATCAAAATTGATGAGATGTAGAAATGTGCTGTAGAGGTAGTCTGACCATAGATGTAATCTGTCAATGTCAGTGTAACTCTAGGTATACACTATATATTTTTCTTGAGAATTCTCGTCTTTAATTATCTTGTACAATGAGTCGTACAATTTAGAATTACTGGTGGGTGACACACTGACCTTACACCGAATAATAAGTACCTACTAATGTAAAACGTAAACTAAACTAATAGAAAAGTCCTATTACAGTGTGTACGGGAGCAGGTGATATGGCTCGACCGTAAAAAAGGATGATCATCCTCCGAGCGGGTATTGTGCTAGGGGACCACTGGTCCAACCGTTCATCGTTGGAGGTCGTATATATAGCGTAATTCAGAGAACGCTTCGTAATCGTGAGTTGGGCTCTTCGTGGTCGCGTGAATCGTACCAGTAATGCCATCTATTGGATTATGTGCGGACTACGAAGACCGCCACAAGTGTAAAGGATTATTTGAATGATAGCAAGGTATGAGTATGAATTGTTACAGCGGCTGATTATGTCATGTTATATTATAAGTACATATATATAATTTCAAATATTTGTGAGATGGTGATAATAAAATAAACACAGCTGCGTTTATTGCGGGCTCTTCTCAGACCAGGGCACGTTTGGAACCCTCTTAGCTTTAGTTTTAAGATACCGTAGTTAATTATCACCATCACGTCTTAGGCTCTGTAAGCATAACGTTCAGAAGGTGTACTTTATAGGTACCTATTTTGAATAAATATGTTTTGAGTTTGAGATTGAGTTCAATAATTTCTGTACAAAAAGTAATGATATCCCATCAAAAACATAAATGTAAAATGAGAGCCAAGTTCAAAATTGTGATATATATGCCTTGGTTGTTGACTTCTGCGACAAAAGAAGTGAGATCTAAATGGGTGCCAAGTTCAATGGTCAGTCCTGCAATTTATTTATCACATCAAAAACATAAATGTGAAATGACAGCAAAGTTCAAAATCGTGATATATATGCCTTGGTTGTTGACTTCAGCGACAAAAGAAGTGAGATCTAAATGGGTGCCAAGTTCAATGGTGAGTCCTGAAATTTATTTATAACAACATATAATATTTTATAACAACTTAAAATATCATTTCTTCTTATAACGTAGTATAAAATGTTGAAGACTAAGGCTTTGGCTTGGCTAGTTTTCATATACGAATTATAGCGTTCACAAGTTGTAAAGCTGTAAGTTCTTATTTTATTCTTCCGAAAATTTGGCTTGCTGGTAGAAACTGTACTTTTAGGTACCTACTTAATAATAATTCGTATATGGACACTTAATAATATAACAACTTAAAATATCATTTCTTCTTATAACTTAGTATAATGTTGAAGACTAAGGCTTTGGCTTGGCGAGTTTTTATATAATTTTAAGTTGTTTTAAAATATTATATGTTGTTATAAATAAATTTCAGGACTGACCATTGAACTTGGCACCCATTTAGATCTCACTTCTTTTGTCGCTTAAGTCAACAACCAAGGCATATATATCACAATTTTGAACTTTGCTCTCATTTCACATTTATGTTTTTGATGGGATAAATAAATTGCAGGACTGACCATTGAACTTGGCACCCATTTAGATCTCACTTCTTTTGTCGCTGAAGTCAACAACCAAGGCATATATATCACAATTTTGAACTTGGCTCTCATTTTACATTTATGTTTTTGATGGGATATGGTATTATTCTGTACCCTATTTAATATCGTAATACGGACATTTACACAATTGCAATACGGACAATACAATTTGCTATTTTTTCACTCATCTCATCAAAGTAAGGGTACGTTTTGACTAGAGACGACTGGGGTGAAGCGCTAAAATCACGATTTTAGCTCAGTATTCAGGTCTTTGACCTTAAAATATATCTGAGTCCCTCCTCACATCTTTACATATCTAATGCAAAAACCGCATCTCAATTGGCCCTGTACTATTTCATAAAAAATGTAACATATTGAAAAATAAAAATCACGATTGCAGCGCATCTTGGTGGACTATTATTGCCATGTCAATGAGGACTACCGTTGTCATGCTCAGTTGTTGGCGCCACTGGCGAGTAAGGTCCTTCGTATACCTGTAAATTTGGTAAACAAGCATACTTTTGTCAAAAATTACGTTTTTAAATAAATAGTAACCCCACAAGAACCAGAGACATTATGTACTAACTTCTGAATTCTTCTTCTTTCAACCCGTTTAATTTTGCACTTTTTTTTCTTAGCTACGCTTTCAAAGTACAGAGCACTGACATTCATTGACACGTATTTTACATCCTCATTAATTAATCCGGTATTACTAAATACATTAATGAAATAATTGGACCCGCGATAAAGGCCCAGTGACAATACCTATTTGACATTTCGGAGACCTCACTCTACACTAGCGCCTCTAGCGGCGAATTTAAACGCGGGAAGGAAGGAAGGAAGAGCATAATATGACGGATAGGCCGTCAAATGCGTCCTTAGGTGGGCTAAGACCTTTGGGTTTCAATGTGGTAAGTCCAGTAGACTTATAAATTCTGAATCCCGAGTTTCATTACCACTACAGGGCCGATTTGAGATTGGGATTTTTTTATTTCTAAATTGTTTCTGATTTATTCTGGTAGCGTAGCTTGAAATGTAACTATACGAACAATAATAAGCATAATAATAATGAAAAGAGTATTTAAAAACAGAGTAAGTAACTGTTTAACCCATAGTGATAATGTCGATGATGATATAAACACGTAAAGTTTACACGATTTTCCGTGACGATGCACAATGTTGTTGCGTGACTCGTGTACAAATGAAGAGCTTGATGATACGCTTATATTAGCGCTTATTTTTTTTTATACTGAGATACGGTGCACGTATCTGTTTAGAAATAAATTCACTGTACAAAACTTCACTCTTACTATGAATACGTATTTTTTTATAATTAATTTAAATGAAGACACAGACGGGTTAAGATTTTGTTTTGCAATAATTAATGATCATATTATTACGTAGAAACGTTCTAAAGCATCAATTACCCTATCAGTGGTTATCGTTAAATCCATTGATAAAGCTGAAATACCTACAGACAATTTTACTATACTGATTAACATTGATTCTCGTGTAGTGTAGTGTATTGATTTCAGCTGTAATCATCTCTACAGATCTCTACGCACTTGCAAATAAAATTCATGCGAATTTTTTTCGCAGTGCGATCGTACCATTAGTTTTATGTAACGTTCGGGGCGATTGTTTTTCAAATTGTTTTCTTTTTTTTATATAATGATTCGTTTATAAAACCGTAACCAAGAAAAGAAGAAGAAAAACCATAACTTCTCATAATTGACATTGTGTGCTTCCCAACCTACCTACCTACATAAAATGCTAAACTTATTATTTTTTACGAACACTTTTAGACTGTATATTATCTTGAATTCTTTATGATACTAATTTGTTATAATAAAGTTAAGTAGAACTTTTTATGTCGGTTGTATCTTTTGTCTCAAACGTAAACAGAGAGGTACCTACTAAGTCCAAATGTGAAATGAGTGTAGGTACTATCAAGCTTACCCTTGTACTTAATATACCAGTCACGCAACAACGATGGGCATTGTCACGGAAAATCGTGTAAACTTTACGTCTTTCTTCAGGCTATGCTTTTACTTTAGCACACGTGAGTCGTGATGTATCTAATTACGCTTGTTTTGTTATTTTATTTTTTGTAGAGATTGATTACTAAAACTCTACCGGCATTTTTTCATTCTTTTGTTCTATTTTAGGGTAATTTTGGTCAATATTTGGTCTTTTTGATATCGGTTTCCTATTTTAGAGTATTTTTTCGTCAAACATAATAAAGTCGCCTCATATTTTTACGTTCAGAAAGTATAGCGACAGGAATGTAGGGGTGGTAGTTGTTGGACGAAAATAACCCCAGATGTGGGCTACACATCTGTCTATTTATATTATTTGTATTATTTTATCATATTAAATCATATAACACAAATACAACACTATCAATATCACTATACATACGTACAAACTTATAAAATATAATATATAGTATACAGGATATGTGCATAATTAATCAACATCATTACACACACTAAAATTAAAATAGAAGTTCAATAAACTGACAACAAAATTAATGCACTAGCGGAGTCGGGTGATACGCGTAGTATGCCATCATATTAGCGAACGATGCGCCGACGCGAGTTTCGCATTCCTGCCGCATGCCGTTGTCAGATACAAAAACTGTCGCTACGGTCGCGCCATTTTTGACGTTTCCTACTATCCTACCAATGTGCTCTATGGTATCCAAGCATCGACCGCTATTGATTGTTGTGATACGTTTACCTAAAACTTTGAGTGAATTCACGTTGTACGTTTTACTCCTGTGTTGTGTAACTGTACAGAAATAAAGACTATCTGTGAAGTACGATACATTCGTTGTAAGTTATTGCATCGCTGTTTTACCTTCTACGTGTAATAGAAAAGTGGGACTCGACAATAACCTGACCATATACGAGATCCCTCACCAGTAAATATTAAATGAGTATTTCAAAAGTTTTATCAATTTAACGCATATTTAACTTAAATTATTAAAATCAAAATATCAAGTCAATTTTATTCTCCGTAAGTAAAAATCGACTTTTTAAAGTTAGGCATCGTAATTGGCGGTACTTGATGCCAAATTCTGAAAGAAGACATACGGCTGTAATACTACCTAATTTTGATTATGTTGTGCCAAAAGCGACCGGACCAAATTCTGGCGAATGTCTACAGCCTATCTACGAATGTCGATTTTACTGTGATATTTTTTTGAAGGGAAAACTTCTTCAGCCGCGTTGAGCACTTTTTCGTAGCGGGTAAAGATGTGGATTCGTGTGACCGTGACCGACAGGCTCGCGTGACCGACCAACACCGACATTCGCTTTGTTGCGAAGACAAAAGGTCTTAAATATAAATATAGCACATTCGTAAATAAACTTTAATGCCTTAGTTTGAAGGTTTATATTTAAATTTTTTTTATATTAGAAAAAAAATTTCGTTTTCACATCTATCGGTAGTCCCTATGACTGCCAATTTTTTGTAAACTGGGTGATTAAAATTTTGTGCAGCATGAATTTTATGTATTATATTATTTTAATTTCATAGAAGATCAGGTTAGAAAAAAAAAGCTATATTTAAGTGCTTTTTTTTTTACTTTACTTTACTTTGCTTTAAAAGCAACAGCAAAAGCTATACTGTATTTCCTTAAATATAGATAGTGATGATTGGTAATCGATGAGCTGTAGTCGGTTAGTTGAACAGATTGTAATTTTATTTTATTTATTAAATTCAGTGTCACATTTTACACTTTTACATAATAACATCGTATACATAGTATATAAAACAAAGTCGGGATTTTTCGAACACTTTTAACTCTAGAACAGCTGGACGGATCTTTTTTTTTATTCACTACAAGTTAGCCCTTGACTGCGATCTCACCTGATGGTAAGTGATGATGCATTCTAAGATGGTAGCGGTCTAACCTTTAAGGGACATGGCAGTTATATTAAACCCATACCCCTATTCGGTTTCTACACGGCATCGTACCGGAACGCTGAATCGCTTGGTGGCACGTCTTTACCGGTAGGGTGGTAACTAGCCACGGCTGAAGCCTCCCACCAGGCCAAACCAGGGAAAATTCAGAAATTATAAATTTCCAAACCCAGCCGGGGATCGAACCCGGGACCTCCCGCACTTTAAGGCAACAGCGCTCAATACTGCGCCACGGTGGTCGTCAAAATGAAATTCGGCACAGAGACCGATTACAGTCTGGAATAGCACATAGGCTACTTTTTATCCCAGAAAATTAAAGAGTTCGCGCGGGAACTAAAAAACCTCCATCCACGCGGACGAAGACGCGGGCATCAGCTAGTCTTGATATATAAAACAAAGACGGGTTTGTTCGAACACTTATAATTCTAGAACGGCTGGACCGATTTTCATGGTTTTTGATTTGTTGTATTGGTCTCCGTCCCGATAAGCAGAATAACTATAAAAAACATTGGAAAATGAAGAAAAAATAAAATAAAAGAAAAAAACCATTTTCCCTTTATTTTTGTCTCGTGAAGTCTCGGGCATCAGCTAGTATATTGTAATATTATTAACTGTTTCTACAATATTCTTTGGCATGTCAGTAAATAAATAAATGTAAAATTCTCGTACATACAAATAGCTGAGCGTAACTAACACTATTAACGTAACCCCAATGTGTCTGTTAATCCTAGTTGATGAATTAGCGAACTGCCAAGTTTCTTTGGATTAAATCACAAAGCTGAATGAGGTCAGCACTTGAAACACGTGCCATGTGAGAGGTAAAACAAGTCAGGGCAAAAACACACTACGGAAGGAACAAGACAAAAACGCCCGTAGGGTGTGGCGGTTTCTGATATGCCTCTGTAAACAGTGTTTTAAGTTTTAGCGGTCACAGCCCGTACCATGCTGAGATCCTAAATGCAAGCCTTAAGTTGAGCTAAAATATTAAACAGTACACTCCTCATTCCTCCGTGACATACACAAGGCTCTTGCGCATATCGTAAGACTGTATAGTGTACCTAATTTCACAGTTGTTGTGCAGTGATGAAACAGTTTGTCGTGATATCAAAAGTTTCATTAAGGAATAATCAACCCAAAACGTGAGTGTTGCACAAACTAAAACGTGAAACACGTTTTAGTCTGTGCAACTCCGTATAAAGCGGTTTGGCTTTGTGCCCGCTAGACAAAAATATTTTGGCCATAGTATGTTTCAGGCCTTAGGTTCTGTGAACCTTGCACATGTTGAGATAAAGGGCGAATTTAAAGCTGCTACTCCATTCCACGAAATAATGATAAGTTAGAAATCACATTTCTATGGCAGGACCTATGGATTGTACATGAAGACATTTATATCTATATGTTTGCCCAATAGACTGCCTCGTTGGTCTAGCGGTTAGCGTAGTCGACTGCGGATCACGAGGTCCTGGGTTCGATTCCCGGTCGGGCATAAAAATTGTTAGGTATTGGGTTTTTCAATTAAGAAATTCTCAGTGCCAGCCCGGAGTTGGAAGTTGGCGGTGTTTCACCCCCGTGCCTCGGAGAGCACGTTAAGCCGTCGGTTCCGGTTATTATCACTAACCTGATAATAGTCGTTAAAGCCCGCCAACCCGCATTGGAGCAGCGTGGTGGGTCTAAGCTCCTAATTCCCTCTCTCCTATGAGAGTGGAGGCCTGTGCCCAGCAGTGGGACGTTAATAGGCTGTAGTGGTGGTGGTGGTTTGCCCAATCGATGAAACTTTGAGCAGGTGTTACTGATACTTGCGCGGAGTTTTGTAATATAGTAACATCAACGTTCAATAGGTGGCACGTGACAGGAACGCAAATCGGACGTTAGAGGATCAGACTAGAAATCAGTGAAAAATCCTTCTGTCGACTACTTTTGAAACGAATTTGGAACTTTTGTAATTTGGAATTATTTTGGTAGCGACAGATATTCAAAAAAAATTTGTACTTCAAAAAAGGGCAATACGTACAATTTATAATTTTAAAACTGCGTGATTCCCTTAGAGAGAAATTCAAAGAAATGCGTATTCTAACTGTAGTCTCACAGTATATTTACATTAAATATAATTTTTGTAAAACAGCACATCCATAATTACAAAAAAAATGCGATCTGCATGACAGGCAAACTAGAGGCCGTAATAGGCTCGTCACTCCATCGCTCCGCCTCAAAAAAGTCAAACTTCAGAAGTCTGGTCATTCGTGGGAATGAGCATTCTTTTCTATAACAAAATTCCACAACATATTTTAAACTTGCCTATACACAAATTTAAAAATCCATTAAAAGTATGCTCCTGAAAAAAGCTTATTATACTGTTGAAGAGTAAATGATAGAGGAGCATGGATTTGATCACTCCAGCAATGCTAAGGACAGCGGTTACTTAGGTATACATTGAAATAATTGTAAATGAAATACTTGTTTAAAAAGAGCAACCACCGAGTTTTTTGCTGGTTCTTCTCGGTAGGAATGGCATTCCGAACCAGTGGTAGATTCACTTCACGATTCAAAAGTGCTTGTAAAAGTTTATTTGAATAAAAAACATTTGAATTTGAATTTCAATCACTATGTTAGTTTCATTATGCTCTTTTACTAAGTCAAATCCTATCTGTACGGGGTCACGAGTTCGATCCCCAGCCCGAATTTTTGTGCGTTTTAAGAAATTAAACATCACTTTTTTCAATAGGTAAAGGAAACCATCATGGGGATACCTGCACGCCAGAAAGTTCTTCATAATGCCCTCGAAGTCTGCTAATCCACACCTGACCAGCGTGGTGGACTATGGCCAAGCCCAAAAGCAAAAGGAAACTCGTGCTCAGTAGTGAGTCGATAATGGGTTTATAAAGAAGAGAGAAGAGCTAAAGATATCTTCACTCTACAGTATCGCCCTAAACATGCTTATGTGAACAAGATTATATGAACGAGGGTCTCACAAAGTCACAACGTCAGTGTTATGCCTCACGATATATCCGCTAATATCATAATGCGCAATTATATGATTCCGGCTTAAATTTTCGGCTCTTTCTTACTTTCTTTGATAAGTATTCGAATTAGAGAGCCCGAATAATTTAATTTCACCCCACGTTTGATCTCTTTGTGTGGATTATGATGGATTTTTTATAATAGAGTCGGTGAATACCTGAACGCACTTTGAGAAAAGACGTAAAATTGTCCTGCTTTAACTTTTCGATTTGATATTACTTAATAATTTTTTTATGATACGTTGTCCTACTAGTAGAGAGTAGAGAATAATACCTATTCTTCGTATTTATATTTTACATTTTTGCCGCTACATCTAATGTAATCTTCCAGAGAAAATTAATTTATGTCTAAAATTATGAACTATGGTAAAAAGTTGCACACGTGTTAATTTTAAAAAGACCATCTTTATCTTTAAAGGCTTTAAACTACGGAGCTAAAAGGTTCTGAGGTTCAATTATTGTCTGAGCAAAACGTAATCATTTTACAGCTTAAAACGTATTACTCGAACTGTTTATGGAGTTTATACATGCTTTTTGACGTACAGGAACTATGAAATCCATAAACAGGTGGAATTATACGGTTGACAAACGATTATGATTACGATTTCCTTATACAATCGGGGGTCAGATTCCTATACTTCATCACTTTAGGATACTGTTCATTTTTAAAATGGTTTAGTTTTTACGCAAAATTTTACCTACAACCATTAGTTTCAGTAGTTAAAGATCATTATTGATGTTAGACCTAATTTGCCTGGTGGGACGCTTCGGCCGTGGCTAATTACCATCGTACCGGCAAAGACGTGCCGCCAAGCGATTTGGCATTCCGGTACGATGCCGTTTAGAAATCGATTCCCCGGTATGGGTTTAATATTATGACTGCCATGCCCCTAACAGGTTAGCCTGCTACCATCTTAGACCGCATCATAACAAAGCATCGGTTGAGATCGCAGTCAAGGGCTAACATGCTGTGGATAAAAATAAAAATACTGAATAGAGACCATGAAAACAACATCTCAATCACCGATACCAGCGGGAAGTGGCGACGAAAATTGCGAGTTTCTCAATTTATTCACGGGAACCGGAAATTAGCATTTGAAACGATCGCGTCTTATAATTGGGATGTTGCTTATAAATCTGAGTTCTCAGTGGTTGCTGCTTTTAAATGTAGAGATTTAGTTGAAAAGTAGAGCGGTTAATGGTTAATTTTTCACTCAGTCTTTGTCTCTTCTAGTACTTGAAGTACTTGTAGTACTTGAAGAAGAAAAATATATTTTTACACTGAACAGTACAATACAAAAGTTGTCTTTTTTATTCAAATAATTGTATAGTAGACCAACTGATAGACCAAATCCATTAAATATAATTAATTAAACTCGGACATCATGTCAGATAACGATTTTTCGATTTTTATTTTAAAGGCTAGGATGTCAATGAGACAGCAAGACCGCTAGAAGCACGTCAATATCTTTAAAAAGTACTTTGATGCTTTTTCTGCATGCTACATAATATCTTTGAGATAGCAGTTTTGTATACCAAAAAAATAGCTTGTTTGGCGTAAATTTTCCTTAGGTATTCATTTTGAAGTATTCATATTATTATAATTAAAATATCTTTACTCTAGGTTTGGAACTATTTGGCAAAAAGTTGCCTCTATTTGCAGTGGCGGTTAAAGGGGCTATATTTGCGGCCAACTCTCAAACATAAATTTTGGGGATCAATCTCATATTATGTATTATGTACCTAAATGTCCAAGGGTCTATATTTTTTTGTTCTAACTGTTAACACTTCAATAAAAATATGTTATCTTAAAAGTACTCTATTTTCTTCGTTTCATGGTTTTTGGCTTTCTGTAGTTCCTTCCACACAAGTACAAAAGTACTTCATCACTGGATTTGTTACTTTGCCGTTTTGTCCCATCTGTCACACATAAATAATAACTTATGTATCTTTGCGCTTTGTTTGTTGCTTTTGAATAATGTATCTTGTAGCTATTTGGCAAATAGCTACCGCTATCTACTGTGGTGGTTGAAAGCGTTATGTTTGCGGCTGACGTGTGAAGTTGACTGCTGGGGTGTGTAAGCGGTTAAAGGGGAATATATAATGGTAAGTATGTTTACATGTTCGGAATGCTCTTAGCGTTCGGATAATAAGATTTATTGGTGTGCCTTTAGTCGCTAGACGCAAATAGACGCGTCACTTTACATTATGGTTTGCGCTAATTCTATGTGGTTCAAGCAAGAGGCTCACTTGGCCTGTCTCGACCTTAGTCTTCTAAATAATAAATACAGCGTGGAAAATATTTTGAAGCTAATTTTTATCCGAACATTCGGAGTACTTCGGCAAATGCAAATTGAGATAGCTCGGTACTAAAATAGCTGGAACTAGAACGTAAAAGCATAAAGCCAGGCCATTTTCAGCCATTGTTGTGGATGGCGCCTTATGAATAACAATAATGAACAATTTTTTCTTTGACAGCGCTAGGGCGGGGCAAGTTACATGCTTGTGTATGAGACACGTTCCTATATAAGCTGACCCATGGCTGCAGCCAATTGACTGATATAAATTATCTATATCATACATACTTCATACTTAATATTATAAATGCGAAAGTGCTTTTATGTCTGCCTCTTTGTCTGTCTGTCTGTCTGCTACGCTTTCTCAGCCCATTTGCTCAACCGATTTTGATGGAATTTGGTAGGGGAATAGGTTTTATCCCTGGGAAGGACACAGTCCTCTTTTTATCCCGGAAAACTTAAGAGTTTCCGCGAGAATCAAAAAACCTTAATCCACGTGGATGAAGTTGCGGGCATCATCTAGTTATCCATATTCGGCATAAACTCCTCGGTAAAGTAACTGCATTATGTTCGTTTATAACGTACCACCACAAGAATACTAACAATTAATGCAATTAAACTAAGCATTAGAATCAATTTATAAACCTTTTTGAATCTAGCTGTAACAAAACATGTAATTTTTTTTTGATGAAATGAAAACATATTTGGCCCTATGAAAGATTCAAAGAATAAAGTATTAACTCTGAACAGTAAAATCTTTTCACTTCATTTAATCTTAATCGTAAAACTTTATGACAAAGCCACTGTAATAAATTCTGCATGGCAAATAAAGGTATAATCATAATATCGGTCGACCACTTGGAGGTATTTAATTTTCTTTCATTTTTTCCCCTACTTCATTATTTAGAACAAAGGAATGGAACCCTATTATAAATCTGTCCAATTAAGACCTATATTTAATGACGAAAAGTAATCGCTGACTCTATCAGTTCGTTTGAAAGGTATACGTATAGATTTCATTGTAAATGATGGCAATTAAAAGTCTTATCTTTGATTAAATCGGTACTGCTGAGTAGAAAATTGCGTAGCAATTTTCATAAATTATATTGTGAGTAATAAAATTGCGCATACTGAACCGAAAATCTTTTCGGTCGTCCTTATCTAAGCGTGGAATGACCTCCAGCCTGATAGATAAACTAAACTTTAAGAAGGTGATGGGAACTGGTAACTTATAGAGCTAAAAGAGCATAATGGAGGCGCTTTTTTGGTAAAACTTTTGCCCAGTAGTGAATTTGTAGATTGATGAATATAAAATAATGAATATAAAAGCAAAATGCGTCATTTATTTTGAGTAACTTTGTATTATGTAATAAACAACTGAAGGTACAGTGATGCACTTCTTACTATTAAACGTGCAAATAAAGTTAATACCTCCTCGGGAATAAGAATAATTCACTGAGAAATGGTCATTCCAATCGATAGAAATAACTTTAATATGTTTTGCTAAACTAGCAAGAGTATGAAAATTATATTGTGTTCAGTAATTTTATTTTTTTCTAGCAGCTGAATTTTTGTATAGAGAGCTTTTGTATATAACATGTCACAGAGAACATCACCACGAGGCCTTGTAATCCATTCGTTTAGGGACCAGAGGTGGAGAAAAGTAAAAAATAATAGCAAATAATTACCAACCGAACTTTATTCTACTAAACGATATTAACATAACACACACAATAATCAAAAAGGAACACACTTTAATCTGAACACAATTATGACTCATTAAAATTATCACAATAACGTAGTTTACAGCTGGTGACGAAAGAATGACCACGCGATAATCAGCGCGTGCGTTTTATAGACGTTCCTTCAGTGGCGCCACGATCTACTGAAGTTAAACTAATTCTCCTATTAATGCTTATTATAAATGCGAAAGTGTGGCTGTCTGTTTTTTACAACACTTTAACGGCTTTTAATCTTTTTCAACTGATTTTAATGAGATAGGTTGTAATCCAGGGAAGGACAGGTGCTACTTTTTATTCCGGAAAATTAAGGAGTTCCCGCAAGAATAAGAAACCTTAATCACGGATGAGTCGCGGGCATCATCCAGTTCAGTATAACGACATGATCCATTAAACCTGCAATGCCCCCCGCCCGATTAGTATATTCCAGTAAAATTTAAAACAAAATGATTCACTGAAGGTGTTTTTCAAAACACACAACATTATAATCCCTCCATGCAAGTTTGTTAATTTGTTTCAATAAGGGCACTAACAATAATACTATACGTTTTCGATAAAAGATGATGGCCGCAAAAAATCTGTTCGTTATAACGGCCACTTTTATTAGAAGTTACCTTTAACGTTAAATCAATCTGAAACTCAGAAGTTTAATATTATCAAACAAAATATGAAAACGCTTCTATAGCTCATTGTACACAATTCCCGTTTCGAAGCCCCCAGGTGAAAGGTTTAAGGGCTTAGGTATACGGAACACGAAATGCAGATTGTAAGACGACTCAATCTGGGAATGTAAATTTTGGGGATTCCGTGACTTCCGAATTATATTGTATAGATGATATTGAAGCGTGAATATTGAGTTACCTTTAAAATCCCTGTATTTCTGTACGATGTTGGATTAGGAAGGGGTAGAGACTGGAATCGTCATTAGACTAAAATGTTTGATGTTAACATAAATCCATTTCAAACGACCTTGCCTGAATCCGAACAGAATTACACGGACATCTTGTCTGTTTTTTTTAGAGCCATAAAATGTTTAGTAGCGGATGTACACATCTAATACAGTACTCCAATTTAGATCATAATTGTATAATTACTAGCTGATGCCCGTGGATTGAGGTTTCATAGTTGCCGCGGGAGCTCTTGAACTTTCCGGTATAAAAGTAGCCTATGAGTTATTCCAGATTAATAATCTATCTATCTCTGCGCCAAATTCCATTCAGATCCTTTCAGCCATTCTGGCGTACATCCGCTCCGCATCTCGCTGAACAAAATTTATCAGTGCAATTGGCACCATATAATGTTCAAACTTAAAAACAAGTGTGTTTGGAATCGTCAAGTGAATCTTACACTGGTTCGGAAAACCATTCCATAATTCTCGGAAATCACACTGTCTCAATTGTAGGGACAATCCAGAAGTAGGTTGTTTAACGAAACACATTTAATATATTTGTCCTCTCATTTTAAACTTGCACGAGTAAATGGTTAAACGTGTAGAGGCTCCACAAGAGATTTAATGTAACAAGGTAAAAGTTGACTATATTTAAGAGCAATATTCATTTGATCCGGCCACGATTGCTATCGTTAAGCTCTAAACCAAATTGCGATCTAAACACAAAAGTATTCAATAAACCGGCAGGAGACTGAATTACTATCGTCAAAACACTCGTATTTATACTAAATAATTTCAATATGGCGTCCGTAGCCGCCGATTAAATCGAATGACACGAAACGAGTCAAATTGACAGATTACACTTCCTGTTTCATGAGATATAACAAACAGTTATAATGCTAACACAATAATTATGGACACTGGAGTAAATCTTTCTAATTGTACACATACTAAGTAATAGCAAAGCACAATACAAGCTGACAGTCTACACAGTTTAATCGTCGCAACAATACATAATTCCATGCAATTACTCTAACTGTTAGTGCACGCTACAAACTTGGACAAGTTTGATCGGATTTGACATTCCACACCGAACAGAGATTCTTCTCTATATTTGAAAACTTCCTCTAGACCGATATAATAAATTTCGGGTTTTCGAAACAACAATGTGACGTATAAACTATTCTGTGACTCCATAACTTATATTTTACCAACATTATATAGATGTTCATGAATCAGACCAAAGCTGGGTGGAAGGACCTGGGAACCCACGTCATTATTATCCAAACAAAATCCTTGCCGTTATGTGATTAATGGAATGGGTAGGTAATGACTCTCAGCAATGAGGAATACGACACAGAGAAAGAGACCTGGAATATATAGACACTTATTTTGACGTACAGTGTGATTGGAATATACAGACACTTACTTTGACGACCTCCCTGGCGCAGTACTTAGCACTTTGGAAATATTAGGTACAACTGGAAAATCGATCATCGGCAGGGTTAATTCGGGAAGTAATTCTGATTTTTTTCTGGTCTGGTCAGGTCTGGTGGGAGTCTTTGGACGTGGCTTGGACTAGCTACCTCGGGTAAAGACGTGCTGCCAAACGTTACGATACTATGACATATAGAAACCAATGGGTAAGGGTTTAACCTAGCTGCCATACTCCTATCAGGATAGCCCGCTGCTATCTCAGACTGCATCATCTCTTACCACCAGGCGAGATCGCAGTCAAAGGCTAACGTGTAGTGGATAAAAAAATCTATATTCCATCTTTGAATAGAATGCCAAACGATCATAAAATGTTATCACTTTGAACAATAAGTAACATTTATAATTTCCTTATTTAGAATGGAAGTCAAAATGGATACTTGCATAGAAATAACACGCCAAATTCAACAAAAGTCACATATTTTTCAATAGATATCTACTAAAATATACATTATTTTTTTCCTATTATGCGTACTAGCGAGGTACTCATTTATCAACTATCTAGCCTAATTGGCTAATGAGCAGTTTTGCTTTAACCTAAACTTATAATTTATCTTATGTACTAAGAAATTGTCCATTGACGGATCTTAGTCTTTCTTGATAATCTTAGACACTTTGTTCACGTGTTCTTTTAGCACTACACTTTACACTGTCACTTATCACTATGCACTAACTCAAAAGGCTTAGTCCTTTTTAGTCTTCTCACTAGTTTCTCTAAAATATACATGATCGCACTTTACTAGAGCTGCCTGCAGAAAATCTATGAGATTGCTAACTGTAGTAATTAAAGTCATCACATGAAATCAGTCCTTATTTAAGGGCCTTCGTTAAAGAGCCAACTAAACTTTTAAAACAAGTTACACGGTACAACACCCAAATCTTAAGTTTCGAACCCAAATATTTAAGATGTTATGATGTCAGTCAATCAGTTTATCACTTTACATACATCATAAATCCTACTTAATTAACGAAACTTCATCGTCACTTATAGATACATGCCGTCGCAAATATGCCACACAACCCACATGAAATTCCACAAAATATTTACCGCAAAAGCTGGCAGAGAACTTTGCGATAAGCACAAAATTAATCCTAAATATCATACTCAGAATTAGCAATGTAGGCCCGAATAAGTTGGGCTATCTTGTTGCCAAAATTCTGACACAGCTTTAGTGCCACTTTGTATTCGATCCTCATAACTGCCGCTACTTGAAGATCTTCCTACTCTCTCTGCATTACAGAGAGTAACTGAGAGAGATATATCAGGACCATATTATCAAATTATATTCATATGAGTTGAAACATACCAAAATTAGTTGTTACCGTTTTAGCGACTTACGTAACTTAGAAGTGCTGAATATTCGATGAATATTAGGTATGAACTCAATATGGTTAAGTAATAGCTCTATATACATCAGATAACGTGGAACTTGCTTTTCATATACGTCACAGATTATGTCACAGACAACTGTTTCAGTTTGCGTTTTGTTTGGTATAATAAAATACTAGATGATGCCCGCGACTTTGTCCGCGTGGATTAAGTTTTTTATTTCCCGCGGGAACTCTTTAATTTTTAAAATTAGCCTGTATCCTTCCCTGGAATACAACCCATCAAAATCGGTTGCACAAATGGGCCCTGAAAGCGTAGCAGACAGACAGACAGATCAACAGACAGACCGACAGACTAAATTGATGAATCATTACAAAGGTTCTTTTCAAATTTACTTTGACTCAACATAGGTCCCTTCTTCAAAAGCCAAAATTATAATTAGGTTAACTCAACCTGAAAGTTTCTCTTAATAATATACTCTCACACGCAGTATCATTAATTCTTCACAAAATTGTAAATCATGTTGTTATCTTATTTGATATAGGTACTTACTTACGAAAAAAAACCGGCCAAGTGCGAGTCGGACTCGCGCACTGAGGGTTCTGTACAAACCTGCAGTTTAAAATTATTAAAAACATTTTTAGTACATGATGTAACTAAAAATTTATGCTTTTCGCAATTTTTATATATACGTTGCGAGACTTTAAGACGTTGCTTCATACCAAATTTTAAGATTCTGAGTTCACGGGAAGTACTTATGTCACCATGCTCCGCTACCATGTTAAATTAAAGAAATATCTTGTGCTTAAAAAGTATTTGTGTGGTTTTATTTCGTGCAATAATTTTACAATGTCGTTGATTGTCACTTGAATTAAAACAAAAAGACCATGACACAACCATAGAATGGTGCCGAGAGGTTGCATATCCTCACATCCACGGCACTTTTTAGATCTTGGCCATATCTTGAACAAGTCCAATTCTTCGGCCTAGCATCGCGAGTCTTGGGCCAAATAATGGCTTCGTAAACATATCTGCCAGTTGCAGCTCCGTGGAAAACTACTTGATATCAAATTCTCCATTCTGTATACATTCTCGAATGAAAAAGTGCTTCAGCTTAATATGCTTGGTTCTCCTATGGAACTCATAAGGCGGATCTCAGATATTATCTTATTCTGATATATTATCTTAATAGTAGACTCATTGTCAACGTAGATTGTGGGTTTTCCATTGTGTTCTGTTATATCAGTCAATTCTTCTAGGAGCTCTTTCAGCTATAAAGCTTCCCTCTCGGTCTCTGCTAAAGCTACAAGTTGTGCCTCCGTAGAAGAGATTACTACCGTTGGCTGTTTCCGGCTTTTCTACATAATCGGACCAGACAATAGGAAGACCATCTCAGTCGTCGAATGACCCGTTGCTGTGTCGTCACTGAGATCAGCGTCACTGAAACATATTAGCCTTCAGCCTTTTCTCCCGGCTTTTTGTGAAGACAAGTCCTTTGTTTAACGTACCCTTCAGGTACTTCAATATTCGCTTGACCTTCTAATGAAGGTCAATCAGTCATCAAGGAATCTTGAAAAATCTACCTAGCTTGATGTAATCACCAAGCTAGGTAGATTTTTCACGACATACCCTGTAAATTATGATTTCCTTGCGAGTGTCGAAAATTTGCAGCATAAACGGCTGTATCTTTTGACTGCGTTGGCATAGAAGTTTGATTTTTTCACAGCTCCAAGAGACTATATGTATTTGAGATGAATTTCAGCTAGATACCTCCATGCGTTCCTGAGAAAAAGGGTCTTGTGACAGACAGACAGACGGACAACAAAGTGGTCGTATAAGGGTTCCGTTTTTTCCTTTTGAGGTACGGAGCCCTAAAAAAACAAAGTTTATAAATTATTCTTATATGCGGTTTAAATTGTAAGTATAAACATATTCTCACAAATAAATATATTTCATGCCATTTAAAGAATTTCGTAGTATTATAAAAAAATCAAAACTTTCAAGAAAATGGAGATAAGAGATGCAAAACAAAGTTGCCACATTTGAGTCTGCCTCTGACCCAAAATAAAATTAAGTACTTACTGTTGCTCCAGAAAAATAATATAATGATCCGTGTTAAATAATATCCTACACAAGCAATTTTTAGAGCTACACACTAGTGCGACAAAGCAAAGCGTCCTTTCCCTCAGACACCGACATTTTGCGCAGATATTTTATCCTATCAGGTCCTAGTGTGTACTCGCACTTAAGGGCACGTGTACCGATTTTGAGAGTGGTATGAGTAATTGATTCGGAAGCAGCCCTAGAGTTAAATTGTTGAACCGAGCGAGTTGCTGTGCAGGGTCTGTGTTAATTTTAATTGATGAATTGTTCTGAAGTTAGTTGCGGTTCTGCCACGTGCTTACACCGGGCTTTGTCACAATATTGCTATTATTGCGGTACCAATTACAAAACGAGTCACGACTGCTTCAATTTTAAATTTCAATTTATTTATTAATGATGACTCCATTGCCGAGTTCGGCAACAGCAATTGAATCTCTGTTAGGTAATTGAAGGGCTTCATTCATGTGCCCTGATGTGACTGATGTACCCTATTTTAGCAGGGAAATAACGCGCTGGCAAAAGAGGCAAAGTTTTTATCATCGATTGATTTAAGTTCAAGTTTCTGGCAAATTCCATTAAGTAACGACTCTCAGGAAAAAACTAGCTTCACAGTCCCTGGTAGAGGTTTATTTAAATTTAAAGTTATGCCGTTTGGCCTATGCGGTGCACCAGCACGACAGCAAAGGTTAATGGACCAGTTATTTAATCAAAATTTTTGTAGCGATATTGAAAATGGAATAGTATTTTGTTATATAGATGATATAGTTATTTGTTCTGCTGATTTTGAAACCCACTTAATTTTGTTAAACAGAGTCCGGGATAAGCTAAAAATGGCTCAATTATCCATAAACTTTGATAAATGTAATTTTTTTAGAAAATCATTGAAATATTTAGGGTATATAGTGGATGAATTTGGTTTACGCACAGATCCGGAAAAGGTTGCCGCAGTTATGAACTTTCCGACCCCAAAATCCGCTCAGGAAGTAAAGATTTTTTTAGGCACGTGTTCTTGGTACAGGCGCTTTATTAGGAATTTTTCTTCCATCGCTGCACCACTAAATAGACTAACTAGTAAAGGAAAGAACGCACCTAAATTTGAGTGGAGCGAGCAGGCAGAGGTAGCTTTTAACACATTGAAAAATGCGTTGATAACCGCACCTGTTCTTGCGGTTCCAAATTTCGAGAAACCATTTAAGATACATTGTGATGCTTCTGCATATGGTGTTGGCGGTATGTTAACGCAAGAAACTAATGGTTGTGATCATCCCATTGCGTATGTCAGTAGGAGCCTAAACAAAAACGAAAGAAATTATAGCGCGACTGAACGCGAGGCTTTAGCTGTGATTTTTGCGGTGGAGAAATTTCAGGCTTATTTTGGTTCCAAGCCAGTCACAATTATTACTGATCATGCATCCTTGAAGTGGTTTTTAAATTTGGAGAATCCTTCAGGACGACTGGCCAGATGGGGTTGTAGATTGTCACAGTATAATTTTGTCATTGAACATAGGAAAGGTTGTGATAATGTAGTTCCGGATACCTTGTCGAGACTCATACATGTAGATGTAATTGGTAATCGTAAAGATAATTCTTGTCAACCGATTATTGTAGATGACTGGTATGACAAGACATTTAATGGTTGTAAAATCAATCCAGCAAATTTTCCGAATTTTTGTATTTTGAACGATAAATTATATCGATACAGTAAGTGTAAATACCAGCTTCTTAGTGAGTTCGACTGGAAAGAGGTAGTCCATAAGAACGACATTTCCAGAATTTTAAAAGAAAACCATGCAGATGCAACTGCAGGTCATTTTGGAGTTTTCAAAACTCATCGCAGATTGTCCCTTAGATATTTTTGGCGTGGTATGTACAAGGACGTGGTTGATTATGTTAAAAATTGTGATACTTGTTCTGCGTATAAACACACGACATCAGCCACTCCAGGTTTGTTAGGGAAGCCTAAAGTCTGCGAGAGACCATTTCAGGTTATTTCTGCTGATTTAGTTGGACCTTTGCCTAGGTCTAAATCGGGATTTACGTTTCTTTTTGTAGTGACTTGTTGTTTTTCGAAATATACAATGTTGTTTCCGTTACGGCGTGCCACAGGTGCCGCTGTGGTTAAAGCGCTAGAGAATTTTGTATTTTTGAACCATAGTGTTCCAGAGACTGTAATTGTTGACAATGGGTCACAATTCACAGGATCTGAATTCCGTAATCTCATTAAGCGTTATAATATTCCGAAATTACACTATACACCGTTGTACACTCCGCAAGTTAATCTTGTCGAGAGGTACAATAAGGTAATTATGACTGCTGTAGCCGCTTATGTGAAAGATAACCACAGGTCCTGGGATGAAAACCTGTACAAAGTCCAGTTCGCCATAAACAGTGCGGTTAATGAATCCACTGGATTCTCCCCGTTCTTCCTTATTCATGCGAGAGAACCGGTCCTAAATGGTTCCTTCTATAAGGACACGGATAAGGAGTACGAGGCAGGAATTCCAAGGGAGGAATACGCTGGAAAGTTTGGAATTTTGGAGGACATATTTAGTCAGGTTAGGAAAAATTTGTTTCAGGCTCATGCAGAGAATTCAACGCATTACAATTTAAGGCGTAGGTCTGCAAGCTATTCTGTTGGGGACATAGTGTGGAAAAAGACTTATACACAAAGCGACGCTACAAATTTTTTCGCAGCTAAGCTGGCTCCTAAATATGAGAAGTGCAGAGTTGTCAAGGTTTTGTCACCTTTGGTTTATGAATTGGTTAGAGTGGCTGACAACCACCCAATAGGCACTTGGCATATTAAGGATTTTAAGAAGTAAATATTCAGCATTACCCAGTTAGTCTTAACTGTTTGAATATTTAAGTTTAACAATATTCAATTAGGAATTTTATGAGAGTAGTGATGTACTGAGATAACAGTTACATTACCATGGTTTAGTTGACGATGAATGAAGTTGAGGTATGTGAGGATGAATGTATGATGATGAAAATGTTTGTGGTAGACTAACGGGAGGTGAATTGTAATGCTAATATTGTACTTTGGGGATTTTGATTTTGTTTCTTTTGTTCTCTTTCTGGATAATGGATCTAAATTTTCCGTTACTTTTCTGATTCTGTTCATAGATTTATTTTTCCATGGAAGTTAATTCAATTTTTTTCCGTTTCCGATTTGGTTATTTTCCGAACGTGATACCATACGGTTGTCTTGTTAGACACCCGATCACAAAGATTTTCCGTACTTGTCAAATGACAACTGTTCCGACGGTAGTTGACAAAGAGTGAACCACCGTAGGCCTAGACGCATTCTATCAGTTAGCTGAAGAATGATGCCAAGGTGATTACACTCAAGTGTGTAAAACACCGTAGAGTTTTTTTTGTATTGTAGTAGTTAGTATTTAGCAACTAGGGTTTAAAGTATACCAACGTAATACTTTTCTCATTTATTTATTTTGTTGTATAATTTTCAGTGTTAGTTAGTAGTTGTGTGTTTGTGCATGACTTCGATTGTTTGTTTTCTTTTCTTGTTTCAGGCTATTGTTTTGCTTGTTGGAAGACGCTGAGGGCAGCGTGGTTCAACCAGTTGAACCTTTTCGTAGGAGGGGAGGTATTGTCACGTAGTGATTTTATCAATCGATTTTAATTTAATTCGTAAATGGTAGGTAGTGACATCTAGCGTCAAGGCGCGGAGCGCGCGTGCATCGATGCGCAGGAGTTGCGTATAGATGGCGTTTTGGTTGTTTTTGGTCAAAATTTCGATATGTTATTTTCGATAATAATTATATTAATCTTATAATAATTCCATTAGTGGAGATTGTGATCATTAATTTAATTTCGAGTTTCTTTTTTAAACTAGTTTCGTACATTCACTAGTTCGCATTTCGCTAGTCTATGGTCGGAGCCTCCTGAACGGAGCTTCGATACGCTTTGTCTCTTGGATTTTTTTTGAGAGATCAGTTTCCGCTTGACCTGACGATGTGAAGGGACAGGCGAAAACTCGAATTTTGGTCCTGCCCCGGCTTCGCTGGGAAAAACAATGTCTTTTTGTTTTAGTTAATAAAGTGTCTTCAATATCTTTCCACATCAATTTATGGTAAGTTCGTGATCGGAGTCGATAATCGAGGTTGATTCACATGCAAGATGGCGTCATAACCATTTTTGGATTTAATTACCATTTTGTTTGTCTTTCTTTTCAGTTCCCATATATTTAACGACGTGGTTGGGTTGGGAGGAACCACCCGAAAACAATAATTATATCGGAAGAGTTCCGTAGGTAAGCTCAAAGAAAATGGGAAAAATGTGGCACACGTGGTTCTCATTAAGAACGTATTGTTAACTGTTTTTTTTTCTTTTGTTTCAGGGTTTATTTTATACTTTATTGTATCTTATTTATTCTGTTCTATTTTTATTTGCATATCCACCTTTTCATTTCACTTCTTGCTGAATTACGGTATTGCAAATCGCACCGTTGGGACATTTCGTATATACATATAAGTGCTTCCGAGTTCCGGGGGTTGAGTAAGTACTCGTGGTACTTATTTCTTCTACATGGTGACGAATGCACGCTGAGGAGCTGGATAGGACCTGAGGAGCCTGATTCCCTGAAGGGATACCCGCGTTCCTGATCCATGTTCCCAGGTGACCAATTCAACAAGTAAGGGATCATTTTTTCTGTTGTTGTGAGTGAGTCAAATTCTTTGAACCTAAATTTACCACTGAGCTAAATTACTAGGCCTATGGCCTGAAATATACTTTGAACATTCTATCCGGACTACTTTAGAATCTTATAAGCCGAAGAACTGCTGTATTCTAGACTAAGTAGTTTTAAGCTACATTTTATTTATGATATTATGATAATTTCCATTAAAAACAAGTAGCCTGAATTGTATAGAAATTTCATTCTCATCTCCTTTTGATAATAAGTCTAGAATCAAACCGGGATAGATAGTAATTTATGATTCTGTAACTTTGTAAGTGGGTGATTGCTTTTGCATCCGGGTTAATCACATTCCGCCCCAATTGCCCAGCTTACATATTATTTGTGTTAAGTGGGCTTTTTGTTATTTATATTATAAACACAAATAATATGAATATAAAATAAACATAAAAGTAGAACTACTTTGGCCATTTGCGTGGATGGTAGGTCTAACTCCTAAATAGTTTCCCTATATTTAGGATATCATTCCCAACTCTCGGCTTAAGGCTTATAAAGTTCAACCTGTTTTTACCTAACACAATGTACCTATTATGTAACTTCTTTAATTACAATACGTTACAAAAACTCAAATTAAAACAAAAATATTAAATAATTTGTATAAAACCAAACCTAGACCTACCCTCTATTGGAGCAGTCAGTAAGCGTCGCGTCACAGACCATACCTACTGGGTGCGGCACGTAACATTAAGTGACCAACACATATATCTATGCGCATCCTGCAAGAAGAGATACGAGCTCTGGATATTGAGAGTAGTTGGTAATAGGCAGTAAAGTAGTAGAAGGTAGTAAATAATATAGTTAATCTGTCATATTAATTATAGAGTGTCAGAAGAACGTGATTGAATGACGGTCACTGATGGCAAAATATAATTGGAATGGGACTCCCACATCAGAATCGGCGAAAAGGTTGGTTAATTTGGTCACTGCTTATCGGTGACCGCCTTCGGACGTCGACTTATGATAGGTGCTAGTTTTATTTCTTGTTTTAGATATGGTTATGTTAAGTTTAAAAGAATGCCGCGTTAGGGTGGACATGTTCTTTAGAATAAAAGCCCCAAAAAAAAAGAGATTAAAAATCTTGCTGCTGGAAAAACGTATTTTAAGTGAATTTTGGATTTTCCTCATCCACTAAGCTCTCACCTCAACTCAAGCGACCTTGAATGAGGTCGAGGAAGGTGTTAGCTTGAGGTCGTCGTTCCAGGTTGGTGGTCTATCCATGCTGTGGTTTACCGGGCTTTTTTTTTTACCGGGTGTTTCTTTCCCTTCCGAGGAAATGAGAGTTAAATAACTGACATGGCCTACAATTTTTATAATTCTACCATAAACTAGCCCTTGACTGCACCTGAAATTAGTAAGACAAAGTGGAAGGAAATGAGTGTCGCAGAATCGATGGCCGATGACAAAGACTTGAGTTTTCTGGAGTTAAACCGACGTGTACCGGTAAAAGAATTTAGCTTAAGTAACGATAAAAATATCTCAATGTGATGTACACATATCCATAAAGCGAAATTGATTCACCTGTAAGTGGACGTAAATATACCGAGAGCATATTTTGGCCTTCAAATAAAGGGCCTGTACCGTATCGAGTAGCTCTCCAAATTAATGAGATACTTATTCGAATAAGAGACTTCCAATTCTAACATTGAGGTATAACTAAGCCTGGTTCACTTGTCAGTTGTCACGTTACCCAAGATATTATATACCTACTGAGACGCAATCCGCCGACGGCACTCGTATCAGTCGAGTGTCGCGCACACACTGTCAAAATATACTGCCTTTACACGTTCTCGTTTATCTTAATATTTATGAGTGAAATAAGTACTATAAGCGATATTGAATCATTCTTTGTTATTTAAACTTTATTAAAGATTAATTTACGGACTTATTAATCTGAAGACCTTATTTATTACAACAAGACCAACCAGACAACACGCGCCGCGACAGAAGAGTTAAGAGCTACGCTAAAGAAAAAATTGGAAGTATAGGCACAGAATATGAAATAGTACAGCTGTATTATATTAAGGTGTTTTAAAAATTTCGCTCGCAGAGTCGTCAGAGCGGAATTGCACTTTATTACGTCGTATCAAGAGCCACTATTTATTTAAATGTCTGAATTAGAATAATTAGCTAATAATTATTCTATGACTTACAGGTCGATTACATACATGAGAAAATAATAATGTATCGAATACCTACGACTACTTCATTTCTTTATTATATGTAGGATATTTTATAGAAGAACATGAAAAATGTATTTTGTTAAAAGGTAGTTGTAACTAGGTTCACGCCTAAATGGATCAGTCGAGGATGACCACGAATACGTCCGCGTGGATTTAGGTGTTTTAAAATCCCTTAAGAACTGTAGAATAAAGCGTCTCCGGTACGATGTCTTGAACAAATCGGTTTGGATATGGGTTTAGTATAACTACCATACAAATCATTACTTATCACTAGGTGAGATCGCACTTCACAGTCAAGGAGTAACGTGTACCAAAAAAAGGCACTGCGTCTCCGCTCTACTCGACTCTAAAAGTATACATGCGCCTTAGAGCTGTTGTCATCGAATAAAAAAAGTTTATAGAAGTGCTCGTCTAAGTCGGTACTAGGATAACATGTATGCACGTATATGTTGTCGTGTCGAATGACGAGTTGTTCGTGTTCATAGCGTGACGGGGTGCGCTTGGGATATCACGGTTCCATGAATTTATACCCTACATCGTATATGCAGGAGTCGGCACAGTTTAGCACCTTGTCACTTTCACTTGACAGAATACATTCGAGGTATGAATTTATAATCGTAGGTATATTATCTGAAACCAGGGCAAAGTTCATAATTATAATTATTCCACAGATAAGCTAAGTCAGTTATTTCACAGAAATAGTGCCTGGTGCGCTCAGCGTGACTAGCATAGACATAAACAATATACTCCTTTTTTCAGGCAGTCGTATAAAAAGAGCAAGTATAAAGTTATAATGAAATTTATTAAATTAATATTGTTATAGGTCCTTTCATACGAGTAACTACGTGTAGGACTTATGAAATCTTTCTTTTCATTTTATATCCGACTTGAAAGCATTACTATATATTGCCCTTATCTATCTGCTACGTTTTCAGGGTACATCTTTTCAACCAATTCACCTTTAGTCACGACTATCATTGAGTTTATAATAATAGAACAGATGCAAACTATTAAATTATTATATTATTTGCAAAAACGTTAACAATCTCTTAAAAATTGGTGACAGTAATTAGATAAAATGCTTGAAGGATAAAAAATATTCATGTCATGACATGCAAGTAAATTGTCGGCAAATTCACTGATAATAATTATATTAATACCATTCCATTCATTAATTCACATTATTTATCAAGTTATCAAGTTATATCATACACACGTTCACATCCATTTATCAAGCGCGCCTTTAAATAAACTTATCGATGTACATTGTGGGGGCCACCCCTCAGAAATGCAATGACATCGTAATTACTTACATGTGACTTGATCGATACAACTTGATATAACTATTAGAAATCACCTTTTAAAATTTTTAGTAGTAGATTTAGTATATCATGTTTTAGAATTCCGTATCTCAATAGGTAAAAAGGAACCCTTTATAGGATCACATCGTTGTCCGTCTGTCAACCATATTTCTTTTGCGAAAACGTATAGGTATCAAGTTGAAATTAATAACAAATATTTAGGTCAAATAGTTAGGTTCCTTGGAGCGGTAAAAATTGTTCTGAGTCGATATACGGCATAAACGGCCGTATCTTTTGACCCTGGCCAATAGGGTACTAGGGTAGGGTTTAAACACTGTTATAAAACAGAAAGACTTATAACGGAAACAGAAACGATACTGTAACCCAATCAATCTGTAAGCGTTTATTACTGTTAATAAGTGTTTTTATCTGTAACCCTAATAGGTACTTGCCCTAACAAACTGCACGGTGTGACAATGCGTTCTTCTCATTTCATTGGACTTTACACACACTGACACAACGCACTATTGAGGTAATACCTAATTAATATACCTAGTACAAATTACTTAAATGGAGCGCACGTCACCTTCCTTCCGACCTTTGTTTATTCTGTTTTGTGTATCAATATCGTTCATTAACTAACGTGGAAAGATTTCCTTATCATTAAAACTTTGCATCAATAAAAACTTTGAAGTGCACTAGAGCCGGTTGAGCTGGCCACGGAACGTTTATGCTGTCAAAACTTTGCTTGAAATAGCTATATCAAGTTTAAGTTAACCGTTCACTTGCACGTAAATGGTGAAACCGCTAGTTGACAGTGATAACTTGATAAGTTATGGTTGACGAACTGTTGTTGTACTTGTTCTATTAATATTTCATGAGCTCTATCTATGTCAGTCAAAAAAAGGGAGTACTTATAAATACTTATACTTACTTTTTCATAGCCGGAATGGACGGAAAAGCCGACACGACTGAAGCTAGCGACTGTTTAGTTTTTTTTAATATTTATTAGCAATAATTTATGTGGTAGCAGCGACGCTGATAACGGAAAAAATTTCGGCTGGATTGGGAATAACTGATTTAAAATTCAGTTGCAAAAGTTGACCTAAACAAACCCACGTAAGTTGGAAATTAAATAAAAGATTGTAAAAAATCGTCGTCTTACAAGTTAACTTTTGAATAATTTTTTACACTTGATTTAGTTTATGAGATCACCAATTTTCAAAACTCCCGGAAAACTTTCCAGGTAAAACTACCAAATGAATGGACTTGTACGGGAACAGGTGATATGGCTCGACCGTAACAAAGGATGATCATCCTCCGAGCGGGTATTGTGCTCGGGGACCACTGGTCCGACCGTTCATCTTTGGAGGTCGTTTATATAGCGTAATTCAGAGAACACTTCGTAATCGTGAGTTGGGCTCTTCGTGGTTGCGTGAATCGTACTAGTAATGCCATCTATTGGATTATGTGCGGACTGCAAAGACCGCTACAGACTAATACTTACAATAAAGATCTAAAGATTCATCAATATTGTCACAGACATTATTTGGGCTTTGAATAAATATAGTACGGATGTCAATAATTAGAGATTATTACATAATGCTAGCTGACTGCTTCGTTAGACTAAGTGGTAGGCATGTTCGACTGCCGCCGACGAGGTCCCGGGCTCGAGTCCCGGGTAGGGCCATATTTGAGTTTTGGGTTTTTCTGACTAGAAATTTTCAGTACTAGCCCGGAGTTAGGAAGCTGGCGGTGTTTCAGCGGCTCGTGCCTCGGAGAGCACGTTAAGTCGTCGGTCCCGGTTATTATCACTAACATGATAATAGTTGTTAAAGCCCGCCAACCCGCATTGGAGCAGTGTGGTGGGTCTAAGCTCTAATTTCCTCTCTCCTATGACAGTGAAGGCCTGTGCCCAGCAGTCTGATCTAATGGGCTATAGTGGTGGGGCTAGCTGACTTCCCTAAACTAGCAGCTATAATAATGGGGAATTAATCTTATAATTATTGAGGTTGATTCAATAACTAATACATTATCTTAGGATAGCAGCTGTTAGTTTGTGGTTTATTTACTAAGATGTACGATAAACGGCAGATTATAGTCTGATATTAAATAATTGATACACAATTTATGACGTAGAGCATAGATAAACCAATATAACTCTGAATACTTGTTTTGATAACAAGCCTTGCTCTGCGATCTTAAGGTAAGTAAAATATTTCATTCGTAAGCTGGCTTGAAAGTGTCTAGCTGTTTTTATTTTTAACTCGTTCCTTTTTCTGCTTCTACGCGGCATTAAAAATGGCATTTAAAATTAATATTATTATTGATGAGTGAAAAAAATTGTTGGAAAAGAGGTTCCAATAAGTTTATTTTATTCATATTTCAATGGTAGGTAATGTTCCTTATGTGAGAGACGAGTGGCCTAGCTGTGACAATGCATATCAGTCGATTGCGATTGTTAAGGAACGTTGACCCAAGTCGGTAACTAGATGGGTGATCAAATTTGGCCTTCTCGTTTTCTCCGTGCCTCGGAGACCACGTCAAGCCTTCGATCCCGGTTATTATCA
The DNA here is from genome assembly GCA_964035005.1 of Erebia palarica. Classification (NCBI taxonomy): domain Eukaryota; kingdom Metazoa; phylum Arthropoda; class Insecta; order Lepidoptera; family Nymphalidae; genus Erebia; species Erebia palarica. Next base: position 20,908,965 of record OZ035989.1, read on the forward strand.
CTAACATCTGATAATAATCTTTATAGTCGAGTCGTCGGCGGAAGGACATGGGAACCCACCACATTATTATCCCAAGAAAACTCCTACCATTATGTGATGAATGGGAAGTGGTCACGACCCTCAGTAATGAGGAATACGACGCAGAAAGCAAACGTCCTTTAATTTTTTCCAAAAATAATGCAGAAAAAAAACAAGTCAGTAAAAAAAATGCAAAAGACAATTTAAAACTGTAATTAAAAATTAAGTACAGTCTTATACAGGCATTGAAAAGAAATATATATTCCTAAGAGTGTAAGAAAAATACTAAAGCCGGTAGACAAGAACAATATGTATGCAAAGTTAAATGGCTAATTCACCCTTTGAAAATGTGTACTTGCGAACATCCCCGATACAAAAGTGCAGAAACAAGTGCAGGCAAAGTCTGTCGGGAAAAGAAAACTATGCAAAAGGAAAAGAAAATGTACCCAACTTTGTGGAACTGGAAATCATACTGTGCTTCGTATTTCAGAACCGACATTTTGAACCACAGAATTAATAACAGTTCTAGAAGTTGTAAGAACACGTGAGCTTGACTCCGTGCATACGACTAGTGATGCAGTGTACGTTATCGTAAAACACACAAATTTTTCTAAAATTACAATAAAACCCATTACTTACATACACATATTCACTAAAGCGCCTTTGTGCTATTAATTTTTTAAGTGTAAAAATAATAAGTACTTACTTTTATTCATGATTAATAATGACTAAAAGTGAACTCACTTAGTAAGCGTACTGATATTTTCCATATAGATTTAACCTAGACCGCTCGTCTGGAAAAGTTTTATCCTCTTTCTTCTTATTTAGGAGGGAGTAGGTTATCTAAAAAGTATGAATATTTAAAACAGCAACATGTAGTTCCGATGTTAAAGACGATTAAGATACTTGCACCATTTCTATTACCATATTCACATTTTTTTGGTTTCAATGATTCTTGTAATACAATGGCCATTAGATGTATTTTCCAGACTTATATGTATGTTTCATACGGTCGAGTACACAAAACGTTTTAACTTTTGATAGCATTCCGAGAACTGTAGCAGTTGCAGAACAAAATGTGTGGTTATAATACGAGTGAATAGTTAAATAAGATAATTTTTGCCAAGCTTTTGCTTTACTCGCTTGCTCAAATATTATCAAGCGGGTGTTCAGTATGATTTTTTCCCGCGAATTTAGATTCTTGTAATACAATGGCCATTAGATGTATTTTCCAGACTGTATGTGTATGTTTCATACGGTCGAGTACACAAAACGTTTTAACTTTTGATAGCATTCCGGGAACTGTAGCAGTTGCAGAACAAACTGTGTGGTTATAATACGAGTGAATAGTTAAATAAGATAATTTTTGCCAACCTTTTGCTTTACTCGCTTGCTCAAATATTATCAAGCGGGTGTTCAGTATGATTTTTACCCGCGAATTTAGATTTCTTTTTTTTTTAATTATCAAAATAAAAATCGATACAATTCTGTTGGGTAGCACTGCGAAAAACCACGTAGGTTTAAATTGCGTGCTCTTCCGTCATCATATTATCAGTGTTTTAAACTACTTAAAGCTAGCAAATTATTATAAATACATGACAAAAAATAAAAACAAAACAAAACTACCTACAATTTGGTTAAGAAATACGATTTTAAGTTATGTTTTAAATTATTCTTAGTCAATTTGATTCTAAAACTACTATCGAGACTATTTATTAAGCGAGGGATCATGTATGCGCTAGTGCGCTCACCATATTTGTTCTTAGCTGACAACTTTTGTTGAGATACTTTACGAGTATGAATTTTATGTGAAACTATATTTTGTATATCTAAGTTAAAGAATTGTTCTTTTAGAAGCTGATATTTGACCTTATCATGAACATTGATTACCTTGCAATGTTTAAATATAAAATTTTCATTTGTTTTAGCTTGAATTTTAATATTTAAAGGCACAATGGCTTTTAAGATCCTTAGTTGTAATTGATATATATACTGTAAGTACGTTTTGTCTGTTCGTCCGTAACTGGTTAGTCCATAAGTTATAATAGAATCGGCAAGAGCGTTATAAAGCATAATTTTTACTTTGTAATTTAAACGTTTTCGAATTATGAAAATATTTGCCAAAAAAGCTCTAAGCTTGTCATATACATGCTTTATGTGTTCGTGCCAGTTGAATTTATGATCTATTACTAAGCCTTAATCTTTATGTGATGTAACTACTTCAATAGTAGTGCAGTTACAATTAAATTGAGGTTGATGTAAACGCTTATGACTATGGGCAATGATTTTATGTGATAATATGCTGTTTGAACTTAAATTTGGAGATGGTGCCATGGTGCCGCCATTTATTTAAACTATTAAAATCTTCCTGAAGCTGCTGTGCGGCTTGATTGACATCCTTAGCTGCAACAAGCATGCATGTATCATCAGCATACTGGTAGCTTGTACAATGGTTAAATATTTTATTCATATTATTAACATAAGCTATAAAATGCAATGGAACGCACGCACCAAGCACGGAACCTTGAGCGGCGTCTTCGGTTACTGTGATTGGAGTGCTGTAGGTATCACAAATCCTAACTCGGTAACTTCTATTAGTTAGATAGTTCTTACACCAGTTTAAAAGGGGTCCACGAATCCCTGAGTTATCTAACCTTATTATGAGCCTGTTGGGATCTAAAGTGTAGAAGGCACGAGAAAAATCAATAAATAAAGTTAAGACGTGCAGCTTTTGGTTCATCCAAGAATTGACTTGGTCTGTAAAATCCGATAATAGCATTATCGTATTTTTACCGGGCCTAAAACCAAATTGTCTAGAGCTTATGACGTATTTTGATAGAATGCGTGTATTTGATTGCAAATAAATTTTTCTACTATCTTATCTATTGACGATGTTATAGTAATTGGCCTATAATTATTTGTATCATTATACTTACCTCTATAAGGACTGGTCGAACACAACCCACTTTAAGTTCATTAAAAAAAAAGTTCTTAAAAATCCCGTGGCAAATCTTTGATTACCAGTGATCGACTGATGCTGAGGCAATTTATTCGGTTCTTAATTTTACTTTTTCATTCTACAAAACAAGTATTCATAATGTTATGCGTGAAGTAAAAAAAATATTTTTATAGCGTTAATAGACAAAATACCCACTGTGTACAAATTTCAACGGTTTAACTGTTACGTAATACGTTTCATAGTTTCATTTCATACGTTTCATCATACAGCCCGTTGACAGTCAGTAGTAGCTCAGGGGCTATACTGCCAACGCTTAAATCAATACACAAGCAACATTACTCAAAATCCAAGATTATAATGATAATTCGTAAATCATGAGTGTCGAACTTTGTTTTGCAAACGTAAATGTCATACGTACTTCAATAGCCATCGTGGGTTTTTAGTAATACCTTCTGGTACCATATTTCGGGGGGTCATGACCTTGATATGACCTTGATGTGGTCCTACCTGTCGTCGAGCCCGCAGAACCCCGCGGTGCGGAGAGGCTGTTGATGGCGGTGTGGCTCCGAGTCGTCGTCCTGTTACGCCCACTTCAGGTCGTACTTTAGTATTATAAATATGGACTAGCATTTGTTCTTTTATTTGTATAACAGATTGATGGTTTGCACAAAACTAGTATAACAACTATATAGGTAGTAATTTACCAAGAATCCGATACCTACGATTTCCTGGTGGGTAACCTTAATGGGACTTTGTGTGTGCGTGTCAGGAGGCGGACTTAGACCCGAGACTGAGTTACGCTCCCGGAACTAGTTCGGGCGAAGCTCCCATTTGGTGTGAACCTTATGTGTTGTGATCGCTAATTGACCTATTTATACTCAAGTAGTTATACGGGTTTGAACCGTTTGTGTTTTGGTTTTGCAACATACCTTAATTATTTTGTATAACTTAGTTTAGTAGAATAAACTGTAAAAATTTTAACTTCCATTGACTATTTTCATTGCAAACACCCACTGGAATCCCCTCAGACCCCACTCTGATCAACACAGTCTGCTAGCGCCTCCTCTTCTTCACGCACCCCTGGGCTTGTGCCCCGGTGAAGGCCTAATCCTTCGCAGGGGCATCACCCGGGCTTTAACAATAAAAGAGGAAGCGTTACAACAGTTTGATGTCACTTTTTTTATCCACTTCAAATTAGCCCTTGACTGCGATCTCACCTGATGGTAAGTGATGATGCAATGTAACGAAGTGTTACACAATTTAATAACATTATTGTGGTAATGTTTGAATAAATAACTTTTAGGCCTTTATAAACAAGGCGCGCTCGTTTTTAATTTCCCTAGGCATCTTATCTAGCCACAAAGCCAGCGCGTTGAACAGATATTATATTTGCGCAGGCGCGGATAATTAGTGCACGGTGTCTTCCATTTTGATTTTTGCCATTCACGTCCCGCGCCGCCCTAGGTACAGGACGTGTGACAATATTACTCAGCGCAAGCGCACCTAGCTTGCCTGTTTTCTTGAAAAACTATTTCTGGATATCCCGCTCTAGGGTAAGTTTAGAATGACACCATAAATATTCTCAACACGTAGATTCTAGCGTTGCATAAAACCATTGTTCATCATACATTCCATAGCTTATTTTTTTAATGTCTATGTAATTGTAAAACAAAAAATGTGTTTTTTAATGTATAATTTGTACCTAACTTACCATTTCTTTGTGTCTTGAGCTAAACATGTTAATGATTATTGTTTTATTGCAGCTTTGCAATATCCAATAACCACTTTCTAATGTAATTTTGTTGGAGGTTGATACTTCTTGTAGACTATTACTGGCTATTATTCGTAATCTGTCACATAGTGACTTGTTGTGTTTTGGTTGTCATGATTTAAATATGTTATTTCGAAAATAAAATGTCTGGTGATAAACGGAGTTTCTGTGGTATACAATAATCAATTAAGATATCTGGCCTAGGCACTGCGGGGACTCTGCTAGGCACTTTCCATCAGGTCATGGGCCCAGGACCCAGATAATTGCAGATATCGTAAATTGTAAAATTGGGAAATACGCACTTTCGATGATGACGGATGACCAGAGCTCGTCAGGTTCCATTTTTGGAATAAGGAAGCTTGTGGGTGCAGATGGCTTCGCGGTTTGGAAGTTCCAAGTCCAAAACTACCTGGAATGTAAAAACTGGTGGGTGGCTGTAGAAGCCAAGGAAGTCACTGCAGAACTCAAAGATGCTGATCGACAGGCGCGTACTACCATGTGTCTACTGTTGGAGCCTTCATGTTTTTCGAATGTCTACAATTTGAAGACCGCGCATGAGGTATGGCACAAGCTGTGTGGTGCATACGAAGATAAAGGCTGGGGTAGACGTATATCACTGCAGCGTCAATTATGGTCATGTAAGTTGGAAAACTTTCCGAGTATGGAGAAATACGTCTCAAAGGTACTATCCATAGCACAACAATTGGCTGCAATAGACGCGAAAGTCTCAGACGATTGGATCATTTCCATTTTGCTAGCCGGATTAACATCAGACTACAACCCGATGATAATGGCAGTGGATAATAGTGGAAAGGATATTAGCTTAGAGCAGATTACAACTAAACTGCTGCAGGAGGCTAATAGACAAGCTGAAACAGCTGGAGCTGGAGCTGGTGAGCAAGCCCTTGCCTCTAAACAGAATAAGGCACCCAAAAACAATGCTCGTAAACCAGTGCGCAAGTGCTTCAAATGCCACAAAGAAGGACACAAGGCAGCTGAGTGTAAGAAGCTGAATGCCGGTATCGTTAATGTGTGCATGAGTACGACGGATACCAAGGTCAAAAGCGATTGGTATGTAGATAGTGGATGCTCGACCCATATGACTTACGATGCGAAAAAGTTATGTAACTATCAGAAAGTTAAGGGTAACTTGACAATTAAAGTGGCCAATGGAGATGAAATACCAGTTGAAGGTAGAGGAAATGCTATGCCAAAAGTTAGCGAAAGTAAAGATTTCACATTGAAAAATGTTCTACATGTTCCTCGTTTATCTTTGAACTTGATATCAGTGAGCGATCTTGTTAAGAATGATTTCGCGGTTAATTTTGGCAAAGGAGGTTGCACTATCAGGAATAAAACCGGACAAATAGTTGCGACGTGCAATGAAGTTGACGGAATTTTCAAGTTGAATGAAAACGTAAACTACGTCAACGCTATATTGTCAAATGAACCTCTGTCAAACTTATGGCACAGAAGATTGGCGCATTTAGGACAAAATAACATGTTGATATTGAGAGATTTGGTAACTGGTATGAAATTCGACAGTAAACAAAGCATTGAGCCATGTATTCCATGCATAAAAGGTAAGACATGTAAAAGCCCGTTCAAAAACAAAGGCACACGAGCAGAACAGATTCTTGAGTTAGTACACACGGATATCTGCGGTCCAATGGAAGAGCCATCGTTTGCTGGTTCTGTATACATGTTGCTGGTTATCGACGATTACACGCGCAAGACGCACGTTTATTTCTTAAGAAATAAGAGTCAGACTTTCGACACATTTTGTAAGTATAAGGCGGAAGTAGAGAAAGAGACTGGTAAGTTGATAAAATGCCTCAGATCTGACAATGGTACTGAATTTTGTAACCATGCCTTCGACAGATTGTTCAAGTCAGCTGGTATAAAGCACCAAACGACGGTTCCGTATACACCCGAACAAAATGGCGTAGCTGAAAGGGCGAACAGATCAATCATTGAAAAAGCAAGGACGTTGCTTTGTGAGGCGAATCTAAGCAAGAAGTTTTGGGCTGAGGCAGTATGTACCGCGGTATATTTGAAGAATCGAAGCCCTACAAAGGCGGTCACGAATAAAGTACCTGAAGAATTTTGGTCTGGTAAGAAAGTAAATTTGAGTCATTTAAAAGTTTTCGGATGTTTGGCGTTTGCATTGAAACCGAAGCAGAAAAGGCAAAAGCTCGACATGAAGACTGAAGGTTTGATTTTTGTTGGCTATTGTGAGCTTACGAAAGGTTACCGACTGATAAATCTACAGACTGGCAAGATAACTATTGCTAGAGATGTTAAGTTCTTGGAAAACGTGTTTCCTGGTGATGGTACGAATGTGACGAAGAACGCAGTTGTTCCTTTGTCCATAGAGGAGGAACGAACTGAATCTGCGATATTGGATGAAGCTCCTGATGTTCACTCGAACAGTGAAGATGATTTTCAGGATGCAGATATAGGAAGTACCGAATCCGTTACGAATTCAGAAGTGAGTAATGAAAACGCTGGAACGAGTACTGAGCCGAGTGTTGAGACGAGTATCGAGCCGAGATACAACCTGCGTGCACGGAAGCCGGTCGACTATTCAAGTACGTGCATCAACGCTCTCGCGGCAATTAACGGCGATCCGACGACTGTAGAGCAGGCGCTAGCTAGGCCTGATCGTGAGCTATGGCAGAAAGCCATGAACGATGAGCTGCAATCGCTGAAGGAGAACCAGACCTGGACGCTAGTCGACTTACCAAGTGACAAGAAGCCGATACAATGCAAATGGGTCTTTAAGATTAAGCGAGATAGCGATGGTAAGGTCTCAAAGTACAAAGCTAGGCTAGTAGCGAAGGGATTTACTCAGGTACGTGGCGTAGACTATAACGAAACTTATTCTCCGGTGGTTAGGAGCTCGACTTTGCGACTTTTATTCTCATTAGCTGTAGAATATGATTGGGATATAGATCAGTGGGACGTAATGACTGCTTTCCTTTACGGTAAACTAAAGGAAAATATTTATATGTTGCAACCTGTAGGTGCTGTCGTCAAGGGTCAGGAGACAAAGGTCTGCAAGTTAAATAGGTCATTATATGGTCTGAAGCAAGCGTCAAATGCTTGGTTTCATGAACTTGACCGAGAGATGCTTAGCTTAGGTTTCAAGCAATCGAAGATAGAGCCCTGCTTATACCAAAAGTTGTTAGGGGATAAAGATAGAATAGTTGTAGTTATTTATGTTGATGATATTTTCATTTTTTGTAGTTCTTTACACAAAAATGAAAAGGAAAAGTTGAAGGCCGGATTATTGAAAAAGTTCAAGGTCAAGGATCTAGGTCGAGCTAGACATGTTTTAGGCATGAGACTTAGGAGGGATGAAAACACCATTTACCTTGATCAAGAACAGTATGTTATTAACGTGTTGCAGGAATTTAAAATGACGGATTGTAAACCAGTCATTACCCCCATGGAAGCTGGTCTTAGACTGGAAAAGGCTTCTGATGCCGGTTGTAGGTTGCCATATCAGAATCTGGTAGGATGTCTGAACTATTTAGCCCAAAATAGTAGGCCAGATATCGCGCATGCCGTTAGCGTTCTATCACAGTTTAATTCGTGTTACGATGAAATTCACTTTAAGTGTGCTAAACGGGTGTTAAGATATTTAAAAGGGACGTCTGATTTTGCGCTTACTTTCCGAAAGTCAGGTAGATTAAAACTTATTGGCTACGTGGATGCGGATTGGGGTGGGTCATATGATAGGAAATCCTTTACGGGTCTAATGTTTATGTTAGGCGATAGTTTAATAACGTGGGAGAGTCGCAAGCAAAGGTGTGTTGCTCTGTCCTCTACAGAGGCAGAGTACATAGGTCTTAGCCAAGCTTCAAAGGAAGCGATTTATTTGAGGAGTTTGTTAAAGAGTTTAGTAAATGATAGTTGCGACAAACCTGTAGTCATTTATAATGACAATCAGTCTGCACATCATATTGCGAGAAACAAGATGAACCATAATAGGACGAAACATATCGATATTAGGTTTCACTTTGTTCGCGAAGCGATATCCAATGAGGCGGTAGAGGTACAATATGTGTCTTCACAAGAAATGCTGGCAGATATGTTGACAAAGTCTCTGTCAGGCCCCAAGATAAAGTTAGCTTTAGCGAGATTACCCATTAAGAGGGCGGGTAGTGAAAGTGGTATAACTTAAGTTTTTGATATGTTGTATTTGTATTGTACAAATATGTTTAGGTTTTTATAATGGTGTAATCTCTGTTTTGTTTATTTTCGATGGTTTTATGTAAGGTGTAGATATGGGAACAGTCGAGTACAATGTATTTGTGTACACTCGTGTACAAAGATGCATACACACTTGTGCATGTTATGGTACTTGTGACTTGGTGCAATTTAAGTGTGGATGTAGGTACACTTGCTAGTCTTAAGGGTGCGTACACATGTGGCAGATTAAGGGTGCGTGTTGGAGGTTGATACTTCTTGTAGACTATTACTGGCTATTATTCGTAATCTGTCACATAGTGACTTGTTGTGTTTTGGTTGTCAGGATTTAAATATGTTATTTCGAAAATAAAATGTCTGGTGATAAACGGAGTTTCTGTGGTATACAATAATCAATTAAGATATCTGGCCTAGGCACTGCGGGGACTCTGCTAGGCACTTTCCATCAGGTCATGGGCCCAGGACCCAGATAATTGCAGATATCGTAAATTGTAAAATTGGGAAATACGCACTTTCGATGATGACGGATGACCAGAGCTCGTCAGGTTCCATTTTTGGAATAAGGAAGCTTGTGGGTGCAGATGGCTTCGCGGTTTGGAAGTTCCAAGTCCAAAACTACCTGGAATGTAAAAACTGGTGGGTGGCTGTAGAAGCCAAGGAAGTCACTGCAGAACTCAAAGATGCTGATCGACAGGCGCGTACTACCATGTGTCTACTGTTGGAGCCTTCATGTTTTTCGAATGTCTACAATTTGAAGACCGCGCATGAGGTATGGCACAAGCTGTGTGGTGCATACGAAGATAAAGGCTGGGGTAGACGTATATCACTGCAGCGTCAATTATGGTCATGTAAGTTGGAAAACTTTCCGAGTATGGAGAAATACGTCTCAAAGGTACTATCCATAGCACAACAATTGGCTGCAATAGACGCGAAAGTCTCAGACGATTGGATCATTTCCATTTTGCTAGCCGGATTAACATCAGACTACAACCCGATGATAATGGCAGTGGATAATAGTGGAAAGGATATTAGCTTAGAGCAGATTACAACTAAACTGCTGCAGGAGGCTAATAGACAAGCTGAAACAGCTGGAGCTGGAGCTGGTGAGCAAGCCCTTGCCTCTAAACAGAATAAGGCACCCAAAAACAATGCTCGTAAACCAGTGCGCAAGTGCTTCAAATGCCACAAAGAAGGACACAAGGCAGCTGAGTGTAAGAAGCTGAATGCCGGTATCGTTAATGTGTGCATGAGTACGACGGATACCAAGGTCAAAAGCGATTGGTATGTAGATAGTGGATGCTCGACCCATATGACTTACGATGCGAAAAAGTTATGTAACTATCAGAAAGTTAAGGGTAACTTGACAATTAAAGTGGCCAATGGAGATGAAATACCAGTTGAAGGTAGAGGAAATGCTATGCCAAAAGTTAGCGAAAGTAAAGATTTCACATTGAAAAATGTTCTACATGTTCCTCGTTTATCTTTGAACTTGATATCAGTGAGCGATCTTGTTAAGAATGATTTCGCGGTTAATTTTGGCAAAGGAGGTTGCACTATCAGGAATAAAACCGGACAAATAGTTGCGACGTGCAATGAAGTTGACGGAATTTTCAAGTTGAATGAAAACGTAAACTACGTCAACGCTATATTGTCAAATGAACCTCTGTCAAACTTATGGCACAGAAGATTGGCGCATTTAGGACAAAATAACATGTTGATATTGAGAGATTTGGTAACTGGTATGAAATTCGACAGTAAACAAAGCATTGAGCCATGTATTCCATGCATAAAAGGTAAGACATGTAAAAGCCCGTTCAAAAACAAAGGCACACGAGCAGAACAGATTCTTGAGTTAGTACACACGGATATCTGCGGTCCAATGGAAGAGCCATCGTTTGCTGGTTCTGTATACATGTTGCTGTTTATCGACGATTACACGCGCAAGACGCACGTTTATTTCTTAAGAAATAAGAGTCAGACTTTCGACACATTTTGTAAGTATAAGGCGGAAGTAGAGAAAGAGACTGGTAAGTTGATAAAATGCCTCAGATCTGACAATGGTACTGAATTTTGTAACCATGCCTTCGACAGATTGTTCAAGTCAGCTGGTATAAAGCACCAAACGACGGTTCCGTATACACCCGAACAAAATGGCGTAGCTGAAAGGGCGAACAGATCAATCATTGAAAAAGCAAGGACGTTGCTTTGTGAGGCGAATCTAAGCAAGAAGTTTTGGGCTGAGGCAGTATGTACCGCGGTATATTTGAAGAATCGAAGCCCTACAAAGGCGGTCACGAATAAAGTACCTGAAGAATTTTGGTCTGGTAAGAAAGTAAATTTGAGTCATTTAAAAGTTTTCGGATGTTTGGCGTTTGCATTGAAACCGAAGCAGAAAAGGCAAAAGCTCGACATGAAGACTGAAGGTTTGATTTTTGTTGGCTATTGTGAGCTTACGAAAGGTTACCGACTGATAAATCTACAGACTGGCAAGATAACTATTGCTAGAGATGTTAAGTTCTTGGAAAACGTGTTTCCTGGTGATGGTACGAATGTGACGAAGAACGCAGTTGTTCCTTTGTCCATAGAGGAGGAACGAACTGAATCTGCGATATTGGATGAAGCTCCTGATGTTCACTCGAACAGTGAAGATGATTTTCAGGATGCAGATATAGGAAGTACCGAATCCGTTACGAATTCAGAAGTGAGTAATGAAAACGCTGGAACGAGTACTGAGCCGAGTGTTGAGACGAGTATCGAGCCGAGATACAACCTGCGTGCACGGAAGCCGGTCGACTATTCAAGTACGTGCATCAACGCTCTCGCGGCAATTAACGGCGATCCGACGACTGTAGAGCAGGCGCTAGCTAGGCCTGATCGTGAGCTATGGCAGAAAGCCATGAACGATGAGCTGCAATCGCTGAAGGAGAACCAGACCTGGACGCTAGTCGACTTACCAAGTGACAAGAAGCCGATACAATGCAAATGGGTCTTTAAGATTAAGCGAGATAGCGATGGTAAGGTCTCAAAGTACAAAGCTAGGCTAGTAGCGAAGGGATTTACTCAGGTACGTGGCGTAGACTATAACGAAACTTATTCTCCGGTGGTTAGGAGCTCGACTTTGCGACTTTTATTCTCATTAGCTGTAGAATATGATTGGGATATAGATCAGTGGGACGTAATGACTGCTTTCCTTTACGGTAAACTAAAGGAAAATATTTATATGTTGCAACCTGTAGGTGCTGTCGTCAAGGGTCAGGAGACAAAGGTCTGCAAGTTAAATAGGTCATTATATGGTCTGAAGCAAGCGTCAAATGCTTGGTTTCATGAACTTGACCGAGAGATGCTTAGCTTAGGTTTCAAGCAATCGAAGATAGAGCCCTGCTTATACCAAAAGTTGTTAGGGGATAAAGATAGAATAGTTGTAGTTATTTATGTTGATGATATTTTCATTTTTTGTAGTTCTTTACACAAAAATGAAAAGGAAAAGTTGAAGGCCGGATTATTGAAAAAGTTCAAGGTCAAGGATCTAGGTCGAGCTAGACATGTTTTAGGCATGAGACTTAGGAGGGATGAAAACACCATTTACCTTGATCAAGAACAGTATGTTATTAACGTGTTGCAGGAATTTAAAATGACGGATTGTAAACCAGTCATTACCCCCATGGAAGCTGGTCTTAGACTGGAAAAGGCTTCTGATGCCGGTTGTAGGTTGCCATATCAGAATCTGGTAGGATGTCTGAACTATTTAGCCCAAAATAGTAGGCCAGATATCGCGCATGCCGTTAGCGTTCTATCACAGTTTAATTCGTGTTACGATGAAATTCACTTTAAGTGTGCTAAACGGGTGTTAAGATATTTAAAAGGGACGTCTGATTTTGCGCTTACTTTCCGAAAGTCAGGTAGATTAAAACTTATTGGCTACGTGGATGCGGATTGGGGTGGGTCATATGATAGGAAATCCTTTACGGGTCTAATGTTTATGTTAGGCGATAGTTTAATAACGTGGGAGAGTCGCAAGCAAAGGTGTGTTGCTCTGTCCTCTACAGAGGCAGAGTACATAGGTCTTAGCCAAGCTTCAAAGGAAGCGATTTATTTGAGGAGTTTGTTAAAGAGTTTAGTAAATGATAGTTGCGACAAACCTGTAGTCATTTATAATGACAATCAGTCTGCACATCATATTGCGAGAAACAAGATGAACCATAATAGGACGAAACATATCGATATTAGGTTTCACTTTGTTCGCGAAGCGATATCCAATGAGGCGGTAGAGGTACAATATGTGTCTTCACAAGAAATGCTGGCAGATATGTTGACAAAGTCTCTGTCAGGCCCCAAGATAAAGTTAGCTTTAGCGAGATTACCCATTAAGAGGGCGGGTAGTGAAAGTGGTATAACTTAAGTTTTTGATATGTTGTATTTGTATTGTACAAATATGTTTAGGTTTTTATAATGGTGTAATCTCTGTTTTGTTTATTTTCGATGGTTTTATGTAAGGTGTAGATATGGGAACAGTCGAGTACAATGTATTTGTGTACACTCGTGTACAAAGATGCATACACACTTGTGCATGTTATGGTACTTGTGACTTGGTGCAATTTAAGTGTGGATGTAGGTACACTTGCTAGTCTTAAGGGTGCGTACACATGTGGCAGATTAAGGGTGCGTGTTGGAGGTTGATACTTCTTGTAGACTATTACTGGCTATTATTCGTAATCTGTCACATAGTGACTTGTTGTGTTTTGGTTGTCAGGATTTAAATATGTTATTTCGAAAATAAAATGTCTGGTGATAAACGGAGTTTCTGTGGTATACAATAATCAATTAAGATATCTGGCCTAGGCACTGCGGGGACTCTGCTAGGCACTTTCCATCAGGTCATGGGCCCAGGACCCAGATAATTGCAGATATCGTAAATTGTAAAATTGGGAAATACGCACTTTCGATGATGACGGATGACCAGAGCTCGTCAGGTTCCATTTTTGGAATAAGGAAGCTTGTGGGTGCAGATGGCTTCGCGGTTTGGAAGTTCCAAGTCCAAAACTACCTGGAATGTAAAAACTGGTGGGTGGCTGTAGAAGCCAAGGAAGTCACTGCAGAACTCAAAGATGCTGATCGACAGGCGCGTACTACCATGTGTCTACTGTTGGAGCCTTCATGTTTTTCGAATGTCTACAATTTGAAGACCGCGCATGAGGTATGGCACAAGCTGTGTGGTGCATACGAAGATAAAGGCTGGGGTAGACGTATATCACTGCAGCGTCAATTATGGTCATGTAAGTTGGAAAACTTTCCGAGTATGGAGAAATACGTCTCAAAGGTACTATCCATAGCACAACAATTGGCTGCAATAGACGCGAAAGTCTCAGACGATTGGATCATTTCCATTTTGCTAGCCGGATTAACATCAGACTACAACCCGATGATAATGGCAGTGGATAATAGTGGAAAGGATATTAGCTTAGAGCAGATTACAACTAAACTGCTGCAGGAGGCTAATAGACAAGCTGAAACAGCTGGAGCTGGAGCTGGTGAGCAAGCCCTTGCCTCTAAACAGAATAAGGCACCCAAAAACAATGCTCGTAAACCAGTGCGCAAGTGCTTCAAATGCCACAAAGAAGGACACAAGGCAGCTGAGTGTAAGAAGCTGAATGCCGGTATCGTTAATGTGTGCATGAGTACGACGGATACCAAGGTCAAAAGCGATTGGTATGTAGATAGTGGATGCTCGACCCATATGACTTACGATGCGAAAAAGTTATGTAACTATCAGAAAGTTAAGGGTAACTTGACAATTAAAGTGGCCAATGGAGATGAAATACCAGTTGAAGGTAGAGGAAATGCTATGCCAAAAGTTAGCGAAAGTAAAGATTTCACATTGAAAAATGTTCTACATGTTCCTCGTTTATCTTTGAACTTGATATCAGTGAGCGATCTTGTTAAGAATGATTTCGCGGTTAATTTTGGCAAAGGAGGTTGCACTATCAGGAATAAAACCGGACAAATAGTTGCGACGTGCAATGAAGTTGACGGAATTTTCAAGTTGAATGAAAACGTAAACTACGTCAACGCTATATTGTCAAATGAACCTCTGTCAAACTTATGGCACAGAAGATTGGCGCATTTAGGACAAAATAACATGTTGATATTGAGAGATTTGGTAACTGGTATGAAATTCGACAGTAAACAAAGCATTGAGCCATGTATTCCATGCATAAAAGGTAAGACATGTAAAAGCCCGTTCAAAAACAAAGGCACACGAGCAGAACAGATTCTTGAGTTAGTACACACGGATATCTGCGGTCCAATGGAAGAGCCATCGTTTGCTGGTTCTGTATACATGTTGCTGTTTATCGACGATTACACGCGCAAGACGCACGTTTATTTCTTAAGAAATAAGAGTCAGACTTTCGACACATTTTGTAAGTATAAGGCGGAAGTAGAGAAAGAGACTGGTAAGTTGATAAAATGCCTCAGATCTGACAGTGGTACTGAATTTTGTAACCATGCCTTCGACAGATTGTTCAAGTCAGCTGGTATAAAGCACCAAACGACGGTTCCGTATACACCCGAACAAAATGGCGTAGCTGAAAGGGCGAACAGATCAATCATTGAAAAAGCAAGGACGTTGCTTTGTGAGGCGAATCTAAGCAAGAAGTTTTGGGCTGAGGCAGTATGTACCGCGGTATATTTGAAGAATCGAAGCCCTACAAAGGCGGTCACGAATAAAGTACCTGAAGAATTTTGGTCTGGTAAGAAAGTAAATTTGAGTCATTTAAAAGTTTTCGGATGTTTGGCGTTTGCATTGAAACCGAAGCAGAAAAGGCAAAAGCTCGACATGAAGACTGAAGGTTTGATTTTTGTTGGCTATTGTGAGCTTACGAAAGGTTACCGACTGATAAATCTACAGACTGGCAAGATAACTATTGCTAGAGATGTTAAGTTCTTGGAAAACGTGTTTCCTGGTGATGGTACGAATGTGACGAAGAACGCAGTTGTTCCTTTGTCCATAGAGGAGGAACGAACTGAATCTGCGATATTGGATGAAGCTCCTGATGTTCACTCGAACAGTGAAGATGATTTTCAGGATGCAGATATAGGAAGTACCGAATCCGTTACGAATTCAGAAGTGAGTAATGAAAACGCTGGAACGAGTACTGAGCCGAGTGTTGAGACGAGTATCGAGCCGAGATACAACCTGCGTGCACGGAAGCCGGTCGACTATTCAAGTACGTGCATCAACGCTCTCGCGGCAATTAACGGCGATCCGACGACTGTAGAGCAGGCGCTAGCTAGGCCTGATCGTGAGCTATGGCAGAAAGCCATGAACGATGAGCTGCAATCGCTGAAGGAGAACCAGACCTGGACGCTAGTCGACTTACCAAGTGACAAGAAGCCGATACAATGCAAATGGGTCTTTAAGATTAAGCGAGATAGCGATGGTAAGGTCTCAAAGTACAAAGCTAGGCTAGTAGCGAAGGGATTTACTCAGGTACGTGGCGTAGACTATAACGAAACTTATTCTCCGGTGGTTAGGAGCTTGACTTTGCGACTTTTATTCTCATTAGCTGTAGAATATGATTGGGATATAGATCAGTGGGACGTAATGACTGCTTTCCTTTACGGTAAACTAAAGGAAAATATTTATATGTTGCAACCTGTAGGTGCTGTCGTCAAGGGTCAGGAGACAAAGGTCTGCAAGTTAAATAGGTCATTATATGGTCTGAAGCAAGCGTCAAATGCTTGGTTTCATGAACTTGACCGAGAGATGCTTAGCTTAGGTTTCAAGCAATCGAAGATAGAGCCCTGCTTATACCAAAAGTTGTTAGGGGATAAAGATAGAATAGTTGTAGTTATTTATGTTGATGATATTTTCATTTTTTGTAGTTCTTTACACAAAAATGAAAAGGAAAAGTTGAAGGCCGGATTATTGAAAAAGTTCAAGGTCAAGGATCTAGGTCGAGCTAGACATGTTTTAGGCATGAGACTTAGGAGGGATGAAAACACCATTTACCTTGATCAAGAACAGTATGTTATTAACGTGTTGCAGGAATTTAAAATGACGGATTGTAAACCAGTCATTACCCCCATGGAAGCTGGTCTTAGACTGGAAAAGGCTTCTGATGCCGGTTGTAGGTTGCCATATCAGAATCTGGTAGGATGTCTGAACTATTTAGCCCAAAATAGTAGGCCAGATATCGCGCATGCCGTTAGCGTTCTATCACAGTTTAATTCGTGTTACGATGAAATTCACTTTAAGTGTGCTAAACGGGTGTTAAGATATTTAAAAGGGACGTCTGATTTTGCGCTTACTTTCCGAAAGTCAGGTAGATTAAAACTTATTGGCTACGTGGATGCGGATTGGGGTGGGTCATATGATAGGAAATCCTTTACGGGTCTAATGTTTATGTTAGGCGATAGTTTAATAACGTGGGAGAGTCGCAAGCAAAGGTGTGTTGCTCTGTCCTCTACAGAGGCAGAGTACATAGGTCTTAGCCAAGCTTCAAAGGAAGCGATTTATTTGAGGAGTTTGTTAAAGAGTTTAGTAAATGATAGTTGCGACAAACCTGTAGTCATTTATAATGACAATCAGTCTGCACATCATATTGCGAGAAACAAGATGAACCATAATAGGACGAAACATATCGATATTAGGTTTCACTTTGTTCGCGAAGCGATATCCAATGAGGCGGTAGAGGTACAATATGTGTCTTCACAAGAAATGCTGGCAGATATGTTGACAAAGTCTCTGTCAGGCCCCAAGATAAAGTTAGCTTTAGCGAGATTACCCATTAAGAGGGCGGGTAGTGAAAGTGGTATAACTTAAGTTTTTGATATGTTGTATTTGTATTGTACAAATATGTTTAGGTTTTTATAATGGTGTAATCTCTGTTTTGTTTATTTTCGATGGTTTTATGTAAGGTGTAGATATGGGAACAGTCGAGTACAATGTATTTGTGTACACTCGTGTACAAAGGTGCATACACACTTGTGCATGTTATGGTACTTGTGACTTGGTGCAATTTAAGTGTGGATGTAGGTACACTTGCTAGTCTTAAGGGTGCGTACACATGTGGCAGATTAAGGGTGCGTGTTGGAGGTTGATACTTCTTGTAGACTATTACTGGCTATTATTCGTAATCTGTCACATAGTGACTTGTTGTGTTTTGGTTGTCATGATTTAAATATGTTATTTCGAAAATAAAATGTCTGGTGATAAACGGAGTTTCTGTGGTATACAATAATCAATTAAGATATCTGGCCTAGGCACTGCGGGGACTCTGCTAGGCACTTTCCATCAGGTCATGGGCCCAGGACCCAGATAATTGCAGATATCGTAAATTGTAAAATTGGGAAATACGCACTTTCGATGATGACGGATGACCAGAGCTCGTCAGGTTCCATTTTTGGAATAAGGAAGCTTGTGGGTGCAGATGGCTTCGCGGTTTGGAAGTTCCAAGTCCAAAACTACCTGGAATGTAAAAACTGGTGGGTGGCTGTAGAAGCCAAGGAAGTCACTGCAGAACTCAAAGATGCTGATCGACAGGCGCGTACTACCATGTGTCTACTGTTGGAGCCTTCATGTTTTTCGAATGTCTACAATTTGAAGACCGCGCATGAGGTATGGCACAAGCTGTGTGGTGCATACGAAGATAAAGGCTGGGGTAGACGTATATCACTACAGCGTCAATTATGGTCATGTAAGTTGGAAAACTTTCCGAGTATGGAGAAATACGTCTCAAAGGTACTATCCATAGCACAACAATTGGCTGCAATAGACGCGAAAGTCTCAGACGATTGGATCATTTCCATTTTGCTAGCCGGATTAACATCAGACTACAACCCGATGATAATGGCAGTGGATAATAGTGGAAAGGATATTAGCTTAGAGCAGATTACAACTAAACTGCTGCAGGAGGCTAATAGACAAGCTGAAACAGCTGGAGCTGGAGCTGGTGAGCAAGCCCTTGCCTCTAAACAGAATAAGGCACCCAAAAACAATGCTCGTAAACCAGTGCGCAAGTGCTTCAAATGCCACAAAGAAGGACACAAGGCAGCTGAGTGTAAGAAGCTGAATGCCGGTATCGTTAATGTGTGCATGAGTACGACGGATACCAAGGTCAAAAGCGATTGGTATGTAGATAGTGGATGCTCGACCCATATGACTTACGATGCGAAAAAGTTATGTAACTATCAGAAAGTTAAGGGTAACTTGACAATTAAAGTGGCCAATGGAGATGAAATACCAGTTGAAGGTAGAGGAAATGCTATGCCAAAAGTTAGCGAAAGTAAAGATTTCACATTGAAAAATGTTCTACATGTTCCTCGTTTATCTTTGAACTTGATATCAGTGAGCGATCTTGTTAAGAATGATTTCGCGGTTAATTTTGGCAAAGGAGGTTGCACTATCAGGAATAAAACCGGACAAATAGTTGCGACGTGCAATGAAGTTGACGGAATTTTCAAGTTGAATGAAAACGTAAACTACGTCAACGCTATATTGTCAAATGAACCTCTGTCAAACTTATGGCACAGAAGATTGGCGCATTTAGGACAAAATAACATGTTGATATTGAGAGATTTGGTAACTGGTATGAAATTCGACAGTAAACAAAGCATTGAGCCATGTATTCCATGCATAAAAGGTAAGACATGTAAAAGCCCGTTCAAAAACAAAGGCACACGAGCAGAACAGATTCTTGAGTTAGTACACACGGATATCTGCGGTCCAATGGAAGAGCCATCGTTTGCTGGTTCTGTATACATGTTGCTGTTTATCGACGATTACACGCGCAAGACGCACGTTTATTTCTTAAGAAATAAGAGTCAGACTTTCGACACATTTTGTAAGTATAAGGCGGAAGTAGAGAAAGAGACTGGTAAGTTGATAAAATGCCTCAGATCTGACAATGGTACTGAATTTTGTAACCATGCCTTCGACAGATTGTTCAAGTCAGCTGGTATAAAGCACCAAACGACGGTTCCGTATACACCCGAACAAAATGGCGTAGCTGAAAGGGCGAACAGATCAATCATTGAAAAAGCAAGGACGTTGCTTTGTGAGGCGAATCTAAGCAAGAAGTTTTGGGCTGAGGCAGTATGTACCGCGGTATATTTGAAGAATCGAAGCCCTACAAAGGCGGTCACGAATAAAGTACCTGAAGAATTTTGGTCTGGTAAGAAAGTAAACTTGAGTCATTTAAAAGTTTTCGGATGTTTGGCGTTTGCATTGAAACCGAAGCAGAAAAGGCAAAAGCTCGACATGAAGACTGAAGGTTTGATTTTTGTTGGCTACTGTGAGCTTACGAAAGGTTACCGACTGATAAATCTACAGACTGGCAAGATAACTATTGCTAGAGATGTTAAGTTCTTGGAAAACGTGTTTCCTGGTGATGGTACGAATGTGACGAAGAACGCAGTTGTTCCTTTGTCCATAGAGGAGGAACGAACTGAATCTGCGATATTGGATGAAGCTCCTGATGTTCACTCGAACAGTGAAGATGATTTTCAGGATGCAGATATAGGAAGTACCGAATACGTTACGAATTCAGAAGTGAGTAATGAAAACGCTGGAACGAGTACTGAGCCGAGTGTTGAGACGAGTATCGAGCCGAGATACAACCTGCGTGCACGGAAGCCGGTCGACTATTCAAGTACGTGCATCAACGCTCTCGCGGCAATTAACGGCGATCCGACGACTGTAGAGCAGGCGCTAGCTAGGCCTGATCGTGAGCTATGGCAGAAAGCCATGAACGATGAGCTGCAATCGCTGAAGGAGAACCAGACCTGGACGCTAGTCGACTTACCAAGTGACAAGAAGCCGATACAATGCAAATGGGTCTTTAAGATTAAGCGAGATAGCGATGGTAAGGTCTCAAAGTACAAAGCTAGGCTAGTAGCGAAGGGATTTACTCAGGTACGTGGCGTAGACTATAACGAAACTTATTCTCCGGTGGTTAGGAGCTCGACTTTGCGACTTTTATTCTCATTAGCTGTAGAATATGATTGGGATATAGATCAGTGGGACGTAATGACTGCTTTCCTTTACGGTAAACTAAAGGAAAATATTTATATGTTGCAACCTGTAGGTGCTGTCGTCAAGGGTCAGGAGACAAAGGTCTGCAAGTTAAATAGGTCATTATATGGTCTGAAGCAAGCGTCAAATGCTTGGTTTCATGAACTTGACCGAGAGATGCTTAGCTTAGGTTTCAAGCAATCGAAGATAGAGCCCTGCTTATACCAAAAGTTGTTAGGGGATAAAGATAGAATAGTTGTAGTTATTTATGTTGATGATATTTTCATTTTTTGTAGTTCTTTACACAAAAATGAAAAGGAAAAGTTGAAGGCCGGATTATTGAAAAAGTTCAAGGTCAAGGATCTAGGTCGAGCTAGACATGTTTTAGGCATGAGACTTAGGAGGGATGAAAACACCATTTACCTTGATCAAGAACAGTATGTTATTAACGTGTTGCAGGAATTTAAAATGACGGATTGTAAACCAGTCATTACCCCCATGGAAGCTGGTCTTAGACTGGAAAAGGCTTCTGATGCCGGTTGTAGGTTGCCATATCAGAATCTGGTAGGATGTCTGAACTATTTAGCCCAAAATAGTAGGCCAGATATCGCGCATGCCGTTAGCGTTCTATCACAGTTTAATTCGTGTTACGATGAAATTCACTTTAAGTGTGCTAAACGGGTGTTAAGATATTTAAAAGGGACGTCTGATTTTGCGCTTACTTTCCGAAAGTCAGGTAGATTAAAACTTATTGGCTACGTGGATGCGGATTGGGGTGGGTCATATGATAGGAAATCCTTTACGGGTCTAATGTTTATGTTAGGCGATAGTTTAATAACGTGGGAGAGTCGCAAGCAAAGGTGTGTTGCTCTGTCCTCTACAGAGGCAGAGTACATAGGTCTTAGCCAAGCTTCAAAGGAAGCGATTTATTTGAGGAGTTTGTTAAAGAGTTTAGTAAATGATAGTTGCGACAAACCTGTAGTCATTTATAATGACAATCAGTCTGCACATCATATTGCGAGAAACAAGATGAACCATAATAGGACGAAACATATCGATATTAGGTTTCACTTTGTTCGCGAAGCGATATCCAATGAGGCGGTAGAGGTACAATATGTGTCTTCACAAGAAATGCTGGCAGATATGTTGACAAAGTCTCTGTCAGGCCCCAAGATAAAGTTAGCTTTAGCGAGATTACCCATTAAGAGGGCGGGTAGTGAAAGTGGTATAACTTAAGTTTTTGATATGTTGTATTTGTATTGTACAAATATGTTTAGGTTTTTATAATGGTGTAATCTCTGTTTTGTTTATTTTCGATGGTTTTATGTAAGGTGTAGATATGGGAACAGTCGAGTACAATGTATTTGTGTACACTCGTGTACAAAGGTGCATACACACTTGTGCATGTTATGGTACTTGTGACTTGGTGCAATTTAAGTGTGGATGTAGGTACACTAGCTAGTCTTAAGGGTGCGTACACATGTGGCAGATTAAGGGTGCGTGTTGGAGGTTGATACTTCTTGTAGACTATTACTGGCTATTATTCGTAATCTGTCACATAGTGACTTGTTGTGTTTTGGTTGTCATGATTTAAATATGTTATTTCGAAAATAAAATGTCTGGTGATAAACGGAGTTTCTGTGGTATACAATAATCAATTAAGATATCTGGCCTAGGCACTGCGGGGACTCTGCTAGGCACTTTCCATCAAATTTGCTACCTAATTATTCTAGAATCTTCCATGTGAAAACGTAACCTAATATTTTGTACAACCCTCATTTTAATTATTTTCATTTTTCGTGTTTTCTTTATTTTAATTACTTTAGATTATTCTTCTATTAGCTTTGGCCTTCAGCTTTTAATATCATTTAACCCTTTTTTGTAACTCCGTTCTGATTTCTCACCACAACGGCAATTCTATCATGCTTGAGTACATCCCTGTGTTTTATACTAAGTTGCCAAGGTGGGATTCAGAATGGAATGATATTACCAGACATTAACATCAGTCGGTATATCAATTTCAGGAGCTCCGCTTGGAATAAGCCCTGCCGGATTAGTTGCGCTTGCATAAGCCTTGCTTGGCTTGGGCTTACACCGCTGTCCGCTCGCTGCCACCACCACCTCGGCACAGTTTCCAGGCCGCGACGGTCGACGTCCCGTGCGCGTTAGCATCGGCGTCACCTCGTCTGCGGGTCTGCGTGCCAGCCGCCTTCCCCTAGCGTCTCCGAGGCCACCAACACCTTGGCTACCTAACCAGGGAAGTGATACCATAGACTACCACCTAGGTCAAGGCAGGATCTTAGTAACCCACGACCCACTAAATTTGTGTACCTACTCATTGAGCTAGCCGCGGTAATTAAATTCCTGTACCGTCAACTTTGGTCCGTGATTACATATTTATTTTATTTTTACCGTGGGCTTTTATTCTCTCCTCTTCGCTCCGTTTTTCTAAATTATTATCCCTTTCTTATTATTCCCCGGTACAGCAAACATGCGGCGGGCTTAGCGGACTAACCTGTTAACGTACTTTGACGTTCCTTAAAATATAAGGATTATAATTCTAAAACACGAAATTCAATAATAATGAAACAATATGGGCCTTGTGGAACACTATTAACAGATAACATTAACCTGAGGGCCTGATAATATTCATCATTCACACTCAAAACTAATAATAGAGAGAAAATATTAAAATTAAACTAACTTTTTCTTTAATTGAAAATCAGCTCAAATATTAACAACCGTACATCAGATCAAACATGATCGCTTTCTATACTAGCTATCTCATCATTTTATTTGAATAGCGTTTCAGAAATCAGCAAAAAGAAATCTGTTTGAACAAAATGTCTTCAGAATCTTCCTTTTTCACCTGTCCCATAATAATGAAAAGTGAAAAATACAACGTTGACTGAACGCTTTATCAGACTTTATGATGTTGCCAGGGCTTATTCAACGTTTATTCTTCATAAACCTATCAGGCGGGGCCATGGGGAATAATTTTTCTTTATTCCTTTGCTTGCTTAGTTGGCACGGGGAGCGAAAATATTGTTGTTTTTTCGACTCTGATGGTTCTTTCGTGCCGCGTGGAAATTATTTGGACTTTTTTCGCTTTTAAATAATACTTGGGCCTTTCGAAATTTTGTTTTCAAGCAAAATATTTATTATTATTGAAATTGGTTCGGCGGAATAAATCTGAAAATAGTCCTCATACAGGTTCGACTTGTATTTGGGTATGCACCTGACTAAACTTATCAAGTCAAGGCAGAAGACATCAAATCGTATGTCACGCTCAATATCATACTAATATAAATGCGAAGTATGTTTGTTTATTGGTATGTTGGTTTGTTCTTCAATCACGCCGCAACAGAGCAACGGATCGTCGTGATTTTTGGCATGGGTATAGTTGAGGACCTGGAGAGTGACATAGGCTACTTACTCATATCCCGGAAAGTTAAGAGGTTCCCCCGGGAATTAAAAAAACTTAAACCACGTAGACGAAGTCGCAGGCATCAGCTAGTTTAAAAAATACTTTATAAATTCTCAAAGACGTAATATTATTTAAATTGTAAAGGGCAAAAAAGCACGGTACGGTCCAGATCGAGCAAAACATCGCTTTTATATAGAGGGGGCTTTTATATAGGTACACATTTGGTGACCATACAAAGTGTTGCTTCCTCCGACGCGAATGTTTTGCGCAGCAAGTAGGCTAGAATTTACTGTAGAGCATTGAGCAAAGGAATTTGAAGTTCTTGAGAGCTTTCAAATAAAAAGTCTTTCTCTTCTTTTCTATTCTGTGTGCATAATCAAGCGAGTCTGTTAGAATAATTTTGCTCTATTCCTTTATTTGCCAAGTTGGCACGGGGAGGAAAATAACATGATGTTTTTTTCGAGCCCTTGCAGACTATTGAACCAGAAAGCAAATATTGTTTTTGTGTACAAATGAGGTGGATAAATTAGAGTAAAGGTACGTCTATTGGGGTTTCCCGTTCATTTAATAACATTGCTTACGCTGGCACACTTTCTGCCTTAATGGGCGGTTTCTCGCTTTGTTTATCGAACCATTTTACGTTAAATAGTACTTAATAAAGTATATTATTATAAATCTCTGAATAAGTAACAATAATAAGTATATATCTTGTTAAAAAATGTCTAACCTATCCTATTTACGCTTCATCCAGTATCGATTACGGTTTTGATAAAACTTTAAAAATTTGCATCCCAGTAATGGAAAACAAAATCTAAACCCATGTAAACGAAATCACGGGCTTAATGCAGTATTAGTATGAAACATTTTCTAAGTCCACGTATGTTTTTTTTTAGTTTTAAAGAAACGTAGAAATACAACTGCAGGTGGAATCAGCTAAAATAATTATTTCAAGTACCTACTCAAAAAAAAAAAAATCTCGGCAATTTAGTTTTATAAACCTAAATTCGATGGTAACTACAGTTCGCGCGCAGGTCCAAGGAATCTTAAGGAATGTTGTCGTAATGCAACGTAATGAGATAGAGTTGTGATTTAGTTCATATTACGTTAAGTATCGATACTAACACATCTTTAGTATCTATGCGCGTGAATTGAATTAATTAAGAAATAATAATTCTGTGAGGATATTAAGTGCAATAAGGAAGAAAAAACAAATTGTTTCATAAAATTTAATTATAATGAACTGTAAAATCTAATTAATCTGTCACAATCAGAATAATCAAGAATTAAACAGCTATTTGCGCAGACAAACAAATTTAAGTATTGTACAATATAACCCTCCTATTGCAAAATTAAAAACATGACTCGATAAAGCGTTACGGTCGGCACTAGTATGGGTGTGTGAAGCGACGGACGGGCGCGGGGCGCACCCGTCAGCTACCTCAGCCCCCGCTTCCTCAGAGCTGGCGCGCGTACCGAACTGAATTTAGAAACGCTTTACGATATACTGCCTATTTGGTCAATGAATAGGTTTTCAGGAATTTTCAGTAGAGTAATCAACCGAATGTTGTAATTAGAAACGATTCAGCTGTTTTATTCCGAGTCGAGTCTCAGAATACACAAAATTAATGTGCGTTATTAATTAATCTCTACAATGGAGAGTGTTCTTAAGAGCTATTTAATCTATTTTCTCTAGTCGCACACTTCGTCGCAGAAACAATTTCATCCTCACCACCCGGATGCCTGATCTTCTTCCATCTCCCGCTATTAAAGGTCTTTTCTGCCACGTACCTGCAAATTATAGAACCAGCTTCCACCTTCTGTGTTCCTACATGCAATATGGGGCTTTCAATAGGGCGGATAAACAAATATCTCAAAACAGTGGTGGTTACGGTGATTACTTAACATCAGGTGACCCAGCCGCCTGCTCGTTTGCTCGCTATATACCTAAATAAATAAATTACTATCACCAAGTCATCTAAAGACAGATTAAACAATGACGTCGCAACAGGCTAAATACAGCTACAAATGCAGCTGAAAATGTGTGTACGTACGAGTATTAATTAGAAGTATTTATACTTTTTGTTAAAATCGATACCAGAAAACATTTCTGGAGTTATAATTAAATACGTTGGTATGGCGTTTCAGACACGCAGAGTTATAAAGAATCTAATTTAAAAACTGATAAACATTTTGAGATCGCGACTGTACATAAAGTGGAACAAAATAATATAATGTATTGAGCTGCTCTAAGCATAATGAGGCAGTGACTAATTTGGTATTTACAAAGCGGGGAAACCGTAACTAATTGCCCAAATCCAAAATTTATAGAGAACATCAGAAATAACGGCGCTGCTAATTTCACAGGAGGACGATCTTAAATTATCACGGCACATTCGACACCGAACGTCCCAATTCGCGAAAGCAATTTCGGTGTTTTCGATGAACATTACATTCTCTGCGGTGATACTAGCAATAAAACCTTTTAATGGGCCGAAGCAATTGGAAACCATTTGTCCGTGATGATTTAACAGATACTTGAGCCGTTGAAATTCATTGGATGTCCGCTCGTTGAACTTTGTATAGCAATCACCGGCCCGTGATGATTGTCACGAAACGATGCTCGAAATAGAAGCGCCAATTGGACTGTTGAATAATGAAATACAAACTAAAATAAATGGAATACTAACTGAAATGAGCTATTTAGGCCTGGATAATCTGAAACTTGTTGACCTGAGATTTAGGTTGCCAATACCCTATCTATATTACTTTATATATTGCATTAGCGGAGGTAAATCATCTTTATTAAATGAGGTTAGATTAGAGTGCATTTTGTAACTACTTTAAACCAACTAGCAATATAATACGATTCTTTCTTGCCTTTACTTACACCGATTCCCTTTTCCAGTTTGGTAGATAGGTATAACACAATCTTCGAAGTATTTGATCACCACAAAGTGGACAAACCATACAGGTAATAGTCTCTGTGGGACGGACTATCTCAAGCAAATAGCTGTGACTAGGCTGTAGCAAGCGGTACAGGGCCGTGTCTTGTGGAGGGTCCAGGAGACCATCGTCCTGCAGTAGACGTCCATCGGTTGAGATGAGGTCGAAAAGCCGTCAATTAAATAAAGTGATCAATTTATCGACAGATACTAGAACTTTAATAAAGTGGAAACATAATTCCAAAAAAATATTTATGATAAATAAAAATCAAACCGTTATATCCGTAGAAAATATTAAAGATGTTGCAAGAGGAAAAGCTTTCAAGGTTCAATGCCAATTAAGCCGTGTAGCTAGCTCTGCACCAAAAGTGTGATAATAACAATTGTCAACACTTAACCGTTTATGACTGCGGTTGAGCACAATAGGCGGGTGAAACGCTCTCCACTAGAAGTAATAACCCAATATCAAGTGTAACTGCACTTTATGTTCCATAAAAATGGTATCAAGGACATTACCCGAATGGCGTATCTACTTATATACTGTAAGCTGCATGACTAAGAGGGGAAAAAAAATTGGCCTGGCTGATAAGACATTCATATAGAACGCGCTCACAAGACGACAGGACAAAAAGTAGTTCTCCTGCGACGCGGACGTTTTGTCCATCCTATCAGTGTGTATTTTAGCTCATATGTTAACTAACGGCTGAACGCGAACTCCTATTAATTCTTGTATATTAATGGATCTTGAAAAATTATCAACAGGGGTACATTTTTTTCATAAGGATAATTGTTAAAGCCCGCCAACCCGCATTGGAGCAGCGTGGTAGGTCTAAGCTCTAATTCCCACTCTACCATGTAGTGCTGGTGGGGTAACACATTTGACGAATTTTGTTATTCTTGTTGTCATATTAACAGGTTCTTTAACTTATTTTTTTAGCTAACCGACTTCCAAAAAGGAGGACGTTCTCAATTTTTTTCGTATTTTCTTATTGCGATAATAAAAAAAGATAGATAGATAAATTTAGATTGACTGAGACTCTTTTATTTTCTTTAATTCCCCTGTAATTGCACCTTAACAAGATACCTATTATATTTGTTATTAAGTTACGCAAAGATAATAAATCCTATTCAAAAAGTCAATAAGTAACTATTTCTGTAAGTTTTTCGTTCCTGTTCCACTTTAACTCCTGCTACAAAAGTTGAATCGCGATCGTAACTCATCGAAACATGCGAAACTATTTGCAAAATAGAATAAGTATATTTTTCTAAGAGTTCCTATCGTTTATTTCAATTAAAATAAGAAATAAATTAAAATCTAAATTAAAAACTAATTATATTTACAAAAATTTGTTACTAGGCAAGGTGCCCAAAACACTGGCGCTATTACCTCGTTGAATGGCAAGGCTAAGCCGTTGGGCTAAATAAGCGCCAGCTCTTTGGTCACCAGAGGCGTGGATCAGAGTTCCTACCTATATACATTTATTTCTTTAATTTATTTAGAATGATGGGTTCACATTTTTCAACAAATATAGGTATATATGGTGAAGCAAAAGGTAATGAACATATTTTGAAATCGATAGAAATTGAAAGATTAATTAAATATAATACAAATTATATGTGTCTCATTCTCTCGTAGGCTACATTTCTGAAGTTTCACTTCAGTCGTGTGTGAACTCACACACACTTTTTATCTCGAAATAGCGGTCACTCATTAAACCTGTATTAATTAATAGCTGGCATTAATACAAGCAAATACTAAATGAGACAAAATCTTCTAAAGCATCAGGTTTCCAAGAAATAAGCTATCACAGTTATACCTAGTCTACGTTTTGTTGATGGCTCCACCGGCACAGCTTTGATAGTTTATATCTCAGAATTAGAAACCTGACGACGACAAAATATTCAAATCCCTTTCTCATGTAGCGGAACACAAATACTATCCAAGTAAAAAGTAGTCTAAACGTATCATTAAGAACCATGAGTTGCCTTACAAGGTGGAACATAGCCTTTCCATATTATGTCCATAGTCGGGTAAAAAAAATAAAAAAATGACAGAACAATAAATTGAATCTCGACCTAGCCGTCACTTATTATCCAGAAGGTCACGCGATACAAGGAGTCGTGTTCGCACGTACGCCACTTTTTTATTGTTTCGCATTGTTCCTTTTTAAAATAAATCCGAGCGAAAGGGGTTGCGTGCGATGTATATGTATTTTGCATGAGAAAGAGCTACTTTGCTCGGGGCCGGCGGCAAAAAGGTGCGTGATTTTTGTCGGATATACAGGAGAAATTTATGGGCGGAGTGTTTAGATATTTTTGTCTGAGAGTCAGTGAACGATTTGCTTAGAGTTACAGGTTCTTCTGATGAAAATATAGAGCGCTACTCAGGTCCAAAGAAAACCATCAAGTTGTTGTATTCGTCGACGAGTTGGTCATGTTGAGTGGCTTTTTCCTTCACTGGAGTTCCGATTTTCTAGCTGCTTCACACAAAGCACCGCTTATGCTATATGTCATCATCTTTCTTAGCGCGTATTTACATAGGTATGTTGGAACAACTATTCTATTTTTATCTCCGTTAAAAATGAGATTTGATGCGAGTCATTTCTGTCCTGTTAAATCTTAGGGGTGCTGGAGCAAAAAGCTTAAATTGTAATCAATAATAGGTACCCAATTAACCCACTGGCTTTATCGTTACTTACTTACCACGCAAGATTGAAGTCAAGAGCTAACTTGTCATGTAATAAACATCAAATATCTGAGGTCTAAGAAAATCATTAGCACCGTTTGAGATATCAATATTGTTTAACAAAACGATTTTCTAGCACAATCCTTTTATTAATTAGCAAATTTTAAAAGTAAAAGAAAAATACCGAAAAGTGTTCTTTCATAAAATTACCATTGAAAATATTCCTAGAAACTGTAATACTGTAAGACAAAAACGGTTTATTATAAGCGAATTTTCTGAGAAATACATAAACAAATCGTTTTGCTAACAATTCCGATATAAAAAGCTTTACCTTCCTTCTATATAAACAAAGGCGGTATGCCGCTAAGCTCAAAGGCTTACATTCTGGGGTGGAATTCCTCCCGAGATTTAAGTGTGTCATAATTTAGCTTGGTTGCACGGTCATCTGCATCCTTGTTTTACTTAACAGAAATTGCCCTAATTGGGTGATTTAATCAATGATCCTTTTTCTACCATGCGTACATAACGTAAGATTTAGGTAGCTCGTTAAACCTTAGTGCCTCGGTTACTTCTTATCAGCAGCTGAGTGCAATTCATAGGTTTTGATGTATTTCTTGATAACAACTGGATTTAGCGTTGATTTTATAACAGTCAAGTTGAGGCGTTTCTTTTTAAACGAGGTAAGAATTTGTGTTCACAAACCTATGCGCACCTTTGAACTCGCGAACTTTGGTGAACCGCGGAATTAAATAAAACCACGATTTGAACTTAACGATGGATAGGTTTATTGAACCCAAGGACGGAACAACGATACACGGCTGCATTTAGTCTATATACTCTTTTAGGGTTAACGACGTAGTAGCGCGACGCAATGTCCGACAGCGCCATCTATTGTCGTGAACATACCGCCCACCAAGGACATTTATTGAGAAATGTCCTTAAATTTTGTACTGGTAAATCATACCGCCCACCGTAACTATGTTCTTGGTGGGTGATCTTACAAGATTTTAAGCTTACATTCTAAAAAAAACTTAAAAAAAATAACTGAATCCGAACTGAAAGGTAAACAAATACAATTTTAAATACCTTGGCGATAAATGCACAAAATATAAAATGAACTATTCTAAATTAACAATAGGGTGAACTAACTATGCTATTACAATAACTTAATCACTAACAGGTAAAATACATATTTTTGAAGTGGGTCTCTTAATGCTAGAATTTTTCAATTTTATAGTGACCACACGGGTAACATTATCAGTACCCGGATGCTTCTCTATTATACGACCCATTAACCAACGACTCGGTGGCAGGTTGTCTTCTTTGACAAGAACAATATCTCCCAAATTGGGCTCTGGTACGCGGGAGCTCCACTTGTAACGATTCATTAAGTGGGACAAGTATTCCTGCGACCAGCGTCGCCAAAAGTTCTGTAACATTCTCTGAATGAACTGCCACCTTGTTAGTGAGCTCACACTTGAATCTAGATAGTTATCGACGTCCGGTACCGCTATCAGGGGCCCCCCGACAAGAAAGTGTCCCGGCGTTAACGGAAGTGGATCACTCGGATCTGAACTATCTACAGACATGGGCCGCGAATTAAGGCAAGCTTCTATCTGGCTGAGAAGTGTACACATCTCCTCAAATGTCAAAGTTGACTCTCCTATCACTCGTTTTAAGTGAAACTTGGTAGCCCGTACACCGGCTTCCCATAGGCCTCCAAAATTAGGTGCGTGGGGCGGAATAAAGTGCCACTCTGTCCCATGAGTTTCCAAATATTCAGCCACATCCTTTTGAATCTGATTAAGTTGTTGAAGCTCTTTTGCAGCGCCTACAAATGCCGTACCGTTGTCGCTCCACAATTGCGCGCAATGGCCACGTCTGGCCACGAAACGACGGAAACATGCTAGAAAAGCTTGAGTACTCATATCACTTACCATTTCTAAATGAATCGCACGAGTAGCCATGCAGATGAATAAGCAGATGTAGCCCTTATAAGACCGATGACCTCGTCCTTTTGTTGTCCTTACTTGTATGGACCCTGCATAGTCTACTCCACTATGAAGAAATGCCCTGGCGGGTGTACATCGAACTGATGGAAGAGAGCCCATGAACTGATGTTGAATATCGGCTTTTTGTCGGACACATGTAACGCATTTACGTATATGCTGTTTGACTAAACTTTTCACACTAGTAATCCAATACAATGTTCTCAAATAATTAACCATCAACTGGACTCCTCCATGAAGAGTATTTTGATGTGCGTCCATTACTACCAGCTTTGTAAAATGAGATGAGTGGGGTAATATTATCGGATGCTTGGTCTGTTCGGGTAACTGAGACTTCTGTAATCTACCACTTACTCTCATGATCCCTTGGTCATCTAAATACGGGCATAAAGATTTAAGCTTACTATTTTTAGATTGCAAGTATCCTTTGACATTTAGTTGGGAATATTCGTCAGAAAATTCTTCGTGTTGTGCCTTTTTGATACAGCATATCCTAGCTTGGTCTATTTCTGCTTTGGTTAAATAAGCTGTCCTTTTGTCACTACGATTATAGAATCGTCTACAGTAGGCGATTACCCTTAGCAACTTCTGTAATGACGAAAAGCGTTGGAATAGTGTGTTTTCTGCAAATGTGTTAAAGTGTGTTTTAACTGCTTCTTCTAAATGAACTTTCAAATCTGTTGGTCTTTTATATTGTATGGTTTGCTCTCTAAGGAATTGTGGGCCAGAAAACCAAAGTTCGTTCTCTGCAAGTGAACCAGGTTGAATACCTCGTGACGCACAATCAGCTGGATTCTCTTTAGATGGTACGTGATACCATTGAGCTGAATCCAAATTCATTAGGATCTCGGAAACCCTGTTGGCCACGAAAGTCTTCCACCGACTAGGATGACTGTTCAACCACGCGAGAACGACTGTGGAGTCCGTCCAAGCTCTGATCTTGTTCTTTTGGATATTCAAAACGTCGGCTATCTCAACTAAAAGTCTCGATAAGAGTGCTGCTCCGCAGAGTTCGAGGCGTGGGATACTAACCTGCTTTATTGGTGATACCCTCGTTTTTGCGGCTAACAATGAAACATGTCTCCTCCCAGCACCGTCGTCTACCCTCAAATATACAACAGCGGCGTATGCTAGCTTTGAAGCATCACAGAATCCATGCAATTCAATGTTAGCGTCTGATTTTAAGGTGCCCAACCATCGTGGGACGTGTACTCTGGTAAGTTGTTCAAGCTCATTACGGTAAGTAACCCATTCGTTTTTTAATTCTTTTGAAATTGGGTCATCCCAATTGACACCTGCTAACCATAATTTTTGAATGAACATTTTTGCTACTATGATAGTAGGTGCTATCCAACCTAGAGGGTCGTACAAGCGTGATACCACTGATAATATTGATCTTTTTGTTTCAGGTCCAGACGTCGGATGCGGAAGATTCACCGAGTATCGAAATTTATCTTCACTTCGGTCCCAGGTAAGTCCTAAAACCTTAGTTGTACTTTCTGCTTTTAGTTCTATAGCTTTTTTGTCCTTTATGTTTTCCATGTCCTGTATAATTTTGTCCTGTTTATGTATTTTTTTAGTGATCTGTTTTCGTTTGTCCTGAATTGAAGGAACAAGCTTTTGCATGCCTTTGATCTGGTTTTCATTATTTTGTATCTCCACTAACAGCTCCTTACAATTGCTGTTCCATTTCTGTAGCTCAAACCCCCCTCTTGCTAATAACGTTTTCATCTGCTTGTAAATTTCTATGCCTTCCTCTACGCTAGCGCAACCTGTCATCAAATCGTCCATGTAGAACGATTGGACTACTCTATCGGAAGCTAAGGGGTAATTCTTACCCTCATCAACACTGACTTGGATGAGTGCTCGAACAGCCAAAAAGGGGGCAGATGCCGTTCCAAACGTTACTGTCAATAACTCGAAATCTTGTATTTCTGTTTCAGGGTTTTCACGCCAGACTATGCGTTGGAACATTGTGTCCTCGTCTGCAATTTGGACTTGCCGATACATTTTTATAATGTCAGCTGTTAAAGCGATCGGTTGAACTCTCCACCTTAATACGGTGTGGCGCAAATCCGCCTGTAACTTAGGACCCACCATCAGCGTGTCATTAAGTGAGACTCCCAGTTTATTTTTGCTCGAAGCATTGAAAACTACACGTACTTTTGTTGTGGTTTTATCGTCTCTAACAACTGCGTGATGAGGTAAGTACACAGCTTCATTTTTTGTTTTATCATCTTTCTTCACTGGTCTCATGTGTCCTAATTGTAAATATTCGTTCATAACTTCTGTGTAACTCTTTTTTAATTCTTGATCTTTTGATAGCCTTTTTTCTAATGATTTAAACTTTGTTACAGCTAGTTGGCGTGAATCACCACCTAAGCAACCAGGCTGCTCATCTCGGAATGGTAATTTCACAACGTAGCGACCTTCTTCTGTTCTTTTTGTTGTATTTACGAATATTTCTTCGCACCTCTTCTCTTCATCTGTCCACAGACTCTTTGTGTTATGCTTTTCTTCTTCCAATTCCCAAAACTGTTTTAACATATCCGTTTCAGAGACCTGAGCATGCATTACCGATATTTTTTGGATGTCCTCGTCGTTCTTGTTATTACGTTCGTTGACAGTGCCAGACAGAATCCAACCCAATGTTGTATTTTGTGCAACGAGGTTCCCATTTTTACACTTTTTTATGCCATCCTGCAATATTTGGCTGTAGACATTAGCCCCTAACAACATGTCTATAGATTTAGGAGTGCCAAACTGGGGATCTGCTAAGCTCAAGTTTTGTAATTCTGCCCAGTCAATCTTCTGCATTTGCTGTTCCGGTAAGAATGTTGTTATATTCTTTAACACATAAGCTGTAATTTGTAGATTAGTGTTCTCGCATACTCTCGATCTTAGTTTTACAGTAACTACATACTTCGACGTAAGAGCCTTGTTTCCACCTAGACCAGTGATTATGCCGCTGGCAGGAGTCTTTTTCAGACGCAAAAGCTGAACTGCGGCCTCAGTTATAAAACAGGCCTGAGACCCTTGATCTAATAGTACTCTGAGAATGTGATTTCTACCAGCTTGCGACTCGGAATTTACTAATGCAGTAGCAAGTAAAACCTGACTATAACTGGCTATCCTCTGAGTCGATAAGCATGAAACTATTGGCAGTGCGCTAGTTGATGCACTAGCATTCTCAATAGGTTCGGTTGCCTTTGTACTGGTAACTGTGCGCTCTATATTTAGGTGCAAAAGGGAGTGATGCCTCTTTTTACAAATCCTGCAGGTTCCAGGTTTCTTGCACTGGAAAACTGTGTGGTTTCCTCCTAAACAGTTGAAACAAATAGAATTCTTTGCTACAAAATCTCGCCTTTCATAGATATCTTCCCCAGCAAATTTTTTACAGAAGCATAACTTGTGATTCTCAGAACAATATTCGCAGCGCATACTAGAGACGTTCGTAGCTAGAAAAGTTTTAGACCTTGGACCAGCTCCACCGGCTGGTACCGGAGTCTTTTTAGAATCGACGAACTCGAGTGCACGAAAGCGACTCTCCGCGAAACTTTTGAATTGATCTAAGGTTGGCAATTCATTCCAGTCGAGTGTACTAGAAATTTGTAGCTCCCACTGCTTACGCGTTTCTGGATCAAGCTTAAAACTAACAATGTGAATAATGATAATGTCCCAGGTGCTCACATCGATATCTATATTTTTTAAAGCATTCAAACAGTCCATGGTGGTATCGATGAGGTCTTTCAAACCTGGTGCTGATTCATTATTCATACGTTTAATTCCAAATAATCGTTTTAAAATGCAATTTGCTAAATACTTTCTATTGTTGTATCTTTGTTCTAGTATAGACCAGCATTGACTATAGTTTTTATCTGTGATTGGAGTATGCCTTATTAACTGCTCAGCCTCGCCCGTCAAGTGAGTCTTTAAATAATGTAATTTTTGTACATTATCTAAAGCATCATTATTGTGAACTAAAGACGTGAAAAGATCTCGAAAGGTTGTCCATTCGGAATAGCTACCAGAAAAAGTTGGAATTGTAATTTTTGGTAACCTCACAAGCTGACTGACCTTATCGTTATCCTTTCCGTTTAACTTGACAGCTCGTTGCTGAGTTTCTGATGGCAACACAAACTGGTTTAAACATGATTTCATTAGAGCTGTACACATTAAATAATTTTCCTCTGTTATATCATAAACTCCGTTTGTCACATAAGAGCTGTTTGCTAATACATCAGGTTTTGATATTTCATACAACTTAGTGTTGTTTGCCCTAAACAATAGCCAATCTCGTTCTAAATTTTCTGATCTAACTTCTAGGTATTCTTTATTTATTCTTTCTTTTGGGCTCTTTTTAAAATTAGCTAAACTCTTTTTGATGGAATTGTGAAGATCTAATTGTACATTCAACAGACCTTCCATTTGTACTGCAATTAGTTGCCAATTAAAATTAGGCAAGTGTTCTATCAACTAAAATAATTATTGTGTGTACTAGAATCTAGAAACAAGTGTTTGAGATTTCAATCGAAAGAATTCTATGTCCAAAATTATGCTGAAAATTTTACAAGTGTTTGAAATTTCAATCGAAAAAATTCTATGTCCAAACTTATGCTGAAAATTTTACAAGTGTTTGAACTGAACTAATTCTAAGGGGAATCGGACATAGGTTCCCCGTTCCCTCGTTTTTAATGAAATTATACTAAGTCCTAACTAGCATGCAATTTAGCCTAAGTTAAATTCACTATATTTTTTGAAGTTATTGACACCAAACAAATAAGGTTCACTTTTGCTTGAAATTTAAAATAAAGTTAAGTTATTTAGACCAAACAAATAAAGTTCACTTTTGCTTGAAATTTAATTTGAAGTTTTTACTCACAGTTTGACAGTTGACACCAACTATTTACACTCACGTCACGATGACAGCTGTCACTTTGACACCTGTCGAATTCCGGGTTGTCCTTGTTGTACTGGGTTGTCCTGCTCTGCACCGCTTGTCTCGCTCACACACTGGTCTGCGCTGGTGGCGCCCTCTGCCGGCGCCTGCCGCCGCTGCTGCACCACGTACTCTGGTGTCTGCAGCAATCCACTGCGAGTACGGTGAGTGGTCGCCGACCACTTGCTCTTCAAAACTTCCGGTTCGGTAGGAACAAATTATGTTCACAAACCTATGCGCACCTTTGAACTCGCGAACTTTGGTGAACCGCGGAATTAAATAAAACCACGATTTGAACTTAACGATGGATAGGTTTATTGAACCCAAGGACGGAACAACGATACACGGCTGCATTTAGTCTATATACTCATTTAGGGTTAACGACGTAGTAGCGCGACGCAATGTCCGACAGCGCCATCTATTGTCGTGAACAATTTGCTTCATAGGTATCCTTCAAATTTCGACTACGCTCGAATGCAAACTTGAAAGATGCCTTGCTGAATGATATAGAAAAAAGACGATAAAAATATAATAAGTATTTAAAATTGCAGTGAATTTAATCTACATAATTGTGAATGTGTAAACTTAACACATAAGATACAAGGTACAACGAACAAAGCAAACCACTTTTTGTATAAAATAAAAGGCGTTACTCCTTGTGCATTATCAAAGCTGGCATACCGTTTAGCTCAAAGGTTTACATTCCGGGCATCCTACGGAATTCCTCCCGAGATTTAACTACGCCATAATTTAACTTTGCGGCTCAGACACCACTCTTTTTAGTGATTTCATTTTAACAATCCTTGTTGAGACATCATACCGTTTAAGGATCGCGTGTCTCAAAAAGTTAAGGGTTGTAGTGCTCTGTTACCTAACAAGTGAAAGCACAAGTGTACTTAGTTTTGCATTGCAAGCGGTAAGTGTTGGTGCGTAGATGCCAAGATCATTAATGATGTTTGTATGGAAACCCAATTACTTAAAGAGAAATACCAGTGTTGACCACACTGGTTTGGCATAAGGCAATTTACCGTAAGGATTTAACCTTTTTTTTATTCTGCTACAAGATAGTCTTGACTGTGATCTCACCTGGTTATAAGTGCTTATGCTGTTTAAGATGGTAGCGGGATATCCTATTAGGGGTATATCAGTTATATTAAGTCCATACCCCATATCGGCTACTAATAAATACCGGAGGGTTGGCAGTTACCTGGGCCAACATATAAGTTTGGCTATTCAGCGGTGTAACGCAGCCAGTGTTCTGGGCACATTACCTTATTGCAGCGGCATAGATGAATGTTTAGTTTTTAATTTAGATTTAATTTAGATTTTAATTTGTTAAAAAATGTATTACCTACTATATTTTACATTATTAAAAATTCAAAGTTATTAATAATTAAATTTTTAATTCAAATTAATAAAATGTACATTACTTTAACTATAACTATGATATAAGTACAAGAATAAAATACTAACTTGTTAGAAGTAAGTACGTCAGCCCTAATGGAGGGCAAAACCAAAGTATAAACCACTCCTTGCTGTGGTTGTATCCTCACGCCTTGAAGTTTCAGCCTTTAAACAATAATGTTGATTGGAAATATAAAGAGCGAGCTCAAAAATAAAATAACTTTTATTCTTATTCCTCTAAAAGGCAGTCCAAACGTACCAATAATTTCCTCTCCTAATGCCCTTACCCATTTACTGTTAATATAATTGTAAAGGCATTGAGTTTATTAATGTGGATGTTCGCTTCGTATTTTATTCCAGGTTCTAGCTTTTGTTTGATTAAAATTGTTTCCATTTGGGAGATTAAAATGTCTTGTTCCGGGCGATTTATAAAAAAATACGACAGTGGGAATCGTCCCTCATTAAAATAAATATTTCTATTTCGGTAAGTGGAATATAATATTTATTTCTTTTGTTCAAATTTTATTTAATTTAATAAATATCTGAAAGCTTAGAAATTAAGGTATTATAAACATTTGGATCGCTTTGATTTTAAGGAATAAAAGCCTATGCCTATAATAAAAGTCTTCTGAATGAAAATAAATTTTGTATGAATTTTTGTTATCTTTTCGTGGATTTAGTATTTAATAAATCCCCTGTAATAAATCTATCACTCTACAAAATTTAGTCAAAATCACCGGAACAGACAGGTCGTGAAAGCGTAGCAAAAGATAATTACACTTACACTTTTTTAGCATTATATAAATGAACGTATGGAATATTTATGTTAGTATTAAACTATCTTTACTTTGAATTTGTGGAGGGAGGGGAGTAGATTACGATAAAAGTAAAAAATTTAGAATGCTACGATTTTATTAACGGTATAATATCGTTGCTAGAAAGAAAAAAAAACTATT
Source organism: Erebia palarica (assembly GCA_964035005.1). Taxonomy (NCBI): domain Eukaryota; kingdom Metazoa; phylum Arthropoda; class Insecta; order Lepidoptera; family Nymphalidae; genus Erebia; species Erebia palarica. Next base: position 20,948,304 of record OZ035989.1, read on the forward strand.
AAATAACTAACTAAATTAAATAACTAACTAAATGAGTTTCGTTCATAACTAACATTATGGCTAACTTAACAACCAACCTTCCGTCCGTCCACCGTCTTGGTGGTAAGTAATAATCGTTTGTAATAGCCTATAATATTTATTTTGTGTACCAGGGCGACGAATGGCGTACAATACAATGCTGCTCTAGTTTGCCTAGCGCAGTTTACACAGCATGAAATATGTATTTTCATTGCAAATTTCAATACATTTTTTCAATATCAGTAGGGTTAAGTGTTCACTTTAATTATTTTCGTAACATAATCGTTAACAACGACATCCCAGTGGTTAAGATTTTAACCACATAATATTACTCGGGGATCCGATTGTAGCTATAGAACTCTTACAACAATTATTTTTTGCACTTGTGTAGAGTTTTGCTATTATTATTTTTTGACCTAACCTACAAAAACAATAAATAAGCAGAATGAAAATCTCAATAGTTTTAAGCTTACGTTTTCCAATATGGAAAATGATCTACACATTTAAACGCATCAAATCTAGTCTGATTCCTAGATCTCTCCGAGTACGTTCGTAAAACTGTAAAAGAACGAACATAAAGCTCGTTATTTTATGACTAACAAGTATATAACATTATTTTTATAGTATATATTTTATGAAATCATCTCTTATCACCCGAGTTTATGGCTAAAAGACTACTTTGATAGCATTTTTAAACCTGAAAACACACAAAACGCGTGACGATAGAGCGACAAGGTGGCAAAGCAAGCATTCAAAGATGAATATGCTGACAATACGTGCTGCATGATTAAGGCTGTACATGAGGACCCCGGATGGTAACTAAACGAGTTTTGATAATTCTGATATTCTTGGATAATACGTGAGTTTTAACCAGTTTATGTTTATGTTTAGAAACCGTTTACACGCTCTAGGCAGTTTTTTTTTAAATAATATTTATAGAAGGATTCGGTTTCTTGGAAATGTGACAAACGTCACTCCATAGGGGTTTCTTGTAAAACCGTAACAAAACCTCCTTAGATCCTCCGTAGATTAGCCTCTACCAATAAAAACTGGAACATGGGCCTGGGCACTTTTCCTGCTACAAACCTGTCAAAGTACAGGCAATTTCGTAAAGATGTCCCATCTCCCTGCCTCGTTACAGACACGTTCCAATAATAACTGTTGTACATCCTAAAGTCTCTTACAGTCAAGATAATAAGTATTACTCACTTATTACATAATTGAAAGAGATGCCAAAACTATATTAAACTATTTTATTATTAAACTATATTATAAATATGCTCATATTGGTGGTTTCATGTCTGAGAGGTCCGGTGTCCAAAGCTGAGTCCACAGCGGACAAGCTGAGTGGCTTTACCTGTTTGTTGCACTGCTGTACATTACAGTGTTAATTTCGTATGTAAGTGTTTTAGTTTTTTTTTGTGCAGAAGTGCTCAAATAAAGTTTTTTCATTCTTTGTTTCTTCTTTCTTTGTGACATCATGTTATAAGCAGATGGCGTCGCCCTGACGCAACACGTTGTGTTTGTTTCAAGCTTTAAAGAACAGCCATTTTTATAACGAAGTAGCGTAGAATTTCTAGTAGAGTAGGTACTTGAGTGTTGTTTACCCGGCGCTTTAGTAGTGTAGGAACCGGTGATCGCTCCACATATGTTAAGACGCACAAATCCGGGATAAGAAGCGCTATTCATAAGTTTACAATATTATCCCTTACTAAACAGTCACCGTGAATACCGGGTCATAGCTTAGGAGCAAAGTCAAACACACACCAAAAGAGTACAGCGAAGCTGAGGAATAAAGTATATTTTATCAACTTAAACTTAGCTTTGTATATTATCAAATAAAATGATTCACCTCGGCCTCACTTCACTAAATAGATGTGCACTGACTCTTAAATCTCTACTGTATTATGACTTTATGCAATTACATGCCTGGAGTAATAGTTAAAGCACAGGTTAAAGTTAATAAAAAGGTGTTGTAAGAAAGTTCTGAATAATATAACTATCTTCTAATTATTATTACTTTTATAGTAAATGAAATGCAAATAATTTCATTATTTTATAGCGTTTATATTTTTACTAGATGATGCCCGCGACTTCATCCACGTGGACTAAGTTTTTCGATTCCCGCGGGAAACCCTCTTTTTCCCCGTTTTCCCCATGTTCCGGGATAAAAAGTACCCTATGTCCTTCCCTGTACCAAATTTCATCAAAATCGGTTGAACAAGGCGGGCCGTGACAGACAGACAGGCACACTTTCGCATTTATAATAATATTAAGTATGGATTTATATTTTCAATTTGACAAAATGAATATTTTTAGGAAATAAGCCCCCCAATTGTGTAAGGAAATCTTAATCGTAATCGTTTGTCAAACGTATAATTCCTTTATGGAGTTCATAGATGCCTGCACGTCAAAAAGCATATTGTATGAACCCCTTATACAGTTCGAGTAATGCGTTTTAAGCTGTCAAATGATAACGATTTGCTTAGACAATCGGGCCTCTAGAAGTAGGTACACGAACTCCAATTGCTCTTAATTGGTCATAATATTATATTCATAATATAAATTATTCGCTAGCACTTAATTTTTTATGGCATGATAAAATAATATACATAATAATATCTTTTACATTTCTAGGCAAATTTATATTTCTATAATAATTAAATACAATTAATTTACGGCGTACGAGTAAAAGCATTACATTACATTACATTGTTGTATTTTAAATACTTACACTTTTCATTCGTAACCATCACGATTCGCATTTTCTGCCATGATTTCGCAGCGTAAAAAATAAAACGCCCACATTTCCGCAACTTTAATAAATGTTGTCATAAAATCTTCTTATTTATTTTATACTATATGATGCCCGCGACTTTCGTCCGCGTTGATTAAGGTTTCTGATTCCTGCGGGAACTCTAATTTTCCGGGATAAAAAGTAGCCTATTTCCTTCTCCTGGAAACAAACTATTCCTTTACCAAATTTTATCAGAATCGGTTAAAGGGTAAATTTTTGTTTGATTCCCGCGGGAACTCTTGAATTTAACATGTTACAATGTGACTTCATAATATTAAAGTACATATAGTAAGCCAAGCAGTTTACTGACGAGTCCTTGTGCTTGTTAGCTTAAAACCTAGACGCAATGCTAACAGATGGAGTAAAATGGCGCAGTAAAAGTCAACTTATTTACTTTGATGTATGTGAACATAAGTGCGCTCAAATATGTTTTATGGGTAGCAGAGCCACGTCACGCGAGATACCAGCTGCTCATTCTCATTTCCGATAGACCTGATAGAGATCCGAGGCAGGACCGATGGCTTAACGTGCTCTCCGAGGCACGGGGGTGACACACCGCCAACTTCCTATGAGAGTAAATGAACACAGAATGCACCTGTGTTTGCACACACACTTTTGCACTATAAAATCTCCCACGCAGATGGTTAATCTCTCTGGAGATTGGCCACTGTGGCCAAAATTCGGTCAGGAAGACATCATCATCATCATAATTCTCATTTATGTGTGAGGTATAATGTATACGTCGCACTCAGCCGCACTCTACTCTCTGCACCTCCGTTCCACTCGTTTACGTTGACCCTCATAAGTCAGTGCAGTTGAAGTTGCCCACGACACATAATGAGATTTGAGACAGACGACGTAACGATGCCAATGTTACTTTAAATTACAATTTTAGGTCAGTCATCACCTTTACTCTCAGCAGCCACCACCACCACCACTACAGCCCATAAACGTCCCACTGCTGGGCATAGGCCTCCATTCTCATAGGAGAGAGGGAATTAGGAGCTTAGACCCACCACGCTGCTCCAATGCGGGTTGGCGGGCTATAACGACTATTATAATTTTAGTTACAATAACCGGGACCGACGGCTTAACGTGCTCTCTGAGACACGGGGGTGACACATCGCCAACATCCAACTATGGGCTAGCACTGAGAACTTCTTAATTGAAAAACCCAATACCTAACAATTTTTATGACCAACCGGGAATCGAACATAGGACTTCGTGATCCGCAGTCGACTACGCTAACCGCTAGACCAACGAGGCAGTCCCGCTCTACCTGTAGGCAATAACTCTCAGCATACGTCCCGGTATTCATAAAGGCTTATAGCAAAGCTCTGTGTCAACGCAAAATAAACCGGGTGGCCTACTTTGTACTACGTAATTAAATGAGTACTCCACTTTTACATCGCACGATAAAAGTTATTGTTGATTACGACACGCATACGATTATTGTGTACTAATAAAAAAATAGGTCACACTTTAACGACTCTTATTATACTATTGTACTTGAAGGCTTTCTTTTGATTACGGAGTGAAGGATTGTAAAAAAATACAATATTATTAGCTGATGCCCGTGACTTCGTTCGCGTAGACTGAGTTTTCTTGTTTCCCGCGGGAACTCTTTAATTTTCCAGGATGTAAAATAGCCTATGTATTATTCAAGACTATATCTCTGTGTCAAATTTCATCCAAATTCTTTCATCTGGATGGATAGATGGATGTTTGTCACTCAGTCACGCCAGTTCTGGCGTCCATCCATCCAAACTTTCGTATTTATAGTTATTTTTGCATACTAGACGATGCCCGCGACTTTGTCCATCTGGATTAAGGTTTTTTGATTCCCGCGGGAACTCTAGAATTTTTCGGGATAAAAAGTAGCATATATCTCCGGGATACAACCTATCCCTGTGCCAAGTTTCATCAAAATCGGTTGAACAAATGGACTGTGAAAGCGTAGCAGACAGGCAAAACATAATGCGAAAGCATTTACAATATTAGTGTGGATACAAACAAGAAGCACAGAGTGTATAATAGTACTATCCATACTAATATTATAAATGCGAAAGTGTGACGGTATGTCTGTCTTTCTGTCTGCTACGCTATAACGGCATCTTTTCCCATCTTTTCAACCCATTTTGATGAAATTTGGTAGAGAAGTAGGTTTCATCCCGGGAAAGGACAAAGACTTATTTTTTCTCGCGGAAAATCAGGGAGCTCCTGCAGGAATAAAAAAACTTTCTCAACGCAGACGAAGTCGTGGGAATCATGTAGTACTATAAAACTATACATAATTAAAGTCAAATTCTCATTAAAAGTTTGAAATATAAAGCAACTGACCTGCTATATTAAAGCTGCCGATGAGCAAAGTCCACAGGGAGAGTACTCGCGTCGGGCTGGGGCGAAGCGAACACTCCATTTTATACTTCTTAATTATTACTGCACTACACTGATTCTTGATTACATTTTCAAAGTTATTTTCCCTCTGCAATGAAAACCTGAAACAAATGAAAGCAAAGTTAATAATTTTACTTGATTGTTTTTACCGTAGAGTAAGTTTGACGTGCCCGGAACAAAAAGGCCCACCGCTCTTAAGGTATGTCCAAACTTATAGGTCTAGCGCCGTGAGATGCACGGAGCGGCGCGGTGGGGCACATAGCGGCATATTTTTATACGACTGCCTGAAAAAAGGAGTATATTGTTTTCAGGGTTCATGTATGTATGTATGTATGTATGTATGTATGTATGTATGTATGTACGTATGTAATGTATGTATGTATGTATGTATGTATGTATGTATGTATGTATGTATGTATGTATGTATGTATGTATGTATGTATGTATGTATGTATGTATGTATGTATGTGAGTATGTATATTCCACCATTACTTCTATACGCCTGAACCGATTTTAATAAATGAGGTATCGTTAGAATCTCTAGCTTATTCCGGGTGACATAGGCTAGTAAAATTAAAAAAAGAAATGATGGGGTGACCATGGTCCCGCATTAAAGATCAAAATTGAAAAAAAAAAACGAAAATAAGATTAACTATATAATCATCATCTAGAAAATGATGAGTAGATTCCAAAAATATATTATAACACTATAGTTCAATATTTAGTGATTCACAAAAAAAAAACATTTAATAAAAAAGTGAATAAGATTCCAAAGGCTACATATGCAAATCGCTTCAAGGAGGTAAACTCCAAAAATAATATTGCAGGGCAGTCGTATTTTTTAATTCGTTAAATTAATTTCACTTGTATTTGTATGAGTATGTACGGGCACAGTAATCTGTATCTGTTTACTGTGGTACGAGGCCGCGTCGCTTAAGTGGGCCCAGCTCCATACAACCTCATACAAATAATATTTGCCATTAAGTGACGCGTTGCGCTGCGCCTCCGTAGTGTAGTACTGTAATGTAACTTTTAGCGAAATCATTCGCGCCTCCCACACGCGCCCTTTTCCGCGCTGTTCTTGGATGTATGGTAGCCGCTCATCTTATATTCGTTGATATGCTTAGTCCTCAAGTCCTTACTAGAACGCGGCAGATTTGTGTCCTACTAACGCCGCGTGTTGCTGCCGCGCACTTACCGCTCAATCTTAGGTCATACCTCAACACTGTAAAGCTTTTACAACAAAAGCACTTCCATTATCAACGACCGTACCTAAATCGGAAAATTCCTCGAAAACATCACGATATCACAGTCTTAATTGCCCGGTTTCAAATACAGCTGCTTATAATTTATCGCCTCCTTAATTTCACGATTTGGTAAGACCATTAACTCGACTTAATAGATAAGCTGAAGGCTGTCGGCAATCAATCTTCATATTTCCCGAACAACAACTGACAACCAGCATTCGTCTCTCACTAAGTGCTGCTAAAGATCCGATTTCATTGAATCAATATCCATACAATTATAGTTTTTTGTTCCTTGCTCTAAATATTATATAAAATTTTTGGAACAAAAGCATATGTAATAAGGAATTTCGTTCCTATCTGGTATCCCACGATACCACATTTTTTTCTTGGTAATATACAATTTTCTTGTATATAAATATTAATCTTGGTCGGTCTGTTGCATTTTCTTACGATTTGAGTTGAAACTTTGTTGAAATTGTTTTTGGGACTTGCGGGAATCTATATGACGTAAGTACAATTATCTAGCTGTATTTGGCAGTGTACAAATGTGCCAGGCAATGCTTAGTGCATGATTAAAAATTGGTTTTAATTGGTTAACAGGTTGGTTGTCAGCTTTATTACCATCATGATATTGTCAAACTGGTACTGTCCTGAGCTAAAAAGCAAAAATCTTGTTCCTTCGTTCGCACATCTCTCTTGCACGCCTACAAAGTTATGCCTAGACTTTTGTATGGTTAACGATAAATAGTATAGGACGGGTGACGTAGATGCACAGAATACTTATTAGTATCTTTCGTAGTTGCGTAGTTGACGACGCGAGGGAAAGAGGTTCTCAACGCTTACCCTCAGGTAAGTTGACCCTAGGGTCTCGTAATATCGAATAGATTAAAATCCAAGATTGGGCATAAATAGTAGCCTAATCCCTTGGCCCTGGAATAGTAAGTTGTTGTTTAATTGTGAAAACCTTTTACCCTGAACTCACAAAAGCTTCTGGTGCGAAATTTCGAAATAATCAAGTCGATGGGCCACTAAATGGAAAGCGATTATTACCGCCTCCTTCGGGATCCTTGAGACTTCAAAAGCATTATTTTAGGTAACTAAATATATATTAAAGCGCTTAACAATAACAATTTAAGTAAAAGTTACTTTGATCATTAGAATATAGCTCCACTATAAACCGAATTGTTGCTGATATAATAGAGCGAAAAAACGACGACGATTTTCCTGTCATGCTAGTGTAGGCGGCTCCATATTATGTGGAAAAAGTAGTCCATATCGCATGCTGCACATTGTACCACATAGATTTGCCTGATTTAGCGGATTATGCAAAGTAAACTTCTTGCTCCTTGATATGAGATTTGTAACTCAAACGACCAATCACGAGAGATGATCTGAAGCGCACAGGAACCTTTTCACCATTCATAAAAATCTGTAATAGAATCCTTTGCATAATATGTGAATTTCCATCAGTTGAGACGTTAAGATTTCGAAGAATACAACAAAGGCCTCCGAGTTAGGACAATTAGAAAAATTGTCCTAATTCAAATTAGATACGCAAGTTCAAATTAGAGGAAGCAAATCGCTTTATACGAGCCCGCGGAATTCCGACAGCTTAAGGGTGCAGACCTTGTCGCTGCCTTGCGTTTCGATGACAAAAAGGTGACGGAGGAACCAGATTCAATAGCTCTTGAGCACACTCCGAGATATATTCTGTAGAATATCTACCGACAGATAGGCAACTTTGCGCCAATGTTCCAAGCTTTCCATCCAAGTTTTATATGGCTCATTAATGAAAATGAAAGTTTGCTTTTGCAAGTTTTATTGCTTTTTAGTGGCCTCTTGGCCTTATGAAAAACGTAGCAGCCAGACCAAAGCAGTTATTTAAAAAAGTACAAAATTATGTCGAGTATATCACAGTATTCCACTCTACATTCGAGATTCATACATAAAGTATTTCAATAACTAAGAACTCATTGGCATTTTAATTTACAAGATATGAGGAAAATATTTCCCTCGAGCAATAAGCTGTATGATAAACTAAGATTGGGGTTTATCAATTAAGAGTTTTGTTTGCGATGGTTAAATGCTGACCTCTTATTTAGCACAAACAGGGAGTTTATAAATAAAAGGAAATACTAAAGTTGTAAAAAAATATTCGAAAATAAGATTACCTATATAAACATCATCTAGAAAATGATGAGTAGATTCCAAAAATATATAACACTATAGTTCAATATCCAGTGATTCACAAAATATATAATTTTAACAAAATGTGAATAAGATTCTATTTAACTGGATTAATTTAGATTTTTAAATTTTTAGCTCGTTTTTTGGCAGGGCAGTCGTGTTTTTGAATTTTTTTAATTATGACTTGTTATAAGCTTTAAATTAACTTGTGGGTTTGCTTAGGTCAAATCTTGCAACTTAATTTTAAAACAGTTATCCCCAACCGACTGAGCTGTCAGTTTATAATTCGGAAGAAAACACTTGGGTAACTAATTGACGTCATTCTAAATCTAACATGGCGGACTCCCAAAGATAGCGGACTAGTTATTTTTTATTGTCCACCAAGATAAGAGTATTAATCAAAAGGGTTTGCTGAGAAGAATAGGTACGTAAAATAAAATGAAGTCCAACTAAATTCAATATGGAGGACCATAAAAGCTAATTTTTGAAAATGTTTTCTAATGATGTAATACTTATATTTTACTTGTATTTTCCTTACAGAATAGAGGGAAAAATGTTCATGAAATAAATGGTGAGCAAAATGAAGAAATATTAAGGGCTGTGTCAATGTGTAATGAGTAAATAATTCACAGGCTCTTTTTAAAAATCTTTTATAGTACTAGATGACGTTAGCGACTTCATCCACGCTGTTTTGAAAAATCGTTTGAACGTCAATAATTGATAAAGGGGTTTAAACCTTTTTGTATGGGAGCTGGCATAGCGACCTGCCGCGATTTTGTTTTTTTTTTTCAAAATCGCAGCGCCCGGTGAAAGTGATATGTATGAATAGAGGACACATAGACGAACAAATAATGTCAAGTAACATAGTACCCCAAAGTGTCACGTTACCGAGATATTTGGAGGTAAAGATAGACATATGAGGACAACGCCAATCATTAAAAATAGACTTATTACGTGTATAAAGGTGTTAGATTGTATCCAAATAATCGCTCCCAGATTGATTATTATTATTACTGTTTATTAGAAGAGAGTAGGTACATTACATACTACTCGGAGCACGAGAAAAGTACTACTACAATTAATTATTTGCCTACTAAATCGCATCGCATCGCAATGACTCGCTATATTATGTCAAAGTCTCTCGCGCGCGCGTGTTGGCTTGTCTTAATGTCTTTCATCCCGCTGCATTATGAAATGAACAATAAAATAATGTCGTTGCAAACTTAGATTATTTAATTGCTCGTTGCAGAGATATGTGGAACTAAAGATCGCTATACCTAATAATAATTAGAACGATGACACACATTTCTCGTACTCCTAGTAGTAAGTTATTCATTGACAGGACGATGGGTAAGCCGCGAGCGAGATGTTACGTGCTGATTATGTTAGGTCAACCATTAATCAATAAGGCTAGGTAATGCTAAAACTTCGACATTTTGTGTATATCTTGTACACATACCTAGTGTATGAAAATTTTTATTACGCAGCAAAATATTATGACGTTTATTCCGAGGGAAATTGTTATAAGGAGCATTTTGCTAACAAAGTAAGTTCTAAAATTAAATTTATATAAGATCTTCCTCCGAGAATAGCTTCATTTTGTTACTCCATTAAAATTTTCACTTAGGATACCATAAACGGCTCGGCCGTACCTATTATCTGAGGAACAAAGTACATTATTGTTCATCATGGATATTGAAAATAAAGCCGCGTGGTCTATTTCACAAGAGTTGGTGGTTGCTTTTATGAATATCTACTAAACTAGCCTTCAATTATACATACCAGAAGTTATAAAGTAATAAAAAATAGTTATCGGTTTACAGTTACATATCTGTAAGTACATAAGTCAAGTCGTGCCTCTACAGGCCTTGGGTTGAATAATCTACTAATATAAAACATTTTACAAAACTGAAAAGAATTAAATAATTTAATAATCTAATTTAATTAAATAATCTAATTTACTCTTAGCCAATGAATAGAAAAATCAAAACTTATATTGTAGTCCAGTCATTACGTCGGAAAAAACGGGTTAGAAATGCATGTGAAACGAGAAGACTACATTGATATTATGTGGTGGAGGCCTAGAAAAGCTAACTTCAAATGGTCGACCAAGATTTCCTAAGTGCATTTTCCGCCGTCTTAAAAAAGGTTTAAATTCAGTTTTTTCATAGAATAGAATAGAATAGAATAGAATAATTTTATTTGTCTGAATATGTGTTACAATGATGGTTACAGTATGAAAAGTTGCAGCATATCCAGTCAGGCAACCCTGACGTACAATTTTTTTGTAGTTAGACATTTTTAAATAGCATAGTACAAGTATGTTCTATATGTGATATTCAAATTACCTAATCTTACATTATGTCTATGCTACAATATTATAATGAATGGCTATAATGTCATAATATATAATAAATTAATAAATAAGTATATAATGCTTCATCAATTAAAATGCCAATATTAAAATGTCAAATATACCGAATCTATGCTTAATTCTATGTCAATAGTTAAATTTAAAATAATTAAAGTTATTACAATTACTTACAATTAGTAAGTAAGTAGTAAGTATGTAGTTTTATTACAATTTAAAATAATCGGTCATTTTTTGTTTTTTAATTGCATAAATTCTTCAATAGAATAGAATGCATTTTGAACTAGCCACTTTTTTAATGCATTCTTGAGTTTAGTAGTTGGTAATATAGTTATTGATTTGGGAATTGCATTATATACTTTAACACACATTGCAGCACAATTTTTTAAATACGTAGCCGTTCTAGGTGCTTTATTAAATACCAGTCTTTCCCTATTTCTAGTTCCTTTTGGAAATACATCCTTTGCCGTTTTAAAAAGATGAGTGTTAGATCTCACGAACATTGCTATCTCTAGTATATATATACTAGGAAGTGTGAGGATTCCCAGACTTTTGAAAATCGGCTTACACGATTCGTACGGCGCCTTACCAGTGATTGCGCGGATACATTTTTTCTGTGCAATAAAAACTCTTTTTATATCCGTTGAGTTCCCCCATATCAATATGCCATATTTCAATACCGAATATACATAACCGTAGTATGCAGTAAGCGCCGTTTTCATTGTTGAAGTTTTACGCAGTTTGTTTAGTACATAGATAAATTTATTTATTTTATTGCATACTACTTCTAGATGTGGCTTCCAGTTACAGTTTTTGTCTAATTTTACTCCAAGGAAAGTAACTGTGTCGGTTTCCTCGATTATTTGGTTTTGATAACTAAGATTTAATTTAATTTGTTTTCTGTTATTGTAATTAGAAAAGTGTAAATAGCGGGTTTTTGATAGGTTGACTGATAAATTATTATTATTAAGCCACTCTACTATTAGATTAATTTTATTATTTATTGCAATTTCATCATCATTATTATAATTATTATTGGAGCATGTCAGGATAAGCGAAAAGTCATCAGCGTACAGGATGCATTTGTCAGATACTATATCGGGTAAATCATTTATGTATAGTATAAACAGTAGGGGGCCGAGTAGACTACCTTGTGGCACGCCGAAATTGTTTTGTTTGGGCAATGAATTGTAGCCCGTAAGCACCTGTTCCTTATTCAGATTCTCTATTACAACAGATTGTTTTCTGCTTTCTAGATAAGTTTTTATCCATTGCAATGCTGGGCCTCGGATCCCGTAATTTCCCCATCCCCATAATAACTCGGTTCTCCGTTGAGATACGAAAATTTAGATGTAATACATTTTTGTTGCTTTTTTACGATCTGCAATTATGTATTTGACTACTAGTGAAATAAATATTTTTTTTGTGAGTATTAAATAAAGGTTCTCCCAAAAGTCGTAATGTCCACGTCCCTTGCTAGTTTTACTTAAAAAGTGCGTCGAACTTTGATGACGTCACAACTTAAAATTTCATACAAAATCCACACTAAGCACGCGTTTTGACGTTTGAAAAAAAGTTGCTGATTTGACTAGTTGTCAAATACCCAATTAAGGTCATTTACATTTTCACCTATCGTTCATCGTTATTGAGATAATCGAAAAAAATATAAATTTAGATAGTGAATAAATTTTCATTTTTCTCATGAAAGATATCTAAAAAAATGTCTATTATCAAACTTGTACAGCGTATTCAGACCTACAATTAAATTTTTTTTTTTTTGGCAAAAATTATGACCTTTAGCGCGCCGCTAAGTCGGTAAGTCTGTTCCCAGTTTCGGTTTAGCCGCTCGCAAGGTATCCGCGTATCCACACGTCAAAAGTTCTAGGCTCCCCCCACGTAATATCCAAAATTTAGCTTTCTCGGTCCACATGCATTTCCAAATGTATATATTGACTGAACTATTGTTGTAGGTAAGTACTTTTTGAAGAGAGCTTAGTCTAAAATGACCATTGTTCTTTAGATTTGAGATCCATAATTCCTTAACCATACTAATATTATAAATGCGAAAGTTTGTCTGTTTGTCTGTCTGTTTTCGTTGCAATTTCGCGAGTTAGATTATAATTTAACGGTTTTTACAACCTTACGGTGACATATATATCTTAAAATAACACAGGCTATATTGGATAAAATATCCCGGAAAATTAAAAAGTTCTTGTTATCCATTTGTTAGATAAGATTTGCCAAATACCTATATCCCACCGTCTAATTTAAATATGTACTACAGATTAATGCGATGTTTCTTGATAGTATTTCTCTGAGTTGCAGCCTGATTTTAGTTTCAGAACTTATTCTAGTCTTTGACACTAAGTTTAGCGCGGAACTAGCTTTCAAATGCCGTTGTTTGCAAGCTGATAAAACTGAAAGCCAAGTTCAATTACTTTGCAGTACCGCTCATAATATAATTGGATGAGTAATATCTTGAAAGGAACTCTGATAAGTTGTCTTTGATATGCTTTACAAAGCTTCCTAAATTTCGTTCTCAATTTATTTTGAATTTCTATGACATCTTTATCTTCGGTTGATGATTAGTTTAAAAGGATTTCAGCTTATTCCTTAGATATTTTTTTTAATCGGCTAATTAATAATGTCTTATTCTGTGTTAGTACACGTCCGATTTTAAAAAGATAAACACAAAAATCGCACTTTTAAACCGATAAAAATTTAATCTTCCAAACACGTTATTGAATAATGTAGACGCAAATAACATAAGCGGGAAGGGGATCTTGCAAGATTACTTTGCGGGAACATTAAGGGGGGCTTAAAAATTCAAGAAAAAGAGTCTCCCCGCTTCTGTGGCTCCAGGGTACACTTAGTCGGCAGAGTGGGTGTGATGGAAATACTTAATAAGTTGCGGAAACGGACGGCTCCGAAGGCCGTGAGCTCAAGCTTCGAAGGGATGGCGTGTGGTTTTGAGATTTTAAGATCCCAAAGGAAGGGGCGAATTTGAAAATTGGTCCTTGTTTTGAAGTAAGTGTAATTCTAATACGTTTATGACGGCCGTTTTGAAACATGAACTGTGGCAGCGGCGAGTAAAATTACTTTTCATATAATCTGCATTGAAATGGCGAGTTTCAATGCCTGTTGAGCCACCCGAAACTAGTAAATTTCAGACGAATACGTCATTTAGCGGGTATAAGACCATCACTTTCTACCCTGGGGCAGAAAGGGCGGAATGACGTAGCAGCCCTCTTTTTAATCATGTCAGAGTATCTTTAGTTTATTTCAAATATTTTTATTTTATCCATCAATAAACTGACATAATATTTGAAATTTGTAAGCAACAAGCCAGTAACTAAAATAAATAAGAAATACAATTTTAATAAAACTCGCTTTTTTAATGCAGATTATATGAAAAATAGTGCGTGTGCCACGGGATGAAACACGATTTCAGATTTCGGGTGAAGACAAATATAACATTAATCTGTTAGAGGAGTTAAAGAGCAGTCACAGTGAAAACAAAGCCATAATTTTTAAAAGACAAGGTTATAACAGTAAGCCCAAACTAAACTCAATTAAATATTAAATTAAAGTTATTTGTTAAATAGAATATAAATAAAACACCCACGAAACACGAGTAATATGAACATAAAAAAACATAAAAGTAGAACTTATATCATAATTTGGCCATTTGCGTGGCGCTAGTAGGTCTGACTCCTAACTAGTTTCCTTTATTTAGGATATCATTCCCAATTCCCGCCGGGCTTAAAGCTTATAAAGTTTAACCTGTTTTGTTCACACAAACACAGCACAATTTTTCTAGTAAGTAACTACTTTTATTTCAATACCTCACAAAAACTCCAACTAAAACAAAAATATTAAATAATTTGTGTGCCTATCGGAGCCTATTGGAGCAGCAAAATTGAGTGATCGAAACAGATTTATCTAAACCTGCGCTTTTTTTTGGGTGATCATTTATTCCAAGATATTATATTTTATGTTTGGCCGTTGTCCAGGGTCAGAATATAGTTAATGATGGTTCTCTTAGGCTACCGGCTTAGTTTTATTAAATACTAGCTGATGCCCACGACTTCGTCCGCGAGGTTTAAGTTTTTTTGATTCCCGCGGGAATTCCTTAATTTTCCGGGATAAAAAGTAGCCTACGTCACTCTTCAGGTCCTCAACTATACTCATGCCAAAAATCACGTCGATCCGTTGCTCTGTTACGGCTTGATTGAAGGACAAACAAACACACTTTCGCATTTATAATATTAGTATGATATGATACTAAATGATTTGTTGTAGAGGTAAGTTCCAATAGAAACTGCTTTGCGTCGCGTTGATTTTAGGTTTGTTCTAAGAATAGTACATACCTAGTTGTCAAGTCCTTCTTAATCCTTTTAGTTTTAGGGAAATTTCTTTGTATTTCAGTTTTATATGATGCTTTATGACGATAATGCATAGGAAAAGTTGACGAATTAACCGAGAGGCGTTACAAAATTGAAAGAGATAGGTGGTTTGCTGCAATGATTAATAAGGTTGTCTTTCAATCACGCAACAGAGCCACAAATCAACGTGATTTTTTGCATGAGTAGGTAAGTAAAATTCAAAACTTGGAGAGTCAAATAGGCTTCTTTTTATTCCGGAACATTAAAAAGTTTCCGCAATATTTTCAAAAACATAAGCCCCGTGGATGTAGTCGCAGGCATCATCCAGTAGTTAATAAAATATCTTTATTTTGAAGATTCGAGAAAGCAGGTGAAATTACGTACCTACTTAAAATTACTTTCCTTTGTGTATACCGTATTGTAATTGGGTAACTAGGGCATTTTGCAACGTGAATTCTGCGGTTAACGGGACATCAAAGACAAATGCAAGACATGTGCAAGGAATATTCCAAAGCTCAAATTTGGAAACACAAGACTACTTCGTCCCTTAGTGCTTAAATAAAGCTGTAGTGGTGACTTCTTAAACGAGTTTTTTTCAATGAAATAAGTGAATAGAATTTGAAATATTTATTAACAAAATGTAAAATATATTTATATAATTAAATATAACTCTGCAATGGAATAAAAGGGCAACGCTTAAAAAATAAATAAAAACATTCGTCTAATCTGTTTTCTTACATTTGTCAATTCAGCTGTCAGGTGTGTTTATGTTCGTTTTAATATTTCGAAAATAAAAGTGAAATAGTGTAAGAATGGCTAAACCTTTTCAAAATAATGTGCGCCAGTTATTATATAACATAATTATTTAATTATAAGTTGTAAAGGAAGGACACGATGCTGTCTTTAGCCAAACACAACAATGTTTACAAGAAATCGAGGAGTTGACAGGTAAGCTGACCAAACGGTTTTGATATTTTGCCTTTCGAGCTTTGCTTAAAATAGATTTTTTATATAAAACGTTTAATCGATTTATATTCGCCTGTTCATATCGTATAATTATGTTGCATATGCAAAAATAAATTATTTGCATTTATTTCCAGGTGTAAGCGAACGAATCTTATTAAAAACTTATTAAAAATGAGTGCTAAGGGCTAATCAGGGAATCTGGTGGACTCCCTGCAAAAAGCGTCCAGTACGGGAAATGAAAGTCAATATTGTCAATTTTTGGCTTTTCTCAAACCAGGACGCGTTTGGAACCTTCATAGCTCTAGTCTTACTGTAGTTAATTATAACCCTGAGTACTCATATTTTACTGACGTTCAAAACTGGACAGTGTCGGTACCTATTTTGAATGAAACAGCTTTGAATATTGACTATGTGTTTCATTTATTTATCCTTAACCTTCAAGCGGTCGCGCTGTGTCGAATCGATATCTTTCTTTTTACACTTCAATTCTCAGCGGGTCATTTCTTGAACAAAAAGCTTTTGTTTTAACCGTGGCGTAGGCGCCGAAAAGACTACGGGCGCCCGTCGCCTAAAAGGATACTCACGACTCTATTTGCGAAAATATTTTTTCTTATCTAAGTTTTTGTTTTATCGATATTTTTATCGTATAAAATCGCTCATGAATTTCTTAGTAGATCCTTAATAATTGTGCAACTAATGGAAGAAGGCATAGAGAGTAAAACTGAGCTCAGTAATGAAGGTTCAAAAGTATCTGACAGGCTTTCTGTTTGTTCACAATTCTGACCACAATTTAAGACACGATGCATATTTTATCTTAGTAATAATAATTGTAGGTTACCCTAAAAAGTTGCTGATGAGGAAGATTAGATATGAGATATGAAAACTAGCCAAGCCAAAGCCTTAGTCTTCAACATTTTATACTAAGTTATAAGAAGAAATGATATTTTAAGTTGTTATAAAATATTATATTATGTTGTTATAAATAAATTTCAGGACTGACCATTGAACTTGGCACCCATTTAGATCTCACTTCTTTTGCCTCTGAAGTCAATAACCAAGGCATATATATCACAATTTTGAATTTGGCTCTCATTTCACATTTATGTTTTTGATGGGATATATAAATTGCAGGACTGACCATTGAACTTGGCACCCATTTAGATTTCACTTCTTTTGTCGCTGAAGTCAACAACCAAGGCATATATATCACAATTTTGAACTTGGCTCTCATTTTACATTTATGTTTTTGATGGGATTTGATTTTATTCTGACAAATAAGTAAGATTAATGTGCTAAAAGAAGAAAATATATGTTTTTTTTATGTCATATTAATGGCAAGTACTTGGATTAAAATATTATTAATTCTACATCTTTATTTAAAGATAATCGTTTAAACTGTTTAAAAAGAAATATTATTTGATTATTCGGTGTTTTAAATCTCAAAAATCTCCAATAGGTCGTTTAGTTTACGAGCGACCGCTGCTATTTTTAAATGGCCACGTGCCCACTTGAGGTTTAATTCAGAAGATCTCCCCTGATCAAGTAATAATTTGTTGTTAATCTTTAGTTTCAGTAGATTTACATTAATATTAAATGCGAAAGTAACTGCCTGATGCCTTTTTTTTGACTCATCGCCTGAACCATAATATACGGTTCTGCCTGAGTTTAAAGCCGAAATCCACGCAGACGAATTCACGGCGAATATAATATATAAATACGGGGGTCATGTATACTCTACCTTAATATTACGGTGTCAAAACTGTGCCCTATATTTACATTTACGCTTTAAAATGTACTAAAACGACCAACGACCACACTCCCAAGAAAGCAGATTAAAAACAAAAAACACAAGTATCAAATGCGTTTTCTCTCATTACAGTCTGTGTTATCATCAACAGATTTTCAAATTCTACCATTTTCTTAGTGCTGCAGACTTAGCGTAGCCAGACTATAATCCTTTGTGTTTTCTCCAAGCAACGTGTCCTTGGCGCAGTAAATTGTGCTGTCTTGGCATAAATAACAGCCAAAAATCAAACTAAGAAGAAAAAGAAAAATAATTGATGAAGCAAAAACAAAGGCACATTAAAACTCGCCAAGGAAAAATAAAAACTTGGACACCTGTATAAAAGCGAAAGCATTTAGATAGGAATAACACCGAGCCTTTCTTTCAGGATTATCTCGAATTCAATCTCTTTATGGGCGACGGCTATCTGTGCATTTAATCCACTTTCTCTTTTTATCTTAGAACAAGAAAAAAAAGGGCAAAAGGTTAGCGTCTTTGTCCCTTACCCTTGATAATGGTGACCTTTCGTATCTTCGTTTATTAAGTGCTAGCGCAGACGACGGACAATAATTATTATCGTCACCAGCCAAAATTTGGCCGTTTCCTTTTTAGTGAAGTTGATCAACTGTATTAGCGGTAGCAAAATATTTATTGTTGCATTGAGTTTAACCTAATTATTGTTTCAACATAAATACGTTCACCAAAGACTACAAAAAAGTAGGTATATTGCATGGATTTCCACGGAATAAAGTCCAGTGTCCTTTGTATCCTGTGTGGCTCACTTTCCGTGGGTTCACTCAACGATTCAGTATCCAAATGGAACATCTCCGAACGCTGTATACTAAAATGGAGTCGCCATTTTAGCACCATGAGACCACAAAGTATATCGAGCGTTGATCTAGTCTTGTCCATTGCAAATTCAACTTATTGACTCTTTGAGCTACGAGGTACTTTGAGCTAGGTTACCCTAGTTACTCGACTACGACTTTCTACTTTTTGATTTGATCACAAAGAAACATGGCTCTCTCCATCAACCGCTTAATGATTCTGAGATATATCATTAGATGCCATTTTTTTTAAATATCTACTACAAGTTAGCCCTTGACTGCAATCTCACATGATAAGTGAAGATGCAGACTAAGATGGTAGCGGGCTAACCTATTATGGGTATGTCAGTAATCGGTTTCTACACGGCATCGTACCGGAGCGTCAAATCGCTTGGCATGTCTTTGCCGGAAGGGCGGTAACTAGCTACGGCCGCAGCCTCCCACCAAAAATGATTTCAAGCCCGAAAGCAATTTTTTAAGCTTTGAGCACATAATTATTTCATACTTAGTTAAATTATTTATTTTCACTAACAACTTGCATAAAAACTATAATAACGTTACACGTTCGAGTATCGTCGTCGTCGTCAACCGATGGACGTCCACTGCTGGACATAGGTATCTTGTAGGGTCCTCCACAAGCCACGGTCTTGCGCCGCCTGGATCCAGCGACTCACTGCGACTCTCTTGATGTCGTCCGTCCACCGTCTGCCGACGCTACGCCTTCCAGAGTGGAGTCGCCATACCAGCACTTTGGGACCCCAACGTCCATCGGTCCTCCGAACTATGTGCCCGCACATTGCCACTTCCGCTTCGCAACTCTTCGGGCAATATTGGTGACACTGGTTCTCCTACGGGTATCTTCATTTCTGATTTGATCACGTAGGGACACTCCCAGTGTACTGTAACCATAACGTTACATGTTCGAGTATACTTACGTGATTTTTTTAGGGAGACTTTTGTCTACCGTCTGTGTTAGCCCTAATTACATACTTATATACCTGTGCATATAGCATAGAGCATATTTCATTAAATTTAATGGAAGGTAGAGTAATTGGAATCGGCGGACTTATTTTATTTATATGCTACTTCGCTTTTGAGCTCTCTTACATAATATTAATGGTTTATATTATAAGGTTTGACACTGGTAATAATTGTCAAATAATATGGGTCAATTTGTAATATATTGTAGGTATGACGACTTCCGTGGCGCAGTGTGTAGCGCTGTTGTCTTAACGTGCGGAGGTCCCGGGTTCAATCCCCGGCAGGGTCAATTTGGGAATTTATAATTTCTGAATTTTCCCTGGTCTGGCCTGGTGGGAGGCTTCGGCCGTGGCTAATTACCACCCTACCGGCAAAGACGTGCTGCCAAGCGATTTAGCGTTCCGGTACAATGCCGTGTAGAAACCTAATAGGGGTATGGGTTTAATATAACTGCCATGCCCCTACCAGATTAGCCCACTATCATCTTAGACTGCATCATCACTTACCATCCGGTGATATCGCAGTCAAGGGCTAACTTGTAGTGGATAAAAAAAGGTAATTTTTTGAACCATTTTATCAGTCAAACAACAAACATAATAATAACAATAAGGGATTTGGTATTTGTGTAATTTTTATGGATTACTTACAACTAAAAAGCTTAAATTATGGCCGCATAATACTAGTGAAGCGACATCGAAATCTTCAGAAAACAAAATATTAATAAACCAATTAATGTGTGGACAGACGACATTAAACTAATTGCTGGAGGCAATCTGCGAGGCGATCGATTGAGACGATATGAAAGACGATTGTAGATATTTTTGTTAATTAGTTAGCCTTCTCTAAAGCCACATTATAAAATGCAGTTAGGAAGGTTCGGCCGTGGCTAGACAGCACCCTACCGTCCAAGACGTACCCCCAAGCGATTAAGCGTTGCGGTACTATGCTGTGTAGAAACCGACTAGGGATATGGGTTTAATATAACTGCCATACCCCTAACAGATCAGCCCACTACCTACATCTTAGACTGCATCATCACTTACCATCAGGTGATGTTGCAGTCAACAGTTAACTTGTAATGGCGTAAAAAGAAAGGTAAATTAAGTTAAACAGGTTAACTTACTGATTAACTGATCTGTCCACCACTAGGTTTAAAGCCCACCCACTAAATATTATTTTTGGAATCTTTTTCCCAAACAGAATCAAACAGGGACAGGTAAAACCTTCATTTTCATGAAAATTGATATTACGGTACAGTTTTAAAATGAAGGAATGCGCGTTCAACAATTTCAAAAATTCTACCCGAGTTAAGTAGAGGCCCCTAGTCTTTGGATAAACCACTTTGATTTTGTTATTTATTTTAAGTAATTGTGAAATTACTGAACATCTTTATTATTACAAAAGGATGAAATGAAACGGTTTTCATTAAGTTTGCAAAAAATATAAAAGAGTCACTCTACTTTCAAATTACATTTATTACCGTACCTTCTGCCGAAAGAGCGCTATCTCTAAGAAAACGTCCCAAACTTTTATGTGTTCCCTTTTCCGCAAAGTATAATTTATTTTCCGAGGATTTCATAATACTTCATAATACAGCAATATATAGGATGGTTTACATTACCACAGTGACTGTAGCATGTTCGTTGCTGTAATGTATCTGTGCAATATTACCTGTATTAGATAGTACCTGCTATTATCATTATTATAGATCATAGAAGGTTAGATCTTATAAGGCATTTATTAGATCTAACCTTCTATGATTTATTTTATGTATATGTCACCGTAAGATTGTAAAAACCGTTAGATTATAATCTAACTCGCGAAATTGCAAACTGTCGAAAGATTACAATTTAACGCATTATTTTCCGGCAGATTGTAATCTGATAGGTATATAAACCCGATAAAATCTAAGTTGCCGGACTTATTTATGTCAAAACTTAACCTAACTTACAAGAAAACATAAATACAATGAATATTTCAAAAATTGACACTCAGATCATTGAACAGTTCACAATCTTTCGACAGTTTACTATTTCGCGAGTTAGATTATAATCTAACGGTTTTTACAATCTTACGGTGACATATATAATATTTATGTATTGATATTGGGTCTCAGTACACCCCTCCCGCTATCTTTTAAAAGTTTCCTCTGCCCTAAGGTTGTCTGGAAGAGATCGCTGATTAAGCGATAAGGCCGCCTGTTGTGCCGTATCTATTAATATTATTGTTTTTGTCTTTCCAATTCTTTGTGTACAATAAAGTATATTTTACTTTACTTTTACTTACCTTAACATACTTTCAAAATTAAACTGTTTGTTTTTCTAGGTTTTACCTAGAGCTGTATTGTTACTAGTATAATGTAAACATATTCCAGTACGATGAATTCAGTGTGTTATCCTTTTTCAATAACTGGACCAACGGACTACTCGGACTGTTTTTAATATATTTTTGTCAATGTCAGTTTACTAAAATATTTGAAAATATCAGCTGCCTAGAAAAATTACAGGTATTCATAATGACTTGAGGACTTTCGTACCTGTTATAAATGAACTAACTGGATCGAGTTACTGGTACAATGTCAACCAGCCATAATACAACGATGTTATGCAAAATGCGTATAAGACTTTATACCTACCTTGATGACTTCAAGCAAACGTCGGAGAAATTAATAAGGTAACTAGCTCCAAGTCATTTTCGTTCTCTGAAGCCGTATACATAATGTTTTGAATGATCCATTTAGAATATCTGGTGACTTAGGCATAACGCACACATTCAGAGTAGAGGATGCGAAGTACAGCGTATTTTTCACTCAATTTATTAAAATTTCAAACTTAGGTTTAGGTTCCTTTAGGTTCTACGTAATATGTTTTAATAATATTTTAACCGCAAGCAGAAATTAGGAAAGATTTGTCTCAGCTGTTGTTATATAAAAGGCACTTCACCCAGTACCATTCCACTTTGGAAGTATGCGCCGAATTTTTGTGTCTAATCAAAATAACCACACCATTGCAGGTTACCATCTTTTGCAATCGCAACCTGCTAAGAAAGCTTCTATAGTCATCACGTATTACTCCAAATACGTGCGATACCGTTATTGATTGCGTTTGTGACCACGACACCGTCGGTACTCACCATAATTCACTAAATTTTTACGACAGCCTTTACACGCGACCTGCAAATTATTATACGTGAGTAATTGAGTATTGACCTACACGATTTCATACAGTTTTGTGATGTGCAACATTTTGCCGATGTGGAAATTCCAAACTCTTAGATCTGACATATGCCTATTATAGTAGAGTCAAAATGCAGCGTCATTTTCTACAATAACCTTGACCCAATAGAATATGTAGAGTATTTAAATAAAGATCAGTTCGAATAGTTGTCAATAAATTCGCTTTGTCTCCATTCCATTCTGCAGGTACGCGTTGTACTTTACCGTAGGGAATAAGCGTTGTCTTACTATTGATATAATTAATTAAGCGCAAACATTGAGCGAGCATTTTGTCAACGTAACAGTATAAGGTATAGCAGCTAGGCAAAATTAATTAGTTTGTCTTTCGTCTAATAAAATAAACGCAATTTACGCAGGTAATAATATTATAATACAAGCTAAATATAATTAATTTTACTAATGAAAATATAATTTGGCTACCGTCTTGAATTAATATATGGCCGTGAAATTGAAGTTTCATAATGATTCATACGCACAAAATGTTTATAATATTTTTATAACTAGCTTTTGCACGTGACTTCCTCTGCATGGAATTAGGTAGTTGGCCAGTAAGGTAGTTGAGCAGGTAGTTGTGTTGCGATGATGAATTGTATAGCATGTTTAAACATGCATTTATTAAGCAAACTATGAAGTTTAGTTTATACTTCTATCACATAACACTTTATTTATGCTGGGTATACTGATTAATTTACCCTGTGCCACACTTAACAGCAACGTATAAGATGTTGTCAATTAAGGGCTAGGGCTGTGCCTGCAACGCAAATATAAGTTATCACGCGATCCTCATACGAAAACGCGGCTCGGCACCTGCGGTTGACAGCCCAATTAGTTGAAGCGGTACCAAGAGCACTTTCTTGCATCCTTGTATTGATATTAATCCTTTGACGTTCATAGCAGTCTACTCTCATTAAAGTGACATGTGATTTTCGCATGATTTCCTTAAGACAACGTTATTATTTACGCAAGTGAATTCAATTATAATTAGCAAGTTTGACTAAAGCAGTTCTAAAACGCAGTAAGTTTAAATTATTAGTAGTAAGTTAGAAGACAGTGGTTTAGGTTTAGATTCACGCGACGAATCAAAAGCATTTGTAAAATTTCATCTGAAGAAAAACATTTGAATTTGATATACCACCTAAAGAGAACAGCTCAGCTCAGGAACTTCACAATCTTGTTCCTCCTACTCCGTTCTACCACAGAACAGCGAGAAACCGTCGGCGTTGACATCTTTCATGTGGTTGACGTCCAATCTGCTCGCACGAAGCGTTTTTCCTCCTCACACCCTCACACCCTCCCAGGCCCCAACGCACGTGTTTCCTGCCACATATAACTTAAGTACCTTCAAGGCAAGAGTGAATAGACATCTTCTAGGAAAGCGCGTTCCACCCTAAACCTCATCATTGCTTTACACTAAGCATGATTGACGTAAAGCGCAAGCTCAGTTTTCAATGTTGACTTAGCGATTAATTGGCTATTTAATATGTAAGTGCAAGTATTTAATCCAGGTTGCTACCGTAGTTGAGATGACATAGTGAAGGGCGCTTCATAACATATTGGGATTGAAACATCAGTACTGTCTGAGCTAGACTAATAATATTACTTAAAGCTAAGCTCAGCTTTTCTGAACCTATTTAATACGAATTTAAGAAGTGAAATTGAAAAAAAAAACTCTGAAATGTGGTGGGACTCATTAGGGCACAGCCCATCAAACAAATACTTATTCGTTATTGGTGTCACTAACTGTTCTCAGTGCAAGACCTGCATGAAGACAGAATTCACGAGCATATAAGACAAACGCGAATGCTAACTTACTTAAAGGTTTTACAGCCTTGCTGTGGGCAGGTCTCAATAGCCAGGATGGTATTCTAGGCCTGGCCGGCGGTGGAGAAGTCATCGCATGGATACCAGATATCAGACGGGGATATTTAAGTGCAGAATCCTTTCCTAAAGCATGCAGAATACTTACTGACTATTAGCTTTACTATTTATTAACCTATACTGTGTATTTACCAGAAGGATTATGAAAATTGAACCATATTTCAAGAGTTCTACAATTCTTGAATAACATGTATAATTTTTAATGTATGTTTTTGATTGCATGTTTTTTTATGGAATGAATAATTTTGGCGTGGCCCACATAATACTGCGAAATATGTACGAAAACGAATGTAAGAAATATTTCCAAGACGTGCTTAGCTCGCTTCCTTATTCTCCAAAGTTACCAAAGTATCACGGTATTATAATAAACTCATTATAACATACGCGTAAGTATTTTGAGAGAGATCGTTACACCCAACAAAACAATACCAACACTTAAAGGAGGTATAAGCTTCTTACGGCTCTTACAAACGAATACAATATTAAGCTAATGATCTAAGGCAGGTTTGCGTTGTAAGGAATTTCTCAAAGCTAGATATTCATACCTAATTTTTCGATTGACTATTTATCACTTTTTCTTTAGTTCTCAAGTCTAAAAATTCTTAATTTTAATATAAAAATTCTTAATTTTAATATAAAAATATTTACACTTATTAAAATGTTTGCAAAAAAGTAAAACTATTTTTTTTAAAATATACACCGTTTAAACGATCATTCATAGGCATGGTGCTTTCGGGTGGTCGCCATTGTCGGGCGCGTGAGGTATGCTCGACCGATGCAATAGGAGGATCTTCCTCCGAGCCGGTGTCATGCTCGGGGATCCCAGCTGGGCCAACTGTTGGAGGTTGAAAGTTCTATGTATAGTACAATGTCGAAAGAACTTCGTTATTGTGGGTCAGGCGGCGGCACATGATTGGCTAACGTGGCCGCGTCATGTTTATGTCATGTTAGGGCCCTATAGTGCCCAAGATACTGGCGTTATTACGTATTTGTATTATTTTTTTATTTTATTTTTTAAATTATATAGGCCAGCGCTTGGCTGCAATCAGACTTGCTTAAAGTGGTGATGCAGCCTAAGGTGGAGCGCGCTTTCCTAGAAGATGCCTATTCACTCTTGATTTGAAGGTACCTATATTAAAAGAGGTGGGGAAAACGGAAGCCGGAAGGGCATTCCATATCCTAGCGGTTCTAATTAGAAACGAGGAAGCAAATCGCTTCGTACGAGCCTGCGGAATTTCGACTGCGTAAGGGTGCAGACCTTGTCGATGCCTTGCGGTTCGATAATAAAAAGGTGACGGAGGAACCAGATCGAATAGTTCCTGAGCACACTCTCCGAAATATATCCTGTAGAATACCGACAGACAGGCAACTTTTCGCCGATGTTCTAAGCTTTGCAGCTTCGAACTGACCAGCGCTTTGTTACCAATTAGTCTCCTGGCGCGACGATCCACCGAATCCAATGCATCAAGCTGGTACTTGGCAGAGCCATCCCATAAATGGCTGCAGTACTCCATGCACGATCGAACTTGTGCTTGGTACAGGATAAGAAGCTGTTCCGGCGTGAAGTACCGCTTGACTTTGTTGAGGATGCCAAGTTTCTTGCCAGCTGTTTTTGCTTTGGATTCGATGCATTGTCCAAAGTTGAGGTTGGACGATATGTTGATACCAAGGAGCTCGACACTGTCGGTAATTGGAACGGATATATTTTGGAAAGTCGGAGTGAGTGGGAATGAACTCCGTTTCGCGGTGAATAGACACGCTTGCGTTTTGGTAGCGTTAAACTTGACGAGATTGGCGTCACCCCAGTCGGACACCTCCCTCAAGGTCAAGTTGACTCGTTCTACCAAAGCCTCTCTGTGCTTAAGAATCTCAGCTCCACTGGCACGGGGACCGGATATGTATCTCTCTGTAACGGTGCTGTCATCAGCATACCCAAAGATACCGGGTTTTAGCATGTCGTTTACGTGCAGCAAAAAAAGCGTTGCAGAGAGAACTGATCCCTGAGGGACACCGGCATTGATCGCCATGAGATCAGATGAGGAGCCATCAACGACTACTCAAAACGATCGTCCACTCAGGAAGTCCGATATCCAGTCGCAGAAGCCAGCAGGTATCCCATAGGCTGGAAGCTTGCTCAAAAGGCTTTCATGCCAGACCCGGTCGAAAGCCTTCGAGACGTCTAGTGAAACAGCTAGTGCCTCACCATACCTCTCGATGGCCTCACCCCAGATGTGCGTGGCATACACTAAAAGATCCCCTGTGGACCGACTACGTCGAAATCCGTACTGTTGGTCCGTATTAACAGGCTGATCTGTTACATAAATATTTATTGTTAAATATTTATTGTTATAACGTGGCAAATATTATTATTCCCCTGTCGCTTTCAACTTAACCCAAATTATCCTAGGTTAGATGTTAGCGTACGGATGGGCTTGAACTTACGACCTCAGTCTCATCCCAATTATTATAAAGTATACCCTAATAATAAACAAAAATAAGTGATGTTCATGCATTCATATCGCGTTTTTTTTAAATCTCAACGGGAAATCATTAATAAGCTGTTTGCATGGGATACAAACGATCTCTGTATACAGTTTTGACGATTTTGATTTTAAAAAATCTCTGTATTTTTTTTTCAGACAGACAGACAATTTTTTTCATTTATCATGATCAGTACCTTGGTGCTTTGCTATTCATCTTTCGATTTGGCCGGAGCAATTTCTGAATTCTCGCGGAAAATCACGAATGACATTGTGAAATCTAACTACAAAATTTAATCTAAACCGTTACAGCTCTATAAAATGATAAGTCATTATTTAGTAAATTCGTTTGCTTGAGTTGAAACTCGCATTTTTAATGAAGGTTATATGAAAAGTATACATTTTGTATTACATTTAGTATTTTGTGCTCAAACGTCAATTTTCGTTCGAAAATAATTCCATTTTTCACTGATTTAGAGTCAATTTTAGAAATAAGCGGATGAATTCAAGCACAGAAATATTTATCTGAGTCTATTTAAGCCCGTGTGCGCGTAGTCCGTTATAAAAGTTCCTAAATCCAGTTGCTTAGGCGCAAAACACAAAGGGAGCGGGCCCGTGTCGCCCGACCCGCGCCTGCTCCCTGTGTGTTTTGCCCTTTAGACAGTCAATTAGGATGTCAGCTGCAGTTTTCGCTTGACGAATGAGGGTTGCATAGGTTTAGTAAATCTCAATGATATTTAACTTTTTGTTTAAAGAACAATATGTAGTAATTTTAATTTTATAAATTAAGATATTTGTACACCACACTGTGGTAGAATAGGAGCACTTTTATACTGATTTCCACCTCAAGTTTACCTACATTATTCACAAATAATTGAGATCTCTATAAATGCGAAAGTTTGGATGGATGTATGGATGTATAGATGTGTGGATGTATGGATGTGTGGACGTATGGATGTTTGTTACTCAATCACGCTCCAACGGCTGAACGGATCTGGCTGAAATTGGCACAGAGATAGATTATAGTCTTGTAATATATGTCCTTTTAACCCGGAAAATTGGAGTTCCCGCGGTAACCAAAAAGTCTCAATCAACGCGCACGAAGTCGCTGGCATCAGCTAGTAGCTTTATAAAACGTAAATGTAAAATCCTTTACATGGTAATAGGATTTTTTAATGACTTTACGTTTTACATTAACTTTGAACTTATTCAGAGACATCTTCAGCATGTCTTCTGGGAGCTTATTGTAGAAGCGGACACTGTTTCCAACAAATGAATTGCTAGTTTTACTAAGCTTAGAAGCAGTCATTACAAGTTTATTTTTATATCTAGTATTGATAGTATGACAATCACTTTTCTTCTTGAATTTATCAATGTGTTTATGCACGTATACTAAATTTTCAAATATATATTGGTTGTGCATTGTCATAATATTGATTTCTTTAAATTTATCTCGTAGTGACTGTCTTGGTCCCATATTATATAAAACTCGAACAGCCCTCTTCTGCAGAACAAAAACAGATTTAATATCTGCAGCATTACCCCATAATAATATACCATATGACATAATGCTGCGAAAGTAACCATAATAAACTAATCTCGCCGTAGATCGCCATAGATACGTAAATGCTGTATATATACAGTAAGCCCACCCGAGCGAAGACGTAGCTATAGCACAGAATAGGTTATAGTAAAGTTCGAAATAAGTGATGGCACAGTAGCTCTGAATTAATTTATTTTTTCAAAAGATTAACAACAATTCCTTAGTATGCGTTTGTAGCTATAATAAAAAATCTAGGTCACGACACTGAAGTTTTATAGTTGAGTTCCACCGCAGATGACTTAAGTCCTCGAAAGAAAGTTTGTGGAGGGTGTAGCATTTGTGAGACGGGACTTTGTAAGACTAAGGCTACGATCACACTTGTAAGTTTTATTCACGTAAGTCGCGTATATGAGTAACTTACGAAATGTAAACAGTATTGTATGTCGCTCTCGTAAAAACTTACAAAAGAATAGCGCTCCTAATGACTGAAACATCGGCGCGTCTGCACACGCGACCTTTTGCCTACACAGACATAAGCGATATTTGGTTTAATATGTTAAAAAATTTAAAATCACACACAATATGAATTTTAATTATGTCCTACAGATTCAGTGCCTATGAAGGCTTACTACTTGTAACTGTAAAAACATAGATATTAAATACATAATAAGATGCTATACCATGAAATGCGTGGTTTTTCTAGTGGGAGGCTTCGGCCGTGGCTAGTTACCACCCTACCGGCAAAGACGTGCCGTCAAGCTATTTAACATTCCGGTTCGATGTCATTAGAAACCGACTAGGGGTATGGGTTTAATGTAACTGCCATACCCCTAACAGGTTAGCCGCAGGAGATCGCAGTCAAGGGCTAACTTGTAGTGGAATATTTAAAAAAAACTAAATTACAAGCCCTCGACAATAATTGTATCTTAGTGTAGGCATTTTGGTTTCACAAAAACTAAGTATCCGCCTTAATAATTGAAACATATCAGTACAAAGCGCTAAAAAACTACACCAAATCTAAACACTACGCG
Organism: Erebia palarica; assembly: GCA_964035005.1. Taxonomy (NCBI): domain Eukaryota; kingdom Metazoa; phylum Arthropoda; class Insecta; order Lepidoptera; family Nymphalidae; genus Erebia; species Erebia palarica. The sequence continues at coordinate 20,978,430 of OZ035989.1, forward strand.
AAAAATTCTCAACTAACGAAAATAAAATCAGCTTTTGTCTCTAAAGTCTTCCCAAGTATTTTTCCACGCTATTTTTGTGTATTACAGCTACGTGTTACTTTTGAACTTCGTATTAGAGTTCCAAAAATTATTATTGTGTATCATTAATAATAATGGAACAATACAATAGAAACATTAGAAAGAAAATGTCTTGATTAAACGTCTGCATTAAAAACCCACCGTTCAAAGAGAATTCGCTCCGAAAAAATCTCGTTATTACAAATGTCACAGAGAGGAAATCCCTTTTACCGAATCGTGAATTACGTCTTGGCAGCTTCTCTCAACGATGGAGTTCCACAGGTGAATGGAAGGCACAAATCAGGTCGGGTGTAGAAATCGATTTCGATTTTAAAACTTTAACGTTATTCGTTTCGTGACTGGAAATATAATAGGATGTTACATTCTCGCTCGAGGCCGCGAGCTTAAATATGAACCATTCTTTCCTTTTTTCCACTATGACCCTATATAGTATGAATACCGAAATACTTTTAACATAATATACTGTATGCTTGAATTCGAAATATTATCACAGAGAATACGACTCTCTGTTTTGTCAAGCAACCTAATTTTGAATCATACTAGATGATGTTCGCGACCCCATTCGCCAAGATCGAGGTTTTAAAAATCTCAGTGGAAGTTTTAAATTTTCCAGTGCGAAAAGTGATCATTAACTCTTTAGGTCTGCAACAATGACTATAACAAAAATCGTGTCGATCTATCGCCCTGATTCAACGTCATTATAGAATAAAAAAATCTTTCAAACGCATTTTCGCATTTGTAATATTAGAACGGTTATGAATTTATTTAAAAATTATCTTCATCTCGGTTAACTCTACTCTACAAAAGTGGTCTCAATGTATGCTTTAGGAATTATATTATACCGCCTTTGCAACATTCTCTAATATCTTCTCTATATATATAAAAGCGAAAGGTCACACACTGATTCATCACGATATCTCAGGAACTATAAAGCATACAGACTTGACTTGATATATTTGTCACCGTAAGATTTTAAAAACCGTTAGATTATAATCTAACTCGCGAAATTCTAAACTGTCGAAAGAAAGCTGTTCAATGTTCTGAGTGTAAATTTTTGAAATATTCATTTTATTTACGTTTTCTTGTCTCGTTCTTGTAGGTTAGGTTAGGGTTCGACATAAATAATCAAGTAGTGCCCGGCTTTTTATCGGGTTTAAATACTTATCAGATTACAATCTGCCGGAAAATAATGCGTTAAATTGTAATCTTTCGACAATTTAGAATTTCGCGAGTTAGATTATAATCTAACGGCTTTTACAATCTTACGGTGGCATATTAAACGAGCAATTCTTGAATATGTATACATATATATCTATATTTATAAAAGCAGACTTGAAATTTGGAAGGTAGGCTTCTTCTATAGTGTAGACGTCAGCTAAGAAACGGTTTTGAGAAAATTCACCCCTAAGGGGTTGAAAGTTTGTATGAAAGTCCTTTGTTTTTTTAAGTTAGAGACATGAAAATTTGGCATTTAAGTTAATAGTTATAAATAATAAAAACTTATATAAGCAATTTTATGAAAATACACCCCAAAAAGGGTGAAATGGGGGTTGTAAGTTTGTATGAAATCTTATGTGTTTTAAGTTAGAGACTTGAAAATCGGAATTTAGGGTATTAGATTTAAATAAATAATAACCTTTATAAGCAATTTCACGAAAATCTACCAGAATAGGGGTGAAATAGGGGTTGGAAGCTTATATGAGGGTTTTAAGTTCGTGAAGTTAGAGACTTGAAAATCGGGATTTAGTTTATTAGTTCTAAATAATAAAAATCTGCCAATGCTATAGCCGCTATAAGTAGACCTTTTGCGCGGGAAAATCTCATTAGAAATTGTACGCGGACGAAGTCGAGGGCGACCTCTAGTTAATTTTATAATTTCATCGGACCGTTGAAAGTGGGGGTGCACCCGTGGTTGACAAACTCTTGAGTTCTGTTATATTGTGCGCCATTGGCTAGGCTCCATCAACATTTCCAGCCATGGCCGTGATTCGATTCAGTCGGGAGGAATATACGGTGTGAAGCATATTAAGTGTGCCAAAGAGTCATAGTTAGGGGTGCACTCATTTTTGAGGACATTCCTAGCCCACGGTTTATCTACACATTTTAATTTACTAAGATAAGCCTTTTCCTAGTGTATTTTACTCTAATACTACTTAATAAATAGTGAATTTCGATGGAGGTCCACAGGTGAAGGGAAGGCACAAATCAGGTAGGTGGCAGAAATCGATTCCGATTTTAAAACTTTAACTTTATTCGGTCCGTGACTGGAAATATAAGAGGATGTTACATTCTCGCCCGAGGCCGCAAGCTTAACCGTAAAATTTATACTCTATTCTTTATATTTCAGCGTTGCACAAAATAGAAAAAAATATGCCTGAATGCGACTATTTTTTGTCACACTATAGCGAAAACTAAAAACACAAAAGACGATTGCATTCTTTGCAGATTTACTCGTTTAAATTGGGATACCAATATGATAATAGGCAGGTAGTAATAATTAAATAGCTGATGCCCGCGACTTCATCTGCTTGGATTGAGTTTTTTTCGTTCCCGCGGGAACTGTTTCATTTTCTGGGATAAATAAACTGTTTTATGCTATACTATAATCTATCTCCGTGCTAAAATTTCAGCCAGATCTCTTCAGCCATTCTGGCGTGATTGAGTAACAAACATTCATGCATGCATTAATCCAAAACTTTCGCATTTATAATATTAGTAAAGACTATAGAGTATAGGTAAGGGAATCGATACAATATTTTGATATTTTTAATTTGGTCTGGTGGAATAATGGTGTTGTAAATTTAGAAACGTTAAGTAATTATAGCCATAATAAGACCTTCTGAACCCATGCCTGCCTATAACCCGATAAGCCGATAATTAACAGGCTATTAATGCAATTACTTGATAGGTAAACATTTAATAAACAATGGTTTTCCTAATTAAATGAATATAATGGTAATAATGTTAAAATATGCGGATATGTCCTATTATTGTCCCAAGGAGATCCCTACCATAACGTTAATCAATATTATAAACGGGTAATTAGGCTCCAGCAATCACACTCTTTTTTAGTGATAATAGTTTTTTTTTTTGTTGGTTTATTGATTAGTCCTTCAATCACGCCGCAACAAATCAACGGATTGACGTGATTTTACCATTGAAAATGGTTATCAGATGCAAATCAACTGAGACGTATTTTTCGCCAATTTAGCGAGGATTTTGAGAGGATCGAGATGGGAATAGTACCAAGAGTTGAGGAATTTAGCGGGACACGTGTGAGCGTTTAAATTTTGAAAATCGGCTGGTAACTTTTTTTGGAATTTTGAAAAATGTAAATGTCAGGGGATTTGGGGGTTTGTTTACTAAATTGTAAATATTTCGGAAAAACCGACGAAAAAATGAAAAAAGGATCCTAGTGTATTTATTAGTTTAGCTACAAAATGTCGAAAAAAAATTTGAAAATCGGTCAATAACTGCACCATCGTATTAGGAATTCCTGTAAAGATAATGTAAGAAGTGAATAAATAAATAAATAAAATAAATAAATCTTATCGGTTCTAACATACTCTGCCATACATTTATGCAACTTAAAGAAAATACTTGTAAATACTAATACAAACTCGTAATATATCAACGGTACCCATAGCAATAGCAATTTTAGTGCCAGGGATATAAAATTTTCCAGAGGTCGTAATTTTCGATGAGAATGTGGCTTCCATCTATAAATGGCGGGGGCAGTGAGCTGTCATTTTTCAGACGTACGAAATCTTCGGTCGGAATTTTTACTCGTTTGTTGAAGGGACGGGTTATGAATTTCCAATACGTGTTTATGACGTGAAAATAGTGATTCACGAGGGTTTAGGGATAAATGAGGTTTCCCCGTTCACCTCGATATATAATTTGACAAAATTGATTTCTTTTTATACAACGGTGGGCTTTGTTTATGTTTTATTGTTATAGGGTGTTGAATTCCTGGTAATTTTCGTCGGAGTTCAAGAATATTCATAATGGATACATTCTCTCATCAGGATCTGTAGAAACAGATGTATTGGATCATATTTAGATTTTGACGGCCTCCGTGGCGCAGTGTTGAGCGCTGTTGTCTTAACTTGTGGAGGTCCCGGGTTTGATCCCCGGCAGGGTCAATTTGGGAATTTATAACTTCCGAATTTTCCCTGATCTGGCCTGGTGGGAGGCTACGACCGTGGCTACTTACCACCTTACCGGCAAAAACGTGCCGCCAAGCGATATAGCGTTCCGGTACGATTCCGTGTATAAACCGAAGGGTATGGGTTTAATATAACTACCATGCCCCTAACAGGTTAGCCCGCTACCATCATAGACTGCATCATCACTTAACATCAGGTGAGATCGCAGTCGAGGGCTAACTTGTAGTGGATAAAAAAAATGGCTATCGCTATTACTTAACGTTATTATAATGAAACATTAATTTGATTTCTGTGCTGATGATACCTTTTATTACCTATTATATTTATACTCATGCTTCAGCTATGGTCAGCTAGTAGGTAAATTTACTTAGGATAGGCTCTAATTGTGATCTTAGAAGAGCACAAACGAATAGAAAATGTTAAATTTCACTAAAAATAATGTAAATAAAACCATGGAACTAAAAGCTAAAGTAAGCAATATCCATGAATAAAACTTTATTATTAAAAAAGATAATGTTTATATCAAAAAGATTTTATACGGTGAAAATTGTGAACATCGCGTTGAAACTGTTCCAGCAACCAATATAGCCGCAGGAAATGTACGGTCATTTTCTTGCTAACATCTTATTATCATGGCTTAGCTAGCATACAGTTCAGAAAGTAATATACTAGCACATGTTTTGACAATCGACATTATTTAAAATTGTGCAATAAAATACAAAGCTCTAGTAGCTTACGTAGTAAAAATAAACCTAAAATATACCTAAAAAAAAAAAAAACGACGAGAACATAAAAGTTGATTTGTGTCTGAAATTTGGAATTCTGATGAATTATTTATTATTGAATTGATGAATTCATCAATGCAATAATAAATAATTTTTTCAGGTAGCTGATAAGTGAGCTAAGAGATCGAGAAGCTGAGAAGTAACCAATTATACAGCTTTTTTGAACTGGAGAAACTGTTTGATGTTTAAACTGTGTTATTACAGAGTAAATTCGAAGCATTCGGTTTACGGTGTTCATAATTTATGCGGGCTGTTTTTACTCCGAGCAGGTATTTCCTTTTTTTCGTACTTTTAACCTGATTTTCTTCGTTTTATCGTGCGCCATATTAACGATGATTGAATGGAGGGATCGCGTGGTTTATTTTCATTTTCCTCTTAGTTTCTTGTTTATACCTTACTTAGGTACAGATTTGCCAAGAAGATACAAAATGGCCAGAGCAAAATGCTGCAATTTGTTCCTCTTTTCATTTTCTTTTGTTAACTCCCGACCCAAAAAGAGGGGCGTGATGTGTGTGAGTATAAAAGCTTTGCGTGTCCTGTGTGTGCCGCAGAGCAGAAAGAAATAACCTGATTCAAAGAAGAGCGTAGCTGCGGGCGGTTAATAGTTTAAATATATAATTAATTTATCCATTCTTCTGCAATATTAATTTTTGTTTTAAAAAGTTGTAGTTGTTGTATTTTGTCAAATTCCTTTAGAAAAAATTGCAATGTGCCTTCAAATGAGACCCAGAGGTACGGCGTATTAACCATGAAAGCAAGAATGTTTTTTTCTTTTGTGCATCTCTCAACATTAAAAAGCGACTATGTTCAGTAAAAACAGAGTTTATACTCGTAACTAAAAAGGTTCACTTTGAAAATAAAAGAGTATTTATTTTTTTACGACTGCCTGAAAAAAGGATTATATTATTGTTTTCAGGTTCATGTATGTATATATGTATGTATGTGAGTTTGTATATTCCACCATAACTTCTATACGCCTGAACTGATTTTGATAAATAAAGTCTCGTTAGAATCCCTAGCTTATTCCGGGTGACTAGGCTAGTAAAATTTAAAAACAAATTGATGGGGTGACCATGGTCCCGTATTAAAGACTAAAGTTAAAAAAAAAAACAAAAATAAGATTAACTATACAATCATCATCTAGAAAATGATAAGTAGATTCCAAAAATATATAACACTAGTTCAATATCCAGCGATTCAAAAAAAAAAATATCATTGCATATAAATGTGAATAAGATTTTAATTTGACTAGATTAATTATGATTTTTAGCTTTTTTGGCAGGGCAGTTGTGTATTTTTTTTAAATAATGACTTCTTAATATGTCAAACACCTATAAAACTGTTTTCTAAATTGGTTTCATTCGTATATTCATTTGTCTGGTTCAATAAAACTGTGACTGCCAATATTTTTGTATTTTTTGGTTTATTTTGATTCCCGGCTTAATTAACTTTTCAACAAATCTGAAAAATTATGATCTTATTTTCAAAAACAAAAGATTTTTGCGGAGTGCAATTTGATATTCAATATTTAACGTACCGGTCACCCATATCCCGTTATTTGTTCTCATCCTGTGTTCAAACTGTACCCAATTACACCCCAATACTGAGTGTTTAAGGACTTGGTCAATAATTTTTAATCTAATCTAATCTAATATATATATATATATATATATATATATATATATATTATATTAGATTAGATTAGATATATATATATATATACAAAATCGTTAAGGGATCAACGTACAGCCTAAACCGCTGCGGTTATTAACTTAAAATCTTGACAGTAGGTTTCTTTTGTGACGTAGGCGCTCTCTAAGGAAGGATTTTTCAAAATTCCACCCCTAAGGGGTTGAAATAGGGGGTGAAAGTTTGTATGAAAGTCCGTCATTTCTCAAGTTATATCCATGAAACTTGGTATACGAGCTACTGGTTGAAAATGAAGAAATACGTGTTTCACAGTTTTAAAAATTCTAACCCTGAAGGGTTGAAATAGGGGATGAGAGTTTGCATGAAAGTCCTTCATTTCTCAGGATATTCTCAAGTTATATAAACGAAACTTGGTGTTTCGGCTTTCGATAAAAATTAAAGAATTACGTGTGTCGCAGTTTTTCAAAATTCAACCCCTACAGTGGTAAAATAGGGTTTGAATTTTTTTATGACAGCTATAGCCATGAAACTTGGTATATGAGCTGCGAGTTAAAAATCAAGAAATATGTATTTCACAGTTTTTGAAAATTCGACCCCCAAAGGGGTGAAATAGGGGATGGAAGTTGGTATGAAATGCTTTCATTTCTCAAGATATTTTACAAGTTATATCAACGAAACTTGGTATTTTGGCTGACGGTAAAAAATAAAGAAGAGAAGTACGTGTGTCACAGTTTTTCAAAATGTTACCCCCGAAGGGGTAAAATAGGGGACGAAAGTTGGTATATAAGGCCTTCAGTTCACAGGAAATTGCTCAAGTTATATCAACTAAGCTTAATGTTTTGGCTTTTGGTAAAAAATAAAGAAGTACGTATGTCACAGTTTTTCAAAATTCAACCCCCAAAAGGATAAAATAGGGGTTGAAAGTTTGTATGAAAGTCCTTCATTTCTCAAGTTATAGCCATGAAACTAGGTACATAAACTGCGAATTAAAAATAAAGAAATAAGTGTTTCACAGTTTTTGAAAATTCTGTCCCTAAAGGGGTAAAATAGGGGATGAAAGTTGGTATGTAAGGTCTTCACTTCACAGGATATTGCTCAAGTTATATCAACGAAGCTTAGTGTTTTGGCTTTCAGTAAAAAATAAAGAAGTACGTATGTCACAGTTTTTCAAAATTCAACCCCCAAAAGGATAAAGTAGGGGTTGAAAGTTTGTATGAAATTCATTCATTTCTAAAGTTATAGCCATGAAACCTGGTATATAAACTGCGAGTTAAAAATGCAGAAGTACATGTTTCACAATTTTTCAAAATTCAACCCGCAAAAGGGTAAAATAGAGGTTGAAAGTTTGTATATGAAAGTCCTTCATTTCTCAAAATATTGCTCAAGTTATATCAACAAAGCTTAGTGTTTTGACTTTCGGTAAAAATTAAAGAAGTACGTGTGCATAGGCTACTTTTCATCCCGGAAAATAATGAAGTGCTGTGGGAATTGAAAAAAAACTTATGCCACACGAACGAGTGACGCTCAATCACACCTGAACGGCTGAACGGATTGATTTGATGAAATTTAGCACAAAGATAGATCGTAGTCTGAAATAACACGTAGGCTTCTTTTTATCCCGAAAAATTTAAGAATTCCCGCGGGAACCAAAAAAACCTCATATGAATGTTTGTTACTCAATCACGCCAGAACGGCTGAACGGATCTGGATGAACTTTATTACATAGATAGATTATAGTCTGGAATAACACATAGGCTGCTTTTTATCCCGGAAAGTTAAAGAGTTCCCGCGGGAACCAAAAAATCTCAAATGGATGTTTGTTACTCAATCACGCCATTACGGCTAAATGGACCTAGATGAACTTTGCACAGAAATAGATAATAGTTTGCAATAGCCAATAACACATAGGCTATTTTCTATCCCGTATAATTAAAAACAATTCAATCCACACGGACGAAGTCGCGGGCATCAGCTAGTATATATATATAAAATCGTTAAGGGATCAACGCACAGCCTAAATTGCTGGGGTTATTAACTTGAAATTTTGACAGTAGGTTGCTTTTGTGACGTAGGCGCTCACTAAGGAAGGATTTTTCAAAATTTCACCCCTAAGGGGGTGAAATAAGGGGTGCAAGTTTGTATGAAAGTCCGTTATTTCTCAAGTTATATCCATGAAACTTGGTATACGAGCTATTGGTTGAAAATGAAGAAATATGTGTTCCACAGTTTTTAAAATTTTTAACCCCGAAGGGTTGAAATAGGGGATGAGAGTTTGCATGAAAGTCCTTCATTTCCCAAGATATTCTCAAGTTATATAAACGAAACTTGGTCTTTCGGCTTTCGATAAAAATTAAAGAATTATGTGTGTCGCAGTTTTTCAAAATTCAACCCCTAAATTGGTAAAATAGGGGTTGAATTTTTTTATGACAGCTATAGCCATGGAACTTGGTATATGAGCTGCGAGTTAAAAATCAAGAAATACGTATTTCACAGTTTTTGAAGGTTCAACCCCCAAAGGGGTGAAATAGGGGATGAAAGTTGGTATGAAATGCCTTCATTTCTCAAGATATCTTACAAGTTATATCAACGAAACTAGGTATTTTGGCTAACGGTAAAAAATAAAGAAGCACGTGTGTCACAGGTTTTCAAAATTCAACTCCCAAAAGGGTAAAATAGGGGTTGAAAGTTTGTAAGAAAGTCTGTCATTAATTTTTAAGTTAGAGCCATTAAACTAGGTATTTTTTGGTAACTTGGTTGGGTTTTTGGGAATTTTGGTTTGAAATGGAGAAATACCTGATTCACATTTTTTGTAAATTTTACCCCCAAGGACGTGTAATAAGTAGATAGTTAGTCCTCCAATCACGCCGCAACAGATTAACGTAATTTTTTGCATGGGTATAGTTGAGGATCTGGACAGTGGCATAGGCTACTTTTCATCCCGGAAAATAATGAAGTGCTGTGGGAATTGAAAAAAAACTTATGCCACACGAACGAGTGACGCTCAATCACACCTGAACGGCTGAACGGATTGATTTGATGAAATTTGGCACAGAGATAGATTGTAGTCTGAAATAACATATTTTGTGTGTGCAATAAAGATATCTAAATAAATAAATAAATAAATAACAGTAGGCTTCTTTTTATCCCGAAAAATTTAAGAAAACCCGTGGGAACCAAAAAATCTCAAGTGGATGTTTGTGACTTAATCACGCCATTACGGCTAAATGGACCTAGATGAACTTTGCACAGAGATAGATTATAGTCTGCAATAGCCAATAACATATAGGGTTCTTTCTACCCCGTATAATTAAAAACAATTTAATCCACGCGGACGAAGTCGCGAGCATCAGCTAGTTATTCATAAAATAAGCCGCTTGAAGAAAGTAAGTGATCCCTTTGCCTTTCAACTAACAGTTACAGAAGTGCCTTTAGGTTTTTGCAAAATAAAACAAAAATATTTACTTTTCTTGGTGTGATTCGTTACTGTACAGTTTTTAAATGATGTATTTATTTCACGTAGGACAATTTGTGTCACTTATGATATGTTAAGAACGTAATCACGTTTCCGGTTCGGAAAGCTACTGAGAAGAGCTGGCAAGAAACTCAGCTTTTTTTTGCACCTTGCGCACACGATACGACGCTGTTACTAGCTTACGGCGGTTTCTAGTATATCGATTTTGAGTATCACTTATTTGTTTATAAAGATTGATTTTCTTCCTAACAAAGACTATATTAAGTAAATATAAGTGCCCTAGATTTCTGTTGAACAGCAAGCACAAGCATGCCTTCCTATATTTAAAAAGTACCTACTTATTAGATAAAATAAAGACTGCAAAAAATAAAAATAACCAAAACGAACATCAAAAATAAGAAAATAAAGAAATATAAGCATAGACCAAATACTTTCAGGGCCAAACATCAGAAAAAAAATATTATATGAATTCTACATTTAGATTTGATATAAGGCAGTATAGACAGAATGCTGCAAAGTTTTATTGAAATATCAGACCAAAAATATAGGTCATGTAATTGCCTAACTTTTTACAAACTCAATTGCAACATTTCTTTTCAGTTATAAATATTTCGGAACGATTTTCGTCGCGTGCATTTTAAAAGAATGTAAGCACGGAATAATGCTTGCTGTCGACTAGTTTTTCCAATTAAGCAAGCAATAACAAGTCTTAATTCTCGTATGTTAAGGGTGAATATGGTTTGTAATATTGTATTAAGTTAATTGGTACCGTTAGTATATTTCCCGTCATGGATTGTTAGCGCCGTACCTATTGAAAGTAATAATGAGGTCTCCTTTGTATTTTTCATTTAAATTAGAAGCGCTTGAAATTACGGCTACAATGTATTCTTCACTTTGATTTTTGAATAATAACTTGTATCCATAAAACGAGCACTTTGGAATTGTGAGTCTCACGAAGAAATTCAGTAGTGTAACTAACTACTAAAGAACTTATCTCCATATTCTGTGCTAAGATCTATACTAATATTTAAAATACCAAAGTATGTCTCTCTATCAATCTGTCTGTATACTCAGTATGCTACGCTTTCGATGAGAACGGACATAGGTTGCATCCCGGGGAATGACAGAATCCTTTTTCTAGAGACTGGCCGGCCGGAGAGAGGCCGGGAAAATCAAAGCAATCCCATGGGCTTCACAAACGTAAATCCCCGAAGCGGCGTATTTCAAATCCTCCATCAAACGATAGGTTCCGCATTATCCTGACATATATGAGTGATAATAATTTCCTATTGTTAGAGTAGACAATTATCCTGATACCTATCAACACTTTTAGCTCAGCTTCTCACATCAGTCCCATGAATGACAACAGCGCTCAATACTGTCTAGTCTGCTAGTCTGCGGAGGTCGTCAAAGTGCTTCTTACACGAAGATTTATACGATATCGCACTGGCCTAAATATCCTACCAGGTCACTTTTACCCCCGGTAAATCCTTAAAAACTTGTATTCACTAGAAATACGTCGCATACATCACCTACGTATTTACAGTGTAATCTAGGTTCTCGAAATCAACAAGTTAACAATATTATGGAGTAAATATTTCCGGTTATAAATTTTCCATAACACCATATTGGCATCACGGATTCATTAACGCCAATCGCTCATTAAGCCGTCTACGGCAGCTGTTTAAAGCCCGCAGCGGTAAAACTGTAACAACCCAAAAAACTGACACAAAAATGCACGGACAATTTTCCCGAAATTAAAAAGCGTTATGCTGAAAAATGTAAGCAATTTGCCGTATAATCAACAATTGTGGGTAGTTTTATTTACTTTTCATTATTAACTTGTTCAATACTCGCGTTACATTCTGTGTGGCTTTGCTGAATAAATTGCTACAATGACGTAATGTGTTTCAATGGGTTTAATTAAATTTTTGTCACTGGTGACGTAATTGTTATGATGAAGTGACAATCCCCAAGCTTCCTGTATTAAATTGGGAAAATATTGAGAGATCAACCGAGTAAATTGACTAAACAACGTTACATTACGGCTTATGTGGTTGACGTCACGGTTATTATTGTTAGACTATGAGTCTAGGCAATACAGCTAGTGGACCCCAACAATAATTCCTCAGGCGACTAAACTTTACAGTATGATAAAGTATCGTTTATTATAAATATCCAATAAAAATGAGTAAGTAAGGTTTTTTATGTTATACCCAATTATTAAAGCAAGAACGTGCACTATTGCGTAAATGCAGTTTAGGTTTCGTAATAAAATCGGTACAAATATCGATGTTCTGAATGATTATTTCGTACTTAACTTTCGTATTTATTACCTAACTTCCGCATGGAATTTTTTATTGGATATTTTTGTATAAGTATTGGTTGATACCATACTACAACCCTGTCAAGTTTCAAGACTGAGAATTTAATGCGAGGGTCTCCATGCAACGAACCGCCCCGTTGGCTAGACAATAAGTAAGACCTTTGCCGCTGGATACAGGCGGCGCAAGACTGCGGCGTGTGAAAATCCTTGCAAGAGGCTTATGTCCAGCAGTGGACTTCTATCGGTTGAGGATGATGATGATGATGAAGATAATGTAAGACATTTAATTGACGACCTCCCTGGTGCAGTGTTGAGCACAGTTGCCTTAATGTGGGAGGTCCTGGGTTCGATTCAAGGCAAGGTCTATTTGGGAATTTATAAATTTTCTGAATTTTCTCTGGTCTAGTCTGGTGGGAGACTTTGGCGTACCGCCAAGCGATTCAGCGTTCCGGTACAATGCCGTGTAGAAACCGACTAGGGGCATGGGTTTAATATAACTGCAATACCAGCTGCAACAGGTTAGCCCGCTACCATCTTAGACTGCATCATCACTTAACATCAGGTGAGATTCCAGTCAAGGGCTAACTTGTAGTTGATAAATAAATAATTAAGAAATACTGTTACATTCTTTGTAAATATGATATAATAATTAAATATGTAAAATAACACGCCACTCAGCCCACCATATTAATATTGTAAACGCAAAAGTGTGTCTGTCTGTTTTGAATTCTGAATATTGCATTTTTTCTTAGTCTTAGAATTTAATTAATATTTGGTTTCCTCACCAGCTACATTATTTTTTGGTAGCAATTTTCTGTAACCAAAAGTACACCGCATACATTCGATTCGACAATTTAATGAGAGTTATGTATTTCTAGCTACTAACTATCAAAACTTTCTGTTATGTATTTCGTATATAAACTCATAATTAACAGAATAGTTTATTCAACTCTATTTTTAGCCTGTATAAGTGATTAAAATCAGAGTTAAATTCCATATATGCCCGGAATTAATGTCATGGTTTAATTTATTAATGAGATTGTGGTCCCATTTATATTTAGACGACAAAATCTTCGACCTGCTAGGGCAGACTTGTGTAGAGTGTAGGGTATTTATTTAAATAAAAAATACCTTTTATATATAGCAATCCAATTATAGGTAAAAAACATCGCAGATAAAGGTATTTCCATTTTATTTACTAAGGTTTTTTATTGTTTGTAAGGCCTACTAGATTTACCATTACAAAGGGATCCCTCTTTAAATTTGTATTTTTTTAAGAAACTTATTTACTATTTCCTAATTCCTTATTTCACCTGGCGGATTTGGGTAAACATAAATAGGTAATACAAAAGATCCATTTACGATCTAGTCCATGTTTTATCCAACACTACCTTTCCTTCCTTCTCACAAACCAATTGGAGATTTCCAAATTCAACTTGGTAATTTAAAAATCCAAAAATTTTGCAATCGCTCACCAAAACGGGGTAACTAATACAGGAATTCCTACCTATTCCTACCTATTGTACTGTTTATTCATTAACATTGGCACACACGGTAGAAATTTAATCGGGTCAGGCCAATCATGGTAATGAAAACAAGCCATGTGATCCAACCCTGCGTTTAGCCTGCTGAATATTCATTGAGGCTATTTTCTTAACGGCGCTCCAGATTTTACCCGCAATCTAAAACCATATACGGAGCCGGCCTTCGGTTACCAATTACCATTAAAATTGACTGTGACTGTCCTACTGATATTGAAAGTGAAAGATAACAACATCTTTGCATGGTTGGGTACAGTTTGCGTCAAAAAACAAAAAGCTCTGGTCAGTGGGGGAGGATTATCATAGCTAGTAGGTATACCTACATTTTCCTGCAGCGTGCGAAGTGAAAGGTGTATTGAGGAATAGAACAACGATCTTCAGCAACGTATGACCGGCTAGATTGATACATCACTTACTACATAAACTTCATGATATATTTTCTATGTCTAACTCCAACAAATCTGCCCCGATTATAGTAAGGCTACATCAATCATTGCTATAATTTTAATTGTGAAGGCCGAAAATTGTAGTTTTATTTGTATGACAAAGAATTTTGACCAATTGTAGCTGTTATCTGGGGGTTACTACCATTGCTTAAAGCAGTATGATTTCAAAATGACAGTTTTATGTGAGCTACCTTGACGTCCCTAGAATAAGGATTATAAGTCTAATACACGAACGTCAAAAATATTAAAACAATAATGCTTTAAGTGATGGTAGTATGCCTCCTGTAATAGGATAGGTAGCCCATTGTCGCAGGAATACAATAAAAGTCATTCACAACAATTATTGGCGTTTCAGAAATTTTTAATCCCATCAAAAACATAAATGTAATATGAGAGCCAAGTTCAAAATTGTGATATATATGCCTTGGTTGTTGACTTCAGCGACAAAAGAAGTGAGATCTAAATGGGTGCCAAGTTCAATGGTCAGTCCTGCAATTTATATATCCCATCAAAAACATAAATGTGAAATGAGAGCCAAATTCAAAATTGTGATATATATGCCTTGGTTGTTGACTTCAGCGACAAAAGAAGTGAGATCTAAATGGGTGCCAAGTTCAATGGTCAGTCCTGAAATTTATTTATAACAACATATAATATTTTATAACAACTTAAAATATCATTTCTTCTTATAACTTAGTATAAAATATTGAAGACTAAGGCTTTGGCTTGGCTAGTTTTTCATATACGAATTATAGCGTTCACAAGTTGTAAAGCTGTAAGTTCTTATTTTATTCTTCCGAAAATTTGGCTTGCTGGTAGAAACTGTACTTTTAGGTACCTACTTAATGATAATTCGTATATAATATCACAATTTTGAATTTGGCTCTCATTTCACATTTATGTTTTTGATGGGATATATAAATTGCAGGACTGACCATTGAACTTGGCACCATTTTAGATCTCACTTCTTTTGTCGCTGAAGTCAACAACCAAGGCATATATATCACAATTTTGAACTTGGCTCTCATTTTACATTTATGTTTTTGATGGGATATCATTACTTTTTGTACAGAAATTATTAAACTCAATCTCAAACTCAACACATATTTATTCAAAATATGTACCTACAAAGTACACCTTCTGAACGTCATGCTTACAGAGCATAAAACGTGATCGTGATAATTAACTACGGTATCTTAAAACTAAAGCTACGAGGGTTCCAAACGTGCCCTGGTCTGAGAAGAGCCCGCAATAAACTTCGCTTTTTTTTATTATCACC
Organism: Erebia palarica; assembly: GCA_964035005.1. NCBI lineage: Eukaryota > Metazoa > Arthropoda > Insecta > Lepidoptera > Nymphalidae > Erebia > Erebia palarica. Next base: position 20,994,176 of record OZ035989.1, read on the forward strand.
ATCTCACAAATATTTGAAATTATATATATGTACTTATAATATAACATTACATAATCAGCCGCTGTAACAATTCATACCCATGCCTTGCTATCATTCAAATAATCCTTTACACTGTAATAGGACTTTTCTATTAGTTTAGTTTACGTTTTACATTAGTAGGTACTTATTATTCGGTGTAAGGTCAGTGTGTCACCCACCAGTAATTCTATTGTACGACTCATTGTACAAGATAATTAAAGACGAGAATTCTCAAGAAAAATATATAGTGTACCTAGAGTTACACTGACATTGACAGATTACATCTATGGTCAGACTACCTCTACAGCACATTTCTACATCTCATCAATTTTGATTGCAAAAGTTCAAAATCAAAAGTTTTTTGTGAAACATTGAAAACAAGCACGGTAAACAGTCGATATCACTAAAACCACTATATACAATGAATACAAATCACAATGACTGACAGCTTGAACTGACGACTTCAAATACGTTTCTTCTTCTTTTCTGTCAATGACGTTTCGTTGCACAAAATGTATGAATACGAAGGTAAGGTTTTAATGCAACTATATTATTATTCATTATTATTTACATTAAAATAATAATTATGTGTCATTTTCAATAGTTAACAACACAAAATAACGAATTTAAATAAAGACCTGCAGTATGATTTATGTAATCGGAGTTTGTTTTACTTAACAACTCTTGTTTTATTTAGTTGTGCATGCACTATGCATAGAATGTAATGCAAGTTGCCGCAGGAAGTGGACGACGGAGTTACTACCACCGCTTAAAGCAGTATTGTTTCAAAATAACGGTTGAATGTCACGTACTTTGACGTCCTTAGAATAATGATTATAACACTACAACATAAACGTCAACAATATTAAAATAATACGGCTTTAAGCAATGGTAGTATGCCCCGTGTCAGAGTTTTGATATACCTAGGTAGATCATAAAAATGACGATTTTTGTACGTTTATATCTAAATAACCATTTGAGGTGTTCTTATGAAATTTGGAGCACATATGTATCTCACGAGTCTCAATATATGCGCCAAATTTGACATGTTTATGTGAAATAGTTTTTGAGTTATGAGGGGGTCAAAAGTGGCTCCAAATGGTTCGTGTAATATTACACACGGTGCTGCTCGCCAGTTTTTTTTTAACTTTGGCTGGACACGCTTCCGCGTGTCTTGATATTATAACTGCTGTATCGATCTACAAAATCAATCGATCTACAAAAATCATCAAATTAAAGTTGAAGTGAGGAATATCTAAAACTGATGACGGCATTCATAGTTTCTTTATTAAAAAATGCGCTTTGTTACACGCATAACTTCAGTTTGCCCCAAGGTTTAGTCAGTTTACCCTAAAGTCATTGACTGCCCAACTGATATTGAAATTCAAAGATAACACCTTCTTTGCATACCTCGGTAGGTACTCCGTAACTAAAAGCTTGTAAAATTTTGCTGGTTTCATATAAAAGTTTCTCGTCTCATAAAAATGGCTGCGATTTTACATTTTAAGCTTGGCTTTATTTTTTGAATTTCACCGCTTTTGAGCTCCTTTTGAATTTGAGAGAAAAGAACTTGATATCATTTTCACGTTATGAACTTTAAGAACACTAGCTATAACGCTCCGGATTTACTTGGAATACCTAACTTTTCTCGGCAGAGAAATCTTTTGCTGAAAAAAAAACGGTGGGACCAGCTATTATAAGAAGATAATGGCAATCTGTTTTTTTCTACAGCTAAAAAACAAATAAAATGAAATAAAATATGAAGACAAATGTTTATGGCTGTATTCTCTACTAGATGATGCCTGCGTCTTCGTCCCCGTGAATTAAGTTTTTTCAATTTCCGCAGGAACTCCTAAATTTTCCGGGATTAAAAGTAGCCTATGTGCTTCCCCGGGATACAAACCATCCCTGTACCAAATTTCATCAAAATCGGTTGAACAAGTGGGCCGTGAAAGCGTAGCAGACAGACAGTTGGACAAACAGACAGAAACACTTTCGCATTTATAATATTAGAATGGATTGAAGATTCTTAAAGAGCTGTGATACCGAAGGGAGATTTTTTTATCCACTACAAGTTACAGCTGATGATCAAGTATCTAAGAAATATTATTTTTATTTTGAACTGTACGAGAACAGATGTAAATCCAATTGCAAACGAACTAATATAACTTACTGTGTATGGAAATTGCGAGATGAAAAGCGAGTCATTTGCATACAATAAAAGCCGTCCTAAAACTTTCCGCCGCTACAAGCAACAAAGAATCGAAAATTCCAGCAACAATAAACTGTCACACGCAAGGTCTCGAAAACTATTCCATATTCCAACCATAGGCTAAAGAAATAATAGACCTAATAAACGATAACTATGGCCGTTTGCATAATACTGATTAAGTGTGTTTCACTCTGGTCCTTCACTATTGCTATGCAAGTATAAACCTCTCATCTGTCAAAATTTTCATCCCAAATTTGACAAACTATTAGCCGTTATGATATTATCCTGGTAGTGTTAAGAAACTTTTTGTAAAATAAGCCAATTGGTAATAGAGACGGCGGTGATTGTATTTATTTAGTAAGTATCACAATCTCTGTATTACGTATGCTTTGGGGAGAGAACATCATATACCTAAGAAGTAGTAGAGTGCCCAAAACTAAACAATTCCACTAGTGACAATCTAGCCATGCTAATCTAATGTTTAGTCCATAATTTACTCATTTTCCCCGTCAATCTTTTTCTTTTAGTCTGTGATGATGTTCGTGCTACGAATACAATTGCCATAACTTGGCCATAATAATTGCCATGTAGCATAATTGAATTAAAAATAATAAATAACAATAAACCTGACTACAATTCGATGCCTCAATTTTATTTATCTAACGTGAAGGTTTGGTTTGTTCGTTACAAGTCATATTACGACATGTTCGAAGGATTAATAATAAGTATGATGTGAATAAAATCAGTAATAGATAACAAGATTACGCGAAGCTTTTTCGCCAATATAAGTAAGTAAAAACACTTTATTACCTACACACAAACCAATAACAGGACAGAGTTAACACGAATCGTGACAAAATTTACAATGTGTGTGCCAACCTAATACTGACATAATGATGAAAAACGTATTAGACATACAGTGGAATTTGTTATAATGAACAAAAGCGCTTTCAAGTGGCTACTAGTGCGGCGCTCGAGCTAATGAGTTCTTTTTGACACATTACTATTTACTCCGGAAAATTAAAGAGTTCTTCAAAATCTCGCCCGAGATTTCCAAAAACCTATTTACAAATCCAAACCTACTTATAAAAGCGAAAAGGCGTCTATCTGTCAGTCTGTTTCGCTTCCATCTGTTTATCCAATATCAATTATATTTGTTACAAAAATCTCGAAGAAAGACATAGGTTACTTTAAATCCCGGAAAATGAAAGCCTTTTCAAGCTAATTTTCATTAAACATAAACCACTAAATAGAAAATATTCGAGATTTTAAACACGTAAAAATTAGATAAGAAACAACAATAAAAATTACATTGAATCGGTACAACAGGCGTTATTAATTAAAAAATTCTTTCGTAAAGAGCTGTTTCGCCGTAATCTCCTTTTCGGCCTGGCTGTTTGACTTTGCTCTTTGTTTTCGTTAAAGTTTGTTGAGTTGTTAAAGCATTAAATCAAGTTCGAGATTCTATACTGTGAAGTTTTCCAAATTGATACAAGGAATAATTTAACGTTCACTTTAAACGGTTTCAACTTGATTTATTTTTTACACAAATAAATACGTCATATAAGTATGATTAAAAATCAATAAAATTCGTAAAAGATCATCTGATCTAAGACCCATTTATAAGTAACTATAACTGTAACTTTACGGATGAATCGTTTTTCTTTTTTATTTGATTTTCCGACTCAATCTTTAATTTAATTGTATTGTATAGTAGGATCTAATTTAATAATTGTGATTACTTAATTTTATTTTATTGTACCTAATTTATTAATTTAATTTAAATTAATTGTATATTTATTCCTTTATTTAAAGTTTACTTTAATCATGTGAATCTATTAGCTGTAGGTATTCTTTGTTTTTGTATTTAAATATTTTAAAAAAATGTCCGGATAATCTTTAATGCAGTATATGCCTTTATTTAAGTATTGTATTAGAGTTAGACATAGGTGTATTATTTTAATATTATTAATAATTGTTTGTACAATATATTTCGTTGGCATGTCTATAAATAAAAAAAGAATGAACGCGCCTCCAATGTACTTACACTAACAAGTAGATCCAGATCTGAAGAAAAGTTGGGAATCCCCAACTTTCGCTTAAACATAACATTAATATTATTCTGGGATATTTAAATATCTTTATTATTAATCAATCTTGTAATATTAACGCGACATTCCAATAACAACGCTACACACTAAATTCTAATTAATTATTAATAATAGCTGAAGAGCTATTCATATCTCATAACCTGTTAATAACACCGGATATATATACCTAAGATATTCATTCCTATAAACAAACATAGTTTATATTATAATACAGTTATTAAAGTAACGTATCGCTGAGACACAGCATAACAATACATTCGAAGCAGTATTTCTTTAAAAACAAGCGACGTTCTGACTCACTAACCATAATTTATGACAACATAAAGCAAATATTTAAGAATAGAAGCCATAAAATTTTTATGTACTCGGCTACACTCCCGTTATATATGATTCTATATTGTATATATTATATTATATAATATATATACCTGTACTTAATTAGTGTTAACAGCTATAAATACAACTTTGCAACTTTTTACGCTGGAAAGTGTACACCGGAAAAACAGCAACTTGATGTGGACGGAGTCGGTGAAAACTAATAATATTTATTATTAATTAATTAATAGATGTCTGGCTATACCGCAATACCGTAGTTATCAAAATAGAATTATAGTATTGTCGCTAGACAATACAAAAGACATTTTACTATCGTGCAGAGGGGTAATTACCATCGCTTAAAGCAGTCATCCATCAGCCTTAAAGTAGTATTATTTCAAAATGTGCATTTTATGTCAAGTAACTTGACGTCCGTAAAATAAGGATTATAAATCTTAAACACGAATGTCAACAATATTTATTTAAGTGATGGTAGTATACCCCCTGACTTTTTCCTGTTTACCTGATCAATCAACACTAGGCGCTAGCATAATGAGCCTATATTGAGTTCATACACAATCAGCTAGCGTGATTAGGCTAGAAATAATTAATAATACGTATATAGCATAGCAGGGAGTTACAAGGAGTCGCAGGAAGCCGCTGGGTACATTGGGCATACTACGACCTCCCTGGTGCAGTGTTGATTACTGTTGTCTTAACGTGCGAAGATCCCGGGCTCGATCCCCGGCAGGGTTATTTAGGAATTTATAATTTCTGAATTAGCCACCCCACCGGCAAAGATGAGCCGCCAAGCAATTGAGCGTTTCGGTACGATGCCGTGTAGAAATCGATTAGGGGTATGGGTTAAATATAACTGCCATGCCCCTAACAGTTAGCCCGCTACCATTTTGGACTGCATCGTGACGAACTACCATCAGGTGAGATCGCAGTCAAGGCCTAACTTGTAGTGGATAAAAAAATACTACCTTCGCTTAGAGCCGTGTTGTTTCAATATTGTTGTAGTAAAAATAATCTCATCCCTGTATGTTTGCGGGTGCAAATATAATGAATGGGCCTCGCCACGCCCTGTTTTTAAAATCTGAGAACACACTTTTTCGGGTGCATAACAAAATATGCTTTTATTCTTTAGTAAGAACACAATGTAACGATTAATTAAAAGTAGGAGAAAATGAACAAAAATAGTGATGTATCTCATTGGAAAGCACTCTTTGTTGCCAGTTTACCTTCTGCAGCGTTTTTTTTCGCTTGATTCAAACCTCGGAGCCCATTCGAAACAAAGCGCAAATTTTATTCAAGGTAAGGCAATAACAATGACACCTTGGAGACTGAATATAAAACGAGTTCTATATTGCGCTAGTGGTGGGATAAACCTGCCACTTGAAGACGGTTTTATTATTATGTGCTTTTTCTGAAAAGTATAATCGTGTCCTGTAAAAGTGAGGTCATTACGTAAAAATAAAGTTGATGCGACATTCGTTTGTATTAGTAAAAATGTGTGAAGAATTCATACTTTCGTACCAGTTACATTATATCTATATAACTACCTAGTTAATTTGAAAAAAAAATGTTGTAGCTTACACACAAAAAAAACTGAATCCACGAGGACTAAGTAGCTGGCATCAGTTAGTTATAATCATATTATTGTATTATTCAATTATGTACTTTTAAATTACCCCAGAACAATTAATTATGGCGATTGTTTTAAAGTGTTACTTAAATTTAAAAAATATATTTTACCTTTTTTATGATGTGTCATTTATAATATGGAGAGCATCCAGCCGGATTTCGCTCATTTGGTCACAAAGGCGCTGCGCAAACTAGAAACTTTTGTGGTATGTCTGGGATACAAGCCAGCATTGAATATTTTATTTATATACAACCTATCTTCTATATTATGTAAAAGCGAAATACCGCTCACTGACTATTAATCATTATATCATGTAGGTATACTATAAAACATAAAAAAATTAAATTTGGAAGGTAGGTTCTTTTGGTGTGGTAGACATCAGCTGAATTTCGGTGGCGGTTAGCACGTCAAGTCCTATGTTTTTCGAACCGCAAGGCATTTACAAAGTCTGCACCCTTACGCAGTCGAAATTCCGCGGAATCCTCCTTCTTCGTTTCTTATTCGAACCGCTAGGCTATGGAATGCCCTTCCGGCTTACGTTTTCCCCTCCTCTTTTAATATAGGTGCCTTCAAATCAAGAGTGAACAGGCATCTTCTAGGCAAGCCCTTTTTCAACCTTGTTCACCGTTCTACCACAGAACAGCAAGAAACCGTCTGCGTTGGCATCCTTATGTGGTTGACGTCCAATCAGCTCAAACGAAACGGTTCAGTTCTACGTTTCTGATTCCGCTGGAATGCACTTCCAGCGCATGTATTCCCTGCCACGTATCACTTAAGTACCTTCAAGGCAAGAGTGAATAGGCATATTCTAGGCGGGCGCGCTTCAACCTAGACCTGATCATTGCTTTGTATTAAGCGTGATTATCGTAAAGCAGAAGCCTATCTTGCAATTAAAAAAAATATTAGTCTGATTGCAGCCAAGCGCTAGCCTATATATTTAAAAAAAAGTAAAGTTTTTTTATAGTTTTAAATAATAGAATCCTATGTAACTTATTTAACGAAAATCCACATCAATAGGTGTGAAATAGGGGTTGGAGGGTTACATGAAAGTCCTATGTTTTAAAATTAGAGACGTGATAATCGGCAATTGTAATTATTTAAGTCTTAAATAATACGAATAGGTATATGTAAGCTATTTTACGAAATTTCAACCCACAGGGGTTGGAAGGTCCTGCAAGTCCTATGTTTATAAAGTTAAAGATATGAAAATCGGCATTTAAGTTTAGTTTCAAATAATAAAAACGTGTAGATAAGCTATTTTGGAATATCAAAACTTGAAAAAGTAAAATAAAGAATTGATATGGGCAAACTTTTGTTATTGTAAAATTATTAACTTGAAATTTGGAAGCGTAGGGCGTAGGCATTTCTAGGGCGTAAACATCAGCTAAGAAAAGATTCAACGAAAATCCACCGCAAAGAGTGTACGATGTGGGTTGAAATGTTGGATGAAAGTCTATGTAAATTGCAAGTTTAACTAACGATAGGACTCTTGCAACGGAAAAATTACATAATCTCAGAGGAAATAAGAAATTATACACGAATGAAGTCGCGGTTGACCATCATACTTAATAATAATTAATTAATTATTAATTTAGCTATTAGGTTCATATTTGGTTTGTGCAACGAAATTTGACCATGTCTCTTTCGAACGAAAGAGACATGGTCGAATTTCGTTGGAAGCTCAAGTGGTTACCCATTCGCTTTCACCCGAATCTACATATTGTTTCCCTTCTGTACTGTGCATTGTTCAATCCTATGACTCCAAGTTATTTAAAGGAAAATAAAAAAAAGTGCATTCGTTCTTGCGGTACCTACATATTGTAAAAAATATTTCAAAAATTCATTTATTTTCATGGCCATTAGCATATGGAATGAACTGCCCTCGCAAATACATCGAGCTAAAACTCTCTATAAGTTTAAGATTGACGTGAAAACTCATTAATAGCGACATGTTTAATTTGTTCATCTAATCTAATCTAATATCTATTTATCTAATCTAATCTAATATATATACATAAAATCGTTAAGGGATCAACGCACAGCCTAAACCGCTGGGGATATTAACTTGAAATTTTGACAGTAGGTTGCTTTTGTGACGTAGGCGCTCACTAAGGAAGGATTTTTCAAAATTCCACCCGTAAGGGGGTGAAATAAGGGGTGCAAGTTTGTATGAAAGTCCGTCATTTCTCAAGTTATATCCATGAAACTTGGTATACGAGCTATTGGTTGAAAATGAAGAAATATGTGTTCCACAGTTTTTAAAAATTCTAACCCCGAAGGTTTGAAATAGGGGATGAAAGTTTGCATGAAAGTCCTTCATTTCTCAAGATATTCTCAAGTTATATAAACGAAACTTGGTGTTTCGGCGTTCGATAAAAATTAAAGAATTACGTGTGTCGCAGTTTTTCAAAATTCAACCCCTAAAGTGGTAAAATAGGGGTTGAATTTTTTTATGACAGCTATAGCCATGGAACTTGGTTTATGAGCTGCGAGTTAAAAATCAAGAAATATATATTTCACAGTTTTTGAAAGTTCAACCCCCAAAGGGGTGAAATAGGGATGAAAGTTGGTATGAAATGCCTTCATTTCTCAAGATATCTTACAAGTTATATCAACGAAACTTGGTATTTTGGCTAACGGTAAAAAATAAAGAAGCACGTGTGTCACATTTTTTCAAAATTTTACCCACAAAGGGTTAAAATGGGGGTTGAAATTTTTTATGAATGTCCTTCATTTCTCAAGATATTGCTCAAGTTACATCCACGAAGCTTAGTGTTTGGGCTTTTGGTAAAAAATTAAGAAATACGTGTGTCACAGTTTTTCAAAATTCAACCCCCAAAAGGGTTAAATAGGGGTTGAAAGTTTGCATGAAAGTCCTTCATTTCTCAAGTTATAGCCATGAAACTTGGTATATAAACTGCGAGTTAAAAATGAGGAAGCACGTGTTTCACAGTTTTTGAAAATTCGATCCTTAAAGGGGTGAAATAGGGGATGAAAGTTGGTATGTAAGGCCTTCATTTCACAGGATATTGCTCAAGTTATATCAACGAAGCTTAGTGTTTTGGCTTTCGGTAAAAAATAAAGAAGTACGTATGTCACAGTTTTTCAAAATTCAACCCCCAAAAGGATAAACTACGGGTTGAAAGTTTGAATGAAAGTCCTTCATTTCTCAAGTTGTAGCCATGAAACTTGGTACATAAACTGCGAATTAAAAATGAAGAAATACGTGTTTCACAGTTTTTGAAAATTCGATCCCTAAAGTAATCTTAAGTATGTCTACTTTATTTATTTTATATATATTAGTGCATTAATACGTTATAATTTAATGATATTGGTTAGTTTATGTATCTATCAGTATTCAAGTTTATTTTTATACATCACCTCTCATTGTCCAGTTTTTCATATTGTCTCCTTATCGATAAGGTTGTCTGGTAGAGATCGCTGGTTAGCGATAAGGCCGCCTTATTGTACCTACGTTTTAAGTTTTCATGTTTTGTTATCTGTATTTTTATGTTTTGTGGTGTACATTATAAAGATTATATATAGTAGACTATACATATACATATATAGTCCACGCGCCAGCTCTTAGGAATCGGGGGCTGAGGTAGCTGACCGTCGCTTCATACTCCGCACACTCCCATACTAGTGCCGCCCGTGACGCGAGAGTACGCTTTATCGAGTCATGTTTTTAGTTTTACATTAGCAGGGTTATATTAAAAGGTTTTTGGCTTTGCAAATTGCAAAAGCTGTCTTATTTTAAATTCCTTAAAGTGCTGATTATTCTGATTGCGACAGATTAATTACATTTTACGTTCATTTTTTAAAGTTCTTTGTAGTTAAATTTTATGATACAATTTGTTTTTTTTGTCCTTATTGCACATAATAATATCCCCATAGAATTAGTATTTCATATTTAATTCAATGCACGCGCACAGATACCTACTGAAGATGTGTTAGTATCGATAACGTAATATCGACTAAATCACAACTCTATCTCATTACGTCAACATTCCTTAAGATTCCTTGGACCTCGCGAAAATGTGTTTGTTTTAACAAATATATAAACCACGGTTTTCTGTGACAGGGTCCTGTGTTGGGAACAAAAAGTGTCTACGTTAGCGCAGCGCCTAACTTTACTCACTATCACACTTGCTCTGCACTGGCCCTAAAGTAAATGCATTAACTCCAAAATTTTCCGGATGACTTCAAACTTTTTAGAAATTATTTGCTCTCTATTCTACGTCAAAGTAATTAACCCGCAGTCGCTAACAATCACAGCGCTAACGAGATCTGGAGCAGTGCTCGACCGAGCAACACTTCACTGTATGCACTTGATATATTTTAGTCCGCTGCCGAGGGGTTATTTTGACTATTTTTAGATTCGAAATAAAAAACACGAAACATACCCGCTTGGATCAAATTGGGCTTGTTATTTTAAACGTAGGAAAATTATTTTGCAAAAATTCGAGTCTACAATGTCTACATCTACGCGATTTATGTTTTACTGTAGTCGCAATATTCAAAACAAGTCATAATTAAAAAAAAACACGACTACTCGGCTAAAAAATGAACTAAAAAGTTAAATTCTACATTAATCTAGGTAAATTAGAATCTTATTCATATTTTTATTAAATGATATATTTTTGTTAATCACTGGATATTGTACTATAGTGATAAATATTTTTGGAATCTACTCATCATTTATTAGATGATGATTATGTAGTTAATCTTATTTTCGAATTATTTTTTTCAACTTTAGTCTTTAATGCGGGACCATGGTCACCTCCTCAATTTTTTTTAAAAATTTATTAGTCCATGTCACCCGAAATAAGCTAGGGATTCTAACAATACCTCTATAGTTTTTGTGGGTGTGAGGTTACCTACCGGTAAATGTCCTCCGTAGATGGTAGGTGATCCTAATAACACACTCGCACGTTCAAAGTTATTAACAATATTGTCAATAGGAACTTTATACTATAATTATCAATAATCAATAAAAACAATTTCGCGATCACTTAATATAACAAGTATGGAGGGTAAATTCGCGGAGCACAGCTCGTACGCAACGTCAACAAGAGTCGAACCATATTGAAGCTCGCGCTGGTTGCACATCATCGCTAGCAAACGTGGCGCGCGGTGCTACCTTCATATGACTTGGAAACAAAGGCCTACGTAGGCATTGAGACAAACTTGCGTTTCGCCGGCTCGGTCGGCAAGTACGTTGGTGTATGTATGAAAGCGTGTTATGTTTATGTTTGTAAGTAAGAATGTATGTTAAATAATAATTATGCATTTTATATTTATTTAGATTTTAAGTTATTGATTAAGTTTATTTGTTAAGTTTTAGTGATAAGTTTTATATATAAAATAAATAAGTTTTATATTAGTTTTTAATTAAGTTTTAGTTTTAATTTCAGTGCAGGACATAGGATCCTACACCACCCCCCTCCAGAGCCCGTCAAGGCCGATAATATTATGGAAAATTGACTTGACGGCCAGAGCGAGTTTGATAACCTTTAAGGTTACATTTTTCTGGCTCATCATCCGTTTCGCTTGGAGCGGAGACCAATTTATTGGTTAATAAGTAAGCTGGTTTGAGCCTATCTATGGAAACTGTGACTTCTTTTCCATTAACCAATAAATGGAAAACTTTCTCATTGCGAGATAGAACTTTGTACGGGCCTGTGTAGGCAGGTTGTATTGAACCACGTGATGCGTCTTCTCTTATGAAAACGTGATCCGTGGTTGCTAGGTCTTTAAAGACGAAAATTTTATTCCTGCCGTGGCGTGAAGCTGGCACAGGCCGTAACTTCTCCGCGAACGACCGTAGACGGGCCGTATAATCAGTTACGTCTGTTGTGCCGTCTTCAGAGGTGTGGAAAAATTCACCGGCAGCCTTAAAGGTTCACCGTATAACAGCTCGGCCGAAGACGCTTGTAGATCTTCCTTAAAGGCACTTCTTATTCCAAGAAGTACCCAAGGAAGAGATTCAGTCCACTTGCTGTTAGCGTGACAGACAATGAACGCTTTGAGCTGTCTGTGGAAGCGTTCGACCAAACCGTTACAGGATGGGTGGTACGCTGTTGTCCTTTTGTGCTCAAATCCAGCTATCTTAGACAGATAGCTGAACATGGTCTCGGGGCTGCCGTAGCGCGCTATCCATCCTGACAGCAATGCCTTTGCTACTGTTTCGGCTGTGATGTCCGCTATTGGTATGACTTCCGCCCATCTAGTGAAACGGTCTACGGCTGTCAAACAATAACGGTAACCTTCTGAAGACGGTAACGGCCCCACGATATCTATGTGGATATTTTTAAATCGTGCGCGGGGCAAGTTATATGAACCTTAAGGCGCAGACACATGTCGGCTTATTTTTGCACGTTGGCAAGACAGACATGGCTGTGCCCACGACCTGCAATCTCCTAATGCGCGGCCAGACAAAGCGTTCTGCTATTAATTTAGCACTTGCGCTGATGCCTGGATGGCTAAGGGAGTGTAGGCTCTCAAAAACTTGTCTTCTTAGCTGTTTAGGAACAAATGGCCTAGGAGTCGGTGTACTGACGTCGCAGTACACGAATGACTGACTTCCAGGTAATTTTGTCCTTTGCAAACGCAGGGAAGATTTTTCTTTCAGGTAATGTGCTAATTCCGGATCCGAAGCTTGATATTCTGCTAGAGACACTAGACTGACTGGAGCATGTAGTTCATCCACTCGAGATAAGGTGTCGGTTACGACATTGTCTTTGCCGGAAATATGCCTTATGTCGGTGGTAAATTGTGGTATAAAGTCTAGGTGTCTTTACTGTCTAGGCGAACAGTTTGTTTTCCGCTCGTGAAAAGCAAAACTTATTGGCTTATGTTAAGTTTATTATAGATCACGAAATGTCTAGCCTCTAGCATGTGTCTGAAATGTTGCTTCGTAGATAGCGAGAAGTTCCCTATCATACGGATAATATTTCTGCTGCGAAGGAATTAGCTTTTTCGAAAATAAACCCAAAGGTTCCCAATCATTACCTTTTCGTTGTTGGAGAACTGCTCCAATAGCCACATCCGAGGCATCCGTCACTAGTGCGAGCTCAGCCTGATAGTCGGGATGTGCTAGCAACACTGCATTGGCCAGGCTATCTTTACAGTCCTGAAAAGCTTGAAGTGTTTCACCTGTCAGATTGATAGGTTGAGAACCCTTAGCTGCACCAACTAGCAACGCATGCAAAGGGGCCTGCGTTTGGGCTGCTTTAGGCAAAAACCACCTATAAAAATTTAACATGCCCAAGAACCTTCGTAGCTGACGGATATCTTTGGGCTGTGGAAAATCCTTGATTGCCTGCACTTTTGTATCAAGTGGTTTTGTGCCGTTTTCGGATATATGGTGTCCTAAAAATGTGACTTCTGGGACACCAAAAATACATTTAGATGTATTGATGAGCATACCATAGTCCCTTAATCTGCCAAAAATCTGGCGAAGATGTTCTTCGTAGTCGACTTGATTTCGGCTGAAAATTAAGAAGTCGTCCCCGGGTCATCTCGTCTACGAATCGCTGGAACGTTTGGGCAGCGTTCCGGAGACCGAATGTCATAAACGGGAACTCATACAACCCGAAGGGCGTAGTTATCGCGGTCTTCGGGATGTCCTCGGGACTGATAGGTATCTGATTATAGGCCTTCACGAGGTCTATGGTACTAAATATTTTACAGCCAGCTATGCTGTGGGCAAAATCATGGATGTGCCTTATCGGATACCTGTCAGGGATCGTCCTGGCATTCAGCCTCCGGTAATCGCCGCAAGGACGCCAACCGTTGTTTTTGTTAGGAGCCAGGTGTAGAGGGGATGACCAGGGGCTCTCCGAAGGTCTAGCCGTTTCGATCTGCGACATTGTTTGGAACTCCTGCTGCGCGATCTTTAGTTTATCAGGCGCTAGGCGCCTTGGCTGGCAAGAAACAGGAGGACCGGTATTGAAGCTCGCGCCGGTTGCACGTCATCGCTAGCAAACGCGGCGCGCGGTGCTACCTTCGTATGACTTGGAAACAAAGGCCTACGTAGGCATTGAGACAAACTTGCGTTTCGCCGGCTCGGTCGGCAAGTACGTTGGTTTATGTTTGAATGCGTGTTATGTTTATGTTTGTAAGTAAGAAAGTAGAATGTATTTTAAATAATAATTATGTATTTTATATTTATTTAGATTTTAAGTTATAGATTAAGTTTATTTGTTAAGTTTTAGTGATAAGTTTTATAAATAAAATAAATAAGTTTTATATTAGTTTTTAATTAAGTTTTAGTTTTAAAGTGCAGGACATAGGATCATACACCTCATTTATCAAAATCGGTTTAGGCGTATAGAAGTTCTGGCGGAATATACAAACTCACATACATACATACATGAACCCTAAAATCAATATAATTCTTTTTTCAGGCATTCGTTTAATAAACAGTCGTTTAATGAACATAAAACACAGTTATTATTGAGTTCATGTTGAGTTTTGAGAAATAATATACTTAGTTCTTTTCAGTCTGGGTTCCGCCGTGGACACAGTACTGTTACGGCACTGACCAAGGTGCCTGATGACATACGGTTTGGAATCGATAACAAGCAGGTAACCATTTCAGCATTGCTCGATTTCTCTAACGCGCTTAATACCGTCGACCTGGACATCCTCTTAGCAATTCTTGAATTAATTAAGTTTTTCTCTGCTTCTATCAGCTGGTTCAAGTCTTAGCTATTTGACCGGTCGCAATGCACACGTGTTAGAGATAAACTGTCGTCCTACTGCCGTCTCAGTGCTGGTGTTCCACAGGGTGGTATCATTTCTCCTTTGCTCTTTTCCATATTCATAAATACGGTCACTAATCTTCTTTCCCTGCCATATCATTTTTATGCTGATGATTTCCAATTGTACGTATCCACTCCTGTTGAAGAGATATCTGAAGCTATTAATCGCTTAAACGACGAACTTAACATTGTCTGCAGCTGGAGTGAGTCCTTTAGTCTACTAGTGAATGCTAGTAAATCACAGGTCATTATCATAGGAAACTCCAGACAATTGTCTAAACTTGACTACTCTGCTTTACCACCTGTGGTCTTTGATGGTACTGCGCCAGCTTATAGTCCTGTCGTTTAAAATCTTGGAGTTATCATAGACAGCAATCTATCATGGAAACCGCAAGTTTCAGAGGTTAGTAGTAAAATCTTTGGCGCTTATGGTTCTATTAAAAGGTGGAAAATCTTCTTGCCAATTAAAACCAAGATCTTGTTAGCTAATACACTTCTCCTCCCCATCCTTGATTACGCCGATATCTATTATCTCGACCTGACTGAAGATCTTTTAAATAAGTTAGAACGCTTGCAAAACTTATGCATTCGATTTATTTTCGGCCTAAGGAAGTACGATCATGTTTCGGAATATAGGAGGAGACTTAACTGGCTCCCTATCAGGCTAAGGCGTAATCTCCATATCCTCTCTGTTCTCTATGCTACTCTTTACCACCCATGGTCTCCCCCTTACCTAAAGGGACGATTCAGGATCCTTAGCTCCTTCCCAATGCAGCATACCTTGCGATCTGCCAGTGACAACAAACTTAAAATCGCCAAACGTAACGCCGAGGGATACGCAGACTCGTTCACCCTAAAGGCGGTCTTATTGTGGAACGTACTCCCAGCTGATATCAGACGAGCAAAATCTCTAGCGGCCTATATAAGTCGTGTCAAAAAGCATTACCTATCGCTGTAAACTTGTTCTTATTATTATTTGTGTTTAGGTATTGTAAATTAGTCACATGTAATTTAATATTTATGTATATAATATGTATTATATTTAAATATATATTTACTATATGTATAATTTTTTTCTGTTTATAGTATGTACCTATTAGAATGTACGTTTATGTATTTATGCTTTATTCAATGCAATTTCCCGTCTCACAGCAAGTACGGTCCATTCATGTAGGTTGCCTGGCAGAAATCACTTTAGTGATAAGGTCGCCTTTTGTTTGTAATTTTGCAATAAAGTCCTTTGTGTATTCCTTTTGTTTAAACAATAAAGAATTTTAATAATAATAATAATAGGAATATGAGTTATACTTCTATTTTACGTAGCCATAGGTTTAACACTTCAAACCAAAATATTTTATTGAATATAGGTCCGATAAACCATAACGTGTTTCTATATCTCTGCTAAGTTCCAATTATGCAGGTATTAATGGCCGTGACACGCAAACTGATGACGAAACCATAGACAATATAACTCTAACAGTGGGATGCTGAAACCGTAAGGGTTTTTGTCATAAAACGGAATCCTAAAAGGGCCATGTCGTTATAAGAACACGCACCGGTCGTCTTAGAGGTCACATAAACTTTTATTATTAAAAAAATAAGTAGCACAGAGTACTTCCGAGCATTCGGGCCGATCTGGGAGTAATAAGGAAGTGAGAAAAATTGATGAGCTGCGCGTGGCACCTTGACGGCTTGAAAACCTTTTATTTCACCTCGGAGAATAAGGCCTGATTTATTATGGAAATGAAATTTCTATAAGAAAAAAAAAGCAGCCAATAATGTCTTTGTTGTTTATCTAATTTTGTTCGCGCGTAAATCTAAAGATGATTTATAAAAGGGGATTATTAATGTCGTCGAGAATCCTGTGCCTAGCCAGGTGTTAAAAAAATGTAAACTAAAAGTACAGTCGACGTCAAAAGTCCATATAGAATAAGCAAACAAGATGGCTTGTTAGTTATAAAAGTCACCCTCAAACTTACATGTATAATTTTCATCTTGTAAGTTTACACCGTTAACAATTTATGTAAATAATCTAAGTAGTATTTAATAGTAATGGTTTGAATCTAATTTATCAAATTAAGATTAATATTTTGGACAGATTATGTTTGTTCGGATGAGTGATTCAGATTGCTTGCACACAGTTTTAGCTGTTAAGCTATGGATTGACTTCTGACTGCCACCGTACCTACGGCGACTGGCTCGTACTGAATGAGTAAATTATTTTATTATGAAATTCAAACGAACATCGTACAAAATATCCCTTCTTTGTAAAATTTTAATCTGCTATGTAGATTACTTAAGCTTTCATAAATAAACTAGCTGCCCACTCCGGCTTTGCTTGGAATTCCAGAAAATCCTTTATTAGTAGATACTTACCGGCGCTTTTGATGGAACTTGTTTACATAATTTCATGATTCTCTGTCAGTCAGTTGAATGAAGTGTAAAAAATGCTTTGACGCAACCTATTATGATATGGTTCAATGGTATCTAGAAAGCTACGTAGAAAGGTCACGAGAGATTATAATGCACATTTACGTCTTTTTTTATAAAATGAAAGAAAAAATATCACCACCCTTTAATTAGTATATTAAGTGTTTGGGTGATTAGCAAAGGTAATTGGTAAGGTAAGGAAAAATACATTCTTTGGTAAAGGTACACCAAATAATTTATTTTCCTCTTTTCATCATACTGAAAAATAATAACGTATGCCTACTTTAATCGTTCTGAGTAGGTCAGGTGGAGTCATTAATTATTACATATTTTATAGGCGTGAATTTAGAAAATTGAATTTATATTACTGCAGTACTCTCAAACGAAATACTTTTTTCCAATCCATTCTTCGGAACGTTAATTTTATTCAAAAAGTTCAAGTGAACCGCCCATTCGCGCGGTGCAATTTTAAATTAAAATTCGATCTGCTAAATAAAGCAGGAAGCACAGGAAATTGCTAGCGAGAAGGCAGGATTCTCGTTAACTCTTATTAATAAAAGGATACGAGTAAGTAACTCAGTAGGTAGGTAGGTATGCTGCCTTAAATTTAGCCATTTTGAATATTTAAAAAAAACTAGTTATCCGTCACCTTGTCCTCGTGGATTAAGGTATAAACATCCCGTGAGATATCATTGTTTTTTCATCCATTAGCCAAATTAGCCTAAAGTATTATACATGCAAAAATTTATCTATCTGTCTGCTACGTTATCATGACCCATGTGCTCAACAGATTTGGATGAAATTTGGTGCATAGGTACATCCCGGAGAATCCCTTAGAATTTTTTCAAAACCTAAACCCACGCTTTTGAATGTACGAGCGTCATCGAGTTATAATATATTAGCTGATGCGACTTCATCCGCGTGGATTGAGGTTTTTTGATTGCCGCAGGTACTCCTTAAGTTTCAGGGACAAAAAGCCTATGTGCTTCCCCGGGATGCAACCTGCCTCAAATTTTATAAAAATCGGTTGAAAATCTAAATCATTAAAACGTAGCAGATACTTTCGCATTTATAATATCGATATGGATAAGGATTTGATAAGTTAGATACCTTAAAATGGGTAAATAGCGCCAAAAACTTTAAGTTATTATTTATAATAATTATAAATTTGATACTACACAAAAGTTTCGTCCCTCTACACAATACCATCGAAAAATACGTTTTAATATTAAATTTCATTAGATTAGGCTCACAGTTATTTCGTATGAGTACAATAAACAAAGAGTTTATAGAGCTTTTGGATCGAAACTATAAAATTAAATTGTATACTTACCGAAGTTAAACATTCCCCGCGGTATACTACAATGCTTTGGAAAATTCACCTATTGCTATACTTCGTAGTTTCATTCATTTCAAGGGCAATTTTTATCAAGACTTCAATTATTTCACTGTTTGCATCGTATTCCAGATCTGGTTTCTGAGAGCGGTGACATGACGTCACCTATACGAACCTGTACTACATAAAATTATAATTAATGTGAAAGTATGGATGGATGGACAGATGGATGGATGTTTGTGTCTCAAACACGCCAGAACGGCTGAACGGATCTGGATGAAATAAGGCAGAGAGATTGATTGGAATAACGCTTAACCTACTTTTTATCCCGGAAAATTAAAGAGATCCCGCGGAAACCAAATAATCTCAATCCACGCGGACGATATCAGCTAGTATTATATACAGTTTGACAAGCAATGAGAGCAAGTGTAAAACCTAAAATTCTGAGATTTTAGTTCACCAAATTCAAATGGCTGCGTAGAAAGGAAAGTACTTTTTAATTTCATGAGAAAGAACGTAACCGACAGGCAAGAGAAATAAGGATAACGACAAAAGGACTTTGTCACAAAAGGCCCACGCGGTCTGATTGCAAAAATGAAGGAGTTTTTGTGCTCATGGATTTGTGTTTTCAAAAATCTCGGGGAAACTCTTGTACTATCCGGGATTAAAGGTAGAACAGCCTATTTCTGTACAAAATTTCATCAAAATCGCTTGAACAGAAGGACCGTGAACAAATAGACTGACAAACACACCTTCTCATTTATAATATTATTAAAGACTATGGAAGTATAAATTCTGCTTGTGCGCATAAATAATATTACTTATATATATTATATGTATATAATATTACTTATATATATTATATATTATATGCGCATAAATAATATTACTTATTATTACATTTGCTTTTTCAATACTGAAAATTCTTCTGTGCTTAATACATGTGGTTTTCAATTCACTGGCATATCCTATATAAGGTTTCGACAATTTCACAATGATTTATGGATATAATTTTAATTATCTCCCCATTTATAATTCACGAATTTTCGGCAATCGATCTGCTATATTTGATACGAATCAATCAATGGAATTCATTTGATTTATTTTAATAAAATTTTGTTTTAGGGCTCACCTACACATGCTGCTTTTAGGCGATCTGCGGTTTAGCAATTAACTGCAACTGATTGTGATGGTATTTACTTGCCAAAGTAATGTAACAAGTTGCCAAAAAGTAGTAGCTAGATTCTCATTCGATTACTATAAATATCACACAAAAA
This sequence comes from Erebia palarica, assembly GCA_964035005.1. Taxonomy (NCBI): domain Eukaryota; kingdom Metazoa; phylum Arthropoda; class Insecta; order Lepidoptera; family Nymphalidae; genus Erebia; species Erebia palarica. The sequence goes on from OZ035989.1 coordinate 21,014,291, forward strand.
AAAAAATTCCGTTTTGATATCCGCCTTTCGCAGTGGTCTTACCTAATTAATATGAATGGGTCCCGGATTTGATGCTCGGCAAATGCGATTTCGGGATTTATATTTTTTTAATTATTTATAACGGTATCCTAAAATTAAGCTACGGGGGCCTTAAACGTATCAGAGAAAAGTACACAAACTCAGCCGGGCTTTTTTTTCAGTCGAGATATTAAAGCCTGTCAACGAATAAAAAATTAAATAATGTTTCTAAAAGCAGCGTGTGTGTTATGAACCTAATGCGTACGTTTATTCATTTTATTTGAATAAATCTGGCATGTTTGAGTTACTTAATTAAAAAGGGGATAAAATTATTTAACCGTGAACTTTTATATTTTTGGATAATTCGGGAATTTGATTGAGCTGTTTATTCCAATGGATTATTTATTTATTACATTTGCGACATGTAAATGATTCACTAGAAATTCTTAATTTTAATTGAAACCATTGACGCGGCAAGAATACCATAAATTCAGCCAGTCACACCAATTGATTGTAACAATGATTGATGCAGAAGATACGCGGTCGCCCTGCAGCGCGATACGCGATAACGTGACTCGATACGGCGCGACAGTATCAAGAAGTAAAAAAATAACAGGTGAAATTAATTTAACGAATTAAAAAATACGACTGCCCTGCCATATTATTTTTGGAGTTTACCTCCATAAGAAGCGATTTGCATATAATTATAAACTTTGGAATCATATCCACATTTTTTATTAAATGATATTTTTTTGTGAATCACTAAATATTGAATTATAGTGTTATATATTTTTGGAATGTACCCATCATTTTCTAGGTGATGATTATATAGTTAATCTTATTTTCGAATATTTTTTTTCAATTTTGGTCTTTAATGCGGGTCCATGGTCACCCCATCAATTTTAACAATACTACTGGAAAACTTCTTTAATATAAATCTACAAAAACTAATAAAGCACCCGTTAGGAACACGCAGTATGTCAAACGCCAAACTAATGATTCCTCGAGCTAACAACTTGTACGGTAGGCAGACCCTAGACTGTCTGGTGCCGAAATTATTGAACAGCCTGCCGTACAAGCTGAAGCAGGAAATTAATTTGAAAAACATTAAGGGCAAACTCAAAACATTTTTCTTGCAAAATTTGTGAATTACTTGCAAAATTTCAACTCGTAATCGGAACATCCTGTCTAAACTTTATTCAATCGCTGTAGACTGTGGTGCGAAACCGGTTCGACGAAGCGAATACTGTGTTCCACGCGCAAAAAAGCGATACTTATTTTTATTTTTTTACCTGTATTGTTTATCTTCCCTCACTATTCATTGTTTATTTTCTCTTTTAATGTAAACGTATACTATTTATATAATATCTACAACTGTACACATAACATTAGAAATTCACAGCGCTGCGTCGAATGCCGGTGTACGGATAAACCCGATAGGGTTTTTGAGACCGTTCAACATTATATTAATGTATTTTTAAAATGTATTATATTTAAATAAATAATAATAAATAATAATGAACCGTGAAAACAATATATACTCCTTTTTTCAGGCAGTCGTATAAAAAATGACTTCTATTGATTATTCAATATGACTTTACAGTTATATTGCTCTGTTATTAGTGAAAGCAATGATGATTTTTTAAATTCGATATGACCTAATTTTTGCAGCATTTCAACCTCCGGCCGATTTAATTGGGGGATACTATATTGTAATTAAAGATTGTGAAGGTAATGGTTTTCTTGCTTAATTTGCCAAAGAACCAACCAATCAACCTACCTATATTATACTTTTTTTTTCAACAAATCTTGAAATGCTCATTTAGTGGTTCGAAACGAAGCGAACGGATGGTGTGAATCAAGTGTGAAATGGGAGGCTTACATACTTATACTGTAAAAAATTATTGACATCTCAATTTTACAGGTTTAAGAAGTACTGGATTCTAAGCAGTTCTAGCGAATAGGTAAACTATAAATATTTCTAGTCGTCTGTTTGCGTGCCACTGATGGAATTACGTACGTGACTCTTTGGTCAATCTAAAATATGGTAGCGACGGTTCCGATCAAGTTCGATTTGGAATGGAAGTGTGGATTTTGAAATGAAGGTAGGATACTCGCAGTATGATATCGACATTATCTGTAGCAGGTGCTTAACCCAGGATATCCCAGTGTGTTTAAGAATGCAAATATTTTTTTACGTACGCGAGCGACGTTGCCATTCTTCTCAGTAGCTGGAGCCAACGCTATGTTCTAAGCGTTTCCAAAAATAAATGAGTACAGCGGTGATCGCGCTGGGAGCTTAACGCGCTTATTTTAGTCTAGGCAATGAGGCAGTCCGTTGTATGGAGACCCCCGCATTAAATCCTCAGTCGATGAAACTTGGCTGGGTTTTAGTATTGGATAATCCAAATAAGTTAGGTATTTACCTACCTAAAACTTAATATTTATGGCTGAATGTTTTCACGATTTCTTTTTAAAATAATAGTAAGTAATATATTTACACTCAAAACCAAAATATCAAATGAAATAATCATACAGAACATCGATATTTAAACCGATTTTATTATCAAATCTAAACTGCGTTTACGCGATAATGAACCTTCCTGCTTTAACAATTGGGTATAGCATAAAAAAACCTTACTTTCTTTCTGATTTTTTATTGGATATTTATAATACACGTTTTACTCTTGATACTTTATCAAACTATAAAGTTTCGTCGCCTGAGGAATTATTGTTGCTATTATTGTAGCTTTATTAGAGCCTAGACTATTTCTCAAAAGGGCAAAAATGACCCATGCTCACAATAAACGTAACTAAATTTCGCGCCTTATTTTTGTACTGTTTTTTTTGTGTTTATTCAAGTTTTTTCTTTTTATGTTCATGTTTCTGATGTTATTATTCAAGTGCCACATATGACTGAAAATATTATATTTTAGCGTAGTAAGGTGATGAAGCTCTAAGGGATTCTATCTCTTATCTAAATTAAGCTCAATTTTGGTAATTTTTTGAGAGTTTAAGTAAAAGTTTAAATATTTTGAATAAATGTTCTGCAGTTCATATCTTTTATTCCTAAGATATGTATATAAACAAGACTGTAAATATACATTAGAATGACAAAGAATACGAATATATTCAATAAAACATTACATACACCGGATATATTGACCCATTTCAACGTCCGCGTAATAATTTCGTACCACAATGACGCCGGGTTAATATGATGGTACTTTTGCTCAAGTCAGATCAGGGTTTGACGACCTTCCTGGTCTTATAATAGGAGGATCTGGGTTCAATCCCGGCAGGGTCAATTTGGAAATTAATGATTTCTAAATTTTTTCTATTCTAGTGTTGTGGGAGGCTTTGACCGTGCATATAGATACCACCCTACCGGCATAGACAAAACACCATAAAAAAGCTAAAAATAGCCATACGTTATCTTCAAGAAGCAAGCATCATATATTTGGAGAAAAAATTACGAGTATGAGAAATGTGCTCTGGTCGGAAAAGCTTAAATTTGACTAGCGCAGACTAAAACAAAGTAAAAATTCTGTAACATTATTTAAAATTTCCAACCAACGCTCGACCAAAACAATATTTCCAGAGCAGTAAGCCGAGAAGAAAAACTGCGTTTGAAGGGATTCCGCATATTTTATGGAGATAATGAGGTTTAAAAACGACCTCGCGAATATCGGCGGGAAAATAACCATTATCTCTTATTCAACGAGTTATTATAGAATACGGTTACTCGAGATTCTGTACTCGTCAAAGTGTTTATATTGAATAAAGAATTTTCGTTTTTTCACTAAGTACTTATGAAAAAATAAATTAGTTTTTTTAGCCTCCACTCGACCTTTTTTTACTTGTAATAAGCACTTATAGACCTCGATTCTGCAATAGCTCTGCAATTCTATCAGATATGTTGTGATCGATACATGGGAGTGAGGGAATAGAGAGTGCACCTGTGTGAGTGTTATACTAATATTATAAATGCAAAAGTTTGGATGAATTGATGGATGGATGGATGTTTGTAGCTCAATCACACCAGAACGGCTAAACGGATCTGGATGAAATTTGTCTCAGAGATAGATTATAGTCTGGAAGAGTACAAAGGTTATTTTTATCTCGGAAATTTAAAGAGTTCCCACGGGAACCAAAAAACCTCAATCCACGCGGACAATGTCGCGGGCATCAGCTAGTAGCTATAATGCGTTGACATATATTTTGCTTACTTTTCTTGTCTCCTGCCTTTTTACAGCAGAACAAGAGTTCTAAACAGAAACTGTTTGTTAAGTACACACTTTTTGTAAAAAGTATTTCTTGTCTTTTCATTTCAGACTGCATTTAAAAGCACATTATCAGTCTGACAATCAAAGGTACAATAAAATACGTTATAATAATATATGACTTGAATATAAAATTGTATAATATGATAGACAACAAAATCATACTACAAATGCGGAAGTGTGTTCGTTTGTCCTTCAATCACGTCGCAACAGAGCAACGAATCGAGGTGATCTTTTGCATAGGAATAGTTAAGGACTTGGAGAGTGACATAGGATTTTATCCCGGAAAATTAAGGAGTTTCCGTGGAAATTAAAAAAAACTTTGACCACGCGCGCGAAGTTGCGGGCATCAGCTATTAATTTTATAATTTTTGCCCAACATCGAAATTCATAACAAAACTCTTTGTAATTCAATGTTTGGCAACATTGTTGACTATAATATCGGGGTAAAATTGTCATGACATTTTTAATTACATCCAACATCGTGGTTTCACAATGGTTAATTAATTAAAATGTTTAACTATTGTGATTTACGTCTGCCGGCTGTTTACGTTTTCGTATTATTACTATTGCCATGGAAATAGGTACCGCTAATTATTTCTAACTAAATAATATAATAGATTTAGATTAACTACATAATTAATGTTACGAGTGTTAATGATTTGGCTTTTTTAAAATAAATGAATACTGTGTATTGTACTGTGTACATTATTTAATGAAGAATAGTAATATCGTTTGGCCTTGGTTCTATACCTAAACTGCCTCGTTGATCTAGTGGTTAGCATGTTCAACTGCGACTGACGAGATCCCGGGTTCGAGTCCCGGGTTGGGCCATAATTAAGTGTTAGTAGTAAGTACTAGCCCAAAGTTAGGAAGTTGGCGGTGTTTCACCCCCCCGTAACTCGGAGCGCACGTTAAGCCGTCGGTCCCGGTTATTATCACTAACATGATAATATTCGTTAAAGCCTGCCAACCCACATTGGAGCAGCGTGATGAGTCTAAGCTCTAATTCGCTCTCTCTTATGAGAGTGGAGGCCTGTGCCCAGCACTGGTACCTTAATGGGCTGTAGTGGTGGAAAGTTCTTTAGTTTATCGGGGGGTTAAAATTATGGTTACTACTAGTTTTGATCTAAAAATTTATTACAGTTGACGAATCGTATTTCGTCATCGTCATTTCAAGGTAACTAACCCTGAGCAACCTAATTTCAATCTTTAACGGCAATTTTAACATTACTTTAGTGACGTGATTTACTGACTATATAGAAAGTTATTGTAAGAGCCCGCACGCATGGGCAACTTTTTTGGGGTCGCAGGGGCAACTTAAAATCATCTGGACATAAACTTCATATACATTACATGGAGACCGACATAATGTTGCCCGTGCGCGCTCTTAATTTTAGGTAGAAACACCTTCAAACCTCAGGACGAAAACACACTTGAAACCGGATATTAAAAAAAATTGGCGCGATATCTTGGAGGAAACTGACGCTCTGTCCGGCCACCTAATATGCGCGCTCCATAACTCAGACCTTTCGCACGGAAATTTTATCCTGTCCTGTACTTAGCGCGATTTATTCGCTAAAAAGCACAATTAAGCTTTTCACTGAGTTTATTAGAACATTTTGACACTAAGTATACTAAGTACACTACCCAAGAATTCCCCAGAATCTTCGATGGCTTTGAGTAAAACATCTAAGAAGTTCTTATCCTGCTAATTAATCACATATCACCCGACAAAATACGTACGAAGAATCGCAAGAAACTGTCGGATAATAGACAAAAACAGCAAGATTACTCCGTGTCACTTATCCCTTCTCAGATTTAATTTCTCCGACACGACACGGATGGTACGTGTAGTGGAGAGGCCGCGAGTGCCTCTTGAACCTCTCTGAGGCGAGTTCTTAATGCCAAACGTCATTACTTGATGTCAGTCTCACGACATTCGGCTTATTACGGTGGAATGAAATGTTGGCTCAAAAAGATTGAAGCCTATATAAGAATCATGCTCCAAGTGATGGACTACTCGTACATTTGTTTTGATTTTTCTTTTACATAACAGAAATTGACTGGATTGTTTTTATTAGATAAAAATTTGAATAATTTTTTAAATAATTTTGTAATTTATTGTTTACTAGATGATACCAATGACTTCGTAATTAAATATATTTAATAAAATAAAATTAAAAAAAAGTTTAGTTTTCACTTCTATCGGCAGTGCCAATGCCAATTTTTTTTTAAAGATTGATACTGAAAAAGGGCTCAATTTCGGCGGAGGAGCAAATACTTGAGATCTCTTTTAGTAATTATGTGTGCTTGTTAGCAAACAGTTAGCATTTTTCGATTTTTTTATAAGTACTATTTTATGCAAGCTTTTCGTAAATAGCAGTTTTTATTGAGTGAAAAAGTTGAGCGAGTGCCTCTTAGAGCTCTCAATCTCATCAACTGTTACTTATTGCCTCAAAATATTTGCTCTTAGAACGAAAGTAGTGTGTATTTTGTTAGACATGTAAAAACATTACTTCATGTTACTGTCACACATCAGCCTACAGAAGCGAAATAAAATATTGGAGATTTTTCTCGTTACGTCGGCTATTTATTGAACCTTATGAGGATATGGTATGAACGAGAAACTTTGAGAATAGGTATTGAACAATTATATTGCCGTCGCGCTGCTCCTTGAATAAAATTCCATAACTATACTCGAATAGTAATCCAAAGTGTAGTATACCTACCTGAATTGAATAAATATTATTTGACTTTGACTTTAACTAACACCCGACTGCAGCTTAGACCGATAATACCTATGAAAAACAGTCAATATCTTACCCTCGTATTTTTCTGTTTCCTCCTCTAAAACTGAACCGATTTTTTTTTTCATGAGTAGGACTCGGGCTACGTCGATATGTCTTTCTTTTTTTGATTATATTATAATATGTCAAAGGAAAACGCCAGACTATGTATAGAGCTTTGCCCCACTTATTACAAGCATGCCGTATGTAGTATTTAATAGATTTTTTATTACTGATAACTATACATATATTTTGAATCCTCTAACACTTGCGGTTTTTTATTAAAACTCAACTTAGTTGCAATATTATTTTAGGTTATATGCATTTTTAATTGTGAAATAAGAAAAAAAATATCGTTACAATGCTCTTGCTAAGAGATATTATGGCTTTAACACCTTCACCGCCAGTGTATCCATTTTGCACACGCATGTTAATACAGTGTGTATCACAAATGATACATATTCCCGTCGTTCAAGGCATTGTGTATCAAAAATGCACACGTTTTCATAGATTGTTATATGGACAAAAAAGAAGTCTGGCCTGACTGAATCTTTAAGTATATTTGGATTTGAGCTACCACTAATACTTTAAAAAATATGGCATTTTTAATCTAAAGGTAACCAAAAAAAAACAACGAAATGGATGGAATTATGCGTGGCGCCAAAGGTGTTAAAATCCAGTAGGATACTCAAATGCCTGCGTAGCTTGCCGGTCTACCTGAAGTTATATGATACCTAGTTAATAAGCTTGTGCTATCTTCTCTAACGATAGAATGGTTGACTAATTGGAAATAAAACAACTGTTAGTAATCATTGATTTATTAATCTTCATATTAAATATGTAATCAGTCGCTACATTATCAAGAAATACTGCCGTGGTGCATCAATATCATTTTGATGGTAAGTCCAACATGGCAACAACATGTCTAAGGATCCTGTTTACACTCCAGTGACAATTTATGCACCTCAACGTCGTTGCCTAAATCGCAAGCAATGGTCATCCATGGAATATAGCGTAAAGTCGGCGAGATCGAATCAATATTATAGAAGGTCTAGCAAGCTTTTGGTGAAACATTCAAAACAAGCACGGTAAACAGTCGAATGAATTCACTGAAACCACGATATAAACATTGATCACAAATCACAATGACATTGACATCTTCAAATAGGTTTGTCAATGACGTTTCATTGCACAAAATGCGTGAATGCGAAGGTAAGGTTTTAATGCAACTATTTTATTATTCATTGTTATTTACATTAAGATAATAATAATGTGTCATTTTCAATAATTAACAACACAAAATAACGAATTTAAACAAAGATCTGTAGTATGATTTATGTAACTAATAGGAGTTTTGTTTTATTTAAATACATAACAACTGTAGTTTTATTTAGTCGTACCTATATGCGTAGAATGTAATGCAAATTGCCGCATGAGAAATAGGAAGTGGACGAGGGACTTGAATTACCTTTTTTTACATTTTTAAATCCGCAACTTTTTTATCAATAATTATTAAATAATACGTGGTCTTAAATTCCTAAGATAATTTTAAAAAGTTTACATTTTGTGTAAATAATAAAAATTGGTGGGGCAAAATCTGGCATTCTCTTTTGTCTGTGGGATGTTGGCGCGAAAACTAAGTCATTATTGCCATCTTTGAAGGTTCCTTCTATTAAAAATATTAATTTATTGAAAAAACAAAACAGGGACATGGCACGGACACATATAAATTTTATGGTGCAAAAATATTTTCTCTATGGTAATTATCCACGGAGAAAACAGATAAACACGATTGTATGGGAAAACCGGCCTCCCGTTTCCTCATAAAAGTCTTATATTAAAAGCAGAAATAATTAAGGTACAAGATTAGAATTTTTGTTTGCATTATTCTGCATTTTTTTGTAAACTAAGAGATCTTTATCAAAGAACATGTGAAAGTTTTTTAAATAAAAAAACATTTGAGATAGTGGTTTTTCATTTACAAGCATATTATGCTGTAACAATCTATATCCTTAATTTAAGCTAACTAAGAAATGTTACTTAAGATTATAAATGCGAAAGTTTCGATGTATGGATGTGTGGATGTATGGATGTATGGATGTTCGTTACTCAATCACGCCTCAACGGCTGAACGGATCTGGTTGAAATTTAGCTCAGAGATAGATTATAGCCTGGAATGGCCTACTTTTTATTCCGGAAAATTAAAGAGTTTCCGCGGGAACCAAAAAACCTCAAACCACGTAGACGAAGTCACGGGCATTCGGTAGTAAAAGTATAAATATTTTATAGTTTTATATATACATTTATGTAATAGTTTTAGTTTAATGTTTATTCATTTTGGATTTAACAACACGTTTTCGTATTATTCCCGTTGGTCACTAATACGAAAAGACCAAAATTAGGGCCAATTTGAGATACTCAATGATTTAAGCGGGTCGCGGTGGCATGATCTGTGCAGCAGCCTAACCACCACTTTGACAGACATTTTGACACTCCGAAATGCCGTCAAAGTCCAGACTGGACAAATGTATCCGAGCCTTCGGGAGGCTTCACTGTCGATAGCCGTTAAGCAGAATGTGCTCATTTTGAGAGTAATCAGGATTGAAATCGTTCCAACGAAGCAATCTTTTATAGAGGCGACCTTTTTAGCATTCCGGTAAGATGCCGTATAGATTTCACACAGCATCTTGACAAGGGGTATAGTTAACTACCAACAGGTTAGACCGCTATCATCTAAGACTATCGCTATCTTACCAGTGTTCCAGGTGTGATTGCAGACAAGGGATAACTTGTAGTAGAGTATAAAACATAACCTTAAATTTCGTCTCAGAAACGGTCGAACACGTTATAATGGAAACGGTTCCGGAATGCCTGGTAGAAATGGGTTGGCTCACGTAAAGACATTAGCCTCAAAATTGGCTGCACGTGAAACGTCTTCGACGCTGAGCGTTTGTAACTTATTTTTGGCGTAATCCGGAGGTTGGGTGTACGTGCCTATCAAATAATTAGTAGGGCTGTTGCTTGACGGTGATAGCAAAATTTTGAAAATTATACTTTGTCTCGTAAGTGGGACAACTTGGTTGGGCAGAGTAGAAATACCAAGCATCTAACCCCCGTTTAGTTAAACATTACAGTGCGGTCCCTTTTTGGCAGATGACAAATGTAGTTTCCAAAAAGCAAGAATGTTTAACTAAACCATGGTTATTTGCTTGCTGAAATTGGGCATTAGTTGGGTATTAGTCATTTATCCACTCAAATGCACCTATACGTTCAACAAAGAAAAACCAATTCAAACACAAAAACTCCTTGAATACCAGACACATAAAATATTCTTCTATTCAGTTCCACATTCGAGGAGAATGGATACCAAAATCATATAGAACTGCCCGAATGCCTTGTAAGCTTTAACGGAATACGTTCCCTACCCTTTTAGGGCCAAATGGATGGAAGCTACGTCGAAATAGGCTCATCTATCATTTGAGTGGGGTTGGGAGAGTAGATTATGTCATTAGCTAGTAATGTGCAAGCAAGTACCTTAATTGATTTCATTGAATTTTTCACTTTCCAAAATCTGTATAATGTCTCTTTTTCATTATACATACGTATAATGTCTAGCGAAACAAATGTTATAATCTATTTCACGTCATTTTCCTCGTATCTCTACGTGAATATTAAATGTGAAAGTTTGTCTGTATGTCTGTCTTTTACTCCTTTACAGACGGAAGGACATAGATTATTTTTTATCCCGGTAAAAAAAAAAGCTCCCATGAGAGTTTCAAAAACCTAAATCCACGACAGGTTTATTGATTTGCCACATTTTAAGAAACCAATTTAGATCAGTATCTAACACATTGTACAATAATTATATCACAACATAGCTGTAAGTTTCTTCTTCCTTATGATACTAACAATCAAACTATTTTAATAATATTATATTACTGTAAATAATTTTAGTAAAATTTGATACAACTTCAATCTCGACAAATAACAAACTTTCCAAACTACAAATATTTTGTTAATAGCAATACTTGGTAAAGTTTATACCCTTCCCTATACTAAAATTGAACCGATTCGGAATAGTTTGTTTAACCGCGTTCCTGACATAATAAGCTTTCGAAAGGTCTTAAGTTTTCACAAAAAGCGAAGAGACAGCCAAAAAACTTGTTTGGACAAAATATTTTGGGACGGTTGGCTTGATAAAACTTATTAATACTTAATAAAGGAGCTATTTTGATACTGGTTGTTATGGATTGTCCACTACTTCGGGCTTCAGAGATTCGCTGTAACTTTCTTCTGTATGAAATCTGTAGATTACAGGAAACTTTCCACTCAGAATTTTTCGAACTTACAACTTTCTCTACACCTAAGCACCAAACCATAGACTTCAAATCGGCACATAATGCCTATTTTTAAACCAATTTTATAGTTTTAGGGCGAAATCACCCTATTACAGCATTAAACATATAAACGGAGCGCATTTTTATACGAAGCTGCGTAGATCTGTGCGACACGATGTAACGTGTTTCCTATAAGATGCAGGCGTATAATGTGGACAATTTGCCATTTCTAGTCTATTTTTATTTATTTCCTTAGTGTGTTTTCGTACTTACGTGTGAGGACAAAAATAAATTGTAAGGCGGTAAAAAGTCCGCATCGGTTAATTTTTCTTGGATATGGATTACACATTTTAGTTTTTCTCGTGGCATCAAACTATTTTTCGATATGAAAATTAGCCCATAATTATGAAGCTCATTTCAATCCTCTAAACTGGTATTAACCCTTATATGAGCTCATTTTAATTTCCTAAACATCTTGTAAAGTTTCTTGTTTCTCGTGTATAGTTGTTTAGTGAACTCGTGTGTCAACCTCCTCTTCAACCATTACACAGTATTGTTCGCAAGTTCACGAGTTCGCAACTGGAAGTGTCGTGGCGGACGTGGCCTCACGTCAAACTCACCCTAATTTCCCCGATCACATCCGCCGCCGAGTGACTTCTGGTCTAACTTCTGCCACTACAGCTGTCCAAGTGTAGCACTTTGCTTCGATAGCTGAACTTTTGTTCGTGACCAATTTTCTCGTGTGTCTTTTTATTAATCCTGTGTCTTCTAATTATCCGTACAACGAGTAAAATTATGTGTATTCGTTATCTCTATTTGTCTACCGAAGCTAACATGGTTACATATATCGTCGACCGTAATCAAAATTGGCGTAAGGGACATTTTGCTCAAAATGAACTTTGAATGCAGACCGATACAGTTTTTTGAGCTCTTTCGAATGGTATATATAGCATTTTCGTAGCTTACAAAAAATGTCCTATACGCCACAGAAAATTAACGATTTTAAATCGTAATATTAATAATCGTAATATAGAAATATGTCTTGTCTACTTTTGTCAAAAGTGGAGAAAATAAAAGTAATATTTCTTATCTGTAGTATTTTTCTCCAAGAGCCCTTACATGCCGACTATTATATTATATTATATTATATATTATTATATATATTTTCTCGTAATATACTGGATTTTGTGCATGTTAGGGTAAACGAGAAATTAGCTGGCAACGACAACATTTCTCTCTCTCTCGTCGCGAGATATCTCGTTGTGCGCAAGCTAAGTCTGCTGATTATCGAATAATGCCGATTTAGTTCACGTGTTTTTTTTTTCGAAATTTTCCTTTTAACTAAGATATTTTCTGGCAACATATTGGATGTTGACCGTGCTTATTGTTCGCGTGGATTAAGGTTTAAAAATATCGTGAAAACTCTTTGGTTTTCCGAGACAGGTAGTCCTTTTTAGCCCCACTTCTCGTTAGGATTAGCCCGTTAGGATTTCATGAAATTCTTGTGTTCAAATTATGTAATAAAATACACATGGTATCACATTTGTAAGTATATTAAAAAATGAGTAAGTACCTTTCTAGAAACGACTGATAGTACCTATTTCATTACGTAGATTGAGTACAAATTTCAGCTATGGGGTCAGTAGTTATACAGTAGATGCTCAATTATATTCCTACTCTTAAAGGTATTAAAATTTCCAGGCAAGGTTTTCACTCAAGGTCGAAACTACCATTGGAGTACACCTTTCTCAGGCCGTGTTATGTTAATTAATATAAACCACGAAATACTTGACCTTGTACGGACGTTTTCCTACTTGTATCCAATATACCTACTAATAACGACCACAAGCTTATGTATAATTTAAGGCTCTTATTAATTCCACTAGGTACAGAGAATTATTACCGGGCTACGCAATTAATAAAAATATAAACGCTTAGGCTCACGATAAAAACTTTATGGTTTTGTTTTAGACGCTTTGGAGCTATCAGAAGCGTACTTACGTACGTACGCTTAACTCTGAAGATCTCTACCAATGACCCTCTGCGTATTTCCTGTCTTTTCCAGTCTTGTCCACATTTTTGCCTTAAATTGCGGTTGCTATAAATGTGGTGGCACCGTATTTCTAGGAAACTGTAGCTCTACTCTGGCAACCACTATTTTTCGAAGCAAAATTTATCGAAATTCGACAAGGAATAAGTTTACTTTGCTAACCAAAAGGAAATCTATATATATAAAAGCGAAAGGTCACTGATTCATCACGACATTTCAGGACCTATAAAGCATACAAACTTGAAATTTGGAAGGTAGGTTCCTTCTATGGTGTAGACATCAGCTAAGAAACGGTTTTGAGAAAATTCACCCCTAAGGGGTTGAAATGGGGGTTGGAAGTTTATATGAAAGTCCTTTGTTTTTGAAGTTAGATACATGAAAATTGGCAATTAAGTTATTAGTTATAAATAAAAAAAAAACCTGTATAAGCAATTTTACGAAAATCTACCCCACAGGGGGTGAAATATGGGTTGAAAATTTGTATGCAAGTCCTATGTTTTTGTAGTTAGAGACTTGAATATCAGGATTTAGGTTATTAGTTTTAAGTAATAATAAACTGCATAAGCAATTTTACGATTATCCACCCCAAAGGGCGTGAAATACGGGTTGAAAGCTTGCATGAAGGTTATAAGCTTTTGAAGTCAGCATTAAGGAATAATTAGCCTTTAATAATAAAAAACTGCTGATGCTATATATCTGCTATAAGTAGGCCTTTTGCAGTGGGAAATTCTCATAGGAAATCAGAAATTGTACGCAGACGAAGTCGCGGGCGCTAGCGGGCGCCCGCGACTATCATGATATTTTTGACACAATTCGTTCTTTTTTTCCTTTTTTCGTCCGAAAAAGGTAATATTTTAGTCAGACAAAGAGATATGAAAGTGAAAAATGACAATAATATCCACAATTGTCTGAGCAAACACTACACGGCTTAAAAAAGGTGATAATAAATTACTGTAAAAGCTTTTTTGTACTCAGTTTCAGGAGGATACTGAATTGAGGACGTAGGTATAGCCGGCCTAGATTCCTATTACAGCTCTATAGCCTTTATACCTTTTGTGTTTGATAAAAACATGGAAAATAACCACCTACACATTTTTACTAGGTGTAACAAATATTTAACAAAAATGTTTATAGAAAGTAAATCAAATAAGTCATTGAATAAGATTATTAGATTTTATTACTATCTTGACTTAATCAATAATGCGATTTTTAATAATAATTGTTCATTGAATATTTTTGAAGTGAAAACTTCTTTAGGCGCATCGAGCACTTTTTGGTAATTTATATGGAAGTGTAAAACTTCTGTAGGCGCGTTGAGCACTTTTTGGTAGGGGGTAAAAATGTAGATTCGCATGAGCGTGACCGACATGCTTGCGAACATATAAATATACTACATTCGAAATTTAACTTTAATGCCTTAGTGTTAAGGTTTATATTTTAATAATTTTTAGTAAAAAAAAATAAAATGAAAAAAATATTCGTTATCACCTATGACCGGCCATTTTTTTTAATATAAATTTTATGTATTTATTTTGGGGATAATTACACTGCATCCTTGTTATGTTCATTGTAATATTAATAGGTAGTACCTAAGTGTTATATTACAACTTAGTTTAAGATTTGCAATGCCCTCGCTGCTACAGTGTCAGCATCAAAAGCTGTCGCATCGTTTCGTGTCAAGCAGCATTTTTCCGTTTTCGCTAGCACTCGATTCGTCGAATCGAAAAATCGAATCAAAATGCGAACGATCTGATGAAGATACATAAACTTTTGAGTTGCAGTCTGCTTTAACTATAAACTTACCAACTTACTTAGTTATTTAACATTTACATATTTATTTATACATTTATTTACATATTTATTTAACATTATTAGTTGAACTAGATTATGCCTGTGACTTCGTCCGCGTGTATTAATTTGTTTTATACCGACGGGAACTTTCTAATTTATAAAAGTCTAAGCCTATAGTCCTTTCACGGGATGCATCCTATCTTTGTAGCAAGAAAAGATTACAATTATTTTGCTATAATCCGCAAAATAATTGTAATCTTTTCTTGCTAAATCATGAACTTCCGCAAAGTAACGCCTGATTCTATCCAATATCCTATCTTTGTAACAAATTTCATCAAAACCGATTGTAAAGATGGGCCATGATAGCGTAAGAGATGGACTCGATTTTAGAATGCATAATAATATTATAAATGCGAAAGTGTGTCTGTCTGTCTATCTGCTATGCCTTTACTACCCATCTGTACTACCCAGCCTACTTTTTATCCTATACTTACTATACTACTTTTACTTTTTTTACTATATTACTTTTTATTTAAAAATTAAAGTTCCCGCTCGAATCAAAAAATCTTAATCTACCCGGACGTGGGCATCATCTAGTCTAGTAATAATATCTTTCTCTTCATTCATTCCTTCATTGCTGAAGATCGTAGTTGCTGGCTAGAGCCTACCCCCGAACGGATTATTCGTTTCCATTGGCTTCTGTTGGTAGCCAGTCTCACTAAAGTATGAAATTTCGAGGCGTTAGACTCCCTCAGCTGGTCAGAGTTGGTGAGCGGCCCCGCTCTTTTGCCCTCAGTGTTGCCCGTGACAATCATCTTCTCGTGACTACTGCCCCCACGTCGTATCATGTGTCCGAAATATGAGAGCAGCCGTTGGTAACGTATGGAGGAGAGTCGAACAGTGATTCAAAGTTGCGAAAGAAAGACACGTTTGCGCGCTTGGCAATACACGGAATTCGCAGCATGCTTCTCCAGCACCACATTTCGAAAGCATCTATTCTCTGCATTTCTCTTTTTTTGATGGTCCATGTTTCCACTCCATACATGGACATTGGGAAGATTAAGTAATAATATAAGTATAGATAATCTAACTATTATTTATTCTATGGGAAACTTGTTGTGACCCATATAGAACTGGTCAAGTATTAACGTTGCCAGAGTAAACATTGATGGCTAGAGATTGATTCTCTAGCCATCAATGGTCACCAATGGTCACCCTGCCCTTACCCTTTAATAAAACTTTATATGCCTGAATGTTAAATTCATGCGCCCAGACAAAAAGCTCCCAATCCAAAGTTCCCGTAACAAAATACCTATTTAAAATAATAAAATACGAAAATCGTACTACATTTTACATAATAAAGCCGAAAATATGGCACATGCACATCTTATCAAATTAATAATGAAAAATAATAGGGCATTTACAAATGTTGATTGCTACAGGCCAAAATCTGCTTTTTTTTTCTTGGTATAAAAGCTATTGTTGCGTATACACAAAATGTATGTATATCATTTTCAGTAGAGGCCATAGTTTCGAGTACAGAGCAGTTAAGATTGAACGATAAGGTTTTAATATGAGCCGGAAGCACCAGGGCTGGGTGGAACGATTGGCTTAGCACAAGTTTGTATGTCTCGATAACGTTAGTTGATTTCGAGTAGGTACAAAAACATGACGTGAGTATGATCGCAAATATTTGACTGTCTTTACCTTCGGTATTGCTACCAAACATGTTGCAGATCATATGGTGGAGAGAAAGTAGGTACTAGCAACTGTGCGATCATCAAAGATGAATTGTAATTTTGTTACGTATTAATGTCATTTTGTAATTCAATTTTGTAATCCTGTTTGTTAAAATCTACATATGTAATTAAATAATTTTTAATTAAAAAATTTTAATTTTTAAAAATATTATCAGAGTATGGCTAAAAATGGATATTGTTTTAAATAACTATTTCATTTAATAATTCGACCGGAAATTTATCAGGGCTGTTTTTTCGACTTCGATGACATGATTGCATTGACTTTGTGGTGAATTAACCATTTTCGAAAGCAAATATGTTGCTAAAGCTATTTTGGGAATAAAGCCTCAGTATAAGCCTCACACAGATATAAATATTCCATTCATCCATCCATCATCCATCAGCGTGTGTGCATCCTCTGCAGCTGGACATAGGTCTTTTCGAGAGCGCGCCACCAAACCTGGTCCTCCGCCTTCCCCGTCCACTCGTTTTCCGCCACCTTCTTTAGGTGAAAAAATATTAGGAGGTAAATCATAAATATTCCCAAAATATATATTTTACTGTTAAAATAGTAATATTACAATTGATTTAGTGAATGTAAAAGTTATTTCAATCTGTCAAAAGTATTCTAATAAAAGGTACTTAATTTGAAATATTCGCATACTAAAAATAGACGGATGGATGGATGGATGGATGGACTTCCAAATCAGTTACAGTTTTCTTTTACCCATACTTGAATTGGGTCAAATTTGCGTATCCAGCGTCTAAGCGCTGCTGTAAATCAGACCGATAGTGTTTTCGTCCAAAATGTCTAAGGGCCGACAAAAAAACTCAGTTGCTGTTTCCATTGTTAAAGATGAATTACGACTATTTTGGACAGGTGTGTGAAGTTCGCTACTCCGCACTTCGCCAGCGCGATGGACTAAACACTTCTCATTCCGATAGGAGACTCGTGCTCCGTAGTTGGCCGTCGTTGGGTTTTAAAATGATGGAAAGAAGAAGATTGTGATATAGAGACACGAATCTTTGCCACCAAAATACCTAATAATATTTTTACAGTCACCATCACACTTATCACTAACATGGGTAATTATATAGCAACCCTGATGATCGTGCACGAATTTTAAAAACATATTAACCTTTAACGAAACGCTCAACTGGCAGTAATAAGCCCCTGGATATAGATACCTTATCAAGATAAGGTAGGCATACAATCAGACCATTATCACCATGAAAATGGTAGCCTCGATTTAGCTTTTCCCAAACACGAAAATGCCGGAAAAAAGGTTTCATTAAAAAAATTGTGCTTATTACTTTAGTGGTCTGTTCCCTTAATACAAGTTACAAGATAACATTGATGGATCTCTAGTAATTATTTTTATTTATCACATATGTGTGGCTAATAATACTCTCTCGACAGGGAAAGGAAAGACTTGGATTTAGATGCCCGCGACTTCGCCCGCGTGGAAAGGTTTTTGAAGTGAAAACTTCTATAGCCGCGTT
Source organism: Erebia palarica (assembly GCA_964035005.1). Taxonomy (NCBI): domain Eukaryota; kingdom Metazoa; phylum Arthropoda; class Insecta; order Lepidoptera; family Nymphalidae; genus Erebia; species Erebia palarica. The sequence goes on from OZ035989.1 coordinate 21,032,801, forward strand.
GAGCACTTTTTGGTAGGGGTAAAATTGTGGATTCGCGTCACTGACACCGACACCTACACCATCACCGCGTTGTTACGAAGAAAAAAGATCTTAAATAAATATATATATATATACTACATTTGTAATTAAACTTTAATGTTAAAAACTTAAAGTTTATATTTCAATTATTTATAAAGATTTTTAAACAAAAATAATATACATTATTTTAAAAAATCGTTGAAGTAACAAATATCCATCCATCCATCCATCCTAACTTTCGCATTTAAAATATTAGTATTATTACTAAAATTATACATCAATGATTAGTATAGAAGATTGATCGAGCGCCAGCTGTCAAGCGCTAGAAAATTTCATACAAATCTTAGTTCACGTTGTCGCAATCGAATGCGAAGAAGCCCCATTAGCCACTCTGATTACTAAATTCCGTTCTTAGTCCAGTCGGACACGAATATATCTGAAAACTAGCTGTCATATTAGTATCCGAAGACACGAAATCTGGTACCATATTGTTATTTTAGAACTCTCAGCAATGAGTAATATGACGCAGAGAGCAAATTTTGTATGAAATTCACCTAAACATATGAGTTTCGCATTAAGCCGTGCCAAATATTCATGGCCCACTCCTACGGGCCGAGGGACGGATCCCGAAAGTCATTTTTCATTTCGAAATTACATTCGCACACCAAGCTGGATAATACACTCTCTGTGACGTGTTATTTGAGTTGCGGAACGCGCGCCTACTGTTCTAATAAAGATTAGTGTTAATGGTTTGTGTTTCACTTTTCTATCTTTCTAACTCCTGCTCTGTCTTTCTCTTTTTGTATCCCCGCACGAGCTCCGAGGAATCGGGGTCTGAACAAGCGACGTCTGTACGCCACCCCCGTTCGTCGCTCCATATCCAGCTCGCTCCCAGCACTAGTTTCGAGTTTGACGCGTGTAATTTTGCAATAGCAGTATTGTTTTGTACTTTAAACAACTCTAGGTCATTAGTTTAACATTGCAAATGTTCCTCGGAGCTCGCGCGCGGACTACATTTATGATACAGTTAATACAGTGTCACGATAATAACACTCGAGGCGAAAAGCTTAAAACCCGGACATAGCAAGGATATCAAATAGCGCCAAGAGTACAACGATTTAAAATACGCAGTTTTGCATTTTCGCCTTAATCCTAACTTATTCAAATTATAAATGCGAAAGTGTGTCTGTCTGTCTGTCTGCTACACTTTCACGGCCCATCTGCTCAACCGATTTTGATGAAAGGTTGTATCCCGGAGAAGGGCATAAGCTAAGTTCCCGCGGGAATCAAAAAATCTTAATTCACGCGGAAGAAGTGGCGGTCATCATCAAGTACTAAAATAATATAAAAATAATTATTTGAAACGACAGGAAAAATATCAATATAAATCACGCTTTTAAATTGTAGTAACTTATTAACTTACCACCACCACCACTACAGCCCATTAACGTCCCACTGCTGGGCACAGGCCTCCACTCTCATAGGAGAGAGGGAATTAGAGCTTAGACCCACCACGCTGCTCCAATGCGGATTGGCGGTCTATTATACCTTATCAGCCCATTCAATATTCCGGTATTTGTACCAGTTATATTTTAGATGCGGTAATTCTATTTGCCCGGCATACGTTAGTGTCGTTTCCAAGCTATCATATTACGGCTTCGACATATCAACTGTCAAATGGTTTAATAGCTACCTTAGCGATAGATCGCAGTTTGTTGAAGTCATGAACAGCGACAGCACACTTTCAGTCTCAGATCTATCTCCTGTGATCAGAGGAGTTCCTCAAGGATCCATTCTCGGCCCCCTGCTATTTGTAATTTATACAGCTGACATTACTAACTGCATTAATCATTGCTTGTACCATCTTTATGCTGATGATACGCAATTGTATATCTCTTTCGATCCATTAGACATAGAGGCAGCAGAATATAAGCTTAACACTGACTTGGAGCAAATACATTCATGGTCAAGAAGGAACTGTTTAGTACTAAATCCCGGTAAATCTCAATGTATGGTGTTAGGTTCTAAAACTGTTGTAGCCAAAATAAACATGCTCAATCCCACAGTAAAAATTAATAATAGTTTAATTCAAAAGGTACAAGAAGCTCGAAATTTAGGAGTAGTCTTTGACTCAGCACTGCATTTCGAGACTCACGTCCTTAACGCCGTACGTAACAGCTTCTATCGCCTAAAGCTACTTTATAAAATGAGACCCTATATCAGTGTAAAGCTAAGAGTGCGTTTGTGCGAATCACTTGTGTTGTCTAGACTGAATTATGCTGACACTGTATACGGGCCTCGACTCTTGGGTAGGACAAAAAAAAGCTATTCAGCGCGTTCAGAACGCATGTGCCAGGTTCTGCTTTAATATCCCACCACGCTCACATGTCACTCCTTTCATTAATGAAGCAAATATATTGAAGATGGAAGCACGTAGAAAGTTACACCTTGCCACTCTGCTCTTTGGCGTACTTAAAAACGGTATCCCAGAATACCTGCGTAAAAAATTGATTTGGTTTGGTGATAAGGCAGCACGCATAACACGGAACTCCTACCTCTTTTTGTCCACCCCAAGGCATAAAACAGCAGCTTTCCAGGGAAGTTTTAAATTTGCGGCCACTAAGTGCTGGAACGATCTACCGCCACCACTAAAATCGCCACAAACAATTGGAACTTTTAAAACTAAATTAAAAAACTATTTACTAACCCAACAAAAAGTTATAGCTTGAAATTATTTTGCTATAGTGTATTTATACCAGCAACACCTATCGTTTCAGCACTTATGCCGCATTGTGCCCAATGTGGTTAATTTCATTATGCTTATATTCATTTGTCATTTACAAATTAATTTCATTATGCTTGTATTCATTTGTCATTTATCTCTATTATAGTGTTAGTTAGTTTTTCTTTTTTATATATTTACTTTTTATCATTATATTAGTTCCACATCATCCATTTTATAAATAATGTAATACTTACATGTGCCTACTATATATGTATATATGTTATAGAAATCTGAAGAAAATATATGTTTATAGAAATCTAATAGTTCAAGAACTATTGGATTTCTATAAACATATTAGAGTAGATATTGGATTCATAGTTCGTCCGTGACTCCACCAATTTTAAGGTTTCCACTGAAAACCAGCGCTGCAGCCTGCTGTAGCATGATGCTGAGCTGGAGACCTATATTTGGTCACACAACTTTGTTGCTTTAACTATTTTGATAGTCTCTTATGCTAGATATTGTGATCAAATAAAAACGTTTTCTTTCTTTCTTTCTAGTGTAAAACCACAACGCTTTGTTCACATACCACATAGCATTTTAACATTATTGTCATGCATTTTACATAGTTAAAAACCCTATCGTCTAGCCAAATTTAAAAAAAAGAATAAAAAATCTGATACCGTTACACTGCGACATTTTAAATTTTGCAGAAAAAAGTAACATAAATATTGAAAAACATAAATTTATTAAAAATATGGATATTTTTATACTACTTTAGTTTTGAAAAAAAACGTTTACTTCAGGTAGTTAACTGATATCTGTCTTGAATATTATAATTACCTATATATAAAGGTATTAACACACAAAAAAATTTAAACACACCCATCAAATCTACAAATTATGACAGATTTTTATGTGGCTGCCAAATCATAGAATCCGTCGTCTTTTTTAATTTAATATTGTATTTACCTAATTATAGTATTTTATTTTATAATATGGGCCTTGTTGCCTGAAATAAAATGAATAATAATAATAATTACATAACGGCGCCGTTTTGTTATACACTTACGTAATAAAGATAGTAATAATATTTTTCATGTTCAAAATAATGTTTGCAGCCTAAAAATAATACAAAATAATGTCTATAAGCCTGAAAAATTAAAAAATCGTACTCCTATATTTTTTCTATATGAGCTATAAAATGTTTAAATTTATTTTGATACTTTTAGTTTTCGGTCGGGATTTACAATTGTGAATTTCATATTGTTTTCAAGTGAACGATGAAAAAATAAACAGATAAAGTGAAAATTCACTAAGCTTTAAGAAATTGGTAAATAAGACATCCATAAAACTGGTAATGCCAAATCTCGCTTGAAGCAAGTGCTAACATTTTATGCCTCGTTTTATTTGTAAACTGTTTGACCGATGTCGCCAGTTCCTATAGAAAATGTTCAAAGTACTTTCAGACGCGCCATAACAGCCGAATTTTATTCAATTGTGTCGAAACGTTCGAAGGATGTAGTGAACGTGTATATAACACAAACGTATTATAAGGCTATAAACTCTTCAAAGGGCGGATACACAACTATCTCATAAGCCGGCAACGCTTTGACGGTTCCTCTAGTGCTGCAAATGTTCATGGGCGACGGTAATCACTTAATATCAGGTGACCTGCCTCCTCTTTTTCTCGCTATATATATTTAAAAAAATCACAAAACGGAAGTGGTTGATAAACGAACCAGTTTAAAAATAGGAGGCTGTGGGAACGCAACTTCAGGCATTTATTGTATCGGAACCACACAACCTCTGTCTCTAAACATTATTGGCCCAAGTGGTGTGATTTTTTTGTGGTCCGTATTATTCCATATCCACATATTAGTATAGTATATAGTAATCCAAGTAAATTGTGGCTGCAAAAACACTACTTCAGGCAGCCATCTATTACACAAACTGTTCCGAAACACTGGTGGCCTTTGTGGTGTGTTTTTTGTGTGGTCCATGTTATTAGACTCTAAACTGCGCCCCGGCTGTCAACAACTAAGCCAACACGGGCCCGACAAAGCCTTTCAGCTTATCCACTTTAAGCCCTAACTCAGTTATCCGACATGACTTAAATCTTATGGCTTTACAGAACCACCAGATTAACTTTCACCGGGAACACCTGCCGTAATCTCGGTTTGTTGTTATAATATTAATTAAATACGACGGCGTTAAATAACTTGGACTCTGGACTTTGCACCTTGGACAAAGGTATTTTAATAAAGTACCCTACTGCGTTTAATATTATTTCAACTTCATAAGGTTCGCGTTTGATCATATTATTTTTGGAACTGAAAATAGTGTGCCTTCAAAATCAGGCTACCCTAGTTTGGGGTTCCTGGTCAACTTAAGGCTCTGTCATAGCATGAAATCGGCAAAACGGAAATGGTTAAAGCAGTGTATCTATCAAACGGTGGCATATGCATGCTTGAAAATATTATATGTTGTTTTCAAGGCCTAGCAGCCGTTAATGAATCCTAAAACACAATTAAAAAGAATCCTCGGCAGCAAATGAGGTTTGCATACCGTCTCTGATTTTATCATACTAATATTATTAATGCGAAGGTGTGTTTATTTGTTGGTTTATTGGTTTGCTGGTTTGTCCTTCAATCGCGCCGACATAGAGCAACGGATCGATTAGATTATTGGTATGGGTATAGTTGAGGACCTGGTGAGTGACGCTCCTTTTAATCCCGAGAAATTAAGGATTTCCCGTGGGAGTCAAAAAAGCTTAAACCACGTGGACAAAGTCGCGGGCTTCAGCTAGTTATATTATACTTTATACTAATACTAGCTGATGCCCGCGACTTCGTCCGCGTGTTTTTAGTTTTATGGATTCTCGCGGGAACTCCTTAATTTTCCGAGATAAAAAGTACCGTAACTCTCCAGGTTCTCAAGTATACCCATGCCAAAAATCAATTCGATCCGTTGCTCCGTTGCGGCGTGATTGAAGGACAAACCAACAAACAGACACTTTTTTTCGCGTTTATAAAATTAGTATGCAGTATGATTATTGACTATAAATGCGAAAGTTTGGATAGATGGATGTTTGTTACGGCCGAACGGATCTGGATGAAAGGCACAGAAATAAATTATAGTCTGAAATAACACAGTCACTATTTATCCAAAAAAATAAAAGGAATCAAAAAACCTCAATCCACGCGGATGAAGCTGCGGGCGAAGTCAGCTAGTGGTTATATAAAATTGAAGAAGAAATAACAACACAGGAAGCTTGTCCACGAAACTTTTTCTTCACACGCCCGACCTTCATAAACGGTTAAACGTAAACTATAACTTTCAACATTAATCAACCGCCTAAAGTATTAAAGGATCCCCAACAAACTTTGCAATAACCGGGACCAGCTTAACGTGTAGACCCGCAGGTGGTAGGGGCCCATATAATGATAATATATTATTATATTTACAAGGCAATTTGGGGGCCCGTTTCTCTATTGCTTTAAGCTGTTAATGGCATTTTCATGTATATGTACTAGTTTTACTCGCCATGTCCGTCCGTCTGTCCGCTGCTTAGCTCATAGGTTATATTTGAAAGCTGCAATTTGGAATTGATATACATAACAATCACGTCCACGAAGTGGATAAATGACATTTTGAAAACAATATTAGGGTCCCCAGCACGTCAAGTGCGGATGTGTTTTTTCTTGTTTATCCCATGGTTTGGTGTGTCGTTGGATAAGTTGTTCAAAAATATTGTGGGTTTGTGAATACCATTTTTCGATTCAGGGATCCGTTTGAGAAATATTAACCATTAAAATGCTAATTTTTGTTAGAGTCAACTGTCTCTTATAAACTTTCTAAACTACTAAAAACTATCAAAGCTGAATAGGCTTTACAAGTTAACGAGTAACAGTCGACGACTTCGACTCATAAAATGTCGTATAGTGACGGGTAACAACGGAACCCTACACTGCGCGTGGCCCGACCCGCACTTGGCCGATATTTTTTTAATATTCTACTTCAATACCAGTCAAGATTTTGATTAGAAGTAGCCACGGGAAATAGCTTAGCAATCACATTACTTATTTTAGAAAACAAATTAAAAACTTTTTTATTTATTTATCTTTCGTATTGATGAATTTTCATTCAAAACATAGCGTATAATAACAAATCGTTCAGTTTTAAAACAGATGAAGGGTCGTTTTTCACAAAATCCTTTTTGTTCCTAACCACGAAACTAAGCTGGAAAAATTTGTACGGAAATATTTTACGGCGAAACGTTTTCGACGTACAATACCTGCAATTGGTGCGTACAAAACACAACCAAATATACAAAATCGGTGCATGTGTTTCCTTCTATTTCTATAGAAAAATGTTGCAATATTTTTATTCAACGATCACTGGCATCAATGTATGATACACTTTTGGTGCAGTGGTGGTAAGGTATTCTTATAAGTACAAGTGCGAGAGCCTGGGTTCAACCCCGGCAAGGTAAATTTTGGAATTTATTTTTTCTGGTTTAGTCTGGTGGGCGGCTTCGGCCGGGGCTGGCTGCCACCCTAATGGCATAGACGTGCTACGATGCTGTGTAGAAACCGATTAGGCTTATGGGTTAATTAATACTGCTAACAAGCTAGCCCGCTACCAGCGGCTGCATCATCACTTCTTACCAGGTGAGATCGCAGAACTTAAGCTATAGTAACTAACTATAAATAAAGTTACTAACCCGATGTCCATCAATGTGTAACTCGACTATAAAATAGATAATCAACGAAAAAGTTTATGTTCAAGGTTGTTTACAAAAATGTCTAGACATTTAGGCATGTACCTATCATTAGAAGAAAATAATTGATAAACGACTTCTTTCTAGACAGTATGAACAGACGTTTTGATGTCGTTGTTGATGTGGAAACTATTTATTATAGGGATTCTATTTTCCTAATATAATGGCGATCGCATACTGAGCTATCCGCAAGAGCCGAGAAACTATTCTTACATAGTGTTTAATACAAAAAATACAAACAGCAAGTGGGTCGAATGAATCACGTCAACAGTTCAACAGTTGGGTTAGTATGAGATGAGATTTGGTATCTCGTTAACAACGTTGATATAATTCAAACATAGGTACCTATAAGCGTTAATATCAAATTGACTAAAAAAACTTTACAATTGTGCATTGTTGAGTCAACAACTCCTGTGGGTGTTACGGAAACGTACGTTGAAAATGCTGTAAAAGATTTGTGTGGTATGGTGTTGTGGCAGTGCGTATTGCTTGCTTAGTTGCTTACTTTTCCTGCATGTTTAGAAGCGGATTGGAGGATAGATGGTGCATAACGCATGTTGTATGTTGTAACCCATTAATATTTTGTCTGTTTTAGCGGATTATAGCAAATTAAGGTCCCTGATCCTTGATCCCCGATAAAGCCCATACTTATGTAAAATAATATTTACGTGCGCTTTTTGCGGCTGTTGCGCCTTTCCGTTACTGACTAGCTCTCTTTAAATATGAAAACACCAGAATATTGTTGAGGATTTTAGTAATGTAGGGCTTGGAAATCAATGCAATTACTTCTGTCCCCATATCGCATTATGCCGCTATAGGTACGATCAATATTTGTGTTAAATTTTAAATCAAAGTTTCACTACAAAGGAAAAAATATTACGAATACAATGAATAACCAATTATTCTTCTTTTTACAGAAATAATAAAAACAATGTTATTTATTCAATTATTCTGCTTCTCTATCTTTTTTCCAGCAATAACTTAGCTAGGCTGTTAAATACGTTTCGCGGTGTCGGCATGGACGGTTTGTTCGGTCCGGTTCCTAGTATGTTTACGTTCTAGAGTCTTAGATACTTACTATGTCTATAATAGAGATGACTTCAACTAAATCAAATAAGCAACTCTATATCAAACTTAAAAACGCGCTTCTAATATGGAAGCTTGTATGAAATACATAGTTGTGACGTTATCAAAATTCAATACATTTTTTCTTTAAACAGTAGTTTGAAATAATTATTAAACTTAAAATGAATAAAAGTTGTGCAGTTTAGGTCGCAAGACCCTCTTTTTAATAATCTGTAAGAAATTATTTTATTTTGACGCAGGCATCATCTTTAATCGAGTCGGTTGATTCAACCCATTGGTTGTTCGCTTAAAATTAACACACCTAAGAACTTTAACGTCTGTCAATTTACTACAAATATTGCTTTATTGTAAAAATCTTAGTAAAATGGTAATCAACGCCTTCTTTGATTAAGTTCGCGCCATATTCAAAAGTTACGTGTCCGTAAAAATGTGTTGATGCAACCCAATAGTAGATTAAGGTTGGCCTTAATCTACTATTTTTCAGCCAGTTGAAAACGGATACACAATCAATCAATCTAGCCATTAACGTTGAGTTAATCTTCTAAATATCGACAAACAATATCGTCAGCAAAATAAGTTCGCCGTTCAAAACATTGTCCTGGAAAAACATTATTTTCGCCGTCAAAAACTCCGTACCAATTTTTCAGCTTAGCCGCGTAGTAAACAAAGGGATATCGTGAAAAACGACCTTTCATCTGTTTAAAACCGAACCATTTTTATTATTATTGCGCTGTATTTTATAGAAATGCCTGCTTTGGACATAGTTAAGTGGGTAAAGGGTCATAATTTAAAAATTACTTTTTTTAAATCAATAAAAAAACAACATTGACGTCGACAAAGTCGCAAAAATATTTTTGTTGTAGTAGTTATGATTTCGTGAGTTTTTTAAGGCCTTGTATGTTATTTTATATTATCATGTATTAAATATTTATTACTATATGATGCCTGTGACTTCGTCAGCGTTGATTAAGTTTTTTGATTCCCGCGGGAAATCTTTACCTCGGATAAAATATTAGCCTTTGTCCTTCCCCGGGATACAACGTATCCCTTTACCAAATTTTATTAACATCGGTTGAACGGTCTGGCTGTGAAATAGTAGCAGACACATTAAATGTGAAAGTGTACCTTCTGTCTTATAAATTTTATAATATTAGTATGGATTTAGGTAAAATAAGTACTCGAGAAAACTGCCATGGACGGAAGCTAATAATTATTATTATGAGTGAAAATCTTTAAAACATAAGAAAAAGATTTTATTTTCTCATCGTCTCTTGTATAACAAAATATTTAATACAGGATGATGTTCGCAACTTCTTCCGTGTGGATTAAGTTATTTTTAAATCCCGCGGAAAAAAGTAGCCTATGTCCTTTCCCGGGATACCCACCTTTCTACCTTTCAAAATCGGTTGAAAAGATGGGCCGTTAAATCGTAGCAGATAGTCAGACAGATGTTAATATGGATGGAGTATAGATTAAATGAAATTGTTTTAAAAACAAAAAATAATATTATTATTTATCGGACAAAATATTATGTATGTTCCAAGGGCTTCTAAAAAATATAATCGGCTCATTTCACTTAAAACGAAAACGTAAATTATTTCATAAAATAGTTTCACAAGTAGATCGTGCGTGTTGCAAGATTGCGAACACGCACTTTATTTCAAGAGTAAGTCTGTAATTCTTTTATTCAATTATACACCGTCTCGTATAATATGTATAGATGTGATTATTGCGTAATGTTATTGATTGAAAAAGTCTCGGCGGGTTTACTGTATCCCTCGAAGGACACATTTAAATTATGACTAATGAGTATTGATCCAGTTAAAATTTAATTTCGAACTCTTAAATTGAGAACTATTATATTTATAAAGTAATATAAATAAGTTTCAGAAAAACTAATGCTCAATAGCAGGTCAGTAGTTACCTACTTGCTAAATAAAATATGAATTTACTTTACTTCCTGTACGAAAACAAGTAACACTATAATATGATGACTGAGGACTCTATCCATGCAAGAGTCTGATAAAAAAAAGTTTGCCAGAATCTCTACAGTTACTCAAAGAGCAAAGAGATAATAAATTTAAGTGAGCTAATTGAAAAAAGTTATTGAAAAGATTCAAATCTTGCAGGTTCTGCAATTTTTATATATATTTTTTTTAAATTTTAATTGAAGTGTTTATGAGTATAATCACTTTTACAACAATTCAAGTTTCTGTAAAATGATTTTATCGTCAAAAACTGTGAAATGAATAAATTGAAAACCAAAATATTAGTTCCCACAAAAATTCACTCACTTTGTGGCTTTCATCCTATCAATCTATATACATTTTACAAAAAATGTGCTATAATTTTTTTACATAATATTTGTCTGTCTACTACGCTTTCAGGGCCCATCTGTTCAAATGATTTTAACGTACTTTGGTCTGTTGATTGATGATAGACATAGATTGCATCCTGGGAAAAGACAAAGGATACATTTTATCCCGGAAAGTTAAAAAGTTCCTATATAACTTGTCAAAACCTAAATCCACAAATCCACAAGGTCGAAGTCACGGGCATTATTTGATTAAAATAAAATTTCAATTTATTATACTCCAAACTTCCAAATTTTTACATAATAGTAACTGTGTATGAATCCTAACTAGTATGACTGTGACTAGGATAACAAATATATAAAAAAATGAATTAATTATGAAAGATATAAATTGATCAGACCTCTCGCTTGGGTACAGAGTTTTTTAATGCTATCACTTAAGGCCTTGCATAAATAACTATTACTTAAGGGAATGAAGCCACGAGCAAAAGCTGTTATAAAATAAAAGTAAACGAGCAGTTCGCTGGCTGCCGGCCTTGGCACCAGCATAATGGAAATGAAAAAGAAAACTCTTAATTCACCTTATGCTAATGAAAACTCCCGCCTTTCTTTGTAAATGATTTTCGGTAGTGCAAAATACAAAAGTATTAAAAGCGCAGAAGACAATAGCGCACTACAGTTGTTAATCCAGCCAAGTATTAAGGTCTGGCCCCACTACAGAGGCGCGGCGCGACGCGGCACGTAGCGGCAAGTATTATTTGTACAATTATAATATATCGCATCTCCGTGCCGCGTCGCTTATGTGGGCTCCAGGGACTGAAACTGAAAGGTTACAGAATTATAAGTGTTTCAGGTTGAATTGTTATCTGATCAAATCTGTAATCGTTTTCAATGTGATTTTAAATGTGTTAACCCAAAACACTTATATTTCTGTAAAATAAATGAATCTGAAACAGACATGAAAATGTTTAACACTGTTTTTAAGTGTAACCGGAATAACGACATTGCCAAATTTACTATTGTATTCAAGCACCGATAGTTGAAATTGCGGTGCGTTGCGTTTGATTTTAAGAAAAACATGATCAGTGTTGTGTCGGTGTGTGTAAAGTCCAATGAAGTGAGAAGACCGGTTGTCACGGCGTGCAATTTGAAAGCGCAAGTACCTATTAGGGTTACAGATAAAAATACTTATTAACAGAAATAAATGGTAACAGATTGATTGGGTTACAGTATCGTTTCTGTTTCTGTTATAAGTGTCTCTGTCAGTTTAAAAAAACAGTGTTTAAAACACTTATGTCGGTTACTGTTTCTATCCTTAGTGGGTTAACCTCCATACTTACTCATACAAAGATTATATTTGATGCTTCGTGACGCGCCGCGCCGTACATCTGTAGTGGGGCTAGGTCTTTACTCTATGGATGTCTCGCAGCTCTCTCTCATTTAAGGCTATTTTTGCTTGCGTAGTTTTATAGAATTAAGCATAAAAAATACATACATTGCTATAATATGGGTCTTTATTTATTGTAATTTAGAAACGGCTTCGTCAACTATTAGGGCCAAATTTTTGATAGTATGGTATTTACGTCCATTTAATATTTATAGAAGAAAATACAGCATAATTGGTCGGAGTGCCATTAGTGGATATAAAAGCCTTACCTATTCCGACTAAACAAACAAACATTCAACAAAAATAGAGAGGTAATAAAATAAAGAGGAGCGCGTGTTACGGATACACAAATACATTATTCAACACGGACACGTACCTACACGTAGGTATTTGTTATAATTACATATCCGTTTCAAAGTACATTACCAATTAGCATGTGAAAACATTTCACTGGTTTATTTTGAAACATAATCATTCACATTTAGATACATACTTTTAGAACTACTTTAAGGCATGATAAAATGCGAGGATATGGGCTGGAAAGATTGTAGGTACGTGACGAAAAAGTGACAAAATCTGTCCCTCTTCCTCTATTTTAGATGAAGAGTACCTGTATGTAATTATTTTAGTTAATGTTAGAGGCAATAGTAGCTGGATAGATAATCGAATACAAAGTTCCCTTTAAGGACTTTAATTTCTACCTTGAAAATCGCGTGACGCGTCGTGGCGTGACGCGTGATGACCTAATCACGTGTTAGAGCAAACCACACTACGGACAGGACAAGACAAGACGACCGCGTCATATGTTTAACACGTGTCATCTTGTCGCGGTAGTCCGTTGTTTTAATCCTTACATGGAAAAATATGAGAGTCCACCACTTTATTAGCTCAAGAAGTGTCCTACTGGTGAATGAGGTCACGTCCCTCAGCAATGATATATAATAATATGACGCAGGCAGAGAATGTACTAAAATATGTTGCTAAGATGTCAAATCGATTAATATTTATCGAAAAATATCATATTGTGTTATGAATTTCCATGACCTCATTCCTAAATCTGTATTAATTTAAAATACAGTCGTCTCTAATATAGCATTGAAGGGATTAAAATATTTTGGCATCACAAAGACAAAGTTTGCAGCATTTTGTGATAAAAAGCGACCGACTAGAGTCAACAGTTTTTCGTCGTTTGTACCAGATGACATTCTTGCCTGTAAACCTTATGTGTTATGTTTTTCAGCCTATCCTTAAAAATAACTGACAAACTTGGTATAACTTGGAATGCAAGTCAAAACCCTAATATAGTAGAATTCAAATTCAAATTAAATTTAGGTAGGTACACTACACTTATTGACGTCCAGTTATTTGTAAAATATTATGGCGATAATCAGTAACGGTATCTTAAAACTAAAGCTACAAAGGTTCCAAACGCGCCCTAGTCTGAGAAGATCCCACAATAAACTCCGCCGGGTTTTTTTTTCATTATCACATTTTACAAATCAACTTAACTAAGAAAACAAAACAAATGTAACACTTTCGTCTGTGACACCACCCAGAAAGGGTGTACAGCTCAGCGTTTGCCATGCGTTATATCCGCATAAATGCATACAAAGCAAGGCTCTGATTTTCAGCTATGACCCCGGCAATAACAAAACACTTTAATACTTTCCTCAATTTTACTACCGCTTTATTTATGGTATTACTGTACATAAAATTTTCTATTACTATGTAATATATTACCCTGAACATGCACGGCTATTATGCATGCAATTAAATTTACCCGCAATAACTGCGATGGCATGTGAAATTATAGGAAAAAAAGATTATTATAACTATCACTTTGACACATTGGTTGTGATGCAATCTTATGTGATTGTAATCTATAAACTGATAATGTGATTAAAAAAACTAAACCATTATTTTTTTAACAGTTAAAATATAATTATAACGTAAAAAACGCAAACTGTGAAATGCAAACTATTTGCAGGCAAATAGGCCCAGCACAATCAGTGTGACACGGGTACCTTTCTCACGGTTTCTACAATAATTATTATGAATCTTATTTTTATTCGCGCTCGTTATGGATCGAGCTTAGTTTTATGTGCTTAATTTGTACGTAATATTATTTGAATGGTAAGGTAAGCTTATTAATACTAAGTATAATACATTTATTTTATTTATATATTTAAATATTTTATTTAGCCAAGTGTTATATTATGCGTTTGACCTCTATTTCTTTACTTATAAAATAACAATATATAAAGCAAAATATTACAAAATTATATGAAAAACAAGTTACTTACTGTAAAAATTATTCTCTAAAGTGGATTTTAAATTAAATAGAAATAAGCAACAATAAGTAAGAACATTAAATGTGAGATAAAAATCCAAAAGCAAAAAGTTCCTGAAAATTCCTTAAATTTACACCGTATTTTGCTTGTACGCTTTACGCGAAACGAGAACTGAGAAAAAATGCGGAACTTTTACCCGTTACTGGTGTTTGATATTATTTTCCTAAAAAACTTGTGAAACATTAGCTGTGTCATAACTATCAAGAACCTCCGACGTCAAATAGTTTTTATCTTGGAAAAGTAATGTACGTGATACTAAGATACTTTTATTTTGTAGAATTATTGTAAGCACGGTTCGTAGCCCAAGCACAAACTGCGACCAGTTATCTCGCGAGTTTCACATCGAAAGCGTTGTAAAAGATGCGAGAAAGTGTTATCGCACTGATGTTTCTTGGGCTGCAGGAGTAAGTTATACCTACTTGGATCGTAGAAGAGAGATACGTAAGGAACAGTGGGTATATTATAACAGCATTCCTAGATAGGCGTTCACTCTGTATCAAAGGGTCCTTTATATTTCTTTGACTGTCGATTTTTACAAAACGTCCTTAAATGTTTGATTTTCAATGGAGATTTGAAATTTCTATCTGAATAAGGACTTTTTAGTCCAGCTTAAAAATACCTATTTTGAGTTGTTTATTAACAAGTGACAAGATTTTGCCCTTGGTATCACTCGCTTGTATTTCAAAGAAATTAAAAGTTCTCTATAATTCTATAATAAAGTGTACAATAAAGTCTATCTGCTTAGCTATTATGGACCACCACGCTGGTTCCATTGACTTTGGCGAAATTTGGTAGAGACTTATGTTACATCCCGGGGAAAACACAGGCTACTTTTTATTCCAAAAAATTAAGGAGTTCCCGCTGGAATTAAAAAAAACTTAATCCACGCAGACGAAGTCACGAGTATCATCTATTTTAACGCATAATTTCATTTGACTATGAATCAGTATCAAATTTTAATGTATTTTTTAATCTTACTAATATTACTACTAACTTATTACTACTACTACTTAATATTACTACTTACTAAATGCAAAAGTTTGGATGGATGTATGAATGTTTCTTACTCAATCACGCCTCAACGGCTGAACGGATCTGGCTGAAATTTGGCACAGAGATAGATTTTAGTCTGGAATAGCACATAGGCTACTTTCTATCCCGGAAATTTAAAGAGTTCCCGCGGGAACAAAAAAACCTTAAACCACGCAGATGAGGTCGTGGGCATTGGCTAGTAATGAAATATAATTTTTATTACGAACTTTTCATTCCTGAAATACAAATAGTTCCCACGAAAATTTCATGAAATTTGAATTCGCACGGACTAAGTCATGGACCATCTAGTATAAAATAAATAATTCATGTAAAAACTACATAGTTTATATGTAGTTACTAGATGATGACCGCGACTTTGTCCGCGTTAATTGAGTTTATTTTATTCTGGCAGGAACTGTTTCTAACCCAAATTTCATAAAAATCGGTCGAAAACACAAAGGTTGGGTCGTTAAAGCGTAGAAGACGGTCAGAGAGACAGACACACTTTTTCATTTATAATATTAGTGTGGATTCATTAATTAGATCTAATGTGTAGACACATCCCTGGCGCAGTCTCAACGTGGGAGGTCCCGGGTTCGATTCCCGGCAGGGTCAATTTGGGAATTTATAATTTCAAAATTTTCTCTGGTCTGGTCTGGTGGGAGGCTTTGGCCGTGGCTAGTTACCACCCTAACGGTAAAGATCGACCGCCAAGCGATTTTGCATTCCGGTAAGATGCCGTGTAGAAACCGACTAGGGGTATGGGTTTCATATAACTGCCATACTTACTCCTTACAGGTTAGCCCGCTACCATCTTAGACTGCATCGTCACTTACTATCAGGTGAGATCGCAGTCAGGGGCTAACTTGTAGAGGAATAAAAAAAAGACGTACTAAAATGACTTTTTAAATTTGTGTAACGCAATTATTCAAGTTCAGATGAAATCATTAACGTTCAATCGCCAGTTTTCAATCAATGTAAAAATGTTGTTAATTGAAATATTTTTCCCGCCCACTAAATTGACGTGTCCGTGAACTTAGCAGAGCAAGTGCTAGCAGATCAAAAATAAAAGAGAGTTCTGTTCGCATGCAGATGAGTTCTATAGTTCCTGATAGATTTTAGAGATAGTTCTGGCGAGTTAACCTAAAAAACGCCGGTTGAAAAAATGACCTGCTAACTTCCGGTAGCAGATCATTTTCTACAAAATCAAAAATTAAGGTGAGTTCTGTGTTCCTGCGGCTGAGTTCTATAGTTCCTCATACTTTTCAGCAATAGTTCTAGCTCTTTAATCCAGAAAAAAGTCAATTGAAAATAATGATCTGCTACGGGAAGTTAGCAGAGCATCTGACAGACCATAGAATAAACATTCACAGAAAATAGAACTGTCGCTTCAGTGACTAGAACTCTGCGGTTTCTGATAGAAGGATAACAGATCTTTAATATCCAGGACGAAACTTGCCTGGAACTCTCATAATACTTCTAGCAGAGCATAGAAGAAGAAAACGATATTTCTTCGAAACGAGATAAACACTACGTTTTAAAAAATTCACTGAAACTAGAACTCTCGCCTTAGAGGCTAAAACTCCGCGCTTTCTGATAGAAGAATAACAGATCTATAATATCTTTAACAAATCTTGCCTGGAACTCTCATAAAACTTCTAGCAGAGCATAGGAGAAGAGTGCAAAACATCATCGAAACGAGATAAACACTACGTTTTAAAAAATTCCTTGAAACTAGAACTCTCGCCTGAGAGGCTAGAACTCCGCGTTTTCTGATAGACAAAATAACAGGTCTATAATATCTATAGCAAATCTAGTCTGGTACTCACATAAAACTTCTAGCAGAGCATAGGAGAAGAGTGCAAAATATCATCGAAACGAGATAATCACTACATTTTAAAAAAATCACTGAAAATAGAACTCTCGTCTAAGAGGCTAGAACTCCGCATTTTCTGATAGAAAAATAACAGGTCTATAATATCTGTAACAAATCTCGCCTGGAACTCTCATAAAACTTCTAGCAGAGCATAGGAGAAGAGTGCAAAATATCATCGAAACGAGATAAACACTACGTTTTTAAAATTCACTGAAACTAGAACTCTCGCCTGAGAGGCTAGAACTCCGCGTTTTCTGATAGTTGAATAAAAGATCTATAATATCTATAGCAAATCTAGTCAGGAACTCTCATAAAACTTCTAGCAGAGCATAGGAGAAGAGTGCAAAATATCATCGAAAC
The DNA here is from genome assembly GCA_964035005.1 of Erebia palarica. Lineage (NCBI taxonomy): Eukaryota > Metazoa > Arthropoda > Insecta > Lepidoptera > Nymphalidae > Erebia > Erebia palarica. Next base: position 21,050,733 of record OZ035989.1, read on the forward strand.
GAGATAATCACTACGTTTTAAAAAATTCACTGAAACTAGAACTCTCGCCTGAGAGGCTAGAACTCCGCGCTTCCTGATAGAAGAATAACAGATCTATAATATCTTTAACAAATCTTGCCTGGAACTCTCATAAAACTTCTAGCAGAGCATAGGAGAAGAGTGCAAAACATCATCGAAACGAGATAAACACTACGTTTTTAAAAATTCACTGAAAATAGAACTCTCGTCTAAGAGGCTAGAACTCCGCGTTTTCTGATAGAAAAATAACAGGTCTATTATATCTGTAACAAATCTCGCCTGGAACTCTCATAAAACTTCTAGCAGAGCATAGGAGAAGAGTGCAAAATATCATCGAAACGAGATAAACACTACGTATTAAAAAATTCACTGAAACTAGAACTCTCGCCTAAGAGGTTAGAAATCCGCGCTTTCTGATAGGTGAATAAAAGATCTATAATATCTATAACAAATCTTGCCTGGAACTTACATAAAACTTCTAGCAGAGCATAGGAGAAGAGTGCAAAATATCATCGAAACGAGATAAACACTACGTTTTAAAAAATTCACTGAAACTAGAACTCTCGCCTGAGAGGCTAGAACTCCGCGCTTTCTGATAGAAGAATAACAGATCTATAATATCTATAGCAAATCTAGTCTGGAACTCACATAAAACTTCTAGCAGAGCATAGGAGAAGAGTGCAAAATATCATCGAAACGAGATAATCACTACGTTTTAAAAAATTCACTGAAAATAGAACTCTCGTCTAAGAGGCTAGAACTCCGCGTTTTCTGATAGAAAAATAACAGGTCTATAATATCTGTAACAAATCTCGCCTAAAACTCTCATAACACTTCTAGCAGAGCATAGGAGAAGAGTGCAAAATATCATCGAAACGAGATAAACACTACGTTTTTAAAATTCACTGAAACTAGAACTCTCGCCTGAGAGGCTAGAACTCCGCGTTTTCTGATAGTTGAATAACAGATCTATAATATCTATAGCAAATCTAGTCTGGAACTCTCATAAAACTTCTAGCAGAGCATAGGAGAAGAGTGCAAAATATCATCGAAACGAGATAATCACTACGTTTTAAAAAATTCACTGAAACTAGAACTCTCCCCTGAGAGGCTAGAACTCCGCGCTTTCTGATAGAAAAATAACAGGTCTATTACATCCATAACAAATCTTGCCTGGAACTCACATAAAACTTCTAGCAGAGCATAGGAGAAGAGTGCAAAACATCATCGAAACGAGATAAACACTACGTATTAAAAAATTCACTGAAACTAGAACTCTCGCCAAAGTGGCTAGAACTCCGCGCTTTCTGATAGGTGAATAAAAGATCTATAATATCTATAACAAATCTTGCCTGGAACTCACATAAAACTTCTAGCAGAGCATAGGAGAAGAGTGCAAAATATCATCGAAACGAGATAATCACTACGTTTTAAAAAATTCACTGAAAATAGAAATCTCGTCTAAGAGGCTAGAACTCCACGTTTTCTGATAGAAAAATAACAGGTCTATAATATCTGTAACAAATCTCGCCTGGAACTCTCATAAAACTTCTAGCAGAGCATAGGAGAAGAGTGCAAAATATCATCGAAACGAGATAAACACTACGTTTTTAAAATTCACTGAAACTAGAACTCTCGCCTGAGAGGCTAGAACTCCACGTTTTCTGATAGGTGAATAAAAGATCTATAATATCTATAACAAATCTTGCCTGGAACTCACATAAAACTTCTAGCAGAGCATAGGAGAAAAGTGCAAAATATCATCGAAACGAGATAAACACTACGTTTTAAAAAATTCACTGAAACTAGAACTCTCGCCTGAGAGGCTAGAACTCCGCGCTTTCTGATAGAAGAATAACAGATCTATTACATCCATAACAAATCTTGCCTGGAACTCTCATAAAACTTCTAGCAGAACATAGGAGAAGAGTGCAAAATATCATCGAAACGAGATAAACACTACGTTTTTAAAAATTCACTGAAAATAGAACTCTCGTCTAAGAGGCTAGAACTCCGCGTTTTCTGATAGAAAAATAACAGGTCTATAATATCTGTAACAAATCTCGCCTGGAACTCTCATAAAACTTCTAGGAGAGCATAGGAGAAGAGTGCAAAATATCATCGAAACGAGATAAACACTACGTTTTTAAAATTCACTGAAACTAGAACTCTCGCCTGAGAGGCTAGAACTCCGCGTTTTCTGATAGGTGAATACGTAGTGTTTATCTCGTTTCGATGATGTTTTGCACTCTTCTCCTATGCTCTGCTAGAACTTTTATGTGAGTTCCAGGCAAGATTTGTTATGGATGTAATAGATCTGTTATTCTTCTATCAGAAAGCGCGGAGTTCTAGCCTCTCAGGCGAGAGTTCTAGTTTCAGTGAATTTTTTAAAACGTAGTGATTAGTTCGTTTCGATGATATTTTGCACTCTTCTCCTATGCTCTGCTAGAAGTTTTATGAGAGTTCCAGGCAAGATTTGTTATGGATGTAATAGACCTGTTATTCTTCTATCAGAAAGCGCGGAGTTCTTGCCTCTCAGGCGAGAGTTCTAGTTTCAGTGAATTTTTTAATACGTAGTGTTTATCTCGTTTCGATGATGTTTTGCACTCTTCTCCTATGCTCTGCTAGAAGTTTTATGAGAGTTCCAGGCAAGATTTGTTATAGATATTATAGATCTGTTATTTACCTATTAGAAAGCGTGGAGTTCTTGCCTCTCAGGCGAGAGTTCTAGTTTCAGTGAATTTTTTAAAACGTATTGATTATCTCATTTCGGTGGTATTTTGCACTCTTCTCCTATGCTCTGCTAGAAGATTTATGTGAGTTCCAGGCAAGATTTGCTATAGATATTATAGATCTGTTATTCTACTATCAGAAAACGCGAAGTTCTAGCCTCTTAGGCGAGAGTTCTAGTTTCAGTGAATTTTTTAATACGTAGTGTTTATCTCGTTTCGATGATGTTTTGCACTCTTCTCCTGTGCTCTGCTAGAAGTTTTATGTGAGTTCCAGGCAAGATTTGTTATAGATATTATAGATCTGTTATTCACCTATCAGAAAGCGCGGAGTTCTAGCCTCTCCGGCGAGAGTTCCAGTATCAGTGAATTTTAAAATCGTAGTGATTATCTCGTTTCAATGATGTTTTGCACTCTTCTCCTATGCTCTGCTAGAAGTTTTATGGGAGTTCCAGGCAAGATTTGTTATAGATATTATAGATCTGTTATTCACCTATCAGAAAGCGCGGAGTTCTAGCCTCTTAGGCGAGAGTTCTAGTTTCAGTGAATTTTTTAAAACGTAGTGATTATCTCGTTTCGATGATATTTTGCACTCTTCTCCTATGCTCTGCTAGAAGTTTTATGAGAGTTCCAGGCAAGATTTGTTATGGATGTAATAGATCTGTTATTCACCTATCAGAAAGCGCGGAGTTCTAGCCTCTCAGGCGAGAGTACCAGTATCAGTGAATTTTTTAATACGTAGTGTTTATCTCGTTTCGATGATGTTTTGCACTCTTCTCCTATGCTCTGCTAGAAGTTTTATGTGAGTTCCAGGCAAGATTTTTTATAGGTATTATAGATCTGTTATTCTTCTATCAGAAAACGCGGAGTTCTAGCCTCTCAGGCGAGAGTTCTAGTTTCAGTGAATTTTTTAAAACGTAGTGTTTATCTCGTTTCGATGATGTTTTGCACTCTTCTCCTATGCTCTGCTAGAAGTTTTATGTGAGTTCCAGGCAAGATTCGTTATGGATGTAATAGATCTGTTATTCTTCTATCAGAAAGCGCGGAGTTCTAGCCTCTCAGGGGAGAGTTCTAGTTTCAGTGAATTTTTTAAAACGTATTGATTATCTCATTTCGGTGGTATTTTGCACTCTTCTCCTATGCTCTGCTAGAAGTTTTATGTAAGTTCCAGGCATGATTTGTTATAGATATTATAGATTTGTTATTCACCTATCAGAAAGCGCGGAGTTCTAGCCTCTTAGGCGAGAGTTCTAGTTTCAGTGAATTTTTTAAAACGTAGTGATTATCTCGTTTCGATGATATTTTGCACTCTCCTCCTATGCTCTGCTAGAAGTTTTATGAGAGTTCCAGACAAGATTTGCTATAGATATTATAGATCTGTTATTCACCTATCAGAAAGCGCGGAGTTCTAGCCTCTTAGGCGAGAGTTCTAGTTTCAGTGAATTTTTTAAAACGTAGTGATTATCTCGTTTCGATGATATTTTGCACTCTTCTCCTATGCTCTGCTAGAAGTTTTATGAGAGTTCCAGGCAAGATTTGTTATGGATGTAATAGATCTGTTATTCACCTATCAGAAAGCGTGGAGTTCTAGCCTCTCAGGCGAGAGTTCTAGTTTCAGTGAATTTTTAAAAACGTATTGATTATCTCATTTCGGTGGTATTTTGCACTCTTCTCCTATGCTCTGCTAGAAGTTTTATGTGAGTTCCAGGCAAGATTTGTTATAGATATTATAGATCTATTATTCACCTATCAGAAAGCGCGGAGTTCTAGCCTCTCAGGCGAGAGTTCCAGTATCAATGAATTTTAAAAACGTAGTGATTATCTCGTTTCAATGATGTTTTGCACTCTTCTCCTATGCTCTGCTAGAAGTTTTATGTGAGTTCCACGCAAGATTTGTCATAGATATTATAGATCTATTATTCACCTATCAGAAAGCGCGGAGTTCTAGCCTCTCAGGCGAGAGTTCCAGTATCAATGAACTTTAAAAACGTAGTGATTATCTCGTTTCAATGATGTTTTGCACTCTTCTCCTATGCTCTGCTAGAAGTTTTATGTGAGTTCCACGCAAGATTTGTTATAGATATTATAGATCTGTTATTCACCTATCAGAAAGCGCGGAGTTCTAGCCTCTTAGGCGAGAGTTCTAGTTTCAGTGAATTTTTTAATACGTAGTGTTTATCTCGTTTCGATGATGTTTTGCACTCTTCTCCTATGCTCTGCTAGAACTTTTATGTGAGTTCCAGGCATGACTTGTTATAGATATTATAGACCTGTTATTCACCTATCAGAAAGCGTGGAGTTCTAGCCTCTCAGGCGAGAGTTCCAGTTTCAGTGAATTTTTTAAAACGTATTGATTATCTCATTTCGGTGGTATTTTGCACTCTTCTCCTATGCTCTGCTAGAAGTTTTATGTGAGTTCCAGGCAAGATTTGTTATAGATATTATAGATCTATTATTCACCTATCAGAAAGCGCGGAGTTCTAGCCTCTCAGACGAGAGTTCCAGTATCAATGAATTTTAAAAACGTAGTGATTATCTCGTTTCAATGATGTTTTGCACTCTTCTCCTATGCTCTGCTAGAAGTTTTATGTGAGTTCCACGCAAGATTTGTCATAGATATTATAGATCTGTTATTCACCTATCAGAAAGCGCGGAGTTCTAGCCTCTTAGGCGAGAGTTCTAGTTTCAGTGAATTTTTTAATACGTAGTGTTTATCTCGTTTCGATGATATTTTGCACTCTTCTCCTATGCTCTGCTAGAAGTTTTATGTGAGTTTTAGACAAGATTTGTTATAGATATTATAGATCTATTATTCACCTATCAGAAAGCGCGGAGTTCTAGCCTCTCAGGCGAGAGTTCTAGTTACAGTGAATTTTTTAAAACGTATTGGTTATCTCATTTCGGTGGTATTTTGCACTCTTCTCCTATGCTCTGCTAGAAGTTTTATGAGAGTTCCAGGCAAGATTTATTATGGATGTAATAGATCTGTTATTCTTCTATCAAAAAACGTGGAGTTCTAGCCTCTCAAGCGAGAGTTCCAGTATCAATGAATTTTTTAATACGTAATGTTTATCTCGTTTCGATGATATTTTGCACTCTTCTCCTATGCTCTGCTAGAAGTTTTATGAGAGTTCTAGGCAAGATTTGTTATGGATGTAATAGATCTGTTATTCACCGATCAGAAAACGTAGAGTTCTAGCCTTTCAGGCGAGAGTTCTAGTTTCAGTGAATTTTTTAAAACGTATTGATTATCTCATTTCGGTGGTATTTTGCACTCTTCTCCTATGCTCTGCTAGAAGTTTTATGTGAGTTCCAGGCAAGATTTGTTATAGATATTATAGATCTGTTATTCTACTATCAGAAAACGCGGAGTTCTAGCCTCTTAGGCGAGAGTTCTAGTTTCAGTGAATTTTTTAATACGTAGTGATTATCTCGTTTCAATAATGTTTTGCACTCTTCTCCTATGCTCTGCTAGAAGTTTTATGTGAGTTCCACGCAAGATTTGTCATAGATATTATAGATCTGTTATTCACCTATCAGAAAGCGCGGAGTTCTAGCCTCTTAGGCGAGAGTTCTAGTTTCAGTGAATTTTGTAAAACGTAGTGATTATCTCGTTTCGATGATATTTTGCACTCTTCTCCTATGCTCTGCTAGAAGTTTTATGAGAGTTCCAGACAAGATTTGCTATAGATATTATAGATCTGTTATTCACCTATCAGAAAGCGCGGAGTTCTAGCCTCTTAGGCGAGAGTTCTAGTTTCAGTGAATTTTTTAAAACGTATTGATTGTCTCATTTCGGTGGTATTTTGCACTCATCTCCTATGCTCTGCTAGAACTTTTATGTGAGTTCCAGGCAAGATTTGCTATGGATGTAATAGATCTGTTATTTACCTATTAGAAAGCTTGGAGTTCTTGCCTCTCAGGCGAGAGTTCTAGTTTCAGTGAATTTTTTAAAACGTATTGATTATCTCATTTCGGTGGTATTTTGCACTATTCTCCTATGCTCTGCTAGAAGATTTATGTGAGTTCCAGGCAAGATTTGCTATAGATATTATAGATCTGTTATTCCACTATCAGAAAACGCGGAGTTCTAGCCTCTTAGGCGAGAGTTCTAGTTTCAGTGAATTTTTTAATACGTAGTGATTATCTCGTTTCAATGATGTTTTGCACTCTTCTCCTATGCTCTGCTAGAAGTTTTATGTGAGTTCCACGCAAGATTTGTCATAGATATTATAGATCTGTTATTCACCTATCAGAAAGCGCGGAGTTCTAGCCTCTTAGGCGAGAGTTCTAGTTTCAGTGAATTTTTTAAAACGTAGTGATTATCTCGTTTCGATGATATTTTGCACTCTTCTCCTATGCTCTGCTAGAAGTTTTATGAGAGTTCCAGACAAGATTTGCTATAGATATTATAGATCTGTTATTCACCTATCAGAAAGCGCGGAGTTCTAGCCTCTTAGGCGAGAGTTCTAGTTTCAGTGAATTTTTTAAAACGTATTGATTGTCTCATTTCGGTGGTATTTTGCACTCATCTCCTATGCTCTGCTAGAACTTTTATGTGAGTTCCAGGCAAGATTTGCTATGGATGTAATAGATCTGTTATTTACCTATTAGAAAGCGTGGAGTTCTTGCCTCTCAGGCGAGAGTTCTAGTTTCAGTGAATTTTTTAAAACGTATTGATTATCTCATTTCGGTGGTATTTTGCACTCTTCTCCTATGCTCTGCTAGAAGATTTATGTGAGTTCCAGGCAAGATTTGCTATAGATATTATAGATCTGTTATTCACCTATCAGAAAGCGTGGAGTTCTAGCCTCTTAGGCGAGAGTTCTAGTTTCAGTGAATTTTTTAATACGTAGTGATTATCTCGTTTCAATGATGTTTTGCACTCTTCTCCTATGCTCTGCTAGAAGTTTTATGTGAGTTCCACGCAAGATTTGTCATAGATATTATAGATCTGTTATTCACCTATCAGAAAGCGCGGAGTTCTAGCCTCTTAGGCGAGAGTTCTAGTTTCAGTGAATTTTTTAAAACGTAGTGATTATCTCGTTTCGATGATATTTTGCACTCTTCTCCTATGCTCTGCTAGAAGTTTTATGAGAGTTCCAGACAAGATTTGCTATAGATATTATAGATCTGTTATTCACCTATCAGAAAGCGCGGAGTTCTTGCCTCTTAGGCGAGAGTTCTAGTTTCAGCGAATTTTTTAAAACGTAGTATTTATCTCGTTTCGATGATGTTTTGCACTCTTCTCCTATGCTCTGCTAGAAGTTTTATGTGAGTTCCAGGCAAGATTTGTTATAGATATTATAGATCTATTATTCACCTATCAGAAAGCGCGGAGTTCTAGCCTCTCAGGCGAGAGTTCCAGTATCAATGAATTTTAAAAACGTAGTGATTATCTCGTTTCAATGATGTTTTGCACTCTTCTCCTATGCTCTGCTAGAAGTTTTATGTGAGTTCCACGCAAGATTTGTCATAGATATTATAGATCTGTTATTCACCTATCAAAAAGCGTGGAGTTCTAGCCTCTCAGGCGAGAGTTCTAGTTTCAGTGAATTTTTTAAAACGTATTGATTATCTCATTTTGGTGGTATTTTGCACTCTTCTCCTATGCTCTGCTAGAAGTTTTATGTGAGTTCCAGGCAAGATTTGTTATGGATGTAATAGATCTGTTATTCACCGATCAGAAAGCGTAGAGTTCTAGCCTTTCAGGCGAGAGTTCTAGTTTCAGTGAATTTTTTAAAACGTATTGATTATCTCATTTCGGTGGTATTTTGCACTCTTCTCCTATGCTCTGCTAGAAGTTTTATGTAAGTTCCAGGCATGATTTGGTATAGATATTATAGATCTGTTATTCACCTATCAGAAAGCGCGGAGTTCTAGCCTCTTAGGCGAGAGTTCTAGTTTCAGTGAATTTTTTAAAACGTAGTGATTATCTCATTTCGGTGGTATTTTGCACTCATCTCCTATGCTCTGCTAGAACTTTTATGTGAGTTCCAGGCAAGATTTGCTATGGATGTAATAGATCTGTTATTTACCTATTAGAAAGCGTGGAGTTCTTGCCTCTCAGGCGAGAGTTCTAGTTTCAGTGAATTTTTTAAAACGTATTGATTATCTCATTTCGGTGGTATTTTGCACTCTTCTCCTATGCTCTGCTAGAAGATTTATGTGAGTTCCAGGCAAGATTTGCTATAGATATTATAGATCTGTTATTCACCTATCAGAAAGCGTGGAGTTCTAGCCTCTTAGGCGAGAGTTCTAGTTTCAGTGAATTTTTTAATACGTAGTGATTATCTCGTTTCAATGATGTTTTGCACTCTTCTCCTATGCTCTGCTAGAAGTTTTATGTGAGTTCCACGCAAGATTTGTCATAGATATTATAGATCTGTTATTCACCTATCAGAAAGCGCGGAGTTCTAGCCTCTTAGGCGAGAGTTCTAGTTTCAGTGAATTTTTTAAAACGTAGTGATTATCTCGTTTCGATGATATTTTGCACTCTTCTCCTATGCTCTGCTAGAAGTTTTATGAGAGTTCCAGACAAGATTTGCTATAGATATTATAGATCTGTTATTCACCTATCAGAAAGCGCGGAGTTCTTGCCTCTTAGGCGAGAGTTCTAGTTTCAGCGAATTTTTTAAAACGTAGTATTTATCTCGTTTCGATGATGTTTTGCACTCTTCTCCTATGCTCTGCTAGAAGTTTTATGTGAGTTCCAGGCAAGATTTGTTATAGATATTATAGATCTATTATTCACCTATCAGAAAGCGCGGAGTTCTAGCCTCTCAGGCGAGAGTTCCAGTATCAATGAATTTTAAAAACGTAGTGATTATCTCGTTTCAATGATGTTTTGCACTCTTCTCCTATGCTCTGCTAGAAGTTTTATGTGAGTTCCACGCAAGATTTGTCATAGATATTATAGATCTGTTATTCACCTATCAAAAAGCGTGGAGTTCTAGCCTCTCAGGCGAGAGTTCTAGTTTCAGTGAATTTTTTAAAACGTATTGATTATCTCATTTTGGTGGTATTTTGCACTCTTCTCCTATGCTCTGCTAGAAGTTTTATGTGAGTTCCAGGCAAGATTTGTTATGGATGTAATAGATCTGTTATTCACCGATCAGAAAGCGTAGAGTTCTAGCCTTTCAGGCGAGAGTTCTAGTTTCAGTGAATTTTTTAAAACGTATTGATTATCTCATTTCGGTGGTATTTTGCACTCTTCTCCTATGCTCTGCTAGAAGTTTTATGTAAGTTCCAGGCATGATTTGGTATAGATATTATAGATCTGTTATTCACCTATCAGAAAGCGCGGAGTTCTAGCCTCTTAGGCGAGAGTTCTAGTTTCAGTGAATTTTTTAAAACGTAGTGATTATCTCATTTCGGTGGTATTTTGCACTCATCTCCTATGCTCTGCTAGAACTTTTATGTGAGTTCCAGGCAAGATTTGCTATGGATGTAATAGATCTTTTATTTACCTATTAGAAAGCGTGGAGTTCTTGCCTCTCAGGCGAGAGTTCTAGTTTCAGTGAATTTTTTAAAACGTATTGATTATCTCATTTCGGTGGTATTTTGCACTCTTCTCCTATGCTCTGCTAGAAGATTTATGTGAGTTCCAGGCAAGATTTGCTATAGATATTATAGATCTGTTATTCACCTATCAGAAAGCGTGGAGTTCTAGCCTCTTAGGCGAGAGTTCTAGTTTCAGTGAATTTTTTAATACGTAGTGATTATCTCGTTTCAATGATGTTTTGCACTCTTCTCCTATGCTCTGCTAGAAGTTTTATGTGAGTTCCACGCAAGATTTGTTATAGATATTATAGATTTGATATTCACCTATCAGAAAGCGCGGAGTTCTAGCCTCTTAGGCGAGAGTTCTAGTTTCAGTGAATTTTTTAAAACGTAGTGATTATCTCGTTTCGATGATATTTTGCACTCTTCTCCTATGCTCTGCTAGAAGTTTTATGAGAGTTCCAGACAAGATTTGCTATAGGTATTATAGATCTGTTATTAACCTATCAGAAAGCGCGGAGTTCTAGCCTCTTAGGCGAGAGTTCTAGTTTCAGTGCATTTTTTAAAACGTAGTGATTATCTCGTTTCGATGATATTTTGCACTCTTCTCCTATGCTCTGCTAGAAGTTTTATGAGAGTTCCAGGCAAGATTTGTTATGGATGTAATAGATCTGTTATTCACCTATCAGAAAGCGTGGAGTTCTAGCCTCTCAGGCGAGAGTTCTAGTTTCAGTGAATTTTTAAAAACGTATTGATTATCTCATTTCGGTGGTATTTTGCACTCTTCTCCTATGCTCTGCTAGAAGTTTTATGTGAGTTCCAGGCAAGATTTGTTATAGATATTATAGATCTATTATTCACCTATCAGAAAGCGCGGAGTTCTAGCCTCTCAGGCGAGAGTTCCAGTATCAATGAATTTTAAAAACGTAGTGATTATCTCGTTTCAATGATGTTTTGCACTCTTCTCCTATGCTCTGCTAGAAGTTTTATGTGAGTTCCACGCAAGATTTGTCATAGATATTATAGATCTATTATTCACCTATCAGAAAGCGCGGAGTTCTAGCCTCTCAGGCGAGAGTTCCAGTATCAATGAACTTTAAAAACGTAGTGATTATCTCGTTTCAATGATGTTTTGCACTCTTCTCCTATGCTCTGCTAGAAGTTTTATGTGAGTTCCACGCAAGATTTGTCATAGATATTATAGATCTGTTATTCACCTATCAGAAAGCGCGGAGTTCTAGCCTCTTAGGCGAGAGTTCTAGTTTCAGTGAATTTTTTAATACGTAGTGTTTATCTCGTTTCGATGATGTTTTGCACTCTTCTCCTATGCTCTGCTAGAACTTTTATGTGAGTTCCAGGCATGACTTGTTATAGATATTATAGACCTGTTATTCACCTATCAGAAAGCGTGGAGTTCTAGCCTCTCAGGCGAGAGTTCCAGTTTCAGTGAATTTTTTAAAACGTATTGATTATCTCATTTCGGTGGTATTTTGCACTCTTCTCCTATGCTCTGCTAGAAGTTTTATGTGAGTTCCAGGCAAGATTTGTTATAGATATTATAGATCTATTATTCACCTATCAGAAAGCGCGGAGTTCTAGCCTCTCAGGCGAGAGTTCCAGTATCAATGAATTTTAAAAACGTAGTGATTATCTCGTTTCAATGATGTTTTGCACTCTTCTCCTATGCTCTGCTAGAAGTTTTATGTGAGTTCCACGCAAGATTTGTCATAGATATTATAGATCTGTTATTCGCCTATCAGAAAGCGCGGAGTTCTAGCCTCTTAGGCGAGAGTTCTAGTTTCAGTGAATTTTTTAATACGTAGTGTTTATCTCGTTTCGATGATATTTTGCACTCTTCTCCTATGCTCTGCTAGAAGTTTTATGTGAGTTTTAGACAAGATTTGTTATAGATATTATAGATCTATTATTCACCTATCAGAAAGCGCGGAGTTCTAGCCTCTCAGGCGAGAGTTCTAGTTACAGTGAATTTTTTAAAACGTATTGGTTATCTCATTTCGGTGGTATTTTGCACTCTTCTCCTATGCTCTGCTAGAAGTTTTATGAGAGTTCCAGGCAAGATTTATTATGGATGTAATAGATCTGTTATTCTTCTATCAAAAAACGTGGAGTTCTAGCCTCTCAAGCGAGAGTTCCAGTATCAATGAATTTTTTAATACGTAATGTTTATCTCGTTTCGATGATATTTTGCACTCTTCTCCTATGCTCTGCTAGAAGTTTTATGAGAGTTCCAGGCAAGATTTGTTATGGATGTAATAGATCTGTTATTCACCAATCAGAAAGCGTAGAGTTCTAGCCTTTCAGGCGAGAGTTCTAGTTTCAGTGAATTTTTTAAAACGTATTGATTATCTCATTTCGGTGGTATTTTGCACTCTTCTCCTATGCTCTGCTAGAAGTTTTATGTGAGTTCCAGGCAAGATTTGTTATAGATATTATAGATCTATTATTCGCCTATCAGAAAGCGCGGAGTTCTAGCCTCTCAGGCGAGAGTTCTAGTTTCAGTGAATTTTTTAAAACGTATTGATTGTCTCATTTCGGTGGTATTTTGCACTCATCTCCTATGCTCTGCTAGAACTTTTATGTGAGTTCCAGGCAAGATTTGCTATGGATGTAATAGATCTGTTATTTACCTATTAGAAAGCGTGGAGTTCTTGCCTCTCAGGCGAGAGTTCTAGTTTCAGTGAATTTTTTAAAACGTATTGATTATCTCATTTCGGTGGTATTTTGCACTCTTCTCCTATGCTCTGCTAGAAGATTTATGTGAGTTCCAGGCAAGATTTGCTATAGATATTATAGATCTGTTATTCTACTATCAGAAAACGCGGAGTTCTAGCCTCTTAGGCGAGAGTTCTAGTTTCAGTGAATTTTTTAATACGTAGTGATTATCTCGTTTCAATGATGTTTTGCACTCTTCTCCTATGCTCTGCTAGAAGTTTTATGTGAGTTCCACGCAAGATTTGTCATAGATATTATAGATCTGTTATTCACCTATCAGAAAGCGCGGAGTTCTAGCCTCTTAGGCGAGAGTTCTAGTTTCAGTGAATTTTTTAAAACGTAGTGATTATCTCGTTTCGATGATATTTTGCACTCTTCTCCTATGCTCTGCTAGAAGTTTTATGAGAGTTCCAGACAAGATTTGCTATAGATATTATAGATCTGTTATTCACCTATCAGAAAGCGCGGAGTTCTAGCCTCTTAGGCGAGAGTTCTAGTTTCAGTGAATTTTTTAAAACGTATTGATTGTCTCATTTCGGTGGTATTTTGCACTCATCTCCTATGCTCTGCTAGAACTTTTATGTGAGTTCCAGGCAAGATTTGCTATGGATGTAATAGATCTGTTATTTACCTATTAGAAAGCGTGGAGTTCTTGCCTCTCAGGCGAGAGTTCTAGTTTCAGTGAATTTTTTAAAACGTATTGATTATCTCATTTCGGTGGTATTTTGCACTATTCTCCTATGCTCTGCTAGAAGATTTATGTGAGTTCCAGGCAAGATTTGCTATAGATATTATAGATCTGTTATTCCACTATCAGAAAACGCGGAGTTCTAGCCTCTTAGGCGAGAGTTCTAGTTTCAGTGAATTTTTTAATACGTAGTGATTATCTCGTTTCAATGATGTTTTGCACTCTTCTCCTATGCTCTGCTAGAAGTTTTATGTGAGTTCCACGCAAGATTTGTCATAGATATTATAGATCTGTTATTCACCTATCAGAAAACGCGGAGTTCTAGCCTCTTAGGCGAGAGTTCTAGTTTCAGTGAATTTTTTAAAACGTAGTGATTATCTCGTTTCGATGATATTTTGCACTCTTCTCCTATGCTCTGCTAGAAGTTTTATGAGAGTTCCAGACAAGATTTGCTATAGATATTATAGATCTGTTATTCACCTATCAGAAAGCGCGGAGTTCTTGCCTCTTAGGCGAGAGTTCTAGTTTCAGCGAATTTTTTAAAACGTAGTATTTATCTCACTTCGATGATGTTTTGCACTCTTCTCCTATGCTCTGCTAGAAGTTTTATGTGAGTTTTAGGCAAGGTTCGTTATGGATGTAATAGATCTGTTATTCTTCTATCAGAAAGCGCGGAGTTCTAGCCTCTCAGGGGAGAGTTCTAGTTTCAGTGAATTTTTTAAAACGTAGTGATTATCTCGTTTCGATGATATTTTGCACTCTTCTCCTATGCTGTGCTAGAAGTTTTATGAAAGTTCCAGGCAAGATTTGTTACGGATGTTATAGATCTGTTATTCACCTATCAGAAAGCGCGGAGTTCTAGCCTCTTAGGCGAGAGTTCTAGTTTCAGTGCATTTTTTAAAACGTAGTGATTATCTCGTTTCGATGATATTTTGCACTCTTCTCCTATGCTCTGCTAGAAGTTTTATGAGAGTTCCAGGCAAGATTTGTTATGGATGTAATAGATCTGTTATTCACCTATCAGAAAGCGTGGAGTTCTAGCCTCTCAGGCGAGAGTTCTAGTTTCAGTGAATTTTTAAAAACGTATTGATTATCTCATTTCGGTGGTATTTTGCACTCTTCTCCTATGCTCTGCTAGAAGTTTTATGTGAGTTCCAGGCAAGATTTGTTATAGATATTATAGATCTATTATTCACCTATCAGAAAGCGCGGAGTTCTAGCCTCTCAGGCGAGAGTTCCAGTATCAATGAATTTTAAAAACGTAGTGATTATCTCGTTTCAATGATGTTTTGCACTCTTCTCCTATGCTCTGCTAGAAGTTTTATGTGAGTTCCACGCAAGATTTGTCATAGATATTATAGATCTATTATTCACCTATCAGAAAGCGCGGAGTTCTAGCCTCTCAGGCGAGAGTTCCAGTATCAATGAACTTTAAAAACGTAGTGATTATCTCGTTTCAATGATGTTTTGCACTCTTCTCCTATGCTCTGCTAGAAGTTTTATGTGAGTTCCACGCAAGATTTGTCATAGATATTATAGATCTGTTATTCACCTATCAGAAAGCGCGGAGTTCTAGCCTCTTAGGCGAGAGTTCTAGTTTCAGTGAATTTTTTAATACGTAGTGTTTATCTCGTTTCGATGATGTTTTGCACTCTTCTCCTATGCTCTGCTAGAACTTTTATGTGAGTTCCAGGCATGACTTGTTATAGATATTATAGACCTGTTATTCACCTATCAGAAAGCGTGGAGTTCTAGCCTCTCAGGCGAGAGTTCCAGTTTCAGTGAATTTTTTAAAACGTATTGATTATCTCATTTCGGTGGTATTTTGCACTCTTCTCCTATGCTCTGCTAGAAGTTTTATGTGAGTTCCAGGCAAGATTTGTTATAGATATTATAGATCTATTATTCACCTATCAGAAAGCGCGGAGTTCTAGCCTCTCAGGCGAGAGTTCCAGTATCAATGAATTTTAAAAACGTAGTGATTATCTCGTTTCAATGATGTTTTGCACTCTTCTCCTATGCTCTGCTAGAAGTTTTATGTGAGTTCCACGCAAGATTTGTCATAGATATTATAGATCTGTTATTCGCCTATCAGAAAGCGCGGAGTTCTAGCCTCTTAGGCGAGAGTTCTAGTTTCAGTGAATTTTTTAATACGTAGTGTTTATCTCGTTTCGATGATATTTTGCACTCTTCTCCTATGCTCTGCTAGAAGTTTTATGTGAGTTTTAGACAAGATTTGTTATAGATATTATAGATCTATTATTCACCTATCAGAAAGCGCGGAGTTCTAGCCTCTCAGGCGAGAGTTCTAGTTACAGTGAATTTTTTAAAACGTATTGGTTATCTCATTTCGGTGGTATTTTGCACTCTTCTCCTATGCTCTGCTAGAAGTTTTATGAGAGTTCCAGGCAAGATTTATTATGGATGTAATAGATCTGTTATTCTTCTATCAAAAAACGTGGAGTTCTAGCCTCTCAAGCGAGAGTTCCAGTATCAATGAATTTTTTAATACGTAATGTTTATCTCGTTTCGATGATATTTTGCACTCTTCTCCTATGCTCTGCTAGAAGTTTTATGAGAGTTCCAGGCAAGATTTGTTATGGATGTAATAGATCTGTTATTCACCAATCAGAAAGCGTAGAGTTCTAGCCTTTCAGGCGAGAGTTCTAGTTTCAGTGAATTTTTTAAAACGTATTGATTATCTCATTTCGGTGGTATTTTGCACTCTTCTCCTATGCTCTGCTAGAAGTTTTATGTGAGTTCCAGGCAAGATTTGTTATAGATATTATAGATCTATTATTCGCCTATCAGAAAGCGCGGAGTTCTAGCCTCTCAGGCGAGAGTTCTAGTTTCAGTGAATTTTTTAAAACGTATTGATTGTCTCATTTCGGTGGTATTTTGCACTCATCTCCTATGCTCTGCTAGAACTTTTATGTGAGTTCCAGGCAAGATTTGCTATGGATGTAATAGATCTGTTATTTACCTATTAGAAAGCGTGGAGTTCTTGCCTCTCAGGCGAGAGTTCTAGTTTCAGTGAATTTTTTAAAACGTATTGATTATCTCATTTCGGTGGTATTTTGCACTCTTCTCCTATGCTCTGCTAGAAGATTTATGTGAGTTCCAGGCAAGATTTGCTATAGATATTATAGATCTGTTATTCTACTATCAGAAAACGCGGAGTTCTAGCCTCTTAGGCGAGAGTTCTAGTTTCAGTGAATTTTTTAATACGTAGTGATTATCTCGTTTCAATGATGTTTTGCACTCTTCTCCTATGCTCTGCTAGAAGTTTTATGTGAGTTCCACGCAAGATTTGTCATAGATATTATAGATCTGTTATTCACCTATCAGAAAGCGCGGAGTTCTAGCCTCTTAGGCGAGAGTTCTAGTTTCAGTGAATTTTTTAAAACGTAGTGATTATCTCGTTTCGATGATATTTTGCACTCTTCTCCTATGCTCTGCTAGAAGTTTTATGAGAGTTCCAGACAAGATTTGCTATAGATATTATAGATCTGTTATTCACCTATCAGAAAGCGCGGAGTTCTAGCCTCTTAGGCGAGAGTTCTAGTTTCAGTGAATTTTTTAAAACGTATTGATTGTCTCATTTCGGTGGTATTTTGCACTCATCTCCTATGCTCTGCTAGAACTTTTATGTGAGTTCCAGGCAAGATTTGCTATGGATGTAATAGATCTGTTATTTACCTATTAGAAAGCGTGGAGTTCTTGCCTCTCAGGCGAGAGTTCTAGTTTCAGTGAATTTTTTAAAACGTATTGATTATCTCATTTCGGTGGTATTTTGCACTATTCTCCTATGCTCTGCTAGAAGATTTATGTGAGTTCCAGGCAAGATTTGCTATAGATATTATAGATCTGTTATTCCACTATCAGAAAACGCGGAGTTCTAGCCTCTTAGGCGAGAGTTCTAGTTTCAGTGAATTTTTTAATACGTAGTGATTATCTCGTTTCAATGATGTTTTGCACTCTTCTCCTATGCTCTGCTAGAAGTTTTATGTGAGTTCCACGCAAGATTTGTCATAGATATTATAGATCTGTTATTCACCTATCAGAAAACGCGGAGTTCTAGCCTCTTAGGCGAGAGTTCTAGTTTCAGTGAATTTTTTAAAACGTAGTGATTATCTCGTTTCGATGATATTTTGCACTCTTCTCCTATGCTCTGCTAGAAGTTTTATGAGAGTTCCAGACAAGATTTGCTATAGATATTATAGATCTGTTATTCACCTATCAGAAAGCGCGGAGTTCTTGCCTCTTAGGCGAGAGTTCTAGTTTCAGCGAATTTTTTAAAACGTAGTATTTATCTCACTTCGATGATGTTTTGCACTCTTCTCCTATGCTCTGCTAGAAGTTTTATGTGAGTTTTAGGCAAGGTTCGTTATGGATGTAATAGATCTGTTATTCTTCTATCAGAAAGCGCGGAGTTCTAGCCTCTCAGGGGAGAGTTCTAGTTTCAGTGAATTTTTTAAAACGTAGTGATTATCTCGTTTCGATGATATTTTGCACTCTTCTCCTATGCTGTGCTAGAAGTTTTATGAAAGTTCCAGGCAAGATTTGTTACGGATGTAATAGATCTGTTATTCACCTATCAGAAAGCGTGGAGTTCTAGCCTCTCAGGCGAGAGTTCTAGTTTCAGTGAATTTTTTAAAACGTATTGATTATCTCATTTTGGTGGTATTTTGCACTCTTCTCCTATGCTCTGCTAGAAGTTTTATGTGAGTTCCAGGCAAGATTTGTTATGGATGTAATAGATCTGTTATTCACCGATCAGAAAGCGTAGAGTTCTAGCCTTTCAGGCGAGAGTTCTAGTTTCAGTGAATTTTTTAAAACGTAGTGATTATCTCGTTTCGGTGGTATTTTGCACTCTTCTCCTATGCTCTGCTAGAAGTTTTATAAGAGTTCTAGGCAGTATTTGTAATAGATATTATAGATCTATTATTCACCTATCAGAAAGCGTGGAGTTCTGGCCTCTCAGGCGAGAGTTCTAGTTTCAGTGAATTTTTTAAAACATATTGATTATCTTATTTCGGTGGTATTTTGCACTCTTCTCCTATGCTCTGCTAGAAGTTTTATGAGAGTTCCAGGCAAGATTTGTTATGGATGTAATAGATCTGTTATTCTTCTATCAAAAAACGCGGAGTTCTAGCCTCTCAGGCGAGAGTTCTAGTTTCAGTGAATTTTTTAAAACGTATTGATTATCTCATTTCGGTGGTATTTTGCACTCTTCTCCTATGCTCTGCTAGAAGTTTTATGTAAGTTCCAGGCATGATTTGGTATAGATATTATAGATTTGTTATTCACCTATCAGAAAGCGCGGAGTTCTAGCCTCTTAGGCGAGAGTTCTAGTTTCAGTGAATTTTTTAAAACGTAGTGATTATCTCGTTTCGATGATATTTTGCACTCTTCTCCTATGCTCTGCTAGAAGTTTTATGAGAGTTCCAGACAAGATTTGCTATAGATATTATAGACCTGTTATTCACCTATCAGAAAGCGTGGAGTTCTGGCCTCTCAGGCGAGAGTTCTAGTTTCAGTGAATTTTTTAAAACGTATTGATTATCTCATTTCGGTGGTATTTTGCACTCTTCTCCTATGCTCTGCTAGAAGTTTTATGAGAGTTCCAGGCAAGATTTGTTATGGATGTAATAGATCTGTTATTCACCTATCAGAAAGCGTGGAGTTCTAGCCTCTCAGGCGAGAGTTCTAGTTTCAGTGAATTTTTTAAAACGTATTGATTATCTCATTTCGGTGGTATTTTGCACTCTTCTCCTATGCTCTGCTAGAAGTTTTATGAGAGTTCCAGGCAAGATTTGTTATGGATGTAATAGATCTGTTATTCACCTATCAGAAAGCGTGGAGTTCTAGCCTCTCAGGCGAGAGTTCTAGTTTCAGTGAATTTTTTAAAACGTATTGATTATCTCATTTCGGTGGTATTTTGCACTCTTCTCCTATGCTCTGCTAGAAGTTTTATGTGAGTTTTAGACAAGATTTGTTATAGATATTATAGATCTATTATTCACCTATCAGAAAGCGCGGAGTTCTAGCCTCTCAGGCGAGAGTTCTAGTTACAGTGAATTTTTTAAAACGTATTGGTTATCTCATTTCGGTGGTATTTTGCACTCTTCTCCTATGCTCTGCTAGAAGTTTTATGAGAGTTCCAGGCAAGATTTATTATGGATGTAATAGATCTGTTATTCTTCTATCAAAAAACGTGGAGTTCTAGCCTCTCAAGCGAGAGTTCCAGTATCAATGAATTTTTTAATACGTAATGTTTATCTCGTTTCGATGATATTTTGCACTCTTCTCCTATGCTCTGCTAGAAGTTTTATGAGAGTTCCAGGCAAGATTTGTTATGGATGTAATAGATCTGTTATTCACCGATCAGAAAGCGTAGAGTTCTAGCCTTTCAGGCGAGAGTTCTAGTTTCAGTGAATTTTTTAAAACGTATTGATTATCTCATTTCGGTGGTATTTTGCACTCTTCTCCTATGCTCTGCTAGAAGTTTTATGTGAGTTCCAGGCAAGATTTGTTATAGATATTATAGATCTATTATTCGCCTATCAGAAAGCGCGGAGTTCTAGCCTCTCAGGCGAGAGTTCTAGTTTCAGTGAATTTTTTAAAACGTAGTGTTTATCTCGTTTCAATGATGTTTTGCACTCTTCTCCTATGCTCTGCTAGAACTTTTATGTGAGTTCCAGGCATGATTTATTATAGATATTATAGATCTGTTATTCACCTATCAGAAAGCGTGGAGTTCTAGCCTCTTAGGCGAGAGTTCTAGTTTCAGTGAATTTTTTAAAACGTAGTGTTTATCTCGTTTCGATGATGTTTTGCACTCTTCTCCTATGCTCTGCTAGAAGTTTTATGAGAGTTTTAGGCAAGATTTGTTAAAGATATTATAGATTTGTTTTTCTTCTATCAGAAAGCGCGGAGTTCTAGGCTCTAAGGCTAGAGTTCTAGTTTCAGTGAATTTTTTAAAACGTAGTGTTTATCTCGTTTCGAAGAATTATCGTTTTCTTCTTCTATGCTCTGCTAGAAGTATTATGAGAGTTCCAGGCAAGTTTCGTCCTGGATATTAAAGATCTTTTATCCTTCTATCAGAAACCGCAGAGTTCTAGTCACTGAAGCGACAGTTCTATTTTCTGTGAATGTTTATTCTATGGTCTGTCAGATGCTCTGCTAACTTCCCGTAGCAGATCATTATTTTCAATTGACTTTTTCTGGATTAAAGAGCTAGAACTATTGCTGAAAAGTATGAGGAACTATAGAACTCAGCCGCAGGAACACAGAACTCACCTTAATTTTTGATTTTGTAGAAAATGATCTGCTACCGGAAGTTAGCAGATCATTTTTTCAACCGGCGTTTTTTAGGTTAACTCGCCAGAACTATCTCTAAAATCTATCAGGAACTATAGAACTCATCTGCATGCGAACAGAACTCACTTTTATTTTTGATCTGCTAGCACTTGCTCTGCTAAGTTCACCGACATTAAATTGACCGCCTAAAACAATGACAAGTTAATTACTTTTTCAACTTGCCAATAGGAAAGCGTTTGTCCCCAATCACTGAATTGTTTCATCATATCATTTCTCATCGTTCCGTACCAGTGGAAAAGTAATTATTTATAAAGTAATTTTCACGCTTACTCAGTGACATTTAAATAAGACCCCATAAAAAAAAATTAAGTAGGGAGTTTCTTGAAAATCAAAACTAATAGATGAAGGACTAGTGAAGTACAATAGGATGTAAGTCGATTAGATTATTTGCGAGGGTAATCTTTGTAGCCGCCGCCATGGCCGAAATCCGGTCGATAGGACGTTGTTTTTGACTGATGCATTTTGCAAATTCTGGGCTAGTGATATATTCCAAAGAAATACCAAGCTTAATATTATTGATTGCTTAATAACATTGAACCACCTAAAAAGAAGAAGAAAAATATATTGGCCACACTTTCGTCATAGAATCTTTTATCTATCTAGTCAAAATACAGTGACTATCGATTTTTTGAATATTACAAAACAGCTCTAAGCTTAGCTTAAGATAGCTATTTAAGCGATAAGGCTATTTTTTGTGCCATATCCATTGGATTATCATTTTTGTTGTATTTTTTTATGGTGAAAAGTATTTCACTTTTACTTATAGCTAGCCTAATCTAATTAATATACAGTTCAAGTCCAAATAAAATAGGCATGAGAATGCTTGTTGTATACCCATGCTGAGCAGCCAGACGTAGTCCTTTACGCAAAAGATGCTTCAGCTCTTCTGTCACCAAATGTGGCAATTAACCCTGCAATTGCTTTATAGTGGGTACTTTATGTCAAAATCTTGACTAGTCGATACTTTTATTCCTTTCCCAATTAGGAAAAGAATTAGGGAAAGTCCTTTCTAAAATAAAACCGCATCGACATGCTCGCTTTTAATCGGGTAGATTACTAGAACGTGGTTTCCATTTAATATTAATACTGCAATATTATTAATTAACGTGACCCCTGGTACTTGGCCTTCCCACCATGTTGCCATCTGGTACTTAAAATTAAGTTTAACCCAATAACAAAACACATTAATCAAAACTCATTTCCGTAACGATTTTAAAGAACATAGGTTAAGTTTAATTGTTTTAGCAACCTAATAAAATGAAAATGTAACTTTAATCGAAGAAAATTAAAAGCTACTCAGAAAATTATTGTAATAATTGTTTTCACATATTTTGTTTATAGTTACCAAAAGTGCGCCTTAGCTTAGTAATATTTACCAAACAACAACAAATCTAAATAAGTACCTTTCAAGGAAAGTTTCGAAATCCACAAGTCCATTATTTCGTCACTTAACTCACTTAATATACAAGTTATAACTACCATAAACTTACTTAAACTTAGAAAAACTTCGTAACTGTACAATCCACTCACTCTAACATTAAAAGTTGTGTGGGACGCACAAAAAGTTTGCCGAGTTACCAAGTCCTAAGCTTTACCATCATTATTACGCTGACAGGTGACGCGCGCGTGTCCAGCGGGAAAACTGGAAAAAACTGGTCAAAATACGTCCAGACCCGACGGCGTTTGGCCAATTACTGAACTTCTCACTCAAGCTTTTCCTAAAACAGCAAAAGCGCATGCGCTAACCCGATTGACACTAGCTTATACGTTGCCGCTACAAGCGAATATTCAGTAAGTTTTTAGTTTTGTTTTGACGAATGTTCCTCTTGGGTGCCGCTCTCAGAGTAAGTTACTCTGAGTTTTTCAAGGGGAAAAGAACTCGAATAATATCAAATACTTTTGGCACGTGATTCTTCTTTTATTTTTACAGGTGTTGCGCTCAGAGTCGTTTAGCCACCAGTTTTTTTCCCGTATTGTGTTTTCGTCCTAATCAATCTCTAATTAATTTCTGGGAACTCGTTGGGCTCATTATATTAATAGTTTATAAATAAGTACATACTCCTATTATATCTATGTGACAGTGAGACTGTCTGCTACTTTTCCATGGCCCATCATACTCAAGCATTTTTGAATTTCAAAAAACGTATACCACGCGGACAAAGTTGTAGACATCATCTAGTCTTTGCACTATACCTATGTATCTGTGTCTAGCAACGAGAGTTTTAGCATTAGAACCGACCAAGAAATCCGATCGATCCATATTCGTAATCCTCAGAAGCTACCAAAAATCAATAAACAGAAGGACATATCAAGGTTTTTCTTGTAACAGATTGAGTCACCAAATCCTTCATTGTTATTTTCACGGGAGACTAGCCGGGTGGATTCCATTAATGTCGGCTAACGACCGGACGCACTTCGGATTGGGGATTAAAAGGGTTGAGTGGTTTTGTACAATCATTCTGATAAAAGGGGTTGGATGTTAGAGCTCTTGGCGATTTAAAAGATGTCGCGGATTAATTTGAGCGGCGATGAACTAATAAAAACGCTGTTCGATTTTCCTGTTTTTGGAAATTTGTTTTGGTGTCGTTGAAACTTTTGCCGGAATGTAACAAGATTTGGGTGTTTATAAAGATTTTTGGTGGAGATATTATATTGAATGAATGAAATATTATTTATTGTACCAAAATACAGGAAAAGCACATTACATTCTGGTTCTGATGCCCGCGACTTCGTCTGCGTAGATTGAGGTGTTTTGGTTCCCGCGGAAAGTCCTTAATTTTCCGGGATAAAAAGTTGTCTATATATTCAAGACTAGAATCTATATCTGTGCCAAATTTCATCTAGATCCGATCAGCCGTTCTGGCGTGATTGAGTATCAAACATCCATCCGTCCATCCATACATCCATCCAAACTTTCGCATTTATAATATCAGTATTGGTATAGATTGTCCTCTACCAAGGGCATTAAATTATTAATTACATTTTCTGGTGCATAGTGGTTTTATTCCCATGACCATTACCAAGGACCTCCTACATTTTATATGGAAGGTCCCTGATAATGGTTCGATCCCAGCAGGGGACAATTTGAGATTTTATAAATTTTGAATTGTCTCTGCTTTTCTTCCATGAAACGCCTTGGATTTATCCGCCTATTTATACAAGTTAACATACTCAATACTCAATTTCTTTATAACATGTAGGACATACAGGTGTTTCTTATGTTAGGTAATGTTTTGACTCTACCACTGGTTTTGATTCTACTGAGAAGAGCCGGCAAGAAACTCAGCAGTATATATTATAAAATACAGTAGTATTAGCTATTATATCCGATAGTATACCCGATCAAACTTACGCCACACACACACACACATAGCACTACAAGATATAACTTAGCCGTAATTGTCTTAGCACTTTCTATATTCAAGCTACGTATTCCGTAGCACCGTAGCCCATAGCCTCAGCTAGAGTGCTGTAGCACGAAATCCGTTGGAACGTTACAAACAAGTGAATTTAATAATGTGAAGTGAATTCCATAACTTCGTAGCCACTATTGTTACAAGCGATGGAAACACTGTTTCTATAAACTCCGTAGCCGTAACACCTTGGAGCCGTGTGGAATATTCTACTAAGCTGAAATCTGTTGTACCCACACTATTACTCCCTATTTTAGGTACGCTAACTGTACGTTAGGAGTAGTGCTAGACATATTCCGTAAAAATCATAAAGGGATTCGCAGCAACAAATTGATAATGTTGTTAAATTAATTTACGGCCTCGATAATAAATTCCTTTTTATCTGGAGCCACGAGACTGGGTTTGTTTGTATGGTTTTATTGCTAATTTCTTATTTAACTGTACTTGTTAGAGATTTAATTTTATATTTCTTGTTAATTTGACATAAACACGTAGATTTAGGATTGATCTTGTGATTGGTCTCGTGATTGGAGAACAATCTTAAATCTAGTCATAAACCTTTGAAATTTGATTCAAACTTCCACTCGTTTTTAAGTTTGATGAAGAGTTTTTAATTTGATTGAGTTATCATCATCCCTATTTAAAAAATCACTAATAAAAAAGGTAAATAAAAATTTATAAATAAAGACATTTCATAGATATTCAAATATTATTTAATAATTATATTCATCAATGACCATAGAAGCTTTCATTATGACCATCGTAGTGTTAAAATTCTTTACCACTGTAATATTATGTAGGTATTCTGGACCGTAATAAATATTCATGTGATTTCATTTACATCCCAAATACCAAAGGCACACTAACATAAACAAATTCATACTAGAACGTCAGCAATAGCATCTAATCTGGAAGGAATCCGTGTATTCAACTCGAATATGCCAAGTGCTAGCTTCTATGAATACTAAAAGCAAATGTTATGCGGTAGAATACATAGAAACGATGAATTTATCGCAATTTCAGGCTTAGTATTAACTAGATGACTTGCCCTGTTCATATGTGCTTGAAAGCAATTTATATTTAACTAGCGGTCACCCGCGACTTCTTCCGCGTACAATTTCTGATTTCCTATGAGATTATCCCGCTGCAAAAGGCCTACTTATAGCAGCTATAAAGCATCGGCAGGTTTTTATTATTTAAGACTAATAAGTCCTTAATGCTGACTTCAAAAACTTATAACCTTCATGCAAGCTATCAACCCCTATTTCACGCCCTTTGGTGTGGATAATCGTAAAATTGCTTATGCTGTTTATTATTGCTTAAAACTAATAACCTAAATCCTGATTTTCAAGTCTCTAACTACAAAAACATAGGACTTGCATACAAATCACTAATAAAAAAGGGGGTATAAAAATAAAAGCTGGGGGTAAAAGTTGCTCGCGTCCGTAGGTTGAACTAAAGTCAGGTTTTATCCCTCAGTACCCTACCCGTGACCACTGGGTGATGCCAAATGAGCAACATCTTCATAGGTGGTAGGCTTTGGCCGTGGCTTGCAACACCACCATGTGAGCAAAAACGCGCCGCCAAATGGCGCATCTTGCGACATGACCCATGTCGTGGGGTACGCCGTGTTCCGGTGCGATGCTTGCAGGAGCCATACATGGGGAACAGTACAGTTGAGCTACATTCAATGACAGGTTCTGACCGGAGTTGTTGCGGCGCCGGGCGGCTCAGTTTAGAGAGCAGCGGGATCCGAAGCACGGTGCACCGCTGGCCGACCGCAGGTAGTTGGGGGCCCAATTAGTAGGCCAGCCACCTATAAAAGGCTGCCCCGCCACCTCGCAATAAATCCTGGGATGGCTTCCATCGTGCCGGTTGGCGATTAGAGAGAGGACCCGATGGCGATTCCCAGGGGTGTTCGGGCGTCCCCGCGGTCTCCAGGTTGAGTCTCCTTTTTGTGTCGCTGTGACGAAGGTCACGGCGTTAAGAATGTAGCATCTCGTACAACTTCCATTTTTCCCATCCCTATTCACTCCCTAGTACAACATGAAAAGTAAAAGAAAGAAAAGCAGATTAACACAGTTGCTGCACCTCCTCTCTTTTACAGTGCACCTCGCAAATAATCCGAGGTCTACACTCAAACCTCAATGCAGACCACCATCATCTCTAGACTGCCAAGCCGCATCTTCTTTTCCTTACGGAGACGCAAATTCAAAACCTAGCGGATGAAGCGTACCTTCAATACCCCGGATACGCGCTTGAGTACAATTTTAAACCTCGCGCGGGGGTGTGCTTGTACGCTCGTAATAACATTTGCTGCCAGCGTCTCCGTAATTTGGAGGCACGGAACTTTTCTGTTCTGTGGTGTCTGATTGATACAGAGCAAACCATTTATGCATGCATCTATCCTTCGCATAGCGGTGACCAGGAGACGACTCAGTTGTCCAATTACCTGGGCAAAACGGCTGACACAGTCCAAAATCGATATCCATCCGCCAAGCTGGTATTTCTGGGGGACTTCAATGCCCACCATCAGGAGTGGCCCGACCATGCTGGGAGAGAGGCGCGCAAATTTGCACTATCACTAGATTTCTCTCCGTTAGTTCAGGAAGCCACTCGGATACCGGATATCGATGGACACCCACCCAATTACTTGGACCTTTTGCTGACAACAGATCCAGACAGTTTTTCGGTTTCGGTTTCCGCCCCATTGGGCACCTCTGACCACTGTCTGGTGAAATCTGTATCCAACTATTACCCTCCTGCCTCTGACCCATCTGTGAAGAGGCGGGTGTGGCGATACAGGTTAGCAGATTGGGATGAGATGCGGCACTTCTTAGCATCGTATCCGTGGCGGCAGGCTTGTTTCTCTACCAACGATCCGTCGAGCTGTGAGTGTGCCATATCGGAAGTGATACGTCAGGCAATGGACTATTTTATACCATTTTTTGACGTATCGTCTGATAGCAAGACCCCCCTGTGGTACAACGCAGAATGTGCAGTTGCAGCGGCCCGTAAGTACTCTGCGTTTGTGGCATGGGCTGACGCGCGAGCGTTCAAAGCTCCGGACGTCAAACTAAAGAAACGGGAATTCAGTTTTGCCGCCAAGTCCTACGAAATGGTCCTAGAGAAGGCTCGTTTCAGCCGCACTGGTCGCATTGGCCGTAAGCTAGCTGCGTACCTAAGTGGTAGTAAAGCTTTCTGGTCGCTCTCAAAGCCGGTTGAGATGAACTTTTCCCTCCTCTGCAGAAACCCGATGGATCACTGGCCGTAACTGCAACAGACAAAGCAAATCAGCTCGCGTCTCTGTTCGTAGTAAACTCACAGCTCAATGCTGGTAGTAGCATCCCACTCTTGCTCACACCATGTGACTCCACTATGCCGGAGTTACGCATATACCAGCATGAGGTCTTAAAAGCTCTTCGGAACCTCGAATTGAGTAAGGTCAGTGGTCCTAACGGTATGCCTGCAGTTGTTCTACGGAATTGTGCTCCTGAGTTGTCTCCTATGCTAACACGCTTGTACCGCCTCTCTCTTGAAACTGCTCAAGTCCCCAAGTCGTGGAAAATTGCAAATGTGCAGCCAGTACCGAAAAAGGGGAGTCGTGCCGATCCGGCCAATTACAGACCTATTGCCATCACATCTATCCTCTGTAAGAGTATGGAACGTGTGCTTGACAACAAGCTCCTAGCATACCTAGACAAAAACGATCTTCTGTCAGACCGTCAGTACGGCTTTCGGAAAAATCGGTCTACTGGGGATCTTCTAGTGTATGCTACACATACTTGGGGTGAAGCCATCGAGAAGCATGGCGAGGCACTTGCTGTCTCTCTCGATATATCGAGAGCTTTTGACCGGGTCTGGCACGGCAATCTTCTCAGTAAGCTCCCCGTGTACGGGATTCCCACTGGTTTCTGCAACTGGATATCTGATTTCCTGAGTGACAGGTCATTCCGGGTGGTCGTCGACGGCTGTTCCTCTGACCTAATGGCTGTCAATGCCGGTGTTCCTCAGGGGTCTGTTCTTTCCGCAACACTTTTCCTGCTGCACATCAACGATCTTCTAAAACCCGGTATCTTTGGGTACGCTGATGACAGCACTGTAATGGAGAGATACATGTCCAGTTCTCGAGCCAGCGCTTCTGAGATACGTGAGCAAAGAGAGGCCTTGGTGGATCGCGTTAACTCGACTCTTAAGGAGGTGTTCGATTTGGGTGACGCCAACCTAGTCGAGTTCAACGCCACCAAAACACAAGCGTGTTTATTTACCGCAAAGAGGAGCCTCTTCAACTTGGCTCCATCTTTCTGTGGTATATCCGTACCGATTAGTGACCACATTGAGCTCTTGGGAATTGACATCTCTCGCAACCTCAATTTCGGGAAATGTATCGAGTTAAAGGCCAAAACAGCTGCCAAAAAACTTGGTATCCTGAACAAAAGTGAAGCGGTACTTCACGCCAGAACAGCTCCTCACTCTTTATCAGGCACAAGTTCGTTCTAGCATGGAGTATTGCTGCCACCTTTGGGATGGATCCGCCAAGTACCAACTCGATACATTGGACTCGATCGATCGCCGTGCCCGAAGAATAATTGGCGATCAATCACTTACGCAGGCCAAATTGCTGAGTCTACAACACCGACGCAATGTCGCCTGCTTATCGATGTTTTATCGGATATATGATGGAGAGTGTGCTCTGGAACTTCACAACCTTGTTCCTCCTTCTCCGGTCTACCACAGAACAGCGAGAAACCGTGAGCGTTAGCACCCTTACGTGGTTGACGTTCAATTTACTCGCACGAAGCGTTTTTGCTCGACGTTTCTGATACCAACCGCTAGGGTGTGGAACACCCACCCATCGCACGTGTTTCTTGCCACTTATAACTTAAGCACCTTCAAGGCAAGAGTGAATAGGCATCTTCCTAGACCTCATCATTACTTTACACTAAGCATGATTGTCGTCAAGCCCAAGCCTTTCACGCAATAAAAAAAAAACAAATCCCCTCATTTCATTCTGTGGGGTAGATTTTCGTAAAATTGCTTATGCAATTTATTATTACTTAAAACTAATCACTTTTATGCCGATTTTCAAGTATCTAACTTCAAAAACTTAGAACCCTCATGTAAGCTTCCAACCCCCATTTCAGTTTATTATAACTTAAAACTAATAAACTAAATCCCGATTTTCAAGTCTCTAACTTCAAAAACTTGGGAGCCCTTATGTAAGCTTCCAACCCCCATTTGCCCTATTGGGGTAGATTTTCGTAAAATTGCTTATACAGGTTTTAATTATTTATAGCTATTAACTTAATTGCCAATTTTCATGTCTCTAACTTCAAAAACAAAGGACTTGCATACAAACTTACCAACCCCCATATTAACCCCTTAGGGGTGAGTTTTCTCAAAACCGTTTCTTAGCGGCCGTACGGCTGTACTTCTACACCATAGAAGGAACCTATCTTCGAAATTTAATGTCTGTAGGCTTTATAGTTCCTGAGATATCGTGATGAGTAAGTGTTCTTTCACTTTTATATATACAATTTCGCGAGTTAGATTATAATCTAACGGTTTTTACAATCGTAAGGTGCCATATATATATATATTGGGAACCTTATTTATCTAATCTAATATATATATAAAATCGTTAAGGGATCAACGCACAGCCTAAACCGCTGGGGTTAGAAACTTGAAATTTTGACAGTAGGTTTCTTTTATGACGTAGGCGCTCACTAAGAAAGGATTTTTCAAAATTCCACCCCTAAGGGGGTGAAATAGGGGGTGAACGTTTGTATGAAAGTCCGTCATTTCTCAAGTTATATCCATTAAACTTGGTATATGAGCTACTGGTTAAAAATGAAGAAATACGTATTTCACAGTTTTTAAAAATTCTAACCTCGAAGGGTTGAAATAGGGGAGGAGAGTTTGCATGAAAGTCCTTCATTTCTCAAGATATTCTCAAGTTATATAAACGAAATTTGGTATTTCGGCTTTCGATAAAAATTAAAGAATTACGTGTGTCGCAGTTTTTCAAAATTCAACCCCTAAAGTGGCAAAATAGGGGTTGAATTTTTTTATGACAGCTATAGCCATGAAACTTGGTATATGAGCTGCGAGTTAAAAATCAAGAAATACGTATTTCACAGTTTTTGAAAATTCGACCCCCATAGAGGTGAAATAGGGGATGAAAGTTGGTATGAAATGCCTTCATTTCTCAAGATATATTACAAGTTATATCAACGGAACTTGGTATTTTGGCTTACAGTAAAAAATAAAGAAGTACGTGTGTCACAGTTTTTCGAATTTTTACCCCCGAAGGGTTAAAATAGGGGTTGAAATTTTGTATGAATGTCCTTCATTTCTCAAAATATTGCTCAAGTTATATCAACGAAGCTTAGTGTTTTGACTTTCGGTAAAAAATAAAGAAGTACGTGTCTCACAGTTCTTCAAAATTCAACTCCCACAAGGGTAAAATAGGGGTTGAAAGTTTGTAAGAAAGTCTGTCATTAATTTTTTAAGTTAGAGCCATTAAACTAGGTATTTTTTGGTAACTTGGTTGGGTTTTTTGGAATTTTGGTATGAAATGGAGAAATACATGATTCACATATTTTGTTAATTTTATCCCCAAGGACGTGTAATAGATAGTTAGTCCTCCAATCAGGCCACAACAGATTAACGTAATTTTTTGCATGGGTATAGTTGAGGATCTGGACAGTGGCATAGGCATCCCGGAAAATAATGAAGTGCTGTGGGAATTGAAAAAAAACTTATGCCACACGAACGAGTGACGCTCAATCACACCTGAACGGCTGAACGGATTGATTTGATGAAATTTGGCACAGAGATAGATCGTAGTCTGAAATAACAGTAGGCTTCTTTTTATCACGAAAAATTTAAGAAGTCCCGCGGGAACCAAAAAAACCTCAAATGAATGTTTGTTACTCAATCACGCCAGAGATAGATAATAGTCTGCAATAGCCAATAACACATAGGCTACTTTCTACCCCGTATAATTAAAAACAATTCAATTCACGCGGACGAAGTCGCGGGCATCAGCTAGTCTACGTATAATTTAGTTAAAAATGCTTACAACATATTATTGTGGGCATTGTAGTTTAACGCTAAGGATTGTCTTTTTTTCTACTTATATTTTCTTAAGCCTTTTAGTCCAGAAAACTTCTGCTTGTTCACTATTATTTAGTAATATCATAGCCGAGGTTCGTATGAGGAAGAAGAAAGTGAATCATTTCACTTTCCGTGGAATGTCATAGGGGTGCAGACACTTACCATGCCCCATGTCGATGCTGAAAAGGTGACCAAGGAAGTAGGTCAAAGAGTTTTTAAGCACACTCTCTAACATCGTGTCCTATAGGATACTGAAGAACACGTAAATATTAGTGATGTTAGTGTCCTTGTATACATGGCTACAATTTCACCCACAAGTCAACGTGCTATTTTTGAATGCCTAGCGATATATTGCTGCATATTATGACAAAGTTACACAACTTGCTAGTTGTGACAACGCATATTAGTCGATTGCGAAGGTTAAGCAACGTTGACCCAAGTCGGTAACTGGATGGGTGACCAAATTTGGATGTTCAAATTTGGCGTTTACGTGTCCTCCGTGCCTCAAAGAACACGATAAACCGTCGGTCCCGGTTATTATCACAACATCTAATGATAATTGTTATAAAAACCTAAGAGTTTAAATACTCTTAGTGGAGTCGTATGCGAAAGGACATGGGAATCCACCGCATTATTATCCCATGAAAATTAACTAAAGAGAAAAAATACTAATTCTAAGGCAGAGATCGTCATAAATTTTAGACCATGATAGTAATGAAAGATCAGACCGAAACTTGTAAAGTAATTTCATAAAAATAAAGGTAGGTAATACAGAGAAAACCGTTGGGTAAAGGCAGCGAGATAAGCAAGTTTGTTTTAATAATGGCGTCAGTGAATTTCCACAATATTCTTAACTTCCGTTTCCATGGTACGACAACGGGAACATCCTACTTATAACAGTGTTCATGAACATTTACTAGATGCTGAATAAATGTTGCAGCAGGCTTTACCTTTGCTGCAATTCATTATGACAATAGCTTATTACTCTAATTAAGAGTAAGAATTCAAAAGGACTATTAAATAATACAGGATGTGGTGTTTTTATAGTGGTTTTACCAGAAATTTGCACTAATATAAAAGCAAAATTATGTCTATGTACCTTCAACGCTTCCACGGCGCATGTGTTTATCGGGTTTTAACAATTTTCGATACAGAGGTTGCATCCTAGAGAAGGACAAAGGCTACTTTTTATCCCGAAAATCAAAGATCTTACGGGAGGTTTGTGAAAAACCATTATCAGGTGGATGAAGTCGAAGTCTGCTTATTTTTTAGGTAATGGGGCGGTTTGTTGTATGGAGAATTCCGCATTAAATCCTCAGTCGATGAAACTTGACTGGGTTTTAGTATTGGATGATCCAAAACTTACACAAAAATATCCAACAAGTAAAACATCCGGAAGTTAGCTATTAATACTTAAAACTTAATATTTATGACTGAATATTTTCTCGATATCTTTTAAAATAATAGCAGGTAGTAATATTTTCACTCAAAACCGAAATATCAAATTAAATAATCATTCAGAAAAAAACCTTACATCCTTTCTGATTTTTTGGTGGATATTTATAATATACGTTTAACTCATGATACTATAAAATGCTATAAAGTTTCGTCGGCTGGGGAATTAGTTGGGGTCAACTAGCTTTATTGCCTAGACTATAATTGATATAAGCCAGCAAGCAATACAATTGTAGTTGGTAAGCTAGGACTTTTGTAGGAGATATATTGGAATTATTTAGTCCTCTTATAGTTAGGCTCGCGGTCAAGTGAGACCAACGCGGGATACTCAAGAACGTAGTGGCTCTAGTACTGTTCATTAGAGAAGGTACATAATGTCCAACTTTTTAAACAACCACCCTGTCGCTGTGATTTTATCCTAAGTGGAGGTTTGGGGGTTTGAATTCTGGCTGGGGCAATTTAGGAATTCTTGATTTCCTATCTCTGGCTTGGTTTGATGCCAGCTAGTTACGGCCCTACCGACAAAGCATTGAAACCGATATATAATAAGACTACCGTACTCCTACTAGTCGGGCTGCTACCATCAATAGTGTATCACTGACAACAAACGAACACGTACAAAAATAAAAAACATTACAAGTAGTAATTATTAGTAGTAGTAGTAATTTCGTGCATCCATTCTCTTATGTTTATAGTATCGTACATACCTAAACGTATGAGAATATCTTATCTGTTATAAAACCATGGATGATGAAGTTAAGTTGTTAGACCATGTTCGGTTCAAAAATCTATATTATTTTTAGAGCTAACATCATTTGGAGTGTATATTGATTGCAGTTATTATGAGATAACTAGCTGATGCCCACAACTTTGTCCACGTGGAATGAGATTTTTTGGTTGTGTTTTAAATACAATCAATACCAAGATGATAAATGCGAAAGTGTGTCTGTCTGTCTGCTTTACGTACGCTTTCACGGCCCATCTGTTCAACCGATTTTGATGAAAATTGGTACAGGGAAAGGTTATATCCCGTGAAAGGACTAGGGCTATACCAGAAAATTAAAGAGTTCCTGCGGGAACCAAAAATTCCTTAATCCACGCGGACAAAGTCGCGGACATCATTTAGTCAAATATATCATAAATGTTAAGGTTAGAACTCAAAAAGGGCTAGGTTGACTTGACAAAAAATCCCTTAAATCGTTCGATTTACGTAACACAGTTAGCAAACAAAGCTGGACTAGCATCGACAACGGCACGAATTTCGGTTCCTTTTGACCGATATCCTGCCATATATTCCTTTCGATTATACCGATCTCCTTCTTCACTACATACAACTGATCAACTGAATTTTCACTCTAAATTCCGTATAGAAACATTATTTGAAACAGAGTGTAGATATAGATGGGTTCACATGAAACGTGGAAATACGAGCCGCTATCAGTACAATGAATAAGTTGATATGCAAAGTAGTCTATGCAGCGCGACTTGTTTGTTATTATCAGCCGTCAAAAAGAGGCGCTATAACTTATCCATGCCTCATTTAAAAAAACAATTATATGCCACAAAATAATAAATTTATTCAAATATCACACATTTTAATTAGATAGATATTATTATAGAATTAATTAGTAATTATATATATGTATGTATGTATGTATATATGTTTGTATTTAAGTACCTTTTTAAAATATATTTTAGGTTTAGATGTTGCACTATCCCGCGCTCTTGATTGATAATCCCCTCCACCAAAGGTTGCCTGGAAGAGATTGCTTTGAAATGAAATGATTTATTTATTTCATGTAGGACAACTTGTGTCACTTATGAAACGTTAAGACTCTACCACCGGTTCGGAAAGCTGATTCTACTGAGAAGAACCGGCAAGAAACTCTTTTCATAGAAAAGGTTACAATATGTAGACAACACAACAGATACGTTACAAGTATTACACTGACGTGTGGGTCACTGGATGCGAGGCCGGTTGCTTCCATGCAACTTTGTCGTTAATAAAATCATCGATACTGTAATAACCTCGACTTAACAAATGCTGTTTGACACAGTCTTTAAATCTATGTAATGGCAAATCCAGAAACTCTTTGGGAACCATATTATAAAAGCGCACACTCGACCCCACAAAGGATTTCTGCACGTTGCGCACACGATACGACGCTGTTACTAGCTTATGGCGGTTTCTAGTGTATCGATTGTGAGTATCACCTATTTTCTTGTAAAGATTAATGTTCTGCCCAACAAAGACTATATTATTGTATATGTATTGCGAAGGCACCGTAAGAACACCAATCTCTTTAAATTTTTCACGAAGTGATACGCGTGATCCGAGTTTATAAATAGGACGGATGGCTCTTTTCTGCAACATCAAAATGGATTGGATATCAGTTGCTCTGCCCCACAATAAAATGCCATACGACATGACACTGTGGAAGTAAGCAAAGTAGACAAGTCTAGCCGTTTCAATATCGGTAAACTGTCTAATTTTCCTGACAGCAAAAGCAGCCGAGCTAAGTTTTCGCGCTAGTGTCTCTATATGAGCGCCCCATTGAAGCTTATTATCCAAGGTCACCCCCAAGAAAACTGTGGAGTTCTCCATTTTTAGTGCTTCTCCATTTATTATAACAGTTTTATCAATATTCTTTACATTAGGTAGAACAAATTCTAAGCACTTGGTTTTCTTAGCATTCAATAACAAATTATTGACAGTAAACCAGTGATACGTGTGATATTGCATTGTTTACATCGTCAAAATTGTCCTTACTTCTATCCACTTTAAAAATAAGTGATGTGTCGTCAGCAAACAATACAATGTCAGAGACATTGTTGGCATGGTATGGTAAATCATGTATATACACCAAAAATAGAAAAGGACCCAAGATCGAGCCTTGTGGGACATCCATTAATGCAGTTGAGCCCTCTGACTTCACGTGGTTTACGCATACCCTCTGAGTTCTATCATTTAGGTAAGAAGCAATGATAGCGAGTGCAACATTTCTGATGCCATAGTGGCTTAATTTCAGTAATAAAGTTTTATGATCAACACAATCAAATGCCTTTGACAGATCACAGAAGACACCAATAGCATTCTGTGAACGCTCCCAGGCATATACGTATATCTATAGCAGTGATGTGTCTAAATTCAAATGAGACATTGGACTCTTTTACATTGTCCTTTAATATGCTCTGAGCTGCGGTGGGTGAGGAGTTTAGTGAGTTGGTCAACAAAATAGGAACATCCTGGAAAAACTTTTCGAAAGTTTTGGCAACCTCTTTATCAGACGTTATTTTATTATTATCAATAATCACGACATCATCAGATATCACGAGATTTAGTTTTACCAGATTCGTCATTTACTATGTTCCAAGTGGTTTATATTTTGTTACCCGACTTCACAACTCTCTCTTTAATATGTAGTGCCTTAGCATGAATACAAATATTTTTAAAGGTCTTTGAGTAGGTTTTCACGCGTTCAACAAAACTGGGACACCGGTTGTATTGTTTTTCATCGTATAACTCGTACAACTTGTCTCTACTTTTGTTAATACCTACAGTAGCCCAATCACTGAACTTTAATTTGTCACTTATTTCTATTTGCTTAAAATTGAATACTTTATTAAATTCATTGTCTATTGTCTTGAAGAGACTAGTATAAATGCTGTCTGGGTGACCCTTTTTATAGGTGAGTGCAGGAATTTTGGCGGAAATTTGATCTTTAAACCGCGTCAATTTATGTTTAGTTATTGGTCTGCACTTGATGATTTGTTTACTTTTATTGGCTCTACTTAAAACAGTTATCTGTTGCCCGCAATGATCCGACCTTAGCTTGTTTATAACAGCTTTTTCCAAAATTATATCGCCACTGTAGAAATTATTGTCTAAGCAAGTGGCTGTAGTTTCTGTCTCTAAAAGCATGTTTCAAGTTAAAATATTTAAATAAGTTAAGCAACCTAACAGTTAAAGTACTTTCTAATAAAATATTTACATTAAAATCGCCGCATACTATAATGTTCTTAGTGGACACACACAATCGCTTTAACACATCTTCCATTAAATCCTCAAAATGGGTGAAGTCACCTGAGGGGGGCCGGTAAACACAGACTATAATAAAACGCTCCAGCTCCACACAAGACAGTTCAGCAATGCGTTCAACAGACAGACCCACGATGTCATTTCGTTCCTTACTATAGATTTCTTTATAGACCAAGATTAATGATCCACCATGAATGGTAGATTTTCTAGAGAACGCACTTGACAATGCAAAGTTATGTATTTTAGTTATTGGCAATTGTGCACTGTTAAGCCAGTGCTCAGTAAAACACAAAATATGTATGTTGCATTTTTCTACAAACAATTCAATTTCTAATTCTTTGCCGGAGAGACTCTGTATGTTTTGATGTACAATGTTAATTGTACAGAGCTTCTCCGTTGTATTGCTGCCTAGTTTAAACAAGCAACAGGGTTCCTGGTAGTACTACCACTGTAGCTTGAGTTATTAGCTGACTTGGTAGTACCATCAGTATTGCTTGAGTCAATGTTAACATAAAAATTAGTACAATTTGTACAATTTGTATTTAATTTCTCATGATTATTTTTATCGAATTCCAAAATACTGAGATTGGTATTACTAGGTATATCAATATTATGAGTACAACATGTACCTTTCTCAGTTACAGCCAAGCTAAAAATAGCTGGGTCTTGTATATTACAAGCTACTAATTTGCTTCTTATATCTATGTGGCAGATACATAGTATCTTTTGTCAGAGTAAAACTCTTAACAAACTTATTTGTATTTAGTACATGGAAATGGTCTCTATGACCACAGCTTAAATTATGTAAAAGCCTGTTAAGTTTATAAACATACCTATTCTGTGCTGGGGTCAAGGAGCACGAGTATAAAAACGCACAAAGTATAAATTTACATTCAGAAACTTTTTGTACACTTTGTAGATATGCAAAACTTCTCAGTATTTCTTTTTTGGTTATTTGTCGACTTTCGCCTACTAACAATACAACTGTGCTGTATTTATCTAAACAAAAGTCTTTAATATTTTCGATTATGTACTCATAGGGGGCCCTCGGGTTACATATGTTTTTTTTTTAATAATCCTCTGCGTAAAGAGGAAGGCAGAATTTCCTCCGATGTGATGGTCGGAGACCTTGAAAACAATGGTGATACGTACTATCCACGTTGTTGCTATTATTCTTATAATATTAGGTAACTATGGATCTATTGTACATTACATATTATTATTCTCCTTTATTATAACGGTTACTATTTTAATGGCATATTCTAAAAATTTTGGTCTAAGTATGTTGTTTTCGAAAATTTCATTAATTATTTATCCTTGTTTAATATTATGTCTAATTCCATTTCTAATTCGAATCTCTCTTAACAGAATCTTGGACACTCCGTCAGCAAGTGGACGGGCTCCTCATCTTTATCTGCGTCACATTTGCAACCCCCCCGGTTACATTTGCGTTGCGGTCCGTTGCGTTGATGTATCTTTCAGTTTAAATTGGTGTAACTATTTGGAAAATCCACCACGTCCAGTTAAAATTTGGGTTATTACAGGGTTTATGTAAATTTTGCTCACGATCTTTTGTGCCAAGCGGACATCTCGCAAGAACAGTTTGGTCGTGCTTGCAGTAGTTTCCTCATTGTACCGCTCTTGCCACAGCTGCTGAGATCCGGCTCTTATTTGTCTCTTGATGGTAGCAATTGGATACGCGCAGTAGTTTGCGGCTGTCTTGCTATGCAACGCTGCTTGCTTAGCAAGACAATCGGCTCGCTCGTTACCGGCGTTACCCACATGCGCTTTAACCCAAAACAGCTGGATGGAACGCCCCTGTTCTCGCACCGTCCTTATGCTCTTACGGATGCTGTACGCCAATGGGTGAGAAACCTTCCCACTTTTTACAAGGTCTAAAGCGGACCTGGAATCGCTAAGGATCCAGCATTCGCTTTCGCCACTTTTAAGTGCCCAATTTGTAGCTCTATCCATGGCGTACAGCTCCGCCTGGAACACAGTGCAACATGAGTCCAGCTTCAACTTCACAGCTTTTATCTCTTCGCCGTTTTTCCACACGGATACGGCCGAGCCCACCTTACCCTCTATCTTACTCCCATCTGTGTATATTTGTAAGCGTTCCGTTTCCCGATCATCAGTGGTTTCAGCAAGAGGGTCAAAGAGGGCGTAGTCGATCCGGGTACTGTACGCGGGATGCTCGATGTGCTGTGAAGCGTAGTCCAGCTTGGTCTCTATCTCCCTGTCCTCTGGCATCTGATGGAATACTCCCTTTTTCGCCTCATAAAGGGCGGCTGCCATTTAAATCCTAAGATCAAGGGGTAGTATTCCAGCCAGTATCGTTGGCGAATTTAGTGAGACAGTTCGATAGGCCCTAGTTATTTTTTGAGCAAATCCCCGCTGTATGGCGTTCAGCTACTTCCTGACTCACTGCTTTTTAGTTGCCGGTGCCCATGCACTGGCCGCATACAGGACAATCGGCTCCACTACCGCCATAAAGATGGTCTTGACGCCCTGGGGATGGAGACCCCAGCTCACTTTTGCGGCTCTGCACAGCTGCTTGTGGATGGCCTGTACCTTTTTACAGGTATTGGCCGCGTACGCATTGAATGTAAGGCCTTTGTCTATGGTGAGCCCCAGGACTTTTATCTCCCCTGTGAGCTCAACCTGGATCCCCCCCATGGTCAGGAGTGTCGAGTCGTACTTCAGTCTTTTGGTAATCACCATAGCTTTTGTTTTATTTGGTGCATATTTGAGCTTGTTTCTGACTCCCCACTCCTGCACATAGGCGAGTGCCGCGTTGGCCTTTCTGGAGACCTCCAGCCCCGTGTCCCCATCAAAAACGAGGACGACATCGTCGGCAAAAGCCTGACAATAGTCGCCCCGCTTCTCCAAGCCGTTCAGCAGCGGATCCAAAAGAAGATTCCAGAGAATCGGCCCTCCGGTTGAACCCTGGACACACCTTTTAGTTGTTTGTTTGATGTGTTTGACACCAGCGTACCCCACCCTGACTTTGCGATCCTGGAGATAGCTATCTATTAGCCGTCTTATGTTCACCGGATACCTTTCCTCAGCCAGTCGAAGCCTAATG
Source organism: Erebia palarica (assembly GCA_964035005.1). Lineage (NCBI taxonomy): Eukaryota > Metazoa > Arthropoda > Insecta > Lepidoptera > Nymphalidae > Erebia > Erebia palarica. The sequence continues at coordinate 21,090,901 of OZ035989.1, forward strand.
GCCGGCCACCATGCACTATCGAAGGCTCCCTCTATGTCCAAAGAGATCATTGTGATAATTTTCTTGGCTTTCAGTTTTCCTTTAATATGTTGCATAAGGACATACAGGGCGTCTTCGGTGCTTTTTTGTAGCATGAAGCCATACTGGCGAGTACTGAGTCCGGGAAGAATGTGGTATTTTATTCGACCAACCAGCATCTTCTCCAGGATCTTACCTAGAACCAGCAAAAGACCAATCGGTCGATAGGCTTTTGGATTTGTGTAGTCTTCTCTAGCTGGTTTACGAAGAACTACGACGGTCGCCTCCTTCCAGATTGTTGGGAAGTGGTTCAGTTCTAGGCATTTGTTTGCCAGGGCGAGAAACGCGTCGGGTTTTCGGGTGATTGCTTGCTGGCAGATGTCTGGTGCTAATCCGTCTAATCCCGGAGCCTTTTTGGGGCTAAAGCTTGTGAATGCGCTGTGTAATTCTGCAGAGGTAAAAGGTGGGTCCAAAATTTCATTTTGCACCCACTCGTTTACGTGCTCAGCTGCTTTTCTCATTCGCCGGTGATCTGCGTTGTCATCCTTCCCATGGTCTTCGAGGTAGAACGTATCCGCCAACATTTTGACCGACTCTCTGGGATCGTAAGTTTTGCCGTTTTGTATTAAGGGCAGGTCCTCCTGTCTTCTGGCTGTTCTATTTAGGACCCTATAAATGCCATCCTAGAGTCCCTCCTTGTCCTGTCTATCGCAGAATGCTTTCCAGCTATCGATCTGTGCTTTCTTGGCTAATGACTCATATGTTTCTTTACTTTGCAGGTACTCCTCGACAACTTTCGCCCTTCGGACCTGTGCAGCGCATCGGATGCGGCGCTTCTTCGTGATGACTTCCTGTTTCAGCGTGGCGAGCTCTTCATTCCACCAAGGTAAGTTGAGTTTTTCTATATTTTTCTTATTAGGAATGGTTTCTTTACACACTGTTCTAATTATACTTGTAGATTTTTCTATATTTTGGTCTAATTCTAATTTATCTTTAATTTTTTCAATTTCTATTTTATTAATGTAATTTTCAACCAATAATTGTACTAACTTCTCATGAAACTCGTTCCAATTAGCTTTTTTAGTATTAAAAATTCTAGTTGTTCTGTTAATTATAACGCCTTTTGCTTTTGTTAGGTAAATTTTAAATGTTAAGGTATTATGGTCGGAGCTTGTTACACTGTCGTTCACCTTCCATTCGTCTACTAATGCCAACATGTCCGATGAGCACGTTGTTATATCGATACAGCTAGAGAACGTTTTATTGCCTCTAACTGTGTCGAAGGTCGGGGTGGAACCTTGGTTTAGCACTTACAGATCCAGTTCATCAAGGGCTACAGCCATCGCTTCTCCTCGTGGGTCTGAGTTGACGCTTCCCCACCAGGTGTTTTTGGCGTTCGCATCGCCCCCCACTAAGGTGTAAGGCCCCACTTCTCCCATATCTTCCTCAGCTGATCCAGGTATGGCTCGACGGGTTGGTTGGGTTCAAAGTAAATGGAGATCATAGTGATATCCCAGGCACTGCTTCGGATCCTTACCACCACGATGTTGTTGGTGGTAAGTTTTGGGCACAGTATGGCGTCTATGTTAAGGACCTGTTGGTGTAGTTCACTTTTTACCAAATAGCCAAAGTCTTTTCCCAACCCATCTGAGATTACAAATGTTTTCCGCTGTGGGGAGGGACACATTAATTCATTATTTCTATCACATTTTTTTAAAACAGTACATTGATTTTCCGCTAAGACAACTAAAGGAACCTTACTTGAATACTGGCATTTATTCACTAGAGAGTCTAATCGTTCAATATTATAATTACCTATGGCTAACAGCTCATCGGCAGCCAGAATGTGTTCACCGGTCTGTTTCTGTGACAGCTCATACGGGGAAGTAATAGTTCTTAATGAACTTTCCAATTTTAATATCTCATTATTTAGGCTATCAATGTTAGATTTATATTGCTCTTTCATTTCTTGCAGTGAGGGACAAGTTAAATTCAGTTTATTTAATAAATCTGACCGCTCTTTTCTTAGTACGATGTTTTGAGCACTTGCCTTTTGAGATTAAATTATTTTTTTTTGTTTTAGTAATAAACTTGCCAATTTTTATGTATTTTTTTATTTTCTTTAGAAATAAGATCGCCGTTGCACCCTTCCGTTTTATCTTTTAACCTTTTTGTTTATTTTAAGTGTGTGCAAAAAATAGTTTTATCTATCTATGTATGAGGTTAGAACGAGCTTTGAACTCCCTGGCGCAGTGTTGAGCGCTGTTGTCTTAACGTGCGGAGGTTCGATTCGTGGAGGAATTTATAATTTCGTAATTTTCCCTGGCCTGGCCTAGTGGAAGGCTTCGTGGCTAGTTACCACCCTACCGGCAAAGACGTGCAGCCAAGCAGCTTAGCGTTCCAGTACGATGCCGTGTAGAAACCGAATAGGGGTTAAAATTGCGAAAATTGATTAAATATAACTGCCATGCCCTTAACAGGTTACCCCGCTATCACCTTAGACTGCATCATCACTTACTATTAGGTGAGATCGCAGTCAAGGGCTAACTTGTAGTGGAAAAAACATGATGCCTCATGAAAACAAACCCTAACAAGAATTTCAACAGCAGCTTATGATAAATGTCCATATTGACCATACATTGCACTGTGACGTCACTGCCACATCATCGCTGGTGATATAACTCGATTGGACTACGAAAGGACCGAAATTCAATTTTCGCTATCACCTCTTGTGAGGTCAGAAATAATATACTTTATGCGAATATTCAAGTGTACTTTACAGGGATCGGGATAGTGATCCCTTTGATATTGTACGGAGTTAATTTTTTTGTTTCTCAAAGACTTGCCTCTCTTAAGAGAGTATTCAATATTTCAATATTATTAACTCTTAAAAAGGATCAGCTTATTATCTTAATAATCTACATTATAAGTATGTAAAAAATATGTGATGGATTAAATTCCAATCCTTGGGTCCAATCCAACTTAAAGCCATATTATTGACATTCATATTTTAGAATTATAATGCTTACTAGCTGATGCCCGCGACTCTTTAATTTTCTGGGATAAAAAGTATGTGCTATTTCAGACTATAATCTATCTCTGTGCCAAATTTCAGCCAGATCCGTTCAGCTGTTGGGGCGTGATTGAGTAACAATCTATACATCCATACATCCATACATCCATCCAAACTTTCGCATTTATATTATTAGTATAGATTTTAGGAAACGTCAAGGTACGAGACATCAATCTGTCATTTTGAGCAATATTGCTTAAGTCTTGCTTTAAGCCATGGCAGTATGGCCCCTGAACCTTATGGAATAAGTTAACGGAAAACATGCGATTATTGAATTATTTTGATGCGTTTTCCGGTCGTGTGAACAAGATATAACGAGAAAAGATAATAACAAAATGGACGGAATATTACTCCGCGTAGCGGCAACAGTGTAACTGTGTTTCCTAGGAAATGATTACTTACATTTCCTATGTTCTGCATAGTGATCGTTCTTGTACAATACTTGTAACGGGTGATTTACTTAATTTTTTATTTTCACTAGAATGCCCACGACTACGGCCACGAGGATTTACGGAATGAAAAAGATTCCCGCCGGGACATCATTTTCCGGAACACAACCAAACTTCGCCTGCAAAATACCAAAAAAACTCCTATACTCCTATACTATATTATTTATTTATTTATTTATTATTTCATGAAAAACACACATATACACTGTTTTTTTTTTTTAAATATGAAATAAAGTACAATTAAACAATAGTAGTAGTAGTAGGTACAAAGTTATATACATATATTTATATAAGAAAATATATATGACAAAGATAGTATCTGGCTAAGGTTCCTGGCCCTCAAACTAGGATTCCCTGTGCTATGGGTAGCCAGTCCTTCGCCGTACCTTCAAATATAATAATTAATTGTTTGTAACTAAGTAAACAATGTACGTATATTGAGGTTAATAATTATAAAATGAATAGAAAAACAAAAACATTGTCTAGCTAAGTTCCTGGCCCCAAACTAGGATTCCCTGTGCTATGGGAAGCCAGTCCTTCGCCCGATCACAACAAAAATAGGATTTGATATATTACTCCAAAAAATACCAAATTTCATAACAATCAGTTGAACTGATGGGCCGTGAAATTGTTGCAGACAAACAGACACACGGAAACACTTTCGCAGAATATAAGTATAGAAGTATGGATTGTTCTTATGTCCCGTTACTATTCAGAATCTCTTAAAAATTTAGTACAAACTATGATCACTGTCTATAGAAAGATCTTTATCTGTTATATATATAATTCTACTGTACGTGTACTGTGTATGTCACCGAGCTCCTCCTAAACGGCTGAACCGACTTGAATGTTTTTTTTTGATGCGTTTGGATGGCGCCCTTGATGGTTAAGATTCACAAATCAGCCCGACAGATGGCGCTGCAGTCGGTATCATGCAGGACAACGTCACAATATATATCATGCAGGACGTCTGTCGGGTCCGCTAGTTATAGTATAAAATAACAGTTGCCTAATTAAAATCTACCTATTAAAAGTCATACATTGTAACTGTCTATTTTAATGTCTAAACAATCTACATTTCTGAAAATGATTTCTCAATAGACACCATCTAAGAAAGGATTTTAAGGAATTTCACCGTCAGTTCTATCACAGAACCACTGTCTATTACTAAGTACCTAGTTTCGAAAATGGAAACAAATCATTCTCTATCACTTCTTATTGTAGATAAGCGCAAACCCGGTGTTACTACATAAAATACAGGTCAATAGGATATTGACTCTTGCCTATCCATTATCTTGTTCCGCTTCATCCCTTGCTATAAGGTCTGTTTTCGCTTGGCTTAGGAAGTCTTATAAAAACGCATCTGGCTTATCGGCTTCCGTCAGAGATTTACAGAGATTATCCATTGCGAACACCGATGAAAACTTATATTGCAGTACCCTAATTCATTCCACGGATTTGTACGCATTTGCTTAATTCCTTTTAACGTTTGACGACCTCTGTGGCTTAGTACTGATTTCTATAGTCTTATATAAGTGGCAAGTCTTCGTCTAGGTGGATCGAGGTTTTTTGGTTCCAGCGGACTCTTTAGTTTTCCTGTATGGTAGCTTATATGCTATTCCAGACTATAATCTGTCTCTGTGCTAAATTTCATCCAGATCCATTCAACTGTTTTGGAGTGATTGAGTAACTAACATCCATCAATCTATCCATCCATCCATCCAAACTTTCGTAATTATAACTTACCGGTACGATACTGCGTATAAATCAGTGTATAAGGTAATTAAACCCTATATTTGTACCCCTCCAAATTAACCCACTTCCATCTTAGACTGCATCTTAGAGATATACAAACACCTGTAGCTTGTTGGCCTATGTTTTGTACACACGGTTTCGTAGTATATTCAGTAGTTCATCGCCTCCATCTTATCTATCCATCGCTAGGATTAGGCACAGGGAATGTCATGTCATGACTGGTGCAAGTAAGTGCCTGCATATCCTATGCGCATGCGCATTTAATCTGGCCGGCTAGGGACAACACCGATTGAGGCGTTTCGTAGCGCAGCTAAACGCATTTCACAATCCAGTAAAAGAAATTGAATTTTTAGTCTATATAACGTTTGAATTTAATTGCAGGCAACTTATAAGCCTTAGATCCCGTTCCACTCCGCGCGCATAGCGTGAAAGCCTACGTTTTTAACCGACTTCTAAGGGGAGGTTCTGTATCAAACCCGTATAAAATATGTATGTCTGTTTGTTTACGATTTCCTCGGAAAACAATAGACCATTTTCAATGATTTTTAACCATTGAAACCATTTCAGGTTTAGATTCATCGCTATCTGACCATGAACAATAGGATATAATATATCATGGTTCTATCTTTTATTAAAAAATGTAAGAAGTAGAGTACGAAGATAAGACTCAAGGGATGGCCACGCGAATGTTTTCTTAGTATCACATTGTAAGGTTAAAATTACACTGTATTGTATTCCACCATCCTAAAGAAACAAAGGCCCCACTACATTTCGTGATAAGTTGCTTTTACGATGATATTATAATTTTATCTGGTTTTATTGAAATAATAAGACCTAATATTATATATAGTCTTCTCTATTTATAGTCACATAATAATAAGAATGTTTACATTAAGATAAATTTAATATTTACAAAGAAATAATTTAATCTACCTAATATATTGTGAATATTTTTACAATTGAAAATGGTTGGTAGTTTTTTTGGAATTTTGAAAGAGAAGTGCATTCGAGTTGAAAGGACTTGACCGGTGGAACTATGGCAGCTTGCCTAGGTGTCAAAAATCAATGTTCAGCAATGATTTCTTTACTATTGTAATTGTAATATTTCACTGTTTTCAGATAAAAAAGTTTCAGGAGTCTGAAGGCTCGGAAAACTGCGAAAATCAACAAAAAAAGTTTCACCAAAAGATTGCTTTCCCACACTAGATGGCGCTATGTATTGTGGTGAGTCTAGAAAATATTTTTAAGTATTGCTCACTACATTTGTTAACAAGTTTAACTATTCGACCACAGATGGCAGCATATGCAATGTGAAAGGGCGTTCCAGTTCAACTATTCGACCATAGATGGCGGCATATGCAATATGAAAGGGCGTTCCTTTAAACGCAGTATTTCAAAATGCTTTGTTCAATCTATTAGTTTGAGACTTGTCAAAAAATAAAAATAACTATGAACAAAACATACATTTCCTTTTCATTACTATTTAATTGATCAAAAATAAATCATTCATAATATAATGACTAAGGTACTTAAATGGTATTCACGTAGGGTTACAAGATTATTAATAGGCATGGATATAATGGAACGTCAAAATGGAGTAGTGCTTAAAGAGGAAAGCGGACGCTCAAGATTTAAACAATAAACGTACTGTTTTTTTTGTCATTTGAACCCTGACCTTATTTGGAATAATAAATCCATAATAATTTCGTTTTGAATTTTTAAACCTTACTGTAAAAACGGAAATCCTGTGCATGGTCCCGAATCGGAGGGCAATTACTGGTCATGTCCTTTTGAAAATAGTTCAATAAATTTTTGAAAAAATTTGAAGAGATTTTTATTTCAGAATAATTTTTTCGTAAATTTTTGTATTCATTTTCAATGCTCCAATTCTTGCGGGGACTGCGAAATTTGTGAATTTTTTATATGGAGCTGCAGAGACTATCGAGACACGATGTAACGTGTTTCCATTCATGTGATATAATATATGTTAATTTATATTACAGCACAGACTATAATGATATACGATCATGTCAAGAGAAAATATCCAAGTTGGAATTGTGCCACGCTTGGCCGAGTGCGACCTGCCTTGTTAATAGCTTGATTGTTAACCAGTATGTCGTAGTGTAAAACGCCGGGCCGTTGCAGTTTATGGCCCATCTACACACGGGTTCCAAATTTCCACGCTGGCATGCAATGTGGACTTATTGCTACTTACGACTTTTTGACGACCTCCGGTGGCGCAGTGTGTAGCGCTGTTGTCTTAACGTGCGGAGGTCCCGGGTTCGATCCCCGGCAGGGTTAACTTGTGAATTTATAATTTCTGAATTTTCTCTGGTCTGGCCTGGTGGGAGGCTTCGGCCGTGGCTAGTTACCACCCTACCGGCAAAGACGTGCCGCCAAGCGATTACGCGTTCCGGTACGATGCCGTGTAGAAACCAAATAGGGGTATGGGTTTAATATAACTGCCATGCCCCTAACAGGTTAGCCCGCTACCATCTTAGACTGCATCACTTATTGAGTAGTTCATTACTACAGAAATCAAACGGTGAAATTCCACTTAAAAACACATCCACAGGGCTCAATCTCAGGACCGTTACTTTTTCTAATATACATGAACAACATAGTAAACTTAAACCTATCGGGTCATTTATCTTTATATGCAGATGACACTTGTCTTTTATATTTCGCTCACTCGATTCATGAAGTTATAGCTCAAGCACAAAAGGATCTAGATGTATTCAATGAATGGTTCCTACATAATCTTCTCACAATCAATACAGCCAAAACATCATACATGATTTTCAGTGCTAAAAATAAAAAAAGTACCCAATTATCCACCGCTTAAGATAAATGACAATATTTTAAAAAGATCTAAATCAGAAAAATATTTAGGCCTAACATTAGACGACAAACTTATATAGGACTCACATATTAACCAAATTATCTCAAAATTAGCTTCACTCACAGGTGCACTGCGAAAAGTGTAAAATTTCATACCGTTCAAAATCCGGAAAACTATCTACAATGCCCTAGCAAAGCCTCATTTAGAATATCTAATAGAAATCTGGGGATCAGCTGCTCAAACTCACATCAACAAACTGCAACGAGCACAAAATAAACTAATGAAGGCTTTATTTCGTTATAACTACCTAACTCCAACTAAAGAACTTTATAAAAAAACTAAGCTTATGAACATGAAACAATTATATACATACAATACATGTCATCTTATTAGAAAAATTACAACAAAAACTATACACTCTAATTTAACCTTCATACCCAGGACTATCAAATATAACCTTCGAAGCAAAAATAAATTTCACATTTGGCAACCACGGACAAAAACATATGGAAATAAAAACATATTGTGCGAGGGTGCACTCTTATACAATAGCCTACCTGATACTGTTAAAGAATGTAATAATACTTCGCAATTTAAAAAAAAGCTGAAGATATATGTAGCGGATAATATTGTGTAAATATACTTACATAAATAGCTCATTAACATTAGGAAATTGGAGCAATAATGTAAATTAGTAATAAGACAATTAAATTATAATATAATGCATGCTATGTATATATAATGCATGCTTCTGTGTAACTACTAAACTTATGTTCAATCTCTTGTTAAGTGAACAGTGTTCTTATAAGAGAAATAAATATCTTTAAACCGAAATCTTATAGATATCGCATAAAATAACCAATGAAGCAGACGTATTCTGGAGTCAGAATGATCAAATGAATGCAATCAACGCAGTGTGACTGATCAATGCGATTAATGACCTCGAGAATGTGGTTGAAGACGGAGGACTGACGTGCTAAGGCTCATGGATTGGACTGAACCCTCTAGAGTCTAGGAAAGTTTTAAAGAGTTTGAACCAAGAGCAACTAGATAATAACTGGAATTACTGGATCCATTGAATTTGAATTTATAATAATATTAGGTATATATACTATAATTTTGGTTATTTAAATAATATTCTGTAGAGTTGTATAAGGAAATATATGGAACGACGGGGTTATGCGTCTTTTCTATCTGCGTATTGACACTGTATTCAATATTTCACTATTTAAGGAGGTAGTATTATAATATAGCACGCTGCACGGCACCTTTATGCCAAGTAATGGAGTAATGTGAATCGGCCATATGCAACGTTTTGTACACAGACATCACTATCTATGTAAGTTACCGCACGCTGTCTTAGGAAGCATGTTAAGTAAACTCGACGCTGCGGTCTTTAGGCTGTGTATTGTGGAGTTTATGCCTTGATGACATAACGGTGCCGTAGCTTAGCCAGGAAGCAGGGATCAATATTATGTTCCTAACCGCCAGTCGATTGCTTTAAGCTTGAGACTACATCCTAATATGGCTTGGTCTTCATTGTGTGTTCAATACAAGCTATGTTTTTCGTAGTCGAACGTTTTTATTTAAAAAATCCTTCGACCCAGCGACATTATGTTAATAATTATCACCACTAATGTAGTTTACTAAGTTTTTTTTACTAACATAACTAATATTAAGTATAGTTTAGTAGTATCGCGTATATTAAGGTTATGGATGCTACTCGTATGTCTGATAATAAATATTACTGTATATATAATTTTTTTTCGGGACCATAAAATATGTATTACATACTAGACATTTAAATGTTTTAATTTATGTTAATTTAATAAGCACTTAAATAATAGATAAAGAAAAATATAATTAAATTACTTAAGTGCTATCGAGAATATTTAATCATATTATGTTCAAATCGCAGGTGTGGTTCTTTTACTGAAATTTTGCAATAAGGAACTTTGCACACATTGATGTAGAATTTTAGTATTTCAACGTTTGCATACCTACAATTTACCTACAATCCTTCACGTACTCAAGTTAAGCACCTGATTGTCTATTGATATTGTGGACCCTTAATCCTATAACTACCTAAACTTACCTAATTCACCTAGTAACGACAAAATAAATCACAAAGGATCTTTCGAATACTTACCTATTAATTGATAATTTTAGTTGGCAATAATAAAAACTGTTACCTTACTTGTTCCAATGTCCAACGCTACTCCTACGCAGGTCTTTTTTTTAAAAGAGGGGTGTTATAACTTTGACCGCTTAGGACGACTGTGTGAGTGAGTTTCATCGCAGAGCTCAACCCAAGAGACCGATTTAAATATGTTTATTTTTATTCGAAAGCAGGCTTATCTGGAATTGTTCCTAACGTCTGTTCTGCTAAACCTAAGCAATATCAGCGCTGTTCCCAGGCAGTGTAGAGAAGAGGTATCTTAGTCTTACCTGTATTTGATATTTTTAAAAGTTCGTTTTACTAACTGTATTTATTTTAATATTTGTGTGTTTTAACATTGCTTTTTTTAAATTCTTAATTTAATTTTTTAATGTCATATCGAGAGCTTCTCCTCGAACGTGTTCATTAACATAATATCTCTGAAACCCCACCAAAAAATAAACGCTCCAAGTGAAATTCGTGCTAATTATTGTTTCACTGTTTATTCGGAACCCACCAAATGAAATAAGGTCGGTGTATGATTAAATTTTAAAAACAAACTTGCGTGTCCGGACAGACTAATGAAATGAATTATTTTAATGAAGGGTTCTTAGCTGGCACTATTTTTATATTCGCCAGAGGTTTGTTATGTTAAGGTGCTACACAAACGAATATATCCCGTATTTTAATCGGAGTAAAGTTCGTTTTCACGTGGAAGGTGTTCAGTAATTACTTCGGTTGGTTACTTTATTTGTATAGCAATTTTGTACAGAGTAACAATTACAGCTATTAGGTAATAAGTTTACTTGCAAAAGGGACGAAATTGCAATTTTCATTTTGCTGGTAGTTTTCTTATTTCATATTTTGTATATTCATTTCTGAGCAGTTGAAAATTTCCAAGTTATCTATCAGGAATATAAATAATTTATTCCATTATAATTTTATGTACTTACTCAATAACTCGTTTTTCTTATTAATAATAATTTAAGTACTTATATTCCGTTTCTATTTTAGGTGGAATTTCGTTCATAGACACAGCAGGTCAAAAATAAATTTATTTATATCTATGCATAAATTGCATAGATTTTTTTAAGACAAACGTAATAAATTCAATTGAATAATTAAATTTAAGTAACTTAAAAAATCTTGTAAAGTTTGGACTTTTAAAGCTGACTTTTAAAGCAAAAATAATCGTCCGTTTTGCCACCTGCCCTAAATATAAACTACACCTATTTATAAAGATATCTATATATTTTCTTTATTTAAAATAAAAGTTATCTCAATTCAGAGAACAAATTGAAATAAGTAACAAAGATAGGAGAAAATTGGACGGGATTCCGCATTTTAATCGACAATCGTTTCACGATAAATTAGCTTTCGCAAAATTAAAACGTCATACCGAAAATCATTCGCTTATTATATTCTCATTGAATATTTATCGGCAATTTGGTGTATTTATGGTGATAAACGACATCATTATGGTAAATTTTATCAATTGAGTTAGGTTTATACACTGTGATAACAGCGACAACAAGTTAAAATATTGTATTAAACTTTACCTTTGTCATTCAGATAATCATCTGTAGAAACACTACACTACAGACTGTAGAAACACTTGGCTTTTCCTTTTCTTATCCGTCTCCTGGATATAAGCTACCTCTGTGCTAATCGTAAAGATCAGTCTAGCAGTAAAGCCTTGATAAGGTAACAACAGAAAGAAAACGGGTACGCCCACTTTTATTTTGCCTGGGATTTTTAAAACCACGCGGACGAAACTCGCATAGTTTGAAAGATCAAGTATCAATATTTTTTTCGTGTGGGTCGCAGTATGTAACGTCGTGGTGATGTCTTTTTGTTAAGTTTTGTAACTGTCTTACAAATTTTGAAAATTAGGTATCGTAAGTTCGTATGGCAGGGAGTACCTTGATATGTAGTGTACAACTTTCTTAGATATTTTTTGCATCACGCAGATCATACTTGGGCTGCTGTTGCTATGATTGTTGCATTTTCCATACGCTACACCGTAGGCGCTATGTGGCAGTATCGTTCTCCAACCGCAGCTAAAGTCTAGCTTCCACAAAAACCACTATAACCTGACTGTTGACCCCTGGGGAGTGGGGGTGGTTATCAAATTCATACTAATATTTTAAATGCGACAATGTGTCTGCCATATGCCATGTCATCTAATAAACCGATTTTGATGAAATCTGGTACAGCGATAGATTGTATCCCGGGGAAGGACATAGGCTTTTTAACCCGGAAAATTCAAGAGTTCCCTCGGGAGTCAAAAAACCTTAATCCACGCGGACGAAGTCGCGTGCATAATCTAGTATTACATATACCTTACCAAATCTAACCTAACAAAATTAAGTTCACAGCTGGCACCGACCTCACATAATTTTCACCGCAACAAATGACTTGAGCTCAAGCCAATACTTTCTGTATAAATCCAATTTTATACGCGATTATTATCACAATAAATAAATAAAACTTGTCACAACTTACATGACTGTGATATTTTTACGAATTGTGAGATCGACTAAAATTCAAATATCATCTTCTTATTAAAAATTTGAATTTATTTTGGTTTATCAACATAAATCAAGAGATACGTAGAAGGACCATAACAATATCATATTGTAACTAACCTGACGGGGTCCCTAAGAATCTATACCTTACTCTAACAATAGATTTCAATATTTCTTTAGAATGGCACGTGAATCATCTAGCAATAAGATCCTCATATATTGTTGCGTTCATAATAAACCAAGATCTTTTAGAGTTTCGGAAGCTTCGAATCCATTCGACCCAACGGCTTGATTATACACAAATTTAGATGGAATTTAGCTTACATTTATGACTTGCTTTAGAAACGCGTTTGAGTTATGGAAAATTTATAAAACGCGTTCAAGCATTGATTAATATCAATGCTTAAATTCAGTTCGAGGTTATATATATGAATTATAATATGCGTGATCGAGTATTGATTCATCTCTTAACAATGACACGCGTTTTATACGCGTGTTGTATTGACTCAATACTGCCATGTCAGTTTCAGTTCAAGTATACTGCGCTTTGCTCGTTCTAAGAACCTTACTTCTTTAGCACATACACTGAGTGAGCCAGTCATTATGTATAAGATCATTTAAGGATCATATCATACACCTCTTCGAGACATTTATACTTTGACTAAGAGAGTAAGACCTTTTGTATTAATACTATAAGTTTTAACCCAGGGTTAAGATTTATATCTTATTTAACAACATAAATGTTGTTCCATAAGGTCACCGTGAAACGAACTAATACTAGTGGTAGCATCTTCCTTTTATAGGACAAGGAAGATGCTTTGAGATGGCATCATTTACTTTTCTAAAAAATAAATGATGGTTGGCTGGCTCCACCCCGCCACCAACGGTAGGCCGATCAGTCTTAGATTATATTTAGTCATGGGATATATATGCCTTTACGGGAATTTGTGACAGTTGACATTGTTGACAATTTATATTAATATAGTCTACAGTTCGCGCGCGACTTGAATGCAGAGTAACTTAATGTTCACCTCGTGCGCGAACTATAAGTAGTATTGAATAGTAATGGTCTTAATTAATATCTATTGTTATATTAAGGTGAATATTTTGGACAGATTATATTTGCGGATGATTCAGATTGCTTGCACACATATAATACAATTTTTACGATGGTTGGAATTCCCACTTGAGCGATGCCTTAAAAAGTCAGCTAGTCTTATAAATAGTATAAAAAATCGGCCAATAAATTTCCATATAGCAAAATTAGGTCCATAGTTGGCGCAAGTCGCACATAATTCCCACCGCAACAAATATCTTGAACTCCCGCCAATACTTTCACCATATATCAAATTTTAGACGCCATTACCAGAAGTCTTTGCATGAAAGTTACCACTTTGTACAACATGTATTAAAGTTCAAATATTTTACATAATATAATTTGAAGATATAAGTATAAATTAAACATTGATGGTCTAGAAAAGGTCATTTTTTAATCTACTACAAGTTAGCATCAAGCAGCGTCTCTCCTCCATTGTACAAGCTCGCATTCTCACTTTCTCTGTCACGTAACTAGACGCGACAATAACATCACCATTGAGCGTCTGGTTGTTCAAGGAGAGAGTTGGTAGAGGGCACCAGGGCACGTGGCAGATCACCCATGAGGTGGACAGACCAAGTGAGGGCTGCGGTGGACGTCCCCTTACACGAATGTACTCGTAAAGCTGCTGTCAGGGAAGTGTGTTATAAGTATTAGCACCGAATAGGTAATAGTTGTTATTAGTAAGTATTTTACGGAAGTTGCAGGAGTCAACTAGTTTTTTTATACATAATATTTGAGTCTATATGACTCAGACCGAAGCAACTGACGGGTGAGTGGAATATACACTTTAGGCCCGGACTCTACCAAAGCGGAAAGGAGGAGGAGATGTGAGCGCCGCGAAGCGGAGACGAGAGGAGATGTGAGCGGCGTGCTGTGATCTCGACATCCAACGCTCACCGCACGCAACCCGGTCCCGCTGTAGCCAGCATAAAAATAAAATGAAAACATAGATAAAATTAAGATTTGGTATTTGTTCCCACATTTTAAGTTTACTTTAATGTAACCTATTGTTTGGTATTTTTGTAGCATGCACAGTACGCATACGTACGAAGTTAAAATAAAAATGCTATTGACCAAAACGGTAACTGGAACTATTCGTGTTGTCACCAAATTGCACCCCTAAGTCCAAGAGGTCGTCGAAATGGTATAAAGAGGGTGCAATATTTTTCTCAGCAGCCTCAGCGCACTTGTAAACATCTGGCACATGGCACTATGACGCCAGGAACAGTAGCAATTACAGAGTGAGCAGACAACTGTGACGCTGGCTTATATGCAATAAAGAAAACTGTAACAAAGAACCCAGAATTTGTCAATGGATAAGGATTTCACTTCAAAAATATTTCACATTATGGTCGTTTCGTTTGTTGTTGTTGTAAATTTTACGAGGATATAGGTTGGTTAGTCCCCAGGTAGGATATTCATCCAAACCGAAAAAAAACACCTCATTAAGTATACTCTGAACTTCTTATCAAATGACGTTCCAAATTTTCTCAAACATTCATTGATTTTGTGGTACCAGGTACCAGCCTTGCGATTGCGATAAAATGACAGCATTATCATAAAAATGGTAAGTCTTTATTTAAAAATAAAAAATCCAACTTTAGCTATAAATCTTATATTTTCTTGATTTATCACTCAAATAATTTTTGCCATCTATGAAGTCATCAATCTTAGGCATCTTTCTTCAAAATAATGAACGAACAAAAGCGTTCCCAAATCGATAATTAAACACGGTTTTCTAATTAACAACTCCCCGAAATGTTATATTTACACTAGGTCTGAAAACCACTTACACCCAGTCGATCCGATGACTTGCAAAGTCAGACCATGTCAGAGCAAGTTACAAGTCATGGCGCATCCATTAATTTGTTCGTTGATCTATGTTCGCTGTTTTAATTAATAAATAAAGGCGGGATGAAAAAAGGTAGAGCCGTATTCCTCGAGTAACTAAATTAAAGTGCAAGCATCAAAATTCCTTCTGTAGTTTTATTATGAGATCAAAATATGAATGCTTGTCTTCTACTCTCTTCTTATATTTATAATACATGCGAAAGTATATTTGTCTGTCTGTTCGTCTGTCTACTACGCTTTGACGGTCCAAGTACTTAACCGATTTTTGAAGTTTGGTACAAAGATGGTGTACTCCCGTAGAAGGACATACTCGTAGACTACTTCTTATCTCGGAAAATCGAAAAATTCCCGCGGGAATTAAAAAAATTGGCAGTCATATAGGGATCTCATGATCATATATCAATATGCCGATAGAAGTGAAAACGAATTATTTTTAATTAAATAAAAAAAAACATTAAATATAATTAAAATATAAACCTTAAATGTAGTATATTTATATTTATGACCTTTTGTCTTCGTTTTCACTTCAAAAACATCAATCCACGCGGACGAAGTCGCATGCATCATCTAGTTATTTATAAGAGGCTAAAGAGTGCGTCTAATTAAAAACTTAACCTATGAAGTAATTTTTGAAAAATACGCAATATGTACTAGGATACCTGTAGGATTTTTAACTGCAGATTTCTTACTCTCTAGGATCTATAGGATTTCTAGTGCATAACTGCTATTTTAGAATACAAAAAGGTATAGTTTGCTTCCTCCGGCGTAACTTGATCACGGTGCAAGCATCACAAAATCCTAATTGGGTTTTTATTATGTGTTCAAAATGAAAGTGTATCAGAATTGTTTTCTATAATAAGATAAGAGCCTCTTAAACCTACTAATATATAGCATATATAATGATACATATTTATAGTTTTTGAAAAAATATTGCCACATAGGTAGTCCGAATTCTGTAGTACCTAAAATACCTTAAGGCTTTAATATTTCTACCTAAGCAACGGCTAGGCTACTGAGGATACTTTAAGCAATTTGTTGAGTGCCACGGTATCATAGAACTTATAAATAACAGCTCTTTTAATAAATATAGGCGGGATTAAAGTAAATAAAGTAATGTTTCTTCATCATAACTGATTGGAGGAAGCAAGCAGTTTTTATTTTTTAGTTTTGTCAAAAGATAATTATAAATTTCTGTCTGCTGATGGATCTGTCTGCCTATGTAGGTGGGTTTGAAGGTTACCCAGCTACCTACGCAATATTATTGATAACGTTTATCTTGAACTAGATGATGCCCGCGACTTCGTCGGCATGGATGGATGTTTTATTAGTTCCCGCAGAACTCTTTAATTTTCCGGGATGAAAAGTAGCCAAGAAATGTGTTATTCCAGACTATAATATATCTCTGTGCCATGTTTCATCCAGATCCGTTCAGCCGTTTTGGCGTGATTAAGAAACAAACATCCATCCATCCATATATCCATCCAAACTTTCGCATTAATAATATTATCAAGTATAGATAATTTCACGTACCTTGACGTCCCTAAAATATGGATTAATTATAATTCTAAAACATGAACATCAACAATTTTAAAGCAATGCGGTTTTAAGCGATGGTTTTAAGCTCCCAGAACTCATGTAAAAAAAAAGGTTCAAGAGTCTCACCAAAGAAGAAAGTATCTAAAAGTCACTTTTCGGCTACATAATACCCTCATTGATGGCTCTAAGTCCGGGCAGAACAAACTTTTAACTTCGACGGCGAGTTACTTTTCACAAATTCACAAAGGTATAGTTCGGAATTGAAATACATGTGAACCAAAAATAAACCTTAAGTTTTAATACATAAAGTCGAAAATCGATGAATACTCACGTCGTTTTCTATTGACTATTGCTACCGACTCCATTATGAAACCGAATACATTCTTTATATCCTAAGCGAGGAGTATAGTTAGTTGACTCATGCAGGTAATTGTCAGGGATTACTTTTTTCTATTTTCATGACAATAATAATATGTACTATTTCGTATTTAATTTTCACCGTAGGAAATAATAAACTTGAACCAAGGAATAAAATAACACAACAACATAAAGCCATTTAATAGACACGGCATAGGTAGGTACTATAAAATTGACTTAGACGTGAGAAATGCTAAATTGCCAATTTTCCCCAATGGAGTTTAAAACGGAACTTATAAAACTAAAGTGTTCCCCACTGCGTTACATTTCAGCATAACAGCGATTAATTAAATCCATATATTATTATTTTTAAGTCCGGTGATTGGTTTCCACGCAGTATCTAACCTACTCGATAAAATGTTTTTTTTAAATGTTTTTTGTACCTTACCGGTACGTTAGGTACGATCTCTTAACAAAGTAGACTGAATAGACCCATACGAAAATCGAACACGGCACTTTCTAACTCATAAAACTAAGATAAACATCGTATAAAAATATCATGGGCTACCCACTGTTCCGGTATTTCTATTTTTTTCGAAATAGAGACCATTCATAAAACAAGTATTTATCAATAGCTTGCATTAATACGAGCAAATATTGTATAAGCACCATCACGATGGCACCACCAGGGGGCATACTACCATACCAAGCCGTATTGTTTTAATATTGTTGACGTACGTGTTTTAGAATCTTTGGGACGACAAGGTATGTGACATAAAACTGTCACTTTGAAATAATGATGCTTTAAGCGATGTTAGTAACCCCCTTCACAGCTTTGATAGTAGACTCTGCCTCAAAGAATACTTGCTTGTATTCTACAATACAGGATTTATGAGTGGCCGTAATTAAAAAATAAATAAAAGAGTATAAAATGGCGGGACAGTAGTCAGGCCAGGTTCAATACAAAAATATTCAAACCCTTAAGCTGAACATGAGCCAAACGTGTATTTGAAATGCACGTCGAAACCTGTCTGAAGGAGAACAAAATAAAATTATATTTTTGCCAGCGCTCTCAAACCAGCCCCCAATATTCAGCAGTATCGCGTTATTTAGGTTCGGTGGATTTATAGTTCAGGTTGGATGTCATGCTGTAAATATCGGGAATGCTCCTCCAGGTTCGGTGGGTTGGTATGAGATTATGCATCTCACCGGCAGCGTTGATAGAAATAGAGCGTCGAAAAATATTTTGTCTATTTCATAATTAGAATATTAGATGCATAACTATGCCTAATGATACCTAGGTATCACAGTATAATTCATGAAACAGATATTTTCAATAGACAAAACAAGTCGATGCAGAAAAATGTGATCAGGTTGATCGAAAGTCAAAAATTGAGAACCGCTGATTTAATTTTGTAAAATTTCCGGATGGAGCGCTGTTGATTCCACTTCAACATTAAAGTTTTCGAAGTACGAATTTCTATCAACCATCATGAGTTTGTAATCTTATACTAACTCTTACGGGTATAAAAATGCTTCACGTACGTAAAGCTGTCTTCCCATGATGTATAATAGTATTAAAATGACAAAGGTTGTTTGAAAGCAAAGCGTATTTTTTGTTTATGACTAATGTATTTTTGGAAGTTTTTTTATAATATTATAACATAGGCTTGCACTTGACACCAATCATAAAGCTTATGAAACCCAATTATTATGAGGTATAGGCAATGTGCTTGTTAGGCCTGGTTTATTTTGCGGTTTCGGTCGTGTCTAGTTACCGGTTTGCCGACAAAGCGATCCAGTTAGGCATAGAATTTTAAATGATACCTAGGTTTGTAAACACTACGCATCCCGGCTAGGCCGGTATGTTCGAAGCCAAACGAAGATTACCCCTTTGGTAGCATAAAAATAAAATTTTGTATTATGAAAAGTCGCATAAAATTTGAAAGTCAGAATGAATTTCAATAACTTAACTATAGTCCCACAACTTATCTGACCCGGTGGCTACAATTGGAACTAATTTTTATGCCTGTTTAGTTTCTGTTATTCATACATACTAGCGACGCTGTCACCGGGTCCGATAAATTTGTTGGACTTTATAATATTAATCCAGAAAGACTGTTATGAGATTCACGTGCACGCATGCATGCCCGCACTCACGCAAAGACACCCGCACACATGCGCTGCATGATTAAAAAGCTTTCAACAACCCAAAAAATTCAAAGGTCACTCCAGATAAAGGCAGACACAAACAGCCAAACAGTTCTGTTTTCATTGAAACTACACGTAATTGTTACGGAGTGCGTGTGGGTGCTCGCGTGATGCCAGCGTTAATGGGTGAATGATTATGTTTGCGAATCCATAGTGGATTACAATCGAACGTAACTACTTGTGAGTGAGTGTACCTATAAGTGATTCTCTTGTTTAAGTTGTTGTACTCCTATGTTGATAGTAATATAATAATAGATGATGCCCGCGACTTCGTCCGCGTGAATTTAGGTTTATTTAATTACCGAGGGAGCTCCTTAATTTTAAGGGATTCAAATTATGTCCTTCCCCGGGATATAACCCACATCTATAGCAAATTTCACCAAAATCGTTTGAAAAATGGGCCGTAACATTACTATAAATGATAATGATAAATGATAAAGGATTTATTTATTTCATGTAGGACAGTTTGTGCCACTTATGAAACGTTAAGACTCTACCACTTAACTAACTAACTATAACTACTACTACTCATTAAAGCGTAGCTTTAACGTCACAAACAGACAGACCGACACACGCATTTATAATATTAGTATGGATTTTTGTTCTTTTGAATTATATTAGTCGTGACTTCAGAGTATTCTCCTATTAGTAGATACTATAAAGACGACTACAAATTATGTACAAAAAAACTTTTTCGTACAAAAAGTTATGTAATTATGAAATATAATGTATTTCCACCTCCAAATATACAAAACGAAAGGAATTCTGACTGATCTATCAACTCGTAGTTCAAACCAGAACTGATCGTGCTGTATGGCATACAGGTTTTTGGTATTACATATCACGTAAGCATCCGCCCATAAGGAGTTCAAAACTAAACCCCTAAACGGGTAAATCTTCAAACTTAGGGGTTTGAAACTTGAACTCTACGGGAGTGACTAAAGTGTACAGCTAGTTATAATATAGAGCTGAAAATAAAGTGCAATATAGTCTTAAGTAGTTGATTAATTCCGACCGCGTTCAGGTTGCTTGATTACTCAGGTTGGATTTCGGATGCAAATACCGTACTCTAGTTCTGCTAGAAATGCGGGGATCAGATTGAAGTCTGCGGTATAAAGTAAATTGGGATTTCTGTTTCATACTTGGATACGACCACAAGACTTGCATGCGTTATTTAGAAATTAGTCTTTATAAGGGTTTTATCATTTTGGTATAATTTGAAGGTAGTGACTGTTTTTTGCTTATTATATCTGCACTTTTAATAATTATTGTGATTATTATTTATTTTATTTTTTTCAAAAGAGGAAACACCGAGTGTTTTGCTAGGTAGGTAGCTCTTCTCCGTAGGAATGGCATTCCGACCAGTCATAGATTCACTACATGATTTAAAAGCACCTTGTGAAATATTTCGTCTAGAAGTCTTATAGCAAAGGTAAACTACGGACCAGACAGTGATAGACTATAAGTGATAAGCACCTGGGTGAACGAGCTGTGCTCGGTATTTTTTTTTGTAAATCGTGTTTTTGGAAATTATATTAAAATACAAAAATACAAAATACAAATTACATACTGAAGAAATATGAATAATATTTTTTGATCTTACCGACATAATAATGAAATAATATGAACTGGTTATTCAAATAAAAAAACACGAGTGCAATTGGGCTCCCAATTATAGTTTATCTCACAAAAGAAGGAACTTGAAAAAAAGGGAAAAGTTAATCGGACTTGTGACATCTGGACTCGAACCGGGCCTTCTGGTTTTTGGACCGCCCAATTTCCCATCTGAGCTATATTAACCTTCTAGATGACGGCGAAATTTACCTTCGTATTCTAATGATGTTGTAGCAGTTTTCACTGAAAATATTGATAAAACGACATTTTCTAAAAATGAATCCTAGCTAGATCGATTTATTGTCCCCGAATCCCTCTGCATACTAATTTTCATGAAAATCGGTTGAGCCGTTTCCGAGATTCAGATTTTTGTAGGTACATTTTTATATATATATATATACACCCGTGCCTCAGAAAGCACGTTAAACTGTCGGTCCCAGTTATTATCACTAACATGATAATAGCCGTTAAAGCCCCCAACCCGCATTGGAGCAGCGTGGTGCTCAGCTCAGCTCTAATTCCCTCTCTCCTATGAAAGTGGAGGCCTGTGCCCAGCAGTGGGACGTTAATGGGCTGTAGTGTAATATATATATATATATATATATACTACACTATATATATATATATAAATATATATATATAAGAATTGCTCGTGTAAAGGTATAATATAGATTCATTAACCTGCCTAACATTCCACTTCACAAATTAAACTGTCCGCATAATGGTCGCCCTTGCTAAATCATACTTACTAATATTATAAATATGAAAGTCTGTTTTTTTGTTAGTTGGTTGGTTTATCCTTCAATCACGCTGCAACAGAGCAACGGATCGACGTGATTTTTTGCATGGGTATAGCTAAGGATCTGGAGAACAACATAGGCTTTTTAACTCATAAAATTATAGAGCCGCAGTATTTAGCCTACATAAAGCCGAGTGGCTTTAGGTTTCTAAAATGTGGATTTAAGTTTTAATTTGCCTGGTCCCAGGCAGACCAACAGTATTAATAGAACAAAGAGCCAGGATCTCGCATCTAATATAGAGCATTATATTCGGCAAACTAATCAAGACGGGCAAACTGGATTTAATTTTGTAAGCGTCCGCCGCGCGCCAGCCGTCCTCAGAGAGCCGGTGTCAGGCGGCGTGCGGTGTGCGCTGTAGATTAAGATTTAGTGTTTCTATGTATAAGTAAATAACTGTTGAATAACACTAACACTGCCAATTATACTAGTGGTTCGCTTCGAACTGAGACCTCGCGGTATCCATTCACTGCACCGTACCCATTAAAACGCGCCGAATCTGATGACGTCAATCGTCATCCACTTGCGTGGATGGGAAACGTATACCTACAGCATTTTACTAAAATGCAGCTCGTTCGGTGAGCGGGTGTTACGTAGCATACAACTTCATAATGAAAAAATTATAAAATGTTTAAAAAGACTAAGACTGTGTGCTTGCGGCTCCTGCGGCGAGCATGTCTAGATGCGCGCTCATCTTTATGTTCATAGACATCAGTACTATCAGTAGACTATTTTTTATTCACGTAAGATGATGCTAACGTCAAATAATTGTAAGCACAAACGAAGAGCAGCATCTATTGACATCATTGTGAAGTTCTGTTAAAAATACTGAAGCTCATTAAAAATAAATAATTTCGTATCCATATAATATTTATGTAATTTTAGTATTTGTTGTATATGTACAGGATATAATTCAAATAATTTATCAAGTTTCAGGCTCAACCTTTCAGAAAATTTAGAGTTCTGAGGTCAACTTGGGACGTTAGAAAATCTCCACTTTGAAAGCCCCCCATTTTGTAAATTTTAGGGGTAAATTAAAAAAAAAATTTTTGGACTCTATTCCTATTTATCTTTAAAATAATTTTTCTATAAGATATACCGCAACCCTATGTAACGCTAAAAAAAATATTTTACTTCGCATTCGCTTCTATGAGAGCCCCTCTGAAATAAAGATTTTTATAACTTTTCAAGCCATATTCGGCTGGAGGCCATCGGTTTACATATTATATTTAAATTTGAAGTAATTACATGCAGTAATTCAGAAGTTATAAGGCTCTGACAGACGGACGGACGGACAGACGGACGGACGGATGGACGGACGGGCGGACGGACGGACGGACAAGTGCAAATTCACTCAAGTAGACTCAGAGACCTTTGCTTCGCTCGGTAAATTAAAAACTCGATAATGCCTGCGAGTTCGACCGCGTGGATTAAGTTTAATAATAATGCTCAATAATATATTTCATTGTGGTAAGAATTGCTTGCATGCCTCTATGAACTCTACGCTACTAGCGGCCGGCTTACTCAGCTATGGATATTCTAACGATATGTTTTTTTAATAACTGGGGTGTAAAAGTAGTTAATTTACCAAGTACAGGCAGCTAGTTACAATTTCTCGACAGAAGAACCCATAGTAGAAACTCGAATCCCGCAGCTGAAGAAGCGAGTTGTCAGTCCAACGAGAAAGGCGCACTTGTTTGAAGCATTTAATTGAATGCGTGGACATATCAATACGTCCATGTTTGAGTAGTATAGCAATCAAGAAGCATTCCGCCAATCCTGAATCCCAATAGTAAATCCTCTGAGTGCGGCAAACTGGTAATACCATTAGTGTGATGAACTCTCTTTGATTAAATGACAAGACTGACATACTTTGAGGCTCTTTGATGTTTTAAGGCTATACGAGCACGTAAGATCTATGGTTACAAATGGCCAATAGGCATAAAAATTAGGTCCAGTTTTGGCCACTGGGTCAGATAAGATTGTGGGACTATACGTTACTAGCTGATTTAAGTTGTTTTAACTCCCGCGGGTACTCCTTAATTTTCCGGGATAAAAAGTAGCCTATTCTCTCTCTAGATCCTCAATTATACCCATTCTATAAATCCCATCGATCCATTGCCCCATTGCGGCATGATTGAAGGACAAACCAACAAATAGAACACTTTCGCATTTAAAATATTAGTATGATTCTAGAAGATTTTAACGGGAAAGTTTCATAGTGCCTCAGGTAAATCAAGAACTTTGTGTGAAATATTTTCGTGTATTCGTAGTATTTATTGGAAACACAATTTCAACATAAAATACTGTAAAAAGTAAAAAAGACATACCTTTTTTCCCAAATTTCCCAATCTAGGCTTTAAATTTTACGAAAAAACTGCGATATTACATGCAAACCATTCACAAAAGAAAATTTTAGTCCAGCTGTGGGAAAACATGCTGATTCAATACGATTCAGCACTTAGAAATAGAACCATTGTTATGGTAGAGGGTAAAAAATATACTTAACACATTTTTGGACATTTAGTTTCGCACCTATTTATCAAGTCTAAATAGGAAAGGCCATTTTTCGTATTACGCGATACCCTCACCCAAACGGACGGATCTGATACGCCTAGATCCCTCTGAAAACTTTGAATAATGTAAAAAAAGTTACGAGGGAACGGACGCGCGGCTTTTGCGTAAAGACCATGCGAAATATAAATCTCTTTTGACTTTCGGAAGAAATAAGGGTTGCGCGTGCTATGTTTGTTTTGTAGATGCATGTTATATGGAATGTTGGGAGATGTAAGGGAAACTATTCTGTGATGAAAGAATATGGACCTTGTTATTAAAAACATACTGCTTTTTGACTATGTTGTAGCAGGTGCTTAATGACAGGATTGCCTGGACGGCCTTCTTCCCAACTCATTATTTAACATTTGCCAAACTCTGGCAAAGAGTTTTCTTGTTATTACCTTTTACCTATTATGTGTCATTACTACCAGAATTTACTAACTTGACAAAATGTATGTTCGGCACGATGGACCGACGTTATTAAAAGGATGGCCGGAAATGGAGGGGTATTGTGGTCCTCACTAGGCTTTACCGCCGAGGTCCAGGGTTCGAGTCCCGGGTCGGACCATAATTAAGTTTTTTTTCCGACTAGAAATTTTACTACAGTACTAGCCCGGAGTTAGGAAGTTGGCAGTGTTTCACCCCCGTGCCTCGGAGAGCACGTTAAACCGTCGGCCCGGTTATTATCAATAACGTGATAATAGTCGTTAAAGCACGCCAACCCGCATTGGAGCAGCGAGGCGGGTCTAAGCTCTAATTCCCCTCTCCTATGAGAGTGGAGGCCTGTGCCCAGTAGTGGGACGTTAATGGGCTGTAGTGGTTCTTTAATTTGCGGGTACGTGGCAGAAATGTCCTGGAATAACGAAGAGTTACTTGGTCGAGACAAGACTCGATGTTCGACACAAGCGTACTTCTACACTCCTCCAGCTGAGCGCGAGAAAGCTAAGCACGACCTTTAAATAAGGCATCACCCGTACTATCGTCCGCATAGCAATGAACATTGTTATTATGTAACATGTCATTAATATGCAGTATGAACAGCGTGGGTGATAGATAGCACAGATCCTTGCGGAACGCCAGTATTGATAGGCTTCAATTCAGAGCAAAAACCGTCAACTGCGACTTTAATGCTGCGCCCTTTCAAAAAACTGGCGATCCAATCGCACAGCTTCTCAGAGAGACGGTAAGAAGGTAATTTGGACAAAAGTGCTCTGAGTGAAGCGAATGTCACTGAGCGCACTTTGACATCGCGGGATGGTTGGCGGTGTTCTCCCTCCGTCATCAAGTTACCAGCGAAGAGAGAGCCCAAGATATAGGCTTTCTCCTTGGCGGTGTGGGCCAGCGAATCGTCCGGTTAACGTAGAAGTGGAAAGGTTGAGCGGCAGAAGTTGCCTTGTATGGTTTTGGATAGGGACCAGAATAAACGGGTGCCAGAAGGCAATGCGACAAGCCTGTGCCCAATTCTGTCAATGTGCAGGAACTTTGCCCTAGCAATGGCAATTTTATATGATCTGGATCTTATAAATTTTCTTCAGATTAACTTCGTTAGGATCATTATTACTTTGGGCTGAAGACCAAGATTGGTAGAAACTGTCGGCTATTAGCCTTGTTGCACATCCAATTGAACCACTTCTTAGCACGTTCTCCAATGGGTATTAATGAGTTGGGAATGTGACATACCATACCCTGGAGTATAACGTCGCCTACGGCTTTAGCACAGGTGTTAGAGTCGTCATCCGAAAAGCAAATCTGCGCCCAAGGATACGAGGCGTAAAACTCACGCAGTCCATCCAAATCCGCTGACTTGTAGTGCCACACTTGACAGGACAGATCCCCGACCTCAAGTCTGTGCAATCGTTGACCACAAAAATGTCCCCTCTGATGAACACGCACACACCGGCACGCGGCGAACGACTTCAGATGTAATAAATAATTTCTGCGGAATCCGTGTTATTGGTTCGGTATTCCAAACACTCAATACTAACTTCACAACAGAACTGTCAAAATAATCAAATTACCCTGAGACCAACAATAAACTTTAGTTGTACCGTGTAATATTAACACTCACTATAACACATTTAACCCATCCCTGCCGGGGTCGGGCCAAATTAGATTCCCTGAGTTATGTATAAGGTTATTGGCGCGGACCTGCCTTGATTAATGCTTGCACAGCTTCTATTATGCTGTTATCTCTTACCTGAATATCATAACATGTGTTTCATTATTGAATATCTCTCTCTTCATCTCTGCGTTTTTCTCCTCATTGCTGAGGGTCATAACCCATTTAACCCATCCGTTGTTATGATAGGGTATTTTTGGGCTAATAATACAGAGGTTCCCAGATCTTTTCACTTACAATTAGACTTAGACTTAGACCGCGGGTCTTTAAATTAAAACCGTAATTTAAAGACCCGCGGTTTTAATTTAAGGAACCAAATGACACGGAAAACGTTATAAAAGGAGAAAATAATTACTATTACACTCCACCGGGAAAGAGATGGCAAGAAATCTGGGTGCAATGAATGAAAAATAAACATATTTAAGGAACTTTCATATGTACACATTTATAAAAGCTACAATAATACTACACTACCATTACGATACAAATAAGGTAATAATGTACCTTATTTTTATCATAATGGTCTTTATAATATAAAAATAAACTATTCTATCTGATTTCTAGCTACTTAATACAAAAAGGAATTCCGCCAATCAACTGAAATCAAACGTTTACTAATGTAAAGTTTGTAAGTATACAAATTCCATAAAAGGTATAACGATTTTAATAGACATGAAAATGACGGACTATGATGCAAATTTTCACCTACTATTTAACCCCCTTTAAGGGTGGAATTTCACCATTTCTCCAAAAATAACATTATAATGAACAAGACAAGAACATCGCGTAGGTCAAAGAATATTTTTTTAAACATATAAACTCGCCGGCATATTAAGCGGAACATAAAAAAAAGGTCCATAATTAAAAAAATATGGTTTTATTTTAAAATCTACTTACTACACTTCTTTTGTTATTTATTAAAGTTTCATTTGTTTTCCTTAAAATGAGATCACATTAAGAACAGACTTTGTGAGTAAAGGCTATTTGTGAAAAATGGTACATTTTTTAACTTTTCATGTAACCGGGAAAAGTGAAATTTAATATTAAAATAACAATTAATTAAATTAGAAAAAATGGTGATTAATATCGCGTATTTCCTCCACGTGCTCTTATTAAAGTTTCTACCCGTCTAGGCATACTGAGAATGATGTTATCGATGGCTTCCTGGGATAGTCTACGCCATTCCTCAACTACGGCGATTCGCAGTTCTCCCACGTTGGCAGGAGCTGAAATTCTGGACTTAACTTTTCTTTTCAGCAAGTCCCAAACGTGCTCTATTGGGTTCATATCCGGTGATCTCGCCGGCCACTCCATTACAGTGATATTCATATCATTAAGATAAGCTTGAGTTACCCGAGCGGTCTGCGGCCGAGCATTATCCTGCATAAAAACAAAATCTTCACCCATATATGGGGCAAACGGTACGACATTTTCTTCTAAAACTTCTCTGATATAGCGGTCTGCAGTCAGACTCCCTCTGTAAATCACTACCAAGTCTGTGCGAACTCCCAAACAAATGCCCGCCCAAACCATTATTGATCCACCACCGTATGCAACTATAGTTTCAAAATTTATCTCAATGTATCGTTCTCCTTTGCGTCTGTATATTCTTTGCCTGCCGTCAATTTGATTTAAGAGAATTCTGCACTCATCACTAAACAATACCTTACTCCATTGGTCCGCGTTCCAAAGTCGATGTTCCTGAGCAAAAGTTAACCTGTTTCTACGATGATTTACCTCGAGCCTTGGAGCCTTGGCGGGCACAAATGAACCCAAACCAGCTTCTTCGAGCCTTCTTCGTACCGTACGCTCACTTACGGTTACACCCCGCACTGCTTCTATTCTTTCATTTTGTTTTTATGCAGGATAATGCTCGGCCGCATACCGCTCGGGTAACTCAAGCTTATCTTAATGATATGAATATCACTGTAATGGAGTGGCCGGCGAGATCACCGGATATGAACCCAATAGAGCACGTTTGGGACTTGCTGAAAAGAAAAGTTAAGTCCAGAATTTCAGCTCCTGCCAACGTGGGAGAACTGCGAATCGCCGTAGTTGAGGAATGGCGTAGACTATCCCAGGAAACCATCGATAACATCATTCTCAGTATGCCTAGACGGGTAGAAACTTTAATAAGAGCACGTGGAGGAAATACGCGATATTAATCACCATTTTTCTAATTTAATTAATTGTTATTTTAATATTAAATTTCACTTTTCCCGGTTACATGAAAAGTTAAAAAATGTACCATTTTTCACAAATAGCCTTTACTCACAAAGTCTGTTCTTAATGTGATCTCATTTTAAGGAAAACAAATGAAACTTTAATAAATAACAAAAGAAGTGTAGTAAGTAGATTTTAAAATAAAACCATATTTTTTTAATTGAGGACCTTTTTTTTATGTTCTGCTAAATATGCCGGCGAGTTTATTTACAAAAGCTAAGTCTAAGTCGTAACTTCAAAAAAAGAAGTTTGTTATTTTACCCGTGTGTATTTTCACATGGACGGGTAACTTTTGCATTTTTGTTCCTCTTTTGAAACAAAACTGGTCCTGTCCGTTTTCTTAATACGCATAAGGTAGTGTTCCATAGTCTGGATGTTTTTAAGAGACCATCATTATGATGGTCAATATTCATTAGTATGGACATCATAATTTTAAAATACCTTTTCACAGAGGTATCATTCGAGATTAAATCGGTGCACGGCTAAAGCCGCACCGAAGACCGAATAGAATCCGTATCATACCTAAATATACCGAGCCCGATCTGCCAAGTTTTGTTCTGTGACAGTTAAGGTCGGCTCAAGCAGCAGGAACTCGCGGTACATTGCCGCTCGGTAGCCAGTCCGTTTGGCTTCCCCTCCTGTCGCCCTGTAGTACGCACGCATGACATTCTCGTTCATGAGAGAAGTCCATTTCATGCGGCGTACATCACCAGCAGCGGGTGCCGAAGATGGGGCCCTGGTGGACCCCGCCAAGCCCTCTGGTAGGGATGATGGAATTGGGTATTTGATAACTAGTCAAATCAGCAACTTTTTTCAAACGTCAAAACGCGTGCCTATTATGGATTTTGTATGAAATTTTAGATTGTGACGTCGTCCAAGATCGACGCACTTTTTTTAATTTAATCGATGGTTTAAAATGGTTATTCAAAATAAAACTAGCAAGGGACGTGGATATTACAACTTTTGGGAGATCCTTTATTTAATAATCACTAAAAAAGAATTTATTTCACTAGTAGTCAAATACCCAATTGTCAACCGGCCCGATGGTAGCGACGGTCGACTGATGTGGCTGGCGGCCCGCATGCTTTTGATGACCTCCGTGGCGCAGTGTGTAGCGCTGATGTCTTAACGTGCGGAAGTCCCGGGTTCGATCCCCGGCAGTGTCAATTTGGGAATTTATAATTTCTGAATTTTCCCTGGTGGGAGGCTTCGGCCGTGGCTAGTTACCATCCTACCAGTAAGACGTGCCGCCAAGCGATTTAGCGTTCCGGTACGATGCCGTGTAGAAACCGAATACGGGTATGGGTTTAATATAACTGCCATGCCCCTAACAGGTTAGCCCGCTACCATCTTAGACTGCATCATCACTTACCATCAGGTGAGATCGCAGTCAAGGGCTAACTTGTAGTGGATAAAAAAAAATATATATATAAATATAATTACTATTATGCCTACGTCCGCCTGGAATAGAAAAAATACATAAGCCTAGCTCCGTTTTCGGGATGCAATCGTTGTGCCAAAATGTCGGATGCAATTCTCCGGCTAAGCCACGAAAATGGGAGTCAAGTGCAGTAAAGCGGAGTCAAGTTGAGCAACGCGCGGAGCAAGCGGAATGATGCGGATTCAGACTGAGTTGGACGCGGATATAATATTAAAGTAAGTCAACTTGAAGTCTGAAGTCGTTTGAAGTCTATCGGAGTCAAACAAACCAACTTAATAGATATATTAAGTTGGGTTTTTTTTTTCTGGAGATAAATCTTGAATTTGTGAAACACTGTTTTACGTAAGCACTGTGTTTTGACAAAATCTTTCAGTTAACTTACGTTACTGGCAAAAAATACCGACTTGATAAGAATGTAAAAGGTTGTACGTTAGTTACTCCTTAACGCAAAAATTATTATTGAACCGATTTGGCTGAAATTTGGAATCGCGAAATTAAAAGAATATCCCCGGGAATCAGAACCACGCAGACGAAGGGGTAATACGCGGGTATTATCAAGTTTGAAAAAAACACAATAAGTACAAAACTTTGATCATTATGTTCGATATCTGAAAGTAATACCTATCGCAATATAATCTTTGATCTTTGTGTGCGCATCATTATTAACGGAAATCTTTTGCTGTGCACAAGTTTTGTCATTAAGAGTAACAAACTTTATTTATTAGCGCTATCATTTATGTGGGGATAACTAACATTTCATTAAGCTTACTTCCAATGGCAAGTGATAGAATAATGCCTCACAATGAGTATCTGAGAGCAAATGCACATGGCGTATTTTCTATGCGCAGACAAAACGCGTTTCTGTCTGCTTTGCATTGTCTGCTCGTTTTCAGTCCAAAAAACAAATTGTTGCATTTGTAATTTGTATCGATACAAACGCTTGCACAACGCGCGATTAAAACGCGCCTAAATCACGTTGTACGCGCGTTTGGCACAATCTTCTTCCCTGAGAGCTTATTTACGCGGTGTATTTTCTAGGCGCAGACGAAGCGATACAAAAGTGATTCTAACAAAAACAATACGCGCATCAGTCGCAGCCACAAACCTCTGCACACGTCCACAAATTCAGACGCGCATTTATATCGGACTGCCTTGTTGGTCCAGTGGTTGGCATGTTCGACTGCGGCCGACGAGGTCCCGGGATCGAATCCCGAGTCGGGCCATAATTAAGTATTTCTAACTATAAATTCTCAGTACTAGCCCGGAGTTAGGTAGTTGGTGGTGTTTCACGCCTCGGAGAAGCACGTTTAGCGGTCGGCCCCGGTATCACTAGCATAGTCGTTAAAGTCTGCCAACCCGCATTGGAGCAGCGTGGTGGGTCTAAGCTCCAATTCCCTCTCTCCTATGATAGTGTGGGCCTGTGCCCAACAGTGGGACATTATTGGTCTATAGTGGTTATCCCATTTAGGTATAGTCTCCACAAACTTATCAGACCCGGTGACAGCGTCGCTAGAAGATATGAAAAATAACATTAAAAAAAACTAAACAGGCATAAAAACTAGTTTCATATTTGGCCACCGCACCGGGTCAGATAAGTTTGACGGACTGTGCGTACTTTAAAGCCTATGCACACACGCAATTTACAAATATTTGTATACAGAGATAAATTGCGCTATGGGGAATGATAAAATTTCCTCAGGATTCTTCAAAGACCTATATCACGTTTATCATTTAGTTCAATTTCTATTATATTACTAAAATATTCAGTTAATATTATGAAACAATAGTAAACGATTGTGTAAACACTGGATGCTTGTTTATCTTCACGTCTCACTACTCTCGCAAATGACTTATCGTATCTCAATCTATGTTTCTGCTCTGTTTAACTTAGTTATGTTGGATAATATTACCGTATCATCTAAATCCGTATTATATACTAGTGGACCTGGCAGCCGTTGTCCCGCCCGATCTTCCTCGTAAGTTTTCCATATTTTCTCACCGTTTAAACCTTCCCTGGACTACGACAAACATTTCAAAACCAAAATCGGCCCAGTCGTTCTCGAGTTTTAGCGAGACAAACGAACAGCAATTGATTTTTATATATATAGAAGATATAACTTTAATACTGTGTAATGTGAAAATCTATATCTATACTAATATTGTAAATGCGTAAGTTTGGATGGATGTATGGACTTATGGATGTATGGATGTTTGATACTCAATCACGCCCCAACGGCTTAACGGATCTAGCTGAAATTTTGCACAGAGATACATTATAGTCTGAAATAGCACATAGGCTACTTTTTATCGCGGAAAATTAAAAAGTTTTCGCGGGAACCAAAAAACCTCAATCCACGCAGACGAAATCGCGGGCATTAGCTAGCGGGCGAATACATATGCCGTTAAATAGTAGGTAACTAAGTAAATGCCATCTAAATATTACACGCAGAGCTACTATTTATCGTGGAAAATCCAAGAGTTCCCACGGGATATAAAAAAATAAATCATCGCAGAAAAAGCCGCCAAGCATCATTATTAAATGATGGTAGAGAACACAAATCTATTCAAAAAGTAGAGTCCAAACAGGAACATTTTGTGTAATATCATGAAGCTTACCTACCCATTCAGAGTTTTACGTTTAGTGAATTGCAGTCTCTGAATACAGTTCAAGGAAACCTAAAGGTAATCGCTCACTTTACGCGGAATACGCTTTCGCAGGTTTTAATCCGATATACGCTTACTTCAGCTATGAAGCTTTAACAAAAGTAGACTATTCAATAAGCTGTTCAACTTCGAGAATTATATTCGGCTTGGAACGAGTTCTATGAACTTACAAGTTTTGTACAATGTTCGTGTAGGTGACCAGTGAAAGCTTGTTACAATATAAATTGAGCATTAATGAGTTAGGACTTTACTATTATTTTTAATCTGAAATAAAATGCATATGTCATTATCCAGAACTTAACTATAAACATGTAAAAAATCATATTAAACCGTTGCTCTGTTGCGGCGTATTTGAAAGACAACCCAATAATCAAACACACTTTCGCATTTATAATAATAGTATGAAATTGTAAGGTAACCTTTTTATTGGCTATCTACAAACAAAAGCCGCTAAAATATTGGATATCGCTTATTACCGACTTTTTACTTTTATATCGGGGTTCCTTATCAAAAACTGTCTACGTCTGCGTTAGTGATGGAAAGTGCCTAGCAGAGTCCCCGCAGTGCCTAGGGCAGATATCTTAACTGATTATTGTATACCACAGAAACTCCGTTTATCACCAGACATTTTATTTTCGAAAACATATTTAAATCATGACAACCAAAACAAAACAAGTCACTATGTGACAGATTACGAATAATAGCCAGTAATAGTCTACAAGAAGTATCAACCTCCAACACGCACCCTTAATCTGCCACATGTGTACGCACCCTTAAGACTAGCAAGTGTACCTACATCCACACTTAAATTGCACCAAGTCACAAGTACCATAACATGCACAAGTGTGTATGCACCTTTGTACACGAGTGTACACAAATACATTGTACTCGACTGTTCCCATATCTACACCTTACATAAAACCATGGAAAATAAACAAAACAGAGATTACACCATTATAAAAACCTAAACATATTTGTACAATACAAATACAACATATCAAAAACTTAAGTTATACCACTTTCACTACCCGCCAGGCCTAGCTAGCGCCTGCTCTACAGTTGTCGGATCGCCGTTAATTGCCGCGAGAGCGTTGATGCACGTACTTGAATAGTCGATCGGCTTCCGTGTACGCAGGTTGTATCTCGGCTCGATACACGTCTCAACACTCGGCTCAGTACTCATTCCAGCGTTTTCAGTACTCACTTCTGAATTCGTAGCGGATTCGGTACTTCCTATATCTGCATCCTGAAAATCATCTTCACTGTTCGAGTGAACATCAGGAGCTACATCCAATATCGCAGATTCAGTTCGTTCCTCCTCTATGGACAAAGGAACAACTGCGTTCTTCGTCAAATTCGTACCATCACCAGGAAACACGTTTTCCAAGAACTTAACATCTCTAGCAATAGTTATCTTGCCAGTCTGTAGATTTATCAGTCGGTAACCTTTCGTAAGCTCACAGTAGCCAACAAAAATCAAACCTTCAGTCTTCATGTCAAGCTTTTGCCTTTTCTGCTTCGGTTTCAATGCAAACGCCAAACATCCGAAAACTTTTAAATGACTCAAATTTACTTTCTTACCAGACCAAAATTCTTCAGGTACTTTATTCGTGACCGCCTTTGTAGGGCTTCGATTCTTCAAATATACCGCGGTACATACTGCCTCAGCCCAAAACTTCTTGCTTAGATTCGCCTCACAAA
Source organism: Erebia palarica (assembly GCA_964035005.1). Lineage (NCBI taxonomy): Eukaryota > Metazoa > Arthropoda > Insecta > Lepidoptera > Nymphalidae > Erebia > Erebia palarica. The sequence goes on from OZ035989.1 coordinate 21,125,893, forward strand.
GCAACGTCCTTGCTTTTTCAATGATTGATCTGTTCGCCCTTTCAGCTACGCCATTTTGTTCGGGTGTATACGGAACCGTCGTTTGGTGCTTTATACCAGCTGACTTGAACAATCTGTCGAAGGCATGGTTACAAAATTCAGTACCATTGTCAGATCTGAGGCATTTTATCAACTTACCAGTCTCTTTCTCTACTTCCGCCTTATACTTACAAAATGTGTCGAAAGTCTGACTCTTATTTCTTAAGAAATAAACGTACGTCTTGCGCGTGTAATCGTCGATAAACAGCAACATGTATACAGAACCAGACATGTCTTACCTTTTATGCATGGAATACATGGCTCAATGCTTTGTTTACTGTCGAATTTCATACCAGTTACCAAATCTCTCAATATCAGCATGTTATTTTGTCCTAAATGCGCCAATCTTCTGTGCCATAAGTTTGACAGAGGTTCATTTGACAATATAGCGTTGACGTAGTTTACGTTTTCATTGATAGTTACATAACTTTTTCGCATCGCAAGTCATATGGGTCGAGCATCCACTATCTACATACCAATCGTTTTTGACCTTGGTATCCGTCGTACTCATGCACCAAATTGTAGACATTCGAAAAACATGAAGGCTCCAACAGTAGACACATGGTAGTACGCGCCTGTCGATCAGCATCTTTGAGTTCTGCAGTGACTTCCTTGGCTTCTACAGCCACCCACCAGTTTTTACATTCCAGGTAGTTTTGGACTTGGAACTTCCAAACCGCGAAGCCATCTGCACCCACAAGCTTCCTTATTCCAAAAATGGAACCTGACGAGCTCTGGTCATCCGTCATCATCGAAAGTGCGTATTTCCCAATTTTACAATTTACGATATCTGTAATTATCTGGGTCCTGGGCCCATGACCTGATGGAAAGTGCCTAGCAGAGTCCCCGCAGTGCCTAGGGCAGATATCTTAACTGATTATTGTATACCACAGAAACTCCGTTTATCACCAGACATTTTATTTTCGAAAACATATTTAAATCATGACAACCAAAACAAAACAAGTCACTATGTGACAGATTACGAATAATAGCCAGTAATAGTCTACAAGAAGTATCAACCTCCAACAGTTAGGTCTTAAGTTCTTGACTCACATAACTAACACTAAACGAGTGAGTTTCCATAGAGTGAAATGTATTCCTGCAGCGAAATCATGAATAAATTAGGTCCGCCCTATCATTATAATTTTACACCCGAAAATTCTGTTCTTTCGGCCATGTATATTTACCTCGTTATACTAGTCATAATGGAGGCCGAGCGTATAATCTAATGATATAATTATTTTTGTAGAGTTCCGTTTGAGTGAGGACTGAGTGACACAGGGTTTTTCGTAGATTTACCCTCAGTTGCACGAAAAAAATAAAAATAAAAGTTATGATTACCCCATTAACGTCCCACTGCTGGGCTCAAGCCTCCACTCTCTTGGGAGAGAGGTTATTAGAGCTCAGACCCACCACGCTACTTGCGGGTTGGCGGGCTTTAATGACTATTATCATGCTAGTTATAAGTATAGCTATATATATATATATATAGGTCCCAGTTATAGCTAGTTATAACCGGGACCGCGTGCTCTCCGAGGCACGGGGGTGACTCACTGCCAACTTCCTAACTCTGAGCTAGTACTGACAATTTCTAGTCAGAAAACCTGGAACCAGAAAACATTACATTTCCCCTAGGGTAGTTCCACGCCTTTCACTACTGGTTTGCTAAAATGCTTATGGAATAAAATGTATTTCTAAGGACTGATGCATATTAAACAGAGAGTCAACTAAAAATGGTATAATGAAACCTAATTCGGAGGTGATAAGGGCCAACGTGCAGTTTTGATAAGTAAATGAAGCTTACTTTGAGTTCTAATAAAAAGAACACTACGCCTCGGCCCTCGGCTCGAGCTCTCTGCAATGCATGTGTGCATTAGACCTAATTCATACTAGTAGTATTATAAATGCAAATGTCTGTCTGTTACGCTTTCCCGGGCCGTGTTTTCAACGAATTTTGACGGAATTGAAACAGATGTAGATAGAAACATAAATATATATAGTAAACAAGTACAGAAAACAATATAAATGCAAATAACAATACAATTATTAATATGGACTACAAAAGATATTTAGACAGGGTAGAGTGCAATATAAAAGTAAATCCAAAATTTTTTCACTCATATTTAAAAAACATGCGTAGAAATAAATGTGACTACCCTGCTTTAATGACTTTTGAAGGCCGTTCATTCACTAATGGCTCGGATATATGTAACCAGTTTTCAATTCATTTTGCGAATATGTATAAATCACCCAAAATATTACAAGCAAAAACTATTAAGATTAATAATACTCTCTACAATTCACAATTAAGTACTATAAATTTGACTGAGAAAGATGTGATAAAGCAACTAAAATGCCTCGATGTGAATAAAGGCCCGGGCCCTGATGATATACCACCAATTTTTATTAAAAATTGCGCACTTTTGCTGGCAAAGCCCCTGTTACTGATATATAACAAATCGCTGTCTGATGGTGAATTTCCAAGGGCATGGAAAAAGGCTAGGGTAGTCCCAGTTTTCAAAAGCGGGGATAGAAAAGATATAACGAAGTATAGACCTATATGTATTTTGTCAACATTTTCAAAAGTTTTTGAATCCTTAATCTGCCCGATATTAATATGGTACATGAAACCTGCAATGATAGAGAACCAGCACGGCTTTATTAAAAAGAGGTCGACTATGTCTAATTTGGCACTTTTTATTGATGATTTATCAGAAGCTCTAGACAAAACAGATCAAGTTGATTGTGTTTATACTGACCTAGCCAAAGCATTTGATGTAGTTGATCACAACATTTTGTTAGATAAACTTGCCAAATATAGTATCTGCGGAAGTTTAATAAATTGGTTGGAATCATATTTAATAAATCGTGATATGAATGTTGTCATAGGAGGGTATCAATCGAATCCATTTATTGCGACTTCAGGGGTACCGCAGGGCTCCATTCTTGGCCCTGCGTTATTTGGAATATTCATTTACGACATAGCCGAATGTTTTTTATATTGTCAGTTCCATCTTTATGCGGATGATCTTAAATTGTACAGTAAAATTAATAATATTAACGATGCCATAAATATGCAACAGGATATAAATAGACTTTCTGTGTGGTGTGAAAATAATAATTTAAAATTAAATCACTTAAAATGTTTTAGTATTACCTTTAGTAGAAAAGTAAATAATATTTTCTTCAAGTATAACATAGATGGCAACATTTTGGAAAGCGTCAACCAAATAAATGACCTTGGGATCATATTAGATCATAAATTGAGTTTTATACCACATACAGATGCGGTTATTAAAAAATCTCTTCGATTATTAGGTTTTATAATAAGAAGTACGCGAGAATTTAAAAGGTCATCTACCAGATTAACGCTTTTTAACTCACTGATACGAAGTAGACTTGAATACTGTTCTGTTGTCTGGAATCCATATTACCAAGTGCATAAGGATAGGATAGAAAGAGTTCAAAAGAAATTTCTACGGCACGTAGCCTATAAAGATAATAAATTAAAGGACATGAATTGCTACAATGATTTCTTAAAGCGTTATAAAACCCTTTCCTTATCCAACCGTAGAGAATTGATGGATCTTTGTTTCTTACACAAGATTATAAATGGGGATATTGACTGTCCAAATTTATTACATAGGGTAAGATTGGCAGTACCAAAGCAGAATGCGAGGTCTTTCATAAAAAGCAAGCAAACCTTTAAGCCTAGAATCACAAAGAGTAACCTTGGCAGGGCTGCTCCTGTTAATAGAATAGTCATAACATATAATAACATATTCAAAAAAGCTCATTTAGATATATTTCAAAATTGCCCGTCGCTTTTTAAATCAAAAATTAAAAAACACCTAGTGAATTAGTTACCTACTTTTTTTTTTTTTTTTTGTTTTTAATCATATTCGATTCATAGATATTTAATTGTATATTATCTAAATTATTGGTTTTGGCCTGTTTTTTTTTTTTTTGGCTAATGTAATTTTTTGTGTTTTTTTTTTTTTTTGTAATTAATCTAACTGCTTTTATCTTCTTTTGCATGTTGAGTTAGCCTGTAAGTGTGTAATCAATGATAGTCATAAGATTAAATAATTAAGTTGTAATAGAATAAGATAAAAGATCATTGTATTACCGTTGGCTTCCTATTAAAATAAAAAAAAATAAAAAAAAAATAGTTTCCTGCCCGGGGAAGGACAAAGACTACTTTTCATCCCGGAAAGTTACGGAGTTCCCACAGGAAAAAAAGAACTTAAATCAACGCGGACGAAGTTGCGGGCGTCATCTAGTACAAAATAATAGTATAAAAAGTTTTTTTTTTAACTTTCCTTTGTTTCATTTCGACGCGTACTTATTTTAGGGAAGGGAAATAAATCATATTGAACCCATGTTACGTTCTCGTAGTTCCCATTTCATGCACCATCAGTTTCCTTTTCGAGGCAGAAAGTTACATAATTCTATCACGTAGTACCGACCTACTTAATACATACTTCCATACTAATACTAATAATGCGGAAGTGTGTCTGTCTGCTAAGTTTTCTCGGCCCATTTGTTCGATTGATTTTGACCTAATCTGTTGAGGAGATTCTGCATATAAAGGGTTCTGGAGAAAGTTTGCATCCCGAGAATAAACGTAGGCTACTTTTATCTCGGAAAATCAATTTCGAAAACCTAAATCCTATCGCGGGCATCACCTTGTGAATTTAATACTTAAAGTATTTTTTTAAATACATACTAATATTATAAATGCGAAAGTGTGTCTGTCTGTCTGTCTGCTACGCTTTCACGGCCCATCTGTTTAACCGATTTTGATGAAATTTGGTATAGAGGTCGTATCCCGAGGAAGGACATTTTTTATCCCGGAAAATTAAAGAGTTCCCGCGAAAATCAAAATCCTTAATCCACGCGAACGAAGTCGCGCGCATCATCTAGTTCATAATAAGTTTTAATTATTAAAAATTTGCTCTTATTATATTGGAAAGCGGTGATAGTAAAATTTATAAGACTGCGGCTTTCATACGCGGTGTTCGAGGTTCAAATCCCAGGCAGACACTTCTAACTCTGCAGAGTAATGGGCGTTTAAAGTATTCAAGTATCGCTATTATTTTCATCTATAGTTGTATTTAAATGGTGAAAGAGGCCTGTGATTTCTCTACACTGTTCTCAAGGGTCTGTGAAGCATGAAAATCTGTGTAAGCAAGTGCACACTTGACCAGCATGGTGGACTCAGACAAAACCAATCTAAGAGGAGACCCTCAGTTGCGGGCCGACAATGCATGCGTTGAAATGATGACGTTGAAAGCTAATTTCAAATAAACCAAACTACGTTTGACCTCATTGTACATAAAACGAGCTTTCTAATTAATTTTACACAACAATACCCAAAGTAACTAACTTGTTCAACTATAAATCATAATCTACACGTCAGTTCGTCCGACATTGGATCTCCAAGGACGGAGGCGGCCACTTGTGAAATTAAATCCAGTTTAGTTACTCGCCTTGATTAAAATTGCCCTGCTTTGAGGTGACCCTAATATTGTTTTTAATTGCATTTTTTTTTGTAATCGAGCAAACATTAAGATCCTTGATGATGTAATCATGAAAAGTAGGAATGCTTGTCGTAGAAGCGACGACGGTGTGTATTTAAGAACGAAAAATTACGTATTTGTGAACGTAACATAGGGCGCTCTTCGGCACTATATGGACTGGATAATTATGGATAATACGTTATGGATGGTAAATTGATAATATGAGCTTACACCAAAAAACTAAAAATAAATCAAGACGACTTCACCGACAACAAAGCGTCGAAAACCCAGTCAGTTTCATAATAGCTGTCAGCCATAAGCACGTGAAAACTCTAGGAACGTCAAATGTCAAACGGGGTTTTTTTTTTAATTAGTTGGCTTTATGGCTCTGGATACCAGCCCTTCTGAGCCTGAAGTTTTTCAGTCGGGGCTTCAGGTGCGCCATAGACAAGGATAGCCGGGGGCTGGGGTGACATTTGCGTTCCGTATATTTATCCGCCTAACACTACAGAGTAGGTAGATAAAAGTAGAAAATATTTTTTGTTGCCACACGAGTGTTAAAGTCGGGTGGGCATAAAAAGCTCTTCTGACCTCCACATAATTACGTGCAAAAATAAAAATTATACTTGAACTTTGTAGTGGCACTTGAAGTCGTTTTGTTTTAGAAATTACATTATTAAATTAATTCATAAATTTTACGTAATATGAACTAGTAAGCAACAAGCATTTTTCAATGTATTCTGGAAAACGTGTCTAATTTACATAATTACTTTGGTTAAGGTCTGAAAATGTGCCGCGAATGTAAATAATTTGCATTTTTGATAAGCAATGAATAATGAGCCATTTTATTAATGACAGCAAAAAAAAATATTTGCTTTCATCATGTGAAAAGTTGTTATGGTATACTTAATTAGATTCTGCGTTAAAAAATGTAATGTGCCACAATATAATATCTTTTCTCTAAAGAAAAAAACTCGTTATCTTTGTTTGTCTGTTTTTAATTACAAACTTTTTGTAGGTTTTAATGCAATAGGCATGATGACAGTATCCAAGAATCAATGAAAATATGAATTTATCTAATGAAATAGGATTCATGGAATATAAAAAACGTATTTATTTTTCTATTTCGAGTGAGATTGTTATTTATTTTGATAAAATAAAACTATGAAATACAGCAATCCGCCATATTGTATAAAACACCACTGAAGCGAATGACGTCACTATCGTTTTCGAGCTTTGACAATCGACCAACAATCTCTATAAGTACAGGCGTTTTAAATGTTTATCAAGTATTTTCGTGTTTTTTTGTTTCCCAAAGATCATTTCCTTAATCTAGTTTTGTTTTACCGAATCCAAAGTTAAGAAATTAAAAATCGTTAGCCATGGATCAAGGATTTACCAAAGCTACTAGCTCTAATTTGCCCAGGATTGATTTGTTGATGCTGGGTATCTTACATCAAAGAAAGACTTTTGTTCAGCAGAATTTCGCAACGTCGAAACTTCTAAGTAAGTACAATAATAGCATAATAATTTATAGGTTCTAAACCCGTAAAATCTGCTATTTTATTTATTAAGCACTTCATGCTATCATGAAAAAAACAACATTTCATACCTCTAATACCTATGTATTAGAGGTATGAAATGTTGTTTTTTAAAACTATACCGTTTATCTTAATATGAGCGGTGATTGCCTTCTATGACGGTTGCCTCCTATTCGGATCCTAGTCGGCGTATGGGGTTCGATTCTTGGTACGCATCTCTAACTTTTTGCAGTTATTTGTGTTATAAGCAAAATAGCATCACTACATAGTATAAAACAAAGTCGCTTCCCGCTGCCTGTCGCTATATATGCTTAGATCTTTAAAACTACGCATCGGATTTTGATGCGGTTTTTTTAATAGATAGAGTGATTCAAGAGGAAGATTTATATGTACTTTTTATCCAAGAAAATTAAGGAGTTCCCGCGGGAAACATAAAACCTCAATCCACGCGGAGAAAGTCGCGAGCACCAGCTAGTATTAGAATAAAGCAAAAACTTACGTCAATGTGATCTTCGCAGAAATAAATAGTAGAATTTAGCCCTATAGCTTTAGGATCTCGCCGTGCAAGATTAAGCCACTTAGATCGCATTGTTTTTTTAAATGGGGCATGAATAAATAACTTGTTTGGAGTTAATTTTGATGTGTTATCACACTGGGGGACCGCACACGACTTACACACTTTAGAATTCATGTTATTCACACAAAATATCTAAATTGCTGTACGAAGACTTATTGTTTACTGCACACAGTACATTAGAGTACATTGGTAAAAACTATAGTGACGTCACAAACGACGCCATGACACCCGCGAACGATTTGGCGTGATTTTTAAAATTTAAATTTCAAATGCCTATTTTATCTACTAAACCTTATTTTTCTGCTGAAATAAGAATTTTTTTCGAAATAGTAGTTACTTCCGAACATAATGTGACCATTTTTCAAAATCAGTCATCATGCCTATTATATTATTGCATGAGTAAGTAAATAGTAAGCAGGTAGAAAGTAATTTATAGGCAGAGATACACCTAAAGATCCTAGTGCTGACTTGAATCTACTCTTACTTACTAATACCATAGAATATTAACTATAAGTACATACCTACTTCTACAGCAGATAAAAATTATTAAAAGTTACGTGATTAAAGTGATTGTCATAAAGTCAATACTAGAAATAAAAAATTTGTTGGAAACAGTGTCCGCTTCTACAATATGCTCCCAGAAAACAAGTTATAGATGTCTCTGAATAAGTTCAAAGTAGATGTAAAACATTAACTCATTGAAAAATCTTTATCATGTAAAAGATTACTTAAATGACAAGCAGGCTTGGCAATAATTTGTTATAATGGCTCTGATAGTTCCTTAGTTAAGATGATTTGTGAGATGGTGATAATGAAAAAAAAACACGGCTGAGTTTGTTGTGGGCTCTTCTCAGACCAGGGCGCGTTTAGAACCCTCGTAGCTTTAGTTTTAAGATACCGTAACTAATTATCACCATCATGTTTTAAATATATGCAAGTAATGGACGTCAATATGTGTACCTATAGTGTACCTAAATTGAATAAATTATTGATTGATCAGTCAAAAGATTCACAACAACATGAATATGTCGCGTGTTTAAAGTCCATTACTAGAGCTAGACCTTTACTCCTCTGTGATGGTTCCACAATTTATACAGTGTTTAATATTATTCGTAAGATCTGCGTAGTTTAAACTTCATTTTATATTTTTAAATAAATTGAAGTTTATCTCAGAACTACACACGCACATTTGGAATAAACATCATTATCCTTGAGCCTTATCAGATACGAGCTGTATTTTTCAACCCAACCAAAAGAAGTATCAATACTAATATTGTAAAGATGTAAAGTTTGTGAGTTTGTAAATTGTGAGTTTGTGAAGTTGTAGGGGGTAATCTCTTGGTCTACTGAACCGATTTTGAAAATTCTGGTACCAATAGAAAGCCTCATTATTTGTGAGCGTCAGCTATATATTATCCCGAAAAATAAGGGAGCTCCCGTGGGAATTTAAAAACTTATTCTGGGTGGCCAAGTCGGCTAGTAAATTGATAAATCTATTCAACTAGATCGCCTCACAAGCTATTTTCTTCTTCAACGGCTCTGATCAAGGTCATTTTATAAATTAGTTTAGAGAAAACAATTAATTGGCTTGCACTTCATTACCACTTAAGTAATTAAGTACCGAAAGACCTCTACAAAGGTTAATAGTTGCAAAATCTTATACAACTGCGCTAACTAATAATACCTAACTATAATTATATGTTTATATATAAAAGAAACTTTCATGCAAGTGTCAAGAACGACAGTACATAAAGTCCCAGTAACTCAATCATATAAATACGCATAACGACAACCACCATACGCATAACCAATATTAAAATATTATTAACAAGTCAGAATTAAAAAAAAATAAAAAACACGACTGCCCTGCCAAAATACGAACTAAAAAGTTAAATATCTAAATTAATCTAGATAAATTAGAATCTTAACACATTTTTATTAAATGGTATTTTTTTGTAAATCACTTTATATTGAACTATAGTGTTATATATTTTCAGAATCTACTCACCATTTTCTAGATGATGATTATATAGTTAATCTTATTTTCGAATATTTTTTTTCAAATTTAGTCTTTAATGGACAATGATCACCCCATAATTTTTCTTTTTAAATCGTACTAGCCTATGTCACCCAAAATAAGCTCGGGATTCTAACAATATCTCATTTATCAAAATCGGTTCAGGCGTATAGAAGTTATGATGGAATATACAAACTCACATGCATACATACATACATACATACACATATACATTAACCCTGAAAAAAAATATACTCCTTTTTTCAGGCAGTCACAAAAAAAACGCACAATTGCCTCTAGTCACATCTATACTAATATTATAAATGCGAAAGTTTGAATGGATGGATGTTTGATACTCAATCACGCCAGAATGGCTGAATCGATCTGAATGAAATTTGGCACAAAAATAGGTTATAGGAATAACACAAAAAACCTCATTCCATGCGGGCATCAGCTAGTAAATATCAATGCAGACGCTACTAAGAAAACGTTTGCAAAGCTAGTAGTAGCCATACGCGAGAAACTAAGAAAATATTAAGCTACGGTTTGTCAGTATTATTTCTCATTAAAGTAGGCACTAAACTGTGTGAATAAATGGAACACCGAGACTCATTTGAGTCAAGAAGTGTGTTCCAAGTGGTAAGAGCCAAATGGCTTATATATTATTATATTTCCCTCATGATATTTATTTCTTTTATTAAATAATCTTACAAAATTTACATAATTTACATATGCAAAAAATTCTACAAAAACTACTGTCGATCCCACTGTGCGTTGTTTTTAATAGGTACGACATAAAATAAGTAAATAAAAATAATAGTAAGTAATATTATGAAAAACTTAAAAATTAGTTTAAGTAAGTACAATATTTGAAAATTAAAATTTGATAGTTTAAGTGTATACAATCTATATTTAACTAAGTTAAATTTTACTTTTTTTTAATTCAGTCTTTAATACACTGTTCGCAGGCAACATATTATCACAAAACTAAAAAAAACTATTTCACAAAATGTATCATGAAAGTGCAGTGTTCTAACAAAAAACATACGTATATTTAACTATTTTTGCTATGGGTAATGCAACAGGAGGCTATGACACAACGAGATTCCATAAAAATTGTCGGTATCGTTAACTGATAGACCAACCACTACTAGACATATTAAAGGTCTATTAGAGAGACTTCCTTACGACGCGGTATTTCGTCGCTTGGATCTAGCAGCTTCTAGGTTCCAATAATGAATGTGATGCAAAATCGGAGCAAAGAAATAGTAAGTTCGAAAACACAGGTGAATGATATAGGTAATATTGATTCAAAGCATTTTGCTTATAACTTGTACCACGCCAGTCTGTACAAACAAAACGATACCCGTACCAACGTAACGAATACACCTGAATTTGACGTCGCGTCGTGGGTATTTCATAATTATTAAAGACTAGACGATGCCCGCGACTTCATCCGCGTGGATTGAGGTTTTTGGTTCTCGCGGAAACTCTTTAATTTTCCGGGTTAAATAGTACGTGTTTTAATCCAGGGTATAATCTATCACCCTATCAGCCTAATTAATCCTAATCAAGTTTTGACGCGAAAGAGTAACAAACATACACATATAAAACCTTTCTATAAGCCGGCTATTCATCAATATTAAACGACTCTGGTTAGAAAATGTCGACCATAACCGGTGAAGAATTGAAACAATTATATCCTCAATTTAGAATAAAGAATCATTAAAACTACAATAGTAACTATAAGGTACAAATAGCGGTGGTAATCAGTATTATTAGTAACCGTGCTCAGTTTTGGGCTAGCATGTAATTTATTCATTTCATTCATTTATTTAATCGTTTGACTGTTACATGGTTTAAGATATTAAAATAATTTTACATAGTAAAGTCTACCCTAACAGGCATACGATATTAAAGTCAAACTTAATATTAACATTTGATTAGACAATTCATAATTGGTACAAATTATTAATTAGTAAAAACAGATGATGATCATGTCATGTTAATGAGCCATAATTTAAGGATCCTTCTATATTTACTAAGGTTTTGAAGCGCTTTTATTTCCAAAGGTAAATTATTAAATACACGTATAGCAGTTACATAGTACTGTTATCATACATTTTAGATGTTGATATTGGTTTTTAGGTCGTGATGATCTTTTTGTCTTGATGCGACCTGCCTAGTTCTATAGCATGACTTATTTTTAAATACATCTTCATGGTTTTTAACAAGTGAACACAGCTCTATTATATTAATCCCAGATAAGATTAACAGTTTATTTTCTTTAAATATGAAACGAAGTGATTCGTCCTGTTTTTTGCGGTATATTATTCTTATAGCCCGTTTTTGCAATACAAATGTTCGTTTTATGTCAACCAAATTGCCCCAGAAGATGATGCCATATTTTAACAAGGAGTAAGTAGATATTAGCAAAATATGCGTCCAGCGCTACCTTTTCATTTGTGCTGTGGTAAACACTGTGCGTCTATGGTCTTTGGTGCTGGAAAGCCAAGATGTCTACATAAAGTGTATATTTGTACACCACCCTGTGGTAGAATAGGAGCAATTTTATACTTATTCCACCTCAATTGAATGTATTCACAAATAAATAAATTGATTGATGTATTAAAGTAGGTATGTGTAAAACCTAGCGATAAACATGTGTTAAACAAAAGTAAAAGAATTTGAACAGTGAATAAGTTTTATTTGATACAGCTGGAGATTGTTTTATTATGGTTAGAATGTTGGAATATCAAAATAATGATATAATATGTAAAGGAGCGGATACACCAAAGACAACAGCCTTTTCACGAGTTAATATGAATAAGATCGCCAGCTTGACTAAATATTGCCAATACTGAACTGCTGCACCTCTTTCAGGTTAGCCCACTTCCTAATTACTTGCCTATACTTGAGAATTATTCTGCATCTACCTCCAAGTAAAGTCACAGTAAAGGGAAAATTAAAACTACAATTGATTTCCGTTTTTTGAAGAACTCAGTGTTTACAGTATCCAAGAATCCATCTAATCGATTCCACGCTGTTTCAAAAAGTACTCTTATCAATGTTTTATTGCCATTTTATAGATCACGCCAAAAGTAGACCGTTTAAAAAAAGGAATAAACCTTTGAAAATGCTTTGAGAATAAAGAAAACTGATCTTTTAATGAGGTACTAGATATCAAGGTAAAATCTGTAAGAGGAATAAAATTCTGAATAAACTTAACCTCTCGTAAAAATCCGCAGGTCAAATTTTTAAGTTGGAAACTGTTAAATTCAAAAATCCTTACCTATTCGCATTAAATTGAAGCTTTTATTCGTAGAATATAAAGTTTTAGGAATTTGAAAGTTTTTAACACTGAATGTTGTTATTCAAAAAATAAAATATATTTCAATTATTTAACATTCTTAAGCCAATTAATGGCACAAACTCATCGAGACAACTCAATATAATATACAAATCAAGAAAACAGATTCTACTTTTCAAAATTGTTTTTATATTCACAATAAGTTAGTTGTCTGCAATCTCACCAGGTGATAAGTGATAACGCAGTCTAAGATGCTAGCAGGTTAACCTGACAGGGATATGGCAGTTTTAATAAACCCATACCCCTAGTTGGTTTCTACACGACATCGTACCGGAACGCGAAATCCCTTGGCGTCGCTAGGGTGGTAACTAGCCACGGCCGAAGTCTCCCGCCAGGCAAAATGTTATAAAACTAATACAAGGTAACTACTAAGGTAAAAATCGGAACATATCCTTTTTAATATAAAATATTCTTGATACCTTATGAAAAAGTTGGCTTAAAAGCACTTTTGAATTTATTAAAACAAAACTCAATGACCGAGATCTGAAAAGCTAATAAATCTATCTTATGCATAATAATTTTTGCATAATGACATCTTCATTGGTGTCAAATGAAGAAAGAATATTCTTTTGAGCCGCGAAAACCAATTTAAAGTTACGGCGCTGTTTACCAAAACTTCCCTTTTTTGGGAGATATCACTTTAGCAATTGCAACTTTATGAAGATTTTAATTTTGTTCGGATGGTGTGTACCACTACACTACAGCCCATTAACGTCCCACTGCTGGGCACAGGCCTCCACTCTCATAGGAGAGAGGGAATTAGAGCTTAGACCCACCACGCTGCTCCAATGCGGGTTGGCGGGCTTTGACGACTATTATCATGTTAGTGATAATAACCGGGACCGACGGCTTAACGTGCTCTCCGAGGCACGGGGGTGAAACACCGCCAACTTCCAACTCCGGGCTAGCACTGAGAATTCCGTAATTGATAAACCCAATACCTTACTTTTATGCCCGACCGGGAATCGAACCCAGGACCTCGTGATCCGCAGTCGAGCCTACTGAAATTTTCTATAACATAAAAGTAGGTTGCTATTTCGTAATATACTCTCGCTAAAAGCGCGTCTTTTAGTTTTTACTGTAAAAGTTAATAATTTTTAGCTGTTTACAACCTGATCACCGCGATTTCGTCCGCGTGGAATTTAAGTCTTTGAAATTTCTTAAGTTTCGGGACAAATTCCAGCCTATTTCACTCTCCAGGTACCTACTCAACTATACCCATGCAGAAAACCACGCCGATACATCCGACAGTGTCAATTTTGTTCATCATGATCTCTAAACTACACTAAAATAACAGCTTTAAATCTAGTTCGGTCCCTTTCCACAGGGAGCATTATGAAAAGGTTAGCAATATTTTTAATATTGTAATTTTAGTTTACTTTAGAGTAGGTACTACAGAATCAGTCCCAATGTGGGTATTTCTGTTTTACATAATCGCTAAACTTAACTAAAATGACAGCTCTAAATCTAATGCTGTCCCTTTCCGCTGGGAGTATTATGAAAGGAATAGCAATATAAATCATTTCATTTTCATTTAGTTTAGAGATGGTGCAAAACAGTATCTTATATTAAGAGCTTGTACATATATATATTGATTAAAAAACATAACCTGGGCTCTAAATTTAAAATGCATTTAAAATACTGAATGTATGGCATCTGGAAACAAAATATCTTGTTAAAGGGATATGGCATCAACGGAAAACTTACAGAATTGGTATTATAAAGTAGACAAAAAAGAATAGGTATTTGTAGGGTCATTTATATCGAACCCTAACCTAACCTACAAGAAAGAGAAGAGAAAACGTAAATACAATGAATATTTCAAAAATTGACACTCAGAACATTGTACGGTTCACAATCTTTCGACAGTTTACAATTTCGCTAGATAGATTAAAATCTAACGGTTTTCACAATCTTACGGTGACATATACACTAACCATCCTCTAAAACATAAAAATGCAC
The DNA here is from genome assembly GCA_964035005.1 of Erebia palarica. Taxonomy (NCBI): domain Eukaryota; kingdom Metazoa; phylum Arthropoda; class Insecta; order Lepidoptera; family Nymphalidae; genus Erebia; species Erebia palarica. The sequence goes on from OZ035989.1 coordinate 21,140,960, forward strand.
TATGAAAAATAATCTGTTTAAAAATGAAGCCCATTATATGTCAACATGTCATCGTAAAACCGCATGTGAACTACACCAAGAGCCAGTCAAATTGCAAAACAAATTAAAACTCCGTAAAAGTCGGAGCCCGATGTTTATACCTAAAGTTGGTGGCAACTTACGTTATTTTTAAAAAGGATGTAACTTTAACTGTCTTGAAACCCCACCTCGGCAACTTTAAGTTGGCTTATCTTAACTATAGTTTAAGGCTTCGCTGGCATCTTTTATTTTTAATCTCCCCCCAACGGCAAACGCTGGCGGAGTTGAAATTACTTTGTTCTTAAGCAAAGATCGAAGAACCGTTCATTTTTCAATACTTTGTTAACTTCTATCGTCTCAACTTCAGTAATTAAGTATCAACTTGGTCACTTGATACTGAGTATGCTATCATCAACTTCTGAAGAACATACTTTAGTTTCTTTTTAATGGCGTACCGAGCGCTCAATGTTTATCGACAACTTTTTCTATTCATAATACCTGTTTGGTAAAAGCTCAATAAATCATAAGACTTAATATAATTTTACCTGGTAGGTAATGTCATATTATAATATACTTGAGAGCTAAGTAGACTTCAGTCTTCAATACATAACTAACTTTTCGGAGTTATCTAATCTTTAGCAGATCCATATTAATATTGAAAATGCGTCTGTCTGTCTGCTACGCTTTAACGGCTCATCAATTAATTACCCATGAGACGTACCGCCAAGCGATTTCGCGTTCCGGTAAAATTCCGTGTAGAATCCGGCTATAGGTATGGGTTTAATATAATGGCCATACCCCTAACAGGTTAGCCCACTACAATCTTAGACTGTATCGTCACCTGCACTTGGTGAGCTCGCATTCAAGGGCTAACTTGTAATGGAATAAAATAAATATATTTGTTGCTATACAAACGAGATAATATTATTTTTAATTCCCCGCAATTTCATTACAATCCCCCGCTTCAAAATGGCTTCTGTAATCAGAAGCCGCGCAGAGTCTTGAGTTGACTAAGAATAACTTGGTTCCAGGTTATCTCAGACGAGAGTTTGATGTGGAAATTATGTAAATCGCGTTCGAGTTTGATTGCAGACAACTACTGGCGTCCTCTGAGGCCCGGGTCAATTAATTAATTTGACTGCCTATCTCCAAGTGCTATTGAATTACTTCATGAATAACTTGATAATTCCAATTAAGTGCTTGTTACTAGCGGACGCGGTAGCGGACACGCTCTTGAAATCCATACTAATATTTTAAATGCGAAAGTCACTCTGTCTGAGTGTGTTACGCAATGACGCCTAAACTACTGAACCGACTGAAATGAAATTTGGTACAGAGATAGTTTAGAGCCCTAGAAAGGACACAGGCAACTTTATATCCCAGAAAATTCAAAAGTTCCCGCGGGAATTAAAAAAAATTTGTCTTTCTACCGATTTTGATCAAATTTGGTCTCTTTAACAGATTTTGATGAAATTTGGTATAGGGATAGTTTGCATCCAGGGGAAGGACATAGGCTACTTTTTATCCCGGAAAATTAAAGAGTTCTCGTGGGAATCAAAAACCTTAATCCACGCGGACGAAGTCGGCGGCATCATCTAGCATCAAATGAAAACAACCCTAGCAATCAGTCGTTCTCTCTAGTTAAGCGTGGGCTGATGAATTGAAAATGACAAAGTTACATGGAAGAAATTTTCTTCGCATTCGGCATTCCACAAGTCATCACATATCTAATCTAATCTAATCTAATCTAATCTAATCTAATCTAATCTAATCTAATCTAATCTAATCTAATCTAATATATATATAAAATCGTTAGGGGTCAACGCACAGCCTAAACCGCTGGGGTTATTTACTTGAAATTTTGACAGTATGTTCCTTTTGTGACGTAGGCGCTCACTAAGCAGGGATTTTTCAAAATTCCACCCCTAAGGGGGTGAAATAGGGGGTGAAAGTTTGTATGAAAGTCCGTCATTTCTCAAGTTATATCCGTGAAACTTGGTATACGAGCTACTGGTTGAAAATGAAGACATACGTGTTTCACAGATTTTAAAAATTCTAACCCTAAAGGGTTGAAATAGGGGATGAGAATTTGCATGGAAGTCCTTCATTTCTCAAGATATTCTCAAGGTATATAAACGAAACTTGGTATTTCGGCTTTCGATAAAAATTAAAGAATTACGTCTGTCGCAGTTTTTCAAAATTCAACCCCTAAAATGGTAAAATAGGGGTTGAATTTTTTTATGACAGCTATAGCCATGAAACTTGGTATATGAGCTGCGAGTTAAAAATCAAGAAATATGTATTTCACAGTTTTTGAAAATCTGACAATCAAAGGGGTGAAATAGGGGATGAAAGTTGGTATGAAATGCCTTCATTTCTCAAGATATTTTACAAGTTATATCAATGATACTTGGTATTTTGGCTAGCGGTAAAAAATAAAGAAGTACGTGTGTCACAGTTTATCAAAATTTTACCCCCGAAGGGTTAAAATAGGGGTTGAAATTTTGTATGAATGTCCTTAATTTCTCAAGATATTGCTCAAGTTACATCTACGAAGCTTAGTGTATGTATGTCACAGTTTTTCAAAATTCAACCCCCCAAAGGGTAAAATAGGGGTTGTAAGTTTGTATGAAAGTCCTTCATTTCTCAAGTTGTAGCCATAAAACTTGGTAAATAAACTGCAGGTTAAAAACGAAGAAATATGTGTTTAACAGTTTTTGAAAATTCGATCCCTAAAGGGGTGAAACAGGGAATTAAAGTTGGTAAGTATGGCCTTCATTTCTCAAGATATTGCTCAAGATAAATCAAACAAGCTTAGTTTTTCGGCTTTTGGTGAAAAATAAAGAAATACGTGTGTCATAGTTTTTCAAAATTCAAACCCCAAAAGGGTTAAATAGGGGTTGAAAGTTTGCTTGAAAGTCCTACATTTCTCAAGTTATAGCTATGAAACTTGGTATATAAACAGCCGGTTAAAAATGAAGAAATACGTTTTTCACAGTTTTTGAAAATTCGATCCCTAAAGGGGTGAAATAGGGGATGAAAGTTGGTATGTAAGGCCTTCATTTCTCACGATATTGCTCAAGTTATATCAACGAGGTTGTTTTGACTCTCGGTAAAAAATAAAGAGGTACGTGTGTCACAGTTCTTCAAAATTCAACCCCCAAATCGGTAAAAGATTTCCCGCGGGAACCGAAAAAGATCAATCCATGCGGACGAAGTCGCGGGCATCAGCTAGTTGTAACATATATATGTCACCGTAAGATTGTAAAAACCAATTGTTGTGAAATTGATTGACTGTGAAAGATTACAATTTAACGTATTATTTTCCGGTAGATTGTAATCTGATAGGTATATGAACCCGATAAAACCTAAGTGGCCTGCGGCCGGCCACTACCTCATTATTTATGTGTAACCCTAACCTAACCTACACGAAAGAGACAAGAAAACGTAAATACAATGAATATTTCAAAAATTTACACTCAGAACATTGAACAGTTCACTATCTTTTGACAGTTTACAATTTCGCAAGTTAGATTATAATGAAAAATAAAGAAATACGTGTGTCATAGTTTTTCAAAATTCAAACCCCAAAAGGGTTAAATAGGGGTTGAAAGTTTGTTTGAAAGTCCTACATTTCTCAAGTTATAGCTATGAAACTTGGTATATAAACAGCGGGTTAAAAATGAAGAAATACGTTTTTCACAGTTTTTGAAAATTCGATCCCTAAAGGGGTGAAATAGGGGATGAAAGTTGGTATGTAAGGCCTTCATTTCTCACGATATTGCTCAAGTTATATCAACGAGGTTGTTTTGACTCTCGGTAAAAAATAAAGAGGTACGTGTGTCACAGTTCTTCAAAATTCAACCCCCAAATCGGTAAAAGATTTCCCGCGGGAACCGAAAAAGATCAATCCATGCGGACGAAGTCGCGGGCATCAGCTAGTTGTAACATATATATGTCACCGTAAGATTGTAAAAACCAATTGTTGTGAAATTGATTGACTGTGAAAGATTACAATTTAACGTATTATTTTCCGGTAGATTGTAACGGTTTTTACAATCTTACGGTGACATATACATATTGTAAGAAACTCAGAAGTTGATATTTATAAATGTTACATACATTTTGTAACATTTTTAAATAGCAACTTCTGAGTTTCTTGCCGGTTCTTCTCAGCAGAATCTTCTTTCCGAACCAGTGGTAGTCTTGACATGTCATAAGCGGCACAAGTTGTCCTACTTGAAATAACTAAATCATACATTTCAATCTTTAATTAATATTATAAATGCGAAAGTTTGAATGTTTGGATGGATGTATGGTTGTGTGGATGTGTGGGTGTGGATGTATGGATGTTTGTTACTCAATCACGCCCCAACGGCTGAACCGATCTGGCTGAAATAAAAAAAGAAATTGGGTAAAAACAATACATGGACAAACTTCTAATCAAAATCTAAATTTGATAGTGATTCATAGAAATGAAATAAAAAATGTACCAGATTCCAACTATGTCAGTTATTTGAATAATGTTTCCTAAGTAATTTTAACTCATCACAAAGGATATTCCTAAAGGTCGGGACCATCCGTCAAACATCCAAACCAGACCAGGTTATGATATTTGATTGCGTTGAACAAGACTTTTACACAATAGAGATATTTTGGTAGCATGTATATTCGATAAGTAAGTAATTTTATGGTTAACCAAGGAAACTTTCTGAAAGTGCCCAGAAGTACATGTTTAAGGAGACTTACAACGCCATAAATTTGTGAGAGAAACTTCTTTCGAAACAATACGTTAAACAATCCTTTTACCAAGTAGCCATTTTACCAACGAGTACCTTAAAATTCAGCGCTTGAATTCAACAAATTAGTGAAGATGGAATGAGTAAGTCTTGTTAGTAATAAGTTGGTTGCGAGTAAAACTTCCAGGAACTATGCTAATCAGCAGACAATCGGCTTGATTGCTGTCCGCCTTTGGAACCGTCAGGCGTGAAAATGAAGCCTCGATGTTACTTGGGAAAATTAAGATTTTACTATTGTATCGTCTTCGTCATCTTAACGGGGCGTGGCAATCATCGTAGTGTACTAGTAACTACGCCTTACGACCAAAGAACACAATGTAAAAAATCACGTCAATCCGTTGCTTTGTTGCGGCGTGATTGAAGGAAAAATCATTAAAGAAACACTTTCGCATTTAAAATATTAGTATGATGATTATGTAGAAATATCGCTATCACATAGCTGTTTTCTCCATCGTCCACTATTATGGCTCTGGGCATTATTATCAAATCCGTAGTAAGAGGACCATTAGCGATCATGTTTCAGAGCTGTCTGTTATCACGTGCAACAATGTATAGTGCCAAAGAATACGAAATATTACAATGCATCTGCAGTGTTGCAAAAAAGTAGGTTGTTTTATTGTTACTATCTGGGTAACACAGTTCGTGACAAAAATGAATTTTTCTTAAAAAAATTATGACAGATCGAGTTGCTCTGTATAATAAAAGTTGTAAATGAGCCATACATTTTAATTAAAATATATTTTTTATTCGAATAAGCGATAACAAGCAGGTACTATTGTATCGTCAAGCGAATCTACTGCTGGTTCAGACTGCCACTCCTTCTGAGAAAAGCCAGCAGGAAACTGGTGATTGCTCTATTAATAAGTTTAGGCAAGCGCCTCATATCAAAGGTAAGGGTAGGTGGTATGTCACCTTTAAGGTACAGGAAATAAAAATTAGAATAATAATAGTTCTTAGCAAGAAAAACGCCGCGCTTTGCGCGCGAAGCGGTGACAGATTATCGATATTTTTGCAAAATTTTCCAACCCAGTGACCGATATTTAAGATATTTAATTATAATAGTTATATTTTATATTAAAATTCTCGGAAACAAAGGTTTCACCTCATGAATTCATCTAGCAGGCGCCACTGCAAGGCTTAGAGACACCGCGTACGCGATGTTTATACAGCGGTGCTGGCAAAACGTGTCCCGAGAATTTAATTTCGTTAGGCATATACTCGAAGAGCAGGCTCTTGATATTTTAAATTATTTTACATTACATTTGTATTCTCGTAATGTTCCTCTTACATCACCGCTATTAAAACTATAAAGTGTACATTTTCCACTCTTGAGCGACAAAAATATTACAGTTAATGGCCTACAAAGCCGGATATATTATGGCTGCCATACTGTCATCTTTTTTGTCGAGGTATTTTACAGGACCAAGACGTAGTTAGTATGATAGAATATTAAAAACTTTTTTCTACCAAACAATAAATATAAAAAATAAGCGTCGAATTGAAAATTCCCTTTTTAGTGACGTTGGTTAGAATTTAAAACAAAACTAGCAATAAAAGCTGAGGCCCTGAACAAAAATATCGCCGAAAGACCTTTTCGAGGTCCTCGCGAGTCGCAATAAGTGATCTAAGTAGTCAATCTTATCGATTTTAAAGAATATTAAAATTCGTCTCAACGAGTAAACTACAGGTCAAGTACTCGTGCTGTTTTCTTTATAACCACTGAGTGTTTGGGACTAAAACCATGCAAAAAATCGCGTTACTTTGTTGCGGCGTGATGAAACTGTCTATTTAACGTCCTTGGGGGTAAATTTTTTAAAAAGTATGAAATACGTATATTTCTTTATTTTAAACCAGAAGCCCAAATGCCAACTTTCTTGGCTATGACTTCAAAATGAAGGACTTTCATACAAAGTTTCAACCCCTATTTCACCCCTTTGGGGAGCGAATTAAAAAAAAAAGTGAAACATGCATTTCTTCATTTTTAACCCGCAGCTCATATACCAAGTTTCATGGCTATACCTTAATTAATAAAAAAATAAGGGCTTTCAAACAAACTTTCATTCCCTATTTCACCCGCTTGGGGGTAGAATTTTCAAAAACTGTGTAACACGTATATCTTCATTTTCAACCGATAACTCGTACACCAAGTTTCATTGATATAACTCAATACTAAATACTCAATATTATTATGTATTCAATATAGGTACACTGTGGGTACACTTTTTGACGTTAAAAATTACTTACTTATGAAACATAATGGTCATAATCGGTAACGGTATCTTTAAACTAAAGCTACGGGGGTAACTTGAGAAATGACAACTTTAACCCCCTATTTCACCCCCTTGGGGGTGGAATTTTGAAAAATTCTTCCTTAATGAGCGCCTACGTCACAAAAGAAACCTACTGTAAAATTTTTTATTATCTAACCTCTAGAATTTAGGCTGTGCGTTAACAACTTAACGATTTTACATAGATGTGTGTGCAATCAATGTACATGTATATAATTAAGTCACCAGCTCTTCGAGTAGTACGTTCACCTGATGCAGCCTCTCAGCTTGAAATTAAATGTATTAAAATTTTCATTCGTAACATTTAATTTTAGTAATTACGAAGTCATAATATCTCGCTGCGAATCACATGCGAGGGCGGTGCATACAATTGTTAATAGTCGAGAGATGCATAGCCAACTTTCTAAATATAATGAAAATTTCTAAATATTCCGGGATAAAAAAACTGGATGATGGCCACTTCACTGGCAACACTATAATTCATCAATTATTGTGCTCGTATACAGTGGCAATTTGATATAACTAATATTACGGCAATAATATACGCCTGCTTCTAGAAAAACCAAAACAAACCTTCACCATCTATTTAATAACCGTAAAAAGTTTTTATATATAACATAAATTCGTTGATGTAAATTTAACAGGCCGTTCATGAACCTTCGCCCCTAAACTCAATTTACGCGTATGGCGATCGCGCCGAAAAGTTCGTTCAAAGGAGTTTGACCACAAAATTTATGACTTATTCGGTATTGAATATGTAACGAAGGGCGGGATATAAAATCTGTGCAAGATTTATATTATAACCGACCCAATGTTTTGATAAAAAATCTATAAAAAGAATAAATGACCTTTTATTTTATTCTTTAAGTTAGCTCTTGACTGCGATCTCACCTGGTGGTATCTGATGAAGTCTACAAGATAGGCTAACCTGTTAGTGTTATGGTACTTAAATTAAGCCCATACCGTTAATCGATTTCTGCGGAATCGCGCCGGAACGCTAAATCACTTGGCAGCGCGTGTTTGCCGGTAGAGTTGTAGCGACCCTTCATTGTTATTCCGAGAAACATTAGGTAGATAGCCACAGCCTCATAATAAGATATAGCCGAAACCTCCACCAGACCAGACTATACAGTTCAAAAAGTATAAATTCTCATAATGCCCGGATCAATTAAATTCAACGAGGTTCCACGGGATTTGAGAAACCTTTATCCACGCGAATGAACAACTGAACAAAATTCATAGCGACGTGGAAGGTATTCAGTAGCCGATCCAAGTAAATTAGTACATTTTTTTTCCATAGTTAGCAAACCTGTAACCTACTTTATTCATGCCGTTGTTATGAAAAATTGCAGAACCACAAGAAAGGAAATTTAAATACAGCCGACCACCCGGGCACAAAAAAGTGCTGAGCTGTTAAAACTTTGCAAATGCCGTGTATAAATGACCGCATACCATGACACAAATATCAAGTGGCCACAAGAGACAAAATCTGTATTAGGCGCATCCGAAACACCTAAAAAATGCATACGTATCGATTCAGCTTTACGCAGCTGAATGAACACGTATGCGTTTCTGTGGAAAACACTGTCTGTATGGTCAAAAGCTGAACTAAACAATTAAATACTCATTAGTCCCTGATATGTGACTAAAGTCATGCTAGCGCTGGGATCTACGAACGTTACCCTGTATTTATTTAAAGCTACGGTTTTCATGAAGATCGGTGTCACATGTAGTGGCAGAGTGTCTTGCTGGCTCTTCTCGGTAGGAATGGCATTCCGAGCAAACGGTAGATTCACTCGATGATTCAAAAGCACTTGTAAAAGATTATTTTAATAAAGAGATTGAATTTTGAACAATTTTACTTTGAGTACTTGCTGTCACTGAAACCTTCTCTACATATATTACGATATCGAACCCTGCTCTCTTTGAAACCATGACATTTTATTCCCATAGACTAGGTGACAGCAATTAATGCTACATTGCGGTACCAATATCCTTGGGAGCGCTTGCTTATAATAATTAGCTAGCTACCAAACGGCTGGTAGCGGGTACAGAAATATTTCATTTTCATTTTTGGTATTACAAAAATCCTCACTCGTACTATTTTCAGGATTGTATTGTATGCGATCACACTAACAAGGCGGCGATCTCGGGGGTATAAATCTAACAATTTAAATTGCAGTCGTTGTCCGGCCCGCGCCGGACTTGTAGTGGGGGGGGGGGAGGCTATTATTCGCCCCTAATTGCCTGTATTAACCGATATTACAATAGAGAAGTTTCAATTTCAACGATCACGCATAGGCTACCTTGTGCAAGATTGTATTAATAACACATAAATACACCTCTAGGTTCAATTCTTTCGTTGGGTAGTTCTTGGGCACAGAGATATTTTTTGACATGTACATCCCCAATCTTGTGTGTTTTCTTTACTGTGTTTCAACCGTGTTCTCAAGTAAAAATATAAGTCACTTATGTTATATACCAAAATAATTAAAAATAGTACCTATCGGTCTCATAAAAAATATCGTACTTAATACAAAATATCCATCAAATTAAAGTGTATTACACACGCGTGAAAAGCGCGTCTTTTATTAATTTCCTAATCACGAACTAAATACGATACATAAGATAAGATACTAAATAATTACGATTATAGAGGCCGCTTAAAATAAAAAATTGGTCAAATGCGAGTCAGTCTAGCTCCGAGTCAACAACTAGCATTAATAATGTGGTAAAGCCCATATATTATAGTCATGTATTTTATTTTATATTGTTTTTATTTTTTAAGTATTTTGTATTTTATGTATTTTAGAATATGGGCCTTGTTGCCTGAAATAAATGAATAATAATAATAATAACATACATATTCCATGTAATGGTTTTAGTTTAACCTATTTTTTACGCTCCAATAGGAAGAGTTACCTTTATATGAAATTCAGGGTCACAAAATCACGTACACCGTTGATTGTTGTTCCACAAAAGTGTAAATAGAAGCAATAAAGCTGTTATAACCAAAACTATCATAAGTAATAATAGTAATAAGTAATATAAGTAACATGCTGTTATCCACGGAAATCCTACTCAAATTGCAGTCCCCACATGAAGGAAAAACTAATTTTCTAAGTTCAATTGCATTTGTAGAAAACCCAATGCATCTGTATTCAACTGGAAAATAGTCGAGAGAATGCTATTTTCATTTTTTTGGGTTGCATACCAAAATTTTACGGTCCACAATCAAATCGTACAATTTGCTCCGTCAGCACTAACCTACATTTTTCATAATACATTTAATTTAACAATAAATCAGTGCGCATAAGTCATTACCGCGACCATTACGCGTGCCACTCATTAAATATCATTACTATTTAGCATTAGTAATCATTATAATTATTGGAATCAATCAATAAACCATAACCGTAACAAACATTCTATCCCTAAACGGTCATAGACGAATAAAAATGGTACGAAAACAACCATATTTTTATTTTTGAAATTATTTTTGCAATGATTTGCGAGGTTATGATGATTTTACTCATCACACCAATATTATCTTTTCTTTCAATCACGCTACAATGTAAGAACGACATTGACTAATTTTTGAAGTGAAACTTCTTTATGTAGGTTAAATTCAACGAAACAAAAAAGCAACACCAAAAAGAGACAAACATATTCATAAAAAGGATTTTAATTTTTAGCAAGTTATATTTCATATCTCATTCTCTCGTAGGCTACTTTTCTGAAGTTTCACTTCTGCCGTGTTTGAATTGCACATACACACTTATTTATTTTTAAACCTGAAGCCATGTCAAGTCAATCAAAAGTCTCCGATTATCACGTCGGAGAACAAATAGAGGACAAACTTAAAAAAAACCTAGTTCAATGTGAACGAAGTCACAGCCATCGCCAGATGAGCTATAATTGAGACTCTTAACATCAATGTACGTGAATGTGGTAAATGAAATCTCTTCCCGTGTCTATCCTTGCTGAAGCATGCTACTTTAAGTAGGCGTAGGTACTACGGCACTAAGTGCTACCATTTATCATCAGTTAGGCACTCTCCTGCACAGAATCACTTACCTTTATCTCAGACAACGGAGCCGTGAAAATACGCGCAGGTGCATCTGTACCCTTGCCACAAGTTTCTAAACCACACCTACGTTTATCGTATTCGACCGATACATTGTCGTCAAAGTGAAATGAACCTTAACTGTATTATTTTAGAGCTTTTAGAGCTTAATTTCGTGTATATCTTAACAGCTAGCGATCCAAATGCAACCGTTTCAAAATAAAAATCTGGTATACTGAATTTGTGAGTTTAAATCAAGGGCGTTTACATCCATTTTACTTTGACACCTATGTGTTCGAATACGATAAACGCAGGTGTATTTTAAAACTTGTAATAAGGGCACTGGAATTACTTGGTTCGAGCTTAATAGCTTGTATTATCCGCGTCGCTTGATGTTAGACATTTGCGCCCGTGAGCAAATATTCTAGAGTTTGGTGCTGTAGAACAAGATAATTATTCTGATCTCGGAATACGATTTACGCAACATTTAAACATTAACAATTAAACGCAACCCTTTTCTAATGAGCTAATCGAGGCTATCTATATCTATATTCTATACTAATATTATAGATGCGAAGTCTGTATGGATGGATGAATGGATGGATCTAAATGAAAATTGCCACAGAGATAGATTATAGTCTGGAATAACACAATGGCTACTTTTTATTCCGGAAAATTAAAGAGTTCCCGCTTGAACCAAAAAACCTCAATCCACGCGGAAGAAGTCGCGGTCATCACTTATTAAAAATTACATATTTTTACAGAAACTTTATTTGTTCTTTTTGTTAATGTATGCACTTTATTCGTCTCATAATAAACATGATCTAATGTAATGGGTATTAAAGTTACGTTATTGTCTTGTTGTCGGAGATTCTCATGATATTATTTACCTATTTATTTAGTTTCTTAATTATTTTCAATTTATGTCCTGCATAACAACAGGGATTCCCTAATTTACTAGCTTAGCATGTGTAGCTTAAAGTTCACATTTTAAAAATATATCTCTCTCTCTTACCTTTCCTTTAATCAAATAATGGTAAGAGTTTTCTTGGTATAATACGAGTGGGTTCCCACGTCTTTCCGCATACGACTTGACTAGGCGTTATCTTAGGTTTTTATAACGATTATTACCATATGTTAGTGATAATAAACTAACTACTAAACTAAACTAGTAAACCGGGACCGACCGCTTAACGTGCGTTCCGAGGCATGGAGGAAATGAAAAGGCCAAATTTGAACCTCCAAATTCGGTCACCCATCCAGTTACCGACTTGAGTCAACCCTGCGTAACAATCGCAATCGACTGATATGCGTTGTTACAACTAGGCCACTTAAAATATATAGTAAGTATATTATATACAACAATATGCATGATATTTTACTAACTAAGTTACTAATATTTTAGTGTGAATAAATAATAGCTCGATCTTCATCTACAGAGGTTCATATAAGGAGTACTTTAAGTCGAGATAGATCTAATGCGCTCGTAAAGTCTCCCAACATGCATTAGGGAAGCCTACACGTACACGTCTGCGCTGCCAAAATGCATCCACTATACGGGATATTGTTGGATGTAATAATGTAACTACATGTAAAATGAAGACAAGATAAATAATATTATCTTGTATTATTAACAGAATGTTAATTTTTCGGGACTAAAATGTAAGTGTCACTTTGAATGATTTTAACAATATTCATGCAAGACATCACTTCGATCGGTTGCTTTCTCGTAGCAGGTTTAATTTTGTATTTAAATTATCACTAAAATTACAGCTGCAGGTACTATTCTCACAGCTTATATGTAGTGTAAACGTCGATGCAGAAGCAGGTAATTTTAAATACTGTAATATTCATCAATTTAGTTATTGTAATCTTGTTGAAATTTGCCCGAGTAAATAGTTATAACGCGTAGAGGCTACACGAGAGAATTATAAATCTAATAAATTAATCATTATCTTTATGCACCTAAAGTAGGTATTCCATAGTCATAGTTTCAAATTTTACTCTTATTTATGCGAATTATTTCAATATCTCGTTTGTACCACCCATCGAATTGAATAAGACAAATGGAATCATCCAAATGTGGGCACGTTGCTCTTTATGAGACGAAAATATGGGACCCACGACACATCCGTCCTCGAGGTACGAGTAGGCACGGAACTCGACTCGGCGAGGCGGCAAAAAAGTGAGTCGAAAATCAAGGTAGTTTGAAAACTGAACCCACGAACTGATAATATTTAACGTTTGCCTAGATTAAATCGGAATATCGAACACAGGTTAAATATAGATTGTTTGTTAGTCCAATATTTATGAACAAAATGAATAAATGGAATTGGTCAAAATGAAAGCTAATGAAATAATCAACCTTCCGGTATGTATTTTAAAATTTGATATATTAAATCCTCCAAAGCTAACGCTATTAAGTTCATCTGTCCGTTCGCGAACGAGCTCGGATACGTCGCTTCGATAGACGTAATTTCTCACCCCGCCGATCTCTGATATTGCTAACTGATCGACCCCAAGGCAATGCAAATGACATTTATACATATCTTATTAATAACTAAGTAATACATCGTAAAATAAAATTTAATAAAGAGATTAAATTTTATTTTACGATGCTGCAATCTCATCTGATGATAAGTGATGATGCAGTCTAAGAAGGTAGCGGGCTAACATGTTGGGGTATGGTAGTTATGGTAGGGGTATGGTATACTGTTATGGTATACTGGGTGTGGTATACTATATAGCTGTACCCTCAATCGGTTTCTACACGGCATCGTAAGGGAACGTTTAATCGCTTGGCGGTACGTCTTTGCCGCTATGGTAGTAACTAATCATGGTCGACGCCTCATACCAGGCCAGAGCAGAGAAAATTTAAAAAATCCCAAATTGACCCTCCCGAAGTTATAAAATCCCGAATTGACCCTGCCGAATCGAACCTGGGACCTCCCACGTATAAGAACATAGCGCTCATCACTGCGCCAGAGTGGTCGTCGTTGCGTCCCGGGGAAAGACACAGGCTACTTTTATATCCAGAAAAATTTAAAATTTCCCTCGGGAATCAATATACATCAATCCACACGGACGTAGTCGTGAGCATCATCAAGTTATATTATATTTGTAGATACTGTTTAATATGTAAATAACTCCTTTATTTGGGAAAACAAAATAAAGGAATAAGGAAAGCCAGATTTCAATCAAGAGCACAACACATTATGGTAAATTTTTTTCAGTCTGGTAGACAAAAAGTATGCACGCAGATTATTGTGACAAAAAGAAACGTAATTTCTAAACGACGTGGGCCGCCGTTTTGACGTTTGTTTGTAGTGTATTTTGGTCCAAATACACTCACATCGTCTCGACAAATTCACCTTGATAGATAGGCTATTGATTATAACATTTAGAAAAGAACTAAGACGTTCACGGGTTTTTATCTGGAATCGTTCAATGGGTTATAAAAAAAAGAAAAAACCGTGGAGTGCTATTAAATTAGAGGGTGGAAATTGACGATAGGGATGAAAAAGCATCCCTTTTAGATTTCGATATCAATTTTTGAAATTTTGATATATTATATGCAAAACATTTTGTAGAAAATCAAATTTCCCGTCCGAATAGCATTTTTTAAATAGTGAAAAAAATACCATGCTAAAACAGTCGAAACAAACTTGAAAACAAAGCCAAAATTTCGATTTTTTGTGTTTTTTTGCTTCTTCGGCTCTCTTTTTTTTGGGCTGAGATAGGTAGGTATAGGCATTGCTTACTACAACAAGTTGACTAAATTTCCTTCAAAATGGGGAGTTTAAATATTTTTCTGATAAAAAATTGACCGAGATGGCCATTTGAACCTGAACTTTTTTTTCGAATTTCATCCCTCTTGTTCGAATATGGTTTTCGTTCGAATTTTATTGAAAAATTATTTTTTTCTCAACTAAAAAAGGTTTTTTACATTTAATATGTAGGAATACATACAAATTACAAGAAATGTTTGGAACAATGATCAATATTCAAACAATAGTTTAAACAATTTGTAATACATCTTCACAAACTCTTATACTCGTACTTATACTCAATACTTATTAATATTATAAATGCGAAAGTTTGGATGGGTGGATGTATGGGTGGATGGATGTTTGTTACTCAATCACGCCAGGACAGCTGAACGGATCAAGATCAAATTTGGCACAGAGATTGAGATAATAACTAAAGATATGAGATAATAACTAAAAATATTTTGTTTTTAACACAGGCAACATCGAAATTCTTAAAAGTCAAATCGGTCGATGTTCCTATTCATTATTCTCAGCACCAATGCAGTCAAGTTCGTTTGTCGGTCCGCGGCTCAACGCAACCACGTTGCACCGATAGACCTAATTTCACACTTCGCCGGCCCCTGTTATTGCTAACTGTTCAATCCTGAAGCAACGGGACTCCGACACTTTTAGGCACACGGAATTTTTGTCAGTGATTAATCTATTCCCTTTGAGGTAGAGTTTCCAAAGATGCAATTTTTAATTTGACAAGCCAACTGAATTACTGTAGCTTTGAAATTCTTTGTTAGTAAGTTCTTCTTTTGTTTTTAAACATTTATTGAAAACAATAAAGTCCAACAAACTTATCTGCCCCCCGATTATGTAAGGAAATCGTAATCGTAATCGTCTGTCAAACGTATAATTCGACCTGTTTAAGGAGGTCATAGATGCTTGCATGTCAAACCGCATGTATGTACTCGTTAAAAAGTTCGAGTTATACGTTATGAACTGTGAAATGAATACGATTGGCTTAGACAATTGGGCCTCTGACCCGGTGGCAGCGTCTAGCGACGCTGTTACCGGTAGTATCTATGAAAAATAAAATAAAAACTAAAAATAAAAATGCATAAAAATTAATTCCAATTTTGACCACGGGGTCAGCTACTAACCTAACCTAAATACGATTAATTTGGGTAGGTAGGTTCTGCACAAATATAATATTTCCTACCTATAATGCATTTGCTGATACGCAATCTATACTTGAAGACCTTCCGGCTCCATCGATATCCGACAAAAATTTACCAATCTAAACCCACGTGAACATCTGGCATTTGAGAGGTTCCTTGGTAAAAGTTCTTTGGCAACGTCGGCGTAGTGGCGCTATGTTCTTACAGTGAGAGGTTCCGGGTTCGATTCGCGGCAGGGTCAATTTGGGAATTTATAATTTCTGAATTTTCTAGTCTGGTCTAGTGGCTACTGGTCTAGCTACTACACCAGACTAGAAAATTAGAGTTCGGTCATGGCTAGTTACCACCCTACCGACAAAGTTATACGTGTAGAAACCGATTAGGGGTGCGGGTTTAATATAACTGCCGTACCCCTAACAAAAAGCCCTCACCACCTAATCACTGGTTAGCCCGCTACCATCTTAGACTGCATCATCAGTCAAGAGCTAATGTATAGTGAAATAAAATCAAAAATTGATGAGTTGTTTTGCTTAGCACTATATTTATTCCATGCATAGCTCTTTCCTTATTATGCTCAGCATTTTGAATGTGGTGTACCAACCAATACACACAACATATTAGACATGCCACTTCATAAAATTGCAGAGTCCGAAGCGCCAATCTCAATCACTTTACAAATTGACAATAGAACTCGTGAGAGGCAGAGAGATCGTCGAATAAAATGTACCTATCTGTAAAAGGGGGATATATTGCATACGTACCCACCTTCCAATTTGTACCGATCCCATTATTCCTTGGAAAAGATAAACAATCGAATGGATATTGAAGAGAACCGAAATATATGACTGTAGGCGGCTTCGCGTCGTGAAGTTTAAAAATGAGCTAACACGATACGAGTGGCTTCCGGAATTGTCATCGCAGTGTTCTGGGAGTACCACCATTGTGAATTCTACAGGCGGCGAAATATCAATACGTCTCGAGTTGACTGGGAAGCGCTCTGAATAAAACAGTGTTTATTTGGCCATCGATATTGGAGCTTCGTTTTACTATTGAAAATGGTTATTAGATGCAAATCGCCTGAGACGTATTTTTGTTTATAGCTCCAAGGATTTTAGGAGGATCGAGATGGGAATATATCAGCGTTTGAATTTTGAAAATCGGCTGGCAACTTTTTTTAGAATTTAAAATCGGCTCATAAATTTTAGTAAAATATCCATTTGCGTGTTCAATAGAAGGCAGCATTGCCTTGAATCCTGCATGGGTTTGATGTGCTAACTTTCTATTCAAACTCGTGTTCAATATAAGGAACTCGTCCTCCAATCGCGCACGGGTTTGCAAGCGAAATTTTCTTCTAAATGCGTGTTTGTTTCAAGGCGATCAATCCGACAACGCTATGCAGCACGGGCGTTTGGGAGCGTTGGCGACGGTGTTTTATGGTGAATTTCATGCTATAAAAGGGTCATAATTGTAATAGAACTCCGGCTCCACGTAGTCTTGTCTGCCCCACCCCAAATCGTTTTTGTAAAGCGCGAAGCCAGAAGCTCGCGAAGCGAGCCGGCGATCTCTGTAGCAGCAAAACGAGTAGGTGAAGCTGAATGAAGGGGCGACGAAACGAGTTTTCTAGCGTAGCCCATCCATTTTACATCTACAGTCGTATAAATGGTTATAAGTTTATAGCCTATAAAAATTTAAATTTTTTGGTTTCTTGCCTATTCATCAAACACCTCACATCAAACAAACATGGATTCCGTGCATCAACGGAGCATTTGAGCACGAGTTTGAAAGGAAGTTAGCGTAACAAACCTGTGTGGGTTTCGTGGAAGTACTTCCTTCTATTGAACACGCAAACGTAAATATACGCTGACTGATCGCCTGTCAGCTTGACTGACTCTTCAGCTGACTGATCGACTATCGGTGTTCAAAGATGCCTTGTGAGTAATGTAGTTGTGTAATTTTAAGGAAGTAAATTTCATTAAAAATTTCTTATTATTCTACTTCCAATATGTTATTCAAAATATTTTTTTTTCGTAAATTTTTGTATTCATCTTCAATGCTCCGATTCTTACGGGGACTGCAAAATCTGTGATTTTTTTTTACCACTTTTGATATCGTTTTAGGTTTTTAGATGTGTTTTTTTTTTTGTTAAAGCAGTTATCAAATTCTTAAGCTAGCTAAAATTGCAAAAAGCTAGTTAATGTTAGTTAGCAATTACATTATTTATGAATTTTTTGCTTTGTTTTGTGTATTGTTGCAATATTTTTACTGATGTTGCGTTTTAGTTAAGGTGCCCTATTACCATACATGCCATGTCCACACCTAAAAATTGTTACATACATCTCAATATTGATTTATTAAGCGTTATACCTACCTAAAGTAATTCTAGTCGGTTTGGGGACTATATAAAAAAATGTCTGTTCATCAAATTTCGGTTCTTAGTGTGTTTTATAGAAGCATCTCTATTCGGTTGCAATATTCAAATAAGTACATGCTGTATAGAAAGTCTGGTATACCAAACGATTACGTTCGCCAGCTAGTTTGCAATTTACTAGAAGCAATTAGCGGTTGGAAATAGTTCTTTACTAGGAATCAAGCCGAGCCGGAATAACGACTGCAATTTAAATCGTTAGATTTTACCCCGAGATCGTTGCCTTGTTACACGGTATTAGCAAAGTTTTAACAACTCAGCAATTTTTACTGCAGAGCAGTTGGCTTTTTTAGAAATGTCTTTTCTGTTGATTTTGTGAATTTCATCATGAATTGTGCTAGCAGAAATCCTCAGTTTTTTTAGTAATAGTATTATGGTTTTATTCATATTTTATGTTGCAACTCTACCAAATATGTCAACCAAATATAAAAAGAACTCGGGATCCGTCTTCCATTTTTACCTCCATTAGCCAAGTATTTAAGTTCAGAGGTACGGGGTTGGGGTACGATCCCGGGAACTCTAGCATTTTGGAAAGATGTGTGTTTTAATCGATTAATTATTACTTGATTTAACGTTGAACGAAAACATCATGAGACAACTTGCTTGCCTGAGAGATCCCTGAGTGCCGTAATGATCTCAAGGGTGTGTGGAGTCTGCCTATTCACTCGTCGTGGTGGACCCGCGGCCTTCCTTCCTTCCTTCCTAGCCCGGATAGCCTAAAACCTTCTCATTCTGAAATGAGACTCGTGTTCAGTAGTGGGCCATGCTTGCATACCTGCCTGGCTCGTCCGCACGTCCAAGTCCGTCCGACTTCTCACCCGCCCGCGTGCCCGTCCGGTCGTCCGTCCATTAAACTGTCTGCAAGCCCGCCTTCATCGTACTAATATTATAAATACGAAAGTGTATTTTTTTGTTGGGTTGTCCTTCAAGCACGCTGCAACAGAGCAACGGATCTTCATGATTGTTTTGATTTGCGATATATAGAATACTTAATACGTACTTCGTCCGTTTGGAATAAGTTTTTATTTATTCTAATTAAAAAAAACTGATTCCAAACGGACGAAGTCGCGGGCATCAGCCAGAAAATGATAAATTATATATTTATTTATTTTACGTAGGACTACTTATGCCACATAAGATAAGTCAAGACACTACCACCGGTTCAGAAAACCTATTCTACTGAGAAGACAAGGCAAGAAACTGCGACTCATATATTAATATGTAAGACTCATATATTTATCAATAAATAAATATGAATTTATTGACCACAAAATCTGATGTGTACCACCACCACCACCACTACAGCCTATTAACGTCCCACTGCTGGGCACAGGCCTCCACTCTCATAGGAGAGAGGGAATTAGAGCTTAGACCCACCACGCTGCTCCAATGCGGGTTGGCGGGCTTTAACGACTATTATCATGTTAGTGATAATAACCGGGACCGACGGCTTAACGTGCTCTCCGAGGCACGGGGGTGAAACACCGCCAACTTCCAACTCCGGGCTAGTATGGAGAATTTCTAATCAGAAAAACCCAACACTTAATTATGGCCCGACCTGGGATTCGAACCCAGGACCTCGTCAGCCGCAGTCGAACATGATAACCACTAGACCAACGAGGCAGTGATGTGTACAATAAGTTTAAAACTCGTGATAAAGGCATCACTGCCATGTTATAATATTGCACGGGTGGGCTTCCATACTGGGTCAGCTGACATATGGAATGATATATATCTTATTTTAAATTATGTTGCACGCACCATTGTTTTCATTTTAGTTTTATTAATATGAGTTTTATAAATTTAACATGCTGTTGTTTGAATTGTATTTTATTAGTAGGTATTGTTATTTTGTTTAATTATTAATTTTAAATAATATTATTATAAAAATTTGCACACTAATGAAATGGTTGAATATTTCAGCGCAAAATAATTTTAAGACCTAATAATTGTACCACATTCTTGCAAATAAATTATTCTATTTTATACCTAACTGTCAGATAGTGCAAGCATAATAATATAAGTAAATCTCAATTAGATCATTTCGTTCCAGATAGGGCACAAATTACGGGAAGAGCGGTGACCATATGAGATAGACCAAGATAACCTAACCAACAATATAATTAACCTAAATGCATTTCCGTCTAATAGTTAGCGTAGGTGCACGCAGTAATTGCTCTAAGCCACCAACCTATATAACCCACTAAATTTAAGCTTCGAATCCATACTATATTATAAATGCGAAAGTGTGTATCTGTCTGTCTGCTACGCTTTAACGGCAAACCTTTTCAACCGATTTTGATGAAATATGTTATTATCCCGGAAAGTTAAGGAGTTTCCCCGAGAATAATGGACGGAGTCGAAGTCGCAGGCATCAGCTAGTTTATAATATTAGTGAAAGTATGGATAATAATCTATACTTCCAACACTGATATATAGCATAACTTATGTTATTTTTAATGTTTAGTTTTTAATTTAGATTTAAATGTATTTGATAGTTTAATTTGAATAAAGTTTTTACAGTATGACTTAAGTATATAAACATATAATGAACTATTATCTTCCAACATATAAATTCCAACTGTTATATTCTTATTCATATTATTAGTAATAGAGATGGTCAACATTTCAATTTTCATAGTAGGATTGCGTTGAGTTTAAAAAATTAGTGACATCAGACGGGTAAAAATTGGTTGGACTGTTTCAATAATTATAAGTAACTACTCTAGCGGCACGCTATGATGGCCGGTTTGACGTTTGTCCGCTCATGAAGTTCCGTATTAATTGATAACGACTTTGAAGGAAATAATTGTATTACTTTATTGACGATAGTGATGTACAGAGATTCATAAATTTTATCGAATGTAGTTTCTCATGAAGTTCCGTATTAATTGATAACGACTTTGAAGGAAATAATTGTATTACTTTATTGACGATAGTGATGTGCAGAGATTCATAAATTTTATCGAATGTAGTTTTAGGTTTAGGACTCAAAATTTATTTATTAAATTGATTTCTTAAATGTATACAAGTGTAGAAAAATCAGTTTGCACCATTTAAGGGGTGAATGTACTTGTGAATATGAACAATTTTCACTATGTGGACAAACCTCTGAAATCGCAAAAAAATATCAATAAATTTTTAAAAATGGAATCTAATACGATCGTCACATAGGATCGCTGGCTAGCACAACTACTACCTCCGGCAAACTCGCGTCAATGCTCAATGCAAAACAAAGCAGTTTCGAATTGACGTTGCTTCGAAAAGTATAAACTGTCAGTGCAATGCGATTGTGATATAGTTTTGACCTGGCTTTGGATTTCAAATATTGATACTGCATTACTGTTGACCCTTGCTCGTTAATTTGGACTCTGTTCAAGCCCTTTGTTGTGGATTTCGTCGATATGACCGAACGTACGCAGAGAACTGTTCTAAATAGTCAGACACGTGAGTTCGTAATACGCCTTCGTAACTATTTCGATCGTGAAGCTCAAAATGGAGGGCCAATTTTACCTATAACGTCAGTGGTTGAACGCGTAGCTGATGCGCTTAATATTGGACAACGAACTGTTAGACGGATAACTAAAAAAAAATATGGCGAGACTGGCACAGAAGAAAATAAACTTCACACACCAAAAAAGAGAAAACGAGCAAAACCAGTCGTAGGCATCGATAGCTTTGATGCCGATGCTATCCGAAGACATGTTTACGGCTACTATTTACAGAAGGAGTATCCAACAAGAAAAAAGTTGGTGCATTCACTGAAGGAAGCTGGATTATTCTTCGGTGGGGAAAGTTCTTTAACGAAGATTTTGAAGACCATTGGATTTCGATACAAAAAATGTAACAAACGCAAAATATTGATGGAAAGATTTGATATAGCGATGGCAAGGTATACTTTTTTACGGCAAGTGAAAGAAATCAAAAATTGGCAAAATGTTGTGTTCTTGGATGAAACATGGCTTAATGCTAACCATACTGTAGGCCGTTCTTGGAACGATGACACAGCAGCATCTACTTCCAAAGTTCCTGTAGGAAAAGGATCGCGACTTATAATTTGTCACGCCGGAACCATCAACGGGTTTGTCGAAGGTTCTCTCATGGCTTTTGCGTCAAAAACCACTGGAGACTATCATGAAGACATGAATGGAGAAAAGTTTACTGAATGGTTTACCTCAATGTTGTGTAGCCTCCCTGAACCATCTATTATAATTATGGACAACGCCCCATACCACTCGATGCAAATTGACAAGCTACCTGCCCAATCCCAAAAGAAAGCTGATATCGTCGCATGGCTTCGTAAAAATGGCGTAGATGCAAACATGAATATGTTAAAAGCGGAATTAGTACGTCTTTTAAAAGAAAACAAACCAACCAAGATCCGATACGTCATTGACGAAATAGCATTAGAACATGGGCACAGAGTTATACGGTTACCGCCTTACCATTGTGAGTATAATGCGATTGAGTTGGTGTGGGCTCAAATTAAGGGATATGCTGCAAGACACAATACAGAACCCCCATTTACCACAAAAAAAATGCTAAAATTATTAGAAGAAGCTTGTGAACATGTGACTAAAGGAGACTGGGAAAAGGTTGTGAATAGAACTGTTAAATTAATAAGGGAAGATTATGAAAGAGATGTGAAAATAGATAATATTATAGAAAACGAACATATAATTATTAATGTATGTGATGATAGCAGTGACGACAGTGAAAATAGTAGTATGGACGAATCTGATTAATTATGGCCTTTTGTGGCACCTTTTTTGGTATCTTTTGTATTCATATGTTTCTTGTGTGCATATAAAGTATGTATATTCATTTTCGTTCAAATATTCAGTTCGTTCAAATAAATTAAATAAACATATACATTTTTGTTTTATTAAACCTATTTAATCAGGTACAAAAACAAAACTTAATTGTTTTTTGTTCGAGAATAAATTGACATTCCACATCACTATTGTAATGTGTCAAACCGGCCATCATAGCGTGCCGCTAGTTTACAACTGTGGGTTTATTTACATCAGTGATGCGATTTTCAAAATTTCACGAGAGTATTAACAAATAACACTTCATATTAGCACCTTGCTGTTCACTTAGATTAGGTTTTTGATCTAGAATATGTCATTAGACAGACGTGCAGTAGTGAAATGCAGTTTAGCTAAGTCCCATCTAGTTAACTGGAATTTGCTAAAGCTGCTCGATGCATTAGCGAATTCCAGTTCCAGCTTGATCAAGCGTAGCATTTCGTCGATGACAAATTTGACAAAGCTGTAGGTATGTATCTATAACTTGCGTTCTAATGTCCTTACATTTTGAAGTGAAACTTCTTTGGAATCGTTGTGATTTGAAAATTCGAAGAAACGAAAAATTGAAACGATAAAGCAGCACCAAAAAGAGACAAACATATTCATAAATAAATAGGATTTAGCCTGCGAGAGAATGAGATAGAATACAAGTTCACGACCAATAGATGCGTTGTACGATATTGTGTCGCGCTACTGCTCCATTGTGCTCAAAATGGTATATTTTCTGATTTTTTTGTAGGCTACCTACTTTTCTGAAGTTTCACTTCTGTCGCATGTGAATCGTACACACACTTTTTTTTATTCCTATTTAAACTCATCCTTATTATTTTATTAACAAAAAATACTACTGATATAGATTACTCCATTCATCTATCACTCCTTGTAACATTATGTCGCCTGTTATACGAAACTAATCTTTCGCAAAAGTTGCGTTACTAAGGCTATTTTATTTATGAGGATGCCAAGTGTCAACTCGCTGATTGATCGCGGTATTTACAATATTAAAGGACTATATAAAGTATATAATTAAAGTCAATGGCATAATATATAATATAATAATGCCCTCCGGGCATCCATAAATCAAGAGAATAAAGGCCTCTTCTAGGCAAGCGTGTTCCATCTTAGGCCAAATCATCACCTCCCATCAGGTGTGATTGCGGTCAAGCGTGAGCTTATAATAAATAAAAAATATATTTACTTCGCACATTAGGCGGTAGGACAAAACGTCGTTTCCTCCAACGCGAACGTTCCTTTAATCAAAACTCATTTTTTTATTACATGTAAAACATACAGGCGTTATATTAGGTGTACAATTTGACGTTGCCACCGGTTCGGAGAGCAGATTCTTCTGGGAAGAGCCGACTAGGTACGCAGTAGTTTCAAAATCAAAATAAATAATATCCGCAGTGTAGGTTATTATACTATCCTGTGGTTTAGCCCTGTCCGGTCCTGTAGCATGTTTTCTCCCTTAGTACACGCGCCTCGTTCAATAATTACCTCATTGATGTTGAATTGTTCCTCCGGCAAGCCACTGATTGATTGCGATATTCAAATTTGAATGTAACCCATAGCGCCTGTTTCAAACTCCGATAATAAACAAGTAGATTAATAGCCCAAGCACAATAGTTTGCTTGGAATTCATAACTTAAGGCATACTGAAACTTAACCAATTTAGCAGGTATCTGCTATGGTAACGTGCTATTTTATCGTCGTCGTCGTCAAAAGATAGACGTCTACAGCTGGACATAGGTTTGGCTGGCATATGCTGGAGATAAGCTATACCTTTGTCGATTTATTTTATATTAGTTATAAGACATTTTTGTACAAAAAGAATAAAAATAAATAATAAAAATACGCAGTCTCTTGGAGGGTCTTCCATAAGCCGTGGTCTTGCATTTTGAGTTTAATCAGGTACTCCCTGCGACTCGTTTGATATCGTTCGTCTATCTAGTCTACCAACTGGATTCTCCGATGTGATGTGATGTGATGGATGTGCCCCGCCCCTTCAAGCTACTTTAGCTCTTTCATGGATATCCTCATTTCTGTCCCCGGGTTGTGTACGGAAATCGTAATCATATCAGTTCTTATGAGTTTATAGATGCCTGTACTTCAAAAAGCATGTATGAACTCCTGCATGTAGCAGCATGTAAATAGTTCGAGTAATACGTTTAAAGCTGTCAAATCAAATTATTACGATTTAGATAATCGGGCCTCTGATTTGATCACTTGAAGAACCCCGAGATCAGCTCTTTCAATCAGCCGTACAAATCCACAAAATTTTCTGGCCCGGTGACAGCGTCGCTAGCAGATATAAAAAATAAAATTTTAAAAAAACTTATGGGGCATAAATATTAGTTCCCATTTCGGCCACTGGGACGGACTAAATTAACAAATCTGACAACCTTGACATCACTGCGGAATTCTGACGCAGTGGTAAGCGCTGTGGCATTATAAATGGGAGATCCCGAGATCAGTTCCAGGAAGTGGCGAAACCTCTATAAATGTTAAAAAGCCTGGCTTGCCCAAAACAAAAACCCAAACTCAATATTAACTCAGTAATTAATCGATCCGTTTAAATTACATGTTTAAATTTCGCGCGTTCTACAATCAGTCAGTTCAATTACTGCAAAGCCGGTGGGCGCCGAGCGTTTGCGAACGTTTTACGAACAATCTAGTTGAGTGAGTGAGAGGGGCTGTGGCTTTTGATTTTCTTATTCATTGTCCATAAATATTGTTTGTATCATCCGCTATAAATTCTTATAAATAGTAACGATCGATCGATGTAGTTATATCGATGTAGTTCGTAGTGTTTATTGAAAAAATATTATTAGTGAATTAATAGTTAATTTTGTACAAAATGAGTTGACTATTTGAAGTGTGTGCAAATGTTGATTGGCGAAAATAAGGTAAAATAATACTTTTGAACAGAAAAATAATTCTTGTAAATTCACCAAAATCTACCTACTCCAGTCACACGTCCTGTGTATTTCATAAACTTGTAAAAGTCGAAAAAGGCAATTCAACAGATCCGCGTATAAAACTAAATAGATTTTTGGTTGTTCTCATACTAATAAGCTAATTTTTAATGTTGCATACTTTTTTATTCGTATATTAAGTCAATGTACAGTCGTATTCCAAGGTTCTTTTCGTTATAAATGATGATATAAATAATTTAACTGGTGCTATAAAAATGCATCAAAATTCCCAAAAACTTATGATTTCCTTTGTTTCTTTTTGTAATTTCGAAAAACTTCTTTATCCTGCCTATTATTGGCAAATAAATTTTCATATCATATAATTCACACGTACCTAGATCACAATGGTAGTGTACCATTGCTGACATATCTTAATTTTGTCTAGTATGCCTTCTGTTTGCTTTGTTTAGCTCGTCAAGACAACATAAGTAAAAGTAGAAGGAAGAATACGTTGAGCAGCGGCTGAGTTGCCTACGTTTGAACCCTACGGCACGCCACTGGTTCCAGGCAAGCCCAATTTGGGAATTTGTAATTTCTGTTTTTTTTTCTTGTCAAGTCTGGTTTTGGAGGTTTGGAGGTTTTGGCCGTGTAGTTGCTGACATACCGGCAAAAATGGACCGCCAAGCGATTAAGTGTTCAGGTACGATGCCGTATACGAGCTGATTAGAGGTACTTATAATACTATAACTGCCATTATTAACCCTAACAGATAAGCTTGCTACCATCTTAGACTGCATCATTACTTACCAGCAGGTGTGATCGCAGTAACTAACTTGAAGTGAAATTTAAGAGAATGCCAAAAGATTACTTTATTGTCCTTTGCGTATCATTTTCTTTTTTTTTAGGTACAAAAGTTTACTGAAAATATTTATTTACAATCAATCACTCTTTGTCACATTTTCCTAACGCTTGCCAGAAGTAAATAAATCTTTTGTAAAAGTTTCCTCAATGGGATGGTATTATTCATGAGGATGCCAGACGGCTGATCGATTGCAATATTCAGGTTTACACTCGGAATACAAACTGGGAGCATTGTTTCCAAGTACTATTATAATAATGTACGAGGAAATAAATAGCCCAAGCACTACTCAAACGCGGTGTGGGTGTGATATTATTTATTCAGATGATAGATAGATAGATAGTTAGGTAAGTAGATAGATAGATAGAAGATAGATAGAGAGATGGATACATAGTTAGGTAGGTATGATATATATATATATATAGATAGACAGGTAGATAAATTGATCGGGGCTTTTGCCGTGACTTCACGGTGGATTAAAGTTTTTTCCGATAACATAGCTTGTTTTTCCTGTTGTTGCAATTTTACCTGGGGGTAAGCGATGATGAAATCTAAGTAATTAATTATTATTAACTAGATGATGCTCGCGACTTCGTCCGCATGGATTGAGTTTTATCGATTCCTTAATTTTCCGCGATAAAAAGTAGCCTGCCCTTTCCTATGCCCTTTCCATTGGTGGAAAAGATGGGCCGGGAAAGCGTAGCAGACAGACAGACACACTTTATAATATTAGGATAGATGCAGGTCTAGTCCCACTTGAGATGCCCTTAGCGGCGCGGCACGTAGTGGCAAATATTATTTGTATGAGTTTGTATGAGGCCGCATCACGCAGTGCATCTCCGTGCCGCGTCACTACGTAGGCCCAGCTCCATACAATCTCATACACCAAATATATGCCGCTACGTGCCGCGCCGCGCCTCTGTAGTGGGGCTAGACCTTCAGTGTGGATTATCAAATTGGACCTGCGTAGAATCGGAACCAAGACCTCCCTTATACCTAACACCACAATTCACTGCATCAAGGAGGTAGTATAACGCTGCGATATAGTAAACACATAACAGTTATCCGGACATACAATAATATGACGTCATCTAATATAAGATAATGCGAGTTTGACGTGATAACACACGCCTGATGGCATCGGTGACCACAGCGGTCAGTTCTAACTAGCTTACGTCCAATTAAACTAATTAATTGCAATCTAACTAATATATTGAGACACACATCAAACACAATTCAATATTGGATAGGCACGATTGCTATGAAAATATATTGGCTAAAATCATTGAAAAATCCGTAACGTTTTCCGTTAAAACGATTTTCGCGCAATAACTTTGGCTATCCTTTTTTTCATGATAGCAGATGGAAAAATTGTATTTCTCGTAATTATATTAATAGAAACATCATTATTATAATAATAAGTTTTTGAAAATATCTCGAAACATAAGGCTAACTACTTAAATTCGCACTTTAATGTTGTTAAAGTGTTCGAATTTAAGTAGTTAGCCTATCCACCAATTTTCAAACTAAGGTGCAGTGGCGTGCATAGGTTATAGAGCTAGAGCAGGCATTAGTTAGTCAGTATACCTACTAGCTGTTTTGATGACAAATGAGCATTGACGTTTCCATTTTGGCAAGCGTGCTTTTATGTCTCTATGAACTGCACGCCACTGCTAAGGTGGTTAGAAGTTAAGATCAGTGGAAAGTATTTTATAAAAATTTTATTGATTAGACAATAGATGGGGCCCACAAAGATCAAACCAGTTCCACAAAGATAAAAATGTATGAGCAGCGCTACCTACAATAGCTCCCGCGGCTACCACTAACTATCAAGTGACTTCTGAATACATCTATACTAATATTATAAATGCGAAAGTTTGGATGGATGTATGGATGTATGGATGTATGGAAGTTTGTTACTACTCTACAAAATTGAATTCTTTATTTTGCTATAACTTCATGTACCTACTTACGTATGTGTAACTGGAAATCCATACTATACTAATATTATAATAAATGTGAAAGTGCGTCTGTCTGCTACGCTTTCACGACTCATACGTTGAACCAATTTTGATGAAATTTAATACAGGGGTAGGTTGTATCCCAGGAACGACATAGACTACTTTTTATCCGGGAAAATTAAAGAGTTCCCGAGGAAATCAAAAAATCCCAATCGACGCGGACGAAGTCGCGGGAATCATCTAGTTCATAATAAGTAAATGTCATTATTGGCGACATTATTTTAATTGTTTAAATGTATAAATCTAAAGATTTATTGGAATTCAATCAATCTTAGCCGCATTTCCTTAACGCTCGCGGAATAAATCTTTTGTAAAAGTCTTTACTTAATACCCATCCCGGGTATTATTCATGAGGGTACCTACCTACCAACAGATTTATTAATGGTGCTCGAGTTTACTATTAAAGTTGATCACACACTACTGTCAGAGGCGCAAGGGGCGCAACATTTTGAAACTATAATTTTAACCATTAATTAACGTAGACATGTAGATTACAACATTAAAAAAGAAAGATAAAATTAAAGGTGCTTTGAATAGAGAAGTTTTTCGAGTGAAGACCGTGAAACTTCAATTTGATAAACAACGATGATTATGCTGAGTTTAGTACGCTCTCCGCTAGAGCTGTCACTTCGACAGTCCAAGCACTCAAGTACAAACTTATAGCAGGTCACCCCGGTTTCTGAGGACTTCTCGATGTGAGGTTGAGGATCCTAGGGTGATATTACCTCGCTTTACCCCGTACACTCTACTGCAGTAGTATGTGCAATAACGTGTCGAACCACAGCCCAGAATAATATACCTACCTTGCGGCTGAAGTCATCCGTATGTACTTTATTAAAGACCCTTTGTTGCTGAAGTGACCATATTTTCTTAAAAGTAGATTGGGTGTCGCTCTTGCATCTCTTAATTCTTTGGCGACAGTGTGCGATCACATAATATAAGAAGCACTTGTCTGAGATTACGAATATTATATTCCTAAAAATTCTGAAATACGGATAAGCGAGCAAGAGCTCAGAATAATACTTCTCTACTTTCATTTTAAACACAGACACAATAAGCCGGTAAATGAATATTGTAAAACGTGAGTTTACAATATTAGGTACTCTTTTGTATGCATAGTAATTACTTCATGCCTGCATGTTTTCGACAAAATAAGTGACATGAAAACGAATATAATATTGTCATTTAGATTGTAATCTTTATCCAACCAAAAACTTTGCATTTTGCAATTTTTTGCATAAATTTTGGTTTAAAGATAGCTTAAATTTTGGAGACGAATGTAGGCTAAAATGAAGAAATGAGGAAATGCTGTAGTCCTACAGGAGAACAGTAACGGAAATTAAACGATATCGTGGAAAAATCAAGCTTCAGCTTTCACTTCGTTTTTGGCAAAAATTTTAGTCGACTGAGAGTCAATAAGTTTCTCCGATATACCTACATTAGCAATTCGCACAATATCTATCAAGCTGTCAACTGCACGTGACGTGAAACTGTTTAGGTTCCACTTCTCTTTCTCATATAGGTATTTTTTCACAAGAGTAAAAGAGAGGTATTGAACACAGTTTAATAGAACTATGGTAGGCTTTCACGTGACGACAAGCATGATTTATTACACACGATTCAAGAGCATTGAAACATCAAGTGGTGCAGAAACTGTTTGATATACCTATAGACATTGAGTTTGATCACGGGGATGGAGTAGCAAACTCTGTACATTATTATTATTATATTTAATTTTTAATCAATCAATTTAATCTACAGCGGCGGAGACTAATCTTTGCAGACTAGCCATCGTTGCAGGACACATTAAAGTGCATAAATGTGAGCGCAAACACGTCATTTGGACTATTTATACCTACCTTACCTACCTTTTACTGTCATATTCCGACGAGACTGTAATAATTAAATACAATGGCCAGTTTTTTACTCCGGGCTACTACTGCGAATTTCTTGACAAAAACAATTAGCTAACTACAGTTGGTCTGACCTAGGAATCGAACCCAGGATCTCAGCATTTGCTGTTGAACATACTAACAACTAGACAAACGAGTTTTCATCAAGAAATGATGAAGCTGGAGAAAAATATCCTAGCAAATACATGTTCAGCTCTAAATGAATAACGGTACTGCCGTTATTCATTTGTACCAGTCTGGTTGAGTCATTACAACTCTAGAAATATAGCAACTCCGTGCCTGGTATATGGGCTAAATGTAAAGTGATCCATTTGCGATGCTAAAATATGGCTATAGTTCAAACTAGAACAAGGTTTCCCAAATGGAAAGTATTGAGAATTTTCCACTACTATATTTTCGGCCTGCATACCTACTACACCACTACCACTACAGCCCATTAACGTCCCACTGCTGGGCACAGGCCTCCATTATCATAGGAGAGAATAAATTAGAGCTAAGACCCACCACGCTGCTCCAATGCGGGTTGGCGGGCTTTAACGACTATTCATGTTCACTATTATCATGTTATAGATAAAATAACCGGGACCGATGGCTCAACGTGCCCTCCGAGGCACGGGGGTGAAACATCGCCTACTTCCTAACTAATGGCTAGTACTGAGAATTTCTAGTCAGACAAATCCAATGCTCAATTATGACATGACCCAGGAATCGAACCCGGGACGTCGTCACTACACGCTCTTATGCAATAGACGCACAAACCGAATCCTTTTAAATGTCGTCAATGCATTCGCAGCCCGACTCATATTGTTAATTGGCTCTTCTCAGACCAGTATGCGTTTGGAACCCTCGTAGCTTTAAGTTTAGGATACCGTAATTTATTATCACCAACATGTTTAATAAGTTACTGGGTTGAGGTTTTTTGGCACGGAAACTCTTTAATTTTCCGAGATAAAAAGTAGCCTATGTAATCCAGACAATGATCTATCTCTGTGCCTTTCATCCAGATCCGTTCAGTCGTTCTGGCATGAATGAGTAACAAACATCCATCCATCCAAACTTTCACATTTATAATGTAGTATAATAGTATACTAGCTGACGCCCGCGTCCGGGTCGCGACTTCGTCCACGTGGATTGAGGTTTTCGCGGGAAACTCTTTAATTTTTTAGGATAACAATTAGCCTATGTGTTTTTCCAGAATATAATCTATCTTTGTGCAAAATTTCATCTATATCCTTTCTGCCGTTCTGGCGTGATTGAGTAACAAACATCCATCCATCCATACATCCATCCATCCAAATTTTTGCATTTATAATATTAGTCTATTATTATTAGTATATGTATAGATATCACAGTATAGTATTGATTAGACGGCAAAAAGAGTAAAGTGTATTAATAATTTATTTATATTTATGAAAACCATTAAATTCTCGTCTTCGTCCGCTGATATAATTACGTCCACTACTAGACGAGGGTCTCCTGTGTTGTACAATTAAAATTTTGTGAACAACGTTAAATTAATTTAATTATACCAAAACTTCCACGTAGATTAACTTGTGGAATAAATAAAATAAATCGACATATTAATTTATTAAGTAATAAATTATTATTGTCGGCTGAGAGAACCTGAAGAGCCTACTTCAGTTAAGTTGGGAATCGAGAATATTGAGTACATCTCAATAATTACTATCACGTACATCGTACATCGTACATCGTACATCTCAGTAAGTGCTCGCTATTGCCAATAGCTACTTATGCTCAATGATCTGCGCGTTGAGGGATCTCCTGCGTGTGTGTGAGGACTATGTAGAAAAGCATGGACTTAAATATAATGTTAAAAAAAGCATGCCCATGGTCTTTGCTGCTGGCATTTTTTCTCCTAGCTATGTGCCACCGGTGAGATTGTGCGATGCAGAGCTGATTGGGGTGCGCCAATTCACTAACCTTGGTCACGCGGTAACAGCAGACATGAAGGACAATGGAGACATAGATAGGGAACGGAGAAAGTTGACGGTTAGAGGGAATAAGTTAGCTTACAGATTTGCTCGTTGTACAAAATAATTTAAGGTCACACTTTTCAAGGCCTTTTGCCAGAGCTTCTACACTTGCAGTCTGTAAGTTGACTATACCTAAAAATCTCTTAGCGCCCTCCGAGTCCAGTATAATAACATCTTCAGGATAATGTTGAGACTGCCTCAGTACTGCAGTGCGTCCGGTATGTTTGCGGAAAATCGTGTGGACGGTTTTTTCGCAATCATACGAAAAAGCCTCGCCTCGACCAAAAATAGATTGGATTATTTTGGATTTTGTAATTTGGACAACATTATTCTGAAGGTGATAGCTGACATACAGGACAGTGCTTTTAAAGCGCACTGGATGTCAGCCTTAGTTTGTAAGTACATTAATTATATTAACTAACATAGAATAAGTCATATACTAACACATATTATTGTCTATTCCCATTTATTTGTACATTTTTTTATAAAATCATTTCTAAATACGTTTTACATAAATATATAAAAATACTAGGAACACAAAACACATTTAAAAATAATCCTATAAAACTTCCACCCATTGCGGGGCCTTAAAGACCCAAGCAGCCGGTGGTCAGGGCTCCTGAGAGAGGAACTTCCTCACGATTCGCGCCGGCTTAAGGATAACTGACTTCTGTATCCGACCCTTAAACCAGCAATCAAGCGAAAGCTTCTTGAGGTGTTGATCAAGGCTTATTGTCTATTATTATTATTGTTGTTTAATCATATTTATTTACTGTAGGATAATTTCAGCTCAATAAGTTGAAGGCGCCTTATGTATCCTGTATTGTAACGGATTATCTATCATAATTTAAGGGCGAAAATACACTATACGGATTAAAAATGTTCCGGCAAAAAGTCCGCGCATGCACTATAAGGGCCTACCCAGATGAGTAAGTGAAGGTGGGAGGTTCTCGGCGTACTTTTGTTATCCATTAAAATAAATCACTTAATACCGCACCGCATAACGTACACGGCTACCTACTACCTATTAAGCTATATCTTTTGTCCTGACTCCTGTCGCATCCCTAGTGTGTTTTCGCCCTAACTGCTATCTTATCTGATGGTAAGTGAAGACGTAGTCTAAGTTAGCGGGTTGCTGTTGGTATGGCAGTTATATAAAACCCATATCCCTAGTCGGTTTCTACACGACATCGTACCGGAACGGTAAATCGCTCGATGGCTGTCTTTGCTGGGTGGTAACTAGCTATGGCCGAAGCCTCCCACCAGAACACACCAGAGAAAATTCAATAATTACAAATTCCCAAATTGGCTCTACCATGAATCGAACCCATTCAGGGTCCCCTCTCATGTTCAACACTGCGTCAGGGAGGTCATCAAAGGGTGTTTGCTTGTGCAAGTCTACCGAGAGAAACATTCTGTGCAGAATCGTTTCGCACAAAGGTGGAATTGCACCATAAGGCTCTGGTAATAGAGTTAATTTTAAACTTTATGTAAGTTACCAAGTATGATAATAATAAGCCAGGTAGACAGTAGTTGCGCAGTTTTGTATGTTCAGCAGTTAAACAGTTTAGCTCTAAAGTTTGGTAGCGTTCGGATGAACAGTTACCGCAAGTTCACATCATTTGACTTCGAAGTTTGTTACGTCGTTAGATCACGTATGTCTGTAAAGTTGCAGGATCCGTTTAGGTTTCAGACAGCTGGCCTCTTAGAGAGCAAACACACTATATACCAAAGGCTTTTTCTACCGGACAAAAATTGTGTTTGACTCAATTTAATCCATAATCTATACTAATGTTATAAATGCGAAAGTATGTCTGTGTGTCTTGTCTCTATATCAGCTAGGCTTCAACGGTCCATCTTTTCAACTGTCCCAGAATAAAAAAAGAGTGAATAGTCACCGTCTAGGCAAGCGCGTTCCAGCTATCTATTAAGCACGATTGTCACAGTTTACTATCATAGCTCAAAGCAGTATTATTTTAAAATTGTCGTATTATATGACGTAACTTTAAGTCCTTAAAACAATAATTAATTATTTAATTCTGAAACAAGAGCGTCAACAGGATTGAAATAATGTAGTAAGGCTCCTTAACCGTATTTGTTGTGCAGCCACTGCGGGGGTCTGCACCTAAAAGCGGAGTGCCCAGACAGATTCGTGGGGGCTGAACCAGTGTGCAAAAACTGCAAAAAAGCGGACATAATGCAGTCGGGCCATAACGCCTTTAGCAATGAGTGCCCGGTCAGAAGAAGGTGGGATGCTCTGGCCAGGGCCTCTGTAGCATACTGCTAAGGGCGTTCCACGGGAAACCCACCAGTACAAAATAGTACAAGCGAACCTACAGCGTAGCAAACTGGCTACGAATGAACTCCTGATTGAAGCCGAAAAGCGCAAGGTAGCTATAGCGCTGCTTCAGGAACCGTATGTTGGTGGGACTCGGTATGTTAGGAGTTACCGGGGTGTCAGAGTACTCCAGAGCTCAGGAACAGGAAATGGGACTGTTAAAGCGGCCATTGCCTTTCTTGACGATGACCTTAACATAGTAAAGTACCCACAACTTACCACGGACAACATAGTCGTGGTGGGAGTCCAAACCAGAGCATGGAGCAGAGTCCGCAGTGCAGCACCGATTCGCAGGGAGATGGTTGTAGACCGGTACCTGAAAGAAAAAGAGAAATATGAATTAGCAGTCAAAGAGGCAGCAGAGCAAAGTTGGAGGGATTTCT
Source organism: Erebia palarica (assembly GCA_964035005.1). Taxonomy (NCBI): domain Eukaryota; kingdom Metazoa; phylum Arthropoda; class Insecta; order Lepidoptera; family Nymphalidae; genus Erebia; species Erebia palarica. Next base: position 21,176,726 of record OZ035989.1, read on the forward strand.
GCGGGAAGCAGGATAGGGAAGGAGTGTGGGAGGGCATTTACAGGGTGATCAGTAGGGTAAAACGTAGAGAAGAAGATGTTCTGTTGATAGAGGGAAACGCGACATTGGATGCAAAAGGCTCTGCCCAACTCCTGGCTGAAACCTTTTACCCGAGGGACTTGAAGGACGAAGACAGCACACAACATCTGCAAACAAGAGCCTTAGCAGCAAAAATAAACGAAGGTGACCATGTTGAGCATGACCCTCCGTTTAAAATTGAAGAATTACAGGATGCTGTCAAGTCCTTCAACCACAAAAAAGCCCCTGGAGCTGATGGTTTCACTGCCGACATATGCTCACACGCCATTAGTGTGGACCCAAAGTACTTCCTGGCTCTTCTGAACAAATGCATGGCACACGGATGCTTCCCGAAGTCCTGGAAGGAGGCAACTGTGGTCGTGCTAAGAAAGCCAGGTAAGGACACTTACACTGCGCCAAAGTCATATCGACCTATCGGGCTTCTGTCTGTATTAGGTAAGATATATGAGAAGATGCTGATGAACCGCCTCAAGTTCTACGTGCTACCTCGGATTTAAACTCACCAGTATGGATTTATGCCACAAAAGAGCACGGAAGACGCCCTCGTTACGCTCATAACTCGCATCCGTGAAAAGCTGGATGAGAAGAAACTAGTAACTCTGGTTTCTTTAGATATCGAGGGCGCTTTCGACAGTGCTTGGTGGCCAGCGATAAAGACCAGACTGGCTGAGGAAAAATGTCCCGTGAACTTGAGGCGGGTCATCGGCAGCTACCTCAGCGACAGAGTAGTGGAAGTCAGATATGCGGGAGCAGCACACAAAAGGAGCACGGAGAAAGGATGTGTTCAAGGTTCCATAGGAGGACCAATCCTGTGGAACTTGTTGCTGGACCCACTCCTTAAAGCTGATGGAGGGTAAGGGAGTCTATTGCCAGGCATTCGCCGACGACGTGGTATTACTTTTCGACGGTGGAGAGGCCGGGGAGATTGAGGGGCGGGCGAATACGATCCTCGAACAAGTTCGGGCGTGGGGTGTCGAGAATAAGTTGAAGTTTGCACCACACAAAACCTGTGGTATGTTAATAACTAGGAAACTTAAATTCGACACGCCACGCCTGAGCATGGGAGGGGTCGCCGTTGGAATGTTCCCGGAGATCAAGATCCTCGGGCTCACCATCGACAAAAAGTTAACGTTCAATGCCCACGTATCTAGCGTTTGTAAAAAAGCAATAGGTATCTACAAACAACTTCTTAGAGCGGCCCGTGTAAGCTGGGGTCTCAGCCCTGACATCATCCGTACAATATACACTGCGGCGGTGGAGCCGGTGATAATGTACGCTGCAGCTGCATGGTCTCCGGCGGCAGAAAAACTGGGAGTTCACAAGCAGCTTGGCACGGTCCAGAGGGGTTTCGCACAAAAAATGTGTAAGGCGTATCGGACGGTGTCACTCAACTCAGCACTCTTGCTCACGGGGACGCTCCCTCTAGACCTCCGAGTCCGCGAGGCAGCCTCGTTATACGAGGCTAAGAAGGGAGTACCTAGACGTGAGCTGGCCGATAGAGAGATTGAGAAGATAACACCCAAGTTACAAGCCCCACACCCAGCGGAACAAATGGCGCTAGAGTTCCAAAACCTGGTGGACGAGGACCAATATTCTCGCCATAGTGGTTACGCTGTGCGCATTTTCACAGACGGGAGCAAGATTGAGGGCAAGGTCGGGGCGGCGCTATCCGTTTGGAGTGGTGCTGTAGAGACCAAGGTCCTCAAACTTGCCCTATCGTCATACTGTACCGTCTACCAGGCGGAACTACTAGCCTTATGTAAGGCAACGGAGGTCGCAATGTCATACAATGAAGCTACCTTTAGTATTTATAGCGACTCTAGAGCGGCACTCGAGACCGTGACAAACTCCGGATCCTCTCATCCCCTGGCAGTCAAAGTTAGGAGCAACTTAAAATGTTGCTTACTCCAGAACAAGGTCGTATACCTGTTCTGGATTAAAGCACACGCAGGACTTACAGGAAATGAGAGAGCCGATGAGCTTGCGAAGGAAGCGGCCCTAAAATCGAAAAGAAAACCGGCTTACGATCGGTGCCCTGTCTCATTCATTGTGCGTAGTATCCGGAAAGGGACGATTGATGAGTGGGACAGAAGGTACAGATCGGAAGGAACGGCTGCCATAACAAAGTTGTTTTTACCTGATGCGGTGACGGCGCATTCTATCGTCAGGAAAATAAAAATCGACGGTCAAATAACGCAAATACTCACGGGGCACGGAGGGTTCTCCTCGTACCTGAATCGTTTCAAATGCAAGGGGAGCCCTTCTTGCCTCTGTGACCCGGACGCAAGTGAAACAGTCGAGCACCTGATCATGGAGTGTCCCGTCTTCGCTAGAGATAGGTTTGATCTGGAACAAATATTAGAAATCAATTTAACTGCACAAAAGGACTTGAACGGTGGAACTATGGCAGCTTGCCTAGGTGTCAAAAATCAATGTTCAGCAATGATTTCTTTACTATTGTAATTGTAATATTTCACTGTTTTCAGATAAAAAAGTTTCAGGAGTCTGAAGGCTCGGAAAACTGCGAAAATGAACAAAAAAAGTTTAGCCAAAAGATTGCTTTCCCACACTAGATGGCGCTATTTATTGTGTTGAGCGAGTCTAAAAAAATATTTTCAAGTATTATTTCTTTATTATTGTAATTGTTATATTTTATAGTTTTCAGATAAAAAAGTTTCAGGAGTCTGAAGGCTCTGAAAACTGAGAAAATAAATAAAAAAAGTTTCACCAAAAACTGCTTTCCCACACTAGATGGCGCTATGTATTGTGGTGAGTCTAGAAAATATTTTTAAGTATTGCTCACTACATTTGTTAACAAGTTCAACTATTCGACCACAGATGGCAGCATATGCAATGTGAAAGGGCGTTCCAGTTCAACTATTCGACCATAGATGGCGGCATATGCAATGTGAAAGGGCGTTCCTTTAAACGCAGTATTTCAAAATGCTTTGTTCGATCTATTAGTTTGAGACTTGTCAAAAAATAAAAATAATTATAAACAAAACATACATTTCCTTTTCATTACTATTTAATTGATCAAAAATAAATCATTCATAATATATTGACTAAGGTACTTAAATGGTATTCATGTAGGGTTACAAGATTATTAATAGGCATGGATATAATGGAACGTCAAAATGGAGTAGTGCTTAAAGAGGAAAGCGGACGCTCAAGATTTAAACAATAAACGTACTGTTTTTTTTTGTCATTTGAACCCTGACCTTATTTGGAATAATAAATCCATAATAATTTCGTTTTGAATTTTTAAACCTTACTGTAAAAACGGAAATCCTGTGCATTGTCCCGAATCGGAGGGCAATTACTGGTCATGTCCTTTACCAACAATAATGAAAAGTAGTATTTTTAGACTTCTGTAGGAAAATAGTGATAAAAGTTAAAAATAGAAATAAAGTAATAAAGTAGATTAAGAAAAAGTATGATAGCAACATATAGTATAGTATATGAGTGTATCATGCAAACAGTATCAACAGTAAATAAATAGAGATAAGGAAATAGATTAAGAGTACTGTGTAATAAAGAAAATCATCACCCTGTAATACCCCGATTGGAATAGTTAGATGGGAAACCCACCCATGATGAAATATGATGAATGATAGAAAGAATAGTATGAAGAATAAAAGTACGAGGCATAAATGCGAGAATTGGTATGAAAGGATAGTAGCTGGCACAGGCTCCAATCATGTTGGAGGTAATAGTATTTAAAAAAAAAAAAACAACGTATTTGTTAAGTCTACCCTTCGGCATGGTTAAAAAGTATAAAACAACTACCTGATGCCCGCAACTTCGTCCTTCGTTCCTGCGGGAACTCTATGATTTTCTAGGATAAAATACAATATTGCCTATGTGCTATTCCAGCCAATTATCTATCTCTGTGCCAAATTTCATCTAGATTCGTTCAGCCGTTCTGGCGTGATTGAGTAACAAACATCCATTCATCCATCCATCCAAACTAAAATATTAAGTACCTATAGATTGAAATAACCAAGCGACAATAAACAACACAAATAAAATGTACTTGAACGTAAACAATCTATGAAGTACAGGCGCGTCTCATGTTGAAATATCTCATTTTCGCACAATTTCCCCTCCTCATAAACTTCGCGCCGTAATTTCGGTCGTTTTAAGAACAAATTGTTGCGTGCTTACTTGGATCATTTTACAAGGCAACAAATTGTTCCTTTTCCACATCGTCTGGTTTGCCTACTCCTGAACATGATAGAATGAACGATTTAGTTTTGCTGGTTGATATTTTTCGGGTTCAATATTTTTAAACGATGATTAGCTGCCCTGCAGATATATTTGGCGAACGAACTCAAACTCAAAATCTTTTTACATCGTTGATATATAATTTCAGTAATGATTTATACAAATGTAAGTGATTACAACTGTACAGTTTTTGAATGCTAATATCTTAACTACTTTGCGTCATGACGCAGTAACCTGAACGCCAAAGTTCGCCACGTATATAGTTGAAATTCCACGGAAGCGTACGAAGCTATAATTTGCTTCCTCGTTTCTAATTCGAAATAATACTGATATCTTCAAATCAAGAGTGAATAGGCATTGGCTAGGCAAGTGCGCTCCACCTTAGGCTGCATCACTACTTCCAGCAAGTCTGATTGCAGCCAAGCTCTAATCTTTAAATTTAAAAGAATACGAAAGCTATCATACCCGTATGGTAACTGTACGTGTTAATGACCCATAAAATAAACAACAACAACGTGTACAACCACGTAAATTGGCAAAAGTTTAGGTCTGAATAAATAATTCGAGCCCCGCTACATACGTGACACAGTGTCCATATTTAACTTTCAACCCCTTGCCCCTAATGTTCAACAGCGGGGGTTGAATTTACGCCGCTCTCTGGCCGCCTTCCAAATCTGCGAGTGAGGTCGTGGGTCACCTGCCCTAAATGCGCAAACACGGTTTTTGGTAAAGCGGCAATCGACGCTATGTGATAGATTTTTTTTGTCCATTCGTACTTTTTTTTTTATCCACTACTAGTGAGCCCTTGACTGCGACCTCACCTGATGGTAAGTGATGATACAGTCTAAGATGGTAGCGAGCTAACTTTTTAGGAGCATGGCAGTTATATTAAACCCATACCCCTATTCAGTTTCTACACGGCATCGTACCAGAACGCTAAATCGCTTGGCGGCACGTCTTTGCCGGTAGGGTGGTAACTAGACACGGCCGACGCCTCCCGCCAGGCCAGACCAGAGAAATTCAAAAATTATAAATTTCCAAACACTGTACTATATACAATTACTTTCCTAGCTTTTTTCAACATGGTTAAAATAATATCTTACTGACCGAACTTACACGGCAGCTAATCTCCAAAGATTAGTCATCTTTACAAGTATGTGTATATATGCCCAAACACAGTAATTCACGGGCATTACCTAGTGTGATAGATTCTGTTGGGTAAAAAGAAAGGCGGGCCAGGACAAATTACAAATGTATTTTTCCACTTACCGACGCTGGTTCTTGGTTTCTCCTGGGCCTAGGGTACCTTGGCGAGACGATGCTTCCATTGGTCGCGGCTATTTTAAGTTTGCACTGGCACTAGTTGTAGTTGGATTACGTTTACACCAGTTAGGTATGTTAAATACAAATAGATAAAACCTAAGTGCCCGGCCTGCGGCTGGGCACTACCTGATTGATTATGTCGAACCCTAACCTAACCTACAAGAAAGAGTCAAGAAAACGTAAATACAATAAATATTTCAAAAATTGACACTCAGAACATTGAACGCTTCACAATCTGTCGACAGTTTACAATTTCGCTACATAGATTACAATCGAAAGGTTTTTGCAATCTTACGGTGACATGTACAGTTTATTTATCAAACATCAGTGTTCACTGTCACGATAGTTATTTTGTTACATGCCCACGGATAAAGAAACTAGTCGCAGGGATATGGGTGTAGAAATAGATCTTAAAGTTATTAATTGCGGTTGTAAGCCCAAATCATATTAGTTACTTTTCAAAACTTCACGGGAGGGTCATGAACGTTTTCAATTCAATGGTAGGAATTTTCGAGGTTTAAGATAACAATGCGGTGGGTTCCCAAGCTCTTACGCATTCAACTTGATTAGTAAGTACTTCAACTTTAGGTTTTCTACGATAATTATCACATACCTATTAGTGATTATAACTGGCACCGACGGCTTAACCTGCTCTCGAATGAAATTAAAAGACCAAATTAGGCCAGCCATTCACTTGTCGCGCTCAACCTTGATGACATATTATCATCGTCAAAGCAATAAGTGTTTTATTCATTCTCTAAATAAGGTGAGTTTGTTTGTCTCTTCTGTGACTCGCCTTGAATATTAACGTGCCAGCTACAAGTCTGGCGAGTTTGTAGAGTTCGTATTACTTTCGTAGTCGTAAGTGAAACAGTTTCCTTCCACAATTCTATGTAGCTAGCAGACAACATAATCAAGATCGTAGCCGCGGCGCGCTGGTGATGAGCCTGATTGTCTTTCCTGTGACCCGCCTTGAATATCAACGTGCCAGCTACAAGGTTGGTGAGTTTTTACTGTACGAGTTACTTTTTACTTGTCACATAAACATTATGTTATGTAGAATAACATAGATACCTTAATTTAGTTAAGTATATTCCCTGTTATGTCGCATAATTAATGATAAAAAAATAATTTCCATTCGTTCCTATCCCGTCTTAGATGAATAAACCTACAAATGACAAATTATTATCTCCTACTATTGCCATTAGCTGTCGGCCAGCAGGGAGAAGTGGCGGATGCTGGTGAGGGGCATTACATCTTCCACAAAAGCCATCACTTGACTGATAATCACGACCAGAGTGGTCGATCGAGAGTGTAGTGTAGTGACGAAGAAAAAGATTGCTATTAAATTAGTGACATTGAACTGACTGACTGACTGTCTGACTGACTTATATATCAACGCACAGCCTAAACTGTTGGTCCTAGAAAAATGAAATTTGGAAGGTGTGTTCCTTATAGAGAGTAGGTATCCACTGAGAAAGGGTTTTTCGACATTCCACCCACAAAGGGGTAAAAACGGGGGTGAAAATTTGTATGAAAGTCCATCATCTTTCAAGTTATATCCATGAGACTTGATATTTGAGCTACCGGTTTATAATAAAGAAATACCTGTTCCACCCCTAAGGGGTGAAATAGGGGGTGAAAGTTTGTACGAAAGTCCTCCATTTCTCAAGATATTTTTCAGGTTACATCAACAAAACTTGGTATTTGAGCTACCGCTTTAAAATCAAGAGACACGTGTGTCACAGTTTTTCAAAATTTCAGCCTCAAAAGGGTAAAATAGGAGTTGAAAGTTTGTATGAAAGTCCTTCGTTTTTCAAGTTATGGCCATGAAAGTTAGTATTTGGGCTTCTGGTTTAAACTAAAGAAATACGAGTACGTGTTTCACAGTTTTTGAAAATTTTATCCCCAAGGACGTTAAATTGAGAGTTTGTCCTTCAATCACTCCACAAAAGGGCAACGGATCGACGTGAGTTCTGCATGGGTATAGTTGACGACGGTAAAACTACCAAATAACCGTATTATATGTCATACACGCAATGTTCTTCTTAAATGTTCTCCCATTATCATTAAAGTTTGAAACAAAGCAGCAGCTTATATCGTCAGAATAAACCGCAACACCGCGATCAATCAGTCGGTTGGCATACTCATGAATAATACCATCCTTGTTGAGGAAACTTTTACAAAAGATTTATTTCTTTCCAAGCTGCCTTAGGAAAATGTGGCGAAGATTGATTGATTGCAAATAAACCTAAAAGAATAGATAATGAGCCTCTAATAGTATATATATTTAACTGTAATTACCGATATTTGTTAACAGTTTATTCTCGCTTATTCATATCCTAATCCATACTAATATTATAAATGATAAAGTCTGTTTGTCTGTCTTTGTATACGTATAAAGAATACCCTTTCTCGTTCCATCTGATAACACAATAATGAAGTACTGAAAAATTTACGAGGACGAAATCCCGGACATCATCCATGTAAAGTTTTGTTCGATATAATGACATCGGCGGTACTACCACCACTTAAATCCGTATTGTTTTATTATTGTGGACGTTCGTGTTTTAGAATTATGATCCTTATTTTAGGGAGGTCAAGGTACGAGACATAAAACTGTCATTTTGAAATAATACTGTTTTAGGCCATGGTAGTAGCCCCCGAGGTGTAGCTAATAATCGTGCAACAGGAAGTAAATAACCAACGATTTACCGAAGTAATCAGAACAGTCTCCTAGGATACAGGAATTAAGGAATTAAGTAAGTGGTGTAGTTATGTGCATGTCCCATCCCCTCACCGCGCCGCCGCGCCCTGTGCTCTCCTACCTTCGATGTATCGCTTACCTTGCGGCAGCACATCTTACCCGCTCCGCTACACCGCTTAGCATTGGTGGAAACGGTTACATAGTTCCGAAGCTTAACTTTAACCTCTTCTCAGTATAGCTGCGTAGCACATATCTGGTGGAAAAGCAGCCAAAACGTTTCTAAACTCAGCCATTGTAGGAATAATATTAGTATTGGAATAATAGCCGATTTTTCATTCACAGTTTATTCATGAAATATCTGGGTATAGATTTACTCAAAATAAAACTTTAAGTGGACGATTTTGTTTCGCTCAACACAACCAGCTCGTTTGATTGCTAATTGCTATTCATATTGAAAAAATAAAAAGGTTTAAAAAAGCTTTAACTCGAATACGGAAATAATACTATACAACTAGCTGATGCCCGCGACGTCGCTCGCGTGGATTGAGGTCTATACTAATAGATAGATGCAAAATTTTGGATGGATGGATGAATGTTTGTTATTCAATCGCGCCAGGACGGCTGAACGGAGCTGGATGAAATTTGGCACAGATATAGATTATAGTCTGAAATAACACATAGACATTTTACCCCGTCAAACAGACATAGACTTAAAGTTCCCGCGGGAACCAAACACCTCAATCCATGAGGACATCAGCTAGCTATAATATTATTATAGAGTAGGTATAGATCATTAGTCGCAATATTTTCGTCGATGTAATTACTACCACGGTATAATAATTGTGCAACAGGATGTAAACAACCCACGGTTTATCGAAGGAACCAGACCAGCCCCCCAGAGACAGGAATTAAGGAGTTCGCTAATTACATTCTGTTTGCGTCGCGCTTCCCGATTGAGTCTCGCTTCATTTGCAACTTTTTCTCTTCCTTTTTTTTACTCAACAGTTTAGATGCAGAATGCGACTTTTCCAGTACTGTTGTTCCTTTGAAGGCTTAAGTAGATTATGTTGAAGATTTTGTATTGCCTGTTCGATGTACATTACATTGATTAGACTTTAAATAGATTTTTTTTGATAATGTTTGTTTCTGGTTTCAGCAAAGCAGCGTTGGAAAACATTTGAGCCTTGCAAATTTTAACTTTGCTCAAAACCGCAAATAAAATGTCCATGTATCACTTATTAAACTCTTAAAATTATTTACTATTGACTATAAGTTTAGTTTGTATAATAAACTATAATATTCTAATAACTTCTTGTGTACTAATAACTTACTCTAAAAGTTGACGATCAAATCGTCAAAGTTCGGTGTCAAAGTAAAATAAACCATAACTGCATTGTATAAGAGCTCAATTTCGTGTATCCATTCTCATCCGTTTAGGCACACTTACACATACATTACATACCTAAATACATACCTAAACGTACCGATTTGATCGGCAATTCTTACACAATCGCACCTCTGTGGTCTGTGGTAATGCTTTTTCAATGTCAGCATCCACAGACCATGGTCATTGTCTATGTTTTTCGTATTATAAGCACCGATTAAAATATGATAGATTTGCAAAAAACACATATTTCCTGCCGCGTAAACAATATAAGCAAGCAAGCATAGTTAGTGTAACAAGTCTTTTTTATATTTTTATTTTTCAGATGTCGTTTAGCAATGTCCCTTCGAACCTTCCCCGTCTCCATTCCTGTGGGCAGCTGTGATCGAAAACTTGGTCTATAATAATTACCACCACAATGCCAACAAAAGCCGCGGCTACCTCCCGGAGGCTTTGTAAATGGTTTTATCTTAATTGCTTCAAGAAACTCGATATCGTTTGGCAACAAGATGCTTTTTATTCCCGTATCCTTACCACAAGTTTTTAAATCACACCTACGTTGATCGTATTCGAGCGTTCGAACACATTGGCATCAAAGTAAAATGGACTCAAAACCCTCGATTCCAAGTCACATATGTAGTGCAAACGATTTAATTTTGAAACTTTTCCATATGAAGCGCTGGCTGTAAATGCGTACACAAAATTGAACTCTTTCGGTTAGCAGCAGGTAAGGTTGTCTTATCCATTAACCTTAACGTTAACCCTTCACTGCGATCTTACCTGATGGCAAGGTGATGCAGTCTAAGCTAGTAGCGGGCTGTTAGGGACATATCAGTTATAATCAACCCATACCCCCCTGATCAGTTTCTTCGAATATATTCGAACGTTCGAAAACAATCAACGTAAATATGATTTAAAACTTGTGTTTAAGGTACCGTACTCCGTTCCCCGATGGCAAACAAGGACAGAAGTTTGAATTAGTTTTCTGTTTGATAAAGCTTAAGATTTTTAGGGATCCGCGCCCGGAGCGACTGGGTTACTTATTGGTACGGTTAAGGTGTCCATCTGTTTGTCGGTGTTTTTTTTCCTTCAAAACTTAATGCCTTCACAGTTAACAGTGGTTATGTCAGTGATCGTTGCCACTCTTATGGGAGTAGCTGGGATGGAGTAGCTGGGAGCCGGCTGGTAGCAACCGGCAGCAGACCTTGTCCTATGGAGATCCAAGCAGTGGACGTTTAGTGGTTGAGATGATTATGACGACGACGATTTCAATGAATTGGGGACGCTTAATTTATCTATAATGAGATATTTTGGAATTTATTAACTAAACTTTAGGTCCAGTGCTTGGAAGACGTGCTATGGAGCCTGCCCAGAGTAATTGACATAAATCGATGATAAAACGGCAACACGCCCATAGAAAAAAAATTGAAAATATTGTAAGTCACAGGACCTGCCGATAGAAATGAAAACGAATATTTATAATAATTTAAAAAATAATAATAAAAATACTTAAAATATAAACCATAAAAGTAAGGCATTATAGTTTAAAGCACCTGGGTGACCGAGCTGCGCTCGGTTTTTTTCTTGGTAAATCGTGTTTTTGGAAATTATATTTAAATAATAAAAAAACCTAAATTTAAAACTAAACATTAAAAATAAAATATTTCGGAAAAAAATAATCGGACTGGAGGACATCTGGACTCGAACCGGGGTCTACTAGTATCGGGACTGACCTGTTTCCCACCTGAGCTATCATGACCTTGTGAATGATGGCGAAATGTACCTTCGTATTCTAGTGATATTTCTGTTTAATTGCCTGAAAACACGGATAAAACGGCGTTTTCTAAAAATTAATCCTAGGTAGATCGATTTATCGCTCCCGAAACCCCCTGCATGCTAAATTTCATGAAAATCGTTGGAGCCGTTTCCGAGATTAACTGCCTCATTGGTCTAGTGGTTAGCATATTCGACTGCGGCCGACGAGGTCCCGGGTTCGAGTCCTGGGTCGGGCCATAAAAAATATTGGGTATTTCTAACTAGAAATTCGCAGTACTAGCCCGGAGTTAGAAAGTTGGTGGTGTTTCACCCCCGTGCCTCGGAGATCACGCTAAGCCGTCGGTCCCGGTTATTATCACTAACATGATAATAGTCGTTAAAGCCCGCCAACCCGCATTGGAGCAGCGTGGTGGGTCTAAGCTCTAATACCCTCTCTCCTATGAGAGTGGAGGCCTGTGCCCAGCAGTGGGACGTTAATTAGCTGTAGTGGAAGTTTCCGAGATTCAGATTATTTATATAGGTATATATATTTATATATACAAGAATTGCTCGTTAGGTAATAGATTACGAATGTGCTATTAATATTTAAGACATTTATCTTCGTAAAAACGCGAGGTGTTTGTCACGGTGTCGGTCATGTGTTTCCACATTTTTACCCCCTACTAAAAAGTGCTCAGCGCGCCTAAAGAAGTTTTCACTTCAATAGTTTATAAAACCTAAATCCACGCGGACGAAGACGCGGATCACATCTAGTGTGTAAATGTATACACGTGAACTGCTTTGGCCTTTATTATTATGAAACACTCAAACACTTTTTTTAATAATTAAAAAAGTAAAAGCTTAGTATACTAAGTTTTACTTTTCTAAAATTCTCTAGAATTCCAAAGTAAAAAGTCAGTGAACTAAGAACTATGAACTTTTACGATTGTGTTAAAATGGTCATCATTGCATTATCCACATTGGTACCTCACGTTCTCGGACCCAACTGGCACTTGGCCATCTTTTCTTTTTAATGACACAATTGTTATTATTGGCGATATTTCGACGCCGCGCAGTCCGAGTTTTACCGTTTGGTTTATGTGCCATTGATATTTTACGGGTCTGCCTCATGCTTGCGGCTATTACTCGGACTTTTGTTAGTAGTTCTTCAATTTTACGGTCCTTGCGAAGCGAAGACGCGTTAAACTCTACATTTACGTTCGTTTGATTTATTTCGGCTTCGCGTTGTGTTATTTCGTTCATATTAACAGAACATCGTTTTTTTTTTAATATAACGAGCAGACAGGTTAAGTGATTACCGCCGCCCATTAAAATTTGCAGCACCTGAGGAAAAGCCAATGCGTTGCCCTAGACTACTTGCGGTGGTAAGTGATGATAGGTACAGTCTAAGATGGTAGGGGGCGTACCAAAACGAATGTACTATTCGTTTTGGTGCGATGAAACGCAGTGATCTGGGTCGGAAAGATCGTACGAGTCAAAAGTGCATTTAACTCTTCCTCTCCCTCTTCCTCTAGTATTGATGGAGAGAGAGAGAGAGTACCTGTATGTAATTATTTTTGTTATTGTTGAACCTTTATAACACCATAAATTTCACATTTATATTCCAAGAAGCTCTCAGTAACACAGTCGTACAAGAGCCGGCGTCGTACAATTTCTTTTTTATTTGCTTTTTGATAGAATAGCGAAAGTATAGTTCGCGCGCGAACGATTTGTTTCAATTCCAGTCCCTCTGGTCTGTGTGCATTGGCCCTTATCGTACTCTAGTGGCAGCTTAGGATAAAGTCTTACTCAAGCGAGAAAAACTTGTCAACAATAAAACAAAATTAGTTAGCACAAAAGCTTTTATTTAAGGTAAAACACAAGATAGTAACGCTGTCGCATTACCAGCTCCAACATAAAACTCGCTTAGCCAAACTAAGTGAAACATTTCGCCACTAAAAAGGAAACTAGAAAACTTAATTTGTAACGTGAACTTATCGCTCGCTGTAAAAAAGAGGGTGACAAAACCATTCGCCATCGAAAGTTTATTTCTCTCCATATAACTTAAACAGAGTTGAGAAAACGGTCAATGGAATAAAAGCTGGTGTTTTTACTGTATTTAATCATGTAACATAAACATTTGGTATTTTTACCTGTGATTACATAGTTTCTAGTTGTGAGGTCTTTAATTGCATAAAAATAAAAATGATGCTACTGTTCTTTTTCATCGTAGTATTATCACATAACACTTAATAGTTCTTTTTACTTTAAGTAATTAACTTGGTTGAACCTTTTCTTATATATAACCTCTCTGCCTACAGAGAAGCAGGGAAAGTCGCATTCTGCATTTCAACCGTTCGGGTAGAGCAAAACGAAAAATGAATGGAAAAAATAAAACGCTAAAGAAGCGGGTGACAGTCGAGGCGTGTGGGATGCAATCAACATCTCATTAGTGAACTCTTTAGTTTGCTTGTCCCCTGGGTACTTCCTCGACATCATCGATGAGGCGTTTACCAATTAATGTTTCGTCTATTTTTAGAATAATTGCAATTGTTGTTGTGATTGGCTGAATATTGGAAGAGTATTAACCAATCAAAGGTGATTGCGATTATTCCCAAGGAGGGTTGACGTCAGGCAGGCGGCTGGTCGTAAAACCATATGCCAAATCACCTACAATATGAAAAGTAAAAAAGGTATGTATGACAAGGTTAGGGCGTACCCCCGAGGCGACGCCCAGGGGCAGCACCCGGCACCTGTGAGAAATGGACAAGGGTTGTTGCATCAGGGACGGGTGCAACGTAAGAAGCAAGTCAAGAGGTAAGAATGAGAATTATAAGCTGGAATGTAGGAACCATGACTGGAAGAGGAAGAGAGTTAGCAGATGTTTAAGAAAGGAAACGAATAAATGTTGTCTTTTTGCAAGAAACGAGGTGGAAGGGTACGAAAATAAGAGAGATTGGAGCGGGATATAAATTTTACTACAGTGGGAGTGATGGCAAGAAGAATGCTGTGGGAATTGTATTAGAAAATGAGCTAAAAAATGTGTGACGGATGTAACAAATTTAAATGACCGGATTATAGTTGTTGATTCTACAAAACTTAGTTGTGAGTGTGTATGCGCCGCAGGTAGGATGTAATGATGCTACGAAAGAGAAGTTTTGGGAGGATTTTGATATGATTATGATGGGTCTCCCACAAAACGAAAACATTTATATATGAGGGGACTTTAACTGTCATATCGGAAGAATGAATGCAAGTTTTGAGAGAGTGCATGGTGGTTGGGGCTTTGGGGCCCGTAATAGAGAGGGGGAAACACTTCTGCAAGTGGAATCCTCGTTTGACATGGCCATAGTGAATACATTTTTTGAAAAACAGGATGAACATTTAATAACGTACAAAAGCGGCCTCTACAGAACCCAAATAGATTATTTTCTAATTAGAAGAAGTAAAATTAACACAGTTAAAGACTGTAAAGTTATACCAGTGGAACCATTAGCACCGCAACACAGATTGTTACTAATTGAAATAAAAATGAAGGTCCAGACTTTAAAAACTTAGCCTAAATCCCTGATATCAAAAGAAAAAATGATTGAGATGAATGGTGATTTTCAAAAGATGTCGGTAAATTAATGCTAGAATGAAATGGCTGCATGTATGAGAACTGTAGCGAAGGATGTATTTGGAGTGACAAAGAATAAAAGAAAGATAAAGACACGTGGTGGTGGAGTGAGGATGTACAAAAAGTTCTGAAAGAAAAGAAGGATGCTTTTAAAGATTGGAAAAGTGTGAGTGATAGTGACACCGTGATAAAACAGAATAAAATGGAAGTATATATGGAGAGTAAAAGGAAAGCTAAGAAAGCTGTTGCTTTTGCAAGGGGAAATATCCAAGAAAAGTTGTATGAGTCCCTGGAAAGCCCCCAAGGACAAAAATATTTGTACCGGCTAGCGAGAACGAGAGAAAAGAGTGCAAAGGATATCATACAGGGTGCAGAATTTAATGAGCTTAGTAAAATTGTTTCTTTGTAAATAATATAATTTAGCTGCAGAAATAGATACTTGGGATGTCTCATGCGATATAAGATTTATTTCAGTGAAAAATAAAACCCTGACATGTATCTTAGACTTTGCAGTTCCGCTTTAGTGGACAAGGCGAAACAAGGTGATATAAATATTTTCATTGCTTACTTCACTTTTTTATCTACACAATTGTTTTTGTTACCCTGTTTCCACTATTAAGATTAATGTCTCATTTTTAAAAATATTAACTTTAACACTGTGCTTTAATATAATTATTATAATTAACCGCTTTTAATTTTCCTTTTTAAAATGAAGACTATAGCAAAAAGAAGGCTCATGCTAAACCTCATTTAACTTAAAGTGGGGAGCTAAAAGAAAACGTTTAAAAACGGTGCGAATCAGTTAATTTGAAATTAAACGTTGTTTGAAAAAACGGCTGTTCACGAATTAACGGGTCAACTCATTAAATTACTCGGCGCCACTTCTGTTCGCCTAATACTTATGTATTCTCGTGTTAATGAAAAGGACCAAAAACCAAACTTATTTGAATTTAACAAGTGTAAAGACGAATGAAATTAGAAGAGAATTTTAATCTTAATTAAGTTTTTATTACTCAGGAGATAAACGAAAAATCAATAACAATACCTAGATTTGTACCATTTACAGTAACACAGTAAGTGCGTTGACACACATGTCAGTCAGTCAATCACCGGTTCCTTTGAGGAATTATATTATAATATAATTATATCCGATTAGACAGGCTAGATAAGAATATAATAAGTCGGGGAAAAAGTCTTTTCGTATTTTGTACGTATACAATTGAACAAAAATTTATTTGGTTGTACAGTTTGTATCTGGCTGGTTTTAATATCAATAAATATAGGACATAAAGAAAAATAAAAATAAAAAGTAAAAACACTATCCCGCCATTTTTTATTTGTTTTTTTGTCCGCCAAAATGAGTGAATCTAACGTTCTGAAGTTTTATATAAAAAAGGGAAAAATGCGACTCAAACAGCGAAAATAATATGTGACAGTTATGGACCTAAGATGCAGACCTATGCAGTGCCAGTAAGAGTACCACAAAGTTGGTTCAAGTGTGTGTCAATGCCATTTTTGAAAAAGTGGAGCAAGATCGGCATTTTAAATAGTAGTTACGACTTAGCCGAGGAATTGAGGATTGACTACAAAACAACTTTGATCCATTTGAAAAAGTCTGGCTATACAAAAAAGCTCGATATTTGGGTGCCACGCGAGCTCACTGAAATAAACCTAATAATTTGTGTACTCATTTGCGATTCTCTATTGAAACGTAATGAAATCGAACCATTTTTGAAAAGATTGATCACTGTTGATGAAAAGTGGATTACCTACGACAAGAACGTGTGAACAAGTGAACTTAATTTAACGAATTAAAAAATACGACTGCCCTGCCATATTATTTTTGGAGTTTACCTCCATAAGAAGCGATTTGCATAAATATAGCCTTTGGAATCTTATGCACATTTTTATTAAATGATATTTTTTGTGAATCACTGGATATTGAACTATAGTGTTATATATTTTTGGAATCTACTCATCATTTTCTAGATGATGATTATATAGTTAATCTTATTTTCGAATTTTTTTTTTCAATTTTGGTCTTTAATGCGGGACCATGGTCACACCATAAATTTTTTTAAACATTTTACTATCCTATGTCACCCGGAATAAGCTAGGGATTCTAACGATACCTCATTTATCAAAATCAGTTCAGGCGTATAGAAGTAAATTTTGAAAAATCTTTGACAAAAATGTCTTAAATTTGTATAAAATTATAATACGAAGACACGTTTTACCCGACCTAATAATTAGATTAGATTTAGATGTTTGACTTTCTAAACTCGTTCAAGCAAGGATCATGCAAGGATCTCAATTTTTTCTCATTTTTTCTCTCAATCATTACTTCTTATTCCTATTCTCTAATCTTTAAAGTTTGATCACCAAACGTATTGTGATAACTCAAGTTTACCTCTACAGTTACAATTATACATAGTTCATAATATTATAGTTCGTTTTCAGTTGGGAAACGATGTATGGGGATTAAAATTATGAGTACAGCAAAACCACTTAGTTGGAGTATAATCTGAGTCCATTCGAGTCCAAAAAGCCTGGTAGGCAGAACCTACTATGCGACAGGAGGAAGGGGAGGAGGGTTGACATTGGAGCTCCCTGCGCTTGAAATAAAAATTCTAGCCGACGTATTTGAACCTCAAAATCAAGTTTGATGTAATTTTCAAATAAAAAAGATAATGAATAATTCATTCGTGAAATTACTTTTATAGAGTGCCGAAGCAAAATATGATGTAATACCAAAAAATAATGAACTTTCACCAGTAAATAATTTATCACTATATATGTTGATAACAGCAAGTTATAGATCCAGATATAGCGATAGCTTTATTGATACTAAAAACTCCACGCTGCACGAAAATAAAATAAAATTTTACACGCTAATAAATTGTTATGAAAAATATACAGTATAGCAAAATTTATGTTTCATACTAGTATTACAATTATTATTATTGGTTACCACACCATACCACGCGGAAAACCAAAGGTTTTCCCTGGGAAACTATTGTATTAAATTTAAATTATGGTAAGGAGAAAGTTGTGCCATTTTTATACGACTGCCTGAAAAAAGGAGTATATTGTTTTCAGGGTTCATGTATGTATGTATGTATGCATGTATGTATGTATGTGAGTTTGTATATTCCACCATAACTGCTATACGCCTGAACCGATTTTGATAAATGAGGTATCGTTAGAATTATTCTGGCTTATTCCAGGTGACATAGGCTAGGATTTTTTTTTTAAATTGATGGGGTGACCATGGTCCCGCATTAAAGACTAAAGTTTAAAAAAAAAATTCGAAAATAAGTTTAACTATATAATCATCATCTAGAAAATGATGAGTACATTCCAAAAATATATAACACTATAGTTCAATATCCAGTGATTCACAAAAAATATCATTTAATAAAAATGTGAATAAGATTCCAAAGGCTATATTTATGCAAATCGCTTCTTATGGAGGTAAACTCCAAAAATAATATGGCAGGGCAGTCGTATTTTTTAATTCGTTAAATTAAGTTCACTTGTTAATAAAAGCCAATTATAATTTGTGGAACTTTTGAAAGGTTGTTTTCAATTCAACAAGCGTGTTTTATTTGTATAAACTACTACGTCTTGAAACTAGCTTACGTTCCTACATGGGGGGTAGGGGGTTTACTAAGTGAAAACAGTGCAAATTCCTTACTAAGTGAAAACAGTGCATAATATCAATTCAATTTTGCTGGTAATTATGGCGCCTTCTGAACTTAGTCTTTACAAAAGTTAACCAAATTCTGAAGTCACTAACAGCTTGTACTTAGGAGAAGAGCTCTTCTCTATATGACTAACGAAAGAGGCCATACTCCTAAATAAGAAAAACTTGATGAGAGTGAATAGACATCTTCTAGGCAAGCGCGCTCCACTTTAGACTGCATGCAAGCAGGTTTGGTTGCAGCCAAGCGCTAGCCTATATTATATTTAAATATAAAAAAGAGGAAGTCGCTAGCGAAAGACATTCCCCACATATCAACATTAGCATCATTACAGCAGCTTTGAAACACGACCCGAAACCATACGCTTACATTTAAATTCTGTGAATAATAAAACATTTCATGAAGTAGCGAACCCAGAAAGATTATGAACACGATCTAAAGTATACGTTGCAGATATTTTGTAACTAAATGAGAGCGAACCGGTGAATGTCGTAGTCTATAAAGTTTTAGATGTACTTGTATTCATGAGTCATTTAGAGTTTTCGATTGATTATACCATTTCTATTGAACTCCGAGAATCGTTTGAAAGTCTGGTAACTTCTGTTGGAAGGAGATGCAAAGTTCCACATTTGTTGTAGCACTATTTCTGTAAGATATTATTTTATTTTACACGAATTATACTACAATCTTACCAATTTTCACCATCAGGTGAGATTGCAGTCGAGGTCTACTAGAAGTAGAAATTAAATAAAAACATACGTTGGTAACGAGAGTAAACTACAATGTAACGTAGATATCGTGGGTTGGTACGTAAGTAAATAATGCTCTATATTAAAAGGTACTCCACTCCACACGAAAATCCGCTTCCTGCTGGCTTTGGAGGACTCCCAGAATATAGAGATAGCCCGGCTAAGATTTATCTTGCCCTCTAGGATAAACCTTAGAATCCCTTATCTTAGACTTCTTTAAGATACCTTATAAGTCCAATGTCCACACGCAAGTACGTAGCGATTTTCTTCCTCGTCTCTAATTATTCGAACCGCTGGAATATAATGTCATTCCGACTTTTTTATTTGTCCCTTGAATGCCATAAGTCAGTCCTTGACTGCGATCTCATCTGATGGATTCCATTTCCCATCCACTCGACGTTCAAATTTAAGGTGAATATGCAACTTTTAGGCAAACGCGCTTCACTACGCAGAAGGTCTGGGGCCATACTGCCTACGTTTAAACTCGTATTATTTCCTTAAATAATCCTTATTTTAGGAACATCAAGGTACGTGACATCAAACTGTCATCTTGAGTTATGTTGAGTTATAATAAATATTGCTTTTAGCGTTGGCAGTATGACCCCTGATTGCAGACAAGTGCTTGCCTTTGAGTAAAAAGCCAGCTATTATTAGTACTTCACCGTTTGAGGCGAGGTTAATCCATAAGATAATAACATTATTATTATTGGAAGCATATTTTAACTTATAAATGCTTAATTTCCAAAAAAAAAACAACAATAACGCTTCCTATCTTATCTAGCTTACATAGGCACAAGGGTTTTTATTCATACTTTATTACCATAACAAAGCGATACAATCCCCTATAATAAACATTTATTTACTTTTATCATAGGTCATAAACAGACACAAAGTAAAAGTACGCTAAGCCTGGATTATGAGTAAATTATATCTGCAGGCCCCAGACGGGTCTCGTGTTAAAATGACTTATTTTTGCGCAGTTTCGTGAGCTCATAAATTTTCCAACGTAATTTTAGCCGTTTTCCATTTTCTGAACATACAGTGATGATAAACATAATATAATAAAGTTAATATAGACGTAAGCTAAAATATATTTTGCTACTATAACTAGTTTTACTAGACAGGGCATGCCGAAAGCAAGTAACTTGGTTTGACAATCCAAAAGCAATGATTGTAATCATGACTAAGTAAAACTACAAACTTTCAAAAGCTTTATGTCTTGTAGGAGAGGTTCCCCAGCCCAGCAGCAGGAGGAGGTAATCCAGCACTATTTGAAATTTTCTAAACGCTATAAGGATATACACAGAAAGTTTAAGCGTCATCCCAATTCTGTGGTAATATGAATAGGTATATTCAGAACTTACATTATTAGGACAAAGATCTGACAATAACAATAATAATATAATTTTTTTTTTTCCAAACCTATTGCTATCTGACTTTTCCAGCTTGGGAAGAATAAAATAACAAAATAGGTAAAGAATAATTTGATTTAAAACTATTTTTGTTAACGACAATCACGAATCACGAGCCTGCCTATTTTTTCAAGGTACAAAATATACCTACAACATTCTGACGTATTGTGTAGCAATTTCGTTATATCTTTTCATTACTGGTTCTATTATAAAACGTCCTTAATTCAGAATGACTGTCGTGAAAAGATGCAATAAGTATAATTTCGTATTATTTATTGCTTACGTGCGTGACGGACTCTATTGCTTTCTGATATAATTAGGTCTACATGATGATACTACAGATCTCATAAATTATACAGATTTTCATATATTATAATTCTTTTATTTTCCTTTTGATTCATTAGAATGATCGAAATGTTATAATTTTATCGGTCACACAATTTAGTTTTTTAACTTTTTGTACCTTTTAGGAAATATCATTAATCATTTGAACTCATCGCCAGCTCACTACTGAGCACGAGTCTCTTCTTAGAATGAGAATTGGGAGAGAAGAGAAGAGAAGGGAGGAGTGATAGCCTACTGAAACACTAGGCTATCATCGCCCCCACTATAGGCACAGGTATAGGCTAGGTTGAAGTAGTTTGAAAATTAATGCCACTTGATCCATTTTCATTGATTAAGTTTATTAAGTTTTTTATTCCCGTGGGAACTCCGTCCGGGAAAATAGGACTACGTCTTTCTCTGGGAAGCAACCTGTCTCTATACCGAATTTCATCAACATCGGTTGTAAAGATACGTTATCGTTCGACAGAGACGTCTATACTTTCGCGCAGTTTCGTCCTTAGTAGGTATAACTTTGTGTTCTTATCAAGCTGGAATAATTTTGTTATTTCCTACGCCCTTGGAGGTAACCTTCAAAACGTTTGTCACCACAATTCAGCTTTTAGTTTAAGTACCGCTATAATATGAGGCCCCATTAACTGCAGTGACGGATCTTTTTGTCCCTCTCCCCAACACTCTGTACGGGATAATACAACTCTTTGTAATCGTGTTTAGGGCGCAAATCGCTTGTATATTTCACCGACGAGATAGCCGACCGCACAGTGTCATATATTTTGATTGCTTACTATTATTTACAACGTAATAACCATTATTACTCTTCATACTATCATTAGGCCTACATTTTGTTGTTTAGTGTTTCCAATATACAGTCGAAACAACGCCAAAACGTTTGAAGGCTTTTTGTTTAAACATGCTTTATTTGGAGGGTGTACAACCGTACTATTACCTATTCTGTGATACAACCAAATAAATAAATTGACCGATGAGAAATTAAAGTATATTTTCATGAAGTTATAAATCACATAGTTAATAATTTCAATTTTATTTTTAATTACACCTTTTACCTTAATCATTAACTAGCTATCGAATTTTTATTTCTATGCTCTTTCAAAAAGCTACCAGTTCGATTTATATTCCCAACATTTTTGATACGCAGCTCTTTGACTATTTTGATTGAGAATCACGTGAAAAATCACGAACGACTTGGAGTGTAAGCGGTAGGAATGCTTAACGCTAGAACAACACAGTCCGACATTTAGGCATGCCGAAGGCCTGCTATGATGATCAGTGTTTGTAGCAAGGATCGCCAAAAAAACTGATTTACCTATGGTAGGTAAATCAGTTGTTTTACCTCTGTAAATAATCAAAGATCATACTATTCAAAGTCACACAATATGGTTTTGGCTTGAAATAGAATGCCACATGCTAAGGCTGCAATTGTTTTTTTGTAGCATACTGCATTGTCGGATGTCGATGCTCTAGCGTAAAGCCTACCAATTTGTATATCAGAGTGACTCCTTACTCCTTTAGTAACATATTATAGTCTGAATAAGTAAAAGTAAATAATCAAAGATCGTACTACCCATACTCACACAATATGGTCTTGGCATGAAATAGAATGGCCGCATGCTGAGGCTGCCATTTTTTTGTAGCATACTGCAGTGTCGCATGTCGTTGCTCTAGCGTAAAGCCTACCGATTTGTGTGACTCGTTATGTAACATATTATAGTTTGAATAAGTAAAAGTAAATAATCAAAGATCGTACTATCCATAGTCACACAATATGATCTTGGCATGAAATACAATGCCGCATGCTTGGGCTGCAATTTTTTTGTACCATACTGCATTGTTGCATGTGGTTGCTCTAGCATAAGGCCTACTGGTTTGTGTATCAGAGTGATTCGTTACGTAACATATTAAATAAAATAAATAAATAAAAATATAAAAGCCTATTTCTACTACCATATATCTCTCCATATTTTTCTTTTTCGTCCCTTCTTTCTTTTTCTGTTTCTTGGGGTCCATTCTGTGAGATATTTAGCCCATCTTGTATTATCCATCCTGCATAAATGTCCTGCCCATTTCTATTTTATCAGCCTTGTTCTTTTTGTTATGTCACAGTTTCTGACTCTATCTTTCATTTTTATTCCTAATATACTTCTTTCCATTTTCCTTTGGCATATTGCTATTTTCGCTTTATCTTTTTTTCTTATTACCCATGTCTGACAACCGTATGTTAGCGATGGCATAATTACTGTTTCATAGACATTTTTCTTAATGTTAAGGTTGACCTCGCTCTTTATGATGTCTTTCAGACTCCAATATTTGGTCCACGCCAGAGCAATTCTTCTTTGAATTTCGTTTTCTGACTGGTTTTCAAAGGAAAGTTGCCCGAGATATATGTATTCATTGACGTATTCGATTTTGCCGCTTTCTACGACAACGTCTAGGACTATCCCGTTTGCTAGTATCTTCTTTTTTGTGGCATTTAGCGTCAACCCCGCGCGTTTGATTTCTGCCTCGAATTCTTTTAACATAATTTCAAGCTCTTGTGCATTTTCTGATAAAATTACGATGTCGTCTGCGAAGCGCAAGTGTCTGTTCCCCGTCAACCCTGATCCCTTTCCTGGACCAGTTTAGTTGTCGAAATACGGCTTCTAGTACCGAGGCCAATATGTGAGATGATAAAGGGTCTACTTTCCTTACTCCTTTTCTAACGGGAAACTCATCCCCTTCCCTTTCTAGTTTAACTTTGGCCGTGCCTTTGGAGTAGATGTTGTGGATTAGTCTAACACAGATATTGCTAACATTGTGACTAAGAGAGTCAAAAGCTTTTGTAAAATCTATAAAGCATAAATACATGGTTATGTCACATTCCTTGGCCTTTTCTATAATTTGCGTTACTGATTGTTGAGAAATTTTTGCGAAAACCTGCTTATTCCGGAGCTTGGTTCTCTTGTAGCGTTTTTAAAATTCTGCCCAAGATTATCTTTGAGAATATTTTGTATATATTTGTCATTAAACTTATTGGGCGGTAGTTGTTTAAATCGTTTCTGTCACCTTTCTTGTGTAACTATATGATTTTTGATTTCGACCATTGTTTATGGGTTATTCCAGTCCTCCGAATGTTGTTAAATAATGTCTCCAGGGAGCTCTGCAAAATCTCTAGTAGTAATTTTAGTGTTTCATTTGTAACATTGTACTCTCCTGGTGATTTATCGTTCTTCTGAGTCTTTATAGCTTGTTCTATTTCCGAGCCTAGAATGCTTTGTAGAGGTTCAGTAGTATCAGGATATTGGAGTTCATTTTGAATGCGTGGAGACAGTACTTCATGTGATGAGTATTGGTGTTTAAAGAATTTTGTAGCTTCCTTTATAATATCTTGAACAGATTGCCTCTTTTGCTTTTTATATTACCAGTCCTTACTGCTTTCTCTCTAAGATCTTTTAGAGCTTTCCGCAGAGCGCCCTTTCTTTCTATAAATCTTGTGAACATCTTCTGTCCACAGATTTTCTTTTCTGTACTTACTTCACTTTAACTTTCTTGTGTCTTTTTTCTTTATATACAAGCATTCTTTCTTCTAGAAGTTTCAGTTTTTCTTAGCTTATAAGTTCTATATCTTTGGTTTTAGCCTTCGGTAGCTGTTTTAATGTGGTTATAATTTATTTTTCAAAATTATCGTATTGTATCTGGATGTCAGGTGATACTCGTAGGGAGTGTAAAATTTTATGTTCCCATTGAGTTTTGCTCTCTTTAGATATTGCCGGGAGATTTCTCGTGATATGAGATGTTCTTTTTACAAAGGTTCTCTTTTTACGGGTTTTCAAGTTTAGTTTACACCTCATCATACGATGGTCTGTGTTGAAGTTCAAGTTGCTAATGATGTCAAAGTTGAGTACGTCATTTGGTTGATTAGTTAGAATGTAGTAGATCTCATTAAGGGTTTGCCCATTTAGAGACTGCCAAGTCCACTTCTTATATGGTTTCCTGCTAAACATACTATTGACAAACTTAAAGTTCTATTCGAGTGCGAATTCCACGAGGTTCTTCCCATGACAGCTTCTTTTGCCATGAGAGAATTTTCCAAAAATTCTTTGTTCTCCTGTTTGCATTTTTCTTATTTGCGCATTAAAGTCGCCCATTAGGATAATGTTCTTATTTTGTGCCTCATCAAGAGCAGCTTCCACATGTTGGTAAAAACCATCCATTTCTTCGCTTGTGTACACTTCTGTAGGAGCATAGATTTGTATGAATGTCCATGCGGTGTTATCCTCTGATGTTATATCTAGTGAGGCTACTCTGTCCGTTTCTAAGATGCTTTTTAATTAACAATCCGACACCATTGTTACCCTTACTTCAGGAACGGATATTCACTAACGTCACTGTTTTTCTTTATCCACTACAAGTTAGCGGTTGACTGCAATCTCACCTGATGGTAAGTGAAGATGCAGTCTAAGATGGTAGCGGGCTAACCTGTCAGTCACAGGGTCCCCCTTTTATTTGACGCTATGATTTGACGTATCCAAACTCCATATTATTGGTCCACAGAACAATAATACCATATCTATGTCTTCACAGACGTAAGAAGACATATTTACTTAAATTAAAATTTATATAGATCCAAGGTACAAATCGCTACCGTAAAACAAAAAAAATGTTGTTAAGTATACAAATATTATTATAATTTCATAATAACTATTTTGCTGTATTTTAGTCACGTACTAGAAAAGGATTTTATTACAAAGTTTTATGTCAAACAGCCGCTTCCAAATTGTGTGGATATTAAGTTATATTAGGGTCGTGAATTGTGATCCTGTGGCCACCTACTGAATTTAAGCCTAACTGATAATATTATATCGGAAAGAATTCCTATTTTAAATGACACTGTTGAGTAGGAACCATTTTGGAATATTATATCTGTTAATAAATTCTGCGGTTAAATAACGCATCTTTTTTGTAAGTCAGTTAAAAGAAAACCAGCCATTTTTATTGAAAAAAAAAGAACTCCATATTTAATATTATAAATGAAAAAGTGTAGAAAGTGTCTGTTTTCTAGGTTTTTAAGGCCCATCTATTCAACCAATACAAGAACTACAAGAAAGGAA
Source organism: Erebia palarica (assembly GCA_964035005.1). Lineage (NCBI taxonomy): Eukaryota > Metazoa > Arthropoda > Insecta > Lepidoptera > Nymphalidae > Erebia > Erebia palarica. The sequence goes on from OZ035989.1 coordinate 21,203,131, forward strand.
TACAAGACATCCCTGTAGGGATGTCTTGTATTCCGGGGAAGCACATAGGATAGGCACAACACATAAATTTGGCATAGACTGGTTGCATCTTGGAGCTTTTCACATAGGTTATTTATCCCGGAAAATCATTGATTTTATTACGGAATTTTCCAAAACCATCCACGCTAAACTAAGTCGTGGGCAATAACTAGTAATAAATAAAACAGTATTTATCGTGATCGCTTTCGATAAGAAGTAAAGTCCCAATTCCCTAACACAATTTAAGTTGTCGGAAGAAATATCTAACACGTCCCATAAAATATTCAGGGCGAAACTTATCCCGTCTTCTCAGTCATTATTGCTAGCCCAGTCAGACAATGAATAAAATATTACCAAGTAAATTGGCGTCTCGGGGTGTCCTGCGCTGTAATTTACATCTTTTCATCGCTAAAACGTTGCTTTGTAAAAAGCTTCATAATATGTACTTATAACTAGACGATGCCCCGACTCCGACATAATATTGGTATGGATATTGATTTAAGATATTATTATTTGCACCTGAGTTGAATGCAGAGCTTAGGAATTTATTTATTTTTTTATTTATATGTTTAGTACCAAACTTAAAAACTAAACATACAAATTTAAAGGACATGTACAAGGACAACTTATCTCTTGAAGAGATTTCTTCCAGCAGCCCTAGAATGTGAGAATGGTGAAAAGTAGATAAAGCTGAGTAGGTACTTATAAAACTAGAGAATAGATTTTTTAATTATGACTTATGATAAAAATATCATAAAAATATACTTACATATAATATATACACGAAACACATAATTTAATAACATACATACAAAACAAAATAGTACTAATATACATACATAATATACAATAATAAATACAAAATAATATAAAAGCTAATCATATAAAGAAGAAAGATAGTGCTGCTTCAGTCTCGATTTAAATGCACCCACGGATGGATTCTCACGGATATTCCATGGTAGGGAATTCCAAAGACGTGCTGCTACCACCGCAAACGACTTAGCGTAAAATATGGTGTTCCATGTGGGTACCTACTTCAAGTGACTTTTTCATTACACAGGTGCGCAAAGGTCTTGTTCGGGGACGAGCATCCTGAAAAAGGTCGTGCAAATAAGGTGGGGAAGAGAACTTTAATATTTTAAAAAGTAATGTTAGAATATGAACATTCCGGCGAAGGCGAATAGGGAGCCACTTCAGTTGTCGACGGAATTTAGAAACATGGTCGAATTTGCGCAGTCCATAAATAAAACGGATGCACAAATTCTGAAGCCGATCTAGTTTGTCGAGTAACTCCTCTGTTGCATCCAAATAGCAAACGTCAGCATAGTCGATGAGGGGAAGGAGAAGAGATTGTGCTAACATAATTTTAGTGCGAAATGCAAGAAATGTTGAAGTCTGCGAAGAGAGTGAATGGAATAGTACAAACGCCTACTCACCTCATTGATATGAGCAGACCATGAAAGGTTACTGTTAAATATTAAACCCAAATTTTTAGCTTTTTCGGAAAAAGGTATAGCTGTACCATCATAGTGTAAGCCAGGTAAAGTTTTAAAGTCAATCTTACAGCGCATTCGGCTGCTGCCGATTATAAGCGCTTGAGATTTTTTAGGGTTGACAAGCAAACCAAAAGATGCAGCCCATGTCTTGATATGAGCTAGATCAGAGTTTACCGCCTCTATGGCATCGACAAGGTTGGGCAATGCTGCGTGCCTATAAAGCTGCAAGTCGTCTGCATAAAGATGGTAGTGACAAAAAATTGTTTTGGAAATTTCATTTATAAAAATGGAAAACAGTAATGGAAATAGTGCACCACCTTGAGGAACGCCAGCAGAGAGATCAGCCCAATCCGAAGAATCTTCGTCAGTCCTGATTCTCTGCCGTCGACCCTGAAGATAAGACTTCAACCAATCCACCACAGGAGGGGAAATGTTAAGAGAACGGAGGATAGCAAGCATTACATCAAAGTCAACTGAGTTAAAAGCATTACTGAAATCAAGCAGTACGAGAACAGTAAGCTCTTTGTTATCCATGGCAAACCGAATATCATCAGTTACTTTGAGCAATGCGGTTGTAGTACTATGAGAAGAATGGAAGCCAGACTGAAAAGGACTAAGGAGATTATTGCGTGAGAGATAAAAAGAGATTTGCTTGCAGACAGAGTTTTCTAATAATTTGGAGAGAATGGGTAGAATAGAAATAGGACGGAATTGTGAGAATGAAGTCGGGTTTGTTGTTTTGGGTAATGAAATGACATTAGCCATTTTCCATGACGTTGGAAATGTGCTGGTTAATAAGGAAAAAATGAGTATATGAGCAATGATAGGTGTTAAGTAATCTATGATTAGTAAGAGCATATCACGACTAATACCATCATCACCCACTGCTTTGGAGGAAATGGAAAGGATACTTTTCTTGACATCCTCCTCCGAGATCTGGTTGAAGATAAAAGGATCACAAGTAGATGGGGCATCACTATTTAATTTTAAAAGCAACGAATTTTTCTTACTATCAGCTATTCTAACCGGAGGTGAAGAGAAATGCATGTTTAGAGAGTTTAAATCAAGCGACTGGCTAAGAGAATGAGGAGATTTACCCACACCCAGTGATTTCAAAAAACTCCAAGTCTGACCAGGGGTGAAGTGCTCAATTGAAGAATGTATATAACAGCGTTTAGCATCCCTACTCATCTTATTGCAACAATTTCGCAGCCTTTTATAGTTAGCAACATTTTCCTCAGTTGGATTCTTTTTGCACAACTTCTTAGCTTTATTGCGTTTTGCCATGTATAATTTTATGTCAGGAGTAAGCCAAGAAGCAGGCAGGTACTTAACCCTTACAGGACGGGCAGGAGCATGTGAGTCAAATAAGTCAGTAAGGGTCGAATTCAAAATTCCAACCTTGTCATCAACAGTAGAGGCAGCATAAAGTGGGGTCCAATCATGTGCAGAAACATCCTTATGAAGAGCTTCAATGTTTATGTGATTCAGATTACGTCGCAGAATAGTTTTACCTTTTCGCCTAGGTATCGCTAAATTATAGCGTATGAAAATAAGGTCATGGTAAGAAAAAGGAGCATTAAGCTGACCATGGGTAAGAACTTTTTCTGTTTTGGAAACTATAATAAGATTCAAAAGAGAAAGGTCAGAGTTGGGGGAGAAATGGGTCGCAAACAGCGGCAGAAGAGAAAGGTTAAATAAAAAAATTAAAGATTGTAACTTATGGGACCTCGAGTTATTTTTAATGAGGCAAGTATTTAGATCCCCCATAACAATTATGTGATCATAAGACGGAGAAAGGTCTTCGAGAAGTGATTCAAAGGTGTTGAAGTAGTTGATAGTAAGAGAAGGGCTGTACGCAACACCAAGAAGAAGTTTAGAATGGCGTGTTGAAATTTCAAGAAAAAGGTATTCTAGGTTACCAGAGTACGAGTTGGGAGACTGGCTTAATATATTAAAAGTAAGGTTGTCTCTCAGGTAAATGCAAACGTCCCCGCCACCCTTATCAGTTCGGTCGTTGCGAATCAGCGTAAAACCAGGGAGATTATAGAGAGAAGAGGGAAGAGAAGGTTTTAACCAGGACTCTGACACCAGAATACCATCAACATGCACGTTGCAAAAGGATGCGAGAAGATCGGAATAGTGGGCCGGAATGCTTTGAGCATTTATGTGTACTAAATTAAGACAATTAGAATTATTAACAAATATAGATTTGAGTTCTGCATCAAGAGATCCAATGCTGTCAAGAGAAACTGAGCTACTGTATGCACTGCGGAAATCGTCAGACGAAGAGCAGGAAAAGAATTCAATATCATTATTATTGTTGTTCGGATTATTAACAGACATAAAAATAATATAATAATAAAATAATATATATATAAATAATACTTTATTAATATTAAGCACAAATAAAATATAATTATAATAGGCTAACGCTTAAATATCTGTATTAATATTATTTCGACCATTCCCACATTATCTGGCAGAATTAAGCTATTTTAAACAAGTAACTGTGTAACAAAATACAAGATAAAAACAATACGATATTATAGACTTCACATCACAACTATGTAATATACTACTATAATATATAAGTCTATGGCACAGTCTATGGTTAAACATGAGCAAAGATAAAAACGCAGTACCGTTGTCTATTATCCAACTTTGTCATTGATATCTCAATGACAAGTGTCAGGTTTGACATTAGGCAATAAATGACAAGTGGTGACAAGCAAATATCATCATGTATTTGACAAGTCTTTGTTTTCGTAACTTTTAAAAAAATACCGGCTATAATCACAGATTACTATAGAATACTACGTATTGCTATAATTTTGGAAAAGAAATCGGATCATGAGTGTGTAAAATACATAGTTACTTATATAGACAACTACAGTGCACTCTGCAAGGGAAAATAGACTTCAAAGTGCTGAAACACAGCAACCGAGTACAAACTAACACAAACCAGGTTTAACTATTTAGCCGATGCAGATGCCTTGACCACGCGACGAGATCTAGCGGGCTTCTGATCTTGAGCACCGCTAGCCTGTGGAAATTTATCTATCAAGACCTGGAGTTCAGAAAAGATAACGACTTTTTTGCGGCTTTTATCTGGAAGCGCAATCACCACGGCTCCGTCCGCTGTCCAACAGTTCTTCATGCCAAAGTCCTTTCGCGCAGCGACAAACAAATCTTGCCTTGGCTTCGTCAGAAACTCAGTAATTGTAAAGCCGCTACCTTTTAAGACTTGTTTTCGAAGTCCACACTAAATTTTTCAGGTTCATAGTAGTAAACCGCACAAGTATGGGCCTTGGCTTGTCTTTTTTGACACCGATTCTATGGCAGATATCTATGCTGGTGCTCATCAAAGCCAAGAGTGAGAAACTGTAGCTGCTTGGCGGAGCATGGCCAGAGCTTTCCAGACTAAATCTTTAAAGGTCGAGAATTCTGTAGAGAGCGCTGCCAGGCTTCCGGAGGTACTGGAGGAGGGTGACTTTATAGAAGACTGAGTTAGGCCAAGGCCTTATCAAAGTTATCCATGCGGGACTCAATCATTGCAACAACATCTTCCATGTTTTTACTTAGCTGTGAGTGTAAATCCATGTTGTTGAGTGAAGTTACTTGCAAGTGAAAAAATTATATGCACCAGGTAATGCCATGTGTTTATTTATGAGTATTATACTATATCATAAGCACTTTTAACTATAAGAAATATATTTAAATCGAAATTAAATTGGAGCAGTGATTAACTTAGCTGTTTATTTTAGGCCTACCCACGCAGAAAAAAAAACGAATGTGATAGTGCTGTGACCTTATACTGACAGTCATATCGATAAATTACAAAAACAAGCAGTGGTTGTATTATTTTAAAAACATTTAAAATATTGATTAAAACACAACAATAAAGTCCAAAATTTATTTCATTTCTTAAGAAAATAAAATAATTCGGACAAGTAAGGACGATTGTTTTAGTCAGATAAAAGTCTTCTATAGTTCTGTGAATTACAATACGAGTAAAATCATCTTTTTTACGAAGAACGAAGAGGTAAGGACCTCTTCGTTCTCCGTAAGCTTATTTTTGTATTAGAGATAATGTCCGGTATATCGACTCGGTCTGCCGTTAAAGCCAAGGTCAAAAAGTTATTTTACCTTTCTTCAGTACCCATATCCAAAGCTTTTTTCGCCATTTCGCGTGCTTGGCGATGAATAAAAACACTTTTTTTGTTACTGTACCACTGAAATCAATCATATTTAAAAACTTACATTCAAAGGAACTTGATTATTAAGCGACAAACAAGCAACAAGCGTTCGATCAAAGAGTATGTATGTGTCAGCATTTTCTAGGAAATGTCGACATAAACGGTTTTGATACGTTAGAGCTCGAAATTCGTCAATGAGGTGATTTAAGAACTTTATCTAGGAATAGTAAACATTAACGGTACCTCCGCTGTTAAATCGCGAAATCATATAGCTGAATTGATCATTTCATGAAATAATCAAGTATATCATTGAATGGTCATAGTTTTCATCAAGAATTATGACCTAATTAATTGATTATATTATGATCAAACGTCTAATGTTGGGTATCCATAAAAAGGATGGGCTACACCAGAAGACTCACTTCGTCGCCCCTTCATTCAGCTTCACCTTGCTTCATTCAGGGCCTCCTTCGCGATATTCTTAGTTCACACTTTACAAAAACCCTCTAGGGGTAGGGCGAATAAGACTACGTTGAGTCGGGTAATGCTGATTCGGTTTTGGGTCAGTCCACCATCACCACCACCATCAAATCAACCTATTTTCTCAACTCCAACGAATGCTTGGCCGTTAGACAAAAATTCCCGTACTCCGTATTATCTAGGAAATGACAACTTACATAGCCTAGGTAGTATGAGCAAGAAAACAATTATTCCAACTCTAACGGATTTATTAATGTTGACATCACAGCGTTAATGTGAACATAAACGGTTATAACAACTTTAACATATAAATCACTCAGTATACGTATGTTCTTGTATATCGTGCGATAGATGTCAAAGACAGTACTTGACAACACTATCAGCGGGGGTGAGGGCGGACGGAGGTGGGAGATGCTCCCGTCCGTCACCTCAGGCCCCGACTGCATTCAACTCGAGTGCGTGCTATAGTTTGATCATAAACTCATAGTTCCTATGTATTGTAAGTCTATGATGGACCTGAATCATATTTTTTGTTTTTTTTTATTTTTTACAATTTTTATCGATCAATGTAATCAAAATTTGTGCAAAGTAATATAAAGGTGTTATAATTAACTTACGCCCCAATCTGAAGCATTGTATAATCAACCGGTAACTGCCTTGTCGATTAACCTCCTCCATACATCACAAGCGCCCCCATAGGCAAGTTTCTAAAAACCCCACATCACATCCTACCTAAATTAAACTTGATTGTGAACTTGCCGAAATGTTTATGAACCATTTCCATTACACTATAAGAGATTTTATAAAACTAATGCCGTCATCATCTCAACAATCGCTCACGCTGCATTGGACAAAGTTCCAGCGTCCTGAATGTAAGATTATAGTTTAAGTGTTTTTAATTAATGAAATAATAATAGACTTTCCAAAAAGCAGACAGTATATTATTTTATTTGAAGTCGGTTTTTTGTTTGAAGTGCTTGGGTACGTCATAAAAACATTAATTTCAAAACTCCCTGCAACGCTTTTCAGCCACCATCATCACCATTATTACTTAGCGTCATGGTCGAGGAGTTGGAAATAGAAAATAAAGGTCGGATCCTCTCGAAATCTTCCTCAATCAAAAACCAAAAAAAATATATGAATTAACATTAAAATCATTCATCATTCATCATTAACCTAACCTAAATCTATTACTGTAAAAGAAAAAACAATCGTACAGAATCCAGAATCTTCTTTTATGCGACTGCCCAAAAATGGGGTGTAATGTTTCAGGGTTCATACATTACCAGTTGCAAGCAAGTCTAATTGCAGCCAAGCGCTAGCCTATATATTAAAAAAAACAATTATGCGAGTTTCTTTATTCCACGAAAACTTCTTAATGCCTGCACAGTTTGGGTATATGGAGTACTAGCGGTCGCCCGTGACTTCGTCCGCGTACAATTTCTGATTTCCTATGAGATTTTCCCGCTGCAAAAATTGGCAGGTTTTTATTATTAAGGACTAATAAGTCCTTAATGCTGACTTCAAAAACTTATAACCTTCATGCAAACTTTCAAACCCTATTTCACGCCCTTTGGGGTTGATAATCGTAAAATTGCTTATGCTGTTTATTATTACTTAAAACTAATAACCTGAATCCTGATTTTCAAGTCTCTAACTACAAAAACATAGGACTTGCATACAAATTTTCAACCCTCATTTCACCCTCTGTGGGGTAGATTTTCGTAAAATTGCTAATTCAGTTTATAATTACTTAAAACTAATAACCTTTATGCCGATTTCAAGTATCTAACTTCAAAAACTTAAAAACCTCATGTAAGCTTCCAACCCCCATTTCACCCCCTTTGGGATAAATTTTCGTAAAATTGCTCATACAGGTTATTATTATATAAATCGAATAACCTAAATCTCTAACTTCAAAAACATAGGACTTTCATACAAAGTTACAACCCCCATTTCACCCTCTGTGGGGTAGATTTTCCTAAAATTGTTTATACAGTTTAATATAACTTAAAACTAATAATCTGAATCCCGATTTTCAAGTCTCTAACTTCAAAAACTTGGGAGCCCTTATGTAAGCTTCCAACCCCCATTTCACCCTTATTGGCGTAGATTTTCGTAAAAATTTCTACAGGTTTTTATTATTTATAGCTATTAACTCAATGGCAAATTTTCATGTCTTCAAAAACAAAGGACAAAAATAAAATAAACGTGTATCAATGTGAACGCTCTATAGCAGTGTATTCATAAGCAAGGATGAAGGGTGGCCTGTAAAGTTTAGTTGTACCCGGAATTATTCATGGCTCGTTCGGAAATTTCGATTGATTATACTATTTACTGTAAATAAACTCCGCGCGCTTGTTGGCTTTACAAACTAGGGTGGAAGTTTTAACTTTTTTATTTTTCTTTGTCCCTTTTAGGTCCTTTTCATAATACGTTATTTTAGGACTATCTTAATGTAAGGTAAAAATATATCGGATATTAATAATCTGTTAGGGGCATGGTAGCTATATTAAACCCATACCCATGCATAATCAGTTCCTACACAGCATCTTACCGGAACCGCTAAATCGCTAGGCGATACGTCTTTGCTGGTAGGGTGCCACGTCCGAAGCTTCCCACCAGGAAACCAGGCAGGGAGCCAATAAGGTTTGTAACTGCTGTAATCCGTATTCAAACTAAAATCATAAACGCTAAAGTATGCGTCTTCGCTCTTTTGGCTCCCATGTCATGGCCACATCATTATATGGAACAGAGAATCCTGGTAACGGTCAGAATCCCTCTCCTCTGCAGCCCATTAACGTCCCACTGCTGGGCACAGGCCTCCACTCTCATAGGAGAGAGGGAATTAGGAGCTTAGACCCACCACGCTGCTCCAATGCGGGTTGGCGGGTTAGAATGCCACTTTGTAATTTACAGAGAAAAATATTTCCTGAGGGATTTTTACAAAACCTAATTCCACGCAGACAAAATCGCGAGCGTCATCTAGTTTCATAATATATTTGAGAGCAATAACAAAGTTTTCAGCACCGCTGCTGTGTTATAATTATTATTGTATAACATTTCGCACAAATTAGCGAAGGGTATTTTGTTTTGAATAAAATTTTACAACGCGCACACTTGGTACAGTTTCGTATTTAATTTAATGTTTTCACAACTTTTTACAAACGAAATTTTAACCAGGCCTTTTATAATTAATTCAAGTAATGTAATTTGGTATTATTTTTGTGTGTAATAATTTAGTAGGTAAATCTCGAATTGAGAGTTGCATATTTGCTCCGTTTGCGGTGGAGACCCTTGGAGTCATATGGATGTCTGTATGTATGTATGTATGTATATTGTTTATTGTACACCACAAAATATAAAAAAAACAGATAACAAACATGAAAACTTAAAACGTAGGTACAATAAGGCGGTCTTATCGCTAACTAGGGATCTCTTCCAGACAACCTTATCGATACGGAGACAATGAACAAGTGCATAGTGGGAGGTGGTGCATACAAATAAACTTAAATACTAATAGATACATAAACAAAACAAATAAAATAGGCATACGAAAAATTAAAATACATAAATATATACACATATAAATATTGGACAAATTAAACATGTCGCTATTGATGATATCAGAGAGACATGTAATGATTTTTCACATCAATTTTAAATTTATTAAGAGTTTTAGCACGATGTATTTGCGAGAGCAGTTCGTTCCACAAGCTAGTGGCCTTGAACATAAATGAATTTTTGAAATATTTTATACGATATGTTTTCCGGCTGACCGAAGAACTTTTTTTGGTCTGTCATGACCAAGATATTTAAAGTTTTCCTCTAAATAACTTGGAGTCATAGGATTGAACAATACACAGTACAGAAGGGAAACTATATGTAGATTCCGGCGAAAGCGAATAGGTAACCACTTGAGCTTTGAACGAAATACAGAGACATAATAATATTTGCGCAAACCAAATATGAAACTAATAGCTAAATTTTGAATTCGCTCAAGTTTATTAAGCTGGTCCTCAGTTAAATCAAGATAGCTTGCGTCCACATAATCGAGAATGGAGAGAGTAGAGATTGTGCTAACATAATCTTAGTGCAAAAAACTTCTTGAGAGACATTTTAGATTGCAATTATTTGCCTCTAAAAGGGCTGGCTCATTTTTATCGCAAAGGATTCGCAGCATTCTGGCCATCATTCCATATCTGCATAATTTGTATAGCCAAGCCTACTAGCTGCTAGCTAAAAGTTTTATTAGAGAGCTTCCGGTAAAAAAAAAGCTTTTTTTCTCGGTTAAACAAAATGAGTACAGGTAAAATGCGACGATTTAATAATATATTCAGTGACACGAGAGTTTTATATGTATGTAAGTTAAGACTTATAATGAGTACTACAGAAAAAGAAGAGTGCCACCTCATCGAAAGCGGCATTTACTGTATAGTTTAAAAAAAATGATGTTGTGGGACACCAGTAGGAACAAAGTTCCTTATTACATAAATATAAATTTCAAGTTCTAGTCAAGGTAAAGAGAAAATAACTATTCAGGTATAAATTTTTTATTATGATTTTTGAAAACTTCTTTAGCCGCGTCGAGAACTTGTTGGTAGGGAGTAAAAATGTGCATTCGCGGAGTGCGCATGTCGCTGACATGATCGCGTTGTTACGAAGACAAAAGGTCTTAAATATATATATACTACATTCGAAATTGAAAATGAATGCTTTAGTGTTAAGATTTATATTTTAAATTTTTATTTAAAAAAATATTTATATTCGTTTTCACTTTTATCGGCAGTCCCTATGACTGCCAATTTTTGCTTTATCAATAAAAATAAAAAACTACTTTTAAAATTATTTTAACACTTTTATTTTATTCACAATGATTCATAAAAATATATATCAATAATAACAGTCATCACGATCATCATCAGTATAGTGATCATACAAAAACTATACATAAAAGTCTTACTCCACGTTCGTTACGGACGTTTTTTGCGCGCTAGGGTACCCCTCCGCATCGTCTCATAAGGAACTTCGTTCCAAAAACAATGCGAAAATTGGATATCCATCCATCCGGATGGATGGATGTTTGTTACTCGCCAGAACGACTGAACGTAGAGTATAGTCTGGAATAGCTCATAGCTATTTATTATCCCGGAAAATTAAAGTTTCCGCGGAAATAAAAGTCCTACGCGGACGAAATCGCGGGCATCATTCTATAAGGTGAATATTTTTTTTATTTATATTAGTTATAATTAAATATAAAACACAAAACGCAATAAAAATCAGTGTATCTCGTCCAAGAACGTTTGCTTGTTAAAATATTTTTAACACAGTACATTCACAAAAATCAAGAAAATTAATTGATATGAGAGATTGTAAAACACTAAAATAGCAAGCGCAACATTAATACTAAATAGGTACCTATATGACATACCACAAAATTTAAAACAATACATACATTCAAAAAATTTATTGAATTCAATCATTTCAATTGAATAAAAATCATACATTTCTTCTTATTAAATCACAAAAACTCTGTGTAAGAATAATTTTGAAATATAATTTTTAGAATGTATCCAACGAGATTTGATATAATGCGTGTCATCCTGAAAGGATAGGTATCGGTTAGGAGAGGATAGATAACATTTACTTCTCGTCCGAAATGGTATCATAGCCAGCATCCTTGTTTGTCACAGATCATCGTCACGGGTGGCATCACCGAGTAGCGGCGGCGGCCCATCGACCGGTACAGTACGGGGTTCAAATTCGTCTTGGCCGTCAACATTCTGAAATATCGGACAGAAAACCCTCTAAAACTGTCAAAGAGTTTCAAGTTTAATATGCCTATGCCTATATAAGTATGCAGCTATTGGTGGTTCAGAAAATAGTTATTTGATACATAAACTAAGCAAGCAGTTAATCTTTTGATCTTGACTGTTACCATCGATATATCTTTAATCATAAAGAAACTTTTGAATTGTTTCTCAGTAAACTAAAGTTTCTCAAAGATTCTGCTGTAACTGTAACTTCCCACAATCCTTTCTTAGCAAGACTCAACGTTAAAGGCAGAACCGTCATAAAAATTCTCATGTCTCTGCAGTAAAGTCTTTGAGCTGTGGGTAAGATGATATTATGTTAGTATATCAGTTCTACTTCTAATATGCAGAATGTAGAATAGACGACTTAATAAAATAAACTAAAAAAATTCTTACCTGGAGCAAGCAAGTTTGGAAGCAATCTTGAAGGACATCTTTAAATGTTGATGTATTTGTCGAAGTCGAGAATACAACGGTTGACCTAAAAACATCACCGCTTTTATACTATTATGCTAGCTACTATCACTATCTAGAAAAAGATAAGCACGCAATAAAGTTACCTTTATTGCGCGCTTATCGTCTGTTTTAAACATTAACAATATACTCCTTTTTTCAGGCAGTCGTATAAAAATAAAATATGATGTTTAAAAAAAAGGGGAATAAAAATAATCGGACATAACACCTGAACTCGAACCGGGGTCTTCTGGTTTTGGGTCCGATCTGTTTCCCACCTGAGCTATTACAGCCTTATAGACGGTGGTGAAATTTACCTTCCTATTCTAAAGATATGGTTTTTCATTGCCTGAAAACACGAATAAAACGACATTTTCTAAAAATGAATCCTAGCTAGATTAATTTATCGCACGAAACCCCCTACATACTAAATTTCATGAAAATCGTTCCAGCCGTTTCCGAGAATCAAATTATATATTAAAAATCGCTCCTTTAAAGGTATTATATATATTATATTAGATGAAACTGTATTTTATACGTCTATTATTTATGTCTTTTCTTTGGTTCGGGTAATAAACTATGTCTTATGCATAGCGCGAGAAGTTTTCTTAACATCTTTGGTCTTATTTTTAGACTTAAGTTCTAAATAGTTATAATAGTAATAGTAGTTCAGTTCAATTTAATAGGTAGAATTATTGAATTATCAGCCTATTTGATTTAAAAAAACAATACACGATTTACAATCTTTAAACGATTTCGAATCTACAAATCTATACTAATATTATAAATGCGAAAGTTGTTTGTACGAGTATGTATGGATGTATGGATGTTTGTGACTCAATCACGCCCAAACGGCTGAAAGGATCTGGCTGAAATTTATAGGGATAGATTATAGTCTGGAATAGCACATAGGCTACTTTTTATCCTGGAAAATTAAGAAGTTCCCGCGGGAACCAAAAAACCTCGATCCACGCAGACGAAGTCGCGGGCATTAGCTAGTTATTACTAAAAATAACCTTTTTTATTCTAATTCTATAGTCTGTACGAACGATTTACTAACATAAAATATTTTTATACCTCGTTTAATATAATAATCAAATCAAAGATCTTTTTGAAAGGCTCAAAAGAAATGAGCTTACGATTTCAAAGCTCGTAATGAGAGAGATATTATAGTAATATCACTAGAGCATGCAGTGTTAAAAAAATACACTCATACTGATTAAGTTTGATTATCAAGGACAACAGTAACACTTTTATAGTCATATAGTTTCGATGATTGCCCTAGTGCAGTATGTTGCGCTGTGGGCTATAAGTGAGAGGCCTTGAGCTCGTCCCTCGGCAGGTTTAGTCTTTACACTAAAAAAATAAACATAATTTTCAAAGTTATGTTTATTTTTTTTGGAATATTTGTCTTTTATTCTTTGGCAGCCTAAACCGTTCGGACCCACTCAAGATTTTCACTAACTTTTTTATGATATTTAAAAATGATACTTAAGATACTTCTTTTGGAAGAAACGCCTCTTCCTCTGGCAACTTTTCCATCATTCAACCTAATAATTTTGCTGAAGACACTTTTTGACGCATGTTGTATGTTGTTTCCTCCTCTAAAAGCCATTTATATCTCACTGTGCGCAAGAAAATTAACGTCAGATGTTAGTCCCGGTTCTTACGAAATACAAGTAAATTATATCTCTTCAAAGGGAACTCAGTTTCATACCGGAGCTCATTAAACTTTCTCAACTCAATTTTCTTCCGATCGGAGCTTCAATTTTTGAGATATAATCGCCGATCTGATAGCGGCAGGCTATATTCGCGTGACAAGACCTAAAAAATAATTTAGAATCCGATCATACCCAGCGTTTGTTAAACGTGTGCGTTTTTCTAGCGTTTGTTCAATAAGTACACGATTATTAACGCCTATTGTGGACAACCACTGAGCTTATATTGTTTATCAAGCTCAACTTGTTTGTAGAATTAATAGCTTCGCTAAACGCGAGACGACAACGTGCTCAAGACAGATTCTAGGTGTTTTAAACTTATTTATTCTTATACACTTGCCTAAACCTCCTCTCCAAGAAGTTTTAACACGAGGAACTATACGAAATTGCGAGGTGCGCATTGGTGCTTCGCTCATGTAATAGCGCGTTGACAGCTTCGGGTACTACAGTAGTTGTCTGGTGAAAAAACCACCCGTATCCGGTCATCTAGTGTGCGCAGTCCACATAAAAGTGCATGACGCAGAGTTTTCACGTGGATTGTTTGTCATGTCCGGTCCGTAGCGTGTTATGGCCTTATATGTCCAGTTCATAATAATAATTTTGTACTGACATAGCAATACGACGCGAATACAGTGTTCATCGGGCTTATAAACGCTAGAGCAGTTCACACGTCTAACAAACGATAGTACGTTTCATCTTTAATGGAAGAATTCTCGAAAATAAAGGAATTAAAGAGTTTACTAACGACGTTGATATCATCCCGCAGGATCATGTCATGCTTATTTTTTATTTTCGTTTTAGTCTTAATTTTAAGGTTCCTTACATCAATAATAAAGTAATTTCATAGTAATATCTATATGAATAAGAATGAAAGAAACATTAATTTATATAGGATAGCAAGATTAATAGGGTATAAATTATTTGGACAAGCTCTCTGGTGCTTGGTACTGGTGCTGGTTTTGGTTGTTTAAATGGAAGATCCTGGATTCGATCCCTGGCAGGGATCAGCAATTCGAAAATTTTCTGGCAGCTATCCGCGGCACGTCCCAGTACAATGCCATGAAGAAACCGATTGCTGTCACACAATTGCCATACCCTAACAGGTTAACCCGCAACCATTATAGACTCATAATTACTTACCATCATATAAGATCCCGAGATCTCAAGGGCTAACTTGCAGAAGAATAGAAAAGCAGAGAGGTAGGCACGCATTCCTTGTTGGTTAGTTAGCTGATTGGTACAGAACCTTTACCAAGTGAGTCTAACACACTCTTAACCTATTTTATTCTTTGGAAGTAGAAATTATTGAGAGTTTATCCTCAGCTTTATTGCTCGTGTAAGGAGTTATGTAGATTTAATTAAAAGCTCACTCTGCTCTGTTTAAGTTATATGGAGAGAAATAAACTTTATATTGCAAATTGTTTGTCACCCCGTTGTCCCGTTTGGGTTACGTCCCCTTTTACGAATTATGTCAGGAATACACTTACAGTAGCCCACGCTAAAGAATAAAACACACATTGTTTAAATAATGCAAAATATCCATACTTGCTAATAAAATAAATACGAGAGTGTGTCTGTTTTTTACCTTTTCACTGCACATCCATTAAACCGATTTTTCTCAGAGGTAGCTTACATCCCAGGGATTAATTTGTGGGGGCACACAATACCTACATGATGACGTAAACATGACGCGGCCACGTTAGCCAATCATCTACATGATGACGTAAACATGACGCGGCTACGTTAACCATTCACGTGCCGCCGCCTGAATCACGATAACGAAGTTCTTTCGGAATTGCACTATATATAGAAATATCAACCTACAACAGTTGGCCCCCGAGCATGATGACACCGGCTCGGAGGAAGATCTTCCTATCGTATCGCTCGAGCATATCATATGCTCCCGACAAATTCTCAGTAAGCCCTAGTGATCCCACGCGGCCGAAGTCACGACCAATTTTTTCTAGTTGGAATGCATATTCGGAGGCCCTTGTGCGATGTTCTTTCAGCTCAATCTGAGAAAACTATACAACAATACTTTTTCAGCAATTTCAAATTCTAATCGCGTATAACAATAATGAAGAAAAATATAAGAAAATATTCTTACCCGAGGATACCCAATGGTGTT
Organism: Erebia palarica; assembly: GCA_964035005.1. Taxonomy (NCBI): domain Eukaryota; kingdom Metazoa; phylum Arthropoda; class Insecta; order Lepidoptera; family Nymphalidae; genus Erebia; species Erebia palarica. The sequence continues at coordinate 21,219,436 of OZ035989.1, forward strand.
TATAATCCGTTTACAAAACATTTTGTTTCCAATATTCAATAACTGCTCATATCCTACCATCTTAATATGAGGACCTCGTTCGGTTCATTCGAAGCACGTCCTCACTGTCTTAACATCTGGATCGTTTCTCGGTGTAGTATTCTCGACTAGTTTTGATATTGGAAATAATTATTATTCTTAAGCACGCCCCGATTGTCTTTATGAATAAAATTCATTTCATTACTATGTAAATAAAGATTTTGTTCAAACAGTTTTTACGGAAGCACTTAACGCAAATAGGTAGGAAAGATATTTTTGTGCAAAAATTTTTTACTCTATGAGTAAAATTGTGAATTCATGTCACCATTTGCATAATATTATTAATTTGACTGTGTTTTTTTACTAATTTCTAAAGGTAAAATCGTGCGTAAACAGTCGTGACAGAAACGACATAAGCAATGAAGTGCAATAAGCAATGAAATGAAAACGAAAAAAAAGAAACGGCACCGAGAAAATCTAAGCTCAAAAGAACCCAGACTAAAAAATAAAACGGTAAAGATTCAGGCGTTAGTCAGTTAATTTAAACGTTGGTCGGCAAAACCAGCTGTTCACCAATTAACGGGTCAACTCATTAAATTACTCCGCGCCGCTTTCGCTTCCCTAGTACTTTATACTTATGTTTTTGCCTTGTTAGGTTCAAAAGGGCGTAGAAAGAAGATATTTTTGCTTTTGAAAATTAAAAAAAGTTTTACGAATAATTTGCTAAAGCCTTTCTATTTTTATTTCTACTTGAGTTCAAGAAGGTAATATTGGGGACAATGCCTAATACGATTACAATATAATATGAATAGGAATATAATAGAAAAGTATATAAAAGAAAGATAAAGTTTAAGTTAAAAAAAAATTAAACGTAATTAATTTAATACTAACAAAAACGATGGTTCATCATTTCATTAATGTTATGTATAACATGATCCTCAAAATTGACTTTGATACGAAACTTTTTATTTATTGCATATTATGCTGTTTATCATATTGTCCGACATTCTAGATAAATTTTGAGACCCAAAATTGTGTAGTTTTATAACGAAACATAATTCGTGGAAACAAGAATCGAAAAAAAAAAGTAAAATTAAAGTCAGAAGTTCTCATGATACCAGAACAGAATTATCTTTTCAAAGAGAAAATTTACATTGGATCTCATTAAACTTTTTCGCAACTCAATTTGCCGCCGATTGAGGGTTCATTTTTTTCATAGAATTATCATTAAGTAAGGATTCATGATACCCACAAGACAGACTTGTTTAATTAATACCATAAACAAAACGACTACATAAGTTTAAAGATTTCAAATATTATAAAGTTTAGCTTAAAGAGGAGGCTTATAGATAGAGGGCCGAATGGCCTAGTTGTGACAGTTGATTGCGATTTTTAAGCAACGTCGACCCAAGTCGGTAGCTGGATGGGCAACTGAATTGTGCCTCGGAGAACACTTCGAGGCGTCGTCGGTCCCAGTTATTAATATTATTATCTGATAATAATTGTTACAAAAACCTAAGAGTTAAAATGCTCTTAGTCGAGTCGTATGCGGAAAGACGTGGGAACCCATCGCATTATTATCCAAAAAAAACTCCTACAATTATGTGATTAATGGAGAGGCGTCATAACCCTCGGCAACGAGGAATAGGACGCAGAGAGAGGGAGCTTATATTTAGTTTATTGGCTAAAAGAGGTCCTAGCATTATATCGAGGTCGTAACTTGTAAAATGGGGTTATCATGTTAGACTTGAACTACAACATGACTGACTCTTGGGTGGCAGCGCCTGCACACTGCTCTGTCGGAGTTTTTGTAATTTGAAATGTCTCTTTTGACCGGACTATAAAACGCAACGTTGAAATAATTCGCATGAATATGAGTGTTTTATATTTGGAGAGACAGTCTTGTCTTAAACATTAGGTCATTGCCTCTAGATGGCGGTAAAAATTATTGGACATGAATTGAGAGGAGAAAGAAAGTCGGACGCTCAAGGTCGTATACCCTAGTCAAATAAATATGGGGCTAAACCAAGGATGATAATTAATTAATGGCACAAATTGTGTAATCTTTACACGTTTCAAGTTGTAACTGTTTACTCGCACAAGAGTATAAGTGAGATATTCTATCAAATATTTGAGTACTTGTTACGCTGCCGGTCTGCCTAGTCAGCGAAACGTGCCGCGAGTGTCAGATTCTGATGAGAACACGTCAAACAGGACAATTAGTGCTTTCGCTTACCTAACTTCGGTGCGAACAGACATTCTTTACTTATTATATTATTGTGAATGAACTAGAAGTTTAATTCGCTATAATCCGCTACAGTAGACAAATCTGTGTGGTACAGTGCGTGTCTTTCACCTACAGCATGCGACACCCACCACCCAGCAATTCGCACAGGCACAACACCAAACCACACAAATCCTCCAAATCACTCTCAACGTACGTTTCACTCCGACACCAGAGCATCTTCAGGAGATGTTGACTCGATAATGCACGATTGTGAAGTGACTATCGTATCGCAAGTTCCGGCTTATATACCTTTTTGGCATGACTCATACTGAAGCCCTGCCCCCTCCCCTATTACTGTATAAATTGAGTAAAGGTGAATTTGATGCGTTTATTTGTTCATTTAGCAACTCAAATCCTTTATTATTGTGTTTAATTATTTCTAATTGCTCCCAAACGCACATTCGAAACCCTTTATTACATTTATGCAGGATTTTATATGAATGGTTATTGCCCACCTCATGTCCACTGTCCAAAAGATGTTTAGCGAAGTGGGACCTTTGTGGTTGATCGTTCCTATAAGCAGACATATGCTCCTTATAGCGCGTCTCGAAATTGCGCCCAGTTTAACCAACATATGTGGCACCACATTCAGGACACTCAAGCCTATAAACACCCGATTTTTGATGATTCTTTAATTTATCTTTCCCATTGCAAATCCTCCGAAGTGTATTATTTGTCCTGAACGCGACATGCACATCATGTGATCTGAACGTCTTTGCAATGCGCTCAGATATAGGTCTAAAATACGTCAAACTGGCTTTATATTTACTTATTTTATCCACTGTAGCCATGTAAAGATCTTTTCTAATTTGTACTGACTGCTGTTTTTTAATTATATTATTCACAATATTCTGATTGTATCCATTTGAATGTGCGATTTGGTATATAATCTCTAATTCTTTACTATAGTCCTCTTTTGACAGTGGAATGGACAATAACCTGTGCACTTAGCTATAGAATGCTGCGAGTTTATGTTGCCAAGGATGACAAGACGATGCGGATATAGTTGTATCAGTAAATGTAGGCTTGCGATAAATTTTGAACTCATGTTTATTATATTTATTATATTATATTATATTATTTTACATTTTGTTATACCCATACACCTACCACTTGTTATACCACTTGATTAAATAGTTATACACCCCAAAAGGAGTTCATCATTGCAAACCTGCTTCGGGACAGCCGCCCTATATAACTTACTTGAATTATTATTCAAATACCTACTCAAATATTTGATATTGTTACTACAGTAATCATGGAATGTATATGTCACCGTAAGATTGTAAAAACCGTTAGATTATAATCTAACTCGCGAAATTCTAAACTGTCGAAAGATTGTAAACTATTCAATGTTCTGAGTGTCAATTTTTGAAATATTCATTTTATTTACGTTTTCTTGTCTCTTTCTTGTAGGTTAGATTAGGGTTCGACATAAATAATCAAGTAGTGCCCGGCCGCAGGCCGGGCACTTAGGTTTTATCGAGTTTAAATACCTATCAGATTACAATCTACCGGAAAATAATGCGTTAAATTCTAATCTTTCGACAGTTTCGCGAGTTAGATTATAATCTGACGGTTTTTACAATCTTACGGTGACATATCCATACACTACAGAGACGCGGTGTGGCGCGACACGTAGCACCAAGTATTCTTTATATGAGGTTGTATGGAGCTGGGCCCACTTAAGCGACGCGGCACGGATGCATTGTATTTATCGATATAATAACAGCTAATTATTCAATAATAGCAAAAACAAAATCTATATTTTGAGTTTGTAAATGAAAGTAAAGAATAAATAACATATATAAATACTTTTTACAGACCAGTTTAGATGTTAAATACTTTAATTTGTTACTATAAACAAGTCAGAATTAAAAAAAAAAAAAAAATACGACTGCCCTGCCAAAAAACGAACTAAAAAGTAAAAAATCTATATTAATCTTATGAATCTTATGAATCTTATTCACATTTTTATTAAATGATATTTTTTTGTGAATGAAACAAAAGAGTTAAGAAGTTCCCTCAACTAAGATGTCGATTACATTCCGCGCCTCAATAGTCACCTCCTTTAGCATTTTATTTGTACCCCTATTTTTATACGACTGCCTGAAAAAAGGAGTATATTGTTTTCAGAGTTCATGTATGTATGTATGTATATATGTATGTGAGTTTGTATATTCCACGATAACTTCTATACGCCTGAACCGATTTTGATAAATGAGGTATCGTTAGAACCCCTAGCATATTCCGGGTGACATAGGCTAGTAAAAGTAGTAATAATTGATGGGGTGACCATTGTTGGGACCATGGTCACCCCATCAATTATTTTAACTAGATTAATTTAGATTTTTAACTTTTTAGTTCGTTTTTTGGCAAGGCAGTCGTTTTAATTATTTTAATTATGACTTGTTCTTTGTGTACCCGCCGTTCAATGAATGCACCCTTGACTGCATTGTTGTCCGACGGGGACTTATTCAGATTTCATTGAACGTTTTTCTCCATTCCGCTTATTCAGCGAGGGGTTTGCAGAAAGCGTTCGATTGCTAATTGTATTGTCAGTTAAGTTACTGGTCTATTGTTATTTTACAATGCAGCAAGCGCCGCGTTTCTTGCTGGTTCTTCTCGGTAGGAATGGCATTTCAAACCAGTCATAGATTCACTCGACGATTCAAAAACACTTTGTTTATTTGAATAAAAAATATGAGTTTCACTTTGCTACGTACACTGAAAAAGATGGAAAGTTAGATTAAACACTGGGTATAGATATTTTCTACTAGATGATGCCCGCGACTTCGTTCGCGTGGTTTAAGGTTTTTTGATTCCCGCGGGAACTCTAATTTTCCGGGATTAAAAGTAGCCTATGTCCTTCCCCCGAAAACAAACTACCCCTGTACCAAATTTCATCAAAACCGGTTGAACAGATGGGCCGTGAAAGCGTAGCAGACAGACAGACACACTTTCGCATTTAAAACATTAGTATGGATTACTAAGCGGCTGAGTTAGTGTAGGAATTTTACTAATTCCACTACTGAGTACGAGTTTCCAATTAAAATGAGAAGGTTTTGGTCATAGTCTACTATTCAGGCCAAATGCGGACTGACAGACCTAGACAGTTATCTTTTTTAAGTCTATCACAAACCAAATGTAACAACATTAATCCCGTCAAATTGATTAATTTGTGTGGTTATCACTCCTACTAGTGGGCCCGGCAGACGATGTCCAGCCCTGAACCTAGAACCCGATTGCAGCGCCCCCTACCGGATCCAATTACAAATATAAACCAGCCCTGGATCCACTCAAATATAACAAAAAATTCCATCTAAATAGGTCTAGCCGTTCTCGAGTTTTAGCGAGACAAACGAACAGCAATTAATTTATATATATATGTATAGCAGATAGAAGATATACAAACATATCTTGGTGACACACGAATAATCAAATAAAAACAAAAACAATTTAAACATCCATTTAAATTAGTTCCAATTTTGGCCACCGGTTCAGAAAATTTTGACGGACTGCATCTGTCACAAACATGGCGTATATTATCAAAGCTTGTAAGTAAAAATACACAACATATTGCCCTCGTAGGTACTGTAATCTAAAACCGCAGGATCTAAAGCCAGTTGAACCAGCAATGCGGATAACGTACAGATGTCATCTTGACGGCGCAGGAAGCTCTACTATAGACTATAGGGCTATATACTCCCACCTAATGGCCTGAAATACAATGCGGTTCGAATTGCTATCGAAAATCTTGAACGAACTGAATAGGGTTAGGTACCCGGAGTATCTGAGTTGATAGTGTTAAACTAGTTTATATTGTACTAGCAGACTCGCCCGCGAATTCGTCCGCGTGAAATATTTTTTTGAATTCCCACGAGAATTCCCTAATTTTCGGGAAAATATAGGTATAGCCTATGACACTCACAAATAATGTGGCTTTCTATTGGTATCAAAATCGGTTCAGTAGATCCAGAGATTACCCCTACAACGTCACAAACTTTACCTCTTTATAATATTAGTATAGACTAGCCGACGCCCGCGAGTCCATTCGCATGTATTAAGGTTTTTAAAATTCCGGGGGAACTCTTTGATTTTTATGAATATCTGCTCCAGGCTGCAAGCTGTCTCTATTCCCGTCAAAATCTGTTGAAAAGACAGACAGACACACATTTATAATATTATGTATGGATAATATGGATTTTTCTTAATATTAAAGGTTTAAAAGATTTTTTGTAACATTGAGCTTTTAATAGTAAACAGGCGAAAGCAAATATATTTGCCGCCGTCAACCGATAGTTGTCCACTGCGGTCATAGGTCTCCTGTAATGCTCCTTATGCCTCCTAGTCTTAATTAGTGGGGTAATAATAATGATACTGAGAGCTAGTTGACAGTTTGAAATCTGACGACAATTTGTTGGACGACAACAAGCAGTAAGTATTATTTATAGAACTGTTACCCGACTACGTCACCGGAGGCGCCCACTTTTTGTAAAATTCATCATATCGCTTTGGTTTGTATAAAATGTAGCCTATGTTACGCGGACTATAATAACGAATCGATTCTCAGTCATCAAAATCGGCTTCATAGTTTAGGCGCTACGGTAGAATATAATATTACATACAAATACATAAGTAGGTACTGCTAAGATTTTAACCATTCCTTTTGGCTTAGCCGTAGTCGGGTAAAAATGTAATACCTCGGGAAGTCGGAAATGGAAACGAAACACCAAAAAATCAAGAAACTATTTAGTCCCACTGTTAAAATTTCGTTGCTCTATAGTTCGCATATTTTGTTTTGGTAAAAACTCTCTATAGACGGTTCTCCTTTTGTATAACGCCTGCAGACTTTTAATTGAGATCCTCGCACCAGTAGCAATTCTCAGCCTTTTCCATGCCTATTGAAAACGCTGAAAATTGCTGCATCGGCGCGTAAAAATTCAGGCCAAAGTTAAAACTATGCAACGCCCGCCGTCACTAGCTCGTTCGTTCATTCTGTACGCTTAGCCTCAGTTTCTACATTGCAATTTCAATTTATCGTATTCGAGCGTGCAAACCACATTGACGTGAAAGTAAAAGGATCCTTAAAAAAATTTTTTAGAGCTCTATTTCGCGTATGCATTCACAGCCAGCGCTACTGTACTGAATTTGTGACTTTTAACTCTTTTTGCTTTGACTCCAATGCGTTCGAACGCTACGATGAATTGACGTTACGATGCTAAAACTGGAACTAAGCGTACTCAAGTTTCTAATTTGATTTGTGCCGCTGGAAACTTTGTAACAATTTTGAATTGCCGTTTCTCAGTCTTTGTTGCATGATATTGTGTTTAATTTCATATTTTATTTCGTTCATTTCAAGTATTTTTCTTGAAATCTATAATCTATACACATACTTAAATGCCAAAGAGTTATACACTCTTAAGTGTCTCTGTTAATTTTTCACGACTCGACACGACTCGACGACACGATTAAGCAAATGTGCTTAATCAATTTTGGCCAGATTAAGTAGGTGGTACAATGATAGCTTACAGCCGTTTTTAATCGCGGAGAATCACAGTTCTCACTCAAGCAGACGAAGTCGTAGGCATTTCGTATATAGAAATCTATAACTAAAGACACTATTGCAGATACAGTAATGGTATAGTTGGCGCCAATCAAAAAGTCGTCGCTGAGTTGAGGTGCGAATGCTTTTTTATGTAACTCTCGAAGTCAACATACCTATGCGCGAAAATAAGCTATTGCGACTCGTCCTACTGCGGTCAACTACAGACGTTCCTATTTGATTGGCGCCAGCTATAGGAGTTAAAGAGAGTCGATGAGCGTAACCAGACAGCTGTCATTTGAAAACACTTAAATATCACAGTCTAAGGAGATACGACGTTCCTTTTCCATCAGTCATTCGACGGCTAGACAGGGCAACATTGCGGTGGGACAGAACGTTCAACGGAGGCTAGACAGATCACGAGATGTTAGACGTGACGGAGAAAACTGGCAGAATTTCAATACAAAATTTTTTCACTGTATGCAGTTTCCTATCATACTGTACCTCTAGGGCTAGGTGCTCAACTCTCACTGTAACCGGGTCGTATGTATCGGTCCATGTATCAAAGATTACAGCTCAGTAACTATTACTACGTAGTACGTAAGTTAGTTTTCTGTGGTAATGACGGCAAATACTAGCAGCAAAAGACTTTGCATTGACGTTTTGAAAAGGCTGAAAATCGCCATAGAACCGAGCAAAAAGTCAGGCCGAAGTTAGACCTAGGCAACTCTGTCACAGCTACACATTCATTCTAAAGTTTTTAATTCAGCTTCGCGGCCACTCGCTTCAAACCTCGTTACAAGTTTAAATTGGCATTTCTTAGCTGTCGTTAAAGCACCGGGCTTACCCTTCAGGCACTTTGTGACACAGTCGTGCCTTTATTCATATTTTATCGACGCTTAGCTAACAACACCGCTCACGTCGAAAATTGGCAGTGCATCAGTTTCATACCATTGGATGCAGTTTACTCTACACATCAAATTCAAATCCTAGACCTCATCATTGCTTTTCATAAACACGTTATTTTAAAAAAAGCATTCTGAACAATTAGCAGCAGTTATTCCGAAAATTGTAATACGAAAGTGAACCATAATACCCGGCTTCTACCAGTTAGTATTGTATTTTCTTTATTTATCAATTAGTAGATGTTGCCCGCGACTTTGTCCGCATAGATAAAGGTTTTGTGATCCCCGCAGGAACTCTTTCATTATCCGGAATAAAATGTAGCCTATGTGCTAATTTAGCTATTTCCGTTTCAAATGTCAACCAAATCGGTTCTATTGTTGTGTCGTGAAGGAGTAACAAACCTATACAAACTTTCACATACATACTTAATATTTTAAAGGCGATAGTTTGTCTGTCTGCTACGCTTTCACGGCTCATATATTCAACCGATTTGATGAAATTTCGTGCAGGGATAGGTTATATCCCGGGAAAGGACATAGACTACTTTTTATCCCGGAAAATTAAAGAGATCCCCGCGCGGGAATCGATAAAAATAATCCACGCGGACGAAGTCGCAGGCATCATCTAGTTTATAATATTAGTAGGTTAAGATGGATTAGTAGGATTTTCCACATTTAACCATTTTTAAATACTCCATCAAGCAACAAAACCTTATCAATCATTCCACCAAAAAAAACGATTGTAACATAATCCAGCAATATGGTTTTCGCATCGAAAAGCAATTGATATAACAAACTCGAACGCTAAGTCGCCCATTTATACTCACAACACGTAGCAGAAAGCAAAGGGACCTTTATTTTTGCAAAAATTATGATCTCCCGTTACGTTTCGTGTGCGAATTTGATCACTTCGACAGACGCAATCTGTTATAAATATTCAGGCCTATTTTACCTACCCTAAGGTAACCCTTACATTTAAATAGGCCACTGGTATAACTTTATTCAGATCCAGAATCATAAAAGAACTAGAAGTTTCCACCACCACCAGTACAGCCCATTAACGTCGCACTGCAGACCTCCACTCTCATAGGAGAGAGGGAATTAGAGCTTAGACCCACGACGCTGCTCCAATGCGGGTTGGCGGGCTTTAACGACTATTAACCAGGACCGTGCACTCTGAGGCACGGGAATGACACACCGCCAACCTCCTAACTTCGGGCTGGTCATAGAGAATTGGTACTGAGAATTTCTAGTCAGAAAAACCCAATACTAAATTATGGCTCGACCCGGGACTCGAACCCGGGACCTTTTCTACCGCAGTCGAATATGCTAACCACTAGACCAACGTGGCAGTTATAGCAACGTGTAGCTTGCAATATTTCCGTCCCAATACGCTTTTGCGTCCCAACTTTTCAACCTATTTAGATGACATATTAAGGTGTGTACGGGAGAAGGATTTTGGCTACTTTTTATACACAAAAATTAAGGAATACTAGTACTCCTTGATTTTCCGGGATAAAAAGTCCTAAGTCTGTCCGTGGGATGTAACCATCAAGATTGTTTTAGCTCTTGAGCCTTGAAAAGGTAACAAACAGAAAAACAGAAACATTTGCATATATAATATTTAAATAAATTATATAATAATTATATGGTATAAATTCAATAAAATGCGTATGCCTTACCGAAAGACTATATAATTAAATCAATTCTTTAAATCCATCAAATAAAACCTCTCATCAACAAGGATCCTTGACCTCATTAAAGAATTATATTTTTCCATAAAACAGATGCAGCATTCTGTAAGCTCATTTATAAATCAGAGTAATACCTACTATGACCAAATAGGGTTGCCAACCATCCGGGTTTTCCCGGATTTGTCCTAGTTAAAAGGGCGTTTAGGGAGCATCCGGGCGGGGTTTCGTTTGCAGTCCGGGTTTAACTGGTCCGCGTAAATTTCAAATAAAAAAAGTTGATTTATATTAACTAATATTAGTTAAATTTAAAAAACACACTGTAAGCTCCAAAATCCGGGGTCTTCAAGCTTCTTGTCCTGACTGCCAGATTTTTGAGATGGCAACCCTCAGTCCAAGAAAATATTTGCCTCAATTTGTTTTGCAAATCTCTGGGCTCTTAAAAATGTATTAGATTTTTCAACAAGCGAAAGGAAAACAATCGCGAACAAGACATTTTTCTTTTGTTTGAAAATTCAACCCCCAAGATTTTTTTTACCGAAAGAAAAATGATTTTGTACTTGCAGGAATTACATCGAACGAAGCCCCTGATTCTGAAAATATTCCTTTAATGAGATACGTAGGTAAGTCACTGCTGACTTCCTGACTCAGGGCTAATACAGAGAATTGCTGTAGTAGAAAATCCAATATATAATAATAGCTCTACTCGGAAATCGAACCCACGGGTCTCATCATCTATACTTAGTAAACATGCTTATTCACTAAACCACTAATGGAGATTCCCTGTTCCGTGCACTAGGCTGACCAACGAAGCAGTTACAATTATTATTTTCTAATAGTAATTATTTCGAAGTGATATAAATGCAGTTTTTACCTAAATTAAGAAAGGAGGTAAATAGTTAGTAGCGCAAGTGTGTGTGTCTGCCTGTTTGTCTATTACGCTATAACGGCTATATTTTGTAATTGCTTAAAACGCTCACAATACTAAATATATTGCCTGAGAATTGAACCCCCTGAACAACTGAACAGAAGGTTGAACGTCTAAAACACTAAGTTGCATAACAAACCTGTAAAAAAAAAAAACCTTCTTGGGCGGTGTGCCCACAGAATTTCAGCACTGGGTTATTCAAGGGATAGACAGACAGTCTATAGCCGCAGCGCTTTAAAGTCTCGCCTGGTGCTGCAAGTGTACATGGACGGCGCACGCGTACGCTTTCGCTCACGCAAGAATAGAGTTCGAAATGTTAAGCCTCGCATTCAAGTCTGGCAACGGGCAACTATAGGTACAAGGTCGCGAGGCAGAAGTCCGGCATTTGTCCCCTAGTAAATACGAGGCGTAACTGTGATGAATTTCTCGAATCATTTTTCAAATTCACCTATAATTCCAAGAGCTAGAGATATGAGTTGAGACAGACCCGTATCTTCGTAAACGTCATATGTCTGCCAGATTTATGCCTATAACAAAACGCCTACAGCGGCGAACGCTTTTATTGAAATTGGCGCATTACCATAATAATAATTACAGGGATTGTCAGGCATCGACGAAGTGTGAAATCGCATCATCCCCCGCCGCTATCTGCTCGCGTGCTGTAATCTGCATACATTTCGTGTATCGCACTATTGTACGGAATTCTATTACCCAATCTTATATTTCCAGATTTGTTACATATAATTTTGGTATTGGATCCCTGAATCTGAAAGATGGGATGCAAAATTGTTATGTATTCTACCATTTTACGAGTACAATATACTTAAGTTTGGCATCTTTCCTCTCAATTTCAGTGAGTGAATTGATTTTCAGTCTAGCGTTTATCACACAGTAAAACAGAAGTGAGGAACAGTCACAAAAGGAAAATATCTACAGTGAAAAGATTTCGCAAGAGTTCGCAGAAACAGTGTATATATCCATTCATATAGGTATAGATATATACACTGTATCTGCGAACAGCTAATCTGATTTGCATTATTTTAGATTACATCCTAGAAGCTTTAATTAATTATTAATATCCTTATGTATAAAATTGGACTATCCGAAGTAATAACGATTGAAAACAATAATACCAAACGAAAAGTTGTTTTTATTAACAACACCAAAAAGAATGGAATGTTAAAATATTGGCTGTTTCATAAACAGTTTTTCATTAAGACAATTACTTAAAAATACGGAGCCAACGGTCAAATAAAACAAGGCAAAATGCCAACAACGGACGTAAGCTATCTTTTGTTTTTCGTGGCAAAGTAATTTTGCGGTTGGAATAAGAAATTGTTTGTACATCGACAGGGCAATTTCGGTTTCGGCAGCCGCAAAGATATGTTTGTCTGGGAGTTGTCCGGTTCGGTGACAAAGAAACAATGGCTGACCCGGATATTTGAAGGGAAGTAGGCAAGTCATGTTTTTCGGTAATAGTTTCTCAGCTGTTGTGAAGTTAATTTTTTGATCCCGGTACATTAGTTTTCTCATCGAGCTCGTTAGTTCATTATACACTATTATTGAAGTGAAAACTTCTTTATAGCCACTTTGAGCACTTTTTGGTAGGGGGTAAAAATGTGAAAACGCGTGACTGACACCGTGACCGACACCGTGACCGATACCGTGACCGACATCACCGTGACCGACACCTCGCGTTGTGACGAAGACAAAAGGTCTTATATATAAATATTATAGTACATTCGTTATTAAACTTTAATGCCTTCGTTTTAAGGTTTATATTTTAAGTATTTTAAATATATTAATTATATTTATTATTAATATATTTTTATTTATTATATTAAAAAAATATTAAATATTCGTTTTCACTTCTATCGGCAGTCCCTATGACTGCCAATTTTTTTAAACATTTATTTACTGCAGCTGTTCATCACCGACCAGCAGCTTAAGGTTCAAGCACAATCACGGCAATACATTTCAATCACGGCTTTTATAAAGATTTTATGAAAAAGCGTTTACAGAGTTATTTTGAGACGGCAAAAGCATATTAAAAATTCCTATTTAATAATATTTTCATTCATTTAGTTTTTATTTTTTACAGATTTATTTTTATGTGACCTAAAATTATCTTCATTTTATCAGTAAAAAGTGCTCAACGCGCCTAAAGAAGTTTTCACTTCAAAAATTGTTCAACTCCGTTAATTATTAAAAGCTAATATAGAAACTGAGAACTTTGAGCTTTTCAAGCACGTACGGTATAAATGAACCTGTTAAATATTATATGTCGTCAAACCATAATGAAAGTCTTAATAATTATTAATCGTCATTGATTTAATTGCAGATAGATTTATAAATTCTACAAAGCAATGATAGAAATTGGTACGTAAACAAAGTTAAATTACTTCAAATAACAATCCCACGTCGCAAACTAAATTACTACAACAGTTAAAGAAGAATAGCGCCCATTTTATATGCTCCCACATTCTCATCGAGACTACTTTAAAGGGAATTTAAAGGCTGACAAACAGAGGGTCCTATGTCCTCGGACAAAGAGGTCATAGAGGACGTAACTATGTGTACTGAATATGGATACTTGAACATTACATTAGTTACAGAAAAGGCAAGTACGACATAATCTTATAAAAAAGGGCCAATTGTCTATAACTTTTTGCTTTACTTAGCGAAAATTGTAAACTATGAATATTGTCGGTGTTTCATTGTCAAAATTCAAAAATAATATGTTAGTTTACATCAAAATATGTGAAACACATACTACAAAAGACCGATATCTTGTCAGTCCTAGATAAATAAAAGTAAGTAATGATATGTTCTGCTTTCGCCTACTGAATCCGCTATATTATATGCTAAGATAAGAATTTATATAGAATAAGAATTAACACTAAAGAGATAGTAACCGTTAATTGAGTTTTATTTGTATCAATCTGAAAGCTCTCCGCATTATTACCCCAAGTACCAAATTATTACTGCCACCAGTATAATAATAATATGATTATATATTTAAAATTCTTTCAGTTATTTTTTTCATTCTTTATTGTTCATATTTAGTAAGGTCTTACTAAATTAGTAAACAGGTGCACAGTAATATATTTGATCGTTAATCCAATGCATATTATCAACATACTATGCTTCTATTCTTTACTATGTTATAATTTTAGTTGAGGTTAGTTCAGTGATTTGTAGACCCAATAAAATCTTATATTGTATCGTGAAAAAATAATAGAAAACAACTATTAAAAATGATAATTGAAAATTTTACAATCAGATCTATTCTGATGGACACCATCTTTAAACTAAAAATAAATCTCTTTACTAATACTCTCTGTGGAAAGGTACAACACTACATTTAGAGCTGACATTTTAGTTTAGTTTCTATCTGTGTCGTATTCCTAATTACTGAAGGTCGTGGTCCTTTCCCATTAATCAAATAATGGTATAACCGCATTATTATCCCAAGAAAACTTTCTTGGGATAATAATGCGGTCGTATGCGGAAGGACATGGGTTCCCAGCTCACTAACACCCTCAACGACTCCACTAAAGTTCTTAGGTTTTTGTAACGATTACTATCAAATGTTAGTGATAATGACCGGGAGGCACGGAGGAAATGAAAAGGTCAAATTTGAACCTCCAAATTCGATCACCCATCCAGTTACCGACTTGGGTCAACGTTGCTTAACCTTCGCAATCGACTTATATGCGTTGTCACAATCAGGCCACTCGGCACTCAAGTCCCTCCGTAGTTTAATTTAGAGATTGAGTTAAAAAAAATTGGCCACAATGATATTCTAATTTTTAATTCTAATCCACTCTATTCCTTAGCAAATATCAGTGATGTAGAGTAGAGGACGTAACTATGTGTAGTGTGTGCTGATGTATGCATCATGCCGCTGTATCTCGTTACATCGTGTCTCGGAATTTCAATAGGTGCTTCTATGTTTGCTGCCCCTAACTTCAGCTTGAGGCTTGTGCGTTACTGCAATAATAAGTGCCCGGGAGACCGAAGGTTCCGGAATTTATGTGCAGGCTTAGCATGCGCATGACGAGATATCTCACGACGAGTGAGAGAGATGTTGTCGTTTCCGGCTTATCTTTCGTTTACCTTAACATGCACAAAATCCGGTTTATTACGAGAAAAAAATAGTCGGCATGTAAAGATTCATAGAGAAAAATACCACAAATAAGAGAAATTGCTTTTATCTCTACTTTTGACGTAACGAGACAATTCATATAGACACAAATTTACTTGTTTTGAGCATGCTAGCTAACCCTACTGGGCAACCTCCATTGCACAGTGGTTAGAAAAAACTTTTACTTAGATGTCTCGACTTCACGGGAAAGTTTTAAATGCCTACATTAACTATAATCTGGGTTAGAAGGTCTAATGCTAAGAGGTTTAGTTTTCAGTTAGAAGACTGATTCTGGCTTGCTAAGTATGTGTATAGATATTCAATTATAATATATCCAACTTGCTAATGCATGAATTCCGGTCTTTGCTTTCTGGTTCCTTTGCTTTCCGGGTAACGAGCTATTCCAGTGTACTAAATTTTATTAAAATCCATTGAGCAGATGGGCCGTTACGAGTTAAACTGGCAAACAAAAGGTATAGTTGAAAAAAGGCTCCTTAAATTTAAACAATGTTATAATATTATATGTACTTTTTTTTATCCGCTGCAAGTTAGCCCTTACCTCCGGTCTCACCTGATGGTAAGTGATCATGCAGTCTAAGATGGTAGCGGGCTAACCTGTTAAGGGCATGGCAGTTATATTAAACCCATACCCCTATTCAGTTTCTACACGGCATCGTACCGGAACGCTAAATCGCTTGGCGGCACGTCTTTGCCGGTAGGATGGTAACTAGCCACGGCCGAAGCCTCCCACCAGGCCAGACCAGGGAAAATTCAGAAATTATAAATTCTCAAATTGATCCCAGGCAGTTATCCGCACGTTAAGACTATATGTGTAACGCACACATTGCGCCACGGAGTTCGTCGTCAAACTTACGTTCCTTTAGACTATTATACTAGTAGTACTACCAATGCTTAAAGCAGTTTTATATGACGTACCTTAATGCACCTAAAATAAGTATTATTATTCTGAATCAAGAACGTCAACAATATTAAAATAAATGCATTAAGCGAAGGTAGTTGGACCCTAGTTCTTAGAATATACAGTTTAATTCAAAAGTGTACATGTCTATCTGTAAACCGCTGAAACCACAGCTTAAAACGGCATTGAAATCTCATGGTTAAGCAGGATATAGCTTTCATGCAACGGACATTTGCTACTTTTAACAGCTTGAAATTATTCAGTGGAGTCCTGTTCTGTGACTCAAGCAATATGACGACCTCCCTGACGCAGCGTTGGCGCTGACGCTGTTGTCTGGATTTAGCTTACTTGTACGATGCCGTGTAGAAACCGATTAGGGGTATGGGTTTAATAAAACTGCCATACCCCTAACAGTTTAGCCCGCTATCATCTTAGACATAATCACTTACTATCAGGTGAGATCGCAGTCAAGAGCTAACTTGTGATGGTAGATTTTAAAAAAAATATAGCCAGTTCACCAAAAACTATTCGTAGCTTCCAAACTTTACGTAACGTATTCCATCATAAAACACTCCGAGTCAGCAAGTGCATCGAGTTGCAAACTAACTATTGTAAAGAACCTCGTCAACTAGGAAATATGTCTTGGTCGAGAACAGCTTCTTATATCACTGGGTTAACAGCGCGTGACTTGGCTCGGACGCAGCAGTCTTCAAAAATTTCAGCTGCCCCCTCCTTAAAGAGAAACGAGTGTCTGGACAATTGTCAAGAACACTTTACGGGTTCTTGGTAATTAAATCACTAGATAATGCCCGCGACTTCAGGTGTTTTTTTATTACATTATAATTAAATTAGGACCAAACAGGGGTATGTGTTACGATGCCGTGTATAAACCAATTAGGGTATGCGTTTAACATAACCGCCATACCCCTAACAGGTTATATCACGTACCTTTACGTCCCTAAAATAATTCTTAAACAATATTTAAACAATAGTTCTAAAAAACTATCAACTTAAAAAACTATCTAGGGGCATCCTAGATAGTTTCACGCAAGTTCCAGGAAAGATAGGTATCTGCTAGGCAAGTTCGCTCCAACATATAGATCTAATCATTGCTTTTGAAAAAAACAAATCCCTTCAAAACTTGATACTGAAAACCAATGAATAAGTGACCATTTACCCTGAGCCGTATCTGCAATGCAGTCAGACTATATGCCTTAGCAAACCTTTTAAATTTCAAACGTCAAAAGAAAAACATCTAGATTGTAGAGACTTAAAATACCCACATTCATAGATGAAATCCTCATTTGCACTGTAAAAGGTCTACTCGTTAGATGACCATTACGTAAAAGAAAAACTTAAAAAAACTTTAGTAGGGGTCTTTAGTTTTTCCAGAGGCGGAATCTAGTGCTACAATAATTTGTTATTATTCTTGTAAATGTCTAAATAATTCAAATATTCTTGCTGCATCAGCCATTGACCAGCAATAGGTTATTTTCGAAATTATCTGTATTAAAATATAAAAAGTTATTAGTTATATAACTTATTATAGTGACGAGTTCATAACCCAATATACACAATCGGCCATGTTTCATTTCATTCACACTCACTGATGATTAGATCAAAACTGAACCAAATATCTAGATGTACGCAGTTTTTATTTTATATATAAATGTATCCCGGCTCCATGGTAATTGACCAGCAGGCCAAAATGATGTTTTTGTCAATCAGTGCCCTCTCGAGGGCCATCTTGTTGTAAAGTTCTTTGATCTTTAAAAACAAGACAATGACTAATTTGCGAAGATATTCAAAAATATAGAGCCTGTGAGTAGGGTTGCTTGGCGTCTGAATTTAGCTGGACATGATTGGCTCTAGACTGTCCGGATGTAATCAGGCTATTTCGACAGTAAAACACACGTGTGAAAGTGTGTTAGTTTATGTTTTAATCACGCCGCAACACAGCAGTGGATCGACGAATATTTTTGCATGGGTATAGTTTGTACTATTATAACCTATTATATGGTTGAGGACCTGGAGAGAGAGATAGGCTACATTCTATTCCGGAACATCAAAGTGTCCCGGAATAGAAGATAGCCTATGTCTCTCTCCAAGATTTTGAATACCTAAACACTAAATCAAAAATGTTTCCTGGTTTTAAGACCAAATATCCAGAATCTAGATATCTAACCTAGAATTACATTTACCTTTTTTAGAATTAGATTTTAAATTTACAGTTTATTTACTGGAAACCCTACCTGTAAGGTCCTATCTTGAAAAAAACAAACTAAGTAGCGTTTCAAAGGCGAATTGTTATTGGTCGAATGTACCTCAAAATTTTCGAAACACCGCTCGATTTAAAACTGTTGAACTCTTCTCAGAAATAACAAAACATTATTTTCAAAAATACCTTACGTTTGTTTCCATAACCAGAGCAAACACGGCGTAAGCAAAATCGGTTGTTGGCCGATTTTCAACGAAATCGGCTAAATCGGACCTCCTTGTAAATCAGTTTATTTTATACGCTGGCGTTCCTGGCCACTACGTTTGCAATTCTCGACAAGCATAAAAATCTAGTAGAAATTGTACCAAAGCTGGAAAGCTCCCTATAGAACACTTTTACGTTGTTTACCGTTGAATAATTTAGTCATTTTGTTCGTACAGCGAAATAAAGAAGAATAGACGATGAGTAAATAATTTTTATAGCTTATCTAAAATTCTTATTGTATCTCAAACTGTTTAAAAATTGTTATGGGATCTCAAACGAAATTATGTATTCTTGTATACATGAACGAAAATGGCTCTACCGATTAGGATGAAATTTGGATTATGTCCATTATATTTCAATGTCCAAAGTCTAACTGTTACTTCTTGTAGAGTTTGTTAAGTGAGAGCTGAGAATTGTATTTTTAGATTGTCAACACTAGGCTATACAGAGGTCAAGGTAAAACATTAAAAAAAAAATCTTTTAGCAAATAAAATGCAAATAAGTGAAAAATAACACGACTGCCTAACTAATATTGAATTTTTTTCAAAAAATTATAGCCAATGTCACTCGGGAGGCTGTAAGGATTCTAACGATACCCCATAAATCTAAATCTGATCAGGCTTTTAATAAAAGTTATAGTGGAAATAGGTACATACTCACATAGGTACATACTCGTACATGCATTCAAACATGAAAATATTACACTCGTTTTTTGGACCGTAGTGTAATGATGCATAGCCAGCAAAGGAACAGTGCAAATAACCCTCAGTCTAGCTATATTATGAAGAAACACACCTAATTATAATAACAGTAAAACCTCCACCATGGTGTTACTGGACTAGCTTGTGCCCGTGGCTTCGCTCACGTTAGTTTCTATTTTTATACTAATTTCAAAGCCCTATTTTACTCCATAATGGGTTGAATTTTCAAAAATCCTTTTTCAGCTGATGCCTAAGTTGTAACTAATACCTATCTGTATGCCAAATTGTAGCCCGATCCGTTCAGTGTTACGAGCTGTCCGTTGATAGATCAGTCAGTTAGTCAGTCGCCTTTTTCTATACTAATATTATAAACGCGAAAGTTTGGACGGATGGATGCATGTCACTCAATCACGCCAGAAAATATGCTTAACGGATCTGACTGAAATTTGGCACAGAGATAGATTATAGTCTGAAATAACACACAGGCTAAAAATATTTCGAAAAATAAAAGCGTTCCCACGGGAACCAAAAACCTCAATCCACGCGGACGAAGTCGCGGGCATCAGCTAGTCTTTTATACATTTTAGACACCTAATGTTATAAATCACGACCTTCACCAATGATGTATATGACACAGAGAAGGAAAGCTTTTTCAATTCAACATAGGTACGAATAAGATCCAAGATTTTCGAAGCGTGAAATCCTAACATATTGCTTTCACGAGAACACAGAGCCATTGTGGCAGTTAATACAATCAAGCAACCAATCTGGGAAATGATTTCAATACGTTCAATAGACATTACTTCCATTTGATTTCAATGGCGAAACGGAAAACCGCTGAAGATGCTGAGACATTTCCTCTATTCAAATAATATTTCGTTAAACACCCAGGAATTGTTTTATTTAGAAATTATCTAGTATAGGTACCGATATAAGAATAATAAGGACTAAGTTTAGGTACATTTTAACCGACTTTTATAAATACCTACTCTAAGACCAGTTTGCCCTCGACTGCGATATCACGGTGGTACCGTACACTTCAGTCAATGATGAATTGCGTCCTTGGAAGGGTTATGGGTTTGTTACGCTTTCATAGCCCATCTTTCCAACGAATTTGGATTAAATTTGGCACAGAAATAGGCCTTCCCAGGGAAGGACATAGGCTTTTTATACCGGGAAATTAAAGAGACCACGTGAGATTCAAAAAAATTTAATTCACGCGGACTAAGTCTCGGGCATCATGAATATAATAATAACACTAGCTGTTGCCCGCGACTGTCCGGCCACGTGGATTGAGGCGTTTTAGGGGCATGAATAATATTATATAGTAGCCGATTCTCAGACCTACTAAATATGCATATAAAATATCATAAAAATCGGTCAAGCTGTTTCGGAGGAGTATGGTAACTAACATTGTGACACGAGAATTTTATATATAAGATATTAATTTTAAACAATAAAAAACGCAAACCCATATATTACCCATGCTCTGTAGTGGGTCGGCGATGGGTTAAGAAGAAGGATTAGATGATAGGTAACTGGTATATTATGTACTAATATAATAAAAAAGTGTGTATGTAATTCAAACACGGCAGAAGTTAAACTTCTGAAAAGTAGCCTATAAATAAGACTTGTATTCTATTACAGGCTAAATCCTATTACAAATATGTTTGTCTCTCTTTAGTGTCGCTTTTTCGTTTCATCGAATTTCAAATCACAACGATTCTAAAGAAGTTTCACTTCAATAAATGTAACAGAAAGAAAGGTGATGAAATAGTTTTAAAAGCACCGTAGTAAAGCCATTTCAATGCATTGCATTAAAACTCTAAAAGTGTTTTGAAAATGCTTCACCCCACGAATTTTACAAAAGTTTAAGAGATACTTGAGAGAAACATACCGCCCCTTCAGTGGACGTCCGTAAAGAACTTTTAACAAGACCCGTGCAAATATTTGAACAAATGACCGACATGCTCCCAACCCCGACATGTTTTTATTCCATAATTTTCTTTGTAAAGTGCAGTCCCACGTGGTTTGTAGAGCAGGGAGCTCACATTGTTCTGCTAAGAATCGAATTTTCCTGTAAAAGCTTTTGATATCGAATTTTGAGGCAATTTTAGGTTAACAAATGTAGGTATAGAAAACCCTTATTACGATATTATATTACACTGATGAGAATTAAAAAGAGGATTTTGCATGATATATGCATGTTACGTACCATAAAAAATGTGTTCATTTTTGAAGTGTTGGCGGGCTTTAACGCTATTATCATGTTAGTGATAATAATCGGAACCTACGACGACCCGGGACCTCGTCGGCCGCAGTCCAATGCTTACCACTAGACCAACGAGGCAGTTATGTAAAAAATTATTAAAAATAATTTTAATTAAAAAAAAATTGTTTTCACTTGGCAATTGACAGTCCCTATGACTGCCAATTTTTTTTATTCACAGATGTTACGTACTATATATAATCCATGTCCATACTTAACAATATTATAAATGCGAAAGTGTGTCTGTCTGTCTGTCCGTCTGTCTGTGTTGCGCTACAGCGCATATTGCTATGTCATAATAGGTATAGGAGATTAATTAAATACTACTAAATAATTTAGTTTTCACTCGTCATTCATTTTTAAGCATAATGAATAATAATACTAAAACAGTTCACTAGCCGTTTTGTCATTCAGAAAATTATGACTGCTAATTTTCGTAATAAAACTTCCACTTTGTAAGTTAAAGGGTTAAACGAAATATGGTTGTGTTTAAAACTTTTGTAAAATGTTACAAATAACCTTTACATTACTATCAAGTCTAGACTAGCGCCCCAATTTGTCCTCAACCGGCAACTCATGAATTTTAAACAAGAATTGTCGGCAAGTATTGATATATAAAACCCAAGATATCCAGTCCCGCATAAAGAGGTACGAGTGACGTGGCGCGCTCTCCTGGAGCACCAGCTAATAAATTTTATAAAATTGGTAAGTATGGACTACCACCATTACAAATTTTATAAAATTGTTAAGTATGGACTACCACCATTATAATCACATTTTGACGACCTCCCTAGCGCAGTGTGAGATGAGATCACATGAGATGTGAGATGACACAACGTGGGAGATGCCGGGTTCGATTCCCGGCGAGGTCAATTTAGGAATCTAAAATTTCTGAATTTTCCCCGGGCTGGTCTGGTGGGAGACTTCGTTCGTGGCTAGTTACCACCCTACCGGCAAAGACGTGCCGCTAAGCGATTTAGCGTCCCGGTACGATGACGTATAGAAACCGTAGGGGTATGAATGGGTTTAATATACTTGCCATGCCCTAACAGGCTAGCCCGCTATCATCTTAGACTGCATCATCACTTACCATCAGGTGTGATCGCAGTCAAGGGCTAGCTTATAGTGGAATAAAAAAAAAGTAATATTGTTCAGGTGTGCTTACCATGGATGTAAGCCCACACATGCGAACCACTGCATGGTGCCAAAGCTTTGGTGAATCGACTATTTCTATATCAGTGGCGGCAAGTAAAAAAGACATCCAACCGCTATCCTTACCCAATAACATCATAACGTTACTCCAAGAAATGCCAATTTAAACTTGTAACGAGGTTAGTAGCGAGGCTGTGGACTGGCGCGGCAAAATATTAAAAACTGGAGCGAACTAATAGCTGTAACTGGGTGCCGGGAACGAGCCTAACTTTGCATAGCCTGACTCTATTATACATAGCCTCCAGCAAGTTAGGTCTATTTAACACCAGTTCCTGCCATTCTACTGTGAAAAACCATGGCCACTATTTTACATGTTCGGCTTCTTTTTAACCGATTGAGTTTTCCCAGTGTCCACTTATTTCTTATATTTGGGTGTGAGTACTGGCCTATGAGAGTAAGGGAATAGAAACTGCACCTGTTTTTGCGCACACGCTTGCGCACTATAATATCTCCCACGCTGATGGCTTATCTCTGTGGAATAAATGCTACAATCTGCTTTTTGAGCTGAAAACGCAAAACCACTGCGCGTTCGTAAAACATACGTTCGTATAAAATACGCCGTGTGCCGTATGCACAATCAGAATTGATTGCATTACTTACACTATAGCAATATTTTTTTACAGTGCAACGCAGTGTAGGTCGACCTGCAGCTCGCTGGTCCGATGACTTAAAGAAGGTGGCGGGAAGCTGGTGGAAGAAGGCGGAGGACCGTGTTTGGTGGCGTGCTCTCGAAAAGGCCTATGTCCAGCAGCGGATGCATATAGGCTGATGGATGGAATATTTTTCTACGTTTAGTAGAACTTCTGTTCACGACTACTTATCATGAGGTTAAAGAATTTTATTCTCAAAAGAAATTTACAAAAAATTTCACTTAATGAGAACTTATCAGTACTTATCATAAACATAACCTACTAACATCATAACGCACAGCGGTGCACCAAGCAACAAGTAACATCACAATCGTAAAATGCAAGTGGGTAGAAATAAAAAGAACTTTGCAATGTTTATAAATTTCCTGGGCCGGACTCAGAAGTCAGTTAATATTATGAATGATGAAATCACTGAGTCTCTTTTTGAAAATGTTGATCTTATTAATACTTTTTATTCCTTTTGGTAAATAATTAAACATTTGTGCTCCTTCATAACTTATACTTCTCTTACCGTAATTAGTTCGTATTTTTTTTTAAAGAAATATTATCAGCGTTACGGAGGAGCCGGCACCCCAGTTCCCTTTTACTTTTAAATGTCAATTGGGAATGAATGTTGTAAGATTTTATTTTCTTAATCAAAATACCGGTATTGTATATTCATTAATTTGGTTTCCGAATATAAAAATTTTGTGGGGATGAAAAAGTCATAATTGAAAATAATTTTTACTATTTTATTTTGTATTATTTGCATACAATTTAAATATGTTTTGGCGGCACTGCCCCGTATTTCAATTAAATAATCAAGGTGAGGTTTAACAAGCGAGTTATAAACGTTTTTTCGAACCTGTTGTGGAAAACATTTACCTATACCATAAAGAGATCCTAGAAGGGAAGAAAATGTTGATCTAACTTTACTTATGTGCGGTTTCCACGTTAAATAACTGTCAATCATTAGTCCAAGGTATTTTTCTTTGGTAGATTATTTTTTTTGAATACGATTTATTAAAAGTGGAGCATGATCAGGAATATTTTAGTTTTTTTGCTTTAAAAATAACATAGCTCGTTTTTGATGTATTTGAGGTTAGTAAGTTATATTGGAACTAGTCATGTAAAGTATTGAGATCTTCTTGTGCTAATTTTATACGGTCCACAGTAAAATAAACACGTATCATCAGCATATAGACTAACTTCCCCGTTTAAATTTACATATATAAAAAATAAAAGGGGTCCAAGTATGGAGCCCTGGGGGACTCCGCAAGTGATTGGCTGCGCAGTGTTTTGATATTTACCAATTTTGACACTTTGGGTCCGATTTTCTAAGTACGATTCAAATGTTTTAAAAGCAGTGTCTATTAAAAAAACTTAAAAATATAGCAATTATCCTATATTTTAAAGTTTTTTTAATAGAATCGAATGGCTCACGGTGTCAAACGCTTTCTTTAAGTCGATAAATATACCAAGAGTAATATTTTTTGAGTCTATATTAGTTTTGATTTTGGTAACAAGATCTATTGGAGCTGATAGTGTATTTGATTTTGGACGAAACCCATATTGACGTTCAAAAATAAAATTCTGTTGAATGAGGTAATTATCTAATCTATTATATATAATATTTTCAAAAACTTTTGAAACTACTGGCAACACGGAAACTGGTCTATAGTTATTAGGATCTGACTTCTTGCCTGATTTATATATAGGACTATCTTTTGCTATTTTGAGCTCATTCGGGAACTGACCTTTGCCTAAATAATGGTTTATATTGTAAGCGATGGAGATAAATAAGTTTGTATACATTTTATCGCTTTTGAATTGATTCCGTCTATGCCAGAACTACAATTTAAATCGAGATGGTTTATTATTTGAATTACTTCGTCTACCTAAGCTACGTCTACCTTACCATATAGCTTTTGATTTTGTTGCATGTTATCTTGGTTTGTTAGAACTGACGTATATGTGTGATATTTGAGTGGAATTTGTTTTGCTACTTGAGGACCAATTTTAACGAAAAAGTTATTCAAGTATTCACAAACTTTATCACCGTCCAAAATTACACCAGAGTCATTCATAAGTTTTAATTTTATTATTAGATAGAGTATTTATAAGATTCCATGTTCTTTTTTTACGATCGGTTTTACATTTCTTAAATAATAATTTGTCATAATTTGAAATAATATTTATTCTTAGTTTTTGTAATTAACTCAAAAGTTTCGGTTCTTTCTTTCTTGAAGTTCGAGATAATATTATTATTCTTAGGACTTTTCTTTACTTTTGTCCAAAATTTGTTTCTCTTATTTATTTAATTTATTATGTCTTTGTTTATCCAATCCTGTTGTGGTAAATTAAGTATCTTTGTTTTCTGTATTGAACTTTTATTTATTACGTCTTTTATTATATTTTCTAGTAGATTATAATCACAACTATCAAATCTGAGTATTTAGTATATTTAGTATATTAGTATAATCATTCTTTAGAGTATTTCAGTAAGTTTTCGTAGTCAATACCTTCATAAAACACTTTTGGACGAGGTTCGGGCTTATATTTTTTCATTCCGAGAACAATTTGCTTATGATCCGATATTGCGGAGTCAATTAAGGCTATGTGGTAGTTATTATCTTTTAAATTTGTCAATATATGGTCTAAAATACCGTTAGTAGTAGTCGTAGTCCTTGTAGAATATTCTGATGCTATGTTGTTAATGATATTATATCCATATGCGTCTATCATTTCTGTATATTTTTGTGTGTTTCCATCTTGAGCCAGTAGGTTAGTGTTAAAATCGCCAAATATTATGGCTCGCCGTAGTTGTATCTCAAAATCATTCAGGAACTGGTCCATATTTGAATAACCTGGATTGTATACTAGTCCAATATACATGTTATATTTTTCATTATGAATCCATAATTAGTTGTTACCGTTTATATACGACTCTCTGACTAGATTATGTTTTATATTATTATGTATATATATTGATACTCCTCCACCTATTTTATCATGTTTGTAATTATAGTAATGTGTATAGTTATAAATATGAAGATTTTTTGCATCCTGTTCACATTTTATCCAAGTTTCCGTTGAAAGTAATACATGTATCTCTTGTTCAAATGATTTTAGAATACATTTCAACTCATCAAATTTTCCTGGTTTAACAATACTTCTTATATTGGAGTACAATAAATTAAAAGAACATCCGGTATTGTCTAAATCTTTATAATCTTGTAATAACTGGAATGTGATTTTTTCTTGTTCCTTAAAAGCATGTGATTGAATTGATTTTCCTAGTTTTTTGAAATAAATTTATTACTTTAATATATTTTATCGAAAGGTCATCTTCACCATGCTTTTGCCTGTTAGATAGTTCTGCTTTTAATTCTTTAAAGTATAACTGCTGTGAGGGTGTTCGATGCAAAAAAAAATACATTTTTATCCTTAATATTGGCTTTATTTTGGAGTATTTCTCTGGATTCCGCAGATTAATTAAATAACACCTTTATATAACGGTTTACTCCAGGTTTATATTTTCCAAGTCGGATTACCTTTATAGGATGTGGTATAATTTTCACTAAGCTGCTCAGTATTTTAGTTACTTCATTAGTATCATGTGTTATTCTGTCATCAACATTTTCTGCATGAATTTCAGGGACGCCTACTATGATAACATTTTTCTCTCGCTCAGCACGTTCACGAATTTCTAGTAGAATGTTTTCTTGAGAAATTGCTGATATGGTTGATGAATCTATTAGCGTAGTAGACTATAATTTCTTAATGTAATTTTCTAGGCGACTGATACTCTCTTCTGCAGTAAGGCTTTTAATTTTTAACTCAGAAACCTCGTTGAGAATTTTATTGTGCTCAGATGTTCAGTTGTGGTATGAATGTTGTCAACTTTCGATTTGATGTGCGATATATCTTGATGTAATGAAAGAAGATACTCTTT
Organism: Erebia palarica; assembly: GCA_964035005.1. Lineage (NCBI taxonomy): Eukaryota > Metazoa > Arthropoda > Insecta > Lepidoptera > Nymphalidae > Erebia > Erebia palarica. The sequence goes on from OZ035989.1 coordinate 21,247,124, forward strand.
TTGTGATAGCGTAAAAGCTTCGAACATGTCTTTCATTTCTTGATGAAGTTGAAATAATTAATTACGGCAGTCGCAGTCCAGCCCAGGTTGTTTACGCTTGCGCATCGAAATATTCAAGTCGGCCACATCTTTTAATTTAGATAAATCTGGTTGTGATTCACTCCCTGTAAATATTAGCTTCTCAGGCTTCTCAACTGTAGGGGTAGCAGACTTTGGTTTGCCTCGGATAGTTTTATTTTCCTGCGGCTTTGTATTCGATGAGCTAGTATTTTTCGTGCACGACATTTTGTCATACAGGTCGGGTTCAGTTTTCAAGCGCTGATGTCGCTGACGCCTAATTCAAAGCGTTAGACGGATTTAACTCAGCAGCGATGCTTCAGCTAGTAGGTATAACACTCGCTCGGTAATCACAAAATCATTCGTGTTTTTAAACTAAGTTTCGACTGTTTTTTGTTGAAATATGCACTTCAAATATTATTATATTCGCCACAAACAGTCACACACACAATTTTGAGTATATTTATTATGAGATAAACACTTTATAGCTCGGTTTTCTATGATTTCGATTTTTATTTCACGGAGCACGTAAATACGATGTTGCTCGCACCGCTGTGCATTTACAAATATTATCAGTTTGATCAATAATAATTTAATTGGTAACGTCCCGGTTTTCACTTAATGTGAATTGTTTTTAATAATGTCCATGACTGAACACTGCTTTCATATTATTAATGGTACCAAATATTTTTTCCCAATAACAACAGATTTTTCTCCCTTAGAAACAGTAAAGGGTTAAAAATGGTTGACTGAACTTGTCAGTAAAAATCTAAAAAGCTTTCACGACTCTATCAATTAAAAGTTTTGTTTCGAGTTGAATTCGAAAACTAAATACAACTTTCGACTCGACTCTCAATGTTAAATAATCTGTGAAATCTGGTTTTGAGGGGTAGTGGAAAAACTAAACCGAGTGGATGTATTTTTTTTATTGTATGTCTGTGCATATCTCCTTGGTGTCTGAACCGATTAGTTTTTTTTTTATTCAGTCGTTAGAGGAAGCTCTCGAGGTGGTCCCATAAAATATTCTGACTTCAAGCCCTCAGTCCTCAACTCTGACACTAAAAAGTTAAAAATAAAAATTATTTCCGAAAAACCGACTTCCAAAGCCACTGTAAAGTAAAAAACAATTTTGATATCTACACACTATGTTGAAGTCGGGTGGGGCTGCAGGCAAATAATTTTTATGCATTTATAATATTAGTAGGTATAAATATAAATATAATGTGTAGTAAACTGCATCAAGTAAAATGCTATCAAAGAACAGGATATTTACCTACGTTATGTTTTGCGTCACAAATAATAATCTTCAATCCATATTATACGTGTATTATATGCATACCGTATCTTATACTATGCTATGCTTACACTATATCCTATCTGGCCTGCTATGGTATGGTATACCTAGGTATGGTAGATGATACCCGCGACTTCGTCGGCGTGGTTTAACTTTTTTGGTTTCCAGCGGGAACTCTTTAATTTTCCGGGATGAAAAGTAGCCGTGACATAGGCTACTCAAGATCCAAGGTCTCCAGGTCCTTAACTATACCCATACCAAAATCAAGTCAATCCGTTGCTCCGTTGCGGCGTGATAGAAGGACAAACAAACAAACAAACAAACATACTTTCGCATTTGTAATATAAGTACGGATAGTACAGCTACGGGGATTACAAATGTCGGAATATTTTATAAAAATGTTATTACGTTTTACTAGAAGCTTTACTTTCCAATCCGAGCACATGCGGATTACAGATTATTGGGGAACGGGAAGAACTTAAAAAATAATATATATTCATGCTCCAATAATATGCGAATCATTTATCTAATCGTTCTTAGTGAAAATAAGGAACATGGAACATGGAACTTTTATGTTTAATATAATATTTTATCAAAGTATTTTTGGATTTATTTAGAGATAACTTACTTACAGGGTAGCTTTTAAGGGCATTCAGTCATTTGTCAACAAAAACGTTGCTTTTCTAGCTGAACACGTCGTGTCTCAAGGTCAAACCGCCATACAGAAGCACGGCGTGGCGTGGTATGTGGCGGCAAATATTCTTTGTATGAGTTTGTATGGAGTCTACATAAGCGACGCGGCACGAAGATGTACTGTGACATAATTGTACAAAGAATACCTACTTGCCGCTAAGTGCCGCGCTTCTGTGGTGGGGCTAAACTTTTAGACTTTTGTCTAGCGCATGGTAATAGTCTACAGAATGTAGTTTGATTATTCTCTTTTTTCGAGAATTTGAGTTTAAAATTAAATTGATTTTACCATTTTGAGTTTAAATTTATCACGTCGTCGTCGTCAGCCGATGGACGTTGACTGCTGGACATAGGTCTCTTGCAGGGTCCTCCACAAGCCACGGTCTTGCGCCGCCTGGATCCAGCGACTCCCTGCGACTCTCTTGATGTCGTCCGTCCACCGTGTGGTGGGTCTGCCGATTCTACGCTTTCCAGTGCGGGGTCGCCATTCCAGCACTTTGGGACCCCAACATCCATCGTTTCTCCGAATTTGTCATCCACCACCACCACCACTGCAGCCTATTAACGTCCCACTGCTGGTCACAGGCCTCCACTCTCTTTGGAGAGAGGGAATTAGAGCTTAGACTCACCACGCTGCTCCAATGCGGGTTGGCGGGCTTCAACGACTATTATCATGTTAGCGATAATAACCGGGACCGACGGCTTAACGTGCTCTCCGAGGCACGGGGGTGAAACACCGCCAACTTCCTAACTCCGAGCTAGTACTGAGAATTTCTAGTCAGAAACCCCCAATACTCAATTATGGCCCGACCCGGGACCTCGTCGGCCGCAGTCGAACATGCCAACCACTAGACCAACGAGGCAGTTATATAGAATTTGTCATAGCATATGAGATATATGATCATATATTTGAACGGCTGGTCCTGTTCTTTTCAATTAAATTCTACCAAGAAAGAATACCTAAGCATCTTAGCAACTACTGGATTATAATTTAACAAAGTCTTAAACTTGTCCTTTTTAGAAAATCGAATGTCGTGAGATATCTGAGAAACTGCTATTTATTAGCTATTAGCAGGTGAGATATGTAATTAAAAAAAGGTGAACCACAACTAGTAGGTATGTTTCTGGACCCGGTGAATCTTAGACTATGTTAATACTTGTTACGTATTACTTGTTATATTAATACTTGTTACGTGCTATGTGGACGTTGATAACGACTAAATATGCATGAAATTTTGAATAGAACACCTTCATTATACCGTATTTTACCACATAATCTTAACGTGGTAACGATGGTTTTAGTCTTAACGTGCGGAGGTCCCGGATTCGATCCCCGGCAGGGTCAATTTGGGAATTTATAGTTTCTGAATTCCTGGTCTGGCCTGGTGGGAGGATTCGACCGTGGCTAATTACCACCCTACCGGTAAAGACGTGCCGCCAAGCGATTACGCGTTCCGGTACGATGCCGTGTAGAAACCAAATAGGGGTATGGTTTTAATGTAACTGCCATGCCCCTAACAGGTTAGCCCGCCACCATCTCAGACTACATCATCACTTACCATAAGGTGAGATCGCAATCAAGGGCTAACTTGTAGTGGATAAAAAAATCAAATATTTACTTTCACTTCACAGCACGTGATATCACAATGCAGCATTACCTGACCATTGAAATAAAGTTATAATAGATAAGATGGATGCATTTCGTTTTTTTATTCAAATTTTAAAATTGTTCAAACATTATTCAAAAATTTTTGCGCAGAGAAAAGTATTACTCCTAAGAAAAACTGGCGTTTGAAATTTTCATAACATAGCGCAATGAACTAAGTTTTAAAGTTGGGCAATATAAGGGCTTATAAAGTAGGTCGAGCTGCAAGTACTTATTAAAACTGGGCAAGAATGCTGCAGGGCGGAATAATCCAGCTGTTTTGAGACGGTTACGTGCACCGAACAACTAAAGCGATAGGACTGGGAGTCAATTTAATAAAATTAAACAATACAACAATAGTGTATTTTTTTCGATACGAACTAGCAAATTTTGAAGAGCATCGTCTCATCGCAATTTCCAAGCTTGGCCGCGGGACTTCTTTCCACAGACGGATGGAATCCCCATGGAAACTCCTTAATTTTCCGGGATAAAAAGCAGCCTATGTCACTCTCCTTTATGATATTTAACAATCTCTATATTCATACTGAGGGAGGCTGGGGTAGCTATAGAGTCTATATCGATCCTAAGCCTGGTGGATCGTTGACCTGAAGAAGATGATTGAAAGTGGATAATGAATGAGTCAGAAGATGTTTTGTGGCGCTCGCTCGCATAGGTTATTTACAGGGCTATACAATGCTATTTTACATCCTCGTCTTCGCTGTTTTGAGCGATAGACGTCTATTACTCAACGAAGGTATCTTGCGAAGATCACCACATGATATATAATATATCTTAAGTAGGAGATCCCGTATCAGAAATTTATACCCTCATCTGTTATTTATTTGTGATAAGAATTGCATGATAGATAACATACTCATTGCAATATCGTGAATAGGTTACCTAGTTAAATTGCGTACGGATAAGATCTGTATCTGTCACCGTAAGATTGTGAAAATTGTTAGATTGCAATTTATCTAGCGAGATTGGAAACTGTCGAAAGATTACAATTTAACTTATTATTTTTCGGTAGACGAAGATGTAATCTGTTAGGTATATTAGCCCGATAGAACCTAAGTGGTTATTTATGTCGAACTCTAACCTATCCTACAAGAAAGAGACAAGAAAACGTAAATACAATGAATATTTCAAAAATTTACACTCAGAACATTGAACGGTTCAGAATCTGTTGACAGTTTACAATCTATCGAGATAAAAAGCGCTAGATTGCAATCTGACGTTTTTGCAATTTCACAGTGACATATCTGTCTTAATATAAAAAATCGTTAGGGGATCAACGCACAGCTTAAACCGCTGGGGCCTAGAAACTTGAAATTTTGACAACAGGTTTCTTTAGTGACGTGTGATTTTCTTAGGTTTCTTGTGCTCACTAAGGAAGGATTTTTCAAAATTTTGCCCCTAAGGGGGTGAAATAGGGGGGTGAATAGTTTGTATCAAAGTCCGTAATTTCTGAAGTAATATCCATGAAAGTTGGTATACGAGCTACCGGTTTAAAATAAAGATTTACATGTTTCGCAGTTTTTTAAATTACCTTCATTTCTCAAGTTATATCAACGAAATTTGGTATTTTGGCTTTCGGTAAAAAATTAAGACGGAAGTTTGTCACAGTTATTCAAAATTCTACCCGTAAGGAGGCGAAATGGGGGGTAAAAGTTTGTATTTAAGTCAGTCATTTCTCAAAGAAACCAAGTATTCACGATATGTCAATGAGTATGTTATCTATCATTTATTTCTTATCACAAATAAATAACACACGAGGGTATAAATTTCTTATACGGGATCTTAGACCACATGATCTTGCGCCGGTTTTGGTGAGGGTTCCCCAGTGCGAGGATTCTAGTCTAACAACTTGAGACACCAATAGGTATAATCACAAATAGTTCGACCAAGTATTTCACGTATTAAAACATCATTTCTTGGAAATGCAGAAAAAATATCATAAAATATCTCAGTTGGGAATGGAATCAAGCAAGTCAAATCTCGTTGGTATCAGAGCTCGTCAGTACAAAATATTACTTTTCCCGAGGAATTAAATTCAATACGAGTCTTAATCTCATTATATTGTTTCTACTTTAGATTTTAGCAAAATTTATAACTTGACCTACATTAAGTTACGAAGTTAAGCCGTATGAGGACTTATTAAGTTCAAACAAGAGCAGAAGTTGAAATACAAGTATCAAAACTTGCAGCGAGCGCTACAATTCTGATGTTAAGACACCTAGAACGTGCTCCGAATCAGCTCGTGAGATAGTTCTGTAAGTGCTCATTGAATATTATAAACAGAATGTAAGCAATATAACATAGAACATTGTAAGTACTCAGGTAAGGTACTTATTAGTTTAAGTACCTCAAGAGAGAACTACTTCTTTCCATTCAATAATTAAAATAGTTAACACGACGGATTTTATAAATTACAATTTTTTTAATTATTTTGTATTATTATTACAAGCCTTTTTTCTATTTTTGAAACTTAATAAATAATTAATGATAAAATATTTTATTAAAAATATAAAATTATGAGTAAACAAATTAAATTGTTTATTAAAATATTAGGGATGATGCCAGGATCTAAAGACTAAAATTCATATCCTCAGTTTGTTTTATGTTTGACTTGCGAATACCCGCGACTTCGTCTGCGTGGTTTGAGTTTTTTTTGGTTCCCGCGGGAACTCTTTAATTTTCCAGGATAAAAGTAGTCTATGTGCTATTCCAGACTACAATCTATTCAGCCAGATCAGTTCAGCCGTTGGGGCGAGATTGAGTAACAAATGTCCATACGGCCATTCAAACTTTCGTAATTATAATATTATAGTGAGATAAGATAACCATTTTAAACTATGGATACAAAAAAGGTGCGTTGAAATTTGATGACGTCACAACTATGTTTTTCATACAAACTAGAACGCATTTTTAATTTTGTTTTATTGACAACAAGATGCTGATTTATTAGAGTTGTTATATTATAGTGCTAAAAAATTGCAGTGATACCTAACTTTTTAACTGGCATAATAAAAACGAATTTTTGAAAATCTAAATCTACGCAGGCGGGTTGATAGTGTTACTTACATAAATTTAAAATTCAACTATATTTTATGTACACTGTACTAACTCTTGATAACTAGCAATCTATACTAATATTATAAATGCGAAAGTTTGGATGGATGGATTGCGTAGGGATGGACGGATATTTGTTACTCAATCACGCAAAAACGGCTGAACGGTTCTGGATGAAATTTGTCACAGAGATATATTTTAGTCTAGAATAACAGATAAACTATTTTTTCCCCCGGAAAATTAGAGAACTTCCGCGAAAGCCAAAAAACTTTAATCCTCGCGGAGGAAGTCACGGGCATCAGCTATTAATTACTAAATCAGATAACAAAATATCAGTGCAACTTATAATGAAACTAAAACAATTCAATTATATACTCCAGATAGCTAGGAAATTTTTCTATAGCATTTGGCCCCGTATTGTGTTAAGCCAATAAGTAGAATGTCTATCGCACGTCGAGTGTGCTTTAACGTCACGGCAGCTCTTGCAGATGACTCGCATTGTCTATTGGACCGGCTCTCCGGTGCAGTTTTCAATTGCTTTATATCCGAAGAAAAGGAAAATATACTATCTGGGATATTTTAACTTCATGGGTTTAAGATATTTATTGTTTCATAAAGAATATAGGTACTCTTGCAAATTTCTAGAGGATACTTGAAGAAGAAAGACGTAAAAGCTCTCCTGACTCATTTATTAACATGAACAATAAAAATATTACAGCGAGAAAATAAAATCACACAAGAACGACACGCAACGACGGGTGACAATGTAGTCCGCAGCAGATGCGCACGCATCCTTTTATAACCTCGTCTCTGACACCATCGTTATTTTTCTTAATCGCAGGGAATGTATTCCATCCTTAAATTTCATTTCTTTACCCTGAAACAAGTATCTTATGTTAGTAAATATCTTCAATACGGCCAGACTGACCCGAGACCGTCCCCGGGCTCCTTCATTTCAGCTCCTCTAGTCCAGCAGTGGCATTGCTTAGACTCCGTTGGACACAGACAGAATCTTGAAGTTCTTAAATGGCAGGCGCAACAGAAGCACCTGCAAGCCTCGGCACCACAGAACGTTGTTGGTTGCTGGCAACCCGGAAGATCATCTCATGTCCTTGTCTGCATCTGCGACATAAAACAACAAACTTCACATATCTTTTTACGGCCATTACCGAATACAACGCTTCAAATTTCAGAAGACACGTTAGGTGTATAAATAAAATTCGAAACGTTACGGCCACTGGTTAAGTCATTAAGCGCGACGTTAGCATGACCTAGCACGACAAGACAGTGGCACAACGTTTTACCCTAACTGGTAAGCAGTGTTAGAACAACTTGGGCCTAAGTCATTAAGCACGACGTTAGCATGACTTAGCCCGGCAAGACAGTCGCACGACGTTAGCTTGTCTGCCCGACACGATGAAGAGTGCACATCTAAGTCATAGGCACGACGTTCGCATTAACTTAGTACGGCAAGATAGAGGCCCGACGTTAGCTTTTCTGCCCAGAGTGTACAGACAGCACAGGCCTAAGTCATTAAGCCCGACGTTAGCATGACTTAGCCTGGTTAGACAGAGGCGCGACGTTAGCTTGTCTGCCCGATACGATGAAGAGTACACATCTAAGTCATAGGCACGACGTTCGCATTAACTTAGTACGGCAAGATAGAGGCCCGACGTTAGCTTTTCTGCCCAGAGTGTACAGACAGCACAGGCCTAAGTCATTAAGACCGACGTTAGCATGACTTAGCCTGGTTAGACAGAGGCGCGACGTTAGCTTGTCTCGTTGCGGCATCGTTGAGAAAAGTATAAAGAGCAACTTCATGGCATAAGACATAGGCGCGACGTTAGCATAACTTAGCCCAAAAAAATAGTGCGCTCGGCCAAACCTGAAACCAATCAGTCACCGAATCCCTGCACGCAGTTAGTCGCGTAGCGTCACACCTCCCAGTGTGACTAGCGAACACGCAGTGTCACGCCTCGCAGCGCGGCAGGCGAGCGTGAAGTGTCGCGCACTAGGCGAGGGCACAGCCCTGCGCGACCAGCAGACGCGCAGCAGCAGGCAAGCGCGCAGCCCTGCGCGACCAGCAGACGCGCAGCAGCAGGCAAGCGCGCAGCCCTGCGCGACCAGTAGACGCGCAGCAGCAGGCAAGCGCGCAACCCTGCGCAACCAGCAGACGCGCAGCAGCAGGCAAGCGCGCAGCCCTGCGCGAGCAGCAGACGCGCAGCAGCAGGCAAGCGCGCAGCCCTGCGCGACCAGCAGAAACGCAGCAGCAGGCAAGCGCGCAGCCCTGCGCGACCAGCAGACGCGCAGCAGCAGGCAAGCGCGCAGCCCTGCGCGACCAGCAGACGCGCAGCAGCAGGCAAGCGCGCAGCCCTGCGCGACCAGCAGACGCGCAGCAGCAGGCAAGCGCGCAGCCCTGCGCGCCCAGCAGACGCGCAGCAGCAGGCAAGCGCGCAGCCCTGCGCGACCAGCAGACGCGCAGCAGCAGGCGAGCGCGCAGCCCTGCGCGACATGTAGACGCGCAGCTCGGCTCAGCAGGCGAGCGCGCAGCCCTGCGCGACATGTAGACGTGCAGCTCGGCTCAGCAGGCGAGCGCGCTGCCTAGCGCGTCCAGAACGCCTCACACCGTGTTGAGCGCCGAATATGAAAGAGACATACAACAGATAATGACCACACCACACACGTTTGCCACAGGTTCTGAATACCTTTACAAGCCATATCACATGAACCACATTTCGAGTAATAACTTCGTAACATATCCATCGAACGAAACTAACTTGAACAACATTCTCTAAATGTGAACAAGTAGAAATGTTCCTTTTTGGTGCTCTCTATAAATGTGAGCATACCAGCGGTCCTTTATCTGTGAAAGAAATACGAACAAACAAACCAGACTTTATTCTTCGTACACAACTTTAACAAGATCACAAAACGACCAAAAATTAACAGGTCAAACTTCAAATAATTTTACACGAAAGTAAATAAACACAAGTAGACAAATAATTGACATGACATGACAATATGTCATGGCTGATATGCGCAGAACTGAATAAGAACCTGAACACCCAATGTTTACATCTTCTGTTTACACGGCAACCAGGCAACGATGACAATTAGACTGCAATCCAGTTTTTCAAAACATCAATTACCCAACACTGAGCCCTCTCACTATTCGCAAACGAAGAAGTGAACGACAAGCATAGTCAACATATGTGCTGTAACTATCTGAACTCTTACTCGTTACTTCAAACAAAATGATTGCATATCCGCATTCACGTCACTTACAACACATTCCGATTCAACACCCAACATTTGACCCCTGTATGGTGCACCCAGCGGCTGCAACATGACCGCCGGCTCATAGAACATGACGGAGGTTTTTCCAACAACGCACGCCTATCAGGCGATGGTGATATTAGGCGTAGCTGTCTGACTTTTCAAAGCACCTGACGCGAACTAGTATCGCGTCCACCTCATGCTTCAAACAACCATTATGACCAGTTCTACGACATTCACGCGATCACAATCAGGCATTCTTGCCTTCCTTCCTCAAGTATAGAATTATAGAATCAGAATAGCCGGTAGGATTAGGCATCACGTTGATACCGAATCCCACTTCTGATCTTGCAAATTTCTAGAGGATACTTGAAGAAGAAAGACGTAAAAGCTCTCCTGACTCATTTATTAACATGAACAATAAAAATATTACAGCGAGAAAATAAAATCACACAAGAACGACACGCAACGACGGGTGACAATGTAGTCCGCAGCAGATGCGCACGCATCCTTTTATAACCTCGTCTCTGACACCATCGTTATTTTTCTTAATCGCAGGGAATGTATTCCATTCTTAAATTTCATTTCTTTATCCTGAAACAAGTATCTTATGTTAGTAAATATATTCAATAGTACATATTCACTTGAAGCTTACAGGCTGTGTTACATTTACTTATATAAAATTGCGTCTTCGATCTGCGATCAGTCGACAGACTATAAGCAGATTTGGGGTTTGTACTGACTGATTTTTCCAGAGTAGACTACCAGCGTCCTCATATCTTTACACTGTCGAGCACATTGGCCCACTTCAGACGCTTTATTTTTGCACTGTTAGTAGGCAATTTGCCAGTAGGTTGGGGTATAACAGTAAGCGTTCCCGATGCTTTGTGCTATGCTTATTGATTTCCTCAATTACAGTTGGGATTTCCAGGTACTGATGTATTTCGGTATTGCGTGCAAACCAAGAGCATTAGCAATCGTTCTAAGGACTACTATTCTGAGCTCTTAGTATTGCTAGTATGTTTGACTTGCTGGCAGTACCCAATATTTGTATACCATAGAGCCAGATGGGTTGAGGATTGAACAATAAACCAGTATTTTATTATTGAATCGTAAAGCAGATTTTCTACCCAGCAACCAAGAAAGTTTCTGAAGCGGTGGTTAGGTTCGTCACGCGTCAGTCGACGAGGACTACTATGATCTTTCCATGTCAGTCGCCGATCCATGTAAAAGCCTACGTATTTTACACATGTTTTTTCTGGTAATATTTCTTCACCCAATTTTATAATTAATATTAAAAAATAAATAATTACATAAATATTATAATTTACTTAATATTAAAAAATGACATTTTCAAGGTAAATGTTATATGCTATGATTTAGGTGCACTGGGTTTAATGCGCCATTTGTTCAGCCATATGTTGGTTATATCCATTTGTTTTTGCAAACTGATAACTTGCTAGAGCCGGGTCCTTATTGCACGACAGGAAGGCTGCATCGTCCGCGAATATTGCAACAGTGATACCTGATGAGGTAGAAAGGTCACAGGTGAAGATATTATATAAGACAGGACCCAAGACATACCCTTGGGGTACCCTAGCAGCACAACTGTAGAAGCCAGATCTGGCATCTGGTTGCTTCACTTGGAAAAATCTGATATGACATAAGTATCAAAAACATGGAGTGTGGTAAGAATTGTTTTATCCTGCCAAGAAGACCCTTTTGCCAAATCTTGTCAAAAGCCTTGAAAGCCGCGGAACAGTACAATTTTTTTCTAGGCATTGACGAACTGTGTGATACACTCTGTGTACTTGTTCTACAGTCGAGTGTTGTTGACGGAAGCCAAACTGGTGCTCAGGAATTATGCCACTTTCATCGAGACTAACTTTTAATCGGTCCAGAAATATTCTTTCCCAGAGTTTCGATAAAACCGGCGTGAGGCTGATTGGGCGGTAGGTAGAAGTTTCTTCTACAGAATTTCCTGGCTTGGGTATATGATAGCAATAAATTACAATTATAATAGGTTGAGTATTGCTAACATTTCATGTTATGATATTGTCCTGTATCCATACTTTAATATCATAAATGCGAAGTATGTCTGTCCGTCTGTCCGTCTGTCTATCTGCTACGCTTTTGCAGGCCATGTTTTCAACCGATTTTGTCGAAATTTGGAACAAATTGTAGGTTATATCCCGGGGAAGGCCATAGGCCCGTAAAAGAAGGAATTCCACAGGAATACAAAAAAACTTAATCAACGCGGACGAAATCGTGGGCATCATGTACCTAGTTGTTTATAATATAATTTTTTCCGCAACGATGGAATCAGGTGATTGTTGACTGAGGCTATTTTGTATTGTCCGCTGTCACTGCGTACAAATACTCATGTAGCTAGATTATTAAAACCGGTACGGTGCGTAAGCGATTTTGGTTGGAAACGAGCATGGAATTAGACACGGGACTGGCAGGAGCGTCGGCATTTCCACTTGTCCCAAACAAAGACCTTAAGACAACTGCAAAACAAATATTTTACCACAGGCTCACATGATGGCTTGAAATATCAAATATATTCTTAAATACATTTCAAAAATTGCGAAACCGTTAGTATCTGAACTTGCGTCTCTTTGGGAATCGCGCCTGGAACCCCTTTGACTAGGCCCTAGTTTTAGAAGAACTATAATAAAAATTACAAAAGTAGAATACCAAATAATTTTTTCTGGTCATAGACTTAGGCTCACTTACAAGAGGTCGCTAAATGTTAAATTTTCTACACTTACCTATCATTTTTATATCAACCCCGGAATATACTTATCAAAAGTGAAAGAAACCAGGGGTATGGGTTTCATATATCTGCCGTGCCCCTAGCAAGTATGCACACTACCATCTTACACTGCTTCTCACTTACCATTTGGTGAGATCGCAGTCAAAGGCTAACCTATAGATATAGAAATCCATTATATTATAAGTCTGTCTGCTAAGCTATGACGGCCCATCTTTCAACCGATTTTGATAAAATTTGGTATATAGGTACGTTACAGCCCGGGGAAGAACATAAGAATTTTATCCCGAAAAATTAAGAAGTTCCCGCGGGAATCAAAAAACTTAATCCACGCGGACAAAGTCGTGGGCATCATCAAACTCAAAGTATTCACTGATGCCCGCGACTTCATCCGCATGGATTGAGGTTTTTGGTTCCCGCGGGAACTCTTTAATTTTCCGGGATAAAAAGTATTCCAGACTATAATCTATCTCTGCGCCAAATTTCATCCAGATCCATTCAGCCATTGTGGCGCGATAACAAACATCAATCCATCCATACATCCATCCATCCAAAGTTTCGCATTTATAATATAAGTATAGATAGTACACCTTCTGAACGTCACGTTTAAAAAATATAAGGCAATGGTGATGGTGATAATTAACCACGGTATCTTAAAACTAAAAGCTAGGAGGGTTCCAAACGTGCCGGTCTGAGAAGAGCCCACAACAATCTCAGTTGAGTTTTTTTTTTATTATCACCATCTTACTATTACTAGTAAAACCTACCTAACTGCATGTAAACCGCACCTAACAGGACAATATCCTGGAATAGAAACACGAAGCATACCGGACATTTGTGCAAACATTTGCTCGGCTCTTGTTGAAAATTCTATAAAGACAGGCGTTGGGTGGACACGGACGTCAACGTTTCGCCCACAAAAAGGGGAATATAAGGAATTCTTTGGACTGTGGTAAGCCCATTTAAATGTATGTGCGGGGAAAAAGTTCTTTGTTTTGGTAACATAATATACTTTTTCTGTTCACATTATTACAATCACTGGATCCAGCGCTTGACAGCATAAATTGCCATCCAGTCTTCATAGAAGATTAGATTTTGTAAGCGGATTCTTTCGCGTGCAATTTAGGTTATTGAATCCCTTGGTACCCTTTGCTATGCCGTAAATATTATCCGGATATCAAGTATATGCCGGATATAATTTTAAAATTATTAGAAAACTTAAATTTATTAAAAGTTACCATTTTTTCATTAATCTGTAATAGCATTTTTTAGGTTAACACTAATCAACTACCTAAGCTATTTAATGACAAATTATAATCATTAATTATTTCATTTTATAGTAATTATGTTATATTTTTTATTCATACATTATAATGTAATTAAAATAAACAAATATTATACAATTAATAAAATTGTGTGTTTCATTTATATTTAAATCATTAAATTGAATTATTCTTTACTCGAAATGATGCAGTGTATCCACATTTCGTGCTCGAATTTTTGCAAGCAAAAATTCATAAGGGTCCCTGACTAACACGAAATTTTTAAAAAGGTAAAACGGAAAATGCACTTTTGAAAACATGTATAGACTTGTGCCTGCGGCGATATCGCACGTACAGCGGAATAAAGATGAGAGGATGTGTTTACGACTTTCCAAACCAGTGGACCGGAAACATGTGCTTTATCACTTGAAGGTTACAGTAAGGTTTTTCGCTAGACTAGTGACTCTTGTAGACTCTTTTCTATTATGGTTTGAAATAAAATGATATATGACATGCTCATGACTACCACCAGTATGTAATGCAGTTTTTTTTCTTGTTATCCACTACAAGTTATCCCTTGAGCAATCATCTGATAGTAAATAATGATGCAGCGGGCTAACCTGTTAGGGGCATGGCAGTTATACCCCTAATCGGTTTCAACATGGCATCGTACCATACATAGTAAGTTTGTGAGTAGAGTGAATAAAATATTACTCAGAGTGGTCCTATCATGTTGTAATCGAATCGAAAAAAAGTTTGCATGCCCAAAATGTAAGACCTGAAGTTCAGGAACATTGCACTATTCAATCAGCAATAACAAAAAACGTAAGAGAGTACGTTCCACCGTTTTACATTTCCTACAAAGATATTAACAATAGGTTGGAAATGCAAACTTACTGGGGATTTACCACCATCGCTTAAAGTACTACTATTTCAAAATCACAGTTTTATGCCATGTACGTTGACATATCTTACATAAGGATTATAATTCTAAAACATAAACGTCAACAATATTAAGAAAAATACGGCTTTAAGCGATGCTGGTATGCCCCGGTCAGGTATGCCCGTGCCCTAATTGATTTACTATTAGGTCCAATTCAGCTTAAGTTTCTTGAAAAGCAGCCAACAGGCTATTCTGGGTTACGTTTTGCTTCTTTTCATATTCATACTGTAGTGTATTTTTATATAACGATGCAAATTCTCTTAACAGGTAATAATTCAAAAATGAAGTAGCCTTTCTAGTGGAAATAATCCGTACTATGTACCTAATTATTATAAATGCGAAATTTTGCCTCTCAGTCTGCTACGTTTTTATAGTTCATCTGTTTAACCGATGGTGAGTACTGCGTAATGGTGCAGTCTCAGATGGCTGTGGTACTTCCAAGTGACTTAGCGTTCCAGTGCGATGATGTGTATAAACATTTCATTTCATTTTCATTTCATTTCATTTCATTTAATTTATTTGTGAATACAGTAGGTACAGAAAGGTGTTACAATTATAAAAGTCTCATGTAACCTACCACAGTATGGCGCACAAATAATATGGCTAACAAGCTTTAACTTAACAAGGATATTATAGTGTTAAAAATTAAATTAAGTATTTATAATAAAGCACTTTCACAAACAGACTGCAGCATAGTCAACTAAAGCCTTCATATTAAGCATGAATTATTTATATTCATTCAGACGATCCTCTAGTCACTCTCAAGTTTCCAAATCAATATCATTATATTCTTATACATTAAATTATTTATTTTCCTTCGTAATCAAGTTCATCAGAATAATTATCACAATGTCAAACCTACCATTGAATAACGCTTTTTTTTTTCGAGGGGGAAATCTTCTGTAGATACCCGATCTCCTGGGGGAGAGTACAGGTGATGTGGGATTTTTACCCACTAAAACCCCCTCGGTGGCCATCCTCTGAGCATAATGGGAATCTCCGGGAACTCTCAAAGAACATGCGCCGGAGACTCTCTTGCCCCCTTGCCCATTTGAATAACGCCTACCACGCTGTAATGTAGGCGTAATTGTAATGGTAGGTTTCTGCACATCATAGTACCGCTAAATTGCCTGGTGGTGCGTCTTTTACGCTACGTGTTTCCGTCTTTTCCGGTAGCGTGGTAACTAGCTACGGCTGGAGCTTCCCACCAGACCAGACCCACCTGGTTAGCCCTCTACGATCTACCTTATTAACTACGTCATCACTTCGTCTAACCCCACTTGAGATGCACGGAGCGACGCGGCACGTAGTGGCAAATATTAATTGTATGAGCTTGTACTTGCTCCCATCGCGCAGTTCATCTCCATGCCACATCGCTTAAATGGGCCCAGCTCCAAACAACCTCATACAAATAATCCTTGCCTCTGTAGTGGGGCTAGACGTTAAAAAATGTCCACAATAAAGTCCTCATAAATACAAGGCGGCAAAATGAACAATGCAAATTGCAATTTAAAAGGCTCTAACGCCTTTCCATTCCGATTCCAATACTCTCGCAATGCTTGAAATTTCAATAACAGGTTTTGAGTAACCATTAGAAAAGGCAAAAGGGTGCACCCCGTAAGGTGTCGGTTCATGAATAGAGTTTATTTTGCTTTATTCATCTTACTTTACCTTGGTATGCGTTTAGATTTTCCTTATTGTTCTTTTCATTTCTGATCAATTTTAGTAATAATAATCATATTTTGTAGATAAACTAAGTTTCTCTCGCGCACATTTTGTAGTAAGTACTATGATACTCCTGTGATCCCAAGTGTAGATATTTTTTTAAGAGCCGAAATTGTATTTTGATATTTCAAAAGAGCATGAACAAACTACGGCTCAGGTAGGAAAAAAGTCCGCGTCATTCACTTTTGGTATGGAGCGCGCCTACTAGTGGACCGAACAAAATATCGTTTCTCTCCGTCGTCATGGACGTGTTTTTGCTCTAAGTAGTACACTAGAAATGCAACATTCTAACTAAATAGAAAAAATAAAATAACCTCAAATAATATAATATGTGAACTGAAATGGTTAAAAGGTCTACATTACGCTAAATTTACAAGTGACCCTAATACCGGAAATATTTTTAATTATCCTCATTATTTTTTACAATCCAATTAATGGAACTACAATAATAAGTTTGTAATCAGTCTGATGTCAGTCAGAATCAAAACACAAAATTTCTCTTTAGATAACATTTAATGAAAAAGGATCAACTTCAAATTACTTTGACTCAAATACGAAACTAGCTTCGATGCTTTTTAATAACTTCTGAATATACCTAATACCTATTTGAGGAGAAATAAATTCGTATTTGTATTTATAAATTCAGACAAAACAATCAGTCAACACGACACGATCCTTATTCTAAAAAAAGTTATCTTGTCCGTATTCAAATGTTGGATCGAATCAGCCGTTATAGCGAAAACCATACAAAGACCTACTACGAACGCGTTTTAGCGGTTAGGCGACCGCAATAATACATAATATTATAACGTCGTTCCACTGTTACAATATAAAAGATTATTTGAATAAAAATAAAACTTATAAATGAGTTGTTCCGACGTAGTAGGTAGTTCTAATCAGTTTCAAGTGATATCACGTGATATTATGAGATGGATGAATTATAAAAAATACTCCTCTTAGCTTATTGTAGACTTAGGCCAAGGCGCGCTTGGAAGCCTCGTAGCTTATTCTTTTCTTAGCTATTTTATTTTATTTCTTAGTAAAAAATGGCTTTGGGCTTTGACAAAAACATAATCTACGCTCATAATCACTCCGATACAGGAGCATAATTATTAAAACCAATTTATTCCATACAACTTCGTTAAAAAATACTGATCGTGAATATTTTTTACTATATCGTATCGTAATCGTGATACTATAAGAAAGTTTATTTCAACATTCTGTCAATTCTAAGCTATGGCTTTCGCCATGATATTTGCATTTCAAATGAATGAATTTGTATTTTAGGAATAGTTAATGATGTTTTAATGGATTAGGGGACTTTATTCTGTACAGCTTAGCTTGTATTTGCTTTCGATTCCTTTACTTACACTCGATAGTTCGATAGTTTAAAATGGATATTAAACATAAATTTAACAGGAGACGTAGATATATACCCACGTCTTTACGCAAGTTATATAATAAAGCCTAAAAAATTTTTTTTGACATAGGCAAAATCCACATTAATTGTCGCAAAATCATGTTTCGTATGGAAACTCAACGTGAGAAGCATCTTGTTAGTTTTCTGAATACCTCTTCTTCCCTACATTTATAACTTTCGAGCTTTTTAACCAAAAGGTTTTCCTAGAAGCTTTTAAAATTGCTCACAAGTATACAGAAAGAAAATAATGACCCTGAAGGCATTGTTATGTCTTAATCAACGACATTGATAAACAAAGAATGGGTAGGTAATTTTTTTTGCATATATTCATTAAATTTGAAGTAAGTTTAGTTTAAGATACTTACCGAAATTCATTATCACCATTAAGTGCGTCCCTTATAAGTTGTTAAATTAAACAATAATTGTTCAAAAGTTAAGCGTGCTTGAATTAATCGCGTTTGACACGAATTGATTTAAATTCTATTGATATGATTGTTTTCAGATGTTCTTGAACTTCTTGAAATCCATTATTAAGATACGGCATCGTCACGTTACTTCTACTTATCTGAGTAATAAAATATTTGCTATCATGGTGAATTAAAGCTAACAAAATATTTTTCAGAAAGTTCTCCCAAAGCTGAATTAAATATTTTCGTTACCCATTAATACGAAGACTTTCTGTAAGAACAGAAAGGAAATATTAACCCTCTTCGGAGTTCAGGTTTCGGAAAAGGCAATTAAATAGTGAGACGAAATTATTGTGTAGTACAATCCTAAACGATGGGGACGTGACATTTTCTTCGGCGACCGTACTAAGCGGCCATGTTCAAGCACTTTGGGCAAGGTTGCCTATTGCCAGAGAAATAATTATGTACCTACTGTTTGTGCCTATTTAGCGTTACATACCACAATTAACTGAGTTATTTCTTCCTTATTCACACTGCATTATTTACCAAATGCTTCCTTAGATTCATACTGCTTTCTTATATTAATTATACTATTACTATTTACTTAGTAATATTATAATTAATGCGAAAGTGCGTTTGTTTCTTGGTCTTAAGACTCTTAACTGTGCAACGGAAAAATGTACAGACAGGACTTTTGCATGGTTAAGGTTGAGGACCTGGAGAGTGACATAGATGACTTTTCATCCCAAAAAATAAAAGAGATTTCTAAAACCTATATGCAGTTGAAAAAGTTGCGAGCTGTATCTAAATTTAAATAAGAAGAAAAGGTGACCGACTGATATATGTACGCACAGCGGGCAAAACCTAGTCTAGCTATTATATTATATTTATTTATTTATGACGACCAAAAAATTGATACATTGAAAAATAATACTATAAAAACTAAATACTAATTAAACACATTGTTAAATGTACAATCCATAAAATAAACTAAGTGGGTACTTATTATAAAATAAAGGAATAAAGGCCAAGTATTTTAATAAGAATGTCACAACTTCAAAGCGCAGTTCAAATAACAGATGAATCCAGCATGAAGTGAACGGTTTTGCAACCGCACCAAAGTCCGAACTATGTCGTTAAGGCGGAAAATACGTTTCACTGCAGCTTCTTAAATCACTAGGTCAACGGCGCGAGACTCGGCTCAGACAAAGCAGTCTTAAATTTTTCAGTCTCTTCCGCCCCTCCCTCACCTCAAAAGGGGTAGCCGTATTGACAAAACTAACTAAAACACGCGAGTCGAATATTAAAATTAACCAAGGCATACTTTTTAATATTATAAATTCGAAAGTGTGTCATCTGTCTGTCTGCCTGCTGATTTTGACGAAATTTGTCTCAGAGAATTAGTGCATCCCAAATCCCAATTATGGATACGATTTCGCGAAGACCTACTCAACAGAGGAACTGATGGTATCTAAGAGGATAGGCGCTTACTAGAATAACTTTGAAGGTTAAAAAGATTAGTTTTATCTTACGGATTCGATGCCAACTTTTGCTTGCGATTCAACGATAATACGCATCGAATAACTTGGAAAAGTGCCCCAAAATCCTACCCTCTGTTCTCATATCCTTATTATGTCGAGGTCAAGCATTGTTTCTTTGTAAATAAAACCGAACCAGACAGTCTTTTTTAGCAAACTAAAATAGCCCAGCCAATATATACCCTTTTTGTTTCTACTGCAAGATTATTTCGTTACAACACAAAAGATAGCTGATGTCCGCACTTGGCATTTTGCCTCGTTGTATTTGACCATTGCCTCTGTTTCGAATAATTGAGTTGATCATAAAAAGTCACAAAAATAACTATGTGTGGACATTTTACCTTTTTTTTACGATTACCTTTATATAACCTACTACTATTTTACCGTTTTTTTTAAATAAATTATCGCCTTCTTATTTTTTTATGCTAATGAAATTAGTTTTCATTGTAATTTCAATAGTTTTCATTAATATTTGTTTTATAAGCATCGGATCTTACATTATAGTCTTAATATTGGCAGGTTAGGATAGCTATCTTAAAGTTTTATTGTAATGTTTTCAATAAAGATTTAAAAAAAGTTTACATACAGTTAAAAAGTTTTGAAAATATTTTTTTTTAAAGTTTTGTAAGTTGTGCAACTTACATACCATATGGCATTTAGCCAAGACAAATAGTTACATTAGCTAGGATCCCATTTCTTGGGGACGTTTAAATTGTGAGACACGTAAAGTGTTGCCATTTGTTCCGCTGTAAGTTGTGTTTATTCTTTTCTTGGGCTCCTTTTTGTTGGTTATGAGTAATGGAGGGATGGAGAGGGCGCGACGTGGACCAGGCCTCGGTGAAATACGATCGCGTCCCGTGCCGCAACGCCTTTGGCCTATTGTGATTTCTATTTTTGGTAATATGGCGAAGTAGTTTTTGCTTGAAAATTGAATGCATGAACTGATATATCGTTTTTAAATTATCTTTACGTCATCGATTTATGTGACGTTAATACTACACAAACTACCTATAATAATAATACCTAATGAATAATTAATTATAATTCAAAATTCAAATGCAAAATTCAAAATATGGTTTTTTATTCAAATAAACTTTTAAAAGTGCTTTTTAATATGTACTCTTTTTTTATCCAATACAAGCTAGCCCTTGACTGCGATCTCACCTGATGATGCAGTCTAAGATGGTAGCGGGCTAACCTGTTAGGGGCATAGCAGTTATATTAAACCCATACCCCATTCGGTTTCTACACGGCATCCTACCGGAAAGCTAAGTCGCTTGGCGGCACGACTTTACCGGTAGGGTGGTAACCAGGGAAAATTCAGAAGTTATAAACTATTATAATTAGAAATTATTAGCTATAACTTTAACAGTGCACCTACCTATAACTAGACGATTTTTTATAGAAGATTCTGTACGACGACGTAACAATAATAATATAATAATGTACTTATTTATTAAAAGGCTTATAAAACCAAATATAAAACAAGTGACAAAACACAATAGATATACACAGTTTAGAAAACATTTAAAACTTACAGCTAACAAAGCAGCTAACTGAAATGGCTAAAAAGCTGATTTCAGATGTCACAAGTCAAAAGAGACAATAATAGAATAAGAATTGGTCTTCGCTGCGCTGCGCTTCGATCCGCCACGTTTTTGATAAAATTAAAGTCTCAGATTTTATTTATGATCACTATAACGTAGGTACTTTTGAATACGTGTCTATCCAAAAGGTAGTTAAGGTCACTCTTATAATTGTGTTCGGGCTTTACCTCATTCTTATATTTTATTTTCTCTTTTTCAAAAGTATTATGATTATTACAACAACATTGTGAGCGCTTTTTCATATTTAAAGACTGTAATTTGTTTGAAATACACTTAAAAGAAAGAACAATTTACTTTAAAAGCATTAAAGCTTAACCCGTAAAATATATTGGAATGGAAAAGAAAAATATTTCAATCCTTTCATTGAATTTGCAAATCTAGACGATGTGAAATAAAACAGAGACCCAAATATACTGAGAGACCGTACACAATTTTGAGAAGGTGAGAAGTGGGGTACCTAACTATGGAAAACTAACCTGCTAGGTGGAGCGCAGTAGATTTGTTAGTTATTATATTTTTACCTCTGTACCCAAAATGATGCTTAATTAGTGTCATGCCACAATCTATGTGAGTTTTTCAAGTCTCCCACTACATAATTTTACTATAATTGAATCACAGCTCACGGCTTTCATCATTGTTATGTATTCGCTGTTGTAATGACTAACGATTGTTAAGGGTCTGAAATGCCTGGCAGTTTCAGTTTGCTAATTTCCTTCCATAGTTTCAGATTGTTCAATCTGCCTTGCTTGATAAGACAAAGTAGATTGACCAACATCTTTCAGGTACCACCACCACCACCACCACTACAGCCCATTTACGTCCCACAGCTGGGCACAGGCCTCCACTCTCATAGGAGAGAGGGAATTGGAGCTGCTGCTCACCACGCTTCTCTAATGCGGGTTAGCGGGCTTTAAGGAGTGCTATCATGTTAGTGATAATAACTGGAAACGACAGCTTAACGTGCTCTCCGAGGTACGGGGGTGAAACTCCGCCAACTTGAGAATTTCTAGTCGGAAAACCCCAATACTTAAATATGGCCCAGACCCCGTCGGCCGCAGTCAAACATGCTAAACCATGTACCTACCAACCGGTACCAACTTATATCAAATTCCTTCTCAAAATAGCCTATGGACTCTCGGCCAAAATGGGCTTACAAAAATTGGAAGAATACGTAACAATTTAGCATATCATCGTTCAAATTGAGGGAGCCAATACCAAAATGATATGTAACAAAGCTGGAAATATAAGATTGGGTAATTGAATCCCGCACAATGGTGCGAAACACGAAATGTATGCAGATTACAGCACTCGAGCAGATAGCGGTGTGGCGGGGGGATGCTGCGATTTCACACTTCGTCGATGCCTGACAATCCCTCTAATATTATTATGGTAATGCGCCAATTTCAATAAAAGCGTTCGCCGCTGGAGGCGTTTTCTTTTAGGTATAAATCTGGCAGACATGTGACGGTTACGAAGACACGGGTCTAAATTTGTAGCTCATATCTTTTCACGGTTTCTCATTTGGAATTTAGAGGCGAATCGAAAAACGATGCGAGGATTTTATTATCGGATTACATTTTTTTACAGGCTCTATATGTGTGCTCTCGAGCGGTAAATAAGGAAAGTAACGGAAAATATATTATGTATTACATTATCGTATTACACACTGTTATTATATTATGTCGAGAATTATAGTGTAAACATCATAATATAATATGAAAGTGTATTACTAAATATCGAGTAATAATTTTGCGTAAGTAATAATAATTTGAAAACCTCTTTACTTTTTCAATCACTGTTCATTGGAAACAGAACGGAAATGTATTTCAATGATAGAAATGCAAGTTTTGGTTCCTTTATAAAAAAAAGTGAATCAAGAGCGAGCTGAGTTTAGAGTTCATTTAGGTTCACTGAGTTAAGAACACTTTTGATAATTATCACCAGACCTTTATTTGACCACATTTATATGACTACCTATTTATGTGACCAGAATTTAAATGGCAGGGCGAAAACACACCAGTCCAGACAGGACAAAACGTCCGTGTGAAACGTTTGCATCGTAGAGTAAAAACGTTTTGTCCTCTGGCGCTACCCTGTGCAGCTCCATATAAAAGTAAGTTAAACACACCAGACAATTATTTCCTCTCTTTAATGTGTTTTCACTCAAAAAATGTGTTAGATACACCACAATATGGCATTGTAACTAATTGTATGGCACACTTTCAACAAAAATTTCACATTGTAATGAGCTTCTACACGAATCACGTCATAATGGGTTTGCTTGGAATAATCTACCCCACAGAGAGTAAAATGGGGGTTGTAAGTTTGTATGAAAGTTCTATGTTTTGAAGTTAGAGACTTGAAAATCGGGATTTAGGTTATTAGTCTAAACTAATATTATAAAGAGGATAGATTTGTTTGTTTGTAATGGATAAACTCAAAGACAACTCAACCGATTTTAAAAGTTCTTTTACCTATAGAAAGCTACATGATCAGCGAGTAACAGTCTATATTTAATTTTCGAAAAAATGTGAACTAAGTCGGAAAAAATCATCTCTTCTGAGAGCTCAAGGGACGTGCGCTGCGTAAATAGTTAAAGTTACACGAAAATAATGTATGGTGAAATTGTTCCTCTCAAAAAGTTCTAAAAAAGTCCGCAATAGCATATATTATCTATCTTTTAAGGTTGACTCGCAATAACCATTTTTATGATTTTCAAATTTGGTCTAAACCAATGCTTTGTTTCCGAAGGTGTTTTTACTGACACAGTATCCTAATCCTTATCAAAATAAATATGTTTGTCATCTCAAGTATTTAATGAAGATAAAAATTATCCTTTACACTATTTAATTAAGATGAATATCCTAAGAGATATCATAGAAATAATGTTACGTGCAAGGGAAAATAGCGCGACTGCGGGATTAAATATCTATAAATAATCTGTGGGCTGCATCTTTGAAGTTTAAAGATTATGTTGGTGATGAAAAATGGGATCTATGGCCGAGGCAGATAGCCCCACGGACCGAAAAATGCATGAACAAATGTTTAATGGTGGGAACTGGGAACGGAAGTAGTTAGAGCGTTTTAGTTCGGGCGTGCCGCCGTGTAAAAAGCTGCATAGCTCCAGTTTTCAATATTTGCATTCCATTTCTGGTTACAATTTCAGTACGGGTACGAAGGCAATACTTGGCAAGTTCTCTTTTGTTCCCTGTCTGTCTTTTGTACTTTACATAGTGCAATATTTTGCATATTTTTGTCTGATTTCCAACTGTCTGATAGTTTTCAAAACCTACCAATAGTTTGGAATCGTGGTTTTCTTGTTCTTACTTTTTTCTAAGGCTTAAGACATTATATTTTCTAAAATATAGCGCAAGGGATACGGATTTGGATTTCAGTGAAACCCATGAAGCTGAATCTTTGAATAGCTCTTATCCAAATACGGAGGTAGACTGAAGTAGAGCAAAGACCTGTCAGCTTCAACCAAAGAGATTACTGAGAGATAACGTGATAATTTTGATCACGTTATCTATCAATCATCTGATAAGTCTAAACACCGCTACCGTAACCGCAGGTAGCCTACACAGGAGCTACCTACATATGCTTCTTTAGAGCATAATACTAATAAGCTACTTAGGTACATCTGGATTCTGTTTAAATAGTGCCTAAGTCAAACATGCAAGTAATGGCAATACCAGAGGTAGTTTCATCGTTTATCACCAACCATATGACAATAGACACGCGGATAGTTGGCAACGTACACCGCGTACTAAGTTAATGTATTAACGTTCTACGGGACTTCGCGCATACGATGTATTTTGGCCCTTTTCATTATTACGTAAAACGGTAGGATATGTTATGAAAACTGGATTATTATCAGTTTTTATAGGCTCAGAACACCTTTTTGTTTATTGGTGGGAGGGAAATCTTTATAAGATTAATCCCAACTTCGTGGGGGAGAAGTCGGGCTATGGATTTATAAACTAATACCCCCTCAGTGGCTACTACCCTCAGCTCAAATTAGGAGGCTCCGAGATGAAGGCTCACAACACCTTTATATCATACTCCATACTAATATCAATACGATCTGTCTGTCTACTATGCTTTACCGCGGATTTTGCTGAAATTTGGTATAAAGATAGGTCCCGGAAAAAGACCAGGGCTACTTTATCCCGGAAAATTAAGGAGTTCCTAAGAGAAAAAAACCTAAGGCCACGCGGATAAAGTTGCAGGCATCATCTAGTGATCAATATTTTATTTAATATTTAAGTTCACAGTCAGACTCCACCGTCACGGAAAGTTAGCGTGGATTTAATAGGATTATGTTGGTTTACAAGAAAATTAAAATTCTCACTACTCATTTTAAGTAACAGTACATTTCCCAAAGTAAACAGCATTCTCATTTCGCAGCCAAAATGTGTTATAGTAAGTGCGCCACTACAGAAATGCTTAAATGCATTTCTTAAAATATGCTTTCCTCCGAGAAAACTCCTTGAAGTAAGTTTTACGGGCCGCTAGTCCATTCTTTTTAGTATAAAAAGCTTGTTTTATTTTGGTTTTATACTTATGAAAAGCTTGAGATATTATTACTTTCCTTTATGCGAAAATATTTTGGTTACTCTGCTATCTTGGTTTAAATTTTTTACAGTCGTCGTTTTCGTCAACGTGACATCATAATAATATTTTTTTTTATAATCATCGGTTCACCTAGGCAATCTGCCAACTCTAGATGTTTCGTCCTATGTAGTAAAAGTTCAGTACGTGTTTTCGCTCTTTGACGCCCGTAGCGCCTTTGAGCACGGATGCATCGCCAAAACTAAATTACTTGCCACGTGGCAGAATTATCTTCTCTCTACTCCACTCCGCGACGCTCTACGATTTCTCGAGTACTGCTCGATTTGTGACCGCCTCTGTCCCAGCATTAGACACAGAAGGAGTTCCATTATTCCAACTGATATGAAAAGTCCACGAAGCATCCCACCTGCCGTGACGACCTAGTTTCGGGACACCTCTATTGAAAACGAGAACATAATTTATTATCCTTAATACAAATACATTTTCGTATTTCTTTAAAATTATAGGAGTGTACAACTACGTGGAACTTGACACAAATATGGAGATTCATTTACTTATATTATATTTAAAAAAACAGGAGAAGTTGCGGTCATCAGCTAGTACATTATGAATGAACAATACTCAGCATACGTTGATTTCTTCACAATTCTTTTTTTGCCTTCAAATCCAGTCAATATTATTTTGATTAATTGTCTAAAATTAAAATGCACACAAAGAAGTGACATCATAGATAACAGAAACAAATTCCCTGCTCAGTTTTCGACATTCACCCGAAAACAAAAGAAAAAGTTACGTTCAGCGATATTTAGTTAGTTAATGCTTAATATAGGAAATAATACTATATTCCAATGCAATGTTATGTTTTATTCAAAATTCAATTAAGTCTCAAAAATTTAATATTTTTTTCAAAATTCAATTAAGTCTTAGAACTTCAATTAGTTCTGAGAACGTCTGTAAAGTATCCAAGAGTAATCAACAACAGAATTTCACGAGGTCAAATTAGTTTTGATCACAGAAAACTTTTACTGAGTTACCGTCATAACAGGAAAATGTTACACAGAACGTAATTTGAAAACAGGTCAGTGAGGCAAAACTATAAACTTTTCACTATAGACTAATTAAAAAGAATTTTGGTATTTTTGCGTACTAATTTTCTTCATTGAACTGCATTCACAGATGCACTGCGTAGATGACTTCATATGCGTAAATTTAGGTTAGCTTTCCCGTGGGAACTTTGTTATCTTCCGGTATAAAAGGTAGCCTATGATTGTCTTTTCCCGTAATAAAAACTCCCAATTTTGACAAAATCGGTTGAATAGAGGGGCCGTAAAAGCGTAGCAGACAGACAGACAAACACATTTTCGCATTTATAATATTAGTATGGATTCCATTCATTTTAAATGCAGTGAATACACCAAAAATTTCTCGGTATCATAATACATCCTTTTCTATTTTCTTTTCTGCGCCCATTAACCTAATAACAAAGATATAAAGCCACATTTACCACATAAGTTAACTCCGTGCGCAGTAAAATGAATTAAAACATTTAAGTACGCATGTTGCATTAAAGTAATTATAAAATTTCCGTACATTTTACACCTAGCAAAGTGTGACGTCAGCACTTGAGTAGTTCCCAGCAATTCACTGACGTATTTAATAAAAGGAGCGTCAATTTCAGAGGTAACTCGCAAAGGTTCAAGACTAACTTTTCAAGTGAACGTTAACTATACGTTATAATGAAGGAACTAGAAGTTTAATTCACTATAATCCGCGACAATAGGTAAATCTATGTGGTACCGCACTTATAGCCCGCGATATTAATCTTCCACACACCACACCATAGAAATCTTTTAAACTACTCTTAACATACGTTTCATTCCGATACTCCGCGTACGCGTACGCATCACACAATGTGTTATCTTCACAATTGTGCATTGTCGAGTTAACATCTCCTGAAGATGCTCCGGTGTCGGAGTGAAACCTACGTTGAGATTAGTTTGGAAGATATCACTGGTGTGGTGAATATCGCGGGCTATAAGTGCCGGATTCACGCTATACCATATATATTTACCTATTGTCGCGGATTATAGACCATACTAATTCTCTAGTATGGTCTATAATTATTAAGCCAGCCCAGAGAATTAGTAAGCTGAAGTGGCAGTGTGTAGGTCATGTCTGTCGCAGAACCGATGGCCGTTGGGGCCGACGCGTTCTGGAGTGGAGACCGCGTACCGGTAAACGCAGTGTGGGACGACCTCCAGCCCGCTGGACCGACGACCTTAAAAAGGTGGCGGGAAATGGATGGATGAGGAAGGCGGAGGACCGTGTGTGGTGGCGTGCTCTCCAAAAGGCCTATGTCCAGCAGTGAACGAGTACAGGCTGATGGATGGATGGATAGACCATACCATTAAACTTCCACCAAAAACCATACCATTAAACTTCTAGTTCCTTCATTATGATGGATTTCCGCAAAGTAACGCCTGCTTCTATTCAAACTTTACGTTAGTCTTTCATATTACGAAAATAATTATGGGATGGGAAATTTAAGGGAAAACGTCTTGTTATCATTTTTGATCGATTTGATATTTAAGGCCAGTGCAAACCAAACCAGTTTTGGTTAGTAACCTGCATCCATACTAATATTATAAATGCGAAAGTGTATATGTCTGTCTGTTACGCTTTCACGACCCAACTGTTCAACTGATTTTGATGAAATTTGGTGTAGGAATAGCTTGTATCCAGGGAAAGGACAAAGGCTATCCCGAAATATTAAACAGTTCCCGCGGAAATCAAAAAACATTAAACCACGTTAACGAAGTCGTGGGCATCAATAGTCGTGAATACTCGAGAGTTCTTGTTATGTATAATGCTCTCAAAGGTGTGTGAAACTGCCAATCCGCGCTTGGCCAGCGTCGTGGACTATGGCCAAACTTCTCATTCTGAGAGGAGACTCTTTCTCAGTAGTAAGCCGGCAGTTGATTGATTATAATATATTGATTTTTTTTATTCCACTACAAGTTAGACCTTGACTGCAATTTCAACTGATGGTAAGTGACGATGCAGTCTAAGATGGTAGCGGGCTAACCTGTTAGGAGTATGGCAGTTATATTAAACCCATACCCCTGGTAGGTTACCGGGCATCGTACCGGAACGCTAAATTGCTTGGCGGTACGTCCTTGCCGGTAGAGTGGTAACTAGCCACGGCCGAAGCTTCCCACCAGACCGGACCAGAGAAAATTCAGAAATTTTAAGTTCTCAAATCGACCCAGCAGGTATCAAACCCGGGACCTCCCACGTTAATACAACAGCGCTCAACACTGCGCCATTAATATGAGTATATAGTTTTTACAAGGAGCTAGATAGTAATATTAGTGAGTATAGGACTCACTAATATTACAATCTAGCCTTAAAACGAGGCTAATGAGTAATTTTACTTTAACTTAAACTTATAAATTATCTTATATACTAAGTTGTCCATCGACGCATCTTAGCTTTTCTTTAATCAATTTAAAGACACTATGTTCTTGTGTCCTTTAGGGCAACACTTACACTACACTTTCACTATTCACTTATCACTAATAGGCCTATTACACTGCACTTTCCACTGGGCCCTGTGTTAAGGGTGGGCGTGCCCGCTAGTTAGAGCGTCGCTTATTGCACAACAATAAGGATCAAATTAGGGACCCTAACTGATTACATAACTGACCTACACTGATTCAAAGGTAAGGCTCCCTGTGAAAAGTGCAGTGTAATAGCAATAATCACTATTGAGAACTAGCTCAAAGGGGTTGGTTCCTTTAAGTTTCAAATGTCGTCACACGATGATAAATATTGACGCCATATAGGTTGTTACTAGGTTGATAGCTATTCAAAACGCAAAAGCAGATATCTGTTCATAAATCGCAATATTCGGGCAATCATTCCGGTAGCGGCGGCGTCACCGCGTCATTTCCGAGCCACTAGATGTTGATGAGTTTTAGGTTTCGATGTGCACTCGGGAACATGGCCAGTTTCTAGGTGCATTCGATGACAAATTGACTGATTTAAAAAAAAAATTAAGTACTTAGGTACTAATATTATAAATGCGAAAGTTTGGATATTTGTTACTCAATCACGCCAAAACGGCTGAACTGATCTGGATGATATTTGGCACAGAAATATATTATATTAGGCTGCTTTTTTTCCCGGAAAATCAAAGATTTCCAGCGGGAACCGAAAAACTTCAATCCACGCAAAAGAAGTTGAAATTTTATTTTATAAAAAAGTTAATTATTTTGGAGTTTGGTGTCATGTGTCGTCATTATCAATCATGTTTTTTGTTAACACTACATTTTGCTATGTTAGGTACTAGCGGAAAGCAGGTTGCTATTATTCCATCCAAATCATAATGAGATGAACTTATAACTTACTGCTAATAACTCACAACTTCGTCATTCCAATGCCGTTCTCGCGGTACTCTTAACTTATACTCAAAGTATATTTATTAAAAATAGGTACCTACATCTTCTGAAAGTCACGTTTACAAAGTATAAGACGTGATGGTGATAATTAACGGTATCTTAAAACTAAAGCTACGAGGGTTCCAAACGCGCCCTGGTCTGAGAAGAGCCCACAACAAATTCAGCCGGGCGTTTTTTTTTTATTATCACCATCTCACAAATATCGTAAATTACCGCATACACGATACTAGATTGCACTACTCGTAGCATGCGAAGGAATTATGTAACAGCGCCCAAATCACGCTTGCGAAGTGTTCATCACTGAGCAGCTATGCCTACTGTTACTATATAAAAGAACCAACCGCCATTACTCTTATCACAATGTACATGGAACATGATAATTTGGCCAATTTAAATTTCGACAAAGAAGTAACGAGACAAAGTTAAAATTCACGCCGCAACGCCTGCCATAATCAAAACCAAAAACATCGCGACCCATTTTCCCTATCTCGCTACCCCTACGCATTATGTATGATAAATAATTTCACGCCACATAGCTCTTACACGTCTCATATAAGTTCAATCTAGGACCATCAAGGAGATTTGTATTCATGGAGCAATGTACCCACCTTTTATAACTTGCGACTACGTCCTACCCTCTAATTCTGTATGCTCCGACGTTTCATCGCATTTATTTTTCTTCGCGGTCTAATTTTCCCTGTTGTCTCAGCCGTCCTGTAACCAAATTTCGCGGAATGAGGTCCGTGGCCGAGATGAAATTGGTATTCGCAATGAATTGGACGAGCTTCAAGTCCTTTGGGTCTAAGAACCGGTGAATGGTTTGATCTAAGTGTTTGTCGTCAAAACTTTTAGTATGACTAGAACCAATCAAATAGTCGCATCTGAAGTTGGCCGTAAGTCATGTCGCAATAGTAGTATAGTAGTACTGTAAGACTAAATCAGAGTGAACTACAAAAGCTACGATGGCTTAAATGGAGCCCCAGCCTGAGAATAAACCCACGACAATCTCAGCTGGATCATTTTTACACTCACTCCTATCTCATCACAATATAAATCATAAATTATGTTGTGAAAAAAAATATCACTAACTAACTAACCAATTATATCTATAGTCTAGACTACTCATACAGGCACTCTACAGGTGTAGTAATTATAATGCTATCATGTCCCTGATACTTGTAGAGGATCCTTCTCATTTGGAGAGGAAATTCGCCACGTTAAGGGGCAACTACTGTGTTTTTTTTTTTAATTCAGTAGACTTGTGCTTGGCAGCAATCAGACTTGATGGAAGTAGTGATGCAGCCAATTATGATGTTTTCCTATTAAAAAGTATGTCATGTATTATGGATTCGTATCGCGTCGCGTTGCGTCGTTTGCTCACATAGGATGACAAGTTTTCGTTTATAAGCCCTTGACTGCAATCTCACCTGATGGTAAGTGATGATACAGTCTAAGATGGAAGCGGGCTAACCTGTTAGGGGTATGACAGTTATATTAAACCCATACCCCTAGTTTACTTAGGTTACATAGGCAGGTCAGGTTTTACAGTATCTTTTAGTCTGGCTGCGGTCTACTCTGCCCTACTCTTTGTGCAATTTGTTCACCAGCTCTCATTCTATTACAGCGAGCGAGTTACTAAATGGCATCTTGATTTTTAATTCGGTTTTCTTTGTACGTACGCTGAATATTAACCTGAAGACACTGTCTGAATAATTAGTCTTCGGATTAGGATCTTGTTTCAGGCGTAGACATTTAGTTTTTGCCTTTTCATTGTTATGAGTGTACCTGTTCTCTTTTTTACATTGTTTTAAATTCTCTTTTCTTTTCACGCTTCTTTCTTATCTTTTTAAATATTACTAACTAAATCTTTTTACCTAAAAGTTAAAATAATAAAGTAAAAGTATCAAGATAATATCAATATTGTGATTGTTATTTTTTTAACTACTAATATTCGTAATTTATCTTATAGGTAGTATAATGTAAATTAGAAAATTATACATCGATGATCATTTTATTTTAATTTAATATAGAGATGATGTTAAACCTTAGACCTTGACTTGGACTTTAAAGCATAAAATTTCGATATTTTAGGTCGTAATTAGACGAAAAAAATATATATGACATGAAAAAGTTTGCTTTTGTATTTAGGAGATTTTGTATTTATCAGCATCATAATTATTTACACGTTCGTGACAACATTTTTAAGTTTTTCTGGACTTGTACAAAACACCGTTGTATATCACTCGAGTGCCATCTAGCGGCACTATGTGGACGTAAAAACCACACTGTGATCGCGCGGTATTTTTGAATGTATTAAAATTTATAAATTTCGAAAATGAGTATTATTACTATAACTATCACAAAAGCAAAACTTATACCAAAAAAAAGTATTTTCTTTTCGTTTTTGTGCATAAATAACCGAAAACTTAGGACAACAACGAATTTTTTTTGTAGAGTCCTGTTTTATTTAGCGGCAGTTGTTTCGCAAGATGTCTTCGAGCCCTATGTCTCATTTCTGGGCGATGCCTAGCGCTCGCCTAGCCCCCGTTGACGCTGTAGCGGCCAGCGAAGCCTCCACAGCATCAATCCGAAAAAAGAAGTTGTCGCGGTTCAACTGCATGTGTGCAAAATATCCAAGTTGCCCAATCGCGTTTACCAGGTCCATTAGAGCTAATGCTGCGATCTGTTTCAGCTGCCGCTCCGACCTTTCCCGAGTAAGTTTCACTTTATTCCATAATGTGAGTTATGTTGCTGCATTGTGCTCGATAATGGAACACGAGTACACTGGAACTGAAGAAACCGCCGGTAAGTGTTACAGTGCGGTTTCTCTATATTGTTCACTAACTCCTTTATTCATAAGTATTCGCACGCGCACGCACATTATTTTTACTCGCAGATTTTGCTGTTGGCTCTTCTCAGACTAGAGCGCGTAGCTTTAGTTTTAAGATACCGAAATTAATCATAATCATCACATCCTATTTTATTGACGTTAAAAACATGAATAGCGAATTTAAAATAGCTTCTGTGACTTTTTCCTAGATATAAACTTAACAGTTGCCGTTTGGTATCTTCCTGGCACCTGGGGTCTGCCAACGCTGCGCTGTCCAGTGGGGAGTCGATTTGGATTAACAGTAATTGGCCAGCCACATGTGGGCAGATCGTCCCCATTCTTACCAGAGGAGAACCCTACACCCATTATATACTGAATCAGCCTTCAATGGCGATTGTTTATCTTAGGAAAAGTAGGGCTGACTCTTGTAATAACAGTAATTAACTAATAATATACCTAGCATTGTCTAAATATAATATAATCTTTTGCTGAATCCCGTAATTAAAGTATTCATCCAAACTTTGTATTTTTATTTACCTCTGCAGAATGAGAATTGGAGGTACGAAAGCCACTTTTAACTTTCAGCACTGCACAAATTCTCACTATTCTTAAAAATAAACTATAAAGAGAACACAAATCATATTGCCGCCGTAAATTAAGTTGCTTATTATTAACTCATAATATGAAAGTCATAAAAAGTATTCATCCAAACTTTGTATTTTTATTTACCTCTGCAGAATGAGAATTGGAGGTACGAAAGCCACTTTTAACTTTCAGCACTGCACAAATTCTCACTATTCTTAAAAATAAACTATAAAGAGAACACAAATCATATTGCCGCCGTAAATTAAGTTGCTTATTATTAACTCATAATATGAAAGTCATAAAAAGGAATTTATATTCAAACAACAAAGCAATATTCAACAGATACAGATACAGCCTTCCGAGGCGTTAAACTATAGATAAAAATAGGAGTTCATAAAATGGCGCTAGAGCTTTTATGAAACCATGCTGACGCTTGGGAGTATTGATGTAAAGAACTAAAGAGTCACAGTTGCAAAGAAAAGCTCGAAAAATTACTTCCTTGTACAGTAAATCCGACAATCGCGACTATTAGAAGCTCTTTTGTATTTTGGACGACCTTACAGGCGTAACGGTGCATTATGTGATCTTAAAAGTGGCAGGTCTCGCGTTCGGTTCCTGGTGGGGGCAACTCTTGGATTTATGATTTCTAAGTTGCCTTTCTGACTCGGTCGGGGCAACAGTTACCACACTATCAGCAAATTCCTCAAGCTATTTAACGTTTTGGTACGATGCCACGTCTAAACCGAAAGGTGCCACTGTAACATGTCGCCAAGCCGTGACTTGTAGGAGATAAACTAGGAAGTCCAGCAGTAGGCACTAAAGCTCGCTATAAATAGGCAATTTAAAACAATTATTGATGCTAGCAAACACAAGGCTTAATACTGTAAATCACAGTCCATCCCCACACCATCCCTAATAAGGAGCCTACGCCTCGAGGCTCATATTCTCGTTCCGGCCTAGGCCAAACGAAGAAGACCCTACTGCAGTCCACTTCTCTAGATGACTTTAACGACCGAACTTCTCAGATTTTGTGTATCAACGCCTAGGCGCCTAATATTTGCATGAAAAATACTCCCCGTCGGCGGCGAATTGCGAGGGTAAATAATGAACGAGGGCCCCCAGTTCTGCGTTATTATTGTCATCGATCATAATCGGTGATCTTTATGTGCGTTTCGCCCTAGAACCTTGAACCTCGCTTCTGATTCCAGATGACATAGATTTGCGATTTTGTCCCACATACCTATCAACATAATCTTAACCAATTGCCGGCCCACAGCTACAACTGAACATGGATACCCTCACAGAATAAGTAAGGCTTAGTTCACCTCGATAGGGACATGGAGACAACCTGGGGAGGCCAACACCAAATAACACTCAAAATAACTAAACTTTAGATTATTTATGTAATATAGGTAAGCATTAAAAATATTGTAACACTGTAACATTTTTCATTTTTTTTTTCACCTCTCTGACCTTTGAGTTGTAGGGACACATGCATAGTGCAACATGTCTCCTGACGCCTAGTCAGCAGTCGGACATCGCCGTAGGTTGCTGCAGCTTGTAATTAATAACTAAGTTTTATTCAGTGTCTCTCTGAGACTTGTACTATATACACGAGGAAATAATGTCAGCTTTGCGTTTACAGTTGAAATTAATTGTTACAAAAGTTAAAAGATTGTTAATTTATTTATTGATGAAGGTTCGATTGTACTGATATTTGACTCTTTCGATGTATTTCACTCGTCAGTTCGTTCCCGACGCCATATTGGAATAACTTGTATAAATACGAATGTTTTACCATCGGTAGGCAGTCTCCACCGAGACTCAAACGATTATTGAATACCTTCGGTGTTTAGATCGTTACCTTGTTTACGAGCTGCGGTAGTAACTGCAGCCTGGTCAAATGATTTGATACTATAGTATTGTTTAACTGAGTTTTATAAATTAACTAATTACATTAAATCTCTCGTGGTTAGAGTACAAATATATTAAAAGTGTTTTATTATAATACCTACTTCTGGATTGTTCTCCAACAGTTCAGAAGTGGGATATGATTCACGTTGCCTTGATTTTCCTTTGCCTTCTGCACATCCGTTTTGTTATTTTTTTTAAATAATATTAATAGTGGGTAATTTAAAAATATTATTTTTACCGCTGGCTGTAATACAGGAATACGGATTAATTGCTAAGTAATCAGACCCATCAATAATTAGAAAGACCGAACGGAAATGTTCATGGTTTCTTATTTTGTTTCATGTGACGTACGCTGCGCCAAGGCGGGCTCTGCACAGCCCGTTCTCTCGCTCCGAGCAGCGCCTCGAGGGGCGCTTCGCCTGCGGACCTCGCGGGCGCTTCGCCTGCGGACCTCGCGGGCGCTTCGCCTGCGGACCTCGCGGGCGCTTCGCCTGCGGACCTCGCGGGCGCTTCGCCTGCGGACCTCGCCTGCGGACCTCGCGGGCGCTTCGCCGGCGGACCTCGCGGGCGCTTCGCCTGCGGACCTCGCGGGCGCTTCGCCTGCGGACCTCGCGGGCGCTTCGCCTGCGGACCTCGCGGGCGCTTCGCCGGCGGACCTCGCGGGCGCTTCGCCGGCGGACCTCGCGGGCGCTTCGCCGGCGGACCTCGCGGGCGCTTCGGGGGCGGACCTCGCGGGCGCTTCGGGGGCCCTTCGATCTGCGCGTCTTGCGGGCGCTCCGGGCAGCGCTCAGAGGGCGCTCCGGGCATCACCAGCACGGCCAGCCGCGTGACGACAGGTGTTGCCAGAGCAGCCACCGGTTACGTATGCCCCTGTGCCGTGCTACCGACGAGGTCGACATCCGGAATTCCAGAGGTGACATCCTTACACTCAATAATGAGGGTAGAGCTGATGGTCTTGATTTACTTAGTCTACAGTTACTTATTTTTAGTCCAAGCATTAAAGTCCATTACTCCTGACTCGCACAAAATAACGACTATGCGGTTGCATAAAGTAAACGAGTAGGCATGATGACAATAATCAAGAATCAATGAAATTATCTGATTAAATAGGATTCGTCGATTATAAAAATAAAAGTATTTATTTTTCTATTTTGAACGAGATTGTTATTTATTTTGATAACATGAAACTACAAAATACGGCAATTCGCCATAATACATTGAGCACCAGTCAGAGTCCTAAATCCGTAAAATCTGCTTTTTATGTATTATTAAGAACTTCATGATAGTTATTAGAGGTTATGTTGATGAAATGTTGTTTTTATAAAACTATACCTTAAAATTTAATATGAAAGGTGATTGCCTATTGATTAAGAAGTCTGCCTCCTATTTAGAGCGTTTGGGGAAACGCCTATTACCTATTATACGTATTGTATTACGGGTACCTAATTGATTTTTAAGAGATAAAACCTAACCTCAAAAGGATCGAATTTATTATTAAATTAGGACCTCAAACAATATTATTAAACACACACCATTTTACAATAACACTAATTTATTTATACCAATCCAGGATCTCCCATATGACAATTCTGCATCGAAGGTTCGACATAATGTAACCATGGTACGCAGCACCAGCTTATGAATCTATTTGATCTAGTACAAATGCCACTATTATGATGTCCAATCACAATGTTGGTCTAATTTTATTCCCAAAAAAAATTACTGATAAATTATTACATTATCAGATTGTATAGTCTGATATAATACCTACAGTAATACTCCTTCTCCTGGAGACTGCAAGTTAACCACGTTAGCCGACGTCTCTTTGCTGGCTATCGGCTCCCTGAAACGCTGGAAGGATCTCCTTCCAGTCAAAACTAAGATATCCTTAGCTGAAACACTCCTTTTACCTATACTGGACTATGCCGATAGCAGTTACACGGATCTCACTGAGGAGTTATTAAACAAGCTTGAGCGCTTACAAAACATGTGTATTCGACTCATCTATGGATTGAGAAAATTTGATCACGTTAGTGCGTATCGTGCTCGTCTCGATTGGCTTCCAAATAGGTTGCTTCGAAATTTTTATGTTCTTTCTTTACTATTCTCGATCCTATATGCTCCTCATACTCCCAGCTATCATAAAGAACGTTTCAAGTTTCTCGATGCCGTTCGCCATATGCAGCTGCGTTCTACCATGGATAATAAACTCAAAACTCCTAGCCATCGTACAAAATTTTACAGAAAATCGTACACGGTGTATGCTGTGCACTTATGGGAATCTCTTTACAAAAATA
Source organism: Erebia palarica (assembly GCA_964035005.1). Lineage (NCBI taxonomy): Eukaryota > Metazoa > Arthropoda > Insecta > Lepidoptera > Nymphalidae > Erebia > Erebia palarica. The sequence continues at coordinate 21,285,494 of OZ035989.1, forward strand.
TTAGAAACTCCAAATCTTTGCCTATTTTTTAAAAATTGTCTCAAAGAATATTTCCTTAACCAAGTCGTGCCATAATACATAAATTATACTTCTACCGTAATTCGTTACGATGCGTTTTTAATTTTATTTATATATGTGTAATTTGTGTATGTTTATGTGTAATATTATTATTGTTGTCTATATTTTATTTACATGTAATGTATATATGCAATACGTCTATTATATTTTTTATATTATGTTCTTACTTATTATAACTTGTATTGTATTCTGCCACACTACCCTACGTATCTTATTCGAACGTCTCACCAAAGGTTGCCTGGTAGAGATTGCTCAGTAAGCAATAAGGCCGCCTTTGCATAACTAGTTTACAGCTAACTTTACCTTGTATTTTCATGTGTGCAATCTATCTACAGTAATACCTTGATCTTTGTCAATGGATTCTGTAACTAGCTTGGTCAATTGAATTCTATTCATTTATTTGCTTTATATAATGTTATATAATAATACGGTGTAATACAATCTGACATCGAATGGCATGCAATATTATTAACTCACTTCAAATGCATTCTTATTATATATTCCGTATTTTAAGTCTATGCCTGATTAACTAGCTTTAATAATCAATTATAAAGAAATCTAGTTTATACAATATTACAATATATTAAACTATTATTAAATTATTATTATACAATATTACATTATATTAAACTATTATTAAATTATTATTTTAACACAATAAATATTAGCTGTTTATACAAGCACAAGAATACATATTACCATTCAGTAAAATTAAAAATAAATTCATTAACAAGGAAATTGTTTAAATTAAGACAGGGTAATATCTTTGACAGTCTTTTGAAGTTTATATTGAAATCGCCCTACAAGATGCATTTACTTTATACATAACTAGCTTTATGCTAGGTACAAGTAACCTATTTCTAAGCCTTTGTAGAGCCTGGCCATGAGTTTCACAATATTCGAAGTAGTTTTTTTTGACAAAGATGCAAATTTCTTTAATGTAAATGCAGGATAAATAAATATCTTAAGTGCCTTAAACATGGGGTCCAGGAAATGTTCCCTACATATAACACGTATGTTCTTTTTTGGAAGCTATTGAGTACAGACGACACATATCCATCATATGTTTTCTAATCAATTGCATAGGTTATTAATGTGGTATTTCCAATTGCAGTGGAAGTCTATTTAATAGTGTTGACTTCCTTAATTATAACATTATTGTATTGAATTTTTATAGGTGTTTTTCTTGTGAAGTTTTAAACGCAATAATCTTTGTTTTCTCAGTATTAACTGGTCATTGGTTATTAACTGAAATATAGCAATAGTAGCTGACCTATTTCTCCTAAACCGTGCTGTGTTTCTGTTAAAATATTCAAACGTTCAGCTTGATTATACACAAGACATGGTTACATTTTTCACGACACTATCAGGACAGACTGAGTGAGGAGGAATCGGACTGTTATAATATATTAACCTAATTTATCTTAACATGACAAAGGTGTCATGTGAAGACTGTGTTTTTTTAATTATGTTTCAGGACAAAGGTGTCGGAAAAGCGTTATTAATTTTATTTATTTCTGTTGGGCAAAGGTGTCCTGAATTATTGCTTAGATGACAAAGGTGTCACAAAAGCGTTATTGGTTTTATTTATTTTTGTTGGGCAAAGGTGTCCTTGCTTGGACGACAAAAGTGTCACCAAAGCACAGAAGTGAGAATTACAAAAGCGCTTACGAAAGTCAGATCAATATTGTACAAAACAATATTAATATAAAGGTCATTGACGAAGTTCGCCTAAGAATCAACACGTGTTTGAAATATACAGTAATTCTTAGCTTATTTTATAACCTTTATTTCAAATATTATAATTCAACGGACACTTCAAATTAATTACAAAATAAATAAATGGGTATTAAATTGATACTATACGTTTCCGTTTCTCGATTATTAACCACAGATCAATAACTTACAGGTTAAAATAATATGCAATACCACCGCTTGAGCGCTAGATCCGTATCGTAAGAAACATTACAGCTCTATTACAATTGGATAAAGATGGTATTTATTTGTCCAAGCAGATTGATTGTGAAAATTGAAATAACCTCAAGATAAGTCATTTTTTAGCAAGCGTCCGTTGTTTTAATCTGCTCTCAAGTATAAAAAGGTATTTATTTGAACCCAGTAATCAATATTAAAGACTGTTGGTTCTTAGGCAAACTTCGTATGGGGACGGAACAATGTCCTTTACATTGATGTCATTAAAATTAAAAAAAAAAAAGTTATCCAGGTACCTAGTCATACAACATTTAATGTTATTTACAAATTACAGTGTCGTAACTTCATAATAAAAATGTCATAATTTCATAATAAAGGTACTCAAGTACAGTGTTATATATTTCCATGCGTTTCAAAAGAGTAGATTTATTTGTGTGTTGGACAAAAGTGTCCTGAATTATTGGTTTTGTTTATTTCTGTTGGACAAAAGTGTCTCAAAAGTACAGAAGTAAATAAAACTAATAGTTTTATTTATTCCTGTGGACAAAGGTGTTCCTTCTTATTGTGTGCAAGACAAAGGCGTCAGCAAAATATTGCTATTTAAAGCTAATTATTAATATAAGCTTATTATTATTATCGTTACATTTATGGGACAAAGGTGTCCTATGTTGTTGTAATTGTCATCACATAATTTTTGTTTATGAAAAATAACTTAAATCGTTACATGGATGTGAGGACACATTTAATAACGGATGGCCGAATCTGTTAGCGGATATCTGATAATTATTACGTGCCTAACACAAATTACTTTATTAACGAATTGTCATATTTATTATTTGATTGAACAACGATGTTGACGACCGCCATTTTGTATTTTTCCGAGCAACGGTACCTTCGTTGTTCAACGGTTGCGGCGTTAACACTAGCTGTGTCAAAATAATTTTCGATGTTAGACGCCACCGAGTTTCTTGCTGGTTCTTCTCGCTAGGACGTGGCATTCCGAACCAGTGGTAGATTCGCAGTTGTGAAAGTATTCATATTATATGTGATGATAAGTTTTTGAGATTAGTGGCTGTAACCTTAGATGTTTTAAATATGTTTGTGCTAAAAGTTCATAAAGTGTGTCAGATTTTGAAAAGTACAACGAATGAGGTTAGTTGTATCAATTTACAATTTCTTGAGAATAGTTTATGTATGTTTGATAAGACTGGAAGTTCAGCAGTTTGATTAGTGTGTTACAAGTAATTATTATTAGTAATTATGGGCAAGAACGCCCCAGGCAAAAACGTCTGATCATGATTTATATGATTTGGGGCATAAACGCCCGTGATATGACATAAACACGAGGACGTGTTGTTCTCAGGACGGCCGAACTGTCAGCTTTGCGTTTACAGTTGAAATTAATTGTTACAAAAGTTAAAAGATTGTTAATTTATTTATTGATGAAGGTTCGATTGTACTGATATTTGACTCTTTCGATGTATTTCACTCGTCAGTTCGTTCCCGACGCCATATTGGAATAACTTGTATAAATACGAATGTTTTACCATCGGTAGGCAGTCTCCACCGAGACTCAAACGATTATTGAATACCTTCGGTGTTTAGATCGTTACCTTGTTTACGAGCTGCGGTAGTAACTGCAGCCTGGTCAAATGATTTGATACTATAGTATTGTTTAACTGAGTTTTATAAATTAACTAATTACATTAAATCTCTCGTGGTTAGAGTACAAATATATTAAAAGTGTTTTATTATAATACCTACTTCTGGATTGTTCTCCAACAATAAATATCAGTGAACTATCTGGGATATATTAATTACACCACCCTTAAATAGGAGATAACATAGTACCTTCTGGTACCCATATCCCCATCTCCTAAAGTGGTGACCCCTACGTGATTTGACTCCAATTATGGAGAACTCTCAGGATTACAGGTTTCCTCAGAAAATTTTCGTCTATCGTTTAAGGAAGTGATAGCTTAAATGCTTCAAAAACACCTAACTATACGAATAGTAAAAGACCAGAATTAGATTCGACCCATGGGACTACCGATGAAGCTAAGACGCAAAACGCTTAAAAATCGACTTTTCATTTGGCACAGATGTAATTATATAAAACTGCCGTTGTCGACGTACAAAGGTGGAAGAGATCTTTTTTACCGATAACGCTGCCTTTGTGGAAGACAATTTAAGGTTATCGTATTTTCATTCGTTTTTGTAAAAAAGAAACGGAATAGAAAATCTTTGTAATGTGAAAACTTTTATAAATAAAAGCACCCAACTTAAGGTAAACGAGGATATAAAAATATCCTAGAATCCTCTACAGTTACTATAGTTTTGTTAAGACACTTACGCCGAGTTGCACGAAACAAAGTTGCAATTAAACTACTTTAATCACAAGAATCGTATGTCGTGATTAAATTAATCAATCACTACTATTTTTTTCGTTATAACTCATCATTAGATTAGCTAAGTAAAACCTTGGCGCAAATTACACGAAAGTCATTATCCCGGGAAATCGTAGAATTTCCACAGGGTTTTCAAAAAACCTAAATCCTCCTTATTTAAATTTCACTCACGATAAAATAATTCTTAGTTAAGACGTAAATAAAAACACCCGAAATACGGTTCGGCTTTTTAAATAGCTGCCATTCAAATGGTAATTTGATTGTATCCAGTTTGCTTCAAAACATTGAAATATTCTTTTCATGGTTAGAGGCGCCTCGGGGGAATTATTAATGGGCACAAAACTTCGGAAAAGTTGGTTATTCAAGTTATGAGAGGGCCGCGACGTTAGAGGAATGTACCTAGATATAGATATTTTATTTATAGGAGTATCGTAAATATTTATATATACTAATATAATAAATGCAAAAGTTTGGATGGATGTTTGTGACTCAATCATCACACCCGAACAGCTGAACGGATCAAGATGAAATGTGACACAGAGATATATTATAGTCTTGAATAACACATGGACTCATAGCGTGATGGCTCAATCCACGCGGACGTAGACGCGGACATCAACTGTTAAATGTATTAATATTATGTCATAGCGTCCTAAACTATTTTTTTTATTCAATAAAGGCTTATGCTTGACCACAATCACACCTGATCGGAAGTGACGATGCGGCCTAAGATGGGACGCGCTTGTCTAGAAGATGCGTTTATTCACTCTTAATTTAAAGATACCCGGATTGGTGGGATAAAAGGAATTACTTCAAAAGTACTTAAGTTTATTTGAATAAAAAGCATTTGAATTTTGAATTTTTGAATTAAGTTTTTTTTGGTTCGAATGTGTGTAAATCTATGGGGTTATTTTTGTAGTTGATGGTGTGTATGTGTATAATTCTGTTCTATGGGGGACTTTTATTCTTTGTGATAAGACAAAGAAAGAGAGACGTAAAGATAAACTCGTAGCAAAAGATAGAAGTTCATACACCTCAAAACACTGTAAGATAAGTTAAATATAGCAAGTTAGTGCTGGGCAAGGATGATTGATAATAATTCGTAGAACTTTCGTAGCTACGGTCTATGGATTGTACCAAGGTACGATAAGATTTACTCGTATATTGTAGAGATATATATTATTATAATGTATTCTTTTTCCATATACTTTAAATTTTGGTCAAGGGACCAATTACTAGGAAAAATACTGTACCAAAACTATTATTTTCATATTAATTTAAGTTTTTTTAAGCCAATTTTAAAATAACTGTTCAACATCAAATTATTCACTAGCCAGGTCAATGTCCTGAAAGCACGCTCGGATAAGCTTAGTGGTGGAATTAACAATAAATCTCACTCAAGGAAGATTTACATCTGATTTTCCGATATTCAGGATTTAATAAATTCTGCAGGTAGCAGCATTTTACGAGAATTTTAAATGGTTATATTTTTATTCCACTACAATTACCTAAGCCCCAAACTGCAATCTCGCCTGATGGCAAATGATGATGCAGTTTAAGTTGGTAGCGGGCTAACATATTAGGGGTACGGTATTTATATTATCCTATTCCCTTAATCTACACGGGATCCCATTTCTACAAGGGATCCAGTGGCTTCCTACGACTAGCATGATAACGCACGTCGAGCTATTGCATAACACCGATATAGTATCGAACAAAACGACCGCGTATTACTTATATTAGCTGTCCAAATTCCTATCTTCCTCTCCTTACTGAACAGAACGCGTAACTGGGTGTAATATATCAAATAATGTACATACTCGTGCGGTGTAATCAAGTTAGCCACTACGAACCCGAGTACAAAGTGAAAGCAAATACGCAACTTTCTTGGCGACGTTTCAAAGAGAACTAATTTGCAAACACAGACAACTTCACAACTGTATTGGTATGTTACTTGTTGCTTGAATCTATTTCTTGAATCGAGTAATGTTCGAGATTGTTTGGTGATACTAACTACAGTAATATGTTTATTTGGTAACTTTGTTTGGTACAATGTACACTGGAATGTTGTTGTTAACGCAGGCAGGTACTCGTACAATATTAAAATCTATATCTATTAATATTAAAAATGCAGCAGTCAGTCAGTCTGTTTTTCTGATTTTCCAAGGTATGGGTCACGTCCCAAAGAAGGGCATGGGCTTTTATCCCGGAAAATCGGGGAGTTCACGAAAGCTTTTTAAAAAAATTATGTCCACAGGGACGAAATCGCGGGCATCATCTAATTATTTATAACAAAAACAATAAATTGTCCTCGGATATTAACCGTGTTAAGATTAATTAAATGTCTTCCCATATCACTTTAAACAAGTTAATCACTTAAAACTCAACTTTTTTTAACCACTACAAGATAGCCCTTGACTGCGATCTCACTTGATGGTAAGTGATGATGCAGTCTAAGTAGTGGGCTAACCTGTTAGGGGTATGGCAGTTATATTAAACCCATACCCCCAATCGGTTTCTATGCGGCAACGTACCAGAACGCTTAATCGGTTGGCGGTACGTCTTTACTGTTACGGATACGGGTCTTCATAATATTATTATTGCTCAATTGTAGCTCTTCCTTATACATACATACAGTTCAGAGCTTCATACTGATATTTCCTACTCTAAATTCAGTGAATACATTATGCCATTTAAAATTTTAGATTCATATTAAAGTAATACACTCACTACTCAGTATGTTGAAGTAAAAGCCGAAGTCTTATATATTTTATCCGCGTCTACCCACCGGAAAAGGAAACTATACGTACCGACTGAAACCTCAGGCGCGCTGCCGCTGTATTTGAAGCCTACTTCCGGTGCACTTTAAAATTCAAATTTCAATTCATACCATACTTCCATGTGCAATTCTGATGTGGAGCTTTGTAAAATGTCATTTAAAATTTATTTTCATTCGTCCGTTGCAGTATTAATGTTGGATGACCACTTTTATCCTTAAATCAAAACCACCACCATCACCACTACAGCCCACACAGGCACACACAGGACACAGGCCTGTACTATTATAGGAGAGATGGAATTAGAGCTTAGACCCACCACGCTGCTCCAATGCGGGTTGGCGGGCTTTAACGACTATTATCATGCTAGGCTTCACGTGCTCTCCGGGGCACGGGGGTGAAAAACCGGCTACTTCCTAACTGCGGTCAAATTCAATTAAAACAAGAGAAATAAAAACCTTACTGTTAAACAAAATCTTAAGGTACCATATCGTCAATTTAATTAAAATAAAAACAGCAAGATTGTCACAATATCTAGTACTCAGGTAAATCAAAAATGGTTCTAAGCTATAAAGAAAAACAAAAAAAAACACACAGCGGAAGTGAAACTTTAGAAAAGTAGCCTACGAAATAATGAGATAAATGCAACTTGTATCCTCATTGTCTCGCAGACTAAATCGGATATGTTTGTCTCTTTTTAGTGTCGCTTTATCGTTTAGTTTTTCGTTTTTCGCATATCGTATTTCGTATTTTGTAACACATAAAAAAAATTAAAAAATCAGACTTTCTATTGCTATATTTAAACAAACAAACAGATTACAAAAATACGCGTTCTTCAGGTGGCGCTACTTATACCGTGTTGACAACATCAGTTTCTGGAGCAAGCAACGGTGCTCACCGCTCCAATCGGTGGCGGCTTTTGGGCGAAGACAAAGGGGAGCTCAGTCTGTTTGTTCGCAAGGGGACATTGGAGCATGCATGCAAATACACAAATAAATAGTTGTAGCGGGCGGAGGATTACACCCCGGCAGGGGAGACCAGACGGCCGGGGGTCAGGGCGACAGGTTGAGAAACCGACGGACTATCCTAGCCGAGTCTAGCAACACCGCTTTCTGCATCCTGGCTGCGAGCGAACTGCCACGGAACCCCAGTCGCCTCAGATGGTGAGCGAGGCTGACTGGGATTAACCCATTCGCAGATATGACGATTGGGATGGTTTCGGTGGACCCCACATGCCACATGGCGGAAACCTCGTGAGCCAGATCAAGATACTTACGTTTCTTCTCCGTCTCAGCTCTCACAAGGTTTTCGTCATATGGGATGGTGATGTCCACCAAAAACACCCGTGACTGTGCCCGGTCCAACAGCACGATGTCAGGCTTATTCGCTAGAATAGTCCTGTCCGTGATGATGGACCGGTCCCAATAGAGCCGGACTCCGTCACGCTCGAGTACAGGCACCGGTGTGTACTTGTAATACGGCAGCCTCTCATCCAGGAGACCGTACTTCAGAGCAAGCTCCTGGTGAAGGATATCCGGGGGATATACAATCTCATCACAGACGACTTATTATATTATTATTATTATTATTACTATATGGTGATGAGAAATTCTAGAAATCCATATAACTAAATTGAGGATCTTAGATCTTTGCACTAAGTCTAGAAAGTTACTAACCCACAAGAATTAAAACCCCTCGTTCAAACCCCCTAAAACTTTCAACTTGAACTACAAAGCCTTTACAATTGCCTAGTTAAAAGCTTTGTTAATTGGTTTAGTTAATTGGCAGATCCAAACACAAATATTATAATTATGAAACGTTCATACCAGGCGTATCAAAGATATCATCTATCGGAATACGAGATCAGAAATAGTCCCGAGAGTTCTGTCTCTCCGACATAGCTACCTGATGCGACTGAAAACTGAGTGTGATAGTATCATTCATCTAAGTAAATCTAAGATCTTGGGAGAAGGGAAAAGTGCTATGATCAGGTGCGATATCAAAAGCTTGATGAAGATATAGTTAGAAGCCCCATAGGCAGCTAAATTGCCGTGAACACCCAAAACTGACAAAATCTAGTCAAAAACTATAATGCCAGAGGTACAAGAGTGTGGGTGTTCTGTTCTTCAAAATTATCAATTGAAGAATTTTATTCTTGCTTGCCCCATCTTACTGCTGAGCCATACCTATTATAAGTTGTTCTTGAGAGGAAATTATAAATCTCACTTATAAGTCAAATTCTGTAAGATCCCATATAACTATACAAGATCAACACGCTGCTGAAGATACAGAAGACCTAGTAAGACCCAGGCTACATTGCTAAGCATTTGTGGACGATATGATAGGAAACTGGAACCTTTTTAAGTCGTTGTAGAGTTGCCAACGCAATCCTGTCAGTGCATAAATATACTGGACCAGACTATTATACCAATCCAACTGCAGAGGAGGAAGTTGCGGTTGCTGAAAAATTAATATCAGAAAGACAAAACCATGCCTAATACTCAGTCCACCTAGAAATCATTGAGACCCTTTTGATTTTTTTTTGTATACCTTGGACACGCGGAAAGAAATCTTGGAAATGTATTTTTCGACTTCGATCGAAAAGGTTCGGGCTTCGAAAGGTTGGGGTCCCAAGGTGCTGAACTGTTCCCTCACAACGTGGATGGATGACATGTAGCTAGTCGCAGGGACCCGCTAGATTCAGCGCAAGACCAAGGTGCAGAAGTCCTTACAAAAGGCTTATGTCCAGCAGTGGACGTCATCAGTTGACGGCTAAGATAAATAAGATAAGAATTACAATTTTAATCTATAATTTTCTAATTTTTACTGATATTTTACAGATTTTTTTGTATTTATATAATTATTTCATCCAAAATTTTATTTTTTTTTCGATTATTTTGAATATAAAATATGTTATTGTCCAGTTATTTATAAATATTGTGCCTAAAATATTCTTAATTTCCTTATAAAATGCTTTTATTTGTGTCTTGTTGCCATTTTTGTATACTTTTTTTTAATTTCATTCATTTTAATTTTTTAAACGTCTAAATATATTGCAAATAATTATTTAAGCTTAAAACAATTAAAACCTTTCGTAAAACTAAATAAATTTGAGAAATATATCGCATTTAATTTTAAAATCATTCAAAATGGTCATGGTAATTACGGTAATTAATATCATGGTAATGATAATTTCACTTTTTTTTTTAAATAACAGACAGATTTAAAATTTTGCAGGCTATGCATGTGAATTAAAAACACGTATTATCTTACGAAAAAATAACAAGAAAATATAACGTGTTTTTTAAAAGTGGTGAATTTTTTATGAATTAGATAGGAAAGATGATAAATTGCAGAATAACAACATTATTTCTCTATATCTTCTAAACGCTAAGACATGTGCTTAGCCTGTTACAATAAGTTCTTCAAACACAAAAGCCTTACGTATTAATACTATCACGATAGATGCAGTTTATCATTGTTATGATAGTGTTTGCATCGGGTCACGTAAATTAGGAAAAAGTCGTGGGACAGACTTTAGTATCTTGTAATTTTTTCATCTTCGTTATTTTGTTACATGTTACTTCCAATTTTATAGGTTTATTATTGAATAACAATATATATAATTTTGTTTTGTTTTTGATAGTTTTTGAGAAAAAAAATAATGTTCCCAACAACTTAGGCAGTGGGACAGTCATGGTAGTGAGAAATTTGAGGTTTAAGATTTATTTTAAGACTGATCTCACTTCTTTTATCTTCTTTTTCTTGATGGAAGATATAGAGGACATTGTCTAGTATCTACAAAAAAAATACATAGGCCTGAGTTAGTTTTAACATACGTTCTCCAGCTTGGGACACGCTTTTTACCACATTTCGGAGAAGCATCCGGTTATCCATCCGCATCCATTACGGTTGTCCAAATAAGGTTACTAAATGGAATATTTAGTAGTTAACTCGATTTAATGAAATTAACTGAATTTTTTATTCAGTTAAAACTATGCCAAAAAAAGACCACGTAGTAAGAATTAATTTCTAGCTACGGAAGTTTGCACTAATTTGTCAACATTTATTACGTTATCTAACTCACGTTCCGGAGATTTTAGTTCCCGTTGTTCTCCTGTTGCGGGGTTTAGTGCATTTTGCCCGTAAAAAGGTTTTCCGTGTACTGTTATGATTGATGTTGGAGAAAATGTTTGTGGAACGACATATATAAATATGAATCTCGTTGTTCTAAACCTCACCTAACAAATGAAATAAAAATGCAGTATGTCGACTCAACCTAACCGTGAAGAACCAGCAAGAAACTCGGTGGTTGCTCTTTTGAAAACATTAATAAATTAGGATTATATTAATGTGTAGATACTGAAGTAACCACAGTCCTAAGCGTTGGAGCGGGTCAAATCTATCCTATTTTATAATTTACTTAATCTTCAACTGTTCAACTCGTCAACAAGTTTTACTTTTGTCATTCAGTGCTGTACTGAACCAACCGTCGTATTGACAATGGAAGACCCCACTAATTTGTCAACCTTTATTAGGTACGGTATCTTTCTCACGCTAGGGAGATATTAATTTCCATTGTCCTGATGTTGCTAGGATAAATACAGAGTTCAGTTGAAATATTTCACTGTTTTTGAATAAATTGAACCACAGATAGTTGATCTAATATTGCATAAAAGTAGCCGACAACGAAAGACCCCACTAATTTGTCAATCCTCATTACGGTATCTTTCTTACGTTACGGAGATTTCAGTTCCGGACGTTTCTGTATTGCTGGGATAAGTGCATTCCGCCAGTTAAAAGGTTTTCCGTGTAATGTCATGATTGATGTTTGAGAAAATTTAGGCGAAACGATATTATATGAATATTAATTTCGTTATTAGTAACTTTAGAAATCTGTTTTCAAGTTTTCTTATAAAAGCCTCTTTAAGTAATGAATTAAAGTATTACAGTTGAAATTATAGTAAAATTGGAAGTTCAAGAGGGACAATCTTAGTGTAATAATATACATATTATAAGATACGATACAGCTTATTAGATTTTTTTTTGAATAACCATAATTCAATTCAGACACAAATCAAAATTGAGGAGCTCCGTAGCAAAATCACCGAATGAATCGCCAAAAGCTCACCTAATTGAGATGCTAAAGTGGCATGGGGGCACATAGCTCGAAGATTTTTGACGACCTCCGTGGCGCAGTGTTGAACGCTGTTGTCTTAACGTGCGGAGGTCCCAGGTTCGAACCTCGGCAGAGTCGGGTCAATTTGGGCATTTATCATTTCTGAATTTTCCATAGTCTGGCCTGGTGGATGGCTTCGGCCGTGTCTAGTTACCACCCGACCGGCAATGATGTGCCCCTAAGCGATTTAGCGTTCCGGTACAATGCCGTGTAAAAACCGAATAGGACTATATGGGTAACGGGTATGTGGTAATAGGGAAAATGGGTTTAGTATAACTGGCATGGCATCTTAGACTACATTATCACTTACCATGAGATAAGATTGCAGTCAAGGGCTAACTTGTAGTGGATTTTTAAAAAAAGATTCAATTTTTTTTTTGGGATAGTAATACGGGTGTTCACCAGATCCTTCCGCATAATAATATGACCAATGAGATCCAATCTAACTTTTGTTCCACACAGTCTAGTCTACCAGCGCTCGGCTTTGTTTAACTTGTTGAATTTTAATTTAGTTGAAACCACAGGTGGGTACGCTTTTACAAATTGTAATTGCCTTCGTAAACTATTGAATTAACGTTACCGAAGAACGTTGAGTATTCATGACTTTCTACTAGTTAAAAGTTTAAAACGTGAGCTTACATCAAATTAACATATTGTTACACTACTTGTACATTTAACTTTGTATTAACATAATTTTGAGGGTAAATTAATCATCGGATCATTGAAAAATCCGAGTTCTTCTGCTTTTTACTGGCATTTGACTTATAATCTTTTAAATATGGATAATATTATAAGTAAACTTACTTGTGCCACTCATTTTGCTAGCTTTTTGGTAGGCTTTAACATTGACCTTAACCAGCGAGCGAGGGTGCAATTCGTCCTAAATCTCTGCCCGTAGAACTTAATTAAATATTTTTAAGTACACCACAATTAGAAATATATAATGTTGGTTACCACATTACTTTACAAGCTAACCCATCACGACACGGATGGTCTTGTATATAAACCCTCCTATAAAACCACGCTTGAAGATAATACGTACAAATCAATTTAAATCAATATTTATACATTCAATTTAGGTACACTGTACACTTATTGACGTCCAAAACTTATTAAAAATGATGGTGATAATCAATTACTTTAAGTATCTTAAAACTAAAGCTACGAGGGTTCCAAGCGCGCCCTGGTCTGAGAAGAGCCCACGACAAATTCAGCCGGCTTTTTTTATTATCATCATCTCACAATACAAAGTATGATACTTTGTTTGGATCATGTAATCTTTTTTGTTTATAATTGTTAGTATATTTTACACCAGATGATGCCCGCGACATCCAGACAGACAAACACACTTGCGCATTTAATATACTATAATAACGTATAATAAAAATAAATAATATTAATACGGTTTGGTGGTAATTTGAATCTTTTGGCAGGTTTTATTTAGCGCTTCTAAAAAGATAAACCGATGGACTCTTCCTACTGCTACAGAATACTAAACTATAGATAAGAAAGTACTAGGTAGTGATAGGTACTCCGTACTGTAAGAAAAATCTATCCATTTTGTTTAACAAACACGAATCAAATTTTCTTTTTTCTGAGCTCAAAGTGATTAAGGTAAAATATTGTTAAAAATACTGCAGATAATTGACATCACGAAAGCTGAGAAGCGAAAATGGGAGAATGGTTTTTACTCAATTATTTCCAAAAGAATCGCCATTTTCCACGTTTATTATACGCTTAAATTGGATAGCGAATGACCATTATGAACTGGGCGCAGGTGGGTGTAATAATGTGTGAATGCTACTTTTATTCCACTTCCTCTTATTTAGTACGTTCGTTTAGTATCAACAGTGGAATCCAGCTGGAATCCATTTTCATTTTTTCTATCTCTATTACCTGCTATGAAACTGCAAAAGAAGTGTTTCTTTTTGTTGCTTTTGTATATTATAGGTATTTGATTTCATAATCGTATTAAAGATTTCTTTTTTTATTGGAGTTTACTCCATAATAATCCATTTTAATATGAGCCCGGGGTATGAAAATTTATGGGGAGTAAAACCAAACTTTCTCCGTTACGTTACGTTATGTTTATGTTTCCATGGTAACACTTTTCATTCGTAAGGAGTAGGTAAACTCCAGCCGTGCGTCGGATTACACACAATGTTTTTTATAATATATATAGCGCTTGGCTGCAATCAGACCATAATAGTAGATTGTTCATCAAGGGACTAAAATGAGCCATTTCATACGAGATGTTTAGCTTACCGAGCGTAGCGAGGTATGCTATAGAATCGAGTAGAATGGCTTTTAGTCCCGCGGTAAACACTCTACTTTTCACTCCGATGAGAAAATAAAATAGACAACGATTTTTAATCTTTGCCATTCTGTTATTAGTTTTTAATAGTATGAGTTAGATCTTCATTTTCACTTAATGATAATAACAACAAATAGATACTCACCGTATGCCTTCACCTTGTATTACGTATTGTGCATCGAAATCCAAAATGGATTAAATAAACATCCCTTTAGATAAATGTTTTAATTACAATACTCTTGAGATTTCGCGCCAATCCGCAATACCAACTTCATTTTTCTCCTTATTGTTAAGAAGAAAGAATTTAAAAAATACATTGAGAACCACAGATATTAAGCTGTGGGTGTAGGTGACGATAGGTAACATTAGCACATTGACGCATACTTGCATTCAACCAAGGATTGCGCGCAATTTAATCTAAAAATGGGACATAAAAAAGTAGATTCTGTGTGGATCGTATTAACATAGCGTAACTATTTATTCATTTTCATTCAGTGGGTACAAATGTCAGACCTGAATACCATCATACTATGTCAGTTTTAGCAGTACCAGATGTACGGTACTGCATAAAACATATTACAGTGATAGAATTTTGTATTATAAAAATTCTGCTAGTTTCATTCGTTACGCCCCTGTCACCCCGCAGCTTTGCTTGGTCTAGATGCCATCGTTGAACAACTAGTAGGAAAGAACGTATCTTATTAGACCTGTGATTACGTATATTGTGTCTTAGACTGTGTCTGTGACATTAGTTTGGACTGTTGATATTAACCAAAGACTATAAATTCTTACTACCCATTTACTACCTATAACTTAATAACGCCTGCAATTATTAAAAAAAATACTTTAATCCCTAGACCTAAATGCTAACCTTAGTCCACCTACGCTAAGCTATAATGACATCTTTTTAGAGCATGAGAGGTGAAAAGATTATTTCTGTTTTAAAGTGACGTCTCTGTGAAAGTATGCTCTTCAGGAGCTTGCTACACGACATCTTCATTTTACACGAGCAGTCTGTGGATTGACTGCAAGCAAAAATAGTACAGTGCCCTGCGTGTTCAGTATAAAAATGCATTATGGATGCTAATCTGTCTGCCTAGATATTGCAGTGCGTCGGGGATGTTTGCCGATGCGCGTGTGGATTGCTTCTACACTATCATGCTCCAACGGTACACATCCCTGGGCTCTCGCTGACAGGTTTGATTGTCAGTACTTGAACCATTGTCAAATTAAATTATAAATAAATAATAAATTATAAATTACTGAGATATTATTAGATTATACTGAGAATAGCTGGCAAGAAATTATATCGTACCTACCCGAAATTATAATAAATTATGGTGCACAAGTTGGCAAATGTTTTAGGATTAGGTAGTTAAATAATTACTAATATTAGATTATTGTGTGCGTCTTTACTAACAAAATAAAAACAATATAATAGCAATGTATAATATAACTAGCTGATGCCCGCGACTTCTTTCACGTGGATTGAAGTTTTTTGGTTCCCGTGGGAACTCTTTAACTTTCCGGTTAAAAAGTAGCCTTTGTGTTATTCCAGACTATAATATATTTCTGTGGCAAAGGACATGACCAGTAATTGCCCTCCGATTCGGGACAATGCACAGGATTTTCGTTTTTACAGTAAGGTTTAAAAATTCAAAACGAAATTATTATGGATTTATTATTCCAAATAAGGTCGGGGTTCAAATGACAAAAAAAAACAGTACGTTTATTGTTTAAATCTTGAGCGTCCGCTTTCCTCTTTAAGCACTACTCCATTTTGACGTTCCATTATATCCATGCCTAATAATAATCTTGTAACCCTACATGAATACCATTTAAGTACCTTAGTTATTATATTAATGTATGTAGTAATGAAAAGGAAATGTATGTTTTGTTTATAATTATTTTTATTTTTTGACAAGTCTCAAACTAATCGATCGAACAAAGCATTTTGAAATACTACGTTTAAAGGAACGCCCTGTCACATTGCATATGCTGCCATCTGTGGTCGAATAGTTGAACTTGTTAACGAAAAATATTGAGCAATACTTAAAAATATTTTCTAGACTCACCACAATAACTAGCGCCATCTAGTGTGGGAAAGCAGTTTTTGGTGAAACTTTTTTTATCTATTTTCTCAGTTTTCAGAGCCTTCAGACTCCTGAAACTTTTTTATTTGAAAACTATAAAATATAACAATTACAATAATAAAGAAATAATACTTGAAAATATTTTTTTAGACTCGCTTAACACAATGAATAGCGCCATCTAGTGTGGGAAAGCAGTCTTTTGGTGAAACTTTTTTGTTCATTTTCGCAGTTTTCCGAGCCTTCAGACTCCTCAAACTTTTTTATCTGAAAACAGTGAAATATTACAATTACAATAATAAAGAAATCATTGCTGAACATTGATTTTTGACACCTAGGCAAGCTGCCATAGTTCCACCGGTCAAGTCCTTTCATCCAAATCTGTTCAGCTGTTCTGGCTTGAAAGAGTAACAAACATCCATCCAAACTCGCATTTCTAATATTAGTATAGATGTTATAGAATTTTTAAATGTAAAAGCTTTTTTTTCCACTATAATAATTCTTTTGTGACTTTAATTTTAACAATGTTCAAGAAAAAACAATAAATTGACAGAGACCAATTTATCTTCCAATAAATTTCCGAGGCCCTAATAGCCGCACCCCAACCCTTTAACAGATTATAATGCGATTAAATGAAATCGGCAATTTCAATAAGTGCTGCGCTGTAGAACAAATCTACATATTTTATTCAGTGGCGCTATAAATCTTGACAAGATGTCTAGTGAGCGTATCTCGATTGATATCGTAAATAGTCCCTTTTCGTTTTAAGGTTTTAGTAAGAAATAGGAATTTCTATTTGCTTGCTTTTTTGTGTAAACTATGCGTCTAATCGTATGGGAATCTCCTAATTTAAATATTTGTAAGTTCCTTAAAATTAAATAGAAATCCTACAGGTCTGATTAATATTATAATTGCGAAAGTTTGAATAGATGGATGTATGAATGGATGTTTGTTACTCAATCACGACAGAACAGCTGAACAGGTCTGGGTGAAATTTGGCACAGAGGTAGATTATAGTCTGGAATAACACATAGGCTACTTTTTATCCCGTAAAATTAAAGAGTTCCCGCGGGAACCAAAAGAACCTCAATTCACGCAGACGAAGTGGTGGGCTCATCCAGTTTTAAATAGAATTACATTACATCTTTTTACATTTTATTCTTACAACAATACTTGGTATATTTAAATAAATATATATAAGCATATTGTTTATCTATCAGAGCCAAAAGAAACTAGACGACTGGTCGCAATGTTAGAAGTCCCAAAGTCCAGGATAAGAGTTGTATGATAGCACTAAGTTCAGTATTAACCGTATATGCCATTAAGTCATACTTATTACAAGGGACATCAAAAAGACGGATGACGCGGTCACTACATGAATATTTCAGGAGGCGCATTAGGACAGAAAAATAAATATGGCCGACTTCACTGAACGCATTTGTATATAAATCGTGGCGAACCGCGCGTGTTCGGATTGTCAATGTATGGCCGGCCAGCGCTATTTATCAGGTACTCGTATATCCGTCTTTGACTTTTCCAACTGAATTTTCATTGAAAACTTCGCTGGCTTGCTCTATTCTATTCATTATATAGTTCTATTCATTATAAAGTTATTAAAGCGCCAATGTTATTTTTTAAGACAAAAGTTCTGAAACTTCAGAATATCTGTCTTTATTTATTTGCCTGTGTATTGAACTTTCTAATCTAAATTATAATGTCCTCAAGCCTCAGTATGGCAAGCACAAACTAAGAAACCAAAAATTATATTTGTTCGGTCAAAACAAATGAAATATTATACCCCTATATTCATTTGAATGTTCAAAAAAAATTTTTTTTTTATTCCAGTACAAATTACCCCTTGAGTGCGATCTCACCTGATGGGAGGTGATGATGCAGTCTAAGATAGTAGAGGGCTAACCTGGTAAGGGTATGGCTGTTATAATATCGCGTTATTAGCCCATACTCTTAGTTGTTTTCTACACGGCATTTTACCGGAACGCTAAACAGTAACGGTAGGGTGATAACTAGCCATGGCCGAAGCCTCCCACCAGAAAAGCGTCAAAAGCGTATAATATCTATTCTATTTTGTCGTAGAAGTTCAATAAATTGTAGAAATCTTTTATTTCATGCATTGACTAATGTAAATGATTCTTAGCCTTTTATTATGATGAATATAAATATATAATGAATATTTATATATAATATAATATGATCGTAGCCATCATGAATATGATTATATATGATTATGATTATAAATTAAAAAAGCATAGACAAAGAAAAAGCGTACGTGAAGAAGGCGTCTGCCAACACAAAGTACGTTGGTTTCATGATAAGTGGCCATTAACATCTGAAAAGCCACAAAGCGGTAATAATATATTATTCAACGGTTGCAAAATGAAAATGGTTCCAGCTGATTTTACCCGTGGAGATTTTCATATCAATAACGATGGATTTAAATTGGTTCGGATTATTTTTGCATGTGCATTGTAATGATAAGATTAACTTTACAATGCGTATTTTACTATGTAGGGATTTTTTCGTACCAATTACTAGCTATTGGATTTTTTTCCATTATTATGAGAATGACAAACATCCTACAATTAATAATAAATTAATAGTTTGAACCCCGCACATTCAAATGTAACCAAATAGTGAATCTCTTCACCATGTTATTCCAACCAACAAAAAAAAAAGCTTTCAGAAATAAGTGATACGTTCAAAAATGATGAACCGATCTTACGTTCGTGTTCGACGATTTGTTGTTCGAAAGAGACCCTTATTATTATTATATACTTAATTTTTGAGGATGAAAGAAACTAGAAATTTGTACACATATATTGTTATTAAGGGCAGACCCATGGGAAAGGTCAATGGGATCACGACCACTCCTATGTTAAATCAATTGCGGGTCGTTTTGGCGGTCAGTCGGTCAGGTTGTGACCTCATTAGGATTGATAGTAGGTGATCAACCGGAAGTAGATATTAACAGTTGGTAACCAATTAAACGGAGGTAGTGTCTCAATTTTAACGCCAACAAAAGGATAAAATATAAGCAAACTAGCTGATTCCAGCGACTTCGTCCGCGTAGTTTAAGTTTTTTGTTTCCCGCGGGATCAGCTCAATTTTCTGGGATAAAAAGTACCCTATGACACACTCCAAGTCCTCAAATCAGAAGTACACACCAACAAACCCACAAACAAACAACATTTCGCATTTATAATATTAAGTATGATATATTTATTTGCCAGCGGCGAAACTTTGCGACTGGGATGTTTTTTTTTATGACTTTCAAAGACAAACTTAATCTTGAATGATAAGACAAAAAGGAAATTGGTAACAGCTATTAAATTAGGAGATAGGTTAATAATATAGAGGAATGCTCAGCACCTGTTCTATTTTGGTCAAGATCTGGGACAAGCACCTTCAAATAAACTAGCTGTGTATGGTAATTCCAAATAAAGATTTTATTTATTTAGCAAAAGGTCAGCCAGGCTGTCCAGCGCGGAAATGCAGCCAGCATTCTTGCCACCATTCCACGTGGGCATGATTTATATAGTAATTAGGTTAGGCTAGCTAGCCTTAAGTTCTATTGTATTATTTTCAATTAAAAAAAAAACAAAAAAAAATTTAAAAAAAAGTTTAAGATTTACAAGGAAACTTTAGTTTAAAACAAGGGTAAATATACATTATTAGATTCTTTATTACCACACAAGTTATAGGACATACAAAAGAAAATAAAACAATAACATAAACAAACAGCAGTGTCCGAAGTTTTATTTTTCTATATTCACAAAGCTAGTGAAGCTTTTACAAAAATTGTCACATGTCCCCATATTGAATACTAAAAGTCTGTAGCTAGTGCCGTTACGCGCGTAAGCCACAAAGCTCCACGGCGCGATAGACTGCAATCAACAAACGTCACTCAACTTCGACTCTAGAACTGAATTTATTTGTTTTGTGCCAAAAAAACATGCTATATTTCTTAAATCATTTCACGTAGGGTAGGAACCGAAATGGTGTCTTTCTTCATATCATTACACCTACTACAGCAAGAGGAGGAAGTAAAAAGCTCGTTGAGTCATTTTCAAATGTTTTGGGCATTTGGGGAAAATTTCATAATATCCTCAATTTGAAATAAGAAAATAAATGGCTAGTAGTGCCTTAAATATTATTGCAACATTTATTACCAGCAGAAAAACTTTCAACATTCATGAATTCATTAATAAACACTTATTTTCTGTAAAATAAATGCCCATTTTTTTTAATTTTTCAAATTTCGATTTTATTTCTTCATACAAAGAATATTGGTCCTCCCCTGCCCTTTGCAAATTCAAACTGATTTTTCACTTTCATTTCATTATTATTAAATTATTACCCATAATTAATTCTTACTTACTTTAATTAAATGTTACATTTAAATCCATTCGCGTATCTTTTAATTTAAATTAAATATTAGCAGAAATAGACGTGGTCCGATAAATTAACCATTTTGTAACAAACCGTTTTGTAACGTTATTTGTCGGTGATTCTTTTTGATTTTTGAAGACAACAAAATGCCATTAAGTTAGTAAAACTGACTCGATTGTGATAAGGTTAGAAAACTGTCAAACTGTTCTTCCATTTTGTATTAAGTAAGTATAAGTAACACTTTTTATTGTCCGAGTTACCAATGTCTTAACAATTTGGTAACAGAAAAAATAGAATCAAGATTATTCGGAAGTCGGAATTATTATTTATGTGTGATTTAATAGAAATTTAAATTGAACATTTCTCAAAAAAAATTACGATTTACATAAAGCTGTATTTTCTGCTGTTGCCTTAAGTAAATAGTTTTAAGGTTAATTTTTACTTACAGTTTGGTAACATTTATTGATTTTACTGAGGACCAGCTAATTAAACATAAGCGAATTCAAAATTTATCTATTAAGTTCATATTATTTTGGTTTGCGCAAATATGAACATGTCTCTGATTTTCGTTCAAAGCTCGAAACGTTACCGCTTTACCGCTTTCGCTGGTTCGAGTCTAGGTACATATTGTTTCCCTTCTGTATTGTGTATTGTTCAATCCTACGACTCCAAGTTATTTAAAGGAAAACATTTGCCTATGTGTGCCTACATATCATACAAAAACGGAATGGAAAAAACGGAACGGTGGAATGAACTGCCCTCGCAAATACATTGAGCTAAAACTCTTGCCCCACCATAAAAATAACAAAAAACAAAAAGAAGAAAGAAAAAAAACACAGACATGATACAAAAGGCGGCCTTATCGCTTACTAGCGATCTCTACCAGGCAACCTTAGGAATAGGAAAAAATAAGGAAAAAGGGCTTGCATTCTATAACATATATACATTCGAATAGTTACATACTAATACATACATTCATAAATAATAAAACAATATTATATAATATAATATTGTTTCATTGACGTTTATTATTTATATATGTCACCGTAAGATCGTAAAAACCGTTAGATTATAATCTAACTTGCGAAATTGTAAACTGTCGAAAGATTGTGAACCGTTCAATGTTCTGAGAGACAATTTTTGAAATATTCATTGTATTTACGTTTTCTTGTCTGTTTCTTGTAGGTTAGGTTAGGGTTCGACATAAATAATCAGATTAGGTTCTGTCGGGTTAATAAACCTAACAGATTACAATTTAACGAAAAATAATACGTTAAATTGTAATCTTTCGACAGTTTGCAATTTCGCGAGTTAGATTATAATCTAACGGTGACATATATATATATATATAGACTAATACATATACTATAAATAAATTAATTTTAATGAGAGAAATAGTTAATATAATTTAATGATGTTCTCAGTCTGTGCCTTTGTGACACCTTTGTCATCAAGCAATAACCCAGGACACCTTTGTCCAACAGAAATAAATAAAACCGATAACGCTTTTCTGACACCTTTATTATTAAGCTTCAATTCAGTATACCTTTGTCCACCGAAGCGCCCTCGAAGCTCTGCCTGGGGCGCCCGCGTGGCACGCAGACTGAAGCGCCCTCGAAGCTCTGCCCGGAGCGCCCGCGTAGCAAGTAGACCGAAGCGCCCTCGAAGCTCTGCCCGGAGCGCTCTCGTGGCGCGCAGACTGGAGCACCCTCGAAGCGCTACCCGGAGCGAGAACGGGCTGTGCAGAGCCCGCTCAGGCGCAGCGTATGTCACATGAAATAAAACAAGAAACCATGAACATTTCCGTTCGGCCTTGCTGATTATTGATGGATCTGATTAGCAATTAATTCGTATTCCTGCAATACAGCCAGAGGTCAAAAAAAAATTAAAAATTACCCATTATTATTATTATTTCAATTATCAACACAAATGTTCAGAAGGCAAAGCAAAATCAAAAATGTTGGATACAATCCAAAAGTAGGTATTAATTAAACACTTTTAATATGTTTGTACTCTAACCAAGAGAAATTTAATGTAATTACTTAATTTATAAAACTTAGTTAAGCAATACTACAGTATCAAATTATTGACCAGGCCGCAGTTACTACCGCAGGCTCGTAATCAAAAATAACGATCTAAACACCGATGGTATTCAATAATCGTTTGAGTCTCGGTAGAGACTACCTTACCATCGTCAAAACATTCGTATTTGTACAAGTTATTCCAATATGGCGTTGGGAACGTACTGACTGAGTGAAATAAATCAAATGAGTCAAATATCAGTACAATTAAACCTTCATCAATAAATAAATTAACAGTCTTTTAAAAATTCTATTCAATCTTAAACGCAAAGCTGACACATCATTATGGAAAAGTACAGGGAAGGCCAAAAAGACCTGCAGATGGCTTTCATAGACCTCGAGAAGGCTTTTGATCGAGTCCCTCGAAAACTGATATGGGAGGCCTTACAACAGGTCCGTGAACATTATATCAGATTGGTGATGGGCATATACCATAATATAACTACCAAAGTTCGAGGCCCGGCTGGGATTAGTTGATGAGTTTAAAGTCGAAGTTAGTGTACACTAAGTTTCAGCACTGAGTCTTCTTCTTTTTAATCTAGTAATGAACCGTCTTTCAGCACATATACAAAACCAGCCACCTTGGGATCTTCTCTGTGCTGACGACGTAGCACTTCGTAAGAGAAACCCCGAGTGATCTTCAAAATGCCCTTGAAATATGCAGGGCAGCTCTCGAGAATTCCGGTTTAAGAGTGAGCCGAAGACTTTGCTGTAACTTTGGTGGCATCGACAGAGGCACTACCATACATCTGCAAGGGAATCCAGTTAATAAAGTTGAAATGTTTAAATACATATGCTCAATGGTATCACATACTGGTACTATTGATGCTAACATCACTCACCGCATATTACGTCCGGCTCTAATCTATGGCTCCGAATGCTGACCTCTAAAAAAACAGGTTTCTAGGCTTCACGTAGCGGAATTGAAAATGCTGAGATGGACGTGTGGAGTCACTTTACTTGATAGGGTACAAAATAGGTATATTCTTGGCACTTTTAAAGTAGCGCAGATCGATAATAAACTCTTAGAGAGGCGTCTGCGTTGGTATGGTCATGTTATGAGAATACCTGAGAATCACTTGACCAGAACTGTTATCAATGTAAGCGCTGGACCCAGACTACGGTGCAGACCCAGACAAAGCTGGATGGCAGTTATTATGAACGACCTGAAAATCGGCCAAATTGACGAAATGACGACCCAAGACCGAACAGCTTGGAGAAAAATGGTTAGGAGAGCCGACCCCAATTAACATGGGTTAAGGCTAGGTCTATATGTATAAACATCATTATGTTACCTAAAACTGAAGCTACTTATGTATATAACCAAAGCCAAAATGTACACTAAGCTTTAAAGTTACAATTTTGTTACTTTGTTATAGTTAGTTTACAACAGTTTTGTTACAACACAGTTTTGTAAGGACCCAAAAAATTTGAAAATGACTCTATTACGTTTTAGGCATGATAACTATAATTTTAATTAAGTGTTTTGCCCCAATCTTTTCCTTTGACAAAACATCTCCACCCCAGCAACAATGTTACACAATCCACATTAGCACATTTATATCCCCACAAACGTAGGCCGAACTCCATTCCCAATTATCGAGAACCCTACAATTACAGCCGCAATATCAATAATTATCCAACTAGAATTGCGCTGAATTCTAAGCAAATAACAGTTGAAATCCCAAACAAGCTTCGAACAAATAAATGCAAATCGCGCCCGTTTCGCATGTCTGCACAACATAAAACCAGCGATATTAGTTGGTAACTCGTTAGCCCGTACTTAAGGAAATTTAGGTAGGCCCCGTATCTCGCCGTTTCGGCCAATTTATGGGGAACACCTATTTGCTTCCCTCCCGAGTCCGACCCGACGGCGGGGACAATATCCACTGCATTTCTTAACACTATTACGCTATATTTAAAGGCTACAGTTGGCTTGAGTGGTTTACTCGATATTATATAACTTAAAGGAAATGGCCAGCGTAACTATGGGAGCTTGCCTAGAGATCAAAAATCAATGCGTAGCAATGATTTCTTTATTATTGTAATTTTTATATTTTATAGTTTTCAGATAAAAAGGTTTCACGAGTCTGAAGGTTCTGAATATTGATAATATTGTCATTCTTCTTCTTCAAGCTTATCAAACATATTTAAAATGCTTTACAATGAAACACGCCATCTTTTCTTGTAGGCTTTATTTTAGCAGAGCGGAAGGAAGTTACATTTCAAAGATAATATTAGTTAGCATAGTTCTTACCATAGACTCCATGACCACAGATTACATTCTTAACACAGCCCCTCAATTTATAGAGCTTTAAATCCCAACAACATTTGATATAAACAAGAGATTGAATAGAACTCTATTTAAAGATCATAAATTGAATATAAAGAATGCATATCCAAATAATATACAGTTTAACATAAATACTATTACATATACTCATGTTTTAGCTGTAGCCATGCAAAATATAACAAAATATGAAACTATTAAATAATAAAATTTTTCATAGATTAAATTATAACCCAAAGTAAACATTAGTTTATTTATGCTCTCCCTTCTAGCATAAGTACTGGTTTGTTCTATTTAGCCCTACGACAAAGTCTTGGGATCAGTTTAATAACCACTAAATAGAACATTTAAATACAATTATTAACATAATAAGTAACTACTAACTAACTTATTACTAGGTATTTATTAACATAGTACTTAGGTTAAGTTTTTGACAAAAATACATATGACGGTTAGCTGGTAATGCTTTAGTAAAAATATCAGAAATATTTTCATCTGTAGATATATAAGATATAGATACTTCTCTTTTGTTAATTATATCTTTTATGTAATGGTATTTTATTGAGATATGTTTTGAAGCTTTAGTATTTATTCTGTTATTAATTAGTTTGATAGTGCACTGATTATCCATGAAAATATGGGCATAAACAGTTTTATCACTGAGTATCTCAGTAAGTAGGCCCTTCAAGTGTATGAGTTCACTTACCGCATGCGCTCCCGCAATGTACTCGGCCTCAGCGGTTGACAGTGCGACACATGCCTGCCTTCTGAAGAACCAAGTTATTAAGTTGTTACCTTGATATACAGCACAACCACTTGTACTTTTTCTATCCAATTTGTCAGCTGCCCAATCTGCATCTGAGAAAGCCTGTAGTTTATTATAATCACTTGATTTTGTATACCGCAGCCCCTGTTCCTGAGTTTTTTTGAGATATCGCAGGATTCTTTTACCAGCTGTCCATAACTCTTGGCATGGTTTATCTAAAAATCTACTTAGGTATGATACTGCATAAGTGATATCTGGACGTGTATGTGTAGAAATATACAGCAAACAACCTACTAGTTCTTTCAAAGGTACATCTATTGCAGTTGATGATGGTATTGGACTAAAATTTGTTTCCATTGGAGTTTTATTTCCTTTACAGTCTTGCATTTGAAATTTTTCTAACAGTTTCCTTATCATTTTTGTTTGTTTTATATGCATCTCATTCTTGTTTCTTGTAACTTCGAGTCCTAGATAATTACTTACTTCTCCTAAGCTTTTTAGTTTAAATTCTTTCTCCATTTGTGTAATTATGTCACTATCTTGTCCTAGATATAAGATGTCATCAACATATAGTAACATCCAATTGTTTCCTTTTCCATACAAGCAAGAGTCATGTTTTGATTGTGTAAAGCCTTCTCTGGTTATGAACTCATGAAATCTAGTATTCCAGCATCTGGGTGCTTCTTTTAAGACATACAATGCCCTTTTTAATTTAAGAACTTTTCCTTCACTGATTGTTAGTCCATTTGGACATTTTATGAAAACGTCTACATCTAAATTTCCATTTAAAAATGCAGTTGGTACGTCAAACTGTTTCAACGGTAAACCCGTTTGCACTGCTAGGCTCATCATCAATCTAACAGTAGATATTCTGGCAACTGGAGCATAGTTGTTTTCTAAACTAAATTGCTATTAGCCTTTTGCTACAAGTCTTGCCTTTTTTGTACCATCTTGTTTTGTTCTGAAAATCCATTTTGTATCAATAGTTTTCTTTCCTTCTGGTAAATCTGCTAGCTCCCAAGTTCCAATTTTTCATGTGAATTTAATTCTTTATTTATTTCATTACTCCAACCTTTGTTTATTGCTTCTTCATAATCCTTCGGGTCACTACATAGTAAACAGTAAGCAGTGTAGAGTTCTTGACCATCTTGATATCTACTTGGCTTCTTCACTATTCTTCCTGATCTTGTTATTTCTTCTGGTTCTACTGGTCCATCTTCAGTATCTTCATAGTCACTTTGATTTTCTTTTACATCATTCATATCAATGTCCTGATCCTTTTGATTACATCCTTCTGTTTCGGACGTATCCTTTATTTGACTACATTCAGTATTCTTCTTAGTACTTTCTTTTATATCTTCATCATACAGAATATTCTCGTCATCATTAATATTGTTCTTTTCTTTATACTTAATTTGCGTTTCATTAAATCTAACATCTCTAGACACAATTATCTTATTATTCTCTGGATCCCATTAACTGTATCCATTATGTTGATATCCAACAAATCGCATTTCTTTTGCTCTTTCTAGAAGTTTATCTTGTTTTGGTAGAATGTATACCCATACCTTGGAACCAAATACTCTTAATCTTGAAAGATTTTTATTTCCAATCATTTTTTCTACTGGCGTCTGGAAGTTGATTGCTGACGATGGACATCTATTAATTTGATAAACTGCGCAACGAACGGCTTCTCCCCACAACATTTTTGGTAAACCTGTATCAATCAATAATGTTCTTGCTCTGTTATAGATGGTTCGATTCATTCTTTCAGCAACACCGTTTGACTGAGGGCTATACGGAGTTGTATACTGTATTACTATACCCTTTTCTTGACAAAATTTCTGTATTTTCTCATTTTTAAATTCACCACCATTATCTGTTCTTATTTTCTTTACTTTGTTTCCTGTCTGTGTTTCTAATCTTTTTATGTATTCAATTAATCTATCCGTAGCTTCACTTTTTCTTTTCAATAAGTAAACTTCACAAAAATGTGTGAAATCATCAATTATTGTATGATAGAAAATCTCACCTGTTATAGTGGGCTCAGTCACTGGTCCGGATATGTCTGTATGTATTAATTCACCAATACCTTTTGAACGTGGTTTTAGCACTGGATTAAAAGGTAATCTTGTTGACTTACCTTTCATGCAGGGTTCACACGGAGTTTCACTATATGGCAGTTGTAGCAACTTCAGCTGATACCTGTTAGCATGACCTAATCTCTGATGCCACAAGTCATTGGAAACTAAACAAATTTCAGTTTTAAGTTTCATTTCAGTAATATATAATCTACCTTTAAGATTTCCAATAACTTTACTTTTTGAATTGCTAATAGATACACTATCATTGTAAAATTGGACTCGCAGCCCTTTTTCTAATAATTTCCTCACAGACAATAAATTGTGTGACAACTCTGAAACAATTAACCCTTTAATATCTATAGTTACTTTATCATTATAAACTAATTTAAGTATACCTTTCTTAGCACATGTTAAGTATTGTCCATTAGCAACATAAATCTTCATTTCCTCATACAGGTGTACAATGTTTGTCATATACTGTTCATATTTAGCCATTATTAAATGTTCTGTGGCTCTGGAATCAACTACTAAACATACACTATCACTAACACTTTGACTTATATCACTTGCACTGAACGCTGTGAAGGTAAACTGGTTTTCATCATCCTCTTCTCGTGTTTGACGACACAGACACGACCAGACTGCCATGATGCCCTGTAGTTCACGCCCCGACTACGGCTGTGGTTGTCCCCTCGGGAATTTATTTGATGTCCTCTGGTAAGCCGGCCAGTAATTACTGTATCATATTCACTAGGCAGGGTGAGCAATAGATGACACACCTTGTCGTTTTCCTTCAACGTTGCACCTGTTGATTCTAAGCTTGCAATGATATTATCAAACTTCAGGAAATGATCCTGCAGTTTTTCACTAGATGCTGCCTTCATTGATAATAGTTGTTTCCTCAGATACAACTGATTGAAAACACTTTTTCGTTCAAATATTTCTTCTAAATTTTTTATCATTTGTGCTGCAGTTTTGCAATTTTTAATAATCTCAATATATTTGTCTGAAATACATTGTTTTATTATGCTACGTGCTTTTACGTCTGTTTGTATATCTTCTTTTGTTATTGTTTCCTTGATTGCTAAACCTCTCTCTTCTATTAATAAATTCATTCTAAATTTCCAGGTTGAAAAATTTCGGCCATCTTGTAGCTTGGGTATTCGATGTATTTGTTGAAGATGACATCTTGTGTCTTTTATTGTTATTCTTACCCTTTTAAATAATAATTGCGCAGTGGAAGCGTATTGATAATATTGTCATTCTTCTTCTTCAAGCTTATCAAAAATATTTATAATGCTTTACAATGAAACACGCCATCTTTTCTTGTAGGCTTTATTTTAGCAGAGCGGAAGGAAGTTACATTTCAAAGATAATATTAGTTAGCATAGTTCTTACCATAGACTCCATGACCACAGATTACATTCTTAACACTGAAAACTGAAAAAATAAATATAAAATATTTAGTCAAATAACTACTTTCCCAGACTAGATGGCGCTACTTATTATGGTTAGCGAGTCTAAAAAAATATTTTCAAGTATTGCTAACCACGTTTCTCAGGAAAATAATTAAGCTTTGCATTATCTGAGCATGGATGAGGATAATACTGGAATAATTAAACTATATTTGGAAGAATTATGTAATTCCTTTAAAAATCACGCTACATTGTACTGCTGCCACACTAAATGGCGCTAAACGTTTTGGTTAGCGAGTCCTTTCAACTATTCGACAACAGATGGCGCTAAACGTTTTGGTTATCGAGTTTTTTCAACTATTCAACCACAGATGACAGACAGATGCAATACCAGAGGGCGTTACGTTCCTTTCAACGCAGTGGTTATTTGAAAATGCTTTTTTCGATCAATTACACGTTTCATTGAGGCTTGTCAACTAACAAAAATAATTAAATACAAAACATACATTTCCTTTTCAATACTAATGATAAAAATTAAATCACACATAATATAGTGACTAAGGTACTTAAATGGTATTCATGTAGGGTTACAAGATGATTAGTAGGCATGAATAAAACGGAACGTCAAAATGGAGTAGTGCTTAAAGAGAAAAGCGGACGCTCAAGATTTAAACAATAAACGTATTGTTTTTTTAGACATTTCAACCTTGACCTTATTCGGAATAATAAATCCATAGTAATTTCGGTTTTAATTTTTAAACCGTACTGTAAAAACGGAAATCCTACGCATTTTCCCGAATCGGAGGACAGTTACTGGTCATGTCATTTGCAGGCATTTGTAGTTTCAAAAAGATACATAAATGAGATGGGAATCAAACTAAAAAACTAAATAAATACATAACTAAAGGAGAAAAGCGATTTCTCAAAATCACTATATTTTATACTTATAACTACTATCTATCTAGACGATTCCCATGATTTTGTCCGCATAGATTTTAATTTTAAATAAACTAATAAAATTTTAAATAAAATTACTAATATTTAAAATTAAATATTAATTTTATTTTAAATAAAATAGCCTACGTGTAGATCAGGTAAGATAACCCTATTCCAAATTTCAGGCTAATCGGTTCATTCGTTGTAGCGCAAAGATGTAACAAAAAAAAAACATGCAAACTTACAAACATACAAGTGGGTTTGTCTATCTGTCAATCTGCTACGTTTTTAGGGTTTATCCGTTCAACAGATTTTGATGAAATTTGGTACGGGGTTAGGTTGTATACCGGAGAAGGACATGCTAATCCATGCGGACGAAGTCGCGGGAATCATCATACTAATACTAATCATACTAATATGCGAAATGCGAAAGTGTGTTTGTTTGTTGGTTTATTGGTTTGTCCTTCAATCACGCCGTAATGGAGCATCGGATCGACGTGATTTTAGGCATGGGTATAGTTTAAGACCTGGAGAGTGACACAGGCGGTACTTATACTTTTTATCCCGGAAAATTGAGGAGTTCCCGCGGGAATCAAAAAAACAAATCACGCGGACGAATTCGCGGGATTCAGCTAGTCTAGTTATAAACTAAATCTCGATTATGTAGGTATATAACGGAGACTGACGTATCACATGTGGGAAATTAATATTTTAATTAAATCCCCTCATATTGGGTTTGTTCCATGTAAATGTATGTAAAGTTCAACAATGTAATAAAACTCATTAAGTGCGCAAGCAAGTGACCCTGTAGTAGACTGTGGCGATGCGGGCAGCCGCTTCGCCCTTTGATCCCTGCCCCGCCGCCTCTAATTATACCAGCTCCAACGGCCATATTAACAATCCTTATACATCTACCCACTTATAATGAAAATAAATTTCTTAATCTGCCACTTTATATTAAAAAGTACTCACTCACTCACTTATCAAACCAAATAAATGTTAGTTAACGTTATCGTGATCGAATATGTAAAATATCTCCCACTCGGCTTCAGGGTCACGCGCGCGGCGATAATGACGTCACCCTCAGCGCAGACCCAACACTGACGCAAACATCCGGCCTAGGGGCCTCTATTCTGGGGTTCTTAATTTACCGCCTCGCCTGGGTAAAGAGGCCATACCTAGAGGCCCGTAGCCCAGCTTGGCCCTCACAGGCTCATCGGAGAAGACTTATAGAAGAATATAAGAAGAGAAGAAGGATAATAATATTAGTATGGATAATCCATACTAATATTACAAATGCGAAAGTGTGTTTATCTGTCTGTCGGTCTGTCGGCTACGCTTTCACGGCCCATCTGTTCAACCGATTTTGATGAAATTTGGTATAGGGAAAGTTTTAATCCCGGGGAAGGACATAGACTACTTTTTATACCGGTAAATTAGGAATTTAAAAACCTTAATTCACCCGGACGAAGTCACGGGCATCATCTAGTTTTTAATATATAGCCTAGCGCTTGGCTGCAATCAGACCTGCTTGCAAGTAGTGATGCCACCTAAGGTGGAGGGCGCTGGCCTAAGACCCGCTCTGCATCATATTATTTATCCAATGACAAAAATTGAGATAGTAGCAATGATTGGTGCAGCTATTTTGTAATAGACTGACTAATTATACCTACTTACATAAACTGCGGCACGGTAGCAGTTAGGTTATGGCAGACTAGCTTAACTTGCTTTCCAAAATACCAAGGAAAGGTAAGGCCAAATTCACTCACCCGTTCTACTACAGTGAGCGACAAACGTGACACCGCGACTCGATACGGCGCAACGTAATCGAATCAAACAGTAGATGTCCCTTCACGTGGCCTAAAATGCTCGCGTAGACAAGTTTGATATTTTTTATGAAGTCGTATCTCGTCGCTTCGCGTCTGTCGCTCACCTAGAACAACGGGTCAGCAGCGAGTTAGCGAATTGCTTGACCAAAATAATTGTTTATTTTTTTATTCTGAGATAGGCTTGCACTTGACGACAATCATACTTGGTACAAAGCAATGATGAGGTCTAGTTTAGAAAGCGCTTGCCTAGAAGATGCCTATTCACTCTTGTCTTGAAGGTACCCAAGTTAAATGTGGCAGGAAACACGTGCACTGGGAGTGTGTTCCAGACCCTAGCGAGCAGATTGGACGTCAACCACAAAAAGATGCCAACGCTGACGATTTCTCGCTGTTTTGTGGTAGAAAGAAGAAGGAGCAAGGTTGTAAAGTTCCTGAGCACACTCAGGATGGTCATCATCATCATCATCATCACTACAGCCCATTAACGTCCCACTGCTGGGCACAGGCCTCCACTCTCATAGGAGAGAGGGAATTAGAGCTTAGACCCACCACGCTGCTCCAATGCGGGTTGGCGGGCTTTAACGACTATTATCATGTTAGTGATAATAACCGGGACCGACGGCTTAACGTGCTCTCCGAGGCACGGGAGTGAAACACCGCCAACTTCCTGACTCCGGGCTAGTACTGGGAATTTATAATCCGAAAAACTCGATACTTAATTATGGCCCGACCCGGGACTCGAACCCGGGACCTCGTCGGCCGCAGTCAAACATGCTAACCACTAGACCAACGAGGCAGTTGCCTAGACCAACGAGGCAGTTGCTCAGGATGGTACATGGTATTTATTCGTAAAAATATAATTTTCGCCGAAAAGCAGGCGATATTGCATCAGTTTTGTAAACTGAGCAATTTTTTTGCTGTTGTAACTTAGTTCCACCCACCCTCATTTTCACCATATAACCACCACCAAAACTAGGCATCCTCTCAACCGCGTAAATTAATAGCGTATCGTAATTATTATATCTCACCAAAACTCCTCTTGTTTAGAAGATAAAAGCTTTGCGCAGCACAAAAGGGGAAAGATAAAAAGGCCTCCAGGATTAAGATCTCATTATTTTCCGCTTAACGGAACAAAGAGAAACTACCATAATCACTCAGACGACTTCCTTCTGTGCTGAGGCTGCTATTATTTGCATAATAATTGGAGCACAACCGTGCAATGAAGGATTATACTTGGATTATACTTACTGTTATAAATAAAAGATCATTGTATAATGACGACAATTTCCTCTTTTTTTGTCATTTTTGGGCTGACGCTGGGTGTATTTTATATCCCATCAAAAACATAAATGTAAAATGAGAGCCAAGTTCAAAATTGTGATATATATGCCTTGGTTGTTGACTTCAGCGACAAAAGAAGTGAGATCTATCTGGCTCTCATTTCACATTTATGTTTTTGATGGGATAAATAAATTGCAGGACTGACCATTGAACTTGGCACCCATTTAGATCTCACTTCTTTTGTCGCTGAAGTCAACAACCAAGGCATATATATCACAATTTTGAACTTGGCTCTCATTTTACATTTATGTTTTTGATGGGATATCATTACTTTTTGTACAGAAATTATTGAACTCAATCTCAAACTCAAAACATATTTATTCAAAATAGGTGCCTATAAAGTACACCTTCTGAACGTCATACTTACAGAGCATAAGACGTGATGGTGATAATTAACTACGGTATCTTAAAACTAAAGCTACGAGGGTTCCAAATGTGCCCTGGTCTGAGAAGAGCCCGCAATAAACTCAGCTGTGTTTTTTTTATTATCACCATCTCACAAATATTTGAAATTATATATATGTACTTATAATATAACATTACATAATCAGCCGCTGTAACAATTCATACCCATGCCTTGCTATCATTCAAATAATCCTTTACACTGTAATAGGACTTTTCTATTAGTTTAGTTTACGTTTTACATTAGTAGGTACTTATTCATAATAAAATTAATACAAAATGGTTTTGTTAATTTACTGCATTTTCCTACGTTTACGGGGTATAATTGTCTTTTTTGTGTTATTTTCTATATTTTCTTGTACCTTTGAAATATTCGAGTGAATGGCCCATTCAGTATCCGGAATTTTTTTAACGCGTTTTCTGTTAAAATTAGTCAATAAGAAAAAAGTTCAAAATCAAAAGTTTTTAGTGAAACATTGAAAACAAGCACGGTAAACAGTCCATATCACTAAAACCGCTATAAACAATGAATACAAATCACAATGACTGACAGCTTGAACTGACGACTTCAAATACGTTTCTTTTTCTTTTCTGTCAATGACGTTTCGTTGCACAAAATGCATGAATACGAAGGTAAGGTTTTAATGCAACTACATTATTATTCATTATTATTTACATTAAAATAATAATTATGTGTCATTTTCAATAGTTAACAACACAAAATAACGAATTTAAACAAAGACCTGCAGTATGATTTATGTAATCGGAGTTTTTTTTACTTAACAACTCTTGTTTCATTTAGTTGTGCATGCACTATGCATAGAATGTAATGCAAGTTGCCGCAGGAAGTGGACGACGGAGTTACTACCACCGCTTAAAGCAGTATTGTTTCAAAATAAAGGTTGAATGTCACGTACTTTGACGTCCTTAAAATAATGATTATAACACTACAACATGAACGTCAACAATATTAAAATAATACGGCTTTAAGCAATGGTAGTATGCCCCGTGTCAGAGTTTTGATCTATACCTAGGTAGAGCATAAAAATGACGATTTTTGTACGTTTATATCTAAATAACCATTTGAGGTGTGCTTATGAAATTTAGAGCACATATGTATCTCACGGGTCTCAATATATGCGCCAAATTTGACATGTTTATGTGAAATAGTTTTTGAGTTATGAGGGGGTCAAAAGTTTCTCCAAATGGTTCGTGTAATATTACACACGGTGCTGCTCGCCAGTTTTTTAAAGTTCTTCCTTCTTTTTTGAACTTTGGCTGGACACGCTTCCGCGTGTCTTGATTACTAACATAGTATTTATAGTCCGTCGAACTTATCTGACCCGGTGTCAGCGTCGCTAGTATATATGAAAAGTAAAATAGGAAAAAAACTAACTAACATAAAAATTAGTTCCAATTTTGGCCACCGCCGGTTCAGATAAGTTCTTGGGACTGTAACAGAATTTGGAGACAAATATTACTTAGGTACTAAATTAAATCAGCGTGGATTAAGGTTTTTGATAATTGCTTGGCGTCTTTGCGGGTAGGGTGGTAACTAGCCTCGGCCAAAACCTCCCACGAGAGCAGACCTGCGAAAATTCAAAAATTATAAGTTCCCAAATTGACCCAGCCAGAACGAACCCGGAATCTCCACACGTTAAGACAACAACACTCAACAGAGTCAGCTTTGCTTTTAAATTTGAATTCATTTTTTAGAAAAGTTAATAGATTGTTAATTTATTTATTGACGAAGGTTTAAATAAATTGATATTTGACTCATTCAATGTATTTCACTCGGTTCGTTCTTTGGCGGGGATACGCCATATTGGGATAATTTGCTTAAATACGAATATTTTGACGTTTGAAAGTTAGTCTCCTGCCGGCAGACTAAGCGATTATTGAATATGTTTAGATCGCAATTTGATTTGAGCTTAACGATAGCAATCGTGGCCGTATCAAATAAATATTTTCTTTAAAGTTTAATCAAGTTTTACATTAAATCTCTCGTGAAACCGCTACACGTTGTGACAGTTTTAAAGAGAGTACAAACATATTTAAAAAAAAATTAATAATTATTCACCCACTTCTGGAATTATGCTTACAACAGTGCGCTAGCGAGGTCCTCAAAAATCCTCACATCTCTAAGTAGACCCCTCAATACGACGTCATATTTACTCCTACGTATTTCGCAAGTAGATTGGACGTCAGTAATTTTTTTTTCACGTTTCTGATACAAAGCGCCAAGTTCTAGAACTCCATTTCGACGTCTGTGTTATCTGCCACGCATGAAGTTATTTTAAATGAGCTCGGAGCGCATGACTTAACCTTAAGGGTAGAGCGAAGCGCATGCCATAAGTAGGTGCCTTTATGAGTAGAGTGAATAGACATTTTACAGGCAAGAACTCTCCAACCCAGACTTCGCCATTTCTTTCCATAAAGCATAATAGTCGTTAACTACAAGCCTTGTAATAAAAAATAAGCATTTACCTTACCTGAAAGGAATGGAAACAAAACTAAGAGAGGCAAAGTCACCCGCAAACACTAGAGTCCACATAAAACAACACGAAACCGACATGAGAGCGCTTCAAACGAGATTGTACTTCAAAAAACAGAAATAAAAACCCAACTATAAATTTTCCTCGGTATCCGTTCCACAAAAAAAACAGATAAGCGACGATATATGCGCAAGAGACAACTGTTTTTCCTATTTTTGCTTAAACAATGAATAGCAAACGGCGGTATTTTCCATTATAGACTTGTTTTCAATATATTGTACCTTTTTGAAACATGGAATGGAAAAAAAATCCGATTTGCAGGAATCGGTCGGATTTAGTTTACAGTCTGCAGAAAAATCAGAGCAAGTATTCAAGCGGTTTGACATTTAATATGACTAGATGACGACAGCGACTTTCTCCGCGTGGAATAAGTTTTTTTTTTATTTCCACGGGAACTTCTTCATTTTCTGGAAATGATAATATTACAAGCTATCACCGCGCTATGATATGAACTTAGCTATTTATTAAAATCTACACGTAAGTTGGATTCACTTTTCATGTACACTTCTCTTTTTATTTTTTGTTAGCATGTGAGTAATAGCTATCATAAAATAGCTAATTATATTCATATTTCATAGCAACACTCGACCGCTTGTTCTTTGTATGCAAATCGGTAGCAACATACTTTCACAAAAAGGCCCTAACATTTTTAATATCTATGCATATTTTGCATGTAAGATAGTGTGAAATTATGTACTACGAAGCTATCCTTATTAAAATTATATTTTTAGATTAGAAGTTTAACACAAAGCATTTTGCAGCACACGCTGTCGCCTGTATAGCGGTCTTCCAACGGGTGCAAGGTTTAGCAAAATTTTCTGTGTGCATCGCAATAGCGCCACTCTATAAAAAAATGACGACCTCCCTGGCGCATTGTTCTTAACATGGGAGGTCCCAGGTTCGATTCCGGGCAGGGTCAATTTAGGAGTTTATAATTTCTGAATTTCTCTGGTGGAAGGCTTCAGCCATGGCTAGTTACCACCTAACGGAAAAGACGTACAGCCAAGCGATTAAGCGTTCCGGTATGATGCCTGTAGAAAGCGATTAGGGGTATGGGCTTAAATATAACGTACCCCTAACAGATTAATCCGCTACCATCTTAGACTGTATCATCGCTTACCATCAGGTGAGATTGCAGACAAGGGCTAACTTGTAGTGGAATAAATATAAAAAAATTATAAAATCTTAAAGCCTATAAAACTTTTTAGGATCAAAAAAGAGTGGTTTATATTTGTTCCAAATTTCGCCACATACACAGACAAGTTAATCAAGATTATGATACTGCAGTGAATGAGTAGTTTTTCCAAAAAAAGCTATAATATAAGAAATTTGAGAAGTACCTATTGATACTTAATGAAATACCTTGATAGCTTATTTTAACTTACACACACTTAGTTCATTTTTAAAATGACCGTGACACACAAATAGGCTGATAGACTGATAGAAAGGTATATCCGGCTTCCATTTTTCCATCCGTTTATAATATTGGTAGCTACAAATCAAGATCTTCTAGGCAAGCGCGCTCCACCTTAGGCTGCATCGCTACTTCCAGCAAGTCTGATTGCAGCCAAGCGCTAGTCTAAAAATTAAAAAAAGGGTTTAAAAACTTGACGAGAACGTTGCGACGGGAAACGTCCGTTAAAATTCCTCGGGAATATTTTCGAATCGAATGTAAAATATTTTCATATTGTTCACTTCAAATTAATGTTAAAATTCTAATGAGGAAAAACGAGACAAATCACATTTGTTATTACAATAATTTATTGTACCTATCCAGAATGTGACAGTAAAAATAATAAGCGATCCTCATGTCCACACGGGGTAATAGGTTGGCCGCCGCGCAATCGTAAAAATACGAAAAGCCGCAAAACATTACATTTGCGACGCTGCGGAAAATTGGAAATATATTTATAGACTATCTATCTCTTTCTTTGTCTTGGTCGTATTTCTTGTTGCTGCGGTTAGAGACCTATCCCATTAATTTAGGAGTATATTCGGGAAAGAAGTGATGACTGATGTTGCCTGCGACTTCGTCCGCATGGATTTCGTTTTCTTTTAAATCCCAATTGATTATTGGCGATAAAAAGAAGCTCATGCCCGAATGGCAGGTTCAGGCGAAGGAGACTTTCCGACGCGAGCCTCGATTCTAAAAGGGCCTCCGAATCATGTCAAAACCTTATTGAAAAGCCAAAATCATACTGCTATCCATTGATGTAGAATTTTAGTTTACTCATTCTATTTCAATGCTGTCAACGCTTAAAGCCATATTGTTTCATTATTGTTGACTTTCGTGTTTAAAAATATTTTAATTTTTATTTTAGGAAGGTCAAGGTACGTGACATCAAACTGTAATATTGAGTAATATTGCTAAGTATTTCTTTAAGCGTTGGCAGTATGGCCCCTGGAAGTATGGCCGCTATCTATATACCAAACTCTTAACTCAAACATCAATAATAATCTTAAACAAAATATATCTTTTATTTGTTAAATCTTCTAAAACTCTAAAACCAAAATAGCTGCCAAAATAGCCAACTTAAAAGCTGTTCAAACTTTGTATTAACAAAGATGAAGGCATGCGGCGTTTCCGATAAAACTTCGCTATGTTGGCAAAATTCACTGAAGATATCTTACCAAGTGATAAATTAACAGAGTTGAGATTGAATAGAGTTCATTATCTTCCGTTCATTATATTCTCGAATAATGCATAGATTGAAAAGTGCGACGCCAACTTATTTTGTAATCTTGGTGGTGCTTATGGATTGAATTTTGAACTCTAGAAGTTTAATTTGCTATAATCCGCGACAATAGGTAAATCTATGTGGTACAGTGTGTATCCCGCACTTATAGCCCTGGATATTCACACCACCACAGAAATCTTCCAAACTACTTTCAACGTACGTTACACTCCTGCCAAAACGCCAGCGCAAAGTAACGTCTGCTTCTATCCAATATTATCTTGCAGCTATGTCTTGCAGTTTGTCCAGACAAGGCAGTAAATATTATAGCTAAGTCTATGTCTACGTCTTGGGATGATTGTTGATTTATTCACCTATTTTAAACCGACTTCCAAAAAAGGAGGAGGTTCTCAATTCAGCGCGTATTTTAAAGTATGTCGGTGCATATCTCCGCGGTTTAAAACCGATCGATTTTTTTTTTCAGTGGTTAGAGGAATGTCGCGAGGTGGTCCCATAAAAATTCAGACTCCAAATCCTCAACCCTGATGCCGTAGGTGTACCCCGTACCTACTGCGTGAAATCATCAAAACTAGGGAGTTAGGAAATTTTTATGGTGAATTCATATAGTAGGTATCGAGTCACGTGTATACGATTCAACTCTGAGTCCCAACTCCTCAACCCTGATGCTGCAGGTTACAGATCTCCTTCAAAATAGCAATTCAGGATTATTTTATGGTGAATTCATATTGTAGGTGTCAAGCAGTGACTTCATACTTAAGCCCAAGTCCCAACTCCTCAACTCTGATGCTGCAGGGTACTTCATTCCAAAGCTGTGGGGATTTAGAATACACTAAAAAGTTAAAAATTAAAATTCTTTCCATATACCGACTTCAGGCCGACTGAGGCTCGCCTGACTTCAACATAGTGTGTAGATTGTAGAAATCACTTTTTACTTTACAGTAAGCTTTGGAAGTCGGTTTTTTGGAAATAATTTTTGTAAGTACTTGTAATTACAAATATTTAAAACCGATTATGGCCGATAACTCAACAACCAGACTATACTTTTAAAACGGCTGCCTAAAAAAAGGAGTATATTGTTTTCAAGGTTCATGTATGTATGTATGTATATATGTATGTGAGTTTGTATATTCCACCATAACTTCTATACGCCTGAACCGATTTTGATAAATGAGGTATTGTTAGAATCCCTATCTTATTCCGGGTGACATAGGCTAGTAAAATTAAAAAAAAATGATGGGGTGACCATGTTCCCGCATTAAAGACTAAAGTTGAAAAAAATTTTTCGAAAATAAGATTTACTATAAAATCATCATTTAGAAAATGATGAGTACTTTCCAAAAATATATTTTATAACACTATAGTTCAATATTCAGTGATTCACAAAAAATATCATTTGATAAAAATGTGAATAAAATTCTAATATAACTAGATTAATTTAGATTTTTAACTTTTTAGTTAGTTTTTTGGCAGGGTAATCGTGTTTTTTATTTTTTTTAAATTATGACTTGTTATAGATATTGTATTATAAAGGATGATTTATAATTATGATAACCTAAGATAGTTTTAATGATAATGTAAGGTGGTGAATAAATAAATAAAAATGATTGTAATGACTTTACCTAATAGGGTTACCATATCTGTAGGGACACTAGCGAACGCGATGGCTACGCTCCATTAAAAATTGTGCAAAATCCAGCGTCCTTATTCCTTGTCTACATTATAAAAGAAACCTAATATTGTGTCCAAAAGCAGCTTCAATATCCCGCACTATACCGCATTTTGTTGCGCTATCCCGCACCATACCGCATTTTGTTGCGCTATCCCGCACTATACCGCATTTTGTTGCGCTATCCCGCACCATACCGCATTTTGTTGCGCTATCCCGCACCATACCGCATTTTGTTGCGCTATCCCGCACTATACCGCATTTTGTTGCGCTATCCCGCACTATACCGCATTTTGTTGTGCTATCCCGCGCTCTGTTTGATAACCTTTTCTCCCCAAAGGTTAAAGGGCAATAAATAATTTACGTATCTATCTACCTTCCTCGGTACAATGGTACGAGCTGGGAGTTAATGAGTCAGTCACTGAGTGAGTAAGTCTCGACTTGTCTCTTGATTGTATGAGATAGAATGTACACGATAGTCCTGCACGATGAAATAAGAATCCCATCAAAAACATAAATGTAAAATGAGAGCCAAGTTCAAAATTGTGATATATATGCCTTGGTTGTTGACTGCAGCGACAAAAGAAGTGAGATCTAAATGGGTGCCAAGTTCAATGGTCAGTCCTGCAATTTATTTATCCCATCAAAAACATAAATGTGAAATGAGAGCCAAATTCAAAATTGTGATATATATGCCTTGGTTGTTGACTTCAGCGACAAAAGAAGTGAGATCTAAATGGGTGCCAAGTTCAATGGTCAGTCCTGAAATTTATTTATAACAACATATAATATTTTATAACAACTTAAAATATCATTTCTTCTTATAAATTAGTATAAAATGTTGAAGACTAAGGCTTTGGCTTGGCTAGTTTTCATATACGAATTATAGCCTTCACAAGTTGTAAAGCTGTAAGTTCTTATTTTATTCTTCCGAAAATTTGGCTAGCTGGTAGAAACTGTACTTTTAGGTACCTACTTAATAATAATTCGTATATGGAAACTAGCCAAGCCAAAGCCTTAGTCTTCAACATTTTATACTAAGTTATAAGAAGAAATGATATTTTAAGTTGTTATAAAATATTATATGTTGTTATAAATAAATTTCAGGACTGACCATTGAACTTAGCACCCATTTAGATCTCACTTCTTTTGTCGCTGAAGTCAACAACCAAGGCATATATATCACAATTTTGAATTTGGCTCTCATTTCACATTTATGTTTTTGATGGGATAAATAAATTGCAGGACTGACCATTGAACTTGGCACCCATTTAGATCTCACTTCTTTTGTCGCTGCAGTCAACAACCAAGGCATATATATCACAATTTTGAACTTGGCTCTCATTTTACATTTATGTTTTTGATGGGATATCATTACTTTTTGTACAGAAATTATTGAACTCAATCTCAAACTCAAAACATATTTATTCAAAATATGTACCTACCAAGTACACCTTCTGAACGTCATGCTTACAGAGCATAAGAGGTGATGGTGATAATTAACTACGGTATCTTAAAACTAAAGCTACGAGGGTTCCAAACGTGCCCTGGTCTGA
Organism: Erebia palarica; assembly: GCA_964035005.1. Taxonomy (NCBI): domain Eukaryota; kingdom Metazoa; phylum Arthropoda; class Insecta; order Lepidoptera; family Nymphalidae; genus Erebia; species Erebia palarica. The sequence continues at coordinate 21,328,296 of OZ035989.1, forward strand.
GAAGAGCCCGCAATAAACTCCGCTTTTTTTTTATTATCACCATCTCACAAATATTTGAAATTATATATATGTACTTATAATATAACATTACATAATCAGCCGCTGTAACAATTCATACCCATGCCTTGCTATCATTCAAATAATCCTTTACACTGTAATAGGACTTTTCTATTAGTTTAGTTTACGTTTTACATAAGTAGGTACTTATTATTCGGTGTAAGGTCAGTGTGTCACCCACCAGTAATTCTATTGTACGACTCATTGTACAAGATAATTAAAGACGAGAATTCTCAAGAAAAATATATAGTGTACCTAGAGTTACACTGACATTGACAGATTACATCTATGGTCAGACTACCTCTACAGCACATTTCTACATCTCATCAATTTTGATTGCAAAAGTTCAAAATCAAAAGTTTTTAGTGAAACATTGAAAACAAGCACGGTAAACAGTCGATATCACTAAAACCACTCTATACAATGAATACAAATCACAATGACTGACAGCTTGAACTGACGACTTCAAATACGTTTCTTCTTTTCTGTCAATGACGTTTCGTTGCACAAAATGCATGAATACGAAGGTAAGGTTTTAATGCAACTATATTATTATTCATTATTATTTACATTAAAATAATAATTATGTGTCATTTTCAATAGTTTAGGAGTTACTACCACCGCTTAAAGCAGTATTGTTTCAAAATAACGGTTGAATGTCACGTACTTTGACGTCCTTAAAATAATGATTATAACACTACAACTTAAACGTCAACAGTATTAAAATAATACGGCTTTAAGCAATGGTAGTATGCCCCGTGTCAGAGTTTTGATCTATACCTAGGTAGATCATAAAAATGACGATTTTTGTACGTTTATATCTAAATAACCATTTGAGGTGTGCTTATGAAATTTGGAGCACATATGTATCTCATGGGTCTCAATATATGCGCCAAATTTGACATGTTTATGTGAAATAGTTTTTGAGTTATGAGGGGGTCAAAAGTGGCTCCAAATGGTTCGTGTAATATTACACACGGTGCTGCTCGCCAGTTTTTTTGAACTATGGCTGGACACGCTTCCGCGTGTCTTGATTTAAATAAGTTTTGTTATTTGAAATGGTACAAGTTTGCCAGTTATTCTGTCCGTTGAAACAAATGAAATTGACAGTTTCCAAAATTACCTAAAGAGTTACAAAAAATATTTAATATTTTATTGAATTAAAAAAGTATATTTTAAATAAAATTGGAAATATAATCCCACACTTATATATAGACGTTAGAATGCTTCGACCAACAGCAGAAAAATTCTCGGTCTATGTTACGACTTCATAGTTCAAACTTTCAAAGTGCCGAGCATAGTTCAAGTACGAACCAAAAGACACTGAGAAGTGTGAAGTACAGTTGACGGAATAGAACGGAAGTTCCCTGCATACGAAATTCGATTTGGCACTACATTGAATTTGCGGCGCCGCCGCGCCGAGGGTAGTGCAATGCATACAATTTTCTCACAGGCACTAAAGACAATACCGTATCAAAGTCGTGGAACGCAAAGAGAGTTTGCCGGTACCAGAAACGCAAATATGAACAGCCAAGTAAAGCGAGCTGGGTTGAACTTACTGAAGAAACAAAGTCAGAACACCTGAACTCTATCAAAGGATATTCTACCTTTTTAACATGACATTAGATTCAATTTCAGTTGTTTAAGCTAATCGGAGGAAAGAACGTGGGATACTCTCTATTACTTACATTTATACCCACAGTCGGAATGTGGCTCTTCCGTGATATGCTAAGCAAAAGGCGAGCAAACAAATTGGTTGAGTTGCAGGCTCGAGGTTGATATATTCCAAGAGATTATACAAGTGAATTCATCTTCAGAAGTAGGTAAGAGAAAGGTTATATTACTTAGGCGTTCGCTGCAACTGGGAGGATGTGTTTACATTAGAGGAAAGCTTTTAAAGCTACGTTTAACTTATGGTTAAAACAACTAAGCCACTTGCAAATATTTATCACTGCCACAATACCTACTTACTCACAGGCTGCAGGCATACCTATATATTAAATAAAAATAATATTATGTTGGATGGATGAATGGATGGATGTATGAATGGACGTTTGCTGGCTGATCGGATTTGTATGAAATTTGGCACAGAGATAGATTATTGTCTGGAATAACACATAGGCTCCTTTTTATCTCGGAAAACTAAGGAATATCTATAGGAACTATCGTAAATGCTTTTACGGATCATACGTTTAACATTTGCTTGCATCCCAGGGACGGATATAGGTTACTATTTGTGACAGGAGATAAAAATAGTTTCCACGCGATTCCACCCAGACTAATTCGCTTTATTATATACCTACATAATGATAATAATAACTTCTTCAATTAAAATTGCCTTATTGTTTAATGATGAAATATTACCCACAGATAATGTGTATAAAAATAATTAATTGCACACTATCCACTACTATTTATTGCCACAAAATCGAATTGAATAAAATCACTAATTAAATAATTTTAGTCGATAATTCTTTTCAAATCTAGTGTGACGTTTAATTCTTTTGAATATATCAGCTGAAATCTTGTTTTAATTCGTAGTTGTTAACTTGATAACCTTGTCATTAAAATATGCGTCTTTATAATTAGATGGTACGAGTATTATTGCTTTATTCTTTTTGGTTATGATGTAATAAAAAAATAATATGAAACAGAATCTTCCGGTTACAAGAATGAAAAATAACCGCTTAGTCAACAGTTCATAACTGAAAAATTGGTAAAGAAAATGTTAAAAACCGGCAAAGTAAGAGTAGTACTCGCACACGATGGGCTCCGTACCATCGTACAAGATTTGACACTACGTACTAAAATGTTGTTTTTCGCTAAAGCGGCAATAGAAATAGACGCTCTGTGGAAATTTGGCACCCTTCGAGTACGGAAAAGATAATGAATAGAGTTTTACCCCAACTGTTTAAGAAAAATCTTAAACTCTTTCGGGTGCAGATTCATTGATGACTCATCGGAATATTTGATTGATCGCCTCGTCTGACGCAATCGATGCTATAAACTCGACCACTTCATTTACTGAAAGAGTCTGTTGTTTAAACTTCATCCGCCCCCATGTCCCAGCCGCGGGAGTGATGTTGCTATTTTTTACTTTGCCACAAGTTTTTTGCCGTGTAGAAACTGATTAAGGGTATGGGTTTAATATAACTTCCATGCCCCTAACAGTTTAGCCCTACCATCTTAGATTGCATCATCACTTCTCAGTAAAGGGCTAACTTTTGACGACAGGAACTTTACAGTTGAGTTTGTTGTGGGCTCTTGTCAGACCAGGGCGCGTTCGGAGCCCTCGTAGCTATAGTTTGAAATAGCGTAATTGATTATCATCATCATGTATCATACGTTTTGGACGTCAATAAGTGTAGTGTTGTATTTTATAAATAAATAATTGATTGATTGAGTAAAGTTATACGTTTGGTTTGCTTTGTTGCACTCAGTGTTCTGTATAAAGCATTTCATTAGCTCGTTGAAATTATCTATGCAGCTAATTGCTATTCAAGCGTGTACCTGATTAAGATCATAGTTAAAACAGCTATAAACTCTCCGAGCGTAGACTACTTCGAGTGGTGATTTTGAAGGTGCGTGCAGTGGCATGATTCCTTCGCTTTTTAGCCACGACTCTCAAGGAGTTATATTATAGACGTAGCGTTAAACTTTTTCCGAGCTCTTCGAAATATATTTTGATTGATTGTCTTGTCTGACGCAATCAATACCTACCGATAAACTCGCCGACCACTTCATTTGCTGAAAGAGCCCGTTGTTTAAACTTCACCCGCCCCCACTTCCCAGACGCGGGAGTGATGCTACTATTTTTTTACTTTGATAAGGTATTTTGCCATTCGTGGTATTTAACTTTGGCGGCAGGTACTTTACAGTTGAGTTTTTGTGGGCTCTTGTCAGACCAAGGCGCGTTCGGAACCCTCGTAGATCGATGCAGTTAATTGCTTTCCAAACAAATAACTGATTAAGATCAAAGTTAAAACAGCTATAAACTCTCCGAGCGAAGACTACTTCGAGTGGTGATTTTGAAAGAGCGTACAGTGGTATGATTCCCTCGTTTTCAGCCACGACTCAAGGGGTTAAATAGACGTAGCGTGAAACTTGTTCTGAACTCTTCGAAATATATCAATCAATCAATCATTTATTCAATTTAGGTACACTACAGGTACACATATTGACGTCCGTTACTTACATATAAAACATGACGGTGATAATTAGTTACGGTATCTTAAAACTAAAGCTTCGAGGGTTCCAAACGCGCCCCTGGTCTGAGAAGAGCCCACAACAAACTCATATTTTGATTGATTGTCTTCTCTGACGCAATCAATACCGATTAACTCGCCGACCACTTCATTTGCTGAAAGAGCCCGTTGTTTAAACTTCGAGTAACATTCTTACTATGGAATATTCCTATCTATCTATTGTTCCAGATAACACTAGGCACATTAGAGTACTTAAAACATAAACCTTTGATTATGAGTCAAGTCAGAAATTATCAAAACGCGATAAGCTTAATGACCCGGTCCTAAATTATTTTCAACTTTCTACCTAAATTAAAAATATTTTATAGAAGCTATCGTTAAACATTATAGTTACGAAATACAAACACCCCGCGACGTATCGCTATTTGCTGTAGAAGAAAACGTAAACTCTATTCAATTTCGTTAAAATTCCGCTCAGCAACGGCGAGGCGGTAAAAAGAAAATTTATTAACCCTCGTACACAAATGCTTTATAGAGGGGATTGATTGAGTATCGCAAATTAAATAGGTATTTTCAAATATTTGCCAGTTATCGGTTCTCGTGAGGAGACCGGTATTCCAGACACTTAAGCAGTTCTTATAATGTTGTCAAAGGTGTGTGAATAATGGCCAAACCATCGGTGGCGTGCAGTTCATAGAGGCATCTGCTTACCCAAGTGAAAATACGTCAATGCTCATTTTTACCAAAACAGTGAGTAAATAGGTGTTCTGAATTACCAATGCCTACCTTTGCTTCAAGCCCTGTGTACGCCACTGCAAACTATCGATATATATGTACTCGTAGGTACTAGATGTGCCCTTTCGTAGAAAAAAGTTGGGCGTTCGACTTGTAGGGCATGCCCCTCACCTATATAAGCATGTCCTTGTCCCCGCCATAGCGCTGTCCCTTTTCTCAGACTACATGACGGTAGTAAAACAAGTCCACATTCTTTGTTTGACAGGGCCCGTCTATGTAAATTGAGGTCGTTAGGCCAAACCCTTTATTTTTAAACTGAACAAATTAGTTAGAGGATTAATATCTAAAGCGTCAAATCCACGCAGGTATGCGAAACGTGTTTTAATCAAAAGGCCATTTTATTTTACTGGCTAACACACACGGGCAAATTAATTTATACACGGAGAGAGAATTATAATGGGAAATTGCGCGAAACAATTTTAATATACTTTAGTAGCGCCAAAAATGAAATTAACAAATGCGTTTAACAAAGTAGATACCATTTTGTATAGTCCAACAAGTTTTTAGCTGTCTAGTTAATAAAAAACAGGTCTTTTCGGAAGGTATGTGGCTAACGAAAGTTATGGGCAGGGGGAAGCCGTCACAACTAATATTATGTAATCCATATCCATACTATCCATACTAATATTATAAATGCGAAAGTGTGTCTGTCTGTCTGTCTATCTGCTACGCTTTCACGGCCCAACTGTTCAACAGATGTCGATGAAATTTAGTGCAGAGATTTGTATCCCGGGGAAGGACATAGGCAACTTTTTATCCCAGAAAATTAGAGATTTCCCACGGGAATCAAAAATCGCTAATGCTCGCGGACGAAGTGATAAGCTAATAAGATGTTAAATGTGTAAGCCCCATCCCATGACCTACCTCATCGATTTGATAGACCTAGTTGATGTTAAATAAAGGAACATAATAATTATATAATATCTATTTGCTAAACCTTAAAAATGCCACTTTCTTATTAGGGCGATTTTCTTCGCCACAGTTATTCGCCTCATTTATTCAAGCTCAAAACTCAAATATTTTTTATTCAAGTAGACTTTGATAAGTGCTTTTGAATCGACGAGTGAATCTACCATTATGTTTTTACTACTAACGTGGCGTAGGAATAGTATCTGTTTAAAGGTCTAGCCCGACTACAGATACACGGAGTGGCGGCAAATATTCTTTGTATGAGTTTGTATGGGGCCCACCGGCAAGCAGATGCATACAAACTCATACAAAGAATATTTGCTGTTACTTACGTGCCGCGCCGCTCCTTGCATCTCAAATGGGGCGACCTTAGGTAATAGATGAACAGCTATGGATTGACATAGACAGTGGTCACGTGGCAGAGATCACAACAATATTACCTGTGTAAGTTTAACTATTACCATAGTTATTCTGTTGAGAAATACATCTGCGCCACGTCTGCGCCCTCGCCACTTCAGTGTGATTCGCGTTAATAGCGCATGGTTTATTTTTCTCATCCCTAAACCCGCTTTGACGAAGCGTTTATTTAATACGGCCATTTTCCTCGTCACCACGACGCGTCCCGCCGATCTGTCTTTGGCTTAACTAAATCCCGCTAATACATTATTTTTATAATACCACTTCCATTGTGTGGCCATGATCCTTATGAACTGCGAACTGAATGTAGGTACAGCCCAAAGGCAGTGGTGTGAAGCTCTTAGAGTCATAAATGCAATAGCATTTAAATAGTTCTGTTATAATTTTTTATTTTGACCTGCCAGTCACAATGCAGGCCTGTAAGCCATGTTCATAGGTTCCAACCGTATCGTCGACTTCCTATTCGTTACAACACTTGCTCTAACGTCGAAGAATAATATCGTGAGGAAACCTGTATACTCTAAAGTTCTTCATATTGTTCTTTAAGGTGTGTGAAGTCTGCCATTTCGCACTTGGTCAGCTAATACCCCTTAAGGGGGTAGTTCCCCTTAAGGAAGAGTTAAGGGCATACCGTTAACCCTTCTTATTGTTTAAGAAGTCAGTGTTCAATTACAGTGGCTCAACGATGGGTTGATGATGACGGTGATGAATGAAAAAAGAGACGTACATAGAAAAATAATAACTTTAATTTCATGAACCTTAATAGCCCCAGTTCTTGTTCTTTTAACTAAATTAACTTATAGCTCTACCATCATTAAGAGTGGATGGATAAGATAAGCAGTTTATACTGTAAAGTCGTTATCGAACATACTGGGAACAGAGCAGGGATTCAATTAAGACGAAGGTACAGCTTAAAGGCAAGCTAAAGTGCCACTCGCTCGGATTACGATACCGGGAGGTTACTACTATCGCTCAAAGCAGTATTATTTCAAAGTGACAATTTAATGTCACGTACCTTGACATCCCTGAAATAAGGATTATAACTCAAACACTCGAACGTCAACAATATTAAATAAACAATATGGCTTTAAGTGACGGTAGTATGCCCCCAGGATTTGACGCCACATACCTACTGGCTACATGCATTAAGGAGCCATCGCAGGGCTAGCAACAACAATTTACAAGGAATACCTAAAGATTTACTGACGAAAAACACTCATAGGACCATCCTCCCCTCGCTCTTTATATTGTATTTCTCATTGTTGAGGGTCGTGACACCCTTCCATTAGTCACGACATGGTTAGGATTTTCTGGGGATTACTATATTTTACATTCAACAGCCCACACAGGATACTTGGTATAATAATTTAATTTTTACCCACGATAGATAGGAGACGGTAGGCTTTTGCCCTTAGAGGTTGGAATTTTGTATAATATCGTGGCTTATCAGTAAGGTATCTAGAAATATTTAGGTACTACCTAGTTAACTACGAACGTCCGCGGTAGTTAAATTAATTCACGTAGACGAAATACGACAACCAAGGTTTGTAAAATTCCGTGAAAACTGATTTTCCGGGATGACAGTTGCCTTTATCACTTTCCGGGTTTTTATGAAGTTAAAGACCTGGACGTTTGCAATAATGCGTTCATTCTTACTCCACCACAGCCCATTAACTTCCCATTGCTGGGCACAGGCCTCCACTCTCATAGGAAAGAGGAAATTAGAGCTTAGACCCACCACGCTGCTCCAATGCGGGTTGGCGGGCTTTCGGAATTCTTACTCCGCTTTGACGTAATTCAAGGACAAGTCAACCATTTAAAATTCACGGATCGCAACATCTTACCATTTGAAAAAAGTAGGTATCTAACCCCAGAGTTTCATGACAGCGCTTTTCAGTAGAACTTGAATCTGCATTCCAAATCTTAAGAAGTCTTTATAATATTATGTTGAGCCACAAGATCCATTTATATGAACGGGCATTTTCCGCACTCATTTTTCTTCTCAGGAAAGTCACACTCCAGACTGAAATATGTCCTTAAAAGCCTTGTATTCACTAACGGACAAAAATTCCGTGACACGTGTCGCTAGAGATGTCCGGTGACGTCACTAGACTTTGTCTGTCATTATGTTATGTATTATACACGCACTATAAACTAGGCGTTTTAAAGTAGGCCTCCAATTACCGAATATCCACGGCTTTAATTAAAATCGACGCCGACGTGTGTTGTTTGCGAACTCGACGGTTTGACGCCTCGTGAATGTCCCAACTATGTAATTATGTTACATACTTTATTGAACTCTACAACAGCTAGCTTAAAATAAACTGTTTATGACCATAAATTTACCGTACAATCCGTAGTTCTACTACTATACTTTGATATTGTTTCGGGTGGGTTTCCTTCATTCGCTGTAGAACTTAGTAGGAATGATTTGAAGGCACAGTCACGCTTTCAACACTGAAGCAACGATTGAAATGAACGTGAGCCTACGGTTGTATTTTTCCTATACAATTAAGTTGTCTTGAATGATTATAATATATTTTTGTTTTTTATTTATGTTTTACTGTGTATATTACTGCACAGTGTACGCATGTTATCTGTGGTGTACAGTACATTACGTACTTGTACGTGCCTAGGTACGTAAGTTACTTAATTAAATACCGTGTACTTTAACGCGTTATAACGCGTTGAGTCCATCAAATGTGACAATGGCAATAAATCATTGATGCGATAGTTACCAAATTATTCTTAGGTCTAGGAAAAACTGACAATAATATTCAAGAAAATAAATATTCTCTTACCCCATCAATTATTATTTGTTGATTATATGTGATTCTTCTTTTTGTAAATAGAGCTTTCTGTAACATACCTATGTATGCACGTTATGGAGATGAAGAAGCTTACTGATTTGAAACGTTTGTTTATTTCGCTCTATCGTTTCATAGCGTTAAGCGGAGAGCATGTTTCGAACAGTTGTAATTAAAGTCGACTCAACACGTTGACGTTTTGACGCGTCAGGAACGCATATACGGAACTATGGTATGTAAACAATAAACACAGAGGTTAATACGCTTCCAACTTTACTGAACTCCACAATGGGAGTACGATGCCGGTCAACGAGCTGAGGCCTAATTTTCTAAGCCAATCGTAATCATTTGGCAGCATATAACTCATTACTCGAATTATTTAAGGAGTACATGTTTTTTGAAGTACAGGCATTAGTCTAGGCAATGGGGCGGTCCGTTGTATGGAGATCCCCGCATTAAATCCTCAGTCGGTGAAACTTGGCTGGGTATTGGATGATCCAAAACTTACACAAAAATATCCAACAAAGAAAATGCGGAATTTAGGTGTTTATACCTAAATTTAATATTTATGACTGAATATCTTCTCGATTTCTATTTAAAATAATAGTAGGTAGTATAATTACACTCAAAACCGAAATATCAAATGAAATAATCATGCAGAACATCGATATATAAACCGATTTTATGATGAAATCTAAACTGCGTATACGCGATAATGTACCTTCCTGGTTTAAAAATTAGGTATAACATAAAAAAATCTTACTTCCTTTCTGATTTTTTGTTGGATATTTATAATATACGTTTAACTCATTATACTTTATCATACTGTAAAGTTTCGTCGCCTGAGGAATTATTGTTGGGGTCTACTAGCTTTATTGCCTAGACAACATCTATGAACCCCCTAAACAGGTCGAATTATCCGTTTAAAAACGTGAAACAAATCAATTCAATTCAATTCATTTATTTCATAGACAACATTTGTGGCCCACTTTAGTGTTAGTAACAATATAATCTTAATATCTATGTTAGTACTTACAATCTAAGGTGTTAGTAACATTTTAACTTAAGCTAAATATGTTAGTACCTAATAACTAAAAGGGATTTAGTCCTCTGTATGAGTTTCCTCACCAGAGGACTATCCATCTGCCCTGCTATGCTATTCAGGATGCTGTTGCGACTTCCACGGACTCTGGACAGCAGTGACGCAGTTTTCTTGCGCCAGATAGCATCAAAGCCATCTGTCCGCGCCAGGGAAAATATCGCTGACGCGCTGCAGAACTTAGATCGCCGCAACAGCACCCTGAAAGCATTATTATATTGGACTCGCAGTGCGTTGTAAGCCCTTTGCGTATACCGGAACCACAGACTCGCCGAGTATAAGGATGTACAGTAGGCTCTGAAAAGACACAGCCTCTCTTCTCTTCACAGCCTCTGTATAACGGGCAAACCTGCGGGCCAGCATATTAGCTCGGGCTGTCAACGCCCTGCGCTCCCTTTCCATGTCCGCATCATCCATTTGATAGTCTGCTCACAACATGCCCGAGGTACTTAAATTTATAAACCCTACTTATAGCAACTCCATGCAGTTTTAAAGGAGCTACATAACTTGGGCACGTTGTACCAGCCTTAAATACCATGAATTCCGTCTTCCGGACATTGTATTACAAGCCATGCGCTGCAGCGTATGACTCGCACAACGCAAGCATCTTTCTGAGTGCATTGATTGAGGGAGCCAGCAGCACGATATCGTCAGCATAGCTAAAGTTATTCACGCAGATACCGTCAACGTGGCAGCCCACCGGCATGCTGCTGAGTCTCTCAATCAACTCATTCACATACAGGCTGAAAAGCAAAGGAGAGCTCTTTCCGCCCTGCCTAACACCGCATTCCAGCCTGTACGTTTCCGAGAGCGCACTTGCCCACCTGACCTGGTTCTCCTGCCTCAAGTACCAATACTGAAAAAGAGAGCTGACCTCATCTGGCACCCCGGTGTTTCTTAACTTATGCCATTGGAGATTGTATTGGACCATATCGAAAGCTCGCGACAAGTCTAAGAAACAAGCTTAGACTGGAGTGTGCCTGTCCGTGTAGTACCTAACAGTATGCTTCAAACTCAGAATGGCTGTTTCCGTTGACAGTTCGGATCGAAATCCAAATTGAGCATCATGGAGTTTAACATTCCTCTTTAAATGTTGGTTGAGCACACTCTCAAGTACTTTTGCTATGGTAGTGGCTAGCGAAATAGGTCTGTAATCTAATCTCCAGTCTTACTTTTTAAAACAGGCACCACCACGGTCTTCATCAGATCCTGAGGCAGGTACGCGTGACTAAGACACAAATTAAATAGCAGAGCCAAAACACGAGACAAATGGTATCTCGCATACCTCAGGTGTTCGACGCTGAGCCCATCATGGCCCGGAGATTTTCCTCTTTTTAGTTGGTCAATAATTTGTCTTATATCCTTGGCTAAGATAACAATTGTTATCTTTTTACCCTTGGTCTCAGCGTCGAAGTCGCTATGTTGCGGCCCTGCACTCGGTTCTACTGTAAAGTGGTTTGCAAACAGGTTGGCAACCTCCTTATTACCAGAAACACCATCGACACTTACTGGAACGTCAGGCTTTACGTTGAGCTTATTTGTACACTTCCAGAAATTCTTAAAATCCGCGTTAGAATGACGTGTTGCCAACATGTCCATTTTCAATTGCTTCTGATGGTTTTGACACCATCTTTGAAAATCTTCCTTGAATCAACCATGTCATTGAAAATAGGACCGCTAGCTGGTTTGCCATACCAAAACCAAATATTGAATTTGTGTTCAAGCGTTCAAGTATGCGTCACTCACGTGCCTATTCCAGCCCGCCAGTGGTTTCCTCCTGGGGGGTTACTGCCACTGTTTAAAGCACTATTATTTTGATATTGTTTCGCCAAAATCTACCATGACGTGCCCAAAAGTAAGCTTATTAAAACATTGTTTCCTAAGCAATTTTGTGACGTCGTTAAGCAAACTCACTCAATTCGTACCATGAAGTGTTTTTTGAGAGCTAGCATTATTGTTTTACGTAGGATTTACGTCAAATTTAGCAATCATAAAAAAGTTACTTTCTTGCGACGGATCAACAACAGATTGACTTTATAAACAAATAAATAAATAGGAAATTGTGAGGTTTTTCAAGTGAATATTCTGCTGGATTAAACTAAGTTAATGACATATAACTTTATGAAAGTGACTTATTTAATTTTCCAAATGGTATTAAATTGAAAAATCAGGCACCCCTGGGTGAAGGGGAGTATGCTTGGAGTATTCCTACATGCTCAAATCAGAAATGGGGAGCCTCCAGATACCTAATTTAATACCAATTTCGAAAAACCGACGGACGTTTGGGTCGCAAGGTGCGTGAATGGCGGCCTCACACTGGAAAGCGCCCCACTTGGTGGACAGACGATCTCAAGTGTGTAGCTGGGAGCCGCTGGAAGCAAGCGGATCAAGACCGTACCCTGTGGAGATCCATGCAGGAGACGGCAGTCCAGCAGTGGACGTTTCTCGGTTGAGACGACGACGACGAATACGAAAGGTTTGCGAAGACTGCGATCTCACCTGATGATAAGCGATAATGCAGTCTAAGATAGTAGGGGTACAACAGTTATTAATAACTAGCTCATGCCCGCGACTTCGTCCGCGTGGATGAAGGTTTTTTGGTTGTCGCAGGAACTCTTTAATTTTCCAGGATAAAAAGTAGCCTTTGTGTTATTCCAGACTATAATCTATTCCAAATTTCATCAAGATCCGTTCAGCTGTTCTAGCGTGATTGAGTAACAAACATCCAGTCATCCATCCATCTAAACTTTCGCATTTATAATATTAGTATAAAAGTATTGAAGAATTAAAATAATTCAAATGGCAAAATAATGTATGTAAAAATAGATATATTTATTATATAACAGTTATCTTTAAATTCACAATAATTAATTCAGTCATATTTGGCATAACATAAACTGATTTAAACTATAATTTAAAATTTCAGGTGACTAAGGATATCCATTGAGAAAAAACAATGATTCCAATATTGGATGCAGCGCTAGACTGGCCTGAAGTACATTATACGAATTTGCATGTTTGCACTCGAAATATGCCCTTATTCAACAATTCTGGGCACGACGGCAGCATTTATTGTTCTGGAAATAAACATAATACTCAATTCAATTTCATAACAAACATTTAGGTATTGTACTTAGATTGTTTAATTCATATCAAACTTATTTCCATATAAATAAAAGTAAGAAAATCAAAAAAGCTTATTATTTTTATCATTATTAATACTGTTGAAGGCTATGTAAATGATAAAAGCACTTGGGTTTGACTTGCTCCAGCTATGCTTAGTTTTACAGTCACTAAATTAAAATTTATGATTTTTTCAAAAGAGCAATCGCCGAGTTTCTTGCTGGCTCTTCTTAGAAGAAATCGCATATCAAGCCAACAACATAGATTCAATAAAGACGTTCGTATTTTGAGCATTATATTATTGTTTATTTTTCTTCGACATCTGCTGCAAAACAACACAAACCACCTGAAATGCACTGCATAAGTGCACTGCTGCATCACAAATCCTGTTCGATCATCGCGCGTAGCGCCACAATAATTATACTTACTCGAGCCGACATATTATTGAAAAAGTTATAAAATAATCAAATTCACACTATTATTTATTTACGTGCCTTGCTTGACAATTGACATTTAAAACAACCGTTACGTTTTACACAACGATAAGGAAACAGAGCAAACAAACAATTATTATTTGGTTTCAAATTATTACATAATATTAATATTTTTTTTTGTTAATTATTGCACTTTATAAAGGTATAATAACTTTATAAAGTTATAATATTTAATTAAAAATGTATAAACACTGTTATTTTATGCATGAAATGAAACGTGATGCAGGCGAGATAGCGCTAAAAAAATTATATAGCTACATCTCGCTTACTCTGAAAGTAAGGAATAGACAATTTTATAGTATCATTCGTTCTATCCATCATGTAGGCAAGAGTAGAACCATAATACTTTTGTGCGGTCATAGTAGCTTTCTCAGTAAGATTACTTACACATTGAAACAAGATGTTCCTGTATCATAATGGTTTTCTAAATGTTGATAGTAGCCGCCCTGTTTGGCTGACTGTTTTTTAGCTTACAGGTATCACTGGCAGCTTGGCGTAACACATTCACTATACTGATATACAAATTATCAATTACAATTTTATGATGACCATTATTACAATGATAATCAGAACATTCGAGCAATTCAGATGGAAAATCTAACTTTTTTAACTCTAAGTTACAGTTATTCTGATATGCAATTACTTGTTCTGGGGACCTATCTCCCCACAGTACTTTACTACGCTCCGTAATGTTTGTATTTAATCTTTTCTTTACCACATCCAAATTACACTCGACCACCAGTGGGCAATGGTCCGACCAGTACACGTCGTATTTTATGTAAGTATTTATAACACTCTGCCATGCTACTTTGGTCACAAAACAGTGGTCTAACCATCGCCTGCACCCGTGCGCTTCACTGACAAAAGTATAAGTATCAATACCTAACTCATTTATATCCACACAGACCCAGTCCTGTTCAGAGGAAAATTCCGTTATTTCTTTATAAAAACGCTCACCTGGGTGTGCAATGAAGTCCCCGAGGATAAAAACCGATTCAATACCTGCCTCCTCGACGATGGCACTTATAGCACTCAAACAATCCGTGAGCTCTAGCACATTTTCACTGCAATCCGTAGGCATGTTCACACTAAGCACCACGATCGGCCGATCACGTATCATAATGCGAATAGCAGCCACTCGAGGGTTCACACACGGAATCACAGACACACACTGAAACACTGACTTCCGCCACAGCAGCGCGACACCGCCATACGGCCTTCCTTTGTGAATGCCGGCACTCGTATCCACCGCAGATGTACCAGTACTTCCGAAGTCCTCATGGATTCCCGCCAGAAACGGTATGTCCTGTGGTAGCAGCCACGTCTCCTGAAGAGCAATAATATCAGCGAAGATACATAACTGCCGTATTCCCTCAACAGAGCGCTTCACACTTTTGCAATTATACGTCACTAGAGTTGCCATTGTTACTCGATGAAATTCTTGTCACTCTTTGCTCCCGATTCCGGTAAGGCATGAAATGCCGACATGTTACACCATCCGGCCACGTTTCATCACTCAGAAAACTACTCAAATTATGTCGGGAAACCCATATTTTATAAGCATTATAGCCCCTCTCATTTTTCATATTAATCTTTTGTAGCATAACATTTTCATTTATTTTGCGGAAAATATATTCCAGTACGTCCTTTTCTAACGTATCCTTATGAATGTTCGACACAAAAAGCGGAATCTTTATATCCGCCGGCCTAAACTTATCACTAGGCTGGATAGTCGCTTTGCCTCTGACCCCATCCGTTCTATTTCGATACCTCCTCCTTTGTACTTGAATCTACTCCTGGTTGGACTCTTCTGGCTTCCACTCACCATCCGACCTAACCAACTCCGCTGCCGACCTCTTGCTTGCATCCATGTTTATTACATGCGCAGGTGCACTCATACCGACGCCGATGCGCGCGGCCGACTCATTTGCACTGCATTGTTGTGATATTTCAGTTCGCACTGAAAACTCGTCGCCGACAAGTGGCGCAGTACCCAATGCAATCTTATCACGCGAAATGCAAGGAGTGACAGAAACGCCATTCCCACACTGAGAGCTCGTTTCCCGTGAGAGTAAAAGAGACCGCACTTCGCTTGCATTATTATCTCGATCCGGAGAAATATTAGCAACGGACGAATTCGATAAATTTATGATGCCGGACGGCCCACTATCCAACAAATATGCACCCCGCTTTTGATTTACATTGTCCACACTTGCCATCGATTGATTTAACCGATTTTTTAGCTGATTCAGCTCCTCATTGGTTGCACACGTTTCCTTTATATGCTTGATGTCAGATTGCAACACAACAATGTCTTTCAATAACCTTGTAATATCTATGTGATCAAAAGTAACCGGCGGCAATTTATGCAGTTCCCTTGCTACAAAAATAGGTGTATTATCAGGTTCTGTATTCTTGAACGCAGAAATAATATCCTCAATATCTTTTTGTTCTTTTTCCTTACGCTGCGATACATTTCTTACGGTTGTACTGATGGACGCAAACAGTAGCTGCTTTGCAATGCGTATTTCTGGATACGAAAACGCATCCACACACAACCTCACTATACTATCCTCATCCATAGTATCAATCTTATTTTGGACAAAACACAAAAGCTCGTTCACCACAACAGAACACGTGAGCATTTCAATATTTTCGCGGAGCACGCCATTTTGCACCCGAACGAATACACGCTCGCGCGAAGACTGCAATAACGATTACGATTTCCTTACACAATCGGGGGTAGTTTACGAAAAGTCTTGACTTGAACCGACGCTTTCAAAACAATAATTACTCATTATTTAAGCTTATTCAGATATTACTGTAACAATTTGCTTTAAAAAATCTACAGGTTACATTAGGAAGTTATCATTGCACACGAGCAAATATATAAATATTTTTATTATTTTAAATATTTTGGACCTATCGCAGTTATAAAAATAAATAATATTCAAATATTTCAGAGTGTGATTAAAACATTACAGTACAGTTAGTATTTAAGATAACAAAAATAATAAGTAATGTGAAGTTTTAAATTTTTTACTTTAAAAAAAATACAAAACTAAACGCACCTAGATAACAATGATGAAAAATATAATAAAAGTCATCACATCACATCACATCATATCATTAAGTACAGATGTGAAACTAAAGTTTTTACGGCCCCGATCATACTTAAAGTGTTTTTTCTTACGTGTGTGATATATGATAACTCTGGGTCAGCCAAGTGCTGACTATGTGAGAATAATTTCTGTATGATGTGATGAAAACCTCGGTATGATTAAAGCCTTAATATTTTTCTATAATATCCAGCGAACTGGATTAAATCTTTTTATTGTTTGTCGTATTATTATTCTTATATACTAAGATCACAAAAAAGTTTGTAAGAAAGTTGCCCATTTTTAATATCTCATGCCTAATTTTAGTTCTAAAGCTTGCGATAAAATTCTAAGCCATTTAAATCTACCCACCAGGTTATTTTAAACTAATCTCATTTTAGCAGAACCCAAAAATATATTCCTTTACTCTCAAAGTTATTAAAAGATAAACAAGTTTTGTGTACAAAAGTAGGTATTCTTAGGTATATACTGCGGTGACAAATACGTATCTGCCTGAATCTGATAAACGCATACAGTTGCAAGAAGCTCTAAAACCACAGAATGAAGTCACGGGACGAATATGATTGTGTTATATTATTATGCCCTATTTTAGCAACTGCTGACTTCATTTTTATTTTCAGTGTGATACAGCTGTGAGAAGTTAACAAAGATACAGACACGCTTTCTTATCATAGTTATCTTATCTTACTAATATTATAAATGCTAAAGTTTGGATGGATATACGGATGTATGGATGTTTGTTCATCAATCACGCCCCAACGGCTGAACGGATCTGGCTGAAATTTGGCGCAGAGATAGATTATAGTCTGGAATAGCACATAGGCTTTTTATCCCGGAAAATTAAGGAGTTCCCGCGGGAACCAAAAATCCTAGATCCACGCAGACGAATTTCCAGGCATTAGCTAGTATTATAAATGCGGAAGTGTGTTTGTTTGTTGGTTTATTGGTATGTTGGATTGCCCTTCAATCTAGCTGCAACAGAGCAACGGATCGACGTGATTTCTTGCATGGATAAGTTGAGGATCTAGAGAGTGACATAGGTTATTTTTATCCCGGAAAAATGAGGGGTTCTCATGGTAATTTAATAAAAACACGCGGACGAAGTGGCGGGCATCAGCTAGTTTATAATATGTCTCATTTATACGATTCGTAACAATAGATTTTTTTAATCATTATTCGCATCTCTTAGTCTAATCAGCTTCGAAGAAAGCCTGTTTTTAGTAGGTATATGTGTTATTTCGGTTCCTTGGTGACTAGCGAGATTTTTCCTTGTGGTCGATGCTTGTGTTTGTCACGGAGCAATTTCTTCTCGAAGCCGTAGACTGAATAGTATGGCAGGGGCAGCACTGTTGACGAGACTGGCATGAGATCTGTAACAAAAGGGAATAACCTGAGCTATTGGTCGTTGGTAACTACAGGGGACATACTACCATCGCTTAGAGCCGTATTGTTTCAATATTGTTAACGTTCGTGTTTTGGAATTATAATCCTTATTTTAGGAACGACAAGGTACGTGATATAAAACTATACTTTAGAAATAATACTGCTTTAAGCGATGGAAGTAGCCCGCTAGGTCTAATTCTGTATAACTAGATCTCCCGCGGGGGTTTAAGCTTTTGAAAAATCCGGTGGGAACTACTTAATTTTCCGGGCTATAGTAGTAGTAGTATATGTCCTTTCCTGGGATGCAACCTATTACTAGCTAATGCCCGCGACTTCGTCCGCGTGGATTGAGGTTTTTCCGGGATAAAAAGTAGCCTATGTGTCATTCCAGGCTATAATCTATATCTGTGCCAAATTTCCTCCAGATCCGTTTAGCCGTTGGTGCGTGATTGAGTAACAAACATCCATCCATACATCCATAGATCCACCCATCGAAACTTTGCATTTATAATATTAGTATAGACGTTACTTTCGTCAAAATCTGTAAAAAGGGTGGGCAGTGAAAGTGGAGCAGACAGACAGATACACTTATAGTATTCATTATACAATATATAAAAACATTAATTACATTACAAACGCATTCATAAAATAATATGTTTTTGCTTCATTTGACTTCCTAAATACACATAGTTAGGAAAGAGAACTTATTATAGATAAATAGATAAAAACTATAATTTACCTTTAATTATATAACTACATAATTATTCTATGAGGAAACATTACAAAATTTTTAATAATATTATAAGCGAGAGTGTTCCAGATAAGTACGGCCTTTTCACAGCCAATCCATTTAACGAATTTTGACGAAAAAGAGATTAGCATTCTAGGGATGTACCAAGCATAGCGTTTTACATTTCAGAGCAATACAGATAGTTTCCGTATACTGTAAAGTCTGTAAACCTTATTTCCGACACAGTATGCAGTTCGCAAGTTTCACAAAGTTACGCAATAACAACACGCGCGAACGAGTGCAAGTTCGGAACAACAATATTCAATTAACCTAAGCTGCAACGGTCGGTGTTGTGCTAAAAACTTTGGCAACTCAACGCTAACTAGGCGCTGTTTGAAACGTCCGGATCGTTTTAGTTTTATCTCGGCCGCTATCAAATAATTAACACGCTCCCTGCCCGAAAGAAAATCGGAAACTGAGTTTTATGGGTTCCGAAAAAAGTTAAGTCCAGCTATTTTAAAAATACACTATAAGAGCTGCTTTAAAATAATATTTTATGAGGTTAAATAAGTACCTAGAGAAGATTTAGGAACAAGTGTTGTAATAATGATCGCCTTTGATACATACACAGAAACTTGAAAATGAATAAGTATATACTTTTATTTATTTCAAAATAAAGAGCTTATAAATCAAAGATAATAAATTTAAAACCTAAAATTGATTTTTAAATTGATTTCCAATACTAAAATGAACAATCGTTTGCGTTAAAATTCGATAACGCGGAATACGGTATAGGTACTTGGTTGTTTGGTCCGTGTTGGTAGTATTATATAATTAGAGTGATTAGAGTTCTCATGGTTCTCGACCCTCGTCATCTCAACCTATACAAGTCCACAGCTGGACGAAGGTCTCCTGCATGGATCGCCACAGAGTACGTACCTTTTGGATCCAGCTAAGTAGACTCGGAGACCTTCGCTTTGCTCAGTCAATAATAGGAGGTTTATTTCCCCATTGTATGCTTGCTAAGCTGTGAAAGCAGCGTCAGATGTAAACATAATATGTAATAAATACGTTCCATTATAAGTAACTTGTGATGACCTAGCACTTAGAACTCATGTACCAAGGGTCGTCGTCGTCGTCCCCAGTACCTACCAAGATTTCGTTTGACGTTTTGTTGATTCCTGAAATTTAATCTATCTATATAATATAAAAGCGAAAGGTCACTGATTCATCACGATATCTCAGGACCTATAAAGCATACAAACTGGAAATTTGGAAGGTAGGTTCCTTCTATGGTGTAGACATCCGCTAAGAAACGGTTTAGAAAATTCACCCATAGGGGGATTGTAGATCTCATTCTCGAGTCTCGACTCTCGATCTGTACCTATTGCTCAAAACAATTAAAGCTGTTAACATAATATTATAAGCGTCGCTTTGTGTCTACTGTCTATCGATGCCTTTATAATATAATTATTGAGGTACGAGTGCAAACTCAA
This sequence comes from Erebia palarica, assembly GCA_964035005.1. Classification (NCBI taxonomy): domain Eukaryota; kingdom Metazoa; phylum Arthropoda; class Insecta; order Lepidoptera; family Nymphalidae; genus Erebia; species Erebia palarica. The sequence goes on from OZ035989.1 coordinate 21,348,930, forward strand.
GGCTTGCTACGGCAGACACGAATGTACGTATTCGCGCTTACCGTCCGACGGCCTTGGTCTGGCAGGCCACGGTCAGGAGTACTTGAACCTGTAATAGTTCTATATCACTGGCACTAGCACCAGCTGTCAGCAACCTGTCGCTTAGAAAACTGTTTGTTATTGCAGTTTGAATTCATGTTTATTTATTTTTTTCTAGCTGATGCCCGCATCTGCTTCCATGTGAAATAAGTTTTATTAATATAATATAAGGATAAAAAGTAGCCTATTAAACAAGTTTATTTGAATATAAAAATCATTTTACTTGGACTTCATACTTGATATCGTCATTCATAAAAGAGCTGATTTTTGTTGAAAAATTTATTTAATTTAGGTTATATAAGGTTCAATGTTTATATTATAAACATGCAAATCTTTTTATCAGATAACAATGAGTTATAATGGTTAGAAAGCCATAGACCGGAGTGCACTTAAGTGAACTGTAAAAGCTCACGTGTGGACACGGCCTGAAGTACAGAAGTGAAGACTTATAGGCACGTATCACACTAGGAACTCTTAACGCGACTAGTAGTTTAGAAATATCATGAAATTAAATTTTTGACTTTTTATTGGTATAACTCCATATTTCCACGAATCGAATGAGATAATTTTTTATGTAGATGACGCCTGCGACTTCGTCCGCGTGTATTAAGGTTTTTTATTCCCGCAGGAACTTGGAAGAAATTTGTCCCGGAAGGACATTGGCTATAGCCAATAGGTATGTAATATTGTAACCTACTTATATACTAAATTTCATCAAAATCTGTTGAACAGATGGACCGTGAAAGCGTAGCAGACAGACACACTCTTGCATTTGTAATATTAGTATGGATTTACAGCAAGGGAAATTCTTCCAAATTAAATTTCTAAAATTCTGAGACCATTATAATATACCTATTAATTATAAGCGACGCCATAAAGACTTAAAAAAATTAAAAAACTGTATACTATCGGTCATAAACTCATAAATCAAATTATCTCGTTTTCTAAACGCATTTTACTTCCTAGAAACTTTTATCCTCACCACCCGGAAAACAAGCATACAGTCAAGGTGAAACATACGTAAACATATAATTGACTGTGTAAGGGCCGCAATAGAGTTTAAGACACTTTTATGTAAAATTTTGGATATCCGATTTTGGTCCTCCACTGGTCTGCTTAACCAAGCCAAAAGCCACGTAGGGCTCTACCGATTCACAGTTTGGAGTCTTCCTACACATCCCTAAATCTTATTATCAAGATGAGAGGCAACGCCCTTACAAAGTAAACGTAAAGTCGCTTGTTAAGGTCGAGTTTAATGATGTCATCTTATTATACACCTTCTATCGAAAGGTGAATCATGTCGATACAAAAGAGTTATTGGAGGCGTTGATAGGATGATTGAATTTTAAAAACGTAATTAGGTATAGTTCGTGCGCGAGTTGCATGCGGAGCTATACATAAGCTCTGCATCCAACTCGCGCGCGAGCTATAGGTACTTTGCATTCTCAAAGCTCCTTTCGATCCCACCTAGATATTATGTCCCTATTCATTTGCTTGATTAACGCAACTAAACGTAGAAATTATAGATGAATGTAATCACTTCCCCCAAAACGATTAATCCCCTGAGTAAAAGAATCAGAACTTTTCTCTTTATTGTATGACATTAATATTACCTACCTTACTACTTACTTTGTACTCAACAAATGCGTTGTTGGTAAAAAATGGTAAGTCTAATACTTAGTAATTCCCGGGGGAGATGGCCGTACGGGAGAGATGGCCAATTGAAAAAAGTTCAAGTAATAATTCATAGATGGCACCTACTTTAATTTAGTTCGATTCGTTTCGGCACGCGCAACAAGTGTCAGTGAATTTTTTTGCGAAAAAATTATGAAAAGGTGAGTAATTTGACTTTGTTTTTTAATAACACGTTCGATTTAAACTAAGGGGTGGACATATTAAAGAGTCTCAAAAAAGTTTTAAAAGTTTTGTCAGTATTTATGCTTTCTTTGTAAAGTTAAAAAACTGTTTCGTGTTCTAACCTAAAAATTAACTACAAAATTGATAAGTTGCTTTTATTAGGTAATGTGGCCATCTCACCCGGACAATCGGGAAAGATGGCCATAGTATTTACGGGTGAGATAGCCATAAAATTTAATGTCATAATTTAAATGTATTTTTAAAATTCAATATTTTCTATAGATGCCTAACCAATACGTACGGAAGGCGGCTGCTGGACGAGGTGCTTGGAGCGAAGAAGACTTAAAAAATGCTATGTCAGCAGTACAAAGTGGAGGGATGACGGTTTATAGGGCCTCTTTTGTGTACCATATTCCAAGAAAAACATTAGAAAGTAGGTTAAAACAAAACAACCACACAAAGGGACCTATGGGACCATCATCAACAACGAAAACAGACTGAGCAAGCATATAAAAGAGATGCAGTCGAGAGGCTTTCCATTGACTATCGATGATTTAAGAAGATTTTATTCAAGTATGCTGAGCAATTAGGAATTAAACACAGGTTCAATATGAAATCTGAGAAGTCGGGCTATGATTGGGTGCAAAAATTTTTGAAAAGGAATTCCGATATTTCATTAAGAAAATCAGAAGGGGTGTCATATGCTAGAAGTCAAGGGATGAATAAAGCAGAAGAATGATGAATATCAGGATTCAGGGCAGCAAGAGTTTTCCCACTAAATCCAGGAGCCATTCCGGAGTACGCCTTTAGTGAGAACATTGAGCAACCTATTGAAAAAAACATCGGACATGCAGCGCAGCTCCAATCAATCTCAGATTCAGGCCCTTCAGACGGTAGACCAACCAACACCGACTAGATTACTGAACGAAGTATCTCCACTGCCTGTTAAACTAAACGAGGTTCGGAAACGAGCCAAACAAGTAAGCGTTTTTTGACATCTGAAGAACATATTGAAAATCGAAAATCGAAAGAAAATGAAAAAGAAAAAAGGAGGAAAAGTCTAAAAACCAAAAATAATAAAAACGGAAACTAAGACTGATAGACCTAAGAAAAAAAATACTGTTAATAAACGAAAGGCAATTCGTACATTGTCTGATAGCAGTTGCGAAGAAATCCCCATCGTTTTCAATGATACCTCTGAAAGTGAATCTGAAGTTAAAGAGAAAGATAACTGCAGAGGTTGTGGTGATTACAGGACACAATTAGTTGAAGATTGGATACCATGCAATATTTGCATGTTCTGGGTGCATGAAAACTGCACAGAGTTTGAGGACATGTGTTCTTACTGCGGTAATAAGAAAAAAAGGAGTTAAAAGATTTCAAGGGCAAAGGGAAAGGCAAAAAGAGTCATACCCCCCGGTCCCCCGGTCCCCCGGAGGCCATCTCCTCCCGATCACTATGGCCATCACCCCCGGACACTCTGGGAGAGATGGCCAGTCCTAGTTTTTTTTTAAACTTTAAAATTTAATTGATTGCTTTCTTTAAAGTGATTTATTGTTAATGTTTGACAAGAATAAAAAATAAAGATTACGTTTTATATTGATTCAATGTTTTATTCATCATGATTCCTTCACTACAGAGTTTTAAAGTTACTAGGGCCATCTCCCCCGGATTTACCCTATTATAAACTAGCTGATGCCCGCGACTTCATTCGCGTGGATTGAGGTCTTTCGTCTTTCTTTGAAAAAAGTAGCCTAAGTGTCATTCCAGACTATAATCTATCTCTGCCAAATTTCATCCAGATCCGTTCAGCCGTTCTGGCGTGATTGAGTAACAGGATAAAAGAGTTGTTATAAGTTTATCCCGGAAAGCTAAAATTAAAGAGTTCCCGCAGGAACCCAAAAACCTCAATCCAGGCGGACGAAGTCGCGGGCAAAAGCTATGTAGTAACAATATAAATTTTTCCTTCGTTAAAATTGGCTTCAATACCTTACAATACCTGCTCGTATCTAGGTAGGTAAACGTGATACCATTTGTAAGCTCGAAAGCGACATTTTTATCTATCACGTGGTCGCGCCAGCGTTGGATCGGATCAAATAAGTTACGCGCAATTGAAATAATCGCCGGCGTTCGCGTTGTGCCCGCGTAATAGCCCCGTTTGTTTACGGATCACCGCGAACGAGATTTATTTTGTTGTCACTACGCTAAATTATTGGTTAGTATGCAAATCGTGTATATAATTATAGATAGACTACATTACTTTTTGCAGTTAATATCGCCCATCAAAGTTGTGATAGAATAGAAAGCCGGTAGTAGCCTTTTAAATGGCATAATATATTTGCACAAAATGAACTGGATGGAAACTCTATGATGGAAAACTAATTCTAAGGGAAGTAATGATTCTAGCGGCTACCTATAGGTCTAATTAGTTTAAGATGCTTTGTGATGATGGTAATAATTTAAAAAAACTACTGAGATTATTTTGTGCTCTTCTCAGACCAGAGCGTCACGTCTTATACTTTGTATTATTGACCTCCAGAAAATGTAATGTGTAGGTATTAATTTTGATTAAATATAATTTTACTTTGACTAAAACTAAAATATACAATTTTTTTAGCTTTATGGTTTGAGTTTGACCATTTAGAATTAGATACATTATTAGTCAGTAAGTACAGTGCGTGTGAAATTAAAATGCCACACAATTAAGTACAGTTCGTAATAAACTTGCTAAACTGGAACCGCGCCTCATCTGTTTTTCTAGCTCCATAATCCCTAAACATTTACAGTTACTGTAAATAAAATAAAATAAATAAATAAGCCTTTAATTTTTCTTATCTTCACTATTAGAATCATTTTTAATACATTATTTGTCACAACTATACTTATAATTTTTTTAACCAAGCAAATTACAATAAATTAATTAACTCAATTTACAATAGAAAAAAATTCTTATCAATACATATTTATATTCGTCTATTATTATTATGTTCTTTTAACATTACATAATATATATTAAATTCTTAAATTACTTAGATATAATTGAATATGGATAGCATGTATTATTACTTAAATTATTTATTAATAACAATAAATTACAGTTACTGTATTTGAATTAAATAAACACAGATTTTATCAAAATTGGCGCCAAAAAGATCACACTACACTACTTTATAGTAGCTGTATAAAAATAATTATAGAGCAATACAGTTTCAAACTCATTAATATTCGAAAGTGCAGCTACCACGTCTTGTCGCGTGCTCTTTCAAGGCGAAATGTATCGGTACAGCACTGTTTAACAAACATACAGTGGCGAACGCAACTGAATGACATAAGGCCATGTTTGTATTTCCATGTTACGAAGCTAGCTCGAATCTCGAAATTGCGTAGAGCATGTAGACTTAATAAACAATTAATTCTATGACGTAGGGCCAGTAGTGTTTCATGTCTGCATTTACGTTATCAAATATTTTAAACATAAATTATGTCTTTCGATAATATTATATAGTTAGTTGTTTAGTAGTATGTTGTAGTTAGTTCGGTAGGTAGGTATTTAATATCTATGTATGTTTGTGCAGGATATATTTCGTAGCTTTAGCTTTAAGTTTACTTATGTTGTAGTGAGTTAGCAGTTAATGTCCGATAAGTCAGTTCTATTTAGTCGCTAAATTTAAGAATCGACGTTATTTATTATTTATTTATTAAGATAAGCAACAGTTATGATAAATTATTTATTTATTTCATGTAGGACAACTTGTGTCACTTATGATACGTTAAGATTCTACCACCGGTTCAGAAAATTGATCCTACTGAGAAAACCCGGGATAAAACTCAGCAGTTGTTTTTTCTTAAAAAGGAAAAAGGTTACAAAAGGAAACAATACATTACGTTACAATTAGTATTACACTGACTTGTGGGTCACTGGATGCGAGGCTCGTTGCTTCTAAATACATTATTATAATTAATAAAAACAAACGCATACAAATATATGTTAAATGTACAACTTATTATAGGCTATCACAACATGCACATAAATACTAAAATGGAATGTAACAAATTTCATAAATCTAATTATTTACATTGAAGTAGGTATGTCATTCTTTACGTTGTTCGAGATGTTAAAGATTCGACAAGTGTGCCCACAATATATAAATGAATTTTCTTTAAATCTATTAATTCTATGATTGCTAAGCTGTGTATTGCATTTAATACATTATCTTATTTATAAGAACTGAATTAATGAACTCGTTTGCCTTCTCTCGCTAATAAGGGAATGTTAGTTTTTTTATAAATTGTTAAATAATATTTAAACTATTATTTTTTAATAAGATATTTTCGCTTTAATGCGATATCAAATATCTAATGCCAACAGTTCATCTATACTAATATTAAAAATGTGAAAGTTTGGATGGATGTATGTATAGATGGATGTTTGTTACTCAATCACGCCAGAACGGCAGAACGGATTTGCATGAAATGTGGCACAGAGATAGATTATAGTCTAGAATAACACATAGGCTACTTTTTATCCCAAAAAATTGAAGAGTTCCCGCGGAAACCAAAAAAACCTCAATCAACGCGGACGAAGTCGTTAGCTAGTAAACAATAAAAGTCGCTGATGTCTACATTTTAGCACCGACTCTATGACTGCATCCAAGTTTCTGGTCTGCAGTAAAATAGGTATACTTAGTAAATATAAACAGGTTCAGTTCAAGCAGGTTCACACTAAATATTCACACTCTGATAAATAATATCCCAGGTGGATACGTAGATAGTAAATGTTGCAATAAAATCCGTGAAATACCGTGCGCAAGGCCGAGTAAGACATGCGTTTCCTTCCCAGTGCTAGCCACGAACACCTGCTTCTGTATATGGATAACCGAATTATCTACATTATATTTTTATATACTAATATACTAATATTATAAATGCGAAAGTTTAGATGGATGTATGGATGTGTGGATGTATCGATGTTTGTTACGGCTGAACGGATCTGGCTGAAATTTGGCACAGAGATAGATTATAGTCTGGAATATACATAGGCTACTTTTAATACCGGAAAATAAAGGAGTTCCCGCGGAAACCAAAAAACCCCAATCCACGCAGACGAAGTCGCGGGCATTCGCTAGTAGATAATAAATGTAGACTAAATATCGAACGTTGCTATAGCAAATAAAACGTGAATCTATGGTAGGTATATCAACTCAAGTACCTACCAATGTTCCTACCATTCCATACGAAAATAAACAAACCATGTGAGGTAACATTTTGCTAGGCGTATGACCGAATAGTATCGGACTCGTAGACCTTATTCTACTGACGACAGTTTAAATTCTGAAATGCATCGTATACCCTTGAGGGCAGTTCTTGAATATTAGAGCCGCCGCTGTAACGACCACGTAAAGGCTGCCTTGTTCAAATATACGAATATTTCCGCCGGTTATGCGAGCAGTGCCGGACTCGGGATGAGGCATAGGGGGGGGGCTCGCCCCGGGGCAGGGGTCAGAGGCTCAGGTCTCAGGTCTTAATCCAACCGTTAAAATATTTTTATTACGTAAGTTTTTAATTAGAGGCCCAGACGGATCATTTCTGTAACGTTTGTAAAAAAAATATGCACTCGCTTAAATTGTTAAATCCTGTAGGAGCTTTTTGATTTTCTGGGATTAATGTCCGTCCCCGGGATACACTTTCGAATTAATAATATTAGATTACTATGAATTGTGTTTACCTAATTATGGGTATGTTAGCCGTCCCAAGGGCTTAGTGCACCACTGCCTACGAGTATATTATGGATCCAGGTGCGATACCAATAACGTTATGTGAGAGAAACAATAATATATTGAATGTAAATTGTATGTTGCATGGCATTAAGTGGTCGCTAAGTGCAATACAGAACGAGGCCAGACCAGGTTGAAAAGATTAAAGGTTGGAAATTGTTAGGATAACTGTGTTAATAAGTGACTTTTTGCAATTTTATTGTTGTCTCACTTAATTTAAACTAACTGATTTATAATATAAACGATTTATATACCAGATATAGAATGCAGACTACAGGTAAATAATCAAAGATCTAAACTCATTAAGTTTTCTGTAGTTCTCAATAACTGAGGATAACGCATATCGTAATTAGTTATATTTCAAGCTTTAAAATAATATAAGCTGATACATCCTTATTACCCAGGGTCATCAATCATTATGCATCGGACCTAAAAATTATATTAATATATTTTTGGTAACATTAATTTTAAATGTTTTTTAATTGGTTTCGTGTAAATAATATATCGGGCTATTGTACTTGTAAATAACAATTTTGATATATTATAATAAATCATAATGTCTTTAAATAAAATACCAATATTAAAAAAAAAACAGTTTCAACATTGAAATCAGAGAGCAATCCTAGTTTCTAAATTGTCCACTCTGTTTTCGGCGTTTTATTTATAACTACAAAAATATCTCACCGGGCTTCAAAACATTATCGGAGTCCCGCCGGTACAACATCCCGCTACTCCACGCGAAAAAATAACCGAACAACACAAAAAACACGCAAAAATTCATTCTTCAAATGGCACGTATTTACCAGGATCACAGGACCGACAGCGGATATATTTCAACCTGTATTTATTTGACACTCTTCCGTGTCGTGGCGGCGAGCGCACGCGAGTAGACTCGAATAAAGTATCGAACGTATCGGTGACATTCTAGATACGGCCGGCTGGCGGTGCGAGATCGAAAATCTAATATGAATACGCTTTTGGTAAATACGCTCTAGTACCGCTCGAGATCAGACATTCTCGTAAAGAATGCCAGACATGTGCCTAATAAAATTGAGGTACTGTTGCATTTTGCGGATTCAGTTGGAGGTTTCCGAAATTGTATTCTTCGGGAAGTGACTTGACTTTGAGTTCACCTGATGTGTACTTAGATGTTGCAGCGAGTTTTCTTCGAATATTTTTCGTACTCACACTTTGAAAATATAATTTTTTGTACATTGGAAGTCAATCCTCAATTTAAGTGAGAAAGCACATTAGTATCAGATCAAATACCGTGGAAACAGAATTTCGTTCTAATCATCGATTCAAGGTTTGGTAAATAAAATCATAGTTTCTAAAGTTAGAGGCAATAGGAAAATACATGCAGATAGAATAACCATTCCAAAATACTAGAAAACTAACTTTGACTACTTCTGCCAACTTTAGTCACAAATGGAATATTAATATTCTTCTTCTACTCTTCTGAGTAAAATAAAAAGGTGCTAAGGTATTCTTAAGCCAAAATTCTTCATCTCTTAAAAGTTAGCAAACCAGAACTTATAGGAATTCTATGTAAGTATTTAAAGGAGAGCAACGCAATCGTTTACAAATATTTATTATTAAATGTAACCGCTGTATATCCGATATTATCCGATATTACGAGTATGTTTGTCCTTCCCAAACGTGTAGCAAAACTAGAGGCACCATCTTGAAACCAGAACTGTAACGAAAATCAGGCCGCCAAATAAATAAAAATAAATAACTTTTTATCCCAGAAAATTTCAATGAGTTCCCGCGGGAGTTACAATCTTTAAAAAAAAGATTGCAGTGGAAATGACGTATAAACAATAATTCCGTCCAAAAAAGGATTTGAGTTACACGCAAGTCGCGCCTAATAGATGTTTTACAAAATCAGGACACAAAAACAGGAAAGAGGAGAGGTGGCTACCCTAACCCAAAGTAAAGATTGCGTAGGTAATACACGAGAATGTTGGGAAGCTCTTGTAATATGCTTATGCTTGCGTTAATATGATTTGGTACATTTGCGTTTGATTTAAAAACACCGATGTTGTGTCAGTATATGATTCATATAATGCGTTTATACAAGGTTAATTTTTTTTTATCCACTACAAGACCTTATGTTAAGTGATGATGCAGTCTAAGATGGTAGCGGGCTAACCTGTTAGAGACATGGCATTTAATTGAACCCATACCCCTATTCGGTTTCTACACGGCATCGTACCGGAACGCTAAATCGCTTGGCGGCACGTCTTTGCCGGTGGTAACTAGCCACAGCCGAAGCCTCCCACCAGGCCGGACCAGAGAAAATTCAGATATTATAAATTCCTAAATTGACCCTGCCGGGAATGAAACCCGGGACCTCCCGCACGTTAAGACAACAGCGCTCAACACTGCGCCACGGAGGTCGTCAAAAGGTTAATAAAAGGTTTAATTTAACTTGTCTTCGTGATTTGTGACGCATATTTTAGCTACTTTTACATGTTTATAGAACTTAACTTTATGTTTTGGTTTCGTTTAGTTATGTTATATGCTTCATATTTTCATATACAAAAGTTAAAAAGTCGTCAGTTACGTGAGAACTCCAATAAAAGCGAAGCAATGTGATGCAGTTTCTTCACCGCTTTTGTTTCGCTTCTTTCACTTTTAGCCATTTCCTCTTCATACGTTAAGAAGAAGATAAGTACATTCCGTGAAGAATCTATAAATCACACGCATTACAGGAATCAGTTAACATATCCATGAGGAAATCAATGACCGCTGTTGTAGATGACATATAGATATTATAGTGTCATCACGTCCCACGCGTGAGTCACACGGTAAACACGAAATGATCTCATCTGCCGGGTTCCAAACATGGTAATAGTCGATAATAACTGTTACCACTTATACTTATAACAGTATGTATAGTATGTTTGTACGGTCAGAACATAGACAAAAGTACATAATATTATGTGTCAGCAAGTTAAAAGATTGTTAATTAATTTATTGATGAAGGTTCGATTGTACTGATATTACTCATTCGATGTATTTCACTCGGTTCGTTCCCAACGCCTTAACTTGTATAAATACGAATGTTTTACCATCGGTAAAGCAGTCTCCACCGAGACTCCAACGATTATTGAATACCTTCAGTGTTTTAGATCGTTACCTTGTTTACGAGCCTGCGGTAGCAACTGCAGCCTGGTCAAATGATTTGATACTGTAGTATTGTTTAACTGAGTTTTATAAATTAACTAATTACATTAAACCTCTCGTGGTTAGAGTACAAATATATTAAAAGTGTTTTATTAATACCTACTTCTGGATTGTTCTCCAACAGTTCAGAAGTGGGATGCGAATCACGTTGCCTTGATATTGGTTTGCCTTCTGCACATTAGTTTTGATAATTGAAAAAATAATATAATAATAATGGGTAATTTTAAATAAGTTTTTTTTTTTTTTTTACCGCTGGCTGTAATACAGGAATACGAATGAATTGCTAATCAGACCCATCAATAATCAGAAAGACCGAGCGGAAATATTCATGGCTTCTTATTTTGTTTCATGTGACGTACGCTGCGCCTGGGCGGGCTCTGCACAGCCCGTTCTCTCGCTCCGAGCAGTGCTTCGGGGGCGCTCCGGGCATCACCGGCGCGGCCAGCCGCGTGACGGCGAGCGTTGCCAGAGCGGCCACCGGTTGCGTGTGCCCCTGTGCCGTGCTACCGACGAGGTCGACATTCGGAATTCCGGAGGTGACATCCTTGCACTCAATAATGAGGGTAGAGATGGTCTTGATTTACTTTAGTTTTTGGTCCAAGCATTAAAGTCCATTACTCCTGACTCGCACAAAATAGCGACTATGCGGTTGCATAAAGTAAACGAATAGGCATGATGACAATAACCAAGAATCAATGAAATTATGAATTTATCTGATTAAATAGGATTCATCAATTATAAAAATAAAAAAGTATTTATTTTTCTATTTTGAACGAGATTGTTATTTATTTTGATAACATGAAACTGTAAAATACAGCAATCTGCCATACATAAAATAAAACTACAAAATACAGCAATTGAGCAACATTGAGCACCAGTCAGGGCGAATTACGTCACATCTAGATTCCTATAGTCCAAAATCCGTAAAATCTGCTTTTTATATATTAAGAACTTCATGATAGTTGTTAGAGGTTATGTTGATGAAATGTTGTTTTTATAAAACTGTACCTTAAAGTTTAATATGAAAGGTGATTGCCTAGTGATTAAGACGTCTGCCTCCTATTTGGAGCGTTTGGGGAAGCGCCTATTACCTATTATACGTATTGTATTACGAGTACCTAATTGATTTTTAAGATATAAAACCTAACCTCAAAAGGATCGAATTTATTATTAAATTAGGACCTCAAACAATATTATTAAACACATATCCATAATATGTTTTGTAATCAATTGCATAGGTTATTAATGTGGTATTTCCAATTGCAGTGGAAGTCTATTTAATAGTGTTGACTTCCTTAATTATAACATGATTATATTGAATTTTTATAGGTATTTTTCTTGTGAAATTTTAAACGCAATAATCTTTGTTTTCTCAGTATTAACTGGTCATTGGTTCTTAACTGAAATATAGCAATAGTAGCTGACCTATTTCTCCTAAACCGTGCTGTGTTTCTGTTAAAATATTCAAACGTACAGCTTAATTATACATAAGACATGGTTACATTTTTCACGACACTATCAGGACATACTGAGTGAGGAGGAATCGGACTGTTATAATATATTAACCTAATTTATCTTAATATGACAAAAGTGTCATATGAAGACTGTGTTTTTTTTATTATGTTTCAGGGCAAAGGTGTCGGAGAAGCGTTACTAATTTTATTTATTTCTGTTGGGCAAAGGTGTCCTGAATTATCACTTAGATGACCAAGGTGTCACAAAGGCGTTATAAAGGCGTTATTGGTTTTATTTATTTTTGTTGGGCAAAGGTGTCCGTGCTTGGATGACAAAGGTGTCACAAAGGCACAAATATGAATAAAACTAATAAACTACTATAAGATGACAAGGTTGTCACAAAAGACTTATTGGTTTTATTTGTCTCTGTTGGACAAAGGTGTCCTTGCTTAGATGATAAAGGTGTCTCGAAGGCACAGAGATTGATAAGGCTAATGGTTTTATTTGTTTCTGTGAACAAAGGTGTCCCTTATTATTGTGTACAAGACAAAGGCGTCAGCAAAATAATACTATGTAAAGCTAATTATTAATATAAGCTTATTATTATTATCGTTACATTTACGGGAAAAAGGTGTCCTATGTTGTTGTAATTGTCGTTACATATTTTTTTTGTTTTTATGAAAAATAATTTAAAACGTTACATGGATGTGAGGACACATTTAATAACGGATGGCCGAATCGGTTAGCGGATATCTGATAATTATTAAGTGCCTAACACAATTTACTTTATTATCGTAGTAATATTAACGAATTGTCATATTTATTATTTGATTGAACAAACATGTTGACGACCGCCATTTTGTATTTTTCCGAGTAACGGTACCTTCATTGTTCAACGGTTGCGGCGTCAACACTAGCTGTGGCAAAATTATTTTCGATGTTAGACGCCACCGAGTTTCTTGCTGGTTCTTCTCGCTAGGACGTGGCATTCCGAACCAGTGGTAGATTCGCAGTTGTGAAAGTATTCGTATTAAACGTGATAATAAGTTTTTGAGATTAGTGGCTGTAACCTTAGTGGATGTTTTAAATATGTTGTTGTTAAAAGTTCCTAAAGTGTTTCAGATTTTGAAAAGTACATCGAATGAGGTTAGTTGTATCAATTTACAATTTCTTGAGAATAGTTTATGTATGTTTGATAAGACTGGAAGTTCAGCAGTTTGATTAGTGTTTTATTATTAGTAAGTATGAACAAGAACGCCCAAGGCAAAAACGTCTGATCATGATTTTCATGATTTGGGGTATAAACGCCCGTGATATGACATAAACACGAGGACGTGTTGTTCTCAGGACGGCCGAACTGTCAGCAAGTTAAAAGATTGTTAATTAATTTATTGATGAAGGTTCGATTGTACTGATATTACTCATTCGATGTATTTCACTCGGTTCGTTCCCAACGCCTTAACTTGTATAAATACGAATGTTTTACCATCGGTAAAGCTCCGACCGCTGACAACCGGAGAGAACTCTGGAGAGCCCAGAGGGAGGTAAAGGCTCGCCTTGCCGAACTCCGTGACGAACAATGGGACAGGAAGCTGAGCGAGCTCTCGCCATCGCATGTAGCGTACTACAGGTTGGCTAGGGCTCTCAAAGCCGACCCTGTCTCAGCTACCCCTCCGCTTATACGTCCCAACCACCCGCCCGCCTTTGAAGATGTCGATAAGGCCGAGCTATTAGCTGATAGCCTAGAAGCCCAATGCTCTCCAAGCACAACCTCCCTTGATAGGTCCCACGTAGAGTTAGTAGATAACGAACTAGCTATCCTCTTCTCCTCCTCCCCCTCTCCTGAAGAGGAACCTCTCCCTCCCACAACTTGCGGCGAAGTCCGAGGAATTATCAAAGAGTTACACGCTAAGAAAGCTCCAGGTCCCGATTCAATTAATAACAAAACATTAAAATTGCTCCCCGATCAGATCATAAATCTCCTAGTTGTCATATTTAATGCCCTTATGGCCGGATGCTCCTTCCCCGATAGGTGGAAGGAAGCAACAGTGATAGGCATCCCTAAACCGGGAAAACCCCGTAACCTACCAACTAGCTACCGTCCTATAAGTCTACTCAACACGCTCGGAAAGGTGTATGAGAGAATTATCCTCAACCGGCTTAAGTCCGTCGTCGAAGAGAAGAAGCTCCTAAACGACGAGCAATTCGGCTTTCGAGCCAGACACTCTTGCGTTCATCAAGCGCACCGCCTCACGGAACATATCTACACAGGTTTCAATCGCCTCTCCAGAGGCATCCCAACCGGAGTCCTCTTCTTTGACGTAGCAAAAGCGTTCGATAGGGTTTGGCACGCCGGCTTAATCTACAAGCTTCACCATCTAGGCTTACCGTTAAGACTCGTACGTCTGCTACGAGAATTCCTCTCAAACCGCACCTTCCGCTATCGGATAGACGGAACCCTCTCTTCCCCCAGACCGATCCGTGCTGGCGTCCCACAGGGCTCAGTACTTTCCCCCCTTCTTTACTCACTGTTCACCAGCGATATCCCCGCGTTCCCTCATGTCAGCACGGCCCAGTACGCGGACGATACCGCCCTATATAGCTCTTCGCCAAACCGCCTTTTTATTAGATCTCGTCTTCAAGCGGCAGTTAGTAGTTTAGGTGACTGGTTCCGCCGATGGAGAATCGAAGTCAACCCCGAAAAGAGCGCCGCTATGCTCTTCTGTCCCTCCGCGCGTAGGAAGAGGTTAGACCTCCCCGAAATCACCTTATACGGTCGCCCCATTCCCTGGCAAAAGAATGCCAAATACTTAGGTGTAACCTTTGATAGTAAACTCAGCTTTAACGCCCACATACGCCGAGTCCGTAACAAGGCTAGCTATGTTTTATTCCGCCTATATCCCATGATATGCTGCAAAAGCAAAATGTCCCTGCGACACAAAGTCACGCTTTATAAAACGTGCATCCGCCCTATTATGTCCTACGCATGCGTGTTATTCGCACACCTCCCTCACTCTCGATTTAACAGTCTCCAGGTCCTCCAAAACAAGTTCATGCGTATGGCCACGGGATCCCCGTGGTTCGTACGCAACGTCGATCTCCATAGAGATCTCGAACTCCCTACCATAGCCCAATATTTCAAGCAGCTCTCCAAAAATTATTTTGAGAAGGCAGTTAGACATCCCAACCCTCTTGTAGTTCAGACTGCATCTTACACCCCCGACCGAAATGACCCACCAGACAAAAGACGTCCCAAACACGTCCTTAACGACCCCGACGACCAAATCACCACCGACAATGCACCCTACTTAGGGCTACACACCAACACATGTCAAACACAGCGTCTTCGCCGGCGAAGACGAGGACCCCGATATCTTACGTCACCCGGACGTGGTCTTAACCCACGGCCTCGGGGGCGTGTGGACTAACCTAGTCCAACCGACCTCCCATTCGTCCCAACGTCATCCTAAGCCGTGGTCCGAGCCTCATAGGAGGCGCCCTTAGGACGACGTTGCCTCCCCCGATGTCATCGAGCCCTAGGGCTCTTTTCTCGGCGACGCTTAGCGCTCGCCCATCCCCCCGGTGACGCTGTAGCGGCCAGTAGGGCCTATGCAGCATACTCAATCCGAAAAAAAAAAAATCGGTAAAGCAGTCTCCACCGAGACTCCAACGATTATTGAATACCTTCAGTGTTTTAGATCGTTACCTTGTTTACGAGCCTGCGGTAGCAACTGCAGCCTGGTCAAATGATTTGATACTGTAGTATTGTTTAACTGAGTTTTATAAATTAACTAATTACATTAAACCTCTCGTGGTTAGAGTACAAATATATTAAAAGTGTTTTATTAATACCTACTTCTGGATTGTTCTCCAACATATGTATACACATACATCACGCGTGCTTAATATGGGATTTTGTATGAAATATTGAACAGTGACGTCATCAAAGTTCGACGCACTTTTTTACTTTAATCGATAGTTTAAAGTAGTTATTCAAGATAAAACTAACAGGGGACGTGGCTATTACGACTATTTGGTGATTTTCTATTTAATAAACTCTAAAAAATAATTTTTTTGAATAGTTGTCAAATACCCAATTTAGGACTGAAAGATCAACAAACCATCACTTCAATTGAGATTGGAACAATGATTGATTCAGCATTTCCGGAATTATTCCAGGGTCTCTTTATCAAATCCGGTTGCATGCCAAGACGAAAAAGATGACAAGTAATTTCCAACACCCAACATTTTATGAGATAATTTTTTTGTCTTCAAAAACTTTTGAATAATAGTGATTCGATAATTCGTTCGAAAACTTCCTTCTTTGTGAATATATTCAGGTTTGACCTTTTAAATTATTCAATAAAACAGTTTGAATAATTATGCGATATTTAATAGCGCTCTTCCAATATGGAAATAGGATGTCATTAACGTCTGAGACTGAGCAATGACCTTCGAATTTCAACTAATGAGCATTTGTATTTTAGGAGTAGATATGCCGTAGTTGGTAATTTTAAATGACCCATGCTTTACTTACCAAATTTCTACAGGATACTTGAAGAAGAAAGACCAAAAAGCTCTCCTGGTGCATTTAATTATACCACAGGAAAATATGTTACAAGAACAAGATAAAATCACACAAGCACGACACGCGACGACGGATGACAAAGAAGAGGGCAGCAGCGCACGCATCCTTTTATCACCTCGTCTCTGAGACCATCGTTATTTTTCTTAATGGTAGGGAATGATTAAAATTAAGCATCACTGCATTACAAAATGCAAAACTGTCTTGTATGCATTTAAAAAAATCATCCATAAGAATACTGTATTTGGAGGTCATAGAAAATGGATAGGTACTGTTGAAAAGCGAGAACCGAAACATAAATTAGGTTAACCACCTCGAGTGATAGGTGTACCTCATTAAATCTCTCTCTCTCTGCACTGTATTCCTCATTGCTGAGGATCGTGGCCCCATTCCATTAATCTAATAATGGTAGTAGTTTTCTTGGGATAATAATGCGGTGGGTTCTCAGGTACTTCCGCTTACGACTCGACCTAGATTACAGTGTCAACTCTTAAGTTTCTAACGACTATCTTCTTCTCTGTGTGATTATTTTTCGCACTTGGACGCATGCGTCCGCTGTGCATGAAGCCACTGGTGCGACTCCCCGCCGGATCATTTCAGCCAGCCGAGCTCACTCCAGAATCCAAGCAGGCCACCCAAGTCGGCGAGGACTTCCAGCAGTGTTGCTGGGGAGCCAATGTAGGCTTCTCGTTGGGTGGAAAAACCGCTGCACACGAGCAGCACGTATTTTGGTGTCTCATCGCTCTCCATGCAGGCTCTGCTTAGAGGGCTGTCGGTAATACCTAGAATAGATAGGTGTTTGTTTAGAGGGCAGTGTCCTGTTATCATACCTGCAACTATCCTGAGTTTGTCTCGGTTGAGTTGTAGAAGTTTTTTAGTTAATCGATGATTAGGGCTAGGTATCGCCTCTTTTGTTTGTCTGCAGTCTGTAGTACATTGTGACAGTCAAGTACGAGCCTAGAGGTAGTTTTAAAGACTATTATTATCCAAAGTTCGTAATAATAAGCGAGACCGACGTCTTAACATGCTCTCCGAGGTTCCCAGGTTTCCCATCCAGTTACCGACTTGGGCCAACGTTGCTTAACAATCGCTGTCGACTTAGATGTATTGTCTCAGTCGACAGCGATTGTTGAATAGGTATTCTAAAACCATTATGAAGTTTCCTAGACACATTTTGGATATTTAAAAAAATTAAAAAATACGACTGCCCGGCCAGAAAACGAACTAAAAAGTTAAAAATCTAAATTAATCTAGTAAAATAGAATCTTATTCACATTTTTATTAAATGATATTTTTTGTGAATCACTGGATATTGAACTATAGCGTTCTATATTTTTGGAATCTACTCATCATTTTCTAGATGATGATGATATAGTTAATCTTATTTTCGAATATTATTTTTCAACTTTATTCTTTAATGCGGGGCCATGTGGACCCTATCATTTTTTTTTAAATTTTACTAACTTATTTCACCCGAAATAAGCTAAGGATTCTAACGATACCTCATTTATCAAAATCGGTTCAGGCGTATAGAAGTTATGGTGGAATACAAACTCATATACATACATACATACATACATGAACCCTGAAAACTCCTCCTCCTACTCCTTTTTTCAGGCAGTCGTATTAAAACTGCCTTTACGAAATAATTACCGTAAAAAGGTTTGGCAAATTAGTAGTTAGGTATCCTACCTTATGTGCCTTGTATTAATCAGCGAGCTGACCTCTAGGATTGCAGAATCTTTAATCTGATAATGGGCAATGAGGAGGTATAAAGTATTTTAATTAATTAAGCAAAATTGAAAAAGAAGATTACCACATTTTACTAACTTACCTATACTAATTCAGTCTCTCGACACTAATTATAAATGCGAAAGTTTGGATGGATGGATGGATCTGGATGAAATTTGACACAGAGATAGATTAATTTGACACAGAGATAGATTATAGTCTGGAAAAACACATAGGCTATTTATAGTGGAAAATTGAAGAGTTCCCGCAGGATCCAAAAAAACTCAATCCACGCGGACGACGTCGCGTGCATCAACTTGTAACTTTATACGAATACCTACTCATTATTAGTTCTTAATTTTATATTTCATAGGTAGAATAAAGTAATGTATAAATTGAAAACTAATAATCAATAATATCATGTAAACCACTGGGCAATCTGCCCGCTGGATACCCAAGCTCTGGTCACCTGTGGACTCCATGAGACGGTCCACGATTCATTGAGGATGAATGTATAATATTTTTAGTGTACCTTTTACGTGCTTTTACTTTAGTTTTTTACATAGAGGCTATACTTAAACTTACTTATACTTTAATACGATAGCAAAAGGTTTTATTGGAAAACTTTCCATCCGCAATCCATGACTTAAGTATTTTTGTTAAGTTTAGTTTACATTATATTCGAAGTAGATTTATTATTTATCAGTTGAACTAGTGGAAACACGGATCGATTAGTCTGAGAGTGAGAAGTACCCATATGTATAATGAGATCCCAAAAATAAGTACAGGATAGGGAGTTTAATGTTCTCTTAAAAACATTTATTCATCTCACCACCTTTCTTTTTAAATTTCATAAATTTATACTAATTGGTCATGTCGGACAACGGCGAACTTGAACTACTTTAGAAAAAATGCTATCAAATGAATTCCTTCAAGTGAAAGTGTAAGTTCAGGTGTGAGTATTGTAGGACACTTCTCGAGTAAATAATCGTTTTATTTTTCGTTTTAACTTGATTATAAACAACTTTTGTCTTAAACTTTTAACATGCAATTTATATTTTTCGAATTAAACGGAAAGTAAGTACCTGCATAATAATTTCTTTTTTATAAAGTTAATTCCACCTGTCCTAGAAACGATAGCAAGCATAAAACTTCGGTGTAAACTTAGTATATATTACTAGTAAACAGAGCTTTCTATACTAAGTTTGTGGGTAGGCAGATGTTGCAGGCAATCCCATATTGAGAGCAATATATTAAAATCAAGTCCTTGCAAGCCACGGCAAATTTCTCACATAATATCACCGGGTACAGGTGCAAATTACTATCCTTCGGGGCACGAGGACCCTTGTATCATGTTTACCACGACCAACGAAAGAAGATCCCTCGCAATTACCTCTGAGTCTTAGCACGGCGACGTATTTGATGACTACCAGAGGGCAAGGAAGTTCTTATTAAGTTGGCAGTATCTTGCTGGAATATGACTGTCAAGGGAAATAATAGTGCCACGCGTAGTAGCGAACTAGTTCTATGAAGTATGAACAGTTGCCGCGTGACTTCGGTCCCAAAATGGTAAA
This sequence comes from Erebia palarica, assembly GCA_964035005.1. Taxonomy (NCBI): domain Eukaryota; kingdom Metazoa; phylum Arthropoda; class Insecta; order Lepidoptera; family Nymphalidae; genus Erebia; species Erebia palarica. Next base: position 21,369,176 of record OZ035989.1, read on the forward strand.
AAAGTGCGCGATTTCGCAGACCAAAACGTCCAACAACAACTGATATAATGGGTACAAGAAAAGCAATCTCTATCGTATTCATTCCTAGTTGCTACTTATATCCTCAATGCGTTTGTTTTTTTGTTGTTTGTTCGTTGGCTCGTTCTTCAATCACTCCGCAAAGGAGTATTTTTGCATATAGATAGTAATAGAGCTGGAGAGTGATATACTCGTAGGATAGCAATAAGTAGATATTATTATAGTTTGTAACTAACCTGACGGGATCCCTAAGAATCTACACCTTACTCTACCAATAAAGTTCAATATTTCCTTAGAATGGCACGTGAATTATCTAGCAGTAAGACCCTCATATATTTTTGCGTCCATAATAAACCAAGATCTTTTAGAGTTTCGGAAGCTTCGAGTCCAATCAACCCATCGACTTGATTATATACCAATTTAGATGAAATTTAGTTTATATGCATGATCGAGTATTGATTCATTCCCGATCAATGACACGCGTTTTACACGCGTGTTGTATTGATTCAATACTGCCATGCTTTCAGTTCAAGTATACTGCGCTTTGCTCGTTCTAAGACCTTAACTTCTTAGCACATATACTAAGTGAGTCAATCATTATGCATAGGATCATTAAAGGATCATATCATACATCTCTTAGAGACATTTATACTTTGACTATGAGAGTAAGACCTTTTGTATTAATACTATAAGTTTTAAGCCCAGGGTTAAGATTTCTATCTTATTTAACAACATAAATGTTGTTCCATAAGGTCACCGTGAAACGAACTAATCCTAGTGATAGCATCTTCCTTTTATAAGACAAGGAAGATGCTTTGAAATGATGGTTGTCTGGCTCCGCCCTGCCACCAACTGTAGGCTTCTTCCCTCCCTCCCTTGGTATCCCAAGAGGCATCATATTAATACATGGACTAATAAGTCTCATAGAATACCAAAAGTCCCCCCCCCCCCCTTCAACCACTAGGACATCAACCGCGGAAATAGCGCAACGTTTGTTGGCATACTTTATAGTGGTGCGTTCCACTATGTCAGCGTACAGCTGGATAATTACATTTTTAGAGTGGTGTACTCCCACGTATACCTGTAATAGGTTTCAAGGATGCACCAGGCGCTCTGCAGGATAGTTCGTCGCAACGAAACAGAGTCTACAGGCGTGATGTAACCTTCAGTAATAGTATGGTTAGATAAAGTACAGCGCGGAAACCACCATGGGTAGTAGAACATTGTTTTAACGTAAGTTAAGTAGTGATAATAATAAACAGCGTCCTATCAACCATGATTGGTTATTGTTCGAACGTAGCGAACGTCGTAAATTTACATAATTATGGTAAGCATAAGTCGTCTTTTAAGTCGATTGCAAGGTAAAATCAGACGTACTGTAGAACATAGAAATGCACACGAAGTGCACTGCGCACAGAAAGCAAGCTTTCTGGTTCAACAACAAACCAATCCCATCTTAACGTCCAACTAGGTAGACATCAAGGCAGAACCAGCCGTGCTGAGGCATCACCGAAGCGAGTAACTTATATTCCACAACTTAACCTGCGATAGTAATAATATGTGATCATAATACGTGTATTATGTTGTATTTTAAGTATGTATACTAGATCCACCATAGGTAGATCAAGTATCGTCGGATACTCTCCAAGTCAGGTTCACGAGGCACATAGTACCAAGGCTCCCTAGCATCAGACAGCATCCAACGATGTAGTGCGTTCGAAATGCTTTATTGATTATACATAATAAAATATTAATTGTATGAGTCGCTCCCACTCTCGCCACCATGGCGAACGGTCTGAATGCCGAAAATCACCGTTGCTATGTTCAAGATCATTCCTCATCTAGATCAATTATACTATTATTTTTTTATTATTAATTTAATATGTTTTTACTATTATTTTATAATTTATGCTATCAAATATAAATATAATTTTTTTTATGAACTGAGAGGTACGTATAGTTACAAGTTGATGTAGGTACTAGATAGGATAACTACCTACTTAATAAGCAACCATTAGAGTTGTGACGTATTTGATACTTTTTGAAAGGATTTTGCGTTCAATATATACATGTGTCGTTATTCGTATAATAACGTCTTGGCAATACGTTAGGAAAATAAAGTACTGTAAAACACCGACACGGGCTATCCAAAACGGACATATCGGGATGTTAACTAGAATATATAGCAAATTCGCTCGCGTATAATGAACCTAATAATCTTTTGAAATAGGGTTCATATCTCTGCGTGGGGCTTATAGTTTCGCGTTCCAAAATGTAATGAAAGGCGAACTAACATTTTTATAGGGGTTTTCAACGACTCTCAGAGCGGTAGCGAACGTTTTACATTTAAGGAATCCTCATTCTATTATATGCGGCGGAACACAACGGGTTTTATGTCCGACAACCATCTTTATTCAGCGTGTGCAACGTTTTTCATTTAGATTCAAGCGTACTAAAGAGGTGTGAATTAGAGTGTGAATACGATTTGAAATAAAAACATGAACGTACAAACAGAGAACTAGAACCGCTTTTAATTTTTTTCATATTTTAATATTATGCTAATGAATGGTGTTCAAAGACTTTTGCACGTTATAAAGTTCGTTTAAAAGCTCACGGCTAATCCGTGACTAAACGTGACTAAACGGCCAGTAGTTTAATCTCATCATTTAGTAAGTAAGACTTCAAATTTTAGTGAGTCTTTCAAACTTTTCTATCGGCAGATTTTTAAAAAAATTACATGAAAAGTTAGCTGTAGTTTGTATTCTCTGCTCTTGGGCTACTTTGATATTCCCCTTAGATTTCGTCTTGCCTATGCTACAGATTAAATAATCCTATACGATGAACCTACGACGCTTTTTTTTTTCAAAAATCATAGACTTCTAGATTCTAGATTTATGAGAGTGTAAAATCTATATTGAATAGAAGCAGGCGTTACTTTGCGGAAGTCCATGATAGTGCATGAACTAGAAGTTTAATTTGCTATCCGCTACAAATTTGTGTGGTACAGGGCGTATATAATCGTGCATTGTCGAGATGTTGACTCGAAGTAGTCTTGACTTCACAATCATTGTCGAGTCAACATCTCCTGGGGATGCTCCGGTGTCGGAGTGAGGCGTGCGTTGGGAGTGATTTTGGGGGATTTGTGTGGTGTGGTGTTGTGCCTGTGCGAATTGCTGGGTGGTGGGTGTCGCATGCTGCAGGTGAAAGACACGCCCTGTACCACACAGATTTGTCTACTGTAGCGGATTATACCGAATTAAACTTCAAGTTCATTCACTGTAAAATCTATTATTTTATAGCTGGATTACATAATGCCTCTAAAACTCAACTAAAAAAATTCAGGAATTTTGAGATGAATTTTCAGAGAGATAATATTTTGGTGCTTTTCAATATTGCATTGTGGTTTTTAGTTTTTAGTTCTCAGAATCGGATAACATAAAAGCTCCCTCAAAGTACCTTGAGCCTTAGTTCAAAGTGCAATAAGTCTTAGGCCATGAAGTTTACAGCCCCACAAACTCATCTCAGTTTTTCACTCGGTGTAAAACTGGAAACGGATTTAAGCAGACTCTTACGAGTTTAGGGCGCAATTTACACTGTTTTCTTGTCGACGAGCCAAAAGTTCTGCTCCTACTCAGCCATAAATCAACTTACAAATTTAGTGCTTCAAAACATTCAGGCTTATAACTATAACTATTATTAAAATGATTGTTACAATCTGAAAATGAAAGAGTAACAACTAACTTAACTTGGATTTTGACGAATTTTGTTATGGAAGGGAACTATTTTTATCAATCATAGTTTCCACGGAAAAGAATTTACAAAAATCTATATCCATGCGGACGAACTCAGGGCCATCATTTTATAACATTATATCATAATTTTTCACTATAGCCTGTCTATTTATTCGGAGTTATCTTGAAAAAGCTGAACCAATTTTATCTAGACTATTTTGACAGTAAAGTCAAGGACATGCCCTGGCATTTTTCTATCCTGAGAAAACAAAGAGACGAAATCACAGCGAAAACCGAGTTTTCAATACGTGATCGAGACCTATTTTTTCTAGATTCGTAATGTCAATGCTATAGAATCCGCAAATGTAAAAGTAAGTAGTTATTTTTCGGTCCTTTTCCTATTTTTACGAGCATGTCCCGACTGATATTACGACGACATATGGCCCGGGGGCCGCTTATTATTTCTAGTGTGACATTGATTCCACCGCGTTTCATGTTATTTGACAGATCTCGTTCTCTGTGACCCATTTTCTTTAGCCCATAATAAGCTAACATCAGCTAAGAACAGCTGGTTATCAAGTAGTGATCGATCTATGCTTAAGATCGGGCTTAATCATTGATTGAACGGTACCTACTTCGGGGCCTTACTATAGGTACATAATATGCTTTTAAGTTTACGCTTTAACTAAAATGTGTAAGGCCTACATGAGCAAAAGCGACGTGACAGAATAAACAGTAGCTGACCTATGTTGTCACGTAGATAGGTTTGTTATTTTCTTTGGAGTCGCATCGAGTCGCGTTGCATCGCGTCGCTTCGCTTTCGTCGCTCACCTAGAACAACGGATCAATATTTTTAGTAAGTATTTGTTAGAGTTTTAATAAATTATGAAGTAAACAAAAGTCAGTTCAAATCACCTCTTTACAGTATGAGCTGATTGACGTCCACGGCTTGATATAGGTCTGTTGTAGGGATTTAGGGGTCTACTGGTGCAATGTTAGCATTTCTACACCTTCAGATACAATTTATATCGGTTCTTCGAACTGTGTCCGAACCATTGCCACTTCAGCTTCAGTTTCAGCTTTGAAACCTAAAATCTAGAAGTTCCTAAGGGATTTTTCAAAAACCTAAATCCACGTGGACGAATTCGCGGCCATCACCTGGTATAAAATATGATATCACCTCATTTTAAAATGTATCACCCTTAGCGCCTTACGTCTGAAGCGTAAACAATATTTCAGGACAGGTGACCGGCGCCATATATTCGAATTTCCAATAAGGAGACCCTAGGTACACTTTTATGGGCCATTCACAGGTTCCCCACTTTGAATACTACCTCAACTAAGCCTTAACTTTACTACGTAGGTAAACCGTCCTGTAAATCCGTATTGTAATGAAATAACACTGAAGTTAAGAAAACTACTTGCGAAATACTGTGAAATCTTTACAGCCGCAGGCTCCCAACATGCATGCCTACTGCTGCCTACATTTAATGTCTACTATGGATTTTAACATTCAAACTATCGTGAGTGATATCCATACTTTAATATTATAATTTATGCGAAAGTGTGTCTGTCTGTCAGTCTGCTACGCTTTCACGGCCCATCTGTTCAACCGATTTTGGTGAAATTTGGTACAGTGATATGTTGTATCCCGGGGAAGGACATAGTCTACCTTTTATCCTAGAAAATTCAAGAGTTCCCGCGGGAACAGAAAAAATTATCTGTTCAGCCGATTTTCATGAAACAGAGATAGTTTGTGTCTCGGGGAAGGACATAGGCCTCTTTTTATCCCGGAAAAGTCAAGTATTCCCGCGGGAATCAAAAAACCTTAGTCAACGCGGGCGAAGTCGCGGGCATCATCTAGTTCCTTATAACTATTTAACGTATCCATACTAATATAATATTATTAATTTGAAAATGAGTCTATTTGTCTGTTAATTTTTCTGCTACGTTTTCACGGCCTATCAGATGATTTTAACGAAATTTGGAAGGTAATTACCTTGAAAGTTTTCTTCCCGGGAAACGACAAAGGCTACATTATTAGCAACGTACTATCACCTATCCTGTAATATTAGAGTAACATTTTTCTTTTACAATAAGGTCAACTACGGATTTTCTTGCTGGCTCTTTTCTCTAGAATCTTGCTGTTTTCCCTTTTTGTGAGCTGGTGATAACTAAAAAACAACCTGGCTGAATTTGGTGTGGGTTCTGCTCAGTCAGGGCGCGTTTGGAACCGTCACATTGTTTTAAGATACCGTTGGTAATTATAATTAATTTGTTAGGTTTATTAAATACAATGAATATTTCAAAAATTGACACTCAGAACATTGAACGGTTCACAATCTTTCGACAGTTTACAATTTCGCGAGTTAGATTATAATCTTACGGTGACATATATATCATACTAATATTATAAATGCGATAGTGTGTTTGTTTGTAGGTTGGTTTGAATTTTTGGCATAGTGGAGTAGTAGTACTTTTTATCCCGGAAAGTTAAGGAGTTCCAGCGGAAATCAAAAAAACTTAAACTACGTGGACGAAGTCGCGGGCATCTACTTGTCTACCTATAATATATAAATATACTGCTGCACCGTTCACCGCAACCTTTTCACAAATAAACTGTCCGAACTATTATCCCATTAATACCGAAGCAGCGGGAAGCTCGGATATCCGCGCCCCATGGGGAGTTTATCTTAATTGTTTTCTGAAAGTCAATATCTTAGCGGATCGAGTTTTCATGGATAACCGTCCACTTCCGAGCGTTTCGACGTCGAGAAATTGATTGGATAAAATTCATAAAACCTTAAGAATATGAACCTCTCCTTTAATTCTTGAATGATAATTAAAATGTTTTGTACGAGATGATGCCCGCGACTTCGTCCGCGTGGATATTTTTATTCCAGCGGGAACTCTTTTTTGTGTTAATTCAGACTATAGTCTGAGGCCAGACTAGGGAAAATTCAGAAATTATAAATTCCCTAATTGAACCTGCGAGAATCGAAAGACGATCTAACCAGCTGATCGAACAGATATGAGAGTGAGGTAATATAGAGCGCACCTGTGTGCATCCACACTGTATCCTTCGTAGTTAGCCGACCGCCATCGAAATTCATCAGAGGAACATTAATGTGCGATCAACTTAAAAGGAACTCCCCGTATATCAAGCCATTAATATTGAAGTAGCGCGAGGGTCGGTATAAAGTTTCCAGCCTCATAGGGGTTTTATCTTAATTGTTTTCTGAAGGCCGAAACCCTTGCGAGTGAAGTTTTTGCGGCTTACCTTCCACCTTGATAGGCTGTGCTTGTGTTTGAACTCCCCATGTTTGTTCTTGTACTTTAAGTCTTTGGACGAGCTCATCTGGAGATAAAGGTGGTATTAAATAAAAGTTTCCGGAACCGAACTTTCGGTTTCGGTCAAATATCAAAAGCAAAACGTGAAAATATCGACCAAATCATATTTTCAGAATAATCATCTAATTCCTTAAGAAACGGGTTGTCTGGAAGAAAAAGACCACTCTTACGCACGTGTTTTTTCTGTTTTTTGTTTATAGTTTAGTTCTATGTTATGTGTGGCAATAAAGACTCTATCTATCTAATTCTTTCCCAAAACAAACAAGTCATATTAATGGAAATCAATGATGGAAATCGAAATATGTAAGAAGCGGTGATAGCGGTTAGTGGTTTAGACATCCGACCGACCCGATTCGAGTGGTCGTGCGTTACTATTACCACAGAATAGGTAATAGCTATTACCTATTCTATGGGTCCACCCTGGGCACGCAACCCTAACTTTTCTGAGCGTTTCTTTCGGATGTGTGTTTTAAGAAATTAAATATCACTTACTCCAAACATCGTGAGGAAACGTGCGTACCCGAGAGTTCTTCATAATCTTACTGAAGGTGTCATCATACTATATTATATATTATAATTATTATAATGTACTTGGTCAGCGGGTGGACTGCACTCGTACAATTTGACTCTATTTTGTTAATTACAGATTAAACTTCAAATGCTTTTGAATCGTCAAGTGATTCTACCGCAGCACTTAGTTCCATGCCATTATAATGCAATGACATTAGCCATATCATGAAATTTTCCAAATCGTATAGTTTAATTTCATGATAATCGCCAAACTCTCCCCCTAACCACTAAACTGCTGCCTAAAACCAGCTAAAACACAAACTCAGGCTGCAACAAACAATACAATAGCTAGAGCCAGCACATTAACAGTACATAAATTATGCTGTCCCGCTTTGTGTCCTAATTACGCCAAATTGTAATGTATATTGTGCTTGCCAGTTCCAGAAAATGTGAACAAGACTTATAGGTCTACGAATATTTGGGCAACCGGCGTTAATCACAGTTTAGGTCAGCTACTATTAATTAATATGGGACAATAAAGTTCTTGTACAATTTGCTACTATTATTATGGCAGAACACAGTAGACAGTACGAATAATAATATAGCCTCAATAATTTCGAAGTCCCAGGTGGTGTCACACAAACACATCAAAATAACGAGATATTATAATGAAATGGATAGGCCATTCCATTAAATAATCTTGCTTTAAAAAAAATTGAGCTGCCGTTTTTAAAGTGTTAAAAAATGACTTCTAATTTTTAAGTGCTTAAAAAAAGTGTTAAAAAAATTACTTCTAATTTTTAATTTCTAATTGCTCAATCAAATTATTATTTTAAGTAATTAAAGAATTAATAAACTGTCTTCTGGTTAAAGCTGTAAATTGTTAGCATTAGAAGTACTCAATTAATATTTTATTCTTATAGTTTATTTACTAGGAGGCATGTAGTGTTAAAATATCTATTGATCTTTCGAGGCTCATTATTTTCAAATCAATACCCGTTTAATTTACTATTTTGTTTAGCAATAAGCCAAGATAATGACGAGATCAATCGATATCATGCTTAGTTTTTGGTTGTAGGTACAATATGAAATAGTCAAGTAACCTTTTTAAGTTTGTAAAAAGCTTGCGCGCCTTAAGTTTGCAAATGTACCAAAATTTTCGCACAGATGGACTAATAATAAAAACCAGTGAGTGGCAAAAAAATTAAAGCTTGTTGGCTTTAATTAAAATCCGCCGCTTAATTAAATTCATTATACGCACTCCACTTTATTTTTATTCAAAATTTTAGGATACAGTCAACAATCACAAATTTTACGATCACGGCCAATTTCAGAATTTATTCCATCCCGAGTCCTAAAAACTGGACCGTGGCATAAACAATACTTTAGGACAGATGGCTCGCGGCCCTATATTCAGATATCCAATAAAGAGGAGCTACATTTTTATGGGTCATTCGGAGGGTCGCCCATTCTGAATACCTCAAGGTGGCCTTAATCTTTCGCCGAGTATTGTAATGATGTTAAAACTTTTCGGACCTTTTTATAGGGAACGGCATTGCGGCTGTTTTGTATAGATTATTATTAGTAAAGCAGTGTATTTTTATCGGCTTGTGAGCGATTTTCAATTAAATGAGCATCTGTTGCTTCATCTCGAACGATTGTATCGTGCACGTGTATAAAGGTACAGTTCCGAGCCAAGCGACACTGACGCCAATAAAAACTGACTGAAAACAGCAGTGATACTATCGCCGCTCTCGGCATCAACAGAGCGTCAAAGACGCTGCGACTGAGTCGCAGCGTTTACTGACGCACTGACGCGGCGTCAGTGTCGCTTGGCTCGGAACTGTACCTTAACAGTATCATTTTATACCAATATCATTAAAAGTGCGATTCCCCATCTTGTCAAAATAAAAATTGATATGAGGATTCAAACAATTGAAAGGCATTAAAAAAATTCATCGAACGTATTTTGTACTTGGCCAATGGACGAAAACTCAAAACGCATATTACAGGTAGTTTTATGTCGAAGTAACAGTAACTCTTATTTTTTTACTATAGAAAGTTTTAAAGTTTGAAATTATATGGGTTAAGTACTATCATCAATTTGCTCTATATTTAATCTTTCAACTTCAATGATACAGCCATTCTAGTTTGAAAGCTAACTTTTCCGAACTCTTCACAGTAGATTTTATTACGGCATCTTCCAAGTTCCCGATCCCTCTGGACATCCTCGATAGTGGCCTGAACAACTCGGTTGCGTGACCAATTTCTTACTCTAACACAATTTCTTCATCCAGAACCTAACTAATACTTATATATTATAGTGTATATGTCACCGTAAGATTGTAAAAATCGTTAGATTATAATCTAACTCGCCAAATTCTAAACTGTCGAAAGATTGCAAACTGTTCAATGTTCTGAGTGTCAATTTTTGAAATATTCATTTTATTTACGTTTTCTTGTCTCTTTCTTGTAGGTTAGGTTAGAGTTAGACATAAATAATCTTAATCACTTAGGTTTTATCGGGTTTAAAAACCTATCAGATTACAATCTACCGGAAAATAATGCGTTAAATTGTAATCTTTCGACAGTTTAGAATTTCGCGAGTTAGATTATAATCTAACGGTTTTTACAATCTTACGGTGACATATACATTCAAACAAAATATAATTTATTATTGTATTATATAGCTATATAGCCCAATATAGCTTTCTTTCAGCGCGAAAATCAATCCCAGTTTGTTACATCCAATATTAAAAGACCGTGGTCTGAAGACGGACACCAATAAATAAGTACACGTTCTCAAGTATCGGTTGTAAGACTTCGACGAACTCCCTGCTCCTCTCTGGCATAGCGGTGAGTGCTTTTGTCAGACATAGACCGATCAGAGGCCCAATTGTAATCTTTTGACAGCATAAAACGTATTACCCGATTTAAGGAGTTCATACATACTTTTTGGCATTCAGGCATCTATGAACTCCTTCAACAGGTCGGATTATCCGTTTGACAAACGATTATAATTACGGTTTCCTTACACAATCTGGGAGCAGTTCCCGTGGGATTTTTATAAAGCTTTAAAAAAAACTTAATATTCTGAGGATATTTTGGCCGGAAGTTTCTAACATAAACCTATGGAACAACCCGTAGATCTTCAAATCCGACGCCGAAAATGGAACTAGATCGGGCATTTACTGCGCTGAGCACCTGACCATATACCCAAGCAGGCGTTGGATTGGAACCCGCAAGGTCAAAGAAAACGCGGGCGGCCAAAACAGACTTGGCGGCGTACTGTACTTGGTGAGGCGAAAAAGATCGGTCTTACGTGGGGCGATATAAAGCATAAGGCGTCCGACAGATCGGCTTGGAAAAGAGTAGTGTCTGCCCTTTGCCCCGAAGGAGGGACATAGAACTTTATGATGATGATGAAAAAACGCGGACAAAGTGCGAGGTTCATCGTCATCATCTAGATTTTCAAAGATAAATAAAGAAAATAAGAATATTAGGTACTTAACGTGAAGATTCATCAATTTTCATCGCCAAAGCGTTCTGACAGGTTCAGTATTTAATTAGAGATCCGTGCAAAAGATATTAATTTTTGAGAGAAAATATTTGATAGTTGCTTCGCACTGTAATTTAATATCAGTTTTGCAGCAGTATGGGAACAGACAGCGAATTTAATCTAAAATGAATGTTACGCCTAACTATCAATAAAGGCAATAAAGAGAACAACAACTGTATGATATGTATCTCGTTAAAAAACAAGTAGGTATTCATTAAAGTTATAAATACTTGGTCATGTATATGGATTTGTATTGTTGTACACATTGTAAAATATTTCGGCATACATTAATGTGACTATAGGAAAATGTGTTTGTTTGTCCTTCTTGCAATTTCATCATCCCGGAAAAAGATTCCTGAGGGCGAAAATACTCTACGGAAAAAAATTGTCTGATAGGCAAAAAGCCTGCGACTTTCACTTTTATAAAATGAAATGCGAAACTGGAAAACGTTGGTCCCCTCCGATGTGGGCCTTTCGGATGGACGATATGACTGGTATGGTTCCGTAGTCACACAGGTTTACTACACGGTGTCCGTAGTCAACAAGGCACCCTTTTAGTTTCACCATGTCCATCCGTCTGTACGAACGCGGCTAACCTCAGAGACTAGTATTACGAGAAAGATGTAATCTGGAATAATTTTTGGGGTACCTCCCCGACACATGGGGGATAAACATTGAAACCCATTTTTCGTTTCAGGGATTCGTTTGCGAAATATTAATTAAGCTGTAAAGTGCTAAGTTTTAAAGACCATGCGGTGGAAATCGTGAAAAAAACATTCCATATTTCTTTATTCTTTGCAGTCTATTATAAAATTGTTTCAGTTTGATAGCAAACATGATAAATTCAGATTGTAACCCCGTTTCTTTAACAGCGCTCAAGCGAACAATGAAGTCCAAAATATTCACTCAGATTTAAATATCATGAAATTTCTGACTTCATGTTATACACGAGGAAGGATGGTTATTCGGCAGAGGTATATAATGTAATGCGTTTGGGACTTCAGAGCTAAGAGCATTCACACACGATTGTTGTAACCACGCGTCGCAATTCTGACTACACTAAGTCCATGCAACCAAATTGATAAGGCAAAGTCAGTACTCTTTTTGTACTCCAGGCGGTAAGAAAGACCTGTAGTTAGGTACGCGTGTGGCATGCCGTTGCATCCAGACCATAGGAAACTAATAGAAGCATCCAACTAGAATCATAAAGTGATGAGAAAGTAAGTACTGCAACGCGTTAATCAAAAAGTGGGCCCCAGTGGGCCGCAAGAGACATTGCGTCCTTAAGGGACCCTCCGGACCTTAAGGAACCCTTCTAAACCTTGAGACTTTGGGTACAGTATATTTGGTACAGAAATACGATGTATCCCGGGGAAGGACATAGGGTTCTTTTTATATCGAAAAATAGAATTCCCACGGGATTTTTCAAAAACTTGAATCCACGTGGACGAAGTCACTGGCATCATCTATTTAGTTATAATAGTAAATCACTCCACAGGCGTAGGTAAATCGAGTGAGAATATTTTCAGTGCACGACTTCGCCGCAGAATATTTCGTGTGAATTGTATCTAAAGTATCCTCTCCGAGTTGACGGCTAAACGTGTTAGTTCACTTTATTGAATATCGGGAATGGCACTGTCCTATGGGAGTTGAAATGTCGGAGGTCGGAGTGTTCGACATTGGTTGCGTTCTCAGCGGGTTTTTTTGGCATCTTTCAGGATCAGGTAATGGCTTCAGGATATATTGGTGTAATGTGAATGTAGTTTTTTCGTAAAAATCACTGTTTTTATCTATACTAATATTATACATGCGAAAGTTTGGATGGATGTATGGATGTAGGTATGGATGTTTGTTACTCAATCACGCCCCAACGGCTGAACGGATCTGGCTGAAATTTGGTACAGACATAGATTATAGTCTGGAATAGCACATAGGCATTTTTGTCCCGAAAAATTAAAGAGTTCCCGCGGGGACCAAAAACCTCATACCACGCAGACGAAGTCGCGGGCAATCGCTAGTTTTTATATAAAAGTTTCAAGCAAATCTGTCCGGGTAAAATGATTTTAATTTATTACCGCCACACATGAACATTTGCAGTACCAGAGAAACCATCAAAGCGTCGTGGGATTTTAGAAATTTGTTTTGGTTAGCTCTGAATTATAGTTTTGAAGAAACACAAGCCCACTCACGTTATGCCTGTAGCCACATTCCGTAACTGCAGCAATCGTTGTTACAATTCTTATGAGTTGTAATTGATTGAATTTATGTTTTTTCGCTGAGACAATGTATGGCCAATAACGAAAGAGTGTTAACTGTTAACCATTACTCGTCCTGAGTAGTGAAAACAAGAACAAGCTAAATAATAATTGAAATAAGTTATTATTTGGTCTAGTAGGAAGATTCGGCCGCGGCCAGTTACCAGATAAGACGTGCCGCCAAGCGATTTAGCGTTTCAGTACGTTGCCGTGTAGAAGCCGATTAGATTAATTCAATATAATATTTAAGAGTTCAATATAACCACAGATTTTTTAATAATACCTTAGAGGATTATCTGCCATACCCCTAATAAGTTAGCCCGTTATCATTACTCTAACCACTAGGTGAGATCGGAGTCTTACTAACTCAATTACTTAATAGATAAAAAATAAATAAAACAGCGTACCTGAGGATCGAACACCCGTTCATCTAAATAGGAAGCCGGCCGTCTAACCCCTAGGCAATCACCGGTCTTTATCTTGGAAATGTTATCTAACTGTGAACACTGAACCCATATGGTAACACAGATCGAAGTGAGCAAACTCCGATACGCGAGCGTGAAATATGAGCGCTGTTATTGTTTCGAGAACTTTCTCGTCCTCGCGACGAGTTATTGGTCGCGTATTTCATTTTATTTAATAAGTTTATTTGTGAAATACGAAACACTGTTCGTAGAACTTTTATTGTTGTCCTATACCTACTCACTTTCTGCGGGTCTGAAGCCATTACCAACGCTCAAAGCAATACTTAAGCAATAATACTCAAAATGACAGTTTGATGTTCCGTACTTTGACGTTCCTAAAATAAGGATTATAATTATATTTATAGCCCCAGCCGGCCTATTCTGTATCTCAGTGGCTTTTAAAATTTGATGGGCACCGGCTTGTCTGTTAGAATCTAAAATTGTCAAAATCAAATTTTGTATTCTGTAACTCAGTTGACAAGAGGTTGATAATCGAAATGACGTCAAAAGTACATCTTTAGTGAGATGGCCACGCATAGTGTTGGGATGGCGACTGGAAACGCATTTTGCCTTAAATTCTCGTATCGACAACTATACTTTCGTATTCGCTAAGCAGAATGACAGGTCATTGTTGAAAACTCAATGAGACGAGTGCCTATATCTTTAGCAACTAGTAGAGAGCAGTGTTTTTGAACATCAACAATGATAACAAGTTAGTAAGATAAAGAAAATTTAAATTATTTTCAATGAATTTAGGCTCACAACAGTAATAGAAGTGAAATAGCGTCCATTTATATAATTAAAGGTAAAACAAACAACAGCCAAGCGAACGACAATGACTCGCGCAATTTTAATTGCACATGCTGACGAACTGCGTAAAGAGAAAGCTTTAGGCGTTCATAGGCGTAGGCTGCGGGACTTTTACGATCCTATGGAGCTGCCAGAAAGAGAGTTCATTGCGAACTTTCGATTGAGCAAGGTTGGGTACCTACAGGTTCTTGAAGAACTCAGGGATCATCTCCCAGCCGTTCGTCGAAGGACAGCCGTGAAGAAGAAGAAGAAGAAGAAGAAGACATGGCTTGCATTACACTTACTTAAATGGAATCTTGTCAGAACGCCATGAACAGAAGTATGATGGTGAAAAATTGTCCGATAGGATAAAAACAACAAACATAAGAAGTTGTACTAAAACAAAGGTGTTACAGTTACAATCAAGCGCCTTAAGGGGAAGTGGGCGGGGCATACAATCAGGGGACAAGATAAATGGAGCAAAAAGGTAATGAATTGGTACACGGGTCATTTCAAGAGAAAACGAGGTAGACCAATGCAAAGATGGGTCGACGATATCAGAGTAGTGGCAGGTGGCATATTGTCCCGAACAGCTAGAGACAGAGCTGTGGAAAATGTTGGAGGAGGCCTTTGCCATCAACAAATGGATGGGTTTATCAAGGCAGTGCAGGAAAATAATAGTTAAGATTAAGAATTAATGTAAAATGCCTGAATAAAGGCTTTATTTATTTATTACTTCTAACATTACAATATTAACATTACATTACATTATTATTATTGATTATTAATTTAACTGTTATATAATAAGTATATTATATAATAAGTCGCAGTAGAAATTACAATAACAATATAATCAATAAAAGAGGCACTTATGCATTAAAATATTAACTCTAACGGAACAGACTAATTAGGAACTTCGTTTTCCTGCATCGCAGGATCCAGTTCAGAAACAACCAGAACAACAGGAGAGGCGTCCGCTGCCTCTGACTGCTCCAAATTGGAGTGGCTAGGTCCGCCAATATTTGGAGTTGCCACCAAATTTGTAGATGTGGAAGCAGTAGCCTGCAAAATAATAATTGAAATCTATTTACTATTTCTCAAATAAAATAACAATGAATATATCTTTTACAACAAAAAGGATTAATTTGCCAGACTTCTATCTAGAAAGTAGGTACATATGTACATACTTTCAAATTGAAGGGTTCAAAGATCTAATCTAAGGGACTAATCTCATGAACTACTGGTCCGATTTGAAAAAATTCTTTCGGCTTATAGGCTATAATATATGATCACACTAAGACCAATAGGAGCGGAGCACCAATGAAGAATGTTTCAAAATGAGGGGAAATTTATAATAGGTTTGTAGTACTTAGTAAGTTAATACAAACATATGAATATGAACAACAACATATGAATTCCATGCTGAAGAAAGACTTCTTCAGTATGGAATTATGCCAAAACACTTGATATAAGCACTCACAAATCGCACAATTCTTTACCTAGTTATTAATTTGTTTCCATACTTACTTTTGAACGCAGTAGGTACGACAAAACTTTCGTAATTCCTTTTTATTTTTTTCTATTAAAAATCACCGGTAAAATCATACGAAAACTGAGAATATTAATGACGTTCAAACTTCAAAATATAAACCACAGAGAAAAACATATACATCGCAAATCTTTATGTCTACCTTCCGCAGATTATTGAACTCTAGTATTAGTCGTACAAATTAAAAAGTCTGACATTTGCTCATACAACATTTCTCAGACGTGGTATGTTTAATTTGACCACATTATAGTCGATAAAATTAGCAGTGACTATCAAGCAATCTGATAGTCATTTTATGCAGTTGACATTAAAATGTTTTACTGAATACCTAGGCCTGCAGCAGGCCTATTCGCTAAATATTTGACAACAAGTTACCAACACTCTATTGTTGGTAACTCATTAGTGGTTGCTAATGCTTACGTCACATGTTTCGTATTCAGTAAAACATTTTAATGTCAACTGCATAAAATGACTATCAGATTGCTTGATAGTCACTGCTAATTTTATCGACTATAATGTGGTCAAATTAAACATACCACGTCTGAGAAATGTTGTATGAGCAAATGTCAGACTTTTTAATTTGTACGACTAATACTAGAGTTCAATAATCTGCGGAAGGTAGACATTATGATTTGCGATGTTTATGTTTTTCTCTGTGGTTTATATTTTGAAGTTTGAACGTCATTAATATTCTCAGTTTTCGTATGATTTTACCGGTGGTTTTTAATAGAAAAAAATAAAAAGGAATTACGAAAGTTTTGTCGTACCTACTGCGTTCAAAAGTAAGTATGGAAACAAATTAATAACTAGGTAAAGAATTGTGCGATTTGTGAGTGCTTATATCAAGTGTTTTGGCATAATTCCATGCTGAAGAAAGACTTCTTCAGCATGGAATTATGCCAAAAGTATGTACATATGTACCTACTTTCTAGATAGAAGTCTGGCAAATTAATCCTTTTTGTTGTAAAAGATATATTCATTGTTATTTTATTTGAGAAATAGTAAATAGTTTCAATTATTATTTTGCAGGCTACTGCTTCCACATCTACAAATTTGGTGGCAACTCCAAATATTGGCAGACCTAGCCACTCCAATTTGGAGCAGTCAGAGGCAGCGGACGCCTCTCCTGTTGTTCTGAACTGGATCCTGCGATGCAGGAAAACGAAGTTCCTAATTAGTCTGTTCCGTTAGAGTTAATATTTTAATGAATAAGTGCCTCTTTTGTTGATTATATTGTTATTGTAATTTCTACTGCGACTAAGTATATTATATAACAGTTAAATTAATAATCAATAATAATAATGTAATGTAATGTTAATATTGTAATGTTAGAAGTAATAAATAAATAAAGCCTTTATTCAGACATTTTACATTAATTCTTAATCTTAACTTTTATTTTCCTGCACTGCCTCGACAAACCCATCCATTTGATGATGGCAAAGGCCTCCTCCAACATTTTCCACAGCTCTCTGTCTCTAGCTGTTCGGGACAATATGCCACCTGCCACTACTCTGATATCGTCGACCCATCTTTGCATTGGTCTACCTCTTTTTCTCTTGAAATGACCCGTGTACCAATTCATTACCTTTTTGCTCCATTTATCTTGTCCCCTGATTGTATGCCCCGCCCACTTCCACTTAAGGCGCTTGATTGTAACTGTAACACCTTTGTTTTAGTACAACTTCTTATGTTTGTTGTTTTTATCCTATCGGATAATTTTTCACCATCATACTTCTGTTCATGGCGTTCTGACAAGATTCCATTTAAGTAAGTGTAATGCAAGCCATGTCTTCTTCTTCTTCTTCTTCTTCTTCACGGCTGTCCTTCGACGAACGGCTGGGAGATGATCCCTGAGTTCTTCAAGAACCTGTAGGTACCCAACCTTGCTCAATCGAAAGTTCGCAATGAACTCTCTTTCTGGCAGCTCCATAGGATCGTAAAAGTCCCGCAGCCTACGCCTATGAACGCGTAAAGCTTTCTCTTTACGCAGTTCGTCAGCATGTGCAATTAAAATTGCGCGAGTCATTGTCGTTCGCTTGGCTGTTGTTTGTTTTACCTTTAATTATATAAATGGACGCTATTTCACTTCTATTACTGTTGTGAGCCTAAATTCTTTGAAAATAATTTAAATTTTCTTTATCTTACTAACTTGTTATCATTGTTGATGTTCAAAAACACTGCTCTCTACTAGTTGCTAAAGATATAGGCACTCGTCTCATTGCGTTTTCAACAATGACCTGTCATTCTGCTTAGCGAATACGAAAGTATAGTTGTCGATACGAGAATTTAAGGCAAAATGCGTTTCCAGTCGCCATCCCAACACTATGCGTGGCCATCTCACTAAAGATGTACTTTTGACGTCATTTCGATTATCAACCTCTTGTCAACTGAGTTACAGAATACAAAATTTGATTTTGACAATTTTAGATTCTAACAGACAAGCCGGTGCCCATCAAATTTTAAAAGCCACTGAGATACAGAATAGGCCGGCTGGTCCCATCAGTGTGTTTAGGACGGAAACATACTACAGACAATACCCGACTATTCGAACGCGCGACTTCACACTACGAAACGCGATTTGAACATTTGTCTTGCCACTACAGTTTTAAAAATAGAAGTGATAATCCAAATTCTGCACCTAAATGATTATTTCCCTTTTCAGATTTGTTTATTAGGTATATTGGAGCTGTCAGTTAACGGTTGATATATGAAGAGAAGAGAATATAGAGTGGAATGGCCTCACAGAAAGCGTTGCCCATATAAACATATTTTTGACCGACTTCCAAAAGAAGAGGTTCGTACGGCATTCGTACGTATCGGCACGTATTTTATTTCAGAGTCTTATGGTAACAAAACTCACGATGTTTTCCTTGACTTGGGAATTTATAATTTCTGAATTTTCCCTGGTCTGGCCTGGTGGGAGGCTTCGGCCGTGGCTAGTTACCGCCCTGCCGGTAAAGACTTGCCGCCAAGTGATTTAGCGTTCCGGTACGATGCCGTGTAGAAACCGAAAAGGGGTTCACGCACAGCGGACGCCTACGTCCAAGTGCGGAAAATAATCCCAGGACATAAAGAAGAAGAAGAAGGGGTATGGGTTTATTATAACTGCCATGCTCCTAACAGGGTAGCCCGCTACCATATTAGACTGCATCATCACTTACCATCAGGTGAGATCGCAGTCAAGGGCTAACTTGTAGTAGATAAAAAAAAGCTAAATTTAAATGCATTTAAGTAACTATTTTGATAATGAGATGTAATTACTTTACAGGCTAGGAAACTAACATAACGTTGTGCACAATGAACATGTTGTTTCTATGGAAAATTGAAAGAAATTTTTAATTTAAAATACGAACCAGTAAAATTGTTAATTGTAAGGCTAGATTGCGAGCGGTATTTTTCATTATGCAAATATTTTCCGGCTGCATAAAACTTCAATATTTTTAATTACGCCTTAGTGAATGCATACTTGAGTAGATCGTATATACTTTGTACACTATATTATTTACTAGATGATGCTCACGACTTCGTTCGTATGGATTGATGGCTTTTGATTCCGGATAAAAAGTAGCCTATGTCCTTCCCCGGAATGAAACTAATCTCTTTACCAGTTTTGTCGAAATCGGTTGAGCGGACGGGCCGTGAAAGCGTAGCAGACAAATAGACAGATACACTTTCGCGTGTATAATATTGGTATTTAGTAGTATTTCGTATTTATGGACTATTATGGATACCTATCATGCATTATTCTGCCGTTATAAAGAGAAAAACGGCCAAGTGCGAGTCGGCTCGCGGAGAGACTCGGAGAGAGAGATTCGCTCGGAGAGACTCGCACTTGGCCGGTTTTTTCTTGTTGCGGTTGATGTTACGGAGTCCGTTTACATCAGCAAGGGTTCCGTACCATCGGTACAGAACCCTTGCTGATGTAACACAAGATTTTTTATCATTTTAACAATGTCATTATTTTCTTTTTTCATTTTTATTTGATATAGCAGCAAAAAAATACACGCTCAGTGTAAATTTCAGCTGTCTAGCTATTATGGTTCATGAGATACAGCCCCGTGCAGACACACAGCGTCCAGGCTTGAGGTCCCGTGGTCCCTTGGGTACGGAACTCTAATTTTTTTTCGAAATTTTAATTTCGATACGTAGGTGCTTACAATACAGCGGTGTTAGCGTAGTGCTTATGACTTCGTCCTACTTCGAAGGGTCCGAGGATTCAAATCCCGGCAATGCATTTCAAAGTTTACGGACTTTATTTTTATTCCATTACAAGTTAGCCCTTGATTGCGATCTCACAAGATGATAAATGATGATGTCGTCTAAGATGGTAGCGGCCTAACCTGTTAGGTATGGAATTTCGGACTTATGTATTTATGAAGGAAATTATTGAGAGAGAGAGAGAGATGTCCGCAAGTTCTCCATAATGTCCACAAAAGGTAAAATACAGCTGTCAATGCACACTTAGCCAGTGTGGTGGCCAACGGGCAGAGAGAACATTCCGAAACATTGGTAAAATTTAGCGATATAAAAGCACTTGTATAAAAGTTTATTATTTATTATTTGAAGAAAAAACCTTTTAACTGAGCCATTCTGTGATGTCAGTCATGACACCTAGTCAGTACCTATACTCAGTATGATGATAAACCAGAATAGTAAAAGTTCTTTTAAGAACGCAGTAAAAACGTACTATGCATAAATAAGGATTAAGCAAACTCGTTCCCTTATAATAATAGAAATGAATGTATAAGGAACGAGGAAGCAAAACGCTTCGCGCGGATTGTTAAAGTCGTAGGGGTGAAAATGTCATTATCCTTTATCGTAACAACCTCGCGATATTTGCTTTGAGTTTTGTATGTTCACAACAACGAGCATAAGTCGCACGCCAAATGTTGATAAACTTCCAAACGATATCTATAACCATTGTGGGGCTTGAGTGGTTCTTTATTTAAATGACGCCATAAAGAAATATGGCCGCCGTAATATCGGAACATCTGTCGCCGAAAAGAAGGGAACTTTCGACGCGACAGTTTATGAGGCCGCCACGGTTTCCGATATATAAAGCCCGAAACAAACACAACTACGATGGGATTTGCTCGGCACGGCAATTCGACACACCTATAAAAGACTAGCTAGATGACGCTTGAGGTTTTAAATTCCGGGGGAATGGTTTTCCAGGATAAAAAGTAGCTTACGTTACTCCCCTTTACCTCAATTACACCGGTGCAAAATAGAAAGTCGATCGTTGCTGTGTTGTGGCGTGCTTGATGGATAAGCCAACAAACATAGATTCAGGATTGGTCTCCGCTTCTTCTTCTGGTGATGTTGACTCTACAAAACACAAATGCGCATTTGTAAGTTTGCACATGATGCCGTCGCGCGCTGTGTGTGTTTAAAGCTTTAGTGTGAAAATGTTTTTGATGCCGTCCCACTGCCACCTCGACGTTACGTCTTCTTTATTATAATGTTCGGTTATTTTGCAATTTTTTCCTGATCATTTACTTCAATAAATGAACAATTTATGAGTTTAATCCCCTACTGTGTTAAACTGAAGTAGCCTATTTAGTAAATCCTATTTCCTAGATGACATGTTTTAACCTATAACTTGAAATATTTGTATAATATCATATTAATATCAATTGTGCAAAAGGTGGTTTCTCTACATCCGGCGATCTTATTTTATCTTCATTCGATGGAAATGCGATATTATTTAAAATCAATTTTGCACATAAATTACAAAAGATAAACTGTTAATATAAAATAAGGATAACATTTTACCAAACAAAAATCAAAGATTTTTAGACACCAAAAATCCAAGGAAATGGGTAGAAGAGCACTCCATTTACTTAGTTACCGTAAAACCGTGGATCGCTGACGTATAGAGGTTGAAATACCCAGTTTATTAAGGCTCTCACTCGGGTGTGATTCAGAGCCGACTGTACCGAGGAATTATTAATGAAGTGCAATTCTGGTGCCCACCGCATTCAGACATATGCGGAGTCTGTACGAGACGGCGCAGACTTACGGGTACAACGCTGGTTTTGATTTATCAACTAAGAGCTAAAACGGCTAGATCTGTTGAACTAAAATAGTCTATCCCTGGTACAAACCTTAGCTAACCTAATAAATTAAACAAGTGATTGTAAACTATAAATTAGGTACTCAATGAAGTTGAACCCTCTCAACCAATAACTTCAATACCTTTGCCATTATCATTGTGATGTGTAATGTGTCACAATACGTAGTATCTCAACTCTCAGTAGTGATTTATAGACGTTACAGCTCAAAAAATAGGCAGAGGTTTTTAATTCCACTACAAGTTAGCCCTTCACTGCAATCTCACCTGAATAGAATAGAATATAATAATTTATTTGCATAGAATAATGATAAAAAGACGTGATGATATAGTCTAGCCGGGTAGCTGGTAGCGGGCTTATCTGTTTAGGGGTACGGCAGTTATATATAACCCATATCTCTCGCGCTTTATACACGGCATCGTACCTGATTATTAATTATCCGGGTCTATGCACGTCCTTAGTTCTATTTGGAAGATTGAACGACAAACATACATCCTTTGCATTTATAATATCAGTAGCATGGGTACGTCATCATTAAGACCGCTCGTCTGCGAACTCGTTAATACCGAAAGTTTTCTTGCCAATATGGTTGGCAGGCCGTGGCGCAAAATAAAAGATAAAAGCAGACGTAACTCGTTTCTAAGTTGGGCACTACTAGTTAAGACTTGTTATTAATTTTATCCCGCCTTTTCTTCGCGCCTTATTTATAGGGATGTTATTAGATTTCTACGCGCTATGATCCCATAATGATATAACTTTTGTTAGGGAATGTTGGGTAACATAGGGATTTGGATTGTACGCAATATTATTACTATTTTGTGTTCTGCGTGTAATTTATACCAGTAGGTCCGAGAATTCTAGCCACTTTACACTTTTTTTTTGTTGTGTCTGACAATAATTTCTATATCATATTATTTTAACTACTTATATATTACCAAAGTTTATTCTTAACTATCAATCATTGAAAGCGAAATTTTGTGATGTAAAATAAATAATCAGTCGCGTGGAACTCTTTAATTTTCCGGGATAAAAACCCGGATAGCCTATGTGCTATTCCAGACTATAATCTATCTCTGTGCCAAATTCCATCCCAGGTCCGTTCAGCTGTTGTGGCGTGATGGAGTAATAAACATCCATCCATCCATCCATGCATAGTATAGAAGTATAGGTACACAACTTCAGCCCTAAAACCATCGTATGGTTTGGAATTATAAATGAGGATATTGTAATAGACAGGGGTCTATTACAATGGTCTAGATAGTATTTTTTATTCTACTACAAGTTAGCCCTTGGCTGCGATCTCAACTGGTTATAGCTGAAGATGCAGTCTAAGATGGTAGCGGGCTAACGGCAATTATTATTAATAATCCCTTAGTCGGTTTCTACACGGCATTGGACCGGAACTTTGCCGATAGGGCAAAAAATTTGACTAAAATCTAGCTAAAATCTTTCTTCTCAGTAGATGTTTAAAACATTGCAATCCTAACACTGAAATAGCAATTTCTAAATGTTTCCCTTTCTTTAAAAAACTAATGATCGAAAAAAGCAACAAAAGAGAAACAGAAATATCTGCGCCTGCGGGTGCACCGAACCTTTCTTTGCACTTCATTGATTTAAAAAAGCGCTATTGCATGAAACCGTTTCATTATGCGGTAATGCGCTTATAAACGGACATCGAGATTGCTCGCTTACTAAGCTTCTTTAGTGCAAGGAAAAATTGGTGTTGGACCGCGAGCAGACTTGAAAGTGCATACTCACTTGTGTTCTAGACTGTAGTGCCTTTAAATTTTGAAACCCGTCAATATTTCTGAGTGCCTTAATATCAGAGTGCCTGGTGGGAGATATTTTAATGACAACGTTAACTACGATTTCTTCTTCATCTTCTTTTCTTATGGCCTTTACTGTGGATTAAGGTCCGCAGTAATTCTAACTACAATATGTATGGAATTATCAAGCACTTGACTTGTAGTTAACGGTGTCGCGATTGAATGCGTAAAAAAACCTCCCACTCAGCCTGCTGATAAATGAATTGTGATTATTGCCAGTAATGACATACGGATCCAAGAAATATTCGCTCATAATACGAGCCTCATTAAAAAGCTCAATCACTCAGTGGGTTATGATCAATCAATCATAAATGAGGAGATCCGTATCAGACTAGATTAACTCAACGGTTTCCGATATATTTCAAAGAAATGATAGACATTTTGAATCCCAAGGTATGGTTGGACAGGCAGATGGCCAGACTACATCAAATGATTAGAGAGCCGCTGTATGTAGATTTGTATGGGGCGAAAGACCTTGGCTTGTTGAAGTCCCTGCAAAAGGCCTATTGGTAGTCTATCGGAGGACGACTGAAATCGTTAAATCGACAAGAAGTCGATTGGAGTCATATTGGATAGACATAATATGAGATACGACATAAGAATGATTTCTACCCAGCTGTTCACCGTCCTATTCTGTAACGTTAAGAAAGAAAGAAAGCTATTTACGTGGACTAATTGTCTTCCAGACAAACTGACAAGCTTTTGTTCCTAGTGTGTTCCTTAATTTATGAAGTCCTATTAAAAGTACCGTATTTCAATTTTTTTTATTTGATGATTGTACTCGGATTTTGCTTCAAAAAATATGCTCCCCGCAAAGCTATGCTGCAGCATGTTAACAGTGGATATTTACGGTGCCCCGTCCGCCGCGCCGCATTAATCACTAAGCCTGGAGCGCGTATTATTTCCACGTCCCGCGGGAGGCCGGAGGTATTGTGTAACACTCGATGATTATGTTTCCGGAAAATTAATTATAATACAGCTTTTGTTAGTTTTGATTAGCCACCACCACCACCACTACAGCCCATTAACGTCCCACTGCTGGGCACAGGCCTCCACTCTCATAGGAGAGAGGGAATTAGAGCTTAGACCCACCACGCTGCTCCAATGCGGGTTGCCGGGCTTTAACGACTATTATCATGTTAGTGATAATAACCGGGACCGACGGCTTAACGTGCTCTCCGAGGCACGGGGGTAAAACACCGCCAACTCACAACACTCCGGTCTAGTACTGAGAATTTCTAGTCAGAAAAACCCAACACTTAGCCCGACCCGGGACTCGAACCCAGGACCTCGTCAGCCGCAGTCAAACTTGCTAACCACTAGACCAACGAGGCAGTTGTTTTGATTAGCACTGTCGCAAAATGTCATCGAAATCCATACTAATATTATAAATTCGAAAGTGTGTCTGTCTGTCTGCCACGCTTTCACGGCTCATCCGTTCAACTGATGTTTTTGAAATTTGGTACAGGAGTAGGTTGTATCCCGGGGAAAGACATAGGCTACTTTTTATCTCGGTAAATTAAAGTTCCCGCGGGAATCAAAAACCTCAATGCCCGCGGACGAAGTCGCGGCCATCAGCTAGTCTTTTCAAAATTCAAAATCATGAAGGCTTGAACGTGTATTATTTCCACGTCCCGCGGGAGGCCGGCAAATTGTGGCCGTATTGTGTTACACTCGATGATTATGTTTACGGAAAACTAATTATCATAGAGCTTATGTGTCTTTTGTTAGTTTTTATTAGGCACTATCGCAAAATGTCAGCGATATTGTCGTAAATTTCTAAATGTGTATTCATAGAAATCTAAAGCCTCGAGTGCATTTTATTTTCACTATATGGGAGGTGAAAAAAAAATTTACCCGTCTTGTGTTGCAATGATTACAATAACGGAATACTAATGACTACAGAGCTTGTGTCTTGATTTCGATTGTGTATTATCGAAAAATGTCACCGATATTTTCATGAATTTTTGAAGTGAAAACTTCTATAGCCGCGTTGAGCACTTTTTAGTAGGCGAAAAAATGTGGGTTCGCGTGACCGACATTCTCGCGAACAGCGACATGCTCGCGTGGTTACGAAGACAAAAGGTTTTAAATATAAATATACTACATTCGTAATTAAACTTTAATGCCTTAGTTTTAAGGTTTATTTTTTAAATATTCGTTTTCACTTCTACCGGCAGTCCCTATGACTGGCAATTTTTTTTATATGAATTCATATAGATCTAATGTTTGAACGCTTAATAATATTATTTCCACGTCCCGCAGGAGGCCGACTACAATGTGCCCCTATTGTGTTACACTCGATAATGTTTACGGAAAACTAATTATTGAAATTGTATCGACATTGTTGAATGTGAATTCATAGAGATCTATGCCTCGATTGCATATTATTAGTTTTTCCACATTTTAGACGAGACAGGCAACAAAAATACAGGTTTTAGCGATAATAATGTTTACGGAAAATTATTTATTAATAAAGAGCTTTAGTTTCTTTAGTTAGTTTCGATTGATCATTATTACACAAAATGTCACTTATATTTTTGACCGACTTCCAAAAAAAAAAGTAACGCCTCCTCAGTTCTCTACTCGGCGCGTTTTTTTTAGAGTCGTAGATATCAAAAATATTTTTTACTTTAGCATAGCTGCCTCGAGCATGTGTTATGTCATCCTTGAGGATAGCAAGGTGATACCTACTGTTTAGGAAGAGACGATTATGAAACTACATAGGTATAATTTATTTTATCAAAAACCAATCGTATTCTTAAACGGTAAATAAATAAATAAATAAATAAATAAATAATCATTTATTTGCAAGAATGTTTGTAGGTACATAATGTTGGTAAGATAATAATCTGTTCATAAACATTCAACTAAATTAATAGTGTGCAAATATTATATAATTAGAAGGTAAATTAATAAATTATTAGGATTTCAGTTAAAAATATCAATTAAATTAATTAAATTCAATATAAAATAAACGAATGTCAGAGAAATTACAGGAAATCAAAATCAAATAAATTATACAACGCGATCAAAAATAACAATGTCAGTAATTAACAGTTATTGCTTACTGCGTTAAATATTCCTTCACATCATAGTAACATTTTTCTAATAGTAATTTATTGAGTTTGCTCTTTAGCATATTTAAAGTCAACTTTTCAAAGTCAGCTGGTAGCCTATTAAAAATCTGGACCGCCATAGCGTAAGTACTTTTCATGTATGTACTATTACAACATTTGGAAATACATAATTTGTTAGGATATCGAATAGACCTATTTGTTTTAATTTCGCATTTCTTTTTGAAGTATTTTGGATATCGCTTAACAAATACACACATATCCCTTATGTACATACATGGTAGTGGAAGGATACCTAGTTTTTTAAAAAGTGGTTTACAGCTCTCTAATGGTCCTACGTTGCAGATAGCCCTTATGCATTTCTTTTGCAGTCTGAATGCTCTTAAAATATCAACAGAGTTACCCCAAAGTATCAAACCATATGACAAGACGGACGATACATAACCATGGTATGCACTTAAAGCAGCATTTACTGATACTGTCTGAACTAGACGTCTTAAGGCGTAAACAAATTTGTCTAACTTTGTACATATATACTCAATGTGCGCTTTCCAATTACAGTTTTTGTCATAAATTATTCCTAAAAATTTTAATGAGTCTGCTTCGTCTATTTTTGTATCGTCAAATTGAATGTTTTTTGGCTGAGTTATAGTATTGTAATAACTAAATTGCATCATTTTAGTTTTGTTTAAATTTACTTTTAAATCATTGTCACTAAGCCATCTAACTATATCATGTAAAGCTTTATTTATTTCTTGTTCATATGTCCGTATATTTTTACTTTTTATTAATATAGTTGTATCATCTGCAAATAATACACAAGGGTGAGTGACCGCTGTTGTAATGTCATTTATGTACGTTAGAAAAAGAAATGGCCCTAGTATACTTCCTTGTGGAACTCCCCTTTTATTACATTTTAGTGAAGATTTATACACTTCTTTAGTATTATTTTTTATTTTAGCAATTTCAGTGCATATTGACCTATCATTTAAGTATGACTTGAACCACTCATATGCTTTTCCTCTGACACCATATCTTTCTAGTTTGTCCAATAATATTTTATGATTCACAAGGTCAAAAGCTTTAGTCATATCTAAGAAGATTGCAGTAATAGGTACTTTGTCATTAAGGCTATCATTAATCATTTTACTTAAATAAAAACAAGCCTCGGTAGTGGAGCTGTTGTTGCGAAATCCAAACTGTTCATTTACTAGAAGATTATTGGCATCGAAAAAATTTTTGAGACGCTTTAGCATTACTTTTTCAAATATTTTCGCTAGTATCGGTATAAGTGTTATCGGACGGTAATTATTTATGTCACATCGATCACCTTTTTTGAACAATGGTTTCACAATGGAAATTTTTAAATTACTAGGGAATACTCCTTGCTCAAATGACCGATTCACTAGGTCTGTAAGTGGGCCGCATATATGAATAGCGCACCTTTTTAATATGTCAGTTCGTATTTCGTCGTAACCTACAGCTTTAGTATCATTTAATGACTTTATTATACCAAAAATTTCGTAAGGGTCAGTAGGGTTTATAAATATTGATTTAACGTTAGTTGAGAGGGATACCGATTTAGAATTTATTTTATTTATGTCATTACCTAAATTTATAAAATAATTATTAAATATTTCACATATGTCCTTTGGATTATTATGTATCTCAGTTCCGGTCTTAATTGATTCAATGTCGTTATTTTCTATAAATTTACCTAAGTTGTCATGAATAAGTTCCCAACTTGCTTTACACTTATTTTTTTGCTTTGCTATATATTTCATATTTTGCAATTGTTTTGAATTGTTAATACATTTTTTTAATAAGTTATTGTATTTTAAGAAACGTTTCTTATTAGTATTTTTGTTTATTCCACATAATCTATAAGTTAAGTGCAGTCTTCTTTTTTGTAAGCTAGATGTTCTAATACCTTTAGTTAACCACACTGTCCTACTTTTGTAATTATTCATTTTTACTTTCTTTAGGGGAAAACATAATTCATAGAAGAGTCGTAAAATTTCATGAAAATACTCAAACGCTTCATTAACATTTTCAGTATTCCGAACATCGGAAAAAGTAAGAGCTGAAATGCATTCTATGAATTTCCTGGTATTGTCCTTATTGTAGTCCCTCCTATATTCAAACCATGACGATTGTTGTTTTACTTTTTTTACTTTTACCGTTAATGTTTGAGCGGTATCATGATCTGATAGCGCTAGATGGTGAACTTTAGCAGTTGCTGACTTGATATTGCTAACAATCAAATCAATGCATGACGATAAACGTGTTGGGCATGTGATATGGGAATGAAGGTTATAACTACTTAGTAAACTTATTAATTCACGAGTATTCTTATCATTTTTTAGTGTGTCTAAATTCCAGTCTCCACATAATATTATCTTTTTTTCCTTTTTCTTTCTATTTAATGCATATAAAAGTAAATCAAGTTTATGAAGAAACCTGTACTGGTCACTTTTTGGTGTTCTATAAATACAAATGACAATTAAATTATGATATGGAATTTCAATTCCACAGCATTCAAACACATTAACTTCGCCCATATCTCTTGTTGACTTGAGTTCTTTACAATTTATAATATGATTTTTTGTCAAAATACAAGATCCACCTCGTTTTGTATTTCTACAGAATGATGCCGATAATTTGTAACCAGGTATGTGTAACATGTTTTCTGCACCTTTATTTATGAACGTTTCTGTAAGGCAGATAACATCCAATTCGTAAGTAATTTGTTTACTAAGATCAAGTAGGGAAATATATAATATGTCAGATTTACTAAGAGCACCAGCAATATTTTGGTGAAAAATTGTTAAGCTATTCACGAAAAAACTCTCTTTGATTTATATTATTAATAGGTATCTGAGTCACATTTTTGCTACCTGCGCAGTCATTTTTCTGAGATGCCTTCATTTTTATATCTTGTGTTTTGCTGATTTTTAGCCCTGGCATTGGTTTAAAATAATACGTTATTTTATTTTTATCATGGTTAATCCTATTATTTATTGATGGTTTTGGAATTACTTTGAAATAGTACGTTATTTTGTTTTTATTTTGTTTGATCCTATTAATATTTAATTTATCCTGTACGTGTTCATTAATAGGTTTTGTCATTTTAGTGTTATTTTTATTTATTTTATTAAATGTCAAGTATGTATTATAATAATCGTCACAATCAATATTATAGTTAATTTTATAAGTCATATCATTTAAGTAATACTTCTCATCAAAGTGTTTTTTATCAGATTTTATAAATCTACAGTTTTTATACAACTTTACCAAGCATTCAATATGGCTATTTATGGTCTTTGTATTTAAATAACAATTTGAGTGCACTTGGAGTACATAAACTCTGAAATTTCGGAGTTTATAGAGAGCAATTCCTAACTCATTGAGTAGAGCACAGGGATTTTTATCATTTGCTCCTACTGCTAATATAACAATGTCTTTGTCATAAAGCTTATGCTTTAGAGTTTTACAGTACTTAAGTGACTCGCAAGATAATGCATGGGGCTTTACAAAAGAAGTGACTTTATAATTATTATTCCATTTTGCTTTCCTACTTTCAATTAAGGAATGTGATAGTCCGACGACATGTTGCTCTCCTAATATATGTATGGTATTTTGTTTTATTAGAACTATTTTTTGTCTTTGACTCCCATTGGAATATGCTCTGTCTTTCGCAGGTGCCTTTGAATTGTCTTTTACCGAAGCTGCTTCATTATCTTCCTGCTTTGGAAAATTACCCTCGGTCTGAGTATTATTTATTGCATCTTTTAGAAAAAGATTCCTGTATTTCTTGCACATTTTTCAAGTTAGAAGGTCTATAATCTGAGCTCATACTACTTCAGGACCCTGCCCCGTCATATCGCATTCAATTTGCTATAAGGCTTAGTGTACACGTGTACAGATTTGTTGGTTATAACTTATAACCTAACGGTAGTAGCAGTTTCTTCAAGCTAACCTCATGATTAGAAAAACTTTGCACTTTGCAACTGATAACCTGGAACCTGAGAAACCACAAAAATCTACAATTAGATGATACTAAATTTACTGGTTGAATTTTTTTTTTTCGACTGCGGTCGACGAGGTCCCGGGTTCGAGTCCCGGGTTGGGCCATAACAAGTATTGTGTTTTCTACCAAGAAATTCTCAGTAGGTACTAGCCCGGATTTAGGAAGTTGGCGGTGTTTCATCCCCGTGCCTCGGAGAGCACGTTAAGCCGTCGGTTCTGCGCCTGATCTCTCTCCGGCCGTGTCGGATTTTCCGTCCCATCTAGGCCCGGCTATGAGAGTAAAGTGCACCTGTGTACGCGCACACAGTTCTGCACTATTATATGGCTAATCTCTGTGGAGATAAACCGCCGTGGCCGAAATTCTGTCGGGAGGACATTATTATTATGAATTATTTTGTGATTGACGTGTATTATTAAATAATATAAATTATAAAATAAAATTAAATTTTAATTAACTATGATTACGATTTGACGTGGTCAAAAGACCCACATGCGATGATGCGAAATACAATAGCATGAAAAGTGGAAATATATTGATATATTACTGAATAGTATTGTATTCTATTACCAGAGAGCGTATCAGGCTAACCTGGGGTGCGGGTATGCTGGGTTGGCGACTAGGGGTATCATATTCGAAATTTCGAATTCCTTCATTTTTGTCCCGTGAATGTGCCTTCAGCTCTACAAAGGTCGTGCTCGAAACACAACGGGCGTTTCCGCTAAATCTATTCCGTTCCCTAATCCAGAAAGGTCGGGCTATTCAATAACCACTTAAGAGTAGCCGCGATTGTACAGGCTCTGATAAGTACGGGGACACAACGTGTTCCCATCCCGACTGCTGGATAAAGAGATTTTTTATCTTAATAGGAAAATGAGCCCATACACTTAAATTGATTTTAATCTTAATTTATAAACAGACACTGGTTAACATAATTTTGAAGTAGGGCAGCTCAAACCGCTGCGTCTAGAAAGAGATTTTTCATGTTTAGCAGTTGTAGATCCCTACTATGTTGAGGTTTGAGATTGTGCCCGTAAGTATTATAATATGATGATGATCTATACTGAGAACCATTTTTCATTCTCAAGCGAAGCTGCGGTGAACTGCTGGTGGAGTGCTGTTTGTGTTTTTTTATTAACTCTGACAGTTATCTTGTTCGAAAATAACAGTAAGTAGAGTTAGCACAGTTTACGTCATATAAGAAAAACAAGTTAAACATTTCAGCCAGTAAGCCAAAAATCACAGGAAAATATGAAAACTTCAGGTTTTCCTTTTTGATGTATAAATTGAAAAATATGACCTTAAACAATATGCATCTAAAAGCTGATTACATAACGGCAATCCATATTCCATACCATATTAGTTTGACGACCACCCTGAAACAGTGATAAGCGCTGTCGTCTTATTAATGGGAGGTTCTGAGTTCGATATCTGGCAGGATCAATTTGGAAATTTATAATTTCTGAAAGTTTTCTGGGTCTGGCCTGGTGGGAGCAATCGGCTGGGGAGTTGCGGAAAAGACGTGCCGCCAAACGATTTAGTGTTCCGGTACGATGCCGTGTAGAAACCGTAAGCCCTAACAAGTCAGCCCGTTACCATCTTAGACTACATCATCACTTACTGCCACGTGAGATTGTAGAGGGCTAATTTGATGAATAAAAAAACGTATCGAATACTGAAAACTATGTTAAACGCGTAAGTACAAAAGCGGTTCTATGTTGTGACTAAATTTTATCACAACATAGCTTGTTGCGGCTTAACTTGAAACGTGAAAACAACACCCGCCCGGAGCTTAGTTTGATAGATTAATGCGCTGAGAACTTGAAACCTTAACCCTCGATTACATGGACGGTTAAACTAAGGCGCGGAAGAAACCCGACCCTGTTTTATTTTAAAAATCATTGCTACAGTATAGCGAGCGCAATAACCTCTGATTGGTTGACACTTCAACCATACGGTAATACCAATTCAGTCAATCGCAACAATTGAGACTATAACAATGATTGATGCAGGTTCTAGGTACAGAAAACAGCTCTCACACGGCAGCTTCTCGTGGAACACCCGACAGAAGCTAAGCTTCTTAGGCATTACGTATAAAAATTATAATTTCAAACGTCCATTAAGAAGCTAGGTATGCCTCATAAAGTGTCTATTGAGTTTCTGATTAACAAATCAAATTCAACAAATTTATCATTTTCTGAAGCATAAAAGTGATATGACCATATATATCATTTTAGATGAGCTATGATTGTGTACTACGGAATGACAGTTGTACGATTAAAATTCACCCGCTTCGTATTAGAAAACGCAAGCGTGTCAAGTAAGTATCGTCAACTTTTAAAAGCGCGTTAGAAAAGCGTTCGTGTGAACGAGGACTTACATTTGCGTTTAACTTACCGTTGTTCGGTTCTGTGAAACTAAATTATGTAAACACTTATCTTTTGTAGTTTTCTTAGAACCCAAAAAATATTATTAATATTCATGATCTAAATGAAAGCTGAAATAATTTCTGATTACTTACTGAAGTAAAGAAAACTTTCTGAAGTGAAAAAATTACTAACTTGGTTCTTTGAGTTGAGAGTAAGTTTACTTACACGATGGAACTAGGAATCTGCTTTTTCTTACACTGATATGAAGAAAAACTAAATAAATATGTTTGAAAATAGGTTCCTTCTTCAAGTGTAATTTTATTTATTTATTTATTTATTTATTCATACGACATAGCCGATAGGACCTTACAGTTTCCCAATACGTCTTATCAGGCTACAATGGGTATTACATACTACAATTACATACATTACTAAAATTACACATACATCCCAAACAAAAAGCACTAAAAATAGGAAAACAATAAAAACACATTAATTAAATTAAAATTAAATAAACAAACAATAACAAAAACATACAACATAAATGAAATTAAAACTACCTATTCTCTAATAACAACTTTATTATTTTCGTGAGCTGGGTCATTGGGGTGTGGAAAACGTCAAGTCCGGGATTTTTGCTAACCAAATCATTGAGCAAGCGCAGTGCACGAGCCACTGGCGCATGTTTAGCTAGCTCTGTCCGGCAATATGGTAGCGCAAACAAAGTGCGCCGACGAGCAATCGCATATCCATCCGGTACGTGTAAGCGAATGGCACCCAAGATATCGGAATTACATTTTTCTCCTTGGATTAGACTGATTATGTATGAGATTAAGGCCAGATGGCGCCGTAATTCCAAGGTATCATAGCCAGTCATACCAAGGAGAAACAAACTTGGATATATTGTTGGATATCCTACGAAATACCCGTACTGTTTTCTATACAGCCAGCGAATAAACTTTTTCTGAATTTTCTCAACCACATCTATATATTTGAATTCATGCGGATTCCATATGATAGCGTTACTTTCAAGCTTGCTTCGTACGAAAGAGTTATATAAAAGCTTTATTGCAGTAATTGATTTTAAATGCTGCGCTTGCCTAAGTACAAATCCAAGAGTTCTATAAGCTTTAGCACAAATATCTTTGATGTGATTGCGAAATGTTAGGTCTTCTGATAAATTTATGCCCAAATCCCTAACCGCAGCCACTCGCGATAAGTTAGATCCACCCAGGTGATAATTTATAATGAGTGGTGCCGTCTTCCGACTAAAAGTGATCACTGCGCACTTTTTAGCATTAAAGAATAACTTATTCTTCCAACACCACTGCAACACATTATCAATATCTACTTGAAGTATTTGAGCGTCAGAGTTATCCTCAACACTTAAAAATAGTTTCAAGTCATCAGCAAATAACAAGCAATTAGTACTAGTGATTACATCTGGCAAATCATTGATTAAAATTAAAAACTCCAATGGGCCCAAGTTACTGCCTTGACTAACGCCGGAATAAGTGTAGTATGGTTCCGAACAATATCCCTCATTTTAGAACAACATAGTTCGTTGCCGCTACGCTTTAGATATTATGAAAACATTATGCACATGAGGTATATTCACACACCTGGCTGAAATTTTGCAACACGCTTGTTTCGGCGTTCTCTCGGACCATAAAAATAATATACGCTCGAAAGTTGGTGATTAATGTCGCGCAGAGGACTTGAAAATTTATATATTGATGTATTCAACATACTGCAATGCCGTTATGGGCCAAAATATGAAAACAATCTAGCTTACGACTTTACCAGACAGGTAAAAATAATACGCTCTCGGGACAACAGTGGTAAATCCCGCACCATGCAAGATATATCGTAAATATTGATGTTAACAACGTCCTAAAATATTTTATGCAACTAAAATTGAAATTCAACAACAAAATAGCCGTGTTGCGGCCATGCCAGAGACTTGAAAATAATAACACTCTTGGCTTGGGGCTAGTAATTTGTATTGTTTTATGTACGTACAGTGTGAATGACTGAGTTTTTCCGACAACACGGCTTGTTTTGAAAGTCTTCCGACTCGTGA
Source organism: Erebia palarica (assembly GCA_964035005.1). Taxonomy (NCBI): domain Eukaryota; kingdom Metazoa; phylum Arthropoda; class Insecta; order Lepidoptera; family Nymphalidae; genus Erebia; species Erebia palarica. The sequence continues at coordinate 21,404,858 of OZ035989.1, forward strand.
AAATAAAACGCTCAAGTCATTAAGCCAGTTACTGTTCATGAAAGCGTCGTCGTTGTCGTCAGCCGAGACTTATGTCCACTGCTGGACATAAGTTTCTTGCAAGGATTTCCACATGCCGCAGTCTTGCGCCGCCTGCATCCAGCGACTCCTTGCGATTCGTTTGATGTCGTCCGTCCACCGACTGGCGTGCCAACACGACGCCTTCCAGAGGGCATACTACCATTGTCTTAATATTGATGGCGTTCGTGTTTTAGAATTATAATCCTTATTTTAGGGATTTCAAGTTACGTGACATAACACTGTCATTTTAAAATAATATTGCTTCAAGCGATGGTTACAACCCCTCAGTGCGGGTTCGCCATTCCAGAACTTTGGATCACAACGTCTATTATTCAGCCACTTCAGCTTTGCAAAATTTCGAGCAATGCCGATTAAGTTCTAGTTAATAAATTAAAACTAAATAGCATCTAAATTGAGAAAAATACACACATCCGCACTTACGTCCTGTATTTATATCCACAGAAAAAATACAAGTAAGATTATACACGTACAAGCGAACAGATCCAATAACAATTTTCAGGTTAAGTAAACAGTAATTGTTCCGCCCTTATCTACTCCATCGCTATCACAACGCCCATCTAAACGACGATCATTAACTAGGAATCCTCGTAATGCGGAAATCACTAACTATAAAGACAATGATCCTAAACAGATTCGATATAAAACCCCTGCTTGACCGCATCCGAACCGTATAGGGTTAACAAGCGCGATAAAAGGATACTTTACTAATTAATGATTGAGGTGAATTTACGAGTGATAGCCTGATCATTTGATATAGGACGTTGATATAGGACGCCTATTCAGATTATTGACACATTGTTACTTGTACTTCCTGCAAACAAAAAGTTTTATGATGTGAAACCTTCTTTAGGTGCGTTAAGCACTTTTTGGTAGGGGGTAAAAATGTGCACCTTTCTTCTTAAGACAAAAGGTCTTAAGAATAAAGGTGTAAGTAAGTAAGTAAATTAAAGTTTTTAATTAATTATTTTTAAGTACATTCGTAATGAAACTCTAACGCCTTAGTTTTAAGAATTTTAAATTTATTTATTCCCTATGACTGCCAATTTTTTTTTAAATATATTAATCTAAATAGTTTAAAAAATAAGACCTGATGAAGTATCGCCATCTTAATCAATTGTCTTTCCACTATCTGCGTTGTGTCACTTATCTGCATGGGGCTTTACTCTCTACTATGACTGCCTGCACGGGTTTCTTCCCGAAATAAGCAGGACTTAGACTTAGTCTATCACGCTAGGTCCGTCCGAATTGGCAGACTTCAAGCACCCGAACGACCTAATGCATGCAGGTCTTCTTACAATTTTCCTTTCCCATTAAAGCAAATAATATTTACCTCATCGCTTAAAATGACTGCTTATAATTCCTAGAGGGGACCACAGTACTTAGTGATATAAATGACTAGCTGATGCCCGCGGACTTCGTCCGCGTGGATTTTTTTTTTTTAATTCCTTATATAACTGCTTAATTTTCCGGGCACCGGGATAAAAAGCCTATGTCACTCTGCAGGTCCCCAACTATACCCATGCAAAAAATCATGTCGATCCTTTGTTGCGGCGTGACTCAAGGACAAACCAACCAAAAAACATATTCGCTTTTATAATATTAGTAGGATGTTTAATATATTGAACAATGATAAACCCCCTACTCCAACCCATGAGGCTCGATAAATGGATACTTTACTAATTAATGATTGAGGTGAATCTACAAGTGATTCGGAGGGACAGGGACAGTCTCCCACATGATTAACGTTAATTAATGAGGGATGCCCACTCGATTTGTTAGCACATAATAAATCGCTTAAATTATTTGGAGCAGGGTTTTATCAAATCGATTTAGAATGACCATACCCTAATCCGTTAGGACGCGTCGAAAGCTCGAACTAGCTTGCAACTCGGAGACGAACGTTATTTATTATCCTGAAAAATCAATGAGTATCCAATGAATTTTTTAGCAGTTATCATCTAGTAGGTGAACAAAAAAATAATAAGATATATAAGTATAATTAAATTACATTATTATAATTAAAGCTTTATTATTATTTATTATTACTACATGATGCCCGTGACTCCGTCTGCGTGGATTGAGGTTCTTTTTGGGTCCCGTGGGAACTCTTTAATTTTTCGGGATAAAGAGTAGCCTATATGTGTGTGTGTGTTTCAGACTATAATCTTGCTCTTAGCCAAACATACCCGTTCAGACGTTCTGGCGAGATTGAGTTAAAAAACATTTATCCATCCATCCAAACTTTCGCAATTATAATATACTAGCGACCCGTCCCGGCTTTGCACGGGTAGCACTAATAAAATATAGCCTGTTACTCGCTGATATAGCTTTCTATAGGTGAGAGTTTTTAAAATTGGTCTCAATAACTACTTTTTTTGAGTTTGTCCATTACAAACAAACAAATCATTCATCTTTATCATTAGTTTAGAAATAAGATAATAGGATTAATACTACTCTACTAAATTATTTCAATATAAAACATTAAGAATTTTTTGGTAAACCGTGAAATCCCTGCATATTGGTGATACTGATAATCCATAAATCAAAGCGTACTAAAATATTTGCTTCCATTTGGCTAGTTATCTTTTTTTAAATAAAAATGACGAACACATAAATTCTGAATGCATTCGGGGAATGCTGTAAAATTTTTGTGTTTTTTTTTCGTTTGTACTGTAGAGCAGTTAATAATTATTTTATTGTATCAAATATCATCAGATTTGGAATATTTATAATAAAAATATATGTCACCGTAAGATTGTAAAAACCGTTAGATTATAATCTAACTCGCGAAATTGTAAACTGTCGACAGATTGTGAACCGTTCAATGTTCTGAGTGTCAATTTTTGAAATATTAATTCTATTTACGTTCTCTTGTGTCTTTCTTGTAAGTTAGGTTAGGGTTCGACATATATTATAATCAGGTATACCGAACAGATTACAATCCAACGAAAAATAATGCGTTAAATTGTAATCTTTCGACAGTTTGCAATTTCGCGAGTTAGTTTATAATCTAACGGTTTTTACGCTCTCGAAATGTGGTGCTGGAGAAGAATGTTGAGGAAATCTTGGTAAGTATTCCGTACTTGTGCTCTGAGGCCATACTATCAATGCTTTTTATGCAATATTTAGCTAAAAATTACAGTTTGATGTCATGTACTTGACGTTTCTAAAATAAAGAATATAATTCTAAAACACGAAATTCAACGATAATGAAACAATATGGCTTTACAGTAGGGATCTGATGAGGCTTATATTATTATTGAGTAGTTAAAAGTTCTTATAAAAAGCTCTCTCAAAATAAACACTTTTTGCTTTTCCCCAGCTACAACTTGTTATTAAAGTTTATTAATAAAAGAAACTTGAGTATGGTCGGTTCATTTTCCTGGAAATAACTTTTGCTTGTGTATATTTCTGTTTTTTTTACATTGCCCTTTTTTGAACTTCATTATTTGAACTTTGATCCTCGAATACCTTCCTCGTCCCCCTCGTGTAGCCACAGATCAAAGATTTTCTCTTTCTCGCAAAAAAATGTCGCCTAAACGATTTTAACATAAATTGTTATGTGAGTGTCAGAAAGATTATTAGGCAGAGTTCTTTAGTCATACCATTTGACTAAAACTTGACGATCATATCTGCAGAAAGTACCCCACCGCATTGTTATATCAAGAAAATCCCTTAAACATTATCTGATTAATGAAAAGAAGTCCCTCAATAATGTTAAATGTTACTTTATGTTTTATGACTTATTTCATGGTTTAACGACATAATGTTGTGTATTAAAACGGTATACTACGATTGAGTCTCGTCGTGACAAGTGTGTCGAATTTGCGACAAATAAAATCATCGTATTCATAGTGGAATGTATATACCCGTTTTATTTACATAATATTATTTCAAATCATTCATCAGAGAATCATTTCGAATATTGTGGGATATTAATAAACCCACTAAATTTAATTGTCTTATGTATTTATCGAACACCAGCGTCAAATATAAATATATTTTTTGAAAAATTACAAATGCTACTATGCAATCTTAACGTTATTAAAAGCAAGAAGCACATTGTTCTGTGTGGAGATTGGAACGTAAACATTCTAACTAAAAATAAAATATCCTCGCAACTTTTATCCCTTCTTACTCACTACAATCTTACTAACCATATAAATAAACCTACCAGAAAAAAATCTTGTATTGACCTCATCATTAGTAACATTAAGGATGCTAAATCAGAATTACACAACCTAGCATTATCCGATCATGAAACCGCACAATCAATAAATTTTACACCGAAAAATAATACCAACAATACCAACAATATAACAAATAAGAAGCAGAGTAAAATATTCATTAAAAAAAGGGATTATTCGAAATACAATTTGAATAAATTTAAGCAATGTATGTCAGCATTATCATTTAGTGATGTCCTAACGCAAAAAATACAAATGAAGCTTTTGAAACTTTTCATGTTCCACAATTTATGTTTCCCGATTATTAGAGTAAAAATAGTAAAAAAACATATAAAAATAAATGGATTTCAAAAGGATTAAAAAAATCATGTATAGTCAAAAGAAAACTATATTTGAATTATATACTTTCGGCATCTAATAAGCGTTTAAATAAAATAAAATACAAAAAATATGCACAGATATTAAAAACTTGTATAGCTAAATCACAAAGCATCTGTAATACTAGTTACATACAAAAATCAAAAAACAAATGCAAAGCAGCCTGGGATGTAATTAACTCAAATTTTAATACTAAACGACTTTGCAGTGAAATTGAACAATTGAAAAGAAGCACAAATGAAATTTTGACTTGTCCATATGAGATTGCTGAGAGTTTAATGAATATTTTATAAATATAAGTAATTCAATTGCAGATAATAATAATAGTATGTCAACTTTACCCACTTTACCAAGTATCGGCAGTCATACCTTGTTCCTTACTCCAGTGAGTCCAGTTGATATATATAAAGTTATAGTCCAGCTAAGAGATACAAACTCAACAGGATATGATGATCTCAATACTAAAATCATTAAATATTGCGCTAGTTACATAGCAATACCCCTCAGTCATATTATCAATTTATCATTTTCTGAAGGTGTTTATCCAAATAACTTAAAGAAGTCCATAATTAAACCATTATATAAAAAAAAATAACAAAGATGATGTAAATAACTATCGCCCTATAACCCTCATACCCGTTTTATCAAAAATATTCGAAAAAATTATGTATGACAAGATTTATAATTTTGTTACAGCGTTTAATATCTTAAGGGAAGAGCAATATGGCTTCAGAAAGCAAAGCAGTACAACTCTAGCCTGTTTTACTTTAACCAAGTTTATTTTAGAAAGCCTTAATACTGGCCATAATGTTATATCAATCTTTCTTGATATGTCTAAGGCGTTTGATTTAATTAGTCACAGATACTTCTAAATAAGCTAGAAAGGTACGGAATCAGAGGACAAGCGCTCGCATGGATATCCAGCTATCTTTCTGAACGTAAACAACGTGTGGAAGTATCTAAAATACTGGGACAGTACATAAACTCTTATCGCTCAAAATTTAAAACGCAAAACCCTTACGGAGTACCTCAAGGTAGCGTACTAGGTCCTTTACTTTTCTTACTCTATATAAATGACCTTCCGAATGCTGTTAATCACAAATGTATCCTATACGCCGACGATACAACAATCATAGTTAAGACAAAGGACAAGTGCGCCCTTGAAAAAGAAACAAATGTAACACTTGAGTCAATTTTGGAATGGTTAAATCATAATAACTTAAATATCAACATGAGTAAAACTCACTACGTTCAGTTTCAAACATATAACTCTCCTCCATCTAATCTAAATGTAGTATGTAATTCACGTAGCATTGAAGAAACTGAAAGTACCACTTTTCTTGGGGTAACGATGGATAAATTCTGCAACTGGAAAGCTCATATTGACATACTATGCAACAAAATTGACCGATTTATTTATGTGCTTAAAAAGCTCACTCAGGTAGTAAATAAAAAAACGGCCTTACTAGCCTATCATGGATACGTTTCTTCGTTGCTACGATACGGTTTAGTATTATGGGGTAACTCAACGGATTCAGCAAAGGTGTTTATTAAACAAAAAGCTTGTGTGAGGTCTATATGTCGAGCTGAAACTTTGGAAAGCTGCAAACCTTTGTTTAGTGAAAATAAGATACTGCCTCTACCATGTTTGTATATATATGAAATGCTTCTCTTTGTGAAAAAATATCCCACTTTGTTCCCAACAGTAAATGAAATGTACTCCAATAATAAGGAAGTTTTAGGAATGAGGAGGAACAGGCCACAAAACCTACTTTGGGTCCCATCGAGGTTAGCTCTGTACTCTAAGAACTCTTACTGTATGGCAATATCCTTATTTAATAAGTTACCGAAATGATATAGAAAGCTGCCAATAACAAAGTTTAAAAGAGAGATTTTCACAATTCTCAACAAAAAGAATTACTATAGTGTTAGCGAATATATCGGAGATAGCGAAATTCTTATGACTATGCATTTGTGATGTGTAATCTGTGTGTGCAATGCATGTTTGTTCTAAAAGAGAAAGGGAAAAGTTGTAATTTAGTGCTGTTTGATAAATTTATAATATAGTACAATTATCCATAATTATTGTAAAATTAAATAAGTCAACATTAATCTAACATGCCAATATTATTTAAATTGTTTGACATTACAGCAACTTTTATTAATAACGGTATAAAATGTAACTTACCATTTTAACTTGGACCAATATTTAATTAAATTATATTTTGTAAACTAGACATAGAATTTTGATATTATATATAAATTTTAATGTAATATAATTTTTGCACACTGTCTCTGACAGTAGATTATGTACGGGAAGATTCTGCTTATATTATACAGATGTTATTACCCACAATTTTGCAAAATAAATGATTTATGATTTATGATTTATGATTTATGATTTATGATTTAAATGTTACTTTGAACTTATTTCATAATAGTAGAACAAAATTGGTAGTAGTGATGGCCGTTAGCCGCAGTAAAGAGGTTTATACGAAGGTCGCCTCTTAAAGTCGTAAACAAGTTTATAACGACGTCACATTTTACGGTCTAATGTTTAGAGTGTTCATACTTTAATACTGCTTCGTATGAGCGAAATTGCGTTTACTTAAGATTATGTTGTAAAAGCTAAGAAATTACCTTTATCTAGTACATGTTGACTTTGCTCATTTCTTAAAATAATATAGTAAAAATTTATCTAATAACGCAGTACATTTCTAACTGTCTAAACAGCGGGCGTCTCCGTCATAAAACGTGTTATAACGACGATATATTTACATATTAAAGCTTAATAAATACATTTAAATAAACGATATTTGCTACGTTTTTACTAGTAAGTTTGTTCGTATCTTCTATCTTTGGTAATTAAGATTTATTTTTTATAGTATAAATGTTCACTTATACATTATATATTGAGCGCGTACACTTGACCACAGGACAAAATCTCGGTCGTTTTCGGCGGAAGTTTTGCCCCCTGATTATATAAGGAAATAATAATCGTAATCGTTTGTCAAACGTAAAATCCTGAGGCCCAATTTTCTAAGCCAATCGTAATCATTTGACAGCTCATAACGTATAACTCGCACTTTTTATACGACTGCCTGAAAAAAGGAGTATATTGTTTTCAGGGTTCATGTATGTATGTAAGTATGTATGTATGTATGTATGTATGTGAGTTTGTATATTCCACCATAACTTCTATACGCCTTAACCGATTTTGATAAATGAGGTATCGTTAGAATCCCTAGCTTATTCCGGGTGACATAGGCTAGTAAAATTTAAAAAAAAATGATGGGGTGACCATGGTCCCTCATTAAAGACTAAAGTTGAAAAAAAAATCGAAAATAAGATTAACTATATAATCATCATCTAGAAAATGATGAGTAGATTCCAAAAATATATAACACTATAGTTCAATAGTTCAATATCCAGTGATTCACAAACAAATATCATTTAATAAAAATGTGAATAAGATTCCAAAGGCTATACCTATCATAAGCAAATCGCTTCTTAAAACTCCGAAAATAATATAGCAGGGCAGTCGTATTTTTTAATTCGTTAAATTAATTTTACTTGTTAAGGAATTCACACATGCTTTTTGACAGGCGTCTATGAACTCCTTGAACAGATCGAATGATACGTTTGACATACGATTAATTCAACACACACTGCACGTCAAAAAGCATGTATGAGCTCCTTATACAGTTCGAGGTATACGTTTGTCAATGTATGTTTTTACCCTTTGAGATTACCAAGCTGTTTGGAGTGCTTGGCGAGTAAGCAACTAGTGGGAATCACTATACAAGGTCATCAAAGAAGGCCGTACAAACCGTATACCGAATAGGCATGTATAACTGGTAACTGTTTCAGAAGCCTAGATCCTTCCAATTAAAAGCCACACTGAGAGAAAGTTCCTGACATTCCTTCAGAGTTTTCTCTTCCAAAAGCGATTCCTTCCAAGAGGGAGAATTTTCTGCATTTTCTTCTCGGTAGGTAGTTGGTAAAGTTAAAGTTCTTCCTTTTAAAAATAAATTATTTTGAAATAGAAAATCAGTAGTAAACTCAAAATTGTTTGTCAGTAATGCCCGTTACATTATAAATGTGAAAGTTTGGATGTATGTATGGATGTTTGTTACTCAATCACGACCCAACGACTGAACAGATCTAGCTGAAATTTGTCACAGAGATAGATTATAGTCTGGAATAGCACATAAGCTAAGCACACAAACGAAGTCGCGGGCATTAGCTAGTTAAAAATAAAAACAAAACAATTGTAGAAATCCATATGTGTTTCTACAATCACAATTTAATTTGGGTAACTCTGGTATGTTTATAGTGGCACGTGATTACTTATTTCGCGCCAAGTGGACGGCACCCTCATAAAGATAGCGTCGGAACGAACCGGCTGCTTTTAGTTTATGAGCGAATTAGAACACTGCCTGTTCACGTGCCAAGCTATGCGCCCTGGGATTCGTGTCCCTACTACATATGGTACTAGAGGATGACCTCGACTTCATCTGCGTGGATTAAGGTTTCTTGGTTCCCGCAGGAAATTCTTAATTTTCCGGGATAAAATGTAGCCTATGTCCTTCCCCGAGATCTTACCTGCCTTTTTACCAAATTTCATCAAAATCGGTTGAAAAGATGGGCCGTCAAAGCGTAGCAGACAGACAGACACACAGAGTTCCCGTGGGAATTAACAAACTTATTTCACGCGGATTCAATCGCGGGCATCTGCTAGTCAATAATGTTTTTCTAATCCAATTTTAACACAAAGGATCATTGTTATTTATCCGCAAACATCCAAAAAATAGTACCTATGCCAATAAACCGACTATAATAATATAATATTTACATAAAAAGTTTATTACGCCCTGCTGGAGCCATTCCAAGCAAGATCAAAGATCGTAAAATGAACGGGTGTTGCTGTCTCAATAATTCGACAAGCCTTTATTCCAAAGTTATTATTCATTGATTATTTCTCACCAAAAAGCAACACTGCTCCCTTGAAAGTCAAGACTCTTACCATAATTACAAGTCCGGTTGGTTGACTGAAACCTGAAAACTTCATCCTGAAGCTGTACCTATTAGATAGTATTATCGTACTTACCTAGCACATGCTTTATCTTTTTTTGGGGCAATTTATCAAAATCATTGCTAATATTCTTTAAAGCCTGCTACAAACATATAGTTAAAACTGACAGTATGAACTGCAATAGTTTTATTTAAGTTTGTGAATATTTTTTTACCTTGATATATCTATACTTTTTTTATATATCTGATAGATAAACAGGTAAGTAAAATAGAAAGTACTAAGTAAGTACAGTTATATACTTACCTTCCCAATTATATCATACGAGAAACCCGAAAGCAATAAACTGCTAAGTCCCATAACATTTGGGTTTGGACACCGCAATTTAATTGCCCCCAAAGTTGTTGTACAAGGTGAGAATTATTGGGGTCCAGTTTCCATGAGATATCGTTTATCCAAAGACCCTTGAAAGTTGTTGCCGACAGGATATATAAGTACTTTAAAACTAAAACTTTTATTTTATAGGTTTGTATACCTAAATTTTACTTAGTGTATCGGTTAATTCGTATTATTAACTATTCTTTTTATGCTTAATTTATAATTTTTTGGTTTAAGTAAAGATAGTTTAGTTTTATTTTTAATCCTCAGGTAGGGAAGGGAAGTAAATTTTGTTTGGTTTTCCACTTTTGGTCAGTCTCTTTTTTAATTATTTTATTTTCCGTCTTAGTAACATTTTACTTACATTTAAAAACTAGATAAGTAGATTAAGTTAAAAAAAAATGTTAAAAATATAAGGCAGAGGGCGCGGCGCAATATACATTTTCTTTTTTTTTGGAATCGATCAAACTGAAAACAAGCGCGGAGCATTGTTGCAATGTTTGGCAATGCACTCAGCATTGCCGAGTCTCTCCAATTGTTTTATAGTTAGTTTTTAATTTAGTCTTAAGAGATATATTGTAACTAACTTCACCTAACAATAATGAAAACAATAAAGCCTTTATTTATTTATTTAATTGCACCAAAATTCGATAAAACTACATCAAAATTCTCAGCCCGTTTGAATGGTTAAGTAATTGAAAGCTTAAAGTACAGTTCACAAACATCCAAATGCGATAAAATAGTTCGTTTGCATTGATGTAGAATTTTAGTACCTTTTTCGTTTGTTTGCCAATTCTATTGCGATATAAGGTAAATATAAGTTAAACAAACGAGTGGAATAAAAATATATAATGCTTTATTAAACTAACACAGGTTTATTTCAGTAGATATTTTCTAGCTCGTAAAAGTACCCAACGAAAAAATATTCTCTATCATACTCTTTATAAATTATTCAAGTAAATAAAACTTTATTTTTGGTTCGAAACACCGACAGTTGTTAGGATTCTTGCATAGGTTCTTGGTGCTAGAATTTCTAGAGGTGCTAGAAATTCCTTGGTGGATATCCCGATCATATCCCGATTGACTCAAATATTCTACATACAATTTGAATTAATGGATCCCGCCGTGCTCAAATGTACCCAATTGCCGAGCAATTTATTGAGATCCGCCACGATAAACGATTACCCCATTAATACGGCTATTGCAATTTCATTAGTTGCCTTTCAGAATTAATTAATTAAGCGATATGCCTTGAAAGCGCCGTACAGTCAGGAGAAGTCGTTGATAAAATTAATAAATTTAAAATGGGACTCAATCTTAAAGCTTTTTGTATACAAGGCAATCTGTACTATCCAATATTCGGTCACTTTATTCTGACGGGAACTTATGATAGTCGACCATAGACTTATCAACGTGTTTCTATAATTTGCTAGAAACAAATCGATAGAACTTGCTTGATGTTTTGTCTAGTGCTTAGTCTACATATGCGTACGTAGAATTTTCTGCATAACTTAGTCAGTTTTTAAGTTAATCAATGAATAATATTACTTAATTTCGATAGTGCCAAGTCGTTGTGTTGGACTGTCTACGAAGTGCCTAATACTCGTAGCTCTCTCTACGTTACGCCTACGCGATATTACCTTCCTATAAAGCTACGCTCATTTATGAATCTTTTATAGCTGTATGCTTACTCTGAGTTTGATCGAATTTGAAATACGTCTCACTAAAGTGAAGTGAGAGTGAGCTCTTCCATACATCTACAGCCAGCGCTCCAAGCGGAAACATGGTGAACAAAAAGTCAGCGAGTCATTCCCACTCCAAGTGAAAAGATGATGGAGGCTGCGGAATCTGACCGACGTGAAGAAGAGAGGCGTGATAAGGCTCAACGGCGTAATTTATGCCAAGTTAACCGCGTCTCAGACAAAAAGTTCGTTCAGCTATATCGGCTCATGAAGAGAGCTTTTATTTATTTGTGCAAAATGTTGAGGGAAAACAGTGACCTCAAAGGCTCGCAAAGAGTATCGCTGAAGACAAAGGTACGTATGACAATTCATTTGGAAAGTATTGCTTTTTCCACATAGTACCTAGCATTTAGGTTATATTTATTTTAGCAGCCCCAAGAACTAGGTATTTATTTTATTAGTAACTTTATATCGCTGTATTAACAACGCAACATACTACTTATCTACTAAGAGTACCTATGCATACCTACATTTGCAGTACAATAAAAAGTTTCATACATATATACATCCCTACCTAAAACATAATATTCTGTCAAATTAAAGGTGCTTAGTGCACTGCTTTTTTATGCCAATGGCGATTATCAGAGGATGGTTGGTGAGGCCTGTCATCTTGGACAGCAAACTGTGAGTAAATATGTGCATATCACAGAGTCACAGAGGCACTTAACCATCCTAACGTGTTTAGAAAATATATAAAAAACTAGATGATTCCGACGACTGCGTGGATTACGATTTTTGATTCCTGCGGGAACTCTTTAATTTTCCAGGATAAAAAGTAGCCTATGTCCATCCCCAGGATACAGGTAGACTGGTGGGAGGCTTCGGCCGTTGCTAGTTACCACCCTTCCGGCAAAGACGTGCCGCCAAGCAATTTAGCGTTCCGGTATGATGTCGTGTAGTAACCGAATAGGGCTATGGGTATATAATAAAACTGCCATGGCCCTAACAGGTTAGCCCGCTACCATCTTAGACTGCATCATCACTTACCATCAGGATAGATTGCAGTCAGGGGCAAACTTGTAGGGGATAAAAAAATGGCAGTCATAGGGACTGCCGATAGAAGTGAAAAGGAATATTTTTATTCAAATTAAAAATAAATAAATAAATAATAATAAAAATATTTAAAATATAAACCTTAAAACTAAGGCATTAAAGTTTAATTGCTGATGTACTATATTTTCACCATTATTCTTAAGACCTTTTGTCTTAAGAAGAATGGTGTCGCATGACAGACACCGTCCCACATTTTTGCCCCCTACCAAAAAGTGCTCAACGCGCCTAAAGAAGACTCCGCTTCAAAAAATTAAAAAAAACACGATCATCGCAACAATATTACTATAAATGAAGGCAATCACAACTATTGAAATTGTCAAAATGATCGATGCAGCTTTTTCGAAATAGGACTACTTAGTTTTTACGAAGATCAACAGATATTCGTTAGTTGCCTGTTCATCTTTTCATTAGTCTGTGTATGAGAGCTTTCGTATAATAGGTACCCATTGTGTAGATACACTCAGCAATAAAAGCTCACAACATCACAGTTAAGTATAACATGCGACATAATCTGCAGCTACCAAATGGAATTGTTCCGAAAGCTAAATACAACTGTGCAATAAAAACCAGTTGGTCGTTTTCATAATTTCATACACTAATGTCGTATCGCGACATAGAGCGTATTGTAATGAATGTACTGAACTGGAACAACTTTATAGACTGAGAGACGGTTGTACGATTACCAACTCTGATTAGTGCTCACGATTGTAGGTCACCGGGATGTACTATATTGATGGTCTATATTATATTGATGTACTAGCGAATGTCCGCGACTTCGTCTGCGTGTTTTGAGGGTTATTGGTTCCCGCGAGAACTCTTTTATCTTCCGGGATAAAAAGTAGCCTTTGTGCTATTCCAGACTATAATCTATCTCTGTGCCAAATTTCAGCCAGATCCGTTCAGCTGTTGGGGCGCGATTGAGTGACAAACATCCATACATCCATACATCCATCCAAACTTTCGCATTTATAATATTAGTAAGATAATTATTTTATGCGTTTGGGTTTTGTTGATCATTCACAGATAAGTGATCTGTTTTAGTACTAACTTTAGCGATACTAAAACTATTTTGATGTTTTTAAATTAAGAGCTTAAATTCTATACCAAAGTTTTGTAAGATTATATCCATGATATTTTATCCTCGTAGATAGTATTTTTAAGTCCCTTGAAAAAACTTTGTTTATCCGGAATAGAAAGTAGCCTATCCCCGTTTCTCTATATCAAATCCCTACATCAGTTTGCTAAAATTTATTAAACAAATGGGCCGTGTAAATGCCCATGAAAAGTTTTGTGAAAACAGACAGACGGATAGACACAATTTCACATTGCTAATATTAGGTAGTAAATACATATAAATAAACTTTTATTTAGCCAAAAAAATCAAACTAAATGAAACATAATGGAGTACCACAATAGTAAGAATTTCAAAACCGAAATTAAATTTATTTAGGCCTATTGATGGTTGTTTTGCAATTATACGACCTAGTGGTAAGTTTTCATAGGTAATTTTGCGGTAAGCTCTGAGACAATTTTCCCAGATTACGTGTCTCCAATAATGCGCTTTTAAGTTTATACGGCGTGAGCGGTGAGCCACTTGAGAAGCCTTCGACCTTAAAACTGCAATGTTCAAAGGCTTTTCCATCCAAGACGGAATGGAGATGGTAATACTTTTCATGCACCTGATTAATTTTTTTTTTCTCAAACATGCATGGAAATATTGTCATTATTTTTGAAAAAAGAACACGCGAAGTATCGAATTTTCGGACAAAGAAAATCAAATCCATTGAAGGAGCGTTTTTTGAATTTGGAACATTACAACGCTCCTGCAATGTTGTATGAAACGGCATGCTGGGGTTATTAAATACTCTTTGATCGGATCTCTTTTGTCATTCTTGGCATACCATAGTCTCTTTGCTTAGTATAAATTGGTGGCTGTATAGCCCTATATGCGTTTGCCTGTCGGCACAGATGATAAAAAAAAATTGGCGGCAAAGCTGAAAATTCGTCTTGATTTGTTATTTACATACTTAATAAATATAAATTTAATAATAAGTAAAATGAGTTCCAACGGTTCTGTGGCGGTCTACGCTGCCCGCACATAATCCAATAGATGGCATTACTAGTACGATTCACGCGACCACGAAGAGCCCAACCTCCAAAGATGAACGGTCGGACCAGTGGTCCCCGAGCACAACACCCGCTCGGAGGATGATTATCCTTTGTTATGGTCGAGCCATATCACCTGCTCCCGTACATTGGTGACCCCGACGTGATCTCCAAGCCGCCGCCGACGATCAAAAACAAGCCGACGTGACGTCACAGCCACTGCCGACGCACATCAAGCCGACGTCACGCCCTCACTCGTCAGACTTGAGCAACATCGTACATCACAATATAAACCCTGCAGTCATCGCAGCGAGGACAGCATCATCAGTACGCACAGCGGGACACAACAGCATCACAACGCAGCACAGCAGCACAGCAATCCAACGCAGCGCGACAAAACTCAACGCAGCACAGCAACCAACGCAGCACAGCAACCAACGCAGCACAGCAACCAACGCAGCACAGCAACACAACGCAGCAACGCCGACCGATGTTCCGGCACAGCCGCTCACAGAGCCACACGCTCAGCGGCCAGCAATAATCGATACGCAACAGCATATCAGTACACAGCCCGTCGACGCCAGTACCAGCCGCACAAGTGGGTCACACAGCCTCAGAGTAGTATGAGCCTACAACGCCACTACCCTGGTTGTTGCACGACGCCGCTTCACTGAGTACTTCCCGATGCAGCGCTTACCTGAATGTTCCTCGACACCACTTCCCCAGATGCTTGCAACGCCGCTCAACTGAATGCTGACGACCTCGAGACTCGAAGGGGAGTGATGTGGCGGTCTTCGCAGCCCGCACATAATCCAATAGATGGCATTACTAGTACGATTCACGCGACCACGAAGAGCCCAACTCACGATTACGAAGCGTTCTCTGAATTACGCTATATATACGACCTCCAAAGATGAACGGTCGGACCAGTGGTCCCCGAGCACAACACCCGCTCGGAGGATGATTATCCTTTGTTACGGTCGAGCCATATCACCTGCTCCCGTACAGTTCAAAGAGTGAAATGGAGATTGATTGTACTCCACCAGATTTAAGATCAGAAGCCAAATTGGCAATGGAAAACCTGCTTCCAGCGGAGGCCAAAGAAAAATACATGAAAGTATATGAAAATTTTATGAGTTGGAAAAACGAGAAAAAAGTGAACATTTTCTCCGAAACAGTATTTTTGGCGTATTTTAACGAGATTGCTAAAACTAAAAAGCCATCTACATTATGGGAAATTTATTCCATGCTGAAATGTACAGTTCATGTTAAAAACGGCATTAACTTGAAAAGTTATGGGAACTTAACTACTTTTCTTAAACGACAATCGACCAGATTCAAAAGCAAGAAATCGAAAATTTTTACTGGCGAAAACCTAAAGCAATTTTTAATTAAAGCCCCAGATGATATATATTTAGCGACAAAGGTAAATTAAATTAAATGTATAACATAAAAAGTATATTTTATTCACAGTATTTTTATTTCCCTGCATTCTTTTGAGAAAAGCACTATATATGCCTCGGCGGAAATGGCAATTGCCTGTCTCGTATTAGTGAAGTCCTCGCCTACGGCTCGGCCTTCAAACTCATACTCGACCTACAATTGCCTATTTCCCAGCCTTTGTAATAATGTACTATTTGATCGATTTTTCATTTACCTATGTTTATATTGTCGTGGGCTAGCGGCTAGAGGCTCTGGGCACATTGGTGGAGGGAGATCAAAGTGACGCGTCATTTCTATCAAAGTTAATTTGAAAGTTATCTAAACTAAATAACTTGGGCGTAGTAAATTCTCTTTAAACGTTATAAATATTGGCCTGTAAATCATATGTCTGTTTTTCTGTCATTATAAACAAGAAAAATAAGTACCTTCTCGCTGAAATGGCTGAGACGCGTTTTGAGTTATAGGACGTTACCGTTAATGATGAATGATACAAGTGAAAAACCTAACTAGAGAACAGCTAAAGCGCCGGGCAAAGCTTATGCTTATGCTCACAAGGTTTCTGAATTGTTTTCTCTGTAAATTTACTCAGGAAAAATAGACTGTTTTAACGTTTATACTATCGTGAGTTATATATATTCAATGTAACTATAAATATGTCCCGGTAAGTCACGTGTCGGAAAGCATTTTTGTCGGAGTTTTGTTGAGTTACGGCCTATATATATTTATAGTTCTGATGAAAAATAAACTATAGAAAGAGATTTAGCAAATTTACGCAAATACGCTCACGTTCTTTTTATGTGTCAGTTTTATTAATTAATTGTGCCTCGTGTCGCGTTGCTTTGACTCCATACCGCAATGTGCCTTGAGCCCCAGTGACCTATAAAACACATTAAAGGTTTTGATAATGATGCCAATGTTTGGACAAATGAGGCACAGAGCTGCGGGCGCATTGAATTCACCGCGGTTAATTGTTATTGTTATTTATGTAGAGGCCAAATCGAAATAACTGCTATTTGTGGTTAGAGTTATAACTTTAGGAACGTAGTGTTTGTTATATAGCCAAATTGGTCTAGTATAAAATCTAGTATGGACAGCCTGTTTTGATATTAATTTTGATAATAATAGATCTAACCTAACTACTGTATATCATGGTATAGAAATGAATTATTTTAGTAAAATTATTATTCAGTCAAGTCAATGGCAAAAATTACAAGCTGCTACCTTTTACACCACTGAACTAATCTTTAAAAGTATTAACGCAGAGATAGCTGGAGAAGGACGTAAGATACTTTTTATCCTTGCGATTTAAACAGTGTTATAATACGGGTTCATCAAAAATCAAAATTTATGGTTTGTGAGCCGGATATACAATGACCTTCACCGATCTGTTTACCAGATGAAACCTACTTTTTATTTTACTTTAATTTTAATCAATGTTGGCTATAATAAACTTATCCAAAAAAATAATTAAAACTAATTAATTTAAAAATAGCCTGGACCGGATTTTGATACGCAACTTGTATTTAGCTAATCTATATATGTATATATATATGTGTCACCGTAAGATTGTAAAAACCGTTAGATTATAATCTAATTCGCGAAATTGCAAACTGTTGAAAGATTACAATTTAACGCATATTTTTCGGTAGATTGTAATCTGATATGTATATTAACCCGACAGAACCTGATTATAATATATGTCGAACCCTAACCTACAAGAAAGACACAATAAAACGTAAATAAAATTAATATTTCAAAAATTTACACTCAGAACATTGAACGGTTCACAATCTGTCGACAGTTTACAATTTCGCGAGTTAGATTATAATCTAACAGTTTTTACAATCTTACGGTGACATATATAAAAGCGATAGGTCACTCACTGATTCATCACGAGATCTTAGGAACTATAAAGCATACAGATTTGAAATTTGGAAGAGAGGTTCCTTCTATGGTGTAGACGTCAGCTAAAGAACGGTTTTGAGAAAATTCACCACTAAGGGGTTGAAATGAGGGTTGGAAGTTTGTATGAAAGTCCTTTGTTTTTGAAGTTAAAGACATGAAAATTGGCAATTTAATTAATAGTTATAAATAATAAAAACCCATATAAGCAATTTTACGAAAATTTACCCTAAAGAGGGTGTAATGGGGGTTGTTCGTTTGTATGAAAGTCCTATGCGTTTGAAGTTAGAGACCTGAACATCGGCATTTAGGTTATTAAATGTATTTCGGCAGGGCAGTATCATAATGTGTAATGACGTTTCCTCAGCTTCACAGTGTGTTAGAAACTTATTGTGTAAAATCACACATCACCTTGATTATGTGATCTGTGTGTAAAGTATTCTTACACTTACTATTGAAATTCTCTGAGCGAATGTGTCTGGCGGTTTAATACTATGCTTCCGATGAACGTTGTATGCCCGTATTACTTTTAAAACTGAAGATTACTATACCTATTGGCCAAGGTATAGGAAGCTATTTAAAAAACCAGTCAAGCGAAACTTATAGCTTTGAGATACCTACCTAATAAGTCTGAAAAAACAGAAAAATGCGAGTCGAGCCACGCCCACGTCCCAATATTTAAGACATTTTTTAAGTTAGTCGACATACCTATTCTGTGCTCGTATACTCGTTACTCTAAGCCGCGGATGGACAGACGGACGGACGGACATGGCGAAACTATACGGGTTCCTTGTTATCTACGAAACCCTTAAAACATGGTGGTGACTGGTGATGTTGGAGAAAAGAGGCGCTGAGAAAATCCATACTTCCATACTAATAATATTATAAATTCGAAAGTGTTTCTGTCTGTCTGCCCATCTGTCTGTCTGCTACGCTTTCACGGCCTACCTGTTCAACCGATTTTGATGAAATTTGGTACAGGGGTAGTTTGTATCCCGGAAAATTGAGGAGTTCCTGCGAGAACTGAAAAAACTTAATCCACGCGGACGAAGTCGCGGGCATCATCTAGTGTACAATAATACAACATAGTATTTGTTGCGCAACTCATTTTATTTTATAAAACGTATGATAATACTAATACTGTAAACATTGTTTTCAAATACTTATTTAAACTATAATAATTATAACCTGTGCCAAGAAACTAATAAAGAAGAGCGGTGTTAATCATTCAATCTCACTTACATGTATGCGACTCACGGGATGATTTCATATACGAATTATAGCCTTCACAAGTTGTAAAGCTGTAAGTTCTTATTTTATTCTTCCCAAAATTTGACTTGCTGGTAGAAACTGTACTTTTAGGTACCTACTTAATAATAATTCGTATATGGAAACTAGCCAAGCCAAAGCCTTAGTCTTCAACATTTAATACTAAGTTATAAGAAGAAATGATATTTTAAGTTGTTATAAAATATTATATGTTGTTATAAATAAATTTCAGGACTGACCATTGAACTTGGCACCCATTTAGATCTCACTTCTTTTGTCGCTGAAGTCAACAACCAAGGCATATATATCACAATGTTGAACTTGGCTCTCATTTCACATTTATGTTTTTGATGGGATAAATAAATTGCAGGACTGACGATTGAACTTGGCACCCATTTAGATCTCACTTCTTTTGTCGCTGAAGTCAACAACCAAGATATATATATCACAATTTTGAACTTGGCTCTCATTTTACATTTATGTTTTTGATGGGATCGAATTTTCAAAAAGTGTGAACTACATATTTCTTCATTTTTAACTCGCAGCTCATACACCAAGTTTCATGGCTATAGCTGTCATAAAAAATTTCAACCCCTATTTTACCATTAAGGGTTGAATTTTGAAAAACTGTGACACACGTAATTCTTTAATTTTTAACGAAAGCCGAAATACCAACTTTGGTTTATATAACTTGTGAATATCTTGAGAAATGAAGGACTTTCATGCAAACTCTCATCCCCTATTTCAACCCTTCGGGTAAGAATTTTTAAAAACTGTGAAACACGTATTTTTTTAATTTTTAACCAGTAGCTCGTATACCAAGTTTCATGGATATAACTTGAGAAATGACGGACTTTCATACAAACTACCCCCCTACCTAACCCCTATTTCACCCCCTTAGGGGTGAAATTTTAAAAAATCCTTCCTTAGTGAGCGCCTACGATACAAAAGGAACCTACTGTCAAAATTTCAAGTTATTAACCCCAGCGGTTTAGGCTGTGCGTTGATCCCTTAGCGATTTTATAGATAGAAAATATTAGATTAGATTAGATAAGATAGATTAGCACCGCTTCGTTTAAATCTGCTCTCTATACTAATATTATAAATGCGAAAGTTTGGACGGATGGATGTATTGATGGATGTACGTTTCTCAATCACGTCCCAATGGCTGAACAGATCTGAATGAAATTTGGTTCATAGATAGATTAACAAATAGGCTAATTTTTATCCCGGAAAATTAAAGAGTTCCCGCGGGAATCGAAAAACCTCAATCCAGGCAGACGAGATCGAGGGAGGATGTTCTTTGTCGCCCAGGAGTGGCTTAGAGCATCGCAGCTGTCTATAGGGTTCTGGTGAAGGCAGTAACCAGGACTCTGTACGGCTATAGTTAGGTTGAGTGAGAATGTTTCGAGTCGGGCATGATTGGCGTATGAACTCGCCGCCCATGAGTGGCTCTAAACATGCAGTTATTGATGGTGCCAAAGCGAAGGCAGTAACTTTGATACTGCATGGCTATAGATAACTGTAGGTGATGTTGATATTAGTTTCGATTACATGGATTTTAAGGATTTTCATTTCATTTCACTAATTAAGTTTTTTTTTATCCACTACAAATAAGCCCTTGACTGCTATCTCACATGTTGGTAAGTGATGATGCAGTCTAAGATGGTAGCGGGCTAACCTGTTAGGGGCATGGCAATTATATTAAACCCATACCCCTATTCGGTTTCTACACATCAACGTACCGTAACGCTAAATCGCTTGGCGGCACGTCTTTTTGCCGGTAGGTTGGTAACTAGCCACGACCGAAGCCTCCCACCAGGCCAGACCAGGGAAAATTCAGAAAATATAAATTCCCAAATTGACCTTACTGGAGATCGAATCCGGAACATCAGCACGTTAAGACAACAGCGCTACATGCTACGCCACGGTGGTCGTCACAACATATGAATATGTAATATGAAATCACATAATTATGAATATGTAATAAGCGTAATTTAGGTTTTTTTTTATTTATTGATTGTAATACTTTAATGTTTTGCTAACTCATAATTGCTCTGAATAAGCTTGATTTGATTTGTGAATAGTAACGAAGGGACTCGTTCATGGAGGATGGCCGACTGTAACACTATATTTAAATCTATAACCACACTATGGCTCTATGTCGCGTACTATCAGAGTTATTGTGTATTCTGTGGTTATCTAATCATGTAGTCTATGGTTATTGTGCCAGTCGTAATTTTTTTTGAATTTAGATTAGACCGTGGCCTGTTGTAAAAGGGTGCGTGATACTATTGAATATTTTTAAAACTGAGATTTGTTTGATTTATAGAGATATTATTGTTATGCTTACCTATTAGAAAGATTTCAAAAGTGATACCACATTGTAAATTCATACGAATTTCATAAATATTTGTTTAGGCACACAATGGGGCAAATGAAACAGTAACTTTAGCAATTAGTGGTTTTAATCTGGATCCGTCGATGGATGTAAAACGAATGACATTTCATAATATCGTTAAGTACAGTGTTGACAAACGCCTGTTAAATTTTTAGAGCAGTTATTGTATATGGTGAACTAGTATTCTGAACTGGCCGGGCGTCTGCGCCGGAACATCTTCCCCCCGGTTGAAATAATGATTTCAACTCTTCAGTTCATCCGCCGTGGGTAGTGGGCAGAGGCGAGTAAACGTGCGACGCACGTATTATAAAAAATATCATAGAAGGGGTTAATTAATAATCAGGATGAAAATAAAACGATCACGTCTTTCCTCACACACTCTCTATTCGGGACTACTCTCTTAACCTAGCGGCACATTATAACTATTGGTCGACAAACAAAGGACTTAAGTCCAGCTTACATATTTACTTAGCTTAATTACGTTCTTATTCCTAAGGTCTTAAGGTTAACTATGCCTAATCGAGTGTCTGAGGTAGGCAGTGGCTATCACGGCCTTCCTGCCCCAAGCTTTGATCTCAAAGCTTCCTCTCTATTTTACCTGTAAACAGAAAAATATTAAATCAAAAGTACAAAAAGCAACCTAGCTTTATTTTGCCACAATTCAGGCGCGCTCAATGTCCCGATTGCTAAGTGTCCCTTTTGTTTTTTTTTTGTAGCTTACAACTGCCACATGATAAAGTTCGTTAAATATTTGTTTGGGTCTATTTTTTTGATACTTTTTTTTTTGCGATCCTCGCAACTATATAAGTCGCTCTCGCTATTGTGCATTTTTTTTTTTTGTTATTTGCGATCCTCGCGACTATACAAGTCGCTTTCGCTCTTATATTACCTTTTGTTATTTGCGATCCTCGCGACTATATAACTCGCTCTCGCTCTTATATTACCTTTTGTTATTTGCGATCCTCGCGACTATTTAGGTCGCTCTCGCTATTATAATATTATCTTTTGTTATTTGCGATCCTCGCGACTATATAAGTCACTCTCGCTATTGTATTATTATTATTATTATTTTATTTATTTTTTACCTACCTGTTATTGAGCAATTACATTACTGGCTATCACGGTCTATCTCTGCTCCCACAGTTTCTCCGGCTTCTCTATTCCAAAGCCTGATTCTATCTTTTGGTACAATTTGTACTGTTTTTTTTTTTACGTTTTAAACCTTATATCGGTCTCTCAACAAACACTTCTCAATTACAAACGGCCCATTATAACGTGGGTCTAGTTTGCTTAGACGAGTTCGCTGTTGTTGTACGTAAACAACGTCACCTTGTTTCAATTGCATATTGTTTCTTCGCATTTTGTCAAACCTTTGTTTTGATTTCAATGCATTATTTCTGAGTTGCTCCTCTGCCGTAACTCGTAACCGATGAACATCAACAGCTGTTTCAAGCTCAGGTAAATCAGCACTTAATCGTCTTAAAGCAGGTACTTCTGAACGAATCCCTGTTAATAATTCTATCGGTGTGCAGCCAATACTTTTTTGTACTGTTGTGTTAAGTGTTAATTGCAGTTTCCATAGAACGCTCGACCATTCTGATCCTTTGTCTACTTCACAAGCCAATAAATTCAATACGGTGGCAACATATCTTTCCGCTTGTCCATTTGCTCTACTGGCGCCGGTTGCAATATAATGCACTTCAATATCCATTCTTTTTAGAAGTTCTTTTGTTTCTCTGCTTGAAAAATTAGTTCCTTTGTCAATTATTAGTCGTTTTGTTGTTCCAAATAAACATAGTTGCGGCTCTAAGGCTTTGACAAGTTGTGAGCTTGTAAGGCTCTCTAGTGGAACCAACAGGATAAATTTTGTATAAGCATCCACTAGTAATAATATATATCTATAGTGATCATCTGATGTACCAAATGGACCTGTACAGTCAGCGTGTACCGTGTGAAAAGGGATTGGCAACTTTTCTATTGGGTGAAGCAATCCTTGCTTTGGTCCACTTGGGCGTTTTGCAGATAAACAGGTGATACAATGTCCAATATATTTTCGTACAAATGATGTCATTCTGGGAAACCAATATTTCGCTTTTAATGATTCTATAGTTTTGTCTATTCCAATGTGGCATTGTTCATCGTGATATAGTCGAGTAAGATTAAATCTCATCGAAGAGGGTACAAAATACCGTGTTTTGTTCTCATTTTCTAAAATTCTCAGTAATATTCCATCTTTTACAGTATATTCTTTCAATTCAGCAGGATTTTCTTGTAATCTTCTCATTAAATCCATTGTTTCTGGATCTCCCTTTTGAGTTGCCTCTAGCCATGTCACTTGATCATTGATTAGTATAGTTTCTGTGTTAACTCTAGGTATTAATTTATTAATTTTAATTACTGGATTTCTACTTAGAAAATCCACGTGTTTTATGCTACTGCCTTTCCTATATTCTATATCAAAATTAAAATCTTGTATATATGCCCACCATCTCGCTACCTTTGGCAATAAGTCCCGTTTCTTTGACGTCGCTTTAACGGCATTGCAGTCTGTAACTAACTTGAACTTTATGCCCAATAAGTATACTCGAAAGTACTTTAAAGCATTTACAATCGCCAGTGTCTCGAGTTCATAGCTATGATATTTAGATTCCTCCGGGGACGCTTTTTTGCTGTAGTATGATACCACTCGAAGATGTTTGTCATGTCTTTGAAATAATATGGCCCCAAATCCTAGGCTGCTTGCATCTGTATGTAATTCCGTTTCACGATTGGGATCAAAGACCACCAAAAGTGGTTGACTTGTTAATTTTTCAATCAAATACTTCCGTGACCTTTCACATTCTTCATCCCATTTAAATTTTGTATCTTTTCTGAGTAGGTTGGTGACGCATGCTGTTTTTGTCGCAAACTCTGGTATGTATTTACGAAAGTAGCCAGCTAAACCCATCAGTTGTCTAACCTGTTTTATATTAGTGGGTACTGGAGCATTTTTTAATGCTTCAATCTTTGCATTTCCTGGACGGATTCCATCCTTTGATATAATTCGGCCCAAGTATTCAATTTCCATTTGCAAGAATTTGCACTTTTTCGTGTTTAACGTGAAACCAGCATCGTCTAACGCTTTAAACACTAAGTCCAAATGCTCAAGACCTTGTTGTATTGTTATGGAAGGTATTATTACGTCATCAATATATGAGAGAGCAATGTCATCCTTCAACGTTTTAAGCGCTTTATTAACGGCCCTTTGAAAAGTACTGGGTCCATTACACAAGCCAAAAGGAACCCTCATCCACTCGTAGTGTCCGTCCGGTGTTACGAAGGCAGTTTTTTCTATTGAATCTTCGCCTTTGATAGGAATGCCATGAAAACCAGAAGCCATATCAATAGCAGTGTAATATCGTGCCTTTCCTAATCTGTCCAATTGATCATCAATCAATGGTAAAGGATATCTATCTCTTATGGTGACTCAATTCAGTGCACGATAATCTACGCACAATCTATCACTTGAGTCCTTTTTTTTAACCAAAATAACAGGTGACGCGTAGGGTGAACTTGACTCTCGTATTATGTTAACATTTAAGAGCTCCGCTATTATTTCTCGTACTTTAGCTCGTTCACACGCCGATAAGCGGTACGGGTGATAAAAAATTGGCTCACAAGTGGTGGTTCTTATTTCCATTGTGGCTGTTTGAATTTCACGGATTTTTTGCTTTGAAGCGATAAGTCCAGAGTACTTCAAAAATAGTTCTCGTAACTGAGCTTGTGCTTCAATAGGAGCTTGTTTCACACAACTTGTTATGGCGTTCTCTAAATTATAAACAATTCCACATTCCTGAGACTGAGACCGTCTAATGATTGAAGTGCCTTCACGGGAAGTTACGAACATAATATCGGTCGAAGTTATAGCATCTCTTCCAATGATTGCGTCATAGCGTATTTCTTTGTCTTGTACAATATGAAAGTCTATTTCCAATGAGATACTTTCCAATTGGATATCGACGGTGATTTTTTCCGTAGAAGTGAGCACGTCGTTAGAAAGACCACAAAGATAGATAAGCGATGATTGCCGGTGTACACCTAAGGATCTTGATAATGAATCTTTCATCAAAGAACATGATGCCCCACTGTCAATTAAAGCATATATTAGTTTTCCTTTAATTATCATTGGAGTAGTACATACCTGCCCAGTGGAGGCGAAGTTGATATCTTTAGTTCTTTTGTCAATCCGTTGCTTCGTCCAGCACTGCTCGGTTCCGTGACCCCTCTTGCGGCAAAATGTACAATTTTCAGATTTTCTACTTCCGGACGGTCCATCGCCGTTACCCTGCGTAATTGCTTTTGTTGACAGCTTATCCATACTAACTCTGCATTCACTTTGAATATGCCCCCTTCGATGACAACGATAACACCTCTTCAATTCTCTCGTTAATTTCAGTCTTTTGGAATTATTAACCGATTCAATATGGGCTGCTCTTTTCTGGTCTGTGTTTAAGTTAGTCGGAAAAGTACGAATGTAGCAAGCCAGCTTTTCATAAAGCAATGAAATTGAGTTGGCACTACAAGCAATGGATTTTGCATGAGGGTCTGTGATACCTCCCGTAATTAACTCAATTATTTCATTCTCCTCGAATTTAAGTCTCAGTTGCTTGAGGATTCGGTGTTTTTTTGCAGCATAAATCGACACTGTAGCAAATTGATCACTACTCATGTTGGCAGCAATCTTAAAGTCTCTATGCAGGTCTCTACATTTTGGAAACGTTATAGTTAAGTCTTCCTTAAGTGCTGGCCAGGTTCTATTAACTGGAGTCCACTCTTTGTATAATTCTTTCGCTGGACCCGCCAGAAATGGTACACACCTTGCGATAGTTTCAACATCGTCCCATTTATTTTTATCGGCCAAAGTACACCATTCGTGAGCTTTAATGGCTCCGACACTTGGGTCGAAAGTTGGCAATGCAATTGCTTTACTTGTCGAATTATAAAATGGTGGTGTCTCTAGTACTACTAATTCACTCATTGTATTATCTCGATTATTCCTTCTTCTTTTATTTTCACTCATTTTCACAGTTAACAAATCTTTATTTTATTGTTCGTTTTAATCACTATAAATCACCATATAATGTTTCTTATTTAAACTGTGGTACGCGAATTCTATCCCACTTCTGATATTATAAAAAATATCATAGAAGGGGTTAATTAATAATCAGGATGAAAATAAAACGATCACGTCTTTCCTCACACACTCTCTATTCGGGACTACTCTCTTAACCTAGCGGCACATTATAACTATTGGTCGACAAACAAAGGACTTAAGTCCAGCTTACATATTTACTTAGCTTAATTACGTTCTTATTCCTAAGGTCTTAAGGTTAACTATGCCTAATCGAGTGTCTGAGGTAGGCAGTGGCTATCACACGCATCCCTTGGTAGTTTGGACATCCGCAACCCTTGCCACTCCATCTGGTCCAGGGATAAGTCGTACAACTCGACCTAAGCGCCAGCATAACGGAGGCGCACAATCTTCTGATAATAGCACCATATCGCCAATGCTGAGACGAGTAGTATTGATTCGCCATTTTGTTCTTTGCTGTAGTTCAGACAGGTATTCCTTCTGCCATCGTTGCCAGAAATGATTTCTAATGCTCTCCAGACGCTCATAGCGTTTTCGCTGATTGTCACTACAGTTGACTGGTGCTGGTGAAGGTAATGCAGTCAAGGGTCTTCCAATGATAAAGTGTCCTGGAATTAGGGAAAGGAGATCACTGGGACAAGACGAGAGGGGACACAAAGGGCGGCTATTAAGAATTGCCTCGACTTGTGCAAACAAACTTGAAATTTCCTCAAACGTTAAATGACTGTTCCCAATGACACGTCTTAGGTAAAACTTTGCGGATTTCACGCCAGCCTCCCAGACCCCACCGAAATTAGGAGCGTAAGCCGGAATGAACCTAAACTTAATACCTTGTTGACTTGCAAAATCAGATAGAGGCTCTACATTTTGCTTGATAAAATTCCCAATCTCCTTAGCGGCGGCAACAAAATTTCGGCCATTGTCACTGAATATTTCCGCTGGTTTTCCTCGGCGCGCGATGTAACGTCGTAAGGTCATGACAAACGCATCCTTTGTCAAATCACTAACTACCTCTAAGTGAATACACTTATAACGGAGGCACACAAAAAGGCACAAATAACATTTAATAACACGACTTCCACGACCCTTGCGGTTTATGATAGAAAAGGGGCCAGCAAAGTCTATACCAACGGACAAGAAAGGGAAATCCGGATTAATGCGCTGAGCAGGTAAATCACCCATTTTAGGACACAAGGTTTTGCCTCTTACACGTTTGCACCTCACACAAATATTGGCTGTTCGTCTTGCTAACTGTCTGCCATTAATTGGCCATATAACTTCGCGAACAGTAGCCAGAAGCAATTGTGGACCTGCGTGCATACTATTTATATGCTCTCTTTCGAAATATAATTTAGTCAATTTATGATTGCCGTGCAGCAGAATCGGGTGCTTCTTTTCGAAAGCACAATTTGATGCTTCTATGCGTCCACCAACACGCATCAAATTGTCCCTGTCGATAAAAGGAGAAAGCATCAAGATTTTGCATTTGGTACTCAATGATTTTCCCCTTATAAGCAAATTCCGCAGGGAATGAATCACGTTGAGCCATAATACAAAGTAAATGAAACGACTCGCGCAGCTCATCTACGGATAATACGCCTACACGTTTATTTAGAGGATTTTTTAGGTTATAAATAAACCTTAAAATATATGCATAGGATCTTTGAAGTCTATTGAGTGACGAGTATTTATCAAAATCAATGAACGGCGTGATTATTGTGGCTGAATGTGACTTCACCTCAGGTAACTTGTCAACATGAGTCGGCTTTGCGATTGGCCACTCCGTCTCATTTTTACTCAAAAAGCCGGGACCCGACCACCAAATGTCCATGGACAACAACCTTTTAGCATCGACCCCTCTGGAAATCAGATCTGCCGGGTTGCATTCAGTAGGGACATAACGCCACGATGAGACCTTTGTAGTTTCCATGATTTCACCAACTCTATTGGCTACAAAAGTTTTTAGTTTAGTGGGATCACCATTGAGCCACGCAAGAACCACCTGGGAGTCACACCAATAAAAAATTCGATCGGGTTTATACCTAATTGAATCGAGGACCGATTTAGTCAATCGCGCTGCGAGTACGGCAGCACACAACTCCAGACGTGGTATGGTAATGGGCTGTAAACGAGTAACCTTAGATTTCGCACACAGAAGCCGCACCGTTATTTTATTATCTCGATCCACAGATCGAGCGTACACGCATGCCCCGAAAGCACCTTCCGAAGTGTCGCTAAAAGTATGCAGCTCTATAGTTACAGGAGAATCGCATATAGTGCGTCTCGGAATCCGTATCTGTGAATGATTATTTAAATTATCATTAAAATTATGCCACTGAATTTCAATATCATCTGGGACAGGCTCGTCCCAATCAATTTTTGCCTTCCACAGCTTCTGCAACATAATTTTAGCCTGAATGATACATTGACTCAGCAGTCCCAGTGGGTCAAATATTTTGAAAGAATTGGACATGATAGTCCGTTTGGTAATCTTTTGCGACTTAGGAGACAATTTCGTTGGGAAATGAAGTGTATCACTCGACGGGGTCCAGCCCAGTCCAAGCGTGCTTGATGATTCGCTTATAGTTAAATTATCCTGTTTGTTAATATCAATATTTTCAAATATAGACGGCGTATTACTTTTGTAATTTCTTAAATTAAAACAGCCACATTTTAAGGCCCTATCAACAGATTTTTGAACATAGATTAAATCATTTTCATTATCCGCTCCGGTAATTAAATCATCGACGTAAAAATCCTTTTGTATGACATCCCTGATGAGTTTATCGTCTTGCTCCTCACCTAACTGCCAGAGACAGCGTGTACTTAAATAGCTCGCACTTGCAGTACCGTAAGTAAGAGTATTTAGCTTAAATAGATATTTAAGCTAAAGTCATTACCTATTCAGATGAATAGGTAATGACTCATCATCTCGCCATAGAATGCGTTGTAAATCGCGGTCTCGCTCGTCTACTAGCACTTGGCGATACATTTTCTCAATATCCCCAGTGAATAGGAATTTGTATTGCCTAGCGCGAATCAATATGGCGAAAAGAGAGTCTTGAAGCTTTGGACCTACCATTAAAATGTCATTTAGGGCAAATCCTGACGATGAAACCGCCGAAGCGTCGAAAACTACACGTAAACGTGTCGACTCACTATCCTGTTTAAGAACAGCATGGTGACATAAATAGTAAGCCGTAGCATTTTGTTGTTCAAGTTCTTTAACTTTAGCTAACGATAAATGGCCTAATGCCTCATATTCATGAATAAAATTATTGTAATCGGATTTTAAATCAGGATTTCTTTTGAATCGTTTTTCTAAATAATGGAAACGTTTTCTAGCCAATTTATAGGTGTCTCCGAGACAGTCAAGGGTATCATTTAAAGGAAGCCTAACACAAAATCTACCTGTATCATCTCGACGAGTGTGTGTAATAAAATGTAGTTCGCAGAGCTTATCTTTTTCGTTCAATACGTGTTTTGTGGGTACCTGTTCTAGATCCCAAAATTTTGCAAGTGAATTTTCAAGTTTATCTTCGCTTGATAGCTCAGAAGCGAATGCACTATTAGAGACTGTGGCTTTGTTGACAACCACTGAGCCCACAGGACCGGATAACAACCAGCCTAGGTTAGAACTTCTCAAATTTGGTTTCCCTGGCCCGAGCGAGATCTGTTCTGTTCCTAATATATCCCAAAACAGGTCTGCTCCTATTAAAATATCAACTGGCAATAGTTTATCGAGTTTAGGGTCAGCTAATAAAATCCCCTTAGGTAGATTTAAAGCATCAATATTAACAGGGTATTTCGGCATCTCACCTGTTAATTCATTAAGTACTAGACACGAAATATTTACACTGAAATCACTATTTAAAGAATTGATCTGTAAATTACAGATTTCTGATACATTTTCTGATGTATGATTCCCTATTCCTATGACCTGAAGCGAGTAAATGGGAGTTGGGTTTAGATTTATTTTATTTTTTAAAGATTTGGATATAAATGACATTTGGCTGCCACAATCCAAAAGAGCTCTAACCTTGACCTTTTGCTGGCTCAATGGATTAGTAACTTCTATGATAGCTGTTGACAACAAAACTTGCTTTGAATTTTGTTTCGAAAAACTAACAATCAGTTCTTCATTATCACCTTTATTATCTACATCGTCCATAGTAGCGGGGTGGCTAATAGTGTTACTCGGAGTGTGGAGCAAATTATTGTGGAGCTCCCCACAGTGACAAGGGCGCAAGCGGCAACTCTTAGCAATGTGACCTTGACGGAGGCAATTTACGCACAGCTTATATTTCTTAACCTCATCCATCCTTCCGTCGATACCCTTTGATTTAAAAGTAGGGCAATCATAAATTCTATGGTTATCATTGCATATGACACACGAAAGAGCGCTAGTTGATTTTTTAAACTTACTAGCTGAGGTTGAAAATGATTTGGTATAAGACGACTGCTGCTTATTGTAATTATCATTCGGAGCTGAATTATTACGCGCATTATTAACAGAGGGCTTGGGACCAGAGCCATCGTGCATATTAGTCCGATTTAAGGCCTCTAGCACATCTGCACGATCAATCATGAATTTAAAAAACTGATCTAAAGTTGGAGTGTCACCGTCTAAATTGTTGCGGTGCTTTTCCCATTTTGCCAAAGTGTTACTATCTAATTTTGCAGAGAGCATACAAATAATAAGCACGTCCCACTTGTCCGTTGGTTGTCCTAAACTGGCCAATGCGCGCAAATTTTTTGTCACGTGATCGACTAAAAATCTTAAAGACCTCTCTGACTCACGTGGAATTTGCTTAAAATTAAATAATGAATTTAAATGATGATTTATCAAAATTCTTTTATTATTGTATCGACTGCATAGCAAGTTCCACGTTTCAGAATAATTTGCAGAGGACACTTCTGAGTTAGAAATTATTCGCGCTGCATCGCCCACTAAATAAGAAATAAGGTAGTGGAACTTGTGTATATCGGAGAGATGCGAATTCTTATGAATTAAGCCTTCAAACGTGTCGCGGAACTCCAACCAACGAAAATACGCGCCATCAAATTTAGCTATTTCAATACGCGGTAATTTTAAGCCAATTTCTTGGTTCTCTGACCGGCAAGAACTATCAAGAAATGATCCATGTCTTGTATGTTCACACTCAACCTTTTTTGTGAATTTTTCTACCAATGTTTTAGCAGTGGCAATGTTAATAATAATCTCGTGTTCTATACTTTCGCGTTCATCAATTTCAACAGAAATATTCTCAGGACTTAAAACCTCGTCATTTTGCAAGTCATCAAACTTAACTGACAATGCCTCGAACTTTGCAAGCTTAAGATTCAACTCCGTCAATTACACATTATTTAACTCGGATTTAATCGAGATACTACTTAAATAATTTTTAAATTTAGTAATCTGTCCTTTGGTGGACGATCGCTTGATAATTAATTCTTTTAAGCACTGTTTTTTATCACTTTCGTTAGGCATTGTTAGTTACTTGACGCTAGGTAATCAAGAAACTAAAATAATAAAATATTAAAAAGCTCACGCTCCTCGTTTCGGTCCCGCCTGCAGACTAGGGGGCCGGCCGATCGCGAATTTCGTTGTTATTTTACGTTAATTTACACTGATTTCACTAATATATCCTGAAAAACAACTTCGTCTACACAAATAAATGCAACCTGTAGTAACCTTGGACAACACTTTGGGAAATGGACATGAAAAAATTTAGGAACAAAGGAAGGACACTTATCTTGTTGGTTTTTCTTCGTGATGCGATATCTTTGCTGTACCGCTGGCTCACGCTGCTTGGTTCCCCTCATGGGCCACCATTATGTATGTTTAGGCACACAATGGGGCAAATGAAACACTAACTTTAGCAATTAGTGGTTTTAATCTGGATCTGTCGATGGATGTAAAACGAATCCCATCAAAAACATAAACGTAAAATGAGAGCCAAGTTCAAAATTGTGATATATATGCCTTGGTTGTTGACTGCAGTGACAAAAGAAGTGAGATCTAAATGGGTGCCAAGTTCAATGGTCAGTCCTGCAATTTATTTATCCCATCAAAAACATAAATGTGAAATGAGAGCCAAATTCAAAATTGTGATATATATGCCTTGGTTGTTGACTTCAGCGACAAAAGAAGTGAGATCTAAATGGGTGCCAAGTTCAATGGTCAGTCCTGAATTATAACAACATATAATATTTTATAACAACTTAAAATATCATTTCTTCTTATAACTTAGTATTAAATGTTGAAGACTAAGGCTTTGGCTTGGCTAGTTTTCATATACGAATTATAGCCTTCACAAGTTGTAAAGCTGTAAGTTCTTATTTTATTCTTCCGAAAATTTGGCTAGCTGGTAGAAACTGTACTTTTAGGTACCTACTTTATAATAATTCGTATATGGAAACTAGCCAAGCCAAAGCCTTAGTCTTCAACATTTTATACTAAGTTATAAGAAGAAATAATATTTTAAGTTGTTATAAAATATTATATGTTGTTATAAATAAATTTCAGGACTGACCATTGAACTTGGCACCCATTTAGATCTCACTTCTTTTGTCACTGAAGTCAACAACCAAGGCATATATATCACAATTTTGAATTTGGCTCTCATTTCACATTTATGTTTTTGATGGGATAAATAAATTGCAGGACTGACCATTGAACTTGGCACCCATTTAGATCTCACTTCTTTTGTCACTGCAGTCAACAACCAAGGCATATATATCCCAATTTTGAACTTGGCTCTCATTTTACATTTATTTTTTTGATGGGATATCATTACTTTTTGTACAGAAATTATTGAAGTCAATCTCAAACTCAAAACATATTTATTCAAAATATGTACCTACAAAGTACACCTTCTGAACGTTATGCTTACAGAGCATAAGAGGTGATGGTGATAATTAACTACGGTATCTTAAAACTAAAGCTACGAGGGTTCTAAACGTGCCCTGGTCTGAGAAGAGCCCGCAATAAACTCCGCTTTTTTTTATTATCACCATCTCACAAATATTTGAAATTATATATATGTACTTATAATATAACATTACATAATCAGCCGCTGTAACAATTCATACCAATGCCTTGCTATCATTCAAATAATCCTTTACACTGTAATAGGACTTTTCTATTAGTTTAGTTTACGTTTTACATTAGTAGGTACTTATTATTCGGTTTAAGGTCAGTGTGTCACCCACCTGTAATTCTATTGTACGACTCATTGTACAACATAATTAAAGACGAGAAATCTCAAGAAAAATATATAGTGTACCTAGAGTTACACTGACATTGACAGATTACATCTATGGTCAGACTACCTCTACAGCACATTTCTACATCTCATCAATTATGATTGCAAAAGTTCAAAATCAAAAGTTTTTAGTGAAACATTGAAAACAAGCACGGTAAACAGTCGATATCACTAAAACCACTCTATACAATGAATACAAATCACAATGACTGACAGCTTGAACTGACGACTTCAAATACGTTTCTTCTTTTCTGTCAATGACGTTCCGTTGCACAAAATGCATGAATACGAAGGTAAGGTTTTAATGCAACTATATTATTATTCATTATTATTTACATTAAAATAATAATTATATGTCATTTTCAATAGTTAAGGAGTTACTACCACCGCTTAAAGTAGTATTGTTTCAAAATAACGGTTGAATGTCACGTACTTTGACGTCCTTAAAATAATGATTATAACACTACAACATAAACGTCAACAGTATTAAAATAATACGGCTTTAAGCAATGGTAGTATGGCCCGTGTCAGAGTTTTGATCTATACCTAGGTAGATCATAAAAATGACGATTTTTGTACGTTTATATCTAAATAACCATTTGAGGTGTGCTTATGAAATTTGGAGCACATATGTATCTCACGGGTCTCAATATATGCGCCAAATTAGACATGTTTATGTGAAATAGGTTTTGAGTTATGAGGGGGTCAAAAGTGGCTCCAAATGGTTCGTGTACACACGGTGCTGCTCGCCAGTTTTTTTGAACTTTGGCTGGACACGCTTCCGCGTGTCTTGATGACATTTCATAATATCGTTAAGTACAGTGTTGACAAACGCCTGTTAAATTTTTAGAGCAGTTATTGTATATGGTGAACTAGTATTCTGAACTGGCCGGGCGTCTGCGCCGGAACATATTGATTATCGAGAGTAACTTGTAGAAAACCCTACCAGCTATTAATGGTATTATCATAATTATCTTTATCTATAATTATCTTTTATTAAAAGTTTGATTTTGTAATGGTAACCTTGTGATTTCATTTTAATTGACCCTTTCTGAGATGCCGTATCACAATGACGTACCCAAAATAGGGGTTATAATTCTGAAACAAGAGCGTCAACAATATTAAAATAATACTGCATTAAGCGATGGTAGTAAGCCAACTGTTGTTTTTCAAGATTATGAGACCAATTCTATTTTACACCATCTAAACTAAACTTAACTAAAATGACAGAATTTTTATTGCTATCCTTTTCAAAATACTGCCTGTGCAAAGGGGGCAGAGCAGAACAGAATTGGCCACAATATCTAGCAAAAACATATACAAAAATAATAACAAAAAGACCACTGGTGAGAGCACTTTATCTAAAAAATACCATAGAAATCAGCGATCCAACCTGTGCCACCATTATTTTTAGTAGTAGTATATACTATTTTAACATAATTATCATCGCTGGTGTAAGCAGCTGGAGTTTCCGCGCAAAATGTTGAAATTGTATTGCCTTTTCTATCAACTAAGCTTATATAATTCTGGTCACAAATTTGCCCTAAATCAAACACAAAAAACTTCAATAACAACCGTGTATTTGAGGGCGTTTCCAGTTCAAATTCGCATGTTGATTTTTTTCGATACACACGAGGATAAAATGGACTGGTTACTCGACCTAATTCGCTGTGTAATTTTCCTCCACAACCTTGCCCTTTATTTGTTGCGATATAATTCATATCAAATGTTATCACATCTGAACCTTTCATTCGGTTATGGAATAATAAATAGTTTCCAGTAGAAAATACCTGAAGGTAGTCTACATAATCGTCTGAAAATTTGGTTAAAACAGGCACTTTTGTATTATTGCCATCAAATATTTCCAAGAATATTTTTTCATCCCAAGTAATAGGAAATATTGTTATAAAATAAGCAGAAATAGTATAATTTTCTGGTACTGTAATTAATGTATAACAATCTGAATAACTCTCCACGTACGTAACAACCGAAGATCGAATTCTGCCTTGCAGTTCAGTATAGTTTCTGCCACAAAATCCTACATAAGCAACTTCAATTTCTACACCGCGATGTTGAACTGTGTTATCCGGTGTAGTTTTTAAAATAAACATTACACTTTTAGAAACATAAAATTCAAGTGATTTTTTCGAGCCACACAATATTATATGCGTTGGGAAACGTACAAGTTCATTATAGTGATAGGCGTTGGTAAAAAAGTCATCGGATTCTTTCAAAATAAATTGCTGCCCCAAGCGTGTATTTTGTAGTTGCGAGGTACTAGTGATAATCAGCCTATCCCTATCGCAGCCATTATTATCTGTGCCATCTTCCAAGTCCAAGTTATTCACTCTGACATATATAGTGGAATAAGGTTCTGTGTCTGAATTAAAAATATAACTACAATGAAGCCCTCGCAGAATAGAACCCGATTCATATCCTGGTGATCTAATTCGCTGTACCGTTTTAGTGACTGTATAAACAGATTTACCACATAATGAAGGTCTAGTAGTTAGCACAGCTGTAAACCCGAAGCTCACAGCTTCCCCATCCGTCGAAAATCTGATACTCATTACATTACCAGAAGAGAATACTTCCGGTGGAATAGTATGCCCGCAATATGTACCAATAATAAGACTGTTAGGATTCAAACCATCTTTTAATTCAACTAAATCACAATCACATTTACTAAAACCTATAGCAGTTTGGTTTACGTTGACACAGGAGGCAATATGGAAAGTTACAAAATCTACTTTTATGACATGGTCAATGGGTGCATTTATCTTCCAATGACAGTCTAAGTAGTTTTCGTATACGACATTCCTTCCAATGAGTGGAGATCTTAAATAACTTGGCGTAGATTTTAAATCCACCTCGCCACCACACCCAACTGAAGCCGAATATGAGAAAAGTACTTGTACTTGAAAACCTTTAAAATTTAGATTGCCATCAGTAACAAATTGCAAGATTACTTTGTTAGTTTTACTTTTAATGAAGGTTGTCGTATTGATATGCCCGCATATTAAAGCCAATCTTTTACTTACTTCAATTAAAGATCCTTCATACACTGCCATGTAATCATAATAACAGCCAGGAGAACTTACTAAATCTACGTAAGGAAATTTAATTACAATAACCTTATTTATTGGCGCTTCTATGAACCAAGTACAGTTTGTGTTTTCAACATAAGTTTCTAATATGCCTGGTTCATGTGAATTTATAAGCGTAGGTTCTTTGACCTGCCCTCCACAACTGTATAATGAATAAACCAGTTTGAATCCCTTATATTGAGTATATCGGTCTGTTTTAAAAGCAATTTCAAGCTTGCCGTTAGCTTGTAATGGTGGTGGTATTTCTTTTCCACAGTAAAATCCAGTAAATAAATTATAATCACGTTCTGTTATTATAGTTACGTTGTCAAATTCACAATCGGGATAATTTCCTTCAAGTTCAAAGTCTAAAAATTTTACCGAAATCTGATCTGATGATGACGGAGATACTATTTCATAATGACAGTCAAGCAAAGGATAGTAAAGGTTTGTGTAACCAGGGCTATACAAATACTGCTCCTCAATTTTTGCTTTAAGAGTTCCTCCACAAACAGGTTCCCATTGTGCTTTAAATCCATCTAAGTTTATATCACCATCTGTGCGGAACGTCACTTTCATCTGAGTAGATGTAGAATTATACGTAGGTGGAAGATTTCGACCACAGAGCCTCGCTATTTCTTCGTATTTATTATCTTTCCAGTCATAAATTATTATGGCATCCTTTGTGCAATTAAGTTTTTCCTCTATCACAAAACGATCAACAAATTTGAGAGATATTCTGTAGCCAAGATCTGCTTGGATTTCCCAGGTACATTCTTGATTGCTTTCGTAATCTTTAGGATAATTAGGTGAAGTAAACATCCGGTCATTTCTCGTCAGAATTCCGCCACACTGGTAACTAACAACCTTTGTTAGAAGCCTAACATTAACTTTGTTTTGAGGTTTCGAATGATACTCTATATATGGGTACATAAATGATGATACAAGAGCATGTTCTGGAATATTACTTTTGCAAAATTTACCAAAACTAGAGGTTTCCCCCAATCCTGATTTTATTTGTATAAATTCGTCTAGACAATCTAAATTAAATAAACCTTCCAACTTGAATTCCAGTCTAAATCCTTCAGGAGCAATCAGGACCCAAGCACAATTGATGGTATCATTAAGGGGCTCCGATAAATTAATAACATTTATAGCTTCATGACCTGTGTGAATAACACCTCCACATGGCTGTAATTTCCAACTCAAATCGAAGGTAAAAGGTTTTCCTTTAAATTGAACAGCTTTTAATTGCATAACAGATGCAGGTATTCTGTAGGTAGCTTCACCACTAGTACAAATATTGCGATCGAATAAAACACCTGGTGTACCTATATCAGACTTTATGTAAAGTTTAGAATCAAGAAAACGACAGCTGTTTTTAGCTAAAGAGGACACATTAACAGTCAGGTATAATGTCTTATATAAATCAACATCAATCAATAAATTACGTGCTAAAGTGTATTGCCACTCACATACGTATGATGTTTGCAAATCAGGTGACATTATATCTCCTTGGATCCCTTGTAAATTTCCACCACAAAGTGCAGGTTCATCAGAACTAAATTTAGCTTTAAACCGATGCATGGACTTTCCTTTTGGTGACAACCATACATAAAATGTTAACTTATTTTGACTTGATTGGAAAACATTTGGTTGAGATAAATTACTATTGTCAACCCTATCAATCCTTGAATTAAAAGACAAATCATTAAAAGCATTAATATTTTGATTATCTTCAAAATCGATTAATTCTAACCGTATTCGACGGTTTACATTAGGTACTATAATTTTCCACTGACAAAACCGTAATGATGTTTCTCTTGGATAACCTGGAGAAGTCAAGTAACCCTCAGAAACTGTTATAGTTCCCCCACAAGAAGCTCTCGAAGAGTTAAATGTCAATTTAAACCCTCTACTTTCAGATACATGCGTCCATTCACTCGGTTCACCGTAATGCAATTTAATGATCGCTCTATCTGTCAGTGTTTCAATAATTGTCTGTGTGTAATCCTCATAATCATCGTCACACAATACTTTCAACAGAGCTTCAGTAACTGAGTTATTTGCTGGTATTCTTTCTTCAACTGTAATTTTTGTTTGACATGTTATTTTACCTTCAGGTAAGTCTACTTCCGTAAATTGTAATTTTATAACATGCCTTGGCAACGATATTATTTCCCATTGGCACACGATTCCAGCATGCAAGACAAGCATATGAGGATAGCCGGGAGATAATAGTTCACCGAATGTAGAGATGATTGTGCCTCCGCACACGTCTATAGACACATTAGCTCTAAATCCGTCTCTAGGTTCAGCAATTTGTGTCGTATATTTTATTAACATTGTATTACCGCTACTTTTAATTGTACTGGGTCGTGGTCGTTCTTTACAAAAAAGCCCTTTAAGAGGTGATAGCCGAGAAAATCCATCTCTTATTTCAACAGATTCAGAAGAGCATTGGTCAGATGGTTCCAAATCAAATCTATCTAAGAAGTCTATTCTAATAATTTCACCCGGAGGGCCTCTAAATATCCAAACACATTCGGTGTAAGGTGTAGGTACTGAGGGATAATTTGGAGAGCTAATAACTTCCCACTTGTGATCGAAATCTAAACTTGATGTAGCTCCACATTCTATATTTGTTTCTTCGTAACGCAGCTTAAAATTTGGAAATTTACTTTGCTCAGCCAATGTAGTCATTGAATCTAAACTGACATAGCTCACGGATAATACGTTACTAGATGAGACCATTTCACTCATATTTTCGTATGAGCAGCCACAGTATTTGCCATTACCCAAGTATGGTGATTCAATACTTTCACCATTTCTTAACATTAAATACGAAGTACAATCATTATTATCTGTAACATTAAAGTATTCAAATCTTATCTTGATATTACGCCCTGAACGTACTTTTATCGTCCAGTTGCATCTTAATTTAGAGTATATTGACTGAAGAGTATCTAGTTCTGTCAGTTCCAATACGCCAGACTTTTCTTGAACAAGTCCACCACATGCAGCGTTTACTCGAGCTTTAATACCGTTACGTGATATACTAGAATCAGATTTAAACGTTATTTTCATATATGTAGCAGAAGCAAATGTTACTTTTTCTTTTTCTGACAAGCATATTTTTTCAATTATCGGAGACCACGTCGCAAGATCATTTGAAGAATAAATTGAGATGGAATCTGCAAAACAGTTTGGAGTATTTTCTAACGATATATCATCAAAAACTAATCTTACATGGTGACTCGGCGGAGCTTGAAATATCCAAACACAATTCAAATCAGGGTCATAAGAATCAGGATAATTGGGTGAAGTGAATGTAAAATCGATTCCAATTGAGAGAAGTTTAGTATCATTCGTTCCACATTTGATTTCGCTGTTAGTCTCAACTTCTACATTTCTGTTAGCCTCCGCCCATGTGATATGAAATATCGATCCTGTATTGGTTTCATCTAAAACAAGTTGTATGAAAGCAACATTGGAGGTGCTTTTTACTAATTTACTTTCCTGTTTCAACAAACCGCAAAGTTCCTCCAACAGTGGAGCATCTTCATCATATCCGTCATAAACTAATAACTTGCTGTTGCACGCAACTTGAATTTTATGAATTTCTAAATGATCAATATATATAGAAATGGAATTTGTATCGTCTGTCATTATTCGCCAATTGTATACACCGCTTCCTGAAAACGGTATAGGGTAAAGAGGTGATGTTATTTCACCACTATGTAATCCTGTGATCTCATTGCCGTGAAGAAAACCATAATGAATAACAAATCCTTTACCAGTATTTCTATTACCACTGTGAAATTTAATATACAATTTTGTTCCAGTTGTTATGTTGGTTGGGACTTCTTGACCACAGGAAACAGCTAATAGTTTACCACCACCATTATTTTCTCTTACTTCTAAATAATCTTCATTGCAACCATCGGAATAATATAAATCGAAATCTTCAAATGTAATATACACCCTATTCCCTGGTGATGTGCCTAAAATCCATTCACAGTTTGCGTTATTTGGGTACGACATCGGGAAATTAGGTGATGCGATAGTTCCCTCTTCCGATATCAAATTTCCTCCGCAAGCATTCGTTAAAGTTGTGTAGTGAGCTGAAAAATGCCCATCTATAGTATCAGTATAAGAACCAAGCTGAATTGTGAGGGCACTTCCTTGACTTATAATGATAGGAGGTACTTTTTTACCACAAAACTCGTTGACAAGTGGTGCCATTTCATCGTTTCCATCATATATTCTAAGGTAAGATGACGGACATTCACGGTTTGTTATAATGTCAGTGTTTTTCGGTAGTGACATGTACCGTATAGTTAATTTTACTTTCTTACTCAGATCTGGCGATAATATCGTCCAAGTACAATTCTGGTTGGTATGGCTCAAAAACTTATCATTGGTAATAATTCCGTCAGTCTTTGCCTCAATTATTGCACCGCAAATCATGCTAAAATTTGCTTTAAACCCTTTGGCTGTTCCAAACTCATCAGTTTTAAATTGTACCACTATTGAAGAATTACTTGATATAATCCGAGACATATTTGTGTTAGGGCATATAAGCCAAGTGTAATTATCATTAGAAGTCAACATATGGGAACCATCGTAAATTTTTATCAAATCACCGCAACTTTCTTCAACATCATAGGGTGATACATTGGAATATAAATCAAAATCAAGAAAATTTAACTCAATTCTGTGATTTCTTGGTACCTGAAGTGACCATAAACAATCCAAATTATTTTCATAGTTCTTAGGATAATTAATTGAAGTAATAAGCCCTGATTGGGACTCTATCCTACCACCACATCCTTTTGTGAGTGACCTAAAATTAGATTTAAAATAAACATCTCGTAATGATGATTGCTTTATTAATCTAACAAATAAAAA
Organism: Erebia palarica; assembly: GCA_964035005.1. Lineage (NCBI taxonomy): Eukaryota > Metazoa > Arthropoda > Insecta > Lepidoptera > Nymphalidae > Erebia > Erebia palarica. The sequence goes on from OZ035989.1 coordinate 21,447,226, forward strand.
ATTGGAACTGGCTTTTACAGTATTCTGTCCCTTATGGCAAATTTTTGTTAGTAACGGAAATGTTTTACCGTTTTGGCCATTATAAATTTCAATAGCATCTACGGTGCAGTTTTTAGATTCAGACATAAATAATTCAGAAAATGTTATGGTCACCGCTGTTCCTAATGGAGTTTCAATAATCCACTCACATTCTAATTCACTAGTTGAACTTGAAAGTGTGTCCATGTCTAAATTACCTTCACTTTTGACAATCATTCCACCACAACCATAGTTAACCCATTCCAAACGAAATCCAGTCTTAGGAAAATAGCTTCCAGAAACAAATTTTACTTGAAAGGAATTACTAGTACTACTTATCGGTTTAGGTAACGAGTTTCCGCATTGCTTTTCAGAAAAGCTTATATCTGAGGCCTCTTTTGTTTGTAAGTAATCCGTTTCACAACTACTTTGTGGTGCCTGGTTATTGATTCTGTGCATCGTGTAATAATATTGTGAGGACGTAGACGGTACGCCCAAAGGGGTTGGCCTGGCCCATGGATGATAGAATAACGAATATGGACGGGTGAACAAAAAGAGGTCAAAGTGTGTGAACGTTATATTAATTTTGTTTCCTTTGGGAACAGTAATCGTCCATAAACAATTTGAGCTTACTGGATATTTTTCAGGAAATCCAGGACTTTCAATAACACCGTAGCTTCCAATTACGTTATTATTACAAATCGTGTTATAGCTAAGTAAAAATCCCTTGCTACTAATAAAAATGTCAGATCTAAATTTAATAAAAGCATAGTTACTCGTTGTTTCAATATTGTTTAATATAGGTGACATAAAACAATGTTTACCAAAACTGGAAGCCTGTTCATTACGCCCGTCAAATATCTCAACATAGTCGTCTCTACAATCTTTAGTTTTTTCTAAATCTAATTCTGTAAAACTTATACGAATTTTCGAGCCACTACTTGTAACAATGCGATATAAGCATTCGGCATTCTCATTATAGTCTTCTGGATAATTAGGCGATGCTATAGATCCAGATACACTGGTAAGTGTTCCACCACAGCCCGTTAAGGCACCATCCCATTCGATTCTAAATCCTTTACCGGTCAAATAAAAATCAGAATGGAAATGGAGATATACACTATTAGCTGTTGACACTACTCTTTTAGACTTAAAATATCCACAATATTTACCTATTAAAGAAGAATTAGCAGTGGATCCATCTCTTATCTCCAGATAGTCGCCAAAATCACACTTATCACGTAGAGGTCGCTCGAGGTCAAATTCAGTTATGTTAAGTGCTATTTGGCGACCGGTAGGAACAGATATTGTCCATCTACAATCACGATTAGGCTCGTAAACTTGAGGCCAATTTGGTGAATAAATATATCCATGAGATTTAACAAATAAACCACCGCAATGTGTGTGCTCATCTAAAAATGAATATGATAATGAAAACCCACCGTAACGTATACTAACGTCTGATATAAATCTTATCATCAGGCGATTAGATGAAGAAGTTAGTGCTGGGGGCACAGAGATCCCACAATATTTTCCTAATGAATAATCATCATTATCTTCATCAGTTTCAACAATTTCAACATAATCACTGTTACATGATCGCATCGTTTCTAGTTCAAATCTGTTCCACGTTAATTCAATAAGCATTCCTTCTGGAGCGATAATATACCACGTACAGTTTTGATTGTTAGAATACAGATGGTCACTTTTAGCAGGGTGATTAATGAGACCAGAATTTTCTCTGTAAATACCTCCACATTCTGTATTTAAAGTAGTATAATTCGCATAGAAGCCTCTGCCATTTCTACTCATATCTGATTGAAACCTAATGTACATATAATTATATGAAGATATTTGCGTAGGAGGAACAGCTTCTGTATTACCACAATATTTGCCCAATAATGTTGAGTTGACAAAATGTCCGTCTCTGATTTCAACATAATCATAAGTGCAGTTGTAGTAACTACTGTCTTCGATATCAAAATCTTGAAATGTTAACTGTATTATTTTCCCTGGGGTGGTGTTAATAATATACTCACACATAGTTTGTTTTGGGTAATACATAGGATAATTCGATGATTTAATAACACCACTGTCTCCTACTATAGTATGTAAGCAAACTGATTCATAACTAATTTTAAAACCATCAAGCCCCATAGTATGATCGCTACGGAACAAAATAAATAGATTATTAGTAGAAGAAGCGTATTCTTTAGGGTGAGAGGTGCCACAAAACTTTCCAACGAGTCGTGAATCTGGTGACGAGCCATCATATATTTTTAAAAAGTCATATTTGCATGTTAAAGATTCTTCTAAGTTAAAAGACTTGAACTCAATATGAATTTTTGTATCTGGACGTGATGTTATTTTGTATTCACAAAGTAAATTATTTAAATAAACGCCGTTATATGAAGGTGAGATAATTTCTCCTTTGTCAGAAGTAAAAAAGCCACCACAACCAGGAACACCCTGAACTGGAGCAAAAGCGATTTGAAATCCTTTTCCAGAACCAAAGGCATCGGAATGAAAGTGTATAAGCACCTCAGAACTAGCTGACTGGATTGGTGCAGGTTGTGTTGTGTTACAATATTTATTTAGAAGTGGATCTGTGGTATGTTCACCGTCATAAATAGCTAAGTAATCGAAACTGCAATTATCATGTTTTTCTATATCGAGTTGGAAAAAATGCAGTTGTATTTTTTTACCAAAAGTCGTTCTCAAATGCCAGTAACAGTCGCGGTTAGAAGGATACGTGCTCGGTGAGCCAGGTGAGCTAATATGACCGTGAGTTGTCGCATTTACTTCTCCACCACAGACAGGTAATATGCTATTCCAGTGTAAAGCAAATCCGTCTTTGGCTACCGAATGGTCAGATCGGAACCAAAAATATAAGTAATTATGACTTGAAATAATGTTGCCCCCGTTTGGCAAATTGTTACCGCAAAATCTACCGATCAGTTGACGTGCTGAATTTCTGCCGTCGTGAATTTGTAAGAAATCGAATTTACACTCTGTTGAGTCATTTTCTAAATTAAATTTACTAAACGTAACGTTGATTACTTTATCTGGGGCGGTATGAATTACCCAAGCACAACGTGAGTTATGTCCGTAAGTTGTGTTTGTAATAGGATATACAATACTACCTTCTTCAGAGTCCAAAAATCTACCACATTGCTGAATATGAACTTGACAAAGATCACCAGAATATAAAGCAGTGCACTCACATCTGTACCCTCGCGTTGACCTTTCATCAAGCTTGCAACTACCCCCATTGTGACATGGGTTGTTAGAACAGATGTCATTATGGTCAGTGCAATGAGAGCCACTGTAACCCGGATAACATATACACGTATAGCCTCCTCGTAGCGGATGACAATGTCCGTGAATACCGCAAGGATTTTTTCCACAGCGCTGAGTATTGTTTGTTTCCGATGGTACGTAGCACCCTTGAAGTCCAATTCCATCACCTTCCATTCCATAAGGACACATACATGGGGATATTTGTCTAAAGCCTTGATTTTCAATGCACTGAGCAGATGGGTGACATCCTCCATTATTTAAAGAGCACGAACCGGTCCAAATACAAGTGATCCCATCGCCTTGATAATCCAGTGGACAGGGGCCGCATATGCGAGAGCCTATTGTATTATGACATGACACCTTCGGACTTGTGCTGCAACCACCGTTGTGAATAGTAATACACTCATCAATATCATAACATGCATAACCGTCTCCTTCATAGCCTTGAGGGCATTCTCCACATAGAAATGAACCAAGGGTGTTTATGCACTCCACTCTTGGATTCACAGAGCACCGTGAGCCTTGACCAGATAAGCACTCATTTATATCCGTTAAACATTCGACGCCAGTGCCGTTTGTAGTCCAACCTTGATTGCAAATGCATTTTATACCTGCCCCGCCATTTATTGGCAAGCATATCCCGTGACCACACATTTCAAAGTCGCCTCCAGAACAGTTCCTAGATGTTCTGGTGCAGTCTAGCCCATACCAACCAGGTTTGCATATGCATTCATAGGAACCCGGTCTATTAATACATGTTGCACCATTTTGACACCCTAGGTCAGTACCTACATAGTTACGACATTCATTTACATCTATGTTACAGTTGGCTCCTTTCCAGTTTGAAGGACATAAACAATGGTACCCGTTAACCAAATTCAGACAAGTGCCTCCATTTTCACAGGGGTACGATTGACATTTGTCTTTTTTCCTGGTACTAAGCAAAGTCTGGATAGCTCGGACTCTATTGCTGAGATTATTCACTTTCCGGGTCAAATATGAGATATTTGAATGTACATTGCTTGGGAATGAGGCAGTTAATGTTTCTAAATTCTGAATTCGTCTAAATGCATCGTTTAACTGGCCTTTGACAGTTTTAACATTATCTTTGAATATCTTAGACTCTTCACTGTTTGAACTGTTGTAAATACTTAAAAGATTCAATTCACCATAGAATATCCTTGAATTAGGTCCGTTAGGATTTAAAAAAATACTTCTGTCATACGCTGATTGTAATATGAGATCGCCGTCCACGATTTTAATTTTGGTTCGATTGACAAACACTTCACAATGAAAAAATTCTGATAAACCAATCATCAAAAATGGGTAAATAAGTAAATTTGACATGGTCCATATGAGGGACGTCCAACAGGAACTATAGACTGCACGCTTATATAAAGTCCAAATATTTTGTGTAAGCGCAATCAAAGTGGGCGTTTACTCAAAAATAGGATTGATTGGAAATTTCAAGAGCCATATGGATAATTTTGACTTGATAACACATTATACTATATAATATAATTATATAAATTTCAGAAATAATAAAGTAGGTAATTTTCCCCTATGGTTAGGTATTTGAAAGATGTGAAAAGAAAGTAACTGCTAATAAGATCATGGTAGAGTTTCAGACTTTCTGAGACCATTTCTCGACCAAGAGTTCGGGCTATTTACTTTAAATTCCTCCGTAAAAGAGGTTGAACAGGCTCCACTATGGCTGATAATGGGAATTCACAGTGTCTATTATTCCCGACAGGTGGCGCATCAGCGATCCGGCTACACTGAGCTGTGAACGCCTTAGTATATTTCAGTTTCAGGGTGGTTTTCACATCACGGCACGTACTGTTTAGTATTTGTTGTGCAGTTCTGCAGCTTGAACTCTCTGAATGGGCTCATAAGCTTGAGTGCACAAAATAATGGCTAAAATTAAAAGCGAAAATTTCATTTGAACAAAGGTTAGGTTTTATAATCCCGGTGAAACTCTCTGATTTTCCGGGATAACTTGGTATGTCACTTTCCACGTCATCAACCATGGATGTCAACTACCATGCAATAAATCACATCGAAATGTTTCTCTGTTGCAGCGTGATTGTACGATAAACCAACAAACAAATACAATTTCGCATTAATAACAATTATTATTTGTATGATTAAAATAATTATTAATTATTTCCCGTGCGAATTAAAATACTTATTCCACGCGGACGAAGTCGCATCAGCAAGTATTTCATAAAGATAATTTGCACCAATTTGTACATCACTTTACGCACCTAAATATTGAATTTCAGTGGGTGTTCATATGACTAATGGTTATCGCGATAAAACTCCAAAGCGGTGTCAATATCATACGTACACGATATTTTATTTTTCAATACTTTGCCTGGTGGGAGGCTTCGGCCGTGGCTAGTTACCTCCCTACCGGCAAAGACGTGCCGCCAAGCGATTTAGCGTTCCGTTACGATGCTGTGTAGAAACCGAATAGGGGTATGGGTTAAATATAACTGCCATGCCCCTAACATGTTAGCCCGCTACCATCTTAGACTGCATCATCACTTGCCATCAGGTGAGATCGCAGTCAAGGGCTAACTTGTAGTGGATTAAAAGAAAAAGAAAACACTTGCTCCAAAAATGCACATACAGAGGCAGTAAACAGGGCTTATAAGTTGAATTTACTGCTCTCGTGCTTTCTTGCAGAATTTACTGCCCTCGTGTAGTAGGAAATTGTAATTTTTTTTTTAAATATCTTCAAGTCATAAAAATTTTAAACATTTCAAAAAAGATTGCAAGTTGAGAGTTTTATAAACTTTTTCAAAATGGCAGTGTTTTAAACTATCTTAGTAGTCATACAATCTTATTACATTTGTAAGTTTTTTCATTATATCCAAATTAGCTGGCAGAAACTGTTGATTCATTTTTCTAAGCATCAATTCCAAAATTGCTTTTTTAAAGATAAGAAAAACTACAATATTAGAATAAATATTTTTTTAATTTATAATATTGAAGCATCTTCTTTTATAAGAAGTATTTAATAAAGTTTATATTTTTTTTGTGTAAAGGCGCCATAATATATTTGACTATGTCGACTTTAAACAAAGCTTTAAACACTCTGACACGCTTATTCTGTGTGTGTGGTGAAATGTGGTCAACGTATATCTATGATTAAATAGGTTGATTGAGCAGTACTAAACCTAAAAGTTTCTTTGTGTTTGTAAATACCTGTTTAATTTCTAAATACCTTAAAGTACTCATGAATGGATGAATATACTTTTATTTTACACCAAAAAACAATAATAACAGTAAACTTAGCTAAAAGCAAAGGAAGTATACAATTTGGCGGCCTTATCGCTTCACAGCTATCTCTTCCAGGCAACCAATGCTTTAAAAGGACATAGCAACAGAAACAACCTGTATATATATATATATATATATATATATATATATATATACATATATTTAAGTACTAAATATAACTTAAAAACTATAAACACTACACATTACTATACTATATAAACTACGAGGTAAATAATATTATTGTGACAAATAGTATTTATTTTAAAGTCTAAAGTCTTTTAAAGATATTTATCGATTGAGCCTCTCTGATGTCAAGAGGAATTATGAGTAGGCGTCTCCTGGATGGCCTACGAATTCAAACTTCTCCTTTAAATATTATATTTAGCAGGAGATGAAGGATTAAATAACACACAGTACAGAATACAAAGGATACGTAAGTTCCGGCGAAGACGGATGGGTAACCACTTGAGACGAGAACGAAATTGAGATACATGGTCATATTTGCGCAATATGAACCGAATGCTAATATTTCGAAGTCTCTCAAGTTTATCTGTCTGATCTTCAGTCAGGTTAATATAGCTTACGCCAGCATAATCAAGAATAGGAAGCAGTAGAGTCTGTGCCAACATCATTTTTGTAGGAATTGGAAGAAAAGATTGCAGTAAACGCAGAGAGCTAAGAGATGCACAAGTTCTCTTGCTAACCTGATTCAAATGATTCGTCCAATCTAAAGTGCAATCCATATGTATCCCAAATTTTTTATAGAATTAATGAAAATAGAAAAGAGTAATGGTGACAGGACGCCGTCTTGAGGTACACCAGCAGTAATATCGCACCAAGACGAAAGAGTTTCTTCGATACGAATACGCTGCCGACGACCACTAAGGTAACTATGAAACCAGTCAGTTGCTGATGGAGATATGTTAAGAAAACGCAGCATACTCATAAGTATATCATGATCCACCGTGATAAAGACTACTTTACTCTTATTACTGATACTGTATTACGGGTACTGATTATTTTAATTGCGACAGTAATTAATTAGATTTTACGTTTATTTTGTACAGTTCATTATAATTAAACTTTATGATACAATTTGTTTTTTCTTCCTTATTGCTCATACTATCCTCATAGAATTATTATTTCATAATTAACTCAATGCACAGATACTAAAGACGTGTCTTGTCCCTATTCTAACCTAACACTTCAATACTTGTTTTGCCCAAGAAATTTTTCCTGAAGTTTTTAAGCTGTCCTTGATTCATCCAATACATAAAAGTAAGTGGAAGCAAAGCAACGTTGTGGATAATTATAGGCCAATATTCCTGCTGCCGGTTCTATCCAAAATATTAGAAAAAAATATATAAATAAAAGACTAAATGTATATTTAAAGGAGAATAAAACTATAACTGACTCTCAGCATGGATTTAGAAAGGGTATATCTACTGAAGATGCGGTAATTGACCTTGCCAATGAAATAGTAAGAAGGCTTCGCCAGAGCCAAAAATGCATTAGTGTATTTTTGGACCTGACCAAAGCATTTGATACTGTTTGCATTCCCATACTGTTAGAAAAGCTGGAGGGGATCAGGGGTTCTCCGTTGAAACTTCTGGAAAGTGACCTTACAAACAGAAAACAACAAGTAAAAATTGGTGACGTCCAAAGTTCCCAAGCTTTCATTACGTATGGTGTACCGCAGGGTAGCGTTCTAGGACCTACCCTGTTCTAGACATAAACGACCTTGCCCTTATATATCGTAATAATAAAGGCAACATCTCTTCTTATGCAGACGATACTGCCCTGATATTTCATGATGACACATTGTAACTATACGTACGTCTCAGTTGATAATAACAATTTAAAAAAAATTGATAACATAAATTATAAAATATTAAATTAATAATAGAATAATAGTATAATTGATTTAGATGAAGAACGATCTTGAACTTAGCAAAGATGATTTTCGGCATTCAGGCCACTAGGGAAAGCGAGGAGTCGGCACGTTGCGAGAACGAACACGCACGCTTACTATGTCTCCTCCGCTTCTTCCGTCATGGTGGTGAAAGTAGGAGCGATTCATACAATTAATATTTTTATGTACAATTAATAAAGCATTTCGAACGCACTACATTGTTGGATGCTGTCTGATGCTAGGGAGCCTTAGTACTATGTGCCTCGTGAACCTGATTTGGAGAGTTTCCGACGATCTTGATCTACCTATGGTGGATTTATATACATACTTAAAATACAACATACTTACACGTATTAAGATCACATTTTATTACTATCGCAGGTTGAGTTGAGCTCTGTGGAATATACATTATTCGCTTCGGCGATGCCTCAGCACGGTTGGTTGTGTCTTGATGTCTACCTAGTTGGACGTTAAGATGGGATTGCTTTCTGTGCGCAGTGCACTTCGTGTGCATTTCTATGTTCTACGTTACGTCTGATTTTACCTTGCGATCTACATAAAGATGACTACCTATGCTTACAATATGTAAATTTACGACCTTCGCTACGTTCGAACAATAACCTATCATGGTTGATAGGACACTGTTTATTATTATCACTATCTTACGTTCAAATAATGTTCTACTACCCATGGTGGTTTCCGCGCTGTATTTTAACTAATATACTAAATATTACTGAAGGTTGCATCACGCCTATAGACTCTGTTTACAGGCGAAATATCCTGCAGAGCACCTGGTGTGTCCTTGAAACCTATTACAGGTATATGTGACCTATTACTGAACCTTACTACCTTGAAACCTATTACTGACATAGTGGAACGCACCACTATAAAGTATGCCCAAATACGTTGCGCTATTTCCGCGGTTGATGACTTAGTAGTTGAAGGGGGGGAGGCTGTTGAATTTTAGTATTCTATGAGACTTATTAGTCCATGTATTAATATGTTCATTATAATTAAACTTGGGGTACCAAGAGAGGGAAGAAGCCTACCGTTGGTGGCGGGGCGGAGCCACCCAACCATCATTTATTTTTTAGAAAAGTAAATGATGTCATTTCAAAGCATCTTCCTTTTCTTATAACAGAAAGATGCTACCACTATGATTAGTTTGCTTCACGGTGACCTTATGGAACAACATTTATGTTGTTAAATAAGATCTTAAAATCTTAACCCTGGGTTTCAAAAGGTATAGTATAATACAAAAAGGTCTTTAACTCTTATAGTCAAAGTAAAGTATAAATGTCTCGAAGAGATGTATGATATGATCCTTTAATGACCCTATGCATAATGACCGACTCACTTAGTATATGTGCTAAGAAGTAAGGTCTTAGAACGACCATAACACGGTATACTTGAACTGAAAGCACGACATAAATTAGTATTGAATCAATACTAGTACACGCGTATAAAACGTGTCATCGTTTAGAGTGGAATCAATACTCGTTCACGCGTATTATAAATCATATTATAATCTCGAACTGAAATTATGCATTAATCAATGCTTGAACGCGTTTTATAACTTTTCTATAACTTGAACGCATTTCTATAGCCAGTCTTATGTAAACTAAATTTCATCTAAATTGGTATATAATCAAGTCGTTGGGTTGATTGAACTCGAATCTTCCGAAACTCTAAAAGATCATTATTATGAACACAACAATATATGAGGGTCTTACTGCTAGATGATTCACGTGCCATTTTAAAGAAATATTGAATTTCACAGGTAGAGTAAGGTTCAGATTCTTAGGGACCCCGTCAGGTTAGTTACAACATGGAAGGAAGCAAAATGTAATGCGGAGAAAGGTCTAAGTAATGTGGTAAACTGGCTTGACAGAAATGTGTTGACTTTAAATGTATCAAAGATAAAGTTTTTAATTAGAATACCAACTCAACCTCCAGATAATTTTGTCATAAAATGCCATTCGTGCAAAAATCGGCAGGGAATTACTTGTGATTGTCCACATATTGTTAGCGGGTATCTGATAATTATTACGTGCCTAACAAAATTTACTTTATTATCGTAGTAATATTAACTACTTGTCATATTTATTCATTGATTGAACAAAGATATTGACGACCGCAATCTTGTATTTTTCCGAGCAAAGGTACCTTCGTTGTTCAACGGTTGCGGTTTCAACACTAGCTGTGTCAAATTTATTTTCGATGTTAGACGCCACCGAGTTTCTTCTCGCTAGGACGTAGCATTCCGAACCAGTGGTAGATTCGCAGTTGTGAAAGTATTCATATTATACGTGATGATACATTTTTGAGATTAGTGGCTGTAACCTTCGAGATTTTGAAAAGTACAACGAATGAGGTTAGTTGTATCAATTTACAATTTCTTGAGAATAGTTTATGTATGTTTGATAAGACTGGAAGTTCAGCAGTTTGATTAGTGTCTTACATGTAATTATTATTAGTAATTATGGGCAAGAACGCCCCAGGCAAAAACGTCTGATCATGATTTATATGATTTGGGGCATAAACGCCCGTGATATGACATAAAACACGAGGACGTGTTGTTCTCAGGACGACCGAACTGTCAGCTTTGCGTTTAAAGTTGAAATGAATTGTTACAAATGTTAAAATATTGTTAATTTATTTATTGATGAAGGTTCGATTGTACTGATATTTGACCCATTCGATGTATTTCACTCAGTCAGTTCGTTCCCAACGCCATATTGGAATAACTTGTATAAATACGAATGTTTTACCATCGGTAAAGCAGTCTCCACCGAGACTCAAACGATTATTGAATACCTTCGGTGTTTAGATCGTTACCTTGTTTACGAGCCTGCGGTAGCAACTGCAGCCTGGTCAAATGATTTGATACTGTAGTATTGTTTAACTGAGTTTTATAAATTAACTAATTACGCTAAATCTCTCGTGGTTAGAGTACAAATATATTCAAAGTGTTTTATTAATACCTACTTCTGGATTGTTCTCCAACAATATTGAGAGAGTAACGCAGTATAAATATCTTGGAGTTATCGTAGATCAACATCTTAACTGGTACACACAAATAAATCATTTAACAAACAGAACTGGAATATTATGTGGATATTTAAAAAACTACGCCATATTGTTCCACCTGAGCTTTTAAGAAATATACATACATAGCTCTGGGACAGTCAATTTTAATGTACTGCATTCCTTGCATCTCCTTGGGGAGGTGCATTTAAGACCCAAATTATTCAGTAGGAGAGCGCACAAAGATCCCTGTTTAAAGTAATGTTTTTCAGACCCTACAGATACCCGACTCATATTTTGTACACAACAGCCAAATTACTAACTATTAGACAACTATACATCTTACAAACTATAGCTAGGTTCACCGCACTATCGAACATATCTAATAAATCACTCCAAAACAGAAGACGTAACATGGAACCAGTAACATGCATTCATTAACACTGTCTCAAGTAATAAGACCCAATTTGCTGCAAGACAATACCAAAAACAATCTACACAATAAAATTTATAGAATCATATACATATATGTTGAGCAACTATTTTCACTTTAAAAAAATGGTAACTAATTGGCTGAATAACTTAAACTACGAAGATACCGAAAATATTTTGAAATCTCAAATTAAAATTTAATTTTGGTACTGAGGTAAATGATATGTTACATAGATTCTTCTCGATTCAAACACAAAACCACACACACACACCCACATAACCACTTGTACAGAACAGTGCATGCTAACTTTGTATTTGTATTAATTTTAAATTGAACTTCTCAGTGCTAAAATATTATTGTTGAATACCGAGGAGGAAGACCGAGGACCCCGAGATACAAGTTTTTTCAAACTTACTGCAGGGTTCCCGACAAAATTGTGAAACGACGAATATTATAATATTATTTTCATTCCTTAAGATTTCTCGAAGCTCGCGTGCAAACAGTACTTGAGGATTCACTCCTTAAGTACGGTCTGCACTTTCGAAACGTTTTGATAACAACTTAAATTCAACTGTGACAAAAGATTGAAGTTTGTAGGTATAAATAAACAAAACTTGCAAATTACGGAATCAGCTTCCGCCTGCTCAAAATTATTCCTATTCCCTCAAAATTATATTAAAACAGGGGTTTTCAAGAGTTGATGAACAAATTTCAGTTAATATAATTGAGGGTTATTCTAGTGCTGCAAATAGTCTTATTCACGAGTATCCGCCTCTATAAATCTATGTCCATACTAATGTGATAAAATCAAAAGTGTATAGGTCTGTCTACGCTTTACGCCCATATTTTCCACCAATTGTGACGAAATTTGATACAGAGGTAGGATGTATCCCGTGAAAGAGCATAGCCTAGTTTTTATCCCGGAAAATCAGGGAGGATGGTTCAAAACCTAAAGCCACCATGACGAAGTCACGAATGTCATCTGAGTAGTAACCTAAAAAGCTTAGCTTGAATTGTTTTCCAGAAGGACGCAGTGCCTCAGGTTCTCTCAACGCTACGGGTGTTCTTCACAAGCACACTTTTTTTTGTTAAAATGTCACCCGCACCGTATGTGTGTTAGAAAATTATTGAGTAAAGTATTCCTAAAACTAAGTATTGAAAGTCTCTGAGCAAATATATTATATACGGCGGTTTAATACTATGCTTCCGATGAACGTTGTATGCCGACAATGCGGGAGACAAACATCCGACCTATTTGAGTTTAGGTTTAGTTGCGGACTTTTCGGTTCTTGCTCTTTCCGCGTCAAGTTATTTAGTACAACTAACTACAATTATAGTGTACGTTTGTGCTATGAATGACGACGTGTAACAATGAAAGTGTGTGAAACATAGAATCGCTACATTTTCATAAGTAGATAACTATTATAGCTATAGAATTTGCATTGCTGGTCGCTAAAGATCAACAAGTGCAAGAAAAGGCAAGTATACTGTGATGGTACCGACGTGATCGTCTTAGCTAGTTAGCTATCGTGACTAGTATATATGAGGAACCCTAATAAATCTTAGAATTTGAAAATAACACTGCAGAGTTAGTGGCACTTTTGGTATCCGGTTGTTGTATTTGTCGGTCATGAATAACCAGTAAAACTGGTACTTGGCACAGTACGCTGGGTGAACACGTAAGGCAGACCTAATCAATCCACCTGACTTATAGTATCAATCTAGATACCCTAACGCGGAGTTTACTTTGGAAATATTTTAGAAACGGCATAGTAACATGTATATATCGAGTTTGCAAATCAAGGTTGGATTGAGTGGTTGCTGTTACATGTATTTCCTTTTTAAAAGGCATCTTAACTGACCAATGGTAACCGAGCACAGGGACAGCCCTACGCCTGCATGAGGCCCTTGAACATTGTTATTGGGGCAGCAGCCGACCTCCTTTTATTGCGCTGAGAAGTGATTTTATTCCCACATCCGTAAACGGCTGGTACTATCTTTTATTGGGCATTTTAGCCCGCCCCTGGTCCATGGACTTTATTCATGTATCATTTCATATAGCAAGTTTTATGAATTGGCCAATTCATGGTCGGGGTCGGTCTGCAAGAGGAGTGTGTGTATTTGCGTGCTGAACCATTGCCGCCAATTTGTCACCACGCAGCCGTGTAGCCGGATATTTTGACCATATTGTCAAGCACTGTCAAAACCGTTATCAAGATTGATATAATTCCCATTCAACCAAAAGTGCCCCACACTCACGAATGCGTCTCAGTCCTCGATCTCCATCGCTGTAAGCCCCGTCCCGTTCAGATGCTATACTTATGCTAGTGGAAAAAAGAAACTGTTGCTCACTACTGCTCGTTGATATCTTATGTATATAGTTCAGACCTATTTAACCTTTATGTAAAATTTTGTATAAACCGAAATCTCTTTGACTGTATTAGTTCGTCCGGCCTCCTTGGGTACCCTTTCATGTTTGAGTCACTGCCCGCTCTATTGTATAAAAAGTAGTGAACAAGATCCTGTTGTATTCTAGGTTTTCACTAAAACTTTTGTCCTGTAAACCTAAATTAAATGTGATAAACTATAGCACCTACCTAGCTTGTTCCTTCATGGTTAAGAATCGTGACTGTAGCTTAGATAAGAGGGATAAAATTCATTATTGGAGTGTTGTTCGTGATCTCTAACACGAAACATTAATATAAAATATTATTAATAAACCATAATTTAAGGTTCAGACCGAATTAACCCTCCAATGATAAATAAGGTAAACTTAACTGTATAATGAAAAGAGTGATTATGAATATAATTTACTTTTATTTCAAAAACCTTATTAGTTTGGTTACTCAGCATTGAGTTATAATAAAGAAAAAAAAGACACTGGTTTAATTTATTTACACTGAAATCGAGTGTTGGAACAATCGCTTACTTCGGTGGAATTTCTCGTTCCTAGGTCATGCTAATGGGTAAGGGAAAAGAGAAATCCAAGATAAAAACCCTTACGACCGAACTAAACCTAAATACGCCTTATAATTAGTTATGTACACACATACACACGGTTATATCTTATCATTTCAATAAAAGTTTTAAAACACACACACATATAGAATTAGATATAAAATATATCCACAGTGTGTTGACAAGGCTCACGGCTAAATAAGTTTAATTAGATAATTCAATTTATCGTTCCCAATTCTATATTTGGCTCTGGGATATTTCGGTTACAACGGCATGTGATTATTTCATATAACCTGTCCCCTATCCAGGTCTTTCTATACAACATTATAAGTAGAAATACAATACCCATAATTTGCATTACTAAAGTAATAATATCAATGGTTGACCACGTACTTCTATTGTATTTCCTCGTCGTTTCTAGTAGCTAATCGATTTATAGAGTACTTTAAATTACTAGATTTGCCTGTGAACCTCGTTTAACACCTAAAGGAAAACTAAATTGGGTACTTTACCAAATATAACGGCAACTCGGCTCCTTTCACCAAAACACTCTGCCCTAGCCTTATTTCTTTGACTCTACTCGACTTATAATTTAGATTATACTACACTAGTATATTCATTACAAGTAACTTGGCATAACTTGATTTTACAGATAAACTTCTACTCTAGGAACTTTCTATTCTACGTATTCCAATCGCGAAGTGAAGGGCTAGTGTATCACTCGACGGTAGAATTCCGAATGCCTCGCCGTGCCGTTCTCCTCGTGCTCATCCCCTTCCTACCCTAGTCAGCGTGACCCCACCGTTTTTTCGCTGAAACAAAAACCTCCGAAAGTAATCTGTTCACCTCATTTGTCACATTATTTCATGCCTTTTGCATTAAGCCAATGGTCGCGAAGTCATCCTCGAACATGCCCCTTTTCAACTCCTAGTCCCACCTTTCCTTTTTTTATCTCAAAATTTTAAAACTATGGATATAAATTTTCTTATCACCCCAAAAGGTTTCTACATCTGGTATCAATTTCTGTCAGCTCGGCGTCTACTTATACAATACAGAAAGCCGATTTATGGTCTTTCTCGAGTCTAGTTAACTTGAATTTTGGTGTTTTATGACTTTTTGTAAGATGTTCTTATTCAAACGTTTTGGGTCTGTTTATTTTTAAGCAATAAATAACGAAAATATCGGTTTACAATGACCCTTAGACTTTGCTTAATTTTTTCTATGTTTTTCGTTTCGTGAGAAATTTTACGCAGAGTTAAATTTCTAATAATTTATGGCCCTTTGCATTTCTGTATTTATACTTTATTACGGTGCGCCTATCTCGCGCTGAGATTTCTTTCGAAAGTAAAAAAAAATTGTGTAGGATCGTGGTAGGTACCTCGATGACCATCTCAATACGAGTGAATCATACTGCTGGTTCGGAATAACTTTCCTACCGAGAAGAGCCAGCAAGAATTATACTAACTAGATGAACTATGGGATTCATATTTCATAGATAATATGTATAACAACTAGGATTTCATTTAGCTTTCACGCAAATGTACATTACGATTCTTGCGATCAAATTAATTTAATCTCCACTTATTTTTTTAGATTTGTTCCTTCGTGCAACTTAGTGTAAGTATTGTACGTAAACAACTGAATGTTATAATGTAGTTAATGTTTAATATTTTTTGACTGCAATGTTGCAGCACCTTAAGGTAGGTATTCTTGCTGCCACAATGGGTTTGGTCCAATAGTGAAAGAATGTTAGCCAATAAAAAGTGATTGCGATCATTACACTGTAGCAATCATTTATATATATTTTTAGAATCTACTCATCATTTTCTAGATGATGATTATATAGTTAATCTTATTTTCGATTTTTTTTTTCAACTTTAGTCTTTAATGCGGGACTTCTTTTAATTTTACTATCCTATGTCACCCGGGATAAGCTAGGGATTCCAACGATACCTCATTTATCAAAATCGGTTCAGGCGTATAGAAGTTATGGTGGAATATACAAACTCACATACATACATACATACATACATGAACCCTTAAAACAATGTACTCCTTTTTTCAGGGAGTCGTATAGTAAGAAACAAAACTAATAACATAGATGCTCTAGGCCACTGCAAATGACAAAAATGGAAGTGGGCAAGTCATGTCGCACGAACTTGCAATAAAAAATGGACGAAACGCACTACAATGTGGATAGGTCCAAAAGGCGTTAGAAAGCGCGGGCGGCCAAAAGAACGGTGGGCAGATGAAATTGTGGGTATTGCCGGTAAAAATTGGATTAACAGCGCTCAAAACAGAAAACATTGGCACAATATGGAGACGGCCTTTACCCGCAGTCCTGACTGACTGACTGACTGATGACTGACTGACTTATATATCAACGCAAAGTCGGTCCTAGAGACACAAAATTTGGAGGACTAGGTATCCACTAAGGAAGGGCTTTTCGAAATTCCAACCCTAAAGGAGTAAAATAGGGGTTGAAAGTTTGTATGAAAGTCCATTTTTCAAGTTATACCCATGAACGTTGGTATTTGGGCTTAAAAAATACGTGTTTCACAGTTTTTGAAAATTTTACCCTCAAGGACGTTAAATGCAGAGTTTGTCTTTCTATCACGCCGCAACAGAGCAACAGTTCGACGTGATTTCTTGCATGAGTTTATGAGGACCTGGAGAGTGACATATTTATTTTATCCCGGAAAATTAAGGAGTGCCTGTAGGAATTAAAAAACTTGAGTCACACGAACGAAGTCGCGGGCGTCCGCTAGTGTATTATAATTATCTATCACTGTATATTGTAATTTTCTATTATTTTTATTGTTCACAGCGTAATTAATTATTATTAAGTTCATACAGTAATTTGTTTTGTTCTTTTAAGCACGTTTTTAAAAACTTTGTAATTGTATTTAGTTTTTAATTAAGAATCAATAAAGGCTTTTTATTTAATTTATTTATTTATGGAATAAAACCAAGGAATATTATACGAGAAATGAAATAATGGCAATTAAGCCGTGTCTCCTATTGTATCGGACGTGATAAACAACGCCGAGGAACGCAATAAAGCTGACGAGATCAACGTATTTAGGCAGACCTTGAGCCAAATTATTAAATTCTGCATAATAGCTTGGCTACGGATTAGCCGTAGATTTAAATTAATTCTAACTTCTATGTCAGAAATTGCATGTTTTGGAACCACGTTGCTATAAATACAGATAAGAGTAGAGTATGATGAGGAATACTGCAAGTACAACAAGTGTACCACTTTTTTGAGTATAGTGACCTCTTTTTCTATTTGAATAGTTGAAGTGTAATGGCGATAAGTTGTTATTTTGCTACAAATAAGTAA
The DNA here is from genome assembly GCA_964035005.1 of Erebia palarica. Classification (NCBI taxonomy): domain Eukaryota; kingdom Metazoa; phylum Arthropoda; class Insecta; order Lepidoptera; family Nymphalidae; genus Erebia; species Erebia palarica. The sequence goes on from OZ035989.1 coordinate 21,465,508, forward strand.
GATAAGTTATTAAGAAGGTGTAGTTGAAGCCTGTCTAATAAATCGTGAACCGACCATCGGCCAGTTGCAAATATTCTTTATGGAGCATTTCCCCAAAATTTCTCACAATCTCCTGAACTACCAGAAGTTACTGTTGTAGGTACAAGAGGACGAATCAATTTCTGTTATTCCTTGTACTAAACGATGTTACAGAATGCGTTATATTATGTTCTCGTTTGTAACTATGTTGAAAGGATAGCTCTAGGTGTGCATAGAAGCTGAGTAGGTATGTCGGAGTAGGAATAATGAAAACATGCATCGAGCGGAAAAAAGCAGCTTCGGTGTCCGTTTTAGTAATCGTCAGTTTTTACGAGAATTTTAAGCAAAGTCCAGCAGCTCCGCGTTTATATCACAACCGTGGCCCTATTTTGCATAAAACCAGATTTCCGGCACAAAATACGGCCACTGTACTGTAATTTAATATTAAGCCTGGTTATTCGTATCAAAATCCCGGCACCGCCATTTAAAATTGTTAAGCGGGGTGCGGACATCGATACAAATTAATCTTTGATCATGCGGTGCGCTCGGAATACTTTCCGCTGTAAATATCGAGAGCAACATCCCGAATGTTAATTGAAATTGAAAATCTGTGTTATTTTTTTACAGTATTTATGTTCGCGCTTGACTCGCTTGGCTTTCTTGCATGGGAAGAGGTAATGTGGCCGATGATGAGAATCACTTGTCTGCAACAGGTTATCCATTCTCCTCCGGATCTCCTCATATCTGATTTGATCAAGTACCTACCTCTCTTCTACAGATAGAGTTTTCTTACCTTGCCTTAATAAATTATTATTTCTTAAGGCCGTATGACTTCAGAAAAAGTCTTCTATTAAATATTCCGTTCGACGCCATCTTTTAAAATTCTCTTTGCGATACTTTTTGCATCGCACGAACTCGGCCATGACCTTAATTTTCTTAATATCATACCCTTTACTTAATAATTATAATATAAGCAAGGTGTTTTCTTTAAACCTAATTAACCTTGTGGGCGCTAACCTATATAATTTTGCATGGTCTTGGCACGTCACGGACTTTTTAACCGTATCTATCGGAAAGAAAAATGTTTGAGATTATTGGTATGTAAGCTTTTAATTTTCTTTGACTTTTGACTGGAGACAGAATTTTATTTTTATTGAATACATATTTTTAAATTATTATTATTATAAATTATAAATGGGAAAGTGTATGGATGTATGGATGAATGTTTGTTACTCAATCACGCCCCAACGGCTGAACCATAGGCTTAGAATGTGTAACAAGACCAACAGTGACAGATTACGGTGTTACAAAAAATGAAATGTAAATGTGTGCGTGAAATAGTGTTGTCTTGACTCTAGCATAGTATTATCGATAGTCTTACTGGTGAAGTCAAAGGACTCTAATGAGTTAGTTCAACGAAGGAAAATAAAACTATCTTTTAATTTTAAAAAATCAAATACACAAATAGCAACAAAGCTGATTTAAATATGGGTCAAATATTTTTTTTTGTTAACTTTATTATTAAAGAATTATACTAAGGCTACAATTTTATTATTTATAGCTTACTAGCTGATGCCCGCGACTTCGTCCGCGTGGGTTAAGGTTTTTTGATTCCCGCGGGAACTCTTTAATTTTACGGGATAAAAAGTAGCCTATGTGCTATTCCAGATTATACTCTATGTCTGTGCCAAAAAGCCAAAAGAGATTGACCATGGGTGGTATCGCTGCAACCTAAGTTGTGTCACTACTTTAAGAAATCAGTAATTCCTATTATTAAATTTAAAAGATTTTTGCAAATATTACGAAATAACAAATTCTCCGGAAAAAACTGAAAAAAATAAAAGTAGTTGTACTGTCCATTTTGTTGACACAGCGTCGACATTACCAAAATAGGGACGCGGATCAAGGAATCGATAAGTTTAGACCGATTATGATGACATGTGTTGAGTTTCGATTAATATTTTTTGTCCATTGAATTTTTACTTCAGATCTCAGCTTCTGACGTTATTTTTACTTTAATTTTTACTCAAAGTAAGAATAGAAGTTTCGACTATTTTTTAAATATAAATAATTTGTTGGTTTGTCCTTCAATCACGCCGCAACAGAGCAACGTATCGACCCGAGTTTTTGCATGGGTATAGATGGGGACCTGGAGAGTGACACAGGCTACTTTTTATTCCGAAAAATCAAGGATATCCCGCGGGAATCAAAAACTTAAACTAAGCGGACGAAGTCGCGGGCTTCAGCTAGTTTAAGTTAAGTTTGGTGATTCTAACTTGCTGAAATCCATTGAGTTTGTGATAAGGTATGCTAGTAATTCTTAATAAAGCGAAATATTTCAGAAAAACACAGGTTTGCACGTCTTCGAAAATCTAAAATTCTAATTTTAGAGGTAATTCATCCCCATATTGCTGCAAAATGCCAAGAATTATAAATGTTTTTTAATATTTAATTAAAAGTAATAAATCCATCCTAAAAATTAAGCTCAAATATAGTAAGGCACAACAGATTTGATAGCGATACTGAGCTCCATAGTCACTTGGGTAATCTCCTTTCAGCAAAATCGGTTCATTCATTGTCATGTTATCAGTTTTAATGAATTATTTTTCATTAAATTGAAACATTCTCACATGCGATATATTTATTTTCTATACTAAAGTGAAGTAAAGAATTAATTAAATTAATTAAATGTAAAAAAAACATACATATACCCTATTATTACATAGAGCTGTTGGGTCCGATAATTTGTGCTAACTCAATATTTATTGCCCTCTAAATAATATAGTCTTATTTAAGTGGGTTCTTAAAGTTTGCCGATTAAATTTCAACAATTTGTTTTCATGCTTCAATCGGAGAAGAAAATAAATTTCAATAATGCTTTTCATGAGCAGATATCTATGATCGCTTAATGGGTTTTGATCTAATACATGATACTTTAAACTATCAAATAGAAGTTGATTGTTGCGTATTACTTTTAAGACATTTTGGGCAAAAATACGGTCGTCCATCATTTTCCTTTTCATGTTTTCTCTAAAAAGTTTTTCAGCACTACAACACAATGCAACAACATCATTAGCTGGATACATCAAATACTTATTGTCTCTTTTCGAATAGTCTCTCTTAATAATTAACGAATTATTACATAAAGCTATTGGGTCTGATAATAAACTATGTACACAGTCTTCACACTTAACTCTTTTAATAATCCTTTTTACTACATACCCAGATACATACGTGACAATCATCATGGATATTTGTGATAAACTAGCGGTATGATCTATAACCACTTCATTGCCAAAATCACTTACTTCTTCGTCTTCGGGGTTGTCATTACTATTTTACAGAAATTCATTAAAAATCTTATTATAATTTGAAGTATTAATTTTGTCAATGGTAGTCGTAGATTTATTGCCTGTTGACAATATAGTAATTTTTTCAATATCTAAGCAGTTACTGCTATCACTTATTTTAATTTCTGAATGGCAAAGCAGTCTTTTATACGCGGCTATAAAGTTTCTGACAGATGGTTTATTATTGAAACCTCCTTTTGATCTAATAGCGCTGAAAAACGTCTCCAGATGGTCTTGTGACAATTTATATGTGGGTAAGAATTTTAAATAGTCTTTTTCTATGTAATTAACATACATCCATTTTAATGAAATTATATTGATCAAAAATCCAAAAAAACCTAAACGCCTTTGAGTATTTACTACAAGTTTTCCATTTTCACATTTCAATGATTGAAAATATACGTAGACTTCGTCGATTCTGTCAAATATACTTGGTTTATTGCCAGGACATAATGGCTTTTTAAACCAAAGTTATTTAAATTTCTTGAGTTAAATATGTCAAACATGTCAGTAACATATAAAAGAAACTTTACCGTTGCTTCAGAATTTTCAAACTCTGAGATTTTAAGGTCCTTGTTACAAACATCAATAGCAACACCTACTGACCGGCTTAATAACTGTGCGGCCAGTCTAACTTTCATTTTCTGGGTTTTAAAATCAATATACTGCGCAGACAATTTGTTTGCAAGATGGAGACCTTCACTTTGCTGTAAGGTTTGTAACTGTTCAATGAATTTAAAGTCGATTTTACGCCCGAGATTATCATACAGTATTTTGTGATCTGCAAAACAGTTTCTAATTAGTTTGACTAGATGACATAGGTCAAATAATATATTATATCTTCTACCATTGTATATAAAATATGGTCCATACGGCTCTGAAGTTAACCTCACCTAGTAGTTGTGCCATATTTAAATTTGATGCTATTCCGTCAAAAGTAACTGAGACAACCTCACAATTCGAGTCTTTCAAAAGATCTAAACATATTTTTAATAACCTAGATTTTTCAGATGCTGTAAAGCTTTTAGCAGGGAAAAACCCAACAGGCAATTTCCAAAATCCATTGACGGCAACCACCATAAAAACGAGAATTTCTTTAGCAATTTCAACCTCATCACCATACAAATCATTGCCTATATTAACATAGCCATAATGTTTTTTGCCTACTATTTCTGGCTCTTCCCTAATTTTTATCTCATCGAACATTAGGCTTACATAAAGAGGCTGACTCTTTGAAATTGCTGCAATGGTATTTAAAGATTCTAAGGTAAATCCCGGCTCGCAATCTAATCGTGAATACCATTTGCGTAAAGTATTCACATGTGGTAAGCACAGGTCAAATTTGTCCCTTATATAGACATAGCTCTTTGGGCTGTAGAAATGTACAGTTAGAGCGAACTTTTTGACCTCTTCTTCATACTGTGACGAGTGGCTAATTCTACCTGTAACTTTCCCATTTACGCGATCAATTAATTTTTGTAACAAGTTATTTCTACATGCGATTTGTACTTCATTTCGATGATCTTTAAGACCTGGCCTACTGTTTAAATCCTTAACGACTGCTTGTAAGTCTAACAGCCGTTTACTCATTCTTTTAGTTTTTTTTAAATTTCTTAAGAGCTTATTTTTTTCTGATATTTTTTTTCGTAGCTTAGAACATTTATTGATAAGTTTTCTTTTCCTTGGAGATAGTACTTGATTTGAAGGACCAGGCAAAGTTTCTGCTAGCGGTGGTGATATATCTCTATTCACGTAAGAACAAGGCGTTATTTTCTTCAACTTAATTTGCAAAGAAACAAAATTTACTTTGTGATTCATCACCTTCTTATGCTTTTGACGACCATTTCCGCAGCATTATACTTACAGGTACATCTAAAGTTGGTATTGAGTCTTTCATTAGGACACGTCGATGTTTCCTTTGTATGAAGCATTTCGATTCAAAATGCTTACTACAAACAGTAGAATTCTTCTTTGGAGTCCAGGAGCCCCTATCTATAATCCGTAACCATTTGTTACGTAGCAAAGAATTGGTTGGAAACCTAGAACATTGTTATAAATATTATGCGATACTTATAGTTACTTTAGCCCCACAAAAGATTTTTTTGATATTTCGAAAGAAAGCTATTAAAACAGAGATGTTTTTTTTTAAATCTGCCTGAAAATATACACTATAATTTTTTTGAGAAATAGAGCAATTTTTGGAATTTGTCATAAAAATTGCCTATGAGCAATCAAGTCAAACCTACCGGCAGACACGATTATCGACTATCGATACTTATGACGTCATCACTTTGTCAATCCCTATCGTAACCAAACGTTTTTAAGTTTTACACAAAATATCCAAAAATTCTTCATTTAGCAATGTAATTTGATGAAAAGTCTTAAGGGAAACCTATTATCTAAGCTTTCAATAGTTATTTTGCCTCATTTTCATACAAAAAATGACGAAATAATGATTATGAATAATTCAGAAAAATATTCAGTAATTACCTGTGAAACGTGTATTTATACGTCTTGCAACGTCGCATTCACTCACTGGACAAGACACCATTGTGGCAGAACAAAGATTTTAAGTTTTAATCGTAAGACTATTAATTAAATGCACAAAATTCACCTCGACTTGGAATAGGCCGGGACGCTATGGCCTCTTACTCGCGTAAAAAATGACATACTGGCCTTTTGTTTCGCTCTTTTTCGCTCGCGGCAGTGTCTATTAACTAAATACCTCTCGCTCCCACGCTTTATCAGTCTATTTAGCGTAGCGAAAAAATTCTATGTCTATGGGCTGAACTGAAATTTGGCACAGAGATAGATTATAGTCTAGAATAACACTTAAGCTACTTTTTATCCCGGAAAATGAAAAAGTTTCCGCGGGAACCAAAAAACCTCAATCCACGCGGACGAAGTCGCGGGCATCAGCTCGTATTTTTTAAATATTTTATTAGTCAATTCATTCAAATAAAATTAAATATTTAAGACATTTGCCTTAAGTACCCATTTAATTTTATTATAGGCACCTATTTAATTCATGTCGAGTCATGACTATAATTTTAAGGTCAAGCGGAATTTTTGGATGCAGTAAAAGTTTGAAATAATATAGGTACATAATATTATGCAATGACAAAATGCATACTGCATCACCTACATTTCCAATCATCTTCTCAATAAAAATGCTTAAGCTTTTGTAATATTTTTCAAAAATAATTTCATGTTCAAAGGTTCTTTGTTTAGCAAATAAAAAGCATAATATAGAATATTTTGGGCAAAACAAAATAATTAAGTTTCTTAATTGCGGCTGTATTTCATTAGCGAATGCCGGCGAAGTAAACTCAACATTACAAGCCGGGGCTGAATGGCATTCCTTGTGTGATTTGAGATTATGCCTCTATGGAGACGTATTATGAGCAAAGCAATTAGTTGTAGCTGGTAACTGTTGCCTTTTATGAATTAAATTACAAGTTCCTGTGGGTTTTTGGGAATATTATCATCAATGTTTTTCTTCAGTTTAAATTATTTCACCGACTTCAAAATTTAAAGATTGTCGGAATCGCAATCAATATAAACACGTGTTAAAGTTTAAAATTACTTATGTATGTATTCGTCGGTCGACGATAACGTGCACAGCATGACGTTATCGTCAACGGGAAATTAAGTGTCTCCATAATCGCATAAATTTTACTTCACTGTTAAACTTAAAATGTATCGATAAACACACATAAATGCAAACATTTAAAAGAAAATTAAAAACACGACTGTCAAAAAACTAACTATGAAGTTAAAAATCTAAATTAATCTATGTATTATTGAAACTCGAGGAAATCTTCTAATACTTATATTATTATCGGTAAATTACAATAATCAGAAAATATGGTGTATTCACTATCGAAAACAGGAAGGGGTTATGTAAACTTAAGTTTTTCAGGTTGTACATATTAATCTATGAGTTGACTGAAATAATGAAAGTACTCGAATCTTTGATTATATAAATAAGAGAGGATATGTTGCATTTTACTCAATTATAGTTATACGATACATTTTATTATTAAAACATATAAAACTATGTTCTAACTTTTCTTACTTACTAAAAGCTACGTTATTAAAACGAGACAGGTGTATTATAGTATTGCGTGAACGTGTCGGGCAATTGTTATATGACGTCATCATTTTAACTATTGAAGCCAATTTTTTGCTAACTACAAATGGCGTCTGTTGTGCTTCCGGTGTTTCAGTTGTGAATAAGTTTTGTGAATATTTTCATGTATTTTGTTGTACTTTTATGTAATCAACTATGGTTAATGGAAAACGACCATTATATTAGCTTAGTCGATAAAAAAGACAATACAATTTCAAAATTTTGCTCGGAAACTCCAGCTGCTTACACTAGCGATGATAATTGTGTTAAAATAGTTTATACTACTACAAAAAATAATGGTGGTACAGGTTGGGTCGCTGATTTCTATGGTATTTTTTAGATAATGGGCTCTCGCCATACAGATTTTTGTTGTTAATATTTTTGTTGTAACTATTTTTGTTGTTAATAATTTTATTGATGTTTTTGTTAGATATAATCTCGAAAAACAACAGAACAGAAAGCATGTTGGCAGAGTACCACGACGCGCCTACCGCCGGCCATTTCGGAGTCGAGCGTACTTTACAACATAAGTACATAAAATACTACTTTCGAACTACATTAAGGGCTGTGTCGCCTGCCAGCGATACAAAGCAGATACCGGCATATATAAACCGGCAGGTCTAGTACAGACGCCTGGATTTATTAGGTCCCTTACCAGAGACGAAGGCTGGTAACAGATGGATTCTGATCGCTGAGGACGTATGCACTCGGTGGGTGGAAATATTTCCTTTACTGGAGGCCATCAGCTTCGAATGCGCTAAGATCCTCGTAGAGAAAGTGTTCCTCCGCTACGGCGTCGCCCGCCGGCTTATCAGTGACCAGGGTGTCCAATTTGTCTCTGAAGTGATGCAGCAGGTGTGCTTTGTCCTAGGCATCAAACAGTCATTGATCTCGTACCCAGAAGTTAACCCGATAGAACGAAAGAACCGAGACCTGAAGCCTCACTTGGCTATCTTGGTCGGCAAGGACCACACATCATGGGATTCTTTCCTACCGGCAATCCGATTTGCGATGAATTCCGCAATAACATCAAGCACAGATCACTCGCCCGCCTTTCGGCAGAGAGCTCCGTGCACCGGGCCACGCTGCGCGCGACCTTCGCGCTATCGTTGACAGCGACACGTTTGTCCCAAGAGTCACGCCCTACCTGCGGCGGCTGGGCGGCGCGCTGGTGGCGGCGCGTGATGTGCAAGACCGCGCGCAGAGCGCGCAAAAGGCGTACGCAGACACGGCGCGACGAGAGGCACCGGAGTACGAACCAGGCGCTCTAGTCTTGCTGAAAATGCAAGGCCTGAATGATACAGGTAACAGGCAGACGTCCAAGTTCATCCTTCGGAGGGACGAATCCTACCGAGTGCGATCGGCCGTCAGTCCTGTCACTTATTTATTGGAAAGAATCAGCGATAAGGAACTCTTGGGGAAGTATCACACCTCGCAACTCACTTCCCTTCGTTGGAGACGTTCAACCTGCTGTACAAGAGAAACGCGGGTAGACCACGGCGTTTAGCAAGCAAGTTTAGGTGCTATCACGAATGCGGGGGCGCTCTTGTGTAATTCATAATAGAAGGGGAGACTGTAACACCAAATTTCCGAACGCAGCCATAGACGCGCCATCTCTCTCGTTTTGACAGCCATCTTTAGTCTATGCTAGGACTTTTGAAGGGCATTCGAGTCTTTGATAATATATATTGAGAAGGATAATATGAAACATCATATTTAAATTGAAGCTTCCGGTAAGTAAAAATGGCGTATGGGCGGAGCTTAAGCTGGGGGTTAGGGCTGATATTATCGATACTTATATAATCGATATAAAATTATCACAAATAAAATAAATAAATAATTATACATAATATGAACTAGCTGATGCCCGCGACTCCGTCCGCGTGAATTGAGGTTTTTTTGATTCCCGCGGTAATTTTCTGGGAAAAAACTAGCCGATGTGCTATTCCAGACTATAATCTATCTCTTCTATCCATCACGCAAACTTTAAACACGAAATATTGGATTTATGGATGGAATCATTAGTCATTGAATCTAAACTGACATAGCTCACGGATAATTCGTTACTACACGAGACCATTTCACTCATATTTTCGTGTGAGAAGCCACAGTATTTGCCATTACCCAAGTATGGTGATTCAATACTTTCAACATTCCTTAACATCAAATACGAAGTACAATCATTATTATCTGTAACATTAAAGTATTCAAATCTTATCTTGATATTACGCCCTGAACGTACTTTTATCGTCCAGTTGCATCTTAATTTAGAGTATATTGACTGAAGATTATTTATAGTATCTAGTTCTGTCAGTTCCAATTCGCCAGACTTTTCTTGAACAAGTCCACCACATGCAGCGTTTACTCGAGCTTTAATACCGTTACGTGATATACTAGAATCAGATTTAAACGTTATTTTCATATTTGTAGCAGAATCAAATGTTACGTTTTCTTTTTCTGACAAGCATATTTTTTAATTATCGGAGACCACGTCGCAAGATCATTTGAAGAATAAATTGAGATGGAATCTGCAAAACAATTTGGAGTTTTTCTAACGATATATCACCAAAAACTAATCTTACATGGTGACTCGGCGGAGCTTGAAATATCCAAACACATTTCAAATCAGGGTCATAAGAATCAGGATAATTGGGTGAAGTAAATGTAAAATCGATTCCAATTGAGAGAAGTTTAGTTTCATTCGTTGAACATTTGATTTCGCTATTGGTCTCAACTTCTACATTTCTGTTAGCCTCCGCCCATGTGATATGAAATATCGATCCTGTATTGGTTTCATCTAAAACAAGTTGTATGAAAGCAACATTGGAGGTGCTTTTTACTAATTTACTTTCCTGTTTCAACAAACCGCAAAGTTCCTCCAATAGTGGAGCATCTTCATTATATTCGTCATAAACTAATAACTTGCTGTTGCACGCATCTTGAATTTTATGAATTTCTAAATGATCAATATTTATAGAAATGGAATTTGTATCATCTGTCATTATTCGCCAACTGTATACACCGCTTCCTGAAAACGGTATAGGGTAAAGAGGTGATGTTACTTCACCACTATGTAATCCTGTGATATCATTAGCGTGAAGAAAACCATAATGAATAACAAATCCTTTACCAGTGTTTCCATTAACACTGTGAAATTTAATATACAATTTTGTAACAGTTGTTACGTTCTGTTACAACCCTAACTATTGTCCACATATTGCTGAATTACTATTTCCGAGTTGACCCCAATAATAGATTGTCAGTCAGCAATATGGGCCTATAAATTCAACGCATTTTTCCAAATTCCTTCAGTTATAAGTCTTTAGTCAAATTGCTGCCCAGCTACGGACCCGGTTTCGGCCTGCCGGCTGGCCTTCAGTAATTTACTAAGAATTGAGACTCCGGCTCAAACCACCCTTCATTAGGGTTCCGCGCGACAGTATAATCCAAATATATAAATGGTTAAAGTGTACTTGTGTTGTATACTAGTGATAGACTTTATAAAATTGAATAAATTAGATTTCTGGACACTGGTGTTTTTTTTATGAACACCAGGATCTCCTATCTAACATTTGGTGTCAGAAGAAAAAGGGATAGTTAATCCCCTGGTCGCCTGCTCCTGACGACGACCTATCTTACCACACTGGTTGAGGACCTGAGCTGCCGGCTGCCTGTCAAGTTGGCCACCTGCTGCCCTTACCGTCTCACTGACGCTTTGTGAGGCCGCCGTCAACCCAAGACATCGCAGACATCGTGTCACCGAGGCCCCTCTGCTACCTGGTGCACGCGGTTCCAGCCGTAACCACATCACTATACTTAGCGCCGAGCTGTACTACAACATCGCAACGCTGCACATTCCATCGCCGCGCCGGTAACCCGACGCCGAGTTCCGCCGTTTCTATGTCATCGCTCTACCTACTTATTATTCTGTGAGTGTTTATTCATTTTACCTATATTAATTTATTTTGTATTGCCCGTATTTTGCGTGTGGATTATTAGGTACCTATTAGAATGGAAAAGAAAATGCAGTCTTCCACGAGTTTAATGAACCTTGAGGAGGTGAGCTTCTCAGTACTCACCAAATTCATCACCGTTTGATGGCGACAGGAATAAATTATCGCCATTTATTAGGAATTGCGAAAACGCCATAAGCCTATTCTATTTAAATATATAATTTCCCAATTAGAAGGAAAAGCCGAGTCCGCTTGTTCCTTGAAAATATTTGATAATTGGGCGGAGTTGAAACAGTTTCTAAAATCAACCTTTGGTGAAACGAAACATAGGGATCATTTGTTGCTTGACCTACAAAGTTGTAAACAGAAATCCAATGAATCGGTCTCGCAGTTTAGCTTACTAGTAGAAACATACCTTACCAGATTACAGACTGACATCACACACTCCACAAAAGATATCTCCGAATTAAAAGGGCGGATCGCCAGTACAGAAGATTTAGCATTACATACCTTTTTACTAGGGTTGCCTAGTCACATTTCTAACATTTTAAGATGTCGTAATCCTACCACCCTACAAGAAGCTATCAACCTGGCTATTCAGGAGGAAAAGTTACAAAACTATATACAATCTTCTAAGCCTTCTGAGCCGAGATCTAGGTGTAGATTATGCGGTAAAAGTAACCACTCAGAGAGAAACTGTTTTTTAGCTCAGAAACGTCCCATGCATTCCTTAAATAACAATCAATCTCAACCTTCTACATCTTTCAACTCGGAGAATAATAATACAACTACCATTTGCAGATATTGTAAAAATTACGGATACGAAATAAGTCAGTGCAGAAAACGTCAATTTAACAACTCCCGAAAGAACTTTTCTCAAAATCAATTTCAAAGACAAGTACATAACCTCACAGAAACAAATCAACCTATTAACTTAGAAAATAATTTTAATTCTTGTGAATCCAACCCTACTTTAGATGACGATTTAAACTAAATAAGGTTCCGGTCATACGTCGTACGGAACCATCAACTCAAACCGACGTAATAAAAAATTCTACTAACCCTACTAAACTTACTAAATCCTCTGTATCCGTGCCACGAGTCAACAAACAGGGTAACCAGCCCCAAACTCATGACCGTGTACGCTATGTTCCTAAGTCCACTGTATCCGTGCCACGAGTCAACAAACAGGGTAACCAGCCCCAAATACATGACCGTGGACAAATTACCAAATCCACTAAATCAATTACTAAATCTACTGAATCAATTGCCAAATCCACTGAATCAATTGCCAAATCCACTGAATCAATTGCCAAATCCACCGAGTCAATTACCGAATCCAGTAATACTACTATCAACCCTACTAATAGTTCAATAAAAAATACTAATTCCTCTGATTCAATTATTCCCAAATCTACTGATTCTTCAATTTATACTAAATCCCATAAATCCAAAACATATCCCAATATCTTCGAAATCAATTATAACAATAAAATTTATTTGCCTCACATTTATGCCAAATCCAAATACTCTAATAAATTACTAGTCCTATTGGTCGATTCCGGTGCAAGCATATCCTTAATAAAACAGTCTTCATTACAATTTCAACCAAACTTGATTCCTGAAATAATCCAATTTAAAGGTATTAATAAAGACGCAGAACCTATCAAAAGTCTTGGACATTTTCAATTAGATTTCAGATTTCAAAATAATAAAATTATTTTTGGCAAATTTCATTTAATTTCGGATAACATTAACATAGAATTTGATGGTATCATCGGTAGCGACTACCTCAAATCTCACAATTCTAACATCGACTATAAAAATAAGATCCTAGATATTAACGGTAATCTAATGCATATTAACTTTACTAAACCTAAATATACTATTCCAGCCCGTTCCGAAATGATCATAGAATGCAATGTTTCAAACCCCGAAGTAATTACAGGATATATCAATAAATCCGAAATTCAGAAGGGAGTATTTTTATCTAATTGTCTCGTCACACTGAAAGACAATAATCATGTCACAGTCTCAATCCTTAACACTAACGATGAAAACATCACAATAGAACCCCTTTGTTTAGAACTAAACCCATGTGATCTATTAGAAGATTATTATGACCAGATTAATTCAATTAACTACTCTAATAACCATAAAGAGCTAAGTAATAGGTCAAACGAAGTAAAAACCCAGATAAGAACTTCACACCTTAATATTGAAGAATCCACAGCATTACTTGATTTATGCTCTGAATACTCTGACTTGTTCCATTTAGACGGTGATGCCCTCAATTGCACTAGAACTATCGAACACAAAATCAAAACTACGAATTCCCAACCAATTCACGTTAAGACATACAGATATCCTGAATGCCATAAAGAAGAAGTAAATAACCAAATTCAGAAGATGTTAAAACAAAACATAATCAGACCATCAGACTCTCCCTGGTCATCTCCTATTTGGGTAGTCCCAAAGAAGCAAGACGCATCCGGACAAAAAAAATGGCGAATTGTTGTGGATTATAGGAAACTCAACGATGTTACTGTAGGAGATGCTTACCCTATTCCCAATATAACAGATATTTTAGATCAGCTAGGTCACAGTAAATACTTCTCGACACTGGATCTGGCTTCAGGATTCCATCAGATCCCAATGAACAAAGAAGACTCTCCTAAAACTGCCTTTTCAGTTCCCAATGGCCACTTCGAATATGTTAGAATGCCATTTGGCTTAAAAAACGCTCCTGCCACATTCCAACGCCTTATGAATACAGTTCTCTCCGGACTTCAAGGTCTACACTGCTTCATTTACCTCGATGATGTAATTATTTACTCACATGACCTCCAATCTCATATAAATAAACTAAAATTAATTTTCGACGCTCTTAGGCAGCATAACTTAAAACTACAACCAGATAAGTGTGAATTCTTAAGAAAAGAAGTAGCATATCTTGGACACATTATTTCAGATAAAGGCGTATCCCCTAACCCCGACAAGGTCAAAGCTGTAACAAACTATCCTACACCTAGAACCCCAAAGGACATCAAATCTTTTCTCGGTCTAATAGGTTATTATCGAAAATTCATTAAAGACTTTTCCAAAATTACTAAGCCACTTACGTCCCTACTTCGTAAAGATACCCCTTTCATTTGGACTCAAAATCAAGAAAATGCATTTAATAACCTAAAATATATGCTAACTAGTGCCCCTATACTACAATACCCTGATTTTTCTAAAGAGTTTATCCTTACAACAGATGCTTCCAACTTTGCCTTAGGTGCGATACTTTCCCAAGGAAAAATAGGTGAAGACCTGCCCATTGCTTATGCTTCCCGAACCCTTAACAAAACAGAAGGTAATTACAATACTACTGAGAAAGAGCTTTTGGCAACCCTATTTGGCGTTAAAACTTTTCGACCTTATCTCTATGGTAGAAAATTCACAGTAGTGACAGACCATCGCCCTCTTGTTTGGTTAATGAATTGTAAGGACCCCAGCAGTAAATTAGTTCGATGGAGACTCAAATTAGAACAATATGAATATCAAATAATACATAAATCTGGTAAAACAAACCTTAATGCTGATGCTTTATCCCGACCTCCTGTAAATAACATAACTGACATAGACCTCAGAAATAACCTCACATACGGAAACTTCCTTCAATCTCGATCCAACCCTATGGCGTTTACCACTGAAATCCATGAATTTAACCAAAGTCTCTTAAAAACTTCATGTTCCACAATTGCTTACCCAACGTCAATTGATCTAGACCCCTCCAATCCCTATTGCGAAGAAATTCTCGGATCTCTAGAAGACAAAGAGACTTTAATAAATTCCGAGAAAGAATTATATACTATAAAGACTACTCAATTTAATAATTTTTTTTTTTTTTATTGAAAATAATACAATAGAACTTAATGGTAGCTAGCCTAACCTAATTACTATATAAATCATGCCCACGTGGAATGGTGGCAAGAATGCTGGCTGCATTTCCGCGCTGGACAGCCAGGCTGATCCTTTGCGCAAAAAATGAGCCAGCCCTTCTGTCACCAGATGAGGCAATTAAACGCGGTGAAATATCTCGCAAAAAATTTTTGGCACTAAGACTCCACGGCCCAAGGGTCTCCACGGCAAACGGAACAAATATGTAACTCTCTATGAGAGAGGCATACTTCCGCCGCTTGCCGGTTTCAGCCTTTTCTGCTGCGGCTCCCGGCCTTGATGCTGTCTCCCTGATATGACACGGGGCCAATGTGTCTACGCATGTTGCGTCCCACATTAGCGCCCGTCCCCGTTCCCAGGGAACCAGCGTCAATCCATCAGGTCTCTTGCCATCATCCCGACTAATCCCTGCCGGCTCAATGAGCGCAGGAATATCTATGGTGGCAAGAGCCCTTTTGATCGTATCATTGAGAGAGCCATGCCGAAAAAGCCTACCAGCGCTCCTTTGGCAAGAGAGTCCGTGAATTCCAAATTTATCGACCTCTTTTCCACACGGACATCTGTGCTCGAAGCACAGGGGTGTTCCCAATCTGAGACCTAGAGCCACACGAAAACTTTCATTATCTAAAAGAGTGCCGAGATTTTTCGATGGCAAGGCATGAAGCCAATACCCGGATTCTTTTTCAGATAAGGCTAGAAGCCTTGCTCGATCTCTTTCACTTGTAAGATTTTGAACCAAATTTGTATGTGTCAGCCGAACCAACGGCACATCCCAAAGTTTTTGTGTGAAACATTCCTTCGGGATATCGTCATTGGGACACCTGACCTTCCAACTCTCTAAGGCCTCTGTGGCATAGGTCAGTGAAACTGAATTAGAATTAAGAATCTGAGAACTAAGCTCTTTTATACTATGCACAGAGGACAGAAAAGCCGGAAGAGCAACACTGGAAATTTTTCTCACGCCGATGCCACCATACTTGACCGGTAAAGTAGCTTGATTCCAAGACTGATCATCAAAAGATAAATTTAGAATTTTTTCTAGCGTATCTCTTAAGGTGGCATCCATGATATCGAGTAGTCCAGGAAATTTCCAAATTGGGCTCGCACGGAGAATATAAATTAATTTAGGTACAAAAAGGCAATATTTTAGGATCGAAAATGCAATGTGAGAATTTAGAGCGCCCAATTTGTCAGAATGTGCCGAAAATGTTCTGACTTTTTTGTCCAAGATTGGTTGTATGGCTTCGTTAAAAAGAGGAGCACCAAGAAGACAAAGTGAGTGTTTATCAAGAATCTTAATATTAGGGGCAATTTCATTAAATAATTCGGAGGCCGATGATATTCTATCTTGCGATAGCTTTTCTGTGAAAAACAGTTCACATTTGGAAAAATTTAGTTCTAAACCAATTTTGCCAAATTGCTGCTTAACATTGTTAAGATCTTTAAGAACGTCATCCACGTTGCCTCCAATAGTTCCATCGTCAAGATACCATATGTTAAATTTTGATGTTAAATTTGAGATATGGTTGTGGATCCCTAAGCTGAACAGGGCTGGACCTAAAGGATCCCCTTGCTGAACACCTACAGAGGACTTAATATCGCCATCTCCAAAAAATAATTTAGAAGCAGAGCTGTAACATTGCCAAACATACGGGTAAATTTCGGGAAGCTGTGTTGAAACTTCGTTAAGCAGAGTTGCCCTGTCCAATGAATTAAAAGCATTCTTTACGTCTACTTTCAGCAGTACCTCAACCTCGCCATTCGATAAGAAAGTACGAGCCGAATGCACCGCTGCCTCACAACCACCTTTACTGCCAAATCCAACTTGAATGGGTTGGAATTTATCCTTTAGGGTCGAAACTATGTGTCTACACGCTAATTTTGATGCCAAACGGCGAAAAGTGCAGCCAACAGCGATGGGCCGGATCCCACCGTCCTTTTTATTAAAAGCACAGAGCCTCGCGCCGTAAAGGAATGGCAAAAAGGATGAATTTACCTCGCCAGATAACATAAAATTACAAAGTCTGGTAATGTCGCTCAGAAGCGCCTTGCCGGCGTCCCCAGCAGTAACACCCACAAGATCCTTTAGATGTTGTGGTGTTATGCCGTCCATGCCACCAGCAGAGCCACTGGAGAATGACATTATCGCAGCGTAAGTTTCTTCATCCTTTATCTGTAAAAATGAAACGTTTGAAGGTGGGTCTGGAAGTAAAGAGTCGGGATTTGGTAAAGGATGCTTGTCACGTAAGGCTTCTAGCGTTTCATCATTAAATGGAGCCAGCGTATCATTAGAAAACAAAATGCGGGCTGCGTTTTTAAGATCCCCATCCATAACCTTGTTTTCCACAATTTTTTTCAAATTGTAATTTTGTGTTCGAAATGAGCAGTCAGGAATTTGGAAAACGCGATCAACCGAACAATTTTTTTTCAATTTTGAACATAACGACCCGCTTTCTGATTTATCTACTGAAAAATGTTTATATGAAAACAAAAAAAGATTTTGCCAAGCCAAAAGTGAATTTGATAAGACATTTTGGATTGTATGTGATAAGGATCTAGCCAATGATATCCTCGCCCCTCGCGGAATGCGTTTTATTAAAGGAATATTTTGACTATACTTGGATAATAAAATTTCGAAGGTTACCTGGTTTTGACTTCCTGTTTGCGTTTGATCGCACATGAAATTTGGGCAAGTTAAAGGCCTTGCTGGTGGTCCGTGACATCGTGCGATATGTATATTAAGGCCTTTACGACCTTTAAACAGCCTGCCATCGCTACAGTGTGGGCATTCTATGTACTCAACTTGAGAAGCACTAGGGATCATACTTCACAACACAACAAAAGAAAGAAAAAAAAAAAAAACTAAAACACTACACAATAGCGTCTATAAGCGCGCGAAGCCCCGGCAACGGCAACCAGGAGGCCTGCAGAGCAGGCGACTGCCCGCTGAGGCCCCTGGAAACCGCGACACCGCGTGGCAACGCCTCGCTCTGAAACAAAAACTACTGTTAATATCCCATTTCAAAACACAATGAAAATTATACCACGGGGTATTTCGCGAATAAGCGCCAATTTGATGCCAATAATAATCCAAAATACCGAGCCCAATATTTATAAATAAAAATTTTGAAGCGAGCAAAATTTTTTCATTGACATCTCATTTAATAATAAACTATGTTTTCACATGTTCACTAAAGTTCATTACTATGATTCTTGTACTTATCAAGAAATATTTAAAGCCTTGAACTCTCTTCGTAATGAATTAATTATATTTCATCCTGACATAAATGAAATTGCTATGTCCGATTTTTCCAACCCATTCGACAAACTAAATTTTACAATTATCTATGAAATAATCTGTTTCCTTTTCCATAATACACGTATCAAAATAAATATTTACCATAATAAAATTATCTATCCAAAACCTGACGAAATTCCTACAATATTGAAAGATAATCATGATTCCCCATTGGTGGACATATTGGTTCATCACGTTTGTACAACAAAATGAAAGATTCTTACTATTGGAAGGGTATGAAAAATGACATTAAAGCCTATGTAAAACGATGTCAACAATGCCAACAAAACAAAGCCTTACGAGCATGTAACAAAGCCCCCATGGAAATAACTTCAACATCTCACGAACCACTACAAAGAATATTCACTGATATAGTAGGTCCCTTACCAGAATCCGGTCCTGAAAAATATAAGTACATAGTCACCTTCCAAGATGACTTAACAAAATACTCTATGGCTTATCCAATTACCAATTCAACGGCTGAACAGACAGCTGACTCTCTAATCAAATTCATCTGCCATTTTGGAATTCCGAAAACCCTCCTTTCCGACTTAGGAGTTCATTTTATCGCTGGAGTGTATAAACAAATAACATCACTCTTCAAAATTAAACATCTCTTCTCTACCCCATATCATCCTCAAACAAATGGCGCTCTGGAACGAAGTCATGGTACCTTGAAGGAATACCTAAAATCATATGTTAACAATAATCAAGATGATTGGCATAAATATCTTCCTACTGCCCTTGTTTCATATAACACAACTATTCACT
Organism: Erebia palarica; assembly: GCA_964035005.1. Taxonomy (NCBI): domain Eukaryota; kingdom Metazoa; phylum Arthropoda; class Insecta; order Lepidoptera; family Nymphalidae; genus Erebia; species Erebia palarica. Next base: position 21,484,975 of record OZ035989.1, read on the forward strand.
CTACTACAAATTTTTCACCTTATGAACTATTATTTGGTTGCAAACCACACCTCCCAAGTTCCATCTATGATATCGATCCAACAGTCACATACCCTGACTACGTAAAAACATTAAAACAAAAATTGATTAGTACTCGTAACACCGCCAGAGAAAATATCTTGCGCAGTAAAGAAATCTCAAAGAAGTATTACGATAAAAATGTCAGAAGTATTTCTTATAGTGTTGGAGATATGGTATTTTTAAAGCAACATCATAGATTACGTAAAGCTCTTTTTAATATTTGGAAAGGTCCATATAAAGTAATTAAAGTCCATGATAATAATAACGTCACACTTCTAATAAATCGTAGACATGTAAGATACCATTTTGACGAAATCAAGCTAGCTCACGATAATTCTCTTCCAGGGCCATCGCGCCAGGAGCCTTCGCAAGATTAAATTTGACAACACCGATAGTTGAATAGTCCAGGTCTTTACTACGATCCAATAGGAATATTAAAATATTATAATAATCACTGGAATATAGTAACATACTCTGACTTATCTTATATAAAACCACATATCGATACTCTGCAACGAGTTCTGGAAAAATGTAAATACATCTGCAATACACATCAATCTACTAAAGTTAAATCTGATTGTTGGAATGTTCTTAGTCCTCTAGAAACTCTTTTTATCAATGTTAAAAATAATTATATATCTCTATCGCATTTAACAAATACTAACAGCACCTCCAGATTTAAAAGGTCTGCTTGGTTCGGCATAGGTGGTCCAATATTAAAACAACTTTTTGGTTCACTTGATGAAGATGATGCTATAGCATTTACCAACGCAATTAATGCAGTCCAAGATGATCAAAGACACCTGGCCTCGATTATGAAGGAAAATATTCATTTAATGACTTCTACTATCTCATCATTTAATAATACCATTTCAAAACTTAACGAAAACGAAATCATATTGAATAATAACATTCAAAATCTAGGTAAAATTTTAGACACTGTTTCAGCAAATGCCAATAAATTAGAAATAATCTCTCATTTATCAATGACCTTTAGTGCTTTAGAAAGTTCATTAATGATTCTTAATTTCAATCTAAAGGATCTCATCGACTCAATTCTGTTTGGTAAACAGAATATAGTTCACCCTTCAGTGCTAAGTCCGATGCAACTTTACAAAGAACTAAACTCTAAAAGTAATGATGTCATCTTAAGCTTACCTCTACGTTTAACGATTACTAATATTCATACTATCATAGATACAGCAGAAATATCTTCTTTTATCAATGACGATAAATTAATCTTTGCTATTAGAATTCCGTTAGTAATCCCCTCTGCAGAATATAATTTATACCATATATATTCTTTACCAACCCCACATGATATTAATAATCCTGACAGTTTCGTATTAATTAATCCATCTGTAAAATTCCTGGCAATAACACAAAATAAATTAATATATTCCGCGTTGCAAGACCTTAGTGAGTGCAAAGTGATTAACAATAACAACTATTTGTGTAAACTAGGAAACATACAATCTAGTGTCGGAAATCCGATTTGTGAAGTAACCCTATTAACTGAACATGTAAAAAGTATCCCTGACTCTTGTAATTATAAGATAATCAAAGGTGAAATAGATATATGGCAAAGAATTAACAATAATAGATGGATATATGTGCAATCTGATGTAACAAGGTTATCATTAAACTGTAACGGTACCTTTGAAGATAATGACGTTATTGGTACAGGCATTCTAAAACTACCTAAGTATTGTAAAGCTTACCATAAATTACTTCAATTTATTCCATCTCAAGATTTCGAGTCCAAAGTGTTTATTCCACATCCTAATTTTAATATAATTGAAGATGATTGTTGTTCTAAAGCTAAATTAAATAATACTATGCCATACATAACTCCTATAAAATTGTCACATATAAACCTAGATTCGTTACAGTGTGCTTCTCATAGATTAAATCAAGTCGAGTTAACTAAAATTGAAAATCAACCGTATCACATTCGATACAGTTACTACTTCAGTATAATAACTACTTTATTATCTCTTTCTGTGTTTTCTTATTTTTCATACAAACTCTTCAAGTGTTTTTGTTGTAATAAATCTAATAGACGTAAAGACAGCGGTACCTCTTCTTGCTGTATAAAAATAATTAATACTTGTACGACTAGGTCTAAAACACAAACTCGTGCAAGATCTATCGAAATGACTAATCCAGAATATGATACTGAGCGTACTGACTCTAATGTGAGTTCACCTAGAAGAAATCTGGAATTAATGTAAAATTTAAAATTGTAATTCCTCTTTTATAATTTAACAATAAAATTTCAATATGTTTTACTATTTCAATATGTTCTAATATTTCAATATTTCAATATGATCTACTATTTCAATATGCAATGTTGAAGAAGAAATCTAGAATTCATGTAAAATTTAAAATTGTAATTTCTCTTTTCAAATTTCAATATGTTCTAATATTTCAATATCTCTTGCTATTTAAATATGATCTACCATTTCAATATGTAATAATATGTTTACTTTATAATCTATTAGTTCTAAGCAATTTCATGTATACTAATTATAAGCAACTTTTAATTTTTAAATTTGTTTCTATGTTTTCCATTTCCATGTTTTCTATGTACTTGGATTATACTCACATCCCCTCTATTCGAGGCTGTTTCGTTTTAAGGGGGGGAGGTGTTACAACCCTAACTATTGTCCACATATTGCTGAATTACTATTTCCGAGTTGACCCCAATAATAGATTGTCAGTCAGCAATATGGGCCTATAAATTCAACGCATTTTTCCAAATTCCTTCAGTTATAATTCTTTAGTCAAATTGCTGCCCAGCTACGGACCCGGTTTCGGCCTGCCGGCTGGCCTTCAGTAATTTACTAAGAATTGAGACTCCGGCTCAAACCACCCTTCATTAGGGTTCCGCGCGACAGTATAATCCAAATATATAACTGGTTAAAGTGTACTTGTGTTGTATACTAGTGATAGACTTTATAAAATTGAATAAATTAGATAGTTTCTGGACACTGGTGTTTTTTTTATGAACACCAGGATCTCCTATCTTACAGTTCGTTGGGACTTCTTGACTACAGTAAACAGCTAATAGTTTACCACCACCATTATTTTCTCTTACTTCTAAATAATTTTCATTGCAACCATCGGAATAATATAAATCGAAATCTTCAAATGTAATATACACCCTATTCCCTGGTGATGTGCCTAAAATCCATTCACAGTTTGCGTTATTTGGGTACGACATCGGGAAATTAGGTGAAGCGATAGTTCCCTCTTCCGATATCAAATTTCCTCCGCAAGCATTCGTTAAAGTTGTGTAGTGAGCTGAAAAATGCCCATGTATAGTATCAGTACCAAGCTGAATTGTAGGCACTTCCTTGACTTATAATGGTGGGAGGTACTTTTTTACGACAAAACTCGTTAACAAGTGGTGCCTTTTCATCGTTTCCATCATAAACTCTAAGGTAAGATGACGGACATTCACGATTTGTTATAATGTCAGTGTTTTTCGGTAGTGACAAGTACCGTATAGTTAATTTTACTTTCTTACTCAGATCTGGCGATAATATCGTCCAAGTACAATTCTGGTTGGTATGGCTCAAAAACTTATCAATGGTAATAATTCCGTTAGTCTTTGCCTCAATTATTCCACCGCAAATCATGCTAAAATTTGCTTTAAACCCTTTGGCGGTTCCAAACTCATCAGTTTTAAATTGCAACACTAATGAAGAATTACTGAATTAATTAAATGATCCGAGATACATTTGTGTTGGAACATATAGGCCAAGTGTAATTATTATTAGAAGTCCGAATATGGGAACCATCGTAAATTTTTATCGAATCACCGCAACTTTCTTCATCATCATAGGGTGATACATTGAAATATAAATCAAAATCAAGAAAATTTAACTCAATTCTGTGATTCCTTGGTACCTGAAGTGACCATAAACAATCCAAATTATTTTCATAGTTCTTAGGATAATTAATTGAAGTAATAAGCCCTGATTGAGATTCTATCCTACCACCACATCCTTTTGTAAGTGACCTAAAATTAGATTTAAAATAAACGTCTCGTAATGATGATTGCTTCATTAATCTAACAAATAAAAAATTGGAACTGGCTTTTACAGTATTCTGTCCCTTATGGCAAATTTTTGTTAGTAACGGAAATGTTTTACTTTGGCCATTATAAATTTAAATAGCATCTACGGTGCAGTTTTTAGATTCAGACATAAATAATTCAGAAAATTTTATGGTCACCGCTGTTCCTAATGGAGTTTCAATAATCCACTCACATTCTAATTCACTAGTTGAACTTGAAAGTGTGTCCATGTCTAAATTACCTTCACTTTTGACAATCATTCCACCACAACCATAGTTAACCCATTCCAAACGAAATCCAGTCTTAGGAAAATAGCTTCCAGAAACAAATTTTACTTGAAAGCAATTACTAGTACTACTTATCGGTTTAGGTAATGAGTTTCTGCATTGCTTTTCAGAAAAGCTTATAACGGAGGCCTCTTTTGTTTGTAAAAAATCCGTTTCACAACTACTTTGTGGTGCCTGGTTATTGATTCTGTGCATCGTGTAATAATATTGTGAGGACGTGGACGGTACGCCCAAAGGGGTTGGCCTGGCCCATGGACGATAGAATAACGAATATGGACGGGTGAGCAAAAAGAGGTCAAAGTGTGTGATCGTAATATTAATTTTGTTTCCTTTGGGAACAGTAATCGTCCATAAACAATTTGAGCTTACTGGATATTTTACAGGAAATCCAGGACTTTCAATAACACCGTAGCTTCCAATTACGTTATTATTACAAATCGTGTTATAGCTAAGTAAAAATCCCTTGCTACTAATAAAAATGTCAGATCTAAATTTAATAAAAGCATAGTTACTCGTTGTTTGAATATTGTTTATTAAAGGCGACATAAAACAATGTTTACCAAAACTGGAAGCCTGTTCATTACGCCCGTCAAATATTTCAACATAGTCGTCTCTACAATCTTTAGTTTTTTCTAAATCTAATTCTTTAAAACTTATACGAATTTTCGAGCCACTACTTGTAACAATGCGATATAAGCATTCGGCATTCTCATTATAGTCTTCTGGATAATTAGGAAACGGCTTCAAAAAAATGGCATGGCTTTAAAAAATCAGCGCCATTTTGAAATCAATTGTTTTTGAACCGATTTCGTTCAAAATCGATATTTAAGGTTCCCTAGGATCGGAAAACAGGAAACTGGTACCAAAATTTTAAAAAATCTGCGCTATTTTGAAATTCTTTGTTATTGAACCTACATCGTTCAAAATCGATATCTGACGATCCCTAGGATCACAAAACAGGAAACCGGTACCAAAATTTTAAAAAGTCAGCGCCATTTTGATATTCTTTGTTATTGAACCGATTTCGTTCAAAATCGATATGTGAAGATCCCTAGGATCACAAAACAGAAAACTGTTACCAAAATTTTAAAAAATCAGCGCCATTTTGAAATTCTTTTTTATTGAACCTACATCGTTCAAAATCGATATCTGACGATCCCTAGGATCACAAAACAGGAAACTATTACCAAAATTTTAAAAAATCAGCGCCATTTTAAAATTCTTTGTTATTTAACCGATTTCGTTCAAAATCGATATCTGAGGATCGATATATATTAGGGCGGGTCAGCTATCCTAAACTGCTGGACCGATTTTAATAATTCTTTCACTTTTAGAATACTTAATTATCCAGAAGAACTTAACTACCTATTTATTATCCCGATATCCTCACGGGATCAAGATCTTTGCGAGTGATTAGTTATAATTTTCTATCTGTTTTAAATGCGCAATTCTGGAATAACAGCTATAGAAATGAAAATTTATATTGATTACTAAAAATACTTACATTACAAGTATTAATTTCAATTAATTTACATTTAAGTACAGATAGTACATACTATGAAAAATCTTGTAATTTATTCACTTTGTATTTTTCACGATAAAATTACAAATCTAAATTGTACCCGTGCGAAACCGGGGCGGACCGCTATTCAAGAATAAAGGGACTTTTTATGCAATGTTTTTTTAATTACTAGGTATCAGACGCATTTTTGGGGTTGAAACGCGGTACGCTTCAACCCGAAAATGCGTGACAAACATCCGAAAACAGAGGCCATGAGCCCTGTCCGCGCGCCACCTGCGACGCCTACCGCGCGCCCAGTCGCGGCTCGCGTACACTCCCACCAAAATTTGTAAAATGTTAACATAATGGTAAGTTAGTGACCTACAAAAAAAACAAAGATCTACAAGTTATTGTATGTCAATATTAAACTGTTTTCCGTATTTTAAACTATCGAGATTAACCGACGCCATGAGATACTTATTTAATTTTTATTCGTAAACTAGCTATTTCAATTCGATTAATTGATCACTACAGAACATAGAATGTTTTAATTAACAAAAACAAAATTAAAACATAAAATATTAAAAGTGGCAACCCTATTGCTTCAATGGAGCGTAGGTAATTATTTTATCAACTTGGCTTAGTTTCCATACTGGTTGTATCTGTTTACTGTGCTGCTACTAAGATGATGATGGAGTTTAGGACTTTCTAAGGCCATTTCTCTACTAAGAGTTCGGAGTCATTTAAAATTTTGTATACCACCACCATCTCATGTACCATCGCCATCTCATATACCGTCACCATCTCAAGTACCACCACCTCATGTACCATCGCCATCTCATATACCGTCACCATCTCAAGTACAACCACCATCTCATGTACCATCACCATCTCATATACCGTCACCATCTCCATCACCATCTCATCAATTACCACCAAATGACGTAGTTCAAGTACGCTATCTGCCACAATTATCAAAATACTCATGTCAACGCCAGCCATTACCGTCTGATGTTATAACTGTTGATCAAACTGAAGAAAATTCATCCGATGCAAATTCGTCATTGCATACTACATACACCTTAAAAGGTTCGGGAGATATTTTAAAAGATTTTATAATTTTCAAACACAGAAAATAAACCTTAATGTTGGCTTTTCTATCATACACCTTAATGTTATATTTTCACACTCATCTCACACGGGGTTTTAAGCATTTTGTAAGCATTTTTATTTATATAGAATTAAATTAAATTTTTATAAAGATTTTTTTTTTTACCTTGATGTAATGACTTAAGCATTTGTAAATTGCCCGACACGTTTCTGGGATGATTTTAAATAAAAGCGGTTGAGATATTAAGGAGCTGAATCTTAAATCTTGATAAGAGTTTCCTGTGGCTAGAAATCTTAATGTGACAACCAATCTCTGTTTAGCACTTACACTTTGTCTTAGAATCGTGTTTTGCTTTTCTATATACGGAGCTACTAATCTTAATAACTCTTCAAATTCTACCGCTCCAACTCTGAGGTAATTTCTTAAATCAAATGGTTCAAGAATACTGAGTACCTGCATATTTGAAATTTTTTCTCGCATTTGTAAATACTGTTTCACCCAAGTTTTTCTTCTCTTAGATTTTTTTAATTTTTATTGTAGCGACTGCTACAGCCATAACAAAGGCAACTTTATTGCGCTTCGTTATCATGGGTGTACAACTTACTCTCTTGACATTCTCGTTCATACTGAGCTAGGGCCCGGTAGTCAGTGCAGTATAATAGCGACGCCAAAACTAGCGACAACGCGCACCCTTACCACAGGGCCCTGTGGAAAGTGCAGTGTAATAGGCCTATTAGAACTTAGTTATAATATTCTATCTGTTATAGGCCCGATTTTTCAATCGTCTATATCTAGATAGTAGATATTCGATGGATAGCGCAAATTCGTATTTATCAATAGACAGATATGAGTTAACTGTCGAATAAAGTCTGTAACGGACGAATATATTTATCTGCTTCTTTGAGAGCCGGACAAAGGTCTATGTGCCTGTTTGTTATGACGTTTTCTAGTTTTTAGGATATATGGTATAGCTAGTATTGTACATAGGTACAATACTAGCTATACCATATATCTTAATATGTGCCTAGTTTTTGTAATATTCTTTCATTCAGAACTATCGATTTTCATTCCGTGTCCACCGTGTACACCTTGTACTTGTATGTAATATACGATAATTAGTGGTAGATACCTATTGATAACAATGGATATTTTACACACTTGTTCCACGCTGCATCTTTGTCTGGGTTGGTCACGACGTCTGTTTTTTTATTTTCTAACTAGCTGATTTTTAGTTCTACGGGAACTACGGGAACGGGACTATATATAGTATAGATATTTGTAATTACGTCTATTGGGCCTATGTCGGAATTGTGAAGCGTGTCGGATAGTCCGTGTCTCTCCACCCCGTGCCGTACTTCATCCCTGGGAATACCCACTTTGTCCATGGCAACGCGTACATGCCGATTTTGCGGAATGTGCAGGAAAAAAATATTTAGATGCACATTCAAAGTGGGTTGAAGTGATCCAGATGTACGATGCGGAGACACGTACGGATGCGGAGTCGACGATTTCGGTCTTTCGGACGTCGTTTGCGAGATTCGGTCAGCCCGCTCAGCTGGTGACTGACAACGGTCCGCCGTACAGCTCGTTAGATTTTAAGAATTTCTGTACTAATAACTGCATCAAGAGTGTAACGACGGCCCCGTATCGACCTCAGGGCAACGGTGCAGCTGAAAATATGGTGAAGACCATTAAAAAAGTAATCAAACGCGCTTTATTTGTAAAAGAGGATGTATCAACAGCTCCAAATCAATTTTTATTTCAATATAGAAACTGTGATCACGCCACAACGGGCGTATCCCCCGCGATGTTGATGCTAGGCCGGCGATTGCGTGGACGACTTGACGCATTGCGTTCGAACGTATCAGAGGTAGTACGCTCTGCACAAGATCGCCAGATTCAAAATAAAAGGGGTACACAGAGAGAAGTGGATATAGGAGATACCGTCATGACACGGGATTACTCCTCAAAGGGAAATAAATGGAAAGAAGGAGTAGTAGTAAGCCAGACAGGACCGGTATCTTATAAGGTAAATGTGGGAAAAGGGGTAGAATGGCGTAGACATCAGGATCAGGTAGTTAAAGTAAATCCAAAAAATCGTTATTCTCTCGCGCGAACTAGCACTCTTCTTCCGGAAGGGGAGCAGATGGAAAAGAGTGGTGTCAAAGAGGAAGGGGTCGATAGCGATGCCGACGTTACATTCGAAGATGCCGTCGGGCCGTCCGGGAGCGGGAGTTCGGCCCAGCCTTCTGAAGACAGGCACTCACCTACCCCGCCGCCCCCGGACGCGTCTGCTCGAGCTCTGCGAGCTTATAATCGTAAGAAAATTTTTTAGTTAATAATATTTCATTTTAAGTTTTTTATAATTAAGTATAATTTTTGTAATTAAGTATTTGTTACATATAAAAAGGGGGGAAAGTGTAAGTTATGTTAGCAATGTTACACAAAATGTGGGTACACGGCGAATTTACGTCAATACAGTCAGTTAGCATCCAAGCCGTGTTTCATATCGTTCCAATATTGACCGGTATTTCGTTACAAGTTAGGTTAATAAGTTTACTTCCGACTTTTGAAAGTTTGACGCACTATCACGTTTCTTTACTTGCTCAATATTTTTGGGAACCTGTCTAAAATAAAATAAACACAAAACCAAACACGAAATGAAAATTGCGCAAATTCGAGGTTATGAATTCTTGCGATATACGTCACTCGATAAACAAATTTCCTTTCCCAGTCGTATGCATTGAATGATATATGTGTCTATCTCACTTACACATATCTAGTGTGAAGTTGTTTCGAAAAGACCATAGATAGCTATCCCTTGGTTAAATAGTGATTGAAAAATTGAAAAATTATAATCCTTTGATAAACTGTCAGATAATTTTATTGTCAAGATAGTTATCCAGCCGTTTATCTGATAATTGAAACATCGGCCCTTAAATGCGCAATTCTGTAATAACAGCTGTAAACTACGGCCGTTCAGAGAATGCGTTCCTGACACGTCGCGATTGAACTGACGACGTAACTTTGTAATGGCGTTGCAGTTACGATAAAAATATTATTGCTGGTTGTTTACCGTTTTAACAATTGATGAGCATTAAAACAACATTATTATATCAATAATCAATTAATGTTATAATTTTGTGCCAAACTGAGTGTCAAATAACTTGGTAAACAATATTTTTCTAAACCTAAACTGCGCTATTACAAGGTTATGTCAGCGCTTTATATTTGTAGTGCTGTGCTAACAATAACAGGCAATAATAGTATCGTAATCTGTTCTACAGTTATACTTTATAAAATAATACGTTTTGTTTTTCTTTATAAGAATTTGAAAATAATGGACTATAAGATAACTTTTATTAAATATAAAAATAAAACTACGACCAAACCGAACGCGCGAAAGAAAGTAGCATTTTTATATTTAGGTTGAAAATGGTAACCCCAAATGGCGTTACTAGCATTTTTATACTTAGATTAAAAACGGTAACCCCAAATGGCGTTATGGACCGCCATTTTGTGACGCTAAAACAGTCGTCTGTTGTCGTTTCGTGCGCATAGACCACGTTCTTCAAGTGTTTTCGATCTCTTTTTATTTGATTACCCGGCTTTCGTTTAATGGACTGTTTCTGCTTTTCAAACTGACATCGGCGCTAAATCGGACTTCGATTGTGTTTTGTAATGCGTTCTTTTTACTTTTGGTGCATAATAATGCCTAAACGTGGACAAACATTGAAAAGTGGAGCCCGTGAGTTAATCATCAAGCTGCAAGATTACTTTGAGCGGGAGCGGCAAAATGGTGGACCCCTGGTACCTGTCGAACAAGTACAAGAACGCGTCTCTCAGGCGCTTGGAGTTAGCAAACGAACGATAACAAATATTAATAAAGAAAAGTTCGGCTCTACTGGCATGGAAGATAATATTTTACGTACTCCGAAGAAGAAACGTAGAACTAAACCCGTGACAGATATTGACACCTTTGACGCCGATGCAATCAGAAATCATATATATATGGTTACTATTCCAGAAATGAATATCTCAACAGGAAGAAGCTTTTGGCATCGTTAAGAGAAGCTGGACTGTTTAGCGGGGGTAAAACTGCTTTAACCAAAATCTTAAAAGATATTGGTTTTTCGTATAAAAAACAGACAAAAGAAAAATTTTTTTAGAACGATACGACATAATTTTAAAACGGATAAGTTTTTTGAGAGAAGCAAAAAAAATTGATAACTGGGATAATGTCGTGTTCATTGACGAGACATGGCTAAACGCCAATCACACGGTTTCGAGGAAAACTTTTCCTGCTTCGCACTACGGCCCTTTCTACCTGCTGGCATCGTTACCAGTTCGACTTTAGGTCCGCCTATTTACTATTTTCCGCTCAATCTCTTCTAAAATGCTAAATTACTTGTTTTTAACCCCGACAGACAGTATAATATTGTAATAATGTAAGCCAACGTAATACTGACACCAGATGATTGTAATCCTAGGGGAATATACTGATTTTATTAATTCATAAAGTGCAAGGAAATAAATCTAAGATATAATACAGGGTTAGTATTTTGGTCACTGCGATCAATCTCCCGATGATCCCTGTAAATTTCACATTTATAAAATTATACTGCTCATCTCGGCTCCCCCTATGAAGAAGAATAAAATACAACATATGTTATACCAGAACATGCACAGTGTGTCTTAAACCTTTTCTTTGTTTCTTTTAATTAGAGAAAATTATATATATATATATATATATATATATATATATATATATATATATAATTTTTTTTCTTTTTTTTTTACAAGTCACGATTCCTACGTTGTGTTTTAAAATTTTATGTTTTTTTTTTTAATTTAGATCTAGTCATACCGTCATTCCGAATATGTACATAGACCCCTGGTCGCTCGGCAACGAAATTCTGTGACCTACGCGGTCACAGATTTGTGACACAGGACATAATCCCTAATCCTACATACCAAACTTCGTGACCTAACTCAATCACAGACGTGACAAAGGACCTAAATAGGACCTATCCTCCTGTTGAATCAATCCTGATAAATTATTATCCTGGTCACGGCACCAAAATTCTGTGATGGTACCGGCGTGATCGTCTTAGCTAGTTAGCTATCGTGACTAGTATATATGAGGAACCCTAATAAACCTTAGAATTTGAAAATAGCACTGCAGAGTTAGTGGCACTTTTGGTATCCGGTTGTTGTATTTGTCGGTCATGAATTACCAGTAAAACTGGTTCTTAGCACAGTACGCTGGGTGAACACGTAAGGCAGACCTAATCAATCCACCTGACTTATAGTATCAATCTAGATACCCTAACGCGGAGTTTACTTTGGAAATATTTTAGAAACGGCATAGTAACATGTATATAGGGGGGTGGTCGTCACCCGCGTCCGTAGGAGTTACCACCTAATACAATTAGGCCTGCCCTGCACGTGCCCCCTGGTTGGTGCTAAACGGGAGACAACGCCGAACAACAGGCGGCGGTAAATTATCCTGTACCTGGGTTCCCACAAGCCCTGAGGGACTAAATCCCCTCAAAACAGTCGTGGCAGTAGTACCTTGGGAAAGTACTACGAGAGCTCTTCCCAAACCGCACACTGCACAGTCACTTCTTACACTTACACCATACACACCCATTCATACAGACAGGCACAATACACACAGCAGACAGTAACACCTCAACACCGAATAATGGGCGGTGGACACTAACCCATCATCGCAAGCCCGCTTGCGCTGGCTAGCAGAAGCCGGGAGGAATTAAATACCCTCCAAAAAGACTGCAGGTAACACCTTGGGGAAGTGTTACCACCAGTTTCCCTACCCAATCCAAGGCGTTATTCGTACCGTGCCGATGGATGCATGGCTGGGGGGGGGCCCAGTCGCAAACGGTGTCTCCTCGATACCAGGGCGCCTCGAGGTAGTATTTTGCCCTTCGGGCGGCAAGCGGGGCTCTGCCGTCCGTGACAGTCTATTCCCTAGCTTATCGTGGGACTTGTATGGATAAAACAATAAACCAGCAACTCTCTTCCACCTCGCGTGGACCATCTCCAGGAGTGCAGAGACCGGAAGTGGACTCTGCAGTACCTGGAACTACCCCCAGGATGCAGAGGCCTGTGCAGGACTCTGAGGTTCCTGGAACTTCTTCTTCCAGGATGCAGAGGCCTGCACAGGACTCTGAAGTTCCTGGACCTAGCTCACTCGCAATGGACTGTGAACTTGTGGATGGACGAGGCAATCTTACCTCTGACACGCCCTTGGGATCTTCCTCTGCGAGTGGGAATAAACCACCCAAGGCTAAACAGCTTTGTGGTGCGGCGCGTAAGCGCATGTGGCGCATGGTAAATGCCGGCATGGACGTGAAGGAGGCCAGGGCACTATGTAGTCAACAGAGGTCGCAGACCTCCCCGGAGGGACCCATACCTCAAAGCGAAACGCGCAAGCGTGACCGCTCTGAGGAAGTGTCTCCCAGGGAAAAACCGGCCAAAGCACCCAAGACGTCAACGACGCCTGGAGGACACACCAATCCGCCTCCTAGCTTCAGGGACGTTGTGGGTGCCGCTCGAGTGGGTATCCGGAATTCGGAACCCATGACGCCGGAACAGATGGATATACTCCATCATGCTCTCCTAGATATAATGAGCAGCAAACGGAGTTGTACTGACAACAAAGGGAGCGGTCCATTATATCTAGGATTGACAAAGAAGGCCGGGTGGATCCTGATCACCTGCAAAAATCAGGCAGGACAGGACTGGCTGAGAAGGGAGGTCCCAAGGCTGAAACCGTGGCCTGAGGCAAAACTCTCCATAATGTTGGAGAGTGAACTGCCAAAGCCATGGACAGCGGTGACCTTCATCCCGCCAGTGGAGGCGTCTTCAATTCCTCGGGTCCTGAATATGATCTGGTATCAGAACGCCGGTCTTAACCCAGAGTACTGGAAGGTACTTCACGTGAAGGAGGAAGGGAATGGCAGTTATGTCACATTCTCCCTGGACGAGCCTTCCGTGGAGACCCTCCGGGCGAATAATTTCCAAGTGGGCATTGGCTTCCGCAATTTGCACTTTAAGCTGAAGGGGGAACCAAACCCTCCGACGGCTGGTGGTGCAGAGGCGAGTGCCAGCACCGGTACCGTGCCTAACGTCCCAGGCCCGAGCGGACTTGGTGGTGGGGATGCCCGTCCATCGACGAGCACCTCTGCCCCTCGACCTACCGGACCAGGGCGAACGCCGGCTGGTACGGGAAGCAGGCAGGCTGGCGGGTTTCCCAACAGCCGTGCCGGCATACCCGGACCCAGCGGGCGTGGGCGGGGTGCGTCTGGTCAGGCGCAAGCCACGCGGGGTCAAGGCCCTCGAGGGAAAAGGAGAAAGGGCAGGCGAGCGAAGGAAACCCACTCCGCCCCAGGTAACTCAGCGCCTGGGCCGGGGATGGGTAAGCCTTCGCCCCAGTCCTTCGCCAAAAGGGCGAAATAATGGCTACCCAAGGTACTTCGGTGAGGTTCCTCCAAGCGAACCTCCACCACGCAGCAGCTGCTGCCGCGGTGGTGGAGTGCTGTCTTGTTGAAGGAAAAAGTAACCTCGCCTTAATACAAGAACCTTGGGTGACCAACTCGGTTATTCGGGGGCTGAACGCCGGGGGTAAGTTACTGTATCATACCGGTAGTTTCAGACCCAGAGCCTGCATTGTCTTTGACAAGCATATAAATTTTTTGCCTGTTCCAGAACTCTGTACTGATGATCTGGCGACGGCATTTATTAACCTCAAAGGGTGGGAGGGGTCGAGGATACTCGTATGCTCAGCCTACCTGCCTGGTGAGGTTAAAAATCCCGTTGTGGACCTCTATCCAGTGGTGGACTTCGCCCGGAAACACAACGCGGAACTGCTGGTGGGTTGCGATGCAAACGCCCACCATGAAGAATGGGGCAGCAGCGACACGAATGAACGGGGTGAGTACCTTTATGACTTCCTCCTAGCTAACTGCCTCCAATTACTGAACAAAGGCTGCACTCCAACCTTCGTAACGAGTGCAAGACAAGAAGTTCTGGACATCACTTTCGCCACTACCAAACTGGCAAGATTTATCGAGAATTGGAGGGTAAGTGACGAAAGCTCATTGTCGGATCACAGGCACATCTGCTTTAATCTAACAACTACTTCCATCAGTGAAACAGTCACTTTTAGGGATCCTAAGTGCACCTCTTGGGGGGATTTTCAATGTAACCTGGAGAGATACTTGGAACAAATCCCTAAAAGTATAAGAACGCCCGAAAGCCTGGACTTAGCGGTGGAGGCTCTATCAGGTGGCATTGTGCAAGCCTTTGAAGAGAGTTGTGCCCCCAAAACCAGGACTTCGAAGCATAAAGTACCGTGGTGGAGCTCTAAGCTTAAACGCTTGAGAGATAAAACGCGGAAACTATTCAATAGGGCCAAAAAGACCCAGGAATGGGAGGTGTATAGAAGGGCCCTTACTGAATATAGTAAAGAAATTAGGAAGGCGAAAAGGGCATCGTGGAGGAGGTTCTGCGAGGAAATAAATAATCTTCCTCAAAGCGCGAGACTCCACAGGGTGCTCGCTAAAGCCAAACCTAATCAACTCGGGCTTCTCAAAAAGCCAGATGGTTCCTTTACTACTAATGAGAGGGAGACGCTGGAGCTATTAGCGCTAACACACTTTCCCGGCGGGGTAGTCTGCAATGCAAACGAATCCCCGGTGTGCACACCTCATAAGCCTCATCCAGAGGATTGGAGGAGAGCCGCCATAATCTTCAGACCCGGGGCTGTAAACTGGGCAATAAGCTCCTTCAAACCGAATAAAGCGTGCGGAGCTGACGGTGTTGGTCCTCTCCTGTTACAGAGAGGAGCAGCGCTGTTAACTCCGCATCTGGTAAAAATCTTCAGGACGAGCTATGCCTGGGGATACATACCAGAACTTTGGACAAAAGTAAAAGTCATTTTCATACCTAAAGCAGGGAAGAAGGACTATGCATTGCCAAAAGCCTTCAGACCCATCAGCCTTTCCTCGTTCTTGCTAAAGACGATGGAAAAAGTGCTGGACAGGTATATCAGGGATGTGCTTCTCATTCAGAGACCCATCCATAGTACCCAGCATGCCTACTGCAGAGGTCGCTCTACAGAAACTGCCCTGCTAAACCTTGTCGATAAGGTTGAAAAGGCACTGGAAGATAAGGAAATTGCCCTCTCGGCATTCCTTGATATTGAGGGCGCTTTTGATAATACTCCCATCCGTACAATAGTGGAAGGCCTAGCCAGGAAAATGGCAGACCATACCACTGTAAGATGGGTAGAAGCGATGCTCTCGAACCGCATAGCCATAATTGAGCTAAACAATTCCTCGTCAGAAGTGCTCACGACTAGGGGGTGTCCTCAGGGGGGAGTTCTTTCGCCTCTCTTGTGGACCCTCGCAGTCGATGAACTTCTTAGCAGGCTGGCTGACCTTCACTTTGATGCCCAGGGCTACGCAGATGACCTGGTAATCACTGTGAGAGGTAGCTGCCAAGGTACCATTTCGTACCTCATGCAGAAAGCACTCTGCACCATTGAAAAATGGTGCAAAGAAAACGAGTTGAATGTTAATGCGGGTAAGACCGTATTGATTCCATTCACCAAAAAGCGCAAACTCGACAAGCTCGTGCCGCCCCGGTTGAATGGTATTGAAATACCCTTCTCATCTGAGGTTAAATATCTAGGGGTAACTCTAGATCAAAAACTAACATGGAACCCTCATGTGAAGGGTATTACCAGTAAGGCTAAACAAGCCCTAGGTATCTGTAGTCGGCTGGCGGGGACTAGATGGGGAATCAAACCCAAAATAGCCCTCTGGCTCTACACCGCCATAGTGAGGCCGACGCTATCGTATGCCTCCGTGGTTTGGAGTAGAAAAGCGACCCAGAAGACCACACAAAGCAAGCTAAGCAGCATACAAAGAACTGCTGGTCTGCTTATCACAGGAGCCATGAGCACCTCTCCGGGAGCTGCCCTGGATGCATTACTGAACCTGCCTCCTCTTCACATTTATTTGGAAAAGGAGGCGAAGGTTAGCATGTACAGGATCGTCAGCCAGAGGGAGGTGAACTGGCTATCACAAGCAATGAGATCTCTCCATGACTCAGTGCTTGAGATACCAATTTTGGGGATGCCAACAGATAGCATGATCCCAAAATATCACTTCCAGAGGAACTACTCTGTGGAAATTCCTGAAAGGGATAAATGGTTGAAAAACCAAATGACTTGGAGACAGGGCAGCCAAAAATGGTATACCGATGGATCCAAGTCAGGCAGTGAAGTGGGCTGTGGAATTTATGGAGAGCGACCCAAGGTGCGATTGCATCGGAACCTTGGGAAATATGCCTCAATATTTCAAGCAGAGGTGTATGCCATAATTGAATGTGTGGAAACCCTACTGGACAGCAACACTGTCAACAAAACTATTTATATCCACTCGGATAGCCAAGCAGCTCTTTCAGCCCTATCCTCAGTGATCTTCAACTCGAGGCTGGTTGAAAACTGTTGGCAACTACTGAACACCTTAGCTAACAAAAATAAGGTGATTCTTCGTTGGGTCCCGGGGCATGCGGGCATTGACGGCAACGAAAGTGCCGACGAACTCGCAAAGCTAGGAGCTAGGGAGCGGCAAACTGGACCTGAGCCTGTGTGCGGCATACCTAGGAGCCTAGCCAACCTCACCCTGTTGACCTACTGCTATTATGAAACACTCATTCGCTGGCGAGATCTTCCAGGAATGAAACACTCCAAAGCGCTAGTGAAATCTTTCAATAAGAAGGCCGCCGCAGAGGCACTAGCGCTTAGTAGGAAAAACTTGTGCATACTAGCGCGGGCACTGACGGGGCATTGTGGGCTGAACAGACACATGTTCAACCTAAAGCTCCGAGAAACAGATGTGTGCAGGCTCTGCTCTGGGGCTGAGGAAACGCCTTTGCACCTTATCTGCTACTGCCCCGCTCTAATGCACAAACGTAACCTCCTCTTAGGGAAACACTCCGTAGACCCTGAGGAGGCTAAGAATATCCCGGCCAAAAAGCTGCTGCTGTTTCTAGCAGTAAGCAGTATTGGCCAGGAACTTTAGATAGTGGCGATCACAATAGATCGGCAACGGTCAAAGTGATACTGGGCCTCGCTACCGAGCCCTGCAAAGCCGCATCAACATGAAGAAGAAGAAGAACATGTATATATCGAGTTTGCAAATCAAGGTTGGATTGAGTGGTTGCTGTTACATGTATTTCCTTTTTTAAAGGCATCTTAACTGACCATTGGTAACCGAGCACTGGGACAGCCCTACGCCTGCATGAGGCCCTTGAACATTGTTATTGGGGCAGCAGCCGACCTCCTTTTATTGCGCTGAGAAGCGATTTTATTCCCACATCCGTAAACGGCTGGTACTATCTTTTATTGGGCATTTTAGCCCGCCCCTGGTCCATGGACTTTATTTATGTATCATTTCATTTAGTAAGTTTTATGAATTGGCCAATTCATGGTCGGAGGTCGGTCTGCAAGAGGAGTGTGTGTATTTGTGTGCTGAACCATTGCCGCCAGTTTGTCACCACGCAGCCATGTAGCCGGATATTTTGACCATATTGTCAATCACTGTCAAAACCGTTATTAAGATTGATATAATTCCCATTCAACCAAAAGTGCTCACGAATACGTCTCAGTCCTCGACCTCCATCGCTGTAAGCCCCGTCCCGTTCAGATGCTATACTTATGCTAGTGGAAAAAAAGAAAACTGTTGCTCACTACTGCTCGTTGATATCTTATGTATATAGTTCAGACCTATTTAACCTTTATGCAAAATTTCGTATAAACCGAAATCTCTTGGACTGTATTAGATTTGTCCGGCTTCCTTCGGAACCCTTTCATGTTTGAGTCACTGCCCGCTCTATTGTATAAAAAGTAGTGAACAGGATCCTGTTTACAACAGGATCTGATTCTAGGTTTTAACTAAGACTTTTGTCCTGTAAACCTAAATTAAATGTGATAAACTATAGAACCTACCTAGCTTGTTTCTTCATGGTTAAGAATCGTGACTGTAGCTTAGATAAGAGGGATAAAATTCATTATTGGAGTGTTGTTCGTGATCTCTAACACGAAACATTAATATAAAATATTATTAGATAAACCATAATTCAAGGTTCAGACCGAATTTACCCTCCAATGATAAATCTGTAAGGTAAACTTAACTGTATAATGAAAAGAGTGATTATGAATATAATTTACTTTTATTTACGAAACCTTATTAATTTGGTTACTCAACATTGAGTTATAATAAAGAAAAAAAGACACTGGTTTAATTTATTTACACCGAATTCGAGTGTTGGAACAATCGCTTACTTCGGTGGAATTTCTCGTTCCTAGGTCATGCTAATGGGTAAGGGAAAAGAGAAATCCAAGATAAAAACCCTTACGACCGAATTAAACCTAAATACACCTTATAATTAGTTATGTATGTACACACATACACACGGTTATATCTTATCGTTTCAATAAAAGGTTTAAAACACACACACTAGAATTAGACATAAAATACATCCACAGTGTGTTGACAAGGCTCACGGCTAAATAAGTTTAATTAGATAATTCAATTTATCGTTCCCAATTCTATATTTGGCTCTGGGATATTTCGGTTACAACAGCATGTGATTATTTCATATAACCTGTCCCCTATCCAGGTCTTTCTATACAACATTATAAGTAGAAATACAATACCCATAATTTGCATTACTAAAGTAATAATATCAATGGATGACCACGTACTTCTATTGTATTTCCTCGTCATTCCATATAGAATATCCAGACTAGTGTCTGAATCCATTGGACCCCGTTTCTAGTAGCTAATCGCTTTATAGAGTACTTTAAATTACTAGATTTGCCTGTGAACCTCGTTTAACACCTTAAGGAAAACTAAATTGGGTACTTTACCAAATATAACGGCAACTCGACGCCTTTCACCAAAACACTCTGCCCTAGCCTTATTTCTTTGACTCTACTCGACTCATACTTTAGGTTATACTACACTAGTATATTAATTACAAGTAACTTGACACAACTTGACTTTACAGATAAACTTCTACTCTAGGAACTTTCTATTTTTCGTGTTGCAATCGCGAAGTGAAGGGCTAGTGTATCACTCGACGGTAGAACTCCGAATTGATCCCCGTTCCGTTGTCCTCGTGCTCATCTCCTTCCTACCCTAGTCAGCGTGACCCCACCGTTTTCGCTGAAACAAAAACCTCCGAAAGTAATCTGTTCACCTCATTGGTCACATTATTTTATGCCTTTTGCCTTTGCCATTGGTCGCGAAGTCATCCTCGAACATGCCCCCTTTCGACTCCTAAGTCCCACCTTTCCTTTTTTATCTCAAAATTTTAAAACTATGGATATAAATTTTCTTATCAACCCAAAAGGTTTCTACATCTGGTATCAATTTCTGTCAGCTCGGCGTCTACTTATACAATACAGAAAGCCGATTTATGGTCTTTCTCGAGAACAGAAATAAAAAAGTTTGAAAAAATAAGTACTTTCACTTATTCCATACAAAACGGCAATTTCATAGGTAAAGACCTATTATCTCATCAAGGGACAATCCTGCAGATATATGCCCGCGAGGGCAATTCCCAAGTGAGATCCTCCACAATCCATTATGGTGGGCGGGGCCTCGATGGCTTCTTGACTGTCACAATACTTGGCCTCTGAATCGAGGAGCGATATCTCTAGAAGAAGAAGAAATTGTAAAAGCCGAAGCACGCAACTCTGTTGCTTTAGTTACCGCACGGACGTAAGTCAACGAAACGTGTCAAGCTTCCATAAAAGACGACCTACTTAATCGTCATTCATCGCTACAAAAAAGCATTAATTTCCTTACTTAACCGCTTTATCGGCAATTCTCGTAATCCAGTTCATGCCATTCGTAACGGTTTTCTAAATAATGTTGAGAGACAATGCATTGATGCAAATTGTAAAACATGTCCAGAGCCAAGCGTTTATAGCAGAAATCTCTAACATCAAAGCTAATGAACCATTACTTAAACCATTCCGTAAACTCAATCAGTCCTTGGATGGTCAGGGTATTCTAAGGGTGGGTGGCAGAATTTCACGATCTGGTTAAGAATATGAGCAAAAACATCCAGCTTTTTTACCACCTGATCATCGACTTACCGAATTAATCATCGAGCTTACATACCGTCATTATTGCCATCCAGGCATAAACACTACGCATTTCCTATTATTACAGCCATTTTGGATCATTTCCGCTAAACGCGCTGTTCGTCGTAGTCTGTCTAAATGCGTACAATGCTACCGAATGAAACCTCAGGCTTTGTTTATGAGCGATCTACCGTCTTATCGTGTGAACCAGGTGAAAGCATTTTCGATTGTAGGCGTTGATTTCGGTGGACCATTCCGCATTAAACTTGGTCCACACCGTGGCGCCAAAATTGGCAAAGCATATTTATGCTTGTTCGTCTGCTTGGCAACTAAAGCGGTCCATCTGGAGGTAGTGTCAACACTGTCAGCAGACGGATTCATAGCTGCTCTCCGACGTTTCGTTGGACGCCGAGGTCGGTGCAATATCATTCATGCGGATCGAGGAACGAATTTTACTGGCGCTCGTAATCAATTAGTATCCCTTATGCATCAAGCCTCTAGTGCAGAGAGAATTGAATTCAAGTTTAACCCGCCTTCCGCTCGCACTTTGGGGGAGTATGGGAAATACGGGCTGCAAAATCACACTTACGCCGTGTCGTTGGTGATCAGGTCTTGACATTCAAAGAGCTTACAACACTTTTCATTCAAATCGAAGCTGTTCTATATTCAAGACCCCTGTGTCCAGTCAGCTCTGATCCAAACGATTTGTCAGTTTTAACACCTGGACATTTTTTAACGTTAGAGCCTCTAACAGCTGTCCCCGACGAGGATCTCACCAATATCAACAAAACTCGGCTTAGTCGATGGCAGCTGTTAAAGGCATTTCATCAGAACTTATGGTCCAGATGGAAACATGAATATCTAAATTCGCTTACACAAAGCGCCAAATGGATCAAGGACTCCAAACCATTGCAAATTGGGTCGATGGTTATCATCAAAGATGAGAATCGCGCTCCACTACATTGGCCTCTCGGACGGTTCACACATCTTATCCCTGGTGCTGATGGAGTAATTCGGATCGCAGTTCTAAAAACATCAACGAGTAGTCAGACACAACGACTGACTACTCGTTGATGTGACCTTTAGTGAAATTATGTCCTCTACCAATAGAGAACTAATTTAAATAATTGTTTTATCGTGCTGTTCCTTTTCTTATTATTATTAATTTTTCTTTAATTTTTTTTTCGTACATAGTTTTAACGTTAGCTTTAGTATTACCATAATTTTAGACATTCAACGTTTGTTTTTCTTTTTTTGTCATCATTTTAACCAGATAATACCATAGGCATTTTGGTGGGCGGTTTGTTCCGTCACCGTAACGTCGCTTTACACAATTTCAATCCTCGCACCACCGATGAACGATGATTAGCACTCGTGTTTAGTGCAACGGCAACACGCTGCTCAAATCAGCTGTCATGCACGACGCTCTCGTCAAAAATTGGAGCGAACGCAAGTGTCAACACACGTCAACTGTCACCTGTCAACGGCAGTTCGGAGAAAACCGTTGCACGAAAAAGATCGCGCGCGAATACTCATCAAAGAACTCAAATTTACCCAGCGAAAATCCCTGGACCGTGGTGGAAATCAGCGAGTGCAAGTAGCAGTCCAAGGTACGCACGTGCATTGTATTGTTATTGCCTATTTCGAGTGTTTTAATTATCGTCATCGTTGGACCCTAATGGTCCTTCCTAGTGTAGCCCGGGCCACCAAGTTGCGAGTTGGCTAGAAAATGTTTTTCATGTAGTAAAATAAATTCAAACAGTAAATTAAATTATTGGGCAATATAATTGTTATTGTTTGGCCAATGTTTGTGACAATGTGTCAAATATTATAACAAACATTGACTATTCTGGATACAGGGAATGCATGGAGTAGTATTGGTGTTTTAAAAGTATTGTTGTTTGTAGATTCCCTGGCAATCCATTTCGTTATGCATTAATTATTGTTCAAGCCATCTAAAATACACATTATTTTATGTTTAAATTCATTTTGATAAAATTTATATTACTAGAAACACACATACCTACATAATTACATAAATACACATAAAATACATTGGGTACATAAAGAGATTATATACCTACTTTAAATAAATATTTTATAAAAAATGTAGTAACATTTTTCAACATGCTTCACGCTGATAACCCAGTGATATGACGTACTATTGGAAGTTCCAACTACAACAACTACCTAAAGTGTCTCGTGTCGTACGGTGTAACTATACCTAATTTAATAAATCCTTTTGGCGGCGGACCCTGGGGTCCAATAATAACAATGGTAGCTCCGTTATGTACTGATATATTCACTAATAATATAAAAGTTTTATAAATAGTACCAGAATACATTAGTTGTTGTTATTGTTACTTGTTCACAATGACAGAGATTACCAAAAAAAGCGGGCACTTTCGCGCCAACCGTTGTCAATTTTTGTTGACACTTGACAGTGACGACTGCGTTCGGAATATTGATATGAGATCAAAGATAAAAGAATGATTAATACTATGGTTCTGAGCCAACCGCAGTCGCCACATCCTGAAGACATTTACAAGCAGATTAAAAATTGTAGAACAAAAGTAGTGATTAATATATTATATTATATTATTGCCCGCAAACCACGAAAAAGAAATTTTAACAGCCGCGAAAATTAATTACCTAACCAGTTTCATGTTAAATTATAACGACAGCAATCCCGTATAATATTAAAGCTGGATGTATGCAAATGAGCTACCATTATGCTACAAAATAAATGTGGTCGCCGGATATAGCTTGAAATGCTACAGATTGCAAAAACTTGCATTTATGCTGAGTTGACTGTTGAGTTCTACACTATCAAGTACCTACTCTTTACAGCGTTTTGCTAAATACCTATTTCGTATAATGCAACGTAACGCAGCTATGTCGAATGTGCTAAAACTGCACGCACCTGTAGGCAATTTTGCGGTTGGTTTGCAAATTCCAACTACTCTGCTTTCAAGGCCCATCTGTTCAGCCGATTTTGATGAAATTTGGTACAAGGATAAGTTGTATCCCGGGGAAGGACATAGGCTACTGTTTATCCCGGAAAATTCAAGAGTTCCTGCGGGAACGGAATTAACTTACTCCACGTGGGCGAAGTCGCGGGCATCATCTAGTACACCATAAAATAATAATTAATCCTCAACCTAAAGTCCAGACTTTAGAATTTGGCTAAGGTCTAACTTTGTAAAATCCTGCATAAATGTAATAAAGGGTTACGAATGTGCGTTTGGGAGCAATTAGAAATAATTAAACACAATAATAAAGGATTTGAGTTGCTAAATGAACAAATAAACGTATCAAATTCACCTTTACTCAATTTATACAGTAATGGGGGAGGGGGCGGGGCTTCAGTATGAGCCATGCCAAAAAGGTATATAAGCCGGAACTTGCGATACGATAGTCACTTCACAATCGTGCATTGTCGAGTCAACATCTCCTGAGGATGCTCCGGTGTCGGAGTGAAACGTACGTTGAGAGTGATTTGGAGGATTTGTGTGGTGTGGTGTTGTGCCTGTGCGAATTGCTGGGTGGTGGGTGTCGCATGTTGCAGGTGAAAGACACGCACTGTACCACACAGATTTGTCTACTGTAGCGGATTATAGCGAATTAAACTTCTAGTTCATTCAAAATCAGAGATACTCTCTGAAAATAGTACAAGTCTATGCACCCACGTCGGCACACGCTGATGAAGAAGTAGAGACTCTATACGAAGATGTAATCAAGGCACTAAATAATACTACCAAGTCCTACTTCAATGTTGTTATGGGGGACTTCAACGCAAAGGTGGGAGTACAAGAACGCGACGAATCGAAAATTGGGTCACATGGAGTTGGTGTTAGGAACCGTAGGGGTCAAATGCTTGTCAACTTTCTTGAACGGCAAGGGCTGTTCTTAATGAATACATTCTTTAAGAAAAAAGCACACAGAAAGTGGACGTGGCAGAGCCCCGATCATACGACCACGAACGAGATAGACTTCATCATGAGCGATCGAAAGGATATATTCAGAGATGTCTCTGTGATTAGCAGGTTCAATACCGGGAGCGATCACCGCCTCGTGAGAGGCTCTCTGAATATAGACTTCCAACTGCAGAGACGTCGTATGGTGAGGTCTACTCTTCGTCCAAAACTAAACCAACCCAATATAACAACAGGTAAGTTCCAATTAGAACTGAGGAACCGATTCGATTTGCTGGAAACCACCGACGATGTTGATCAGGAATATGACGATTTTGTGAGGACCATTCGTGAGATAGGAGGCAAATACCTTGCAAAAGAAAGCAAGAGTTCTTCGTCCAAGATCTCTAACGAGACCCTGGTTTTGATGGAGCAGAGACGGAATATGTCTTCGGATGTGTCAGATAGGCATTCTCTAAACAAGTTGATCAAAAAACGAATACGCTTTGATATGCGTTCCGCAAATACACGCAATATTCAAGATGCGATCGAACGCAATAAAGGATCAAAAGTATTCGTCAAAAATCTTGGGAGAAGCCATCTGACTAAGCTGAGGACATCAGACGGCCGAACCGTCGCTTCAAAACCAGAGGTGTTAGTTGAGTCGAAAAATTCTATGAGCAGCTTTATTCAGCCTATGCTCTAAGACCCGCGCCCCAACAATCCACGAATGACAAACGTGCGAGACTCGTGCGCCATTACACCGATGACCTCCCGTGTGTCGACGTGGGCGAGATTAGGATAGCCCTCGAACAGTTACTTAATAACAAAGCTCCAGGCGATGACGGTATTACTGCGGAGCTCCTGGGAGCAGGAGGTACT
The DNA here is from genome assembly GCA_964035005.1 of Erebia palarica. Classification (NCBI taxonomy): domain Eukaryota; kingdom Metazoa; phylum Arthropoda; class Insecta; order Lepidoptera; family Nymphalidae; genus Erebia; species Erebia palarica. Next base: position 21,511,002 of record OZ035989.1, read on the forward strand.
CCAGTTTTAAACAAACTCAAACACCTCTTTGATACTGTCATCAACTCGGGCATAACACCAAAAGAATGGAGCAGAAGTGTCACAGTCCTCTTTTTCAAAAAGGGAGTTTTTTCACTTCTGAGCCATATCTACAAGCTGTTCTCGAGGGTTATTACGAATCGTCTCGCCCGAAGACTTGATGAATTTCAGCCTCCAGAGCAGGCCGGGTTTCGTGAAGGCTACAGCACCGTGGACCACATTCACACTCTGAGGCAGATTATACAGAAGACTGAGGAGTATAATCTCCCCCTTTGTCTAGCGTTTGTGGACTACGAAAAAGCCTTCGACTCCATTGAAACCTGGGCTGTTTTAGAATCACTGCAGCGATGCCAAGTCGACTGGCACTATATCCAGGTGTTGAGCTCTCTTTATCGCGCTGCCTCAATGACCGTTCAAGTCCAAGACCAAAAACAAATCCGATCCCAATTCGAAGAGGTGTGAGACAGGGAGATGTTATATCTCCAAAACTGTTCACATGCGCTTTCGAAGATGTGTTTAAGGTATTGGACTGAAAATGTAGAGGCATAAACGTAAACGGCGAATATATCTCACACCTGCGATTTGCAGACGACATCGTTATACTGGCTGACTCGCCGCAGGAACTCGAGGAAATGTTGTCCGGTCTTAGCCATTCTTCCAGATGTGTGGGTCTTAAGATGAACGTGGATAAAACCAAAGTCATGTTTAATGACTACGTCACCTTAAGACCCATTACCGTCGAAAATGTCAGCATCGAAGTTGTTCAGGAGTACAACTACCTCGGTCAGGTTGTACAACTTGGTAGGAACAACTTCGATAAAGAAGCTGACAGAAGAATCCAGCTGGGTTGGGCAGCATTTGCAAAACTTCGTCAGGTCTTCGACTCGTCGATACCTCAAAGCTTAAAGACGAAAGTCTTTAACGAGTGTGTCCTGCCTGTGATGACGTATGGAGCGGAAACGTGGACACTGACAGCAGGCCTTCTCCACAAATTTAAAGTCGCTCAGCGGGCTATGGAGCGGGCTATGTTGGGTGTTTCTCTGAGGGATAGAATCCGTAATGAGGAAATCCGACGGAGAACTAAGGTAACCGACATAGCCCAGAGAATTAGCAAGCTGAAGTGGCAGTGGGCAGGTCATGTTTGTCGCAGAACCGATGGCCGTTGGGGCAGACGCGTTCTGGAGTGGAGACCACGTACCGGTAAACGCAGTGTGGGACGACCTCCAGCCCGCTGGACCGACGACCTTAAAAAGGTGGCGGGGAGTGGATGGATGAGGAAGGCGGAGGACCGTGTGTGATGGCGTGCTCTCCAAAAGGCCTATGTCCAGCAGTGGACGAGTACAGGCTGATGGATGGATGGATGGATATGATAGCGAAGGAAATGCAAAACATAAAGAAAAATAATACAAAAAAAATCTTCAGTGTCACATCAACAGCAGAAAGGTCATGAAGAGAAATCAACAACAAATAGTTTTAGGACTAAAAGCCAGGATAACCTAAGCAAAGTTTCATCGAAAAAAATTACATATAACACATCCCAAAAGGGCAACAATCTCGAAAATAAATTAGACTCCATTCTGAAATATATGTCTTCCTTTGATGAAAGACTCAAAAAACTTGAAGGCAGCACCAAAAAAGCTACATGGAAATCGCAACAATGAATAATATTCTAAGAATTATGGCTTGGAATTCCAACGGACTACTACAGCATAAACATGAACTAGAAGTAGTCCTGAATACAGAAAATATTGATGTGTGCCTAATATCTGAGACACACTTCACTAAAGAGTCATATATGAGACTTAAAGGATATAAACTATACCATGCCTTACATCCTAATAATACAGCTAGGGGTGGTAGTGATATCATTATCAAAGAGAATCTCTACCATTTTCAAGAAAGCAAATGCGAAGAATATGAATTTCAAGCTGGTTTATGTGTACAAACAAAGATGTACCCAATCACAGTAGCAGCCATATATTGTCCCCCGAAGCACTCAATAAAAAAGGATAAATATGTTAGTTTCTTAAAACAATATAGAAATAAGTTCATCGTAGGGGGAGACTTTAACGCTAAGAACACCTATTGGGATCTAGATTAACGACAACTAAAGGGAAAGAACTTCTAGAAGCAATCAAAGAACTGAAATGCAATGTAGCCAGCACTGGAAAGCCTACATATTGGCCGACTGACCCAAATAAAATTCCACACCTCATAGACTTCTTCATCTACAAAAATATATCATCAAAATATATAAGAATCGAAGAACGACATGATATGAGCTCTGATCATTCTCCAATTTTATTGATATTGAGCGAAAAAAAATTGTTTAAAGAATCTTTTCTAACCCTTTCAAGTAAAAATACTAATTGGGATAGCTTTAGACAAGAATTAAATGACAATATAAATTTAAAAGTGCCATTAAAATGTCCAGAACAACTAAACGAAGAGGTCAATCAGTTTGTTATAGACTTACAACAGGCGGCCTGGAAAAATACTCCATCGTATAAATATAGAGAGAGAGGAACAGCATACCCGAAACACATCTTAAACCTAATAACTGAAAAGAGAAGAAAAACAAAAAGGTGGCATCAGACTAGATCTCCATTAGATAAAACAATTTTGAACAATCTTACTAAAAAAATCAAGCGTGAAATCAAAAAGTATGAGAAAATAACTATAGACAATTATCTTCAAAAGTTAACGAATGACCGGAGTACAGACTATTCTCTCTGGAAAGCGACAAAGAATATGGACATTCCGCCAATTAAAAAAGAAAATGGAGAGTGGGCGATAAGCAACGATCAAAAAGCCAAACGATTTGCTGACCACTTAGAAAACATATTTCAAGTAATTGATTTCGAAACATTAGAGAAATGCAAGAAGATTTAGATATCAGGCTTGTGACTCCCAAAGAATTGCTCAGAGAAATTAAATTTAAGTTAGGCCCTAAGAAAGCTCCAGGGTACGATTTGATCACGAGAGAAATTATATTAAACCTTCCAAGAAAAGCCATAATTAAGCTCACTACATTAATAAATGCTGCCTTTAGGCTTAAGTATGTGCCTAATCTGTGGAAAATAGCTGAGGTCATAATGATAGCAAAGCCAGGAAAACCTCCCCACGAAGTGACATCATATAGGCCTATTCGTTTGTTGCCTATTATGTCAAAATTATTTAGAAAAGCTCTTACTCAAGAGGATGAAACCAATATTAGAAAGCAAAAATCTCATACCAGATCATCAGTTTGGATTCAGAGAGAAACAATCGACTATTGATAAAGTACATAGAATCGTCACTACCATAGAAAAAACAATTGAAGAAAAGAAAGTGTGCTCTACAGTGTTCCTAGACATTGAAAAAGCTTTTGATAAAGTCTAGCATGAAGGTCTCATTTATAAAATTAGAAAACTGCTACCCAAAGCATACGCAGATATCCTGGTATCATATATTACTAACAGAGCATTTAGAGTAAGACAAGAAGATGCTTACTCAGAGCTTAAATGTATAAAAGCTGGAGTTCCGCAAGGGAGTGTCTTAGGTCCAGGAACTCGAAAGTAACACCATTGCCACCTTTGCTGATGATACAGCCATTATGGCTGTAGGAGGAACACACCAAGAGGCAGTGAGTAAAGTACAAACAGCGCTAAATAAAGTGTATGACTGGACAAAAAATGGAGAATCAAGCTAAATGAAACAAAGTCAATTCATATTGACTTTACAAATAAAACAAAAAATACCACGCTGTTTTCATCAATGGATAAAAAATTCCCTACGTGGATACAGCAAAATATCTTGGGATGACCCTAGACGTGAAGCTACGCTGGAGAGCTCACGTCAAGAAAAAAAGAAAAGAACTTGACATAAAGTATAAACAGGTGTATTGGCTACTTGGTAGACATTCCTCGCTGTCGATACACAACAAGATACTGTTATACAGACAAGCCCTGATGCCCATTTGGACCTACGGCATACAGCTTTGGGGCTTTACCAAAAAGAGTAACATCCAAATCATACAGCGGTTCCAAAATAAAGTGCTCAGGAGTATAGTAAATGCGCCCTGGTACATCAGAAATGACGATATTCATCGGGACCTCAATATTGAATACGTCGAACAAATTATAACCAAATTTGCCAAAGCCCACGACCATCGGCTTCATCACCACGTTAACGTTGAGGCAATCCAGCTGCTCGACGTAACGAAACTAGTGAGAAGACTAAAAAGGACTAAGCCTTTTGAGTTAGTGCATAGTGATAAGTGACAGTGTAAAGTGTAGTACTAAAAGAACACATCAGTCAGTCGTCAGAACAGTCACTTTTATAATGGCTCTGCTAGGTATCAGCTGGCGGCTCTCGATGCCGTAGATCGTCGAGCTAGGAGATTGATTGGCGAAGATTCACCTATTCTGGCGAAACTTCAAACTTTGGAGCACCGCCGTAAGGTAGCTGGCCTATCGGTATTCTATAGGATATATTTCGGTGAGTGTGCTCAGCAGCTGTTCGATCTTGTACCTCCTTCACCTTTCTACCATCGTACCACAAGACGGCGTGCGAGTTTTCACCCCTATGTCGTCAACGTTCCACCCACACGCACGAAGCGCTTTGCGTCTTCATTCCTTATTCGCATGGCTAGGGTCTGGAACACTCTACCAAAAACTGTGTTTCCCACCAATTACAATCCGGGTATCTTTAAATCAAGAGTGAATAGGCATCTTCTAGGCAAGCGCGTTCCATCTTAGGCCGCATCATCACTTCCCATCAGGTGTGATTGTGGTCAAGCGTAAGCCTATAATGAATTTAAAATAAAAAAAAGATGCTCCGATGTCGGAATGAAACGTACGTTGAGAGTGATTTGGAGTATTTGTGTGGTGTGGTGTTGTGCCTGTGCGAATTGCTGGGTGGTGGGTGTCGCATGCTGCAGGTGAAAGACACACACTGTACCACACAGATTTGTCTACTGTAGCGGATAATAGCGAATTAAACTTCTAGTTCATTCGACATCAAGAAGCGCTCAGACACGTCGAAAAAGTGTGCACATGGAGACCTCATAGCAAGAGGTACAAGATACGTCACAGATCATAGTATTTTCAGTATCCATAAAATAAAATATGTAAGCAGCAGCCGATGAAACATTTACCAAATAGAATTTCGCGTCGACTGTATCGAATTTATAAAGTACGTGACGAAGTAGCACTAGGTATCTCATTGTCAAGCCCAGCGACCCCGCTCGATTTAACTTATAAACTCGACTTGACTATATTGCCGACGAATAACAATTGCCCCGCCTAAATATATTATTAGGTCTTTACCTATGAAATTGCCTTTCTTCAGTACAGCAGCCCGATTCTGTACCTCAGTGGCTATCGAAAAATGAAAGCCACTGGCATATATATTTGTCCATTGAAGGTTTACTATGAAAAAATGAAAGAACATTTCATAGTAAATCTTCAATGGATAAAAAATATAAGTCAGTGGCTTTCATTTTTTGATAACCACTGAGTTACAGAATCGGGCTACTGGTCATTTCAAATAAAAAATAGTTTGTAATGGCTCATTCGACACGGTCTACTTCTGGTCAGACTCGACAGTCGTTCTCTCGTGGTTGCGTTCCCCCTCAACTCGATGGGCAACATTTGTTGTCAATCACCACAGCTTTTTACAAAACGGCATGAGCATTACTGCAGATGTGTATCTACTGTGAAGAGCTGGAGAGAATGATGGAGAAGCTTGCTGCTGCAACCAGCTTTGGTCAATCGGTCGTCCCCACTGCTCCTTCTCGACAGCGCGCGACCCCATACTGCGCAACAGACAGTCTCCAAGCTGCAAGAGCTGGGGTTGGAAGCTCTCCCTCATCCGCCATACTCACCAGACCTTGCACCTACCGACTATTTCTTTTTCCAAAATTTAGACAACTTTTTAGTGGGTAAAAAATTCAATTCCCGAGACGCAGTACAAAATGCCTTTGAAGAGTTTGTTGCCTCCCGTCCAGCTGATTTTTACAAGAAGGGCATCAATAAACTGCCAATGCGTTGGCAAAGATGCGTCGATTGCATGGGTGATTACTTCGAATAACATAAATAAAAAAGCTTGATAAAATAAGTACTTTCACTTATTCCATACAAAACGGCAATTTCATAGGTAACCTATTATTTGTGTTTTGTATGTCTTGAATACTGGATGTTCAAATAAATTGCCCATAGGTTTTCACAGACTTGCGCCGCATGCGGAGTGAATGTAAGAATGTACTTACTTTATTTTTTCAAATTGTACTATGTTCATCCGTACTAATAAGTATAATAAATGCGAAAGTGTGTTTGTTTGTAGGTTTGTCCTTAAACATACCGCAACAGGGCAAGGCATCGATGTGTTTTCTGTTTGGATAGGTAGAGTTGAGGACCTGGAGAGTGACATAGGCTACTTTTCAGTACAAATCTGATAGTACTCAGAGTTTTTATAACTCAAATCATCGCGAACATCATCTAGTAGGTACAAAGTAAGCTTTAGCTTAAGTTTTATTTCAGATAAATGCTAAATAAATTAGAGAAATGGGTTTAATATACTTAACTGCCTTACCTCTAACAGGTCAGCTCGCTACTATCTTAAACTGCATCATCACTTACCGTCAGGTATGATCGCAGTCAAGGGCTAACTTGTAGATGATTAAAAAGAAGTAAGATTCTGGTAGATCGATTTATTTTTTAATAAAGAATAGCATACTTCATTACTTACCTAGATACAGGGAGTTATTTTACATCGGATAAAATTAGTAAATATAAAGCCAGTTTGACGTATTTTGGACCTATATCTGAGCGCATTGCAAAGACGCTCAAATCACATGATGTGCATGTCGCGTTCCGGACAAATAATACACTTCGGAGGATTTGCAATGGAAAAGATAAATTAAAGAATCATCAAAAATCGGGTGTTTATAAGCTTGAGTGTCCTGAATGTGGTGCCACATATGTTGGTCAAACTGGACGCAATTTTGAGACGCGCTATAAGGAACATATGTCTGCTTATAGGAACGATCAACCACAAAGGTCCCACTTCGCTAAACATCTTTTGGACAGTGGACATGAGGTGGGCAATAACCATTCATATAAAATCCTGCATAAATGTAATAAAGGGTTTCGAATGTGCGTTTGGGAGCAATTAGAAATAATTAAACACAATAATAAAGGATTTGAGTTGCTAAATGAACAAATAAACGTATCGAATTCACCTTTACTCAATTTATACAGTAATAGGGGAGGGGGCGGGGCTTCAGTATGAGCCATGCCAAAAAGGTATATAAGCCGGAACTTGCGATACGATAGTCACTTCACAATCGTGCATTGTCGAGTCAACATCTCCTGAAGATGCTCCGGTGTCGGAGTGAAACGTACGTTGAGAGTGATTTGGAGGATTTGTGTGGTGTGGTGTTGTGCCTGTGCGAATTGCTGGGTGGTGGGTGTCGCATGCTGCAGGTGAAAGACAGTCACTGTACCACACAGATTTGTCTACTGTAGCGGATTATAGCGAATTAAAATTCTAGTTCATTCACTATTATAATTAAATAAATAAATATGTATAATTATATAATACAAACTAATAATAAACAAAAAATATTAAATAAAACTTAAAACCAAATGTACCTGTGCTATTAAAAATCCACCAGCAAAATGAAAGTGAAAAAGCAGAATATAAAAAAAAGTAAATCACAATAATTGTCAAAGACCTAAATAAAACAAACAAAACAGCACCTTTAATTTCAAAGCTACATTAGATTCAGATTCAGATTCAGATTCAGATTCAGATACTTTATTTGCATAATATAAAAAATAAATAGTGACACAACAATAGTTCGTCAGGCCTTTTTTAAACAAAATTAAAAACTAAAATAAACAATACTATGTTTTACGTTGCTTGCAAGCAAACCTGCCCAAGGTAAGGCACTCGCAGATATACATCATGCGGTAACATAAGCACTGACCATCCAGTTCCTACCCGAGTGGGCTACTAGCATCGTGTAAAAAAGGCTTAACAATATATTAGGTCTATGGCACAAATAAACGACAACTGACAGTGAATATTGTCAGTGCCATTTGTCAACTGTCAGCACTGAACTGTCATATTGTACAAATCATGCCATAAAAACTTATATTAAAAAACTACCTTCAGTTGTGATAAAGATTACAGTCGTAAACAAAAGGTTATCTACTTAATGTTTATAAAACCGAAGTTTATACCTAACATATACCTAAATTACTTACACTGCACTAAACTAACGACGAACTATTAAATTGCAACCAATCCATTATAATATTATTATTATAGCTATGATACGACAACCAACACTTATTTCTTAACAGGCTTTCTAGGCCTAACGGTTTTATTGACCCTCGGAGTTACGGAGGCCGCGACCGGTGCCGAAGTCCCGGGCGCAACGCCAGCAGGATCAGGGATCGCATTTACTTCAGCCACAGAGACCACTCTGTGGCGCACGCCGTCTTACACGCACGTATTTATCTTTGTTTTATAAACATACCCATGCATAGAGTTAATATAAAGCGTTTAATTAATGACTAAGTATATTAATGTATGTATTAAATTAAATAATTTATATATAAAAGTACAGTAAATGTACATGAATCAGTCAGGTCATAGAAACCATCCATCGCCAAAGATGGATGGTGCTTAAAGGACAATCAAGAAAGCTTCTCCGAAAGAAAAGCCGAAAGAAGGCAGCTCCGTGACTATTTTGAAAAGGAAAGTCTTACTTGTATTTACTAGTTATGTCCACGAGTTACGAAATATCGGTAAAAAGGGCACGTCACTTATGTACATATTGTAAAAAACGATATTATAGCGACTTTGGAGTATTTCATTTTTTATCGATTGTTACCTGTCAATATGTTATGACACTTCATAGGTGTGCTTATGTCAAACGTAAAATAAATCATTGGATAAATATAGGTACTCGTTACTCTAAGCCGCGGATAGACATTAGACAGACGGACGGACGGACATGGCGAAACTATAAGGGTTCCTTAATGACTACGGAACCCATAAAACACGGTGGTGACTGGAAAAAAGAGGCACTGAGAAAATTTACAATAATACAACATAATATTTTGTTGCGCAACTCATTTTATTATATAAAACTTATATATATATATTATATATAATATAACAAATACTCTAAACATTGTTTTCAAATGTACTTATTTAATTTATATTTATGTTACCGTAAGATTGTAAAAACCGTTAGATTATAATCTGACTCGCGAAATTGTAAACAGTCGACAGATTGTGAACCGTTCAATGTTCTGAGTGTCCATTTTTGAAATATTAATTGTATTTACGTTTTCTTGTGTCTTTCTTGTAGGTTAGGTTGGGTTCGACATAAATAATCAGGTAGTTAGGTTCTATCGGGTTAATACCTATACCTAACAGATTACAATCTACCGAAAAATAATGCGTTAATCGTAATCTTTCGACAGTTTGCAATTTCGCGAGTTAGATTATAATCTAACGATTTTGAAAATCTCACGATGACATTTCTAAGTAACCTATGCCAATAAACTAATTATGAAGAGTTTATCATTCGATCTCACTTGTATGCTACTGACGGAATGATTAGCACCTCGGAACAATTAATTTGCTTAGTATGATTAGCACCGCTTCGTTTCAATTAAATAATAATATATTATTTGCTAAATGTACAGTAATAACCAAAAATATAATAAACATTATTCTTATGTTCTTTAAAATAATCTACGATTAGGCGTAGAGTACCTCCCGCTAGGTTTATATTTTACTCAGCCCATCGCATCCCATCTTTCGGAGTTGAGTCGTATTGACGAATTGAAAATTTTATATTTATCTTACAAACGTTTTAAAACTCGGCAGACTTACTACCATCACTTAAAGTAGTATTATTTCAAAATGCAGTTTTATAATATGACCTATGGCGTACATAAAATAGGGGTTATAATTTTTAACAAGAAATTGATCAATATTAAAATAATACTGTTCTAAGCGATGGTAGTAAGCCAACTGAGCTTACTGTTTTTTTTCGAGATTATAACTAACAAAAACATAAACAAAATTATTGACAACAAGAATCTGGATAGCGAGAGCCCATTATCTAAAAAATACCATAGAAATCAGCGACCCAACCTGTACCACCATTATTTTTTGTAGTAGTATATACTATTTTAACATAATTATCATCGCTGGTGTATACAGCTGGAGTTTCCGAGCAAAATGTTGAGATTGTATCACCTTTACTATCAACTAAGCTTATATAATTCTGGTCACAAATTTGCCCTAAATCGAATACAGAAAATTTCAATAACAACCGTGTATTTGAGGGCGTTTCTAGTTCAAATTCGCATGTTGATTTTTTTCGATACACACGAGGATAAAATGGACTGGTCACTCGACCTAATTCGCTGTGTAATTTTCCCCCACAGCCTTGCCCCTTATTTGTTGCGATATAATTCATATCAAAAGTTATCACATCTGAATCTTTCATTCGGTTATGGAACAATAAATAGTTTCCAGTAGAAAATAACTGAAGATATTCTACATAATCGGCTGAAAATTTAGTTAAAAGAGGCGCTTTTGTATTATTGCCATCAAATATTTCCAAGTAAATTTTTTCATCCCAGGTAATAGGATATATTGATATAAAATAAGCAGAAATAGTATAATTTTCTGGTACTGTGATTAATGTATAGCAATCTGTAGAACTATCCGCATACGTACTCACCGAAGATTGAATTCTGCCTTGCAGTTCAGTATAGTTTCTGCCACAAAATCCTACATAAGCAACTTCAATTTCTACACCGCTATGTTGAACTGTGTTACCTGGTGTAGTTTTTAAATTAAACATTACACTTTTAGAAACATAAAAGTCAAGTGATGTTTTTGAGCCACACAATACTATAAGCGTTGGGAAACGTACAACTTCGTCATAATAATAGGCGTGGGTAAAAAAGTCATCGGATTCGTTCAAAATAAATTGCTGCCCCAAGCTTGTATTTTGTACTTGCGAGGTACTAGAGATAATCAGCCTATCCCTATCGCAGCTATTATTATCTGTGCCGTCTTCCAAGTCCAATTTATTCACTCTGACATGTATAGTGGAATAAGGTTCCGTTTCTGAATTAAAAATATAACTACAATGTAGCCCTCGAGGAATAGAACCCGATTCATATCCTGGGGATCTAATTCGCTGTACTGTTTTAGTGACTGTATAAACAGATTGACCACATAATGAAGGTCTAGTAGTTAGCACAGCTGTAAACCCAGAGCTCACAGCTTCCCCGTCAGTCGAAAATCTGATACTCATTACATTACTAGAAGAGAATACTTCCGGTGGAATAGTATGCCCGCAGTATGTGCCAATGATAAGACTATTAGGATTCAAACCATCTTTTAATTCAACTAAATCACAATCACATTTACTAAAACCTATAGCAGTTTGGTTTACGTTGACGCAGGAGGCTATATGGTAAGATAAAAAATCTACTTTTATGACATGGTCAATGGGTGCTTTTATCTTCCAATGACAGTCTAAGAAGTTTTCGTATACGACGTTCCTTCCAATGAGTGGAGATCTTAAATTATAACTTGATGTAGATTTTAAATCCACCTCGCCGCCACAGCCAACTGAAGCCGAATATGAGAAAAGTACTTCTGCTTGAAAACCTTTAAAATTTAGATTGCCATCAGTAACAAATTGCAAGATTGCTTTGTTAGATTTACTTTTAATGAAGGTCGTCGTATTGATATGCCCGCATATTAAAGCCAATCTTTTACTTATTTCAATTACAGATCCTTCATACACTGCTATGTAATCACCATAACAGTCATAAGAACTTTCTAAATCTACGTATGGAAATTTAATTACAATAACCTTATCTATCGGCGCTTCTATGAACCAAGTACAGTTTGTATTGTCAACATAAGTATCTGATGTTCCTGGTTCATGTGAATTTATAAGCCTAGGTTCTTTAACCTGCCCCCCACAGCTGTATAATGAATAAACTAGTTTAAATCCTTTATTTTGAGTATATCGGTCTGTCTTAAAAGCAATTTCAAGCTTTCCGTTAGCTTGTAATGGTGGTGGTATTTCTTTTCCACAGTAAAATCCAGTAAATAAATTATAATCACGTTCTGTTATTATGGTTACGTTATCAAATTCACAATCGGGATAATTTCCTTCAAGTTCAAAGTCTAAAAATTTTACCGAAATCTGATCTGATGATGACGGAGATACTATTTCATAATGACAGTCAAGCAAGGGATAGTAAAAGTTAGTATAACCAGGGCTATACAAATACTGCTCCTCAATTTTTGCTTTTAGAGTTCCTCCACAAACAGGTTCCCATTGTGCTTTGAATCCATCTAAGTTTATATCACCATCTGTGCGGAACGTAATTTTCATCTGATTAGATGTAGAATTATACGTAGGTGGAAGATTACGACCACAAAGCCTCGCTATTTCTTCGTATTTATTATCTTTCCAGTCATAAATTATTATGGCATCCTTCGTGCAATTAATTTTTTCCTCTATCACAAAACGATCAACAAATTTGAGAGATATTCTGTAGCCAAGATCTGCTTGGATTTCCCAGGTACATTCTTGATTGCTTTCGTAATCTTTAGGATAATTAGGTGAAGTAAACATCCGGTCATTTCTCGTCAGAATTCCGCCACACTGGTAACTAACAACCTTTGTTAGAAGCCTAACATTAACTTTGTTTTGAGGTTTCGAATGATACTCTATATATGGGTACATAAATGATGATACAAGAGCATGTTCTGGAATATTACTTTTGCAAAATTTACCAAAACTAGAGGTTTCCCCCAATCCTGATTTTATTTGTATAAATTCGTCTAGACAATCTAAATTAAATGAACCTTCCAACTTGAATTCCAGTCTAAATCCTTCAGGAGCAATCAGGACCCAAGCACAATTGATGGTATCATTAAGGGGCTCCGATAAATTAATAACATTTATAGCTTCATGACCTGTGTGAATAACACCTCCACATGGCTGTAATTTCCAACTCAAATCGAAGGTAAAAGGTTTTCCTTTAAATTGAACAGCTTTTAATTGCATAACAGATGCAGGTATTCTGTAGGTAGCTTCACCACTAGTACAAATATTGCGATCGAATAAAACACCTGGTGTACCTATATCAGACTTTATGTAAAGTTTAGAATCAAGAAAACGGCAGCTATTTTTAGCTAAAGAGGACACATTAACAGTCAGGTATAATGTGTTATATAAATCAACATCAATCAATAAATTACGTGCTAAAGTGTATTGCCACTCACATACGTATGATGTTTGCAAATCAGGTGACATTATATCTCCTTGGATCCCTTGTAAATTTCCACCACAAAGTGCAGGTTCATCAGAACTAAATTTAGCTTTAAACCGATGCATGGACTTTCCTTTTGGTGACAACCATACATAAAATGTTAGCTTATTTTGACTTGATTGGAAAACATTTGGTTGAGATAAATTACTATTGTCAACCCTATCAATCCTTGAATTAAAAGACAAATCATTAAAAGCATTAATATTTTGATTATCTTCAAAATCGATTAATTCTAACCGTATTCGACGGTTTACATTAGGTACTATAATTTTCCACTGACAAAACCGTAATGATGTTTCTCTTGGATAACCTGGAGAAGTCAAGTAACCCTCAGAAACTGTTATAGTTCCTCCACAAGAAGCTCTCGAAGAGTTAAATGACAATTTAAACCCTCTACTTTCAGATACATGCGTCCATTCACTCGGTTCACCGTAATGCAATTTAATGATCGCTCTGTCTGTCAGTGTTTCAATAATTGTCTGTGTGTAATCCTCATAATAATCGTTACATAATACTTTCAATAGGGCTTCAGTTACTGAATTATTTGCTGGTATTCTTTCTTCAACTGTAATTTTTGTTTGACATGCTATTTTATCTTCAGGTAAGTCTACATCCGTAAACTGTAATTTTATTACATGACTTGGCAACGATATTATTTCCCATTGGCAAACGATTCCAGCATGAAGGACAAGCATATGAGGATAGCCAGGAGATGAGAGTTCACCGGATGTAGAGATGATTGTGCCTCCGCACACGTCTATAGACACATTAGCTCTAAATCCGTCTCTAGGTTCAGCAATTTGTGTGGTATATTTTATTAACATTGTATTACCGCTACTTTTAATTGTACTGGGTCGTGGTCGTTCTTTACAAAAAAGCCCTTTAAGAGGTGATAGCCGGGAAAATCCATCTCTTATTTCAACAGATTCAGAAGAGCATTGGTCAGATGGTTCCAAATCAAATCTATCTAAGAAGTCTATTCTAATAATTTCACCCGGAGGGCCTCTAAATATCCAAACACATTCGGTGTAAGGTGTAGGTACTGAGGGATAATTTGGAGAGCTAATAACTTCCCACTTGTGATCGAAATCTAAACTTGACGTAGCTCCGCATTCTATATTTGTTTCTTCGTAACGCAGCTTAAAATTTGGAAATTTACTTTGCTCAGCCAATGTAGTCATTGAATGTAAACTGACATAGCTCACAGATAATACGTTACTAGATGAGACCATTTCACTCATATTTTCGTGTGAGAAGCCACAGTATTTGCCATTACCCAAGTATGGTGATTCAATACTTTCACCATTTCTTAACATTAAATACGAAGTACAATCATTATTATCTGTAACATTAAAGTATTCAAATCTTATCTTGATATTACGCCCTGAACGTACTTTTATCGTCCAGTTGCATCTTAATTTAGAGTATATTGACTGAAGATTATGTATAGTATCTAGTTCTGTCAGTTCCAATACGCCAGACTTTTCTTGAACAAGTCCACCACATGCAGCGTTTACTCGAGCTTTAATACCGTTACGTGATATACTAGAATCAGTTTTAAACGTTATTTTCATATATGTAGCAGAATCAAATGTTACTTTTTCTTTTTCTGACAAGCATATTTTTTCAATTATCGGAGACCACGTCGCAAGATCATTTGAAGAATAAATTGAGATGGAATCTGCAAAACAGTTTGGAGTATTTTCTAACGATATATCATCAAAAACTAATCTTACATGGTGACTCGGCGGAGCTTGAAATATCCAAACACAATTCAAATCAGGGTCATAAGAATCAGGATAATTGGGTGAAGTGAATGTAAAATCGATTCCAATTGAGAGAAGTTTAGTATCATTCGTTCCACATTTGATTTCGCTGTTGGTCTCAACTTCTAAATTTCTGTTAGCCTCTGCCCATGTGATATGAAATATCGATCCTGTATTGGTTTCATCTAAAACAAGTTGTATGAAAGCAACATTGGAGGTGCTTTTTACTAATTTACTTTCCTGTTTCAACAAACCGCAAAGTTCCTCCAACAGTGGAGCATCTTCATCATATCCGTCATAAACTAATAACTTGCTGTTGCACGCATCTTGAGTTTTATGAATTTCTAAATGATCAATATTTATAGAAATGGAATTTGTATCATCTGTCATTATTCGCCAACTGTATACACCACTTCCTGAAAACGGTATAGGGTAAAGAGGTGATGTTATTTCACCACTATGCAATCCTATGATCTCATTGCCGTGAAGAAAACCATAATGAATAACAAATCCTTTACCAGTATTTCTATTATCACTGTGAAATTTAATATACAATTTTGTTCCAGTTGTTATGTTGGTTGGGACTTCTTGACCACAGTAAACAGCTAATAGTTTACCACCACCATTATTTTCCCTTACTTCTAAATAATCTTCATTGCAACCATCGGAATAATATAAATCGAAATCTTCAAATGTAATATACACCCTATTCCCTGGTGATGTGCCTAAAATCCACTCACAGATTGTGTTACTTGGGTACGACATCGGGAAATTAGGTGATGCGATAGTTCCCTCTTCTGATATCAAATTTCCTCCGCAAGCATTCGTTAAAGTTGTGTAGTGAGCTGAAAAATGCCCATCTATAGTATCAGTATAAGAACCAAGCTGAATTGTGAGGGCACTTCCTTGACTTATAATGGTAGGAGGTACTTTTTTACCACAAAACTCGTTGACAAGAGGTGCCATTTCATCGTTTCCATCATATATTCTAAGGTAAGATGACGGACATTCACGGTTTGTTATAATGTCAGTGTTTTTCGGTAGTGACATGTACCGTATAGTTAATTTTACTTTCTTACTCAGATCTGGCGATAATATCGTCCAAGTACAATTCTGGTTGGTATGGCTCAAAAACTTATCATTGGTAATAATTCCGTCAGTCTTTGCCTCAATTATTGCACCGCAAATCATGCTAAAATTTGCTTTAAACCCTTTGGCGGTTCCAAACTCATCAGTTTTAAATTGTACCACTATTGAAGAATTACTTGATATAATCCGAGATATATTTGTGTTAGGGCATATAAGCCAAGTGTAATTATCATTAGAAGTCAACATATGGGAACCATCGTAAATTTTTATCAAATCACCACAACTTTCTTCATCATCATAAGGTGATACATTGGAATATAAATCAAAATCAAGAAAGTTTAACTCAATTCTGTGATTTCTTGGCACCTGAAGTAACCATAAACAATCCAAATTATTTTCATAGTTCTTAGGATAATTAACTGAAGTAATTAGCCCTGATTGAGATTCTATCCCGCCACCACATCCTTTTGTAAGTGACTTAAAAGCAGATTTAAAATAAACATCTCGTAATGATGATTGCTTTATTAATCTAACAAATAAAAAATTGGAACTGGCTTTTACAGTATTCTGTCCTTTATGACAAATTTTTGCTAGCAACGGAAAAGCTTTACTTTGTCCATTATAAATTTCGATAGCATCTAAAGTGCAGTTTTTAGATTCAGACATAAATAATTCAGAAAATGTTAAGGTTACCGCTGTTCCTAATGGAGTTTCAATAATCCACTCACATTCTAATTCACTAGTTGAACTTGAAAGTGTATCCATGTGTAAATTACCTTCACTTTTCACAATTATTCCACCACAACCATAACTAAACCATTCCAACCGAAACCCAGTCTTAGGAAAATAGCTTCCAGAAACAAATTTTACTTGAAAGGAATTACTAGTACTACTTATCGGTTTAGGTAACGAGTTTCCGCATTGCTTCTCAGAAAAGTTAATATCTGAGGCCTCTTTTGTTTGTAAATAATCCGTTTCACAACTACTTTGTGGTGCCTGGTTAGTAATTCTGTGCATCGTGTCATAATATTGTGGGTACGTGGACTGCCGGTCCCAAATAGTTCGCCTTGCCCAGGGACGATAGGATAACCCGTATGGACGGGTGAACAAAAAGAGGTCGAAGTGTGTGAACGTTATATTAACTTTGTTTCCTTTGGGAACAGTAATCGTCCATAAACAATTTGAGCTTACTGGATATTTTTCAGGAAATCCAGGACTTTCAATAACACCGTAGCTTCCACTTACGTTATTATTACAAATAGTGTTATAGCTAAGTAAAAATCCCTTGCTACTGATAAAAATGTCAGATCTAAATTTAATAAAAGCAAAATTACTTGTTGTTTCAATATTGTTTAATGTAGGCGACATAAAACAATGTTTACCAAAACTGGAAGCCTGTTCATTACGCCCGTCAAATATCTCAACATAGTCGTCTCTACAATCTTTCGTTTTTTCTAAATCTAATTCTGTAAAACTTATACGAATTTTCGAGCCACTACTTGTAACAATGCGATATAAGCATTCGGCATTCTCATTATAGTCTTCTGGATAATTAGGCGATGTTATAGATCCAGATACACTGGTAAGTGTTCCACCACAGCCCGTTAAGGCACCATCCCATTCGATTCTAAATCCTTTACCGCTCAAATAAAAATCTGAATGGAAATGGAGATATACATTGTTAGCTGTTGACACTACTCTTTTAGACTTAAAATATCCACAATATTTGCCAATTAAAGAAGAATTTGCAGTGGATCCATCTCTTATCTCTAAATAGTCCCCAAAATCACACTTATCACGTAGAGGTCGCTCGAGGTCAAAGTCAGTTATGTTAAGTGCTATTTGGCGACCGGTAGGAACAGATATTGTCCATTTACAATCACGATTAGGCTCGTAAACTTGAGGCCAATTTGGTGAATAAATATATCCATGAGATTTAACAAATAAACCACCGCAATGTTTGTGCTCATCTAAAAGTGAATACGATAATGAAAACCCACCGTAACGTATACTAACGTCTGATATAAATCTTACCATAAGGCGATTAGATGAAGAAGTTAATGCTGGAGGCAAAGAGTTCCCACAATATTTTCCTAATGAATAATCATCATTATCATCATCAGTTTCAACAATTTCAACAAAATCACTATTACATGATCGCATCGTTTCAAGGTCAAATCTGTTCCAAGTTAATTCAATAAGCATTCCTTCTGGTGCGATAATATACCACGTACAGTTTTGATTGTTAGAATATAGTTCGTCACTATCATCAGGGTGATTAATGAGACCAGAATCTTCCCTGTATATACCACCACATTCTATATCTAAAGTAGTATAATTCGCATAAAAGCCTCTACCATTTATACTCATATCTGAATTAAACTTAATGTACATATAATTATATGAAGATATTTGCGTAGGAGGAACAGCCTCTGTATTACCACAATATTTGCCCAATAATGTTGAGTTGACAAAATGTCCATCTCTGATTTCAACATAATCATAAGTGCAGTTGTAGTACCTACTGTCTTCGATATCAAAATCTTGAAATTTTAACTGTATTATTTTCCTTGGGGTGGTGTTAATAATATACTCGCACATAGTTTGTTTTGGGTAAAACATCGGATAATTCGGTGATTTAATAACACCACTGTCTCCTACTATTGTATGTAAGCAAACTGATTCATAAGTAATTTTAAAACCATCAGATCCCATGGTATGATCGCTACGGAACAAAATAAATAGATTATTAGTCGAAGAAGTGTATGCTTTAGGGTGGGAGGTGCCACAAAACTTTCCAACGAGTCGTGAATCTGATGAAGAACCATCATATATTTTTAAAAAGTCATATTTGCATGTTAAAGATTTCTCTAAGTTAAAAGACTTGAACTCAATATGAATTTTTGTATCTGGACGTGTTGTTATTTTGTATTCACAAAGTAAATTATTTAAATAAACACCGTTATATGAAGGTGAGATAATTTCTCCTTTGTCAGAAGTAAAAAAGCCACCACAACCAGGAACACCTTGAACTGGAGCAAAAGCGATTTGAAATCCTTTTCCAGAACCAAAGGCATCGGAATGAAAGTGTATAAGCATCTCAGAACTAGCTGACTGGATTGGTGCAGGTTGTGTTGTGTTACAATATTTATTTAGAAGTGGGTCTGTGGTATGTTCACCGTCATAAATAGCTAAGTAATCGAAACTGCAATTATCATGTTTTTCTATATCGAGTTGGAAAAAATGCAGTTGTATTTTTTTACCAAAAGTCGTTCTCAAATGCCAGTAACAGTCGCGGTTAGGAGGATACGTGCTCGGTGAGCCAGGTGAGCTAATATGGCCGTGAGTTGTCGCATTTATTTCTCCACCACAGACAGGTAATATGCTATTCCAGTGTAAAGCAAATCCGTCTTTGGCTACCGAATGGTCAGATCGGAACCAAAAATATAAGTAATTATGACTTGAAATAATGTTGCCCCCGTTTGGCAAATTGTTACCGCAAAATCTACCGATCAGTTGACGTGCTGAATTTCTGCCGTCGTGAATTTGTAAGAAATCGAATTTACACTCTGTTGAGTCATTTTCTAAATTAAATTTACTAAACGTAACGTTGATTACTTTATCTGGGGCGGTATGAATTACCCAAGCACAACGTGAGTTATGTCCGTAAGTTGTGTTTGTAATAGGATATACAATACTACCTTCTTCAGAGTCCAAAAAACCACCACATTGCTGAATATGAACTTGACAAAGATCACCAGAATATAAAGCAGTGCACTCACATTTGTACCCTCGCGTTGACCTTTCATCAAGCCTGCAACTACCCCCATTGTGACATGGGTTGTTAGAACAGATGTTGTTATGGTTAGTGCAATGAGAGCCACTATAACCCGGATAACAAATGCACGTATAGCCTTCTCGTAGCGGATGACAATGTCCGTGAACGCCGCAGGGATTGTTTTCACAGCGCTGAGTATTGTTTCCTTCCGATGGTACATAGCACCCATGAAGTCCTATTCCATCACCTTCCATTCCGTAAGGACACATACATTGAGATGTTTGTCTAAAGCCTTGATTTTCAATGCACTGAGCAGATGGGTGACATCCTCCGTGATTTATAGAGCATGAACCCGTCCAAATACATGTGATCCCATCGCCTTGATAATCTGGTGGACAGGGGCCGCATATGCGAGAGCCTATTGTATTGTGACATGACACCTTCGGACTTGTGCTGCAACCACCGTTGAGAATAATACACTCATCAATATCATAGCATGCATAACCGTCTCCTTCATAGCCTTGAGGGCATTCTCCACAGCGAAATGAACCAGGGGTGTTTATGCATTCCACTCTTGGATTCACAGAGCAGCGTGAGCCTTGACCAGATAAGCACTCATTTATATCCGTTAAACATTCGACGCCAGTGCCGTTTGTAGTCCAACCTTGATTGCAAATGCATTTTATACCTGCCCCGCCATTTATTGGCAAGCATATCCCGTGACCACACATTTCAAAGTCGCCTCCAGAACAGTTCCTAGCTGTTCTGGTGCAGTCTAGCCCATACCAACCAGGTTTGCAAATGCATTCATAGGAACCCGGTCTATTAATACATGTTGCACCATTTTGACATCCTAGATCGGTACCTGCATAGTTACGACATTCATTTACGTCTGTGTCACAGTTGGCTCCTTTCCAGTTTGAAGGACATAAACAGTGGTACCCGTTAACCAAATTCAGACAAGTGCCTCCATTTTCACAGGGGTACGATTGACATTCGTCTTTTTTCCTCGTATTAAGCAAAGTCTGGAGAGCTCGGACTCTATTGCTGAGATTATTCACTTTGCGGGTCAAATATGAGATATTTAAATGTACATTGCTCGGGAGTGAGGCAGTTAATGTTTCTAAATTCTGAATTCGTCTGAATGCATCATTTAACTGGCCTTTGTCAGTTTTAACATTATCGTTGAATATGGTAGGCTCTACACTATTTGAACTGTTATAAATACTTAAAAGATTAAATTCACCATAGAATACTTTTGAATTAGGTCCGTTAGGATTCAAATAAATACTTCTGTCATACGCTGGTTGTAATATGAGATCGCCGTCCACGACTTTGATTTTGGGCCGATTGACAAACACTTCACAATGAAAAAGTTCTGATAAACCAATTATCAAAAATGGGTAAATAAGTAAATTGGACATGGTCCATATGAGAGACGTCCAACAGGAACTATAGACTGCACGCTACTGATAACTACTACAAATAAAGTCCAAATATTTTGTGTAAGCGCAATCAAAGTGGGCGTTTACTCATTAATAGGATTGATTTGGATTGAATTCCAAGAGCCACATGGACAATTTTAAACTTGATAGCACGTAATAGGTAATATTAGTTTCAGACATAATAAAGTAAATAATTTTTCCCAATGATTGGGTATGGTATTTGAAAGACTTGAAAAGAAAGTAACTGCAGCTACTAAGATGATGGTAGAGTTTCAGACTTTCTAAGACCATTTCTCGACCAAGAGTTCGGGGTTATTTATGTTAAATTCCTCCTTAGTTCAGTAAGATTGCCCAGCCACCACTATGGCTGACAATGGGGATCCACACTGCCTTTTTGTCGCGACAGGTGTTTGTCAGCGCCTTGAATGATTTTCACATCACGTTATGTGTTAAAATTTCATTTGAATAATTTTAGATTTAGGTGCGTCGAGGTCACCGATTTGGCGGCGGACCCAGGGATCCAATAAAAGCTCTGGTAGCTCCGATAATTATGTATTAGGTTTTACAATACAACAATCGTCGTTCAATCAGCTTTATGTAACAAAAAGAAGAGCGCGCAAAACCGGCGGTGCGATTGCTTAACTTCTGCATCAATCATTGTTACAGTATCAATTGTTGTGATTGGCTGAGTTTATGTCATTCTTGCTGCGTCAATGGATTTTGTCCAATAGTGGAAGAGTGACCAATCAGAGGTGATTGCTATCGTTACATTGTAGCTGTCATTTTTAGCCGGTCGCCCTGCCGGACACTTTTTCGCGCCATCAGTTGTCAGTTCGATAGTTGGACATGCATGGCCTATGGATCATGGATATAGCAGTCGCCACAATAATCCCAGGGAAGCTCTCAGATTTTCCGGGATAATATTAGTAAATATGACACTCTCGTCCTCCACTAAATCACGCAAAAAATCACGTCGCCCTGTTGCTCTGATGCGGCGTGATTGACGGATAAACCAACAAACAAATACAATTTCGCATTTATAATAATTATTATTATGATTACAATTATTCCCGTGGGAATTTAAATACTTATCCCACGCGGACGAAGTCGCGGGCATCAGCTAGTACTTACTTACTTATTAATAATATTATAAATGCGAAAGTTTGGATGGATGGCTGTATAGATGGATGAATCTCGATCACGAAAGAACGGCTGAACGGATCTGGATGAAATTTGGCACAGAGATAGATTATAGTCTGGAATAACCCAAAGGCTACTTTATATCCCGGAAAATTACAGATTTCCCGCGGGAACCAAGAAACTTTAATCCACGCGGACGAAGTCGTGGGCATCAGCTAGTATTTAATAACGATAATCTGCATGAATCTGTACACCGCTTTATCGGATTTCAGTGGGTGTTCATGAACGACTAATGGCTATCGCGATAAAATTACAATGTGGTTCAATATCACACGTAAACGATATTTTATTTTGTCAAACAGCGTCCACCCCCCCCCCATTTGACCGCCCCTTACGCATAGGTACATAGAAATAATATTGTAGTGCAAAAGGTATCACGCGAGGTACTAAGATATAGTACATTACTGCAGCGGCCAGCAACACAGGCATTGAAGGACGAACTTGTAAATGTGGGCCGAGGCGAAGCCGAGGCACACATACGTAAGTCCATCAATGCCTAGTTGTGGCCAAGGCTTGTATAATACTTTTCTGAAATAATGCGCGCAAATTAAAACTAAGTACCTAGTACCCAGACAGTAGGTACTTCTCATTTAAAAATATTTTTCTTTCGATTTTGGCGGTAACAAGTTTTCTAATACGGCTCTTGCCGCCTCTAGATTTTTGGGTGGCGTTAAACTAAGTTCATTACACTCATTGTCTTCACTTGAACTCATTTTGTCAAATACATTTCAAAATCAATGACGAACAACGAACAACAATAATTTTTCCAGCGTTAAAGTGTTCATTTGTTTTTTTTAATAAACAGTTTTCTATTTGCAAGCTAGTTCGAAATTTAAATAAAACCTTTGATAAGTTACCTCCTTTGTTGCCATGTTTCGGAGTAAAAGATCGTTCCATTTTTAAATTACACGACAGATATGAATTTACTATGTAATTTATTTGGCCGCGAAACCACGACAGATATGGATTTTCATACAACTTTTGACGGCCGCTGTTCGCATGTATTTGGCCAGCACGGCAATTTTGATTTATCTCGAATAAAGTTGTCAAAATAATGCTCAAATTTCCCAGCATGTTTGAGAAAAAGCTCTTATTTTTTTTATTCCGTTATAAGTTAGCCCTTGACTGCGATCTCACCGGACTATTAAGGATCTCACCTGGTAACCACGGCCGCGGGCTCCCACCAAATCAGACCAGAGACAATTCAGAAATTACAAATTCCCAAAATGACTCTGCCAGGAATCAAACCCGGGACCTCCCACTATAAGAAAGACACGGCGCTCACCACTGCGCCAGGAAGTTCGTCATCAGCATAACTTACTATCGCAATATCTAGGTAAATATATTCCAGGTAAAAATTGGAATATAAAGGTATGTTTTTATTCTCAGGAGCCGGCAAACTATTATATTATTACGTATTTATTGGAACCAAACACCCGCCCAGCAAAAATATTTTCTAAAAAATGATATGAAATGTGCACATTTCATACCCTATAAATGAGTTCGAAAGTTAAACTTCCCGACCTAGCCCAGTAAAGAATGTATGTATTTTCATTACATATCATAAGTTTGAATTTGGAATCTTTCTTCCTGAATATCTTGTAACTTGTTATAATGTTCTTTGGCGGGTAAGGCCGTTAAAAATGGATGATTTCACTTTGGCTAGGCGTCCGATATTTTTTTTCTATGAAAATGTTATGTCACCTATACAATTCCCTTTCCCCTAGACAAAGCAAGGTATTTTTTAGTTGTTTTAATATCCTATCATATTAAAAACATTACATTTTGTATTATTTTGAAGAAAATATTATCAGAGTAGAACATTGCTCCATACAAATAAAAGTGTCCCAAATAATATCCGTTGTACGTAAATTATTGTATTTTGACCTGTTGTATTATTTCAGATGAAATTTATGGTTTAAATTAATTAATAACATCTTTTCTTAAATCTGACATATGTTACGACAGTTTTGAGTAATAAAATAATACTTATTTTAGGAAATTACATTGCGTCCGTGTATTTAAAGCTTTTATGTTACCGATTTTATGTTACAACAATATTCTCAAAAAAATAAATTGAATAGTAGAAACTGTTTTTATACCATGGCTACTCTATTGGCATTATTGTCTATGCTACATTTCTGTCACCCATCGGCCCGTGTCTTGTCTCTGGCCCGTGTTGTGTTTAGTAAAACGTAGTTATTACATTCTCTCTGGTGTTTAGTGTCATTTGTTTGGGCCAGTGCCGAATTTTCGCAGTGTAAAAAAAATTTTACTGGTTATTTCAAGGTAAATATGATTATTTTATTCAAAAACTCCAATTATTTTATGAATTTAATGTTTAAGGAATAGTTTGAAACTGCGTACGCGCTTATATTGATAGCGTTACTCCATAAAATTAAAAGTATTAGACTAGAGGCTAGTTTTTAAGTTACTTTTATGTGTCTTATGTTACCATTGTTTAAGTTAATTAAATTATTAAACAAATTCCTAAAAAGTATTAAGTACCTAAGTATTTACCTAATTAGGGTATTATTAACTATCTGATATTAACATAATTTTATTATAACTATGGAATAATTTAATTCAGCTGGCAAATTTTACCAAAACAATCCTCCTTACAGATACGCCATCTCAGAAAGGGTCAAATAAAATGAAATCATCGGTTACAATTACAAAATCAAGCTGTTTATTCTAACATTTATTAGCTGGTATTTACTCAAGTTACTCTCGTCAATATTTATGAAATTCGTATGAATTTACAATGTGGTATCACTTTTATAATCTTTCTAATTCTAATAGTTAAGCATAACAATAATATCTCTTTAATCAAATAAATCTCAGTTTTAAAAATATACAATAGTATCACGCACCCTTTTACCGTAGGCCTCGTTCTAAACTGAATTCAAAAAAATGGCGGCAACCGACTAGTAACTAACCACAGATTATACCACGGTTATTACGCATAATAGCAATAAATAATATGGTATAGATTAAATAAGTCGTGTTACATTACTAATAGATATTATAAATAAAAAAGTATAGTCTTTATTTGTTGGCTTGTTCTTCAATCACGCCATGATAGGATTACGGATTATTGACGACCGGGTGAGTGATAAGCTACTTTTTATCTCGAAATACGAAAAGTTCTGCGGAGGTTTTTTAAAAACCTAACTCCACGCACATGAAGTAGCGAGCAAAAGATAGTTACTGACCGACTGACTTATTATAAATATGTGATCGTGTGTTTGTTTGTTGGTATGTCCTTCAATCACACCGCAACAGAGCTATGGATTGACGTGATTATTTGGATGGCTACCTACCTATATATTATACATATAGATAAAGATACTCCACTCAAAATATATTAGATGTACCTACTGCTAATTGTTATAGTAACTGGCCTGTCTAATAATTGGCTGCATTATGAGATTCTAGGGTAATAAATATTTTTTCAGATGCCGCTTACACCAAGTGAGAAATAAAAACGATACAGGAAGCGACTGAAACGGGAAAACTCCAAAAAATATGACGAAATTTAAAAAAGGCAGCAGCATGTTTTGTTTGCATATTTTTTTTACGCTAGAACAATTTGATTATAGGCTATAGCGTAATCAAATTGTTCTAGCATAAAAAAAATATGCAAATGCAGACGGAGTTTTCAGTGTCACCGGCTCCCCCTCTATAATTTCAACATTACAACGCTCCTGCAATGTTGTATGAAACGCGTGCTGGGGCTATTAAATACTCTTTGATCGAATCTCTTTTGTAATTCTTGGCATACCATAGTCTCTTTGCTTAGTGGTGGCTGTATAGCCATACAAGCGTTTACCTGTCGGCACAGATGATAAAAAAAATTGGCGGCAAAGCTGAAAATTCGTCTTGATTTGTTATTTACATACAAATTTAATTAACGATAAGTTTGGGAATTAATTTCAAAATATTTACTAACTCGATTCCTTTGAAATTTTTGTCTATGCGAATAGGTTAGACAAGGACAGAGTATGAATTTTTTGGAGACCCTAATCTATAACATGAATTTATGGGTAGAAATTTCGTGCGAGTGAAACACGAAATGTAAGGTGATACCCTATATTTTTTATTTTTGGTTTTTGTTCTTGAAATAGACAAATGGAACAGAATCTTTGGTTCTTGTTGTTTTACTCTGGAATGACTAATCATAGTGTCCAAAACCTAAAACAAAGTTATTTAGTAAAATGAGTTCCAACGGTTCAGAGAGTGAAATGGAGATTGATTGTACTCCACCAGATTTAAGATCGGAAGCCAAATTAGCAATGGAAAACCTGCTTCCAGCGAAGTCCAAAGAAAAATACATGAAAGTATATGAAAATTTTATGAGTTGGAAAAACGAGAAAAGAGTGAACATTTTCTCCGAAACTGTATTTTTGGCGTATTTTAATGAGATTGCTAAAACTAAAAAGCCATCTACATTATGGGCAATTTATTCTATGCTGAAATGTACAGTTCATGTTAAAAACGGCATTAACTTGAAAAATTATGGGAACTTAACTACTTTTCTTATACGACAATCGACCGGATTCAAAAGCAAGAAATCGAATTTTTTTACTGGTGAAAACATAAAGCAATTTTTAATTAAAGCCCCAGATGATATATATTTAGCGACAAAGGTAAATTAAATTAATGTATAACATAAAAAGTATGTTTTATTTCCCTCCATTCTTTTGAGAAAACCATTAGTCTGGCTAACGAAAGAAGAGACTGGAAAAGAGCGGCAAATTTAAAAATTGTTAGTATGGCAAACTCAAAATTAGTGTGACAGACCTGGAGTAACCTAATTTGATACTTTAGAATTATTTTTCTTATTTTTGTTGAAACCGATTGCATACTAAAAAAACCTACCACCTGCCTGAATGAAAAAACAACAATAATCAATAATAATTTATTTTAGTCACTATAGTCAAAATCTGAATCCAAAGCTTCTATCTGCAAAGATTCATCAGAGTCACTGGTGTCACTATTTCCAACGTTGATTATGAAACTTTCTAAATTTTCTTCAGTAATTCTATCTCTTTCTTTGTATTTAATTTCAATATGCATGACATGATCACACATTTTCTTCCAATCCTCTGATGTAATGCTTTCAAACGACTCTTTAATCATTCTTTCTAACTCTACTGTAGTCAAGGCTACATTTTTACTTGCCACTTTACGTTTAGCCAAACTCCATACAAGCTCAATAGGATTTAAATCACAGTGGTAGGGAGGAAGTCTCAAAACCTCATGACCATTCTGCTTTAAAAGTTCATCAGCTTTGTATACTGGGTCTGGTGTGTGCTGCTTTACAAAACATAGCAGCTCTGCCTTTGTGTGGTAATCTTCATACCGGATATCATTGAAAGTAAGCCATTCTCTTATCTCATTTTTCAGATTTTGTGTAGTTGGAGCTTTATTAACAATGACGGAATGATAACTTGCATTATCCATTACTATTACACTCTGCTCATTTAAATTGGGTATGAGCTTTTCTTGTAACCATTTATTGAAATTTGCAGCATTCATGTCATGGTGGTAGTCCGCCATTGTCGATTTTGTGCTAAAAACTAACAATGAGTTTGGCACAGGGCCTTGCCAAGACTTCTTGGGCTTATAGTTTTTGTGGACATAGGTCTCATCTAAATAAATAATTGGCTTTCCTTCTGAACGTTTCAAAGCTATGGTTCGTAAAAAACGATGTCTCCAGGCAGATATGTCATAACGTTCAATTAATATTGAACGTTCATTCTTGTTTTTCTTAAATTCATAACCATTAGCTAGTAGTATGCGGCGAAGAGTTTCCCGACATCCATTAAATCCTATGCTTTCTTTTAATTCCATTAACAGTGTCCTCAATGTAGGAACTTGTTTTCTGACAATATAAAAATCATTGATTTTGTTGCGAATAGCATCTATGTCGAAACTATCTAAGTTAGACACTGTGGGTTTATGGGGCCGTTTTTTTCCTGGGGTATTCCACACACCATCATTTAGCGCACCTTCCTTTTTTATTCTTTTTAAAGTTGCAACACTTACTCCTGTAAAGAATGATTAAGCAACGATTAGGTACAGTATTGACAATAGCAAATTATATTATTATTATACATTATATTTCTTGTGTATAAATCTTGTGCTTAGTAAAAAATTACCAGTAATTGAAGCTATTTCTTCCAAGTACTGATTCTGGGTTCTCATCCTGTCATTCTGCTCTAAATCAGTAAGTTTTTCAATAGTTCTCACTATTTCATCGACTCCTGCTACATCCTCCAGATTTTCTGTCAAAGAAAATAATTTGTGTTACAAATTAATAAATGTAACATTTACTTACCTACCACAACCAATGAAAAATAACCATTTAATTGGAAGTTGCATTTAGTAGGTATTATTAAGGTTTTTAATGAAATGTATAATGAATGTGGATGAAAATAGAGATATAGTTTTTTAAAAAGAGAAATATACAAACAAAGTATCAAAATAATGCGTCATACTGACTTAAAAAATCTAACACAACACGTAAACAATCTTGTTTTTGTTTGAATTTTGCATCTTTCTCTCGTTGTTTTTCTTCAAATTTGGAAATCATGCAAAACAACATCTTCCGCACTCCACTTTTAATTGTTTTATTCATTCTTAAACGCGTAAATGCTCGTAAACAAGATCACAACTAATTACTGGTGGGCGTTGCGACGAGAAACCGTTTCAAAAAACCGTTCTCGGCTCTGCGACGGTGAAACCGTTTTTACGTCCTGGGTAAAACAGTTAACAGTTTTCGTTGCACAAACCAGTCTTCGAATAACTGGTAGTCGTCCTCGTTCCACGTTCGTTTTTCAAAACAGTTATTACAATCAAAAGTGAACTTTATGTCGATGACATACAGTCGAAAATGAATGTATTCAACGACACGTTCGTTCTCAAAACAGTTATTACAATCAAAAGTGAACTTTATGTCGATGACATACAGTCGAGAATGAATTTATTCAACGACACGTTCGTTCTCAAAACAGTTCTTACAATCAAAAGTGAACTTTATGCCTATGACATACAGTCGATAATGTTAACTTTTCACTAAAAAAAACGCGTTTCACTAAAAAAAACGCAACTCTTTCCATATCAAATATGTTTCGTTCTAAAGAACGGTTGTCGTCGCAACTGGTTTGCAAACCAGTTGCAACAATAACCGTTTTCTGCAACCGTTTTCGTCGTCGGCGAAACGGTTACGTTTCGTTTGTCGAAAATACGATAACGACCCACCACTACAACTAATCACTGCAAATCACCGACAATTATCCTATATGTTACTTGTCTCTGACCGACAACCACAGACAACCGCCATCTTGTTAGGGCAAAATGTAGTTGAGTATTGCCATATAAAAAGTTTGCAAATAATTCGAGTCTCTACTTTCGTTAGCCAGACTCTATATATGCCTCGGTGGAAATGGCAATTGCCTGTCTCGTATTAGTGAAGTCCTCGCCTACGGCTCGGCCTTCAAACTCATACTCGACCTGCAATTGCCTATTTCCCAGCCTTTGCAATAATGTACTATAAAAAAAAGTCACTTGTATCATTTTTTAGAAAAGCACTATACACACCTCGACCGGGAGAGCATTTCTGGTCTCATAGCCGGCCTCGCATAGCTCGGCCGTCTAACTAACACTCGTCCAGAAAACGCGTACTTCCCGGTCTCGCGATGTAATGTACTATTATATACAGAGTTTGAAGAATGAGCTTGCTGATCGCCAACAAAGTGGTGAAACAGACATAAGTATTAAATATTCAACTTACTTTAACGTACTTTAACGGAATACCAAAAATTACAAAAGTATCTTCAAGAAACGGCATGTTAACCGACCCCGAAGATAAGCGAACCACTTACTTACCTACCAGCAGGCCGATTCAGAACCTTACGATACCTTAGTTATCGATCGATTCGGTTTGGTATCGTACGATATGATGTATTTTCAATTCAGAATAATCGAGATTGTGAAATTGTCGAAACCGAAACCGAATGGAACCAATCGATAGATATCGGTCGATTTCCAGAACGGCAAAACGGTAGAGATAAATTATAGTCTGGACACGTAGGCTACTTTTTTCCAGAATATTAAAGAGTTCCCGCGGGTACACGCGGACGAAGTTTTGGGAAAGGTTTTGGTGTGGGTTTTGGGCATCAGCTAGTTGAAAAATAAAACTGAGAGTTGCGCATTTCATCTATGGTCTAGTCTGTGGTAGCCACGGGTGGTAGCTAGTAATCTGTATTTTAGAACTCTTGTCTGATGTCTCTTTGACACCAAAGACAAGTTTGTCTTTTGTTGATGTTTTTACACCTACTTTAATTTTTATGTGGAATTCGTTGTATTTCTGAGAAAATAATTCTGAAATTATAACATGACAATGTACTTTAATGAGTGATAATTATTAATTCCTACCCGTGCCTTATACGTTTTAGTGCAATAATTCTTTAGACCCATGAGGTGGTTAGCGCTCCGATTAATTTGTTTTCATTATGACAAAGCGACGGAGAATAGTTCAAGCTGACAAAATAATACAAAATTTTACGCATGTGTTTTGTTTGTTGATGTTTTTGCAATTAAAAGGTGCATATTTAATACGAACGGGTGTAACTTAATTATTTATTATTATTTTTTTACAAATGCCAAACTTTGTTTACCCAGGCTACTACTCGAGCACAAGTAGTCCAGTGTTATTGTATACGACGGCAACTGATATTCGAGTGGCAAATATATCGAAATTAGGCAAAATCAATGCAATCATCAAAGGTCTAGAACAAGGGTCTGCTGTTGACTTCCTCTGCAAAAATAATTTAATATGCTGGTCAGATCAAACTGCAGAATTTATACAATGCATGGAATACAACGACACACATTCTGGGGAAAAGGTACATCTGTGGTAAAAATAATTAATATAAACTGGTTACTATTACTGGTTAATGAATATTCAACCAGTTATGTGCCTGTTACTCTACCTTTTGAACAAATGACATTTCAAATAAATCTAGGCTAGAAGAATCTTTAAGAAATTAGATCTCTAACTTTAAAAAAGAAAAAAATTAGTTAAGACTGATTAATTATTGATTAATAATGATTTGTGCAACTCAGCTAGCATTTTGGTGGAGAAATTCAATGTTAACCATTACCATTGTTGATGCAACTGAATCTTAGACTTAATTTATTTTACTGTTACAGATGAAAATAGTGTCCGATGGCATTATCGCACCCACTGGTATAGCAATAGATTGGTACACAGATAAAATCTATTGGACAGATGGAGAAACTAATAGGATAGAAGTAATAAGTATAGAGCACAAATACAGAAAAGTATTATTTTGGACAGAGGTGGACCTTGCAAGGGCTATTGCTCTAGTTCCTAACAAGGGGTAAATTTATTTAATGGAAACAATCTAGATCTCTTCTTCTTTTTCTTTGTATTCTGGGATTATTTTCTGCACTTGGATGCAGGCATCTGTTGTGTGTGAAACCGCTGTGTGACTCCCCGCTGCATCATTCCAGCCAACCAAGCACACTCCAGAATGCAAGCAGGTCACTCATGTAGGCGAGGACTTCTGGTAGTGTTGCTGGGGAGGCAATGTAGGCTTCTCGTTGGGTGGAAACACTGCTGCGCTCGAGCAGCATGTCTTTCGGTGTCTCGTCGCCCTCCATGCAGGCTGTGCAGAGCGGGCTGTCAGGGATACCTAGAATAGATAGGTGTTTGTTTAGAGGACAGTGTCCTGTTATTATAACTACAACTATCTTGAGTTTGGCTCGGTTGAGTTGCAGAAGTTTCTTAGTTAGTCATTGATGGGGGATTGATATCTAGATCTAGTTCTCTATAAGTCACTCATTGCAAGGATTACATTTATGTTTTGCTTGCATCAATGTAACAGTTCTTTGCATGTTAACAAAACTGAAGGAAGGAAATTATAAGGTTGCCTTTCCATCCAAGATGTGCTATACTGCTTTAACTACGATTGTGTGTCAAACCCACCGATAAGAGCACTTGATCTATCATCTAACAATATAATCCATGAAATTCATGGGCTATTGGTGGGTATTACACACATCCATAGCATAGCAATGTAGCAAAGATGTGCAAAAAGTACAGTAAAATGAAAAGTTTACTAAACTACTTGTAATATGCTTCTAAAAAGATATTACCCTTAGTTGGAAATTGTATGTTGATTTATCTTTGCAGATTAATGTTCTGGACAGACTGGGGCGAAATACCCAAAATCGAAAGAGCTGCTATGAATGGTGACCCATCAACACGCAAAGTTATAGTTAAAGATAATATATTTTGGCCAAATGGAATTACCATAGACTACAATAACAATTTAATATACTGGGTTGATGCCAAACTGCAGTTTGTAGATATGATCGATTTCAATGGTAACAAACGAAAGAGAATTATCTATGAGGGTTTGAAATATCCATATGCTTTGACATATTTTAATGAAAAGCTGTATTGGACAGATTGGAAGACATGGTACAATAATTTTTGACTTCATAATTTTTGGCATCATGTAAATTTTTTTGTTTGCCTGTTTGAAAGGTAGACACATACTTAACTAGTTCCATATGACCAGACCAGAGTTCTAGAGTCAAATATGTATTTTACATAAGGCTAATGTATTACCTAAAATATTAAGAATCTACTTATTATTATGCTAGCAAAAAAATATATTTGTTTTGGGTTCTGTATCTATAATAAGGCTTTCTCCAATTAAAATATTCAATGCATAGAAATCGTAGTCCAGTTAGTTTTATCATATTAATTAATAAAGACATTTCTGAATAGGGGAATATATTCTTGGGATATATCATCAACTATTGGACCAATAAAAGAGCTAATCAAGTCTGACCCAGTGCCTGTGGACATCAAGGTGTATGACCGAAGTAGGCAAGTGATGCCCACTGGAGACTATCCTTGCAAACACAATGAGGGGTGCTCTCACTTGTGTCTGCTGGCGCCTACTTCACCAGGTACTTTATTTATTCATTTGTTTATTTATTAAAATCCTTTTACTAGTTGAGCTGTTTTTGATCCCTGAATTGCTTGGATGTAATCTCTTATTTGGAATTATCAAAAATGATTAAGTTTTAGTTGAAAAATAAGGGGCTGAAATTTTATCCCATGTTATGGTACCCCACTTAAGCAAAGATCTTTCAAAAATCCTTTCGTAGCGAGTATCCTTTCGTATATCAAAGAGAGAAATATTATTTCCTATTGTCTATACTAATATTATAAATGCGAAAGTTTGGGTGGGTGTTTGTTACACAATCATGCACAAACGGCTGAACGAATAGATTATAGTCTGAAATAACTACTTTTGGAAGCTGGAATTGCTACTTTTTATCTCGAAAACTTCAAGAGTTCCCGCGGGAACCAAACAACCTCAATCCAGGCGGACGATGTCGCGGGTATCAGCTAGTATGAAATAAACTATGAAGTTGAACCAACCAATAAATCTAACAAACATTCAACTTGTCAAATTATCTTGACTAGTGAAGTATCAAACAGAAATAAAATTATCTTTTTACCAACAATTTGTAAATTTGTAGTATCTCGACTATTATTAGGGTATTATCAGACTATTATCAGATAGATTCAGGGCAAACCACTAGTAATATTATGATTTAGTAGACCCACCACTTCGTCCGCATGGATTAAGGTTTTTGAAAATGTAGCCTATAGCCTATTTATAGGGTATGTAAAGCTAGATCTATTTCAAATTTTAGTCAAATCACCCAGGCTGTTGTGGAGTGAAGGAGTGACTAACAAACATCCAAACTTTCACATAACATTAGTAAGATTATTAGTATTATTGTAATTTTTGAGCCATACTATGTTTCCAGGCTATGTTTGCGCCTGTCCAACTGGGGTAAAGTTAAAAGAAGGCAGCAACACAACATGCTACAACTCACCTCAGTCCATGCTAATAGTAGCTCAGAGATCCGTCATATCCAAGATATCCCTGGATTCGCCCGACTTCACCCCTTATACACTGCCCTTGAAGGACTTGAAGAGAGCAATGACAGTGGACTTTGATTCCAAAAGCGAATACATCTATTGGGCTGACAGTCAGGTAAGGTTACTAATAGGTTTAAATATCACCTGAGTTTGGTAAGGACATCTTTGCAGATCTAATGTGTATCTAATGAAGTATTTTAGTTTGTTTATGCCTGTTTTATTGTAAACAAATTAAAAAGTTTTCTTCGAGCTCTGACAATGGAGTTAGGGACAATACACTTTTGTTTCATAGTTATTTACAAGTATAGCATGGTGAAAATTACACACTTATATTGCTTTATAAGTGTGTAATTTGCTATATAACACTATTATAACTAGTATAAAGGAGTGCTCTCCTTTATAGTTATAATAGTGGTGAATTAAATTAGGTTAATAATTGTTTGTTATTATTCTTATATTTCTTAAACCAGGCTCGGTTTATATGAATTTTTCAATGGGAAATGTAATAAAATCTAAAAAGTCACAAAACCTTAGAACAGATCTGCTCATAGTCAGAATACTGATCGCATGATATTGCACAGAAAAAAGAAGTTGTCTTATTGTTATTTATAAAAGACAAGATAGTCCATGGCAAACATCATGACTCACCAATGAGGTTGTCGATGCATGGACGAGGATTATTGTTGTTCAAAGTATTATATAAATGTGAATTGTGAATTTTCAGTCCAAGACCATATCGCGTGCGCGTTTGGACGGCAGCGATCAGTCTGTGGTGATCCACAGCAGCGGTGTGCCCGACAGCATCGCAATAGACCCCCTCGCGAGGAACATCTACTGGACCGACCCCGTCACCGACACCATCACCGTCGCCAGGTTGGACGGCAGTGCGAGTAAGGTTAGTACTAGAGATCCTAACATCATAGGTGATCCACAGCAGCGGTGTGCCCGACAGCATCGCAATACACCCCCTCGCGCGGAACATTTTTTTTTATCCACTACAAGTTAGCCCTTGACTGCGATCTCACCTGATGGTAAGTGATGATGCAGTCTAAGATGGTAGCGGGTTAACCTGTTAGGGACATGGCAGTTATATTAAATCCATACCCCAATATTCGGTTTCTACACGGCATCGTACCGGAACGCTAAATCGCTTGGCGGCACGTCTTTGCCGGTAGGGTGGTTACTAGCCACGGCCGAAGCCTCCCACCAGGCCAGACCAGGGAAAATTCAGAAATTATAAATTCCCATATTGACCCCGCCGGGGATCGAACCCGGGACCTCCGCACGTTAAGACAACAGCGCTACACACTGCGCCTCGGAGGTCGTCATTACATCTACTGGACCGACCCCGTCACCGACACCATCACCGTCGCCAGGCTGGACGGCAGTTAGTGGCGTGCACAGGATTTGAAGCTAGGGTAAGCATTGGTAAGTTAAAATACATATTTACTGATTGTTTTGTAAAAAATGAGCATTGACATATTTTCACTTGGATAAGCAGTGCCTTTATGCCTCTATGAACTGCACGCCACTGACGGCAGTGCGAGGAAGGTCAGTACTAGAAATCCTATCATCATAGATTGGCCGAATAACGTACCTGCATATTATTATGGAATCAGCTTCCATCTTCTGTGTTCCCTCATGATGGGATATGGGGCTCTTCAAAGGGCGGATAAACAAATTTCTCAAAAGTCGGTGACGCATTGGCGGCTCCTCTGGTGCTGCAAATTTTCATAGGCGGCGGTAATCACTTAACATTAGGTGGCCCGCCTGCGTCGCTAAGAATAGGCACGAAACATATCTCACTCACATAGCACTAATCGGGCATATTCCGACAAAACACGTGAGTTGCTAACCTGTAACTTATGTATATGTTTTATAATAAACTAGATGATGCCCGTGACTTCCTCTGCATGGATTAAGGTTTTCCCAGCGGGAACTCTTTAACTTTTCGCGATAAAAAGTAGGTTATGTCCTTCCCCGGGATACAAACTATCCCTATGCTATGTCAAATTTCATCAAAATCGGTTGAAAAGATGGGCCGTGAAAGCGAACAAGACAGACCGACAGACACACTCGCATTTATAATATTAGTATGGATATCACTAACAATAGTTCAAACGCTCAAATAAAGTGGAAATATGTGTGACAAGACACGCAGTTAATGATATGAACATTATGTTCTCAAACGTTTGAGAACATAATGTTCATATCATTAACTGCGTGTGATGCATGATATATCTATCATTAGCTGCGTGTGATGCATGATATATCTATCATAAACTACGTGTGATGCTTGATATATCTATCATTAACTGTGTGTGATGCATGATATATCTATTAATTGTGTTGTGAAGAGAATCTCGTGTTTATTATCAACATCAACATAGCTATCAACAATCAAAACGTAATAAAGTTTTGTCTCTATATATTGTGTCAATTAAAATTAAAAACCACCAACATTTTACAAAAGGTTGCCTTACAAATGTCATGCCATTTTTTTTTTCTTTTTAAAATAAAGGTCATAATCCACGACGACCTATACTTCCCTCGTGCGATAGCCGTCCACCCAACAGCCGGTTGGATGTTCTGGTCGGATTGGAACGAGAAAAAACCCAAGATTGAGCGAGCGAACCTGGATGGAACCGAGCGATTACTGCTGGTCTCAGAAAAGCTTACTTGGCCCAATGGGATTGCGCTGGATACTGTTAATAATAAGCTGTATTGGGGCGATGCAAGGACGCATAAGATTGAGGTATTATTAAAAGTCAAATTTTAGTACTAGATGATGCCACCAACTATGCGCGTGGATTAAGGTTTTTAAAAATCATGCAGGAACTCTGAGACTATGCAGTCTATGCAATGCCCTTCTCTGTTATGCAAGCTCTGTACCATATTTGGACAAGTTAACTATTAAACTATACTATATAGGATTTTCCTTCTTTTTGCACTGCAGAAAGTACAAAAAAATTAAATCATAAAAACAAAAAGCTTTCGTCACTTTGCTCAATCCATACTGCTTGGTTATTACTATTGAATACTTATTTTAAACATGTATCAATCATTAGCAATCTTGCTCTACATTTTCGAAAATGTCAAAAAAAAAGTACTATGGAGAAATGGTGAGAAATTTTCTTCCCGGAGTTTATTTTTAAAGAACAACTTTCTTACCGACATTTAAAAGTTTCAAAAAACTACACAAGCGATGGCAGTAACCCCCAAGAAGTCGATAAGCGTGCAATCCATTTGGTGTATTCAAACTGAAACTATACAAGTCATAATTAAAAAAAAATAAAATACACGACTGCCCTGCCAAAAAACGAACTAAAAAGTTAAAAATCTAAATTAATCTAGTTAAATTAGAATCTTATTCACATTTTTATTAAATTAAATATTTTTGTGAATCACTGGATATTGAACTATGGTGTTATATATTTTTGGAATCTACTCATCATTTTCTAGATGATGATTATATAGTTACTCTTATTTTCGAATTTTTCTTTTCAGCTTTAGTCTTTAATGCGCGACCATAGTCACCCCATCAATATTTTTTTAAATTTTACTTGCCTATGTCACCCGCAATAAGCTAGGGATTCTAACGATACCTCATTTATCAAAATCGGTTCAGGCGTATAGAAGTTATGGTGGAATATACAAACTCACATACATACATACATGAACCCTGAAAACAATATACTCCTTTTTTCAGGCAGTCGCATAAAATAAAAAAAGTATAGTTATTCAAAATAGGTAGGCATCTATTGGAAGGAAATAAAACCAGGTTTGGATGCTAACTGACTGTATTGACGAATACACACCTTCTGAACGTCACGTTTACAAAGACGTGATGGTGATAATTAACTACGGTATCTTAAAACTAAAGCTACGAGGGTTCCAAACTTGCCCTGGTCGATGAATAGCACACAACGAACTCAGCCGGTTTTTTTTTTATTATCACCATCTCACAAATATCGTCGTATATATTCGTATGTATAAAAATGCTACGAAAATTCCGCACCCTCCTGATGACAGAAAAATCTTTGTATATTATTATTTGTCAATATACCAGGTATGTAAGATGGACGGGTCGGACAGACGCGAGCTTCACAGTAGCGATATTCTACACATCTTCGGTCTAACGCTGCTGGGTCAGCATCTGTACTGGACGGACATGCAACGACGGACCCTGGACAGAATCGATAAAGATACAGGTGCGTATTCGAAATATTAAAAAAAACTTATTGGAAACTTGTTTTTGTAACACTCCTTACAAAATTAGTCGTCATACAAGTACCTTTTACATTTTTTACCAAAGTTAAATAATCTGAGATCAAACCAAAAAATAATAAAAATGTCTTATTTATAAACCAGACGATAACTGCGACTTCGTCCGCGCGGATTTACTTTAAAAATACCGAGGGCAATCTTTGAATTTCCTTGTTAATAAGTCACTCTCAGTTGTTCTGTTGCAGCGTGATTAAAGGTCAAACAAATTGACTCTCGCATTTACAACATATATAAAGTATGATTACGTTATGAAAGTTAACGAAATAAGAAAAGGGAAAATTTCAAAAAATCTTTAAATGGAACTAGGTTTAGAAAGGCAAGCGGTAGTCGAACAGATGGCCAACATGATGGGTGTGAAAGCGTTTCGCCTCGGCGAGCCTCTGGGCCACACGCCCTGCGCGGACAACAATGGCGGCTGTTCGCATCTCTGCTTCAACCGACCGAGGGACTTTGTGTGCACCTGTCCACTAGGTGAGTATCATCTCTTAAAAAAATCCAAAAAAAAAACACGAGATACCTATGTAGGCAAGTGTGGACGTCCCTCATAAGTATTATAACTCAAGTACGCACAATGCGTGCTGGTGCGTGTGAGCGTACATATCGCTTTGTGAAAGCGTACGCCCTGTGTGGACACAATGGCGGCTGTTGTACGCACAATGCGTGCTGGTGCGTGTGAGCGTACATATCGCTTTGTGAAAACGTACGCCCTGTGTGGACACAATGGCGGCTGTTCGCATCTCTGCTTCTACCGACCGAGGGACTTTGTTTGCAGCTGTCCTCTATCTGAGTGACATCTCAAAAATTCCCACTGGAAAAACAAACTAGGTAAGTATGGATGTACATATCGCTTCGTGAAATTCCCACTGGAAAAACAAACTAGTTAAGTATGGATGTACATATCGCTTCGTGAAAGTATACGCCCTTTGCGGACAACATACTTTCCATAGAAATTAGAAGGGATTCAGGCAGCTCAACTCCACCTATGAGAACATTTTGAACTTTAGTGAGCTACGATCCTTTGCGTATTTGAGAAATGGAAACTTTATAAAATCAAACATAACCAATTAATTTTTGACAATATTTTCACCAATTTAGGCTTGGAACTGAGCAAAGATCGCAAGACATGCATCGAACCTGAAGCATTTCTAATATACAGTAGAAAAAACGTTATCGGGCGAATCAGTATTGAAAATGAAAACAACGACGCCGTGCTACCCATCAAGGGTTTGAAGGAAGTCAGGTAAGAACACAAAAAGCAGTGCGATTCAAACAGACAACTTACTCTGATTTCATATTTGTTGCCTAATAATTTAAACAGCAATGCTTGTAGATAAGTCGCGCTATAAATCAAAGATTTGAAGTGTGAAATTTTGGCGCGATTCCGCCCCACGGAAATTCCTAGTCTAGTCTGGCGTCATGACATTTTGACCATCCGTACATGGCATCAAGATATGCGTAGCCGTTAGAGGCCACGTCGATTCACTATCTACCTACATAGTCCAAAATATTAACTTTTAGGTTTAAATAAATACCTAACTTCCAGGTGGATTTTCTTTTGGATCTTTTTGTTTAAGTTTGGGTTCATACCATACTACAATCCAAGTTTCAACGACTGAGGATTTAATTTTCCATACAACAAACCGTTCCTTTTCTATATTATGCCATTTGACTATCGCCGATGGCGAGCTTAAATGTTTTGACTTAATCTCCAAAATTATATACGTCGTATTAATATTGTATTTTTCCTATCACAGTGCTTTAGCAGTCCATGTATCGGGCTCAAAAATCTACTGGTCGGACAGCAAAACTAAGACGATAAACCGATGCTCCGTAAATGGATCCGATATGGAAAAGATACTTGAGTGGATGGGATTGGTAGAAGGTAAGTAATGAACTGTGGAACTAGATATATTAGTATGAGAAAATCATGATACATACAACTTGAAATTCGTTCGAAATTCAAAAGATCATCCCTAACTTTTGTGTTGTTATCAAGTGACTTTCTTTTTAATGTTTTTCTTAGGATTCCTCTTTTGGATACCAAGTCTACTTTGCTTAGAAATATGCAAATGTTGCTTCTGTGCTTGCTGCTGTGATAACTGATGTATTTATGACAATGTTTCACTATTTGTAACTGCAAAATGAAATCATAACTATAAAGCTCTATAAACTTTAAAGGTTTTCCACTACATTTTAGCCCTTGACTGCAATCTATACCTGGTGGTAGTGTTGATGCTATCAATGATGGTAATTCTACGAAACCCAGACCCCTAATCGTTATGTTAAAGAAATCTGTACTTTCCATACATCCATACTAATATTATAAATGTCAAATTGTGTCTGTCTGTCTGTCTATTACCTTTTCACACCCCAACTGCTCAATAAATTGTGTGAAATTTAGTACAAAGGTAGTTTACATCCTGGGGAAGGACATAGGCTACTTTTTATCCCGGAAAATTGAAGAGCTCCCGCGGGAACTAACAACGTCAATTCACGCGGACGAAGTCGCGGGCATTAACTAGTAATATTATAAATGCCTAAAGTTTGTTTTCTTGTGTTACATTTTTAAGGCTTACTCATTCAGATCTTATTCACATTATTTTAGGCTTAGCAATAGACTGGTCGGGTCAGAACATTTACTGGACGGACACGGCTTCGCAACGGATAGAGGTGGCGCGTCTCGACGGGTCTAGTCGACGTACACTGATATGGCAGGGGCTCAAGAAACCTAAGAGCATTGTCTTGGACCCCCGGAAAGGGTAAGTATCTATAAATCAATCCGTAGAATACCTTTTAAATTATTATATTATGTTAATATTTGCATCTTCTTTTCTTTAAAATTGGCTGCCTCGAGGTGTAACATAACATTATTTCAGCTACATGTACTGGTCGGAACTTGGGTCAAAGAGTATTAAGCGGGCCACTATGGACGGGGGTTTCCCCGCGGTCGTATTCGAGCAAGTCGGTCGCGTCCACGCGTTGGCCATAGACTACGACAAACGCACCATATATTGGGCAGCTTTAGACCCACCTGTCATAGAGTTTGCGTTCCTAAATAGTACGGGAAGGAAAGTCTTGGCTGATAATATACCGATGCCGTATGCTCTGGCTTTGTATGGAGATCGATTGTTTTGGGGTGACTGGAATACTGGTAAGGGGATTTGAAATACTTTATGGCTATTAAATGTATAATAATATGTATTCTTCTTATTGGAAAAAAAAATACTTGACAGTGGTTTCCTCTTTTAAGGATATCGCACTTTTTCGGGTGAAATAAGTAATTTGTTGTATGGCTTAGAGTTAAATAAAATTATCAATCTAAATCATTGCCTGATTTAGTTTTATGATTTTGATCTTTTAAGAGTAATTCTACATCAGAGAAACTAAGATAAGAACGAAATCTAAAAATTTAATCGACTTCTTTTGTTTAGTTTTAAGATATTTTATTGTTTTTCGTTTCAAGTTTGCTAAGTTGTTGAATTATAATTCTTTCTTGTCTATTTTGACGGTTCCGTCTTCTTTTCAGCAACTTTAAAATAATAATCTTCTTCTGTTTAATAGGGCTCATAGAAGTGTCAAAGAAAACAGACGGAACGAACCGCAAAACTATTCACAACCAACTCGACTATATTTCCGATCTGAAAGTTTACCATCGGAGACGAGACACAAGTTCCAATCAGTGCGGGGTGGACAACGGGGGCTGTTCACACCTGTGTCTGCCCCTGCCTAACAATGACTACCGCTGTGCGTGCCCTACGCACTATCGTCTCAATAGAGACAACATTACTTGTTCAGGTGTGTTAGAAGTATATCCTTTTGATTCTAAATTTCGTACGGCATCGTTAATGCGGGTAGAAGAATACAGGGGGCAATCCACACTGTTCAACCAGTGCTGGGTTGAAAACGGGGGCGTCACGCCTGTGTCTGCCCCTGCCTAACAACGACTACCGCTGTGCGTGTCCTGCGCACTATCGCCTCAATAGAGACAACATTACTTGTTCAGGTGTGTGAGAAAAATATCCTGTCAAATACCTTGTAGCGATTATCACAGTGTAAACTAGATGGCGCTAATTGTATCTATATCAAAGGATAGAAATTCGACTGAATACTTATAAGACACATCGAAGTTTTCTGAGAATAACGCTATATACTGGTCAACTAATAACGGTCGGACCAGAAAAGTCCCCGGATTCACTCGTCCCACAACCTAATACATAATTATGTCTCTTATTTCTTGAGTTGACTTTACCCTATTTTTACGAACACTATGAACACTATTTTATTTTTCAGAACCCGAAGAATTCCTATTTTTCGCACAGAAGAACGCAGTGGGTCGAATTATGACAGCCAATGGCGAATGTAATGACGCTTTTATACCTTTGACGGGCTTGACAAGCGTACGAGCTATCGAATACGATCCCATCAATAAGTAAGTCTTAGGTTTTGTCTGTTTGAAAAAAAAACGTATTTATTTCGTAAATCAGTAAATGACTAGCAACCGCCCCGGCAGCTTAGCCTTTTATCTACATAACTAGCTGATTCCTGCTACTTCGTTCTATTGAGGTTTTTTGGCTCCCTCGGAAACTCATTCATTTTTCGGGATAAAAAGCAGCGAGTTATGTGTTATTCCAGACTATAATCTATCTCTGTGCCAAATTTCATCCAGAACCGTTCAGCCGTTCTGGCGTCATTGAGTAACAAACATCCATCCATCCATCAGTCCATCCAAAATTTTGCATTTATAATATTAGTATAGAAATAAAAGGAACATTTGTGCAAAAATTCAGCTTTGGGGAGTGGGAATGAGTACTTTTGTACAATTAAGTACATTTTTGAATGTTTTTTTCTAGGCATCTGTATTGGATGGACGACGAAAGCCATTCAATAAGGCGGGTATCCGTTTCGTATTCGACCACATCCGTAGCCACCGACGCAACGACAGTCGTCTCTGGCCTCACGCGTCCCTTCCACATGGTCTTAGACATACTAGGACGGGCTCTGTACTGGACCTGTCTAGATACCGACTCTATTAATGTAACGTCCATCGAAAATAACTCTTCAATCGGCGTCATATTGCGCGGGGAGAAAATGATGCCGCGACATTTGGCTTTCCATCAAACGAAAAGGTATGTTTCACATCTCTTATTGCAGTCTCTATATTATGACGTCGCTAGTGGTAAAGACTTTGAATTAGCAGGTCCGGGCCACCTCTAACTTTTTGAAGAGTGACGGAAACCATCGGAAAATTTCTTATGTCTTATAAGAAATTCAGTCGCAATTGTTGTTGTATGAGACCATAAATATTACAAGATATTTTTTCTTGTGTAGGATCAGATACGCGCATAAAAATGATATTACTTATAAGACAAATCA
Organism: Erebia palarica; assembly: GCA_964035005.1. Lineage (NCBI taxonomy): Eukaryota > Metazoa > Arthropoda > Insecta > Lepidoptera > Nymphalidae > Erebia > Erebia palarica. The sequence continues at coordinate 21,555,338 of OZ035989.1, forward strand.
TTTTATTATAATGAATCAATAAACAACAATACACAATACAATAAACATTTTATTATAATGCGCAATAGGCCTCCATCATGATCTGTAAGGTTTGTGAAGTCTGTTAATCTGCACTGGGGCAGTGTGATGTACTACGGTCTCATAGAAAATCTGTGCTATAGCTATGTACCGGTGATGGGTTGAGATGAGAAATAATAATAGTAATGTGTATTGCAATCTTCAAATCAATGAATCGGTAAAAACATGAAATTTCAAAATCAGAAGTGGGATACCATATTTTTTAATATTATGTGAGGTATGACTGGGTGACACTGTTTTTAACCACTTCCAAAAAAGAGGAGGTTCTCAATCTTTTTTGAAGTGAAACTTCTTTAGAATTTCTGTGGTTTGAAAATTCGACCAAACGAATAAGCGACACCAAAAAGAGACAAACATATTCATAATAGGATCTTATTCTCTCGTAGGCTACTTTTCTGAAGTTTCTCTTCTGCCGTGTGTAAATTGCACACACACACTTTTTTTTAGTTTACGGAGAGCTATCGAAGAGCGCGACTGCGACGTGCGATACATTCATACAATCGCGTTGCGGTGGCATAGCTTACATTGTGCTTTTATAGATGCTTTTATGCTATACCAAAGTAGGTCGAAATTAATCGAAAACCTTTCCTTTAGGATTATTATATGGAGCGACGCGGGCCTGGGCGCGATAATGCGCGCGAACGTGGATGGAACTTCGCGCGTAGAGCTTGCGCGAGTCAGCAACGTGACCGCGCTCGCGGTGGAGCAGAACAGCGCTACCGTGTACTGGGCAGTCGCGCGACAGATACACGCGCTAGACCTCGACTCGCCCAACAATAGGTTAGTGTGCCCTTCTTAATTCTCAGACTTTTTTACGTCACCAAGAAATACTGGTCTATTCGGTCAAAATCGCTTTGACTCCTTGAATGAATATACTTTTATTGTACACCAAAAAACAATAATAACAGTAAACTTAGCTAATAACAAAGGAAGTATACAATTTGGCGGCTTATCGCTTCACAGCGATCTCTTCCAGGCAACCAATGGTTTAAAAGGACATAGCCATAGAAACAACCAGTAGATGGTGCAGAAATAACAAAATATATATAAAGCTACCAATTATAATTATATTATATAATATAAAAACCATAAATACTACACATAAAATATATAAATAAACATACATACTTATATATACTCACAAATAAATAAAAATATAAATAAATAAAGATAAACCTCAAAAAAAAAAGTAGGTATCAAAATATATAAAAATAAACTACTAGGCAAATAATATTATAGTGACAAATTTTTTACAAGTCTTTTAATAGTACATTATTGCAAAGGCTGGGAAATAGGCAATTGCAGGTCGAGTATGAGTTTGAATGCCGAGCCGTAGGCGAGGACTTCACTAATACGAGACAGGCAATTGCCACTTCCGCCGAGGCATATATAGTGCTTTTCTCAAAAGAATGCAGGGAAATAAAACATAATTTTTTACCTTTGTCGCTAAATATATATCATCTGGGGCTTTAATTAAAAATTGCTTTGTTTTCGCCACTAAAATGTTTCGATTTCTTGCTTTTGAATCCGGTCGATTGTCGTTTAAGAAAAGTTCCCATAATTTTTCAAGTTAATGCCGTTTTTAACATAAACTGTACATTTCAGCAAGGATTAAATTGCCCATAATGTAGATGGCTTTTTAGTTTTAGCAATCTCATTAAAATACGCCAAAAATACTGTTTCGGAGAAAATGTTATTTTTTCTCGTTTTTCCAACTCATAAATTTTTCATATACTTTCATGTATTTTTCTTTGGACTTCGCTGGAAGCAGGTTTTCCATTGCCAATTTGGCTTCTGATCTTAAATCAATCTCCATTTCACTCTCTGAACCGTTGGAACTCATTTTACTTATTATTAAATTTATATTTATTAAGTATGTAAATAACAAATCAAGACGAATTTTCAGCTTTGCCGCCAATTTTTTTTTTATCATCTGTGCCGACAGGCGAACGCATTTATGGCTATACAGCCACCAATTTGTACTAAGCAAAGAGACTATGTTATGCCAAGAATGATAAAAGAGATCCGATCAAAGAGTATTTAATAACCCCAGCACGCCGTTTCATACAACATTGCAGGAGCGTTGTAATGTTCCAAATTCAAAAAACGCTCCTGCAATGGATTTGATTTTCTTTTGTTCTTTTTTCGAAAATAATGACAATATTTCCATGCATGTTTGAGAAAAGATATATTTTATCGATTGAGCCTCTCTGATGTCAAGAGGCAGTGCATTCCACAACTTAACAGCTTGTACAGAAAAGGATTTATGAAAGAAAGAGGAATTATGAATAGGCATCCCTAAAACAAGTTTCCTTGTAGTACGTTGATGTTCTCCTGGAAGGCCTACGAATTCAAACTTCTACTTTAAATAAGCAGGAGATGAAGGATTAAATAACACACAGTACAGAATAGAAAGGATATGCAAGTTCCGGCGAAGACGGATGGGTAACTTGAGACGAGAACGAAATTGAGATACATGGTCATATTTGCGCAATCCAAATATGAACCGAATGCTAATATTTTGAATTCTCTCAAGTTTATTTAACTGATCTTCAGTCAGGTTTATATAGCTTGCGTCAGCATAATCAAGAATAGGAAGCAGTAGAGTCTGTGCCAACATAATTTTTGTAGGAATTGGAAGAAAAGATCGCAGACGACGCAGAGAGCTAAGGGATGCAAAAGTTCTCCTGCTAACCTGATTCAGACGATTCGTCCAACCTAAAGTGCAATCCATATGTACTCCCAAGTTCTTGACAGTATCACAAAACGGGATAACTATACCATTATATTCAATGGGAGGAAGCACAAACCAGTCAACCCTAGAGATTAGGTACCGACTACCTATAATTATGGCTTGAGATTTTTTTGGATTTACATTAAGGCCATAGAATCTACACCACTCCAAAATTGAGTCAAGATCTTTATTTATTTGCTCAATAGCTGCAGGAAGATTCTCAAGAGTTGCCTGGGTGTAAATTTGGAGATCATCTGGTAGAGAGAAGATAGTTTTTGAGTTATAGAATTAATGAAAATAGAAAAGAGTAGTGATGACAGCACGCCGCCTTGAGGTACATCAGCAGTAATATCGCACCAAGAAGAAAGTTTCTTCGATACGAATACGCTGCTGACGACCTCTAAGGTAACTATGAAACCAGTCAGTAGCTGATGGAGATATGTTAAGAGAACGCAGCATACTCACAAGTATATCATGATCCACCGTGTTAAAGGCATTACTGAAATCCAGCAAGGTTAATACTGTGAGCTGCTGATTATCCATGCCCCTACGAATGTCATCGGTATCTTTAATCAGAGCAGTAGCCGTACTATGCCCAGAGCGAAACCAGACTGGAAAGGGGTTAATTAAGCAATTTTTGTTTAGGTAAAGGTTAAACTGATGGTGTATCAATTTTTCAAGGACTTTAGAAAGAAAGGGTAGGATTGAGATGGAGCGAAAATCAGAAAAATAAGTGGAATTAGCCTTTTTTGGAAGAGGTACAACATTTCCACTTTTCCAGGCATCAGGAAATTTAGAGGTCAGAATGGATTCATTTAAAATAAGCGTAATAATGGGAGTAATAATATCAAGGAGAGGAATAATCATATTACGGCTAACATTGTCACAACCGACAGCATTTGAAGAAATGGACAATATGGTCTTCTTAACATCGCACTCCTTCTTTATTTCTGAGCAGTGATTCAGGTTGGGCAGCTGAAACAGGTCAGCTTTTTATTTATTTTCGTCCCTGGATAGCCAAATGGACACGTCGGTGTTAGCATTCTCGCAAAGTCATTATTTTCAGTGCTTTGTCATGTATTCTTTCCCTCATAGGTTTAGGTTAGGTTGGAGATTTTTTTGCGTGCTACGGTTCGTATTTTTCTAATGTCAAGTGACGCGCGAACCTTTTTGAAAATTCGCGCGTAGAGTTCGCGCGATTCAGCAACTTAACCGCACTTTGGATGCATTCCCCCTAACATATCCGCATTTCACACGTTATTGAGGTGTATTGCATATCGTTGCAGACGTGTAGTATGGCAAGGCGGCTGGGTGGGGGCGCTGGCCGCGTTCGGAGGCGCGCTATACCTGTGCGGCGGGGAGCGCACGCCCATGCGTCTGCCGCTGCACCGGCGAGACGCGCCCGCCGCGCCCCTGCCGCACCTCGCCAGGCTGGTGGCTGCCGTGTCTGTGCATCGGGTGAGTGACGCCACTCGTGACCTGTGGGTGAATGTTACACGTAGTATGGCAAGGCGGCTGGGTGGGGGCGCTGGCCGCGTTCGGAGGCGCGCTGTACCTGTGCGGCGGGGAGCGCACGCCCATGCGTCTGCCGCTGCACCGGCGAGACGCGCCCGCCGCGCCCCTGCCGCACCTCGCCAGGCTGGTGGCTGCCGTGTCTGTGCATCGGGTGAGTGACGCCACTCGTCGCCTGTGGGTGAATGTTACATGTAGAAGTCAGACTTTAAATCGTTCTACCACGTTCGGGGGCTCTCCGTTATCAAACACTAGCGAATGCTCGCGACTTCGTCTGCGTGTTTTGAGGGTTTTTGGTTCCCGCGGGAACTCTTTAATTTTCCGGGATGAAAAGTAGTATATGTGCTATTCCAGACAATAATATCTCTGTGCCAAATTTCATCCAGATCCGTTCAGCCGTTTTGGCATGATTGAGTAACAAATGATTGATTAACAATTGATTGGACCTAGATCCGGTTAGCTGTCTGCTACAGCTTGCTGGATCTTACCATAGCTATTTTAAGTTAATTGTTATTAGTTAGCTTATTATTTATTTTACTCTTTATCTTTTCTTCTTTTATTTTTTTTTCTCCGACCCATAGTGTGGTTTTAATATAATATTGCAAGCTGTGGCAGCCTCTAAGTGGGTTTACAATAATGCATATTATTCTTTTAACTAGCATTATTTTTCCTCTTATTCTATTGTAACCTGTTGGTTGTCCTTAAATAAATAAATTAAAAATTAAATTTAAATTAAAATTAAACAAACATCCATTCCATCGAAACTTTCGCATTTATAATTTTTTTTTTATTGCATGATAGGCTTGCGCTTGACGACAATCATGCTTCGATTCTTGCGAAATCTTGCCTTGAAGGTACTTAAGTTATAAGTGGCAGGGAGGGTGTTCCACACCCTAGCGGTTCGTATCAGAAACGTCGAGCAAAAACGCTTCGTGCGAGCAAATTGAACGTCAACCACGTAAGGGTGCCAACGCTCACGGTTTCTCGCTGTTCTATGGTAGAACGGAGAAGGAGGAACAAGGTTGTGAAGTTCCAGAGCACATTCCGCATGGTATATCCGATAAAACATTGATAAGCAGGCGACATTGCATCGGTGTTGTAGATTAGTAATTGTAATATTAGTATAGACGATGTGTTTGCGATTTAATCCCTTATCTTTATGCGTACAGGTGGCGCGCGAACACCCGTGCTACGGCGGCCGCGCGTGCGGTGGCGCGCCGGGCGCGTGCGGCGCGGGCGGCGCGTGCGGCTGCGGGCTGCAGTGCGCCGAGCGCCGCGCGTGCTCCGCCGACCAGTTCCTGTGCGACGCGCCCTCCGCGCCCGCGCCCGGCGCCGCGCCGCCGCCCGACGCGCGTTGCATACCGGAAGACTGGAAGTGAGTATACCGTCACCTCTGTGGCAAACTTACGAACCTGCAGTTTTATAGGCCTATTACACCGCTAGATAGAGCGTCGCTTATTACATAGCAATAAGGATCAAATTAGGGACCCTTTCTCCCTGTATCTCATTACACTACTCTGATTCAAATGTAAGGGTCCCTGTCAAAAGTGCAGTGTAATAGGCCATGAAAAACCGTACCAAATGTAGCTGTGTGGTAAAGTTACGTATTTCTGTCACTGAATTTGAATTCTTTAACTGTGCCAGAGTGCCAGAAATACGTACCTTTACTACGGTGTGCAGTACTACATTTGGTAACGGTTACGATTTGTCATCGAAATGTTGATTTCACTAAAATGGCAGATTCGTACGTTTGCCATGGAGGTGACGATATTATGACTAGTGAGGTCGCCTGCTACTTCGTCCGCGTACAATTTCTGATTTCTTATGAGATTACTAGCTGATACCTGAAACTTCCCCCACGTGCATTAAGGTTTTCTGATTCCCGCGGGAAATCTTTAATTTTACGGGTTTAAAAGTAGCCTATGTCACTCTCCAGGTCCTCAACTATCTGGTGTCCCACGACACCACACGTTTTTTTAAATAATATTAGTACGATGAAATTTCCCGCTGCAAAAGGCCTACTTATATTGGTTATATAGCTTATGCAGGTTTTTATAACCTGACTTATAAATGACGATTTTCTAGTCTTTAAGTTCAAAAACTTAGAACCTTCATGCAAGCTTCTTCTCCCCATTTGGGGTGGATTTCCGTAAAACCGCTTATATACGTTTATTATTATTTATAACTAATTACCAATTTTCATGTTTCTAACTTCAAAAACAAGGACTTCCATACAAAATTCCAACCCCCATTTCAACCCGCTAGGAGTGAATTTTCCCAAAATCATTTCTTAGCTGATGTCTACACCATAGAAGAAAAGTTCCTGACATATCGTAATTAGTCTGTCAGTCACTCAGTCAGTCAGTGATTGAATGAGTAGTATTTCGCGTTTATTTAAAGAGATTGAAGATAGATTGCTTGCGCTACTACAAACAAACGTATTCTTCTCGATCATTCTTGGAATCGCTAAACAACAATCTCGATGCAGATGCGACGGGCAGCGCGACTGTCCGGACGGGTCGGACGAGGCGCGCTGCGACGCGTGCGCGGGCCTGCGCTGCGCGGACGGCTCGTGCGCCGCGGCGCTGGGCGGCTGCAGCGCCGGCACCTACTGCGCGCACGCGCCGCTGCCCGACGCGTTCAGGTGAGAGCTACGATACACCGCTGTGTTAAAAGACAAGATGTGCAGGAACTGCGATGCGCTAATTTGAATTATCCTCATCATCAGCAGTTGTGCATCCACTGTTAGACATAAGCCTCCTTCAAGTAGCACCAACGTGCTCTTTCCTCGGCTTTTCGCATCCGATCGATGCCAGCCCCCTGCTGGATATCATCGCTCCACTTTTAGTGACCGCTTTTAGATGCGAACGTCAATGGCACGCATAGCTTTTAGCATTTTTGCCAGAATATGATAATAATTTATCTTAGTGTTGGTTATTTTATAAAAAAAGGAAATTCTTTAAAAGAAAACTGAATCAAAGATAGATGTTGTAAATTCAAAAATGGATACAAAAACTAAATAACTTCGTCGATTATTTTGTCAACCCTAACGCAGACTACGGTCTATTTGGGCTGCAATTTACAAACGCCAGCCTGTGTTTTTAGTCTAGTGCTTTGGTCTGAAAATTGTGGTGTAATTTTAGATATTTTTTAAGGGCATTAAATAAATATAACAATAAATAAAATAAAAGACGTATTTATATGATCGTTTTTGTTCAGATGCGACGAACGCCTATGTCTGGCACCGCTGCTAGTCTGCGACGGCCGCACGCACTGCGAGGATGGAGCAGACGAGTCGCCCGCTATCTGCGAATATCTGCGTAAAGATCAAGTACGTACTGACTACTTTTATTAATGCGTCTTTGTACTTTGTGTTACTTTATTTTTTGATAACTTTTGAAAATTCCGTTGCATATAACTATGGAATACTACATTTTCACAGGTATTCTGTTCTGTCATACTACCTTGAATGAATGAATGATATATTCTTTATTTAACACCAATACAAGAAACACATACAATACACAATAAAAATAAATAAATAAATAGCTTATTTGCATTGTTCAGGCAGTGCCGGTGGGCGCTCGTCCCGGCGGGTCATCGCACGCGCTGGTGGCGTGCGGCGCCGTGGCGGGCGTGGGCGCGGCCGTGGGCGCCGCGTGGGCCGCGTTGCGCCGCGTGCGCCGCTCGCGCCGCCCTCTACACGCGCAGCGCAACTTCCCGCTGGTCAAGCCGCCGCCGCTCGCCAGGACCTCGCTGCCCTCCTCTGAGTGAGTACTGAGCACTGTGTCTTCAGACTTTCTCGAGGCAGAGCGAAGGGGTCACGAACCTATTACGATTTATAGTTTGCTTATCGTGGTAATTGCAGATTTTTTATGTGAAAACTTCTTTAGCCGCGTTGAGCACTTTTTGGTAGGGGGGAAAATGTGGATTCGCGTGACCGACATGCTCGCGAACAGCGACATGCTCGCCTTGTTACGAAGACAAGTTGGTCTTAAATATAAATATACTACATTCGAAATTAAACTTCAATGCCTTATTGCTAAGATATTATTTTTATATTTTATTTTTTATAAAAAAAATCGTTTTCACTTCTATCGGCAGTCCCTATGACTGCCAATTTATTTCTCATTATGAATGTATCGTACGCAATTATATTATTCTATTTATATTGGTGGCAGTAAGAACTAAGTATGCCTATTTCGTAAAAGGATTCCCGCGCCATTTGCTAACCACTCGTCCACAAACACATCGTCACAATGTATGTATTGAGTTATTGCCCATGTGGTATTCCACAATCCACATTTAGAGGAGTGCGCGAGTGTGCCAAAATCAGTTTAGATATGTTCAAAACTGTTATAAATCTAAAGCACGCTACAGACTATAAATTTTTGCTATTAAATATGCTATGCTATAAAGCTTGTGGGCGCCCGGTAGGTGCGATAAACCTTGCAGCGCGTTCAATCTCGTAGCACGTTATATTACATGTCGTTCGTTGAACAGATCTCGTACTATACAAGAATATTATTTATTAATACGTCGCATTTTAGTCTAAAATAAAATAAAGCGTTATATAAAAATCAATGAACTCTCCTTCATACTTTTCAGGCTTAGGACTGTCTATAATTGATGTAAACGTTATTTAACATTAATGTAAATTATAAATCAACTAGCGAATGCCCGCGACTTCGTTTGCGTGGTTTGAGTTTTATTTTTGTTCCCGCAGGAACTCTTAGCCTATGTGCAATTCCAGACTATAATCTATCTTAGTGCCAAATTTCAGCCAGATCCGTTCAGCCGTTGGGGCGTGATTGAGTAACAAACATCCATACATCCATACATCCATCCAAACTTTCGTATTTATAATATTAGTAAGATTATAGGCGTATTTAAACAATCTTTTATTCTAATATTGACATGTCATAACACTACTTAACACTGTACAAATAGCATGCTATGATATTGCGCTACGTGCTATATTAACCACCGTTTTATTAATGGCGGCGCTAGACCAAACGTGGACGTCGGCGACATCAGCTTTGCGAGGCCCCTTTGGCCTTTCATTCCCCAGTCAAGAAGTAAACTTTAAATTGAATGTGCTGATCTAAGAACTTACTTGCAAGGGAATATGAGTTGTATGTTGTATTACTTATAAAATGATGACAAAAATTACGTTAATAAACACAAATCAAAATAGACCGGCTTTTAGCCTCACTTTGTTGCTAAAAATGTCATATTTTTTTACTTTCACAGTGTTGCCAGACGACTCTGCGACTCTGGATAAATACTAATCACGCGTACGGAATGAATTTCGAATAACGTGTAAAACAATAGGGATGATGACAACTCAATCAAATCAGCAACTCTTTAACAAACTTAAAAACGCTCTTCTACTATGGAAGTTGTATGAAATTTGCAATAGTGACGTCATCAAATTTCAACGCACTTTTTTTCTTTAATCTATGTTATAAAATGGTAATGATGGAGTGGAGGATGTGAGTTTTAGGCCTTTTTGAAGACCCTCTATTCAATAATCAGTTAGAAATAATTTATTTTTGATATAGGCATCAATTTTCCGAGGCCCCCTGAGGCAGTCGCCGACACCTAACGCCGCCACTGGAAAGAATGCTCGATGCTTTACACTACTAATTAATACCTTACACTACTAATTAAACCTTACTTTTTATACGACTGCCTGAAAAAAGGAGTATATTATTTTCAGGGTTCATGTATGTATGTATGTGAGTTTGTATATTCCACCATAACTTCTAACATCATAACGCCTGAACCGATTTTGATAAATGAGGTATCGATAGAACCCCTAACTTATTCCGGGTGACATAGGCTGGAAAAATTAAAAAAAAATTGATGGGGTGACCATGGTCACGCATTAAAGACTTAAGTAGAAAAAAAAACGAAAATAAGATTAACTATATAATCATCATCTAGAAAATGATGAGTAGATTCCAAATATATAGTTCAATATTCAGTGATTCACAAAAAAAAATAATTACTAAAAATGTGAATAAGATTCTTAATTAACTAGATTAATTTAGATATTAAAATTTTTTAGGTAGTTTTTTGGCAGTCGTGTTTTTAATTGTTTTTAATTATTATTGCAAATCAAATTAATGTTCTCAATTTCTTTCTCCACATAGTATAAGCGCAACCGTGTCCGGCTCAGCGGGCTCAAACTCGGCCGGATCAAACTCAGCATCGGATAGCTTGTGCGGCCGATACCCCCGGCCGACCGCCAACCCACCGCCGAGCCCGGCCACTGCTTCGGGGGGGAGGCGGCGCGCGTATCGCCACTACCGGGCGTCGAACCGACCGCCTCCGCCCACGCCGGTGTCTACTGATGCGAACGAATCGGAGCCGGAACCGGCCGGCCGAGCGCCGCCGCCCTCTCCCGCGCCGCTGCTGTACTAAGGTCTAATGGGCCTATTACACTACACTTTTCTAAAGGCCCTTTTTTAATGGTGGGCGTGGTCGCTAGTAAGAGCGTCGCTTATTACACAGCAATAAGGACAGATAAGGGGCCCTTTGTCCCTAAAGCATATTACACTATACTGATTCAAGTGTAGTGTAATAGACCTATAAGGCGCAGAATATACATACGAGAGGTGCGGCGGAGGTGTGACGGCGGCCTGGCCGCTGAAGTCAACGACCTCAATTTACAAAGGCCCTGTCAAATAAAGAATGACGACTTATTTTACTAACGCCATCTAGTCTGAAAAGCGGGACAGCGCTATTGCGGGGATAAGGACAGGCTTATACAGGTTAGGGGCACGCCCTAAAAGTCGGACACATGGTACATGCATATATATCGATGGCGGAAGTATGATAGCGGCGTTTGCGCCACGCCACCTCTGAATATCTGGCGTTCCGTCGCTTGTATACAATTTGTATTAAATATGATAGAAGCATCGCCGCGCCGTCACCTCGCCCGCAACCACCACCTCTTACGTATGCCCGCGCCTTAGGCAGCGATTATAGGCCTATTACACTGCACTTTTCACAGGGCCCTGTGATAAGGCGTGGCCGCTAGTTTGAGCGTCGCTTATTACACAGCAATAAGGACTAAATCAGGGGCCCTTACTCCTTAAGTCTACACTACAGTGATTCAAATGAAAGGGTCCCTGTGAAAAGTGCAGTGTAATAGGCCTTTTAGGTACAATAGGGATGATGACAACTCAATCAAATCAGCAACTCTTTATCAAACTTAAAAACTCACTTCTAGTATGGAGTTGTATGAAATTCACAGTTGTGACGTCATAAAATTTCAACGCATTTTTTTTCTTTAATCTGTATTTTAAAATGGTTAACAAACTTAAAACCGAGGATTTTAGGTCTTTTGGAAGACCTCTATTATATAATCGGTTAGAAATAATTTATTTTTGATGCCTACATCAAAAATAAATTATTTCTAACCTATTATTAAATAGAGGGTGTTCCTAAAGACCTAAAATTAACATCCTCATTTAGTTTTCGGTATGATAACCATTTTAAAATATAGATGTAAGAAAAAAAGTGTGTTGCAATTTTATGACGTCGCAATGGTGAATTTCATACAACTTCCATACTAGAAGTGCGTTTTTGAGTTTGTTAAAAAATTGCTGATTTGATTTGAGTTATCATCCCAATTGAAAGATTGATGTTAGGAAGTGATGATGACAACACAATAGTATAACATAACTAGTGTCCAAATAAATGTGCAATGAGAGAGCGGCTAAAATTGAGCCTGTCTATAGAAAGCTGAATGCAAATTAAAAAGACTTAACTTAATTAAAAAAAAAAAGAGACCAGTATAGACTTTATGATTTATTTGAAATAAGGAAATTCTATTTGCATGTTAAAGTAAAGGTGGAAACATACTCATAATACGCAACGCGTATTAGGTCAAATCCCAGTGTATTCTATATCCTCCCGGAAAAATGTCACGAGGATCATATATTGTGTATTCCGGGTCTAATAATTTTTGCAATACTATTGGCAACTGACGCCATCATAAGTAGTAACATGCTAGATCTTATGTACTCTGAGGCTATGTAGGTACATCTACCTACATAGCGTCAGAGTAACTCAGTCTAGTATGAACTATGAACTGTCAATTTGGTGCTATTTCACTGTTCGTGCCTCATAGCTAGTAAAATAGTTACTGAATCTTGTAAATAGAATGTATCTATCTATATCTGGTTTCAATATTTAATCTATCGATAAAGCAACGTTGCTATTTGTCAAAAAGGCCAAATTACTGACAAATCGTAATGTTTATGTCAGATAGATTGGATTTTGCGACAAGTTAGTGTGTAGTTTGTAAATAAATGTTTGGTTACTTCTAATTTGTAAAGAAATATAAAATGAAAATGAGAGCCTAAATAATATTGTTTTCTATGATATAATAATTATTATTATCTTAAAATTGTGTTTTATAAACATAGCAACTACAATTTAACCTAATTCTTAATTAAATATAAGTATATAAACTATTATAAAATGTTATTATACTAGATAGTGAAATACGCCAGGTACACATACATACTTTACTAAATTATTATTAATCACATTATACCTACCTCTCGAGTTAGGTAATAAAAATTAACGAAAGATATTTGAATTATTATGTTTTGCATAAAATAGTTCAAAGCCCAACGCACATTGTGGCATAGTTGAAGTGAAATGTCCTACCTTATGTTAAACTAGCTGATGCCCGCGACTTCGTCTACATGGAATAATTTTTATTAATCCCCACAGTCCTTAATTTTCGGGGATAAAAATTAACCATGTCACTCTCCAGGTCCTCAACTATACCCATAAAAATCATCTAAAAATCACGTGGATCCGTTACCCTGTTACGGTGTGATCGATGAACAAACCGACTAACAAACACACTTTCGTATTTACAATATTAGTATGATGTTACAAAGTAATTAGAGCTTATCTCCCTGTTATACCACATAAATATAATACCCATTAAGAAGAAAGATCTAAAAATGAGGTACAAATGGGTGACTCCAGTTCACTCTTAATGCGTAGTTTTATTTTGTGAGATTTGTTCTTTACCTTCACAAATATGTTGGTCCAAAAGGGTCACGTCTTGTACTCTCAACCGGCACTGCCTTGAGCTCTATCATTGAGTCTAACTAAACCAATTGAAAATTTCGAGCATTATTAGATAATACAAAATATTTATTAATTGCCATTCTATAAGGTAATTTTGTTGATTTACAAATTATATAGATAAGTATGAAAAAGAAGTTAAGTACTTAATTGTTTGAAAATGGCGCACATCCTAATGTATTTTGTATAGTCTATGCATTTACCAATAATAATGTGTTTTGTTAACGATTTAAGGAATTTGTATTATTATAAGAATAATATTTGTTACGACATGGTTACGACAGACGATAAGAACATCGCTTTTTAAAATTGTACGTACCTTCACCTAATAATTTTTACTATATCAGGCTGAGCTAGGTCCGATTTCTCCAACAATGCCTAAATTTTAGAGAACACTCAATCATAATAAAATAGGTGACAGTTATCGTGCATAAAAACTGTCACCTGAATTGGTCATAAGCGTTTTCTTAAAATTGAGACATTTGTTGGTGAAAACGAGCATTAGTCACTTTTATAACTACAATAATAAAACCTTTGTATCTGTTTTTATTGTTTTAATTTGCTTTCATTCATAGGTATCTTATGGCTTCATGTATATGAAGCCTTGTATTTATTTTATATTTATGCTTAGATTTAGACTTTTAAAATCTCTTACGAAAGTCAGTTGGGTTTAGTACAATACAAATAAGTCTACAAAATAATATGTTGTACGTTCTAAATATTTTTAAAAAAAAAAACTAATTTATTAAAATGTTATTAAATTATAAAATATACCAAGTACATATGCAGAAAATAAATAATGTTAATTTACATTGTCAGCTTACGGTACCTGTACGAACAAAATATGATAAAGAACAGTTTTGGCGTCGTTATTACACTGCACTATCGGGCCCTAACTTAGTATGAACGTGAACCTAGATGGCACAAAGTAAACTAAATTAACGTCAAAATGCGCGAGCCGGAGAAACACAACTACTCTCTACGCTGGTCGTATGCTGGTCCGTGGTCGTGTGACGACTGAGCTCCCTAACCACCTTAAATGAGATTGCACGGTCGACCGAGCTCGGCAGACCGGGACGACCCGATGTCAAAAACGGGGACCCTTTCCCCCTAAATTTTATCATACTACACCGATTGAGTTTAGGGACCCTTTGCGAAGTGCAGTGTAATAGGCCTATAAGTACTATACGTTAATCTGCCTGCCATCTATTGGCATCCACCACCACCACCACTACAGCCCATTAACGTCCCACTCCTGGGCACAGGCCTCCACTCTCATAGGAGAGAGGGAATTAGAGCTTAGACCCACCACGCTGCTCCAATGCGGGTTGGCGGGCTTTAACGACTATTATCATGTTAGTGATAATAACCGGGACCGACGGCTTAACGTGCTCTCCGAGGCACGGGGGTGAAACACCGCCAACTTCCTAACTCCGGGCTAGTACTGAGAATTTCTAGTAAGAAAAACCCAACACTTAGTATGGCCCGACCCGGGACTCGAACCCAGGACCTCGTCAGCCGCAGTCAAACATGCTAACTACTAGACCAACGAGGCAGTTATCTATTGGCATCATCGTAATTAAATAAAATTATAACACTTGTTTAGCCGTTCTAAAGGCCGTCTCTCGTTTAGATGGAAATGCATAAGATTTGTTCCGGAGTTTCCTTTCTTCCAGCAGCATGCATCTCTAGTATTTACTCTTAGATTAAGTCGAAGTATTTATCTATAGGCTACGGTTATAAAATATGTATTATCTAGAGTGGCCTGTCTTTAATCTTACTAATATTATAAATTCGAAAGTTTAGATGTATGTATGGATGTTTGTTACTCAATCATGCCCCAACGGCTGAACGGATCTGGCTGAAATTTGGCAAAGAGATAGATTATAGTCAGGAATACCATAACCCCGGAAAATTAAAAACTTCCCGCGGGACCCAAAAATCCTAGACCACGCAGACGAAATCCCGTGCATTCGCTAGTATGATCTTAATCCTCTGGATAACTGGTCTGTAATCTTAGTAATAAAGTGCTCGCGTTATGAACTGAGGTGTTGGGCCATAAATGTTAATAACTATAGGAATGTGCAACGTTTCGCCTTATCGATAAAGTACTCAGGTAGGTGAGCGGCGGCAAGGCGAAAAAGAAAGACATTCTCAGGAGTGGTTGACGTAAAACAACATGAAATTTACAAATTATGAAATTAAAAAACACGACTGCCATGCCGAAAAACGAACTACAAAATTAAAAATCTAAACCTAGTTAAATAATCTAGTTAAATTAGAATCTTATTCACATTAAATGATATTTTTTTGTGAGTCACTGGATATTATACTATACTGTTATATATTTTTGGAATCTACTCATCATTTTCTAGGTGATGATTATATAGTTAATCTTATTTTCGATTTTTTTTTCAACTTAAGTCTTTAATGTGGGACCATGGTCACCCCATCATTTTTTTTTTTAATTTTACTAGCCTATGTCACCCGGCATAAGCTAAAGATTCTAACGATACCTCATTTATCAAAATCGGTTCAGGTGTATAGAAGTTATGGTGGAATGTACGAACTCATATACATACATACGTACATACATGAACCCTGAAAACAATATACTCCTTTTTTCGGACAGTCGTATAATAAAAGAACTTTTACGAAAATTTAAAGAGAGTAGGCCTAAAAAAATTATATAATTGATCAGTTGGCAAATGAACGTGGTCATGAAGTGATACGACTGCCACCATATCATTGTCAATATAATAATATTGACAATGATATAATATAATAATATTGAGCTCATATGGGCTCGGGTAAAAGGAGAAATTGCAGCGCAAAACCATACGTTGAAAATAGCCGATGTTGAAGTTCTTCTGCATATAGCAATAGAAAACGTTACCAGGGAAACCTGGGTTAAATGTGTGAAGGATGCAGAAGACCTCCAGGAAACTGATTTGGAATAAGCTTTTCTGAGTGATGAAGTTGAGCCTTTGATTAAAAATCTACAGGAAGACGATAGTGACTCAGATGAAGAAGATAATTTTTAGTCTGTAGTATATAATTTAATTTAGTTTTAATAAAAATATATATATTATAATAATATAATATAATAAAATATTTGCTAAATGTATGTTGTCGATAAATGTTATCAACTACCTGCTGTTACGCACCTCATTATGATGCTCCATAAGCCCAACGAGTGCGAGCGAGATAGACTGATTGGAACGATTTATGGCTCAACGCGCGAGCACCGTAATAGTTTTTACTTAGCTTAGAAGGACTGGAACCGAGAGCCGTAAAGCCAGTTATTAAAAGAAAAAAAATCGTGACATCAAGCATCATGGAGGTTACAAATACCTTCATGTCAAGCATCAATTCAATTCAATTCAAAATGTCAAGCATCAATGTCGAGTTAAAATTAACATCAAAATTTAACTTATGGTACCTTGACGATGGAACCATTGGAGGCAACGTCGATGACGTTCTTAAAGATCCTAACAATGTTATGCAACAATTTGGCAAAATTGGTTTAGAACTAAATTTTTCCAAATGTGAACTGTTTTTCACAGAAAAGCTATCGCAAGATAGAATATCATCGGCCTCCGAATTATTTAATGAAATTGCCCCTAATATTAAGATTCTTGATAAACATTCACTTTGTCTTCTTGGTGCTCCTCTTTTTAACGAAGCCATACAACCAATCTTGGACAAAAAAGTCAGAACATTTTCGGCACATTCTGACAAATTGGGCACTCTAAATTCTCACATTGCATTTTCGATCCTAAAATATTGCCTTTTTGTACCTAAATTAATTTATATTCTCCGTGCGAGCCCAATTTGGAAATTTCCTGGACTACTTGATATCATGGATGCCACCTTAAGAGATACGCTAGAAAAAATTCTAAATTTATCTTTTGATGATCAGTCCTGGAATCAAGCTACTTTACCGGTCAAGTATGGTGGCATCGGCGTGAGAAAAATTTCCAGTGTTGCTCTTCCGGCTTTTCTGTCCTCTGTGCATAGTTTAAAAGAGCTTAGTTCTCAGATTCTTAATTCTAATTAAGTTTCACTGACCTATGCCACAGAGGCCTTAGAGAGTTGGAAGGTCAGGTGTCCCAATGACGATATCCCGAAGGAATGTTTCACACAAAAACTTTGGGATGTGCCGTTGGTTCGGCTGACACATACAAATTTGGTTCAAAATCTTACAAGTGAAAGAGATCGAGCAAGGCATCTAGCCTTATCTGAAAAAGAATCCGGGTATTGGCTTCATGCCTTGCCATCGAAAAATCTCGGCACTCTTTTAGATAATGAAAGTTTTCGTGTGGCTCTAGGTCTCAGATTGGGAACACCCCTGTGCTTCGAGCACAGATGTCCGTGTGGAAAAGAGGTCGATAAATTTTGAATTCACGGACTCTCTTGCCAAAGGAGCGCTGGTAGGCTTTTTCGGCATGGCTCTCTCAATGATACGATCAAAAGGGCTCTTGCCACCATAGATATTCATGCGCTCATTGAGCCGGCAGGGATTAGTCGGGATGATGGCAAGAGACCTGATGGATTGACGCTGGTTCCCTGGGAACGGGGACGGGTGCTAATGTGAGACGCAACATGCGTAGACACACTGGCCCCGTGTCATATCAGGGAGACAGCATCAAGGCCCGGAGACGCAGCAGAAAAGGCTGAAACCGGCAAGCGGCGGAAGTATGCCTCTCTCATAGAGAGTTACATATTTGTTCCGTTTGCCGTGGAGACCCTTGGGCCGTGGAGTCTTATTGCCAAAAAATTTTTGCGAGATATTTCACCGCGGTTAATTGCCTCATCTGGTGACAGAAGGGCTGGCTCATTTTTTGCGCAAAGGATCAGCCTGGCTGTCCAGCGCGGAAATGCAGCCAGCATTCTTGCCACCATTCCACGTGGGCATGATTTATATAGTAATTAGGTTAGGCTAAATAGCATTAAGTTCTATTGTATTACTTTCAAAAAAAAATGTCGAGTAAAAATTGACAAATAAGTGTCAATGTCATGAATGACCAGAGACAAGTATAATATAGGCATAGAGCTTGTCTCTGGATGCGAGTGACAGACGACAGTGACATGGTGACGTGAGTGACAATGGCTCGGTGACGAATCACGAATCATTAAAAACTTGTGTTTGTGTTCAATTTTAGTTTCCACCGGTGGTTTTCACGTGTTGTATGTGTTATATTACAATAAAATTTATCAGAAAGACTGACGTGGCTTTTATGGAGTCGTTATTTATAATCATTATCAACCGATGAAAATTTAAAAATGTCAACAAAAGTTTACCAAAAACCTGTCTACCAGTTTTAATTGATATCAAAATGGAAATTTCAGCTATTGCTTCAACCCTTATTGTATACGCCAGTGTGGCGGCTTCAGGTTTTCTTGTTATTGTAAGTATTTTCAAGTTTCATCAAAAAGTGTTAGTTTGTTCTTCAATCAAGCTGCAACGAAGCATGATCGACTCGATTTTTTGCATGGATTAGATCTGGAGACTTAGAAAGGTACTCAAGGTATTTCTGTCCCGGAAAATCAGAGAGTTACCATGGGATTCATGAACTACATGGATCTAAGCTAAATATCCCTTCGTCTGGCGCGCAATTTTATTCGGTTACCGCGGATCTGCGCCAATCTCAAGGCCAATCTCAAGATATCAAGTGGCGGTGTCGAATTTCGCCGGCCGGGCGTGTTTATTTAAATCATATCGTATCACTTGTACGAGCTACGTAAACACACAGTACGTCATTCAAATCGTGACGAAACATAGCTATAGATTACAGTTAAAAAGGTTATCGCACTTCTAATAGAGTTTACACAAAAAAATAACAAAAACAACAACAAAAAATGACCCCGTTTTTGAAATAAAAACATCAACAAAATAAACAATATAACCTCTAACTTTGTTTTTAAAGGTTTATTGACACTATGATTAGTCATTCCAGAGTAAAACAACAAGAACCAAAGATTCTGTTCCATTTGTCTATTTCAAGAACAAAAACCAAAAATAAAAAATAGAGGGTATCACCTTACATTTCGTGTTTCACTCGCACGAAATTTCTACCCATAAATTCATGTCATAGATCAGGTTCTCCAAAAAATTCATACTCTGTCCTTGTCTAACCTATTCGCATAGAAAAAAATTTCAAAGGAATCGAGTTAGTAAATATTTTGAAATTAATTCCCAAACTTCACGCTACCCTTCAACTGGCACGCGACCATTTCCCGGCTGATTCCGAGGCCTTTAGACTGCTCTTCCGCAGTTGCCCGGTAAACATCAAAGGCAGTTAGACTGTCGCTCCGCAGTCAAAGGGCTATGTCAGTAAAACTGATATTCAGGCTTTTTATAATTGAATAGTAATAATTGTCATAAGATAAAATTTTCATTAATTTCAGATAGTAGTAACAATTTATTTAACAACAAACCCATACCCAGTAATAGAGAGGTTCAAAGAAGAAGAAACTTACAATGACCCTGCATCAAAGTCGAGAGCAAAATTTCCTAATCTTGAGGATCCTCATAGTTTGCATTTAAGTGTAATAGTTCCTGCCTACAATGAAGAAGACAGATGTGTGTAAACAAATTAAGTTGTGTGTGTTAACAATTAATTAATTATATCTTGTTGTGTTTAGATACTTACTTTTGAGCCAAAGTTTCATACATAACATGTTATAGTAAAAGCTAAAACACCAGCGCCTTAATATGAAAGACTAAAGCTCAAAAAACACAGGGAACGGGTGCGGGCTGGGGTCGATATCACACATTTCACCCGCCATGCGCCAGACCAGCGGCTGCTTTCTGCGTAGTCCATATACAAGGAATTCAACCCGCCCCGACCCGTGCCCATTCCCTGTGTGTTTTGCCCTTACTTGTCACATTTGTCCAAACAAATCCACTCTTGTTAGCAATTTGTAGTCAAATCAAAAGCACTGAGCCAACTTTTAAAACTTGGTAGATCGTAAGTATATTATTGAATGAGTTACAGGACCTACTTACAAAATATTAAAGATAATTACTTTGTACTTATTTTATTTTAATGAACATTAAAAAAAAATCTAAGTAATTGTCTTTAATTCCTCAGTGCCACCCATGTTGGATGAGGCTATAGAATTTCTAGAAAAAAGAACCAAAGAGCAGTTGTCATACAAGTATGAAATCATCATAGTAAGTGACGGGAGCAGAGACAACACTGTGAAGTTAGCTGAACGTTATGCAGAGAGGTATGGCAGTGATAAACTCAGATGTTTGGAGCTAGTCAAGAACAGAGGCAAGGGTGGTGCTGTCAGACTGGTATGTTAACGCTTGCATGGTATTGATTATTGTTTTTTTTAAATCTATTTTGTACCGAAAAGTTATAAAATATGTAGAAAAACAGAAACATAGTAGACAAGGAAGCACATCTCTTCTCATCTCATCTCTTTATTGAGATCTCTACCTTATTATTAACCCTTGGCAGTGAGAAAGGTAATGAAGGAAGAATAGGTACAACAAAATATGAAATGAAAGGAAGCTATCTCTGTGCCAAAAGTCAAGCTAAGTTCAGAGGTGAGGCAGTGAAAAGATAAAAAAGACCCTTGCTTTAATTATATTAGTGTAAAATCTTCTTAGTGTGCAGTCTCAGGTTTGCAATCATTAGTGCAATTTCAACTTTTGGGACAGATTCTAAATAGAGATCATGTGCTCTTTCCAAACCATTGGCATACGTTTTTAAACCACAATATCCTTCTGGCCTATCCGGCCAGGCCTTCTGCCTTCCACTTTTGCTCCCATGATGAGTTGAGAGAGTTCATATTTACTTACTGGTGTTTGGCATAGAATTATACCGCTGTGTTTAAAATAGAATAGCTTAGCTTATAATTATCATAAGTATAGCTGATTCCCGCGACTTCGTCCGCGTGATTTAAGTTTATTGATTCCCGCGAGAACTCCTTATTTTTCGATATTTTCCAGGATAAAAGGTAGCCTATGTCACTCTCCAGGTCCTCAACTATTCCCATGCAAAAAAACACGTCGATCTGTTGCTCCGTTACGGTGTGATTGAAGGACAAATCAACAAAACAAATAAACCAACAAATCAACAAACAAACACACTTTCGCATTTATAATATTAGTATGATGTAGTCACTGTCAAAAGGTATTATTCCTTCTTATTCTATACTAAATGGGTTAATATTTCTTTTGATATTACAATTCTTCAGTTACTTATTCAAGACAATTTAATTATTCTATTAGTTGAATAAACTTAGCCATCAATAGAAATCATAGTGAAGCCTAAATTGTTATGTTATTTATCTTCAATTAATTTCAAAGAACTTTATTTTAAAAATGTACCACTTTCTAAAACTGATAAAAATAAATCACACAATCAAATGCACCATTACTTTAATTTTTAACGGCACTGTTGCAAATTTTATTATTGTAATATATTTACGTGACTGTTCCAATATATTATGTACTTTTATTACAATGACTATTATCATGTTATCATTAAGTAGTTATAAATGAAAGAACTTTAAGTTTAATTTGCTATATCCCCCAAAGTAGATAAATCTATGTGGCATATATAGCTTGCAATATTCACAACTCGCACAACAAGTAGGCCAGCAATTCGCAATTCGCGTTTATTTAGCAACACCACACCACACAAGTCTTCCAAATTATTCTCAACATGAGAAGTTTTTCCACTTTTTTGAGTGGAACCACTTAAAAAAGTTGTGATGTTGGATTGTTATAAGTGAATTTCTAGCATACCATGTGTCAACCAATTTTTTTTATCAAATCCATTAACTAATAAAGAAATGCTTTTAGGGTATACTGAGTTCTAGAGGGGCGACCATACTCTTTGCAGATGCGGATGGTGCATCAAACTTCGAGGACTTAATTAAACTAGAAGCGGCCCTAAAGCAAATCACTAAATATGATCCTATTACCCAGCCTCACGAAACAAGCACCAGTGAGGCAATCGTTATTGGATCTAGGGCTCATTTGGAAAAGGAGTCACTAGCTACAAGAAGTATTTTTAGGTAAGTAAAGTGTAATTGCCTCGCTGGTCTTATGGTTAGTATTTCTGACAGCGGCCGACAAGGTCCCG
Source organism: Erebia palarica (assembly GCA_964035005.1). Taxonomy (NCBI): domain Eukaryota; kingdom Metazoa; phylum Arthropoda; class Insecta; order Lepidoptera; family Nymphalidae; genus Erebia; species Erebia palarica. The sequence goes on from OZ035989.1 coordinate 21,577,889, forward strand.
CGTTCGAGTCCAGGATCAGGCCTTAATTAAATATTGGGTTTTCTGACTAGAAATTCTCAGTACTAGCCCGGAGGAAATTGGCGGTGTTACACCCCGTACTTCGGAGAGCCTTCGGTCCCGGATATTATCACTAACATGATAATAGTAGTTAAACCCGCATTGGAGCAGCGTGGTGGGTCTAAGCTCTAATTCCCTCTCTCCTATGAGAGTGGAGGTTTATGCCCAGCTGTGGGACGTTTATGGAAAGTGTAATTAATGTTCATTGAGCCACAATGATTTTCTTGTAGGTCTCTTTTCGAAATATTATAGATAGCCAATCAATTGCTTACAATATTTATTAATACTATCTGGTCATTGTGAGTCAAAGAAGACTAAAAGAGTTGAGATATTTTTTAGATCAATTTAATCTTCCGCCGACTCATATTTTACAAAAATAAAATCGCATTTATGGCGCTGCATAAACATAAACATTTTTGTATTGTGTATCGGATACAAGCCACCTTTGAATATTTTATATTCATAATATGAAATCAAACAACAAAAGCGCAAATGTAGACTGTGGCCAATTCTGTTTGACACAATCTATAAACGAAACTAAAATGACCGCATATAATCTAGTTCTACTCCTTTCTGAAGTACTATGAAAGGGTTAGCAATACTTATGCTGTCATTTTAATTTAGTTTAGAGATTGTGCACTACAGAATCAGCCCCATTGTTTATATCCAGTTGCTTCCACGTCACAGTAAACCATGGTTTTTGTGACGTGGAAGCAACTTTGTCATTGTGACCGTGTGCGTGTCCCGTTCAGCAAACAAAATTGTCTAATGCTACGTTCGCACTGTAAAAACATTAAAACAAACAAAACATTCTCGCGATTCTTATTTAACTTTCTCCTACCTATTTGTATCAAACCAGCGTTTTTTTTCCGCGGCTATTTCGCAATTGCGTACACCTCCATATGATTTCTAGTGTTACGAAATTGCGGAAAAAAAACGCGCGAATGTGTTTCTCCGTTCAAACGCAGTTTAAGTTTGCGCAGCGCCTGCAAGTAACACGGATTAATGCTTCTTTTATATTCCAGGAATATATTGATGTACGGCTTTCACTTCCTGGTGTGGCTGTTCACAGTGAACGGCATCCGGGATACGCAGTGCGGGTTCAAACTATTCACGCGGCGGACTGCCGATATGTGCTTCCAGAGCCTGCATGTTAACAGATGGTAAGTTATGACTTGTTTTTATCTCTGTTTCCTTGCGTTAAATGCCTCATTGCTCATGGTCAAACCCCATCCTTAAGGCTACGTTCACTTAAACCAGAACAAGCTATCTGGGGGATCTACTCTCTAGAAACACTATTTCGATAATTAAAATCTTATCATTTTTTTTCTTTTTCAGGGCATTCGACGTAGAACTACTGTACATAGCACAAAAACTGAACATTCCAATTGCTGAGATTCCAATCAGATGGACGGAAATCGAAGGTTCCAAGGTGACTCCGATCATATCCTGGATTCAAATGGGCTGTGACTTAGGCCTCATTTGGCTGAGATACATGATTGGTGCTTGGAAAATAAAATATAAGAGAACTTAAGAATTATTTATTTTGTAATTAACATTTATAAATTGAATAATAAAAGAATATATTATTGAATAACTAAATATTTTTATAAACCCTGTGCTTCCCTAGTTGGGTGAAAAGTGCAGATAATATTAAAATTGAAAAAAACATTAAAATCGCTACGACTAGAAAATTAGTATAATTTTCTAGGTTATTAAAAATATTGGTGTAACTGATCAGTCAGGAGTCAGGGCTTTGATAGTGAGACCTCATTTGTTTTCAAGTTCAAGAGTTGGGTCGTACTAGGCAACAGCGACTGGGCCTTCAAACAACCTGTGATAAAATATGTACTTTAATAGGTTGAGCCAAGGACTCTATGCTCAGAAATACTGGCCTTCTGTCCCTATCTCTCGAGTGACTGTAATCATATGAGGAAAAGAAATAAACCTATTTTGAACTACATATGCACTTATTATCAATATTATCAATTTGCTATCTAAGACTTATATATGTCACCATTAAATTGTAAAAACCGTTAGATTATAATCTAACTAGCGAAATTGTAAACTGTTGAAAGATTACAATTTAACGCATTATTTTTCGGTAGATTGTAATCTGTCAGGTTAAAACCTAAGTGCTGATTATTTATGTCGACCCCTAACCTAACCTACAAGAAAACGTAAATACAATGAATAGTTAAAAAATAAACACTGCAGGGCGACCGCGTATCTTCTGCATCAATCACTCAGCAGTTCACAACACCACAACAGTTTACAATATGGCTAGTTAGATTATAATATAACGGTTTTTACAATTTTACGGTGATATATCTAAAAGGAAAGGGATGCCAGGCCAGTATTCTGAATCTAGCAACGCCATCTATTGAAAGTACAATAGCTCCATCTGTGATGTTCTTAATGAACTACGAAGAAACTCTTCTCACCTTCATATTATTATCATAATTTACAGCTCTAATAGTAGGGTAGGGAAAAATAAGGTAATTTGATTTACCCGTGGTCCCATTTTACCCGAGATTATAGGATTCGATTGCGTTGGGCAACCAACGCAATCGAATGCTTTAATTTATTTATTACTTAGAGAAGGAACATGGAGAAATAAAAAAGGAGTTTTTTTTTCTTTTATATATATAATATAGACAATGAGTGTAAAATAATGAAACAATACAAATCAAACTCCATTCTTTCCACAGAGAAACATCAATGAGCTTTTGGTATGAAGTAGGTATAAAATATTTACAAATACAGCCGATAGAGCTTCAGGTAAATAATTTATTTGTGAAAAATCGTTTTATGAGCAGACTATAACGGTCTAACTCGTCTTTGAGCTCATATGTATTTGAGCAACAAAATCTAATTTTGTAATTTTATCATAAATAAAACCTTCCACGTAGACATTTTCGACTAATATTAATATATTCAAATAAAATAATAATTTATATCTTATCTAATTAAACAGTTATAAGTTCCAATTTTTATAATATATTTGGCAAAATTTGACCATAGGTAATCATTACATTTATTAAATTTATAGTTATAAAGGTACCTACCATTCAAAATATGTATATAGTATTATGATAAAAGTATGTATTTTTACATTAATTATAACGAATATTATTCAATACAGAAATAGTAAGAATCAACAAACAGACATCAATCAACATGAAAAATGAAATTATCAAAAATATAATCTACTTAATACACGAAAATGGCTTTGTGAACTTGAACAAATTACTTCTTCTTTTTGCGCATAGAAGAGGGTTTATTCTTAGGTATTACTTCAAAACGAGCTATCAAAAATTAATCACAAGCATAGAAATAACAATTAGTTACGTACAGTCCCACCAACCTATTTGGCCTAGGTATACATCGTTAGACTTCCGTTTATTCCTTTCATTAATTTTGATATCCGACATGATGTTACCGTGACAAAAATGATGGCGCCGTTCTGTGGCCCTAAAGTAAACTACTTTAGGGCCACAGAACTCGGGGGCGCCATCTAAACTATACAACTTTGTGATCTGAATACCTAACAGAAGTCCAACGGAGATCCTCACATTTTACAATTGAAATTCCAGCCCAGTCTTTTTGGAATATTTGGAACAAACATGTGAAGTTGGGAATTGAACTGCTTTTTAAGGGATATTTTCAAAGCAATTAAGAGCATTATTGTCTCTATTGAAACCCCATTCAAAAGGGAATAAAATTAAATTTATGAATTCAATTTAATTAAACATTTCTAAAGCGATTAGCTAAGACAACTGAACTTTAGTTTTAAACTTTTATTATAGCTTATTTTAAAGTTCATATGAAATCAGCCCTCTATATAAAATAATAAGGTGGGGCGAAAGTACAATATAATTATGTACGTAAAAGGTAGGGTAGGGGAAGTTTATACCCTATAAATGCAAGATCGCAAGATGAAAAGTAATAGTAACAATTTAAGCTTAACTACTTTGTGTAGGTATGTATTTTGGAATTATGCCATCATTGGGTCCGGTTCAAAATCACTATTTTTAAAGTTCCTTTATATAATAAAGAGATGATAAAATTAATTAAATGTTTAAAAAACTTTAAACTTACACAGGTGGCAGAATATATAGTCACGCAAGATATGACAAAAATAAATAGAAATGGTCTTATTAAACACAAACCAGGACCCAATTTAGTATGGAGAATCGTATTTCAACCTTATTACAGTCGTGAGCCTAATGACAATGGCTTATTCTGTTACAATCTAAAACTAAAATGACAAAATAATTATTTGTATTTGTATTATCTTTGTGAAAGGGATTATAATGCTCTCAGCAGAACGCACTATTTGAGAGATCGTGTAGGTCACGGAACAGATGAAATCTGCTTGTGGCATAAGTAGACCCGAATTAGACAACCGCGTCTTATAACTTTACTAGCTAATGCCCTCGACTTAGTCCGCGTGGATTGAGGTGTTTTTGGTTCCTGTGGGAACTCTTAAATTTTCCGAGATAAAAAGTAGTTATGTGTTATTCCAGACTATAATCTGTAATTCATCCAGATCCGTCCAAACTTTCACATTTATAATATTAGTACAATTAGATTAGATTTTCATTTTTTTTCTCGCGGGATTATTTTTTACCTGCGACAGGTTGAAATACGATAGTTTATTGTTGTACTGGTGTGTAGAAGGCAAACCTTTACGATGCTTGAAGACCGATGTTTACGGCCAACACTGGACGGAAGAGAGAAATTCGCGGTTAGACACAAAACATAAAACCTTCACCTTGTAACTAATTCTGTAAAACACCACCTCTATTTTAAACTAAAATGACAGGACTAAATATTCTGGTGCCCCTTTGAGGAATTATTATGAAAGGAATATCAATATATTATATTTTAGAGCACTCATTTTAGTTTAGAGATTATGTCTAACAGTCAGTCAACTTTTTACCTAAATAATGTACTGCTTATATCTATTCTTGGATTATACCAAATGTATTTTAAAAAATAATATAATCAGTATATTCATGTGCGTATTAAAATGATGCCAAACAGACTTGAACCTTATACTCTGATTGTATGCTTACTAAAAATAAACTGTATCTGTGTGTATAAATATATGACAGATCCTATAAGAGGCAGTACAATTAATCTAGTACCAATTTTTTATCTGTTTTTATATGACAGATCTCAATAAAGATCAGTAAACCAAACAAGAACCAAATACTTTCCAAAAGCGCAAGCGACATCAAATATGAAATATATTCAATTGTATTGTATAAATTCTTAACCTCAATGTGAAATATAAGTCCACATTATCTAATCCAGTATCAGCATACAATACGGAAGGCATTCAAGGGTACCTTTCCAATGAGGGTTTAACCCTCATTAAGTGGAGCGAAGCAAGTATATCAGATATATTATTGCGTGAAACAATATCACGTCATTTATAATGGGAGTCGACTGTGGTAAACTGACAGCTAAAGTATAAAATTATCATGTCATCGCACAAAATTCGCGATGTTTTATAAAACTGTCACATTGACAGCGGCGCGCGCCAAAGGAGCTAGCACTGAAGTTGTGACTATCCAATTCTGTTATGGGTACAGATAATGTGGAAACACTTAATAACTATACATTAACCACAGCTGAATACTGAAACAGCTTCTTATATGTTATAGAGATGTTAACTTAACGCTAAGCGGTTAAACGGTTAACGGCTAATGGTTGAAAATATTAGTAAACAATCTTTACTCCTGTGAAAAAAAAACATTGTTGGTTTGACTACCGTTCACAGCCGTCAACCGTTATCCGTTTAACCGTTAGCGATATTTTAACACCTGTAATATGTTAATAGCTGGTTAGGAGGAATTTTTATAACATACTGTATAAATGGAAATGTCAAACACACATGTAATCATTAATTTATAAAACGTAAGAAAGATGTGTTCCAGTATTCAGGTGTTCGCAAGTATATTATAATTAAACATTTTACACCAAACAAATTTTATATAGTTAAGCAAAACTGTGTTTTATAAAGAAATCTCAAATATATGACAGTCAAAACACAACATAAACAAATATTTGAGACCAAAATATCTAATCTTGGTACTGTATCATGAAAATAATGAGATTGTAAAACATTGCAAAATCCTTCAATGTAAAGCTGAAACTGAATATTACTCATACATTTATCAATCGATGTATGTTTTTTGATAAAATGTTTATTATGACTGGTGTCGTAATAATCAACTGGAAAAGGACCTACTAATATTTGAGTGCACTTTATAATCAATATTAAAAGGTTGGGACATTTTGTGTTTGTGTAAAATATCAAATACACATATATAACCACAATAGTTGCGTATTGTCGAAACTAGGTATTCCAATTCTTGGCTTTATGGTTCGCAGTAGCACTAGTAAACTAGGTACAGTTAACTTGACCAATGGCGCATGAAACGGTAGAGACACGCTGATGTAACCGAGAATTTTTGAGAGTCCAGCAGAAATGTTTTTCATATATTGTTTTAGCATTAGTGTCTAACCTAGAACAACACAATATTAAAATTAGCGCACAATATTTATGGTATTTTTGATGAACCATGCATTTTAGCCAATAGTTAGTGTGAGCCAGAAAATGAGGGGTGTTATTAAGTAAAAAATAATAATTACTACAGTGTAACATCTGTGTGTTATACAATCACCTCTGGCTCTGGCTAACACTCTTCTGCTATTGGCGAAAATCCATTGTCACAGCAAAACACCATAAATTCAGTCAATCACAACAATTCAAATTGTGACAATGATTGATGCAGGTTTGAGGTGTTCGAGATAGTCACAATGTAGCTGCCGAACTGTGTTTTTTTTAATTATAAAAATAAAAATCGTTTCAATTTTGGTGGGTAGGCACTACGAAAAACCACGTAGGTAAATTGCGTGCTATTCCGTTAACTTATCAAAAACTATTAAACTACATAAAGCTAGCTAAATTAGTAAAAATACATAACAAAAACTAAAACAAAACTACCTACAATTTACTTAAGAAAAACGATTTCAACTATTAAGGGAGAATTCATGAAGTAGCTGTATCTATCATTGCTTCAATCATTTTTGATTTCCTGCCACAGTTCATTGAGGCCAATAGCGACAGTCAACAAATCGGAGGTGATTGCAATTATTAAAGTATCAGTAGCTAATTTATGTACAGACAGTACCAAAATTAGACATCTCATAACATGAATCAAATGTTCAACTTATATTATATCCTGAAATTCCGATAGCATATTAATTATACCTTCAATCCAAACACCATTTTGAGGAATTGCTCGTAGTGTATCGTTATGACACCATCCTGGTCGGTATCGTATTGACGGAATGAGGAAGTTAAGGTCTGGAAAAACAATTTTATTATTAGAAATACAACATGCAAATAAATAAAATTGAGAAAAATTTTTCTCAATTTTTTTTTGTTTCTCAGGAAAATAATTAAGCTTTGCATTATTCGGAATAATAAATCCATAGTAATTTCGGTTGTAATTTTTAAACCTTACTGTAAAAACGGAAATCCTGCGCATTGTCCCGAATCGGAGGGCAGTTACTGGTCATTTCATTTTCAAATAAAACTTACATATAATGTGACACAACATTGAATGAAGTCATCAAATAGAATTGTGCCTCTGCCGAATCTGTCAAACTTCTGCACCATCATGTTAACCACTTCATCAGACAACCTATACCCGAAGGCTGTGAGAGCATTCTTTAATTCCACTTTGTCTATGTTCCCAGAGTTATCACGATCAAAGGATCTGAAGCAGTTTTGCCAGTCGCTCACATATTTCCAAAGAGCCCCAAAGTCTTCGAACGATATTACTCCTCTGTTTTGTTTGTCGAACATTCCTGCAAAAGCAATATATCAAATAAATATTATAAATGCGAAACTTTGGATGGATGGATGGATAAATCAATCACGTCCGAACAGCTGAATGGATCTCGATAAAATTTGGCACAGAGATAGATTATAGTCTGGAATAACACAAAGGCTACTTTTTATCCCGGAAAACTAAGGAGTTCCCGCGCGAACCAAAAAACCTCAATCCACGCGGACGTAGTCGCGGGCATCAGCTAGTTACTGTATATGAGTCAAAATTTGTATATTGTTTGTAGCTTATCTCAAATGAAAAGCTGTTGATTTAATACTAGACAATCATCATCAGCCAATATGCATCCACTGTTGGACATAGGCCTCTATAAGATTGCGCCAACTTTGTCTATCCTTGGCTGTTAGCATACACTTCATGCCAGCCACTCTCCGGATGTCGTCGCTCCACCTAGCCGAGGGGCGCCCCACACTCTGTTTGCCGAGACGCGGTCTCCACTCTAGAACCTTGCGACTCAGCGGCCGTAGGTCCTACGACAAACGTGACCAGCCCACTGCCACTTCAATGTGCTAGCCTTGAGAGCTATATAATATCTTTCCATAGCGCGTTGAGCAACTTGAAGTTTGTGGACTAGTCTCGATGTCAGTGTTATTTTTATCGTATTAAAATCTCCCATTATAATTATTTGGCTGTACAAGGGGATTATCTTTTCTAAAAAATCTTCAAAAGAGTGAAAGAAATTAGGGTGAGAAGGAGAAATAAAACACCCCGAGAAGGATTTTAGTGTGCGATAAGAGAACTTCCACTAGTAAGTGCTCGGCCGCGTTAGGCACTTGAGGCTGTGAAGACGAACTGACAATAGTGAAAGGAATATGAGATCGCAAGTAGATCGCTACTCCACTGCCTCCCTTACCAACACGATCATTGCGGATAAGCCGAAAACCTGGCAGCAAATAAGACGTTGAGGGTAAGCAGGTTTTAAGCCAGGACTCTGAGACGAGAATGGCATGTAAATTACGGGATTCAAAAGACAGTTTACAATTTTGCGAGTTAGATTATAATCTAACGGTTTTTACAATCTTTCGGTGACATATACAAATACAAAAACAATACAACACAAACTATTTCACTGAGGCCAGAAGTGGATCAAGTCTACTAAAAGTTATATTTAAATATAATATTCAATAGCATGTGCTAGCAATAAATAAAAAACTCACCAATCATAAGTCTAACAGTCTCAGGGTTGAATGGATTCCATGTACCGTTAGACAGAGCCAGTTGTAGTTCATCTGCAGATATGTAGCCACTTCTGTCTTTGTCTACTCTGTAACAGATTTCTCCTAATAAATAACGAACCAACAATCTAAAATCCATACTAATAATTATTAAATGCTGTCTGTCTGCTACACTTTCAAGGCCCATCTGTTCAACCAATTTTGATGAAATTTGGTACAAGGATAGGGTGTAGCCGGGGAAGGACGTAGGCTATTTTATATCCTGGAATATTAAAGGTTCCTGCAGAAATCAAAAATCTCAATCTATTTAGACGTGGGCATCATCTAGTTTACAATAAAATACTTTCCCAGAGATTTATATTATGTAAAAATAAATTTATATGTTCATATTCTTGTGTTAACTTATCCCATAGAGATAGAGACAAAGTTGTAGACATCATCTATTCTTACAATAAATGAAGGTTAATTGAAAAAAAATCCACATTTTTGTTGACAAAATATGACAATGACTTGTTGTATTGACAACACTGCTTGGACTGATTTGGTTAAATTTTGTGATGCTGTCACTTTTTTACAAGTTTATTCCAGGTGTGACATGAAAGGGACAGGTTAAATGTAAAATTTAACTTGCCTTGTGCAACTGGGCCAGGAAAGTTACAACCATGGATACTAAACACTTCTCAACAAAAAATAAAGATCAACAAAGTAGTTTAAAATGATATGTAAGTAATCAAGTAGATAGTTACCTTCTGAATATATCCCATAAAAATTCACGACTCGGCATGGGCGATTGGAAAGCCATGTTCTACTTCTCTGTAGGAAAGTTAACATAAAAAGGGGTTTATTACATGACTCACTAGCAGTTATAATGGTGAAATTAAACAAAAAATAATAATGATAGAATTTCGGCAAGCAGGTATTTAGATAGCTTTTGAAAATAATAAATAAGTGATAGCGTATAGATCTTGATTACTTTTTTAATCAATGTTTAATATGTATGTATGGTATTAAAATAATAAAGTAGTGGCTCATGTAGTTGACAACGTTGACCTCACCTGAATTACTTTTGATTATGCTGTAAAACGCAGAGACCGTGGAAATTTTAAAGCAAATAGTCGGAAGTCAATTTATTATTGCAGATTAAAGTAATAACACTCGTTCTTACTACAAAATACAAACCCGTTCCCGGGATAAATTATTAAAGGGTATAAATACAGTACACACAGAAACAGGTAGACAGGTAGGAAAACCGCAAAACGTCACAACCAGGTCAGAACCTCTAAGTTACTTGTCTCTGGTCTCTAGGTTGTAATGTTGTAAAATTTCAGCAGCGCGATTGCGTAACTTCTGCATGATTGTTTCGGTATCAATAGTTGTGATCGGCTGAATTTGTGGTATTCTTACTGCGTCAATAGATTTTGTCCAATAGTGGAAGACTGTTAACCAATCAGAGGTGATTGCAATCGTTACACTGTAGCTGTCATTTTTAGCCAGTCGCCTTGCAGATCTTTGGTCCCGAAAGGAGAATGAAGGGGACAAAATGAAAAACAATTACAAAAGACAACATTTCTCTGGTCACACACTCGTCGTGAACAATCACAGATTACTCAGAGTAAGTATATATAAATCTATGTCGAATAGGGTCGTGGATGGAGTTTTTTTAATATAAATTGAGATAAAATCTCTTACAGTCTATTTGAGGGGTCGTGGATGGAGTTTTTTTAATATAAATTGAGATAAAATCTCTTACAGTCTATTTGAGGAGGCAAAGTAAAACATGTAAACAAATATGGCCTCAGATCACGTGATTGTAATTGTCATTGGACATATAGTGATGGAAACATTGACAGACTAGTTGTGGCTGAACGATTGAATGAATACATTCTGAAATCGATTACCACATACCGTCGCTTCTACGGACTGATGGTGAGATCTATAGAACATACTTTGACTTGACTCAGACTTTATTTAGAGTTAAAACGAGGTAGACATAAGTAAATAAGATAAATCTATCTCGTTTTAACCATGTCTTAAGTCTAAGCAAAGTCAAAGTTCTCTCTATAGATCCCACACTGAATGATAGGAGCAGTTTAGTCGATTGTAAATAGATTTTCTTAAATAAGCCCGGGGTATGAAAATTTATGGGGAGTGAATTCAAACTTTCTCCGTTACGTTATGTACATGTTTCCATGGTAACACTTGATTATGTTTCCATGACTATGTAATGTATTTTGATCAATATAAATTATATAATTAATATAAATAAATGTATAAGGCATACTTTTAATAATATAAAAAAATGCGTTCATTCACCCTCGTTTATTTTACAATCGTTCGTAAAGAGGAAATTCCAGTCGTACGTTTGAGCTGACCTACACTGTTTTATTAATAAATAGGTACTTGATCACTGATTACTATAGCTCATTAACGTCCCACAGCTGGACACAGGCCTCCACTCTCACAGGAGAGAGGGAATTAGAACTTAGACTGGTGGTAACCCGCATTGGAGCTTGGGCTTGGGCGTTAGAGATATGCGTATGTTAGTGAAAGGTTAAATATAATATCGTCTTCAACATCACAAGGTAATTTCATAATCATAGAATGTGGTAATCGATTTTTACAATTGACTAAACCCGCTCCTATCATTCAGTCTATGGTTCACATTTCATGTCACATCTTTATGGAATCATTCTTCTTCTTCTTCTCTTGGTTTATGGCTTTGAGTAGTGCCAAGCCAGCACAATGCACTTCGCCAGTGTCAAGTAACTTGAGGGAGGAACGAAGGAGATTGGCCGGTTAAAGAGTGCCAAAATTACTAAAAATATTATGTAATAGAAGGCATATTTATATATTTGAGTAAACTACTCTACTTAACAATAGACTTAGGTACCATAAAGAGACAAACACAAATAAAAAAAAATAAAAGGGATCTATTATACTATGTACAAATTACAATTTAAGTTTGTTAATTTTAAAATATTTACAAAGATACTTAACGAAAGGGCTATAGGCTAACATTAGGACACACACAAAATTCAAGGAACGGGGAACTTTAGGGGGAAGAACGTCGTAATAATTTAAAGGGAAGTTTAGGACAGGAGAAGAGAATGTGAGAGACTGATCCCAGGCCACACTCACACAGGGAGCTGTCACACACTCTTAATTTTGCCAAGTGTACGGGGGTGCAGGCGTGACCAATTCGAAGACGACTGATAGTAGAGGTGACCCAGCGAACCGAATTTTTATGAAAGAAGAACCAAGGTCATCGTGGGATAACAGGTTGTATGGAAGCATAATGCTTACCCTTAATAAAAATCGATGCAGAGTAAATTGAGTTCCAAGAGCTCTCCATGTCGGATTTTGCTAGGGAACGGAGATCTTGTGGGTGGTTGGTATAGTGGGTCATAGTACCCATTTCAACAGCAAGTTTAGCGCAAGCATCGGCAATCTCATTGCCACTAATACCTGAGTGACTCGGGATCCAGGCCAGTATAATGTTTAGGCCTTTCTGCTGGCACGAATATATGGAATCATTCTATTTCTATATGTCAAACACCCATTAGGTCATTAGTCTTTGTTTTTATTTTGGGATTCTTGCTAGTTGATAAATTATTAGCTTCATAATGCTTGAATTGAATTACTTTTGAGTATATTACGAACTTTAAATGTTTTGCTTCGGGAAATAAGACGTTTGTGAGTGATTTGTGAAATACAACAGTGAAAATATTGATATCAAAGTTGAAATGTCGTGATTAGTATGTTCTATTTACATTTTTTACGCTGCCCTTTCAAATAGACTATGTTACTTGTCTCTGGACTGTATATGTCACCGTAAGATTGTAAAAACCGTTAGATTATAATCTAGCTCGCGAAATTCTAAACTATCGAAAGATTACAATTTAACGCATTATTTTCCGGTAGATTGTAATCTGATAGGTTTTTAAACCCGACAAAACCTAAGTGCCCGGCCTGCGGCCGGGCGCTACTTGGTTATTTATGTCGAACCCTAACCTAACCTACAAGAAAGAGACAAGAAAACGTAAATAAAATGAATATTTCAAAAATTGAAACTCAGAACATTGAACAGTTTACAATCTTGTTAAAGTGTCAGCCCTGGGACTCTAAGACAGCGCCAGCCCTACGGCTTTTAGATAACGTTTGCGCTTCATCAGCGCATAGGGTTACAGTAAGTGAAAGTGTTAGATTAAGTATTCTCACGGATAACTATTTTCCTTACTTCGGACTAGTTCGCACGTACATAAGTAATTAATATAAGAATTTTTACTGTAAAATTATTCATTAAATTTTAATTATAAGAAAATTCCGGATTTTAATTAACCTCCACCTGTCGGCCTTCATAATTGGCGCAGGTGTAGTAGGATATTCGGGACAGTCCGCGGCGCGAGAAATTCGGAAAATTTCCGGAAAAGTTCCGGAAAATCTAGCCCCGCGAGGCTGGTTGGCTTTTAAGCCTTCGTCGAATATATTGTTCAAGAACCTTGAAGAGTCGCAGGTGGAGCGTCTCCAGACTTCGAGACAAGAAAAAAGATATCCGGAAAAAAATGTAAGTACACAAAATTACTCATTGTGTTGCTTCATATCCTAGTGCCTAAGTACCTAATACAAAATTTTTCATCCCAGAAAAGGATACCCTAGGGCTGCATCTCCAAGGCAGTCTCGTAGGGCCAATTTAGATAGGAATAGAGATATAGATATTAATATAGATTTAGATATGAGTTATAATCCCGACACAATTCTTAGGCTTACTTGGATATTACCGTAAGTTTATTCCAGATTTTGCACGTATAACAAAACTTTTTACTCAATGCTTAAAAAAGGGAATTAAAATAGTGTTGAATTCCGAATATATAAATTGCTTCGAAAAACGCAAATTACTATTATCCAATGATCCGACATTGCAATATCCTGATTTTGAAAAGGAGTTCATACTCACCACAATTGCATCAAATGTCGCGCTGGGTGCTATTTTATCCCAAGGGCCGATTGGTTCGGATAAACCTATCTCTTACGCTTCTCGTACACTAAATAGTAGCGAATTAAATTATAGCACGATCGAAAAAGAGTTACTAGCCATCGTTTGGGCAACGAAGTATTTTCGGCCTTACTTGTTTGGTCGCAAATTTAAAATTCTCACTGATCATAAGCCCTTACAGTGGGTTATGAACTTGAAAGAGCCCAACTCTCGCCTTACCCGTTGGCGTTTAAAGCTTAGTGAATTTGATTTCACTGTGATTTATAAGAAAGGCAAAAGCAACACGAACGCTGATGCTTTATCTAGAGTTGAAATTTATAATGAGGAATCCGATTCAATGATTGTCAACCCAACAGAGAGATCACCATCACCAGCTCATAGCTCTTCCACTGAGACTTTTTCATCACCCGTATTTATTCGTGGTTCTTCAACTGAAACTACTTTAACACCCAATTCGTCTACGGAAACTGCTCACACTTCTCATGAAAACCCCATATTAGAAATTCCTATAGTCGATGATCCTTTAAATAAATATCAAAATCAATTACATATTGACATAGTAAGTGAAGTGAAACGGCGACCTAAAATTTCTAAGCCCTTTGAAACACATACACGCGTCTCCGCCCAGGTTTCAGAAAATTACTTAGAAGAGGATTTAGTTAATGTAATTAAAGAATTTGTGCGCCCAAATATTAAAACTGCAATTCTTGTAACACCACCTCTTGGTATGTATTCGATAGTTCCAATTTTACAAAGTAAATTTAGAAGCTCCTCTATGAATCTTGTATTAGTTAAATCTGAAATGGATAACGTTAATGACTATCTTAGACAACAAGAGATAATAAAACACTATCACGATGGAAAAACGAACCATCGTGGTATTAATGAATCCTACCTAGCACTTTCTAGGCGATATTACTGGCCAAAGATGAAAGATCACATTACTAAATTTGTAAATGAATGCTTAATATGTGGCCAAGCTAAATATGATAGACACCCGATTCACCAACAATTTAATATAGTGCCACCAGCAACTAGACCTTTTGAAGTACTACATATGGATCTTTTTACAGCAGAATATGAAAAATATGTAACTTTTATAGATGTTTTTTCAAAATATGGGCAGGCATATCATTTAAAGGACGGGACTGCAATTAGTGTAATACAGGCTCTACTGAATTACAGCACACATCACCGGCTCCCTTTCAGAATAGTAACTGATCAGGGAACCGAATTTACCAACCAATTATTTGTAGAATTTTGCAGACTACATAAGATTGTTCACCATAAGACTTCGGCTCATGCTCCTAATGAAAATGGTAGTATCGAAAGATTTCACTCTACCTTATTGGAACATTTAAGAATTCTTAGATTACAAAAGCGCGATGAACCAGTGACCAATCTTATGCCATATGCTTTGCTGGCTTATAACAGCTCCATCCATAGCTTTACTAAATGTAGACCATATGATTTAATTATTGGACAAACTGACCCACGGGACCCGTTAGACTTTAATTTATATGAACAATTATTCCAGTTATACATCCAAAACCATTAAGAACAAATGAAAAAAGTATATAATATTGTTCATGAAGCCTCTCTTGCTGATCGAACACAAATTATAGAGCGTCGAAATAAAGATAGGGAACCTGTAGTTGATTTAGCACCCCAGCAACAAATCTTTATTAATAATCCGTCAGCTTCTAGACAAAAATTAGCTCCCCGTTTTACGCAGGATACTGTAGTAACTAATCTACCTATCCATATCTATACCTCTAGAAAACGTCAGTCCGTCGCAAAATCACGTCTGAAACGAGTTCCAAAAAGTGCAAACTTGTTACAGGATACTGCTGCTGCTCTTAATGACAACCCAACTAGCGACGAGTCAAGGATAAAACTTGAAAGTATGAAGGATGGTCCTGGGCTATTACCATTTAATCTTGGATGCATGAACCTCATTACTCACTACCACACCTTTCTGCAGTATATAGAAATAAATGATATAGAAAATAAAATTAACGACGTAAGAGATCAAATAACCGATATAGAAAATCATTTCGATGATTATACATTTTCACTTTATGAATCTCGTGTTCAATATTTGATTCATAAATTAGATAAAGCGTCATATTACCTTAAAAGTTTTGAACCGGGTCGTGTCAAAAGGGGTCTGATAAATGGATTAGGTTCTGTAATCAAAGCTATAACAGGCAACTTAGATTATAATGATGCAATTAGATATAATAGCGCATTAAAAACTCTAGAATCTAATCAAGATAAAATAGTTTTAGAAACTAATCAGCATATAAGTCTTAGTAAGGACTGGATGGCAGAGTACTCCCAAGTAGTAAATAAGTTAGCTGATAATCAGATAGAGATTAATAAAACTATCCAATACTTAATGAATGTAGAGACCGATACCAAATTGGTTACTCTTAAATTTGCGAAATTTGCTCAACTTTTAGATATTTTAAACGATAATATAGATGAAGTTTTACTAACTCTTCGAAAAATTGAAGACATATTAGCGTTTACGCGTACAGCTACCGCACACCATATAATGATAGGGATTGATATTTTAAGAGTAATGATAAGTAGATTAGGTACAATATATAGTAAGAATCAATTATTAGATTTAGAACTTCGCGAATATTATAATATTATACGTTCAGGGTCATATTATTCAGAAAAAAGAATAGTTATAGTTCTAAGATTTCCGATAGTAGCTCCCCAAAATTTCAATCTATACAAATTATCCATATTACCTAATAGCCAAAATCAAATCCTTATCCCTCCATTTCCATTTATTGCAACCAATGGGTATATGCATGTGTACATAAAGGCTGAATGCCCGAAGCTTGGTAATACTGCCCGATATCTTTTTGAAGCAAGCCTCAACCACCGGGTCCGCACTACACCAGACTGCATTTCAACGCTCATCACAAGCCAACTCATAGACAAGTCGTGCAAAATAACTACAGTATCGCTGTCGAAAGAAGCCATGGAAAAATTAGACGACCAACATTATTCAATTACATTTCCAAACGCAACAAAAGTAACCCTTAAATGCGGAAGAAACGACCACATAACTTTGAATAGTAGCTATCTAGCTACTATACCACACAACTGTCTCTTACACACCGATGAATTCACTTTGATCAATGCAAACGATGAACTTCGAGGTCAACCAATGAAGATTTTATTAACTTCGGTAAACAGCTCAACCATCGACTTAACGTTGAAATTACCGCAAGTTAAGATTAACTCAATAAATCTCAATCATCTTCATGATATTGAAAAAAATGTAGAGCTGCAAACACTGATTCCTATTACCGGCCATTCTGACGCCGTCTATCACACAACCATCCCTTTCTATGTACTTCTTCTGAGTTCAATTATACTCACAGCCATCATTCTCATTCGCCGTTACATGAAGAGTCAGAGTCTAGTCATCACACAGCCAGCCAATACCGGAGGTGAAGATACTACGAAAATACCATCTGCAGCTGAAACATCCATCCATCCATCTCATCCTGCAACTTTTTCATTAAGAGTCCTGAAATAGTTGCAGATCTGCGGAGGGAAGTGTTAAAGTGTCAGCCCTGGGACTCTAAGACAGCGCCAGCCCTACGGCTTTTAGATTACGTTTGCGCTTCATCAGCGCATAGGGTTACAGTAAGTGAAAGTGTTAGATTAAGTATTCTCACGGATAACTATTTTCCTTACTTCGGACTAGTTCGCATGTACATAAGTAATTAATATAAGAATTTTTACTGTAAAATTATTCATTAAATTTTAATTATAAGAAAATTCCGGATTTTAATTAACCTTCACCTGTCGGCCTTCATAATTATCTTTCGACAGTTTAGAATTTCGCGAGTTAGATTATAATCTAACGGTTTTTACAATCTTACGGTGACATCTAGATAAAATCTGATAAAATCAAAGCACGGAACGACACGCATGAATGCTTTGATTATACCTTTGATTAAATATTTGAATAAACAATAACAAAGCATGAATGACGAACATCGACCATGGTCGATGATGACGAAGCTCGCGACAAGTAGGGATCCGCAAAAAGTATCGATACCTGAGTAGTATCGATACTTTCGTTTCGATACCTAGTATTTTTGTACTCGATACTTTTATTCTAGTATTTTACTAAGTATCGATACTTTTACCAATTACTCGATACCTTGTCGCATCACTAGATTACACACATAATTTCTATACAACTTCTCTTTTCGATGTATAGCGTTGTCTCCCTCGGTGGACTACAGCTTTCGGGGAAACACCTACTATGGTCTATAGATTGCTTGGTAGGAATTTCTGTCACCAAACATAAAATTTCCGTCAGAAGACACATTAAAAAGAAGACTTGACGATATTTACGATGTAACGTTAGAAAAGTATAAGAAGAAATTTCTTGAGAAAGCTCAAAATCAGAATCACTATCTTGCTATAACCGCCGACATTTTGTCTGAGATGATGAGCACGAGGAGTTTTCTTGGGGTAACCGTTCATTACTTAGAATCAGAAAACGATGAGATTGTGTCAAAAATTTTGACCACGAAACCCCTAGATAATCGCCATACGGCAGTAAATATTATACAGCATTTAAAAGAAACCATCAACAAATTCAAAATAAAAAAAGAAAGCATTTCGGCGGCTGTAACAGATAATGGTACTAATATGGTAGCTGCCATGAACACATTCCTCGAACCAGTGAAACATCTTCCTTGTTTTGCGCACACTGTAAATAGACTAGTTGAATGTCTACTCAAAATGGAAAAAACTGAAAGTCTAGTAAAAAAAGTTCGGGAGATTGTCAAATTTTTTAAAAATAGTGATGCAAACTGACTTGTTGAAAAGGAAACAGGGCCCTAATTATAAAAAACTTATACTGGATGTTCAAACTCGGTGGAACTCGACCTTTTACATGCTGGAACGATATATACAATTAAGAAGCATTGTAAATGAAATTCTTCTGGAAAATCCAAACGCACCTGATATATTAACCGCATTTGAAAACAAAGTGGTTCAGAAACTTCTTCTGGTTTTACAACCATTTGAGTTTGTGACAAGAGAAATAAGCGGCGAAAAGTACGCAACTACAAGTAAAATTATTCCAACCGTCAATTGTTTAAAGTTTCAAATAAAGGAAATCGAAGCTCAAGATGATGAGAAGAATATTATAGAGCCGTTATAAAAATGTGCTTTAAAAGAGATAAACAACAGATTCGGACAGTTAGAAAACAACCATATTTTATCTGTATCTACCATTTTAGATCCCCGTTTTAAGAACCTCCATTTTACAGACTTAAATGCATGTGCTCGAGCAATTTCCTTCATAAAGAGGACTGTCAACGCCGACGACTCGCCACCACCAACCTTTTAACCATCTCCAGAGTCTTCAAATGAAAAATTTGATTTTTGGAGCCCTCACAGAAAACTGGCCCAAAAACGACAAACCAGACGGACCGACTTTGATAGACGGGACGAAACTTCATTGTATCTCGCAAGTCCGGTATCCACCTTAAAAACTAACCCTTTTGAACAATGGGTGGAAATGAAAACCGTATTTCCCAAACTTTATTCTTTGTCATGTAAGTATTTAATAATTCCGGGAACTTCAGTACCGTCAGAGAGATTGCTTTCTAAAGCGGGTGCGATGGTAACTGCGGCACGCAATCAATTAACGGGATCACGGATAGACAGATTATTATTCATGTCGGATTGCACTGAAGAAGATTGGGGGCTTGGAGGTTAACAGTTGTTTTTTTTTTATTTACAGACTAGCGCTTGGTTGCATTCTGACTTGCTGGAAGTAGTAATGCAGCCTAAGGTGGAGCGCGCTTGCCTAGAAGTATTTTTCTTTTTAATTTATAAATAATCACGAATTAAATTATTACTAATTACTGTTGTTGTTGTTTTTCTGTTACTCCTCAATTTTCTTAAAAATATTATTCGATACCTATTCGATACCAAGTAGTATCGATACTTTTGGTTCGATACTTTTATCGGTATCGATACTTTTCATTCGATACTTGGCATCGAGTAGGTATCGATACTTTTAAAAATTTGCGGATCCCTAGCGACAAGGGGTCAAAAACCAGAGACAAATAACTTAAAGGTTAACTATCAAATATATCAACTAATATTTTTCAAAAATAAAAATGTTTAACGTTATTTTATAGAAAATTATTTTCTATGAAAATGAATGAAACAAACATACTTTCGGGCTGAATATCATAAACAGTAAGCACAAAATTATGTACCTTTGCCTCAACCTTTGCTTGGATAAAAAAAAAAGAAAACTGATTTGATTTTAAAATGGCGGATGTCTCAAGTGAAGACCGAAAAGTAAAGTTAACTAAAAATGGTAAAATTGTGAAAAGGCGTACTCGAAACCCAGAAGGTAATTTAGCGATTGAACACTTATTAAATTCGGACCATATCTATTAATATGAATCAATAGTCGTTCTTCTGTTCCCACTAATAAATGTTGAGACCAATGAGACAATTTTGACTCTTACTACTTTTTTGATACGCAAGTCAAGTTCCGTACAGATTGCGGATTGTTTTGAACAAAATTGGTATTTTGTTGATTGGAGAATACCTGCATATTGGCTTAATTCTGTTATTTTACAGGTTAGGTAAAATAACGATAAGTATAGTTTTTATAGTACTCTTTATAAAGTATCATAAAAAGATTATTATAAATGTATAATAAGATCTTACCTAAATAAATAATAGATCTTACCTTATTACCAACTTAATATACTAAAGTTATATTAATGGTTTTTACAATTCGTAAAATTTTATATTCTAGAATGGCACAAACAAAAACAAAAACGACTGCGAATAGCTGGACTAGAATATATCAACGCGAACGGGAAAGTCGTTCCACCAAAACAACCGGGCCCCGATTGTAACTGCCGCCGACAATGTTTCAAGAAAGTCCCTCAAGATGTGCGATTGAAAACATTTCAAGGCTTCTACTCCATGAAAACGCACGATGAACAGAATGCCTATCTATTTGGCCTCATGAGACAAGTGGACGTCAAGCGAAAAAGGGTTAAATCTAGCAGCCGCCGCACTTGTACCTTCGAATACTTTGTGAGAGTCAAAGGGCGAGAAACCCAAGTATGTCAGACTGCCTTTAAAAATATCCATGCAATAACAGAGAGAAAAGTAAGAGTATTGTGCAAAAAGATGGATGATGGAATCATGTTTCCCAGTGACAATAGAGGTAAAAACAGTCACAGAAGATCTGGGGAGGTGCGCCTCCCGAATGGGGTGATCGATCAAATCAAAAATCACATCTACTCCATTGTTCACACTCATAGACTGAAGGACTTTATTCGGTTGGACAAAATAGCTGGGCTAGAAATAAATATTTCAAAAATGTGGAAGGACTATATAAAGACTTATGACCCAGACAACATAACAGCTACAATGCCTAAATCTAAACGCAGTACAGATATAGCTTTACAAACTGAACCGATTCAGCAAATACAAAATCCACCACCACAGGAGACATTCACTCCTATTGCTTACCCAGGCAGTGGACATCTTGTGAACATAGCAGAGAATTATTTTGAGAACCAGTATCAAACAGCATTAGCCACTACTAATTCTACAAATTTTTATCCAACACAAAATGGGCCTCAAGGTATGGGTATCCTTCTACAGTCCACTGTGACTAGAACCACCCAACCAACAGCCTTTATATTGCTTCAGACAAAATCGGAACCTCAACATAGCGATACATTGGCTATTGCTAATGCCCCTTACAACCACAGCCCTGAACTAGAAGATGAATCAAGCGAGAAAGATGTTAAAAAAATAAAGAAGGAAAGGAAAAAGGGTCCACTTGTCAAACAATGGAGGTACACAAATATATTTCATGATGAAATCAATGGTGCTGCTCTAGCGGCAATCAAAACAAGGCTTGGAATGTACTATGCAGAAAGTGATGCTGCTAGAAAGAAGGCCAAGCAGGCTCGGCCACAGGAAACTGCACAGATTCAAGATCCACTTGAAGTACCACAAATACGAACAGAACTGGCACCTATAAGACCTCCACATCAGCCTATCAGGCCCACACATACTGTAACCATTTATACATAACATAGTATTCTCTCAATCATTATTAAGGGTTTGTTTATAACTGATATAAGCTTATATTTAATAATTCCTTGAATCACATTAGAATAATTAATTACATATACATTACATTAGGATTAATTAGATGAACAATTTTATGATATAAATCTTTAATTACGCTACCTTAGCATTTAGATTACTAACCCGATTATTTGAAGCACTTAAGTGACTAAAAAGAAAAGAACTTGTTTCGAAAGCTAAAATCTATAAGAATTAGTTTTGAAGTGATATACTATTTGAAGCATTTATTGTGATTTGCCTTGTTCATTTAGTCATTATTTTTAAGAGAACAATCATAACATTTGATATATTATGATGGGAGGTAGTTTCTATAACAGCTGTGTTAGTATTTACTAGGTACATATATAATTTCAATCATATTTTTTAAAAACAATAATTATTTAGCATGTACTATACAGTACTATTATATTTTGTCTAAAATGATATTTTTGTTTTATTTATAGATGATACCCACGACTGTCAAGGTTTTTGATTTCCGTGGGAACTCCTCAATTTCTGGGACAAAAAGTAGCCTATGTTCTTCCCAGGGAAGCAACCTTCCTCTACCAAATTTGGTCAAAATAGGCGATAGGCACACTTAATATTATTGTATAGACTATCATTATATTCTCAGTACTAGCTGGGAGATAGGAAGTTGGCAGTAAGTGCCTTGGAGGAAGTGCAAAGACATCAGTCCTGCGCCTGATCTCCAGTTGTGTCAGATCAGGTATTTCAAACTATGTGTGACAGACAATCAAAGGACAAAAGAAAACCATAAAAAGAGTCACTTTTTTATAATTTTATTAAACCTAATTCACGCTGATAACACACAGACCCCACCAACTTCCTTGATCTTCTTTTCAGCTGTCTTTGAGAAGAACTTTGCTTTTACAATGACAGGCTGTTCAGGTAGTTTGCCTTTGCCCAGCAGCTTGTAGTATCCCTGTAATAACAAAACAAAACTCAAAATCTTCTAAGACGGAAATAAAATTATACATATGTAATAAAAGACATTCCAACATAGCCTTCCTTAAAAGTTAAATTCCAATTAGCTGAATCCCCAAAACTGGATAAAGGTCTGTTTTGGAAAACCTACATCAATCATTGTTACAGTCTCATTTGTTGTGATTGCTGATAACTGATAACGGAATAGGTGATTGAGATTGCAACAACAAACAAGCCAGATCTAAGGGCCTTTACGCAGTGCCTCCAATCCCAATCTGTGAGATTTCCGATTTAGAAAACCCAATGTTGATTTTACAATGTCTGGATTGCTCGTTGATCACTGCCGGCCAGTAATGAGTAGGCATTGAATTAACATTAAATAAAATCACAAAACTTTAAATTCTTAAGCAGACTAGCATACACTGCCTAAATTGATTTAGTTACATTTTGTGACACTATCCCTTTTTTCTGTGGTTGATATTAAAAGGACACGTAAGAAAATGTAACTTAAATACATTTAACAGCCTTGTGCAAGTGATCCTTAAAGTTACTAATAACCATGTTAAACTAACATTCAAAAAAATAAATGTTTACTTACAGCTTTAACAATGTTAATAACTGGCACCTTTCCATCACTGGCATTAGCGTATTTCAGTCTGGTCTGTTCAGAGACCAGCGTCCAGAGCTTATCAAGGTTAAGAACAGGGCAGAAGTCTTTGTTTCTTCTTAAATGGTAGTTTCTCATGCCCAACTGAAATAAACAATCAACATTTTATTGCATAAATATTGTATGTCAATACTTTTGTATTTGTTTTTCAAAATTAAAACTCAGTGATGACAGTCCTCTATAAAACATAATAGGTATCTATTGATCTTCAACTTTAGCATTATCAAACTCTTCTATGCTACAATGCTGTCAACACCATGAAAAACCTCACTGCACTGTACTTGTTAGAATATGGGATTTTGAATTTCAAATATCATCAGAGTACACAATTATTAAACCATTAACTTTCATATAAATCAAAAGCATGTGCTGTACCTTGCCAAAGTATCCAGGGTGGTATTTGTCCATGTTGATTCTATGATGGTGCTCACCACCAGCGTTACCGCGACCTCCGGGGTGCTTACGGTGTTTACCTAGAAGACAAATCATGTAAATCAGGATAGTTTTAACTAAACTCTATAATTAACCTATCTATGCTGTAAACAATATTTACCAGACATTTACACTACTTATTTTCTAAGGTTCACGAATTCGTTAGGTAGTTAATGAATGGTAAAACTGTAAATTCATACCGATACGTCCATGCCCATGGCTTACGTGTCCCCTTAGCTTCCTGGTCTTCTTCTTGGAGGTGGCCTGAGGAATAACAGGTAGGTTATCATTTTACCAAGTAATAAGTTTCGGAAAATATTGCTATCGGCATCTCACTAAACACTATAGAAATACACAACGAATGCAAATATCACATTTTAATTAATGATATACAGAATAAAATAGGATTAAACGCGATTAAAAACACAAACCATATTTCTTGCTTTCGACAAAATTTATAAAGAAAGAGACAGAAAAAAATAAAATGCCAAATCAGTCTTGTCAACGAGGTTGTCAACGTCAAATTTATCAGAATGATCACAGCCTCTATCAATGTTAGGAGAAATGGGGGATAAATAAATAAATAAAGTTTTGTTTGACCAACTCAATTTTTAATTAGAATTATATAAAATTATATTATATAATAATATTATATTTTCAATAATTAATAGTATCACGCGAATGTTTAAATAAATACCTATTTATGTAGTTTCATGTATTATTTTATCTGAACTCATATTATGTTAAAATCAAAACCATAAAATGTTAATAACATGCCTACATAATAATTTACCCAAACTGTTCTTGATATTATTCCGTACATTTCATTGCTATTTGTAGAATGCTAGATGACATAAAACATTAAGTACAAAGTATTACAGAATTAGAAATTATTTGAAATATCGACAATACCTACATATTTGCATATCAACTGAGCCTGAAATTGAAAATGTCATACATTTAGAATAAGTATTATCGATAAATTAATATTAAGCACTTGTTAAGAGTTATAAAAATATTCCATTATAATTATTAAAGTCAACCATGTAAATGTATATGCATAAACCCAGCATTTAATTTGGCTTGCCATCATTGAAAAATTCATCTAGGCTGCAGATAGCTATAATGTATGTACTAATGCACTTTTACGAAAAATATTTGAATTACGTTAACTTTAATTCACATTTTCTCCTTGAATATAACTTTTGACAAACAAAAACAGAACAATAAATAATAATAAGGCCAGAAAAGTTGGTGGGAATGAAATAGGGGTTAAATCATTTCATTCAATTACAGTGTTTTATTTACTGCAACAGCTACAAAAGCCGCAGCGAAATGAAAATCGATGAAATTACATTTCAAAAGTGAGTGGTCAAAATCTTGATATAGTGACTCATCTTTATTTTATCGTAACTATAATCATGTGTAACTAATGTTTACTCAAGTAAATGAAAGATATAGGGCCTAATTTTCATAGAAAAACTGATAAGAAAAGTTTGTTATTAAAATGAGTATATTTGAAGTTTTGCCAGGACCCACATTAAAATTCCTTCCATTCGGGCAAGCGCGCACGGCCGATTTTTTGTCTCTCGTAACGTAAAAAGGTAATAGCGACACAAATGAATAAATATTATGGTCATTATTAAATTAGTCTTTTATTATCTATTACAATAATCCATACTATTACTATTCTTATAAACACGGAAGTGCGTATGTCTGACTGTCTGTCGGCTACGCTTTCATGGCGCACCTTTTCATTCGATTTTGATGTTTAGTACAGGGATATGTGGTATTTGCCGGGGAAAGGACATAGGCTACTTTTTATCCAGGAATAGTAAGGAGTTAAAACACTGTAATAGGCATGATGATTGATTTTGAAAAATGGACAGATTATGTTCGGAAGTATCTATTATTTCGAAAAAATATATAATTTCAGGTAAAATAAGGTATGGTAGATAAAATTGGCATTTGAAATTTAAATTTTAAAATTCGCGCCAAAACGAGCGTTTTGTTCGTTTTGGCCATGGCGCCGTTTGTGACGTCACTATTGTAATTACCAGTGTACTCTGTGCAGTGTGCAGTGAACAACAGTGTGATTGTCAAAGCTCGAAAACAAACAATTGTGACGTCATTGGCTCCTTGGTGTTTAATCCATTATGGCGGATTGCTGTATTTTATAGTTTTATTTTATTAAAATAAATAGCAATCACACTCGAAATAGAAAAATAAATACGTTTTTTATAATCCATGAATCCTATTTCATTAGATAAATTTATAATTTCTTTGATTCTTGGTTACTGTCATCATGCCTATTGAATGAAATGATTTAACCCCTATTTCATTCCCACCAACTTTTCTGGCCTTATTATTATTTATTGTTCTGTTTTTGTTTGTCATAAGTTATATTCAAGGAGAAAATGTGAATTAAAGTTAACGTAATTCAAATATTTTTCGTAAAAGTGCATTAGTACATACATTATAGCTATCTGCAGCCTAGATGAATTTTTCAATGATGGCAAGCCAAATTAAATGCTGGGTTTATGCAAATACATTTACATGGTTGACTTTAATAATTATAATGGAATATTTCTTTGACTCTTAACAAGTGCTTAATATTAATTTATCGATAATACTTAATCTGAATGTATGACATTTTCAATTTCACGCTCAGTTGATATGAAAATATGTAGGTATTATAGATATTTCAAAAAGAAACTTAATTGTTCACCTATTCTAATTAATTATTACCGTGATTTACTACATCGATTATTTTTAAATATTGCACGCCATGACGATGGTAATACACTTGTATTTTTATCTTTTACCACCTTTGTAATATTATGTGTATTATACAATAAATAATTTCTAATTCTGTAATACTTTGTAATGTTTTATGTCATCTAGCATTCTACAAATAGCAATTTAACGTACGGAATAATATCAAGAAAAGTTTGGGTAAATTATTATGTAGGTATGTTACTAACATTTTATGGTTTCGATTTTAACATAATATGAGTTCAGATAAAATAATACATGAAACTACATAAATAGGTATTTATTTAAACATTCGCGTGATACTATTAATTATTGATAATATATTATTATTACATAATATAATTTTATATTTATAATTAAAAATTGTGTTGGTCAAACAAAACTTTATTTATTCCCCATTTCTCCTAGCCTATCAGACAGGAGTCACCACTTTGGGAGTAAATTATGACTATGGCAACATTTTATTATATACCTCTCAAAGACAATATACCTGACATAATGTACCTGAATATGGCTGTCTCACGACCGTGCAGACCATCAGTATCAGTAGGTATTTTTATTATCCGTAAAAAAAGTATTTTTAATCAGATGACATTTCTGTGACATTTTCACAAAATTCTGTACTCTGTGTTCAGTACCTTTCCAGAAAATGGTTGGATTGTATGTCGAGTTCTGACACGTATTTAGCTATAAATCGTAAATAATTCTATAAAACTTTGCTATGTTGCTGAAGTGATTGAACTTTGCTAGTAAAAATTTAAACAATAGTGCCAAAATGGAGTTCCGTGAGACGTTGTTGGCTGCCCAACGGAATCAACAAGAGAAGTCATCTGTTGTAAGTTTCAGTTCTCCTTTTGCTACTTATCGTGGTCTTTTTAGGCGAAAGTTTATATATTCGGAACCGTATTGGGTGGCAAAAGTTAAATTATATATATCAAATCATTGCGCTATGTTTGTACATGCTACGTCGGTGAATAAATTGTAATTGCTTATTGTGTTTGTCCCCTTTACCTGACCTGACTATTGTGGTATTGTTATCACTTTTTGTTTTGTACAAGTTTGTTGATTTAATATTATACAGTTAACAAAAATTTCTTGTTTTTAGGGGAGCACATACTATAAAGCTCGATTTGATCCTCCAAAGAAAGAACAAAAGTCAAAGGATAGACTCTCTGCCAATATACAAAAGTTTCTTGCTAAGAAAGAAGAAGAGGAAAGACAGAAAAAATTAGAAGCTCAACGTAAAAAAGAGGAGTTACTTGCTATGCGTGACCCAAAGGTATATAAATGTATATCATATTTGTTGTATTCATTTTTTGGTTCACCTTTATGGATTGAGTATCGGGCACTTATATGAATGCATGCATTCTCTAACAGCTGTGACAAAGATAAAGCATGGAGGCTGCCTTGCCTTGAGATTATATGAGAGCTCAGGATTGATATGCCTGTTACTGTAACATAGGCCATCCTACTTTAATATTATAAATGTGAAAGTTTGGATGTTTGTTACTCCTTCAAGCTGTAATGACTGAACTGATTTGGTTAAAATTTGGAATGAAAATCAAATTTCCTACGGGAAATAAAAAACCTCAATCCACACAGATGAAGTTGCAGGCATCACCTAGTGATATGTGTCATGTAAATGATATAGAGTGGATTTCACTGATGGGTAGTTATAATAATTCATATTATTGTAAAATCCTTGAAAAGAGCAACTGCAGAGTTTCTTTCTGGTTTTTTTTGATAGGAAGGGCATTCTGAACCAGTGATAGATTGACTTGATGATTTAAAAGACTTATTTGAAATAAAAATCGTACTATATTCTATTCTATGTTGACATTTATATCACAGCCAATAATTTTTTTGGGCTACCTATTTATGAATGATACTTAAAAAATTAACAATTGTATAATTTTTAGGCATTAAGGAAAATTCAGAAGACATTGAAGGTGATTAAATCTGCCAATAAGTCAGTGATAGCCGATGCGATTGATACGGAGCACACAGCGGTCACTCGGGAGGGGCCGGACCAACCTGACCAGGATGATTACGGATATGAGTCACAAGAGGCGGCTGCTCTTTATGAGAAAATGATGCAGAAGTATAGCAAGATGCCTGATGAACCCAAATTTCCTTCAAGTGGTACATTATTATATATAATTTTTTATAATAGACTATAATATCATAGAGTATGATTTTATTATGATTGAGAAGCAGAGGCCTCCAAATATCTAGATATCTAGATAGTTAAACTCTTTATTGCACACACTTAAAGCAAAAACAATAAACAAAAAGTTAAAAGGTCAAACAGAAGGGTGCAAAGGTGGTCTTTTTGCTAAAGCAGTAGCTTCCAGGCAACCTTTGGGGAGAGGAGGATCAAACAAGAGTGCGGTTTCCTTCAAGTGGTATATTCTTATATATAAATTTTATATTAGGTAGACTATATGAGAGATGATGATATTATTATTATTGAGAAGCAGAGGCTTCACACTCTTTATTTGATATTTGAGTTATTTCTATCCATACTCCAAATGGTTACATTATTTTATTTATGTAACACTAGTGGGCCCAGCAGATGTTATCCTGCCCTGAACCTAGAACCCGATTGCAGCAGGTTCTAGATCAAATTATGAATATAAACCAACCCTGGACCCACTCCACACACAAAGAAATCCATATAAATCGGTCCAGCCGTTCTCGAGTTTTAGCGAGATAAACAGCAATTGATTTTTATATATGTCACCTTAAGATTGTGAAAACCGTTTTATAATCTAACTCGCGAAATCGCAAAGTGTTGAAAGATTACAATTCAACGCATTATTTTTCGGTAGATTGTAATATGTTAGGTTTATCAACCCAATAGAACCTAAGTGGACTACCTGATTATTTGTGTCGAACCCTAAACTAACCTACATGAAACAGACAAGAAAACGTAAAAACAATGAATATTTCAAAAATTTACACTCAGAACATTGAACGGTTCAATGGTGTATTATACTTTAACAAAACTGGTTAAAATATAAAATTTATCATTTCTCACCACTATAATCGAGGCAATTACTATGGCCTGTTTACATTAGGTCGGTGGCCGAATGTAGTGGCCGTATTAATTTTTCAGCCAACAGTAAGTTTCCAAAAGTCGCTTATGACCAATAAGTGGTAGTAAAGCTGAGTTAAGGATTTTATTATTTCATTTACATTTTATATCACCATCACTTACAGGTAGCCATATAAACAAGGACTTGAATGGAACTCGGGAGAGAGTGAAGCATGCCTTACAACATGAGGATGAGCCAGTGCCTCACAAGCGGAGACGAAGGACTGAAAACGGTGGTAAGATAATGTGGACCCATCTATTAAAAATATTTTTTATAATTATAGTGCTTTTGTTAAGAACATGTTTGTATAAAATCAAGAAAATAAAGGTGGTTCAATAACTATTTGCACATCATTGTTAAGAATAATATATTTTTATGATGTCATATACTATGTGTGCTAACTTAAAAATTATGTATTTATTGATACCTTTTAATACTGAAAAGCATAGGATTGGGATCTTTTTGTTTAAATCCACATGTTTTTGAATTTTTCTCCTTACAGCAATAATCAGAAAGAAACAGTGCCGCAAAATAGTAAAGCTTTTTCTGTCTACTAAATAATATTAAAACAGAATAGAGCAATTCAGTATGTCAATATAAAATTTTAATTTGGCTTTCATGATAGTTTTAGGATATTTAAAATGAAATTTTGTGAAGCAATCAAACAGAGCTTACTCTTTGTTTGATGCAACTTATTGACATCAAAATGTTGCAGGTTCTGTTTCAATCGTGGCAATACATACTAATGTTATAAATGTGAAAGTGTGTCCGTCTGATACGCTTTGACGGTCATTTTTTTAACCGATTCTGATGAAATTTGATATAGTTGTATCCCGGAAAATTAAAAGTGGAATCAAAAACCTAAATCTACATGGATGATTTCGCGGGCATCATCTAATATTTTATATGTTAACATTTTATAGATAAAGAATCGACTCGAGACTCGAGTCCGCCCCAAAAATACGAGCCGGAAAAGAAAAAGGAGGAGAAACCAGAAAAGCCTAAGTTCCGTAAGCCGGCACCACCGCCTATGGACTTCAACCAGCTGTTAAAACTGGCTGAGCAGAAGAAGAGTGAGCCGCTGGAGGTGGCTGCGAAGAAGGTGGCCGCTGAGCCGGAGCCGGACAGACTCATGACTAAGAAGCAGAGGCGGGAGTATGAGGAGGAGATGGCGCGGCGACAGCGGAGACAGGAGCGGCTCGAAGCAGAGAAGACAGGCCGGAAAGGTAGGTTCTCTTAGTAGAGAAAAGTATTAATTGTGTGGGTAAGTTTAGACTTTGTTGTGCAAATGCCCCCTATCTTAGAGGGTGAGACCAATAACTTGAGTTGTGCGTTTCTTCTTGGCTTTTCTTCATTGCCACTATCTTTTTTCAAATTATCATCTGAAAATGTGTCAGTACTTTTTGCTGCGAGTTTTGCTCTGAAAGAAGGTGCCAAGTCACGATGGTCGTGAAGTAAGTTTTATTGCCACTATCAGTATTACCACGACACAAATTACGCTATGTAGTCGAATTTTTTTCACAACGCTTGGCACGTGAACTGCAACGCTAATCAATAATTGAACAGTTTCTAGTGTAATTTAGAACTAAATCTATTTTGTAGGTGTGGCCTGCCTGCCTCATATACAAATCTATTTAGTAAAATTTAACAATATTACATAATTCATTTCAGTGGTAAAAGAAGAAAGAACTATCGAAAGAGAAAAACCAGAAAGAAAACCGGAACCTGCTGGTTTCGGCAGAATTCCAAAACTAGGCGACAGAAATGTAAGCAACCAGAAAAGCGAAGCTCCCAAAACTTATGACAAGGACAGGCATAACAGTGAAAGAGAGAAAGCCGACAGAATACAGCGAGAAAAAGATAGAATAAGATCAGAGAGAGAGAAAACAGAAAGTGAGAAATTGAGACTAGAGAAAGAGAGGTTTGAAAAATTAAAGGCTGAGAGAGATAGGATCGATAGAGAAATGGAGAAATTCAGGGATAGGGAAAAGCTTGACAAAACTAAAGCGAAGTTAGAAAAATCTTCTGATAAAAGCAAATCGGACAAAATCGTAGATAGATCCAAAATGGGTGCAAGGGAGCACGAAATCATAAAGAGTATAGATCTAAAGAGTCAGAACACTTATCGAATAGACAAAAATTCTAACGAAAAGAAGTTAAGTATGCCACAAAAGGGCGATCAAAGACTTAGCAATGGTCATATACAGGGTAAAACCATTCCAAAGATGGGAAGGGATGTTGCAAATCGAACTGACGTGAAAGACAAACTTGGTACAACAAAACCGAAAAGTTCAATCAGTGAGACTCCTAAACCTAATGGGATTAGACCTGATAAAAAGTTACCAGATAGTAAGAGGCCTGATGATAGACGGTTAATGCAAGGCAAACCTTCACCAGGATCGAGTAAGGCTCCAATGAGCAATAGCTTTGATTTCGACAAACATGTGAATTCTTTGGGCAAGAACGGAAGTAAATTCCCACCAGGAGCTGTTAAGAGAAAACCACAGACGGATGATTTAAGGAAGAAACCAAAACGTAAGTAATACTTAATGTTAATTTAATTTCGACAATCTAATAGAGGTTCATACATACACAGCCACGACGCCACACCAAGTGGAATAGTTGCAAAGTTAAATTCAATTGCACTGAATTTGTGACTTTAAACTAAGGGCGTTTTGTCCAGTTTACATGTGACGCCTATACGTTTCGACGCTTAAATGCACTCAAGAAAGATACAGAAAGTTGGGAGTTGAGACAGCTGTTGGTGTTGATGACACGTTTAGTTCGATTTTTTTCTTTTTTCTTTTTAGGTCGATGACCGAATGCGTCGGCTTTATTCGGTTTTCGGCCAACATCAAGTATAACAACATAAGTCTGTTATAACCTTACGACCAAATATTATGGCCAACCATAACAACTTTTACACTAGGTCGGTCACCGCAAATGGGCTGCGATTTACAGTTTTACATTTAGTGGGTGACTGATAACAGGGCCAAACTTTACTGTAAATGAGCCATTACATTTATCATAAATTTTTACAGCATCACATTTACAATAGTAGTTTGTGATATAAGAGCGGTAAATAGGTTTTTATTTTTATAGCGGTAATAGGTTAGTTGGCTAATGTATGTAAATAAGTCTGTTATAACCTTACGACCAAATATTATGGCCAACCATAACAACTTTTACACTAGGTCGGTCACCGCAAATGGGCTGCGATTTACAGTTTTACATTTAGTGGGTGACTGATAACAGGGCCAAACTTTACTGTAAATGAGCCATTACATTTATCATAAATTTTTACAGCATCACATTTACAATAGTAGTTTGTGATATAAGAGCGGTAAATAGGTTTTTATTTTTATAGCGGTAATAGGTTAGTTGGCTAATGTCAGCCCGATGACGCCAGTCGAGGGCTGACCATCGTCACGAGTATGTAGAAACCTTAACGCCCGTATATCACACAATATTTTTCAATATATTTGTGAGAAAACTTGAAAATAAAAGTCGAGTAGGTAGGTGGTAGGTAGGTACTCACTAGAAAATGGTTTTCCACGTCCATACTTATTTCGAGATTATTAGCGGCTATTATAAGCGCGGTTTTTTTCTCGGATCTAAAATACCTAATTGTTGATTTAATTTTATGATTGCACATCACATCTACCACTCATATTTATTTATAATTAATAAGAAAATTCAATGACTCTTTCAAAAATAGCGAGCACAGATTAAAGATTTAGTATTAGACTACGGCGCGTTGTTGTAATTGTGTTTTTTTTTTATTGGATTCATGGCCTTTTTTTTTTTTTTTTTTTATCGCTGGGAAATGCGTTTAGGCATCCCTCTCGGAAGCAGGCAGTGTGAAACTGCGATGCTTCCGAAAGGGTATGTGGGACTCACTGGCACTCCAGAATACCCACTAAAACCCAGCGGCGCTCCTGCGCATCGCCTTAAGGCTGGGTTACGGGAACACTTGCGCAATCATCCGCGACCCAGCCAGCGACATCCGCCCAAGCGGACCCTCCTGCGGGGGGCATGCTGCCCCGACTCCCCCTCGTGTTCCTCCGCGACTGAGGCTCAACGGGCGACAACGACGACGACGACGACGAAAACGACGACGACGACGACGGGCTGGCCGCCCGGAGCTCCCGTCAGGGTGGAAGGCGTCGGTCTTGCGCGCGCCTCCTGCGCCCGGCCCTTCGGCGACGGAGAGGGTCCGCGTCGGCAGCTGCCTCACGCAGCCGTTCCGCCGCCTCCTTCTGGGTCATCACCTCCTCGCAGAAGGAGGCGACGGCGTCCCAGGACTCTTCGCTGCCCACCATGGCTCGGACGACGGCGGGCAGCGAGAGGTCCGGCCCCACCACTG
Organism: Erebia palarica; assembly: GCA_964035005.1. Lineage (NCBI taxonomy): Eukaryota > Metazoa > Arthropoda > Insecta > Lepidoptera > Nymphalidae > Erebia > Erebia palarica. The sequence continues at coordinate 21,612,500 of OZ035989.1, forward strand.
CCGCGAGTGCGGCGCGCTGGGGCGCCCACTGGATTCATGGCCCTAGGTTCTAGTTCTTAACTCCCAGCCTGGACTATTCAGCCTTTACTTTTTGATTTATAAAACTTAAAACAATTTTTATGAATTATATTAAATACATTTTTTATTTTATGAATTAATTTCATCAATTCACATCTAAATGTCATTATTTTTTAAGTTATTGTATGTAGAAACATACAAAGTCAATATCATTAAGAACCTTCTTGCAAGAAAACTTTTAAAAAAACTGCAAATTTACTGCACGAGGGCAGTAAATATTTACTGCACGCGACCAGTAAATTTAACGTACAAGCCCTGTTTACCGCCTCTGTAAGTGCATTTTTCGAGCAAGTGTATTGAAAAAATGTTTACATTACAGGCCCATATTTTCCTTGTACAATTCGTCATTCCGCCTTATTGTTTTCCCCGTGTAAAAGCTGCCATTTGCCAAAAGGAAATAGTTTTTCGTCTCTCCTGTGGGGAGCAGAATGACTTTTGTGGTGTTGTTATCTAAGCGACGATTCGTGTAATCCGCAGGTCGGCTGGACTCGGAGTCTGAGTACGACTCTGAGATGGACGACTTCATCGATGACGGCGACGAGAACATGGACTACTCCACGCACATCAAAGAGATCTTCGGCTACGACAAGTCCAAGTGAGTCGCTTGAGCAACCGAATGCCCACTGTTGGACATATGTCTCTTGTAAGGATTTCCACATGCCGCGGTGCCGCGGATCCAGCGGCTCCCTTTTTTTGAAGTTATACTTTTTTTGGCGCGTTAGGGAAAAATTATCCGAGTCAATTTTTATAGTGCGCGCGCACACTGACACCCAAATTCGACACCCTGGCGTTAGTTGGTCAGCTTAAAAATCTTGCAGAAAAAGGCCTACCAACAAAATAGAAATAAATACAATTACTGTATGTTGGGTGAGAAGTGATAACTATATTCAAGATAGTGATTTTATTTATATATTGTGAGATAGACATGCGCTTGACGACAATCGTGCTTAGTGCAAAGCATTGATGAGGTCTAAATTGGAACGCGCTTGTCTTGAAGGTACCTAAGTTATACGTGGCAGGAAACACGTGCACTGGGAGGGTGTTCCACACCCTGGCGGTTTGGATCAGAAACGTTGAGCAAAAACGTTTCGTGCGAGCACATTAGACGTCAACCACATACACTTTATAGAATTATTTAATTTTTGTTATTTTATTGGGTACTAGCGATCCGCCCTGGCTTGGCACGGGGAGCACTAATAATCCTAATAGTCTATACCTGATATAGCCAGAGGGCAGTGGGCAGGTTTTACATGTTGATATTACATTCTAAGAGTACGCCGTCCTTGCCATACTTGCCACAGCCGCCAGCCCGCCATGATGTAAAGGACATTTTTTATCTTAAACTTGATATAAAAAACATTTCTTTTGATAAGGATTAATGCTATGTCGGTAAAACACCGTCGCAAGTAAGGCATTGGTTAAGAACAAATTTAAAAATCATAACAATGGTTATTGTGAGTCACCCTTAAAAGATAGATGTATAATATATATGCTAAAGCGGACTTTCTTTTAGAACTTTTAGAGAGGAGTAATTCCACTACATTATTTTCGTGTATCTTTAACTATTTACGCAGCGCACGCCACGTAATCCCTCAAAAGAGACGATTTTTTCCGGATTTTTTTAACTATGAAATAGAATAATGGTTGGATTTTCTTGGATAAGAAAACAGATTTCATTATTAAAATAGACCTATTATTTTTTTTGATAACCTTTCAAAACTATTTATTAAAGAAAAATTGTCTACATCACTTTCCAAGTCCTCAAATATAACCGTGCATTAAATATTTTCCAAACAGTTTAATTGAATAAAAATATCTTTTAAGTGCTTTTGAATCGTCGAGTGAATCTACCATTTTATTGATTGCGTCGTGATTGGTGTATAAAGAAACGAAACTTTCGCATCCATACTAATATTATAAATGCGAAAGTGTGAATGTCTGTCTGTTACACTTTAACGGTTCATATTGTCAATCGATTTCGATGAAATTTAGTATAGAGAGATTTAGAGATAGGTTGCATCCTGGGGAAAGTCATACGCTACTTTTTATACTATGTATTTTACGAAAACCTAATCACTGCGAAAGAAGTCGCGGGCGTCATCTATTTTATTGTGTTAGTGTCTACGGATTCATTAAAATAAGCTTTGTTTGTTATAATACAGGTATCGGTACATGGACGACGACGATGACCCGTCTATGGAGTCGAGCTTCTCGCGGCAACAGCGTGAAGAGTACATCAGCAAGAAAATCGGTAAGCTTTACACCAGGGATTCCCAAACTATTTTGGGCAAGAGACCCCTTTTACAAAATGAACTGATACCTCAGACCCCATAGCCAAATTACTTTAAAAATCCTATCTCTAGTTTTTATCCTGTTGGTACAAAATACTTACCAATTTGAAAACTTTGCGGTTGGTTATCATCAAATTTTCACAAAATTCAGTAAATACCAAGTGTAATTAATAATTATTATGAATACAAATTACGTAAAAACACATAAGTAGGTAGTTATTTTTTGAAAAAAAAAATCATTGAAGTAGGGGTCGATTTTTAGACCTCGTCGACCCCAAAATCAGTTTTCGTTTGTGACCCCTGGGAAACCCTGCTTTGACCACTTTGGGCACATCCCTGCTTTACACGATACAACATGCAACCAATGTTTTTGTTTATATTAAATTTATAGTCTTGCGCTGGGCTGCGATCAGACCTGCTTGCAAGTGGTTATGCAGCCTAAGATGTAGCGCGAGTGCCTATATCTAGAAGATGACTATTCACTCTTTATTTGAAGTTACCTATAGTAAAAGAGAGGAAAATAGAAGCCCATATCCTAGTGGTTCCAATTAGGAACGATGAAGCAAATCCCTTTGTACATGACCGTGTAATTTCGACTACGTTAGGATGCGCTTCTTAACAAAAACAGCGTAATTATATTTGTAGTTATAACAAAACTCCGAGTGGGACAATCCCAAATAATGAATCAATCATAGCGTAATTCCACCGCAATGTAATATATTGACTTATCAGGTTGCATTTTCGGTGGGTAGTGGAAGCGGAATAAAATACGCAGCATTCGGTTCACTTTTGTTACGGGTAGCGGAATACGCCGGCCTGACCAAGTCAGCTATACCCTACATCACTGATAAACGCTATCTATTTTGCGATGTAAATGTAATGACACCCACTCCTCTCGCCGCGATGAGCGTGTCGCTACCGCAGAGGCGCCGCTGCACACCCAAAATGAAGTACTCGACCTCAGCGCAGAAACAATGTTGAACATAATTATGGGTATTTGACAACTATTCAAATAAATTGGTTTTAGTGATTATTAAATAGAGGATTTCCCAAAAGTCGTAATATCCACATCCCCTGTTAGTTTTATGTTGAATAACTATTTTAAACTATCGATTAAAGTAAAAAAGTGCGTCGAACTTTGATGACGTCACTAATCAATATTTCATACAAACTCCCATACTCAGCACGCGTTTTGACGTTTGAAAAAAGTTGCTGATTTGACTACTTGTCAAATACCCAATTGTAATCCGCTGCAGTGTAACAAATTGAAATTTTATTATTACCATAAATCAACTAAATGTTACTTGAATAAGGTAAGCGTCTGCGTTGTGAAAATTTCCGCGTGAGTTTCTCCGCTCAAATTCCGCTTACCTTATGTACCTTGACTTAACAGTATTTTTTTTCCTATCCAGGTATAATGGAAGACTTAGAAGATATGCGAATGGAAGCCATGGAGAAAAGTAAAAAGAAAAAGCAAAGACGGATAAGCGACGACTGATCGAAGTTGGCTCCCGTACAGTTATTGGACCATAACAATCAATCACTATATAATCTTTCTCGCATAGCAAGTCCTTTTTGAAAAAATGGTGTAGGTACATTAACGTTTATAATTAATAGTTATTTATTTGATAAATTACTATTATCATTTATTTATAATCATCATAATCATTTATTTTTGCCAGAATAATATGTTGTTTTTATTAGCAGGTTTTTCTCTATAATTCTCTAAAAGAAGATATAATTCAAAATTAATGCATCTGTTATGTGATAAAAGATCGAATTTCAGCTATCTACGATTTACTTTCAAAATATTCAAAACTGTTGTGTCTCAGTTTAAATATTCATCGACTATCACTTCTCCGTCTTTTTTCATCTTCTTTTCAGAAGGAAAATGGCGAATGAAATGCCTTAGTAGATAAACGTATTTCAAACAATTCATAAAGGACTTGTGATCTCAAAATTATTTATGCGCATTTTGAAAATTGAGCGGATCTGCTGTTTTATTTATTTTAATTATTATATTAACGTTATTAATTCGGCTTGTGAAGGTAATTATCCGCCTAACCCAAATTATGAGGTAATTTAAAGGTGCGGATACACTTTTGTGAAGAGACGTGTTCTCGATCGGGTTTCATGCACAACTGGTCTGTTGTGACGCTTTGTAGGGCGAATATAAAATTTTACATCTCACCAACATTGATATAATTCGAGAGTCGAACACTAGTATCAATCAAAGCAAACTATACCTTAACTGCCTGCTTATTTTAAAGTTCAAGTTCGGCTATACACATATACTGCCGTGGTAATCGCGAGCAGTAAGTCGTAAAATTGGTGCTTAATATCAAAATATTAAGGGCCATTTTCTCGAAACCGTCTTTTCTGAGCTGCTGCTCTAGTATAGTCAGCATCCAAGCCGAGAGCACATCTGTAGATCAGAGTTATTTTGACGCTCGAATTGTATCAACGTTGGTGAGATGTTAAATCTCAGTATCTGAACCCCACTGGCGATCGCTAGATCAATCGAGAGCGCCTTGATGAATGGTGTGTCCGCACCTTTATGCAACCAATGTGATAATCACAAACAATTTAATCACAATGCTAAAGTACTAGGAACACATATTTTTAGTTTATGCTTATTTTTTTAAAGGCCTAGACTGACTAATTCAGTTGTACGAAAATATTTAATAAAATTAAAAAAGTTTTGCCAACAACCACAATAAAAAATTGGTTTTAGTTCCTTTAAAACATTAATTTTGTTTATGAATGGACATAGGTATTAAATTGGCATTTGCACAAATTCAATTTTCATATTATTAAAATTCTGGATCTGAATTGATCAGAAATAGTTTATATTTAAGTACATATTATATTAAAATAATTTAACTATTGCCCTGTTCAAATGCTAGCACGCATGGATTCGTATCAGGCTTGTTTCACCCTGGGTTTTTGTATATTTGAGTAGGGTTAAAATATACTATTTTGAATGTTAGTGATATTTTTATTTCGTTATTTAAGCCTTGACAAGTTAAATATTTTTACTATTTTTAGGGGCTGATTCTTCAATGACCGAATAAATATGACCACATTTTGACAGATTTTCAGTAGTGCCAAAATATGGGAAGTGTTTACACTTTTTTAGTCCTCGACTAAAATGTTTGTCTTCTTGGAGATTGAAAATTGGCCCCCTAAAATTAAGGCAGTCTTTCGTTTAGAAAGATGTTTTAGTTTTAATTATATTGTGGCTAATTCTGTTGTGCTCAAGTACTATCCCTTTCATAATGCTCATTGGGGAAAGGTCAGAACTAGATTTAGTGTGTATAACAGAACTGGCCACATTGTCTGGTTAGTGTAAACATACATATTTTGTATATTTGCACTGCCTACAATACATCTAACACAACAGAGTTTGGAGTCAACATGCTTGGTCTGGAAAAGATTGTAGTGGTGACTTACGGAAATCTACGCCACTCGTGGTGTGTGGTTAATGTGTCGTGCCCATTGCCTACGATTAAATTATGTAATATGTACATAACTTAATTTATATTGATTTTCTTTTGATAAATACGACATAATTATTATAATTCTAAATGTAATAGTATGCAAAATGAATATCCAACTCTGATACAGTTTAGTATTTTGTAACATTTAAGCTGAAAATTAACCCATTCCGTGTTATTTAAGCCCCATTATGAGCCAGCTAGCCCAACCTTTTAAAATTGAGAACTACTATTGAAACTAAACTAACTAGTTAAAACTAAATTAAAACTAGATGTAAAAACTCATACTATGGGTAAAGGTGTAATTATTTTGCTTTTCAAATGCTAACGAATGTATATGTATGACGTATTATTTTGATTAGCGCTAAACTGTACTGTTTGTTAATTATTATTATTGTCTGTGTAATAAAATGAAGCATACTGTGAAAAAGAAAAAAAATAAATATATTATTAAATTGATTACCAGCTACATATTTTGTACTTATTTATCATTGACTTATGCATAACCTTTATGCAATGTTGTTGGTAGGGAGCAGGGAAATAACTAGTTTATAGTCAGTAGGATTTAATCTTATAAAATCTTAACATACTTAGATATGTAGGTATATATGTCACCGTAAGATTGTTAAAACCGTTAGGTTATAATCTAACTCGCGAAATTTCCAATTTCGCGAATTTTCGGTAGTTTGTAATCTGTTAGGTATATTAACCCGCTAAAACCTAAGTGCCTGCGGCCGGGCACTACCTTATTATTTATGTCGAACCCTAACCTAACCTACAAGAAACAGACAAGAAAACGTAAATACAATGAATATTTAAAAAATTGATACTCAGAACATTGAACGGTTCACAATCTTTCGACAGTTTACCATTTTGCGAGTTAGATTATAATCTAACGGTTTTTACAATCTTATGGTGACATATATAATACAGATATGATAAATAACCATGATCTATCAATATGATCAGTTGATGATTCTGTGTAACACATGCCCATTTGCAATTCAGATGACTGCCAATTGATTTCATCAAAGATATACCAATGTGTGTTGTGGCTTTTGTGCCTCGGAAGTCTTTCTTTACCAATGAGCCTTTACGAAACAAATTGAACTTTACCTCAACTTCAATAAGAAACTAATTTTATTGTTGTTGTTACTTGGCATGTATAATCCAGTATACAATTTATGTTGTGCATATCCAAATAGTCAAGACAAGTCTATTTAGCTATATAGGTTCGTAATGTAATCTATTTACTCCAATAATGACTCTTTTTGATCTTCGATGTCAGAATCCAAATTTTGTTCCAATGGTATAGAATCTGAAGATTCCTCCCTTTGAACATGTGGAGGAGATCCTATAGGGTCTGTTGATGGTGATGAAGTGTGGTAGCCTGAAGTGTAAGCGTAGCCGTGTTGAACAGGGAACTGGCCAGTGTCAGCTTGGAACACGATATCCAAAATGGCTTTCTTTATGTGAGGTACAACATGTTCATCATACTTGCGCAGCTCATTTGCGATGTGGTTACCAAATGACGTGAAATGGTCTATGTTGCTGCTGCTACTGTATTTATTTGTTGTTATTGTCGCATTTATGTGTCTTCTCCTAACCTTGTTCTTGGCCCATGGTGCAATCATCACATTTTGTGAACCAGACGACACTGGTTCTATATCTTGTAAATTAGAAGTATTCAATCGTTCAACTTTAACAGCAGAACCTTGGAATGAAGCACTTTTGTTATCTTCTTCAGGATTTGTGTCAGTAGTATTATCTAGACATTCAGTGTTTGAAGAATCTTCATTAATTTCACCAGCTTCATTGGTTTCAGTTGTATCATGAGCCTCCTGAAATAACATTTTCTTATAATACATAAAAGGTAGATAAATAGATCAGATTAGGCTGTAGTAATATATCTTCTTTCATGATAAAAATGTATGTAAGGATGTATATGTCACCGTAAGATTGTAAAAACCGTTGGATTATAATCTAACTCGCGAAATTCTAAACTGTCGAAAGATTGTGAACTGTTCAATGTTCTGAGTGTAAATTTTTGAAATATTCATTGAATTTACGTTTTCTTGTCTCTTTCTTGTAGGTTAGGTTAGTGTTCGACATAAACAATCAAGTAGTTTTATCGGGTTCAAATACCTATCAGATTACAATCTACCGGAAAATAATGTGTTAAATTGTAATCATTCGAATCAGTTTAGAATTTCGCGAGTTAGATTATAATCTAACGGTTTTTACAATCTTACCGTGACATATACAAGGATCTTTATATAAAAATCCATAGACAGATGAGCCATGAAAAGTTAACAGACAGACACTTGCATGAAATTTTTTATTAAAATAATACTATATAAATATAATTTTACTGTGAAAGTGTATACAGTAAAATACATAATAATATAACAATTTTATTGAAGTGTTAATCTACACTTGAAAAAGAATTAATACTTTTAATACATAAACTTACTTAATTTTAATAAATTACTACTAGAGGTGACCTAAGGCCCCAATAGTGAGAGATATGCAAGTTTAATTCCTGCAGGTGCTTAAATTTTTGATATGTTATAATAATTGTAAAATTAATAATTTCACAATTATTGCTTTAAAATATTACAAACTAGTTGAAACCAGCGACTTCATCCTTGTGGTTTGTTATATTTATTAAATCATATGGTCAATTTCCATTTGATTTAATGTGTTAAATGTTGTTATAGTATGTTGTAAAGTTTATAGAGGTATTTGTTGGCTGTGTCGTCACCTGGTCACGGCTGAAAATCAGTGTCCGGCATCATGCATGCATTTGTATGTATGATGCTGGGCACACGGCTGAGCTGTACACCCATTTCGGGTGGTGTCACAGACAAACATAAATTTGTGTGTGCAGCTATATATGACAGATGTTTGTCTGTAGCACCATTTGTGAATAAATGTGTTTTCTTTCTCTTTCTTTCTTTCAGGATAAAAGTAGCTTATGTCACACTCCATATCCTCATCTTTGCAAAATCAAAAAATCATGTTGGTCCATTGCTGTTCCTGCATGTGAAAAACACACTTACATTTATAATATTAGTATGACTTACATCACACATAGAATCTTCTGTATTGTTGGGTATGTTTTTGTTTGATAGAAAGGTAAACCAAGGGTAAGCAAACCATTTTGATTTATAAACCTTCCCAGTCCCTGAAAATTAATATAATGATTATAAATTTATTAGATGGGAGGCTGAATGGCATTAGCTTATTTAGTAAAATATAATAATAAAAACACAAAGTGCCTACCTGATCTATTTTTTAGTTTGCTTTTGTTTTCGCGTGATTTTTCACGTCTGTAAGATCCCAATAGGGATGTTAGTTTCTTCTTTACTTCAGGTACAGGTATATTTACTTCGGCTGAAATTCTACGCCATATCATTTGACGGCTAATTTTATTGAAATAATGTTTTTGTTTAGGGTCCCATAAGCAGCGGTTGGATTCATACAGTTTAACTGCTTTACGAATAACTTGGATATTCTCCATGTCATGTCGTGGCATACCTATCTTTTTTAAAGTTGATATATCTCTCTTATAAACCGAATTTACTATAGCTAGACACTAGCTACTACACTAGTTAGAGAAGGCTCGCAAGCCTCCAAATCGAAACTTGGTTGTGAATGAAAATTGTAATTGTAGGACTTTTTTGTAAGCACAACAAAACAAGGCACACAATTTTTTTTTTATGATACTAGAATGCCAAATAAAACTTAACAAATTTAACTAAGTTGCTGTAAGGTTAGATAATATTGTTCAATGTTGTACGTTCACACTTCTCAAGTCAAACAGTTTAGCAGATAGTAACATTAATTCAAATGCAGCTTTCTGAGCTACAATATTTTTGAGATTTAAATTTTTGCGGATTTGCATTTTGCGGCTAATTTTTAAAACATCACTTTGACGTTTGACACTGTTTGACACATCGTACATGTCTATGACTTTGACTTTGCTCAGATTCTGGAGCACCCGTGTCGGCTGGCGACTAAATTAAAAACGATACATAAAATCTGAGGACGCTTGCTTCCTGTCTTTTACAGAGGCTCAGAAGGACTAGAATTCAGAACCGCTAAACCAGTTAAATAAAAAAAATGTCTTTTGCAGAGAGAAGTAACAACTGATAAAATGTAAGGACTAAAAAACTTCCCAAAGCTAAAAAAGCTGGGCGACCGCGTATCTCTGACAGCTACAGTGTAACGATCGCAATCACCTCTGATTGGGTAACACTCTTCCACTATTGGACAAAATCCATTGACGCAGCAAGAATACCATAAATTCAGCCAATCACAACAATTGATACTGTAACAATGATTGATGCAGAAGATACGCGGTCGCCCTTCTGGTCTCTGGTGGTGTCAACCCATGGAGGTAGGTTTGTACCTTCTGTCAACCACTGAATGTCTCGTAATCTGTGGTTTGTGCATATGTTACTTGTCTCTGGCGACCACCAAGAGTCAGCCTCTGGACAGAGACAAGTAACATTAGGATCAGGATACTCTGGAGTCTGCTGTCATCTAGTGGTGGGTCGTTATCGTATTTTCGACAAACGAAACGTAACCGTTTCGCCGACGACGAAAACGGTTGCAGAAAACGGTTATCGTTGCAACTGGTTTGCAAACCAGTTGCGACGACAACCGTTCTTTAGAACGAAACATATTTGATATGGAAAGAGTTGCGTTTTTTTTAGTGAAACGCGTTTTTTTTAGTGAAAAGTAATACATTAACATTATCGACTGTATGTCATAGACATAAAGTTCACTTTTGATTGTAATAACTGTTTTGAGAACGAACGTGTCGTTGAATACATTCATTTTCGACTGTATGTCATCGACATAAAGTTCACTTTTGATTGTAATAACTGTTTTGAAAAACGAACGTGGAACGAGGACGACTACCAGTTATTCGAAGACTGGTTTGTGCAACGAAAACTGTTAACTGTTTTACCCAGGACGTAAAAACGGTTTCACCGTCGCAGAGCCGAGAACGGTTTTTTGAAACGGTTTCTCGTCGCAACGCCCACCAGTACTGTCATCTGTCATTGTAAATTTGTAATTTTATAATTACAAAAGATACGATAGATTTTTAGAATTTCACAAGCTAAAAAGTACAATAGTTAATTGAATAGACGGTGATTTGCTGATTCCTTCCTAAATCGGAGATACACGAGGAAGTAAGTTCAGTGCAAAGTTATAATTTCTGTAAAATTTTCGCACCAAGACCTGTAAAGTGGTTTTTACGACAAATTTTGATAAAAAAGGCATATTTTCAGATATGAAGATGATAACAAGCCTAAATGATATAAAAGAACTCGAGAAACCTAACGTCCACATACGAGATAAGAAAGAAGTACTGAGAAAAATAAATCGAATTATACGTGATGGCCATGAAAAACTACAGATAGTTACAGACTTTGATCATACATTGACGAGGCATAATATGGATAATGGAAAGACAGTACTTACTAGTTTTGGTAATTATCATTAGTTAATAGTTATTAGAATGAAATTATTTATTTATTTATTCCACTACAAGTTAGTCCTTGACTGAGATCTCACCTGATGTTAAGTGATCATGCAGTCTAAGATGGTAGCGGGCTAACCTGTTATGGGTTAACCTAACTTCGAAAACAAAGGACTTTTATACAAACTTCCAAACACCCATTTCAACCCCTTAAGGGTGAATTTTCTGAAAACAATTTCTTAGTTGATGTTTACACCATAGAAGGAACCTACCTTCCATATATCAAGTCTGTATGCTTTATAGTTCTTGAAATATCGCGATTAGTCAGTCAGTGAACGAGTGGTATTTTGCTTTTATATAAAAGTAGGGGATGCCCGCTACTTTGTCCATGTACTTCTGTATGTATTTCTGATTTCTTGAGATTTCCGCTGCAAAAGGTTAAAGGCCTACTTATAGCAGCTATATAGGCATTGGCAGGTTTTTTTTACTAAGTGCTTATTTAAGTCCTTAATGCTGACTTCAAAAGCTTATAACCTTCATGTAAGCTTTACACCCCTGTTTCACGCCCTTTGAGGTGGAAAATCGTAAAATTGCATATGCAGTTTATTATTACTTAAAAATAATAACCTAAATCCTGATTTTTAAGTCTCTAACTACAAAAACATAGGACTTGCATACAAATTTTCAACCCTCATTTCACCCTCTGTGAGGTAGATTTTCGTAAAATTGCTTATGCAGTTTATTATTACTTAAAACTAATAACCTTTTTGATGATTTTCAAGTATTTAACTTCAAATATTTAAAAATCTCATATAAGCTTCCAACCCCCATTTCACCCCCTTTGGGGTGAGTTTTCGTAAAATTGCTCATACAGGTTATTATTATTTAAATAGAAAAACCTAAATCCCTATTTTCAAGACTCTAACCTCAAACACAGGACTTTCATACAAAGTTACAACCCCCATTTCACCCTCTGTGCTGTAGATTTTGTTTATACAGTTTATTATTACTTAAAACTAATAATCTAAATCCCGATTATCAAGTCTCTAACTTCAAAAACTTGGGAGCCCTTATGTAAGCTTCCAACCCCCATTTCATCCCTATTATTTGGGGTAGATTTTCGTAAAATTGATTATACAGGTTTTTATTATTTATAGCTACTAACTTAATTGCCAATTTTTATGTCTCTTACTTCAAAAACAAAGGACTTATATACAAACTTCCAATCCCCATTTCAACCCCTTAGGGGTGAATTTTCTCAAAACCGTTTCTTAGCAGCCTTCTACACCATAGAAGGAACCTATCTTCCAAATTTCAAGTCTGTATGCTTTATAGTTCCTGAGATATCGTGATGAATCAGTGACCTTTCGCTTTTATATACAGTGTAAACTCTTTATAACGTTATCCTTTATAACAATAAACTCCCTGTAACGTTGAAGTGAGCCCAACTTGGTTGGTTTGCGTTAAAACCCATATATTGAAACACTCTTTGTAGCGATACACCATTCTCTATTACGAAGAAATGTGTTCATATTTGTAGACAGTAAATATTTATTATTGGTATTATTGTTTATGTTATGTTATCAGGTAACAAAAGACTTTGAAGCTCTGAAACATCTGAGGTCGGTCTAGCTTTTGTTATCCTTAATTGCCTTGAACACGTGCAGTATGACGCATTGTTTTCTCGGAAGTGATGATCTTCGACCAAGCATTCTGGGTATCTATCGTATTATCAGTCGTAAACCTACTTTGAAACTGTTAACATGGCCAGTAAACGGAAAGTGATTAGTGTTGACGAAAAAGTTTGTGTGATACGTGCGATTGAAAAGGGAGAAAAGAAAAATTCTTGTTAATTTGGTTGTTTTTTTGTTCACTCCATATAGCGATAAGTCTCTATAACGACAAAAAATGCTCAGTTCTTTGAGTTGCCTTTCGTTATAAAGAGTTTACACTGTATATATGTCACCGTAAGATTGTAAAAACCGTCAGATTATAATCTAACTCGCGAAATTCTAAACTGTCGAAAGATTGTAAACTGTTCAATGTTCTGAGTGTAAATTTTTGAAATATTCATTTTATTTACGTTTTCTTGTCTCTTTCTTGTAGGTTAGGTTAGGGTTCGACATAAATAATCAAGTAGTGCGGGTTTTAAAACCTATCAGATTACAATCTACCGGAAAATAATGCGTTAAATTGTAATATTTCGACAGTTTAGAAATTCGCGAGTTAGATTATAATCTAACGGTTTTTACAATCTTACGGTGACATATAGATATAGAAGTTCAGATATATACAGGTGTCTGTTATGCTGTAGCTGCAACATGTTTTGATTATACCAGTTTGGAAAGCAGGTTTTACTGAGAGTAACTGGCAAGAAACTGAGCAATTGCTCATATCAAAAACCAAAACTTTACATGTACACAACTTATAGTCTAAAAATATTCATATCGGTTAAAATATCTGCTAAATATTTATTGGTTTGAAGGCCTATAAAATATATATTACTTATATAAATTTTTTAAAATGTAACATTCCAGGCATGTTCCGAGAGTGTCCTTCAGTGCCACAGGAGTACAAAGATGAGGAACTGAGGCTGGCAGAGAAGTACAAGCCAATAGAGGTGGACCCGGTGATGAGCGTGGAGGAAAAAACTAAACATATGGTTGCATGGTATTTGGCTGCTCATGAGTTACTGAAGTGAGTGTGGGGTTAACTCACATTTCTGAAATTTAATTGTTTTATAGTTCAATTAAAATGAAATATTGATTTGTTGATTTTTTAAATTACAATTAAAAATATTTATTCAATAAACTTGTTGCAGAGGCGTTAAATTTCCGAGAAATGAACTCATTGAAGTGGGCCAAAAGATGATAGAATGCTTTAGGTATGTATGTCATAATCATATTTTGTATACCTTTATATTATTTGCTATAAAATTGATTTGGGCTAATCTCTTGCTCAGGATGGGCGTGCAGGAGCTGATCGGGTGGAGCGAGCGACAGCGGGTGCCGGTGCTGGTGTTCTCGGCCGGGCTGGGCGAGAGCGTGGTGGCCGCGCTCACCGCCGCCAGCCTGCTGCTGCCCCACGTCAAGGTACATACAGGAGCTGAGCGGGTGGAGCGAGCGACAGCGGGTGCCGGTGCTGGTGTTCTCGGCCGGGCTGGGCGAGAGCGTGGTGGCTGCGCTCACCGTAGCCAGCCTGCTGCTGCCCCACGTCAAGGTACATACAGGAGCTGAGCGGGTGGAGCGAGCGACAGCGGGTGCCGGTGCTGGTGTTCTCGGCCGGGCTGGGCGAGAGCGTGGTGGCCGCGCTCACCGCCGCCAGCCTGCTGCTGCCCCACGTCAAGGTACATACAGGAGCTGAGCGGGTGGAGCGAGCGACAGCGGGTGCCGGTGCTGGTGTTCTCGGCCGGGCTGGGCGAGAGCGTGGTGGCTGCGCTCACCGTAGCCAGCCTGCTGCTGCCCCACGTCAAGGTACATACAGGAGCTGAGCGGGTGGAGCGAGCGACAGCGGGTGCCGGTGCTGGTGTTCTCGGCCGGGCTGGGCGAGAGCGTGGTGGCCGCGCTCACCGCCGTCAGCCTGCTGCTGCCCCACGTCAAGGTACATACAGGAGCTGAGCGGGTGGAGCGAGCGACAGCGGGTGCCGGTGCTGGTGTTCTCGGCCGGGCTGGGCGAGAGCGTGGTGGCCGCGCTCACCGCCGCCAGCCTGCTGCTGCCCCACGTCAAGGTACATACAGGAGCTGAGCGGGTGGAGCGAGCGACAGCGGGTGCCGGTGATGGTGTTCTCGGCCGGGCTGGGCGAGAGCGTGGTGGCCGCGCTCACCGCCGCCAGCCTGCTGCTGCCCCACGTCAAGGTACATACAGGAGCTGAGCGGGTGGAGCGAGCGACAGCGGGTGCCGGTGCTGGTGTTCTCGGCCGGGCTGGGCGAGAGCGTGGTGGCCGCGCTCACCGCCGCCAGCCTGCTGCTGCCCCACGTCAAGGTACATACAGGAGCTGAGCGGGTGGAGCGAGCGACAGCGGGTGCCGGTGATGGTGTTCTCGGCCGGGCTGGGCGAGAGCGTGGTGGCCGCGCTCACCGCCGCCAGCCTGCTGCTGCCCCACGTCAAGGTACATACAGGAGCTGAGCGGGTGGAGCGAGCGACAGCGGGTGCCGGTGCTGGTGTTCTCGGCCGGGCTGGGCGAGAGCGTGGTGGCCGCGCTCACCGCCGCCAGCCTGCTGCTGCCCCACGTCAAGGTACATACAGGAGCTGAGCGGGTGGAGCGAGCGACAGCCGGTGCCGGTGCTGGTGTTCTCGGCCGGGCTGGGCGAGAGCGTGGTGGCCGCGCTCACCGCCGCCAGCCTGCTGCTGCCCCACGTCAAGGTACATACAGGAGCTGAGCGGGTGGAGCGAGCGACAGCGGGTGCCGGTGCTGGTGTTCTCGGCCGGGCTGGGCGAGAGCGTGGTGGCCGCGCTCACCGCCGCCAGCCTGCTGCTGCCCCACGTCAAGGTACATACAGGAGCTGAGCGGGTGGAGCGAGCGACAGCGGGTGCCGGTGCTGGTGTTCTAGGCCGGGCTGGGCGAGAGCGTGGTGGCCGCGCTCACCGCCGCCAGCCTGCTGCTGCCCCACGTTAAGGTACATACAGGAGCTGAGCGGGTGGAGCGAGCGACAGCGGGTGCCGGTGCTGGTGTTCTCGGCCCTATGACAAAGCACGATTACACCCCGATACACTTATAGATAGATAGATAGATAAATTCTTTATTGCCACACATGCATAGAAATAACTTAATTTTAAATAAAACAGAAAAAACGCGTGCGCAAGCGCGGTCTTTTCACCCTAAGTGATCTCCAGACAACCTGTTTCTTAAGGATTTTTAAAAAGGAGCAGAAAAGTGCAACTATAATAATAACATGCAATATTAGTATACCTCTTAAACTATACATACTAATAATAGGTAAGTAACTAAATATAAATAAATGTAAACTCATAGCAGTACATAAACCTACAAACAAACACACTAGACTTACTGTGCGTGTGGCGAAATTCGGTAAGTTAACATAATCATTAGGTAAGTTAACATATTCATTTTTTATTGAGTGTGGCGCCTCTGAAACACACACAGTTTATATGTGTGTTTTAATTTAGATGTATAATTTCACCCGTAGAAAATAAAAATATGTCTGTTACAGTCTGTGTTGAGAAAGACTAAAAGCAGCAATTAGTGGAACTGATACATTTTATTTACTTTAATGGCATAAACATGGGACTACTAGCGCCGCTTCTTCTTTCTTGGGACTTCTTACGTGACACAGACTATCCATAAATAAAAGGAGCTGTTTGGCCAAACAGTTCCTTTTGAAAAATATTTTTCAATTTTGCCCATACAACAAAACTTACTTGCATTCCGTATAGACCTAGTTAGTAATGTTCAGAAAACCAAATGTTACATACGATTTTCGTTTACACTTATAGAAAGCAGCCCCCCAATTGTGTAAGAATTGTCGATCAAATCGTCTAAGTTCGGCGCCAAGTAAAATAAACCATAACAGCATTGAATTAGAGCTTAAGTTTGTGTATCTATTCTCATACGTTTAGGGATGTACGATACCATAAACGTATAAGAATGGATACACAAAATTGAGCTCTAAGTCAATGCTGTTATGGTTTATTTTACTTTGATGCCGAACTTAGACGATTGGATCGGCAATTCTTACATAATTGCACCTCAGTACTCATTCACCACGGTCCACTACAAACTAGTTGTAGTCAGCTTAATAGAATGTGTATTGTGTGCATCTTGGAAAATAGGAATCAAAGCCCTAGCATCCCTTAACGAAATGGCGTATTTTAGCGCCGAATACTCGACAGCTCTTACGTATACATAAGTACTTCAAAACTTGTTCGCGCCTTAATTAGTTTCTAATTAACTGTGGCCACAATTAATTCATTTAGAATATTTCATTATAGGTAATTTCAAACTTCCTCGCAATGGACGAAAACGATTCCGTGATCGGAATTAAAGGGGATGTGATACACACGTACAACAAGAACGAAGCGGCCATAAAGAACACGGAATACTATGAAATGGTCAAAACGCGTAACAACGTTCTTCTGATGGGCGATAACATTGGAGACGCGGGCATGGCTGAAGGAATGGAGCATTGTGACGTCATCGTCAAGATAGGCTTTCTAGGCCGGAACACGGAGGCCAACCTACAAAACTATATGAACAAATTCGATATAGTCCTCGTTAACGAGCATACTATGGACGTAGCCAATGCAATTTTGAAACTGGTGCTGTGATTTTTACTTATGTTTTTTTTATAACATTTTGTGATGACTTGATTTATGGATTTATGGTCGACACTAACTCGTTACCACATTCAAAAGACATAAAACATTATGTTATGTTTTATCGTTATAAGTTTCTACTAGAGCTTTTAAATCAAACCATTTGCATAATTTGACTCCTATATCATGTTTTGCTTGTTTGTTAGCTTGAAGATATGAAAGGCTCCTGTACGTATCTCGACAAACTAGTAAGATTTACGAATTTCCTTAGAAGAAAATGAATTAAATGTTGCCATTTGGTCGCTATCTTACTACTGATTTTTAGTTTGCAAAGTTTTACTCTAGGAAACGGGGCATTGTGTTGTATGAAGACCCCTGCTTTAAATCCTCAGTCGTTGAAACTTGGAAGTTAAAAATATTTACACTCAAAACCGAAATATTCATGTCACATCGATATTTAAACCGATTTTATTTTCAAACCTAAACTGCGTTTACGCGGTGAGCGCGGTAGCTTTATTCTTTAACAATTCGATATAGTATAAAAATAAAATACCTTTAAATTACTTCCTTTCCACATTTTTTTATGGATATTCATATAATACTTTTACATCATACTGTAAAGTTTCCTTGCCTGAGGAATTATTGTTGGGGTCCACTAGCTTCCTTGTCTAGACTATTTCTGCTATGGGCGGTTCCGGATGAGCGAACTTATAGCTTATAGGCCTATAATACTGCACTTTTTACAGGGCCCTGTGGTTAGGGTGGGCGTGGGCGCTAGATAGAGCGTCGCTTATTACACAGCAATAATAGACCTATTACACTGCAGTTTTTTCAGGGCCCTGTGGGAATGGTGGGCGTGGCCGCTAGTTAGAGCGTCGCTTATTACACACAATAGGAACCGATTTAGGGACCCTTCATCCCTGAGTCTTATTACACTACACCGATTTAAGTGTAAGGGTCCTGTAAAAAGTGCAGTGTAATAGTCCTTTATGGATCAATTTAGGGACCCTTCCTCCCTAAATCTTATTGCACTACACTGATTCAAGTGAAAAGTGCAGTGTAATAGGCCTATTAAAGTGTTAGTTTTAAGAATTTTATCTATCAACGTTGTCGAGATGTGCGCATTGTTTTGAGACTTTCGTTGGTGTTTTCGCTCTGGTTTGAAGCATGTGAAGTGTTGATAAGTGGTGTGATGTCAGTGACGACCTTTACTGCGTTGTTGTTCAATTTATTTTTTTACTCAGGTTGAGTATAATTATATTGTTAATATTGTTTTAAATAATTTGCTCAGTTCATAATAATTAGTCATAGAGCATAGCTAAAGTTATTATTAAATAGTATTGATTTGTTTACATTTCTTGCACGAATAGACTGCTTTCTACTACAGCTATATAAAACAACTAAGTTTGTTCACCCCTAGTACAAGTTTGCTCATTTCGAAAGCTGATGGTTATCATTAAACAGTAACCGAAATAAGGGGTTTAAACACTGTTTTTTGAAACTGTTATAAAATAGAAACACTTATAACGGAAATAGAAACGATACTGTAACCCAATCAATCTGTAACCGTTTAGTTCTGTTAATAAGTGTTTTGATCTGTAACCCTAATAGGTACATGCCCTTACAAACTGCACTACGGGTGTGACAACGCGTTCTTCTCACTTCATTGGACTTTACACAGACTGACACAACATGGCCATGTTTTTCTTAAGACTGCAACGCCGCTATTTCGGTTATACTTTAAAACACTTTCATTTCTGGTACAGATTCGTTTCTGTTACAGAAATATAAGTTTTTCGGGTTAATAGAATTAAAAGCACAGCTACACAGCTGTAGCTATATAGCTACAGCTTCGATTCGTTACACTTTCATTCTGTAACCTTTATGAATCTGTTTTTCAGTCCCTGGTTATAGTATAAGAGTATAAATAACCAAAAGATGTACTTAACCTTAAGTATTGTTTGTTCCTTGTTTTAGTTTAGATGACCGATGATTTCCCAAAGTTGCCTCGACATTTAAATTTAGTTTTCGTGCAAGACTTGTAATACAACCATATTTGGATAGGTATGTACCTACTAAGTTGCTATGCATAATACCTACTTTTGTTTGTTTAAAAGAAAAGAACAAAGTTCTGACGTATTTATGTAATTGATTATTGTTTTAATGCTTAATGTAGGGTTCTAACATTCTACTCGGTAAATATGAATTGTACATTAGTGCTAATTTGGTTGTACATAAATTTCTAAAGTTAACCTAAAGGCGAGGGTCTAAAAGCGAGTGGTCTACGCTATACACGTATCGTATTCTCTCTGTTATACGCCGTAGTTTGACACCGATAGTGTGGCCAATGCAATCATTTGTTTGGTCGACATTGGCTGATATATTGTTGCAGCAAAAATATCATTATTTCAGCCAGTCACAACAATAGATTGTAGCGATGATTGATTCGGCTTTTCCACAACCCAGCAGTAATAAAATAGCACTGTTTTTTAAAGCCAGTGAATTTTATGACGTTTATCTGTAACCAAATTAGAATCGTGTATTTACTATTTTGCATTATGATAAAAAAATGATTAATTTGTGTCCAACATATCGAGAATCTCCACTACTAACTAAAGATATCATACCCAAAAGACTTCAGGACTAGCCAAATATTTTTATGAATAATAAAGACTAGTCAATAGGTTATCTTATGCACCTTTTATATAGAAGTTACGAGTGGCAGAGTAGATACGATAATATAGTTTGGATAGAACTTCATTGCCCTGTACGTCTTGCTGCGCGGCAGTCTGCGTTGCGCCGTGTCGGTTCGTCAGGCATACTACGATGATTGTCTCCTCCATATGCCATGGGGTGTGGGTTGTATGAACGATAAGAAGAATGGACGTTGGGGCGATGGCTTAACGTCACGTCAAGTCTATGAATAATGTGTTCCCCGTATTGCGCCTTTAGCACAAGCACGCATTCGCACGTGGAAGCGAAACGCCGTTACGCCACTGAAATTACTTAGTTACTCTCTGTCAATCGTCACTTCTGTATAAAAAGCAACTAGATTTTTCAGGGCGGAAAATAAAACAATTTTTGTAATGAAATTAAATATTTTGTTATTATTATTATAAAACAACACGTATGAATATAAATGTATTTTCTAGTCACCACTGTGCTTTTATCCTGCATTCTCTACGAGCACGCTAAATGCAGGTGCATCCGTACATCGCGTCAGAAAATATGACCGATGTGAAATTACAACTTTCCACTAGGTTGTGCGCAATCCAACAGCAACATTGACTAAGTTAATCACCAAGGATTTATAAAAATTTGAAGTTAGTCGGGTTTATATGTTTGAGATCGAATTAAGGTCAATTGATCGATAAGTTCGAATCCCGATTAGGTGTTGTATGTACTTGATTTGACGACCTAGTGTACGCTTTTAAGTCGGAAGACGTGACACTGGAGTTGCGTAAATCTGTCAATTTGGTATGGCTTTTTCAAATCACAACGCTCACTTGCAAATTACACTAGAACCTTTGAAACCACAGAAAAATGATGTTGGATGCACCTTAACTATATAATAAAAACAGCTCACTACATGATCAATTGTCTCAAATCCTGGGAGGATTGATTATATAGAACTAAAAGATCTCCTTTAAAACTGCGCAGTAGTTTAGCAAGGCTAATCTAACACATAATAAGTTCACTTTGAGTAAGCACTTTGCACTAGAGGACATTTTCATTCGCAGTTTAAGTACAGACAGTTACGCGTTGCGAACCCAATCCAGTAGCAATCTGCGTAACTTATATGCATACGTTTTCATCACTATCGGCATAAAATGTCCGTAAAACGCGCGCTTCTTTTGCGAGTAAATGTCCTAATGTGCATATGGATTAAGAGCGCCCGTGCACTAGCATATACGAGTCCGTATAGAAAAGCTCGGATGTACATAACGACAGGCTTTATATTATAAATGCGAAAATGTGTCTGTTTATCTGCTATTTTAACGAAATTTAGTACAGAGTTAGGTTGCATCTTGGGGAAGGACACAGGTTGCTTTTTATCCAGCAAAATTAAAAAGTTCTCACGGGAATCCATAACCTAAACCCACGCGGGGACGACGTTGCAGGCACAATCTACTATTTAATTAAGTTTGTATGTTTAGTACGAACTATTTTTAAATTTTCTCGAATTCGAAATGAACTAGTGCAACGAGCAGTCTTGTGGAAAACTATTTTAACATTCGTAGCGTGCGCCTCTCGTATAGCCCAACTACGTACAAAAATATAGCAAAACTATTCGTTGAAAGGACTAGGCGAATTAATTTAAAATACTGTTTGATTACACGCTTTCTATAATACAAAACGGTAACTAACAAAGTTTTTTGAACACTAATAGTATTTTTGATATTCATACATTTAAACGCCTAAAACATAGTTAAAAATGTTTGAAAAAATTAACAAAAGAAATGCATTGTTTTCGCTATAGTTTATTTGATTATGGCAAATTAAATTAGTGGTTATATTGACCTCGGACTTTAGAAAACTATACGAGATTTGTATTGCGAAACTTTGGTCAGGGTATTCCCGACTTGTTAAAAACTTACTAAGAATATATTCAAACCGTGTAGAGCATACTTTGACCTAAGTTGCAAGTAAGGTAATAGTGGGAGAGCTGGCGACGAATTTCGGGAAGATCCTTTTGGCAAGCTGAAATTGTGAAAAAATATTATTTCGTCAGTTGGGGAATCCAGTTCTGCCAGTCAGGTACAGCGTTTGCGGTTATTTCGCTATTGCGCAGCATTTGCAAACAACATTTGCAAAAAAAAAAATTTTGCCAACTTGTTTTTTTTATTTTTTATTTAGTACTTATAGAGTTCGAAAAAAACATCCCACACATTTTTTTTCGGTTATTAAGTATTACCAGACCTCTTCAAAAACATTTTATTAAAATTTCCAAAAAAACATACTTTTGGCAATCTGAAATTTTAATCACGTATTTACTCAATAATACCTGCAAATCGCCAGACATATTTTACGGTTTTAAATAATTCCCAGATGTGAATAAAGTTGTTAAATGAGTACTCGACATACGAAATAACAGCTCGAATAAAAAAAATGAATAAAACACTCTACCAGCCTGGCAGGATTGGATTCGCCAATCGACGAAATTATATTTCAGCTTGCCAAAAGGACCTTCTCGAAATTCGTCGCCAGCTCTTGGACCATAATAGTAAATTCTTAAAATATATTATTCAATATGTAGTCTCAATTTATAGAGTTGTAAACTCTTCTTCAATCTCTATTAAAATTATAATTTGTTGCTAGATTGTAAAAATAAATTATTAATAAAGTTAAAAATGGGCATAACCAAATGTAGGCTTCTTCTACTTAGGTATGGTATAAGAAACTAGGTATATTATTCCACTGAATACTACCTCATATTTTGTAACTTGAATATTTAACTGTTTTTGATGCAGATATTTGATATGCCAATTTTTAAAACACTAATATAAATTTAAATATCTGTTATATTATATCAAAGTACACAATTAGTTATTTATGCAACAGTTGTGTAATAAGGGGTATTAAAACACGAATGTGGGTTTATCACACGGCGCGAAGCGGAGTGTGATAATAGTATCATATGAGTGTTTTAATACCTAATTATCAACAGTTGCATACAAGACTTTATCTACTCCCATGCTATGAATCCTCTATAACAGATTCTGAAATAGTTAGCTTACTGCTAACATTAAAACATCCAGTCCTAGTAACCTAATATCATCCATTACTGAGTATATACAAATAAACTAAATATTAATGAAAGAATTATTTATTGTAGTAGTAATTAACATTTTGTATAGTGCAATTATTAAAATTCACTTGATGATCTTTAATGTTGGAACGTCCTGATCCCGATGTACTCGGCGGAATATTTATATTTACCACTTCACTATTTTTATTTTCTATGGAATTCGAAATTACATTCGACACGTGGATTTGGTTGGTTATAGAGTCATCAATATAGCCCTCTGCAACAGATGTAGACTTCCATCTGCCGTGCCGTTTTAAACTTGTTATGTCTCCTCCGGCATCTACTAATATTGTGGCAGATGTTCTGCGAAAGCAATGTCCTCTATACAACTCAGGATTAGGAAGTTGTAAATAGTTAGCA
The DNA here is from genome assembly GCA_964035005.1 of Erebia palarica. Lineage (NCBI taxonomy): Eukaryota > Metazoa > Arthropoda > Insecta > Lepidoptera > Nymphalidae > Erebia > Erebia palarica. The sequence goes on from OZ035989.1 coordinate 21,636,302, forward strand.
ATTGTTTTACCCAAACTGCTAAAAACTTGAATCGCTAATTTTTTTGTTAACGAAACAATAAAAAAAACGAAGAAAAATGGCGGGGAAAATTCTAATAACTTTTTTTTACAGCGCGCGGCGTTCTGGTATTGAAACGCGCGTGTATGACAATGTTCTTTTTTTGAAATTCGTATAGATGTTTTTTTTTTTGTAATTCATACAGATACCTCGCATCGGGCAGATGTGGCTGTCTGTTGAGTAAACCCTTTGCGCAGAAGGGATCGAAAAAAAAACAAAGGAGTGTTGTTATGAAATTCAGTACAACATTACATCACCGTTTTGGATGATGTTATGGTTATTAGGACATTGGGTGTTTTAATGTTGGCAATAAGCTAACTGTTTCAGAACCTGTTATAGAGGATTTATAGCATGGGAGTAGATAAAATAAATAATATGATTTTGAATGTTGTAACAGTGCCATTCTATTACCAATTTTGATTTACAGTCACTCTGGAATGACATTTTACTCTTTTAGATATGTCTACAAATCTAAATTGGTAGAGATCGCGCTGAGATTGACCTCTAACCATCCAGGCGAGTTGTAGGCGTCCCAGTTTGCCCCAGTGCTAAATTGCAATGCGTATACTTGGCGAGTTGCATAAACTCTGTATGCACGCTTGCTTTAGACATTCTATGAAGTGTGTAGTAGAAGTAACGCCACTTCCGCAGGTATTATAAGAGTTAGCACTATTTTTCTACTAAATGCTATAGAAAGCGCGCAAATTGAACGCGTTCGGGTCCCGAGTTAAAACGGCGATAACCTCGTTCCGTATACTCCGAAGCCCGAGAACCTACATATCGAATAACATATCGACAGATATGTAGACAACATTCAACTCGCGCGCGTACATTCTTTCGTAGAATGTGTGTGAACGCTGTAGCGAACTATTCGACTCGCCAAGCGTATAGTAGTATGGCAAGATGACACTGCAGCCAAGTATCAAAATGACTGGAAAATACATATTTCATCGATACCCTATTAAGTTATTACTTTTTAATTTAACTCAACAAATTAAAAGCTCTAAAATAAACAACAGTCTTAGAACATACAAAGTATTTACACAAATATTTTATTTATATAAAAAATATCCTACTGTACATATAACAATTATCCATTGTAGAAATATATATAGTTTTAATGTATGTACAACTAGAAACAGTATTAAAAATAGTCAAATCTTTAGGAATCATCTAGAGTCTAGACATAGGCAGAGTCGCGCGCGGGAAATACACTGGTCGCTTGCGGGAAAGGCACTTCGTAATACTTGTGTTATTCAAGCTTTTGTACGCTATTTGTATTCTTGTAACACGAATAATAATAAAATGAAATAAAAAGCTGATTAACATGCATTTTATTTTATCCTTAATATGCTCCTACCGAATGAGATGGACTATCAAAATCAAGAAGGAAATGGAATGTGATATTTGTTTAACACATCGCAACAAGTGTATTTCTCACATTCTGAACCAAATCGAATAACTTCTGAGAAATATTAATCGATAAATAAACAATTGGAATAATGTCTGTACATTGTTCGATTACAAAAGATATTACAGACTCAAGACAGTCAATGGAAATAATTATTTGGAGAGCGACAGAAACTCAGTTGAGTTTAAGTTTAAGTTTGCTCAAATAGAATAAGTATATTTTTGATAATGATATACTATTTGAGTATTTATCTACTACAATAATTGACTGTAGTAGAAAAGTTCATATCTTCAGAAGTTATAAGTTTAGACGAAATGAGGATATCTAAACGCGTTCAGTCTCCGACAAGGCAAGTACGCTATAAGCTATGACAAGGAAGCCAGATTGTCTAGTTCACACGAGCTCATACAAAAATACACTCAACATTCAAAGGGTACATCTCTATCACACATTGAAGATATATGAACACGAACGTACGCAGCGGTTTCCGAAACCATTGTGCAAAGCCTTGAGAGCCTTTACTTCAAACCTAGCTCACTGCAATTAGCGTAAGATGATGTTTTGTATGGGAAAACGAACAGCGCCCTAGCGGATTATTATGAAAGCTCAGAGTCACAATAGGGATGACGCGTATATCAAAAATAAATTATTTCTAACTGATTATTAAATAGAGTGTCTTCCAAAAGAATTAAAATTCACATCCTCGGTTAGTTTTTATTTAACTTTCATAACCATTTTAAAATTTATAGATTAAAGATAAAAGTGCGTTGAAATTCGATGACGTCACAACTGTGAATTTCATACAACTTATGTTTGATATAGAGTTGCTGATTTGATTGAGTTGTCATCATCCATAATGTATTTATTAAAGCAAATCGTAATCATTTGACAGCTTAAAACGTATTACTTGAACTGTTTTAGGAGTTCATACATGCTTTTTGACGTGCAAGCAGGCATCTATGAACTTAAACACGTCGCATTATCCGTTAGACAAACGATTACGATTTCCTTACACAATCGGGGGGCTGTTTCCTCATACAAGTTCACATAATGCTAACTCAGTGGCCAGTTTTGTACACTCAACCAACTCGAGACTCAATTATTAAGGGTAAGTGTACACTACCGCAGCCATTTATAAAGAAAACGAATAATGTATCATTGGTTATTGGATCATTAGTTAGCTGGTAGAAGTTTGAACAAATGGAATGGGTGTAATTACCTCAGGGCATTCAACTATGAATGTTTAGCAAAAGAATACAGAAATCGATAACCAATACTCGAAGCACGGTCTGAAGGTATAGAAGTGTGCAGTGAAGCACAGACGTATTGGCAAAGCGTAACAGTTTAATTTACGTTGCTTTGGATTGCTAGGGTTTGTTCGGCTGAATTGTTTATTTTTTCAATTAAGTTGCTCAAATTGACTTTCCTATGTGCCACTGAAATGTTAGGAAGTACCATTTTAATACCTTATTTAGAGTTCCATGACTGGAACTTTCCTATTCAATATTACGACCATATAAATTGGGTACGTTAAACCCGGCAGTACGTGTGAATGACTGCCATTTCGTGGTTTCAAGGTCACATTTGAAAGGTGGTGGTCTAAGGTATTTTCTTTGACCCAAATTTTTGTTAGCCTTTTTATATTATGACTAACCAATAACCATTGAAGTTAATATTACAAATGCCAAGGTTAAACATAGTTGAACGCCCCAATAATCATAAAGCATCAATAAAATTATAATCGATTCGACGATTCGAATCGATACGATATCACTGAATTGAATGAGACTAAGCAAAATCGGCAAATCTCTCTGAAACTCAGCCCTTACATTCATTAGGTTATCTGTATCTCAGTGTTATACTGTGTGTATTTATTAATAGCATTAATCTTAATAATGCCATTAATAAATTAAGTTAATGCTGTTAATAAATGCAGTTGGATTAGGATTAAATAAATTATGCCAAACGAGACACTACAATGAGACATTAGAATACGTTCCAGATCGACCCAAAGGAGACTATGCCCAGAGTTTAACATCTCAAAACTTTAATGATTAGCGTCACTTTCGCTAACATTCGATTTTAAGTACTTAACTGTACATAACTTGTCTCCAATACTGCGTCGGTATACATCGGCCGTTAGGGCTCGTGCAGCATGACGACAATATCGCACCGGTTGTCCGTAATCGCCCACACACTGCACTGTGATTAGTCACTGCAAGTCGCGCGATATCTCCGTCACTCTGTACTAGCCCTTAAGGCCTTATTACACAGCACTTTTTGCAGGGCCCTGTGGGCGTGGCCGCTAGATAGAGCGTCGCTTATTACACAGCAATAAGGACCAATTTAGGGAAACTTTCTCCCTTTTTTTATCCACTACAAGTTAGCCCTTGACTGCCATCTCACCTGATGGTACGTGATGATGCAGTCTAAGATGGTAGCGGGCTAACCTGTTAGGGGCAGTTATATAAAACCCATACCCCTATTTGGTTTCTACACGGCATCGTACCGAAACGTTAAATCGCTTGGCGGCACGTCTTTGCCGGTAGGGTGGTAACTAGCCACGGCCGAAGCCTCCCACCAGGCCAGACCAAGGAAAATTCTGAAATTATAAATTCCCAAATTGACCCTGCCGGGGATCGAACCCGGGACCTCCGCACGTTAAAACAACAGCGCTACACACTGCGCCACGGAGGTCGTCAAAATCTTATTACACTACAGTGATTCAAGTGTAAGGGTCCCTGTGAAAAGTGCAGTGTAATAGGCCTATTAGGGTGCATCCACGCGTACCCGGCCGCTCGCCTTTGTTAGCGACGGCTCTTAAAAATAATTCTTTCTTTATAGCTGGTCTGTACGCCAGTATGCGTGGTACATGAATGCGTACAAGAATACGTTTCTTCGCGATTTCTGTCTGTAATACTCTTCAAGTCTAAAAAAAAACGGGACGCATCAATAAATCTAAGTAGTTTGACATGGAAGGCACAGCGCGGCGCACGCGGCGGCTGGCGCCTTGGTCCCGCGATGTAGAAGCACGGTATAACTACACTATATGGTACAACATTAGTCCTACGACGGATCACAGCCTAGGGTTAAAGGTAACCGAGAGTGTGACGTCACGGGCGTCGTCACGTGATCGCTGTCACCTCTGCTTGCGGTTTCTGCAGCCCATCTTCGTCTGTCGGCCTGTGGGGTACACACATTTGCGATTATTACCTTGTTCAAATAATATTAATGGGTGTGATAGCTTAATGGTTAAAACTTTTCGAAGGATATATAGGGGCAAGCCGAATGCGAGGCGAAGGCTCGCACTTTTTTTCGCTATCACTCACAAATAAATCATTATAAATGGTAAAAATTTTTTTCACTCTGTCAAATTCGTATCTATAGTCCCCCAAACTTATTTGATCCGATGACAGCGTCTCTAGTATCTGTTAAAAAAAAATTAAAACAAAAATTTAACAGGCAAAATTAGTTCCAATCTTGGCCACCGGGTCAGATAAGTTTGACGGACTGTAGTTTCCTATCTCTATATCTCAGCCTATGCCGTAAGATTGGTTGAGACAGATATAGAGTCTGTCATCTGTTAGGACGTTGACCCACTGTACACTTAAACTTACGATGTGGTAAATATTCATTCGTATGCGCAACTGCCTCGTTACTCTGCCTGACTCGTTAATAACTGCCTCGTTGGTCTAGTGGTTGGCACGTTCGACTGCAGCCGACGAGGTCCCGGGTTCGAGTCCCGGGTCGGGTCATAATGGTTTTTCTGACTAGAAACTCTCAATACTAGCCCGGAGTTAGGAAATTGTTGGTGTTTCACCCCCGTGCCTCGGAGAGCACGTTAAGCCGTCGGTCCCCGTTATTATCGCTAACATGATAATAGTCGTTAAAGCCCGCAACCCGCATTAGAGCAGCGTGGAGGATCTAAGCTCTAATTCCCTCTCTCCTATGAGAGTGGAGGCCTGTGCCCAGCAGTGGTACATTAATGGACTGTAGTGGTGTAGTGGTGGTGGTGGATGCGCAATTACACACGGTCACGAAAAGCGCCGCTATGTCGCTTAACTATGTGTGTTGGATGTGTGTGGGAACTGGGAAGGTTTACAGTGTACTTACATTTAATTATGGGTGTGGATATTTAAAAATCTTTGCCTGAGTGTGTAATGTGTTTGAATGTGTTTCAATGTGTGTGTGTGTGTGTGTGTGTGTGTGTGTGCGTGTGTGTGTGTGTGCGTGCGTGTTTACCTGTAGACGTGCGCAGAGGCGGAGGGCGTGTGGTAGTGCGCGGCGTAGGGCCGAGCGCGGCGCCGACGCGCGAGCACCGCGCGCCCCAACGCGCCCGGCCGCACCGAGTTGCGCGCCGCGTGGTACGCCAATCTGGATCAAAAGAATGAAAGTAACGCGCCAAGATCTAAACATATCTACTGTCGGGCGATTGATTAAGGGCATGTTCCGATATACACTGCAAACACTGTTCAGTGCTCTTACTGGGGAGAAATTCGTTCCGTTATTGACAGTATACTGTCGCAGTAACCTAGGAAAATATATGACGTCATAAATTGTCGCTATTTTTGTACTGTGAGCACTGGCGTTTTCGAGGTAAGGTGACTGCGTTCCGTTTTAAACAGTAACCAGTATAGCTAACTATAAAAAAACGGCTTCGCAGTATACTAAATTGACGTCACAGCTTACAGTGCTCGCAGTGTATATCGGAACATACCATAAGAATGACAGCTACAGTGTAACGATCAAAACAAACAAGATCAATGAGTAACCCAGATAAACTAGTTCTTACGACGCACCCTCAAACGACACTTTTTAATAAGAACTGTTACGCCATGGCAATAAAGATATTTAATAGATTGCCATCCGATATAAAAACACTTCCCTTAAAATATTTTTCGTTTAAACTTAAGAAATAGCAAGAGAATTTTTTTTACTCAGAAGATCTTTGACATTCTTTATTTTTAATTGTTATCTATTATTTTAGTATTGAATATTGACATCTTAATTATTAGATATGACATTGGATTATTTATTGTATAATTATTAATAATCATTTTATTAATGACAAAGTTGCATGGAAGCAACCGGCCTCGCATCCAGTGACCCACAAGTCAGTGCAATACTTGTAACGTATGTGTTGTGTTGTCTACACATTTCGAACTTTTCTATTCTATGAAAAGAGCAACTGCTGAGTTTCATGCCAGCTCTTCTCAGTAGAATGAGTTTTCTGAACCGGTGGTAAAGTCTTAACGTTTCATAAGTGACACAAGTTGTCCTACATGAAATAAATAAATCATTTATCATGTTTGTTTGAAATTTGTAATTTACTATTATAAGAATAAAGATAAAGAATTATGACTAAGTAATAAGTAATGTAATGTAATGTAATAGAGAAGCACATAGTCATAATCCAAATAATATTATTTTGTACGCCGGCTCGGCTAATATGTTGGACTCTGTACCTACTACACTTAACTATCTCTTATGTACACATAATAAAGAATCTGAATCTGAATCTGAATTGAAACTGTAACAGTGATTGATGCAGGTTTTACACGATCTAGAGATACCTCGGACGGTTTATTGAAACAACAAATGTATGCTGAATAAGCAGACTGAGTTGGAATTAGCACTGTTTTGTTTCGATAATGGTATGTGAATTATATATAAGTTCCAATCATGACAACGACAACAAAATTACATGTAATTTAATAATAACAATATTAATTTGTAATATTCAAATCAAGTAGACTTTTAAAAAGTGAACAGTCGAGTGAATCTACCACTAGTTCGGAGTGACGTTCGTACCGAGAAGAAACTCAGTGTGAGTTTCTCTTCTTCTGAGCTGGTACTCGGTACGAAAAGTACTGTTGGTCTTTTGAAAAAGAAATATTTATTTACATTATTTTATTTTATTCGACCAACCAACAACATTCATGCCTAAAATAAAGTATATATAAATTACAAAGAGACTTATAGACAAAAGATATATAGCACAAACATAAACAACTGGCTAGTACAAAAGATTTTTAGATAAAAACATTTCAAAGTTTAAGTATGGTAGCTTTACAAGATGCAGTGAGGAATGAGAAAATTACAATAATAGTTATATCAATAGTAATACAAATCATATTATACAGAATAATTACAGAACTTAACTAATTGGCTAACTTACGTAGGGATACCAGTACGTTACGGCGAAAGCAAGCCTTCGACGAGTTAAATATATTGAGGTCTCGGTTGTTGTGATGAAGAGTATTAAATTGACGACAAATACGGTTAATGCAAGAGTGGTGCGCTAAATTAGTTCGGCAGGGTTTAGGTGGAAAGACGTTATAAGTGCAAATTGAGCGTTTAGGGATTTTACAATTTAGGTTTATTTTTGATAGAAGGGTAGTATCCGTTTGACTATTAGTGATTTTGTGAAGTAGCATCGCATCATTTAGCATACGACGCATGCATAGAGAATCGAGTTTAAAATATTTTAGTTTATCTTCATAAGAGGAATGGACTAGTTTTCTGTTATATTTGTAAAGAAGTACTCGTAGGAATCTCCTTTGCACGGACTCAATAGAGTCAGCATATGTTTTCTGGAATGGGGTCCAAACTGGGGTACCATATTCTAAGATACTGCGAATAAGACTTCTATAAAGATGTAAAAGACTTAAAGGGTTTTTGCAACCTTTGGTAGTTCTGAAAATAAAACCCATCATTTTATTAGCTTTTGTGATAATATTATTTATATGTAACTTAAATGTTAGGGATGTATCAAAAGTAATACCCAGATCTCTAGCACTAGTCATAGTTGAAAGTTTATAATTGCCAATTAAGTAGTCAAATTTAACTTTATTGCGATTTTTAGTGAAGGTAAGCACAAAACATTTGCTTACGTTTAAAAACATAGCATTTTGTTCACACCACGATTTAACAGAATTAAGGTCTTCCTGCAGTGATTTGCAACCTTGGACATTATTTATTTCACAGAATATCTTTAAATCATCTGCATAAAGTAGACATTTATTTTTTATGACTGATGTAATGTCATTAATAAAAATAATAAAGAGCAATGGACCTAGATGTGATCCCTGGGTACACCCGATGGTACCGTTATTGGTTTGGAGTAAAATCCGTTAACAGCAACTGTGATCTATTTGTTACGTATGATATAACCCATCTTAGCAAATTCCCATGGACACCATATTTTTCTAGTTTCTGGAAAAGTAACCGATGATTCACCTTATCAAAGGCTTTTTGGAAATCTGTATACACCGAATCAACTTGTTTTTTACTGTCAAGACAATTTACTAAGAAATTAAAATATTCAATTAGATTGGTGACAGTTGATTTGCTTTTAACAAATCCATGTTGTTCGGGGAAATCAGTGGTTTAAACAGATAAAAAATAGAATCATAAACAATACTCTCAAATATTTTGGCAAAACAATTTAAAATGCATATAGGGCGATAATTACTACATTCAGTTTTCGTGCCTGCTTTAAAATAGGTATCACGTGAGCTACTTTCCAAAATTCTGGAAAGCATCCAGTGACCAAAGACTTATTGAATATTAACATCAAAGGTACTGCGAGTTCCATTCCGCACGATTTAATAAGAGATGAGGGAATCCCATCAGGTCCCGGGTCCTTGTTCCCATCCAGAGTATTTATCTTTGTCAAGATCTCGCTTTCAGAAAGAGTTAACCTGCTATTAGTGTGTACGTGCGTATCTACAGAGGTAGTATCTGGTAATTTATTATGATTATCTTGAATATACACCGATGCGAAATAATCGGAAAATAGTTGACAAATTTCAAACCCCGTTGTTGCAACTCGTTTGTCATAACTTAAGGTCTGTGTCATTGAATTACATTTTCGCTTAGACTTGGTAAAATTCCAAAAAAGTTTATCGTTGCAAGCTATAAGAGACATTTCAACATTGTTAGTATAAACATTGTAACACTCCTCCATCAACCTCTGAGCCCTAGATCTAAGAAGAGAAAATGTATCGTAGTCTCTAGGATTATTATACATTTTGTACTTAGTGTGTACTTTTTGTTTTTCTTTAAGACATTTAATCAGTGGTTGACTATACCAAGCCGGTTGTTTGTCCTTAAATTGCTTTTTATATGGTGTATAAGTTTTTATAATTGAGAATAGCTTATCGTAAAAAACACTAAGAAGATCGTTTATATCATGGTTCGATGAAAGTAATGAGTACCAATCAATATTCTTTAGTTCCTTCTTAATCGAGATTAAATCACATTTATTAATGTTAAAAACCGGGTTTGAGCTATTCCTCTTTAAATAGTTTGGAACTTGAAGCTTAATATCTATTGCGAAAGAGGGGTGATGTATATCTTCTTTACATAGTGCGAGAGCTGGCGCAAGTTTGATGTTGGGAATATTGGTAAGGAACATATCAAGCTTATATATTATACTGATTATATTAAAAATATATTTTACTACATTAATGCATAGATACATAAGCAACCGCAGTCTTAATTATTGCCGGAGCGAGTCAAATCCATGCTCTTTTATCATTTATATAATCTTCAAGAGTAAGTATAAAAAGCTTTTATTCAGGAGCATACTTTTAATAGATTTCTTAAACTTGTGTAAAGGCAAGTCCATACTAATATTATAAATGCAAAAGTGTGTCTGTCTGCTACACTTTCATGGCCCATCTGTCCAAGCGAGTATGATGACAGTTTGCGTCCCGGGGAAGGTCATAGGTACTCATACTCCTTAATTTTCCGGAAAATTAAGGAGTTTCTGCGGGAATCATAAATCTAATCCACGCGGACGAAGTCACGGGCATCATCTAGTTTATAAAGTACCTGGGCGCCAACGAGGCGACAGTGGTAAGGATGACCACTAGCCAGTAGATGGGGTCCACGATCGCGTGGTGCATGACGTAATGGGTTGAGGGCAGGCGGAAGCACGATACACATATCGTCTGGTATATGAGCGTCAGCACGAAAAACGCGCCCAGAGAGCCTGTCAGCGCTAGCAGGTGGATCACCGTCTGAAATACACAGATTTTGCGTTGTATATGTCACCGTAAGATTGTAAAAACCGTTAGATTATAATCTAACTCGCGAAATTGTAAACTGTCGAAAGATTGTGAACTGTTCAATATTCTGAGTGTAAATTTTTGAAATATTCATTGAATTTACGTTTTCTTGTCTCTTTCTTGTAGGTTAGGTTAGGGTTCGACTTAAACAATCAAGTAGTGCACTTAGGATTTATCGGGTTTAGATACCTATCAGAATACAATCTACCGGAAAATAATGCGTTAAATTGTAATCTTTCGACAGTTTGCAATTACGCGAGTTAGATTATAATCTAACGGTTTTTACAATCTTACGGTGACATATACAACTATAAGAAAGAATACGAAACGAGTGGTCTCATTGCGACAGTATAAATCAGTCAATCCAGCATTAAGCAACGTAACGTACTAGATGAGCGATTGACTTTAGAGTTGCAAATTTGACCTATTTGTTTATTTGTCCAGTTAACATCACTTTTAGGTATCTTAAGATAATCGTTCAACCTGAGTCGAAATCTCGTCTTCAGTTATTTACAGCAGAAGGACCTGGAGGTTCGATGCCCCTAACTCCCAAGAACCTACCATTATGTGATTGTATCCTGAGAGTTCAGGACCCTCAGAAATCAGAATGAAGTAAGAAATAAGCGCATATCAGCTACGACATGTAGCTGATATGCGCTTATTTCTTTCTGGACAAAAACATTGTGCATACATTATGTGGCGTGATATTCGCGCAAAGTTTCGACGGCCGACGACAGAAAAACAGAGTTTGTCTAGTTATGAAACAATATAATTTTTATTTTAAAGCGTATAGGTCCAGTGGTGTAGCGGGTTCGGTGGATAGAGCTAACGAAAACGTGTTGTTTATATCTATTTTATTGCACTGGTCTCTGTAGTGTATTGCAGTGGCAACTTAGTGTTTCTGAAGATCTCCAATCCAATCTTCTAAGTTAAACAAGTGCATCATTTGGAGTGAATTTTATCGGACATTCACAATATTTATTTATTGAAGTTTACTACAGACATATCGTGGTATTTCACTGTTCACACGCACACTCAAAATAACTTACAAGTTTTTTAAAGAAAAGCTGCATGAAATCACATACAAAATATTCCAATTGAATAAATATAATTCATAAATTATTCCAAACATTATCACAATCGTTATGTGAGAATTACGTATTCATATGTAAAATCTGAGATAAGATGTAATAGTTTAGTCAATCATTACTAATTCAGATTACGGAAATAAGTCGTCATGTATTGAACACAATCACCTTACAGCTATATGATGAGAAGAAAGCACGTCATGAAACTTACACAGCTGGTTATCATGACAACGAAGCACGCTCCAACGAACAAACACCACGCGATAATAATATGTTCTTTTGAAAAATCACAAGCGTAGCTAAAATAATTCTTAACTGTATTATAAACTAATTATAGTCCCACAAACTGGTCTGACCACCCAAGAGTAGGTATGAAAAATAAAAATAAAAAACATAACAAGCATAAAAATTAGTTCCAATTTTGGCCACCGGGTCAGATAAGATTGACGGACTATAATGATATTATTGAAGTGAAAACTTCTTTAGCCGCGTTGAGCATTTTTCGGTAAACTTGTGAATTCGCGAACACCGACATGCTCGCGTTGTTAAGAACACAAAAGGTCTTAAAAATAAATATACTACATTCGAAATTAAACTTTAATGCCTTAGTGACTATTTTATTATATTATATTTTATTTTTTTATTTTATTTACAAAGAAAAATAATTTAAATATTCGTTTTCACTTCTATCGGTAGTCCCTATGACCGCCAATTTTTATTATAACATAAAGACTACAGATCATGATATATGATATATATAGTCATATCATGTATCCTCATCATATAAAATACCCAAATGCCAGGGTCATGACGTCGTGACAGCCCGTCATGTAACGGATCTAGCCGAGTATCATGTTCAGTAGATAAAACGGTAACAAAAGAGTTGCTTAACTCACCCAGCTGCGCGTCTCTATAGCGACGTAGACCAGCATGACGACGAGACAGCACGTCATATTGCAGAGGCCAAAGAGCCAGATGTCCACGTCGGTATCCGTGTAGGCGTATTTGCACGTGAAGAATATCACCACGCTAATGTACAGCGACTCGGCCAGTACTAGCCAGTAGGAATGCGCTCGGTATGCGAGCCCGCGTCTTGAAGCGCTGTATAGTCCCGGCCTCTCGGTTAGTAGCGTTGCCGGTGCCACACGGTCGTACGCTCCTTTCAAGAAAAAAAAATGAAAAAAAAAATTCACCTTGAGCAACCAAATGCTGGAATAACTTCGCACCACATAACAATAATTTGGAATTTTTTGTAGAGTCTAAGAACCACTTTTATTATACAAATCGGTGTGCTATATGTGCTTAAGTGAAAATAGAAGAGTGTCAATTTCAGAATTTTACTGAAAACTAAATAAGCTTTCCAAAGACACCTCACACAACCTACTTGAGTAAACTCGAGAAATTAACAAAAAATTTCAACGGTCGGCCGTCATCTCTGTGACGTCACTTCCGCTTTCTACGAACGCCAGTTCTGTGTTCTAGAGACCACGACGAACACTTACATATCAGTTTTAGGTATATAGAAGTGGCTACGAAAATCGTGAAGGAGAAACAACTTTTTAAAGATTTACCTATAGACTATTATACATTTGCTTCTAAGTTAAGCCCAAAATATGACTTGACATATTCTTCATATATTGGTCACATTGTTTAATTAAGAAATTCGTAATAATGAATACCAACTTACCGATGACGATGGGAGGGAATGCTGTGAAGGCAAGGTTGTACGCCATGAGATGCATCTGGTCGATCATGACTGATGAAGAGAAGCCGCAGTACAGTTGGTACCAAAACACTATGAACACGAATGTCTGCGAACAATTACAATAATGTATTAGTCAAACAACCAATAAAATACTAAAGAATTTAAAATCTACAATTCTGCAGAGGGACGCGGGATAATCTTAATCATTGTAAATAGCTATAAGTCGATGATGAGTAAAAAAAACATGAATTTTCAAAGATATCAGAAATTGTCTGTCAGAAAACTTTATGCACTCTGCAAACTATCAAGAACAAAATGTATGAGTAGTGTCTTTTTTTGGTTAGTCCACAAAACTGACTACAATTGTGGATAAGGCTAAAAAAGCATGCTGTATGTCAGTTTATTTTAAAGTAAATGTCAGTTTTTTAAAGTAAAAAAATATGAATTTGTATTAATGATATGAACTCACGGCATTTTTGAGGAAAAAATACAGGATCATCCTAGCGAGGCGGTCGTAGCACCAGTGGCCGTGCACCAGCAGCAGCCGCTCGATGAACTTGAACCGCGACAGCGCGAAGTCCGACGCCATCACCGCCTGCCGTCCCTCCTGCCCCGACAGACCTGGCGGGGAGCCCAACAGTCAAGGTCACGGAACTATACTACGCTTCTGGCCGGGTTTGTGTGGTGTGGGTGTGTGTGTGTGTGTGTGTGTGTGGGTGTGTGTGTGTGTGTGGGGGTGTGTGTATGTGTGTGTGTGTGTGTGTGTTTAGATCACAGATTGATTTAACTCAAAGTAGACAATGATAAAAATCTTCAAATCCATGCATGCAGGGTGCGAGCGTTTTACTGTTAGCTCAAATATCTTCATATTATTAATAAATGGAAATTATTATAAAAGTTATGTATTTAAGGTAGTTGTGGATTAATTATTATGATTGATTGATTTTTAGTAATTAAACCAATTCTTTTTGCACATCAGCATTGACGAAACATGTTTGAACTATTTTTAGATTGTCATCATAATCATCGTAGAATGTTTCTAGCAAAGAAATGATTGATTGATTGAACATTTGAAAAAGGAAACATTCGGTAGATGAGGGAAACGGGAACACAATTTGTGGGAAAGGTTTGTTGAGTATTTTGAGGTGCTGCACAGGGTACCATCCTGAGACTTTTAATATTCCTCGTCTATATTAAAGACTTACTTAATATTTATAGCAGTAATATATTTGAGATATTCTTACCGACTCCGACATCGGCTGTTTGTATCATGGAAACGTCATTGGCACCATCTCCTATAGCTAACGTAGTCACTCCTAGTTCTTCCTTTACTGCCTGAGAATTAAATCAAAATGTAAGAATTTTGAGAATATTCCGCTTGATTACTAGTTTGATTTCTATCACTTGGTCTTGTATTTTCTTGAAATAAATTATGAAGTCTTAGCCCAATAGATTAATAAAATTGGTTGATATTTTAAGAATATTCTATGATTCATCAAATATTATTGAGGTCCTAAATCGGCAGTCTAATGTTTAAAGAAGAAAAACAAGATATCAGCAAGATTGGCTTTCAATGACAGCTAAAAGCCACAATGATACAGTGGAATTCTAAAGTTATTTGGAAAAGTATAAAGCGAGGCGTGTAAGAATGAAGATGAAATACATCTGCTTACTACGTGGTACCTTGACAATGTAGGCTTTCTGTAACGGCGTAGCCCTGCAACATAACACGGCGGAACACCGCCGTGCCAGCGATAGGAAGGGCGCCACAAGTCCTGATCTTCGGTCCAGTATATAGGTCAATGTTCTTCCATCCACGACCAACGCTCGACCAACGCCGGCTTCTACGACTCCATTTTCTAAATAGCTTTTTATTGTCGATTCTGCGTGTTCCTAAGAAGAACAAAAAAAGTTTAAGTCGCAGTTTTTATTGGTCAATAATATGACACTATTCTTTAAAATCCTGTTGTTGCCAGAGCATTGTAAAGTAGGTCAAGTGAACATCGTGAAATATTCATAACATTATGTCGAAAGAAAATTGTTTTTTCTATCCTAGGAAAAGAGGCAAGCTGCATCAACTTGTTATTCCACTACTTATTCCATTTTTGACGTAAATTCAGGCTATCCCGTTTCATACAGTTGTTTTGCCTATGTTGTTTTGTCTATTGTCTTATCTGACTTTAAAAATACCATTTTCTTACTTTTCATTTATCTCAAATAAATGGTCTTTTTAAAGCTATACTCCTACAAACTTATCTGATCCGGTTACAGCGCAGCTAGTTAATATGAAAAATAAAATTAAAAACAAAAACTAAACAATAATAATAATTAAGAAACTTTCGTAGTGTGAGAACCTATAGTGGTAACTACTAATATAAAGATTACAAAAACTAAACAGGCATAAAAAATTGTTCCAATTTTGGCCACCGCGTCAGATAAGTTTGTGGAACTACAGTTGCTTTAATTGTAATGTAATAGCAAGTTATAGTATCTAGCGAAGCCCGCACGGTTCTCAGCACTCACAATCTTTTAGACTCATCGCTCTATTCGAACCTGGTGGTAGGTTTTAGCAATACGTACTTTGTCACGAGACATCAGATGCAGCAGCTTATCGCTCTGAGAGAACAGCGCAGCGGAGTACGCAATGTTGATCGCCGTCTCGGGTTTGTCGCCCGTCAGTACCCACACCACAATGCCGGCGTCGAGTAAAGCACGCACGGTTCTAGGCACGGCCTCCTGCAGGCGATCCTCTACGCCCGTCGCTCCGACCAGGGTCAACGCGCTTTCTAACCTCGCTAGCGAGTCGCGAATACGTTTTTCTCTACCTGGGGACAATGTTGTATTCCTAAGATTCTATAATTTAGTACTATAAGTATAAGTGTCGGTGGCGTTTTGAGGAACTAAAACGGCCATCTTGAAAAGCCACTTTGACTTGAAAATTCGTCATGGATCATTTTGTAAAATATTAAACTGTAATGCCTAATTGCCTAGAGTGATAAAAAGTAGCACTAGTGAGATAGTAATAAAAGTACATTCGTTTTGCACAGTACTACTACGCCAAGTATAACCGCCACGCCAAGTTATACTTGGCGTAAGTTTAGTAGTTGTGACACTGTACTTACATATACGAATATAAATTTTAGGTTAAAAGCAATATTAAGTTTCCCTAACCATAATTAACTTTATCATTGCAAAAATATACCAAATGAATAAGATAAATATCAGGAAATAAGTTTTCATACATGGTTCAGGAAAAAAACAAATTAAAAATACATGAGATTTTTTCCTTTCAATATGAAATATTAGTTGATCGAGTATTAAATGGAACCACTGTTTAGACTAAAAAAGCGATGATAGCCTAGTAGACTATAAGGACCTCGGCCTTCTATTCCGGGGTCCGGGATTCAATCCCAACACTTCGGGGCATCGGAGTAATTAAATTTCACATTTCCAAAACATTCCAAGCCCTAAGAGGACGATTGTATGCATGTTTTTCCTTTGGTTTTTGATTTTGTTTGAATCCTCAAGAGCTCAAATCGTTAGGGTAAGCGAACATTACGACGGCCCCTAGCATCAGAAGATCGGAAATGTGTATGGTGGTTACCTTCGCCGATTTCCGAGGCGCGCGTATGTCCGGCCAGCCACTCCTCCCAGAGCGCGGGCGACATAGTACGCTTGGCCATGACCAGCGTGCGAAGACCCGCGCGCGAGTACTCCGACAGAAGAGACTTGGTCCTCTCGAAGGCGGCTGCCTCCGCAGAGCCGGCTCGCATCGGTGCCAACGCGCCTAGTACTGTGCTGTCGGCGCCTTTTACGTATAGCACAACCTAAAAAAAAAACTGTCAATGTTACTTGCAAAATTCAAATGTTTTTAATTCAAATAAACTTTTACAAGTGCTTTTGAATCGTCAAATGAATTGACCGCTGGTTCTGAATGCCATACCTATCAAGAAATAATATGTAGTTTAAATCGCTAAAACACTCTTCACCAACTCAAAGTATTCATGGTACTCATGAAAACAAACCAAATGAGCCTAAATCGAGAATTTTAAAAGCCCGCCAACCCGCATTGGAGCAGCGTGGTGGGTCTAAACTCTAATTCACTCTCTGGCCTGGCCCAGTGGGACGTTAATGGGCTGAAGTGGAGTATAATTATAAATCTAATTAAGTAATTTACGATATTTGTGAGATGGTGATACAAAAAAAAACCCGGCTGAGTTTGTTGTGGGCTCTTCTCAGACCAGGGCGCGTTTGGAACTCGTTTTAGTTTTAAGATACCGTAACTGATTATCACCATCATATTTTATAAGTTATTGGACGTCAATAAGTGTACAGTGTACCTCAATTGAATTAATATACTTGGAGTTTGAGTTTATAAGTGTGAGTGAGTATACCTGTCCAGTAGGAGTCCTCAGCGCGATGGACATGCATTTCCTATTGGAGTCGAACTGCTGTACCCGGAGCACCTTCAGCCGGGACAGTTCACCCCGAATGCCCAACTCCACGTCGTCGGGCGATCTGCCGCGGAGCTCGTAGCCGTACGCCAACGCGGCTTCCGCTAGGGCTAGCTCATCCGGACTCTCGGCCTCGAAGCGAGCTAGCTGCAATTGCAAACGTTGTTATTATTGGGTATTTGACAACTATCTAAATAAATTATTATTTAGTGATTATTATATAGAGGATCTCCCAAAAGTCGTAATATCCACGTCCCCTGATAGTTTTATGTTGAATAACTATTTTAAACTATCGATTAAAGTAAAAATGCGTCGAACTTTGATGACGTCACTATTCAATACAAAAATTGCGTACAAAATCCCATACTAAGCACGCGTTTTGACGTTTGAAAAATGTTGCTGATTTGACTAGTTGACAAATACCCAATTAACGAGATGGCACACCTTGTTTGCAGTAGGATCCTTATGACTGTCGCACGTCGATGCTATCGCAAGCGGTCTGATTAACCCCCATGGTGTTATAGGCATACAGAGTATCTCATACTCATGCGGATGCAACGTGTGTGCTAAGAGCGTACTACATCATGGCCTTTAGGCCAATGCACTGGGCCAAAGTGTACTACAAGTTGCGTACGATCAAAGAACCTCAATAATATTAAGCCTCTATAAACTAATATAAAATATTTTAAGTTAAAATATTTTATTAGAGAAAGCCAAACACATCTTTCGGTCTGTCTTAATTTCTTTTAAAAATATAAGATATTAGTTTATTAATAGCTTTATACATTACTTGATAAGGATAATGCAGTTTTTGAGGAAAATATGGATTACGATTATGCTATATAATGATAAGATAAGGCAAAAGGAAATATGCATCAATAATGATACATTGAATACGCGATTGATAGCAAATTAAAGAACTTCAAAAGACAATTAGACCGACAACATAAATAACGAGAACCGATAAAGTATCCGGTTCGCTGACATCTCAAACAAACAAAGCCAACCTTATACTGGATACTGCTCTATTAAAACAATTTATTGATCTACTGGAAATTCGGAATGGTGCTTAAATCTAGTTTTTCTAATACATTTGAAAGAAAATAGGGCTGATTTCCAGAGTTGAGAGCCTCATTATCTAATAACTAAATGTTCAAATCTACTAAACGGTAGACGGAAAGTCGATGATTCAACCCCATCCTAAAAATGGTTTTGCCGGTTCTTGCGTTCCAGTACGTGTGCTGTCTAGAAATCGAGTAAAGTAGGGGAGTTTACATAAGCTACCCACAAGAAAAAGATGATAGCGGTAATTAAGACTTCGGCCTCTTCAGTGGCGTGCAGTGTGCACAACATAGAGGCATAAACGCATTGCTTACCCTAGTTAAAGAGCTCAATGCTTATTTTTCAAGAGGTTCGCAGTTCCACTTCTGCATAGATTAGTATGCCGAAGACGACCTGCGCACTCTACTTTTTTTTAAATTAAAACGTAATCTATCTCATTAGCCCGACAAGCACAACACAACACAAAATATGCTCACCTGCACTTCAGCGGAGGTGCTGGGTTCTGAGGAGGTGTCGTCTCGACTGCCAAAGGGGAGTTTGGGCAGACGCAGGCGGAGCGGCGACGTGGTGGACGGCGGCGGCGACGGCGTGGTGGACCGAGATTCAGTTAATCTAGCGTACCTCCAAACCAATCGGATAATTGTACAATACATTTTAGACTGACCGCAACTCACGAAAGTTGAAACTTGGCGGGACACGTGAAGCCAAACTTATTGCTCGCTCCGAAGTTGTATCTGCGCCAAATCACGAAGCTATTTAGCCAATGAAGGCTTTAATGCGACGCTTCACGATATTCGTGTTCAGTGCGATCAAGATATTTGGCGTTACACTGCGTAGTTTCACCTTTCGTGAAGAGTTTTAATATAAGTGAAAATTTATTTTGAATTTGAAAGAGAAATAAATAAAGAAAGTTAATAAAATATGAAATCTATACGTATATATTTTAGAACATGAAAGCGAGATTCCACAATGCAAAGGACGTCTGCAACAGCTTCCCGTGGCTGTCAAAAGTCTCGAAAGTACATTCCAAGCCCTTACTGGACCAAGTTACAGATACATAGATATTATGCGGATCATGTTTCTTTACTTAAGGTTCTTTATAACATAGTGTATACTAAGAGTTACTCGTACCTAGCTTTTAACAGAAAACGTGTGATTGAGTAACACACATCCATCCATCCAAACTTTCGCATTTATATCTTTACATATATAATTCTACTGTACGTGGGTATGACATACACACGTACATACACGGTCCAGGACCGATTTGAATGAATTTTTTTGTATACGTTTGGATGGCGCCCTGGATGGTTTAGATTCAGAAATCAGGCCGGCAGATGGCGCTGCAGTCGGTATCATACAGGACAACGTCTGTCGAGTCCGCTAGTATTACTATAGATTTCTATGTAAACTGACTCAGACTACGCAACGCAAGTACTCACTTGTCATTGGTCCGGAGCGTGCCGTTGGGGCGCGACGCCTTCTGGTCGAAGAGTCCGCTGTGAGCGCTGGACACCTGCGAGTCGTCCACGTGCGGCTGGCTCACCACCACCGTGTTGCACACCGCCAGGATCAGCAAGAACTCGCGCACCTGGCCCCAGATAATAGCAGTCAGAGGCCCAATTCTCTAAGCAAATCGTAATCCTTTGCCAGCTTAAAACGTATTACTCGAACTATTTAAGGAGATTATACATGCTTTTTGATGTGCAGGCATCTATGAACTCCTCAAACCAGTCGAATTATCCGTTTGACAAACGATCACGATTACAATTTCCTTATACAATCTGGGGGCAGGTGGAGCAATGGACGGGACTAGTGGCCTCTACTACTGTGGGTCTAGTGGTTAGTATGTTCAACTGCGGCCGACGGGGTCCCGAGTTCGAGTTTGGGTAGGGCCATTGGGTTTTTCTGACTAGAAATTCTCAGTACTAGTCCGGAGTTAGGAAGTGGGCGGTGTGTCACCCCGTGCCTCGGAGAGCACGTTAAACCGTCGGCCCCGGTTATTATCACTAACTGATAATAGTTGTTAAAGCCCGCCAACTCGCATTAGAGCAGTGTAGTGGGTCTAAGCTCTAATTCCCTGTCTCCTATGAGAGTGGAGGCCTGCACTCGGCAAGTGGGACGTTAATGGGCGGTTGTGGTAGTGGATATAACGATTTCGATTGTTAAGCAATTTTGACTAAAGTCGGTAACTGGATGGGTGACAGAATTTGGAGGTTCGGCCTTTTAGTTTATTGTTCCGTGCCTCGGAGAGCACGTTAAGTCCCGGTTATTATTACTAGGATCTGATAATAATCATTACAAAAACGTAAGAGTTTAAATAGGTATACTTAGTTGAGTTGTATGCAGAAGGACGTAGGAACCCACCGCATTACTATCCCAAGAAAACTCCTACCATTATTTGATAAATGGAAAGGGGTCACGACCCTCTGTAATGAATAAAAGACGCAGAGAGTGAGAGAGAGAAGCAATGGAAGGAAGCTCACTCTGTTTGTTCGGAGGGGTTCCTCCATTGTGTTTATGCTCACATGAAAAGTGAGTCCAAAGAGTAGTGATTGAATAGTTGAATAAACAGATTAGACGTCGTCATTGGTTGGACGTCGTTGTTCACCCATTGTCCTAGGTGTGCGACAAAAGCGACACCACGCGATACAACGCCATAGAAAATGACAGACGTTGTCGCGTTGATAGTAGATACGTGTATTTCTATCGCATCGCGTCGCGTCGCTTCTGTCGCTCACCTGTTTGTCTGTGACATACCATTCCCGTTGTCACCAGAACAACGGGTATGGTAAAACGGGTATGTCACCAGCGCGGCGGTTACTTAAGACATGCATGCTACAGCCGACTCAGTAGGCAACTTGTACATAAATGCCGCTAACTTTTAGGGGGCCGCGTTCATTCTTAGATTAGCCAATCTATATGCGTGAATGGATTAGCGAAAAAAAATTCTCTTCGTACTTAGTCGCTTAGAGGAAAATAAAAAACCTAAATTAAGATCTCAAAATAAATGGCATGAAACAGGTATGAAGAGAGTCAACCCTGAATTGTTTACAGGTCAAAATCGTTCAGCAGTAAAACAACAAGAGACCATGGCACGTCACTTGTGATATAATAATTTTACTTATTTATGAATCTCATGAATAAAATAAAAATATTCTCATAGGGCTGTGTTAAGATTTCTGTGATAGATATTGTCAGGGAGCGGATTAAAAGTATGACAACAATTAATTAATTTTCACTAACGGGAATGAATTACTATAATACATATATGCCGAAAATTTGTCGCAACGTACAATTGAGTGATTGTTAGTTAATTAGTATTCACAATTTGTACAGTTACATTGTGAGCCAATCGTCGTATTTACCCAATTAAAGTTATCATATAATGAGTTAAATTATCACCTTTTGTGTATGTTGTGCGTCGTTGCTGTCGAGTAGATGTTGGAGCATTCTTCTGTTGGGGGACACTTTTGTTAAGGGGGTTACGATGGGAGGCAGGGTAGATGAAGGCTCAGCTTCCGGGCCCGGAGGATGGTCGTAGTCTACACCACTAACTGCACACCGCCTGAACACCATCTTGTTTTCCGTCAACGTGCCGGTCTTATCGCTAAATAAGTAAGTAATCTGCCCCAGCTCCTCAGTGATATTTAAAGCTCGACATTCCGTTCTTGTATTCGTGACAACATCATACATCTCAACGTCCTGATGTATATGGTAGACTTGCAGGAGTTTGGTCATTTCTATCGTAACATATAAAGATACTGGTATCATAACTTGCAGCACTATTATGTAAGTCCAAAATATAAGCAGGCCTTCGTACGCTGGTTTGCCTGAGTAAGGGATGAAGGGCGTATATTTTGAAGGAAGTTGACTGTACTCGTCCAACCAGACTTTGCAGCCGACTGCTCCTGCGCAGCACAGAAATAAAAGGACGAGAACACACCAAATAACATCTGTGTTCATTTTTTTTTCTAATTTGGAACATTTATACCTTGGCCCCCCGTTATTGAGCATGGCCTTTGTTTCGTGACCTGCATATACTACGATGCCTTCAACATAGTCTGTGTTTTTTATCGTACATTCTCTTAGTAATAGATTTTCTGAGTTGAGTGGAACACGAACTCCATTCGGGTGAGATATCGTGCCAGTAAACCTATATATTTTTGTTGAAGGCCTCTCTACTTCTACGGAGCTTCTAAACTTCATTGGTGAAAATTCTAATCGCTGAAAGAAGAAAAAGAGGAATTAGATTTCAATTGTTTGGCAAATGATTGTTGTAAGCGTAGTAGTTCGAAAACTTATGATGTCGACGTTAGGAAATATGTGAGAAATTTTGTAGAAAGTGTTCCCACGCGAATTTTGATAATTTCTGTTGTGGCCATTGTTTAAGGTTGAAACTATTTCTTAACACGTACAATTAAGTATTTGGTGCAAATATCAAGACCAAGTAGATGCATCTCAAGTTAACAGTTCAGTGGGCATCTAGTTGTGAACTACGTGTAGGACAATGGGACAATAAGTAATTTCACGACGGCCTTTAAACTTTAAAGTGCCCAGATGGTCGGCAATGGAACGCAGATTAGCCAAGATACAACAATTTACTGGGCCATTGAGTAAATAATTTTAAGATTTAAGATCTATTTTTTGCAACTTGCAAGCAATTCTTTCCCAATACTTGCATCCTCGTTTAATTGTATTACACGATCACAAAAACGATGTAGTTGTATATTTATACACAGTTTGCGACAGGTACTTACCAATAAATGAAAACAGAACCATAAAATCACAGTTACTGAAGTAGATTTTTTGTCGAGTCAATATTTGAATTCAATTGAGCTCCTAAAATAGCGTACCTTTTCTCTAAATCCAGGCGCCACCACTCTCTGTTTCAAATTAGTTTCACCATCTAGGTTGCAAGTATCTAGATAACAGATACCCAGAGGGTTCGAGGAGTGAAGCAGCACCATGTCGGCTGGTACAGCCTCGTTGTTCGACAGGTGGACTAGATCTCCCACTCGCACATCTCTCCATTTCACTCGCACGTACCTCTCCACTGATCTGGGGACAAACAAACATATAAATTTTACACCTTTAAACGAGCAATTCTTGTATATATATGTCACCGTAAGATTGTAAAAACCGTTAGATTATAATCTTACTCGCGAAATTCTAAACTGTCGAAAGATTGTGAACCGTTCAATGTTCTGAGTGTAAATTTTTGAAATATTCATTGAATTTACGTTTTCTTGTCTCTTTCTTGTAGGTTAGGTTAGGTTTCGACATAAACAATCAAGTAGTTTTATCGGGTTTAAATACCTATCAGATTACAATCTACCAGAAAATAATGCGTTAAATTCTAATCTTTCGACAGTTTAGAATTTCGCGAGTTAGATTATAATCTAACGGTTTTTACAATCTTACGGTGACATATATGTATAATCTGAATCTCGGAAACGGCTAAAACGATTTAGTATGCAGGGAGTTCCGGGGGCGATAAATCGATCTAGCTAGGATTCATTTTTAGAATATGTCATTACAATGTCATTAGAATACGAAGGCAAATTTCGCCGTCATCTACAAGGTCAGATGGGAAATTGGGCGGTTCAAAAACTAAAAGGCCCGGTTCGAGTCCAGATGTCACCAGTCCGATTATTTATTATTTCCCTTTTTTCAAGTGCCTTCTTTTGTGAGAAAAAACTATTATTGGGGGCCCAATTGCACTCGTGATTTTTTATTTAAATAACCAGTACATATTTTTTTATTATTATGTCGGTAAGATCGAAAAATATTATTCATATTTCTTTAGTATGTAATTTGTATTTAAATATAATTTCCAAAAAACACTATTTACCAAATAAAATACCGAGCCCAGCTCGGTCACCCAGGTACTATTATTACTTAGAGCACCAGAATTACTTCTCAATAAGATTTGAAAATATTTAAAGTAGCTCAAACACAATACCTAGGTATAGGTACTAATGTGTTAACCAATGTGGATTTTCTTAATACAGTATCAAACTCCAAGAAAATAGCAGAACTATTACTACCAAGCTAAGATTTCAATCACGAGAAATCACGTTTATATTCGTAAAGACGTATGGGAAAAATACCATGGATCAAAAACGAAGAACACGAAAGCGCTACAGACGGTCATTGTATGATAAGCAAACAAAAATAAAATATTTGCCAATTACACAAAGTTGATTACACTATGAGACCGTATAAGCACAAAATTATGGTCGGCCTTAATTCTTTTATACTTATTCATAATCTGTTATTAAAACTCGGATTATTCGTGTGACCGTCACATTCGTGGTCATGACCCCAATGCACTCTGTTATTAACTTACTACGGATTACGGAGCTGCAATTATAGTGAACGTTTCTACCCAAAAAATACGGGCGCTCAATGATATGGCAACTCTACCGAATTAAGTTACTAATTATTCGTAAAACTAGGAAAAAGACTAATCATAAAGTAAATTTAAAACGAGGCCTCTCGTACTGACTCCAGCAGATGGTACTCTATCTGACGTACAGCTATACAAGTTGATAGTAGACTAACCAGAACACACCAACAAATGACAGCAAAATGTTCAATTAAAATAAGGATTCTATTGTATTAACTTAAACATCTCGAAACAAAATCATTTTAGGTGTCTGTTCCTATTAAGAATTCTATGCTTAAAATGTTACAATTGCTAGCAGTCACGACATCTAAAGAAAAGCCACCGTTAAAATGAAAAATGTGTTCGTATTTCGTAAGCACTTTGGCGTTTGCGATGTTATCACGGCGTCAGTCGAGGTTTGTTTCAATCCGATAACGGTGATCGTGAATAAAGCAACAGGTAACAAAGGGAAGGCCAAAAAGAAAGTGATTGTCGATTATTGCAAAATCTGATTCGATGCTTTCACTCTGCCTTTGTTTTGCTATCGTAATTGGTTTTGAATCGAATAGAAAAGAAAGCAACTCAATATCTAAGACAACAGGTGTTTAAAATACATATTAGGGAATTTGGTTTAGGATAGCGATAGACCGTTATGGAGTCTTGCTCTTACAATATTTGCTGCGGCATGCAAATGTGTAACGTTTGACGAAACACTATGTCTAAGTATAAGTTTTTATTTTCTTTTCAATGCCGAGTGTTATGTCATTTAGTGCCGCTTTGTTTTATATTCTGTTTATTCAACTGCAAAGTAAAATTTTCGAGGAAATTTTATAACTAAGTAGTAAATATTATTGGCTATCGAAATTGGTTTTGAATCGAATAGAAAAGAAAGCAACTCAATAGCTAAGACAACAGGATCTTAAATATATTGGTTTAGGATAGCAATAGACCGTGGCATCTTGCTCTTACTACATTTGCATGTCGTAGTATGCAAATGTTTAACTTTTGACGAAAAAATGTGTCGAAATATAAGTTTTTATTTTCTTTGCAATGCCCAGTGTGATATAACACTATTATGTGCTGTTTTGTTTCATATTTTTTTCATCCAACTGCAAAGTAAAATTTTCAAGGAAATTTTATAACTAAGTATGTAAGTATTTAAAATCTTGACGTGTAACATACTTAGAAGGCTCTAGATTGAATAGGTAAGTAATACTTTCGAGATATACTCTTATTATTGAAAAAACCAGTTTATTTGCCGGTTCGAGGTATACTTAAATAATTAATAAAAGGAAGTTAAAAATTGATATAATCAATATGTTAGACAACTATCTGCATATCTATATGTATTAATTTTATATGTTATGCATATGTACGTGATAAATCTGAATTGGGTTATCGCGCTAAGATAAGTGATATTACCAAACATGACTCGTTGTCGCATTCTTATATCAATCACGGACACTACCATTATAATACAAATACAATTGTATAAAGTATCTTTATCTTTAATGATGAATCACTGTTTTGCATTCCATATTCGCAATTTATAATAAAACTAGCAGACTTGCCCGCAACTTCGTTCGCGTGAAACAAGTTTTTTAAATTCCCACCGGGATAATATATAGCCAATGACACTCACAAATAATGAGGCTAACTATTGGTACCAGAATTTTCAAAATCGGTTCAGTAGATCCAGAGATTACCCCCTACAAGATCACAAACTCACAAACTTTACCTCTTTATAATATTATTACGAGTAGTATAGATAGAATCAGATTAAAACTTAGGTCTTCACTAACTAGTCTGCTATTTCCCACGGTTCAGCCCGCGCCTAATTCGAATTAAGCCATAACTTCTAGAGAGTACCCGCAACTACAGCGTAACTTTATATGCAAGAGAGAGATCTTCTAATAAGATAAACAAATGAATAGAGATTTAGGGAACACTTTTAGAATAGTTCAATATAATATCCGCCTCCAATCCAACTCTATTTGCGTCGCACTGCCCACTACGATTCTACTATATCTCCAATATCGACTGATGCTTCGAGATTTCTTCGAAAGGTTAAGTAAATAAAGGACGTTGACCAAATTCGCCTAAGAATCAACAAACGTTTGAAATATACAGAAATTCTTAGCTTATTTTTTAAACTTTATTCCAAATATTAGAATTCAACGGACACTTCAAATTAATTAAAACATTCTATTATGATTACTATACGTTTCCGTCTCTCGGTTATTATCCACAGATCAATAAGTTACGGGTTAAAATAATATACAATACCACCGCTTGAGCGCTGGATCCGTATCGTAAGAAACAAGATAAAAGCAGCTTAAAGTGCTAAGTGCCCTAGTTTCCTGAATCTCGCAACTCCATATATTGAAAGAACATTAATTTAATATTTCTAACGCCATCTGTGAAGTTCTCGATGCACTATGACGATACTTCCATCCTTATTTATAACGCCATCTGTAATGTTTTTGATGAACTACCACGAATCTGTCTTATCTACAAACTGTTTACAGCTCTATTACAATCGGATAAAGATAATATTTATTTGTTTACGCAGGTTGATTCTGAAAGTCGAAATGACCTCAAAATTTAAAATATTTTTGGTTATAAGAAATTTCTTAGCAAGTGTCCGTTGTTTTATTCCGCTCTCAAGTATAAAAAGGTTTTAATCTGAACCCAGAAATCAATGTTTTATGACGGTTGGTTCTTAGGCGAACTCTGTATGGGGACAGAACAATGTCCTTTAGCATAGAAATCGCTTTTCAAATGTTAGTCGAAACGTAATTGGAGTTTTTGTGCGTGCGTATGGGATGAAAGGTGAAACGAAAGCGAAATCCAATTAGGTACCATTTGTTTACTATGGGCGTGAGATAGTAGCTGTATAGCTCCATTGTATCAGTGGGAATTACTTTCGTTGCCTTTATTCGATGATTTTGTGGTAAAAAAGAGTATCAATAAGTAGCTAAATTTAGAGAAAGTTTCATTTAGGATGCCCTCAAGTGATTCTAATGCCCGTGGTCTGATAGGGGTCTTCTTTGGGTAACGTGGTCTCTGGTGTGACATTTTTAAACAGCTCAAACTTAGTATACAACGACACATTAACTAGCCCCTAACAGGTTAGCCCGCTACCATCTTAGACTGCATCATCACTTACCATCAGGTGAGATCGCAGTCAAGGGCTAACTTGTAGTGGATAAAAAAATAATTAAATTCTGTTGAAATTTGTATGATTAGGTAGTCTCACCTAGGTATATATGCCAAAGTAATTAAAACTGAACAAATAATACCTAGCTATACTACTACTCGTTTTACCGTGCGAGTGAATCACAGATTTCTACGACTATGGTGGAAAACAATTCTAAGCTAACAAACTTGGCTTTCCATAAGAGCAATTTGCACGATATAACATTATATTTATATATTCTCCGAGTTCATGTCCATATTAAACGATTTCCTCCTGTCCCATAATATGTGCCAAGGTCATTAAGAAACACGCTTGGGATAATAGCTTATCTAAACGGTGGTGCGGTTTTTATTGTGTACTATACATATTAATGGGATGCAAGCTACCTTTGTACCTTTCGTCGAATTTGGTAAAGCGGGTGGTCATTGAAGAGGTTACAACAGACATAAAATAATATTATCTTCTTAAGTTGAAAAAAGCCACTGAGTAAAGTTTAATTTTTTGGAAGATATGTTGTGCAAAAGTATACATACTTATTTTGTTGTAAAAGTGTATTTTCTAAAATATAGGAAGACTAATAATCGTACTCGCATCGATGTCGTCTGTTTTAAAAGGCAAAACGACTTACTTATAAGGCTTGCGTTGGCGGCAAGGTTTATTCGTAGGTACATAAACAATCACGTTATAATTAGGTTCCTTAGTAAACGTAATAGGGAATGACCATATGCATTAGGTGTGGTATTTTTAGATCACGGAAAAATCCCAGATTAAAATCGGGTAAATTCTTGATCCCGGAGTTCGAAATACCAAAAATATCAACTATCAAATTAGTTAGTCACGAGCTAAACCCGCAAAAGCCACACGTAACATTGCTACTACTTTGAACTAACCGCATAGTAAAAGTCGGCAAAGCGACATCAAAGAAAAAAATATTGTTTAGTAACGATAGAAAGAATTCATAGTTGGTTGTAGGCTT
This sequence comes from Erebia palarica, assembly GCA_964035005.1. NCBI lineage: Eukaryota > Metazoa > Arthropoda > Insecta > Lepidoptera > Nymphalidae > Erebia > Erebia palarica. The sequence goes on from OZ035989.1 coordinate 21,665,719, forward strand.
CGGCCCGGGTTATTTCTTGACGCGCACATGAGAGTTTCTTTTATAATTGACTAAACCACTGAAGTCAAGTGTAAAGTTGTAAAGATGAGTGCGCAGTAAGCCAGGCTATTAGAGTTTATACGATAACAATAGTTTAATGTTTTCAGTACAATAAAAGCTATCAGCCAGCACGACAATATGTGGGATAATGATAAAATGATTGTTTAACAGTTTAACGAGTGGATTTGATAGAATTGCTTGCGTGCGGTACTCCGGACACGTCGTTTATCATCTCTGGGCAAGGTGAACAATAAGCCTAGGAGACGACATAGTACTCTCGACCGACACAGTCAAGGGCTAACTTGTAGTGGATAAAAAAATGCAAACAGGTTTACACATGCCTACGATTCCCCAGATAAATCTACAATATTAACAGAACCTATGGAGCACTAAACAAGTTCCTTAAAAGTATGTACCAATTGATGTTTCTTGTAGCCTATCTCTGTGGTGAAAATGAGTTGAACGAATGGGCAGTGTACACGGTAATAGAAGTCGACAAACAGATAACTATAAGTTTAGTTTTATTTTGTTTATTACTTGGAACCCTTGGACCTCTCCTGAAAATCAGCGTTGCGGTATGTTAGATAAGGTGCTGTGGCAAAGGTTGAGGAGGTGGCCCATTGGCCACATTTAGTTTAAGTAAGTTGGTATGTAATTAATTTGTTATGTTAGTCAATAAAAATATTTGAAAATGGTGAAAGAACTTGAAATTTAATTCGCTATATTCCGCAACAGTAGGTAAATGCTATGTGGGTAGTGTGTTGCACGGTTGTAAAGGTATTGAATCTTTACACTCGTGCATTGTCGAGTCAATATCACCTGAAGATGCTCCGGTGACGGAGTGAAAGGTACATTGAGAATATTTTGGAAGATTTATGTGGTCTGGTGAATATTGCAAGATACACAGTACACACTACCTAGATAGGTTTACCTACTGTGGCGGAATATAACGAATTAAATTTCAAGTTCTTTTACTATCATGGACTTCCGCAAAGTAACGCCTGCTTCTATCCAATAAATATTTATTTATTGATTCAAATAGACACTTTCGCGTTAATAATATGATTGGGTATCTGGTAATGGTAATGGTATATTAGTATGGATTTTTTGACCCCGTGGTCAAGTACATTGGCAAAGCGAAGTATTCTCTCAAGCGAAGCCGCAGTTGTAGATGCAACATAACCACGCATCATCACAGATAGGTACCTACACAATGTCATTACATTAATGTATAGCTTGACATTATTATTAATGTTTGTGTTGAGATTTTCAAATCTTGTACTTGTGTCCAGTATTCGGATTCCGGACACGCTGGTAAATGTGCCAGAGGCCTGTTTAATGACCCAAACAATGTCAGACCATTCGCCTAGGTCATGACACAATTTCTCGTGACATGATACTTTACAGTGATTAATGCAGGTTTTACACAATAAAGCTGCAGTAATTATATTTTATCTGTGAGACTGTGAGCATGAAGTAAAGGAGTCAACAATGGCATAATGTCACAACACACTTTCTCTCGCGCATGGACTATAGAGTCGGTATATAGGCGCGGCTAATTCTGTCCGAGTTTTGCGGAAAGTGTGCTACCATTATATCAACAATCAGCGAATCCTGTCTGAGATTTTGCCTGAGACAAAGACATTTGAGAAGTGCAGTGCGTAGTTTGACTTTATGCTCAGGGATTGACTTATGTGAGTGACATAAATCTGTCTAGTTTTAACTGTGTCTTAAGTCTGAGCAAAGTCAAAGTACGCTCTATAGAACTTATACTTATTACTAAATACTGCGACAAAAATTTGCAATATCATAAAGCAAGGAAATAATAGGTCATTTGGCCAGTTTTTTTTCCAACCAACTGTCTCTAAATAGCTATAGAATAAAACGCTTTGCTTGATAGTTTTGCCTACACTTTATACTTGATAGTAATTCATACAATACAAAAGCTACCTATACATACATATAAGTATAGAGAGCTATGTATATATATAAGTAGAGTGTAATAAAAACTTAAACTATTTCAAGCGGCGGGAAATTAGATACAATTCAGCACAGGCTGATAAAATGATTATGTAGTTTACAATTCGTAGCTACAACGAAATAGACCAAAAATTGCATTAGTTATAACATTGCCAGTTGCCAAATAACATGACACACATTTCTATTGGACCCAGTGGTCCTATTTTTTGACCGAGGGGGGCTACTTGAGTGTAAGTATAGCTTTATCTCATTGTGTTGCATTTGGACCATCTTTTGTCTTCAAAAGTACTTGCCTGCGGGGATCTCCCCGTGGTAAGTGATGACTGATAATGCAGTCAAGTTAAACTATGTTAGTTTAGTTTAGTTCGCATAGTTGAGCCAGTTTTTCATACATGTGCGTCCACTGCAAACTATGCCAGCTAAGCTTACTTAAATATCCCAATTAAGTCAAACTAACTTAGTTGTGTAGGCCGATCCGAAGCTACACGAACTATGCTAAGCCCCCTTAGGTTACCCCTCATCACTATCATCATCACTAACGTAGTTTTAACATATTTTTCGGTGGACGGACAACTTATTTCATAGTTTAAAGTAAAAGCGAGCTAAGCTGGCAGTTTTTATTGAACTTCATTTCTACTCAGTGATTGAAACTACTTATGTCTCGAATCGATTCCAACTCTATGCGGTATCGTACCGAATCGATAAATCGCTAGGCGGCAAGGCTTTGCAGATAAGTTGGACGACGATTAATTCGCTTTTGGAGAAAGGCAGAAAAAAATATAACTAAGTAAATTCAATAGTAATGGGTCAATTACCTAGTCGGAAATTTAACCCGGGATATCACACTTCTAAACCACAGCGCTCACCACTGCGCCTGGAAGGATGTCAAACATGAAGCCTATTTAAGCATGAGATAGCCGCTCTACCCTTTAAGGTAAATCTAGGGCAGAGCAGAGTATAGACCGCGATATATCAATGTGAAGGCCAAAACATTCACTATCGGCCTTAGCTGGATTTCTTTGGACAATGACATCGCTTGAGAGTTGGAACGAACATTCGAGGTTCTGTTTTAGTTAATCTTGTAGGTATTTATATTAGCTATAATGAATTATTATTGACTGTAGTTAATGATTTGCTATTAACTGTTGGTACATAATGGCTCGGTCGCGATAAGAATTCTTCAAGAGGGTTTTTCGTATTACGATATCTTGATGATTTATTATGATTTTACTCACATAATATTTTATTATTATTACGGTTATAATAATAATATAATACTTGGTTAATTTGAAGATAAGATTTATATAATACTAGATTATGCCCGCGACTTTGTTCCTGTGGATTAAGGTTTTTTGATTCTCGTGTGAACTCTTTGATTTCTTGGGATAAAAAGTAGCCTATCTCCTTCCCCGGGCTACAATCTAACCCTGCACACCAAATCGGTCCACCAAAATAGATGAGCCATGAAAGCGTAGCAGGCAGACCTATAGACAGACAGACGGACGAACAAACAGACACTTTGTCATTTAATGGATGCAATGCGATCGACGCGACCCGTAACTACTGCTCACGTCTATAAAAGCTCAGCCCATAAGCACCTATAAACGTCATCGGTTATTTTATTAAAATAACCGATGACGATAATCCATAATATAGAATTATTCTTAGTGGTTTGGGTTAAAATATAACTGCCATACCCCTAACAGGTTAGCCCGCTACCATCTTAGACTGCATCTTCACTTACCATTAAGTGAGATCGCAGTCAAGGGCTCACTTCTATTGGATAAAACAAAAACAACAAAAAAAATTCCAATAAAGAAAACGAGTGGAAAAAATCGTTAAGCTTTTAGCAGTGAGCAAGTGTGAATATTAACATACTCGTAGTTATGAATTGCTGGTATCGTATGTTTCGAAAGGAATACGAACAATACAAACAGACCGTGTTTGCATATTAATTAGTTTTCGAATGCGGACGACGTATAGTGGAGGCGTGGTCAAGTTCACGACATTGATATTGATAAGAACTTTTCAATACACTTGCTCGAAAAATGCACTTACAGAGGCAGTAAACAGGGCTTGTAAGTGAAATTTACTGCCCGCGTGCAGTAAAAATTTACTACCCTAGTGCAGTAAATTTGCAGTGTTTTTAATTTTTTCAAGAAGAGTCATAATGATATTATTGACTTTGTATGTAGAAAACCTAAAAAATAATGACATTTAGATGTGAATTGATGAAATTAATTCATAAAATAAGAAATTGTATTTAATATAATTAATTAAAGATGTTCTAAGTTTTATAAATCAAAAAGTAAAGGCTGAATAGTCCAGGCTGGAAGCTAAGAACTAGAACATAGAGCCATGAATCTAATAAAAAAATGCAATTACAACAACGCGCTGTAGTCTATACTAAATCATTAATCTATGCGCGCTATTTTTAAGTCATTGAATTTTTCTTATAAATTATCAATAAATATGAGTGGTAGATGTGATGTGGAATCATAAAATTAAATCAACATTTAGGTATTTTAGATCTGCGAAAAAAACCGCGCTTATAATAGCCGCCAAAAATCTCGAAATAAGTATGGGCGTGAAAAACCATTTTCTAGTGAGTACCTAGTGCCTACCTACCGTCTTTTATATTCAAGTTTTCTTACAAATGTATTGAAAAATATTGTGTGATACACGGGCGTTAAGGTTTCTACATACTCGTGACGATGGTCATCCCTCGACTGGCGTCATCGGGCTGACATTAGTCAACTCGTATGTAAAAACCTATTTACCGCTCTTATATCACAAACTACTATTTTCAATACACTTGCTCGAAAAACGCACTTACAGAGGCAATAAACAGGGCTTGTAAGTTAAATTTACTGGTCGCATGCAGTAAATATTTACTACCCTCGTGCAGTAAATTTGCAGTTTTTTTTAAAGTTTTCTTGCAAGAAGGTTCTTAATGATATTGACTTTGTATGTTTCTACATACAATAACTTAAAAAATAATGACATTTAGATGTGAATTGATGAAATTAATTCATAAAATAAAAAATGAATTTAAATTTAATAAAAATTGTTTTAAGTTTTATAAATCAAAAAGTAAAGGCTGAATAGTCCAGGCTGGGAGTTAAGAACTAGAACCTAGGGCCATGAATCCGGGTTACCGGACCTATCGCACGAGGCGGCCTGTGTGCTGGCGGGGACGCCACCATGGGATCTAGACGCCGAAGTGCTCGCGGCGGCGTATTGGCGTAGGGTGGATGCCCGCATCCGGGGGGAACACCCTACGCCGGCGCAGGATCGCGCCTGGCGGCGGCTGGCGGAGGCCGATCTCGCCGCTCATTGGCGGGACCGACTTCTGGCGCCGACTGCCGGCAGGCGGACGATCGAGGCGATCCGGCCCGTCCTGGAGCTCTGGACCGGCCGGACGCACGGGGCCCTCTCCTTCCACCTCGTGCAGGTTCTCTCGGGGCACGGCTGCTTCGGGAGATACCTGTGCGGCGTGGCGAGACGGGAGCCCACCGAGGTGTGCCACGAGTGCGGCCACGCGGAGGACACGGCGCAGCACACGCTGGCGTCGTGCGCCGACTGGGCGCCCCAGCGCGCCGCACTCGCGGCAGTGGTGGGGCCGGACCTCTCGCTGCCCGCCGTCGTCCGAGCTATGGTGGGCAGCGAAGAGTCCTGGGACGCCGTCGCCTCCTTCTGCGAGGAGGTGATGTCCCAGAAGGAGGCGGCGGAACGGCTGCGTGAGGCTGCTGCCGACGCAGACCCTCTCCGCCGCCGAATGGCCGGGCGCAGGAGGCGCGCGCAAGACCGGCGCCTTCCACCCTGACGGGAGCTCCGGGCGGCCAGACCGTCGTCGTCGTCGTCGTTTTCGTCGTCGTCGTCGTCGTTTTCGTCGTCGTCGTCGTCGTCGTTGTCGCCCGTTGAGCCTCAGTCGCGGAGGAACATGAGGGGGAGTCGGGGCAGCATGCCCCTCGCAGGAGGGTCCGCTTGGGCGGACGTCGCTGGCTGGGTCGCGGATGATTGCGTGTTCCCGTAACCCAGCCTTAAGGCGATGCGCAGGAGCGCCGCTGGGTTTTAGTGGGTATTCTGGAGTGCCAGTGAGTCCCACATACCCTCTCGGAAGCACCGCAGTTTCACACTGCCTGCTTCCGAGAGGGATTCCTAAACGCATTTCCCAGCGTCAAAAAAAAAAAAAAAAAGGGCCATGAATCCAATAAAAAAAAACGCAATTACAACAACGCGCCGTAGTCTATACTAAATCTTTAATCTGTGCGCGCTATTTTTGAAAGAGTCATTGAATTTTCTTATTAATTATAAATAAATATGAGTGGTAGATGTGATGTGCAATCATAAAATTAAATCAACAATTAGGTATTTTAGATCCGAGAAAAAAACCGCGCTTATAATAGCCGCTAAAAATCTCGAAATAAGTATGGACGTGGAAAACCATTTTCTAGTGAGTACCTAGTGGCTACCTACTCGACTTTTATTTTCAAGTTTTCTCACAAATATATTGAAAAATATTGTGTGATATACGGGCGTTAAGGTTTCTACATATTCGTGACGATGGTCAGCCCTCGACTGGCGTCATCGGGCTGACATTAGCCAACTCGTATGTAAAAACCTATTTACCGCTCTTATATCACAAACTACTATTACATGAACATGACTAATAAATAATAATAGGTCAGGACATAGCTTTGTTTTGTTTAAGTATATATAACTGAAGCTTCCTCACTCCAGGTACAGTTCGCGCGAACCGCGGTACAGTTCGTTGGTCGTTAATGAGATAGAGTTGTGATTTAGTCGATATTACGTTATCGATACTAACTCATCTTTTGTATTTGTGCGCGTGCATTGGATTCATTATTAATTCAATGAGGATAGTATGTGCAATAAGGAAGAAAAACAAATTGTATCATAAAATTTAATTATAATTAACTATACAAAATGAACGTAAAATCTAATTAAACACTGTCACAATCAGAATAATCAGTACTTTAAAGAATTTAAAAAGCTATTTGCACCCACAAAAAAACTTTTAAGTTTAGTACCATTTATAGTAAAATGTAACACTGATATCCCAAAATTAAAAACAGGACTCGTTAAAGCATACGTACGTATGAAGCGACGCGACGGTCGGGCGCGGCGCACACCCGCCCGCTACTTCAGCTCCCGATTCCTCAGAACTCGCGTGCGGACTATAGGAGGATATCTGCCCCCGATTGTGAAAGGAAATCGTAATCGTTTGTCAAACGATAATTCGACCTGTCTAATGAGTTCATAGATGCGTGCACGTTAAAAAGCATGTATGAACTCCTTACTTAATTCGAGTAATACGTTTTCAGCTGTTAAAATATTGCGATTTGCTTAGACAATTATTGGGTAAATGTAGTGATTCTGATGGCACATTCAAAGAAATAAAAACCAAATTAGTTATATACTTCGTGACCAGCGACCGTATGTGGTCGCTGTTCGTGACACTAAAAAGACAAAGTAAAGTCAATACAAGATCGTTTTATTATCTTCATGTAAGGTCTCTCCTACCACCGTGCACCAATCAAAACTCAGTGTTGATCTTGATTGGTGCATGGTAAATGGTGGTGATTGGTTTTGAGCAGTATTACTAATCTCTCGGTTAAGCCTGAGACATATCTTTTACTGAATATCTGAGTCTAGCAAGCTCTGTTTCCATTCGGGTGTAGCGTCGGAATGAAAGCGTGCATTTAATAGCTAAACAGTTGAATTTGCACTTTCATCAAAATTTTATTTTATGAAAACAAATCTAATAGTAAAGCGTGATTCGATGTGGGGCAACGCTTTAGATATTAATAATATCGCACGAAATCTTTTTAACACAATTTATGATCGGGCATTCACATAATATGAAATCTAATCTTAAACAATCTTACTAATATTATAAATGCGAAAGTTTGGATAGATGTATGGATGTATGGATGTTTGTTACTCAATCACGCCCCAACGGCTGAACGGTATTATAACCTATGGTCAACATTTTTCCTTACCTTACGTCATTTAACTTCATAATTAACGGGAATACTAGGGTTAAATTATGTTGATATTTTAAAATGGGAATCCCAATTCTTACAACGCGAACGTAAAATTTTGTGTTATCTGTGCATTGTATAGCGAAAATGGCCTTCTTTGCGATAAAATAATAAGCGTTATAAAATTAGTAGTTGTCAATTATAACAGGTTATAATAATTAATTATTATATATTATTGCGAGAGCCGCAAACCAAAACCTTAATTCACCTTCCACAGTTTAAATAAATGTGTATTGTGTTTGTTTTACAAGATCTTTAAACTAAATTAGATTGACACGGCTAATTTACTTTATAGATGTTGTAAAACACTCACGTGACCCCCTTTTTGAGCACCAAATGACTGGACTAATACAGGTATAATATATAACAAACCTAAGACCTGCCACATACAGACTTATTACCGAAACGGTACGATCAAAAAATGACCTCCTAGTTTGTACGTGTAATCTTCCTCACATTAATTTGATTCGGGCACAATCGATGTGACCTAGCGTCCTAGGTCGATTTAAATTTGGCCTATGCGCGGAGCCAAGCTTAAGCTATAAACCTTCAAACCGCGGTAACTATGTAAATTAACATAATGCCAAATATACACCTTGCGAGTTGCGGGGCAGAATAACTTCTTATCTGGCCCAGAAAATAGACCACCCTTGATATTTTTTCTTTTTACGGTTGACCTTTCTACGGAAAATTCACCCAGTAGATACTCATTGTCGAGAATCTATTTATTTTATTACTAGCTAACGGCTGCGACTTCGTCCGCGTGGTTTGAGGTTTCTAGGTTCCCGCGGGAACTGTTTTCCGGGATAAAAAGTAGTCTATGTATTATTCCAATCTATAATCTATCTCTGTGCAAAATTTCGTCCAGATACGTTCAGCCGTTCTGGTGTGATTTAGTAACAAACATCCATCCTAATGAAGGAACCAGAAATTGAATCCAGGAAAATCTATGTGGTCCTGTTGTCGCGGATTATAGCGAATTAAATTTCTGGTTCCTTCATTATGATGGACTTCCGCAAAGTAACGCCTGCTTCTATCCAAAACATCCATCCATCTATCCATATTTAAATTAGTTAGTGTAGAACATTTTACAAAATACTTATAATTAAGTACCAGCGAAGAAGCCACAGGATTTAAACAATACATGATAATTAAGTCCTCGACTTACTACACTTATCCAGCTCGATTCACCTTTTTCACGCATCCGTTCAGCTGTGTAAAGTTGAATGGATGAGTATAATATGCAACATGCATAGACAGCATCAGTCTTGTATAGACAAAAGCTTTACACTCCAGCTTCATTTGATAAGACTTATTACACTCCAGCTCCATTAGCTGGATTGTAATAGATCCCTTACCGAGCTCCCGGCTAAGGACTCGGTTGATGTAAACAAGATCAAAATAGCAAGGTCTGTGTACCTATGCTGTCATATCAAGGACGCTTTGCCACTTGAGTGCCGATGTGGGCTATTTTAAGAAGCATTGGAACTGGAATAAGGTTCCCTATAAATTATAATTAAAGCAATATAATATCTCATAGGTAAAAAACAGCCATTAACAACACTCTCGATGTAATTTAGCGAGATCGTTCAGTTAGCGGACGTAAAATTCAAGCTAAGGTCATTGCTCTTTGAGAGCTACTCAAACCTGCAGATGAGCCGCAGTATTTTTTAAGGTTCCGTAAAAAGGATAGTTTCGCCCTGTATGTCTGTGTGTTACAGACTGTACAGGGCGCAACTTGTATATAAAAGTTGCTCACTTGGGTACAGTTATAGAAATCGGTTTCTACTATATATTTATACAGGCTTATTAAATTTTTTGTAAAAAAATCATATTTCATCAAATCACTATTGCCAGCAAGTCTGATTGCAGCCAAGCGCTAGTCTACAAATTTTAAAAAAAACCTCCTACGAGCTGCGTCCTGAACATAAAAATACCGAAACAATGTTTATCCTTTAAGTTCATCCTAAAACATAAATGCCTCAGAGAATTAAAAAAACTACCGACTTAAAAACTGCATTAGCCGCGTATTATGCATATGGGCACGCATTTTTGCGATACGGTATTATCCTCTGGGGAAACAGTACAAATGCTCACGATCTCTTTGTATTACAAAAAAAGTGCATCCGCATTCTAGTAAATATAAAGACTACAGACTCGTGCCTACCACACTTCAAACAATTAAAAATCATGACCCTACCTTCTTCTATAATATATTATTGAAGATATTTACTAACATAAGATACTTGTTTCAGGATAAAGAAATGAAATTCAAGAATGGAATACATTCCCTGCGATTAAGAAAAATAACGATGGTGTCAGAGACGAGGTTATAAAAGATGCGTGCGCATCTGCTGAGGACTACATTGTCACCCGTGGTTGCGTATCGTTCTTGTGTGATTTTATTTTCTCGATGTAATATTTTTATTGTTCATGTTAATAAATGAGTCAGGAGAGCTTTTACGTCTTTCTTCTTCAAGTATCCTCTAGAAATTTGCAAGATCAGAAGTGGGATTCGGTATCAACGTGATGCCTAATCCTACCGGCTATTCTGATTCTATAATTCTGTACTTGAGGAAGGAAGGCAAGAATGCCTGATTGTGATCGCGTGAATGTCGTAGAACTCGTTATAATGGTTGTTTGAAGCATGAGGTGGACGCGATACTAGTTCGCGTCAGGTGCTTTGAAAAGTCAGACAGCTACGCGTAATATCACCATCGCCTGATAGGCCTGCGTTGTTGGAAAAACCTCCGTCGTGTTCTATGAGCCGGCGGTCATGTTGCAGCCGCTGGGTGCACCATAATCGGAATGCAACATTTCTATGTTTTGAGCTTTGATCCCAGTTTGCATAATATTGAAAATTGGTGTGAGGATAGATCGCACATGATTTTGGGTGTATGAAGCTGTTTACAGGGAGATGCAAAGACGTGGTTGAATGAATGGGTGACGACAGAGCGTAGTTGCAATCTTTGTGTTCTAAGATGCCGGATGTGTAATCATTTTGTTTGAGGTAACGAGTAAGAGTTCAGATAATTACAGCAAATATGTTGACTATGCTTGTCGTTCACTTCTTCGTTTACGAATAGTGAGAGGGCTCAGTGTTGGGTAATTGATGTTTTGAAAAACTTGATTGCAGTCTAATTGTCATCGTTGCCGTGTAATCTGAATATGTAAACATTAGGTGTTCAGGTTCTTATTCTGTTCTGCGCATATCAGCCATGACATATTGTCGTGTCGTGTCAGTTATTTGTCTACTTGTGTTTATTTACTTTCGTGTAAAATTATTTGAAGTTTGACCTGTTAATTTTTGGTCGTTTTGTGATCTTGTTAAAGTTGTGTACGTAGACTAAAGTCTGGTTTGTTTGTTCGTATTTCTTTCACAGATAAAGGACCGCTGGTATGCTCACATTTATAAAGAACACCAAAAAGGAACATTTCTACTTGTTCACATTTAGAGAATGTTGTTCAAGTTAGTTTCGTTCGATGAATATGTTACGAAGTTATTACTCGAAATGTGGTTCATGTGATATGGCTTGTAAAGGTATTCAGAACCTGTGACAGACATGTGTGGTGTGGTCATTATCTGTTCTATGTCTCTTTCGTATTCGGCGCTCAACACGGCGTGAGGCGTTCTGGACGCGCCAGGCTGCGCGCTTGCCTGCTATGCCGAGCTGCGCGTCTGCTGGTCGCGCAGGGCTGCGCGCTTGCTTGCTATGCCGAGCTGCGCGTCTGCTGGTCGCGCAGGGCTGCGCGCTTGCCTGCTGCTGCGCGTCTGCTGGTCGCGCAGGGCTGCGCGCTTGCATGGTGCTGCGCGTCTGCTGGTCGCGCAGGGCTGCGCGCTTGCCTGCTGCTGCGCGTCTGCTGGTCGCGCAGGGCTGCGCGCTTGCATGGTGCTGCGCGTCTGCTGGTCGCGCAGGGCTGCGCGCTTGCCTGCTGCGCCGAGCTGCGCATTTATACGTCGCGCAGGGCTGCGCGCTTGCCTGCTGCGCCGAGCTGCGCATTTATACGTCGCGCAGGGCTGCGCGCTTGCTTGCTGCTGCGCGTCTGCTGGTCGCGCAGGGCTGCGCGCTTGCCTACTGCACCAAGCTGCGCGTCTGCTGGTCGCGCAGGGCTGCGCGCTTGCCTGCTGCCGCGCGTCTGCTGGTCGCGCAGGGCTGCGCGCTTGCCTGCTGCACCGAGCTGCGCGTCTATACGTCGCGCAGGGCTGCGCGCTTGCCTGCTATGCCGAGCTGCGCGTCTGCTGGTCGCGCAGGGCTGCGCGCTTGCCTGCTGCGCCGAGCTGCGCATTTATACGTCGCGCAGGGCTGCGCGCTTGCTTGCTGCTGTGCGTCTGCTGGTCGCGCAGGGCTGCGCGCTTGCCTGCTATGCCGAGCTGCGCGTCTGCTGGTTGCGCAGGGCTGCGCGCTTGCCTACTGCACCAAGCTGCGCGTCTGCTGGTCGCGCAGGGCTGCGCGCTTGCCTGCTGCCGCGCGTCTGCTGGTCGCGCAGGGCTGCGCGCTTGCCTGCTGCACCGAGCTGCGCGTCTATACGTCGCGCAGGGCTGCGCGCTTGCCTGCTATGCCGAGCTGCGCGTCTGCTGGTCGCGCAGGGCTGCGCGCTTGCCTGCTGCGCCGAGCTGCGCATTTATACGTCGCGCAGGGCTGCGCGCTTGCTTGCTGCTGTGCGTCTGCTGGTCGCGCAGGGCTGCGCGCTTGCCTGCTATGCCGAGCTGCGCGTCTGCTGGTTGCGCAAGGCTGCGCGCTTGCCTGCTGCTGCGCGTCTGCTGGTCGCGCAGGGCTGCGCGCTTGTCTGCTATGCCGAGCTGCGCGTCTGCTGGTCGCGCAGGGCTGCGCGCTTGCCTGCTGCGCCGAGCTGCGCGTCTATAGGTCGCGCAGGGCTGCGCGCTTACTTGCTGCTGCGCGTCTGCTGGTCGCGCAGGGCTGCGCGCTTGCCTGCTATGCCGAGCTGCGCATCTGCTGGTCGCGCAGGGCTGCGCGCTTGCCTGCTGCGCCGAGCTGCGCGTCTACACGTCGCGCAGGGTTGCGCGCTCGCCAAGTGCGCGACACTTCACGCTCGCCTGCCGCGCTGCGAGGCGTGACACTGCGTGTTCGCTAGTCACACTGGGAGGTGTGGCGCTACGCGACTAACTGCGTGCAGGGATGCGGTGACTGATGTCGTTTCAGGTTTGGCCGAGTGCACTATTTGTTTGGGCTAAGTTATGCTAACGTCGCGCCTATGTCTTATGCCATGAAGTTGCTCTTTATACTTCTTTCAACGATACCGCAACGAGACAAGCTAACGTCGCGCCTCTGTCTAACCAGGCTAAGTCATGCTAACGTCGGGCTTAATGACTTAGGCCTGTGCTGTCTGTACACTCTGGGCAGAAAAGCTAACGTCGGGCCTCTATCTTGCCGTACTAAGTTATTGCGAACGTCGTGCCTATGACTTAGATGTGTACTCTTCATCGTATCGGGCAGACAAGCTAACGTCGTGCGACTGTCTTGCCGGGCTAAGTCATGCTAACGTCGTGCTTAATGACTTAGGCCCAAGTTGTTCTAACACTGCTTACCAGATAGGGTATAACGTTGTGCCGCTGTCTTGTCGTGGTAGGTCATGCTAACGTCGTGCTTAATGACTTAACCAGTGGCCGTAACGTTTCGAATTTTATTTATACGTCTAACGTGTCTTCTGAAATTTGAAGCGTTGTATTCGGTAATGGCCGTAAAAAAAAATGTGAAGTTTGTTGTTTTATGTGCGCAGGTGCAGACAAGGACATGAGATGATCTTCCGGGTTGCCAGCAACCAACAACGTTCTGTGGTGCCGAGGCCTGCAGGTGCTTCTGTTACGCCTGCCATTTAAAAGCTTGAAGATCCTGGTCTGTGTCCAACGGAGTCTAAGCAATGTCACTGCTGGACTAGAGGAGCTGAAATGAAGGAGCCCGGGGACGGTCTCGGGTCAGTCTGGCCGTATTGAAGATATTTACTAACATAAGATACTTGTTTCAGGATAAAGAAATGAAATTCAAGAATGGAATACATTCCCTGCGATTAAGAAAAATAACGATGGTGTCAGAGACGAGGTTATAAAAGATGCGTGCGCATCTGCTGAGGACTACATTGTCACCCGTGGTTGCGTATCGTTCTTGTGTGATTTTATTTTCTCGATGTAATATTTTTATTGTTCATGTTAATAAATGAGTCAGGAGAGCTTTTACGTCTTTCTTCTTCAAGTATCCTCTAGAAATTTGCAAGAATATATATTCTAAATATGTAAAGTCGTAAGGAAAAACATACACATTTACACCAAAAAAGAAGACAAACCTCGCCGATTCATTGAGAGACATACAAACAAATTGATTCTCCCATTCTCAAAATTAGTACTGCACAGTTCGAGTCCTTATGTAATGACAATAAAAACGTATAATAATCTTCCAGATTACATAAGAAATATTGACAAAGAAAAAGAGTTTTTAAACACACTAAAAAACTATTTAATTAACAAGTGTTACTACACTATTAATGATTTCTTTAAAGATATGGACAAGCACAAATAAAATCGGTCTCCCTACTACAATGCACTGTTGTTGCAACACCCAAACTGTGTATCCATAGCTTACCTTACCTATTATTGACTAAATGTTATATTTTAAGGAATAAGTGTGCCTATGGAATTGCAATAAATAAAGAAATAGAATAGAATTTTTTGTGTCTAAGTTAATTTAGTTTACTTTGTTCTTCATAGATGGCACCACATGTACTCTGTCTCGCGCTATACTTTCATATTGCCCATCTTATATAAGAAATCGTAATGCCTCATAATAAAGTCTTTATACCAGACAGTGTTGTGCAGTGTTATTTAAGTGGTGAGTGTACATTGGTCCTATTCGTTTGCCGGATAAACTGTAAGTACATTAAAGTTATAAAGTAACGTGCAAAAGATTCTAACTAATTTACTAGTGAAAAAGACATAGTTAAAATTCGCATTGAAAACACTTAGTCAATTAACGTAGTGAAAAAGACTTTGAAAAAATTTGGAACTTAGAAAATTTACATAGAAAAAAAAACATAGCCAAATTTTGAAGAAATTTACAACTTAGAAAAATTTCGTAAAAAAGGACTTTGAAATTTTTCGAACATTTTTTGGACATAGAAAAATTTGGATTGGGCGAACACTTAGAAAACATTTCAAAAATTTTAAAAACCTTTGGAAGTGAAAATGCCTCAATATAATTTACAATTATGTACAGCACAAAGATCACTCAGCGAACGCATTTCAAAGCTATTTACCAACTTTAAGAAAACCTCAAAGACCAGGTACACTCAGAGTTTCTTGGAAACTAGACTCGAAACCTTAACTGAATATTGGGAGTCGTACAAAAAACAACATACAGACATTCTTCTCAACATACCCACTGAGGCGTTTGAACAAATTAAATTTGACCCATTAGAAAATTTTAACTCAACTGAAGATACATACTTAGAACTTAAAACTTTACTAAAGGAGTGTTTAAGTGAATTAGATAATACAACACAAAAATCGAATAGTTCAGCAACTTGTCATACTGATCCCACAGAGCAAGTGAAACGGAAGGCAAAACTACCGCCAATTAGCATACCTAAATTTTCTGGTGATTACCTTGAGTGGCTTAGTTTTAGAGATATTTTCACTTCGCTTATTCGTAATGATGATAGCTTATCAAACATAGAAAAATATCACTATTTAAAATCTAGCATTACGGGAGAAGCTGAACAACTTTTGAAACATTTTGCTCTTACCTCCGAGATGAAAAGGCTTGGAAGATCTTAGAAGATCGGTACAATAACAAAAGGGTCATAGTTAATAACACGATAAATCGTCTACTTACTCAAAGAAAGATGAATGTTGAATGTGCGCGCGGAATAAAGGAATTATTGGATACAACACAACAATGTCTGCATTCTTTACAGAATATAGGAATAGAAACTGACACTTGGGATGCTATAGTAGTTCACGTGGTTGTTTCTAAATTGGATATGGAATCTCACAAACTATGGAAACAATCACTAGGATCCTCCACAGACATTCCTTCCTTTATATCCTTAGCGTCTCACTTAGAAAATAGATTCAGATCTTTAGAAATGGTTAGCAACTCAAGAAAGGTTACCTCTACGTCTCTCGCACAACCACAAAAAGCCAAGAATGTTAAGAGCTTCACTAGTGAATTAAATACCGAATGCACTTATTGCACAAAAAACCACTACATCTGCCACTGCACAACTTTCACACAACTCAATGTTGAACAGCGTCGAGATTTTGTCAAGAACAATAACCTTTGCTTTAACTGCTTAGTTAAAGGTCACTCCATTAAGAACTGCAGGCAAAATACTCGGTGCCGTCACTGCACTAAGAAACATCACTCACTTTTGCACCAGAATGACCTGGTTGCCAAGCCAGTAATTGAATCCGAAGACGAAAACGATGATTCATCGACAGGCCCTGAAAGTAAAGTTACTAGTATGAAGGTAGCTGTTGACAACAACCTCGTGGTTCTGGCTACGGCTCGCTTAGGAATTAAAAACAAGAAAGGAGAAATTACTTACCTTCGAGCACTAGTCGATCAAGGATCCATGGCAACTTTCATAACAGAATCAGCCGTTCAACTGCTAGGCTTGACGAAAACGCACTTCGAAGTACAGGTGACTGGCATAGGACACAGCGCTGTCAAATCACAAAATACAGTCCTCTTAGATATTTATTCACCGATTGATATACAATACGTGATGCAAGTCAATGCTCATGTACTCACCAAGTTAACCACATTGTTACCCACAAGACAATTTAACACAGAGAAATGGCCAGGTCTCACTAGTATCCCACTCTCTGACCCTCACTTCAACCGACCTGGACAAAACGACGTGTTACTTGGAGCTGATGCTTATGCTGCAATCCTACAAGAAGGCTTACATAGACACGGATCTCTCATTGCACAAAACACACGATTAGGCTGGCTAGTCTCTGGCAGCACTAAATCATCAGATAATGTTCCTGATTACCATATCACAGTTAACACTTCACTCGTAGAAGTAGATCATTTGCTTAGAAGATTTTGGGAGATCGAAGAACTTTCACCAAAGGATAAACCCTTAACATTACTAGATCAGAAATGTGAAAATCACTACAAAGAAACTCACACACGTAAAGAAGATGGTAGATATGAAGTCCACTTACCTTTCAAAGATGAAAATACACCAAACCTAGGAGATTCCAAACCTCTTGCTGTCAGACGTTTGCTTCAGATGGAGAAGAAATTTGCACGTGATCCTGAATTTAAGGAAAGATATTGCCAATTCATGCGACAATATGAGTCACTACACCATATGGAAGTCATCCCTGAAGAAGAAGATTTGGTACCTGAAAAGAAAGAACAAAATGAGAAAAATGACAAAGAAAGAAACACACAGAAATATTACTTACCTCACCACGCCGTGGTTAGAGAATCCAGTGTTAGTACCAAACTTAGAGTTGTTTTTGACGGAAGTGCTCGCCCTGTAAATGGAAATTCTATAAATGATGAACTTCTGATTGGTCCTCCACTTCAACAAGATTTGAGAGACCTTGCCACTAGATGGCGAAGGCACAAAATATGTCTAGTTGCAGACGTCAAAAACATGTACAGACAAATACAAGTTGCCATTCAAGATACAGATTACCAGAGAATTCTGTGGAGAGAAGATCCCAAAGACACAATACGTGAATATCGACTCCTCACCGTCACCTATGGGACATCTTGCGCACCGTATCTGGCAATGAGAACGTTACATCAGTTAGCAGAAGACGAAAGCAAAAACTTTCCTGACGAATCCCATGTTATTAAAACTGATGTATACATGGATGATTTACTCACTGGAACATATGACCCAAAGATGGCCGTAGAATTACAAAAACGTCTCACAGAACTGTTCGCACGTGGCGGTTTCCCGTTACATAAGTGGGCATCTAATAGTGAGTTGGTTTTTAATGAAATCCCACAAACGTTTAAGGTATCACAGAACAGTGTTAATATAAAATTAGATGAATCTGTTAAAGCTCTTGGAGTCACTTGGAAACCACAACTGGATGTTTTTGAACTGAAGGTTTTGGTAGATTGTAAATTTGACTCAATTTTTACTAAACGAACAGTTCTGTCTGTGATAGCTAAAACGTTCGATCCATTAGGTTGGCTTGCACCTATTATTATTGTTTTAAAAATTTTCATGCAGAAACTATGGCAAGCTGGCTTAGTCTGGAATAACTAATACAAATTATAAAATTGAGCTGCATGGATTTAGCGATGCATCATGTGCAGCATACGCAGGAGTCGTGTACCTCAGAGTTGTAGACGGGGACCAGGTTAAAGTCAATTTGGTTTCTGCTCGAACGAAAGTAGCACCGGTTAAACAAATTTCGGTACCACGCCTAGAACTCTGTGGGGCAGTCCTTTTAGCAAATATGCTAAAGGATATTAAAACTAATTTGAATATACCTGATCATTGTATCTTTGCCTGGACAGATTCGACCATAGTTTTGGCTTGGTTGCGAAAGTCACCCAATCTTTGGAAAACATTCATAGCCAATCGCACCACAGAAATTTTGAATGTTCTGAATAGTAACCAGTGGCACCACATAAATTCTCAAGATAATCCCGCTGATTGTGCTTCGCGTGGAATATCTTCTGAACAGTTAGAGAATCTGGAATTATGGTGGAATGGCCCGGACGTTTTGCGAACTTCCGTAGACATTGAATATAAAAATTGTAACTTACCTGATATCACTCTCGAACGCAAAGTACAACCTGTAAAGGTAGTTGCTTCAAATCTAATTGAAAATGATTCAGAATGCTTTTTGAAAAGGTATTCCAGGTTATCTAAATTAGTTCGTGTAACAGCATACGTGTTAAGATTTGCTAAAAAATGTAAGGATAAAATTAATACTAGAAAAAATCAAATTGATGCTTACTCGTTACCTCAGTATTTAACTGTAGCTGAATTGAGAAATGCTCATAACATTTGCATTCGTCTCTCGCAGGAACTTTCTTTCGCCAAGGAAATAGAATTACTGTGGAAAGGAGGCAATATTCCAAAAAGTTGTGTTCTGAAACAACTTGTACCTTTTCTGGAGAAAGACAGCATTTTACGTGTGACCGGACGCCTTCATAATGCATCAATTAGTACTGATCGACGGGCACCAATTTTACTTTCTGCTCATTTTCCTTTCACAATCTTGATTGTTCTAGAGTCTAGACGCTCATTTACATGCATTACATGGTGGTCCACAATTAACTCTTAATGTTTTACAATGTAAATATTGGATTATTGGTGCTAAGAATTTAGTTAAGAAGATTATTCGCAAATGTCTTACCTGTTTTAAGCATTCTTCTTCACCTTTACACCAATTGATGGGTCAGTTACCCGCTTTTCGGGTCCGACCTGGTAAACCTTTTCGCTGTAGTGGAGTGGATTATGCTGGTCCAGTTACGTTAAAGCTGTATCCCGGACGATGCCAAAAAACAAGTAAGGCATATATTTGTTTATTTGTTTGCACAGCCACTAAAGCGATCCACCTTGAACTGGTCAGTGATCTCTCTACTAATGCCTTTTTGTTGGTATATGAGCTCGCAGGGAAAAGAAAAGACGTCTGCACTGCACGACTGTTTAATAATAAAATATTGTACAGGCTACAGCAAAGAGCAAATGAATGGTGAATGATTGTTTAAGTGAGTGAGAAGAATGTATGAGAGTGACTGAAGGAATGAAGTATGAACTACGTCCATAGAAAACTATTATATTGTGTCATTACAGACTTATATCATAGACTAGTATTTTTGCTATATTCCAACAGTCCCCCTCAAAAATACAAGTAATCAAACATGATTCTAGTTAACTATGATTAAGTGCATTATTTTTTATTTAATTAACATAAATTTAGATTATATCTTAAATCTATAAATTTTTGAATAGCTATCGCTTTTGTAAACATGTCAGCAAGTTTGTTTCCTGTGGAAATAGATTCAAGCTTTATTATTTTACTCGCGATTTTCTCCCTTACAAAATGGTATTTAATGTCTATATGTTTAGACCTTTTATGATTTGCAGGGTTATAAGCAATGCGGATACAACTGTTGTTGTCTTCATTTATTTTTATTTCACAAATCTTAACGTATTTTGAGATTAAAGACACTAACCTCACAAAACTTTTTATCTCGAATAAATATAAATACGAGTACTTTCACTTTATTGATTTTAAACGAATCTACCAATGGTTCGGAATGCCACAGTCCTAGCGAGAAGAACCAGCAAGAAACTCGGTGGCGTCTAACATTCAAAGTTACTTTTTCACAGCCACCGACCAATCAAAAAAAACTATCACAAATTGATATTAAAGTTTCTAATGTCGGTACATTCAAAATGTAAATTTCAAATTATTCACTAATTTGTTTTTGTAAAACTGTATAACTTCTGTATTCTTAGTTGCAATAATTAAATCATCGACGTACAAAACTATATACATATTTTTATCTATGCATTTTTTTTATCTAAAATATATAAACATGGATCCACTTCAGAGTTTTTAAAACCCATATCTTTAAGAGCAAGATCGAAGCGCTCGTACCAGCATCTGGATGATTGTTTTAAACCATATAATGTTTTATTTAATTTACATACTTGGTTATCTTTAGCAATAATCCCTTCTGGTACTTTCATGTAAATATTTTCTTTTAATGTACCATTGAGAAACGCAGTTTTTACATCCATGTGATGTAAAAGTAAGTCAAATTGATATGCTAAAGCTAAAATAAATCTGAACGTATTCATCAGAGCTACTGGTGTGAACGTTTCGTCATAGTCCTGTAAATACTCTTGGGTAAAACCTCGAGCTACTAAGCGGGCCTTATACCGCGTGGGTTCACGTAACTCATTGTGTTTAATTGTAAATACCCACTTACAACTAACGATATTTACATCATTTGGGATTTCAACAAGATCACATGTTTTATTACTTCGAAGTGAATCAATTTCACTCTGTATGGCTTTTAACCATTTATCTGTGTCGGGTCTGTTAAAAATATCTTTGAACGATGATGGTATTGAATTTACAGATAAGAGCGATAAAAATAAATCAGGGTCGTCCATTTCATATAATCTATAGGCGTTAGTTCCTTAATTATTTCGCTACGCCTTAGATTACTGTTTGATGAACTATCTATTGACGAGTTTTCAGAATTTTTGTTCAAAGAATCTTTATGTTGACTTTCTATTAGCTTTACCGATTCAAAGTCAGGTTTACTAATTTTTGTGGGAACTTCAATGTTTTCACTAATGCTACGTACAGGACGCGTTTGATCGAAATTTAATTCATCAAATGTAACATCGCGAGCTATAAAAACTTCGTTTTTTATCAACATCAAATAATTTATATCCGTTTGGATGGTAACCAACTAATATTGATTTAAATGATTTTTCGTCAAATTTAGTTTTACGCGTTTTGTTATGTACGTATGCAGTAGCACCAAACATTTTTAAATGATTAATTTTCGGCCTTTTACCATGCCACATTTCGTATGGTGTTTTATTTGTCACAGCTTTAGTGGGTAGCAAATTTGTAATATAGCTGGCTGTTAAAACAGCTTCTCCCCAAAATTGTTTATCTAATTTCGCACTTGTAACCAATGTACGAGCCATTTCGGTTAACGTACGATTCATACGCTCCGATACACCATTTTGCTGTGGGGTATGAGGTACCGTCAAATGATACATAATTCCCTTGTCAACACAAAATTCTTTGAACTCATTAACTACTTTAGAGTTTAGAAAATTCTCACTTTTTGCAACATAATATATAAAACATTTAAATACTTCCGACCTAGAATGCATTAAATAAGTAACTGTATTATGGGTAAAATCATCAATGAAGGTAACAAAATAATTTTTATCATCGAAGGTAGTTAGCGTTATTGGGCCACAAACATCGGAATGAACAATGAATGGTATTCACTATATGGTCAGTTGCTCCCGAATCTAAAAGAAAATAAATCATATTAGTTGTTGAGTTCGTGTGAGAATACTTACAGTTTGAAAACATAAATGCGAAACTGTCCTCGGCTTGATCATCGATCCTCATTGTGTTTGCATTAAACTGGTTACTAGCGCCATTGCTACTACCGCTACTGCCGCCATTTTGAATTCTTTTGTAGAATCTACAGTCTTTTAACTCGTGATTTCTTCTGCCGCAATGATCACAATATAACTTCGAGATCTTGTGGGTAGAAATTCCAGAGTATGATTTTTTCTTAGGTTGTGTATTATGATACGATTTCTTCTTATCCAATCTTTAGCTGTAAGATTTTTCTTCGTCCATTCTTCGTCTGGATCGAGTGGTATTTCATCATCAATAACATTTAACACTTGCAGCTCATCTAAAAGAGATCTTACGCGAAACTTCCACGTGCAATAACGATCTCCGTTGAACGGTTGAATATTCCTTTTACTTCGCGACTCCATCTCGTATTTTATTTTAATTTTTTATTTTAAATTTTACGGTTGACTGTTTTTCCACGAATTTTAATTTAATTTTTATTTTATTTTAAAAGTGACCTGGCCCCATTACCTGTTGGTATATGAGCTCGCAGGGAAAAGAAAAGACGTCTGCACTGCACGACTGTCTGTTTAATAATAAAATATTGTACAGGCTACAGCAAAGAGCAAATGAATGGTGAATGATTGTTTAAGTGAGTGAGAAGAATGTATGAGAGTGATTGAAGGAATGAAGTATGAACTACGTCCATAGACAACTATTATATTGTGTCATTACAGACTTTTATATCATAGACTAGTATTTTTGCTATATTCCAACACTTTTTAGCTTCTTTTCGTCGATTTACATCGAGACGTGGCCATTGCAGTGATCTCTGGAGTGACTGTGCGACTAATTTTGTTGGAGCCTCAAGAGAACTAGATTGTATGTTTAAAAACAGAAAATCACAGGAAGTTAGAGAAATAACAGAGTTATTAGCTAATGATAATACAATCTGGCACTTCATACCACCTGGTTCACCACATTTCGGTGGATTATGGGAGGCTGGCGTTAAATGATAAATCCATAAAGACACATCTCAAACGAGTCATTGGTGAAACTCGCCTTACCTTTGAAGAGTATGCTACGTTATTAGCCCAAGTCGAAGCTTGTGTAAATTCGCGACCTTTAACTTTACAATCAGATTCCATTGATGATCTTTCTACAATTACTCCTGGGCACTTTCTGATTGGAGAAGCCCCTATAATTGTTCCGGAGCTTAATTTAGAGGAACTCTCTCTTTCTCATTTAGATCGTTGGCAATTGCTACAGCGAATGCTTCAAAATTTGTGGTCTCGCTGGAGTGCAGAATATCTTTGCACTTTACAAAATCGCCCTAAGTGGTGAAATAAAGTAGCTGAACCCGATGTTGGTGCTGTAGTTCTCGTAAAAGACGAGAGACTTCCTCCCGGAAAGTGGCTTTTAGCTAGAATCCTTGAAAAGCATCCTGGTAAGGATGGTCTAACTAGAGTTGTCACGTTAAAAATGAAAGGTCACATTTTCAAACGTCCTATAACTAAAATTTATCCTCTAGACACCAAAGGCACTAACGTTTAGACCGTTCTAGTCTTATTATGTAGTTTAAGTAGTTCTTAATAATTTTCTTCAATATGTAATTATGTTCTTTTAAAATAATTTGTTAATTTTTCTTACATGATAATTACTATCGTAATTTTCTTAATATCGTCCCAATTAATTTGCTGATGTCAATTAACTTCACTTTTTGCCTTTAAAGGACCATCCGTCCTTTGGGCGCCGGAATGTTTGTGTCTAAGTTAATTTAGTTTACTTTGTTCTTCGTAGATGGCACCACATGTACTCTGTCTCGCGCTATACTTTCATATTGCCCATCTTATATAAGAAATCGTAATGCCTCATAATAAAGTTTTTATACCAGACAGTGTTGTGCAGTGTTATTTAAGTGGTAAGTGTACAAGAATAGAAATAAATACCTCATTGCCGTTAGATAGTTATTTTCCTAGATTGATAGGTGTCCTAGACAGTTTTTGAAATAAAGTCTACCGTTTACAAAATAAGGACCGTCACCGATTTTTGGGGAATAGCATGACTACGAACCCTACTTTATGCTTGTTTTGACATTTGACACACACTTGACCGGTTTTATAACAAATCATTCTAAGCTTTGTATTTTTACTTTGGCTAGGCCTTTCTGAAAACAATTTCAATTGTTTAAAAAAGTTAATAAAGCTCAGTTCAAGTTGTTATCAAATAAGACGCTGCTTCTCGGGTCTACTCCGTATTTGTTATGCTTATGCGTAGTATGTATGGACTATAATATGTAGGTAATAAAACCAGCAAGTAAATATGCGAAACATCCGAAGTATTTATCAGTGAAAGTAATTATTAATGAACACAGTGAGTGGTATGTAGTGTAAACCATTTCAATAATTCACTCGTATACAAGGCGATTAAGCGTGAACGTGTCAGTGGGCGGGGCTAGACTCGTCGGCAATCCGAATTGATGACTTTTAAATTGCCTTTTCGCACTAGTTTATAATGGAAAAAATCAAATGGTAATTTTTTATGAATCGGCCGATACGGATTTTTTGATGAAACCTATGGTTTTGTTTATCATGCATATATACCAAATTCAATACTGTAGCATAATAATATAGCATGATTGACTGAATAGTTATTTGTTCAACAAAATTGCAAAGTTTTTTTCACCTCACTAAATCAAAGTAAAATTTTATGTGTCTACTTACTTATTCTTGAGTTATAATTTCATTTCTATTCATAAATAACTTAACAGGAGGGATTTAAATTTAATATGAAAACGTCCGGGTCTAGTCATTCGCGCCAATTCGACTACAGATTAAAGTACAGGTAAAGATTTTAACACCAAACTAGCACTGGAATTACAAGGGAAATACACTACTGTGAAAAGTCACAAGCCTAGGTATTTGTTTCATACATTAGAAATACATAGAACTTTTAGGGCATAATAACAGTAAGTTTACTTACATCATCATCCAAGGCAAAGTTTTATGACTCTCAGCTGTATCAATGAATAATGTCCCGAAAGAAGCTTTACTTACTTACTAAGCACTTACTTACTTAATAATAACTCAGGCAACCAGTCGAAAGTCAGGGTTTCAGTTTGTCCAACCTACGACCTACACCAATAATGACCTAATGGCCACAATTTTTGGAAACCAATCTCTAAAGCCCCTCCTCGCGTCGATTGCCTTTACTCGAGAAAGGTAAGTATGTTTACGTATCGAATCCATTACGAATTTGGAAGTGGTTTGTGTCCGAGTCATTAATAATGTTAAGCCAGTTTCACATGTCTGTTTTACCTGTGATCGGGGCTAAGCTCCAGTTAGGAACACACTCCTATTATACATGTCGTGCTTCCACGACACATACCTACAGTACACGAAGTTCTTGTGAATACAGTCAGAGTAATTGCACTAAATTAACTCTGCGGGAACTGTTCTAGTTAACTACTTACATAAATATTTCCTAAACTGTAGTCTTCTGTGGTTCGTGTTTAACTTTGCACCTCCACTTTAATTTATTAATTAGTGCAGTTGCAACTTGCAAGTATCCTTTAAAAATATCGACTATATTGAGTACTAGTTTTCTACCGTTGCGTCGATTATAATAGCCGCCGCGTAAGTTGAACTATGCGCAGAAACGCATTTCGGGTGTCAAACGAAGTGCGGTATCAGCTGCGCCGCGAGGGGTCGCACGTTACCATACCCCTCGCTCCCCGCGCATGCTCCGTTCAGCCCTATAGTAGAATGTACCTGCGCAGACGACCGCCATTTTGGGTCACCTTACGGGACGCGATTTATACTTTAGATGTATTTGCTAGTGCGACCTCCGCATTGCACGTGTATGCGCGGCTTAACATTACCGTTATCTTTTCGCTTTCTTTTCATCCGCGTGCAGTGAAACCTGCTTTGTCATCTCTATTGCGGAATGACTTGCAAGATATCCAAGTTTATGGCTGGGTTATGGATTTTAGTAGGTATGTATGGAATTTAATCGAAGATTAATATTTTTAGTTATAACTTAAAACGTCGAAACATGCCGTCGTTTTAGCGCAATAACTGGTCCTACAAATTATCGCATCCTTCCGTTCGTATAGATCCTTCCGCCAAGATTTACAAAACTGAAATTTTCAATATAAACTCTACATAATAACCACCCTAAGATCAATCTGTAAACATAAAGACTACATTAATAAACCCATTTGAGTTTTATTATCATATCACTCAAGAAGAAAAGAATCCCACGTTTTAATATAGCGATCTAAAAAGGTAATAAAACAGAAACTAGTTTCCCTGACCGTCAATCATCATGAAGGTAAGACGAGAATAACGTTGTTTAACTTATTAAGATATACTAAGTAGGTATTCAGATAATAAATAATACACATAATTGGATTAACAGATCTAATAAGACTCTCTCTGAAGTCTTATTAAATCTCCAGACCTTACCTAGATGTTCACATTTGCCAATCAGTTTATATAGTTATGTGACAAGCAAGGATAATTATTATTTACTTTAATTGTCCTCTCACACATTGTCATCAAACACTTCGCCAGGTCACTACTCCAGCACGCACGTTTCTCCACTCTCCTGTCAAAATGTAGAGATTAGGCTATAGTTCCTCATCCTAGCCAAGAGCCGATTGGCAGACTTTACACAACTATGTATTTGTATAAAGAATTAGATGTTTTCTTGACTTCGTGATATCTATCCGTTTTGGAAGTTCCTATAAAATGTTTAGGAATGTTTTAACATCAATAGGTCGACGAGTGGTTTGATGATGATGGATTTGTTGATAGATATTTTCATATCGTATATATAGGCCTATTACACCGCACTTTTCACTGGGCCCTGTGGGAAGGGTTGGCGTGGGCGTTAGTTTTGGCGTCGCTATTACACTGCACTTACCACCGGGCCCTAACTCAGCCTGAAGAGAACGTCAAGATAGTTGGACGTGTATCTTAGTATGTTTATTATCGTTCACTGATTATGGCATCCCTGCTATCGAAGCAAAAAAAGTAGTATCCATACTAATATTATAAACTAGATGATTCCCGCGACTTTGTCCGCGTGGATCGCGGTTATAATATTAGTATGGATGCGTTAGTGTGTCTGTCTATCTGCTACCATTTCAAGTCCCATCAATTCTAACAATTTTGATGAAATTTGGTATAGCGGTAGGTTACGTCTCGGAGAAGGACATAGGCAACTTTTTATTCCGGAAAATTAAAGAGTTCCCGCGGGAACCAAAAAACCTCAATACACGCGGGCGAAGTCATATAGCATAGTAAATTATTATACTCTTCTATCGTATAGTTCATATAGTCTTTATGCTATTTTCTCCATAAATAAGGCATTTCTTTGTACATGTCTATCAGAACAACAAAACTTCTTTTTCTTTAGCACACAATATAATATATTGACAAAATGCACGCGCGAGCTATAGAGACAAATACTCTCTAAGCTGATCGTGCGACGGCTGCAGTCCCTAACCGCCCTGAATGTTATTACACTACCCGGTCTTCAGAGCGATCAGGCAGTTAGGCAGACCTTATTACACTACACTGAATCTGCCAAAGGGTCCCTGTGAAAAGTGCGGTGTAATAGGCCTATTAGGTAGCGTGCAAAATGACATTTTGAAACGTC
The DNA here is from genome assembly GCA_964035005.1 of Erebia palarica. NCBI lineage: Eukaryota > Metazoa > Arthropoda > Insecta > Lepidoptera > Nymphalidae > Erebia > Erebia palarica. The sequence goes on from OZ035989.1 coordinate 21,693,541, forward strand.
AGTTTACCGCGTTTAATTTTAAGTCCGAGTACCTATAGTTCCACTACCAATGCAACATAGCCTGTAGGTCTGTGACCAACCTTAGACTGACACACAGAATGCGCGACGATGACGTCTCCAAAGCGGTTCCGAGATGTAACTCGTGAAGTTGTACTACAAGGAACCGTATAAAGGCAGGATCTCTATGTTAGTACTTGGATTTTAAATTCCGAACAAGATATAAACTCGCCGGCATATTTAGCGGAACAAAAAAGGTCCATAATTAAAAAAATATGGTATTATTTTAAAATCTACTTACTACACTTCTTTTGTTATTTAAAGTTTCATTTGTTTTACTTAAAATGCGATCACATTAAGAAATAATTTTGCGAGTAAAGGCTATTTGTGAAAAATGGTACATTTTTGAACTTTTCATGTAACCGGGAAAAGTGAAATTTAATATTGAAATAACAATTAATTAAATTAGAAAAATGGTGATTAATATCGCGTATTTCCTCCACGTGCTCTTATTAAAGTTTCTACCCGTCTAGGCATACTGAGAATGATGTTATCGATGGTCTCCTGGGATAGCCTCCGCCATTCCTCAACTACGGCGATTCGCAGTTCTCCCACGTTGGCAGGAGCTGGAATTCTGGACTTAACTTTTCTTTTCAGCAAGTCTCAAACGTGCTCTATTGGGTTCATATCCGGTGATCTCGCCGGCCACTCCATAACAGTGATATTCATATCATTAAGATAAGCTTGAGTTACCCGAGCGGTATGCGGCCGAGCATTATCCTGCATAAAAACAAAATCTTCACCGATATATGGGGCAAACGGTACGAAATTTTCTTCTAAAACTTCTCTGATATAGCGGTCTGCAGTCAGACTCCCTCTGTCAATCACTACGAAGTCTGTGCGAACTCCCAAACAAATGCCCGCCCAAACCATTATTGATCCACCACCGTATGCAACTGTAGTTTCAAAATTTGTCTGAATGTATCGTTCTCCTTTGCGTCTGTATATTCTTTGCCTGCCGTCAATTTGATTTAAGAGAATTCTGCACTCATCACTAAACAATACCTTACTCCATTGGTCCGCGTTCCAAAGTCGATGTTCCTGAGCAAAAGTTAACCTGTTTCTATGGTGATTTACCTCGAGCCTTGGAGCCTTGGCGGGCACAAATGAACCCAAACCAGCTTCTTCGAGCCTTCTTCGTACCGTACGCTCACTTACGGTTACACCCCGCACTGCTTCTAACTCATGTCGGGCTTGGACGGCCGTCAAACGGGGGTTCCTACGTACACGAAGCCGAATGAAACGATCATCCCTACTCGAAGTGCGTCTTTTTCTGCCTTGTCCTGCTCTTCTCACATAAGTACCGGTCTCCCTGAACCGTTGGATACTGCGAAGGGTCGTTGAAACTGGTCGACGAAGATCTCTGGATATCACTCTGTAGGTTTGACCATTTCTTCGCATTTCGAGTGCCCTGGCAATCTCCGTTGGGGCTAAGTCAGGCATAATTCAGTCATCAACTCCAGAAAGACACGCGAGTAAAAAAAACTAACAAAAAACAGTATTTCAATGAAATTTTAAATCAAACTCAGAAGGAAGAAATACTCGAAGTTCGCTCCAGATAAGGTGTATTTGAATAAAATTAAAACAATTGCATAAAATGTGATGTCCAGTTGTTTTCTTAATTTGAAAATATTTCTTTTAAAATTAAATGACGTATAAACCAGCCAGCAACCTTATATGATACTGATATCAAACCTTTTTTTTATGTTCCGCTAAATATGCCGGCGAGTTTATTTTTAATTTGAGCTGTAAGCTTGTGTTACCTACCTAGTACTTAATTCTTTATATTCTGTGCTAGTAGCCTTTGCTGATAACTTGAAGTCAGTGTCATATTTGTATTCATAGGTTTGTGGACCACGACTTTTGTTCGTTCAATACGTGACACGCTAAAGCCGCGCATAGACTGGCGCTGCGGCTTGCAACGTGTTTGGCCGTTCAGTTTCATGCATTTCGTGTCATTGCAGTGCCACGCTGAGTGTGGTTCAGGTTTAAAAAATACCGATGCATTCGCGGTCCGTTCCCGTTTATTTCCGAGTAAGTACTTATTAGTTATTCGATAAACATGTCAGTGCAATAGGTCTAGTTACCTTTAGCACTCACATCAGTCAACATGTAGTGTAAAAACCTATGTCGCGCCTATGTATGCGCGTGCATTTAGTCTAGTTACCTATGAACATATCACAACACCGTCGAGTTGTTTCGCATACTTGCATAGACTGATCTCACTTAAAGCTTTTAAGTAAGTTTATACAACAGCGTAATAATTAAATTGATGCCATACCAAGAGTTTGGTTGAAACAGTTCTAAGGTAAAGAAACAGAATCGGTTCTAAGTTTCTAACTTCTAATGACGAAATGTGCGTCTTCTTTATGATTAAAGATATGCATAACTAAGATAATATATTTTTTTGGCTTGGATTATCTTTGACCGAGCGAAGCGAAGTCTACTTGAGTGAATTTGCACTTATCCGCCCGTCCGTCTGTCAGAGCCTTATAACTTCTGAATTACTGAACGTAATTACTTCAAATTTAAATTCTTATATTATGTAAACCGATGGCCTCCAGCCGAATATGGCTTAAAAAGTTATAAAAATAAAAATCTCTCATAGAAGCGAATGCGAAGTAAAATATTTTTACAGCGTTACATAGGGTTGCAGTATATCATTTGAAAGATAATTAGGAATAGAGTCTTTAATTTTTTCTCCTAAAATTGACGAAATGGGGGGCTTTCAAAGTGGAAATTTTCTAACGTCCAAAGTTGACCTCAGAACTCTCAATTTTCTGAAAGGCTGAGCCTGAAACTTGCATCAATTATTTGAATTATATCCTGTACTTGAACAACAAATACTAAAATTAGATAAATATTATAAGGAAACGAAATTATTTAATTTTTAATGAGCTTCAGTGTTTTTAACAGAACTTTACAATGATGTCAATAGATGGCGCTCTGTAAAAGTTTATTCGTTTCTCCAATAACTCAGGTCAGGTAGCTCTTTTGCGTCTAATCTTAAAAGTTAACTACTACAATATACTGTTAAAACTATGTTATGAATACCGCGAGGTCTCAGTCCGGGGCGAACCACTAGTGTTGGTTATAGTTTAAGGCCTAATTTCCTAATGTCATTTGATTGACTGATATCAGATCGTAATGCTGTTTGTGACCAACATCAGAGTAGGATGCCAGAACTCATTAGACAGATTAAACCGAGGTTAAGACTTGCAAGTATATAATAAACCTATATTCAGTATCTCTTAATAACTGCAGTAGGAAGGAAAATACAGAACTTAAATTACTTAATGATAATACTTAATAAGTGTTTTGTTCAAACCACAATTGATTATTATAATTTATAGCTCGTTAATTATTATAAGTTATATACAACCTAACAAACCAAAGTGGAATTAAAAGTTCGTAGTAATTAAGGAGTTACTTGTAGGCACTTCACATTTTCCGTTTCGAATGCAGCACGAAAAGAATTGGGGTAAAGCCAATGTTGTCTCTACGTCATAATACAATTTACTTCATAATAGATACCAACTCTAAAAACACCAGTAACTTTAAAGGTCATTGCAGCAAATCTATTGGCAACTGATTGCTCTTCTCATTCCTAGTTCTCGAGGCACTGGGGCCATAATACCATCGCATAGAGCATTACATAATCAATATTACTCAAAATGACACTCTGATGTCACGTATCTTGACTTCCCTAAAATAAGGATTATAATTCTAATACACTAAAATCAAAAATAATGAAACAATGGCTTTAAGCGTTGGCAGTATGGCCCCTGATGTCACACAAAATGACCTTTATCTACTCCCATGCTATAAATCCTCTATAACAGGTTCTGAAACAGTTAGCTTATTGCCAACATTAAAACACCCAATGTCCTAATAACCATAACATCATCCAAACGGGTGATGTAATGTTGTACTGAATTTCATAACAACACTCTTTTGTTTTTTTTTCGATCCCCTCTGCGCAAAGGGTTTACTCAACAGACAGCCACATCTGCTCGATGCGTGGTATCTGTATGAATTACAAAAAAAAAACATATAAACGAATTTCAAAAAAAGAACAATGTCATACACGCGCGTTTCACTACCAGAACGCCGCGCGCTGTAAAAAAAAAGGTTATTAGAATTTTCCCCGCCATTTTTCTTCGTTTTATTTATTGTTTCGTTAACAAAAAAATGAGCGATTCAAGTTTTTAGCAGTTTGGGTAAAACAATTGCTAACTATTTACAACTTCCTAATCCTGAGTTGTATGTATACAGGACATTGCTTTCGCATAACATCTGCCACAATATTTGTAGATGCCGGAGGAGACATAACAAGTTTAAAACGGCACGGCGGATGGAAGTCTACATCTGTTTCAGAGGGCTATATTAATGACTCTAAACCAAAAAATCCACGTGTCGAATGTAATTTCGAATTCCATAGAAAATTAAAATAGTGAAGTGGTAAATATAAATATTCCGCCGAGTACATCGAGATCAGGACGTTCCAACATTAAAGAACATCAAGTGAATTTTAATAATTGCACTATACAAAATGTTAATTACTACTACAATAAATAATTCTTTCATTAATACTTAGTTTCTTTGTATATACTCAGTAATGGATGATATTAGGTTACTAGGACTGGATGTTTTAATGTTAGCAGTAAGCTAACTATTTCAGAATCTGTTATTAGAGGATTCATAGCATGGGAGTAGATAAAGTCTTGTATGCAACTGTTGATAATTAGGTATTAAAACACTCATATGATACTATTATCACACTCCGCTTCGCGTCGTGTGATAAACCCACATTCGTGTTTTAATACCCCTTATTACACAACTGTTGCATAAATAACTATAACTCAATACTTTGATTTCTTAAAATCTCGGCCATTGTGAGTATCGCAATCACATTGCTCTATGGTATTACTGCGATAGCTAAACAGTGAGAGTGTGAGATATGAAAGATAACGAATGGAATAATGACATACGTCACAACTATATCTGTCCAACTTTGTTAAAATTATTGAAACCACTGTCTACTTTTTGCCGATGGGTTTAATTTTTTTACCTATTTTACCGAAAAAAATCTTTTGCAAGTCATAGTAGAAAGGGATTGCAACAAAAATAAAAGAGGTAAAATATCTTAAGTAAGCATATCTAGTACCGCTTACTGCGAAATCGTTATTACGTACGTTCCATTACGTTTCAAGTAAAACTAATAGACGTGGGCGCTTATTTAACAGCCTAAATGTAGAGATTTGCAATCTGATCTTTTAAGTTTTTAACACATTTGCTGGAACGTGTTACCAATATATGAGCTTGCATTCAATCAAATGATAAAGTTGACATTTTTATTGGTTCCATTTGTTGCTGGTATAAGAAAGGCCTTCGGTATCTATTCAGCTTATTAGCGTGTGTTCTTGTCACTTGTGCGCCAATAACGATATTTAAACTTATTTACTCCGCCAACCAATACATAAAGTTTCTTGTAAGTACTTGCGTAACGTGTATCGATTGTACGCTGAATTATGGTATTTAAAATGTAATGTATACCTAAAACAATTAATTACTTCCTTACCTACCTTATGTTGTTGTTAGTACTACGGTTGGTCTTTTATTTCTCATTCTTAGATGGATTCTAAACATAAAATAACAAAATAACATTTTTTTAAGCAAAGCTAGGGATAAAAATTAAAATATACCTAATGTAATGTACTAAAAATTTTCAAACTTTTATGAACAGGTCAATTGAAGACATAATTGTCTCAAGATTGAAAATGACCTCGGTAGACATGTGTGAAACAATATTAATGTTATGCCTAGTTTCTGGATCACCAATCACCATTCGCGACTATATTATAGCACTTGTTCAATTACAATTAGTTACTGATCATTATGATCATCATCATCAGTCATTGTGCATCCACTGTTGGACATAGTAGTAGACCTCTTTTAAGTAGCGCCAACGTGCAGTAGTTACTGATATTATGCCTGAAAATAGTTTTTAGCGAGTAAGCTCATCAAATATCGAGGATAGACGTTAGCAAGCTTCAAGAACAGTGACATGGGTACCAACCATGCGCAGTACGCTATACACTAACAAGTAAAAATGATGATGAATGTACTTAGTCCAATTTGAATAAGGTTGACAAACAGCAGTTCGCTCAAAACTAATATCCAGACTAAACAGTGTAAAAAGCATCAATAACCAGTGCATTTACTTCTCTCGAACTTAGAAAATTGTCGAGAAAAGGGTTAGCTGCACGATAGATATAAATAAGTCATTATGTAACTTGGGAGACAAAATTCCGGTAGAATAACGGCCTGGTTACGTCCACGATTCATGGTATGAGTCAACACTCTGCTCACTTGCAATGTTCTCGATATTGACCGTGATTGATAAAATCATTGCCATGGAACATGTTTAGATTACTGAAGCAGGATATGTTTAAAGTAATAATACACTTGAAACAATACACGGCAATCTGATGTTAAGATTTTCTTCGCCCACAGAATATAATATGTACATAGTATTTATAATAATAGTTTTTTCGAGTGGACGTGAAAATTTCGGTAAAAGCGGGTAAAAATTCATCAAGAAATTTAATTATATTAATAAGTAGTACTTTAGTTACTAGAACTAGGCTATAAGAGTATACAGTACAGAAACAACAGGAAAGAAGATAGTTACCTACATCATGTTCTCGCTTTTGTTATTTCAAATCAACTTAATATTTAAAACACATTTCTGATGAAATCAAGACATCTCAAGAAAATATCATTGATTTGAGAAATATTGGTAACCCTATGCATATAATTCTATATTTACGAAGTATTTAAGAAACAAAAAACACCATAAACTTAAACAAGAAAGCCCGTTGTTACGTTTCGCGGATCTGTTTAAATTTGAAACCGATGAAATCTTTATACAATCTTAAGATTTGTTTTACACCCAGGCACGACTGACCTATAAAATACAAAGGCACTGGTTGACTCAGAAATAATGCCACATGGACAAACGTTGAATAAAAAATCCATACTAATATTATGAAAGCGAAAGTGTCGGCTATGATTTTACAGCCATTCTTTTCAACGCATTTTGATATATCGCTGCGATATATATCGCTTATGCGATATTATTGCATAAGGAAGAACGTAGACATTTTATCCCGGAAAATTAAGAAGATCCCGCTCGAATAAAGAAACAATCCACGCGGACTGATTCGCGGGCATCGTTTAGTGTATTGAATAACATTTTATGTCGCTAATCATGTTATATTACACGCGACTAGTTGATTCCCGATACTTGGCTCATAATATAACATAAGGTTTCATTTCATAATTGGTTTGAACAAAGATTTCATAAGAAGTAAATTCTATTCGACAGGGATTAAATAATTTCAATTTTGCCTGAACATACGTTTCCGTTTATAAAAGTAAAACCACAAGAGCATATTTTAGACGGGTTATCAGTAAATGAATAAGTTGTTACAAAATATGATGACCAAAACCAGCTTCCCATACAAGAAACTGAGTCGAATGGCTATACCCAAATCAATCACAATGATTTAAAATTTAAATGTATATTCATAAGGATTTCGTGGCAATTTGCAGCTCTAGGTATAATTTTCTGGTTATGTCTGTAGCAGAAATTAGCGTAACAAAAATAAATATTTAAAATAATTGAAGGCAGTAAAATCCATTACTTTTGTTATGTTATTGAGGGGAGGTATTGTGAGGTTGTGAGGTTGTATAATGACCGTACAAAGTGATTAGCAATGCGAGGCAGTTAGAAATAATTATCACTTCAGTCCAGCGTCAATTATCGATGGTGGTACGAGTATGTATTACCAACTATTACTCCATAAGAGGAAATGGCAGTGCTTCTCTAATAAACGTGTTTGTGATGGAACTCAATGCAAATTACTTCTCTTAGTAGGTACCTACCAATTGGAAGGAAATGGAGACATAACTAATAACTTTGTTGGACATACATTATTATAACAGAAAACAATACAGAGACAGTATAAAAACTATACAAAAGGATGCAAAGGCATTCAAGGCCTTTCAAACTCTTATGAAATATTTGCTTGTAACGTCATCAAAATTCAGTGCAATTTTTACTTTAATCGATTGTTTAAAATAGTTATCAAGTCTAAAAGTAACAGGGGACGTGGATAATACGTCTTTTGGGAGGTCCTCTTTTAAAATATCACCAGAAAATATTATAATTTTGGCATAGGCAACATCCCTATTATATAAATTTGTATTTACTTAGTAGATTAGTAAGCAATTGATAGTGACACCATGATAAAACAGTATAAAAGGGAAGTGTATGTGAAGAGTAAAAGGAAAGCTAAGAAAGCTGTTGCTATTGCTAGGGGAAATACCTAAGATAAGTTGTATGAGTCCCTGGAAGGCCCCCAAGGTCAAAAAGATTTGTACCGGCTTGTGGTATAATGTTAGAAACCTCTTTCAAAAAGGAAGAGGTTATCGATTCATCCATTAATGCGTATGTATTTTATCTTTTTAGTTGTCACACTTTTTAATTAAATGAAGTCTAGGTATTTTCTCAGAAGCAGGATATTAACTTGGCAAAGGCTCGGAATATACTTTTTGTAGTGCTATTGATTAATGAGTTGCCCTCTCCAGTTTCCACGCCCCGCAACTTTAGAGAGCCTTTCAAAAATGAGCTTTCGATTTAGTTTTTCTGTGATGTCCGCCGGAAAAAAAGTTCTGGTTTTGGTTCAGAGAAGTTGTGTTACTAATGCCCGATTTCACCAACAAAGCCTTCGAAAACACATTATTCATACAGGTAACCGTTGCAGATAACAGTGTTCACAAACAATGTGGCACAATCTCCAAACTAAAAAGACAGCTCTAAATCCAGTGCTGCCCCTTTTCGCACGGGGTATTTCGAAAGGGATAGCAATATAAACAGAGCTGTCATTTTAGTTTAGTCTAGAGATGGTGTTACACAGAATTGGCCTCATCAATTGTCACCTAATGGGCTGTTGCCTAAAATTTTGGCATTGATGGTGAAAACATAATGGACATAATTCTACTAAAGCAGACAGTTCCTTAAGAGTAGTTAGAAGGTTGAGTTGCATATTCAACCATGAGATAGTGATGTTTCTTTATCACTATATATTATAAAACAAAGTGTCCCTGCCGCGTCTGTCTGTCTGAACGTGATAAACTCTAAAACTTCCGAACCGATTTTGATACGGTTTTCACCAATGGAGGAAGTAATTCAAGAGGAAGGCATATTCATCATACGAGTTCTCGCAAAATTAAAGTAAGTATCGCGTGCGGCGTGACCAAATAAATGCTACCCGTGCGAATCCGGGGCGGGTCGCTAGTTTTATATATTCTGCTCTTTTCAGCACGCAACGGCACCCTTTCTGGTAAAGTTATCAATGGGCATTGGTCCCTAATCATGGGGTGACTCATCTGTTGGTAAAGCATCAGTAACATTAGCTAGGTGTGGCCTATTTGCGATGACATATTGCAGAACAAGCCATCATACCGTACAGTTGATTAAGCAAACTCGTTAGGTCGTTAAGCCTTGGAAAGTCATCATGTCGCATCACTTTCGGAAGTGACTACGTGCAGTTAGGTAGTAAAAAGTTATCTCATAACAATCATTAACTAAACTCGCCGGCATATTTAGCGGAACATAAAAAAAAGGTTTGATATCAGTATCATATAAGGTTGCTGGCTGGTTTATACGTCATTTAATTTAAAAAGAAATATTTTCAAATTAAGAAAACAACTGAACATCACATTTTATGCAATTGTTTTAATTTTATTCAAATACACCTTATCTGGAGCGAACTTCGAGTATTTCTTCCTTCTGAGTTTGATTTAAAATTTCATTGAAATACTGTTTTTTGTTAGTTTTTTTTACTCGCGTGTCTTTCTGGAGTTGATGACTGAATTATGCCTGACTTAGCCCCAACGGAGATTGCCAGGGCACTCGAAATGCGAAGAAATGGTCAAACCTACAGAGTGATATCCAGAGATCTTCGTCGACCAGTTTCAACGACCCTTCGCAGTATCCAACGGTTCAGGGAGACCGGTACTTATGTGAGAAGAGCAGGACAAGGCAGAAAAAGACGCACTTCGAGTAGGGATGATCGTTTCATTCGGCTTCGTGTACGTAGGAACCCCCGTTTGACGGCCGTCCAAGCCCGACATGAGTTAGAAGCAGTGCGGGGTGTAACCGTAAGTGAGCGTACGGTACGAAGAAGGCTCGAAGAAGCTGGTTTGGGTTCATTTGTGCCCGCCAAGGCTCCAAGGCTCGAGGTAAATCACCATAGAAACAGGTTAACTTTTGCTCAGGAACATCGACTTTGGAACGCGGACCAATGGAGTAAGGTATTGTTTAGTGATGAGTGCAGAATTCTCTTAAATCAAATTGACGGCAGGCAAAGAATATACAGACGCAAAGGAGAACGATACATTCAGACAAATTTTGAAACTACAGTTGCATACGGTGGTGGATCAATAATGGTTTGGGCGGGCATTTGTTTGGGAGTTCGCACAGACTTCGTAGTGATTGACAGAGGGAGTCTGACTGCAGACCGCTATATCAGAGAAGTTTTAGAAGAAAATGTCGTACCGTTTGCCCCATATATCGGTGAAGATTTTGTTTTTATGCAGGATAATGCTCGGCCGCATACCGTTCGGGTAACTCAAGCTTATCTTAATGATATGAATATCACTGTTATGGAGTGGCCGGCGAGATCACCGGATATGAACCCAATAGAGCACGTTTGGGACTTGCTGAAAAAAAAAGTTAAGTCCAGAATTCCAGCTCCTGCCAACGTGGGAGAACTGCGAATCGCCGTAGTTGAGGAATGACGGAGACTATCCCAGGAGACCATCGATAACATCATTCTCAGTATGCCTAGACGGGTAGAAACTTTAATAAGAGCACGTGGAGGAAATACGCGATATTAATCACCATTTTTCTAATTTAATTAATTGTTATTTTAATATTAAATTCCATTTTTCCCGGTTACATGAAAAGTTCAAAAATGTACCATTTTTCACAAATAGCCTTTACTCGCAAAATCTGTTCTTAATGTGATCTCATTTTAAGTAAAACAAATGAAACTTTAAATAACAAAAGAAGTGTAGTAAGTACATTTTAAAATAAAACCATATTTTTTTAATTATGGACCTTTTTTTATGTTCCGCTAAATATGCCGGCGAGTTTATTAAGTACAAAAAAAAACTAAGCCTCAATTTCTAAAGGTTTTAAACGTTTTTTTAATCCACTACAAGTTAGCCTCCCATTTCGTAAATTTTAGGGGAAAAATTAAAGACTATTCCTATAATTATCTTTAAAATGATATACCGCATCCCTATGTAACGCTATAAAAAATATTTTACTTCGCATTCGCTTCAATGAGAGCCCCCTGAAATAAAGATTTTTATAACTTTTTAAGCCATATATCGGCTGGAGGCCATCGGTTTGCATATTATATTAAAACTTGAAGTAATTACGTTCAGCGATTCAGAAGTTATAAGGCTCTGACAGACGGACGGACGGACGGACAAGTGCGATTCACTCAACTAGATTCAGAGACCTTCGCTTCGCTCGGTCAATAAGAGAGATGTTAGTTTATTATAAAACAAGACGAGAGATTAAAACAGGAATAAATGAAGTCCATTACGTTCCTACTTGCTATTTATACAAAGAATGCTATCAAGGCCATTGTGAAGAAAGATTTTTAATTAGTTTTTACATCCATTTATCAACCTAAGGTTTTGGCAAGTCAATGGTTTGTAAAAATAGCGATGTAATCTTAATGTATGATAGAAGTATGAAAACAGACGAAAATTTGATTCATTCCTAAATCTTATATTGTTTCTTTAAAATGTCATTTTGAGAATTTTTCAACTATTTATCACTCTTTTAGGAAACTATCTTTTAAGTACTTAACACTGTCCTAAAAAAACATCTGAACGTCTTTGTGTTTGAGTCCCAGCTCTCCCATTTCGATAATAGATTTTAAAAATGAAATGAAAAGATCGTTTGAACAATTCAAGGGGAGGCCTCTGTCGCCATACACGAATACAAAATCAAAATTTAAAAAAAAAACAATCACGAGACTCTCGTAGGGTTGAAAAAAATATAGACTGAAAATTACAGACACGCAACATAAGTATTAAGAAAATAAACAAAAATGGAATTTAGATTTTCTGGGTATTAAGTAAAAACTTTTTCTTATAAAACTACAGGTTGTTTCTTATTTCTAATAAGGTCACTGAAACAGTGACCTTATTAGAAATAAGTATTAGAAATACGGAACACTCAACACTCTTCCTAAATAGGTATAGCACGTAACAATTTATTCCATTACCATTTCGAATATAATTTCTTATCTTATCATAAATCATTCAAATAAGCGTCATGCGTATGTATTTGTTTTAACATTATAGTCCATCGCCACCATACTTAGTTCTCACTCCGCTCTCCTTAAAAATGGTAAGTAATTATTTTTCCCACATACTGTATGCCAAATCACATAATGTTGGCTTCACAAGCGGAAAAGATTAGAAGTGAAGCCTTATGGGTGTTTGTCTAAAATTACCCCTAGCTAAAAGGGTGGACTAGTGGCTAGTGATTTTCCCTTATTACCTTCTTAAAACTAGCTGATGCCCGCGACTCCGTCCGCGTGGATTGAGGTGTTTTAGGGGTATGAAAAATAGATAGTAGCCGATTCTCAGACCTATGCATATAAAATTTCATAAAAATCGGTCAAGCCGTTTCGGAGGAGTATGGTAACTAACATTGTGAAACGAGAATTTTATATATAAGAAGATGTCTTGTATTTTGTATGCGCGTGTCTGGCCCGGCACAAGAAAAAGTATCTTTTAATAGGTACAACAACCATTGCGTCTGAATTTATTATAAGACATTACTCATAAGACACAAGAAATTTTCTTATAATGCGCTAAAAGTTCTAAGGTCTGCAAACCAAAAATAATAAATGATAATATACCAACTAAAAACTGAAATGATTTTTTTGGAAGTTAGCAGAGAGCCAAGCGATAGACTTTAAGCTCTTCATTTATACTGATAGTAATTTAGGTGAATAGGATTTATGTAACAAATAGTCAATGTTTTTTTTGTACTACTGATTAATTTGATGTAAACTGTTGGTCAATAAAAAAATCATTTATTTATTTATGTTTTTGAACGACTTGCTCCACCGACAAACGCTAAATTCGTTCCGATAAATCAACCGTGAACTAACTAAATAAACGAAAATAACAAATAACTAGAACGCCTCAACAAGGTTCGAAATAGCAAACGGATGTTGTACTTTTCGGATCGAATGCAACTATTAAAAATCCCAGATCAAAATATTCTACCAAGATTGTTTGGAGTTTAACATTGGCGAGGTGCCATTTACAAGGTTCATGCATTCACAATAAATGTTAATCATGGTGATCAATGTTGATCGCACATGTATAACACTGCACCGTACAATATGACGAACTTAGGTAAATCGCAATAGGTACATTTTTGGTACATAGGAAAGTAATAGCACATTTATAGGCATAGGTACTCGAAATTTTAACTGCCATGCCAGCGTCATCAGTATTATTAAAAAGTTACCGTGTGAAGATCATAATCAAATGTAACTTATCACCACAAAGACAATAATTAATGCAATATAAGTAAAGGTAACTTTAGTGCTAAAGGGGTAGTTATTTTGGCTAAAATGAACAGTTGTGATAATCACTATTCCTGATCTACTTCTAGCCCCCGTGACCATCTTAGCGTCTACGCATCAACCGCGGTTAAAGCGAATGTGGCGCGTCGTTAGTTACGGAGGAGGTCATTTGAATTTCTTCCTGACCGCCTAGCTGATGTCCTCATGTAATCAATGTAGCTGCGTACGGCGCGTGTTCTTAGATGTGTGGTCAGCATTGGTTATTTAAAGCATGCCATTTATGTAGTTGTTACAAAAACGGCTTCCATAAGCAGGCTACCGCTATTTTAATCCACACTCAGTCTAGTGACCTATTTCGCCCATTGATTCGAGTATTTATGTCAAAAGTAGAAGAAATTCCGTGACTGCGTTAACTGTAATTGGCCAATTACTCTGCTTTGTTCAGTTCATTGCGTATCTGCTCCTTTTAGTGTGTGTGAAGGATATAAAAGCAATAAAGGCAAAGCACTATCTACTTACCTTTTAATGTTCGATGTTATATTTTCCTAGAAGTAGACTTACTTCATAGTATTTAATTATTAATAGTGAATACTTTTTAATTGCGTCCTTGTAGCTTTAAAAAAATAACTTATAATAGGTAGTTGTTGATTTTACAACAGTTCACTAACCTTGACAAAACTCCATGCAAGCTGAAATTGTGTCATAGTGAAGTACCTATGGTAATTAATGGTAACAGATTTTTAAATCATTACTTAGGTACTATTTAATAACTTTATTACAGAGTTACTTTACTAGAAATATCGCAAAACTAGAATTTAGATTTACTTACTATAAATAATGCGCATTTTAATATTACACGGTTAGTTATATGAACTTTTGAAAATAAAACTTACACTAACATACTTAGAAATTACTACAGCATTTATGGAGGGTAGAGATAAGGAGTAACATCTCTAATGGGAGAAAAGTTGAAAAAGTGTCCAGTGGTTGCTATAAATAACAATTCAAAAACCTACAATGGCGCTGGTGTAGCAAAGGGTGTGGTATGAATGTAGCAATTGTAGATTGAAGTGAAGTAGGTATGCAGAGTTAAAAAAATAATATAATAGTCGACTAAACTAGTTATTTATCAAAAATTTCAACAACTTACGTTGTACAAAATAATGATGAATCCTTTTAAATTTACCATGATGCTTATGTGGCGCCCCCAATTTAATGCATTTCGACGGACACTTTTTATATACAGAGATGTTACTCCTTATCTTCTACCCTTCATATACAGCATTACATATTATGATGTCAAAACTTAGTACAACCACAAATATAATAGAAGCTTTATTCTATTCCTTTACGCTAAGAACATACCTATCTAGTTTAAGTTTTACACCAGTCGGAACTAGGAGATTTGGAAAATTCATGGAACGGACGTTCACGCTTTTTTTAATACACGCGAAAATGTATGTATTGTCTGTATGCTTACTCTGAGTTTGATCGAATTTGAAATACGTCTCACTAAAGTGAGGTGAGAGTGAGCTCCTCCATACATCTACAGCCAGCGCTCCAAGCGGCAACATGGTGAACACCGTCACAAGTCACCGAGTCATTCCCACTCCAAGTGAAATTCGATGAGAAAGATCGAGTCTTTCCCTCACCAAACGTACAAAAAATACGTTATGAGTAATGTCATTGCTATTTTGGCACTCCGAGTGTTACTTTTTACACAGATTGACATCTCAAAATGCGAGAATGACGTCATTTTCACATTCGATGGCGGATTCATATCTCACCGAAAATATTCCAGTGATAAACGGTTAAATTGAGACTCGATTATGACTGCAAGGCTTTGTATGGAAATATTCGCTTACACTTGGCGAGGTGAGCTCTCACGTCGATCAATCGAATTTGCAATGTAAAAACTCGGAGTAACGCTACTGATTATTTCCTTTTATGGGGCGTTCCATGTTTTGCACCTGTACCCTTCAATTTTGAAACTTCTCGTGATAAATATGACGTAGCACAAGGCCGGCCCTAACTTAGTAAAAGGTTAAAAACAAAGTTAATTAACAAATCAAACACTTTTAATTAACTCAGATTTAAAATGCTAGCTAATCCGTAAATCCATACAAGGTCAGATAGCCTTACTCACATGGTAACGTAACACGTAAACTTGAAACTATTAAAAGATGTCATGTCAAGTTATTTTATTGCCAATAAAAATTAATCATACTAATAAAATATTATAAATGCGAAAGTGTGTAAATAATGCGAAAGTGTATAAATGTTTGTTGGTTTGTCCTTCAATCACGCCGCAACGGATCGACGTGATTTTTAGCATGGGTATAGTTGAGAAACTGGAGAGTGACGTAGGCTACTTTTTATCGCGGAAAATTAAGGAGTACCTGCGGGAATTAAAAAACTCAAACCGCGCGGACGAAGTCGCGGGCATCAGCTAGTTGATTAATAAAACTATATTAATTATTAACTAATCCTTTCCTTACAAATATTATAAACGCGAAAGTTTGTGAGTATTGATGTATGGATGTTTGTTACTCTTTCACACCAGAACGGCAGAATGGATCTGGATGAAATTTAGCACAGAGATAGATTATAGTGTGGAATAACATAATATAGGCTAGTTCTTATCCAGGAAAATTAAGAGTTTCCGCGGGAACCAAAACCCTCAAATGGATGTTTGTGTGTGTTCCACAATCACACCAAAACGGCTGAACGGATCTGGGTGAAATTTGGCACAGCAATAGATTATATAGTCTGGAATAACACATGTTACTTTTTATCCCGGAAAATTAAAGAGTTCCCGCGGGAACCAAAAAAGCTCAATCCACGCGGACGAAGTCACGGGCATCAGCTAGTGTTATAATATTTACGTCACGATTGCTAATACGAATAAATGTTATTATGTTAAACTTGTTTTCTAAGAAAAGTTATTAAAGCTGCAATTTTATCGATATTATAAAACGAGGTTTTTCTATAAAGTAAACAAATAATTACCTATTCTGTGTTGGAACTGCAGTTGCTTATGGATAACTTTTATATTAATTAATTGTATAAGAGAGATGGTATTTCCCATTAATTGTACTATGCATGGCTTCCTAGAACTTTCATTTGTGCAGGTTCTTGAATTAATTAATTTTACTTCTTACCAGCCATGAATTAAATAAGTTGACACGCCAAATAATAATTTAGCTCAACAGCATTAAGAACATTTTAGTCCAGCTATCGAGTTCACCACTGGCTGAGCACTACAATGTTGCTCACTCGACGAATAGGAACAGCGATTTAACTCCACAGATGAAATACGAGTTACTTCGGTAGTACCTACTGAATCCTATATACGGGCCAGAAATGGTCTGTAAATTACTGGTAATAGGCCTAATGTTAGTCAGACCAGCGCTGGTACGGATTGGTATAATGTGGACCGTGAACCTAAAATTCACTTACATCAATATCTAAAATACCTTTTTTCCTGAAAAAGGGTTCTGGGGATTGGGGATGAAAGTTTTTAAAGATTTTACATACATGTAGGATTTGTATCGCTCCGCTACAATCCGTTACGAGACCAATCCTACATCTATGAGATGTAATAATTGACCGAGCGAAGTGAAGGTCTCCGAGTCTACTTGAGTGAATTTGCATTTGGCCGTCCGTCCGTTCATCTGTAAGAGACTTATAACTTCTGAATTACTGAACGTTATTACTTCAAATATAAATATAATATGTAAACCGATGGCCTACAGCCGAATATGGCTTTAAAAGTTATAAAAATCTTTATTTCAGGGGGGCTCTCATAGAAGCTAATGTGAAGTAAATTTTTTTTTATAGCGTCACATAGGGTTGCGGTATATCATTTTAAAGATAATTACGAATAAAGTCCAAAAATATATTTTTTTAAATTTTTCCTCTAACTTGATCAATTATTTGAATTATATCCTGTACTTGAACAACAAATACTAAAATTAGATATATATTATAAGGAAACGAAATTATTTAATTTTTAATGAGCTTCAGTATTTTTAACAGAACTTCACAATGATGTCAATAGATGGCCCTCTGTAAAAGTTTATTCATTTCTCCAATAACTCTTTAGCTCTTTTGCGTTTAATGTTAAAAGTTGACTATTACAATATATAGTTAATACTATCTTATGGATACCGCGAGGTCTCAGTTCAGGGCGAACCACTAGTTATACTAGTGAAATGAACGGTCAATTGCTTAACTTTATCTGTCATATTATCAAGACACGCGGAAGCGTGTCCAGCCAAAGTTCAAAAAAACTGGCGAGCAGCACCGTGTGTAATATTACACGAACCATTTGGAGCCACTTTTGACCCCCTCAACTCAAAAACTATTTCACATAAACATGTCAAATTTGGCGCATATATTGAGACCCGTGAGATACATATGTGCTCCAAATTTCATAAGCACACCTCAAATGGTTATTTAGATATAAACGTACAAAAATCGTCATTTTTATGATCTACCTAGGTATAGATCAAAACTCTGACACGGGGCATACTACCATTGCTTAAAGCCGTATTATTTTAATACTGTTGACGTTTATGTTGTAGTGTTATAATCATTATTTTAAGGACGTCACAGTACGTGACATTCAACCGTTATTTTGAAATAATACTGCTTTAAGCGGTGGTAGTAACTCCTTAACTATTGAAAATGACACATAATTATTATTTTAATGTAAATAATAATGAATAATAATACAGTTGCATTAAAACCTTACCTTCGTATTCATGCATTTTGTGCAACGAAACGTCATTGACAGAAAAGAAGAAACGTATTTGAAGTCATCAGTTCAAGCTGTCAGTCATTGTGATTTGTATTCATTGTTTATAGTGGTTTTAGTGATATCGACTGTTTACCGTGCTTGTTTTCAATGTTTCACTAAAAACTTTTGATTTTGAACTTTTGCAATCATAATTGATGAGATGTAGAAATGTGCTGTACAGGTAGTCTGACCATAGATGTAATCTGTCAATGTCAGTGTAACTCTAGGTACACTATCGGCCGGTTTCTGAATGCCTAAGCATTCAAGCAAAAATCAGCTAAGCTTTGCTCTAGACTTAAGTTAAGACTTAAGTTTTTTATGTTTCACAAGATAAAATTGGGATTTCCCAAATTGTAATTAGCTAAGTATTTCTTCAATGGTCCCTGAGTATTCTCCAACATTACGTATGCGTTTCGTTACACGTACGAAAACCGGTATTAACCAAAAATAAAATTATTTTCTAATTTTGTTAAATTTTATTATTAAATATAACTCAAAAAAATAGATTTTGTTCAATTTTATTTAAAGAATAATCCATTTCAAATTGCTCAAGCTTTTATATCATAAAAATCGTTGTTTTTGTCGTCGATTTTAAATCATCGCTTTATAGAATGAAGCGTATCAAATTATGCCAGTTTGACAAACGTCGGTTTTGTTTATTATGTCGAAATCTTTTCTTTTGGCTAATATTCTCGTTAAAATGTATAAAATGGAAAGAAACGAGAAAAAAAGATCTCCCTATTTCAGTTACGAGGAGAAAGCAAATCTCGCATTCGTATAAAAGTAAGTAGTACCTAATATTTTTTAATATATCAACTAGCTTATGCCCGTGACTTTGTCTGCGTGGATTAAGGTTTTCTGGTATAAAGTAACCTAGATGTGATATTCCAGACCATCTATCCCTGTGCCAAATTTCATCCAGATCCGTTTAGCCGTTCTGGCGTGAAAGAATAACAAACGTCCATACATCCATACATACAAACTTCCCCGTTTATAATATTAGTAAGGATTCCCTTGTATTGCTCGTAGGCCAGCTTTACTCCGTTTTGGTTCAGTATAATATCTTGTGGATTTCTTTGGCCATAATTCGTAGTTAGTAGGTAGTAGTACTCGTACATGTAACTCTAAAAATAGAGAGTGCATAAAAATTCGTCGAGTATTCTATTCATCTAGTCACAAGACAAACTTAAGTACCTGACTACTTACAAATTCCATAAAATCCAACCATCAAACTTAGAATAATGTCAATGTTTTCTTTGAATAACAGGCATATTTATGTGTTTTATATTATACTAGCTGATGCCCGCGGCTTTGTCCGCGTGGATTGAGGTATTTCGTGTCCCCGCGTGTTTTTTTAGTATTAATTAGTCATTTACATAATTTATTATTTCAGGACCAAAGCGAAGATGAGCTGATAAGTGAATCTTCACTTATCGCCACAACATCTGGTGATAATGTGATAATGTCATTTTTTTATTTCTACTTAGTAATCCATACTAGTAAAGTGTCTGTCTGTCTGTCTGCTACGCTTTCACGGCCCATTTGTTCAACCGATTTTGATAAAATTTTGTACAGGGATAGGTTATATCCCGGGGAAGGTCATAGGCTACTTTTTATCCCGGAAAATTTAAGAATTTCCGCGGGAATCAAAGAACCTTATCCACGCGGACGGAGTCGCGGGCATCATCTTGTATCTAGTATTATACTATATTATATTCTGTGTACAATAGTATTAAGAAAAAAAAATCTTTTCAGGCATTTATTTTTGATGAAAATTCGATTAAAGATTTCCTGATGAGAATCCTTTCGATGAAGCAGCTGAATAATTTAGTAAGCACTTCTTACTTGTAGGTACTGTTTAGCATATATTCTGACTTGAAAACCACCTACCTAAATTTATATTGTGTGATGAAAAATAAGCCACATTATTAGTTTTTTTAGGACTCTGTACTGTAAGGTTGCCAACAAGACCCAATTGCTCAGCCTCAGTAGTTTATCTGTCTGTCAGTTTCAATTTTCAGTGCTATATGAACTAATCTGCAAAACGTTTATGCATATAAATCTAAAATTTTGTACATACTCCATAGTATAGGATGGCACTTACTTGGAATTAGCTCTGGCCATTTAATTTACATTTAAAACCCAATTTTAAATTTGGTATTTATTGTGTAATGTAACATTTTTTTATAGAAGACATAAGAAAGAATCGTGGAAGATCCAGTGCGTTCACAAACGAATACAGTGCCAGAACCAAAAAGTTACTTTTCAAATGAGCTGCGTTCCAGACTGAAGGCAAAAAAAAAACAAAGAAGAATGAAGGCAATGTATGCATAAAAAATCTGCAGAGATGCTTAAAAAAAGAATGAAATTTTAAAATTTAGAAATGAGCAGAAAAGGCATGAAATTCAGATGCAAATATTAAAAATGCAGTTAAGAAAGGTGGAGAGAAAATTAATGTGAAGTACATTTATTTCGATATTCTAATCCTAATTTTGGATGCATTAGATACTTGAAATTTAATTTCGTGATCCTATTATTTATAAGTTTTAATGACCCTCTAAAGAAATTTTTAAATTTGTTATTTTTTTAATAAAACAACATTTCAAAAACAAAACTTTTATTTCTATTCAATATTTCTTTATTAAATTAGGCACACGTACTCATACTGTCCGAAATTTTAAGCCTATCTGTTATTATAGACAATAATCTCTTTACCAAATTTCATCCACCACTTCAGCCTATTAACGTCCCACTGCTGGGCACAGGTCTCCACTCTCATAGGAGAGAGGGAATTAGGAGCTTAGACCCACCACGCTGCTCCAATGCGGGTTGGCGGGCTTTAACGACGGTGAAACACCGCCAACTTCCAACTCCGGGCTGGCACTGAGAATTTCATAATTGAAAACCCAATACCTAACAATTTTTATGCCCGACCGGGAATCGAACCCAGGACCTCGTGATCTGCAGTTGACTACGCTAACCGCTAGACCAACGAGGCAGTTTCATCCAGAAAATTTCATCCAGATCCATTCAACTTTTTTGGCGTGATAGAGTAACAAACAAGCATCCTTCCATCCATACATCCATCTTTCGTATTTATAAACCATATTATATACAAATACTAATATCCAAACTTAATATTATAAATGCGAAAGTGTGTCTGTCTGTCCGTCTGCTATGCTTTCACGGCCCATATGTTCAACCGATTTTGATGAAATTTGGTACAGGCATAGGTAGTATCCGGGGTAAGGACATAGGTTACTTTTTATCCTGGAAAATTTAAGAGTTCCCGCGGGAATCAAGGAACTTTAATCCACGCAGACGAAGTCACGGGCATCATCAGTATTAGTATAAAATCAATCACGGTATCTTAAAACTAAAGAGGGTTCCAAACGCACCCTGATCTGAAAGAGCCCAAAACACACTCAGCCGGGTTTTTTTATTCTCACAAATAAATTACTAATTTTATTATATTTTCCACTACAAAATATAATTACCTGAAGGGTATTAACCGTATGCATTAGTAAAATAAGTTTCTACTAATGCTGATCTTACAGCTAAATTTTGTGCTTGATGAGCTTGGGACAAAGGTAGAACATCATTTTGCTCTTCAACAAGTACATCTTTACAACAAAATCATCAAGATCTGGGGCCATGTTATGTAAAACTACACATGCTACAATAACCTTGTATACCTTGCCTAATTTAAGCTGCATCCCGGAATGAAGACAGGGGAAACGCCTCTTCAGAACTCCAAAGCATCTCTCAATTGTATTTCTAGTAGTAATCTGTGCTTTGTTATATGCTTCTTGTGCTGAAGTGGTAGGATTTAAAAATGGCGTCATGATGTACCTTAGACATGGGTATCCACTGTCTCCTAAAATTAGATATGACCCAAATCTTCCATCTTCAAACTGAGCAGCAAGTGGAGAATCATTCCAAATTGTTGTATCATGGACAAAACATGGCCAACGGGTGATGATACTTCTTATTTTCAAATAAGCGTCACATATGGCTTGGACATTTATTGAAAAGTTATCTTTTCTATTTCTAAACAATTCTGCCCTGTTGCCACCAGGAGACCACCACCAATTACTCTAGGGAATCCTGCTATCGCATAAAATCCTGCAGCCACTGTTGGTCGTTCTTGAGCAGAAGGCATTTGCACGTATTGTGCCCTTAGCATCGCTATAGCACTGGATACTCTATCGGTTACCCGACACACAGTTGCTTTGCTTATGTTCGCCGTGTCTCCTACGACGGCCTGGAAACTGCCAGTTGGGTAATACCGCAATGCTATTAGAAGTTGTAACATTGGCGGAATGCAGTCGCACCTTTGGATTCTTGCGGGTAATTTGGTCTTTATTTTGCCAAAAACAAATGTTGTTAAATTGTTTGTTGTTGAAAGAAACAATGGGCGATTTCTAATAACTTGTCTCCTGTGTGGTTGTCTTTGTACAGGCAAGAATCTTCACTGGACATTGTGCAAAAAATGGATTTTTTTACAAAGGTTCAAACGAGCGTAAAGTTTAAGTAGCTGAAATCCGTCACTCATCTATCACGTTGTCAACTCTGAGAAAAGAGAGCTTTGAGCACTGTCAAATGCGCTCTGAAACGCAATTTTGCTGTTATGCAGAGATTTAAGTTTCGAAACTGTCAAATTTGAAAATTTGCAAGCTCCAATTCTCAAACCTTACGCAATATCAATTCAGAAACAATAATTTGCCTAAGTCGTTCTTAAGACACACTTAAGAAGTCTTTGAGACCGACTCAACATAAAATTCTCAATTCAGAAACCGGCTGTATATATTTTTCTTGAGAATTCTCGTCTTTAATTATCTTGTACAATGAGTCGTACAATAGAATTACTGGTGGGTGACACACTGACCTTACACCGAATAATAAGTACCTACTAATGTAAAACGTAAACTAAACTAATAGAAAAGTCCTATTACAGTGTAAAGGATTATTTGAATGATAGCAAGGCATTGGTATGAATTGTTACATATATATAATTTCAAATATTTGTGAGATGGTGATAATAAAAAAAAAGCGGAGTTTATTGCGGGCTCTTCTCAGACCAGGGCACGTTTGGAACCCTCGTAGCTTTAGTTTTAAGATACCGTAGTTAATTATCACCATCACCTCTTATGCTCTGTAAGCATGACGTTCAGAAGGTGTACTTTGTAGGTACATATTTTGAATAAATATGTTTTGAGTTTGAGATTGAGTTCAATAATTTCTGTACAAAAAGTAATGATATCCCATCAAAAACATAAATGTAAAATGAGAGCCAAGTTCAAAATTGTGATATATATGCCTTGGTTGTTGACTGCAGCGACAAAAGAAGTGAGATCTAAATGGGTGCCAAGTTCAATGGTCAGTCCTGCAATTTATTTATCCCATCAAAAACATAAATGTGAAATGAGAGCCAAATTCAAAATTGTGATATATATGCCTTGGTTGTTGACTTCAGCGACAAAAGAAGTGAGATCTAAATGGGTGCCAAGTTCAATGGTCAGTCCTGAAATTTATTTATAACAACATATAATATTTTATAACAACTTAAAATATCATTTCTTCTTATAACTTAGTATAAAATGTTGAAGACTAAGGCTTTGGCTTGGCTAGTTTCCATATACGAATTATAGCCTTCACAAGTTGTAAAGCTGTAAGTTCTTATTTTATTCTTCCGAAAATTTGGCTAGCTGGTAGAAACTGTACTTTTAGGTACCTACTTAATAATAATTCGTATATGAAAACTAGCCAATCCAAAGCCTTAGTCTTCAACATTTTATACTAAGTTATAAGAAGAAATGATATTTTAAGTTGTTATAAAATATTATATGTTGTTATAAATAAATTTCAGGACTGACCATTGAACTTGGCACCCATTTAGATCTCACTTCTTTTGTCGCTGAAGTCAACAACCAAGGCATATATATCACAATTTTGAATTTGGCTCTCATTTCACATTTATGTTTTTGATGGGATAAATAAATTGCAGGACTGACCATTGAACTTGGCACCCATTTAGATCTCACTTCTTTTGTCGCTGCAGTCAACAACCAAGGCATATATATCACAATTTTGAACTTGGCTCTCATTTTACATTTATGTTTTTGATGGGATAACTTATAGTTACTAGTTACTACTGAGGGAGTAAATTATCCTCGTATTACACATAACACAATTTCAGCGTCGCATTCGCTGAGTAATCATGACAAAGCGATATTAATGCTACATCGTAGTTCGTACAGGTACCTACGGCTATAAGTCATAAACCTTAAACTTTTATATCGGAACTGGAAGCTTGTTAATAAAGCGCTAACCTTCAGCTACATCCTGAACCGATTCCGTTGTGTCCGAATATATTCGCTTAATTACCCACTATGTAACTACACTAGACACAGATTGACTGAGCTACGTGATGAAGAGATTTTTTTAGTTTTGCATAATCAGTTATTACTAACTCTATCGCGTGCTTTAGACGATACCCACTAGTCATAGCTATATTTTCTTCTATCGAAGGTTGGCGAACAGATTGGAAACAAGAACTTTTGACACTTTTGAACTTTCAACCGATTTTGGCCAAATTTGATACAGATATATGTTGCACTGTTTCCCGGGTAAAGACATAGACTAGTACCAAATGCCAAAAAAGTTTCAGGTCATGGGCATTTCCTGTTTTTATCGCATAACAATATAACCAATGATAATAATTGATATTGAATTGCATACTTTATCAGGAAGAAGTATATATAATATATTATATACTATTAACTTATAACTTAAATTATAATATTGAATTATTTAGATAACTATTAAGATTAAGCCAAATTAACAAGTAAACAACTATTATTAGCACGCTATGATATCAAAGAGCTTATTAAGTTAAATTGTTGGCTATTACATTTTCAAACGCAAGTCCGAAACATTTTCCTCTGTAATTACTCGCTAGAATAGTAATCAATACGGCTTACTCACGGATACATATGGTAAATTCACCAGGCGCACACAACCCGGTTACTGATGCAGTCGAGGCGAGCGACATCGCACAATAATACAATGACCTCGATGTGAGACCAATGACCATCTAACTAATTTACACTTTGTTTCAATTTTCAAATCGTCTATACTAATTTTATAAATGCGAAAGTATGGATGGACGGATGGATGTTTGTTACTTAATCACGCCTGAACGGATTTGTATGAAATTTGGCATGGAGATAGATTATAGTCTGGATTAGCGCATAAGCTACTTTTTATCCCGGAAAATTAAGGAGTTCCCGTGGGATCCAAAATCCTCAATCCTTGCGGACAAAATCGCGGGCATCAGCTAGTACTTAATTTTATAAATGCGAAAGATTGTTTTCGTTTTTTCCTTCAATCACGTCGCAACAGAGCAACGGTTCGACATGATTTTTGCATGGGTATAGTTGAGGACCCGGACAGTGACATACCTAATACTTTTAAGGCCGGAAAAATAAGGAGTTCCCTTAGGAATTAAAAGACTTATTACACGAGGACGAAGTCGCGGGCATCAGCTAGTGTATCGAAATACTGTGTGTATATTTTGAAGTATTTATTTATTATTGAGTTTGTGGTTAAGGTAAACGAGCTAGAGACGTGTTCAGCGTTCACTTGCTCGATTGACAGTTTTGGTATTTAAATCAGTAGCCCAGACAAGCCAACCGTAATTCCAGTTCCGGTAAAATAGGGCTTCCGCAAAGCTGCCATCAATCACAAAACGTGAAGGAGAACCAAGGCCGACGACGAATGAATGATGTGTAACAGTGTAGGTCTAGGTCTATGGTATAGGTATCGATTTCGCGATCCACAAAACTGAAACGAATCTCAAATTGAATCAGAGACACGAATAAGACAAGAATATATTTGAATTTTAAATACAACTCGATACGACCTTTAATAATGAACAGGAAAAACTCTATGAAAAAGAAAACAATATAATATCAAGTTCCTAATGCTGAGTAAATAATACTGAGAAGTACGGCAACGCACAATAATTCAGTGACCTGAATGTGAACGTATCTTATCGCAACACATTAGACCAGGAACTGAAGGACGTACCTATAGCGTTCCGCTTTCACTGCGTTATACGGGAAATAAGAGCACGCGCTTTGTTGCTTCCAGATGTAGGTATATATAATTTGTCTCTCAATCTAACTGTAGCAAAGCATCTCAATCTAGCAAATTTAAAATAAAAAGGTTTGAAAAAATAGCAAACCTTTGTCATGCCTTTGTCTATTAAATAAATATGTGAAACGTATGAAGATTGAAGTTTTGACAAAGACAATAGACAAATTGTTTCTTTCATAACGTCAAAAAAATTAAGTTTAAGTAAGTAGGTAGATCAGAAAAGTCGAGACGTAAAATTCACGCCTAAATTTTAAATTCTAAATGTCAATACGAATTGGCCTTGTTCTATTTAATAATCTCGATTATTATTTAACTCTATCACTTATATAGATATAATATATATGTCACCGTAAGATTATAATCTAACTCGCTAAATTCTAAATTATCGAAAGATTAGAATTTAACGCATTATTTTCCGGTAGATTGTAATCTGATAGGTATTTAAACCCGATAATACCTAAGGGCACTACTTGATTATTTATGTCGAACCCTAACCTAACCTACAAGAAAGAGACAAGAAAACGTAAATACAATGAATATTTCAAAAATTGACACTCAGAACATTGAACAGTTTACAATCTTTCGACAGTTTAGAATTTCGCGAGTTAGATTATAATCTAACGGTTTTTACAATCTTACGGTGACATATATATCTCTAAAACGTAAAAATATAGGTAGTAGGTACCATATTATTATGTTGCGTGTGCTCTACATTTTCAGAATATTATCGCATTTTTGTTTTCGGAATGACTTTTAAAAAGAAATTAAAATGTTATGATGTTGTTTCCAGTAAACGTTTAATGGTAAAATGTATATGAAAATACGAAAAATTTCGTTATTCAATGTGAAATATGTTAACAAAGGGCGAATGGTTGATGGAGACATAAAAGTCTTTAGATTCGCTATCCCACGCACAATCTTTGAAACAAAAGCCCAAATTACAGTACTATAAACTGTGCCACTATCAGTCATAATATCTCAGATCACAAGAGTAGAAAACTCTCACAAGGATATACTTAATATACATATTACTTAAACTTTCAATTAGAAATTTCACTTTTTAAAGGGACACGTCACAGGCGCCTTTGTTGAATGTATCTATGTCAAGATATTGTGAAATAACTATAGTTATGATCCATAACTAACTAGTGGTTTTGTGACGTATTTATTCTAAACAACATTTTTCTTGAACTATAACTACATCATTTTGCCCGTTCTTCCTGTGCATTCCATTTTATATGCCCAAAGCGATATAAAATGAACATGACTGACGAAAGACAATATTTTTGGCTCAAAGGCTGTTTTACCAACGGAGCCTTCCCCGGCGGCTTCGCATGAAAGTCTCGCAGTTTAGTTTTGTATGTGTCACCGTAAGATTGTAAAAACCGTTAGATTATAATTAAACACGCGAAATTGTAAACTGTCGACAGATTGTGAACCGTTCAATGTTCTGAGTGTCAATTTTTGAAATATTAATTGTATTTACGTTTTCTTGTGTCTTTCTTGTAGGTTAGGTTAGGGTTCGACATATACAATCAGAGGCCCAATTTTCTAAGCCAATCGTATTCATTTGACAGTTCATAACGTATAACTCGAACTTTTTAAGGAGTACCTACATACATGCGTTTTGACGTGCAAGCATCTATGACCTCCTTAAACAGGCCGAATTATACGTTTGACAGACGATTACGAATACGATTTCCTTACATAATCGGGGGGCAGGTAGTGCCCGGCCGCAAGCCGGACACTTAGGTTCTATCGGGTTAATATACCTAACAGATTACAATCTACAAAAAAATAATGCGTTAAATTGTAATCTTTCGACAGTTTGCAATTTCGTGAGTTAGATTATAATCTAACGGTTTTTACAATCTTACGGTGACATATGCATAGTTGATATTGAGTCAGTTAAATAAGCAGCAACTAAAATGTTTATTACAGTTAGTAACTTAGGCGCAACTACAAGGCTGCGATCTTGTACTTCATTTGTGCAAATTAGTACAGGTTTAGCCGCTACAAGGGATTTCCCAGCCACATAAACAAACAACTTAATCATACCACACCTTTAGTATTGTGTGTAGCCGTATAATGATGGACCTAGAAAGCTGAAATGCAGAGGGCATTTCAGCTTTCCATGTCCAAAGGTTTGGGCTGGGTGTTTGATCAATAAGTCAGTAAGTGAGTCAGAACATTTCTTTTTACTGTCTGATAAAATCATATTATTTGGAGAAGCTATTAGCCTCGTTTTGTAAACTCTTGGATTTTATAATTAAAATTCAAGCTGCTTCTTCTTCTCCTGTTAATATTACTATTTATAGCTGGCGATCTCTGTTTGCGACGTAAAGCGAACCGAGTCGTTAAACGGGAAACTGTATCGTAAAGCTGGCGATAAAGCCATGACGTATTATATTACTTACCTACCTGCTTGTATCTGATCCCCTGTGGAGGAGTGGTTGCTTCTTTGATCTTTAAGATTAGGCACTTACCTACACAAGTAGTTAATTATTATAACAGCTTTTATATGCCATTCCTGAAATATTACCATCAATGAATGATGATAAAAATTGCTTATTGTCTTTTATTTTAGCGTTGCATCGCTAAAATTAATAATTATTTTCATTCGACATTCAATATACAAGGCAACTTACTAACTAGTAATTCAGAATAGTCCTGATTGTACATCGTCCGATATGGTCTTAGGCTAGGGATTTGAATATAGGTAACTGTGATAGAAACTTACCTGAGAAGGTAATTTAGAAAGAGAGAGCCAAGCTTGCGACCGGGCAACCCACAAAATTTAAACTGCATCATTTAGTTTACGAGTTGTTATTACAATATTTCAATTCAAGTGGCAGTTTGAATCGGTATGCCAGTGAAATTGTTTATTGCTACGTTGACGGCTGACGTGCAAGCGTTGATGTCTACGTGCGGAACACAAACATAAATGCCACTAATTAATCACACTAGGGACTCGACTATTGGGAACTAATCACGCATGCCGTTCCTTACATGGGCGTAGATAGTTTTATAAGTATTTGAGTAAGAAGCGTAAAACGTGGACATAATTTGTATGTTTTGTCTTTACGTTTATTGCGTTAAATTAAGTTAAAGACAGTTTAAAACGATTACTTAAGTAATCGAAAGCATTCGAGTTTAATCATAGAGAGATGCGACCATCAGTTTTGCGACACAATAGGTATCCAAGTAGGTACTTAACTTACTTACCTAGCAAACTAACTTACCTATTTAAACACTCATAATCAAAATGTTAGGTCTCATGTCACAGGCTCACATACACACACGCACACACACTCATACAGGAAACTATTATAAAAAGAAGATTTTAGCTATTTTCTTTTAAGTAGGAAAGTGAGACAAGGTAGAGTACGTTCAATAAGTCAGTTTACATAGAAATATTCGAAAAAATTAAAATCGCATTCTGACGACACCAATAATTCTTAGCTGTCAAGTAATTTTGAGGATTTGGATCTCTCATTTGTTTGATTTATCGATGATTCTGTCACAGTTGCTCTAAGCTAATTTTAATAAATTCACCCATGTAAACTGACCTATCATCAGCATCAAAAATGCTTTTAGCAGTTATTCAGAAAATATGAAGAACAATAATTGCTCTGTTTATTACATCACGCTTTAATCCTATCTCTGAAAAATAAGATTAAATATGTCATAGGTAGTCATCTTTACTCAGCGTTGAATCAATTAACAACACTTCGTTATCATTTTAGGTTAATAAATTTACTTTTTACACGAAATTTTGACCTCATTATTCGTATTAAAATCGATTTTATCCGCTGCATGTAAGTATCATAATAATATATTGCCTTGCTTAAAATTAAAATCGTGAAAATACACACAAATTTTAAGTTTAATTAGGCTCCATTGAAAAATAAATATAGTTACATAAGTACATTGCAAATCTTGTCAGTTATGTACGACTTTTCCTATGTGCATGATGTAACTACCTATAAGTTGAATTGCTTGTTACCTATTGCCTAAGCCATTCAACATTTTGTATTCCTAATACGTGTAATTCTGTTGGTAGTTTCAATAAAATTAAATAATTAATGAAGTCGTTTTCACAGTGATATACAGGGTTACAGGAAAAGTCGACCTAGATCCGTTAAGGGCGTGTAGTACACATCATTTCTGAATGATTTCACTATGGAACCCCCCATCCTAAACTTAACCGTTTTCGAGATATTCGAGTTTATTTTTTTTTATGAAAATGCCCAATTTTTCGGCTATTGAATTGAATATTTTGAATTTTTTTGACTCTTATGATTATTTTTTTGGTTTTTTACATGAAGAATGAGATGCTTAATGACCTCAATGACTAAAATTACACGTAAGTTAACTAAATAGTTCATTGTAGACGATCGAAACTTAAGAAAATAAGTACAAATTATAAAAAAATATTTTTCTTTTCTGGATATCTCAAAAAATTATTATGGCACTTGCTCTGCAGATGTGCTTAAAAACATCTACATTTTATCAGCTATCCAACGAGGTATAACAACCTAGGGTTGTATTTAAACTCATAGAAAAAAACATAGTTGGAAAGGTTCATATTGATTGAAGCTTATAGTTCTTACTCAATATTTTATGCTTCTAAACGCTTTGTTTCTATTATCTATGCATTGTAATGAATTGTCGACCTTAAAACGTCGTGACTAAGTGAACCTTAAATACAACTAATAGGTATATAATGCCTATAAATCAATTAAAACTGTGAAATTCTATTTTTCATCGCAGTTACAAATATCACAATCACAAAACAAACCCGACGCGTCGTAATTGGTGACTTCACAACAAAATGACAGGGTAATAACGGATAGCGTGTTTTGTTAATTTTTCATTCCTTTACACGATTGTCGATACTTATAGCATGTCTCTGTGTCTCACCGTGTGGGACCTTGACCAATGACCTATATTAGCGCGCTTTGCTTTCACCACGCCCTTTTTAAACATTCAACGTCGTAATGACTATTCGACCGTAGCCCGTGCACGCTCTGCTTATGAATGAATGCCACTAACATAGAGTTTAAATAGTTAAAGTAACTATACTAAGCTATAAACTCTACAACGGCGCGCAATGTTGGCGCTTGACTCATGTTAGACAGATAGGTGTAGGCCCGTAGGGTCATACTCATAGCGACACTTGAAAGGAAGAACAAAGTTTGGCAGCTTCATGATCATAGTGCCAGCCAGAAACAGAGATAAGTAAGTACTTGTACATATGTAATAATATACTCACTTAAGTACTTATCTCAGCCTTTCTTCCGGGTTTCGATATTTTATGATTCAAGCACTTATCTTGATTATTTTTATTTACGATCTCTGATATAGATCGATAAGTGATGAACTGATGACAGGTATGACGAGTGACGATAAGTGAAATCCAAGAAAAGATGCATAGTACAAATTAATCACAAAGCAAATAGAAGGTCATCACGACCAGTTATGTAATTTCACAAAATAACTCAGACATTCTTTACACGCAAAGGACGGAAGGAAGGAATAACTAAATAGATCTGCTAGGTTTCTGGAGTGAGCTTGAATGGCTATTGGATGGAATGATCAACCAAATAGTGCGACAAATTCATCACGCTCGACAAATGAAATTTTTGCAGATAAATATGACAACAATGAATCATGAAAGGTCGTTAACATTCAAGACCAGCCATGTTATGTCACTATGGCTCAGTAAATTCTTAGGGACGAGTCCAGAAACCAGTCGAGTAGAAAAGAAGGCATGGGAAAGAACGGAATCATTAGGAAAGAATTACGTATCTAGAGAGTAACTTGACTTGGCTACACCAGAACACTGTGTGGCAAAAAGCTTTCAGTTCTTAGAGTAATTAAACATGCATACGCACTACGCACCAGTTGGCCTTCAAGTAAAGGACACACGTGTCAACGGTCCATATAAAGCAGAGGAGGGTGTGTTAATTACTAATTTTAGCATATCATCTATTGAAAAAAAACGCGAACATTGTTGTTGCTTGGCCAAAATTTAATTTACTTTTTCGCAAACGATAGCGAATTAAATTGCCAATTGGAGATTTTATTGGTCAGCTTAAAAAATCGGCTCCCACCATAAGTTTGCTATTTCGCGTTCTATAGACACCAGAAAGTTGTTCGAATATTAATCGGTGCATGACTAGCCTAAGAAGTAAGAGCCACATAGGTACCTTATCGTATTCCGCAACGTGGAACAATGGCACAGCAAAACACCGCTGTCCTTGATTATAATATTCCCGCAAGTCATTAAGAGCCCGGCGAATTATCGTTCGTTTTAATATGAAACAAATAAGGAGAAAGCATATCATTTATGTCTTAAAAACATGCAAAACGCAATGCGCTTACATTTAATTTTGGGAAAGTATTTTGAAAAAATAATTACCCAGGGATGTAGATAAACACAAGTTCAATCTTAATAATCGCATAATATGATGGAAATATTATCGAATTACAAATTATGTTGGTATTACGTTTGTATGGGCAATTCAGCCTCCGCTGGCACCTTAAGGTTTATGTTGGCTTTCGAACGAAAAAAGCGAGAGGCCACAATTAAAAATGGTAATTCGCCGGCGAAAAGTCGGTTTATCTTCATATTTTATATATAAGTATTTTCTAAATCTGAAGGGTTGACCTCGTTTAATAGGATTAAGGTTGTTTACACTCAGTGATTGTTACGTGAGAGACCACGTAATACGGCTTCCACGCCATTTATATTAGCCAGTTAGTTATTTAATTTAAAATTTAAAATAACTAACTGGTTAGTTACTCCAACCCTCACTACAAATTCAATAGGGCTAATTATAAATAATTACTTACTCAAGTTAGTATTTAAGTAATACTTAATTAATTGTTTTGAACATTATATTACTTAGGTAATCATGGTTTTAATTGTAATTGATTTAAAATAGGTGTGATTTAAATGATTTTAAATTATAGATAGGATAAATTAAACATGAAATTAATAATAATAATAATTAATTACTTAAATAAGTACTTAATAATTACCTATAAATTTGTTACTTAATTAGGTAAGTACTTAGAAAGTTGTAATAGTTACTCCAAAGGTTTTAAGGCATTAGGGTATATTTACTTCGTAAATAATATAGTTTACTAAAGCGTGAAAAGTTATTAGTATTAGCTTGAGCACAGATAAGTAGGTAAAATGAGTTACTTATCTCGTTAGCGCTACACGAAGATGTCGCCGGAAATTTTAATAGAAATAGTTTGAACACTGCACTCTGCAAACTTCATCAAGGCATAATTTGCATATTTTTTTCTTTACAATACACCGGATATTTAAGATACGACGACACATTAGTCCTTAATGAACGTGTGTACCCCGCACCAAGGTACCCTAAACCACGTCGTACTTTCACTATACTAAGCTAAACGTATATATTATAAAAACCGTACCGATATTTGTATTGAACTGCCATCCTCATCGACTCGTCGCTGTATAACCATTTCTTGGGCGTTAAGGAATACCGCGATGCAATGTTCTACAGCGACATCTATTATTTGTACGAAGAACTAACTAATATTTTTGGAATCAACTATAACTTCCATATACTATTAACACATTAAATACATATACTACAAAAACAATAAACTAATCCAAAACTCCATCATCATCCAGGTAAGGATTTAGTAATAACAATCTACTTCTATTACTTATTGCTTTACCATTTTGCAGGTTTTCTATTTCGTCCGGGAATTCCATCTGCTGAGCTATCTTCAAACATAAGGTAAGTGCTTCTTCTAACTCTTGATTTGTTTGAAGTTTTAACAATTTATCTTTCTTTTTCAGGTTCTTCGATCTTCGATAATGTACAACTTCATCTAGCAGTTTCTCTAATGACGAAAAGTTCTTCAAAATGGTAAGTTTTATTTCTTCTTCTTCTTCAGTTAAATTATTCTTCACGGATTTTCTTACACTAACTTGTTCTGCTTCTGTTTCAGGTGTTTCTTCGGCTGGTTTGAATTCTTCTATTATATTTTCTGTTGCTGACGGATTTATGTCTCTTAGTGTTGAGTCTTCTTCAGAATATTGGTTATGATCATCTACAATTGTTATTTTGCTTGTATTTCTATTATCTAAGTTCTTAAATCTCTTTAATGCAATCGTTCTGGGATTTTCTGGTATTCTTGGATCATCTGTATGAAATGGTAAACTAACAATGTCTCTCTTATTCTCTTGTCGCTCTAAACCTTTATTATAAACAACGTTTTTGTTAGTCTCCAATGTCTCTGGTTCCTCGAATCGTGGCAGCATGTGGTCTAGTTTCACATTTAAATGCATGCTGACGACTTCGTGGCTCGTAGAATCTTTCGATTGTAATCCTCCAGATATTATCCATCCAAATTGTGTTTGTTGTGCTATAGGACTCGGTACTCCTTGATTGTTTTTAATAATGCCATTCATCAAAATCTCAGTATAGATGTTGACTCCAAGTAATAAATCTATGGATCCTGGAATATTGTAATTCGGATCAGCGAGTTGTAAGCCCGTGAAATGAACCCAATTTCGATTATCAATTTTCGTAGCTGGCATTATTCCAGTCACTTGCTCCATGACAAATGCGGTACATCCCAATTTAAACTTGTGGTTCAATCGTGATGTGATCTGTAACTCCACCGCATGCCTAATCGAAGTTGCCAATTTGCCAATCCCAGTAACGTTTCCCTTGACTTCTTCCTTTCTCAATTGTAATCGTTGTACTGTTGACTCTGATATAAACGATTCTTGAGAACATGGATCTATCAGAGCTCTGACTGTTTGATCTCCTTTACTCGTCTGAATGTTAACTAAGGCTGTAGCTAACAGTGTGTCATTGCTCTGGGTAGATACATGTGCTGAAATGTTTGGAGTACTTGCTGTATCATCTTCTTTCTCCTCTTGCTCTTGTGTATCGGTTCGGTCTTTGTTCTTTTGCTCTTGTTTATCGGTTCTGTCTGTCTTCCTTTGCTTATTCTCGTGTAATAGGGTGTGGTGCTTCCTTCTACACTTATGGCAAGATGTATTATGTCTACAGGAGATTACGCTGTGTCCTGGCCATAAACAGTTGTAGCATAGTCCTTCGTTCTTCACAAACTCTGTTCTATCTGTTGGTTCTAGTTTAATAAACCCTTGACATTTGAAAATAATGTGTTCTCCTTTGCAGTAGGCACAAAAAGTTTCTGAAGAACTTGTCTCTGGTGCGGAGATGTGAAAAGTTTTTGTTCTAACATTAGGCCTTTCTTTCGACTGTGTGGGTTCTATCATCTCTAATACTCTAAATTTTCCTTCAAGGAAGTTATGAAATGTCTTCCATGTTGGAAGCTCTTGTACTGGTAGACTCTTTAACTCTTCTTCCCATTCTTTGTGTGACTCGTGTTCTAATTTATTTACTATAATATGTATTAATATTGGATCCCAATTATCTATATTTACATCATTGTTTTTCAGGTTATTGAGACATTCTGTTGTGGTATCAAATAGATCTTTAATTCCCTTGGCCGTTGCATTGGTGAGTTTCTTTTGTTGCATTAATCTATTAAATATTGTGTTGATAATTACTCTTCTATTGTTGTATCTATCTTTTAGCGTGTCCCAGGCTACTTCATAGTTCTTATCCGCTATTGGTATGTGCTTCAACAATTGTTCGGCTTCACCAATTAAGCTTGTTTTCAAGTAATGCATCTTCTGTATGTTACTCAATGAATTATTGGAATGAATCAGCGACATATATAAATCTTGAAAAGTATTCCAGTCATTATAGTTCCCATTAAATTGTGGAATACTTATTTTAGGGAGTTTCACTTCTTGATTAGTATTTGGACTACTAGAACTCGTTGATTGCTGTGCTGAACGCTGTGGTTGCATTTTTTCTAATACATCTGTCAATTCACATTTCGCTATAATATACTCTTCTTCACACTTAGAAAAAGTATCATCATCAAAATATTCATGTCTTTTCCTTTGCTCTAGCGTTGCAATTTTCAGTATCTCATTATGTGTACTTCGAAAAGCTTCCCAATATTTTTCTAAGTTCTCAAGTCTAATTTTCACATAGTTAACCGTTAATCTTGGCTTTGGTGTCTTTTTAAAGTTAACTAATGTTTTTGTAATAGTAGACAAGTTATTATCTTGTAAAACACACAAAGATTCCATGGTGGTAACTTTAACTTAAAGTTAAAATCAATAAAAATGTTCTAAGTTAACGCAATGTCCAATGTTACTATGTCCACAGTACACACTTGATTCCAATGTTATAAGTTTAAGAAAACGTTGATTACAAAGTCTTGACTTTAGCGTAAATAAACTATGTCCATAAAACGACAAAATATTGCAAGTCCAAAAATTCGAAAAATTGTGAGTCCTAAGTAATCGCAGAATTATCAAAGTCCAAAATTCACCGCAAATAAACTATGTCCCAGAAGCACAACACAATTTCTAAGTTCATATTTCACCCATAATTTTCAAAGTTACTACTAAATTTAATATTTTAACGAAGTCCAAAAGTTACTGATATTTTTCAAAGACTTTTTTAAATAAATTAATCAAAGTTCCAAAATTTATGAAAAACTGACTAAGTCTTTAACATTTAACTTTAACTTAACAAAGTTCAAATTCTACCTTGACATGCAGACAAACCCATCCAAATGCAATCCATTAATATGGGCACTTCACTTCACTAATCACTTTCACGTCACACACTCACAAACCGCCTATAACACACTGTCGTGGATGCTCAAAAACGAGTCTCGGCCTAAGTCCGACTCGATGGACCAATGTGTACCCCGCACCAAGGTACCCTAAACCACGTCGTACTTTCACTATACTAAGCTAAACGTATATATTATAAAAACCGTACCGATATTTGTATTGAACTGCCATCCTCATCGACTCGTCGCTGTATAACCATTTCTTGGGCGTTAAGGAATACCGCGATGCAATGTTCTACAGCGACATCTATTATTTGTACGAAGAACTAACTAATATTTTTGGAATCAACTATAACTTCCATATACTATTAACACATTAAATACATATACTACAAAAACAATAAACTAATCCTAAACAATCTCAACAGAACGTAATTACAAATCGTAAAAACACAGAGCAATTAACTTTAGCTGGAATTAGACTGCCCATTATTGGATTTATTTTCGATATGGCACGATCACGATAAAATAATCGTCATCGTTAAACTATAGACACTACTCGTATGACCTCTGCACGTAGCTTTTACAAGGATGTACACACTACACAGACAATGAAGCTTCTAACTCGTTTTCCATTGGTGACATTTTTAGAAAAGCTCTGAAGTAACTTTTCAAGTTAACAATACAGGCGCGTAAATCTGTAATTTAGAATAGCCGAGAAACGTTCGGAAAAACGAAATCTCAATATAACTGTCAATAATTAACTATGTACGCGGTTACGTTAGTTGAAAACTTACACTAAATGCTCTAACTAGCGACTGATGAACCGTCGTAATTCTTCCTAACTAAACGAGGATAGTGAGTTTGTAACTTATTGTTACGGTTTATGCTTCGTTCACCTGGCTACTACTGTTTTCTGTTCTAGTTGTAAGCTACTAACGTTAGTATCGTTATAAAGTACAATTGTATTTTTAACACGTAGTAGCATAATGTTCGAAGTATGTCTAGGTTTAACGGTTTCTTCTTAGATTAATAACGCCTTGATATGAACCGATTACCTTACTACTGTATTATTGTGATCGCAGTGGCGTGCACGACATAAAGGCATAAAAGCGTTGCTTACCCTAGTTAAAAAAGCTCAATGCTTATTTTTCATCATGCCACCAATGGTACCCAACCAATGCCTACCCTGGCTCCGAATATTGTGCAAGCCACTGACCGTGGGTTTGAAATCACACTTACTAAGCTGTTTGAAATAACTATTTAAAAGAACCGCGGCTTGTGAAAGACTTTGCAAGAGACATAATTGTGCAATAGTAGATCTATCAGTTGATGACGATGACAACGACTCTGCACTATATATAAATATATAATTACTAGCTGATGCCCGCGACTCCGTCCGCGTGGATTGTGGTGTTTTAGGTGTATGAATTAACGAATTAAAAAATAAGACTGCCCTGCCATATTATTTTTGGAGTTTACCTCCATAAGAAGCGATTTGCATATGTAGCCTTTGGAATATTATTTACTTTTTTATTAAATGTTTTTTTTGTGAATCTAAATATTGAACTATAGTGTTATATATTTTTGGAATCTACTCACCATTTTCTAGATGATGATTATATAGTTAATCTTATTTTCGATTTTTTTTTCAATTTTGGTCTTTAATGCAGGACCATGGTCACCCCATCAATTTTTTTAAAAATTTTACTAGCCTATGTCACCCGGAATAAGCTAGGGATTCTAACGATACCTCATTTATCAAAATCGGTTCAGGCGTATAGAAGTTATTATGGTGGAATATACAAACTCACATACATACATACATACATACATGCATACATACATACATACATACATACATACATACATACATACATACATACATACATACATACATACATACATACATACATACATACATACATACATGAACCCTGAAAACAATATACTTCTTTTTTCAGGCAGTCGTATAAAAATATAGTGGCCGATTTTCAGACCTACTGAATATGCATATAAAATTTCATAAAACTCGGTCAAGCTGTTTCGGAGGAGTATGGTAACAAAGATTGTGACACGAGAATTTTATAAAAGATGTACATGTAGATGTAGATTCTTATTTCTTACTACAGTCATTATGAATTTGATTGGAAAGGAGTATAGGCAAACGGGCGCTATGATTGAGGTTTCGGTGAATAGTTATTATAGCTAGAAAGGTTTATTTCCTCGTTTGAACTGAAAGTATCAAATCGAAACTAGGACATGTCACATGGTCATATAAAAACTCGCGTCGAAAGAGCATATATGAATAAGAAAGCAATAAACACAGGTAATATTATTGAAACAATATTTGTAGTTATTGAGGCATACATGAAAGGTGTATTTTTATCGGCAACAAATGTATCCGACCTATTTCACGCAAAGATTGCTTCTATGGACGTAAATAGTTAACTAAGCTGTATTAATATAGAATGCACCGTTCAAGTAGTTTACCGCTACCGGTGTAGCAAAGTGTAAATGTTGTAAAACGGAGTAAATATTGCTGACAGGCGAACCAATTGAAATGAAATGATGTATATGTCACCGTAAGATTGTAAAAACCGTTAGATTATAATCTAACTCACGAAATTCTAAACTGTCGAAAGATTAGAATTTAACGCATTATTTTCCGGTAGATTGTAATCTGATAGGTATTTAAATCCACACTACTTGATTATTTATGTCGAGCCCTAAACTAACCTACAAGAAAGAGATAAGAAAACGTAAATAAAATGAATATTTCAAAAATTGACACTCAGAACATTGAACAGTTTACAATCTTTCGACAGTTTCGAATTTCGCGAGTTAGATTATAATCTAACGGTTTTTACAATCTTACGGTGACATATATATTTCACGTAGGACAACTTTGTCACTTATGATACGTCAAGACTCTACCACCGCTTCGGAAAATCTGTATGGTATCTCTCTTTCGTATGTTACTTTCAGGTGTAACATACGAGAGGTGTACCAAGCAGGTGAAGCCACCATAATAATTCAAAATTGGTTGGAATTGATTAGTAACAAAAGGATGAAGATATAAAAGTTTGGCGTAACTTAAAAGCTTTGGTTATAGTGGACGCATGGTAGGTTCCTACACGAAACCGAGACTAAGGATGCTTGCGAGGATCTGGGCCAATACTACGACGCGCCACGTGTAAATGGTGAACGCAATGAAACAGGTGTCGCAATATTGGTGCCACACATCAAATAACAGTTCCTGTATTAAAAGGTGCCGGCATCACAAAATGCGGTTAAAGTATGACAAAAATTTTAATGTCACATACATTCAGGGGACGTGTTGGTTCGAAATCGAATGTCGCCAACCGAATCGATGATTGATCGACTAAATTGGTTCGTCTGACCTACTGACAAACACGGAAACATTGTTTGCAGGCTAACATGAAATATTTCAAGAACATCGATCACATTGCACCTGCCTACTATAATATTGATCAGCAATATTTGAGGTTGAATAGTTAGTTATTTGCTTCCGCGAGCCCTTCCTAATGTTATGACTTATTAAGTAGATAAGGAAACAACTAATTTCATTGTGTGGTTTGCGATAAAATATTAAATGAACATTTCCACAGGTCTGATTGTAGATTATTAGATTTCATTTTGATGACGGTTTCTGTAAGTATATAATAATTGAATACGTAACGTATGTCCGTGTGCGCAGTGATGACCAAAATAATTAATAAGCGATTTCGGCGTAAATAACTATGTAGGGCACCACACAATCATTGTAAACATTCGACAGGCTTCTTCTTCTTCTTCTAATATTTATGGTTCTACAAAAATCGAGCTAATGGAAATACCTATTTCATTTCTATATTTTGAAGACGGAACGCACTTTAGGGTTTTATTCAAGACTAGATGATGCCCACGTGGATTAAAATTTTTGGATTCCCACGGGGACTCCTTATTTTTCCGGGATAAATCTCCTTCCTCGGGATGCAACCTATCTGTGTACCAAATTTCATCATAATCGGTTGAAAAGATGGGCCGTTAAAACGTAGATGACAGACAGTCACACTTTCTATTAGATATTGGAATAAACTAAAACCTATCTATACGAAAAAATAAATAATCTCAATAATTCACAGCTTAGATATAAAATATTTATTCAAACTTTGTACAAGATTAATGTCTCATTGGATTACAAAGCCTACATAGCTATAACCTTCTGTAACTGTTTTTATTACAAGATGAAGGAATGTTTTCTAAATGCCGGTACGTAGTTAACTCCATCATCCAGCACCAGACGAGGGTGCTTGTTGATGGTTTACCGAGCCTTTAACTGCCAAATCCAACAGATATTCAAATGTCTGTAGTTAATCAAGACACGCGGAAGCGTGTCCAGCCAAAGTTCAAAAAAACTGGCGAGCAGCACCGTGTGTAATATTACACGAACCATTTGGAGCCACTTTTGACCCCCTCATAACTCAAAAACTATTTCACATAAACATGTCAAATTTGGCGCATATATTGAGACCCGTGAGATACATATGTGCTCCAAATTTCATAAGCACACCTCAAATGGTTATTTAGATATAAACGTACAAAAATCTACATTTTTATGCTCTACCTAGGTATAGATCAAAACTCTGACACGGGGCATACTACAATTGCTTAAAGCCGTATTATTTTAATATTGTTGACGTTTATGTTGTAGTGTTATAATCATTATTTTAAGGACGTCAAAGTACGTGACATTTAACCGTTATTTTGAAACAGTTCTGCTTTAAGCGGTGGTAGTAACTCCTTAACTATTGAAAATGACACATAATTATTATTTTAATGTAAATAATAATGAATAATAATATAGTTACATTAAAACCTTACCTTCGTATTCATGCATTTTGTGCAACGAAACGTCATTGACAGAAAAGAAGAAGAAACGTATTTGAAGTCGTCAGTTCAAGCTGTCAGTCATTGTGATTTGTATTCATTGTTTATAGTGGTTTTAGTGATATCGACTGTTTACCGTGCTTGTTTTCAATGTTTCAAAAACTTTTGATTTTGAACTTTTGCAATCAAAATTGATGAGATGTAGAAATGTGCTGTAGAGGTAGTCTGACCATAGGTGTAATCTGTCAATGTCAGTGTAACTCTAGGTACACTATATATTTTTCTTGAGAATTCTCGTCTTTAATTATCTTGTACAATGAGTCGTACAATAGAATTACTGGTGGTGACACACTGACCTTACACCGAATAATAAGTACCTACTAATGTAAAACGTAAGCTAAACTAATAGAAAAGTCCTATTACAGTGTAAAGGATTATTTGAATGATAGCAAGGCATGGGTATGAATTGTTACAGCGGCTGATTATGTAATGTTATATTATAAGTACATATACAGGGTTACAGGAAAAGTCGACCTAGATCCGTTAAGGGCGTGTAGTACACATCATTTCTGAATGATTTCACTATGGAACCCCCCATCCTAAACTTAACCGTTTTCGAGATATTCGAGTTTTAATTTTTTTTATGAAAATGCCCAATTTTTCGGCTATTGAATTGAATATTTTGAATTTTTTTGACTCTTATGATTATTTTTTTGGTTTTTTACATGAAGATTGAGATGCTTAATGACCTCAATGACTAAAATTGCACGTAAGTTAACTAAATAGGTCATTGTAGACGATCGAAACTTAAGAAAATAAGTACAAATTATAAAAAAATATTTTTCTTTTCTGGATATCTCAAAAAATTATTATGGCACTTGCTCTGCAGATGTGCTTAAAAACATCTACATTTTATCAGCTATCCAACGAGGTATAATAACCTAGGGTTGTATTTAAACTCATAGAAAAAAACATAGTTGAAAAGGTTCAGGTAGTAGGTCTAACGGGTCCCTCGGCTATTGTCCTTCAAGTTAATCCGGTGCGTGTGAGCGAGACAACTAACGATTTATGCAGGTGAGAGTGAGAAAAATAATGTGCAAAAACAAGTTTGGGGATACAACATGCCCATTGTTTTGTATTTGGTCGTTTGTTTGCTTGCCATCCATTTTAGTCTGCTCATGCGATTCGTCCATGGTAGATGCGAATTATTGTGCTTTCGGATTCCCACACGACTTGGCTTTGTTTCTGGACTGGCAGGCCTGTATCCTTATCACTACACGCCGGTACATGTAATTGAAGAAGGAGATCCCGCGAGACGCATGGACTTCTGCAGATTCATGCTCAATGCAGATATCGAGGACCCGAATTTCCTAAAATTAATATTGTGGACAGATGAATCCAAATTCGATAAGGACGGGATTACTAATTACCATAACGCACACTATTGGGCTCCTAAAGAACTAGGCAATCCAAATAAGAAAAGAATAAAGGGGTCACAACGACGATTTAGTGTAAATGTGTGGATGGGCATCATTTCCAACCATTTGATAGGGCCTTACTTTCTTCCAAACAATCTGAATGGTGAAACTTATGAAAATTTCTTAAGAGATCACTTAGGTGACCTACTAGATGATCTCCCATTACAATTACTGCGGGACATGTGGTTTCAACATGATGGCTGCCCTGCTCATTTCAGAAGAAGCGTTAGGGAATGGTTGGACACTAACTATCCTAACAAATGGATTGGACGAGGTGGTCCTTTACCCTGGCCAGCCAGATGTCCCGACCTGACCCCCATGGATTTTTATGTATGGGGGCACATGAAGAGCCTCGTTTACAGTGAGCCCAACCCCATATCGTCAGTGGAAGTTCTCAAAGAAAGGATAATTAATGCTGCTAACGACATAAGAAGAACATTAACCACTGGTGTAGTGAAAAGTGGACTACGTGAAAGAATGAGAAAATGTGTGCGAAATAGAGGTGGACACGTAGAACATGAACTATAAAAATTTATTCAAAAACATTAGGTGAATAAATGTTATTTTGAACTGATTTATTGTTTCATTTAGCTTACTACAATCACCCGTTAGACCTACTACCTGAACCTTTCCAACTATGTTTTTTTCTATGAGTTTAAATACAACCCTAGGTTGTTATACCTCGTTGGATAGCTGATAAAATGTAGATGTTTTTAAGCACATCTGCAGAGCAAG
The DNA here is from genome assembly GCA_964035005.1 of Erebia palarica. Taxonomy (NCBI): domain Eukaryota; kingdom Metazoa; phylum Arthropoda; class Insecta; order Lepidoptera; family Nymphalidae; genus Erebia; species Erebia palarica. The sequence continues at coordinate 21,738,048 of OZ035989.1, forward strand.
TGCCATAATAATTTTTTGAGATATTCAGAAAAGAAAAATATTTTTTTATAATTTGTACTTATTTTCTTAAGTTTCGATCGTCTACAATGAACTATTTAGTTAACTTACGTGCAATTTTAGTCATTGAGGTCATTAAGCATCTCATTCTTCATGTAAAAAACCAAAAAAATAATCATAAGAGTCAAAAAAATTCAAAAAATTCAATTCTATAGCCGAAAAATTGGGCATTTTCATCAAAAAAAATAAACTCGAATATCTCGAAAACGGTTAAGTTTAGGATGGGGGGTTCCATAGTGAAATCATTCAGAAATGATGTGTACTACACGCCCTTAACGGATCTAGGTCGACTTTTCCTGTAACCCTGTATATAATTTCAAATATTTGTGAGATGGTGATAATAAAAAAAAAGCGGAGTTTATTGCGGGCTCTTCTCAGACCAGGGCATGTTTGGAACCCTCGTAGCTTTAGTTTTAAGATACCGTAGTTAATTATCACCATCACGTCTTATGCTCTGTAAGCATGACGTTCAGAAGGTGTACTTTGTAGGTACATATTTTGAATAAATATGTTTTGAGATTGAGTTCAATAATTTCTGTACAACAAGTAATGATATCCCATCAAAAACATAAATGTAAAATGAGAGCCAAGTTCAAAATTGTGATATATATGACTTGGTTGTTGACTTCAGCGACAAAAGAAGTGAGATCTAAATGGGTGCCAAGCTCAATGGTCAGTCCTGAAATTTATTTATAACAACATATAATATTTTATAACAACTTAAAATATCATTTCTTCTTATAACTTAGTATAAAATTTTGAAGACTAAGGCTTTGGCTTGGCTAGTTTTCATATACGAATTATAGCCTTCACAAGTTGTAAAGCTGTAAGTTCTTATTTTATTCTTCCGAAAATTTGGCTTGCTGGTAGAAACTGTATTTTTAGGTACCTACTTAATAATAATTCGTATATGGAAACTAGCCAAGCGAAAGCCTTAGTCTTGAACATTTTATACTAAGTTATAAGAAGAAATGATATTTTAAGTTGTTATAAAATATTATATATATGTTGTTATAAATAAATTTCAGGGCTGACCATTGAACTTGGCACCCATTTATATCTCACTTCTTTTGTCGCTGAAGTCAACAACCAAGGCATATATATCACAATTTTGAATTTGGCTCTCATTTCACATAATATGTTTTTGATGGGATAAATAAATTGCAGGACTGACCATTGAACTTGGCACCCATTTAGATCTCACTTCTTTTGTCGCTGAAGTCAACAACCAAGTCATATATATATCACAATTTTGAACTTGGCTCTCATTTTACATTTATGTTTTTGATGGGATCGGTTTAACTACAGACATTGGATCGAATGGCATTTCAATGGACTGAAGGATCGTACACAAGTTCGCTTTAATGAGATTGATAATTATAGTACTTATTCGCAAGTCTATACCAACACTAGTTACTAAAGGCAATTATAATATGATAATGAAGCAAATCTAATGGCACTACTAAGACTACGTTCCATCTTTCTCTCAATTGCCGTCTTTCAGGTTATTACCACAGTTGTATCTGTTTAGTGTGTTATTACTTAATTAATTAGGAGTATAGTACTTATAATGATTTATTTCTAACAATGTAGTAAGTACGAAATTTATATTATTATGTAAGTAAGTAATGATTAATTGTAACAACAGCTAGTTACGTGCGCTCTGCAGAGTGTGAACTCTACAATTTCTTTTCCTTTCCTTCATAATTTAAATTAAGACTGGATCGCCTTATCAAAAATAAAATCGGACCCTATCTATTCTGTGAAATGAAATGTTATCGTCGATTAATTAAATGCACTTTAGTTGTAAAATATTCTAGTTACAATACCTACATACCTAGAAGTAAATGTCTGATAAGAAAGAATATTTTGAATCCAAAGTAACTAGCGATTAATAATTTTATTAAATAAAAATAATTAGGTAGGTATTTACTTACGTAGAGGTAAGAACTGAACTGGACTTTTTTCCAAAATATCTACTTACTACTTACTAGGTACTTAACTACTTAATTAATTACTTGAGCAGTAAGGACTGAGCATCTACTTAATAGGTAGGTAAGTAGCTTAGTTACTTATATTTTGATAAGTACCTATTGACATACCTACCTATTTTGTTGTAGTAAATTCATCTATGCTACTCAAACATATTACGACCTCTATATTGGTTTACCTAATCGTTAATCATAAAGTGGTCGTCTAATCTAAAAATGAACGCGCCTCCAATTATGCTTACGCTTGCATGCAAATTAGGTGTAAGCATAGCAATACACACAAATTCACGTCGTCTTTGGTAGTTCAGTAACCAGCGACATTCTTTATTTTACGGCCAATTAGTAAATAAATGACGCAAGAATTTCACTCGCCAACAAACTGGGCACCACTTTGGTGAGATTTAATTTTTGTACAACATAGCATCTTTTTTTGGGTACCTACGTAAGTTAGTAAATAAAAAAAACTAAATTCTTGCGTCATTTAGGCACTGGTTCATTTCATTTCAAACGCGTTCATTTTTAGATTCCCGCACCTAAAGGGATGGGGGGGTACCTACCAACGGGATGGATAATAGGTAAATATGATAGTAACTCACGTCACTGAAGAAATAGTTGCCCTACCCGGATATAGTAACATATTATTATAGTGTTAAGTGTAGACTACTGAGTAACTAGATAGTGAAAGTCTAGGCAGCTCAGAAGAAATATCTATAAACTACCGAGTTATGTAAATCGCAACGCTCTCTTACTTAGGCTAAAGCTTATGTATTTAACGACTTATTTTCCCCCAATTACTTTTCAAATCACTTGGGAAGTCCTCGGCTTCGCCTTGTCATTCCAACGACTCAACTGTAAATTGCTTTATTTCCGGTCTGGGCTTGGCCTATTAAATTACTAGTCTGTTAAATATTAATTATTGGTCTATTTAATTACTAGTTGATGCCCGCGACTTCGTCCGCTTTGATTCCCGCGGGAATGTTTTTTAATTCTCTTCAATTTCCCGAGATAAAAAGTAGCCCATGCCCTTTCCCCGGGATGTCAACTATCTCTGTACCAAATTTTATCAAAATCGGTTGAGTGTGTAGTTTGGCCGTAAAAGCGTAGCAGACAGATAGATACACTTTCGCATTTATAATATTAGTACGGATTAATGAATTACTTACTTAATAGTAGCTAATTCAGTAAGTATAGATATTTATTAGAATTAAGTACCTACTTACCTCGTTTATTACGCACTTAACTAAGTACAAGTACCTATAGCAAATGTTTTTTTTTTACTTTACCGACTCAAGTAATGCTAGGTGCACCTGTACCTATCTAAAATATTTTCTTTTTATTATCGCAGGCATTACCACAGCCAGCATTACGAAACGTCCGGCTTCGTGACATTAGAGCTGGCGTGTTTACTGTTTATTTTGCAGATTTTTGTACCCGAACTGTGTATATTTATGATTGTTTTACATATAAAACGTTGTAAGGCAAAGTGACAGTATGCATCGATCACAAAGTTCTGACATGGCTTTTGCGATAACTTTACAATAATACCTATCATACCTACTTATATAAAAATAAATCCCCGTTTCCCTTGGTCACGCCATAAATTGAGAATGACTTTACCGATTTCATTCATCTTTTTTTAAGTTTTACTTACTAACTACTGAACTTACTACTTTAACTACAGAAACTACCTTTACTTTCTTGCAAATTCCGATATAACCAGAGGTACCTAAAATTTAAATCCCGGAAAGTCAGAGTTCCTCTGGGATTTTAAAAACCTACAGCCAAAAAAGTCGCGAGCATCATCTAGTTCGAAATATTTGACATTAACATGACGTCAGATACCGCACTAATGATGCCACGTGAAAAAACACCTAAAGCTAACACATCCAATGAGGTTGCCCTGTTTACAGTGTAGTTAATGTGTACACAGCACATACATGCTGCGTAAATAACATGACATAATGCGTGCGAACAGAGAGGTTAATGAAAGGCCTGAACAAAATTAGTAAAGGGTGTAAGTTAATTACTAATTAGTTAGGCTCGCATTCGTAGAGCCTAGTACACACTGGCCGGTCGCCCAATTCGCTCAGCCAAATAACTTGGTGATCGTGTACTGCTGGTCGATTACAATCAAGCTTACATCAATCATTGCTACTTTCTCTATTTTTGTAATTTGCTGTATTTTTGGTATTCATGCAGCAATGCCTAATGCATTTTAGCTAATAGAGGCGAGAAGGTCCGGCGGATCAAAATACCTATAGGTATTATATCGTTGCAATTTTTACGCATGCAAATTGCAAACTACACTTGTGAGCCACTTATACATATTTGTTGCTCTGATAGTTAAAATCATCAAAGCTTTATTTGGTGTGGAACTAGGTTATTGCAGAGATACTCAAGACGTATATACCTACTCAAGAGGAAAAAAGAAACCCATAAAGGATTACTTTGTTGTCTGTCTGTCTGTCTGTCAATCATTTTTTTCTCGGGAACGTGTGGAGGTATCAAGTTGTAATTAATATCAAATACTTAGGTCTAAGGTACCTTGGAGCAGTAAAAAACTCAGGCATCTAAATCAACGCAATCAAATGATACGGCCGTTCATGCCGCATATTTTGACACTCGCCAATAAATTAAAACTTATTAACTACGATACTTCCCGTTGATCTAGAATCATGAAATTTAGCAAGAAGCAAGGTGTCACATCACAAGTATAGGAAAAATCCGAAAATCGATAATTAGGGTTCCATACTCAGAGGGTGTCGAATTGTTTGCCAGGAACTACCAGTTTAGCCCCATATGTAAGCCAGTTATTTCACAGCCGATTATGTGTTGTTATGACATCGTTCTTGTTATTTACTAAAAGATTTTATATTGTGTGATGGTACGGAACCCTTTGTGCGCGAGTCTGACTTGCACTTGACCGGTTTTTCCAGGCGATTATATGTCAAGACCAAAGCAGTTCTAATAAGTTTAGCGTAAAATCATAAGTCGTAACTTTTAAAACCTATTCTGCCTGTAATCATTATTTCAACTTTCATGAGTCATAACAGGTGTGTTCCATTTTATACCACTTATGTTATCTGGTGGTAAGCCACGCGGGGTCAAGGCCCTCGAGGGAAAAGGAGAAAGGGCAGGCGAGCGAAGGAAACCCACTCCGCCCCAGGTAACTCAGCGCCTGGGCCGGGGATGGGTAAGCCTTCGCCCCAGTCCTTCGCCAAAAGGGCGAAATAATGGCTACCCAAGGTACTTCGGTGAGGTTCCTCCAAGCGAACCTCCACCACGCAGCAGCTGCTGCCGCGGTGGTGGAGTGCTGTCTTGTTGAAGGAAAAAGCAACCTCGCCTTAATACAAGAACCTTGGGTGACCAACTCGGTTATTCGGGGGCTGAACGCCGGGGGTAAGTTACTGTATCATACCGGTAGTTTCAGACCCAGAGCCTGCATTGTCTTTGACAAGCATATAAATTTTTTGCCTGTTCCAGAACTCTGTACTGATGATCTGGCGACGGCATTTATCAACCTCAAAGGGTGGGAGGGGTCGAGGATACTCGTATGCTCAGCCTACCTGCCTGGTGAGGTTAAAAATCCCGTTGTGGACCTCTATCCAGTGGTGGACTTCGCCCGGAAACACAACGCGGAACTGCTGGTGGGTTGCGATGCAAACGCCCACCATGAAGAATGGGGCAGCAGCGACACGAATGAACGGGGTGAGTACCTTTATGACTTCCTCCTAGCTAACTGCCTCCAATTACTGAACAAAGGCTGCACTCCAACCTTCGTAACGAGTGCAAGACAAGAAGTTCTGGACATCACTTTCGCCACTACCAAACTGGCAAGATTTATCGAGAATTGGAGGGTAAGTGACGAAAGCTCATTGTCGGATCACAGGCACATCTGCTTTAATCTAACAACTACTTCCATCAGTGAAACAGTCACTTTTAGGGATCCTAAGTGCACCTCTTGGGGGGATTTTCAATGTAACCTGGAGAGATACTTGGAACAAATCCCTAAAAGTATAAGAACGCCCGAAAGCCTGGACTTAGCGGTGGAGGCTCTATCAGGTGGCATTGTGCAAGCCTTTGAAGAGAGTTGTGCCCCCAAAACCAGGACTTCGAAGCATAAAGTACCGTGGTGGAGCTCTAAGCTTAAACGCTTGAGAGATAAAACGCGGAAACTATTCAATAGGGCCAAAAAGACCCAGGAATGGGAGGTGTATAGAAGGGCCCTTACTGAATATAGTAAAGAAATTAGGAAGGCGAAAAGGGCATCGTGGAGGAGGTTCTGCGAGGAAATAAATAATCTTCCTCAAAGCGCGAGACTCCACAGGGTGCTCGCTAAAGCCAAACCTAATCAACTCGGGCTTCTCAAAAAGCCAGATGGTTCCTTTACTACTAATGAGAGGGAGACGCTGGAGCTATTAGCGCTAACACACTTTCCCGGCGGGGTAGTCTGCAATGCAAACGAATCCCCGGTGTGCACACCTCATAAGCCTCATCCAGAGGATTGGAGGAGAGCCGCCATAATCTTCAGACCCGGGGCTGTAAACTGGGCAATAAGCTCCTTCAAACCGAATAAAGCGTGCGGAGCTGACGGTGTTGGTCCTCTCCTGTTACAGAGAGGAGCAGCGCTGTTAACTCCGCATCTGGTAAAAATCTTCAGGACGAGCTATGCCTGGGGATACATACCAGAACTTTGGACAAAAGTAAAAGTCATTTTCATACCTAAAGCAGGGAAGAAGGACTATGCATTGCCAAAAGCCTTCAGACCCATCAGCCTTTCCTCGTTCTTGCTAAAGACGATGGAAAAAGTGCTGGACAGGTATATCAGGGATGTGCTTCTCATTCAGAGACCCATCCATAGTACCCAGCATGCCTACTGCAGAGGTCGCTCTACAGAAACTGCCCTGCTAAACCTTGTCGATAAGGTTGAAAAGGCACTGGAAGATAAGGAAATTGCCCTCTCGGCATTCCTTGATATTGAGGGCGCTTTTGATAATACTCCCATCCGTACAATAGTGGAAGGCCTAGCCAGGAAAATGGCAGACCATACCACTGTAAGATGGGTAGAAGCGATGCTCTCGAACCGCATAGCCATAATTGAGCTAAACAATTCCTCGTCAGAAGTGCTCACGACTAGGGGGTGTCCTCAGGGGGGAGTTCTTTCGCCTCTCTTGTGGACCCTCGCAGTCGATGAACTTCTTAGCAGGCTGGCTGACCTTCACTTTGATGCCCAGGGCTACGCAGATGACCTGGTAATCACTGTGAGAGGTAGCTGCCAAGGTACCATTTCGTACCTCATGCAGAAAGCACTCTGCACCATTGAAAAATGGTGCAAAGAAAACGAGTTGAATGTTAATGCGGGTAAGACCGTATTGATTCCATTCACCAAAAAGCGCAAACTCGACAAGCTCGTGCCGCCCCGGTTGAATGGTATTGAAATACCCTTCTCATCTGAGGTTAAATATCTAGGGGTAACTCTAGATCAAAAACTAACATGGAACCCTCATGTGAAGGGTATTACCAGTAAGGCTAAACAAGCCCTAGGTATCTGTAGTCGGCTGGCGGGGACTAGATGGGGAATCAAACCCAAAATAGCCCTCTGGCTCTACACCGCCATAGTGAGGCCGACGCTATCGTATGCCTCCGTGGTTTGGAGTAGAAAAGCGACCCAGAAGACCACACAAAGCAAGCTAAGCAGCATACAAAGAACTGCTGGTCTGCTTATCACAGGAGCCATGAGCACCTCTCCGGGAGCTGCCCTGGATGCATTACTGAACCTGCCTCCTCTTCACATTTATTTGGAAAAGGAGGCGAAGGTTAGCATGTACAGGATCGTCAGCCAGAGGGAGGTGAACTGGCTATCACAAGCAATGAGATCTCTCCATGACTCAGTGCTTGAGATACCAATTTTGGGGATGCCAACAGATAGCATGATCCCAAAATATCACTTCCAGAGGAACTACTCTGTGGAAATTCCTGAAAGGGATAAATGGTTGAAAAACCAAATGACTTGGAGACAGGGCAGCCAAAAATGGTATACCGATGGATCCAAGTCAGGCAGTGAAGTGGGCTGTGGAATTTATGGAGAGCGACCCAAGGTGCGATTGCATCGGAACCTTGGGAAATATGCCTCAATATTTCAAGCAGAGGTGTATGCCATAATTGAATGTGTGGAAACCCTACTGGACAGCAACACTGTCAACAAAACTATTTATATCCACTCGGATAGCCAAGCAGCTCTTTCAGCCCTATCCTCAGTGATCTTCAACTCGAGGCTGGTTGAAAACTGTTGGCAACTACTGAACACCTTAGCTAACAAAAATAAGGTGATTCTTCGTTGGGTCCCGGGGCATGCGGGCATTGACGGCAACGAAAGTGCCGACGAACTCGCAAAGCTAGGAGCTAGGGAGCGGCAAACTGGACCTGAGCCTGTGTGCGGCATACCTAGGAGCCTAGCCAACCTCACCCTGTTGACCTACTGCTATTATGAAACACTCATTCGCTGGCGAGATCTTCCAGGAATGAAACACTCCAAAGCGCTAGTGAAATCCTTCAATAAGAAGGCCGCCGCAGAGGCACTAGCGCTTAGTAGGAAAAACTTGTGCATACTAGCGCGGGCACTGACGGGGCATTGTGGGCTGAACAGACACATGTTCAACCTAAAGCTCCGAGAAACAGATGTGTGCAGGCTCTGCTCTGGGGCTGAGGAAACGCCTTTGCACCTTATCTGCTACTGCCCCGCTCTAATGCACAAACGTAACCTCCTCTTAGGGAAACACTCCGTAGACCCTGAGGAGGCTAAGAATATCCCGGCCAAAAAGCTGCTGCTGTTTCTAGCAGTAAGCAGTATTGGCCAGGAACTTTAGATAGTGGCGATCACAATAGATCGGCAACGGTCAAAGTGATACTGGGCCTCGCTACCGAGCCCTGCAAAGCCGCATCAACATGAAGAAGAAGAAGATCTGGTGGTACTTTAAAAGTTAAAGCACAAACGCATTTATTTGATAAAAAGTACAAGTAACCAATTGAAATCAATTTAGTTTTAAGTAAGTACTGCTATGTTTTACCCATTAGAATTTTGGGGAAAAATACATTGTTACCTGTTATCTACAATTATTCTACTAAACATAATAAATGTGAAAGTTTGGATGTTTGTTACTCCTTGACACTGTAATGATTGAAACGAACAAACCAGTCCTAACTACATACGCAGACACAAATGCTAAAAGTAATGAATTTCAAAATATAAATAAAATGATGAAATCAACAACCTTTTTGGAGTAGAATAAAGATATATTTATGCAAACAATTTTTCCAATATCAAGTCTGAGAGCAGTTACCTTAATTAAAATAAACTAATTACTTACTCTAAGCAAGTTATCATTACTTTACTTACCTATTTTCACATTGGTTTTTTTTCAATAATTACCTATAGGCACCAGTTTTAGTACTCTTGTATAAACATGAGTAAAAAAGTACCTACCAGTCCAAAATTAGAATGCTGAATGTAAATAATTCCATATGAAGTGAATAAGCTCAATAGCTATTATTTTAAGCATTCTCATAGAAACTGAAAACTGTATCATTTGGAGTTTATTGTGTTTGCTTAATAAATGGCATGTTGAATTAAATCTGATTCAATTTGACATTGTCATAAAAATTCCTATTGTAATATGTGAATTGTGCTATGTAATTTTTGATATCCTAATTGTTTAGTTATTCTATTGCTATTTTATAATCTTTTTTGTTTAAAAGAGTAGGATTTATTATGCTCTAGACCTGAATGATGTTTTATTCATTAACTATTACAACTCTATTCATATTAACTAAGTATGTATACATTCAGTAAAAATTAATAAGCAAATGTTAAAAAAATAAAATATACTCACTTTTTGTAAACTCTGCAGAAAGAATTATTAATCCTCTTGTCAGAAAGATGTCTCCGGCGATCCTCAAACAAGTCTTTGATGGCTGTCACTCCGAGCACAAACAATACTGGCAGCATGGCTATCTCCTTGCCAAAGGCATTGATCGCTGGCACCCAGTTTAACAACACTATGAATATAAAGTACACATTGGCAATCCTATGAAATTGTTCAAAAAGGTTTTTGGGTAGGAACGAGAGCAGTGTGTACTTGGTAGTCCTAACTTTGTTGTTGCATCTTTGTCCATTGGGGTGATCCTTGGGGGGAGTTTTGTCCGGGATAAGGTGGTTGGGGATGACGATGAGGTGGCGGTTGTCGACGGCGGGCTGCTGACGCCGCATCAACCAGAACACGGCGCGGCGCCACGGCGCCACCACGGACGCGCGCCGCAGCGTGTAGATGGAGTCCGAGCGCGAGGCCTGGCGCGAGTGGCCGCGCACAGAGGCCAGGCGGGGCTGCGCGCTCGCCGGCGGCGGCTCGCGGTGGCCCGGCGGCAGGATGAAGTCCGTGCGGCTACCGGCGCGGCTGTGGCCGGGCCCAGACGCCGCGCGAGGCCCCTCGCCGATCTGGCCGTGCGACAGCGCGCGCTGGTGGCCTCGCATCGCTGACTTGAGCGCCGGCCGCGCGCCAGCTGCGTTCCCCAGCATAGGCGTCCCCCCATGACTTACCGATCTCGAGTGACCTTTCGATTTCGGAAAGAGATACGTTTGTTCTGGTGCGCCCGGCAAACTCGGCACGGCCGCAGGAGTTTCTCCGCTTCCTTCTGTTGACATTTTTACTCATCTGAAGGACGTTCGGCTCGCTTTTGCCTCTCATTTAAAATCGTGGTATTTGGCACGGCCGACCGTATATTTTGTTGCTCTCGATAAAACTAAAGAGATTGTGTCGTGAAGTCAAAGCATATGGTTTGAAAATTGAAATCATCTGTTCACTTTGTTACACATCACTCTTGTTCTTATTTGGATACACAAAAGGCGTTGGATAATTTAGAAAACCATATTATAAGGCGCATGTTTAGACGAGCGAAAATAAATACAAATAACAGTAATATTTGACTGCCACGACGAAAACATTCGATCGCGAAGTGTGCACAAGACAAACTCAAAAACGGAAACTTGCAAAGTTGACCGACCGACTGACCAGCGACTGACACTGACGCTGGACGTAAATTATTACTGACAATGGATTGACAAGATTGTCAATTTTACAAATTACGTTTTCATGTGACGTTAAAATTTTGGGTTGCCTGTTAAGAAAATTTTATGTAGTAAATGCTTGGCCAAGTTTTAGCAAATATTTGTTAAGCAGTCTTTACACGACATTAGGATCTTTGCTTAATTGCCTGTCCACACAGTTTCAAAGTAAAACCCTTTTGAGTAAAACAAAAGCATGGCCTATGGATGGAAGTTTTGTTTTAAATGTTGGTATTAAAAAATAAAAATTAGCTCTTCGCCACTATTCGCTGAGCGTCGACGTCATCGCCGCCCGACATATTAAATTTAGTTTCCGAAACTTCCGACATTTTGACATTTATCTCCCAGCAGTGTATTTTTAATATATTAAGAATTCTAAAGTGTGATCTTTCACCAAAATGGATGAAGAATACGATGCAATCGTTCTGGGCACTGGACTAAAGGAGTGCATCCTCAGCGGTATGCTGTCCGTGTCCGGCAAAAAAGTTCTTCACATTGATCGGAACAAGTATTACGGCGGTGAATCTGCGTCGATTACCCCGTTAGAAGAATTGTTCGCAAAGTTCAATGCACCTGCTCCGGATGAAACATATGGTCGAGGTCGCGACTGGAATGTGGATTTGATACCAAAGTTTTTGATGGCGAATGGTCTTCTAGTCAAATTGTTGATCCATACGGGCGTCACCCGGTACCTGGAGTTCAAATCTGTCGAGGGCAGCTATGTGTACAAAGGCGGAAAGATCGCAAAAGTCCCCGTGGACCAGAAAGAGGCGCTGGCGTCTGATCTGATGGGTATGTTCGAAAAGAGGCGTTTCCGCAACTTCCTGATCTACGTGCAAGACTTCCAAGAGGAGGATACGAAAACTTGGAAGGATTTCGACCCCAGCACTGCAAACATGCAGTCTCTGTATGACAAATTCGGACTTGACAGAAACACCCAAGACTTTACGGGGCACGCTTTAGCTCTTTATCTGGACGATACCTACCTGCAGCAGCCGGCCATTCAAACAATTAATCGTATTAAGTTGTATTCAGATTCTCTTGCCCGATATGGAAAGTCACCATATCTTTATCCCATGTATGGATTGGGAGAGCTACCTCAAGGCTTCGCACGGCTGTCTGCTATCTATGGTGGAACTTACATGTTAGACAAGCCTATTGATGAGATTGTTCTGGGTGAGGGAGGCAGGGTGGTTGGTGTACGCTCGGGAAATGAAGTTGCTAAATGCAAACAAGTATACTGTGACCCCAGCTATGTTCCTGAAAGGGTGACCAAACGTGGTCGAGTTATTAGATGCATTTGCTTGTTAGACCATCCTATCAATAACACTAAAGATGCTCTGTCCACTCAGATCATTATCCCTCAGAAGCAAGTTGGAAGGAATTCTGACATTTATGTGTCCCTGGTGTCCTACACCCACCAGGTGGCTGCCAAGGGCTGGTTCATTGCTATGGTGTCTACAACAGTAGAGACTAATGACCCTGAATCTGAAATTAAACCTGGTTTAGATCTACTGGGGTCGATCAGACAGAAGTTTGTATCAGTATCAGATTACTTTGAGCCTACTGATGATGGTAGCCAAAGCCAGATCTTCATTTCCGAATCATACGATGCAACCTCTCACTTTGAGACTACTTGCTTAGATGTCCTCAAGATCTACAAGCGAGGTACCGGCGAAGATTTTGACTTCTCTAAAGTGAAACTGGAATTGGGAGAGGAGGAGCAGTAAATATTGTGCTATTACTGTATATTGCTTGTTAATTTTAATATTTGTTTATACATACACGGCTACAGGAATAAAATTAGGGATTGGGAAAAATTTTAAACAGCTTCGTTGCATTTCTAGAAGTTTGAGCAGAGTGCTCGTTCACACAGCCTTTTTTATTTTTATTGAAAATATTTAAAAATGTATGATTATGTATAGGAATTATTTGTGATTATAAGTATGCTTTTTACATATAATTTAAGATATATGAGATACATAATGATTGGCACAAGTCAAGTGGTATATGTATAGATGTGCATTAAACATGCATTCCATTGAGGTCCTGTTTCTTGTTGGATCAATATCAAATTTGTAACATGTCAATAAATATTACGTAAATGCTCATTATACATCTATGTTCTGTGTAAGATCATGAATAAAGTTACATTACAACAAAAAGCATATTTTGATTATTATACCTTTTGGAATTAAATACAAACTAGCTTATACCCACGATAAGTGTGCATAGATTACACAAATTTCAAACCTTTATTTTACGCCCTTAGGGGTTGAATTTTCAAAAAACCTTTCTTAGCAGATGTCTACATTCTAGTAGCTATCTGCATGCCAAATTTCAGCCCAACTCGTCCAGTGGTTTGAGCTGTGCATGAATAGATCAGACAGTCACCTTTTCCTTTTATTTAATTAGAGTAATACAAAAATCTCCATAATTAAAATACTTTATTCTTACTGAATATGACTAGTGGAATTTACATTTTGTACTAATAATAAAAGGTTTGTCGTGTAATAAAGGTCCTCGCCTAACTTGTAGCTTGATCTATCCCATTAAAAAACTTATTTAATTTAACATCCTATAAAAAAATACATAATTTAGTTCAATTGGCTGTAATTACTGTGGTTTTACTATTAGCTAGAAGTTTTTTCATGAAAATTTTTATACATTCAAAATGTATTTCAAAGAGTACAGATGGTCATTTCTGCATCCAATAAAAATATAATCACCATACACAGCTGGGGTGGAAAATGTTTCGTTAGGTAGAGTATACTCTGAAATTATAGTCCCAGACTCAGAATCAAGGATGCATAGTATTCCATTATTCGAAACTGCCAATATCAATTTGTCGCTTAAGCTTCTTGGGGTGGAGTAAATAGGTGATGTGAGTTGCACTTTCCAGTGCAGCGTTGGTTGGAAGTTCTTTATAATGACACTGTACACTTTGTTGTCGTGGCAGCCGAACACCATTTGCCATTTTAATTTGTCAATTTCCTTCATGTAAATTGATGAGAATATGTTTCCTTTTGCTCCTTGATACTTCCAAATCTGAAAAGTAAGCTAAAGTCAGTAATCTTGATCAATATTTCCATTGACTTACCAAACTTAGTTGGTAAATCGATGGTAGGAAGGTGTAAAATGAAAATTTTTATGAGCCTAAGGTTAGGTTTAAACTGTGTGCAAAGCTCAGCTTACGCCTCGCGGACTTATCTTAGTTCTTAGGTCCTAGGTTCCATTCTTATTTTGCCCCCTATTCTCTAAAACTCAGTAGCTATTAAAAATGAAAGCGAATAACGTATTTTTGGATTGCTATCAAAGTACCTATGTAGGTAATTTTTATTTCCTAGCAAACCCTTCAATGGATAAAAAAGTGTGTGCGTCAGCTCCGCCTCCGACGCACGACTGGAGTTTACTCTTTACGAACGACTATAAAATTTATAGACTAGTAAATGAGGGTAAATGAATGCATTTTTTATATTACTGAAAGCATTCTTGATACATATATTTATATTAGCTAATTATATAATTTATATTCATCATCAAAATACATTAAATAGTTATGGAAACAAAAACAAGTGTTACCATGGAAACAAAGTCAATAACGTAACGGAGTTTGATTTTACTCCCCATAAATTTCCATACCCCAGGCTTATATATGAAAATCGATTTTAAAGGAGGTAAACTCAAAAAATATTTGTCAGTAGGTTTAATTTTTTGATAGCCACTGAGTTATGATATTAGGGGGGCTGGTATGGTCTGTTGAGAGACTGGCCGTGTCTAGCTACCGCCTTACTGGCAAAAGTGATTTAGTATTCAAGTACACATACAGACCCCGAAAGGGGTAAACGTGCTCAATGGAACCGTTTCTAGTTAGCCAGTACCACTACTAACTCGTTACAGAATAAAAACTGAAATAGCTCTGCCATACCCTGATCCCTTTCTCCACGGTCCTACAATGTATTTCGCCGCTGACTTCAGCAAAGACCACATACTTGTCACAGTCATAGAGTACAGGGCTCGCGAAAACAGGACTGCTCAGTACTCCGCGCCACGCTACGGTTTTGGTCCCCGTGTGAACACTGGCGCATACCCCGGAAAGCGTGCCTAGCAGAATATACTCCTGTTTTGCGAGGGCTAGGTCCGCTGATATGGCTTGTTCTGCTATTTTGATGGTGTGCTTGATTTCCCCTGTCTGCAATGAAAATAATGTTGTTATTATGTAATCTTTGTAGTTTTTCACTACCTACCCATAGTATGAATGTGAATAAAAGTATGTTAGTTTATCTTTAAATGACGCTGCAACAGAGAAACGGATCGAGGTGATTTTTTGCTTGGATTCAGTTACAGACATGGAGAGTACATTGAAATATGCTACTTTTAAGTACCCCTGAAAATCGGATATCGAGTGCACACGGAATCTAAATCCACCCGGATAGTCGCAAGCATCATCTAGAGTTAATATAGGTAATATTTGAATTAAGGTATATAGCTTTTTAAAAAATATCATGCGTAATCTCCAACTGCAGGAGGCCTATGTCCAGCAGTGGACGTCTATTGGTTGAGGATGATGATGATGAATCTCCAACTGTGCCCTAAGATTCGAAGCTACGACCTTGAATAGGTACCTATAGATAAATAATCGATGGTAAATATACCTACTTACACTTTTCGTAAAATAAAAGGAATATCATGCCTTTCAAGAAACTAGGTTCCTCAGTGCTAAGTTTACTTTTTCAGAAACTACGTTACGCTTGGATCGTCAAGGTCGGAACACGGTCTAAAATTTCTAGACACTACTACCGTATTGCAGTAAATAGGTAAGCAAGTCTATTGAAATCAGTTTTTGCCGTAGTAATTAGGTATTTAGGTACCTACTTGTAAATTTTCTATTACTTTGGGATTATTTACGCGTTAAAATTCATGATATACTACTTATTATATTACTTGAGCAATAACTTGTAATTTCGAATGCTGCATTTGTGAAGATTAGTATCTTGGGCGTTGAAGCAATCCTGAACCAAACACCAAAAAATCTAAGAACACTCTTTACAAGCGCAACATACAAATGCGAAAGCGTGTTTGTTTGTCTACTTAATTTTCACGACTCATCTGTTTAACCAATTTTTACGACATTTGGTACAGCGATGGTTGCTTGGATACTTTTATTACGGAAAATCAAAGAAATACCCCAGCGGCCAGCAATTTAGAAAAAAACCTTAATTAGTCTTAATGCCAAAAACCATACGCTCTTTTAATAAAGAAAAACCCTAACAAAATAATAATTTTATACGTAAGTAAACACATACCAAAAGCTCAATACATCGTATATTCCCATCATAAGACGCAATAAACAGCAATCCCTTGCAGCACGTGCCTTTGCTCTTAATCATGGAACCCACATTGATTCTCCACAACTCTTTGCCCGTTTCTAGAGTAAAGCATACTATGGTTCCATCGTAGGTGCCCACCATACCACAAGGCGTGGATAGAGGCGCCTCGGTGGAACAGCAAACTGCAGCTTCGACCCGCGACTTTACTTTTATAACACCTATAGTGAGCCCGCTAATCGCGTCTAGTACTACGATTTGTCCCGAGTGACTACCCACTGTAACATATAGGTTGCTGAAATGGAAAAACTATTTTAGATTAGACTAGTGGGCCCGCAGACGTTGTCCTGCCGTGAACCAGACCCAATGTGATGCCTTTATCAAAAAAAAATTATTTCTAACTCATTAATAACTCGAGGGTCTTCAAAAAGACCTAAAATTCACATTAGGTCAGTTTTAATTTTGTTAACCATTTTAAAATATAGATTAAAGAAAAAAAGTATGTTGAAATTGTACAACGTCACAACTGTGAATTTCATACAACTTCCATACTAGAAGTGCGTTTTATCTATACTCTATACTAATACTTTACTTGCTTAATATTATAAATACGAAAGTTTGGATGGATGTATGGATGTATGGATACATGGATGTATGGATGTTTGTTACTCAATCACGCCCCAACAGCTGAACGGATCTGGCTGAAATTTGGCACAGAGATAGATTATAGTCTGGAATAGCACATAGGCTACTTTTTATCCCGGAAAAATAAAGAGTTCCCGCGGGAACCACAAAACCTCGATCCACGTCTACAAAGTCGCGGGCATCAGCTAGTGTTTTATAAAGAGTTGCTGATTTGAATGAATTGTCATCATCCCTATTGTGAATATAAACCATCCCGGGACCCACAAAATTTTTACACTCACAAAAAATCCATCCAAATCGGTCAAGCCGTTTCTAAGTTTTACGAGACTAACGAACAGCAATTCATTTTTAGT
The DNA here is from genome assembly GCA_964035005.1 of Erebia palarica. Classification (NCBI taxonomy): domain Eukaryota; kingdom Metazoa; phylum Arthropoda; class Insecta; order Lepidoptera; family Nymphalidae; genus Erebia; species Erebia palarica. The sequence continues at coordinate 21,755,539 of OZ035989.1, forward strand.
TAAACAAAAAGAAGATAACCCAAATGTGAGAAATAAAGTCTTTCCCTGGGTATCGGTTTGATGTCTCAATCTAAGTTGGAACAGTGTTTAAGTAGTAATCAATTCATTTCAATTGGTGTGACAGTGTTAGATTATAGTGGTTACATGATGTGTGCACAAAAAAGTTCGATTTTACACATAATGAAAGCCAAGAAAGAAAATTATCATGGCGCGTTAATATTGGGTAGATTTGACCATATACGACTGTGGCCGTTTTTGGGCACCTACTAATCTAATGTGTTCAGTTGGCCGTAATCAGTCATAACTGATTTATGGATACTTGGTGTTGGCCGAACACTGCCAATGCATTCAGTCACCGACCTAATGTAAACGCACCATTAAGTAAGTACTTACAATGCTTGCTGGTATAAGGTGGGCGATGCATCAACGCATTTCCCCGTGTCATACGACCAAAGCATCATATATTCCACAAGAGACTGACGCTCAGGATTACTTACTAACTTCTTAATAGACTGAGCTGTTGATATAAGACTATTTGTATTCGATCGGGACCTTTTCAAACGTCTTTTTGGCTTCCTTGATTCTAAATCCAGTTCCTGGAAAGCTAGTTGGATAATTTCATCGATAGTTTTTTTCTTAGTAACCAGGTGTGGCACGATGAACTTTCCAAACTGAGGGTACATTAAAGACAGTTTATTGCACATGGAAACAGCAAGAAAAGATGTGCCACCAACAGCAAGAAAGTCTTTATGCTTGATGTCTTCATATGTTAAGTTTACACCTAATGTCACTTTTAGCTCCTTCAAAAACATTAATCTTAAAGAATCCAATGTTTTCGGCATTTGCGAAGACTTTTCAAATAGCTGGGAGAGCAATTGTTTGGATATTTTTCCGTGTGGGTTGGTTGGTAAATTATCTACTTTGATAGTTTTGTCCGGCCACTGCTTCTCGTCCAGCTTACATTTTAAAAAGTCTGACAGTTCCTGACTACTGAGGGATTCAGAAGAAAAATACACAACTAGCAGCATTGGCTTCGGAAGCCACACACATGAACAGGTTTTAATTCTCGGACATTGCATTACTGTCGCTTCAATAGCTTGCAAGTTGACTTTGTGACCAAATCTTTTTATCACATCGTCTTTCCTCCCCCTGTAATAAACAGAGCCGTTTTTAACTTCGCCAATGTCTCCAGTGTCGATGAATTTTAATGAATTATCTTCTTCCGGGCCAATGGATTTGTTTAGGATCATACATTTTCTTGTTTTGCTTACTGTAACAAAGTTAAAATGTTTTGATAAATAAAATATAATATCAGTTTCATATATTTCAATGTTTGCAGGGCACCAATTCAGCCACAATTATCATGCCATCTCCTAGTATAAAATCCTATGCGACCTGGCAATGCATTTCATGGATACACACATCTAGTAACAGTAACATTAAAGTACTCCTGACCCTTATATAACACTAACACATCCCTACGCACACATGCATAACCCTATGCATGCTACAGTCAGTGAGTTACTTTTGGTGCAAGTTTCATAAAATTACAAGTTGGCGCTTTTAAATATGTGATCAGCTTTAAAAATGTAATTGAAAAGAAAACATAAATAAGCAGGTCAGTATGAAGTTTACCTAGTATGATTTTTCCAGTGTCCTTCCGTTGATTGGTTGGCTCCACTACTATTTGTGTCTCAGAGAGACATTCACCGAGTGGTATTTCCCTGTCATTCATTATTTTATTTAAATCTAGCTCAGCAACGCAAGCCCAGCACGACATCTCAGTTACACCATACAAAGCAAATATTCTTGTTTTATTCATGGCATCCTTTAGTTCTTTTAACCTCTTTATGCCATTCAAAGGTTCACCACCAAGAGCCAAAGTTTTAAGCATTGAATTTGCACTGAGAATCTTATTCTTTATATCTGCATTTGAATACTGGAAGAATTTAGATGGGGTCGTTTGCCAAAATGTGACAGCATTTTCTTTGTTCTCTGGGAATAGTATGTCCATTTTCTCTGGAGCTATGAGTAGAGAGGCACCATTGATGCAGGCAAGCAGTATCTCAATCATTGATGGATCAAAAGTTAGTGGTGTTGAGAAGTATATCACATCTTGAGGGGATATTTCAAACAGTTTAGTAAGATCATCTATGTTTGGTTGCAGACAATTGACAGGAACTTGGATATGCTTTGGATCGCCAGTGCTGCCGGAAGTCATCGCTATGTAAGAATGCTCTGGAACATGCCTGTAAGTGTGCTGACTACCACTCTGTTGTAGATCATAGAAGTTAACTATCATGTTGAAAACAGTGACACTTCTGTCTGGCTTTTTACCAATGAACTGAGAAGAATCCTTCTCTAACTCCTTGATAGTAATGAGAATCTTGCAGGTCACTTGACTGGCAATAGCCTGGACATCTTGTGATGGATCTAAAAACATGAAACTTGTACTGCATTTGTGAGCCCTGAAAGTAAAATATGATTTTATTAATACATAAAAACTTTGTGATATTATTTGTGTGATTTGCCTGCTATTGTAGCTATGGTATATTAAAAGAAAAATTATCACAATAAACAAATACTATAAAAATATTAAATTTTCTAAATTGGTATGATTCATGAATAAAAAAAGTCCCATTCTAAGTTTTTTATTATAAAACTTACAATTAAAAAAATACATCTTAACAATAATATGTTTCTGCAAAGATCACATTAAAGCCATGGATCAAATGAGACACTCAGAGTTCAGAGTTTAAAGTATAGAATCACACCTAAATACTGCTAAGACTATTCTGAATTGGTCTTATGACCCACATACAGCTGTTAACTTTATGAACTTCTAAAACTCAAGAAAACAGTGCCACAGCGTAAGTAGCATTTAGAGGTACAATTGTCTCTATATCTTATATATACAGGTAAGAAACTGCATACTAATTTGATGTTAGAGACAAACAGAGGTGATACCTACCTACATAGCTACTTACAAGAAAAGCAGAAAAACTTACGCAGCGATAACGCATGGTATAATAATATTTCTCTCGGAAACTAAGCCAATGATCCCTTTGCCACAAACCAGTTGTTGCAGGTTCTGAGAAATGTACTCGCACACTCCATACAGTTCAGAGTACGTATAATTCTTGTATATGCCGTTGTCATAGTGTCTCATAGCGATTCTCGAAGGGTGCTTAGCACAAGTTCGCACAAACATATCGTAGTAACCATGTCTCAGTTTCATTTTATCTGATTTTATCGAAACCAAGGATAGTATCTAAGTGCGGTTGATTTAATAAATGGCTGAAATTTCAAAATAACAATTTTAAATATTTTTAATATGCTTGATCTATCATTAAAAAATAAAATTAAATTGTGGTAATCACTAATCTGATTTTGTTTTTTCTTTTTGAATTTGAAGTTTTGACAGCATTGACCACTTGACAGCAAACACCACTGCCTGCCACTGCGCCTGACCAGAGACCAGAGACCAGTAACCACAGACCAGAAAAAGCCAGTAACATTGACTGCGCCTGCCACCTGCCAGCTGTTGTTACTCGTCTCTGGTTAGTACCTAACTTTTTTTATTTATTTAACTGGTTTAACGGCTCTGGATTCTAGTGTACCTAACTCAAGTGCAAGTGCCACAGACTTAGTAACTTAGTTAGCTCAGAGACAAGACTGCTAGAGTTGGTGCTATCTAGCCCAATAGTCCGTGTCACAAAAGAAGTTTTGCTAAATCTCATGTCAAAACTAGATACAAAAGTTGTCTATAAATACTAAACTACGGCCGTTCAGAGAATGCGTTCCTGACACGTCGCGATTGAACTGACGACGTGACTTTGTAATGGCGTTGCAGTTACGATAAAAATATTATTGCTGGTACCGTTTTAACAATTGATGAGCATTAAAACAACATTATTATATCAATAATCAATTAATGTTATAATTTTGTGCCAAACTGAGTGTCAAATAACTTGGTAAACAATATTTTTCTAAATCTAAACTGCGCTATTACAAGGTTATGTCAGCGCTTTATATTTGTAGTGCTGTGCTAACAATAACAGGCAATAATAGTATCGTAATCTGTTCTTATACAGTTATACTTTATAAAATAATACGTTTTGTTTTTATTTTTAAGAATTTGAAAATAATGGACTATAAGATAATTTTTATTAAATATAAAAATAAAACTATGACCAAACCGAACGCGCGAAAGAAAGTAGCATTTTTATATTTAGGTTGAAAATGGTAACCCCAAATGGCGTTACTAGCGTTTCTATACTTAGATTAAAAACGGTAGCCCCAAATGGCGTTATGGGCCGCCATTTTGTGACGCTAAAACAGTCGTCGGTTGTCGTTTCGTGCGCATAGACGACGTTCTTCAAGTGTTTTCGATCTCTTTTTATTTGATTACCCGGCTTTCGTTTAATGGACTGTTTCTGCTTTTCAAACTGACATCGGCGCTAAATCGGACTTCGATTGTGTTTTGTAATGCGTTCTTTTTACTTTTGGTGCATAATAATGCCTAAACGTGGACAAACATTGAAAAGTGGAGCCCGTGAGTTAATCATCAAGCTGCAAGATTACTTTGAGCGGGAGCGGCAAAATGGCGGACCCCTGGTACCTGTCGAACAAGTACAAGAACGCGTCTCTCAGGCGCTTGGAGTTAGCAAACGAACGATAACAAATATTAATAAAGAAAAGTTCGGCTCTACTGGCATGGAAGATAATATTTTACGTACTCCGAAGAAGAAACGTAGAACTAAACCCGTGACAGATATTGACACCTTTGACGCCGATGCAATCAGAAATCATATATATGGTTACTATTCCAGAAATGAATATCTCAACAGGAAGAAGCTTTTGGCATCGTTAAGAGAAGCTGGACTGTTTAGCGGGGGTAAAACTGCTTTAACCAAAATCTTAAAAGATATTGGTTTTTCGTATAAAAAAACAGACAAAAGAAAAATTTTATTAGAACGATACGACATAATTTTAAAACGGATAAGTTTTTTGAGAGAAGCAAAAAAAATTGATAAGATAATGTCGTGTTCATTGACGAGACATGGCTAAACGCCAATCACACGGTTTCCCCCGTTCTTGGACGGATGATACACAAGCGTCGACGTCGAAAGTACCAATGGGTAAGGGGCCCGTCTGATAATATGCCACGCAGGTTCTGCAAAATACGGCTTTGTGGAGAACGCGTTACTGGCATTTCAATCAAAAACCACAAATGACTACCACGAGGAAATGAATGCCACTACATTTAAAGAGTGGTTCCAGAACGTGCTTTAGCCCAGCCTACCAGAGCCTTTTTCTGTAATATTCATGGATAATGCCTCCTATCACTCGGTTCAAATACAGAAACCACCTACCCAAGCTAATAAAAAAGAAGAAATGGTGGCTTGGTTACAAGCAAAAGGCATTGACGCAAATATGCAGATGCTAAAAGCAGAGCTAATTAAATTAGTTAAAGAAAATAAAGCGGCAAATGTGCGATACGAAATCGATGAACTGGCTCTGGAGTACGATCATCGCGTTCTAAGAATTCCACCGTATCATTGCCAATATAACGCGATTGAGCTAATCTGGACTCAAATAAAAGGTAACGCCGCCCGCCACAATACTTTCCCGCCATTCAGCACGAAAAAGATGATGACCCTATTAAAAGAAGCCTGCGGGGAAGTCACAAGAGATGACTGGGCAAAGGTTGTTGAGAAAACTAAAAACCTGATTGTGGAACATTTTGACCGAGATATCAGGATTGATTCTGTTATTGATAATAATATAATTATACATGTAGGCGAAGATGATGATGAAGACACCACCTCCTCAAGCGAATTGGAGTCTGATTAATATTCTGTACGCACATTCAATTCAATGTACTTTATTGCATAGAAATACAGATTGTAACTTTGTAATGTGGCGGTCTTCATAGTCCGCAAATAATCCAATAGATGGCATTACTAGTACGATTCACGCATCCACGAAGAGCCCAACTCACGATTACGAAGCGTTCTCTGAATTACGCTATATATACGACCTCCAAAGATGAACGGTCAGACCAGTGGTCCCCGAGCACAACACCCGCTCGGAGGATGATCATCCTTTGTTACGGTCGAGCCATATCACCTGCTCCCGTACATTGGTGACCCCGACGTGATCAGCACGACAAAACTCAACGCAGCACAGCAACCAACGCAGCACAGCAACCAACGCAGCACAAGCAACACAACGCAGCAACGCCGACCGATGTTCCGGCACAGCCGCTCACAGAGCCACACGCTCAGCGGCCAGCACAGTCGATACGCAACAGCATATCAGTACACAGCCCGTCGACGCCAGTACCAGCCGCACAAGTGGGTCACACAGCCTCAGAGTAGTATGAGCCTACAACGCCACTACCCTGGTTGTTACACGACGCCACTTCACTGAGTACTTCCCGACGCAGCGCTGGCCTGAATGCTCATCGACGCCACTTCTCCAGATGCTTGCAACGCCGCTCAACTGAATGCTGACGACCTCCAGACTCGAAGGGGAGTGATGTAGCGGTCTTCGTAGTCCGCACATAATCCAATAGATGGCATTACTAGTAGGATTCACGCGACCACGAAGAGCCCAACTCACGATTACGAAGCGTTCTCTGAATTACGCTATATATACGACCTCCAAAGATGAACGGTCGGACCAGTGGTCCCCGAGCACAACACCCGCTCGGAGGATGATCATCCTTTGTTACGGTCGAGCCATATCACTTGCTCCCGTACAGTAACAAAGAATAAATAAAACAATTTTATTATATTACTATTACCCTTTTTTGGTTTCCACTTAAATAACTAAAATATAAATTTTAAATGATTCCGCCAATTTAAAACGAAAATAATCTTAAAAATAACGCGGCAGTTCATTTTGGAGGAACGGTAACGAACTCAGTGTTATGTTGTGCCCATCACTAGTCGTGACTAACTGATAGGTGTCAGGAACGCATTCTCTGAACGGCCGAACTTTAGCGCCGCTTCTAGGGGACTTCTTTCGTGAACAGTTACTACCCACCTTCTTTTTCTGGTCGGTGTTACCCACGACGTAACGGAGACGGAATATGTGTTTTCCATAAGAGGTTGTGCGTTTGTTTCTTGTTTTAGATATTATATTTAGCTTCTAAGAAGGTTCTTAGATATGTTTTGGGGCCTTAATCCACCAAGTAACCGTGATTTGGTAGGTGGTCACAGGGACTCCTTATGTTCTCACCGTAAACCCGTCGTGTTTGGACTCTTTTGATTTGTCTTGACAAGCACTTTAAACCTAAATGCTGCTCAGGGTCTCATGATGGAGCCAGGAGGTGGTCATAGGAACTCCTTAAGTTCTCATCGTAAATCCGTCGTATTTGGACTCTTTTCTTACAAAAATCCTATAGCATTGAAATCTGTAATTTTTATCTACCTGCATACCTAAGTATCAAAGCACATTTAACTACCTGCGTTACCTGCTCGCCCTGTTACGCATATATTATTTATTTTGTACCAAGAAACTTAAAAATAAAACATAAACATTGAAAAGAAATGAACACGGGCAACATATCTCTTGAAGATATTTTTTCCAGATGCCCTAGAATGTGAGAATAGTGAAATATATATCTGAGTAGGTACATCCATACTTCCATACAATCCATACTTAATATATCCGTAGTACTTAATAATATTATAAATGCGAAAGTGTGCCTGTCTGTCTGTTTGTCTGCCTGTCTGCTACGCTTTAACGGCCCATCTGTTCAACCGACTTTGATGAAATTTGGTACAGGGGCAGATTGTATCCCGGGGAAGGCATAGGCTTATGATAGTATATATTCTATCCCGGAAAATTAAAATTCGTGCGGGAATCAAAAATCGTAATCTACGCGGACAAAGTCGCCGGAATCATCTGGTATTATTTAAACAAGGGAAACGAAAACTTTCCGATTTATTGCTATTGCATATTGCTATCGAAATAATAATTATTAGGTAGTATGTGCTTACCTGATAATTAAAATTTATTGACAATTCCTACTAAGGAATATTAAAATAGGGAACACTCCACCCCACGCCTCCAGTCTTGGAGCCTCCAAATCTTGAGAAAACCTTTGTTGAAATCTTATCAAGTGTTCAGTAAATAACCACCGGCTTAAAATTGGAGCTACTCTAAAAAGGGGGTTTATATGTACTTACGGTAGGAATGAAGATTTATTTATCTAAATAAAGAAAAAATTCCGCCACTAGTAATTACGTGAACGGAACAAAACTTCGTCGTTATATGGGCATCATATTTTTGTGGGCAATGGGAAGTTCACGTTCAGTAGACCGAAGAGGCTTGTTTGCATTGTTACGGTTAAAACACTAAATCTGATCCTGTGCGCGCACCCTAAAAAATATTTTTCTAAATCTTAACTTTTATTGGGGCTTTTGTACATTTGGATAATATGTCACTCACATCGTGCAACAAGTCATAATTAAAAAAAAATTAAAACACGACTGCCCTGTCAAAAAACGAACTAAAAAGTGAAAAATCTAAATTATTCTAGCTTTAATAGAATCTTATTCACATTTTATTAAATGATATTTTCTTGTGAATCACTGGGTATTGAACTATAGTCTTATATATTTTTGGAATCTACTCATAATTTTTTACATGATGATTATAGTTAATCTTATTTTCGATTTTTTTTCAAATATAGTCTTTAATGTGAGTCCATGCTCACTCCATCATTTTTTTTTAAATTTTACTAGCCTATCTTACCCGGAGTAAGCTAGGGATTCTAACGATACCTCATTCATCAAAATCGTATAGAAGTTATGGTGGAATATACAAACTCACATACATACATACATACATACATAAATACATACATACATGAACCCTGAAAACAATATACTCCTTTTTTCAGGCAGTCGTATAAAAACAAAATAGAGCAGAATAGTTAAAAATAACATAGAAATTAAAAGTAAGTGCTTATGGTATGTATATGTCACCGTTAGATTGTAATCTATCTAGCAAGATTGTAAACTGTCGAAAGATTAAGTACAATTAAACGCATTATTTTTCGGTAGATTGTAATCTGATAAGTATATTAACTCGATAGAATAAGTACCCGGCCTAAGATTATAATCTAACTCGCGAAATTGTAAACTTTCGAAAGATTGTGAACCGTTCAATGTTCTGAGTGTCAATTTCTGAATTATTCATTATATTTACGTTTTCTTGACTGTTTCTTGTAGGGTTCGACATAAACAATCAGGTAGTAATTTATCGGGTTAATATACCTAGCATATTACAATCTACCGAAATATAATGCGTTAAATTGTAATCTTTCGACAGTTTGCAATTCCGCGAGTTAGATTATAATCTAACGGTTTTTACAATCTTACGGTGACATATATGTCGAACCATAACCTAACCTACAAGAAAAAGACAAGAAAACGTAAATATAATGAATATTTCAAAAATTGACACTCAGAACATTGAACGGTTCACAATCTTTCGACAGTTTACAATTTCGCGAGTTAGATTATAATCTAACCGTTTTTACAATCTTACGGTGACGTACAATGAATATTTCAAAAAATTACACTCAGGATATTGAACGGTTCGCAATCTGTCGACAGTTTACAATCTATCGAGATAAAAAGCGTTAGATTGCAATCTGACGGTTTTTGCAATTTTACGGTGACATATATACTTATTTACAAAACATGAATAAACAGGATTACATTTAGAGTGCAGAATCCAGAGAATCTTCAGAGAAATTAGACATTCGCAAACAGATGCACTCTATATTCCCTTTCTCTCATAGATCGATGTAACAGAAAATCCGCCACAATCGGGGAGAGATCATAAGTACCTTACTTGGTTTTTCTTTAATTTCCAGTAGGTAGTAGTTAGAATGAAGATTAGAAATGTTTAGCCTTGACTTCGATATAAGATACCTGGCTTCTTGGGGTAGAAACCAGGTTATGTGAGATTTTTACTCACTAAAACCCCCTCGGAAGCCATCTTACGCGCATGTCGAGAAGCTTCGAGATCTCATAAATGAACGCAATCGAAGCCTCCCTTGCGCGGCACTTGGGTTCAACTCTAGCAAAGCAGTCCTCTGCGGTCACTTCACGTGCTTTGCCTTGAACCACGGCTGCTTGTGCTGCAACAAACGCAAACGGCTGACTTCCCAGGGCCCTAAAGATGGTATAATGAGCGACTGAAGCCCCAATCCAGATCGGTCATGGGCCTGAAGTCCCTTCGCCTGGGACTAGTGATGGACGGACGGATTAATGGATGGATCCGGGCGGTGACTAACACCGCCTCGTTGGCGTCTCCGAGTGGGATCGCTTCGCTCGCGAATCCGCTCAGCAGCCTCCTTCTTACTCGGTTTCGCAGAAGGAGACCACTGCCTTCCAAGCTGTGTCCTCCGTCAGCATTGCCTGTACCACAGCCGGCGGAGAGAGATCACTCCCCACGTGGCCGACTAACACACTACGTTCATAGTCCCAGGCAACGCTCTCTTCTAGCGTGTGTTGTGCCGAGTCCTGGTCTTCATCACAATGATGACACTGTGGTGTCTCCTCGGACCTATCCGAAACAGGTACTCACCGAAACAGCCATGTCCAGTGAGTACCTGCGTTAGTCTGAACGTTACATTGCCCCACTTTCTCTCAAGCCAGGACTCAAAATTCGGCAAGATTGCACCAACAACGCGTTGGCGTGCGTTTTTCTCCTCTTCAAGGCGCAAACGCCAATTAGCTAGTGCCTGTTGGTGCACTTGACGTTTTAGATCTTAGGGCTCTTGCACGCTGTTGAGTTTCGCCCGGAGGCGTTGCACGCTGGAAAGCCTTCGAGACCAGACAGGTGCTCCATAGAGAGCCATTGATCTTATAACCCCCGCGTAGAGTCGGCGAACACCCTCCTGTGGTCCTCCGAGATTGGGCAGCAGACCGTGCATTGCACCTGCCACTTTCTGCAGTCGAGGGACCAGGCGTTCGAAGTGTTCTTCGAAACCCCAGCGGCCGTCCAGGGTTAGGCCTAGGTATTTAAGATACCGCCCAATTTGGACGTCCGTATTGCCTACACGAATTGAGAAACTGGGTGGTTCCAGCCGCCTTGGGAGCTTATGAAACCATAGGGCCTCTGTTTTTTGAGTCGCTACCTTCAGTTCCAACCCGTGAATTTTTTCGACTACGCTATCGATGCCGGCCTCTGCAAGGCTACACGTCCCTTGAAAAGTATCTCCTTCAGCAATTACCATGGTGTCATCCGCGTAGCATACTAGATGAACGCCATACGGGAGCCCGACTCGCAGAACAGCATCATAGGCAATATTCCATCATAGCGGCCCTTATACAGAGCCCTGTGGAACCCCGCAGTTCACCTCTTTGGCATACTTACGGCCATCCTTCCCGATGTATTCTATTGACCTGTCGCATAGGTACGCCCCGACTATGTCACGCAGGTATGGAGGCACATTGTGGTAAGTTAGAGCTTCCCTGATAGCCGCCCAAGGTAAGGAATTGAAGGCGTTTACAATATCTCAGCTTACCGCCAACGCAACTCCACCCCCGCATACCGCTCGCTCCGTCAAGGTACGGACGCGAAGGATAGCGTCCACGGTCGATCGGCCTTTCCGGAAACCGAACTGGCTTTCCGACAGATCGGGGCCCACCCGCGACAGGTGGTCGGCAAGGCGGGCTGCAATAATGCGCTCAAATAGCTTTCCCACCTCGTCCAGCAGGCATATAGGTCGGTAAGCAGATGAGGAATCTGCGGGCCTGCCTTCTTTTTTCAAAAGGACTAATCTAGCCTTTTTCCAACCGGAAGGGAATATGCCTGAGCGTAGGCATCTATTAAAAAGTCTCCTCGGACGGTTCCCTAAGCCCTCTAAGGCTAACGCCCATGCACGGCCCGGAATTCCGTCTGGCCCAGTCGCAGTATTGCGAGTTTTTAAACGCCTTACCGCTTCATTAAACTCGCTCTCGGATCATTCTAGCTCGCTAGACCATCCAGTGCGCTCCTGTGATGGCAGGGATTTTTGAAAACTGACCTGTACCCTGGGAAAAAGTGTATTGACCACTGTCTCCAACAGGTTAGCATTATACCTACTTAAGAATTAATAACTTATCTATGGGCCCAGCTAAATAGATTGGGTGGTTGAAATTGAAAATTCATTTTTCTGTTCAAACTAATCCATGGGTTTCGAAGTCGGGATCTTTTGCTTAGATGCGTATCAAACGTCCCTTTAGAAGTTTTTCCTTAATTTTATTACTAATATTTCGAAATTCCAATCCAAGAAATCTATTATGCATGTTTCTATTTAAATCATAAGTAAGACTTGTAAACGGCTGCTTGTATCACACTAGCTAATGCCCGCGACTTCGTCCGCGTGGATTGAGCTTTTTCTGCTGATAAAAAGTAGCCTATGTTGTTATTCCAGACTATCATCTATCTCTGTGCCAAATTTGATCCAGATCCGTTCAGCCGTTGGGCGTGATTGAGTAACAAACATCCATCCATACATGCATACATCCATACATCCATCCAAACTTTCGCATTTATAATATTAGATTAGATTTGCCGACAGCTGCCTAGCAATCGGCTTAGACTTAATGCCATATGTGGCTAAGGCAATAGCCTTGCCGGTGGTCAGGTGAAGTGCTGGTTAAATGCTCGAAAAATTATTGTTACCAGCGTTACGAAGACGGACATAGGACTACATTGTGGATACGACCCTACAAGCTATCAAGAAGAGAAAAACGTTATTTCGTTAAACGTTATACTCACAAATTTAGATTTTACATACAAATATACTATACTTCTATATTTACTTTTACTTTTTACTAATATTATAAATGCGAAAGTTTGGATGGATAGATGGATGGATGTTTCTCAATCACGCCAAAACGGCTGAACGGATCTGGATGAAATTTAGCACAGAGATATATTATAGTATACATATACAGAGATATATAGAGATATAGGCTACTTTTATCCAGTAAAATTAAGGAGTTCCCGTGTGAATTAAGAAAGAACTTAATATATGCGGATGAAGTCGCGAGTATCAGCTAGTTAGGATTAAATATTTCTTAGATTACTAAGTAGTACCTATGCCTACTACTCTAGAGTAAGGTCGTTCACACAAAGTTTCACGTCTTACAGCAGAGTTACTCAAGTTTCGCACAAAATAAATATTGCGCAGGGTCTCTGCGGCGATGGTGACCTAAAACGTATTCGGCAAATGAACGGGTCCAATCAATTAGGGGCGGTCAGCGATCCGAGCGATGGAAAGAGGGCAGCGCGCGCGCTCTCCGAGGAAACTCGGCGCTCGGGAAAACTTGGGGGTGCCGGGGCGTGCGCGGGGCGGCGGGGCGGGGGCGCGAGGGTGCGTGCGGCGCGCGCGTGCATCGATCGCGCGGGGCGGCCCGGCGTGCGGATCAGTCCGCCCGGGGCGGCCGGCGAGAGCGCGCGAGTGATGCGCTGCCGCTGACATGGCCGGCGCTCGGGCGCTCGTGGCCGCCTGCTGCTGCTGGTGGTGGCTGACGAACGCAGCCGGTGAGTACCCTAAACAACATAACAATACCGTTAATTCCCTAGTCTTACAATTTTCTCGAACAGCTGATCGAATCTTCATCGCCTCATATGTCACGTTCTGTAGTTTTTACAAGATTTACACCCCGAGGTGTGTCGATCAGCTGATCCGCTTTTCACCTTTTCCTTCGAAATTACCGTCTTGGTCGATTTTTCAAGAGTATACGCTACGTGTGCCTTACATGCGATCACACCCCCGAGTAACGACTTCGAAGGTTCAAGTTCGTTTAAAATGCAGCTGGTATTTGTATCGATCACGTTGTTTTAGTTTTTAGGCAGGTTTAATGTTAACTAGTGCATTTGAAGTGTGTGCAATGTGCATTTACTCTGTAAATTACGTAAGCGGAAAAGTGAAGAAGGAACAGAAGAAATTGTAAAGTTCGATTTTGTGATTAAGCCGCAGTCAAAGTTTAAATGGATGTTATACGATTAACTAGATTATTATTATTTAACTAGTTGAAGCATGAACAAACAGCCCGAGTTTCACGCCAAATTGATAGTTATATAAGGAATTTTCAGTAGCTAAAGTTAAGCGTTCCAAGAAAAGTGGACTAGTTTTCAGCAAAACGTAAGGTTTCCCTGACTTGGTTTTATTTTTGTCAGAATTAATAATCAAAAGGCTAGATATCTCAAGAAGCTATCTGGTTTAAGTAAGGACAATCAATCGAGGTTCATAACTCACGTTTTCTCGAGTCTTTCGGAGGAAAAGCTTTTCTAGACAAAGTTTTTGAAGTTTGATACATCAAAAATACCGGATCTGTGTCTTAGAAAAGCTAAACTACGTATTTAAAGATATTTTTAAGCAACGCTAAATTTTATATAGAGCGAATTAAAACTAATTTTTTTTGTGCGAAAGTGTATTTGTTCACTGTTTGCTACACTTTTACCGTCTATCTGTTACACTGATTTTGGAAAAATTTGGTACAGAGTTATAGGAATTACGATGCACTCCAGTCGTTTAAATAATTCCATAAAGCGAGTAAACAAATGATTTAGGTAAATGACTTTATATTTTCGTAATCCCGTCGCATGCGGTATCGTAGCGTTGTTGGTAGGTACCTACAAAAAATACTTACAAAGTTTGGGGTTGTCTCGAAGAGGCACGGCAATCGGCAAACACCGGTTATTTATAAATATATTTATTTTAGACATATACTAACTAAAATCATACTAATATTATAAATGCGAAAGTGTGTTTGTTTGTTGGTTTATTGGTTTGTCCTTCAATCACGCCACAATGGAGCAACGGATCGACGTGATTTTTGGCATGGATATAGTTGAGGACCTGGAGAGTGCATAGACATAGGCTACTTTTTACCCCGGAAAATTAAGGAGTTCCCGCGGGAATAAAAAAAAACTTAAACCACGCGGACGAAGACGTGGGCATCAGCTAGTAATCCATATGCATACTAATATTATAGATGCGAAAGTTTGTCTGTCTGTCTGTTACCTTTTTACGGCCCAATAGTTTACCTGAATTGGCTTCTTTTCAACGAAAAACCCGGAAAATCTGAGGGTTCGTTGGGCGCATCATAATTAAATCAAATCAAATATAATTCAAATATCAATCAATCAAATCGAATAAATATTATAAATGCGAAAGTTGGGATGGATGCATAGATGTGATGTCTGAATCACGCCCGAACGACTGAACGGATCTGGATGAAATTTGGCACAGAGATAGATTAAAGTCTGGAATAACACATTTTTATCCCGGAAAACTAAGGAGTTACCGCGGGAACCAAAAAACCTCAACCAATGCTTACGTAATCGAGGGCATCAGAGTAATATTATAAGCTTTATATTTTGTTCATCATTAAAAAAATATGTCACTGTACTTCTATATTTCTGAGTATTAAGGTACTAATATTATATACATCAATGGTCAAAACGACCTATAAATACAAAGTTTGTTTGAATTTAGAAATGTTAATTTATTTTATTATGTTGTAGATATAATTATCACACACGTCATTATCTTCAGCATTACATGCAGCAGTAATCGAAAAGTAAACAAGGAAAATCAAGGCCTCTCTCTGTGCATTTTCATTATCACTGGCAATGTTATAGATTTACTAAAATATGTTATTTTTGAAATATCTTCTTTGGGAAATAATAGAGGATTTCGCATCGTCAATACGATGTCTCATCTACAGCGTCTAGTAATTACTTATTTGAATATTCATTTCCTGAAGCGGTGATAACCTAGTGGTTTAGACACCCGACCTTCAATACGGGGTCGTCGATTCGATACTCAGGCACTAACGGTGTTATATATGCCTTTTGAGAAATTAAATATCAGCTTCAAAAGGTGAAGGAAATAATCGTGACGAAACCTGCATGGCTGAGAGTTCTTCATAATGTTCTCGATGGTGTGTGAATTCAGCTATCCGCAATTAGCCAACGTGGTTGACGATGGCCAAACCTTCATCATTCCGAGAGGAGGCTCGTGCTCAGTAGTGAGCCGGCAATGGGTTGAAATGATGATGATTGATCTCCTTGTAAGAAATTCGTGTTAAAACTCTATAGGCTGATACAGTATGGCGAATTTCGAATGAATACAGGAGGCGCGTCCTTGCGACGACCACTACCAAATAAACGAGTGACGTCACACGCCGAAAAGGCATCTGGGCAAATATTGACCATCATCACGCCACTTTGCCGCGAGTCGTAGTATCACGCTTATCGCGGGGTATACAGTGGACATCGCGTGTCAATATTGTTCTTGCTTTAATTTGTTTCGACACAATTTTTGCTATGTTTGCAAATAGCCAATACTAGGCGAAAAAACTTATCTATCAACCTGACGGCTGACGTTTCTAAGGAATATATGCGAGTACTTTGGTCATAGATGATTAGGCAGTTGCAAAAGGTAATGAAAATGTGTGAAGGAGACCATGCTGGACGAACCGGATGTAAAAGCACTTGATTATGTCATTTACAGAGCTGATTATATAGCGAAAAACAGGCAGAATTTTAACAATATCACTATCACGTTAGATGTATAATATTGAAACCTGCAATTCAAAATCGAAGGAAAGGAGAGAAAAAGTCCTTTTACACTCGTGTAGTTGTGAAACTCTACTTGCAATAGTAGCACACAATAGGAACTTAATAGTAAGTTGTAGCAGCTAATCGTTCTGACGTAGCAATGAAAAATTGGCTAATGAAATCCGTTTTATCTCATTTTAACCTCAGTCTAATTATAATTTGTGATTGTACTAGCGCATCGAAATTCTCTTTGATTTCAAATCTCCTAGACGGCCCGCAGACAGCATGCATTCCTTTTCATTTTTTATTACATCAACGTATACTGTAAACAAGATCGAAATGAAAGATCCCATATTAGATACGTACTATATAAATAATACAAAACATATAAATCATCGTCAGTACGCGACATTGGCAAAGTAAATTGTGCCCATTTGGCACAGAGAAAAGCTATAAAATCAAGAATTGAATTATTATATTAATGGCCATAATATCAAGCTGACAAAAATTTTCATTCCATGCTAATAATATTTTAAATGCGACAGTGTGACTGTCTGTCTGCTAAGCTTTCCCGGCCTATCTTTTCAACCGATTTTGATGAAATTTTATCCCGGACAACTAAAGAGTTCCCGTGGGAATCGATAGCACGCGGACGAAGTCGCGGGCATAATCTAGTTAGTGATATTTTATGAGAGAATTGCAAATCTTATCCGGTGTTCCCTATCCTATGATAGGGAACACCGGATAAGATTTGGGCAGGTATCACTAAGTCACCACTACACTATGATGAAATGATGAAAAAGTTGGGGCAACTTTGTATTCTATCGTAACCATATTATTGTAACAAGTATTTACAAAGTAGCAATCGGAATTTATTTGTTTATTCGCTCGTTACTGTAAAACTACTTGGTGGATTTTAGTGTGGTTTTCATCAATATACTGAATGTTTCACGAAAAAAATATATAATAATATATTGGATAGAATCAGGCGTTACTTTGCGGAAGTTCATGATTTAGCAAGAAAAGATTACAATTATTTTGCTATAATCCGCCAACAGAAAAAATTCTGTATGGTCAAGCATGCAGTTACAAGCGAAGCACCGTTTACCTTCCCAACCAAGCAAGAAAGCCAAGTTCCCAAGCAAGCAATGCCACCACCACTCACATGCACCACCACACAAGACTTTTATACTAATCTCGACGCACGTTTCGCCCCGACACCGGAGCATCTTCAGGAGATGTAGACTTTACAATGATGATTGTTTAATACATTTTCATGTTTACATGAGATGGAAAGTTATCATGATTTTTTTGTAAAATAGTTAATGGTATAATATTTTTTTATATGAACTAAAAAGTAAAGTAGAGAAAATTATTTAAGCCAAAATATGGACCTCAAAGAATCTCTATAAAAAGACTTCAACGCGCACCCACTCAATATTGAGACCTCCATCTTCGCTTTTAAAACAAGTTTTTTTATACGATTTAAATAATA
Organism: Erebia palarica; assembly: GCA_964035005.1. Taxonomy (NCBI): domain Eukaryota; kingdom Metazoa; phylum Arthropoda; class Insecta; order Lepidoptera; family Nymphalidae; genus Erebia; species Erebia palarica. The sequence continues at coordinate 21,773,624 of OZ035989.1, forward strand.
GTTGAAAATTTATTTTAAAATGACAAAGGACAGATTTAGTAAAAAAGTGAAGGGGGAAGTACGCCTGATACCTAACCTAATCTAACCCTATGATGAATTTTATACATAATAATAGATGCAGTTTGAACGATAATCGTAACCATAGATGCATAGCGCAGTACATGTCCTCTCTACGTCTATATAATAAGAAATTTTAATAAAGCATCTTAATATTATTATTTTATTGTACAACAAGTAAGCCTTTGAGTCCGATCTCACCTGAGTGATAGTAATGATATAGTCTGATAGTAGTGGACTAACCTGGTACAACGCATCGGTTTCTAAACTGCATCATACCGGAACGCTTTTGCCGGTAGGGTAGTAAGTTAATGTCGGCTGAAGCCAGAAGTGAAGAACAGGTTAGAAACCTCCGAGAATTAAACAAGGATTCTCCCACTTTTAAGGCTAAACTTCACTCAACACTGCGCCAGGGAAGTCGCCAATTAATTAATTCGCCACAAAATTTTTATGGCGAGTCGCGATAAAAATAGTTCCTAAAAGCACATGGTTTTCGTATTAGAAATGTAGAAAATTGGTTATTTATCAAAGCAGGACATCTGGCTGGATGTCACTAGTGAAAGGCTGTCATTTCCTCCAAAAATTAGTCAAGCCGGGCCGCCGACCCGGTGAACCTACTTTGGGGGCACGGCATGTTTCCACTTTTGATGTCCTAGTTATAAGACTGCACGCTTATTTCTACTTTCCGTCAGAACTTTAGGAGGTTTGAAGATATCCTGGAGTCTACGTACGGGTTATCTGTTCTCTCACTTTTCTCAGTAAAATCTCAATCTTCACACCAAACCGATAGTACAGTGAAAACAAAACAGTTCAATAGATATTTTTAGAGAGCGCTGTAAATGTAGGTAGATTGTAGAGTTATGGAGTATATTAATTTTGCGATTTTCTATTAAGCTGGCAACACCTTTTTCACCTTCACCTCATAGATAATATTATTTTCATCGATTTGTTTTTATCAATTTGAACAAGATTATCACGGCAGAAATCACGGTTATTAGGTCATCAGTATAAGCAAGGTGGTGCCAAATGCAAGTCCTCATATTTGGCGAAGCGCCAGGTGAACCTGTGAGTAGTAGTACACGAGAGGTACAGGCTTTTGATTTATCAAACGTCAGGCTTTTAAGAGAGTGCGGTAGTTCGAATGTTGCCTGGTGTTATTATGGAAATATCTGTATTCAGATTTTTTATAATATAATAATTATATGGGTAAATATAATTTTAATAACTATAAATTAATATCAAGTCATAGAACGGTATGAAACCTGGTAAGTGCTGAGTCTTATGTTAATATGTATTCATTAGAATCATTAGATACGAATGAATAGGTAGGTTTTTGGTAGTTTGATTTTAAAATAAAATGCAAAACAAAATCAAAAGCTTGATTGAATTGAACACTTTTCGCTGAAACCAGAACGAAATCTTCAGGGATAAGTTTCAGTGCGTGCATAATTCATCAGTTCGGTGAAAACTGAAAAGAGTATCTTCCGAATCAGACTTAATCGATTTTGTAACGAAACGCGGTACTTTTGAATAAAATATGAATGATTGTGACGAATTTTCTTGGGCCTCTTACGACCCTACTAAGGGCGGAAGGTTCGCGGCGCCCGCCTTACGTAAGCTGCTCCACCGCATTGAATTTTTATCGTTTCGCCCCGAGCTTGGCGCATACAAATTTTATATTCAATCGCCGTCTTATTGGAATATATTATGACTACTCGAGCAAATTCGGCAACGGAAAAACCTAAATTTTTCAGCGAGATCCGCTTTAATACCCTATTATACGCGTCCTTGAATAGAATATTAAAATTCAACGTATCCGTTACTTTTGATACCATTTTGTGTTTCTTAATTGCTATAACTTATTACTATAACCTCGACCATGTGTAGTGAAAAATTTAATAAAACATGCTTTAGCAGAAAAAGAAAAAAGAACAAAGAAATCAAATCTTAGCACTTATGAAATCTGAAGTATCAGTAAATGGGACTTACAAGTCTTCAAAGAGAGTCTCTGAAAGACTGCTAAGGTCATTTATATTCACGTTCGAGAGAAGGTGAATTGTAAACTGCGGGTACATAAAGTGAAACGCTATGCATAATCTTATCATTACGAGTTCGTGGTCCCCCAGCTTTGTACCACCGGTGGGACTACGGTATACCACTATGCATGCGTTGTCCCACTATACGTGTAGGCACATTGTACAAAAATTTTGCGCGTAACATAGTTTGACAATTTTAAAAGATTTCGCACGATTATGTTGGAACTACAGAATACTAGGAATAAGGATACTACAATAATCGAGTATTTGAAAAACAACAAGAAATTATTAAAAAATATATTTGAAAATCGTATTAGGATAGTAGATTAGTATTCTAGATTATTGGAAAGGACATGACCAGTAATTGCCCTCCGATTCGGGACAATGCACAGGATTTCCGTTTTTACAGTAAGGTTTAAAAATTCAAAACGAAATTATTATGGATTTATTATTCCAAATAAGGTCGGGGTTCAAATGACAAAAAAAAAACAGTACGTTTATTGTTTAAATCTTGAGCGTCCGCTTTCCTCTTTAAGCACTACTCCATTTTGACGTTCCATTATATCCATGCCTAATAATAATCTTGTAACCCTACATGAATACCATTTAAGTACCTTAGTTATTATATTAGGAATGATTTATTTTTGATCAATTAAATAGTAATGAAAAGGAAATGTATGTTTTGTTTATAATTATTTTTATTTTTTGACAAGTCTCAAACTAATCGATCGAACAAAGCATTTTGAAATACTACGTTTAAAGGAACGCCCTGTCACATTGCATATGCTGCCATCTGTGGTCGAATAGTTGAACTTGTTAACGAAAAGTAGTGAGCAATACTTAAAAATATTTTCTAGACTCACCGCAATAACTAGCGCCATCTAGTGTGGGAAAGCAGTTTTTGGTGAAACTTTTTTTATCTATTTTCTCAGTTTTCAGAGCCTTCAGACTCCTGAAACTTTTTTATTTGAAAACTATAAAATATAACAATTACAATAATAAAGAAATAATACTTGAAAATATTTTTTTAGACTCGCTTAACACAATAAATAGCGCCATCTAGTGTGGGAAAGCAGTCTTTTGGTGAAACTTTTTTGTTCATTTTCGCAGTTTTCCGAGCCTTCAGAGTCCTGAAACTTTTTTATCTGAAAACAGTGAAATATTACAATTACAATAATAAAGAAATCATTGCTGAACATTGATTTTTGACACCTAGGCAAGCTGCCATAGTTCCACCGGTCAAGTCCTTTAACAACAATTACGCAATCCAACTCGTAGAAATATACAATTATCTAAATCGTAGTTAATATACTATCTTATCGAGCGAATCTGTTTGATGTTTATTCCAATAGCAGATAAGGAGGATTACTCCACAAGGCGCAAAGAGCATGCTGTACACAGCATGCCCCATGAATTCATCAATATTATAAATGCGAAAGTGTGTCTGTGTGCCTGCTAAGCTTAAACATCCCATATTATAACCGATTTTGATAAAATTTGGTACATCGATAGGGATTACATCCCGGGGAAGGACACAGGCTATTTTATCACGGAAAATCTAAGATTTCCAAGAGGGTTTTTAAAAATCTAAATCCACGCGGGTAAAGTTGCAGGCATCATCTAATCAATGATATTATTTTTCAGCGGGATTAAATTTATAGAGTTTTAAGGATTGCACATCTCGGCAAAAGTTTTAGATCCTCTTATATTCCAATAGCATAAGTTTTGTTAAAATTTTCATCACTACGGTTTGAAGCCACGCTTGCGCCCATTTGTTTCAATAGACAAGATTTAAGTGCGAGTAACAGCAATCAACGTGTCAATGCTGCCACTATGAGACGGCAATTTGGGCTATCCTAGGAAAGATTATTATAAAATAGTTTATGAAATGGAGGTTGTTTCCTATCAAGATGAATATTCACAGAAATTCTGAAGGTCATGAGTAGATGTTTTATACCTACTGTCTAAGTAATACATCGAAGTTGCTTCCCATCAAAACGGATATTCATAGAAATTGTGAAAGTCACGAGAAGAGAATTCCCTACCATTCACGAATTTCAACATGTAACAAGTAAGTAATGAAAATGAAAATTTTAAAAATACACGACGAAGGCTGTGTTTGACTTTAACCTTAAAAATATCTAAGATCACTCTCTAAGATAAAACCTGTGAAGCCAGTGCCCTTCCGACTGATAAGTTATAATTATAATTAGTTCATAACTGATAAGTTAGAGGAGTTGGAACCTGGAGTATTGTAACAAAGCACGGTACTCGGTAGCTACAGAATATTTTCATTATCTTCAGGAAATATATTGTATCATATTTGTTTATTTATTTAGAAACTATACTGCCTATAACAAAATAATAACGTCACGTTTTCTTGTCAAACAGTTTCTTGGAACCGACTGTCCCCGTGGGAAAGGACGGCCTCCGCCAAAGCAAATACAAATACAATAAACTCCATCGCGGTCTGCCATTGAACTATTGACAGATGACACGCGTCCGTATTGGGGACACGAGACACATAGGCTATTGGGTCTTTGACTTAGCGCCAGTTGCATATCAAGCGGTTAAAGTTACGTTATCGTTAAACTTTGACTCATCATCATCACCACAACTCATTACCGGCTCTCTACGGAGCACGAGCCTCCTCTCACAAGGAGAAGGGTTTGGCCATAGTCCACCACGCAGGACAAGTGCGGATTAGTAGACTCTACACATATTTGAGAACATTATGAAAGTTTGACTACGATTAATAAAATCCAAATAGTTTACGCTAGTCAGGGTTCGTTAATTTAATTTACTTAATTTTGGGTGATAGCTTTCTTTGTTGGAACGGTCTGTACACTTCAGATTTCCTTACCGTTTTGAAAACCCTGCTGGTTGCCAGGTTGCTGGTCACAAATGCAACACGGAAATGTTCAATAGGTTTATATTAAAACTCCGTAAATAAAAACACTATAATAGTGGCAATAGGGGATAGTAAAACAAACATAATCGAGAAAAAGCATCGGTGGAAGTAAATATGGTACCGTCGTATAATATTTTTTATTGCCGTGATAAAATTCTGCGTTTCGCTAGTTAGGTACTGTGCCCCGGGCCACTATACATGCGGATAGAAACGTCTTTCAGACCATTAAATTTAACGAAAAAGAGCAACTGCTGAGTTTCTTGCCGGCTCTTCTCAGTAGAATAGTTTTCCGTACCGGTGATAGAGTCTTAACGTTTCATAAGTGACATAAGTTGTCCTACGTGAAATAAATAAATCATTTATCATTTAAATATAATTTAAATTAATTCAGTCTAGATGATGCCCGGGACTTCGTCCGCGTGGAATAAGATTCTTTGTTGATCTCATGGGTTTTCCGGAATAAAAAGGAGCCTATATCCTTCTCCGGTATACCTACAAATTATCCCTATACTAAATTTTATCAAAATCAGTCAAACCATCGTAACATACAGACAGACGGACAGACAGGCAGACACACTTTCGCATTTTTAAGATTAGTATGGATTTTTAGCATAAACGACCTCTAATTAAGTCGCCTAAGGAACTCCTTAGAATAGACTTTGCATTAAAATACCTTATAAGGAGTATCTTAAGTGAGGGAGTGATTAAGCGACTCAGTGCGGCAATAAACTTAAATAATGATTAAGCGACTCTGTGTAGACAATAAGCGTGTAAAGTAGGCTTACGTGAAATAATTGAAGTTAGATTTTTAGCAGAGCGTTATTAATTATTCCTATCTTAAATTTCTAATAATGCCATTGTATGAGAAAACGTTAAAAAACGGATTTTTTAAGAATTGTAAATGGTAAATTGGCTAACTTTTTATTGCCCACTTAAAACTGTAATCATGACGATTTTATTATTTTTAACTTCAAACAACGAAGTAGTAAATTGAACGTAGCATACTTATTATGTCAAAATTTAACATATGGTACCTAGAAAAAACCCAAAAATATAAGGTACCTACGTACCTACCAAATTGTTTTAAAATATCCATTTACCCCACGATTACCCCAAATTATTTCTTAACTTTGTAAGTTTTATTTATCCAAATAAGACCCCTATGCAATATTTTCATTTCACAAAAATAGAGCTCGAATGTTATTTGCCTCAAAAGAAAATTGTCTCGTTTCGTAATAAATGAATAAACTCTTAGGAAAATAAAATTCTAAGAGAGTTCGTCGTCCTTATTGAATAATATAAAGATTAAGTTTTTGCGCACATATCACTTCTTATAACCAATTGAAATTGATACCACATTAACTGCTTACAAGAACTGTTTTATTTGCAACCACTTTATGTAAACTTACTTTTGCATTTCTATCACGAAAAATGTTACTATCACTTTGCTATGTTGCGTTACTCGTAAATTGAAGTGCTTGCCGGTTTGGTCAAATCATACACATAGTTATAAAACTTGATTATTACAGTAATAGCTAATGCCCGCGACTTCGTCTGCGTGGATTGAGGTTTTTTGGTTCCCGCGGGAACTCCTTAATTTTCCGGGATAAAAAGTAGCCTAGTATTCCAGACTATAATCTTTATGTGCCAAATTTCAGCCCGATCCGTTCAGCCGTTGGGGCGTGATTGAGTAACAAACATCCATATATCCAATTTTCGCATTTATAATATTTATAAGATTAGTAAGACTAGCAGACTCGCGACTTCGGCTGCGTGAAATAAGTTTTTTAAATTCCCACGGGACCTCCCTAATTTTTCGGGTTAGTATATAGCCTATGACACTCACAAATAATGTGGCTTACTATTTTTACCAGAATGTTCTAAATCGGTTCAGTAGATCCAGAGATTACTCCCTACCACCTCACAAACTCACAAATTTTACTTCTTTATAATATTGCAATAGATTAATCTGCCCATTATTTATTAATAAATTCAGCATTCGGTACTGCCTTCACGACTGTGAATCATGACGTTTTAGTTAAAATATTAACTTGGTTCTTGGGTAAGCCCATTGAGCCGTCTGCTTCAACAATTTTCGCAAACCACTAAGTATTTAGCGGTACATGTGTTAGCACCCTCGACTACAAAGGTTTAATGATTACGATAGCTCCATTCGTACTTCGTTACCGTACTTATCGGTCACTACGATTCTTGGTTAGAGTATAAGAACACTACAAGTAACTTAGAACTCTAAATAAAGAATTGAAAATTGAAAGTAGGAAGTATTTATTTTGAAAATATGTAGACTATCTAGAAGTTGAAGAAGTCAGGCTCTACTTATAGTGTGTATCTAATATCTATAGTTTTAGTTCTTCTTAAGTTTCATTATTTTAGTAACTTAAAGTTATTTGATGATGAGCCTTTAGCTTGGCAGCTGTAGATTCAAATATGTAAATTTCAATTTCAAAATTCAAACATTTGTTTCGATTAATGTAAGTTCATGTCTTTAACATAGATTTATTTTGGTTTCGTAACCAAACCAACCAAAATTCGTGGTTGGTAACCAAAATAAATCTATGGTCTTTAACTACGTGTAATCGTCATGCTCATGACAAACTATTTCATATTTTATCTTACCGTGTAACAGAACTACAGTTCATGACAGTACAGTTTCTGCTGGAACGCTATACTTGTATTAACTTAGGTCACATCTAAGTCTTATCAAAAACCTTCCCTACCACGGGCCACGGCTAAAACGTTTTGAGGTTGTGTTCGCGACTTAGCCCTCTGAAAATGCCATTTAAAAAAAAAAACTCATCATATCAGTTATATCGCGGGTTCCAAAGCATTGTTATTTGCTATTTTACATGTACTTAATTGACTGCTGAGATGTAGGACTATCAGTATTATAAATGCGAAAGTGTGTTTGTTTATTGCTAATTGTCACAGCTTGCAAAGGATCGAAGTGTATTTTTGTTTGGATATAGTTTCAGACGGAGTTTTATTTTACCCAGAATCCAAGTAGGTTTACAGGGTTTGTACAACCTAATAAATCCATGCGAACGAAGTTTAAGGTATCAACTAGTAGAAAATACGACATGATTCAGATATAACGACAAATTAGTCGCACAGTTCGGTGTGTGAAGGCTACATAGCTAAAATACTACTATTAAAGTTAGCGTGGAGACTCGCGTGCTCCCCCACCCCAGCAACGTGGTATGTCTGGGACCTTTCTGACATTTACAGCAACACGAAACTCACATTTCGTTTCATAAATACTGAAAGGCGTTATAACAGCACCATTATATATTAGACATGCAGTTTAATTTATTTCAAACGTTATTTAATTGATGACTGGGTGTCAAATACGTATTAGCTTTGATATAATTCATTATGTCTTTAATTATTTAATGCTCAATTTACTAGCAATACAATTTAATGTGAGATTTCGACCGTTATTTCATATTTAATTTTATTGTTTAATTGCGATTGCATGACTGGAATGAATGAATTACAATGTAATGAATAATGATTTCTAAGTGAATATATTTCAGCGATTTGAATATTGAATAACATACCTACATGTTATTTCTAATTTGGAAGCTTCTTCTGAAACTGCAATATAGATATTTCTAAACAAAATGAAACTGTACTTAATAAATAATTTTCTGGTTTTAGTTACGGAGGGTTCTCTCGTCACTCTCGTTTTCAAAGTTTGTTTAACGAACAAAATCTTTTTATTTATTAAGGGAAATAAAATCAGGAGATTGTAATAGGTACGCCCCTAAATCTTGCTCCCCACGTGTGATAACCATTCCTCACGCGAACCCTCACACAGATTTTTTGAATTGATATTTAGTACTGTGAGCACTGTTTATTGTTCTGTTTATTGAATACTATAGTTCCATAGGTGTAGATTCCGGATGGCTGGATCCAGTGTTCATTACCAGGCACTCACCTCAAACTATATAGTTTGAGGCAAGGCAATTAAATATCACTTGATTACAAGGTAATGAAGACCTGCAATCTGAGTTCTTCGTAATTTGTGTAAAACCAGGGCTCAGTTAAGCTCTGTGCAGACGATAATAAGAAGACAAATGATGTGACTGTATCGTGCCGATAGTTGGTGAACAAATTAATCCTGTCTGTCTTAATGTTTGAAATGCTCCGAAAGCAGACGGCACTAGAAGATAGTGTAAAATACATGTGATTCCTATGGTTGTATGTTCCAAGTTAGCGTAGGTATATGAACTCCAAATCAAACTTTTGCTAACCTGCGACAGTGTGGACTTTGTCGGAATTTTTCTCGAGGATTTCACGGTGATTTTCTTTACTTTTCACCAGAGATGTTTCTAATCACACTGAGCTCAATGGTTTTGAAATCCAAACCAGCCAAAATTCAATAGGAAGTTTTCGGTTCTCATATAATATTCAGGTAAGTTTTCCAACTTAGCACGTCACAGTTATGACTGACACGCGCCCTTTGGGTCACGCGAGGAGCATAACTGTAACCTACGTAGATGTTTTTTTTTCTTTCCACTTGGATATTATTTATTAGCGCGATAATTTTCAGTAATATTAAGTAAATTCAGTCTTTAGGAAGTAATATAAAACCAGGCTCGTTATTTTGTACTAAAGTGTTTATTTTTAACATAATGAACATTTTATGCAGAAATCCACCGTAGCGCTCGTGTTTGTATTTTGTACGACATGGCTCTACCATTGAAATAATTTCAAAACATTTTCAAAATCATAAACTAATAGCATATTAATATGGTTGATGTATATTTTATAGCAATTTAAATTATATTGTAGAGCAATTATACAATAGTTATAGTCAATAGCTAGTTAGTTAAGCTCCAAATGTCACTAAAGTACAAACAAATCCAGACTTTAAACTAAGTATTGGCTGTACCTGTTCTGTGGTAGGTATTAGGTCACATCTAACCTGTAAAATAGAATAATGAATCAATGCTGTGTGTATGTTAATATGGACTTATATAGTAAAACACGTTTAGACATGACGCTTCGTTCGTTTATGCGGGTTTATATGCCCGAAGAAAAAATTTGAGATTTCTGAGACGCATAATTTGGTTTAAGGTACATATATTTTTCAGGGAACATAGCAAGGGGATTATTGTGCATGTACTTTATTGTTTATTCTATCCTTGGCAATTTACTATGATTACTTAAGCAAACGTGACCATCAATAAAACATTTATATTGCCTCATCGTTCCCTATTTCCATGATACTATGGAAATTTTATCGTATTTTCCGGACGACTGCTGTAAGTCAAAGTTAGTTCTATTCCAAAAATCGACTTAAATAAGTATTTGATATTAATTTCAACTTGATACGAGGCAGTCACGCCTTCCCGAGAAAAAGTTGGTTAACAGACAGACAGACGGAGAACGAAGTGTTTTAGGCACCATGCCCATTAACGATCGTATTTTTTGTAAATATAATTAGTTTTTTAATTTTGATTTTAATTTATTTCTTAGTTTTATTTAAAATATATGACTTGGCTTAGTTTCAAAAGTAAATAAAAAATATCAATGCTAAAAAAACAGATTAAAAATGAAATAAATGAATAATAATTAAATATGATTTCATAATATTTAATTAAAAATTAAATATGACTTTCTTACATAACACGATCTCATCTGAATTTTTAACACAGTCCAATGAAGTTTAAATGAAGCTTTTCTTTTTAACATAGCAGAATCTTACGTTTCCATTCAGCTGCGAATACGTGACCAACCAGGTAATCCCAAATAGTCGAAGTAATGCATATGTAGGGGCACAGATAACTATAGGTACTAGTCAGGAGATGTAGGGGCACCGGATTCCGGGAAATGGGTGCCGGGTAAGATGTGGATTGGGAGCTTGGGTGCAGGTGTCGCAGTGAGCGCATTGCGGTGCCTCCGTCGGTCTGATCTGACCTCATTCACGTTCACGGCCGCTGAAATGCCTGAAACGTTTCATTTTATATTATTCCGCACGCGTTCGATACTTGATGATAGTTCCGAACGATTGGCTGTCTGACATTGCCGATAACAGTTCACAAACACAGTTTAGTCTTTTTATAAATTTTCTTTTACATTATACCCCAAGTTTACTTTGTGAATATACGGAGTTTTATTGAAATTTAATTTGAGTATGTCTTATATTGCCATACAAGTTTGCGTTTGACTTTGAGTATGGTCATACTTAAATGTGGGAAAGTAACAATGCAGTAATCAAATTAACGTAACATTCCCTCGCCATACCATACTGATAGCAAAAGTGCCTCACATAAAGATAGAACACCACCTCTTTTTAAGAACCCATTAGCACGCAATGCAATTCTGTGTTTGTAGATTGTTTTTTTTTTAGCTGAACTGAGTTAGAAATTATTTGGGAAATTCCAGTTATATTTGCTTGAAAGTTCAGTCTAGGTTTTATTTTTATATGTTTACGTGATATAGCGCGCGCAAAAAAGTTGTTTATACATGAACAGTAGAAAGAAATGTAACATCAAACACGTGATGTGTTTACGTTTCGTTTAGCTTGCGTTGTGAGTTTATAATATTGTAAGCCGATTAGCGCTTAAGATATTGTATAAACTGATAGTCATGAGTCGATCACGTTTGTCTTGTCTGCGTCTATTTTTAATGTGAGTACATGTTTTTCAGTTTTAACATCAGTGGTTTTCAAGGCTCGTCTCGCTGTACATTTGAGAGTGAGTTTTAGGGCTATCTTACATTTCTTACCAGTTAACAGTTAGCTCAAAAGTAAGAGCGGTAATATGATTGCATTTCCCACACGGAATTAAAGGTACCTACGGGTAGGTACATAGGTCCGAAATGTAAGACATATTATTACGCATAATTATCAAAGATTTAAAAACTATTATATTCAATCGTAATTATCAGGTTGGTGCATTTACAGAAATTAAAATTGCAAATCAAATTTTTTTAAGATCGTAAAACATATCGGGACAGGTGAAGGAATTAACCGCGTATATTTTACTCAAATAAAAAACACATAGTCATGATCTATTACCTAGATTATAAAATATACGTTTACAGCTACAGGCCACCCTTCGATGCACGTATCGTTGCCGGGCGACGAAGCCACGTGGTGCCAAAACTTCCATATTGATCTCTCCGACTCGCCTCGTAGTTCGACTACTTACCACAGAATATAATACTTCCACTGTACACTACACACCGGGTGCCCTGAATAATGTACGCCCACAGCGCGTAATTAGGTCTTCTTTACACTACGCAAGCAACTTGTTTATTTATGACGCCCCCAAAGGACCACTACGGGAATACGTTAGTGCTTTCGTAGAATGGACGTCGCCGGTAACACGATTTCTGCTCTATGATATATACATGATATATATGATATATATGTCAGTCAAAACCTTCGATTAAGATTTAAACATTCAAAATGTCTATGACCAATGTTTAAATCGTCTAGAATAGTTGTCTAGGCCTGAAATATAGGTAAAGTAATATTAATTTAAATGAACTGCACTTTGGAAACCTTTGCTATGGTTGCGAATTTTAAAAAACGGCGAACGCAACTAGCTTCCAAAGCCTCCGTCTTGATTAAAATTAACGAAAGTTCGTTTTTCTATCATCATTAGTAATCTAAACCAAGCATCAAAGTCAGAACCTTTTGTTTGAGACTCAAGGCTGAGTCATAGAGTTCGACTCTACATACGTTGAACTCATGTAGAGTTAAGGAAGTTTTCGTATATGGAAGTAATTAACGGGGATAAACATACTGTGAAAGATAAAGATTAATTAATTACTGTAATCTAGTTAGGGATTATGGGACTATGCTTAGTTACGCTCAAGCAAGCCTCTTCATTAAATAAGCAGCTTCTTAGAGTTCAAGGGCAAATTTATTTTTCCCGAGGGATTAGTGTTTCATATTCTGTACACTTGCGTTTGTCAGTTGCAATAAAACCAATGATCCAACCGCTAAGCAAGAAAGAAAGAATGGGATTCCAAAATCATAATATTGCGTAAGTTTACTCTCGTAATGTACCTACTCTTTGGAACCTATTTTTTGTGACTCTCTGATATGAACCTTTATTCACTAGGAAAATATGAAAGTCAAAAAAAGATGAACTGAAAGCTTAAGGCAAAGAATGTCCGCAATTCATAGAGGAAAAAGGCATTTCAAAGTTTTACTGCACAAAGATTTCTGGAGTTGCTGCAGGCTTTTAGCAGTTTGCGGCTTTAACGTTACGCAATGGACAATCGCGAAGATTGTGTTTCTGCTCAAATGCCTATTTATTTCTAATATCCATAGACGAAAAGGAGAATCCACCAACAATGCTTGGGATTAAGTATATTCTAGAGAATAAATTGGATGCCTGGCGAATTGCGTTCCCAAAGCTTCCTATAAGATTTAGAGTTTTATGGACAATAGATGTCATGTTATTGTGTTGTTTTACTTTTTCATTTTTAATACTGTTAGCATACAAATCTAAAAAAATATTTTCAAAAAACCGACTTACAAAGCTACTATAAAGTTAAAAAAGTTAAAGTTAAAAATTAAAGTTAATTTGATTTCTACACACTAAAAATGACATTCACCCACCTAAGTTAAATTTTAAAAAACACTTCTTCCACGCCCGACACGTGCTTCGCATATTTTTTATTCCAGCACGATGCTCAGCCTAGCCTCCCCCTGGTTGAAGGGTTGCTAAAGACAGGTTGTTGCGCATGTGTTAGGCACTTTATTGCGCCCCATTACCAACAGTTTTTATTTACGCGTGATAAATTGGCTCTCGTTTATTTACACCCGGGTTTAGTTTCCGTACGAAATAAATGATTCGGTTATTTGTTGGGGGGAAATTGAAATGTCAGAAATAAGTCAAGTTCTAGCTTAATAAGCTCAATTGTTTTATTTGGTAACTTTTCAATCGTAATAACTTTCCAAAATATCGATCTATGCATCGATTACATAGTGTTTACGCGCCGCTTACTGACCGCTCCAATAGTGGGTAGGCACTATTTATTTAATATTTTTGTTTTAATGTTTTGAGATTTTGTGAGATAATGAAATGAAAGGAGTTACTAGAAAATTTGTGTTATCTGTGTTTTGTGTGTGAACAAAATAGGTTGAACTTTATAAACCTTAAGCCTCACGGGAATTGGGAATGATACTCTATATAACTACAGGAAACTAGATAGGAGTCAGACCTACCATCAACTCAAATGGCAAAATTATGACGTAAGTTCTACTTTCATGTTCATATTATATGTGTTTTGTGGGCTTTTTGTTATTTATATTATAAATAAATAAATTAAATTGAAGATAAAGGTATAATTATCACAATTTTGAAAAAAAAATAGTATTTTTAGATCAGGTTCTACGCATCATATAACGAGCTCTTTAATTAGGTACATGATTTTGAACTTAAAGCTTAAAACGTATTCTGACACTGCTTAGACCTTGCTTCGAATTTAAACGAAACTGTAAGATTAAAATCTGTAAACATAAGCTTTGTCTCATCAAATTCATGGAGCACCAAGTCCCCCTTTGTATAACGCAAATGAATGGCCTCTATGGGGAGCAAAGACGCTTACTCAATTCAAATGTTTCAAACAGATATAAGAACACGTGCGATATGTTATGCTTATCAGGTTTTGTGTGCGCAGGATTACCTACTCAAGCAAGGCTGGGCGAGCATGCACTATTGCCAAGTTCAAAGTCGATACCGATTTTTCTTGTTGTATCGCGAAGTTTATTCGAATAAAAGATATCGGTTTTATTCCGCATATTTTTTGCAATCAGTATTTTACTATCGTTAAAATAGTACTGCAATTTTACTGTAATTTTAGTCTAAACCTAAGTAGGGATTCTAAAATGTAAATATCCGTTACTCTCAGTTACTACTGTTATATCAGTTATTGTATGTATTTTTAGATATGTAAGGTTAATAACCAAATCTTCAAATCCAAAGCATTATTTTGTTCGTTTTTTCTACTTCACCATAGCAACAAAGAACAACTTAAAGTACCTAAAACTTTTTTCTTATCAGTTCAGTGTTTGTTTTAGGATTAGTGCGATACCAAATTAGGCGCCAATGTCAAGTTCAAAAACTTCTTGACTCACTTAAGGGGGAGGCAACTGTTTGTTAGTATGCACATTTATTGTAATTTTCTAAAAAAAACGAAAATAACTTCGAAATAATTGAAATAGGATAAAACTATTTTAAACTAGATGACGCCCGCGACTTCGTCCGCGTGGATAAGGGTTTTTGATTCCCGCGGGAACTCATGAATTTTCCGGGACAAAAAGTAACCTATGTCCTTCCCCGGGATACAAACTATCCATATACCAAATTTCATCAAAATCGGTTGAACAGATGGGCCGTGACAGACAGACAGACAGAAACACTTTTGCATTTATAATATTATATATGGAAGTAAGGATATTGTGGGTCTGTCTGCCACAGCCAAGCGTGGAGAAAAGCGCGAAAGAAAGTGGTAGAGTAATTATAGCGGTTGATTCATTAAGTGGTACCTAGGTATAATGCGCTCATTTATTCATTAAATTCGAGAGTATGTATATTATACAATCTTTCATAAGAATTCAATTTCTGTGTATGATAAAAATCAAATAATATATTGATAATATACCTATGTAAAAAATAGACGGCTACTTTTAACAGTCTGATTTTATTACCTGTAACAGAATCGTATCCATTATTCTAAGTAAAACGATAGATTGATATTTTCTTGAAAAATACCCGTGGAAAACGCTGAATTTAAATGTAGGTAATTTGAATCAAATCGAATTGTAAATTTTAAGGCGCCGTCGGTGCACGAATATTTGAATAGATTAGAGTTCCCTTCGGAAAGCCTATTGCTAGGGGGATATTATGTGCATTATGCAGAGCTGGGTATACCTCTTTGCAGTAGATAAGCAATATTATCTGCAAAAGAACAAACTTTTTCCAAACATAAATAATTGGACCTACACAAAGCGCAACGACAACGAGGGATTTTAATTTCACAAAAGTGTATCTTTGCAAATCGCAACACAAAGAACTGTACTTACAGTTAACATAAAAAAGAGTTGTGACCTTGAGCTTGCACATTTGGTAATTTAATCAATCTTTACGAAGTGATGGTGAATGTTATAGGCAATTGATTAGGCTTCAGTTAATCTTTCGTTTCCCACGACGTATGATAGTAAAGTACCTAACTATTTATGTGCACACACATCCCCTGCAACTCTTTTTTCCCCTGAAACATATTAAAGTGCATTATATTATGTCATGTAAGCGGATTCCGCAGTGCAAACGTCTTCATACAGAACAGTCCCTTGTCTTGTATAACAACTCCTGGGAGCCGGGTTGGATATGGAACCGTTGCGCGTTGTATTTGGCGAAGCCTTTGTATATCAGACCACACTTACGGTCTTAGTAACCGGATGTTGTTGACACGAGGGCACACGGTAAAGGGTAAGTGAAGGACGTTTGATATGAATTTCAAATAGCACCGTTTGAAAAATTATGGCTTTCTGAGATATTTATTGGAACGTTTCATTGTTACATGTTCGCTTTAAAAAACGATCGGTATTTGTTTTACCCGCATGGAGTTTATTGTTTTGTATTAAGTATCTATTTATTAGGTAGACTTGTGGACAATAGTAGCACCTTGGAGTCCATATTGATTATATTTCTAACACTTTATGCTAAGGACTGAAACAGTAACCGAAATAAGGGGTAACACTGTTTTTTGAAATTGTTATAAAACAGAAACACTTATAACGGAAAAAAACGATACTGTAACCCAATCAATCTGTTACCGTTTATTTCTGTTAATAAGTGTTTTTATCTGTAACCCTAATTGGTACATGCCCTAACAATCTGCACGGTGTGACAACGCGTTCTTGTCTTCTTTGAACTTTACACACACTGACACAACATGGCCAAGTTTTTCTTAAAACAATTGCAACCATCGGTGATTTCAACTTAGCAACAAATTAAAATTTGAATACGCGTCAACAGTAATTTTGGCAACATCGCTATTTCGGTTACACTTTAAAACACTTTAAAAACCCTTTATTAGGTACAAATTACAGATACCCGATACAGATTCGTTTCTGTTACAGAAATATAAGTGTATCAGGTTAACAGAATTAAACATTCAAAAGGGCTGCAGCTCCGATTCCGTTACACTTTCATTCTGTAACACATAAATTTCTGTAACCTTTATGAATCTGTTTTTCAGTCTCTGCTATAATATGCAGTAGTTTAAATTAAAGTTGAAAGGTATGTTCCAACTACAAAATTATCATTTTATGTGATACTGTATACTAGAATAGATAGAAAATCTTCCAAAACATTTAACTTTCAGACACATTTACACAACATTTGAACACCAAATACGTCAGTTTAAATTATCCCAATGAACAAGCAAACTAATATATATGTCACCGTAATGTTGTAAAAACCGTTAGATTATAATCTAACTCGCGAAATTGTAAACTGTCGAAAGATTGTGAACCGTTCAATGTTATGAGTGTCAATTTTTTAAATATTCATTGTATTTACGTTTTCTTGTCTGTTTCTTGTATGCTAGGTTAGGGTTCGACATAAGTTCTACCTAACAGATTACAATTTACCGAAAAATAATGCGTTAAATTGTAAACTTTCGACAGTTTGCAATTTCGCGAGTTAGATTATAATCTAACGGTTTTTACAATCTTACGGTGACATATACAACTAATAACTTTTATTCCTAATTAAAATATCCATTACAATGTACTCATCACATCTTCAATTAGGTAATCCCGCAACAGCTAGATGGAGGAGTAAGTACCCTAGCCTAATGGCAGTGTTTATCGTTTCACCAATAGGACCTGCATGTATCTCCACAGAACACGTACATGCTTAGATAGCGGCTCCCAGCTACTCGTTTGTGATTGCCCGTTGATCTAGTGCGTGCGTGCGGGGATACCCTCAGTATGGAGATTTGCGCGGGATTTTGGAATATAAAGTCCGTTAATGAGGCGCCGGGCGGGTGGGACCGCACCGGTGGCTGACAGGTGGCGGTCACGGCCCGCCGAGCCCCCCGTGCCATATCGTGCCCGGACCCTACCGGTCCGAGCTTACCGGGCTTAGGCTACCGCAACTTGGATTTTCGTCGGACCAAATTACCTATTATGTTTTCATTTATTTAAATTATTCGGAACTTGGTGAAATTCTCCGCCTCCGCAAGGATAGACTAAGGGATGGTTAAAAATTAACAAAAGAAAATATCTATAGCTTTTCCAAGACTTTTTAGTAAAATCTGCTTAAAACTTTTTAAGCCATTAAGGCCCAATTGCAAAGTTGCACCAGGACTCTTAAATTGATTTAGTTAAATATTTTAATGCTGTCCCTTTTTGGCAAATGCATATTTTAGTTGCCAAAATTTATCTAAATCAGTTTAATTATCTTTGTGCAAGCAGCCCTAAATATAGTATCGCAACGATGATAGTAATTTATATGATGAAAGTGGTATTTTTTAATAACTTAATTTTAGAAAAGTATTTATACGTTTAATTGCATTTATTACTAAGTTAAGTATTTATCAGGCTCTTGTTAATGTATCCTCTAGTATGACAATATAAGCAGGCACTATTCCTTATTGCTTACCGTATAGAATAACGTCAAAGAGGTGGTTTCTAATCTTAATTAATGATCTATTTACCGTGTCTATATGTTAAAAACGTGTATATGTAACCGTAAGATTGTAAAAACCGTTAGATTATAATCTAACTCGCGAAATTGTAGACTGTCGAAAGATTGTGAACCGTTCAATGTTCTGAGTGTCAATTTTTGAAATATTCATTGTATTTACGTTTTCTTGTCTGTTTCTTGTAGGTTAGGTTAGGGTTCGACATAAATAATCAGGTAGTGCGCGGCCTGCGGGCACTTAGGTTCTATCGGGCTAATAAACCTAACAGATTACTATCTACCGGAACATAATGCGTTAAATGGTAATCTTTCGACACTTTGTAATTTCGTGAGTTATATAATCTAAAACGGTTTTAACAATCATATGGTGACATATATATGCTAGAGCGATGAATAAGTAGCTGATCAACAAACATGTATTCCACATGTAGACAATCCAGGATCACAATATTATGCTACGAGTACCTATGTAGGTATATATTTCAGGTATATAAGATATTGTTTTTCAAATTGAAACGATCGGGCACAGGTATTATTACATAACTTAGCTCGGTACGGATTTCTCGCTAAACAAAACATCGATTAAGTAATTGTATTGTGCCTTTCCCAATATCATAATATAGTATCCGTCAGCGGATTGTATCTGAGTCACCAACACACCACATCGCGCGATGCCTCCACTGGCTACTAAGATGTTATGCAATCTCGCGTGTCGTTTGTGGCGTTCCTTGAAATACGAAATATTCAGTAATTTGCCTTTTCGATTCTGCTTACCTTCAAAATTAGCATCAATATAATGTTTACGATAACGATTTTTAACTCTGAGAACGCGATTGATTTTGATTTAATGGAGCTGATTGAAAGCCAAAGTCACTGCTATTACCTTTTACTGATTTGATTGTTTTTGTATCTGTAAAAATATTCGTTTCTAATTTTTTTTTACGGCAAAGCCAAAATAACTAATCTGATAATCTCTTGATAATCTTGTTTATACATAGATACACTTGTTGGATGAGTTCCTAGTTGTCCATAGCATATACATCAATACCATTTTATTAGTAAAACCCAGAGCCCACAGGCCGGAATATATCTGGGCCTCTCATATAGTTATCTGTATAAAAAAGAAAAGCGGTCATAAAAGAAAGAAGTTAAATTAAAGTAGACAGACAGTAAATCGTGAACGAAGTTTCTTACCGGCAATATAACTTCTTTGCTAGACGGTAATATGAAATTTGGAATTATAGCAATGTTCATGACTCTTACCTATACCAATTTCACAAAAAACGGAATGTAAGCCGACACCGGCCGATACGGAGCGCAGGCACGCGCGTGACATATGTCGCGAGAAACCCTCCGTTTAGTGTGTACGACTCCTAAGGGCGCGATCCGCTTCGAGCGTAACTTTCCTTTGCTATTTAGGCCCTAGTTTTGTCTGCTTTATAGTTATTCCAACTTTTCAACCGATTTTGGCGAAATTTGGTACAAAAATCAATGAATTTTGAAGTGAATTTTTCAAAAGCTAAATCTACGCAGACGAAGTCGTGGGCATCATCTAGTTATCTTAAATAGTAAAATTTGCATTACACCTGCAAGATATCATCTTGAAGTCTTAAAATTAGGTCTTGCTTATTTATTGTACTGTACTGTTACTCTATAAAAAAAATTAAGACAGGTTTAGTAATTATTATTTAGAGGTAAACCTCGTAAAAATTACTAGGATATTAATTAATGATTTCAAGTATTTACATAATAATATACTGATGAATTCTTGATGTATGGTAAAAGTGTTTTTCCATGCGTTGTCAAATAATAATTGTGCATGTGTTTATATTCGTACGTTTTGCTGTTGCTTTTTGGATCGCATTTAGTAGGATGGCGCCTTTAGCCTTTAGCTGTTGTCGATTAGGCATTTTTTCTTCGCTCTCAACAAAAGGCTCTGCTTATGAAGGGTATGGAACCATATGAGCAAATAAGCGCTTTAACGAATTATTTGTCAATACAAGGGTTCAACTACCGGTAAGTCTATAGGTAAAAGAGTGTGTGGTGTGCCATTTTTGTATTTAACACAGATGTCTTTGGAATAATACAGGCAATAATTCAAAATGGCTACAAGAATATTGTATAGGCATTACGAATTAGTGATAAAAGTTAGAAGTTAGTTAGATAAAGAATCCCTTGGCTGTTAAAAACACTCGTTAAAAATATTCCAATAAAAAACCTTTCCATCTCTAACTAGTTGACAAAACGGGTCAACTAGTTAGAGATGGAAAGGTTTTTTGCGTATTTGTTCAAAAGGGTGACGCGGGGTGGAATTTTCAAAAATCCTGAATCCCAACTACCTATTTCCACGGATATGACTTTATAATGATGGATATTCGTGCAAAATTTCATCTTCTGTTTGACTTGTAGCAATTTTGAATAGAAGTATTTTTATATGTAGGTATATTTTTATATGTAGGTACTAGGTAACCATACTTGAAAGAATTTAGTTAGGGAGAGGAAAAGGGAATTAATTATTTAACATTCTTGTAACTACGAGATGATGCTATAATAACCTTATCCACTTAGAATTTAGCAGCCTACGTTAAACGTAACAAGAAAACGAATGTAGACTGAAATATGCCTTACTAAGAGGTTAGATACCTGGCGTTAGGCAATACGTACCTACCTTTAAGTCCAATTACTAGAAATGTCAAAATAAATATCTTTCGGTTTCGATTCCGTTTTTTTTGCGCCTTTTGACATACACCACCCTAATAAAATTGCGTCATTTAACCCTCAAGTGACCACCATATGGTCAATTAGGCACCAACAAGTTTCGTCCACGTGCCGGGTTACATTGCAGGACTTCAATTAATTGTTATACTTATAACCCTTCGCGACGACCTGTCGGTAAGAGGATAGTTCATTTCACAGGGCATTGGGTTGCGATACGACTGGCTATGGCAACCAAATGTCAGGTGGAAAATTCGCAATTACTCGACACTTATTTTTTTAATGCGAGAAAACTTAAGAACATATCCTTATTTTACCCACATGGCAAAATAGTCGTAGAGTAAAAAATACGGTGCATTTTAGCCAAAATGAAGAATCGAATACAAAATACTTACCTAAGTACTTAGTCCAAACTAAAAATTTTATGATAATAATTAAATAATAACTCGATTTGAAATTTGGAAAAAACATTTTACGATGGATATAATATAGATAACTAGATAGTAATGCCCGCGACTTCGTCGGCGTGGATTAAGGTTTTTTGATCCCCGCGGGAAATCCTTAATTTTCCGGAACACAATGTATATATATACCAAATTCGTCAAAATTAAAAAGCGTAGCAGACAGACAGACAGACACACTTTCGTATTTATAATATTAGTAAGTATGGATTCTAGTGAATGACAAGTTTTAAACTAATGGACAAATAGGGCCACTCATGGTACCCGTATAATTCTTTTCGCAGCGTAGATTACAAATAAACAATAATATAAAAATATGTATATTTTGTAAAATTATCGGTCGGATTCTAGATTAAATAGAATCAAAGGCGGGCAGAGTCATTAATAAGGCAACTAAAGAAAAGTTCTTGGATAACATCCTAAACTTTCTTAACTTTTTAATTTTCTCTAAAAGTGACATAATAATTGTGCGTAGGAAACTTAACTGAAGTGCTGATTCGCTGTATTCCGAACAAACTCCGACAAAATTTAAAAAATACTTAAAGTATTTCTTCTTACCTCTTAAAATACTATAGTACAGCGAAATTAAAAACTAAGTTAAAAATAGACCAGTTGTACCAATATCTTTTGTGTTATTTGCTCACACAAATCATTTTTACGGGCGTTCTTATAAACGCCTATTCAGTTTAAGAGATTCCCCCATTTATGTAAAATGTAATAGACTAGACAAAGGCACGCATAAAGCATTTTCGTGTAGGCCTCAACAATACGACGTGACTTGAGATATTTTCCCGCTCCCCTAAGGGAAAGCTTTATTGCACCCTGCAAGCCTTATTTTATTACGTGTGCACAATCTTATTTTGCCGTTTATTTGAGCTGGGAATAAATTAATAGCGTGATGTTATTATATGACGTCCCGAATCCTGATGACCAATCAATATTGGTGGATAAAATGACGTAGGCGGCAATGTTTGCGATATGATGCGCTCTTATGCGACGTGATTGCTATTAGGCTCATTTTGAATGGCAAAAACATCATCATCTAGCCATCACCGGCCCACTACTGAGCACGAGTTTATTATCAGAAGAAGAGGACTCTACTGTGAAAGTTCACCACGCTGGCCAAGTGCAGTTTAGCTACACAACATTGTGGAGAACTATCGGACATCCAGGTTTCTTTAGGATGTTTTCCTTCACCGTTAGAACACCGAGTGAGAGATATTTTAATTGCTTAAAGTGCACAAAACTTCGAATAGTACCTACTGTTTTATTTTTACTGCAAAATTTTCCTGAAAGGTATGTAAAATACGAGATAATACGTTTTAGTGACCAAAAATTGCAAGTTAAAAAAGTAATTAATAAAAAGGACTAATGTGGCTACAAAAAACGGAAGACAATAGAGGCATTTGTGTAAAAAGCTTTCGACACTGCTCAAACGATAATTAATTTTCGGTGCAAGAGCCCGAATAACTGAAATTGTTCCGACTCGTTTAACCTTTTGCGAAACGGTCTAATTACTGTCACAGGCAATTTGATGAATTGCCCTAATAACTCTTATTACTTACAATATATTAACCAATAAGTTTCTGTTATAATTACGCAGAACCATTCATTACTTAATGTTTTTAATATCATAGCCAAAGCGTCGCGGTTCATATAAATTAATATTGGTTTTATTTAGATGCTATTAAGCTACTTTTCTACTAAGTCATTCTTACTGTAGTGAGCGTAGATAAAAACATTACTTTATCTGTATCATGGTTCACAATATATTTTGAGTTATTGCCTGTATTAATTTGGTAGGAGCTAAGGCAATTTCCCGATGAGTAAGCCTTACATTACGAGATTGAAATAAAAATAAAGGAAAGTAAAAAGAACCCCCTGTGTATTAAACACGTTCTTTTTATTTTTAACGGGTTTCAATCAAGCCTAAAAGGCAACTAGCTATTAGTTTCAAATTAATCCCATAGCAGACTGAATCACACTGCAATGTTTAGCGTTTTTCTGCCGATAAACTGCACCAAATGCAACATAGTATCAAGTAGAGCTGTATCGTTTATCGCTTTGAAAACTATAATGCGGCTAAATTTTGAAATAAAATAGAGCTTTATTCGATTGAGATTAAAATCAGATTGTTTCAGCAGAAATTAACTCAGAACGGGAGTATTAGGGTTGTTTCCAAGTGCAGTTTTACAACAGTTTCTTGTAAAAGGCACTAGACGTATTTACGATCGCGTGGAGAACATTTATGACTCCACTAAAGGCTATATTATTACGTAGTGGCCCTATGAGGGAGATGTCTATTGTAGCAGTAGGTAGTAATAACGTTATGGGCCAGATCTTATTAATTATTTGTATATTTCGAAGGTAAAAGGAAAATATAAAGGTATAGAGCGTAAATCTATATATTCTGTAAATATTGTTTGAATGAAAATGTAAATAAGCATTCAACGTTATGTCGAATATAACAATAGTTAACAATTTTTATGGAAAGACTGTTTTTTTAATAAATGCAATCAAACAGTCTGTAAATTAATAATTGCTGTTTACGTACAGTGTTTGTATAGAAAAATATTAAAATATGTCTGTTATACCAATTTAGATAAGTACCTAAATAAATTCTTGTCTTGGGTTGGTTGTTTGTTCATTAGTTGGGATTTTTCCATCTGCATATTGAAAATCTGTTTGAAGACATGAAGAATGTACCAATCTTGATGCCCTACTTCAAGGCACCAAGAGTATTGTTCGCACAAAACAATACGCGTTAAAAAATAGCACATTCATTAGTAGCGTAGCTTGTTTTCATTCTGTCCCCTATTCGTGCTCATGTTATATGAGATAGCTCTGCTAGACAATCGTGAATCGAGCTTGTAGGGTAGGGTTATCAGATTCTTCTTGACTTATAAACCTTAAATTTGATTATTCAGTTTATTCTGACTTTCTTTTTATGTTTATCATACGTCTTTCCATACTATGTTGACCAGTTTCTAGTTTTTTGTGTTTGCTTTTGTAAGTGACCAAGTTTGGCATCCATAAGTTAAACAGTATAAGTATGCTCGATACATCTAAAAGTCCTGGTAGTGATAAAATTTCGCCTTACTTTATAAGCCATGCAAGCAAGGCTCTTATTACACCTCTTAACATTATTTTTAATACATCAATAGCTGAAGGCTTCTTTCTGTCTAAGTGGAAAGAAGCTCATATTGTCCCGATTTATAAAAAGGGAAAGAAATGTCAAGTTGAAAATTATCGTCCTGTTTCTATTCTGAATGTGTTTGGCAAAATGCTTGAAAAAATTATTTACAATACGTTATATCCTATTTTGATAAAAGCAATTCCACCTGAGCAGCATGGGTTCGTCAAAGGACGGTCCACGTTATAAAACTTAATGACATTCACCGAGGATGTGATGTCCTCAATGGACAATAGGTTCAGGTTGACGTGATCTACACTGAATTTGAAAAATCATTTCATCGTGTGGATCACGTCATCTTGTTAAAGAAACTAAAGTACCTCGGCATCCATGGAGATCTTCTGAGATGGGTTAAATCCTAGCTGTCGAATCGCTCTCAGGCTGTAGTCGTTGGTGGCTGTCGGTCCGATTTCTGTGACGTTCCCTCTGGTGTCCCGCAAGGCTCACATTTGGGTCCCTTATTCTATAATATATACTTATATGACATTAATAATTGTTTTTTAATTCAAAGTTTTTAATGTACGCTGACGATACTAAAATATACATGGGAATCCATAGTGTAGAAGACTGTGAGAAGTTACAAGATGACTTAAATAGACTTGCCTGATATTATAAAAATAACAGAATACAGGTTAATATCAGCAAATGCCAGAAAATAACTTTTACAAGAAATAAAAGCCCGATACAATTTGATTATACCATCGACGGCCAATCCATCTCCAAAACTGATATAGTACGTGATTTGTGAGGGATTCTCCATATTAAAATGTCATTTAATCCTCATATTGAAGCAATCACTAATAAGGCTTTCTCTATGCTGGGATTTGTTTTAAGATCTTGTAAACCCTTTAAGAATATTAGTACACTTAAGACAATGTACTCCGCATACGTGCGTAGTAACAGAATATTGCAGCAGCATTTGGTCACCTTGTTTCATAAAGCCTACCGAGGCAATAGAGAAGATACAGCGCAAGTTTATAAAGCATTTAAATTGTCGTACTTACTCTGAGCCTTTTGACTATAAGGATAATTGTAAACGCTATAAATTACATACTTGTGGGCAGCGACGGCAAATAACTGATATGTTAGTTTTATATGATTTAATTAACGGTAAAATTGATAGTCCCTACCTATTGTCCAAAATTAAATTAGTTGCACCTTTTAAACGGACTCGACATACTTCACTCCTCAACGTGGCATTTAAAAGGAAAAACTACTCCCTAAATTCCGCAATAACTAGAATGACTCGTACCTATAATAAAATCTACTCGGAAATTGACCTCTTCCGCCACTCTAAGAATACCTTTAAGCGACACACAACACAAATCCACCAATAGTTATACATACGCATTACACAAACACACATACACACACACACGCGTGCGCGCGCACACACACACGCGCGCACACACACACTCACACACATATTTGCATGCATATGTCACATGCATATGTTGCATGCATGTCGTGAGAATGTTACACTTAGTTTCTTTAAATTTCTTTAACTCACTCTCACTCATTGTAATTTATGTTTGAGAAAATCTGTAATTGGCCATATTAATCCTGTTTTTTATAGTATTTAAGTATTATTGTTAATTAGAATCGCTGTTGATTTTCCTATTATACTAAAAATAAATAAAATAAACACGGTATTATGCATGTATAAATACAATATTTATTGACCAAAGGTCTCTGAGTCTACTTGAGTGAATTTGCACTTGTCTGTCCGTCCGTCCGTCTGTCAGAGCCTTATAACTTCTGAATTAC
The DNA here is from genome assembly GCA_964035005.1 of Erebia palarica. NCBI lineage: Eukaryota > Metazoa > Arthropoda > Insecta > Lepidoptera > Nymphalidae > Erebia > Erebia palarica. The sequence goes on from OZ035989.1 coordinate 21,800,464, forward strand.
TGAATGTAATTACTTCAAATTTAAATGTAACATGTAAACCGATGGCGTCCAGCCGAATATGGCTTATAGGCCAATTACACTGCACTTTTCACAGGGACCCTTACACTTGAATCAGTGTAGTGAAACAAGTTTTAGGAAGAAAGGGCCCCTAAATTGGTCCTTATTGCTGTGTTATAAGCGACGCTTACACTAGCGGCCACGCCCACCCTTCCCTCAGGGCCCTGCAAAAAGTGCAGTGTAATAGACCTATTAAAAAGTTATAAAAATCGTTATTTCAGGGGGGCTCTCATAGAAGCGAATGTGAAGTAAAATATTTTTTAAAGCGTCACTTAGGATATATCATGTTAAAGATAATTAGGAAGAGCCCAAAAATATATATTTTTTAATTTTTCCCCTAAAATTGACAAAATGGGGGGCTTTTAAAGTGGAGATTTTCTAACGTCCAAAGTTGACTTCAGAACTCTCAATTTTCTGAAAGGGTGAGCCTCAAACTTGATCAATTATTTGAATTATATCCTGTACTTGAACAACAAATATTAAAATAAGATAAATATTTTAAGGAAACGAAATTATTTAATTTTTAATGAGCTTCAGTATTTTAACAGAACTTCACAATGATGTCAATAGATGGCGCTCTGTAAAAGTTTATTCTTTTCTCCAATAACTCTTTAGTTCTTTTGCGTCTAATTTTAAAAGATAACTATTACAATATATCCTTAAAACTCTTAAAAATACCGCGAGGTCTCAGTTCGGGGCGAACCACCAGTTTTAATATTTATTTATTTATTTTCCACGATTCCTCGCCGATTATTGCCAAGTCACTGTGATACCAAAACGGGGGCAACCGGCAACCCTAGCTGGGCAGCGAGTAGCAAGGCGGCAGTTTACGAGGCAATCTGGGCCGTCAACTTGTATCAGTCTATTCGTCCGAGGGAGGCAGACGAAGCGGCGACGGCTAGGCGCCTACTCAGGGATGACACACTCCTCTGAACTACTGAGACCTACAATAAATTAGGATATGAATGTCATCACTGCTATAGACTTTTCCTAGGACATCTTAATGTTTCTTTTTATATTATTGAGCTGCAATGGCTTTATTTGATACAATATTATTTCACTTATTAAGATTATTCGTAAAATCATAATAATCATACTTACTTTATAACGAGATACTATGATAAAATGGCACTATATCGATGAAAATCTTGCGACTTCAACTTTAATACTTTTCGCATAACACCTTCGCTGCGGCAAGTAAAATCTTAAACCTTCGTCTGGTGCGGCGGCGGGCCAAATTGTGCCCCCAATGATTTTTCCGCCAGTGCGGGGTAGGTCTTTTTCGACCTGTCAGCACAAGGTTAGATTAAAATGCTATAACTTTGCGAAAATATAATGTAGGTGAGCAGTTTTTGGACTGTTAGAACAACCTTGAAACGAACTTCTTTAGATTTGATTCGCCCCGGGATCTGCTGAACAGAAAATGAGAAATAAACCAGGGAAAGTGGCGGGTCGATATCGACCAGAACCGCACTAGAAAGTATATTTAGTAGTGATGGGAAAGACAAAAATAAGAGGATATCGAAAATAAAACAGAATTATAGTAAAGAAATGAAAAATTGTTTATTTAATTATTTATTAATGCCTGTCTTTAAAACATTTCACACAAAGATTTTGCTTGCAAATTCTGCAGTATGTTTTAATTTTTTTTTTTGCTTCGGAACTCGTCATGGTTTCCCGCAGTTTTTCATAGCACCCTGCACAATTTCGCCGTTTAGCGCTCATCTCAAGGATATGATCGGCCGTAGGTGTTACTCGATTTCCTGAAATGATTTTTTAAATTCTGTGATTCATTTACCGTATGAGTTTGACTACAGGGCTCACTGTGTATTAAATAGATTCTCAAATAAAATTAAAAAGTTAACATAGGTCTTGAAATAGTCAAATCTCATCACCGTGCATTGTCAAAGTGCACACTTTGATGGGTAAAATCAAACACGACGTACGACAGTTACGATAGCTTGCCCAACACTAACTGGCGACTCGGGCGCTCTGTGCGGTATCGGGCCGCCAACTGCCTGTTGGGACGGCGGGCCACAATAGGCCCCCTCCCGCACAGAGTTGATATTTTTACCGTCAAGTGCGTGATAGGCCGATAAAGGCCTGCCGTGATGTTTTTCTAGGGAACACCTATAATTTTGACCACAATCTCAAATATATATTTGGCTTTGTCGTACCTTTACAAACACCTGAGATAATCGCTCCGCACCAGCGAGAGGGACATAGTTTTCTTCGTCCGCACCAGCTGAAATTCCGCGGCAGGCTGATTTGGGCCCGATCCGCAGTGAACGTGATAATATACAAACAAGCTGAAGAAGATGTCTGTTTCCTAATGCTTAAATATAAAATAATTGGGAAGATTGTTGTAAATTACCCAATATCGAGTGATCTTTCTTTTTCGTTAAATTGAGTGGCATAACATCAACGATACCAATGTAGTGATGACATCTTTACGTAGCATTTTAATTAACATGTTAACAATGAAAAAGCATGCATAGAAGGGAAAAGTACATACAGTTAGTACTACAGTTGCAGAGTTAAAAAAACTGATGACCCTCCAACGTTTGTTCGAGGCGTCGCGAAAGGTTCGGCGACAAGAGATCTCGACATAAGCTGTCGCTTTTCCATTGAAGTTCCAATTAAGAGAGCGCCTCTGCATGAGTCGTTAGCTAGTACTAATTCAGTTTTCAGCTCAAAAGCCCGCTGCTTTGATAGATACGGCTCTGTGACGAAAAAAGCGCTCGAAAGAGAAAATTAAACCCAACGAAATTTGCTTAAATTTTTCTTTGGGAGTTTGTAAAGTGCATCAAAGTTAGCGCGCACAAATAAAGTTCGGCTTCATGAATTTCTATCATAAAGTCCTCTTAATTCCTAAAGGAAGACTGGTAGCGTCACATTCAGGCTGACGCAGGCACTAAACGGACATGGTTGCTTCGGCGAGTACCTGTGTCGAATAGGTCGCGAGGCTACCGCGCGATGCTATCACTGTGTTGAGGAGCGGGACAGTGCACAGCACACTTTAGAAGAGTGCCCTGCTTGGGATCCCGAACGCCGCATCCTAATCCGCTACGTGGGGATAGACCAAAGAAAAGAAGAAGCATGGAGAGCAGTGGTCTCTTTTTGCGAAACTGTTATGGTTAACTTTCTTAACCATAACAAAGACCGCTGAGCGGGTTCGGGAAAGAGCAGACCCGGCTCGGAGACGTAGACGTCGGAGTTGCGGTATACACCGCACCTAACCGTCCGTGTAATATTCCCTGGAGGAGGGATCTCAGGGTCGAATACGGCTGGAGTGGGGACTCAAGTTGCACACCTAACAACACGACCCTGAGAAGGTGGCAGCTTGCTGTGGCCAACAAGCAGACATACCTCATGTACAGGTCATGAGGGGACTTTTCCAGAAGCCCGGGGTGCCCTATGGGCATCGCACAAGGGAGGCACCGATGCGTTCCTAAGAGATCTCGGAGCCTCCCAACATGCGTTAAGGTTGGCCACCGAGGGGGCTTAAGTAGATAGAAATCCTATATAACCCAAATTTCCAAAATCCTTTTCATGTTTTCCAATTAAACAAAAAAAAAATTCAACTTGATGATGGTATTTAACATACACACAAAAACAAACACACAAACGAGAACAATTTATTAGTGGGTCTATTTGCGCCAATTTACCACTCAAATAATGGCCGTAGCTTAGTTAAGGTCTACGCCGCTACGCCGCGCTACGAAACCGATTAAACTTGATGGATGTTGCTTGGATAACAAGAAACAAGCTCCTGGCTTACTTTATATTTCCTATCTACATAACCAAGAAACTGGTTAATTCTACTTCAAGCAATCTCCAAATTTGTTGAAGTAAAAAGAGAACGCGTCTTTAAGGGGAATATATTTCAGTACCTAGCTGGCGAATCTTCTATGAGAATACTGTAGTCATGTTCTTTACTTAACAGGGTTTCTTGGATTATGAATTTAGCAGATACCTACTGAGTCAAAATGAGCTGTCGTGGGAAAGTGCAATTACAACTACGAGTATAACTGACGGTTTTCTTACACAATTCTGTGTATCGTGTTTGCGAAAGTGTGTCAGTTTTCACGACTCCGTCACTAAGCCAATCTTGATGAAAATTGTAAGTGATAACTTGCATCCTTGTACAAATATAAATCACGTTTATCCTACCTGACTGAGTTAGCGATCATCACTATACTTCTGAGTTATACTTACATTAAACTTTTTCTTACGATAATATCGGATCCATACCAAAGTTGGCTCTATTCTTGGTATAATTACAAGGAATACTGGATGGCTTTTCCAAGAAAGAACTAAATTCGTATAGCCTTAGCGATCCACTTACAAGGTCGCGTACACTGGTATAATATTTACAGCAACATCGTCTTGGATCGATGAGCCTACTGTTTGTTCTCAATTTTTGGGCTCGATCGTACCTATCGATTTGGGGGAAGTAGGCCACATTTTATCGGTAATTATATGTCGATATGATTGTCGGAGCAATCATTTTCATTATTGCAAAAACATAATCACTTTTATAGCGTCTTTTTATGTGGTTTCATTTTTAAGAGCTTACGACTGCGACAATCCTTTTCAACTTATTATTGTATGTACTTACTAATTTAGGGCCGATTTTTCAATCGTCGATATTCGATGGATAGCGCAAATTCGTATTTTCGAGTTAACTGTCGACTAAAGTCTGTAACGGACGAATATATTTATCTGCTTCTTTGAGAGCCGAATAAAGGGCTATCTGCCTGTTTGTTATGACGTTTGCTAGTTTTTAGGTTATATTGTATAGCTAGTAGGTACCTATGACTTATGGGCCTAGTTTTTTTATTATTCTTTCATTCAGGATTATCAATTTTCATTCCTTGTACGCAATATACGGTCATTAGTGGTAGGTACCTATTGATAACAATGGATATTTTCCACACTTGTTCCACGCTGCATCTTAGTCTGTGTTGGTCATGACACCTTTTTTATTTTGTAACTAGCGGATGCCCGCTACTTTATCTGCGTGGATTGAGGGTTTTTGGTTCCCGCGGGAACTACGAGAACGGGACTATATATAGTAGGTACCTATAGATATTGACCGGTATTTCGTTACAAGTTAGGTTAATAAGTGTACTTCCGACTTTTGAAAGTTTGATGCACTATCGCGTTTCTTTACTTGCTCCATATTTTTAAGAAAGCACTTATAACTGGAAATCTGTCTAAAACAAAACCAAACACGAAATGAAAATTGCGCAAATTCGAGGTTATGAATTCTTGTGATACACGTTATTCGATAAACTAACGTCCTTTCCCAGTCTTATGCATTGAATGATATATGTGTCTATCTCTTTAAACACTAAAAAAATTAAAACAATCCCTTGATAAACAGTCAGATAATTTTATTCTCACGATAGTAATCCAGTCGTTTATCTGAGGATTGAAAAATCGGCCCTTAATGAACTTAATAGAAAACTTTCCGACCTTCAAACACCCTTCTTTATGAAAAAGTAGGTAAGGGAAGGTGGGTAGCAAATATGCGTTGCCTCAAGAGATGCATGTTCTGAATAGCTCGATACAGTCGTACAGCTGGTTGCGTAAGAGTTGAAACAGTATTTTAGCCAGATAACTCGTGTTTTAGGTACATAATACCTATGTTTTCTATTGTAAAAGTTAAGACTCAATGGTTATGTATTTGCATTGGTTGCGTTGTTGCAAATTTTTAACATGCACCATATAAAACCAGGTACAGGTATATATATATAGGTAACGGGAAAACACTCAATACTCAATTTATTTATTTATTGGTGGCGATTGCGACGTTTTTATGTAGAACCTTGAGCAAGACACGCACACTCACATTAATAATATACAATAGCTCCATATACTCGCACGTCCACGCTTGCCAGGTAAAATGAACACGTGCATTTCACTTGTGTGATAAGACCTACCCATTAAGTATGTCACCTATTAAGTATTCTGGTTTTTCAAAAGTAACGTCTTCTTCTATCCAACAGTAAACGTCGTCGTCATCACAACGATATAGCACGTATCGTCTCTTGTAAACACTTACACAGGCCGCGGTATTGCGCCGCCTGAACCTATATCGGCTCCCCGAACCTATTAAGTAGTACAACAACCAACTGAGTAAATTCATGTATTGAATGTACTGTATTGTTACAGCCACCGAGCTAGACCTGCTGGCCGCGCTGTCGCTGCACAACACGTCACGCGCCGGCGTCAGCGTCGCTCCAGGCATGCAGCCTCAGCGGACCGCCTACGCCCTGCAAGGTAACTTACTTATTACTTTTCACTCCTATGGCTGATTATCTTCAACATCATCGTTTATTCACAACAAATCGAAGTTTCTGATACGAACAGTGGCAGGAAACACGTGCGCTGGAAGGGTGCTCCACCCCTTCCAGCGCACGTGTTTCCTGCCACTTATAACTCACTCAAGGCAAGAGTCAACTTCTAGGCAAGCGCGTTCCAACCTAGAGTAGACCTTTTTTTATTTTTTACTAGCTGATGCCCGTGCTCCTTAATTTTCCGGGTTAAAAAGTAGCATATGACACTCTCCAGGTTCTCAACAATACTCATGCCAAAAATCACGTCGATCCGTTGCTCCGTTGGGGCGTGATTGAAGGACAAACCAACAAACCAACAAACAAACACGCTTTCGCATTTATAATAAGTATTAGTATGATTCCACTACAAGTCAGCCCTTGACTCCGATCTCACCTGATGGTAAGTGATGATGCAATCTAACATGGTAGCGGACTAAGCTGTTAGGGGCATAGCATTTCTAATTAACCTATACCCCTAATCGGTTTCTGCACGACATCGTACCGGAAAGCTTGGCTTAATCGCTTGGTGGCTTGTCTATAAGATACATTGCAACATTTTTCAGGAAAGCTTGACTGACATTCGCAATATGTTAGTTTATTAAACATACTGTGCGAACTAAAATATTGTGCAAAAAAATAATAATTGCATGTTTATGCAAGACTTAAGTATTCATGTAGGTACAGAATTTTTGTTCATGTAGGCTTTTTAATACGTGTTTAGCTTATGTTTTCAAGTTAGTAGTTGGCTAATCGCGTGATGCGGACTAACCTGTTAGGGGCATGGCATTTCTAATTAACCTATACCCCTAATCGGTTTCTACACGACATCGTACCGGAAAGCTTGGCTTAATCGCTTGGTGGCTTGTCTATAAGATACATTGCAACATTTTTCAGGAAAGCTTGACTGACATTCGCAATATGTTAGTTTATTAAACATACTGTGCGAACTAAAATATTGTGCAAAAAAATAATAATTGCATGTTTATGCAAGACTTAAGTATTCATGTAGGTACAGAATTTTTGTTCATGTAGGCTTTTTAATACGTGTTTAGCTTATGTTTTCAAGTTAGTAGTTGGCTAATCGCGTGATGACATTAATTTGTATGGTTAGATGAATATAACATGAAATGACTAACTACATATGAGACTTAAATATGGTATTTTATATAATGTTTATAAACATGATTCTAGTTGAAATATTTGAAACAGTTAAAATATGTTTTATCTTCCAGTTCAGCATTAATGCACATTTTTATTTCAGCGTATTTATTATTATGAAATGAAGTATTAGAAAAAGAAGATTCATTTTATAGTAGTCTGATAGTAAAGTGAATGAAAAGAAAACATTACGTCTGCGAATATTGTGTAATGGATCGTAAACATTGCAAGGCGGAAGGTGCAAGGTGCAATCCATTTGGTGTAATTTCACTTAGAGCCTCTATAGAACGGCGGCGGGCATCGGGCACGCCTCAACATTAATGTCCTATGAAGTAATATTAAGTTCTATACAATAACATGATTCATTTGAATCTAAGATTATTCTAGAGTCCTATTATATCCGTACCATACAAAAATTATTAATGCGAAAGTGTATCTGTCTGTTTTTTTGTACCCATTCTTGGCCTATCCGCAAGACGGTAGTGTTTATAACGGAGACGGATATAGGCTATTTGGTACTCTGAAAACCAAAGTTTCAACGATATTAAAAAAACTAAGTATAACCTCGCGGACAAATTCGCGGGCATAGTAAAGAAGCAAAAAGCTATGATCTACGTCGATTTACGTTTTTTATGTTGGTCAAAATAAATCTATATTTCTGGTATCTGAGCCTATTGAATAGTATGGCCTAGTAAGAATCTAGGACTAATAATTGTGAACACAAATCATAAAGTACCTACTCTCTAAAGTCGTTTTACCCATATTATTTCCTAAGTAGAGAAGGAAAAGGCTGTTTATATATACACATAACTATAAGTCTATATACCTACTTAATCTTACAGCGTTAGTCTCGCATGTTTCACATACCTATATTTGCATTTCCAAACGCATACTTAATGGCGAGAAACGATATTGCATTGTTATTTTAAGTCGATTAGGTTTGCACGGTCTTACCTTGTCTCCTGACGACAATTACCGCCATTACGAAGGAGCTAGTTATTGGAAAACGAAATGAAAACAAACTCCAGTTTGTTTTCATTTCGTTACTTAATTTTTTACTTCGTTGTTTTCATGTCGTTACAAAAATGAGTCTTTCAACGGTTCTTCAGTTCACCCTGTAATTAACGATAAAAATATTAATTGGTGATGAACTAAATGTATATAGCACTTAGACTAATTTACATAAAAACGTTACACACTGCATACAATTTACGTTCAGTTTTAAGATTAACTTATAAAAATACACTCAGGGCTTATAATAACAGAGTGTAGAGAAGTTAAAGGGTAAAAAAATTGCTATAGGAAGCGGTGCAATATTGCTACAATCCGGTACTTGTGTTTGGATTATGAATCGTTTTTATTTCCGGATTAATTGAAACTAAAGGGGACGCACCCTAGACCCTAGTCACTTCGTTTGCAATTCTTATAGTAGAGAATCAAAAGTTGCATAAAGGCAAGTTTATTGACACGCTTCAATGGGATGGGTTTTTTATCGCACGTGCCGGACTTCGCGATATGAAATTGCTTTTTTCCTGACATAAAAACCACTACGAGAATGGGACCCTCACTATTACTCGTACAGAATATTTTGACGATAATTCCGCATTATTTCCTGTATACATGCTTTATGAATTTGATCGCATACATAGAAGCTTCTTAAGCTAGTCTTATTTGTGAGATGAATATTAAAACTGATTTTTATATTATCCTAGTAGTGTAGAGTATTATTAAGAGAGTTCGAGATCTCTTAGGCTGGGCATTAATAAGTATACCGTGATGGCACGCAAAGTACGAGTATCTAAGTACCATACATGTTTCGGGCTATATCGTATACATAATATGATTTAGCATACAATTTTGCTTTGACTCCCACGTCAAAACTTGTCAAAGCATCAAAATTCAATTGTAAATATCGTTTCAGAGTTATTTTTTAAAATTATTATGACTTTTATAGATCCCCAAGGGAACTATATGGTCATCCTGAAATATCCGTAGCAAGGAGCGAGTTGAAATGCCCTAGAACAGTTGTAATGTATCCGAATTTTCTAGACAATGTATTAGTATTATGTACCTACCTACCGTTATTTTATGCCTAGTTTGTAACATTAAGTATTTTACATTCCCTTGGGCTTATATAATATTAACGTATCTGAAACTGGAAATCTAGCTGTAATCTCTCGTGCAATTGATTGTAATCCCCCAGGGCTGCCCCAAATAGTCCATTATCAATAAGCGGCCGTAATCCTGCCGGCAAATACGCCATCCCTCAGCGGGTGCCGCAAACGGTGATTAACGCACCGCGATATGAACTCAATCTGTCACATTCGAGTAGGGTTGTCGCAGTTGTCCATAAATCCAATAATATTGGACCTATTTACTTTTTTTCGTGCATTTTCAACTAAATTAAATATAATATAAGCCATATTGACAGACTTTTTATGAAAAAGTAAATTAGACTTCAATATTCTTAAGTTTGGTTGGTTTACTTGACTTTTAATTAATAAACCGTATAAGTACAAAATCGTACATTACCGGTGTCTTAGATTTAAGTTATTATAATTTTGTAAATTCGTAACTCTGTAATTAATGTAAGGTTGTTAAATAAAGGCTAATAATAATAATAATAATAAATAATAAGTACAAAAGAATCAGTGATTAACTAGAACTTAACGTTTATACTACTAGTAAGTATAAATGTTAGCCTAAAATGAAATGTAAACATTTGTTTATTTCGAACTGTTTAAGGACGATCATGATGAAGGTCTCGTATTTTTTAAATTGATACCATCCCTATAGAAAATGGACCTGCATTTTCGCACGATTCACTTTACGTGTGTCGTAAAGCGCACCATTAGGCATTAGTCGAGATGTGAGCTGTGAGCTGTGAGCTTGTGTAATTGTAGAGGGGTGTCCGCCCTAATTGTAGGGTGCGCTTTGTGTCCGTGTCAAATGTCGGTCTATTGTCTACAGAAAACTTTGACGACATCCCTGGCGCAGTGTTGAGGACTGTTTTCTTAACGTGGGAGGTCCCGGGTTCGATTCCCGGCAGGGTCAATTTGGGAATTTATAATTTCTGAATTTTCTCTGGTCTGGTTTGGTAGGAGGCTTCGCATCTTCACTTACCATCAGGTGAGATTGCAGTCAAGGGCTAACTTGTGGTGAAATAAAAAAAGGACAACACTTAGCCACATGGCAGTGTTATGTTATGTTAGCAACATGGCATAAGGAGTAAAATATCGTATATCTTATGAAGCAATCTATCTGTACTATGTATTAGAGATCTATATATGTTGTATATCTGGGACGGATAAAGATCGATGCGATCTTTCTAATCCATCTTAACAAGTAAAAGCCGAACAATGACCTGATTTCTCTGTTTTTATACCTATTATGTATTTTTGTCTACACTTGTTTACTTGTTTGTTAAGCACTATGTCATCATATCCGCGACAACTTCCGCGGCCTTACTAGGTTTAAATAATTAATTTGTCCGTGTCACTTTCCAAGTTTTAAACGATATCCATGCAAAATACCTATTGTACTGTAGTGGTGTAATATTTTTTTTTAAATTTACTACAATTTAGCCCTTGACTGCGATCTCACCTGATGGTAAGTGATGATGCAGATGGTAGCGGACTAACCTGTTAGGGGTATAGCATTTATATTAAACCCATACCTCTAGTTGGTTCCTATGTGGCATCGTACGCTCAATCGCTTGGCGTGCATTTTTGCCAATAGGATGGTAACTAGCCACGGCCGAAGCCTCCCCCCAGACTAGACCAAAGAAAATTCAGATAAATTCCCAAATTGACCCTGCCGGAAATCGAACCAGGGACTTCCCAGGCTCATCAAGATAAAATTAAAGGAAACCCCTACAAATAAACACACTTTCGCATTCATCGTGTAGTGATTTTTAAACAATATTTGTTAGTATATTCGTTTAATTCCATATAACAAGTCGTTATTTTTGCATCAGTAAAGCTCTACGAATGGTCTACGAGCTACGAACGACTCGACGGCTGTCACAAGCAAACTAATAACATTAGGTATGGGATACGGAATAATAGTATACACACGGCATTGGAGTGAGGCGATGTCTGAAACAGACGTACCTATTGAACTGTTATTGTTATGCTCAGTTGGAATAAGGATATATATATAAGGGAAACTATTGTTATAGCAAACAAATCGTCTAGTCTATCGATGAATTGTATAGCTATATCAACTATGACAAAAGAAATAGTCGCCAATTTAAAAAATTTGGTATTTGCACACTTGCAGCTGAACTTTCTTATCGAATATAAATAAAATTCAGATTAAGTATTCAAACCGTTAAGAATATAGATCAGAACCTTCGCTGCCTACTGAAAATCTATTAGGAAGTAGTTAGGTACACATAATACTTAGTATATGGTAATATTATAAGCCTATTAGGCTTCTATGCTCATATTTTAGCACCTACACATATTTAACTTTATAATGAGCATCAACCAAGTAGGTACGGCACGTGTATAAAGTAGTCAAATAAATATTATAAATGCGAAAGTTTGGATGGATGGATGAATGAATTTGGAGGTAGATTATAGTCTTGAATAACACATAGGCTACTTTTTATCCCGGAAAACTAAGGAGTTCCCGCGCGAACCAAAAAACCTCAATCCACGCGGACGTAGTCGCGGACATCAGCTAGTAAGAAATAAATTCACTGAGGAGAGCCATTGATTCATTAGAGAGATCCTCGACCATCAGGACTGCTAGGTCATTCGGACAACACGATACTAAACCCAGAAAATTTATTTAGGGAAGCTGGCTATCGTACTCACAAAAATAGAGGCTTCCTACCTTTTGGAGAGGCTTTTGATGTATTTTAGGTTAAACAATCAGGGTACAGGGTACAAGGTATATGGTATACAATCTAAAATATATACATTTTTTTGTTGAAGAAAACATAAGAAATAGTTGTATCTATTCACACCTTTGCCTGTCCTTGGTCCTCTATTTTACCTTCTTTAAAGTTTGTGCACGCTTCATAAGCACATATTTTAGTCGAATATTAAAACAATTATTCAATATGTATTGAAATTCTATCTGTATTTATTATAAAACGAAATGTTTTTTTCAAACAAGCTTGTCCCTGTTTCCCGTCCCGAACGTGAGTTGGTGCATACTTGTGTCGCTGAATTGATTTTGCTCGCTGATCCGTTATAATTCCAAAGCAAGTCATGTGACACGCTAAAGCCAATGGCTCTGCGAGAAATCACACCTGGGATTTGTTGTAATATTCAGGCTTCATTGAGTATATTGATTTATACACGGATATACTTATACAAATTAAACTAGACATACCTATAACGAAATAAAATATTTACTTAATTGCCTACAAATAAATTGCTGAATGGAGTTTCGCCAAAAATCTGTGCAAACTCTGCACTGAAGATCTATTTGCAAAATTTACGCTACGTTCGCATTCGCACGTTTTTTTTCGCAATTCCTTAACATTAGAAATCATATGGAGGTGTATGCACTTGCGAATAAAATATCACTGGTCTGATATAATTTGACGCGGTGCGGTGAGAATAATTATGTCCTGTACGGAGTCGTATGACGCTAACCGCATTCACAGTGCGGAAATATAAATTGCGGGAATAAAATTCGCGCGAATGTATTTCGCAGTGCGAGCGTACCCTTAGTTATTCGCATGGTTTGACCTACAGTATATATACAGTAGGTATATTGATACATAGAACCCTGACACAAACTACAAAGTTAGCGCTATTTGGGCTATGCCAGTGCATTCCGTGGGGATATGGCTCGTAGATAATGTGCGGCCTACAGATTTTATTTCCACTCTGCTAATTTTAAAATAATTGAATACCTTCAGAAAATCTGCGATAAGTGTTTACTTTGCCCGTTTGAACATAATTCAGAATCCGCTTAAACTTAGCGTGGCCCGTTCAATATTATTTCTGTAGATACTGTCAAGTCTCCATCTCCATATCGAACGCATATCAAAGGGGACATGTCATGAGTGTCACTGGTCATGTCATAACCATAGCCAATAAATAAATTCGCCGCAGGGTGCCATGCAACGGTATTTACACAAAGCGGAGCAAATATTTGTGTGTCGCTAAACTCGACAAGGGTGGTTTAATGAAACCAAAACATTTTGGGGTTTCACATAAATTACTGCGTCCCGTTAATGCTCTCGCGTTATGGTATGAAATAAATTCGAGCTGAATTTCTGTAGTTCGAACTATTGATATATTTTATTGCTTGATGCAGTGCTTTTTATTAGCCGATTATGGTTTACGTCATTTAAAGTTCTCCTCACCCCATTTCTGGGTACTTGCTATGTGTCATATACGGACAGTATCTCTTTTATAGGGTTCTGGTATAAATCAATGAACACAGTCACCAGTCATTAACAACATCAGCTCGTCTGTCTGTGTAAAATAATACTTTCCACCTCTCATGCTTTAAAACTGTCATTTTAGCTCAGCTTCAGATGGACTAAAGTTATCATTTAGTCTCTAGGGAGTAAAGCATTTATTTTTATTTTAGTCGTTATCAAGTATCGTATATAGGTACTAAAATTCTACTTCAATGCTACAGAACCTTATCATACGAGTATGCGTGTTTTGACAGGCACTTCAATGCCAAGTAAAAATTACTTGTAGAAAATATCCTCCAGCAGTGTACATTTGTCTTTGAAAAATAGTTTAGCATTTCTATTTAAAAAGTATGCTAGATATTATTTATAGATATTATTAGTCCAGCATCGTGGAAAAGACGAGTTAATTTTAGCTACATTGTGTGTTGTGTGGAATGGATGATCAAATTTTGCAAGCGCGAAAATTAAAATATGCTATTGTTGTGTAGCCTTATATTATTTTAGCAAGCGAAAAGTGAAATATGAAGCAATTTAATAACAATCTGACTCCTCCGAGGGATCACAACCACCTATTTTAAAAAGACCTCTCGGAAAATTAAAATACATTCACATATTGTATGCAAATCTAGATATTAAACTTTCAAAATACAGCGGTTGTTTTCTAAAATACTTAGCCGTAAGTTTCTCTCAATCGATATTTATATAATATATATATAAATCGATATTCAGTTTGGGAGCGGATACGAAAAGAAAAATGTTCTAAAACGCTTACCTATAAGCTCCTCGAAGATATTTTTTTCAGGCACTGTCTTGAACATTATTATTTGTTCCTAATTGATGAAGTTCTAAAGTATAATTAATTTTTATTCCAAGCAAACAACTCTAGAAGGTTGGAAAACACTTTGCGTGAGTTCATTTTCTTCCTTTGCAATATGCAAGGAGGGATATAATCTCGGAAGGGACCTAAAGGCATTATTATCCTACCCCTACCCTACCATTATGAGAATATTGGAAAAGAGGACACAAACCACAGCGATGAGGAATTCAACGGATTGAAAGTTATACCTAAGCCGAAACAAAAATAAATGGCAAATAATAATTCTGCTAATCTAATCGCAAGAAAGTAGAGAAAATTACTTTCATTTACACAAAACATTTTCCAATTTTCTTAGTTACAGAAATAACATCATGTTTGAATACGAAGTAATCTACTTAGTTTGATTATACTTTATCAGTGACATGAGCGAATATTTTTCTTCAATTCAACTTACATTAGTAGGTTTTAGTCGAACGTTATAATTCTGCGTTAGTAAATAATTAATCATCCGAAATTATTATTCAAATAACGAAGCGTTTGGGAAAGTAAGTTTTTACTTTGGCTTGCTTCCCTATAATTTGCTGATTTCTTTTGTCTTCCATTTTAAACTTTTAATGTACAAGAATTTGTCCTTTTGCCGTTTTCATGTATCATTTCTATATTCTAGCTAGCAATACGTATCAACGTTGCGTGTCAAATCTAACATGTTGATAGCAAGAGAATAAGCTTTAGTATAAGCTAGAAAAATAAGCAATTCCTATCACAATAAGTATTATAATATCTTTACATGATTATAGGTACCTCTAGTCTACGCAAGCTTTTTAAGAATAAAAATGTAAAATGATTCAGCTTCCACTTTCCACTGTATTGTAAACAACTTTGTTATTTGTAGTTCGCTACCTCTTTCTGCCATTAACGCTTTTTTAGTTCTCCCGTTTCAGAGGGCGTAGATACCTCTCAAAGTTCAATGCACTGTCGGGAAAGTTAAGTTAAAGGCATTGTAATATTTGTAGTTAAGTTAAAGGCATTGTAATATTTTATTGTAGAATTGTAATACCTAGTTAAAGGAGAGTTTGCACCGGATGCAGATTATTGAATTCCAACTTGCTTCTGAGGTAACGAGTCTCGTTATAGAAAGTTTTGATAGTATTTACTTTTTTTTGTGTTTCTTGCGTAATTTGTTGTCTTATGAAAAAGATAAGTACACTTTAAATCGAATATATCATATAGGTAGTAGGTAGTTCATTTGGAGTAGTTTTAACAAAAATTACCATAAGAAATTAGTATCATTATATTTAGTTTTATCAAAAATTGCCCAATTAAATAACTATACCTAATTATTAATAAGTCTCCAATCCATTCGTCTCGTATCGTTCAATGAAATTTATTATTGGGGTACCTACCTAGTAAAGCGCGACGCGACGTATACGTGTGAGACCTACTAGTCTCGATGTTATATGCCTTGTTAGCTTGTGCACACGCAAATTATAATTATTTTACTAGACAGAGAGAAAGGGGTTGGTGTATCAAAACATTATTTGCCCACAAATCGATCGATCTTACGAGTATACACATATTATAATAACTCCATAATATCTGCAATTAACTTCCGTACTTGACTATATCCCGATCAATCACAAATATCTTCAATCACGCCACAAGGCATGGATTTTTGCGTAGATACTTGAAGAGTGATATACTTAGTTTGCAATGTTAACAAGCTTTTAATTAATCTAATACCAACCACACACAACGGCCGAGCTTGATAAAAGCTTAGATTTTAATTAAAATTTCACTCCATAACAATTAACGTTATTTTATTTACAATCCTAGTCCCAGAAGGGCCGAGGGCCGAGTCCCCTTCCGCGACATTACCACAGGGCGCCATCACGCAGCCACGTGCTCGCCATGTCCCCTCCCAAATCAGTGTATTGCGCACTTTATTATTGTGTTCGTTTGTACTCGTGACATAGTTAGTTTGGCTTATTTTACTTCGTTACTATTTCTAAGAAGGAATCTTCAATTTTATTATTTTATTTTGCTTCATCAGATCTGTTAAGGTGTCGTAGACTTTAATTGATATAGTTTGTATTTTTTTCCATCATCATCATCGCTGGCCCACTTGGTACGCTACACTGGAAGTATGGCTTGCCGATTTGCGATTTGGAATTCCATGTGAAACACTTTTGAGAACATAAAGAAATCACGGGCATAATGATTCCTCACGATATTTTCCTTCACCATTAGAGCAAGTGATATTTAACTGCTACAAACATTGATTTATAATTTTAGTACCTATACTAACCAACATAGTGGTCCTGAATGATATAAACAAACATGGGTGTCAAGTTTTATTATTTTTTGCTAGAATTGTTGAAATTTAGCGTTTCTCTCAGAAATAATATTTTTTCAGACTAAAGTAATGGTAATTCCCTTGTATCTCGCTTGTATTAATTAATTTTGCTGTATTGCGTATTCATTATTGTATTATTATTAATTGCAGTTCTTTAGTACG
Source organism: Erebia palarica (assembly GCA_964035005.1). NCBI lineage: Eukaryota > Metazoa > Arthropoda > Insecta > Lepidoptera > Nymphalidae > Erebia > Erebia palarica. The sequence continues at coordinate 21,817,746 of OZ035989.1, forward strand.
AGAAAGATTAACACAGAGATAAAATAAAATACATCTCTAAAAGACAAAATTAGACAAAATTTCTTTTGAAATGAGTAACAAGCATACTTATCCAATCGCAACGAGAATTGGACCAACAATATTTTGCAGAACCCGCAAAAATTAAATTAAATAATATAGAAAACTTTCTAACAATACATTATTTTCCCTGAATTGGAAGTTGGCATGCTGCCAGCGTACCGTATATCTTAAGCCTCGCACAAGACGTGGCGTAATCACGGGGAGTAGCGAGCCTACTGATTTTTATCGAAATTTATTGCACCGCATAAGTTTACTTAATGAGGTCGAGTGAATGTTGGTAAAGGTATAATGTGCTCCATATTTATTAAGGTAAATCCGAAAGGTTGTAGGTACAAATCCATGCCCCATCCCACTAAGTCGTTGAAGGTATCTCACTATTCCTAGTAAAAACTTCACGCTTAGCTGAAAACCAAAGAGCTTAGGAAATGATTGGATATATACCTGCTATGATATTTGATATATTTGGAAACGTCGAAATATTCTTTAATAATAACATGAGCCACGTTATTGTAACTTTGTTTTTGTTTTCAGTTCTAAGCGAATAAAAGGGTAGTGTGTGCAGGCCTGAAAACTTAACAGGTACAACTTTCACACATCCTGGTTTGTGTCACACATCACATTTCAAAAGTCATGAATTTCATTTGAATCAAGAACTAAGAACTATTCAGCTACTAGGAACTATTTAAAGAACAGGAGCTGTTCTATAAGGTCTGGCGAAAGCTCCAATGATGGCAAGACCTAAAACTGATTTACTTAGTTAAATTATGTAATGCTGTCACTTTTTACCAAGAGTATTATGCGATTACCAAAAAGTGACAGCATTATAAATCCGTATCCGTCCTTGTGCAAGTGCGCCTTACAATATTTTTGACAAATTTGTAATTATTTTATTAAATCCTAATGTAACACAAATATCAAATTAAAACTATGAAATACATTAAAATCTAAATTAAAAACTAAACATTAAAAAAATCATCTAAACCGCTGCAATGAAGCAATGTGCCCAGATCGCTGGCTGCATTACCCTTCAAAATAGCCAAACTTATATAATTTAAATAGCCTTTTCTCAAACATGCATAGAAATATTGTCATTATTTTCGATAAAAGAACACGCGAAGTATCGAATTTTCGGACAAAGAAAATCAAATTAATTGCAGGAGCGTTTTTTGAATTTGGAACATTACAACGCTCCTGCAATGTTGTATGAAACGGCGTGCTGGGGTTATTAAATACTCTTTGATCGGATCTCTTTTGTCATTCTTGGCATACCATAGTCTCTTTGCATAGTACAAATTAGTAGATGTAAAGCCATAAATGCGTTTGCCTGTCGGCACAGATGATAAAAAAAAATGGCGGCAAAGCTGAAAATTCGTCTTGATTTGTTATTTACATACTTAATAAAAATAAATTTAATAATAAGTAAAATGAGTTCCAACGGTTCAGAGAGTAAAATGGAGATTGATTGTACTCCACCAGATTTAAGATCAGAAGCCAAATTGGCAATGGAAAACCTGCTTCCAGCGAAGTCTAAAGAAAAATATATGAAAGTATTTGAAAATTTTATGAGTTGGAAAAACGAGAAAAAGGTGAACATTTTCGCTGAAACAGTATTTTTGGCGTATTTTAATGAGATTGCTAAAACTAAAAAGCCCATCTACATTATGGGCAATTTATTCCATGCTGAAATGTACAGTTCATGTTAAAAACGGCATTAACTTGAAAAATTATGGGAACTTAACAACTTTTCATAAACGACAATCGACCGGATTCAAAAGCAAGAAATCGAAAATTTTTACTGGCGAAAACATAAAGCAATTTTTAATTAAAGCCCCAGATGATATATATTTAGCGACAAAGGTATATTAATTAAATTTAATGTATAACATAAAAAACAATGCCTCGGCGGAAATGGCAATTGCCTGTTTCGTATTAGTGAAGTCCTCGCCTACGGCTCGGCCTTCAAGCTCATACTCGACCTGCAATTGCCTATTTCCCAGCCTTTGCAATAATGTACTATAGAATTAAATATTTAATGATATTATTAATTTAGCCATTTCGTCGCATCCAGGGGAATCGCGGTCGCTGCAAGTGGAGGGCGCGGCGTTTGAGCGTGCCGCGGAGCTGCTGCGGCGCTCGCCCGAGTTCACGCTGCTCGCGGCGCTGCGCCAGGAGCCCGCCAACTCCGGCACCATACTCTCCTTCTCGCACGGATACAACAGGTAGCGCCGACCGCCTTGTCGATTATGTGATCCTGGTACCGACAAGTACAATTTGCGTAACCAAATAAACTAGCTGACCAATCCATGCTTCGCTCGGGTAGAAATTCTGAAAACAGGGGTCAACGGAAGATTTCGGGCACCGTTTTTGCAGAATTCATAATATTATTATAAATGCGAAAGCGTGTCTGTCTGTCCTGTGTCTACACAACCCATCTTTGAAACAGAGGCCCAATTGCCTAAGCCAATCGTATTGATTTTACAGCTCATAACTCGAACTTTTAGGGAGTAATATACATGCGGTATGACGTATATGCATCTGTGACCTCAATAAACAGGTCGAATTGTACGTTAGACAGTCGATTACGATTACGATTTCCTTACACAATCAGGCTGATTTAGACGAAATTTTTTTCAGAGATAGGTTACATCCCGGCTACTTTTACTATACTATACCAGTCCATCATCAGGCATCATTTAGTAAAAACATAAATAAACTAGCTGACTATCCCTGCTTCGCTTGGGTAGAAATTCTGAAAATGATACCTTTGAGGGGGGTCTACGCGAGAGGAACTCCAAAAGAGAAGTTCTATACTCTCCTTGCGCGGATACAATCGGTACCTACCTAACACTGACCTCCTTGCAATTTATCTGGTACCAAGAAGTACGGAATAAAGATACAAAAAATAGTAAAATAGTTTTCTTTCATAAATTATGTGCATGAAGTGTGTTCCATGTTTAGTCCGTATACATTCCTCACCGATTCCGACTCATTTAGAGAATAATGAGGATGGATAGGTTGGCCTAAATATTCAGTCATATTGTACCTATAACTTATTAATTTACCTACATGTCATTTGGTAGATTATTGTGTTGAGATACCCTATTCTATAATAAGTTTACTTATTTGATGTCGGGTAGAAGATCGGCATGCCTGCTCGGCGGCCGAGCAATCGGCTGCAGCCCAGTTGGCGCATAGCAGCGGGGAATCCCAAGCCAGCGACGCAAACCGGTAAGTTCTAGATCTCAACATCGCTGCGCGCGCACGCATTCTGCGCCCCGGCAGCATGCGTGCGCGCGCATAGGGGAGAATCATGTATCTTGGAATGTCCTGTGCCTCGGAATGCGCTCCTCGACCCATCCGTTAACCTAATTGCGCTCACTGTGACCCCTGCATGGCCGTATGTGTGCGCTAGCGGGCCGACTTGCATGCGTCCATCGTGCCTCCTCCACCGTCGTCCGTCTTGTGTTCTGTGTCTTGACGTGTTTTGTTATTTTCTGTCTAACCGCCCCTATGATCCGTCTTATGTTAATGTTCACTGGATGTTGCTTGCCGCCGCGACCCGCGCTCGCCTCGAGGCTCCGACGCCGGGCTCCGCACTTGCATTCCAAGCGACATGGGAATCAGAATTGTGCATTTCGTTCGACGCCGATGATTCGGGCTCGCAAACGTCGCTTCGATCGGAAGAGTCAGCTAATCGTACAACGGTCGGCGCCGAATCTCCCTCCGGAATTTCCATCTGCGATCGGACATCGCAAACCGCGTTCTCCCTGTGGCTTTCCATCGACACCGAGTAGCTCTGTCGACATCGACCGCGATTCGTTCCGAGGTACATGGTCCCCTTCCCGACCGAGCGATATTGAGATGTAGAGCGAGCCGAAGTCCGCTCGCGGCCGGTCCCGTCCCGTCCGCCGTCCGAGTATTTATGTTGTTTGCTTTGTTTTTGTGTACCTCGGAACAGTTCGCTCGGAGGGAGGTTCCGAGAGCGCGGCGACGGGTATCGATGCTTAGTAGCGATGGGGCTGTGCGATACGCAGGTACCTGGAGCTGCAGTCGAGCGGGCGGCGCGACGAGGTGCGCCTGCACTATGTGGCGGCTGGAGGTGCCACGGCGCGCGTGGAGACGTTTCCGTTCCGGCTGGCGGACGGCGCGTGGCACCGCGTGGCGCTGGCGGTGTCTGGCGCGCAGGCCACGCTGTACGTGGACTGCCACCCGCTGTACCGCCGCCTGATCCCGCCGCCCGACCGCAACTTCACCCAACCCCAGCTGTCGCTGTGGGTTGGACAGAGGAATAGCAAGCATTCTTTATTTAAGGTGAGAATCATAAAGCTCTATACGCAGTACAACCTACGCTTTTATCAAATTTAGTACAGATTTCGCGAATACTGAACACCCTTTGCTTTCACAGGGAACTCTTCAAGAGGTAAGATTAGTGAGCGGGCCCCACGGTTACCTGGTACAATGCCCGGGGCTGGACTCCGAGTGCCCGACCTGCGGGCAGTTCGCGCTGCTACAGGCGACCGTGCAGGAGCTCACGTCGCACATCCATGACCTTTCACTTAAGGTAATTTCAATGTTTGAATGGTAGATATAATTATAGACATGGTGTAGTAAGTAGAACGTCACCTTTATGCCCTTGTAGATATATAGTATATCCATACCCTCAAATACTCTTAAAAGGTACGGAAACTAGTTTAAACGAAACAATGTTTCATGGCGAAGCTCGAAACAAACATATTATATACCATATATGCATTAACATCATCACGCGAAAAGCTTCTCTATTTAAAACCGCATCTGTTATGTTTGGGGAGTTCTGTCCACGTCTTTGGCGACGTGGAGCTCTTGCGTGCAATACTTCCTTCCAACAGTAGTCTTGGGAATGAGAATCGGGTTCATCTCTGAAGATGGCCAAAAAAATTAGTTTTCTCCGCATGATGATGGACATGAGTTCTCCGTAGCGTAGTTGATTAAAACAATATGATGTTCTTTCTTCCACTACCGCTATACCACCACTATAGAAGCAGTGTTTGCACACAGCTGGTGGGTACGGAAGCTCGGCTGGCGCGGCTGGAGCAGTGCGACTGTCAGAAGTCGTGCTACTCCAACGGAACAGTGCACGCGGACGGCGCCTCCTGGCAGAAGGACTGCAACCGATGCTCCTGCGTGGTAACACACTACCTCTATACCTGCTTTAAAATAAGTCAACGCTGCGATATCATTTATCGACGGATCTCACTTTACAATCTGAAACAGGAAAATTACTAGTAAAATAGGTACACTTACTAAAATAGGTAAACTAAATTTCATATAATTAAACACGAGTAATAAAAATAGGATAGCAATTAATTCTGCGCCTTCGTAATATTTATTAGCACATCAACGCGACGACACTTGAGCTAGTAAGCTTTCATTTTTTGTAAGTTTATCACGTATTTGAGAGGCGATATCTAGTTAACGGACAAATGGATATCGTCAGTTTTTATACTGTTCACACACGTACTACTCGTATCATAATGCCATACTAGTATGAGCCTTTCTAGCGATAGTTACTAAAAGTACAGTTATATCCTAATAATACAATTTGATTGTGGAATCATAAACGTATGTAATGTCCAACTTTTTCATTGGAGTTTTTTAATTTTTACAGCATGGCGAGATAACGTGCAGGCCAGTAGAGTGCGATAGAGCAGAGTGCAAAAATCCAGTATTACATCCAGGAGAATGCTGCCCAACTTGTCTCAGTAAGGAATATTCAACATACACATAAAAACAAATCAGTACCTATCGCTAATTTTGCGGCATCGGTAAATGACGTAAGTAACGTAATATGCCTCAGAACAGTCCAATTTCATCACTGATTTTAGATAAAAAATACGTTTTTGTTTTCCACCTTCAAGTTGCCCTTGACTGCGATCTCACCTGGTGGTAAGTAATGATGCAGTCCAAGATGGTGGCGGGCTAACCTATTAGGGGTGTGACAGTTTATTAAACCTATACTCCTTATCAGTTTCGACAAGGCATCGTACCGAAACCCTAAATCGCTTGGCGGCCATCAATTAATTAAGTTATTGGTAAAAAATTAAAATTTAACTTTATTTAATACATTAGGTTAGGTTCGGTTCGGGGTTAAAAGTTGTCATTTTGAACGTTTCCATAATCTATTTTCAGGGCAATGTCTTCTAAAAGGAACACTATACGAACACGGAGAGCGGTTCGCGCCCAAGGAGTGCGCGGAATGTGTGTGCCATGATGGCAACATGCAGTGCACTCGCGTCAACCCCGACACCGCCTGCCCGCCGCTGCCGTGCGACCAGAGCGACCAGTTCACCGTGCCCGGCGAGTGCTGCAAGTTCTGTCCCGGTGCGTATCTGTTTGTGCGTGTGCCGCGACGGCAACATGCAGTGCACTCGCGTCAACCCCGACACCGCCTGCCCGCCGCTGCCCTGCGACCTGAGCGACCAGTTCACCGTGCCCGACGAGTGCGGCAAGTTCTGTCCCGGTGCGTATCTGTTAGTGCGTATGCCGCGACGGCAACATGACGAATTTTCAGAATTTGTCCTTGATGGAGACATCTAACATAACGTCCTAAATAACTTCCTCGTTCCGGCCCTACAAGCCTTTAGATCCACGCTTCAAAGTGGTATATTATAAAGCCTTGAAGGAAAAATCCCGGTAAAAATTTGGTAAAAGAGCAATATTACTACAAAGTACAATCACACTGTAATACCATCGATCTCTATTTTGTTTCGTGGTGGGCTGGATCAAACTGATTGTAAAAGATAAATTATTCTCATTATAGACGTGAATCTGTATTGGTTTTAGGGGTGGACTACTGCAGCATGGGTCACTCGTGTGACGAGAACGCGACTTGTATGAATCTCAATACCAAGTACACTTGTAAGTGCAATCAAGGATTTCAAGGAGATGGAATTACGTGTGAAGGTGAGATAATGATATTTCATTATTTACTAATAATTATTTGTTTGTTTAACTAATGAAGTTTGTGTCATGAATAATAAGTTGTAGAAGTTGTTGTGGTTTAACTTATGGCGTAGCGTTTCCAGAAAATAGGTCCTGACTTTTTCATCCAAGTTTTAATGTTAAGTCTAGCTAGTTGTTGACTTTAAGATTTTTTAAATGTTGGAAAGCAGATTCCTATTTCTGTTAGAAGTCTGTTATTAGCTACCAACTTAATCAAATAAGCATATTGGCAGTAGGCACCACCACCACCAAAAATTCTCGAGTGTGTTTTGTGTTGGAAACACGACATAAAATGTATTTTTAGTCTATGGACAGATCGTTCACAATAGAACGTCTGTCTGTCTCTCTTACCTCAAGAACTGTCACATGGTTAAGACGTGTTCATTGTATTTCTTTCAATTAAATTATTGTGCCACGAGTCTTGTTTTTACCTCATCAAGCACCCAAACCAACCAACAGTCTACTGAATCTCACGCATTTTGTGGCGGTTGGTTTATGGTACGCATTCCTTGCTTGCTCTCTTGCATTTGTAGTGGTGAGAGGGCGAGCCTTTATATCACACCATAAACAGGGGTCACTACCATCGCCAAAAGAAGAATTATTTCAAAACTACAGTTTTATGTCACGTACTTTGACGTCCCTAAAATAAGGGTTATAATTCTAAAACAAGAAAAACAATACGGCTTCAAGCGATGGTAGTACACGCCCAGGGATAAGGAAAGGGAGATAACCATACCAACAGATTTATCTGGTTTAGCAAATTAAATGTGTGTTGAGTTAAAGCAATCTACTTTTGCTCTAGATGTGGACGAATGTCAAGCAGCGGGCGGGCTGTACGGGCACCACTGTCACTCCAACACGCGCTGTGTAAACGTGGTGGGGAGTTACGTGTGTCAATGCCTACCCGGATACACGAGACGGGACAAGTTTAACTGCATCGAGGTAATTCCTTGAAATTCATATGACTAAACTTATCTTAACTTAACTTATCTTATATTTTCGAAATAGCTCTGGCTGTCTGGATTTTGATGTTTGTTACAGAGATTGGTTGTATCCCGGGGAAGGACTTAGGCAAAGGCATCGGACAAAGGACTTTTTATTTAAAAAAATGTTCCCGTGGGAATTTAAAAAAAAACATCGAGTTAGACTAGATCATTCTCTACGCTATTTTCATGTAGCTGTTTTTTGTTATTTTTTATCCACTACAAGATAGCCCTTGATTGCGATCTCACCTGATGGTAAGTGATGATGCAGTCTAAGATGGTAGCGGACTAACCTGTTAGGGGCATGGCAGTTATATTAAACCCATACCCCTATTTGGTTTCTACACGGCATCGTACCGGAACGCGCAATCGCTTGGTGGCACGTCTTTGCCGGTAGGGTGGTAACTAGCCACGGCCGAAGCCTCCCACCAGGCCAGACCAGGGAAAATTCAGAAATTATAAATTCCCAAATTGACTCTGCCGGGGATCGAACCCGCGACCTCCGCACGTTAAGACAACAGCGCTACACACTGCGCCACGGAAATCGCCAAATATTAGGTATAATAGGTATTTTAACACCCATAGGTGGACGAGTGCGCGAGCCAGATCCACAGCTGCCACGCGCATGCGCAGTGCAGCAACACGCCTGGCTCCTACTCGTGCAGGTGCCGGGACGGGTACTCTGGTGACGGGTACACGTGCACACGTGAGTGTCATTTACCAGTCGTATAGCTTCCCTATAGCCTTTTGTAGCTGAGTCAGTGTGAGCGAAGAACGCTCAAATGGCAATTAATGTCATCTAATAATAATCATGGTTTCTTTCCTTGCAGCAATCTGCACAGGCGGTTGCCTGAACGGTGGCGTGTGCGCGGCGCCGGAGCATTGCGCGTGCGCACGCGGCTTCGGCGGGGCGCGCTGCGAGCGGGACGTGGACGAGTGCGACGCGCTGGCGCACCCGTCCGCGCATGCGCCGTGCGTGCCGCGCGCGCTGTGCGTCAACACTCCCGGCTCCTACTACTGCGTGTGTCGCGACGGGTACAGGCGCGACCCGCACAGAGATCATTGCGAAGGTGAGCCGAAACTGAAGTGAACGAGTGTAGGGACACACTGCGTATGTAGATGACGTTATTATACGACTGCCTGAAAAAAGGAGGATATAGTTTTCAGGGTTCATGTATGTTTGTATGTATGTGAGTTTGTATATTCCACCATACGCCTGAACCGATTTTGATAAATGAGGTATAGTTTGAATCCCTAGCTCAGGGTAGGCGAACCTTTTAAGTATCAACGTGCCGTTTTTCTAAAGAAATGTTTATTGAGGTCACAGTCGTGCTATCAAATAAATTTGACTTTGTGATTATTGGGAAAATACATTTAGCGATGTCTCAAATATTGTGTGGCTGTCATTAATGGCACTGCACTGGCAATGGTTCGCCATCCCTGCCCTAGCTTATTCCGAGTGACAGAGGCTGGTAAAATTTTTAAAAAAATTGATGGGGCGACCATGGTCCCGCATTAAAGTTTAAATTTGAAAAAAATATTCGAAAATAAGATATAACTATATAATCATCATCTAGAAAATGATGAGTAGATTCCAAAAATATATAACACTATAGTTCAATATCCAGTGATTCACAAAAAAATATCATTTAATAAAAATGTGAATAAGATTCTAATTTAACTAGATTAATTTAGATTTTTTACTTTTTAGTTAGTTTTTTGGCAAGGCAGTGGTGTTTTTTAATTTTTTTAATTATGACTTGTTACATCTACGTCGTTAACACGACGGAGCCTGAACAAAGTACTTACGTTATCCAATCAAGTGCCACCGCCTGAATCACGATCACGCAGCTCTTTCGAAATTGAACTATATTTATAGAACTTTCAACCTAAAACGTTCGAACTAGCTGGATACCCGAGTACAACACCGGCTCGGAAGATCTTCCTATTGTCTCGGTCGAGCACGCCGGTATAGACCTACGGATCGACGTGAATTTTTGCATATAGTTAAAAACCTGGAGAGTGATCTAGAGGGGGAAATCAGAGTTTCGCTAAGATTTTCAAAACCTAAATTACGCGGATGATGCGAAAAACCCCAAGTTCTGATGTTCATCTCATATTATGTCGTGGATAAAGGACAAACTTTAAAAAGATTTTCTCAATCGTTAAAGAAGTGCGATAATCTGTTTCAGATGTAGACGAATGCACAGAAGGCTTCCACACGTGCCATCCAAGTGCGCGTTGCATCAACATAGAGGGAGGCTTCAGATGCCAATGTGATACACCTTCCTGCGAACTTAGTAAGTGTGCACTTTTACAACATTTACACAGATTTCAAGATTTTGCTCAATCAGCATGCCTGGTTTTGAAGTGTTTCTTAATCTATACACCACTAATATGCAATCACACTTTTATTAGTGATGATGCGAACTAAGGTAGAGTGCGCAAGGGTAAAATATTCAATGTTGATTTGAAGGTATAATTTGATGGGAAGTTATAGTGAAGAGTATTTTCATATCCAATCGCACGACTTACGAGAGTATGGAATTTAGACAGAGATTAATAGAGGGTGCCTTGCAAGAGATGTATTCTTATTGTGAATCTGCGAATTAAGACGTTCGTAAGATACCTGTTTGTTCTATAAGAAATACTTACTCAAACAAATTGAGTATAATGAGCCTTTCGGTCCGGAACGTCCAGTTCCCCAAATGTCCAATATGTTCGTTACGTCCATTTCCTGGAATATCCAGTCTGTCTGCTTGATCCAGTTCCCCAAATGTCCAATTCCCGGATTCCCCGGATGTCTAGTCAGCCTGATTGGTTCAATTCCCGAATGAATAGCTTTCAATTAGTGTTCTAAACTTGTAAAGACAAATAGTATGTTATATATAGTATATAACTATTAGTATATAACTAAAATAGTATGTTACCTGCACACATTGACGTGTGATTCCCCCTCGAGCAGGTTGTTCGTGGCAAGGCCAGGTGCTGGCGGACGGCGCGCGCTGGCTGGAGGCGGGCGGCTGCCGCGACTGCTCCTGCAGCGCCGGCGTCGCCTCGTGCGCGCGCGCCACCTGCGCCTGCGACCGGGACAATACCTCGCTTACTGTGAGTGAAGCCTGTCAATCAGAATACTACTGTACATAGACCATTCTGAGAGCGCGCCATTATACACGGTTTTCCTTCCTCACCCACCCACTTCATGAAGAAAGTTTTCCTTTACGCCTTCCTTGCTAAATTGGTTGTTGTTCCCAATTTCCAGTTTGCGTCGACTGCGTCGTCGCTGTCCCTGGCGCCGGCAGCGTGCTGCCCGCACTGCGAGGCGCGGTTCCACTGCCGCCACCAGGAGATGCACCACGTCACCTTCCGCAGCGGCGAGCGCTGGCTCTACCAGTGTCAGATCTGCGAGTGTCTAGTACGTACCAACTGTTTACTGATCTCAGAGCGGATGAGAGCTTGATGTTGAGTACTTCGAAGCAAAGGTCAGAGGTCTAAGGTCAGAGGTCAAAGGGAGCTATTCAGTGCCCGTCAGTTTGGACCACCGCGAAATTGTAGTCGTAACGGTAAAGTGATGTCCGTAGATCTTACGTTTACGGATAAGTCATCTCAACTCGAATTCCCACTTTAATGTACCTTACAGTAATAATTTTTGAGAACACAATTAACTTTAATCGATTTTTCAAAAGAATGAATTTCTGAGTTCAGCATGTATGTTTTTTGTGCTTCCAACCCCTAACTCTCTAAATGGTTTTTACTGTTTTCATATTTTTATTATGGAAATTTTCAGCTAGGAGAAGTAGACTGCTGGGAGCCCGAATGTGAAGAGGGCACGAGTTGCTGCTCGGCGGGCGTGGGTTCGGAGCGGAGTGGAGCGGAACGGAGCGGAGCGGAGGGGGGCTCGTGGCGCGCGCCGCACCGCCTCGAGCTGGCGGGCTGCGCGCCGCCGCACTGCCCCACCTGCCAAGTACGTACCGCACGCGCGCACGCACGGACACACACATGCACACTCGCCAATAAATATATAACTCTATACAAATCCTAACAAGCATGGCTTGACACCTGCTAATTTAACTCGCAACTAGTGAGCGAGGCTTATGAGAGGTGTGAAGCTGTGTGTGTTAGAATTCAAATAGGATACGGGTGCGTTTCCACCAGAGATGTGCTACCTTGCTAAGCTACGGATAGGAGCGCTTGATTTCCATAGCATCGCTAGATGTTAGATGAAGCGTTCCCAATAGTCAGTTTGATACATATCCGTAGCTTAAGCAACGTAGCATATCTCTGGTGGAAACTCATCTAATAATATCATGGTTACATGGGTAAGCGTGTCATGTAAAAACATTGAGATTGTAAAAACTGTTGAGGAAATTGGAGGTTCAGTATCTGCGCCCAGAGTGAAGGGTGGAAACTTGAAAATTTAAATACTATTGAACGCACGTCTTTTGGCGTAAATCAAATATTTTCCTAAATTTTTAACTTAGTTTAAATCATCAACGAAAATAGTCCCTCCATGATGTGAAGTAAATATCTGATGGCAAAGAAGGCAAAAGTCTATGCTTTTTAATCACTTAAACGTTATCACTGAAGCGGAGAGAAACATGTAAAGAAAAACCCAGGCAAATTATTAAATAGAATTATACATGCTTATTCACAATAACAACAATGATTGGTATATTTTTGCATGTCTCGTTCCCACTCCGTTTTTGACAACGTACCCAGTTCGTATTCTTTACACTTAGCTTATTCATTATCCCACATGACATATTGCAAATATTAAATCTTCAAGAGTATCCTTAAGGTATTATCCAAATCAGGTAAGTCAAAGCTTCACAACGCATATTTGCGAGCATTATCGTAAAGCGATGAAACAAGCGCTTGCTCTGTTCCCGCTTTAGTGAAATAACTTGTGACTAACCAACTTGAACGAAGTACCCACTGCCCATTGTACACTAAAATCGGGTTAATTAGGGTTGCTTGACATTTTTCCTACTAGATGGAAAAATGGTTAAAATAAAATGCCAGCATATATGCACCCTAGAATCTGTCTAATGGCGGCACCTCCACCATATTTTGGTTGAGATAGAAGGGCAGATATTTGCAAAAGTTACGGATCCAAAAACCGGGTGATGGGCATTTTTGGATTTCAACCGGCAGATACGACACCTGTGCGCATTACCACCAGTCTGCAACTCTGGCATCACCAGGGTTTAATTGGTAAAGGGTTTAATTGATTTCAGCCCGGGTTTTTAGCTTTCTCAACTTTTGTGGCATGTGTGTTCGACAAATTATTGCTAATACGTCAGTAGTAATAGTAAGGGTGTCAGGGGCGAGACGGGGAAGGGTATATCCCAGCTGGCAGAATTTCCCAAATCAAATTTAATCATTCTAGCTCAAAATTAATATGCAGCTAAGAGGTGTAAACGAAGGTGTATATGTAGAGCCAGAGCCCAGGGGGAGATTTTTACCTACCAATTCTATTGCGTCAAAGTTAGCTACGATTTGTATGGAATTGTCAAGCGCTTGACGACAGATGACAGCTGGCGCTCGATGAATTCCATACTAATGTTAGCTAACTTTAACGCGATCGAGTAAGTAAAAAAACTCCCACTCGCCTCTCTTATCTACAATTTGTAATGGTGTCGTCGGTCCACTCTTACAACATAACTATATTATACTATAATTATACCGTAACAAGGCCACCGTTACGTGGCAAGAATCAAGAGGGGTAAAGACGAAAATGGTCGTAATTCCCTCCTCTTGTGGGTAATTCGTTGTCGCTAACCCATCAGAGTGAGCCGCTTGGTGTGTCAGTGAAGTTTCCGCTTGTTGCAGGGCGGGCAGTGTGCTACTTTGGTGAGCAATCTCGCGTGTTGTGTGCATCGGTAACCATCCCCACTCTTCTTACCTACTCATTCATACATTGCTATTAACATTTATTTGTGCTTGTGCCTGCGATTCCATATTCCTGCTTGAACAACATCGTCATCTCGTACTGTCGCGGGCCCGCTACTGAGCACGAGTTCTCTCAGAGTGCCAAGAGCTTAGGCCATTAGTCCACCACTATGGCCGAGTGTGTCCGGGTTCCCGCTACATAAAAACTTACCTCACAAGATACATGCACGGGACTAGCATGTATTAAAAGTACTTAATAACTTAGTGATAATGAACTTTTTATGTGGGTGTCAATCTGTAACCTGGAAGGACCATACAAAATATTATATTTTTCAGCCAGAAAAAAAATCTACCACGCTGCCGTCAGGCAACAGGTAATTAGTGATAGAGACCTAACAAACTGCACTGTTTTCGTTCATGTATGCGATGAGGTAAAACAACATGTGCTATGGCCCAATAAAATATTATGGCTGACTGAGGAACGTGCTAATGTTGGCGGTGGCAACTATAGCTGATTGTGGTCTCCATAGGGTCTCCTTATTATATCTAAGCTCAGATCCGGTATCTCAGGGGAGATATGAGTCCGGATCCCTTATGATATACCTACTTCTGGGGTTAGAATCGAAATGTAAAAAAATATGGTTCTTCCATGTTACGGAATAGCAACCACATACAGTTCAGTATCATTTAGTGTACTTACTTTCACTATATGCTAGTCATCTCATAGTGCTGATCTCATTCATGTATTTTGTGGAGAAAGTTTTTATGCAGGGGGGCCCCGGGCTAGAATTCACAGGCTACACACTTTTGAGAATTTTACGTTAAAATTATTTACATTTAGGTATATTGAATCGAAGGCACCTCATTTCAGGGCTCAAATTACTTTGCATGAATTATTTTATCGATTGTCCATTTCGCAAAATCGCATGGTGATTTCCTTGAAAATGTATGTAACTTTATGTTTCCTATTTAAAACCAACTTAATGACATGGCATGACAATAATTAATGTGCTAGAGAAAATTACGATATTATGAGTTACTTTCATTTCATTATTCTTCATGAAGCACAGAATACTATAATGCCGAATTTTTTAGAAATATTTAGTACATTAGTACTACTTTTTCTTTGATATTTCCCAATTAAATCAAAATGCCAATTGGAAGGTAGATCATTAGAACTGGACAGTACCTATTTCCTTAATGATTATTTATGAAAATTTATACATATAATAGTGCTATTATATTTTGAATATTGACAAATATTACAATAATTATTTATTCGTTAACTTTATCTCCATTCATTTAATTATTGTTTCCTTAACTGAAGTATTTCAAAGATTTATAAACTATGGTAGACCTTTTATAGCTCAATCAGTAACTTAGAATGATGTATTAGTAGATAAATAATGTAATTATTAGAAAGGTAGTTCCTAATAATATCTAGTCTCGAATTATAAGTAGTATTTAAGAAATGTACTCGTAGTTCCTCCTTATTATTATTAGCAAAAATTCGCCACGAGCATAAATCTTCGTGATACGTCAGTTTTGGAACGTCGCTAGTAATCGCTACTTGCTCAACGAGCTGCCGTCCGGTGGTGCCGGCCGGTAGTTCATTCGCACTGTTGCCTTGTCGGTGTGGGGGTGTTGAGACGTGTTGTGTGGTGCAGAGCGCGGCGCGACGTGGCGGCGGCGCTGGCGCTGGCGGCGCTGTGGTGGGGCCGCGCGCCGCGCCCGCACCGCAAGCATCGCGGCGCGCGGCGCTAGAGCCGCCCTGAGCGACGCACGCACACCCTATTTATTCTAGATAGACCTAATGTTAACCAATTGACGCGGGCGCGCCCCGCTCCCGGCCTTAACTGAGCGAGCGGCGCGCCCGCGCCCCGCCCGGGGCCGCACGCCGCTCCGTCGCGCCGAACGGCAATCCTCGTTATAGCAATATTATAGTTACGTATAGGTAGGGTCGTAGAGCGTGCCGCGAACGCGATGCCTTGTAGTGCGACCGATCGGCGCGGCGGAGCGAGCACGGCCCCGGACGCGTCGCGGCGGCGCTCACCGGCGGCGCCGGGCCGGGCCGCACGACGAGCGCCGCGGCGGCGCTGGGGCCGCCGCGAGTGTGGAGTGTGAACGAGTGAGTGAGCGGAGCGAAAGAGCGCGGCGGCCGACGCGAGCAGCCCGCGCCCCCGACTGGCGCGTCGCTCCCACCGCATCTGTAATCTTTGAATTCTAAATTATCGACTACGATCGCTTATAATTATTATCTTAGACTTGTAATATGTAGCTATTGTTGTGAATGAGCCGCGCGGGCGCGTCGGGAGCGCGAGCGGCGCGGCGGCGGGCGGCGCGGGTCGCCGTCCGCTCTCGAGGCCTGACCCACGTGGCCTAGCGTTCCGAACTGCGGTACTCCTGTAGTCTCTAAGTCTAGGGGCGGGCCCGTGACCGCCCGTGCGCTCGCGCCCCTGTTGTACGAATTTTTTCATGATATATTATAGTTCTTTTGTTTGTCTTTATATAGAGATCGTTTTCATGAATATTTTGAAGATAACCAAAAATAGGTACCAAATATAGAGAATATTATGATTGTTTCTTGATTTCGTAAAGCATTTTAATGCTTGCATGTTGTATTGTGTTCAAAATATTACAATTAAAAAGATATCCTAATTATTTCGTTTCAATAACAGCTGTACCCACCCTGTAAGTAAGTTAGTGAAATATTGTTACGATATCAATTATCTGGTCAATGAAAATAAAAAATGTATGACAATAAATACCTATTTATTTCCGATACAGCCAATATTATTAAAAAAAAATCCACCAATAAAGTTGATCCCCGCAATATCTCATATTTTTTATTAAGTATTTAAGTTTATTTAATAAAGTTTCATAGCGTATAATAGACAGCGAACGCAAAGCTATTTGGAAAAAAAGTACACACAACTAAAAACAGAAATATAAAAAGCCACAGCCATCCGTTTAGAGGGCGGGTGCGTTGGCGCGCGGCTGTGAGTAGGGCGCGACGAGCGGGGCGGCGGGCGGCAGCGGCGCGGCGAGACACGCGATGCGCAGAGGCTGCGGCGGCTTGTACGCGCCCGCGCCGCGCTCCACCACGCCCGTCACCAGTGTGTAAGCTGTCGCGAACAGCGTCACTGCCTGGAATTATGAAACATTAGTAAGGTCGTCGTCGTCAACCGTTTCACGTCCTAACCTAGAGGCCTTATCAGATCTTATTTTTTAATTTTACGCTGTAATAGAAAATTTTCTTTAAGGTGACTAGATCGGCAAGTGTGCGACTGCAACAAGCGGCGTTTGCAGGATACAATAGGGATGATGACAACTCAATCAAATCAGCAACTCTTTATCAAACTTAAAAACGCTCTTCTAATACTGGAAGGTGAAAGAAATGCACGGTTGTGACGTCATCAAATTTCAACGCACTTTTTTTTTAAATCTATATTTTAAAATGGTTATCTAACTAAAGATGTGAATTTTAGGTCTTTCGGAAGACTCTCTATTTAATAATCAGTTAGTTTTTTTATTTTTTATTTAGGCATCATCCCTATTCTGCCGCTTCCAAGTGAGAACTTGAGGACTATACCCACGAATATTATATGCGCGCCAAACGTCTAACAACAGCGCGACAGCCAGCCACTTTGTTTGGACATAGCTATAGGTCTCAGGAAATTTTCACAATATATTCTTAATTTTTGTGTACCTAATATTTAAATAAGATTGCAATTTTTTTAACTAGATATAAGGTTGATAACAAACAATAAAATTGAGCGTTTGTACCCGGTGGTTCCATTGAACCCTTACCTTTACAATAATGAGGGCACAAGCAAGCACAGCAATAGAGTTGGCATACATCCGGAGCTCGCCGCGCGCTGGGCGGAGGCATCCCATGCTATGCAGCGGCGTCTCGCATGAATTACCATTCTGAAATACATAATAATATATTTACATGAAACTTAAACCAGCAGCTACCCACGAAACATCAAAATCAAAATCACACAGTCACATCAAAATCGATACAATAATGCTCATTTTCACCGACTATTCCTTTAACTAATTATTATGTTACACCTATAATTCTTCAATCTGAGCAAATAAATAAATTAAATGAAGAGTTTTTTGGAAACTACTAAACCCATTATGTGACAGTTTCCACGTTGCTAGCTGTAACCTAATTCACTGGTATGTTAAATATATTAAACTATAAAATAACAGAAATGCAGAAGCCAGTAAGTATTTATTTAATTTATTTGATCACTAGGTGATGCCCTCGACATCGTCCGCGTGGATTTAGGTTTTGGTTCCCGTGGGAACTCTTAGCCTAACAAGTAGCCTAGAAAAGTAGCTTATGTAGCCTATTATTCAAGACTATGCCAAATTTCATCCAGATCCGTACAGCCGTTCTGGCGGGATTGAGTAACAAACATCCATCCATCCAAACTTTCGCATTTCGTTATATTAGATGACTAAATGATTCCCGCGACTTCGTCCGCGAAGATAAAGAATTTTAAACCCCACGGGAACTCTTGATTTTTCTGGGATAAAAAGTAGCCAGCCCTTCCCCGGGTTACAACTTATCCCTGTACCAAATTTCATCAAAATTGGTTGAACAAATATGTTTCTTCTTTCCCGCAGGAACTCTCTAATTTTCCGGGATAAAAAGTAGCCTATGTCCTTTCCCGGTGTACAACCTATCCTAGTACCAAATTTCTTTTAAATCGGTAGAAAAGATGGCCCGTGAAAGCGTAGCAGACAGACAGACAGACACACTTTCGCATTTATAATATTAATATAGATTTGCATACCTTTCCATTCCAAACCCGGCCACAACACGAAGGAGGCAACGATCTGCCGTACTGGTACCAATCGGTGTGAGACTTTACACCGCAGCATTTTAACTAAGAACAAAGTAAATAAAGAAAGTAGAAATACCAATTAGTTGATTTTGCCTCAAAGTCCTGAGTAGGTATAAAGATAAACTAAAACTCATCAAATAGCGATAATGAATAATTAGGTACCAATACGAAATTCTTTAAATATATTGAGGAACAATTTTTCAATCGCTAAAAAATATATATTCATTAACTGCGGGAATAAAATCGATAATTTTTGTGGAAAATCTTTCGATGCCCTTATTAACCCACTTCCAAAAAGAAGGACATTCTCAATTCTTCATTTTTCTATGTACATATATTGAAAGAATTGAGAAACCTACCCGAATTTCTCCGAGATTTTTAAACCGATTTGAGTGATTTTTATATAATTATATTTTCCTTAATGAAGAGGATTACCTCTAACTGCATGGAGGCAAAAGCATTCTTAACAGCTGGGTCGAAGGCTTCGTAGGACATGGCGCGTAGCATGCTAGCGTTCAGAGTGGCAGGCTCGCGCACCACTCGCGACAGCCCCATGATGGAAGACATGCCCACAGACAGCAGCATCATCCCCGATGTTACCAGTATCATTAACTGAAAATGCAATGCTTAATAAAGGAAGGTAAAGAGGTAGGTAGAGTATTAAAATTTTTATTGGAAGTAGTTAAAGAAAAATTTTTTCTAAAGGAACTTTTAATAAGTAAAAAAGTAAATGGGTTTGGAACTATAGAGCCACATCGCGATCAGTTTGGGAATGATAATACGTATTTAATTTTTGGTAGTAGTAGAGTAAGTACTGCCTTACGTCGAGTATATAACCTTATACACCTACTCAAGTTTCAAGTTCAACCAACTTTGTAAGTTACACTATATGTAGTTAAGAACTTGTATAACTTACGAAGTTCTTTCTTTTCTTTTTATTTATTTATAACATATTAATAGTAGTGGTTTACATTTTGATGTGGTGTTATCATAAATTCATACGAATTTTACCGTATACCACAGTGCCGCCGACGATAGGCTTATTCATACAAACTATAAAATTACAAATTATTTTACACAGCTAAAAATACACACTATACGAATATATAAACTCAAACGTCCTAATACTACAAGTATAACTAACTAACAATTAAATTACATAAGTACATACATAACATCAACAACAAGTTAAAAGTACATACATAACAAGTTAAAAGTGGGTAGAAATAAAATACAATTTGTGTACTAACGCAACATGACAATTATTGTTCGCTCGTAATACAGGGTGTGTAGCTGATGTCTAAGATAAGTTGGTTTTAATTGTTCGGATTTTTTATTTTTATTTTGTGTATAATACACAAACAGTATAAGTTATAAGTATAGGATAAGGATGACACTTACTCTAATTTGGTATTATTAAGAATATTTTGATAGTGTAGTTTGTATATAGTAGGTTTTTAGCTTATGTTTTATATTTTTAATAGTTATTACATCTTTAAGATACTTTGGTAACTGATTAATTAGGTTAGGTATGACGTAATTTAATCTTCTTTTTCCGTATAGGTTATTATACTTAGGTAAGTTTAGAGTTGTCAATCCTTCGAGCTGAGTATGGAATCTACATTTTTTAAAAGTTTTCATTGAAATAATTTTCTAATAGTAATGTAAGTTCTGATTATTCATGAATTGGTATAATTTTACAGAAATTGAATAGTTTACGGTAATCATCTTTATGAGTTATTTTAATTACTATTTGTTTTTAATTTGATCAAGGTGAGTTTTATATGTTCTACCGTAGCTGAACAACCCATAAGATATAATTGATTCAGCGAAAAACATGTATAGCAATAAAAGTGTTTTATATGGTATTTTGTATTTTATTAGTGAAAATTTTGCCATCTCTCTAAGCCTATCACATACATGATTAACATGTGCTTTCCAATTCAGTCGATCGTCAATGACAAGCCCGAGGTAGGAGTGCTTGTCTACCTGGTCGATGGCTTCACATGTGCAAGGCATCAGATTGGTGGAGTTATTTATGTGAAGGCTATGGTGATTATGTGCAATCAGTTTGGGTTTAAACAAGCTTCTGTTCTGACTAGAGCTAATGTATAATAATTTAGTTTTGCTGGCATTGAGCACTAGTCCAACGTCGTGCGACCCTTTTGCCAGTGAATTGAAATCAGTTTGAAGCTGTGTGAGGGCTTCTTCAATATTGCTACCTGCGGCAAGTAGGCAAGTATCATCTGCAAACTGATAAATCTCACATTTCCTTATTATATTGGAAAGACTATTTACGTACGAGAGATAATGTAATGGTCCTAGAACGGAACCTTGAGCCGTGCCTTCCGTTACCTGCACTGGAAAACTGTCGCCAACCCTATACGATCTTTCTTGAAGGTAGTTGTCACACCAAGTGAGTAACTTTCCTCTAATTCCGCAGCTCTCAAGACTTTCTAATAATGTGCCATGTCTGAGCGTATCAAAGGCCTTACTGTAATCAATGATGACGACCAGAATGTGCTGTTTATTGTCTAAATGTTCATATACACTATCTGTAAATACTGAAAAAAGTTGAGAAGTGTTCTTTTCGGGTTGAAATCCGTATTGGTTATTTGTTAAAATGTCATAGTCCTTATAAAATTTATGTATTTGATTACTTAATATTGTTATTGGTCTATACTCTATAGTTAACACACTCTACCCGACTACCTTTTTTGTATATTGGTCTAACTATTCCGGTTTTTAGTGCGGGGGGGGTATTTACCAGTAGTTACGCTCGCATTTATTAGTTTAGATAGTATCGTGTTCATTTTACCGCATAACATTTTTTATATCGATAGACTATCTACTCCAGGAGCTTTGAGCAGGAACTATTTAAGGATTGAACTTATTTTGCGTATAGTATATAGTATAGTAATATTTAGTCTGCGTATACCGCCTCGTTGGTCTAGCGGTTAGCGTAGTCGACTGCGGATCACGAGGTCCTGGGTTCGATTCCCGGTCGGGCATAAAAATTGTTAGGTATTGGGTTTTTCAATTAAGAATTCTCAGTGCTAGCCCGGAGTTGGAAGTTGGCGGTGTTTCGCCCCGTGCCTCGGAGAGCACGTTAAGCCGTCGGTCCCGGTTATTATCACTAACATGATAATAGTCGTTAAAGCCCGCCAACCCGCATTGGAGCAGCGTGGTGGGTCTAAGCTCCTAATTCCCTCTCTCCTATGAAAGTGGAGGCCTGTGCCCAGCAGTGGGACGTCAATAGGCTGTAGTGGTGGGTTTAAATCGTATGGTAATGTTTGCATTGGATATATAAGTATTTTTGTCAAGCAATGGTTCTGAGCATTTGGGTATGGTTCAGTTATATCGCTGAACTGTCTTGCTTGATGTAACGAAACAAACAATTAAAATGCTAGGATAGTGGATATTCACTAGGCGTAGCAAGGTCTACTAAGCTTCTGAAGTAAACTAGAAGAAAAATAAATAAAAGAAAAGTTGTAAGTACAGACAACTGCAGCGATATCGTGGCGTTTATAGATGTACGTAGAGGGCTGAGTATAGAATTCAAATAATTCTATAGACAAGTGAGTTTCATTATATTCTATTGAATTACATGCATTCGCCCAGAATCTACGCTATTTCCGAGCGGGATTAGTACAAGTTTTTCACAGCGAAAAAAAGGTACGCACAGTTGCTAAGAGTGAATGTGATCTAGGATGGTAAGGCACGAGGGTGGACAGCCAGCACGCTGGCAGACACAGCAGGGCGCCCGATATGAAGAGCGCGCTCGAACCCAACTCCACTCCGAGGTCCGTCGTCCAGAAGTAGTACGATATACGCAGCAAGATCCAAAGTGTGGAGCCGCCGAGAATCGCTCCTCCGCTCTGGAAAATTAATTTTCTAAGAAATACTTAGGATATTTTGATTAAAATAGAAGACCAAACAAAGTTTTTTTCATTCCCGCGGGAACTCTTTAATTTTCCAGGATAAAAAATAACCATGTCCTTCCCCGGGATACAACATATACCAAATTTCATCAAAATCGGTTAAACAGATGAGCCGTGAAAGCGTATCAGACAAACTGACAGACAGACACACCTTCGCATTTATAAAATTTATATATTTACTCACTATTTTTTTTCTCACCAATGAGTGATCGTGGGTGATTTGGCACCGCTTAGCATGAAAATTTAAAGTACCTATATTAAAATAGTATGGTACAATAATAAGCGGTGATAGCTCAATGGTTGAGATGTTCGACCCTCGTGCATGAACTTACTAACTTTATTCTGTGCGTTTTAAAAACACTAAATATAATTTTGATGCTTTTACGGTGAAGGAAAACATCGTGAGGAAACCTGCATGCTTGAGAGATCTTCATAAGGTTCTCAAAAGTATGTGATCGGCACTTGACCTGCGTGGTGGAGTATGGCCAAATCCTTCCAGTCAGAGGGGACTCGTGCTCAGTAGGTAATGAGCCAACAATGGGTTGAAATGATAATGGTCAGTAATCTCATTATCTGCTGATAATTGTTGGTATTCACCAATGTAATCGACTGTCAACCAGACTATAATATGATTTTACTTACGAGTAGTTCCATGGATTTTGCAAATATTGTTAGTTTTATGAGCGTGTTTTTTTTTGCTTGAAAGGGGCGCATCTTTATACATCGATGCTTTTGTGCGACGAATAATAAAGAACACAGCTCTACCATAAATATTGTATGTATTTACTGTATGTAAGTACATTACTTGTTTATTATCACGTTGCACTTGCTGCTAAAGGGGAAAGAATTCACTTACCAGCAGTAGACCAGAGCATACGAATAATACTAATCCGCTACTTCGCATTTTGATAATAACTCAAATAATTGCAGAACTTTATGTTTTAAATGGTTTATTTTTTGATACCAATTGAGTTTTATTTAAATTTCAACAGTTGACATATTTGAAGACGTCAATCAGAGAATTTCAAGGTTTAAAAAAATATGTAGTAATTGTTTGTAATTTTTTTTTACGAATCGTAGAACTGTTCTACCTTCGTTAGTTCTACTTGCAGGTTTCATCCCAGAGGGATTTGAATGTATTCAGGTCATTATAACTCATGTACTAAAATTCCTTTAGAATTCTACATCAATGACTATAAAAACTAAGCGTCCGTAATGACATCACCGAATTCAATAAAACATACACGCACAACTGTGACAAATACCTTTGTTTTTTATATCTTGTGGGATCTGTTTAATATTCAGGAGAAGAAATATCTATCCTTGTTTCTCTCCAAGGTACAGACTATATCTGTGCCAATCATTTGGTGCCACTTATCGTCAAGATTTGTAAAGTGTTTGAATTTTGTAAAGGTAACAAACAATTTGACGCACTTTCGCATTCATCCCAACTAATATTTCTTCAATCACGCCATAAGAAAACAACGAGTCACAGGCCGTGCATACCTACAAAGTAAAAGACATAAAGTGGGGATTTTAAAAATGCGACTGTTACAAAAGAATACATAGCTAGATCTCTTTTGCACCAGGGCCACCTCCATGCGTAGAATTCTAGCCAATGAATTCTTTGACTCTCGCCGCCTGAATTGAAGTAATTTGCTGGCTGGTAATCATAATCTTAATAATTATTAATCTCTAAATTATCCCCTGAAAACCATTTTTCGATTCAGCGACCGAGTTGCAGGGACTTTTTTCTTACATCTCTCTTGAAATGTAAATCCAACTTTATTTAGCAACTCTCGAGAAGATGCGAGATTGTCCTCTCATCAAAAATTTTTTAGTGCCTAAGGACCAAAGATCCAGATCCATGTCTTTATGTGGTTTTAATCAAAAAGTCCTCCGTTTTATACTATAGTCACGTCATGAAATTTTTCGAGAGGTTCTTCTTCTTTTCTTAGTTTTTCACAGCTCTAAAGAAAAGGTCTTGGTTAGCGTAGAGCACAAATATTTACTTGGTCTACGGCGTAGACCTTGTGTAGACCTTGTCTCAAATTAGATTTCATTCATAGAACGCATTTTTTTTGTTCTAGCGAAATATATAGGACGTGTTATTTGGTTCGAACTAATTCTATTTCGATAGTTCTAGCAGCCTATTTGGAATATCGCTAGCAGCCTTAAAAATAACAGCTATAAAATAGTATTTCTTACCAAACCTAAGTAATGAAGAATTCTTATCGTCTGTAGTCCACTGGTTATACTTCCTTCATGCATGTAATTATTAGAATTATTACCTATCTTCTTTTTTATCAGCCAAAGAGAATAACTACAGAATTTAATCAAGAATTTATGGGATTTGCCATAAATTCCAAGAATGACATTTAAAGTTTAACAACTTTGTTATTATGTTCCTATTTTTATATTAAGTATTTCGTACACTTATTTTTTTTTATTCCTTTAATATCCTACCTAAGAAAGTAATATTTCCATTTAGAATTGCAAAAATACTATTAGTGTTGTGCTAATGTGGTAGAACAATAGAGATCCATTCTTCTTAGGTAGTAAGTGTTATTAATCTAATTGGATTACAATAAGATACGAAGCAAATTAGCTTTGTTATAACTTATAGAATAGCAGGTATGGATTTTGATATGTTTTACCTATAGCTGAAGGAAAACATCGTGTCGAAACCTCCATGCTTGAGAGTTCTACATAATTTTCTCAAAATAGTTTGAATTGCGGATCATAATTAATTACTTCAACACTTACGCCAAATCGCAAGTTAGCCCACCGATTTGGACTATGACTCAAACCTTTCTCATTCTGAGAGGAGACTCAGTTGTGGGCCGTCAATTGCTTGAGATAGTGACGAAGAATTTGTTTCAGCGGCTTACCGCCACACCACGCTATAAGCTTTCGCTAACAGCGAAAATGTCACCGGAAAGCTGAGAAAGGGACGACCCTTTTGAGTTTTCAGATAAGCCTGAGACATGCACCCCTTACGAGAGCGCGCCTGCGACGATGTGCTCGAGCAACTCAATAAGATCCACTCGCCGCCGCCAGAGCCCGAGAAGCCGCGACCGCCTCGCGTGCGCAGGATGAGAGAGTTCAAACTTGTTAGTAGCGCAGTGGGACTAACTTTGTTGTACACAAAACACAATCACTAATCTAAATATATAAAATAAATTAAAAGTAAAAATACTTTTGAAAAACAAGCTTTTATTTAAATGCGCTAAAAAGAATAAAATAAAATTTTCATTTAAAATAATAAAAGCTTGTCGCGAATTTATCTGTGTAGATAAACAAGTAGGTAAATTAAATAACTTGATCTGATTGATTTTAATTTTTTTAATTTTCAAACTAAGTAAATAAGAGTACCTACTTAAATCTCGCCACAAGCTTTTATATCATAAAAATTGTGTAATGACGATAAAAGTTGATAGTAAAAGTTTTAAAGGAAAAATTAATTTTATTCTTTTTAGCGCATTTCTATATGACCTTTATTTATTTCTTTTTTAAATAGTATTTTTACTTTTAATTTATTTTTTACATTTTAGTTATAATTCGACCTCAATATCTTAATTCAGGAATCCACAAACCCCAGTACACCAAAATGTCAGACGGATTGGAGCAACAGAGTTTAACTTGCATTCGTATTCTCAGCAAGCCCTATCATTTGATACCCTTATTGTAGGAGTGCATTAAAAAATAAAAAGTCCGCCATCTTGGATTTAGAATGACGTCACACAGCTAACCATGCATTGTCATCCAAACTAAACGTGTATACAAACTTTCAGCTCAATCGGTTGAAGATATCTGCTTCAAAATTGAGTTGCAAGATTTGACCCGAACAAACATAGTTACAAAAATTGCCAAAAAAAAGGTTTTAAAAAGGAAAAGGTAACAGATTGACTGACCAATATATCAACGCATAGGAATCGAACTTGGGACCTCTTATACATAAGACCACAGCGCTCAGTACTGCGCCAAGGAGGTCGTGATGTCATGTCTTTCGGAAATGGACGGCATTAGATTTGGGACTCTCAATTTAGTTTAGAGACTGTTTACAACAGAATTAATCACTTGTATCAGCTTTATGGACCACATACTTTACTTTGTTCTGACGACTAGACCATCATTAAGTTCGAGACTTAGGGAACCCCTTAAAAATATCAAACAAAACTTTATTCTTAATTATTAATAATTAATAATGATGTCGGTCGCGAGGAAGGTTTGTCCTGCCCTGTGCGTTGCTCTGTTTTCGCCCTATCTATACTGCTACTGCTAAGACTTTCATAGGCATCGTACAAAGACATAACTACATATTTCTAGAGTGATTTTTCTTTACATTTTCAGCCACCAAGATTTCCTTTATTATCAAAAGAGTTCTATGCCTCGTGGTGCAATCATCGGAAAGAGGTACTTGTTTCGACTTTTTTTACTTATAAAACCGTTGTAATAACATTATTGTATCAGCCGTAGAACGTCGACGATTCGCACAGTCAAAGTTATTGGTGATGGTGACTGAGAAGTCAGTGACAAGTGGCGTCGCAATGACATAATTAAGTAGTTGCGGACATATCTCAAATATCCTACCTGGCTTCATCAATTACCTATTATGGCTGCTCTAAACCACACGGCGAGTTTGACCGACCAATTAATTTAATATAAACATGTGCAGGTAGATATAGATAGATACTTTAATTCAAATTAGATATAGGTAGATAGTTTAATTCACATATTTTCTCGTTGAATGTTGCTCTACGTACATTTTGTCTGGTGAGAGGTTTCGGCCGTGGCTAGACAAAGACGTGTCCCACAAAGCGATTTAGCATTCTGGTATAATGCCGTGTAGAAACCGATTACGGATATGGATTTATAGTAGGTAATTGCCATACCTCTAACAAGTTAGGCCGCTACCGTGTTATTAAATATTCAGTATTTATTTATTCAAATTAGGTAGGTACACTGTACACTTTAAATTGACGTCAAAAACTTTAATTTTTTTACATTAATTTTGTAAAGTCGTGTGTTTTATGGTCGTTATTACTAAACAACCCAACAACCAACCAAAACCAATGGCTAGTATTATTTTCACGAGTGTGCCATTATTGTAATACCTAAATAAGAGTGGGGCGCGTCTTCGTGGGTTGATACTAAAATTATACATCAATGGGGTTGAACGATCTATAGCTAGCGTACGGGATGTTAGTAGATGATGTTAATGATGTCTACATTCCCAGTTGCAAATGGTGACGCACATCGTGGACGACCACCCGCCGCGCCTGATCCCCGAGCTATACCTGAAGCCGCGCCGCCTAAACTACTACGCGCGCCAGCTCGAGGAGAACATGAACGTTAACAAGGAGCTGCTCAAGAGTATCAACCTCATACAGAGAACAGGGGTATTCAGCATTTGAGTCTGAGGTCACCCTTTTTGTGGTTGATACCTTTCCCAATGGATGAAATTACACCCGGTCCCTATCCAAACACTTTTCCCCACTTTAAATGTCACAGGTCTCCCATCTAGACACTTTTCCCCCTTCATCATGTTAGAGGGCGGCATACAACACTTTCTCAAATGTGATCCACTCTATGACTTTCCAATTCCAATGGTCATCACTCACATGACACAGCCTGTCCACTGCCACTTTATTTTACTGATTAATTTGGACTATACCAATGCCAATGTTTCTACCTTCGGCATTGCTGCGATAGGCATGTTGGGGTACCAATGCCGGAGAGGAAATACTAGGGCCTGTCCGCAATCATCAATCATTGTAGCAGAATATGGAGGGCATACGAATTTTACAATATATATTTTAATGAAATTTGACTTTTTAATTTAAAGGACATGACCAGTAATTGCCCTCCGATTCGGAACAATGCACAGGATTTCCGTTTTTACAGGAAGGTTTAAAAATTCAAAACGAAATTATACTTCGCATCTCTCCCGAAGATGATTACAGTTTACATGCAGCAGTACGCCAGATTATGCTGTCCTAATCACACTTTTAGAGTTATTTTTCCAATAAAATATTAATATTATTATTTATTTATTTTTAAATTAGTCGCTTTTTGACTTCGGACTACGTCCCACCACTATAATTTCTCCCCGCCACATTGAATCCTGTCCAGTGTCATTACGTATTTTTGTGTCGTCCGAGTCACACGTCGCCCAAAAATAAAATGGGAAAAAGAAAACGTGAAATAGTTGAAAGAGTGTTAAAAAAATTAGCTAAAAGAAGGAGGAGAATCAGGTCATCATCTTCGGCATCCAACGATTCATCCGACCATGAACGCCATGGTAATTCATTGTCACGCGATAATCATGAAGACCAAGAAATAGCGAGTGACGGAAAATTACAAGGTAAGTCTAAAATATTTCCTTTATATGAATAAATTAAAAATTTAAACCCATTCATCATTTTACCCAGTGAATGCTAAAAATTGTTATGATTACTCATTCTTCTTATCTGCTTACCCTCTTTTAAAAAAAAAAAAAAAAACACATAAATGTGGTTGGCTGAAAATAAGTTTTCTGTATTATTGACTATGTTTTAACATAATATTATATCCCGACGTATATCGTGTGTGGAAACTATTATCCCGGCATATATTGTGTGTGGATTAAATTATACCCACCTACCTAGCTTAACTAGGTCCTCCGACGCATAGCGTGTGTGAGATTTCCCTGTAAGATCAAAAATTAACTAACTACTTACATAAAGATACGCCTTTACAGACGAGATTCCATCTGAGACATTGATAGAAGAACAGATCACTGACGAAAATGACGAATTAGATCCGGAGATTTTACAGCTATTGGGCTCAGACCCAACGCAAGACAAGCCTTTCGGAGAAAACATACACAAAGATTTGGCCACACGCTGGAAACATATTTTGACTAACGGATTGCTTAAAGAAGAAAAGATCGATCTTCTAAAAAAATATTTACCTGCTGAAAATTGTGCATATATGAAAGCACCCATTCTAAATCCCGAGACAAAATCGGCATTATTGGAGATTAACGTCAAGAGGGATTTATATAGCGAACAAAAGCAAAATCAAATATCAAGCTGTCTCTCAGCAATCGGCAAAGCACTTGGCTTGAGTCTGAAACATAAAGATACTGTTCCTCAAGAAATTATAAAAATGCTGAGTGACGCAGGGCGGTTGCTATGCGACACTCATTACAGAGAATCTCTCTCGAGGCGATATGCTATCGTTAATTGCATTAGCAAACAAAAGCGAGATATATTAAAAAATACAAAAATAGATACCCATTTGTTTGGTTCTAATCTATCCGAGCACCTAAAATCATCAAAGGCTATTTCAACCTCCGCTTCAGAGTTGAAACCTAACCAGTTCAGGCCACAGGCGAGCACTTCGACTCGAAACCCGGGAGCTTTAAACGCACGGGGTGCACCGCGGGCACCAGCCGCCGAGACGCGAGTGTACCCGGGTCAGTATCGGCAACCGCCGCCGCCGCCTCGAGCATCAGCACAAGTGCCGCGCAATCACCGCCGAGCGCCAGCACCGACGACGAATCATCGCTCGAGGTCGTACGCACAACCGCGACGCCGCTAGCCGCTTCGTCACAGGTACATAACACAGATATGCATTTACCTATCGCTGGCAGACTCCAGTATTTTTTTCACGAGTGGCTTAATATTACCAATGATAAAACTACCTTGTCTTGGATTAATGGTTATAAAATTCCCTTTACTAGTGCTCCATGTCAAATGGATGTCAAAAGTAGGTCATATTCTCCCAAAGAAAAAGACATAATAAATGAATGCATTACAGAATTATTAGAATCAAATTACATATCGATTTGTATTCCGTCCGAAAAACAATTCATATCACCAATCTTTGCAGTTCCTAAGGCTAACGGAAAATATCGTTTTATTTTAAATTTAAAAGAATTAAATAAATTTATTCGTGTCAATCACTTCAAGATGGAAGACCATCGTACCGCATTAAAATTAATTGATGAAGATTGTTTTATGGCCACCTTAGACCTAAAAGATGCATACTTTCTATTACCAGTTGCTGAAAGTGATAGATTATATCTTCGGTTTAAATGGAACAATAATTTTTTTGAATTTAACGTTTTACCGTTTGGACTTTGCACTGCGCCATATGTTTATACAAAATTATTAAAACCGGTCCTTCACTATTTACGTTCATCAGGATATTTATCAGTAAATTTTCTTGACGATTTCTTGTGCATCGGAAGTTCGTTTAACAGCTGTTTAGATAATGTAGAAACAACCAAGAACTTACTTTTAAAATTAGGTTTTTTAATCAACGATGAAAAAAGTCAAATTTGCCCACAAACAAGATGTTTATTTCTGGGCTTTCTCTTTGATTCATCTAAAATGTGCTTAACTTTACCAGAAAATAAGAAAAAACGTATAAACTTATTTACAATCGAATTGCTAAATACAAAAAGATGTACGATCAGGAAATTAGCTAGTTATGTTGGTTTGTTGACATCGGCGTGCCCGGCTGTCGACTACGGATGGGTCTATACGAAAATGTTCGAAAGAGAAAAGTTCTTGGCACTTAACTATTCCGAAAACTACAATAAATATATGAACTTATCGGTACATTTAAAAAATGATTTCATATGGTGGAGGGATCACATCGATGCTGCAAGTCGTTCATTTCAATATGAAGAATATTCACTAGTAGTGTACAGTGACGCATCGCGTTCGGGCTGGGGTGCAGCTTGTAACGACGAGACAGCTCGCGGCCACTGGGATCATTCGCAACTAGCATTGCACATAAATACTCTTGAACTACTTGCAGCATTTTATAGCCTCAAAGTTTTTGCATCACGACTTACGAACTGCAATATCTTATTACGAATACCTAGACAATACTACAGCTATCGCCTATATAAATAAAATGGGCGGAATACAATTCACACATCTAAATAAAATTGCACGTGACATATGGCAATGGTGCGAAAATCGAAATTTACATATTTTTGCGTCATACATCCAATCAAATATGAACGTAGTCGCAGATTTTGAATCTCGTCAAAAGTTCAATACAGACACTGAATGGGAACTGGCTGATTACGCGTATCGGCAGATAAAAGATTTTTTCGGCATACCTGAATTTGATTTATTTGCCAGTAATCAAAATAACAAATGTCAGAGATACGCTTCATGGAAATTAGACCCAAATTCTGAAATTGTTGATGCATTTACGTTCAAATGGAAAACCATATTTTTCTATGCCTTTCCACCGTTTAGTCTTATCTCTAAAGTTTTACACAAAATTAAAAGCGATAAGGCAGAGGGCGTTGTGGTACTTCCATACTGGCCCACTCAACCCTGGTATCCGATATGGACCAACCTGCTGGTTTCAGAAATATTATATTTTCAGCCTGATAAAAACCTACTAATCTGTCCTTCCAGGGAGCATCATCCTCTCCATGCGGATCTGACCCTGATGGCAGGGAAATTATCAGGCAGTCGCTCCTGAGACGCGGAGTCCCTAACGCTTCACTTGACATAGTAATGGCCTCTTTCTCTGATAATACTATAAATCAATATAACTTCTCCTTAAAGTCATGGTGGCAATTTTGTAAGAACAAAGGTTATAATTATTTTAATTCAAATAATACACAGCTGATTGAATTTTTGACAGAAAAATTTAATTCAGGTGCTGGTTATAGTACATTAAATACCTATCGTTCTGCAGTTTCTATTCTATTAGGCCAGGAAATTACATGTCATGACACCGTAAAAAGGTTTTTTAAAGGCGTTTACCGTACAAAACCCCCGGCGCCGAAATATGATACCACTTGGGACCCAAATTTAGTTTTAAATTATCTACATACCTATTACCCCAATGATCGGATCTCACTAAAAGACCTTTCTCAAAAAACTATAACACTTTTGCCATTAGCATCTGCACAAAGAATGCAGACGCTTAGTCTTATAAAAGTTCAAAATATTGTATTGGAATCCGATAAAATTCAAATTAAAATAGATAATCTCGTAAAAACCTCAAGGCCAAATGTCTTTCAACCAATCATTATTTTACCATATATTCAAGAAAACCCTCAAATTTGTCCAGCCTTTTGTCTCAAAAATTATTTGGAAAGGACTAATTCGTTACGTGCACAAGGTGATTTTCTGTTCATAAGTTATCAAAAACCACACAAACAGGTAGGGTCCCAGACCTTGTCTCATTGGGTTAAGTCCATCCTAGAAAAAAGTGGCATAGACATATCACTTTTCGGCGCACACAGCACGCGACACGCGTCAACATCAGCTGCTCACAGGGCAGGTGTTAATCTCGAAATTATCCGAAAAACAGCAGGCTGGACTGCATCATCAAATGTATTTCTAAAATATTACAATAAAGAAGTATTAAAACCAGGTCAAATTGAATTTGCAGACACATTATTTCGAAACAGCATTATTGAATAAATATCTACCTAATTGTATTAATTATTAATATGTATAAGTAAAGTTGATTTCTGTTTGATCACAAATGTAAATGTTTATTATAATTTTCTTTTTCCCAGTTATATATAAAGTTCATTTAATTTTTTTAATAACTATTGTATACAATAATTCATAACGATCAAACAATAAATAATGATGATCGTGTTGTGTATTATTGTTGTATTTTTTCGATGCTCTAAACATCTGCATGTAAACTGTAATCATCTTCGGGAGAGATGCGAAGTATAATTAAGAATCAAACGAACTTACCTTGTGATGTTTGATATCTAATTATACGAGCGTCTTGACCGAAGATGATTACAAACCCACCCACCCTGTTTTTGTCAGAATCCCTAGACCTATCGAAAAAATAAGGCTCTAAAAAATGACACTGGACAGGATTCAATGTGGCGGGGAGAAATTATAGTGGTGGGACGTAGTCCGAAGTCAAAAAGCGACTAATTTAAAAATAAATAAATAATAATATTAATATTTTATTGGAAAAATAACTCTAAAAGTGTGATTAGGACAGCATAATCTGGCGTACTGCTGCATGTAAACTGTAATCATCTTCGGTCAAGACGCTCGTATAATTAGATATCAAACATCACAAGGTAAGTTCGTTTGATTCTTAATTATTATGGATTTATTATTCCAAATAAGGTCAGGGTTCAAATGACAAGAAAAAACAGTACGTTTATTGTTTAAATCTTGAGCGTCCGCTTTCCTCTTGCACTACTCCATTTTGACGTTCCATTATATCCATGCCTAATAATAATCTTGTAACCCTACATGAATACCATTTAAGTACCTTAGCCATTATATTATGAATGATTTATTTTTGATCAATTAAATAGTAATGAAAAGGAAATGCATGTTTTGTTTATAATTATTTTTATTTTTTGACAAATCTCAAACTAATAGATCGAACAAAGCATTTTGAAATACTGCGTTTAAAGGAACGCCCTTTCACATTGCATATGCTGCCATCTGTGGTCGAATAGTTGAACTTGTTAACCAAAAGTAGTGAATAATACTTAAAAATATTTTCTAGACTCACCACAATAACTAGCGCCATCCAGTGTGGGAAAGCAGTTTTTGGTGAAACTTTTTTTATTTATTTTCTCAGTTTTCAGAGCCTTCAGACTCCTGAAACTTTTTTATTTGAAAACTATAAAATATAACAATTACAATAATAAAGAAATAATACTTGAAAATATTTTTTTAGACTCGCTCAACACAATAAATAGCGCCATCTAGTGTGGGAAAGCAGTCTTTTGGTGAAACTTTTTTTGTTCATTTTCGCAGTTTTCCGAGCCTTCAGACTCCTGAAACTTTTTTATCTGAAAACAGTGAAATATTACAATTACAATAATAAAGAAATCATTGCTGAACATTGATTTTTGACACCTAGGCAAGCTGCCATAGTTCCACCGGTCAAGTCCTTTGATTTTGATTTTTAAAATAATCATATATTTCTAAATTCTAATAATATTGACATAAAATTGTAATAAATATGGATTTTTGTTATCTGAAATAAATAAATTGAATTGAAATTGAATTGAATGCCCTCGGTACTTTGCAGATCTCATTTCGAAAATAATAATGACACCTCGGGGCTTCTAATGAAAACTTCTAGACGTCGTCTACTGCGTGTTACTATAGTTAGTAGGTGTCTAAGACATACCTCAAGCAAGCAACATCTATTTGGCAGGTCTTTGAGGCCCTAATGTTTGATCATAAATATAATACATATTAAGTTCTTAAATAGTTTTTCTATACAAACAGGGCTATGTGGACTGCTGGATGCATCCAGAGCTGACCGATACATACAACAAGTTGCTGTGCAAGCAGAGACAGCGGGTCCTCAATGAAATACGAAGGCAAAATCTCTACTTCTATTCTAGGCTGCTTATAGCGGTAAGATCTTACTTTAATGATTTATCCAAAACGAGAACGAACCTTATCTTCAGATCAATCAGTCTCAAACTTTACGTAAAAATCCTTTTCTTCCTACTTTTCAATCAATCCTACTTTTGTTTTCAATGCCTTTAGAGATCTGAACAACCACTGACTAAAGAACTTGAGGAGTGCTGGAAAGATACAAAACACAAACTTATTTTGGGAGCATCGTAAGTTCACTATTCAGCTTTGACTTATTTAAATGAAGTAAGTATACATAAACAAGTCATAATTAAAACAATTAAAAAACACACGAAAAATTAACTAAAAAGTTATAAATTAGAATCTTATTCAAATTTTTATTAAATGATATTTTCTTGTGAATTACTGGATATTAAACTATAGTGTTATATATTTTTGGAATCTACTCATCATTTTCTAGATGATGATTATATAGTTAATCTTATTTTCGATTTTTTTTTCAACTTTAGTCTTTAATATGGGACCATGGCCACCCCATCAATTTTTTTAAAAACTTTACTAGCCTATGTCACTCATTTATCAAAATCGAAGTAGGTATAGAAGTTATGGTGGAATATAGGTACAAACAAACTCACATACATACATACATACATGAACCCTGAAAACAATTAACTCCTTTTTTCAGGCAGTCGTATAAAAAATTAATTGATAAGCGTTTATGGCGTTTTTCAGACTGCCCTTCATTCTGTTCAAAACGGAAAAAATAGATCGTGATATAAAAGACCCCGCCTTTGATAAGCCTCCACATGTCCATCGTACCAAGTAAGAACATAAATTATTATGTATTATTTTTATCGTGTTATCGTAGTAATAGTAAAGTAACTAAGGAGGCGTTTCTTAAACAGAATTTTATATAAGTAGACTAGCTGACCCGGCCACGCGTTGCTGTGGCTAAAGTTTTTGTTATATTACATTATAGTAAACAATTGTGACTGTCAAATAATAACAGACAAATAATTAGCTGAATTTTACGGTATTTCGTTCACTACAAAATAAATTTAATTAATTTTATAGCGTCAACAACACGTGGTAATTATGCTGTTAAAATGTAGCATAGATGACACGTTCGTAGATTTACCATAGCAGCGCCATCTATTGATTACTTACTCAACCCAGTCGAAAGGTATCGACATCTGTTAGAATCATTTGGAGTTAACAGATAATTATGACTGTCAAATAATAACAGACAAATAATTAGCAATAAATTAAAATTGCGACTATAATTTGAGATTTAAACTATCCTATCTCTCAAGTTGGATCGAACTGCACATGGTGTGCGAATTTTATTATAATCGGTTAAGTGGTTTAGGAGTCCATTGAGGACAAACATTGTAACACGAGATTTATATATATTAAGATTGGCATAAAAGGACTTGACCGGTGGAACTATGGCAGCTTGCCTAGGTGTCCAAAATCAATGTTCAGCAATGATTTCTTTATTATTGTAATTGTAATATTTCACTGTTTTCAGATAAAAAAGTTTCAGGAGTCTGAAGGCTCGGAAAACTGCGAAAATGAACAAAAAAGTTTCACCAAAAGACTGCTTTCCCACACTAGATGGCGCTATTTATTGTGTTAAGCGAGTCTAAAAAAATATTTTCAAGTATTATTTCTTTATTATTGTAATTGTTATATTTTATAGTTTTCAAATAAAAAAGTTTCAGGAGTCTGAAGGCTCTGAAAACTGAGAAAATAGATAAAAAAAGTTTCACCAAAAACTGCTTTCCCACACTAGATGGCGCTAGTTATTGTGGTGAGTCTAGAAAATATTTTTAAGTATTGCTCGCTACTTTTCGTTAACAAGTTCAACTATTCGACCACAGATGGCAGCATATGCAATGTGACAGGGCGTTCCTTTAAACGTAGTATTTCAAAATGCTTTGTTCGATCGATTAGTTTGAGACTTGTCAAAAAATAAAAATAATTATAAACAAAACATACATTTCCTTTTCATTACTATTTAATTGATCAAAAATAAATCATTCCTAATATAATAACTAAGGTACTTAAATGGTATTCATGTAGGGTTACAAGATTATTATTAGGCATGGATATAATGGAACGTCAAAATGGAGTAGTGCTTAAAGAGGAAAGCGGACGCTCAAGATTTAAACAATAAACGTACTGTTTTTTTTTGTCATTTGAACCCCGACCTTATTTGGAATAATAAATCCATAATAATTTCGTTTTGAATTTTTAAACCTTACTGTAAAAACGGAAATCCTGTGCATTGTCCCGAATCGGAGGGCAATTACTGGTCATGTCCTTTCTAAGTAAATATTATATAACCTTTTAACGAAATACTTAATGCAATAAAAACTGTTAGGTATTGAATAGAAGCAGGCGTTACTTTGCGGAAGTCCATGATAGTGAATGAACTAGAAGTTTAATTCGCTATAATCCGCTACAGTAGACAAATCTGTGTGGTACAGTGCGTGTCTTTCACCTGCAACATGCGACACCCACCACCCAGCAATTCGCACAGGCACAACACCACACCACACAAATCCTCCAAATCACTCTCAACGTACGTTTCACTCCGACACCGGAGCATCTTCAGGAGATGTTGACTCGACAATGCACGATTGTGAAGTGACTAATCAGTCATGTGTACTTACTAATAAGTGAAGTGACACAATCGTGCATTGTCGAGTCAACATCTCCTGAAGATGCTCCGGTGTCGGAGTGAAACGTACGTTGAGAGTGATTTGGAGGATTTGTGTGGTGTGGTGTTGTGCCTTTGCGAATTGCTGGGTGGTGGGTGTCGCATGTTGCAGGTGAAAGACACGCACTGTACCACACAGATTTGTCTACTGTAGCGGATTATAGCGAATTAAACTTCTAGTTCATTCAAAACTGTTAGGATTATATACCTACCTACCTAACGTAGGTTGAGGCATTCTGGCTCGGGAATTATAAAAAAGCTTACCGATCCTAATAAAAACTAGAATAACATTTTTGCAGGGTGTCCATGGA
Source organism: Erebia palarica (assembly GCA_964035005.1). Taxonomy (NCBI): domain Eukaryota; kingdom Metazoa; phylum Arthropoda; class Insecta; order Lepidoptera; family Nymphalidae; genus Erebia; species Erebia palarica. The sequence continues at coordinate 21,855,854 of OZ035989.1, forward strand.
GATATGGGTAGTGGGCGGCTCCAAGATCGGCAAAGTCACAATAGAGCTTTTCTCGGATATTGTGCCCAAAACGTGCCAGATGTTCCTTAACTTAATACGGGGCGATGGCGATGGACATGCCTACATGGGCACTAGATGTTTTAGGTAAATACGCAAATATATTGGAGCGAGCATTTATCAAATAAATGAGATTTCGTACTTTTCCAATATATAAGTCACCGTAAGATTGTAAAAACCGTTAGATTATAATCTAACTCGCGAAATTGCAAACTTTCGAAAGATTACAATTTAACGCATTATTTTTCAGTAAATTGTAATCTGTTAGGTATATTAACCCGGATAGAACCTAAGGGCCTGCGGCCGGGCACTACCTGATTGTATATGTCGGACCCTAACCTAAGCTACAAAAAACAGACAAGAAAACGTAAATACAATGAATATTTCAAAAATTTACACTTAGAACATTGAACGGATCATAATCTTTCGACAGTTCACAATTTCGCGAGTTACATTATAATGTAACGGTTTTTACAATCTTACGGTGACATATATATCTGGCTATGAATAGCTCAGAGTTGGCACATCCCTGTTATATAGCTTTTCAGAGTTCTATCTTATACAAATTACTTTAAAGCAACCGCAATTCATTTATTTTAACACAGAATTGTACCCAACTTGTTCTGCCGTGGGGGAGATGTTACCAAAAATAATGGGTTTGGTACTTACATACCCGACGGAGTTGAAGAACCGATGGCTCCAGAGAGCTTTAAGCTTAAGCATTCTGTACCCGGTACTTATTTTTTTTAAATTGTGTGCCTTGAATGTGATCTCGCCTGACAAGATGTTGTTTTTAAGACGGCAGTTAACTAGAAGAAATCGGTTTGGAGTGTGGTGACCCTAATCGTTTTCTTTAAGGTGTGGTATGAACGCAATTTCTTAGTGGCTAAAGCTTAACCAGACAATTATTAACGAGTTATAAATTTGAAAATTGATCTAAACTTACCGTCTGCCTAAATGAGTCTATTTCCCTTTTATCTGATTTAAGTGAAATTTTGCAGGAGTGCTGTCAATGGTTGTAACATCTGATCATGAAGTTTATGGACAGTTTAACATTATATTTAAACCTTTGCCTCAGTTTGATGGAAAACATGTAGTATTTGGCAGAGTAAGTACTATTTTTTAAGAGTGATCGTCGATATCTCCGTCAAATCAGTGATATCTGTTCGTGTGGATAATTTCCTCTATATATGAAAGTTCAGATTCCCATGGTAAAAATATCACATATAAGCTTTTACCTAGCCAAATTGTATAAGTGACAGCGCACACAAACAGACAGACGCACTTTCGCATAGTATCTTTGTTAAATAATAATAATTAATATAATTATGGCTAAGCAAAATATAATGGATATAATATGAGATGGTGAGAATATACGGTTAAGTTTGCCGTTGGCTTCTTCCATCTGGGCATTTGGAGCCATTCCCAAGCGGATTCCCAATTTGGTGTTTGGAGCCTAGTTTCAGTTTTAAATTATCGTAAATATAAATGGCCAGTTAGCAACTCAGCATACATATTTTTGACTCGTGGTTTACAGATAATAGCCGGTCCAACGCAGACGCTGGAGCGTATAAGCGCGCTCGGCCTACCCCTGGGCACCACTACCGCCGACTGCATAGTGCGGTACTGCGGTTGGTTCACGCGCACCGGACAATACCGCGAGGGAAATCCCAACACCATAAAGTTCCCGGCGCGGCGAAAAGCTAAGAAGTAGAAGCCATTTTCGTGTACTCGCCGTCGATGTTGTCGAGATCCCTCAGATGTATAAAACGGGCTTAAAACCACACCTGAAAAATCAATCTGATTTACAAAATTAGATTGATTTACGGTAGAAATTAATACCTAATCAGTCTATCTGTAATTTGCCAATAGGTTTAGGTTAGGTTTGCCAATAGCAACGTCGCTATTTGTCAAAAATTGTATTGTCCTTTTTGTCAAATAATAACGCGACGTTACTAACCAACTTATCGACAAATTGCAGATAGATTGATCATTAACTTTCTGTAAGTCAGCTGTCACATACGCGATTATCCCGGGTTCCAGAATAAAATAATATTTATGGTAAAAACTTTCTAATTACCATAAATATTGGTATCTCGAGATTATATGCTAAAAAATTTTTTCAAAATTGTACTTTTCATTATAAGTCGGAACCGCCAATCAGATTTTTGGAGTATCTTTGCGTAGTTATATTTTTTTGTATATTTTTACAATTTTTATTTTTTTTATTTGATAAATATAGCTTATGAAAATCAGTATAAAATTTATTTTAGACATGTAAGTATCAATATACATTTACGAAATAAATAATTAAATTTCGCGCTTTAAAACCTAATTAACCGTGCAACGATTAATCACTTCAATCAGCACTCAATGTTCCTAATTAACAACACAACTTGGTCACCATAAAGTCTTCATATCGTCACTCTATTTTCACGAATAATCCACATGAAAATATTAGCGCCAATACCTGAAATTAGAAAAACAGTAATTAAGTCGATTGTGCCCAATGTACCGTCAAACATACCATTAAAAAATAAATGGACAAATATATTAGTAACGTTCATATTTACGTTGGTACTGCCCCCCGATTGTGTAAGAATTGTCGATCAAATCGTGAAAGTTCGGCGTCAAAGTAAAATAAACCATAACTTGATTGAATTAGAGCTCAATTTCGTGTATCCATAATTCTAATTCAATGACGATAAGGTTTATTTTACTTTGACGCCGAACTTTGACGATTGGATCGGCAATTCTTATATAATAGCATCTCTGTTCTGGCCCTCCGTCGGTGGTGACAGACAATTTAGGCGCGTACAATATGCGTTTTAATAAAAATATTCATCAATGGTTACGACAATGGTTATCGAAGCTCACTGCAACAGACTATCAACGTGAAATTTGGTTAGGTAAATTCTCGAAATTACCGTCAATTACCGAATCTTTTTCCTCACCTTCGGGTCGCAGTGTAGTAATCAAAATCTTCCCCGCTTTATCAAGGTTTAAATCAGAGTTACCACTTTGATTTAATTTGACTGTGTCAAAGGCTTTTAAACTAAAATATGTGACGACGGACCATCATAGCACAGTCGCCCGTTTTATTTGTCCATTGGATGACCATATAAACTTATAATAATTTCTATGAATGACAGTATTATATACTAAAGCTATCAGCTGTAAAATTATTGGTCTTAAAGGTTTATGACAACGAGCATAAATGTAATAACGACGCCATTACCACACAATTTTTAGGAAACGTTTGAGCTATGGTTTGAACTCACCATTACCAACGCCACTACGATGGCCACAGCGCCGACGTAGACGGCGTCTTCTCGCAGCAAGTCCACCGTCTTACTGTAGCAGCCTTCGATGTACATCGTCGTCGGGTTCTGAGAGTACTGACAGTCCCGCCGCTGCGAATAAAATAATAAACAACAAATTAGGCTATTAGAAATAAATATACCTATCTAAAAATAAAATATCCAATTTTAAAATCCCATTTGTCTAAATGAACCAAGAAGGTAGATTCTTTGATGGTTCATCTAGTCAAATTGGGTTTTCATCCATCTCAAAATGCCAGTGACCGGTCTAAAGCTCACTACCTGGAGGACATTGAGCCTTCTGAACCAACTCAAACATAGGGTTACGGCTCCACTCAGAAAATGTGCCACGATGATAATTAATAAGTAAATTCGATCTTTCGATTAGATCGTCGTAAACAGGAAGACTTGTAGACTTGGACGAAATAATAAGTTTGATCTGTTCCCTAGGTAGTAGGTAACAGGAGGACAGGTCAAACTTTTTATTCTAAATCTGTAATCATTTATATCATTGAGACTTGGATAAAATATATTGCATTGAGACGTATCTTCTATGGTTCTATCTGTCCCCTAGACTGTAACAGGGAGGCACATTGAACTTTTAAAAAAAACCTAACGCCAATTAGTTTGTATTAGATACAATAACATTTTCAAAATAATATGGGGGAAGTTATTTAATGTAGACGATTTGGGACAGGTGAGTCTCTGTGTCTCAGATCGGTACGTGTGGCGGAGGCGCAGGCCACCGCTGCTGGCAGTACCGCGCGGACGCACCAACTTGGTCAACAAGGCGCCGCTCACGCGCGCTATTTGCACCCTTAACGTCATATCTGAGAGAACGGATCTGTTTTGTTGTACTCTGAGTAAACTCAGAAGGATTGCTCTGTGGGCTATATGTTATAATAATAATAATAATAATAATATTTAACTAGTTTATAATATAGTTAAGGCTTATTTTAGCTACACTAGTGTATTAGGGAAACCTGTAATGCTAGTTACAACTAGCATTATAGGTAGCATTTAACTTACAAGTTGAGAAATTTAAAAAAAAAACTAAATAAAAACATCTGACCTTTCCCGGATAAACTTCTTGACAGCAACTCTCAGGAACATTGTCGTTCCAGTCCTTATAACTCTTGACACCACAGCACTGCAGGTAGGTCTGCGTGTCGTCCCAAGCCTTGGTGTACTCGTGTTTAGCTCCGTAGTACGGTATTGAGGCGTGCATCTCCCGCTCCAGGGTGGTGAGAACTTTAGCTCTGAACACGAACAGTAGGATCCCGCCCACTAACATCACCACGAAGATGATGAACACTAGGATGTAGTACTGGAACGAATACAGAATGAGTGGTTTATTGAACTTTTGGTAATTAAAAAAATATAAAAAAGTGCGTGTGTGCAATTCACACAGGGCAGAAATGAAACTTCAGAAAAGTAGCCTATACAAGACATTGAGACAAATATAACTTGTGATCTATCTCATTCTCTCGCAGGCTAAATCCTATTTTGAGTATGTTTGTCTCTTTTTAGTGTCGCTTTTTCGTTTCATCGAATTTTCAAATCACAACGATTCTAAAGAAGTTTCACTTCAAAAATAATGATCAAAGTGAGAATCTCTTTGTGAGTCAGTTATAAATTAACTGCCTCGTTGGTCTAGTGGTTAGCATGTTTGACTGCGGCCGACGAGGTCCCGGGTTCGAATCCCGGGTCGGGCCATAATTAAGTATCGGGTTTTTCGGATTAGAAATTCCCAGTACTAGCCCGGAGTTAGGAAGTTGGCGGTGTGTCACTCCCGTGCCTCAAAGAGCATGTTAAGCCGTCGGTCCCGGTTATTATCACTAACATGATAATAGTCGTTAAAGCCCGCCAACCCGCATTGGAGCAGCGTGGTGGGTCTAAGCTCTAATTCCCTCTCTCCTATGAGAGTGGAGGCCTGTGCCCAGCAGTGGGACGTTAATGGACTGTAGTGACGAGTGATGAGCTTGTTCTCACAGCAGCAATACATGGTAAGAACTCTTCTATAATATGTATAAATGAAAAGGATTCTACCATTGAGTAGGGAAATATAATAGTATAAGTATATCTATGGATTCTATGTTAGAAATGCTGCGGATTCTAGAAATTCAGGATGAACTGAAGGCATTTATTCACTGTGAATAAAGAACTTCGTGGCATCTGTTTAAAGTATCGTGCTGGCTACCGATGGCTGAAGAGTCTTACCGAAGAAACCAGCAGAGTTGACCGATGCGATGAACATTGTGTTAATTAGAGTACTATAGTTTACAGTAATTATTTGTCTGTGTTCAGTATGGGCCTACCGTTAACAGCATACAATTGACTTCCTTGGCCGAGCCGCATCAACCGAGCAGCGACAGAAACATGACAGCGGCGCCCATCACCACCATTACCGCGACCAAATTTCATCAGAGTACTGGTCTATTGGTGCAAAATACCCTACCGTCAACAGCATACACTTGACTTCCTTGGCCGAGCCGCATCAGCCGAGCAGCGACAGAAACATGATAGCGGCGCCCATCACCCCCATCACCGCGACCAAATTTCATCATTGTGCAAAATATCCTACCGTTAACAGCATACACTTGACTTCCTTGGCGGCGCCGCAGCAGCCGAGCAGCGAGAGGAACATGACAGCGGCGCCCATCACCACGATCACCGCGACAGATGCGATGAACATGTTGTTCATCATCAAAGTACTGGGGAATGAACGAGCCACCCAGATCCATACTCCGATGCCTAGTGCTAACGCGCCACCTATCTGTAAAGAAATATCATACAAATATTATAATGCGAAAGTGTGTATGTTTTTCCTTTAATTACGCCGCAATGGAGCAACGGATAGACGTGATTTTTGGCATGGGTATAGTTGAGGACCTGGAGAGTAATATAGGCTACCTTTTATACCGGAAAATTAAGGAGTTCCCGCGGGAGTCAAAAAAACTTAAACCACGCGGACGAAGTCGCGGGCATCAGCTAGTTATTATAATTTAAATATCCGTGATCCGTGTCTCTTAGTCCGTGATCTTCCACTACGTATAACCAAGCAATAATGTCGATGCAAGGTTACTAAGTTACGCCATCCTTAATTAAATTACACTTAGGTACCTATAATTTGCTACAGGTATCTACCTAACTGCTTCGAATCATCATCAGGTACATATTCCAGCATCCGGCTTCTAAATATGCAATGTGTATATTATAAATGATCGTTATTAATCTTAGAAGGAGGAGCAACACTATCATCATTATCATATTTCATCTCAATCCAACGCTGGCATCTTCTCAGAATGAGAAGGGTTTAAGGCCATTGTGTATCTACTAGTGAATATTAAATGAGCATCTCCCAAAAGTCGTAATATCCGCTGTTAGTTTTATTTTGAATTACCATTTTTTTAAACTGTCGATTAAAGTAAAAAAGTGCATCGAACTACAAGTACACACAAAATCCATTCCGCAGTCTTAACCATTAAGTTACACAACACAGTAACAAAATAATGAAACATATAAACACTATCTTATTTAAATCTGTGCAATGTGCCTGCGTTTACTTACAAGTGTCAGGACGTTGACGATGACGAGAGAGACCTTCATGCACCTCCCGCAGCTGTCCATTGCGCCGCCCATGGCCATGGCCAAACTATAATTTTAATTAACGAATTAAAAAATACGACTGCCCTGCCATATTATTTTTGGGGTTTACCTCCATAAGAAGCGATTTGCATATATATAGCCTTTGGAATCTTATTCACATTTTTTATTAAATGATATTTTTTTGTGAATCACTAAATATTGAACTATAGTGTTATATATTTTTGGAATCTACTCATCATTTTCTAGATGATGATTATATAGTTAGTCTTATTTTCGATTTTTTTTTTCAATTTTGGTCTTTAATGCGGGACCATGGTCACCCCATCAACTTTTTAAAAAAATTTACTAGCCTATGTCACCCGGAATAAGCTAAGGATTCTAACGAAACCTCATTTATCAAAATCGGTTCAGGCGTAATGAAGTTATGGTGGAATATACAAACTCACATACATACATACATACATACATACATGAACCCTGAAAACAATATACTCCTTTTTTCAGGCAGTCGTATAAAAAGTTCCTGTTATTGTAACTTTTTTTGCATTTATCATAAAAGTCTAAAAATATTGGTAAACTACCCTTTAGCGCCTATACCTAGACTGAGTTTTGAGGGTGAGTGCCGGGTGGAGCTCACCGGACGCGTTGATTTATACTGGAGAAGTTTATGGAAAAGTCTCCTGTTATCAAGATTTAAGTATGTTTACCCACCAATTCTGTTTTCTGTTTTCAAAACAGAAGATGAAATTAAAAAAATTACAAACCATCTCATATTAGAAATTGGAAATAGAATGTTATCAAAAAAAGTCCAAACATACTACAATCTAATCCAAAAAACCAACGCCATCAAAAGTAGAGCGAAAATAATAACGATGCTCCAACGAAAGGACATAAAATATTTAGCACAACCACTGAACCTCTTATTAAAAAACCAACTGAATTCTAACAAAAAACAAAGACAGAAGTATGAGACAAGAACTGAGTGAATTATCCAAAAAAACTAACAAGTCAATTCGTGATGATTACAGTAAACATAGAAGAAGTATCTCAACTAATCTTAAGAAATTCAGAAGTACTAAAAAAAGCTTTTAAACAGTTAAAGCTCCACAAAACATGGATACATAAACTAAAAACGCGAACGGAAGAAACAAAAATGAGGAAGGATATTATAGACCACACAACGAAGTTCTATACGGAGCTGCATATGAAAAAAAAGGAACCGACAATAACATGGAAGAACCACCGAATCTTAAAAATTCTTCCAACTTAATTAAACCAATATATGAAATATAAATATACGAACAAATAAAACAACTGAAGGCTGAAATATCACCGGGACCCTAACCTATACCTAACGAAATAATCAAACTAGGCGCACCTGTAGGCCTCCGGTCAGGTTTCAGCACCACTGATCATATCCAGACGTTAGAACAGGTGATCGAGAAGTACTAGGAGTTTAACAGACCTCTGTATCTATGCTTTATTGACTATAGCAAAGCGTTTGACAGTATTAGTCATAAATCAATCTGGACAGCCCTGAAACTATCCAACGTAGAACAAAAATACATCAACGTTAGATGTATTTACAAAACATATACGAAAATAGCACTAGCACACAGTCAAACTTGAAACAAGGGGGTGACCAAATCAAAATAGTAAAAAGAGTCAGACAAGGGGACCCTCTGTCATCAAAAATCTTCATCGCGGTGCTTGAAAACATATTTCGTAACTTAAACTGGACACAAAAAGACATCAAGATTTCTAGTTCTATCTAGTATCTTATTAGCGGAGACATTTCTAGAACTCGAAGAAATGGTTCACTCACTAGATAGAGAAAACTCAAAAATCGGGTTGGAAAAGAATGGAACAAAAACAAAAATAATGACCAACAGCCACAAAATACCAATTGTCCTAAACAGGAACAACATAGAATAGTTGGTAAGCCAAACAACTGATGAGATAGTACAAACTGCAGGGAAAGGCTGGATGAATGTGGGCAAAAACAGGAAAAAGTGGAAAAGGTTGGGGGAGGCCTATACCCGTAAAGGGGCTCACATCTAATAAGTAATAACAAATGGAGCAACATTAACCATTCTAACCTAGGAAATAAGGAAAATGTACTACTAACCCATATAACAACATTTATGCTGTAACAAGGATATGGGAATAAAAGGCTTTTTATTTTTTTAGCTACCAGTTACCTATAGCATGACCTACTGAAAAAAGCCAGACGAGTGTGAACTCAGTCTACGGTCTATAATATACTTATTGTATACTATATGCTATGTAAAAGTATACGATACACCTTTAGTACCTATAGGGTTTAGGAATCTGCAATGTTCCAGTGACAATTAGCATTTAGCACCTCTGCAGTTAGATGTGTAGAAATACTTACATAAACTTTGCAAAATTAATTCATCTTAGCACTGCCATAAATAAAACGCTTTTCGTATCAGACAAAAAAGGATTAGGTATACAAAAGACATAGGTAATAAGTAGGTAATTACCTAAATCACAATATCTTATATTTTCTGACCATTAAATTGTTATTTAATCACAAACCACATAGATACCTACATAGTATTACTATTACATGTTTATCATTGTGATAGACACGTAATAAAATGCTGATAAATCTCGTACACCACGGCACTATCTCACCTCCAATGCATTTGGCTGCGTCTATTTGTTGACTGTCCGTGTCTTGAGCTTGGTCTTTCATTGGGTGTTTTTAAAATTCCCTTCAGCATTTTCACTGTTAGGGAACTCTATCGACTCCGCCTTTTGTTTTGCCGCGTGCGAAGAAATAATTTTTCACCGCCATTACGTTACAAATATTTTTGTATTTACAGTTGATATTCGTAGAATAAATTAAATCTACCCTCATTATTTTTGGCATATTATAATATTACAAACAGCTTAACCTGCGGGGCGACCGCGTATCTATCGCAATCACCTCTAATTGGATAACATTCTTCCACTATTGGACAAAATCCATTGGCGCAGCAAGAATACCATAAATTCATTATTCAGCCAATCACAACAATAATTGATACTGTAACAATGATTGATGCAGAAGATACGCGGTCGCCCTGCTGAACAATGTCCTCCGACTGCGTGTTGAAACACCGATCCATGGTATTATAAACTATGAGCCTCACAAAAAAGCTTAGATTAGAGCCACTCAGTAGGCGATGGAGAGCTCAGTTTCTGCCACTTACTAGGGCTAATATGAGTGGCTGAAGTGGCAATGAGCAAGACACGAAGAGCTGATAGACTTTGGGATCCCAAAATGCTGGAATGGCGACCCTGCACCGCACGCCGCAGCGATGACAGACCTAGCCACTGGTGGAGGAAGACATGGACATCAAACCAATCACATGGCTCGTTCCAGGCGGCGGAAGACCACGGCGTGTTGGATTCCCTACAAGAGACCTATGTCCAACAGTACATGTTTATTGTTGGATGAAGACAACGATTACAAACTGCTTTGACTAATTTTGATGACAGTTAAAAGTTTCTTAACAATCAGAACATAGAGGTCTTGATGCCTGAAATTGATCGCAAGCAAGATCCTAAGAACACGATACATATACTAGGTACGTCGGGTTTCCAAAGTAGGCATTGATGTAGAATTTTAGTACCTAGGTATAATAAAAAATCGTAAGCGAAATGTTCAGATTCAGCTCAAATTACCAAAATATTCTTAGAAACTGTAGTACCTGCCTAAACTCGACGATAATATTTTGTAATAAGTATGACCTAGCCTATACTTAGCCTATATCAACACAAAATGGTGCATATGCAAGTACTTATGATTGTAGCTATTGTAGCTAAGGTGACATAACGCGACCTACACAACAATAATTAGTGAGGTTCCATTTTGAACTACGGCCGGCTGATATTACCCCAGTAGCATGCCAGACCAGCGAGATAATCCAGCGCTGTAATTCTACTGGAAAAAGAGCACAGCTTTTAAAACCCGTTGAGTTAAGTCAGCAACGATCGTTTCTATTAATACAATATGTAGTTTAATATCTTTGCAAGTGAGCTAGTCTTGGACAGTAGGTATTTTGAATGCAGTGCGTTCATTCGAAATTCCTACGCGACTAGAATCAATACACCAAATCCTGTTCACACCAAATCCTGCACAGTTCATGTTTGCAATGTTTTGCTATGCCTATACCAGTTATCGGAGGAATGAGCTACCTAATGGTTCAAGCGGGTAGCACAATGTGAATCGGCGTTATTAGGCACACAGGCATTTAATATGTATTATGTATGTCACGTAAGTACTATACATTACTATGTACTCGTATACACCTACGTTGCGAAGTGCCCTGAGGCACGCGGCCGGTGCGCGTACGCCGCTCAAGGTGATACACTGGATAACACAGCTCCACAAGGTCCATCTAATCCATTCTCTTGATGACCAAGTGAAAGTTGCATCTATATCGCAATAGTGTAACGGAAAACAATTAGGTACTTACATGTAACAAAATGTGTTACCTTGAACTTACATAACATAGGTAAAGGTAAATAAACGCTAACGAAAAAAGGTTTGACAAAACCGGTTGTTCGGAATGCGTTGATATTAGTAAACAAACTTGAGACTTCCAATCATATTAGTTGTTTTTGAACGATCCATCACTGAATAAATAAATAACCGTATCTAAATAAGTCTACAGAAAAGTCTCATAAAAATATGAGGTTTTTTAAAGTGTAACTTAATAAAGTAAGATAAGTCAAAAGTCCGTTAAAATAAGCAAGGTTTTAAGTATGTTTTAAGTAAGACTGCTTACCTTTGAAATTAAATCAGATAATAATATCGTCACTTAATCATCACTCTCACTTTTACTATGAGTGTGACGTAAATTCACTACATTCATTCACAAAATTACTCAACTCGAAAAACGGTAAATTGGTGTCATGCACGCCACTGGCAGCGCGAGAAATACTACTGGTTTGTGTTTCAAGTTAGACATGTTGAAACAACGCCCGAGTCCCCACCATAAGGCCTTATGAGCGTGGAAGTTGCAAACCTTCGATAGAAGCATTTTAGTATGTTTGTGTATAGATAGGTTTATTGACAACTAACAAAAGCGTTTATTTTTAGATGTTGATAGATGTACCTATGCTTAACAAGGCTTTACACTAAGCACAGAGTACATTATATATACTAAGGCATAACAGCGTCTACGCGGGGACTAAGGCTTTTTTTAGGACTTGGCTTGCGTGACGTCATTTTATACACAATGGCGCTTTTCGCACCTTCACTTTTTTTTAAAGCCTCAAAAACTGTTAATGGCTTTTTTTATTAACTACAAGTTAGCCCTTGACTGCGATCTCACCTGATGATGTGATGATGAAGTCTAAGATGATAGCAGGCTAACCTTTAGGGGCATGGCAGTTATATTAAACCCCTATTCGGTTTCTACAGGGCATCGTACCGGAACGCCAAATCGCTTGGCAGCACGGTCTTTGTCGGTAGGGAGGTGACTAGCCACGGCCGAAGCCTCCCACCAAGCCAAACCAGGGAAAATTCAGGAATTGTAAGTTTCCAAATTGACCTCCAACAACAGCGTTTAACACTGCGCCAAGGAGGTCGTCAAAAACGTAAAGTAGCTTTACAGAAATACGAATGATTTTAGGTTCAGACCCTAATCGTTACGTACACTCGTACTCACTCAATTTAAGTAGCCTTACTGATCTCGCTACCCGGCTTGGTCGGAGGTTCGATCACCGTGCACGCACCTCAAACTTTATAAAGACCATAACTACTAAGTTATTTAGAAGCGTGCTTTAGCGTTTCATTACATTCATAATTCCTGACCTGAATTTTCCTTTCTGATAATAAGTAGGTACATAATAAACCGAATTTAAAAAAGGAGTTTTTTTATTAAGTTTCGATGAGATCTCACGTCACATCTGGTATTACCCTAATCTACACGTACCCTACCTTACGCTAATCTTAATAATTAATAAAATGAAGGTCAAACCTAATCATGCAATCTGTCTAAGTTCACCGTTGTAAAACCAAATGAAAATGTCTTGAATAAACTTCTTTTATTAGCTTTCAGTTAATAAAAAGGTTATTTAACAGAAAATTAGTACAAATGTATCGAAAGCTGATGATCTACAAAAACCGTGGCATCGCGTCAAACACTGACTGAGCTTTAGTACACTTTAAACTTTCACCAAATTTTGTTTCTAACATGTTGCGAACATAACTAAGTTAATGGCCGGTTTACACTGTTCCAGTAACATTACAGTCCACTGTCCAGCCCAACTACTTAGAAGAAAATATAAACTTTTTAATTCAGATAAGCTTTTACAAAATGCTTTTAACACCAAGATCGATTTAGAGCAACTAGATTTTCACGACCAAATCAATTTAATTCCAGTTCATAATAAGCCATATTTTTACGACTTAATGGCCTATAAATGACTGATATTATTGTAGATTCTAGACTCCATTCTAGTCCAGCAACATAATGTAAACCGGTCATAACATCATCGTATTAAAGCTCAAATTGTATTTGAACTTCAAAACGATTTCAGTGCTTGTATTCGTAATTCATTGATATTATTCATTTATTACATTAAAAAAACAAAGATAACATAATTCATACAAAATTAAATTTAAAACCTCTATATGTAAATAAACGGTGATTTCACGTACGTTATACAATTCTTTACAATATATATTATAAATTAAAAACGCTTCAAACTATACTCCGATAATACGAAACAATATATTACACACTTTGCGCTAGAAATACAACAAATACACTTACAAGCTACACTATGATGCTTGATTATATTGACTGATAATAAATTAATGCGCCGGGCATACTTGTAATACGTCATCCCATCCCATGCTACATTTAACTAGTGCCTTTAAAAATCTAAGGTTCAGGAGAGATAAGCGACAAGAAGTAGAAAACTAAACTTTACCTTTATTAAGTCAAAACAAGCTATAATTAATTAAAAAAAAATTAAAGACACGACTGCCCTGCCAAAAAGCCAAAATTATAGCCTGTCACACGGGATGATGTAAGGATTCTAACGATACCCCGTACATCCAAATCTGTTCAGGCATTTAGAAGTTATGGTGTAATAAAGAAACTCACATCCATACATAAACCCTGAAGACATTACTTTTAATGGATAGTTGTGTAATTAAAAAAAACCGATTACATCACGCATCTTTTTCATTTATAGTGACGCGTATCACTAAGGTGTAATCAGGTGTATTTGTAGCATAATAACATTTTAGAAAACACGCGTCTCTTCGCCTTGACTCTGCAGCAATGAAGCTTGAGCAGTAAGATTTTCCATGCACAACAAACACGTGCAGGTATAATACGAATCGCGTGGCATGGCGGGGCGTATTACAAGTGTGTTCCCGGTGTAATGCATGAGAGTTACATACTTTAGTTTAGTTTCCCTAATAACTAACTAAGACGAGACACATTACTGTGCAGCATCCAATAAATTCAACAATCCGATACACTGCTGTGAAAATGGGGAATCGAGCATTACTGTACATAATAAACAGCAAACACCGAGAACAAGGGAGGGCAGGTAGATTTTAATACCCATACTTAAATCTTACACTGATGGTGCTAATGTTTACAACCTTATCAAACAAAACGGTCACTTATAATTTTGAGGAGTTCACCTCGAGCGCATCCCATACAAACGCATTTGAAAATTAACTAATCAAACTCAATGAAATTCTGTAGACGCGCTATAGTAGCTAAATTTTCTGTGGTTTGTCGTCTAATACTTAGAACTATGCGCAATTTGAATGTTACGCGAAGCTAAATATTTTCCCGGAAACCAACACCAACACAGTTCAACTGTGAATGTGTACAAAACGTCTTTGAGTATAAAACTTCGTTTGTATGGAGCGCGATACTATAGACTTCTCTTAAGCAACCCTTAAATTATGCCAATTTTATTGCAAGGATCAAACTTTATATAAACCTGATTTAGCGCAGGCATCAATAAAATAATAGAACACTGGGTGGCAGTCTAGTTACAATAGGACGCTTCTTAAGCTTTAACAGACTATGGATACTTAAAAGGAACCTTATAGGGACTACTTACACTTATTCAGCTCATCGTCATTTTGTCAGGTCAGTTTTGTATGGACACAACAGAACAGAGGAAACACAAATCGTGACAAAATTTACTTTACATGGTGTAAAGGCGGCCTTACAACAAGTGATCTCTTCCAGGCAACCTATATGAAAGGTGATAGGAAAATTTTAATCATAATTTTAAACGTTCCGAAATTATAATCGGTGGTACTGAATTTATGACTATAAGTCAAAGGTATTTAAGTCCATTCAACTCGTAAACACAGTGTATTGACGCTCGAATATAGGTAATTCTCAACGTTCGATGTAATTTAAAATCTTGTGGTCTGAAATCTGAATAAATTTAGTGTATTTAATCCCTTAGGGAAACTGATAATGTAGTAATAGAACACAAATAAAATTAATATTATTATTTTACTTTAACAAATACTCGGAGTAGTTTAGGCCGGTTCAATTACAATAGCTAATTCATGAATATCGAGACTTATACGAAGAGAAAATTATACATTAAGATCGAAAGTTAACCCCTGAAATCACAAACTTTTGACCCGCCAATAGTTTTGTCGGTTTAGAAGAACTAAGGTATAAAAAAATACCACTAGCTGATTCCCGCAACTTCGTCCGCGTGGTTTAAGTTTCTTTTAATCCCCACGGGACCTACTTAATTTTCCGGGATGTATCACCTACAACCTATATACTCGTATGTACTATGTCAAAATCGCTTGAAAAGATGGGCCGTGAAAGCTTAACAAACGAACAAACTCACATTCATTTATTATTTAGTATTAGCGGCCTCACCGAGTCTTGGAGATACTATCGGGCGTTGGTCGTAATATATCATAAACTGTCATTAATGACAAAAAATCTGTGGCTACAACGCAATACTCAGAAAAAACAAAAACATAACACGTTAAAAATTTGCACAAATATCGTTTTAATTTGGCGTTTGACTTAAGTGTGATTTACGATCATCTGGGCGACCGCGTATCTCTGATAGCTACAGTGTAATGATCGCAATCAACTCTGTTTGGATAACACTCTTCCACTGTTGGACAAAATCCATTGACGCAGCAAGAATACCATAAATTTAGCCAATCACAACAATTGATACTGTAACAATGATTGATGCAGAAGATACGCGGTCGCCCTGCATATCATATATCTTCATCATCATTAGTGTGATCAGATGAACACATAATTGCGTGGCAGAATCATTTATACTAATACAGTCTATACATCCATACTTTATATTAGGTATGTAGTGAGTCTGTCTGCTACGCTGTCATGACTCATCTGATCAACAAATTTTGACATTAAGTACCATTTGGAAAAGGTTGCATCCCGGGCAACTTTTTACCGGAAAATCAAAGAGTCTCCACGCGATTATAGTTAAGTCGGTACCAATTCGCATATATCAGTAGGGCTAGCAATGGCACGTGTAAAATTGTCTACCCGTTATAAAAGTAATATTTCTTTTCTGTTGTATTTTTCTCTACATGCCGACTATTTTTTTCTCGTAATATACCCGATATTGTGTGTGTTACGGGTAAACGAGAAATTCGCCGGCACCGACATCTCCCTCTCTCGTCGAGAGATATCTTGTCGTGCGCATGCTAAGCTTGCAGGACGACAATTTAGTCTAGCTATTTGCCAATCAAAAGTCCGTAATCCACGGAAGCTCTTAATGTAACAAGTTAAATTATAACAAGGAAACATCGACAACATTCAAGTTTGATCTTACACCTATTATTATGAAATACAATTGAGCTAAACTTAGTATACTTTTACATCGAGTTTGTCTGTTTACAACACTGGTAGGGTAGTATTCGGTTATACTTAATCTCTCAACTAAAAAGACAGGTCTGAGGCCCATTTTTACCTACAATCGCTAAATTTACCACAAAATTAGGGGGGCTGCAACGTAAAAACAGTCACCTATTAGGCTAGCGCCATAAAATTTAGGGATTGTCGGTGAATATGGGCGTAAAAAAAATGTGGTAACCATTTCACAATGTTCCCTGTTTCCCTGTGGGAAAGGATGGGATGACATTTTGATTGTGTACAATAAAACATTACATATTAATACTAATCTCTTATTAAAATCGAATTGATTCAGTTGCACACAAAGTTTACAATTCAACTGAAAAGATTTGACTTTTCCACTTTTGTGCCATCCTCGTCAAACTTTTCCCAATAGCAAAGGAGGCTAAACTACTTCACCTTTCGACTTTGTTTATGATTTGTTTCCAAATGAATTAAGACAAATACAGATTTAAGACACGCCATACGACATTTGTTCAGCCAAATCATTATGTCGGGTATGTAAGGGATATTCACATGGGCGCTATCCACACATTCATTCAGATCAGGGCCTTCAGGACTTTCGTTGATCCTTCAGGAGTCAGGATACTGGGCTTGGTCGGCTCGCATTTCAGAAGGCCCTGAACTGAACGAATGTGAACATCTCTTAAGCGAAAGCCTGTTCTCCTTACTTTAACGCAACATGAAGGGTTAAGTAAATCTTTCATTTAAGGTCAGTTGTATCTCATACAGTTATCTTATCGTTTAACTTGCTTACGACAAGCTAGCAAAGTGAGTGGCACAAGCCAGTATTCTTATACCTATACAAATGCTGAAATATAGAACCCCGACTTTTGCAACCAAAGTCGCTCTTTTTAGGTGGTAAACGTTAAGGCAATCAACCTTAAGACTTTAGTACGAACAACCAAACAAGGTGATTTTACATCTACAGACTTTGGCAGACAAAAGTTAATCGAGTGTCACGTTTTAAAAATGAAAAATTACACGAAAAAAACACTGGTACGAGTTGCAGAGATGGTCCCACCAACTTATCTGGTCTGGTGGCCAAAATTGGAACTAATTTTTATGACTGTTTAGTGTTTAGTTTTTATTTTTATTTTATTTTTCATATATACTAGCGACGCTGTCACCGGGTCAGATAAGTTTGTGGGACTGTAAGTAGATTTCTAACTATAGAATCAAAGCACATTATATAATTTTTCACTTCCAAAGATCAACATAGGACAGCATATTATTAGGTAAGCTAAAATAGTTCATAACAAAATATAATTTATTGCAGCTGCACAGTAAAATATTAAAATAATAATTAATTATAATCTTGCATCGTGTATTACTTGACGTGCGCGCTATTTCACGAACCGAACTACTATGGTCAATTTTATATTTCAGTATAATTTTAATGTCATGAAATTTTAAACGCACACGAAAATGGTTTCACGAATCTTTGCTTTAACAGATTCCAAATAGTTTTGCGATTCTTTGGTTAGGATCAAAATATGGATAAACTCTGGTATCCATTTCCTTATCTTTGATAGTACTAATCCGGTTGTTGACGATCTCTTAAATTAAACAGACAGATATATAATAAGTAATAATTTTTTAACTTTATATGCGGAAAAGGCAGGCACTGTGTTAAGACCAGTCAATTCAATTTTGAGATTTTGTATAACTGAAATAACACAATTGATCTTTTGAATTGATTAATTGATCATTATTAACACGCAGTCTTTCAATCTTATAGGAATTTTGTAAAATTTTATGTATACTCATGATTATAGGCCTTTATTTATTTCGGCTAAATTCTGTTTAACTTTTAGTACTGACTTGCAAACTGTATCTGTTATATTATAACTAATTATAAAAAATGCGAATAGTGACTGTAATATTTCATACAAAAACGCCGGTGACAAGACGCACATACTTTTCTCGACAACATAGTGTATTTTTACATTACTCTTAGTTTTTTGGCAGTGGTCCGCATATAAACCGACTATAGTCCTTATTCGGTTGTACACTTTTTACCTTAAAAAGACTTGAAAGGAAAAGCAATGGGTCTAAAATCAGGCTTTTAGACTACTGGATATGACCCTAAATTTTGGGAAAGGATATGAAAAATTTATCTAGAACTTATAATTAGCTTCGGCCAAACCGAATACCGCGCGGGATGCGGGACGGAAATCGCTCGCGCCGATAGTATCAACTATCTCGTATGGACATGTTGATATTGGCGCACGTAATGAGGGCTACCGTTTTTATGCTCACTAGTTGTCGCCAATGGCGAGTAAGGTCCATAGTTTAGCTGCAAATTCGGTAACCAAGCATACTTTTGACAAAAATTACGTTTTTAAAGAGTAAGCACAGAGGAACCAGGGACATAATGTACTAATTTCTGAATTCTTCTTCTTTCAACCCGCTTAATTTTGCACTTTTTTTTCTTAGTTCCGCTTTCAAACCTTTCGTATCTTACATCTTCATTAATTAACCCGGTATTGCTAAATACATTAATGAATTAATTAGACCCGCGATAAAAGCAAAGTGAATTTGCCATTTCGGAGACCTCACTCTACACTAGCCTCTAGCGGCGAATTTGAACGCGGCAGCCCCCATTGCGTGCCGCGTCCCGCGCGGGATTCGCCTGTTTGACCGGAGCTTAACTTATGAAATACTGCATATTATAGTGAAGTGAGAAAAAGTCAAATCCTGCATAATCCTGATACTGAAGCCGTGATACAGACGTTTTCTGTGCACTTTAAGAAATCACGTCTTTTTTCTATAGACAAGGGCACCGCTTTTCTGGGGACCCCCAATGGCGCGTTTACATTAAGTCGGTTTAGCCGTATTAGGCTGCAGCCGATTTCGGTCACCGATTAATGTAAACTGTGACTCGGTTGGCCGAATTCGATGGCCGCCCGTTGGCCGCAGTCGGTCATAACTTGACAAGTGAAAGACTTGTGGAAACTTGCTGTCGGCCGCAAAAGAATACCGACTTTGCCGACGCATTGTTCACCGACCTGATGTGGATACATTAGGTCGATGACCAAATGCGCCAATTCAGTTTTTAAAAAATCAGAGGCCAATTCGGTTCAGGAATCCAGTTAAACAGAATGCGACCGGCGCATTCAGTCACCGAGCTAATGTAAACACGCAAACGCGCACGACTTCAGCACTGATGTTAAACACATAATGGCCTATTCTGTATAACACAATCTCTAAACTAAACTAAAATAACAGCTTTAAAACTAGTTATGTCCCTTCCTGCAGGGATTATTATGTAAGGGTTAGCAATAATTCATTTTAGTTTAGTTTAGAGATTGTGCATAACAGAATCAGCCCCATTATTTTAAGTTAACATTATTGAACCCACCCCAAGTGAAATGTACAACGGAATGAGCACCGATGTCAAATGACGGTATTGCGCGAGAAGCAAGCACGTCAAGTACACAGTAGAGGGCGTGTGGGGCGCGCGTCGCGGCGGCACGGTGGCGCGCGATGACGTCAGCTGACGGCGGCGGCGGGGGGGGGCGCCGCCCCAAAACCCTAGGCGCGCCGCGCCAGGTAGCCGCCGTTGCTCGACGCCGCTGCAAGGGACATCACTATTGCATCACCTTTATCTATAGACATATCTCTCTCTCTCTCTCTCTCTCTTTCTCTCTCTCTCATACTCTTATCAAACCATTGCCGGCTCATTACTGAGCAGGAGTCTCCTCTCGGAATGAGAAGGATGTGGCCATAGTACACCACGCTTGATGTGCGGATTAGGATCCTGCACACACCTTCGAAGACATTATGAAGAACTCGGGCGTGTAGGTTTCCTCACGATGTATTCCTTCCACCGTTTGAATCAAGTGATATTTAATTTCTTACACATAATTTCGAAAAGTTGGAGGTGCGTGCCCCCGGAACGAACCCGCGACCCGCAAAGAAGATCGGGTGTCTTAACCACTACGCTACCACCGCTTCTTATTATAGGCAATTCTAGTTTTCTAAATTCCCATGGCGGGTGTGATGATTGATGAGCGATCACAACTAGCCACTATTTGAAATACAATAAGGGGTGACTTTGAACAAGTTGCCAACTTAAATTTGTCCGACATAAAAAGACTTGTAAGCCTTGTGCTTTTGTCTTTTTGAAACAAAAATTTAAGTGATACATGTTTTTACACTTTAACTCAAAATACATTAAAAGTAACACATAAAGTAATTTAAAAATCATCATCTCAACCAAACTACAGCACTGGTCTTCTCAGAATGATTGATGAATTTTCCACTACGCTGGCCAATTGCAGATTGTCAGACTTCACACATTTGAGTAAATTATGAGAAACATTAAGTCTTTCTTCATCATAAAAGTATTATTTTATTTGGCTTGGTGATATTATAATTTTACAAAAATGCACACATAAAAACAGAAGTCATCAGTCCTAACAATGTATCTCAAATGCAAATGTATTGAAATAAAGATAATTTTCGGGCAGCACTAAATTCGTTTATCAGCAGTTCAACTTACCTTGGTTAGGGTACGGCAAGCAATTAGACTTAAGGACTTCTTCGTGATTACCATATGCACAAAATTTTACTACTACAGTGTTGGCCGAAATGCCAGTGATTTCCGCTTCATAGAACTGAAACAAAAATTATAATATTCATCATTATTTTCTTTATAATATTATCAAAGTACTTATTGTTGTTCCTGATGCCCACAACTTCATCCGAGTGGTTTGGGGTTTTATTCCTTTCCTTTTATCCCTATCTCTCCAAGAAAGGCGTGAAAGCGTAACAAACAAACCTCAAACTCTCTTTTATAATTATTTAGTTAAGATTACTTAGAGAAAAGCATAATATTAGCAAATCATGATCTAAATCATGAGATGAATCATACTATTAATTTAATTATTGACCTTGCCTGAGATACATTCTCAATTTATTCTCCATCAATTCTCAATCATTTCTCTTTTTTAATCAACTTCCAAAAAGGTTAAATTTTTTAAAAGTATGTTCTCCGATTTCTCCGAGATATCTGAACCGATGTAGTTTATTATATAATATCAATACTAATATTATAAATACGAAAGCGTATCTGCCACGCTTTCACAGCCCATCCATTTAACCGATTTTGATGAAATTTGGTAAAGAGATAGTTTAGATATCCCGAGACTTTTATCCCGAAAAATTAAAGAGTTCCCACGGGAATCAAATCCATAATCCACGCGAAGCAAAGTCACGAGCATCGTCTAGTAATATGTATTTACTCACATTATTATCCTCCCAATACAGAGCGAGGCACCGATCGCCAACCTTCCAGTTGATATCAGCGACCCCCAGCATCGCGCGCGCCTGCTCGTTGACAGCGGCGTTCTGGAACCCCAGCAGCGAGCCCGGCAGGAATGGGCCCCCCGCGCGCAGTGCGCTGAACTCCTGCGCCCGCCCGCCGTAGCCGTACTGCCGACCGCCGAAACCGCCCTGAATCCATGATAATATGAAACCTCGCATTCATGAATGAATGAATAAATGAATGAAAAAACATGTCATAATTAAAAAAAATTAAAAATACGACTGCCCTGCCAGTAAACGAAAGTTAAAAATCTAAATTAATCTAGTTAAATTGGAATCCTTGACGACCTTTGACGACCTCAGACCTCAGACCTGGCGCAGTGTAGCGCTGTTATCTTAACGTGCGGAAGTCCCGGGTTCGATCCCCGGCAGGGTCAATTTGGGAATTTATAATTTCTGATTCTGGCTTCGGCCGCGGCTAGTTACCACCCTACCGGCAAAGACGTGCCGCCAAGCGATTTAGCGTTCCGGTAAGATGCCGTGTAGAAACCGAATAAGGGTATGGGTTTAATATAACTACCATGCCCCTAACAGGTTAGCCCGCTACCATCTTAGACTGCATCATCACTTACCATCAGGTGAGATGGCAGTCAAGGGCTAACTTATAATGGATTTAAAAAAAAAAAAAAAATCACATTTTTATTAAATGATATTTATTTGTGACTAGACATTTGAACTATAGTGTCATATATTTTTGGAATCGACTCATCATTTTCTAGATGATGCTTAAATAGTTAATCTTATTTTCGAGTTATTTTTTTTCAAATTTAGTCTTTAATGCGGAACCATGGTCACCCCATCATTTTTTTTTTATTTTACTATGAACTTGAGCCATAAACCAGTTTAACCAGGTAAATACAGTTTGTACCAGGCATTTAAAAATCCTCCTATTAAAAAAATAATAATATATCATAGTCAGATTTTAAAATAATAGCCTAATTTTATAATGAGATTTTTGTAGGTTTCTGGTATGAGTCCTACTGCAAAAATGAGGTTAATCCGTTGTTTTTTTACGACGTGACTGGACACAAACACATTTATGCATTTTGTTTATATCTGCTTCTTACCTGAGTATTCATATAGTTCATATTGGAGAACATGGGAGTTTGCTGCGGCTCCATATAGCCGTTCGGCTGCTGTTGCTGCCTGCCATACGCCGGCTCCTGGTATTTAGGCATATCGTTATTCCTTCTGAACGGCGGAATTTCCTGCATTGCTTGATTAGGAACATACTGCTTTTGTTGTTGATATGCTTGTTCTGGATACGACTGATAATTCCTACCGGGTGAGATTTCTTCGTTGGGCCGACATTGATTTGAGAGCAAGTTCAAATTAGCAGTTGCATCAACTAAACTATCCATGGGGTTGATGTTACGATAATTTTGTGGTGGTTGTTGTTGTTGTTGTTGTTGGTTCATGTTATTGTCGTTAAAGTGTTCATTTCTCATGTTGATTTCAGGGTATTGGATGTGAGATTGGCTGTTATATGCGTTGTTGTAATGTAAGTTTAGGTTGTTGGCTTGTTGCTGTTGTTTGTTCTTCTCTTCCAACTTCCGCTGGAACCTCGGCGGTTTCTCGTTCTGCGTCTGATATTTACGTTCCTCCCGGTGCGAATTGTTGTGATAATTATCGTAGTGTCCCCGATCCGACCTGTTATAATAAAATAAAATTATTGTAGTGACTTCCAGGATGACTTCATAAAAAACTAAAATGAGACCTTATAGCAGGAGAGATAGGCGATTCACAAGATACAAGAAGGCAGAAAGAAATATTTTTTTCAATCTTCTTCTTAATTACAATCTATAGGCATGTTTATAGTACGAAGTAGCTCAGTGGTTTTCGCAGTCAGGAAAATAAGACCGCTTACCGATATTGAGACTATTTTGACTACTTTCATAGTGTTATGTCGTACGGCATCTTATTGTGGGGCCGAGTTGCTAATATACAAACAATTTTTGTCTTGCTATAGAGGACGAGTCGATCAATATATAAACTCTGATCACACAAGCCTCTTAGTGAAAAATTGAAAGAAACTGGCATGCTTACGGTCGCATCGTAGTATATAAAAATAAAATAAAAATTTGTGGAACAAACTATTTATCTCTTTAGACAAAGAGGGGATACACAAAAACTAGAAACCGGCATAAACTAGTAGTGACCCATTAGGGATGCTGACAACTCAATCGAATCAGCAACTCTTTATCAAACTTAAAAACGCACTTCTAGTATGGAATTTGTATGAAATCATAGATGATGTCATCATCAAATTTTAACACACTTTTTTTCTTTAATCCATATTTTAAAACTAGCGAATGCCCGCGACTTCGTCTGCGTGGATGGAGGTGTTTTGTTTCCCGCGGGAACTTAATTTCCGAGATAAGCCTATATGTTATTCCAGATTATATTCTATCTCTGTGCCAAATTTCATCCAGATCCCTTCAGCCGTTGGGACGTGATTGAGTAACAAACATCCATCCACACATCCATACATCCATCCAAACTTTCACATTTATAATATTAGTATAGATGGTTATCAAACTAAATATTAACCAAGAATGTGAATTTTAGGTATTTTGGAGGACCCACTATTTAATAATCAGATAGTAATAATTTATTATTGATATAGGCATCATCCCTATTCTGTACAAGCTGCAAAAATCCTTTGTGGGGTCGAGTATTAGCGTTTATAATATGCCATTACATTAATTTAAAAAGCCATAAAGCAACACTTGTTGAGTCGGCTAGGCTAACATACAATTGAAGAATTTCTTACTAACAACGTTGCATGGAAGAAATCGACTTTGAGTCCAGTGCCTCACAGGATAGTATAACTTAAACTACTGTATATTACATATACCTACTTATTGTAATGTATTGCTTTTTAAAAAGAACAAACGCTGAGTTTTTTCTCAGTAGAATAGAGTCAAAACATAAGAAACTCCTGTATGTCCTACATGTAATAAATAAATTGAGTATTTCAATACTCAATTTATAGACTGGTGAAAATAATTATTTTGACACAGAATCCACTGCTTTGCATGGATTGGTATATACTCCTGTAATCTGGGTTGAAACCATCAGTAAGATAATATATAATAGATAAGTAACCATCAGAAGGGAATCATATTCCCTTTATGATAGAAAGTGTCAAAAATCATATTGATGCTTATTCGCCAGGCATGTTAGATGAAATTCAGTATGCAAATTATAAACAGTCAGAAATACAGACTCGCGGATTTATTTCGCAGTGCGGGTTTATCCTTAGCTCCCATAGGAAAAAATTACCTCTGTCGGGGGCCGTCGTATCGTGATCCGTGAGAGCGTGGGTTATTTTTGGCAGTATTCCTATCCCTATTACCGTAACTTCTCTCGCCCCTATCTTCAGAAGGCGTGTTATAATCTCGCCGATTGTTTTTATCCTTATCTGGTACATTAGGAAGTTTATCCTCCAAGAAGTCAAACAGAGAAACTTTTCCTGAAGGTTTGACTGGGACACCATCTTCGTCATTATCTTTATTTCTCCCTTTACGTTTTGGTTGGGATGGTTGATCAGACTCTTTTGGTTTCTCTTTACTCCTGTTTTCGGAGTTGTCCCTTTTTTGTAATATTCTGAGTGCCCTGTCAACATTATTCTTAGTATACTTGAGAGTTTGCTCAGCTTGTTCCTCAGTGAATCCTGCATCAACTATTTTCTGTACATTTGCATCTAATAGAGGCTTAGTGCCTCCACCAAATACCTGTAAAAAAATTAAATAATCTTGTCAGAAAATGTTATTCATTACTTCCAAGTTTGTATTCAAGTAATCAATTGTGCATGATGCAAACACCACAGATACAATTTAAATTGTCAGCATTACAGACTGTTCAATATTAGGTCCTTACATATGAAATTGCCGTTTTGTCGTACTGACCACTTTGATCTCAAATATTTCATCTTTGGTTAGGAATTTCAATTTCAAATTAATACAGCTATTTTCTCATGCTTTTGTGTTTTGAAAACTCTAAATCATTTGTTTATGCCTCTATTGGTTTTTTCTTTGCGTCACTTAGTTTACAGAATGGAAAACTTGAAATATCGCGTTATTTACGAGTATGAGTTCCATCGTGGAACCAGTGTTGCAGAAACGGCTCGAAGGATTAATGATGTGTATGGCGGCGGTGTCGCAAAAGAAAACACAGTGCGTTTTTGGTTCCAACGTTTTCGTTCTGGAAATTTCGACCTGCAGAACAAGCCCCGTGGACGGCTGGAGACCAAAGTTGATAATGAAGAATTGAAGGCTATTGTGGAAGCGGATCCATCGCAAACCACGTCCGAGCTAGCTGCAGGCTGCGGTGTTAGTGACAAAACTGTTTTAACCCACTTGAAGCAAATTGGGAAGGTGAAAAATCTTGAAAGGTGGGTACCTCATGAATTGAGTGCAGCAAACCGACAAACGCGCGTCGACTGCTGCGTTACATTACTCAACCGGCACAATAATGAAGGGATTTTAAATCGAATAATTACCTGTGATGAAAAGTGGATCTTGTACAATAATCGGAAACGCTCATCGCAATGGCTGAACCCTGGCGAACCAGCCAAATCCTGCCCCAAGCGAAAATTGACTCAAAAAAAATTACTTGTGAGTGTTTGGTGGACTAGTGCCGGTGTCGTTCACTACAGCTTTCTTAAATCTGATGTCGTCGGATGTCTATTGTCAGCAAATGCAAACCATGATGGAAAAGCTAGCTGCTAAACAACCGAGGCTCGTCAATCGCTCTAGGCCACTGCTGCTTCAGGACAACACTAGACCACACACTGCACAACAGACGGCTACCAAATTAGAGGAGCTTTAATTGGAATGTCTAAAACATCCATCGTACTCCCCGGACTTTGCTCCAACAGATGACCATTTTTTTCGAAATTAGGATAACTTCTTGCAAGGGAAAAAATTCAACTCCGATGGGGCAGTCCAAAGCGCCTTCAAAGATTGTATTGATTCCCGTCCGAATGGTTTTTTTAGTATAGGGATCAATGAACTACCTATGAGATGGCAAAAGTACATAGATAGCAATGGTATATACTTTGATTAAATAAATATATTATATTTTTAAAAAATCGACTTTATGTCCCTCCCCTACAAAACGGCAATTTCATAGGTAGAGACCTATAATTAGCCAGCACAAAAAATAATGATGTGTAGTTATTTATTCTTCTTTCAACAATTTTTATTCCTTTTCCAAAGAAAGAATCTTCTGAGAGTATAGTTGAATGAATTGAGGTGAACCTAATGCCCTACTTCTATATTCAAAAATTCAAAATTCAAATGTTTTTTATTCAAATAAACTTTTACAAGTACTTTTGAATTGTCAAGTGAATCTACTTAACATAAAATTAAATATACAATATATATCATGATTAGCTGATGCCTGCGACTTTGGCCATGTGGATTGAGGTTTTTTGCTAGATCTGGAAACTTATTTTGCAATTGTAGTTCTGTAAGAATTAAAAAAATATATTTTTTTGATAACAGTACCTTTTTAACACCTGACATCCTCTGCGCCTCTGCAATAGCTCCCTTCCTCTGAGCTTCAAACTCTGCATTGTCTTGCTTGGCTTGTTCTTGCAAACTCTTAAATTGCTTATCAACTGGTAACTCTTCCAACCTTTGACCAAATGGAATCCATGGTGGTGGACCACCGTCTACTCCTATGCCACCTGGAAAAATAATTATATACAACTAGGTAATGCCTGCGAGTTCATCCATGAGACATAAGATGTTTAGAAATCTCATGGAAACTCTTTGATTTTCTGAATAATAAGTAGCCCCTGCGATGCAAGCTCTCGTACTAGTAAGTTAATACTTATGAAAATTTAATTTTGAATTCCTCACTAAGTAGGCAATCAGATATGTAATTAGGATGCATAACTTAGCTACAAAAAGGTACTCTTAAGGTATTTGAGAAAAATATATTGTTACATTGCATAGACTCACCTCTAGTATGCTTAGCAAGACTTCTGTTAAGTTCCCATTTCTCAATCATATGCGACACTTTACCACCCAACACTGACACAACACTAGGAGTCAGCCAAATCACTCCATGACATACTTCAAGATCCTCATTCTTCAGCAACACCTTTGTCCCTGGAGGGGTGTTAATACTCAGACTGGGAATAGAAGTTGTCTCCAGACCAGTACAAGAAGATTTCCCGTCGTGCAAAGTAAACTTCAACATCCGAGGAGCTGAAGTAGACTCCTCATTAGCTTTAGGGGCTGCCACATTTCTGATCTTCTGTATTTGAACGACTATTGGCTTCTCTAACTTAGAAGGGTCTTTCGTAAATTCTTCGGGAAAGGCTGCCTCGCCTATGTCCCTCAAGTCGAACTAAAATATAAAGCAAGTCAGTCATGATCACAAAAATCTGTGTGGGTCGATTATCAAAGAAGCGGAAATTAGAGTTTTCACAGTACTTACGTCTAAAGCTCTTCGGCTAAGGACATTTACATCTTGTATTTGTCCATTTTCGCTAATAATATCAATACCTTCTTGACTTAAGTGCCTAGAAGAAATATCGTAATGTTAGATTGATTAAATGTGAAATATTTTTGTTTTGAGGGTTTTAATAAGTTCAACTTACCATCCCAGGTCTCTGAGACTATCGCTTAGTGTCATGTTTTCATTTGTATTGAAAATATATCACAAAACTAACGAAATAACTAGAAAAATTCACAGACACACCGAATCCCACTCGTTCATTTGTCATACCACAGATAACTAAATCTACTTACTACTTGAACTGTGTCAAACTTCTTGTCAGAGACAGACGAACGATTTATAAATTATAATGTACTAGCTGATGCCCGCAAATTCGTCCGCGTGGTTTAAGTTTTTTTTGGATTCCCGCGGGAACTCCTAAATTTTCCCGGATAAAAAGTAGCCTATGTCGCTCTCCAGGTCCTCAGCTATACCCAAGCCAAAAATCACGTCGATTCGTTGCTCCGTTGCGGCGTGAATAACGACATACCAACAAACAAACACACTTTCGCATTTATAATATTAGTATGTTTTTTTTAATGTTAAATACGGAATACGGACTGTCCATTTAACTCTGTGACTGCTCTTAACCACAGACTACAAACTACAGAGCTCTACAGAGTAATCTTTAACATATATATTTAAATATATATATAATCAGTCTTTGGCCACATGCAAAAAACTCAGAGTAAGGCTAAAAACCAAAAAACGTAGACACATCTTCAGTGTCCTCTTTTTAGCGCAATAAAGGAGGGTCAATGCACCGTTGACTTACGAAGTTACGAACTTACATTTTATATGATAGATTACATCAATTTTTTATCTAAATTGATAAAGCTACTTTTTTCATCCTATATTATCTGATTCTGTATGGTTATTTGGTAATTTCGGTACCCCGCTCGCAAGATTACAATGTCTACGGTAAGTCGTAATAAATTTCCTAATGAACCCATTTTTAATCATAATACGAGTAAACTGGCCTCATTAACGGCTAAATTAGCGTTAATTTTATCAATTTACAACAAAAATATGGTAATTTCATATACACACTAAAAACTGTTCCGAAAACAAGTAGAAATATTCAAACATATTGTTGCACAAAGTCGTGGTGTTTATTTTATTATGTGGTTTCCAAATGCAACAAGTATTTCTGTACTGAAAATTCTCCGTAGAAAATCTGTTGACGTTATCACCGAAAAGCACGTCTGTACTGAAATTGCATTGTTCGCCATTCTTTATTTTGGTCCTTATGTACCTTGATACTTTAAAATTAAATGATCTTAATATTTTTCAGACACACATATTCAATGTAGAGATGACGTGCGAAGGGTGTTCTGGAGCTGTGGATAGGGTTCTTGGCAGATTAAAAGGTCAAGGAGTGGACAATGTCTGTATCTCATTACCAGAACAGAAAGTATCTGTAACATCAACACTCAGTGCAGATCAGCTACTTGAAGTTATAAAGAAAACAGGGAAAAAGACCAGCTATGTTGGTACAGAATAGAAAAAATATTTTAACTAATAAGATATTTAACTGTATTTAAATAGGCAGGTGATAAAGCTATATACATAAATGGATCTTTTTCTCAAATATAAATTAGAAAATTTACAAACCAATGGCAGTTCTATACAATTACATATTAAGCAAAATTTAAACCAAAAATTTGGTGTTGAGGTTTGAAAATATTATTTATTAATATACTTTAATCATAGCCAAAGACATCCAAAAGTTGAATAAAATATAAAATATGGATAGAAGCAGGTGTTACTTTGTGGAAGTCCATGATAATGAAGAAACTTGATGAAACAAGATTTAATTCGCTATAATCAGCTACAGTAGATAAACAGCAGTACAATGTGTATCCTACATATTCGCCACACCACATAAATCTTCCAAATTATTCTAGTGAGTGAAACATACGTTTAGAATTATTTGGAAGATTTATGTGGTGTGGTGAATATTGCAAGATACACATTGTACCACATAGGTTTACCTACTATGATGGATTATAGCAAATTAAATTTCAAGTTTCTTCAAATATAAATTAATTGAGAATAATGACCAGTATGTTCAATTTAACTTCCAAGTATTAAATTGTAGACCTGAAACCAATTGTGGCACAGCAGAATGTGAAAAGTACTTTTGAAACATTATAATATCTAATATTTATATTGATTCAATGTTTGATAATTATAATAATATTATTGTTACATTTTTCTTATTTGCATATATTGTTTGTTGATTAATCATTAAATTGCATTGCAGCTCTGGTACAATTAGACTTGAGTTTAAGACTAAGGTACCAAAATATTTAAGAAAATATATTTTTTACAAATAAATGCTTTATTTTTTAATTACTTCATCACATTAATAAAATATCAGAAATTGTCAATAAATAAATAATTCTAATCATTCTTGCTAACTGTTTCTTCTAAAGTGTTAAGCCGTAAATCAACAAGGTCTACTGCTTCATGGAGTGCATTCAAGTGATCAACAATTGCATTCACAGTTGGTAACACATCAGCACAATCACACTCCCTTATTTTATCAACTCCACTTGTGTAAGTTGTGTTTAGTCTTCTAACTTTTTTCACAACAGACTCATGCAGCCCATTGCTTTGACCGAGTATTTTAAAGCCACTATTTATGGGAAAACTTCTTTTCCGACCAACCCACTCTATGGTCCCACTTGTGTAACACACATCATTATCACCAAGTTTAATCATACCAAAAATATCTTCATCATATTTCTCAGTTCCAATTGATTTATCAGAGATTTTGGGAATTGTATAGGTTCCTGGAGTTGGTGGTGTACGAGGGATGTGGTTTATGTGGCCTACACTATATGAAGAGCATTCAGCCGACTGACACTCACCATGACATTGGGAATTTCCATTCAGATTTTGTAAATTAGGTCCTGAGGAACCACAATTATTGCTTTGCCGTATTGACTCTATGGTAGTACTATTAGCATTAGGTGTTCCTTCTTGGAAACTCGCATTTCTTACAGAATTGCTTATAATTTCTATAGCATTATCAATATGAACAAAATTGGTCACTGGATACTTTTTACTGTGATAACAGTGATACCACATCTTCACACCCTATGAGGTGGATAAACATGAGTTTAATTACTGTTCTATATAATTAGTTTGTTGTAACATGTTCCTAGTAAGATCACAATTCTCTCTGAAGTCTAGTTTCTGAATAGCTATAGTGTACTTTGTTTTGATATGCATCAACTCCAATGATTGGCCCTAAATAAAAGTGTAAATTACAGTTTGCTTCTAGCTATCTACTGATACATTATTCTAGCTAAATACTCCTTAATACTTTAACACTATTTCTCCTTATCACTATTTCCATATTTTTGAATGATCTAAATTTATTCTTTTCTTTTCACTAACTTTGTTAGGCGGTTTAGGAGTAGGAGTTACTGAATTCTCCTCAACATTCTCCTTTATATCTCCAAGCTCAGTAAAATTCGTTTTCCATAAAGATATCTGAAAATATACATTGATTTATTGACTAGTTGATTAATTATTAGTAAAGATTCACAAAAAATTTAAGAAAGACATTAACCATTTTGTCATCACCAGCTGAAGCAAAAAATTGACCACTTGGAGAAAAGGTAACAGCATTAACTGCACCGCTATGACCACAAAGAGTGAATATTGGATGCCCCTCTAATAGGTCTAATATCTGAAAATATAATAATCATCATTATGCTATAGTATAAACTTAAATAAATGACGCTCTGTGTGGCATACGTTTTTTTAAAGATCCTTTCAAATTTTTTGGTATTTTGTCTAAATCTAACTCAGGTAGGCCATGAAAAGGTAACAGAAAGACAGACACACTTCACATATTTTCTATTATTAGTATTGTATATCTCACCTTCATTTTACCATCTTTACTTGCAGTCAATATGTAACTCCCACTGGGGTGAAATGCTATCTGTGTGACTGCATCATTATGTACACTGAAACCACAAAGGTAAAGTAGTAAACATCAAACTTTTTTAATTAATTTTATTTAGTAGTTAAATAGGAGCGAGGCAATTGTGATAATTTTATTTATGCCAACAAACATAAACCTAAACTCATATCAATTCCAGTTCAAGGATAGAATAGCTGTTGTAAAACACATTTACCTGTAATACTGAACAAGATTATGTGTTCTTATGTCATAGAGTTTAACATTTCCTTTGGATGTTCCCACAGCAACATAACAGCTTGATGGGTGCCAAGCTAAATACATTCCATGACTGTTCTGATCCTTGTAGGTATGTATGCATTCTGCAGTGTCCGGATTCCATAGTCTGGTAGACTTGTCATCAGAACATGATGCTATGACTGAGCAATCACTGGACATTGTGGCTCGTCTTACCCAGTTTGTATGCCCTACGAAGGAGGCTAAGAATTTATGTTTATCACCAGACCATATTTTTATTATCTTATCATCTGATGCTGTTATTATCTGTAAATGTGTTACACTTAATATCAGCAGTGAATATATGTTTGTATGTGTGAGTGGTAGTCATCAAATAAAATTTCGTAGTGATGGCAGGTTCTCCAGACCTCCAGAGTTTTTTAGTCTTTCATAAGTTTATTTTAAAAAGAAACATTTAACATTTATAAGGAGTCTCAAACTACCATACTCCTAAGTTATCCTGCTTCCGAATTAGACTGGGAGATTTTAGCCAGGGGTTATTCAAAAGGAACTAAATAGTTAATGAGAAAAAATAACAGAAATATGCCAATAAGTAATACAAATGAATTAAATATGTAAAGTATAAAGTGAAATACCTTAGTCCCATCAGGACTATACTGAACTGAACGTACAGTTTGTGAATGGGCCTTAAACATTCCTGTATTGCCTGTAACCGTTGGCACCCATATCCTGACCGTTTTGTCTCTGGACGCAGAAGCCATATACTTCCCCGATGGTGAAAACGTTACATCCATTACTGCTTCGTCATGGCCCTGGTATCTATAGCTTTTCATGGTACCACGTAGGTCCCAGAGCTATACAAACATAAATTATTGATATACCTAAACAATCATTCATTCTACGAGCATTTGAAACTAAATACCAATAAGTGAAAGCTATAAGGGAAGGTTGGCAATTAATAAGAATCCCTAAAGAATATTTACCAAAATACTATTATCCAATGAGCTACTGGCCAATTGTTTTTCATTGCGATTATAAAATAAAGCTGTTACACTGTTACGATGGCCTGTGAGTTGCTTTTCCAAAGACGGATCTAGGCACGTAGTATTACACTCCATTTTTAATTTAAAAACTTAAATTATCATAGAATTAAGTACAAAAAATATTCAATTACAATACTGAAACTCTCAGATTAAGCTGAAACCGGCAAACCGGCAAAAATGTGGCGAAAATCAAAACAAACAGAAAAATCAGAGACAAGTAACAGTAAAATAAATAAAGAAAAATGACGAGAACCATAGACGATATTTGTAATTTTTAACAATGGATTGTAATGACTCCTTTATACGAGGCCTAATTGATCTTCTGATGTATAAGGTTAAGCACGAAGCCAGTGGAATATATTCCACTATGACCTTTAGACATAATCAAAGTTGCTGTGGAGGGTAGAGATAAGGAGTAACATCTCGGGAGAAAAGTTGAGAAAGTGTCCAGTGGTTGCTATAATAACCCTGTGCGTTCCGCAGTCGCGTAAATAACATGCTTTCTATTACATAATATTTTTTAGTAATTTTGGCACTCTATAACCGGCCAATCTTCTTCGTGCCTCCCTCAAGTTACTCGACACTGGCGAAGTGCATTGTGCTGGCTTGGCACTACTCAAAGCCATCAGCTCAAAGCTAAGAGAAGAAAAAGAAATAACAGTTCAACAACCTTCCATAGTGGCGCTGGTGTAGCAAAGGGTATGTTATTTATTATTTTTATTTAAATATAAAATACATTTTAAAAATACATTAATATAATGTTGATCGCGGTGTCTCAAAAACCCTATCGGGTTTATCCGTAAACCGGCATTCGTCGCAGCGCTCTGAATTTTTAATGTTCTGTGCACAGTTGTAGATATTATATAAAAAGTATACGTTTACATTAAAAAGAGAAAATAAACAATGACTAGTGAGGGTAGATAAATAATACAGGTAAAAAATAAGTATCACTTTTTGCGCGTGGAACACAGTATTCGGTTCGTCGAACCGGTTTCGCACCACAGTCTACAGCGATGAATAAAGTGAAGTATTGAAATGAAGATAAGCCGAGTTAAAAAAATTTATATTATTGTCAACTAAAACAGATAGCTATTATAAGTTTCAACAACTTACGTTGTACAAAATAATGATGAATGCTTTCTTTCCTTGTTTATTTTTCAAATCTACTCTAATAATATTTCGCAGTTCGTTTTAAAGGAAAACGCCAGACTATGTACCTATAGAGCTTTGCCCCACTTATTAAATTTCGTTTACAAGCATGCCGTATGTAGGATTTAATAGATTTTTTATTACTGTTAAATAAACATATATTTTGAAGCCTCTAACATTTGCGGTTTTTTATTAAACCTAAGTTTAAGTTGCAATATTATTTTAGGTTAAATGCATTATTAATTGTGAAATAAGAAAAAAAATGCTGTATATCGTTACAATGCTCTTGCCAAGAGATAGGTATTATGGCTTTAAAATGAAGTAGGATACTCAAATGCCTGCCTAGCTTGAGGTCTACCTGAAGTAATAAGATACCTAGTTAATAAGCTTGTGCTATCTTCTCTAACGATAGAATGGTTGCCTAATTGGAAATAAAACAACTGTTAGTAATCATTTATTTATTAATCTTCATATTAAATATGTAATCAGTCGCTACATTATCAAGAAATACTGCCGTGGTGCATGAATATCTTCTTCTTCTCTTGGTTTATGGCTTTGAGTAATATCATTAGCATCAATATCATTTTGATGGTAAGCCCAACATGGCAACAACATGTCTTAGGATATAAACTAGATATAAACAATGATCACAAATCACAATGGCATTGACATCTTCAAATACGTTTGTCAATGACGTTTCATTGCACAAAATGCGTGAATGCGAAGGTAAGGTTTTAATGCAACTATTTTATTATTCATTGTTATTTACATTAAAATAATAATAATGTGTCATTTTCAATAATTAACAACACAAAATAACGAATTTAAACAAAGATCTGTAGTATGATTTACGTATCTAACTAATAAGAGTTTTGTTTTATTTAAAAACTTAACAACTGTAGTTTTATTTAGTCGTGTATGCGTAGAATGTAATGCAAATTGCCGCAAGAGAAATAGGAAGTGGACGAGGGACTTGAATTACTTTTTTTTTACATTTTTAAATCCGCAACTTTTTTTAAATCATACGTGGTCATAAATTCCTAAGCTATTTTTAAAAAGTTTGTTTTTTAAAAAGTTTTTTGTGTAAATAACAAGGTGTCAAACAAAGGTGTCTCCTATATATAAAATCAAAGGTTTACCCCATATCCCCTTATCTTCTACCCTCTATACTTCTTACCCTTCTAATATATGTCACCGTAAAATTGCAAAAACCGTTAGATTGTAATCTAACTAGAGAAATGGTAAACTGTAAGTAAACCGACAGATTACAATTTAATGCATTTTTTTCGGTAGATTGTAATCTGTTAGGTATAAAGCCCGACAAAACCTAAGTGGCACTATCTGGTTGCTTATGTCGAACCCTAACCTAACTTACAAGAAAGAGACAAGAAAACGTAAATACAATGCTCAGATCAATGACCTCTAGATAGACTGATGGTCTGCTCGGTCGTGAGACGGCCAAGTACATTATATAATGTCTTTGAGAGGTATATAATAAAATGTTGCCATATTCATAATTTACTCCCAAAGTGGTGACTCCTGTCAGATAGGATGGGAAAAATGGGGAATAAATAAATAAATAAAGTTTTGTTTGACCAACACATTTTTAATTCTAAATATAAAATTATAATAATATATTATTAATTAATAGTATCACGCGAATGTTTAAATAAATACCTATTTATGTAGTTTCAAGTATTATTTTATCTGAACTCATATTATGTTAAAATCGAAACCATAAAATGTTAGTAACATATGTACATAATAATTTACCCAAACTTTTCTTGATATTATTCCGTACGTTTTATTGCTATTTGTAGAGTGCTTGATGATATTTTTTTGTAATCAAAGTATTAAAGAATTAGAAATTATTTATTGCATAATACACATAATATTACAAAGGTTGTAAATGATAAAAATACAAGTATATTACTATCGTCATGGCGTGCAATACTTAAAAATAATCGATGTAGCAAATTACGGTATTAATAAATTAGATAATTAAGAACAATTAAGAAATTTTTTGAAATATTGTCAATACCTACATATTTTCATATCAACTGAGCCTGAAATTGAAAATGTCATACATTTAGATTAAGTATTATTGATAAATTAATATTAAGCACTTGTTAAAAGTCTAAGAAATATTCCATTATAATTATTAAAGTCCACCATGTAAATGTATTTGCATACACCCAGCATTTAATTTGGCTTGCCATCATTGAAAAATTTATCTAGGCTGAAGATGGCTATAATGTATGTACTTATGCACTTTTACGGAAAATATTAGAATTACGTTAACTTTAATTCACATTTTCTCCTTGAATATAACTTTTGACAAACAAAAACAGAACAATTAATAATAATAAGGCCAGAAAAGTTGGTGGGAAGTGAAATAGGGGTAAAATCATTTCATTCAATTACAGTGTTTTATTTAACTCCCTACTTTTCCGGGATAAAAAGTAGCCTATGTCCTTTCCCCGGGAAATACCAAATATCCCTGTACTAAACATCAAAATCGGTTGAAAAGGTGGGCCATGAAAGCGTAGCAGACAGACAGGCAGACATACACACTTCCGTATTTACAAGATTCGTATGGATTATTGTAATAGATAGTAAAAGACTAATTTAATAATGACCAAAATATTTATTCACTTGTGTCGCTTTTACATTTTACGAGAGACAAAAAATTGGCCGTGCGCGCTTGCCCGAATGGAAGGAATATTAATTTAGGTCCTGGCAACACTTCAAATATTCTCATTTTAATAACAAACTTTTCTTATCAGTTTTACTATGAAAATTAGGCCCTATTTCTTTCTTTTACTTGAGTAAACATTAGTTACACATGATTATAGTTACGATAATATAAAGATCCAAAGATGAATGTGTCACTATATCAAGATTTTGCCACTTACTTGTGAAATGTAATTTCATCGATTTTCCTGTCGCTGCGGCTTTTGCAGCCTAAAAAACACAAAATTGCACAAACAATTCCACCTACAAATTAATAATAATAATATATCAAAAACTTGGACTACTTATCTAACCTCCAATGTACATAAGTTTGTGTGTCACTTGTTACTGGTGTGACAGGCAAAAAAAATTAACACGCTGACGGGGACAAAAAAAATATTCACTTACCTTTCATTTATAGTCATTAAGCCTTAAAGCTATCTCGTTCTGGCAATAAAAGTTTAAATATGGCGAAATCTTTAGGTATTTAATCTGAGATACAATGAATATTTCGAAAATTTACAGTTAGAACATTGAACGGTACACAATCTGTCGACAGTTTACAATTTCACTAGTTAGATTACAATCTAACGGTTTTTGCAATCTTACGGTGACATGCATCCTTCTCTATGAAGCTTTAGGCTTCTTGCGTTTTGACTCTCCTTTGAATTTAACTCGTAGTTATCTCCTTTGATTATTTAGGTTATCCCTTCATAGATCTGACCACTGACTGGTCGGCATTGATAGAGTAAGAATCTGGTCGGTGCATAGATACATAATCAAAGGGTCGGTGAGTATGATAATGATATCCTATATGTTACTTGTCTCTGATAATGATTGTCTATGGCAAATAATTTTCCGATTTTGGTGCCACACGAGGTATTTCTTGTTTTGAATTTTTATTTCATAATTATTCTTCAAAATTGGAATTCTAAATCAATGATATTTTTTTACATTTCAAGTTAAATAGTATTAAATATGTTTTGATTCTAAAATATGTGATTTATTGCTCAAATAAACAGTTTTGCACGACCAACACCGGGTGCATGATATTTTTTACTATGTTCCTCTAAAGTTTTTTAGGCCTTGAGATTTTGACTTAATTTCAGCAACAAAACGAGTAACATGAAGTGAAAAATCGTATGGGACAAATTAATTAAACAAGTAGGTAAGTATTTCTTTGTAAAACTTAATTTTACTTGAAGATTAATTCATGACAGGAATTTCATCACTACACTTTGTTGTTAATGCGTACTCGTAAAATTTGATACAAAAGTCAAGGTGTTAAAATTTGCATCAGATGATTCTACTTATACCTGTGCTACATTAAGTTTTATAATTTTACCCAGTTAATAATAGAAAAATCTGAAATTCCATTTCTTAAAAAGTTTTATTGAAACTTGAGTTTTGTTGAAATATAATTGTTCAATTTCTTAGCAGTATAAGCTACCATGAATGTTGGGGCGTTTGGTGAGAGGGAGGTAGCCCTCATTGCTGATGAGCTGAGCAATGCAGTGGAATTGACTCTCAACCCCACTGTGGCGCATGAAGCAAGAAAACAAGCTTACACTGCCTGCGAGAGGTAAACTTTCGACTTTCATGCTTGATTATTCTTACAAATCTCTCCATTTATTGTTGGTTTGCTGAGTCGAGCTAGTATGAAAACTAGGAACCCTAGATCATTGGTTGCATTTAATGGACATAGGTCAGTCTCATCTGTGTTACGTGGTGCGGACATCTTGTGTTTGGTGCTCCTTACAGACAAAAAAGTAAAAAATATGTTTGGACACTATCAGTTGACAATAATCTGTTTTGCCATGTTTTTAATGCTCAGAATCACATTCAGTGAAGCATAACAAATTTATAATCAAATCTGATATTTTATTCATTCAATAAGTACTTCTTAAAACAATAGTATAAATAAAGCGGATAAATAACTATCCCAAAAGCTATTTTACTCCTATGCCACATGGGTAGCCCATATTTTAAGAAAATTTGTGAACAATTTAAATGTTCCTATATATTTTAAGAGAATGGAAGGAGAAGAATCATAAGCACTGACCACAGTGTTAACACATCCTTTTCACTTCCATACCACTGTGCAAGAGAGAGTGCCCTATACTAGCTGAAGTCACCGAACAGACTATACTATTGTTTGTAATATATCGCAAATGTCTGGGCCCTGCAAGGTCTTCTACAATAGTAATATATGGAAATCTTTTGTGAAACATGGCATTTCACCCTTATCGTCACCTCTTAAACATCCATAAGAGGATAAGTTCTGCATCAGTCAATGGTTGTAAGAAAAATGTCTAAATATTTTACCAAATTACTTTGTTTCAGTTTTAAAGACAATTCGCCATGGTGTGCCCAGGCTGGCTTGCTCCTGGCCAGTGGTCCGCAATATTCACCTGTTGTGAAGCATTTTGGGCTGCAGTTAATGGAGCATACTGTGAAGTACAGATGGACACATATTAGTCAAGCTGAGAAAATATTTATTAAGGTTTGTTTCTTTTATCCTCCTCCCTCCTCCTCCTCCTCCTCATCATCTACCTCACTGCTGAGGGTTGTGATCTTTGCCACGGAGTAGTCTCTTTCACGATGTCTTGGTCTATCTGTGGCATGATGCAGAGCAATGTGGACAGGTGCCGACTGTGGTTCCAATTTGGTCAGCCCAACGCACAGGTCTCTGTCCTGATTGTATCTTTCCTTCCACTTTTCCCATCTTTTCCCATTAGTTGCTTCTTTTATATTTCTGTATCATATTTCTCATATCGCAGCTTAACCCATTTAGCATACATAGGATAACATCCTACATATCCAATATCCTTAGTCAGTCTTGCTGGCTATTATGCATTTTAATAGCATCTAGTATCTTTTTAGTAAGTAAAAAGGCTATTTCAAGGTATTATTTCAAGGTTATATTATTTGGTAACACACAAAAGGCACATAAAGAT
Source organism: Erebia palarica (assembly GCA_964035005.1). Classification (NCBI taxonomy): domain Eukaryota; kingdom Metazoa; phylum Arthropoda; class Insecta; order Lepidoptera; family Nymphalidae; genus Erebia; species Erebia palarica. The sequence continues at coordinate 21,896,669 of OZ035989.1, forward strand.
AATATTATTTAGGTGTTTCTAGAATCTAGAGCAATAAAAAAAAGAATACTGAAGAAACAATTACTAACTCAAGGTGACAAGCCAATTGAAACAATAATGTCTACATTAAAAAAAAATCTTAGAGAACTTTATATACCTCAAGTTTCTAGAATAATCTTTTACAGGGTTTTATACTAAGACAAAGAACTCTTATAGTTTTGACCAGTCTGTGTCCCTCCACCACTTAATCTAACCGACCCAACTGACTATATCCCAGCAATTAAAAAAATCAAGTATAAAACAGTAAAGTATAAATTCAGTAGTTGTAGAAACCTGTAACTGGCTACCACTACTACTAAAGGTATTTTACTATTGAGGTATTGTAATCTGTTAGGTTTATTAACCCGACAGAACCTAGGCCGGGCACTACCTGATTATATATGTCGGACCCTAACCTAACCTACAAGAAAGACACAAGAAAACAAATACAATTAATATTTCAAAAGTTGACACTCAGAACATTGAACGGTTCACAATCTGTCGACAGTTCACAATTTCGCGAGTTAGATTATAATCTAACAGTTTTTGCAATCTTACAGTGACAAATATAAATCAGTTTTGAACAACTCTACTTCACACAGGAATATTAAAATTTTCAGTTTATTTTGGCTACAAACAAAAATATCAATTTGGTTTATTTGGCTTACCAATTACTTCATTTGATAGGAATTGTATAATCATTAGCGAACATGACTATAGAGCCCTTTCCTCCAGGGTTCTCAATAATATGGTGTCTGTCCCTTGTTTTCACTTGCCATTGACACTTGATCAGTAAAACGTCCTACTATGTTTCTGCCATCATGTTTTTCAGCCATCAACTTGACATCTGTATATTTTGTTTTGTTACAAAAAATTGTTCATTGTTTTAGGAAAATGCTATGAAACTACTAAACATGGGTGGTTGGGAAATCGGCCACTTGAATGATGCGCTTGCTCGAGTGATAGTTGAGATGATAAAGCGTGAGTGGCCGCAGCAGTGGTCAACTTTACTGGCTGAGCTGAGCGACGCTTGCAGTAGGGGCCATCTGCATACTCAGATTGTTCTTCACGTGTTCTTGAGATTAGTTGAGGATGTTGCTACGTTGCAGGTGTGTACAATATCTAATATATATTAATGTATAGTAAACTAGATGATGCTAGCGACTTTGTCTGCCTGGATTAAAATTTAAAAATTTTCCTGCGAGAACTAATTTATTTTTCGGGATGAAAAGTAGCCTATGTCCTTACCCGGGATACAACCAATCGCTGTGCCAAATGTCATCAAAATAGGTTGAACAGATGGGCCGAGAAAGCGTTGAAGACAGACAGACACACTTTCGCATTTCGCATTTAGCCTGAGGACACAGGTACATAACATATGTCTGTACCAAATTTCAACAAAATCCGATGAAAGATGGGCCTGAATAAAGCGTAACAAATAAACTCACATTCGCATTTATAATATTAGTATCATGTTATGCATAATTATATTTGATCAAATACTATGGTTCTTTAGTCAAAATTATTCATAATAGTTAATGGGTGGTTGCAAAGCTGCATCAATCATTGCTGGAATTGTTTTCCTGCCAATATTGGCAGAATGGTGAAAGCAAGAGTCACAATGTACTCTGTCAAACTGTTCAAATATTTAAGTTATGATTAAACTAATTTAATCACAAGTCTTCATACAATTCTTGCAATTAATTTAATTTCTGCTAAAATTTTTGGTTTTGTTTTGTTCAACTCAGCATATGGCAGTAGTCCAGTGTTCCAGTAAAATGAGACCAAAATTGATTAAGATATTATAACCTTAAAGCAAGTGTATCTTAAAGTAATCACTTAGTATTGAAAAACTCCTAAGGCATTAGGATTTTATTGAAAATAGATGATGGAATTCTGAAAGAAACCTTTGCTCTTGTTATCCAATCCATGTCATATTAACATCATTTCCCGACATCTTTCAACAGACCTTAGAGCAAAACCAGCGCCGCAAGGACATTTACCAGGCACTGACAAGCAACATGGCGGAGATATTTGCGTTCTTCATGCGCCTTATTGAGCTGCACGTTCAGGAATTTAGAGAGAAGACTGCCGCTGGGGACTATGGGGCTGCGGCTAGTAACGGCCGAGTTGTGCAGGTGAACAGACATTCATGCTAATTCTGTTGTACAAAATCTCCTAAATAAACTAGTTTAGAAACAATATAACTGTAAGGGATATTATTAATCGAGCAACTAAAAAACTAACTGATGACTGTAAGTGACTAAATGAAATACTAAAGCTAGCGACAAAAATAATGAGTTAGCAACTACTAAACTAAGTAAGTAACTTTATAACCGGTTTGAGTTAATACATTGAGTGCATGAAAAATATACCTTGTGAGGTGCGCTATTACTATTTTTAGGTACTGTAATACCATTTGAGATGTTTGTTTTACTATTTTAGTATATTATTATTTTGAAAATAGCAGAACAGATAAGTTCGTCTTGTACAAACTTAGGGGGCGGGGCAACGAGGCGACAACACTGTGCAGCGCGGGAATTCGGACGGGACGATCGAGACGGTCGGGACGGGGCGAGCCTCTTAGTCGCTTGCAATTATTTGTTTATAAATTTTAATTCGATTAATCTAAGCATTTGATGACATTCTCTCTTTGCGTTAAATCTTGTCTTATAAGTACAATATTTGTCAAAATGTCAGGTTAGGTTAGGGTTAGACATAAAAATTCAGGTGGTGCCCACTTGAGTTCCATGGGGTTAATATACCTAACTTATGTTTCTGCACTAAGGTTTGTAAAATGTACCGACATTTTGTAAAATCGCGAATTTGACAAATAAATAATTCTTGATTATATATATATAATATATAGGATATGCGTATAAAAGGGGTGAATAAGAGGTTGACGGATAACAGAAGTGAGTGGAAGAAGAAAACATGTTGTGCCGACCCCACATAACGTGGGAAAAGGGCAAGAAGAAGAAGAAGAAGAATATATAATATATGTATTCATAATGTTGAATATAATGTAAGCCCTAAAATTGTCTCTAAAATAGAAAAGTGTTCGCTTAAGAATTATTAAACTGATTGTTCTGAATAACCAGTAACTCAAATTAGTATTTTCAAGTCGACATTTTCAATATTTGTAGTCGCCCACAGACTGTCGCTAACTTAGTATTTCAGTAAGCTATATTCTGTTTTCTTGACACCTATAATTTTATTTTATTTTCACTCGTTTAAATCTTAACATGCGGAGGTTCTGGGTTCGACGAACTATCTGGCTTGGCCTAGTGGGAGGCTGCGGCCGTGGCTACTTACCACCCTACAGGCAAACACGTGCCGCTCAGTGATTTAGCGTTCCGGTACGATGCCGTGTAGAAACCGATAAGGGGTATGGGTTAATTGGGTTAATAACTGCCATGCCCCTAACAGTTTAGCCCGCTACCATCTTAGACTGCATCATGACTTACCATGAGATGAGATCGCAGTCATTGCTAAAATTTAATAAAAGATCTCCAAAAAAACTAGTTTAGAAACTATGACAAAATAAGCCACATTAAGTTGCATACGTGACTTGTTATTTGTATGCACTTTATAAAGCAATAGTGCACAACCAACCCAATTATTTTCTACATTAAAAACACTGTTGAGACACACATGTTCATTAGCAAATTATTTGAGTTTAGAATACCAGATCACTTGAAGTATTGCTAAGATCTTGCAGGTCCCCATTTAGTAATTTAATATAATATAAAGATCAAATCAGATCAGATTTTCTAACCTTTATAATGGTTTTAGCATTGGTAGCTTTTAGACACATGTGCTCAGATTAATTTTGCGTATAAACCAGGGTCCAGTATTATCACCACCATACCTATTCCAGGTGGTGCTACTCACCCTAACGGGGTTTGTGGAGTGGGTGTCCACCACCCACGTGGTGACCAACAACGGCAGGCTGCTGGAGATCCTCTGCATCCTGCTCAGCGACGACGCCTTCCAACTGCCCGCGGCGGAGTGTCTGCTTCAGATCGTTAACAGGAAAGGCTCTGTGAGTGTGTGTTACTCACCCTAACAGGGTTTGTGGAGTGGGTGTCCACCACCCACGTGGTGACCAACAACGGCAGGCTGCTGGAGATCCACTGCATTCTGCTCATTGACGACGCCTTCCAACTGCCCGCGGCAGAGTGTCTGCTCAAGATCGTTTATAGGAAAGGCTCTGTGAGTATGTGTTACTCACCCTAACAGGGTTTGTGGAGTGGGTGTCCAACACCCACGTGGTGACCAACAACGGCAGGCTTCTAGAGATTCTCTGCATCCTGCTCAGTGACGACGGCTTCCAAATGCCCGCGGCGCAGTGTCTGCTCCAGATTGTTAAAAGGAAAGGCTTTGTGAGTTTGTGTTACTCACCCTAACAGGGTTTGTGGAGTGGGTGTCCACCACCCACGTGGTGACCAACATCGGCAGGCTGCTGAAGATCCTCTGCATCCTTCTCAGCGACGACGCCTTCCAACTGCCCGCGGCGGAGTGTCTGCTCAAGATCGTTAATAGGAAAGGCTCTGTAAGTGTGTGTTACTCACCCTGCCAGGGTTTGTGGTATGAGTGTCCACCACCTACGTACATGATTCAAGTAACATTTTAACATACATGTGCAGTAAAAGTTTTAAATAATTACAGTTTTGAGAAGGTTAATAAATATAAAGCATCGTCTTCTAACAAAAAGGCTACCACAACAATCAACATATTAGCATAAAATTGCAGTATTCTGCGACTTTATAAACTGTACACAAAATACCAAATAACTTGAGTTGTATTCGAGAGCAATATGTAAGCGTGTTTTGGTTTGGTCTCAAAGTTAGGGGACATTTTGTCCCAAAAACATGTTTGGGGTCAATATTTTACTAAACCCAGCTTAACAGCTATTTTCCAAGCAAAGGCATTAAATAAATATATTAAATAAAATGAGCCTTTATTGCAGCACAAGTACTTTTTTTTACTTAAAATACTAAAACACTTAAATTTATCTGAGATTTGCTCTGCATGTTCTCCGACATAGTCCTCCTCTAAATTTTTTCAAATGTTTCTATTAAGGCTAACCTTAACAAGGCCAACTTAACTCCACATACTGCAATTCAAGTTCTTTATATTAACCCCTTATGTTTTCCCATTTTTTAAATTGTCTCTTCTGCTATTACATTACTTTACAATCGTGCATTGTTGAGTCAACATCTCCAGAAGATGTTCCGGTGAATAATTTGGAAGATTTATGTGGTGTGGTGAATATTGCAAGATATACAGTACCCACATAGATTTACCTACTGTGGTGGAATATAGCGAATAAAATTTCAATTTCTTTCACTATTACATTACTGTTAAATCAATAAACGTTATGGTTGTAGACAAAGGAGCGTAAGCCGTTAATGATCCTGTTCAGTGAGAACGCCGTGTCGTACATACACCGCGCGGCGCTGCAGAGCATCAGCGCGCCCGACGAGCAACATTACTTGTTTCTCAAGAAACTCTCACAGGTCTGTATTGCCTCCCCGGCAGGGTCAATCAGATCAATAAGGCTACTTAAATTGAGTAAGTACGAATGTACGTAACGAGTAGGGTTCTGAACCTAAAATCATTCGTATTTCTGTAAAGCTACTTCAATTACGTTTTTGACGACCTAAGTGGCGCAGTGTTGAGCACTGTTGTCGTAACTTTAGGAGGTCCCGGGTTCGATCCCCGCCAGGGTCAATTTGGGAATTTATAATTTCCGAATTTACCATGGTCTGGCCTGGTGGGAGGCTTCGGCCGTGGCTAGTTACCACCCTACCGGCAAAGACGTACCGCCAAGTGATATAGCGTTCCGGTACGATGCCGTGTAGAAACCGAATAGGGGTATAGGTTTCATATAAAAAAAGAAGAAACAGGTTAGCCCGCTACCATCTTAGAGTGCATCATCACTTACCATCAGGTGAGATCGCAGTCAAGGGCTATCTTATAGTGGATAAAGAAATGCAGTATCCACCACGTAAATGAATACCTAGAGTAGCGGACGCCATTAATATTTGCTAGTAAGGTGAAATATAGGGTATATCTACGGCTGCCATCTTGGCTTTTAAAGTGGTCATCAGATCATCTTCTGATTGATTATTTTGCTGATTGATTGAGTTGGCATCATCCCTATTGACGCCCATATGAACTTAAAAATTTAGATCGAGAGAACAAAATTGGGATGGCCATCTCGAATTTATAAATGGACTCCCTCAGATCAATTGGTCTGAAGTGTACATCATTTTTGTTTTCAGCACCTAAAAAGCCTTGGAATTAGCACCCCAATTTCAAGTTTTGATCAAGAGGTAGGAAAAAGTTTGACGGCCATCTTGGATTTTTGAGTGATACCTCATTTTTATTTTCAACACCCTCTCAGAATCTTCACCCACATCATTCGCCTGTCATGTAACAAGTATCAAGGAGTCAATTTATATGACATTTAATATGTGGCTCCTTGGTAGATTGTGTGAATTTTTTCTATACTTAACATTTGACAGCTGTTTGTCTTTACAGGTCCTAGCAGGATTGGCTCAACAACTCACATCACTGTGGAACTTCGCAAGCAACACTGAAACCTGGTTACCACTGTTGCTGGAGACCATGTTACTGCTCACATCACATCCGTCCCTCACATTAGCACATACAGCTAATTCTGTATGGCTGGCTTTCCTCAAACATGAACAAATCTCCAAGTTGCCGCATGTGTTGGCAATGGTTCCACGTTGGCTCCAAGCTGCGGCGCCCAAGGTTCTAAAAGTAAGTGCTCATGTATAAACATCCACTTGACATGCTGACCAAATAAATATTAATATTATAAATGTGAAAGTTTGAATGGCTGGATGGATGTATTGATGAACTAGCTGATACCCGCGACTTCGTCCACGTGGTTAAAGTTTTTTTTGATTCCCGCGGGAACTCCTTAATTTTCCGGGATAAAAAGTAGCCTATGTCACTATCCAGGTCCTCAACTATATCTATGCCAAAAATCACGTTGAACCGTTGCTCCGTTGTGGCGTTGTAGGACAAACCAATAAACCAACAAACGAACACACTTTAGCATTTATAATATTAGTATGATGGATGGATGTTTGTTACTCACGCCAGAACGGCTGAACGGATTTGGATGACATTTGGCACAGAGATAGATTATAGTCTAGAATAACACATAGGCTACTTATTATCCCAGAAAATCAAGGAGTTTCCGCGGAAACCAAAAAACCTCAATCCACGTGGTCAGCTAGTAAATAAATTAAAATTGGTCTCTTGGTGCTTGTAAATGCTTTTCCTGCCCATTTTTCAAGTACTCGTTAACTTAAATCTAAACATACAGGCGGCTTGTTTATGTAGGGGCTCGTGCAGCGTGCCAGCGATATCGTGCGACTTCCCAGTGACGAATCACAGTGCAGTTTACAATGGAGTAGGGAACACTTAACCTTTACCTTTACTGTTCACTTAACAATTAACCTGCCCACCGGGGCATCAGACCCACACAATGTGGAGAGATTCGGTTACATTTTTTTTTTTTTACTTTATTCTAAAGCATACAGTAACCTTAAATACAATAGGTAAAACAAATATAACATTACACTTAAACCATAACAGTTTTCAATGTATTTTTGCACATATTGTCTAAAATTTTTCCAAATGAATAGTTGGGTATAGTCGCAAGATGAAAACAAAATTTGTTATTATACTTACTTTAAACTCTTACTTACTTTTACTCTACAATGGAGTAGGGAACACGGGCGCGCTGCACGAGCACTGAGGGAAATGTATAGCATGGATGAAATAAACACGGGATCGGAAACGTAAGAAAAATGAAGACTAAGTTTTGCGGGGCGAGGGGAGAGTGCTTTGCCATTTTTCTGCCCTATTATTGACAATAAATATTGACAATCTTTTAAAACTCGACTCTAGACGCAAGCAACGGTATTGCATGGTCTGCTCCACAACAAATATGACTGCATCGACTTGGTTAGCAAGGTTTCTCTTAATGTAGTCAGGAACGCAAGTCGACGACAGGTGCGTGCTTATAATCTATTTGCTGTTAAATTCTGCCGAAACAATGCTGGCAAGCGTTCACCTATAAGTCGACTTGTTGAAAATTACAACAGAAACTTTGACAGTGTCGATATCTTTGCTCTGTCTGAGGGTAGATATAAAGAAGCCGTTATCAATATTTTAAGGGAAAAACAATTTTTATAAGGTTCTACAAGGTTTTTATAAGGTATTGTACATTGGACTTAATTTATACCAAGAATAATAATATAGAATATACCAAGAAGTTCATCATTTTTTACAAATTTTTTGTTTATTCTTAGTACTAAATTTAATTTTTGTGTATTATTTTAGCATATTTAACTATCTCAGATAATTTCAATTCATGTACATTGTGTCGCCTTCATTTTTTCTTTTTAGTTTTAAATAGTTAACCCGTGGATGGTGTTTACACAGTTGTTAATATTATATTTTTATTGTGATAATTACATTTAATGTGTAATTGTTAATCGACCTGAATAAAAAAAAAAAAAAAGTGCAGAAAAATGTCGATCACTATGACAACACAATATCATAATTAATGGGGAAACTGCCCAGTTCGCGGCTAGAGGGGTAAGCCGAATATGGCCGATATCACGCGTCCCGTTGTTAATTTATCCAAAACCATTAGAGAGAGAGCAGAACATCTGGTTAGAATTTATGCAACTTTATTTAGATTCTGATGATTGTTCCCTTTATTGCAGGTGACGTACCCATCATCGCGGGTGAGCGGCGTCAACGACGCAGTGTCATACGCTTGCATGGACTACGACAGTGAACAGGAGTTCGCGATATTTTTCAACCGCTGTAGAACAGAGATATTGGACAGTTTCAGGTTAGCATCTGGCTATTATCTAAAGGCGGTAGACATATTGGCCGCCTACGCAAACTGGCGTCGACGTGCGGCGTGGTATTTGTATTTGTACCTGAAAATTGTCGTTGAAATTACCTTTCTATACTATATAACTTCAACAAAACAATGTGGCTTAGTGGTTCAAACTAAAATAATCTCTGGAAAATTACCGTTTTCTAGGAATCTTGCTTTGAAGCCAAGATTGGAATAGATCCTGATGCTCGATAAATTCAATTTTTATTGGTGCAACAGTAGTGAATACCTTTCGCTTGGCCGTATCAGCATTTTTTTCTTTAAGGTGTGTTCAAACATAGAGCGCGCGTACGCAGCGTTTGCAGGACACGATTGGATATTTGACAACATCAAAAAGGGGATGTAGATATTAAGACTAATAATCACTAGCAAATAATTTCTTTTAATATTTGTTAAATACCCAATTCTTCCACTCCTTAAATAAGAACTATACGACAAATTTAATAATTTTGCGTGACAGACGTCCAATAACAGCGAAACATCTGCGTGCAAGATTGCTACTGTTTTTTTTTCAAAATTCAAATGATTTTTATTCAAATAAACTTTTACAAGCGCTTTTGGATCGTCGAGTGAATCTACCACTGGTTCGGAATGACATTCCTACCGAGAAGAACCAGCAGGAAACTTGGCTTAGACATACCTTAGCATAAGAGTGAAACATTGTTTGCAGATATTGCATGACTGCGGCGCCGCTAGTGACGTGGTCTCACGTGGAGCAATGGACACAGACGGCTCTGGACAAAGTGGACTCGTGCCCATTGCAACTGGACGTCACACATCCCCTGCATGTGGAGTGGGAAGCCTTAGCTCAGGTAAGAACAGTTGCACTTTCTTTCTTCCTACTAGGCAGGTTTCCGCACTTAAACCTACAGTTGGAGGTAAGAAAGGTGTTAATAACACCTTTCTTACCTCCAACAATAACCATTTTCAACTATCGATTAAAGTAAAAAAGTGCGTCGAGCTTTGATGACGTCACAGCATTTCATACAAAATACCATACTAAGCGCGCGTATTGATGTTTGAAAAAAAAGTTACTAATTTGACTAGTTGTCAAATACCCAATTGAGTTCGCCAACAAGCTATGGAAATCAAGTGCTCGTATTGGAGGGTTTGACAAGCATCCCTAGCTTATAGGCCTATTACACTGCGCTTTTCACAGGGACCCTTACACTTGAATCAGTGTAGTGTAATAAGATTTGGGGAGTAAGGGTCCCTAAATTGGTCCTTATTGCTGTGTAATAAGCGACGCTCTAACTAGCGACCACGCCCACCCTTACCTCAGGGCCCTGTAAAAAGTGCAGTGTAATAGGCCTATTAGCAACGTAGCACATCTCTGGTGGAAACGCACCTTCAACCGATCTCATTAAAACATCATACATGTGTGAGATAAAGTGATTAGGGCCTCATATTCGATTCTTTTCTTTATTTGTGCGCGTTATAACATACTAGCATCATGCCCGCGACTTCATCCGCGTGGATTAAGATTTTTTGATTCCCGCGTGAACCCTTTAATATTCCAGGATAACAAGTAGCCTATGTCCTTCCTCGGGGACCTACCCCTGAAACAAATTTCGTCAAAATCGGTTGAACGTATTAGCCGTGAAAGCATAGCAGACAGACAGACAGACACACACGCTTTCGCATTTATAATATTAGTATATATAATTAATATAGTATAAAATATTAGTAAATAGTAAAAGTAATTTCTATGTTATATTTCTATGGTAATTTCTATGTTATATTTCTATAGTAAAAGTAATTTCTATGTTATATTTCTATCTCAAGAAGGTCCGAAGGTCGTTCTGGGGAATGAGCATTTTATTTTGTAACAAAATTCTACAACCTATCTTAAACTTGCCTTTACACAAGTTTAAAAAGAAGAAGAAAGTATACTCCTGAAAAAACTGATTATGCTGTTGAAGATTACGTAAATGACAAAGGAGCAAGGATTTGACTCGCTCCAGCAATGCTAAAGGACAGCTGTTACTTACGTATTCTATAAATTAATGAAATTGTAATTTGTTTTTTTTTCAACAGAGCTACCGCCGAGTTTCTTGCTGGTTCTTCTCGGTAGGAATGGCATTCCAAGCCAGTGGTAGATTCACTCGACGATTCAAAAGTACTTGTAAATGTTTATTTGAATAAAAAACATTTGATTTTTGATAAAATGTTTGTAGGTTCTGGAGGTAGTGCTATCGCGTTTGCTGCAAGCAGAGCCTCGCCCGAACGTAGCGGAGGGGCTGAGGCTGCTGCAGCGGTGTGTGGCCACTGAACCCCAGAATCCGCTGATATTGTCACTTCTTCTGTCCTTCATATCCGCTCTCTTCGTGTTCCTTAGCTGCGCCTACAGCCAATTAGCAGGTGAGATTTACAAATCTTGCATACACATTAAACAGTAATTGTACGGGCACGAAATGAGATACAGTATGTTTTTATTTATATTTTATTTAAAGTAAAGCATGTATTTTGCCCTGCCCTGATTATAGCACATTAAATAAGTTTCTTGTTCCTTGGTTATTATGAACTTTCGCAAAGTAACGCTTACTTCTATCCAACTCAAACCCAAAGTTTATTTATTCAAAATAGGTACCTACAAAGTACACCTTCTGAACGACACGTTTACAAAGTATAACACGTGATGGTGATAATAGGGATGATGCCTATGTCAAAAAATATATATTTCTTACTAATTATTAAATAGAGGGTCTTCCAAAAGATCTAGTATTCACCTCAGTTCGTTTTAAGTTTGATAACCATTTTAAATTACAGATTAAAGAAAAAAAGTGTGTTGAAATTTGATGACGTCACAACCATCTATATAATAATATGTAGGTACTAGATGGGCCCTTTCATATAAAAAAGTGGGGTGTCCGACTTGTAGGGCGTGCGCAACAAGTCAGCCCAACAACGCTGTTCCGCTTTTCAGACTAGATGGCGTTAGTAAAATAAGTCCACGTTCTTTGTTTGACAGGGCTGTATGTAAATTGAGGTCGTTGGTCACAACTATTTCATACATCCATACAATAGAAGCGCATTTTGAAGTTTGACAAAGAGTTGCTGTTTTGATTGAGTTGTTATCATCCCTACTAACGGTATCTTAAAACTGGAGCTACGAGGTTTCTATCATTCTATGACTTGGTTTCTTCATTCGGTCACTAGGTCCGGGCGTGGGCTCGGCGGGCGCGGAACTGTTACCGCGCGTGCTGGACAAGATCTTCGCGGCGCTCGTGTACGAGGGCACGCCGCCAGAGGACCGCAGCTCGAGGAACGTGAAGAATGTGCGCAGGCACGCCGCCAGTCTGCTCGTCAGGCTCGGCTCCAAGGTATGATGGCTACTCGTGTAGGCGATGAGGCACTGCTTACCTATGACTTTCTCATTCCCCTGATCCCAATTTGTTAATTTATTTATTTATTATACTTCCGATCTAGTCGTACCGTCTTGTTGACTTATCATAAGGGGCACAAGTTGTCCTACGTTCTGTGTTATCATTTCATTTCATATCACATGGTTCTTGTACTCGTGTACTAAAGACTGCAGCTCAAGAAAATCTTTATTTGACATTGTTTAGGCACTTAGATTTATATATCAGGTTACACATCAGGTTAATATACCTAACAGATTACAATCTGTCGAAAAATAATGCGTTAAATTGTAATCTGTCGACAGTTTACAATTTCGCTAGTTAGATTACAATCTAACGGTTTTTGCAATTTTACGGTGACATATGCACCACAACTGCGCTGTGAACGTTTTTTTTTATTAACCACAAGTTAGCCCTTGACTGCAATCTCACCTGATGGTAAGTGATGATTTTATCAGTTTAAGATGGTAACGGGCTAACCTGTTAGGGCTATGGCAGTTATATTAAACCCATGCCCCTAGTCGGTTTCTACACGGCATTGTACCGGAACGCTAAATCGCTAGGCGGTACGTCTTTGCCGATAGGGTGGTAACTAGCCACGGCCGAAGTCTCCCACCAGACCAGATCAAAGAAAATTCAGAAATTATAAATTCCCAAATTGACTCTGCCGGGAATCGAACCCAGGACCACGTTAAGGCATCGGCGCTCAACACTGCATATGCATTGCACTGTGTATGAAATATGAATGGTTTACATAATAGGTCGTATCTTGTCCCCAGTACCCGTTGCTACTGCTGCCGGTGTTCGGGCGCCTTCATGAGCTGTGTCAGAACACGCTCGCGCGCCCCGACCTCAGCGCCTTGGAGAGCGTCACGCTGCAGGAGGCGCTGCTGCTCGTCTCCAACCACTTCTGTTGCTACGAGCGACAGAGCGCGCTCGTTGCTCAGGTAATAAACACGTTTTTGCTCACTGTATGCTGTATGCCTCGAGGCAAGTACCCGCGGGCCTTGAGGCATAGTCTCCTTACCCGGGTGGGGCCTAGGGTACCATTGTACCCTGACAGGGAACTCCTTAGTTTTCCGGTATAAAGAGTAGCCTATGTGTTATTCCAGACTATAGCCTTTCTCTGTGCCAAATTTCATCCAGGACCGTTCAGCCGTTCGGGCGTGATTGAGTAACAAACATCCATCCATACATCCATCCCTTTTTTTTAATCCACTACAAGTTAGCCCTTGACTGCGATCTCACCTGATGGTAAGTGATGATGCAGTCTAAGATGGTAGCGGGCTATCCTGTTAGAGGCATGGCAGTTATATTAAACCCATACCCCTATTCGGTTTCTACATGGCATCGTACCGGATCGCTTGGCGGCTCGTCTTTGCCAGTAGGGTGGTAACTACCCACGGCCGAAGCTTCCCACCAGGCCAGACCAGGGAAAATTCAGAAATTATAAATTCCCAAATTGACCCTGCTGGAATCCTTCCAAACTTTGCATTTATAATATTGATTTGACATTTGATAATAATCTAACATTGTTCATTAGGTCCTCGGCGACTGCAGGGAGCGTTGGGCAGCCCTCAGCCCGCACCTGCAGTCAGCCGCAGGGTTGGCGCGGCTGGTGGGACTGGACGCCCCACCCTCTGGTGACGACCCTGAGAGGGCGCAAGCGAGGCGGACCCTACTCCACGCCCTTACCCTCACGTTGGGTGTTGTGAAACGTACCCAAGTTCCAGCTGACCCTGATAAGGCTTCGCGTGGTATGCACCTCTTTAATTTATTTTGTTTGTCCCAATTTAGTGTTTTCGAGATGATTTGGTCCCGTAGTTTAATGATCGCAATCACCAATTGACTTTCGCTGTTGACGAAATTCAGCAGCAGCAGCTTTTACACAATAGGGCTACAGTTACTACTGAGATGTTGCCTATGTAAAAAATGATTTCTTTTTGTTTTTTGAATAATAAATAGAGTTTCCTAAAGACGTGAAATTCACCTCGCCTATTAATTTCGTATTTAATAAAGCTTTAAAAATCGATTAAAGTAAAAAAAAATGCCAGTCATAGGGACTGCCGATAGAATTGAAAACGAATATTTTTTTTTAAATTATTTTTATATTATAAAAAAAAAAATTCAAATATAAACCTTAAAACTAAGGTATTAAAATTTAATTGCGAATGTACTAAAATTATATTTAAGACTTCGTAACCACGCGAGGTGTCGGTCTCGGTTCCACAGCACTTATTTAATGTCTATATTATAAACCTAAAGCATTAAAGTTTAATTACGAATGTACTATTTATACTTAAGCCCTTTTGTCTTAAGAAGAACAGTGTCGGTCTCGCGTATTCCAGATTTTTACCCCCTACCAAAAAGTGCTCAACGCGCCTATAGAAGTTTTCACTTCATAAATGCTGATTTGACTACCCAAATACCCAATTTTGAAGATTTACCAAGCGTTACTTCGTATTTGTCTCCAGGTGGTTTCAGCGCGGGCGTAACCCCGTCAGGTAACCCGGTGTGGCGGAACCCATGCGGCGCTCACGTGCTGCCGCTATTCCCCGCCGCGCTGTCCCTCGCGAGGGCTTTACACGAGCTGCACTCACCGCAAGCCGCATCCTTGCGGCACCCGGCGCACGCGCGCGCTTTACAGCCGCCGCCTGCGGAACGAAGAAACTTGTTAGGGTTGAGGGAAGACGCCCTGCCCTCGCCCACTGCCGCCCCCACAGACCGCATGCAGAATCTGTTGCATACGTTGCACGAAAATGTGAGTGATTTTTGCATTCTACTTGTTTCATTTCATTTTTCTCGATAATCTTACTAATATTATAAACGCGAAAGTTTGGATGGATGTATGGATGTTTGTTAGTCAATCACGCCCCAACGGCTGATCGGATCTGGCTGAAATTTGGCACAGAGATAGATTATAGTCTGGAATAGCACATAGGCTACTTTTTATCCCGGAAAATTAGAGTTCCCGCGGGAACCAAAACACCTCAAACCACGCAGACGAAGTCGCGGGCATTCGCTAGTGGGGAATATAAATTGGAAGGATCTCGGATGGGATGTTCAGCCGACACTTAGCATCCTTATTTAAGCACTAAGCACATACCCATGGCTTTACACGAGCTACATTCACCGCACGCCGCGTCGCTGTGGCTTGCGTGAAGAGGATGGAACTTATTAGGTTTGAGGGACGACGCCTCGTCCACGCTGTGGCATATGCTGCACGAAAACGTGAGTATGACCTTTTTTAATAATGCCTTTGTTTTTTGACCATTTGGAGCACTGCGTTAGTTTATTACGCGCGTTTTCTTTTGTGTTTCTCGATTACGGGAAGACTTCCGAGCTCGGGTCCCCCTGTGAGAATGTGAAGACTTGAGTTTCAATACGCTGGCCAATTAAGGACTGGCAGTCATCCTTGGTACTGTAATTGTGTGCTGTCTATACCCATCATCCATTTATCATAATTTAACGCCACGCTACCCAACGCATATTCAGTTAATTCAGCAAATCTTAGTATTTCCTAAAACCAGAAAATACAAACCGTTGACCTTAATTATTCTGACCAATCTGGCTTCAATCGGAATCTTATTCTTGTTATAAGTCACATCAGACGTAGACACTTCACACATAATGTCCATGACCATTTCACGACTGTCGTGAGCTGGCACTTATTCAGAGCAAGACTAGCATTAAAAAGGTCTCGGATAACTGAGTGTGAAACATTAAAAAAAAGTGTATGTGTGCAATTCACACACGGCAAAAGTGAAATTTCAGAAAAGTTATCCTACAAAAGAATGAGATAAATATAACTCGTTTTCTATCTCATTCTCATGCAGGCTAAATCCTATTATGAATATATTTGTCTCTTTTTGGTGTCGCCTCTTCGTTTCGTCGAAATTTCAAATCACAACGATTCTAAAGACGTTTCACTTCAAAAGCTTGTACAGGAGCAGGTGATATGGCTCGACCTTAACAAACGATGATTATCCTCCAAGCGGGTGTTGCGCTCGGGGACCATTGGTCCGACCGTTCATCTTTGGAGGTCGTATATATATCGTGATTCAGAGAACGCTTCGTAATCGTGAGTTGGGTTCTTCGTGGTCGCGTGAATGGTACTAGTAATGCCATCTATTGGATTATGTGCGGACTGCGAAGACCGCCACAAGCTCCCGCATTAACGGTGCCTCCCAACTTAAGCATCAGTGGCGACGAAGATGCCGACGCATCGGTAAGGACACCCGAAACACCGGACTTGACATCCCAAATACTGAATATGACACCTCATTCGCCGGATTTGACAATAACAACAACCCTGACCTCTCCACCGGCCCCAAGATCGATGTCGAGCAGGCGCGACCTCAGCCCAGAATAAAAGGGCTGAAATATTCAATCCAGGTAGTCTGCTACCTGTGAGGACTCGCCCGGGCAAGGAGGCTCGACCTCGAGGGCCGTACCCCGACCTGTCGAGAAGACACCACAACAAGCTCACATCAGAACTGTAAACTTTCAGGTGTGCGGGCTAGTGGGTGCGGCGGCGGCGTCTCTAGGTCGCGAGTTGTTCGGCGTGTCGAACCTCGCCGAAGCCCTCGCGCTGTCGCTGCTCGCGGCGCCGGAGACGCTGCCCGACCACTGGCTGCGGCGCGTGCTGCGCTCGGCGCTGCGCCCGCTCATGCTGCACTGCCCGCCCGCGCACTATGCCGATGTGGCGCTGCCGTTGATGCGACACCTCGCTCCCATCAGTACGTATTTACCCATCACCTATTATCTAATATATAAAATTCTTGTGTCACAGTTTTAGTGTTTATACTCCTCCAAAACGGCTTGACCGATTTTGATGAAATTTCATATGTATATTCAGTAGGTATGAGAATAGGTTTATAACTAATTTTTACAGTGTGTAACTAGTGTTAAGGCTCGAAGCCCTCTAGGAATTCTTCGCATAGCTGTCACCCGCTGTCAATTGTTTTCATACACATACAACCACAGTCTACCCAGGCACACATAGAAAGGATTCAGCCCCTACCACGGGTGCACACAATATGCGATCAACTATCTCACTATGGCAGAGATAATATTATTATTTATTGATTGATAGATAGATGATACGTACGATTTCGTCTGCATTCGTTTTTATTTCGGCGGGAATTTCTCAATTTTTCGGGATAAAGTTAACTTATGTCCTTCCTCGGGATGTAACCTTACTCTATACCAACTCGGTTGAAAAAATAGGCCGTTCAAATACAGGTCTTTCGCATTTATAATATCATAGTATGGATAATGGAGGTGCTTCTTGATAATATACCAATTACCAACCGACTAATTCCTTCTAACTGATTTATAGCTATAAGACTGTATAGGTAGGTATAGATAGGTGTTTATATGATAAAGGTTGAAAGAAAAGTAAATTAAATTAATAATTAAAATAATCATGGCGCTTAGTATTAGAAGTAGTTCTGCATAAATAGTTTAAAAACGGTGTAAGACAGCACTAGGAGATTCCATTTCCATCTGGGATGTGCGATGTAGATGTAGTGGTTTTAGAAGTAGTCGGCTTCTGTGTTCCATACTTCAACTAGTAATATCTGGATGACCGAGTTTTGCTCGGTATATTCTTTTTTTACTGCCTCGTTGGTCTAGTGGTCAGCATATTCGACTGCGACCTATGAGGTCCCGGGTTCGAGTCCCGGGTCGGGCCACAGGTATTGAGTTTTTCTTGCAAGAAATTCTCAGTACTAGCCCGGAGTTAGGAAGTTGGCGGTGCTTCACCCCCGTGCCTCGGAGAGCACGTAAAGCCGTCGGTCCTGCGCCTGATCTCTCTCCGGTCGTGTCGGATTTCCGTCCCATCGGGCTATGAGAGTAAAGGAACAGAGAGTGCACATGTGTATGCGAACACACTTTTGCACTATAATATCTCCTGCGCAGTTGGCTAATCTCTCTGGAGATTGGCCGCCGTGGCCGAAATTCGGTCGGAAGGGACATTATTCTTATTTTTAATCGTGTTTTTTGGAAAATAAATTTAAATTATAAATTATATTTTATTTTTAAAATAAAACATTGTATTATATTTAAAAAAAGGGAAAAAATAATCAGATTCAAGACTCTGGACTCGAACCGGGGTCTTCGGGTTTTGGGACAGCCCGCTTTTCCACCTGAGCTATTATAACCTTCTAAATGGTGGCGAAATATAATGTAGCAGTTTTTCATTGCCTGAAAACACCGATAAAATTACATTTTCTAAAAATTTATCCTAGCTAGATCGATTTATCGCCCCTAAACCCCCTGCATTTCCTATCCTCATTATGTAAAAAAACTTCGTTGCTTAGTTGAACTCCTTTCCACTAAAGCTAAGCTATGAAAATCAATTGACTCTGGTAGGTTTTTTGTGACATATATATCCGTAACGTAGCATCGATGATTTTCCTAATGTTGCATAGAAACTATCGGCTTAGCATTACAGAAATTGTAAACGGTCGAAAAGAGACAAGAAAAAGTAAATTGAACGGTTCACAATCTGTCGACAGTTTACAATTTCGCTAGATAGATTACAATCTAACGGTTTTCACAATCTTACGGTGATATATACAATATACATTATGTGTGTTCATATATTTATGTATAATATATCCTACTCTTTATTATTTTCTAGGTACATTATTGTAATTTTTTTTTCTTTTTAGCCGAGTTATTGTCATATCTTCTCAGTAGAATCTTCTTTTCAAGCTGGTGGTAAAGTCCCGTTGATTCATCATAAATGACACAATTAATCGTAAAAAAACCTATTTCCATTCTTTATTTAGTTTTTGGTGTGAAACTTTTATAGCACTTTGGAATGGGAAATAAAACCGATATTTATTAGTATAAACTATAAAGTTATATATTTGATATAAAATAAATAAAAATTGTCCTTGTAACATTTTGCCAAATTGGTGTTTATATATAACGAAATAGTTTTATGACAGCAAAAAAATGTATATAATAATATCATGTATGACTATGAGATAGCTGCACTTTTGGTAACTATCGCCAGGAAGGCTGATTCAGTATTAGGTGGGTGTAGGGCTCTCCACTGATGATCTCTCCGATCTCCGATAGTGAAGGTCTGCCCAGAAGTCGCAGGCATCAGCTAGTTTGTCATATAATCTGCATTGAGTGCGAGTTTTATGTATTTCTTAGTGGCCAGGTTGTTGTTTCCAAATATGATATCTGTCACTTTAGTTGATGGTAAAATGACAAATATTAAGGTTTGAAATAAACAATAGATACTCTGACAGGATTGCAAGAAGGGCTGCTACGTCATTCAGCAGGTACAAAACCAGCACTTTGATGATTTACGGACGTATTCGTCTGAAATTGACTAGTTTCGGGTGGCTCAACAGGCATCGAAACTCGCATTTTCAATGCAGGTTATATGAAAAGTAAATTTATTCAAAATAGGTACCTACACAGTACCACCTTCTGAACGTCACGTTTACAAAGGTAAGCTATCATTTCATAAAAAACTAATGTCAAATTTTCATTACACAACCAACTTTGGTAAAATTATTAGTCAAAAATGTCTTTATACAAACAACTACTGGTTCTGTAAATGATTTTTTTGACAATTTTTTTGCAGACAAATTTTAATTCACAAAACATTATTCAAACAAATAATTTATTATTCACTTATTAAAAAAATACATATCATAAAAACGTTTGATAAGTCCTATATCTGTCAAAATGTTAGGTTAGGTTGGGGTTAGACATGAATATTCAGGTAGTGCATAAGGTAGAACCTAAGTGCACTTAGGTTCTGTCGGGTTAATATAATATACCTAAAGTTAAAAAAATAATTTTCAAAAGCACTTACGTTTGTAAAATGTACCGACATTTTATAAAATCGCGAATTTGACAACTAAATTATTTGGTGAAATAATAAATTTGTAAATGATACTTATTCAGCAATTTTGCAAAGGCAAACTTTTACGAATTGAATATTTATCAAATGATCTTTTATAAAATGATATTTTTGCGGAATAAGTTGTTTATCACCTGAATAGTTCTTAAAACGTTTTTTGTGAAATGATCGTTTGTTAAACGTTTTTTGTGAAACATTAGTGAACCGTTTACAAAGTATAAGACGTGATGGTATACTTAACGTATCATTGTACACTTTTTGAACAATAAAATCGATAAATATGTAGGATGTGGGGGGTAAGGGAGTGCACCTCCATCTAGAGCTCCAACAGCCAACGTCGGGGCGCCAAAGTGCTGGAATGGCGACCTCGCACTGGGAAGCGCAGCGTTGGTAGACCCCCTACTCGGTGGTCGAACGACATCAGACGATTCGCAGAGAGTCGCTGGATCCAGGCGGCGCAAGACCGCGGCAGGTGGAAATCCTTATAAGAGACTTATGTCCAGCATTGGACGTCTGTCGGTTGATGATGATGATGCAGGCATCAGTTAGTATATACTAACGTATGACGATTTCGTCAGCATGGTTCATGTTTTTATTACGTATTATTTTTTATTTTTCTTTTCACTAATAGCTTTGATTATGTATTCCGGATCTTTTATCGGCATATTTCTGCAAACACGTGGATCAACCAGTTCCGGGAGTATGCAATCGTAATAAAATTTTATGAGTTTTGGCTGCATTTTAGTTTCCCAAAACTGATCATTTCTTTTGATTAAATATGTTTGCATTTTTAGGTCTTTCCCAAACCAAATTCCAAGCATACAAATGTTAAATCCAGTTATATGCAACTGTCCCTGTATTTGGTAAAACCAGTTGTGTTGTGTGTTGATTATGTAATTTTCTTTCGACCTATCATATTTCCAAAAAGTATGTTTTTTCATCGCTTCTTCTAGAGGCAAATTGGCCAAAGAAGAAGGACATTTTATCTCTACAATTCCATCTGCGTACATTCCATCCGGTGTGGTCCCTAAAAACTCATAATCTTTATCAATAAATAGTCCGCAACCTTGAACCGTGATACCTTCTTGTTGCTCCAGTTGCTTTCTTGCAATTTCTTCATTTTCCACACTATATTTTATAGCAGGCACGAATGAGATGTTGCTGTCGTAAACAATTTTTTTGACAAGGGACACACAACTAGTTTTTTCACGTCGTTTACAAACTTCTCCAAACATTGAAGAAGTTAATATTTTTTTTCTTCTGCTCATCCACTCTGCACTATGCCTCTGGCTTGTGGTGGCTCTTTCTAATTCTATCCTTTGCTCCAACGTGAGTTTTAAGCCGATTAAAAAATCTTTCTTGGCTGTCTCAAATATGTCAAGTGGCAAGTCTGGTTTTTCACAATTATCACCGTAGTGTGCATCTTTGAATACAGCTGGTACATAGCGAAGTCTTTTGGGTTTGATTTTTGGTTGGCTTTTTGCCTTTTGGCGTTGGGATAAACGCATCAGCTCCACTTTCACTATCAATTTGTTTGCATCAGTGTTGAAAATTGTTCTGTGGGTTGTGGTATGTAAAGTTCCTGTGTTGAAACTCACCACTGCAGCAGCGCATCGACTTGCGTAAGAACGACGCTGAGAGAAGTTTATTCTTTTGCCTCCCACATATTTCGCGATCTGTGAATTGAAACTTTCTGGCAAGTTGCTAGTTTTATTATAAATTAAGCTACCAGCATGGCGAGAAAGCTTTCGATTTAAAATCACCATTTCGCTTATGAGTCCGCAACTTTCTAATGCTGCTAGTTGTCCTATAGGCTCAGTACGATGCTTTTCTGGTGTACAAAAATAATTTCTACAGTTTTCATGTTGTCCAAATACATGCAGAGGGCCATTTAAAATGTCTTCAGTTAAATTTTCCACTTTTTGGCGGTGTGTTATGTTCTGAACTTCCCAGTGTTTAATTGCGCAAGTGACACCAGTTCGTAGTCGTAAGTACCGATCTTTGATCAATTTACGCAAAGGAGCAGGATAACTTGTATTCTGGCACAATTTCACGAGTGCATTGCAGTAGTTCCGTAATAGATGATTCTTACATTCGATTTTTTCGACGACTAAATCGCCGTATGGTCGGGCATCTTGAATTTTTTTTAAGGTGCTTGCGTCGCCATCCGCTACAAATTTGTGATATATCACTCCATGGTCAGGAAGTGAACGACGAAAACCTTCCACAATAATTGTCGATTCCATTGCGGTTGATGGACCTGAAAAGTTCTGATAACACTTGTGTGTTAGGATTTCGCCGTCTTCACCTTTACCAGCTCGTACACAGAATGAACAATATTCATTTTTCACGCCAAGGTACATATCTTTTCCAAATTGCAGCCCTACAATTACTGCTGCTCCCGATAGTGCGTTATATTGCTTTCCATATGACCGCTTAGACCAACACCCATCGAGAGCAACAGAAATCATAGGGCGGCCCTTTCCATCAACACTACCAATGGATACTGCAAATTGAGCCTCGTCTTGTACTGCTTTGCTCATGCATTCATTTGCGGTAGTATCCCACCAGTCTGAAACCCGTTCGTTAATTGAGTTGTAATATGTCGAAGAAATTCCAGATAAACCCATTGATGCAGTAAGGGTTTGTAAATGAGCATAGCCGGATCCGCACGACATAACTCCTGATACTGCTTGGTGGTTTATATCCATGGTATTTTCAGTACTTTCGACTAATTTGACAGAAAAACTTTCTCGACACATTCGACATTTTAAATTTTTTTTAGAATTGAGGCCTTTTTTCTGTTCTGAAATAATCTGCAAGTTGTTTAAATTACAGTCGAATAGTGAATTATGCGAACTTATACCTATCCTGCAGCTGTTTCAGAAAGAAACTAATATCTACGATTCGTCTTCCTATTTTTTCTTCCTGCTGCTCACATATGAAAACCTGAAAATAAAAAACTACATAATATCTTGTAAAATTATGCAAAAATATTTGAAAATATTATTTACCTGATCGTCTTCATTCCTACTAATTCGGTCAACTTGACTTTTAGTGGTTTTTAATGGTGGTTCTATGCTTTCAGTGACATCACCTCTGAAATAGATTTTACTTTATATAGTGGCACATAATATTGATCCAGAATCAATAAAATCTAAACTTACTGAATATTTTTTGGAAATTTTAATTACATGAATCTTTATTACTATCAGTATCGATACAGACTAAAACATTTTTTGGTCTATCTGTCTGTCACACCTAAAACAAATTATCTCGGACTATCGTATTAAAATTATTACCTTTTTCTCTTTCCAAATTCATTGTTAGTTTTTATTTCACTGAGAATATGTCTGAAACAAAATAAATTAATAATTCTCTGGGTACATGAAACAATAATTTCATATAACCTGCATCGAAAATGTGAGTTACAATGCCTGTTGAGCCACACGAAACTACTCAATTTCAGACGAATACGTGATTCAGTGGGTAGAAAAGGACTGAAAGTGTTGGTTTTCTACCCGCTGAAAGTATGCGTAGTACCTATGTGAACAGTATAAAATCTACGCGCTGCGACTACGACGCTATTCATCGGGCTGTTGGCATGACCGCTCAAAAATTTGTTAGCCTTCCTAGTTATTGTTCATTTTTGCCAACCATAGCACGTCTTTGAGCGGCGATAAGTAGTCAGAACCCCATCCGCATGCGAGCAGACCTTCAATATCGTCATCAGAGGAGAGCTTACCTAATACTGAATCAGCCTTCCTGGCGATAGTTCAAAATCAAAATCAAATCAAATGTGTTTTTATTCAAATAATCTTTTACAAGTACTTTTGAATCGTCAAATGAATCTACCACTGGTTCGGAATGCCATTCCTACCGAGAAGAACCAGCAAGAAACTCGGTGGTTGCTCTTTTTAAATAATTCATTTACAATAGGTAATTATTCTATCAATGTGTACATAAGTAACCGCTGTCCTTAGCATTGCTGGTGCGATCAAATCCATGCTCCTCTATCATTTACATAATCTTCAACAGTATAATAAGCTTTTTTCAGGAGCATATTTTTAATGGATTTCTTAAATTTGTGTATAGGCAAGTTTAAAATAGGTTGTGGAATTTTGTTATAGAAAAGAATGCTCATTCCCACGAATGACCTTCTTACTTTTTTGAGGCGGAGCGATGGAGTCACGAGCCTATTACGGCCTCTAGTTTGCCTATCATGCAGATCGCATTTTTTTTGTAATTGTGGACGTGCTGTTTTTCAAAAATTATATTACTGTAAATATATTGCGAGGCTACAGTTAGAACACCAATCTCCTTAAATTTCTCTCTAAGGGAATCACGCGGTTTTAAATTATAAATTGCACGTATTGCCCTTTTTTGTAGTACAAAATTTTTTTGAATATCTGCCGCTTTACTCCACAGTAAGATTCCGTAGGACATAATGCTATGAAAATAAGCAAAATATACAATCCTGGCAGTATCGATGTCAGTTAACTGTCGAATCTTTCTGACAGCGTAAGCAGCAGAACTAAGCTTGCCAGCAAGTGTTGATATATGGGTGCCCCATTGAAGCTTTGCGTCTAAGGTCACCCCCAGGAACACAGTAGTATCTTTTATTTTCAACATATCATTGTTTACCATTAGTTTTATATCACCCGTGGATCTGGCAGTCGGCAATGCAAACTCAACACATTTAGTTTTTTTTGTATTTAAAAGTAGATTGTTTACCGTAAACCAGTTCGTGACTTGAGAAATTGCAGTATTTACGTCGTCAAAGTTGTCCTTATGTCTATCGACTTTAAAAATTAAGGACGTATCATCAGCAAATAGTACAATATCGCAAGTGTTACGGAAAAATATGGCAAATCATTGATGTACACCAGGAACATGAAGGGACCCAAAATGGAGCCTTGAGGAACACCCATTAGTGAGGCTGATCCGGATGACTTTACATCGTTGATACATACTGTTTGAATGCGATTACTCAGGTAGGATGCAATGAGACCAAGCGCAGTGTCTTTGACTCCATAGTAGCTCAACTTAACTAAAAGCGTCTCGTGCTCCACGCAATCGAATGCCTTAGACAAATCACAGAAAATACCAATAGCATTCTGTGATTTCTCCCTCGCATCGAATATATGTTTTAACAGCTTTGCGCCCGCATCAATTGTTGATCGACCTTTAGTAAAACCATACTGCGCAGAGTAAAGAAGTTTATTTGAATTAAAGTGCTGAAGCAGTTGGTTGAGCATAATTTTTTCGAATATCTTGCTGAGTGTTGGCAAAATTGAAATTGGTCTATAATTATTTGCATCGCTTTTGCTACCCGATTTAAAAAGTGGAATTAATTTACTACATTTCATGAGGTCTGGAAAGAATCCTGAATCTACAGACTCATTAAAAACTATAGCAAGATATGGTGCAATAACATCAATAATATTGGCGATTATTTTTACGGATATCCCCCATAGGTCTCCGGTTTTTTTAAGTTGCAGAGATTTAAATACTTTAATAATATCATATGGGGTCACATGTCTAAACTTAAACAGCACACTGCACTCGGTGACATTATCCTTGAGAATTTTATGGGCTTCTGTTGGCGAGGAGTTAAGGGAACTAGTAGTGGTCACTGGAATATTTCGAAAAAAGTTCTCAAATGTGTTTGCGATTTCTGTTTTGCAGTCAAATCATACGATCGTTAATTTTTAGCTCCAGTTTATTGTCATCCACTTTATGTTTTCCAATTTCATCTGCGATTATTTCCCAAACTGCTTTAATTTTGTTATCTGAATTAATAATTTTTTGTTTTATATGAAGTGACTTTGCTTGTATGCAGACATTTCTAAATAATTTTGAATAATTTCTGACGTATTTAACAAATGTGGGGGTGTAATTATATTGCTTTTCGGCATACAAATCAAACAATTTGTTTCTACTTTTATAAATGCCAACAGTTACCAATAGTGCAGCTAACTCTTAGAATATCCTGTCACTTGTCAGAGTACCTTTTATTTATTTCAAACCTTTATAGTTGTCATTTTACCATCAATGAAACTGACAGATATCTTATTACAAACAACAACCTCGCCACTAAAATAATTGGCAGTCATAGGGACTGCCGATAGAAGTGAAAACTAATTTTTGTTTTTTCATATATAAAAAAAAATTAAAAGAAATATAATAATAATAACAATATTTCAAATATAAACCTTAAACCTATGGCAATAAAGTTTAATTACGAATGTACTATATTTGCAAGGTGTCGATAAACCTTAAAACTTAGGTATTAAATTTTAATTATTATTTTAATTATTTACTAACGCAGTTATCACGGTAGTTTTTGTAATATGTACCCATGTTTGTTTATGATGAATAAATGAAATGAAATGAAACTAATATATAAAAAATAGACATACATAAGATAAAATACACATATAATTAATAAATAGACAAATAGACAAATTTCGACTGTACTACTTAAGACCTTTTGTGATGGTGTCGATCTCGCGTATTCCACATTTTTACCTTCTACCAAAAAGTGCTCAACGCGCCTAAAAAAGTTTTCACTTCAAATCTCGCACTTTCAATGCAGGTTATATGAAAAATATAGTGTGTGCCGCGGGATGAAACACGATTTCAGACTTTGGGTGATGCCAGCCCTCGCTTCACTCAGGCAGGCAACTTCACCCTCGTCTGAAATCATCTTGTTTCACCCCAAGGCACTATTGCTCATTCGGCGATATATCACACATGTAGTATGTACTTTGCCTCTTATACGTGTTTATAATAGTAGTAAACTTTTATCTAGTTTTGTAATTTACCTACCTTTTAGTATTTTTTTCCAAATGCTTTTCACCTTGCTGCTCAGGGCTTATCACCAATTTATTTTCTAAATCGTGATCATCGTTTAGAATTTCAATGCTGCAATACGTAAATAACCAAAATGTTTAGATAGGAAAGATGAGTCTTTTGTTGGTATAGTCTACTAATTATAAATTAATATTTTTATAAATTGCGTGGTGAGAGTACATGAAATGGTTTAACTTTGGTGCTATGATAATTCGCGAAAAAGTGTTGTACAATGAAATGAAAATATAGTTGATTTGTATTGAGAAACAAATTTGCATATTGCGGTCATAAAGGGAAAGTTGTACAGAAATTATGTAGGTAACTAGTGCATTTTAAAAATGTCCCTATAATATTGGTTTCTTCTCAGCAATCTGCATGCGATATAATGTGGGAGTGATACGGGATGACAGCTTTCAGGATTTCAGGAAATAAAATTTGAGTAGGTATACTTTTTGTTTTTTTCTTCCAATGCAACGGCTTATTTGTTTTTTTATAATAGGCCGACCTGGTTTTTTGCTTTCCCATCTGGAAAAATAATAAATCACAATAAATCAGTCTAGATCATGTCTAGATAATTCAAAAATTCATGGACTTTGATGAAGTCCTCGGATATGTGTACGACATTATGTAAAAAAATTAAATTGTCGGTACATTGGTTTTAGTGGCGTGACACAGTGCACTCTCCATTATATTATGCGGTGGCTGTAAAAGTACGTGGTGTACGTGACTGAAGTTTCACTTCAACAAACGTCAAATTTGAAATCACACAATGATACATAACCTACCAGCGCAACAATACAAATATCACCGCGGTCGACGCCATCTTCATTTTTTTTTAAGCGATTTTGAATTTCAAATATTACAAAATAATCACACTGACTATTAGGTACTGTAATTAGGTAGGTACTGTAGGTAATTACTAATAAAACAAACAATACTTACTTTTGTCCAATAGTCACACACTGCAGAAGTAAATTGTTTTTGTACACGACAGAAAGGAAGATTATCCGTCTACGTGCGACTGAAAACTGAAAACAAGTTCTGCGCGTTCAGTAAAATATTGGATGAAGTTAGGCGGCGTGCGCACGTTTCTTTGTTTTGCATAAAAAAAATAGAGTGGATTGGCAAAAATTGTGCCTCTAAGAGGATTTTTGTTTTGTTTATGATAAGTTACATTCTATCTATTTATATACTTACGATAAATCTTTGGGGTAATGTTTATTATGTACACAGACCCTAAATATATTTATATAGAACTAGATGATGCCCGCGACTTCATCCGCGTAGATTAAGGTTTTTTGATTCCCGCGGAAACTCTTTAATTTCCCCGGGATATAACCTACTTCTATACCAAATTTCAGCAAAATCGGTTGAAAAGATGGGCCGGGAAAGCGTAGCAGACAGACAGACAGACACACTTTCGCATTTATAATATTAGTATGGATTATTCTGCCGGTCTGTATTTGAAATTCCCCTCTTCATATCCATCCGATGGCACAACCTTTGTAAAACAAAAAACTAGCTATAAAATTGGGTATAGATTTGAGTGAGTTACGAAGTAACAATAACATCATATTATAATATAGTCTTATAAATGCAATAGCGTATATATTTGTTAGTTTGTCCTGCAATCACGCCGCAATAATGGGTCGTCGCAATTTTTTTCAATTTTGTATATTCTATTTTATTTTATATTTTATTTAGGATTTTTCAATTAGTTTACTATTTACAAAATATTTGAACTTGTTGAGACACATCTCCTATATTTCTTCTGTGAGTTTATTATAAAAAGGCATACTGTTACCGACAACTGAATAACTAATTTTACAAAGTCAGGAAGCGGGTCTAAATTCTCATATTTTCTTGTATGATAATTTTTTTCTTTCTTGAATTTATTGATGTTTTTATGCACATACCTATACTAAATCCATAATATCCGTAATCCATACTAATATTATAAACGTGAAAGTATGATTGTTAGTCTGCTATGCTTTCACGACTCATCCGTTCATCCGATTTTAATGAAATTTAGTACAGGAGTAAGTTGTATCCCGGGCAAGGACATAGGTTAGGTACTAATTTTTATCCTGTAAAATTTCCGCAGGAATCAAAAATCCACGCGGACGAAATCGCGGGCATCATCTAGTTTTCAATTATGTATTGGTCGATAAAAAATTATAACAATTATTAATTTATTAGTAATTTAGCCGAATAATTATTTTATTAAAATGGCAATAAAAGAAAAATTATGTATTGGTCGTGGACCGTCATAATTTCAACTTCTTTGAATTTAGTTTTGTATATGGCACGAACAGTCCTTTTCTGCAAGACGAAAACAGAATGACAGACATAATACTGTGAAAGTAACCAAAATATACCACTCTCGCAGTTTCTAAATCTGTCAAGTGGCGAATCTTTCTAAAATGCAGGAGAAGTCTGTTCGATAAGTCATCTATATGATGGCCCCATTGGAGTTTAGCATCTTACGTTTTTCCGAGAAAAACATCTGTATCCACTAAATCTAATTCCTCATGATCAAGTTGTACAGTGGGTTTTACCTGTTTTATCATTATATTATTATCATTTGTAGGTAGAGTGTCCATAAGTGGATGTAAAAGGATGCTCTACGCAAAACATTCGATAAAGGTCGAGTATAGATGAATTGAATGAAGGGGCGACGCTTCATTCAATTCATCTATACTCGACCTTTATTTCGCTGCCTAAAATCAATATTTCGCCAGTTGCCTCCTTGGGATGACTGTTTTAATAGAAAAAAATCTACAGAACCAAAATACCTATTCAAAGTTAGTTCAATCTGTAGTAGTGGAGTGTGTGCACAGAACAGGCAAAATAAGACAAGAGAATAAAATACCGTTTTGGGTTCAGTGAATAATAAAATAACCACCAATTACAAATATAATAAATTTAAATATTTTCAAAATAAAAATTTTATATACAGAAATCGTCCAGTTACATTTTTTTATACGTATATTTATCGATGATTAGTTTTGTTCGATGGTAGTGGATTCATTAACGTTTGTGTACGGATACTAACAGTGACAGATGTCATTTCAGAAGCAAGGGAACGCAACCTCCCGCTTTGAGAGCCCGGAGGCGTATGGAATCTGACTGCCGAATTTCATGAATATATAACAAAATTTTGAGATGCGCGCCCGTACTAAATCTGTATGAAAAATTAGTGCTGTAAAAATGAGGAATGTTTGGAACCAGATTGTAAAAAAACTTTAAGTTGTATTGAAAATATTATTTATTTAAAGTGTTCTTTGATCTTTTACGATTAATTTGAAATAACTTTTGTTTAAATCATGTCTCAAATTAAATCACAATAGTCGTAATGCGATAACGCCTTTTTTGAGATTTCCATGAATTTCCCGATAATTTTCTGCTGTTACTATACGACTTTTTGACTACTTTTTTTAATTACGTCATACTCCATTTAACTGAGTAGCGAATGGTATTTATTTGGTAATGAAATTTTAATTTTTACTATCCTAAAAAGTGGTAACAGAAAACCATGTTTTGAGTACATCGATCCTTAAGGGTGGTTCACCCCAAAAAAAATATTTTTTGTTTTTTGGACAATTTTTTTTAATTATTTTTTTATGGTGTGGAATTGAAAAATACATTTAGTCCTAAATTTTTACCCTCCTACCACCGACCCCTATGTTTTGATAGCATTTTATATTTTTCAACCCTGGTCGAAAGCTGATCAATGGGGTCCCGTTTTGCCAAATTCCTCCGCTTGGGAGCAGCATAATAGCAAGTTTAATAATTCATATGGCAAAACAACGTTTTCCGGGTCAGCTAGTTATCCTATAATAATACTATACTAGCTGATGCCCGCGACTCCGTCCGCGTGGATTGAGGTGTTTTAGGAGTATGAACAAGTCATTCAAAAGAAAAAAAAAGAAAAAAACACGACTGCCCTGCCAAAAAACGAACAAAAAATGAAAAATCTAAATTAATCATATTTATCTAATCTATCTAATATCTAATCTAACATATATATATAAAATCGTTAAGGGATCAACGCACAGCCTAAACCGCTGGGGTTATTAACTTGAAATTTTGACAGTAGGTTCCTTTTGTGACGTAGGCGCTCACAAAGGAAGGATTTTTCAAAATTCCACCCCTAAGGGGGTGAAATAGGGGGTGAAAGTTTGTATGAAAGTCCGTCATTTCTCAAGTTATATCCATGAAACTTGGTATACGAGCTACTGGTTGAAAATGAAGAAATACGTGTTTCACAGTTTTAAAAATTCTAACCCCGAAGGGTTGAAATAGGGGATGAGAGTTTGCATGAAAGTCCTTCATTTCTCAAGGTATTCTCAAGTTATATAAACGAAACTTGGTATTTCGGCTTTCGATAAAAATTAAAGAAGTACGTGTATCACAGTTTTTCAAAGTTCAACCCTCAAAGGGGTAAAATAGGGGTTGAAAGTTTGTATGAAAGTCCTTCATTTCTCAAGTTATAGCCATGAAACTTGGTACATAAATTGCGAATTAAAAATCAAGAAATATGTGTTTCACAGTTTTTGAAAATTCGATCCTTAAAGGGATGAAATAGGGGATGAAAGTTGGTATGTAGAGCCTTCATTTCTCAAGATATTGCTCAAGATAAGTCAAAGAAGCTTAGTTTTTCGGCTTTTGGTAAAAAATAAAGAAATACGTATTTCACAGTTTTTGAAAATTCGATCCCTAAAGGGGTGAAATAGGGGTTGAAAGTTTGTTTGAAAGTCCTACATTTCTCAAGTTATAGCCATGAAACTTGATGTATAAACAGCGGGTTAAAAATGAAGAAATACGTGTTTCACAGTTTTTGAAAATTCGATCCCTAACGAGGTGAAATAGGGGTTGAAAGTTGGTATGAAATGCCTTCATTTCTCAAGATATTTTACAAGTTATATCAAGGAAACTTGGTATTTTTGCTGACGGTAAAAAATAAAGATGTACGTGTGTCACAGTTTTTCAAATTTTTTCCCCCAAAAGGGTAAAATAGGGGTTGAAAGTTTTTTATGAAAGTCCTTCATTTCTCAAGTTATAGCCATGAAACTTGGTATATAAACTGCGAGTTACAAATTAAGAAATACATGTGTCACACTTTTTCAAAATTCAACCCCCAAAAGGGTTAAATAGGGGTTGAAAGTTTGTATGAAAGTCCTTCATTTCTCAAGTTGTAGCCATGAAACTTGGTAAATAAACTTCGGGTTAAAAATGAAGAAATACGTGTTTCACAATTTTTGAAAATTCGATCCTCAAAGGGGTGAAATAGGGGATGAAAGTTGGTATGTAAGGCCTTCATTTCACAGGATATTGATCAAGTTATATCAACGAAACTTAGTTTTTTGGCTAACGGTAAAAAATAAAGGAGTACGTGTGTCACAGTTTTTCAAAATTCAACCCTTAAAAGGGTAAAATAGGGGTTGAAAGTTTTTATGAAGGTCTTCATTTCTCAAGTTATAGCCATGAAACTTGGTATATAAACTGCGAATTAAAAACGAAGAAATACGTGTTTCACAGTTTTTGAAAATTCGATCCCTAAAGGGGTGAAATAGGGGATGAAAGTTGGTAAGTAGGGCCTTCATTTCTCAAGATATTGCTCAAGATAAATCAAAAAAGCTTAGTTTTTCGGCTTTTTGTGAAAAATAAAGAAATACGTGTGTCATAGTTTTTCAAAATTCAAACCCCAAAAGGGTAAAATAGGGGTTGAAAGATTGTTTGAAAGTCCTACATTTCTCAAGTTATAGCTATGAAACTTGGTATATAAACAGCGGGTTAAAAATGAAGAAATACGTGTTTCACAGTTTCTGAAAATTCGATTCTTAAAGGGGTAAAATAGGAGATGAAAGTTGGTATGTAAGGCCTTCATTTCAAAGGATATTGCTCAAGTTATATCAACCAAGCTTAGTATTTTGGCTTTTGGTAAAAAATAAAGAAGTACGTGTGTCATAGTTTTTCAAAATTCAACCCCAAATAGGGTAAAATAGGGGATGAAAGTCTGACATTAATTTTTAAGAGCCATTAAACTTGGTATTTTGTGGTAGTTTGGTTGGGTTTTATTGGAATTTTGGTTCAAGAAATATCTGATTCACATTTTTTGTAAATTTTATCCCCAAGGACGTTTAATAGATAGTTTGTCCTCCAATCACGCCGCAACAGATCAAAGTAATTTTTTCATGAGTATAGTTGAGGAACTGGATAGTGAGATAGGCTACTCTTTATCCCGGAAAATAATGAAGTGCTGTGGGAATTGAAAAAAACTTATACCACACGAACGAGTGGCGCTCAATCACACCAGAACGGCTGAACGGATCGATTTGATGAAATTTGGCACAGAGATAGATTTTAGTCTGAAATAATACGTAGGCTTCTTTTTATCCCGAAAAATTAAAGAAGTCCCGCGGGAACTAAAAAATCCTCAAATGAATGTTTGTTACTCAATCACGCCAGAACGGCTGAACGGATCTGGATGAACGTTAATACAGAGATAGATTATAGTCTGGAATAACCAATAACACATAGGCTACTTTTTATCCCGTATAATTAAAGATTTCCCGCGGGAACCAAAAAAGATCAATCCACGCGGACGAAGTCGCGGGCATCAGCTAGTATATAGATATTTTTTGTGAATCACTGGATATTGAACTATAGTGTTATATCTTTTTGGAATCTACTCATCATTTTCTAGATGATGATTATATAGTTAATTTTATTTTCGAATTATTTTTTTCAAGTTTAGACTTTAATTCAGTACCATGCTCACCCCATCATTTTTTTTTAATTTTACTAGCCTATGTCACCCGGGATAAGCTAGGGATTCTAACGATACCCCATTTTTCAAAATCCGTTCAGGCGTATAGAAGTTATGGTGGAATATACAAACTCACATACATACATACATAAACCCTGAAAATAATATACTTACTCCTTTTTTCAGGCAGTCGTATAAAAATTGATAGTAGCCGATTCTCAGACCTACTGCATATGCATATAAAATTTCATAAAAATTGGTTAAGCCGTTTCGGAGGAGTATGGTAACTAACATTGTGACACGAGAATTTTATATATAAGACTAGCTGATGCCCGCGACTCCGTCCGCGTGGATTGAGGTGTTTTAGGGGTATGAAAAATTTGTAGTAGCCGATTCTCAGACCTACTGAATATGCATATAAAATTTAATAAAAATTGGTCAAGCCGTTTCGGAGGAGTATAGTAACTAACATTGTGACAGGAGAATTTTATATATAAGACTAGTTTTTCACTCTGTGCGTGAGCTGCTAAAGCAGCTCACGGGTTGTGATAAAAAAAAACAAAATGGCGCTGATTTTTTAAAACGTTGGTATCAGTTTTCTGTTTTTAATCCCAGGGATCCTCAGATATCGATTAACAAAGAATTTCAATATGGCGCTGATTTTTTAAAATTCTGGTACCAGTTTCCTGTTTTGTAATCCCAGGGAGTCCCAAATCTCGATTTTCAACGAAATTGGTCAATTAACAAAGAATTTCAAAATGGCGCTGGTTTTTTAAAATTTTGGTACCAATTTTCTATTTTGTAATCCCAGGGAGCCCCAAATATCGATTTTGAACGAAATCGGTCAATTAACAAAGAATTTCAAAATGGCGCTGATTTTTTAAAATTTTGGTACCAGTTTCCTGTTTTGTAATCCCAGGGAGCCCTGAATATCGATTTTGAACGAAATCGGTCAATTAAAAAATAATTCCAAAATGGCGCTGATTTTTTAAAACTTTAGTATAAGTTTCCTGTTTTGCGATCTCAGGGAGCCCGTAATATCGATTTTGAACGAAATCGGTAAATTAACAAAGAATTTCAAAATGTCGCTGGTTTTTTAAATTCTTGTACCAGTTTCCTGTATTGTGATCCCAGGGAGTCCTAAATATCGATTTTTAACGAAATCGGTCAATTAACAGAGAATTTCAAAATGGCGCTGGTTTTTTAAAATTTTGGTACCTGCAGTTTCCTGTTTTGTAATCCCAGGGAGCCCTAAATATTGATTTTGAACGAAATCGCAACAATAAAAAAGAATTTCAAAATGGCGCTGATTTTTTAAAATTTTGGTACCAGTTTCCTATTTGGTAATCCCAGGGAGCCCTAAATATCGATTTTGAACGAATTCGGTCAATTATAGAAGAATTTCAAAATGGCGCTGATTTTTAAAAACTTTGTTATCAGCTTCCTGTTTTGTAATCCCAGGGAGCCCCGTCGTGGGTAAAACGGAACCGTATCAAAATCTTGCATAGTTCTACACTAATTGTAGTCAATTCAATATTCGCCATATAATTTGGTATGAAAAAAATATTCCGCCATCTTGAATTTTTTTTCATTTTGCTAAATAGACATCCTCGTCCTGATCATCTCTTGCCAAGAAACCACACTTCCGTCTCTTATAAATAAATAAATGCCAGTGTTGCCAGACCTCGGCGACGAATTTACCCAAATGAAATTCGTACAAGTGGGACACGTGGTTGCTCGTACTCGAATTTTGCAAAAACTACGTATTTCGATTTTTTAATTTTCGGGGTAAATCTTGAAATTTTCCCGAGAAATGGGGTAATTTTTTTCCTCCATCCATGCCTTGAGACTGTACACACAATCTCCCCGTTAAAGTCGAAACGTTACGACGTTGCCAACTGCGAGAAAGTTGAATTTTATAATTGCATTTTTTCGTAATTCAGACCGAACGGCCGCCGTGACAGCCGCCATCTTGTTTTTCCGAAATTTCATAATTTTTCCCTACTCCCATCCCGCATCCGAACACATCTCCCTAACATAATAGGCATGATGACTGATTTAGAAAAATGGTCAGATTATGTTCGGAAGTATCCACTATTTCGAAAAAATATCTTATTTCAGCAGAAAAATAAGGTTTGGTAGATAAAATTGGCATTTGAAATTTTAATTTTAAAATTCACGCCAAAACGCTCGCCGGTGTCATGGCGTCGTTTGTGACGTCACTATTGTTTTCAATGTAATCTGTGCGGTGTGCAGTAAAGAATAGTGTGATTGTCAAAGCTCGAAACAAACAATTGTGACGTCATTCGCTTCTTGCCGTTTAATCCAATATGGCGGATTGATGTATTTTATAGTATTATTTTATCAAAATAAATAGCAATCTCACTCGAAATAGAAAAATAAATACGTTTTTTATAATCCATGAATCCTATTTCATTAGACAAATTCATAATTTCATTGATTCATGGTTACTGTCATCATGCCTATTGTATCGTTGTATGTTTCTTTCTAGGAGAACAACACTTGTAGTCTCTTCAATGTTCGCCATATAATTTGGTATGAAAAAAAAAATTCCGCCATCTTGATTTTTTTTTCATTTTGCTTAATAGACCTCCACGTCCTGATCATCTCTTGCCAAGAAACCACACTTCCATCTCTCATACTCTCCGAGATAGACACTAACGAAGTTTGTATGGCAGCCATCTTGAATCCACCATTTTTGAGTTTTTTTTAAACTCACTGCCAATTGGACGAGGTTTCGAGTGACATTTGTTCGAGCACTCCCCACCTATCTTCAATACCCTTGCCGTGCCCTTTACCCGTCTCCGAAATCCTCAATCATCAGCTGTCTCCATATTTTTCTTCAAGTTATATTTTCTGACTTCCATACGAAGCCAGCAGTGAAAAAAAATTTATTCATACAAAATTTTACAGGAGGAAGTTTTTAGGGAAAATCTCGAAAACTATTCCGAATGTGGCAACACTGTTTCGATTTCTCGATACTGCCCGTCGAGTTACACAATCGATCCATACATGTCAACTTTCCCAAATGTTGCCAACCGCCTCTAAGACGTGATCGAAATTTTCAAAAACACAAAAGGAATACAAAATGGCCGCCACCTCGTTTCACAGAATCATTAGACATAGTTTTATAATTTTCCCGTGAACTGCAGGATACACCGCTCCTGATGACGTTTCAATTTTTCACCTCGCTCGCACCCAGCCGAAATGATAGCCCCTGAAAAAAGACCATGTCGAAAATCACTTTTTCTTTGATAAATTCCAGTGTTGCCAGACCTCGGCGACGAAATTACCCAAATGTCATTCGTACAAGTGGGACACGTGGTTGCTAGTACTCGAATTTTGTAAAAAATACGTATTTCGATTTTTTAATTTTTGGGGTAAATCTTGAAATTGTCCCGAGAAATGGGGTAATTTTTTTCCCCCAATCCATACCTCGAGTCTGTACACACAATCTCCCCTTAGAAGTCGAAACGCTCCGACGTTGCCAACTGCGAGAAATTTGAATTTTAAAATTGCGTTTTTTCGTAACTCAAACCGAACGGCCACTGTGACAGCCGCCAGCTTGAATTTTTAAAAACCACCGCCATTATGCCAAAATTTAGCATAATTGTGGGCGGAAATAGAAAAATAAATTATGCTCGACCACGCCGTTTCGGATCTGTGGCGCCGCGGTTCGGGGTCGAAAAATCAAAAATTTTAAAACTCTGCAGCTCGGCCGCCATCTTGTTTTTCCAATTTTTTCCACTTTTTCTGTTGACCGTTTCTTAATTTCTTCAATCACTGCGAGTTGTAACGGAATCGGTAGGAAAACAAAAGAGTTACAAAAAGCACGTCAGCCGCCATCTTGTTTTTTCGAAATGTCATAATTTTTCCCTACTCCCATGCCGCATCCGAACACATCTCCCATACATCATTGTGTCGTTTTCTGTCTCTTTCTAGGAGAACAATTCTGTCAATGAGTCAGTGAGTCAGTGAGTCAGTGAGTGGTAATTGAGCTATATATAGTATAATAACTAGTTTTTCGCTCTGTGCGCGAGCTGCTAAAGCAGCTCACGAGATGTGGTTAGACTTACAAGTAGTACAGACTTTAATGTTTCGATTTTGAACGAAATCGCTACAAAGAATTTCAAAATGGCGCTGATTTTTTGAAACTTTGGTGTCAGTTTTCTGTTTTGAAATCCCAGGAAGCCCTAAATATTGATTTTGAGCGAAATCGCTACAATAACAAAGAATTTAAAAATGGCGCTGATTTTTTACAAGTTTGGTACCAGTTTCCTGTCTTTTAATCCAATGGAGTACTAAATATCGATTTAGAACGAAATCGATCAATTAACCAAGAATTTCAAAATAACGCTGATTTTTTAAAACTTTGTTATCAGTTTTCTGCTTTGTAATCCCAGGGAGCCCTAAATATCGATTTTGAACGAAATCGGTCAATTAACAAAGAATTTCAAAATGGCGCTGATTTTTTTAAATTTTGATACCAGTTTACTGTTTTGCAAGCCCAGGAAAACCTAAGCATCGATTTTGAACGAAATCGGTCAATTAACAAAGAGATTCAAAATGGCGCTGAATTTTTAAATTTTGATACCAGTTTACTGTTTTGCAATCCCAGGAGAACCTAAGCATCGATTTTGAACGAAATCGGTCAATTAACAAAGAAACTCAAAATGGCGCTGATTTTTTTAAATTTTGATACCAGTTTACTGTTTTGCAAGCCCAGGAAAACCTAAGCATCGATTTTTAACGAAATCGGTCAATTAACAAAGAAATTCAAAATGGCGCTTATTTTTTTAAATTTTGGTACCAGTTTCCTGTTTTGTAATCCCAGGAAAACCTAAATATCGATTTTGAACGAAATCGGTAAACTAACAAAGTAATTCAAAATGGCGCTGTTTTTTTTTTATTTTAGTTTCAGTTTTCTGTTTTGTAATCCCAGGGAGTCCTACATATCGATTTTGAACGAAATCGGTCAATTAACAAAGAATTTAAAAATGGCGCTGATTTATTAAAACTTTGATATCAGTTTCCTATTTCGTAATCCCAGGGAGCCTCGTCGTGGGTGAGACGGAACCGTATCAAATCTTACATAGTTCTACACTTGTAGTCTCTTCAATATTCGCCATATAATTTGGTATGAAAAAAAAATTCCGCCATCTTGATTTTTTTTTTATTTCATCAAATAGACCTCCTCGTCCTGATCATTTCTTGCCATGGAACCACACTTCCATCTCTTATACTCTCCGAGATAGACACTAACGAAATTTGTATGGCAGCCATCTTGAATCCACAATTTTTGAGTTTTTTTAAACTTTCTGCCAATTGGATGAGGTTTCGAGTGACATTTGTTCGAGCACACCCCACCTATCTTCAATACCCTGGCCGTGCCCTTTACCCGTCTCCGAAATCCTCAATCATCAGCTGTCTCCATATTTTTCTTCAAGTTATATTTTCTGACTTCCATACGAAGCCAGCAGTGAAAAAAAAATTTTTCATACAAAATTTTACAGGAGGAAGTTTTTAGGGAAAATCTCGAAAACTACCCCGAATGTGGCAACACTGTTTTGATTTCTCGATACTGCCCGTCGAGTTACACAATCGATCCATACATGTCGACTTTCCCAAATGTTGCCAACCGCCTCTAAGACGTGATCTAAATTTTCAAAAACACAAAAGGAATACAAAATGGCCGCCACCTCGTTTCACAGAATCATTTGACATAGTTTTGTAATTTTCCCGTGAACTACAGGATACACCGCTCCTGATGACGTTTCAATCTTTCATCTCGCTCGCACCCAGCCGACATGATAGCCCCTGAAAAAAGACCATGTCGAAAATCACTTTTTCTTTGATAAATTCCAGTGTTGCCAGACCTCGGCGACGAAATTACCCAAATGTCATTTGTACAAGTGGGACACGTGGTTGCTCGTACTCGATTTTTCCAAAAAATGCGTATTTCGATTTTTTTATTTTTGGGGTAAATCTTGAAATTTTCCCGAGAAATGGGGTAATTTTTTTTCCCCAATCCATACCTCGAGTCTGTACACACAATCTCCCCGTAGAAGTCGAACCGCTCCGACGTTGCCAACTGCGAGAAATTTGAATTTTAAAATTGCGTTTTTTCGTAACTCAAGCCGAACGGCCGCCGTGACAGCCGCCATCTTGAATTTTTAAAAGCCACTCCCATTCTGTCAAAATACAGGATAATTGTGGGCGGAAATAGAAAAAAAAATTATGCGCGACTACGCCGTTTCGGATCTGTGGCGCCGCGGTTCGAGGTCGAAAAATCAAAAATTTTAAAACACTACAGCTCGGCCGCCATCTTGTTTTTCCAATTTTTTCCACTTTTTCTCTAGATCGTTTCCTAATTTCTTCCATCACTGCGAATTGCAACGAAATCGGTCGGAAAACAAAAGAGTTACAAGAATCACGTCAGCCGCCATCTTGTTTTTCCGAAATGTCATAATTTTTCCCTACTCGACTCCCGCACTCGAACACATTTCCCATACATCAATGTATCGTTTTCTGTCTCTTTCTAGGAGAACAATTATGTCAATGAGTGAGTGAGTCAGTGAGTGGTAATCGAGCTATATATAGTATAATATATAGTATAATATAATATAACTAGCGAAATTTGTATGGCAGCCATCTTGAATCCACCATTTTTGAGTTTTTTTTAAACTCATCGCCAATTGGATGAGGTTTCGAGTGACATTTGTTCGAGCACCCCCCACCTATCTTCAATACCCTGGCCGTGCCCTTTACCCGTCTCCGAAATCCTCAATCATCAGCTGTCTCCATATTTTTCTTCAAGTTATATTTTCTGACATCCATACGAAGCCAGCAGTGAAAAAAAATTTTTTCATACAAAATTTTACAGGAGGTAGTTTTTAGGGAAAATCTCGAAAACTATCCCGAATGTGGCAACACTGTTTCGATTACTCGATACTGCCCGTCGAGTTACACAATCGATCCATACATGTCAACTTTCCCAAATGTTGCCAACCGCCTCTAAGACGTGATCGACATTTTCAAAAACACAAAAAGAATACAAAATGGCCGCCACCTCGTTTCACAAAAACTTTTTGCATAGTTTTATAATTTTCCTGTGAACTACACCGCTCCTGATGAAGTTTCAATTTTTCATCTCGCTCGCACCCAGCCGAAATGATCGCCCCTGAAAAAAGACCATGTCGAAAATCACTTTTACTTTGATAAATTCCAGTGTTGCCAGACCTCGGCGACGAAAGTACCCAAATGTCATTCGTACAAGTGCGACACGTGGTTGCTCATACTCGAATTTTGTAAAAAATACGTATTTCGATTTTTTTACTTTTGGGGTAAATCTTGAAATTTTCCCGAGAAATGGGGTAAATTTTTTTCCCTAATCCATAGCTCGAGTCTGTACACACAATCTCCCCGTAGAAGTCGAAACGCTTCGACGTTGCCAACTGCGAGAAATTTGAATTTTAAAATTGCGTTTTTTCGTAACTCGAACCGAACGGCCGCCGCGACAGCCGCCATCTTGATTTTTTTAAAACCACCCCCATTATGTCAAAATACAGGATAGTTGTAGGCGGACAAAGAATACAATATTATGCTCGACCACGCCGTTTCGGATCTGTGGCGCCGCGGTACGAGGTCGAAAAATCAAAAATTTTAAAACACTACAGCTCGGCCGCCATCTTGTTTTTCCAATTTTTCTGTTGACCGTTTCCTAATTTCTTCAATCACTGCGAGTTGTAACGAAATCGGACGGAAAACAAAAGAGTTACAAGAATCACGTCAGCCGCCATCTTGCTTTTCCAATTAATTCCACTTTTTCTATTAATCGTTTCCTAATTGCTTCAACAATTGCGAGTTGTAACGAAATCGGTTGGAAAACAAAAGAGTTACAAAAAGCACGTCGGCCGCCATCTTGTTTATTCGAAAAGTCATAATTTTTCCTTACTTCCATCCCGCACTCAAACACATCTCCAGTACATCACTGTATCGTTTTCTGTCTCTTTCTAGAAGAACAATTCTGTCAATTGCTACACTACTACACTTGCAGTCTCTTCAATGTTCGCCATATAATTTGGTATGAAAAAAAAAAATCCGCCATCTTGAATTTTTATCATTTCGCTTAATAGACCTCCTCGTCCTGATCATCTCTTGCCACGAAACCACACTTCCATCTCTCATACTCTCCGAGATAGACACTAACGAAGTTTGTATGGCAGCCATCTTGAATCCACCATTTTTGAGTGTTTTTTAAACTCATCGCCAATTGGATGAGGTTTCGAGTGACATTTGTTCGAGCACCCCCCACCTATCTTCAATACCCAGGCCGTGCCCTTTACCCGTCTCCGAAATCCTCAATCATCAGCTGTCTCCATATTTTTCTTCAAGTTATATTTTCTGACTTCCATACGAAGCCAGCAGTGAAAAAAAAATTTTTCATATAAAATTTTACAGGAGGAAGTTTTTAGGGAAAATCTGGAAAACTACCCCGAATGTGGCAACACTGTTTTTATTTCTCGATAGTGCCCGTCGAGTTACACAATCGATCCATACATGTCAACTTTCCCAAATGTTGCCAACCGCCTCTAAGACGTGATCGAAATTTTCAAAAACACAAAAGGAATACAAAATGGCCGCCACCTCGTTTCACAGAATCATTTGACACAGTTTTATAATTTTCCCATGAACTACAGGATACACCGCTCCCGATGACGTTTCAATTTTTCATCTCGCTCGCACCCAGTCGAAATGATAGCCCCTGAAAAAAGACCATGTCGAAAATCACTTTTTCTTTGATAAATTCCAGTGTTGCCAGACCTCGGCGACGAAAATACCCAAATGTCATTCGTACAAGTGACATACGTGGTTGCTCGTACTCGAATTTTTTAAAAAATTCGTATTTGGTTTTTTTTATTTTTGGGGTAAATCTTGAAATTTTCCCGAGAAATGGGGTAATTTTTTTTCCCCAATCCATACCTCGAGTCTGTACACACAATCTCCCCGTACAAGTCGAAACGCTCCGACGTTGCCAACTGCGAGAAATTTGCATTTCAAAATTGCGTTTTTTCGTAACTCAAACCGAACGGCCGCCGGGACAGCCGCCATCTTGAATTTTTAAAAACCACCCCCATTCTGTCAAAATACAGGATAATTGTAGGCGGGAATAGAAAAACAAAAATTGCTCGACCACGCCGTTTCGGATCTGTGGCGCCGCGGTTCGAGGTCGAAAAATCAAAAATTTTAAAACACTACAGCTCGG
Organism: Erebia palarica; assembly: GCA_964035005.1. Taxonomy (NCBI): domain Eukaryota; kingdom Metazoa; phylum Arthropoda; class Insecta; order Lepidoptera; family Nymphalidae; genus Erebia; species Erebia palarica. The sequence goes on from OZ035989.1 coordinate 21,939,815, forward strand.
CCGCCATCTTGTTTTTCCAATTTTTTCCACTTTTTCTATAGATCTTCTCCTAATTTCTTCAATCATTGCGAATTGCAACGAAATCGGTTGGAAAACAAAAGAGTTACAAGAATCACGTCGGCCGCCATCTTGTTTTTCCGAAATGTCATAATTTTTCCCTACTCGACTCCCGCACTCGAACACATCTCTCATACATCATTATATCGTTTTCTGTCTCTTTCTAGGAGAACAATTATGTCAATGAGTCAGTCAGTCAGTCAGTCAGTGAGTGGTAATTGAGCTATATATAGTATAATAATAATTAATTATTATTCTGTTAAATTATTAGTTGTGTAATTATAGCTAGGTATATGAAATAATTTGTAGTTTTTTAGTTTATAATAATAAACCTACTGTCGGCAGCACTGTGGTTTATGACGAAACACAACACCACATGAAAATGTTATTGTTGGAATTTATTTTTAAAGAAACTGGCTCAAAACACCAAATGCATGATCGTATTACAACTTCTCTCAGCATCTCCAGAGTATTAACAATGGCTCCCATATATAGCCTAATTAGTGGGCTGGAGAGACCAAAAACATGGATCCACTATCCGACACGATTAGCACTACAATTCAATACTTTGAAGTTATTGGGACATAATTGTACAATCTTACGTTTTTGAAATCAGTTTTTGAAAAAAAAAACGGCCGTTTTGAGATTGGACACGTGGTAACGCGTAATTTTTGCCAACAGTGCTCGTCCATTTGAACCAGCGCTGGGAGTACGTGACGTCACTGTACGAGTCTGGCAAGCTGGAGGAGGAGGGCGGTAGCGAGTCGCAGGAGGTTCTAGAGGACATGCTCGTGCGGCACCTCACCAGGGATTACTTGGACTTGTTGAAGGTATCAAACTAATATTATAAATGCGAATGTTTGGATGGATGGATGTATGGATGGATGTTTGTTACTCGATTACGCCTCAATGGCTGAACGGATCTGGATGAAATTTGGCACAGAGATAGATTATAGTCTGGAACGTATCGTACGTTATAGTACGTAGGCTTTTTATACCGGAAAATTTAAGAGTTCCCGCGGGAACCAAAAAACCTCAATCCACGCGGAGGAAGTCGCGGGCATTAGCTAGAATATCATACTTATATATCATACTTATATATATGGATAAGTGTGTTTGTTGGTTTACTGGTTTATCCTTCAATCACACCGCAGCAAAGTAACGGATAGATGGTGATTTTCCGCATGGGTATAGTTAAAGTCATGGGCTTCTTTTTATTTTGAAAAATTAAGGAAATAAAAGCTTATACTGTAGACTTTGATTTACTCTTAGCTATCTTAAAGACTATTAATATGTCGCCTAGTGTCATCAGCTGGTTTCGGTCTTATCTCTGTGGTCGTCTGCAGTGTGTTCGGTTAGGTGATAAGTTTTCTTCATTTGTGTCTTTAGGAGCTGGTGTTCCGCAAGGTGGTGTTCTTTCTCCTCTTCTTTTCTCCATTTATATCAACTCTGTTACCTCAGTTATTTCTTCTTCTTATCATTTGTATGCGGATGACCTGCAGATTTATGCATCGGCAACCATTGATGATCTAGCTGTTGCTATTGATACTGTCAATGCGGATTTAAATAAAATTAGTGCTTGGTGTCGTTCTTATGGTCTTTTGATTAATCCAAATAAGTCTCAGGTAACTATTATTGGCAGCAATTATTACATCTCCTTACTTTCCCATAATAGTGTACCACCTGTTCTCTTAGATGGCAAAGTCATACCCTTAAGTAGTGTGGTTAAGGATCTTGGCCTTATCCTAGACAATTCTTTGTCTTGGGTTCCACAAGTAACAGAGCTAAGTCGAAAGAATATCTTTCGACTTAGCTCTGTTACTTGTGCTGCTCTTGGGTATTTAAGACGGTGGAAACATTACTTGCCCATAAAGACTAAAATACTTTTAGCAAATACTCTTCTTTTACCCATTTTGGACTATGCTGATGTTAGTTATTTGGATTTATCAGAGACCATGCTTAACAAATTGGATAGATTGCTGATGGTATGTATTCGCTTCATTTATGGTCTGCGCAAATACGATCATGTGTCTGAGTTTCGGGCTCAGTTGAAGTGGCTGCCAATTCGATCCCGTAGAAACTTACACGCTCTTTCGCTCCTATACACTATTTTATACCATCCTCAAACGCCACCCTATTTGAAAGAGCAATTCACCTTTCTTGGCAGCAATGACATACATATTTATTTGCGGTCTAGGGATGACAACAAGTTGGAAATACCTTTGAGTCGGACTGAGGTGTATGCAAATTCCTTTACAGTAAAGACTGTTAAGCTATGGAATGCATTGCCAAGTGACATTAGACAATCAAAATCTTTGAGTATTTTTAAGGATCGTTTGAAGGAATTTTATCTTGCTAATAATATGCTGTAAATTATTTATGTATTTGTTTACTTTTTGATGTGTAGGTCTAGAATATTTATATATACACTATTATATTTAATTGTATTGGTATATATTTTAGTATTTTTTATTCGTGTAATTGTTTATGTATTATTAGAATGTATAGTTTATGTAGTATAGTAATATTGTATGTATTGTTGTTGCACTATCCCGCTTCGTTGCATTTGTTTCCTTATTTAAAGGTTGTCTGGAGGAGATCACTTTTAGTGATAAGACCGCCTTTGCGCACTTATTTATGTTTGCTTTTTCACTGTTTTTGTTTCTTTTTTTAATGTTTTGTGTGGCAATAAAGTATTTATCTATCTATCTATCTATCTATCTATCTATCTATCTTATACCACGCGGACGAAGTCGCGGGCACCAGCTAGTAGGTTATAAAGTTCCATCCTCTACTGAAACCTAAGCCTTACCATACCTACCGGTCCTCCATTGATATATTTGTAAAATTATGTATTATAGTTACGTGCGCCATAGTTAGGCCTCGCTCCATCTTAAGTAGTTTTGGGCTGGAATGGAGGTGGTTTTTGTGGGTATTTCCATTTTGCGCAAATGCTCAAAGTCAGCCTGACTTCCAAATAAATTGAAAATGAGATTTGATTTATTTTCACCATATGGCTTATTAGAAAAAATCTTTCTGTAGGTGTCTCTAGTTGAAGGCGGAGTGAGTACAGAGCCCAGCACAGACATGGAGGAGGAGACTCCGCCCGCCAACCCGGGCCGTGCTCCGGAACAGGTGTCTGAACTGGGGGCCATCATACTTGCCGACCCGGTCGCCGGGCCCGCTGTGTTGCACACTGTTAGTATATAGACTGTCTCGGATGAGCACAGAGCAAGGATATGGACATTTATTTATGTGTGTAATTTATTAACAGGCCCCCAGGGAATTTAAGTTTAGTTAAGTTGAATATTATTGGAACCCCCTTTTTCAAAAAGGGGGTTCCAATAATATTCAACTTAATATCATGTATCGAATATTATTGGAACTACAAAATATTAATAAATGATAATCTTTTAGGACTTCCAAACAAATATACAAAATTTCATAGGTGTATGTATGTATGTATGTTTGTCCGCGGATTTCTCCGAAACTTTTAATCTAATTATTGTGACCATTCTTTTTTTAATCGGCTTACATTTACTTCAACTTAGCGAACATTGCAAGATTCATCAAAATCGGTTCAGTAATTTTCAAGACATGGACTGTTAAGTGTGCGGTAAAGTCTTGGATAGAAGCAGGCGTTACTTTGCGGAAGTCCATGATAGTGAAAGAACTTGTAAAACAAACATGCATTGTCGAGTCAACATCTCCTGAAGATGTCTCCGTTGTCGGAGTGAAACGTACGTTGAGAATAATTTGGAAGATTTATGTGGTGTGGTGAATATTGCAAGACACACAGTACACAGTACCCACATAGCGAATTAAATTTCAAGTCCATTCACAGTGGTGACCGGGTATTCGGGAACAAATAATGTGTACCGTGCTTAAAGGGAATATAATCTGTGTTGTCTATGGCTCATCCCTTGTGTATATGTCACCGTAAGATTGTAAAAACCGTTAGAGTATAATCTAACTCGCGAAATTCTTAACTGTCGAAAGATTGTAAACTGTTCAATGTTCTGAGTGTCAATTTTTGAAATATTCATTTTATTTACGTTTTCTTGTCTCTTTTTTGTAGGTTAGGTTAGGGTTCGACATAAATAATCAAGTAGTGACCGTTAGGTTTAGGTTTTGTCGGGTTTAAAAACCTATCAGATTACAATCTACCGGAAAATAATGCGTTAAATTGTAATCTTTCGACAGTTTAGAATTTCGCGAGTTAGAATATAATCTAACGGTTTTTACAATCTTACGGTGACATATATATACGAATTTTGAATGAAATAACTGTTACTCCGCTGCAAGATTTGACTTTGATTCAACCTTCTCCACTTACCTGCTAAATTTCGAGGACCTGCGAATCGGGCCATCACGTGTCTGTTCAAGTAACAGACACAATATCCCGGTTTAACGTTCAATCTTTTAGATCATGACACGTTTCATTCGGCGTGCAGATTCTGCGCGCGCTCACATGGAACGACTCGACGTCGTCGCTGCGCGCGTGCGCGCTGGCGCTGCCCGCGCTGCGCGCGGCGCTTGCGGCGCCCGGGCCCGGTGGCGCGGCGCTGGGCGCGGGCGAGGCGGCGGGCGCGCTCGCCGCCGTGCTGCACGCGCTGCGGCTGCACGGCCAGCACGAGGCCAACCAAGCGGCGCTGCTAGCACTCGCTGTACAGGTGTGCCGATTATTATCACTTTTCATTTTCACGGCATGATGACAGTAACCAAGAATCAATGAAGTTATGAATTTTTCTAAAAAATGATGTAAAATGTGCACATTTCATACCCTGTAAATGAGTTCGAAAGTTAAACTTCCCGGCCTAGGCCAGTAAAGAATGTATGTATTTTCATTACATATCATAAGTTTGAATTTGGAATCTTTCTTCCTGAATATCTTGTAACTTGTTATAATGTTCTTTGGCCTAAATTGTTTAAATTTGGAACTCTACCGTATTACGCGTTCAGCACTCACAGCGCAAAAAAATATATATTAAAAAAAATGTCACTTGTTTCATTTTTTAGAAAAGCACTATACACACCTCGACCGGGAGAGCATTTCTGGTCTCGCATATAGCCGGCCTCGCGTAGCTCGGCCGTAGTCTAACTAACCTCGACCAGAAAACGCGTACTTCCCGGTCTCACGATGTAATGTACTATAATATCTAATGAAGTAGGATTCATGGATTGTAAAAAACGTATTTATTTTTCTATTTCCAGTAAGATTGCTATTTATTTTGATTAAACACCAAGAAGCGAATGACGTCGCAATTGTTTGTTTTCGAGCTTTGACAATCACGCTATTGTTTACTGCACACTGCACAGAATAAATTGGTAAAAACAATAGTGACGTGACAAACGACGCCATGACACCGGCGAGCGTTTTGGCGTGAATTTTAACATTTAAATTTCAAATGCCAATCTTATCTACCAAACCTTATTTTTCTGCTGAAATAATATATTTTGTCGAAATAGTAGATACTTCCGAACATAATCTGACCATTTTTCAAAATCAGTCAGCATGCCTATTGGGTATTTGACTACTAGTGAGATAAATAATTTTTTTAATGATTATTAAATAATGGCTCTCTCAAAAGTCGTAATATCCACATCCCCTGCTAGTTTTACAAGTCAAGTACCCAATTTCTGATTTCCTATGAGATTATCCCGCTGCAAGAAGCCTAGGTACATATAGCGGCTGAATCTAAAATTGTTTACACAGGTTAATATTATTCAAAATTTATAACTTGTATCCCGATTTTCAAGCCTCTAACTTCAAACACTTTGGGGTGAATTTTCGTAAACCCGTTTCTTAGCTGACGTCTACACGAAAAAAAAGTACAACAGCTGCCGAAGTACCCGAGCTGGCCGTAGATGGTGTTTTACAGTTTCATGAAATTATGAATGAAAAAAAAAATATGCAGAGTAAAAATCGCATTAAAAGGTCTCTGGCGTCTTGTCAGAGGATAAATGGGTGCGAAACATAAAAACAAAAAAAAACAGGTATGTCGCATGTGAATGCTTGGAGTACTGAAGAAAAATATTTTTTCACACCACTGCCTCGGCAATGCCTTTTTACGATAATAATAAAGTTTTTATTTAAAGGCATAAAACCCAGTATAAAATAGGTCAATAAAAAAATATATACAATAATATAAAACATTCAAAGTTACGGCTAACTGAAATGGTTAAAAAAGCTCATTTCAGATGTTGCAGGTCACAGGTACATACGACTTTGATATAATAATTGATATGGTAATATTAATATTTGATATGATAAATGATAAATTATTTAGTTATGATGCGTCTTAACGTATACTCTACCATCGTTTCGGAAAGATTCTAGTGAGAAGAGCTGGCAAGAAACTCAGCAGTTGCTCTTTTCTTACAAGACCTGTTATCTAAAGGTTCAAGTACGTCATTTTATTCATAAGGCTTAGCAGGGTTGTTCTGTTGCACTGAAATTCATTATCCACCCCCATGGGGTGTAATGATATTTGAATTTAGAAATATCCCGCATTCAATAGTACATTATTGCAAAGGCTGGGAAACAGGCAATTGCATGAGTCGAGTATGAATTTGAAGGCCGAGCCGTAGGCGAGGACTTCACTAATACGAGACAGGCAATTGCCATCTCCGCCGAGGCATATATAGTGCTTTTCTCAAAATAATGCAGGGAAATAAAACATACTTTTTTACCTTTGTCGCTAAATATATATCATCTGGGGCTTTAATTAAAAATTGCTTTATGTTTTCGCCAGTAAAATGTTTCGATTTCTTGCTTTTGAATCCGGTCGATTGTCGTTTAAGAAAACTAAACTAAGTTCCCATAATTTTTCAAGTTAATGCCGTTTTTAACATGAACTGTACATTTCAGCATGAAATAAATTGCCCATAATGTAGATGGCTTTTTAGTTTTAGAAATCTCATTAAAATACGCCAAAAATACTGTTTCGGAGAAAATGTTCACTTTTTTCTCGTTTTTCCAACTCATAAAATTTTCATATACTTTCATGTATTTTTCTTTGGACTTCGCTGGAAGCAGGTTTTCCATTGCCAATCTGGTGGAGTACAATCAATCTCCATTTCACTCTGAACCGTTGGAACTCATTTTACTTATTATTAAACTTATATTTATTAAGTATGTAAATAACAAATCAAGACGAATTTTCAGTTTTACCGCCAATTTTTTTTTTATCATCTGTGCCGACAAGCAAACGCATTTATGGCTATACAGCCACCAATTTGTACTAAGCAAAGAGACTATGGTATGCCAAGAATGACAAAAGAGATCCGATCAAAGAGTATTTAATAACCCCAGCACGCCGTTTCATACAACATTGCAGCAGCGTTGTAATGTTCCAAATTCAAAAAACGCTCCTGCAATGGATTTGATTTTCTTTGTCCGAAAATTCGATACTTCGCGTGTTCTTTTTTCGAAAATAATGACAATATTTCCATGCATGTTTGAGAAAAGAAAATTCTGTTTATTCCATAATTCAAATCTAAGTATCAAGTACTGCCATCTGCGTCCCTCTCTCTCGCTAGAGACGAATTTTGCTATTTCGCTTTGATGAGTGATGGCATTCCTTTCACGAACCACAGACTAATAGGCCTATTACACTGCACTTTCCACAGGGCCCTGTGTTAAAGGTGGGCGTGGCCGCTAATTAGAGCGTCGCTTATTACACAGCAATAGCGATGAAATTAGGGACCCTTTCTTCCTAAAACTTATTACACTACACTGATTCTATTGTAAGGGTCCCTGTGTGAAAAGTGCAGTGTAATAGGCCTACTAAGATTATTGAAATTCCCCTCCAGAACTTATTTCCGAAACAAGAAACTTAGTATCTGTGGTGTTATTTAATAGTTATTTATTTATTTATCGGCAGACTTACGAGGCGCTGCGGCCGCGGTTCCCGAACGTGGCGGCGGTGCTGCGCGCCATCCCCGACGTGGACGCTCACGACCTCCAGCGGCTCGACGAGAAGCTCGCCGCCAACGCCAACAAGCCCGCCAAGATCGACAAGAGCAAGCGCGACCTCTTCAAGAAGATCACCTCGAGGGTAAGTCACAGTGCCCCTAGCGCCGGTCCCACGGCTCGACAACGTGGCGGCATTTTAACTGACATAGTACAGTTTTTTTTTTTAATTTATAGAGAAGCGCTTGGCTGCAACCAGACTTGCAGGAAGTAGTGATGCAGACTAAGACGGAGCGCGCTTCTTACCAGCTGTTTTTGCGTTGGATTCGTTCCCGGGTTCGCAACTTATCTCGATATAAAATTTCGTTAAAGCTGTTGAATAGACGGCTCGTGAAAGCGTAGACAGACTCACTTTCGCATTTACAATATTATAGTAGGGATTTGGTCTAAGTAATTTTGATACCACTAACATTGTTGTTCACCATCTTATAAAATCAGAAGTAACTTTCGGTGGAAAGTCGTATAAGATATCTGAGATAATCGTAAATTTTGTTCACCGCCATTATGAAGTTACTTTAGTTGTACTCCTTTACAGTTGATCGGAAGAAACGTAGGCCAGCTGTTCAAGAAAGAGGTTTTCATATTGGACCTGCCCACCATGCATACACCGAAAGACAAGCCCCGTAGCGCGTTGGACTCGGCGGAGGGCGGCGGACTAGAGAAGCTTTTCAATGCCAACGCGCCCACATAGCGGTGGGCACACCTCGCATACTAGTTTTTAGATTAAATAATTAATTATACCCTCGTCCGTTATTCTATTTTTCTATTTGATGGAATAGTTTAGAGGCTAATTATCTTAATTGATTGGGCGATAGTTTGCTGGGATCCTTTGAAGCTAAAAACTCTTGAGAAATGGATTTGATCCAGTAAGTTTTTTACGTATTCAATCGCGACAACGTTATGTAGCATTTACATGGAATTGATCGAGTACCTGCTGTCAAGCGCTTGATATTTCCATACAAATCGTAGATAACGTTGTCGGGATCTAATGGGAAGAACATCTCCCACTAGGCACCCATATATGATTTTATCGAATTAAATACTTATTCTTTAAAATAAAGTAGGCAGCAAACGTAATGTTGTTGATCAGATTATATCGATTGTGCAGATTATTTGAGTATGTGACACGACAATAAACAAAGAATAGTTCCTCAAAATGTAGTATCTTATTCTTGGCAGCCGATAAATACCAAACTTGATGTTCATTCAGCCAAAAGTATGAACAAGAAAGGTTTGTAACTGCCAGGGATTCAACTACAGAAATATGTCTACATGGTATCAATTTAGTTCAATGGCTGAAAAACCAAGAAAGGTTGAATAGAAAATAGTATAACGGATCGGGAATAACAATGTGGAACCATGCGAACGTGATTTTTTTATTTTTATATTAAACCGTATCTAAGAGATACGTTAACTTGCTTGCCCAAGTGTTGGTAATGCGAATATTGACTGATAAATAATATGATTAATGAAATTAATTAGTTTTGTGTCGACTTTATGTATCTTATGTTTTATATATTCACGTAGTTTTTTACAACTACCGTCTTTTGTACAGCATTTCCACCTACCCCAAATCACGTAAAATATAATAAGCGCCATAATATATTGCTTATTGCCCACTACACAGTCGTACATATACCAATACACAAAAAACAAGTTTTATAAAAATGTTCACAATGTTGTTCACAACTTTTAAACTAAAACAGGTCCAATTTTACAGCTGTTCTTATCCACATAGTTTTATGACAGGGATAGCAATATATTTAAAGGTGATTCGAACGTTTGAGTTTACGGATTGTACTAATGAATTGGACACATTGCGTAAAGTATTCATTTGGTTTAAGTATCGTTTAGATATAAAAAAATTAAGTATTTAAATTATATCTACTGAATTATGTATTCTTGAAAATGTACTATTATTATTTATTTGTTATAATTTGCACAATTTTATAAACACCTTTTATTTTTTGTAGCAATACCAATAAAGCTACCTTTTTATTTATTTGGTTTTAAACAGTTTCCATTGTTCTTTGTTAAAAGCGGTGTTTTTAATGTATTTGTTCTTAATATCTATATTTTCAAATAATAACTCGTTTTCGCTTAATGCATGAGCACAGCCACGGCTGGTCACGCTCGCGTGGAGTCCGCAGCGGAAATGCGGCAAATGCGCAGCCATACCTAACTCGCAATGTAAAACATTCTCCTGTGAATAATCGTTTATTTTAATAAATTATCATACATCATTTTTATTTCTTCCATCTAAAAATACCCTACCTACAATACTATCTACGTTGAAACAATTTGCATAAAAAGGCAGATGCAATTCCTTGTATTTATATGAACGACGCTAGATTAATATATTACATAACTTGAAAAACGACAAAATACGGAACGCAAGCACGGCGCGCTCACGTTCTGTGTGATGTCGTCGTTCCTTATAGAAGTAATGACTCCCCCTTGTGTTTTGCCCTTATAGTCTAGGCAATGGGGCGGTCCGTTGTATATTAAATCCTCAGTCGATGAAACTTGGCAGGGTTTTAGTATTGAATGATCTAAAACTTACATAAAAATATCCAACAAAAAAACATCCGGAAGTTAGGTATTTATACCTAAAACTTAATATTTATAACGGAATATTTTCTCGATTTCTTTTTAATAGTAGTAGTATATTTACACTAAAAACCGAAATATCAAATGAAACGATCATGCAGAACACTGATATTTAAACCGATTTCATGATTAAATCTAAACTGCGTTTACGCGACCGTTTGCGTTTATGTACCTTCCTGTTTTAACAATTAGGTGTAGCATAAAAAACCTTACTTCCTTTGTGATTTTTTGTTCGATACTTATTTATAATGTACGTATAACATAAGATACTTTATCATTCTATAAAGTTTTGTCGCCTGAGGAATTATTGTTGAGGTCTACTAGCTTTATTGCCTAGACTATTACGGCCTATTATTGCCTGGACTAAGTCCAAGCCAATTAAGCATAGAACTTGGATATGTATTAGCACTCGCCCTAATCCTGAGTGACTGCGCATTGCGTAGGTATGAGGAATCCGCGGCACGCGTAGTTTGGAGTGCGCACCCGCTTGCACTCCGGACAAGTTCAAGCTTCTCCGGTGTTTGTTGCGCCGTCACTCGGACATGCACTTCCCGAGGTAAAAGTATTGTTAGGTACAAAATTTTCCTCGGGGAATATAGCTAGATTGACTGGAACATTGAATTGCATATTTTAAAGTTACCACTACATTTTAATCTGTCTATTTAGAGATGAGAAGGTTACACCTCAAAATACATTACCATCAGTCTGACCACTGACACTTGGCAGAACTACTGAGATCTTTACCCGACTATTACACAATACACTAGTTCTGTGACTAGAAAAGCACATTACTGCACAGAACATCTGGTAATTTTTTCCCACTACGAATACATTCCAAAGCGCAGGGAAAGTTGCATCTCAGCCACAGGATTTTAGATAATTGTTAATAAAACCAAACATTGAAACAAATAAATAAAAATTGATTTATTAACGTCTTATTCGTAAGTATACAAAAGTTGTACGCCGACGTTGATGTTGGTTACGTTGTCCACCAACTCGACGGCTTCCTTGTTCACATCCACTTTGAATACTGACGCGTTCTGCAGGAACACGCACCTACTCTCGTGGTCTCCGATGACGGGGATCTTGCGCGGGCCCATCACCGGGTCTGTGTACCTCCAAAGCTTTAGAGAGTTCACGTCTGAAATAGAATAGTTAATTGAAATTACTCCGACGTATTATTGTTTCGTTGCGGTTTGATTGAAGGACAGACCAAATAAACAAACACACTCGCATTTATATAAGGAAGTGGCAAGGAATGTAACGTGCGGAGACCCTGGGCGCACTTATTTAAAGACTTCTCTGGTGCTTCGAGACACTAGGTCTCTGCTTCAATTGATTCCTGTTAAAAAGCTATTAATTTAGTGTAATATTTTTAAATAACGAGTGTGCTTTAGACCACACGACTGAAGTAAAACTTAGTAACTGGCAATGAGAGAAAGAGAGAAAGAAAGGGTGTGCTCGCACCCCCTCTTGCCCCTACAGTAATATACGAAACGTAACTTTCTCTCTTTCTATCTTATTCTCCAGTTTACTCCCCAAGTCAAGCGTCCGTTAAGAAGTTTTACTTCAAAAATATATAGTCACCTTTGATAGCCTTACCTCCTTGGCGAGCTTGGCCTTGAGTTTGGACACGGTATCCCCATCAGCGAGCGCGACGGTTATAGAGAAAAGACCTGAAGGAGGAATGGGGTTCGCGAGCGTAACGCGGGCCCGCGGCTCAGCTACGTACGTTACGTGTGGAGACCCCGGCGCGCATTCTTCACGAGACTTCTCTGGTGCTTCACTTCGACTGATTCCAACTCTTAAAATTCTAACTTAGTACAATAAAAATATTTTATATTGTCACCTTTGATAGCCTTGACCTCCTTGGCGAGCTTGGCCTTGAGTTTCGACACGGTATCCCCGTCAGCGAGCGCGACGGTTATAGAGAACATTCCCGATCGCGGGACGGGGTTCGCGAACGTAACGCGGGCGCGCGGCTCCACTACGAACGTTACGTGTGGGGACCCCGGCGCGCATTCTTCACGAGACTTCTCTGGTGCTTCGCTACTGTCTGTATGCTTCACTTCAATTGAGTCCAGCTGAAAGGGGGTTTAAAGTGATCATGACGACAGTGAGGGAATAGAGAGCGTGTCTAAACTTTGAGCAAACAATTGAGATATTGCCTGTGTCAAAAATAAATTATTTATTAGTAATTATTAAATAGAGGACCTGCCAAAAGACGTAATATCCACGTCTCCTGTTAATTTTATGTATAAACCATTTTAAAAAAGTGTGTTGACTTTGATGATTTCACAAGTAAGTATTGTAGATACTCTCCGAACTGTTCGAAAGTTCATACAAAATCCCATACTAAACGCGCGTTTTGACATTGGACAAACAACCTGTTTTGACTAGTTGTCGAATACGCAGTTGAGACACTATAAATAAGTGAGGATCATCGCTAAACGTCGGTCGGGAGGACTTTATAATTCTCGTTTAACGTACTTCTTCTGATCTGGGATGTCTGCTAGTGTAAACTAATAAGGGGGTATATTGACGACTTACATCCAAAGTATTCAGCAGGTATTGCAGGTTATCTCTCAACACGGCCGCCTCGTCAAAGGGCAACGCCACGGATAGCGCGTCCACTCCCACACGCTCCATGTTGTCTCTCGTCGCCTGAACAAACGGCATTACTCGCTTCACGTACTTCTTCAGTTCTGGGATCTCTGCCAGTTTGGTTGAGATGATCTTGTTGTCTGGGAGGCCTGAGGGCTGGAAAACAAACAAATAATATTGATATGTACTATTCAAATATAAATCATAGATTTTGCTTTAAAAGATTAATAAAGCTGTCGTACATTATATAGTTAAATAAAGCTAATCTAGTTTGTAAGTTAAGGTTATTTAAATTTTAACGTCCATGATATCTCGGCCCTTGGGTCTCTCCTGAAAATCAGCGTTGCTGTATGATAGGTCTATGTAGGTCCCAATCGCAATTTTGTCTAATGAATTCTAAATTTTATATTATACAAACTTTCGCTTGGTATATTTATAAATTGTACTATATTCATATTTATGAACTCAGAATTTTCTCCCCTTTCATTTGACATGCTACTCTATACATTAGCAAAAAAAAATTGGCAGCCTGCCGAAGTGATAACGAATATTTAAAATAATAAAAAACTATATTTTTTATTTTAATTTTTTTGCTTATAAAAAAAAGTATAAACCTTAACACTAAGACATTGAAGTTTAATTTCGAATATAGTATATTTATATTTAAGACCTTTGTCTTCGTAAGCATGTCGATCACGCGAATCCACATTTTTACCCCCTACCAAAAAGTGCTCAACGCGGCTAAAGAAGTTTTCACTTCAAATTGTAGAAACAAAATGATGAGAGAGACTTTTTTGGATTACATTCATCATATTGATTTTGTAAGTATAAAATGTAGCCTATGTTACCGAGGCCATAATAACGAATTGATTGACACCTCATTCATCAAAATCGGCCCGTTAGTTTAGACGCTACGGTGAAACATACATACATACATACATATACAGCTAAAATCATAACCTTTCCTTTTGCCTTTGCCATATTCAGGTAAAAAAGTACAACTCACTCACCCCATTAAGTTGTTTGAGTGTACTCAATATAACATGCTGCCACTTGGGGAACTCCTTCGCCACCCATATGACCGCTTTGTTGGGCTTCGGCTCGGGCTTTGGAGTCTCCCCTTTCCTGGGCTTCTTGGCCGCGCAATGGTTCTTGAGGTATATCCGGAACGAGTGCGCCGCTTCCATTAAGTAGTTGCTGGCTTTGACGGCTACCTCGTCCACTTCACCAGCTACGGGCCATCGCTCGTGCAAGATACTTCGTTTCTGAGTAAAACGTTTGATATTAAGGATTGACACCCTTTATTAATCTATTTACAGAGATGTGAATTATTTAAAATACCTACTTGTATTTTAAATACAAAATGCAAAATACCTATTTTCATTTTACATTTTAAATACTTTTTTCGAAATGTATTTAGGATTTTATTTGAAATACTATATTATATAAATATTTAGTATTTGTAAAATACAAAATAGCTTTGCTCCATTTTTTAATTCATACTTTATTTATGAACGCACTGATCGTGATCCTAAATGTTGTCACCATTGTCACCAGACAAGTAGTAGGCCTATTACAGTACACTTACGCAAGGGATCCTTACACCAGACCACCTACCTTACCTTAATTTACATCAGTGTAGTGTAATAAAATTTAGAGAGAAAGGGTCCCTAAACTGATTCTTATTGCTGTCTAATAAGCGACGCTCTATGTAGAAGCCACGCCCACCCTATCCACGGGTCCTGTGGAAAGTGCAGTGTAATAGGCCTATAACAAATAGGATAATTATTGTCACCAAGAACAATAATACCAACATTGCGCGTCAAACAAATCTGGGGTCAGTAATATCATAGACGATGTATTAGGTCTTTACTTAAGAAATTGGCGTTTTGTAAGGGAGGAACATAGTCGATTTTTTTTAAATATAATATATTTATTTAATCAAAGTATTGCTATCTACGCACTTTTGCCATCTCATAGGTAGTTCATTGATCCCTTTACTAAAAAAAACATTCGGGAATCAATAAAATCTTTGAAGGCGCTTTGGACTGCCCCATCGGGGTTGAATTTTTCCCTTGCAAGAAGTTACCCAAATTTCGAAAAAAATGGTAATCTGTTGGTGCAAGGTCCGAGGAGTACGGTGGATGTCTTAGACATTCCAATTGAAGCTCCTCTAATTTGGTAGCCGTCTGTTGTGCAGTGTGTGGTCTAGCGTTGTCCTGAAGCAGCAGTAGCCTAGAGCGATTGAGCAGTCTCGGTTGTTTAGCAGCTAGCTTTTCCATCATGGTTTGCAGTTACTGACAATAGACATCCGACGTAATCGTCTGGCCAGATTTAAGAAAGCTGTAGTGGCACACCGGTCCATCAAACGCTCACAAGTAATTTTTTTTGAGTCAATTTGCGCTTGGGGCAGGATTTGGCTGGTTCGCCAGGGTTCAGCCATTGCGATGAGCGTTTCCGATTATCGTACAGGATCCACTTTTCATCACAGGTAATAATTCGATTTAAAACCCCTTCATTATTGTGCCGGTTGAGCAATGTAACACAGCAGTCGATGCACGTTTGTCAGTTTGCTGCACTCAATTCATGAGTACCCATCATTCAAGCTTTTTCACCTTCCCAATTTGCTTCAAGTGGATTAAAACAGTTTCATCACTAACACTGCAGCCTGCAGCTAGCTGGTGCAGACGTGGTTTGCGATGGATCCGCTTCCACAATAGCCTTCAATTCTTCATTATCAACTTTGGTCTCCAGTCGTCCACGGGGCTTTTTCTGCAGGTCGAAATTTCCAAAACGAAAACGTTGGAACCAAAAACGCACTGTGTTTTCTTTGGCGACACCGCCGCCATACACATCATTAATCCTTCGAGCCGTTTCTGCAGCACTGGAGCCACGATGGAACTCGTGCTCGTGAATAAAGCGATATTTCAAGTTTTCCATTTTGTAAACTGGGTGACGCAAAGAAAAAACCAAAAGAGGAAAAAAAAAATGAATAGATGTTTTCCAAACACAAAAGCATGAGTAAATAGCTGTTTAAATTTGAAATTGAAATTCCTAACCAAAGAGGAGATATTTGAGATCAAAGTGGCCAGTGCGACAAAACGGCAATTTCATATGTAAGGACCTAATATAATAATAGATCTACTTACATTTCCCAGCATTTCCCAGACATGTTCAGCCACGTGTGGACATATCGGCGATATCAACTTGGCCTGTGTCACGATATACCGCGTCACCAACTCGGAATGCATGCCTCCTTCAGAACACAGCTCCCTGTATTTGTCCCGGGCCGCTTGGAGCTCAAAGAACCCAGTCTTCAAAGCCTCTTTGAATAGCATCTTGTTGTAGTTGTCATCCGTCTGATTTATTTTAGTGTTCATCTCGCTCACGAACACTTTGTCGTGGAAATTGTATTCGCCTGTGAAAGTAATTTCAGCTTGAATCCAAACAGTTCCAAGTCTTACAAAAGTGATAAATTTGTATGAAGTTGTGTGTTGTGTGTGTGGTGGTGATGTCACAAGCCATTTTAATCCCACAACTAGATGATGCCCGCGACTCCATCCGCGTTGATTTTGGTTTTAAAAATCCCAGGGAACTCCTAAATTTTCCGGGTCCTCAGCTATATCCATGCAAAACATCGCTCTGTTGGGGCGTAATTTAAGGACAAATCAACAAACAGACACACTGTCGCATTTATAATATTAAGTATGGATGGCACGCGAATAATTCTTAAAGCCTTAATTATTGATTACTTTTTGCCTTTCAAAAAATTAAAATAGCAAACACCGAAGATGTGAATCATTAAAAAATTTCAGCACAATGGATTAACTTTTGGAGCTCAATTTAAGTGCCAACTCCATCAAGAATTTCTATGTTTTACATCTTCTCCCAACCCAGCAAGCCTGTTTAATAAGTGACCTAAAGTTTAGTCTAAGTACCTGTTCTTAAATTCGATTGCGTCGCCATAATTTCCTTCACCCATCCAATAAATGTAAACAGTCTTAAAATCGCCGCATCAGCAGTATTTTCCACGAAATTTGCGTCCTCTACAGAGTCGCCCGCGTCCGCTAGAGTCAACCGCATAGCGTCCGCGCTGAACTTATCCAAACTCTCTGAAAGTGTGAGGAAGTTCCCCTCGGATTTGGACATTTTAGCCGAATTCAACATCAGATGCCCGTTAGCCCTTATCCCTTTCGGCCATTTGTCCTCCTCTTTCTCCCAAATCGCGCAATGATTGTAAATGTAAAACGTTAAATGGTTTTGTATTAAATCCTTTCCTGATACTCGGAGATCGACTGGGTACCTGAAATATGATAGCTGTTTCAAATAACAAAATTTTCACAAGCGGATCAAATATTTCAAACAATTCATCCATAAAATTAGCAACAATATAAGTTGAAAAAAAAGAAATTATAATGATGTAAACGTTACTGCTTTTTAAAGATTTCATCCAAAAAACATACCAGAATTGGAACGATTTCTTCATCAGATCTAAAGATTTTTTCGGTATCTTAGTTGTTTTCGGGAATGGAGTAGCTTTGAAAAATATGTAATCCCAAACGTCGCAGGTCATTTGCTCGGGTTTTATCTTGAGAGCGTTTTCGGCATTTCCTCTGAACGTGTCACCTTGGATGAAGTGAGCGATCGTGTAGTACGCGTTATAGATTGTGGAGTCCGAGAGAGATTCTATCACCCATTGCTGGTCCCATGGCAATTTTGTTCCTTAAAGAACACAAGACATTAAACAGATCATCCTAACTTCCTAAGGTTCAAAGATTTACCATTGTGGCTAACTGTTGTATATGTCACCGTAAGATTGTAAAAACCATTAGATTATAATCTAACTCGCGAAATTGCAAACTGTTGAAAGATTACAATTTAACGCATTATTTTTCGGTAGATTGTAATCTGTTAGGTATATTAACCCGATAGAACCTATCGGGTACCTGATTATTTATGTCGAACCCTAACTTTAACCTACAAGAAACAGACAAGAAAACTTATATACAATGAAAATTTCCTGGTGACGCCGGCCGTTTCAGCGGTTCGATACCGGTTGCTCCATTCGTCAAGCGATCGCATACGAATGCTCCGCTTGACGAATGAAACGGGACAGCTGTCGTAATCGAACTTGCGTTTCGACTTGAGCGCAGCCTCCTTGGCCAGAAGGTCGGCACGCTCGTTCCCCTCCAGTCCTGCGTGGGCTTTGATCCAGAACAAGCTTATACGTTTGCTCTGGAGCAGAGCATCATGCAGGAACCCTCGCGCCTCTACGGCCAGTGGATGGAGAGCCTTGGGATTCTGCAACGTCTGCAGTGCCGACAGTGAATCGGAATAAATTACGATTGTTCCGGTCAATTTTTCTGCG
Organism: Erebia palarica; assembly: GCA_964035005.1. Lineage (NCBI taxonomy): Eukaryota > Metazoa > Arthropoda > Insecta > Lepidoptera > Nymphalidae > Erebia > Erebia palarica. The sequence continues at coordinate 21,958,429 of OZ035989.1, forward strand.
GCCATCCGCGCCGCCCGGCATATCGCCAGGAGTTCCGCCTGGTAGACGGTGCAATAGGACGGCAAAGCAAGCTTGAGGGTTTTGGTTTCGGCGTCGCCACTCCATATGGATAGCGCCGCACCCACTTTGCCCTCAATCTTGCTTCCGTCCGTGTATATCTTGAAGTCGTGGTCATTGTTGGTCGTGAGTTGCTCCTGGTCCACCAGATACCTGAACTCGAGGTCGACATGACTGGCGGGATGCAGAGACCGCAGAGCTGAGGACACCCGCTCCACCTCCCGATCTCCTATCTCTCGCTGGGGCACCCCCCTTCTCGCCTCATATAGTGCTGCGGCTTCTCGCACTCGGAGGTCGAGAGGGAGTATCCCAGCGAACAACAGAGCCGAGTTCAGTGAGACAGTGCGGTATGCCCTACAAAGCTTCTGTGCGAAGCCTCGCTGGATCACGTTCAGCTGTTTCCGGATCCCGAGCTTATCCACGGCAGGCGCCCATACGCTGGCGGCGTACAAGACAACCGGTTCGACAACCACTCTATATATCGTGCGGATTACCTCGGGGTGGAGACCCCAGCTGATCTTGGCTGCTCGTGCCAACTGGTGGTAAAAGGCTACCGCGCGTTTATAGACACTCGCGACGTGGGCGTTAAATGTTAGTTTCCGGTCTATGATGACCCCCAACAGCTTAATTTCGCTCGACAGGACAATGTCGACCCCACCCATGCGAAGACGCGGGTCGTCATACTTCAGTTTGCGCGTCATAACCATTGCATTGGTCTTTAGAGGTGCAAAACGAAGTTTGTTAGACGCACCCCACGCCCTCACGCGTTCGAGGGCAGCATTGGCTCGCCGTTCGATCTCGAGGGCTGTCTCGCCCTCGAACACCAACACCACATCGTCGGCGAAGGCCTGTGCATAATCGCCACTGGTCTCCAGATCCCTAAGCAGTGGATCTAAAAGTAGGTTCCACAGTATCGGCCCACCGATAGATCCTTTCCCGTGCCTATCCCGTGCTCCTCCCCACAGTATCTGACTCTGACGCTCCTGTCGCTCCGATAGCTGCCCAAAAGCCGCCGGATGTTGATGGGGCATTTCTCCTCGGCCAGTCTAACCCTAATTTTAGGCCACCAGGCATTGTCGAAGGCGCCCTCTATATCCAGTGATACCAAGACAACAATCCTCTTCCTCTCCAGATGGTGTCTGATATGTTTCACTAGGGTGTAGAGGGCGTCCTCGGTGCTGCGTTGGAGCATAAAGCCAAACTGGCGAGTACTAAACCTGGGCACAAGATGGAATTGCAGCCTGGCGACGAGCATCTTTTCCAAGACCTTCCCGAGTACGAGGCCGATAGGACGATACGACTTTGGAGCCGTATAGGTGGTCTTCCCCGGCTACCGAAGGAAAACCACCGTGGCCTCCTTCCAGGCCCGGGAAAAGTGGTGGATTGCCAGGCACTGGTTGAAAAGGCACAAGAAGAGGTCCGGGTCCAGGTTTATTGCGTGCAGGCATATATCGGCGGTGAAACCGTCCGCACCTGGAGCCTTCTTCGGGTCAACGGAACGGCTCGCCATCTTCAACTCCAAAAGGGTAAAGGGGGGGTCCCAATGATCCGAAGAAGTCTCTCTGTCCGAGAGCCCCGCGGGGTAAAAGGTCTCGGCCATAAGTCGGGCGGAGCTCTTGGCGTCGAGTTCCATATTGTCTACCACCAGCGGTGGATCCTCCTCACGTTTAGCTGTTCTACCTAGCACCCTATAAATTCCCCCCCAGAGAGACTCCCGGTCTTGTTTTCCACAAAATTCCTTCCAGGATCTGGTCTGTGCCTCCTTTTCCTCGGTCTCATATCTGGTATTGGCCTCCAGGTACTCCTCGACTACCTTTGAGCGTCGGATCAGTGCCGCGCACCGAATCCTCCTCTTTCTGGTGGCCACCTCACTCTTCAGCGCCGCTAACTCCTCGGACCACCACGGCACCGCGAGTGTGTCCTTCCTCCTGATTTTAGGAATTGCATATTCGCTCGCTTCGGTCAGTGACTGTATAAGTTCGTGTATAATGTCATCTAGTTGTGTAGCTGTAATTATGTTTTTGATGTTTGTGACTGTAATGTTTTTGGATTGCAAAATAACTTGATTTAGACTTGTTTATTTAGATTAGTCTGTAAGTGTGTCTGCTGCATACTTTACCACGAAAAGACCTGGGTCACTAGACTGTTTATGTTTTCGCTGACCCTAATGGCATAAAATGTCCTCAGAATTTACATATATTTATATAAAATCACACATTTGACACAGCTGTGTTTCATTTCACTTGGTCTTAATTATTCTAGGTAGATTAGGTTATTAATAACACTTACCAAGCCCATAGGTCCTAGAACACGCATATTCGTGAAGCCATTTCAGTGTCGCTTGGAAGTTCTTCCTCACTTCATCGTGGTACGTATTCATTGCTGACAAAGCCTTTTCCGCTTGTGCCTTCCACTCTTCATTCCCGTAGTCCAAATACCACTGATTACACAGAGCTACCACACACTCATCCCCTGACCTTGAAATTATTGTCTTTTCGGGCTCATAGTAAACTAAAGCTCCCCTTTCTTCTATAAGCCTTGTTTGGACTTTCTTTTTCACATCCTGTATCTTGCTACCCTTATATTCGCCAACTAATAAAACTCCGTCGTAAAACCCTTTGAGGTAAACCATTTCTTTAGCCTGAGTCAACTTGTCCTTGTCGTTCTGACTCTGAATCTTTAGCTTGTCATATACATGTACTGCCGCTAAATTCCCGAACTCGGGAATCTCGAGTATCGGAACAGGTTTATACGGGAGGATCATATCATCAGCAATACCATACTTTTCTCTGAATGCCGGCTTCTTTTGTAAGTCAATTAACGCTGCGTAATCGTCAGGTGAATCTGAAGGTACGCTGGTTACTATTCCCGTACCTTTATCTTCCTTTATAGTTAACATTGGAAGGGCATAAATTTTTGGGTAACATGTAAATGGGGATTTTAGGGCGATACCTAAGAGATCTTGTCCGAGAATTTCTAATAGAATATCAAACTGTCCGTCTGTTTTTGTGAAACCCTGGTAGCACATGTTCCTGACAGCTCGTTTAGTGCAAATAAAAATGCCATCCTTTACTGTTTCAAAACTGACGTATTTGATGTCAGGATGAACCCAACAGTTTGTCTGACCATACATGGTTTCTGGTCGTAGCGTAGCCGCTACAAAACTTACTGTTTTGCCTTTAAATACCCTAAAAGGCAAATTATTATTATATACTGAGGATTTTATTATTTGGTACAAAATAAGATAGAGCATAAAGCATATTTTATTTTATTTAATAGCACAATTTTTTTAAAATTATTTTATTAAAGTTAAAACCAGTTTTACCAAAAAAAGTTGACGTATTTTTAATGACGAATATGACAAGCTTTTGCATTTTCTTGTCATATCCGCCATATTGAAATTGTCATTACTTCATGCAGTCCATGACAAACGGAATGCTTACACAACGCCTTACCCGATTTATCAAAATTGAATGAGCTGTCTATTTTGGCAACTAAATGAGGAAACAAATGTATCAACAAACTTAATATGTATAGATACCAAAAACTTGAGGTGCTAAACACAAATCCTAAATTAAAAATAAATCTTAAGCCATACTAATATAAAAAAAGCGAAAGTGTATCTGTCTGTTCGCTGTTCAAGGCATGTCTGCTTAGCAGATTTTGATGAAATGAGATGATTGGATACCGAAAACTCTTAGTTTTAAAAACCTAAATCCACAAGGACGAAATTGTAGGCATCATTGTAATCCATCTATACTTCTATACTAATTGTATTATAAATGCGATAGTTTGGATGGACGTATGGATGGATGTTTGCTTCTCAATCACACCCGAACGGCTGAACGGATCTGGATGAAATTTGGCACAGAGATAGATTGTAGTCTGGAATAACACATAGGCTAACACACTTCATAAATAATAAAGCTATAGCAGCAACACCTCAACTCACTTAAGTACATCAGGCAAAGGTTGTAAAACCTCCATTTTAATGAGCGTGTACTCCTGAGGGCCCGCGCCCTCCCCACTGCTCCGGTCGTGGTCCATACAAGGTTGTTTATCCATTGGCGAGAATATAGTGTATCTCTTGCCATACATGATCTTCTTACGCTCTTTCAGGTGGTGGAACTGCCACCTTATGAACGAGTCATAGAATGGATTCGCATCTGTGGTTATGAACTTCCTACGCCAGTCCACCTTTTATCAAAAGATTGTAAAATTTTAATATCTTTATATAAACTTTGAATAAATATATATCTTTTATAAACTTTGAATAAATTTAAATATCAACAATTTGCATAAAGATTGGCAGTTATATTTTCTTTTTCCCTGAAAGTATATTAGCCGTAACTACTACGACTGGATGGATGGGACTTGACTTACATGTCTATCTTTTGAATTTCAGTCACTTTTACAACTACTGCTGTGTGCAAATACAACATTTAAGTTAAATTGTTTGGCCACAATTATGTCATTTCCAGAACTTTTTTTTACTATAAGTCTATTTTTTGTCATTTGGGTAAAGGCATAGTAAAGGACTGCATACAAAAACAGACTGTCTCTTACTTAAGATTTTCTGATAAAGACAATGTATATGTGGAAAATCAAATTTTACAAATTCTTAAAAATTGTGCATAGCACTTCATTTGTTCAGCAATAGGTTTCTCATTCAACTCAGCTGAGTGCAAATAAATTTTAGTGGTTAGGTGATTATCGGAAATATCTTTGTTACAAAAATAAGAAAAGTACATAATATAAAAGTACAAATACACTTACTCATTCAATAACTAGTTCAACAATAACCAGCACAAACCTTTGTAGCTAGATAACTGAAAGTTTGTACGATAGTTATTTTTTTAATATAGACAAGGAATTTTCATAACACCCACAACTGATGAAAAATAAAACCTACATGAATTCCCATCCTCTTTAGATCAGCCACAGCCAGCGGTGGGAAGTACTCCAGCCAATGGCTCTCATTGGCAAACTCCTTGATCTCTTCATCTGGCACACCAATACTCTGCATGATTTGCCACTGATATTTTGCTGGCCCGGTTTTTGCTACTGCTTTACTCTTTTTGCCCTTACTTTTATCCTAATAACAATCAATTTTTTATTTGCTAGAACACAAACACTTATAAAAATTATCACACTTGTTATACATTGCCTATAATAGACCTTATCATATGTTTGAGGGGCAGTGTAATTTTTTTATTCTGCCATTGCTATCCATATACAGGGTTACAGGAAAAGTCGACCTAGATCCGTTAAGGGCGTGTAGTACACATCATTTCTGAATTTCACTATGGAACCCCCCATCCTAAACTTAACCGTTTTCGAGATATTCGAGTTTATTTTTTTTTATGAAAATGCCCAATTTTTCGGCTATTGAATTGAATATTTTGAATTTTTTTGACTCTTATGATTATTTTTTGGTTTTTTACATGAAGAATGAGATGCTTAATGACCTCAATGACTAAAATTGCACGTAAGTTAACTAAATAGTTCATTGTAGACGATCGAAACTTAAGAAAATAAGTACAAATTATAAAAAAATATTTTTCTTTTCTGGATATCTCAAAAAATTATTATGGCACTTGCTCTGCAGATGTGCTTAAAAACATCTACATTTTATCAGCTATCCAACGAGGTATAACAACCTAGGGTTGTATTTAAACTCATAGAAAAAAACATAGTTGGAAAGGTTCAGGTAGTAGGTCTAACGGGTGATTGTAGTAAGCTAAATGAAACAATAAATCAGTTCAAAATAACATTTATTCACCTAATGTTTTTGAATAAATTTTTATAGTTCATGTTCTACGTGTCCACCTCTATTTCGCACACATTTTCTCATTCTTTCACGTAGTCCACTTTTCACTACACCAGTGGTTAATGTTCTTCTTATGTCGTTAGCAGCATTAATTATCCTTTCTTTGAGAACTTCCACTGACGATATGGGCTTGGGCTCACTGTAAACGAGGCTCTTCATGTGCCCCCATACATAAAAATCCATGGGGGTCAGGTCGGGACATCTGGCTGGCCAGGGTAAAGGACCACCTCGTCCAATCCATTTGTTAGGATAGTTAGTGTCCAACCATTCCCTAACGCTTCTTCTGAAATGAGCAGGGCAGCCATCATGTTGAAACCACATGTCCCGCAGTAATTGTAATGGGAGATCATCTAGTAGGTCACCTAAGTGATCTCTTAAGAAATTTTCATAAGTTTCACCATTCAGATTGTTTGGAAGAAAGTAAGGCCCAATCAAATGGTTGGAAATGATGCCCATCCACACATTTACACTAAATGGTCGTTGTGACCCCTTTATTCTTTTCTTATTTGGATTGCCTAGTTCTTTAGGAGCCCAATAGTGTGCGTTATGGTAATTAGTAATCCCGTCCTTATCGAATTTGGATTCATCTGTCCACAATATTAATTTTAGGAAATTCGGGTCCTCGATATCTGCATTGAGCATGAATCTGCAGAAGTCCATGCGTCTCGCGGGATCTCCTTCTTCAATTACATGTACCGGCGTGTAGTGATAAGGATACAGGCCTGCCAGTCCAGAAACAAAGCCAAGTCGTGTGGGAATCCGAAAGCACAATAATTCGCATCTACCATGGACGAATCGCATGAGCAGACTAAAATGGATGGCAAGCAAACAAACGACCAAATACAAAACAATGGGCATGTTGTATCCCCAAACTTGTTTTTGCACATTATTTTTCTCACTCTCACCTGCATAAATCGTAAGTTGTCTCGCTCACACGCACCGGATTAACTTGAAGGACAATAGCCGAGGGACCCGTTAGACCTACTACCTGAACCTTTTCAACTATGTTTTTTTCTATGAGTTTAAATACAACCCTAGGTTATTATACCTCGTTGGATAGCTGATAAAATGTAGATGTTTTTAAGCACATCTGCAGAGCAAGTGCCATAATAATTTTTTGAGATATCCAGAAAAGAAAAATATTTTTTTATAATTTGTACTTATTTTCTTAAGTTTCGATCGTCTACAATGACCTATTTAGTTAACTTACGTGCAATTTTAGTCATTGAGGTCATTAAGCATCTCATTCTTCATGTAAAAAACCAAAAAAATAATCATAAGAGTCGAAAAAATTCAAAATATTCAATTCAATAGCCGAAAAATTGGGCATTTTCATAAAAAAAATTAAAACTCGAATATCTCGAAAACGGTTAAGTTTAGGATGGGGGGTTCCATAGTGAAATCATTCAGAAATGATGTGTACTACACGCCCTTAACGGATCTAGGTCGACTTTTCCTGTAACCCTGTATAATAAATGCATAAGTGTGCTTGTTTGTCCTTAAATAGTAGCAACATGATTATTTGCATGCATATAGAAGACCTGAAGACACATAGGCAAGTTTTTATCCTGGAACATCATGTTGCCACAATATCTTGTATTTGCAAGCCTAAAACTATGCAGATGAACTTGTAGGCATTGTAGGCTATATTTTATATATGAAAACCATAATACCACTCACTCACTCACTGACTGACTAATCACAATATCTCAGGAACTATAAAGCATACAAACTTGAAATTTGAAAGGTAGATTCCTTCTATAGTGTAGACATCAACTAAGAAACGGTTTTGAGGAAATTCACCCCAAAGGGGTTAAATGGGAAAAATCCTTGAGAATTGGGTTAATTAGTTTAAGGAAATAATAACCCGTATGAGTAATTTTTTTGAAAATCTATCCCAAAATGTGTGAAATGGGGGTTGGAAGGTTATTTGGAGTTCTATGATTTAGAAGTAGGTATAGACATGAAAATCAGCACTTGTTAGGTTAATCGTCTTACATAATAAAAACCTGCATAAGCTATATAAAGCCTCTATAGATAGGCCTTTTGCATTGGGACATTTTTACAACCTCATAGAAAATCAGAAATTGTATGTGGATGAAGTCTCGGGTGATCTCTAGTAAACTATATTTATTTGATACTATTTACTTGATTAATCTACTACAGTGAGCTTTAAACTGTGAGCTTAACTCTATAGCCATTTCATTAATATTAATATAAACTTAGTTTACCTTAGGGACTATATCCCCTTGTTCTTTTTCCTCTACAAATTCTTCATTGGGGAAGACAGGAGGACACCCATACAATTCCATCTCTCTCTTCAACTTGTCAGCACAAGCCTTAATAGGCATTCCTGTGCAGTGAAAGCCAAAGGGAAACAGTACCAGTCGACCTTTTAGTCGGAAATACCTTGCAGCAAACTGTTGACATAATAGACTTAGATTGCATCATTTTAGAAAGTATGTTCTACTTAGTTGGTTGATGTATATTGTCTAAATAGCCAATTTATCACTAATCTAATATCACTATTATAAATGCGAAGGTTTGGATGGATGGATGGACGTTTGTTACTCAATCACGCTAGAAAGGTTGAACAGATCTGGATGAAATTTGGCACAGTGGTAGATTATAGTCTGGAATAACACATATGACTATTTTTAATCGTGGAACATTAAAGAGTTCCCGCAGGAACCAAAATATCTTAATACACGGTTGCGGGCTCCAGCTAGTCTTTACTAATGAAAATCTATTTAGTCATGAACCTTCAAATAAGATTATCAAATTATATGGGACCTTGGCCAAAGAATAAGTTTTGGTTACTAAGCTTCACTGCCATGAAATCTATGAAGTTTTACCATTTCACGACTGTAGATTTAAAAGCTTATTTCTAATTAAAGATTTTATTTCGCTACTGAAAATTCAGCTCTTAATAGTATAGAGATAACTGTTTTTAATTTATTTCCTTATAAACCAACATTACTCAGGTATAGATTACTTGTAATTTAGTTTGTCACTTTAGTTTAGAGATTGTTTTATACAGAATTGTCCTCAATAGCTCACAAATAGCCATACCTCGCATTTTGACAGAGAAAACGTGTGTCCAAGATGTAATCGCCCGTTCATATAGGGATAAGGAAAAGTGCACATGAATTTCTCATGAGATGCATCAGGTGCCTCCATTTCGAAAATCTTTTCTCGGTCCCATCGCTCCTGTACATGCTTCTCAATTTCTTGAAGGTATTCTACCTTAAATGTCCCTTTGCGATCTAGGTTTGCCTGAAGATATTGCAATAAATAAACTTTCATCTAAATATGTACAATAATGTCACTACTAAATAAGTTAGATAAATAGTCACATAAGTTTATTAAATATGTAAAATCTTATATTATTCTAGTTTTAAAGTATTTTTTTGCGAGCGCTCTAACCTATAAAAATTAAGTTTCTAATTTGAGTTTACGTTATATTAATAGTTTATTTCTTACCATTGTGATAAATAAAAATGCATTTACAATTAATTTAAAATGTAATTTTTATCTCGTCAGTAAACTTGTACGCTTCCGACTATGACACGTTTAAAAATCCTTCACTGAATTTTGATTTGATTCGCCGCGAGCGCAAATAATGTCAAATTTTTTTAATTTTGAATATTGGAGGCACTGCTTAAACGTCAAAATTATAGATTAACCACAGACTATTAACAAGAGATTATCTACGGTCGATCCGACGGGGCAAAGTAAATCTTGTAAACAAATATGGCGTCAGATCACGTGATTTTAAATTATAAAGGCAGAGACAAGTAACATAGATTGCAACTTTAAATGGTTCTTTCTTGCCACATCTATATGTCACTTGTCTATGCACGCCACCAAACTGGCACTTCCTTTTAAATTTAACCTGATGCTAATGTGGCGCCACCAATTTAAATCATTTCGACGGACACTTTTCATATACAGAGATGATTATTATTGTTGGATATTGTTTAGGGGATGTCCGTGAAACTGGGCATAAGTTTTTTGATTCCCTGGGATGCAATCTATTTCTATACTGAATTTCATTCCAATTGTATGAAAAGATGGGCCGTGCAAGCGTATCAGACAGACAAGACACCCTGTCGCATTGATTATGTTAGTATGGATAAAGTTAATTGGTTTTTGTTTTTTCTTTTATCCATTCTGACGATAGATAGTGACGATAGTGCATCAAATCCTTAAAGTACAGATTATTCTGTTTGCGATAGTGATTTTACGTTCATTTTGTACAGTTCATTATAGTTACATTTTATGATAAAATAAATAAAATAAAAATAACCTTGATTTAGAAACATAAAAAATTGTCATTACGTATTTTGATTATTACATTTATCAAGTTTACATTTTATGATACAATTTGTATTTTTCTTCCTTAATGCACATACTATTCTCATAGAATTATTATTTCATATTTAACTCAAAGCACCCGCTCAGATACTAAAGATGTGTTAGTATCGATAACGTAATATCGACTGAATTACAACTCTATCTCATTACGTCAACATTCCTTAAGATTCCTCGGACATCGCGCGATAACTGTAACTTATTTACTCTTCATGAATCCCTATGTCATCCAGGTGTGACAAGAATCTATCATTGGTTAAGATGTATAAATCTGCCGTACTCTATAAATGATATAATAAGGAAAATGACAGCGAATTCAAAAACCCTGTGCGGAAATAAAACCCCGATTCTATAGGATTATGATTTTTGGAATGCATAATTACATTAATTCTGGTAAATAAAATTTATTAAGTTTTAATGAGTATTTTATTACACCAAGACAAGTTCTTTCTTTTAAAACGTTCCCTTAAATTTACATCCCTCCCAAAACCAATTCTTCGCTCAAATTGCCCCTTTTTTCTGACTAAGGTTCTGTTAAGGCTAACCAAAAATTTATGAAAATATTCAAAACCATATACCATAATCGACGAATCCTCTTTATTTATTGAAGTTGTACAAAAATAAAAAAAAAAAACACGTTAACTCATTTTAACATGACCATGTAATATTACCAAGATATTACCTACGTTTACGTAGGTATTAATACCTATTGTCCGTTCCATCTATGCTCTATCTACAGCTTTGATTTTGTGTAAAGGAGATCTACAGCATGGCATGTACTCTGTGAACCACAGACTTTAACTATTCCTTTGATTTTATATATAGGAGAGGATAATAAGTTGCATTTTACTCAATTAGAGTTATATAGCATTTGTTATTAAAACATGTAAAACTGTGATTTGACTTTTCTTACTTACTAAAAGCTACGTTATTAGAACGAGACAGGTCTATTATGTTATTGCGTGAACGTGTCGCGCAATTGTCATATGACGTCATCAAATTTAGTTATTGAAGCCAATTTTTTATCAACTATAAATGGCGTCTGTTGTGCTTCCGGTGTGTCAGTTGTGAATAATAGTTATTACCTATTTTCTGAATATTTTCATGTGTTTTTGCTTAGATTTATGCAATGTACTAAACTATGGTGAAGTGCTCAGTTGTAGGTTGTCGTAATAATAATATTGTAAACGCCCAGGAATTTCATTCATTTTTCTTTTTGTGGCTACTATTTTAAGTTATTTTGACTAATTATAGCTTAATTTCTTCTTTACTGTATCCATAACACGTAAATTATTGCGCTGTCCCCAAAAATTTGGATTATTTCATTACTTTTTGTTATAGTGTATATATAGTGCGGGGATTGTATTGTTTACAAATAAATTGAATATCGATAAAATTAAAATTTCATATAACTCTTATTGTTTCTCACTCTGAGGGGTAGAGAGATGAAATTGAACAGTCAGATTCTACTTATAATTTTGCCAAACTCATTTTAGACTGTACCGATGATAATCTAGTGATTAAGACACCCGATCTCCGATATGGTGTCGTGTTCGAAAGTTACAGTGTCTATTTAAGTGGTTTTTGGTCGCTTCATTGTAGTTATTGTGTATCATTTTAGCTAATTTTTTACAATTGTTTCAGTTTCCCAAAAATTCTTGAATTAAGGCTGAAATGGCTAAATGACATTAACAACCCAACAATTTCAAACCCGCAAATGCAAGCATAACATGTAGTCATGTCATTTTACGGAGAACGATGTTAATTATTATTAAATCAATTTTAAAATCAGTCTACTTTAATTATTCACATCATCACATCCAGTAACATTTTTTCATGAATGTCTAGGAATTCCAACTTATATTATGAAACAGTATTTTTTGTAAGGTTCACACGAACTAATAATATAAATCTATACTAACACATATTATAAACGCGAAGTTGGGATGTATGGATGATGTTGTTAATCACGCCTAAACTGATCTGTATGAAATTTGGGACAAAGATAGATAATAGTCTGGAATAACATGCCGGCTAGTTTTTATTCCGGAAAATTCAAGAGTTACCACGGGAACCAAAAAACCTCAATTCACGCGGACGTAGTCGCGGGCATCAGCTAGTTCATTACAAAATACGAGTCTAGTATTCGTAGTTTATATATACTAGTGTTTTTTCAAAATATTATGTTTAATTATTTATTAATTTTATTTGTTATAATTTTATATCGATTATATAAGTATCGATAATACCAGTCCTAGCCCCCAGCTTAAGTTCCGCCCATACGCCATTTTTACTTACTGGAGGCTTCAATTTAAATATGATGTTTCATATCCTCTCCTATATATAAAATCAAAGAACTATTCTTGGTTGTTTTTTTTATCGTAGCGAGCTGGACTATTCTAGATTACATACGAAGCTTTGATACGAAGGCAGTGAAGCCACAGTGAAGCGAAGAGCGAGGCGAGTGAGGTTTATCAGTAACCGTTGTTGAAACATTATTCTATGGACACTATAGTTTATAATCTGTCAAAAATTGGCGCCATTCGTAGCGTTGGCTGTCATTGTCATTTTTACCGGAAACTATTCGGCCACCCCTTTTTAGAAGACGCGCCGCCGCTAAAGTCGTGATTGCCGGCTTTCAGTAGATGTTTTAGTAGTAACAAATTGTTATTTCTTAAAGTTAGTTGTGTAATTTGATCAAATCAAAAGTGAAAATGGCGCCACGCACAGCCAAGGCTAAGGTATTTATATCATTCAAATAAACGGTACGTCTTGTGTTTGATACGTATTGTAAGCAAACAGGTTTGCGTTATCGACAAAGTATTGCACACTAATGCTTATTTGTTAGTTTATTTAAAATAATTTGGTCTGTTAATCAGAGTCAATGCGACTTTATTTCTTGACAGTTTTTTTGTCCCAACATCGTGCATGGTTTCTGCTTTATGAGCTTGAAAACCGCGTGCTTCTTCAATCACGATATTTATGAGGGAATCTTCTTTGTTATATATATTTTAATATCAAGTGGTTGCAAGTTAGGTAAATCATTTACAATTTTCTACAAAACGAGGTACGAAGTTCAACAGGGTGTTTACCATAATAAGCCTTTAGAGTTCATTCAAAGCATCAATATCTTGTTTGAATGAATGCTCAAATATTTCATCTGTTTAATTTCGTTTGCACCGTTTAATTCCTTTTGTTTGTCTTATTAGTCGATGTTTGAATATCACCATACAATAAATTATTACCAGTAGTTGCACTGTTGTTCTAATATGGAGTCTCAAATTATAACTTATTGTAATCAAATGTAAATTTAATACAATAATAATGAAGGATGTTCATCATGCTGTTTAGATATTTTATTTTCTGTTAGTTTAGGAAAAATAAGTCCTTAATTTTATTACATTACCTTAAAATGAACATTATAACCTTCATTTTTGTGTTCTTGAAAAACTATTTAAGGTAAAAATGTGTATAAAATTCAGCAGACCTACTCTAACCATATCTTTTTTACCCTTGTTGAGAGAGTATTAATATTAAACAATCCAATTCAAAAAAGCTGGGATTGAAAAACCAGATGATTCTCTAAACAGATTGAAGTGGCATATTATGTGTTTTGTGATTGAAAAATTGAAGCTAATTATTAATTTATATTTTCTCATCATTTTAAAATAATTGTATATTTGCACTTTAAATTTTATTATTATTATTACATATCCGGTTTTTATTACAGAAAGCTGTAGATGTTAAGGTAGCTGAACCTAAAAAAGGAAGAGGCAAAGCTAAAAATGTACCTGAGCCTGACCAGGACATAGAAGAGGTTGAAGAGAAAGTTGTAGTACCAGAGAAGAAAAATAAACGTGGAAAGAATATTGTCAATTATAATGAAGATAAGGATGAAGTAGCTCTGCCTGCGAAGAAGGGAAGAAAGAAGAATGTTGACACAAAAGCAAATGACGAACCTGTTCCAGATGATGTTACTTCTGTAAATGGTGATGACTCTGCGGAGGAAGGCTCAGCAACCCCAGCTGATGAGATTGAGGATAATAATGAAACCGAATCAAATGGACAGTCTGAAGAAAAGGCTCCGGCTAAAGGTCGTAAAAAGGCGGCGCCAAAGAAAGAGCCTGTTGAAAAGGAAGCCAAAACAGGCAGGGGGAGGACAAAAGCTAAACAAGATGTAGATACTGCTGATAAAGAGGAGTCAGTTGAAGAAAAACCAAAAGGCAGAGGCCGGGGCCGAAAACCACAAGCTAAGGCTGAACCAGAGAGTGAGGAAAATCCTGAAGAGGAAGAAACTAAAGCTCCGCCTGCAGCCAAAGGCAGAAAAAAGGCTCAACCAAAACCTGCACCAGAAAAAGAAGCAGAGGAAGTAGAGAGTGAAGAATTAACAACAGAAAATAAAGATGAGGAAGAAGTAAAACCAGAGGAGCCAAAAAAGAGAGGTCGCAAAAATATTCCAAAGAAAGCTGTGCCTGAAGAAGAACCAGAGGAAGATGAGGACATGAAAGAGGAAGCTCCTGCTAGCAAAAAGAGGAAAGGTGCTAAAAAAGAAGAAAAAGGAAAAGGTAAATTTTTAAGTTTATGCTTGTCTATGTTTATGTCTAATGTTTATTTAAGTAATCAATAGTTAAAATTGTTTATTTCATGATGAAATTTGACTTTGGTTAAAATGAGAGAGATATAATGTGACACTCACAAAGTCCGTCTCGCTGTAACTCATAGAAGAAATTTAACGGTCAAAGCATGCTCTATAGATCTCAGCATAAATGTTGTAAAGTAAAATAACAAACAATAGAGATGCAATAGGAGTATTACGGCAATTTGATTAGTTTCTTTCTACCTTTAGGTGACACAAATGAAGAGGAAGATGAGGAAGATGAAGAAAGCCCTCCTGAAGCTAAACCTGCAAAGGGTAAGCGAGGACCAAAGAAGGCAGTAGACAAACCCGCCAACACAGATGAGGTGCAAGACACTGGGGAATCCGCGACAAAACGTCGGCGAAAGCCTGACGAAAAGGGTAACTAGTCCCACTAATTTATAAATTACTTCAATTTTTAATGTCATAAACATTGTTTCGAATTAATAAGATTGTGTTTCTTTATTATTATGAATAAACAGTTTCCAAAATATTGCTGGTTCAGTTATTTATATATTTACCTTTTCGAATTTCATTAACAGGTTTGTGATATGCTTCTATATGTTTTATTTTTAAATTTGAGTACTTATTTTACTGATCATAGAAGCAGTTAGAATTATTTTACTAACAAGGTTTAAAGAGGTTGTGAAATTATTATAAACGCCAGGCATGTCTAATTTGGATGTACATTTTTGTCTATTTATTCTGAACTGTTATATACTTGTATCCTGTTATGGCTTAGAACTATAATTTGTAGTCTGACAATAAAGTTAGATGTGGCTTACCTGCAAGCTGTAAGCTTGTTTAATATTGTTATGGATAAAGGCTTCTTTGACTCTGGCCAGACTTAGAACAAGACACATTTATGTCATTTGTTTTGCATGTTTAAAGTCTGAGCAATAACAAAGTATCTCTACTAATATTATTTTATAAATGCGAAAATGTGTCTGTCTGTCTGCTACGCTTTCACGGCCAATCTTTTCAACCGATTTTGATGAATTTTGGTATAGAAATAGGTTATATCCCTGGGAAGGGCATAGGCTAGGCTAGACTAGGCTTAGGGCATGGGTTCCTGGGGAAATAAAAAAAAAACTTAATCCACGCGGACAAAGTCGCGGGCATGATCGAGTGCTGCATAAATCTCGGGGTGCTAAATGTCTTGTAAGTAGTTTTTTTCTTAATTTTCTTCTGTAGATAATAAAAGGAAGGAATAAGACGCCCCGTGGTTACAGTCTATCTTGATCGCGGATCAAGATTGACTGTGTATGGGGTGGCACCTACAATTTTTTTCTTAATAATAGAAATAAAATTACAGGGATAATTATAACTCGTAGGACCATTTAACTTTTATAACGTAAAATTATATTCAATTTACAGGCTAAAGTCAATGTATGTCCATAATCATATCAGAATTCATATTTTTTCTTTATTCCAGTATTTTACTTGCCCTTTATGATTAGGTAGTGCATGGTGTATCAATCTTACAAAAATATGCCTTTTGCTGGAGTAGTAATATTGAGGAGGTATACTTAATAATAAGATCTTATTTTTGTCAGCTATTAATAATTATTGTATTAACAGCTTCTTTAGATCAATTATCTCCATAAAAAATGGGTTATTTACTTACAAGAAATCAATAAATACAATTTATGAATTAATGTTTAATATTTTAGACCTGATGTACAGTAACATTGAACGAAATAGACATATAAGTTCCAAAGATAACAGGTTTAACACTATTTATTTTCAGTAGCCGATGATAATAAAAAGACAGCACCCAAGAATGCTACAGACTATGAATCAATAGATTTCACGAATAACTCGAAAAATTCTCGAGATGAAGAATGGAATTTAAAAATAGCGAGTTGGAACGTGGCTGGGATCAGGGCGTGGATGTCGAAGGGTGGACTAGATTACTTGAAATATGAAAAGCCTAATATCCTGTGCTTACAAGAGACGAAATGTGCGCAAGACAAGTTGCCTGATGAGGTTAAGAATGTGCCGGGCTACCATGCGTACTGGATGGGTAGCGACAAAGATGGTTACGCGGGCGTGAGCATCTACACAACAAAACTAGCCATGAATGTACAGTATGGTTTACAAAACGAAGAATTAGATTCGGAAGGTCGAATAATCACAGCAGAATACGAGCAATTCTACCTAATATGCACATACGTGCCGAACGCTGGTCGGAAACTAGTCACGCTTGATAAGAGATTGAAATGGAATGAAGAATTTAGGAAGTATGTCAAAGCGTTGGACGCAAAAAAGCCCGTAATAATATGCGGTGATATGAACGTAGCGCATAATGAAATAGGTAATTATGTTCACTGTTCATTAGGTAATTGTTAAAATCGTAGGTAAACTCTGAAAGCTAACTCATTTCATAAAATCTGTCTGGAAGGACGCACGAAATTAGCGCTTCCGTGTGATTACTAAATTATATTTTATTTTCTAAGCTTAGTATATGGTTACCTTTTCAAAAATCTGATTTCCCTCAAGATAGATTCCTCAGAGTATGTTAGTTTTATTAGGTATGTAAATATTTAAAGCCCCTGAGCTATTTTCATTTATTTAATAGCTAGGTAAAACAGGTTCTGTAACCAGCAAAGCTTTGATATGGGATAAATAAACGAATTTCGAATATACGTTGTCGCCATATAATTAAGAACGATTTGAAGTTCCGCATTTTAAATCGCTATTTTTTTTACAAATTTTATTAATTCTCTGTAGTAACAAATTCAAATAGTAATGAAGCTGGACAAATAATTAAGAACGATTTATTAAACTGCTCGAAACTTAGATTAAATAAATCACATTAATGTGAAGTGCGTAAAGATAAAAAGCAATTGAATACATTTTATACTAAAATTATTGGTTAGTTGCATGTCCGTGGCTTTTAAGTACTGCTTTCGACTATCAATTTTTAACATTTCGCACGAGAGATAGAGTTCCATTCTTCTGAGAAAATGTCGTACAGCTCTCTTAAATTACCACACTGTTTGAAACCCTTTTCTTGACTTTGCACCAAAGATGCTCTATTGGATTTAGATCTGGGCTGTTAGCTGCCAATCTAAGACAGAAACTGTTTGCGATGTGAGAAATACCTTAACAGTATGCTATGGATCATTGTCGTGCTTTAATGTACAAATAACCGGAAGTACGTCTTCAGCATAAGGTAACATTATTTCTTCCAGCATATTTTTGTGTTGGAATTGATCCATGTTTCCTTCTATCAGCTTAACCAGCACCATGTCCAGAAAAGCACCCCCAAATTTTCACATTTCTCCCTCCATGCTTTAATGAAACTTTTGTGTACTTGGGGTCAAATGCTTTATTCGCAGGGCGTCGTTCATATTTTCCATCAGAAGATACCGTTTGTTTTTGTCTCGTCAGAAAAAAGAACGTTTTTCCACTGTCTAACTTCATATACCTTCTAGCAAATGCAAGCCGAGCTTGCCTATGACACCTATTCAACATGGGCACCTTCCTTGCTATCCTTCCGTGCAACTTTTCTTCTACCAAACGCCTTCGAATAGTGCATACCGAGGGTGCTGAAGGGTTGTTTTCACCAAAATATTCTTCTCAGCTCATTAGACCCTTTAAAAGGAGTTCGTTTTGCCAAACGAATGATATTTCGATCATCTCGACGAGATGACTGTCTCTGACTAGGTACACGGGGAACATTTGATGTAGTTTTTTTATACGTGGCAAAATGCTTTACAGCGTGGAAAACCATAGTTTTTGAGCATAGCAGATCTTTTTATACTCCAATTCCTCTCGCGAAATTTTATTATTACTTCCCTGGTAGATTTATCACAACTTTTATTTTTCCCCATTGTTGCCATATGAAGCAATCACTTTTAAGAATTTTTTCAGCACTAAATGCCACCATAATAGAGGTGTTAGCATGTCATTAAACGGTTAAGCGCTAATGATTGAAAATATTAGTAAATAATCTTTATTCGTGTGCACTAGCGAATGAAAAAAAATCATTGATTTTTTACCATCGTTTGTTAAACTGTTAACGGTAGTAAACGATCTTTACTCCTGCGAAAAAAGAACATTGTTTTTTTATTACCGTTTACAGCCGTTAACCGTTAACCGTTTAGCGATATGCTAAACCTCTACACCAAAATTATACGAATAGTGACCTAAAACCAGAGCCACAGTATTAAATTTGAATAAAAAAATTACTATTCAGCGTTCTTAATTATGTGACCAGCCAGTAAGTAGTAATACTAGGTTCAGATCGAATGTGTAAAGTTTAAGTTATGTGTATCAACGAATGTACGCTAGTATGGAAAATTTTTGCGATATCGAGAGAAATACAAAAAAATACAGGCAATAAGTTATACTTGTTGGTTTGACAAAATCTTCCCTTTAAATAAGCGTTCTAATTTATATGAGCACCACTAAGTAGTAATACTAGGTTCAGATCGAATGTATAAAGTTTAAGTTATGTGTATCAACGAATGTACCGCTAGTATGGAAAAGTTTTGCGATATCGAGAGAAATACAAAAAAATACAGGCAATAAGTTATACTTGTTAGTTTGACAAAATCTTCCTTTAAATAAACGTTCTTAATTAAGTATATGAGTACCACTGTATATAAAGTTGGCAAAACCGCAACGCATTAATGTTTCCTGTGATTTGGTGCTGCAAATTTTCATGGGACGCAGTGAGTTCCCTACTGGATAAAGGTAAAGGTCTATAGTAGCGACTTTCACTCATCGCGTGTTTCCGCCGCCTGGATCAGCGGCATCAAGCGTACCTGGATACATAATGAGGGGTCTGTCAACGCTATAATTTTCGGCGCCAGATTCCATTCCAGCACCTTGGGACCCCAAGTTCTTCGAACTGTGCTCGTTGATTCCCACTTCTGCTTTGAAACACGTTGAGCTATGTGGATTAGACTCCTCATTTCTGAATGAGTAGTTATCCTTTAGACCCACTACTTGCTCACTACTAAGCAAGAGTCTCCTCTCAGTCCGAGAAGGGTTTTGTGCATAATCCAACCTGGCCCAGTGCGGAGCTGCAGACTTCACACACATTTGAGATAATTATGATAAATCCCAGGCATGCAGATTCCTCACGATGTTTTCCTTGACTGTTACAGTTAGTGATCTTATTACTCAGAAAAGTTAGAATTGTGTGCCCGAGGACCAAAATCCCGCGCATAGGAGCTCAAACATCTCAACCACTAGGCTGTCACCGCATGATTGAATAGTAATATGTACTTATTGCAGACTTAACGAATCCGAAAACAAATAGAAAGAATGCTGGTTTCACTGACGAGGAGCGCGCGGGAATGACCGAACTCCTCGGCGATGGCTTCGTGGACACGTACCGCCACTTCTATCCGGACAAAACCGGCGCTTACACGTTCTGGAGCAATATGTCCAATAGCCGGGCTAAAAACGTCGGATGGTAAGAACTCCTTTTGTCTTACTTAATTATCTTACTCGTCCTGAGTGAGCGAGAAACGCGGCAACGCGACGCAACAGTATCAAACAGTAGCTGACCCTTCACGTGGTCTACGTTGTCATTTTGTATGGCGTCGAGTCGTGTGGCGTCGCTACTCTCTTCTGTCGCTCATCTAGGACAAGGATGATTAGGATCTGCGCATTATACCATTTTACACAGCCAAACAATTATCAACTTTGCAGGTGTGGCAATAGTGTCGACAATCAATTGACATAACCCACTAGTTGTGTCAATAGTCTTGAGACTAGTATTTGTGTCAAATGATTGTCAATAATATTTCCAGGTGAGCAAAGTCGATTGTTTGTCAGTGAAAAATATACTTCCTTCCTTTGGTACAAAACCTATATTAACCAGCCTGGTTTCAGATTCGCTTACCACCTTCTTCGTAATAAACTGTGATTTCAGCTTCACAGATCTGAATGTTGAACCTATTTATAGATCTATGTATAAAATGTTCTAAAGCCACTAATTCTTGTTGCTGTTGTTGCTGCAAGTTAGTTCTATTCAATTCTCGTTCGATTTCGAAGACGGTATCAGAAAAAAGAACAGTTAATTTAATTTCATTGAGATGAGATTTCATTCTCGAATTCCGAATATTGCATTGAACTGTAAGTTACTTATCTTTGTTCCAGGCGTCTCGACTACTTCATAGTATCAGAAAGGTTGGTGCCGGCGCTATGCGACAGCGTTATAAGGGACAAAGTATATGGAAGCGATCACTGCCCCATTTCATTATTCCTGCGCCTAAGTAGCGCCGATAAGCCTAAGGAATAAACTACTACGCATCACATGACTATAAAATTGAATTGATTCTACAATAATATAATATGTTCAACAAAATTAGAATTAGACAGAAATAACAATTGATTCAAGTTTTTAGGAGGTTTCTTATAAAATTGAAACATTTTTGAAGGTTACGAAGCTAAAATGCAGCTAATATTTGTTATGTTTTAGATACGGGACTTCTTTTGTTGTTTTTAACACAAATTATTTGTAACTATTTTGTGTACTGATGTGTTTTTTATTTTATGTGATGAATAAATTTGTCATTTTACTTGAACCAATTTAAAAACTCAAAATGGCAAATTTATATCATTGGTAATACCTACATATTTAATTATTTGGCGATTGCAAATCGGCCCTAATGGAAATAAAGTCATTGTTCTGCCAAAGTTATTTTATTTTTAATACTTACAATAATTCTTACAAACAGGATTAAATTAGAATTTTAGATTATGGAACACGTCAGTCATTTCCAACACAGACATATCCGGACCTTTGCGGCGATATTTCATATGCATCTGAAAAAGATGGAGATTCCTAATAATAATGTGAATAGTCCAATGCACACTTACAACAAAGCCGAGTCGCTGCGTCTTTATAAAAACAACTAAACCCGCCGGCATATTTAGCGGAACATAAGAAAAGGTCCATAATTAAAAAAATATGGTTTTATTTTAAAATCTACTTACTACACTTCTTTTGTTATTTAAAGTTTCATTTGTTTTACTTAAAATGAGATCACATTAAGAACAGATTTTGCGAGTAAAGGCTATTTGTGAAAAATGGTACATTTTTGAACTTTTCATGTAACCGGGAAAAGTGAAATTTAATATTAAAATAACAATTAATTAGAAAAATGATGATTAATATCGCGTATTTCCTCCACGTTCTCTTATTAAAGTTTCTACCCGTCTAGGCATACCTACTGAGAATGATGTTATCAATGGTCTCCTGGGATAGTCTCCGCCATTCCTCAACTACGGCGATTCGCAGTTCTCCCACATTGGCAGGAGCTGGAATTCTGGACTTAACTTTTCTTTTCAGCAAGTCCCAAACGTGCTCTATTGGGTTCATATCCGGTGATCTCGCCGGCCACTCCATAACAGTGATATTCATATCATTAAGATAAGCTTGAGTTACCGGAGCGGTATGCGGCCGAGCATTATCCTGCATAAAAACAAAATCTTCACCGATATATGGGGCAAACAGTACGACATTTTCTTCTAAAACTTCTCTGCGGTCTAAAGCGTAAAGGTCTCTAAAGCGGTCTGCAGTCAGACTCCCTCTGTCAATCACTACCAAGTCTGTGCGAACTCGCAAAAAAATGCCCGCCCAAACCATTATTGATCCACCACCGTATGCAACTGTAGTTTCAAAATTTGTCTGAATGTATCGTTCTCCTTTGCGTCTGTATATTCTTTGCCTGCCGTCAATTTGATTTAAGAGAATTCTGCACTCATCACTAAAATACCTTACTCCATTGGTCCGCATTCCAAAGTCGATGTTCCTGAGCAAAAGTTAACCTGTTTCTACGATGATTTACCTCGAGCCTTGGAGCCTTGGCGGGCACAAATGAACCCAAACCAGCTTCTTCGAGCCTTCTTCGTACCGTACGCTCACTTACGGTTACACCCCGCACTGCTTCTAACTCATGTCGGGCTTGGACGGCCGTCAAACGGGGGTTCCTACGTACACGAAGCCGAATGAAACGATCATCCCTACTCGAAGCGTCTTTTTCTGCCTTGTCCTGCTCTTCTCACATAAGTACCGGTCTCCCTGAACCGTTGGATACTGCGATGGATCGTTGAAACTGGTCGACGAAGATCTCTGGATATCACTCTGTAGGTTTGACCATTTCTTCGCATTTCGAGTGCCCTGGCAATCTCCGTTGGGGCTAAGTCAGGCATAATTCAGTCATCAACTCCAGAAAGATACGCGATTAAAAAAAACTAACAAAAAACAGTATTTCAATGAAATTTTAAATCAAACTCAGAAGGAAGAAATACTCGAAGTTCGCTCCAGATAAGGTGTATTTGAATAAAATTAAAACAATTGCATAAAGTGTGATGTTCAGTTGTTTTCTTAATTTGAAAATATTTCTTTTTAAATTAAATGACGTATAAACCAGCCAGCAACCTTATATGATACTGATATCAAACCTTTTTTTTATGTTCCGCTAAATATGCTGGCGAGTTTAAAATAATAATTAATTTGACAAGCAAGTCCTTTGGCCTGTGTGAGCCAACCCTTACATCCAGCAGTTTCGCTTCAGCGACAAAAAGTACGGAGTTACTAAATCATAGGCCAGGATTACACTAATTGTAAGTCGCTTACATGAGTAACTTATGAAATGTAACAAGTCTCGTAGGTATGTCGTGTGTCGGCTATAAGGCATTTCGCTCTCAGGAGCCAATACGGCGGCGCTTGCATTCCTAAAGCGCGTCTCAATCTACATTTCTAAAGAATAAAATAAATCGAAATCCGCGTACTACCAGGGCTATCCGTGTACTAAATTACTGAGCCCTTTTTGATGAGTGAATGAATGGATTCGTTATAATGGTCCGGGTGACAGACTACATTTTAAATGGGCAAAGTTGATATGCATGATGTTACATCCTAAAAAGTCTCATATGCATGATGTTACATCCTAAAAAGTCTCATATGCATGATGTTACATCCTAAAAAGTCTCTACTTTTTTAACTGACTGTGTTTTTTTTTTAATAGTATGGTTACAGTTTTTTAATAAATAAATTATTGTTTGATATGCATGATGTTACATCCTAAAAAGTCTCTACTTTTTTAACTGACTGTGTTTTTTTTTATAGTATGGTTACAGTTTTTTAATAAATAAATTATTGTTTATTTACCTGTATAATTTTGCTGAAAGCTCCTCTGCCCAATAGAGAATAAGCTACTTCTAGATTTTTCAAGGCACTAGTTTGAAGCTCAGGCAGCCCGGAGCAGAAGAAGGCGATGCCAGCTTCAAGTCCTGTCCCAAAATCACATTCATCCATCGCTATACTTGCATATGTCATCACTGGCTGTAACTCTGACAGCACTTTATCCTTCTCAGCTTGGGATTTCGCTTCTTTAAGTTGTTTGAACATTTTCTTTATATCAGCTGTAAATAATAAATTGCAGCATTTGTGTATGATAAAGGAATTGATAGCATTACTACCCCGGTGTGTAGGTACTTTTTCATATGACTGCCTGAAAAAAGGAGTATACTGTTTTCAGGGTTTATGTATGTATGAGTTTGTATATTCCACCATAACTTCTATAATACTGAACCGATTTTGATAAATGAGGTACCGTTAGAATCCCTAGCTTATTCCGGGTGACGTAGGCTAGTAAAATAAAATAAAAATTGAAAGCGAAAATAAGATTAAGTATATAATCGTCATCTAGAAAATGATGAGTAGATTCCAAAAATATATAACACTATAGTTCAATATCCAGTGATTCACAAAAAAATATAATTTAATAAAGATGTGAATAAGATTAGAATTTTTTTTAGTTCGTTTTTTGGCAGGGCAGTAGTGTTTTTTAATTTTTTTAATTATGACTTGTTTCTCATTCCACAATAAGTTAAAAACATTTAGGTAAGATAGCATTCATGGTGAATATGATCCCATCTGGGTGTGGTAAGTGATGATGCAGATGCACTCTAGAGGGCTAACTTGTTATAGATATTAAAATCATACCTTTAATCGATTTCTGTGCTGCATCATACAGCAACAATATCACTCTTTGGTACAACCTAGCTGGTATGATGGTAACGGTAAATATAGCCACATTTGAGGGTATATCTCGCTTTTTTTTTTATCGCTGGAAAAATGCTTTTGCGCATTCCGCACTAAGTGGTTAGGTGGGACTCAAATATCTCTCGCCCTTAGGGAGACCATATTATACCAGATTTTGTTTCACAATGATACAAAGGTGTGCTTATTTAATATGTGTACAAAGTACAAACACTATTTAAACCACTGAATTAAGCATACCTACCATCACTTTCAACCAATTTCCTATATCCAAGCTGAGTTTTCTTATTGTATGGTACAACAATGCCTGCACTGTTAAAGGTCCGGCAGACAATTTGCTGATTCCTTTTTTTCATGTTATATTCTTCTATAGTGCAATTATGTTGCTCTGCCCATTTCTTAACTTTATCCATTAGCTTCTGACAAGATATGGAAATGAATGGTGAAGTTTTCTTTTCATTTTGTAAAAATGCACTAAAATACATATTTTGAGTTATATTGAACAATAGAATTTATAAAATAAAATAAAAATGTGTGTGTGCAATGCACATATGGCAGAAGTGAAACTTTAGAAAAGTAGCCTACAAGAGAATGAGATAATTATAACTTGTATTCAATCTCATTCTCTCGCAGGCTAAATCCTACATATATGTTTGCCTCTTTTTGGTGTTGCTTTTTCGTTTTGTTTTTTGATACATTGAATTATCAATTTATGATTTTAAAGAAATTTCACTTCAATAATTCACTACCTATGAAGTGAAAATAGGTGAAATAATATACATACTAAACTGCTCCAAATATGTTCTCAGCTACTGGTGTTATGGTATAATTTACAGAACTGTCATTTTTAGCAAGAAACACTGGTTTTTCTTGCGGGTCATCTCTATAATAGCCTATATGAAATTCACTTTTGCCTTTCTTTTTTAGAACAGCCTGAAACAACAATAATATTTATTTAAAAAGTTGAGTTAGTTTTTTACCACCCTCCGTGACACAGTTATGAGCAAAGGTTTGAGGTACAAAACCTTGAAGGGGCCTCTTGGATTTGGATGGTTTGGTGGCTACTTTTCACACTAGTAGCAGTGTTTCCAAGCAATTTAGAGGTATGAGCTTATTAAACTGTCAAACTCCTCACAGGTATAATCTACTTCTATCTCAGGGAACATTTGCACTGCAAAAACAGTAGGGCGAATTTTATTCTCTCGATTTATATTTTGCATACGGATTTCACTTACTTCACACTGAAAGTACGGTGAGCGTCATACAATTCTGTACAGCACAAAATATTTGCGTGAATATAATTTATCAAACCAGTGATTTTATTCCCAAGTGTGTTTACCTCAATATGATTTCTATAGTTACAGAATTGCAAAAAAAAGTTGTGCAAATATTTTTCGCTATGTGAACGTAGCCTTTGATACACCCACTATAACATACAGTATATCCTTGAATTTAAATATAATATACTTT
The DNA here is from genome assembly GCA_964035005.1 of Erebia palarica. NCBI lineage: Eukaryota > Metazoa > Arthropoda > Insecta > Lepidoptera > Nymphalidae > Erebia > Erebia palarica. The sequence continues at coordinate 21,984,829 of OZ035989.1, forward strand.
ATGAATAGAAAAGGATGTATCTTATTATACCATAACACATACAACTTTTAAAAATAATGTTTATGGAGTAATTTTCCTATGCACCGAAAATTATAGAGGTGCTTCTTTATAGATTAAGTACCTTCACCACCAGAAGTCAAAGGCTAACATTTTACTAAATATCTGAATAAAAAATAAGTACTTATACTTACAGAAACCAAATCCAATTTAATGGGAACTTACCTGCAATTCTGGGGGGTCAAAGAAAAATCTCCAATGAATTAAATACAGGTCTTTATCATCCAATTTGGGTAATTTACCTAAAAATAACTCATAAGGGCCAATAAGCTGCAAATTAACACTAGATAATAACCTCTCAAAATTTTCTGTATCATCTTTAAGGCATTTAAAAAACTGGAAAAAGTCTTCGGGCATATCCATCAGAAAGCATTCTTTTAAAGTGACAGGATCTGTATCTTTGTCATAGAAAGACACACTATCTGATTTGATGAGATATTTGGGAACAACCCCAACTTCTGTTGCTGCATGTGGAGACTTGAATACTGGTTTATCGTTGTCATTCAGACTTTTTGTTGTTGTCGCCTTTTCAACTATATTCTCTTCCGTAACAACTTGATTATCCAGAATATTATCATCACTCGCCTTGGCTGTAATGATAGGCTTTTTTTCTCTGTTATAGGGCTTGAAACGGTTGTGCTGTCGTTTGTTAGTTTTGGCTTTAAGTTCTGGTGGGTGTTTAAACTGCTTGTGGTGTTCTGGGTTTTTCTGATAGCATTTCGAACCATATTTACAGACTGTCCTAGCGTCACTAACGTAAGCCTTCCATTCTTCAGACATTTTATCCCTTCGTCTGCGGGCTAAAGTAATAAATTTGTCCAAACTATGAATAAAAAATATTTAAATCTATTTAGAAACAAAACAACAAAAACAAAATCACACAAACACCAGAGACAAGTAACAACAAGCACCAGAGACTGACAAGCACTGAGCACCAGAGACAAGTAACATATAGCTGAGCACAGATTTGAGAGTACCTACAGGCTATAATAAATATGCCGCACAGCCGCACACATTTCACAAAAGAGAATAAATATTATGCCTATTAAACTGCACTTTTTACAGAACCCTAAATTAAGGGTGGGCGTGGCTGCAAAATAGAGCGTCGCTTATTACACAGCAATAATAGGCCTATTACACTACACTTACGCACGGACCCTTACATATGAATTAATATAGTCCATAAATTGTGGTCCTAATTGCTGTGTAATAAGCAACACTCTAAATAGCGGCCACGTCCACCCTTACCACAGGGTCCTATTATTAGTGCAGTGTAATATAATAGGCCTATAAGCCTATAATTTTTGGGGATCGAAGTTACTCGCGTCCGTAGGATGTACCATGTCAGGTTTTAACCCTCTTTACCCTACACGTGATCCCCGGGTGGTGCCCAACGAGTAACATAGGTGGTAGGCCTCGGCCGTGGCTAGTGTAACCACCCATCGAGCAAAGCCGCGCCGCCAAGCGATTCGTCTCGTGACATGATTTATCGTGCCATGGGGTCCGTCGTGTTCCGGCGCGATGCTCGTATTAGCCAGATCAAGGGGAATGGGTATGTACAGTTGAGTTGTGTTTGGTGACAGGATCCGATTTACGGAGCGGCTGCGCCGGAGGACTCGACTTAGAGGTTAGCGGGATCCGAAGCACGGTTTGCCGCTGGCCGACCGCAGGCAGTAGGGGGCCCAATTAGTAGGGAAGCCAACTATGAAAGCCTGCCCCGCCACCTCGCGAAAAATCTTGGGATGGCTTCCATCGTGCCGGTTGGTGACCGGAGAGTGGACTCGATGGCGATTCCCAGGGGGGTTCGGGCGTCCCCGCAGTCTCCAGTCGAGCCTTCCAACCGTGCAGTCGTAAACTGCGAGGTCTAAGAACACAACGCCTCGTACAACCGCCATTCCCTTTCCTATATCATCTAGAGACTGAGAGGCCGCATTTACTTTTTCTTACGGAGAAGCAAATCAGAAAACCAGCAGATATAGGGTATCTACAGTACCCGGGGCATTCGCTGGAGCATAACTTTAAAGCTCGCGCTGGGGTCTGTATGTTCTCTCGCAGTGATATCTGCTGCCGGCGTTTCCGTATCCTGGAGGTACCCACTTTTTCCACCATGTGGTGTTTATTGGATACGAGTGTGGAGCAGACTGTGTATGACTGTGTCTATCGGTCGCACAGTGGTGACCAGGGGACAACTCGATTGTTTGAGTACCTTAGCGAGACGGCAGACACCGTTCAATGTCGATACCCAACTGCTCAAATGGTATTTCTGGGGGACTTTAACGCTCACCATCAGGATTGGTTGTTCTCATACCAGAGTACCGACCATGCAGGGAGAGAGGCGCTTAAATTTGCTCTATCGCTAGATCTCTCACAGCTGGTCCCAGGAGCAACGCGAGTTCCTGACGTTGACGGTCATACACCTAATTGTTTGGACCTTTTGCTGACTACCGACCCAGACCGGTTCTCAGTGTCAGTTGCGGCCCCCCTGGGCACTTCTGATCACTGTGTGGTAAAAGCGGTGTCGAGCTATCGCCCTTTCGTCTCGGGTCCTTCCGGAACCAGGCGGCTGTGGCGATATAAGTCAGCAGACTGGGACGAGATGCGACACTTCTTCGCATCTTACCCTTGGCGGCAGATTTGCTTCTCTTGGAGTGATCCGTCGAGCTGCGAACAAGCCATATCCGGGGTGATACGTCAAGCTATGGAGTACTTCATACCATACGCTGACGTATCACTAGATGGAAAGTTCCACGGTGGTACGGTACAACGCTAAATGTGCCGAAACAGCGGCCCGCAAAGACTCAGCGTTTGCAGCCTGAGCAGAAGCCCGCACCGTTAAGGCTCCGGACGTCAACATAAAGAAGAGAGCGTTCAACTTTACCGCCAAGTCCTACAAAAAGGTTCTTAAAGAGGCTTGTTTCAACCGCACTAACCGTCTTGGGGCCAAACCTGTATCCTATTCTTGTGGTAGTAAGGCTTCTTGGTCCCTTTCGAAGTCGGTTGAATGAAATTGTTGTCGTCCTTCGCTGCCTCCTCTACTCAAACTAGATGGATCGCTGGCTTTTACTGCGACAGCAAAAACAAATCTTTTGGCGACTCTGTTTGCGGAAAATTCGCATCTAGATCCAGGATGTGCTATACCACCTTGTTTACCATCTTGCGGCTCTGTCATGCCAGAGATACACGTTCGCCAGAATGAGGTGCTAAAAGTGCTCCGCAACCTGGATGTGAATAAAGCAAGGGGTCCAGATGGAATACCAGCAATGGTTTTGAAGATCTGTGCTCCCAGCCTATGGGATACCTGCTGGCTTCTGCGACTGGATATCGGACTTCCTGAGTGGACGATCATTTCCAGTAGTCGTTGATAGCTCCTCATCTGATCTCATGGCGATCAATGCCGGTGTCCCTCAGGGATCAGTTCTCTCTGCAACGCTTTTTTTGCTGCACATTACATGCTAAAACCCGGTATCTTTGGGTATGCAGATGACAGCACCGTTACAAAGATACATATCCGGTCCCCATACCAGTGGAGCTGAGATTCTTAAGCACAGAGAGGCTTTGGTAGAACGAGTCAACTTGACCTTGAAGGAGGTGTCCGATTGGGGTGACGCCAATCTCGTCAAGTTTAACGCTACCAAAACGCAAGCGTGTCTATTCACCACGAAACGGAGTTCATTCCCACTCACTCCGACTTTCCGAAATATATCCGTTCCAATTACCGACAGTGTCGAGCTCCTTGGTATCAACATATCATCCAACCTCAACTTTGGACAATGCATCGAATCCAAAGCAAAAACAGCTGGCAAGAAACTTGGCATCCTCAACAAAGTCAAGCGGTACTTCACGCCGGAATAGCTTCTTATCTTGTACCAAGCACAAGTTCGATCGTGCATGGAGTACTGCAGCCATTTATGGGATGGCTCTGCCAAGTACCAGCTTGATGCATTGGATTCGGTGGATCGTCGCGCCAGGAGACTTATTGGTAACAAAGCGCTGGTCAGTTCGAAGCTCCAAAGCTTAGAACATCGGCGGAAAGTTGGCTGTCTGTCGGTATTCTACAGGATATATTTCGGAGAGTGTGCTCAGGAACTATTCGATCTGGTTCCTCCGTCACCTTTTTATTATCGAACCGCAAGGCATCGACAGGGTCTGCAACCTTACGCAGTCGAAATTCCGCGGGTTCGTACGAAGCGATTTGCTTCCTCGTTTCTATTTAGAACCGCTAGGATATGGAATGCCTTTCCGGCTTTCGTTTTCCCCTCCTCTTTTAATATAGGTACCTTCAAATCAAGAGTGAATAGGCATCTTCTAGGCAAGCGCGCTCCACCTTAGGCTGCATCACCACTTTAAGCAAGTCTGATTGCAGCCAAGCGCTGGCCTATATAATTAAAAAAAAAATAATTGACACAAGTGTCAAGTTCTATTACAGTCATGATGTGTCTATGTGGTGACATTTTGCTTGTGGTAGTGATGTTAACTCCCTAATAGCAGTTCCGTTTCAAACACAGTTTCAAGAAATTTTTCTAAGTTAAACATTAAACATAAAATCACAACATACCACAGACTATAAAATATTACTTGGATTAATTAGTAATAGTTAATTGGTGACAGAAAGGCTGGCTCATTTTTTGCGCAAAGGATCAGCCTGGTTGTCCAGCGCGGAAATGCAGCCAGCATTCTTGCTACCATTCCACGTGGGCATGATTTATATATTAATTAGGTTATGCTAGCTAGCATAACCTAATTAATTGTATTGTTGATGTTGTATTATTTTATGTTATTGTATTATTGTATTATTGATCTATTGTATTGTTTTCAATAATAAAAAAAAGCTATACAAAGATAGAGTATTTAATCTATGGTTCAATGAGTTCGAGCAGTTCGAGTTTACCAGCAGACCTGTTAAAAGTCTGTGTTTGTGTCATCCGCTTCCTTCCATTAAGTGGTGGTGGTTCCTAAAATCTAAATTCTAAAATGTTTTTAGTTTAATCGAAATATGGATGAGACAAGATTACTTATAATATCAGCGTCTATTTTGTAAAATATTAAGTATATTGTACAGAAGTGTCTTACCTTCAGTGATATTATTGGACTTATTTTCATAATGGACTATCATATCGAAATTATTGATGGGAAATAAATATCTACGAAAAGTCGGCGCGAGTTAATTGTTATCTTAAACTTGTGTTAATCATCACATGTGTATTCTTTTATTTTAAATGTATAAGTGGCTAAATAATATTAACATACCAAGGACATGTTCTTAGTAAATTCTCGTCACTCTGCAAGTTTGACAATCTGTGCTGGCTACGGATCATGCATAAGTGGTAAATATACATATTACAATATCCAACTTTTTTTACAGTTTACACTGACCCATATTCAGAGTAATAAACATGTTTTTAGGGCTCAATCAATAAGGAACCCTAGAGTGTTTCCATGTCCGTCCGCTCGTGGCTTAGCTCAGGGACTATTAGTACAGCTTATTACTGTAATTTGGCATGGGTATAATAAGTTATCACGCCGACAAGGTGGTAAAAAAAAGGTTTTTGTAGGGTACCTTCTCTACATGTAAAGTTGGGATGATTTTTTTTTATCGTTTAACCCATAGTGTGCGGTGTCGTATGATAGGTTGTTCAAAAATATTGTGGGTGTGGAAAGACCATTTTTCGATTCAAGAATCCGTTACACGTTAAAGTGATAAGTTTTTTTTTGTTTGTCGAGTCCAGTGTCTCCTCCTCTACCAGATAAACTGTTGTTTCTGGATATATGAAAAATTCATGGGATGTCATATATAACAAAGTTAAAAGGTAAATACAAGTTTATGAGTAATAGTCAACCAATTAATAACATGTCAGAATATTGTGAATGGCAACTATGAAACCCTACTCTGCATGGCCCAATACACACTTGACCGGTTTTTAACAGTTGTTCAAAGAAATTTCAGAAATGAATATCTAAGTGTGAAAAGCAGTACTTACCTACTATACAATTCAAATGTAGGTTGTATTTAAAAAATACTGTTCTAATATTAGAATATAGGTCCTTCTATAGTATTAAACATTTGAAAAATTCACTACTAATGGTACTTTCTTAGGAAATTATTTTAAAGCTATTGACTAATATGCTTGTTATTGAAGTTTCTTCAAGTGTGATGCTATTTGCAGTCTCAGCATTTGTTTATTCGTAAAGCTTAATTTACTTATTTCTGCAAATGATAAAAAAAATTTACAGAAAAAGTAAGTAAGTACTTCATTTATTTTTCATTTCCTTCTGATAGTTATCAGGCCAGCAATTTGGCCAGGCCTGGTCAGGTCTTGTTTTACATAATTTCAAAATGCTCTGTGTAGTAGTATTTAACTATTCAGTTTTTATAGTCCGTCGCACTCTGGCCACTGCCTCCATCCCTGCACAACTGGTTTGTTCCAACCCTCCGGTTTGTTCATAGATGATGGTAAGAGGCCGGATGGGATGAATATAGTACTGTGGTCGATGGGTCATGCACTGGTGTGGGATGCAACCTGCGTTGATAAGTTGGCAGCATCCCACCTATCGGGCTTGTGCCTAAAGGCGGGTGCAGCTGCCGAATCTGCTCAGTTGCTTAAGCGTCGGAAATACTCAGCCATTACTAAGTACTACGTTTTCGCGGCGCTTGCTTTTGAGATTCTGGGCCCATGGTCATCGGACATGAAGAATTCTATAAATTTTGTGTCCCAAAAACTGATCCACCCCTCTGGTGACCAAAGAGCTGGTGCTTATTTAGCCCAACGGCTTAGCCTTGCCATTCAATGAGGTAATAGCACCAGTGTTTTGGGCACCATGCCCATTAACAATCACTCGGACGACGTGTATTTTTTTAAATAAATTTAGGAAATAAATTAAAAACTAATTAAGTTTTTAATTTATTTCCTAATTTTAATTGAAATTGTTATGTATAAGTCACCGTAAGATTGTAAAAACCGTTAGATTATAATCTCACTCGCGAAATTCTAAACTGTCGAAAGATTAGAATTTAACGCATTATTTTCCGGTAGATTGTAATCTGATAGGTATTTAAACCCGATAAAACCTATGTCAAACCCTAACCTAACCTACAAGAAAGAGACAAGAAAACGTAAATAAAATGAATTCTTCAAAAATAGACACTCAGAACATTCAGAACATCGGCAGTTTAGAATTTCGCGAGTTAGATTATAATCTAACGGTTTTTACAATCTTACGGTGACATATACAGTATCGCTATGATGAATTGTTTTAGGTATGTGTTTTGGTGAGGGTACTTGGTTACTTTGTTTGTCAACAAAGTGAACTTAAGTGGGTAGGTCGCGATATTGTATGTCATAGTTAGTTCGTGTCAAGCTAGCTAGCTAATACAAGTGTTATATCGAACTCTAGTTTTTTCTTTATGTCTCCAAACATATTAGTGGCGACGTTTGGTGAAAATTGAACAAAATGGATAAAAAAGCGATAAGATTCGAGGAATACAACCCGGACTCGGCTAATTGGGACAGTTACATAGATCGACTTAAGTTTTGTTTCGAGGCGAATGGCGTCGTCATCGATAATGTTAAACGCGCAAATTTTTTCACAGTGTGTGGTTCGCGGGTGTACGATACTTTACTTGCGTTAATTACTCCGAGAAAAGCGACGGAAGTGATTTTTACGGAAATAGAAACTATTTTAGGCAAACAATAGCCCTAAACCGAATGAAATTTCGATGTCATTTAAATTCTACAAACGTAATCAAAAGCATAGTGAGTCAGCATCGGACTTTATAGTAGCTGACGTGAGAAAACTTAGTTCCAAGTGTAATTTTACCGATTTAGAGAGAATGTTACGCGACAAACTCGTATGCGGGATGAGTGATAGTAGACTGCAATACGAATTGTTGAAACGGGACAATTTACGATATCAAGACGTGGTGGATGCTATGTTGGCATCTGAATGTGCGGTGCGCGACGTTCGCATGATTCACGCCGCCGCGAGCACCAGCGCCGCGAGCTCTACCGCCGCCGGCGACCTAGCGCCGCACGCCGCGACTACTGCACGCGACGCCGGTGAACCGAAGGACGTCAACGCCGTGCAATCGACGCCGATTGCACGAATGTGTTACCGGTGTGGAAGTCGGCATTCTGGAGAGTGCCGATTTATTAACGCGGTCTGCCGGTTTTTTAAGAAACGGGGACACATTGAAAAAATTTGTATAAAGAAAAAGAAAACTGACAAGAAAGACATTAATTTTACTTAGACAGAAGACGAAGAGGATTTATTAAACGGCATATACAGCATACAAAGTGCGACGCGTGTTCCGCCCTACGAGGTGGATGTTTTGATTGCAGACGTGCCCGTTCGTATGCAAGTGGATACCGGGGCCAGCTTCTCTCTAATCAACGAGCGTACGTGGAACGCGCTCCGCAGACGCCTGCCGCGCGACGCGCTGCGTCAAGTGCAGCTGTCGCTGCGCACGTGGATCGAATCTCCAGTTAAGCTACTCGGACAGGCCACCTTATTAATGAGGCAACTGAATCGGATACGTACCCGATGCCAACAGCCAATGAAGTTTTTGCGACGATCGCTGGAGGAAAATGTTTTATAACTCTAGATTTAGACAGGGCTTATACACAGGTCGTTGTGGACGACAAGACATGAAAATTACTGACATTAAACACGTGAAGGGTCTGTACACTGTTCACAGATTGGCATTTGTCGTAAAAGCACGCCCTGGCATATTTCAGCGACTAATGACCTCGTTATTGGCAGGAATACCAGGAGTTGCAGTTTTGATCGACGATATTATCATCGCTGGACGATCCATGCCAGAAATGCAAGACAGACTAGAAGTTGTATTGAGTAGAATCAAAAAGGCAGGACTTAGATTAAACAAAAATAAGTGTCAGTTTGCAAAAGAGAAGGTGGAGTTTCTTGGATTAGTTATCGATTCAGAGGGCATACATCCGGCACCGAGTAAAGTAGAATTGATAGTGAAAACTCCTGCGCCTAAAAACAAAAAAGAATTGCAAGCTTTTCTTGGGCTTTACAACTTTTACGAGCGATTCGTACCACACAAAGCGACTATACCAGAGCCTTTACATCGGTTATTGGACACAGAAAAGACTTGGAATTGGACAAAATTAGAACAGATGGCATTTGAAACAGCAAAACGTCTACTTACATGTGAGGTGACTTTAGTGCATTACGACGTAAGCAAACCCTTGATACTCACGTGTGACAGTTTGGACTTCGGAGTACGGAGTTGGCGCTGTGTTGTCTCATGAAATGGAAGATTGTCAAGAACGACCAATAGCCATGGCATCCAGGACACTGCATTCCCACGAAAGGCGTTATTCTCAGCTGAGTAGAGGCCGTATCGATTATGTTTGGAATTACAAAATTTCATAATTACCTTATGGCGAGACGTTTTCGTATAATCACGGACCAAAAACCACTACTTGGGATTTTTGACCCCAAAAAACCGATGCCGAACATGCTGTCACCTCGCTTAACCAGGATTGCTATTGCATTGACTTCACATGACTATGAAATTACATACAAACCTGGACCACAAATTGGTAGTGCTGATAGCCTGAGTAGGTGGCCACAACCGGTTCCAGAACAGCCCGACCAGCTGTTGAGTGAAGTGCTGTTGATGGCTGAAACACCTGAGGACTTTCCGTATGATGCGGAACACATAGCTTCTGCTACAATACGAGACAAGATTTTGTGTCGAGTTGTACATTATATTCAGCGCGGATGGCCTGCAAAAATGAATGGTGGAGATCTACGTCCGTTTTGGTTACACCGGACAGAGCTATCACTGCAAAACGACTTTATACTTCTTGGTTGCCGCGTAGTAGTGCCGAAATCACTGCGGCAACACATATTACAAGTTTTACATAAAACGCATACAGGAATAGTACAAACTAAAGCGATAGCTCGAAGTGGCTATGTATGGTGGCCAGGACTCAATGGGGATATTGAGTTAGTAATAGGCAGTTGCACGAAATGCTTAGAAAACCGGCACATGCCACCTAGAACGAGTTACGGATGGATTACACCAACTAGACCATGGTCAAGAATCCATGTTGATTTTGCTGGACCATTTCATAATAAATATTTTTTGATCATTGTGGAGGCATATTCGAGATGGCCTGAACTTTTTATGGTCAACAACACTACATCGACTACAGTTATAAGACTTTTAAGATTAGCATTCGTTACACATGGTTTATGTGAAATTTTGGTTTCCGACAATGGCACATGTCTTGTTTCGAATGAAATGCAGGATTTCTTAAGAGCTAATAATATTCTATACAAGACTTCAGCACCATACCATCCTGCTACTAATGGATTAGCTGAACGAATGGTCCAGACGATCAAAGATAAACTGGAGAAAATGGACAATGTGACATGGGAGGTTAGAATTCCTAATTTGTTGCTAACCCTCAGAACTACGCCATGTACATCAACAAACAAAAGTCCAGCTGAATTATTGATGAAAAGACGTCTACGCACTTTGTTGGATACTTTACATGCAGATAAATTACAAAATAAGAAGACTGAGCAACAAATCAGCAACAATAGTCAAAGGAAAACGCGACAGACCAATGTGAATCAACAGGTAATGTATTACAGAAATTATAATAGTAGTGGGCCAAGATGGCTGCCGGGTGTAATAAAAGAAAAAACTGGTCCATCAAGTTACAAAATTGAAACCAGTGATGGTGTGATAATTAATCGCCATATTGACCAGTTAATTAAAAAGATATCTGTGACAAGCCATACAGAGGAAGAAGATAGAATAATAAGTAGAGATCCTACACCCAACCAGAGTACTGAAGAGATAGATGAGGACATGGGTGACATAAATGAGGGAAGAGAGGAAAGTAGTCAAGAATCAAAAACTATCATTACAATACCTGATGTCACTGAATGGGCCAAAATGTTAGGGATTCCTAATATCTAGGCTGTCCCAGCAAATTATAAGAAAAAGTCAAGTGTAAGGTGTGTCGAAGTCTATTTCAGGCCCTTCAAGTGTCTGACAATAGTAATGAGATTGTGTCCACAGTAGTTTATAGATTTAGTAGTTAATTGTTTTGTTTGTGTATTTAGTTTAGATTATAAACAGTGCTTATTATTTTGTTAATTGTTAGAAGTTAATTAATATTTTAAGTTCAGTGTAAGATCATTCTTGTGGGAGAGATATGTTATGTATACAGTATCGCTATGATGAATTGTTTTAGGTATGTGTTTTGGTGAGGGTACTTGGTTACTTTGTTTGTCAACAAAGTGAACTACCCACTTAGGGTAGGTCGCGATATAGTATGTCATAGTTAGTTCGTGTCAACCTACCTAGCTAATACAAGTGTTATATCGAACTCCAGTGTTTTCTTTATGTTTCCAAACATATTAGAAATAAACTGTAAGAAAATAACCTAATAAAATACTGTAACTTTTAAGTAATTACATATGTAAATTAAATCTCAACAGAGTTAATAATAAAAGTGTAATAGAGGGCATCCAAATGCAGATTGAAATAAAACTTCAATACTTAAAAGTTTTATAACTATCATATTTCAACTGTGCAGTTACAAGTATAGTTGATTTTAAAATGCCTATAGATGCTATATGACATGCAATACAAGAGTCAAGACTGACAAAGTAGACAAAACTAACTAGAGGACTTCTTATATAGAACCCTAAAACTATCACCATATTCAGTGTCTTTATAAAAGAATAGAGTTATTTTATCTCCCAGTGCAACAGTAGTAGGTTTAATGATGTAAGTTTGAAAACAAACATTTTAATTTTGAAATGTTGTTTATTCACCAACAGTATATTAGGTACTTTACCTGGGTGTTCTATATTTAGCTTCCATTGTGTGTGCCGCAATCCATTGGCTTCCTGCAAGCTTACCTTCTGTACCTACCTACTGTGTAACAAAAGAATTGATACTTAAGTCTTACATACTCTGATACTCAAGTAATTCTTTTGTTCAACAGACTTCAAAGATACAAGACGGCACACAATATAAGTAATAGGTATGAGTATAGCATTATTTATGAAGAGACTTTAAAACCAATATACTTCACCTACCAAGTAGTTAACTTTAAGTTAAATTGTATTTTTTTTTCTAATTAGGCCAGTCACACATTCCCTACCAATGCCTGTCACCTAAGTAGTTCACTTTTTAAAACAGCTCTATAGAAGTTAAAATGATCATATGATTCCATTTAAATGCCTGAGGAGCCGCCTACTCCCAAGCCTCTCAAAGGAGGCACATAACTACTGCTCTTTATGTCAAACATTGTTATTATTATTATTATTTATTATTAAAGCCTACCTCTAAAGCTACATATATATTTCTGTAAACTCTAAAGCTATATTATATTTATATTTTATATGTTTTTTTTTTCTTTTTTTAATAAATATTTAGAGGTCATCCCATACTTGGGCAAAGGCCTCCCCCCTCTTCATCCATTCATCTCTACATGCAGCCAGACGTGTCCATAGTACGCCGAGGCCATCAAATTCTTCCAGTTCAGTTCGCCAGCGGGTGCGCGGCCGGCCACGGCGACGCGTTATGTATCGTGGACACCAGACTGTGCTTTTCCACGTCCACCTATTGTCTTTCTGTCGCATAATGTGTCCCGCCCACTTCCACTTTAGCTTCCTCGCTTGCCTAATAGCGTCAATCACTTTCGTCTGGTCCCTTAAATATTTCTTTCTTATTCTGTCTGAAAGCTTGACTCCGAGAATGCTTCTTTCGATCTTCCTTTGTGCAACTTTTATTTTCTTTATCTCGTCCTTATTCATTGCCCATGTCTGTGCTCCATACGTCAGAATAGGTATAATACATGCGTTGAATACTTTTGTTTTAATAGTCATTGAAGTTTTTTTGTTTTTACAAAAAAACTTCAATGTCAAACATTGACTAGGTACTAATTCAGTTTCTTTTCTGAAGAAATTTGCAGCAAGTTCATAAAATATCAATAGAACAAAGTCCTGTTAAGATGACATAAAACAAAATTGTGAAAAGAATAGATTCATTCAAAATCATTGTTGTCAATAGTCTTCCACTGCTGGACATTGATTGCCCCAGACCCCAGAATCCACATGCTGCGTTCTTGTGCTGCGCCCCTCCAGTCCAGTGGTTTTCTGCGACTTGCGTGATATCCTCCTCGTAATATTTACAATAGTTAAACTTAATAATTAAAAATTAAAACTTAAAAATACCAATGTACAGAGGTATTTTGAGTGCCTACCTAGTTTTAGGAAATTTTTCTATCATAGAAATTGTATCTAATCGTATTTCATTTTGATGACGATTTTATATTAAAAATCCAAGAAGCAAATATCCATATTAAAATTATAAATACGAAAGTGTGTCTGATTTTGATGAAATGTGGTGCATATCCTACATTGAGTTAGGTTGCATCCGGATAAGGACATTTTGTTCTGGAAAATTAAAGAGTTCCCACAGGAATCATCAAACCTTATTACATGTACATTTTTGAAGTAAAAAGTCGCAAAAGTTTCAATAACTAGTTGTGGGCTCAATATTGATTTGCCAAAATATTTTCCAAACATGTTCGGAGCTACGGCTTATCAGGTAAAAGTCAAACGCTAATTAGCCACGGCAGATGTTTTTCACAAGACGCGCAGCTAAATTATAAAAGGTCACATCCTAAATTAAATCGGGAATTCTTAATTTCAAGGCGGGGTATTCGAACCGCTACGTGCCGCGTGCGGGATGTGAAAATTTTACACTTCGTAATATTTTTAAAAATGCATATCTCTTTCTATAATTACAATACTCTAAGGTAGTTATATAATCTTAACACTTTGGTGATAAATAAAAGCCGCGACCATCTTTATTTTTTTCTGTACTTACTTTGGTATGCGATAAAGGTGATGAAAAAATAAAAATTTCATTGAAATTAGGATGTTCAAGGGGCCGATCAATAAATTCCATAAAGCTAGCATTCGGAAACACATTGTGGCAACTCAGGTGCTGCAAAAGTTTATGGGCTGCGGGGTAATCCTAATTAGGTGACGCCTGCTCGTTTGGTTGCTATTCATATAAAAAGATGGTCAAGTGAGTGTTAGAAACTCGGAACACGTTACATGCATAAGGTAGAGTAGGACTCTGTAGTTCATTGCCAAAAACTTTGAGCTCATTACTTAATTCCAATCTTAATTCATTGTTGGTAGTTATCGTAAACGGTAGTTTTATTCCAAAAACTTTCTATGAAACCTCGTTTTACTTAATTTAAGAGATCAACGAGGTATCGCTTCAAAATTTATTTTATCTCTGTTTCGCAGTATATTTTTCTTTTCAAAATTTTTTGTGGTGGTATCTTACTTGTTTCTATGGCTGTGCTAATGGTTTGTTTTTAAAATGACTGTGACACACTGAGCTGATGGACTGTATTAAACTGTAAGGGTTCCTATTTTTATTACGGAATACTAAAAAAAATGGATTTTATCATTAACAATTTCACCATTGAAAATTTCAGTTACTGCTCAGACATTTCAGTGCATTGTCCGCTTTCACTTCTTAATGAACCAAGAAATGTGTCTGTCACCGTAAGATTGTAAAACCCGTTAGATTATAATCTAACTCGCGAAATTGTAAACTGTCGAAAGATTGTAAACTGTTCAATGTTCTGAGTGACAGTTTTTGAAATATTCATTGTATTTACGTTTTCTTGTCTCTTTCTTGTAGGTTAGGTTAGGGTTCGGCATAAATAATGAAGTAGTGCCCAGGCCAGGCACTTAGGTTTTATCGGGTTTAAATACCTATCAGATTACAATCTACCGGAAAATAATGCGTTAAATTGTAATCTTTCGACAGATTGCAATTACGCGAGTTAGATTATAAACTAACGGTTTTTACAATCTTACGGTGACATGTCCTTGTGAAAAAGAACTATGGATATGCATATAATATATAATATCTTTACGTCACAGATGTAAGAGACATACAGAATCTTGTTCCAATATACAGAAATTATAGCAGTCAAGCGTAAATCTATTCAAACGAAGTTAACTCAAGATTAGAGAGTGAGGGCGTAAAGAGATGTAAAGCCAAAAAGTTCCCTAACTTGGTCGACAAGTATTAGCGGTTAATACATATTTACGACTTAGAAATATATAAATGGGTCGTCCAGGTTTATGAAATAATATGTACCATGCTATCTCGGTGTAGTCTAATCCGATCTATTTTTACGCGTAATTACCACAAAACCGATCCGTGAAAGCATTCAGGAACGAGCGTCACCTAACCTAACCTGTACAAAACTATTCTATTTTCACTCATTGTTTTAAATCACTGCCCACTATTAAGGATTCTTGAGTAGCTTTTATGGTTGTGGCCTTAATTTATATCGATATGTAGGTATCTATACCCCATTACAAGTACTTTCATCATCATCAAAGGCTGTAGCACGCTTTTCGTGAAACTGGGTCTGCTCCAGTTGATTCTATCCGAGTCGAATCTCCTTCTAGGTATCTCTGTCCTTTGCTTATGTCCTCAAATAATCAGGTCAAAAAAAAAAAAAATAAAACTCTGTCGATCTATTTCTGTTTGGAAAACACCGCCGTCCATCAGGCTGTGACCTCAAGGTCTTTTTAGATCGATGTTGACTCCTGTAAAGATATGTTTCACTTTGTAGTGTATAATAGTGTGTTAAACTTTCAGCTTAACAGGATCATTAGGAGAGGTTACCAAATTTTATTGTTCTAATACCTTTAGTGGTTATACGAATCCTCGAACACAAATATTCTCGAAAATTATTATTGTGCTTTATAAAAAATGTAGGTGGATGTAGGTTTTAGAAATCTGCGAGAAACTCTTTGATTTTCTTGGATAGTCACTCTTTTCAAGACTTCAAGTATTATAGTTATCCATGCAAATTACAAAAACCATGTCGATCCGTAGTTCTGATGCGACGGAAAACAAACGCACACGTCAAGAAATTGGCGATTTTGTACGTGTGAAATCCATAAAAGATTTCGTCATTGAAAACTAAAACTACGAGAATTCCAGAAGTATCCTCGATCCTGATCTGAGAAGAAGTCCTCAACAAATTCAGTCATTCTATTCTAATGAATAAACAGTAGTCCCATAGTGATGTTTGTATTGCCTAAGTATCGCCATAATGTTTACTAAGATGCCCGTAATTATAAATGAACGTCCAGGTTTGAAGGACAGGCTATAATATCAAATCAAATGTTCATTTATTCAATTTAGGTACACTGTAGGTACAATATTGATGTCAATTACTTACTTATAAAATCATGATGGTGATAAGCGCCGTGGTCTGAGAAGTGCCCACAACAAACTCAGCCGTATTTTTTTTCATTATCACCATTTCACAAATCATCCTAACTAAGGAACTATCATCGATATTGCATTTTGTATTCAAGGAGCAAAGACCCGAAATAGTACCTATATGCATTAATATTCGATTATGATCGTAATAGTAAAACTGATAATCTCATGAGCTGAGCCAAAACAAATCCATTAACCGTACACAATAAAGCAGCGTAAAGTTATGCCCTTGAAATGTTATATAGTGCTCCAGTACACAGCTGTAGAATTCATTTAGCAATGAAAGAGACATTCCGTGTCGACGATTATATAGGAGCCTTTCACGTACCCAAAATGTAATTTACGAATTTTCTTGTTCAACGAGATATTGTAATCTTTATATTCAGTACGGGAATAAATCTTATTATTGAAAATGTAAGGATCTGGGCGAGAAAGCAAAGCGACTCGTATATACTATATGTCTAATGCGATATGCCGTGCCCCAGATATGTCGGTCGGGGCTTGGGCGGCAACTGTTGAACGGAAATCGCTTAGCGACAACATTGTTGTTCGGTCTCACAGCTACTTTCTGCATATAGAAAATAAACATTTTATAAAATGTACCTGCTGTATCTAAATTTTATTCATCTGTCAACTTGTTTTTGTCAACTGCTTATTTGCGATTTGGTAATATTTCAGCAATGATGGCAAAGTGTGTTGCTTCATAGTTGATTCATTCAAATATTAATATTCAAATGAACCATACTAAAAAACGAAATTTATGGTAATCAATTCAGTCTTCAGTGCCGTGAAAATGAAAGTTGTTTTGACACAATGATATCTGATAATTTGCAAATGGCTGCTTATCTTCTCCACCAATATCAGCTGGATTTTTATCTAAAAGCTCATAAGGCCATATATTGGTACAAGTATATCGGTTTAGGATAGGTAAATACTAGGTACCTACTCTGTAACAGCATCCTAACAATAATCGTATTGTACACAGGCAATGAACACTTGACCGCGCCATGGAACATAAAGATGGATGGAGCGGCGGAAAAACTACTGCAGCTGACAATGCTACCGAGCGCGCGCAGGCCGACCGCGACCGCGTGCGCATCGAATTCTATGCCACCTACGACGTCATGACCGGCGTGCGCATAGCCGCCACCCTCGGCGGCTTCTTCGCTCTAATGGTCTTTTTAATCGTTTACAAAAGCCGGAGTAAATCTGTGAAAGCGCTGAATGATCCTAAACTAGTAGAACTAGCGGAGGCGGTCGTCGCCGAGGAGGAAGCCGTGGAAGAGGAGCGGCAGTTGACTGCGGCTCTAGAGGAAGCTCTTTCGGAACGAGCTCGTTCCCGCCCATCTATAGGGCATGTGCCGCTTTGGACGCGGACCTCTCGGTTCGCCTCGTACGGTGGGGGGTATGGTAGCTTACTAGCGCCTTCACGAAGACTTTCGACTTTGCGCGGGGACTCGCTACCCGGCTCCGCGCTGAGGTTCTGTGAAAGGCGGGCGTCTGGGGGGCCTCGAGACAGGCGACTGAGCTCGGCGACGTGCTCGAGCTCGGGGAGTTCCTACTTGGAGAGGCGCGGGTCGTCCGTTGTGTGCTCCCTGCCGGAGCGGCGCCTGTCGCCGTGCCCGAGTGAGCGGCTGGCGCCACTTGCGTCGGTCGGCAGCGTTGGGCCGTCATTCGCGGTAGAGTGCGACCTCGCGTCTGTCGGCGCCGACTCGGTATTCGCGGAGGACGAGGTTGACTCCACCGATGACGAGGTGGAGCAGTTCTCCACGGACAGCGGCGGCCCCGAGGCCGGCCCGTCCGACGGCACGGAGCTGGCGAGTCGGCCGGTACTGCCGTTGCGTATCCATCGCGGTTCTTATTATCGCGAAACGTTATTCTAGTCGTCAGCGATCGTCGCTGGATGTTACATGTTATAGACATATTAAAATATCGATAAATTCGTGTTCATTGACTGCAAATTTTTTTAAACTTAAGCGTCAGGAATTTGACATATCATTTTAAAATATTCCCACGTGGAATTGTGCTCAAAGCATATTGGCACAGAATAGGAAGCACGCGATCGGGTAAGCGACTCATTTTATCTGGGATGATACAAATTGTATACTAAATCAAAACTAGGTATCTCCACCTATAATGTTCTTTGTCTTTGGACAAATAACCACGTGTTGACGCACGAATCGCAGACTAGTTACCCCGCACAAATATGTATGTACCTACAATGTTTGATACGGGTCGCCCTATTTACGGTAAATATGTACCATACAATCTACATTTTTCGAATTAGTAGGAACTGTGACCAAATTCTACTTGCCCTTGAAATGGACTATAGCAATAATTACAAGTTCCATGAATGTTTTATCCTGCCCCCTGAGAGCTTTATAAAAAAATTGGAAAACTATAATATGTACGGATTTATCGATAGTTTAATATCAATTGTATTATGTAAATAGTTTGTTTTGTTAGTTAATTAATGTATCGCAATGTTGATGTTCTAAGGCCATGATAGAATTTTAAATTGTGATCACCACTAGCTGACAAAATGTCTGGAACTGAATATCAAAACGTCGAACGTAGCCTCGTAGGGCTTTCTAGTCAAATCGATTTATCGCTTTATATGTGACCTATATTTAAGAAAAAAAACTATATTTTCGATATCGGAATCCAGATTCCGTCAAAAAGACAAAGGCCAATGCACACGCGCTGCTTTATTGCATCTGCGATCTGCGATTTTGCGACTGAGAACGATGTTGCATTGCGTAGTAAAGATGCGGGACTGCGGATGATCTTCCCATTCTAATAATTTTCGACTACTAATCCCCGCATTCGACTTGAAAATTAGTAATATACTAATCTTCAGATTCGAATGACGACAACTAATTAGTAATACATACTAGCGATTTTCGGCGTCTCGTTAGTCATCTATTAGGGATCTTTCGGAATTCGAATATCGACTCGGCTCGACTCGGCTATCCTCGGCGCGACTCAGATGGCATTCGATAATAATGACAGCCACTGAATGATTGACTCCTTCATTCATGTCTCATACTCGGCCGGCACGGCGACTTACCATTCGTTATTCATTACTGAACTAGTTACTAATCACGTGAATTATTCGACTGAGTCGAATGATTTCACAAGTCGAATATTTCGAATGGGATCATTCGCTATTGCGTAGGTACTACTAACTGCGATCGATCGTGGCATCATAATGGCGCGTTTTAGCGATAGCTGCGATGCTGCTTCGCGTTTTGGCAATACGTTAATCAGATTATACGATTGATACTTTTATCAGGTCCTCATTAAAACACGAGGAACAAAATATTAACTAGCGTAAATCACTTTTACATTATTGAGCCACACACACTAGGGCACAAGATTTTTGCCCTTCCGTCGTGGACGTTACGCGCAGACATTTTTCCGGTGTTGGGTCTGTTCACGCTTATATCCGAAGGCTAATCACTTAGCTTAGATCGAATATGCAGAGCTAAAAGTTCAATTGCACGCGCCGACTCGAAAAGCGATCAAATCGCGGATAGCAGATGCTGCGTTTGCGTACGTGTGTTGATTGTTGACCCTATGATTGCGCACAAAGATATTATGTTTTTCCTATAGTTGTTATAGTATCAAAGTTGATATCGAATTTTTAACGTTCTAGTATAGTAGCAAACCCAAGTTCTAAACAACAGCGTAGATTGTACTGGAACTGGATCCGACGTTTGCAGCGATAATCTCGGCAAAATCAATACATATGACGTAAAAATCAATACGGATCTGTATATCTATCTGCTCTACTAAATTTTTTATACTGTATACTTTGATGTCTAGTCATTTTAAATTAGGGATGGGCGAAGGCAATCTATATGATATTCAATAATGGTTTCCCTGCCGAATTATAGTACCTATTAAAATAAACTGAGGTTATTTTTTTGGCCATCGCTATAGCGAATGAGCGAAAGCACATGTGAACTGATTTAATCTGCAACTTCTCAATAATAGCGCTATATTATTCCTTCAATAATTTTATAGACGTTAGATTTGAAAACACAGGTGTTAATTAACTTAATATGAAATATTGTGTCCGAAATAAATAAATAATCATTTATTTGCCGGAATGTTTGTACATTGTGATGGTACGAAATCACAATCACAAAATTAACAATAGCCAGTGGCGTGCATGTCATAGAAGTCAGCACTACTTATCCTAGTTGTAAAAGCTCAATGCTTATTTTTCATTATGGCCTGCCAGTTAGTTAATTTAGACCTTCTACTCAACGAATGAACTATTTTGACGACCTCCGTGGCGCAGTGTGTAGTGTTGTTGTCTTAACGTGCGGAGGTCCCGGGTTCGATCCCCGGCGGGGTCAATTTGGGAATTTATGACTTCTGAATTTTCCCTGGTATGGCCTGGTGAGAGGCTTTGGCCGTGGCTAGTTACCACCCTACCCACAAAGACGTGCCGCCAAGCGAATTAGCGTTCCGGTACGATGCCGTGTAGAAACCGAATAGGTGTATGGGTTTAATATAACTGCCACGTTAAAAAACTATCCTACCTATTATATTTTATATATGTCACCGTAAGATTGTAAAGACCGTTAGATTATAATCTAACTCGCGAAATTGAAAACTGTCGAAAGATTACAATTTAACGTATTATTTTCCGGTAGATTGTAATCTGATAGATATGTCACCGTTAGATTGTAAAACCCGTTAGATTATAATCTAACTCGCGTAATTGCAAACTGTCGAAAGATTACAATTTAACGAATTATTTTCCGGTAGATTGTAATCTGATAGTTATTTAAACCAGACAAAACCTAAGTGCCCGGCTTGCGGCCGGGCACTACTTGATTATTTATGTCGAACCCTAACCTAACCTACATGAAACAGACAAGAAAACGTAAATACAATGAATATTTCCAAAATTGACACTCAGAACATTGAACGGTTGACAATCTTTCGACAGTTTATAATTTCGCGAGTTAGATTATAATCGAACGGTTTTTACAATCTTACGGTGACATATATAATAATCCTTTGTCTGACTTCTAAACCCGTGCACGCCTGACAGAACGCGTATATCTGTTTCTCTTTTTGATAACTCGTGTTATTATAACGTTTACGAAGGGAGCTCAACGAAGGGAATGTTAAAAAATAGTTCATTACTTAGAAAGTTAACAATCAATTTTAAAAGTACTGTTGATTAATGATTATTGAATGCTTTATTGTATGGTATATTATGATTATTTTAGGAAGTTATAAAAGAGTCGTTGAATGTAAATTTAATAGTGGCATTAAGGTCGCACTATAAGCCAAAAATTCTATTGTGATATCGTTCACAGTAGAAAATAGCTTACGAGAAATTTTTAGTTTTCTGAATTTGTCAACTGCTTGTATTTTTTTAAGTTCAAATTATTTTATTAAAATAATAATTATGACTCTATATTATTGAGGAGTAAAAGAATTATTTATCCTTGCCATTCCATGGCAGATAGAGAAATATTAAATTATCAAAACAATCGTAGCACCTCGTAACAAAGGACTTGACCGGTGGAACTATGGCAGCTTGCCTAGGTGTCAAAAATCAATGTTCAGCAATGAATTCTTTATTATTGTAATTGTAATATTTCACTGTTTTCAGATAAAAAAGTTTCAGGAGTCTGAAGGCTCGGAAAACTGCGAAAATGAACAAAAAAGTTTCACCAAAAGACTGCTTTCCCACACTAGATGGCGCTATTTATTGTGTTAAGCGAGTCTAAAAAAATATTTTCAAGTATTATTTCTTTATTATTGTAATTGTTATATTTTATAGTTTTCAAATAAAAAAGTTTCAGGAGTCTGAAGGCTCTGAAAACTGAGAAAATAGATAAAAAAAGTTTCACCAAAAACTGCTTTCCCACACTAGATGGCGCTAGTTATTGTGGTGAGTCTAGAAAATATTTTTAAGCATTGCTCACTACTTTTCGTTAACAAGTTCAACTATTCGACCACAGATGGCAGCATATGCAATGTGACAGGGCGTTCCTTTAAACGTAGTATTTCAAAATGCTTTGTTCGATCGATTAGTTTGAGACTTGTCAAAAAATAAAAATAATTATAAACAAAACATACATTTCCTTTTCATTACTATTTAATTGATCAAAAATAAATCATTCCTAATATAATAACTAAGGTACTTAAATGGTATTCATGTAGGGTTACAAGATTATTATTAGGCATGGATATAATGGAACGTCAAAATGGAGTAGTGCTTAAAGAGGAAAGCGGACGCTCAAGATTTAAACAATAAACGTACTGTTTTTTTTTGTCATTTGAACCCCGACCTTATTTGGAATAATAAATCCATAATAATTTCGTTTTGAATTTTTAAACCTTACTGTAAAAACGGAAATCCTGTGCATTGTCCCGAATCGGAGGGCAATTACTGGTCATGTCCTTTTAGTTCATTACTATGGCAATTTTTTTAATGAGAGGTATAAATTAAACCCGGAACACCTACAACTAACGACTTTTACCAAATCGAATTTTAAAATGAATTGTTGGCATACCTACCACATAATTTAGAACTTAACCCAAATATTATTCATCATTACTTTTCTTCCTTGATTTTAACAACTTAAAGTTTCCTGTGCATAAGTTCTTGAAAAATTGCAGAATTAATTTAATTATTGTCTGTCTATAGGCAGAAGGAAACTGGGTGCCAGTCGTTGCCTCCAATGGAAAATGATTTAAACTTAAATAAGTATATAGTTTTTAAGTAATTGAGAACGTCGCGAATATTATAATATTAATATCTTTTCATAACATTGTTTTTACTTCTGGTGACTGAGCTGTGAAGATACTTCTAGCTTTGATTATTACATTAACATTTTTTGAAAGTGTACGAACTTAACACGGTGTTTGTAAAATGTAGATAGTACTAACTCGGTAGGGTAGTCGTCGAGTCAATTTTGAATTGTATATTTGTACTTTAGTGGACCTCCCTCATCCCTCAGTAGGGCACACGAGACCAATTCGTCCTTCGAACAATAACTTTGAACGGGAGAGGCGGCCTAATAAACTATTGCTATATAGTTAACGGATATCACTTGTCAAGGAAACTGCCACTGGTCACGTCTAGCGAAACGCACACCGGGATTTTATTGATTCTAGTGTGCCAAACCCGTATACAGCGGGCACAGTAGATTAACTAACACTGATCGTTTTTATTACGAATTAGATTTACGTGTTAGTTTACGTAACTGTTCGTTGCTCGAATTAAAAAGAGCTCCCAGTAGCATGTAATATGTTGAAATGTATGTAAAAATATTGTAAATATATATATAAAACAAATAATTTGTTATTTAAATTTTATGATCACATTTTTTGTTTTCTAAATAAACTGGCGGGTCTGGTCAGGTGGCGGACTACTTTATTGAGTATAAAATACTCAATAAAATTATTCGGGTTCGCAAGTCATCGCACATAACATCTTAGCAGGTTTATATCTAGGTAGCTATAGCTAAATAGTAAATAGCAATAATCCCAAAGTAGTTATAATCTAAACTCGCCGGCATATTTAGCGGAACATAAAAAAAGGTTTGATATCAGTATCATATAAGGTTGCTGGCTGGTTTATACGTCATTTAATTTAAAAAGAAATATTTTCAAATTAAGAAAACAACTGAACAGCACATTTTATGCAATTGTTTTAATTTTATTCTAATACACCTTATCTGGAGCGAACTTCGAGTATTTCCTCCTTCTGAGTTTGATTTAAAATTTCATTGAAATACTGTTTTTTGTTAGTTTTTTTTAATCGCGTATCTTTCTGGAGTTGATGACTGAATTATGCCTGACTTAGCCCCAACGGAGATTGCCAGGGCACTCGAAATGCGAAGAAATGGTCAAACCTACAGAGTGATATCCAGAGATCTTCGTCGACCAGTTTCAACGATCCATCGCAGTATCCAACGGTTCAGGGAGACCGGTACTTATGTGAGAAGAGCA
This sequence comes from Erebia palarica, assembly GCA_964035005.1. Classification (NCBI taxonomy): domain Eukaryota; kingdom Metazoa; phylum Arthropoda; class Insecta; order Lepidoptera; family Nymphalidae; genus Erebia; species Erebia palarica. Next base: position 22,009,205 of record OZ035989.1, read on the forward strand.
GGACAAGGCAGAAAAAGACGCACTTCGAGTAGGGATTATCGTTTCATTCGGCTTCGTGTACGTAGGAACCCCCGTTTGACGGCCGTCCGACATGAGTTAGAAGCAGTGCGGGGTGTAACCGTAAGTGAGCGTACGGTACGAAGAAGGCTCGAAGAAGCTGGTTTGGGTTCATTTGTGCCCACCAAGGCTCCAAGGCTCGAGGTAAATCATCGTAGAAACAGGTTAACTTTTGCTCAGGAACATCGACTTTGGAACGCGGACCAATGGAGTAAGGTATTTTAGTGATGAGTGCAGAATTCTCTTAAATCAAATTGACGGCAGGCAAAGAATATACAGACGCAAAGGAGAACGACACATTCAGACAAATTTTGAAACTACAGTTGCATACGGTGGTGGATCAATAATGGTTTGGGCGGGCATTTGTTTGCGAGTTCGCACAGACTTGGTAGTGATTGACAGAGGGAGTCTGACTGCAGACCGCTATATCAGAGAAGTTTTAGAAGAAAATGTCGTACCGTTTGCCCCATATATCGGTGAAGATTTTGTTTTTATGCAGGATAATGCTCGGCCGCATACCGCTCGGGTAACTCAAGCTTATCTTAATGATATGAATATCACTGTTATGGAGTGGCCGGCGAGATCACCGGATATGAACCCAATAGAGCACGTTTGGGACTTGCTGAAAAGAAAAAATAAGTCCAGAATTCCAGCTCCTGCCAACGTGGGAGAACTGCGAATCGCCGTAGTTGAGGAATGGCGGAGACTATCCCAGGAGACCATCGATAACATCATTCTCAGTAGGTATGCCTAGACGGGTAGAAACTTTAATAAGAGCACGTGGAGGAAATACGCGATATTAATCACCATTTTTCTAATTAATTGTTATTTTAATATTAAATTTCACTTTTCCCGGTCACATGAAAAGTTCAAAAATGTACCATTTTTCACAAATAGCCTTTACTCGCAAAATCTGTTCTTAATGTGATCTCATTTTAAGTAAAACAAATGAAACTTTATTTAACAAAAGAAGTGTAGTAAGTAGATTTTAAAATAAAACCATATTTTTTTAATTATGGACCTTTTTTTTATGTTCCGCTAAATATGCCGGCGAGTTTAGTTCTAGAAACTAAAATTTGTACCTAGGGGTTCTCGCGCGACATCTTTACCTACTCATGTTTTTTAAAGTTTTGGATAAAAAATGTATCCAATTTTCATGATAAAATAAGCTCGATTCGTTCGATGAAGCAAGTATTTTCCGCTAAGGTTACTTCTTCTTCGGGTGCCTCTCTGATCAACGAAGGTTGGCAGTCAGCTTGGTATATTCACTCCTGTTCTTCGCGAGGCGAAATAACTCGACGGCACTCGCGATTCTGGTCCACTCACGTATGTTGCGAAGCCAAGATTTTTCTGCTACCAACGCCTCTCTTTCCAGCGACTTTTCCCATGATGATGAGTTGTAGGAATTAGTATCTGTCGTGCCTGAATACGTGCCCCAAATATGCGACTTTTCTCAAAACTTTGCATAAGCTTGCGTGTTTGATTGACGCGTCGCGTCATTTCCTCATTCGTGACTTTATGAGTTAAAGTTACTAAGCAGCAGTAATATGCACCGCTCATCTTCCTGTATCCAAAGCAAACGAGCAGCACGCACCACCACTGTAGCAATCCATCAATTTTTTTTTATATCCACTATAAGTTAGCCCTTGACTGCGATCTCACCTGATGGTAAGTGATGATGCAGTTTAAGATGGCAGTGGGCTAACCTGTTAGAAGCATGGCAGTTATATTAAACCCATACCCCTATTCGGTTTCTACACGGCATCGTACCGGAACGCTAAATCGCTTGGCGGTACGTCTTTGTCGATAGGGTAGTAACTAGCCACGGCCGAAGTCTCCCACCAGGCCAGAGTGAAAATTCAGAAATTATAAATTCCCAAATTGACCCTGCCAGGGATCGAACCCGGGTCCTCCGCACTTTAAGACAACAGCGCTACACACTACGCCGCGGAGGTCGTCAAAATCAATCAATCAATCTGGTAAGACCCCACCCACCACATAACTTGCATCTTAAAAATCACAGATTTTCTGTTTCAGCCACGTGTATGACTTACCATCGATGGTTTCAGCAGATTATAGCGAAGTAGGTATATATACCTACCTAGATATCTAAACCTGTTGCTCCGTGGCTATGATGTATCTAATATCCATTTCCATTTAAAATTATGTGCCCTCCAGATTTTGTTGTTTGCAATCTAGAAGTATATTATGTAATTATTATAAACTGTCAATATCTTAGTATTATGGAAACGTTGCAAGCGAATGCCCTAAGGACCCAAGGACACATTGATAAGTAGGCACTTACCTACCTAGGTAGGTAAAATGGCGGTTGGTTGAAATAAGCCAAGTGGCGCATATTGATTAGGTACAACTTTTATAAAGATTGAGAGGATACGGCTCTTGAGTGTCGAGTCTCGACACGGCTTGATAATAATATAAAATTCAAAAAGACGTGAATATGTATTGGTACTGGAATTGCCAATTTAGATTTTAGAGTTTTATTCTAAGGATAAAAAGGTGTCTGTCCGTCCGTAGCATATTATAGGGTATGTAGCTCCCACACAAACATTGATGTAGAATTGTAGTACCTGCTTAACACATTATATAATGTGAAATTATATGGCCAACTTTCTATCAAAAATTTTGGCCAATTAAAGTCCTGAGATAAGTACTAAGATAAAGCCTAGCAAAGAAGTTGGTCATAATTTTGATCTTAGTACTTTAATTGGCCAAAATGTTTGATAGGAAGTTTGCTATAGGTATACTTTATTTCACATTATTATGTTGTCTACCAGCTACAGATAGGACAGGTAGCTTTTTAGGATTCCGTTCCTCAAAAGTAAAAAAGGATCACTTAGTTGTCCGTCTGTCAGTCTGTCAACGCCCTATATCTCGGGAACGTATGAAGGTATCAAGTTGAAATTAATATCAAATACATAATTAGGTCTACAGTCCGTTGAGGTTCTAAAAGAATCAGGCTTGTCAACGCAATCACAGAATAGGTACATAATATGACACAATCAAAAGATCAAGATGCGGTTTAAGGCCGTTTATGCCGCATATTTTGACACTCGCCAATAAGTCAAAACCTAAAGGTACCTACTTACCTGCCGTTGACCTAGAATCATGAAAGACAAGAAGCAGGGTCTCACTGCACAAGTAGATAAAGGAAAAAAATCGGAAATCGATAATTATGGTTTCGTAGGTACTCATAGGGTGTCGAATCGTTTGTCAGGCGCTACCGGGTTAGCGCCATACGCATCGATGGCCATACCACGTAAGTCATTTAAATTATTCTAAGATTACCTTTCTTTTTATTTACTAAAAGAATTTATATTGTGTGGTGGTATGGAACCCTTTATGCTCGAGTCTGACTCGCACTTGACCAGTTTTTATAAGACTGCCTGAAAAAAGGAGTATATTGTTTTCAGGGGACATGTATGTATGTATGTATGTATGTGAGTTTTTTATATTCCACCATAACTTCTATACGCCTGAACCGATTTTGATAAATGAGGTATCGTTAGAATCCCTAGCTTATTCCGGGTGACATAGGCTAGTAAAATTTTTAAAAAAATTGATGGGTTGACCATGGTCCCGCATTAAAGACCAAAATTGAAAAAAAAAACGAAAATAAGATTTACTATATAATCATCATCTAGAAAATGATGAGTACATTCCAAAAATATATAACACTATAGTTCAATATTTAGTGATTCACAAAAAAAATACATTTAATAAAAAAGTGATTAAGATTCCATAGGCTACATATGCAAATCGCTTCATAAGGAGGTAAACTCAAAAATAATATGGCAGGGCAGTCGTATTTTTTAATTCTTTAAATTAATTTCACTTGTTTTAAGTATATTTTGATCGCAACAACGCCCTATCCACAGTTTATCTGGCTCACATAATTTAGATTCGAGCGCCAACTGTCTCAACCTTCAAGTACAAGAATTCAACAGACTGTATAATAGAAATAGACCCTTTAAACATAATCAAAGAGATAGACACACTCGTATTAACTTTCAAAAATTTATTAATAATATTTTTTTATCATATAATTAGGACTGGGTGACCGAGCTTGGCTCGGTATATTTTTTTGGTAATTCGTGTTTTTTTGGAAATTACCTACCTACCTACCTACTCATGAAATATGAATAATATTTTTCGATCTTACAAACATAATAATAAAAAAATATGAACTGGTTATTTAAATAAAATATCACGAGTGCAATTGGGCTCCCAATAATAAATAGCTTTTCTCACAAAAGAAGGAACTTGAAAAAAGAAATTAAATTACCGTTGACTCGAACCGCGGTCTTCTGGGTTTCGGGTTCGCAATTTGCAATTTGCAATTTCGCGAGTTAGATTATAATCTAACGGTTTTTACAATCTTACGGTGACATATATATTACAAGAGGTATTAGATTAGATAGATAATATAGATTAGAGAAATAATATTAGATTAGATAGACAAACAATTAAATATGAAAAAGATCACTAAGTCTTTTAATAAACCCATAAACTTTAGTAATATTATAAATGCGAAAATGTGTCTGTCTGTCTATCTGCTACGCCATCACGACCTAAACGTTCATTCAACCAGTTTTGATGAAATTTGGTACAGGGATAGGTTGTAGGTTCCCGGGGAAGGACAGGTTACATTTAATCCCCGAGTTCCCGCGGAAATCAAAAAACTTAATCCATGCGAACGAAGTGACGGGCATCATCTAGTATATTATAATAAATCTGTGGAATAGATAAATTACAAAACTATTAATAATTAAGATAAAATATGCAAAAAATACCGTATTAATATTTTATAATGGAAACGTATCCGAACGGTGCTTTGTTGACAACAATGTCAGCGAATATAGAACTGTCAAATGTCACTGTCAGCTGTCACCTGTCACAAAAAGCGATTCCTTTGTATTAGTGGGAGTACATTTTACATTTCAATTTTTCTTAAATTAAATATTAATTTGACTCCAGCAAGTTGAGTGAGAAAAATGGACGTCGATGAATTAGATTTACCGACAGACTTCGAGGTCATCGTCGTAGGGACAGGTAAGCCATAAATTTCTTTATTTAGCACACCGGGCGTTATGGCGATACGTAGCCTACTTGGGTATCGATCTTAATTTTTTTCATTCACTTGGTCATGCTGTACTGCAAGCTACTTTTTTTAGTTACCAAGTGAAATCCTATTACATTGTTCAGCGACTCAACAAAATACATAGAAGGTAAATAGCAGAGATAAATGGTTTTCGTACGTTACGTCGGCATCTTTTCAGTCGCTTGACTCATATACTTAAATATTTGCATTTAGATTGGATTCATTGTCTGTTTAACTTGGACACGTAACGCGCCCGAAAGTTTTTGCACTGTGCTGTTTCAAAGGATGGCCTTTAGTGTTGCAAATTTTATTTCTTAAATCTTAAATATATTAAGATAGAATATATATTAGGACAGAATTTTTGGCTTTCTCATTTTATTTAATTGTAAGATACCTGCTTAATGATTAAACTATTTAGGAAAACTGAGTCATACTTTGAATTATATTGGTATATATTACAATTGCACAGAATAACACAGAAAGTTATAATAGTAGAGACAGGACATTTATTTATCACACAGAAGCAATTTTTTATCATCTATACATCTATATAATATATAAAAACAAAATACCACTCACTCACTCTCAAGATATCTCAGATTAAGATTAAGCACACATCCTTCTCCCTTGAGCTAAGAAACGGTTTTGAGAAAATTCACCCGTAAATGGTAGACCTCCCTAGTCACTAGCTTTATCCCTAGACCTTTTGCAGCTGTAAATCAGAAATTGCACACGAACAAAGTCACGGGCGACTATTAGTATTATATAAAAGAATATATTCATGTACAGGAGAGGATTTCAGAAATTCTCAACAGAGTAAAACCAGGTCAGGTCAGTTAGTCATCTAATAATAAGTAAATGATTGTTGAAAATTGAGGCACTAACAGAATTATTATTTTTGTTGACTGATGTACCTTATGTTTTCTTTCTTAGGTTTGGTAGAGTCTATAGTGGCTGCAGCGTGCAGTCGCATAGGCAAGAATGTTCTACACCTTGACTCTAGAGACCACTATGGGGGCTTGTGGGCGTCACACAATTTTGACTTTCTTCAGAAATTCATCAAAGAGGTCACCACAGATCCCAGTAGACAAGTCCAAGTGTACAATTTGAGTGAAAAGTGGTATATACCCAAGTATGTGAATTTCTTTTTATCACTAGTTCTAGTAATTAGTAGTAGTATTTTAAATCCTTCAAGCCTTAATTGCTCATTGTTTATGACTAGTAATTCTTTTGCGGTCATACACAAAGTTATTTATAAAATCCCTATTCTTTTAAGCTTCTTTAGGTATGACTTGAAATTAACTTCAGTTTCTGTTCAGCAGCTATGAATTAAGTAGTTAGTTATTTTTTACTACATAATTCTTAATCAGTCAAAGTGACTGACTGACAAAACTTTTAAATCAACAACTGAATCAAATTAATGAACACAAATGCAATGCAATGAACAGGCACATAAAGATTTATGTTTATTTCAGTAATAGTAAGTTATCAGTTACTTCTTAATGTACATATTTTTATAGCTAGGAAACTATAGAAATTATAAACCTTAAATTATATATATAATTCTGTGCTGCACAGAGAGTCACCACAAGAGGAGAAACAAGAGGGAGGGGATGGCAAGACTGAAGAGGACAAAGATCCAGCTAAGAGGGTGTGGAGTCAGGCTGATTTCGCCACAGAGTATAGGAAGTTCAATATTGATATGACACCTAAGGTAAGATTGAATGAAAGCTAAATTTGTTCTTCAATAGAGGTTTTCGTGTTTCAAGTCATACCTAATATTATGTAACGTCCAGAATCTCTATCATCAACAATATTTATATCTATCAGTTTTAAATCTCCTTCTTAGGATATCTTCTCATGTACCTACAGTATAAAGAAAAGTCACTCACAGTCACTAACTGACTCATGAATGCCCAGCCCAAGCCTGTGATGGGTGAAACTACAATACTGAAACTTTTAATATAGACAAACTAACTCATAATGTAGACAAGGAATAAGCCAGATTTTTCAAAATTCCCATGGTTGAGAAGCCACAGATGGTCGCTAGTAAATGTGGTTGACTGGCTGGTTTTCCAGTTCTACCAAAGAGTAGAGGAGAGGAGATATGCGGAGAAATGAGCTGGCTAGAGCGAGGCAATGCTGTCTTCGGTACAGCTCAGCGCAGTAGGCGGGAAGCGTGGATGCCGCCATACACATTTAACATCTTGCGTGGCGCTCGCCTGCTCGCCGAACACCTCTCACTTCTTCACTTGTCTAAAGAAAATAAGACATGTTTCATCCCCACTTTAATGATTTCCACCAAAGCTAATCGGAAGACGAGATGTGGTAATAACAATATCTATTTAAAAAACATCTCTCCTCTCCACTTTGGTGGAAACCAAATGGTACTAGCGGTTGTTTTTGTAGCCCCAATTTGTGGCACGCATGAAAAGACCCTGTATTTGGGAATAACCTAATACTCGTAGGTACCGCCATATTGAACATAAATCTTAGACTGTAACAGACAAGAAATTATGAACATGTTGCAAAATACATTGTGCGCCTAATGTGCTCACGTCTCTGAAAATCGAATTACGTTCCATGTATGACTATTTTTACGATATTATAACAGTAAATAGTCTGTACACTATCTTCAAATAATGTTTATGTGTGTTTAAAGTTGTATAAAATTAATATTTTGATTTCGTATTAAAGTTCTGATTACTTTTTTACGTTAGTATAGAATTTTTTAATCAACTTATACCGTTTAACGACTTCAGTAGTAATGCGTACCTAGTTGAACATTAACCGAAAGCTATATTTAATTTTGAATATGATTTCTATGATTTATTCGTTATGAGATGATGCCCACAACTTGGGGGACTGCGTGGGTTGAGTTTTTTGATTCCCGCGGGTACTCTAATTTTATAACCGGGATTAGCCTGTTTGTTAATTCAGGTTCAGCTTCAATTCAGCTATCTCCATTCTAAATTCAAATCAAATCGGTTCAGTCATTGCAGCATGAATGAGTAACAAGTATCCAAACTTACAAACATCCAAACTTTCGCATTTAAAATATTAGGTTTGATTATTATTTATTACCTACTCTGTAGTTTTTAAACGAACATGTACCTGGTTTGCTTGAGATCTGATAACAAAAATCTGGATTTAAAAAAAAAACATGCTAGATTTTTGCCCGCGACATAATTTACGTGAATCTAGGATTTTATTTTCCGTTTTGGGAGTTATTTTTCGGAGGAGATTGCTAAAGATTAAGTTACCGCATTAAATTTCGAAACTCTCTCTAAAGAGAATAATTATTAGCTGTTACAAGTAAACCGAGTTTTATACGATGGTGTTCTTATTTGTTTAGTTGCTGTTTTCGCGTGGGCCACTAGTCGAGCTTTTGATATCGTCCAACATCGCCCGTTACGCGGAGTTTCGCTGCGTGACTCGCGTGCTAACTTGGCTCAATGATAAGCTCATGCCGGTGCCTTGCTCCCGAGCTGATGTGTTCGCAACTGAGGCGGTCAGCATCGTAGAGAAGCGAATGCTGATGAAAATGCTAACGTCAATCGTTGGTTACAATGAAGAGGAAATGGATAACGAATTTAAGGGTAAGTGTGCTTATTTGATTGCGTACAACTTTTACAGATGTTCCCCCATCTGAAATAAGTACATTATTTCAAAAATCTGAAGAAACTTAAATTCTTAACTTCTTTAGCGTGTGCTCAACAGATTCATGCAATCTTTTTTATCCCTTACTAAGAAAATTCTCAGTCTAAAATGGAAGTTTTTTGACTTCCAATTGTGCTAATTTTTACCAGGGTAAGGTGTAAATGTACTCCCTTGCTTATTAGATTGGAACGACAAAACCTTCCAAGAATACCTGATGCACAAAGGCCTGACCCCGAACCTGATTCACTACGTGCTATACGCGATCGCCGGAGGAACCAATAGCATGCCGTGTTTGGAAGGCGTGCGGGAATGCAAGAAATTCTTGATGAGTCTCGGCCGCTATGGAAACACGCCTTTCTTGTGGCCCATGTATGGAAGCGGGGAACTTCCTCAATGCTTTTGTCGGTGAGTTTGCGTCATTAAACTTATTTTTAAGGAAGCTGATGAATCCAAAGTATGCCGCTTGTGGAAGGCGTGCGGAAATGAGAGTCTCTTGCTTTGGGTTTACACCTTTTTGTGGCTCATAATAAGGTTTAAAGGTGTATGTGTGGCATTGGTGAGTTTTTCAATGACATTTCTTTGTTGATGACTTTGCTAAGGGTCACGTGATCTTTGGTTATACCAATAGGTAAGCTAGTCGTTAAAAATCTTGGCTGCTATGGCTAAACGCCTTTCCTGTGGCTAATATTTACATAAAAAATTATGTGCTAATTATTATTATCGTTCGCATTATTATAATAGGTTAATGGTCTTAATAATTTTTAATTGCATATCAACCAAAATGAAATTAGAAGCTAGATCTCATTAGATGAAGAATAATTTCACCAAACATTCAACATCTTTTAATTAGATTTTTAATATTTTAGTTATTTAAAATGGTTTTCGGGAAATGTGGACAATTCATTTTTTGATTTTTCAAGTAATAAAAAAAATATAGTTTGTAGTGCTAATATTAAAAATCAAAAAGTGTGTCTGTCTGTCTATCTGTCTGTCTGTTTGCGTAGCGGAACGCTTAAACGGCCAGTCTTATCATGAAATTTGGCAATTTCACTTCAAAAATCTTAATCTACGTTGACGAAGTCGCGGGCATCATCTAGTACGTAATAATATAACATGGCAGTTTTTGACGGCTTATCTACTGCACTGCACTGCACCTACAATAATAACTACATGTTTAATCGTTGATGGCATTCGTCCGTTATATTGTAAGTCGGGAGAGCAAACCATGAAAGTGTTGCGAAAAGTTGATTGACCCAGATGTGCATCGTACAGGCGCCCTCGAAAATAAATCCGCAACTTTCTAGCATTGTCGATGCATAACAATTTATTGCTGAATAAACGGAATTTTATCATTGTTATCTTTTAGACCGTTTATTATTTGCTGGGTTAGGCCAGCAACATACCTTATAACTAATGAGCCGACCTGTCATAGGGGCCTAGACTAAAGTTCGATAGTGACTATATGATGTTCGCAGTCATTAAGGAAAAGATCGTAATGAAAGCTGCTTGCCCAACAATTTATAATGTTCTCAAAGGTGTGTGAAATCTGCCAATCCGAAAAGGCCAGCGAGGTGGACTATGGCTAAACCATCCTCATTCAGAGGGTAGCCTTTTGTTCAATAGGTCTGTGATAGGTTGATAATGATGATGACTTGCTAACCTACTCATTCTTGTCGGTATAATTATGTTATAGATGAACAGTATTACGTTGCTGATAAGCTGATGACATACTAAATGTCTTTGAGTATAACTTAAAGACATTTAGTATGTCATCAGCTTATTATATTTAGTAAAATAAGACTGACAGTAGTAATACGTTAAGGTCATCAGTGACGAAATACATTTATTTTTCTAGATTGTGTGCCGTGTTCGGCGGCGTCTACTGCCTAAACCGACCGATCGACTCCGTAGAGTACAAGACTGTTGACGACAAGAAGGTCGTAGTCATTGGGAGCAAGTCCAAAACCCTTAACTGCGACCATTTAGTGCTGGGAATCAACGAAGGCCCTAAAGACCTCTTGTCGCAAGAGCCGGCAGATAGTTCGGATATATCCAGGGCTATCTTTATTACCAATGGGACGATTATGCCCAGTGAGAAAGAGCCTTTGACATTGCTCAGGTTCCCCCCTTTGACTGAGGATAACAATGCTGTTACTGTTTTGGAAGTCGGACCCGCGACTGGATCTTGCCCTAAGGGACTTTGTGAGTATTTTTGTAACTTAAAAAAAGTACTTATAATTTATTCAAAATTGGTACCTACATGGTACACTTTCTGAACGTTAAATGTACAAGGTATAAGATGTGATGATGATAATTAACGGCGGTATCTTAAAACTAAAGCTACCTGGGTTCCAAACCCTGAGAAGAGCCCACAACAAACTAAGTCAGCTTTTTTTCGATGAGGTTCTGGGTTCGATTCCCGGGTTGGTTCAGAAATAGTTATGGGTTTTTCTGGCTAGAAATTTTCAGTGTAGCTGGATGAAAGGAAGTTGGCGGTGTTCCACCATCTTGCCTAGGAAAGCACGCAATTGGTTGGCCCTGTACCTGATCTTTCTCCGATCATGTCAGATTGACGTCCCATCGGACTATCAGAGTAAGGAATAAACTGCGCGGCGGGGCGAAAGCAACACAATCGCCGCAAATAATTATTATCCATTACCATTTGCAGCGTTGACGAAGCTTTTTTTGTGAAAACTTGTCAAAGCGTGAGCTTGTTATTTGTGTTCCTTAATGTTTTTTTTCCTTTTTTGTGTTGTGGTGTACAAATAAAGTGTTATAATAATAATAAAGCATTTGACACTGACGGTATCGATTTTAAATGCCACTACATACGCTTCATACTGCGTCCTTGTGTTACAAATTCTAGTAGCTGGACAGTAGTTTGTTTCCGCGCTCTTTGTATTTACCTAAAGCCTATGGACATCCTTTTATACTATGTGCGGCCTGGCCACAAGGATTGAACGGATACAATTTTTCCGCAATTCGACCTTCGACCACAACGTTGGAACAGATACTATAAAAGTATTCATTCATTCATACTATTTTTCTCAAAATATATCATCAATATGGTGTAAAGAAAGCAAACGCTGTTTACATTCGAGCATGCTTGAAATATTTGAGGAAGTAATCATTCATAAATTATATATTTATCGCAAGCAATAAAATTTTCATAGAACTTAGAAGGATGTTTTTTATAATCTTGATCAAATAAACTCAAACAGATTTTGTAAAATAGTTCTAAAGTTTTTTATCTATTGTATCAATAATTTAGTCCAGTCTATCTGCTTTGATTTTCATAAGAAAAAAGGTTACCCATTCAACTACTAACTTGGCTCCATTACTTATCTAATGCACAAGTTTGAAATATTTAAGGCACAGGCAGGAAGGAAGGAAACCAGGCACAACACATTCGCTATTTATTAGTATCATCAACTACCATATGATGCTTATTAGTTTCATCGTCGTCTCAACTAATAGACGTCCACTGCTGGGCGAAGGTCTCCTGCATTGATCTCCACATCACACGGTCCTTCGTCGCTTGCTCTCAGCGGTTCCAAGCTATTTTCTTGAGATCGTCTGCTCACTTTTAGGGGTCACATAGTTAGGGATCGTCTAACGGTGCGATTTCCGGTGAGAAACCGCCATGCAAGCACGTTGGGACTCCAAGTATCGGTTCTTCGAACTATGACTCCCGCCGATTGCCTCTTCAGTTTAGAGGCTTTGACATTATATACATTCGATTTTATACATATAAACTCCTAATGTAACAATGCAATAGCACTTTTTGTTAGCGATACGTCTGCCACATTTGTTGTAGCTATAAAAATATTTGAAGTTCATTGTACTGTGTTTCCCAAATGACGGAATTATAATTATCTTCCTACACAGTTTAACTACAACTTTAGTAGCTTGACCAATTTACCGCCCGCGTCACTGGAATTCAAGATTATTTAAAAGAAGCCATGTCATCAAAATTTCTGCCCCTACCCCTACAAAGCCCCTACAAGCGTTAAGGTGCATAACCAATAAAGCACAGTTACAATATTTACATAGTTTACACATACATAATATTTACATAGTAGTTACATAGTAATAGTGTAAAAATACTGGAAAAGTTTTGATCAAGCTTTGTGAAATGTGTTATTAATAACGACAGGTAATCGATGAGAATAGATACAAAATAAACATTTTCATAAACAAATCATACGGTAAAACAAAACATTGTAGCTGTACCTTAACGATAACGCTCATATGAAGTTCAGGAGATGTTGCTACCAAAATAGAACCACGGCACGCCAATCTACATTTTACAATGTAAACTATCTACAAGAAAGGATCAGTGCACGTAATGCTTCATAACCATTAACTAGCTGATGCCCGTGACTTTCAGTGTGAATTTATGCTTTCGCATATAATAATTGTAGCATGTTAGATTACTTCATTCTCCTGAACGAATCAAACTACGCAGGTGGTATTGCTCAAGTGTGTTCGCAAACATAAGTGCACTCGCTTAATGCTCATATGGGACGGCAATCTGACGCGACCGGAGACAGATCGCCCACAAGAACAGCGGCTTTACATGCTCTCATAGGAAGCGGGTTTACAGTGTAAAGGGGGTTTACTTACACCGTCAACTTCCCAATTCCAGGATGCTACTGAAAACTTTTTGAAAGGCAAATTAATAGCTTTTTTCAACCTTGAACCTGTACCATCGAAGCTGGCAATAAATACGACACTAAAACTTGCCTAGCGACAACGCTAGACATGTGTTGTATGCATGCGCGGCGTAAAAGTTTTCCCCAAAATACCTCCAATAGCGTGCCAATGGCACTATGGCTGGTTGCAGTCCTGAATTTCGTCTATCCAAGTCTTTAGTCTAAGCTTATTAATAAATTGAGATGTGAATTTTCTTGACAGACAATAAAAGGGAAATTAAAGCACACATCTAGGTACAGTGTAATAACTAATAAGTTAACAAAATAATAATATTTGTTTTGTTTTAGTTGTGGTGTACTTCATAACGAACAAAGTGACTGATGCTGAGAGCGACTTAATGCCGTACGCCGAGAAGATCTTTGACATGTCTGGCGGAGACCCGACCGAGACATCCGACAAACCTAAGGTGGGTACATTTTAATATCATGTTCGTCACTAAATGTTGGAAAAAACTCACCCTGACGTTCTAAGTTCCTAATATAACTAAAATTGACTTTTTTTCTTCTAGGCAGGTTTCTTTCCGCAATTAAACCTCGCCTTTGGACGTCTGTTGCATGTTGGTTTCTTTAATTAATAGGCTTACTTAAGATGTGTAGAACAGTTTTCCTATCTCGTTGAAAAAAATATGCTTAAAAAGACAAAGATCTAAGTATATGGCAAAACACTAGTTCTGAGGCCCCTAATGTAGCTTACAAATTAACTTGTAACTGTGCGTGAATCTCGTATCGTTGTATGACATCTTACTATTTTGTCAGATTAATACAGTACTGTTGAATTGAAAACTTAACTTTTCTTAAATACATATCGAAAATGCGGAACTGGCAGGATTTGAACATGCGTCTCTCTGGGAATTGCGCCTGGAACGCCTTTGACCGCTAGGCCACGGATCACTTACCTGTCGTGCCGATATTTCCCACATTCCCAGAGAGATGCAGGTTCAAATCCTGCCGATTCCGCAATTTTTGATATGTGTTTCAAAATAGTTTAGAAACTTCCCTCAGTGTGGGTAAACCCTAATAAAAATTACAAAATTTGGCTCAGTTTGAATTTGACTGTTTTATGTTTTTTCTTAGTGCTTGTGGTCGCTATTCTACAACGTGAAAGACGCTTGTGCAACGGTGAAGGACGGAGTGGACAATGTGCACGTGTGCGCGGGCCCTGATGCCGGGCTCGACTTCGACCGCGCTGTTCGCCAGGTAAATTATTACTCGCTACGATAGTCTAAAGTATGGTTGCTATTCTACAACGTGAAAGACACTTGTGCGACGGTGAAGGACGGAGTGGACAACGTGCATGTGTGAACGGGCCCTGATGCCGGGCTCAACTTCGACCGCGCTGTTCGCCAGGTAAATTATTACTCGCTACGATAGAGTCTAAAGTATGGTCGCTATTCTACAACGTCAAAGACACTTGTGCGACGGTGAAGGACGGAGTGGACAACGTGCACGTGTGCGCGGGCCCTGATGCCGGGCTCGACTTCGACCGCTCTGTTCGCCAGGTAAATTATTACTCGCTACGATAGAGTCTAAAGTATGGTCGCTATTCTACAACGTCAAAGACACTTGTGCGACGGTGAAGGACGGAGTGGACAATGTGCACCTGTGCGCGGGCCCTGATGCCGGGCTCGACTTCGACCGCGCTGTTCGCCAGGTAAATTATTACTCGCTACGATAGAGTCTAAAGTATGGTCGCTATTCTACAACGTCAAAGACACTTGTGCTGAAGGACGGAGTGGACAACGTGCACGTGTGCGCGGGCCCTGATGCCGGGCTCAACTTCGACCGCGCTGTTCGCCAGGTAAATTATTACTCGCTACGATAGAGTCTAAAGTATGTTCGCTATTCTACAACGTCAAAGACACTTGTGCGACGGTGAAGGTCGGAGTGGACAACGTGCACGTGTGCACGGGCCCTGATGCTGGGGTCAACTTCGACCGCGCTGTTCGCCAGGTAAATTATTACTCGCTACGATAGAGTCTAAAGTATGGTCGCTATTCTGCAACGTCAAAGACGCTTGTGCAACGGTGAAGGACGGAGTGGACAACGTGCATGTGTGAGCGGGCCCTGATGCCGGGCTCAACTTCGACCGCGCTGTTCGCCAGGTAAATTATTACTCGCTACGATAGAGTCTAAAGTATGGTCGCTATTCCACAACGTGAAAGACACTTGTGCGACGGTGAAGGACGGAGTGGACAACGTGCACGTGTGCGCGGGCCCTGATGCCGGGCTCGACTTCGACCGCTCTGTTCGCCAGGTAAATTATTACTCGCTACGATAGAGTCTAAAGTATGGTCGCTATTCTACAACGTCAAAGACACTTGTGCGACGGTGAAGGACGGAGTGGACAACGTGCACGTGTGCGCGGGCCCTGATGCCGGGCTCGACTTCGACCGCTCTGTTCGCCAGGTAAATTATTACTCGCTACGATAGAGTCTAAAGTATGGTCGCTATTCTACAACGTCAAAGACACTTGTGCGACGGTGAAGGACGGAGTGGACAATGTGCACCTGTGCGCGGGCCCTGATGCCGGGCTCGACTTCGACCGCGCTGTTCGCCAGGTAAATTATTACTCGCTACGATAGAGTCTAAAGTATGGTCGCTATTCTACAACGTCAAAGACACTTGTGCGACGGTGAAGGACAGAGTGGGCAACGTGCATGTGTGAGTGGGCCCTGATGCCGGACTCGACTTCGACCGCGCTGTTCGCCAGGTAAATTATTACTCGCTACGATAGAGTCTAAATAATGGTCGCTATTCCACAACGTGATTGACACTTGTGCGACGGTGAAGGACAGAGTGGGCAACGTGCATGTGTGAGTGGGCCCTGATGCCGGACTCGACTTCGACCGCGCTGTTCGCCAGGTAAATTGTTACTCGACTGCGATAAAGTCTAAACTATGGTCGCTATTCTACAACGTAAAAGACACTTGTGCGACGGTGAAGAACGGAGCGGACTACGTACATGTGTGAGTGGGCCCTGATGCCGGACTCGACTTTGACCGCGCTGTTCACCAGGTATATTATTACTCTACTACGAAACAGTATAGGCTGTGGTCACTATTAAAAATATGAAGGCTATTTTCGCGACAGTTAACGACTGTAATTATAGTAATAGTTATTATTGTTTGGCAGTCGTGAGTAAATTGATTTCCTGATAATCGCCAAACTCATTAGATTTTGAAAAATAAGTTATGGTTAATTTCTTATTAGCTTTCTGTATGCACTTTTAGCTATGTAACGCCTTAACAAATCCAGTATGATAACTATAGCAACACATAGCGTCTCGCCCACTTCTTCAAATCATCTCATATGGTTACCAGTTATCACTAATCGAAGTTGTTATTATTTTGAATAGTAAACAATGTGTCGAAACTAATAATTATTAGATTATAATATTTTGATTATGTAAAATGAATAGTTGTTTGTTCTGACATTTAACATATTTAATCGCAAAACGATAAAATATATACCTACCTATGATAAACGTTCATAAATAAAAAACGTTTTATGTCAGGGCACATACAACATAGGGTTCCATAACCATGATTGTTGCTCATTACTTAGGGGGTCATTACTTCCTAAACGGTGATACTTTTAACCATCGAAAAGCTGTCTAAGAACCTCATAATTAATTAATTATGAGGAAGGTACCTGTGAGGTACCTTTTGAACTCTCAAAGGGGAACTTTTTTTGGGCTTTCTCTATAAATGTTCAGAAGGCAGCCCGATTTTATTCAATATTTAAATATGGCTCTGTATATTAGCATCTGATAAAGTTGTCTAAATCTTAGCTCTTCTTATATATTTAAGAATAATTTATTTATTATAAAGACCGACGAAATGGATGAAGCTGTAAGTATTCCTTGTTTTTCATACGGAAACCTACAAACGACAACAAGAAATAACAATTGCAACTATTAATTATTACGTTTCGATTTCGTGATAGATCTATTCCTTGCCCAATCCCTGATATTTTGATATTATAAATCAAATATTTTGCACGTATAGCTACGACCTACTCTGGTAGAACAAAGCAATTTCTCAATTTCTTAACAAGCATCACATGAAAGATTATGGAACGTTGTCGCAATATGATTTACCAATATTCAGTCAATTGGCTTATGTGGCTATTACACTCAAGTCTTAACATATTTTCGAGAAACAAATCGTATTTAGATATTTATTAATTAAATTTTAAAACTAGAGTCTTCTAAAATAATAGAAATACTACGACAAAATTGAATCGGGTTTTTTAGAATAGGCTGATTTCATTTCGTACGGTTTCGGGGTTATCAAATAAATCATATTAAAAAAAAGAGTAAATCTAGTCTAGAGTAAGTAGTCGATAAATATGTAGGTACTATTATTATGAGTTTATCTGCAGTTCAAATATTTAATCCAGTCTAATTTCTAATACTATATGACTTAATGAATATAACTATTTTATAGGTGTTTTTTTTATTCCACTACAAGTTAGCCCTTGACTGCGATCTCACCTGAAGGTAAGTAGCGATGCAGTCTAAGATGGTAGCGGGCTAACCTGTTAGGAGGATGGCAGTTATGTTGGACCCATACCCCTAGTCGGCTTCTACACGGCATCGTATCGGAACGCTAAATCACTTGGCGGTACGTCTTTGCCGGTAGGGTGGTAAGGCCGAAGCCTTCCACCGGACCAGACTGGAGAAAATTCTGAATTTATAAATTTCCTAATTGACCCTACCGGGAATCGAACCCTGGGCCTCCCACGTTTAGACAACAGCGCTCAACACTGTGCCAGGGAGGTCGTCAAGATTTATGAACTGCAGAATAAACTATAGTGAAAACACGGTCATTCAGGTTAGCCAAACTTACATCGAGAGGTAAAATAACTGTGACAAGGTCCCAGGGCGTTTACTTAAAGCGTCGTATGTCCATCAGGCGGAGCAGATCTTCAAGCAGATCTGCCCGGGACAAGAGTTCCTGCCGCGCGCGCCCGACCCCGAAGAGATCGTGTTCGAAGACGACGCCGCGCCCGGACCCGAGTTCCGCGACGAGCCTGACAAGGAGTAGACTGTAGGACCACAAGCTTGCCACATCGCTCTGAATAAAGGCATCCTAACTGGGATTTAGGCATTTAAATGATCGTATAGGATTAAGATTCCTTAATTCAGAGTTGTGTAATAAGCCATTTTAGCCTTTTTAATTGCAGCACCGTCTCGTGTGTTGCAGTACTAAAGCTTGTCCTGTGCGATTCTGTAATATTTTGAACCAGTTGTAACTTGGTCGTGACCGTCTCCATACTAATTTAAGTGTCAGCTTGGGAATTTAAAATTCTTGACTCAGTTCCTGTCTGATCGGACACTTTAGCCTGGGCAAGTTACCATCTTCCGGCAAAGCTGTGCCTCGAAGCCATATATCATTAAAAAAAATCAATCACCAAAAGTATTAGGTTTTATATAACTACCATACCCCCTCCAGGTTAGACCGCTTCATAGGTGCATCAGGGTACCATAGTCAGTAGCTAACCAAATAAAATATACATCTTGGAATTTACACGTACCAGGCTATTGCACAATTGTCTCTTGTCAAATATTGAATTTTGTATGAGGTGGACAGATCGCGACCAAGATGCTTTTCAAGAAAAACAGGGTTGCCATCAGGATTGGTTCTCTATGTCACGGAAATCGTAACTACCCACGAATGCACGTGGAAGCTGCGATTTAATGGCATAAAGAATTATACCTTAGTCTAGCTTGTAAAAGTATTATGGAAATGTTTTACAATTTTAATGTTTGCATTTTGCATTACCGTGATGATGCATGATTTATTTCCTATTGTCTACTCTATATTCTAGATAATAACGAATTCAAGA
Source organism: Erebia palarica (assembly GCA_964035005.1). Taxonomy (NCBI): domain Eukaryota; kingdom Metazoa; phylum Arthropoda; class Insecta; order Lepidoptera; family Nymphalidae; genus Erebia; species Erebia palarica. Next base: position 22,028,606 of record OZ035989.1, read on the forward strand.
TCATCGACAATCTGAGTTGTACCTTAGGTACGTACATTGTAACAGCTTGGAATCAATTTATATAACAAAAAAAAACATTTTAAGATGGTGATTTGTCTGTGAACTGATATAATTCTTGAGTAGAGGCTAAAAGCATTTCCATAATTTTATTGAATTTGTTGGTGAAACTACATCTTTTGTAACATTTTAGGGAAATTTAAGGATTTTTTAGCTTCCGACAGTATCTTTCACTTTAGAGCAGTAGATTATTTGCAGTTTTAGTATTATTAACATATCAGATATCGCTAGCGTTAACCATAGACTAAGACGTTTGCACCCTTAGTACGTGTTTGCACATCTCGATAGCGTTTCTAGATTTCGATTATCGTTAAACTAACGTCTAATAAATGGACATGATTGCCTTTTTTTCAAATTCGTAAATGCTAAATTTTATTATACCCGCTTAGGATTTCGTATATGAATGGAAGAACTCAAACCTTAAAGCAGGGGAGATTAGATATATTTTACTTGGACTTTATCGCGTGTTTCGATAATTGATATCTAGCAACGTCGTTGAAATATTCAAACTTATACTAAGCCTGTACTGTAGAGGTAACACCAACAATGATTCTTCCCATTGATCTCCTGTGGGCATACGAGGCAGTGCTGATTATAATGTTAAGGTATAATCCCAGTATGATTTATACGCTTTTGGCTTGACTTCATGCATTCCGACTGGTGCGTTTGAAATGCAGTCGGCTTGGATTAAGAATAGTTTTTGGAATGACCATTGTCTTGAAATCGAACTTTGATGCTATAGAAATAATAACAATTATATTATTATATCATCTTAAAGTACAGATTTTTTAAATATTGGTGTATTTATTATAGCTGGGTTGTCTTGACAGGTCTAGCAAGAACAACTTTGAGCAAGAATCGAAATTGAAACAGCATAGAAATTACAATTCTATACTTATGTGAAACAGTCAAGATATTTTTTAAGTATATTTTATTGATTGACGTTTGGATGGTTGTTTGGGTACATAGGATGATAAGCTCTCTATTTTATGTATATTTATTAATTATTTATTAATTTTATTGTATTGTATAAAAGGAGGGGAGAACAAATTACAAATTGAAATTATTACGATGATTGAGCTTAGAAAGACTTGGCGCCCTATTCACACATGGGAAAACACAAAAATCAGTTGTTCTCTTTGACACATATTATATTAAAAGTGGAAATTTGCTCAGCACTTCAACTTTTCGAGAACTTTAAATAAATAATGGGTACTAGTTATATCTGTCAATTACTGTGGACGGGAAACGGACGGAACCGTTTTTTGTGCATTTCTCGACCTTACAAAAATAACAAAAGAAAAAAAAGATTGTAAACAGAGTTGCAAACTGATTTCCCCGTGTTTAAAGGGCCTTAGATAACATTGCGCACCAGTCCTAGGAATAGACATAGCACATGTTAGTTTTTTATTATAATTAAGTTATTTAGCACTCTCAATCGTATTTATTGTCAAATCGGATATGCATAAGAATGCATGTGCAGCTTGGTGCATATTATAATTCCATTAAAATGTGATTATTAGAAATGTTTTGCATTTTTCTTTCAGTATCTATAGGCCCGCGCCCATACACGACCTCACGGTAGGGGTTTTTTCAAGGGGTCACGGAATTTCAATTTTACTGTCATAAGAATAAAATTGAAATTTCATTGCCTATAAAGCATACCGCTAGTGCCTAAATAATTGTTTTTGCACCTAGTTACGATGTTACTGAAATTTCAGTTTTATTATCATAATCTTACTTTAATATTATAAATGCGAAAGTTTGGATGGATGTATGGATGTTTGTTACTCAATCACGCCCCAACGGCTGAACGGGTCTGGCTGAAATTTGGTACAGAGATAGATTACAGTCTGGAATAGCACTTATGCTACTTTTTATCCCGGAAAATTAAGGAGGTCCCAGGGGAACCAAAAAACCTCGATCCACGCAGACGAAGTCGCGGGCATTAGCTAGTTTAGCTGTATTTCTATTTGTCGCATGAAAATCCCGTGCCGTGCCGTCTATGGGCGCAGGCCCTAAGTGTAAGTACTTCTGTACTCGAGATTACGTTGACCTCAACTACAGGTTGACCCACTTAATATAAAATGTAATCAAATTAACACTGTTAAGTAGGCTTGAAGCCCTATTATATTCCTTAACAAGATAACGTAATATTGTGTAATCTTGTACTATTATTAGTATGCCAGTTGACCCTCAGTTAGATCCTGTTTATGAATTGACCCTTAAACAGGCTCCGAAAAACCGCTGCAAGAAATAAAGTGTTATATATGGATTTAGGCTTTGAATAGCGCCCTGTATGATTCCCTATCAACAAATTCTTTTAAAAACACTGAAATTACTGAAAAAAAATGTGGGAAAACATAATCCCATTGCCTGGTACAGACTTCAGTTTATGTGATAACTATATATATAAATGTCGAATGTTTGTTTGTTCATAATTCTAGTAAGTATCTGATTTCTATATTTTTTTCAAATTATAATTGCTGTTATTTATTAATTTATTTAATAATATATAAATAACAGTATTATTTTTATAATTTGATTAAAAAAATATATTATTTTTTTAGTTTAGGTAGGGTTAGGTATTTAGGTATTTACATTTAGGTGATTTGCGTGAAGTAAAACAAATATTGTAAGTATGAATTATTCATTTATTATTAATGTTATAATGAAATACCTTGTATGTCGTCCAACAACACATCTATTGATTTGGGTACATAATCTGAAGTTGCATATTCTTCATCCTCTTCATCATCTTCTGATGACACATTTCAGTTTTCCAGAACATCTTCTATTTCTTTATCTCTAAGCGACGGCAGCCATTGTTGGAAAAAAAATAAAGGTGCTTTTTTCTGGGTTTCTAGAGAATAGAATTTGCAATAGAATCCCGATTTTAGTATAATTTGTGTAAAATAAATCTTAATCATGGGTAGTTTTCAGTAAAAAAAAAAATATTTAAAAAATCACAAACACCGTCGGGTGAAAAGGCTAGTATAAAAAAGTTGGTAATTTGAACAGGCAATGGTTATATAGCTCCCACATTAATACGACTCAACAGGCTATGGTCACATGTTCCCCATATTATTATTTGCCTTATTTTAGACAATTTAGCAAGAAATCAACTAGAAATAATGTAAATCTTGATAGAAAAACTCAAAATCTGTAATATATCAAAAAATTGCACGACTTACCTTTCTTTGTTTCGCCATAATCTAAATAAAACTTGCACAGTCACACAAAAACAATGCCGTAACGGACAGTCAAAACTCAAATGGCTGCCAGTGTCAAATACTTTCGGATACACTGAGTTTGCAAAATCGGAACCACAGAGTAAATATTTATGATCAAATTATGACAGATTGTGGGCTTTCCGTTACTAAAGCCTGGCTACGGCATCGAAAAATTTATGTGGGAAGCATTCGTCCGCGGCCTGATAAAGGGTTAAGTCGGCCTTAAATCATACCTAGGTACTTTCTGCGTAGATAATTACAATACCTACTAGATATTGTATGAGGTAGCGGTAGTACCGGCTAGGTACGTGATAGTTTTCGACGTTCAGGTGGTCGATCCTCGGGCTCGCACTTCAAACTTATGAGTTACATAAGTGCATTTTAAGCAATTAGATATAACTTTATCAACTTTATGTATTAACAGTAAAGGAAAACATCGTGAGAAAACCTGCATTCCCCAGAGTTCTCCACTCACCTCATTCTGAGATGATTCGTGCAGCAATGCGTTGAAATGCTATTAGGTATGTATGAGGATTGGCTGGCTCCTTGAGAAAAACAGCCTTGTTATCATTATTAGTATCATGCCAAAAAAAATCCTTCAGGACTTCAGGATCTTTAAACAGTCCACATAAGCTTGGGTAATTATGATGGGTAAATATTTATTACTGCTACATACTACCAATTATGCAAACATTTTGTGAGAAACTACAGTATTTCTATAATGTAGGTAAAATAGAAAATACGATTTATGATCAGTAAACTTTATTTATGAAATATATTTTACATCTAGTCTTTTCCTTAAAATATAATCAACATGACATAAGAAATAAATGTACTGTATGTACTAAAATCGAATTTTTAAATATCAACACCAGCAGTTCCATTTAAGCTTAGCTTAATAAGTACACAAAATCTATTTAACTTCTGGCTTTACAGTATATATTTGATATAATCACAAAAATATGTAAAAAATGCTTTAAATCTTAACATTGTATCACAAAAGTATATAAAGGTTTACTAATACTTCACACCAGTTTGAGATTTAGAATAATCTCTTTTCATATGAAAATAAACCATGTACATTTCCTTCCAGCTGTGCAGAGTATGTCCTCTTCATAAATCTGAGATCACCCGAGTAGCTCATTTCTCTCAAATTGAGTAAAGAGCGAGCCCCAATGTCCTGACAGCTGTGTTGCATGCCAGCTTGCAGGTATGGCAGGAACCTGAGCACTGAACCCTTGTCAACAATACTTCCACTCACACCTTGAGCAACTCTATGCTTATCAGTTTCCTTATGGAAGTAGCGGCTCATTGCAGAGCCTTTCCCTTCTTTGTTTTCCATCGCTTCTAAGCTCCCCATACCCCTATACTTCTTGAGTCTCACTCCATCAGAAAAGAAATATTCTCCAGGAGCCTCCGAGGTGCCAGCCAGGAGGGATCCCATCATGACAGTAGAGGCCCCTAATGCGAGTGATTTGACAATATGCCCAACAGACTGGATACCACCATCTGCAATTACTGGAATGTTGAATTGACGTGCATATGATGATACCTGGTATACTGCTGTAGCCTGTGGACATCCACATGCCATCACTTCTTGAGTGATACAAATAGAACCACTACCCATTCCAACCCTCAGAGCATCTACTCCTGCTTCAATTAAATTCTTAGCTTGCATCCTGGTTACAACATTGCCTCCAATGACTTGAATGTCTGGGTACATTTTTTTAATAAATTTGATCATATCTATCTGATAGGTTGAATTGCCCTGAGAAGAGTCCAGCACAATAACATCAACTCCATTGTTCACAAGAAGTTTGAGACGCTCTTTGTCAGCTTCACGTGTACCGATCGCAGCTCCAACTAGTAACTGTTTGTTGGAGTCCTTTGATGCATTGGGATAGCTGCGGGCTTTCTTCAAATCTGTTCTGGCAATTAAAGCTACAAGTTCACCTGCTCCATTAATGATTGGCAACTTTCCCTTCTTACTTTTCTCGAGAATGTAGTTAGCGTCCTGTAAAGTGACCCCTGACTGTGCAGTTATCATTTCACTGATCGGAGTCATGACCTCTTTGAGACTCAGCTGTGGGTCGCCTTCCCTGAAGTCTATATCTCTTGATGTAACTATGCCAATCAGACGACCACCGAGCTTACCATTTTCAGTAATAGGGTATCCAGTGAAACCATTTTTCTTTTTTGACTCAATTACATCTGCGACGGTGTTAGTAGGGCCCATACAGATGGGGTCCCTGATGAAGCCATGTTTATACTTTTTCACTTTATGAACTTCATTGGCTTGATACTCTGCAGTGCAGTTGTGGTGAATGATGCCGATACCACCGCATAAAGCCATAGCGATCGCCATATCAGCTTCGGTGACCGTGTCCATCGGGGTCGACACGAGTGGTGCTTTGAGGTTTATCTTCCTTGTAAGAGGTGATGTCAAATCCACTTCTTCTGCAGTGAAGTCTATGAATCCAGGCAGTAGCAGGAAGTCGTTGTAAGTTAATCCTTCGCTGTTAGCAAAGATCTCTTTCGCAGAGAGCCCATCCCGGAGATCTCCTTCTGCGTTCGACATTGCGTCAACACGTGTTATATTTTAAACACAATATCTATGTTTATAAACTTTATCTCGAACGACAATTTGAATTATCTCCAATCACTTGGAACTTTATACCAATGAGATATTCTTAAGACACGATAATTTTCCAGTATTTTCTGTAATTTGAATTAGTACACGTGGTTGCGTACTTTCGTTAAGCAACTAAGATCATATTTTGGTAATAAATTGAATTTAACACATATTTTATTCTTTCCTGAATACGATTTACAGTATAAGTTCGAGAGTATGGAATCAAATGTATTTAGTTAGTAGAAAGCACGTCTAAAGTTCCAACTAGCCGGCTTTAAAAATGAATAAAAAATTGCAGCCCTCTGCCTCAGTGTATTCACAAGTCAAATGTCAATGTCATCAACTGTCAATGCCTTTTTTTATTTAACTGGTTTATCGGCTCTGAATTCTAGTCCTTCTGAGCCTGAACTGTCAATGCCAATTAACTAGGGACCATAGAGAAGTAACATATCTTTGCTAAATATAAATCTTTGATTTTATGTGTAGGAGAGTATATGAAACATCATATTTAAATTGAAGCTTCCGGTAGGTAAAAATGGCGTATGGGCGGAGCTTAAGCTGGAGAGCTTAGGGCTGGTATTATCGATACTTATATAATCGATATAAAATTATCACAAATTAAATTAATAAATAATTAAACATAATATTTTGAAAAAACAATAGTACCTATACATAAATTACGAATACTAGATTCATATTTTCTAATGAACTAGCTGATGGCCGCGACTACGTCCGCGTGAATTGAGGTTTTTTGGTTCCCGCGGTAACTCTTAAATTTTCCGGAATAAAAACTAGCCGGCATGTTATTCCAGACTATAATTTATCTTTGTCCCAAATTTCATGCAGATCAGTTTAGGCATGATTAACAACATCATCCATACATCCCAACTTCGCGTTTATAATGTGTTAGTATATATTTATATGATTAATTCATGTGAACCTTACATACAATACTGTTTCATAATATAAGATGGAATTCCTAGATATTATGGAAAAAATGTTACTGAATGTGATGATATGAATAATAAAAGCAGAGTGATTTTAAAATTGATTTATTTCAAAAATTTATAAAAATGCATACAGATAGATAAAAAAATCACGATTGCAGCGCAGTTTCAACTTTCTCACAAGCTATACATATCCAATACAAAAAACCGCATCTCAATCGGCCCAGTTCTTTTTGAGAAAAATGGTAACATTGAAGAATAAAAATCACTGCAGCTCAACTTGATAGACTACATATATAAGAACCTTCTCAGAAGGTATGCTTTTCTAATGCAAAAAACCGCATAAGTATCGGTCCAGTAGTTTTCCAGGAAAATGGTAACAACAAAGTGCACAAACTAACGCACACCTCTTAGGGCAAATATTTACATATACCGTCTCCGTTCTGTCATGGGTACAAAAATGATTACTCAGAAATTAAAAAATGGTGTGCTAGAGCCGATTAAATGCGAAAATCAACAAAGAATATCTAAAAAGACAATAGTTGCATTTGAAAAAAAACCTGTGCATATCCGTGGACCAAGAAATATACTAGTACTATAAAGTAGTAAATCAGTTATTGATTTTTAATATTGACGTATCGGGGATTGGAGATCGGGCATCTTAATCACTATATTATCATCGCTACAGTCCAAAATGAGTTTCGCAATATTATAAGTAGAATCTGACTGGTCAATTTCATCTCTCTACCCCTCAGAGTGAGAAAAAGTAAGAGTTATATGAAAGGACATTGACTAAATTCGCCTAAGAATCAACATGTGCTTGAAACATACGGTAATTCTTAGCTTATTTTATAACCTTTATTTCAAATATTAGAATTCAACGGACACTTCAAATTAATTACAAAATAAGTAAATGGGTATTAATTTGATTACTATACGTTTCCGTCTCTCGATTATCAATCACAGATCAATAGCTTACAGGTTAAAACAATATGCAATACCACCGCTTGAGCGCTAGATCCGTATCGTAAGAAACAAGATAAAAGCAGCTTAAAGTGCTAAGTGCGCTAGTATTCTGAATCTCGCAACGCCATCTATTGAAAGTAAAATAATTTGATATATCTAACGCCATCTGTATTGTTTTTGATGAACTACAGCGAATCTTTTCTTATCTACATACTATTTACAGCTCTATTACAATTGGATAAAGATGGTATTTATTTATTCAAGCAGATTGATTGTGAAAGTTAAATAACCTCAAAATTGAAAATATCTTTGGTAATAAGTCATTTCTTAGTAAGTGTCCGTTGTTTTAATCTGCTCTCAAGTATAAAAAGGTATTTATTTGAACCCAGTAATCAATGTTTTATGACTAGGCACAGAGTACATTATAAATACTGGTATAGAGTTGCTACTCGACTTTCCATGTACAGCGACATCTATCGGGAAGTTGTCCAACTAAAATGTGTATATATTTAACCATAGCACAATGCTATTGTACTATATATTACAAAGTGTATTGTATAATAATTTATCTTAATTATTACAAGATCACCTAATTCTGCAACTATAGAATTATGTGACCTTGTAATAATTAATTATTATACGATATACACAAACTGTAAAGATGTTCAGATGTTAGTAAATGAAACGCATGTTGATTATTTTCTCTTATATACTCAATTACAAAAAATATACATAAAGTATAACAATTATTCCACAGTTTCATGTTTTTCACATCGTACACACTTAATACACACTCTATTTAATATAGTTTCACATTGTAACGAATTTATCAAAAAAATAATAATTTTGTCCACCCGGCATACGGCATGCCAGAAAACGTCAATGTCAATGTCGAATTTCAAACTTTAAAATGGCGGCTGTCCACGTTTGGAAATTAAAACACAAATGTTTCATTAAACTTCTAACTCATTCCACTAAACTTAATTTTCAGATAAATCTTTATAAATTATCTAAGGTAACTCATATTTTGCTCAAAAAAAAAAGTTTTATGTATTATGTGCTTTGTGTTTATATAAATGGCAAAATCATTAATTTATCTTTAACATAAGCTTCTGAACGAACACTTAGTTCAGCGCCATCATAGACCCTGATCACAGACTTTTAAGTATACATACTTTCAGTACAAGATAAGCGCCATGAGCGCCATCCTTTAGGGAGTTGTGGAACTAACATCCCCATACAACAGAAAAATGTTCTAAGTGCAAAGGCCCTGTGACTAGGCGAACTTCTTAGGCGAACTTTGTATGGGGACGGAACAATTTCCTTTAATTTTATCGATATTCAATTTATTTGTAAACAATACAATCCCCGCACTGTATATACACTCTATACAAAAACTAATGAAATTGTCCAAATTTTTTAGGACAGCGCAAAAATTTACATGTTATGGATTCAGTAAAGAAGAAACTAAGTCTAATTAAAACTATAATTAGTCGAAATAACTTAAAATAATAGCCACAAAAAGAAAAACTAGAAGACTTTGTTACTCACCTATGAAATGAAATTCCTGGGCGTTTTACAATATTATTATTACGACACCCCACAACTGAGCACTTCACCATAGTTAATTACATAAAACTAAGCAAGAACACAAGAAAATATTCAAAAAGCAGGTAATTATTCACAACTGACACGCCGGAAACACAACAGACGCCATTTATAGTTGGCAAAAAATTGGCTTCAATAGCTAAATTTGATGACGTCATATGACAATTGCGCGACACGTTCACGCAATAACATAATACACCTGTCTCGTTCTAATAACATAGTTTTTAGTAAGTAAGAAAAGTCAAATCATAGTTTTACATGTTTTATTAACAAAATGCATCGTTTAACTATAATTGAGTAAAATGCAACATATCCTCTCCTATATGTATATAAAATCAAAGATATAAATTGAGTAATAGGCCTATTACACTGCACTTTCCACAGGGCCCTGTGGATGGGTGGGCGTGGCTGCTATTTAGAGCGTCGTTTATTACACAACAAATCAATCAGATCAAATTAGGGACCCTTACTGCCTAACTTTTATTACACCACAGTGATTAAATGTAAGGGTCCCTATGAAAAGTGCAGTGTAGTAGGCCTATAACATTTACATTTGATTAAGTTTAAGACACCGTAATGCAAAAACCGTCAGATTGCAATCTAACGCTTTTTATCTCGATAGATTGTAAACTGTTGACTGATTGTGAAGCGTTCAATGTTCTGAGTGTCAATTATTGGTTGACCAAATGATATAATGTACCCCTAAGTTAAGAGGACAGTCTAGATTAGAGAGCTTGAGAGCAAAGACGTGACGTTTTATTTAAATCCTGAATATATTGCTAATTAATTAACCCCTAATATGATACTTTTTGTAACATCATGAAATATTCATTGCATTCATGTTTTCTTGTAGTTTAGGTTAGGGTTCGACCTCCTATATACATAAACAAAGGGTTCGACATAGGCCGGGCACTTAGGTTCTATCGGGTTAATATATACCTAACAGATTACAATCTACCGAAAAATAATACGTTAAATTGTAATCTTTCGACAGTTTGCGTCCGGCCACTACCTGATTATGTCGACCCCTAACCTAACCTACAAGAAACAGACAAGAAAACGTAAATACAATGAATATTTCAAAAATTGACATTCACAACATTTTCGACAGTTTACAATTTCGCGAGTTAGATTTGTACTTAGAAGATAATTCTTTAAATTCTTTAAAGTACGCCGTGAACACATTTTCTGAAGAAGACTGCGTATTCTTGTTGTTTTGCCATTGTATGAAATTTTGGTACGCTAATAGGTATTTTTCCTTGGAGTTTTCAGCTAGTAAACTTTCCTTAACGTTAAAGGCTTCACATCATAGATCGGGCGGTGTACAACATAAATCATTTTCTCCATAATTAGTACTTGTAGATATTTTAATTAATAAATGTCTGTAATTTCAACAGTGAAAACGAGTTGTGAAAAACTTTTCGCAATGGCGGGAAAAATTAATCAGTTTTCCTATGCGCGCGCATCTTACAATGGCGATCGGCTATAGACAAGAATGAGGTTTCTTGAACACGATCTTTTTCGTATAGAAACTTTTTTATAAACAAAGCAAATCAACCTATAAAATTAAAAAAAACCTTAAAACTTGTGAATAATAGCAATGAAAAAGTCACAGTTTGATTATAGCTGTCATTTCTAATTGCGGTGAAATTAGAGCCACTTTATGAGCAAGTGTGTTGAAAATTATATTTTTTTACGCACGCAGGACACGCAGCCAAAATTTTTGCTTTATTAAAATCTCGTATACGACCAGCATGTAGATTGTAGGTACCTTAATCTCTCTGGCTGGAGATCACGTGGTCGTCGCCGCTGGCCGCCGATACGCCATCGCTGCTCGTGGATGTCCTCTTCGCCCCCCCCCTACTCCGCGAGGCGTGACGAGGAGGGCCTGTCTCGTTTCCCGAATATAATATAGTCCGCGTTCTCGAAGTACCAGCTATGGAAAGGTACTGGTAAAGACGTCGCCTTGGGACGAGATTTACAATCCGTGACGGTCAATAGTCTTCGAACCTTTTAGTATTTGAGAGTATTTCTCCATAAAGCGTCTCGTGTAATCTAGGAACCAGTCCGGGTCCTACAAGGATTAGAAAGTATCTTGGTAGTCTGTACTTTGTCATCTCTCAGGGTTTTGTTGTCGTAAGGTGTGGTGAATATCTTCGCCGCCAAACGTCACCCAGCGCTGAAAGTCCTGGACGTCATCACGAAATTTCACCGGAAGGGAAAACTGTATCATATTGGTTTTGTTTTGTGTGGTTTTGTCGTCTAAAATGATAATTGTGTTGACGTTTTGTTTTGAACCCTCATGTTAACCCACAGTTAACCTCCAGGCTATTTTGAGCGTCATGCTATACCTTCGTGATACTCTCAACGTGATACCCTCCAGGCTAGCTTAGAGATGCTATTGATTCACATATTTATCCTTTTAAAAGTTGATATATAAAGAAGTACCCGCAGTCAACCTCCAGACTTGTTTTAAGCATTATGCTATACCCTCGTGATACCTTCAACGTGATACCCTCCAGGCTAGCTTAGAGATGCTATTGATTCACATATTTAATATCCTTTTAAAAGTTGATATTTATAGAAGTACCCGCAGTCAACCTCCAAACTTGTTTTAAGCATCATGCTATACCCTCGTGATACCCTCAACGTGATACCCTCCAGGCTAGCTTAGAGATGCTATTGATTCACATATTTATCCTTTTTTTAAAGTTGATATACAAAAAAGTATAAAGATATTCCTTCGAAGATGAATATGATTTCGTCGTTCTAACTTTTATTTTCCTACTTTACTTTAAGCGATACATAGTAAATCACAGGACACTTAAACTCCTACCGGAGAGGTATTCTTAATAAGTTATTTTAAGTGAATTTCTTTAAATATTGAAAAGTGAGTGCTCGTTGCTGCGCACAATAAAAGAATGAGGAAGGCGTTATAAGGAGCCCGGAGCGGATCGGATACTGGGGAATTTTCCCGTCTACCCTAACATTAAAATAGTGCGAGTTGCAGTACCTACAATGAGTACTACTAGTGTGTTATATCTGAAGAATGAAACTTACGAAATATAATTATTAAACTTTAGCAGACTCGTGCTAGGCGTAGCGTGCACCTTTATAGTAGGTAGGTACCTACCTAGCGACGCACTTTTAAAACTATTTACTGTGAGAACTACATTCTATACGACTTAGATGTAAGCTAATAAGTTAGATGTAGCTAATAAGGCAGTCATATAATGGCAGCACCAGATGCCCGCGATTTCGTCAGCGTGGAATATTTAGGATCTTTTTCCCGCTTAATTTTCCGGGTTAAAAATAGCCTATACCCTTCCCCGGGATGCAACCTATCTCTGAACCAAAAAATGGGACAAGATCGTTAAACTCCAGGATTCAGGGATATGGAACTGATTGATATGAACTGATTAAGTATGTGGATAAACAATTATTGAGTATCGTATTATTTAAAGGACATTATTTACAGAAAATCCTATTTATTGGTCATTGTTATTTTATTATTCAAAAATATAGGATATACTTACGCCTTATAACGCCGTCTATCTTACAGTAATTTAATTAAGTCGAGAATTGAGTACCGTTTTACTGTAAGCTAAACCAAACCGTGTAAGTAATAAGTATGCGGACTTTCCAGTTGCCTCCTAGACAGACTTACCCAAGTCGACCTCAAATAAAAGTGCGATATTCATTATTTATTCTCTTGTAGTTGCATCCTTAGATTATCTATCTACCAATTTTAATTACGGGGACCTACAGGTACGTTTGTAAATAAAACATTACCTAGGTGTTTTTGTAGTGCATTTAGTTACTTAAAAAGCTATACCTAGCTAGCTTTACCTATTAACAAAAGTTCGGTGCGTGCTGATTCGAATGCTGATTATGCTAATAACTAAGTATTTCGTTTGAATTATGCCACTCAGTAACCTTCTCACGTGTGTAGGTATAGTTTAGTCCGTTGGAACACACTGATCATTAATTCTAACATATCCTGTAGGACATTTGTCACCGTTAAAGTTTGATCTATCTACCAAAGATACATCGATGTCATTTGGTGCTACTCCAGGTTTTGATTGGTCGCCTTCAGGTTTCACAGGACTCGGCGTGACTGTGTTATTAGATGATGAATCAGGAGCAGGCCTATTATGAACGATTACTGGTGTTATCCCTTGGGGTATATCCATTGGTTTTATAATCTCTCTTTCTTCACTGATTCCTGCTTCATCAGTATTATTATTCGATTTATCCGACATCATTGAATTGTTCTTGTGTATATTATGTGTTTTCACTGCGAGGTTTCCTGATGATAAAGTTACAATATCCTTTTGCTTATCAGGTAAATCCTTGGACCTATTTAATTCATTATTCTGGAATTTTATTCTCGTGTTTTTATTTTGTGATGTATTATATAACTCTTTGGTCAGGTTACCGTTCAAGGAGGTTGATGAAATAATAATTACCTCCGACTGTACCACTTGAGACACAAGCTCTTGACTGTGAATATTTTCCAATGTCAGTGAGCTTAACAAAATGTGTAATACTAGCATGGCAATCGTTTTCCTTAAATTATCACTTATCAGTCCACGAGAAGAGGAATTTGAATATACCTACTTACCGAGAATTTTATTTTTAGTTCACGGAAAATTTTGAAATCTGTTTTGTTGTACCTAATAAATTTTGTCGAATTGAACGCGTTTAACTTTACCGTATATCAGAATTGCGTAATCGGTATGTACTGCGCTTTTTACACATAAGGCTTAACTAGCCAACAAGAAGTAACTTTAATGATGTCTTCGCGATAAAACACAAAGGGGGAAATCTTATGACGCGGTAGGTATAAATTGCCTGCATGACCTTGCGAATGGTTTTGAAATCAGTTTTATAACATCGCACACGGATCACTGAGACTCGTTGCTTCATCCATTGCCGGTTCAGCACGAGTATCCTCTCAGAGTGAGATGGTTTGGCCATAGTTCACCACGCTGACCAAGTGCGGATTGGCAGACTTCAACTTTGAGAACATTATGAAGAAATCTCAGCCATTCAGGTTTCCGTGCGATTTTTGCCTTATGTACCTATTTAGCAAAATGACAGTTTTATAACCTTAATCGTCCCATAAAATAAGAATTATAATAATTCTAAAACTGAAACAATCCATACTTCCATACGATTATATTAAATGCGAAAGTGAGTCTGTCTGCCTGCTACGCTTTCACGGCCGAACTAGGTACTCAACCGATTTTTACTTTGTATCCCGGAAAATTGAAGAGTTCCCGCGGGAATCAAAAACATCAATCCATGCGGACGAAGTTACGGGAATCATCTAGTATTGAATACGGTTCGTAGTGATGATAATAAAGAAAGTATACGTGAAAAATATTTCATTGAAAATCCAGAAGAACTTGCCCGGGATTCGAACCCGCGATATCCTCGTTATGCTCAATAATAATCGTATCGTATTAGGCCCGGACTCCACCAAAGCGGAGATGTGCGGAGATGTCCCAAGCGGAGACGAGAAGAGATGTTTTTCAGCTAGGGTGTATCCACCGAAGCTGTGCGGAGATGCGTACTGCCTAGGCTGGGGCGGAGATGTGTGCTGGCTAGAGCGGAGATGTATGCTGAGTAGAGCGCCGAGCGGCGCCGCTCACAGGACGTCGCTCACATCTCTTCTCATCTCCGCTGCGCGCCGTCGCCAGCTTGCGAGCCACAGCTCACATCTACGCATCGATCGCGCCATACAAATATGACATACCTCTGCTCAGCAGTATCCACTGAAGCAGAGCGGAGACGAGATGTGGGAATAACGAAATTATATATGTTGTTTAAATCACATCTCTCCTCTCGTCTCGTCTCCGCTCTGGTGGAGTCCGGGCCTTATTATAACATAAGGTACGTACACGTACCTATTTAAGTGTTTAAGTATATACTATATACGTCTAGCAAACTGAGCAAAAAATACTGGCGAGAAATCTTAAGATTTCATTCTTTTTAAACGCACAACAGTTTTCCATACATTTGCTTTGGCATTAAATACATAAGTACATAATTTTTTAACATTGTAAAATTTTTATACGACTGCCTGATTTGTATTTTTTAACGTTGTACGGTTTTGTTATTTGTAATCAAGAATTACTTTTAATCGTAAAATTAAGGTTCATTTTACTTTGACGCTAATGCCATCGAATGCTTATACGATCACTGCCCTGCCTGAATGATGGCTAGGTACTTACCTAGCCTACCCATTTTTCATTCCTACAACTCGACTCAGTCAAATCTAACAACTGCGACCACTCCCATATCCACAAATCCGATCCGAATCTGATCCGTTTACGAGACAATTAAAAAAATCTCAGATCGAATCCAGATGTAGATATATCCCTTTCGATGGATATTACCTGCGTATGATCGGATTCGGATCGGACGCAGTGCACAAGCGTTCATATAAGTTAATTAAGGTTAATTCGGTCCGTGATCAACGCTCTGAGTTGGAGATATTCTCGGGTTTCGAAAACGAAATTCGGATCTAGTGTACAACCCTTCGTACAAAATACAAATAGTACTTACCTACTATGGCTACTTTGGATCGAAAACTCTCGAATTCGGATCGGATGCAGTGGGGAAAGAGCCTTTTTTATTCACTACAAGTTAGACCTTGATTGCGATCTCACCTGATGGTAAGTAATTATGCAATCTAAGATGGTAGCGGGCTAACCTGTATGGGACATGGCAGTTATATTAAACCCATACCCCTATTAGGTTTCTCCACGGCATCGTACGGCTTGGCGGCATGTCTTTGCCGGTAGGGTGGTAACTAGCCACGGCCGAAGCCTTCCACCAGGCCAGACCAGGGAAAATTCAGAAATTCCCAAATTGACACTGCCGGGGATCGAACCCGGGACCTCCTCACGTTAAGACAACCGCGGTCAGCACTGCGCCACTGAGGTCGTCAAAACGGTGCCTTCTGGTGCAGTCGGGTGAAAAATAATTATTGTTTAGTGGAAATGTATGGATTTAATTTGATTTTAACATAAATTTTATCTAAGGAAAACACTTAAAAAGGTTATTCACGTGATGTAGGTTTACACAAAGTGCTATAAAATAATTAAAAACCGGTTTTGCTGAGATTAATTAAAATTTATATTCATCAATCAACAGCTTTTGTTACAAGAATTTGCATTAATTTACATAATTTATGTTATTTAGTGATTTTGTGATATCTAAATGTCCACTCCTTAGTATGCAATGCAATATCCGCTGGCAGCTTTGAAACAAATTTATTCAAAATCAATTAGTCTAGGCAATAAAGCCAGTTAACCTCAACAATAATTTCTATAATTTATTTTTATATAAGTTTTGGATCATCTAAAACTAAAACCGAGCCAAGTTTCATCGACTGAGGATGCAATGCGGGGATCTCCATACAACGGACCGCCCCGTTGCCTAGACTTTAACTAGTTGTACCTAGATACTTACTATGGCACGATCACAAAATAAAATAAGTATCATATTATATACCAGTTATTGCAGGTTACTGCAACAATGACGTGGAAGAAATAAATGATTTTAACTAATCGTGAAATAAAAAATAACAAATAAATTGTACCTATTGTTTACAATTATGTCTCACTTATATCAAATAAGAACACTTTTACCTATTCGTCTTTTATCCTAATATCTATATCGAAGTTATCATCATCTTCACCAGTTTCTCTTTTAGGATCTGTATTAGTCTTATCCCCACTACTGCCTGTGTCGTTGGGGTTCAGAGGTACGAAAAACGGAGCATCGTTGTCGGGTTTTTCAGTTACCTCAGGCTTCTTGTTTGTGACTCCAGTTGAAGGCATGGGTTGGAATGTTTGGCCTTCAGTAGGTTTAAAGCCGTTATTATTGTTAGAATTTTCATTTCCTTGATTATTTTGGTTACCGAAGTCATTAAATAATCCTTGATTATTCTGATTATCGAAGTCATTCCCTTGTCCTTGATTATGTTTATTGAAATTGTTGTTTCCCTGATTCGGTCGATTGGGTTTGTTGAAAACATCATTTTCTTGGCCGGGATTATTGTATCCATGGTTGTTATTACCTTGATTTTGGTTATTATAACCATTATTGTTAAATTCTTGATTTTGATTATTACCATAGTTGTCGTTACCTTGTGGCCGATCATAGTTTTCTTGATTCGGGTAATTTGGATATTTGTTAGGCTTGTTGTTACCGTGACCTTGTTGTCCATGGTTGCCATATCCGTTTCCATATCCGTTACCGTTCCCGTTACCATAAAAGTTATTATTATTATTTGGTGGTCGCCCATGGCCACCGTAGCCATGGTGAAGTGGTCGGTTTACGCCGTTGTTCTCGTTCTCATAACCATTCCCGTAATGATTCCCATTGTAGTGGTTTCCATGTTGGTGTGGTCTATTTCCATTAGGACCGTAACCATTGTTATGGCCATGGTTACCATTATAACCATTGTTATCATTGAAGCCATTGTTACCATTATATCCATTTTGATTCGGCCTGAAGGGTGGTGGTTCTTCATTCTGATTATTATCTTCTTTCACAACCACAATGATGGTTTCTGTGTGTGGTTTTTGCGGTGGTTTTTTATTGTGGAGTCCGACATGGCCCCCAAGGTTTACGTTTAAACCTTGAGTAATTCCACCTAAAACACTGTGCGCACCAGATAATAAGCCTCCTAGGAGTTGTCCATTGCAGTTGAAGGCAATGGTTAAAAAAATGAATAAACTTAACTTAGTTTCCATTATAACTTAAACACAATTAATATTACGGACCAGCGGCGATCTGCGTCAGGCGGAAGATCTTGCGAGTAACTGACTCGACTCATCTTCGCACCATATTCATATATTGAAACCAGTTCCTATTCGCCTTCAGCCAATATTTTTATATTACGCATTAAATTAAAGAAAAATATTGAAATCTTTATTAATGCTATAGAGTATCGTAAAAGGTTGATTAAAACAGACATCTTATGAGTTTTATGTAACGGATTTGCGGAAGAGGTTGTTAGGTTTAGGTAAATCCATTGTACATTCTAGTACTTATTAGTATTACTCATCATTACACTAGCGGCACGCTATGATGGCCGGTTTGACACATTACAATAGTGATGTGGAATGTCAATTTATTCTCGAACAAAAAACAATTAAGTTTTGTTTTTGTACCTGATTAAATAGGTTTAATAAAACAAAAATGTATATGTTTATTTAATTTATTTGAACGAACTGAATATTTGAACGAAAATGAATATACATACTTTATATGCACACAAGAAACATATGAATACAAAAGATACCAAAAAAGGTGCCACAAAAGGCCATAATTAATCAGATTCGTCCATACTACTATTTTCACTGTCGTCACTGCTATCATCACATACATTAATAATTATATGTTCGTTTTCTATAATATTATCTATTTTCACATCTCTTTCATAATCTTCCCTTATTAATTTAACAGTTCTATTCACAACCTTTTCCCAGTCTCCTTTAGTCACATGTTCACAAGCTTCTTCTAATAATTTTAGCATTTTTTTTGTGGTAAATGGGGGTTCTGTATTGTGTCTTGCAGCATATCCCTTAATTTGAGCCCACACCAACTCAATCGCATTATACTCACAATGGTAAGGCGGTAACCGTATAACTCTGTGCCCACGTTCTAATGCTATTTCGTCAATGACGTATCGGATCTTGGTTGGTTTGTTTTCTTTTAAAAGACGTACTAATTCCGCTTTTAACATATTCATGTTTGCATCTACGCCATTTTTACGAAGCCATGCGACGATATCAGCTTTCTTTTGGGATTGGGCAGGTGGCTTGTCAATTTGCATCGAGTGGTATGGGGCGTTGTCCATAATTATAATAGATGGTTCAGGGAGGCTACACAACATTGAGGTAAACCATTCAGTAAACTTTTCTCCATTCATGTCTTCATGATAGTCTCCAGTGGTTTTTGACGCAAAAGCCATGAGAGAACCTTCGACAAACCCGTTGATGGTTCCGGCGTGACAAATTATAAGTCGCGATCCTTTTCCTACAGGAACTTTGGAAGTAGATGCTGCTGTGTCATCGTTCCAAGAACGGCCTACAGTATGGTTAGCATTAAGCCATGTTTCATCCAAGAACACAACATTTTGCCAATTTTTGATTTCTTTCACTTGCCGTAAAAAAGTATACCTTGCCATCGCTATATCAAATCTTTCCATCAATATTTTGCGTTTGTTACATTTTTTGTATCGAAATCCAATGGTCTTCAAAATCTTCGTTAAAGAACTTTCCCCACCGAAGAATAATCCAGCTTCCTTCAGTGAATGCACCAACTTTTTTCTTGTTGGATACTCCTTCTGTAAATAGTAGCCGTAAACATGTCTTCGGATAGCATCGGCATCAAAGCTATCGATGCCTACGACTGGTTTTGCTCGTTTTCTCTTTTTTGGTGTGTGAAGTTTATTTTCTTCTGTGCCAGTCTCGCCATATTTTTTTTTAGTTATCCGTCTAACAGTTCGTTGTCCAATATTAAGCGCATCAGCTACGCGTTCAACCACTGACGTTATAGGTAAAATTGGCCCTCCATTTTGAGCTTCACGATCGAAATAGTTACGAAGGCGTATTACGAACTCACGTGTCTGACTATTTAGAACAGTTCTCTGCGTACGTTCGGTCATAACGACGAAATCCACAACAAAGGGCTTGAACAGAGTCCAAATTAACGAGCAAGGGTCAACAGTAATGCAGTATCAATATTTGAAATCCAAAGCCAGGTCAAAACTATATCACAATCGCATTGCACTGACAGTTTATACTTTTCGAAGCAACGTCAATTCGAAACTGCTTTGTTTTGCATTGAGCATTGACGCGAGTTTGCCGGAGGTAGTAGTTGTGCTAGCCAGCGATCCTATGTGACGATCGTATTAGATTCCATTTTTAAAAATTTATTGATATTTTTTTGCGATTTCAGAGGTTTGTCCACATAGTGAAAATTGTTCATATTCACAAGTACATTCACCCCTTAAATGGTGCAAACTGATTTTTCTACACTTGTATACATTTAAGAAATCAATTTAATAAATAAATTTTGAGTCCTAAACCTAAAACTACATTCGATAAAATTTATGAATCTCTGCACATCACTATCGTCAATAAAGTAATACAATTATTTCCTTCAAAGTCGTTATCAATTAATACGGAACTTCATGAGAAACTACATTCGATAAAATTTATGAATCTCTGCACATCACTATCGTCAATAAAGTAATACAATTATTTCCTTCAAAGTCGTTATCAATTAATACGGAACTTCATGAGCGGACAAACGTCAAACCGGCCATCATAGCGTGCCGCTAGTTTAAATTATTACAATCTTGTGATTGAATCTCCGTTGTTTACGTATATACACATTTTAATGGATAGAAAGCTGTATGATTTTTTCTTTGTTAACTACCTAACTAATTAGCGGAATTTTTTCGTTCATAAAGCAAAACTTAGAATGAGAATTTCTAGAGGTTATTTAACTTCGCAAAGGAACCTAGGTGTTTCTACCTAATATTATACTCAAAATAATGCTTGAGATCTAAGTGTGGTATTAGAATACTGAATTTCCAAGTTGGATCTTCCAAAGTGTAGGTATGCCAGGCTGGTCTGCCAAGGGTTCCGTTGCTTGGAAAGAGACATAGCATAAGAAATACCTAGTAATTAGATATGAGTTTAGATAAAGTGTTGTAAGAATTTCAACATAACTACCTACCAAGATATAAATACACTCTTGATCCACCCCTTTCAACTGCTAGCAGACGTGTTCAAAGAGATCCAATCCTTCTATTCAAACTTTTGAATAATGGCGTTGACTCTCCATATCTTATTTCTAAAATAACTTTAACATGTCCACGGATTAACTCTTGACATCCAAAACTGTTTAACATTGCACCAAGCAACACAAATTATACAGAAAGTACATTTATAAAAAGATGTTGCAGGCAGTACCTATAACCAGTTGTTTTCTGACAAAGACATTTTTCATCTTTCTCTCCCTAAGTACTTATATGAGATAGTTAGATAAAAACCAACAAGCTCATATTTTTTTTTTCTTTAATCAATATGTTTTAGTTTGTTTTTATTTTTCTCTATTCCAATTCAAAGTAAGTATAATAACAAATTTTGTTTTCGTCTAGCGGCTATACCCAACTATTAATTTGGAAAATTTTTAGACAATAGGTATGTGCAAAAAAACGTTGAAAACTGTTATGGTTTAAGTGTAAAGCCATATTTGTATGTCTTTCTAAATAAAGTAAAAAAAAATGTATTGAAAACCTGGTTGCACTCAGTTTATACTTTATACATGTCACCGTAAGATTGTAAAAACCGTTAGATTATAAGTAGGTAATCTAACTCGCGAAATTCTAAACTGTCGAAAGATTAGAATTTAACGCATTATTTTCCGGTAGATTGTAATCTGATAGGTATTTAAACCCGATAAAACCTAAGTGCCCGGCCTGCCGGCCTATTCTGTATCTCAGTGGCTTTTAAAATTTGATGGGCACCGGCTTGTCTGTTAGAATCTAAAATTGTCAAAATCAAATTTTGTATTCTGTAACTCAGTTGACAAGAGGTTGTTAATCGAAATGACGTCAAAAGTACATCTTTAGTGAGATGGCCACGCATAGTGTTGGGATGGCGACTGGAAACGCATTTTGCCTTAAATTCTCGTATCGACAACTATACTTTCGTATTCGCTAAGCAGAATGACAGGTCATTGTTGAAAACTCAATGAGACGAGTGCCTATATCTTTAGCAACTAGTAGAGAGCAGTGTTTTTGAACATCAACAATGATAACAAGTTAGTAAGTTATAGAAAATTTAAATTATTTTCAATGAACTTAGGCTCACAACAGTAATAAAACAGTAAAGGTAAAACAAACAACAGCCAAGCGAACGACAATGACTCGCGCAATTTTAATTGCACATGCTGACGAACTGCGTAAAGAGAAAGCTTTACGCGTTCATAGGCGTAGGCTGCGGGACTTTTACGATCCTATGGAGCTGCCAGAAAGAGAGTTCATTGCGAACTTTCGATTGAGCAAGGTTGGGTACCTACAGGTTCTTGAAGAACTCAGGGATCATCTCCCAGCCATTCGTCGAAGGACAGCCGTGAAGAAGATGAAGAAGAAGAAGACATGGCTTGCATTACACTTACTTAAATGGAATCTTGTCAGAACGCCATGAACAGAAGTATGATGGTGAAAAATTGTCCGATAGGATAAAAACAACAAACATAAGAAGTTGTACTAAAACAAAGGTGTTACAGTTACAATCAAGCGCCTTAAGTGGAAGTGGGCGGGGCATACAATCAGGGGACAAGATAAATGGAGCAAAAAGGTAATGAATTGGTACACGGGTCATTTCAAGAGAAAAAGAGGTAGACCAATGCAAAGATGGGTCGACGATATCAGAGTAGTGGCAGGTGGCATATTGTCCCGAACAGCTAGAGACAGAGAGCTGTGGAAAATGTTGGAGGAGGCCTTTACCATCATCAAATGGATGGGTTTGTCGAGGCAGTGCAGGAAAATAATAGTTAAGATTAAGAATTAATGTAAAATGTCTGAATAAAGGCTTTATTTATTTATTACTTCTAACATTACAATATTAACATTACATTACATTATTATTATTGATTATTAATTTAACTGTTATATAATATACTTAGTCACAGTAGAAATTACAATAACAATATAATCAATAAAAGAGGCACTTATGCATTAAAATATTAACTCTAACGGAACAGACTAATTAGGAACTTCGTTTTCCTGCATCGCAGGATCCAGTTCAGAAACAACCAGAACAACAGGAGAGGCGTCCGCTGCCTCTGACTGCTCCAAATTTGAGTGGCTAGGTCTGCCAATATTTGGAGTTGCCACCAAATTTGTAGATGTGGAAGCAGTAGCCTGCAAAATAATAATTGAAATCTATTTACTATTTCTCAAATAAAATAACAATGAATATATCTTTTACAACAAAAAGGATTAATTTGCCAGACTTCTATCTAGAAAGTAGGTACATATGTACATACTTTCAAATTGAAGGGTTCAAAGATCTAATCTAAGGGACTAATCTCATGAACTGCTGGTCCGATTTGAAAAAATTATTTCAGTGTTAGATAGCTCATTTATCGAGGAAGGCTTATAGGCTATAATATATCATCACACTAAGACCAATAGGAGCGGAGCACCAATGAAGAATGTTTCAAAATGAGGGGTTTTTTTCCTTTTGAGAGCTTCCACTACGTGCACTGCGTAAACGGTTGAAGTTTCGCATGCGGACGATGTCACAGGCAGAAACTGGTCTTCATTTTAAAATGAAGTGCGTTTGAATTACTCATAATAAAGTAAAGGGGATTTTATAATAGGTTTTGTAGTACTTAGTAAGTTAATACAAACATATGAATATGAACAACAACATATGAATTCCATGCTGAAGAAAGACTTCTTCAGCATGGAATTATGCCAAAACACTTGATATAAGCACTCACAAATCGCACAATTCTTTACCTAGTTATTAATTTGTTTCCATACTTACTTTTGAACGCAGTAGGTACGACAAAACTTTCGTAATTCCTTTTTATTTTTTTCTATTAAAAACCACCGGTAAAATCATACGAAAACTGAGAATATTAATGACGTTCAAACTTCAAAATATAAACCACAGAGAAAAACATAAACATCGCAAATCTTAATGTCTACCTTCCGCAGATTATTGAACTCTAGTATTAGTCGTACAAATTAAAAAGTCTGACATTTGCTCATACAACATTTCTCAGACGTGGTATGTTTAATTTGACCACATTATAGTCGATAAAATTAGCAGTGACTATCAAGCAATCTGATAGTCATTTTATGCAGTTGACATTAAAATGTTTTACTGAATACGAAACATGTGACGTAAGCATTAGCAACCACTAATGAGTTACCAACAATAGAGTGTTGGTAACTTGTTGTCAAATATTTAGCGAATAGGCCTGCTGGGCACTACTTCATTATTTATGCCGAACCCTAACCTAACCTACAAGAAAGAGACAAGAAAACGTCAATACAATGAATATTTCAAAAACTGACACTCAGAACATTGAACAGTTTACAATCTTTCGACAGTTTACAATTTCGCGAGTTAGATTATAATCTAAGGGGTTTTACAATCTTACGGTGACATACACACACTCACGGAACAGGGGATCAGTATTACTAACACACATTCATTTTTGAACAACCCCCATTATGCAACCGTTCAGAAACTGCTATTTCAGCATTCTCAAAAACAAATCACTTTTTGCTGGTTCTTCTCGGTAGGAATGACATTCCGAACCAGTGGTAGACTCAAAAGCACTTGTAAACGTTTATATAAACTAATATTAAAAAGAGGAAAGATTTGTTTGTTTCTTTGTAATGGATAAACACAAAAATTAGTCAGCCGATTTTAAAAATTCTTTCACCAATAGAAAGCTACATTATCATTGAGTAACATAGGCTATATTTTATTTTCAGAAAATTAGAGATCTTTATGAAAATTGCAATAATGTGAACTCAGTCGGAACAAATAGTCTCCTCTGAGAAGTTACGCTAATAGAAATAGTTACACGAAAACAACGTACCTACCTATGGTGGAATTTCTTTTCTCAAAAAGTTCTAAAAAAAGTCCCCGAGTGTATATATCTGCCACAGTAAGATAGTAAAAACCGTTAGATTATAATCTAACTCGCGAAATTGTAAACTGTCGAAAGATTGTGAACTGTTCAATGTTCTGAGTGTCAATTTTTGAAATATTCATTGTACTTACGTTTTCTTGTCACTTTCTTTTAGGTCAGGTTAGGGTTCGACATAAATAATCAAGTAGTGGGTTTTATCCGGTTTAAATACCCATTCAAATTACAATCTACCGGAAAATAATGCGTTAAATTGTAATCTTTCGACAGTTTGCAATTACGCGAGTTAGATTAGAATCTAACGGTTTTTACAATCTTACGGTGACATATCTATCTTTTAAGGTTAAATAACAATAACCATTTTGTGAGTTTCAAATTTGGTCTAAACCAATGCTTTACTTGCGAAGGTGTTTTACCAACATAGTATTAATCCATATCAAAATAAATACTTATGTACAACTCAAGTTTTTAATTAAGAATTGTTATCCATTACACAACTTTTTTTAGATGAATATCTTATGAGATATCATAGAAATAATGTAACGCGCAAGGGAATATGGCTCAGACTAAATAGTGCTGGCGGCATTGGCAGGTGTAGGTATTGAGTGTATTAAAACCTGCCCACTGCCCACTGGCTATATTGAGTGTAGACTATTATGATTATTAGTGCTACCCGTGCGAAGCCGGGGCGGATCGCTAGTATAAATATTAAAAAACCGGCCATGTGCGAGTCGGACTCGCGCTCCGAGGGTTCCGTACAAACCTGTAGTAAGCTTAAAATTATTAATAATATTTTTATTATATTATGATGTAGCTAAAAATGTATGCTTTCCTCAAATTTTCCTTTATCTGTGCTGTAAGACGTTGCTTCGTACCAAATTTCAAGGTTCTGAGTTCACGGGAAGTACCCTGTAGGTTTTGATTCCCTTACGAGTGTCGAAAATTTTCAGCATAAACGGCTGTATCTTTTGATTGCGTTGACTTAGTAATTTGATTTTTTCACAGCTCCAAGGGACAGTGGACCTGAGTATTTGATATGAATTTCAGTTTGATACCTCCATGCGTTCCTGAGAAGAAGTGTATTGACAGACAGACAGACGGACAACAAAGTGATCCTATAAGGTCCGTTTTTGCTTTTGAGGTACGGAACCCTAAAAAACATTTGAGGTTGAAGTTTGGGACCGCAAACCAAGTTTGTATGTAAAGGTTTTTTAAAAACTGCTACATATTAAGACACTACTTTTTATTTATATTTTTACTTTAAAGTTTGCATAATCTAACGAATTTATTATTTTGGATTTTTCGCTTCGCTTTCGCGCTTTTTTTTGGTTTTGCTAATTTCTTGATATTTTTACCATATTGGCACGGAACCCTAAAAAGTCGTACTTATTAGTTGCCCATTCTAATGTCAATATCAAAGTCGGTATCTTGACCATCATCATGATTTTCCTCAATTCCATTTCGTTTTGTAGTTTCTTCAAAATAATTATCAGGCTTCGTGATCGGTCCAGGGAATGAATCGGTTGGGTTCGTAAACGGTGCCTCGGTTGGTATCGTTATAGGTCTATATGTCTGAACTGCAGGTTGGAGCTGTATAGCCGTACTCGGTCTTGTGTAGTAGCCATTTCCGGGTCTTTGACCCGGTTGCAGATAAACTACCCGATTTCCTAACAGGATTGGCTTCAAAGGAATCTTGTTTAGAGGTTGCAAATTCTGATGTGTGTATAACCAGTTTGGTTTATTTATATTTGCACTCGGATTCAATACGTGTAGGCGTATGTTGTTGGCGTATAATGCATTAGGACGCAGCACTAACGGATTAGTGAACAATCGATGTGGTACATTTGTATTCATGATAGGTCTTCGTATTACTTGAGACACGGTTGAAGAAAACAAAACACTTGTGATTGTCGTAAAAATTAACACATTCACCGTCATTTTTCACAAATTAGGTTTTTTTTTTCGATCAATCCTTGACTTAACGGTCAGTGATATTATAGCAACTGAATTTGAAAATTGAAGATGCTATTAAATCTTCATTAGGTAGGTATTGATGGATGTTCGTCTTGTCTTAGTTAACATAAAATAATATTGTGATAAGAAAGAGGTAATTGACTAATTAAGTATAGTAGAGGTAAGTAAACAATGGGATGATATGTAAGTATATAGGTAGGTATCAAAAATAAATTATTTCTTGCTGATTAGGTACTATAAATATAAAGGGTCTTCCAAAATACCTAAAATTCACATCCTCTGATAGTTTTAAGTTTAGTAACTATTTTAAACTAGATTAAAGATAAAAATTGTTGAAATAATATGTCGACGTCACAACTAAGTATGTATTATTTATGTGGATTGGCAGCGTTCACACACCTTTGAGAACATTACCAAGAACTCTCAAGAACCTACGTGCCAGATAATCGAACCGCCGATCCCCCTAACAAGAGGCTGATGACATCTATACCACTACGTTATCACGACTTTATCACAGTAAACGTGACTTTATCCTCATAGAACAATAAAAAATCACAAAATTGTACATACCTAGCATAACAGATTTAAATTATAACGTTGACGAATAATAATAATTTATAAGTAGTAGGTATTATAACGATATACCTAAATCTTCATAGTAGTAACTATCAGATTTATGTCTCACCGTGGAATATTATACAAGCACTAAAAGCTTTTAGAAGTGTTTAAGTGTTTTTGTTTACCTACGTAACATGAAAATCGGTACCTAAATTCACTAGACTAAATCACGGACTACATGCTATGATGCAAGACTCTGTAGGTACAACTTATAAGGTATACAAATACCTATTCTTATTTATAAAATTCTCGTGTCACAATGTTAGTTACCATACTCTTCCGAAACGGCTTGACCGATTTTTATGAAATTTTATATGTGTCACTGTAAGATTGTAAAAACCGTTAGATTATAATCTAACTCGCGAAATTGTAAACTGTCGAAAGATTGTGAACCGTTCAATGTTCTGAGTGTCAATTTTTGAAATACTCATTATATTTGTTTTCTTTCTGTTTCTTGTAAGTTAGGTTAGGGTTCGACATAAACTTAGGGCACTTAGGTTTTATCGGGTTAATACACCTAGCATATTACAATCTACCGAAAAATAATGCGTTAAATTGTAATCTTTCGACCGTTTTCAATTTCGCGAGTTAGATTATAAGGTCTGAGCATCGGCTACTATTATGTTTCATACCCCAAAAATACCTCAAACAATGCGGACGCAGTAGCGGGCATCAACTAGTATTATATAAATAGGAAAGCCTTGTAAATTACGGAATCACAGGATTTAATACAAATTACTACTATCTCGTTGCGTCGTTATAACTGCATCGTTGGTCTAGTGGTTGGCATTTTCGACTGCGGCCGACGAGGTCCAGGGTACGAGACGCGGGTCGGGCCATAATTAAGTATTGGGGTTTTCTGACTAGAAATTCTCAGTACTAGCCCGGAGTTCGAAAGTTGACGGTGTTGCACCCCCGTGCCTCGGAGAGTACGTTAAGCCGTCGGTCCCGGTTATTATCACTAGCATGATAATAGTCGCTAAAGCCCGCCAACCCGCATTGGAGCAGCGGGGTGAGTCTGGGGAGAGAATCAGAGCTGTGCCCAGCAGTGGGACGTTATTGGGCTGTTATTTATTTTGAACTACTATCTACGTGCCCCGTTTATTCATTTGTAACAAGTTACAACATCTTAAGAGTGACTTCTAATATTAAACTAAAAGTCAAGTTTTTTACTAAAATTTTTAAGCTATGTTTGCTCGACTTGGCGGCGACATTACCGTGCCCCCCTATACATCAGCCTTTTTATAATAGAGTTAATATAGTATATTCTTACTATGAGCTATTTAGACATTGAAGTAGAATTTTAGTGTACCCGTTCTATTTCGATGTACTTATTTAAATTTTTCAACCAAAACCTGTATTTTATACAAATTACTTAACCCTTAACCACCTACCACCTGTTTCCGTCCCTTAACCACCTACGTGCGGTCACGGAGACCGCTAGCGAAATATTTTCACTAACCCAGCGCAGCCACATACACGTGTAGGTATACTCGTCCAGCGTAATCTCGATTCGGTTCGATGTGTAGAAACGGTAAGCATATATGGAAGCACCCTTCGCTACGATACGTATACATCGAAAATTTTGAGTTCAAAAATACGTTGCGGTCTGTGAGACTGCTGGTATGTGGTTAAGGGTTAATACAACTTAAGTTGGTAATTCATGCAAAATAACTGAATTTGGTGTTAATCTTTGTAGCGGGGAAATCCAAAACCGTGTGGACTGGACTAAATAAAATAACGGATATAATATTAAAAATATATTTCTACCGTTCAGTATTTTGGAATTAGAAAACACAAGACGGGGATCAATTAATAAAATATTTTAAAAACAAAATACCTCCTTCAAGTTGGTTTTAATTCGGCACTAGAATCACATGAGCGCAATTTTGTGACCGAAGCGGAGTGGTATGGCAGATTACTGACCCATGACGCAATATTTTTATTAAGTCACCTGTCAAAAATATTGTTGTTTTGCCGGGCGACTGTCTAAAAATTACAGCTACAGTGTAACGATCAAAATCACCTCTGATTGGTTTGCATTTTTAAATTTTTTTGGCCAAAATTCATTGACGTAGCAAGAATACCATAGATTTAGCCAATCAAAACAATTGAGACTGTAACAAATGATGATGCAGGTTTTACACAATCGCCCTGCTGCTTAACACACCTCCGCTTCCCTTCATTGGACAGGTAACCCTAAGCCTATTGCGCATTATTAGAAAATGTCGTCTTATGAGTCTTATGTGTTGTATGCGCGTGTCTGATCCGACATAAGAAAAAATATCTTGTGTAAAGTCTCATGTAACAACAACCTTTGCGACTGAATTTCTTATTTGAAATTACTCATAAGACACATGAAATTTTCTTATAATGCGCAAAAGGCCTAAGCCTGACTTTAACATGAAAATGATGCGTAAATTACCTACTGGGCACAAAAATTACGCTCGTTTGGTCACAGCCTTAAAATAAATAAATATAAGGGTACATACCATCCATTATTATAAAATTTATTAACAACTTGTAAAAAGAAATAGCAAGAATAATTACACAAAACACAAACAATTCAATAATAGATTCTTGTTATATGCGTAGGTATAGCTTTAAGTACATGAATAACTATACTTTAGATAACTTTACTAAAAACAAGATAATAATTTATTAATTAGGTACTTAACGTAATTTAATTAATCACTATACTATTGTTACGATTAGTAAGGCACATTTAGCTTTGGTTAAGTTAGTAGACTTGTAGAACCTATTTAAAATACCAAAAATTTTAATTTAAGTATTACAACGTATTTACATAAAACGCGACTGCAGGTAGGACGTGTCGTTGAACGCGCGCGTACTTGTGTTCAACTACTGATAATAATGCCCTCCCGACCGAATTTTGGTAACGGCGGCGCGGCCAATCTACACAGAGATTAGACATCTACGCGGGAGATATTATATATAGTTCACAAGTGTGTGCGCAAACACAGGTGCACATATATTCGCCTACCCTCATATAGCCCGATGGGACGGAAATTCCGAGACTACCGGAGAGAGATCATCCGCAGGAGCGACGGTTTTCCGAGCTATCCGAGGCACGGGGGTGAAACACCGCCTATATGTTCCGTTTATACAGAGTCCCTTTATGTCGAAATAAATACCATGTTTTATTATATTTTTAATTGTCTACAATCACGTAAAAAGTTTACTTAATATTTTTGGTATTTCTTCTTCTTAGAACACATACCTACATTAGATTATTATATTATATTATGTTCATTAATACCAGTATCAGCTTTACTAATAAAAAATTTGCATCGCACTCGATAGGTACCTACTGCTTATACCAGTGGCGTGCACAAGGTTTGAATGAAGGTGGGGTAGTCAGAATACCTGTTTACTAACTGTTTTGGTGAAAAATGAGCATTGACGTATTTTCATCTGGCTAAAGCAGTGCTTTTATGCCTCTATGAACTGCACGCCACTGGCTTAAACATAATAATATATTTAGATCAATTCTGTTGCTCACGAACTCTAGTATAAAGAGACAGCTCTAACCATCTCTTAACAAAATACTAGATTTAGAGCTGTCTTTTTAGCTAAGAGATTTTGTTAAACAGATTTGGTCACATTGGCTTGTAGGTACACTTAGGTAAATATAACTCGCGCGCGAGTTGAATGCAGAGTAAACGCGCGCGTGTGCATGCGTAAATTTTTATTACTAAGGGTCTGTCGGTATTTCATTCATATAATTACAAAGTACAATATTGACTGTTTGTTTATTAAAATTATAAAATAACAATACGTTAGTACCTAAGTACGTTAAGTACTTTAAATATGTGAAGACTTAAAAAAGACGATAATATTATCCTTTTATATAAGATATTAATATTATTTTATATTATAAAATAATTAATTTAAAGGAGGTATATTAACTTCAAACATTGGCAATAATTATTTATTCACCTTTGGTGACATGAGATTTTTCAACCTGTTTCATAATACATAAATGATATATAATAAATGTGCCGGACAATCTATTTTTCTACAAGGAAAAAAATATATGTGAAATATTATAGAATAGATACTAACAAAGTCACTTAAAAAAACTAATCTGACAGAATGTTGTTAGAAAAAGAGAACAGTCATGTCAGTCAGTAACGCAAAATTAGTGTTAGGTATTCAAGTCTGTTTCAGAAGTTATTCAATCATAACTAGATAAAAAACTACATCAACAATGACTTCCAGTTTTACTACATTAAACGCTATTAACACAATTTGTAACAAAAAAAAAACAGACGTCTGTGTCATGCATAATTAGTTTCATTCAAATTTTTGAAGTTATTTAATCATAACTAGATAAAAAACTACCTACATTAACAATGACTTCCAGTTCCACTATATTAAATCTTACTATGATTATATTTTATATTCGATGTTGTAGGTATCTTATGTAGACATAACTCAAAACTCAAGTATCCATAACAAATATAGCACCTTTGTAATTTTGAATATAGGAACGTGATATAAATTTACCTTTCAATAATAGGTAAGTATTTAGTATTTTATCTTTATTAGCAAAAAATTGGTCTGATGCTTTCTCTGTAGGTTTCGTTAAGGTCCCGAACTTAAGGTCGAAACCTAATCGGCCTATTACACTACACTTTTTCAAGGGGCCTGTGCAAGGGTGGGCGTGGTCGCTATTACACTGCACTAATATCGGTTCTCTAAATCAGTATGTACGAGACCCTAGATGGCACCACTTATACTCTGTCAGAGTACAAGTCCTGCCATCTAGGTGGCACAGAGTAAACTAAATTAACGTCAAAACCCGGAGAAACACAACTACTCTCTACTCTCTCCGGTCGTGCTACGACTAAGCTCCCTAACCACCCTGAGTGTTATTACATTGCCCAGTAGGCAGAGCGCGGCAGACCGGGACGACCCGATATCCCTATACAGGGACCCTTTCTCTCTAATTTTATTACACTACACTGATTCAAGGATAGGGTCCTTGAAAAAGTGTAGTGTAATAGGCCTATAAGGTACCATTACCACAGGCGAGGGAATCGCCGACCTACTATCGTCGATAATCTTCACGATACAACAATAACTCCGCCAGCGTATCGTCGCGACTCGCAATGGAATGCCACGAGAATGCAATACTGTTGGAAGAGATCAGTTTGCGGTCGCGTAACTTGGCGGTATCGCCGCGAGACGCGGCTAGTGCAAGACGTTATGCTCGTCCAGAGCCACTCGGTGTATCACCGCGTTATCGCCCTGTGGAGATAAGTCCATAAGTTCTATAGAATTTAGTGGCACTGCGAGACTATCGCCGCGATTCTCTCGTGCGTCGAGGTAGTGTATAATGTTACGATTCCATTAAAAGCGCAGCACATTTGTGCACGAACATTTTCATCTCGAATTAAGGGAAAGGAAATAAATTGCGAACATGATTGATAGCGCGAGTTGCGAGTGCGAGTTTTATGTCGCGTTAGGACTGGTTTCATTTATATCAGGTACTATATTTTATAATTTAAAAATAACACTAGAAACATTGCATGCTTATTAATAGTTTTTATTCATAAATTCGGTCGTGGATTCTAACGCTACAACTACACGATACGAACAATACAACGAATATTCATTATTTAATTCTATGACAGTGCAACACTGATGAACACAGACAATTTTTATGTTATATATTATATAATAATGATATCTTCAGGTTTGCTAGTAGGGTCTCCGAAACAGATTTAAGCATAAAAGATTTATTTTAAAAATCATTATGAATTTTTAAGGAGAATAAATTATAAATATTCAAGTGATATTTTAATTTGTCAAACACATCAATAGAAACATTAAGTTTAACGTTTTTTATAAAACGATACTTAGAAAAAACTAAAAATACTAAGATATCAGCAATCGTCCGCTAGGGGCACTGCACGAATTCCCATGCACATTATGTGGTATACTTAACTTGGGCAAAATAACACATACAATAATATCGACGACCAAATGTCTTCTTAGTTTATAAAAG
Source organism: Erebia palarica (assembly GCA_964035005.1). Taxonomy (NCBI): domain Eukaryota; kingdom Metazoa; phylum Arthropoda; class Insecta; order Lepidoptera; family Nymphalidae; genus Erebia; species Erebia palarica. Next base: position 22,062,389 of record OZ035989.1, read on the forward strand.
AAAAACAAAACAACGGACGTAACTTTAAAAGTTGCTTGGACGGGGTTTAAAAAGCGCATAATGCCGTGTTAAATATTTTAACTATACAGATTTTGAGTCATCAATTCATCGCCATGTTTTTCATATTTTATGTCATAATTGCACAAAAATACCGGCCGACTAAATAAAAAGAGTTTAGGTACCTAATGGTAATTACTTACGTGTTTAACTTAGGGTAATTGCAGTCAATTCCTTTCTTTCAACATTTTGTAGTTTTTATTTGGAAAAATTATCACCAAATTACAAATACGTCGCAAAGAAATATAATTTAAAAACACTGTACTGAATTGAAAGCAGTTTCTAAAACGATGTCTACAGATTTTAGTGTTATATACTAACATTATCGCTAATAGTGGATATGGGGATTTTCTCCTCCTTTTCAGGGTTAGAGTGTAAGGGACATGGGGCCCGCTTGACGCTCCGTTTGCTTTGGGGCCTTTTGGTGATTTGTGGATTTCTATTGGGGTTTAAGGGGAGGGGGCGTCTGATATCCCCCCTTGAAGTTGTTTTGTCGAATACCTTGCACTTGTTTGGCGGTGCAGGTTTAGGCCGGGGTCAGTCGATCACGTGTTTGATCTTCACGTAGAGAACGCACGAGAAGAAAAATCCGAAGATTGGTATGACTGACATACCGACTCCCACGGCGGCTAAAATGATCAGATTGTCTCGTATGTGGTTTGTGAACTGTTGGATGCAACCCTGAAAAGCAAAAAGATTCCAGTTTAAATACAATACAGGTATCTTATCTTACTAATATTATAAATGCGAAAGTTTGGATGGATGTATGGATGTATGGATGTTTGTTACTCAATCACGCCCCAACGGCTGAACGGATCTGGCTGAAATTTGGCACAGAGATAGATTATAGTCTGGAATAGCACATAGGCTTTTTATCCCGGAAAATTAAAGATTTCCCGCGGGAACCAAAAAACCTCAAACCACGCAGACGAAGTCGCGGGGATTCGCTAGTTAGTAATATAATTATCAGTTTTACAACTGGTATGATTGGTCCTAATGTTCTTTTACAGAATATATACCAGAACAGTTGAATAATATAATTACCTACTAGCCGCCATAGCCTAGGGCCTAGCACTCGCCCAACCCCCGGGGGGCTCGAAGACATCGGGGGGAACGTCTTCCTAAGGGCGCCTCCTGTGAGGCTCGGACCTCGGCTTAGGATGACGTTGGGACGAATGATAAATAATTTATTTTTATTTCACATAGGACAACTTGTGTCACATATGAAACGTTAAGACTCTACCACTGTCGAGGAATGGGAGGTCGGTTGGATTAGACTAGTCCGTACGCCCCCGAGGCCGTAGGTTGAGACCACGTTCGCGTGACGTAAGATGTCGGGGACTTAACCACGCGGATAAAGTCGCAGGCATCAGCTAGTACTTCAATATGAAGTGAAACTTACGTTTTTTTTCCATTAATACGAGTATGTAGTTTATACAACCTATACTCACTAATATTACAATCTAGCCTTAAAATTAGACTAACGAGTAATTTTACTTTAACATAAACTTATAAATTATTTTATATACTAAGAAATAGTCCATCGACGCATCTTAGTCTTTCTTTAATCAATTTAAAGACACTATGTCTTGTGTTCTTTAAGGCATCACTTACATTACACTTTCACTATTCACTTATCACTATTGAGAACTAACTCAAAGGGTTTGGTTCTTTTAAGTCTCCTCACTTACTGCGTAACGTCGAGCAGCTGAATCGCCTGAACGTTAACGTGATGGTGAAGCCGATGTTCGTGGGCTTCAGCAAATTTCGCAATTATTCTGTCGACATATTCAACTTTAAGGTCCCCGTGAATATTGTCATTTCGGATGTACCAAGGTGCGTTACCAATGTTCCTTAACACTTTGAAACTTGCGTGATAATAAATATTGGAGTGGTAATAGGCCTATCACACTGCACTTTTCACTGTGGTACGGGTGGGCGTGGCCGCCAGTTAGAGCGTCGCTTACACAGCAATAAGGACCAATTTAGGGACCCTTACTCCCTAAATCTTATTACACTACACTGATTCAATTGAAAGGGTCCCTGTGGAAAGTGCAGTGTAATAGGCGTATAACTTACGTGATAATATATATTGGAGGGGTGGTCGCGCGCGCCGCACCTCGTGGTGACAGTTTTGCAGCACGAGTCGGGCACCTTGAGCCGCGGGTCGTGCTCGTGCCACGCACTCACGCGCCAGTCCGAGTAGCGCGACGCACCGCAGCATTTGAACTGGAAGGTACTTTTTTTAAATTAAGTAAGTATATATTTTATCGTGGAAACTGCCTCGTTGGTCTAGTGGTTAGCACGTTTGACTGCGGCCGACGGGGTCCCGGGTTCGAGTCTCGGGTTCGAGTCCCGGGTCGGGCCATAATTAAGTATCGGGTTTTTCGGATTAGAAATACCCAGTACTATCCCGGAGTTAGGAAGTTGGCGGTGTTTCACCCCCGTGCCTCGGAGAGTCGTGCCGTCGGTCCCGGTTATTATCACTAACATGATGAATAGTCGTTAAAGCCCGCCAACCCGCATTGGAGCAGCGTGGTGGGTCTAAGCTCTAATTCCCTCTCTCCTATGAGAGTGGAAGCCTGTGCCCAGCAGTGGGACGTTAATGGGCTGTAGTGGTGATGATGATCGTGGAAACAAGCGGCACAAGACCATGCTCTGTGGCGATCCATGCAGGCAGCAGCTTCGGCTAGCAGTGGACGTCTATAGGTTGAGACGAAGATGACGATATTTATCGTGCACCTATGAAGTAAATAATGGAGCTTTTAATCCCATATGTTCTATATTTTTTTTTAATCCGTGTGGCACACCTCGATAAAAGTTGGCGACTTCAACACAGCAGTTTTGTGTGGCGGCCATTGCAGCGGAAGTGTTACTTCGTTAGTTAAGTACCTGTACGAAAAGATCTGTAGCCCTAAAACTCCGTAAATGTTGCTGTGACAATGAATTTTGCCAAATAGCGATAGAGTGCTAATAGGCCTATTACACTGCACTTTTTACAGGACCATGTGGTAATTAATGTGGTTAATTAGCGTGGCCGCTAATTTGCGCGTCGCTTATTACACAGCAATAAGGACACTTTAGGGACCCTTTCTCCCTAAATCATATTACACTACACTGATTCAAGTGTAATGGGTCCCTGTGAAAAGTGCAGTGTAATAGGCCTTTAAGGACCCTTCCTACCTAAATCTTATTACACTACACTGATTCAAGTCTAAGGGTCCCTGGGAAAAGTGGAGTGTAATAGGCCTATAAAGCGCAAAACACGACACGATAACACCGCGCATTCGACACGAACAATACTAGACAATCTTGCATTGTAAAGTCGACATCTCAATACTCAATATCATTTATTCAATATAGGTACACTGTAGGTACACTTATTGACGTTAAAAATTACTTACTTATAAATAATAAAATAAAACATGATGGTGATAATCGGTTACGGTATCTTAAAACTAAAGCTACGACGGTTCCTGGTCTGAGAAAAGCCCACAACAAACTCAGCCGGGTTTTTTTTAAATTATCACCATCTCACAAATCATCTTAACTAAGGAACTATCGGCCATAGAGCAAATTATTGCCAAGCTTCCTTGTCGCATAAGTAGTCCTTTACATGATAATAATCTCCTGAAGATGCTCCGGTGTCGGGGCGAAACGTGCGTCGAGAATAGTATAAGTCTTGTGTGGTGGTGCATGTGAGTGGTGGTGGCATTGCTTGCTTGGGAACTTGGCTTTCTTGCTTGGTTGGGAAGGTAAACGGTGCTTCGCTTGTAACTGCATGCTTGACCATACATAATGTTTCTGTTGGCGGATTATAGCAAAATAATTGCAGTCTTTTCTTGCTATTCCTTGTATTTATGATGGAAAGTGCCTAGCAGAGTCCCCGCAGTGCCTAGGCCAGATATCTTAATTGATTATTGTATACCACAGAAACTCCGTTTATCACCAGACATTTTATTTTTGGATAACATATTTAAATCATGACAACCAAAACACAACAAGTCACTATGTGACAGATTACGAATAATAGCCAGTAATAGTCTACAAGAAGTATCAACCTCCAACACGCACCCTTAATCTGCCACATGTGTACGCACCCTTAAGACTAGCAAGTGTACCTACATCCACACTTAAATTGCACCAAGTCACAAGTACCATAACATGCACAAGTGTGTATGCACCTTTGTACACGAGTGTACACAAATACATTGTACTCGACTGTTCCCATATCTACACCTTACATAAAACCATGGAAAATAAACAAAACAGAGATTACACCATTATAAAAACCTAAACATATTTGTACAATACAAATACAACATATCAAAAACTTAAGTTATACCACTTTCACTACCCGCCCTCTTAATGGGTAATCTCGCTAAAGCTAACTTTATCTTGGGGCCTGACAGAGACTTTGTCAACATATCTGCCAGCATTTCTTGTGAAGACACATATTGTACCTCTACCGCCTCATTGGATATCGCTTCGCGAACAAAGTGAAACCTAATATCGATATGTTTCGTCCTATTATGGTTCATCTTGTTTCTCGCAATATGATGTGCAGACTGATTGTCATTATAAATGACTACAGGTTTGTCGCAACTATCATTTACTAAACTCTTTAACAAACTCCTCAAATAAATCGCTTCCTTTGAAGCTTGGCTAAGACCTATGTACTCTGCCTCTGTAGAGGACAGAGCAACACACCTTTGCTTGCGACTCTCCCACGTTATTAAACTATCGCCTAACATAAACATTAGACCCGTAAAGGATTTCCTATCATATGACCCACCCCAATCCGCATCCACGTAGCCAATAAGTTTTAATCTACCTGACTTTCGGAAAGTAAGCGCAAAATCAGACGTCCCTTTTAAATATCTTAACACCCGTTTAGCACACTTAAAGTGAATTTCATCGTAACACGAATTAAACTGTGATAGAACGCTAACGGCATGCGCGATATCTGGCCTACTATTTTGGGCTAAATAGTTCAGACATCCTACCAGATTCTGATATGGCAACCTACAACTGGCATCAGAAGCCTTTTCCAGTCTAAGACCAGCTTCCATGGGGGTAATGACTGGTTTACAATCCGTCATTTTAAATTCCTGCAACACGTTAATAACATACTGTTCTTGATCAAGGTAAATGGTGTTTTCATCCCTTCTAAGTCTCATGCCTAAAACATGTCTAGCTCGACCTAGATCCTTGACCTTGAACTTTTTCAATAATCCAGCCTTCAACTTTTCCTTTTCATTTTTGTGTAAAGAACTACAAAAAATGAAAATATCATCAACATAAATAACTACAACTATTCTATCTTTATCCCCTAACAACTTTTGGTATAAGCAGGGCTCTATCTTCGATTGCTTGAAACCTAAGCTAAGCATCTCTCGGTCAAGTTCATGAAACCAAGCATTTGACGCTTGCTTCAGACCATATAATGACCTATTTAACTTGCAGACCTTTGTCTCCTGACCCTTCACGACAGCACCTACAGGTTGCAACATATAAATATTTTCCTTTAGTTTACCGTAAAGGAAAGCAGTCATTACGTCCCACTGATCTATATCCCAATCATATTCTACAGCTAATGAGAATAAAAGTCGCAAAGTCGAGCTCCTAACCACCGGAGAATAAGTTTCGTTATAGTCTACGCCACGTACCTGAGTAAATCCCTTCGCTACTAGCCTAGCTTTGTACTTTGAGACCTTACCATCGCTATCTCGCTTAATCTTAAAGACCCATTTGCATTGTATCGGCTTCTTGTCACTTGGTAAGTCGACTAGCGTCCAGGTCTGGTTCTCCTTCAACGATTGCAGCTCATCGTTCATGGCCTTCTGCCATAGCTCACGATCAGGCCTAGCTAGCGCCTGCTCTACAGTCGTCGGATCGCCGTTAATTGCCGCGAGAGCGTTGATGCACGTACTTGAATAGTCGATCGGCTTCCGTGTACGCAGGTTGTATCTCGGCTCGATACACGTCTCAACACTCGGCTCAGTACTCATTCCAGCGTTTTCAGTACTCACTTTTGAATTCGTAGCGGATTCGGTACTTCCTATATCTGCATCCTGAAAATCATCTTCACTGTTCGAGTGAACATCAGGAGCTACATCCAATATCGCAGATTCAGTTCGTTCCTCCTCTATGGACAAAGGAACAACTGCGTTCTTCGTCACATTCGTACCATCACCAGGAAACACGTTTTCCAAGAACTTAACATCTCTAGCAATAGTTATCTTGCCAGTCTGTAGATTTATCAGTCGGTAACCTTTCGTAAGCTCACAGTAGCCAACAAAAATCAAACCTTCAGTCTTCATGTCGAGCCTTTGCCTTTTCTGCTTCGGTTTCAATGCAAACGCCAAACATCCGAAAACTTTTAAATGACTCAAGTTTACTTTCTTACCAGACCAAAATTCTTCAGGTACTTTATTCGTGACCGCCTTTGTAGGGCTTCGATTCTTCAAATATACCGCGGTACATACTGCCTCAGCCCAAAACTTCTTGCTTAGATTCGCCTCACAAAGCAACGTCCTTGCTTTTTCAATGATTGATCTGTTCGCCCTTTCAGCTACGCCATTTTGTTCGGGTGTATACGGAACCGTCGTTTGGTGCTTTATACCAGCTGACTTGAACAATCTGTCGAAGGCATGGTTACAAAATTCAGTACCATTGTCAGATCTGAGGCATTTTATCAACTTACCAGTCTCTTTCTCTACTTCCGCCTTATACTTACAAAATGTGTCGAAAGTCTGACTCTTATTTCTTACGAAATAAACGTGCGTCTTGCGCGTGTAATCGTCGATAAACAGCAACATGTATACAGAACCAGCAAACGATGGCTCTTCCATTGGACCGCAGATATCCGTGTGTACTAACTCAAGAATCTGTTTTGCTCGTGTGCCTTTGTTTTTGAACGGGCTTTTACATGTCTTACCTTTTATGCATGGAATACATGGCTCAATGCTTTGTTTACTGTCGAATTTCATACCAGTTACCAAATCTCTCAATATCAACATGTTATTTTGTCCTAAATGCGCCAATCTTCTGTGCCATAAGTTTGACAGAGGTTCATTTGACAATATAGCGTTGACGTAGTTTACGTTTTCATTCAACTTGAAAATTCCGTCAACTTCATTGCACGTCGCAACTATTTGTCCGGTTTTATTCCTGATAGTGCAACCTCCTTTGCCAAAATTAACCGCGAAATCATTCTTAACAAGATCGCTCACTGATATCAAGTTCAAAGATAAACGAGGAACATGTAGAACATTTTTCAATGTGAAATCTTTACTTTCGCTAACTTTTGGCATAGCATTTCCTCTACCTTCAACTGGTATTTCATCTCCATTGGCCACTTTAATTGTCAAGTTACCCTTAACTTTCTGATAGTTACATAACTTTTTCGCATCGTAAGTCATATGGGTCGAGCATCCACTATCTACATACCAATCGTTTTTGACCTTGGTATCCGTCGTACTCATGCACACATTGACGATACCGGCATTCAGCTTCTTACACTCAGCTGCCTTGTGTCCTTCTTTGTGGCATTTGAAGCACTTGCGCACTGGTTTACGAGCATTGTTTTTGGGTGCCTTATTCTGTTTAGAGGCAAGGGCTTGCTCACCAGCTCCAGCTCCAGCTGTTTCAGCTTGTCTATTAGCCTCCTGCAGCAGTTTAGTTGTAATCTGCTCTAAGCTAATATCCTTTCCACTATTATCCACTGCCATTATCATCGGGTTGTAGTCTGATGTTAATCCGGCTAGCAAAATGGAAATGATCCAATCGTCTGAGACTTTCGCGTCTATTGAAGCCAATTGTTGTGCTATGGATAGTACCTTTGAGACGTATTTCTCCATACTCGGAAAGTTTTCCAACTTACATGACCATAATTGACGCTGCAGTGATATACGTCTACCCCAGCCTTTATCTTCGTATGCACCACACAGCTTGTGCCATACCTCATGCGCGGTCTTCAAATTGTAGACATTCGAAAAACATGAAGGCTCCAACAGTAGACACATGGTAGTACGCGCCTGTCGATCAGCATCTTTGAGTTCTGCAGTGACTTCCTTGGCTTCTACAGCCACCCACCAGTTTTTACATTCCAGGTAGTTTTGGACTTGGAACTTCCAAACCGCGAAGCCATCTGCACCCACAAGCTTCCTTATTCCAAAAATGGAACCTGACGAGCTCTGGTCATCCGTCATCATCGAAAGTGCGTATTTCCCAATTTTACAATTTACGATATCTGCAATTATCTGGGTCCTGGGCCCATGACCTGATGGAAAGTGCCTAGCAGAGTCCCCGCAGTGCCTAGGCCAGATATCTTAATTGATTATTGTATACCACAGAAACTCCGTTTATCACCAGACATTTTATTTTTGGATAACATATTTAAATCATGACAACCAAAACACAACAAGTCACTATGTGACAGATTACGAATAATAGCCAGTAATAGTCTACAAGAAGTATCAACCTCCAACAATTTATATGGACGACATCACATAGAACGCGGGCGTGTGGCGGGTGACGTTGTGTGATGTCATCCATATAAACAAGGAATAAGGAATACAAGGAACAAAAATACAAGGAATTCAACCTGCCGCGCCCTTTCTCTGTGTGTTTTGCACTTTAGAGGGCTTCTGCTATGACATTATTAGATATATGAAACTGAGATTTAAGCGTTACGTCAAAAAGAGCCTATGTAAAAAGGCTATTATAGTCTTGGCGACTATTTATCACACACTTTGGCTACTACCTCTGACTGCCTCGTTGGTCTAGCGGTTAGCGTAGTTGACTGCGGATCACGAGGTCCTGGGTTCGATTCCCGGTCGGGCATAAAAATTGTTACACTAGCGGCACGCTATGATGGCCGGTTTGACACATTACAATAGTGATGTGGAATGTCAATTTATTCTCGAACAAAAAACAATTAAGTTTTGTTTTTGTACCTGATTAAATAGGTTTAATAAAACAAAAATGTATATGTTTATTTAATTTATTTGAACGAACTGAATATTTGAACGAAAATGAATATACATACTTTATATGCACACAAGAAACATATGAATACAAAAGATACCAAAAAAGGTGCCACAAAAGGCCATAATTAATCAGATTCGTCCATACTACTATTTTCACTGTCGTCACTGCTATCATCACATACATTAATAATTATATGTTCGTTTTCTATAATATTATCTATTTTCACATCTCTTTCATAATCTTCCCTTATTAATTTAACAGTTCTATTCACAACCTTTTCCCAGTCTCCTTTAGTCACATGTTCACAAGCTTCTTCTAATAATTTTAGCATTTTTTTTGTGGTAAATGGGGGTTCTGTATTGTGTCTTGCAGCATATCCCTTAATTTGAGCCCACACCAACTCAATCGCATTATACTCACAATGGTAAGGCGGTAACCGTATAACTCTGTGCCCATGTTCTAATGCTATTTCGTCAATGACGTATCGGATCTTGGTTGGTTTGTTTTCTTTTAAAAGACGTACTAATTCCGCTTTTAACATATTCATGTTTGCATCTACGCCATTTTTACGAAGCCATGCGACGATATCAGCTTTCTTTTGGGATTGGGCAGGTGGCTTGTCAATTTGCATCGAGTGGTATGGGGCGTTGTCCATAATTATAATAGATGGTTCAGGGAGGCTACACAACATTGAGGTAAACCATTCAGTAAACTTTTCTCCATTCATGTCTTCATGATAGTCTCCAGTGGTTTTTGACGCAAAAGCCATGAGAGAACCTTCGACAAACCCGTTGATGGTTCCGGCGTGACAAATTATAAGTCGCGATCCTTTTCCTACAGGAACTTTGGAAGTAGATGCTGCTGTGTCATCGTTCCAAGAACGGCCTACAGTATGGTTAGCATTAAGCCATGTTTCATCCAAGAACACAACATTTTGCCAATTTTTGATTTCTTTCACTTGCCGTAAAAAAGTATACCTTGCCATCGCTATATCAAATCTTTCCATCAATATTTTGCGTTTGTTACATTTTTTGTATCGAAATCCAATGGTCTTCAAAATCTTCGTTAGAGAACTTTCCCCACCGAAGAATAATCCAGCTTCCTTCAGTGAATGCACCAACTTTTTTCTTGTTGGATACTCCTTCTGTAAATAGTAGCCGTAAACATGTCTTCGGATAGCATCGGCATCAAAGCTATCGATGCCTACGACTGGTTTTGCTCGTTTTCTCTTTTTTGGTGTGTGAAGTTTATTTTCTTCTGTGCCAGTCTCGCCATATTTTTTTTTAGTTATCCGTCTAACAGTTCGTTGTCCAATATTAAGCGCATCAGCTACGCGTTCAACCACTGACGTTATAGGTAAAATTGGCCCTCCATTTTGAGCTTCACGATCGAAATAGTTACGAAGGCGTATTACGAACTCACGTGTCTGACTATTTAGAACAGTTCTCTGCGTACGTTCGGTCATATCGACGAAATCCACAACAAAGGGCTTGAACAGAGTCCAAATTAACGAGCAAGGGTCAACAGTAATGCAGTATCAATATTTGAAATCCAAAGCCAGGTCAAAACTATATCACAATCGCATTGCACTGACAGTTTATACTTTTCGAAGCAACGTCAATTCGAAACTGCTTTGTTTTGCATTGAGCATTGACGCGAGTTTGCCGGAGGTAGTAGTTGTGCTAGCCAGCGATCCTATGTGACGATCGTATTAGATTCCATTTTTAAAAATTTATTGATATTTTTTTGCGATTTCAGAGGTTTGTCCACATAGTGAAAATTGTTCATATTCACAAGTACATTCACCCCTTAAATGGTGCAAACTGATTTTTCTACACTTGTATACATTTAAGAAATCAATTTAATAAATAAATTTTGAGTCCTAAACCTAAAACTACATTCGATAAAATTTATGAATCTCTGCACATCACTATCGTCAATAAAGTAATACAATTATTTCCTTCAAAGTCGTTATCAATTAATACGGAACTTCATGAGAAACTACATTCGATAAAATTTATGAATCTCTGCACATCACTATCGTCAATAAAGTAATACAATTATTTCCTTCAAAGTCGTTATCAATTAATACGGAACTTCATGAGCGGACAAACGTCAAACCGGCCATCATAGCGTGCCGCTAGTTTAGGTATTGGGTTTTTCAATTAAGAAATTCTCAGTACCAGCCCGGAGTTGGAAGTTGGCGGTGTTTCACCCCCGTGCCTCGGAGAGCACGTTAAGCCGTCGGTCCCGGTTATTATCACTAACCTGATAATAGTCGTTAAAGCCCGCCAACCCGCATTGGAGCAGCGTGGCGGGTCTAAGCTCCTAATTCCTTCTCTCCTATGAGAGTGGAGGCCTGTGCCCAGCAGTGGGACGTTAATAGGCTGTAGTGGTTGGCTACTAAGCTGGACAGCTCTTTCTGGAGGTGCTGGAATTGTTCACACATTCGGGCTAAGAGGCCTCAAAAAGTTTTATTATTATTTATTTCGGACAAAGGCGCTTGGACGCTCTAATAGATCGAATAACGTAAAAAAGCCCCCGTTCGGCATGCTAAACGCACCACGGCGGACCATTAAACACACACATTTTTACACATTAGGTACACGTTTTTATAATAATTATGAAATGTTACTCAGATAACATTTCATTGAGTAACATTTCGGCACAGTAGTTTCTCAGAAACTTAGAGCCCCGGAGATTTATCGAGACATTAGAGAAATAATATTCTCCTACAGCAAGAAGAATGAAATGTTCCTTCGAGCCGGATTTGTTTTGTACTCACCTCTGTCTGCATGGTGTCGACAGCGTCTGTGATAATGGTGTCTAACGCGTAGTTAGATATGAAGGTGGTATTGAGCTCTGCTCGTAGTTCGTCCTCAACCGCCACCTCGTAGTAGTACGCGAGGCCGCCCGCGCCCGCTTCCAATAAAAACGTGATCAGCAGAAAATATGTATACTGAAAAAAATATACATTTTTTGTTAGTCATTTCGACGACTAAAAGATTGGAAAATATTGAGCGGGTGCGACTTGCGATCAAACAAGATCGTCGTATGACTGTGCGGGAACTAGAAGACCTTGGAATACCAAAAACTATAACTTGGGAAATTTTAACCTCAAATTTACAAATGACACGCGTGAAGTTCATTCCGAAATTGCTCAGTGCAGAAAAAAAAAATGCTTCGTTTAGAAATCGCTCAGGACAACTTAGAAATGGTCAATAACGATGATACTGTGCTTAAAACGGTGATGAATCATGGGTTTATGATTATGACCCCGAAACAAAACAACAGTCTCCACAGTGGAAGCATTCTGGATTCGTCGGAGTGGGCAGACACTACTTACACACAGTAAACTGGTCCTGTTTTCAGTCTTAAGGGTGCAGCAGCCAAGCGCGCTCAGTGGCAGGCCCGGCGCGTTTGCTATGATGAGTAAGAACGCTTTAGAGGCGTACGTCGTAGCGGGCAGAAAGTACTTACACACAGTAAACTGGTTCTGTTTTCAGTCTTAAGGCTGCAGCAGCCAAGCGCACTCAGTGGCAGGCCCAACGCGCCCGCAATGATGAGTAGGTACGCTATAGCGGCGTACGTCGGAGTGGGCAGAAGTGGCACGAATCTATGCCTTGAGGCCACCGTGCCCGCTCCTACTAGAAATACGCCTGCACCTGCAAACTGAATAATTTTAAGTTATCGATCGGTTTAAACGGGGGCTAGCACCAGGGTGGTGATAATTGTAAATATTGTAATTGGCTGAAATTATGCTAATAACTGATCTATCACCTAGTCTAGACAGACGTCTAGATAGAGCGGTGCTGCGGGGTGACAGCTGACAGGGAAAATTAAGACGGGGTAGCGTCTCTCCATGCTGGCAGAATTTTCAGTACAACATTTAAAATTCTAGCACAAAAATAGTATGCAGCATGGAGGTATACCAAAGTGTAGGTAGGTGAGCTTGAGGTCTGCAATTTGTACGGGCGTTGATCCACTTTGAGGATAATATTATTATACTTAAAATAAACAAATCTTTATTTGTTCCAAAATAAATAGTGGGTACAAATTTTCTTCAATTATCCTAGACCCCCAAACTAGGATGCTACTAATGTTGTTGTTGTAATGTTAATAAATACTACCAATGCGAGTGTCAGTAGTTCTAAGATGAATTACGTTTATCACGTGGCTCATAAACTCTGGTGATAGTCGAATGTTAAGTATGAAATTAATACTTAAATGGAGGCCCCTAGCTTCATTGTAACATGGGTACCTGTCATTAACTAGCCCAATGGGCCATGGTCACATTTATTACTCTCATAAAGAGTTTCAGTAATCTTTTGTTTAGTTTTAGAGGCATTTCAGAGTTCTTTTAGCTATAATTGGTAGGTGTATTACTAAATTCTTTCTATTGTATGTACCTAATTATTATAACTAACCAAGTTTTGAGTTTTGTTCCATTAATTAATACCTGCATAAGCCTTGAAATTAATTGCTGTGCATGGAATCTACTCTGCAAAAATGGGTTAGATAATGGAAAAAATCACTTTGTACAATCATACTTCATACATACAATAATTTGCATTGCTGATGGTTTAGATCACATCCTTGTGTGGAACTGTGAACAGAGCTGAGTTATCAAAATTTTTAAGCAAGCACAAATCTATGTTTTCTGAATGTTCTGTAACAGTTCGTAGCATCTTAATAAGGTCAATTTATTAGGTCAATAAGCGAAATTAATTTAATTCGATGTCTATTAAAGACCACAAAACCTGTACCATAAAAATATTAATATATTGTATAATGTATAATGTGTTAATAATATTTGCAAATTAACTAATTGAATTTATTTGAATTAAAACATGGTTTATTTGACTTGTTATATTATAAACTATACAGGTATAAAAAAAAAAACTAATTTTGGCCACCGGGTCAGAAAAGTTTGACGGACTATAAATATATACAATGAAAAGGCGACTGAGTGACTGATCTATCAACGCGCAGCTCAAACCACTGGACGGATCAAGCTATTTGGCAAATAGATAGCTAGTATAACATAGGTATCCGCTAAGAAAGGATTTTCAAAAAACCCATTTTTTTTAATTTGTATGAAAATCGAACCTAAAGTGAGCGAAGCCGCCGGCAAAAGCTAGTAATACACGTAGTCTTCGGGCAAACTCGGCCTATTAGTTGCTAACAAACAGATACAAACATTTTCCTTTAATTTTAAAACACAGTCTCAATAATAATTATAATGAGTAAACATGGAGCCAACGTAAGCGTGTGACCTTGTTTGCTTAATCGCGAACGTTACGTACTGATTAGATGTAGCACGGATTAAAGCAATTTCTGCGGCCGCTTACACGAGTACTTGAAACTACCTACTGATGACTAATCGGAGTTATCACTCAACATAAGGGTACTTAAGCACTTCACATGGGTTCATGGAAGTGAGACACAGACAGCAGTTCATAGAACGGAACTGCCACCGTTTTGATTGAGAATCGTCCATACTAATATTATAAGGGCGAAAGTGTGTGTTATTGTTCGTTGGTTTGTCCTTCAATCACTCAATGCCGCAATCTTAGACTGCATCATCACTGACCACAGGTGAGATCGCAGTCAAGGGCTAACTTGTAGTAGATTAAAATAAATAAATGGAATGTGGTAATTTTTAACATGTGTGTAGCTGAGGGCCTGGAGATTGACGTAGGGTTTCTATTCCGGAAAATCAAAGATGGGATTCGAAAACCATAATCCACGCGGAAGTTGTCGCGGGCATCAATTAGTATAATAATAAACTGAGGGCAATTTCGGAACACACTTGTAATCAGATTTATTTGATTTGGACTGAAATGGTAAATCTTACTCGTAGGTATCTATCTATACACCATATTTATGATGCAAAGAAAACATTAAATTATTATTCAAGTTTTCTTATTATTAAGTACCTAAGCTATTAGGTGCAACAAACAACCATACAGTGAAGCGACACACAGATTACACTCAGCTGTATTGACAAGGCGGCAGCGATGAAGTGTGTTTTACTTTCATTATACCAATTTAAAACAAAGATGAATTTACCTTGAAAAAAAAAGGCGCCGGTCCACTTTGCTCGGTAGGTGTGGGTTTTGCCTATAGGTAAGTTATATTCAGGGTAAATTACCTAACAAATATTTTTTAAATATATCTAAAGGTTAGAATAATAATTGATAGAGTAGCAAATTCAACTTACCAAGAATATAACATTGAATATATGCAGAACACATTTCAGGAAGTTGACACTGCAGCAATCTGCGTCTCTGGATTTTCTGGGTTTCACCTTTTTCTTTTTAGCCAATAGTGCACTCACATCCTTCTTTTTTTCTTCTGCCATTATATTCCGCAGGCAATATTTTAAGTCTCTCGCTGTGATCCAAACAGTGTTTATTCAGCATAAGTCACCTTGTTACAATTGAAGACTTTCTGAAAATAAAAAAAATAAAAACAGTTTATTTTTCAAATTGGGTGAACATTTAGGGAAAACGAATAAAAAGTTATACTCACAAAAAATATTAAATAACTTTCATCAAATGTTTTATTATAAAAAAACTAAAGAATGATTATTTTTTGTTTATTAAGCATAGCAGCCTTAATTTCAAAATGGAATATTACAACACTTATCCTAAATAAACATACCACATAAATGTCTCAAAATAATTGACAATTGATTAGTAAATTTCAAATAAACTTTGTATAGTGGTAAAAAATATTATTTTATGGAAATTGTAAGATAGCAAAGTATATACATAACATCTTAGTGTATAAAAAGAAAATTAAAACAGATTTGTGTCTTTAAGCATTATTTTACATTCAGTCACTTTCATCACAATAAAGATTGATTCATTATTTAATTTTAAAGGCGTAAATCCTTGGGATTACATTTACCTGTTACCTACAAAACATCAATACCAAAACAATACATATTTCGAAATAGGATATAATATTATCATACTTAAAATTATAAATGCAAAAGTGTGTTTGTCATTTGTCACGCTGCAAAGGGTCAATATGATTTTTTTCATTTAATCCTAGAAAATTAAGTGATTCCCGTTGGAATTAAAAACTTATATCGCGCGGACGAAGTCGCGGGTATAAGCTAGTTATTATATAAAATAATGGCAATAGTCCATTTTTAATATAAGACAAGAATAGCAATTCCATCATCACAATCAGTCATTCCATGTAACTATTCATCATACTGTTGAAGTGTAGATTCCAATTTATCAACAATTTTTTTGTAGAAAGCTATTTGCTGGTTCAAAAACTTTTGCATAGTGGCTTTGAGGTCTACAGTTCTTTCTTGTTTGAAATGATTTATTTCCGCGAGAAGAGCGTATGATATGACATCAGTTCTTCTTAATACTTCATTCAATTGTGCCACCTCCATCTTGTGTTCGGCAGTCAATCTTTCGCACTCTCGCTTCTTCTGAACGGCTGCTTTATGGTTGGCTAGCACATCCGGAAATGATCCTACAATACCTTTGTACAAGTGAAATTTGTCTCCCAGCGGCTCCCAATCATATTTAGGCTGTTCTTCATACATTCTACCGATTTCTATGTAAGCACCACCGGTTAATTTAATTGCAGATGTGAGTTTCGATGTTGAAATTACTGTACCTTCATCCAAACTCAATGCATTGCCTAAATTGTAAAACGCTTCACCAACCTTTTGGCACTCTGTTTTGTACGCCGTTTGGAACCTCTTAGTTTGTGCTAGACACATGTTTGTGACTGATTTGACAGATGTGTCCATACTCCCTACGAAGGTATGGCATTGCTCTGTGATGTGGTCCACCTGTGATTGTAATAAAGCTTTCTCAGGTACAACTAATGATATACAATAGTTTAGGCCTAACAAGTTGTCTCTCTCTGCCTGCCTCTTGCCAGCCTTCCAGCGCTTCTCATCTGTACAAGTGAGAAAGTGTTGCCACACCTCACACTTTGACAATACTGGATGTTTGGACATCCAGTCAACAAACTCTTGTAACTGAACTCTTCTGCGCTCAATCAACTGTTCATCATACCGGCCAGCAATTTGCTTATCTGGTAATGGTGGGATCGGAATAAGTGTAAACTTTTCCTGTAATCTCTCATGCAGCCAGTCAAAATGTTTATATCTTCTAGAAACCTGTATATTATTAAAGGAGGGAGTCAGCTGGTATGCAATAAAGCTCTTAATGCCTTTGAACTTTGATTCCTTTTTTGGTGATGCCACTGTGACATTGTATGGCTGAGGGATGGCTGCCCACATGTATCCATCTCCCTCTTGAACTATATAGACTTTATCAGAGTCTGGGACCTCTACATTTAATGTTCCTAACAGGTAACTCTCTCCACTGACTTTCGATGATGGTGCAAACTTGCTTTTTCTCACAGTTCCCACTGAAGAAAAGTTTGACGTAGTGTCATCTATCTGGTTATTGTAATCTGCAATAGGCATTCCTGGAAGAGGAGTGAGTGGAGCCTGTTGGTTCATAGATTTGGAGTGGGGGACACCAGGGCCTATTTCTGAATAAGTGTCATCATCCCAGTCATCATCCCAGCCGTCATCATGTGAGGTTGATTTCTGATAGTTGTTATCTCCAGCATTGTATTGCTGGTCACTCCAGTCGTCGGCTGCTTGGTCATATCTAGGTGCAGGTGGGGCCATTTTTGTAGGAGCCGCTTCATCTGGACTGAGTTTCCTTACATATGCAGCAGGAAATAAGCCCGATTGTCCCTTAGAGTTCTTTCCTTCCCACCATCCTTCACCAATGTCTGTGTTTATGAGTGTTAATATTTCACCACAGGTAATAGACATTTCCGTGGTTCCGGGCTCTCCCGTAAAGTCATACAAGGCCTGCACCTGGTTCGCCATGGCGGACCCCGCTACCTACAACAACATCAGAACATATTATCAAAACACACTTTCAATTATTATTAATACACACAAAATTGTATAGATAATCTTATCAGCTGTGTTATCTACAAAATTTGTACGGAGTTTGCATAAAGGTATATGATAAATGATTATATTTTTCGTTTGGTTACTCTGTCTTTAAATATTGAAAGTAGAACGCTTAAATTAGGGTGTTATTAGTTCCACCAAGAGTTGACACATTTTCTTAATAACACCAATTAGGAACCATCGAGAAATGAGACTAATATAGACATATTAAAGCCTTTAATATACGGATAAGTTGAATATTGTTCAAACTAACGTACAAAACAATGTTTTTGTGAAATTTAAAATAAATTTTCGTGTCGTTGTTACACACTTTTAGTCCAACTTTAGTTTTGGTAATAGTATATTGTATTAGTCGCTTTAGGTAACTTCCTACATATTTTATTTATCATGAACATGTTAGAATTTTCAAAGGACTTTGTATTGTACTGAAAGACAACAGCAATATCTCGTTTTGTAATGAAAATCAATGACGTCAATGTATGGACAGGTATTATGTAAAATCTATAGAAATAAGAGTATTAGTTCAGCATTTACTAAATTAATTTGCTTTATTACTAACAAAACTATAAAAGTTTTCATTGTTACTTACTTTTTTTACACAAAAAACACTAATTTTAAGGTGGAGACACTACTCGTACAGTCATCTAAATGACAGTTGAATCAAGAATTTGTTTTCTTTGCTATGTTTATTGTCGTGGTTCTCTTTTACGTGGCATGAAATAGGTAGCTATTCAAGAATTCTCATTGGTTAATATTTTTCATTGACCAATCCGCAATCTAAATGTCAAACCGATCCAAAATGTATAGACACTAAAGAACTTGATACCCAGATTAAAAATAAATGCACTATTTCATTCGGCGTAACAGAGATGGCGTTGCTAAATGTTATGACAGCGCTAACTGGCGCCATGAGTAGAAGCATTCAACGCGGGAATTTTAAGGCTTTGAAGCCACCGATTGGGTTGCGTCGAGAAGTGAAAAAAATGAGGTCCTTGGGGAAATCATACATCTGCTATAATTTTTTAGCAATTAACCTAGAGTGTAGGTAGGTACATATAATTTCTAGGTCCTAGAAAATAATAGCCGTTACGTCTGAGTTGTATTTGATTACATAGATATTTATTGTTTTGTGATGTTAACAAGTGTAGAAATATTAATTAATTAATTTATATATTTAATATAGTATGTAACTAATAAACATATGGGTAAGTAAATACAATATTACATACCTATCAATGATCAATACGGCATGTAGTTTTTTTATTGAAAATAATACAATAGAACTTAATGCTAACTAGCCTAACCTAATTACTATATAAATCATGCCCACGTGGAATGGTGGCAATGTATTAAGTAATATATCTAAGAACATAATTATTAATAAACATATCTACTATACTACTTATCTAAAATTACTTAAAAATAGCTCAATAAAAATGATAATTATCTATTAATGTACTATTAATTAACAAAATCCGATCTTTTAAAGGCCTCGTTCAACAGAATTTTTAAGTGAGTAATTTGTGTGATCTGTTATTGTCAACAGTTACAGTCGTTAGCCGTTAGGGTGAATTCCACGTCTTTTGGTGTGGAACCAACTTGTTTGAACGCTTGCCAATTATTTAGCTTTCGTCTTTTTAAACCTACCTATTTAAAATATTCCTTTTCCAAAGTTGTGAAATGAGCTTGACCGGATTTTTTGAGTAATTAGCCCAGATTTTAAAGTCTTCAATTTGGTATGGGGTTAGTAATTCTACCACGTTCGAGAGTTTATGTTTAAAGCTTGTCTTAAATGGTGATTTTTAAAATATGCACCTACCTGTATACTTAGTACTATTAGATGTAGATTGTAGGTAGCAACGACCTCAATTGACATAGACGGGCCCTGTCAAACAAATAATGTGGGCGTATTTTAGTAACGCCATCTAGTCTGAAAAGCGGGAACTTGTAACACAAGCTTTGAATGACAGCTTGAAAACGTAGGACTCGGTCATAGTTAATAATATAGGTCATAGCCTTAAAAGCCGGCCGAAAAAAAACCGACCAAGTGCGAGTCGGACTCGCGCACCGAGTGTTCCGTACAAACCTGTAGTAGGTTTAAAATTATTAAAAATCTTTTAATATATGATGTAACTAAAAGATTATGCTTTTCGCAATTATTCCTTTATCTGTGCTATAAGACGTTGCTTCGTACCAAATTTCAAGATTCTGAGTTGTACCCTGTAGGTTTAGATCCTTGCGAGTGTCGAAAATCTTGCAGCGGAAATTAAATGATTGCGTAATGGATAGAAATATTAAATAGGAATATTAAATAACGTTTTTTTTGGAAATGTATAATTGTGAATTGAAACGCTTACCTTAAAATAAAAATTATACAGTGCCAAAATAATAAGACTTTAGATGTAAACGTAATAATAACAAATTATCTACACGACGAGCGACCGTGACGACGCGACGCTACGACGGGGACAACGACAGGCTTATAACAGGTGAGGAACGTGCTCTGCAAGTCGGACGCCCGACTTTTTTTGTATGAAAGGGCCCATCTAGTACCTACATATATTATATCGATGGTAGGCAAAACACATACTACTAATAGTTACGTTAGTACTTTAGAAATTTCTAGAAAGTAGGGGTATAAGTAGAAACCCTATACTAATGTTCGTGTCTCTAATACACACCGGCTGTTCCAGAAACCATTAATCTGATCGTAACTCAGTGGGATCAATGGTTCGGATTCTGTCCCAAGTTAATTGTCTAAGAGCAATTAGAAAAAGAGTTCGGCGTATCGATTGTGGTCCCTATTCTGTCCTAAACAATAATAATCTTATTTTCAGGACCAACTGCACAGCGTTATGAATGCTCACTCGGTTATCTATTGAGGGGGACCTGCTTTTTTAATCTTCTACAATTTAGCCCTTGACTGCGATCTCACATGATGGTAAGTGATGATGCAGTCTAAGATGGTATCGGGCTAACTTGTTAGGGGTATGGCAGTCATATTAAACCCATAACTCTAATCGGTTTCTAGACCGCATCTTACCGGAATGCTAAATAGCTTGGCGGCAGGTCTTTGCCGGTAGGGTGGTAACTAGCCACGGCCGAATCGTCCCACCAAGCTAGACCAGGCAAAATTCAGAAATTATAAATTCCCAAATTCCTGCCGGGAATCAAACCCGAGACCTCCGTACGTTAAGACAACAGCACTCAACACTGCGCCAGGGAGGTGCTTGATTTCGGTTTGGGTTAGTAGATTTCGTTAAAGATTTTTCTGCTCAAATAAATTAAAACAGGTTTTTTTGGTTGAATGAATAGGTAAATATTTGAAGTATATAAGGTTGGTTTTTAATGATCCTTAAAACTGGTTCAGATATATTTCAATAATAACTAGATGAAAGAACATTTTAAATATGGAAAACGAATACCTATTATATTTTGTGCCCTATTGTGATATTTTGTATCAAAGTGTATCAAACAGTTTTGGACCAATGCAAAAGTCGAGTCGTTTGCAACGCTCTACTGCAACTCCAAGACAGGTCTAAATGCGCGCATATGCGTGTGCGGTCTGAAAACGTATGAAGTACGTCTACACGGCTGCAACAGCGCTAATCGCTAGTAGCGCGCCTATTATGCTAATTCGAACGCCTTGATACAGCTCCTTGTTTTTGTGATTCACAATTTTCAGTAGGTACGAGTACTTAGTCCCGTTGGACACGTCGCCTTCGCGCATAGTGTATATGTCCCAGGCATGATGACAATCGTTCCAATTACAAACTAATAGGTCTAATACCTATGAAATTGCCGTTTTGTATGAAATAAGTGAAAGTAATAATTTTTTCAAACTTTTTTATTTCTGTTATTCGAAGTAATCACCCATGCAATCGACGCATTGGCAGTTTATTGATGCCCTTCTTGTAAAAATCAGCTGGACGGGAGGCAACAAAATCTACAAAGGCATTTTGTACTGCTCTCGGGAATTGAATTGTTTACCCACTAAAAAGTTGTCTAAGTTTTGGAAAAAGTAATAGTCGGTAGGTGCAAGGTCTGGTGAATATGGTGGATGAGGGAGAGCTTCCAACCCCAGCTCTTGCAGCTTGGAGACTGTCTGTCGCGCGTTGTCGTGAAGGAGCAGTGGGGACGACCGATTGACTAAAGCTGGTTGCAGATGTGCAAGCTTCTCCATCATTCTCTCTAGTTCTTCACAGTACACCTCTGCAGTAATGCTCATGCCGTTTTGTAAAAAGCTGTGGTGAATCACACCCGCACTAGACCACCAAACAGTGACGATCACTTTTTTAGGGGTCATTTTTGGTTTAGGGCATTGCTTTGGTGCTGAACCAGGATATAACCAACTTGCTGAGGGCTTTCGATTGTCGAACAGAATCCATTTTTCGTCGTACGTAACAATTCGTTTCAAAATTCCTTCATTTCTTTGCCTGTTGAGCAGTGCAAGGCAGGTCTTGACGCGTACGTTGCGCTGGCGATCGTTAAGGTCGTGGGGCACCCATCTATCAAGCTTTTTTACCTTGCCAATTTGTCGCAAATGGATGATTACATCAAAAGCTGCTGCTAGCTCAGCTGTAGATTGAGTTTCGTCAGCTTCCACAATCGCCTTTAATTCATTATTGTTGACCAAAGTCTCCGGACGACCTTCATTTTTCAAGTCAAAATTTCCAGAACAGAACCGGGAAAACCAATAACGGGTTGTGCGTTCGTTTGTACAGTTCTCTCCGTGAACGTTATTGATGTTACGTGCCGTTTGTGTCGCGTTGGTGCCACGACGGAACTCATATTCCATAATTACACGAATTTTTAAAGTATACATTATGACGAAAAATGTTTAAATGTAATGAAAATACAACGCTAATCAAAAAACAAAAGACTGAGTTTGTAAAAAGAATATCATGGTTTTAAAACAAAATTAATTTGAATTTAGAATACAGAGCCATTATAAACTTTTTTTATTTGAAATGACCAGTACTGAAGACCTAATATTTAATAGGTTCAAATATACCACATCATAATAAGATCAGACCTTGGTTAAATTCTAGGAACACGGGGAAAAAGATAAATTCTTATACAGATGTTTCTCAAGGTATGACGTAATTGCGTGACTCTCATACGTATGCAAGGCCGACTATGATAAAATAGCATATACCTATACGTCGTATTACGTACCCAGTAGATATGCAAGTACCTATCTACAATAATGAATGTGTATAATGGCTATATTATTCTATACAGTAAGCCTAACTACCTTTAAATTATAAAATTGACCGCGTTTTATCAACCTCAATCTCAATAAATATATGTCACCGTAAGATTGTAAAAACCGTTAGATTATAATCTAACTAGCGAAATTGTAAACTGTCGAAAGATTGTGAACTGTTCAATGTTATGAGTGTCAATTTTTGAAATATTCATTGTATTTACGTTTTCTTGTCTCTTTCTTGTAGGTTAGGCTATGGTTCGACATTTAACTATAATAAGGTAGGGCACTTAGGTTTTATCGGGTTTATATACCTACCAGATTAAAATCTACCGGAAAATAATGCGTTAAATTGTAATCTTTCGACAATTTGCAATTTCGCGAGTTAGATTATAATCTAACGGTTTTTACAATCTTACGGTGACTTATACATTATTAGATGATGACTAGCTGATGGAATAAGTTTTTTTAATTCTCACGGGAAATCCTTGATTTTCAGTTTTTTACCTTTTTTTGAATTTTCGGGGTCCTTGAATGTGATTTTCCGGAATAAAAAGAAGCCTATGTTACTCTCCAGGACCTCAACTATACCCGTGCAAAAAAACATGTCGATTCGTTGCTCTGTTGCGGCGTGATCGAAGGAAAAACCAACAAATTAACACACTTTCGGATTTATAAGTATGAAGACGAGTGAAAACACACTAAAGGGTATACCTCTGCCCTGTTAAGCCGAAAGGCGCTATCTCTGAGATACGCCCTTTTAGTTTTTTTTTACCATTCAATAGCTAGAATAATTTCGCATCTAATGGTATAAGCCAAATAGCGATATCTAATTTAAAACATTAAAATAAACCACTAAGAAGTTTTTTTATATCTCAATTTTTCCTTAAATTACTAAGAGATTTGACGGCATGTCGTTTTTATGAAGCCAAATAGCCTTATATTGACATAGGCTAGAAACGCTTAAAAAATGTTAATCAAAAACTTAATAAATTTTTAAGCCAATAAGCGGTATAAGTTCATCTTTCTAAAAAGTTCCGGAGTTAGCGCTTTTGCGCTAAGTAAATGTGGGTATTATTAGTTCGCTAAGGTTTGAGATACGGCTATACCTAAGTATATTATATACTAAAGATATTAAAGTCAATTTTAATAACCTACTATAATATTATTATTCCAACTTAACCAACGCTGATACCATTGTGTACTCCGCAGACTTACAAAAAGTCATAATGCTACCGAGAATCGATATGTTTAAGTCGACTGTTTTCACTCACAGGATTGTTGTATATAATGAAAGTTTCGTGCCTATTGGAGCTAGGAAAGGTTCAAAAGAATCCAGTATCTATCCTGTACTTTGGCATGAAGCATTGTCTGGACGATCTAAAGATGAGATCATAAGTGCGTATTATCATTTTTTAATGTTCTATCGGGATATGAAAAATATTGTACTTTGGGTGGATAATTGTTCTGCTCAAAATAAAAACTGGACGTTTTTTTCGTTTTTAATCTATGTTATAAATTCGGATCAGATCAATGCAGAAAAGATTATTGTTAAATACTTCGAAGCCGGACACACATTTATGTCTGCAGACTCTTTTCACCATTGAGTAGAATTGGCGATGAAGCGAATGAAAAATAAAATTTGATGACTTTTGCGAAGCTGTAAACAGTGCTGGAAAAAATGTAAATATCAAAAAAATTACAATAGGTGATTTTTATGAGTGACAAGACTATACGACCCAATACAAACTTTCCCGGTTGTCACCACGACCTTACATTAGTGACATTGTTGAAGTGGAAGTTAACAGTTTTGACATTAGGTACAGAACTAGTTTCGATAATGAACCCATTACGGCTAGCATTATAGGTACAAAGTTCTTAAAATTAGACAAACTTCCATCCCCAGCTAAAACTCAGTACCAGCAGGAATATGTCAAACAAAAAAAAAAAATTTAAAATCTCTTTCCAGTTTAATACCTGCTAATAGAATGTCTTTTTGGCGGGGACTACCAACTTTTGATTAATTTTATTTCATAGAAAGCAAATAAATTGCTTTAACTTTTTTTTGTAATTTGCTGCTACATTTAATAAAGTTGTTAAAAAAATATTAAATGAAGTTTTATTACAAATTTATTCGGTATTTTCATCAAATATGAAAAAAAAAATCATTTTGTATGGAACTTTCTATGAGCAGAATAAGACTAAAAGCAGTATCTCAATTTTTGAAGCCTTTCTTTTTAATCAAAATAGCGGTATCTCACAAAATAGGTATAATGGTGCCATTTATGGATAATTTAGGTATGTCAGTTATATATAGGGTCAAAAATACGTTTATATAAGTTTTAACAGTTTTAAAAATATTAACATCCGTTTGAAGGTGGGAAAAATCCATTCACAAAAAGTAGTTTTTCTCAAAACTTACTCTGATTGAGTTAGCGCTTTTCGGCTTATCAGGGCAGACCTACGGACAGTGCCCGGTGAACACCTACGGACCGTTTATTTCAATATTGGGGGCCATACTGCCAACGCTTTAAGCAATGCTTAAGCAAAGCAACATTACTCAAAATGATAGTACAGAATTAAGGATTATAATTCTAAAACACTAAAGTGAATAATGAAACAATATTGCTATAAGCGTTGTTAGTATGGCCCCAGAGGTGCAAAATTGTATACTTACCAAAATATCTGGACTCCGATAATTAATTGTTAAACTCTATTATATTAACAAAAAAAAAGTTTATTTATCAGAAAAAGCACAATTCCGCTGCTTTCCACTTTCTCCCATATTATTGTATGATTTGTTTGACAAATGTGAAATAGTCAACCACATTAACTCAACAATTTTCGATTTAATATTCATATTTATTGAGGCCGTCTTTGTGCGTACAGGTGGGCACATAGTCATAGAGTTACAGAAATAAAATAGTTCTTAATTATTACTTATTTTCGCAAAAATATTCAGTTAACTGCGCACTAAAAATACATTATGTCGCCGCTAAAGTCTTTTACATACTGATATACTATGTATAAAATGTACTACGTACATGCTGATGAGTTACACAAATTGTAGGTATAGCCTACTAATGCAGCGTATCGAACACGTTTTAAACTGATGTAAACATAGTACATAAGAATATCTCGGTAAGGTCAGTCGGGGCAAGCGCGCTATACTTTTCATAAAGTTGGCTATCATAGTAAATAAATCAGTAAGTATCTATCAACTGGGTATTAAAGTGAATATTAAATTACGGCATATTTTCTCGCAATATGCACATACATAAATGGTGTAAATCGGATCATTTTTGTTGGAAATATTTATATTTGAAGTAAACTATACCCTGTGGACGCACTTTCCCAAAATGGGGGCAAGTGCGACACACATTCCAAAATAATATTATATATGGTCTTTTGACGTTTTGGTACTTTAAAAAAAAAGCTGTAATCGAAACAAACAAGACAGTCTATTTAAAACTTTATAACAACCAATGTAAGGTTTAAAATCTGTTGGCAAACACAAAAGGGGTAAGTGCGCCATACCTTTACTGGTCAGAGGCTATCAACCTTCTTATTTGCCTAATTTTTATTGAAGGAAGATTGGATCCTACTACTATTTTCACGTATATTTACATCAAGCTATTTGGTGCTTTAGGTGACAAAAATAATTGTAGACGTATTGTACTTATTCATTATTATTTTAAGGTATTATATAGGTACAAAATCAGACCTAGTACAAAAATCAAAACGGTTTTCATTTTCGTGAGTAATAAGAAATTTTAAGGTAAGAGAATAAAAAAAATATAAAAAATATATTGACAGTTATTTTAATTCTCTTGCAAAACGTTTTTGGTAATAGCAATACAGGCATGGATTCGAACTATTTTTAACTATGGAACCCAATCTGTAACTCGAAAAATAAATCAGCTGCTGTTCCATACATTGGTACGTTAGGACATATTCTTCTGCAGCTTCCGATAAAGTTTCCTTTGACCAAGACGGTCCTTCTTTTTTTCTCTTATAGTTACGAACCATATTAAAAAATTTATCTGAAATTAAAAAAAATAACTATTGAACAACAGTTTACATATATTTTAAAATGAAAAATAAAGTTAGTCCGACAAAAAAGAGTAGAAATAAATAACTAGCAATATCATCATGTCGTCTCTTTCAAATCAACGCGGATTAAAGGGGACGACACAATGGTGTAGCTAATTATTAATTTCTACTCTTTTTTGTCGTATTGTATGTTTGCCGATGGCCAAAATTCTACTTAATTAAAAAAAATGGGTCTTATAAACTTTTTCAGAGGTTGGAATCTGCCGGTCATTCAAGTTCCGCATTAAGTCTAGGAACGGTGCTTCCACATCTGGTGAATGCGCAGCTCGCAAGCCACTCGCCGCGCGTGTTCTTTATAAGAGTATTGCATGAGTTATAAAAAAGAAATGCACCAAACACTTGCAGAAACTGAACACGCGCAGCTCGCGGGTGGCTTGCGAGTGGCTCGCGAGCTGCGCATTCGCCAGATGTGGACACACCCTTACTCTGTTTTTTACTTCTCCTAAACTAGCGGCACGCTATGATGGCCGGTTTGACACATTACAATAGTGATGTGGAATGTCAATTTATTCTCGAACAAAAAACAATTAAGTTTTGTTTTTGTACCTGATTAAATAGGTTTAATAAAACAAAAATGTATATGTTTATTTAATTTATTTGAACGAACTGAATATTTGAACGAAAATGAATATACATACTTTATATGCACACAAGAAACATATGAATACAAAAGATACCAAAAAAGGTGCCACAAAAGGCCATAATTAATCAGATTCGTCCATACTACTATTTTCACTGTCGTCACTGCTATCATCACATACATTAATAATTATATGTTCGTTTTCTATAATATTATCTATTTTCACATCTCTTTCATAATCTTCCCTTATTAATTTAACAGTTCTATTCACAACCTTTTCCCAGTCTCCTTTAGTCACATGTTCACAAGCTTCTTCTAATAATTTTAGCATTTTTTTTGTGGTAAATGGGGGTTCTGTATTGTGTCTTGCAGCATATCCCTTAATTTGAGCCCACACCAACTCAATCGCATTATACTCACAATGGTAAGGCGGTAACCGTATAACTCTGTGCCCATGTTCTAATGCTATTTCGTCAATGACGTATCGGATCTTGGTTGGTTTGTTTTCTTTTAAAAGACGTACTAATTCCGCTTTTAACATATTCATGTTTGCATCTACGCCATTTTTACGAAGCCATGCGACGATATCAGCTTTCTTTTGGGATTGGGCAGGTGGCTTGTCAATTTGCATCGAGTGGTATGGGGCGTTGTCCATAATTATAATAGATGGTTCAGGGAGGCTACACAACATTGAGGTAAACCATTCAGTAAACTTTTCTCCATTCATGTCTTCATGATAGTCTCCAGTGGTTTTTGACGCAAAAGCCATGAGAGAACCTTCGACAAACCCGTTGATGGTTCCGGCGTGACAAATTATAAGTCGCGATCCTTTTCCTACAGGAACTTTGGAAGTAGATGCTGCTGTGTCATCGTTCCAAGAACGGCCTACAGTATGGTTAGCATTAAGCCATGTTTCATCCAAGAACACAACATTTTGCCAATTTTTGATTTCTTTCACTTGCCGTAAAAAAGTATACCTTGCCATCGCTATATCAAATCTTTCCATCAATATTTTGCGTTTGTTACATTTTTTGTATCGAAATCCAATGGTCTTCAAAATCTTCGTTAAAGAACTTTCCCCACCGAAGAATAATCCAGCTTCCTTCAGTGAATGCACCAACTTTTTTCTTGTTGGATACTCCTTCTGTAAATAGTAGCCGTAAACATGTCTTCGGATAGCATCGGCATCAAAGCTATCGATGCCTACGACTGGTTTTGCTCGTTTTCTCTTTTTTGGTGTGTGAAGTTTATTTTCTTCTGTGCCAGTCTCGCCATATTTTTTTTTAGTTATCCGTCTAACAGTTCGTTGTCCAATATTAAGCGCATCAGCTACGCGTTCAACCACTGACGTTATAGGTAAAATTGGCCCTCCATTTTGAGCTTCACGATCGAAATAGTTACGAAGGCGTATTACGAACTCACGTGTCTGACTATTTAGAACAGTTCTCTGCGTACGTTCGGTCATATCGACGAAATCCACAACAAAGGGCTTGAACAGAGTCCAAATTAACGAGCAAGGGTCAACAGTAATGCAGTATCAATATTTGAAATCCAAAGCCAGGTCAAAACTATATCACAATCGCATTGCACTGACAGTTTATACTTTTCGAAGCAACGTCAATTCGAAACTGCTTTGTTTTGCATTGAGCATTGACGCGAGTTTGCCGGAGGTAGTAGTTGTGCTAGCCAGCGATCCTATGTGACGATCGTATTAGATTCCATTTTTAAAAATTTATTGATATTTTTTTGCGATTTCAGAGGTTTGTCCACATAGTGAAAATTGTTCATATTCACAAGTACATTCACCCCTTAAATGGTGCAAACTGATTTTTCTACACTTGTATACATTTAAGAAATCAATTTAATAAATAAATTTTGAGTCCTAAACCTAAAACTACATTCGATAAAATTTATGAATCTCTGCACATCACTATCGTCAATAAAGTAATACAATTATTTCCTTCAAAGTCGTTATCAATTAATACGGAACTTCATGAGCGGACAAACGTCAAACCGGCCATCATAGCGTGCCGCTAGTTTAGGTTTATTTCGTTATTCTTCGTTCGAAATTATTTTTTATAACATTTTACTAAAAAGGTTGACAATCCCCGACTTGAGGTAAGTGCGTCATAGCAACGCACTTGCCTCGACAAGTTTAGACGCACTTCACCCTTTAAGTTCAATATTACAATTAAATTATAACTATGTAAATTACAAACTATTTGGCTAAATAACAACAAAGGTAATGTTGACACGTAAAGTATAAGGATAATGGAGTAATCTTACCTTATTTTTAACTCGAAAAACAATAAATATCAATTATTTTTCGACACTTGGAGGGGCAGCAGTCAACTCGACTTCACAGTACATTTGACACTAAAATTAAAATGGCGTCTTACGCCACGACGACACGTGTGTTACCATAAACAATTAATATTTCCGCCTAAATTTAGTTCGTACTTTTACACTGGATGGCATTAAGTTCAAATAGTTGCTTAGTTTACGTAAATTTGATGCCAGAGGCACTTGCCCCCTAGAGGCACTTGCCCCGACTGACCTTACTTACGTATTACCTAAACCTAACCTAGATATTAATGCACCCTATTCCCTACTTCCCCAGTGTCTAATGAATTATAAATCTGAGAGCCAAACTTACAAGAAGTGTTTATGTATGTATATGTTATCGTAAGATTGTAAAAACCGTTAGATTATAATCTAACTCGCGAAATTGCAAACTGTCGAAAGATTACAATTTAACGTATTATTTTCCGGTAGATTGTAATCTGGTAGGTATATAAACCCGATAAAACCTAAGTGCCCTACCTTATTATAAATGTCGAACCCTAATCTAATCTACAAGAAAGAGACAAGAAAACGTAAATACAGTGAATATTTCAAAAATTGACACTCAGAACGTTGAACAGTTCACAATCTTTCGACAGTTTACAATTTCGCGAGATAGATTATAATCTAACGGTTTTTACAATCTTACGGTGACATATATACTTTATTGTACACCACGAATATACAAAAACAACATGTTACAAACAAGAAAACAACCTTAAGTAAGCACAATAAGGCGGTCTTATCGCTAAGCAGCTATCTCTTCCAGACAACCTTAACGTTAGAGAGAAAATGAAAAAGAAGATAAAGGGAGGTGGTGCAGAAATAATAATAAACTTAAATACTAATAGCTAAATAAACTAACCAATACCATATATTATAACATATTTTGATAAACTAATTTAAACAAATACACTAGACATAAACTAAATAGACCTACCAATAAATACATAGCTAAATACTTTTAAGAAAGAAAACAATAAATACGTCGTTACTAATGACAACAAAGAGATAAGTAATAATTTTTAACGTCGATTTTAAACTTACTAAGGGGTTTAGCACGATGAGATTAGGTAATTAAAACTTTTTTATAGTCACAAGTTCGAATTATTCTCCATAAGTTTAGAATTTTTTTTTTATTTTCATATAATTACTGAGCTAACCAGCTGACCGCTTCACAAAAGCATGAAAAAAATCTCCGTAAATCTCTTCTTCTTCTACTCGTACTTCGTCTAATTGTCGAGGCAACTTTTAAGGGTTCCGTTCTCGAAGGGTGCTAAGTGCTAACTGCTAAGGGGACCCCGGAGGCCCCGAGCCTATTATTTGGCCTCCTTCCGTCTGTCTGTCAGCGGACTGTATTTCATGAACCGCAATAGGTTTACAGCTGAAATTTTCACAGAGTGTGTATTCTATTGCCGCTATAACAATAAATAATTAAAATAAAAAAAGGCCCCCAAACTTGATTTTTGAGCACCTCACTTACATAGTTAAATCTTGTACGATAGTACAAGAGTGTGAGTTCGAGTCCAGTTTTTTAAATCGATGCTCTTGTTTTGGAAAAGTAACAAAATATATATTTTAGTTGTCTCCAAAAATTCGACTTGATAGGTATGGCTGTATTTTGTTGTTGCACATTCATTATTTTGACTTGATGTCATAATTAGGTGCTCTTTGTTACCGCGTTCAATGTACTACTCCGTCATCAGAAAACATGACCTCTCTTATCTTTTAGTATAGGTACCTACTACGTAGGTTTTTACAGAAGACGATAACAATGTGAAAAGTTCACGAGGACAAGGTCGTTGCAGGTCGTTAGAGAGATGTAAAGTCTTTTGTTCATAATTTGTATGCCATTTTTATTATACCTACATTACTTTGTCGATGTAACAGAATACAATTTGTAAGGGCATTATCGCAAACTTACTGAGTTTTCAAATTCAAATTAATATTATAAATGAGAGTGTATGTCAGCCTGCTATGCTTCCACGCCCCATCTGTTCAATCGATTTGGACGAAATTAGGTACAGAGTTAGGTTGCATTCCGGCGAATTTTATAAAGAGTATGACCACAGAATAGGTATGTTAAGACGCATTTACGCGTGTGGTTAGGATTTATTTAGGTACGTACTGAAAAGTTCATTTTTTCGCATTGTTAGTATTCGCACTTAACTATAGGGGTATGATGAGCATTTTTTAAAGGTAAAATTATTTTGATTACATTTCACGGTACCACGTAGTCTGCGTTATAGCGTTTGCAGTTACAACATTATTTACGTCTGCTCAAATTATTCTATTTTAATTCGGTGAAGAGGCGTGGGTGCACTGTTGCGCACTCTGCACCAGAGTTAACACGTTTCAGTTAATTCAGGAAGCTGGGATTTTGAGTGAATTAATACGAGTAGGACTGCGTCTTTAGCCACGAAAAATATTTTGTCTTGCAAATGTTTTTTTTTTAAATGATGTTTTAAATGTTTTGTTAATGTTAGTGATTGCTAGTAAACCTAATAAATAAAAATAAAATAGATCAGACACTATTTTATGATAGACTTTCATGGAATCGGTACAATTGTACTTTTTTGTATTACTTATTTTTCAGTTAAATATGCAAAAAGCAATCACTAGATATTATAAACATCGCAATGTTTTAATCGCAATCCTTCAATTAATTTCAAATTTCGTATTTTATAACATTCACAACCTCCCGCCTAGGCTAGAGCATAAACGTGCCTACTGAGTATAAACTAACAGACACATATTTCGTGCCCGCATACTAATTTAGAGGTTCACTATAAAACATGGCAAGAATTTTTTTGCCTAAGTGCTTTTAACGGTCTCTAGCTAATTGACTATGGGATCGTCCCATCTTTTAAATGTTCGTCCTCGTTTTATTTTCTTTCCGAGTGGGTATCAGTCAGTTGTTATTTTTGTCCATCTATCATTCTTTAGTCTTTGCAGATGTCCAGCCCATTTCCCTTTGGATTTAAGCAGAATCTTTTTTATATATATTTTTGAAGACTTCCGTGGCGCAGTGTTGAGATCTGTTGTCTTAACGTCCCTAGTTCGATCCCCGGCAGAGTCATTTAGGCAATTTATAATTTCTGAATTTTCTCTGGTCTGGCCAGGTGGAAGGCCTGGGGAAATTTAAAAAAACCAAGCGATTTAATGTTGTGGTACGATGCCGTATAGAAACAGATTAGGGGTATGGGTTTAATGTAACTACCATAACCCTTACAGGTTAGCCCGATACCATCTTAGACTGCATCATCACGTACCATCAAGTGAGATCGCAGTCAAGGGCTAATTAAATCAAATCACAATATACAGTAACTGTCTAAGGAAAAATTAAAGCTATTTTACTAATTTTATTTATTTTAAGTGCTTTTATATCATAAAAACGTTTCTGCCGACTTCAGTATGTTCATTTTGTAGGTTCTTCACAATAAAAATTCTAAATGCCCTCAAAGAGTTTATATTGTTTCTGTAACGAGTGTGTTGCAACACGAATGAACGCTCAGAACCGAGATAATATTACATAATTCCAAGCTTTATTTCTTACCGGATTATTTGCGAATGGCTCGCATTATGTGTTGATGCCCGGGGTTATGGGAAGTGTTTTTGTTTATTACGTTGCTTTGTATTACCTTTGTATGAGGAGTGAGCTATAAATATATACTATATAAAATTCAAAGTCCTGACTGACTGACTGACTTATAACAACGCACAGCCTAAACCGCTGGTGCTAGAGACATAAAATTTGGAGAGTGTGTTCTTCACGAAGACTAGGTATCCACTTAGAAAGGGTTTTTCGAAATTCCACCCACGTTTTTCAAGTTATAGCCATGAAACTTGGTATATGAGCTGCGGGTTGAAAATGAAGAAATACGTGTATCACAGTTTTTGAAAATTTTACCTCCAAAGGGGTGAAATTGGGGATGAAAGTTGCTATGAAAGGCCTTCATTTCTCAAGATATTTTTCAAGTTATATCAACGAAACTTTGTATTTTGGATTTCGGTAAAAATAAAGAAGTACATTTGTTACAGTTTTTCAAAATTGTACCTCCAAAGGGGTAAAATAGGGGTTGAAAATTTGTATGAAAGTCCTTCATTTCTAAAGCTATAGCCATGAAAGTTGGTATTTGGGCTTCTGGTTTGAAATAAAGAAATACGTGTTTCACCATTTTTGCAAATTCTACCCCCAAAGGGTTGAAATAGGGTGGTCCTTTATTTAATAAGATATTTTTCAAGTTAAATCTACGAAACTTGGTATTTTGGTTTTTGGTAAAAATACAGAAGGATGTTAAATCAAATGGGGTTAAATAGGGGTAGAAAGATTGTATGAAGCAATGAAATTTGATATTTGGGCTTCCGCTAATGATGAAATACGGATGTTACAGTTTTTGAAATTTCTATTCCCAAGGGCGTCAAATAGAGAGTTAGTCCTTCAATCACGCCGTAACAGAGCAACGGATCCACGTGATTTTCACGTGCATGGGTATAGTTGGGTACTTGGAGAGTGACACAGGCTTCTTTTTAGCCCGGAAAATTAACGCGTACCTGTGGGAATTAAAAAACTTAAGCCACGCGAATATAATACGGTATATAGGTATCTATCTATATATCTGATGACGCAGCAGAAACATAGTTATAAACTAGATCAGCGAGCTATGGCTATCTCTTTGAGGGACAAGATCATAGAAGAAATCCGTGAGAAGGCCATGGTTATCGCTTGAATGGTTAGCAAACTGCAGTGGCAGTGGTCAGGTTTTTCTTACTACAAGTCAGGTCAGGTACTTAATTTCTATCGCAGAACCAATGCCCACTTGGGAAGTCGTGTTCTGGATTCTTAATTGTAGGTGAAATGATGTTGAGAAGCATATAAGAAGGGTTGAGGACCGTATGTGATAATGCGTTTTCGGAAGCGTAAGCAAGATGTAAGCTGGCTGATGATGAACTATGTGTAAAATGCTCTAGGTACAATAATAATAAATTGTACCTAGAGCATTTTACGATTACATATATTTAATGTGTCCTCATAAATCTCTAATGATGCTTACTAGATTTGATTATTTTCCCCTTTTAACGAAGCTCAGTTTCTCCTAAAAGTCGATGACACAATACGACCACTAAGCTTCCAGTTTGACCTTATACCTTCGGGCTATTGAATTTTGTTGGCAAATATTATAAAAGCATTTTATGATAACTAGCACTTACCTACAATACCTTTCCTAAAAACCCGTGTACCTTTTCTAAAGAACTATTACGGAAAGTTCGAAGTGGAGTTCGCGGATTTTAGCTGTCCTTTTATTATTATAATGGTCGTGAGTCGAATGGTTGGGGTTTTTAAGAAATAATGATGCGGATGTTTTTCCACACCTCCTGTATATTATTACGACTAACGACTCAACTATATAGCGACTAGTTTCCTGGTTTGACATCAGGGATAATAACCGGGGTCGAAGGCAAAACAAGCTCTCCGAGACACAATACGTTGTTAACGTTATGTAAGTACGTTAAGAATTATACGAATTATACAACACTATAGTGGTTGCCTGCGACTTACTTGGTCCGCGTACAATTTCGGATTTAATATGAGATCAATACTATAGAACTTAAAGCTAGCTAGCCTTAAATAAATAAATAAATAACAAATAGTGGCAAGAATACTGGCTGCATTTCCACGTTGAACAGTCAGGCTGATCCTTTGCGCAAAAAATGAGCCAGCCCTTCAGTCACCAGAAATATTCCCGCTGCAAAAGGCCTATCTATAGAGGCTATAAATATAGCCTTAGCAGTTTTTTATCATTTAAAACTAATAACCTAATTACTGATTTTTATGTCTATACTCCAAAAACAAGGAACCTTCAAGTAAGTTTCCAACCCCCTTGTCACCCCGGGATTTCAGGATTTTCGTCTCGGCGCTGATCTCTACGCAATAGAAGGAACCTACTTTCTAAATTTCAAGTTTGTGTACTTTAAAGTTCCTGAGATATCGTGATTAGTGAGTGAGTGAGTGGTATTTCACTTTTATAAATAGATTTTATTCTAATAGATTCATTTTTCCTGAGTCAGCTTGGGTCCACGTTGCTTAGCAAAATCTTGTCGCAAATAGGTAGGTAGGTACTTATAATAATATGAAAGAAAGTAATAGGAGTTTTAATAAGTAATTAAAAATTCTAATACATAGGTATTACAAAGTTAGAAAATAAATCTCAACAATTGTTCCGAAGCGCAATTTAAACTTATTACGAGACCGCTCGCTGTCGCGTACAACTCCGGTTAGGTACCCGCACGAGGCAATAAAATTATAAGCGTCCTTAAAAACTTTGTATTATTGTTCCTTGAAAGGAAAAGTGGAAAATTTTTGTTATTGAATAGAAAAGTGAGTGAAGACTCCGTCAGCTGGGCATTTAAAACACATAATGTTACATATTTTAGTAAAGTTTATTTAGACACGATAAAGTTTAGTTGACCGAGCGAAGCGAAGATCTCTGACTCTACTTGAGTGAATTTGCACTTGTCCGTCCGTCCGTCCGTCTGTCAGAGCCTTAAAACTTCTGAATTATTGAACGTAATTACTTCAAATTTAAATATAATATGTAAACCGATGGCCTCCAGCCGAATATGGCTTAAAAAGTTACAAAAATCTTCATTTTAGGGGGGCTCTCATAGAAGCGAATGCGAAGTAAAATATTTTTTATAGCGTTACATAGGGTTGCGGTATATCATTTTAAATATAGGAATAGAATCCAAAAGTATTTATTTTTTCAGCTTCAGTATTTTTAACAGAACTTCACAATGATGTCAATAGATGGCGCTCTGTAAAAGTTTATTCGTTTGTGCTTACAAATAATAGACGTTAGCACCATCTTACGTGAAATAAAAAAATAGTCTACTGATACTACTGATGACTATGAACGTAAAGCGCGCGGTTTATGCGTATTGTGCAATGAATGAATACCGCGAGGTCTCAGTTTGGGGCGAACCACTAACTGTAGAGTTGTAGAGTTAGTTAGTAGAGTTGTTTTATTATTGCCCCAGTGTAATCACCTGTCCAATCTCCTGTGATTGGTTATCAATTAGCACTTTATCGCTATTTGGAAAAAATCATTGTTACAGCAACTTTTACGGAATTTTAGGGCTACAGATCTTTTCGGACAGGTACTTAACTAACGAAGTAACACTTCCGCTGCAATGGCCGCCACACAAAACTGCTGTGTTGAAGTAGCCAACTTTTATCGAGGTGTGCCACACGGATTAAAACAATAAAATATAACATATTGGATTAAAAGCTCTATTATTTACTTCGTCATCGTCGTCTCAACCTATAGACGTCCACTGCTAGACGAAGGTCTCCTGCATGGATCGCCACAGAGCATTGTCTTGTGCCGCTTGTTTCCAGCGGCTGCGGCACGATAAATATACTTAATTAAAAAAAAATGTGTGTGTGGAATTCACACACGACAGTAAAAGAAACTTCAGAAAAGTAGCCTACGAGAGAATGAGATAAATATAACTTGTATTCTATCTCATTCTCTCCCAGGCTAAATCCTATTATGAAGAAACAGCAAGTTATCTGCAATGACATCTCCGTACATAAAACCTGACGCACTGTATAATTGTTCTGCTGTTCGTCCTTTTGATGCTTGTTTTCTGCCAAGTGCTGTGAGCAATATCAGTATGTCAATATCTTCAGCTACAATAGTAACGGTATTAAATAATGGAGATGCAGCAAGAGCAGTGCGAACGATAAGAGCGTCTGCGTCTGATTCTGCTTGGTCAACAGTGAAACCCATTTCCGAGTTTTAAGAAGTATAATAAAGTTAGATTTGTTCTTCTCATTACCAAGAAATTTCTCTTGTGATAATGTCGGCATGGTGTTCTTGTCAAATTTTACTTCTGTCGACTGGCGTTTTTTCGTGCGGCGCAAACGTTCCCAAGACTTTGTTCCTGCGACATCAGGGTCGTCTGAGTAACCGTCAAACACAATTCTTGCAGAGAGCCCGAAGTGTTCTTGTACATATTTGACGTATTTTGTAGTTATATCCTTGAACGATGAATTTCGATCCCAAATTACTTTATGTAAAAGAAAACCACCGTCAATAACAAAATGACTCCTGGCGCTGATGTTAGAGGATCGTTCCACCGGTGTAAAAGCATTAAACAAAGATGACTTAGTACCTTTTCTCGAATTTTTTCTCGAATTTCTGAAGATTTTCGCTTATAACTTTTTTATTTATAGTTCTACGACAAAAAGTTGCTGGACTAAAATTGTAGAGAATTTAATTTGCAACAAAAAATGTTAACAAATTTTTTTTATCAAATAAATAGTTTAAGAGATATATCGTAAAAACCATTTCAACCCCTATTTTCAAGATGGCGGCCGTGGGACAAGGGTGGCGACCCCACAAACTTGGTTTTAACTTTACACATCAAAAAAATTAAATTGCGTCCTCTAAAAAACGCAACCCCAAATGTAACTTTTCACTACAAAGGACTACAACGATTGTAAAGAAGTTTCACTTACAAAAAAAACAGTTGCATACTAATTTCCCGAAAATGGAATCGCACGAACATTGTTTAAATTCAAGCTCACACATACTTTATTTTTATATCCTCTGAATGTTGCGTTACTTGAAATAGACAGTTATACCATACCTATCACCAAACGTTTTTCACAGGCGTATCTCTGCTAAAGCTAATATTAGTATGTGGTAAAAGGCTTTGTTCCAGCAATACCTTTTCAAAGCCCAGTAACACGAGTGAACTGAATAAATGGTTCAGAAAGATTTACCACATTGATTGCTTTCTGCCAACCGAGCAGCGCCTTTGAGTTGAAAGTAATCAGAGATAGACTGTTGGAGTATGTTGTTTTAACGCGATTTCAGTGCCAAAGCCTTTGGTTTGATTTGTCCAGTAGACTGCTCAAAGACAACATTTCCTCTAATCAATTTTACCTATAAAAGGCGTATGACTTCCCGGGTTATAGTAGCCTGAACAGACACATATATAACCTTACGCTCAAGGGCTCATACTTCTGCAGATTACTTATATTCCAATTCGCTGAGACTTCAATGCTTATTATTTGCTACTGTCCCGGTCTAATGACTAATCGTAGGTAGCTTCCAGATTCCAGCTAGTGAAACTAATAGTATTATACTCTGACGAGGTTAATCTAAAAGCGCTGACAAATTTTTTTTGGTCTCGGAAACAATAAGTTAAAAAATTTAATTTGAGTCACATATCTAATAGTGCGATAATACTAAATGTCTTACTTTGTCAACGAGGAATTCGTCGCACAGACGTATATTGTCTTGTACTTGTCTTATAGTCTGTTACTAATTCCAGCTTAATTCCAGTCGGGAAAGTACTGCTGTACTGGCGATTACAACTAACTATAAGCGAGAAAATTTCTTCCCCAAAACTTGTTGCCGCCAGACAATATTTCCTCGGAGGAAATATAAATAGTGGCGATCACAATGGACTTGGAGAGACTTCGTCCGCGTGGATTGATATTTATTTATTCCCGCGGGAACGCTTCAATTTTCCGGGATAAAAAGTTGCCTATATCCTTCCTCGGGATGTGACCTATCTCTGTACCAAATTTCGTCAAAATCGGTTTCGTAGTTGGGCCGTGAAAGCGTAGCAGACCGACACACTTCCGCATTTTTAATATTAATATGGAATCTGTGACTTGCACCAGCCCAAAAGGAAAGGTGAGAAAAAAAATAAGGCACTGTGTATAAGCTACACTTTTTTAAAAGTATAAAGTACTTTTTAAAAATTGAAGCCTAGGAGACTAGAAAAATGAAAAAAAAAAAACTATTGTAAAAAATCTGGCAAACCGTAAAATGATAACGCTTGTCACAAGCGAGTATCGTATATCAGCTTTCGTTGCTGTTTCATCGAGTTTCATTTTTCAATGTCGTCTATACTCTGATAGGCGACAATATCTGAATTATGATGTCAACGAGAGTCATATGGTTTCAAATCATTGCCGATAAATAACAAAGTACATGTATAGTAATAACATGGTACCTAATAACAAATAACCTTGTTAATATTAATAAGTGAGCTTTTGCCCTGCAGAAATTAGTGAGACAAATTAACTGAAATATACTTTTAAATGGATCCATTCCATCCACATTACATCCACGAATCCATTCCATCAGTCTGCATGTGACCTCCATGGCGCAGTGTTGAGCGCTGTAATCTTAGCGTGCGGAGGTCCCGGGTTCGATCCCCGGCAGGGTAAATTTGGGAATTTATAATTTCTGAATTTTCTCTGGTCTAGTCTGGTGGGAGGCTTCGGCTGTGGCTAGTTACCACTTTACCGGTAAAGACGTGCCGCCAAGCGATTTAGCGTGCTGGTACTGTGCCGTGTAGAAATCGATTAGGGGTATAACTTCCATACTCGTAACAGGTTAGCCCGCCACCATATTAGACTTTACAATTATGTACTTGCTAAACATTACTTACCTACCAACATGCGAGATCGTAGTCAAAAGCTAACTAGTAGTGGACAAAAAAAGTGCATTTTTCCATGAGCCTTATAAGCAAATCCTATCTTTCCAGGCTCATTCATATGATTTCTAATAAAATACATTCATCGCATTATGTATTGCTGGCAATTCATTGCAGTTGCATTCGGTTTTCACGGCGCATGTGTCCATTGGCTGGCATGTTTTGATGGCTCATGTTTATTATTTCAGTCAGTCTGTCTGTTACCTTTTCATGTCCCATCCACCTAACTAAATAACGTTTAGCTAAAGCCGTTATAGGCCAGGCATATATTCCGGAACATAAGCTTCTACTTATAATCCTGGAAAATAAAAGATATGCCGCGTGATGTTAGAAACTTAAAACCACACTGACGAAATACGTAGCGTCATTTAGTAGTAGGTAATACACGATGGTAATACATAAGCTGAGTAATGTTCTCTCTCAAGCACGTACTAAGACAATAAATCCTAGAAAGTTTAAATGAAGCAGTTCTGTTTGCTGGATATATTTAAAGTAACAGTCTGGTGTTAGCCTGAAATGAGAATTTAACATGCTTATCGTCGTAAATTGTGGCTCACCCCACTAGGTTGGATGTTTTGGCTAATACACGCTTAATAAATTTACTCGCTTTACTGGACGCTTTTAGGTTTCCTAGAAACCAATAATCTCCCTTCCTACATATTATACGTAATGGGACAGGAAGGAAACGCCAAGTGCGACAGGAAATTTTCTTGTTGTAGCAAATTTTTAGTACCTATATTGGCAGTTCTGAATTTTTAAT
Organism: Erebia palarica; assembly: GCA_964035005.1. Lineage (NCBI taxonomy): Eukaryota > Metazoa > Arthropoda > Insecta > Lepidoptera > Nymphalidae > Erebia > Erebia palarica. Next base: position 22,103,943 of record OZ035989.1, read on the forward strand.
TTTTAGTTTTTGTTATTTTAGGCTAATTATAAAATTAAATCAATAGTGAAATAAAAGTTACGTAAAGTGATAATAAATCAATAGCACAAACCTACTAGTTAAGTCAACATTTATTATGAACTTTCGACTAAGTCTAACGTTTTAATAATTAATGTAGGTACATCCGAATTAGTAGCAATGAACCTAGACCATTTTGTTTACTTTCCTACCATATTTTTACAAGAATATTGTGACACACTTTTTTGTGTCTCTAAAATACAAATGTCTCTAAAATATAATAGACATGATGGCTGATTTTGAGAAATGGTCAGATTATGTTCGGAAGTATCTACTATTTCGAAAAAACATATTATTTCTGCAGAAAAATAAGGTTTGGTAGATAAAATTGGCATTTGAAATTTAAATTTTAAAATTTGCGCCAAAACGCCCACTGGTGTCATGGCGCCGTTTGTGACGTCACTCTTGTTTTTATGTGCTCTGTGCAGTGTGCAGTAAACATGAGTGCGATTGTCTAAACTCGAAAACAAACAATTGTGACGACATTCGCTTCTTGGTGTTTAATCCAATTTGGCGGATTGTTGTATTTTATAATTTTATTTTATCAAAATATAGCAATTTCATTCGGAATAGAAAAATAAAGACGTTTTTTATAATCCATGAATCCAATTTCATTAGATAAATTCATAATTTCATTGATTTTTGGTTACTGTCATCATGCCTATTTGTACCCTATAATATAGGGTATCAGCTCTTATAATTATGGTATCAGCTCTTAGCTGTAGCTTGTATCATAATTTCTACGCGAAGAAAAGAAAAAAGCCGAAAATATTCTGCGGTACTAACACCAACATAATTTATGGCTTGCAATTCCGTATTTTTACGGCAATATACAACACCTTTTGCTCCGAAAAATTTACTAGACTATCCAGTGGGAGTTTATTCAAAAATCCAAACTTATTACCTTTATTGTCGTTCGTTGCGAAAGGCTCATGAATGCTTTGAGAACATTTTAAAAATTATAAGCTGATGCCGCCCGCGACTTCGTCCGCGTGGATTTAGGTTTTATGGTTCCCGCGGGAATTCATTAATTATCCTGGATAAAAAGTAGTCTTTGTGTTATTCCAGAATATAATCTATTACTGTGCCAAATTTCATGATCCGTTCTGGCGTGATTGAGTAACAAATATTCATCTATCCACCATCCATCCATTCATACATCCAAACTTTCGTATTTATAATATTAGTATAGATTATTCTAATTGCTAAATTCTCCCATATAAACTACACAAATAATTTTCCGAAAATTGATAAAAATGAAAGACTGAAATTTGGAGATAGAAATCAAACTTTTTCTAGAGCATTGATCTGTTTTTTCAAAGCGGGCAAAGAAATATTACGAGTTCTTTTTCTTCTTACGTTTTAGATTTTATGTCCAACTCATCTTTTACCAGTTCCTAAAAACGTTGGGTCTGGTGGGAGGCTTCGTCCGAGGCTAGTTACCACCCTCCCGGCAAAGACGTACCGCGTACGTAGGGGTATGGCTTTAAATATAACTGCCATACCCCTAACAGGTTAGCCCGCTACCATCTTAAACTGCATAATTACTTACCATCAGGTGATATCGCAGTCAAGGGCTAACTTGTAGTGGGATAAAAAAAACCGTTGCTGTAGGCGCGAACGAACTTTTTTGTGAGTCGGTTGAAAGAATAACCGGTAAGTATTTTTTTTATTCAACGACTAAGCTATTTATAGTTGATATCTATTCCATATATAGTCTTTTCGATGTGAATGTTTTTCATGATAGCAGATGAAAGGTTCTAGTATATCTCAAAAAGGCAATGTTGTTCCATCACCACTACAGCCCATTAACGTCCCACTGCTGGGCACATGCCTTCACTCTCATAGGAGAGAGGGTATTAGAGCTTAGACCCACCACGCTGCTCCAATGCGGGTTGGCGGGCTTTAACGACTATTATTATGTTAGTGATAGGTAATAACCGGGAACGACGGCTTAACGTGCTCTCCGAGACACGGGGGTGAAACACCACCAACTTCCTGACTCCGGGCTAGTACAGAGAATTTCTAGTTAGAAAACTCAATACTTAAGTATCGGGGTCGGGCCATAATTAATTATAGACCCAAGACTCGAACCCGGGACCTCGTCGGCCGCAGTCGAATACGCTAACCACTAGACCAACGAGGCAGACCAATGTTGTTCAACTCGTCATAATATTTCAATCTGCTTGGAAAGTAGTCAACACTACAATCTTTTGGGCTGTTTCAGTGCAATTAGTGAAATAAGCTAATGGCTCTGTAAATACACCGAAATATTCGCAACAGTATGTGTTGACTGTTGAGAGTCGAGACTTGCACGTTGATTAATTAATTTGTGCATTAAACTCGAGGCTTTTCTCCTGAATTTGAGAGAATTTAACAACTATTATTAGCAGACCTACTTGCGTATGGTGATGTATAGGGTTTTTAAGATGCAATCACACAGATTCGGTCATTTATTTAGGAAGAAACATAAGAACACATTACATATATTAAATTAATTGAAATGTAATGTAAAGAACAACAACTAGATCCATAACCACTCGCAATCAAGGTATAGATAGGTCTACTTTCTAGAACACTTACTACTCGAGGCAAATCTGCGTATCGAAATGGTTAGAGAACAGCATAGATTAATTATATTACCAAGTATATTGTCTTTGGAGAACAGTGAAGTTGTTATAACGTAATATTCTAGAATATCATAAAGTCACGTTATTAAAATAAAAAAACTTGAGAGGTGTCAAGGGACACTCGAATGGAACGAAGTTCATCAGCAATATCCGGAACTTGTGCAGAAACACTGTCAGGATTCATTATTGTTATTATTTTTTATTATTTATTATGTACAGAAAACCTGTATACACTCAACAAAAATAATCGTCGCGACACCACACTGTTCAATGCGAAATAGAAAACGAAACGAAAATGACTGGCTTGCTTTCTTTTAGAGAGAGAGAGAGAGAGAGAGAGACAGATAGAGAAACACGCGCACGCCGCACGGCTTACAACTATAAAAGTGTCGTTACAACTTTTGGCCTTAATTTTTCCGTCTGGCCCCCTTTCGCAACGCGCGTTATGGAACTCCGTTCCAATAGCTGCTACATGAACGGAGACCTCTCTGATTGGCGGAAACCTAATGACTGCTTTGCCGCTCACAGGTACAGCGCCATCTGTAGTCATCGAGCGGCGCTAACACTATTCATATCAATCTGACGTTTCGCAATACCTCGCGGCTTTTTTTTTTAAATTTTAGTTTAGTAATCTCTTTCAATAATTTCAATAATAATCAATTTCAATAATACCTGCAAATCGCCAGACAATGAATGAAACGTGAATAAAGTTTCAAATGAGTACGACATACGAAATAACCGCAAACGCTCTACCAGACTGGCAGGACTGGATTCGCCACCTGACGAAATTATACTTTTCACAATTTTCTGCCAAAAGGACCTTCCCGAAATTCGTCGCCAGCTCTCCGTCTATTAGAAATTTTTAAAGTGGAAGGAAAAAGTCAACACATTACGAGAGAAAAAGTCCGAGCACTCTGGAGCTATACGGAGTCACGGGCTACCGCGACTGGACGAACGTGTTTTCAATTTTTCATTGCGACGCAGGATTTTCGAGCGGGTGCTTTGTCCTGTCCTCTCCGTAGTGTGTTTTTGCCCTAAAGTTACAGATGTAAGCGCCTTGCTCATGACATGAAGACAGTCGTCAGTTCAAGATCACTGTAACCTTGTACTTATGTAACTTTTCAGACGTTCGTTGCTTTTAACTCTTGTACATAGTTGCGACAGTAATTAATTAATAAAAGTTTGGTAGCTAGGTAGTCAAGTGCAAACCACTTGAAACTTATAACTAAGTTCAGTTTAAGTAAACGTTAGTTTTAAGCACATACCTGAATTTATCAGGTAGGTAATTTACCTGAATTTAATAAAAGCATTGATCATAGGTAATTTATATTGAATGTCTTACACAATATTGTCAATAATTTTGTGTAACATCAATTTTTGCACAAATTACAAAAAAAATAGAAACTGTTCACTTTTCAAATACGTTTAAGATACGCAACTTCGTCCGCGTGGATTTATTTATTTACCCTTTCATTTTCCGGAATAAATAGTAGCATATAGAGTCATTCTCAGGGATGCAATTTATAATTATGTACTAAATATCGTCAAAATCGGTATAAAACATGGGCCGTGAAAGCTTAGCAGACTGGCAGATAGACAGCCATACGAACATACAGACAACACTTTCGCATAGATAATAATATTAATATGGATAAAAAAAATGAAATGAAAATGAAAGATGAAGAAAAATGCAAATGATTTAGCTGTCCATGACGCATTCTAAACGGTTGTGATTGATCATGATATTTGGATTGCTTGTTTAGTCTTGCTGTGATGAATATCGTGATTCGTGATCCATCAATACACTGTTCCAGACGCTTAACATAATTAATCACGCTCCGTCAGTGATAACAAATATTATTTATTCATCTTTTATTATATAATTATTAACAAAATTAATCGCGACGTATGACGCGCGGTCGCGGGTATAGTTTATGACACGGTGAGTGACATAGGAATTAGGATACTTTTAATCCCGCATAGGCGCAAAAATAAGTAGAGCCGTGGGAATTAAAATAACTTATGTCATGCGGATGAAGTCGTGGGCATCAGCTAGTCTAAACTAATATTATAAAGAGGAAAGATTTGTGTTTGTTTGTAATGAATAAACTCAAAAACTACTCAACCGATTTTAAAAATTCTTCCATCTATAGAAAGCTACATTATCAGAGAGTAACATAGGCTATATTTAATTTTCATAAAAATTAGAGATCCTTTCGAAAATTGCAATGATGTGAACTAAGTCGGACAAAATCGTCTCTTCTGAGAGATTACGTGGCGTGCGCTGCGTAAATAAAAAAAGTAAAAAGTTACACGAAAACAATTTAAGGTGGAATTGTTCCTCTTAAAAAGTTCTAAAAAAAGTCCGCGATAGCATATATATATATCCTTTAAGGTTGACTCACAATAACCATTTTTATGATTTTCAAATTTGGTCTAAACCAATGTTTTACTTGCGAAGGTGTTTTTACCGACATAGTATTAATCCCTATCAAAATAAATATATTTAGTCATCTCAAGTATTTAATTAAGATAAATATTGTCCTTTACACCATTTAATTTATATGAATATATATCTTAAGAGATATCATAGAAATAATGTACCGTTCAAGTGAATAATTTAACGAATTAAAAAATACGACTGCCCAGTAGCGTTACTCCGAGTTTTTACATTGCAAATTCGATTGATCGACGTGAGAGCTCACCTCGCCAAGTGTAAGCGAATATTTCCATACCATGAGTTTGCCAAACGGGCACGTTTTGTCAAAGTGAGTAAACGTAGTTAGTAAATCGTATGACAAAACGATCGCAAAAATTGTCTCTCTCATACATTCGCAAAAAAGTGAGACAGATACATGCGGCATTTTGGCATTTTTCATTGCGTAATTTGACAGTTTTTTGGCAGTTTGACACTGACAGCCTAGCGCACACTATGGTACGTTTCTTTATGGTAGAATGTCATAAAAAAGTATAAATGCCAAAATCTTTATTGTCTCTAATCAAAACATTCAAAAAGCTTGGGGTTTCCAGTGTTGCCACTTTAGCGAGTTTTTTTATTATTTTAGGGAGTTAAATATAATGTTTAGCAGCTAAAAATATTATATTGATTCCGTTCAAAATCGATATCTGAGGATCCTGGCAACTGGCCGGGAGGTGGCTAAATGACAAAACATGAAACTGTAACCAAAATTTTTTAAATCAGCGCCATTTTGAAATTCCTTGTTACTGTACCGATTTCTAAATCAGTAATCAATATCTAAATCAGTATTCGAATCAAGTTTGTAACTATCAATAATAGAATCAAATTAGTATCAATTAGTGGAGTATGTTAGTTAATAATTTTGGTAAATTATTCGAATGATTCGAATTATTTGTATAATCAAATAATTCGAATGAAATCATTCAAAGTCGCCGATCGCTAGGATAGGCTGTGTGATAGGCCCGCAGAGTTGCCAGACGTATGAGAAATCTGTCAGAAATCAGCACATTAATAAATTCATTACTCATCACTAGTTGTCATTAAATGCAAGATGCCTACGTTATGTCTTTGAATCCCCGTTATATGTATTTCTATGCAACTATTTATCCACAGGTGAACTACTGGGGAATAAAAACTCAGTGGAACTAGTATTAAGTACCCTCGAGGTACCTACCCCAACCACATGCATACAACATTAATTATTAATAATAATAAATAATTCCAATCTGTCTCCTCAGGGGGACAGATATCTCCCGCGAACATGCAAATCGATGCTGAAAAGTGTGATTTCAAGGAGGGGGATATCGGACGTACGTACTATGAGGGAAAATAGCAGCCAGTACCGCCAGACCACACTTGACTGTTGCAGTCCGAGGCAGAGAGACTTGTCCTCGCAATTGTTGCCATTATAAGAAAATCATGGATGTAAGATGTAAAATGCCACAATATTTCAAAATTCATGTCTACTCTATGTCAAAGAGTCATTATTTTTATCTTAAGTCTGTGTTTTATCTATGCACGGGATCATGGTTCCCAACTTAGGGCTTTTGGCCCCAAATTTAGGGCGTAAACAAATGCGAAGGGCTTCTTTTAGGGCCCTTATATTTTTAGGGATTTTTTGGCTTCTTATATTTTTTACCTATTTTTTATTTCTTAGATCTATCATCTACTACCGATTCTTATTATTAAGAATGCGGAGTTGAATGAATAACAAGTCAAACAAAATATTGGTTGTATAAATATTATAATTTTTTGAAGTTACTTGTTCAATATTTAATTTTCTAAAAATAATGTTTATTGTAATTTTTTCTTACGATCAATAAGAAAACCGTAATTCCAAAATTAAGATTTTCATTATTAGCGAAAATTTGAATCATTCATTGTGAATCTTAATTTTGAATGTACGGTAAACAAGTGAAATTAATTTAACGAATTAAAAAATACGACTGCCATGCTATATTATTTTCGGAGTTTACCTCCTTATGAAGCGATTTGCATGCCTTTGGAGTCTTATTCACATTTTTATTAAATGATATTTGTTTGTGAATCACTGGATATTGAACTATAATGTTATATATTTTTGGAATCTACTCATCATTTTCTAGATGATGATTATATAGTTAATCTTATTTTCGATTTTTTTTTCAACTTTAGTCTTTAATGCGGGACCATGGTCACCCCATAAATTTTTTTAAAAATTTTACTAGCCTATGTCACCCGGAATAAGCTAGGGATTCTAACGACACCTCATTTATCAAAATCGGGTCAGGCGTATAGAAGTTATGGTGGAATATACAAACTCACATACATACATACATACATACATACATACTTACATACATACATACATACATGAACCCTGAAAACAATATACTCCTTTTTTCAGGCAGTCGTATAAAAAATATATTTGGGGCTTTTTGACTTATGTTTTAGGGACAAATATTTTCGAGAGTTGATAACACTGCTCGTGATATTGACCAGCATTTTTTGTCGGTATTCTGCATCAATCATTGTTACAGTATCAATTGTTGTGATTGGCTAAATTTATGGTATTCTTGCTACTTCAATGGATTTTGTCCAATAGTGGAAGAGTGTTATCCAATCAGAGGTGATTGCGACCGTTACACTTTAGCTGTCAGAGATACGCGGTCGCGCTGTAGTATCTAAATAATGTACTCTTGTTTTATTTACAATTAATAATTTTCGTTTCGGCTCCTATGTAGTGGGTAGTGGTATTCGGATTCACCGGTTTAACTTGTTTTTTAATTATAATTGATTGCACATGGAGGGAAAGCGAACATAAACTGTGCCTAAAAGTAAGTAGATGCGAATGCGAAATGATGAAATAAACTGAACTAATTTTCTCGACAAATCTTTCTGTTTACCTATTATTGATATTAAATTAATATTTCATATTTATTCAAACGTGTTCGTCTATTTTTATCGCCATAATCAACTATTATTCTCTTCATTTAGATCAAGAAACAACAAATAAAAATGTTAGTCGACATACGACCACCAAGCCACTGTGGTGAGTTCACAGGATTGTTAAGCGCCAAAAGGGTGGACTTCCAGTTGCAAATACCTAAAGATATCTTAAAAGAGCATGGGCCAGACAGGACTGTCGAACACTGAAAGCAGGTAAGATCACGACATATTACAGTACTTAAAGTCAAGTAAACTACAATATAGACAAAATAAAATGATATACAGTGGCATGCAGTTCATAAAAGTACTGCTACCCAAATGGATATAAGTCAATATGTATTTATCATCAAAACAGCTAGTAAATAGTACTAATGCCTACTCTAGATTCAAACCCTGTGCATGCCACTGTTGATATATACTAATTTTATCCACAAGAAAGTTGCAGGTACATAATAATATTATATTTTTATTTGCAGACTTACAAAGATTTAAAAAAAGGTGCCCGCACTGAGAACACTGCAGCAGTTCGGGCACTCAGTGCAACTGGAAATGCGGAGACCCCACTGTCTCCGAAGTTAGCACCAAAGTGCTTAATGTAATTGGGCACAAGTCCTCAATAGTCTATCGGCATTGGGCCAGAATGATCATTGATTAGTTAGTTAAATGTGTCTACTCATTTTGTTTTAATATTGTGTTGTGTTCGTAAAATAAATTGAAAAGGTTGAAAAGGTAATCATACAAATATATTTTAGTTGAAATATGTATTGATTAATCTGTCTCTTTTGTTGGGCAATTGTCAGCAGCCTGGTTTGATCCACAAAAGATGCGATGAGAGGATTGTTCACTTCACTTGTTACATCAGAGTTGTTATCCGTGGGCTGTTCCATTGGAATTCTGAAATATTCAAATTTAATAAATAATTAACACATTTTTGTTAAAAAAAAATTAATATACACAACAGACAAACTAGAGGCAGATGTGTAGGATTCCAGTAAACAATTTTATGAGTATCAGTGTGTTTTTTTTCCCTTAAATTATGTAAATTAGCCCGTTAGATATTGTGGCCAATTCTGTTTAACACAATATCTAAATTAAAATGACAGCTTTAAATCTATTGCCGGTCAATTCCACAAGAAAAATAAATATAATGTAAAAGGGATAGCAACTTAAATAGAGCTGTCATTTAAATTTAGTTATGGTGTACAACCAGTGGCGTGCAGTTCATAGAGGCACAAAAGCACTGCTTACCCATATTGAAATACATCAATGCTCATTTTTCATCATGACAGTCAATAAATAGGTATTCTAACTAATGCCTACCCTAGCTTCAAACCCTGTGTACAACAGAATTGGCCTCAATTATTTGGTTTGCTAAAGAAAATTAATTTAAAATATCATACCTAAAAGATAGTATTGCCTGATTTACATGCAGGCATTTCAGTTCAGCTTTAAAATTGGAGTTTTAACTTTAGCTTAAAGATGAACTGATTGTGGAATCATACTGGGTATCTTGGGTTGATGTTAATGATGTGGCAGTCAACATCCACAGCCTGTAACATTTAATCATGAAGTAACCACCAATAGCTCAATGGTTAATGGTTGTAAGATCTATCGCAGGTCTATTGTTGTACCTATTTCTAGCACAAGCTTTATGCTTATTTTCAGGGGAGAGGGAAGTATATGATTATAACACTATAATCCATACTAATATTATAAATGCGAAAGTGTGTGTGTCTGCTATGCTTTCACAACCGATTTTGATGAAATTTGGTACAGGAGTAGATTGTTTTTTTTATCCATTACAAGTTAGCCCTTGACTGCAATCTCACCTGATGGTAAGTAATGATGCACTCTAAGATGGTAGCAGGCTAACCTGTTAGGGGCATGTCAGTTATATTAAACCCATAGCCCTATTCGGTTTCTACACGGCATCGTACCGGAACGCTAAATTGCTTGGCGGCACGTCTTTGCCGGAAGGGTGGTAACTAGCCACGGCCGAAGCCTCCCACCAGTCTACCTGTATCCTGGGGATGGACATAGGCTACTTTTTATCCTGGAAAATTAAAGATTACCTGTGGGAATCAAAAATCTTAATCCACACAGTCGCGGGAATCATCTAGTTTTTTTTATATACATATTTCCTAACCACATTAGGATGGTTAAGTGCCTCTGTGACTTCATGCACATATTTGCTCAGTTTGCTGTCCAAGATGACAGGCCTCACAAACCATCCTCTGATAATCGCCATTGGCATAAAAAAGCAGTGCACTAAGCAGCTGTAATTTGACAGAATTATGTTTTAGGTAGGTATTTAAGTGTGTATGAACCTTTGTATTTTAGTACAAATGTAGGTAGGTAAATGCATAGCTCTACGTTTAGTAGATAAGTAGGTACGTTGCGTTGTTAATACAGCGACTTAGAGTTACTAATAAAATAAATACATAGTTCTTGGGGCTGCTACAATAAATATAACCTAAATACTATGTGGAATTAACAATACTTTCCAAATGAATTGTCATACGCACCTTCGTCTCCAGCGATACTCTTTGCGAGCCTTTGAGGTCACTGTTTACCCTCGACATTTTGCACAAATAAATAAAAGCTCTCTTCGTGAGCCGATATAGCTGAACGAAATTTTTTGTCTGAGACGCGGTTAACTTGAGTCTTATCACGCCTCTCTTCACGTCGGTCATTCCGCAGCGTCCATTATCTTTTTCCAAGCAAAATAAAGCCTCGCAGTCATAATCGAGTCCCAATATAATAGTTTATCACTGGAATATTTTCGGTGAGTTAAGAATCCGCTATCGAATGTGAAAATTACGTCATTCTCGCATTTTGAGATGTCAATCTGTGTAAAAAGTAACACTCGGAGTGCCAAAATAGCAAATGACATTACTCATAACGTATTTTTTGTACGTTTGGTGAGTTAAAGACTCGATCTTTCTCATCGAATTTCACTTGGAGTGGGAATGACTCGGTGACTTTTTGTTCACCATGTTGCCGCTTGGAGCGCTGGCTGTAGATGTATGGAGGAGCTCACTCTCGCCTCACTTTAGTGAGACGTATTTCAAATTCGATCAAACTCGGAGTAACCGCTATATTATTTTCTGAGTTTACAAGAAGCGATTTGCATATAATATAGCCTTTGGAAGCTTATTCACATTTTTATTAAATCATATTTGTTTGTGAATCACTGGATATTGAACTATAGTGTTGTATATTTTTGAAATCTGCTCATCATTTTCTAGATGATGATTATATAGTTAATCTTATTTTCGAATATTTTTTTTCAACTTTAGTCTTTAATGCGGGACCATAGTCACCCCATCAATTCTTTTTTAAATTTTACTAGCCTATGTCACCCGGAATAAGCTAGGGATTTTAACGATACCTCATTTATCAAAATCGGTTCAGGTGTATAGAAGTTATGGTGGAATATACAAACTCACATACATACATACATACATACATACATACATACATACATACATACATACATACATACATACATGAACCCTGAACACAATATACTCCTTTTTCAGGCAGTCGTATAAAAAGGTGCGACTTCGGCCGGCGCTCAGATTAAATACCTATACTAATCTGAGGTCTGGCGGCTGTGGCAGGTGTGATGAGGACGGGGCATATTCTTACAATATAATATGAAACTGTGAAACCTGCCCACTGCCCACTGGCTATGTTGGGTATAGACTATTAGGATTATAAGTGCTAGCCGTGCGAAGCCGGGGCGGATCGCTAGTTATTAATATAATAAAAAACGCGAATCTCGCTAAATTGTATATTTCAACCGAATTCCACCGAAAATATAACATTTATACTATTTATTTACAAATTATACTAAGTATCAACAGTGGTTTTTTCAATAAAATTAGTCTCGTTCACAATTTAGGTACTGCTGTTCGATTTTATTTCTATCCCGTTTAATTACTTACAAAAATAACTTCCAAAATTCCCAAGCTATAATTTACTAACGGCGATCGTGGAGAGATTCTTAAGGGATCCTATAATTTCTCTTAGTTTTCGAGCAGCACCATTTATCAACGTCGCTGCAACTTGTGGCACAGAAGGAATGGGACTACCCAACTCGCTATTAGATTATAACATTCAATGAAAGCTCGTACAAACACTGGCACGACTTCATAGTAAAACTAGCTTCTGTCTGCGGCTTCGATCACATTAAGTTCGAAAGCTGACCGACTTTCCTAAGGGGCGTACCACCCAACTCGCTATTAGATTAGAATATTCAATGAAAGCTCGTACAAATATTGGCGCGACTTCATAGTAAAATTAGCTTCTGCCTGCTGCTTCGCTAACAAGTTTGAAAACTGACCGACTTTCCTTAGGGGCATAGAACCGCTTAAGAGTTGAATTTTTAAAAATCCTTGCTCAGTGGATGCCTACGTTCCGGGAGCGAATTCGTGCGAGGCCACTAGTTCATAAAAAATCTATACTTACTAATTTATACTAATATTATAAATGCGAAAGTTTGGATTGGAACGGATTTGGATGAAATTTGGTACTGCAGAGATAGATTATAGTCAGTAATAACATATAGGATTTTTATCTCGGAAAATTAAACAATTCCCGCGATAAGCAAAAAACCTCAATCTATGCGGACGAAGTATCATATACTATTAAATAAGTAGACAATAAACATCCGACCGACGACAATATAAACAAAGTCTTCAAGAGAGTTACATTAAATTAGTTCTGCAACACAAAAGATACTATAATTAATTAATTTACAGCAGAATGTATTTTCAGCTACAAGGAAAAATGTGTCTTGAATACGAAATAGGATTGTGTATTGTAGATTTCTTTAAAATGTGCATGGAACGTCTAGGTAGTTGAATGCAGTGTGAGTTGAGAAAAATACAGACTTGCGCACTCTGAATACGTTAGTCGCCTTTGCTTGCATGGAGCAAAAGCAACTGTAGAATAGTAGAAAAGTAGAAAGAGCAACTGCTGAGTTTCTTGCCGGATCTTCTTAGTAAAACAGCTTTCCGAACAGGAGTCTTGACTTATTTTGAGTGGCACAAGTTGTCCTACGTGAAATAAATAAATCATTTCTATTTCATTTCATCACAAATATAGACAGGTGGCACCGCTCTCGATAGCAAGGTTCACGAAGCCCTGCATGTTGCAAAAAACAGAACAACTTGGCGCGACATCGTTCATAGAAAGATGATTGGTGAAAGGGGTCACAACCCTTCGTAATGGGAAATACGACGCAGAGAGACAGATGGACACTGTTTTTTTACATAGTTTTAACAATCATTCATTATCATCATTATACCCCATTACCGACTCACTACTGAGCACCAGTCTGCTTTCAGATTAAGAAGGCTTAGGTCATAGTCTACCGCGCTGAACAAGTGCGTTTAGGCAGACTTCATACACCCTTGAGAATACACTAATACTCAAACTCATGTTTTTTTTATTGAAATAAACTTTAAAAAGTGCTTCTGAATCGTCGAGTGAATCTGCTACTGGTTCGGAATGATATTCCTATACCGAGAAGAACCAGCAAGAAACTCGGCATTATGGGGAATTTGGTATTATGGAGAGCATGGAGTAATATTATGAAGAACTATCAGAAATGCAGGTTTCCTTCACCGTTACAGTAAGTGATATTTAATTTCTTAAAATTATCTTACATACTGTATTGGTAAAATTAAGGAATCTATAAACTCATCAATGGATGTTTTTTTATACCACTGCCTGAAAAAAGGAATATATTGTTTTCAGGGTTCATGTATGTATGTATGTATGTATGTATGTATGTATGTATGTATGTATGTATGTATGTATGTATGTATGTATGTATGTATGTATGTATGTATGTATGTATGTATGTATGTATGTATGTATGTATGTATGTATGGATGTATGTCTGTATGTATGTATGTATGTATGTATGTATGTATGTATGTATGTTAGTTTGTATACTCCATCATAACTTCTATACGCCTGAACTGATTTTGATAAATGAGGAGGAGGAGGGATCGTTAGAATCTCTAGCTTATTCCGGGTGACATAGGCAAAATTTAAAAAAAAATTGATAGGGTGACCATGGTCCCGCATCAAAATCAAAATGTGAAAAAAAATCTAATTAATCGATTAACTATATAATCATCACCTAGAAAATGATGAGTAGATTCCAAAAATATAAAATACGATAGTTCAATAGTCACAAAAAAATATCATTTAATAAAAATGTGAATAAGATTGTAATTTAACTAGTTTAATTGAAATTTTTTTTAGTTCGGTTTTTTGGCAGGGCAGTCGTGTTCTTTATTTTTTATAATTAAGACTTGTTCAAATATAGATCTACTTTAAGTAGTGAATCTCCCATCGGTTGGTTCAGAGTGACATTCCTATTAACCGAGAAGAGCGTAAATTTCGCTTGTAGTCTTTGAAGCCTAGTTGGAACAATAATAATATGTAGTAAAAGTAACGGGCATCTGCTATTCCCTGAGATGTTTGTTTAGCAAACTGAAGAAAAGCTGTAGAAAACTACGAGAAAGTGCGACAGAAGGGTCAGAATTAGATTTTAACATATCACTTTAATCTACGCATCGCACTAATGATACGATTTGAGTGTCAAAACACTTTAGCGTTAAAGTAAAATGGACAGTAACAACCTCGATTTAAAGTTCAAGTTTTCGAGACAGCGCAGCGCACCAATTGGAAAACTTGCGAAATTAAACTTGGCGGTTCCGAATTTTGGACTTTAAATCAAGCAAGTTTATATTCATTTTACTTTGAAGTTATCGTGTTTCGTCTCTCGAATCCTATCAAAGTAGAGTCTCATACTTATAATACAGCTAATGTGGCGTACAAAGGAAATGATCGCATAGTGATATATTTTTCATATCGCTGAGGAACTTCAGCCTAATGCGTTATTATTATTAATATCAATGCTTCTATGTAGAAGCATTGATATTAATACATTGTATTTACTTCCCTTTAAGAAACCCTGTTTGTCACGAATGTTTTGGAGATCCAAGTAGTTATGTACATTCAATATTAACTGGCGTCTTTCCACTTGAGACCGACATTAGCAATATCAATAGGATTAAGTCGTGGCGGGTGAATTCTTTGTATTGCAAAACACGTGCGGCGTTCAAACGGTGTTTCAAACGTTTTTGATACTTTCCCTATGTTATCTTCCTTTAAATAATATAATCAAATAGAAATACCGCTCAGTTGTTTTTTAAACTTTGAAGAGATTAGTTCGGTGGAAATATTACGTCTTCCGATATGTTTCGTCCTTGAGTGAAATCACCTTTCACTGTGCCATGTGAAAATAATAAAGACGATAAGCCGAATGTGTTCAACAAGCATCTAAGTCGTGATGCACAAATAATTCTCTTGAATGTTTATTTTAATTTAATTGCGGTTCAGAGTGAGAAAGGTGCTCTGAAAGAAACTTCCCGCTTGAAAAAAGTATCAGTGCGAACGATACAGCGAATTATTTCAGATGGACCAATTACTTCCCCTCGGAAAAGAGCTAAAATAGCGTTTAATAAAATTGATAATTTTGTAATGGATAATATAGTCAGAATTGTTCATGGTTTTTATGAAAATAATTGTGTGCCAACATTAACTGATATCTACAAAAAAGTTACTACGAGTGATGCAGGCTTTGAATATTGTAGGACTACTCTGTGGAGTTTACTGAAGAAACTTGGTCTCACATACGGCAGACTCGACGACAGAAAAGTGATAATGCAGTCTCCCAGATTGTTACAGTTGCGAGATAAGTATTTAAATGAAATTCAAATCAAACGATCACAGGGAAAACATATAATTTATCTTGATGAGACCTGGTATGATACTCATGATACGTTGAAAAAAGAGTACCGAGATGAATCGGGGAAATGTGTGACCAACGCTCCTTGTTCACGAGGAAAACGTTTGATTATACTGCATGCAGGAAGTGAAAATGGATGGATTCCAGGAGGTTTACTTATTTCATCCAAGTCAATGAAAAACACGAGTGCTGATTACCACGAAGACATGGATTCTCAGCTATTCGAAAATTAACATATCTGTTATTTGTATTTTATTTAACATACCTGTAAATTACGTATTTTTTAAAAATTATTCTATGATTATTCAAAAGTATCAACACTGGTTGGTTTGCAACAAAATAGATAAGGCCGAAACTGCTTCTTTAAAAATGAATGGGCTCTATGAGTGTTTGGTTTATTACGCCTATTGTTTAGGTTCAAGTGGAAAGACGCCAGTTAATATTGAATGCACTAACATTGTGGCAACGCGTTTGGCCAATAGATTTGTCGAATGGGTACAGTGGGCATACTACCGTCGCTTAATTGTTTTCATATTGAGTGCTGTTGTTTTATAAATAGTTAGGTTGGAGTTTGAAGGTTTTGTTGACAATAAACCGATGGGGTTAAAAACTTGAAATTTGAAACTTGAAAGGAACCTACTGTCAGTAGGTTCCTTTTATGATGTAAGCGCACTCTAAGCAAGGATTTTTCATAATTCCACCCCTAAGGGGGTGAAATAAGGGGTGAAAGTTTGTATGAAAGTCCGTCATTTCTCAAGTTATAGCCGTGAAACTTGGTGTGTGAGCTACCGATTAAAAATAAAGAAAAATGTGTTCACAGTTTTTAAAAATTCGACCCGAAAAGGGGTAAAATAGAGAGTTTGTCCTTCAATCACGCCGCAACAGAGTAACAGGTATTTTGCACGGGTAGTTGAGGACCTGGAGAATGGCATAGGCTAGTTTTTAAGGCGGAAAGCTGAGGAGTGGCTGAGGGAATTAAAAAAACTTATACCACGCGAACAAGTCGCGAGTATCCGCTAGTTAAAACATTAATTTCATCTGAACTGTTAGTAAACGCAGAACGCCACTTTCATCAATGGAAAATTAAAATTTTACGAGGTAAGTAATTAAAGGCACTTCAAAAACGAAGCGGTTTGGCTATTATAATTTTTATAAAGGTCTACGACTTTATTAAGTACATTATGCATCGTTATATTCGCTGTCAAACATATAATAAAAAAACAAACATAACATACACAAATCGATATAATGGTGGGTTGTTATACCAATTATTATATTTTTTAATTCCATAACAAGATCAGACCAGACCAGACCTGAGAAAAATCTGAAATTACCCTCAAATTGACTCCGACAGGGATCGAAACCGGAACTTCCTGCAACATTTAGCCAATGCGCCAGGGAAATCGGCAAAAATCTTCTTTTGCAATAGTTAGCTATTAGGTTAGGTCTTGAAAAGCCTAAAAATCCCGTTTTAGCCGTTATTTACTCGTGTCTAACTTTTATATACGTGACACGGATACTGGAAGGGAATACCAGGGTATAGCACCTCATACCACAAAGTTCAGCCCCGCCCATTGTCTAACTTAGGGGCTATCAAAAAATGAAAGCAACTGACATATATTTTTTAACAGTTGAATGTTTGCTGAAATAAAATTTATATATTTTCATACCAAACCTCCATGAATAGGGGTGCAGAACGGTAAAAGAAACCTTTGCCTAAAAAATACCTTTTTAATAAACTCAGCATTTACGATACGAACATGAAGCAGGCCGCAGTAACGCCGCAGTAGCGTTATATTGAAGTACATTTAATTGCTTGTATATTACTTTGTTGCTTGTACAAAGATCCTCACCGCCCCGTTTGAGGTACTGACGTAGTATTATTATTTTCCGGGTTATCTTGTAATTTATATATGTCACCGTAAGATTGTAAAAACCGTAAGATTATAATCTAACTCGCGAAATTCTAAACTGTCGAAAGATTGTAAACGGTTCAATCTTCTGAGTGTCAATTTTTGAAATATTCATTTTATTTACGTTTTCTTGTCTCTTTCTTGTAGGTAAGGTTAGGGTTCGACATAAATAATCAAGTAGTGCCCGGCCGCAGGCCGGGCTCTTAAGTTTTATCGGGTTTAAATACCTATCAGATTACAATCTACCGGAAAATAATGCGTTAAATTCTAATCTTTCGACAGTTTAGAATTTCGCCAGTTAGATTATAATCTAACGGTTTTTACAATCTTACGGTGACATATACTTACTCAAAAGAAAAACAATTTATTCGCCAATGGTGTATGTCCTATTGTCCCTTTTTTGTCTATCCTGTTTGTTGTCCTAAGTAAATACAAAGAATAAATTCCCGCAACTTTTACCCTCGTTAGTTAAATTGAAAAGGGGAAGATATAATAAAACTCAAGACAATTAGAAAATATTAATTTGTATTTTAAAAATAGAACAAAATTGGTAAGCCTGTGTGTGCAGAGTACGCATGCGCGTAACAGCATAGACTAGAAAATGGCGCATTTTATAACGCAGACGCATCTGTACTATAAGTAAAACACTATTTATTACCTTTATTCTGTGGTACGAGCATTCTTCAATACGACATGTTCAAAAACCTCCAAAACGTAATTTTGCTGTTGGCAAGCCAAGTTGCAAGCATATATAGAGCGTCTGTATAGGCGCTAATACTTGAACAAACTAAACTAGCTAGAAATATAGCAATTATTTAAAATACAAACCTTAATTATTGAAGTCCCTTTCTTTGAGTTCACAACAATCTGCAACAAAGGAAACATAATGGTGAATCGTTGGTTACTACATTACTTAGGTACTGTTTACGCGGAATATTTTTCGATAGGTTCAAGCACCCCAATCTAATAGTGATAATTATTATAAATTTGATAAAATGTTTATTTCAGTGGTTATCTCTTTTCAGTAAACCGATTTGATGTAGCAATGGGGGTTTGATGTTACATAGATCGATAGACTTTGGGATCCCGAAGTGCTAGAATGGCGACCTAGCACTGGAAAGTGCAGCACTGTCCAACAATGTGTCAAAGGGCATTGGAAAATTACAGGTGTTAACATATCGCTAAACGGTTAAACGATTTACGGTTAACGGCTGTAAACGGTAGTAAAAAAGACCATGTTTTTTTCACTTGCTAGTGCACAGGAGTAAAGATTGTTTACTGTAATATTTCCGTTTAACCGTTTAGCGACATGTTAACACATCTACTGGAAATCCTTGTAGGATAACTATGTCCAGCAGTAGACGTCTATTGGTTGACTCGTCGTTGATGATAATAATTAATGGCTGATTGTCACTTGCATGCTTTATAATTTTATTTTCTAGTCTAAGCATCGTCCTACACACACACATTAAAGGTGTTCTTATTCATATATCTTCCAGAGGTATTTAGGTACTCCTATTATGTAGGTACCTACTGTATCAACGTAAAAATACAGAGGGTTGCAGCAATCAGCTGTTGACGGCAGATGGTGTCGCTAGGTCGTGTGCCACTTCTTTTGAACTTGGCCACTTGCCAGTGATGCTTAGATATTAAAAGAGCTATTTATTTGCTAACAAAAATTGTGTTTGCTTCGCGCTGTTTTGATTGACGACCTCCGTGGCGCAGTGTGTAGCGCTGTTGTCTTAACGTGTGGAGGTCCCGGGTTCGATCCCCGGCGGGGTCAATTTGGGAATTTATAATTTCTAAATTTTCTCTGGTCTGTCCTGGTGGGAGGCTTCGGCCGTGGCTAGTTACCACCCTACCGGCAAAGACGTGCCGCCAAGCGATTTAGCGTTCCAGCATGATGCCGTGTAGAAACCGAATAGGGGTATGGGTTTAATATAACTGCCATGCCCCTAACAGGTTAGCCCGCTACCATCTTAGACTGTATCATCACTTACCATCAGGTGAGATCGCAGTCAAGGGCTAACTTGTAGTGGTTAAAAAAAAAAAAAATAACTTTTCTTGTCTACGTGGATACCTAAAGTTTTATGTAGCTATGAAAGCATGGTATTAAATTGATAATGCCAAGCGGTTACAAGGTTTCAACCCTAAAACAATAGAATATCACTTATTTATTAATTATTAACTACTCGTAGATGATGCCCACGACTTCATCCGGTATAATTTTTTTGTATTCCCGCGTTTAAAAGCCTATGTACTTGTGATACAACTTATCTCTGTACCAAATTTCATCAAAATCAGTTTAAAAGATGGGACCGTTAAAGCAATGCAGACAGACAGACAAACAGACAAATGAACGTACAGATACACTTTCGCATTTACACCTAATATTATAATAGAAGTATGGATTTGCTTAGTGTACGATTAGTTTAATAGCTCTTCTAGATTGCCGTGTTTTCATTTTAGACCGAGGTCGTCAGTAAAATACATCGCGTTCAAGCGACAAGTCATCAGTTACCTTGACTGCATTCTCACAGGTAGGTATATGACGACGTAGTCTAAGATGAAAGCGGGCTAACTTGAACGGGAACCGCATTTAGCAGCTATTTATTTCAACTCATACCACTAAATAAAAACCTTGCTTTACAAATTAATTAGCACATTTCGCAAAACTACGAAGACAAAAACCATTTTTGGTATTCTTGTGGCAGCTAGAGTGACACGAGAAGCACTCCAGTTTTTCTTTTTCTCATTAGTTTTACTCTGATTCTGAAGTTTCCGCGGCTGGCATGAGTAATGTGAAGAGCTGCTTTATATTAATATTTCAGACTCATTGTGATGCTTGACACTTAAATATTTGAAGGCTGGGAAAAGGTTGAAAATTAAATTTTCCTTTTCTGTAAATATTATAAAACAAACCAAGTCGCCCACTTACATAATAGGTATACAACCTGTTTGCTTATAATAATATGTATATGTATAATATCTAACGAAACATGAAACATCAATACGTGTTAAAATATATTCATCAAGAACTTCATAGTATTTAAACGAGCGAAGTTAACTTAAACGAGCGAAAATAAATGTAAATTATAGATGTTAAAAATACTGAATATAGCTGACTGAAATACTAAGTTAGCTTCAAATAAACTTATAGATACAAATAGCGCTTTTGAATAATCACGTGAATGAGATATGCCACCGGGTCGGAATGCCATATAATCTTACTTCAAGGCGGATGATTTAAAGGCACAGGGCCACACTTTAAAAAAAATACTTTCTACTTATAGTCTAGGCAATAAAGCTAGTGGACCCCAACAATAATTCCTCAGGCGACGAAAGTTTACAGTATGATAAAGTATCAAGAGATAAACCTATTTTATAAATATCCAAAAAAAAAAATTAAGTTAGGTATTTTATACTTTGACTTTTATGTTTTTTTTCGGATATTTTTGTAGAAGTTTTGGTTCATACATACTACAACCTGCAAAGTTTCATCGACTGAGGATTTAATGCGGGGGTCTCCATACAACAAACCGTCCCATTTCTTAGACTATTATATTATTTTTTCTGAATAAGATTTTTTTTTTGTAAAACTGTCTCCGTAATTCAATAAAATCAAATCACTTGTTCGCTTTAGTGGTTTTTTACTTTGGTCGCAATCAAGGACGTAATTGACGTAAGACTATTTTTGTTAAATTGTTAAATTTAATTTTATTATAAAATAAAATAAAATCCAAGTCTTTATACATATATCATAATATGTGAATTATGTGTAAATCATCTCAGATAAGCGTACGCGGATCATAAGTTAATCCTAAATGAGGTGTCGCTGAATTCAACTCTTCATTCTGCATAACAAAGAGGTGAAACCACGCGGACGAAACCGCAGACAAATGCTGGCAGAACCTAATGGATACTTAATTAGCAACTGAGGTAACATTTTAAATTCTATTAATATTACAAGTTGAGAACTGAAATGTAATGTAGAAAAACTAAGCAAACATCGATTAGCAATGAGGAGAAAAATGAATGGTACTCAAAATAAGCAGTTTTTAATTTGTTACTTTATCTTTCAATCACGCTGCTATACGCGAGTGTATGATGTATTACGCGTGTGCGTGAGCGTGAGTGATGACTTATGGCTCCGAAACTTGATCGCTTACTATGGGCCTGATAAGAAGCCTCAGGCCTCAGGGTCAGCAGGCTCGGTGTGTCCATATACCTACGTGATCAAATCGGAAATGAGAAGATCCGTAGAACTAGAGTAACCGACATAGCTCGAAGAGCCGTTAAGTTTAAATCGCAATGGGCGGGGCACAGAGTTCGGAGAACCGATGAATGTTGGGGTATCAAGGTGCTTGAATGGCGGCCTCGCACTGGAAAGCACAGCGTTGGCCGACCCCAAGCGAGTAGCTGGGAGCCGCTGGAACAAGACCGTGTTCTGTGGAGATCCATGCAAGGGACCTTTGTCTAGCAGCTGTGGGCGTCTATTGGTTGAGACGATGACGACGATACGGAGGAAAAATAATTAAAATAAAGAACTGTTTGTATGGCCAATTTTTATTCAATATTTTAGTCGAAATTTTTATATATTTACGCCCCTGAAAGATGTTGTATCAAAGGCAGATTTTATTCTCGAAAAAATAAGAATTCGGGTGTAAATATAAGTTGCAATAGTAGTAGAGTTGCATAGTATTAGAAGTACCTACTTAGTGTTGCGATTGCAACTTGCAAAATAGATGCAATTGATCGAAGCACAATAACATGATTGTATGTCATTTATTAGCATTTGGATTTGGCGCGCACGCTGCCGCGGCCGTTTGATGACTTCCTTATTAGTTGTTAGAACACCAACATCAAACACATTAAGCCTATGTTTCTTAAATAGGTGCTGAAATACGTGACGTGTATTTAATACTTATTATTGTTTAGTTATATAATTATAGCTTCTTTATATTTCCATCTTGCATGGTAAAACATAAACAAATCAACGATTTACTTAGCTGTTTCATATCGAGTGTTTTTGAGGGTTATGCCGTGGCTAGTTACCAACCTTCCGTCAAAGACGTGCCACCAAGGTACGATGTCGTGTAGAAACCGATAAGGGGTATGGGCTTATAATAATTGTCATAGCCGTATTAGGTTAGCCCACTACCTTATTAGACTGTATCATCAAGTCGTCAAGGGCTAATTTGTAATGGAATAACAAATACCTAATTATATTTTGTTTGAATTTAAATAAAACAAAATACTCGCAGATAAACATAAAACAAACCTAGACACAAATATTTTAACTTCTCATGCCCATGACTTCTTATCTAAAGCAAATAATATAATGCATGCTTTATTTTAGTCACCAGACCAAGGTGAATGAGCTAACGCGAAAATTAGCATATTATTGATTATCAAGAAGATTCTTAATGTAGATAAAAGTCTAGGTTAAGTTACAAGTATCAAGGTTAATTCAAGTCGATTTTTGCAGATGACTAAATTAAACATAAGATCAAGGTTATACTTGTCCGTGTGAAGTCAACAATAAGATGTTCCTAAAAGAAAAACACTATAAATAGTTATATCAAAGCAAAAACTATATAACAATAACTTGACATAAATACTTAATTTAATTAATTGCTTCGTACTCAATACCCTTGAATTAATTTGAATTAAACCGGTATCACAAAATAAGCTTAATTCAAAACATGTACCTAAGTAGGTAAGTATCAATAATAAGTAACATTGTAATTCATTTTAAGGCCGCTGTAACACTACAAGTAATAGACTGTATATTTTTTGGAACACTCAAAATAAAATTAAAAGTAAAAAAAAACTGACTTAGGTATCACAAAAATAACACTTTGGTAAAAAATATCTAAAGGCCTAAAATAAATTAATAAATAGGGATAAAATAGGGCTAACTTGTAGTGGATAAAAAAAATATACGCCGTCGCGATCCAAATCTTTAGTGCGCTTGGTGCCCTGACTGCCCAATAAACTGGCGATATTGCCTCGCTGGATGTCTAGGCTCAGCTGTTGGGCTAAATAAACACTAGCTCTTGAGTCTTAGGTCATCTAACACACGAACTAGCTCCTGGTACATGATATAAAGAAAATTTTTCGTGTCCGGTAAATATAACAAATTATCTACCTTAAGAATCCAGTTTTAATTCGTCACAAATAACCTTTTTCATTACAATTCACCACGTTACACCTAAGTATTAAAAAAACACAGAACTCTATTTTGTTCTACTCATTTCTACCCGAAATAATTTTACGCGCGTAAATCTTTGAATGAAGAATACGCGATATCGCTTCAAAGGTTACAGCCATACTGATTGTTAATGAACAAAATAAATCTAGCCTTCTGCACTAGAATAGAAACGTGAAATAAATTGATTATACGGTTGGAATTAATTAATTTACATACAATGCTGGTTTCCAGTGATGATAAATGGCTTGCGATTTAGATTAGGTGCAATGAATAAAGAAAAAAATAGCTCTAAGCTCTATTAGTTCACTTATAGAGCTTGACCACCGCAAACATAAATACGTGCTTGAATAAATACCATAAATTAAACACACATAAATATATATGAATATATAAATAAATAAAATTAATCGGGTTTCGAAGCCAGAATAAAGCTAGCCAGCACTGGATGGGAGAACTTGGAGTTTTTTTACTCAAAGTTCAAATCCTGGCGTTGTGAATCTTTAGTTATCTAGGTACTTATTTTTTGACAGGTTATCACCTAAATTTAGCGTCTAGTATAATAACAGTACTATTCTTTACTTCAAAATTTCAATTTCAACGATGCTGCAGTGGCGAAATAAAGCCTCGACACTTCAAAAATTCTGGTTTTGAGGTGTCTAGCTTCTAATCATAGGTTTACAGGGTCCAATATTTTGATGATATTTTTTTTTCTCCACTACTAGTATGTAGTATGATAGTATGTGATGATGCAGTCTAACTATGATGGTAGTGGGCAAACCTGTTAAGGCCCTGTTAAGGGCAGTTATATCATACCCTTAATTAACCCTATTTATTACGTCGAAATATCTAATCTGAAGTTGAAATGTAAATGAAACGTAACAATTAGGTTCAGCATTAGTTTAGGCTGGCTTGTAGCAAAAAAAATATATTTGTTTTTTTTTTTACTTTTTGCACGCTGCTGTGACAAATCCGCCTTTTGAAGTTAGACTCTGTGGAAAGGTATATTATATCAACGGCGAATCGAACGATGAAAAGCAGTGTTTCAGAGAATAGCACAAGAAAAGTGCCTTTACAAACTTAATTAATTCTTGAAACGAGATAGAAACTATCTCAAAGGATGGACGTAGCGAAGAAGATCTTTCTATTTCGATGATAGCGAATCTATTATAGACAATTGTTTTGGGCTCAGTTTTACGTGAAATGTTTTTGTTCGTCCATTTTTGTTGTTCTATTTTCAATTCTCTTATGAAGCATCGCAGGTGTCAGAAATCTTATAAGTTGTTGAAATATAACGTGGGAGATCCTGGGCTCGTTTCCCGGCAGGATCATTTGGAATTAATAATTTCTGAATTTTCTCCGTGCCGTGGCACCCTACCGGCAAAGACGTGAAGCCAAGCCATTTTGCGTTCCTGTACGCTACCGTGTAGATACCGACAAGGGGTATGGGTATAACTACCATACCACTAATAGGTTAGCTCGCTACCATCTTAGCATCATCAGGTGAGTTGGTGAGTCTCCTGGTTTTTAACAACATCGACATAACATAGATACACGACTCCTTTGATAAGGCATCGATTCAATTTCCAACAACGGTGTAGATTTCAGAGTTCGGTGGATTGAGATGTTGAAAACCAACCAATCATATAAAGACAGATACATCGAACAACAACCCGATTGACCTGTGATAGCGATTTAAGCTACCGTACGGAATTCGGAATTCCCAATGCCAATAACAAGGTGGGTAGAGCTGCATTTTAATTAATGTTTCAATGGATAGGAAAGGGTTCCTTTATCATTTTCTTTTGGGGAAGACTGAATAGAATGTCTAATAAAAAATCCCTTTCAATTGTGGAGATTTTTAGAAATCCTTACGGAAATACGAAGATTAGTATGCGCAATACCGCTTGATTTCAGATTATCCTGAGTTTAGCTGACCCTGAAAATCCCCAAATATTAATACCTCTGTACGAACTGTACGGAAGGTTTATAAAGGTACATTTGTAGGTGTGTCTATCTACCGACGACAAATTAATATATGTGGAGATTGTTACTTTAACTAATCTTACGCTTGCTTTAACTAAGTCTTCATATTATCTTTATGAACATTACTAGGTGATATCAGCAACTTCGTTCACGTGTATAAGATTTTTTGATTCCCGCGGAAACTCCTTAATTTTCCGGGATACAAAGGAGCCTATGTCACTCTCCAGGTCCTCAACTATACCCATCCCAAAAATCACGTCGATCCGTTGCTCCGCTACGGAGTAATTGACGAACCAACAAACAAACACACTTTCAGATAAATTAATAATAATAAATTTTCTAATAATAAGTATGACAATTCAGTAACTGATACTTGAGATACTGAAATGAAATGAAATGAAATGAAATTTATTTGCTGAATATGAGTATGTACAGATGTTACAAATTTAAGGCGTCCTTCATATTCTACTATAAATTAGCATGCAAATATTTAATGTAAGTACTCTTTAGGAATAGTATTATATCTAAAATCATTCTAATGAGATTATGAAATCTGAACAGATGATCATGATTACAAAAAAAAGAAAAGAAAAGAATGTCCATATTAAAATAAAATTCACAATTCAATATACAGTCATATTATGTAAATTTAAATAAATAATATGTCAATTAATTGTTAAAAAAATCAGATAAAGAATAAAATGACTTGTCACACAACCAACGAAAGAGATTTCTTTTAAAGCTACTTGTATTGTGATTTTTTAGGTTGTTTTCTAGTTTGTTATAAATTTTAACACACATAGCATGCGGAGATTTACACGTTTGTTGTAAATTATAGCTTGTATGCATAGTCGATTTTTGTTTCTTGTTATATTATAATTATTTAGTTGTGAGAAGGTCTTGAAATACTCCATGTGCCGATGTACAAAAACAGCTATTTCATATATATATATAGACATGGCAGGGTGAGAAGCTTGTGCGATTTAAATAAAGGTCTACATGAATCAATAGGCCCTTTTAAATATATGCTCCTTATGCACTTTTTTTGAATCACAAAAAGTTTTTGTAAATCAGTAGAGTTTCCCCATATTATAATTCCATAGCGCATAACAGACATGACGTAGCCATGGTATGCTACTAATGCTGCTTCTAGAGAAACTGTACGTCTTAAGCGACGCAAAGGGTACACAAATTTATTTAGTTTATTACAAATGTCCTCTATATGTTTTTTCCAGTCACAATGTTCGTCAAAGTTAATACCTAAAAATTTTGCATTATGTACAAATGTCAATTGATTCATTATTATAGTTTATATCCAATGTCTTATTATATCCTCTTTTAGTTTTAAATTGCATACATTTAGTTTTACTTATGTTTACGCTGTTATTATTCCCTAACCAATTAATCGTTTCTGACAATGATTTGTTTACGTCATACTCATGTGTCTGCGTGTTTTCACATGGAACAATTATAGTGGTATCATCAGCAAAGAGTATAGATGGGTGTGATATTTTTCTTGAGAGGTCGTTGATATATAGTAAAAATAGAAGTGGTCCCAAAATGCTACCCTGAGGCACACCGTAATTATTATTTTCATACTCAGACGCATACACAGTGATGTTTTCACCATTCTGATTCAGAATTATTGTTTTTTGTCTCCTATTGTATAGATATGATTTAATCCATTGGTGTATTTGTCCGCGAATTCCGTAATGTTCTAACTTGTTTAATAACTTTTCATGATTGACAAGATCAAATGCCTTGGACATATCAAGAAATAGAGCAGTTACGGGTCTTCCTTTATCTACTGACTCTAACACAATCTTGACTAGCTCAAACATAGCCGTTATGGTAGATCTCTTTTGTCTAAACCCATGCTGTGCGTTAGTAAATATATTGAAATGTTCAGCATAGTCATAAACTCTTTTGTATATAACCTTTTCGACGATTTTTGATAGAACCGGAATTAAGGCGATTGGTCTATAGTTATTTGCGTCGTCTTTCTTTACTTTTTTATAGAAAGGTTTTATAATTGATAGCTTTAGTCTGTCTGGGAATATGCCTTGTTCTATCGAGAGATTTACAATATGAGCTATCGGTTTAGCCAAAAATATACAAGAGAGTTTTAGTAAGTAAGTATTAAGTTCGTCATATCCGGTGGAGTTAGTATTTTTAAGGTTCATAATTATTTTCTTCATTTCATAGGGATCAGTAGGACTGCAATACATGTTATTTGAGCTACAAGTTATATTTTTAACTCCATTTTAGAAGTTTTTATGTTGTACGTTTGATGTGGCTGTATAATGTTTATTCAATTTGTTACGAATTTCCTCGGGATTAGTTATCTTCGCACCTTTGTCAGTTAGAAATGTAATATTTTGTTTTTGATAGTTTTGTCCCACATTTTTTTTAATAATATTCCAGGTTGCGCTACATACTTTTTTTGCTTTATTGATATAACTTTTAATACATTCCCGTTGTCTGAAATAAATACACCGGCGTAAAACTGCGGCGTATTTCTTATAGGTGTTCTTATTTTTATTACGCTTAATGCAAACGTTTATGTTTTGTACTAACCTTTAGTCATCCACTTAATACCATTTTTCTTGTGCCTGATTGTTACTTTTATGAATGGAAAGCAAAGTACATGGAAAAGTAGCAAAGTATCATGCAGCAAATTAAATGCTTTATTTGTATCTTGCTCTTCCAGAACATTCTCAAAAGATAGACTTTGCATGCAATTGACGAAGATATCAACATTTTCCTTTGAGTAGTCTCTTTTGTGTGTGTATATTTTTGATTTTACGTTTACTATATTATCTTTACTATAGTTGAAGTGTAAAGTTTGTGCAGTATTATGGTCAGACAAGCATAGGTTGTGCTGCCCTGTCGATTTATTTATATTTGTAAGGATATGATCGATACAAGTTTCGCTCCGCGACGTAGTTCTAGTAGCTTTTCTTATTTTATTGACAATGTTATACCCAGCCAGTATATCGTAGTAGAGTTTTGAGATTGAGTTATCAATTAATTTATATTCATATCTCCGCATATAACTAAATAGTTTGCATTCTTTAAATTTATTCGTTAAATCATACAACAGTCTATCGAGTTTGTTGAGAAATATTTTTATATTTGATTGGGAAGTCCTATATACACACACTATTATAATTTTCAAATCTTTTATAAATATACCGCAGCATTCGAAATATTCCTCTTGGGCATATTCATGTGGGCTTGTTAAGTCTTCAGTATCAATTCCATTTCGCGTTAATATACAAACTCCCCCTCGTTTAGTTTTTTTTCTGGAGAAACTAGACGCTATATTAAAATCATCTATGCAGAGGTTAGTTTCACGACCTGGTAGCATAAAGGTTTCAGACATGCAAACAACATCAATATTAATGGATTTATCTTGAAGATCGAAAGGGGCAAGATTAATACTGTCTGATTTATTCAGTGCACCAGCTATGTTTTGATGGAGGATTCCGAATTTATTTGAAAATTTGATGTAGTGGTGTTTGGGTTGGTATTATTGTTGGTATTGGCATGAGTAGTTGGTTTTGAAAATTGACTGTTCATTTTTGTGAAGTAATAAGGGATCGTACCTTTAGGCGCATTCGGTAATTTAGTAGTGCTGTGTTTTTCTTTATTTTTGGCAATTTGTATAAAAAAGTAAGGTATGGTCCCTTTCTTTGGTTGTGTAGCAATTTGGTGGTCCTTATGATAGTTTTTGGATGGTTTAATAATAGACGTTAGATACAATACTTATTGCTAGAAACCCAACAAGGGCAATCAGTCTTAAAAATAATCTTTCGTACCATAGTGAGACGAAATAGATATCACAGTGGACGCCGTAGGCAAGAAAAAATCAACAAAGGGCAAACATGAAGCAACTACGTCACCCAATTATAGTGTAAAAAATAAATTTTTGTGTCTTAGGCCTTTGAGCACTTACAGCTTCCAAGAATCGCTATCGCTAAAATGTTCATGTGATAACATGTTAGGACCAAGAAAAGATCGATGACCGGCCATCGATCGGTGCGTAATATGTATGCCTTTTACAACTTAACCCTTGGAAATAATCCAAAACACATTCATCGTAATGTATGCGATAACAAACATACCTTCTTTCTTTGGTTAGTTGGATATTGTCCAATATTCGCAATGTATAGGTATTTGTAAGTGTACTGTATCCCTCCAGCCGGAAATTATACGATCAGAAACTTTGTCATTTAAAATAGGTATTACTAGGAAAGTAGAAAGAGTTAGCTGCTATTACAATTTTATCGCTGTTTTAAATTTTGAACTACATGATGTCCAGGACTTTATCGTCGGGCGATTCCCGAACTAACCATGCCGTGGATCGAACCCGTCCCGAGTTCCACAGGGGTTCTCGGGTTCTCCCACTCATAAGATCATAGCCAAAGCCTATCAACTGACCGGATTATAGACGTAGAGGCAGTTCATAAATTATAAATTGCCTCTGCCTCTGCTGGTAATCGAACCCAGAACCTCACACTTATAAACCTATCAGGTATTGTGATAATATACATTTAAGGACAGAACAAAGGACATAGGGAGTTCGTAAAACTTCAATACATACTTTGTAACAAATTTTATGCTCATACATTTTCAGCAGTATATAGCAAGTATTTTCATTAGTAATATGGAGTGCGCGCTACCGATCGCCTTGCGATACACCACCGAGTCTTAGCAAACAGCTGCAGAAGTACCTACTCGTTACTACTGGCATGTTGTTCCGCATTTTTAGAACGCTTGCCAATTTTTGGCATCGCCTTTCGAAATGAGAAATGGTTATATCTATAAATCATAAAACTCAAGAAAGTGTGTGACAAAGTAGCTCTCTGTGCACTTGCTTTAATTTTTATCTGGTCAATTTTTAATTATTTTTTCTAAATATTTTCCGGGATACATACGGAACTTTTTATCCCGGAAAATTATCCTTAAGTATGGATTATAGAGGGTTTGTTTGGTTATGTAGATGAACCTATTTATTAAATTTGGATGCAGTGTTATTTTTCAACTATACCATCGAATTTCTTCGGTGCTTTAAAGAGATTTATTTTAACTCTTTTAAAAATTCGAGTGACAAAGATAATGGATACAGCATTTTCATTTTGTAAACTAAGCTTCTTCCCCTTGCAAACGAGATCTCATCTCTGTCTTAGATGAATTCTATTATCCCCAATGTTTTGGAACCACATAAATTCAGTTGCGATTCAAAGTGGGCATGCTAAAAGGGAGTCGAATGGACCCGTTTCATCGTTCCTTATGTAAGACGATGTTGACAAATTATTCAGCCCAAATTGTTGAAATTCTCGAGATTATTTACGTTCTGGATTTCGTAACCATTTACAGCAAAATTAAATTGGAGTCTCCTGCAGCGGAAGAAGTAAATGTTAGTAAACTCTACAGTACTTTTTGTAGTAGGTATTTGGTGCTCAGTTGAGTAAGGACTCTTAAAGTCTTTTTAGTGAAAGCTCAGAGTCGGATTTTACGAGTTAACACTGTACCAAATAAAGTTGTGATTTTTTGTTTTGATGTTGGCATGTTTTTTCAGTTCCTTCACTGGCGTATTGTTTTGGTAGTGGTGGACGCACCGGGTATCATACACTAAGGTAAATAACAGTGGTAGAACCAGTAAATAAAAGTCTTTACTATTCGTAAAAAAATGTTTTAATAGCCTAGTGTTATCTAGTGTAATTAGTACACGACCAAACCAATGAAATTAAAAAAAAAAAAAATTAATTGTTAATTAATCATATTCTGGACTGAAATCTTTTAGTCAACCCATTTGCAATATATTTATTGACATATTTAATTTTATATAAAATACTTTTCATCCATTAACAAGGTCGTTTTATACTGGGATCCTATACTAACAGGTTAAAGTGGCATCCTGTAGTTAAATCCAAAACCCTCTTTGAAAAAGCGAAGTAATAATGAAACCATATAAATGTACGATAGCTTTCGCACAATGCTTCGCTAAGGTAATCAGATGCAGACTCGAGATTATCTTGAGTTTGCGTCTTCCCGGACAAAAGACTTCGCAGGATATACTGACTTGTATTATTTAATATTAGTGCAAAGACATCATTATGTATGGTTCAGTTTAAACAGCTATTCGTAACGCTACTCTTAAACCAGTTTATATTTATCTTGCTCAAAATATTAAAAGTGGAAGTTTGGATATTTTTGCTCCTTCATGCCACAGTAGAACCGATTTGGTTATTTACATTTTTTAAATGAAATGATCATTTTAATCAGTGGATCCACACTAAAACAGTCGCAAGCATCATCTGCAATTAATATATATATATATATATATATATATTCAAAAATGAAAGATTTAGTTTTCGATAACTGTCTCATTACTTCTTTTTGTACAACAAAATTGTTTGTGTTTTTTTCTTTTCTTGTTGTTGTTTTATTGTTTTTGTTCTTTTTGTGTTGTTTGTTGTATATATATATATATAGGCTTTATATATAAAGCCTATTGCACAGCTGATAGATGTACTATTACCGAACTGAGTTTTAAATATAACATAATTATTATGAGTATGTAGTGTACAAAAAGAAGTAATGAGACAGTTATCGAAAACTAAATCTTTCATTTTTGAATGATAAATAAAAAGAAAAAAAAGCTTTCACACAGTAATACAGAAAGGTGTTCTTATTGCTACAGCAATCAATTACATACAATCTTTGCAACCTTAAACAGGTGCAAAATGCTCACACACAATTGCCATAGTCGATAGTTGAATTGCAGTTGGGTGTTTCAAGGGATTGTGGGTCACAGGCAAGTTGCCAACAGCGGCCACTTAGACATAACATTACCGAAGAGTATGTTCACACCACTGTTGTAACGCTAAACGTCTAAAAGTTAACACATTGTTCTATGCAAGAGTCACGCACAAGTTCTCGTCTAACCACCAAGGGTACGTTCACACTTAACCTAACCTGTAGGGATTTTGCGCATTATAAGAAAATTTCTTGTGTCTTGAGTAATTTATACTAATATTTTATAGAGGTAGTTTGTGAGTTTGTAACGTTGTAGTTCAGTAGATCCAGTAGATCCCCCTGATCTACTGGATCTACTGAACCGATTTCGGAAATTCTGTTACCAGTAGAAAGCTACATTATTTGTGTGTGCCATAGGCTATATATTAACTAGACTAGAAAAATGAAAAGACTTTTTCGTGGTAGTCGGATTTGCAAAGTTGGAGAAAAAACGATCGAACAAAAACGTTTCTTACGAACGCTGCCTTTACGATGAGAGATATATATGATTGAGTTCTAGAGAAAAGTTGTAGAACTTGATAATGCCTACAAAAAAGTCAGCGACAGCATGTGTCTAACTTTTATATTTAAAGTCATAAAAAGTAGTTTTTTATATTAAGAATATAATTTAAATCGTGACAAATAAACCATAGATTTAGAATTGGTCTCCGCTGCGCTACAACTAGATACCGTCGGCGTACTAGCAAATTGCGGCAATTTAACATGTGCCGAGCCGGCTTAAGAGTGTCAGTCTCGTAGCAACAGATATTTGACGCTGACGTGCCGTGTCTGCTATGGAATTTTGGTAGTAAACCAATGTAATATGCCGGCTTGTGTATTGAAACTGTGTTAAAATAATTCAACAAATAATAAAACAGACACTGGAATCACATATTATCATCATCAATTATTGAATTGAATAATTTATATATTTCAATGTAAAATAACACGAACCGTAAGGCGCCATTGAGTGTTACCACGTTCTAGATAAATCCGTTACCCCATGGATGCGATTTTTATTATTCTGTAATAAATATTTTTATAATGAATTTGAAAACTATATTTTAAACAGAATTGGGATACCAGACCACTTATTACTGTGATATTTTTAATCTCATTTTGTAATAGGTATTGTTCGAATGATACCTACTTGCGTGGTTAATACTTTCGTGTTGTCTTAATATTATCACTTATTTATTACTAGCTGATGCCCGCGACTTCGTCTGCGTGAATTGAGATTTTTTGGTGCCCGCGGGAACTCTTTAATATTCCGGGATAAAAAGTAGCCTGTGTGACACTCTAGTGGTATAATCTATCTCTGTGCCAAATTTCATCCAGATACGTTCAGCCGTTGGGGTGTGATTGAGTAATAAACATCCATCCATCCATTTAAACTTTCGCATTTATAATATTAGTATAGATATCAAAATTTAAATCTATCCTTACAGGTAACTTAATTGGACAGACAAGTTTGCTTACTAAAATTACATGTAACAATAAAAATATGAGTTTTTATAAATCATAAATATTGTTAATTTGGAAGTTCAGACAGATGTATGCCGGCTTGCTAGTAATTGGGTGTACATTCAAACTTTTTTCCTTGAGTTTGTAATTCTTATATTGTAATTATTACTATGGATGTTTGACAACGAATATATTTCTAACTATGCATTACTCACGCTTAAAAAATGTATATTATTTTTTTGATGTTTAATCATCATTAAAATTTCGTGTATGAATAACTAAGACTTTTATTTCATAAACAAGTTGTGCCTACAGTCATCAGAAAATTAAACACATTTTTTTATTCCCCTTAATTTTAAATTTCATATTGCTTAGACATTACCTAAATTTTCTAAGTTACATTCATAATAGATAATATATACTTTTATTATAGTGACTATATAAAATAATATTTCCCATAAATTGGGTAAAAGTTTAGAAGCTGACAACACTATTTGAACACTCACACAAGTATTTTGTCAAATAGTCGATACACACTACGATATTAAGTTGCCGCATTAAATTAGCTTTGTTTTTAGGAAGGGCGGTAGATATCTAGTTGTAGCGCAGCGGAGACCAATTTTAAATCTATGAAATAAACATGACCTATTGTTTATTTCAACAATTATGAATACTCATAAAAATAAGTAAATTTATCGTCTCAAGTGTTTAAAACAAAAGACTTTTCCCTTTTACTGCATATAATTTGGACGAATGGTTAAAGGATAATACGACATAGGTATGGAACCGCGACCATGCCGTAACGTGATATTTCTATTAGAAGGTTTTTTTCAATTACAACACGTTTTACAATAAGTATGTTTTTTGGTTGTATAGTTTAAGAGAAGAAATTATTTAAAATATCACATACGCGAGACAATTTTATTAATGTTCGGCCAACGCGACCGCGTCGGTTGCTGTACCAAATCAGTACCAAGTACCAACCGAACCACACTCATAATTTCACCAAAAGTAAAAAAAATACTGCCCAACGAAGTGGACACGGGTCAGCCAGTGTCTAATAAAAAATTCAGTCGCACTGGTTGTTGTATGAGACCATACATTTCAAGATATTTTTCTTGTGTCAGATCAGACACGCGCATACAAAATATGAGACATTACTCATAAGACACAAGCAATTTCCTAATAATACGAAATAGAGTTAAACGTATATTATAAATATCCAATAAGAAATCAGAAAGGATGTATAGTTTTTTCATGCTAAACACATACATACATTATCGCGTAAACGCAGTTTAGGTTTGATAATAAAATCGGTTTAAATATCGTTGTTCTGCATAATTATTTGGTTTGATATTTCGGTTTTGTGTGTAAATATACTACCTACTATTATTTTAAAGTGAAATCGAGAAAATATTCAGCCATAAATATTAAATTTTTTTGGTATAAATACCTTCCTAACTTCCGCATGGATTTTATACAACGAACCGCCCTGTTGCCTAGACTACTGAACCAACTTGACAGCCTTTGCTGGTAGGGTCGTAAGGTCGTAAGTCCTAGACACGGCTAGTTACGACTATATATTTTTAAACGGTATTCGGTATATTTCGGTATTTTTAAACTTCTCTTTCGTATATATAATATAACTAATAGTTTTTTTTGTTATATACCTTCTTTTCAACCCAATAGGGTTGGAGTTCTACAAGCTACTACAAGCTTCGCATATATTTATTCAAAAAGTTTTTTTATCCACTACAAGTTAGCCCTTGACTGCGATCTCACCTGATGGTAAGTAATGATGCAGTCTAAGATGGTAGCGGGCTAACCTGTTAGGGGCATGGCAGTTAATTAAACCCATACCCCTATTCGGTTTCTACACGGCATCGTACCGGAAAGCTACTCGTAAATCGCTTGGCGACACGTCTTTGCCGGTAGAGTGGTAACTAGCCACGGCAGAAGCCTCCCACCAGGCCAGACCAGGGAAAATTCAGAAATTATAAATTCCTAAATTGACACTGCCGGGAATCGAACCCGGGACCTCCGCACGTTAAGACAACAGGGCTCTGCACCGCACTGGAGGTCGTCAAAGTAAATCATTTGTTGTCAGTAAGTATTAAGCGTTTTCACGATAAAGTTTCTAAGCACACTACCGAAAAGCTTTAAGCTTGTTTACGGATGCTCTAAGCTGCAATATATGCAGTTTTGTGTGTGGAATGTCCATCTATCGGATAGATCGCACTTGTATAGAGAAGGCTAGATGCTAAGCCGTTCTTACTAGATCACATTTAGCTTTTGCCCGTGCCCTCAATACGAAAAGTTCTTAGGCCCGCCACATACATTCGGAATTCCGTTTCGGAATTCCGATTCGGAATATCGAATCGGGATTCCGAACATATACATCACACACATACGTTTATTTCCGTTCCGAATAACAAGGCTCAGATGTTGTGAGACGCTATCCTCTGAATTCAGATATTCTGTCAGCGGATATGGACGATGATTTTTTCATGGCGATTGCATTGTTGCTGTATCTAGCTAAGAAGAAGAAATACGTCGCCGTTACTGGGTGCATCCCCTTAAAACGAGATACGTTAGCCATTGTTTCCGTTCAGAATTCCGAACACACAGGCTCCCATTCGGAATTCCGAAACGGAAATAAATTCTAACGGAAAACTAGTGTACGCGTGTGACAAACCCATAGATTTTATATGGATCAGCTGAGTTCCGTTTCGGGATTCCGAATGTATGTGGCGGGCCTAAAGCAGTGTTATTTCAAAATTTCAATTTTATGTCATTAAAAGCACGAACGTCAACAATATTATAACAATACTATTTAAGCGATGGTGGTATACCCCCTGTACCTATATGAGCCAAAATCGGTTTAAAATTCAGTGTTTCTTGCTGGCTTTTCTCGGTAGGAAGGGCGAAGCAGTACCTATAGATAGAGTCACCGTAAGATTTTGAAAACCGTCAGATTGCAATCCAACACTTTTTATCTCGATAGATTATAAACTATCGACAGATTGAGAACCGTTCAATATTCTGAGTGTCATTTTTTAAAATATTCATTGTGTTTACGTTTTCGTATCTCTTTCTTGTAGTGGCCGGCCAACGAGTTAATATACCTAACAGTTTACAATCTACCGAAAAATAATGCGTTAAATTGTAAGCAGTTGTTACGGTTCACAATCTTTCGACAGTTTACAATCTATCGAGATAAAAGGCGTTAGATTACAATCTAACGGTTTTTACAATTTTACGGTGACACCTACACACTAAACAGTTTCATTTGAAACGTTTTCATGAATTTCAAACATTGAACGTGAAACATTAAGGGCGGAAACACACTATGGACAGGATGGGACAAAATGTCTGAGCAAAACGCCCGCGTTGCGTCATTTAGAAAACACGTTTCATCCTGTCGCGATAATCTGTGCAGCTTCATATAATATAAAAATGCGCGGTATTATGTATCTTGCTTAGTAAGTACGCATAGGTAAGTGGAATATTGAAGCAAACGCCAATACTGAAATTAGTTCCAGAGTTTTGCTCCTGCTTGTTTCATTAGCCACATAAACTTTACTCAAGACGTGATTGTTCAATTGTATCCAATTAGTTACTAGCTTGCTGCTTTTGGTACTGCAGTTTCAATAGTATTGTTATATGAAAATTATCGTAATAATGGCAAAGTTGTACCGGCAAGAGCTTTCCAGCGACCCAGCTAGCTACTGACAACAATTTAAAGTGGAATGGAATTAACGCTGTACCTAGTAGGGATACCTACTAATAGTTTTCGAAGGTATCGTATCACTGAAAAATTGTTTTACAGTTGGCCGAAAACACACAAAACGCGTTTCGTCATGTCACGGTAGTTTGTGCAAATCATACTAATATTTTAAACATCAAAGTGTGTTTGTTTGTTGGTTTGTGGGCAGTCAACAGAGCAACGAATAGCCGTGATTTTTTGCATGTCTATAGTTGGAAACCAGGGGAGTTATATAGACAACTTTTTACGATAATTAAGGAGTTCCAGCAGGAATAACAAAAAACTTAAACCACGCGGATGAAGTTGCGGGCATCTGCTAGTATATTATAAATGTGCGTCCTTCCGCCAGACAAATATTTTTGAGCGTAGTGTGTTTCATACCTACAAGAAATAATATTTTATAAATTCATACCAAGAAGAATTCATACCTACCGAAGAATTTTCAGATATTATTTGAAACGATGTATAAAATTACACAAAACTAATAAATTGTATCATTAATTACCATAAACATACACGCAAAGTTTTCTTTAACTATTACGTGCGATCCATTAAATTCAAAAAAGAACGCGTAAAACAATCTATCAAAGTGTCTGAAACGTACGCAACAGGCCTTGCAATCTTGATATCAGATTAAACCGTGGAGTAATACCAGTTTTCAAAAAAAATAAAATGTAAGGCATTTATGTATCCATTTCGTGTCAGAGGAAATTCAATATTCTCGAGCAGAGATCTTTGAAAACAATGCGTACAAAAGCATATTTTGTCTGGCGGATCAAAATATCACGTAACGTACCTAAACGAGCTGCACAAACTAGCGCGACGGGACAAAATGCTTTTACCCTCCGTTAGTGTGCTTTCCTCCTCTTTTTGAATAACACTTATCAAAATATCAATTTCCTTTTTTTCCCCAACACTCTGAACTTAGTCTGCACTTTATTTTTCCAATTATTACTAAGCATTTATTAATAGTATATTAGGTTGAGAGACATCCACAACCAACACCACTACAGCCCATTAACGTCCCACTACTGGGCACTGGCCTCCACTCTCATAGGTGAGACGGAATTAGAGTTTAGACCCACCACGCTGCTCCAATGCGGGTTGGCGGGCTTTAACGACTATTATCATGGGACCGACCGGGACCGACGGCTTAACGTGCTCTCCGAGGCACGGGGGTGAAACCCCGCCAAATTCTTGACTCCGGGCTAGTACTGAGAATTTCTAGTCAGAAAAACCCAATACTTAATTATGGTCCGACCTCGAGCCCGGGACCTCGTCGGCGCAGTCGAACATGTCAAGCACTAGACCAACGAGGCAGTTACGTGGAACATGAGTGAGACATTTTGACTAGTATTGACAGCTTATCTCTGTAGTAAGCTGGTCAGGCTGGGTAAGCAACGTTATCTCGGTCTAGTAATAAGGTTTGCGTTAAGAAAAGAAATTAAAACCTAATAATTTCATTAGTAATTTTCTTCATGATTCATTCTTAGTTAGATCGTTTAGAAAACCTATCTCTCTCTCTGCGTCATATTATTCATTGCTGAGGGCCGTGACCCCTTTCTATTAATCACATAATGGCAGGGGTTTTCTTGGTATAATAATGCTGTGAGTTCCCAGGTCCTTCCGTATACGACTCGACTAAGAGTACTATTTCAATGCTTAGGTTTCTAACAATTACTATCAGATGTTAGTGATCATAATCGGGACCGACGGTTTAACGTGCTCTCTCAGGCACGGAGGAAACGGAAAGGCCAAATTTGGACTACTAAATCGCGTCACCAATCCAGTTACCGACTTGGGTCAACGTTGCTTAACAATCGCAATCTACTAATATGCGTTGTGACTATTAGGCCACTCGTCCCTCACTAATAGGTAGTAAAAGCAATGAATAATGCGTAAGTAGCAAAAAGGTGTGACGACGACAAAAGTAGGTAGTTTTTTAGTCAACAAACGTAGTTAGTGGCTAATTAGTGCATGACATCAGAGGGTTAGGCCCACCATGAGTCATCGGTGAGAGGGTTGGTTTCATTTCAGCCACGCCATTTACATTCAACGGATTACCTAAGAAAACCTGGGAAATAAACCATCGGAACTTAGCCACGAATTTTAAATATTAATTAAAACGTTAAAGAAAATAAAATAGTTCCAAAAACTTGACATTTTCTGTCACAAAATAGTTTGCTTTTATTCAATGGCTTACTTGTTTTCTTACGTCTAAAAGTTTGTGAAATAATTTATGGTACCAGTATTGATATTACTGAGTTTATGCGAAAGCTGAAACGCTGAAACAAAATATTTTTTACTTCTTCTACTTATAAACAACATTTTTCAATGTTGAAGTAAATCTTTCTGTATTTTCAAAGTATTTCAAAGTTTAATTTCTCAGACTGTTACTTGTCTTCGTTTAAAGAAATATAAAAGTCGTAACTGGTGATCGTGTCGTGAGTTGGAAATAGATTTAGTATTCGTTAATTAATCTAAGTGTCATGTCGCGCTTTCATTATTCAAAACAAACTTTTTTGCTAACCTAACCTGCTAATGGGCCACTAATGTAAATTGGGAAAAAGATGATATTCATTACTTAAAAAAACATTAGCAACTATCTACTAATATACGTAAATATTCTAAGTAGATGGTGCCTGCGAATTGTCCTAGGATTTAGGTTATTGAAAAATCCCGTTGGAGCTCTTTGCTTTTCCAGGATAGGAAGCAGCCTTTATCCATCCATGGAATTTAAGCTATCTCTGTACCAAATTTCGCGTTTTGGAAAAATTCTATGCGTAAAGTTTTATCTGACTGCATCATCGCCTACAACCAGGTGAGAGTCTTGAACTGGGTGATTACTTAAATGAGAGAAAAGTTTTTTTTTTAATTTTAATTTTTTTTTATCCACTACAAGTTAGCCCTTGACTACGCCGGAACGCTAAATCGCTTGGCGGCACGACAAGGGATTTAGCGTTCAGTTGGACCAGGGAAATTCAGAAATTATAAATTCTCAATTTGACTCTGCCGGGGATCGTACCCGGGACCTTCGTACGTTAAGACAACAGCGCTACACACTGCGCCACGGAGGTCGTTAAATTTTTTTAGAGAGATCGGTCGTGGTTTAAGAGATAGGGGCTGCGACCCACGCTCTGGTTCCTACCTGGTCCAACGGTTAGCCATCGGCATTCAGCGTGGCAATGCTGCAAGCTAGATATCTTTGGCCCAGGGGCAACCAGGGGTGGTCTTTTTGATTAGGGGTTTTTTGTTAGTAGTGTTAGCATTATTACTGTTTGTCATTATATCTCATGAAACAGGAAGTATAATATCAGGCAATTTGACTCGTTTCATGTCATTCGATTTAATCTGCGGATACCGACGCCATATTGAAAATAGTTAGTATAAATACGAGTGTTTTGACGATAGTAATTCAGGCTCCTGCCCTGCCCGCAGACTCAGCGATTATTGAATACTTTTGTGTTTAGATCGCAATTTGGTTTAGAGCTTAACGATAGCAATCGCGGCCAGACCAAATAAATATTGTCTTTAGGTTTAGCTAACTTTTATCTTATTACATTAAATCTCTCGTGGAGCTGCTACACGTTGTGACCATTCCCTCGTACAAGTTCCAAATGAGAGTACAAATATATTAAAAGTGTCTCATTAATACCTACTTCTGGATAGTAGATAATAGATTAGTATAATAATGTACAATATTTGTTTATTTTAGTAAAATAACTTTCATCTAAATCAACTGTTCGTTTCTTGAATTCGAGAGAATTTTAACGAGAAAACTAAGAAATGTATTTTTATAAATTAATTGTTATATTTTTATAATGTCATATAAATCCGATATAGCCCGACCGCTGAGGACAAGCCTCATCGCCCCAGGGCTATATTGGTCCCGAAAAATGTTAGGGCAAACAAAATTGAACGTATATTTCATTATTAAACTTGTGTTAATGTTCGCCGCTTAGACGCAACCCGGCATCCAGAGCTACTAATATGTAAATCCGCAGCCTCACAAGTATCACAACGTAAGCATATTATGTAGAAAAAATTGTCTACTTAAACTAACGAAGGTATTTTTACACATACTGATTAAAGATAAAATTTATAGAAGGACCGCGAGGAAGCTCTATTCCCAACTATTGGTGCGTTTCCTCATGGTCCTAGTAGTGTAACTAAACGTACCTCTCAGTTCATCAAAATATATATATGCTATATTTGATAGCATAAATTATAAAATAATATTAAATTAATAATAAAATAATAATAGAATAATATTATAAGTGATCTAGATGAGGAACGATCTTGAACATAGCAAAAGGTAATTTTCGGCATTCAGGCCACTCGGGGAAGCGAGGAGACGACGAACGATGTTGCGAGAACGAGTGCGGCGCCGCGGCACACACTTTGTGTCTGCGTCTTTCTCCTCCTCATGGTGGCGGGAGTAGGAGCGATTCAGACAGTTAATATTTTATTATGTACAATCAATAAAGCATTTCGAACGCACTATATTGTTGGACGCTGTCTGATACTAGGGAGCCTTGGTACTATGTGCCTCGTGAACTTGACTTGGAGAGTATCCGACGATACTTGATCTACCTATGGTGGATCTATATACATACTTAACTACATACCTACACGTATTATGATCACATATTACTATCGCAGATTGAGTTGGGCACTGTGGAATGGATGCCTCAGCACGGCTGTTTCTGTCTTGATGACGTTAGTTGACCTAGTTGACGTTAAGATGGGATTGGTTTGCTGAACCAGAACCAGAAAGCTTACTTTCTGTGCGCAGTGCACTTCGTTTGCATTTCTATGTTCTACAGTACGTCTGATTTTACCTTGCGATCTACTTAAAGACGACTTATGCTTACAATATGA
Source organism: Erebia palarica (assembly GCA_964035005.1). Taxonomy (NCBI): domain Eukaryota; kingdom Metazoa; phylum Arthropoda; class Insecta; order Lepidoptera; family Nymphalidae; genus Erebia; species Erebia palarica. The sequence goes on from OZ035989.1 coordinate 22,146,896, forward strand.
AAATTTACGACGTTCGCTTCGTTCGAACAATAACTTCGAACAATAACAAACCAATCATGGTTGATAGGACGTTGTTTGTTATTATCACTACCTATCTCACGTTTAAACAAAGTTCTACTACCCATGGTGGTTTCTGCGCTATATTTTATCTAACCATGCAATTACGGAAGGTTGCATTATGCCTGTAGACTCTGTTTCGTTGCGGCGAACTATCCTGCAGAGCGCCTGGTTCATCCTTGAAACCTAGTACAGGTATATGACAGGACTGGTTCACTTAGTATATGTGCTAAGAAGTTAAGGTCTTAGAACGAGCAAAGCATAGTATACTTGAACTGAAAGCACGGCAGTATTGAATCAATACAAAACGCGTATAAAACGCGTGTCATTGTTTAGAGATGAATCAATACTCGAACACGCGGGTAAAACGCGTGTCATTGATCAGGAATTAATCAATACTCGATCACGCATATTATAATTCATATAACCTCGAACTGAATTTATGGATTGATATTAATCAATGTTTGAACGCGTTTTATAAATTTTCTATAACTCGAACGCATTTCTAATACAATCAAGTCGTTGGGTTGATTGAACTCGAAGCTTCCGAAACTCTTGGTTTATTATGGACGCAACAATATATTATGAGGGTCTTACTGCTAGATGATTCACTTGCCATTCTAAAGAAATATTGAATTTTATAGGAAGAGCAAGGTGTAGATTCTTAGGGACCCCGTCAGGCTAGTTTAGTAGTGGCTTATTGGTCTAGTGGTTAGCATGTTCGATTGCGGCCGACGTGGTCCGAAGTTCAAGTCCTGGGTCGGGCCTTAGTAAGGATTGGATTTTTCTGGCAAGAAATTCTCAGTACTAGCCCGGAGTTAGGATGGCGGTGTTTCACCCCCATGCCTCGGAGAGCACGTTAAGCCGTCGGTCCTGCGCCTGATTTCGTGTAGGATTATCCGTTCCATCGGGCTATGAGTGTAACAGATAGTGTACCTGTGTACCCACTTGTGCACTATAATATCTCCGCCGCAGATGGATAATCTCTCTGTAGGTCGCCGTGGCCGAAATTCGGTCGGGAGAACATTATAATTGTTTAGTAGAACAACTCAACCTTTCAACGCTGACTTCGTTGAAAGGTTGACTTCACTGTATCTTGATTAAATTGGTGTCGTCGGCGAGAACAACGACGACCACAACGATTCAGGGTATTATTTTATGTAGAGAATAGCACCGCTAACCGCGAGTTGATATAGCTGGGCGTACGTAAATATTTACACAAAAAGCACGCCCCGCTTCCTAAAGCCCTCCACCGTTTTGCGTTGTTCTTTCACTATACCTTACCATAACGAGAGTACTGATTTTAAGTAAGGTACTGTTTTTATTCATTATATTCGTCTCTAGAAGACTGTGCTATGTATATGTAATATATATATTATATAGCTGCTCGTGCTGACTGACTGACACAAAAATATATAATAATAATATTTTTCCACAGAAAATGTATGGCGAATGTTGACTGGGATTTGGAAATTATGCAAAATCTTTTTAAAGTTTGTATCTTCGTATTGTCATTCTGAAAAAAATATGGAGATCAAGGGTTTGCAAGATGTGTGAAGAGTTAGATAGCTAGAGAGCAGGGTATTAAAGATAGGGGCTTGAGTTGGGGAATTACGTGTTTTTTTTTATTCCACTACAAGTTAGCCCTTGACTGCGATCTCACATGATGGTAAGTGATGATGCAGTCTAAGATGCGGGCTAACCTGTTAGGGGCACGGCAGTTATATTAAACCTATAACCCTAATCGGTTTTAACACGGCATCGTACTGGAACGCTAAATCGCTTGGCGGTACTTCTTTGCCGGTAGGGTGGTAACTAGCCACGGCCGAAGCCTCCCACCAGGCTAGACCAGAGAAAATTGAGAAATTAAAATTTTCGAATTGACTCTGCCGGGGATCGAACCCGGGGCCTCCCACTTATAAGACCACTGACAAATCTAAACGGACTTATTATCCACTCTTCTACGCATCCACGCACCATACTAGTTATAACTTTTTAAATTTTATCTTATACTTGCAAACTCATCTGCAAAATTTTGTAATTCCAACACTTATGCGAATTTTTTATTTTTGTGTGTCCTCGTAATTGCGCGGTACAGCCTCATAGCAGCCGCAATGTAGCGTCGAGAGATAAATTACTGAAGCCTTGTCTATACATTTAAGATGTCGCGGTTTCCCGGCTTGACACCGTGACCACAGAATACTAAGCTATAGCAACGTCTTTATACAAGGTTTCAGTACTCGACGCTACATTACCACTTCTACATCGCTACACTGCTCGTCTAGGAAACCGGAGCTTTTGCGACCAATACTCACTCCCTTCAGTTCCTTATTTTTTATTCATGGCGAGGTAAATTTGAATTGGTTCTAACTTGATTGAATTTTTATTGATCAACTAACTTCGTCCGCGTGGATTGAGGTTATTTAGTTCGCGGGAACTCTTTAATTTTCCGGGATAAAATAGAGAAGAAAAGATTACTATCTTTCCAAGCAAGTGGCCATGGAATAGTGAAATACACTGTAATAAGCTAGGTAACAACATTCACTTTGGTAATATAATATGCCCCACATTTGGATCTTTTAAATACACGCCGGACAGACATAGTCTGCGTACCTACCTTTTAGGTACCAAAATAATGACCTCAAAATGTAGAAATTGTTTTGAATACAAAGGAAGGTTTCATTTACGTAGATCAATTATAGCTTCTAAAGAGAATCCCTTAGTTCTCGAATTAGATCCGAATTAGATCGTAGAAGGTAAAACACCCGAAGAAGATCTTATGTATCTCCATATTCCATACGATTTCCAAATTCAGATTCAGAGTCACTTGCTAATTTAACCTGGTATCAACGTTTAACTCTAGCCCATTTTCTCTAATTTACCACTGTCTTAAAAAGATCCCAATGGAAAACATAACAAATATATAAAATACTAAATAAGATGTAATTGGAGAAGGCTAAGTAGACCAGAGCTATGTGCTCTTATTCTTATCCTTTTAAGCGGAATAATGAGGACCAGGCGCCATTATAACGGTCTTATGGCTAAACTGGAGCGGGGCAATTAATTTGAGACTTTCTTTAATACTCCTTGAATTTTATGACAGCAGTTAATATTTAAAGTTTACAAAGATAAGATTTTTGTTTCATATTATGTATACTGTTATTGTATGTGATGGTTTTATGTCTCCTTAAATCTAGCGTGATCTCTCTGCAGAGATGGTATATTTTCAATACTATAATGTACTCAAATTTTCACAAAGTTCTGGAATCCATTTCTATACTTAATATTAATAATTACAAATGCGAAAGTGAGTTTGTTTGCTACTTCTGTAGGTCTGTTAATTTGTCGTTCACTCACGCTATAACAGAGCGACAGATTGTGACAGCCACAGAACACATGATTGGCATGAAGAATAAAAATCCCGGAAAATTATAGTTCCCTTTTGATTTTTAAAGCACATGGATGAAGTTGCGGGCTGTATCCTGGGTAATAAATAATCTTATCTCAGTTTTAGAGATTACAATACATTACAAAGCAAAAAAGTGGCCACGTAGTTTCCCGACGAAAATACACAACCGAATTGAACATAATTTCTGCTCATTAGTAAGCAAACAAATGGTAAACAAAAGTAATAAATACAAGGGGTTGTCATGAAGTGCCCGCCCTAGCTCAACTAGGGGGGTGATGAAGGATATAATGAGGGTTAGGCTGTAATTGAGTTCAGAAACTGCTCCTTGCCACTTAGTGCTCGCCAAGTTTTATACAATTGTTTTACTAGGAACACGCTTTGCAGGGGTTTCGTGAGTTCCTTTATCTTTTTTCTCAAGTTTCCTTAAGCTTTTTCCTGAGTTCCATAAACTTTTTCCTTAGTTCCCTTAAGCTTTTTCCTGAGTTCCATTAACTTTTTCCTTACTTCACTTAAGCTTTTTCGTGAGTTCCTTTAACTTTTTTCCCAAGTTTCCTTAAGCTTTTTCCTGAGTTCCATTAACTTTTTCCTTAGTTCCCTTAACCTTTTTTCTAAGGTCCACTAACTTTTTCTTCAGTTCCCTTAAGCTTTTCCTGAGTTCCATTAACTTTTTCCTTAGTTCCCTTAAGCTTTTTCCTGAGATCCTGATATGATTGCAATGATGATAAATTTTTGTATAAAGAATGTGCCGGTAAATTTTTAACGGTTCAAGATATACTATATTTTGACAATGTAGCTGTTTCGCTTAGAAAAGCTTTCTCTGAAATAAGACAAGATTTCTTGGCGAGGCGCCATATCGGCTTCTCTAGCTGCCTAATCGAGTTTGAACGTCGTCACGATAACGGGGACATTTGCGTAAAAAATAAAAATACTTTATGGCAAAATACCATAAATATGTCTGTTCAGGTAAAGGAAAACATCGTGAAGAAATCTGCATGCCCCAGAGGTTTTTATAAAGTTCTCAAATGTATACACACTTGGTCAGCATAGTGGACTATACCAAAAATCGTCTCAGATCCGTCCTCAGTAAGTAATGGGCAGGCAATATAGATAGAGATGATGAAAGAAAGAGGTTAAATCGATACACACAAAGTTATTTTGCTCGAATTGATTGCGGTATCATAAATTGCATTCCGCCCGCAAAAGATCGATAAAGAACGATATTTACAGCTCCAAGAATTGAACATTTATGTGGAAAGGGAATCCATTTGTATTTCGTTTCAAGAAGTGAATTTCACCATGAAAAACATCCATGAAAATCCTTACAAGAATATTTAAATTCTCGGTAGGTAAAGGAAATACAATGTTAATATTTAAAAACGAAAAATTGCCACTGCGTAATTTTGTAACAATCATAAAACTGGTCTGGTACTGCTGGAAGAGTAAATGAGTGTAATGAATTGGTAAGAACAACAAAAATAACACCTTGTTGCATGAAATCTTTTGTGAAAATGTTCAGTTGCATGAAGTAAATGTTACAAAAATTATTGCGAGTAGGTATCTTTAGTTTGCTTTTTTATTTTATTTAAAAAAGTCTAACAGAACAATCAATTAGAGGACTAAATTCTTATGTGGTGTTATCATAAATTCATATGAATTAATATGATAACACCACAAATTAAATAAATAAAATAAATTTAGTAAATTGCTTAGTTAGCAATTTGTTCAAACTATATTTTCTAATTACTTGCATTGTATTATTTTTATCTTTAAGCATCCTTAAGTACTTACTATAACTCAGACAGACTGAACAAAATTGGCTTTATTTTGTAAGTTTATGGTTTTATGTAAAGAAAATCCCATCAAAAACATAAATGTAAAATGAGAGCCAAGTTCAAAATTGTGATATATATGCCTTGGTTGTTGACTTCAGCGACAAAAGAAGTGAGATCTAAATGGGTGCCAAGTTCAATGGTCAGTCCTGCAATTTATTTATCCCATCAAAAACATAAATGTGAAATGAGAGCCGAATTTAAAATTGTGATATATATGCCTTGGTTGTTGACTTCAGCGACAAAAGAAGTGAGATCTAAATGGGTGCCAAGTTCAATGGTCAGTCCTGAAATTTATTTATAACAACATATAATATTTTATAACAACTTAAAATATCATTTCTTCTTATAACTTAGTATAAAATGTTGAAGACTAAGGCTTTGGCTTGGCTAGTTTTCATATACGAATTATAGCCTTCACAAGTTGTAAAGCTGTAAGTTCTTATTTTATTCTTCCGAAAATTTGGCTAGCTAGTAGAAACTGTACTTTTAGGTACCTACTTAATAATAATTCGTATATGGAAACTAGCCAAGCCAAAGCCTTAGTCTTCAACATTTTATACTAAGTTATAAGAAGAAATGATATTTTAAGTTGTTATAAAATATTATATGTTGTTATAAATAAATTTCAGGACTGACCATTGAACTTGGCACCCATTTAGATCTCACTTCTTTTGTCGCTGAAGTCAACAACCAAGGCATATATATCACAATTTTAAATTCGGCTCTCATTTCACATTTATGTTTTTGATGGGATAAATAAATTGCAGGACTGACCATTGAACTTGGCACCCATTTAGATCTCACTTCTTTTGTCGCTGAAGTCAACAACCAAGGCATATATATCACAATTTTGAACTTGGCTCTCATTTTACATTTATGTTTTTGATGGGATATCATTACTTTTTGTACAGAAATTATTGAACTCAATCTCAAACTCAAAACATATTTATTCAAAATATGTACCTACAAAGTACATCTTTTGAACGTTATGCTAACAGAGCATAAGACGTGATGGTGATAATTAACTACGATATCTTAAAACTAAAGCTACGATGGTTCCAAACGTGCCCTGGTCTGTGAAGAGCCCGCAATAAACTCCGCTTTTTTTTATTATCACCATCTCACAAATATTTGAAATTATATATAATATGTACTTATAATATAACATTACATTATCAGCCGCTATAACAATTCATACCCATGCCTTGCTATCATTCAAATAATCCTTTACACTGTAATAGGACTTTTCTATTAGTTTAGTTTACGTTTTACATTAGTAGGTACTTATTATTCGGTGTAAGGTCAGTGTGTCACCCACCAGTAATTCTATTCTACGACTCATTGTACAAGATAATTAAAGACGAGAATTCTCAAGAAAAATATATAGTATACCTACAGCCGGTTTCTGAATTGAGAATTTCATGTTGAGTCGGTCTCAAAGACTTCTTAAGTGTGTCTTAAGAACGACTTAGGCAAATTATTGTTTCTGAATTGATATTGCGTAAGGTTTGAGAATTGGAGCTTGCAAATTTTCAAATTTGACAGTTTCGAAACTTAAATCTCTGCTTAACAGCAAAATTGCGTTTCAGAGCGCATTTGACAGTGCTCAAAGCTCTCTTTTCTCAGAGTTGACAACGTGATAGATGAGTGACGGATTTCAGCTACTTAAACTTTACTCTCGTTTGAACCTTTGTAAAAAAATCCATTTTTTGCACAATGTCCAGTGAAGATTCTTGCCTGTAAAAAGACAACCACACAGGCGACAAGTTATTAGAAATCGCCTATTGTTTCTTTCAACAACAAACAATTTAACGACCGATTCCGCTTTTCGAAGGAATCTGTAACATTTGTTTTTGGCAAAATAAAGACCAAATTACCCGCAAGAATCCAAAGGTGCGACTGCATTCCGCCAATGTTACAACTTCTAATAGCATTGCGGTATTACGCAACTGGCAGTTTCCAGGCCGTCGTAGGAGACACGGCGGACGTAAGCAAAGCAACTGTGTGTCGGGTAACCGATAGAGTATCCAGTGCTATAGCGATGCTAAGGGCACAATACGTGCAAATGCCTTCTGCTCAAGAACGACCAACAGTGGCTGCAGGATTTTATGCGATAGCAGGATTCCCTAGAGTAATTGGTGGTGGTCTCCTGGTGGCAACAGGGCAAAATTGTTTAGAAATAGAAAAGATAACTTTTCAATAAATGTCCAAGCCATATATGATGCTAATTTGAAAATAAGAAGTATCATCGCCCGTTGGCCATGTTTTGTCCATGATACAACAATTTGGAATGATTCTCCACTTGCTGCTCAGTTTGAAGATGGAAGATTTGGGTCATATCTAATTTTAGGAGACAGTGGATACCCATGTCTAAGGTACCTCATGACGCCATTTTTAAATCCTACCACTTCAGCACAAGAAGCATATAACAGAGCACAGATTACTACTAGAAATACAATTGAGAGATGCTTTGGAGTTCTGAAGAGGCGTTTCCCCTGTCTTCATTCCGGGATGCAGCTTAAATTAGGCAAGGTGTACAAGGTTATTGTAGCATGTGTAGTTTTACATAACATGGCCCCAGATCTTGATGATTTTGTTGTAAAGATGTACTTGTTGAAGAGCAAAATGATGTTCTACCTTTGTCCCAAGCTCAACAAGCACAAAATTTAGCTGTAAGATCAGCATTAGTAGAAACTTATTTTACTAATGCATACAGTTAATACCCTTCAGGTAATTATATTTTGTAGTGGAAAATATAATAAAATTAGTAATTTATTTGTGAGAATAAAAAAACCCGGCTGAGTGTGTTTTGGGCTCTTTCAGATCAGGGTGCGTTTGGAACCCTCTTTAGTTTTAAGATACCGTAATTGATTTTATACTAATACTGATGATGCCCGTGACTTCGTCTGCGTGGATTAAAGTTCCTTGATTCCCGCGGGAACTCTTAAATTTTCCAGGATAAAAAGTAACCTATGTCCTTACCCCGGATACAACCTATGCCTGTACCAAATTTCATCAAAATCGGTTGAACATATGGGCCGTGAAAGCATAGCAGACGGACAGACAGACACACTTTCGCATTTATAATATTAAGTTTGGATATTAGTATTTGTATATATGGTTTATAAATACGAAAGATGGATGTATGGATGGAAGGATGCTTGTTTGTTACTCTATCACGCCAAAAAAGTTGAATGGATCTGGATGAAATTTTCTGGATGAAACTGCCTCGTTGGTCTAGCGGTTAGCGTACTGCTACTGCAGATCACGAGGTCCAGGGTTCGATTCCCGGTCGGGCATAAAAATTGTTAGGTATTGGGTTTTCAATTATGAAATTCTCAGTGCCAGCCCGGAGTTGGAAGTTGGCGGTGTTTCACCCCCGTGCCTCGGAGAGTCAACATGATAATAGTCGTTAAAGCCTCCAACCCGCATTGGAGCAGCGTGGTGGGTCTAAGCTCCTAATTCCCTCTCTCCTATGAGAGTGGAGACCTGTGCCCAGCAGTGGGACGTTAATAGGCTGAAGTGGTGGACGAAATTTGGTAAAGAGATTATTGTCTATAATAACAGATAGGCTTAAAATTTCGGACAGTAATATGAGTACGTGTGCCTAATTTAATAAAGAAATATTGAATAGAAATAAAAGTTTTGTTTTTGAAATGTTGTTTTATTAAAAAAATAACAAATTTAAAAATTTCTTTAGAGGGTCATTAAAACTTATAAATAATAGGATCACGAAATTAAATTTCAAGTATCTAATGCATCCAAAATTAGGATTAGAATATCGAAATAAATGTACTTCACATTAATTTTCTCTCCACCTTTCTTAACTGCATTTTTAATATTTGCATCTGAATTTCATGCCTTTTCTGCTCATTTCTAAATTTTAAAATTTCATTCTTTTTTTTAAGCATCTCTGCAGATTTTTTATGCATACATTGCCTTCATTCTTCTTTGTTTTTTTTTTGCCTTTAGTCTGGAACGCAGCTCATTTGAAAAGTAACTTTTTGGTTCTGGCACTGTAATCGTTTGTGAATGCACTGGATCTTCCACGATTCTTTCTTATGTCTTCTATAAAAAAATGTTACATTACACAATAAATACCAAATTTAAAATTAGGGTTTAAATGTAAATTAAATGGCCAGAGCTAATTCCAAGTAAGTACCATCCTATACTATGGAGTATGTACAAAATTTTAGATTTGTATGCATAAACGTTTTGCAGATTAGTTCATATAGCACTGAAAATTGAAACTGATAGACAGATAAACTACTGAGGCTGAGCAATTGGGTCTTGTTGGCAACCTTTGGGTACAGAGTCCTAAAAAAACTAATAATGTGGCTTATTTTTCATCACACAATATAAATTTAGGTAGGTGGTTTTCAAGTCAGAATATATGCTAAACAGTACCTACAAGTAAGAAGTGCTTACTAAATTATTCAGCTGCTTCATCGAAAGGATTCTCATCAGGAAATCTTTAATCGAATTTTCATCAAAAATAAATGCCTGAAAAGATTTTTTTTACTTAATACTATTGTACACAGAATATAATATAGTATAATACTAGATACAAGATGATGCCCGCGACTCCGTCCGCGTGGATAAGGTTCTTTGATTCCCGCGGAAATTCTTAAATTTTCCGGGATAAAAAGTAGCCTATGACCTTCCCCGGGATATAACCTATCCCTGTACAAAATTTTATCAAAATCGGTTGAACAAATGGGCCGTGAAAGCGTAGCAGACAGACAGACAGACACTTTACTAGTATGGATATTAGTATGGATTACTAAGTAGAAATTAAAAAATGACATTATCACATTATCACCAGATGTTGTGGCGATAAGTGAAGATTCACTTATCAGCTCATCTTCGCTTTGGTCCTGAAATAATAAATTATGTAAATGACTAATTAATACTAAAAAAACACGCGGGGACGAAATACCTCAATCCACGCGGACAAAGCCGCGGGCATCAGCTAGTATAATATAAAACACATAAATATGCCTGTTATTCAAAGAAAACATTGACATTATTCTAAGTTTGATGGTTGGATTTTATGGAATTTGTAAGTAGTCAGGTAAGTATGTCTTGTGACTAGGTGAATAGAATACTCGACGAATTTTTATGCACTCTCTATTTTTAGAGTTACATGTACGAGTACGTACCTACTAACTACGAATTATGGCCAAAGAAATCCACAAGATATTATACTGAACCAAAACGGAGTAAAGCTGACCTACGAGCAATACAAGGGAATCCTTACTAATATTATAAACGGGGAAGTTTTTATGTATGGATGTATGGACGTTTGTTATTCTTTCACGCCAGAACGGCTAAACGGATCTGGATGAAATTTGGCACAGGGATAGATGGTCTGGAATATCACATCTAGGTTACTTTATACCAGAAAACCTTAATCCACGCAGACAAAGTCACGGGCATAAGCTAGTTGATATATTAAAAAATATTAGGTACTACTTACTTTTATACGAATGCGAGATTTGCTTTCTCCTCGTAACTGAAATAGGGAGATCTTTTTTTCTTGTTTCTTTCCATTTTATACATTTTAACGAGATTATTAGCCAAAAGAAAACATTTCGACATACTAAACAAAACCGACGTTTGTCAAACTGGCATAATTTGATACGCTTCATTCTATAAAGCGATGATTTAAAATCGACGACAAAAACAACGATTTTTATGATATAAAAGCTTGAAAAATTTGAAATGGATTATTCTTTAAATAAAATTGAACAAAATCTATTTTTTTGAGTTATATTTAACAATAAAATTTAACCAAATTAGAAAATAATTTTATTTTCGGTTAATACCGGTTTTCGTACGTGTAACGAAACGCATACGTAATGTTGGAGAATACTCAGGGACCATTGAAGAAATACTTAGCTAATTACAATTTGGGAAATCCCAATTTTATCTTGTGAAACATAAAAAACTTAAGTCTTAACTTAAGTCTAGAGCAAAGCTTAGCTGATTTTTGCTTGAATGGCTAATTCAGAAACCGGCCGATAGTGTACCTAGAGTTACACTGACATTGACAGATTACATCTATGGTCAGACTACCTCTACAGCACATTTCTACATCTCATCAATTATGATTGCAAAAGTTCAAAATCAAAAGTTTTTAGTGAAACATTGAAAACAAGCACGGTAAACAGTCGATATCACTAAAACCACTCTATACAATGAATACAAATCACAATGACTGACAGCTTGAACTGACGACTTCAAATACGTTTCTTCTTTTCTGTCAATGACGTTTCGTTGCACAAAATGCATGAATACGAAGGTAAGGTTTTAATGCAAATATATTATTATTCATTATTATTTACATTAAAATAATAATTATGTGTCATTTTCAATAGTTATGGAGTTACTACCACCGCTTAAAGCAGTATTGTTTCAAAATAACGGTTGAATGTCACGTACTGTGACGTCCTTAAAATAATGATTATAACACTACAACATAAACGTCAACAGTATTAAAATAATACGGCTTTAAGCAATGGTAGTATGCCCCGTGTCAGAGTTTTGATCTATACTTAGGTAGATCAGAAAAATGACGATTTTTGTACGTTTATATCTAAATAACCATTTGAGGTGTGCTTATGAAATTTGGAGCACATATGTATCTCACGGGTCTCAATATATGCGCCAAATTTGACATGTTTATGTGAAATAGTTTTTGAGTTATGAGGGGGTCAAAAGTGGCTCCAAATGGTTCGTGTAATATTACACACGGTGCTGCTCGCCAGTTTTTTTGAACTTTGGCTGGACACGCTTCCGCGTGTCTTGATTGTAGGCATTAAGTTCGAATAATCCGACGATCTCTCTGTAGAGAAGAATAGATTTGGAATACAACTTATGATATTATGAATTTAGTAAAACGGGTTTAGTAAGACTTTAAAGAGTATTCTTCTGAAGAATAATATTCCTCATTCCTTTTCATCTAAGGGTGTCTATCCATGAAAGAGAACTGGATACCAAATTATTGATAGACGACGTAATTCAATCTCGTTATCTATCAACAATCTGATCCGTTCATTGTGATATTTGCTTCCTCATAATGTTATTTATGTTATTCTTCCTTGCTCGTTATCTATACTAACATTATAAATGCGAAAGTTTTGATGGATAGATGAATGGATGTATGGATGGATGTTTGTTACTCAATCACGCCAGAACGGCTGAACGGATCTGGATGGAATTTAGTCAGAGATAGATATTATAGTGTAGAATAACACACAAGCTACTTTTTAGTTTTTAGCCCGGAAAATTAAGGAGTTCCCGCGAGAACCAAAAATCTCATGCGGACGAATTCGCGTGCATCAGCTAGTGGTTCATAATAATTATCTATACTAATATTATAAAGAGGTAATGTTTGTGAGTATGTGACGTTGTAGGGGGTAATCTCTGGATCTACTGAACCGATTTTGAAAATTCTGGTAACAATAGAAAGCCACATTATTTGTGAGTGTCATAGGCTATATATTATCCCGAAAAATTAGGGAGTTCCCGTGGGAATTTAAAAAACTTATTTCACGCGGAAGAAGTCGCGGTAGTCTCAAATAAAGATTGATCAACGGAATAATCTCCACATCGTTTCTTTGTGGTAGGCAATGGGCAGGTACTCTAAAATATGTGCTATGAGTAGGTAAGACGATTACAGTACAACGGGTGGGGTTAACGCAATCACCTTCATAGAGTGGATGAAATTGTTTATCTGAGTAATAATTATTTGTAAACGTCTACACAGTAATTTATAATTAATAATGTAATTATAATAGTTTGTATAATTTAATTTAATAATGACATTTGGTGAAATCATTTTTGTAATTGTCTTTAAAACTGTTTAAAATAACATATTGTTTAGTTGTATTTTATTATGTATTCACATTACCTGAAATAAATGAATTGAATTGAATTTAAAAAAAGCCTATCTCTCAACCTACCTTTTTATTGATCGTCCAGACCCTTATGCGTTTTGATTCAATTGTTTTAATTGATTTTTGCTTCGAGAATTTCGTTACAATCGTGCTTCTGCTAAGTATGCATACAGCGGAGCATAGCAAATTGGATTCATTATCTGAGAACATCGCGTAACTTGATAGCGTTAAATATGCCAAGCGGCAAACTCTAACTAAAGCAAGTGTACACTATAGTACTCTATTACAGGATTCTTGTTAATACACTTCAGGTTATAGAAGGGAGTTTAGGCGTGTCTGTTGATAGTGTCTGTTACGTAACATTAACCTGTGTCTCGCAGCAAAATTCGGAGCTGCGTTCTGAATTTATGAGTTTAATCTAGTCTCGGTTAATAGGCTAGAAAAATTTTATAATCGTTAACAGTTGGTGGTTACTTCATTAAGTTCCTGACGTATGGATTGCGGTGATCTAAAAGATGGAAGCTGGTTACATAATATGCAGGTTTGTGGTTGAAATAACCTGGAATAACGGGAGGTGGAAGACCAGGCATCCAGTTAAGGATGAAAGCGACAAAGGGGCGGTATTAGATTAAATATCTTAAGTATACTTTTGCGCGTATCGCTAAAAAATACATCGTGACTGGTTTTATTATTGTTTGAATTATTGGACTTTTTATTGTTATTTTTCCAACTTGTATGAAGGCATCGAACTATAACGATATCAAACTGATTTTATTGGACCTCTACTCAATCTCGGAATTCTCACAATCTCTATTTTACCTATTACTTTTTAATCTCAACTACTTAACTATCTAATTAGTTTTTTTAGTTTTTAGTTTTTTTTTGGAGCATGAATCACGTTATTTATTTACGTTATTTAAAAATAATATATGACAGATAATAATAAAATCTTGCCAAGTTTCATAAACGATAACGTCTAATACCAAACGTCATTTTAGATTGGATCTAATGATAACGAAATATAGTTATCGTATAAACTGAAGCTACTTAGTTTTAGGCAAACAGCCAAGTTTAAAAGACGCAAAACCTGGTTTAACGACTAGAACACGGTAAAAGTCTGGTAAATACAGCATATCGGAAAACGTTACACGTTGAGGCATTTATAGTCAAGTTTAGGCAAACTAACTAACTTCCACACGCCAGTGTCTTGCGTATCTTGAATCCAGCGCCTCTATGCGTCTTGCGTCCATTTAGTATGGGCTCTGCCAAGGATACGCTTTTCAGTGCGGGCTCGTCCTTCCAACACCTTCGTATAAATTACTAAATGGTGGCTTGGGGTATTTTTGACACCTATAGAAATCGCAAAGATAGTGTCGTTGATAAAAAAGTAACAATAATATAAGAAAGTGAAGAGATATAAGTGGCACATGTTTTGATTTAGGGAATAATGTATGCCACTCAGCAACAGTGGTATGTCAGAATTTGACTATAGTGCATTTTTAGGGTTCCATACCTCAAAAGGAAAAAACGGAACCCTTTTTCTCAGGAACACATGGAGGTATCAAGCTGAAATTCATATCAAATACTCAGGTCTACTGTCCCTTGGAGCTGTGAAAAAATTAAACTTCTAAGCCAACGCAATCTAAAGATACAGCTGTTTATGCTGCAAATTTTCGACACTCGCAAGGGAATCAAAACGTACAGAGGTACTTCCCGTGAACTCAGAATCTTGAAATTTGGTACGAAGCAACGTCTTATAGCATGGATAAAGGAAAAATTGCGTAAAGCATACATTTTTTGGTACATCATATAATAAAAATATTTTTAATAATTTTAAACTTACTACAGGTTTGTACGGAACTCTCGGTGCGCAAGTCCGACTCGCACTTGGAAGGTTTTTCCATCCTAAAGCATACTAAGTTTTCGATTGCGAGCATAGTTTTTTTTAAAAATCAAATCTCTATCTATTTATTTAAAGTATAGTACATAGGTGTGTGCTTACGCAGCTGAGATTCGGAAAAGTTTTAATGAGGGTTTTAAACAAATTTTTACTTCGTTTTTTAAAAAGTTGGTTCCATGAGTTTGTGTTAGCGACTATCAGGAGGCGAGCATATCGGAAAATGCTGCAACTTGAGGCTTTAACGCCAAATTGAAACAAACTAAGCCAAGCTTGTTAGCGTTTCACACGGATAAAACCTCGATGCGAACAATTTTCATGCTGATATAAAAAGGTATGATAAAGGAATAATCTGGCCCTGATCCAAAGTAGATTCTTAATCCATACTAATATTATAAATGCGAAAGTATAGCATAGTATAGTAAGTATAGTATAGTCTGCTACGCTTTCACGTCCCATCTGTTCAACCGATTTTGTTGAAATTTGGTATAGAAGTAAGTTACATCCCTGGGAAGGTTAGAGGCTATTTTATGTCGGAAAATTAAAGAGTTCCCGCGGGAATCAAAAACCTCAATCCACGTGGAGGAAGTCGCGAGCATGATCTAGTATTATATATTTAGTTTACCAAGTTTTACTATCTTAAATGATAAGTATCTTTAATGATAATAAGAACTGGGTCAACTAAACTTATTTCTTATTTACTTCTAGGGTTCATGCAACTTGAAAAGAAATATAAAAACCAAGCTACTCACAAGGTAGTGTAATAAATTGTTACATGATATTCATAATTCAGCTCATAGTCTAGACATACTCATAATCGAACTCACAGCGAAGCAACGTATCGACGCGATTTTTGCCATAGATTTAATAGAAGACCTTTATAGTGACTTTGGATTTTTTTATTTTGAAAAATCAAACACTTGAGTCCAAGCGGAAAACTTGGTGTTATCATCAGCTAGTTGATCATGTTTTACAACTTTTTGTGTTTTGGAAAGAGAATGTGTTTCTTCGTGACTATTTCTTCTCCGGCAGTGGCTGCCGAGTGGTGAATAAGTTGTTTTACATATTAAATGAGTTTTCTGGGTTTTGAATGAAAGAAAATTGTATTGCTCCAATTTATTTTGACGGTAACAAAAATACAGAATTTACACAGTTCAAATATTAAAGAAGAAATTGCTGAAGCGTGTTATTGTCAATTCAGGCAGCAGAAATGTTTTTTGTTCATTTCAATTCACGTTCCATTTGTTACGACAAAAGGCAAGCAAATTCCCCCTTTTGTCACAGTGTTTTCCTTGAGCCTGTGAATATTGTTCTATATCTTGATGCTTTTCATTGAAAGAAATACAAAATTATAATCATGTCTTTACCTGTAATATTGTTCTGGAAAACAAAAATGTTGGGTAAGCATTAGGGTGCATTTTCATTGAAGATTACACTAGCGAGGAGATTAAAAGTATACATTACTACTTTTTACCTCTTGCAGATAAATAATTCGCAGTCCGGATCTTGTCTCGCTTCAGACGGCATCCTACCAACGTCGCTTGAAGCCGTATTGTTTTAATATTGTTGAAGTTCGTGTTTTAGAATTATTATAAACCGTATTTTAGTGACAAAAACTGTCATTTGAAAATAATACTGCTTTAAGCGATGGTAATAGTATTTGAGTCATAAGAATAATTCTTTTCATTGCGTCTCTTGTAGTTCTTTTCTTTATAGCTCTTCTAGGTTGCTTAAATGATAAATGATGGATGTTTGTTACTCAATCACGCCCTAACGGCTGAACGGATCTGGCTGAAATTTGGCACAGAGATAGATTATAGTCTGGAATGGCACATAGCCTACTTTTTATCCCGGAAAATTAAGGAGCTCCCGCTGGTACCAAAAAACCTCAAACCATGCAGACGAAGTCGCGGGAATTCGCTAGTTAGGATTATAAATTTTGGTTGCTAGGCGAGTGTCAGAAAGGTATGTTACTTAAAGGTTATAATGTACCAAATGTTATGTCAGACATGATTATGGTCTATAATATTCACTTAGAATTTATTATACGAAAAGTTTTCCTAGAATAAGTTTTATGTCAAAAGTTATACCAAAACTCTCGTTATATAGGACATGATTCATGACTGAGAGCTTGGCAACTGGTAAGGGCTAAGTGACGGGAGGAAACTTTGGTACCCAATTACCCCCGTTACATTCTCAAACATGCGCCTAGTTTTCCCGGAAAGATATTATTTAGGCACAATTCCTTTTTACAGATCTTATCATACAAGAGTGTAGGGTATGTCGATATATACATGACTTTTAGGCATTTGTTAAAAGGGCAAGACAAAGGTCATAGTAAGGTGCGACGCACATATACGGAGTGGAGTGCAACTGAGGTTTGGCTGTTTCTGCGATTGCGACACACGATTTAAATTCATATTTATATTGTTGCTGCCGCCTGAACTGATATTATACACAATATAAATTCTGATTACGTAGAGTTAGTACTCGCTCCATCGCCCTGCACTGAGTCGTCTTATAGTGAAAACCTAACTCGGAACCTCATAACTGAGACTCAAAGACCAAAATGCCAAAGTAAATAAAGCTGATTTGAGTTTTTATCTAAACTGACATCACTGCTCCACTCCACTGCGCTCTCTGACTGCAGATGTGCGTAATGCCTAAGGGTTGCTCTCATGAGTGCGGTACCTAATCACTAAATTCCGTCGACGTTATCTATTGTCACTGGCATCTGAAGATGATAGTGGTCCCTCGGCAGATAATTATTCCGATCTCTCTGGGTAAGAAGTTAGTGTAACGATTAGTACTTCTATTTACGTCCTCCAAATATAATATGGGATCGAGAACGATATGGGCTAATTTCTCAAAGTTTAACGAGTTATTGTAAACTAGATGATGCTCGCGACTTCGTTCTCGTGAACTCCTTAATTTTCCGGAATAAAAAGTATGTCCGCCTATGTCCTTCCTAGGGCTGTAACCTACGCCTGTACCAAATTTCATCTAAATCGGTTGAAAAGATGGGCTGACAGATTTATAGACAGACAGGTACTCGTATATAGACAGACACATTTTCGCAAATATAATATTAAAATATGGATAGAGTTTACAATCTCCTATTTCTCAATGCAGTATACTGCATATAGGGATAGCTAAATAAACGATTGCTGTCTACAAAATATTATGAAAAGTTAGGCAGCTGCCTCTGATTTACTCGCGCGGATTGGAAATTTGTTTTGTGTGAAACGTTGATTTGAAACACTCCCTTCAAGTGCAAGGTACCGGGTTCGATCCCCGCGGGGTCAATTTGGGAACTTATAATTTGTGAATTTTCCCTGATCTGGTCTAGTAGGAGCATAGGGTTTTTTTTTTAAATGAATGTACACTCCACAGACTCGTGGTCCGTGCCTTTTTTTATTTTGTGTTTAATTTTGTTATATTTTATTTCATGAAAACGAATAATTTACATACAACTCACATTAATCAACATATAATTATATATTTGTAGTATATATAAATAACTACTATTATATCACCATGTTTTTTTTTTATTATTTTTTTTTATATATTTTATTTTATTTTATTTATTTATTTATTTTTTTTCTTTTTTTCCGGAAGTAAAGTTATTCAATTTTGATGGTAGCGATAATTTTTTTTTTTTTTTTTTTTTCACATTTGACAATTATATTACAATACTACAATACTACAATACAATA
Organism: Erebia palarica; assembly: GCA_964035005.1. NCBI lineage: Eukaryota > Metazoa > Arthropoda > Insecta > Lepidoptera > Nymphalidae > Erebia > Erebia palarica. The sequence continues at coordinate 22,165,708 of OZ035989.1, forward strand.
CAACTAATTCACATTTTATTCTAAGCTACTATTTAATAATTTTTTCGCCACTGCTACATTCCCGTCACGAATGGCCATCTTTATATTGTGGTCCCTCTCAATGGGTTTTGCTTTTTCCGCAAAGTTCCGTTCAAGACGGACTCCGCGATCGCGTCCGTGTTATCGTCGGTGTAGTACGTACAGCGGGTGGTATGCAGTGTCACGGCGACGATCGCATGTGGGTCTTCGTCATGGATGGTGCCCTTTCCCAGCACAGTACGCACGATCACCACTGCCTCAAAGGTCAATCCCTGGGCTTCATGTATTGTGTGTGCCGGAGCCCGTCCCATACCCTTGGGCCTTTAGTAGTGCCTTTTCCTTTTGGGTATGGGTCAGATACAGGGTGTTCTTTGTGTCCTTAGGGATATCCGCACCAGTGTACCTCTTTAGCTCCAGGGATCGAATCTGGCATTTGGATGCGTACATGCCATCGTACACTTTTCGGAGGGCATATGCGACATCCATTGGGTTCCTGTGCGTGCAACGATGCTCCTTACGGTCTTTTATGACTACGCTGTGGTCGGAATAGAAAAGCTTGAAAGCGCTATTGCGGTCGATGAAGGGCACCTGGTTGGTATCTCCGATCAAAAGGGTTTCGCTAGAGCCTGCCAGCATAGTGGCCATGATAATCGCTCCGAAATGGTTTATGGAGGCCTCGTCTATGATTAGACGGCTGCATTTTCCCTTAACAGGATTCCCAAAACCATTTACCAGAACTGAGGCCATGGTGCGGACTTTGGTTCTAGCGCACCTACCAAGCTGTGGCTGTAGTTTTTCCCTCAGATCGTGCACTGCCTCCGTGGTAGCTGATATTACCACGTCACGGCTCTTGTCGAAGTTCCTGACTATGTATGTTGTTTTGCCACAGCCGGGAACCCCGTTGACCCAGTGGAATTTGGGTATTTCCCACAGTCCCAAGAGCTCGTTTCCCTTGCCCGCAATGGCGCTTGCTTTTTCTAGGATTTTAGCACCCAGCATCACCCTTGTGCACTTGGCTATCACCACTATCGGATCCGATGTCGGCGTTCTGAATCTTGGCTTCTTGTCATCCGTTGACGCCTCCCTGTCCAGATCGACAAAACCGGATGTTCCGTTGTAAGCGGCCATATGTCCCTCTACTCCCGCTAGGGATGACTAGGGACTTTTCGTTGTCGTATATGGCCGCTTCCGCTTCCTTGAGTCTCACCATTAGGAGGCCCATGTTTTTGTGTCGGTAGGACTCTAAGATGGCTACACACGTCCTCCGACTGACCTCTAGATCTGCTTTGGTGAGCGCTCTGAATTCCAGGAAAGCATTGGTTATGTGATCTATGGGATTCTGTGGCGTTTTCAGGCAGGGTGCTTCAACCTGGCCTTTGTCTGCCCTCGTACGGGCCTCTGCAGGTTGTGCCTGAGGTCTTGGACTGGGTGTGAAGAAAGCCTCGATTGCATTTCCCGCCTTTTCCGTGAGTGATGCTGCCAGTGTCTTTGTTGTCTTCCCAGAGAGGCTTTTCATTGCCGTGCCGAAGGTATTAACGGCCTTCGTGAAGGTTCTCTTTGTTGTTGTGAGGCCTGCTAGGGATGCGGAGGCCGAGCTCGATTGAGCTTCCCGTCTCTTTAGCTGCCGCCTCCTCGCTCCACTCAGCTCTGGGGCTGTCATGGTGTTTCGTGGGTTGTTCTCTTGATCTGGTGTTGTGTCAGGTTTTGGCCTCAGGGGTTTCAGGAATCTGTCCTGTCCTCATAGATTACTACTTCGTGATTCTTTGACGCTTCTATGCAGCCGAAGTAGTCCTCTATTATGCCTTTTTCATAGCCCACCACCATGGCGTCCACGCTTAAGGTCTTTGGAGCGGACGTGCCCGTGGTGCAGAGATGTATTAGCGCAGAGCTTGCCTGAGCGAATGGGGTTTGGTCGAGGTCCCAATCGAATAGTGCGACAACTTTGTTCTTTGTTTGCACTATCCTGCAGCGCTGCTGAGCTACTGCAGTCTCAGGCAAGGCGTCGTAAACTCTGCGTCTCAGGGTGTTCCTTGACGTGCTTCCGTTTATGAGCGCCGCAAGGCCTGGCGAAATTGTCACCCAGCCCGAGGCCCCCGCTAAACAGAAGCTTATGCCCAATTTCTCTGCATTGTCATCCATGAACAGGGCCACTCCGCGGATTCTTATACCCGGTTCCCCATTTTCACCCAGCTGGAGGAACTGCCTGTTTGACAGTGCCTGCACGGTTGGTTGGTGGGGAGGTGGTGGGTCGGGTTGATCCACTGTTCGGGTGGTCCCGCTCTGGCCTGAGCTGATTGGAGGAAGGGAGCTGTTCCTTTTGGCAGCTATTCGAAAGACGGTCTCTATATACGACAGGAAAGCTGTCCTCTTGTTGGAGTTCGCAATTATGACGTGCAGTTCTTCCATTCTTATATCATGGTCGATCTTATGTTCAGTATCCGCCCGTAGCGAGGAAAATCGCGGGCAGTCAACTATTATATGTACTGACGTTTCCGATGTTTTTAAGTCGCACTCACAAACTGGGCTATCCTTGAGCTTGAAGCGGTGTAGGTACTCCGATAGTCCTCCATGGCCTGTGAAAGCCTGACACAGCACTGGCGTCATGTCCATTCTTCTTATCGTACTTGTAGGCTTTGCCCACGTCCGGGAAGAAGATTTTTGTGACGCGGCCCGTTTGGGAGGTGCTGTATTGGTCTTGCCATTTCCTTATGGATTCTTCTCGGAGTTTCCTTTTGACGTATGAGAGAGGATTTCTTTCATATGACAGGGCTGTGTCAGCCTTTTGTGCGGCCCCTTTTGCCAGTTCGTCCGCCCGCTCATTTCCGGGAGTCCCAACGTGCGCTCTGATTCAGAAGAGCCTCACCTTCCTTCCTGCTGCATTCACTTCCTCCAGGTCTTCCCACACTGCCTTGACCAGGGGGTGGCTTAGTTTTGGATTCTCCAGCAGTTCTAGTGATGATCGAGAATCGCTCATCACGTTGACTACTGGGTGGTTGCTTTGTTTAGCCAGTTGTATAGCCCTGTGCAGCGCATAGAGTTCCGCCTGGAAGACCGTGCACGCGGGGTCTAACTTGAAGGCTGAGTAGCTGGACTCGTTCCCGTCCTCCCACCATGTTAATGCTGCACCGACTTTGCCTTCGATCTTACTACCGTCGGTGTAGATCTGTGGGCCGGTGATTTGGTGGATTTCGATTGTTTCGGGGTCCAGCTTCTCAAGGAGCTCATACTGTGTTGACTTGAGCATTGATGGGTGTGATTGTTACCCCACATAGATTGTGAGGCCACCCTCTCGTTCGAGATGTCCATTTGTGACGGGGATTGTGTTTGTGGTAACGGCGGTGGGGACTTTGCGAGGAAAATCGCGGGCAGTCAACTATCTCCATTTTCGGCTTTCTATTGCCTTAGAATTTAACGGGTTTACGTTCGTTTAAAGCGGTATTACTTTTAAAATAACCGTACCTTGACGTCCCTAAAATAAGGATTATAATTCCAAAATACGGTTCACTAATGTTTCACAAAAAACGTTTCAAAAACTATTCAGGTGACAAACAACGTATTCCGCAAAAATATCATTTTATAAAATATCATTTGACAAATATTCAATTTGAAAATGTTTTCCTATGCAAAATTGCTGAATGTTAAAGTATCATTTATAAATTTATTATTTCACCTAATAATTTATTTGCCAAATTCACGATTTTATAAAATGTCGGTACAATTTACAAACTAGTGATTCTGAAAATACATTTTTTTTTAACTTAAGTTAGGTATATTAACCCGATAGAAACCAGCGTTGGTTGTGAAATGGAAATTTGTCATTTGTTTTTTTATGAAATGATATGTCCATAGAAACCATAAAAAAAAGTGAAAAGTGAGACTTCAGAGAAGTATATAAATATAGCTTGGATTCACCACAACACCTAAAGGATCTTGTGGGTGTTACTGCTGGGGACGCCGGCAAGGCGCTTCTGAGTGACATTACCAGACTTTGTAATTTTATGTTATCTGGCGAGGTAAATTCATCCTTTTTGCCATTCCTTTACGGTGCGAGGCTCTGTGCTTTTAATAAAAAGGACGGTGGGATCCGGCCCATCGCTGTTGGCTGCACTTTTCGCCGTTTGGCATCAAAATTAGCGTGTAGGTCTGCACCCTTACGCAGTCGAAATTCCGCGGGCTCGTACGAAGCGATTTGCTTCCTCGTTTCTAATTAGAACCGCTAGGATATGGAATGCCCTTCCGGCTTCCGTTTTCCCCACCTCTTTTAATATAGGTACCTTCAAATCAAGAGTGAATAGGCATCTTCTAGGAAAGCGCGCTCCACCTTAGGCTGCATCACCACTTTAAGCAAGTCTGATTGCAGCCAAGCGCTGGCCTATATAATTAAAAAAAAAGAAAAAAAAAGTAGACACATAGTTTCGACCCTAAAGGATAAATTCCAACCCATTCAAGTTGGATTTGGCAGTAAAGGTGGTTGTGAGGCAGCGGTGCATTCGGCTCGTACTTTCTTATCGAATGGCGAGGTTGAGGTACTGCTGAAAGTAGACGTAAAGAATGCTTTTAATTCATTGGACAGGGCAACTCTGCTTAACGAAGTTTCAACACAGCTTCCCGAAATTTACCCGTATGTTTGGCAATGTTACAGCTCTGCTTCTAAATTATTTTTTAGAGATGGCGATATTAAGTCCTCTGTAGGTGTTCAGCAAGGGGATCCTTTAGGTCCAGCCCTGTTCAGCTTAGGGATCCACAACCATATCTCAAAAATAACATCAAAATTTAACATATGGTATCTTGATGATGGAACCATTGGAGGCAACGTGGATGACGTTCTTAAAGATCTTAACAATGTTAAGCAACAATTTGGCAAAATTGGTTTAGAACTAAATTTTTCCAAATGTGAACTGTTTTTCACAGAAAAGCTATCGCAAGATAGAATATCATCGGCCTCTGAATTATTTAATGAAATTGCCCCTAATATTAAGATTCTTGATAAACATTCACTTTGTCTTCTTGGTGCTCCTCTTTTTAACGAACCCATACAACCAATCTTGGACAAAAAGTCAGAACATTTTCGGCTCATTCTGACAAATTGGGCGCTCTAAATTCTCACATTGCATTTTCGATCCTAAAATATTGCCTTTTTGTACCTAAATTGATTTATATTCTCCGTGCGAGCCCAATTTGGAAATTTCCTGGACTACTCGATATCATGGATGCCCCCTTAAGAAATACGCTAGAAAAAATTCTAAATTTATCTTTTGATGATCAGTCCTGGAATTAAGCTACTTTACCGGTCAAGTATGGTGGCATCGGCGTGAGAAAAATTTCCAGTGTTGCTCTTCCGGCTTTTCTGTCCTCTGTGCATAGTATAAAAGAGCTTAGTTCTTAGATTCTTAATTCTAATTCAGTTTCATTGACCTATGCCACAGAGGCCTTAGAGAGTTGGAAGGTCAGGTGTCCCAATGACGATATTCCGAAGGAATGTTTCACACAAAAACTTTGGGATGTGCCGTTGGTTCGGCTGACACATACAAATTTGGTTCAAAATCTTACAAGTGAAAGAGATCGAGCAAGGCTTCTAGCCTTATCTGAAAAAGAATCCAGGTATTGGCTTCATGCCTTGCCATCAAAAAATCTCGGCACTCTTTTAGATAATGAAAGTTTTCGTGTGGCTCTAGGTCTCAGATTGGGAACACCCCTGTGCTTCGAGCACAGATGTCCGTGTGGAAAAGAGGTCGATAAATTTGGAATTCACGGACTCTCTTGCCAAAGGAGCGCTGGTAGACTTTTTCGGCATGGCTCTCTCAATGATACGATCAAAAGGGCTCTTGCCACCATAGATATTCCTGCGCTCATTGAGCCGGCAGGGATTAGTCGGGATGATCGCAAGAGACCTGATGGATTGACGCTGGTTCCCTGGGAACGGGGACGGGCGGTAATGTGGGACGCAACATGCGTAGACACATTGGCCCCGTGTCATATCAGGGAGACAGCATCAAGGCCGGGAGCCGCAGCAGAAAAGGCTGAAACCGGCAAGCGGCGGAAGTATGCCTCTCTCATAGAGAGTTACATATTTGTTCCGTTTGCCGTGGAGACCCTTGGGCCGTGGAGTCTTAGTGGCAAAAATTTTTTGCGAGATATTTCACCGCGGTTAATTGCCTCATCTGGTGACAGAAGGGCTGGCTCATTTTTTGCGCAAAGGATCAGCCTGGCTGTCCAGCGCGGAAATGTAGCCAGCATTCTTGCCACCATTCCACGTCGGCATGATTTATATAGTAATTAGGTTAGGCTAGCTAGCATTAAGTTCTATTGTATTATTTTCAATAAATAAAAAAAAAAGCTCGAATTCTATCTCATTCTCTCGCAGGCTAAATCCTATTATGAATATGTTTATCTCTTTTCAGTGTCGCTTTTTCGTTTCATCGAATTTTCAAATCACAACGATTCTAAAAAAGTTTCACTTCAAAAATTAAATGTCAGTTCAAATAAGAAACTATTATGTAAAGAATGTCTCGAATGTCACTCGGACTATGTGGGAATATTTCCAAGAATTTTTCGATTACACAAGTCGGTCATACCGTTGCGTAGGTACCTACCCTGACTCCGAAATTCGCACCTGCGAGTTCTTATTACGAAGGTGACTTAGCGAAGCGTTTTATAACTTTTTTATACGTTATAATATGTGTTAAGGACCCATATTCCTTTTGTTAAATAACTAATTTCTACATAACATTGTATACAAGACATTCCAAGGCTATTTCCAAACATGCACCTAAACACGTGTTAAAAGGCAATTAAATTAAGTACAAGGGGAAAATACACTTCGGACAGGACAGCAAAAAATTCCGCGCAAACTGCCCTGCATGCACATCGTATTGAAAACACGTTTCGATACGATGTTTTTTCGCTCTTAGTCAAGTGCTCCTAGCACAAACACTACAATATTTATCTCCCTCACGCTTTTTCGTTTAGTTTTTCATATCACAACAATTCTAAAGAAGTTTCACTTCAAATAATCCACGTGTGACTACGGTGATTGGACTGTGTCAAAGGAAAAACCCGGGCGAGAAGGTCTGTATCTTTGATTGACTTCGGTCATCTGATTCTCATAAGTTATATCCGAAAATGTCATTTCAATTTTCAAAACACATACCCCACTCTAGTTGTTATCTGAAACCTCGGTAATCCGGAAGGGATATAAGGGTAAATCAATTTCCTCACTGGTGAAGTGGCTAGCGATCGTTAATCTTAAACCTATTGTGTTATTTAATAGGGATAAGGTTCACTGGCCTAATCCTTTATGTAATAATCGTTTATATTTTTAAGGCTTATCGGAAACTTACTGGTCAGTACTACATTATTCTCATTACGTGAAACACGTATATCAGTTAGGTATACGTGTCTCAAGTAATGAGAATAATGTAGAGATTTGGAGGGTGAGGAAATTACGGTAGATATAATATAATGTCTTACTGACGTGCAATACAGTTTATTTTAATTAATGTTTTACAGTTTAACTGCCAAATAATGAATGAACTAGAAGTTTAATTCGCTATAATCCACTACAGTAGACAAATCTGTGTGAGAACGGTTATTTTTGAACAAGATTCACAACTTGTAAGTTATACTTTGGTTTACGACGACAGTTATCAACTTCCAGACAAATGTTGCCATTTATAAGTTAAAAAATATTTCCAAAATTATATTTCTCAATGGGTGATAGGTTTTGCCATTTTAAATTAAAATTGATTTTGTTCATCCGGACCAACTGGGAAATTATTTCCCTGCATTTGATTAAGGGGTAAAGTTGACTTTACATTATTATGTTATTATGGACTTCCGCAAAGTAACGCCTGCTTCTATTCAATATTCGACTGCCAAATGTTAATCTCAAGCACTCGGTGTTTTTAAGGAAACACAACACGAGTACTTGAACTGTAGTTTATTAAGTTGAGATAATTTTAATGTTCTCACGAATTAATTAGGTTGACTACTTAAATCATTTGTCGCGACTCGCGAGAACCTCCCAAGGGTCTTTCGGCGATATTTTGTTCCGGACCTTAGCTTTTATTGTTGATCCAGTCCAGGTCCGTTAGTGGGCAGCAATTAGGCTAATTACCAGAACGACAGTAACAATAATTCAGCGCGTTTTTTGTTTAATTAAGAATTACTAAATATTAAAAGTTTGTTAGCCAGTGAGCAATATACACGGCCTTTAAAAGTACAACAGCGCATTCCTTAAAATATGTAACTATTATGGAAGGGCTGATCAATGACAAAATAAATAAAATTACCTATTCTGATGATATGAGCTACAAATTCCTAACCATTGCGGGGTTCTAAAGGAACGTTTCGTCGTCATCATGTGATGTAAGTACAAAGCAAAAGCATATTTGAAAGTGTCGGTTTGTAGTGTTTTCCGAGAAAATTTCTTTACTAGCCTATCGACGCCAGATGGAGTCGCTAACATAAGTTCCACGTCTTTTAAACTTGGCCGAATGCCACACGGAGTTCAGCCTTTATTTGTGTTAGGTTTGTGCGAGATTTGAAGAATGAGAATAATAACGTTTAGCGAAGATGAGAATGTAATGAATTGATGTTTTTAACCGACTTCCAAAAACGGAGGAGGTTGTCAATTCGGCGCGTGTCTTTTTTTTGAAGTTTGAACTAATGAGTTACAAACTAAAAAGTAAAAATAAAAATTCAAATTTTATTAAAATAAAAGTTGACGCATCAGACTCGCCCGCCTTAAAATCAGAATTATTTTTTACTTTACAGTGGCTTTGGAAATCGGGTTTTTGGAACAAATTTTTATATCGTATGATTTCGCTCGATAATTTTACGATATATTGTGGTAACTCTTGAAATTTTTATACTACTTTCATTTGAGAAGCTAAATTTCATCTTTATAGTATCTGATCAGTTGACTAAAATGTAATGGGTAATAAAGCATCTAACCAGTGTTTAGTGGTAGATTCACTTGACCAAAAGCTCTCGTAAAAGCTCTCTCGTGTTTCATTTAAAAAAAAACATCATCCATACCTACTGATATCTGTCTGCTACATTTTCTGGATGTACCTATCTGTTTAAACACCTCAATATATATGTTTGTATCTCAGAGAAGAACATCTTTCAGCAAGTTCTTCAATTCAGAGCGTATTTTTTTGATTTGCAATTTCTAATACTTAGTACTCTTTGTTTGATTTACTATTCTAAGACAGTTTATTTCAATAAAAAGCATTTTTTTAAATAATAAGTTAACAAGAATATAATGAATAAATCCCTTGACGGTAGAAAACAAAAAAGTATAACTGCACAGGAAAAACAAGTAATTTCAAAAAAAATTGTAAGTTTAAAAAAAGCTATAAATAAAAAAACTTTAATTTTAACCTTATGAACTAGAGTATTAATTAATAGATACTCTATTTTTTCTTCATGGTCTCTGACCGAGAGTTATTGTTATTACCCATACCTTATCTGTGGGGTGAAAGGTATACTTAAATGCCGTTAGATGGCACTTTAACAGTGGACAAATTAGGATTTTAACTGACATTCCGTTACCCGTGTATTCTTCGTTTATGTAAAAAAACTGTCTCTTGTTTTCCAAATAGCCAAGGGTTTAATAGTATGCAGATTGCCACTGCTTATCAAAGTCTCTCGCCTCAAGGGAATGGCTTAATTAACTTCAAACGGAGAAGTGCTGAAGGTCATGCGTATAAGATAAGTTCGCAGAAAGTTAAAGACAAAGATACAAGGTTCCACTTATGGTAACATAATAAGGTGATATTTTAGTAAAATGAAAATTCAAAGCAAATTAATCAGAGGTTATGCTCATGTTTCCAGTTCTCTAAAATTTGTGATTAAATTGTTGTTTTTACAATGAACTACTTTTTTTAATTTATAGACTAGCGCTTTGGCTGCCATCAGACTTACTGGCAAGTTTTTTGACATTTGAAACCTCGAAATCACAATATTTTTTGTACCTAATAGGTAGGTAAGCTACCCTTATCCGCACCGGCTATATCCGGCCACATTTTGCATATTTTAAAAGTGGTGATTAGTGTTTTTGACGGCCGGCTTTCTTAAACTGCACTCTTTAACTTTCCTAGCTACGTGTGTTTTAAGAAATTAAATATCACTTGCGTTATATGGATACTATATACGCAGACCCTGACGATGCCTCGCGGTACGAATTAATGTACTTTTAGAATGGTATAGGGTAGGGAATTGACAAATACCTAACAATATTATCATCATTTCAGCCGTGTCATACCATGGTGCCAAGTCAGCTCACTATGTTGGTAAGGCAGTATTGCAGTTGAGTTTTGCACCACAAAAATACAGATCTTTACAGTAATTTTACACAAACATAAAAAAGTTCTTCCCCGAAAATCAAAAGTAGGCAAAATAAAAATACGGGGAACTCCCTACCTCATTTCCTTTAACACTTCATTAACACAATGAGAGGTTTTTCATTCCTCGACTTTATCAAATTTATTTTTCAAGAATCCCTCTTCGCTACCTACTCGTACATTTGAAGTTGATTAAGGCCCTCCCGTGAGTAAAAGGACCTTGATAACGAGCAATCTACATAATATAAAAGGCTTGGTTATTTGGTGGAGAAAACCTATCTCTGGTTTATCTCTCGCTTTGCCAAGTGGAGTTAGTCTACGATCGGGTACTTTTACATTTATTGGTATTTGAAAAGCGAACGGAACAAAATATGGTCGCGGTGGTGAAACGTACCTCTTTACTTAATATAATACGTTGTCCCATGAAACCTCATGCCTCTTTTCTTTGTATCGTATAAAATTCATTCGAAATGAATTAATCGAATTACGAAGACACATCAAATTAATTCAAATTGAGGTAACAATGATTTTTACCGGTGTAATGACTGGTGGAGGTAGAGTCTTGAAGGTCTTGGCTTATCATAAGTGACATGAGTTCCCCTACGTGGAATAAATAAATAATTTATCATTTGTTTATAATTGACGATGGGCCTATAAAAGAACTACTTAAATATCATGATATTTTTTCGGATCGAATCGAAGTGACCTACTAAATACATCTCCATGTATGTGTGATATTGGACCCTAAAAAATTAAGCAAGCTTTGATTAGATTAGATTAGAAAACCAATTCACTCACTCACTTCGACCCATTTCCGGTTCACGACTGAGCACGATTCTCCTCTCAGGATGTCTCAGGATGTGATGGGTGTGTGTGATGGAAAAGGGTTTGGTCGTAGTCGACGATGCTAGCTGAGAGCGGATTGGTAGATTTAACACACCTTTGAGAACATTATGAAGAACTCTCGGGTATGCAGATTTCCTCGCGATATTTTCCTTCGCCGTTAAAGCAAGTGATATTTAATTTCGTAAAACACACGTGGGTGCGATAAGTTGGGGGTGCGTGCCCGGGCATAGAACATCCGATAACCGAAATGGTAAGCCGGGCGTCAAAACTACCAATCACCGCTTTTAAAATATTATGTAAAACCAGCTGATGCTCGCGACTTCGACCGCGTGGTTTAAGTTTTTTATTCCCACGGGAACTCCTTAATTTTCCGGGATAAAAGTACCCTTGGTCACTCTCCAGGTCCTAAACTAAGCCCATGCCAAAAATCACGTCGATCCGTTTCTCCGTTGCGGCGTGATAGAAGGATAAACCACCAAACCAATAAACCAACAAACACACACTTTCGCATTTATAATATTTTTAGTATATTAATATTAGTATGATATGATATGAGGTGACCGGACAAACAACCGGTGCGGATAAGGGTTACTTACCTATCTTTTACGTACAAAAAATATTGTGATTTCGAGGTCTCAAATGTCCAAAACTTTGCATTATTCCTTTCTTAGCTCTACTGAAATACCCCGGGAAGAGTCATCTATATTAAATGAAGATGCTCTTTGAAAGCAGCGTTACTATAGAGTAATTGCTAGACTGCACCCGACGACCGCTTTGACCCGGCCCGCTCTAATAGGATTGGGAGCCTTGTTAAACTAATTTAATAAGGCCCTTTGAAAGGACAGAAACATTCAGGCTTTATTACAACTATTTAACTGCGCATCACTAGATCCCTTGTCTACGTTGCAAATCCCTACGTTAGACCCTTTGTATAGGATCGTAATTGTAGTAGGTAGGCTTTTCGTAATGTTTGGAATGTAGGAATTAAGGTAATCCTGAATGTAGAATGCGTTTACTTAGGAAAGGGCTGGCAGCTGTTATATAAACGAGTTCGGAATAAAATGGGGAAAATATGGCGTGTATTTTTGTTTTCGTATAAAATTGCTTTTCAAGTGAAATGATATCTTATACTGGAATCTCATTACTTAACCGAATATCATATCAAAATTCGGCAATTATTTTGGCAGCCAAAGCACAATCAGTACGTTAAAAGTACAGTGCGCGAGTTTAATACATAGCTATAATGTATGTGTCATGTGCAGAGCATTAGCTCTGCATTCAACTCGCGTGCGAACCATACTTGTGGACGATTTCTTGTCCCATCCCTCTCTTGTTATTGTTCCCTTCTCGAGCTAAAATCTTTATCGTAGAATGCTGAGTAACTTAGCTTATAGTTTACAAAGATAAGTTACATCGCAAATGTAAAACTGTGGAAATCAAACAAAATTATTCGCTTTCATTTAAAACAAAAACCGACTTTAAAACTATACTTATAAAAGACATTTCCTGGGTGTATATTTTGTTGATATTCTCAAAAGCGCTGAATCAATTTCGATAAAATTTATATTCGACCACCTCTGAAATATGATCTAGGTACCAAACAAAATAGTATCATTAAAATTGATTCATAATTGGCGGAATGAACGCGTAACGTACATACAAAAAAGAAAAAACATACAGTTGAATTGAGAACCTCCTCTTTTTTTTAAAGACGGTTAATAAATGGTACGATAAACCTATAACGTAGGCTCACGATTTTCTTTTTAACAATTCCAGTTCAATACGCTTCTGGGATGTATTTTATACAGCATCTATGTCAGAATTTTCCGCTCAATACACCCAGCTATGAACATAATGTCTAGCTCGAAAAAGTGCATCTTGTACAAAATTGCTGCACCGCGTTGGGTTTTATTTAAATCTGCTTGAACAATACTCCTAGCTCGTGTTCTCAACAACGTTGATAGATTTCGAGTATCGTTTACACTAAAGTTATAGTCAGATACTCGTAAATGTTATATGTTTAAAGTAGAAATACGTACAGTTGATACACCTTTTTTGGGTCTAATAACAACGTACAAGTCGCTTGGCAATGAAATTTCTTGTATCATCCATTCAGCGATTTTACATATTATTGTCTGTAACTACCTGCGCGGACCCAATTTCAGGCAAAATTATTGAATTGTACTAGGTATAAATACGCCTACAAGTCTATTAATTAGTATAAGTAAGTTTACAGTGTGTGTGTGTGTTTGCAAAAACTACTGGAAGGATTTGGCTTAAAGGAGACGGTTCAGATTTTATGGGGCGTGGGTCCGATCGCGTTCACGTTATTTACTTTACCATTTATTCTAAATTATTATATTTTTATAACACTCTATGTATTTCCTCTATTCATGGTACAGTGTAGAGTCCACAAAAAATGAACCTTCTCTCTTGGAATGGAGATAGGTTATAGTCTGGAATAATACATAGGTTACTTTTATTCTATAAAATTAAACCGAAAAACCGCAATCGATGCAGACAAAGTCGCAGGCATCAGCTAGTATTACTATGGAAACAGCTAGTATATATAACAGAACACAGAAGAACGACGACCTCTGTGGCGCATTGTTGAGCGCTGTTGTCTTAACGTGCGGTGGTCCCGGGTTCGATCCCCGGCAGGGTCAATTTGGAATTTAATAATTTCTGAATTTTCCCAGGTTGGGCCTGGTGGGAGGCTTCGGCCGTGGCTAGTTACCACCCTACCGGTAAAAACGTGCCGCCAAGCGATTAAGCGTTCCGATACGATGCCGTGTAGAAACCGTATAGGGGTATGAGTTTAATATAACTGCCATGCCCCTAACAGGTTAGCCCGGTACCATTTTAGACTGCATCATCACTTACCATCAGGTGAGATCGCAGTCAAGGGCTAACTTGTAGTGGATAAAAAAAGAATTCTTTTGTAAAACTCCTTGAACGCGATTACGCGATGGCATCGCCCGACGCCCGCCCGCCGCGGCTGCTTTCCCGATCCTTGAGCGCATTTCAATTTCATGCGACGCTACCAACTTTAATAGCGCTATTAAAATGAGTTTGAAAGAAATTTCATAATTTTTAAACGGAAACGGATTCAAGAAATAATTCCGGTGTTTTGTACAGCAAATTGTTTTAACTGATTGACTGTGCGCTATCTTGCCCTGGTTTGTTTGCCTCTAAGATTACATTTATACTGAAATAACACGGTCATTTGGTGCTCAAAAAGGGGGTAACCTGGAAAGTTGCTCGGGAGTTTTGAAAATTGGTGTATTTTATAGATTTCGACGTGCTCTTTCTGAATTTTCACTTTGCCACCTCGTATCTTTAAGCGTAGGAAAATTTCACTAGTTTAATTTAACACTTAACTATTTTCATCGTAAAATTAGTCCAAAAGGAGTAATTGTCAAAAAACTGTATGACGACCTCCGTGGCGCAGTGTGCAGCGCTGCGGTCTTAACGTGCGGAGGTCCCGGGTTAGAGCCCCGGCAATCAATTTGGTAATTTATAATTTCTGAATTTTCCATGGTCTGGCCTGGTGGGAAGCTTCGGCCGTGACTAGTTACCACCCTACCGGCAAAGACGTGCCGCCAAGCGATTTAGCGTTCCGGTACGATGCCGTGTAGAAACCGAATAGGGGTATGGGTAGTTATATTAAATAACTGCCATGCCCCTAACAGATTAGCCCGCTACCATCTTAGACTGCATCATCACTTATCATCAAGTGAGATCGCAGTCAATGGCTTACTTGTAGTGGATAAAAAAAAATGTTTTTGGGCGCCATATTTCCAATATGACGGTGCGAGCTGCTAAGAAGTTGCTCAGAGCAAGTTTTCTTTATTTGCATTAACTAATTAATGCATGTTCTGATAATAAAAGTTTTATTTCTGACAGTGAGTACAATTTAGAATCACATTCATCTTCTGTTATAAGCTCAGATCTACCTTCATAAGATTCTTCATGCGAAAATCTTGAAATTTAAGGATATGGCGGGGATTATAATAAGGCATTTATTCGATTACATAATATATAAACTATGAAAATGTGCCTTAAACACTAATAATCGATGAAGTTTTCCCATCCCCTTCGATAAACGATTGAGAGGCTAACATTCACCCTGAATTCTATACAGTCGTTTCTTTACGTCAGTAGCTAAAAATTCGATATTTACAGGGCTTACTAGACTTAAACCAAAACAAAAATAGCAAAAAAGATTTAAAAAAAATTAGTTCTCAGTTATAACTGAACAAAGCTGCATTCAGGCATAGACCTGTGATAGATGGAGATTTACAGGTACTTCACAAAACACATTTGGATACAGTTTTAGATTATCTATATTATTTTTCTATGGCTCGACGCTAGCTTATTGACCTGTAGATTGTCTACACTATTTTTGTCATTTTCAGGAAATTCAACAGAAAAATGCCCGATATCGCTATTGCAATGAAGGTAAAACTATGGTTTATTCTATATAATGGTAATAAGTTTATGTTTTGTGGTAAGCGAGTAAAAATTGCGAAACTCTCCGTCAATTCCAGAACAATCATACTCCTTTTCTTATAATTTTTTAGTTTTATTCTAAACTAAGTATATCTTAGTCTACTCGGCAACGTACACTGCGGCACCCGTAAATATCGTACTTTCGTAGAGTAATTGGCATCGTATCCTGTGGGACCCGTAAAATTTCTCGAAAATGGAAAATCATATATTTTTAAATATTTTTCCTTAAGTCCAGAAGTCATCATTGACCAAGAAAATGCATAAAACAATTAATGTTTTTTGTAAATTTTCAGTCTTGCCGTTTTAAGGGATAAGGAACTTCGTTCCTAAAAATTCTTGAATAGTTTAAAATGGTTAGAAAACTTAAAGCTAACCGAGGATGTGATCTTAAAGTCTTTTGGAAGACCCCCTAATCAGTAAGAAATAATTTATTTTTGACACTGGCTCATCCCTATTGATCATAGAGTAAGTAAGTATAATGAAAATAAACTTAATTAAACTACAGACTTTATTAGGTCATTTTAATTAATCAAATAGGAGTAATTAAAATGCAATTGCTAGCATCAAAAATGTCGTAAATAGTAAATAAATATTCGAGTCCCTACAAATGTTTGTAATAAAGCTGAGGGGATTGAAGGAGAACAGTCAAGCCTTAAATGCAAAGACATCGCTTATTTTTACGACCCTACACTTTTATTATTCATTTAAAGCTCCCAAGAGTAGATTGGAAAGGGTTAAAATAAAAGCCATTCAGATTAATATCTTGCGAGGCTGAAAACGTATAAATATACTCCATGTGTATGTGTCATGTGTCTATGTTCATGAACAAATAATATTTTTTTTTTTTATATTTCCCCGGATTATTTCCCCCTCAAACTTAAGTGAAAAAAAAAACGGTTCAGAAACCTCGGAGAAATCATACATAAATAAGATACGCGCCGAATTGAGAACCTCCTCCTTTTTTGGAAGTCGGTTTAAAATAGGGGCCATTTTAGCCGTCAAAACAGTTGTTATAGTGACTTTCGTGAAGTCTACTCGAAAATGGTGAGTTTAAAAAAAGTTTTCTAATTAATTGGTAAGGCGGCTACAAGCTCCATCAGATATAGTCCCACCAACTTATCTGGCCCAGTGGCCAAAATTTAGATGATGCAGTACATTCTGACTGCTTCAAGTTGTCCGTGTATCCGAGGCCTTAAATGTCATATTTGTGTTATCGATCAAAAATATATAGCTTTTCCCTATTTACCCTGCCACTTTAACTGAATAATAAAACCGTTGGCAATAAAAATGGGCCCGGTGGATTTATGGTGGACTGTTCAATCTCCGTTCCCATATTAGAAAGTTTAGTGGGAATTCAAGTACGTATTCCTTTTTATAGCTCACTCGAGCGCTCTTCAAAACAGGCATCTTAAGTATACTTATCTATGGTTAGTTTTTTTAATAAATGGTTGAGGCGTCTTTTGTTTGTTTTTTGAAGCAAAACTTTTTTAGAATTTGAAAATTCGATTAAACGGATGTTGTCGCACGGTAGTGGCGCCACCGGATGAACGTGTATACGAAGCGTTCCATTTTTGTGTTTGATTGTTTAAATGTAGCAGTAGGAATTCTGATTTGTTAATTGTTCATTATGTTTTATTTTAATCCGCCTATGGTTGATAAAAGTAAAAACGAAACGAAAAAGCGACACCAAAAAGAGACATTCATAATAGGATTTAGCCTTCGAGAGAATAAGGTAGAAAACAAGTTACATTTATCTAATGAGATATTGAGAAAATGAGAAACATCGTATGCTCGAAATTATAATCCACCACCACCACAACAAAGGACTTGTCCAAGATTGGGCCTTGAACATGAACCAAGATGATTTTAATACACGTGAATAGAGAGCCTAAAATATGGCTTATATAATAATTTACACATTTTTAGAGGACCCCAATTTGGAGAAAAATATTATTTTATTTTGTGGCTTTTTTAGATCTTGATCTGAATCCTAGCAACAGTAAAAAAAAAACTTGATTGTCTTCGTCACGTATGTCATAGGGTGATTGTCAAATGTCACTGTCAGTTTTGTAACTCTTATGTAACTCTTATGTAGTTAAAACATATATTAATAGGTACTAGCTGACCAGGCAAACGTTATCCAGTACCAATAATTTGAGTTCATACAAAAATCTCATAGGATAAAACACTTTCAATTTTTTCCCAATTTTCCAATTTTCCAGGCAGCTTGTCCAATTGTTATTTCCCTAAAACCCTCATTCGGATTATATACCCACCCAAAAAAAAAACAACGAATCGATCCAGTCATTCTCAAGTCATGCGTAGGTACCTAAGTACCTACCAGCGAACGGTATTTCAATTTTATTTATTTACTACCGAGTGCCCGCGACTTCGTCGGCGTGGATGGAGGTTTTTCGGTTCCCGCAGGAACTCTTTAATTTTCCGGGATAAAAAGTAGCCTATGTGTTATTCCAGACTATATTCTATCTCTGTGCCAAATTTCATCCAGATCCGTTCAGTCGTTGGGGCGTGATTGAGTAACAAACATCCATCCACACATCCATACATTCATCCAAACTTTCGCATTTATAATATTATAGTACCTATAGATAAGTATAGAAGTATAGATTATAATATTATGAAGGTTATATGTCATGTGTCTGCATGTCTGTCTAAGAGCTTTTACCTTTTCATCTGTTTAACCAATTTCGATGAAATTTGGTACAGAGATTTTGGTAGGAGGTTGATTTCAAAAACCTGAAGCCACGCGGGTGGGTGGAGTCGCGAGCATCTTATATTTAAACAAGTAGGATTTTCCAGAATTTACCGCAAGCAATATGTCTCAGATGATTAATGGGTCACGTTACGCGGTTAAAGTAGAACCGTTCAAGAAGTCTATATTCGGAGCACACGTGCGCTAGGTGCGTTTTTACTGACGCTACAAATCCGAACATTAAACATGTATACAGGTCTCCGATTCATTATGACATAATCGATACAAGACTATAAACGGCTTGGATTGAAAACACTACGGGTCAGACAGGTCAAAACGTCCGCGTCATAATGTAACATTTTATAAATAAATAGTATAGAATCTTACTACTGCTAGATTATTATTAAGATGATATTCAAAGTTTCAAACATGCGGATTTTATTTAAATACAATATGATCAATATTGACTTTGAGTAGAGAGCAGAATAAGAAGGGGTTGGCAATAGTCCACACTACACCATGCTGGCCAAGTGCGGATTGGCAGCTTCACACACCTTTGAGAGCATTGTTGAGGTTATGACGATGTTTTTATTCACCATTAGAGTAAGTGATTTAATTTTTTAACGGCACATTACTCTGAAAATTTATAGGCAGCGGTGCCCGGAAATGGAACCCATGACTACCTCAATAGGTACCGTTTAAGCTACTAGGCTATTAGATACCACTTTTAATACTCACCAATATACATTTATTTATTTTATCCGATATTCAAAAATAAAATTAGTCTTTCTGAAACGGAACTTTGCACAGGCCAACGCCTGGTTGACATAGCGTTGATTTATTTTAAAAAAAAGTTAATTTATTTCTAGGATCAAAAGCGATTTGCTCGCTACAATAAATCGCTTTGGCAATTAAAATGTTCATTATTGTTGATTGAACAAATATGTTTTATATACGAATGTGAGTAAATAATATTTGCGGGACGATAATTTTCCGAGATTGTTTTAACGGCAGCCGTAAAAGTTAATTCAGTATAATTAATTGTAATTATTGTTTTAAATGGAACAGCGTGGTCTGTTTACATTAACACGTGAATGTGGTTGACTGGCACATGGCATGGCTGAATACGTTGCATTGAATACGGCATTGTAGGCTTGTGGTTCACAGGGAAAATAGAATGTGCAAATAAATAAAAATTCTTTAAATTTGATATTGGTGTTAATTACGCCGTATACACGTCAGAACTAAACGCCGTACACACGGCTAAATCCTATATTATATGTTTGTCCCTTTTTGGTGTCACTTTATGGTTTCATTTCAGTGAATTATCAAATCACAACGATTCTAAAGAACTTTCACATTTTTCACAAAATTATTTTACTTTGATGATCATTTCAGTTCTTTAGGTAATAACAAATTGATAAACTCAGCTTATATAAAAGAGTAAAAAAATATTTTTTAATTAATGTAGGAGATAGAAATTATGTTACACGTCCGCGTGGATTGATGTTTTCAATTCCCGCGGGAACTCATCAATTTTCCGGGATAAAAAGTATCCCTGTACCAAATTTCATCAAGATCGGTTGGCCGTGAAAGCGTAGCAGACAGACAGACAGACAGACACACTTTCGCATTTATAATATTAGTATGAATTATTAATATAGTAATTATAATAAATATTGGATGGAAGCAGGCGTTATTTGCGGAAGTCCATGGTAATCAAGGAACTAGAAGCTGGATTCACTATAATCCGAAAAAGTAGACAAATTAATGTGGTACTCGACAATGTACGATTTGCATTCGTGCATTGTCGAGTCAACATCGAGCATCTGAAAATGCTCCGGTGTCAGAGTGTAACTTACGTTGAGAATAATTTGGAAGATTTGTGTGGTGTGGTGTTGTGCCGGTGCGAATTTCTGGCTTATTGGGCGTTGAATACCGCGAGCTTTAAGAAAAAGCTGAAGTTATATTTAGCGGATAATATTGTAACATAGCTCATTAAAATTAGAACATTTAATCAATAATGTAAATAAGTAATAACACAAGCCTATCACATAATAAAAAAAAACATTTAAAAACAATACCTATCTATATAAATAAAAGCGAAAGGTCACTGATTCATCACGATATCTCAGGAACTATAAAGAATACAGACTTGAAATTTGGAAGATAGGTTCCTTCTATGGTATAGACGGCCGCTAAGAAACGGTTTTGAGAAAATTCACTCCTAAGGGGTTGAAATGGGGGTTGGAAGTTTGTATGAAAGTCCTTTGTTTTTGAATTTAGAGACATGAAAATTGGCAATTAAGTTAATAGCAATAGATAATAAAAACCTGTTTATGCAATTTTACGAAAATCTACCCCAATAGGGGTGAAATGCGGGTTGGGAGCTTGCATGGAGGTTATAAGTTTTTAAAGTCAACATTATGGACTTATTAGTCTTAAATAATATAAACCTGCCGATGCTATATAGCTGCTATAAATAGGCCTTTAGCAGCGGGAAAATCTCATAGGAAATCAGAAATTGTACGCGGACGAAGTCGCGGGCGACCGCTAGTAATATTCTATAATGCATGCTACTGTGTAAATTACTAAACTTTTGTTCAGTCTTGATAAGTGAACAGTTGTTCTTTTTAAGAGAAATAAATATCTTTAAACCGAAGCTACACGTTGTACCACATAGATTTGTCTGCTTTGATGGATTATAGCGAATTAAGCTTTAAAATATTAGGCCTAATAGGAATATTGTTAGATTTCAATATAATTGCAATTAATAACTAGTTTAGATGTTAATATAGTTTCAATTATAACTTTGAGGAATTCTAGTAACTTTGGTAACATAATGGAAATATCAACAATGAAACTGTATTGAATATTTGATTATGTTTAGCCTAACTTGCCTTTTCTTTAGTACTATATAGCTATATACCTTTATGTGTAATGGGACGATTTTCCGAGAGACATGACCTAGTTACTTGGTGAAAACTTGAATATAATCTGTAAAGAAAGCCACACGAAGCGCACAAGGTGACTTATCTATATCCTATCTATACTAATATTATAAAGGGGTAAAGTTTGTGAGGTTGTAGGGGGTAATCTCTGGATCTACTAAACCGATTTTGAAAATTCTCGTACCAATAGAAAGCCACATTATTTGTGAGTGTCATAGGCTATATATTAACCCGAAAAATTAGGCAGTTCTCGTGGGAATTTAAAAACTTATTTCACGCGGACGAAGTTGCGGGCATCTGCTAGTATGGCCATAAAGCGAAAAAACACTGTAAAACGTCTACGCAAAACGTCCGTGGGGAGTGACGTTTCGTCCGGTCGTCTAGTGTGCGCTCTTAAAACGCTATAAGCAAATGACATGGTAGTCAAAAACATGGGTTTCCTAACTAACTGTTAAATACTTACAAGTTATTTTTGTATTACAATCGTTCTACACGATTACTGCGTAAGAAGGTTTAATAGTTTTACCTTGCTATACCAATGTATTGCTTAAAAATGCTCTAAGATATACGTAGGTATTAATATAGGTTCGTAATACCTCTCTACTCCGCACGCCTGACACCATATTATGTTTCAATATCAATATTTCATTGAGCGCCATTAAGATATCAAATAGTGAATAATTATGCCCAGTGAAACATATTGTAAACTAGCTGTTGCCCGCGACTTCGTCTACGTGTTTTGAGGTTTATTGGTTCCCGCGGGAACTCTCTAATTTTCTGGGATAAAAAGTAGCCTCTGTGCTATTCCAGACTATTATCTATCTCTGTGCCAAATTTCAGCCAGATCCGTCCAAACTTTCGCATTTATAATATTAGTATAAAAGTATAAATGGAGTATCGATAGTAAAAGAAGTATTTAATTCGAATCAATATGAGTTATATGGAGCGTTTTTTGCATCTAAATTTCTGTGTAGCGAAACTGTGATGAGCCGTGAAAAGGCACCTAAAATATATGAGATAGACAGAAGGACATACAGATTACAGACACTTTTGTGCAATAACCATAATATAAGTATGCAATTTTGTAACTAAGCAATAATTATATAATAATTATTGTGTAAGTATAACTACTTATCGGACTGGGTATGTTGTTTATTATCGGAGAATGTTGTATAACGAAGTTTGATAAAACCACATTTCCTATTAAACTAGTATTAAATTTCCTCCTAACACGATAAGTTTGTTCGGTTGCTATTTTGTTATCCTTGAAGCTTTTACAGCTGCCAATATTTTGGCCCAAGTATCTTAATATTTATTGCCAAAGCAGTTGTTATAAACCGCTTGTTTGAATTTCCGAGTAAGCGTTTTAAATATATTCACACTGAACAAGATATCCGCTTTTCGGTTTCTGGAAAGCGCAGCGTTGGACGGACGATCTAAAGCGTGCAGCTGGGAGCCGCTATAAATAAGCAGCACAAGACCGTGCTCTGTGGAGATCCATGCAGGAGACCTTCGTCCAGCCGTGGACAAATAATATAAATTTTCTTCGGTTTAAACTATATGCTAAGCGCTCTCTTACAATTATAGGCAGACAACTGTTATTAAAGAACCAATCTTTCTTAGTAAACGAGTCTAATCAGTGCTGGTTATATCTTACGGTGTCAAAACGTGGACACTGGCAGCGACGATAGCTGTGACTCTAGCCTTCAAAGTCCCTGAAAAGAGCAATGCTCAAAATTTCTCTGAGGGCGGCAAAATTACCATGCGAAGTAGCTAAAACGGTGGGGATACATGCCAAACTTTTCTAGGGGATTATTTAATCGTAGCAACTCCTTGGACAAGTTTTACCCTTGTTTGTACTAAAACGGGGCCGCCCGCAAGTACGATGCGGGTGGTGAGTCGTTTTATACAAGTTTCGCCATTAGCAAGGAGTAGTTGTCCGAAACCGAAGTGAGACTTTAGCCTGTGCCAGATAGGCTATAAAAATAATGAGTCTTGTTTGATTTTCAACTGGCCAGGCTAAAATACTAATATTGTTGTTGGTTCAAGATAATTTAGTATTATTCGATTATAATACTAATTATAAGTAATGTTAGGTTTTTTAATTTTGTTTACATGCAACTAACTGATGGCCGCGACTTCGTCGTAGATTTAAGAATCCCAGAGGAACGCTTTGATTTTCCGGGATAAAAAGTAGCCTATATATAACTCTCCAGGTCCTCAACTATCCTCAAGCAAGAAATCACGTTGATCCGTTGTGGCGGTTAAACCAACAAACTAATAAACAAACACACTTTGTCATCTAAATATCTAAAAGACAATCTAAAAGAAAAAGGTAACTAACTGACTGACTGATCTATCAACACATAAACAAACAAACCACTGAACGTATTGGGCTGAAATTGGGCAGCTATTATGAAGTAGACATCCGTTAAGAAAGGATTTGTGAAAATTCAACCGTTAAGGGGGTAAAATAGGGGGTTGTAAATTTATAGTTATTTAATTTATAATATTAGTTTTCAGCTTTGTTAATATTTATGGTATAGCGGTGTCTGTAAATAAAATTCCGTGAAAATATTGAAGTCTATAGTTTTAATACTGCGTCACGAATTTCGTCTAGACTAGAGTTTTCTGCTTCGCGCAGCTTTAAAATGGAATCCGACATTGTTTCGTAATTTTTCTCAGCTTGCACTTTAGTTTAGTATGCCATAGACGCCTTGAACTTTAATCTTTGACACGCGAAAATACTTCCGTCATCTTTTTTATACCGAGTAAAAAAAAGTTTTATATTAAAAAAAATACAGTCCGACATCACAGCCGCCCGCAAAACAAGTATAAGTCGAGTCATCAAAACTTTCCCATTGTTTATAGTTGCGGGCGAAAACTGAATATTACGGACAAACTTTGATAATATGTAAGCTCGAATCGTAATGTTCAAACTTTTCCCGACAAGTGGGATCGCGTTGAATAATAACTAGAGTATTCCCACAATATCTAGAAACGGTGACAGTATCTAGACTTGACGACCTCCCTGGCGTAGTGTTGAGCGCTGCGTTGTCTTAACGTGGGTGGTCCCGGGTTCGATCCCGGCAGTGTCAATTTGGGAATTAATAATATATTTTTCTCTGGCCTGGCCTTGTGGGAGGCTTTGGCCGTGGCTAGTTACCACCCTACCGGTAAAGACGTGGCCGCCAATCGAATTAGTTTTCCGGTGCGGTGCCGTGTAGAAAACGATTAGGGGTATGGGTTTATTATAACTGCCATACCAGGTTTAACCTAACAGGTTAAACCGCTACCATCTTAAACTGTATCATCACTTATCATCAGGTGAGATCGCAGTCAAGCGCTAAACTGTAGTTGATAAAAAAAAGATCTACTTGGAATCGTTCAAATGTTACAGTCTGTCTTTTTCCATCTATATACTATAAAAAGGGAGAGTGCGATTTTTCCAGGCTACGGTTCCCGCGTATTATAGTGCAAAACAGAATTTTGTTCTAAAATGGGTTAAAAACATCTGCCAAACTTGACCTAGATCGACAAAAACAAAGCAGAATCAATCACTTTTCATAATGTTGACTCGACACTTGATAAAAGTTCACGAACATTGACCTGTTTCGCTAAAGCCAGCTGTTATCTTTATTTATGTCAGATTTATGCTCAACCACGATTCCACTTTATGGTATACGTAGATTTTCTGTGACAAAATAACGTTGATATTTAAGTAGGACTAAAGAATAGTCTTATTTTACAGTCGATTTCGTCGTCCTCAACCAATTACGTATATATATATATAATTACTGAACATAATTACTTCAAATTTAAATATAATATTTAAACCGATGGCCTCCAGCCGAATATGGCTTAACAAGTTATAAAAATCTTTATTTCAGGGGGGGCTCTCAGCAGCGAATGCGAAATAAAATATTTTTTATAGCGTTACATAGCAAAATATATTGTTTATAGGGTTGCGGTATATTAATTTAAAGATTATTAAGAATAGAGTTCAAAAATATTTGTTTTTAATTTTTCCCCTAAAATTGACGAGATGGGGAGCTATCAAAGTGGAAATTTTCTAACGTCTAAAGTTGACCTTAAAACTCTCAATTTTCTGAAAGGCTGAGCCTGAAACTTGATCAATTATTTGAATTATATCCTGTATTTGAACAACAAATACTAAAATTAGATAAATATTATAAGGAAACGAAATTATTTAATTTTTAATGAGCTTCAGTATTTTTAACAGAACTTCACAATCATGTCAATAGATGACGCTCTGTAAAAGTTTGTTCGTTTCTCCAATAACTCGTTAGCTCTTTTGCGTCTAATGTTAAAAGTTAACTATTACAATATATAGTTAAAACTGTCTTATGGATACCGCAAGGTCTCAGTTCGGGGCGAACCACTAGTAATTTTATGAAGACGTCTTACTTCCTTCTTCGTATATCTTCGAGCCCTAGGCTTTATTTCTTAGCGACGCCTAGCGCTCGCTCAACCCCCCGGTGACGCTGCAGCAGCCAGTGAGGCCTACGCAGTATATTTGTCACTGTAAGAATGTAAAAACCGTTAGATTATAATCTAACTCGCGAAATTGTAAACTGTCGAAAGATTGTGAACCGTTCAATGTTCTGAGTGTCAATTTTTGAAATATTCATTGTATTTACGTTTTCTTGTCTGTTTCTTGTAGGTTAGGTTAGGGTTCGACATAAATAATCACTTAGGTTTTATCGGGTTAATATAACTAACAGATTACAATTTACCGAAAAATAATGCGTTAAATTGTAATCTTTCTACAGTTGGCAATTTCGGGATAAACAGAGACCCATGTCGCTTTCCAGGTCCTCAACTATACCCATGCCAAAAATCACGATCCGTTGCGGCGTGATTGAAGGACAAACCAATAAACCATCAAACCAACAAACAAACACACTTTCTCATTTATAATATTAGTATGAAGTATGATGATAGAGTAGAATCATTGCAAGTATTGCGTTATGTTAGTAATAGTTTTTTCTTAATTAGTATAGACTAATTAAGAAAAAAATTATAAATTAATAAAAGATTAGCTTTAGTTGATTTTTTGTATCATAATCTATGCTAATATTATAAAGAGGTAAGGTTTGTGAGTTTGTGACGTTGTAGGGGGTAATCTCTGGATCTACTGAACCGATTTTGAAAATTCTGGTACCAATAGAAAGCCTTATTATCTGTGAGTGTCATAGGTTATATATTATTCCGGAAGAAAGAGTTCCCGTGGGAATTTAAAAAACTTATTTCACGCGAACGAAGTCGCGGGCAATTCTGCTAGTTATATAATAAAAGAATATAAAAATGAAAAAAGTTTTGCGTTGCGTCTCGTGCAGCTTCAATTTTTTTTTCTCATGGTGTGCGATTATCTTTACGGGGTCTTTTGAAACGTTATGTCCGTCTGTTGGTAGTTATTTAGTGTGCAGTTAAATAAACTGATGCCTATTCAGAAATCTCTGTGTACAATTTCTCCTACTAATTTAAATGTAGATTGCTTGTGCTGTACCCGAATACTAAGTTGGCAGTACGGTTTCTCTAGTAAGGTGGTAATTATCAGACTTTGTCAAAGCGACCACAAAACATCATCCTTAACCGCAGAATAGGTAATAGTACAGGAACCTTAACCGGACTAATCTACCAAGGACCGTTTCTTGTTTAGTTACTACTAGACGACACCCGCAACTTCGTCCGCGTGAGTTAAGTTTTTTTGATTCCTTCTCTTTGAACTCTTTCTTCCGGGATGAAAAGTAGCCTATGTCCTTCCCCGGTATAGAACCTACTAGCGAATGCCCGCAACTTTGTCCGCGTGGATGGAGGTTTTTCGGTTCCCGCGGGAACTCTTTGACTTTCCGGGATAAAAAATAGCCTATGTGTAATTCCAGACTTTAATCT
This sequence comes from Erebia palarica, assembly GCA_964035005.1. NCBI lineage: Eukaryota > Metazoa > Arthropoda > Insecta > Lepidoptera > Nymphalidae > Erebia > Erebia palarica. The sequence goes on from OZ035989.1 coordinate 22,193,013, forward strand.
ATCTCTGTGTCAAATTTCATCCAGATCGGTTCAGCCGTTGGGGCGAGATTGAGTAACAAACATCCATCCACCCATCCATACATCCATCCAAACGTTCGCATTTATAATATTATGTAAATATAGATTAAATCGAAAATTACGCTCCTCTCATCGCCTAGGCCCAAGTCACCTGTTTCAATTGGAATAACAAGGCAGAGTGCTTCAAAATCTTCAATAATTTTTTCAAAAATTTTCACGCTATGTACTAATTATTAAAAGTAATCACAATAACGGTTGAAACTGGAGATAAAGCCAAACACGCGTCTAATTTTTTTTTCATAAACAAAACCGGAAAAATGCGTGTCGAGCCACGCGCAGTGTAGGGTTCCATAGATGCTCGTCATAATGTGCGGACGTTTAATAAGTTGGTCGACTATTACTCGTTAACTTGTAAAGCCTACCAAGCTGTGAGAGTTTTCCTTTTAATTAACTTCGTTATATAATTACTACTGCCATAATTATTTCATATATCCAAAAACAACCGTTTAGCTAGAACGTTTAGCTGGGCTACCAAAAATTTGCTTAATATTTCGCAAACGGATCCCTAAGTCGAAAAATGGTTCTCCACGCCTTTAAAATTTTTGAACGATCTATCCAACGACACTTCAAACGACGATAGACAAGAAACAGATTTGAGTCAAAAATACTTCGATAGTTTGAGGTGATCGAAATCCATATCCATACTTATAAACTAATATTATATAAGCGAAAGTGTTTCTGACTGTCTGTTTGTCTGTCTGTTACACTTTCACAGCCCATCTGTCAAACCGATTTTGATGAAATTTTGTATAGGGATAGTTTGTATCCTGGGGAAGGGCATAGGCATCCGCATCTTTTTACACCATTACCATGACGATCGGTCAATAATCATAGAAGCTACATCACTTTTTACATACGAAAATACCTGTTTTTCAACAATTCCAACAATCTAAAGGGACCACTACGGGTCACAATTATCAATCGATATTCAAAAAAAAAAACGCCATTTTGTAGCTAAACTTTTCCCTTTTTTTTTCTTAAGTTAATTTTTTCCCCGAAATATTTACAATTTAGTAAACAAACACCACGACCATCCACCACAAAAATCCCGACTTTTTTACATTTTTCAAAATTCCAGAAAAAGTTATCAGCCGATTTTCAAAATTCAAAAGATCACACGGGTCTCGATAAAATCATCAACTCTTGGTACTATTTCTATCTCGATCTTCTCTAAATCCTTGGACCAAAAATACGTCTCAGGCGATTTGCATCTGATAACCATTTTCAATGGTAAAAACCGTAGTCCACGCGGACGAAGTCGTGGGCATCATCTTGTGTTGTATATTTAAATACGCATACCAGTAGGTACTCGTACACAGGGTTATATATCATGCAAGATTAATGAATCCGTCGTTAATATATAAGGACAGCAAGAGTGCTGTCCTTAAATATTAACTCGAGGGTCTTTGATAGGACGAACCGCCATGTAGAGCATCCGACCCGTTCAAGGAATTTTTAAAGCCAATTTCTAAAGGAATGCAAGGATTTCTAATTAATTAAGGGCCTTTGAAATTATGAAGATACATTTTTTATCAACTACAAATTAGCCGTTGACTGCAATCTCACCTGATGGTAAGTGATGATGCAGTTTAAGATGGTAGCGGGCTAACCTGTTAGGGGTATGGCAGTTATATTAAATCTATACCGATAATCGGCATCGTAACGGAACGAATCGCTTGGCGGCACGTCTTTTTCGATAGGGTGGTAACTAGCCACGGCTGAAGCCTCCCACCAGGTCAGACCAGAGAAAATTCGGAAATTATAAATTCCCAAATTGACTTTGCCGGGGATCGAACCCGGGACCTCCGTACGTTACGACAACAGCGCTCAACACTGCGCCAGAGAGCTCGATACATCGGCCACTTTTAAGATTAACTTGTGTTCATAATGCGCTTCATACGAAAATTTTATAACTATTTGAATAAGCAATCAAACTCTTTAAAAAAATGTAGGTAACTTGGAAATTAAATAACAAATTATTATTATGGTCAAGATTAAAATAAAAAAGCTTTTGCCGGTGTGATTTTGCTAATTATTTTTATAAATAAATAAGCATGCACACATAGCACAGGAGATTATTTTGGAATTACCAGAGTAATTTCCTGTGGTTTCACCGAGTCAAACTTTTTCCGAACTAAATAATATGTTAATTATTATTATCGGTCATCTGTGATACACTTTCAATTCTCATGGCTTCGTACTGGGGCCATACTTTGTTTCAATATTGTTGACATTCGTGTTTTAGAATTATAATCCTTATTTTAGGGACGTCTGATCAGACTGTCATTTTGAGCAATAATGCTTAAGTAATTTGCTCTAAGCGTTGGCAGTATGGCTCCTGGAGTGTTAAGTTGTTAGACCATGTGGTGAAAATTAGCGGCTATGAGCGAAGATTTAAATAACCTTAATAATCCCTGAAGCCTAAGCTAGCTAATATAAGAATGTAACGTGTTTTTGTACGCCTAAAGTTTTAAAATAAGTTGGCAGTAATTCACATTTTTTTTAAATCTTGATCTTTTATTACATCCGAGTGCAATTGATTGCTATAAATTGATTTCATTATACGCTATAAAAATAAGCCAATAACAGTAAATTACATGCTCCCGGCTGATGCATTGACCAACGGGATATCCATTTCTGGACATACTTTATAAAATCACTTATCTGCCTTACCACGTGCATACAGCATAATGTACCATGGAGATTTATTAATACGGGCTCAAAATAATATGTTAACCAATATGGCCAGCCACTTATAAACCACTTTAATTCCAAGTGTATACATCCATTTCCATACTAATATTAAAAATGCTTAAGTCGGTCAGTCTGTCTGCTACGCTTTCACGGCCAACCTTTTCTACGATTTTGATGAAATTTGCTACAGGGATAGGTTGTATCCCGGGAAGGACATATGGTATATTTTATTCCAGAAAATTAAGTTGCGGGAATCGAAAAACTTAGTTCACGCGGACGAAGTTGTGGGCATCATCTAGTACCTATTATATATAAGGCTATTGATAACCATGGTTCACTGGGAACTAATATCTGAAAATCACGTTATAAAGAAAACTTACGTACAACATCAAGTTTCTAGTCCCATTGATATGATCTGTGCATCGATATTATGTCAATTATGCAGTTTCTACTTTTTTAGGTTTTAAGCATGTTATTTTAGAAATCGCCTTTGACATAGTCCGTGTTAGTATTTCACTCATGTTTAGTATATAATTTATTAGTAAGATTGTTAGATACGAAATAAAAACAAGGAAAACGCCGTTTACAAAAAAATATAGAAACGTAACTCTAATTTTTTTGTTTATTTTGTTACTTCAATCTATATTTAGTACTGAGTAGGTATTGTTAAATACCAATGAAACTTGTAATAATATTTTTAAATTTTTATAGTATGGTGCACCATACTATAAAAATTTGCATATTACAGTCAATTAAATTCAAGTTTTAAATAAGAAATTTCATGGGCCATACTGCCAACGCTTAAAGCAATACCTAAGCAATATTACTCATAATGACAGTTTGATGTCAAGTATCTTGACGTTCCTAAAATACGGATTATAATTCAAAAACACGACGGTTAACAATAATGAAATAAAATGACTTTAAGCGTCGGTAGTATGGCCCCAGAGCTGAAAATATGTCTACTTTTAGCTGTACGGAAATGTCAACCATCTCATAAAACGCTACGTCAATAATGTGAGAGTCGTTCAGGCTTCAGAGCCACTAGTGCATATATCTTGATTTGACCTCAATCCGTTGACTGAGTGCGCTGTATTTGTGTTTATAAATAAACTACATTCTATATTTTAAACCGACTCCCAAAAAGAGGATGTTCTCAATTCAGTGCACATTTTTTTAATGTCTGTATTTCGTTTCCGAGGTTTCTGAACCGTTTTTTTCACTTAAGTTTGAGGGGTAAATAATCCGGGGAAATATAAAAAGTAAATTATTATTTGTTCATGAACATAGCCTTACACATGGAGCGTATTTATACGTTTTTAGCCTCGCAAGATATTCATTTGAATGACTTTTATTTTTACCCTTTCTTTTTTTAAAGTGAAACCTCTTTAGAATCGTTGAAATTTGAAAATTCTATGAAACAAAAAAGCGACACTAAAACGAGACAATCATGTTTATTCATAATAGGATTTAGCCTGCGAGAGAATGAGATACAGCAGTTCCAAAAGTTAAATAATTACCCGTAACGGATGCTAATATTATGACTTAATGATTCCTTTATATAAGAACTAGCACACTTGCCCGCTACTTCGTCCGCGTGAAATAAGTATTTTTATTTCCCACGCAAACTCCCTATTTTTTCGGGATAATATATAGCCTATGACACTCACAAATAATGTGGCTTTCTATTGGTACCAGAATTTTTAAAATCGGTTCAGTAGATCCAGAGATTACCCCCTACAACGTCACATACTCACAAACATTACCTCTTTATCATATTAGTAGTAACAGTGGTCAACAGTGGTTTTGTTGCCCTTGATGTAAGAGTGGTTTCGAGTATCTCTAAGCAAACAATTCACGAAACTGTGGATGGTTTTGGAAGATTGGCTCTGGTGTTTTTAAATCTTCATTTTCATATTATTTTCTTTTAGTCAGAAAATAATGAAAGACATAACTTATATTCTTAAATATTATTTTTTTATTGAAAATTATTATTAAATGTTTCGTTTTATTAATTAATAATTAACATACATAAAAGTTGAAGAGAAGAAAAAAATCATTAAATTTATTTTAAACGCCTTTTATGTTTTTGTCATATTTTTTTTGAGGACAATCTTTTTTTAAAGACCAACAGTAATCTGCCATCATGTGACGGTCCCATCTACCCTGCTACCTTTCTTCCATCACTTAGATCCTGGTGGAAGCGCTCTCTCTGTTCCTCTCTATAATTTCTCAGATTCTCAGGAAATCTATCTATCCAGATGTCTTTGGAGAAAGTGCAACTTTATGCTCATATTTGCTCCTAACATTTTAAAACTTTCTAACATCTTTTGCACCGTATAATTTTGACCACGTCGCTGGCGCAGTGCTAAGCGCTATTGTTAACGTAGGAGGTCCCGGGTTCATTTCCGGGCAGGGTCAATTTGGGAATTTATAATTTCTGAATTTTCTCTGGTCTGGTCTGTTGGAAGGCTTCGGCCGTGGCTAGTTACTACCCTACCGGCAAACACGTACCGCCAAGCGATTAAGCGTTCCGGTACGATGCCGTGTAGAAACCGACAAGGCGTGTGGGTTTATTATACCTGCCATACCCCTAGCAGGTAAGCTCGCTACCATGTTAGACTCCATCGTCACTTAACATCAAGTGATATCGCAATCAAGGGCTAACTAGTAGTGGAATAAAATAAAAAAAATTGGACATATCAATGCGCAGAAATCGAATTTCATCAAGATACCAAATACTTCATAATAATTCGTGTTCTAAAAAGCCAACTTAGTGTGAATTATTAAAAATATAAAATAAGCCAAAATCATAAAAACCAGAGCCAATTCAGTGCTTTCATGCATATATTCGAAAACTGTAGACTTGAAAACAGAAATCCGCAGAGATATCCAAGGCAACAAATAATTTTTTGTTTGTAGAGCTGTGTAATAAACGTTATACAGCCGTTGGAATTCATATTTCCAACGGAGATTGTTCGGACCTTCATTTTAAGGAAGGTAAGAAAGTGCTACAACATAGGGCCCCCGCTCCATACAAAAGTGCCCATTGTTCTTTGTATTTATATTTTTATTAAATACTAGAAAACTTGTCCGCGACTTCATTCGCGTGAAATAAGTTTTTTAAATTCCCAATGGAACTCCCTTATTTTTCGGGATAATATATAGCCTATCACACTCACAAATAATGAAGCTTTCTATTGGTACCAGAAATTTCAAAATCGGTTCAGTAGATTCAGAGATTACCCCCTACAACGTCACAAACTCACAAACTTTACCTCTATATAATATTAGTATAGATTGGAGTGTCAGCCGATCGGAAGTGGTTGGAATTATCCCATTGCAGCTGTCATAGTTCGGTGCCAGGGTGAAATAAACTCGTGAAATTCCAATATCCCGTGCGGGACTTTGTTGGATTTTTTAAAATGAAAAATTCATTTTAGCGGTTTGCAACGGGCGGCGTGATGAAGTGTTGAATATAGAAATTATTGTAGTCTGAATCTCAATTTATGATTTTTTACATAAAGTCTACTTTGATCAGTGAATAACGTACCAAAATCGAGCAGAATATGGCTAGGTGTATCGGATTTGACTCATATTGTTATTATTTTTATCCACTACAAGTAACCCCTTGACTGCGATTTCACCTGGTAGTTGGTGGTAAGTTTATTTATTTATTTGCACAACCAAAAATACAAAAAATAAGTTTCTCGCCATACTACACTGTACTACATTGTTGGCGATAAATTATTAAAGGTAAGTACATAACTATAGTGTTGCAGGCTAAGCTGATGGTAGCGGGCTAACCTGTCAGTGGTATTTCAGTTATATGAAACCCATATAACTGAACCTACCCGTAATCAGTAAACCGCTTGGCGGCACTTGTTTGGCCTTTGATTAACTATTGAACACAACAATATTTTAACACGATTTAATTAAATTATGAATTAGGAAAAGAGGTTACAATGAAAACCATATTATACCGCTGAACAGATTTTCATCAAACAAAGCCAAGAACCATCACGGAAGACGGGTTGCCTTTGAATGAAAAACATTTAAATCGGTGTAATCGTTTGAGCTGTACGACGATACACTCACGCACACACACACACACACACACACAGCGATCGAACTTATAACAACCCTCTTTTTACGTCGACGTTAAAACATAATTCAATATTTAAACTGTATTAGGTAATATTTTAGCATGTGGTGTGCTAATAAATAACGGTAGACGTGCGAATAAATTTGCGGTTTCATCGCGAGATATTGAATATTAGACGCGTTGTTTCTGCGTATCTTTACTCATCCGGAATTTCCGCTGCCGGCGCTTATAGCAGCATCTTATTTCCGTCAGAATACCTGATTCCTCATAGATTATATTATGATGAATCATAGATTTTTCCAAGTATCCATACTAATATTATAAATGCGATAGTGTGTCTGGCTGTCTGCTAAACTTTCACGGCCCAATCGTTCAACCGATTTTGATGGTATTTGGTACAGGGATAGGTTTTATCCCGGAGAAGGATATAGACTACATTTTATCCGGAAAAATCCAGGAGTTCCCGCGGGAATGAAAATCATCATCATCATCTAGTTATTAATAATTATTTAATAACTAGCTGATGCCCGCGACTTCGTCCGCGTAGTTTAAGTTTATTTTGATACCCGCGGGAAGTAAATTTTCCGGGACAAAAGTAGCCTATTTAACTCTCCAGGTTCTCAATTATAACCATAGCAAAAATACAGTAATTAAGTTAGGCTAGCTAGCTTTAAGTTCTATTGTATTGTTTCAATATATGCCAAAAATCATGTCGGTCCGTTGCTCCATTGCGGCATGATTGAAGGACAAACCAACAAACAAACACACTTTCGTATTTATGATATTTAATTAGTATGACTAGATCATAACCGTGAATTTGACCGCGTGGATTTCGTTTTGTTTAGATCTACAGAAGTATATTATGAGGTGCTGTGATTCATAGATTTTTCTAAGAATTAAATAATAGATTACACTTGTGTCTTAAAGAGTTCCCGCAGGAATAAAACTTAATTTACGCGAACAAAGTTACGGGCATCATCCAGTTAGGTAATATGTTGAAGTTAAAACAAACACAATTAGGTTGTAACACCATTACTCTCCTGGGAAGTTCATTTGAACGTTCGGAAAGATGGCATCTCTACCCAGACTCCATAGGCTTCCGGCTGTGATTCCCATTGGGATCAATTATTTAAGCTTGCTTTTGACTGAGGCCTGGTAACACGGATAGCCTAATGCTAGGCCAAACTGGCTAGTTTTAAAATTGGCTTCGGTCGTGTCTAGTTACCACCGTACCGGCAAAGTCATGCCGCCAAGCGTTTTAGCGGATATATTCGGCAACATACAAGGAATAAATACCCAGGCAAATCTCAAAAAAACCAGAACTTAAACAAAAACTATTTATTTTAATACGAAAAAATATATGAATAGAAAAAAAAATTCTTACCAGTGACTGTAAACAAACTGTCCCTTTTTACAGTATTTCACTTTCAATATCAACCATACTAATTCATAGCTGATATATTCACTCACTATTCCTCACTAAAACGCATAGAGTATCATCCACCACACTATGTCATTTTTACGAACGCGGAAATATCGTAATTTCACAGCAATCTTCGGTACATACGTTATATCTTCACTAACGTTACCACCGTACTGAGTAATATTTATCGTTGCCCTCCCTATTTCGATGCTCTTTCGGGAACTTTCACTAATTCACATGAAAGGAATTGAAAGACATTACGGAATCCATTGCGGTTTTACGGCAATTTTATTGGAGGTCGGGCAAGAAAATCAGCAATGTATCTAGTCTGGAGTTTTCTTCGTGAATGGTAATTTTTTTTTCAGTGATCATAGTAGGCTTTCTGAACAGTGATAATGCATGGCATGTGAACTTTTCTTGCTTTCCGGTCATTTGTTTCAGTGTTACATGCCACGGGATAACTCGAGATGAGCTTCTACTTCATAAAACTTTTACTTCTATTCATTTCGTTTACGCATCGTTTTGACTCTTGTATGTAGAATGTTGGAATAACTTTTTGGTTTAAACAATACGATCTCATTTTGTTTTATGTTGAATGCTAAGATTTTTCACTAACATTTTAAAATACCGGAAAACTTTACGAAATGCATTTTCATAATAATTTTTCTAAAATAACATCATTCTCGTACTCTCGTTTTCCAAGGAGTCATTATTCCAATACAAAGTTTGATCTTCAGCATGATTTACCCAATCCATGCTTGAAGCAAAAAACCCTATGAACTGGGTAGTACAAAAAGTACGCGCGAACCATCTGGGTCGAAGGGGAACGACGATTTGTCCGGTCGTCTTAATATGTGCGCGCTCCATATAAATGTGAATGACGCAGAGTTTTCTTGTTTTCGCCTTCATTGATACTTCCACTTTAAGCACGCGTAATTGTAATAGAAATAGCACTCCAATTATGTCATGAATTGTTTTTAGGGTTCCGTACCTCAAACGGAATAAACCTAATCACTTTGTTGTCCATCTGTCTGTCTGTCAAGACCCTTCTTCTCAGGAACGCATGGAGGTATCAAGCTGAAATTCATATCAAATACTCATGTCTACTGTCCCTTGGAGCTGTGAAAAAATCAAACTTCTAAGCCAACGCAATCAAAAGATACTGTATCTTTTGATTGATTTATGCTACAAGTTTTCAAAACTCTAAGTGTTTTTCATTTATTTTTAATTCTGACTTGTTTGAAGTGTGAACTTCTTTAGCCGCGTTGATCACTTTTTGGTAGGGGGAAAAATGTGGAAACGCGTGACCGACACCTCGCGTTGTTACGAAGACAGAAGGTCTTAATTATTAATATAGTACATTCGTAATTAAACTTTAATGCTTTCATTTTAAGATTTATATTATAAGTATTTTTAATTTTTTTTTTTAATGATTTTAAGTCTTCGTTTTCACTTCTATCGGCAGTCTCTATGAGTGCCAATTTTATTCAGATTACATAACTTTAATATTAGATATGATCTGTAGCATTATACGCTACCTTATAGTTTTTTTATTATGATAAAATATCCGAACAGGATAATTTAATCTGTTACACCAAAAATCATACCAAAAAGTATCCGAACGCGCCGATTGACAGCAAAGAGTCGCTGTGAAATTGCAACAGCGACCCTCTCACTTACACTCACTTGGGAGATGATATAGGCATCTCACTCCCGTCTTGATAAATGCGAAGTTCGCGGCTTTTAAAAAAAAACCGATAATCGATCGAGATTTTTCACGTCTCTCTGGCTCGGATCGTGAAGGAGGTGACACGCGTGACCAGTCCGAGCATCACGGCATGTGATCCCTTTTTCTATCGCCGCCATGGCGGTTAGTGATTTTGTTATATCCCTTTAATGGGAGGCCATCCGGCCATCTTTTAATATTTAGCCGACCCTTTTTTAACAATGGGTTCCAGCCTCCATTTTTGCTAATTATATTTTTGTATTTTTTTACTCCCAATTCTCCCCCCCGCGGGCTATACTCTCCCCTTTAGTGGTCATCCGTTGTTCTTTGCTATATTCAATTGTAAAGTATAATTAAGGTAATACCTAAGAAGTGAAACCAGTGATAAAGCCTAACACAAATAGGCAGTGAATTGTGAACGTGGTGTACAATGGGTCGTGCGCGAGGGGGCGCCGGCCATTACAACTGCATCGTCTTCCGACGAGATTAGTGCCTGGGGCGCACGCGTCACGAAGAGCGCGTCCCCGCGAATTTGGTACCATCATTCTGGACAATGAACGTTAAGACGGTATAATTTTTAAAACTAGCTTTATTCCTAGGTTAGAACCATTTCTGAAGAACACTCATTAAATTCCAATGTTATTACTAATGACTCTTTGATTATGATACTCCCCTACTGTGTTCCTACCCATTACTGACTGCGAGAACGCGCCTATAGCTCGGTACGGTCTTGATCCAGAAGTCCGACTCTAGACCGGCTGATCGATCCGAGGAATTTGCGGCGTAAGTATGGGTTATCGGTAAGCTCTGCAAGATACCTAGATTACGCCCGCCCTCTTTTCTTTTTTTCTCTATTTCAGTCCCACTCCGCCTGGCCAGCGAGCCCCACGGAGCCACTGCTCATAGCACGTTAACATAGCTGTCTCCCTCGCACTGGCGTTTCGAACCAGTGGTTACTCTTTTACCCATCTCTCTACTTTTCCACCTCACAATTCATTTTCAACGTTACAATTCATTTTAAACGTTACAGATCGCAAAATCTGTTAAGAAGAGACAAAGGAAATAGATATCCTTTTAGGTACAACCAAGTCCTCTAAAGAGTTTTAATTTTAAAAGCAAAAGTCTCTAAATAATAAAACAAAGGTTGTTAACCTGTGCGCGTTTGTTGAATCCTCGGACCAAATATTACCGGACGGAGTGAAAGATTTAAAATTCGACATTTTGTTTGTATGAAAAACGTGCAGCTTAAATTTTATAAAATACTAGATGATGCTTGCGACTTCGTCCGTGTAGATGTTTTTTTTATTCCCGCGGGAACTCCTTATTTTTCCAAGATGTTTTTGAAGTGAAACTTTTTTAGAATCGTTGTGATTTGAAAATTCAACTTGATCCGAGGAATTCAATTTGATCCGAGGATGAACAAAAGTTGGGGCTAACAAATATCCAGTGAGCTTCTTAATGAGAATTTTAATTGTTGGATTTCAATGTTTAGGATAAAGGGAAAGGAAATGAGTATTTTTCAACCTGGGTTGTGAACTCTGGTATTTTTTTTAAATAAGTAAAGATTTTCTTGCTTTAGATTGGTAATGAAAACATAGATTGAGGTTTTAAGTAGATTATTGTTGCTCACGAAGTCACGACCTTAATGAATGAAGATTTTTTTTGTACATAATTGAACTTTAAGTGCCCAATGCAGACAGATAGATGGAGGTGAAGGTTTTACCCACTTTACCTAACTCGGTTTTATTTACTTTGACATACCTTTAAAATTGGTATATCTACCTACATACAGAAAACAAATCACGGAGGATATGCGCACCGCGCTATCATAAAGTTGGGTAGAGCTGGGTCGGTATGCCAAAGTTCAGATACAGCTTAGGAAGCCTAGTTTTAAGTTGTTATAATATTTAGAAGCTGCATCTCTGCCAGCCAAAAAACCATGAATATTAAGTTGTGTATTTTAAGACATTAAGTAATTATACGTTCATTTGTTTTATTAACAAATCTACCACCGCTTTCGAAAGCAGATCCTACGGAGAAGGGCCTGATTGATTAATTACTAATTAACTAATTACTACGATAATAAATTACTTCCTTATTATATCAAATACAATGCCAGAAAAATATAAATATTTATTAGGAGGGATGCTTATTTGTAATAAAATTTACATGACCATTTCCATTTATTTATTAACCACTACAACTATGGCTTGATATATACGATCGCAAAAAGAACGTTTCCCGGCTAGAGCGTATTTTATGCCACTTTACTACTTTCTGGACAAGGGGCAATATATGACTGCCGTTAGCAATAATCATGATTTTGTCAAACTTTTTGTTGAGGCTTTTTGTGGCTTATGGTAACGAATGGTTATATTATTGTTATTAGTACAACTTACAAGCTAGTATTTTTTTGTGAAGTTACCAAATATGACAATACTAAAAGTGAATTGGCAAAATTTAAGTCAGTCATTCTACTTTATGCAAATATACTTTTAGCACTTGTTTAAAACTTCAGGTAAGTATATAGAAAAAAAACGTTGACGGCATGGTTTCGTACAGTTATGTATTTTTCAAGCAGGATTGCAGGAAGCCAACTTTGTCTGCTTTTTTATATAATTAATTACTAGGTATAACGCCGGATTAGTAATTCCAACGATTGCCGGAGTTTTTCTAGTGCAGTAGGTTTTGTTATATTTTTGTTAGATATTTCACTGCAATTCCAAAAATATTACACCAAATTGATGGCAAAGCAAATTTTGGTATGGAGTTTGCGTATAGATAAATAAGGAAGTCTCGTGAAAAAAAGCAATAAAAAACAATGACAAAAGATTTTCACAACCTTAAAAAAACTTACAATGTTTGTATGGTTGTATATGTCAAATCTTGCAACTGCATTTTAAAACAGTTATCCCCAACCGATTGAGAGATTGCATTCCCGTTTTGTTTTGGATGACAATGCATGATTAGCTAAATGACGTAATTCTAAACCCAATATGGAGGACTCCCAAAGATGGCGGACTACTTATTTCTTAGGCACCCTCTATGTGGGTATCAATTAGAAGGGTTTACTGAGAAGAATACGAAAAATAAAATTACGTCACACAAACTTTAATATGGGCGACGATCATCGAAATAGAATGAGTACACTAAAATTATACATCAATGGCGACGATAAAAGCTTGTTTTTAATAATATGGTCTTATATTTATTCAAATAAACTTTTAAGTACTTAATGCTTTTAAAACATCAAGGGAATCTACCATTTAAGATATGACACTGTGATTCCAAATACATAAAACCACAATGAATATATATCAGTCCTCGGCGGTAAAGCAATTTGTCGTGGACCGGATTTTGGTCGTACACTTCCACTGCGGGTAATCAATGGAGGAACTCGAGCAAATTAATGCTTTCCAGTACTATTTAGTTAGGAATAAATGCGGGTGAAATAAAATAAGGGGTTTGGTTTATCGTGTGAATCTATTTGACTTTATTATGTTTCTCGTATCGGCTTGAAGTTTCTTGAAATTTAGATTAAAGTTAAATATTTCCAAACTAATATTAATCTCTAAATAAAGGAATGAAAATATTATAATCATATGATAAATATATTTTATTTTGTTCAAAATTTGTAGGTATGGAGTGGTGCAACGACCTCAGCGTGAACTTCAAAAATGAGGATAAGTAATAATTAATTATATAATTATTCGCTATCTAAAACAAAACTGACTTCAAAACTTTACCTATAAGTACCTACCAACTTAAACTAAAAAGTAAAAAACATTTATCTGCGTATATATTTTGCTTTTTGTTAATTTAGAAAAAAATAGAACTTTAATTCGCTATAATCCGCCACATTAAGTAAATGTATGTCACCGTAAAATTGCAAAAAACGTTAGATTGTAATCAAACTAGCGTAATTGTAAACTGTCGACAGATTACAATAGGTATACTAATCCGATAAAACCTAACCTTCAAGAAAGAGACAAGAAAACGTAAATACAATGAATATTTCCAAAATTTACACTCAGAACATTGAACGGTTCACAATCTGTCGACAGTTTAGAATTTCGCTAGTTAGATTACAATATAACGGTTTTTGCAATCTAACGGTAACATATATTATACAATATTGCGATTTGTGTGGTGTCACCACACCACATAAATCGCCAAGTGGTGAATATCGCAAGATACATACTGTACCTTGGTACCTGTCCTTTTATTGTGTAGTTAAGACAAGGCCTGATTTTCGAATTCATTACGAAGCTGAAGTCGTGGGTGGTTGCTAGTCTATGATATACAGTCCGCGCACGAGCTCCGAGGAATCGGGGTCTGAAGAAACAACGGCTGTACGCCACCCCCGATCGTTGCTCCATATCCAGCTCGTTCCCAGCATTAGTTTCGAGCTTGACGCGTGTAATTTTGCGATAACAGTATTGTTTTGCACTATAAACAACTCTAGGTCATTAACATTGTCGGTGTCGCGCGCGGACATGTATACGTTTCTGACCGGTTGTTACGCCGATGTTTTATAATAGTAATCTTGGTTGCTATGCCGTCTTGTATTTAAGAATTGTGCATTGCAAGTTAAAGTTCTTATTATAGTTTCAAGTTGGGAGCGAGACCGAAGTTTTAATTGAATTCCCGTAAAATTCTGCTGTGGTACAGATTTGCTGTACAAGTCCAATAGAACCTTGTTATTGGATTAAATGAAGTAACAAAATACAGGGAATGTTACGTAGTTTTACTGCAATTTTCCTTTTTGAGTTATTTTTGTAATGGAAATTTAGAAATGGAATTTGGCAGGTCATGTTTCAGTCAGTCAGTTCAAGGTACGTAGTAGTAGTAATAGGCCTATTACACTGCACTTTTCACAGGGACCATTACACTTGAATCAGTGTAGATATAAGATTTAGGAAGTAAGGGTCCCTAATTTGGTCCTTATTGCTGTGTAAACATAAACTTTGTACCAAAATAACCAGACTGCAGCTAATTATTAAAAGTTATAGATTAAAAAGATCGCTCTTAATTAGTCTTTTCACTTAAAGAAATACTGTGGCTTAACTCCGACCCTCAGATGACGGTAAAGGTTATATTGACCGTAAAATATACCATAAACCAGCCCGTATATTAAGCATACTTGTAAAACTTTTCCGGAATATGGGGGCGCCTGCATGCTCCGGTCTACTCAAGGCAGATATTGTGAAACTTTGTTCGCATAAAACTCATAATTTTTACAATAATGTAATGTAAGTATCTATAAAGCTTAAATATTTTTTTCATTGATAAGATGGCCCATGACTGCGATCTCACTTGGTGGATCTCCTACGGCAGTTTAATCAAACCCGTAAAGTCCTTATCTTACTTGGCTTAGTAAGTAATGATACAATCCATGATGGAAGGTAACATGGAGGGGTAGGTTGATAATCTATGCGGCACGGTATCATACCAGAATGCTACATCGCTTTCTAGCACGTCTTTGCCAATAACTCTCTTTCTCTTTCTCTTTTACTCTCTCTCTTATCAATCCATTACTGGCTAACTACTGAACACATGTCTCCACTCGGAAGAAGTGTTTGCTCATCACGCTGGCCAAGTGCGGATTGGCAGACTCCACACACCTTCGAGAACATTATGATAAGAACTCTCGGGCATGCAGGTTTCCTTACTATGTTTTCCTTCACCGTTTGAAGCTAATTTCTTAAAACGCTCATAATTTCGAAAAGTTGGAGGTGGTCCAACCAACCAACCCCATACAGGAGGTCAGGTGTCATAAACACACAGGCACTATCACTTCTTCACTGCTTCACTGCTAATAATTACTTGGTTAAGAAAGGCACAGCCGAAGCGTATCACCATAGCAGTTCAGCCATTAGTATTACTGGCATCTCAGTGGCAGTTCCCGCTTTCCGAACCCGTGGTGGACACAAGTTGTCCTACATACAATAAAGCACATAATTTTTTAGGTTATTTTTGACCTTTGAGTTCTGTCTCAACTGTTTTATTTATGTTTGTAGATAAAAAGTTTTAGTACATCAAAAGTCATAAATAAAAATTACTATAAATATATATATACGAGTGGATGCTCGTAAAATGCGCGAATATTCGCGCTTAATTCAAATCGACACTCGACAGTTACCTATACTGTTCAATTTCTCATTTAAGCTTGACTGGACTGGCTATAGCGTTCCCTGGGCATTAATTGTAGATAATAGGTAGTACCTTTTATTTATAATCTTTGGAGGATGGGAATATAACCTGTTTAAAAATGTTGCAGTGGAATCGAAGGAGTTTTAGATCTAATTTAATTTTACGGTTTTTACTATTGAGTTTTTTATTTTAATTTTCCCAAAAGGCCACGGATCTAAATTAATAAGTTGCCGGATAAATAGAATTTCTACGTTGATTGCAGAAAAAGAAAGCAAATTCTCGTTGGGTTATCCATGTTTATAAGCGCGAGGCTAGATTAAAAATAGTACGTTTATTTGTTTCAAAGCTCCCTTGGCGAGTAGATATCGATCTACTTACAGTTGCTTCGGAGTTGGGGTGTTTGCCAGGAGGGACTCTTTCATCGAATAGGCGTTGCTGTTACCTGAGCTTTAGTTTTCTCTCTCTCTCTGCGTCGTATTCCCCATTGCTGAGGGTCGTAACCCCTTTCCATTAATGACAGAATGGCAAGGGTCTTCTTGGGATAATAATGCGATGGGTTCTCAGGTCCTTCCGCATACGACTCGGCTAAGATTACTATTTCAACTCTTAGGTTAATAACGATTATTATCAGATGTTAGTGATAATAACCGGGACCGACGGCTTAACGTGCTCTCCGAGACACGGAGGGTGCGAAAAGCCCAAATTCGGACTTCCAAATTCGATCACCCATCCAGTTACCGACTTGGGTCAATGTTGCTTAAAAATCGCAACTCTCGCAACTCAAAGGTCACTCGTCCCTCATAGTTTTCTCTAATGTGTTTTAAACTTAGAGTATCTCGTGCAAACCCAATTCTAATCTATTTTTATGTGGATACTGATGAATTCTGTGATGATTACGTTTCCTGAACCTGCGGAAACCGGTCAAAATTGTAATATAAAAGTATTAGATACTTACTTACAACAATTTAACTATACATTACTACCGGATAAACTCACGTGTTATGTCGGAAAATATCCTAATTGTTACGAACCCGTTCGAGGCCCTTATTCGTGAGCCCACTCAGCCAAACAGCGACCACGTCGCGCGAACAGGCATTTTCCGACGTAACACGTGAGTTTATCCGGTAGTTATGTTTAGTTAAAATGAATATCACTCATGATAGTTAAAATACTTAAAACAACAACTTCAATCCGCACAAAGTTTGTTGAAAAGTTGAAAGTTACCGAGTTATTGAGCCAATAAACAAAAACCAATAAAGTCAGTTTTCCATCTGTCCTAGAATTGGACTTCAGTTGTATTAAGCAAAACCAAATCGCAGGTATATCTAGGTATTATAACAGTACTGCCTACGTACCAAACGTGGTTAGACTAGGTTTAGGTCCAAGCAGTTTGGCATTACGAGCGGTCTACCGAGTGCCACAATGTACCTGAAATCTGACCTGAAATATCTGTTGACGACGGAAGTAGTTTTGCGGTTTGCGAATTCTACCCTGACCTTGTATATTCTCACTAATTTTCGGAATAAGCTGTGGACTTAACTTAAGCTGAAATCAATACACATTTTAAGGTAAACAAATGTAATATAATGTAACGAACTAAAAATATCTATGTTACAGATGATAGTCAAAATGGTTGTAATTTTGTTAGTATCATAATTTGGTAGAACGAGTCAACTTGACCTTGAAGGAGGTGTTCGACTGGGGTGACGCCAATCTCGTCAAGTTTAACGCTACCAAAACGCAAGCGTCTCTATTCACCGCGAAACGTAGTTCATTCCCACTCACTCCGACATTCCGAAATATATCCGTTACAATTACCGACAGTGGCGAGCTCCTCGGTATAAACAAATCTCGATATCGTCCAACCTCAACTTTGGACAGTGCATCGAATCCAAAGCAAAAACAGCTGGCAAGAAATTTGGCATCCTCAACAATGTCAAGCGGTACTTCACGCCGGAACAGCTTCTTATCCTGTACCAAGCACAAATTCGATCGTGCCTGGAGTACTGCAGCCATTTATGGGATGGCTCTGCCAAGTACCAGCTTGATGCATTGGATTCGGTGGATCGTCGCGCCAGGAGACTTATTGGTAACAAATCGATGGTCAGTTCGAAGATGCAAAGCTTAGGTCATCGGCGCAAAGTTGCCTGTCTGTCGGTATTCTACAGGATATATTTCGGAGAGTGTGCTCAAGAACTATTCGATCTGGTTCCTCCGTCACCTTTTTATTATCGAACCGCAAGGCATCGACAAGGTCTGCACCCTTACGCAGTCGAAATTCCGCGGGCTTGTACGAAGCGATTTGAGCGTTTCTAATTAGAACCGCTAGGATATGGAATGCCCCTCCGGCTTCCGTTCTCCCCTCCTCTTTTAATATAGGTACCTTAAAATCAAGAGTGAATAGGCATCTTCTAGGCAAGCGCGCTCTACCTTAGGCTGCATCACCACTTGCAAGCAAGTCTGAATGCAGCCAAGCGCTGGCCTATTTAATAAAAAAAAAATGCAGAAGTGTGCCTGTCTGCTATACTTTCACGGCTCATTTTGACGAAATTTGAGTACAGAGACAGGATACAGCTCAAGCTAGGTCACAGGCTACTGGCTTTTTCTCCTGAAAAATCAAGGAGAGCCCAAGGGATTTTTCGAAAACCCTTAACCACGCGGGCGTCTTCTAGTAATAATAAACCTAACTGAGTAGGTCATATTCCTTTGCACCCAAAGTTAACCTTTATTTATTTAAATAAATATACTATTTATTTTGGATTTAATTAATACTATATTTTTTAATAATAAATTTAATTCATATTTAAATCAAAGTTTATACGAATGTCGTGGCAGACGTCATTAGAGAGGTAAGCAATTCTAGAGTCAATCTGTTCATATAAAGCTGTAAAAGTATATTAACTTCAGCAGAAATAATACACATTTAAATGTTAACGCAAATTTCACTTCAACCGAAAATATCCACTCTTTAAACGTACAGTCCAAACGGAACGCGTATCGTCAAAATGTATCCATGTAATTGTGTAACTGAATTTCCTCCCTTTCACTGTATTTTACTCATTTTCCCTCGGCCTCGCTTGACGCTTTCGTAAATAAATTATTGCTGTCGAAATATAAGCTTGACATTATGATTTACAGATATAAAATTCATAGAAATGTATTTTAACCTGATTTCAACAAACATTTAATTTTACTTATTGGTAGAGATATAGAAAAATAGTATATTTTATAACTTCAGTGTTATAAAAAGCCTAATTTCGAAATATCCTATGCCACTCTCTCTCTCTCTTCAACTATACCCGTGCAAAAAATTACGCCAATCCGTTGATCTGTTTGATCGTGATTGAAGGCTAAACTTCTCAGTAGAATCACCTTTCCGAGCAGGTGGTAGAGTCTTAACGTTTCATAAGAGACACAAGTTGTCTTACATGAAATAAATAATTTATCATTTATTTTCATTTATCATTTATAGTATAGTTTGATGGATCTTCCTATTGATATGATCGAGCCTACATCACCCGTTCTTGTAATATAACAGCATTGGAGGTATTATCACATAATAGGTTCTATATCACATAGTACAGGTATTATATTACTGTTAATTAATAGTAGGTATTACGTGCCTATCTATTGTCATTTGTCAGGTTGCATCCATATCACCATCAAGCTGTCATGATGGATGACTGGATAAACTTGCTGACACGCCTCTATAATTCGCGAGATAGACAGTCTATTCATAACTGTTTTCCATTGTAAATTGACAGGATATAGCATCGGTAGGTATTATTCAATGCCTCACTCCATGTCTCGTAATCCTGTATACATGTGAAAGTGTGTTTGTGTGTTAGTTTTTTCTTCAACGACGGACAGAGCAACAGATGGACATGTGGTTTTTTGCATGAATATATAATACCTTGGGAGAGACATAGGCTCCTGTTTATCCGAAAAATTAAAAACTTTCGATAATTTCATAAAACCTAAATCCACGCGGACGAAGTCGTGTGCATCATTTTCATCTACTTAGTGTCCTAGTCAATATAAAATGTGAATACATTTTTTACCAAGTATATAACCAAAGTTTTTATATTTTTTACGCACCTTTTAAAAGTGTCGAAGTATTTTCCCTGTCCGCTCGTATTGTGGGTATTCCAGAGAAATTGATTGACTCTCCCCTCGAGATGGCCCAGTGAAGTGTATTTTTACGGATTACTGTAATCTACGGGTACCTGCTTTTGTCGATGACAGCCCCCGTGAGTAATATGATGTACCAGTCTAGCGGTATTATTAAAAACACCACTTGGTAAGCTTCTGCACGTTTCCACATTCATATTCCTTATTTTTTTTAATATTATGATTTTTAAAGTAGGATTTTTAACTTTTGAGATAGCAGTTTTAGTTTCAGTTTCTCTTTATTTGCACATGCGATCGTATGAAAACACTAAGTTTTTAAAATACCCATGTATAAAAAATATAAAACTTAACTGATATCTTTATATTGTTTGTAGCAGCAATATTTATCGCAATATTAAGTATGTAAATACAAACGAAAACAAGCAAAAAGACGACAAGTGGCAACTGGCAACATACCAGATGAAATCACCAATTACTTACCAAGATGGCAGCTAAAACTACGAGTGGGATGAGGAAGCCAAGGAAAGAGGGAGTTTTATGTTTAAATATGAGGACTACTTCATAATATAAACAAACCTTGCAAGTTTACGTAGTCTACAAAACGAAGGTCTACCGATTTCGGGTTTGCGGAGCGGGCTTGCGCGTACCTCAAACATAATATTATGCGGGTGTGGTCGTCGCCAGTTTGTGCCAATGTATTACCACAGATTAAACCTTTATTATAGTAATTTATCGCTACGGCCACCGTAATGTACTCGTATGTATAAATTTTAATTACCTGAAAAAAAATTATAATGGATAGGTACACTATACAATGACCGGGTCCTTGCGGCTTTTCGAGTTCAAGTTTTGATTTACCATTGAAATGAATTAATATACTATGAGAAAACGTTAAGTTTAACATCTGATTCAATCCTAATCGTCATAAATTTTAGCCATGGAAATAATAAGTAAGTCGTTTACCTAGCAGATTCACGCGTCAGGCAATGTTAACTTTACAGCATTAGGCAAAAAGTAAAGATGAATCCCCCTCAGTGCTAAACAGACTAGAGCTCCGCCAGACTTGAACCAGAAAGGTTAGAACGCCTGCTGCAGCATCCGCGTCGAAGGGATCGCCCGTTTTGGCCAGTCGCGCTTGTGTATGTGGCTATGTGGTTTAAGGTAAGGTACGCTGGTTTTTTGTCCTTTAGATTTTGGGAATTGCATTACATAGTGCGACAAGAGTCTTATGGCGCGTGGCCAAAATCGGAACTAAAGCTGCTAACTCACTTTTAACCAACCTTAATTGCACACCCACGCCACCTTTTCTATGTGGATGACACGTCAAAAAACCTTTGTCTGAGCTTGTCGCACTATAATATGAGATAATACAGAAAAGAATTCCGTTTTAACGCTTTACGTATACAAAATTACATGATACTGGGTACTTGAAGGTTGGTTCACATCGTAGAGGTGATCAGTGGATGTACTGGGCAGGAACTGAAATATAATAGAACCTTTCATACCGGCAGGATGAGGCAAAGCGAGGCGTGAAGTCAAGTGAATGGGACGGAGATAATTGAAAGCACGCGACGGAGAGAGACCGTGCGCTCGTGTGAAATTACGCGGAGTAGTAAAATTTGTGTATCTGTCACCGTAAGATTGTGAAAACCGTTAGATTATAATCTAACTCGCGAAATTGCAAACTATCGAAAGATTACAATTTAACGCATAATTTTTCGGTAGATTGTAATCTGTTAGGTATATTAACCCGATAGAACCTAAGTTGAACGAACATGTCATGTAGAATACTTCGAACCCCAAACTTAACCTACAAGAAAGACACAGGAAAACGTAAATACAATTAATATTTCAAAAATTAACATTCAGAACATTGAACGGTTCACAATCTGTCGATATTTAACTAAAAGCTATTCAAAAGTCATATAACTAAAATTCTACAAAATGTTTATTTATGCAGGAATATGGTTTAATGTTGTATCAACAAATATTTCAATTATTCGCATTCAAAACCAAAGATGGTCGGGACGGGAATAATTTTTTTTATACGAATTTTTAATTCTCGTCTCGCCACGCCACGCCTCGCCTCACTGCTCTGAAACCCCCTTAATTGTGAAACAAAAACAAATTGCTGAGTCACGTAACACTAACGTGAAGTGTACTTAGAGAGAGTTACGAGTTAAGAACGATTACCGCAGCGCAAGTAATCGACTAATGACCTTCGGAGTTCTTTACTTTGCTAGTGACAAGTAATAATTCATTCCGGAATGTTTAGGAATGCATTACATTTTATTTCATTCCAATCTATGCAGTAGGTACAAGATGATGCCTGCGACTTCATCTTCATTTTGACGGGAACTTTTTAATTTTCCGGAATAAAAATGCCTACGTCCTTCCCCGATATATATCCTACCTCTGTGACTAAAGTAAAAAGATTTTCCAGGGAGACTTACCTCTGTATTTATAAAATGTATCATACAAAGTTTAATAGGAAATTAGGGGCAGAAAACTTTATATTAGGAAGGTAAGTCCTTATTGGAAATTCTACACACGTATTTAAACTCATTTACCCGGAACTTCGAAGCTTTGTTGACACTGGATAAATAATTATGCGGTATTTGGATGTTCCTCATTTGAATTAACAGTGCAAGTTTGTTTGTATGTGGGTGTTGAGATTCATCTAATGGTTCAAATTCAAATTATATTTATTCAATTTAGGAACATTGCACACTTATTGAAGTCCAATTATAAAACATGATGGTGATAATCAGTTACGGTATCTTAAAACTAAAGCTACGAGGGTTTCAAACGCGCCCTGGTCTGAGAAGAGCCCACAACGAACTCAGCCGGTTTTTTAAGTATTTCCTTATTGGAAGCTTGACTGACATTCATATACACGACTCTCCAAAAAAGGAGTGTAATATTTTTAGGGCTTAAGTATGTAGGTACGTGAAATTTCTAATCTGCCATGACTTCTACGCCTGAACAGATATGAATGTATGGTATCATTAGAATCCTTACATCTGCCCTATTACACTGGTAGTAAATTATTTGAAAAAAAACACTTTTTGGCAGAACGTGTTTTTTTTAAAATTAATGTTTTCTGGTTTGAGTTCGGTGTACTCTGGCCCTTTGTGTAAAATCTGCACATATTATTGCTACAATATCAATTGTTATTATTAACTGAAATTATGGCATTCTTACTCCAAAAATGGATTTTGGCCTATACAGGGTGAATACGAAGGGGACACGGAGGAAAAGTACATTAAATATGAAATATAAAAATTTTCACTTAAAGGAAACATTCTTTTATTTTAAAAAAATAAGAATATATGAAAATATTAGTTTTTGTTTCACCTGTAGTTACTTATATATAGCGGAAATAAAAAACATAAATTTACGCGAAGTCGCGGTCAACATCTTGTATAGGTAATAATATAATATTCACTAAAAAACAAACATGAAAAATTTTCATGAAAATCGAAAAATAATACCCTTATTTATTTTTTATGGTTTTTAGTTATTTGAAAGTTTAGTTCAATTAAAAATGGGCTCTGGTTTAGTATATGTGCTGCACAGTACGCAGTTCATATTTTTTTTTACAGAATGTATGCTTCTGTCCATCTGCAAAAAAAATATTTGGGTTTCACTGCGAAGAAAATCTCAACAGGCGTTTGGCCTTTACCTCGCCCATCGGTGACATTCCTGCGCCTGGTATTCCCTGATCGCAGTGTCAGATTGCACTCCCTTCCCATAAGGGAATAGAGATATTACCAGTGTTTGCTGTGCTGAACTCGAACAGTGTTTTTGTGTGTTCTTTTGGTGTTTTTTATTTTAATTATAATTTGTAAATATAATAGTTTAAGTTTTATGCCTTTTAAAGATGCGTCGTCCAACTCAGAGCTACTCGAGTGTTCCATTTGTGTCGACGGCAAGCTGTATAAGGGCCAACGCGGTCTTAATATACATAAAAGCCGTCGTCACATCCCGAATTTTGCCCATGTTTCAGAGCATGCATCAGGTATTCTTTCCGATGCATGTTGTGGGGGTGGGCCCTCAAGTAGCTCTCCTTTATGGGTGAGGCTCGCAGCCTTTAAGCGCGAGATTAGGTTGGTCAAGCGCATCCCTAGAGGGGCTCGACCCTCAGTCGCTCGCAGCCTCAAAGAGTGTGTTGCTAGGGCCTCGTCTGAGAATTCACCTGAAGCGTGGGAGAATTTATTAACGTTCCCATATAGAGTCCTGAATATAGAATCCGGCATTGAAACAGTTACATCCCTTACAAAAAAGATAAAACTTAATATTTCGAGAAATACTATCCCTACATGCAACAGACTTCTAAATTGCCAATCCTCCATTCAAAATGTATCCAAATTAATTGAACACAAAGTAAGTAATGGGAACGTTAAAAATGCTGCCAAATTGCTATTTTCAGACGATGTCTTGGCCGCGGACTCTATTGAGACTTTGGCTGCTCTCAGGGATAAACACCCTCTGCCTTTACCTTCGTCCCGGCTTCGTAACCTCCCATGTAATGCTACCATCAACCCGCTACGTGTGACGGAAGATGCAGTTCGTTTTGGAATCTTTGGATTCCCAAACGGTTCTGCAGGAGGATTAGATGGCCTGTCACCCCAACACCTTAAAGATTTGATGGGTCCTCCTTCATGTGATGAAAGTAAATCTCTTTTGAAGGAGTTGACCGGTCTTATCAATTTAATGTTATCTGGTCAGGTGCCTCAATATATTGTTCCAGTCTTATACGGAGCCAATTTGGTGGCCTTGACCAAAAAAGATGGGGGGGTTCGTCCTATTGCTGTCGGCAGCACATATCGCAGGTTAGCGTCGCGTATGTGTTGCCGAGCATTTAAGGACAAAACAGCGGCCATCCTAAAACCTAAACAACTAGGTTTCGGGGTCAAGGGAGGGTGCGAGGCAGCGGTACATGCTGCCAGAACTTATTTAAACTCAAGTAATTATGACGTCTTCATAAAAATAGATGTTCGTATCGCTTTTAATTCGGTCGATAGGGGAGCCATGTTAGATGAAATTCAAAAAGAGATACCTCAGATATTAGACTATTTGTGGCAATGTTATGGCTCTCCCACAAAATTAATGTTTGGCGAAAAAGTTCTGGATTCAGCAGTAGGTTGTCAGCAGGGTGACCCACTTGGTCCCGCGCTTTTCAGTCTCGTTATAAATCCTATTATTTCGTCCCTAAATTCAAAATTCAACTTATGGTACCTAGATGATGGGTCATTGGCTGGAGATGCGTCGTCAGTTCTTCAAGATTTAAGAACAATCATACAAAATTTTTCTGATATTGGGCTCAATCTAAATTTTTCCAAGTATGAGGCTTACTTCCCAAATTCAATTCCCATTGAGAAGAAAAATGAAATTTTTCATAGTTTGAGTTTTTTGATACCGGGTATATCTACAGTTTGGAGTCAAAATTTAACCCTTCTTGGTGCTCCAATATTTGATGACGCATTTCCCCCTGTAATAAATTCTAAATTAGAAAATTTCAATAAGTTTTCGCATCGCCTTTTACACATAAAGCCACACATGGCCATTTATATTTTACGGTTATATTTATTTGCTCCTAAATTTATGTATCTGTTAAGGTGCGGCCCCTTTTGGAAATACCCTTCTTTGATCTCAACTTTAGATGTGTCTCTTAAAGACACTTTATGTAAAATTCTAAATTTACAATTTGATGACCGCACCTGGACCCAAGCGAGCCTACCTGTGAAATACGGGGGCTTAGGCATACGTTCCATCTCAAGTGTAGCACTCCCGGCTTTCTTATCTTCCACTTCTGGCTCTATTACACTCATCAGTCAGATCCTTAATCTGACTAGTCCGACTGATGTTGTGGTTGAGAGTCTGGCGGAAGCGAGGTTGGCCTGGAGTGCTTCTTGTCCTGGGGAGAGCTTTCCTTCGGCTGTGGAATGTCAGGGTCTTTGGGACAAACCGCGTATTGTCTTGACACATGCGGATCTCGTAACACAGTGTACCTCAGATACGGATAAAGCCCGTATTTTAGCCGTATCCGAAAAAGAGTCAGGTCACTGGCTTCACGCTCTGCCATCTCATAGCCTGGGAACGATTCTCGACCGGACAGCGCTTCGTGTGGCAGTTTGCTTACGCTTGGGAATAAAGGTATGTGAGCCTCATTACTGTCCTTGTGGCAGCCGCGTAGATCAGTTTGGTTACCATGGACTCAGTTGCATTCGGAGCGCAGGCTTGTATCGCCACGGTGCTCTCAATGATATAGTCCGTCGCGCTCTGGCCACTGCCTCCATCCCTGCACAACTGGAACCCTCCGGTTTGTTCAGGGATGACGGCAAGAGGCCGGATGGGATGACTATAGTACCGTGGTCGATGGGTCGTGCACTGGTGTGGGATGCAACCTGCGTTGATACGTTGGCAGCGTCCCATCTATCAGGCTCGTGCCTAAAGGCGGGTGCTGCTGCCGAATCTGCTCAGTTGCTTAAGCGTCGCAAATACTCAGCCATTACTAAGGACTACGTTTTTGCGGCGCTTGCTTTTGAGACTCTGGGCCCCTGGTCATCGGACACGAAGAATTTTATAAATGTTGTGTCCCAAAAACTGATCCACGCCTCTGGTGACCAAAGAGCTGGCGCTTCTTTAGCCCAACGGCTTAGCCTCGCCATTCAACGAGGTAATAGCGCCAGTGTTTTGGGCACCATGCCCATTAACGATCACTTGGATGGCGTGTATTTTTTGTAAATATAATTAGTTTTTAATTTAGATTTTAATTTATTTCTTACTTTTAATTCTAATATATATGTATATTTCTTCATACTCACATACATAAATAAATAAATTTACTGGAAAATTAGCTAAGAAGAATAAAAAGTGTAATTAGCAATGAAATCTATGTTTACATAATAATCTATGAATATTCACTTCATTCAATATATTTATTATTATTGTTGTATGTATATAATTATCATAATAAGTATATTATTATTTCAGTTTATCTTTTTTATACTCTGTTTACTTTATCTCGATAGTTTTTAAAGCTTCGTTACGTTACACTAACCGATTTTGAATTACCTAACATCTTCTTTGTAAGTATTTTATTTTTACTAACTCGTCCGAAACTTGTGGATCCACGGAAGATCAGCGCTGTGCCTGTGCTCGAACCACAGTCATAGCAAAATGCTGAGTGGAGTCCATTTTGGGATCACACAACTCATATTTCTGTCTCATATCTTTCTACTATAATTATTGCATTGTGGTTCCTAATAAACACATTTTCTTTATTTTCTTTCATAAAGTGATATTAAGAATAACTTACAACTGTGCGAATAAATTCACAGATCCATCTCATTCGTATAATAGCTGAATCGAGCTCATTATGACCCACTTATGTGGTTTTTATCCACTCTCTCTCTCTCTCTCTCTGATATTAGTTGCCACTTACTGCATGTATCTGACGGAATAAAACGAAGTTACTTATCATATCTGATGGCATTTTTTTGTTAGTCTTTCACTGATATTGTTTACATGGTAGTATTAATAATAATCTTTTTTTTTATTTTACTACAAGTTAGCCCTTGACTGCGATCTCACCTGATGGTACGTAAGTTATGATGCAGCTCAAGATGGTAGCGGGTTAACTTGTTAGGGTTACGGGAGTTATATTAAACTCATAACCATACCTATTATTGGTCTACAAGGCATCGTACCGGAATGCTAAATCGCTTGACGGTACGTCTTTGCCTGTCAGGTTGTAACTAGCCACGGCCGAAGCCTCCCACCAGACCAGATCAGAGAAAATTGAGAAATTTTAAATTCCCAAATTGGCCCTGCCGGGAATAAAACCCGGGATTTCCTACTATTCGACCACAGCACTCATCACTGCACCAGGGAGGTCGTCACAAATCTATGTAAATATATATGTAGTATTATCATGTAAAGTATAAGTAGTTAAGTAATTAATATCATGCACCACCCCATTTTTTATACGACTGCCTGAAAAAAGGAGTATATTGTTGTCAGGGTTCATGTATGCATGTATTTATGTATATATGTATGTGAGTTTGTATATTCCACCATAACTTCTATACGCCTGAACCGAATTTGATAAATGAGCTATCGTTAGAATCCCTAGCTTATTCCGGGTGACATAGGCTAGTAAAATTTAAAAATGTATGAATTTTTTTTTTGAAATGAAATTTATTTATTTTCTGTACAAACTATTACAAACTATTACGCCCACCTCCGAAACAGCTATACAGATATCAAAAACTTATACTTTACATAAAATAAAACTAAAAGTTAAAACGGAAGCATACTAAGTTTTGCTAGTGTGTATGTGTGTGTGTGTGTGTGTGTGTGTTGAGTGAGTGTGTGTGATTGTGTGAGTTTATTTGTTTGTGCACTAATAGAGTAAACCTAATTATTTAACTATTATTAAAAGTTTTTATTTCTCTTCGTAGGAGAGTGATTGAAGCCAACCGGAACACTGAGGGGGAAGATATTTAATAATTTATTGACTCTGTTATACAGTAAGCAACTTAAGAAAGGGTAATGACGTCCCGAAATTGCTGTCCGAGATGAAGGCATTGTACACACCGAGTGAAGTCTACGTATTGTGTAAATTTTTGAATCGTAGTGAAGTTGTAGGTGTTTACGCAGGATCGTACATAAAATAAACAGTTGTCTCACAGTTAGGACTTTCGTATTTGCATAAAGCTCAGCCGTAAGAAAATAAATGGGTTTATTGCACATAACCTTTAGCACTATTCTCTGGGCCCTTTCAAGTCTTAACATAGACGTTACGCCTGAGCCACCCCAACAGGTAATGCAGTATGTCAAAATCGATTGAGCCAGAGAAAAGTAAACGGTTTTCAAGCATCCCAAGTCCACCACGTTCCTCAGCCGCTTAAAAACAAAGATGAGTTTCCTGAGTCGTGACACCAATGAATCGATGTGTTGGTTCCATGTCATAGAACCGTCCATAATAACACCTAAATATTTGGTGCATAATGTGCGCTCCAAGAGGGGACAATCACAACTACTAAAAGCATCATTATTAAGGCAGCTGTGCGCTCGGATTGTGAAGGAAGCAGGCGCTTGGGATGGTGTAGAAGAAGCAAAAGTAATGAATTTAGTTTTAGCAACGTTAAGGGTGAGCAGATTCTGTTTAAGCCATCTCAATACAAGTCTTAAAGCGAATTCGGAGAAATTTTTGGCTTCTAGCCAGTTTTTCCCGTGGATGAGAAGTACAGTGTCGTCTGCGTAAGTGCTAATCTTGCAGTTAGGCAGTGACATGCCACATAACTCGTTTATGTAAATAAGAAACAGAGTAGGTCCCAGGACGCTACCCTGAGGGACACCGTACTCAATTGGGGCGTCTTTACTTTGGAAGTTATTTATCTTAACGTATTGAGTACGATCTGAAAGATAACTTTTAAATATATTAAAAGCCAAGCCTCTAACACCTATTTGCTCGAGTTTATTTAGCAACTTGGGGACAGAGACAGTGTCAAAAGCTTTGGAAAGGTCAAGGAAAATTGCGACAGATTTTAATTTGTTATCGATATTTTTTAAAATTTTATTGGACAGTTTCAATACTGCGTCTTCGGTAGACTTCGCGCCACGGAATCCAAACTGGTTTTGTGATAATATATCATTGTGACTTATGTAACTTAAAAGCCTCTTGTTCAAAATTTTTTCAAATATCTTCGAAAGGGTTGTTAATACTGAGATTGGCCTGTAGTTTGTGACACTGCTCTTTTAAATTTCTCCATTTTTATAAATAGGATGCACAGCTGCTCTTTTAAAAGCCCGGGGAAAGATGCCTAGAGATATGCTGAGATTGAATATATGTTGTAATATAGGGATAAGAAAGTATGGATGTTTATTACTCAATCATGCCCCAACGGTTGAACGGATCTGGCTGAAATTTTTCACAAAGATAGATTATAGTCTGGAATAGCACTTTTTATCCCGGAAAATTAAGGAGTTCCCGCGGGAACCAAAAAACCTCGATCCATGCAGACGAAGTCGCGGGCATTCGCTAGTATTAGTATAGATTTAGTTTGCCATACACATAATAACAACAATGAAATACATTCAAGTAAGTTCTTACACAAACATTAAGTTGTGTAATTAGATAATATTACTTGTATTTTTTTGCGGATACCTCTTTCTATTTTATTATGACTCGCTCACTAATTGGGTGTCAAGATAAAAATAAATGAAGAGACTTCTGTAGTCACGTAAATCTACCACATAAGCAAAATTATTATAATATTATCTTCTTTTAATAACTAACATTGTTTCTCAGTAAATAATTAACGAATGCACCGTTGGGATGGACATAGTCTATTTTTTATCCTAAAAAATCAATGAGTTCCGTCGGGATCGAAGCCAGGTTGGGCCAACTAGTTGTTGGGGTATGGGTTTAATATAATAAAATCCATATACGGTATTTATAAATAAAAAAAAAACCATCAAGTGCCAGTCAGACTCGTGCACAAAGAGTTCCGTACTACCATACAATATGAATGGTTTTAGTAAAGAACAAGATATACGCCATTGCAACAAGTAATCCTAAGCTTTGAAAGAGCCTGACAGACAATTCGATACCCCATGAGTACGGAACCCTAAGTAACGGTTTTACGATTTATTTCTGTCCTTGCGTTGTGTGACTTTTTTACCTGCCAAAATAAGTAGTCAACGGGAAGTACCCCATGGAATTTGATTTACTGATATTTTTTTATCGCGTTGACTTACAAACTTGACTTTTTTACAGCTTCTTACTTTAGACCTACTAATTTCAAGTTCGATACTAATTTCAACTTGATACTTGACAGACATACAGGCAGACAGATGGACTACGAAGTGATCCTATAAGGGTTTCTTCCTCTGGAGATACAGAACCCTGAAAACACTTTTATGACGGCGTATATTCGTAACAAAAATTGCTCAACGAACCGGCTTTGCTAGATGGTTCATGGTAATTAACTCTAACTGAAAGCTAGAGTATTTTGCGTGAACTCACTTTTGCGAAGCAGACTTTTTAATTTTGGTTGGGGGCGATTGATATGCGCTGTCGCATCGAGGCCACACGCCTATTGTTTCCTCAACTTGGTTTAATCCATTAAGTTCATTAATCTAAGCTTCATTTCCGCCGGAACAACAAAGTGCGACACTGCGGGATGCCCAAGCACACCTGTCAGTTTGCTTCATGGTTGCGCGGTACAATCATATCAGATGGTCTTTATACGCAAAGGGTGAAATCACAGCATCGATTCGTATTTCGTTTACTGAAAATGCCTTTTTTGTATGAAGATAAATATATACGTATCGGAAAGGAGATTTGATGCCATACGGTTCTCACCTAAGTAATTACCATTTCACAGTGCGAATCGATCCTGACAAGGGCTATTATTTACTCGGCATAAAATAGGCTACAGCATTACCTATTCTGTGCTGCCGCCTTATCTCCAAAATATTTTTTTTTAATTTGTAGCATGCCGCCATGTTGTTTCAACGTACTCGAAAAACAGCCTTTGATCTTTATTCATAAGATAATTCTCTCAATAATTTACGCGGTAGGTAATCTTTATGTAAGCTTAGTTCTTATCCTTTAGCTTTACCCTTATCAGGTGCTTTCTCAAAATTAGACAAGTTGACGCCCAAAGTATTCTAAATCTGATACCTCTTTTGATAACTTCAAGCTTTGTTAGTTTAGTTTGAATTTATGCCAACAATGGCAGCATAGACTATGTACTAAATTCAATATTGTCTTAATTCCAAGTGTTTACTCTATTGTTATGTAGTAATGGCAAATTAAATGCCTATTATGTAATAAGGAAAATATTTTTCCAATTCTAATCAACTTTAAAAAACAGAAGGTTTTCAATTCGGCGCGTATTTAAAATAAAATTTTTGATAGCAAACCTCTGACATTAAAGGTCTATCCCCACTATAGAGGCGCGGCACGTAAATTTTTATGCTAGACGATTTGCAATTAAAGAAAGAAAAATAAAGAAATGATTTGCCAAAACGCAAAGATTTCTTGCTGAAACCCCGATTTAACCACATAGACAATTTATTTCAGCAAATCTGTGATAAGCCTAAACGAAATCTTAAAGTTCGCGGGAGTGGAAAATTAGAGAGCTCAGCGAAAATAACGTTCCGTATCAGCGGTTAATAACAATTCTAAATTTTGGAGGAGATTTCATTTATCATTGTTATGGGACGGAACGGAATTGGAAATCGGTTTTTGATGCATCATTAGGTATTTCTACTTCTTTTTATAATGGCGCGTTTGCTTTTGGTCAGTTTGGCTGTATTCGACTTCGTTTTCGATGACCGACTAGCCGTAATTTTATTGGTTAGTTAGTTATTGGTAAGTGATGAGGCAGTCTAAGATGGTAGCGGCCTAGAAAGTTAGGGGTATGGCAGTTAAATTAAACCCATACCTACCCCTAATCGGTTTCTACACACAACATTCAATCGCTTGAGGGCACGTGTTTGTCCAGACCAGAGAAAATCCAGAAATAAAAAATGCCAACATTGACCCTGTCGGTGAGCGAGCCCGGGACCTTCGCTTATAAGGAAAATCAGGGAAATTCTTCGGGATTAAAAAAACACACACACAAAAGATGTCGTGGGATCATCTAGTACACTATTTCACTCCACTGGGTAGAAGAGAATCAATTTTCCTAATGATTTAGAGCCAGTCTCAATGAAAGTTTTGACAGACTTATAGACGCCTAGTGTTTGAGTCGTGGTTTCATGATGGCGCAAGTAAATTGGATGTAAGTGATATCATTTCCACCTTATCCAAATATAAACCAAAACTTTTGTACTGCCGCCAAAATTGGTAGGGGCGTCCGAGTTGAATCTGTGAAAATCTTAGGTAATATTAAAGTGGTGAAACTTAGGATGTTTGTTAGGAAGTCCGTCGTGCCACAAGACTGAACCGATTTGGCTGAAAATTGGTATGGAGATAGCTTATATCCATATCCATACTAATATTATAAATGCGAAAGTGTTTCTGTCTGTCTGTCCATCTGTCTATCTGCTACGCTTTCACGGCCCACCTGTTCAACCGATTGATGAAATTTGGTACAGGCATAGTTTGTATCCCGGGGAAGAACATAGGCTACTTTTTACCCCGGGAAATTAAGGAGTTCCTGCGGGAATTAAAAAAAATTAATCGCGGGAGTCGCGGGCATCATCTAGTACTGAATAAACATGATATAGATCACATATCACATTTTTTTATTGCAAGATAGGCCTGCGCTTGACGACAATCATGTTCTGAAAAGCAATGATGAAGTCTAGGTTGGACCGCGCTTGCCTAGAAAATGCCTAGCTATTTAGTAATGCCTTGAAGGTACTCAAGTCATAATTGGCAGAAAACACGGTCGACGGAAGGGCGTTCCAAACATTTCCCAACATTTAATTAAGTTTGATAGTTCCCCCAGGAATCAGAAACTTTAATCCACGGGTATCATTTGGTATGATAATAGAGTACAAATACAAATAGGTTTCATGTTTTACGAGTTTTGGTCTTATATCATCTAGAAGGAGTTTGTGCGCGCATGGGTACAGTTTTTTTCATACTACATGATGTCCGCGACTTCGTCGGCGTGGATTGGGGTTTCCGAGGGAACTCCTTAGTTTTCCGGGAGAAAAACTCACGAGCTCTTACATTTTTGAATAAAAAGTGCACCGAACCTATGTCCTTCCGCGGGATGTGATCTATCTCTGTGCCAATTTCGTCAAAATCGGCCGAACAGATGGGCCTTGAAAACGTAGCGGACAGACAAACAGATAGCTGGACACACTTTCGCAATATAATATCTGTTGACCGTAAAACAGAACAAGTCATAATAAAAAATAATAAAAACACGTCTGCCCTGGCAAAAACCGAACTAAAAAGATAAAAATCTAAATTAATCTAGTTAAATTAGAATCTTATTCACATTTTTATTACATTATATTTTTTGTGAGTCTGCACTAGATATTGAAATATAGTTATGATGATTATATAGTTAATCTTATTTTCGAATATTTTTTTTTCAAATTTAGTCTTTAATGCGGGACCACGGGGTCGGGGTCACCCCATCAATTTTTTTTTAATTTTACTAGCCTAAGTCACCTGGAATAAGCTAGGGATTCTAACGATACCTCATTTATCAAAATCGGTTCAGGCGTATAGAAGTTATGGTGAAATATACAAACTCACATACATTCATACATTACATACATGAACCCTGAAAACAATATACTCCTTTTTTCAGGCAGTCGTATAAAAAAATACTGGCCAAGCCACGCACATTTGCAGAGCGGAGTGAATCATAGGCGGAGCGTCTTTTTTCCAATTCAAGCTAAGCTTTATTTACTTTGGCTTAACAACGACATAAATAATGAAAGCCCGTCCTTTGTGAACTCCGTATTTTGTTTTCATTAAATCAATTTCAGTCGTATGCAAGAGTTCTCAAGCAGAGGGAGATTTTCTTCCCATTCGATCGCAACAACTTTAACTAGGGTTTGTATGGATGTGTTAAGCGCTTGACAGCTCGCGCTCGATCAAATCCATGCAAATGGTAGTAAACGTTGTCGTAAAAAATCTCTCATTCGGTCTGCTACCACTACAGCCTATTAACGTCCCACTGCTGGGCACAGGCCTCCACTCTCATAGGAGAGAGGGGATTAGAGCTTAGACCCACCACACTGCTCCAATGCGGGTTGGCGGGCTTTAACGACTATTATCATGTTAGTGATAATAACCGGGACCTTAACTTAGGCTTAACGTGCTCTCCGAGGCACGGGGGTGAACCACCGCCAACTTCCAATTCCGGGCTGGTACTGAGAATTGCTTAATTGAAAAACCCAATACCTAACAATATTTATGCCCGAACGGGAATCGAACCCGAACCGAATCGGACCTCGTGATCCGCAGTCGACTACGCTAACCGCCAGACTAACGAGGCAGTAAGGTCTTCAGTTTACAGTTTTCGGTCTGCTAAGTTCACTCTAATTCGCGGTTAAGCAGAAATAGCATAGAATAGTAATAGTACAACAGCACAGAATAGGTGGTAATAGCTTCAACTTACTTATTTATGTAAAAGTACTAATCTATTAGCATTCTCAGAATAAAATGCTAAGAACATATTGCGAAATCTTCCTTTAGTAACTTTATCATAACAAGTAATTTGAGATGTTTTTAACCTAAGATCGAAATTGTTTTTTTTGTATCCACTACAAGTTAGCCCTTGATTGCGATCTCACCTGATGGTAAGTGATGATGCAGTCTAAGATGGTAGCGGGCTAACCTGTTAGGGGCATGGCAGTTATATTAAATCCATAACCCTATTTGGTTTCTACACGGCATCGTACCGTAGTGCGTAATCGCTTGGCGGCACGTCTTTGACGGTAGGGTGATAACTAGCCACGGCCGAAGCCTCCCATCAGGCCAGACCAGGGAAAATTAAGAAATTATAATTTCCCAAATTTACCCTGCCAGGGATCGAACCCGGGACCTCTGCACGTTAAGACAACAGCGCTACACACTGCGCCACGGAGGTCGTCAGGTGTATTAGGTAAACTTGTAAAAATAGGTAATTGTGTAGGTAATAGATAGCCAAACTAGATCACTGTAGTATAATTTTACCAATAGGATTTGTTTTTGCAGGACACGTACCTATTGCAACAGCTGAAAACGTTATTGCAACTGAAAAGCAATCAGGCACAGCAATAGATGAACGAAGAGGAATTGGTTTCGCTGCAAGCTACGCTACGGTAACACTTTACAAAGAGAAGTCTTCGTATAATGCTATGACTTATTCAAACATGTTTCACACATTTTCTACATTTTAGTCCTTCAGATTTACCTATTCAAAGAATAAAATATGTTTTTAAAATTTGGTTTATTTATTTCTCTCTTTGCGGCATGTTCGTAATTGCTGAGGGTCGTGGCCCCTTTCCATTAATTACGTAACGGATGAAAGTTTCTTGGGATAATAATATGCGGTGGATTCCCACGTCCTTCCGCATGCGACTCGAATAAGAGTATTAAACTCTTAGAAATCTTATCAGTTTAGTTATTTACACAAGTTAATTTGAAACACTTTCATAAGCTTCTTTAAGACATAACTGGAAGAAAAAATATTTTCTTTATACTTAAAGAGCCGAGAATGAGGGAGCTTCCGCGAGCATTAAACCAACAAAAGTTTTCATCTTGACTTTATAAACACCAAAGATAATCTGCAAATGTTTAAAGCTAATTAGTAGTTTCAAAATTTCTTGTCTATATCAGTTATATTTTATGCCCTGTGTTACGTTTAACCCAGGAATAAATTTGAATTTTGACAGAAGTTTTATACGAATGCTATCAAAGCAGCAGCTAACTCTTGGTTAAAAGGATAACCTCGCGTTTCAGCTAGTGGACCTTAGAAGTTATCTAGACATTCCATTTTTAATATTTTATTGGTTTTTCCCAAACAAGATTGTAGTTTATTTAAACTTGAGTTAAGGGATGCACGTAATATTTTTGAAGAAAATTTATAGGACAGATAAATGAATCTGTATATAAAACTTAAATTACTTTTTTTTAAATTAGATGAAATATTTATATTAGTTAGTTTTGTGTAGTAACTTAGTCCATAAGCCGAATAAAATAGAATATGTACAAATATTATATCATTAGAGAGAATAATAGGTATTATGGAAAGTCTCAAGGACAATAACAAATAGTTGATTGGCTAAAAAATATTGTTTTGTGGCCGCAGCTTCCAAGAATAACGCAATGAGGGGAACGACTAACTGGAGTGTGAAACAAGATGTGTTTTTAGCCTATGTATGTTATTGTTAGTTTTTTTATGAATACAGAAAGACGAATTGGACGACTATAAGGTCTTCCCTGGCATGTTTTTTTTATCATATAGCTTGGTTTAAGTTTTTGATTCCCGGGGTATCTCCTTAATTATCCGGGATAAAAACTAGCCTATGTCACTCTCCGTCCTCAATATACCCATGCCAAAAATCACGTCCATCCGTTGCTCCGTTGTGGCGTGATTGAAGAACAAACCAACTAACAAACACACTTTCGCATTTAAAATATTAGTATGATAAAGAATAAAGAAGAGTGCTAATAAAAAGTTTGCCTTTGCGTAGGACGACATTTTTTCGCGTGTCAATAGCGCCGCAAAATGGATTTCTTAATCTATTCTTTTAATAACGCCTCGTTTACAATAATTATTCATTGCATTTTTTACATAGATTATTAAAACGTGTCTGAACTGTAAACAACAATATGTTGGCCAAATTAAATTATATTGTTTCTAGCATATACGCTAACGTCAGTTCCGGATGTTGGTGCAGAATTTGTCTGTGTAGCCATATTGCGCGCTTCCGGAGTGGGGGCTTGGTTGAGATTTCAATTTTCTCCGTGTTTTCCCGACACTGAAAATATTTTTGAACTATTGCCTGAAATAAACACTTTCTTTACTCTCTGTTAATATACCTATTTAGTGATGTTATTCAAATATATCCCCATCATTAACGATTTGTTGATGATTTAACAACTATTTCATTCAGAATATCCGTCAGCCGCGTGAATTTGAGTTAATTTTCCAGGATGATTTTCCAGAATAAAAGTAGCATATGACCCGAGTTGCAACCTATCTTAGCAATTCATAAAAACATCTGGATTTTAAATCTTGCTATTTCACAAATTTTACGCTGGTAAGTAGGTATATCTTTTCCAATAAAGTGGAAAACAGGTGCGCAATATTCGTACATACTAACGTTTCGAATAGTATGGAAGTTGTAACAGTATTAAATCACATTCGATTTACCGCACGTGGTTTCGATGTCGGAAAGTTTCGTTCATCCCGACCCACAGCGGTGCGTAAACAAGGATAATATTTTATATCCGGACAAATGTCTCGCTCCCGAACCGCTATATGGGATACTTTTTTCCGGATCACTTCCTTTTATCCTTTCAATGTAGCTTCAGCGGTTTTATTGTAAGAATGAACTTTCATTTGGTTAACATATTAAATTGCGTCAAAAATGTAAGCGTACCCTATACCATGCGTACATATACAATAATGAAAATAAACTTAGCTAACTATAATAATGTGTTCTATAGACCAGGAAGTTACGGGAAATACGGTAGCTTTAGATGGTTGATGTTTCTATTATTCAAACACACATAATACATAAACTCACCCATTGTGAGATAGCTTTAATAAAGGTTGATACGAATTTCATGAACCTTTATGTGTTAAGTCTTGAATATTTAAAAAAAAATGTTAAAGACAAGCTTTTATGGCCCGCCGTATGAATTTAGTGTGATGACATTTTATTTTTCATATTCTTCTAAGAAAACCCTTTCAATTGATACCCATATTATGGGGTGCGTAAAAATAATTAGTCCGCCATCATTGCGAGTCCGCCACATTGAATTTAGAATGACGTTAGCTAGCTGATAATGTATTTTCATCCAAACTAAACGTGTACATAAGTGACTGTTTTGAAATTCAGTTGCAAGATTTCACCTACACAAACCCACAGACATTGGAAGTTAAATAAAAGCTTGTAAAAAAGCTTTATTTTTTGTACGTATTTCATGACACTTCAGTTCAAGCATTTGATCCTTCACTCCTGAGTGTATCCGATCTGGCTGTAATGAGGTTGGCGGCTCCGATTTATTACCCTTTCAGAGACTGACGCAATAGGCGTCTGATTTTTCCACACTTGTTCGAAAAAGAAAAATTTACTGGGTAGATCTATCAAGCAACTGAACTGGTTTGATATTGGTTTACAATTTTGTGCTTATTAAAATATTTCTAAATTATAATACATATTCTCCTTATGTTTGACGAGGTATTAACCAGGTACCGTAAATAGAGAATAGCTCATTGTTAATCTTTGAGCGTCGTTCTCTTTCCACACATTTGCCACATAGTCGAGTTCATAATGTCATCGTCGTCGAAAGCACACGGAGATACGAGCGTGAAAAGATTTTTGTTCAAATAAACTTTTATGAAGTGCTTTTGAATCGTCAAATGGATCTACTACTGGTCCAGAACGCCTGAATTTACGCTGAAAGAACTTCACAGGTAAAATCAAGATATGATTTGACTAGCAGATACTTGTGACTTCGTCCGTGTGGGTTAAGGTTTTTTGGTTCCCGCGGGAACTATTTTCCAAGATAAAAAGTGCCTATGTCCTTCCCGGGATACAAACTATCCCTATACCAAAGTTCATCAAAATCGGTTGAACAGATGGGCCGTGAAAGCGTAGCAGACAGACAGACACACTTTCGCATTTATAATATTGTTGAGGCTACGAGTCTGTCCAGTGAGGGCAAACCCTTGACCTTAGGAGTAGGGACCCATTAGCTGCCAATAGTTCAGGGGTCACTGAATCAGGTGCCGCTAAAGTGAACAGGTTAAGACTTAACTGTAAACTTACCTGGTTGGCTGGTTGCTGCCAGGAAGAGTCCCGAAGAGGTTATATATAGTAATATGGTATATATAGCATTAAATTAAGTATGGATGTAAGTTTTTACTATGCAGGTAGGTATATATATTACCTGTGGTATAACGTAGGTACTGGTAGATGCTGTTCATGTAATATCGCGGAGGAATGGGAACAAATGGCTGAATCACGTAGTTTG
Organism: Erebia palarica; assembly: GCA_964035005.1. Classification (NCBI taxonomy): domain Eukaryota; kingdom Metazoa; phylum Arthropoda; class Insecta; order Lepidoptera; family Nymphalidae; genus Erebia; species Erebia palarica. The sequence continues at coordinate 22,233,004 of OZ035989.1, forward strand.
GCTCGTGAAGTGCACTTAAAACTTAGTTACCGACTCACGAGCGCCTCTGATTCCAGCGATCGAATAATGAGCCATGGCATTCCAACTTTACTCGATGACAACGCTAACACAATAAGGGCGAAAACACACTAAGGACCGGACAGGACCAAACGACCGTACAAAACGTTCGCATCGGGAACTTTGACCTTTTTTCCTGTCATCAAGTGCGCGCGCCCCATATAAAAGGGAACGACGCTGGCTTTTTGCCACATTTTTTTTCCGAAGTGAATTTTCGCCCTGAAAGTGTAAGTCTGTTTCATGGGTACATTTTATTAGCCAAGTAGTTTATTATAAAAATACAAGAAAGGTAGGTAAAAAGGGGGAATGGTATTTACTAAACAGACAATATTCCAGATTTACATGGCAGCTCTCTCCTATTTCCTTATGTCTATGTTTTTGAAATAAAAGATAAATAAACCTTGTTTTAATGTTGAAAGAAGACATCATGAGAAACCTAGCATGCTCGAGAGCTCTTAAATAATGTTCTCAGTGTGGTATGTGAACGTGTGTGAAGTCTGCCAATCCTCACTTGGCCAGGTTGGTGGACTAGTTCTCATTATGTGAGGAGACTCATGCTTTGTACTTCAGGTGATGATGATTCCTTCACGTGCAAATCTAATATTTAAGTTATTATGAGATACTTCATGATGCCCACGACTTCGTCCGCGTGAAATAAGTTTTTTGATTTCCGCGGGAACTCTTTAATTTTCGTGGATAATGATGCTTATGTCCTTCCCTGGGATTCAACCTATCCCTGTACCAAATTTGAACAGTTGGGCTGTGAAAGCGTAGCAGACAGACAGATAGACACTTTCGGAATTATAATATTAGTATGGATTCTGCATTGTCCATTGAGTATACCTACCTTTTATTCTATATGAATGAAAACTAAGTAAACTTTCCAAATACATTGTAACAATTCGAAATGATGAATGCAATGATAAAAGATAATTTTCGTTCACGCAAATTAATGATTTTAAACTTGAACGTGGAAAATATTACTTACAATTATCTAATACTCGTAACAAAGTTATATGGCGCCACTAAGCCAATAACACTTACATCGGTGTTTAATAGAGCTCCAAGTCTCGACTAAATGGTTCATTTATATGCCATCGGAAATAGATATCGACTATTTGATAAGTTGGAGATGTAGTAAGGCTGTTACCTAATTAAAGATTCGAATTAATCTATTGTACTTAAGAAGGCTTTAGTTCATCTTTGTGATTTAACTAAAATTAAATCATTTGAAATTGTGTCACTTATGACATGCCAAGACTCTACCACCGGTTCAGAAAACTCTACTGGTTCTCTGAGGTTCTACTGAGAAGAACCGGAAAGAAACTCAGCAGTTGCTCTTTTTTTTAAGAATATCTTGTGGGCTGCTGAATGTGAAGCCAGTTTCTTCCATGCAACTTTTATTTCAGAAATTCATTCCAGAAATTCATCAATAGTATAATATCCCTTAGCAAATGCTTTTTTAAACAGTCTTTAAATTTATGCAATGGCAAATCTAAGAACACTTTTAGAACCATGTTATAAAAGCGTTCACTCGACCCCACAGGATTTCTGAATCTTGCGCACACGATATGATGCGGTTACTAGCGGCGGGTTCTAGAATAAATGATTATATCACTTATATCACTTATTTACTGATTAATAATGATTAATGTTTTGCCCGATAAAGTCTATATTATTGTAATTATATTGCGAAGGCACTGTAAGTATGCCAATCTCTTTAAATTTTTCAGGAAGATATTCGCGTGATTCGAGATCCGATCCTTTAAAGTTTAAAATATAAACAAGATGACTAGGGTATAATGGGGCCCGTACGTTCCTCTCACTTGCTAGCTGGGAGCCTAGTGGGAGATTTTAACTTATTCGATCGCATTATCTACTGTTTGTATGGTTAATGGAATTATTGTCAAGCGCTTGATGACATACCGTAGACGGAGCTTGTTAAATTTCATACAAAATGCAGTTATTAATGTATAACTAATGCGATCGAATAGGTAAAATATCCCGAAAAAGTTGAAATATCCCCCCACCAGGGCCACTGAACACCGATGAGAGATTTTAATATGAGTGTAATCCTAATGTAAGATCTCAGTAAAGTTGAGGGAATTATTAAGTTTAATAAAAATAAATTCAACTAAAACTTTTGTTGGAGAACAATCCAGAAGTAGGTATTAATAAAACACTTAATATATTTGTACTCTAACCACGAGAGATTTAATGTAATTAGTTAATTTATAAAACTCAGTTAAACAATACTATAGTATCAAATCATTTGACCAGGCTGCAGTTGCCACCGCAGGCTCGTAAACAAGGCAACGATCTAAACACCGAAGGTATTCAATAATCGTTTGAGTCTCGGTGGAGACTGCCCTACCGATGGTAAAACATTCGTATTTATACAAGTTATTCCAATATGGCGTCGGGAACGAACTGACGAGTGAAATACATCGAAAGAGTCAAATATCAGTACAATCGAACCTTCATCAATAAATAAATTAACAATCTTTTAACTTTTGTAACAATTAATTTCAACTGTAAACGCAAAGCTGACAGTTCGGCCGTCCTGAGAACAACACGTCCTCGTGTTTATGTCATATCACGGGCGTTTATGCCCCAAATCATATAAATCATGATCAGACGTTTTTGCCTGGGGCGTTCTTGCCCATAATTACTAATAATAATTACTTGTAACACACTAATGAAACTGCTGAACTTCTAGTCTTATCAAACATACATAAACTATTCTCAAGAAATTGTAAATTGATACAACTAACCTCATTCGTTGTACTTTTCAAAATCTGACACACTTTATGAACTTTTAGCACAAACATATTTAAAACATCTAAGGTTACAGCCACTAATCTCAAAAACTTATCATCACATATAATATGAATACTTTCACAACTGCGAATCTACCACTGGTTCGGAATGCCACGTCCTACCGAGAAGAACCAGCAAGAAACTCGGTGGCGTCTAACATCGAAAATAATTTTGACACAGCTAGTGTTGACGCCGCAACCGTTGAACAACGAAGGTACCGTTGCTCGGAAAAATACAAAATGGCGGTCGTCAACATCGTTGTTCAATCAAATAATAAATATGACAATTCGTTAATAAAGTAATTTGTGTTAGGCACGTAATAATTATCAGATATCCGCTAACAGATTCGGCCATCCGTTATTAAATGTGTCCTCACATCCATGTAACGATTTAAGTTATTTTTCATAAAAACAAAAAATATGTGATGACAATTACAACAACATAGGACACCTTTGTCCCATAAATGTAACGATAATAATAATAAGCTTATATTAATAATTAGCTTTAAATAGCAATATTTTGCTGACGCCTTTGTCTTGCACACAATAAGAAGGAACACCTTTGTCCACAGGAATAAATAAAACTATTAGTTTTATTTACTTCTGTACTTTTGAGACACTTTTGTCATCTAAGCTAGGACACTTTTGTCCAACAGAAATAAACAAAACCAATAATTCAGGACACTTTTAACCAACACACAAATAAATCTACTCTTTTGAAACGCATGGAAATATATAACACTGTACTTGAGTACCTTTATTATGAAATTATGACATTTTTATTATGAAGTTACGACACTGTAATTTGTAAATAACATTAAATGTTGTATGACTAGGTACCTGGATAACTTTTTTTTTTTAATTTTAATGACATCAATGTAAAGGACATTGTTCCGTCCCCATACGAAGTTTGCCTAAGAACCAACAGTCTTTAATATTGATTACTGGGTTCAAATAAATACCTTTTTATACTTGAGAGCAGATTAAAACAACGGACGCTTGCTAAAAAATGACTTATCTTGAGGTTATTTCAATTTTCACAATCAATCTGCTTGGACAAATAAATACCATATTTATCCAATTGTAATAGAGCTGTAAACAGTATGTAAATAAGAAAAGATTCGCCGTAGTTCATCAAAAACATTACAGATGGCGTTAGATATATAAAATTATTGTACTTTCAATAGATGGCGTTGCGAGATTCAGAATACTAGCGCATTTAGCACTTTAAGCTGCTTTTATCTTGTTTCTTACGATACGGATCTAGCGCTCAAGCGGTGGTATTGCATATTATTTTAACCTGTAAGTTATTGATCTGTGGTTAATAATCGAGAAACGGAAACGTATAGTATCAATTTAATACCCATTTATTTATTTTGTAATTAATTTGAAGTGTCCGTTGAATTATAATATTTGAAATAAAGGTTATAAAATAAGCTAAGAATTACTGTATATTTCAAACACGTGTTGATTCTTAGGCGAACTTCGTCAATGACCTTTATATTAATATTGTTTTGTACAATATTGATCCGACTTTCGTAAGCGCTTTTGTAATTCTCACTTCTGTGCTTTGGTGACACTTTTGTCGTCCAAGCAAGGACACCTTTGCCCAACAAAAATAAATAAAACCAATAACGCTTTTGCGACACCTTTGTCATCTAAGCAATAATTCAGGACACCTTTGCCCAACAGAAATAAATAAAATTAATAACGCTTTTCCGACACCTTTGTCCTGAAACATAATTAAAAAAAACACAGTCTTCACATGACACCTTTGTCATGTTAAGATAAATTAGGTTAATATATTATAACAGTCAGATTCCTCCTCACTCAGTCTGTCCTGATAGTGTCGTGAAAAATGTAACCATGTCTTGTGTATAATCAAGCTGAACGTTTGAATATTTTAACAGAAACACAGCACGGTTTAGGAGAAATAGGTCAGCTACTATTGCTATATTTCAGTTAATAACCAATGACCAGTTAATACTGAGAAAACAAAGATTATTGCGTTTAAAACTTCACAAGAAAAACACCTATAAAAATTCAATACAATAATGTTATAATTAAGGAAGTCAACACTATTAAATAGACTTCCACTGCAATTGGAAATACCACATTAATAACCTATGCAATTGATTAGAAAACATATGATGGATATGTGTCGTCTGTACTCAATAGCTTCCAAAAAAGAACATACGTGTTATATGTAGGGAACATTTCCTGGATATTTGTAAACCCATGTTTAAGGCACTTAAGATATTTATTTATCCTGTATTTACATTAAGGAAATTTGCATCTTTGTCAAAAAAAACTACTTCGAATATTGTGAAACTCATGGCCAGGCTCTACAAAGGCTTAGAAATAGGCTACTTGTACCTAGCATAAAGCTAGTTATGTATAAAATAAATGCATTTTGTAGGGCGATTTCAATATAAACTTCAAAAGACTGTCAAAGATATTACCCTGTCTTAATTTAAACAATTTCCTTGTTAATGAATTTATTTTTAATTTTACTGAATGGTAATATGTATTCTTGTGCTTGTATAAACAGCTAATATTTATTGTGTTAAAATAATAATTTAATAATAGTTTAATATAATGTAATATTGTATAAACTAGATTTCTTTATAATTGATTATTAAAGCTAGTTATTATCAGGCATAGACTTAAAATACGGAATATATAATAAGAATGCATTTGAAGTGAGTTAATAATATTGCATGCCATTCGATGTCAGATTGTATTACACCGTATTATTATATAACATTATATAAAGCAAATAAATGAATAGAATTCAATTGACCAAACTACTTACAGAATCCATTGACAAAGATCAAGGTATTACTGTAGATAGATTGCACACATGAAAATACAAGGTAAAGTTAGCTGTAAACTAGTTATGCAAAGGCGGCCTTATTGCTTACTGAGCAATCTCTACCAGGCAACCTTTGGTGAGACGTTCGAATAAGATACGTAGGGTAGTGTGGCAGAATACAATACAAGTTATAATAAGTAAGAACATAATATAAAAAATATAATAGACGTATTGCATATATACATTACATGTAAATAAAATATAGACAACAATAATAATATTACACATAAACATACACAAATTACACATATAAATAAAATTAAAAACGCATCGTAACGAATTACGATAGAAGTATAATTTATGTATTATGGCACGACTTGGTTAAGGAAATATTCTTTGAGGCAATTTTTAAAAAATAGGCAAAGATTTGGAGTTTCTAATATTTTTGTGTAGAGATTCCCATAAGTACGATGGCTAGGAGTTTTGAGTTTATTATCCATGGTAGAACGCAGCTGCATATGGCGAACGGCATCGAGAAAGTTGAAACGTACTTTATGATAGCTGGGAGTATGAGGAGCATATAGGATCGAGAATAGTAAAGAAAGAACATAAAAATTTCGAAGCAACCTAATTGGAAGCCAATCGAGACGAGCACGATACGCACTAACGTGATCAAATTTTCTCAATCCATAGATGAATCGAATACACATGTTTTGTAAGCGCTCAAGCTTGTTTAATAACTCCTCAGTGAGATCCGTGTAACTGCTATCGGCACAGTCCAGTATAGGTAAAAGGAGTGTTTCAGCTAAGGATATCTTAGTTTTGACTGGAAGGAGATCCTTCCAGCGTTTCAGGGAGCCGATAGCAGCAAAGAGACGTCGGCTAACGTGGTTAACTTGCGGTCTCCAGGAGAAGGAGTATTACTGTAGGTATTATATCAGACTATACAATCTGATAATGTAATAATTTATCAGTAATTTTTTTTGGGAATAAAATTAGACCAACATTGTGATTGGACATCATAATAGTGGCATTTGTACTAGATCAAATAGATTCATATGTCCGCTATGACAAATTGTATCCATGGTGCTGCGTACCATGGTTACATTATGTCGAACCTTCGATGCAGAATTGTCATATGGGAGATCCTGGATTGGTATAAATAAATTAGTGTTATTGTAAAATGGTGTGTGTTTAATAATATTGTTTGAGGTCCTAATTTAATAATAAATTCGATCCTTTTGAGGTTAGGTTTTATCTCTTAAAAATCAATTAGGTACCCGTAATACAATACGTATAATAGGTAATAGGCGTTTCCCCAAACGCTCTAAATATGAGGCAGACTTCTTAATCACTAGGCAATCACCTGTCATATTAAATTTTAAGGTATAGTTTTATAAAAACAACATTTCATCAACATAACCTCTAATAACTATCATGAAGTTCTTAATAATACATAAAAAGCAGATTTTACGGATTTAGGACTCTGACTGGTGCTCAATGTATTATGGCGAATTGCCGTATTTTGTAGTTTCATGTTATCAAAATAAATAACAATCTCGTTCAAAATAGAAAAATAAATACTTTTATTTTTATAATCGACGAATCCTATTTAATCAGATAATTTCATTGATTCTTGATTATTGTCATCATGCCTACTCGTTTACTTTATGCAACCGCATAGTCGTTATTTTGTGCGAGTCAGGAGTAATGGACTTTAATGCTTGGACTAAAAATTTAAGTAAATCAAGACCATCTCTACCCTCATTATTGAGTGTAAGGATGTCACCTCTGGAATTCCGGATGTCGACCTCGTCGGTAGCACGGCACAGGGGCATACGTAACCGGTGGCTGCTCTGGCAACACCTGTCGTCACGCGGCTGGCCGTGCTGGTGATGCCCGGAGCGCCCTCTGAGCGCTGCCCGGAGCGCCCGCAAGACGCGCAGATCGAAGGGCCCCCGAAGCGCCCGCGAGGTCCGCAGGCGAAGCGCCCGCGAGGTCCGCAGGCGAAGCGCCCGCGAGGTCCGCAGGCGAAGCGCCCGCGAGGTCCGCAGGCGAAGCGCCCGCGAGGTCCGCAGGCGAAGCGCCCGCGAGGTCCGCAGGCGAAGCGCCCGCGAGGTCCGCAGGCGAAGCGCCCGCGAGGTCCGCAGGCGAAGCGCCCGCGAGGTCCGCCGGCGAAGCGCCCGCGAGGTCCGCCGGCGAAGCGCCCGCGAGGTCCGCCGGCGAAGCGCCCGCGAGGTCCGCAGGCGAAGCGCCCCTCGAGGCGCTGCTCGGAGCGAGAGAACGGGCTGTGCAGAGCCCGCCTTGGCGCAGCGTACGTCTCATGAAACAAAATAAGAAACCATGAACATTTCCGTTCGGTCTTTCTAATTATTGATGGGTCTGATTACTTAGCAATTAATCCGTATTCCTGTATTACAGCCAGCGGTAAAAATAATATTTTTAAATTACCCACTATTAATATTATTTAAAAAAAAATAACAAAACGGATGTGCAGAAGGCAAAGGAAAATCAAGGCAACGTGAATCATATCCCACTTCTGAACTGTTGGAGAACAATCCAGAAGTAGGTATTAATAAAACACTTAATATATTTGTACTCTAACCACGAGAGATTTAATGTAATTAGTTAATTTATAAAACTCAGTTAAACAATACTATAGTATCAAATCATTTGACCAGGCTGCAGTTGCCACCGCAGGCTCGTAAACAAGGCAACGATCTAAACACCGAAGGTATTCAATAATCGTTTGAGTCTCGGTGGAGACTGCCCTACCGATGGTAAAACATTCGTATTTATACAAGTTATTCCAATATGGCGTCGGGAACGAACTGACGAGTGAAATACATCGAAAGAGTCAAATATCAGTACAATCGAACCTTCATCAATAAATAAATTAACAATCTTTTAACTTTTGTAACAATTAATTTCAACTGTAAACGCAAAGCTGACACTTTATATTCGAATCAGGGATTAAAATAAACTTTCTAAAAGGCATGCGAGTACCAAGTACCTCCAGTTCTAATGCGGGTATTAATTTAATATAGTAGCGCGATAAGAGAGCTACAGAAGATAAACAAAAGCGTCAGCTAAATTCACATTTCAAAGGCGAAACGTAGACAACCTTTCTACGATTAAACGTTATATGTTACTCGTACCTACTGTTCATACGAATATGTGGGTGTCGCTGCCATAAAGGAAATCCTACATATTTTTGTAGTCAGAGCTAAAAATTTAAAGCTGTGGATAAAGTTTTAACTCAAATTTTCTACAGTGGTTCATTACAATGGGATAAGATCAAAGAGAATGGGAAACCTAATAACTACTTACTATATTTTTATTCTCTAAAATTTTCGTTAATGAAATCTGTTTATATCTCAGAAGTCTTTAGGAAGTCAATGTCGGTGTAGGCCTAGCATTAATTTTGATTTAATACCGTTTTCGGTATTTACTTAGGTAAGTTCCTGCAATACATTTTGTAGAAAATCACTGAGGTATATACTTAACAAATTAAGTTTATATCATTACGTGTAATATTGTTGGTAGCTCAAATAAAATACTATGAGAACTTTAAAAAATTTAATAGTTAGACTTGAAATAATTGTAATTTTGAAAAGGAAGTAAGAAATTGAATAGTGTTTTGCTACGATAATTGGCACGACTTGACTAGAGGGTTGTAACTATAGCCTCGACTTAACTTTTCAACCAGACCAGATCAGAGTCAATATTGAAATGGACAAATTGCCTCCACAGCAGCAGGGCGAGCATGGGCGGGGAGATTTTATCCACGGGGAAAGGATAAAATTTTTATCTCCTCACTCAGTTTTATCCACCCGTAGAGCATGGGCAAAGCGGTGGAAATAATATCCACGGTGGATAAAATAGGGGAAAGACTTGTCCCTGCACTTGTTGCCATTTTAAAAAAATCATGGAAGTAAGATGTAAAATGTCACAATACTTCAAAATTCATCTCAAGTCTATGTCAAAGAGTCATTATTTTTATCGTAAGTCTGTGTTTTTGTCTTTGCTTGTGATTTTGACAATTAATTATTTTCGTTTCGGCAAAACAAAGTATTTGGATTCACCGGTTTTACTTGGTTTATATTTTAAATTTATTGTACTTAAAAGGAGCGAATGCGAACATAAGTGCCGCCAAAAAGTAAATAGATACTATCCGTACCACATAAAATGTTATAAAGTAACTATTGTTTTCCATATGAAAGCGAAATGTAAAGTGAACTAATTAACTTGACAAATCTTTCTGTTTACCTATTATTGATACTATTTTAAAACGTGTTCGTCTATTTTTATCGCCTTGTTCAACTATTATTCTTTTCATTCACATCAAGAAGCAACAAAAAACAAATAAATATGTTGGTCGAATTCATGTCGATATACGACCACCTAGCCACTGTGGTGAGTTACTGAACTGTAAGGGGCAAAAAGGGCGGACTCCCAGTGGCAAAAACTTAAAGATATCATAAAAGATCATGGGCCAGACAGGACTGTCGAACAGTGGAAGCAGGTAAGATCACAAAATATTACTATTTCATACTTTAAGTCAGTAGGTGCACAAAATAAAATGTTATATACTAATTTTATTGGCGAGAAAGTAATTATTATATTTTTATTTGCAGACTTGGAAAGACAATACGGAGACTCTCCCGGTGTCTGTACGGTGTTTCGGAAATAAGCACCAAAGTGCTTAATCTAAGCATGAGTCCTCCATAGTACATCAGCATTAGGCCAGAAAAATGATTGATTATAGCCAGGCCAATGTGTATACTCATTTTGTTTTAATATTGTGTTGTGTTTGAAAAATAAAATGCAAAGGTTGAAAAGGTACAAATATATTTCAGTTGAAATATGAATTTATTAATCTGTCTCTTTTGTCGGGCAATTATCAGCAGCCTGGTTTGATCCGCAGAAGATATGATGAGAGGATTGTTCGCTTCACTTGTTACATCAGAGCTGTTATCCATGGGCTGTTCCACTGGAATTCTGCAATATTCAAAATTATTTAATGTTTGGCAAACAGCACATGTTTACCAAAAAAAAAAATTGTAATCTGCACAGCAGGCAAACTTTGTGTAGGATTCCAATAAACAATTTTATGATTATCAGTGTGTTTTTTGTGTTCCTTAAATTATGTAAATTAGCCCGCTAGATATTGTGGCCACTTCTGTTTAACACAATCTCTAAATTAAAATCACAGCGTTAAATCTATTGCACAATTCCTCAGGGAAAAGAAATATAATATGAAAGTGATAGCCACTTAAATAGAGCTGTCATTAAATTTAGATATGGTGTAAAACCGAACTGGCCTCAATAAAGAAAAATAATAAATAATAAAAGTAAATAAAAAAGAATAAATAATAGGTTTGCTAAAGAAATCTAAGTTTAAAAATTAATTTGAAATATCATACCTAAAAGATAGTATTGCCCGATTTACATACAGGCATTTCAGTTCAGCTTTCACTTTGGAGTTTTAACTCTTTCGCTTAAAGATGAACTGACTTGTCCTGGGTATCTTGCGTTGATGTTAATGATGAGGCAGTCAACGTCCACAGCCTGTAACATTTAATCATGAAGTAACCAACAATAACTCAATGGTTAATGATCGTAGGATTTATAATCAGAATGACAATAGTCTAGCAGGCCCCAGTAGACTATTGTCGTACCTATTTCTAGAACAAGCTTTACGCTTATTTTGAGCGGAAAAGGAAGTTGGTTACTTCATGATTAAATGTTACAGGCTGTGGATGTTGACTGCCTCATCATTAACATCAACGCAAGATACCCAGGACAAGTCCACGATCAGTTCATCTTTAAGCTAAAGCGTTAAAACTTCAAAGTTAAAGCTGAACTGAAATGCCTGTATGTAAATCGGGCAATACTATCTTTTAGGTATGATATTTCAAATTAATTTTTAAACTTAGATTTCTTTAGCAAACCTAGTTATTGAGGCCAGTTCTGTTTTACACCATATCTAAATTTAAATGACAGCTCTATTTAAGTGGCTATCACTTTCATATTATATTTATTTTCCCTGCGGAATTGTGCAGCAATAGATTTAATGCTGTGATTTTAATTTAGAGATTGTGTTAAACAGAAGTGGCCACAATATCTAGCGGGCTAATTTACATAATTTAAGGAACACAAAAAAACACACTGATAATCATAAAATTGTTTATTGGAATCCTACACATAGTTTGCCTGCTGTGCAGATTACAATTTTTTTTTTGGTAAAAATGTGCTGTTTGCCAAACATTAAATAATTTTGAATATTGCAGAATTCCAGTGGAACAGCCCATGGATAACAGCTCTGATGTAACAAGTGAAGCGAACAATCCTCTCATCATATCTTCTGCGGATCAAACCAGGCTGCTGATAATTGCCCGACAAAAGAGACAGATTAATAAATTCATATTTCAACTAAAATATATTTTTACCTTTTCAACCTTTGCAATTTATTTTTCAAACACAACACAATATTAAAACAAAATGAGTACACACATTGGCCTGGCTAATCATTCATTTTTCTGGCCTAATGCTGATGTACTATGGAGGACTCATGCTTAGATTAAGCACTTTGGTGCTTATTTCCGAAACACCGTACAGACACCGGGAGAGTCTCCGCATTGTCTTTCCAAGTCTGCAAATAAAAATATAATAATTACTTTCTCGCCAATAAAATTAGTATATAACATTTTATTGTGTGCACCTACTGACTTAAAGTATGAAATAGTAATATTTTGTGATCTTACCTGCTTCCACTGTTCGACAGTCCTGTCTGGCCCATGATCTTTTATGATATCTTTAAGTTTTTGCCACTGGTAGTCCGCCCTTTTTGCCCCTTACAGTTCTGTAAACTCACCACAGTGGCTAGGTGGTCATATATCGACATGAAGTCGAGCAACATATTTATTTGTTTTTGTTGCTTCTTGATCTGAATGAAAAGAATAATAGTTGAATAAGACGATAAAAATAGATGAACACGTTTTAAAATAGTATCAATAATAAATAGGTAAACAGAAAGATTTGTCGAGTTAATTAGTTCACTTTACATTTCGCTTTCATATGGAAAACAATAGTTACTTTATAACATTTTATGTGGTACGGATAGTATCTATTTACTTTTTGGCGGCACTTATGTTCGCTTTCGCTCCTTTTAAGTACAATAAATTAAAAATATAAACCAAGTAAAACCGGTGAATCCAAATACTTTGTTTTGCCGAAACGAAAATAATTAATTGTCAAAATCACAAGCAAAGACAAAAACACAGACTTACGATAAAAATAATGACTCTTTGACATAGACTTGAGATGAATTTTGAAGTATTGTGACATTTCACATCTTACTTCCATGATTTTCTTAAAATGGCAACAAGTGCAGGGACAAGTCTTTCCCCTATTTTATCCACCGTGGATATTATTTCCACCGCTATGCCCATGCTCTACGGGTGGATAAAACTGAGTGAGGAGATAAATTTTTTATCCTTTCCCCGTGGATAAAATCTCCCCGCCCATGCTCGCCCTGCTGGGAGTCCAGTACTGAGACCACCCGTTTGTAAAACCGCAGCTAGCGCTGACAGGGGAGGTCCTCAAAAATTATTATATATCATATATTATATGTAAAAATTATTATAATATAATTATTATAATATTAATATACTATAATTAGGAACTATTATTATTATTATTGTATGTCTTTTACATCTCAGGATCATGGGGTTCCGGACCTTTGGAAGGCCTACGAAGGGCCGAAACTAACTGGCAGAGGCCCGTTGGACAATTACCAATTACTTTTAATTACGTTTACTCTCAAGGAATTGTGACACCAACGGGCGAATATCCCTATGTTACTATTATATTATAGTTCATGCTGTGTTTACTTAAAAGTAATCACTTAACTTGGTGGTTTTTATTTTTGTTAATATGTAAGTCTTTGTTGGTAAACCTAATAAATTAAAATAAAATAAAATAATTCATTCATTATATTCTTTCATATCATATTATTCTTCTCTTCAAATCAACAGAAATCTGCCTTTTGTAAAGGCATTAAGTTGGCATAAATAATTTCATAATCACCCGTTTGAGAACAGATTTAACTAAGCTTGCTTTTGTAGTCGAGTGGCATTTCAAAACAACAAAATGTTGGAATGGCGAATTAATTTATTACGGGAATTACTCCCACACACTTTTTAATACTGGTATGTTTAGTAGAGATGACTTGAAGATCATAATAAGTAGGTGAATAATATACAAATACTAGAAAACGCCCGCGACTTCGTTCACGTGGCTTAAATTTTTTTATTCCCACACGCACGCCTTAATTTTCCGGGCTAAACAGCAGCCTGTGTCACTCTCCAAGTACCCAACTATACCCATGCAAGCAAAGTGCGTCGATCCGTTGCCCTGTTGCGGCGTGATTGAAGGAAAAACTCTCTAATTGACGTCCTTGGGGATAGAAATTGCAAAAACTGTAAAATCCGTATTTCATCATTAGCGGAAGCCCAAATATCAAGTTTCATGGCTATAGCAGCTTGAAAAACGACGGACTTTCATAAAAACTTTCAACCCCTACTTAACCCCATTGAGGGTAGAGTTTTTAAAGATGTGACACACGTCCTTCTGTATTTTTACCAAAAGCCAAAATACCAAACTTCGTAGATTTAACTTGAAAAATATCTTGTAAAATAAAGACCTATTTCAACCTTTTGGGGGTAGAATATTCAAAAATGGCGAAACACATATTTCTTCATTTTCAACCCGCAGCTCATTAACCAAGTTTCATTAACAAAGTTTGTATGAAAGTCCTTCATTTCTCACTTTAACCCCTATTTTACCCCTTTGGGGGTGGAATTTCAAAAAATCCTTTCTTAGTGGTGGTGGACCCTTCATAAAGAACATTAAAACTGGACTGGAGATTAAGCTAATCTAATCACAACTCCATACACCACCTCCACTTGTACAACTTCGTTCAATGTGTTTAAGGTAAATTTTCTATACTTGTCCTTTGAATATACCTAGAACATAATTGCCTGTCTTTTTCATGTCAACTCCAGAATAAACTTATCGAAAAGTGACAACATTAAAATAAAAACTCAATCTGCTAACAAGTGTTGTGCAAGTCGACCTTACATTTCATCTCACTCTTTGATTAAATTACATTGATGTTGAATTTTAGTACCTATACTTCTATTTCAATGTTAAATTAAGTAGAATTTGAATTTTTCTACTGAATCGAATTTGTAACTCAAATATAATGGAAAATAAATGCTTCGAATATTTTAGCATCAAATAATTAATCAGTTGAATTATAACGATATAAGAGAACCTATTAATTTCCTGATACTTCTGAAGAACTCAAAACAAAGATATTAGTTAATTAAGCCATCGATTGTAAGCTACAATTTATGATTGAACATTGATTAAGACGGTTGAACCTCTGGCAAACTAATTAAAACCCCTCAAAGGCGAGTTTCTATTATATTTAGACAATTATGAGTTAATTTTATGTATTGATTACATTCAGGCAATTTGTGTGTATTCTTAACAATTAAATATCACTTTCTTTAACGGTAAAGGAAAATATTGCATCGCGAGGAATCACTCATCTCACTCGTATCAGTGTCGCGAGCGCACCGTGAAAAACGATTAACTTTACACGTTCTCGATACTCATAGATGAATGCAATAAGTACGTTATGAGATAATTAATCCATTCTTGGTAATTTAAACTTTAATAACGATATTACGGACTTACCGCTCTGAAGACCTTATTCATTACTTGAAGTTAGAAGACTACCCTATAACCTAAGATACTTATTAAAAGATGGGATATGTATGGGTACTTAAAAAGTTTAGCCCGCAGCATTGTGCGAAATGCGAGCTGAATTGAGTTTTATTACGTCACAACAAGAGCCGCTATTTATTTAAACGTCTTTGCGGAGTAATTCTTCTGTACCTGAAGGTACTATTAAGTATTGCTTATGCTTTGGCTTTAAAAGATCCGAGCGCGTCCCGGAATCCAAGTACCCAGGAATATTGCTAAGCATTTTCGAATCTGAAACTTGGCCCAATCAATATCAAATTTCTATTGTCTCAATAACAAATTTAATAATAGATTTCGGAGATTCATTGAATCCTGTCATCTGTAAATCAAAGAGCCCCTCTTTAATAATTCGAAAACTTTCGATATCGAATTATGATTATACTTTGTTGCCTGATTTGATGAACCAACTGGCTCTGTGGTGTATGAGTATAGAGTTTAAACAAGGGATTTTAGGGCAGATATATTTAGACAGTAACAATTCTATTTTTTTTTAAATTGAAAATAATACAAAGAACATAATGCTAGCTAACCTAACCTAATTACTATATAAATCATGCCCACGTGAAATGGTGGCAAGAATGCTGGCTGCATTTCCGCGCTGGACAGCCAGGCTGATCCTTTGCGCAAAAAATTAGCCAGCCCTTCTGTCACCAGATGAGGCAATTAACCGCAGTGAATATCTTGCAAAAAAATTTTGCCACTAAGACTCCACGGCAAACGGAACAAATATGTAACTCTCTATGAGAGAGGCATACTTCCGCCGCTTGCCGGTTTCAGCCTTTTCTGCTGCGGCTCCCGGCCTTGATGCTGTCTTCCTGATATGACACGGGGCCAATGTGTCTACGCATGTTGCGTCCCACATTAGCGCCCGTCCCCGTTCCCAGGGAACCAGCGTCAATCCATCAGGTCTCTTGCCATCATCCCGACTAATCCCTGCCGGCTCAATGAGCGCATGAATATCTATGGTGGCAAGAGCCCTTTTGATCGTATCATTGAGAGAGCCATGCCGAATAAGCCTACCAGCGCTCCTTTGGCAAGAGAGTCCGTGAATTCCAAATTTATCGACCTCTTTTCCACACGGACATCTGTGCTCGAAGCACAGGGGTGTTCCCAATCTGAGACCTAGAGCCACACGAAAACTTTCATTATCTAAAAGAGTACAGAGATTTTTCGATGGCAAGGCATGAAGCCAATACCCGGATTCTTTTTCAGATAAGGCTAGAAGCCTTGCTCGATCTCTTTCACTTGTAAGATTTTGAACCAAATTTGTATGTGTCAGCCGAACCAACGGCACATCCCAAAGTTTTTGTGTGAAACATTCCTTCGGGATATCGTCATTGGGACACCTGACCTTCCAACTCTCTAAGGCCTCTGTGGCATAGGTCAATGAAACTGAATTAGAATTAAGAATCTAAGAACTAAGCTCTTTTATACTATGCACAGAGGACAGAAAAGCCGGAAGGACAACACTGGAAATTTTTCTCACGCCGATGCCACCATACTTGACTGGCAATGTAGCTTGATTCCAGGACTGATCATCAAAAGATAAATTTAGAATTTTTTCTAGCGTATCTCTTAAGGTGGCATCCATGATATTGATTAGTCCAGGAAATTTCCAAACTGGGCTCGTACGGAGAATATAAATTAATTTAGGTACAAAAAGGCAATATTTTAGGATCGAAAATGCAATGTGAGAATTTAGAGCGCCCAATTTGTCAGAATGTGCCGAAAATGTTCTGACTTTTTTGTCCAAGATTGGTTGTATGGCTTCGTCAAAAAGAGGAGCACTAAGAAGACAAAGTGAATGTTTATCAAGAATCTTAATATTAGGGGCAATTTCATTAAATAATTCAGAGGCCGATGATATTCTATCTTGCGATAGCTTTTCTGTGAAAAACAGTTCACATTTGGAAAAATTTAGTTCTAAACCAATTTTGCCAAATTGTTGCTTAACATTGTTAAGATCTTTAAGAACGTCATCCACGTTGCCTCCAATGGTTCCATCGTCAAGATACCATATGTTAAATTTTTATGTTAAATTTGAGATATGGTTGTGGATCCCTAAGCTGAACAGGGCTGGACCTAAAGGATCCCCTTGCTGAACACCTACAGAGGACTTAATATTGCCCTCTCCAACAAATAATTTAGAAGCAGAGTAACATTGCCAAACATACGGGTAAATTTCGGGAAGCTGTGTTGAAACTTTGTTAAGCAGAGTTGCCCTGTCCAATGAATTAAAAGCATTCTTTACGTCTACTTTCAGCAGTACCTCAACCTCGCCATTCGATAAGAAAGTACGAGCCGAATGCACCGCTGCCTCACAACCACCTTTACTGCCAAATCCAACTTGAATGGGTTGGAATTTATCCTTTAAGGTCGAAACTATGTGTCTACACGCTAATTTTGATGCCAAACGGCGAAAAGAGCAGCCAACAGCGATGGGCCGGATCCCACCGTCCTTTTTGTTAAAAGCACAGAGCCTCGCGCCGTAAAGGAATGGCAAAAAGGATGAATTTACCTCGCTAGATAACATAAAATTAAAAATTGATCGACATTTTGCATCGCTTAATCATTACTTAAGGAACTCCTTAGTATAGATTTCAATACAAAATATATACTAAAATATACCTTAAGTTTATTAAGTGACTCTGTGGCAGTAATTATAACTCATAATGTAGGTGAGTACAAAATAAATACATTAAAAAGGTTCAATAGCGTAAAAAAATTGCGTAAACACATATACGTTTATATTTGCAAGGCTCTAAGGGAGACAATCATAAAGTATTCAAAGTACGACCCCAATAAATTACAATTTCTCAAAGAGACTGGGTGGCGCGAAGCTTCTAACGAATCACGAACCATGATCCTTCAGTTATTTTGAAACTTAGAATTGTCTTCTCGATATTTTTATAAATTTCATTTAAGTCACTTTGCCCTTGGTCGTTCGATTCTAGGTTATATTTATATTACGTGCGCTGAAGCCATGCGGCAGCTTTACGTGATCAGATCAGAATTGAGAAGATTCTTAAGGTTTAGGACTGCAGTTACTTGTATCCTAATAATGAATTTTTGTATAAAAAGAGCAACCACCGAGTTTCTTGCTGGCTCTTCTCGGTAGGAATTGTATTGCAATCCAGCGGTAGTAGATTCACTCAACGATTCAAAAACAATTGTCTCTTCTGTCTGTCAAAAGTCTCTTTCAATAAAATAAAAAAAGTTTGATGTTTTGACGACCTCCGTGGCGCAGTGTGTAGCGCTGTTGTCTTAACGTGCAGAGGTCCTGGATTCGATCCCCGTCAAGTTAAATTTGGGAATTTATAATTCCTGAATATTCCCTGGTCTCCTGGTGGGAGGCTTCGGCTGTGGCTAGTTACCACCCTACCGGCAAAGACGTGCCGCCAAGCGATTTATCGTTCCGGGTACGATGCCGTGTAGAAACCGAATTGGGGTATGGGTTTAATATAACTGCCATGCCCCTAAAAGGTTAGCCCGCTACCATCTTAGACTGCATCATCACTTACCATCAGATGAGATCGCAGTCAAGGGCTAACTTGTAGTAGATAAAAAAAAGAACTCATGGGACTGACATAGAAACTACGAACTACGAAACTAAAGTGGCAATTATCTACGCCCGCTGAAGAAGCGATAGACGTTGGGGTCCTAAGATGCTGGAATCATGGAATAGTGACCCCGCACAGGAATAAGCGCAGCGTAAGCAGACTCTAGGCTGAAGGACGATATCAAGTTGCAGTGAGGGCAGGGAGCCGCTGGATCCAGGTGAAGCAAGACATTGGAAATCTCTAGATGTCTATGTCCAGTAGTGGATGTCTATTGGTAGACGACGACGATGCCGTAAAGCACAGAAGTTAAGAGCTGGACCCTACTATTGTCTGTCAATCATTTTATGTACAGAAGATGGCGTAGTCAAAACCTTTGTACACTACTGACTGCTGTTGCTGTTTTATATTGGGTGGAAGTTAATATGTAAAGTAAAAAGTAAGTACACAACGACAAATGTCCTGACTAATAATGAGGTAAACTCTGTTGGATGTCTGCGCCGCCTACGACCTTTCTGAGAGAACATTAATTCTGTAATGTCTCAAATTATTCTTATAAAACATAAGTTTTTTGGGTACAAGCTGTAGGTAGCCTCTCCATTTTTCAAGTTTTTACGAGGTTTTCCAGAAGCACATTTTTATTTTGTAAAAAATTCAAAAGTTTATTCAAATAAACTTTTACAAGTGCTTGTGTATCGTTAAATAACCACTGGTTCGGAAGGTCTTTCCTATCAAGAAGAACCAGCAAGAAACTCAGCTGTTGCCCTTTTTAAAAAGTTTAACAACAAAATCAAATATTAAATATATGCAACCGCAGTCGGAGCGATCCAAATCCACGCTTTTTATCATTTAAATAATTGATTCGATTGTATAGTATGCTTTAGTATGCTTTTGAATAGACATTTTAGACTTGTGTAAAAGCAAGTCTAAAATTTATTATAAAAGAGTATGCTCATTAATGAATAACTTTGGGACTTTCCTGAGACGGAGTGAAGGAGTCAAGAGCCTATTGCGATTTCTAATCGGCCTATCGTGAAGATCGCTGCTTTTATTGTAGTTAGGTATCTATGTTTTGTCTCACAAAAATTATATTATTGAGAGGCTACTGTAAGATTACCTATTTCCTTAAATTTCTTTCCTAGGTAATGGCGCGGTTTTAAGTTACAAATTGCAAGTATTGCCATTTTTGTAACATAAGTTTTTTTGAATATCTGCCGTTTTACCCCACATTAAGATTCCGTAAAACATGTTATAACCTTATATATCATAACAGTTATCTCCCCGTTAAATACAAGGAGAAAACTGTTATATTATTTTGCCTATTCAGCAGGTAGATAAAAAAACGGCGATTTCGCAGTCCCCGCAAGAATCGGAGCGCTGCAAATGAATACAATTTTTTTCGAAAAAGCACTTCTCGCCTGCATCCGCGTCTTTTAACACCATTACCATAACGATCGGTCAATAATCATAGAAGCTACATCACTTTTTATATAGGGAAATACCCGTTTTTCTACAATTCCAAATCTAAAGGGACCACCTACAGGCCTTTCGCCATTTTGTAGCTAAACTAATACCCTAGGACCCTTTTATTCATCACAAGTTACCAGCCCATTTTCAAAATTCAAACGCGTGTCTCGATATATTCCTCATATCGTATTATTCCCATCTCGATCCTCCCAAAATCCTCGGAGCTATAGCCAAAAATATGTTTCAGGCGATTTGCATCTGATAATCATTTTCAATGGTAAAAATCAATGTAAACATGTACATATAGCATAAAAGTGAATCAAGTTACTCCGAATTCAGGGAATGTAAAAGCAAAGGAAAGAAATAAGTAAGGGTCAAATTTAGTTATTCCTTTCCTGAAACTTCAAAGTCAAAACCAATTAAAACTAACGTGTGAGGCGTGGCGCACCACTTTCTCTACAAAGACCTCGGAATAAGGATTTGCGTTGAAACGAAAGCCTTTGAGCGATTTTCGATGTAATATCGAAGCTGAACCGAATCTGCCACTTCGTGGCGGCAAGTAGGTTAGTTGTCTAAAAAGGGTTTATGGGTGATTAATTATTTAAACGTTTTTGCTTTAAAAAATTCATAGACATTATATTGTTATACCTACGTACTTACGTACATAAATTATGTACGTAAATACCATGGAATCCTACTATAAAGTGAATGTGTTTATTGTTGTCTTTCAATCACGCTGCAACAGAGCAACGGATCAATGTGATTTTTTAAATAGATACAGTAAAAGATCTAAAGAGTAAAAATAACTTTTTATCCAGGAAAGTCAAAGAGTTTCCTTGGATTTTTGTAAAAAAAATACCTTAAGTCCACGTAGACAAAGTCGCGAGCAGCATCTAGTTTTATTTTAATATGCAGATTTTATAGGTGAAGCGATTGCAGTTAACTTTCACAGAAGATTAGCCTATTTATTTGGCTACTTGCCCAGCTGCATAAAAACTTGCATTTTGAATGAGCTAATTTATCGGTATATTTCTGGCAAGATTACGTAGGTGGCCATCTAGCCACAAATGCACGTTATTCGTATATATAAAAAACGAGCGATGCCAAAATAACTATAGATAATGATTGTAAATAGTAGATGTGTGGAGGAAATATTCATCTAAGGATGAAAGGATATTGAGAAATTCTAATTTAATAAAATCTAAACCCATGCCGATGTATTCACGGAAAACAGGTAGTTTGTTTTATTAAATGTATCTGTGAAAGCTTTGCAGAAGTGGCCATCAACTTTTTTTACAAAAGCTTCTTGACACAAATCCCATGTAAGGGATAGCGATACGACGAAACGTGATTCCCATGTTTTCGTACTGAAGTTTTGTTTGGTCCTCTCCGTAGTGTGGTTTTGCCCTAACTGCGAAGTATTCGAACTACAACAATTCGAATATTTGGCTGTCGAGATGAAGTCCGGTGCAAAACCATTATGTAACTGCTACAAAGAGTTTAACCTACAACTGTGTGGATAGAACCAAATACCTGTTGCGCCTGAATAATTTCGCTCAAAAAATTCCGAATAAAAGCGAGCTAGAAATGTTGAGAGCATTAATTAGCCGCGGTCACGGGAATATACCCCGGGGACTGTCTGATGCAAAAGTGATTAATTGGATCACTTCGGCCCGCTGTTATACTTTCAGGAACATTTGTAGACTTATTTTCATATTGTTTACTAAGTGTTTATAAGGAGACTTCGACCGTCGTCTGCATATGTATATAGGGAAGCCCTTTTTTAAAAAAATATATAGGCTAGCGCTTGGCTGCAATCAGACCTACTTGCCAGTGGTGATTCCGCCTACGGCAGAGCGCGCTTGCCTAGAAGATGCCTAGCAACATGGCGGTCTACTAGGCTTCTTTAGTAGATTGAGCTTGGGTGGATTAAGTGACAATTCTGGTGGGGGTTCTTCCTGCCCGGAAGAAAAGAAAAGATGTGTCAATTGCTGAATTTATCTGAAATGTGGCGGAGATATCTTGCATCCTGGAAGTGGTCTTATATTATAACAAGGTGATGATGAATTTCACTGCGTGGATTGAGGTTTTTTAAAATCCAGCGAGAACTCTTCCTTTCAAGATTTTTCAGGGATCGGGATATTACTTATCTTTAATTTTTATTCCACTACAAGTTATCCCTTGACTGCGATCTCACCTGATTGTAAGTGATGATGCAGCCTAAGATGGTAGCGGGCTAACCTGTTAGGGGTATGGCAACTATATTAAACCCATTTTTTAATATATAGGCTAGCTCTTGATTGCAATCAGATTTGCTTTGCCCACACCACTTGCACTTGCACCCTGGCACCACTTGCAGTGGTGATGCAGGCTAAGGTGGAGCGCGCTTGCCTAGAAGATGCCTATTCGCTCTTGATTTGAAGGTACCTATAATAAAAAAGAGGAGGGGAAAACGGCAGCCGGAAGGGTAGGTATTCCATATCCTAGCGGTTCGAATTAGAAACGAAAAAGCATATCGCTTCGTACGAGCCCGCGGAATTTCGACTGCGTAAGGGTGCAGACCTTACCATACCCCTAGTGAGTTTCTACACATACGCGGTGTACGTTGGCGGTACGTCTTTGCCGGTAGGGTGGTAGCCATGGCGGAAGCCTGACAAAATCTAACAAACATCCTTAAAAAGGTAACAAACAAACAGTCTGACAGAAGAATAGACAGACATATAGATTCACATACCGACACATACACTTTCGCATTTATAAAATTAGTATGCATGTAATATATGCGATATTATTATTAGAATTTTTTTGAATCTTTTTCTAAAGAGCTTGGTCGCTTATGCGACTATGACGCACTGTTAAATCCAGAAACAAACTTAGTATTCTATTCTCTGAAATCAGAAAATGTGCAATGATACCTAACGAGCTGAAGCATTTTCAGTACCGTAAAATACGCCCATAGCATCTTTTGCAGCTCTTACAAATCTTCTGGTATTGTCTCTACAAATGTGATTACGTTAAAGCGGTGCCTTAGCTAAATTACTGCACTTGTAGACTTCAGGCAATATGTCACGCTCGCAATGCAAGCAATTTGTCTTGGAGTCGATTTGTGGTTCTACCGTCTGACTGGAATAATAGAACTGGGTCTTTCACGACATTGCTGGAATATAGCGCTTAAATGAACTGAAAAGCCAGCTAAACTGTATATTATAATATGTTACCTATTCTTCCATTTTAATCTGCTAACTGTTTAATCTTTTGTCGAAGTTTTAGAGGTAGGTTTCAAGGTATATTTCAAATTATAATCCATATTCAAAGACACAAGAGCTGGCGCTTATTTAGCCCTGCGGCATGGCCTAGCAATTTAGAAAGGCAATAGCTCTAGTATCTAGGGTAGTCCATTAACGATCATTTAGATGGTGTATATTTTTTGTAAATTATAGGTTTTTATACTATGTAATTTTTTGTAAATATCCATATTTTGTCTATATTCTGTGGGTTTAAAATATAAAAAAGAGAAACAAAAACATCTGATATTTATTCATGTGGGCCAATCATCTCTTGGCTATTATAAATAAAGATCTATGATCAGCTACTCTTCCCCTTCCCCACAGGGAATGGGATGCGACAGCCTCAGATGTTAATCTCCACGGTCGAAGCTACGAGTACTTCTATGCCTATCAAAAACAATAACCCGTAAGAAGATAAGTAGATTGGTACAGACTTACTTTCAGATTCTTAATTCATATTATTACTTTTATTTTATTTTTTTATTTTTATGTGTAGGTATAGCGAGCAATCGAGATGGCGGGTCACCTGATGGTAAGTGATTACCGCTGCCCGTGAACATTTTCAGTACCAGAGGAACCGCCAATGTTGTCGGCTTTTGAGATATTTGTTTGTCCGTCCTTTGAAGAGCCCCATATTATAATCATGAGGGAATACAGAAGATGGAAGCTGGTTCCATAATTTGCAAGTACGTGGCAGAAACCTGTACCTGGAATAACGGGAGGTTATAATCAGTAAAAAGATTTGGATACTTAATTATGAAGGAAGTTTCCACCTACTAGACTTTCATTGTTCATAAAATACGTCCTTACATTCACTTTAAACCGGATATCATAAAACATATCACCCTATTAACTTTGATCCATAGAGCGATTGCGGATAAAAGTAGGCAATTCGTCTGAATTTTCGTCCCCTTTAAGGATCTAATAAATCTAAGTGACGAGGGCTAACAACTTTTAGAGTGGATACGTATTGGATAAGAGGATCAAGATGTAGTTACGTGACAGCCCTCCCATGGCTATGCTCTTAGAATTCTAATTACTGTAACTGAACTGTGAATTTAAGTTTGAGTTAGCTGTCGTTTCTCCAGCGGCGATTAGAAGAGCCTCCCCTTTAATAAACTAGCTACTTATTCGTATTTTTGGAAACTTTCAAAATATATTTTTATTCAGGTAGGCTAAGGCTGACTCGGAAGTGTGGGGGAGGAATAACACGAAATACAGAAATGAGTGAATGACGCGTGGGTATTTCTACAAAGTAAAGCCAATAAATACTGGAATTGAAATTCGGAAAAGTTAACACGTAACTTGCTAAATATTTTATTAATTTTTTTTATTTTTTATTTGTAGAAATTGACATGACAGTGCCAGCAATTTCCGCAACTTTTGTTGCTAGTGGAGACTTAGCATAATATGATAGGTTGCAAATTGAAAAGAAAACGTGTCTTCAGGGCAAACAGAAATTACTGTTTAAACATTTCTCGTTTAAAAATAGGTAGAACAAAGAAATCTACCACAAGATAAACTGCCCGCTAAAAAGGTAAAAATACAAACCAAGTAATGAGTACGTAAAAAATATTCTTAAATACTGAAAAGCGCTTAAGTGCTGCCTGCATAGCAATAAAACAGAAGCGCTTTAAAGAGAACACTTATTCATGTGGACACACTTAAAGTCCGTGTTCGTACAGAACTGCAACGCTTAAATAGTGCATTTCTGGCAACATTTACACTTTGTTGCCGTTGAGAACAAAATGGCAGTCTCGTGTGATGTAAAATATTACTTTTGAATACACGCTTTTCCATCGGATTTCATTACAATGTTGGCAAGCGCTTACACGGGTGTCATCGACATTTTAATTTGCAAACAGACATGGCACAGTTATTAAGCGCCCAATGGCGTATTAAACTTGACTTGAAGTGCAGATATGAATTCATTAAATTAATATAATAAAAAATATGAAATCCCACAATAATTTAATCCATATCAATACGTAATATTATAAATGCGAATGTGTGTCTGTTTGCTACGTTTTATCGGCCCAACTTTTCAACTAATTTTGATGAAATATGGTAAAGAAATAGATTGCATCCCGGGTTAGGACATAGGCTACTTTTTATCCAGCAAAATTAAAAAGTTCCCGTGGGAATCAAAAAAGTGTAATCCATGCAATCCACCAATATAATTTAACGTTTTGTGTTCTGCCGCAAAATAGGCGCTACTAATTAATTCGAGTAAATAGCAATATTTGCTCAAATGAAATCGTAAGAGGCGGCACATCGAATTCGAGTATGCAATTAGGTTCAATGGGAATTCATCATTAACATTATTTCATTGGATTTTAAGCATGATTAGAGCTTTTGGAAAATAACTAAAATGTTTTAAACTCTGGAATTGACGCTTATTGACATAATAATGTTTTTCATTATTGTAGTGAGCTTATTGAGCTCCTGCTGCATTAAAATACGGAAGCCATCTTCATTCTTTACACGTCCTAGACAAGGACATTAACTATGGGTTACGAAACTTCAAGTTATTAGATAGAAAGGCCAATTAAAAAGAGATTATCCGAACTCTTTTAAACCAAAGGGATTATTTTGTCATTGTTTCGTTATAGATAAATTTCATGAGCAACGTAGGGCTGTACAATGGTTAGCCACAATAGCGTGTTACAAACGTAAATCAGCTTTTTTCTGTGAATATTTGCCAGCTTTATATTATGTGAACCATGCCAAATTATAGAACAGGTTTTTATAATGTAGGACTAAAAATGTCGTGGCTCATCATCATGCTAATATTAAAAATGCGAAAGTGTGTTTGTTTGTTGGTTTGCTGGTTTATTGGTCTATTGGTTTGTTGGTTTGTCCTTCAATCAGGCAGCAACGGAGCAACGGATCGACGTGATTTTGACATAGGTATAGGTGAGGACCTGGAGAGTGACATAGGCTTCTTTTATCCCGAAAAATCGAGGAGTTCCGGCGGGAATCGAATTAACTTAAACCACGCTGACAAAGTCGCAGGCATCAGCTAGTCTTTACATTAATGGTAAAGGTAAGAAAGGGCTTAGGTATAATTATTGGAATACCTAATACCGAAATACGAACGGACGTACATAATTCCTTAATCACACATTTATTTAAAACGTAATATCGAAATTGTCCGATGGCATAATAATTTAACTTTAATTCCCCTCCAGGGTATAATAAAGACGAGACTGGCATAAATTACTGTAAGAAATTAACATTAATTAATAACGTTAGTGATTCTACTGCAGAGGGTCCCAATAATGTGTTTGGAAGGTAAGTATCAGAGGTGCGACCGCTCAAGCATAATTAGGAGCAACGTGAAATTCGATTTTCATACCAAATATTTGAATGAAAGTAAGAAAAAAAATTTATTCACAGCATTGTGCCACACAGAACAAGCGTAGGAAGCGATTTGCTTCCTCGTTTCTAATTCGAACCGCTAGGGCATGGAATGCCCTTCCGGCTTCCCTTTTCCCCTCCTCTTTTAATATAGGTACCTTCAAATCAAGAGTGAATAGGCATCTTCTAGGCAAGCGCACTCCATCTTAGGCTGCATCACCACTTGCAAGCAAGTCTGATTGCAACCAAGTGCTAACCTATAAATTAAAAAAAAAACCTTTTTAAGGTAAATGTTACCATGGCGCCTCCAATACCTGAGCATTAGACTCATGGTCAAGTCATAGAAGAACCATGATAACGCTTGTCGTGTGTGGACCTGAACCTGAAAACAGGCATCAGCTCAGCATAATGCAGAATGCCTTGCAAAAAATTACAAGAGCATTCAGCGCTGATTTTCAGCTGGAGCCCTCCTCTAGGTGACGCCACGGCTTCGTAACTATACTTATTAAAACTAAACAATTTCTAGTTAAGGCTTATATATATTTTGTTTAATATATACTTTACTTATATATATGTATATATATACTAGCGGACCCGACAGACGTTGTCCTGCATGATACCGACTGCCACTGCTGTATCTGCCAGGCTGATTTGTGTATCTAAACCATCCAGGGCACCATCCAAACGCATACAAAAAAATCTCATCCAAATCGGTCCAGCCGTTTAGGAGGGCAGTGGCAGTGACATACACACGTACAGTAGAATTATATATTTAAAGATAAATTTACCTGTATTTAATGAATATAATATCCTACTTAAATAATGAGGCTAGTTGAAAATAAAAACATGCAATATTAACCTATCCATAATTCACATTCAAACCTTTTATTACTCTTTTAGGGATGGGATTAGAAAAATCCTTTTTAAGTGGATCTTTATGCCGAATTTCAGCCTGATCCACGTAGAGTTGTGCGTTCGTAGATCATTTAGTCAGTCATCTTATACATAATAATATTAAGATGATCGATGAAGATATTTGCGAAGCTGGTTTTACTTCATCATTTTGGTGATCATTCAGACCTTGTCCTAGCTAGGCAATAGGCGGTGCGTTCTGTCCCGGTGCGTTGCGTCACCAGTAACCGTGTCGATGTATGCTCAATAATTCTGTTTCAGTCAGTATTATAGTATAGTTATTTTTTTAAAGATTATTAATTGGACCATACCTAGTTCTTTTAAATATTCGTAGTTTGCGTCTTGTTAACTGGAATACATACATCCATACTAATATTATAAATGCGAAAGTATGACTGTCTGTCTGCTACGCTTTCCTGGACCATCTTTACAACCGATTTTGATGAAATTTAGTATAGAGATCCCGGGGAAGGGTATAGGTTTTTTGTCCCGGAAAATTAAGGAATTCTCATGGGAATAAAAAACTTAATCCTCGCGATTGAAGTCGCGGGCATTATCATGTACTATTATAAGTACTCCAAATAAGTAAGGATTATTTAGATAATCAAATTGCAAACAAATGGAGCAGACGCGCGTAAACGCACTGCTGGTTGCTAACCGACTCAAGCATAATGCGCTAGAATAGAACTTAGGTACATGTATAGACTCAAGTATTGGCAGTTTGTATGGACGTAAAGAGGTGGCTAAATGATAAATTTAACTAGAAAGCATTATGAAAATAGAATAATATTAAAACTTTAGCTGTAGGTAGTTCATTATTATGTATGTAAATATATAGTTTATAAGTACTCAAAATTAGTAAGCAAGTATTCCTATTTAGATAATCAAATTGCAAACAAATGGAGCAGACGCGCGTGAACGCACTGCTGGTTGCTAACCGACTCAAGCATAAATGCACTAGAATACATCTTAGGTACATGTACAGACTCAAGTATTGGCAGTTTGTATGGACTTAAAGAGGTGGCTAAATGATAAATTTAATTAGAGTACATTATGAAAATAGAATAATATTAAAACTTTAGCTGTAGGTAGTTCATTATTATTTATATAAATATATAGTTTTTAATTTTTAGTAGTATTTTTATAGCAGCAGATACTATTATGCCTACTCCGATATCCGAGTGTCTACGTCTGAAGTAATAAATTATTCATTAGCCATATTAACATTGGGATGGAAGACTAACTTCTGTTACAAAACGCCCTTTGAAATATCGAAATTCGTGAAAGTTGAATTTTCCGTTTACATATTTTATTCACAGATGAGGACAGTATGAGAGTGATAATCGACACTTTCTCTAATCTTAGTATTTTATCCTACTACCTTAATTACCTATTACCTGTTAGCACCAAATCCTGCTACCACAAGTGCATATACCTGTAACATAAAAAATACTAATTTGTTTTTTTAATCCATAGTAGGCTCACGCTTGATCAAACCACGCCTAATGGGAAGGATATGATGTAGCCTAAGAAAAGATGCACTTGCCAAGGTAATGAATCCTTACTCTTATATTAAAGTACCTACCCGTTATAATTGGCAGTATAAAATAATTATTGTTGCTAATTCATTTACCTAAGTAGATTTCCTGACAATATTCTCAATTAATCATCACTAGAGCCCATTAACGTCCCACTGCTAGGCACAGGCCTCCACTCTCATAGGAGAGAGGGAATTAGAGCTTAGACCCACCGCGCTGCTCCAATGCGGGTTGGCAGGCTTTGATGACTATTATTATCATGTTAGTGATAATAACCGGGACCGACGGCTTAACGTGCTCTCCGAGGTACGGGGATGAAACACCGCCAACTTCCTAACTCCGGGCTAGTACTGAGAATTTCTAGTCAGAAAATCTAATACTCAATTATGGCCCGACCCGGGAGTCGAACCCGAGACCTCGTCGACCGCAGTCGAACATGCCAACCACTCTCACAACCAACGAGGCAGTCTCAATGAATCGTAATTGATTAATTGAATTAGAATGTAACTTATTGTGTAACTCAAAGAAATTCGTACGTCAGGGTTAGCTGCGGTTCTAATTTTAAGTATAGTAAACATCTTGTCTCATCACATATTCACACGAATAAATAAATTTCAAATTCAAATTCAATTTCTCGTGTGTTCAATTAATAGACGATACTAAGTTCCATGTAAGGGATTCCATAATATAAATGTACGCGCGAGTTGAATGCAGAGTAAATCTATGTTTCACCATACATTTACTCTGCATTCAACTCGAGCACGAACTATAGTTAGAAATTAGAATTTTGTGGTAAGGGTGTTTTGATGACTAACTGATATATTATATCAGTTTACAGAATCGTTTAAAGCCGATATTCATTTGGAGCTCGACTGGAAATAGTCGTAGCGTAGACCTGCGGTAGGAGAACGTCGTGAAAGCGTTTTGGGGAAATACTTCAGATTAAAACAATATTTTTGTTGATAACTCGTATAATAGGCCCGGCATTTAAGACTATATTTTGGACAAGGGTAGGTATACTTAGAGGTTCGTCTTGTCAATTACTAAGTAATTAACAGTTAATTTAAACGTTCTTTGAGTCTATTCAGAACATTATGTACCTACCTCATTAATCGGCTTTGATTACGACATAATGGAAGCTCGGATGGCAATGCGCATTTGCTTAGCGCCTAATAATGATAAGCTGGATAAGCTGTGGTGTTGAAGATTACGAAATTATAAATTGCTGTTATTATCACTATATATATTATCTACTTACAATTGCACGCTGATAGATAACGATTTCAGATTAAGTTTATCCTATTAATTTGATTGAGGGTCATTAGAGCCCACATTACATTTTTATTACCCGAATATAACGTAGATATTATATCGAGGCTCACGTTATAGTGCTGGAAAATAATCTTGATGACTTAAACTATTCCTCAACTCTCTCACAACTCGCACACAAAGGGTCACACGTTTCTTAGGCAAATAATACAAATGATTAGAAATTACATTTTTATGGATCTATCTTCTCGTCTCACAGAGTTCACAGACCAGAGGGCTTGCAGTTGCCTCGGTTGTCTTATAAATTTGGCTATTCAGAACACAGCCAGCGTTCTGGGCACATTGCCTCATTGCAGCGGCTTAGATGGTATTTTTAATGTGTAGATTTTAATGTATTTCATAATTTAATTTTAATAAAGTTTTTATTCACCGATGAATTTTAGAAAATAATGAATGCAAAAAAAATATATTAAAGAATCCAATATCAAATCATCAGCACGTAAGATGAAAGTACTTATGGGATCTTAATGGAAAACTAAATGAATAAATTTGAACAGAAACGAATACCTGGAGTCCATTATGGAGATCAAACTTCTATATAAAATCATAAATCTAAGAAAATGACATACCGACTGGCCCTAGGCAAAATTAAATTTGACAAAAATGAAGGTACTTTCATTTTAAAAACAATTATTTTGTATTTTTGGGTTTTTGATTCACATAATATCCCATTTTGACACATATTTTCTGAAAATATCTTTTAATAAATTGTAATAATTACTGTCATTCAATGAAAAAAGATTAAACGCTCATCAAAACCCAGCTATTCTTTATACTAATGTGAAGTATTAGCGTTACACTAGGTACAAAACTTTTACATGAAGTATTTTCCTAATTATGGTGAAAAGTGTTTTGAAACTCACTACGAAATTGAAAACTAAGCTTATTGTTTTTAAACTTTATATATACCTACTTTTCGTCTATTGGATGTGTGAATTAGTCTTTGACGATTGGCCAAAAATTTGCTAAAGAAGACGGACTTTTTAACCATAATCAGCGTACTTTTACGTACTCTGTACTATAATACCAAAATACACAGATCTATTAATTCGTTGTTTTATAAATTCTGCAAATTTACTTTACGTATACAAACAAAGGGAAAGCGAAAATTTTATTTTTCTTCTTTTTCTGCTCCTTTCTATGTTGTTAGAAAAGTTACAACAGACAAATTGTATAGTTCAGTGTTAATTTTTTTGTGCCAACCCCAAAAGCAAAATAAATATTAACGAAAATTAATATTTAATTTGCTTTTGATTAACGAGCATTAATATTTATTTTGCTTTTTATTAACGAGAATTAATACTTTTTTTGCTTTTGTGGTTACAGGAATTCGTTACAGAAGTTTCCACAAGGCGGCTTAATTAGGTTTAGTAAACAGCGCGGCGGCTGGTTGTATGAATTCTCATCAGTTTCATGTGTTTGTTTAGAGCGAAAACAGACTAGGGACCGACGATTCCGACTTAACTATCAATTTTCATCGAACTTTGAAAATGTGAGGCAATTTGGTAAGTTCTTTTTCAAAGACAAATTGT
This sequence comes from Erebia palarica, assembly GCA_964035005.1. Taxonomy (NCBI): domain Eukaryota; kingdom Metazoa; phylum Arthropoda; class Insecta; order Lepidoptera; family Nymphalidae; genus Erebia; species Erebia palarica. The sequence continues at coordinate 22,265,514 of OZ035989.1, forward strand.
TCGTTTTCCAAATCAAAGCCAAATCCTTCAGTCTCATCTACAAATATATTTTTTTAAACTAGATGATGCCCGCGACTTCGTCCGCATGGATTGATTGTTTTTCGATTCCCGCGGGAACTGTGTCTTTCCCCGGGATGTAATCTCTCTCTGTACTAAATTTCATCAAAACTGGTTGAGTAGTTGGGCAATGAAAGCGTAGCAGACAGACACATAGACAGGCGGACACACTTTCGCATTTATAATATTAATATGGATTGATTTGTTTTTATACATTGATACATTTTTATACAAGTTTGTAATCGTTATTTTTGCCCAAAAAGCCAAAATTTGATGGACTTTGGTACAAGTTACGTTTTAGGCTCTCTGATATTGGTAATTTACTTGTATGTAGTAAGTATAATGCTCGACTAAACATACATGAATAGGTATAAACGTGTTTAGTCTTATTCACGTTATATAAATAATGTGAATGTGTACCTATCTGTCTTTTCACGTCGCACTCCTGCATTCATCTCTAAAAATTTTGGAAAGCGGAAGTCAACACGCCAAAGTAACAGTAATCAGCTAGTATACTTAATATAAAAATACCAGGAAATCTTCTTAAAGGTTTATACTTTCATATTATTCTATGCCGGCTGATGCCTATAATACTTTGAGGGATTATTAATGAAATAACGGAACGTGACAGAATTCGGAAAGGAGTTTTTGATAATAACTTTAAACGTGAAAAGGCAGAAAATCCAATAGCAGGCACGTGACTGGATGGAAAATTCCAGTAGCAAAAATTTAGTTAAACAATCAAAATGAATAAATATTGACGGTGCGTATTGTGTTCAATTTATATAGTGAACAATAAAAACACTTGAAAAGTACGTTTTTCGAACACGTGAATATTTTCATGAAAACAATTTTGTTGCTGTTGGCGTGAATGGACTGTTTTCAACGATATTTTTCTGTAAAAGGACACTTTATCTCAGCTACAAACTATACTTTTATTTTTTTTATTTGTTAGAGTATGTTTGGCTAAACAATTTGTATTGTAACTGTTTCACGTGAAACAAACGTGTTACAGACGAAACACGTTTCGCGCAGGTCTATGCAGCTCCATATAAAAGTGCGCACGTAAACGCTTTGTTTTGCCGTATAGTATCCTAGTACTAGTACCCGTAATACTTACCTATGTTCTGCTCCTAAATCCAGCCCAGCTAGTGATATCGTTGGTGTTTAAAGATCACGATTTTGTTTTATAAGTAAGTAATTTTTAACGTCAATAAGTGTACCTTCAGTGTACCTACGAGTATATTGAATAAATGATATTGAGTATTGAGTATTCATGCTAGTAAAAACCAGGAAGTAAATACAATGTCACCTATAACAGAAGTAATGATAGACTTTACGTAAGTACGTAGTGCGTTGTTTATTCATTATCATTTAACACATCGATAGCTCTCTGGAGCTCTGAGGAGGTTTTGGCCACAGTCCACCACGCTGGCCAAGTGCGTTAAAAAGATGAACCGTGAAAGCGTAGCAGACAGACACACGTTTGCATATATAATATTAGTATTTTCCTTATTTTCCATTATGCAAGCTGAATATTTCGGCACTATTAAAACGTGCCCATTAAATAATAACCCGTCGAGAGTTCGATGCTTCCGACGCAATATTACAGGAGATTTCCATCAAAATGCAAAAATGCCGATATGAATAATTCAATGAGCCTGCGTGATCCACACCGCCCACCGGGTGATGGTAACGAACGTAATTCCCGAAATTGGAAATATGACTTCACGAGTGCAAAATTAAATTTTTAATTGGTAGCATTTTTTTTATTGAAAAACGTATAACGTACGTTAGAGTCTCCTCTCAGAGTGAGAAGATAGATAGAACAATTCTTTATTGCCACACAAGCATAAAGAAATAAAGTGCACAAGGTCGGTCTTATCACTAAAAGTGATCTCCTCCAGCCAACCCGTCCAAAGTTTTAACAGTTTGGCCAGTGTGGCATTGGTCCACCAAACTGGGTTACTATTACGCTGTACTGACATCCGGTAAGGGGGGTAAGGGAGTGCACCTCCATCTAGCGCTCCAACAGTCAACGTCACCTGCCCATGGTACCTCCTGCTGGTCTACAAGCGAGGCTCTGGCGACCGATAAATGGCGGTATAACCATTCAAAACTGGCTAGGCTGTTTTAAATGACTCAGGCTGGTGTCGGGCAGCAGCGACACCGGTGCGAGCAGTCTAGCCCTGCGATGGCCAACACGCTTGCCCAGCGCGGCCATTATGGGCAAAACCTTTCATGGAAAGGTACACAAGGCCAAGGCCCCTAGTTCCCGGCGGCCCCGCTATTCCTGGCTCTGGCAGCGGTCATGGTAACGGCGGGGCAGGGGGTGCGAAGAATCTCCGGCAGAGATTCCGCTGCCAACCCCGCCGACTAGACCTGGCAACATACAACGCACGCACTTTGAGGACCGACGAGAAGATCATCGAGCTGGAAGAAGCCGTAGGCAAGTTGCGTTGGGATATTATAGGATTGTCTGAAGTCAGAACAGAGGGGGAGGACTCGATAATCCTCAAATCCGGCAACTTGTTTTACTACCGGGAGGGCGACCAGCAGTCCCAGGGTGGTGTCGGATTCATCGTCCACAAGTCTCTCGTCAACAATGTTGTTCAAGTCGAGAGTGTGTCGAGCACGGTAGCGTACCTTATACTCAGAATTACCAAACGGTATTCGCTGAAGGTTATACAGGTCGACGCACCGACATCGGCACAACCCGACGAGGAGGTAGAGGTGTTGTATGAGGATATCTCAAGAGCATTACATACCTCTAGATCCTACTACAATGTTGTGAACGAAGCAGTGCAGAGGTGAGAGTGGGGCAATTTGGATATGGGCGGAGGAACCACAGGGGCCAAATGCTGGCCGACTTCATGGAGAGGGAGGGCCTCTTTATGATGAACTCCTTCTTCAGGAAGCGTCCACACAGAAAGTGGACTTGGATGAGCTCTGATGGTTCCACGAGAAATGAGATTGACTTTATCATGTCAACCAGGTGGCAAATATTCAATGATGTATCTGTGATCAACAGGATGAAAACCGGAAGTGATCACCGCATGGTAACACATTAATTATTAACATCAAGCTGGAAAGGGCCAGACTGGTGAAGTCTACTCTCCGACCTTCTCGTGCTCATATTCAAAACTCCGAGAGCTTTCAACTGGAACTGCAGAACCGGTTCGATTGCCTAGCACATTGCGAGTCTGTGGACGATTTAAACAACAGGCTGGTGGAAACTGTCCATACCGTAGGGTCGAAATTCTTTAAGACCCACCGTCCAAAAAGAACTAAAATGTTTTCAGACCACACTCGCAAACTCATGGATGAGAGAGCAGGGATGAAACTACAGTCTTCAGCAGACGCGTTTGCTTACAGGCAGATCAATAGGCAGATCTCTAAAGCACAAACGCGTGACTTGCGAAACTTCAATACTGAATATATTAAAGATACCATCGAGCATAACAAGGGCTCTAAAGTATTCGCAAGAGATCTGTCTATCGGACAGAGCCAGCTGACGCGACTAAAAACTGATGACGGTAGTCTCATCTCATCCAAACCTGAGATCTTGGGAGAGGTGGAAAAGTTCTATTTACAGTTATACACCACAACACAAAAGCCTGTTGAGGATTTGGCTAGAGATCCCAGAGCCAAATTGACCCGACACTATACCGAAGATATCCCGGACGTCAGCCTCTACGAGATTAGTATGGCTCTCAAGCAACTCAAGAACAACAAGGCACCAGGTGAGGACGGAATCACAGCAGAACTCCTGAAAACCGATACTTAAGGTCCTTCAGCGATTGTTCAATTCCGTCATTCACGAGGACTTAACGCCATAGGCATGGCACAGGAGCGTGGTGGTTCTGTTCTTCAAAAAGGGAGACAATACCTTGCTGAAGAATTATAGACCCATCTCGCTGCTCAGCCATGTCTATAAGTTGTTCTCGAGAGTCATAACGAACCGTCTCGCTCGTAGGTTCGACGACTTCCAGCCTCCCGAACAAGCCGGATTCCGAAAAGGCTTTAGTACCATAGACCACATTCACACGCTGCGCCAGATTATACAGAAGACTGAAGAGTATAACCGGCCACTATGCTTAGCGTTTGTGGACTATGAGAAAGCCTTCGATTCGGTGGAAACTTGGGCTGTGTTGAGGTCACTGCAGAGATGCCGAATAGACTACCGGTATATCCAAGTGCTGAAGTGTTTGTACGAAAACGCCACAATGTCATTTCGTATACAGGACCAGACTACAAGGCCAATCCAACTGCAGCGGGGAGTGCGACAGGGAGATGTAATTTCCCCGAAGCTCTTTACCGCTGCGTTGGAAGACGTCTTTAGGCTTCTGGATTGGAACGAATTTGGCATCAATATCAATGGCGAGTACATCACTCACCTTCGGTTTGCCGATGATATAGTCATCATGGCAGAGACTCTGGGTGACCTTAATGCAATGCTCAATGACCTCAGCAGAGTTTCCCAGCAGGTGGGCCTTAAAATGAACATGAGTAAGACGAAAATCATGTCTAATGCTCATTTGCCGCTCCACCCAGTAATCGTTGGGAGCTCTGCACTCGAAATTGTAGACGAATATATATACCTGGGACACATGGTCCAGCTAGGTAGGTCCAATTTTGAGAAAGAGGTGAGCCGCCGAATCCAACTCGGATGGGCAGCGTTCGGAAAGCTTCGAGATGTCTTCTCGTCCAAGATTCCTCAGTGCCTGAAGACCAAAGTCTTCCAACAGTGCGTGTTGCCAGTGATGACATACGGTTGCGAGACTTGGTCGCAACTATGGGCCTCATAAGAAAGCTTAGGGTCACTCAGCGGGCGATGGAGAGAGCAGTGCTCGGGGTTTCTTTGCGCGATCAAATCAGAAATGAGGAGATCCGCAGAAGAACTAAAGTAACCGACATTGCTCGACGTGTTGCGAAGCTGAAGTGGCAATGGGCGGCGCACATAGTTAGAAGAACCGATAGACGTTGGGGTCCCAAAGTGCTGGAGTGGTGACCACGCACGGGAAAGCGCAGCATTGGCAGACCCCCTACTCGCTGGACAGACGACATTAGGAGAGTCGCAGGGAGCCGCTGGTTCCAGGCGGCGCAAGACCGAGGCGTGTGGAAATCCTTGCAGGAGGCCTATGTCCAGCAGTGGACGTCTATCGGTTGAAGATGATGATGATGATGATGACTTCCGGTATGAAGAAATCTCAGGTATGCATATTTCATCTGGTTGCTGGAATGGTGACCTCGTACTACGTGGACAGACGGCATCAAACGAGTCACAGGGAGCCGTGTTGCCGTTCTTGTGATAAATACAGTAAGTAACATCATCGCCTATGTCTGGATCCAGGACCATGACAATATCATGGTTTGTGGAAGTTCTTATAAGAGACCTATATTTAGCCAGGTGGACTTGGGCTGACAAAATGACAACGAAGCTGAAACCTAACTTATTTACTGTATAAATCGTGCCGTCCTGGACTGATGTCAATTTATAATAAGCTAATGATTATTTGCGCAAATGATGGGCTTACTTTCCGTCACCAGAAGAGACTTTTGTTACCGTTGTGATCTCGTATCATTTTGCCGCTAGATTTGCCATATTAGTTGTGACCTTTGGCTATAAATATCTCAGCCTGATTACCTCCCTGATATAGTAAATCCCAGAGTAAAAGCATAATTGCTATGATGACATTCTGCTCCTCATACAGCTACCTCAGATAGGTAGGTAAATCACATATATATGTACTTCAAATACTACCTATATGTTCAAAGTATCAGGTTTTTGATCTATTATATTTAAGGTATAATTACAGTACTGATTATCACCTAATTGGCTCCATTGCTATTATTTATCATTAGTAGGCACTAGAATACTAAAATTGCATGCACGTACAATCGGGCGGTCATAAGCCACAATTTAGATTAAAATACAATCGCAAAGCTGTAATTATAGAGCAACGTTTTAGTTTACTAATTGCTTTTATGGGCGATTAATGAAACGCGACTTAAGCCCAGATCAGAGGGCATACTACAATTGCTTCAAGCAGTATTGTTTTAAAGTTGTTGACTCTCTTATTTCAAAATTGTAATCCTTATTTTGTAATGATTTTAAGATGCATTTGAGCGCAATATCAGGTAGGTACAAGTTCGCACAGACTCTGCTCAGATTATTTACTGTCCCTCTTTTTGGCAGGGGCCAAACTGCCAACGCTTAAAGCAATACCTAAGCAATATTACTCAAAATGACAGTTTGGTGTCATGCACCTTGAAGTTCCTATTATAATTTTAAAACACGAAACTCAACAATAATAAAACAATATAGCTTTAAGCGTTGGGCTGCCAACGCGTAGTATGGCCCCAGTATTTGTAACTACACAGAAAATTATTACATCGGGCACATGTCATGGCCCAAGATATCCGTTCGATGTTTTCTATATACAATAATATTTTATTAGGAGTAATAGTCTTGTACTATTAGCTATTTATTCTGTAGAAAACTCGTAGTAACAGAATGAGGCCCATTAGAAACGCGCGCTGCGGGCGGGAAAAATTCTATTCGCTGCTACTATAAACTCTTACACGCCTCACTTATTTATTAACTAAAAAATAAGTCATAAAAGAAGACACGTATTTTTAATTACTGTTGAAATTATGTACCTAATACCTAATATAATATAAGCTGAGATTATAATGATTATTAACTAACTATCCGAACCAGCGGTAGATTCACTCGACCATTAGAAAGCACTTAAAAAAGTTTATTTTAATAAAAAAACATTTAACTTCCAATATTGATGTTTGAATTTGGATCCCGGGTTCTTAGAACATCTATCAATTGAACTATGGCAAAATCCAGCCTGGGGGCATACTTCTGTCGCATAAAGCCGGATTGTTTTAACATTGTTGACGTTATAACCCTTATTTTAGAAACGTCAAGTACATAAAACTGACATTTTGAAATAATACTGCTCTACGCGATGGTAGTAGCCCCCCTCATCGGTCCGGTGGTTTGCGTTGTGCGTAGATAGATCAGTCTACTATTTTACTATTATAAACTCTAGAATAGAATAGAATATCTATACAATATTAATTTTATTCCACGCGGACGAAGTCGTGGGCGTCAAATAGTTTGGTAAGAATTACGAAACTTTTAACAGAAAGTACAAAGAATATTTCCTTTACGAACAATTTAATATTCTGTCTATTCTACGAAAAGGGTTATTGTAAAATCATAACAGCACGTCAAATTAATTTAATGTAAATGGAAGAACATCTAATCATAAAATTAACTTTTCCTTCATAATTTACACAGCCACAGTAACGCTAACGGGAACACAATTTGCTCAAGCAAACCCGAGATAAGCTACAACGAAAATCTTCAAGTTCGTGGAAGTGGAAAATTACAGAGCTCCGCAAAAATATTTCGCATCAGCGGATTATATAAAAAAAAGTCATGTTCAGTGAAATTATAATTAGTATGATAATCTTTCTAACTGACGGCTTAACCCGAAATTACTTTTTCTTTCATTTTTTATTACATTTATTTTATCTGTTTTCTTGAAGTGAAGCTTCTTTAGAATGTTATGGTTTGAAAATTCAACGAAACGAAAAAATTAAAGGAAAAAGGGAAAACAAAAGAGTTAAACATATTATATAGGATTTAGCCTGCGAGATAATAAGATAGAATACAAGTTATTCTTATCTCATCATAGAGTATAATATATTATATATAACCACTATATTATACCTATGTATCTCATTCACTCGTAGGCTACTTTTCTGAAATTTCATTTCTGTCGTATGAATTGCATACACACACTTTTTTAAAGTTGAGAATGTTTAGAATAGTCTAAAATGTAAGCACGTCGTACGGGAATTGAAGATTTAAAAATCAAAACAACAAACATTTTTATACATTGTTTTTATTCAAAAAATGGTATTAATTTAAAAGGTTAACTTATGTCGTATTATTAATTCAATACCGACTCGGCAATTTCATTCAACTCTGAAGACCTGGCAAATAATTCATTTTGACCACCAACCAACTCTTGTTGATTTCCAGATTTAAAAACAGCACAAAAAGCTTTTCAAAACCCAGCTATTAACCCTAATCTTTTTAAGTACCTACCTAAGTCCGTTCTGGGTCCATCAACCCTTTATCCGTGGGGATCACACCGTCCACTGAGCGATTTGTGTGTGCCCGCAATAAAAGGTAGGCTTATCAGTGTTAACTTTCGGAGATTCCGGATCCCATTAATTTAGATAATTGTACCTACGAAGTTAGGCCACCATTTTTTCTTTTATTTAAGTCGCAATGTTTGCATGTATGTTTAGGTGAAATTGAATTTTGGAACAGTCGTCCCAAACCCATTGAGCTAAAATTTTGCGTACACGTTTAGTTTTGATGACAATGCATGGTTGGCTGGGCGACGTCATTCTATATCCACTATGGCAGACTCCCAAAGATGGCGAACTATTCTATATAGTTATTTTTTATGCGCCCTCATGATATAGGTATCCATTAAAAGGGTTTGCTTAGAATAATACCAAATAATAATACGACGTAACGTCACAAATAAAAGCTCGTCTTTATTTGTGACGTCATCCTATATCCTTGTACCATTAATTTATTATCATCTAAATGATGCTCGCGACTTCTTAATTCCCGTGGAACTAATTTGCGGGGGTAAAAAGTCCTTTCCCATAAAGCAAACTATGTCTGTACTAAATTACATGAAATTCGGTTGGAAAGATGAAAGCGTAGCAGCCACATAGACAGACAGTCACACTTTCGCATTTCTCATATTAGTATGGAGTATTAACGCTAAATTTACCATGATACATAATGCGTTTTGTGTGTTTGTAGAAATATTATTGAGTATTAGCTTAATCTACTACCTACTCGGATTTTACGAAGCCAACATCAGCAACTACGCACGCCTCAAAGCAAAGAAACTTTCTGTCCTGTGGTCTTAGTGTGGTTAGATCACAGATCATCTATATAAAACTCTCTGTGGGTTAGATGGATATTTCCTTTTTGGATAATGTTACATACTAGCTAGTAACATATTTATGTTAATTCACTCAATAAATAATTGTATACGAATTTATAGTCAGCTTTTTCATCCGTTTTAAATTGCTCCATAACCAGATATCCCTGGGGATATCGGGTTAATTCATGAGTAACAACACTAACTAATAAACAAAAGGATTGGCTGAAACACGAAAAACCAATATCGATCGGTTTTCGCTAAATTGGCTGTGAAGTTCTAGAGAAATTTCGAGGAAGTACCCGTGACCAACATTTGTTTTCATTGTAGAATATTTTATCGAAATTCGACAGTTATCGACGGTAACTGAATAATCCCATGCATAAATGTAGCCGCTTCAAATATGCTAGGTATTTTATCGTACAATCTAAAACATTCTGCAAATCGGGTTATGTGGTATGAAAATCTTTACCGCGAAAACTGGTTTCACTGGAATTCAATTCAGTTTAATATTGCGCTAAGCTTTGGAGCTTTATTCGAAAAACTTTGTCGTATGCCTGCACCTACCTAATTACTTTTCTGATTTCTGTGTTATATTAGTCCATACAATTAAGTATTAGTGCTGAAATTGTTTGTCAAAATTATGAACAAAGTGTGTCACAAATAACTTACTTCGTGTTGCGTCATTCTTTTAAAAGCTTATTTCATCACATATACCTCCTATTTAGTTCATTACACCTACCTATAGATACCTATTTAGGTAACTAGCCTAGTAACGAACATTGCTTGAAAGTCGCTAATAGTTCAAAGAACCGATAGTCGTTGAGGTCCGAAGGTGCTTGAATGGCGGCTTCGCACGGGAACACGCAACGTTGGACGACCCCCCACTACGCGGACAGACGATCAAGCGAGTAGCTGGGAGTAGCTGGAAGCAAGCGGCACAAGATCGGGACCTGTGGAGATCCTTGCAGGAGACTTCCGTCCAGCTGTGGACATCTATCGGTTGAGACGATGATGACATAATATTAGTTGCAATATGGGCCTACCCATATTGCAACTAATAGGAGGAGGAGTTAGGAGGTATCATAACCTTGCCGGTGAAAGATGGGTAAGATTTATATGAAATGCACGTCATGCATGAGTAAGCATAAAATATCAAAAAAGTCGTAAACTCTCAAGGGTGGGATCTCTAACAAAACTCGGTGAAATTGCATCTAAAAGTCCCCTCAATGTACTAGGAATCACTGACTGTATCCGCCAGTGGATTGAATTGAAGCTCTCTGGAATGTAGTTTGATCCAACATTCCAGACTTTGGCAGGGCTATTGAAGGAACGGATGAAAAAATTGAGAAGCCGACAATAAATTGGCGGTAACTTTGGTTGCTGCAAATATTTATCCCATCAAAAACATAAATGTAAAATGAGAGCCAAGTTCAAAATTGTGATATACAAGGTGTAAGGTAAATGGTATAACATACCGCCGGCTACCTATGTTAGATGGTGTATAGATATACTGGAAAAATATCATGAGACGTGTAGCTCATATCCTGGGGGAGTTATGAGGACTTCAAAATTTTTGCTTAAATGTTCAGGTGGCATCCCTTAAAACAGCTGATTCAATACCAATGAACTGCGAATAATACCGTATCTTAAGCCTCGTTGCCAGCGCGAGCGTTGCGATAAAATCCAATAGCGATGCTAAGTAATCATTATTCGACATGAAATAAAATTCTCAAAGTAAAAGCCCGGCTAGAACTCACGTATTTTTGTAAAAAAATGCCCGACTAGTTTCGGACTTCGTAAGTCAAATTCAGTCCCTTAACCTTATTTTATGAGCCGCCTTTCTTTGTGATTAATTTCTCGACTTACTTCGTTGAAGTTTTGATCAATAATTAATTATTCTGAGTAGTTTGTTTTTTGAATGATTTGTAAATTGTAATGAATTGCCAAATTGCATAACGATACAATAATAATAATTAATATTATCGCTTGTAGGACAGTTCCGACTTTAGGTACAAAAGACACCGCCACTGGTGCATTTACGTAAGTAAACTTAATCGAGATACCAGGAAATTATGACTATTAAAGAGATTCAAGTAACCTATTAAATCATTTTAATTCACGAGGTGGGTCCCGTATTTTTCAATTTTAAGTAGTTGTTAATGTTTCTAATGGTCTTTGGTAGTACTTTGATCGGCTGCGGGTCTTGGGGTTCCAGATTCGATCGTCAGCCATCAAATCATTAGAATTTGAGTTTTTCTGCCAAGAATTTTTTATTACCAACGAGAAAAGAAACCCGTTCTTCGGTCGATTGAAGAATTTTTCTCCACGATGCTACGGTGGTCCCAGTTATTATCACTTATCAGTACTTAACCTGAAGTCCAAATAATCGTTAGAACCCACCAACCCGCATTGGAGCAGCGTGGAAGGTTAGTTTCTACATCTCTCGTGAAAGATTAGGCCTGCAGTGCACAGTGATGGATTAATTGGTGAACAAAAATCCCTTCAACTCCTACGCAAATTACAATATTTTTTTGATAGCTAGTAAGTACTTAGTTTCTTCGTGACTAAAGATATTTTCATAATTGCAATTATCTTGCAATGGAACCCTAATAATTCGGCCATATTGTCGTAGGGCGGAGTTTAGACGTATTCCTGTGTACGTACATGTAGGTATTGTCGGTAAATAAAAAAACTAACGGGTGTCGTCCGACGGTACTAGGAACGCAAGGAACAAAGTAGATTTTTAGAAAATAATTTTTTGATATTGTTTTCTTTTCGGAATTTTACCCTAACTTGGGGGAAAAACAACACAAATTAAACAAGAATTTTACAGAACGACTTTGGGTAAAATTGTGAATGCTCTGTTTAAATTGTTAGGTACATAACTAAAATAATGAAAATGAAAATATTTATTTCAGCTTAACTGTAAAGTAAAGTTATTACAAAGAAAAAGTGAAGTAGTAAAGTTACGAAGAAAATTGAAAAATAAAGTTTACCGACTTTTAGATCGTACGTAAAAAAATCCGTTTAAAAAATCCAACTTACTTACAACAAATAGTAAACTTGCCATATTTAGAAGTTTAGAATTTTTTAGGGTTTATAAAGGATATTTTTAGTAGGGTAAAATCAAAATCGTGACTGGAAACCCAGTTTTTGAAACGTATTATTTTAATAGTTTTTCGAGATTTCAACAGTTGCGCGTAAACTGTCACGGTGGCAAGTACCTAAGTGACAATGAGTTATTCAAATTCAGACTATTTTATGATACGCAGTGGAGTGCAATAGTAGTGAAGAAATGCGCCAAAGAATCCTGGATGCATTTCAGACAGTAACACCCCAAATTGCTTACTCGTGTGACGTGCTCAGTGCTGCGCAGAATGGAATTGTGCACAGGAAAAGCGGGTTCACACATTGAACCCTTTCTGTGAGCAAGCTTACATTTTTTGCTGTATGACCTGTGTCGTACGTGTGTGTGTGTGTGTGCATGATCTACGAGCTGTGCTACTGTCATCTTTCATCAGGATGCTGGTATCTGGATCCCTTTTACGAGTAAGTAGGTAGTACTAGTAGTTAGAAGTACATGCTAAGAAAGTAGGTAGTAGGTTCGCGGTGGCTACAGTGGTGACACCGCGGCTGCGATAGCGGCAATGCTGTCGGAGGTCGGAGCAAGGAGGGCAGGAGAGGGAGGGCTTCTTCAGAACCATTACGGTTTCACAGAAGGAGACCTTCTGTGAAACCGTAATGGTTAAGAAGGAGGCCGCTGAGCGAGCCCGTGAGCGAGCTGATCCCGCTCGGAGACGAGGACATACAACTCAATAGCCCCAGTCTAAGGGACATCAGGGTCAGGAGCGGCCTGGAGTGGGGGCTCCAGTCGTTTCAGCCTTGGACGACCCTTGCCCTTGACCTTGCCCTTGGTAGTCGGCAGCTCGGTTGTGGCCAACACAGCGCTGAGGGTGACTACCAAGGAGATTTTAGTGAGTAAAAATCTTTCCCTCCCCATACCAAAAAAAACGTAGTACTAACTAGTAACTGTTTATTAAGTAGTTAGGTATCTAGTGGTAGGTATAAGTATTCGTAATTAGGTGTAGGTACAACTTACCAAAAAATATCATACATTTTGCAAAGTCGGCCCGCGGCGCGAGCGGCGGCATCTATCTACCTATCAAAGGCGCGGTGTTTACAAAGAGGATACCTCGTGTCCTAGCATGTACCAGGTTTACATAAAATTTTAAGAGATTGCCTGTAGTGAGAAGTTAATTTGGAGAGCATTTTGTATTTTTATTAAATACGATGAACTAGCGTACCTACATGTAATGCGTCTGAGTGACCAGTGGTTTACAGGTTTGGTTGCGAATCTCGTAGTCTGGGTTCGATTTCGATTTCGGTCCTATTTCGGTCATAACATTTTTAGGTTTGAGTTTTATGTACAGAATTTCTCATAAGTACCCGGCACCAACAAATAGGCACCTAGGAAATAGGTAATGATTAAGAGCTAAAATTAGACCTTCTAAGCTCAGAAGTATGTATTAGTATTTAGTACATCCATGCTTCCATGCTGCTCCATTTTAACCCGCGTTTGGTGCGTTTAGCGACAAATAGGTAGGATAGGATCTCGTTACTAGTGATAGACGGCTTAACATGTTCTACGAGGAACGGGAGTAGGTAATCAACGCCAATTTCGTTACTAACTCAGGTAGGTACTTACCTACTGAGAATTCCTAGTCAATAGTCAAGATTTGAACCGACCCGGGAATCGAACACAAGACCTCGTTATCATCAATGACAACACTTTGTATCTGTTTACTGTGCTACCAGACAGTAAATACCGTCTTCGTCAGCTGGGCGACCGCGTATCTCTGACGGCTACATTGTAACGATCGCAATCAGCTCTGATTGGATAACACTCTTCCACTATTGGACAAAATCCATTGACGCAGCAAGAATACCATAAATTCAGCCAATCACAACAATTGATACTGTAACAATGATTGATGCAGAAGGTACGCGGTCGCCCTGCTGGGTCAGGTCGTCAGTGACGTCAAAGTTGCGCGGCGGCATTCGGACAACAAAAGTTCGTCGACTTCTAGTCGTTTGTACTAGGGCAATAGAAATTGATGTTGCGTAAGTTATGTATTACGTAATAATAATAGGTATGAGGTTGTTAATCGCCACAGGGTTGCCAAAATTTATTTTCCTTAATTAACTAATTAATTTTGTATGAAAGTTTTAGATAATTAATCTTGAATTTTTAACACCGCCATAGTGTTTATAACGTCAAAATTGCATGGGTAGCCGCCGGTATGTTATACCATTTACCTTACACCTTGTATATGCCTTGGTTGTTGACTGCAGCGACAAAAGAAGTGAGATCTAAATGGGTGCCAAGTTCAATGGTCAGTCCTGCAATTTATTTATCCCATCAAAAACATAAATGTGAAATGAGAGCCAAATTCAAAATTGTGATATATATGTGTAGGCTACTTTTATATACACATACATTTACGTACACCTTTGCTTACACATTATAACTATTGCCTACCGGTGTCTATATGACGCGCGGTCGATAGTCGATATTATCGACCTCGCGCCATCCTTATGGAGTACCGTTAGTTTTTCGAGCCGGCGCACGCGCAGCCCAACGGCCGCCGCCCGTTGAAAAACCAGTACGATCACTGTCACGACGCTAGACGCACGTTCGGCTACGCTGGCCCGCGCATACGAATTCCATACGCACTGCGTCCCCGCATAGGGAATTAATAACTATCTTATTTGTGACTGTCCTATATTTCTATTTCTACTTCTGTGCCGACTAATTCTTGTGCTTACCTGTCCTTCTGTGTGCAACTTCTGTGTGTGCTTCTAATAAAAAACTGGAGTGAGTAAAGCGGATCTAAACTGTAAGTCCACTCTTTTATTTTCTATACCAACCTTAAACGCCACTAAGCCGGTGGCGCGGGAGCAATATACCCCCTAAACTGGTGACCCCGAGCTAAGAACATGGATAAACAGACACAGAAAGATCCAAAAGGCACGTCATCAACTTCTAGTGATGGGAACGGCAATATGTCGATAAACCGAAGTGACGTATTCAAAGTCGGAGTACGAGTGCCACCATTCTGGGCCGAAGAGCCAGAGATTTGGTTCGCTCAGGTAGAGGGACAATTTGCTATTTCCGGGATCACCAACGATTCTACGAAATTCAATTACGTAATTGGCCATCTCGACAACCAGCACTCGAAGGAGATTAAGGACATAATTGTCAACCCTCCCGCTACAGATAAGTACGAGAAGCTCAAAAGTGAGTTGATTAGGAGGTTGAGCGCATCTAATGAGAAGAAGATTAAGCAGTTGTTAATGCATGAGGATCTCGGCGATCGCAAACCTTCTCAATTCCTTCGCCATCTCAAAGGTCTAGCAGGTGCAGGCGTTCCCGACGACTTTTTGAAGACAATTTGGGTTAGCCGACTACCACATGGTGTCCAGACGGTGCTCACAGGACAGCCAGCAGCGACTCCACTCGAGGACTTAGCCGACTTGGCAGGTCGAGTTAACGACCTTGCTACATCATCACCAAATGTTGCTTCTGTGAGTAGTCACGTCCCTAGCTCAGTCATCAGCGACCTCACGAGGGAAATAGCAGAGCTCCGGAGGCAGGTCCAACAGCTGGCGGTGCAAAGAACTGGCAGACCGCGTAATCGCACACCTCATCGCAGTCGCAGTTCCTCGAGGCAGCGATCACAATCCAACTACAGGAAGTTTCCGCTATGCTGGTACCACAACAAACACGGAGAGAGGGCTCGCACATGCATTCCACCCTGTGACTTCAAGTCGGAAAACTCAACGGGCGGTCGGTAATGGCGACGAACATCTACTGGTCGCCTGTTCGTGACTGATCGATCGTCGAAGACGCAGTTCCTGGTCGACACAGGCAGCGACCTGTGTGTCTTCCCGCGGTCAGCGCTAAGTGAACGTCGTACTCGGACTGAATATACCCTGTGTGCAGCGAACGGTTCTAAGATAGTTACTTACGGTTTTCTAAATTTAGACCTAGATTTTGGACTACGAAGAACTTTCTTGTGGCGTTTCGTGGTTGCGGATGTAACAAAACCAATAATAGGAGTAGATTTTCTTAATTATTATAATCTAGCTGTAGATATACGCAATAAGCGCTTAATTGATAATCTTACTTCTGTAACAGCTACGGCTTCATTGGCTAATTGTAAGAACGTATCTTCTGTAAAGGTCGTGACAGGTGAGACACGGTATCACAAGATTCTCGACGAGTTTCCCGAGATAACACGACCAGCTGGTAGGTATCACTCTGCACCACACAACACAGTCCATTTCATACGCACTACACCAGGCCCTCCAGTATCGTCACCACCCCGTCGTTTAGCTCCAGACAAGCTTAAAATTGCTCAGAAGGAGTTTCAATCTATGCTGGCCAACGGTATAGCAAGGCCCTCTGAGAGCCCATGGTCGTCGCCCCTGCATCTCGCCCCAAAAAAGGACAACGGCTGGCGTCCATGCGGCGACTATCGCAAGCTTAACGCCCGCACGATACCAGATAGGTATCCGATTAAGCACATCCAAGACTTTACGCATAGCATTGCAGGCTGTAAAGTTTTCAGTACTCTGGATCTCGAAAAAGCATATAATCAGATACCTATCAACCCCGAAGATATCCCTAAGACCAGCATCACCACACCGTTTGGAATGTTCGAATTTCCATACATGACATTTGGTCTTAGGAACGCAGGTCAAACATTCCAACGGTTTGTGGATGAGATAACCAGGGGCCTGGATTTCGTGTATACGTACTTAGATGACTTTCTTGTGTATTCGAAAAGCGAAGAAGAGCACCAGGAGCATCTGCGTGAGGTCTTCAAACGGCTGAAGCAGTACGGGATGTTACTTAACACATCGAAGTGCGTCCTCGGTGCCGATGAGGTAACCTTCCTAGGCTACTCCATATCGGAAAGCGGTACAAAACCACTGGACGCGAAAGTGAAGGCGGTTCAAGACTTTCCGGTCCCCACTAATGTCCGTCAGCTTAGAGGCTTTCTGGGTATGCTGAATTTTTATAGGAGATTCCTTCCGCAAGCAGCTCAGATCCAGGCTCCGCTACATGCTTTGCTAACAGGTTCGGTGAAAGGCTCGCAGCCAATTCAGCTGACCGAAGAGGCCCTGGCGGCGTTTCAGGCATGTAAGGTGAGTCTAGCTAACGCAGCCTTATTAGCTCACCCTGATTGCACGGCCAAACTCGCTGTTGTAACTGACGCGTCCGATAAAGCCATAGGCGCGGTCTTGCAACAGTACAAAGAAGGTGCGTGGGAACCATTAGCTTTCTTTTCCCGCAAGCTAAGTCCGTCGCAAGCAAAATACTCGCCCTATGATAGGGAGTTACTTGCCATATACGAGGCCATAAAATATTTCCGGCACATGTTAGAGGCCAGGCATTTTATCGTATACACTGACCACAAGCCGATCAGTTTTGCATTCCATGAAAGGAAGAACAACTGCTCGCCTAGGCAGTACAGGCATCTTGACTTTATCGCCCAGTTCACCACGGACATCCGCCATATATCAGGTAAGGATAATGTCGTGGCAGATACCTTGTCACGCATCGAAGAACTGGGGGCACCCGTCAGCCTCGAGACACTAGCCCAAAGCCAAGCTTCCGACTCTGAACTCGAAAACCTCTTGAGGGATGGATCATCCTTGCAAATTCAAAAATTGCATATACCCGGAAGCCAAGTGCCTCTGTATTGCGACACAAGTTCCTCAACTTCGAGACCTTTCGTCCCGAAACAGTATCGGAAACAGGTCTTTGATAGCCTACACTCCTTAAGCCACCCTGGTGCAAACGCTTCGGCCAAATTGGTATCCGAGCGATTCGTTTGGCCAGGAATTAAAAAGGACTGTAGGGAATGGTCGCGCGCTTGCTTATCGTGCCAGCGGGCGAAAGTCAACCGTCACGTGACTGCACCACTCAGCACCTATAGCTTACCGCGATTCCGTTTTCAGCAGATCCATATTGACCTGGTTGGTCCTCTTCCCATTTCGCAAGGCTTTCGCTACTGCTTGACGGCCGTAGACCGCTACACTCGATGGCCGGAAGCAACACCCATCGAGGATATTACAGCGGAGACCGTAGCAAAAGCCTTGCTGTCAACATGGATAGCTCGATTTGGCTGCCCGGCTGTCATTACAACGGACAGAGGCCGCCAATTCGAGTCAGCCTTATTCAAATGTCTCTCGGAGCTGGCTGGTTTCGAGCATAAACGAACAACAGCATACCATCCTGCATGCAATGGGTTGGTCGAACGATTTCACCGCCAACTTAAAGCGGCCATAGTTTGCCACGCCAATGACAGGTGGACAGAGTCGTTACCATGGGTCTTGTTGGGCATAAGAGCTTCGTATAAAGAAGATTTGCAATCCTCCTCAGCCGAATTAGTTTACGGAGAGTCGCTAAGGCTGCCTGGTGAATTTCTTGAGCCTACCACCAGCGGTACCACTGATGTCTCCGAATTCTCAGCCAGGCTCCGGAACTTCGCCGCAAAATTGCGACCCGTGCCAACTTCCCGACATGGTAAGCCCAGAGTTTTTATTTATAAAGAGCTAAAAACCTGCGATAACGTGTTCCTTCGCGAAGATGCAACGCGAGGTTCTCTCCAAGCTGCTTATTCTGGGCCACACAAGGTACTGAGTAGAGGAGATAAAGTATTTAAAATCCTTTGCAGAAATAAAGAAATGACAGTTTCGATTGACCGCCTGAAACCGGCCTTCATACTGTCCGTTCACGAGGAAGAACCCCACAACGAGGAATCAGTGATCCCCAAAAATTACGTGACCCGTTCGGGAAGACAGGTGAGATTTCCTGATTTCTATCGACCTTGACGGTCTGGAGGGGGGTGGTGTAGGCTACTTTTATATACACATACATTTACATACACCTTTGCTTACACATTATAACTATTGCCTACCGGTGTCTATATGACGCGCGGTCGATAGTCGATATTATCGACCTCGCGCCATCCTTATGGAGTACCGTTAGTTTTTCGAGCCGGCGCACGCGCAGCCCAACGGCCGCCGCCCGTTGAAAAACCAGTACGATCACTGTCACGACGCTAGACGCACGTTCGGCTACGCTGGCCCGCGCATACGAATTCCATACGCACTGCGACCCCGCATAGGGAATTAATAACTATCTTATTTGTGACTGTCCTATATTTCTATTTCTACTTCTGTGCCGACTAATTCTTGTGCTTACCTGTCCTTCTGTGTGCAACTTCTGTGTGTGCTTCTAATAAAAAACTGGAGTGAGTAAAGCGGATCTAAACTGTAAGTCCACTCTTTTATTTTCTATACCAACCTTAAACGCCACTAAGCCGGTGGCGCGGGAGCAATATACCCCCTAAATATGCCTTGGTTGTTGACTTCAGCGACAAAAGAAGTGAGATCTAAATGGGTGCCAAGTTCAATGGTCAGTCCTGAAATTTATTTATAACAACATATAATATTTTATAACAACTTAAAATATCATTTCTTCTTATAACTTAGTATAAAATGTTGAAGACTAAGGCTTTGGCTTGGCTAGTTTTCATATACGAATTATAGCGTTCACAAGTTGTAAAGCTGTAAGTTCTTATTTTATTCTTCCGAAAATTTGGCTTGCTGGTAGAAACTGTACTTTAAGGTACCTACTTAATAATAATTCGTATATGGAAACTAGCCAAGCCAAAGCCTTAGTCTTCAACATTTTATACTAAGTTATAAGAAGAAATGATATTTTAAGTTGTTATAAAATATTATATGTTGTTATAAATAAATTTCAGGACTGACCATTGAACTTGGCACCCATTTAGATCTCACTTCTTTTGTCGCTGAAGTCAACTTGTTGAAGTTGAATTTGGCTCTCATTTCACATTTATGTTTTTGATGGATATCATTACTTTTTGTACAGAAATTATTGAACTCAATCTCAAACTCAAAACATATTTATTCAAAATATGTACCCACAAAGTACACCTTCTGAACGTCATGCTTACAGAGCATAAGAGGTGATGGTGATAATTAACTACGGTATCTTAAAACTAAAGCTACCTGGGTTCCAAACGTGCCCTGGTCTGAGAAGAGCCCGCAATAAACTCCGCTTTTTTTTTATTATCACCATCTCACAAATATTTGAAATTATATATGTACTTATAATATAACATTACATAATCAGCCGCTGTAACAATTCATACCCATGCCTTGCTATCATTCAAATAATCCTTTACACTGTAATAGGACTTTTCTATTAGTTTAGTTTACGTTTTACATTAGTAGCTACTTATTATTCGGTGTAAGGTCAGTGTGTCACCCACCAGTAATTCTATTGTACGACTCATTGTACAAGATAATTAAAGACGAGAATTCTCAAGAAAAATATATAGTATACCTAGAGTTACACTGACATTGACAGATTACATCTATGGTCAGACTACCTCTACAGCACATTTCTACATCTCATCAATTTTGATTGCAAAAGTTCAAAATCAAAAGTTTTTTGTGAAACATTGAAAACAAGCACGGTAAACAGTCGATATCACTAAAACCACTATAAACAATGAATACAAATCACAATGACTGACAGCTTGAAATGACGACTTCAAATACGTTTCTTCTTCTTTTCTGTCAATGACGTTTCGTTGCACAAAATGTATGAATACGAAGGTAAGGTTTTAATGCAACTATATTTTTATTCCTTATTATTTACATTAAAATAATAATTATGTGTCATTTTCAATAGTTAAGGAGTTACTACCACCGCTTAAAGCAGTATTGTTTCAAAATAACTGTTGAATGTCACGTACTTTGACGTCCTTAAAATAATGATTATAACACTACAACATAAACGTCAACAATATTAAAATAATACGGCTTTAAGCAATATTAGTATGCCCCGTGTCAGAGTTTTGATCTATACCTAGGTAGATCATAAAAATGACGATTTTTGTACGTTTATATCTAAATAACCATTTGAGGTGTGCTTATGAAATTTGGAGCACATATGTATCTCACGGGTCTCAATATATGCGCCAAATTTGACATGTTTATGTGAAATAGTTTTTGAGTTATGAGGGGGTCAAAAGTGGCTCCAAATGGTTCGTGTAATATTACACACGGTGCTGCTCGCCAGTTTTTTTTAACTTTGGCTGGACACGCTTCCGCGTGTCTTGATACGAAGCCTTTTGGTTCGCTATTCATTAACCAACATAAAGAGGGAGTTCTCAATTTCGCGCGTATTTTTAAATATTTCGTCATTTTAGCTCCAAGCTTAAATTCAGAAATTAGTTAAATCTGCGTTCAGTCACGTATAATTTATTATGATGTTCGTGGTTTGTCATAACAACCGATTTCTCCATGTTCGGAACTTCAGACGAATTTTGTAATTTTGATAGAATTCTTATTACAAAATCTTTCAAGGCATTAAATTTAATCGTCAGCTAAACGTTGCTCGGACATGGAAAAATCGGGCCTTAATTTATAGTTCCATGCCATATACATTCTTGTAGTCTTATAGTTACTAGTCGTAGTGCTCAACTTATTATAGGTGATTTTACTGTTACGGGAGGCGGTGCGGTAGCAAATCGCGATTGCAACAAATTGCCTTTCCACCAAGAGCTGACACATAATTCCAGCTAGTTGGGCGCCTCATGTCATAAAATATCACAAGAGCCGTAAACGCGTCCGGGCGCTCTAATAAAAATCAAAATTGAAATATATTATTATCATTTCGAATATCTTACTAAAATTTCAAATACACGAAAGTGGGTTTATTTGTTGATATTGGTTGGTTGGTTAACGTGAGTTTATGCTTGGATTTCGTTTTGGAGAGTGAAATATCTTCAGTTTTTATACCGGATAGTTTAAAGAGCTCCAAATTCATACGGAGATCATCTCGCTAAGGAAAATGACATTGCTGAATAAGTGAGAGATTCGCTTTATCAGTTATATAAAGTTATAGCGAGAGCAAAAACTGAAACTTAGGTATGTCTAGAATGAGATGTTCCTAAGCAAGCCCATTGATGCAATGGTGTCCGTCATGTTTTGTGCAGTTGCAAAGATGAATTCAAATACAAAATATGTGTATACATGTATTCGAATAAACTTTGACGAATACGTTTAAGTAAATTGTTGAATGAATTTACCACTAGTTCAGAATGACATTCGTAACGAGAAGAACCAGTAAAAAATTCGGCGGTTGCTATTTAAAAAAAATAGATAGCTTATATTCATAGAGATGACATTCCCGTAAAATCAAAAGGTAACGTATACAAAGTTGTAGGCATCAACTAGTCCTGACATTCTATTGACGTATCTATTATCTAGGCATTTACTTCATCTGTTTAATTACCTAAGCAAGAACTTGTTCGGTTTCCGTCCTAAAATTGGGAAAGGGGTATTGAATGAACTACGTCCGTACTTTCAGTGTAGACGGATGTTAGATAATAAACCCTCTCAGCTGCCAAGGGAAATTATTCAAATCGTTTAACGATGTTCAAACTTGGAAGCGGCCGTAATGAATTTTATAGAATTAATTGTCTAACAAGAGAATTTGATCAGCCAATGCGCCAATTTACAAATTTGCTTTGTACAAATTATATCTTGCCCATTTCAGAACTCAAAAGTTCGAAAGCTGGCTTTGTGGCTATGTAAATTAAATGAAATTACGAATCCGCCTTTTATTTAAAAAAAACTTTTTCAATTTTGTTTAAATCCAACCATTCTATTTATTTATTTATTTCTCAAGTAAGAAGTACATATATATTTTGTGGTTTCTTCGTGCTCGTAAGCGCTCGACGGCTTGTCTGAGCACTGCACATTACTCCATGCTTATTAACTAAATAATATGTAAATATGTATGTATGTAAATATCTAGTAATATTACAAACTAGCTGATGCCCACGATTTCGTCCGCGTGGATTGTTTTTATTTTATTCGCGCGGGAATTTCCGGGATAAAAGAGTTTCTAAATTTCATCAAAATCGGTTGAGTAGTTGGGTCGTGAAAGTGTAGTAGACAGACAGACATACAGACACACTTTCGCATTTATAATATTACAAATGCAGAGTCTGTCTATCTATAGGCATATTATGTCTGCTTACCTGTTCACCTGTCAGTCTATCTATCTGTCCGCCTGTTTGTGCGGAAACATGAAAGAGCTCCCCGGGATATTTTAAAGTAAAATTACTTTACTTTAAAATAAATAGCTCCTCAAAACTAAAAAAGCAAAACACGCCGACGAAGTCGTGGACATAATCTTTCATGATATTTCAGTCAGGTTAGAAATTTATCGAAAAATTCTGCGAAAATTCCATTGACACTATTGCATAGTTGAACAACTGTGAGGCACTCGTGTCGCGCGACGCCTGACGGCATTTATTCAATGCAGCTTATTTCATGAAACTAGATCATAGCATTCTATGCCTAGGGTGTTCTATGATTTTAGATTCATAAAGCTATTGAAATTTGTACTATCGCAATTTTTTCGCGGTTTTATAAGGCTTTGAATGTGTCTATTTATTAAGTTTAGATTTTGAATTCGTGCTATGATTGATGAGCGTATAATAATACTAACGCTCGCCCGCGACTTCGCCCGCAGACAATTTCTGATTTCCCATTATGAAAGTTTCCCGCTGCAAGAGGCCAATCAGCAAAAGTCCTACCGCGTAGTAGTATAAACCGTGACATCGTACCTTGCAGGAGGTTGCAATTTTATTTTTAATCGAAATTACTATTTTAGCAAAAAAGATTTGGCTTGTTTTTTCAAAACTTCCCTGTAAACAACATTTATATTTTTATTGTACAACTGGCCGTGGGAGAAATGTGTTTTAGTATGTGTATAGATTGGTTGTTCGTGTTAGTAGGTCCAATATAATTGATGATTATGAGATAAATGAAGGTAATTTGATAATACTTTCTTAAGTTCCATAGCGCTGTTGTGGTCCGTAAAGTGAAAAACATCATTGGAATAAAAGTGTGTGTGTGTGTGTGTGTGTGTGTGTGTGTGTGTGTGTGTGTGTGTGTGCGCGTGTGTGTGTGTGTGTGTGTGTGTGTGTGTGTGTGTGTGTACTCATGCAAATATCATAAAAGAATAATAATAGTTTGAAATAAAAGATCTCAAAAGCTCAGTAGACGACAAATATTAATATATCTTAAAATAAACTCTTGTTAATTTTAACGCTTAGACACTCGCGTTAAAATTAACAAGAGTTCTATCAACGTACAATTACCTTATTCTATGCTTCTACCATCTATTATTATATCAATTCTGTGCTTACTTCTACGTCGAATTAATACAAAATTGGTAACCGCGGATTGTTGGTACTCGTACGCGTACCTACTACCGAATTATATTGAAAATCTCGTTCAATAAAAATGGGTCTTAAAAATATGTTTTTGCAGTTAAGCTCCCGCAATCTTAAGATTTAAATTTTCAAATTTATACCGTAATTTATATGTGATATCGCTGAAAGCAGTTTCAGAGCGAAGCCTGTGCAAACTGTAAGCGGAACGTTATGAGAAATTATCATCAGTCAACATTGTTAGCTACGCTCAATTTTGCACGAACAATATAGGGCTTAGGGTGAAAATACTCTATGCTCGAGATTCTCGTAACTGAACTGCAACTAATTAATACTCTCACCATCTAGCTTTCAAAACCTAAACCTGACCACGTGCTACATTCGGATGACAAAACGCGACAACCCAAAGTTAGTGAAATTGAGTAAAACACGTTATCTAGTTGTTTATCTTATCCTCCATTATGAGAACGAAGCGAGTCGACGAATGACTCAACAAAAGTGTACAGAACTTCTCTAATTAATCGCTTTTGTTTCACCGTCGCGAGAAAGATTCTCGTAACCACAACTAATTAATACTCTCAACATCTAGCTCGCCTTTAATTGGACGAAACAGGTATTTTCATTGGCTTCGAAACTTGAAAATGTTAGAAATCTAAAGATACGAAGTTAGGTTGGTAAGCAATATCAGGTAAGAAATGCGCTTCTTTTAACTCCAAAATGAAATAAGGAAATATTACCTTTAGGTGCTTCTTTTCAATATTTGTACTTAAAAGTATGAATTAACGCCATTGCATGGCATGGATTTTAAATTTATAAAATTGTCTCTTGACACCGCATTATCAATTTAGTTATTAATATCTCTCAACAAAACCATACGAATATTAATGCGATAGTGGTCTGTCCGTCGGTTTTCTTTTCAATCACGACCTCTACGCTAAGCATCTGCTAGGCTTTAAGCGCCCATCTTTTCAACCAAATCTGGTATAGACGTCCTGGGAAAGGACATAGACTACTTTTTTTCCCGTAAAATGCGTTAAAGTTCCTGGGGGAATAAATAAATCAGGTACACCACTCGGGCACCAGCTAGTGATATAATATACTATAATATAATATACGGTGTACGAGACATTATTACCTCAAATCGTGCAGACACCTACCTCTGTAGACAATATTACCTTAAATACCTAATCCTAAATCGGTCTGGTCATTCACATGGTCAGAAAATATTTCATTATTTAATCCATTATTAGCGACTGAATTGCTGAATTAATGATGAATAATTAATATTCATTTCGATGAAAATGAATAATTAATCTCGGTTCAATTGTCATCGTTTATTAATGTCAGTGTCTGTGACATTTGCAAATCCAAAATTGAGGCCTTTATTTCGGAATCTATTACTCGGAACGATCCCAGCCTACTTTAATCCCTGGGTTCAACTCAGTTCAACTCATCATTGTCAGGTTATAAATACAACTTGCAATATGACAGTCATGTAGTATTACAAACTTTAACTTTGAAATGTTTAGGTAGTAAGTAGGCTTTTAATATTTAGGTACAGTATATTTAATTTAATTGTTATTATCCGCTACACGCTAGCTCTTGACTGTTTTAAAAAACAAGTTTATTATCATGTTCAGCTGATATATTCGTGAGAAGTACCTTGCCATCAGGCACATAGAAGAGTAGCGTAAAAGTATATTAATACATTTAAAAAATCCGGTACAACCCGGCTGAGTTTGCTGTGGGATCTTGTCAGATCGGCTCAATTAGAGCCCACGTAGCTTCGATTAATTATTATTACTATCCCGTCTATTTTGATGACGTTCAAAAAGTGTTCATACATAATAATAGTCAATCCAACTTATCTGGCCCGGTGGCCAAAATGGGAAGTAACTTTTATGCCTGTTTAGTTTTTATTTTTATATAAACTAGCGACGCTGTCACCGGGTCGTATAAGTTTGTAGGCCTGTACCAAGCTACTAAGTTTCACTTGTAGAGACGCCGGGTTACGTTTACCCAGGAATGAATTTGAAATTTTTTCAGAAGTTTTACGCGAATTCTTTCAAGTTTCGAGTTTTGGGCACTGTCCTTTCCACGGAATTATTTCTCCAATTGTTTTTTTAATTAGGCCTTATCTCCGGCGATTTCAACTTTCACAACCAGACCAGTAACTTTATGGCTGAACATTATATTAAATAGGATTCCGCATTTTGGTGAATTGTCTTTGTAAGAAGCCTTTATTGAGTTATGACTTCCTAACGGTTTGTAATAATAATTTCGGTACCATAAATGCAAAAAAACCATTGTGCGGAATCTTTGCCTTTTGGTATCTGCTGTATATTGCAGGACAAAAAAGTTTAAAAATGATAGGCCTTTACTGTATTTTTTTTTTATTAAAGCATTTCACGGAATCCTTGCTCCTTTTGTACTAAAATCTTCATTAAAAATTGAATACATCCTATAATTTTTATAAAAAGGTTTTACAGGGTATTTGCCAAATTTTTACCGAAACATCCTGCTTCCTTAATTCCAACAGCACAAAAAGGTTAAAAATAATAGATTCCGACCCTTTTGTCCGTTTTGAGTTTGAGAAAATAAGATATTAAGGGTAGTTTTAAATTCTGAAGTGATATCATACTTCATTTGTATAGGAATAGTTGAGGATCTGGAGAGTGACATAGGCTTTTTATCCCGGAAAATTAAGGAGTTCCCGTGGGAATTAAAATAACTCATTCCACATGGACGAGATCGCGAACATCGACTAGTTGAGTATTAAAATTTATTGTTAGCTTTTACCGTAGTTTTTATTTAGTAAGTATACCTAACTAAGTAAAAAACTATTTCACCTATGGTTAGTATTTACTAAAAAACCAGCTGTTTGTTAAACTAAAAAGTTTAACCATTTGGTTAAACTTTTTTTTTAAAGTTACAGAACGAAAGATTTTCTTATTGAAAAGCTTTTAGAGAAGTAGATTGTAGAGAAGTTGCCCTAAAGAGGTTATAAGTATTTTTAAATTAGCCCTGTTTACTTTGTTTGTGAATTATGCTGAAAACCGTATAGAAATAACGAAAACTTAGAAGCCAATAGACATAGGAGTTTGTTTTAAACTGTAACAGCTTCATTCTGGCACCCTAATAACGCTACGCGAAGCTACTATTTCTAATTAGAGACTCATTTTAAATTCTATTTCATACTCAAAATACACCACATATCACATAATTCAATATTCAGCTCTAGACAGCGGAATAAATATCATACAACTGCCTGGTAAGGAGCTCCCTCTAACTCATTTAATAGCAGGGATTGAGATGAAACAGTGAAATTATTCAGCGAGTTTCATTAATTTCTTGTTTATCAAGTATACGAATTAATATGTATGCGTATAAGCTGTTATAAGCGATTTAATCTGTGTGGTATTATTATAGAGCAAAAAAGGTATTGAAGACTACACGGGAAAACAAGTAATAAAATTAAAAATTTTAATATTTTAACACTTCTCAGAAGTATACCTACAATATCTAAAAATGGTAATCATGATCGATGGGCTTCTTATTGGCCAGCGTGGTGGACTATGGCTGTATAACACATCTGAGAACCTTCTCAGAAGCTATACGTACCTAATGCAAAAACCCGCATTATGAAAATATTTAGTAATATAAAAAGGGCACAAACAAACAAAAACACATAACCTCTTAGGGCAAACACATATACCGTCTTCGTTCCGTCGTAAAACGATTATCAAGTAACTTTGGATAAAGTGGAATCCTAAGTTTAAAAGTCTCTAATTATCATAGCCTCTGACCGCGACGGTTATTGATAAAACCTTATCGGCTAGGTGCCACTACAGCCAATTAAAGTCCCACTGCCGGGTACAGGCCTCCACTTTCATAGGAGAGTGGTAATTACAGCTTAGACCCACCACGCTGCTCCAATGCGGGTTGGTGGGCTTTAACGACTATTATCATGTTAGTGATAATAACCGGGACCGACGGCTTAACGTGCACTCCAAAGCACGGGGGTGAAACACCACCAACTTCCTAACTCCGGGAAAGTACTGTGAAAAACTGAATACTTAATTATGGCCCGATCTGGTCTCAAACTTGTCAGCCGCATGCTAACACTAGACCAACGAGGCAGTTCGGCAAGGTAAACTCAATTAATGCCATTAGATGGCACTGGTAGATCAAATTGGGATTTTCACTGACTATTCTTGTTTTTCTCATAGGCCATAAACCGTGCCCCTTTTGAATGCAAAACCATGCATATGAAATTGTATGCCAGTCTGTATCAATATCCCATAGTAGGTAATTTGCACATAATGGCTGTAGCGTGGTTTGGTTACTTGGCGAGCTGCCAATGTAACAGATCGGGGTTTTATATCACAGCTTAATATGACAATATGAGTGTCTCTGACAAGGACTGATACAAGAACAGCTACTATAATGTGTGTTTCTCTAAAGAAAATTCTTCTTCTAAAAAAAACTTCTCTGCTAATTTCTCTTCATCATATTGATTAACGACAATATACAATTCCTTCATGAAGGGGGAGGGTATAATACGTAGTAACATGCTTCGTCTTTTGTTTCAGGAGTACCAAAACCTGGGGTACCAAAATGAAAAAGATAATTATTTTTACTAGCTTACCTGCAACTTTGCGTAGATTTAGATTTTTTTTAAATTCCGGGATAAAAAGTACGTTAATTGTGTCATTCCGCGTGTATTTCAAATATTTTATTCGTACCAAACAGAGCATAGATTTCAATACAAAATGTATACTATATAAGGAGTTCATAAGTAAGTATACGTAATGATTACGTAAGTAATGATTGAGCGAGTGCAGCAGTAAAGTTGTTTGATTATTGCAGGAACTAATTAATTTTCGCGGATAAAATGTACCCAAGTGTTAAATCTAGAGGTGGTTAATATAACACGTAGCACAATATCATAGCACGCTATTATGCCACAGCGTGGATAACGTGTTATGTAAGGAGCCACCATGTCGCTACGGCGTTATAAATATCACGCGATCGCGCGCGGCGCCTCGTTGCACTTGTAGCGGCGCCCGCCTGCCGGTAGCACGTTGCCGCTGGCCGATTTAGTCTCGCGTAACGCGCTATAGTGAGTGAACGATAGCTTTGCATGTTACGAAATTTAGCGCGCTACAAAATTTTGCGTGCTGCAAGATTATATGGCGCCTGCCGGCCGCACACACGCTTTCTTATAACATAGCGTATTTAAAAGCATGCTTAAAATTTATAGTTCGTAGCATGCTTCTTCTTCTTCTTCTATCCTGGGATTATTTTCCGCACTTGGACGCATGCGTCCGCTGTGCGTGAAACCGCTGGTGCGACTCCCCGCTGGATCACTCCAGCCAGCCGAGCTCACTCCAGAATCCAAGCAGGCCGCCCAGGTCGGCGAGGACTTCCGGTAGTGTTGCTGGGGAGCCAATGTAGGCTTCGCGTTGGGTGGAAACACCGTTGCACTCGAGCAACACGTGTTTCGGTGTCTCGTCGCTCTCCAAGCAGGCTCTGCATAGAGGGCTGTCGGTGATACCTAGAATAGATAGGTGTTTGTTTAGTGTCCCGTTATCAAACCTACAACTATCCTGAGTTTGGCTCGATTGAGTTGTAGAAGTTTTTTAGTTAGTCGCTGATTGGGGCTCGGTATTGCCTCCTTAGTTTGTCTGCAGTCTGTAGTGTTTGCCCATAATACGGCATGTGTACTTACTGTTTGTTTCCTTATCCAGGTTTTATATTCACTGAAGGGTATCGGGACGATTGGATCAGGTCCCGCTACCTTCAGGTTTGAGGCTCGTCGTGCTAGTTCGTCGGCTGCATCATTTCCTATGTTCTCACTGTGACCTTTTACCCAGGCCAGTGATACTTTGTTCGAGTCGGTCAGGACAGTCAAGTACGAGCCTAGAGGTAGTCGTGTTCTTTCCTAAGGCTCTAAGTACAGCTTGACTGTCACTGTTAATGTTAATTTGAAAATTTGTTACCTGTCTATTAGTCAGAGCCATGGCTGCTATCGTGACGCCGACGCACTCCGCTTGAAAAACGGAGTTGTTCTTACCGAGGGCTATGTTTATGTTTAGTTCGCGACAGTATACTCCGGCGCCGGTTCCCCTGTTTGTTTTTGACCCATCTGTATACACATCTATTGTGTCTATGATGGGTGCTTGAGTTGTGGTCTTTTCAATGTTTACCTTATACCTTTTTTCGATTATATGTTCTTTTTGTGTTTTATCACATATCCACTCTAGGTGTGGACATTTTATGTGTTCACTCGACAATATTCGGGTGTGCGTTGCGTTCATGTCTTTCCATAGCCCATAGGTTTTTATCCTTAGTGCTGCAATGGTAGCCTCTTCTTTTATGTGGAGATGTAGAGGTGGTATACCCAGTATTACCTCTAGGGCACTTGATGGAGTTGTGCTCATGCAGCTGGTGATCGCTAGGCACGCTTGTCTTTGAAAGCTCTGTAGCTCCTGTTGTGTTGTCGTCTGATTCGTCCTGGGCCACCATACCAGTGACGAATATGTTAGTGAGCTCCTTACTACCGTTAGATAAAGCCACAGCATTATCTTTGGTTTCAGGCCCCAGGTTTTCCCAATCATGCGTTTGCACTGATTTAGGATGATTGTTGACTTTCCTATTTTTGTTTCTATATATTTCTTCCAGTTGAGTTTACTATCTAGAGTTACCCCTAGATATTTCACTTCTGTTGATAGTGTTATGCTAATGCCAAAGAGTGTTGGCATTATTGGGATGTCAGGTTTCCTTTTGTTTGTGAACAGAACCAATTCGGTCTTTTTCGGATTTACTGTTAGTTCATTGTCTTTGCACCATTTCTCTAAAAGTTTTAGTGCGTCCTGCATTATTGCACTGAGTGTATTTTCATGTTTTCCACTTATCAGGATCGTTATGTCGTCCGCGTATCCTATTGTTAGGAATCCGCTTTTGTTCATTTTTGTTATTAGGTCATCCACTACCAGATTCCAGAGTATTGGAGATAATACTCCACCTTGTGGGCACCCTTTGGCTACAATTCCTTTAGTTGTACCATTTATGTCGAGCTGTATGACCCTTTTCTCAAGTAGGGCACTTATCCACTTACGTAAGGTACTCGATACTTTGTATCTCCGTAGGGCATTGTCGATGCTTCTGAATGTAGTTTTATCGAAGGCGCCTTCAATGTCAATTTATGTTCCCCCCGAGGGGAGATTGTGTCGTCGAGCCTATCTCGCTTTTGGCTTGATTGGCTTGACGACGGGGCGGGACTTCCTGACCCTCCGCCAGCCTCACCACTGCTCCGCACTCGCCAGTAAGCATTTGTCCGGCGGGCGACAGGGTGTGGCCGACGTTGGTTCTGGGTGTTGTCACTGTCAGTATAATGTAAGTCTCGGGTGACGGATGGTAAGCCATGGCCTGCCCCCGGCTGGTCTGCGTCCGCTCGTCCTTCGCCCTGGCTCGAGGCGACAGTCTCGGCGAGCGGGTGGCGGCCCTGTTGGGGCGGCCACCCACCTCCGCTCTGACTGTGCGAGCCTGTTGCCTGGGGTTTGGTATCCGCGGCTCAGACTGTCCGGTTGCCGGCATAGGCCGACCTTCGCTCCTACCCGTTGGGGGGTTTGTGTGTCGGTTCGTTAGTCTTTTCTTCTTCTTTTTCCCCGCGACCACCAGCATCCAGGGATTTTGATCCACAGGTGTAGGTATGGGGGGGGGGGGTGTTGGTGGTCTGGGGAGGGGGGAGGGGGGAGCCGTTAGGCCTGGGTTAATTTTGAGAGTCTTGTCGGTTACGTTCGTTTCAGGTCCGTCGGTCCGTTTTTCGCTTGCTTGGGGTGTTTCATATGTAGTCTTGTCCGTCAGTGTCCGTGAGTTCGCCAAGGGTTGTTGGGGGTGCAAAGCACCAGGCGACTGAGTGCCCAACCCAGAATACGGAGGGCGGCCTGTAGCTCGTCTTCCGGTCGTTGCCGTACCCGGAGGGTGAGCCACAGCAAGAGATTCTCCAGCCCTGGTGGGGCTGGTACCCTTCTGGGGTCGAATTTGCTTAGTCGTCTTTGGGTCCATGATGAAGTTAGGGTTTGCGTGTGGTTTTGAATTGTGTAATGTGTGTGAAGTGTGGATGTTGTGTGTGACAGTGCTCCAAAATAGCGCGCGTCCGGCTCCTCGCGGACTCTTCGCAACACTGAGGCTAGACGGACACATGTCTGCGACACGCGTCCCTCCCGTCCCCGCCCCACTCCAAGCCCCGTCAGAGCCGAAGCGCGCCATGTGAACATCCGTCTGTGTGTTTCCCGTGACGTGATTGTGTGTGCGTGTATCGTGTGAGTGCGTGCGAGTGATGGGGACGTAAGAGAGTGGAAACTTTGGAGGGGGGATCAAAGGATAGGGTTATAAGGGGACCCCGACCAGCGTTGGGTGTGTCACTGGCCGGGCCTCTTGTCCGGGGCCCGTGGGCTTCTGTCCAGTTCCGCCCATGCAGGAGGCCTGGCCGGGACCGGGCAGATCCAGCTATCCGCAACCCGCCGACCCGTCCGGTAGCATGAGGGATGCTTTGTAACACAAAATGTGTTGGTTTTGTAGGGCTCCATATAAAATGAGGCGCCTGCACCACCAACACAAATGCACGCCGTAGCAAGCTATGGATTTATAGCAGTTTTGAACAACTCTAGTCATATCAGGTTATAAGCGATCTCCGTCCCAAATTTCAGCCAAGTCGGTTCAGTCTTTGTGTATTTTTTTTTTTAAAAAGAGCAACCACCGAGTTTCTTGCTGTTTCTTCTCGGTACGAATGGCATTCCGAACCAGTGGTAGATGCACTGGATGATTCAAAAACACTTGTACCTAATAAGTTTATTTAAATAAAAAAATATGAGTTTGAGTTTGTGGTTTGAGCGGTAGTCAATTATAAGTCAATGGGTGTGAGAGAGTAAGGTAACATACAAATATCCAACAAAGTAAAACATCATTGCTCTTTTCAAGACACATAAAGACCTGCAGAATTCAAATAAAATGTTCACATATATTAAAGACAATAAAATATTGTACGAGTGAAGAACAATACGGTACAAAAGGTTTAATATCAGTACATTACATTGTACAAGAACGTCACTCCTAAGCTCTTTGTTTTGCACTCGCTTAACAGCGGCTGATAACGACGCCAATTTAACAGGAATTTAACATGAAAACGAAGTTGTCGACATCTTTTCACAATTTTCTAGGTACCTAGTTAAAGAACAAAAAGAATAAAAATTAGTCTGTCAAAAGCGACTTCCATGTTAGAAAGTTAATAAAATACCACAGTCTAAGGATATAGGTACGTTCATTTTAGTGAATGAACTAGAAGTTTAATTCGCTATAATCCGCTACAGTAGACAAATCTGTGTGGTACAGTGCGTCTTTCACCTGCAACATGCGACACCCACCACCCAGCAATTCGCACAGGCACAACACCACACCACACAAATCCTCCAAATCACTCTCAACGTACGTTTCACTCCGACACCGGAGCATCCTCAGGAGATGTTGACTCGACAATGCACGATTGTGAAGTCTTCACAATCGTGCATTGTCGAGTTGAAAAGTACTTCACAATCGTGCATTGTCGAGTCAACATCTCCTGAGGATGCTCCGGTGTCAGAGTGAAACGTACGTTGAGAGTGATTTGGAGGATTTGTGTGGTGTGGTGTTGTGCCTGTGCGAATTGCTGGGTGGTGGGTGTCGCATGTTGCAGGTGAAAGACGCACTGTACCACACAGATTTGTCTACTGTAGCGGATTATAGCGAATTAAACTTCTAGTTCATTCACTATCATGGACTTCCGCAAAGTAACGCCTGCTTCTATTCAATTCAGTACGTTCATTTGGCACATGGGGAATACTACCATTGCTTATATCCGTATTGTTTTGACGTTCATGTTTTAGAATTATAATCCTTATTTAATGGACGTCAAAATACGAGACATAAAATTGTCATTTTGAAGTAATACTGCTATAAGTGATGGTAGAAACCCCGGGAAAATGAGCAACAGGCGCGACGCTAGTCACGTGATAGGGACAGCCAATCACTTGCGAGCATTTTCATTCCGTCCGGCGCTACTTGCACTATAACTAATTAAGTACTAGACGCACCTGAAACACTCGATTGTTTGGTTCGTCGTCTCAACCCATAGACGTTTACAGCTGGACCAAGGTCATTCGCATGATCTCCACAAAACATATGCCGCTTGCTTCTAGCGGTTCCTTAAGCAGCCACTCGTTTGTGATCGTCCGTCCACCTGGTTTGGTTGCTTTAACATAATTTTAAACTCGACTCGCTTTAGCTCTTATTCTGAACCAGCTCTGTTAAAATGGATTTCGCAGATCCAGGACACGTTTAATTTTGTTCGCAAAAGGGCTAAAAGCATGTCGTGCTACGAATTTATTGAATTTTTCCCCGGCCTCTATTGTAGCGTGACTGTGTCATGTTCATCTTAGAACCCTTTTAAGGCTTCTATAATACGGTATTTCATTTTCCATCTTTTATAATTTAACTATGCTTTTAAGCCCGAAAGACTAGCTTATGTCCGTAATTTCGTTCGCGTGGTTTATTACACGAACGTATTCGGTAAGTAAGTAATACTTACATAGATCGGTACCTATACTTAGTTTAAGTAACCCATATTTACAAGCAAAAGGGGTGGATATTATTACCGTGTAATTTATTTCACGCGTTTCAACCAAAGCAATTAGCGTTATCTTAAAACAATAACTGTACAAAATGTAAATGATCGTCAGACCCCACGTGCGTGCGGAATGGAGCAAAACCTCCGACACTGTTGGTAGATGATAATTATTCTGATAGCGCAACGTAAACTATTTCTGATTTTAAATGGTTTTCAACAATGGTATGCTTAATATTTGATATCAGTTCGGGGCGTCCGGGGTTCGATACCCAACACGATACACGTTCCTAACTATTGCAAGTTATGTGCTTTTTAAGAAAGTACGTCACTTGCTTTAAAAGTAATTCATAAAGGATACCCGCATGCCTGAGAGTTCTGAAGGACGGTTTGTCCTGCCCTGTACGTACTGTGTTTTTGCCATAATACCAACCATACTTGATTTAATTTGAGTTTTGAGACGTTTTTAAAAAATAAATGATAATAAATAAATTATATTTATGACACCATCGATGAATATATTTTCTTTCTTTCTTTCTTATTATATATACTTGAAAGAAGAATTCTTTAAAATGTTTTAGAGCTGCTGAGCGCAGAACTTTACTTTGTTCCAGACAAAAATTTCGACGTATATCCTCTGGGCTCTAACAAAGTATAAATTCTCAAAGTATGCAAAGTCGTTAAACCAGCGAGCGCTAACTTCCCATCGGCTTTGTTATCACAGGATTAAACTTCGTAGCGTTGAAGTCCCAAAATCCGTCACAAAGTAAACTAATAAATTGTGTAAGTGTGTACTTGTAAATTAGGTGGAAAGTATAATAATATTTTCCACAATTATGAGAATACGCCTTAAAAGTTTGCCATAAGCAGAATTATTCTGTTATGTATTTTCTTGGTATTTAGCAACTAAACCTAAGACCACGATCTGTCAATAGTCAACACCAACGATAAAAAATATATTATATACTATTATAGCTGATGCCCGTGACTTCGTCCGCGTGATTTGAGGTTTTTAGTTCCCGCGGGAATTCTTAAATTTTTCGGGATAAAAAGTAGTCTATGTGCTATTGCAGACTATAACCTGTCTCTGTGCCAAATTTCATCCAGAACCGTTCAGCCGTTCTAGAGTTGTAAGTGTTCGAACAAACCCGACTTTGTTTTATATATTAAGATTGTATGGATACACAAAGAATGTATGGAGACAAAGTAAATGGTATAGAATGATCTGATTAGGCTTGTCATAAAACGAAACTGTTGGAACAGCGTCAAATGGAAATATTGATTTTCCTTATCATTTTCACTTTGCATCTTGTTTCATCCAAGCTCTACATAGAGCCGCCACAAAGAAACAAAAGACGAAGTCTATAGAGTCAACTTTTATAAATTACAACCTTAATTACAACAGAAAGATTTTTTGCTCTTATTTCTTAAAGTTTGGAGAGACGTTGAAGCTATCTTAAAAGTTGCAAAACAGGAACTATTAGTAGTGAGTTGCTACCTCTTTTGTTGAATGAATACCTTGTTTTTTAATTGAGCAGATAAAATCAGCCTGGCTATTCATACCGGAAATATACCATAGACAGTATTCTAGCCGCGCCAACCTGCAGTTTTAACAGCACTATTGGCTTCTTCAGTAACTTTCAGTCATCTAAAAATATAGTGCTAACATTTTCACACAGAACAACGTGATTAAGTAAATCATAGCCAAACCCAAAATCGTCAGTTTTCCCCAGTTTTGTTACCTTCCCACGCAAAGGTAAGGCTTGGTAATTAAATGGTTGGCTTCTTCTTTATGACTTGTTCCTACCAATTCCTTCTAAGACACATTTAAAATAAACATGCCTCATTTTATTCCAAGAACGTAATTATTTACTGAATTTCAAATTAAGTAGCCTTAAGTAGCTGCCATATTACCAAAACTAGCTGATGCCCGCGACTTCGTCTGCGTGGATTGTGGTTTAGTTGTTTCCCGCGGGAAATCTTTAATTTTCCGGAAAAAAAGTATAAATGTGTAAATGTAAATGTGTTATTTCAGACTGTAATCTATTTCTGTGTTAAATTTCATCCCGATCCGTTCAGCCGTTCTGGCGTGATTGAGTAACAAATATCCATCCATCCGTACATTCATTCATCCATCCAAACTTTTATATTTATTATATTAGTATAGATAGATTGTAAAAGGCATGGTATGGCTTGAAGCTACCATTTCAGTGATATATAAATTTTTGCTCAAATTATCATCATACGACACTAGATCAACCAAGATAGACTTTAGATATTTATAAGATCGATGTAAAGTCGTTAAACAAATTTTCAACTCTGTCATATCTCGTTTATCAAAGGAATAACTTCGGTATCGTTTGTCTAACAGTTAGAAAGATATGATGTCTCGAATATTCGTGTTGCGAACTTTGAGTGTTAAAATTATACGCGACCAACTTTTGTAACGAATCTCGTCATATTGACGACCTTTTTTGCATTTATCTTCTCGGCAGGCTTAAAATTTAAACTGATATTCGCCATTCTACTAAAAAGAACGTAATACAGACACCACGGTATAATGATTCAAAAAACCACTTTAATAATAATAATATTTTAATATAATAATAATCTATTAAGGCGCCATCATATAATACTAATATTAAAAATGCGAAAGTGTGTTTGTTTGTAGGTTTGTCTTTTATTTACACTGCAACAGAGCAACCGATCGACGTGATTTTTTGCATGAGCATAGTTAAGGACCTGGAGACTGACATAGGCTAAATCTCGATAAAGGCTTTTAATCCCGGAAAATTAAAGCCTGCTGCCGGAGTGACGGCTTGACGGCGTGAATCGAGTAGGCCAAATTTGGTGTCTTTAAGTCGGTTACCGGTCTAGTTACTGACTTAGATTAATGTGGTTTACCCAAGGTAAAGGATATGCGCCGTAGGAACACGCCCCACAACAAAAATAATACTAAACAATGTTTATAAATAGAGAATATAATACACTAGTCCCTTAGGACTGGCCGAAATCCGAAAGAATAGAGGATAAGCCGTAAATATATAAGGGGTTAATCCGACTCTACCCTAGGGAGCTCGAATCGCTTTACTGGCGAGCGCTGTTAAAATACATATATTCGCCAAGAAGAACCATTTTATACGACCAAGATGAACAAGATATAATACCTGAAGCCTTTAGATAGGTAGGTACGTAGATTTTCAGATTCATAGAAATCGTTGTAGATTTTAGATAGATTGTGTTTTCAAAGCTTGGTATAGAAAATAATATGAAAGGATCTGGTAAAATATGACTTTTTGTGTGGTATTAAAAATTTGCTAAGTGCAATATTTGGTTCGCCTTTTTTTGAGTGAAAATGTTTGCTTTTAGCACTCCCAACAGTATCATTTGTTACAAGTGTATTAGTGTAGTATATTAAATCAGTAAGATTGGAAAACTAAAAAAAAAACTATAGATATTATTCTTAAGTAGTTTTATTAAACATTCTATTTAGTTCATCTGCGTGAATTAACGGTTTTAAAACCCCCATGGAAACTCTTCATTTTCCAGCATATAATATAAATAGTCTCCAAGATGGAAGATTGATAATTTCATCAAAATCCAAGAAAAAGAAATAAACTGACAAACAGAGAGTATAGACACAGTATAGACTGGCGCAGTGTTGAGCGCAGTTGTCTTAACGTTCGGAGGTCCCGAGTTCGATCACCGGCAGAGTCAATTTAGCAATTTATACTTTCTGAATTTTCCCTGGTCTGGCCTGGTGGGAGGCTTCGGCCGTGACTAGTTACCACACTACCGGCAAAGACGTGCCGCCAAGCGTTTAGCGTTTCGGTACAATGTCGTGTAGAAACCGATTAGGGGTATGGGTTTAATTTAACTGCCATGCCCCTAACAGGTTAGCCCGCTTACACCTTAGACTGCATCATCACTTACCGTCCGGTGAGATCGCAGTCAATGGCTAACTTGTAGTGGACAAAAAAAACTTTTTCATTTAAACTAGTGGTTCGCCCCGAACAGAGACCTTGCGGTATTTTTTATTCCACGTAAGATGGTGCTAATGTCTATTATTTGTATGCACAAACGAATAAACTTTTACAGAGAGCCATCTATTGACATAATTATGAAGTTCTGTTAAAAATACTGAAGCTCATTAAAAATTATTAATTTCGTTTCCTTATAATATTTATCTAATTTTTATACGACTGCCTGAATAAAGGAGTATATTGTTTTCAGGGTTCATGTATGTATGTATGTATGTATGTATGTATGTACGTATGTATGTATGTATGTGAGTTTGTATATTCCACCATAACTTCTATTCGCCTGAAGCGATTTTGATAAATGAGGTATCGTTAGAATCCATAGCTTATTCCGGGTGACAAAGGCTATTAAATTTAAAAAAAAATGTTGGGGTGACCATGGTCCCGCATTAAAGACTAAATTTTTTTTTCGAAAATCAGATTAACTATATAATCATCATCTAGAAAATGATGAATAGATTCCAAAAATATATAACACTATAGTTCAATATTCAGTGATTCACAAAAAAATTTCATTTAATAAAAATGTGAATATGATTTTAATTTAACTAGATTAATTTAGAATTTTAACTTTTTAGTTAGTTTTTTGGTAGGGCAGTCGTGTTTTTTAATTTTGTTAATTATAGTATTTGTTGTTCAAAATCAGGCTATAATTCAAATAATTGACTGAGATTCAGGCTCAGCCTTTCAGAAAATTGGGAGTTCTGAGGTCAACTTTGGACGTTAGAAAATCTCCACTTTGAAAGCCCCCATTTCGTAAATTTTAGGGGAAAAATAAAAAAATATATATTTTTAGACTCTATTCCTAATTATCTTTAAAATGATATACCGCAACCTTATGTAACGCTATAAAAAAAATTTTACTTCGCATTCGCTTCTATGAGAGCCCTCCTGAAATAAAGATTTTTATAACTTTTTAAGCCATATTCGGCTGGAGGCCATCGGTTTACATATTATATTTAAATCTGAAGTAATTATATTCAGTAATTCAGAAGTTATAAGGCTCTGACAGACGGACAATTTTTTTCGGCAACCCTAGGACGGACAAGTGCAAATTCACTCAAGTAAAACTCTCTCGGTCAAATATAAAGTAAAGATTTGAATAGATATGGATTTATTTAGTTTTAGTGAAATCTGAGAACTAACAAACCGTACCACAGAATAGGTAATAGTACAAACCGTACTAATATGGCTACGAGTGAAGCACACTCGTATAGTTTCTGAATTCGGAACTCAAAGGATAACTCATCTCTCGCGAACTTGCTAAAACACGTCTCGGCTGTATTTTCCCACTAAAATACTGGGATGTGAGTTGAATTTTTATCACTAACATTGGAGAGCATTGTATTTTTTCAGACAGACGTACAGACACACTTTCACATTTATTATATTAGTATGGACTAGCTTTTGCCCTCGGTTTCGCTCACGTTAGGTTCGATTTGCATACAAATTTTAAAGCCCTATTTTATCCCCTTAGGGTTTGTAATTTCAGAAATCCTTTCATAGCAGCTAACCACTAGAGTACCTAACGAGGCAGTTAAACGTCAAGCTACTTTATGATTATGTATAAACCAGGTATGTATGTATGTATGTATGTATGTATATTCTTTATTGTACACCACAAAATATAAAAAAAACAGATAACAAA
Source organism: Erebia palarica (assembly GCA_964035005.1). NCBI lineage: Eukaryota > Metazoa > Arthropoda > Insecta > Lepidoptera > Nymphalidae > Erebia > Erebia palarica. Next base: position 22,306,277 of record OZ035989.1, read on the forward strand.
CATGAAAACTTAAAACGTAGGTACAATAAGGCGGTCTTATCGCTAACCAGCGATCTCTTCCAGACAACCTTATCGATACGGAGACAATGAACAAGTGGATAGTGGGAGGTGGTGCATAAAAATAAACTTAAATACTAATAGATACATAAACTAAACAATATCATAAAATTATAACGTATTAATACACTAATATATATAAAACAAATAAAATTGACATACGTAAGACTAAATACATAACTAAATACACATATAAAGATTGGACAAATTAAACATGTCGCTATTGATGATACCTATGTAGGTACCTATTTACAAAAACAAAGCTAAGCCGAGCTTAAGGGGAAGTACAATGTTCGGTGTTATCATTACCAGTGATCTCTTCCATGCAACCTTGTGCGATAAGGGAGAATAGGGGTTACCAGTAATACCACAGCGTAAATACACCTCTCTCTGGCACCGTGGGGACCGCTGCGGTCTTATAAGTCCTGAGTTCGATTTCTGACTGTGGCAAAGGCAGTCTGGAATATAATAACTAAATCTTTCTCTGATCAAGTCTGGTGGGAAGTTTCGGATGTGGTTTAACTTACGTCGATTGATTAGACATTTGGAAATTCATCAAGATTTCATACGAAAAAGGGTACCATTTCACACAGGCATAATTTGTGCAATTATTAAATTGGGCTAGTTATATTGCAGTTTTGCTATATGTTTTCTTGCAGTTTACTTGAAAAAGACATCTCAATTACCTAGTTAAAAAGTTTAACATTAAACTTTTGAGTAAGGTGATTTTACCAAATAACTTATATGCTTTAAAAATCACTATACACTCTACCATTTTGATTTTAATTATCTTTTCCATTTCAGTGAAAACAAACTGTGAAGTGTTTATCGTTTCATAGTTTAATCAGTTAGTTGTTTGTCACTCAGAAGATTATATTAAGAGAGAGACAGTGTTTTAAGGAATAAAAAGTATATAAAATGTAATAAATAGGCTTTCATGTTTAAATACTCGATCTATTAGTTATAGTCAAATTAAAATGCGCAAATAAATCCGCAAAGAGATTTTTTTTTACTTTTGGCAATATCTTTTTTACGACTTCCTCTAATTAACGTCCATTGTCGAATTCTGAGATACTTGCGTACAAAATATTCTTTCTAAATACGTGTTGAGGTTCTGATTTTCCCTGAACGGAAATTAAGGTCGTCTTAGATCGTAAAAAGTGATAAAGACAACATTTCAGAGTTAAGACACGTTTATTGAGAGAAATACAAAAGACAAAAGTCGTATGAACTTTGATCTTTGACATTTTATAAATTGTGTTTGTTTTGTATCCATACCTACTAATGTTATGAATTCGAAAGTGTGTCCATCTATCTTTCACAGACCATCAGTTCAACTGAAGTTTTATCCCGAAAAATCAAAGAGTTCCTACGGGAACTATAAAAACCTAATTCCAAGCGTATGAAGCTGTGGGCATCATTATTTTTTTTGTAAAGCTTAGTAACAAAAACTGGTCACTTGCGTGTGGGAACACAACAAAGGGCTCCATATCGACGTCGTCTACAACCGATAGTTAAACGTCCACTGCAGCAGTGAACGTCTATCGTCTAACTTATGTCCAGCAGTTGGACACAGATCTCGGGCAGTTTTCTCACATACTGCGATCTTGCGCCGTTCCAATCATCCTTAATTATTTCTAAGCCGCTTGTTCCAAAGAAGGCTACCAATAAAATCGGAGGCAGTTATTAAAATTGTAAAGTAGGTACTTATTCAACGAGGGGGTAAACCGAAATGACTTTTTGGCTTTCGCAATCACCATCAGAAGGGTCAAAACCTTAAAATACTTTTCTCATAAGACACACAATCCCCAAATAATAATAATTGAACATGTAATGGATATCGTTTTTAAGTAAATATAGCAGAGAAAGGTTTAACAAGGAAAAAATTCTCGGAAAAGAAAGCGGATGTCAAATTACTTTGCCAACGAGACCGTAAACTGATATTTGATGGGACCAACTTTTATTTTAACTGCAGCAGAAGAACAACTGAAATTCAAATATAATAGTGACCGGTGCAAGAAATGTGTCTTATTTTGATTTTATAAAATTGTATTGCTTTAATTTCAGCAAAGATTTAATAAGCGTTAACATTGACGTTAACGTTATACTTAATAGGTAAGAGAATTCGATACTCTCTATCTCTCTCTGCTTAGTATTCCTCATTACTGAGGGTCGTGACTCTTTTCCATTAATTACATAATGGTTACTTCACATCAGCAACATTCCTATAACATCTTAACAAATCCAGTTAATGTAAACAGAAAGTGGAACTATATCAAACAAACACGAACTGTTTTATAAAAAGCTATCGAGTATTAGTCCAACGCCAAAAAAGGAAGTCTCCACGCCGGCAAGCCCCGGCTCCACTCCTTTTAGGGCTAGAAAGCATAATTACTAACAGATGTTGTACATAACTGCAGTCACTATATCTAATCGCAACAAGTACTAAGGTAAGTAAATCATATTATTCTATACCAATACTATATATGCGAAAGTTTGGATGGATGGATGCTCAACGGATCTGGACGAAAGGCACAGACATAGATTTTAGTCTGGAATAACTACTACTACACTACTTTTACTTTTTTTGGCTACTTTTCCCGGAAAATTAAAGAGTTCCCACGATAACCAAAAAAACCTCAATCCACGCGGACGAAGGCATCAGCTAGTATTATTATAAATACGAAAGTGAGTTTGTTTGTTGGTTTGTCCTTCAATCACGTCGCTTCAGTTCAACGGATCGACGTAAGTTTTTGCATGAGTATATAGTAAAGAACCTGGCAAGTATCAAGTATGCTACTTTTTATCTCGGAAAAATTGAAAGTTTCCGTGGGAATTAAAAAATCCTATTCCACGCGGACGGAGTCGCGGTCATCAACTAGTCCGCTATGACTGTATCTCTGACTGTATCTACTAGGCAAGCGCGCTTAAAACCTAGACCTCAACATTGCTTTCTATAGGCATGATAGCCTATAAGCGCAAGCCTATTTTGCAATAAAAAAAACTGCCCGTGTTAACCCCATCAAAATCCACTGAATTTGACGATACGACATACTGAGAACAATCTACCCAAAACATATTATAGGTATTATGCAGGTACATAGATAACTGCGCTAGTTTCATCTGAGTCATATTATCTAATATATATATAAAATCGTTAAGGGATCAACGCACAGCCTAAACCGCTGGGGTTATTAACTTGAAATTTTGACAGTAGGTTCCTTTTGTGACGTAGGCGCTCACTAAGGAAGGATTTTTCAAAATTCCACCCCTGTGGGGGTGAAATAGGGGGTGAAAGTTTGTATGAAAGTCCGTCATTTCTCAAGTTATATCCATGAAACTTGGTATACGAGCTACTGGTTGAAAACGATGAAATACGTGTTTCACAGTTTTTAAAAATTCTAACCCCGAAGGGTTGAGATAGGGGATGAGAGTTTGCATGAAAGTCCTTCATTTCTCAGGATATTCTCAAGTTATATAAACGAAACTTGGTATTTCGGCTTTTGATAAAAAATTAAAGAATTACGTGTGTCGCAGTTTTTCAAAATTCAACCCCTACAGTGGTAAAATAGGGGTTGAAAGTTTGTTTGAAAGTCCTACATTTCTCAAGTTATAGCTATGAAACTTGGTATATAAACAGCGGGTTAAAAATGAAGAAATACGTGTTTCACAATTTTTGAAAATTCGATCCCTAAAGGGGTGATAGGGTATGTAAGTTGGTTTGTAAGGCCTTCATTTTTCACGATATTGCTCAAGTTATATCAACGAAGCTGTTTTGACTTTGGGTAAAAAATAAAGAGGTACGTGTGTCACAGTTCTTCAATATTCAACCCCCAAAGCGGTAGAAGATTTCCCGCGGGAAACGAAAAAGATCAATCCACGCGGACGAAGTCGCGGGCATCAGCTAGTTTAATATATTTTTTGGTCATCAACAAATTTTTTTAAAATTGGGCGTGTTCGTTTGTTTAATTGAATAAAAACAATTTTACCAGTTCGAAATTTATGAAGTCTCGCATGTCAAAATTAGTTAATCAGATGTGCCGTAAAAAGGTAACCCACAAACAGACAGACACACAGACACGTATTCACACACACACACATTTTAACGACCTCCATGGCGCATTGTTGAGTGCTGTTGTCTTATGTGCGAGATCCTGGGTTCGATCCCCGGAAGGGTCAATTTGGGAATTTATAACTTCTGAATTATCTCTGGTCTGGCCTGGTGGGAGGCTTCGGCCATGGCTAGTTCGCTACCGGTAAAAACGTGCTGTCAAGTGTTTCGGTTTGATGCCGTGTAGAAACCGATTGGATGGATGGGTTTATGTTTGTCATACCCTTTTTTTATCGACTACAAGTTAGCCCTTGATTGCGATCTCACCTGATGGTAAGTCAAGATGCAGTCTAAGATGGTAGCGGGCTAACCTGTTAGGGTCATGGCAGTTATATTAAACCTATACCCCTATTCGGTTTCTACACGGCATCGTACCGGAACGCTAAATCGCTTGGCGCACCCTTATAACGGGTCAGCCCGTATTATCTCTTACTATCAGGTGAGATCGCAGTGAAGGGCTTACTTGTAATGGTTTAAAAAAACATTCGCTTTATAAAAGGCATAATTAGTATGCATTATGAAGAGAATGTTGAGTGGTTAAAGTACCTATTATAGTAAAATATTTGTTTACTCTATTATAGCTTAGTGGCTTAAACTTTTTCGATGGTTTCATTTCACCACTTCACTTCATTGAACATGACGTCATGATTTACAATCCATGGTGACGTAATGTAATATAGTCCAAGAGCCTAAGTAATGAAACACACAAGGAATTATCGGAGAATATGATTAGCTACATTACTTATTATAATAAATAAATAAAAACTTTATTGTTTATCTTATTGTTAGGTTACGTTGCTGAAATACAGAATTAATGCACTTATGACTGAGTTAAAACAACAATAAACGATGGGTAGCATACATAGCATTACCGACCATTGACAACAATGCTCGGCGCTGGTTTTCACTTATTTATTACTAGATAACACCCGTGACTTCGTCCGCGTTGATTAAATTTTTGATTCTATGATTGTTCTATCATAAAATCTGATAGAACAATCATAGAATCTTATCAGAAAATACCTCATAAAGAGTTGCCCGGTAGGTGTGGACCAATAAACATTGAGCTCTTGCACTACTTACAGCAAGGTCGTTGGCTATTGTACGCGTAGTTTTTGTTAGGATTAAGTTTATAGGTAATAAAAATAACTTCCTTAAAATAATGTCGATTTCAACTAAGATAAAATTAAGAAATTTTGATTTAATATAATTTCATTAGGTACTTGCTCGTTTTCAACTCAGCTCCTTTCTATTTTATACTTAATGTATTTATAAGATTTTCCTACGGTTACCAATATCAACGTACATAAATTAACTTAATATAGTGTGACCAAATGGGTAAGGAATATTACACTTCATATACCTGGAAGGATGAAATTTTGTAATACCTAGGAATTTCATGTTCAATATACACACCTTTTCGACCGAAAAACTTGTTTGCAGTTTACATACAAGCTAGAAACACAGCTGTTAGAGTTTTCCATACAGTTTTCACATAAAACTGTCCAACTTTAAAATATCACACAGCCATGCGAGTCTCACCTTTATAGCATTGAAAACAAAAACAAAACAATGCAGTTCACAAGTGAGCGAGCGCATACATATACATCGACGACAGTATCTCCCGACAGAGGTCACCGTAAAAACGTGATTTCGTTACCCACGACACAACTCTACTGGCTAAAACGTATCAGTCTCTACCACTTTCTCGCTCTGACTTTGTGACACCGAGAAAAATTCACCTTATGAAAATTATTTCTCATACATTACTGGATAACTAAGCCAAGTTTTTTTCGCTTCAAACAAAAACATCAATGGATATTTCCTTACGAAAAATATCAGCTTAGTTAAAACAAAAGGCTGTTGTGTGGTGCGAATTCGCGATCCCGTCAGCTGTTTTACATGGTATATCGGAGAGCTCTCAGTGGTCATTTGGTTGTCAAATTTGTGCTAATGTGAAGAGCGTACCCATACGGTTTTGAAATTCAAAGCATTGCCTTTTGTTGGATGTGAAATAAATTTCGATGGAAAATTTGCTATAAACTTCTTCATTTGCGTTGATTTACGTATTTTCAGACGTCGCATCATTCGCATTATGATATTATACCTAAACAAAATTTATTTTTACACACACTAACACGACTAAGATGCAAAGCTCACAGACACAGTAGAGTGCACAGAGCGCGGCTTATATTTTTACTAAATTATTTATGTTGTGGTTTAATTCTGTACATAATTTGAATGTGTGTGCGAATGTCTATGCAACGCCTCACGCAGATCGTCAGCATTTGTTTCCATTGACGAATCTGATAATGAGGAGGAAGAAGAATCAACGGCATTAGCCGGCAAAGACGTCAACTCGAAACTACTTCATCAGATAACATCAGAGATGAAAAAAAAAATTTAAGAAAGAATTCGAAGACTTCAAGAAGGAATTTGAAATATCACTAACTTTTCTAGGGGAGCAAATTTCGAGTATGGAAGAATTTGTCAAAAATCAAGAATGCAGAATAAAAGCGCTTGAAAATAAAAACACCGAACTCCTAAATAAAAATAAAAACCTAGAACTTCGGGTGGCCTGTGTTGAGACCCAAATGCAAGAAATGGAACAAAAATCACAGTCGCATTCCTTGGAAATATCTGGACTACCTGAAGTGGCTTTGTAAAAACCCCAGGACACAATAAAAGCAGTCGCCTCCAAGCTCAAGGTCAACACTGATGCTGTAACATCCACCCGCTGCATGCCTATTCGTAAGGATCATCCGTGTACTATTCTCATAGACATGAATACTGCAGAATCCCGTGAACAATGGATTTCCTCGGCTAAGCAGGTGACTCCTTTAGTCGGTGACATTGTACCTAACGCGTTACACGAAATGGCTAAGAATCCGGTGTTCGTTCGTGAAGCACTTACGTCGTATAATAAAATGTTATTATATAACGCAAATAAACAGTTACGCCAAACATATGAATTTGTATGGTGTAAAAATGGTAAAGTTTTTGCAAGGAAAACAAAGGCAAGTAAAGTGCATCTAATAAGATCGATGTCTGAAATTGTATCCCTAACCAAATAAGGTACCTACTTATATACAAGTATATTATATTAATAATTAAATGTAGTAACTTTGAATGGATAAATACAACATACATACACCTGAAGTAATTGAATTTTTTGACTGTTCGAATTGTAACAACTTTATAAATAAGCTTCCGAATTGTCACATTAACCTGTTATGTATTAGTATTAATATACGTTCCATGATAAAAAAATACTCTAAACTGTTACACATATTAGAAATAAGTTTGCATCCCATTGATATAATAATATTAACAGAAGTAGCTATAACACAGAACATTTGTCATTTGTATAATATTCCCGGCTATAAAATGTACTCACACCTTCGTGAAAACAAAAAGGGTGGAGGTGTTATTGTTTACGTAAGAAACTTTTTAAAATTTACGCCTATATGCTATAATTCTCATACGTTTGAATCGATAATAGGTTCTATTAAAACACCGTGTAATAAAGTGGTCGCCCTGTGTTCGATCTATAGGCCTCCTTCTTATAATAAAAAGCTGTTTGTTAATGAATTATCAATATTATTAAATAGCTTACAGCAATTCGTGACCGTTATAGTTGCTGGTGATATGAATATAGACCTGAAAATACCATCAATAATGTACCTAAACCTACTGGCGGAGCACGGTCTGAAGTGTGGTATCACTGACTATACACGTATTGAAAAAAGATTAAGCTTAACTACACAATCTTGCATTGATCACATTTTTGTACGCTCCCACACTGCAGACCCTTGCACGGCCGTTGTAGATACAGTACTGGCAGACCATCGATTGACCGTAATTGTGCTATGCAGTATTCACTATGTTAAACAGCCCAACTGTATCGAAACCAAACAAATACCTATTTATGACTCTGTGATATTGGGCGAGGAATTATGTTCAGCGGAGTGGTCTCTTATTAACGAAATGCAGTCACAGCTTATGTACACTTTTATTAATGATATATTTAAGAATGCATACTCGAAAGTAACAAAAATCATCAATAGTAACTTAGAATTGTATCGTGGATAAATAAAAATGTAACTAATATGAGTAATAAACGAAATGAATTGTTTCATAAATGGAAAAAAGACCAGAATAATGTTGTTTTAAGATTAGAATACAATAGGAAAAGAAATAAGGTGAATCAAGTAACAGAATATTACAGAAACTCATATTATAAAAAGAAAATAATTAAAAATTTTACGAATTCAAGAAAACTATGGCAAATTTTAAATGATATCGCTGGTAGGATAGTTAAATCAATTGATGAGGTTGTGCTAAGTGCTTTTAAATCATTAAATCTGTTACCGAAACAAATTGCAGACAATTTTGCTATTAACTTTGACTATGCAGTGAAAGATATATTGCCAAATTGCAATGTGAATGTATTAAATAACTCTCCTGAGACTGAATCTAACTGTAGAATGTATTTTATAAAGGCAACGCCGGATAGTGTATTCAAATTATTAAAGAAGTTAAATACTGAAAAAGCTCCAGGCTTTGGTATCATCAGAATGAAAGACATTGCTAATTTAATTTCAGATCCCCTAGCTAAATTTATAAATACTTGTATCAAATCAGAGTCGTATCCTGATGAACTTAAAGTGGGTTGTGTTCGACCAGTCCATAAAAGAGGTAAGTATGATGATACAAATAATTATAGGCCAATTACTTTAACATCGTCAATAGATAAGATAGTAGAAAAATTTATTTGCAATCAAATACACGCATTCTATCAAAAAAATAACATCTTAAGCTCTAGACAATTTGGTTTTAGGCCCGGTAAAAATACGACAATGCTATTATCGGATTTTACAGACCAAGTCAATTCTTGGATGAACCAAAAGCTGCACGTCTTAGCTTTATTTATTGATTTTTCTCGTGCCTTCGACACTTTAGATCACAACAAGCTCATAATAAGGTTAGATAACTCAGGGATTCGTGGACCTCTTTTAAACTGGTGTAAGAACTATCTAACTAATAGAAGTTACCGAGTTAGGATTTGTGACAGCAACAGCACTCCAATCACAGTAACCGAAGGCACCGCTCAAGGTTCCGTGCTTGGGCCATTGCATTTTATAGCTTATGTTAATAATATGAATAAAATATTTAACCATTGTACAAGCTACCAGTATGCTGATGATACATGCATGCTTGTTGCAGCTAAGGATGTCAATCAAGCCGCACAGCAGCTTCAGGAAGATTTTAATATTTTAAATAAATGGTGCCATGACAGCGGTTTAATCTTAAATTCTCAAAAGACTAAATTAGTCCACATACATTCTCCAAATTTAAGTTCAAACAGCATATTAACACATAAAATCATTGCCCATAGTCATAAGTGTTTACATCAACCTCAATTTAATTGTAACTGCACTACTATTGAAGTAGTTACATCACATAAATATTTAGGCTTAGTAATAGATCATAAATTCAACTGGCACGAACACATAAAGCATGTATGTGACAAGCTTAGAGCTTTTTTGGCAACTATGTTTATAATTCGAAAACATTTAAATTACAAAACAAAAATTATGCTTTATAACGCTCTTGTCGATTCTATTATAACTTATGGACTAAGCAGTTACGGACGAACAGACAAAACGCACTTACAGTAGTTAGGATCTTAAAAGCCATTGTGCCTTTAAATATTAAAATTCAAGCCAAAACAAATGAAAATTTTATATTTAAACATTGCAAGGTTATCAATATTCATGATAAGGTCAAATATCAGCTTCTAAAAGAGCAATTCTTTAACTAAGATATACAAAATATAGTTTCACATAAAATTCATACTCGTAAAGTATATCAACAAAAGTTAATAACCGTGTCAGCTAAGAACAAATATGGTGAGCGCACTAGCGCATACATGATCCCTCGCTTAATAAATAGTCTCGAGAGTAGTTTTAGAATCAAATTGACGAAGAATAATTTAAAACATAACTTAAGATCGTATTTCTTAACCAAATTGTAGGTAGTTTTCTTTTGTTTTAAGTTTTTGTCATGTATTTATAATAATTTGCTAGCTATAAGTAGTTTAAAAACGCTGATAATATGTTGACGGAAGAGCACGCAATTTAAACCTACGTGGTTTTTTGCAGTGCTACCTAACAGAATTGTATTGATTTTTATTTTGATAATTAAAAAAAAACACAAAAAAAAACACAGGTCCTTATTCAGTGTTTTGTCCTTTCCATAAAGAATATAATGAAAGGTCTAGCATTAATAGCATTTGAACCTGACAATTCTATAAGTTCCTCTGGAACAAGCTTAAAATATTTTCATGAAAATAAACAGCGGACTCTATTTATCATCATAAAATTTATATTATACATGATGAAGACCGCTCTATGATGAAAGCGTGCGCTCTGAAAGTCGCGTTCGTGTGCTAATCTCAAACGGGTCCAAAGTGATGACATCCTTTGTGATTACCATACCACGACTTAGCGCAGGCTGGTTTTTGCTTTTAGTGTAGAGCCGTCCTTCTGTGTATATCGTTTTTGTGATGCTTCCGCTCCGCCTGTACTCACCATCTCTCGCTGTGACTGATCGCCACCATTCGCCGCACCTCCACTCTTCTCGCCACCCTCGGTCTACGCTTGCCCTTATACTTAGAAATAAAATACCTAAAGGTACATTAAAGAGCACTTTGAAAACCGTGGTACACGAAAAAGCTCTTTTGTGACAGATTTTCGAACGGGCCGTTTTATTTTATCGCTTTTGTTATAAAATCTTTTCAAGCCGCGCCCATTTTAACGAAAACCGCACACCTAAACGACCTGAAATATCTTCAAAGTGAATTTCCTTTTGAGCGATATTTTCGCTTTTAGGTATAACTCACGAATAAAAATGTATTTCTATGACTAGTTCTCTTGTCACCCTGATCGTCAGTCCTGAAATAAAGCGTTCTGAAGTAAGTTCTGTTGAGTGACCGCACTGAACTAATTTTTTTTCCGCCCTACTGGCCGCTATAGCGTTACTGGAAGGACAGGCCAGCGCTAGGCATCGCCGAGAAGTTGGGTGTGAACCTCAAGGCACGAAGACATCGGGGGGCATGTCTTCCTAAAGGTGAGGATCGTGTGGGAGGTCGGTTGGTTGGTTAGACTAGTCAGTACGCCTCCGAGGCGGTGGTATGAGTCCACCTACGGGTGAAGTAAGTAACTAGGGACCTCGTCTTCGTCAGCGAAGACGCTGTGCTTGGTTTGTGTATGACTGTGTGACCCTGCTAAACTGGGATCGCCCGTACTTATACACTTTTATGCTGTTCTTTTTAAGCGAAGAAAACTACCTGTTTAAGTTAGTTATACTCGTATTATAAAACCCGGCACTCGGGACCCTACAAATAAGAGGCCGATGTCTTAACAACCGCATATTATATTTACAAGATAAAAAAATATTTTAAAACTTTTCTTTTAAAAATAGAAACGAAGGATACTTTATTTATTAAAGTTGTAAATAGTTGGGAGGGGATGTCAAAGTCAAGTTGAAACAGAATTTGTTAAGAAATTCCTTTGAGAGTGTAACGTTAGCTTCAACTCAAGTAAAGTTTAAATAACTTGGTCAATTTAGTTTTCTGGCGGCTTTTTTTAAATTATTTATGTAAGTAATTTTTCTGTAGCGGATTAGTTTTCTCTTTTTTTTAAATAAAATGTGAGTATTTTTAATACTTTTTTTTTTGACCTATGAGAATATCATCTCTGTCATACATACCTACTAGATATAAATAATAAACGACACCCAAAATTACACCCTAAAATAAGTAAGGGCTTGCATGAGCGTCACGCTGCAGTCCGAGGAGGCAAAGGTCTTCTCTCCTTACGAATCATTAGGGCGATTTCAAATCAGACCGCTGCTTTGCGACAACGGTTCATATTACGGACGCTTTATAATGTAAACGTCAATTAATAATTGTATGAAATTTATATAATTTGGTATTTGACACATAAATACCCAATATTTATACAAATAAATTATATTTATTGTGATTATTAAATAGAGGATCTCCCAAAAGTTGTATCCACGTCCTCTGTCAGTTTTATGTTGAATAACTATTTTAAACTATCGATTATAGTAAAAATTTGCGTCAAATTTGATGACGTCACTATTCAATATTCCATACAAAATGTCATACGAAGCACGCGTTTTGACGTTTGAAAAAAGTTGCTGATTTGACTAGTTGTCAAATACCCAATTACTTGTGGGTATTTGACAACTAGTCAAATCAGCATCTTTTCTGTTAATCGCGTTGGATACGGTACCGTCACGGACTGTGTGTGCATCATGCCGGAAATCTCTATACCTACCAGGTCAAAAACTAGGTATATATATAAGCAAACCTATCTTAAAGCGAAAGTAATTAGATCCCACTTATACCAGGTACTCAAATGGAACATCGTTGAAGGAGACTTGTATTTAGTTACCCTTATTTACGTCACATGAGCCTCCTTGTGGGAAAGCTTACCTGTACTTACCTTTAAAAACTTGGTTAAGATAGTTGGCTGGTATATAGGAATTCTCGTAGCAAGAGAGAATTACAGCCAGTTTAGGCAGTGAGAAAAAGATAAATTTTATTATCATAAAAGAATATCATTTTTTTTTCTAATATTGAGTACCAGCGAGGTACTCATTTAACTACGATCTAGCCTAACTAATTGGCTAATGAGCAGTTTTGCTTTAACCTAAACTTATAACTTATCTTATGTACTAAGAAATTGTCCATTGACGCATCTTAGTCTTTCTCGATAAACACTTTGTTCACGTGTTCTTTTAGCACTACACTTTACACTGTCACTTATCACTATGCACTAACTCAAAAGGCTTAGTCCTTTTTAGTCTTCTCACTAGTTTCGTTACGTCGAGCAGCTGGATTGCCTCAACGTTAATGTGGTGATGAAGCCGATGGTCGTGGGCTTTGGCAAATTTGGTTATAATTTGTTCGACGTATTCAATATTGAGGTCCCGATGAATATCGTCATTTCTGATGTACCAGGGCGCATTTACTATACTCCTGAGTACTTTATTTTGGAACCGCTGTATGATTTGGATGTTACTCTTTTTGGTACAGCTCCAAAGCTGTATGCCGTAGGTCCAAATGGGCATCAGGACTTGTCTGTATAACAGTATCTTGTTGTATATTGACAGCGAAGAATGTCTACCAAGTAGCCAATACATCTGTTTATACTTTATGTCAAGTTCTTTTCTTTTTTTCTTGACGTGAGCTCTCCAGCGAAGGTCGACGTCAAGGGTCATTCCAAGATATTTTGCTGTATCCACGTAGGGAATTTTTTGTCCGTTGATGAAAACAGCGTGGTATTTTTTTTGTTTTATTTGTAAAGTCAATATGAATTGACTTTGTTTCATTTAGCTTGATTCTCCATTTTTTGTCCAGTCATACACTTTATTTAGCGCTGTTTGTACTTTACCCACTGCCTCTTCGTGTGTTCCTCCTACAGCCATAATGGCCGTATCATCAGCAAAGGTGGCAATGGTGTTACTTTCAAGTTCTGGAATGTCGCAGGTATATAATAGGTACAGGACCGGACCTAAAACGCTCCCTTGCGGAACTCCAGCTTTTACATTTAAGCTCTGAGTAAGCATCTTCTTGTCTTACTCTAAATGCTATGTTAGTAATATATGATACCAGGATATCTGCGTATGCTTTGGGTAGCAGTTTTCTAATTTTACAAATGAGACCTTCATGCCAGACTTTATCAAAAGCTTTTTCAATGTCTAGGAACACTGTAGAGCACACTTTCTTTTCTTCAATTGTTTTTTCTATGGTAATGACCAGAGTTTTGACATAATAGGCAACAAAGAAATAGGCCTATATGATGTCGCTTCATGGGGAGGTTTTCCTGGCCTTGCTATCATTATGACCTCAGCTATTTTCCACAGACTAGGCACATACTTAAGCCTAAAGGCAGCATTTATTAATGTAGTGAGCTTAACTATGGCTTTTCTTGGAAGGTTTAATAAAATTTCTCTCGTGATCAAATCGTATCCTGGAGCTTTCTTAGGGCCTAACTTAAATTTAATTTCTCTGAGCAATTCTTTGGGAGTCACAAGCCTGATATCTAAATCTTCTTGCATTTCTCTAATGGTTTCGAAATCAATTCCTTGTCCCGCGGGTGGCTGAAATATGTTTTCTAAGTGGTCAGCAAATCGTTTGGCTTTTTGATCGTTGCTTATTACCCACTCTCCATTTTCTTTTTTAATTGGCGGAATATGAATTAGTGTTTTGTCCATATTCTTTGTCGCTTTCCATAGAGAATTGTCTATAGTTATTTTCTCATACTTTTTGATTTCACGCTTGATTTTTTTAGTAAGATTGTTCAAAATTCTTTTATCTAATGGAGATCTAGTCTGATGCCATCTTTTTCTTTTTCTTCTCTTTTCAGTTATTAGGTTTAAGATGTGTTTCGGGTATGCTGTTCCTCACTCTCTATATTTATACGATGGAGTATTTTTCCAGGCCGCCTGTTGTAAGTCTATAACAAACTGGTTGACCTCTTCGTTTAGTTGTTCTGGACATTTTAATGGCACTTTTAAATTTATATTGTCATTTAATTCTTGTCTAAAGCTTTCCCAGCCAGTATTTTTACTTGCAAGGGTTGGAAAAGATTCTTTAAACAAAAGTTTTTCGCTCAATATCAATAAAATTGGAGAATGATCAGAGCTCATATCATGTCGTTCTTCGATTCTTATATATTTTGATGATATATTTTTGTAGATGAAGAAGTCTATGAGGTCTGGAATTTTATTTGGGTCAGTCGGCTAATATGTAGGCTTTCCAGTGCTGGCTACATTGCATTTCAGTTCTTTGATTGCTTCTAGAAGTTCTTTTCCTTTAGTTGTCGTTAATCTAGATCCCCTATAGGTGTTCTTAGCGTTAAAGTCTCCCCCTAAGATGAACTTATTTCCATATTGTTTTAAGAAACTAACATATTTATCCTTTTTTATTGAGTGCCTCGGGGGACAATATATGGCTGCTACTGTGATTGGGTACATCTTTGTTTGTACACATAAAGCTACAGCTTGAAATTCGTGTTCTTCGCATTTGCTTTCCTGAAAATGGTAGAGATTCTCTTTGATAATGATAGCACTGCCACCCCCAGCTGTATTATTAGGATGTAAGGCATGGTATAGTTTATATCCTTTAAGTCTCATATATGACTCTTTAGTGAAGTGTGTCTCAGATATTAGGCACACATCAATATTTTCTGTATTCAGAACCACTTCTAGTTCATGTTTATGCTGTAGTAGTCCGTTGGAATTTCAAGCCATGATTCTTAGAATACTATTCATTGTTGCGATTTCCATGCAGCTTTTTTGGTGCTACCTTCAAGTTTTTTGAGTCTTTCATCAAAGGAAGACATATATTTTAGAATTGAGTCTAATTTATTTTCGAGATTGTTGCCCTTTTGGGATGTGTTATTGTTCGCTGTAACAGTTGCATATGTCATTTTTTTCGATGAAACTTTGCTTAGGTTATCCTGGCTTTCAGTCGTAAAACTATTAGCTGTTGATTTCTCTTCATGACCTTTCTGCTGTGGATGTGACACTGAAGATTTTTTTGTATTATTTTTCTTTATGTTTTGCATTTCCTTCGCTATCATACACCCTCTATAATTTGCCGAGTGTGAGCCGCCACAATGCACGCACTTTGGTTTCTCGTCAGCTGGTTTTTGGCAATCTTTCGTGAGGTGTTTTCCGGTGCATTTTACACACCGTGGTTCCCGAGAACAGTATTTTTGTGTGTGTCCATAAACTTGACATGTGTGGTACTAACTTGGATGTTTTTAATGGTTGTATTTCTACCTTGCATCCTAGGATAGACTTTATGTTGTGGATCTTGTTAATATCCTCATCATGATCCTCAAATGTAAGCATGAACATATTGAGAGGCTCCTTGGTCTGCCATCTTAATTTGTTTGCCTCATCTTCTATTTTAAAGCCTTTATTTACGAGGTCTTCCATTATTCTGTTAGGCTGACATGAATGATGCAATTTTTTTGCCATGACCCTTATTGGTCTTTCCTGCTTATTTTCATAGGAATGCCATATGAAATTATTTTGTGTTAAGTACTTGCTTATAGTTCTATAGGTGTCTTCATTTTTAGCATTAATTTTAACCGTATCCTTACCCATCATCTTAACGGTGAATGTATCGTTAGATTGGCTGTCACTAGGCAGACTCGCAGTTACTAAATCGTAAAACGATTGATAGTTTGACACACCTGATACGACAATTGGTGGTGGTTGAGGTATTTTTTTAGGTTTACTTCCGTCATGGCTATCTTCGGTATAGGGTTTTTGAGTTTGAATGGGCGACGTGTTCAGCTTCCTTTTCTTTCTGCCTTTTACTCTAATCCATTCAGTTTTTTTAGCGAGCTCTTCCTCATCAGTGCAGTAATCGACCGGTTCAGTTGAGCTTTTTTGTGTAGAACCAATGTGCTCGGAGGTTTTAGCTGGTTTGGCTTCTGATAAAATTTTAATTTGTTTTTGGAGTTCCAAAATCTGATCATTCAGCGATTGTATGCTGAGTTGAAGCTTTTCATTTTCCGCCTCCTTTTTAGTGAGTCGTTTGAAGAGCTTTTCATTTTCCGTCTTCACTTCGTTAAACTTTTCATATAGAACTGCTCGGTTTCCGTTCTTATAGTAATATTTTGTTTTGCAGCCATAGCTGCAGAATAGCAGTAGTATGGCTACAATTCAATATTTTAATTTTATAATAATACCTATCACTTCGAATCGCGATAACTAGGTCATTATGTCGCACGCGGCACGATGACCGCGGGCACGCGGTCCGAGTCAGCGATTTTACGTTTTAGCACGGTACGCGTTTGTCGTCGACAGAGTGAGAACACTGAGTGAGAATATCATTGAAGACCAAAAATATACTACACCGTACTTTTGCATAGGTTTATATTATTTATTTCTAGAATATAGATTTACAATAAATAAAAATAACTTAAAAAACATTCTTATTAAAATACTTCTGGATAGTTAATAAACCTAAAATAATAATTTATTTTTTAGCATAGGTACAATTTATAATAAATAAAAAATAACTTAAAAATACACCCATACCAAAAAATCATAATAACAACAAATTGAATTCTTCCAAAATAATAGGTTATTATGTTAATCGCATCGATGTCAGCAGTAGAGGTGTTAACATATCGCTAAACGGTTAAACGGTTATTGGCTAATGGTTGAAAGTATTAGTAAAAAATCTTTACTCCTGTGCACTAGCGAGTGGAAAAAATAACATGTTGTATTTACTAGAACGATTTTTTAAACGGATAGGGTTAACAGTAATAAACGATCTTTACTCGCAGCGATGGGCTTTGCATCCAAAATTCTGGCCAAATATTGATGAGGTGAGGTCTAGTTAGCCTTTAAAGTATTTGATTTTACTAAGGTCGTCTTATTGATTAATGGAGGTAAACTCGAAGGAAGTGGTGCCGATATATCTGGATTATGTTGAAAATCATCTGGACCGAATATTGGGCTGTCTTTCAATTTTTCCCTGAAACAAGTCAACAACAATGAAGCTATGTATATAATTTAATTGCAGCACAACAAGTTTTGTCGGCAGTTTGAACAAGTTATCGAAGAGTGAAGTCTTCTGTCGTATATGTAGTTTTAATACATTTAGGGCGCCTTCAAATTTGCCGCGAAGTGCCGCGCGGAGGCAGCGCGTCTGCAGCACTGCGGTCGCGCTGCTTTGTAAATCCATACAGATAATAAACGCGCGATTGCAGCGCTGCGCCCGCGCTGCGTCCGCGCATCAGTTCATCGATCGACTAGTGACGGTGCGCACGTATTTGTTGTTCAAGTCTAAACATGAACGAAAATCAGATTGAGGAATTTATCGATGAAGTTGAAAGTCGTCCAGCGATATGGGATTCGAGGTCAGATAAGTACAGTAATAAAATCGAAAAGAAAAAGGCTTGGGAAGAAATATGTAATAAATTTATTGAAAATTTCACAAACAAGACCGCAAGTGAAAAAAATGAAGCATGTAAGTATATTTTTAACACAACTGCTTTATATTTTCATCGTTTGCCATGACAATTCTCCTTCTGGACTAACAAAATAATCAGCTAGTGTATCACGTATAGTCGTAGCACTTATTTGTGGGTGATTATTTTGATTTTGTTGTATGTTTTGTAAATCGTATCTCAGCATTGTTGGGTTGGAGTTGGATTGCTTTGAATCCGTCGTCCTAAGTAAATTATGTAACACACAACACGCGCGAACGATATCTTCAGCAAAGGGTATTTGTACATTTATCGGACGATGAAGAATTCTCCACTTATTTGCCATTATGCCAAACGAACACTCAATGTATCTTCTTGCCCTCGATAAACGATAATTGAAAATACGTTTCTTCTCATTTAGGTGATTGCCAGCGTAAGGTCTTTGTAAAAAATTACTAATTCCGAATGCTTCGTCACCAATGAAAAAAAAAGGCACTGGTGGTCCATTATTTGTAATTGGCAACGGATTCGGAATATTTAAGTCCTGTTCATGTAGTCTTTTGTAAAAGTTACTATTTTTGAAAATTTGCGAATCAGAAGCTTTTCCATATGACCCAACATCTATGTACGTAAAACAATAGTTTGAGTCACATATCGCTAAAAGGACAATAGAAAAGTAATTTTTATAATTGTAATATTGAGAACCACTATGCTCTGGTTTGATTACTCTTATATGTTTTCCATCAATAGCACCCAAGCAATTAGGGAAATTGGCCTTAGTGTAATATCCGTTAGCAATAATTAACCAATCTTCTTCCTGAAGCTCAGGTATGTAAATAGTATGGAGGTTTTCGTATATTGCTCGACAAACTTCTCTGATAATAGCACAAATCGTAGAAAGTCCACGATTATACGTATGATATAAATTTGTAAGACTGCAACCTTCTGCCAAGAACCTGTAAATAAAAATTTTGATTGACATTTTTCAGGTATACTACTGCAACGCAAATGGAAAAACCTAAGGGATTCTTATAGTCGTGAACTTAATAAGCAAAGAGCAACAAAGAGTGGATCAGCTGCCTCATCACATCGAAAATATCAACATTTTGACCGACTTAAATTTTTATCGTATTTGTCGGAGTCCAGACCTATTGATATTTCTACTCAGCCCTCGACGTCAAAAAAGAGGAAAGTTTCGGAGCCGGTAGAAGATGACACTAATAAAATTTTGAAAATACTCATTGAGAGAATGCAAAAAAGAGATGAATCTATTGAGAAGGATGGCGATCGGTGTTTTTTATTATCATTGTTAAGTGATTTTAAGAAAATACCTGAACACCGCAAAACGGACGCAAAGTACGAAATGATCGGTCTGATACGACGATTTATCAATGATAATTTCGAATATTCTTATCAACAACATCATGGCTACTTTACTTCTATGAATCAATCAAGCCAAAGCCCAGCCAATGTGTCAATACAAGAATCAGAATCACAATTGACTGATATGTCGTCTATTTATGAGAATTTGTTTTCAGAGAGTAATGACAATATTTAAAAGTCTTTGACCTCTATACTAGGGACAAAATAATAAATTTTAAATTTACTATTTTTAATTTTAGTAAATTACTATTTTAATTTTGGTGCATAATGTCACCATACCAAAGACACAAAGATAAAAACAAAACAAGTACTTCCTTAGTAGTTCGCAGCAGTTTTGAGAGATGGCGCTACATTTTCTTGTATGAAGAAGATTTACGCAAAATGTTCGGATAACCGTATCCTTACTAATAATCAATGTTAAAAGTAGTAATAAGAAAAATGTGTAATGTGATTTACTTCAAAAAATAAAACAATTAATATGTTTTTTTTATAACTTTTACTCACCTGAGTGTTATAAATAGTCTCTCTTCAGCACAAATAGTATTTTTGAAGGTTGTATTTTGTTTTGCAATATAACGTTCTAAACGAGAAAGTAATTCGTAGAATTGTTTTCTTGACAATCTTAAATAATTCTGAAATTTTTGATCACTGTAACTTTTCACTTTATAAAATTCAGTTTGTTGAGTTATACAAAATAATGGCAACGTTGTCTTAGGCTTCTTTTTTTGTTTTTTGTTCAAAATACCTTTTCTTTTTAATAGTAACACTAAGAGCAGTGTTTCTTCGTCTGAGTCCATCGTAAAACTAGAATACAACACTACCGTTCTCAAACAGCGACGGCGCAGCGCGACTGCAGCGCTGCAGACGCGCTGCCTCCGCGCGGCACTTAGCGGCAAATTTGAAGGCGCCCTAAAAGTATTTTAATGAGTATTAATGTAGTGTTTTATAATGTTCCAAATAAGTATATTGAAATTTTTTTTTTACTCAATGACGATATTCTCCTGATTTCTGACGTCAGATTGCCGTCCCATGTTAGTAGAATGAGGAAATAGAGTGTACAAATGGGCATACACTTGTGCATAGAGCCTGAATCTCTATGTAGATTAAGAGCCGTGAAAATTCGGTCGATTAATTTATTAAATACTAGCTGATGCCCGCGACTTCGTCCGTGTGGATTGAGATTGTCCGCGTGGATTGAGGTTTTTTTGGTTCCCGCGGGATCTCGTCAATTTTCCGAGATAAAAAGTAGCCTATGTGACCATAATCTATCTCTGTGCCTTTCATCCAGATGCGTTCAGCTGTTCTGGCGTAACAAACACCCATACATCCATGCATACAAACTTTCGCGTTTATAATTAGTAAGGATTTTCATATTATCTTTATGCGTCAGCTTAACTTGTAATAAAAAATAACAATAAATCTGTCTATTATATAATCAATACTCACCACAATTGTCGTGATACAACTGATCGCATCTGCGGTTTTGACAAGCACGAAAACTGACTTGCGAATCCATACGCATATGCCCCTTGTGAATTAAATACCAACCAATCAAGAGGAGTACATGCGGGCAACATAATTTCCATATTTTGCATAACCCGGTCCGTAGAGTCGCAGCTGGGACCCCACAAAATTGTTTTCTCTAGCTTTTCATTTGGTATACTTTCATGTTTCTACAAAAAAATACAAATTCTTTTCAGACCTTTCAACACCTTGTATAGTATATATACGATTGAATTAGAAATTAAATCAATATAAATAAAAATCAATTGCCGAATATAATATGTAAGCCCATCACTTCAGAACGGCTGGACCGATTCTGATGGAATTTTTTGTGCGTTCGAATGGGTCCCGGGATGGTTTATATTAGCAATTGGACCCGGTAGGTGGCGCTGCAATCGAGGTCTGCCGGGCCCACTAGTTAACTACAAACGTCCAGATTCTAGAGGAAGGCTTTGACAACTTCGTTACCATCGCCATACCGACTAAGCTGGTATAGTAAAGTTAGTAATTAGCATCACCCTTGACTGATTCACCCTCTTTTGTTATTGGCCAGTGACTTAGCAAGATTGCTATAAATCCAGCCCATAGATTTAGGATTGGTTGAAGCGCAGCGGAGACCAATCTTTAATTTATGATCCAGCCAATCACAATAATTGAAACTGTAACAATGATTGATGCAGGATCAACATAATTAGGTTATTACACCTACCGTGGAGAAACCGATAATAGCGCAGGCTCGAAGCGGCAGCTTTACGTGAACGAAAAAAAGTAACATTCAAATCGGTCCATCCAAAGACAGAAAAACGGTTACACTTATTTTTATGCGATTCCCGCGACTGCTTATACGTTTAAAGTTTTTTGATTCCCGGGGGGACTCTTGGGTCCTTCCTCGGGATGCAACCTATCCCTGAACCAAATTTCATCAGACTTGGTTGAAAAGATGGACCGTGAAAGCGTAGCAGACAGACAGACATAAGGATAGACATACTTTCGCATTTATAATATTAGTATGGATTAGACTGTTTGCGTCGTGGGTTAAAAACATTGTAAATCTTACCGCAAATCTTTTCACCTTTTGCCAAAATTCATTATATCTTAAACTTCCAAACAATCCATCGTTCATGTATATCATGTTCACTTTTTCTCCACCACGTGTGACCTGGAAGAAAAAGTCAATTTTATCGTTTGTCAGGAAATGGATGAATTTGTTTATTTGGTTTAGGATATTGGTTCTCCATCACCATTGTACCACCGTTAAGTGCGAGTTTTACCCTTGATGAAGTCGCACTAAACATTTTTCAACCACTTTTTTCCCAAAAAGTGTAGACATACCTACTTAAGTGAATATATGTGCTTCCTAGTTCAGCTCTAACATTATAAATGTAATAAGGCCTATTGCGCATTATAAGAAAATGTCTTGTGTCTCATGAGTAATATCTTATAAGAAATTTAGTCGCAATGGTTGTTGTATGAGATCATACATATTACAACATAATATTTATTTTGTCGGATCAGACACGCGCATGCAAAATAATATATGACATTACTCATAAGACACGATACATTTTCTTATAATGCACAATAGGCCTAAGTAATGGTCTATCTAATAGTCTATCTAACAACTCACTAGTTGTCCAAAGTCGTAGACATTTAGGCCGTATTGTAAAGAAAAGAAAGAAAAAACATTTATTCACAAACAGTACCTTAAGGTAAATTGTACAACACCGGTTAAACTGATTCAGTTAAATTCTGTGGTGCTGTCACTTTACATGATAAGTTTATTCTAGAGTTAACATGAAAGGGCAAGTATAGAACATTTAAAGACCTTGTGCAAGGGGCAAGCTTTATTTTGCATGATCACTCATTAGAATAATAACAGAAAGTTGTAACTCACCCGTCGAATATTGTTGATACTGCAATACATCTTGCACGAGGTATCACATAGATACCTACCCGGCTCTGCTATTATTTGCACGCTCGGCTCCGGGAACAGCTCTTCCAAAGTAGTATTTATTAGTTTGGAAACCTATTGACAATGGTTCCATTTATTACTAAACTAAACTTTCGTTCGACAGCGTACCTAATGGCAGGCAGATGCTACGTTTGATAACATACATCGTAGCTAATATAATGTGGCTATAGTCATATTTCCGGTGAAAATACTCCCTAAACCAAACTAAATTGATAGCCAATAGGTCTAACTAAATCCAGTACTAGCATCCGCTGGGCGTATTCCTTGTTACTACAACAGAATACGAGTGTAATGCATATAAATGGGTGAGGAAGAATGGATATGTCACCGTAAGATTCCAAAAATCGTTAGATTCTAATCTAACTAGCGAAATTGTAAACTGTCAACTGTGCCGCGATCAAATGGGAAGAAAGTCTTCCACTAGGCACTCTGTTAGACAGTACTTGGCGCGACTAGCACCGGACACTGGAGAGATTTCCAAACGCGCTAGCGTGTGCGGCTCCATATAAAGTGCTTACGTAATTTTTTCCCCCCAAATGTGTTTGAGGTCTTGCATACCTGATCAATCCTATCAGCACGATCGCTCAAAAATCCTCCTCCAATGTCAACGATAGTCATTCCTCTGCCCGCGCGAACCTCGTAGTCAAACAGCGCCCTCGCGTTTTGCAGCCCTACCACGTGACTGTGAGGTGAAAAGCAGGAACTGCCTACGTGAAACGCTACGCCAACCACCTATAATTTTATTTAATTTTCATAACTATTGTTTAAACAGTAAGATAAAATTCTTAGTCACTTATAATATAGTTGTGAAAGAAAGTGAAAAAATATTGTGGTTATGCATTTTAAACAGTTAGGTAGCATTTTTTTTATTCATTATAAGCTTACGCTTAACCACAATCACACCTGATGGGAAGTAATGATGCAGCCTAAAATAGGACTTCTTATTTTGAGAGGGAATAGATAAGTATTATCTTATCTAACTGCCTCATTGTTAACATCCTTGTTGATCTAGTGGCACTTAGCATGTTCGGCTGCGGCCGACGAGGTCTCGGGTTCGAGTACTGGGTCGGGCCATAATTAGGTATTGGGCTTTTCTGACTAGAAATTCTCAGTACTAGCCCGGAGTTAGGAAGTTGGTGGTGTTTCACCCCTGTGCCTCGGAGATCACGTTAAGCCGTCGGTTCCGGTTATTATCACTAACATGATAATAGTCGATAAAGTTCTCCAACCCGCATTAGAGCAGCGTGGTGGGTCTAAGCTCTAATTTACCCTCTCCTATGAGAGAGGAGGCCTATGCCCAGTAGTGGGACGTTAATGGGCTCTAGTGGTGGTGGTGGTTATTATCTTATGATTTTCGTACAAAAAGTTGTAGCGGTATAAATTTATTATTTTGTAATCCTTGTAGATGCTTGATTTGCCATTGCCATTGCATGCCATTTTTCAAAAAGCTCCACAGGTCAAGTTGGTTTTATTTGTCATATTCGATCACGACAAAATTACAGCCTAAGGACAAAATTACTCGTAGTCGCTTACTCGCTTGACAATTAAATACGAATATTTCGTAGTTAACGTTGCCGCAATCCAATGGGAAGAAAATCTCCCAATAGGCACACTGATTACACGAATTTACCTTCAAGCCAAGTGAAGCCGCCTCGTCCAGTAAATCAGTAGCCTCTGTTTCGAAGTCACAGCCGAATTTTTCTCCTAGTTTATAAATACTGTCGCTATCAACCTTGATGCGAATTAACAGTCTGAAAACAATACCATTTTAATTACATTTAGGTACGTAGGAGGTCATTTGAATGTTAATTTTATGAGAGTCGTTGGAATTGAAAGTGTTTTAGTTTTAAACCAAAAATATTTACTACACTACAAGTTAGCTCTTGACTGCGATCACACCTGATGGTAAGTGATGATGCAGGCTAAGATACTAGCGTGCCTATATACACGGCATCATGCCGGAACGCTAAATCGCTTGGCGGTAACGTCTTTGCCGGTAAGGTGGTAACTAGCCACGGCCAAAGCCTCCCACTAGACCAGGGAAAATTCAGAAATTATAAATTCCCAAATTGACCTGCCGGGAATCGAACCAGAGGCCCCCTACATTATGACAACAGCGCTCAACACTGCTAAATGATAAATAATAAATGATTTATTTATTTCATGTAGCACAACTTGTGTCACTTTTGAAACGTTAAGACTCTACCACCGGTTCAGAAAGCTATTCTACTGAGAAGAGCTGGCAAGAAACTGGGCCAGGGAGGTCGTCAAAATACTATAATATTAATGCCATATAAACGCCTGTTACATACTAGGTCGGGTAAATAGAGCTGGCATCCTATCTAAGTGGTAATAAAGATGTCAATAAAGTAGATTATGTGGCATCCGGGCTCTCATGTTCTAGGCTCTAATTTATTGATGTATGAGATAGCTGGGTAATAGTCCTGATATTGCAAGTTATAGGTAAAATTACCACATTTACACTACCGGAAATTGTTGGTAAACTCGATAGACATTGAAGTAACTGAAACTTTGGGTGGTCAAAGTGGAATCAAATCACTTAGGAAATTATGTCACCTAAAATTATAAATACTCGTAGCTTAAAGCAATTTATAGTATTTTAGGAATCCGACCGAATTTAATTAACCTAAATCGAAAAATCCTAACTTAGAAAGGATGGTTTATACCTTCTCATTAGGTACCTATTACCTACTATTAATTAATGTAGTGTCTAATAAAAATTCTTTCAAAAAAGCCGTCTTCCAAAGTCACTGTAAAGTAAAAATAATTTTGATTTCTACACAAAAGTGTACATTCAAATAATCTGACGATTTGAGCGAGACCTAAAGGAGTTGGAGTTTTTAAAGTTTGTAACTCTCCAACTCCTTTGGGTCTCGCTACATTCAAATAATCTGACGATTTGAGCGAGACCTAAAGGAGTTGGAGTTCTCAAATCGTCAGATTATTTGAATGTACACTTTTCAGTAAGTAATTAACTCACTCTACTTTAATCTGACGCGCTCGAGTATTTCTGATGATTGATTTTATTTATCTAATATTTTGATCTGCTGTCCTAGACAGACCCACCAATATACAGGGCTCATATATGCTGAAGGTACTCTACAGGGTCCAAAGAATCCCCCTTTATATTAATCTACCGCGCTGGAGTAAATCCAAAAATCCCCTCTTGGGCTCCCTTACTACTATGTTGAAGTCGGGCGAGCCTAACGCGTCAACTTTGCCTATCTTTGTAATACTCGCCCGACTTCAACATAGTGTGTAGAAATCAAAATTATTTTTTACTTTGGAAGTCGGTTTTTTGGAAAGAATTTTTATTTTTAACTTTTTATTGTATCTAAATCCCCACGGCTTAGGAGTGCAGTACCATGCAGCATCAGAGTTGAGGAGTTGGGACTTGGGTTTAAGTATGAAGGCGTTGCTTGACACCTACAATATGAACTCACCATAAAAAAAATCCTAAATCGCTATTTTTGAGAAGTTCTGTACCCTACAGCATCAGCATTGAGGATTTGGATTCAGATTTTTTTACGGGACCAACTTGGGAGCTTCCTCTGACTACTAAAATATGTTCAAATCGGTTAAGAAACCACGGAGATATGCACCGACACACATTAAAAATTAATTTAAAAAAGGCGCTGAATTGAGAAGCCTCCTCCTTTTTTGAAAATCGGTTAAAAAATAAATAACTGTAAGGAAAAATGAAAGCTATTTATTTATTTATCATAACCCTACCAAATTCGGGTAGGTAGGAAGGACAGAAGGTAAATACTATATTGTGTAATTAGAACGGTCAGCCTTACCTGACATCTGGCCAGTTTTGCCTAACTTTCTTAAGTTCATATGAAGAGTCAAAGGTGGCGTGTCGTACGCCGGACTGGCGAGCGTACAACATCCAATCTGGGGTTTTGGTGGGAGCTGCGAATATGATGCTCCTGTAAAACACATTAATCGTCACCGTTATACTCTTTTACCGATAGACATCCACTGCTAGATATAGGATATGGTCTCCAGGGTTACCTCTTATGGGGCGCCTTCAAATTAGAGGCGTGAAGAAACGCTGCAGTGGCGCCACCGTGATGCGCTACCGCGCCACTACTCATTTTCGTACAATATCGCACGTGCGCGTGTAACGATTTACGGTAGTGGTGCTGCGACTGCGCTTCGGAATTTCTGCCATGGCGGCCAATCTCTAGTATCGTAGATGCACAAGTGTGTGCGCAAACACAGGTGGACTCTCTGTTCCTTTACTCTCATGGACGGAAAATCCGACACTACCGGACAGAGCAGAGGCGCAGGACCGACGGCTTTATGTGCTCTCCGAGGGATGAAACACCGCCAACTTCCTAACTCCGGGCTAGTACCTGAGAATTTATTGTCAGACATACCCAATACTTAGTTATGGGCCAACCCTGGTCCTCGTCAGCCGCAGTCGAATATGCTAACTAGACCAACGAGGAAATTATGAAAATGAGGAGTAGAGCGGCCAGTTCAACACAGTGGCGCTGTAGCGCTTCTTCAAACCTCTAATTTGAAGGCGCACATATAGGGTTTGTAAAGAACTAAAATAAACAGCGTAGCTCGACGAGTTGCTAAGCAAGTAGCTGTGGGCGGGGTACATAATTTGAAGAACTGATAGACTTTGTGGTCCCAAGTCCCTGGAATGGCGTCCCCTCACTGGAAAGCCCAACGTTGGCAGACCCAGCTCTAGGTGAACGAATTATAAGTATTAAGCGAGTTGTAGGGAGCCGCTGGATCCAGACGGCTAATAAAATGTAGTCTATGATTTACAATGTACTTAGGCACATTTTGTTTAGTTTATCTTTTTATATTTTTAGACCTAAATAAGTACTAGCAATTCTCGGAAGCGCACAGCTTTACCGTACAGATAATAAAAGATTACCTGCTATCTATCTATCAATCCTATCTATTGTCTCGTGTAGAGATAATATCGTTTATCAAGCAATAAAGGTTAAGCCTATTATTATGAATGAGCTATGGTACACATAGACAGAAAGACGTGCGAGGCAAAATTGTAAGGGTTTCTTAATATTATAATGTGAAATTCTAAAAATGACTCACTGCGGAGATACGCCCAGCTCCAGTACTTTACGAATCTCCCCCGGTGAAGCGCAGTCGAAGCCGAGTCCTGTTGCGGCTGCCAGTTTTATCATTTTGTCACTATCATTGGCTTTCATAGCTGTAATAAATTCGTATAAAGTAGCGTTATTTCGTTCAATGTATTACTACATTTACTTTACATTACTACTACAGACTGGTAGAGTCTTGACTTGACGTATCAGTGACACAAGTTGTCCTACGTGAAATAAATAAATAATTTATCATTTATCATTGTAAATCGTTGCTCAGACGTTGGCTCGTGGCCGGGTGGTCAGCGATTCAATCTATGGGCACGCCCTTCCTACTTTTCTGCGCAATTAAATATCACTTGTTCTAACAATGAATGAACCATCTTCAGGAAACCTGCACGCCTGAAAAATTTTCATAGTGTTCACAAAGGTGTGTTGAAGTCTGTTAATCCGCACATTGCGACGACC
Organism: Erebia palarica; assembly: GCA_964035005.1. Taxonomy (NCBI): domain Eukaryota; kingdom Metazoa; phylum Arthropoda; class Insecta; order Lepidoptera; family Nymphalidae; genus Erebia; species Erebia palarica. The sequence continues at coordinate 22,334,927 of OZ035989.1, forward strand.
TCCTGTGTTGAGCGCTTGTACTTTATCTTGGGAGGTCTGGGGTTCGATTCCCGGCAGCATCATTTTGCGAATTCATAATTTCTGAATTTACTCTCTAGTCTAGCGGCTTCGACTGTGTGGCTAGTTGCCACCCTACCGGCAAAGACGTACCGCCAAGCAAATTAGCGTTCCGGTACGATGCCGTGTAGAAACTGACTAGGGGTATGGGTTTAATATAACTGCCATACTCCTAACAGGTTAGCCCGCTACAATCTTATCTTCATCACTTACCATCTAGTGAGACCGCAGTCAAGGGCTAACTTGTAGTGGAAATAAAAAAAACATTGCTAAAGTGGTGGACTGTGGCCAAAACCCTTCACAATCCTGTGGCCCTAGTGGACGCTAGGCTTATTATGGAAGCGCTCGAATATTCACATTTAAACTAGATAAAAACGACTAAAAAGCCTACAATTTTAAAAATCCACCTTACAAATTAATAAAAGTATTTCAGCCGGTTGAAGTTTTAGGTCAGCGCTGGAGTGGCATTTCAAATTGTTCACACAATACATGAAGTAGGTGTATTATGAGTACTTGGTTATATAAGTTAATTACTTTTGAAATATTTTAAGTGCTGCAAATTCAGGTTTCTTTGTCTGACTTGAAATTAACTTACCTACGTGGAATATATCTTAATATCAATACAATATATAAAAGCGAAAGGTCACTGACTCATCACGATATCTCAGGAACTATAAAGCATACAGACTTGAAATTTGGAAGATTCCTTCTGTGGTGCAGACGGCCGCTAAGAAACGGTTTTGAGAAAATTCACCCCTAAGGGGTTGAAAAGGAGGTTGGAAGTTTGTATGCAAGTCCTTTGTTTTCGAAGTTAGAGACATGAAAATATTATTATTTATGGCAATTAAGTTAATAGCCATAAATAATAATAACCTGTATAAGCAATTTTAACGAAAATCAATACTCAATACTCAATATCATTTATTCAATATAGGTACACTGTAGGTACACTTATTGACGTTAAAAATTACTTACTTATAAAACATGATGGTGATAATTGGTTACGGTATCTTAAAACTAAAGCTATGAGGATTCCAAACGCGCCCTGGTCTGAGAAGAGCCCACAACAAACTCAGCCGGGTTTTTTTTTCTTTTTATTATCACCATCTCACAAATCATCTTAACGTTGCCAAGCTACCTTGTCGTTTAAGTAGTCCTTTACATGATAATAAGATTTCTTAATGAGTTTACGTTTTACATTAACTTTGGACTTATTTAGAGACATCTTTAACATGTCTTCTGGGAGCTTATTGTAGAAGCGGACACTGTTTCCAACAAATGAATTGCTAGTTTTACTAAGCCTAGAAGTAGGCATTACAAGTTTATTTTTATTTCTAGTATTGACATTATGACAATCACTTTTCTTCTTGAATTTATCAATGTGTTTATGCAAGTATACTAAATTTTCAAATATATATTGGTTGTGCACTGTCATAATATTGATTTCTTTAAATTTATCTCTTAGTGACTGTCTTGGTCTTATATTATATATCGCTCGAACAGCCCTCTTCTGCAGCACAAAAACAGAATTAATATCTGCAGCATTACCCCATAATAATATACCATATGACATAATGCTGTGAAAGTAACCAAAATAAACTAATCTCGCCGTTTTTATATCTGTCAACTGGCGAATCTTTTTAACCGCGTATGCAGCAGAATCTACCCTAATAGGGGTGAGATGGGGGTTGGAAGCTTTCATAAGGGCTCCCAAGTTTTTGTAGTCAGAGATTGGAAAATCGGGATTTAGGTTATTAGTTTTCAGTTATAATAAACTGTATTAACAATTTTAGAAAAATCTACCCCACAGAGGGTGAAATGGGGGTTGTAACTTTGCATGAAAGTCCTGTGTTTTTAAGTCAGAGACTTGAAAATCAGGATTCAGGTTATTCGATTTAAATAATAATAACTTGTATCAGCAATTGTACGAAAATTCACCCCGAAGGGGGCGAAATGGGGGTTGGAAGCTTACATGAGGTTTTTAAGTTTTTGAAGTGAGCATTAAGGACTTATTAGTCTTAAATAATAATAAAAACCTATATAGCTGCTATAAGTAGGCCTTTTGCAGCGGGAAAATCTCATAGGAAATCAGCAATTGTACGCGGAAGAAGTCGCGGGCGACTGTTAGTTATATATAAAACAAAGTCAGGTTTGTTCGAACACTTATAACTCTAGAACGGCTGAACGGATCTGGATGAAAGTTGGTACAGAGACAGATTATAGTCTGGAATAGCGCGAAGGCTACTTTTTATCTCGGAAAATTAAAGAATTCCCGCGGGAACTAAAAATCTCAATCCGCGTGGACAAAATCGCGGGCATCGTCTAGTTTAAAATAAAACAGAAAGAAGGTTCAAGAATTTATTTTCTCAAAAAACTGTGAAAAAACAAAATTCACTTTCAAGCACAAAGAAAACAATTCACAAGTCAATTCACAGGGAAAACAATATTATTGCAATCATCTGTGACTACAATATAAATACAGATACAATTACAACGTATTATTACCTATTCTGCGATAGTACTCCGGTTGAAGAATTAATAATAATATTAGATATTATAGTTACAAATTGTGTTTTTTATTTAGAAAAAAGTTGAGCTGTAACAAATGAGTTCTACACGAATGGATATTATTATTATTACCTACCTATATAATTTTAAAAACATTTTGAGAACTTTATAAATTTTGTTTCTTATCGGTAGGACTGCCACGACCTAGCTTCAGCGCACTCTAAAAGATTAGTACCTACTACCTACCTACCGGCACTCTGAACCAGTGGTAAATTCACTCGACGATTAAAAATTACTTTTTAAAGTTTGTTTGAATAAAAAAAACATGAGTTATGAGATATATAGGTTTGAAATTTATTCATATCAGATAAAAAAACGGTCACTCATATACTTTTTCAAAAAAGTGTATATATTAAGTTTTATTAGCCTCAACTTTTTTCAACAATCACTCGTGTATTGCTTCTATGTCCATGGGTGACTTCAGTGACATTTTAATTTTATGGAATCCAGGCCCCCAAAAAGGCAAACCTTCATCTTAAAGACCAGGATGATCGTTCAGAACGAACAAAGAAGACCGTTGACTGACCTCAACGTTCACAACACGGAGTTAGTAACTCCATAAATCAGTGTCTGTAGGTATTATGTATACGAATGATTTCGTTGTAAGATATAAAACTGAATATGCTCACCATAAAACATATCTACCCTTGGCATCATTTTCCTGAAGTATTCTACGCGGCGATGTGCCTCATCCATATTGAATATGTAAAAGGGCTCTTTTTGTCGCCCTTCTATCATGGCTTTCGCGACATCTCCAGGCGTGTGATTGTCCAACACTATCACGCTTGACATACCCATGCGTTGAATATCCATTGTTCCTAAAAAATCCACACAATATTATACATGCAAAAAAGTGTCTGTCTGTCCGTCTGTTAATTGTATGTTGGAGGCTTAGATGCATGGCTTCTTATTCGCGAGGTCGAGGTTCGATCCCTGGGCCTCTTAGTTTTCGGAGATATGTGCTTTTTAAAATCTAATAACACTTGATTTAACGGTGAAGGAAATAATCGTGAATAAACCGAATGCGCGAGATTTATTCATTCTTATTTGTGTGTAAAGTCTACCAATCTGCATTTTGCCAGCGTTGTGGACTTCGTCGAGGATATTCGTGTTCAGTGGTGAACCGGTGATGGTCACTGTGGTCTTATCGTGGGAGGTCTGGATGGGTCAATTCCCGGCAGGGTCATTTTAGAACTTTATAAATTTTACTAGTTTGGTCTCGTGAAAGGCTTTGGCCTTGGCTAGTTACCACCGTACGGGCAAGAGACGTACTGCTAAGTGATTAAGCGTTCCTTTACGCTGCTCGATAAGAGATAAGGGGTAAATATGGGTTTAATATAAGTGCCGTACCCCTAACAGGTTAGCCCGGTACTGTCTTAGACTGCATCATCACTTATCATCGATGGGATCGGAGTCAAGGGCTAACTTGTAGTGGAAAAAGGGTTATGATTATGATGATGAATTATGGGTTTTGCGCTGTCGAGTGTCAAGTAGCCTGACATACACGGCGAGTAGGTTGTTTTTCATATTAACTCGGCGTCATTGTGGTACAAAATTGTTACACAGATGTTAAGGTGGGTCAATATAACCCATGTATATAATGTACGATATTTTTTTATGTTTTATTGAATATATTCATAATCCTTGTCATTATAATGTATATTTACACTCTGATCTTAGGAATAAACGAAAAAAGATATGAATCACTGAACATTTATTAAAAATATTTAAACTTTTACTGAAACTCCCAAAATATTAACAAAATTGAGATCCCTTAGAGTTTCATCACCTTACTACGCTAAAATATAGTATTTTCAGTCATATATGGGACCTAAATTATAAAATCAAAAACATGAACATAAAAACATAAGAAAAAACTTGAATAAACACCAAAAAAAAATTCAGTACAAAAATCATACAAAAAAAGGCGCGAAATTTTGTTACGTTAATTGTGAGTATGGGTCATATTGACCCTTTTGTCAAATAAGCACGTTTAGCTTCCAGCGCGGTCACCGTTGGATTCATTTCTTTTCAGAAACGTTTAGAATACAGCGTTGGCTCCAGCTACTGAGAAGACGGCCAACGACGCTCGCGTACGTAAAAAAATATTTGCATTCTTAAATACACTGGGTCATTCTGACCCAACCTCAATGACGCCGGGTTAATACTCATGAGGTTGGTAAAATGAAGAATTCAAGGTCTAGCCCCACTATAGAGGCCGCGGCACGTAGCGGCAAGTATTCTTTGTATGAGGTTGTATGAAGCTGCCCACTAAAGCAACGCGGCTCGGAGATGTACTCCACGATGCGGCCACGTTCACACAATATTTTGCTGCTACGTGCCGCGCCGCTCCGTGCATCTCAAGTGGGGCTAGACTTTTACTGTGAAGTAAATGGTTAAAGTAGTAATAACTCGACTCCCAGTGACTCTCTTTCAGAGATGACCGAGATCAGATCAGCTTATTCGGGGGGCTACGCTATCTTGTATGGGGTTACCTTATATTTAAAACTTGAACATTAGTGACTTACTGTTTTTGTCCACAGCACTGTCTTAACAATAGAGATTACTTAATAGAGATTTACTCTACCTTCAATAGTAAGTTTACTATTTTATACTAACAAAAGATAACGGCACTTATCTTACTGTACAAGATGTTCCATCGACAAAACATGTATTTGCTATGAAATTCTGTAACGATATCAGTTATATAAGTAATTTCTGCCCATCTGATTACAAACAATAATATGATTATCTGCCTGTGATAAAAAGATTATTTTTTGTTTTTGTTCAGCGTCGAAGATTAAGAAAACTATAGGTAGGTACATAGATAAACAACCTTAGCAGCTGATATCCGATAAACTCTACATGGGGCTTTGAGGCTTGGAGATAATATTATGATCCCCCGTCTTACCCCAGTCGTATGTAGGTTTAGCCCCACTTGAGATGCACGGGGCGGCGCGGTACGTAACAGCAAATATTCTTATTATGAGTTTGTATATTGTGTAGCTAGACCCACTAAAGCAACGCGGCAAGCAGATACACAGCGCGACGAAGCCACATACAAACTCATACAAGTAATATTTGCCGTTACGCGCCACGCCGTGCTCTGCATCTTAAGTGGGGCTAGACCTTTACTGGTAGTAAAGAACATATCTTTTTAGACCATGCTAATATAGGTATTGTTCGAACTTGAGTTGAATGCAGAGCTCAGGAATGTGCTAGCGCTGTGACCTTATTACTGACAGTTAAATCGATAAATTACAAAAGCAAGCAGTGGTTGTATTATTTTAAAAACGTTATAATATTATATAATAAAAGTCTAAAATTTACTTCATTTCTTAAATAAAATCATTCGGACAAGTAGGGACGATTGTTTTAGTCAGATAAAAGTCTTCTATAGTTCTGTGAATTACACTACGATTAAAATCATCTTTTTTAAGAAGAATGAAGAGGTAAGGACCTCTTCGTTCTTCGTAAGTTTCTTTAGCTTATTTTTGTATTACAGATAATGTTCTTTTTGATACTCCGGTATATCGACTCGGTCTGCCGTTAAAGGCAAGGTCACAAAGTTATTTTCCTTTCTTCAGTACACAGTCACACTTCAGTATTAAGAAAACTCGCTTCGTCGCCCCTTCTGTCAGCTTCACCTCGCTTCATTCAGGGCCTCCTTTGCGAGATTCACGCTTCACACTTTACAAAAACACTCTAGGAGTAGGGCAAACAAGACTACGTTGAGTCGGGTTATACTGATTCGGTTTTGGGACAGTCACCATCACCACCACTGGCACCACCACAACCTATTTTCTCAACTCTGACGAAGACGTTAGACAAAAATTCCCGTACTCCGTGTTATCCGTATCCGTTTACTCCGTGTATCTAGGACGTGTCAACTTACATAACTTAAGTATTATGAGCATGAAAACAATTATTCCAACTCAAACGGATTTGATACGTTAATGTTTGTAACTAACCTGACGGGGTCCCTAAGAATCTACACCTTACTCTACCAATAAAATTCAATATTTCTTTAGAATGGCCCGTGATTCATCTAGCAGTAAGACCCTCATATATTGTTGCGTCCATAATAAACCAAGATCTTTTAGAGTTTCGGAAGCTTCGAATCCATTCGACCCAACGACTTGATTATATACCAATTTAGATGAAATTTAGTTTTTATACGGCTGACTTTAGAAACGCGTTCGAGTTATAGAAAATTTATAAAACGCGTTCAAGCATTGATTAATATCAATGCACGAATTTAATTCTAGGTTATATGAATTATAATACGCGTGATCGAGTATTGATTCATTACTGATCAATGACACGCGTTTTATCTGCGTGTTCGAGTATTTATTCATCTCTAAACATCTCTAAATACAACACGCGTTTTATACGCGTGTTGTATTGGTTCAATACTTTCAGTTCAAGTATACTGCGCTATGCTCGTTCTAAGACCTTAACTTCTTAGCACATATACTAAGTGAGCCAATCATTATGCACAGGATCATTAAAGGATCATATCATACACCTCTTCGAGACATTTATGCTTTGACTATGAGAGTAAGACCTTTTGTATTAATACTGTAAGTTTTCAACCCAGGGACATGATTTCTATGTTATTTAACAACATAAATGTTGTTCCATAAGGTCACCGTGAAGCAAACTAAACCTAGTGGTAGCATCTTCCTTTATAAGGAAAGGAAGATGCTTTGGAATGGCATCATTTACTTTTCTATCTATCTATTTCTGGCTCCGCCCCGCCACCAACGCATTAATGCATGGACTAATAAATATCATAGAATACCAAAAGTCAACAAAAAAGTCAACCACTAGGACATCAACCGCGGAAATAGCGCAACGTATGTCGGCATACTTTATAGTGGTGTGTTCCACTATGTCAGCGTATAGCTGGATAATTACATTTTTAGAGTGGTGTACTCCCACACATACCTGTAATAGTATGGTTAGTTAAAATACAGCGCGGAAACCTCCATGGGTAGTAGAACATTGTTTGAACGTAAGATAGGTAGTGATAATATTAAACAGCGTCCTATCAACCATGATTGGTTATTGTTCGAACGAAGCGAACGTCGTAAATTTACTTATGGTATGCATAAGTCGTCTTTAAGTAGATCGCAAGGTAAAATCAGACGTACTGTAGAACATAGAAATGCACACGAAGTGCACTGCGCACAGAAGGCAAGCTCTCTGGTTCAACAACAAACCAATCCCTTCTTAACGTCCAACTAGGTAGACATCAAGGTAGAATCAGCCGTGTTGATGCATCGCCGAAGCGAGTAACTTATATTCCACAGTGCCCAACTCAACTTGCGATAATTATATGTGATTATAATACGTGTAAGTATGTTGTATTTTAAGTATGTATATAGATACAAAATAGGTAGATCAAGTATCGTCGGATACTCTCCAAGTCAGGTTCACGAGGCACATAGTACCAAGGCTCCCTAGCATTAGACAGCATCAAACGATGTAGTGCGTTCGAAATGCTTTATTAATTGTACATAATAAAATATTAATTCTATGAATCGCTCCCACTCTCGCCACCATGGGGAGGAGAAGACGCAGACATAGTGTGCTTTGGCGCCACGCTCTATCTCGCAACTCCGTTCTCATAACTTCGCCCGCCGTCTCCTCGCTTTCCCCGGCGAACGGTCTGAATGCCGACAATCACTTTCCCTACGTTCAAGATCGTTCCTCATCTAGATCAATTATACTATTATTAATTTATATTAAAGTTTAATTTTTACTATTATTTTATAATTTATGCTATCAAATATAAATATATATTTTTTTTTTATGAACTGAGAGGTACGTATAGTTACATGTTGACATCACAGCGTTAATGTGAAAATAAATGGTTTTAACAACTTAAACATATAAATCACTCCGTAATCCGTATACATATATACTCGTATATCGTACGATAGATGTCAAAGACAGCACTTAACAACACTATCCGCGGGGGTGAGGGTGGACGGGGGAGGGAGATGCTCCCGCCTGTCACCTCAGGCCCTGACTGCATTCAACTCGGGTGCGTGCTATAGATGTGCAGTCCAATAGGTAGGTACTGTTGGGTCTAGAAATTTGAGATTTCGCATATAGAGAAACAACATAGCAGTTCTATAACGTAGATGCCCACTGCACCACTAAGACAGTTCTAAGTAATCTTTCAGTAAACTAAATCCACTAGAAGTCGCGGGAATAACCTAGTCGTCGCTATGACAATCTTATGTAAGCAAAATACTATATTTACTCGAAAATTCCACGCGCTCGCGTTTACACTTCACTTCAATAAATTATCACTGGTTTTATGTGTCACAAAATATTACCTACGTTAAAGATAAAGAAAACAATGTTTGTGACATTATATTGGTTGCTAACGACACATCACTTATTTTTAAAGTTGATGATACAACTATTTACAACTAAGGAAAATTTTGACGATGTAAAAAATGCAGTATCACACGTATCACACTGGTTTAAAATACTGTCAATAATTTGTTATTGGATGCAAAGAAACCGCTTAGAGCTTGTTCAACCTAATGTAAAGAATATCGATAAAACAATAATGATTCATGAGAAGCACTAGAAATGGAGAACTTCACAGTTTTTTTGGAGGTGACCTTGGATAATAAGCTTCAATGGGGCGCTCACATAGAGACGCTAGAGGGAAAACATAATATCGTGTGCGCAAGGTGCAAAAATCCTATGTGGGGTCGACTGTACGCTTGTATTACATGGTTCCAAATGCAATGGCAAATCCAAACGATTTGCGAATGCGTAAAGGAGACGGTTCAGATTTGTAAGGGGCGTAGGCCAAGTCTTGTACAAGCAGAGAAATGAAGGAAAATAAAATACTAGAGCAGTTTTTATTGTTCAAATCTACGAATTCGTCGTTATTTCAGTAGTAATGTTTTTTAATCTTTCCAAGTTATGGAACATTAAACATGAGTGGATAACAATGGCGGATTCATATTTTTTGACGTTTGCAAAAGAAACACACGTTATTTTGACACTGACTGTCAGAAATGATACATTTCGCGCCTGCTTCCTTCTCTATGGCTGAAGGTTGCCATCTTGGAAACGGATCGAAAACGTGAAATACATTTTTGTTTTTTGCTCGTTATTTACTTTATTGTTTTAAATTATTATATTCTTATTACAATCTATGTATTTTCCTCATTAATGGCAGAGTGTACCAGAGTAGGCCTATACTTTTTCCTTTAAACACTGTGTTAAACAGCATTTGTTGAGTCGAGGTTATTATACTATTGGTGATTTTATTGCTTAATGACAAAGTTGCATGGAAGCAACTGCCTTTGCGTCCAGCAGCCCACAAGTCCATGTAAATACTTATTATGTAACGTATCAATTGTATATTTCTTTACATTTTATAAACTTAAGTTTCTTTTTATGCAAAGAGCAACTGCTGAGTTTCTTGCCGGCTCTTCTCAGTAGCACAATTTTCCGAACTGGACTACATAATCAATTACCATCAGGTGAGATCGCAGTCAAGTGCTAACTTGTGGTGGATTAAAAAAACATAATTAAGCTGAGAAGGACCTGGGAACTCATCGCATATCCCAAGAAAACCCATGCCATTATGTGATGGAAAAAGGGTAACGACCCTCAGCAACAACCTCCGTGGCGCAGTGTGTAGCGCTGTTGTCTTAACGTGCGGAGGTCCCGAGTTCGATCCCCGGCAGGGTCAATTTGGGAACTTATAATTTCTGAATTTTCCCTGTTCTGGCCTGGTGGAAGGCTTCGGCCGTGGCTAGTTACCACCCTACCGGCAAAGACGTGCCGTCAAGTGATTGAGCGTTCCGGTACGATGCCGTGTAGAAAGCGAATAGGGGTATGGGTATAATATAACTGGTATGCCGCTAACAGGTTAGCCCGCTACCATCTTAGACTGCATCATCACCTACCATCAGGTGAGATCACAGTCAAGGGCTAACTTGTAGAAGAGAAAAAAAAATGAGTAACGTGACGCAGAGAAAGAAGCTGCTATGTCTATCACAGAACCAACAGCTGATGGGGCAGTTGTGTTCCGGAATGGATACCAGGACATGGGCAGCGTAGAACGAATTTCTAGCTCGTTGGACCGATATTTTGATTATAACAATATTTAAATCAGTATGAAATCAGAGATAAGATAAGATATAGAACTAAATAACACATTTTAACAAGTCATAATAAAAAATAATAAAAACACGATTGCCCTGCCCAAAAAAGAAATAAAAAGTTGAAAATCTAAATTAATCTAGTTAAATAGAATCTAATTCACATTTTTATTAAATGTTTTTTTTTGTGAATCACTGGATATTGATCTATAGTGTTAAATTATTTTTTAAATATCTACTCATCATTTTCTAGATGATGACTATATATAGTCTTATTCTCGAATTTTTGTTTCAACTTTAGTCTTTAATACGGGACCATGCGGTCACCCCATCAACTTTTTTAAAATTTCACTAGCCTATGTCCGGAATAAGCTAGGGATTCTAACGATACCTCATTTATCAAAATCGGTTCAGGTGTATGGAAGTTATGGTGGAATACACAAACTCACTTACATACATACATACATGAACCCTGAAAACAATATACTCCTTTTTTCAGGCAGTCGTATAAAAAGCGGCCTATTTTATCGTATCGGATTTGTTTTCTTAAAAAATATCCCTTGTAGTCTTATCAATACAATAATGTGTTTGCGTCGTTAAGGGTAGATAACTACTTAGGCATTTCATTAATAAATTAAGTATACAAAACCCCCCGACACATTAAAACCACTACAGCCCATTAACGTCCCACTGCTGGGCACAGGCCTCCACTCTCATAGGAGAGAGGGAATTGGAGCTTAGACTCAGCACGCTGCTCCAATGCGGGCTGGCGGGCTTTAACGACTATTATCACGTTAGTGATAATAACTGGGACCTACGGTTTAACGTCCTCCGAGGCACGGAGGTGAAACATCGCCAACTTCCTAACTCCGGGCTATTCGGTACTGAGAATTTCTAATCAGAAAACCCCAATTCTTAATTATGGCCCGAACTCGGGACCTCGTCGACTGCAGTCGAACATGACAACCGCTAAACCAATAAGACAGTTACACATTAAAACGATCTCTTAAGAATAGCAAATACTCATCTACACTGGCTGTGAAGAGCTTATCATCCATAAACCGCTGAACAGATTTTCATTGAATTTTCATTGAATAATTCTTAGCTATGTTTAAAAAAAAACTCCCAGATATAAACCCGTTAAATACTCCCAGATTTAATCCCCCCGATTGTGTAAGGAAATCGAAATCGTAATCATTTGTCAAACGGATAATTTGACCTGTTAAAAGAGTTCATAGATGCTTGTACGTCAAAAACCAAGTATGAACTCAGTTACAAATTATAAGATAAATTATTACGCACTAGCTAATGCCCGCGACGGGAATTCCTTAATTTTCCGGATTCAAAAGTAGCCTATGTTACTCTCCAGGTCCTCAAGTATACCTATGCCAAAAATCATGTCGATCGGTTGATCTGCTGCGGCGTAATTAAAGGACACACCAATAAACCAACAAACAAACACACTTTCGCATATATAATATCAGTATGATATTTGAATCGATATCTATTTGTAACCTAATCTACGATAACAGACATACATACGTCAGACTTTTAATATCTTTCTTTTTGGGTCTGGGGTTATTAAATGGGGTGTGGAAAACGGTCTTATCTTCATATACGTCATGTTTCATCCTATATAGTTGACCCTTACACTGCCGGGGGCTGTAGGACGACGTTTAGACGTGAATATGACGTGTGAATGGACAAACTTTAAAGTGAGGATGGTTTAAATACGCTGTGTATCTTACATACAAGATTTCTACGTGTCATCTAGAATACCTAAATATTGTTGTGTCTAAAACGATGTTTATTTTTAGAACGAAATAACAAGCCATTTTAGTCATTTCATTTCTTTTACGAACAGTAACTTGATTTTATTTTCTCGGCAAAGAGAATAGTCAAGCATGAAACCTGTGATGAAACCATTCATCGCTATCATCATCACCTCTACCCATCACCTGCCCACTACTGTACACGGGTCAACTCTCAGAAAAAGAAGGGCTTATTAGGCAATACTCAGATAGATTATAACACTCTCTCTCTCTCTCTCTTATCAACCCGTTGCCGGCTCACTACTGAGCACGAGTCTCCTCTTGGAATGAGAAGGGTTTCGCCGTAGTCCACCACGCTGGAAATTGCTGATTGTAGACTTCACACACTTTAGAGAGAACATTATGAAGGATTCTTGAGTATGCAAAGGACATTGTTCCGTCCCCATACAAATTACGCCTAAGAACCAACAGTCATTAGTTATTTGTGTTACGTGGGGCCAAAGAAAATTTTTGTTCCCCGAGGGCGCTATTTTGAATTCAGAGCGAAGTATTCTAAAGAAGAATCCTGAGCGTAGCGAGGAATTCAATATACGCCGCCCGAAAACAAAAAATTTGGCCCCGAGTGACACACACTATTTTTCATCATTACGTATGAGAAAAAGCTAGGAGTATCAACGTACTATGTATGTGTCACCGTAAGATTGTAATAACCGTTAGATTATAATCTAACTCGCGAAATTCTAAACTGTCGAAAGATTGTAAACTGTTCAACGTTCTGAGTGTCAATTTTTGAAATATTAGTTTTATTTACGTTTTCTTGTCTCTTTCTTGTAGGTTAGCTTAGGGTTCCACATAAATAATCAAGTAGTGCCCGGCCGCAGGCCGGGTACTTAGGTTTTATCGGGTTTAAATACCTATCAGATTACAATCTACCGGAAAATAATGCGTTAAATTCTAAACTTCCGACAGTTCAGAATTTCGCGAGTTAGATTATAATCTTACGGTTTTTACAATCTCACGGTGACATATGGACATTAACCTACACGTTTAAGCACCAATCAGAAGCACGAAGGCGGACCAATCAGAACAGAGAAATGAAAAGTCCCATGGGCCTAAAAATTACATTTTGCTCCCGCTATCCTCTGAAGCCAATATTCGTTTCTTGAATAGGTATGATGAAAAAAACATTGATTACTGGGTTCAAATAAATACCTTTTTATACTTGAGAGCAGATTAAAACAACGGACACTTGCTAAGAAATGACCTATTACCAAAAGTATTTTTAATTTTGAGGTTATTTAACTTTCACAATCAATCTGCTTGAACCATCTTTATCAAATTGTTATAGAGCTGTAAACAGTATGTAGATAAGAAAACATTACAGATGGCGTTAGATATATCAAATTATTGTACTCTAGATAGATTCAGAATACTAGCGCACTTAGCACTTTAAGCTGCTTTTATCTTGTTTCTTACGATACGGATCTAGCGCTCAAGCGGTGGTATTGCATATTATTTTAACCTATAAACTATTGATCCGTGGTTAATATAATACCCATTTATTTATTTTGTAATTAGTTTGAAGTGTCCGTTGAATTCTAATATTTGAAATAAAGGTTATAAAATAAGCTAAGAATTACTATATATTTCAAACACATGTTGATTCTTAGGCGAATTTGGTCAATATCCTTTCCTCACGATGTTTTCCTTCACCGTTTGAAGCAAGTGATATTTAATTTCTTAAAACGCACTTATAACTTCGACAAGTTAGAGGTGCCTGCCCGGGGAACCCGCGACCCCGTACTACAGGAGGTCGGGTGTCTTAACCACTAGGCTATCACCGCTTCATATTATAACAATAGATTACTGAAATGGTTGTATTTAGCAGAATTTAGGGTATTCTTGATGCATGTAAGTATTTTCACTAACACAGAGAGAGTGTAAGTCAATCATAATAGCTGACATACACTAAACTTAACACTTTGATCCTTCGGTGCTGGGTTTATAGAAATGCTGATTAAACTTCTTCGAAAAATTCTGAGTAGGTATGTCCACCTGTCTTGTTAGCATGTTTGACTGCGGCCGACGAGGTCCCGGGTTCGAGTCCCGGGTCGGGCCATAATTAAGTATTGGGTTTTTCTGACTAGAAATTCCCAGTACTAGCCCGGAGTTAGGAAGTTGGCGGTGGTTCACCCCCGTGCCTCGGAGAGCACGTTAAGCCGTCGGTCCCGGTTATTATCAGTAACATGATAATAGTCGTTAAAGCCCGCCAACCCGCATTAGAGCAGCATGGTGGGACTAAGCTCTAATTCCCTCTCTCCTATGATAGTGTAGGCCTGTGCCCAACAGTGGGACGTAAATGGGCTGTAGTGGTGGTGGTGGTGGTGGTTGTGTAAGGGACAATCCAGGAGTAGGTATTATTGAGATCCTTTTAACCGACTTCCAGAAATGAGTTTCTCAATTCGGCGCTTTTTTTTAATGTATGTTGGTGCATAACTCCGGAGTGCCAGTGAGTCCCACATACCCTCTCGGAAGCACCGCAGTTTCACACTGCCTGCTTCCGAGAGGGATGCCTAAACGCATTTCCCAGCGTCAAAAAAAAAAAAAAAAAAAAGGTAACTGCCAGCCCTCCGGTCACTTGTGGACTCTGTGAGACGAGAAGATCGATCCTTAAAAAATGATATAGCATCTTCACCCCACGACCCCTGGGTTGCAACTCCAAATTACTTTTGTATTATTCAAAGAAGAGAAAAGATGTAGGTTATCTCTTGATATTTTATAAACAATTTACATTCTCAACCTTTCCCATCTCTGAAATGGTTCACATTAAATCGCACGGTAGATATGTAGCCTCCAGAGAAGTACAGGGATAATTCAGCTAAAATGTGTTCGGTATAGGTTTACAGCAATAAATGTCGAGGTACTAGGGTCGGGACGTAGGGGCTCCAATGATCTGACTCAGCCTTATTTATAAACAGTTTAACCCTGCTTAAGACCAATAAACTGTCTCAGCTTTTTTTCTATAATTTAAGTACATGGGTAGATTAGCGGATAAACTTGGTTTTCAAAAATCTGCTTCGAGGGTAAGTTTTTAAGTAAATAGCTCTTTGTTGAAAGTTGGAACTAATTTAAAATTCCTTGCCTCCCTTCCCTTCTCATGCATGGTTACTACCATCGCTTGAAGTAGTATTGTTTTATGTCTTATTTTTAAGGGTTATAATTCTAAAACAAACGTCAACAATATTAAAACAATACGGCTTTGAGCGATGGTAGTATGCGCCCTGATACCGTTTTTAGGGTTCCGTACCTCAAAAGAAAAAAACGTCCGTTTGTCTGTTTAGACCCTTCTTCTCAGGAACGCATGGAGGTATCAAGCTGAAATTCATATCAAATACTCAGATCTAGGGTACCTTGGAGCTGTGAAAAAATCAAAAGACACAGCCGCAAGGGAATCAAAACCTACAGGGTACTTCCCGTGAACTCAGAATCTTGAAATTTCGTACGAAGCAACGTCTTATACAGATAAAGGAAAAATTGCGAAAAGCATACATTTTTAGTTACATCATATAATAAAAATAGTGTGTACGGAACCCTCGGTACGCGAGTCCGACTCTTACTTGGCCGGTTTTTTTTCGTGAAGGGAGTTCTTTCAATAAAGCCTTGGGCCTGTGCTATGGAGAGTTTCGCTGGATTCACTTTTATTTTATAAAGGACTACTTATTGAGATAAAAATTATTATTTTTAGATTTTGATGATTCATTTATCAAAATCTATAAATATAAATAACTGATCATGATTATAAAATTAAACAACTTAGTTCCATCTTTCGTTCTTTTCAAGGTCGGTCGTAAATATTTAAATTACTTTTTAAGCATCGGGTAAAAATTAAACAAGATTTATAAACGAATGATATTTTTTATTTGTATAATATTTATAAAAAGTTAACAATAATAGTAGATTTAATAATACACGTACGTTACAGATCTTGTAATTGTAAATCGCAATAATGAATTATGGTTTGAAATCACGGAGAGATGGAAAAGTACGAGTCATAACTAATCATCTTGATGGTGCGATCGATGATGATCTGCGTTGATGGTCTTTCGTAGCCTAGATTCCGTTTATGCTGTAAATGAAAAAATTAAACATAATTTTAATTTGTAGCCAACACTCCAGACGCTGTAGTGATCACAGTTGGTCTCATAGTTACGTGGGACTTTCCAGGTTAGGCCAGGACAAAATTAAGGAGAGTGCGCGGAACGCCGCACCGTGTAGGTATGACGAATTCATACACTATTAATACATTAATATTATAAATACATTTATATATACATAATACATTAATATTATATATACATTATATATACATAATTGCGAAAGTGTGTCCGTCTGTCTATTTGTCTACGCTACGCTTTCGCGGCCCATCCTTTCAACCGATTTTGATGAAATTCGGTATATACGTAGACTAGCTAATGCCCGCGACTTCGACCGCGTGGATTGAATTGTTTTTAATTATACGGGATAGAAAGTAGCCTATGTGTAGCCTAGCCTATCTATCTCTGTGCAAAGTTCATCTAGGTCCATTTAGCCGTAATAGCGTGATTGAGTAACAAGCATCCATTTGAGATATTTTGGTTCCCGCGGGTACTCTTTGATTTTCCGGGATAAAAAGTAGCCTATGTGTTATTCCAGACTATAATCCATCTCTGTATCAAAGTTCATCCAGATCCGTTCAGCCGTTTTGGCGTGATTGAGTAACAAACATTCGTATGAGGTTTTTTTGGTTCCCGCGGGACTTCTTAAATTTTTCGGGATAAAAAGAAGTCTACCTGTTATTTCAGACTATGATCTATCTCTGTGCTAAATTTCATCAAATCAATCCGTTCAGGTGTGATTGAGCTCTTTCGTGTGGCATAAGTTTTTTTTTCAATTCCCACAGCACTTCATTATTTCCCGGGATGAAAAGTAGCCTATGCCACTGTCCAGATCCTCCACTATACCCATGAAAAAAATTACGTTAATCTGTTGCGGCGTGATTGGAGGACTAACTATCTACTACACGTCCTTGGGGATGAAATTTACAAAAAATGTGAATCAGGTGTTTGTCCATTTCAAACCGAAATTTCAAAAAACCCAACCAAGTTACCAAAAAATACCTAGTTTAATGGCTCTAACTTAAAAATTTATGACAGACTTTCTTACAAACTTTCAACCCCTATTTTACCCTTTTGGGAGTTGAACTTTGAAGAACTGTGAGACACGTGCTTCTTTAGTTTTTACCGAAAATCAAAACACCAAGCTTCGTTGATATAAGTTCAGCAATATTTTGAGAAATGAAGGACTTTCATATACAAACTTTCAACCCCTATTTTACCCTTTTGCGGGTTGAATTTTGAAAAATTGTGATACATGTATTTGTTCATTTTTAACTCGCAGCTTATATACCAAGTTTCATGGCTATAACTTGAGAAATGAAGGACTTTCATTAAAAACTTTCAACCTCTATTTTACCCTTTTGGGGGTTGAATTTTGAAAAACTATGACACACGTACTTCTTTATTTTTTACCAAAAGCCAAAATACTAATCTTCGTTGATATAACTTGAGCAATATCCTGTGAAATGAAGGCCTTACATACCAACTTTCATCCCCTATTTTATCCCTTTAGGGATCGAATTTAAAAACTGTGGAACAAGTATTTCTTCATTTTTAACCCACTGTTTGTATATCAAGTTATATGGCTATAACTTGAGAAATGTAGGACTTTCAAACAAAATTTCAACCCCTATTTCACCCCTTTAGGGATCGAATTTTCAAAAACTGTGAAACATGTATTTCTTTAATTTTTACCAAAAGCCGAAAAACTAAGCTTTTTTGATTTATCTTGAGCAATATCTTGAGAAATGAAGGCCCTACATACCAACTTTCATCCCCTATTCCACCCATTTAGGGATCGAATTTTTAAAAACTGTGAAACACGTATTTCTTCATTTTCAACCAGTAGCTCGTATACCAAGTTTCATGGATATAACTTGAGAAATGACGGACTTTCATACAAACTTTCACCCCCTACTTCACCCCCCTAGGGGTGGAATTCTGGGTCACAAAAGAAACCTACTGTCAAAATTTCAAGTTAATAACCCCAGCGGTTTAGGCTGTGCGTTGATCCCTTAACGATTTTATAAATATACTAGCGAATGCCCGCGACTTCGTCTGCGTGGTTTGATGTTTCTTGGTTCCCGCAGGAACTGTTTAATTTTCCGGGATAAAAAGTAGACTATGCGCTATTCCAGATTAAAATCTATCTCTGTGCCAAATTTCAGCCAGATCCCTTCAGCCGTTGGGACGTGATTGAGTAACAAACATCCATACATCCATGCATTCACAGATCCATACATCCATCCAAACTTTCGCATTTATTATATTAGTAAGATTAGATGAATTGTATCCCGGGGATGGACATAGGTATACATTTTATCCCAGAAAATTAAGGAGCTCTCGCGGTAATAAAAAAAACTTAATCCACGCGGACGAAGTCGCGGGCATCATTTAGTTTAAAATATTTTTAATACTAGTGGTCGCCAGCTACTTCGTCCGCGTACAATTTCTGATTTCCTATGAGATTATAATTTTTTCCCGCTGCAAAAAGCCTACCTATAGAGGCCATAAAGAGGCACCCCCATTGGGATGGAGTTTCATAAATGACTTATACAGACTTGAGATGATAACATGAGTATTACCCAATCCGGATGCTTTTAGGATAATAAAAATCTCTTAGATTGGGTTATCTCTTTCCTCTCGAGATTACAGTCACACGAGAGAAAAGGATAGAATCTGTCATCCTAAAATAATTGTATTCTTTAGTTACCTTGAGCAGGTGCAGCGGGCGCTGGTGCAGCGGCGGTTGCCGCGGCTGGCGCACCGGCCGCCGGCGTCGCGGGCGCCTCACCCGGAGCACCCTCCTGTTTGCGAGAAACAGTGACATGACGTTATTTTACTTCTGTTCTTTGTTATGGGTAGCAGTTCAATGCCCAAAGACGCGACCCACTCTTATTTATTGTTATTATTAAACCATTTAGCTCAAATTACACCCTTGAATTCAAATACATTGGTTTAAAAAAAGTATGTGATAGCCAGTGGCGATTCCTCTAAGATTACGCATAGCTTGCACCGCAATACCAATAATTATTATGAATAAGTTATTATCAATTATACTAGATCTAATTAAGTAATTTACTAATATTTTATAAGATGAAATAGGTACCATTCACAAAACATACAAGTTTATCAATTAAACGATTGCGCTAATCGATAATTATTTAAATTCACGCGCGCTCAGTGTATGCCTCGCATCATGGGCGATGGTAAGTAAGGTCGCCCGCTAACTACCGCTCACTACGGCCGAAGGCTTGCCTTTTTAATTCCGAATGGCTGCGTGTGCCGTGTAATATTATTTTAGAAACGTTATGTTTATTTTTAGTTTAACAGTTAATTTAAATAAATTATAAGTTTGATAAAAAGTAAGTGTTTTATTAATGTAAATTTAATAATTAAATAGTATTAATAAATAATTTAGTAATAAGTATTATATATGCGAAAGTCTGGATAGATGGATCAATCACGCCAGAACGGCTGAACGGATCTGCATGAAATTTGGCACAGAGATAGATTTTATAGTCAGGAATAACACGGCCACTTTTTATCCCGAAAAATTAAAGAGCTCCAGCGGGAATAAAATAATCTTAATCCACGCGGACGAAGTCGCGGGCATCAGCTAGTAATAAAATATATCACTGATTATAACTGCCATATCCCTAATAGGTAAGCCCGCTACCATCTTTGATTGATAAACCGCTACCATCTACCAGGAGGATTAAGGTTTTTTGGTTCCCGCGGGGACTCTTTAATTCTCCGGGATAAAAATTATGTGCAGCCTTTGTGGAGTGATTGAGTAACAAATATCCATCCATCCATACATCCATCCATCCAAACATTCGCATTTATAATATTAAGTATAGATTTAGGTAAATGTATTTTATTGAGGAAATAGCTAACCATCAGCTAGCGTAAACCCAAGATTGACCACTAGAAATCACCACTGGTAATAGCGATCAAATAACAAACGACTTATACGACTACATGAGACGAAAAATAGTGGGGAGCGTCTTTGTGGATTGAATAATCTATAAAAAGCGTTGTAGCCAGCTTAGCATAGTTATTATGCAAGCATGTTTCAGGTAGCTATAGGCATAGCCAAAAAAAATTTCGCAGTCTATACGACTATCAAGGATTAAGCCTTTGCTAAATCAATTATGTACACCGGTCTAGCTTTAAAATTAAAAAAAAATACTATACTAATTTACTTATAATGATTGTTAACATTTAAGAATTACTCAAGTATTATTATAATTATACGTTTATGAGTATTATTCACATTGATTTCTGAATAACATTTTGTATGACTGATTAATTATGGTTATTGTTATTCAGAACGTTTAAATTTGTTTTCACATGTAATATCAAGTTGATATGTTCTGTAGAATAAAACCCCCAAAATAAAGGGATAAAAAAACTAGTATCGTAGTCAAACTCAATCAGACTACAAATAAAGGATTTTAAACTTTAAACCCATGGCACAAGTGAAACAAAAGCATATCTAAATTACAACGATTAACTATCAGATGCCATTTAATTAAGCCTACTATGAATAATATTATTGTATAGTAATTACGTGTTTTATCAGTAATCAAATACTATATTGCTGTATAATTTATTTTATTTATCAAAGTAGATACAGCTGAATAATTTACGACGTAGGTAACATTTTTTATTTTAAGCGTGTTAATTAAAGCTGAAGAATATCTGCAGTAAGTTAATATAAACTATTCTATTCGATAGAACTTAGTATTAAAAAAATATTACCGTTAGTTGTATGCTTCTAAACAGTAAATTCTATAATTATTATGCTATTATGTATTAGCTACTGATGTTTGCATTATGTATTTTTCTTTAAAACTTTATTTGGTTTATAAAACTTACCTCGCGTAATCGTAGATTTTGTAAATTCACTGTAAAATATTCTATGTATCTGAATGGACGAGATCGCTACGTAGCGACACAGTTTTACGAAGCGATAACGCCGCCAAATTGTAAAACTATACCCTATTTTTGGTATGCTTAGCCAATACAGTGTTATTTATTTGTAATATTATTTACTATTTATCTTTGTGGTGTAAGTATATTTATACTTTTCTAAATTTTAACAGGTGCTTTCCTAAACAGTCGGATTTTTTGTGAATATTTGTCCATACACATTATAATATTTGTAAAATATAAATTGTATCACACGTTAAAATATTATGAAGTTGGTAGGAAGTATTGGGCTATTGCAGATAGGGTAGTATTTAATCGAGCGGAAACAAATTTAAATTATAGGTGTTAAAAAAACAGAATATAGCTTACTGAAATACTAAGTTAGCGACAGGCTGTGGGCGACTACAAATATTGAAAATGTCGACTTGAAAATAATAATTTGAGTTACTAGTTATTCAGAACGATCAGTTTAATAATTCTTAAGCGAACACTTTTCTATTTTAGGGACAATTTTATGGCTTACATTACATTCAACATTATGTATATATTTTATAATAAGAATAATTTATTTGTCAAATTCGCGATTTTACTAAATGTCGGTATATTTTTGTTTTGTATTTGCTTCTGAAAGTACATTTTTTTAAACTTAAGATATGTATATTAACACGATATAACCTATATTTTTGTCTAAACCTAACCTAGCCTAACATTCTGACAAATATTGTACTTATTAAACAAGATTTAACGCAGATAGAGAATGTCATCGAATGCTTAGATTAATCGAACTAAAATAAGAATAAGTAAATAAACAAATAATTGCAGGCGACTAAGAGGCTCGACCCGTCCGAACTCCCGCGCTGCACAGCGTTGTCGCCTCGTTGCCCCGCCCCTAAGTTTGTACTAAACGAACCTGTTCTGCTATTTTCAAAATAATGATATACTAAAAAAGAAAAACAAATATCTCAAATAGTATTACAGTACCTAACAATAGTAATAGCGCACCGCACGAGGTATATTTTTGAAGCACTCAATGTATAAACTCAAACCGATTATAAAGTTACTTACTTAGTTTAGTAGTAACTCTGTATTTTTGTTAGTATTATTCATTCGGTCACTTACAGTCGTCAGTTAATTTTTTAGTCGCTCGATTAATAATATCCCTTACAGATGAGCGCTGTTGTAGAAGCTTTTATTGTTACTCAATTTCTGGGCTAAATATATATCTTGTAGGTCTGTAAATATATTATTTTTTACATATATTTTAAACACGTTACCTGAGTGTTTCATCGTTTCTTATCATAAATAATGCCTGCATTGTACACAATAAAATTATACATAATAGAAAGGGTGACGGAGTCAAGCAATCATGGGTATTAACACAAAAAAAAGTAAAGGGTAGAATTCATAGATTTAAATATATTAGAAATTATTAAAACACTAATCGATATCATCATTTTGAAAGCGTTATTTTGATTAATAACTCTCACAAAATTGTTTCGTTCGGAACTATACAGTTCTGATGTGTTTGTTTTTCTTTGAAATCATTCGTGAAGAAAAGTATAAGTATATACACAATTAAGTAATCAAAAAAAAGTTAACTGCATACTACCTACCTTTCACTCTAAATTACAACTTCAGGGGATATGAAAGGATGGTGGTAAGGATATGTAGGACAAAAATTAGGTCACACAGCCAATGTAATATAATACAGAAATTAATTTATTTAACATAGTATTATTAACTTACAAGACTTTATATAATAAAAATAAATAAACATAAAATGGTTTTGACATTCGAAGTGTTCTCGGTCATTAGCAAATACATACAAAATGATGGAGGAATTTTTCAAGGAAATTTAACCCTCAATATCTTAGCCGCAAGGGTTCATTTCAAAATGCTATTTGGTCAGCCGGTATTTGGGTCACATTACAATTATAGTTTATGATAGGGAAACACTTCATGCCTCAACTTCTTCCTCTTTTACCTTCTGATCTCCTGGCTTGCCCTTGGACCAGTCTGGCTTTTTCTGTAAAACAATTCGGATACATTAAAATATTGCATTTAAAAATCTACGCCGACAGCGTCAACTACATCAAGCCAACTCAACACCGCTGCCGGCGAAAGTGAGTTTATACAATTTTAAAGATATCTTAAAACAATTAATATATAATATTATATAATATAGTAAGTACATTAAGCTTGTTTTAATATATTTTTTCTATGTATACAAAATTTGTCTGTTTCTATATTGAACTTTAATATTCCAATTAGCTGACAACGTTGAAAACTTTAAAGATATATATGAAATAGATCGTCTGCAAATATTTTTTTAAAATACTAATATACGCATAAATTAATATAAATGTGTTCGTATACCTATATGACAAATCGGCAAACAGAGAAAGGCTGTATATAAAGTGCATACTACTTTTTATGTACATAGGTGCTTACTACTAGTCAGAAAACAAATAATTCTATTTAATTTTGGCAGAACCTAAATGATCGTATTCTAGAATCACTTATTTTCTGACACTAAGTGCATACAATGTGCAATTTGACAGAATAATATAAATAAATTCAAAAGATCCTTAAATATATACGAATCATCTGATGTATGATTAATTGAAATCCACACTGCTGTGAATCCAAATCTTAAGGTGATCCATTGAACAAAATGAAGAATTGTTTTTTGAATCCTAGACAAAATAATCTTTCTTAGTTGGAAGTAAAAGTAAAACTATTACGACGCAGTTTACTTTTAATATGTTTAAGAAATAAAAATGCGTACTAACTGTTTTTCTGTAACTTCAAGTTTTTATATTTTGTATTATATTGAGTTATAATGTTGCAGTTTTTCTAACTAATTTAACTAATTTACACAGCAAATTCAAAAAACTATAACCTTATATATCGTAATATTAGCGTGTATATAGTGCAGTGGAAAATATATTTCACTATCAAAATAAGCGTGCTTTTCAGCGCAAATTAAAATCAATAGATGTTAAATCTCCAAGATCTTCTATGAAAAACTACTTAAAATTTATCAAGGAACGACTTGAATGTCAACAACTATACATTTACATTATAGGTAATAATATACAAAATCTAATAGTATAAATTATAGCCGAAATAGAAACACAAATATAATGTAAATCACTCCAATTTCAAAATATTATAGTATAGATAATTCTTTATCTTGTATTCCTACTCTTTGTAGAAAAGTTTAAAGAAATTTTTTAATTTGGAGATCTTTTGATAATTTTGTAGAAACAAGTAGTCATAGTTACTCATAATCTAATACAGCAATATATTATTAAACATTCTACAAATGGTTTTATCTAAGACGTGCTAAATCTTTCACATGCGTCTGGTGATTACTAGATAAAACTTTTTACTCAGATTTATCAAGTTACCTTGGCGCCAGCACCACCCTGTAAATATCGTAATTATTGAAACGATTCATAGACTGAGATCGCAATATTTAGATTACATTACTTCCATAGTAACGAAAAGATCACATAATTACAGTAGTACCTGGAATAAACTTAATCTTAGGTGGAGAAGGGTCCAATGAATTGTTAGTCAAGAAAGGTGTGTGTATTATTAGCACAGGAAAATTAAAACTCGAATATTAAACCATAGAAGTCAAGATATGCGAAGCCGTGTTTTAATTGAGAGCTAAAACAGCTGAAGCTCTAGTAGGATTTTCATAAAACAAAATGTTACGAACACAATATTCACATAATTTACGCAGGGGAGAAGCTTATGTACGCTCGCGCTACAAACATTTCTCACCTCTGTTTTTTAGATCGGTATTCATGGGAAATTTTAAAAAATTAACTAATAAATAACAAATGTTTTATTAAAAAATTAAATGTTAATTATAATAATTAATTATTCATCATAAAGTTGATGCGATGGAAATAATTGTCTGAATATAATTCATAATAATATGTAAAGCAAATTCACTTCTTTCCGATAGCCCAATCAGCTTTCTCTGCTTTCTTGGCCTGTTGGGACATGATTAATGATATTGTTATACTGTATTGTATTTTAATGTCGTATCTACGAAATAAACATTGGTAAAGTTCTAAATAGCTAGAAAACTATCCTAAATAATAATCTCTCGATAAAACAACAACTACATAGGAAATCTACTAGAAATGGTGGAGGGGTAAGTATTCAATATAAAAGAACAGAACATGAAGGAGTATTTATGGTTATATGGAATAAATAAGAATAAATAAATCATTGGTTAGGTACTTAGAAAGAAGAATGGTTCGTTAAAATTAATATTTGAACTATACTCAGATAAAGTTAAATAAATAGCAGTATAATTTTTCCTTAACTATAATATATAATATTCCAAAGAATATTTTAGTAAACCTATTGAGATTAAGAATGGGAGAACATAACAGCCATCCCATTTATGAATATCTATTTCACTTTCTAATGATTAATATATTTTTATCATTATTTACTAATTTCAACCACCATTATTTTTTTAATAATTAGCGTTAAATTGCGTTTTTATTTTCAAATATAATTTAGTAACCACGATCAACAAATTGATAAGATTTGAAAAGCGTCTATTATAATAATTATAACCTATCCTTCGAGGAATTTTCTGAATTAATTTTAAATTCATATAAAAAATTGAAGACCCTTCAGGATTTGAACCTTGTCTCTCTGGAAACCACGCCCCAAGTGTTGATGGATAGGCAACGGTTCACCTAATTCCTACAAAGAAGCAAACTTCCAAGCCTGCGGTTGCAATTTTTAAATGAATTTGAAATTTAATAAGAAGACTTATAATCAGTCCAATCAATTACCTTTATAATTCCACCTGCGTAAAATAGATATTCTTTGATTATTTATTTATTTTTAAAACTACAGATTTATTTTTTGCTTACCTCTTTGTCTTCTTCTTCAAGTGTGAATTCCTTCTTTTTGACAACCTTCAATTGGTTACGGAAATTGAATTCAGCAGCCTTCTTCTGGAGCTTGGCGAATTTGTTTTCATATTTGGACACCTTCTTGAGTGTTGGTTTAACGCTAGAAAAGAAAGTGAGAACTAAGATAGACATATTACAATGCAAAAGTGTGCTTGTCTCACTGTCTGCACGCTTTCATGTTCGAACTGTTCAACCGATTATGGTGAATTTTATAAAGAGATCCATTCTGGGGAAGGATCTGAATCAAGAACTGAATCGAAACGGACGTAGACACGGAAATTATCTATAAAGAGCAACCTTATTAACCATGTACCTAGATATTACTTGGAAGAAAAAATATGGAAAAATAACCAATTAGCAAAGGTTAAATATTTTTTTAATTTGCAAAGAATATCTGTGTGGAATTTGAAATGTGGAACATATATTCCTTGCAAAAATAATCATAAAAACGTTTATTACTTACAATTTGCCTCTGAGGTCATTGACTTGATTGTTCAGGTCGGCGATCTATCAAAATATTTAAGTAAACGATTAGAAAATGTAATACAGAATAAATAAAGCTTGAAATGTTTTGAGAAAAAAAAATGCGTCAATAATATGTAATTAATAAAAAAAAATATAAAAGCTAAGATAATGGAAATAAAAAGTCAAACATAGATTGATAGAAAATGAAGATGAAAAAAAATACTAGATTATAGAATTCATGGTTTTACGATATTAATTAAATTAAATATCACTCGATTAAATATTACAATACTTAAAAAGAAAAGATAAGTTCAAAAGTGAAAATAGCCTTTAACAATTGATCAGAAATCGCATGCATAAGATAGAAAATACTTTGGTAATCTACGAAAGCGCTAAAATAATCATTGAAGTTAGCTACTAGAAGTGAGCAATATCGATATAACTTATTTTCAAATAAGTTTGAAATATAACTAATATGGTGAAACACTATATGATTATTAAGACTCAAGCAAAAACAGATAGGTAGAGAGCTGAGCGAAGATTAGGCAGTGTTATTTGCGAGCTGTAGAACAGTTTATACACCATGTGTCTGCATATTCACAACAAGGCAAGGTAAAACTAAATCCAATTTTTTGTTGTGAGAAATGTACTTTGCCTGTGCTCTTCGCCTAAATATATCATTGGTCTCTAACCGCTACTATTTGTGTAACTTTGACTCGTGCAATATCTTTGTGCATTGTGACAGATAGCTGGTCTTTAACAGCACTTTCTTCTATTTTTTAAACACTGTGTGCAGGATATAATACAAGTGCAAAAACATAGCGCTTACAATATTCTACCTCTTCGATGACTTACTATAGTAAACAAACGTCTTCTATCCTTAACGTTTTTTGTCATAAATGAGATCTTTTCTCTCTCTTCCATGCTAAATTCCAATACTTAGCTATCGAAGTTGTAGCATATTGAGCGCTGAATTTATTTATATTTTGCTAAAAAATTTACAATAACGATCTGGATTATATCAATTCACCATACGTTCGTAGTCGTTTGTTTATAACGTCGCTGTCGCATTGTAAGTAGAAGAGTAACGGTGCAAAATCGATCGGCTTATCATGTGTATGTAGATAGTAGGTGTAGTGCGTGTTGTAATAATGTATCCGAGCGAGAGCGCCATCTCCTCGGCCTCGGCAGGGAAAGGAAAAAGGAGGAAAGACCACAGCATGGCACTTTTAATTTAGCTCTCGGTGTCCAACTACTCATACGGGTCTCGCAGGAAAGTGGTAACATATATGTCTCAGCATCCGAACACGCAAACATTTCGCGCGAAATCAAACGGCACATACATGAATTGCTGGAGATTTGGAACAAGAAGTTTCACTTAAACTATGCACTTGCGTGTGCCAATAGAGGAACCCGTTCATCGTTCCAATTCAATATCGGTAATTCTACTGCTTGTTATAAAAAGAGAAAATTCAGTAAGGCCAGTAAGCTGTCACCACACATGAAGCGTCAAACGGTCAAATGCAGCGACGGTTGGTAGGTACTCGATTAATGTTGTCACTTCCATCATTATAGATTAATAATAAAGTGCCATACTATCAGGGATATATTAATCGGGAAACATAAATTATGCTTGTTACTACTCATTGATAAGTATACTACGTCATGCAATAATCAAAGCGTCTATAAGATTAAATCAATGCCAATGGCGCGCAAATACCAGAAGTTCCTTCCGTCGATAAATCAGCGTTAACACCAGTTATATACACGGGCGTGACATGACCTGAATGGTGATGGTATGAAATGACAAGCGATCATGCGTCGAGGCAGTCCGTGAGGATGAGAGCAGTGTTACGCCGATGGCTGCTACTGGCGTTAGTGTTAATCGTGTAAGCTCCATGTCGGCAGATCGATTTTGCACCGCATGCCTCACCGTGGCCCGACCGGCGCAGTTTGCGGGCGCCGACTAACGCTCAGGCACACCCTGCTATACGAGTACACCACTAACCCGCGCCTCGACCGTTATTTACAATCCAACAGCAAACAACCGAAAACTTACAAAGCATTATATCAAAGTGTAAACACGTATTGTCACACGCGCACGTTTGTTACATAATCGATGACTGTGATATTCACAATGGTCGTAATTCATGGGTCAATACCTCAAAATCTCTTTTCCTGACTTCATGTTCCAAATCCCACTTCTGGCCCTCACACACATACAAGCGGTCATAATACTCCTGTATTATTCTCTTGAGCAATGCTATAGAAAAAGGAAAGACAGATTATTTAGCCGGCTTAATGAGCATGGGCATCTGTGTGAGTGGCCTGCATTTGTCGACGGAGCGACGTGTGCATGTGTGCGGTGAGCCGTTCAACTATCATGTCATGTCGTCATAACTAAATCATAATAAACTCAGATCACGTCAGAATATGCATTCCCAATCCTAATATGCAGATTACCTCCATTTTCCTAATTTGGATAGCTCGTTCTAGTTCATATTTATCCCCCTCAAGGTTGTATATTCTGTGCCAGTACATTTGACATATCGTCTGCAGTTCCGCTAAAGAAAAACAATCACATTTTAACGTACAAAAATTTTGAAAGTAACGCTGTCCGCCTCTCGTTTCAGTGGTAGTGTCGGTTTACATGGGTATGGAAGCGTAAGCGAAGCTACATGGCGGGTATTCTATTTGCGACAAAATTTAAGATTTTGTTAACTAAAATTCGATGAAAATATCTACAGTTGTCATTCTATATTGCTCCAATTCAGAGAACGGGACGAAGTTATTTTAGCGAATTCAAAATTATTGTTATCCACATTAGTTAGATATTTAATTTTTTTAATTTTCAGCTCCCTAAAGTGATAAAAATGAGTCTGTGGCGAAAACAAAACAATTTCGTTTAATAGTCACATTGTCGGCATGAGCTACTCAAACGTAGAGCGTAATACATGACTGGTGTTCGCGCAAAGCGGGTCAGACCTCGAGAGCTCTGCGGGCCACTTCCATCTCGTGATCGTACTTCTCCTCCTCGAGCCGCGCGATACGCTGATGGTAGCCCGTAATGATGCTCGTGAGAGCCGCTACAACATCAACCACAAGTTACTCCCGCCGCTAAGCTGCCGTGTCCTAGACCTAACTGTCTCCGTCAGCGCTCGCGTATTAAAATTATGGAAAGTAAGCCAGAGTGTGAGTCTCAGAGAGAAATTTAATGAATTATTAAAAAGGAAAGTAAATTATTGGTCTTAACGACTACTTAGCTTAGAAGGAAAAGGCGCATTAGATTATAAGAGGCCAAGAGGAACTTCCTGGCACACCAGCAGATACATATTAAAATAGACGAAAATAATAGACAACACGCATTTCGACATCACACCATTCATTGAAGAAGTTTGGTAAGTTTTGTAAGTTTGTCAATGAATAGGGTTTCCGCAACGAATCGTCTCACTACCTCCATGTCTTTCCTTTTAACGATGTATTCCAAATCGAACTTTAAGTCTTCGAGTGTGGCGATGCGGGTGTGGTACTCTTTGCAAATCCTCGCAATCGCATCTACAATACATACATAGTTTACATGGGTAACAGTGTTGCAATGACAGAGCTCACTCTGGATTGCCTGGTGGGGTGTATGACGGAACCTATGACTAAAATTACAAATGTTATGGAAATCTAGAGAAACAAATACGTAAAGTTGTAATTTTTCACAAATGTATATGTGATTTTTTTTTTAAATCGTCAATATAGAAGTAGTACGTTGTTTAGACGTGGATATTTACCTTCGTTTGCATCGTCGACGTTCTTGGGTTTACCGCACCTCTCTTCAATGATGCGCCTTCTCTCAGCTGCTTTGCGTTCCTGTTCCTTCTTCAATTCCTCAGCGGCTTTTTTACGGAGGAGCAACTATAAAATAAGTACAGTATTAATTATTTTTTTATCCACTACAAGTTAGCCCTTGACTGCGATCTCACCTGATGGTAAGTGATGATGCAGTCTAAGATGTTAGCGGGCTAACCTGTTAGGGGCATGGCAGTTATATTAAACCCATACCCCTATTCGGTTTCTACACGGCATCGTACTGGAACGCTAAATCGAACCCGGGATCTCCGCATGTTAAGACAACAGCGCTACAAACTGCGCCACAGAGGTCGTCAAATAATATAATCAGATTGAGTCTAAAGTAGTGTTATTTTATTTAAACTAAAGTCTAACTCGAACGATAAACATTGTTTCGATCTGTTAGATAGTCTACTAACTTACTTACTAAATTATTCAAAAAAGATTTCTTGACAATTTTTACTTATTCAAAATTATTTGTTATTTTATGCACTTACCCTAAGCTTCTTCTTTCTCTCTGGTGTCATGAAACCTTTCTTCGCCTTCTTGGCCTTGGAGGCTTCCTCCATCCGCTTGCGCACCTCAGCGCGCTTGCGGTCAATCTCGGCCTGTTTGGCCTTCTTCGCCTGGAGACATTGCATGACACAGTAGAATTGTGAACAATAGTACAAGTTTAGTGTGAAATCGGTGCTAACTCGGTTGTACACAGTACATAAACTTAGCTAAAATGATAGATCTAAAAGTTGTAATATGCTCGGACTATTTTAGATCCTGTATAAGTAGCATTAATAATGTGCATAACCAAAACAAGCTTTGAATGTGTTTAAGAAAATTGTCAAAAAATGAAGAAATAATTAATCATAATCTATAAAATAACTCGTATTAATTTAACGTAATTATTGTTAGTTTTGATAAAATGCAGACCTTTTTCATTCCAAATAATCAACAAAATTGCCTATTTTATGACATGTTTGGTATAATATTTCATTCAAAAGACGTATTTTTTCGTATTTTCTACATGATTAAGATTTTTTTATTTTATGTGATTGTATGAGAGAGTGTACGTATGTGTGTGTGGATGGGTGTTTCTTCTTTTTTGTCTTCCTTACTTTACCTCATCGAGACGCTTTTTCTGTAAAAGAAAAATTATCATTGTAGACACGGTTTCATAATAATAGTCAAATGGTTAGTGTGATTGTCACTTAGTGAAATGCAGTGTCAAAAACAATATATAAAATAATTTTAAATCACAAAAAAAAATCATAATGATATAAACTTTTTAAATAATGTGCAGTGTATGTATGGTAAGCATCGTGTTAATGTGTAGCAGTAGAAGATATAAATATTCAATGTATAGTTAAAAATAATAATTAACAAATATTGCATGTTTTTATAAATATTTCTTTTAATATTCAAAATATTGTTATTGTGCATTGAAAATGCAATGTGTGTGAATCGCAAATGGTGTAAAACTCGTGTGTGAATAACAAAAGCAATATAAATCAACATAGACGTCGTTTTAATACATTATTTTATTAATCAATAATAATTATTAATTAATAGGCCGAAAGTAGAGCATAACACATATTATATTCATAACTCATCGACCAACTTACGATATTTTCAACAAATAATGACAAAGATCTGTAATAACTCCAAGCAAAGATATAAAATTTTACTGTAGAAATATTGGATACGTGAATGAATAAATTATTATTTTTACGAATTACGATATATAAATATATTATTGGTCAAAATAAGTGTCATAATAAAAAAAAAATGAAGTATTTTTGTAACCTAATTACAAGTACTTTACGTTATTATCTCTACTATTTACATCTAGGTATAGTATAGTTGACCGCGCTGGTAAAATACCTAACACAAATAGATATAATACCATCTGTGGATATTGTTGAGAGTTACATCTATTTTGACTTCCAAATTTGCAATGATGATAGTTGTGTGCCAGAAATAAAGAGAAGCATCGCAATTGCAAAAAACGCCATGACACAATTCACTGGGTTGTGGAGGAATCGAGGCATCTCGCTCACAACGAAGAGTCGCCTCGTACGTGCCTTAATCTTCCCAATTTTCATGTATGGAGTGGAAACATTAAAGCAAGAGAGAGGCAAAGAATAGATGCTTTCGAAATTTGGTGCTGGAGGCAAATGCTGCGGATTTCGTGAACTGCCAAACGCACAAACGTGTCTATTCTTTCGCAGCTGAGAATCACTGTTCGACTCTCCTCCATATGTTACCAACGGCTGCTCTGTATTTCAGACACATCATACGACGTGGGAATAGCAGTCTCGAAACGCACGGGCAACACTGAAGGCAAAAGAACGAGAGGTCGCTAACCAGGTGGTCTGACCAGCTGAGGGAGTCTACACGTTGAAATTTCATACATTAGTGAGAATGACCACCAACAGAGGCCAATGGTAGCGAATGATCTGTTCGAGGGTAGGCTAACCAGGACCACAATCTTCAGCAATGAAGGAACGACCGAAGACAGAGAGATAGTATTAAAACAAATGTTTGTTATCCATTGCATTGTATTATATACCAACGAATCGTTTCTTCTTCTGTAACAGTTATACCTAAAATAATGTATTCATGTACCCTTTCAAGGTAAGTGTACTGAACTGGTATGTGAGTTATGAGAGTAAGTTTTTTGTTAATCACACATAATACTCTACCTGTGTCTCGATGAGAGAAAGAAGTCAATACTGTTGATTGTTGTCATCATAGAGATCGGGCGCAATCCATGTGTTGGTGGCCGCGTGATGCGAGGGCGCAATGAAAAAAAAATGATTAAAGAAAACATATTAGATAAAAGTAAAACTTTGTGCATCTCTTAAATAAATAAATAAAAGAGGGAAATACACGAAAGTTGATTAATCAACGAGCAACAGGAATGCATCTTGGATTATTTATTTCTTCTTATTATTTATGTAACTTTGTTTAGGAAATGAATTCTAGAAAAATAAGGTTTCCACAGAAATAAAGTAATTTTTACTCACATACACAGAAAGCTTACTTTTTGAAACCTATAAAAGTAAAGTATATTTTTTTATATTTTTAACGTTATAAAAATTCTTAACAAGTCTTACCTCACTTCATCATCCGCCATTGTGTGTGTGTTGTTTGGGGTGTCCTGTAAACAAGACAAATATATATAAATGATCATTATTCTAAATTTTTCTTTTATTTTACTTACTTTTGGGTAAATAAAGGAAAAATCCGCCCGTAGTATTCTCCTGAAAGTGATATT
This sequence comes from Erebia palarica, assembly GCA_964035005.1. Taxonomy (NCBI): domain Eukaryota; kingdom Metazoa; phylum Arthropoda; class Insecta; order Lepidoptera; family Nymphalidae; genus Erebia; species Erebia palarica. The sequence goes on from OZ035989.1 coordinate 22,369,088, forward strand.
TTTTCAACGAAAAATCCCCAAATTCCGTTGCGTGACTTAAATTAAATTCAGGACCAAGTTCATTGCAAAAATTGTTCGTCCATTAATAAAGAAAACAGAATTTATCATCCATCCGTTTTAATTGAATCCGTGTATTTTATGATTTCCTTGGGGGAAAGTTCGACTTACAAAAACACTAAAAATTTTAAACATTCTAGAGATAAAATATTATGTCATAACTTTGAAGGGCTTTTTAGTTACGAATTATGGAATGTTTATTATTTTTCTATTTATGAATAGAGTTTTGGATTTGCTGAATATAATTGCTTATTCCAGCTAAATACCTATGATAAGTAACCGCAGTAGAAGCCTGCTATATATCAAACCTGAAGCAATTCAGAAATAATAAACCCTAAAAAAATTACCAGACGGGAATCGAACCCAAGATCGCACACAGAGACTCCAACAGATATTTCTAATATTCCTATGCAGAGTCCACTCATCAACCGTTATAATTATGTTGTTAATTCGTTCGTAACCTATGCGTTCAGGCATCTTTAATTCGATTGAGTTGTAAGTACATTTGTTGTTGAAATTTGCGTGAATGCTTAATTGCCATAGCATCTTCAACACAGGTGTTGTGCGTGTCGTAATGCAACGCATGCTGGGCATAAACTGTACAACTATACTAGTCACGTAACTATAGTATATCATCAGTAATTATTAAGGATTTGTCCTGAGTGACTGACAGACAACCTACAGCCCAAAAGGAATTTCGAAATTCCAAGAATGTTATATAGATGGTTCAAGTTATATTCATGGCACTTGGTATTTTACATATTGCTTTTGGTAAAAAATTAATAAATTTCTGTTTTTCACAGTGCTTCAAATTTTTTTTAAGAACCTATTTCCACGCAGACGAAATCGCGGGCAAAAGTTAGTCAAATATAAGACCCTGGCGAATTGTGTATTATATTTGACGAGAATATTTCGCTTCAAAGCCTGGTCTGCTAAAGTGAAATATTCTACAAAAGAGGGAACAGATTGAAGATAAGACCGGCAACTGGCAGGTAACAGGCACTGATCTCCAATGTTTTTCATTTAATAAATATTTAATCAAACAATATGAAGCTTCAGCGTTGAAGTTGAAATTATTATTATGATCTATGAGTCAAGGTATTTAATGATAATTTATGAGCAATTACCAAATTGCAAAAAAGTTCAAGTAATCATAAACAGAAATATAAAATTAATAAAGATCTCTCGTCTTATTTATCTCATCCTAATAAAATAAATTAACTTAATTATAATCTATAATAACCTGATAACTTTCAAGTATCGGTTTCTATGTTTTAAGCACGAAAGTTAATCAATATAATATATTCCGATATACCTAAGTATATTTCAATCACATTAGGCAAACATTTTGGCATACATCTAGAATCTGTTACTTTAAACTATTTGGATATTCGCCAATACCCAGATGTAGGAAACTGATATTTGATATTTAAGGATTTACACCTAAAAACGTTATATTCCAGCAATTTTAAAGCTATTAAAGCTTTGTGTTTTGTTGAGGTGACAAAAATGTTGCATATAGCGACAGAAATGCATTCTGGATCTAAATTAGGTCAGGTTGAATTTATTACGGATGGGAAAACGTGGTTTTTGGTACAACGTGAGTTCCTAACGTAATGCTAGTGCCGCATTTAACTTCGGGTGAGCTCGGGAAAACTCGGTCATAGCCGTCAACCCTCGAGCAGTGCGTGCTACTGAAATAGGTTGGCTGGCACTCCCGCGCATCCTAATTTGGTCGCAAACGGTCGACTTAGATTACAAGCGCTTCAAACGTCGAGCCCGATGGACGTATTCGTGTAATAAGATATTTTCAAACATTTAAATTTAAATTCATAAAATACTTTCTTTTTCTTATGGAAGAATTACTGATTTACTCTATAATTATTATCATATATTACAGATTTAACTTTGATTTTAACTTAAACAAGAGTTAAAATTATGCCTAACTGGTTTTCTGGCTAAATGTTTATAAATTAATTTATAACAAATACTATTTAAAAAGCTTTTATTTATTTAATCATTTGTATTACGGCCCAGTTATATTTATGTAAGACTATTTTAGTTTCAGTTATTATTGCAAAGGTAAAATGTCATAAAATTTCAATGCAGTTTGTAGAGTTTCTACTATTTAGAAAATATTATTTCAATGATTATTCTAGTTTGTAGAATTATCAATTTATATTGATGGTATCAAAATATTAATGTCATTTATAATCGTAAGGTTAACTTAAAGGAACCGTTTCAAAAATATCCGCTACACATACTTGTGTGCTAGAAACTCTAAATTACTGTAACTGTATTAAAATGTTAGCTGTTAGTATCAGTAGCATATAAAAAAATCCTAAATAAAATAATTCAATACTACTAAGATTAACATTATAGCCTCACTATAAAATTCGCGTTTAATTGAGAAACTCCTTTATTTTTAAACTAGTTATAAAGAAAGCACTAGCAAAGGTGTCTGTAAGCTGAAACCGTTTGGTTTCAATGCCAAATCCTGAAGCCGGATCCTCAGAATCGGATGTTGAAAGTTGAGACTATATTTATCAGTGACGTCATAACATACTCGTATTATTAACTCATCAGGCGGGACGGAATCCGAATTATTTTAACTTTGACGTACTACGGCACAATTTCGACGCGCGATACAGAATTTTCAGCACATATTTTCACACACACGTTATTTCAAAAATCCATTACACGGCGCGGCGTGGCAATTTCACTTCACTTTTGCACTCAACGGTGGACTATGTTGAATTTCCTATTAGTTAGTATAGATAACTTCACGGACTCACCTACGGCAAGAAAAAGAAGATGGCCCTACAGATGGTTCAGCCAACACGAGCCACAGTTGCTGACTGGCGGTCGGCGGGCGGCAAGGTGCGGTGGGCAATGCGTAGGCGCAACCCCCCTCTCTCCCTCTTCCCTCCTGCGCTCTCCTGTGCATCAACTCCCCCCGGCCCCTCCCTCCCAGTCATTTTTAGAGCAGTGTCGTTTTGACACCAACACCGAAATAACACCGCGTGTAAGCTCCATTGGAATATCTGATCTTATAAACATTGGTAATGCCAGGCGGTGGTTGAGCCATGGTATAGACACATAGAGCTTAGAGATTCTAGGGCTGCTGGAAGAAATCTCTTCAAGAGATAAGTTGTCCTTGTACATGTCCTTTAAATTTGTATGTTTAGTTTTTAAGTTTGGTACTAAATATATAAATAAATAGAGCTATGATTAAAAGAGGTGAATTTATTGAAGGATGTCCCTCCGCCTGTGCAGGAACACAATTGTCCGCAAATGCAGGCGCACTCTCTTTTCCCTTACTTTCAGAGTCCGGGAAGAGACCAATCTCGAAACACCTGCAAATTCCCAGCTTGAAAACGAGAATTTCTTGACAAAAAGTTTAAGAAATCCATTAACATAAGTAAATAAAACAAATTTACACAAGTTTAAGAAACCCGCTAAAAGTATGCTTCTGAAAAAAGCTTACTATACTGAAGTTTACGTAAATGACTCATGGATTTAACTCACTCCAGCAATGGACAATGGACTCCAGCAATAGTAAGGACATAGGTTACTGTATGTATCGACACATTGATGAAATTGTAAATTATTTTTTCATAAGAGGAATTACTGAGATTCTTGCTGGTTCTTCTCATTTGGGATTCATTCCGAACCTATGGTAGATTTACTCGACGAGTCAAAAGCATTCTTTAAAGTATATTTGAATAAAAAAGTTTACAATTTTGAAAACTCTAATAACATCTATTTGTCCCCACTCAGGACTGTTGGAGTCTTGAGGGCCAAATAGGCCAATAGGGCCGAGGGCCGAGTTGCGTTGACGTCGTAGTTGAAAGCTCAATGCTTTCATTATGATTTTCTATTGAATGGGTAGGTAACTAATGCATAGACTTTTTAATCTTTTCACGTCCCTATAAATCTATTCATCTATTCTATTACACGTGTTACAAAATAAATAATTATTATATTATTTTATATTATAATTACCACTCTCAGAATATATTAAGAAATTCGATGAACTTACTTGGAATAGCTATTTTACAACTGAAGTGTATGTATATTATGTAGGTTCCCGTACAGGAGTTTGCAGCTTGGTTGGTGGTACCTAGCTATCTACCTGTTGTTTGTTCAGGATACCTGAACAAGCGTAACTTTCGACTCCCTCCTTCAAGTTTTGTTAGGTTCAATATCCCCCCGAAAGCGAACCTAACGAAACTTTGCAACTTTTTAATGGACCGTACAAGAAATAAGAAAGTTTTGTCATAAAGCTCGAGAGCTTAAAATGAATAATTACTGAACAAATCCTAACTAATTTTATAAACAAGCTTATGCCTTCGTCCGCGTAGTTTAAGCTGTTTTGTTTCCCGCTGGAACTCCGGGAATTTTCCGGGATAAAAAGTAGCTTATGTTACTCTCCAGGTCCTCAGCTATGCCAAAAAAAAGCCAAAAATCACGTCGATCCGTTGCTCCGTTGCAGCGTGATTGAAGGACAAACCAACAAAGCAATAAACCAACAAACAAACACGCTTTCGCATTTATAATATTAGTATGATATGATGCGAGTGTGAGTATGTTACATTTCCACAGCTGCATGTTTTTCACCGATTTTGATGAAATTTAGCGCATCCCGGGGTTCTTTATACTGCGCAGAAATAAAAATAAAACTCCTTTTTGTTTTAGCTGCTTACTGCCGCACTCAGAGTCGCTTAATCATTACTTAAGGAACTACTTAGTATAGATTTCAATACAAAATCTATTACTATCGAGTTCCAGTAATAAATAGACGACTCTGATGTGCGGTAGGAAGTCAGATTAGATTGTAAAATTTATGTTTAAAAATACAAATTTCCTGAAAAGCCTGCTCGATCCTCAGATTTATGTGAATTGAGGATGAGAATTTTCGGTTCCCGCGGGATCTCTTTAATTTTCCGGGATAAAAAGCCTATGTGTTATTTCAGGCTATAATCTATCTCTGTGCCAAATTTCATCCAGATCCGTTAAGCCATTCTGGCGTGATTGAGTAAGAAACATCCATCCAACTTTCGCACTTATAATATTAATATGAGGTATAGATAAGTATAGACTAGATGATACCCACGACTTCGGCATTTTTTTATTTACCGCGGAAACTCCATAATTTTCCGGTAATTAAAAAGTAGCCTATGTCCTTCCCCGGGTTTCAACCTATCGATTTTGATGTGGGATACAACCACATCATTCGGTTTGATTTCGATTTCATCACATAAAATCGGTTCAAAACATAGGCCGTTAGGCCGGAGACAAAAAAACAGACACACACTCGCTTGTATAATATTAATATGGATTTTGCTGCGAAGTTCATCTTACACATTCGCCTAGGCTGCCTTACTCGGGCTGGCCCTACAAGTACGTAGGTACTCGAAAGTTTTTTTTTTGTATGCATATCCACCTGTAGAGCTATATATTATTCCACCCTTGACTATGTAAAAAGGAAACTTTAACTAGAATGGTTGAACTTTTTTTTTCTTTTTTTTTATCCACTCCAAGTTAGCCCTTGACTGCGACCTGACCTGATGGTAAGTGTGAGCTACGAAGTTGTCACAGGATCTACTCAACATTGATACTGTTAGCTAAAGGTAATGTTTATTTGGGATACGCGATACTACGCTTATAGAGCAAATATATTCAGTAGCAGCTTAAATAGTATATGGTGTGCTTAGGGGTGAAACAAGACGATTCCAGACGAGGGTGAAGCTGCCTGCCTGAGCGAAGCGAGGGTTGGCAACACCCGAATTCTGAAATAGTTTTTCATCCCATGGCGCACACACTATTTCCCATATTTACCCTGTCTGTTTGGTAGTTTTACCTGAAAAGTTTCTCGGGAGTTTTGAAAATTGGTATATTTTATAGATTTGGACGTACTCTCTCCGAATTTTTCACTTTGCCACCTCGTATCTTTGCCACTCGCGCCACCATATTGGTAAAATGGCGACCAAAAACAGTTTTTTGACAATAACTCCTTTTGGACTAATTTTACGATGAAAATAGTTATGAAATTAATTAAACTAGAGAATTTTATTTGTAAAATCAATAGTTTCAACGTACGAGAGCCGCAAACTAAAACCTAAGATCACCTCCCACGGTTCAAATAAATTTGTATTGTGGGTGTTGAAATTTAAAAACATACAGTAAGTACTAACTACCATAGACACCATGGGTAACATTAACACATTGACTCATACGCATAGGGATTGCGTGTAGCCAATGTCATTATTTACGGTAGTATTACATTATGTCGTTTTTTTAAAATAAATTCAAATATTATAAAAAGCTGCTTAAATTTTTTTTCGGAATTTTTGTACGGACTTAAGGTTTTAAAACCCCTTGCGAACTCTTTGGTTTTCTGGGTAAAAGTAGCCCATTTCTGTCTCCGGAATGCAAGCTGTTCAGAGGAACACTAACTTCAAACGTCAACAGACAGACACACTTTCTCATTTATAATACATTTTAGTATGGATATGTATGTATGTATACCGTTGCAATATACCTAGACCTTTACAATGAAAATTTTAGGCGTAGGAATGTTATTTTAGTGCCTGGTGTAGTATTTTTGCCGTATTGGCAGTCTTCCATTGTGGCCAAAATAACAATAGGTGTTCTCATTGCTCATTGGTTATTTACAAGTGTATTCTTCAAAGAATCGATCTAGATAAACAATCAGACGGACATGATGAGTGATATTTCCTTGTTTTATTTTATTTTATTCCACTACAAGTTGGCCCTTGACTGCGATCTCACCTGATGGTAAGACGATGCATTCTAAGATGGCAGCGGGCTAACCTGTTAGGGGTATGGCAGTTAAGTTAAACCCATACCCCTAGTCGGTTTCTACACGGCATCGTACCGGAAAGCGCAATCGTTTGGTCGTAGTCTTTGCCGGTAGGGTTGTAACTAGCCAAGGTCGAAACTTCCCACCAGACCAGACCGGCGAAAATTCAGAAATTATAAATTCCCAAATCGACCCTGCCGGAAATCGAACCGGGACCTCCCACGTTAAGACAACAGCGCTCAACACTGCACCAGGGAAAACAACACTTGTGTTCGCACAATCTTGCAGCCGCAATTTCATTGTTTCTTGCATGCATGAGCTGCAATATCTTAAGTACTGGAAAGATTAAGCTGTAGGTACATCGATATGTAGGTACTAGATGGGCCCTTTCATAGAAAATATTTGGGCGTCCAACATTTAGAGCAAGCTCCTAACCTGTATAGCCCTGTCCTTGTCCCCGCCATAGCTCCGAACCAGCTCAGCTTCCGAAACGTTTCATAAGTGACACAAGTTGTCCTACATGAAATAAATAAATCATTTATCATTTATCATAGCGCTGTCTCGCTTTTCAGACTAGATGGCGTTAGTAAAATAGGTCCACATTCTTTGTTTAACAGGGCCCGTCTATGTAGGTACATTAAGGTCGTTGTGTAGATATGTAAGCTGCAAGTTGCATATTTAACTAAAAATCTACTTATAAGCAACTGTCGCTTTGGTCCAAGATCCCGCGACGATCAGACCTTCGTTACTTTATTAAAGCTGAAAGTTTTTGTATGTATGTCTCTAATAGAGGTATAAACGATCCAAACGACGATCAGACACCCTGTTATTTCATAATTTAAGAGTGTCTGATAGGGGGTTGCAATCGTACTAAGTGTCTGACAATGAACAACGTGGTTTCTAATATTATTCCAAAGAAAAATATAAAAAATCGGAAATTAATACTTTAACAAACTTGAGAAGCCACCTTTTCTACCTGATGCCTTCTAAAGCCACCGATATCAAAAACTTCACAGTCAGGGACTGTTTATACCTCTATTAAAGACATACATAGAAAAACTTTTAGGTTTAATAAAATAACGAAGGTCTGATCGTCGCGGGATCTTGCTCTACTTGTATGAATTACATTGGGTACTTCTGTGATAAAACGTAAAAGTGAAATGTAATGTAAGATACATTACATTTCACTTTGACTAACTTTTAATTTCACATTTACGTTTTATAAAGTACTATTCCCTATTCTGTGGTTTTATCATGGAATACTTGAAACTAGTTACAAGTAACTGAAACTGTTGCAAGTTACAAGCAAACTGGCGTATAGTTACAACCTCAACCGTGCTTGAACCTACGTTCAGTCACACGTTGCTAAAGAAGTTTTCGCTACAAAAAAATATCATCATGTTAAATCCACTTGAATAACACACCATCCTGAAAAATATACCAGAGAAACTAAGGCTTCCTGTGGGATTTTCGAAAAACTACTCGGACGAAGCCGGGCGTTACAAATAAGTAAGTGTTAATGACAAAGGCTACTACTAATTATTATTATCTCGGAAAATTAAGTAGTTTCCGCGGGAATCAAAAAATTTAAACCACGCGGACGAAGTCGCGGGCATCAGCTAGTAAACTAATATTGTAAGAGGGCAATGCTTTTAAATACAAAAACACGGAAACTTTTACATTTAGACAATACCGCGAAACTTCCTTGCGAAGAAATGTCACGCAAGAATAGAACACAAAGTTGTGAAAAGACCGGAAAAAAGGGGATTAAGCTTTTAAATGCTTGCGCTCCGAAAAGTAAAGTTTTAAGCTTTTCTTTATTCTATCAAAGAAAGTCTGAAAGCAAACAATTACTTAATGTTTCAAGTGAAAATTTCAGACATTGCCTCATCTGCTGAACAATTCATATTGAATTTATTTACTTACAAAATTTATAAAATTTGGTTCGAGGATTTTGTCAATTTGCAGTTGTTGGTTTGAGTACTACATAACATTATGAATTTACTAGAGGTCGCCCGCGACTTCGTCCGCGTACAATTTCTGATTTCCTATGATATTATGAAATTTTCCCGCTGCAAAAAGCTTATCTATAGAGACTTTATATAGCTTACGCAGGTTTTTATTATTTAAAATATGATAAATGTTACGTTATAAAATATGATAAAATGATAATATTTAGAGACTAAGCACGTACTTTATAAATTTGCACGACTTTTTATTCGTTTAAATTCTTAATGCTTAATATAAAATTAACTTAAATTAAAATATTTTTTGCAAGCTTGGCAGAATATGTTGACAGTTTTGATTTTAACACCTATGTAATTATGTGTTGCATGTACCATATTCTTGAAAAATGATTATGATTATGATTAAAATTACCTAATTATTAATAACCTAATTGATTATTTTTACGTCTATTATTAAAAATCATAGAAATTTTTTGTAACCTTCCAACCCTCATTGGACCCCTTTTGGGATGGATTCTCGTAATATTGCGTATACAGTTTATTATCTCAAAACCAATAACCTAAATCTCGGTTTTCAAGTCTCTAACTTCAAAAACTTGGAACCCTCATATAAGCTCCCAACTCCCATTGCACCTCTTTTGGGGTACATTTTTGTTAAATTGCATAAACAAGTTTTTATTATTTATAACTTATAACTTAACTGCCAATTTTCATGAGTCTACCTTCAAAAACAAAGGACTTTCATACAAACTTCCAACCCCCATTTCGACCCCTTAGGGGTGAATTTTCTCAAAACCGTTTCTTAGCTGATGTCTACACCATAACAGGAACCTTTCTTCCAAATTTTAAGTCTGTATGTTTTATAGTTCTTGTGATATCGTGATGAATCAGTGAGTGACATTTCGCTTTTATATATGTCACCGTAAGATTGTAAAAACCGTTAGATTATAATCTATCTCGCGAAATCGCAAAGTGTCGAAAGGTTAACGAATTTAACGAATTATTTTCCGTTAGATTGTTATCTGTTAAGTTTATTAACCCGATAGAACCTAAGTGCCCGGCCTGCGGCCGGGCACTACCTTATTGTTTATGTCGAACCCTAACCTAACCTACATGAAACAGACAAGAAAACGTAAATACAATGAATATTTCAAAAATTTACACTCAGAACATTGAACGGTTCACAATCTTTCAACAGTTTAGAATTTCGCGAGTTAGATTATAATCGAACGGTTTTTACAATCTTACGGTGACATATATATAAGAAGAAAGAAGACTCAAATCAAAATGAGAGTCAGGCATTATGATACAGAAAGTGAAAACGATACCTATTCTATATTTAGCAGTCGTATTTATATTCTTAACAAATAAATAAAATTGAAGAGTTCAATGCCTTAAAACCAAAAAAAAATATGATAATAGACACCCTTCCTGGACATACTATGCATTAGTATTACCTCCTAGTCCATTGTCCGAGCGACGCAAGTAACGCGACGCAACGCGACGCGATACGAACAACAAACTTAACGAAGCTAACAAACTTAACTACACGACAACATCGGTAGGGTCACGTGAAGGGTCAGGTCAGCTACTGTTTGATACGTTACGTCTTATCGAGTCGCGTTGTCGCGTTTGTCGCTGACGTTAGGTTAATGCTTTGAAGGGGAGACAAAAATATTAGACTTTTAAAACGCCATCATATAAAATAACTTAATTCAGAAATTTATTTCTGACTTTTACCTGGTCTGGTCTGGTGGGAGTTTTCGGCCGTGGCATGTTACCAACCTACCAGCAAAACGTGCCGCCAAGCGATTGCGCGTTTCGGTACGATGCCGTGTAGTAACCGATTAGGTGTATGGGTTAAATTTAACTGTCATGCACCTAATAGGTTAACCCGCTAACATCTTAGAATGCATCATCACTTACTAACTAAAAAAAAAAAAAATTTTTTTCACTTTCAAGTAACCAGCTTCCATCTTCTGTGTTCGCTCATGACTATAATATGGGGCTCTTCAAGGGGCGGATAAACAAATATCTCAAAAGCCGGCAACGCGTTGGCGGTTCCTTTGGTGCTGCAAGTGTTCACGGGCCGCGGTAATCACTTACCATCAGGTAGCCCGCCTGCTCGTTAACTCGCTATATATGTAAAGGCAACTTGATGTATATCGACAGTCAGCTATTGAGGCATTGCATTGATCAACCTGTTGCTGCAAATAGCAACAAAATGGAAGCAGTGAAAAGCTATGAGCCAATATTGAAAACAACGCTTTAAAACCATTAAGTGGAAATAATTGGTAGGTACCAACTGCCGAGCTTTTATGTTTATTGTATGCTCTTTATCCTTATTACCATCCTATCCTTGTTTAGGTTTTTAAGATAAACTGGCTTAGAAATAATGCCTACAACTTTGGTAGCGTAATAGAATACAGTATTTACTACCATAGCTTAAAACAGTCTTATTTTAAAATAGTTTTTAAGATAAACTGGCTAATGGCCTAAGACTTTGCTAGCATAATACAATACAGTATTTACTATCATCACCTTAAGCACCTTGACGTGTCTAAAATCATACTAATCATACTAATATTATAAATGCGAAAGTGTGTTTGTTTGTTTGTTGGTTTGTCCTTCATTCACACCGAAACGGAGCAACGGATTGACTTGATTTTTTGCATGGGTATAGTTGAAGACCTGGAGAGTGACATAGGTTACTTTTTACCCCGAGAAATTAAGGAGTTCCCGTGGGAATTGAAAAAACTTATTCAGCGGACGGAGTCGCGGGCATCAGCTAGTAAATATAATAATACTGAAACAGGAGCATCAATAGAATTAATACTTGGTAAGGATGCAAATACAAAACTGCGATTCGACGTTGAATGCTAGAAATATACAAGCTCGCACGACGCATGGTAAAAACTCGGGAATTGATTCACGTCGCCTTAATATCTTCTTTCCGATTACAGCAGTACGCTAAACTTTTTTATATGTCACTACCTAACACAAAATACGTTCAGTACGAGTGACGATCGTCGAGGGAATGGCTCCCGAACCTTGGAAGGAAGACGCTTTGCCTCACGAAACCGCAGCGCAGAAATTCACTTCACAGTTTTCTGCGCTGCCAATTCGCAGTTTTGTGTTTACACAATACCAAATACTGAATGTACATTGGCGACTATAAATAAGAAAGTCTGAACAAGTATATAGAAAAGAAGCTCAATTTCTCTAGGGCATTATAGATGGCATTAAAATCATATTAATATTATAACTGCGAAAGTGTGTTTGTTTGTTGGTTAGTCCTTCAATCACGCCGCAACGGAGCAACAGATTTTTGGCATGTATATAGTTGAGAACCTGGAGAGTGATATAGGCTAATATAATTTATCCCGGAAAATTAAGGAAGAGTTCCCTCGGGAATCAAAAAGCTTTAACCATGCGGACGAAGTCGAGGGCATCAGCTAGGTATACATAAAAACATAATGATATATAGCTAAGGATTGCTTTCTATGTCATCAATGTTTTTAATGTATCGAGATTTAAACCATTCTCGTGGACATTAGGAGTAATTTTGTTATCAAAATGGCCGTACACCATTAAGCACAATGGTATTTAAATATCCGTTCCAAATTGTTATGTCTATTTAAATCCGCTAGCAATCTCTTTTACAGGGTATACTCGTATATTTTGGATTCGGGTTTATGGCGCGAATGAAGTATTCCAGAATATAATGCCGATAGTATATATTCACATCAACGTAAGTCCATGCATGCATGCATACTGAGACATCTTTTCTTTAGAATCTTATCTTTAGTACCTATACTACTTCCCTATATTCTGATTTTTTTGTATAAATATTTTTCGTTTCAATGTGAAATTTGATATGAGTTTACACTTACACAACCCACTCTCGTACCGTCCACCAGTTCAACAGCTATCGATCAAAAAGGCAATTTGAAAGCCTTTGTTGCTCTAGAGCTCGAACGGAATTATCTGTCGATAGCAATATTCTTGCTTGACTTCGAATAAATAACTTCTCAAGAGAAATCTATTCATGTACATACTGCTTAAATTGAATATTTTCAATGATGCTTTTTCTTTTGATTACAGGAAGTACATCTATATGGTATAGACGACCCTACGACTGGAGATATTGCGGAGAAAAGGTTTCATTATGAGAGTTTTCCTACTAAAGACTACTATGGGTAAGTATAATGTTACCGTTGAAGTACCTGGAAACTGAACTAGTTCCGAAATCGTGCCTGAATCGCTAGATATATTTATTGTCTCTTATGAATTCTGGAACTGGCCAGTATCTCTATTTATTTAAAAACATAATATTTTTTCTACTCCCATGCTATAAATCCTCTATAACAGGTTCTGAAACAGTTAGCTTATTGCCAACATTAAAACACCCAATGTCCTAATAACCATAACATCATCCAAACGGGTGATGTAATGTTGTACTGAATTTCATAACAACACTCCTTTGTTTTTTTTTCGATCCCCTCTGCGCAAAGGGTTTACTCAACAGACAGCCACATCTGCTCGATGTGTGGTATCTGTATGAATTACAAAAAAAAAACATCTATACGAATTTCAAAAAAAGAACAATGTCATACACGCGCGTTTCACTACCAGAACGCCGCGCGCTGTAAAAAAAAGGTTATTAGAATTTTCCCCGCCATTTTTCTTCGTTTTTTTTTATTGTTTCGTTAACAAAAAAATGAGCGATTCAAGTTTTTAGCAGTTTGGGTAAAACAATTGCTAGCTATTTACAACTTCCTAATCCTGAGTTGTATACAGGACATTGCTTTCGCAGAACATCTGCCACAATATTAGTAGATGCCGGAGGAGACATAACAAGTATAAAACGGCACGGCGGATGGAAGTCTACATGTGTTGCAGAGGGCTATATTAATGACTCTATAACCAACAAAATCCACGCGTCGAATGTAATTTCTAATTCCATAGAAAATTAAAATAGTGAAGTGGTAAATATAAATATTCCGCCGAGTACATCGGGATCAGGACGTTCCAACATTAAAGAACATCAAGTGAATTTTAATAATTGCACTATACAAAATGTTAATTACTACTACAATAAATAATTCTTTCATTAGTACTTAGTTTATTTGTATATACTCAGTAATGGATGATATTAGGTTACTAGGACTGGATGTTTTCATGTTAGCAGTAAGCTAACTATTTCAGAGTTTGTTATAGAGGATTCATAGCATGGGAGTAGATAAAGTCTTGTATGCAACTGTTGATAATTAGGTATTAAAACACTCATATGATACTATTATCACACTCCGCTTCGCGTCGTGTGATAAACCCACATTCGTGTTTTAATACCCCTTATTACACAACTGTTGCATAAATAACTATTACTAAACTCTTCTAAACCAGCCCAAATAAGAATACTTAACAATATTTCATAGCAAACCTTCAATGGACAATAGATATATGTCAGTGGATTTAATTTTTTGATAACTTCTGTATAGTTAGAGAATAGGGGAGCAGTTCAGCAGTTGAACCCTGAAAAGGTAACAGACAGGATACGCTTTAATTATAGGTAATGAGTAGGTATAAATTGATCTGAAGTTATGGTCATAATTACATTACTAGTTATATTTCCTCGCACCTAGTAAATTTTGCCTATTTGTTTTTTTTTTGTTAGTCGCTTATGAACAACAGACACAAATCGTCCAATGACGACCTCATTCTTACTTTTACTGCCGCTATTTCTGGCGACGCGTCTTATAATCATGTAAAGGCACATTTACACATTCGCACAAGAGAGTGCGAGGAGTGCTGAGCCGGGATATGACTACCTGTTAACACATCCGATCAGTCTCGCAAAAATCCGATGAAAAATCGATAGATTTCGATTCACCTTAAACTTTTAGACGACCTCCTTAGCGCAATTGTGAGCGCTATTGCCTTATAAGTGGGAGGGTAACTAGGATATGCCGCCAAGCGATATAGCGTTCCGGCACAGAATAGGTAGTATATAGTACGTTCCGGTAAGATATTATATAGAAACCGATTAGTGTTGTGGGTTTAATGTACTTTTTATAATTTATTTATTGTATTACGGTATGCCAACGGCGAGTACACAAAGCTTTTGTTAAAAATAGTACAAAGGATCTTTATCCGTGTGGCACGCCACTTATATGTATGCACATCACTTACCTGGTGAGATCGCAGTCAAGGTCTAACTTGAAATGGAGCATAAAAAATCACTTAAGTATTCCTCTTTCCTGGACGAAATAAAAAAATAAAAAAATCGTTTATTTGCTGGAAACAATGATGTAAAATACATAAATGCAGGCTTCTAGTGTGAATAAAATTAACTGTCTCGTGTAAATGCCATCAAAACTCCATCGTCTTACAAATCTCGCATCATGTTTTTAAAAATAATATTAACCAACTAGACCACTATACAACAAATAATAAGTAAATAAAAAAATTAATGGGGCGGCATACAAGAAACGCGATTTTAGAACGTCTTGTTTCTTTTACGAAAGTATTTAAAAAGTACATGTATAAACGTAAAAGGATTTAAATTTTGTACGAGGCAATGGTATCACAACACTTCGTGTGCAAGTCCAACTCGCACATGGCCGGCTTTTTAATAATTTTTTGGACAAGAATGTTATTTCGAAAGTAAAGGGAGTTCGCCAATTGGAGGACCTATTCTGAGAAATTCTCCTTGTTGTCATCATTAATTACTTAACTTTTAAATTTCTAAAAATACAAATACAAAGCAACTCATCTACTCTCATATATTCTCGTACTTAGCTCATAATTTGATACTCTCATATATCCTCCGAGAGGATATTAAATTCCGGTAAAATTCTCGTACCCCTTTATTTAGGAACCAATACAAGGAAATTCCCCGACGACGCGCACATATATATAAAAAAGGAAATTTATGACAAACCGAATAGGGTGTAACGGAGGAGATCATATTTCTGAATGAGGAAGTAGGTGCACTACGCCTGTCGTGTGCCGCCCACCCAATACCCCAATGCATAAAACCTTACACGTATTTTCAGAGTTCATGCTTACAAGTACCTAACGCTATATATTTAATTTATAGACTAGCACTTGGCTGCAATCAGTCCTGCTTACCTGCTTACAAGTGGTGATACAGCCTAAGGTGGAGCGCGCTTGCCTAAAAGATGCCTATTCACTCATGATTCGAAGGTACCATATATCCATTCGTTCTTTCAACCTATCATCGACTTACTATTGAGCACGAGTGTTCGCTCAGTTTTTTTAAATCCACCACAAGTTAGCCCTTGACTGTGATCTCACCTGATGGTAAGTGATGATGGAGCCGAAGATGTTAGCAGATCATAATGTTATGTTAGTAAGTCCCAAAGTGACAGTGTGTTTTGTTTTTTTATATAATAATACTAAATAATGCTTGCGACTTCGTCCGCATGTATTAAGGTTTTTGATTCCCGCGGGAAATCTTTAATTTTCCGGGATAAAAAGTAGCCTTTGTCCTACCCCGGGATACAAACTATCCCTATACCAAATTTAATCAAAATCGGGTGAACAGATGGGTTGTAAAAGTGTAGCAGACAGACAGCCAGACAGACACACTTTCGCATTATACTAATATTATAAATGCGAAAGTGTGTTTGTTTGACCTTCAATCACGCCACAACGAAACAACGGATCGACGTGATTTTAGGCTATGGGTATACTTGAGGACCTGGAGAGTGACATGGACTACTTTTATCCCGGAAAATTAAGGAGTTCCCGCGGGAATTAAAAAAAACCAAAACCACACGGACGAAGTCGCGGGCATCAGCTAGTTTATAATATTAGTATGGATATGGGTAGTGCGTGATACAATTATTGAATAGAAGCAGGCGTTACTTTGCGGAAGTCCATGATAGTAAATGAATTAAGAGTTTAATTCGCTATAATCCGCTACAGTAGACAAATCTGTGTGGTACAATGCGTGTCTTTCACCTGCAGTTAATGCGACACCCACCACCCAGTAATTCGCACAGGCACAACACCACACCACACAAATCCTCCAAATCACTCTCAACGTACGTTTCACTCCGACACCGGAGCATCTTCAGGAGATGTTGACAACAACTTGACAATGCACGATTGTGAAGTGTGCACGATCTCTTCACAAACGTGGATTGTTGAGTCAACATCTCATTTATCTACTGTAGCGAAATAAACTCCTAGTTCATTCGTGATACAATTTATAACATCAATCTTTGCAGTAGAACGTAACGTGCGGGATAGATTGACAAGCGCAGAGCAATCTCGTCATAGCTATTCATATAACCAAGATACCCGTGAAATACGACGCTGCAACGTGAAACTCCAAAATGAAAAGTGTTCTCTCGTAAAGCACTGACTCAATTTCCAAAACTACTGCACCAAAAGTCCTCGGGGAAATTGTTTAGAAGTGTGTAATTGAAAATGGTATTTCTACCGTCTACAGAATTGTTTATTCGATTTATCTTATCTTCTTATAAAAATAGATATTACTAGGTGATGCCCGCAACTACGTCCGCGTGGATTGAGGTTTTTCGGTGTAAAAAGTAGCCTATGTGTTACTCCAGCCTACAATCTATCTCAGTGCCAGATTTCATCCAGATCCGTTCAGCTATTCTGGCGTGATTGAGTAACAAACATATCCATCCATCCAAACTTTCGTATTTATAATAAGTATTGATTGAAGATGCCCGCGCTACTTACTGGCGTCAACTTGGATTTTTTGTTACTTCCATATCTCGTTTGATTTTCAGTTTGAAAAATAACCTTTGCCGGTCTCTGGCATCCAAACTATCTCCGCATCTTCCTCAAAATGGGTTGAGCGGATGAACTGTGAAAGCGTAACAGACAGACACACTTTCATATTAATATTATCATACAGATATCATAGTTACATACTTAGAACGTAAGAACACTAAAGACCGGACAGGAAATACTGGATCAAAGAGGAGACAATCAAAGTGGATACTTAGGTACCTAATGCAGTATTTCAAACTTTTCAAGCTGTGCTCACTAAATACATGCCTACGAGTGAAGCCAGGACAAATCTGCTTGTATCATTATTTAAAGAGTTTTTAAGATATTTTCCTTTGTAAATGCAAACATAATTACAAACATCAAATAAAAGTCTGAAAACCTTCAAATGAATTAAGTACTTAAAAAGGAAACATGAATCGAATATTCCTCATGAACTCTAAATATAATTCTTAGCCCATTTGTCATATACAAACATTTCCTTTGTAAGAAATATAAAGTAAGAAATATAAAGAGCAACATCATTTCTAATGACTGCTCGAGGCGATAACAAAGAGATGTCATATTGCTAGAGGAACAAATACGTACGAACGTTAATAGACTGCCTTGTGTAAGCTGATAGTGGATTGTTTTACATTTTTATATACACTGACGTATGGGACAAAATGATCAAGTGAGTTCATTTAGCGAATTATTTCTAGTTCATATAAGGGTTATACACATAGTCTTAAAAGTTGTAAGAGAATATTTTTTAATTTGCCGCAAGTTGGCGCTTTCAATTTGACATGGTTGTAACCAAACATGGTTTGTTACCAACAACATGTTATGGTACTTTTGGCGCGGTAACGGTGACGGAGCGTGACGTTTTATTCTTATTTAACTCCCCAATATTTTGAGTGCTAAACGAGCAATAATAAAAGTTTTTTTTAATACTATTAAAGTAAACTCTTACAAGTATTTGTATCGTCAAATAAACCTACCTCAAGGTGGTACTCTGTTCGAGACAGCTGCAGCGTGCGATGAGAAACTTCGCACAGCAAGATAAACGATTATTAAAATCAGGTCTTACACCAAATAATATACTTAATGTGTACAAGGACGTCATACGTACCTTTTGCGAATGTAAGGAGCATTTAGCGAATATCGTACGCTCTAGCAGTCTAGAATCTCTTCAGGCGAATATACGAAATCTGACAATCGCATGTGGTACTGAAATATTGGGGATATTGAGAATAATAAATGAACCCAGTTAGAACATGTACCTACTGATGATATACGAGTGAACTGGGGGAAATTCTCTTTATAATTATCAACCAAAGAGCTGCTACACTTACTTACAAGTATTCTTAGTTGATGTTTGAATCTGATTATGAATCGAGGGTTCCATACCTATCTTCAAAGCTTTTCATCAAAACTTCACTTGATATAATAGACAGAATTAAAATAAAATTTGGTAATTCAGCAGGATTTCATAGATAATAGATCAATCAAAAAATATAGTTCGAAAAGGACTTGACCGGTGGAACTATGGCAGCTTGCCTAGGTGTCAAAAATCAATGTTCAGCAATGATTTCTTTATTATTGTAATTGTAATATTTCACTGTTTTCAGATAAAAAAGTTTGAGGAGTCTGAAGGCTCGGAAAACTGCGAAAATGAACAAAAAAGTTTCACCAAAAGACTGCTTTCCCACACTAGATGGCGCTATTCATTGTGTTAAGCGAGTCTAAAAAAATATTTTCAAGTATTATTTCTTTATTATTGTAATTGTTATATTTTATAGTTTTCAAATAAAAAAGTTTCAGGAGTCTGAAGGCTCTGAAAACTGAGAAAATAGATAAAAAAAGTTTCACCAAAAACTGCTTTCCCACACTAGATGGCGCTAGTTATTGTGGTGAGTCTAGAAAATATTTTTAAGTATTGCTCAATAATTTTCGTTAACAAGTTCAACTATTCGACCACAGATGGCAGCATATGCAATGTGACAGGGCGTTCCTTTAAACGTAGTATTTCAAAATGCTTTGTTCGATCGATTAGTTTGAGACTTGTCAAAAAATAAAAATAATTATAAACAAAACATACATTTCCTTTTCATTACTATTTAATTGATCAAAAATAAATCATTCCTAATATAATAACTAAGGTACTTAAATGGTATTCATGTAGGGTTACAAGATTATTATTAGGCATGGATATAATGGAACGTCAAAATGGAGTAGTGCTTAAAGAGGAAAGCGGACGCTCAAGATTTAAACAATAAACGTACTGTTTTTTTTTGTCATTTGAACCCCGACCTTATTTGGAATAATAAATCCATAATAATTTCGTTTTGAATTTTTAAACCTTACTGTAAAAACGGAAATCCTGTGCATTGTCCCGAATCGGAGGGCAATTACTGGTCATGTCCTTTTATTACCTTCTTTTTTTACCCACAACGGAACGAAGAGGGTATATTCAATTTGTTTGCCCTTGTTAGTCTGTTTGTGCATACAAACATTGTAGTAACAAAAGAGTGTTTTTAGTAAGTAAATATTTATTTGGTAAAATATAAATATTTTGTTACCGTTTCGCTGAAAAACTATTGGGCCGATTTTAATGTGATTTTTTGTTTAAGATATGTAACTACTTATTACTTCTAAGAACTATTAATTATTGTTTCAAAGTTGTAGACAAAGGAGATTTTTTTTAAATTTTATTTAAGTGTGTAAATAAACAATTCACCTTTACAATATTTGCAAGAAAATGATAAAGCATAAAATATTTTCCGAAAGGACTTGACCGGTGGAACTATGGCAGCTTGCCTAGGTGTCAAAAATCAATGTTCAGCAATGATTTCTTTATTATTGTAATTGTAATATTTCACTGTTTTCAGATAAAAAAGTTTCAGGAGTCTGAAGGCTCGGAAAACTGCGAAAATGAACAAAAAAGTTTCACCAAAAGACTGCTTCCCCACACTAGATGGCGCTATTTATTGTGTTAAGCGAGTCTAAAAAATATTTTCAAGTATTATTTCTTTATTATTGTAATTGTTATATTTTATAGTTTTCAAATAAAAAAGTTTCAGGAGTCTGAAGGCTCTGAAAACTGAGAAAATAGATAAAAAAAGTTTCACCAAAAACTGCTTTCCCACACTAGATGGCGCTAGTTATTGTGGTGAGTCTAGAAAATATTTTTAAGTGTTGCTCACTACTTTTCGTTAACAAGTTCAACTATTCGACCACAGATGGCAGCATATGCAATGTGACAGGGCGTTCCTTTAAACGTAGTATTTCAAAATGCTTTGTTCGATCGATTAGTTTGAGACTTGTCAAAAAATAAAAATAATTATAAACAAAACATACATTTCCTTTTCATTACTATTTAATTGATCAAAAATAAATCATTCCTAATATAATAACTAAGGTACTTAAATGGTATTCATGTAGGGTTACAAGATTATTATTAGGCATGGATATAATGGAACGTCAAAATGGAGTAGTGCTTATAGAGGAAAGCGGACGCTCAAGATTTAAACAATAAACGTACTGTTTTTTTTTGTCATTTGAACCCCGACCTTATTTGGAATAATAAATCCATAATAATTTCGTTTTGAATTTTTAAACCTTACTGTAAAAACGGAAATCCTGTGCATTGTCCCGAATCGGAGGGCAATTACTGGTCTTGACCGGTGGAACTATGGCAGCTTGCCTAGGTGTCAAAAATCAATGTTCAGCAATGATTTCTTTATTATTGTAATTGTAATATTTCACTGTTTTCAGATAAAAAAGTTTGAGGAGTCTGAAGGCTCGGAAAACTGCGAAAATGAACAAAAAAGTTTCACCAAAAGACTGCTTTCCCACACTAGATGGCGCTATTCATTGTGTTAAGCGAGTCTAAAAAAATATTTTCAAGTATTATTTCTTTATTATTGTAATTGTTATATTTTATAGTTTTCAAATAAAAAAGTTTCAGGAGTCTGAAGGCTCTGAAAACTGAGAAAATAGATAAAAAAAGTTTCACCAAAAACTGCTTTCCCACACTAGATGGCGCTAGTTATTGTGGTGAGTCTAGAAAATATTTTTAAGTATTGCTCAATACTTTTCGTTAACAAGTTCAACTATTCGACCACAGATGGCAGCATATGCAATGTGACAGGGCGTTCCTTTAAACGTAGTATTTCAAAATGCTTTGTTCGATCGATTAGTTTGAGACTTGTCAAAAAATAAAAATAATTATAAACAAAACATACATTTCCTTTTCATTACTATTTAATTGATCAAAAATAAATCATTCCTAATATAATAACTAAGGTACTTAAATGGTATTCATGTAGGGTTACAAGATTATTATTAGGCATGGATATAATGGAACGTCAAAATGGAGTAGTGCTTAAAGAGGAAAGCGGACGCTCAAGATTTAAACAATAAACGTACTGTTTTTTTTTGTCATTTGAACCCCGACCTTATTTGGAATAATAAATCCATAATAATTTCGTTTTGAATTTTTAAACCTTACTGTAAAAACGGAAATCCTGTGCATTGTCCCGAATCGGAGGGCAATTACTGGTCATGTCCTTTTATTACCTTCTTTTTTTACCCACAACGGAACGAAGAGGGTATATTAAATTTGTTTGCCCTTGTTAGTCTGTTTGTGCATACAAACATTGTAGTAACAAAAGAGTGTTTTTAGTAAGTAAATATTTATTTGGTAAAATATAAATATTTTGTTACCGTTTCGCTGAAAAACTATTGGGCCGATTTTAATGTGATTTTTTGTTTAAGATATGTAACTACTTATTACTTCTAAGAACTATTAATTATTGTTTCAAAGTTGTAGACAAAGGAGATTTTTTTTAAATTTTATTTAAGTGTGTAAATAAACAATTCACCTTTACAATATTTGCAAGAAAATGATAAAGCATAAAATATTTTCCGAAAGGACTTGACCGGTGGAACTATGGCAGCTTGCCTAGGTGTCAAAAATCAATGTTCAGCAATGATTTCTTTATTATTGTAATTGTAATATTTCACTGTTTTCAGATAAAAAAGTTTCAGGAGTCTGAAGGCTCGGAAAACTGCGAAAATGAACAAAAAAGTTTCACCAAAAGACTGCTTCCCCACACTAGATGGCGCTATTTATTGTGTTAAGCGAGTCTAAAAAATATTTTCAAGTATTATTTCTTTATTATTGTAATTGTTATATTTTATAGTTTTCAAATAAAAAAGTTTCAGGAGTCTGAAGGCTCTGAAAACTGAGAAAATAGATAAAAAAAGTTTCACCAAAAACTGCTTTCCCACACTAGATGGCGCTAGTTATTGTGGTGAGTCTAGAAAATATTTTTAAGTGTTGCTCACTACTTTTCGTTAACAAGTTCAACTATTCGACCACAGATGGCAGCATATGCAATGTGACAGGGCGTTCCTTTAAACGTAGTATTTCAAAATGCTTTGTTCGATCGATTAGTTTGAGACTTGTCAAAAAATAAAAATAATTATAAACAAAACATACATTTCCTTTTCATTACTATTTAATTGATCAAAAATAAATCATTCCTAATATAATAACTAAGGTACTTAAATGGTATTCATGTAGGGTTACAAGATTATTATTAGGCATGGATATAATGGAACGTCAAAATGGAGTAGTGCTTATAGAGGAAAGCGGACGCTCAAGATTTAAACAATAAACGTACTGTTTTTTTTTGTCATTTGAACCCCGACCTTATTTGGAATAATAAATCCATAATAATTTCGTTTTGAATTTTTAAACCTTACTGTAAAAACGGAAATCCTGTGCATTGTCCCGAATCGGAGGGCAATTACTGGTCTTGACCGGTGGAACTATGGCAGCTTGCCTAGGTGTCAAAAATCAATGTTCAGCAATGATTTCTTTATTATTGTAATTGTAATATTTCACTGTTTTCAGATAAAAAAGTTTCAGGAGTCTGAAGGCTCGGAAAACTGCGAAAATGAACAAAAAAGTTTCACCAAAAGACTGCTTCCCCACACTAGATGGCGCTATTTATTGTGTTAAGCGAGTCTAAAAAATATTTTCAAGTATTATTTCTTTATTATTGTAATTGTTATATTTTATAGTTTTCAAATAAAAAAGTTTCAGGAGTCTGAAGGCTCTGAAAACTGAGAAAATAGATAAAAAAAGTTTCACCAAAAACTGCTTTCCCACACTAGATGGCGCTAGTTATTGTGGTGAGTCTAGAAAATATTTTTAAGTGTTGCTCACTACTTTTCGTTAACAAGTTCAACTATTCGACCACAGATGGCAGCATATGCAATGTGACAGGGCGTTCCTTTAAACGTAGTATTTCAAAATGCTTTGTTCGATCGATTAGTTTGAGACTTGTCAAAAAATAAAAATAATTATAAACAAAACATACATTTCCTTTTCATTACTATTTAATTGATCAAAAATAAATCATTCCTAATATAATAACTAAGGTACTTAAATGGTATTCATGTAGGGTTACAAGATTATTATTAGGCATGGATATAATGGAACGTCAAAATGGAGTAGTGCTTAAAGAGGAAAGCGGACGCTCAAGATTTAAACAATAAACGTACTGTTTTTTTTTGTCATTTGAACCCCGACCTTATTTGGAATAATAAATCCATAATAATTTCGTTTTGAATTTTTAAACCTTACTGTAAAAACGGAAATCCTGTGCATTGTCCCGAATCGGAGGGCAATTACTGGTCATGTCCTTTATAAAAGTGTTTGCTTGTTTGTTACCTTGTCACGACTAAATGGCTGAACGAAACTCTATCATATTAATAATAATTTATAGCAGAGTTAGTTCGAACAGTCTAGAAAAGTTCAGTGCTGTTAGATTCACATTGAAACCGGTAACTTGAAATATTTTATGACCTCGTTGCAAAAAAAAAGCGCTATCTGTTAGTGACTGGAAATATTACGTGTGAAACTTAAATGCACCACGTCACCCGAAAGTTTCAATGCCCTAACAACGTGACTCCAGACAACGTTAACAGATGAAGCTTTATGTTGAAATGTTGCAACCATCCTTGGGTGAATTCAACAAAGCTAGTGAAACTTTTCTACTCTTCTACTATTCCTGTAAGTCTTATTCGCAAAAAAAACTCAGTTTATTTATAGCGCCATCTTTTGTCGACTCGTAAAACTTTAGCAAACGGCGCTATCTAGAAGTAATTGAAAATATGACGATTAGTTACTATATTTACTGTAACCTTCGATGAAGTGACCTCAGACAACGTTAGTAGATGGCGCTTATTTATGACAAAACCAAACTGTATCAAATGCTGAATAAAATTAGTGCTTTTCCAGTCTGTCAACATTTTATTGGTACCAATTACCAAATCGCGACACTTTTCCCATAATCTCGAAAATAGTACATATCTCATAACTAAATAATAATATACCTACATGAAAATCTAGCTGCGATTGCAATATTTGTAGTAGATCCCCTCGGCACAGAGTAAATTTGTATCTTTTTACTGTGAAAAAGCGATGTTGTCTATTAAATACGAGATGGTCTATCCCGATTCATTTAAAGCAATCCTACTAGCAACACTTGCCGCCTAGCAATATAGCGTTCCAGTACGAATCGGTTATACCCCTTATCTTGTTAGCCTGCATACCACACGAACCTTCCTTCAAAAACTACCTGCAATATAAGTTTTGATTTTTTTGTTCATTGGCTAAGAGTCAATTGGATGAAAGTAGTTAAAAATTTATTTAATGCTTTTCAGTGCTTTTGAAGTCGGTTCACTTTAAAAAACAAAGTTTTATAAAATCAACACGACACAAATCTCCGGTTCATATTTCTAAAGGAAGTGCAGCTTTATATTGCCGGGGAGTTATGACGTCACAATCTTAGGTGGCGTGCACGGGGCAACGCCTCTATTTGGGTCACCTATTTTAAGATCCACTTGTCAGATGGAGGTAGACAGAAACAAATCGTCGATTTTTGAAGTGAAAACTTGTTTACGCGCGTTGAGCACTTTTTGGTAGGGGATAAAAATACGCGAGATCGACACCATTCTTCTTAAGACAAAAGGTCTTAAGTGTAATAATATAGTACATTCGTAATTAAACTTTAATGGTTTAGTTTTAAGGTTTATATTAATAAAAGTGCTGTGTAACCGTGGCCGACACCTCGCGTTGTTACGTAGACAAAAGGTCTTAAATATAAATATAGTACATTCGTAATTAAACTTGAATGCCTTAGTTTTAAGGTTTATATTTGAAATATTTTTATTGAAGTGAAAACTTCTATAGCCGCGTTGAGCACTTTTTGGTAGGGGATAAAAATGTGGATTCGCGTAACTGACATGCTCGCGAACAGCGACATGCTCGCCTTATTACGAAGACAAAAGGTCTTAAATATATACTACATTCGAAATTAAACTTGAATGCCTTAGTGTTAAGGTTTATATTTTATTATTATTATTGTCGACATAAATTTAGCTCTCACGCCCGCATACAAAATAAAATAAATACACATATGGCCTAAAGAGTTATAATAAACTTACGTAAATAAATATAAGTTAATAAACTTACATACACAAATACACAAATAAATAGTTGTAGCGGGCGGAGGATTACACCCCGGCAGGGGAGACCAGACGGCCGGGGGTCAGGGCGACAGGTTGAGAAACCGGCGGACTATCCTAGCCGAGTCTAGCAACACCGCTTTCTGCATCCTGGCTGCGAGCGAACTGCCACGGAACCCCAGTCGCCTCAGATGGTGAGCGAGGCTGACTGGGATTAACCCATTCGCAGATATGACGATTGGGATGGTTTCGGTGGACCCCACATGCCACATGGCGGAAACCTCGTGAGCCAGATCAAGATACTTACGTTTCTTCTCCGTCTCAGCTCTCACAAGGTTCTCGTCATATGGAATGGTGATGTCCACCAAAAACACCCGTGACTGTGCCCGGTCCAACAGCACGATGTCAGGCTTATTCGCTAGAATAGTCCTGTCCGTGATGATGGACCGGTCCCAATAGAGCCGGACTCCGTCACGCTCGAGTACAGGCACCGGTGTGTACTTGTAATATGGCAGCCTCTCATCCAGGAGACCATACTTCAGAGCAAGCTCCTGGTGAAGGATTTTGGCCGCTTGGTTGTGTCTGTGCAGATACTCAGTGTTAGCAAGCGCCGAACATCCCGAAAGCACATGTCTGAGTGACTCACCGGGATGGCGACAGGCTCGACAGATGTCGTGAGTTCCATCCTTCAGAATGTACTTTCGATAGTTCCGCGTCTTAACTACCTGATCCTGTATCGCACAGACAAAACCTTCGGTTTCCCCAAAGAGGTCACCGAAGCGCAGCCATTGCACGGACGCTTTTTTATCAACGTGTGGCTCATTAAGAGCTTTAAAAAAGCGTCCATGCAACTCCTTCTCCTTCCATACGGTCTCCCGGTCAGAGGTGCTAAGTACCCTCGGCGCCTGCCACTCGATTTTGGCTAAGGATAGGGGAGTGAGTCCTTTATCACATTCTACGACCTCTCTATGCATGGGCGACTCGCTCTTCATCTCGAAGTATGTTCTGAGATTGGCTATCTCCCGGTTATGCATGGTCTTGACGCTTAACACGCCTCGACCACCACATTTCCGGGGGATATACAATCTCATCACAGACGACTTCGGGTGGTGCATGCGATAGAGTGTCATAGTTGTGCGGACTTTTCTATCCAGGGCGTCAAGTTCGGTCTGAGTCCATCTGAGCACGCCAAAGGTGTACATGAGGACAGGCACAACCCAGCCGTTATAGGCTCGAACCTTATAATTCTATATAAATAGAAACATAACATTTTATTTTAATTTTTATTGAAAAAAATATCAAAATATAAAATATATTCGTTTTAACTTCTATTGACAGTCCCTATGTGAAATAATAACAACTTCTAAATCAACGCAATCAAAAGATACAGCCGTTTACGCTGCAAATTTTCGACACTCGCAAGGGAATTAAAACCTACAGGGTACTCCCGTGATCTCAAAATCTTGAAATTTGATACAAAGCAACGTGTTATAGCACAGCTAAAGGAAAAATTGCGGAAAGCATAAATTTTTAGATATTTCATATAATAAAAATATTTTTAATAATTTTCAACTTACTACAGGTTTGTACGAAACCCTCGGTGCGCGAGTCCGGTTTTTTTTACTAACAATATAATATCTTGAGACATCTTTTTTATTTTTGACCCAGTATAACTTTTTTTAGCCCACTACCATCATAGACTGCATCATCACTTACTATCAGATGATATCGCATTCAAGGGCTAAATTGTAGTGGAACAAAAAAAACTTAAAGAACTAAATAAAAACATTAAAAACCTCACGCTCCTCGTTTCGGTCTCGCCTGCGGACTAGGAAGAGGGCCTGAAAACCACCAAGCGCTCCGCAAATCACGTGCCGCGCGCGTTCTTTAGTCTTGCGATGCAGCGGTCGCTTCGCGCAATGCTGACCACAACCTGGAAGTAGTCGGCGAAATGATCTTAGTATTTTCAGCAAAGAAAGTTCACGTAGCGAGTCGGCGGTAAACTAGTCAATGGGCATTGAACTTTATGTTACCAAAAAAAACAAATGTTAAGCTGCGAACTATTTCTTAGGGCCTATCCACCACCACTACAGTCCATTAACGTCCCACTGCTGGACACAGGCCTCAACTCTCATAGGAGAGAGGGAATTAGAGCTAAGACCCACCACGCTGCTCCAATGCGGGTTGGTGGGCTTTAACGCCTAATATCATGTTAGTGATAATTACCGGGATCGACGGCTTAACATGTTCTCCAAGGTACGGTGGTGAAACACCGCCAACTTCCTAACTCTGGGCTAGTACTGAGAATTTGTAGTGCAGAAAAACCCAATTCTTAATTAATTATGACCCGGACCCGGGATTCAAACCCGGAACCTCGTCGGCCGCAGTAGACCGAGGGCTTAGGGCCCAAAAATATACTTAATTACGATTAATTCAAGAGAATTAATGCAATTTTAACAAAAATAACTGGGATATTTGGTAATTTAACAATGAAATCCCACAAAATGTAGGTACGGTACTAAATTTTGTTACGATCTCGTTATTACACAAATTTGCACTAATATATTATATACTTCGTTTACACAAATAAATGCAACCTATAATAACTTTGGAAAATATTTTGGGAAATTGGAGTATTGGACATGAAAATTGGAACAAATTAAGGACACTTAACTATCTTATTTTCTCTTCGTGATGCGATATTTATTAAAATTCACATCCTCGGTTAGTTTTAGGTATGATAACAATTTTAAAATATTGATGAAATAAAAAATGTGCGTTGAAATTTTATGACGTCACAATGATGAATTTCATACAATTTCCATACTAGAAGTGCGTTTTTAAGTTTGATAAAAGGTTGCCGACTTGATTGAGTTGTCATCATCCCTATTATCTTCACTGCTTAGTTCCCCTCATGGTCCACCATTATGTATGCTTAGGCACACAATGGGGCAAATAAAACACTAACTTTTTGATGGATGGAAAACGAATGACATATCAATAAAAAGTTACTTGTACCTACAGTATCGAAAACGCCTGTTATAAAGGCAATTATTGTATATCCCAATTTAGTATCCTAAAGTGACAGGGTGTTTGTGCCGAAACAGAATGGATGCCTTTGTAAGAAATGTAAATTAAGTAGATGATAGGGAATAGGTGCTTTATTGATATTTTTGAAGAATTCAGTTTCAATACCTCATAATCGATATTTTGAAGGCTTAAATATCTCAATAGCCGTTGAAATAATATCAAAAAGATATAATATAGACTACCATTTTTATTTAAGTAAAGCGACGTATTTATTTCTTATTGTTTTTAATGCCTTTAAAACTAATAGCTAGCTAGTAATAGCTTTAATAATGATTTCCAACTAATTCCCGTTCGTTGGTCTAACCCCCAGCACCATACCCCACAGCACCCTCCATCAAACCTGTTTCAGAATGAAACTGACCTAATTCCTTCGCTGCATACCCCCTCCGCACCGAATGACGTCATACTTTAACCCAGAAACGACAGCATAGCATCCCAGATACAACCATCATGCGATTGTAGCAACAGTTTTCATAGGTGTACATGCGATTATTCTTGAGCAAATCGTTGAAAGTTACGACGTTTTCCTTCTGAGCATGGAGGCATGGAGTCAAAAAGTAGGTCAGCCAGGGTTGCAGGCTCTATTCATGAATCGAAGCACGCAGAGCAACGTTCATTCTTGGATCCCCGGTTGATCGAACGCAATAGGTACCTGCGGACGTATGAATCACTATGCCTTATAGAATACGTATGGAGGATGACATTTAAGAATATCATGTTAAAATTGGATTCTTTATTTTGAAGGTATAAAAGGAGTAGGGAAAGAAAGTCGATTTTCGTAATTTGTATACCTACTAGAATCACAGGAATCCACCAATAAGACTACTTAGTTATATAGAATTCTAGCTGATGCCCGCGACTCCGTCCGCGTGGATTGAGGTGTTTTAGGGGTATGAAAAATAGATAGTAGCCGATTCTCAGACCTACTGAATATGCATATAAAATTCATAAATATCGGTCAAGCCATTGACCGGTTGAATCGGTCGGAGGAGTATGGTAACTAACTTTCTGACACGAGAATTTTGATATATAAGATTATTAGAATCTATTATATTTTAAAAGTAAACCTTATATTATAGTATTCATATGTTTGGTGGCTAGAAAAGTATTGTGAGCAATAATAAATTATTGCCCTCTGTCCAACTCGGATATTCAGTTTTTTATATTTACCTTAAAAAAACTGATTTAAAAATTAAGTAGTTAAAAGTTAAGAAAGTAATTTATAAGCGTGACGTAAAAAAAAGATCGATAGACGTCTCGGCCTCGGGATTTCGGAACAGCACGTATTTACAGCAAATACGCAGCATTAGGTTTTTGGGTTTTTCATTGGGCAACCTAACACTAGATGTTAAAGGCGGAAAATCTCAAGCGAGAGTCAAGAGACTAAAGCAGTACCTGGCAACCTCCCTAGCGCAGTGATGAGCGTTGTGGTCTTATAAGTGGGAGGAGCCGGGTTCGATGCCCGGCAGGACCAATTCAGGAATTTATATGATATCTGAATTTTCTCAGGTCTGACCTGGTGGGAGGCTTCGGCCTAGGATAGTTAGCAAAGACGTACCGCCAAGCGATTTAGCGTTCCGGTACGATGTCGTGTAGAAACTGATTGTGTAGGGTATGGCTTTAATCTATCTGCCGTACCCCTAACAAATTGCCTGCTACCATCTTAAACTGCGTCATCATTTACCTTCAGGTGAGATCGCAGTCAAGGGCTAACTTGTAGTGGAATAAAAAAAGTACAAGACCATATTGGTCCTTTTAAGATACAGCTTTTACCAGTAGAGGAAGTCTATTGGTTAATACTATGACGTCAATGGCACAATAATATAATTGGCAAAAATAGGGGCGATAATATTTCAACAAAACATTACACCAAGGTGACAAAGTCCGAATAAAACACCGTCATCGGCCTTCAGTTTATTAATAGCGTAACTTAAAACAGAACCAACAGTGTCTAGCCTAAAACAGCCGTTCAAATGGTGCTCTAATATAAAGGTCTGGATAGACTCGAAGCGATGTGTGACCGAAGCAGTACATTAGAACGACTTTCTCACTGAAGAATTACTTCCCGGAATTTTCGCTAAAATTCAGAACTATATACACAATCGCATGTAGGTACGATTTTTAATTAAAAAAACTAAAAATAAAGCATCACGTTGGTATCACAGCTTTAACGTGCGCTATACAATATTAATGCCATTATACTTATTCCTTGCAATTTAACTTGTAAATTAATCAATTTCTAGGAGCTGTGTGACCTGACGCTACACCGCCGCGAGTCGCTACGTGGTCGCTACCATCCCGCTTCACGTCTGGCCAAGTCTTTATTGTGGGCCCCGAAGGCAACGTCCTTGACTATGACGCACGATATCGCCTTGGACAGTGAATGAAACCAATTTTATTGTTTTTACAGACACCATCGCCACATTAGTAACTTGTACTATTCTTGGTTAAAAAATTTAATGTTGCAGCCAGTTGAACAAACCAGCTGTTCAGATATCAGGTAAGAAGAGTTGCATTTGAATGTTTCTCTTTTGCATAACGTATCTTTCTATGTCACGGATATAGATGACTAGCTGATGCCCGCGACATCGTCCGCGTGGTTTAAGTTTTCTGATTCCCGCGGGAACTCCTTAATATTCCGGGATAAAAAATAGCTTATGTCACTTTTCAGGTCCTCAACTATATCCATTCCAAAAATCACGTCGATCCGTTACTCCGTTGCGGCGTGATTGAAGGACAAACCAACAAACCAGTAAACCAACAAACAAACACACTCGCATTTATAATATTAGTATTAAGTATGATATCCGAGGCCTAGGGGTTCCCAAAAATTACACCGCCGAAAAAAGGGGCGTCACAAGGCGCTCCTATTTACCAGAATTCGCCAGTACATATAAAAAATTAGAAGGGATTCCTTGTACAAGCTCCACCAGAATTCATTTCGCAAGAAGAAGACGCTCTCACACTTACACGTTTTAAATAAACTTATATTTTACCTGCTATTATTCTTAGAACACATCATTCTAGTATCAATTTATGAGCCGGTTGTTAAATAATTATATATAGTAGGAAGTGCCAGTACGACACAGTACGTGCGGTAATGTCCAATATGTTCAATGTAACGGCCTAAGGCCGCGTCCTCGTCTCTTATGACGCACACTACCACCTTCGCAACTGAATGAAACGACCGGAATGCCTCATTCACGCCCCATACAATAAGAACCGACGAAAAAATTGATAGACAAAGATTGTTATTTCGATGGAAAACTTTCTTACACGTGTTACATTATTAATTATTATCTTCATTAAAAAAATATACATCAATGATTATCCTAGATGTATTTCGATAGAAAGCTTTCTTACACGTGCGTCTAATTGTCATTTCGAGAAAAATTGATGGACAAAGATTGTTATCGAAAATGTCTTACACGTGTAACATACCTAATTATATAGTATTATCTTATTATCTTAATTGTATTTAGAGATTTCCTTTTTTTTTTTGTTAGCAGTGACGTGCACAGGGTTTGAAGCTAAAGTAGGCATTGGTAAGTCCAAATACCTAATCGAATGCCTATCTTGGTAAAAAATGAGCATTGACGCATTTAATCTTGGGCAAGCAGTGCTTTTATGCCTCTATGAACTGCAGGCTAGATTGCGAGTTATTTATTTTCACAAATCTTAGCAGGTATTTTCTTTGTGTGAAACTGTGAATCTAAGCAGTCTTTAAAATATTATGGATTTCTTTGTGAAAGACAGGTCCGTGCTCAATAATAATAATAAGAAGCCACTTGTTTACACAAAAATTTAAAAACAGGCCCTTTAGGTAATCAAACAAAATATTCTAAGTTTATGATTACAATGGCCCTACTGGTAACTTAAGCCATCGGTTACATCTACAACATCAGTACAACAACAAGAGTTTTTTTTTATAGTTAGCCGTTGACTGCGATCTCACCTGATGGTAAATGGTGATGCAGCCTAAGATGGTAGTGGGCTAAACTGCTAGAGGTATAGTTATATTAAACCACTACCTCGAATCGGGTTCTACACGGCATCGTACCGGAACGCTAAATCACTTGGCGGCACGTCTTTGCCGGTAGAGTGGTAACTAGCTATGGCCGATGCCTCCCACCAGGCCAGACCAGAGAAAATTCAGAAATAATAAATTCCCCAATTGACCCAACCGGGGATCGATCCCGGGTAGTGCCACGCTAAGACAAAAGCGCTCAACAGTGTGCCAGGGAGGTCGTCAATAGAGTAAGACTTGTGCTAGGAAGTAAGTTTACTAATGAGATCCAACGACTTCCGGTTAAGATATCCGTTCATAATTACTTAGAATGGAAGAATAATATATATATATATATATATGTATATATTATTCTTCCATTAGCGATACCAATGTATATATATATATATATATATATTGGGAATCTCTCTCAGGGATAAGATCCGGAACGAGGAAATTCGAAGAAGAACTAAAGTGACCGACATAGCTCTGACGATTAGCTGAAGTGGCAGTGGGCAGGTCATATCTGTCGCAGAACCGATGGCCGTCGGGGCAAACGTGTTCTGGAGTGGAGACCGCGTACCGGCAGCGCAGACGACTTCCAGCTCGCTAAAGAAGGTGGCGGGAAGCGAATGGATGAGGAAGGCGGAGGACCGTGTTTGGAGGCGGGCTCTTGAAAAGGCCTATGTCTAGCAGTGGATGCATACAGGCTGATGGATGATTATGATGGAAGATATAAAAATAATATATAGAATGCCCTGCCGGCTTCCATTTCAATAAAGAGTGATAAGGGTCTTCTGGGCAAGCTACCCTCAAACCAATAGTAACAAGCATCTTATAGGCAAGCTCGCTTTACCTACATCACTTTTTAGCAAGTTTGAGTGCAGCCAAGTGAAAAAAAACGAACATTTATTAAACATTATATACATTTATACTCTTTTAATTTCCCGGGATAAAAAGTAGCCTATGTGCTATTCTAGACTATAATATATATCTGTGCTTTTCAGCCAAATCCATTCAACCGTTATGGTGTGACTGAGTAACAAACATCCTGGATGGATGTTTGATACTCATTTGAATAGATAGTATAAGGTTTGTTATTTAGCCAGGGCTCGAGATTGTTCGACGTCATCGAATGCATCCGCATCAGTGTTAAAAGGTAGTATGAGGTAGTTAAATATCAAATGCCTAGTCGATACACTTGTTGCTGACCGGGTCAAAGGGGCGGGCGGAGCGCGGGCGGGCGGCGGTTCAACGCCCGCATGCAGGCTATTTCAGGCTCCTGCATAGGTAAAGTTCGAAGGTCAAGCGATAGGAGATAAATTTAGATCACCCTTTTTTTGTTCAGGAGGATTTTGATCGGACAAAGGAAATAAGGACCAATTTCTAATCTTTGATACTACATTTAAAAAGGTTCTAAATCATTAGCAATAGCTAATATTAGCTGTAATGTTATAAAACTAACCCAATAAACGCCTCTTTATTGTTGAGTATATATGTAACAAAATTCTATGTAGGGTTGGAATCGTCTACTTAAATTTAATTTAATGTTTTGCAATTCAAGTAATCTGAACTTATAATTAAAACTGTAAGTGAAAGATTCCTGAATTCCTACATTAAACCTTTTTTGTAAATGATCATATGATCGTGAAATGATTTTGAATGGGTTTGAATTAAACTTGGCCCACTTATACTTAGCTAATGAGATAAACCCGCCCGTGCAAAACCAAGGCAGGTCAGCTGGTATGCTATAAGGTGGGCTTAAAGCTCGAGAGTATTTTGATTAGCATCATATTATAGGTAAGCACAATTAAGCTTTTTTTTTAATTATATATACCAGCGTTTGGCTGCAATCAGACTTGCTTGCAAGTGGTGATGCAGCCTAAGGTGGAGCGCGCTTGCCTAGAAGATGCTTGTTCCCTCTTGATTTGAAGGTACCTATATTAAAAGAGGAGGGGAAAACGGAAGCCGAAAGGGCATTCGATATCCTAGCGGTTCTAATTAGAAACGAGGAAGCAAATCGCTTCGTACGAGCCCGCGGAATATCGACTGCGTAAGGGTGCAGCTCTAACAAAGGACAGTTTAAGTACTAAAATAATAATAAATACTTTAGTTCTGATAATAGGTACTATTTCGCTTGTGTCGCCAAGTTAAAGCAATGTAAAACTCCTGACTCCTAATTTAGAAAGAACAACTTACTAAATTGAAATTGATAGCGTATTTTTAGTGGAAGGAGCTATTTCTAACATTTACTCGAAGCTAGCTTTAAAGTATAAGGTAAATTAAAAAAGCTCCGTAACAAATATAACACAGTATTAGTAAATGTTAGTAATTCCCTCGGGAATTTATTAATACTCTGGGATAAAAAGTCCACGTCGTTCCCCGGAATACAACCTATAGTCCGCGCGTGAACTCCGAGTATTCCTATGGAAGGTTAAAAATGACCTAGAGTTGTTCAAAATACAAAAATAAAATAAATACTGCTATCGCGAAATCACACGCGTCAAGCTCGAAACTTGTGCTGGGAGCGAGCTGGATATGAGGTGGATTGATATTGATAGGTTAACTGCATAATTTCCATACCAAACGAAACATTGCAACAGAGCGCTTTTAGGTCAAGCCTGCATACTTGCTCGCCTTATTTGATGACTACCTAAATGTCCCATTGGCGCTGGCCCACACCTAAACAAGGCGAAAAATCCTAAAAGTAGTCAAAGACCTGCGCTATAAATATACTTGAAAAGATATTATGAACGTTATCTTCTATTCCAGAGCGGAGTTGCATAACAGTGACGTCAGGGGGCACGGCGCGGGTGCGGTCCTGTAGCCCATTCATGGGCCACACGCACACACGCGCAACCCGTGACCTGGGCCCATATGATTGTGATTTTCGTTGTGACGTCACAACCGAACGACCAATCGCAGCGCAGATCCATTCAAGCCTAACTCCTGAAGGGAAATTCATCGGATGTAAGCTACAGTCGACGGGCGCACGCCGTCGCGGACTTTCGGCTTTGCGATTCCCGTGAATTTTCTAGAATTTTGCAATATAATATTAAAAGTGTTGTTTGTTTTAAATAAATTAATTCGTATTAATAATTATTATTGTAATTGGCATGGTTTCCGTGTTTCTATGGACCTGTTTAATTTATGGTATGGTAAGTAATAGAGAAGTAGAAAAACCTTTGAAAAGCAAGATAAGTTCAAAAAGTTAGGTATTAAAGCCTCGAAGGATGTAGAAAGTTCGCGTAGCACGTGTAGGCTGGTGCTACGAGTACGCTACGAAACGCCTACGCGCTGTCTGGCTCGTAGCTCCGTAGACTCACCTACGCAAAGTCTGGCAAGACGCACTTTTTGTCCCTTCAACTTTATACCGCAAAACTTAAAGTTCACAATTTTTATTGTTTTAAAGCGTAATTGCAATATCTCACCAATTTCCTGGTATATCTGAAAACTATCGAATGCCTGCGGCTACACTCGTGAGGGACTAAAAAAATCCTTATTCCTTCTAGGTCAAGGATATGGGGCTGGGCTTTGATGAGTCAGTATGCTTCGTCAGAATCAACTGACTTGTCTCACATTAAAATTGAAAGCTGCAATTCAATAATTACGTGCTCAACAAAGCACGGAGAGCTCCGTGCTCTGTAGAGAACGTGCGAAGTAGAGCTTCGTACAACTAAAGTTAACATCCATAGACTAGCAACAAAATACCTACAAAACGACAAAAGAACGGAATAAATATTTGTTTGTATCAATGAAAAGGATTGAATAGAATATTTACCAGTAGATTATCTCTGGTTTAAATTCTGAGCAATTATGTATTTTTAACTTACATTTAATTTGTTTTAGTCGAAAAATTACTTTTAAAATTCTATACACCTGCGCGCAATCGATCAGGCTTCCCGAAATTTCTCCACAGACAATGTTACTTTAATTACTCACAAAAATATGAAGATATTTCATTTGTATAATTATTTAAATGAACTATAATAATTAACATAACCTTAGCGTATATTTGACGTCTATCTCTCATTAAAAATGAAAATCATGTCTCAGTTCATGATCATGTACTCGTACATCAGAACCTATTAGACCACTAGGGGTTAGACATTTTTCTGAGATAAGGAATGAGTTCTACACTCCTCACTAAGCTAAAAATCCGTCTCTCATACCAACGCGTCACAATATCATCATTTAGAGTCTCCATAAATGCCAAATATGCATCTTCGTGTTTAAACCATTGATGTAGAATTTAGTACAAACTTATCACATTTGCCAGATTGTATTTTCCAAAGGTAAAGAAACCTTAACTCAGTCCTGAAATAATTAAATATTTTCATCAAACAGGTCCGGATATGCGTTTAAAGGTATACGGAGCTCCACTCATTTTCCCAGCTTAGCAATTGTATAAAATTTTATAATCTCTGAAATCTGAGCCAAGTTGAGCGTCATGAAAATAAAGCTTTTCACGTCCCTTGCACATCTCTTGTAGAAAAGCAGCCTAACAAGCCTTGAAAAGTGTTAAACAATAAAAGCAGTGACCTTGGTGCAGCTTGGCCCACATATATTTGCGTGTGGCGGAGCCGCCACTGTCTATTAAAATTCAACAGTTTATGTTCAACTCAAAGTAGAATCTTTTAGTTCCGAATTTCGCCACACGCACAGATAAGCTTGTCAAAGTGTACTTTCTAGAATGTACTAGAACAAAGCACACTTTGAACTTAGAAGTTAGGCTTACATATACATACATATATATACATGGGTTTATATATGTCACCGTAAGATTGTAAAAACCATTAGATTATAATCTAACTCGCGAATTTCTAAACCGTCGGAAGATTAGAATTTAACGCATTATTTTCCGGTAGATTGTAAAGTGCCCAGCCGGGTACTACTTGTTTATTTATGTCGAACCCTAACCTAACGTACAAGAAAGAGACAAGAAAACGTAAATAAAATGAATATTTCAAAAATTGACACTCAGAACATTGAACAGTTTACAATCTTTCGAGTTTCGACAGTTTAGAATTTCGCGAGTTAGATTATAATCTAACGGTTTTTACAATCTTACGGTGACATATACATGTCTTTACTGTTGTAAAACTTTTTGAAAATACGGAACCTTTATAGGATCACTTTGTTGTCCGTCTGTCTGTCTGTCAAGGCCCTTTTTCTCAGGCCCCATGGAGTTATCAAGCTGAAATTTATATCAAATACCCTGAGTATTTGATACTGAGTATTTCTACTGTCCCTTAGAGCTGTGAAAACATTAAACTTCTAAGCCAACGCAATCAAAAGATACAGTCGTTTATACTGCAAATTTTTGACACTCGTAAGGTAATCAAAACTTCCAGGGTACTTTCCGCATAAAAGTCGAAAAGCATAAATTTTTGGTTACATCATAAAATTAAAATATTTTTAATAATTTTAAACTTACTACAGGTTTGTATGGAACCCTCAGGCGCGAGTCCGACTCGCACTTAGCCAGCGGGTCTAGTTAGCGGGTTTTTTTCATGTGATGTTACTACATCTGAAACCTTCACGATAGTGGCAACGACAACGATGCGATGCCATCCATCCATCAGCCTGTATGCATCCCCTGCTATACATAGGCACGATTTACGATAGCCTAAATAACAAAAAGACAGACAGTCCTAAATTTTTACTTCATTCTTTATCTAATTTGTTGTTATTGTTAGTGGATTTTATAAAAAAAAAATTGTAAGGGCGAAAACATACTACGGATAGCAGCCCTATAATTATCTAACTCAGTGGCTATCAAAAACATATTTTTTTATCCATTGAAAGTTTGCTGTGAAATAAAAATAACATTTTCATAGCAAACCTTATATCGATAAAAAATGAAAGTCAGTGGCTTTCATATTTTTATCCGGGCAGGACACGACAAAACATCCACGCTAAACGGCCCGCATAGTATGGGAAACATGTTTCGTCGCATCGCGGTAGTCTGTGCAGAGGTGCGATTGTGTAAGAATTGCCTATCAAATCGTCAAAGTTTGGCGTCAAAGAAAAATAAACCATAATTGCATACATTTAGAGCTCAATTTCATGTATCTGTCACCGTAAGATTGTAAAAACCGTTAGATTATAATCTAACTCGCGAAATTGTAAACTGTCGAAAGATTGTGAACTGTTCAATGTTCTGAGTGTCAATATTTGAAATATTCATTGTATTTACGTTTTCCTGTCTCTTTCTTGTAGGTTAGGTTAGGGTTCGACATAAATAATGAGGTAGTGGTCACTTTGGTTTTATCGGGTTTATATACCTATCAGATTACAATCTACCGGAAAATAATACATTAAATTGTAATCTTTCGACAGTTTGCAATTTCGCGAGTTAGATTATAATCTAACGGTTTTTACAATCTTACGGTGACATATCCATTCTCAAGTTACGATGCCAAACTTTGAAGATTTGATCGGCAAGTAACACAATCGGGGGGCAGGTCCTTAAAAAAATGCACGCTCGGATATATTGTCAGCCAGACCATTATATTTTCTGTATGCTACATTATCGCCTTTAGTGGTAGTCTAGATACAAGACAAAGAAAGTCAAGAGACAAAAAAACTCACGTATCTAGAGCCAGACCTAGAAATCTAATAAATCTGAATGAAAT
This sequence comes from Erebia palarica, assembly GCA_964035005.1. NCBI lineage: Eukaryota > Metazoa > Arthropoda > Insecta > Lepidoptera > Nymphalidae > Erebia > Erebia palarica. The sequence goes on from OZ035989.1 coordinate 22,408,985, forward strand.
GACGTCTTATATATTTCAACTTCAAATGTTTTTTATTCAAATATACTTTTACAAGTACTTTTGAATCGTCAAGTGAATGTACCACTGGTTCGGAATGCCATTCCTACCGAAAAGAACCAGCAAGAAACTCGGTGGTTGCTCTTTTTAAATAAATATTTCATTTACAATAATTATTATATCAATGTATACATAAGTAACCGCTGTCCTTAGCATTGCTGGAGTGATCAAATCCATGCTCCTCTATCATTTACATAATCTTCAACAGTATAATAAGCTTTTTTCTTTTCAAGAGCATACTTTTAATGGATTTCTTAAATTTGTGTATAGGCAAGTTTAAAATAGGTTGTGGAATTTTGTTATAAAAAAGAATGCTCATACCCACGAATGCCCTTCTGACTTTTTTGAGGCGGAGCGATGGAGTCACGAGCCTATTACGGCCACTAGTTTGCCTGTAGTGCAGATTGCATATTTTTTTGTAAATATGGATGTGCTGTTTAACAAAAATTATATTACTGTAAATATATTGCGAGGCTACAGTTACCTTAAATTTCTCTACCAATACAATTCAGTACCAACTTCTTTAAATTTCTCTCTAAGGGAATCACGCGGTTTTAAATTATAAATTGCACGTATTGCCCTTTTTTGAATTTGAACCTATAGCGTACGAGAAGGACGGACAGTCTGAGTTTGCAATTGTAGAATAAAGTCAAAACTCAAACTCAATGTTTATTTATTCAAATAGGGACCTACACAGTACACCTTCTGAACGTCACGTTTACAAAGTATAAGACGTGATGGTGATAATACCACTGTATCTTAAAACTAAAGCTACGAGGGTTCCAAACGGTCTGAGAAGAGCAAACAAACAAACTCAGCCGAGTTTTAAAAAAACCGTGTTTTAAATGCAGATTCAGGCTGATGCACATTTACTATGCCGTGACAGAACCAGCCCACTGACGAGGCATGGGTCAACTTTATAGACAATAGCATATACCTACCTTGATTCTGAACGAATTCACTTGGGCAAGGCACACCTCCATCTGTACTCCACAAAGTGAAAATCAGGCTTCATGGTTACATAGTTACAACTCGATAAACTCCGTGGCGCAGTGGTGAGCGCTGTTGTCTTAACGTGCTGCGGAGGTCCTGGGTTTGATACCCGGCAGGATCAATTTGGGAATTAATAAATTCTGAATTTTCCCTGGTCTGGCCTGGTTGGTGACTTCGGCCGTGGCTAATTACCACCCTACAGGCAAAGTCTACAAGCAGACTAAAGAAAATTCAGAAATTATAAAGTCCCAAATTGACAAACACAAACTCAACCGACGCTTGGCCCTGCGAGTGCAGCTGTATAACGTTGATGTCTTTCAGACAGTTCTTTTAGTTCTTTTATTCGATACATTTTTAAAGAAAAAAAAATATTCTATGCATTTCGTGTTATTCTTGGAAATAATCAATACTGTGAAATTATGAAAATAAGATATGATTCGATTGTCCATACCTATATCCGTGACATGGTTAGGAAATTGACAGAACTTTTTCTACTAAAAATACATAATTATGTACCGACTGGTTGATATTTTTTTAGATCTCTTTTTTTTAATAATTACGTTAAAAATATTGTGTGTATCCATGTAGATACCTAAAATTTAGAGATCTGAATTCCGTATTCATTTATCATTACCTCGGAATGCACAGACATCGACATCGATCCTGATTTTTGACACTAATTTGCATAATTGGAACATAATATGAGTTGAAAAGAAAAAAATGGTAACTAAAATTAAATATGGTCTGGGCACAGAATAGGTAATATACAGGACTGGGCCATACTGCCAACGCATAAAGCAATACTTAAACAATATTACTCAAAATGAGAGTTTCATTTTACATACCTTGACGTTCCTAAAATAAGCATTATAATTCTAAAACACAAAAGTCAATTATAATTAAAAAATATGGCTTTAAGCGTTGACAGTATGGCCCCCTAATTAAACTTACAATTTTATTGTATTTTAGGTAAAAAAAGATGTCAGTATTAGACATTTCAGGATATCTATACTTAATCCGGAAGACTACAAAGATACAATATCTATAAAACTGTAGGATCCATTCGCAGGGGGTGTGAATCGGGCTGAGGGGCGGGAGGAGTCTGTTTAACGTCAGAGCGTTCCCGTGACGTCACAGGTACGTGCCACACCCGCCTTTGACGTCATCGTGAAATGTGCCCAGGTTAAATCTTTAACTCCGAACAAAGCTCCCTTTAAACGTAATCGATTAGAAGTAACATTCAAACAAAAGATTAATAATTATATATTCGGAACTACTTACCTATTATTTACTTTTTAACGGCAAAAAAACATTCGATTTAAGGGTAAGCTGAGAAATAAGGCCTTCTGGAAGCTTCTAAAACTTTATAGATTATCGGTTGCATCTGAACTGGTCAATAAAGATAAATTATTTTCCAAATTTTGAAAAAGTTCTCCTGAATACACCAAAGCTCCCAAAAGCTAAACTTTGTACCTATAAAATTCAATTAACGAACTTCGCGACGTCACGGGCTCTGCAGGCTGTATTTGCGTCGCTGTCGCTCATACGGCATAAGGGCGGTGCGAGAAGGACAGATGCACCCAGTGACCCACTTTCTCGACCTCGCTCGGGAGGGGTCGGCTTCTATTTTTAATCTGAAGGTCGATTTATTTATAGAGCTAGGCGTGCGGCGGGAACTCTCTCCCATTGTAATTAATTGTTACCGTCTTTCTAATTGCAAATTATTTGGCTGAATTTATTATTAATTTAAAATACAATTTCAATGTATTATTATTTATGATACTGGCATACATTATTTTAAGTACATAGTCAGTTCTATTTCTACGTAAGCTGGTAGCGATGGTAGCGGGTTAGTTAGACCAGATAAATAATTTTTATGTTGTTAGTTCAACAATCCTCCAATAGATGGCACTGCCTTTCTCACAAAAAAAAATATTGAACGAATTTGATTTCACTTCCCCTCTGGCTGTGGTTTATCGGTCCGACAGAGCTAAGCTTAGCTAATGTACGATCTGGGTGCGATTTCCGGTATTTCCGGTATAAAATGGATTTATGAATAATTGAGATGTTGCATAAGAAATAGATGATCACCGAAAAGACGTAAATCCACGTCCCCTGTTAGTATTTTGTTGAATAACCATTTTAAAATCCTTTGAAGTAAAACAGTGCCTCGAATTTTGAATACGTCACAAGCAAGTATGTATTTCATATAAAACCATATACTAAGCTATTTCTGATTTGACTAGTTGTCAAATACCCTATTGAACCTCTGAGAAAGTTATTATGAAAAATTTCAAGAATGCGGGTTTCCTCAGAATGCTTTTCTTTGCCGTTATAAAACACATCACTACGATCCAAAAATTTAAAACGTAGACCTCCCTCAGTGTGTACAATGCCCTCATCTCGGACAGCAATTTCGGGACGTCATTACCCTTTCTTAAGTTGCTTACTGTATAACAGAGTCAATAAATTATTAAATATCTTCTCCCTCACAACATTTTCTTGTAATATTTCTTGTAATTAGTACACAAACAAACAAATAAAGTCACTCAATCACACACACACTCACTCACTCAACACACACACGCACACACACACACACACACATACTCACACACACACACACACGCACACATACGCACACACACACATACACACACAAACACACACACACACACACACACACACATACACACATACTAGTAATACAAACTTAGTATGCTTCCGTTTTAAATTTTAGTTTTATTTTAAGTAAAGTATAAGTTTTTGATATCTGTATAGCTGTTTCGGAGGTGGGCGTTGACGGCTGAAACGCAGTTTATACTTTTTTAGCCGTCATTGTTCCTAGAAATAAGGTCAAATGTTATAGATTGTACAGAAAATAAATAAATTTCAAAATTTCAAATAACCAAATAACATACTTACCTCAGAAAACCCCTGGGAAAAGTGCCCCGGGATCGAACCCCGGATTCCCCAAATAGGAAACCGAAATCTTAAAAATTAATAAAATAAAAATAATAAAAAAAAATTTTAGTTAAAAATAAATAATGGGGGTTAAAGTATTTTTAATAGAAAAAATTTAAAATTTTATATGGAATTAAGTATTGTGGAAGAAATTCTACCTAGAGGTAGAATTTCTTTCTTCTTCCTATAGGCTGACACCGCTGAAGACTTACTGGGTGCAATAATTGCAATGGTTCATTTATGAAAAATTAGATGATGCCCGCGATCCGCGTGGATTAAGTTTTTTTAATTACTGCGAGAACTCCTTAATTTTCCGTGATAAATAGTAGCCTATGCTCTTACCAGTTCCCCGGGATATAAACTATACCTGTACTATATTTCATTAAAATCAGTTGAACGGATGGGCCGTGAAAGCGTAGCAAACAGACACAGATAGACAGACACACTTTCACATTTATAATATTAGTATGGAAGTATGGGAATACATACTAATTTCTTAAATTATGAAAACGTGTGGTGTCTATCTGGCTGTTACTTTTTCACGGCCTAAGTATCTATTTAACAGATTTTGACTAAATTAGGTCTGTCCCGTGATTATCTGAAAATCAGATAATCACGGGACGGTTTTTGGAAACCTTAATTAACGCGGACGAAGAAGCTTTGATGACCTCCGCGGCGCAGTGTTAAGCGATGTTGTCTTAACGTACGGAGGTCCGGGTTCGATCCCCGGCAGGGTCAATTTGGGAATTTATAATTTCTGAATTTTCCCTGAACTGGCCTGGTGGGAGGCTTCGGCCGTGGCTAGTTACTGCCCTACCGGCAAAGACGTGCCGCCAAGCGATTTAGTGTTCCGGTACGATGCCGTGTAGAAACCGATTAGGGGTATAGGTTAATTATAACTGCCACACCCCTAACAGGTCAGCCGGCTACCATCTTTGACTGCATCGTCACTTACCATCAGGTGAGATCGTAGTCAAGGGCTAACTTGTAGTAGATAAAAAAAGCATTATCTAGTAAAAATACAATTTTATATCACACATTGATAAAGCTTGTTATTTTACATATTAACAAAAATTAAATTATTCTGTTATATTAGATGATGCCGGTGACTTCGTCAGCATAAATTTATGACCAAAATATGGCCTATGTCCTTCCTCGAAATGCAAGCTATCGGTAGATAAGATATGGGCCGTGAAATTGTAGCAGATGGACAGACAAACACACATTTGCATTTATAATATATGTATGGATTTAATTATTAAATTACTAGATGATTCCCGCGACTTCGTCAGCGTGGATTAAGATTTTTTGATTCCCGCGGGAACTCTTTGATTTTCCGGGATAAAAGTAGTCTATGTCCTTCCCCGGGATACAATCTACCTCTGTACCAAAATTTCATCCAAATCGGTTGAGCAAATGGGCCGTGAAAGCGTAGCAGACAGACAGACAGACAGACTTACTTTCGCATTTATAATATTAGTAAGGATTTGCTACTAAAACATTCACGGAAGTGACATGAACGCATGGATTCTTAACGAACAGAAAAACAGACCAACAAACATACAGTTATAAGTGATAAATGATTTATTTATTTCATATGGGATAACTTGTGTAACTTATGAAACTTTAAGACTCTACCAGCGGTTCGGAAAGCGGTTCTACTGAGAAGAGCTAGCAAGAAACTCAGCAGTTGCTCTTTTCATAGAAAAGAAAAGGTTACAATATGTAGACCACACAACACATACGTTACATGTATTACACTGACTTGTGGGTCATAAAATATAAAAGGTATATAAAATAAAGCACATTAATATAAAAAAATTCACCACACTGGTTACATGAGATACTTTGAAACAGTTTCTTCGGCTTTTCCCTAACTCATGTGAATTCTCCAGTACAGTGAAATTCAATACATGTAAGTACAAAAACCTATTTAGAATAGGTACTAATTAGTAATTATTAGTTTATTGAAACTTTTCTATTTTATTACGTAACGAATAACGATAAATATAAAATATTTTAATGACGTGGTATTCCGATACGCCTGAACCTAAACCCATTGTGATCTGACATTAAACAACGATCGGAAGCTACATAAGGACATGGACAGACAAACCGCGGAATGGCACCGGTGTGCGTTACGGCAGTGTATCCAACGGTTTTAATAAGTAGTATTGCATTTTTGTATGGATGCCGCTGAAGCTTAATTTACGCGAGACAAATTTAGTTTAGCTTAGAGACTAGTAATATTTCATAATACTACCTGTGGAAAAAGTCAGCACTAGCCCGGTAGATTTGGTTTACAGAGATCGTATTAGAAGCAGAAGTCTTGTTAGAGCATTAGACATATTGTAGCTAGCAATATTTCTGCAATGTTATTCTATATATGGTCAATTATTTAAAATGTAGGTAGAATCATCGGTAGACTGCCGTACCAAAATATTTCTGTTGTACAGGGCGATGTAGTCTCAACGTAAAATAACCTACTACGCGCACTGTCGTAGAAAGTTGTTCCAGCGTAATAACATTTAATTTACAAGTTCTTTCAGTTATTTGTGGAACTATATTAAGTTTTTCACGTTTTGGAGGCCGTGCAATAGCCACGCAGCTGCCGTCACGTTACGAAATGTAATGAACTTCAGAATGACCCTCGTGATATCTATTTACAAAAAAAAAGTACCGTGATTGAGTGAAAGACCGCACAGAGCCTCACCCGATGATGCTTGAAAATTTACACTGCATTTAGACTCTCGTTATAAAGTAGACGCGTAATAACGCGACAAAGGGTCTATGAGATCCTTAAAAAAAATCTAAATAATAACCTTTTATTGAAATGGGCTTGTATATCTCCAACTCGAGTTAAACCACAAATTTTTGATACGAAAAAGCTGAATTCTACGCCGTTTGCACTCACTTCTTCGCACGCGCGTTTTTCGTATAACGTTTCAACACAACGCGTTAACATTCGAACTTTCGATCGAATTGCCGAAACCGCGGTAACACATTCAAGCAGATTATTTCTTTTTTTCCGCGTAGCATGCGGAAAAAAACACGTGAAAATCGCCCAGTCCCTTCAGAATCACTGCCATCAAGTATCGCTTCCAAGACGCGTCTTGCTTGTCCACGCTTCAAACAACATATAGCTACGATATCATCACAGCCGGGCGGGCAGTGTCGGGTGGCCGGACACAACTTCCGCGGGGCTTCTGGTGTCGGATGTCTAATCTATTACCTGCTACATCCACACCTCCCCTACCCGTACCCTCTACCGTGCCTTCTACCCTACCGGAGGGTTTTTAAAATTACTATGTATTTTCCCATGACATTTCAGTGTACTTACTACTCATAATTTATTATTATAATTTAAAAATAATATATTAATTTCGATTACGTCTAATGTACTTAACAAGAATATTTAAAAATCTTTGAGCTAATAACTAGGTTTAAAAAATTTTTTTTTTTAATCCTTTTCAGTGTACAGAAGATCGAAATATTTATTGAGCTTAGAATTAATACGTTTGCATGAGTTTCGTGATACAGAAGCTTTCATCGTATAAGCGCTATGGACGTAGATTTATAGTTCCATGAAGCAGGCGTTATCTATCTTGTGCCAAATTTTATCCAGATCCGTTAAGTCGATTAAGTAGCAAAGAAGTAAGAAGATTGAGTAGCAAACTTCCATTTGAGGTTTTTTTGGTCCCCGCGGAATCTCTTTAATTTTCCGGGATAAAAAGTAGCCTACATGTTATTCCAGACTATAATCTATCTCTGTGCCAAATTTCATCCAGATCCGTTCAGCCGTTCTGGCGTGAAAGAGTGACAAACATCCATACATACATACTCACAAACTTTTGCTTTTTTTATAATATTAGTATTAGATTCATTACGTTTAAGAACTACTACCGCATTTCCCCTGTCGGCTTTTGTAATTTTGTTATTAGATGATGAAGATCTCCTGAAGATGCTTCGGTGTCGGAGTGAAACGTACTTTGAGAGTAATTTGGAAGATTTCTATGGTGTGGTGAATATCGCGGGCTATAAATGCGAGATACACACTGTACCACATAGATGTACCTATTGTCGCGGATTATAGCGAATTAAACTTCTAGTTCCTTCATCACAAAAACGTCGGCGTAAGTCATTTGACACTAGGTATATACCTATGCTGATACATGATGCATATGCATCATGTATCCACACAAATAATGCTACAGGTCAAAACATCGTGCCTCGCAGACGCGAACATTTCACGCAGAAATTTTGCCCTTTCAAAACCCTAGTGTGTTTTCGCTTTAACGGGAAAAATATGATACCTCGACCCTCGATGTCGGGACAGTTTCGGAAACGATGACAGGTTTTGCTGGTTTTGCTGACTGTGATCTCATTTGATGGTACTGGAATGATGATGCCTAGGTATTTATTGAAACCGTTCCAGTTTACTAAGATCCATACTTCCTTACTAATATTATAAATGCGATAGTGTATCTGTCTGTGTGTCTGCTACGTTTTCCCGGCCCATCTTTTCAATCGATTTTGATGAAATTTGTTACAGAGGTAAATTGCATCCCGGGGAAGTACTTAACTTTTTATCCCGAATAATTAAGGAGTTCGCGCTGAAATAAAAAAGGGAAAGGGAAGCACTGTGCAATATTTTACTTTTCTAAGTCTAAGTCCAGTCCTGTCAGTGAAGACTTTTCTCTTTAAGTATATATGTAGAGATACCAACAGCCAATGAGTAATATTTAAATACATATAGCAGGAATAATCAAGAGTTAATATAGGGTAAGGCACTTGCACAAGTTAAACCTCAATAAACTACGGTGCATTTTTATTCCAAGGAAACCTCTACCATTATTTGATTCATGGATATATTTAATGATTCTCACCTCAGAACTGTGTCATTTATAACCCGATTCGGAATTATTCTTCTTTTTAGGGTACCGTACCTCAAAAGTAAAAAACGGAACCCTTAAAGGATCACTTCGTTGTCCGTCTGTCTGTCTGTCAAGCCCCTTTTTCTCAGGAACGCATGGAGGTATCAAGCTGAAATTCATATCAAATACTCAGGTCTACTGTCCCTTGGAGTTGTGAAAAAATAAAACTTCTAAGCCAACGCAATCAAAAGACACAGACAAAAGATACAGCCGTTTATGCTGCATATTTTCGACACTCGCAAGGGAATCAAAACCTACAGGGTACTTTCCGTGAACTCAGAATCTTGAAATTCGGTACGAAGCAACGTCTTATAGCACAGATAAAGGCGAAATAAAAAAAATTGCGAAAAGCATACATTTTATTTACATCATATTATAAAAATATTTTTAATAATTTTAAACTTACTGCATGTTTGTACGGAACCCTCGGTGCGCAAGTCCGACTCGCACTTGGCCGGTTTTTATTTGAAAAGATATACTTTCAGACTGGTCTTATAATTTCTGAATCCATTAACGCTAATGTAATCCAACGCTTGAAATAAGGTGCTGCACTAAAAAACGTATTGAGCCACAGTATATGTGAGTTTTAATATTGCCATCGCATTTAACATTGAAGTGGAACTTTCAAAGGTAATATTGGTAATATTCAAAATAAATTTAATCGAGATAAGATTGAGTTTTTTTTTTGCATATATTAATATATAGGTACAAACTCACTTTCTTCATAATAAATATATAAATCAATCAATTTATTTTCCAGAAATATTCCAATAATTTACAAATTAAAAATAATAATAATTAAACAAATGATGTTAATCTCTGCCTACTTAAAAAAAACTAACACACTCCTTGATGTCCCAAATGTATTTGAGACCAATGCCTCAGTAAATACCCCACGTTCGTCTGCATACAGTCGAATTGCAATTGCAAATGCAATTCTCGCTTTGTAGGTACCTCCACCAAGTATTGGCGATCCTTTTCCGCATTAATGCCCAGAAACCGTGCAGCCTACCTACAGTGAACTTTGATAATAGGTTTAATTATATAATCATAAACTTAGCTCTGGGAATTATACTTAGTCGTAGCACAGAATAGAAATTGAGGGGAGTAGTAAAACATAACTAGTGGTTCGCCCCGAACTGAGACCTCGCGTTATTTTTTTATTCCACGTAAGATGGTGCTAATGTCTATACTTTGTAAGCACAAACGAATAAACTCTTACAGAGCGCCATCTATTGACATAATTGTGAAGTTCTGTTAAAAATACTGAAAAAAGTAGTTCTGTTAAAAAGCTCATTAAAAATTTAAATAATTTCGTTTCCTTATAATATTTATCTGATTTTAGTATTTGTTGTTCAAGTACAGGATATAATTCAAATAATTGATCTTTCAGGCTCAACCTTTCAGAAAATTGAGAGTTCTGAGGTCAACTTTGGACGTTAGAAAATCTCCACTTTGAAAGCCCTCCGTTTCGTAAATTTTAGGGGAAAAATTTTAAAAAAAATTTTTGGTCTCTATTCCTAATTATCTTTAAAATGATATACCGCAACCTTAAATAGCACTATAAAAATATTTTACTTCGCATTCGCTTCTATGAGAGCCCCCCTGAAATAAAGATTTTTATAACTTTTTAAGCCATATTCGGCTGCAGGCCATCGGTCTATATTATATTTAAATTTAAAGTAATTATGTTCAGTAATTCAGAAGTTATAAGGCTCTGACAGACAAGTACAAATTCATTCAAGTAGACTCAGAGACCTTCGCTTCGCTCGGTCAATTATTATAATTTAATATCTATACTAATATTATACCTAAATGCGAAAATTGGGATAGATGGATATCCGTTTGTTACTCAATCACGCAAGAACGGCTGAACGGATCTGGATGAAATTTGGCTACTTTTTATCCCGTAAAATTAATGGTTTTTTGGTTCCCGCGGTAACCCAAAAACCTCTATCCACGCGGACGAAGTCGCGGGCATCAGCTAGTTACATTACATTTATATTTTTCTTCCCTCTCGTCAAGTAAATTAACTGTAGGTAATCCTCTCGCATATTCAAAATTACTTTCTTTAATTTCACGAGCGTTAAAATCAGAATTCCATAAGGTGTTTAGAATAGCATGAAACAAATTGCATAAGGAATAATTGCATTAATAATTAACCTTGTATAACAAAGACTATTATCACCGAGGCAGGTAACACAACCAGGTTTAAATCTTAGTAGCGGTCGGTAATCCTGTAACGAGGGAGGCGCCGACCTCCTTTCTAGGGCTTCTATGCCCTGCGTACATTCCAGCCTAGCTTCTTTCACACCTACATTTTCCTATTTATTTAATTTTATTTATATTTTGTCACTAATTAAGCGGGTGTATATTAGTTGGGAATTGATAGCGATCTACGAAAATGTTCGTAGGATAGCCACTCGATATCCTATTACAAAAGCCCTTTGTAGGTGTTTTTAAGTTATGAGCGAATAGAGAAACATAAAATGTAGATCTTTAGATGGAATAGGATCTCTAATTGATAATTTGTACTTATAAATTACAACATTATACTTAGTTATGTATTACAATTTTGTTACAATGCTAAATTGCTAAATTGCTGATCGCTGTTCTAGAAGACCTGTGTTACATTCAACCAGGCTCTACCCCATAAACATGTATAATTGAAAATATAGCTATACTCTATTAGATACAGATTTGCACCTTATTTTCGTTGATCAAGCAATAACATTAGTAATTAATCGTTTAACTTTTTTCCGAAAGTTTGAGAAAAGAGTACCTAAGTAGAAACGTAGGACAATAGATTCTTGTCAAAGCGAAGCAAAGCATAACTTGTTTTTTTATTATATTAAACATTAGGCTTTGTAAATTTTTGTAGGTTCTACAAAAATACACACACATACACACACACACACTTACACTTACTTGGTACACTTGCGTCCAAACTTATCATTAATTCATTTTATTAATTATAAAGAATATTTTTTATTATAGTAGAGTCTTTAAAATACGCATTTTTCACGTCAATTCCATTTATAATTAGGTTTGTGTAACAAAAAGGAATTCCACGTAGGTTTTCCTTTCGCCTTGCGCATTCCGCTATCCGTTTATTCCTTCCACCGGAGCAAATTAAGGTTGATGGACATAGGCCGTTTTGTTTAGTTATAAGGTAGCTGTGCAGTACCGGTCCAAGTATTCATTCGCACCCCGGCCTACCCTGAGTGCGGACGTTCTTTTATTTTTATTTTATTACATTAAATAAACAGAGCAAACATCAAATGTAGAGAAAATAGTGATCGATTGTTTCGTTTTTATTTAAAGGCTTTTTATTTGTGTTTTGTTTTTGTTACTCAAGTGAGTATATTCAATTACTTTTTTTCTAGTATTATTTTTATGCTATTTATATTTAAGTATACTTATTATAACTAAACCATAGGATATTGTATGTTATGAGAGGGCTGATAAATAATTATAACTAGATAAGCCTAAACATAAATAATTATCCAATAAAGATTTCTAATAACTAATAGGTTTAAATATTTTCTAAAAATAAATTGATTTCCATTTTTTTTATTCGGATTACTGCTTATTTACATAAAATTTTCTTATGTCTACTGAGCGGTCCGTTACTCTTAAAAAACCCACTAAAATTTGTATACGTTACAAATCATTTCTCAAATATTAAAGATTTTAAATAACTTTAATAAGTTTATTGGCAAAAAATTTAATCTAAAACTGCATTTTGAGAAAAACAGACGGAGCCGGTAGTCAGCTACTGGAAAGTATGGTAATTGCTCAATCAGTAGCCAATAAAAAATATATTGTATATTTGAATAGGTAGGCAACTACCTAGTCTTTACGGTAAGGGCAACAGCTTACGCCGGTAGTATGGTTTCCTACGGCGTCGCAGGGCTTCGCGCCACCTGACACCATCCATGGCTTTTTATACGAGCTCGCCATCCGTTTCGCTTGATAACAAATATTATATTAAATTACGTGTCAATTTCGATAGGGTTCGTTGGCCTTGCGACAAAAAATTACGTTCGTCATTCCCTCACATTTTATGACACAAAATAACGATGGCAATATTTTGGCAAAAGTACTTAACTGAACAATAAAATATTTCACGAGTGTTACAAAAATTCATTAGCCAGGAAACATAATATTTATATGTAATAAAGAAATAAAAAAATAGATATATTGCCACATAACATAGAACTAAATTATATACAAAAAACAGAAAACAATGCGTGCGCAAGGCAAAAATATTGAATAGAAGTGATTTTACAAATTATTATATGATATTTTTTTAGTATAGTTTTTTTAATACATGTAGGTGCTCTTTCAGTTATTTCCTATAACTCATCAATCTAGCGTGTAGGGCCTATAAACTGAATCTTATGTGATTAAATAGCTACTTTAAACTACGTCATCATTATATATTTAAGAATATTATTATTTATTTATTTTTGTTATATTTTCTTACTTTGCTTATAATTTAGTTCGCATAATGTACGCAATAAAGTATCTGCTTTCAACCGGTGTGGAACATCAAGACGAAGTCGAATGAAGTCCAAAGCAGCTGCTGGCCACTGCACAAGATTAGTTAGAGCATACTCTTGTGCGTGTGACAGCGGCTATTGCGGGCGTTTCATAAACGACGTGCGAAGATGCAACGTTTCTACTCGAACATTTGTCCCAACATTCCGCCTCCTTCGAATTCTTCGTCCAATTGAAAATATTTGTCATATCTTCTGGCAAATAATTTGAGTCGAAGACTAGAATGTTATTTATATATTAATTTTATTAGATTTGACATAGAGGTATGCACTTTTGTGCTGCCTATTGTAATTTCAGAATTCTGCTTTGAGGTACTTTGTAATATACAGAAATATTAATGTTAATTATTTCTGTTATAATGATTTAGAGCAAAGTGAGTGAAAGGTCTGCAGGACCACAATTGGCTACTTTAATTCGCAGTCTCTTAAAGTTTAGATTCTTTATTTATTTGGTATACAAAAACTCTTCGTCCAAAATGGAAATCCAAAATTCTTGTGTACCAACATAAAAACATTGTACACATTCTACTCACTTTACTTGAAAACTCAATTATTGTATTTGTTATTTTACTAAGAGAACTTATATGTATTTTATAAATTTTATGGAAATCTGTAATTAACAGTGTTCTTACGCAAGACAGCTTTGCTTACGTTTAAAGTAGGTAGGTACATTTTACATATTTTTAATAACTTTTCAGTTTCATCATTCAGTAGATAGTTACGTCAGAGTTAGACAAATATTGTTTCAAAGAACGGTCTGAAAAATAGAGTGCGTTTTCATAAATCTTAAACCAATGGCTTTTTCTTATTTACGTATTTTTTATTTACTATATAACTACTATATATATATTCAATATAACCTACCGTATTAATAGATTAAAACGAAAAAATCCCAAAATTTTCTACATCTACGTCAGAATCTCGTTGAATCCAACCAAAGAGATTTTCTTGCCAATTTTTTTTTGTCTTTGCAGACAAACATTTCTTCGTTCAACGGTGGTGTAAGAATACCCATAATATTTGGGCTAGCGGACAATACTATGAGTACCTATGCCTACGATATAAAGTACGCCCATCTCGGTACACTTTCTGGTTCAAAATAGCCTCGAATTCGTGTACCTTATACGTATTATATCATCAGTTTTGCTGAACCTTAAACATTTGGACGAATTCCGTGTGGCCATGTGAATCCGTTATAGGTGTAAAAAAACTAAATTGTATATCAAGACGGATACTATTTCGGACCTCTACCTAATTGGATTCTACGCGGTAGCGTAGCGGATTGCTAAGTCACTTACCAGAACCTACTACTGATTTGCTGATAGGCACCTTATACAAGTACGTATACGTAAGTAGACCCGTTCGAAGGCTTCCACCTACAAAATCTCCCACTCAGTGGTCAGTGCATACTCAAGTTAACTTGCGAAACATTAGGCCGGCCATACACGGACTGCTCGAGCAATTAGCCAGCCGGCCTTAGACGTATTTAAAGAAAATAACACTTGTGATCAAGTAAGCTTCATTTACACCCGAGCAACACAGTGCAACATTGCAACTTGCAATGTTGCACTGTGTTGATTTGCAACATGCCAGAGGGCCTCATGGTACAATAATGAATATTAAATGTGTTTGAATAGCACGTAATATTACCGTTACCGTCGCGTCGTATCGTAATATTCCGAAAAACTAAAATTAATATCTACTTACCAAACTGCCACGTAATTTCTTTTAATAAATATATTTTTTCTATATATGATTCTGTTTCATCAATATGCCTTTTCTTTTACATTGATTTAATATTATTTCTTAGAAAATAATAACGAATGTATGATGAATGTAAAATAATAGATAAGTAAATTAATAAGCCCTTAATCTTAATAGGTGCATAAAACAAAGTCGCGTTTGTTCGACCACTGTAGAACGGCCAGACCGATTTTCATGGTTTTTGATTTGTTGTATTTGTCTCAGTCCCGAATAGCAGAATAACTTTTAAACTTTTATAACTATAAAAACATTAGAAAATTAAGCCACGCGGACGAAGTCGCTGGCATCAGCTAGTTACTAATAAAAAACAAATTAATGTTTTAGGTGAAAACGCACTACTAACAACAATTTTTTGTCTAGCGGACAATAAAGTTTTTTATGAAGCTAGGAGAGCTAAAGGCTATCGAGATGGGACAAAAAGTGTTTCCCACACGACGCGGTATTGCCTACCCTGTCCATAGTGTGTTTTGGCCCTAACATACATACAACATATCCAACGTGCATAAGTCAATTTATTATGTTTCTAAGGACCTTAGTCTCAATGATAGAGAAGTAGGTACAAGTTTCCTCAATTATTTATTATTTAAAATTTATTTAATCCGTTCGTATTGAAATGGCGAGTTCCTAGTCGTAGCTCGAACACATAAGGCATGGCTCCTCCATAAACCAAACCTATGAGATATATTCGGGATACTTGAGCGGGCCGCCCTTATCGAAAATCTAATATGAATGCAGTATATCCTCGCATCTTAACGCAACTCGCCCTCGCAAAAACATTCAACGCGCACGCTGCGGTACACTTTTTCTGGACCCGAGGTATTAGATTTTATTCCATTCATTGGCATCCAGATCAAGTGGTGGAACATTTGGCGATACAAAAGCAAAGTTTATTTAAATTTCATTTTACAATTTACTCAACCAATATCTACTTGCTTCACCTCAATCCATTACCGGATCTCCACTGAGCCTCTTTCAGAATGAGGCGCCATAATCAACCACGCTGGCATAATTGTTCACATAGGTAGGAGAATTGATTGAGAATTCGTAGGCTCGGGATATAGGTATACGAGCCGCTGGCCGCGGGAGTAAGCGGCATCCGCGCCACGCCGCCGCTGTATTTCCGCATCCCGTCGTCGCTTGTATAAATTTTGTATGAAATATCAAAGAAGCAGCGCCCGCACCCGCGACCCTTAATGTATGCCCCGCGCCTTAGCCATGTATGTAGGTTTCCTCACGTTTTTTTTCCCTTCAGCGTTAAATTAAAAGATATTTAATTTGGTTTAAGATCCCGCTATATCTCCTCCACCCATCTGTTAACCAGACGAAAGGCATAATTGGATAATGCTGAGATGTACCCACGAAATAAATTTAAGTGGCGATTAAACTAATTTAATCACGACTCCATACAATTCTTAACATTAAATTAGTTTAATAACCACTTCGTATCGATTACCATATTTGAACCTCAGACCGCCGATTAGGAGGGCTAGCTGCTTATTTTTTCAACGTGTATACGTTTTAGGTGTTCATGCCAACTTGCTATTGTAGAAAAAAAAGTCCAATACGAGTGTTTAGCTATTTGAAGATACACATAATATGTATTATTGCCGTCAAGGGTCAAACTATTGAAGAAAAAGGATTGAGGCCTCATTATGACTGTTGGTGTAAATCTTTAGGTAGGTTTTATTATATTGTGCCATTGTTATAGATATTTTTGTGATTTTTATTCAGTGTGTTTAATTGTTAACACAAAAATTAATGTTGACTATGTGTTAGTTAAGTCTTGTGTATGAATGATTTATTTTTAAAAGTGCTGAAAATTGTAAGCTCGAATGCCTTCCTACAAACGTTCCGTAGGAACTTTTATCCTATGTAAAACCAATTGTTTCTGCAAGTTATAGTAGAAATTACCTGAGATCATCCATAGAGAACACCAAGCAAATATTATTTTTTAGAGAGAAAATCTTACCAACCTAGGCACCTATACCTGCTAATTTTTTTTCGTATAAAATTAAAATTGTGTATATACTTATGTACCTACAGTTCGTGCGCGAATGAAATGCAGAGTAAATATATGGCTCTGATAGTTCCTTAGTTAAGATGGTTTGTGAGATGGTGATAATAAAAAGAAAAAAATAATGGCTCTGATAGTTCCTTAGTTAAGACGATTTGTGAGATGGTGATAATAAAAAGAAAAAAAAACCCGGCTGAGTTTGTTGTGGGCTCTTCTCAGACCAGGGCGCATTTGGAACCCTCGTAGCTTTAGTTTTAAGATACCGTAACAAATAATCACCATTATGTTTTATAAGTAAGTAATTTTTAACGTCATTAAGTGTACCTACAGTGTACCTATATTGAATAAATGATATTGAGTATTGAGTATTAAATGTATGTGCCATACATTTATTCTGCATTCAACTCGCGCACGAACTATACTTATATCTTATATTTTTGGATAATACTTTAATGAGATAAACCTTTCTGTATATTTTCGTCTACTTATAAATTATATTATTTAGTACCTACCTACTTAAATGTAACTACCAAACTTTAATGTACGATTTTTATATAAACAGATTTTTACTAAATTAAACACCAGTCTTATATCAAGGCGACCAATAAGAATTTTCATAGCGCGTTTGAAAAGTTTTCAACGTAAAGCCTGTTATTCACACTACAAAAGTGCCCGACACGTGTCGCTAGAGAAGTCGGGCACGTCGCTCGACTTCGCCCGACATCGCACGAGAAGTCTGACAACAGACAAAAATAGGTAAAAGTGAATACGAGGGTTTACGTTGATGACTTTACAAATTCACTAAATTTGCGTTTATTATTACAAGAATAAATATTTTGTATGACGAACAGAAATTCCATCCACTTTCATATGGAGCGCGTTTACTAAGCAACAGGTGAAAACTCCAACATGGACGTTTTGTCGTGATGTGTTTTCGTTCTTAGTATGCAACTACTGATATTGTGTCTTTCATAGTGTCTCTCTTCAATGCATGTACCTAATATAAAGTTTTGTTTGCAGTAAGTTTTTACGCTGTCAAGAAGGCATAGAAGAAGCTGGGATGAAGCCCAAAACAACTATTGGTCACTGCACAGGACTAGTAAACGTGATATACTCTTGTGCGTGTTCCAATAGTTATTGTGGGTGCTTCATAATCTACGTTTGAAGAACAGCAGTGCAAGAATTCGAATGGACTCGAAGACTGATTGGCTTTTATTCCGTTTTTATTGATCAAAATTTTGTTACCTATTTATTTCTTCCGTAAGTACCTATAAGCGTGTGTTAGCTTTGGCTAGTATAGCCTTGAGTATAATATTAATGTATTCGAACTTTTTTTTAATGTGTCATCTGTAGTCCTATTCTGAAATAGCTGCATCCATCATTGCTACATTAACCTGAACCTAATTTGCTGTGATTGGTTGTTATTGTGAATTTATCGTTTAGTCCGTACTCCGTACCTATCACGAAAGAAGTATCGCGGCGATTTGTGGATCCATTTCACATACCTACCAAAAATTACATAAATATACGGGTGATACTAGTAGTCTCGTAGCGCCTTCGTAGCGCAGTCGTAGCGCCGCCTCTAGGGGACTTCTGCCGTGACACGGACAATATTTAACCAAAACGATTCATTATTTGGAGCCAATAGCGGCAGTATCGGTCATATCGGTTAATCAGCGGTCTAATGGTTACACTTTTAGATGTACGTAGCAATTTTACCGTACTACGTACGTACTTACGTGACCGGCGTATAACACATCAAGCGACTGTCCTGCTGAGAAAATTGTGACAGTTTAACTGTATCCCTAACAGTTTTTTAGCCGTAAGATTTATAATGAAGAATAAGAGGTAGCTTGAAAGAGTTTAAGATTCTTACCTAACAGACTTAAGGAATGAAACTATAATACTTAATTCTGTCAGTATCTTTATAAAACAAATCTAATCAAGAAAATAAAATATAATAGCATCTACAAGTTCGTCCTAAAGTATATCGGACGACTGTAAGAGTAAGACGGCGATGCCAAACCGTGCTGCTACGGTTGCGCGCCTTTCCGGTGCGCTCTGCAATGTGGTTGCGCTCTACTCTACGTCATACAGCTTTACTCCAGTCTAAGGAAAAATACGTTATTTCCTTCCTGCGTTGGCGGCGAAGATGGCGTTATTAATAAGGACGCAGGTAAGAGAAGTTTCATCGTAGTTCGTCGAGAAATTTACAGATGGCGTTAGAAATATTAAATTATTGTTCTTTCAATAGATGGCGCTAGGAGATTCAAAATACTACCGCAAAAGAGCACTATACTACTTTTATATTGTTTCTCACGATACGGATCCGTAGTCTAAGCAACGGGGCGGTCCCTTGTATGGAGACCCCCGCATTAAATCCTCAGTCGATGAAACTTGGCTGGGTTTTAATATTGGATGATCCAAAACTTACACAAAAATATCCAACAAAAAAAACATCTGGAAGTTAGGTATTTATACCTAAAACTTAATATTTATATCTGAATGTTTTCTCGATTTCTTTTTTAAATAATAGTAAGTAGTATATTTACACTAAAAACCGAAATATCAAACGAAATAATCATGCAGAACATCGATATTTAAATCGATTTTATTATTACCTCAATTTTATTTACGATTTTATTTACCTCAAATCTAAACTGCGTTTACGCGATAATGTACCTTCCTACTTTAACAATTGGGCATAGCATTAAAAAAACTTACTTCACAAACCTACTTCTCATTTTTTATTGGATATTTATAATCTACGTTTATCTCGTGATACTTTATCATACTGTAAAGTTTCGTCGGCTGAGGAATTATTGTTGGGGTCAACCAGCTTTATTGCCTAGACTATCCAGCGCTCAAGCGGTGGTATTGTATATTATTTTAACCTAGGTTATTGATCTGTGGTTAATAATCGAGAGACGGAAAAGTATGTAATCAATTTAAAACCCATTCATTTATTTTTTTAATTAATTTGAAGTATCCGTTGAATTCTAATATTTGGAATAAATATTTAAGCTAAGAATTACTGTATATTTGATTATTTCCTATAACACACAGCTAAGTTTTAATTCGATTGATCGTATAAGCATTCGAAAGCTTAGCTTTAAAGTAAAATGAACATAATTGGTAATAATTTAGAGCTCAATTTCGTGTATGCATTTATATACGTTTACGTATACAATAACTTTCCAAATTAAAATCGGTTGTACTGAATATGTGATTTTAAAGTAATGCCATTAAGGTTCATTTTACTTTAATGCTAATGTCATGCTTGTACGAACAATCGAATCAAAACTCAAAATAAGCGTACCGAAAAGTTATAGATGCGTGCCCGGGAATCGAAAAAGCCAACTTATCGCCGCTTATTAGTGTGGACTGTGGAGTAGTATAGATTGATATTATTATAACTGCATTATTAGTGTTGTTTCAGAAGAAGTGGGCAAAAATAACAAACTCTCACTAGAGATACATATAGCTCGTTTATTCCTGTAGGTATGTATTAACTACTAAGCCATTTATCTATTAGACATTAATTGTTCCGGAATAAAACGTCCTAATCGCCTTTCTTCGTCTTCCCTTCGCCGTAGAACATAAGGCACATGGTCGCGTGGAGGCATGCCTTGGCCGGAAGGAACTTATCGTCGAATGTTAGCGAATAACGATACATCCAGATAGCTTGTTCGTATTCAGCCTGTAAAATAAAATCAGTATCACACCTATGAGCGCTACACACATTCAGTTTTAACTGTGTTTTTTACAAAGTTAAAACGCAGTTAACGCCATAAAAGATGCGATTTTAACAAGCTTTTTAGTTGAAAACTATAAATACAAACTTTGACATTTAATTATATGCTTTTTGGTCTTTATTTCAAATTTGTATTGTCACAGAAACACGAATTTGACTTCGATTTTTTCGACGCAATTATTTTTCAAGGATTGCTCCCAAATTCCAAGCAAAGAGTTTTTTTTAACATTAGGTTTACAGATAAATACTTTGAAATGAAATTAAATTATTTATTTATTTCACGTAGGACAACTTGTGCCACTTATGTGTCAAGACTCTTTCAAATTTAAAAGTAAATAATACCTTAAAATCTTCGCTATAAATTAAGATGCATCACAACCCATAAATATTTAGTTGTTAATCATAATATGTACTCACAAGATATGTGTGTGACACTGCGACTAGAAATGCTTCAATTTTGCTCTTCGGCATCATGTATAGCGAGAGATAGGCCACTTCCTTAGCTTCTTCTTGCTTCGATTGCCTGAAATTCACGTTTCTATTAACATTGGGTATTTCAGGGGGGATGATGATAATTTTTATAGATTAACTAGCTGATGCCCGCGACTTCGTCCGCGTTGACGGAGGTTTTTTTGGTTCTCACGGGAACTCTTTAATTTTCTGGGATAAAAAGTAGCTTACTTGTTAAACTATAATGTATCACTACCAAATGTCATCCAGATCCGTTCCGCCATTCTGGCGTGATTGGGTAACAAACATCCATCAATACATCTATCTATTCTTCCATTCAAACTTTCGCATTTATAATATTAGTATAGATAGTAATATAGTAATAGTATAGTATAGTATAGTAATCGATCGTCGAAACAACAACGTGAAATGAACCTGACTTAATGCCTTGCAGTCAGTGTTGCTACCGATTTTAGAATACATTGTTTTGCCTAGAAAAATCGTACATGACAAAAAGCGTTAGTATATTTATAACGCTGAGTTGTCAAACTTAAATTTAATCGAGGAAGTGAATTTATTTAATAATCAGCAAGAAATAATTTATTTTTGACAAAGGCCTCATCCCTATTCGCGAGGATCATAAATTGTGCAAAAAATCATTTTCAATCCGTAATAAGTGTAAAAAGTCAGTAATTAGTAACAACTGAACACGGGATAGAAAGCGTAAGAAAAATGTATGAATTCACGTTCGACTAACTTTTAAAAAGTTAGTCGTAGTTAGTGCCTTGTCATGTTTCTGTCATATTTTTGACACAAGTGTATGAAAAGGTCGATCACTATGACAACACAATATCATAGGTTCTAATTAATGGCGAAACTGCCACAGTTCGCGGCTAGAGGGTTAAGGCGAATATGGTCGATATCACGCGTCCTGATGTTGGTGTTGATGTTGTCCTGGTGTTTCTTCCAAGGGTAACAAGTATATAATACTAGCTGATGCCCGCGACTTCGCCGACGTGGAGTTGGTTTTTTAATTCCCACTGGAACATCTTAATGTCCCTCTTTAGTCTATGTCCACTCTCCAGTTCCTTGACTAAACCCATTTCAAAAATCGATACGTTTCTCCGTTTAGGCGTGATGGAAGGACAAACCAAACAAACACACTTTCGCATTTATAATACTAGATGATTTCCACGACTTCGTCTGCGTGGATTAAAATTTTTTGTTTTCCGCGGGAACTCGTTAATTTTCTGGGATAAAAAATGTCCTTCCCGGGGATACAACCTGTACCAAAGTTCGTAAAAATCGGTGGAACGGTTGGATCGTGAAAGCGTAGCAGACAGACAGACACACTATCGCGTTTTTTTTTTTTGATTTACTAAAACTTCGCTCACTAACTAAGGCTAGAATCCGCCTCGATTTTGCAATGAACGATACCCTTAAATGTAATTAAAAATTAAATTTTGTTATATGCTGATATAGCATCTTACTTCTCATTAATATTATAAATGCGAGAGTTTGGATGGATGTATGGATGTATGGATCACATCACACCCCAATGGCTGGACGGATCTGGCTGAAATTTGGCACAGAGATAGATTATAGTCTGGAATAGCACATAGGCCACTTTTTATCCCGGAAAATTAAAGAGTTCCCGCGGGAACCAACACCAAAACACCCCAAACCACGCAGACGAAGTCGCGGGCATTCGCTAGTTTATAATATTAGTAGTATGGATTAGTATGGATTAGTACGGATTAGTACGGATTAGTACGGATTAGTACGGATTAGTACGGATTAGTACGGATTAGTATGGTTTAGTACGGATTAGTACGGATTAGTACGGATTAGTACGGATTAGTATGGATTAGTATGGTGTTGTGCTTACATGTGGAGCAGGGCGGCGAGCGCGCGCAGCGGCAGGTGCTTGTGGTGAGGCGGCGCGAGCGCGTGCGCGGCGGCCAGGCAGCGCAGCGCGCACGCGCCGCGCCCGCCCGCGCCGCACCACCAGCCCGCGCCCAGCGCGCCCGTCCACGAGCGCGGCCGCTGCGCAACCCACACACACTTTGACCGTGTACCGATTACCGATTCGATATCGTTTTTTTTTTTAAATATACCGGCTAGCGCTTGGCTGCTTGCAAGTGGTGATGCAGCCTAAGGTGGAGCGCGCTAGCCTAGAAGATGCCTATTCACCAGTGGCGTGCAGTTCATAGAGGCATAAAAGTACTGCTTACCCAAATGGAAATAAGTCGATGTGTATTTATAATCAAAACAGCTAGATAATAGGTATTCTGACCTACTAATGCCTACCCTAGGTTCAAACCCTGTGCACGCCACAGCTATTCACTCTAGATATGAAGGTATAGTCCGCGCGCCAGTTCTGAGGAATCGGGGGCTGAGGTAGCGGGCGGGTGAGCATCGCGCCCGACCCGTCGCTTCATACCCCGCACACTCCCATACTAGTGCCGCCCGTGACGCGAGAGTACGCTTTATCGAGTCCTGTTTTTAATTTTGCAACAGCAGAGTTATATTGTACTTACTATAAATAGTACAATTCTAAAAAGTTTCTTTGTCTGTGCAAATAGCTGTTTAATTTTTAAATTCCTTAAAGTACTGATTATTCTGATTGCGACAAATCTATTAGATTTTACGTTCATTTTATACAGCTGTTCATGAAAATTAAATTTTATGATACATTTTTTTTTTTCTTCCTTATTGCACTTACATAACAAATCACATAATTAATTCAATGCACGCACACAGATACTTAAGATGTGTTAGTATCGATAACGTAATATCGACTAAATCATTGTGTCAATCTCATTACGTAAACATTCCTCAAGATTACTCGGACCTCGCGCGCGACCTGTACCTATATAAAAACGGAAGCCAGAAGGGCATTCCATATCCTAGCGGTTCGAATTAGAAACGAGGAAGCGAATAGCTTCGTACGAGCCCACGGAATTTCGACTGCTTAAGGTTCAGACCGTGTCGATGCCTTGCGGTTCGATAATAAAAAGGTGACGGAGGAACCAGGTCGAATAGTTCTTGGGCACACTCTCCCAAATATATCCGGTGGCCGAAATTACAACAAATTTTTATAATAATAATAATTAAAGTCTTTATTTGTTCACAGAAAAAAGTACAAAGTTCTTAATTTACCATGGATCCCCAAACTGGGATATGCCCGTGACTTGGGGGGTCAGTCTCTTCCACATTGCTATTTTAAAGTATATAAACTAACGAGTTGTGCGCGCGCGCTTGCGTGTGTGTGTGTGTGTGTGTGTGTGTGTGTGTGTGTGTGTGTGTGTGTGTGTGTGGAAATTGAATTAATGAATTATTAATATTTATTTCTTATCAGGATCTCAGTTGCTTCATAATTGAGGTTACTTAATATGTTATTAAGTTTATGACCGTTTAGTTTTTGTTTATATTTAATTTTTAATGTTTATTAACAAATTTAAATCTGATAACAGCCACTGACACAATGTAGGACAACTGCTGTCACTTTCTGCCTCCTGTTCCGAAAGCAAATTCTACTGAAAAAACCGGCAAGACACTCAGAAAATGCTCATTTTTAGTATTTATTTATATCTCCACAGGCCATCCATAGCCATCTGCGCAAGGGATATTATAGTGCACAAGTATGTGTGGAAACACATGAACACGCTAACCAATAGATAAACGAGGCACTTGACATATAAAGATACAGTTTAAACCAGACTTTACATTTGGCTAGCACGGTTTTCATATAGCATACAACAAGACCATTTCGGAAGTCCCACCCGACCCATACCGGTCCCGGGTGGCATGTAATCAATTCAAATATATTGAAGCGTTCCTAAATTTACAATTTGAAGACAATTAAACATAGCACCCCATTAAGCAGCATATATACAGCTTAATAATTAATTAATTAGCTATAAGTTACCTAATTTTAAGACTGTCTAGAATTATCTAAGCTGTTGGTTTTCCTTAACAAATAAAATAAAATAACATAAATCGTTTCTTTACTTACAGTGTCCATATATTTGGC
Organism: Erebia palarica; assembly: GCA_964035005.1. Taxonomy (NCBI): domain Eukaryota; kingdom Metazoa; phylum Arthropoda; class Insecta; order Lepidoptera; family Nymphalidae; genus Erebia; species Erebia palarica. The sequence goes on from OZ035989.1 coordinate 22,434,513, forward strand.
GATTTTGGCTCCGAGCGCAACGTAGTCGAAGTATTGAAACATTTCCGCAAGCTGGTGCATCAGACTGAGTACGGGCTGCCATCCCTCTGTATTGATCCTGCTCAGTTTGTCCAAGTAGAAGTCGTCCATGGGTTCTGCGACGCGAATACACTCGGGGACTTTCTTATTTGACGGAGTCATCGTTGTTATTTCTGATGGGAGCCTAGAAATTAACACAGTAGGAGTTAATAGTTTTTATGGTGAAAGAACGAACAAATATCCGATGTGGCAGAACCGTATCGTCTAGTCTGGAGTCGCGCGCCAGTGGATTTTCAAAATGCAAACGCTAACACGTGTTTCGATAAATTCCGCAACTGTTGGTACTATTCCCATCTCGATCCTACCACAATAGACTCCAGACTAGACGAATGTCTGCTCGAACGATACGGTTCTGCTCTACGTTTCTAATTCGACCCGCCAGGATGTTGAATACCCTTCCAGGTAACAAGGCAAGAGTGAATAGGCACTTTCTAGGCCAGCTCGCTCCAACCTAGACTGAGGTCTAGGTTGGTAAATAGTAAAGAATGATGAGTCATTGCACTGTATTAAGCATGATTGTCCTCAAGCGCAGGCCTATTCTTTTATTTAAAAAAACCTAGCCTAATAAACAAATTAACATTAGCACTAAGAGATACCATTACGGTAAAAAAATAATCGAATTTTAACGAAAAATATTTTAACGAATCAATTATTACAGAAAAATAAACATGTTAGATTTTTTAAGTTATTTAAACATCCTGTATATGCTTGGATGTTCCTCATACATCAGGCCAACGCAAACTTAATTAAAGATTAAGCGTCAGTCCTTAAACAAAGCAAGTGGCAACGTATTGTTTACCATCATATCAATTTGTAAAAATACTACCAGTAGAACAGCCATCGAGTTTCTTGCTGGTTCTTCTCGGTGGGAATAATATTCCGAACCAGTGGTAGATTCACTAAGCAAAAAACTTTCGTTGTAGCTTTTCTGTAATCGTATCGTTTCGATCGAAATTATTTTTCTCGGAAATTAGTTCCGGAGTTTTTGTATTGTCCATAAAAATAATTTAGAATTCAGAAGGAATGTTAAAATCCATATCCATACTAATATTATAAATGCGAAAGTGTGTCTGTCTGTCTGTCTGTCTGCTACGCTTTCACGGCCCATCTGTTCAACCGATTTCGATAAAATTTGGTATAGGGATAGGTTGTATCCCGGAAGGACATAGGCGTCTTTTTATGCCGGAAAATTAAAGCGCCCGCGGGAATCAAAAAACTTAATCGACGCGGACGAATACGCGGGCATTATCTAGTTAATAATAGCAAAGAGGATTGATTAAAGATTTTAGCAATACAATGGTGCCGATTCTGTAATGTAACATCTCTAAACTAAACTAAAATGGCAGCTTTAAATCTAGTTCTGTCCCTTTCCGTAGGGAGTATTATGAAAGGGTTAGCAATATTTATAATGCTCTAATTTTAGTTTAGTTTAGAGATTGTGCACTACAGAATCAGCCCCATTATTGCTTATTTTAGAAAGAAGAAAAATTAAAATAGGCATGATGGCAGTATCCAAGAATCAATGAAATTATGAATTTATCTAATGAAATAGGATTCATGGAATGTAAAAAACGTATTTATTTTTCTATTTCGAGTGAGATTGTTATTTATTTTGATAAAATAAAACTATGAAATACAGCAATCCGCCATATTGTATAAAACACCACTGAAACGAATGACGTCACTATTGTTTTCGAGCTTTGACAATCGACCAACAATCTCTATATGTACAGGTGTTTTAAATGTTTATCAAGTATTTTCGTGCTTTTTTTGTTTCCCAAAGATCATTTCCTTAATCTAGTTTTCTTTTACCGAATCCAAAGATATGAAATTAAAAATCGTTAGCCATGGATCAAGGATTTACAAAAGCTACTAGCTCTAATTTGCCCAGGATTGATTTGTTGATGCGGGTTATCTTGCATCTAACAAAGTCTTTTGTTCAGCAGAATTTCGCAACGTCAAACCTTCCATCCAGTAATGACATAATATTTTATAGGTTCTAAACCCGTAAAATCTGCTATTTTATATATTAAGCACTTCATGATAGGTATTAGAGGTATGAAATGTTGTTTTTTAAAACTATACCGTATAACTTAATATGAGCGGTGATTACCTTCTATGACGTCTGCCTCCTATTCGGGGCGTATGGGGTTCGATTCTAGGTACGCATCTCTCAACTTTTTGCAGTTATTTGTGTTATAAGCAAAACAGCATCACTAGGTACATAGTATAAAACAAAGTCGCTTCCCGCTGTCTGTCCCTATGTATGCTTAGATCTTTAAAACTACGCATCGGATTTTGATGCGGTTTTTATAATAGAAAGAGTGATTCAAGAGGAAGATTTATATGTACTTTTTATCCAGGAAAATTAAGGAGTTCCCGCGGGAACCAAAAAACCTCAATTCACGCGGACAAAGTCGCGGGCACCAGCTCGCCGTGCAAGATTAAGCTACTTAGATCGCATTGTTTTTTAAATTGGCGCATGAATAAATAACTTGCTTGGAGTTAATTTTGATGTGTTATCACACTGGGGGACCACACACGACTTACACACTTTAGAATTTATATTATTCACACAAAATATCTAAATTCCTGTACGAAGACTTAGTGTTTACTGTACACAGTACATTAGAGTACATGTATGACACCCGTGAGCGTTTTGGCGTTATTTTTAAAATTGAAATTTCAAATGTCAATTTTATCTACCAAACCTTTTTTTTCTACTGAAATAAGATATTTTTCCGAAATAGTAGATACTTCCGAACATAATCTGACCATTTTTCAAAATCAGTCATCATGCCTATTGCAATGATTACAGAGTTTAATTTAAACCCACTAATAATCCCTTACTATCCATATCCATACTAATGTAAATATATAAAAGCGAAAAGTCAGTCACTGATTCATCACGATATCTCAGGAACTATAAAGCATACAGACGTGAAATTTGGAAGGTAGGTTTCTTCTATGGTGTAGACGTCCGCTAAGAAACGGTTTTGAGAAAATTCACCCATAAGGGGTTGAAATGGGGGTTGGAAGTTTGTATGAAAGTCCTTTAATTTTGAAGTTAGAGACATGAAAATCGGGATTTAGGTTATTAGTATAATAAAAATCTGCCAATGATAGCCGCTATAAGTAGGCCTTTTGCAGCGGCAAAATCTCATAGGAAATTAGAAATTGTACGCGGACGAAGTAGCGGGTGACCTCTAGTACCTATTATAAATGAGAAAATGTGTCTGTCTGCTACGCTTTCACGGCCCATCTATTCAACCGATTTTGATGAAATTTGGTATAGAAATTGTTTGTATCCCGGAGAAGGACATGGCTATTTTAATCCTTGAAAATTAACGATTTCGCGCGGGAATAAAAAATGCCTAATCCAAGTGGATGAAGTCGCGGGTATCGTTAAGTGTATAAAAACGAGTGTGCTTTATAGAACAGACGACTAAAGTAAAACTTCTTTAGCTCGTAACTGGATATGAGAGAAAGAGAGAAAGACAATGTGTGCTCACACCTCTCTCTCTTGCCCCTACAGTAACTCTCTCTCTCTTTCTATCTTGACTAACTTATATCTCCCTCTCAACTTCCGTTCACCTCGCCTGACCACACTTTTCGTAACGCTCTCGTCACGCATTCACCAGCTTAATCCTCAAGTCAAGCGTGCGTAAAGAAGTTTTTCTAAAAAAATATATGAAATATGCACATTTCATACCCTGTAAATGAGTTCGAAAGTTAAACTTCCCGGCCTAGGCCAGTAAAGAATGTATGTATTTTCATTACATGTCATAAGTTTGAATTTGGAATCTTTCTTCCTGAATATCTTGTAACTTTTTATAATGTTCTTTGGCCTAAATAGTTCAAATTTGGAACTCTACCGTATTACGCGTTCAGCAATCACAGCGCAAAAAAATATATTTAAAAAAAAGTCACTTGTTTCATTTTTTAGAAAAGCACTATACACACCTAGACCGGGAGAGCATTTCTGGTCTCGTATAACTGTATAGTCTGGTTTCTGGTCTAACTAACATTCGACCAGAAAACGCGTACTTCCCGGTCTCGCGATGTAATGTACTATTACTTCAATAAGCACACACATTACTGTGTTGTATATTAATGTGTATCGCAAACTGGCGTGACGATTGACATCCATACTGTGAGCGTTACGAATAGCAAAGAGAACCACTCAATTTTCCGGGATAAAAAGTAGTCTATGTCGCTCTCCAGGTCCCGTCGATCCGTTGCTGTGATGCGGCGTGATTGAAGAACTAACCAAGCTTACAGCAATGTTTGCGCCATAATATTGAGAAGAACTTACTCCATTTCGGAATCGGTGAGCAGTTGCCTAAAGCTGATCATGTGCAGCCAATAGCCAAGTTGTAGGTGATGGTAAGCGCAGTCTTCTTCCTTTAGCGCCAAATCTTCTGGCTTCATGTCTGTTGAAGATGTCTCTCAGTAAGTTCAAAGTTAATGTAAAAGTTAAACTCGTTGAAAAATCTTATTACCGTGTAAAGGTTTACTTAAATGACAAGGAAGCTTGGCAATAATTTTCTCTAATGGTTCTGATAGTCCTTAGGTTAAGATGATTTGTGAGACGGTGATAACAAAAAACCTGTCTGGGCTCTTCTCAGATCAGGGCGCGTTTGGAACCCTTTTGAAGTTTTAAGATACCGTAACTGATTATCACCATCATGTTTTATAAGTATTGGACGTCAATAAGTGTACAGTGTACATTTGAATAAATAAATATCAATATTGGTATTGCTTGATCACAATTTATACTTATTACTCATTTACTAGTATGAATGCATACAAATCATCACCAAAATTACCATCACAGAAGACAGAAGAGAAGTGTATACTTCGATACTAATTTTATTAATTCGGGAGTGTGTCTGTTTCTTTGTAAGGTATTTCGTAATGCCTTAAAATATGAATGACAGCTGTGAATAATACTTCTTTCTCTTACTCTTTCAGTTCTAGACACATTAGTTTTTTGATAATTATACATTTAATAAAGGACGGAAACCAACCGATTTAAAAAAAAAAAAAGGTTATACGAAAAAATATTTATGGAACATTATTTTATGGACATTCATCTGATACAGAAATCAAAAAATTTGCTCCTAATTTTACTGACGTAGGTACGATTGCAATTATTATGACAACTATTTATTTAATAAAAAAAATGATTAAATATATTTTTTAATCATGATTAACAAATGATTGTGGCTGAGGCTTCCTGTTTAGCATAAGAATACCTGTGTCAGAAAGTCTAGCTCTTACAAATTTAACGAAATTTAATTTAAATTATACGACGTTTAAAGATCATAACATCAGCCATGTTAGATTTATCATGACGCCATAATATTATGAAACCAAAACAAGATGGAAAAGCGCGCGACCGTAATGATTAAAAAACCGGCCAAGTGCGAGTCGGACTCGCGCACCGAGGGTTCCGTACAAACCTGTAGTAAGTTTAAAATTATTAAAAACATTTTTATTAAAATATGATGAAACTAAAAATTTATGCTTTTCGCAATTTTTCCTTTATCTGTGCTATAAGACGTTGCTTCGTATCAAATTTCAAGATTCTGAGTTCACTGGAAGTACCCTGTAGATTTTGATTCCCTTGCGAGGGTCGAAAATTTTCACTATAAACGACTGTATCTTTTGATTGCGTTGGCTCAGAAGTTTGTTCTCACAGCTCCAAGGGACAGTAGACCTGAGTATTTGATATGAATTTCAGCTTGATACCTCCATGCGTTTCTGAGAAAAAGGGTCTTGACAGACTGACGGACGGATAACAAAGTGATCCTATAAGGGTTCCGTTTTTTTCCTTTTGAGGTACGGAACCCTAAATGTAATCAAAACACTTACTATGACAACCCAGTGGCCCGCATCCTTTCAGCACTGTATCAACAGTCTTCACCATATTGTCGAAGTTGGCATGATGCGCCAGTCTATCCGCGTGGTCTTTGGGCGAGTTCTCAATGAAATGGTCGAAGAATGCTTCGTCCACATCGTCCGCCGCTTGATGCAGTTCCTCCTTTTCGTCTAACATACGCACTAGAGTACTTTTTTCGGCTACGGATGCGAAACAAAACTCAAAAAAATACATAATCAATCATTAGAAATATGAATCAACTAGCTGATGCTCACTCGTCCGCGTGGATTGAGGTTTTTGGTTACCGCGGGAACTCTAATTTTCCAGGATAAAAAGTAGCCTATGTACTATTCCAAACTCTAATCTATCTCTATGCCAAATTTAATTCAAATCCGTTCAGCCGTTGTGGCGTGATTGAGTAACAAACATCCATCTATCCATCCAAACTTTCGCATTTGAAATTGGGTATTTGACTACTAGTGAGATAAATTATTTTTTAATGATTATTATGAATGAATGAATGAATAGACTTTTATTTTACACCAAAAAACAATAATAACAGTACACTTAGCTAATAACAAAGGAAGTATACAATTTGGCGGCCTTATCGCTTCACAGCTATCTCTTCCAGGCTACCAATGGTTTAAAAGGACATAGCCACAGAAACAACCGGTAGATTGTGCAGAAATAACAAAATAAATTAAAATATTTATATAAAGCTACAAATTATAATATAAAAACATATATAATAAATAAATATAACATAAAAACCATAAATACTACACATATAATATATAAATAAACATACATACTTATATATACGTAAACCTCAAAAAAAAACAGTAGGTATAATATTATTGTGACAAACAGTAATTTTTTACAAGTCTTTTAAAGATATTTATCGATTAAGCCTCTCTGATGTCAAGAGGCAGTGCATTCCACAACTTAACAGCTTGTACAGAAAAGGATTTATGGAAGAAAGAGGAATTATGAGTAGGCGTCCTTAAAACAAGTTTCGTTGTAGTACGTAGATGTTCTCCTGGACGGCCTACGAATTCAAACTTCTCCTTCAATATGCAGATGAAGGACTAAATAGCACACAGTAAGAAAGGATATGCAAGTTCCGGCGAAGACGGATGGGTAACGACTTATTAAATAAAGGATCTCCCAAAAGTCGTAATATCCACGTTCCCTGCTAGTTTTATTTTGAATAACCATTTTAAAATATCGATTGAAGTAAAAAAGCGCGTCGAACTTTGATGATGTCACAACTTAAAATTTCATACAAAATCCATACTAAGCACGCGTTTTGAGGTTTGAAAGTAAAGTTGCTGATTTGACTAGTTGTCAAATACCCAATTGTATTATAAAGAATTTGTAAAAATACAATTGTATGTAAAAGTATATTCAACGTCGCCTGAAGATTATCGATAGAAATCAATAAAATATTATAAACGAGAAAGTATGTTTGTTTTCTTGGTCTGTCCCTCAATCCGGATCAAAAGAGCACCGGATAAACGTGATTTTATCATTTTGTGTGACTATAGTTAGACCTCGAGAGTAAGTGTAACTTTTATACCTACCGGATAATTAAGTTCCTGCGAGATTTTTAAACCAAATTGCACATGGGAAGCATTAGGTGATTTTTGGGTCAACCACAGTCAAACCACATTCTATCCGATGTAAAAACTAAGGTATTTTTTTATTCCACTACAAGTTAGCCCTTGAAGATGGTAGCGGGCTAGTCTGTTAGGGACATGGCAGTTATAATTAACCCATACCCCAAATCGGTTTCTACACGACATTGTACCGGAACGCTAAATCAGTTGGGGGTCCGTCTTTGCCGGTAGGGTGGTAACTAGCCCATGCCGAAGCCTCCCACCAGGTCAGACCAGCGAAAATTCAGAAATTATGAATTCCCAAATTGACCCTGCCGGGGATCAAACCCGGACATGACAGCGCTCAACACTGCGCCAAAATAAATTAATTAATAGTTCTACATGGTCGCCTACCTCTTTCATGGCTACTGAAGCACTGGATGTTGGTCATATGACAATTTTCACCATCCTTTTCGCAAGCCTTATTCATTGATGTCTGGACATGAGTACAAATGTCGCCGTCGCCTGTAAAATAGAATAATGTATTATATCTAACAATTTACTGGAGGCTTACTACTATCGCTTAAAGCAGTATCCATACTAATATTAAAATTGCGAAAGTGTGTCTGTCTGTCTGCTACGCTTGTACAACATGAAATTTTATATAGAGATTGTTTCTCGGGGAAGGCTAATTTTTATCCCTGAAAATTAAAGTTCCCGCGGGAATCAAAATCCTTAATCCACGCGGACGAAGTCGCGGGGTGATGCCCTGATGGGTGATCTAGTTGTTTTAATATTGTGGACGCTCTTGTTTAAGAATTATAATCCTTATTTTAGGGATGTCAATATTAATGATTATAAATACGAAAGTGTGTTTGTTTGATGATTTGTCCTTCAGTCACGCCGCAACGGATCGATCGAACGATATATTATATAGTTTCGATAAACGATATAATCCTCTCGTCAACACGTCTATTTGTAGCCACAGGTGTATCTTTAGCAATGTCTCACCCATTTCTCGCAGTGTGGCGGCCTGTTTCAGAATACACGCCCATCCGTTGAGCAGATTCCTGGCCAGGCCGTTCATAAAGCCAGGTTCCACTCTGACCACTTGCTTTAGGTGGAACATGTGCGTGTTGCGATGTTTCTTTATCATGTTCAACTCCGCAAGTATGAAATTTGTTGCTGGCTACAAATAAAATGACATCCATATGACAAAGTTATGAGCTCTGTCTGTCTGCCTGTCTATCTATTACTTTATCACAGTTCAAAATCTGCATCGATCTTTACGGAATTTGGTAGAGATAGGACGAAGCAAGTACTTTATAAAATAACCCAGATATTAAATAAGTTTAGGGTACTTAGCTTTGTTTAGAACAACTTAAAAACTTTCTTCCCTTTGAAAAACGGCTGTCGTCGCTTGGCAAATCCAAGGTTAAAGTAAAATAAATATGAAGTGTTTTTATTTATTTATTTAAAAGCAAGTCAAGAGGGGCTATTTATCTACATGACAATGCCTATCCATCTTAGGATGCATCACCACTTGCAACAGCTAAGCACTAGCCTATAAATTACAAAAAAAAAATTGCAGTCATGCTGATAGAAGTGTAAACGAATATTCAAAATAATTAAAAAAAACGAATACTTAAAATAATTAAAAAAAAAATCTTAAAACTAAGGCATTAAAGTTTAATTACGAATGTACTATATTTACATTTAAGACCTTTTGTCTTCATAAAAACGCGAGGTGTCGGTCACGGACCACGGTGTCGGTCACGCATTTCCACATTTTTACCCCATAACAAAAAGTGCTCCACGCGGGTAAAGAAGTTTTCTAAAAAATGATATGAAATGTGCACATTTCATACCCTGTAAATGAGTTCGAAAGTTAAACTTCCCGACCTAGGCCAGTAAAGAATGTATGTATTTTCATTACATATCATAAGTTTGAATTTGGAATCTTTCTTCCTGAATATCTTGTAACTTGTTATAATGTTCTTTGGCCTAAATAGTTTAAATTTGGAACTCTACCGTATTACGCGTTCAGCACTCACAGCGCAAAAAAATATATTAAAAAAAATCACTTGTTTCATTTTTTAGAAAAGCACTATACACACCTCGACCGGGAGAGCATTTCTGGTCTCGTATATAGTCTAACTAACAATCGACCAGAAAACGCGTACTTCCCGGTCTCGCGATGTAATGTACTATTTCACTAAATAAATAGCTCGTGTAACGTACTAACCTCATATAAACTCAACTTGAAAGCCTCTTCAGCCACCGCCAAAGCCTCATCGAAGTATCCCATCTCCAAGTAAACGGAAGCTAACGATACCAGCACAATATCTCTATAGATCTGTTGCACCCATCGACTGGCCGTGAGTAGGCAGTGTAATGCGTTCACGTTGTTACCACGAACGCGCCAGTAAAGGGAGGACAGGGTTAGTAACATCCATTTTGGTGCTAGTTTCTAAAAACATAATTTATATTTACTAAGCAAGCTGTCTTCTTGCTGTTTTCTTAAACAGCTGCGGAAATCTCAAGGACAAAATTTTGCGTCAATATACTCCAAGAATGGTATGGACTATCTGCAGTTTGGTTCATTATTTTGTGCGAATTTGACCAATCCCGACTTGGACCAATTTGACCAATCAGGAATTATCCATACAAATTTTATAAATGCACAAGTGTGCCTGTCTTACTGTCCGTCTGTCTGTCTATCTGCTACGCTTTCACGGACCATCTGTTCAACCGATTTAGATGAAATTTGGTGATGAAATAGGAATAGTTTGTATCCCGGAAAACTAAAGACTTCCCGCGGGAAAAAGCCCTAACCCACGCGGACGAAGTCGCGGGCATTATCTAGTAAATAATAAATATTAAAACCTTTATTTGGAAAAATACAACGTTCAATCACTATTAAACGGACCATGATCGCTCGCAAATTGGTGCGTGCTTTTGTGGGAGCCCAAAAGCCTCTTTAAGGAACTTACTGCTTCTCGTTGTATATGTGCTGCCTTTGGGGTATGGAGGGTAGAGGTATGGAGGATCATCTCTTATGGGAGAAAAGTTGAAAAAGTGTCCAGTGGTTGCTATAGATAACAGTTCAAAAACCTTCCACAATGGTACTGGTGTAGGCAAAGGAGATGGTATGAATGTAGCAATTATTGTAGATGAAGTGAAGTATGCCGAGTTAAAAAACTTAATATAATCGTCGACTAAAGCAGTTATTTATTAAAAATTTCAACAACTTATGTTGTACAAAATAATGATGAATATTTTCTTTCCTAGTTTATTTCTCAAACCTACTCTAATAATATTTGGCGCTTCCTTTTAAATTTACCCTGATGCTATGTGGCGCCCCCAATTTAATGCATTTCGACGGACAGTTTTCATATACAGAGATGATCCTCCTTACCTCTACCCTCCATACCCCAAAGGCAGCACATATACAACGAGGAGCAATAAGTTCCTTAAAGAGGCTTTTTGGCTCCCACAAAAACACGCACCAATTTGGGGTCGCATAAAATGACTTGGGGGTCATTTTATGGGGAAAAAATACAGCAAACTCGCATGTTTTCAAGGATCTGATGGTGCTGTCCTGTTTCTGAAGCGCGCCAGGGATGTTTGGCGATGACAGATTTTTCTGCAGTCACAAAAGATGCTGGAAATTTTCGACTAGTGAGGTAATCATAAACTGAGTGCCAATCAGTTTATCTCTATCAGAGAAAGCCTAACTCGCTCACTCTAATTTTTTTACTGTGTTGCTTTCATTTTTCGTCCGACATGGCGATCGGGGACTTTTCTAGGTCTGTACTATTGTTGACTGGCTCATCATAGCCCTACCAAAACCCTTGAACTTAGAAAGCTGAAACTTTACACAGTCAGTCCCGTGATAGTGTAGGCAAGGATCATAGGAATCTTTAAAAAAAGAGTGTGTCTGTGCAATGAGGGCTACCGTTTTTATGCTCACTAGTTGGCGCCACTGGCGAGTAAGGTTAGCATAGCTGTAAATTCGGTAAACAATTATACTTTTGACACAAAATACTATTTTAACCCGCTTAATTTTACACATTTTTTTCTTAGCTCCGCTTTCAAAGCGCAGAGCACTGACATTCATTGACACGTATCTTAACGTATTGCTAAATACATTAATGAAATAATTAGACACTCGATAAAGGCCCAGTGATAATGCCTATTTGACATTTCGGAGACCTCACTCTACACTAGCGCCTCTGGCGCCTCTAGAGTGGCGAATTTAATCGCGGTAGCCCCCATTCACACACGGCAGAAGTGATACTTCAGAAAAGTAGCCTACGAGAAAATTTTATAAATACAGCTTGTATGTATTCTCTATACTCATTCTATCGCAGGCTAAATCCTATTATGAATATGTTCGTCTCTTTTTAGTTTCGCTTTTAAGTTTCATCGAATTTTCAAATTACAACGATTCTAAAGATAAAGAAGTTTCACTTCAAAAATGGGCTGTATATTTTACCTTTTTCGTAACAGCATAAATGCGCTGTCCAATTTCAGCGTCCTGCATATGTGAGGCTGATTCAATGTTGCCATTGCTGACGTATTCGAGCAGTTTTTGTCGCAAGTAGCCTGTTTGAACCACTTCAGTCACTATATGTTGCCTGCAAGATACATAGAATCAAAAATATTATAAATACGAAAGTTTGGACGGATGGATGTCTGGATGGATGTTTGTTACTCAATCACGCCAGAACGGCTGAACGTATCTGCATAAAATTTGTTACAAAGATAGATTATAGTCCGATATAGCATTTAGGCTATTTTTATCCCGGAAAATTAAGGAGTTCCCGCAGATACCAAAAAACATCAAACCACGCGGACAGAGTCGTGGGCATTAGCTAGTTTTTAGATAAACTTTTACAAATTTCGAATTGCCCATCTTCCTCCTATTCTATCCTGAATGCCCTTCGTAGCCTTCACGTTGACCATTTTAATAACCAGAATAGGGTTAATGACAACTCAATAAAATCGGCAACTCTTTATCAAACTTAAAGACGCTTCCAGTAGGGAAGTTTGTATGTATATATAATATAGTTGTAAAAATATCATCAAATTTCAGCACATTTTTTTTTATTTTATTAATCTATAGTTTAATGAGACTACCCTTGAGAACTGGACGGACGGAATTACAATAGGGGGTCTGAAAATCTCAAATTTACGATACGCGGACGATACCAACCTATTCGCGACTAGTATTACCTACCCATATGGAGGAACTTCTTCAAAAGCCCTAAGTTAGCCCTTGACTGCGATATCACCTGATGGTAAGTGATGATGCAGTCTAAGATGGTAGCGGACTAACTTGTTAGGGGCATGGCAGTTATATTAAACCCATACCCCTATTTGGTTTTTACACGGCATCGTACCGGAACGCTTAATCGCTTGGCGGCACGTCTTTGCCGGTAGGGTGGTAGCTAGTCACGGCCGAAGCCTCCCACCAGGCCAGACCAGGGAAAATTCAGAAATTATAAATTCCCAAATTGACCCTGCCGGGGATCGAACCCGGGACCTCCGCACGTTAAGACAACAGCGCTACAAACTGCGCCACGGAGGTTGTCAAACGTATGTCGTAATAGAGAATTTTTTAATGTTTTGAAATAAAAGCTATAAATACAGTACAGTAACTTTGGTATTTCAATATTTGCTTCTTAGATCTTTAAACTTAATTTATCATGAAATAGCACAGGATTGGATACAATTTGAAGTAAAAACACCTAAACTGCTGCAAATATCGAGATTTTTTTGCTTTAATCAGAAACGAAATTATTTTTTTCCGGAGCCTTTCTTAACTGTGTGGATGGAGAGCCATTTTTTTTTTGTTAGGAATTAGCAGTTTAAGTTTTTTTTTTAAATGTCGCTTAGGAGCCAACAATGCTTCATTTGCATCTCTTTCTCGGTACAATACATTGAAAAATCTATCCTTCTCACATTTTGTTTCGTTATGGGCTCACAATAAAAAATAAATTTAATATAATATGAATACCTAGCTAATGCACGCGACTTCGTCTGCGTGAATTGAGGTTTTTCGGTTCCCGCGGGACCTCTTTAATTTTTCGGAATAAAAAGTAGCCTATGTGTAATTCCAGACTATAATCTATCTCTGTGCCAAATTTCATCCAGATCCATTCAGCCGTTGGGGCGTGATTGAGTAACAAACATCCATCCATACATCCATCCATCCAAACTTTCTTATTTGTAATATTAGTATAGATGATTTATTTATTTCACATTGGACAACTTGTGTCACTTACGATACATCAAGACTCTACCACCGGTTCGGAAAACTGATTCTACTGAGAAGAGCCGGCAAGAAACTCAGCAGTTACTCTTTTCTTAAAAAGAAGTAAACACTTACGTTATGATGTTATGTTACAAGTATTACACTGACTTGTGGGCTACTTGGATGCGAGACCGGTTGCTTCCATGCAACTTTGTTCTTAAGAAAATCATTGATAGTATAATAACCTCGACTTAACAAATGCTGTTATTGGCAAAAAGCACTTACTTGGTAGATTTCTTCTGTGTGAAAGCCATTGCTTCTTTGTCCTGGGGACAACTGGGCGGATGCCAGGGCAGTTCGTACTCTTCCGATAGAGGCACACCTATCTTCTCTGTTAGCAACGATTTCATTCTGAAACGGGCTCCTGGATCAATATACAGGCGATCTCATTACATCTCGTAATACATACCAAAATAATTAAATATGAAAGTGTCTCCGTCCAAACTTTCCACGCTACACGCAACTCTTTAAACAAACAAAATTTGTCAATATCAACTTTCTTATATGTAGAGATAGCTTGCATTCCGGAGACTAAATTCACAATCCGATCAAATTATGGGCATCGTCTGTTTAAAAATAAATTACCCCTATATATATAGGCGATCTCAATACATCTCGAAATCCATACCAAAATAATTAAATATGAAAGTGTCTCCGTCCAACCTTTCTACGCTACACACAACTCTTTAAACAAACAAAATTTGTCAATATCAACTTTCTTATATGTAGAGATAGCTTGCATTCCGGAGACTAAATTCACAATCAGATCAAATTATGGGCATCGTCTGTTTAAAAATAAATTACCCCTATATATATAGGCGATCTCAATACATCTCGAAATCCATACCAAAATAATAAAATATGAAAGTGTTTCTGTCCAACCTTTCCACGCTACACGCAACTCTTTAAACAAACAAAATTTGTCAATATCAACTTTCTTATACGTAGAGATAGCTTGCATTCCGGAGACCAAATTCACAATCAGATCATATTATGGGCATCGTCTGTTTAAAAATAAATTACCCGTGAAAGTCACATTTAGTCTGTTTCTAATAAATAATATTTTCCTGCTAAAGCATCATTATTAGCCTAGTGGTTTAGATGTCGGCCCACATGTAGCCTAATTGTCTAAGCAAATGGTAATCATTTGACAGCTCAAAACATATTCCTCGAACTGTTTAAGGAGATCATACATGCTTTTTGACATACAGGCTTCTATGAACTCCTTAAAGAGTACGAACTATAAGTTTGACAAACGATTTCCTTAAAACTTTCCGGGAGCAGGTCAGCAGTTTGATCTTCGGGCATGAACTTTTCCGAGTACTGTGCGTTTTAAGCAATTAAATATTACTTGCTTTAAAAGTAAGGAAACCCGCATTCTCATAATGTTTACAAAGGTATGTGAAGTCTTCCAAACCACACTTGGCCAAAATGTGGTATGTGAAGTCTTCCAAACCACACTTGGCCAAAGTGGTGGACTATGCTCAAAACCGTTCTCATTCTGAGGAATCGTGCTCAGTAGAAGACTGGACATGTGTTGCTGATGATGATGATGATGATGATGATGATGATGATGATGATGATGATGATGATGATGATGATGATGATAATGATGATGATGATGAAGATGATGATGTTGAAAGCGCCATCTTACATTACTCCCTTATTCTCAAAAGGCAGGAACACTGGGAATACAGCCTCTACGTTCGGAGGGATGTCTGGAGCAGTCTTTTTGCAGAGCTTGTTTGAGGGCCAATCAACCTCTTTGTCAAAGTCTTCTATATTACGATTTATTTTCATACTAGGCGGGTACCTGGTTGGAAAAAAATACGTGTGAAATGAAGTTTTGTTGTAGACCTAACAGAGTCGTCCGGTAGAGATAAAGATCCAAAATTAAAGAACTGGTTTATGGACATTAAAAGTCATCATAAGTCTTATATTCGATTTTTTTATGTGAATAGTGTCCCAAATAGGCATGATGACAGTATCCAAGAATCAATGAAATTATGAATTTATCTAATGACATAGGATTCATGGAATATAAAAAACGTATTTATTTTTCTATTTCGAGTGAGATTGGTATTTATTTTGATAAAATAAAACTATGAAATACAGCAATCCGCCATATTGTATAAAACACCACTGAAACGAATGACGTCACTATTGTTTTCGAGCTTTGACAATCGACCAACAATCTCTATATGTACAGGTGTTTTAAATGTTTATCAAGTATTTTCGTGCTTTTTTTGTTTCCCAAAGATCATTTCCTTAATCTAGTTTTCTTTTACCGAATCCAAAGATATGAAATTAAAAATCGTTAGCCATGGATCAAGGATTTACAAAAGCTACTAGCTCTAATTTGCCCAGGATTGATTTGTTGATGCGGGTTATCTTGCATCTAACAAAGTCTTTTGTTCAGCAGAATTTCGCAACGTCAAAACTTCCATACAGTAATGACATAATATTTTATAGGTTCTAAACCCGTAAAATCTGCTATTTTATATATTAAGCACTTCATGATAGGTATTAGAGGTATGAAATGTTGTTTTTTAAAACTATACCGTATAACTTAATATGAGCGGTGATTACCTTCTATGACGTCTGCCTCCTATTCGGGGCGTATGGGGTTCGATTCTTGGTACGCATCTCTCAACTTTTTGCAGTTATTTGTGTTATAAGCAAAACAGCATCAC
The DNA here is from genome assembly GCA_964035005.1 of Erebia palarica. Classification (NCBI taxonomy): domain Eukaryota; kingdom Metazoa; phylum Arthropoda; class Insecta; order Lepidoptera; family Nymphalidae; genus Erebia; species Erebia palarica. Next base: position 22,451,085 of record OZ035989.1, read on the forward strand.
TAGGTACATAGTATAAAACAAAGTCGCTTCCCGCTGTCTGTCCCTATGTATGCTTAGATCTTTAAAACTACGCATCGGATTTTGATGCGGTTTTTATAATAGAAAGAGTGATTCAAGAGGAAGATTTATATGTACTTTTTATCCAGGAAAATTAAGGAGTTCCCGCGAGAACCAAAAAACCTCAATTCACGCGGACAAAGTCGCGGGCACCAGCTCGCCGTGCAAGATTAAGCTACTTAGATCGCATTGTTTTTTAAATTGGCGCATGAATAAATAACTTGCTTGAAGTTAATTTTGATGTGTTATCACACTGGGGGACCACACACGACTTACACACTTTAGAATTTATATTATTCACACAAAATATCTAAATTCCTGTACGAAGACTTAGTGTTTACTGCACACAGTACATTAGAGTACATGTATGACACCCGTGAGCGTTTTGGCGTTATTTTTAAAATTGAAATTTCAAATGTCAATTTTATCTACCAAACCTTTTTTTTCTACTGAAATAAGATATTTTTCCGAAATAGTAGATACTTCCGAACATAATCTGACCATTTTTCAAAATCAGTCATCATGCCTATTATATTGTGTCCTCCTACTCTCGACTCTAAAAATAACTGCTAGGCTAGTAATACGGATTGCAAATAGCCTAGTAATAACAAAAACAACGAAAAAAAAATTGTAATTAAATTATACTGTGTCCTGCGTCCTCCCTACTCTCGACTCTAAAAATAACTGCTAGTCCTAGGACTTACGAATTGCAAATAGCCTAGTAATAACAAACCAAACGGTTTTTTTTTTCAATAAATAAATGTTTTTATACACCTGTGTTCTTCATCAAACAAATCACATCGTTATGTGTACAATAAAGAGTATTTCATTCATTCACATTAAATTGTACTTACATATAAATTCCAGTTTCATATTCGCTTATTTCTTCATCATTTGCAACAGGTTTTTTCTCAGTACCCGACCTTGATTCAGGTTTTTCCTGACGAAGAGTTGGCTCCTTAGCTGAAATAAAATACCGTCGAAGAGAATGATACAACGTTTTTATATTATTAAACCCCCCCTGCAATATTATCGCAGAAACTTGTTTAGCGCTTTCCACAAACATCTAGAACACAATACAACTTAAATGCTATTATGTAGTAAGTTTAACTGCCTCATTGGTCTTCGACTGCGGCTGACGAGGTCCCGGGTGCGAGTCCGGAGTCTGGCCGTAATATTAAGTATTGGGGTCTTCTGCCTAAAAATTCTCAGCCCTAGCCTAGGAAGTTGGTGGTGTTTCACTCCCGTGCCTCGGAGGGCACGTTATGCCGTCGGTCCCAGTTATTATCCTTAACATGACAATAGTCGTTAAAGCCCGCCAACCCGCATTGGAGCAGCGTAGTGGGTCTAAGCTCTAATTTCCTCTCTCTTATGAGAGTGGAGACCTGTACAGTGCAGTGGGACGTTGATGTGCTGTACTGGTGTATGTACTAAGGAAAAATCTCACCTGTATTTTGCTCCTCAGCCTTTGTTTTAGAATCCGTATTAACCTTAACATCTACAGGTAGTTCCATTTGAAAATTATTGTCACCAATATGAGGATGCTTATTAACGTGCCGTATAAGCCTCTCTAAGCTGTATATGGTCTCTATGGCGCTAACACCCTGTTTGCCAAGCTTTTCATCGTTATACAATGGTCCATCGATAAAGTATTTTATCAAAGAGTTTTTGTCGACTTGGTTTTTGAAATCTCTCATATTTATGCCAGTTACGTCTGACATCCTTTGGTCGTTCTTTTCTACGTTTCTGTATTCTGTAAGTAAATACAACTTATAAGTGACTTTTAAAATGTACTCAAACATTCAAAAAGGTCCCTATAATGTGTGATATGGGCATTAGTATGGATGATTAAATGCGAAAGTGTCCCTTCATACACTTGTGAGAAACATAGCTTTTTTATTTTTTTAAGCAATTAATTAAAATTAATACTTTAATGGTGCTGATGAGATTTGGAAGTGTTTCTGAAGTCGGTTTGAGTCAATCTAATATATTACTCTCGTCTCAAGAAATCATCATATTATTCTCCCAAGAGAGATAGAAACTACAAGCAGAAATTGAAAAAACTAGGTAAATTCAAAAAATTCTACGTAAATTTAATCTACAAAAAAAAATTGGAAAAATATTTTACAGGGTTTAAACGGGATGGTGGAAAAAAATATATAAAACTCTTCTATAAACTTAATTTTGTATAATGTAAGCCTATTCGAAGTAAATCATATGATAAGCATAATATGTATTTATTACCAAACTCTTCCCCACTTTTGAGGGTCATTAGAAACTCTGCCTGAAACTTAGGCCATACCGCTTCTTTCTGATTATACTCATTGAGCTCATCGCGAAGCTTATTTAAAGTCCTACAACCGAAAAATAGTACTATATAGTAATAAAAAATACAACCTTACCTTACAACCTTACTTAATAGGAACATATACAATTACTTACAGATATAAAAGAAAATTTTAGTGTGTTATTACAATGGCACAATGCACGAGAGTAGAAAAGAGAGACGCGATTTTTAAATCTTGCAAAGTAAGCCGAAGAGATACAGGGTTCATTATTTAAAAATACTAATAAGCTTTTATGGATGTTCTGTACGTTTTTTCACACTTACTTACAAAAACAACACAATATAATATAAATTGGCTGCTTTTATACGGCATTATTCGACTAATGTCTGTTAAAAAATACAGTGAACAGCTGAAAAAGTTTTTCAGTATTGTAGACAAATCGATAAGAGGCTACTATATAGTATTGTTAAACTAAGCCTGTATTTTATAATATGTCCTCAAAGAAACTAAAACACATTGTGTCGAATGTCGAGATTGGATTGGATTGGATTGGAATGCCCAATCTCTTATACCAGGAAGAGCATTTAATACAGTTTGACTGTTATGGTGTTTAACAGTTCATCAGCTTACTTTGTAACATTTTAGTTAAGACTATAATTAAATTTGACTCTGCTGTAATGTGACCGCATTATCCTACCAAGTACCTATCAATACAAGCACAGATAATTATTATCAAAACACTTGTAAAAATATAACACCCAGTACATATTATTATAATATTATAACCAAACAGGCTACATTAACCAACAATGTGTTTATTCAGTTGTAGACTGTATATCAAAGAGTATGTAATTTCTATGTGTAATAAAAAGATAAATAAGCATACAATTGAGAACCTTCTCGTGTATTGGAAGTCAGTTAAAAGTAGCATCAGTTCTCAATTTGTCGCTTTAATTTTAAATGTATTTATTTTAGAGTTGGTGTACAACTGAATTAGCACTAGAATATACATAAGTAGTTAATTAATGTAATTATCACAAACGCACACAACAAACATAAAACCCTTTCCCTTAGTTATTATAGACCAGTTTATTAATTTAGATCTGAACTTTTCAATATACACAGACATACACACTCATCATTATGGAAAAACAAATATTAAACAAGGGGCGAGTAATTTTAAACCATCAAAATACTTACTCTCTTATAGCCTTAATCCTTACAGCTAATTTCGCGTGACACAGCACACCATACTTATGCTTAGACGCTAACTCCATCCTAGGATTTAACTTCAAAGTTTTATCATAATATTTTAAAGACTTATTGAATTCTCCAATCACTGTATAAGCGTTTGCAATTGCAAAATGGCTGACATAGTTGGTATGATCATGGTCTATAGCAGCGCCTAGAACTATGATAGCGTCATTTGTTTTACCACTTCGGTGGAGCACCATGCCTAAACTTCCTAAGGCAATGTCTTTATATTCCCTGAAAATAAAAGCCATTAAGTACAATAAAGCATATTTAAAAACTGTAAGGAATGTCAGAAGTCAGGCTCAAAAAATAAGCTCTAAAGATGATTCTATAAAAAATAATGCTTTTGTTACACATCAGGACGCAAGATGTAAGTATCGTTTCCAAAGAGTTGCTGTTCCAAGTCAACCTTAATTTTCAAATTACTATAGGTACTTACTTAACTAAGTACTGATTACACCAAGTAGAGACTTTTTCTATCAACTTATTTGTAAGTGGCTACATCTTTGCTTTTTGATAAAATAGCTTTATGACATATTGGATAGGTAACAAATAAGTCATAATTGCGGAAATGATCAAAATAGACAAACAGGCAACTGATAAGTTTCTGCATCTTTCCCAAACATTTAATATGTCATTAAAAAAGAATTCTCATACGCGAACTCTTCCTTTTTACGAGCGTTTTCATGATGATTGTGCAATTATTTTTAAATAAATAATAAAAATAATTTAAATATAAACCTTAAAACTATGGCATTAAAGTTTAATTACGAATGCAGTATTAAGACCTTTTGTCTTCATAACAACGTGAGCATGGGGCAGCGAGGTGTCGGTGACGGTGTTGGTGACGGTGTCGGTGACTCGAATCCACAAGTTTACCCTCTACCAAAAAGTGATCAACGCGCCTAAAGAAGTTTTTCCTTCAAAAACCGTACCTCGGTGCGTGAAGTACAGCTCGCCGACTGCACTCCAAAGCCTTTGGGGCACTTCCTTTAATCCTCCAGAACAATGAAGCCATATGATAATGTAACCAAGACGTGCTATTACGACGGAGCACACCAGTCACCCAGTGACCAAACTGGTCTAAGGTCATAATAGGGGATAACAGTTCTGGCAGTACAAATTCAGGGTTGGCTGTCAGGTTGTCTCTTTGCATCATACTCTATAAGAAAGCAGGTTTATTTCTTTTAAAAGTTTTAAGAATAACACTGGCTAGTTTATTTTCTGGTATAAAAAGTATATAATATATAATCTAGGACAAAAGCTATTGTATGAATTTCTTCAAAATGAATGACAAGAATGCAACATGAAATACTTAAGAACTGACAGATCAAAGTACTTCAGCGTTTATAATATTACTTAAGACTAGATTATTAAAATAAATATTATGTAAAAATTATTGTATCTTAAGCTTACCTCTAAATGCTCAAAGACGAACATACTAAATGTCAATGAGGATATACGTTTACAGTCTGGCATATCAGTATTGGGACCATAATAAGGATTAGGAAATAAAAACTCCTCCTCCGGAATCTTTTTAGAACCATCTTCAAGGAGGGCAGCATTCCAATCAATGGAATTAATATTACCAGCCTTCACACAGTCTTTGTCCTGAGCTATCTGTCGACCAATGTCAGTGTATTTACCAACATCAGACCAAAGCCCGTCTATAACTGTCTGCTGTTTCAAAAGATTGTTGTAAACATCAAATATGGCATTCCAACGCCTTTCTTGGTTCAGAAATTCTAGAAGATCATATGGACGAGCCATTTCAAATGGGGAGTCAACCTGAAAGAAAAACAATATTGTAAACAGTATAGGCATAGTTTCAGATTTTTATAAGCAATCAAAATTCTATTAAAATAACATGAAAATGCAAGGTAGACTGCAATTTACCTAATTACAAGAGATTATTTGCCCCTTTGCTTAATTCAAACAATCTTCATAGATAAAAACCCTGTTTAATTATTAACAACACTTACTCTAGAATTTGAAACAATTGTAAAACATTCTGAAAACTAGCTGTTAAACATTCAAATGTTATGTAATAGCTCAAAAACAGAATCTGTAAACTGTAAAAGTAAACAAACTGACATGTTTCAGTAAACTGTAAAGGGCCCCACAGACTTACAGATCGCCACCAGATATTATGCTGTCAGTTAATCGTAAAAGACCACACATTACCAATTTATCAGACAATCTAAGACTGTAGGAAATGTAGTTATTGGAAACTTCTATTATTCAAAGTTAACAATATAGAAATTTCCCATGTGTTCTTTTCATTTCCCAGTCACTTAAATTATTACAGTAATAATTAAAGAAAAATTATGACAGTATCAAATCACAATACCCTTCGCCACTATTGATCCTGGGAAACATAAATTATAAAATACAATAAAATAAAATATATAGTTTTTTTTTTTTGGTGGTGATATTAAATATTGTAGTACCAAAATAGCACATCGTTTTTTTATGCAACATAATTTTTATGACGAAAATATGTGTCGACAAGTGTGCTCTGCTGCAGTATGAACTGTCGGCCGTCGTTTTGGGTTTTTATATTTGTTTGTTTTGTGTTAAGCGGTTGGAGTGCAAAGAATACGATTGATCGATTTTATAGATTTACGTTACAGTAAATAATGGACAAGGACAACTTCAATAAACAAAGTACTTGGTGTAACGTAATTTTGATAGTGAAACGGTTTAAATAGATAATAAATAATATGTTACACCGAAAAAAGGTGTCAAAAAATGATACGACGAAACAGAAAAATAAGCGAAAAGCAAAAAAAGAAATTTAAACATAAAATATAGAAAAAAATTGTACTTTATTTTGACACTATGTAATTTTTTTCTTACGTTTAATAACCTATAAATAGCAAAAAAATAGGTGGCAACCCTACCTGCCACCTGCTCGTGTAGACCCTAGGTCAGTATCCGAGCATTGCCGGCAGGCAATTATCGCTTTAGTGAGTGGGATATATAGTCTTTTGATTGCAGCCCGTCTGATAAGACTTAAGACTGCAGGCAAACTATTAATCTGTGGGACCCTATTAACTTAAATTCTATCATACCCGGGGCTGGATTAATCCACTCTCAGTGACCATCCAATGGGTTGAAGATTCAACTTCGATAGAAAACATCACACACACACTAAATAAAATGAAGAGTCTACCGAACCACATACTGAGACTTGTACTTAATAAAATGTATGCAAAAAGCCTCACATTTAGATATAATTTGAGTGAATTACAGTATTTTAACAGAATTTATACACGACAGCGCATAACACAGAGTACGCGCATGACCTCCGCGCGCAAGTTTGAAGTTTGTCAAACAAAACATGACGCTGACAATGACAGCTGTCAACGTCAATATCAACTGTCATCTGTCAAGGCCATAGACTAAAACACAGATGAATAACCAACACGATCAAACTAAATCGTCTCGCAAGTTTTAACTTGGCTGCAAAATTGGTAATTTGTAGGTAGTTTTCAATAAAGTATAATCATGAAATAGTCGTCATTTTTAAGTTACTAAACGTTCCATCATTTTTGAAACTAAGTTAACTATTAAAATAAAAGAAAACTGTTCAATCTTGCGTTTTCATCTATTGTATCGGTGTTTGCACATGTAACAATCGCCGTTTCATCCCGTAGGGCGTAGTCTACAGAATATAATTATTGTATACTTTATACTAACAGTTCATCAAAATAACTGGTCTGTTTGGTAATTTATAGTCGCACAAACTCGCCCGGTGGCCAAAATTGGAACAAATTTTTGTGCCTGTTTAGTTTTTGTTTTATTTTTCATCTAAAAACATGGAAATAAAAAAAATACTCATCAAAAATCACCGGATCTGTTAAGTTTGCGGGACTGTTAATCTATTTGGTCGAAACAACATATATATATTATAATATTAAATTGCCAACCTTCCATTAACTTGCACTATTTTCAGACGATCGAACTCTAGGGCAACAACGCCATTATTCATACGGAAAATATATTTGAGCAGGAGTATGTTTTCTTCCTACCATTTCTATATGGTCATATTGCACTTGTTATTGCAATTAATTAAATAAAGGTAGGTGGCGCCGTAGTTCAGTAACTTAAATAGCGTCATAAATAATTTAATGTAGCTAAGTACCAAAAACTGCGCACGAACTATCGATCTGAAGTTGATTAGAACCTAAAATTTTGCAAAAGATGACCAAATCATAAAAGATACTTATTATATTGAAAATCGTCAACAAATATTAAAACTTCTGTTGTTTTAGCTAGTCACTTGTCCAGCTGCGGGAATCTGGCAGAATATGCCACGCGGCGAAAAGCTCTTCAGCCCTTCAGCCCTTCAGCATCAAATGCGCAAGTCCAAGTAACTTCATTCAATCCACGCCTCAAGTTATCTTTCGTTCGTTTTACCACTGTGCTTTTTTGAAAGCACATTTTAATGTACCAAAGATTAAATCTATTGTTATCTATGAATCAGTACAAATATATTTTCGGCACGGCTAACAATTTTTCACATTTTCTAATTCCGAGTTGTACCAAATTTCCAGTTATAATGAATCCGTTAAAAACAATGTGCATCGGATGAAGGGGGTTGTTGTTTAATTATGATATTAATGATTAAAAGTGAGTGAGACAGAAAATGGGAAATGACGCACAAGTAGAGATACCAACGCACACGAGTGAGCAGGACATAGTTCGCACAAAGGAATCGTGTATTGTGAAGAGTATCAAAACTTTAAATTACAAGGTGCATAATGGTTAACAATTTTTAAACCGGCTGTAAAATCATAATGATAACTGAATGTTTTATTTCTTCAGGGACTGCTATGGTCATGTTCTCTAAGATGGATATGTTTAAGTGCCCTATGGCTTCCACTAGGTGCTTTAGTATTTTGTTATGTAACAGCATCTATATTCCAGGCAGATGATATCCATGAAACACACTGTAGGGTAAGTTATACTTAAAGAAGTCATGTTAAATTAAAATTTGTGCCAATCACTACTCAGCACTGCAAAAAAAGCTAACGTGATGTTGGTCGTATGTTACGTAAACCAAATTATGATTTATTTTCATAGGTTTATAATGTAGTTCCGTCAATAAGTGCAATTACGGGGATCAGCCCGCAAAGATATGTATGGAGAATATGCATTGCTTACCACCTAGGACCAAGACTGTTAATAGGCTCTTTATATTACAACTACCATAGGGAGCGCACTTCTTATATCTTCGAAGATAAGGCAAGTTTTAACACCGATTTGAAATTGATTATTTATAACAGCTTTGAGATATTTGAAATCATTTTATTTTTTTTCAGGTTCGTAATTTAGCTATAAAATTAGGTGAAGCTTGTTATTGGTTGAACTTGATAGAGTTACTTGCACTAACAGGAGTTACTTACGTTTCGAATAGAGAAAATTATTGTAAGTATAAATTTTCCACTCATATAAGTAGTTAAATACGATATGCACAAGCAAATAATTAATTTAAAACCATAAGTACTTACTTCAAGAATTCTCCAAGGTGGTTGATTTATCTAAATGCACGAACTATAAATTTAATCCGCTACAATAGACATCTGTGTGATGAAATCACTCTCAGAGTTATTTGGAGGATTTGTGTGGTGTGGTGGTGTGCCTGTGCGAATTGCTGGGTGGTGGTTGTGGTGGTGGTTGCATGCTGCAGGTGGAAGACACGCACTGTACCACACAGATTTGTCTACTGTAGCGGATTATAGCGAATTAAACTTCTAGTTCATTCATTATCATGGACTTCCGCAAAGTAACGCCTGTTTCGATTCAATACTATCTAAATGCATCAACAAACTTAGGGAATTCTGAACTACCCTGAATTAGACCAACATCAGATGTTGGTATATAGAAGTCATTTAATCTGGCGTAGTTCCGCGCTTGTTAAAAGACATTCGCACGCAGACTCAAGGTATTTATAACATAGTATGATAAGATCGAAATGGGGTAATAAGAAACCACATAACCTTAAGAAAATTTCTAAAGGCAGTTTTAATCATTGGAAGTTCTGAATTGCATTTAAATGCGTGTCTTTTTATTTTCAGTCGTGCACGAGAAGATATTTATTATATTCATGATGGCATCGCTTCTTCACATGCTTTGCCGTGCGCGCGTTGGCTGCATTGCCAGTGATGTGGTGGAGCCAGTGAGGACAAATAAGCTTGTATGGATATTGTTTTTCATAGCCATCATCGCTACTATTGGCCTTATTGTCTTCTTTTTAAGACACAGACTGCTTTGTCGACCACTTGGTAAGTTCAACAATATTATCTCTCTTCATCCACACTTCCTACCATCCTATTTCGCATCCCATAAAATACTTAATGAGCTTTAATAAAGAAACAAAGACAGGGTTAACAACTAGGATTTCAACATGAGTAAAGATGTTTTAAATAAACAAATAACAAAATTGACACTTCGAGCAAGTATTTTCTACCATATTACTTATCATTTATGGAAGTTTTGGAACGATAGTGCCCTCAACAAAAGCAAAAAAAATAACATTAAGCTTTGATTTCAGCATTTACGTGGTTCTCGATTTGCGAGTACATCCTTGCGACTGCTAATATGGCGTTCCACGCTCTCATTGTACAGGACCTCCCTGTGCATGAGCTACAAGTCGTATGCCCCACAAGCAAGACCAATTAATTAATATTTTTATTGAATAAGCCAATGGTGTTAAGTTTCTTTGGTAGTTCTAAGTGATCGCAAAACTCATCGACTTTTTTCATTCCATTCCATAAATAAAATATTGAAAACCATGCTTTCAAAATTATTATAGCATATTTTGTTAGACGTACAACTATTAAACGAATAACACATTTTCTCGTTTAAATAACCAAACTCGTCAAACTGCAATTGAAGTGGTATAATCAAAAAGCAATTTTTCGACAAATACATCTTGTACCTATAGGTACAGCAAAAAGTTGCCTATTAAACGAATATTTATGGAATTTATGGAATTAAATAAAATACGAAATATTATAAACTCATGCTTTTCTACGCCATAACATAATAAGAGCGCCAAACTAAATCAGCAACTACGTAAGTACTGTTTTACCCTGCATTGTAAAATATTACTTACTTTATTATTTTCTTGCCGCTAATAGGACAGTAATAAGTAAAGTTGGGCACTCATAAAATCTTTGAGTAAATTGATCAAGACCAAGCTAAGACAAAGATCTAACAAAATACTTTGCAGGTGATGTAAATGTATGGATATGTCACCGTAAGATTGTAAAAACCGTTAGATTATAATCTAACTCGCGAATTTCTAAACTGTCGAAAGATTAGATTTTAACGCATTATTTTCCGGTAGATTGTAATCTGATAGGTATTTAAACCCGTGTCGAACCCTAACCTAACCTACAAGAAAGAGACAAGAAAACGTAAATAAAATGAATATTTCAAAAATTGGCACTCAGAACATTGAACAGTTTACAATCTTACGGTGACAGATATATAACATTTATACTATTTATTTACAAATACTGACTCTTAACAAATTAAATCTAAATAAAACTAAATTAAAAACTAAATGCAAAGTAAATGTATATGTACACATACATTTACTTTGCATTCAACTCGCGCGCGATCTGTACTTAATATTATTAGGATATTTCCTTTTATGACGGCCAATGTAGGTACATAATGTGTAAGTATTATTATCGTAGGGCTTTACCATACACATAAAAGCATGAACTTTGATAGGAGAAGTTTTGATATAATTATTTCAATTGTTTTTAAATTAGATTAAGTAAGAAATCCTTAAAAAATTAAAATTGTTAAGAAACAAGCAGTGTAGGTTTTAGGCATAAGAAAGTGAGCGCATTTTCATACGAATGTATTTTATTTGGCGTCACTGTAAATTGTAATTTTAACAAAACTTATGTTGTCAAAGATTTTAGACCTATTTAATAATATCTTTAATATTGTTACATAAATAAATTTTTTCATTCATGCTTCCAAGTTTTAATTGATATTTAATTGATAAGTATATATATGTAAAAAAAACTTACCAGTGATTTTGTGAGCAAAGAGTAGTTGCTATTTTTAATTATTATAATAAAGTATTTTACACATAAGTTGCTTGGCAAAATAATAGATTTTAGTGTATTTACCTACAAGGATAATATTAACGCTTGATAATAGAAATATTTATTTTTTAGAGACCAATCAACTTTTCTTAATAAAGTAATACTAGATATCGATTTTAAATATGTATCATATTCTCATATTACTATTATATTATTTTCGTGGATTTACTCCGTTATGTCATAGGTATGTCAATACTAGATTCAATCTAATTTAAATACTTAGCTCTGTTTATTAATAACTTTATATAATATAAAAATAACAATGTTGTTAATAAGGAGTTATAAATTAACAATATTACTAATTTGATATCTAAAGTTATGGATGATCCCTTTACATTGCATAAATTTCTAAACAAATATAACACAAATAAAAAAAAAGAAATTATCAGTACCTAGGTTCTACATTGTAATATACCTAAGAACTCAATTATAATTCTGTTGACATAATATTTTGTGCAAATCGAACCAATTAAGTACTCTACCAAATTCTTGTGCTTCTAAAGGTGCCAATTAGTTAACTAGTACAACTTATCTTAGTCGTAGGTAACTACGTTGCAATAACAGCCCCTAAGAATAGTTGGATAAACTGTACCATATATTGAGCACGGTGGTGTATGTTGTACCTACACTATAAATAACATTTATATTGCTAATCAAGAATATAAATTGTATTGACTATTAAAATTTACTTTTTTAATATTTATAAGTACTTAAAGCTTTATTTGCTATGCAATCTCTAAGGACCATCGATACATTCGTTATTCTCACAGGTTGAGAGTATACCTATGACAAGGTTATTGAAACATATCGTATCTATTTTATGGTGTGCATTATATTATATTTTGTTCTCTGAAAACTCTTATTAACTTTGAGTACTTATATATGTAAGTTATTTATTATTTCTTATAATAAGTAAGCTAATAATATTTTAACAGTGTCTCTAACTACAATAGAATTGGTTAACAAAATAAATTTAATGAACAACTTATTCATTTTTGGCGTTTTATTTTAAATCAATAATTAAGAAGAATTAAGAATAATTGAAGTATGTCATTTAAGTAAGTGCAAAATGCAAAATAAAAGGCTTTGGTTCGGAAAAGTCTGAAAAATCTGCTTAACTTAACTTATTGGATTTAGATATTTTAAAGAGTTTCCCAGAAGGTCAGGCATATCCTAGTATAGTTCAAATAAAAAAAATAAAGCCTTTTGTTTAATTTTTTATTCATTAAATAAAAAAGGAACCGTTCAACTGTATTGATTAAAATTCTGTATGCCGTTGCGCGACATCTAGTGGTATTTATCAATTATGCCACAGACCCGATAGAGGGCATTAGTAGTGTTGACAGTTACGAATAGAACAACGTTCGCTTTCTGTCGTAACAAAGATGGCGGCAAACGGGAGCTACGCAGGTAGAAATGTGTCAGTGTGTGTTGTATACATGCACAAAATTTCACGTTTGACCACTCTGCACACGCACACTAACAAAGAAAACCGGGTGCACGCGGGGCAAGGGGAGTAACATCCATGAAGTTGTGTCAGCATATGCGCAAACGAGGTGCGCATTCGTCGCGTGCGTTGTCGGGATTCTTTGTGCCATTCTTCGCATACCAATAAGAGTATATTCTTTAAATTCACAGTTTAATTAACATCTAATCAAAATTCGCCCCTTCACCACACCTTTGGACTTCGAAATAGGTGAGCAAAAAATATTTTTAAGTGTTTTTCATACAATTTACCCGTGATTTTGGTGATTTTTATTGGGGAATGTCAACAATGCGAGCGCGATCCTGCAATATTTCACATAGTTGTCGCGTTTGCTTCGCTTCGACTTCCGGTCGTTTGGGTGTCGGCATTTTGCGATGTAAACATTATCTAGTTTTAGGTTTTGGACGTTTATGAAAGCTAGTAGGGCATGAAGTGTGCTCAAGGTGTTTTTGTGTTGTTAAATTTGCTTCAGTGTGCTTGCTGAGATGGCGCAATTTTCGAAAGACGCGGTATGGTATGGTCCGCCCGTGATACACTTCAGTCGCGTTGGTGGCTGTTTGCGATTTGACGTATTACGTGCGCGGGGATGACACTTGTCAGCTTAATTTAAGATATGTCAAAGATTTTAGGTGTAATGCGCGAGTGAACTGTGAACGGTAAACAAACTAACAGTGATATTGATGCAGTGATTTTTTTTAAAAGGGTGTCATGGACTGTTATTACTCTAAGTTTTATCCAAGGCGTAAGTAGTTACCACAAGTTAGCAAAGATAAACAAACAAATTCTTCAAATATTATCGCAAATTCCTAAGTCATGCCGAGATTAATTGTGAATTATAAACATTAGTTATTTCTAATATTACCGGTGAATCTCAATTGACTAACTTCGTTGTTAACTATTTAATATAATATATATTAACTCATTAAATAGCTTCGTTGCTATTAAAACCCTAATTCGGAAAATTGTGTACATTGAAGTTGTAAAAATTATTACTTAAGTAAGTAATAATTAATTAAGTATTTATAATAAAAAGAGCCAAGAATGACTAAACTACAAAAAAGAACAAATAAGCATTGAAATATTCAATAATTTGAGCATCTAATTAGCTTCGTAACTATTTCGTATTTCGAAACAAACCCTTCCCAATAGTACTTTTAATTTGCGTAAGTAATTACCTACTTAACTTTATTAATTGTATATTACTTAATATTTTTATGACGTTAAGTCATGCCGAGATTAATTGTGAATTATAAACATTAGTTATATCGAATATTACGGGTGAATCTGAATCTACAATTAATTAACTTCGTTATTAACTATTTAATAAAATATAGATTAAGTCGTTAAATAGCTTCGTTGCTATTAAAACCCTAATTGGAAAAATTTTGCACATTGAAGTTGTAAAAATTATTACTTATGTAAGTAATACTTAATTAAGTATTAATAATAAAATATTTTTATGACATTTAAGTGACTGATTTACGTACTTATTTAGTAGATTGATAATAATCCTAATATTTTTTATAGATCATAGTTTATTTACCGGAAGTTAAAAAGCTTCAAGAAGTTTGGTCAATATCAAAATAATCCAAATAATAATCACATAAATTAAGGCAGGATTTTTTGCTAAACGAATCTTCTAATATATCTTCAACAACTTCTAACCTTATTAGTTATAATAAATCAGTGAAACTTGGTAACTATGTGCCACCGGAAGTTTCTAAGCTCTGCATAGTTTTTAATTAAGTACTTTAATTCAAATCAAATTAATTCACCACTTCATTCTTTGTCAATTAGGAATCGCAAAGAAAACTATTTTTCTTCGTTAGAATAGGTGTTCAAGACTATTCATACTAGTTGTTCGCCCGAACTGAGACCTCGCGGTCGATAGTTTTAACTATATAATGTAATAGTTAACTTTTAACATTAGACGCAACAGAGCTAAAGAGTTATTGGAGAAACGAATAAACTTTTACAGAGCGCCATCTATTGACATTATTGTGAAGTTTTGTTAAAAAAACTGAAGCTCATTAAAAATTAAATAATTTCTTTTCCTTATAATTTTATCTAATTTTAGAATTTGTAGTTAAATACAGGATATAATTCAAATGATTGATCAAGTTTCAGGCTCAGCCTTTCAGAAAATTGAGAGTTCAGAGAGAGAGAGAAAATCTCCACTTTGAAAGCCCCCCATTTCGTCAATAGGGGAAAAATTAAAAAGAAAATATTTTTGGACTCTATTCCTAATTATCTTTAAAATATTATGTCACAGCCCTATGTAACGCTAAAAGAAATATTTTACTTCGCATTCGCTTCTATGAGAGCCCCCCTGAAATAAAGATTTTTATAACTTTTTAAGCCATATTCGGCTGGAGGCCATCGGTTTACATATTATATTTAAATTTGAAGTAATTACGTTCAGTAACTCAGAAGTAATAAGGCTCTGACAGACGGGCGGATAGGGTTGCCAACTTTTTTTGATAAAAAAAACGTATAAAATGGTTTGGATAGGAAAAAAATTAAGTATTTGGAAGAAAAAAAGTATTTTTTAAATTTTATGTTTTTATGTCAGAATGTCACCTATCCTGTCACATTCAAACACCACATCTGACATCTAACATTTCGTTCAGTAATTATAAATCGTTTCCATCATCCCGTTTAACTTGTGTACCGTTAAATACTTAAGTACCCATAATGAGTATTTTGTTTAACGCATCACAGTAAAGATTGAAAATAAAGTATCTTCACACATTTATATGCAAAAGTACAAAGTATAATTACCAAAAATAAAGTAGGATACGTTTTTATAAAGTATGGTTGGCAACCCTAGGATGGACGGAAAAGTGCAAATTCACTCAAGTAGACTCAGAGACCTTCGCTTCCCTGGGTCAAAAATGGATTAGTTAAACAGGGTTATAACTAATAACATAAGTGATAAGAAATTTTTAATAATAAAAAAATTTCTTTCGGTTAAAACAAATATTGATAGTAACCTATTTATGTAATTAGACCTAGCTATTATCGGTACAACCTATAAAGATAAACTAAGATGCGTTTGAAATACGAGTTATTCAAAATTGTTTACATTCTTACCTAAACTTAGATAAATAATTTTAAAAGAATATTTATAAGACTTTAAACAGACCTTATTATCGAAATAACAAACAATTTTACATTATCGTTTGTTAGGATCTGAAAAATTTATTGAATAGGAACTTATTACTTATATATTTTTATCTCACAACTTTTCTGCGTGTGAGTGAGACATTAGATTGAGTATTATTATTATTTTCATAGAGTAGGTTTAAAAAGCTTACTTACTCCAATAACATTCAACACTTGCATGTTATGTAGAAAAACACCCTACTCACTCAATAATCCAAGTTCTAAATAAATAAAAACTGAATATTTCAATTTTGACTTAGCCCCTAAATACTTATATCTGTGCTTCCTACAAAATATACCTACTCACAAAATCACAGCGATTTAAAACTGACGCGGCCGTATTTTCAAGAAAACACAAATAAATAACATTTCTTAGCACTTTTTAATGATTTTTATTATATTTTACACAGCGACGCACTCAACACTCTGAACTTTAAAACTTTTAAACAGTGCTTTCAAATATGTAATTATTATTCTTCCATCTTCATTTTGTCAACCATAAACTACAAGAACACAGACGAATAACGGAATTATAGTTTCTTTTTAACTGGGTTCACTGCTCTGGGTTCTAACATTCTTGATTGTGGAATACGGGAGTAAAACTTTTTCTGCCTTTACCTTAAAGGCCTATTACACTGCTCTTTTCACAGGGACCCTTACTTTTGAATCAATGTAGTGTAATAACTTTTAGGGAGGAAGGGTCCCTAAATTGGCCCTTATTGCTGTGTAATAAGCGACTTTCTAACTAGCGGCCACGCCCACCCTTAACTCAGGGCTCTGTAAAAAGTGCAGTGTAATAGGCCTATTACACAAAAATCATTATTGTTTTAACATTTTTAGAATCAGCACCTAATAAAGGAGAAATACTTAATTCAGTTCATAAGTAAAAAAAAGAGAAGAAATCATATAAGTAAGTTAACTATGCTTCAATGTTGAAAGACCCGAAAATGAAATAAGTCACTTTGTAATAATAAAACTTAGCGTAGATAACTATGTAGCCTAAATTGGTATGCTCTGTCGTTTATAAAACGATAACGCTAATTACTCGTAAAACAATTGAAAACTAATTAATTAACAATACCCGAAGCATCGTAACAGTGAAACTTGCGTCGCAAAGATCACTAGATAGCGGGGTTTTACTTTCGTCTCTTGTCGGTTACTCGAATGGGTGCCAAGAGTTATTTTGGTGAATACGGCTGATGTTTTTATTGCGACGCGACGGGGACGGGACTTCGAGCGCGACAAGCAATAAGACGTGTAAACTGCTGACACTTCAAGCCCTCACGCTTCACACGGCACACCTAATGGCCGATCTAACGCGATTTATCACATTTCTGTCACTCGGATATTGAATCCAGTTGGATTTATTTTTTTGCAAATTAACTTAGACTATTTTGTAATTCAATAATATTCTTCGTCGTCCTTAGCTTTAGTCCACATATCTCGCCATTTAGTAGGTACTATATCTAGTAATAATAAGTACATATACTTAATCGAAATTATAAGCAGAGAAATGCATTCGTGAAAAATACATTTTGTCGCGTCTTTACTCGGAGCTCATACCTAACCTAGGTAGGTACCTGAAGATTGTAGGCAATATTTTAGTAGGTTCCTTGAAATTCTGAGTAGATACACGGGTACCTATTTTAAATACACGACAGCACAAGATGAATGAGTGGATATCTTATCTTACTACTTACTTCTTACTATAATACTACTTATACTATACTACTCATAAATGCAAAAGTTTGGATGGATGTATCCAGGATGTTTGTAACTCAATCACGCCCCAACGGCTGAACGGATCTGGCTGAAATTTGGCAGAGATAGATTATAGTCTGGAATAGCACATAGGCTACTATTTATCCCGGAAAATTAAAGAGTTCCCGCGGGAATCAAAAATCCTCAAACCACGCAAACAAAGTCGCGGGTATTCGCTAGTAGGATTATACATTTGTTCACATAAGTACTTGGTATATCTATATAATGTTACCTATGTTTTTTTCTGATTTACCATGTTTAATAGACAAAGATACTTACTTATTTAATAAGCTGTTTTTAACGTTATTATTTCTAGAATCTAGATAGTCTCCTAAGTAGCACAACAATCCTTTTAATACAAAGGTACCGTAAACTACCACATAATAAAGAAAAGCATCGCTATAATGTAGCGCCGTCGTGTGAGGTTACGCTACCTGCTCGTATTGACCTGTCAGACTCACCCTAATCCCCGAACCAACTCCCCGACCACGAATCAAAGCCATTACTGGTCACGCATTACGAGGTGCCTCTTAATAGCTTATTGTTGGACTTTCCGATGAAAGCTCTAGCAGTAGGTGTCTACTGTCTAATGCCTATCCTATTACTAGTTAACTGCTCTATGTCATAGACTAGTCATTACAGTACTTATGGTATTATTCACATCTGGGTATGAGTCTCATGTTAGAATGAGAAGGGTTTGGAAATTGGAAGGATCGTAGATCCTTCCAATCAATTCAATTGACCAAGCTGGTCAAGTGCGGGTTTGCAGACTTCACACACCAGCAGACTGCAGCTGGTTTCCTCGCGATGTTTTCCTTCACCAATAGCAAGTGACATTTTAACACACATTCTACTACCTAGCTCGTAATAGTTTAACGCGTGCCCGAAGACCGAACCCCTGACCACCTGAACTAACTAAACCACTACGCTTTAACACCGATTATAATTAGGTACCACTTAACATTTTTCAAATAATGGAAGTCACCATAAAACAATGGGTTTAATTTTGATTCACTACTACAATATGGTCAAACCCATCTAAGCAATATGTCTCGAGCAAGTTTCGAAAATTTTTGCAGCGACTGCTGGAGATATACCTTCGATTACAACGACTATCCTATTCTAGCCTCGCTCTATTCTCGGACTCCTATTTGTGGAGTAGTACCGTGAACCCTCTTCGCTTACACTGGAAAATTAACCGTACAACTGTTACTGTAGAGCATGATTTGATTCGAAGTAAAGTAGTCTTATCCAACCTTATGAAATAATAAACGCGTTTAAGCAAAAGGACCCACTCCCTGCCTCTTATTTATCTTAATTTTACTTTCTACAGAAATGACAAACGGGGATTATGGAAGTGTGAAATTGGTGTCATATGACATTATTGCCCACACGTCCGAGAAGTGTATACTTATGTTAGCATTTTATGAATAAGCACGTATCATTTACTGATTTGAGTTGGCGTTTGCGTTAAAAAATAATGTGATACATTTTTCAGGGCCTGAGTCCTTAACTACTTACCTCATTAAAAATCTTCAGTGCTGATTTTTTATTACTTAATAGGTAAAATGCGAAATCCCACAACAATCAAAACAGCAAACACACATACTCCGTAGACAGGATTCGGCACTACTTCTAAATATTTAAAAGAAAATGGCGACTGATCTATCAACGCACAGCTCAAAACACTGCACGGTGCGGATAGGGCTGAAAATCAAAATTTGGCATAGGTACAGGCAACAGATAGCTCTTATTTATGTCTTGTAGGCATCCGCTAAGAAAGGATTTTTGAAAATTCAACCCCTGAAGTAAAATAGGAGTTTGGTAATTGAGCGAAGCCACGGGCTTGTCTCTCAAAGGTGTATAAAGGCTCTAAGGCTCTAAGCAGTATTAGAAAGGATGGCACGATTTTGTTTTTTCAATTATAACTAAGTAATAATTTAACATTATAGTCCTACTTCTTACATCTCGTAAGAATTTAGTTTTTTTTTAAATATTTACTTACTTAGATCTGCTACCTCCATGAAATTGTAATAATTGTAATACGGTAGACGTAGAGTAACATTCAAATCACCTAAACTTATGGACTCCAAATTCAAACAAAATTACTGAAGTAAGAAGTTACCTGCCTCGTTGGTCTAATGGTTATAATGTTCGACTGCGGCTGACGAGGTCCTGGGTTCGAGTCCCGGGTCGGGCCACAATTAAGTGTTGGGTTTCTGATTAGAAATTCTCAGTACCTACTAACCCGGAGTTAGGAATTTGGCGGTGTTTCACCCCCGTGCCTCGGAGAGCACGTTAAGCCGTCCGTCCCGGTTATTATCACTAACATGATAATAGTCGTTAAAGGGTCTAAGCTCTAATTCCCACTCTCCTATGAGAGTGGAGAACTGTGCCCAGCAGTGGGACGTTAATGGGCTGCAATGGAAGTTTTTTTTATTCTTTTATCCACTACAAGTTAGCCCTTGACTGCAATCTCGCCTGATGGTAAGTGATGATGCAGTCTAAGATGGTAGTGGGCTAACCTGTTAGGGGTATGGCAGTTATAGTAAACCTTTACCCCTACTTGGTTTCTACACGGCATCGTACCGGAACGCGTAATCGCTTGGCGGCACGTCTTTGCCGGTAGTGTGGTAACTAGCCACGGCCGAAGCCTCCCACCTGGCCATACCAGGGAAAATTCAGAAATTATAAATTCCCAAATTGACCCTGCCGGGGATCAAACCCGGGACCTCCGCACGCTAAGACAACAGCGCTACACACTGCGCCACGGAGGTCGTCAAAGTAGTTACCGATATGAAGTTTTGCAATAATAATTTTCGCAATTGAGCACATTGCGCTTTGCAATTTACAGGTAGCCCAATACGAAGCTTTACTTTGAGTTCACTTATTAAACTATCGTTGTAGTTGGAATTACTCGCTCCCCGTGCGCCGCTCTTGGCAATTTAATTAAACTTGTTATTTGTGCGTTTTATTTCACAATTGGCCAGCTCCCTTTGATTGTCTGACGGCTAGTGAGCGAACCCACTCTTTTGTCTTCTGAGTAGATATATAATACTTCGCCAGTTTCTAACTAGCTTAACTCTTTGTGCTATTTGTACACAGGGGGTAGAGACGCTGATTTAAAGTGCACCTATCTGAAAAACGAAGTAAACCTAGCCAACAACGCGACGCGGGCAACGGCTCGGAAACAGCATACTAACAATATTATACATGGACGTCTAAATACAATAATAATAACTACGTATTGAGAGCTTTAAGAAATTAGTGTAAGAACGTAAACACACTAGCGATCGTAAAACGCGATACGTCTGCGATGGAGGCCGGAGGGGAGGGTCGGACCCGTCTTACGTAAAAGCATAGCAGACAGACGCACTTTCGCATTCATAGTATGGATTTAATCGCCCCCGACATGTGAAAATGTCTAGGTACAGTTGATAAACCTATCATCAGCTTATAATTGACTGGTGATAACCCATGGCCATAACCATAACCCAACTCCAACATGAGATTTTGATCACTAGTTTTAACTTGTCAACTAGGTACTTCAACTTGATGCATTATACGAGTACGTTCGAAGTTGGAAAAAGTTTCATCTCAATCATGATAATTTTGATATCCATACTTTTCCACTGTGCACTAATAAATTATTACGTAAACAGATTATAATAATATCACAGAAGAAGGAATTTGCTTTGTGGTATTAGTATGTACCTACAAACATGTATGTAAATATAATATAGCAGGGAACAGAGATATAAAAAGCTTGTAAATTAAATTTACTGCCCTCGTGCAGTAAATTTGCAGTTTTTTTTAATGTTTGTAAGTCCACGTTACTTCTAAATAAAAAGTTTTCTTGCAAGAAGGTTCATCATGATATTGACTTTGTATGCAGAAAACCTAAAAAATAATGACATTTAGATGTGAATTGATGAAATTAATTCATAAAATAAAAAATTGTATTTAATATAATTAATAAAAATTGTTTTAAGTTTTATAAATCAAAAAAGTAAAGGCTGAATAAAATCAAAATAGCTAAGAACCAGAACCTAGAGCTATGAATCTAATAAAAAAAACGCAATTACAACAACGCGCCGTAGTCTAAACTAAATCTATAATCTGTGCGCGCTATTTTTAAAATAGTCATTGAATTTTTCTTATAAATTATCAATAAATATGAGTGATAGATGTGATGTGGAATCATAAAATTAAATCAACAATTAGGTACAATTAGCCGCCAAAAATATCGAAATAAGTATGGGCGTGAAAAAACATTTTCTAGTGAGTACCTAGTGATTATCTTCTCGACTTTTATTTTCAAGTTTTCTCACAAATGTATTGAAAACTGTCGTATGACACACGGGCGTTAAGGTTTCTACATACTCGTGACGATGGTCAGCCCTCGACTGGCGTCATCGGGCTGACATTAGTCAACTCGTATGTAAAAACCTATTTACCGCTCTTATATCACAAACTACTATTACAGGAGTATTTTTTTGCTCGTTGCGTTGCTTTATTTACATACTTAGCTTTAATTGACCTCTACATAATAAGTTTAATATAATTGAACTGTCTGGCATTCTCTTCCGCAAACCTTTGTTTTAAGTATTTCAAATATGTTATTTTGTGTTGAACGATATTATTATTCTTGCAGATCTATCTATACTTAGCCAAGGGTTAGATAGATCAGCGATAACAAGATTTACGCAGTTAAATTATTTATCTACGGGTTACCTAGTTAAACCTACCTATAACTTGTCCCACTAATTTATCTGGCCCGGTGGTCTAAATTTGAACTTTTTTTTTTGCCTGTTAATTTTGATTTTACTGGAGGTTACCTCTGTCAGGAGCGTATGGTATGCTCGACCGATGCAATAGGAAGATCTTCCTCCGAGCCGGTGCCATGCTCGGGGATGCCAGCTGGGCCAACTGTTGTAGGTTGATATTTCCATATATTGTACAATTCCGAAAGAACTTCGTTAGCGTGATTCAGGCGGCGGCACGTGATTGGTTAACGTAGCCGCGTCATGTTTACGTTATCATGTAGGTGATTGGCTAACGTGGCCGCGTCATGTTTACGTCTTCATGTAGGTATTGCGTGCCCCTACATTACTTCCCCCCCTCTTTCTGAAAGTCGTTGAGCATCCATTGAAGCGGCGTGTGGGCATCCAGTGTAGCGGCGCCCGTGTAACATTCATGCGTAGCATCCAGAGTAGGTGGCGTGGCAGGGTCGTACTATTCTGATGCTGTTGTGTGCGACCCCATTATTGCTGCGTTACTTGCTGACCCGCTGTTTTTCGTCTGATGCTGTGCTGTCGTCTACCCGCGATCTGTGCTGAGGCTGTGCTGACGGACTTACAGCTGTTGACTCCATCCATGACTGTGACTTGTATGGGTGTTGCTTGTCGGTGGTCACCAATGTCAGGTGTGTATGGTATGCTCGACCTATGCAATAGGAAGATCTTCCTCCGAGCCGGTGTCATGCTCGGGGATCCCAGCTGGGCCAACTGTTGTAGGTTGATATTTCCATATATTGTACAATTCCGAAAGAACTTCGTTAGCGTGATTCAGGCGGCGGCACGTGATTGGTTAACGTAGCCGCGTCATGTTTACGTCATCGTGTAGGTATTGCGTGCCCCTACACCTCCTTCAGAATCGATTTTCAAATATAGGTCCGGGGTATGGGGAGTAAAATCAAACTTTCTCCGTTACGTTATTGACTTGTTTCCATGGTAACACTTGTTTATGTTGATGAATATAAATTATATAACTTATATAAATAAATGTATCAACCATGCTTTCAGTAATATAAAAAATGCGTTATACCCTCATTTACTTATCTATAAGAGTAAACTCCAGTCGTGCGTTGGAGCTGTGACACACACAATTTTTTAAATATCTAGGTACACTACCGACGCTGTCACTGGGTCAGATAAGTGTGTGGAACTATAGGCTTTGCTTACATTACTTTGCTTACATTTATTTAGCAGTTTTATGTAAATGAATTTTCTCGTCTTGATTTTGAGTTTAAAATAGATATGATCTTTAGTCTTCGTCAACGACAGTAATCAGTTAATACACATAAATATTGACGTTTGAATACAGAAATTTTCCATTAAAAAAACCTAAAAAATCTATTACATAAATTAAAAACTATACTGCTCTAAAAACTTATACTTGTGTAGTTTCCTAAACAATATTAGAGAGAATAAAAGTTCGTCTATCTACCTTTCAGCAAAATGCACTTGTAAACGATAGGTACACAAATTTTGGAATCCTATTTCAAGTAGGAAAATTAACTTGAAGATCGGTTTTGTTAGACCGAAATACAATGCAGGTAAATAGGTATTTTAACTTAAAAAAGACCTATCGAATTTAAATAAGTACCTGCCAGCTACTACTTTGACTATTATTGTGACTGAATTTATTTGTAGCTCAGAGAAGTTTGAAGAAAGTTGCTGTGCTTTGTTCGATATTCTTTCGCTGTAAGTATACAAGTACTTATAGGTTATTCGCACGATATTCGGTTGTAACTTGTAGGTGATTTTCGCTACAATTGATGGTAGAGCTAGCTAGGTATGCTTGACGGGCAGTTTATATAGGCTAAAGCAACGCTTGCCCGTCTTACATGTTACATTCGAATACTAAAACGCACGTGGAATCAGCAAAATTTCGTTTGTGGATTTGACTAGCTCCAGCTATGCTTGGGACAATAAATACCTAAGTACTTAAAACCCTAAGACCTTTTAAAATAGTGCAGTGTATATAGATTGTTATGAAAATGAGATTGTTGTTAGATTTAATATAACTGCCCATTTAAGTATTGTGTTCACATTCGATACCGTAGGTTGCAAATACCTCATGTGCGGTATTTAATAACAATTACTACGTAGCTGTAATTATCGAGATACTAAATTTGAATTCTGTCCTGTGGTAAATGGCGGAGGACGGCGGCTAATAGGTATATTGATTTTGAACCCAATAACCGTGAAGCATTAAATATTGTATGTTCTCTTTTGTAGCCAGTTAGTGATTAGATTATAATTTGCATTGTTACTAAAAAGCTTGCAACCTTTCTTGAATATTTACTTGATAATGAAATATTAACAAGTAATGGGAAGAGCTTTTCTTTTTTTCCGAACCTTTATTAACAACTAACAGGTTAGGAAACTACTTATGTCTATCATTCTTGGACCAACCAACTATCAGTTTGTAGTCTATTCTCTACTGGAATAAACTATAACTAATTTATGTATTGATGGTGATGAGTCACGTTCATTTAAGCCAGATAGAAAATATTTGTCTAACCCATGATTTGATTAAGTTGCCAAATTAGGTTTAAACATATTATAGTTTTGTTAGAATAATGATACTAGGCTACTACAAGTTTATTTAAGTAACCATTCCAATAACTTCCGCTACATTTGCATTTGTTCTCTTTTCAAACTTATACGCAACCCTATCTACATTCTCAATCATACAAAGGATAAAAAGACCTGAAGCGGGAATCTCTAAGAAGTTATTATTTTATTTACAATTTATTATCACATCCCATATACAATTTTGGACACCATTCTTAGCGCCAAAGATTAATGTGGCTCTCCGTAGCAGCTACGGAGCGGCTGTCGTGCGATAAATTAAATGAAACTCATATTAAGAGCAGCATATTAAAACTACCTTCATCCCGCTCTAACTGAGGTAGAAGTCCACTGTAAAACAAGGATATGAATAGTCACCTAGTACCAGTGGAGTCACGACAGGACCACTTTTTTTGTTATTCCACATCGGGACTAACGGTTAGCCGTAACTTAGTTACTCTAATGACGGCCTTACGTGGGCTTTTGTTTATCTATTCATCGTTTGTGTTACATGATTTTAGTAGGAAGTTCTATTTAATAGAAGGGTAGTAACTTCCTGTGAGTAGCCTATAATGTTCACAAAAGAGTGTGAAGTCTACCAATTGGCACATGGTGGACTACTATACTTAACCATTTTCAGAACCTATGCAAGGAGACCCGATTTCAGGTTATAACGGGCCGGCGATGGGTGGAGATGATGATGACAGACAGGAGACAGAGACAGGTGCGAAATCAAAAAATCCTAGCTAGTTACCAAATACCACCTTATCGACTTTGCCATGCTGCCAGCAGTTCTGCAGCCCGATTCTGTAACTCAGTGGTTATCAAAAAATAAAAGCCACTGACTTATATTTTTTATCCATTGAAGATTTACTATGAAATGTTCTTTCATTTTTTCATAGTAATCCTTCAATGGGCAAAATATATATGTCAGTGGCTTTCATTTTTCGATAGCCACTGAGTTACAGAAAGGGGAGCTGGACTCTGGTATAAACTGCTATAAAAGGGTTAAGCCGTCGGTCCCGGTTATTATCACTAACATGATAATAGTCGTCAAAGCCTTGGAGCAGCGTGGCTGGTCTAAGCTCTAATTCCCTCTCTCTTATGAGAGTGGAGGCCTGTGTCCAGCTGTGGGACGTTAATAGGCTGTAGTGGATAGTGGTGGTGGAAGGATTACCAGCAGTTTATATCTACCAGGTTAGCCTTAGCATCTTAGAGAGTATCATAAAGTTGGTTTCACCGAGTGAGATCGCGTCCAGCTTTACCTAAGTATCTGGATATAAACAAGCTTTCAGTGATACAAAAAATTCTTTCTGCTCCGAGTTAAACCAACAAGCGTAATTTTAATCAAGTTGGTACGATCCGAAACACTCTTCGCACAAAATAAACCGTTTAAAGATTATAGGCAATATAAATAATTAAACTTAACGATGCCTCGTTAAACTAACACGAAAAGAAAATATTTTCCTTCTTATTTAGGTTGAGTATAATACGAGTATGTATGTAGCAACAAATATGCCAGTGATGCGATCTGACCAGTGTTGTGCATGTAGCACGAGTTTTCACATCTCGAAAACTGATGGTCTTCATGATATCCGATATTATGATGTCAGAGGAAAATGGAAGCTGCCAGCTTCTTTTTACATAATATATAATATAATAATAATAATAATAGTAATACCTGGATAAATTAGGTAATTCCATCGTATGGATGACCCTTTATGTGCTCTCCTACCTTTCATTTGTTTCTCGCCAAAAATGATAAAGAGGCTCTAAAGGATCATTTTAAATTCTGAATCCTAGTGAGAGATTTTCTTCCCATTTGATCGCGGAAATGAATTTTCAAGCGCTTGAAAACTGGCGTTCGATCATTTGCATATAAATGGTAGTTAAAGTTGTTGCGATCGAATACGTAAAAAAGTTCCCACCTGCTGTACTGAATTTTGTTTTCGAAAGGTACAAAACTCATGTTAAAGGCACAGATTGGTCGGCGGCCCTGGCGTACCTATCTGCAATCGGTAAATGGTTACCTTAAGTCTCGATATGCGAAGTATTCCCCGTGGAATGTCACCGTCAATGCACAGTACTTATATGCACTCGGGCGGACTGAATTTTTTTGTTATCTCCGATGCATTTTCTGCGAGTTTTCATTGCAAGCTACGTGTGTCAACGAGATTTATGAATACGGTAGAGCGGCTGTTAAGCTACAAAACTTCTGACCAAGATACAATTGTTGACATTATGGCTAATTCTGTAGTACACAATCTCAAAAAAAACATAAATTGAGGGGTCTATAACTAAAGCAATCCTTTTATAACTTAGATTCAGGGAGCATCGTGAAAGATATAATTACATTTATACCTTTTACAAAATTTATCAGTTTTAACAAAAATAAAACTCCATCCGTCAGTCTTCTTAAACTCTTGTCTTGTTTGGCTTCTTCCATTGATGATGGATAATCCCACGTTATTTCTTTTCATTTCTTGGATGAAAATCCGAGCAATGGATTAAATGTAAGTTTCTAGGCTTGTATGTCCATGCAGAGATATTATGAACTTGAATTATGTGCTTTTGTCCTTTCTGCCACAAATGAGAGTAACGTTTAATATATCTTCGACATGAACGCATACGCAACGTTCCTAGCCAATCTGTCCACCCGTTTTGTATCGGAGTAGTTATACCTAACCATTAACTGTACGTTGAGATCTTTATAAACTTCTTTTTACTGACAACTTGTAGCAGATGTTCGCTGTGTTTTGTTTACTTGTCTAAATAAACAAGGTTCGATTAATCTTCTAGAAACTTCTTCACAGTGTGAAAATATAGAAGTACCTTCTTAGAAGTGTGAAGCATGGGCATTTTTTTAAAACCTAATCATGACGTTTTGACGTTTGTCAAAACATCATAATTAGACCTGACGACCTGACGACGCCCAAAACTTCGTCCACGTGGATTTAGGTCTTTCGAAAAATCTCGAGCGAACATTTTGATTTTTCGGTATAAAATGTAGCCTACGTCTTTCCCCTCTGTCTGTTTTTGTCCGTCTATAACCTATATCTGTTGTACCAAATTTTACCTGTACTAATTAATATTATGTCTGTCTAAAAAATGGGCGAAAATTTCAACTATGACTTATCAAATTCTGATACCGGCCATTTGCAATTAATCCTTCGCTTAGTTGAGGACTCCGAAACGATTTTATTAGCTCATTAATTTTATTATTATGTCCGTAATAAATTATACGATTACCACACACGATTGGCGCATTTTTTCATTATCGTCTAATTCTCTCCGGGTGTGGATATTAGCTCGCAGCAATAACCCGGCTCCCGTCATCCATCACGGGCGGTGCAATCGTTCCGCTGTCAGTTCTATTCCGGGTCGCTCCATTTTCGCTAATGATCCCCCTGCGCTTGCCATCGCGCGACATTTACAAAATCATATGTCAGTTTCACACTAGGCCTAGGCCCCTAGGGTATTGCAGCGAGGTAGAGTCACCTGAGTAGCAGAATGGTGAGCAGAACTGTTACTCATGTGAATTCGCGTTTATAGAAAGAGTACCTACCTACTGAGTATCTAGTGGGAGATTTTCTTCCCATTCGATCGCGACAACGTTAACTAAGATTTTTATTCAATTGTCAAGCGTTGACAACTGGTGCTCGTTTAATCCATACTAGTATTATAAATGCGAATGTGTTTCTGTCTGTCTCTCCATCTTTCTGTCTGCTACGCTTTCACGGCCCACCTGTTTAACCGATTTTGATGAAATTTGGTACAGGGATAGTATGTATTCCGTGGGAAGGATATAGGCTACTTTTTATCCCGGATAATTAAGGAGTTCCTGCGGGAATTGAAAAAACTTAATCCACGCGGACGAAGTTGCGGGCATCATCTAGTTCCATATAAATAGTAGTTAACGTTGTCGCGCTCAATTATATGTAAAAAACTCCCACTCGGCCTGCAGTTCCAGAATGCGTGTTCACAAGGTTGCAGTGGACTTCTCTGCTCCCTACAGAGTGCTTGGGTCTGCATTCGTGAAATCTGAACTGAAAATAAAAGCCTGGTCACAGAACACGGTGGCATCAGTACGACACGATAACCCATTGAGCGCATAATATGCCTGTAGGTAGTTTTTGGAAACCGTCAGTGAGACGATAATTTAAAACTTCGAGAAACGGGAATTAGTTTAAATATTCATAGTATCGAATGTTAGGAACCTTCACTTTTTTGAAAAAAATAACGTAATTTACAGTGAAAATCGATTTTGCATGAGTAAAAATCGAAAATCGCTCACTGTGACATACCCGCGTGCTGATGCCCATGTCACGTGATAATACCGTCGTATTTTGAGTCTGTTAGCTTCTACTACGTACATATTGCGTCGTAACAGCAGCAACAGCTCCTAGAAGCTGCGTTGGACACGTTATCTGTCTGTCATGGCCTTAAATAAAAGCCAATCACGCCTTCAAAGAGCACGTGCAAACCCTCAACGCTGTTCGGGCGCATGCAAAATTTATCTCAACTTTCAGCAAACATTCGAGGTTCATTCAAGCGTCCCTAGATTTTCCCAAAGCGTTGCAAGTTAAACGTGCACAACTGCGCGCCGCGGCGCATCCTCGTTGTTTATGAGCTTTTGTACAAATAAAAGTGAACATGCCGGATCGCGTTCCACGTGAAGAGAGTTTATAATTTATTTGCTCGCAGTTTTCTGGCGACGATTTTCCCACAGGGGCGGTGTCTCAAACGAGCCGCGCCCGCCCTTTATGTGGGTTTTTTGTAGCGACACAAAATGCCCCGGTGAAAAACATTCAGTGATAACTGGTAACAATCGCTGCCGCCCGGATGCCCCTGCCATTCCGAGCATACCTCGCATTGGACCGAGGCTCGCTTTTTCATCTAGCACCGTATCGCTAACCGAAAGATCTGCCTCGTGACTCGAGTGGCTAATGAACATTTAATTATTTATTATATTTAATTAGAGAATGGAACGTAACTTTTAAGTAGTCGTGATGGTCTAGTGCGTAGAGCGTGAGTATCCTGACAAATTTCGTATACAAAACTTATTTGTGCATAATTAATATTCTGAATTCATTAAGTGCTGTTGGTAAAAGTAAAGTTTAATAAACATACCTACCTAAAAACCTGTATAATGGAAATTAATAAAACGAGTTTTAGTTTAATAAGTAGGTATCTACAAGGATTCAGGTATTACTTTTAATCTAGAACCCTTTGCTTTCTCGAGAAAAAAGGTCCTATTTCCGTTGCAGGATGCAAGAAATCTCTGTGCCGAAGCACTTTCACATCGATTGAGTACCTATAAACCGTTTCTAAGGCAGACTGGACAAACTGTTTTTGCTCTATTTTACAACAAGTAAGGATTTTTTGTCAACTGTTTTACAATTGTAACAATTTTTGTCTTAACGTTTTACCGTACAAGAAAACAATCTGTGTGTTTTTTAAAATTAAATGGAACATAATAGTTTCGAAACGAACGAACGAAGTTGCACCTACCCTATAAACGGACTATAGTTGAGTCGTACAGAAGTAACTTACAAACAGATAAAAACAAGTTCGGATTTTAATATTAACAATACTTTATTATCATAATTGTTATTAGTAATGTGAATTTACGTATTTTATTAAAGCTTCTCTAAATATTTATTTTATGAAAAGGAAAACCTTTATAGTAGAAGATCCTTTATTTGTGATAAGAAATAAGTGATAGATAACATACTCATTGACATATCGTGAATAAGTTGCCTAGTTGAATTGCGTACGGATAAGATCTATATCTATATATATATAAAATCGTTAAGGGATCAACGCATAGCCTAAACCGCTGGGGCTAGAAACTTGAAATTTTGACAGTTGGTTTCTTTTGTGACGTAGGCGCTCACTAAGGAAGGATTTTTCAAAATACTGTCCCTAAGGGGGTGAAATAGGTGGTGAAAGTTTGTATGAAAGTCCGTCATACAAGCTACCGGTAAAAATAAAGAGTTACGTGTTCACAGTTTTTCACAGTCCTTAACGATTTTATATATATAGATATGTGGATCTTATCCGTACGCAATTTAACTAGGCAACCTTTTCACGATATGGTCAATGAGTATGTAATCTATCATTTATTTCTTATCACAAATAAATAACAGATGAGGGTATTTTCTTATACCGGATCTTAGACCATTAGTATTATCTGAGCTAGAGCTTTTACATTTTACACGGTTCAGCTAACGCAGACTAGATATTGAGCAACTCGGTAGGTAGTTTGGAATAAACCGGTTTCCATATAAAACCGATTCCGCAACAGTTAAATCTAGGCACACTTTAAACTAAATATCGTAGGTTTAAATATACTTTCAATTCCTAACAGAAGGTTCTATTTACAGCGTGCATGTTTCTGTAAATTTATTAGACACACAGATTTATTGCGCCGATGATGACTCTATATTTGAATACGAGTCGCTCTCTCTTTCTCTCTGTATTGTATTTTTCATAGCTGAGGGTCGATACCTGGCTACTACCATTAATCACGTAAACAAGGGGGTTTCTTAAGACGATCATCCTCCGATGTGAGTGATAATACTTAACGCAGGAACGAAGAGCCCAAAATGCTAAAATACAAAAGAGGTAAAAGACCCGAGTACCTGTAGGTACTTACTCAACTACTTCGTTAGTATAAAGTCTAATTTCTTAGCAACATAAAATAAAAAATTTATAGCTTTGCAGTCATAAAGTAAGCGACGAATTTCATAGAAACGGAACATTTTCATGCTTCGCACCAGTACAAATAGCGTTTTTATTGATGTCCCATTGTTCCTTAATCGCCGGTCTAGATTTGATACAGCGATAAGTTTTCTGCTAAAAGCATAAGTAATGGAACTACCTAAGTAAAGGAACCTTCGGTGATGTTGCTTTCGACCGAAATTCTGAGAAACGACCGGCCTTTATAGCCTTCTTACACCTCGGGTAAGGCAAACATTTTGGCGGGCCGTGCTGACGCTGACGGAATACGCATTAAAATAAAAAGATGAATTATTATGGCAATTATGCATTAGACTTCGGACTACAACAAGTAGCGTTTTTTCGTGCACACGTCATAAAAACTTGGCGTAATTCTGGCGAATTGTCCAATTTGTATTTATTCGTTAATGAAAAACTAGCTGATGCCCGCGACTTCGTCCGCGCGGATTTAGGTTTCTCAGCTCTCACGGGAACTCTTTAATTTTACGGCATAAAAAGTAGCCGATGTTTTATTCCAGACTTCTATCTCTCTATCTCTGCCTTTCATCCAGATCTGTTTAGCCGTTCTGGCGTGATCGAGTAAGAAACATTCATCTATCCATCCATCCATACATACACATCTAAGGACTGAAACAGTAACCGAAATAAGGGGTTTAAACACTGTTATTTGAAATTGTTATGAAACAGAAACACTTATAACGGAAACAGAAACGATACTGTAACCCAATCAATCTGTAACCGTTTATTTCTGTTAATAAGTGTTTTTATCTGTATCCGTAATAAGTACATGCCCTAACAAACTGC
Source organism: Erebia palarica (assembly GCA_964035005.1). Taxonomy (NCBI): domain Eukaryota; kingdom Metazoa; phylum Arthropoda; class Insecta; order Lepidoptera; family Nymphalidae; genus Erebia; species Erebia palarica. The sequence continues at coordinate 22,484,134 of OZ035989.1, forward strand.
ACGGTGTGACAACGCGTTCGTCTCAGTTCATTGGACTTTACACACACTAACACAACATGGCTATGTTTTTCTTAAAACAATTGCAACCATTGGTGCTTTCTCTTTAGGTTCAAATTTGAATACGCGTCAACAGTAAATTTGGCAACGTCGCTATTTCGGTTACACTTTCATTTCTGGTACAGATTCGTTTCTGTTACAGAAATATAACCCCCTCCCCCATTACTGTATAAATTGAGTAAAGGTGAATTTGATACGTTTATTTGTTCATTTAGCAACTCAAATCCTTTATTATTGTGTTTAATTATTTCTAATTGCTCCCAAACGCACATTCGTAACCCTTTATTACATTTATGCAGGATTTTATATGAATGGTTATTGCCCACCTCATGTCCACTGTCCAAAAGATGTTTAGCGAAGTGGGACCTTTGTGGTTGATCGTTCCTATAAGCAGACATATGTTCCTTATAGCGCATCTCAAAATTGCGTCCAGTTTGACCAACATATGTGGCACCACATTCAGAACACTCAAGCTTATTATATAAGCTTGAGTGTCCTGAATGTGGTGTGGGAGGGGGCGGGGCTTCAGTATGAGCCATGCCAAAAAGGTATATAAGCCGGAACTTGCGATACGATAGTCACTTCACAATCGTGCATTGTCGAGTCAACATCTCCTGAGGATGCTCCGGTGTCGGAGTGAAACGTACGTTGAGAGTGATTTGGAGGATTGGATTTGTGTGGTGTGGTGTTGTGCCTGTGCGAATTGCTGGGTGGTGGGTGTCGCATGTTGCAGGTGAAAGACACGCACTGTACCACACAGATTTGTCTACTGTAGCGGATTATAGCGAATTAAACTTCTAGTTCATTCACTATCATGGACTTCCGCAAAGTAACGCCTGCTTCTATTCAATACTTTATGAATCTGTTTTTCAATCCCTGTATATATCCATCCATCACAAACTTTCGCATTTATAATATTAGTATAGATTGTTCATTACTCTTCTTTGTTGCAAATTAAATTTCGGTAGATGTAATTCTTCAACCAAATAGTCAGTCGAACAATACCTACACAAACGTGTAAAAAGTTGTCCTAGTTTTGATGGGTTTAACTTTAGGCCAAGAACTATAATTCAAAGTGTGTGCCTTTCAACTGTTAAAACGTGGTTCGGAGAAGTTTACTAAATAATTCACTGCCGACTGAAGCCTTAATTAAAATTTCTCGTTCACATACTTACCTTCAAAAATAATTGTATTGGTATGGTATTTTCTAGGCCAAATTTTTTGGTCAAGCATGCCCTAAAATATGGGCTCCAAAGAGCTAAGTTCTAATAACGGTTCTTAATTTATTAGTACTTTGTGGTATACAGCATGTAGATTCGGGGTAGGTTAGGGAATTTAGTTACAAACTTCTTAATACCGTCAACCGTCTCAAGCCAAGCGCAGGGCCTTGGCTAGGTAATTTGTAGCACACCTTTAAAGGCTAAATCCTTTAAAGGTTAATCTGCTAGTACCTACTACCTAATACTTACCTAGCATTGATGCGTGGGTTGAAAACTAAATTTATGCATTAACTTTTAGAAGAAATGAAATTCTCAAGTAATAATAATTAATATAATTTCATAATAATTTTTCAAAACAAACGAAAGTATTGTACTTAGTATTTACTTACATAATTTATCTATGTTGACGAGTTATTTAGAGTAGGTATATCAGTTATAATATATGTAGGTCCTTAAGTTATAGGTATGCAGGTACTTACTTGGATAAAATGAGGGATTAGCATTAGCTAGTATTTAAAATAATATGGTTGTGTGTTGCTTTTCTATGTGTACATTTAAAAGCTTTTGTTATTAGCATCTCCCGTTCAACGAGTCAATTTGTCTTGTCTTCAAATATTTTCGACTATTCCTAACGCTCACAAATCTCGCGAGATGTATATCTGTTTAACGTCGGCGACTTGTGTATTGTACCTACAATTAACAATAGCATAAAAGTCTCTACACCCGGTACCAATTTCAACTCTAATCTCTCATGTTCGTAGTCGTCTTATGAAGTCGAGCCAACCTGATCTCTAACTTCAAGGCGTGGCTATGTCATTTTAGTGATGCTTCCTCATTAACTCATAAATCAACTCATGCCGCTTGAATTTTATTCAGTTTGGCATCAGTTCAACCCATACTGTTTTTATGTTGTCTTATCCTCTCTAGATAAGGGGTAGAGATTGCTTGCTATCTTGCTTGATCTATGCTTAATATCAAAGAATTTTCATACATTCATTCATTGTTGGTCAATACGACTTTAATTTCTGTGACGAACGATAGACTGATGCAACCAAACTTGACCTAATGATCCAGCTTATTGCATTAAAGTTGGTAAGATCGCAGTCAAGTCTAAAAAAAGTTCATGTATTAAATATTGCCTACTAGCTGATGCCAGCGACTTCTTCCGCGTGGTTTAAGTATTTTTTATTCCCGCGGGAACTGATTTTCCGGGATAAGAAGTAGCCTATGTCACTCTCCAGGTCCTCAACTATACCCATGCCAATCAGTTGCTCCGTTGCGGCGTGATTGAAGGACAAGCCAGCAAAAAAACACACTTTCGCATTTACAATATTAGTATGATAGTAGGTATGATACCAAACTGAGCGTGTAAACTTTGTCCTACATACCTACTTATTTGTAGTTGGAAGTTGGTCCCGTATGTATAACCATTTATCCACGATTTCCAAACTAAGCGGCGCAAAGCAGATCGTTTGTCACGATCTAAATTGCTCTTTATGAGGATTATCTACAGTGTATAGGATTTCGCTTTGTTGAATTTAGCTATATAGCGCATAATTTTAACGCAATCTTAATCATAATGGTCTTTGTCTTAGCTACGACGGTAGGATTATTTTTCTGGTTTAGCTTTTGGTGAATGTTGAAAATTATGATAGTACCTACTTGGAGGTACTTTTCAATTATTTGTAACCTACCTATATCGAAGACGTGAATTATTTGTCATTAGGTTTTATTTTAGTTTCGTCAAATATTGTAAATGTAGAGGCTATGAGATAACTCCAACGTTAAGTACCTACCTACTAAGTAATCATTTAAAAAGTGAACTGCATTAGTAGCTTATAATATGCAAGGAGGACAAAAATATACTAAAATTATAACTGCGAAAGTATGTCTTTCATCTTTTCAACATATTTTGATGAAAATTGGTTCAGAGATAGATTATGTGATGTGTTTCCTGAGGCGAAGGTCATAAGCTACTTTTTATCCCTAATATTAAGGAGTTCCTGCGGGAATTAAAGAAAACTTAATCCACGCGGAGGAAGTCGCAGCCATCATACCTATAAGTAATATTAAAGACTAGTATATAGATTATTTAGTTTTAGTAGATAAGTAGTATTAGATATCTAATAAAACAAATTAATGAGTAAGTACAAACATTAACAATAGGTATGAAACTTATCGATTACAGAAATTAAGCCCTGTATGAGGATTTGTCCCAACATAGACTAACTGTAACAAAACTAAGGTAATGAGATACCTAAGTTTTTTTAAATCTCAATTAATTTTTAAAAAGAATACCAAATACCCAACAAAAATTCCTTTCACAGGCCTTTCACCTGTGTATTGTTTATGATGCACAGCATAAATAAGGCATAGCGATTCGGGTAACCATTGAGGCCCGATGGGCATTTGGTCAGATTCCGGAGCCGGCAGCCGTGGCAGCCACGTGTGCTCGCATGCCTCCGCCTGAATATGCAATCCTTGCTTGAATTTAGCTCCTATATTCCCGAATATTCCTTCTAGGTACCTACATTGGATATTGCGAACACATTGTTGAAATGAAATGTCGCCTTTATGCATCGCTTTAGATTTAGCATAGTCGGCTTTAGGTAGGGACATGTACCGTACCAACGGACCTTTGACTGTGTAGAGAATTGTAAAAAACAATATCAATAGATAGTCCAGATATATACTCCATTGATTCCAATTGACTTGAGACTCGTTTCTTCTGATAACAATTTAAAAACACATACTAAGTTATATAAGTTTTTGTAGAAAATTACATAAAGGTAGATAACAAAATAAGATATGAGAGCTAAGAAGCTATTTGAAAGTTCCATGTCTACTTATTTATCTATTTTCACCAGCATATGATTTTTTTAACGCATAACACCAATCTATCTGCATGTAAAATTGGTTCAGTAAAGCAAATGAGAAGATCAATGTTCCATTTAGATAACCTTTTGATAACACGTGAAATGGAAATAATCCTATGTCCTGAGAAAAGGGTATAACTAAATATAAAAAGATCACAACATTATGTTTTTAAGACTATATAGGTCTACATATGTCGTCTTTTCGTCGCATTTCACCATACAAACAGAATCGTATTAATGTCTCTTTAATGTTCTAAAACTAAAATAAACCGATTTAACTTTTAAATAATTTAAAATTATCCATGTTGTACTAGTTGCAAAGAAAGCATCTTTTAAAACAGCGTGCTCTTTAGTGGCCCTCGCGCAAGACTATTGGTTCTAGTTCTATTATAATTGTGTTACTACCTTGTAAATTTCTTAATTTATTATTTGTTCGTTTTAGGTAAGTGACAAATGGAAAGTTTACTTCGGTGATCGATTCACTCATGAGTCATGATGCATCCTGCAGGATACTACGCTAATCTCGGTAAGAGAACACACAGAATTATGTGTCCAATTATTCAATTTTAGATCACATTAAATAAGTACCAGAACCGTCGCCTTACCGCCTAGTGTTGATTCAGTTACCAAATTATAACCATAGCTATATCCATAATATTATGATCATGAGAAATAAAACAAAGGTTAGCAATATACCTATAGCTATAATTAAAATTTAATTAATTAGTGCAGTTTAGGCGACAAAGGTCCTCACATTAAATACCAAAACAGTCTCCTTACCGCTTGTTAATTAAGCTACAGGATAGCTATATCCATAATATGATCACGAAAAATATAATGAAGCTTAGCAATATAAATATAGCTGTAAATTAAATTTAATTAATTTGTGAATTTTGGGTGACAAAGAGAGAATGACGAAAAACTATTCATTTTGTGGAATTAAAGAAGTGGTCGGGTGGCGCACAATTATTCCATAATGTTGTAGCTGCTTATGTAAAAAAACGTAATGCAGATAAAACTACTAGTATGTTAAGTAGGCAGATTAATTGGTAATCCTATGTGAGAAAATAAGAAACTGTTAATAACTAAAACGTATAATATTCCGATAATACGTATTTATTTACTTGCTTCTGTGTGGTTAAGTACACCTGTATTAACCGTGGTTATTATACAGGCCATTGAATGAACATAAAATTTGTCTAAACAAAAATTAATAATTTCAATAAATAAGTTGCATGCTATCTCGTCAATTAGTCGTTCCAAAAAAACTGTTAATTACCAGCGCAACGTTGTTACTCATCTATTATGGCCATTATCTGGCTTAATTATAATTCCTGTCCAATTCTTATCGCGGCTTATCTTTCCTGCGAAATGATAAAGACATATTGTGACGTCACTTTTAACATGGAAAAATATAGCTCATTAACGAATGATACTTAAGCTTTTTGACATAGTGAAGCAAACTATGAAAGTAAGGTTAAAGTTCACCTCTATTTAGACTTCGTCGCAATTTTTATAGTTCGAAAGGAGTCAATGCAATGGTGAAAATTGTATAAGTTAGTGTAGTTTTTACAATAATTAATTATTTAATGAACTCAATAGTTAATTATAAATTCTAGATATGTGATCACAAGTGTAACATCCAAATCAGACTTAACTAAACGCTTATTAGATCAAAGAAATTATTATTAATAAACTTTAATCAATAACTAATAAGCGGTGTCGATTAATGTAATTAAAAGAGATTGGCGCCTCCCCATACAACGGTGCTCTACTTTCACTTATTTAATTGAGTGCTATACAAGGGCCGGAGTAAAACCGGTGGTTTACTTGAGCTAATTTTATAACAATATCAATTTAAATGCCGAACGGTTTTCTTTTAAGAAAGACAGGGTTATTTAAATAAACATGATATTTTTAATCAATCGATTTCCCACAATTTATTCCATTAATTTCTTGCATACTTAATATTATTTTAATATTTTTGTCGGAAAACAATAGGTTCTTTTCCGCCAAAAGAAAACTGTGTCAGCTTTATAAACAGCATCATCAACTTTACAAGCTTTTAATTAATAAAAGTTTAGAGATTTGTTTGCATACAAACGAAAAACAAAATTTTTAGCTTTTCTTCATCTTCATCATTTAAACAAGAACTTTAATTTTCCTCGATAAAAATTGGCCTATGTCTTTCCAACCTACCTCTGTACCTTTTGTCAAAAATCGGTTGAAAACATGGGCCGGGAAAGCGTAGCAGACAGACAGACACACTTTCGCATTTATAATATAAGTATAGATATAGGAAGAAGTATGGATATAGAGACATATAGGCAGATAGGCTAAAACATACAGAAAGCTAACAAAAAAATCAGACGCGGCCTTATTATTGTTTAAGCAAACTCTTATAAAAGCAAATAAGCTTTTGTGTAAGAGTCACTAGGTTATGATTAGTTTATTTAATAAAAACTTACTCCATGTAAGTTATGAGCAAACTTACATCGAGGTTCGGCATCTGGGATCATTAATATATCTAATGATTAAAACCATGTAAGAATTTACAATTATGACGGATATACATAGAGTGATTTCTTTATTTTGTTACTGTTACTGGCAACGCGTGACTCGCTTGTAGATAAGAAATTAGATTCGTGATGCGAATCAAGTTCAAGATTATGTCGATAAGGCAATGCGTTTCTTACATAACTGACTGTTTGATATCGTCATTTATTATTTTACTTATAGTTACTTATCTGTGTGTCGTGCTGGAATCTGTTGCCCTATTGTACAAAACTTGCATCAATCATTGTATCAATTCAAACTGTTGTGATAAGTCATCTTCAGGCTCTATCAAAGTACTAGTGATAAAGTTACTAACTTCCTAAATTATTCGCATACTAATCAAATTCAAATGAAATCTCAATGAAAAATCAATTCATATTAGAATTAATACTAAATATTCATCCGCAATAAAACAACGTCTCGTAACTACCTAAGCAAACATCTTTTTAATTTTTTACTAAGTTTTTTTTTTTAGACCGGATTAGTATTTTATTGCCAGGCTATTAGTTATTCCAGCGTTAAAGAAGCTTGTTTGTTTATTGATGTCTGTTTCTACCTCCGTATGATTTGTGATCGTGAGAACGATAAACTATAAAAATAATTGTACTGTCAAACAGCAATCTAACTTAATATAACCGGCCACGTGGATGGTAAGAGAAGTGGAGGGAGTAGAGGAAGAGTACCTATCTGCCTTCCTATTGGACGAATAGTTAGAGCACCTTTCTTTATTTTTTCGTGGCGAAATATAGTTAGAGTCACTTGTATCAATATCTAAGGCTCTCCTCTAAAGGCACTGGATCTTACTGCCTGTCAGTACGTCAGGTATGTCTTAAGAGCGTATGATAAACCATGTCAAATTCCGTTTTGAAACAGACATAACTATTCTCGCGTCTCTGTTAATCTCTCTCAAGCTCAAATAGAGTATCATAACTAACCCTCACTCATGAGAAAAGGGCAGGAAGCCGTTTAGAAACCAATTAGGGATATGGGGTTAATATTACTGCCCTACCCTTAACAGGTTAGCCCGCTACCATCTTAGACTGCATCGTCACTTACAACCAGGTAAGATCACAGATAAGACCTAACTTGTAGTGGAATAAAAAGAAAAGAAGAACTTAAACGCTTACATTAGAATGCACGTGTAATTATCTCAGAAAGTGGTTATTAAATTACAATTAAGTATGTTTGTCCAGCAGTGCTTGCACTTAAAGTGTTCTATAACAAAATAACTTATTCTTTGAGGATGTTCCAGTTTCCCTCGCTTCGAAGTTCAGACTAATCGCCAGCAATTCGAGACATTTGCATGGGGTTAATTGGTTCGGGTTGTTTGTAGTGGCTCGATTGATTTGCCAATTAAATACCACCATCCTTTACAACGTTCAAATTGGTTCCTTCTACATAAATCAGCACCTAATTAGCTTTAATAATTTACACAATTTTATACTGGGTATGGTATTTCTTGAATCTTTTCTTTTTCTTTTCTTGAAGAAACATCACTCTGTCCAATGAAGTGTACAGGTGTCTTATCGCAGTTTATGTGTAGATGTAAGATTTACCTGCCTTTTAACGGCCTTGACATTCAAAGCCAACTACGTGTCTTTCTGATGCCCTGATTTTAATTAAAACAAAATTTAATTAAAATAACGTTGCTTTCGAAGTGTGATCTCAACTCTCAATTAGACCAGGTTTTTTGCGCGCAAAAACATATTGAGGCAAACTATTAAAATTTTTCAATAGGAAATAGTAATAAACCTGTATGTTACCTCTTAAATTGATCGTCAGTTCATATGGAAGACCCTAACTGAGTTTTATTAACAAATAACAACCTTGATCAACAGTAGGAGAGTTTTACGTAAACAAATTCGAGAGTAGATAAGATAAATATAGAAGACCGTCCGCTTCCATTGAATAGAAGTCCCGCGAACCAGTTTAATGAGAACTATTTTGAGATTAGCTGAAAAATCTTGATTGAAACTGTTTTATACCGCGAATTAACAGTGCAGGTACTAACTGCGTATGCCTGCGTAGCTTTGACAACTGAGCGATGTCATTTGATGATAAAATGGTGATGAAGATGAGTTGGAGTAATTAGAAGCTACACTATTTACTAATTAGGAACATGTATGAAAACTTATCGCATATAGCAACTATTAGGTACATAATCTGTGCCCATACTCCCATATCTGCCCCCCGATTGATTCAGGAAATCGTTTTTTTTAATATGTATGGCGAGCAAACGAGCAGACAGGTCACCTGATGGTAAGTGATAACCGCCGCCCATGAACATTTGCAACACCAGAGGAACCGCCAATGCGTTGCTGGCTTTTGAGATATTTGTTTATGCGCCCTTTGAAGAGCCCCATATTATAATCAAGAGGGAACACAGAAGATGGAAGCTGGTTCCACAATTTGCGGGTACATGGCAGAAATGAACTGGAATAAAGGGTGTTGGAAGAAGACCAGGCATCCAGGTGGTGAGGATGAAATTTGTTTCTGCGACGTAGGGTGCGACTGGAGAACAGCAAGGTAATATTAGATCGTAATCGTTCGTGAAATGTACCTATGATTTGCCCTGTTTAAGGAGTTCATATAGATGCCTGAACGACAAAAAGCATGTATGAACTCCTTACACAGTTCGAGTAATACGTTTCAAGCTGTCAAATGATTACGATTTGCTTAGATAAGTGATATAAAATGTTCGCATATAGCAACTATTAGGTAATAATCTGTGCCCATACTCCTTAATCTGTTATCTGGATCATTCTGGTTTCCTTTATCACAGATCGGTTGGTCTGGTTACATGAGATTTAAATCCAATGATTAGTTAGATAGGTATATTTAAGCCTAATTTTCTCTACGCCTACTGGGAAAGTATTATTTAATTAAGATAGTAAAGGTCAGATGATAATCTTTTCTGACGAATCGGTTTTAAATAATAATTAGCATGCTCCGAATAATATTATTACTATACATGCAAGGTTTAGTTTAAAGCAAAAGCTTTCTGATGCTGAAGTGCTAGAATTTAATCTTAAAATAAAATCGTACTCTCTAAACTAGATTTACGTGAAGTAGTGCTAGGTTTAGTAGCAATGTAGCGTTCAAACCATTGAAGCTGACGAAGCGAGGTTAGAAATGTCGCCTTTATATCTCGGAATACCCATAAATGTATGATTTACACACGTCGCCGTGCCAATGTCTCGTGCAATAAAATTGCTTCGCTCCTTAAGCAGTTCAATCGAGCCAATTCTTTTGAATTCTGAATCATTTTAGCTGATCGTAAATACCCCGCAAATTATTATGGCAAAATTAGAAAACGAAAAAACTTAAAATTAGAATAAAAAGCTATCGTATGTTTATTACTTACCCTATAATATTATAAGCACTAAGCATTATTTATAAAAAATTTGCAAGACATGCTCGGGTTCGGTTTGTACAAAAATTAAGTTTGAAACTTAGTCCAATAATACATTTATTGAAATTATGGTTGTGTGTCTCATTAATTAATAGGCTATAGTAGTCCCATTTAGTTATGACAGTTTTTAGATAGGAGCTATTATTTTAGGTTGAGTTTATTGGACTTAATCCATGCTAATATAATAAATGCAAAAGTTTGAGAGAAGAGGTAGGCTTCATCTCGGGTAAAGATATATTATCTCGGAAAACTAAGGAGTTCCCATGGGAATTAAAAAACTTAATCCACGCGAACGAAGTCGCGGGCATCATCTAGTATTAATATACAGGTACCCTTAACCTTAGTTACACACTGCTATCTTAAAGCAGCTCGAAATTTATCTAAAGCGACAAAAACCGCGAATCTCAAAGAAATAAATTCCTTGTAAAAGCGCACCCGAGTATTGTTCATCTCGCACTGACCTTACAAACGTTCAAATAAAGAGTCGGGAAGTACAGCGGATACAGTGAGTGCAGCATGCGAGCCTCGGACGCCTCTATCTGCCCAGACGTGACATAACACCGATCGCCCCGCCCACGCTCTCTCGCTCGCCCGCCTCCAGTGCGAGAGGGACAGCGACAGTCCCTCCGTCGAAGCCTTTGCACCATACTAATTTCTAAGAAAAGCCAACTGTTATTATCGGCCGCGGATTATTCTCGACCTCTTACGAGTCTCGTTCCGTTCGCTCTCATGAATGAACCGCGGCGCCTGCAGGTGCGCATCCTCGAGCTTCAAATTTCAACGATTACCTACCTACCCATTACTAAATGCGAAACAATTTTCAGCACGCTACGGGATAATTTTCTGCATATTCGGTGGCCGATAGCTCGATTTCGGCCGGCTTTTAGCTAATTTAAGTTCGACAGGAAGTCGGTACCACTTAGCCAATTTGATTTACATAGGCATGCTTCGAGATTCGCTCCGCTGTCAATCTTCGGTTCACGTGCAACATCAACGGTCGGACATCAATCACACTTCTGTTGGCACTCGCACTTGCGATCATTTGAGCATGCATATAAAAAGATTCATTGCTCCTTGCCAATGATTGAATAATCAATTACATTTCATAAAATACCGTGGTTCTCTTAGATTCATATTTGATAATTATGCAATACTGTCGCTATGTATTATTCATTGGAGTTAAAGTGCATACAATTTGAGGGTGTCAATTAAAATCGGGAAGTTGACAATAATAATTTACAGTTTTAATTTTATTGTACTATTTTTATACATAACAAAGACAAAGTAATAATAATATTATGTAAAGATTATCAGGTCAATGAACCTGAATTTTAAATTGAAGAATTCCATTCATTATCATGTCAGATTATTCCGAAATTCGCGTTATGGACGTCCTGAGTCGCTTAGAGATTGACGAAACTTCAGCTCTGATAGTTTTTTGGAAGAGTGACAACAAATTCGTATAGCAGGAAGTGTAACTTCTTGGCACACAGCTACCAGCGATATTTACGAGTACACATTAAATTCTGTATCTTCACTTTGAAAATGATATACTAATAAATGTTCTACGATGACTCACTAAATCGATTTAAATCAACCAAACCAACTGTTTTAATATTCTAATTTTATCGTCTTATTCACAAGTCACAACTTGAAATGCTAATCCTTTAAAATTTGCAGATTTAAGTTTAACAACTTTGCATAATGATATGTTTCGATCAAGGTTCCGATATTATGTTACGAAAAATATAGGTTTAGATCTTCTCTTCTTTCCAATTATTTTCACCTTTCCCTTCATGCCAATTGCCAATCCGGAATAGCTTTAGGTCTTGATTATAGATCGACGTTTGTTTTCTTTGAGCACCGTATAACAAATTAATTCCCCTCATTGGATACAAGAATATTATTTCTCATCTATTTTGAGTGCTTCGTCGTAAACTTAAATTAAGTTACGTTGTCAGTTGGCAGGTCCAAAAAGTTGATTAACCTGTAACAAACGTAATTTAGTCATTACTCAACATAAATAATATCTTTAACCTAAACGACTAACAAAAGACGAACCATCCACTGGACGTAATGCTATCATCTGATAATAAATTAATAACAATTTAAGAATTGATCGATAAGGGGAGAAAGCAATATGATCTAAAATGGAATCGTGTAGCGGTCCCTCTGTCTATGGCGTTAAAACCGATCGGGCTTTCGGCAGAAGTGGTCTAACCGGTTCCTGTCGTAACAGTAGCCTTAACGATTGTTGGCTCACAATAAAATTATGCCCTGTTCTGTCTTTATATCTTGTATTATTATGTTCGTAATTTACTAGATGTATTTAAGCGCCTCAATGATTAATTACTTCATAAATAAATGTGTAATAAAGATTGAATCTTTAATATTATTATTGTATTTTTATTATTATTATTGTATCTTTATTTGTTTTTTCTAGTCCTCTTTACGTAATATTCTCTTATTTTTAGCGATAACTCATGTTTTACTCTTATTCCGTAATAAGCATATTAGATGGATAAAGGAAAATTTTAAAATTTTAAAATGCGTACATTATTCAGAATCCATTATGTCGCGACCTTGTACGTTAAGTGACCGTTTATCAGTGTTTGCTGTGTATCTTACATGAGTATTAATATTATCTTCAAAATAAAGCATAATATCTGATCATGAATGATTGTCTTTAATATTTACTGATTCATCAACACCATTCAATAATTTTCTTTTATAGTTACAAAGAAACACATTATTTTACGACCTATACTTTTGTTGAGTTTATGATCGGTAATTAATCAGGGAAAAATTTCCAAATGCCATTTTATTATTCTACCACAAGTTAACTTTTGTCTGTGATCTCACGTTACCACCGTAAGTGATGATGCAGTCTGAGATGGTAGGTTAGAAACCTGAAAAGAGAAGACGTAAGTAGAGATAGGTAGGAATGGTTAAAAAGAGAGCAATATTACAAATAAAACTGATTTAATACAAATCAAAATATGTTTTATAGCCTGTTAGTATTATACTCGATCAAGGCCCTACAACAGTCAAATTTTACTAAGGTCGGTAAGAAAGCAGTTACGAAGACGAAGACGAAACATAAAGATCTATAAGCTACAAATTACAAGCGCTATGAAGAGCCTATTGATGACACCGTGAAGATCAGGCCTGAGTTCTAAGATACTTTTTGGGTCACTGAGCCATTGAAGTAAATAAGTTACAATCAAGCGATGTGCGCATTATAATAAGATTCGATAATGACCACGAAATTCGAGTCGGCGAGCGGAATCGACCGAGCATAACGAATAATCAATACAACACGACGATATTCAGATTAACATCCGCTGTTGCTAACTAAAGCGTGACGTTTTTTCACGTTTCAACCAATTATTATCGGCTAAATTTTGCGATTTAAAATAATAGATTGTTCTCCGTGATTTCTAGAATCATCTAGATTTGGTTTTATCCGTGAATACTAAAAGTATCAGTGAAATTCTGAAATTTCTTTGTCATTTTGCCGTTGGTATTATATTATAAAACTATCACTTTTCTGTATTTGTTAATGAGTGGCTAACAAAGCCGTGTTAACTCCTTTTTCAATAAACAAAATAAAACATTTCGTAAAATTTGCAGTACACATCATAATTTTCCTAGAGAACGAGTAGGTACAAACACGTTCACGACTACGCAATAAAAGCGGCCAGCAACTGACGTCTATAAAGGTATACTCTAGCAAAATTTAAAACAACAATTTAAATTGCCACTCCAGCGTTTTGCATCAAGTGGACTCGAGCGTTTTCTCTACGAGCACCGGGCAAAAACACGCAATGATTCACCGAGACGCGATCATTTCCACCGAGTCGGAAAATTCCTGTAATCTTTGTAGACTTTCTTCAATATTGCCGCTCGGCTTGGTAAACTCCGCACGCGACTATCGGTCTGTATGAACGCCTACTTACATTTAATTAATAGCTAACTTGTAGCACTTTTAGCAACTTGATGAATTATCGTCAATTGGACGCCTAATTGACGCTTCACATAATAAACGTCGTATAAACTAGAATCATTCCGGCAAGTGCAATGCTTCTCAGAGTTCAGACAAACGTGACAGTACATTCCTAACTCAGTGTCTTATCAGCAATGAGATAAGAAAACTAAAGTAGTGGTGACATCACCGCTTCACAGACTAAAGATAAAGAAAAATAGTCAGTAGGTAACCCTTATAAGACCCAGATAAGATTATGATGATATTTAGGTAATGTAAAACGAAAACATTCATAAGGCTCCAGTGAAAGTTCTTCTAGATAAATAATGCACAATGTGACTATATTAGCGGCACGCTATGATGGCCGGTTTGACGTTTGTCCGCTCATGAAGTTCCGTATTAATTGATAACGACTTTGAAGGAAATAATTGTATTACTTTATTGACGATAGTGATGTGCAGAGATTCATAAATTTTATCGAATGTAGTTTTAGGTTTAGGACTCAAAATTTATTTATTAAATTGATTTCTTAAATGTATACAAGTGTAGAAAAATCAGTTTGCACCATTTAAGGGGTGAATGTACTTGTGAATATGAACAATTTTCACTATGTGGACAAACCTCTGAAATCGCAAAAAAATATCAATAAATTTTTAAAAATGGAATCTAATACGATCGTCACATAGGATCGCTGGCTAGCACAACTACTACCTCCGGCAAACTCGCGTCAATGCTCAATGCAAAACAAAGCAGTTTTCAGCAGTTCAAAAGAATTGACGTTGCTTCGAAAAGTATAAACTGTCAGTGCAATGCGATTGTGATATAGTTTTGACCTGGCTTTGGATTTCAAATATTGATACTGCATTACTGTTGACCCTTGCTCGTTAATTTGGACTCTGTTCAAGCCCTTTGTTGTGGATTTCGTCGATATGACCGAACGTACGCAGAGAACTGTTCTAAATAGTCAGACACGTGAGTTCGTAATACGCCTTCGTAACTATTTCGATCGTGAAGCTCAAAATGGAGGGCCAATTTTACCGTCAGTGGTTGAACGCGTAGCTGATGCGCTTAATATTGGACAACGAACTGTTAGACGGATAACTAAAAAAAAATATGGCGAGACTGGCACAGAAGAAAATAAACTTCACACACCAAAAAAGAGAAAACGAGCAAAACCAGTCGTAGGCATCGATAGCTTTGATGCCGATGCTATCCGAAGACATGTTTACGGCTACTATTTACAGAAGGAGTATCCAACAAGAAAAAAGTTGGTGCATTCACTGAAGGAAGCTGGATTATTCTTCGGTGGGGAAAGTTCTTTAACGAAGATTTTGAAGACCATTGGATTTCGATACAAAAAATGTAACAAACGCAAAATATTGATGGAAAGATTTGATATAGCGATGGCAAGGTATACTTTTTTACGGCAAGTGAAAGAAATCAAAAATTGGCAAAATGTTGTGTTCTTGGATGAAACATGGCTTAATGCTAACCATACTGTAGGCCGTTCTTGGAACGATGACACAGCAGCATCTACTTCCAAAGTTCCTGTAGGAAAAGGATCGCGACTTATAATTTGTCACGCCGGAACCATCAACGGGTTTGTCGAAGGTTCTCTCATGGCTTTTGCGTCAAAAACCACTGGAGACTATCATGAAGACATGAATGGAGAAAAGTTTACTGAATGGTTTACCTCAATGTTGTGTAGCCTCCCTGAACCATCTATTATAATTATGGACAACGCCCCATACCACTCGATGCAAATTGACAAGCCACCTGCCCAATCCCAAAAGAAAGCTGATATCGTCGCATGGCTTCGTAAAAATGGCGTAGATGCAAACATGAATATGTTAAAAGCGGAATTAGTACGTCTTTTAAAAGAAAACAAACCAACCAAGATCCGATACGTCATTGACGAAATAGCATTAGAACATGGGCACAGAGTTATACGGTTACCGCCTTACCATTGTGAGTATAATGCGATTGAGTTGGTGTGGGCTCAAATTAAGGGATATGCTGCAAGACACAATACAGAACCCCCATTTACCACAAAAAAAATGCTAAAATTATTAGAAGAAGCTTGTGAACATGTGACTAAAGGAGACTGGGAAAAGGTTGTGAATAGAACTGTTAAATTAATAAGGGAAGATTATGAAAGAGATGTGAAAATAGATAATATTATAGAAAACGAACATATAATTATTAATGTATGTGATGATAGCAGTGACGACAGTGAAAATAGTAGTATGGACGAATCTGATTAATTATGGCCTTTTGTGGCACCTTTTTAGGTATCTTTTGTATTCATATGTTTCTTGTGTGCATATAAAGTATGTATATTCATTTTCGTTCAAATATTCAGTTCGTTCAAATAAATTAAATAAACATATACATTTTTGTTTTATTAAACCTATTTAATCAGGTACAAAAACAAAACTTAATTGTTTTTTGTTCGAGAATAAATTGACATTCCACATCACTATTGTAATGTGTCAAACCGGCCATCATAGCGTGCCGCTAATATAATTGCAGTATTAAGCATTATCAGGAAAAATCCGAGCGCGAGGGGTTCAGATCCAAACGAAAGAAGAATAAATTCTCATTAACAAAAACTACCTTGAAGTGAAAAAAAATAAAAGATCTTCGTAGTCCTACTGTTTTTGAGCAGCAATGGAACAGCGCTACTCAAGCGAAGTTGACTGAGACAGGAGCATATCTGATTGAAACTCGAAATCTTAAACCGGTTTTCTTGTATTTTGCGTCCTTTTCTATCACGTGGTTGTTGTAATATCCTTTCTCCGTCGGTGACTCACCGTTTTTACGTACAGCGCTGGCGACCGGCCGCTCTACGCACTTCATGGTCACTCGTTCAACTTCGTCACGCTTCGACTGCAATCACTCGACGTGATGTGACATTACATTACGATAATGTTTAAATTAATGAGTTCATTATTACTTTTACGAAGCATTTTATATAAAATTTTGGCCGCGATCCTTCTCTAAATTTTACTTTAAATAAAAACTACAGGTTCTACGGTTAGTTCACTAATTTATTCCTATTTTTCTTTCTTGAAAATATCTTATATACCTACTTAGTTAACGTTTTACTTTTATTAGTTAAATATTTAATAATTATTTTTATTTTTAAGTGTATTATAGTAATAATTTAGTTTGCTGTTGCCATCATAATAAACATAGACTATGCAAATGAAATAAATTAATTGGCTTACTTGGGTTAAACAATTAATTTCTGTCGGAAAAGTACCTACTCAACTTAATCAATTTAGTAGACATGTATTTAAATACTGCTGTGCTTGAAGCTTGATTTTTTCGCATTTTTCCAAAAGCGTCCCAGATGAAAGGACTTTTTATTTGTCGTCATGAATTTACTGCTATAAAAGAGTTTATGTGGCATTTAGCGTTTACTCGTGTAAACAAAAGGAAACATTTTGAAATTTCAATGACAAGCATCATTTGCAATATATTCAGATGACTGAAAAGGGAGAAATACTACAATTGCGTTTTCAAGCCCAATAATAATTAATTTAACATTTGGCATGACAAATATCTGTTTATTTACAATCATGTTATCATTATGTTTTGTTATAATGAATGGCCCCGAACGTAGCTGCTCGAAGGTGTAGAAAGAGAAAGGGAACTTATTCAAAAGTAGGTAATGTTTTTGCTGTTCTCGTTGTGTCGCGGGTCTGAAGGAGGGAGAGGGGAGGCGTCCCGCGCGCCATGATTCATCCGGCGCGTGGGCCGAGCTTTAATAACGTTCGCTTCTCTATTCGCGCAATTGTTTTTTCTTTTACATTCACATCTTGGAAAGCTTCTGCCGCTAGTAATTCATGATGTATTACGTACAATACGTCATGCTATTCTTGTTCAATGGCATTGCTAATTCTTAGAACTTCAGTTAGTTTTGTGCCTACTTGGTACTTATTATACCTATCATTATACTTACAGTATAATGAATGTAAACATGACATAATATAAGCATAATATATTTACATCTGTTTTCCTGCTAAAGGCTGGTGCGAGGTACTTAAATAGCGGGAAATATTAAATCTTATGACAGGCTTGCATTAAAGATAGAGGAAGTTGAAAACTACCTACTTAGTCGTATTAACTAACTAGAAAAGGTCCACCACTTCGTCCGCGTGGATTAGGTATAAGTATCCCTTCCCCGGGATGCAAGTTGCAGTCTACCTCTGTAGTCTGTACTAAATTTTATGAAAATCAGCTTAACCGATGGTCTGTGAAAGCATAGCAGACAGACAAACACAAACACTATTGCATTTATAATATTAGAAAGGATTAATACTTATTTCCATAGTTAGTTAAGTTAGGTATCTATTTACTAGCGGGTCAAAAGAAAACATTGAGCTTATTTTGTCTAGGGTGAGCGCATTTCTGCATATGCTTACACTATTGGTACATCTTATTGTATCTATATCTCTTATCTCGCTCATTTATATGATAAAAAGACAGAATTTATGTATCTTTTCCAGAATACTATTACTTTATGGGTGTCCTATACTATAAAGGTCTAGCCCCACTTGAGATGGACGAAGCGGAGCGGTACGTAGCGGCAAATATTATGATTTGTATAAGGACTGTGGTATAAGTTTGTTAGCCGTGCTGTGCCGCGTCGCTTATGTAGGCCCAGTTCAATACAACACATAATATACATGCCGCACCTCTTTGGTGGGGCTTTACCTTAAAACGTGCGAAGTCGGATGAACGAGTGCTAGTTCATTACTACAAGCACGTGGCGCGATTACCCGTGCAGTAACGGTACATTAACCGAGTGCAATCAAAGTGGCAACGAAGCCGTTTGCCGACTTTATTTCGATTTACCACCGGCTTGCATGATGTTTATGGTACACGAGTGGTATTAATTTTGTTTATTAAACACAAATTAACCACATTTTACCTAGGTAGGTGGAATGTATGGTATCAGTTGAAACTTTCATCTTTCATCAGGATATACTTATTGAAAGTTTAATTCATCTGGTTAAATCTGGCCTTATTCCTTGTCTACCTAGCAAAATTTCAAGTTCTACATGCGAAAGTGAGTTAGTCAGTCGGGATTTTTATTGCATGAGAGTACCTAGCTTAAGCTTGGCATGCATTTAAAATTGCAATGTGATTCACACGTCAGGTTTTTTAAGTTGATGGTATTATTTCAGATAATATTAAGTAAACTAGGTATCCACAACAACTGTAAAAGTTTTAAATCTATCGGATCACGAACGCACAGGTAAAATATTTTTTTATAATATTTTGTTGAGATGCCTAGATTCAGATGATAGAGATTAGATCATTTGGTAGGATAAAAAAAGAGGTGTACATACTTGAAAGTAATTTGAAACGTGGCAAAGGAAAGACATAAGAATTTGACAAGAAAATAAAGTCTTTGTATTTCTTGCTTCTTGGCTACAAATTTCAGGAATAGGTAGTACATAGTTCTTAAATATTGAATTTCCAATATCATCAATATCAAAAAATTGAATTCCATGTAACTGAATACCAATCACATAGCAATGTACCTATGAACACAGCAAGACAACAACAGTAATAAAGCAAATCAAGGTTACTATTAATGAATGAAACCTATATAAAAACCTCGAACGTGAACGCGAGTATATAGGGCAACGTGCATTATGTATAAATATTAGCATAAAGGTCTCGTCAGAAGAGAATGGATTACATGTAGTCGAAGAGACTATTGTATCGCTACATTTAACAGGAATAAGCAATCAAATAGTTTACAAGGAATTGTAATAGAGAAGCAGGTCAGGTGTTCTACAAAATATTAACTCCTCCAATCTTCTCCAATCCAAAATCTCCCCCAATGACCAAGAGAAGAATTTGTTGGTCTTATAAACAAGGTTTAGGAAGATCGTGGGTCTCCTAAAGCAGTTATAGTAAGCAATTAGTATTCTTTACTTAAAGAATGGTTAAATTATGAACTTTCTGAATGAGACATCAAACTATAAATAAAAAGAAAGTATTTTATTGCAAAAATTAAGCAACAAAACGTTGCTTAAAGTGAATATTTATTTAGAAAAATATTATGAGGGATGACGCCAAAATTCATGAACCCATCAAGAAATCATCATTCATCAACGCGAATGTATTAGTAATATTATTATTGTAGCCTACCAAATAATCACTGAATAGGTACCTAGTACCTACTACCTATTCAGTGCAAATAATACCTATGGCTTATTAGCTAAAATTGTTAAAATACCAAGGACATGCTTCGATGAAATTAATATAATTAAATAATAATAAAATAATATAATTAAATTAATATAATCAGTATTCCATAGGATGTAAAGGAATAATCCGTTAAGATGTGACTGCATGTAGTACTTTATCACTATTTTATTTAAATTTATCAGTGTTCAGTTAGTAGGTACAGGTTAACAGCTTTCTAAGACTGAATGCAATTTGACCCTCGCGACCTGCTAAGGGCTAGTTTGTTGGTAATACTTTATATACCTACTTGAGTCTTAAATAAAATTAACAATTATTTTGAGATATTTGTGATCTTGATCAATGTAAGTGGACTTTACGGACTGGGATCATTTCCTTCTTTTAATTATTCTCCTTACATATTTTTTTTACTTAGGTATATTATACGATACCCTCGAAGCGTCTACATTAACTAAAATTAAGTATAGATTTCCATAGAAGACAATTATTTAAAAATCATTGATCCAATAACAATTAGTTAGGTGCTGTCATTCCCAGTATTTTCCAAAATCTGTATCAGTAACGCATGCCTCTTCCTATCATGCGTTCGTCATGTCATGTATTAAGGAAAATCAGTTCCCTATGCCTTATTATTACAAGTATTTCCAACAAAAAAGCTAAAAACTGTCGATAATTCAAAATCCATGCCTAATGGTTTCAAACAATTTCTTGCAAATAAAAAAAATGTAAAGAGTTTTGTGTATCAACACAATAGTAACATGATGATATATTATAAACAGATCCTGAGACATAAAGGTATCGGCAACTCTGGATATTTTAGAAAGTAGCTAATATAGCAAGAAAAGATTACAATTATTTTGCTATAATCCGCCAACAGAAAAAATTCTGTATGGTCAAGCACGCAATTACAAGATTGTATCAAATTACAAGAATCTTGCATTGTAAAGTCGACAGCTTATGAAGATGCTCCGGTGTCGGGGCGAAACGTCGAGAATAGTATAAAAGTCTTGTGTGGTGGTGCATGTGAGTGGTGGTGGCATTGCATGCTTGGGAACTTGGCTTTCTTGCTTGGTTGGGAAGGTAAACGGTGCTTCGCTTGTAATTGCATGCTTGACCGTACAGAATTTGGAATGAAACATTAATCAGTGTCACTGGACGCAGGCAATCTTAATCCCGGTTAGAAGTAAGAACGATAAACACAATGGTAAAGTGTCTCTTGGTCTAATGCAATGCCAGGCGAGAAAGCTCGTTCGTGCGCCAGCGTTGGCAGAATTTGAACGTTTGCGACATCAGGATAGGCGTTTAGATAGGACTGATCTTAAAAGGTCAAAGTTAAATATCAACTATGCACATTAAGCTCTACACAATTGGGAACTTTATGTTATTCCGTTCGTTAATAAATATTTACCGTGGAGCAAGATTAGCAGAGTTGTTTTCAATTTGAAGGGCATAAATAGAAGGTGTAAAAGTTGGCCAACGTATTGCAATTTATAAAGGGAATATGTACAAAATCAAATATCCATAACGTCTAAGCAATAGGATCAGGAAAAATTAATGAGAAATAAATAAAATGCAATAATTTGATACCTACCTATGGTGATTTACATTCATAAGTATATTGAAACTCGTGAACTAATTAAAAAATAAAAGTTCTTATTAGAAAAATTGCACAATAAATCGTGGTAGGTACATTATCTATTCATAATGTGGTATCATAGAGAAGCCAATGATGACAATACACCAAGAAATCAAAAATGTCAGCATTAAGTACCTACTAGGTAATTTTTAAAAATTACAGAGCTTTCATTTCCGTTTGTGTGATGATATTATTTAAGGTGAAAAATAACAGGTACACATTATAAGGTAGGTGACCTTATAATGTGTTAACTTTACAATAAGCCTATTACCATTTCTATGGAGGCGTGTATGTGTTCCGTTTAGGGAAAAACACAAAAATATTCAAGCAGTAGTCGGCAACTTACGCTTTTGTTATACGACAATAGCGATGACAGTCTACAAAAACTAGTTTTGAGCAAATGAATAGAAAACATATAAAATGAGCCGTTGAATTACTATCCAATGATAACAATAGAAAGTTAAAAAGATGAAACCATACGGGCAAAGGTTGGACAAGTGCAGCTTTGTAGACAAAACAGGTAGGTAGGTACTTATATTCTTAAATGGCGATTAAGTGGGAATCTAGAAGAAGAGAAGTACATTTTCTGAAACGGAGTGTACGAGAGTAGGTCAATCCTACTCAATATAAATTACAAAATCTACTAAAGATGAAGACGCAGAAAATGAACGTAAAACTCACAAGTGGTGACACATTCGTCAAAAAAGTTGTTGCTTTACTGTTAAACGTAGGTTCAACTCCGCCGGCCGATAAATATCTGTAAACAGCGTGCTCCCAGGAAAACCTGATCTTTTAAATCCTTGCGTAAACTAGGTAAAATTAAATTGAAGAAAACATAATCTCGGGAAATTAGTATGTTTGACATCCCTAAAAAGTAAAGAGTTTGTCAGAGATAACACAAAATATTCTCAAGTACCGGCAACAACAAAAAAAAGTAACCTTAATGAGCCTTAATGTACCTTTAAAGATTGCCTCTTGCAATAGGGTAACAAAGCAAATTTTCCATTATTAGTCATGAATTAGCCATTTTAATTAAATATTATCTGCCATTGTTTATTGCATCGTAATCGATACAAAGTATGCTTTAATTACAAAATAATGAGATACCGATGATTTTCTATACTACTTTTTTAATAAATTTATTATTAATATAAAAATTTATTATTAATATAAAATAATAATTTATTATTAAATTATTAATTTTATAAATAGATGTAAGGATGTAAGGATGAATGGATGTTTCTTATTCAATCACGCCAAAACGACTGAACGGAATTGGAGTAAATTTGGCATAGAGATAAATTATAGTCTGGAATAACACATAGGCTACTTTTTATCCCGAAAAATTAAGGAGTTCCCGCGGAACCAAAAAGCCTCATTCCACGCGGACGAAGTCGCGGGCATTAGCTAGTAATATTATAACCAAATAAGTATGAGCTATTATTGATGAGCCCGCGAGCAGGGGCCATACTGCCAACGCTTAAAGCCATAATATTGTTTCATTATTGATGACTTTCGTGTTTTAGAATTATAATCCTTATTTTAGGATTGTCAAGGTACGTGACATCGAACTGTCATTTTGAGTAATATTGCTTAGGTATAGCTTTAAGCGTTGGCAGTATGGCCCCGGCTAACGTTTAATAAAAAGGTTAGTCAAGCAAAAGTCACAATTATTGTACCTAGTCACTTCATTGTCGCCTAAAACTAACCCATGTAACCGAACCTAGTGTTATGCTAAGTATTCTTTTATTAATTTATTTGCCATGCCAGTTGCCACATAGTGTGTTTTATAAAAGCGTAACCATGATAACAATAATGAACAATCCATGCTTGAGTACCTATATCATAATTTTACTATGATACCCAAATGCTAGGTAGGTTCTTTAGGCGATCTGCAACTGATCTAGATTATTGGATAGAAGTAGGCGTTACTTTGCGGAAGTGCATGACAATGAAAAAACTAGAAGTTAAATTCGCTGTTATCCGCCACAGATGGTAAATCTATGTGGTATCTTGAACTTGCAGCCCGCGATATTTACCACACCATAAATTTTCCAAAACACTCAACGTAGGTAGGTACGTCTCACTCCGATACCGGAGCATCTTCAGGAGATGTTGACTCTACAATGCAGGATTGTGATCTAGATTATTTTAAAGTAATGTTTCATCTTTTATAAACAACGTAAATGGCAAAATAGTGATAAGCACTTTAAATAATGCTAAATAGGTAGGTATCATGTTTCAAACCAAATATAGCGAAACATTAGCGCATTAGCATTCATCATAACTTTAATAGGATAAAATGACAACGGTATACGGAACCTGTCCATGGTATAGTACGGCAAATCAGTTTGACGGCAAGGTGGGGAAAGGTGTGGGGTGACTAAAAATGCATCAATCGATAGGACACTCCTGAAAATTGGCACCTGCAATTTGTCCAATTTTATTTCATATTAATTTCAATGTTAACACGTTTTAAAATACTATTTTTCATTTAATAACACAACAACAGAATTTCTTGTAAAATATTATGGTTAAGAACACATAAATTAAGCTCCAAAATTAGTGCCCTGCCCTTATCCGTATATTATGGAAAATATAAGACTGCTTTGATTGCAACTACTAATTATGATAAAGAATTCAATATATATTTTTAATATCAATGCCATGGAATCATAAGTAGGTATAAAATGTTTAAAAGTATCTTAATTTTGTTTAAAACTTGGCATTTTTGAAGAATAGAGCAGTGATTTCGTACCTAGTAGTAAACCGAGAATCGCCGATTTGACTTGGGTTCCTTATATTATATTTATTTCATCAAGGCCCGTTTTAAAGACAACCATTTCCACCTCATGCCCAGATTTATTGTAGACATTGTCTCCTCTAAATTTACCCCGTGTCACGATAAAGAATTCGTCCCGCATAGCGAGTTAAAATAGATGGTCGCCATAGAAAAGTGGGGGGAGGACACATATGCATTATTCAAGGCTCATTTCTATTCAACGGCGACAGGCCGACCGATAAAAAGTTCTCGTTTGACAACTTGGACGCCTGCACCCTTTGTACTGACGTCATGTCCCCTAAGCTTAACACGCTTTAGTGTCTTAGCGCATACATATTACATGTTAATAGATATGCTTATTAGAAGCTTTTGTTTTGTATGAAGATTGACGTGATCTTCTACGTCACGATTGGCGAATGCTGCTAGCATCAGAGCGTTGGTGCAAAAGCTATACCTATAACTTGCTAAATGTTTGTCGAACGGATAATAGAACCTGTTTAAGGAGTTCAAAGATGCCTGCACGTCAAAAAGCATGTATGAACTCCTTAAACAGGTCAAGTAATACGTTTTAAGCTGTCAAATGATTACGATTTGCTTAGACAATTAGGCCTCTATTTCGAATTCTTTACACATAAAACTAAATACTTATTAAAAATACTCCAGCTCTCAAAATTTAACCCGGCTAGACGCACGTTAGCTTAGAAGGTTCTTCCTGACGAAACAGAAACACTAGACCATTTCAAAGGCTGGGATGTGAGGGAAGCTGGACGCATAAACGAAAGCTGCCAATGTGGCCTAAGTTTAAATGACAAAGCGAATTTGGATCCTGATAGCCCATTTGGAAAGATACCGCGTGCTTAAGAAATGAGTGCTTACCATATCACCTTCACAATAGCCTATTAGACGCTTCACAATCATCAAAAAGTTTACAAAATTATACATAAAAAAACTCAGTACACTAAACTTTATGGTGCATATTAGCATACCAACACCCAATAAACAAATTGCCGTACATCCCGTGTAATCATTATGCTTGTCTTCTCATAATAAATTTAATTCTTAACATGGAATAAGGGATAGCAAGTGATTGCAATAAATTTTGGTGATGAAACATTCTCAGAATCAGAAACATCTTGTATCGCGTCCAAGTAACTACGTCCGGTATTAGCACTTCATTAACTGGAACGAGGTACGCGATCGTGCATTAATTAGTTTTGGAATAGAATAAATATTAGAATATTTACTTATATCATTTGTTGTCTCATCAAGTTATAAATTATGTTTATACACATAAACACGGTGCCTAAATTAGTTTTCTTTTAAATTCTGCAAATTATTGAAGACGTCCTCAAGAGAGGCCGCCATTAAATACTAAAGTATAAAAATATGTAAACAAAACTCTTAAAGCAACTATAAAAGCTGAATCAAATTATGAAAAAAGATTGATTTGCACAAAAACTATGTATAAGTGAGATGATGAATAACTCAAATAACATGATAATAATAAATTTTTCTTATAGATAATTTTACAAGTTTATCGGTGTAATTGTAGACTGCTCACTTGTAAAGATCATTGAAAGGGTTAGAGATCAAATAATCAGTTTTTACGATCCATAGGCCTACAAAAAGCCCAGTCTGATTGTGATCGATTTGATCCACCCATAAACTATACTTGGTCCACAATTACTTTAACAAGTACACCGTGTACGAATTACGGAGTACTGTTAAAAATTGAAAGTTACTGGCGCCATGACTTATACTACTTTTTTGCAAAGCTGTTTCGATTTTATTATCATTATTAATGTTAATCTTCATTCGGAAGCAAGTCGAGAGCGTATCGTGTGACTAAGA
Organism: Erebia palarica; assembly: GCA_964035005.1. Classification (NCBI taxonomy): domain Eukaryota; kingdom Metazoa; phylum Arthropoda; class Insecta; order Lepidoptera; family Nymphalidae; genus Erebia; species Erebia palarica. Next base: position 22,510,737 of record OZ035989.1, read on the forward strand.
TTGCTTCTGTTAATAATATAAATATATTACCGATAGCGGCTAATTAGTGTTCAATAAAGTTAGTAGGTATATCATGTTAACGAGACGCTTATTTGCAAAAGTTTCAATCAATCTCTTAACTTTTAAATTCAACGGAATGCCAAACATGCTTTTAAATTTTATTAAATACGGCTATTTACGAATATGATTACGGAAAGGTTTTATTTATTTGGACGACCAAAAATTGTTACATTAAAGAAAACCTTAAAAACTAGACACATTTAGGACACAAAAAACAAAAAAAAAGCTTATGCGCGTAAAATTAAAAGTTAAAAGTTACATAACGAAAAAAAATCTAAACTTATACACAAAATACAGACAAATATGCTTACAATTTAAAATTTAAGGAAAGAAAAAATTAAAAATATTAATAGATAGTTGAGACAACATAAGTATCTTACATTATGTTGGTTAATGTCTCATAATTTCTTACCCGCCATTTCAAATTGTGATCTTCTTTTTAAAAAACATGTAGGACTAATGTCTACACGTGGCCCTTAAGGATATATTGGTGAATGCAAATTAATGAATCTAAAAATTGATCTGAATCTATTTTAAGACTACCAGGATACTCAGCAATAAAATGAACCCTTTTAAGCGTAGCTTACTAACACTTACTTCAAATTATCACATCATCATAAAAGCGATAACCCGTCAATTATTATAAATTTTATTACTCAAGCTTTTTTTGTATACCTATCCCATTCAATTTCAACCATTTTCATCTGTTTAATCAAAATAAGTACCTTCGTTTATAAAATGAATTTTATTCATCTCAATTTCATCAAAGAGTCAACAGAGATGCGGGATCTCGTCGTTGCGGTTACAAAAACCTCAATTATTATTATTAGCCCGGATGACAAGTGGACAGACCGCGGCCGGCGACACGCCGCGGAAGTGGAGTCTTGGCACAGTGCCCGTGACCGGAGCTACGCGGACTACAGATTTGTGCCCTCACAATACCCACACCCGATAGCCTGGGAACCTGTCTTTTTATGTAATCCTGCTATAAACGGGACTTAAGATTTAAACTGGAAACTGGAAGCATACTATATCTTTTTTCAAACGCTTATTGAATTGTATCTATATCTAAATAAGTTAACTAAATGTTTTGTTTTGATGGAGTAAAATCAAATTAAAATTCAACCACGTATTTTCCAAATAATTTTTAAATGAGGAATAGAAACGTGGTAAAGTCTAACATTCTTTTAAAGTAAAAGTTTGTTCAGCGATTTAAAAACCGGGCCTTACCTACCTATGCTTATTTTATCACTGTACAATATTTCATACGCAACCAGTTTATTTATATTTAAAATCCTAATGGGTAATTTTGTTGCTCACAATCTCTAGACAAAACTAAATTGATAGTAAAACTAAAACTCTATACTATTGTCCTTTTCTAATTTAATTTTTGCAACATTTTTTAGCGCTTTTGTTCTAAAATTGTTAAACCGAATAATTATTGCAAGTAGCCGGTGACATAGTCCTGAAGTCCGTAGTCCATACAATAGCAATTTGGCAAACCTATTGCCCACAGGCCACAACCACAGCTGTAATACGTTGCACGGGATTCCGATTTGTTCTCTGATTTCTACCGTTTGGAATTGCAGGCTAGGAATCTTTAATGACGTTTTGATTTTACTGAGCCTTATAATTTATCCACATAACTTTAACTATAATATCATTTATTTATTATTATTATCATAATATGAAATGTGTAACATTTCGATACACATTAAAAACTAACTATATAACAAACCAAAATGTAAATTAAAACTAAATTCTTAGATATCAGTAGGTAAGTAATGAAACTATTAGCTAAATTAAAACTAAATTCATAAATCGCTAAATCCTCGTCCAAACCACCGTAGCAAGACATTAATTTACTATTTAAATTAATATAATGTTTGTTTTAAAAAATGAAATAATACAAACAGGGTCTGAACCATTTTTAATTCATAATCAAAAATTAACTAAGTATCTGATTATTATAAGTAACTGCTGATACTATCATAAGTCAATGAATGGAAAAGTAAAGATAAACTGTTTTCCCAGACTATTATGTACCTCCCCAATTTTAGTCCACAGTCTATACACTATTCGTCTATTGTCCTACATGAGTAAATAGATAGTCGTCTTTATAGACGCTACCTGAGTACATAATGTTTGTTTACGTCAAAGTTACCACAAGCCGTGACGCCATACCGTCGCACCGCGCACGCATTTCACGTGACTTGCTTTTAAGCGCTTATTCTTATTAATTCCTTTCGGTAGAATTAACTACTAGGATTTGATAAGATATTTTTTAATTCATGAAGCTACTGCATAGGAATATCAAATAATAAATGTGACTAAGTAATTTGTAATCCAGAAGAAAGCGGATGTGGGTGGTCAATGTGTGAAATAAATAGGAACAGCAAAGAATCTTTGTCCTAAGCAATAAAAAGAAATATCTTTTTATTTTGCAAAGTGGACTAAGAAGGTGGAGGTATGTGAATAAATGATAAAGCCGAGTGTCCGTGTGTACCTAAACGCAAACGTGATGATGACGATGATGATGACGATTATCACACTACGTGACCAAACCTACTTGAGTTTTTTATTTAATTTGTCATTCAGCATATGAATTTACACATTTATTTCTATTGAAATGAAAAGAAGTTATCAACAGGTCACTAGTCTCAACAGTTTTTCTCAGTCGTGCACTCTTGACTGAGTAGTCGTGGCTGCTGGGATGATGCAGGTACCCTTCATCGGTCTTCTTTCATTTGGACCGCACCGCCTCTAACGCGATGTTGATGCGCTCCACTTGTTTCGGAAATTCGGTTGGTAGCGTTAGTCTAAACAGTGGAATAAAGTTTTTACAATCAGATACATAAAATTGTTACAGGTGCGTACTTTAAAAGTTGGTAAAAAAAACTCAAAACTCAAATAATGTTAATTCACTTCAGGTAGGTATACTACACTTATTGACGTCTAGTTATTTATAAAATACCTATAATGGTGATAATCAGTAACGGTATCTTAAAACTAAAGCTATGAGGGTTCCAAACGCGCTCTGCTCTGAGAAGAGCCCACAACAAACTCAGCCAGTTTTTTTCGTTATCACCACTTCACAAATCATCTTAAGCACAGTAAACAGATACAAATTAAGTAAGGAACTATCAGTAGTAGGTACTATCTCACAATTACAATTTACAATCCATAATCTTGCCTATAGTGGCCTATAAAATGGTTACATTGTTTCTTATCTAAATAACTATGTATCTGTTTTTATCGGAAGTTAAATTATGAACATCGATTTCCTGAACAACTTAAACAAAGTATTATTTGTCTTCAATAACCTTCTAGGTTGTCAGTTGTCACATTTTAACATAGTACCTACTTCTCTAAACTAAAATCCCATCAAAAACATAAATGTAAAATGAGAGCCAAGTTCAAAATTGTGATATATATGCCTTGGTTGTTGACTGCAGCGACAAAAGAAGTGAGATCTAAATGGGTGCCAAGTTCAATGGTCAGTCCTGCAATTTATTTATCCCATCAAAAACATTAATGTGAAATGAGAGCCAAATTCAAAATTGTGATATATATGCCTTGGTTGTTGACTTCAGCGACGACAAAAGAAGTGAGATCGAAATGGGTGCCAAGTTCAATGGTCAGTCCTGAAATTTATTTATAACAACATATAATATTTTATATCAACTTAAAATATCATTTCTTCTTATAAGTTAGTATAAAATGTTGAAGACTAAGGCTTTGGCTTGGCTAGTTTTCATATACGAATTATAGCCTTCACAAGTTATAAAGCTGTAAGTTCTTATTTTATTCTTCCGAAAAGGACATGACCAGTAATTGCCCTCCGATTCGGGACAATGCACAGGATTTCCGTTTTTACAGTAAGGTTTAAAAATTCAAAACGAAATTATTATGGATTTATTATTCCAAATAAGGTCAGGGTTCAAATGACAAAAAAAAACAGTACGTTTATTGTTTAAATCTTGAGCGTCCGCTTTCCTCTATAAGCACTACTCCATTTTGACGTTCCATTATATCCATGCCTAATAATAATCTTGTAACCCTACATGAATACCATTTAAGTACCTTAGTCATTATATTATGAATGATTTATTTTTGATCAATTAAATAGTAATGAAAAGGAAATGTATGTTTTGTTTATAATTATTTTTATTTTTTGACAAGTCTCAAACTAATAGATCGAACAAAGCATTTTGAAATACTGCGTTTAAAGGAACGCCCTTTCACATTGCATACGCCGACATCTGTGGTCGAATAGTTAAACTGGAACGCCCTTTCACATTGCATATGCTGCCATCTGTGGTCGAATAGTTGAACTTGTTAACTAAAAGTAGTGAGCAATACTTAAAAATATTTTCTAGACTCACCACAATAGATAGCGCCATCTAGTGTGGAAAAGCAGTTTTTGGTGAAACTTTTTTAATTTATTTTCTCAGTTTTCAGAGCCTTCAGACTCCTGAAACTTTTTTATTTGAAAACTATAAAATATAACAATTACAATAAAGAAATAATACTTGAAAATAATTTTTTAGACTCGCTCAACACAATAAATAGCGCCATCTAGTGTGGGAAAGCAGTCTTTTGGTGAAACTTTTTTTGTTCATTTTCGCAATTTTCCGAGCCTTCAGACTCCTGAAACTTTTATATCTGAAAACAGTGAAATATTACAATTCCAATAATAAAGAAATCATTGCTGAATATTGATTTTTGACACCTAGGCAAGCTGCCATAGTTCCACCGGTCAAGTCCTTTGGCTAGCTGGTAGAAACTGTACTTTTAGGTACCTACTTAATAATAATTCGTAAATGGAAACTAGCCAAGCCAAAGCCTTAGTCTTCAACATTTTATACTAAGTTATAAGAAGAAATGATATTTTAAGTTGTTATAAAATATTATATGTTGTTATAAATAAAGGACTTGACCGGTGGAACTATGGCAGCTTGCCTAGGTGTCAAAAATCAATGTTCAGCAATGATTTCTTTATTATTGTAATTGTAATTTTTCGCTGTTTTCAGATAAAAAAGTTTCAGGAGTCTGCAGGCTCGGAAAACTGCGAAAATGAACAAAAAAGTTTCACCAAAAGACTGCTTTCCCACACTAGATGGCGCTATTTATTGTGTTGAGCGAGTCTAAAAAAATATTTTTAAGTATTATTTCTTTATTATGGTAATTGTTATATTTTATAGTTTTCAAATAAAAAATTTTCAGGAGTCTGAAGGCTCTGAACTGAGAAAATAAATAAAAAAAGTTTCACCAAAAACTGCTTTCCCACACTAGATGGCGCTAGTTATTGTGGTGAGTCTAGAAAATATTTTTAAGTATTGCTCACTCACTACTTTGGTTAACAAGTTCAACTATTCGACCACAGATGGCAGCATATGCAATGTGAAAGGGCGTTCCTTTAAAGGCAGTATTTCAAAATGCTTTGTTCGATCTATTAGTTTGAGACTTGTCAAAAAATAAAAATAATTATAAACAAAACATACATTTCCTTTTCATTACTATTTAATTGATCAAAAATAAATCATTCATAATATAATGACTAAGGTACTTAAATGGTATTCATGTAGGGTTACAAGATTATTATTAGGCATGGAAATAATGGAACGTCAAAATGGAGTAGTGCTTAAAGAGGAAAGCGGACGCTCAAGATTTAAACAATAAACGTACTGTTTTTTTTTGTCAGTTGAACCCTGACCTTATTTGGAATAATAAATCCATAATAAGTTCGTTTTGAATTTTTAAACCTTACTGTAAAAACGGAAATCCTGTGCATTGTCCTGAATCGGAGGGCAATTACTGGTCATGTCCTTTCAGGACTGACCATTGAGCTTGGCACCCATTTAGATCTCACTTCTTTTGTCGCTGAAGTCAACAACCAAGGCATATATATCACAATTTTGAATTTGGCTCTCATTTCACATTTATGTTTTTGATGGGATAAATAAATTGCAGGACTGACCATTGAACTTGGCACCCATTTAGATCTCACTTCTTTTGTCGCTGCAGTCAACAACCAAGGCATATATATCATAATTTTGAACTTGTCTCTCATTTTACATTTATGTTTTTGATGGGACATCATTACTTTTTGTACAGAAATTATTGAACTCAATCTCAAACTCAAAACATATTTATTCAAAATATGTACCTACAAAGTACACCTTCTGAACGTCATGCTTACAGAGCATAAGAGGTGATGGTGATAATTAACTACTGTATCTTAAAACTAAAGCTACGAGGGTTCCAAATGTGCCCTGGTCTGAGAAGAGCCCGCAATACACTCCGCTTTTTTTATTATCACCATCTCACAAATATTTGAAATTATATATATGTACTTATAATATAACATTACATAATCAGCCGCTGTAACAATTCATACCCATGCCTTGCTATCATTCAAATAATCCTTTACACTGTAATAGGACATTTCTATTAGTTTAGTTTACGTTTTACATTAGTAGGTACTTATTATTCGGTGTAAGGTCAGTGTGTCACCCACCAGTAATTCTATTGTACGACTCATTGTACAAGATAATTAAAGACGAGAATTCTCAAGAAAAATATATAGTGTACCTAGAGTTACACTGACATTGACAGATTACATCTATGGTCAAACTACCTCTACAGCACATTTCTACATCTCATCAATTTTGATTGCAAAAGTTCAAAATCAAAAGTTTTTAGTGAAACATTGAAAACAAGCACGGTAAACAGTCGATATCACTAAAACCACTCTATACAATGAATACAAATCACAATGACTGACAGCTTGAACTGACGACTTCAAATACGTTTCTTATTTTCTGTCAATGACGTTTCGTTGCACAAAATGCATGAATACGAAGGTAAGGTTTTAATGCAACTATATTATTATTCATTATTATTTACATTAAAATAATAATTATGTGTCATTTTCAATAGTTAAGGAGTTACTACCACCGCTTAAAGCAGTATTGTTTCAAAATAACGGTTGAATGTCACGTACTTTGACGTCCTTAAAATAATGATTATAACACTACAACATAAACGTTAACAGTATTAAAATAATACGGCTTTAAGCAATGGTAGTATGCCCCGTGTCAGAGTTTTGATCTATACCTAGGTAGATCATAAAAATGACGATTTTTGTACGTTTATATCTAAATAACCATTTGAGGTGTGCTTATGAAATTTGGAGCACATATGTATCTCACGGGTCTCAATATATGCGCCAAATTTGACATGTTTATGTGAAATAGTTTTTGAGTTATGAGGGGGTCAAAAGTGGCTCGAAATGGTTCGTGTAATATTACACACGGTGCTGCTCGCCAGTTTTTTTGAACTTTGGCTGGACACGCTTCCGCGTGTCTTGATTCTGTCATGTTAGCAGTGCCGAGAACACGCTATCTCAGAGCCAATTTCATCAAGCTTCTTTGTAGCTTAGCTTATTGACTCGGAAAATTAAGAAAAAATAACTTGTCAGTTCTCAATTATATACTTAATCAGTTTATGAACTAAAAGAAACATGAAAAGGGACTCCGATCATGTAGAAAACATGACGTGTTAATGGGTAATGAAACAGAAAGATAATTAAGTGTTTAAGATAAATTAGTAAATATTTATAACTCTGGCTGGACCCGCACGCTTACTATGTTTACGTTATAGATTAATACATTTTAAATAATCTAAAAACAACAACGTAAGACGTTTTATTCATACCGAAGTAGGTACCTCATAGACTTTAAAACTTATAAGATAAGTAAGTATAGTACATAAGTAAGTACCGAATTAAACAAAACTATTTAGAGTACACTACAGTATTTTAGTAATAAATATACTTACATTACATATTTAAGTTTAAGTATTATATTTATTACTTTAGTATTTCAGTTTTATTTAATAAAATAACTAAGTTTTATAACCTTTGAGCTCATTGGTAGACAGGAAAAGGATTATTCGAAGGAAACTTTTTTAATCCTTAAGTTCAACTCTATATCAAATGGCGTTATTAAATTAACTATAATAAAACATTTGTGTTCTATTAATTTGCTATGCTTTGACATAAATACTAATCGAAGGAACAAACTTAAGGCAGCTTTTGAGTTCAAACAATTTAATAGAATCCAAAAAGAACCTAAAGTAATATTTTATTTCTTTAATTTTCGAGTTTTTTTTTTAAATAATTACTTTAGTCAATTAATTTCTTAAGTTAACTAGTTGTAAACTGTCTACCTTAGATTCTTATCAGCTAATTTAAGAAAAACTTTTACTTAGATTGAAACTCATATTTTGCCATGGTGCATTGGTTTAGCTTGAGCTCATAGAAATTTTCGAGATCTTTTCATAGGCTCGAGTGACGAAAACTTCACTGTGATAATGGATTATCTAGTTATGCAAACAACAATTCTTTATGATTATAAATAGGGCTGACACCTTTGCTGACACGTATAGGAATGAATATAACGTGAAAATAAAATAAAAACCTCTTTAAAAAAATTATAGGTCCATTTTTCTTATAAATAATAACATTTTTGTAATCAAATATGTACTTGTATAGTGATAAAAGAACACAGTGTGTCAGTTCAAACAATATACTCGTATGTGAATGACTCTACGATGTTCTATGTTTAATTTGTCTGAACTTTTTGTAACACTTTGTGAAGAAGAAGAGGCGAATCTTGAATTTATTTTTTTATCCACTACAAGTTAGCCCTTGACTGCGATCTCACCTGATGGTAAGTGATGATGCCGTCTAAGATGGTAGGTGGCTAACCTATTAGGGGCAACCCATACCCCTATTCAGTTTCTACGCGGCATCGTACCGGAACGCTAAATCGTTTGGCGGCATGTCTTTGCCGGTGAGATGGTAATTAGACACGGCCGAAGCCTCCCACCAGGCCAGACCAGGGAAAATTCAGAAATTATAAATTCCCAATTTAAGGTCAATTTGGGAATTTATAATTTCTAAATTTCCGGGGATGGAACCCGGGACCCCCGCACGTTAAGGCAACAGCGCTACACACTGCGCCACGGAGGTCGTCAAATTTTCAACACCCACTGACTTCTACCCAAGCTTCTACCATTTATTACCACGGCTGCTATAATATATTTTGGACCTAATTGATTGATGGCATTTTATTCCTTTAAGCCATTGCAAGCGTATTCGAGTTCCCAAGAAACTGATTAATATCTTTGTTTAGTCCGGCAAAAATTTACAATCTATACTAATTACTAATATTATAAATGCGAAAGTTTATGGATGGATGGATGTTTGTTATTCAATCACGCCAGATCGGCAGAACGGATCTGGATGAAATTTGACACAGAGATAGATTACTTACAGTTTGGAATAGCAACTTTTCTTCCATCAATCAAAATATCTTAATCTACGCGGACGAAGTCGCGGGCATCAGCTAGTATTATTATAAGTTCTACATGAATTATATGGCGCTCCAGATGGGCCCGTAATTTAAACTATCTGTTATATGGAGCCAGCCTATATCCAGTGGTACAAAAGGCGATCAGAGGCCCAATTGTCTAAGCAGATCGGAATCAATTAACAGGTTAAAACGTATTACCTACTCGAACTGTTTACGGAGTTCATACACGCTTTTTGACGTGCAGGCATTTAAGAGCTTCGTAAACAGGTCAAATTATCCGTTTTACAAACGATTACAATTACAATTTCCTTACAAAACTCGGGGGTATGAGTAGGTAAACGTCAAATCGGGTGGCAGCCCTGGGGTGCACCGTGCAACAACGACCCGCATAGTGACGCCCGCGACGCTGATTGTCTGTGTCGCAACAATCGAGACAACCGCTCATTTTCTAATTACCTACAATTTGCCTGTTGCGTTACATTAGCAGAATTATTGCGTAGCTAATAGCTATGCGAAAAATTGCTAGACTTTGGTACCTGGTATTTTTTTTCCATGAAAAGTATTAACTATTTTTTAGTGAATTGTAGTGAATAAGTATAATATATACGACGTAGGTACGACGTGAATGATTGATTCAGTGGTTTGGCGATAATTATTTTTGCACCTGGTACCACAATGGTACCTACCTATAAGTCGAAGGGCACGGCAGTGATGCCGCCAAGTCGAGCATTCCTAACTATTTAATGTGAATGTAAGTTTGTTTGTTTATTACGCTTTCGCCGCCTATCTTTTCAAGAGATTTTAATGAAATTTCGTACAAACATAGGAGTTCGGTCGAGATGACCTCTAAGTCTGGTGTCCTGAAGAAAGATATAAGATACTAGCGAATGCCCGCGACTTCGTCTGCGTGGTGTGAGGTTTTTGGTACCCTCGGGAACTCTTTAATTTTCCGGGATAAAAAGTAGCCTATGTGCTATTCCAAACTATAATCTTTCTCTTTGCCAAATTTCAGCCAGATCCGTTCAACCGTTGGGGCGTGATTGAGCAATAAACATCCATATATCCATAGGTACATCCATCCAAACTTTCGCATTTATAATATTACTAAGATTACTAAGATAAGATAACCTAATTTTCTAAATTCCGTAAAATTAAGGCGTTCATTAAACATTAGGTATTATACCTGGTTAAGAGTCATTGAATATTGATAAATGTTTAAACCCTATGTTAATTGATTAACCGAATTACTTAGGTAATTCGGTTAAACAATTATAAACCACTTACTTACTAAGTACTAATTTACAGGGACTAGATTTATTTATAAACTTTTAATGTAGGTAAGTACCTATGAATATAAATAAATAAAATAATAATATAAATTATTTTATTTATTTGATTTATTATTGTATACTTGTGTCAGTAATGTACGACTTTTCCTATGTGCATGATGTAACTACCTATAAATTGAATTGCTTGCTACCTATCGCCTAAGCCATTCAACATTTTGTATACCTACTACCTGTAATTCTGTTGGTAGTTCAAATAAATTAAATTAAATTAAATATTTAAAAAAACGCCTTTCAAAAGATTTTAAAGAAAGAGCTCTGAATTGAGAACGTCCTGTTTTTTATGACAGTTAAAATTATAAACCAGCTCAAAATTATACTTAGCAGACGTTAAATCTTGTGTGATCGAAGAGCTACCTACAGCCTGCCTGTTAATTATATACCTATATTTTAGGTAGACCATAAATATTTTCCATATAAACATTCAGTTTGTCAACATACTTAGTTATTTCTTATTATATTGCCCATTTCGGTACAATTTACACAATATTGCAGTGGTCAGCGAATAGGTATATGTATATTATGTCCCAGTTACAATACCGAGTACGTGAGAAAAACTTATTATACTTTGCCTTTGTCTGTTTTGTCCTTGATACGGAGTTAATTATTGCTTTTTCCTATTATTTGATACTTACTTACCTATATTAAATTGCCTAGTTTTAGTTCTCTTATATTTTATTATTATAACACACATTTGAGCATCGTGGTTCGGTTTTAGTTTTTTTACTATATAAAACCCAGTTGTAATGTTATGCTCAAAGTAGGTAGGTATAAACAATACTTCCAGTAATTAAAAAAACTCATAAATATAAAAAAGATCATTACCTCAATAGGCGCTGGATGCGTCAGCAGCACGACGATCTTATATGGAAAATCAACAAACGACATGCTTGTGTATAGTGACAATACATCCTGACATCGGCAGGATGATCTGGCTTATATAGTACCTATCCATAAAACCTACAACCTATTGCATAAAACCCACAGACCAGTTTATATATGTCACCGTAAAATTGTTAAAACCGTTAGATTATAATCTAACTCGCGAAATAAACTGTCGAAAGGCTCTGTAATTCAGAGTGTCTATTTTTGAAATATTCATTGTATTTACGTTTTCTTGTCTGTTTCATTATCAGATTATTATCAGATTAGGTTAGGGTTCGACATAAATAATCAGGTAGTGGTTTATCGAGTTAACCAACTTAACAGATTACAATCTAACGGAAAATAATGCGTTAAATTGTAATCTTTCGACACTTTGCGATTGCGATGCGAACCTTCATCATTGTTAAAGTCTCAATTGGTGTGATTGGCTGAATTTATGGTATTCTTGCTGCGGCAATGGATTTTTGTTGATAGCGAAAGAGTGCTAGCCAATCAGAGCTGCATTATCAGCATCATTTTACATCCTTGGATTTTGTCTCTCTTGCTTGCTGAGGAACAACAATATGCCCCATATTACTTGCACTATCCCGGACCCGATTTAGAGCTTCCGCAAACTACAAATGAAATCAGCGATTTTTATAATCGAGGAATTAAGCCGTAGGTACTACATTGTTGCATAGCACAATTTCTAAAAAGGTCTTTTAGAGTAGCCTTACCTTAAACCTTTAACTTGATACAGCTATTCAAACCTGAAGCCCATTTGTCTAAGCAAATCGTAATCGTCTGAAAGCGTAAAACGTATTACTCGAAAGCTTTAAATAGTTATGACATGTAGGCATGTAGGCATCTATGAACTCCTCAAAAAGTTTGAGTTATACGTTTGACAAACGTTTACGATTACGATTTCTTTCACAATCGGGGCGCTGATTCTTTAAAAAAATTAGTACGCTCACTAAGATTCCATTTGCAACTAAGTATCATCTTAGTGGCAATAATTTGCTCTATGGCTCTGATAGTTCCTTGGTTAAGATGATTTGTGAGATGGTGATAATAAAACCCCCGGCTGAGTTTGTTGTGGGCTCTTCTCAGACCAGGGCGCGTTTGGAATCCTCGTAGCTTCAGTTTTAAGATACCGTAACCGATTATCACCATCATGTTTGATAAGTAAGTAATTTTTAACGTCAATAAGTGTACCTACAGTATACCTATATTGAATAAATGATGTTGAGTATTGAGTATTGTCCTACTTTGAGTGTGAAAACATGGTCACTCTGCGCATGCATGTCTCGCAAGATCCTTGTTTTTTAGCGTTATGTACTTTTGTGGAGAGGAATTCTACTAATCGCCCGTGGCAGCATTTCGCACGTGTTTTCTACGCTGCTCTAAACGGGAGCAATTTAAACGACCAGCTCCTTGACTACGCTCATTGTGAACTACCCTTCAAACGAGGTTCTACTATAATAAAATTGCGTATGAATTTAGTATTTTCATCCAAAAATTGTTCAAAACCGGTTTGGTGTCAGTATTTTAGCATAGTACTTACTAGGCTTATGTGGAAACACACCACTCTCAATATAATAACAAGAGATAGGTAACTATTTTTTGCGCTCGAGCTCCGAGGAATCGGGGTCTGAAGAAACTACGGCTGTACCCCCGATCGTCGATACATATCCAGCTCGCTCACAGCATTAGTTTCGAGCTTGACGCATGTAATTTTGCGATAGCAGTATTGATCGCACTTAAAACAACTCTAATTTACTCATTACTTTCACAATCCACAGGATTCCTCAGAGCTCGCGCGCGGACCATACCATCTTTATTTTGAGATAAGGACGTATCTATTATGCACATAGTAGGTCCCTTATAGCTTACCTGTGTAATTGAAATTTTATTGTTAGCTCCTTATAAAGTTCTTAGAACAAGACGGGGTATGTCTGCTGCATATTTTGCTTATCAATAAGGTTTTTTTTTATCCACTACAAATTAGCCCTTGGATGCGATCTCACCTCATGGTAAGTGATGATGCAGTCTAAGATGGTAGCGGGCTAACCTGTTAGGGGCATGGCAGTTATATTAAACCCATACCCCTATTCGGTTTCTACACATCATCGTACCGGAACGCTAAATTGGCAACACTGCGCCAAGGAGGTCGTCAAGGTACCTATGGTGTTATAGAATACTTAAATGCCCTCATATAAATTCGACTTGGTGTTGGAGGGTGAATCAGCGCATATCAGTTGAATTTGCAGTTTATGCAATGTTGACCCATGCCCACTAATAAGTTTCGAGTTGGTCATACAAAAAAGAATGACCAAGTTAGGTGAACTTTAAAAGCGAAAAAATGGTTTTCAAAGCTCTATGCAGTAGTGAGTGAAATAAGTATATTTCTTTTTCTCCCTTTTCTAGTAATTGATACCTCCATCATTCTATGAAAATAAAAAGATAGACCTATGCTCTTTAACAGTGGCATGCACGACATAGATTCATAAAAGCATTGCTTACCCCAGTTAAAAAGGCTCAATGATATTTTTCATCATGGCCTGCCTGAAACGAGAAGTCTCAAAGAAAAAAGATCGAGGCCGGTAAACAAATAAACCGTGACACGTAATAAAATGTACGAGTCTAAAAATAAACACCACAGTCGTTTAAAACACTAGTAGTCACTAGTGTTTTAAACGTCTAGTCAGACGGCAATTCCATCGCGCGGTTAAGTGAAAAACTGGAAACAAAGGGCGACTCGCGCTTGACGCTATTTAGTATGCATTTGGAAAGGAGTGAAGGCGAGAGCAATAAGTTTGAGTCGCGTTTTGCATAGATTGTGGCGTCGGGCGACGCTACAGCAGGTTCTTATAGTGGCCAAACGTCCCGCATTCCGAGAGATAATTCCTCAAATGTTGGATAGACGCAGGTGTTACTTTGCGGAAGTCCATGATAACCAAGGATAACGTACCTACGTTGAGAAGTTTTGGAAGATTTGTATAGTGTGATGATGTTTGCTTGGTGGCTTGCTTTTCCTGCATGCTTAGAAGCGGGAGGGCGAGCGATGCATATCGCATGCTGCAGGAATGGCACTCATGGCATGTAGAAATGCCATTCCGAACCAGTGGTAGATTCCCTCGACGATTCAAAAGCACTTTTCTAAGTCTGAAATAAAAAATTTGAGTTTGAGTTTGCACGCTGTAGTTACCACATAGATTTGTCTGTTTGTTATAGCGAATTTAGCTTCTCGTTCCTTGGTCAATACTTAATTCCTTAAACGATCCTTCGATGCCTCGTCCTAATAGGGTTTTCAGAGTAATATTCATTTAACATCATTAGCTATAAGCTCTACCGGTGAAGAAAACATATTTCCCATGTGAGTGCCCATAAAATTACATATAACGTTAATGTTACGAACCTTACAAGTTTCTAGCGCTAACACAAAGCTAGATTTTTTGATACTGACATAGATTCATGCATTGTTAGCTATACTTTGCTTTTGGTATCTATAATGTAGTTTTGAGAGTGGCATCTATAGGATTTGTCCCGTATTGCTGTTTAAAACGGTTACCGCCTCATCAAAGAGTGTGGAGAGTGACGTAGCGGGTCACCGCGTGGGAGGCTCGCCTGGTGACACCTGCATCGTGCGCCTCTTCACTAGTCACGCGCTATTTGAGTGGCAAATAGGGCCATCGCTGTTGAGTATATTGGTTAATTGGAGATACGAGTTGCCGTATTTTACTACTGACTATTCTTGTGAATTATACTTTACTACTGACAAAGTAACTAGTTATCTACTCTAAGTTAAGTAAATATGTTATAAAAATCACGGTGACTAAATACTTACTTATTTACATACCTAACCGAAAACAGCTTTTTTGGACTTTTATACTATTCCGAATAAAAGTACCTACCTGGGTAGGCAGAGGCACGCCACTGATGCCTTCACATTCAGCGATTTTATCAAAGCTTTCCGCCAAACTGGAACGATTTTAGTTTTCAGTCAGGAATAAAGGTCAAATGATTTACCGTGATAAAAGATTAATATTTGGTGAAATGACAAGATCATGTCCCAAATGTAAAAGGCAAATATCCAGCTTATTTATGGTATTATCATCATTACAACTCATTGCCGGCTCACTTCTGAGCACGAGTCTCCTCAAGGTGAATCTGCCCTCCAAGGTTTTGTTCCGTGACAGTTAAAGTCGGCTCAAGCAGCAAGAACTCGCGGTACATTGCCGCTCGGTAGCCAGTCCGTCCGGTTTCCCCTCCTGTCGCCCTGGTAGTACGCACGAATGACATTTTCGTTCATGAGAGAAGTCCATCTCATGCGGGCGTACACCACCAGCGGCGGGCACCGAAGATGGGACCCTGGAGGATCCCGTCGGAGCCAAGCCGATGGGGATGATGGACGTGTCGCCCGGCTAGATGGTCGACTGGTGCCAGCTCCAGGCGCGCCCTGGCGACCCCCAGGTAGCAGCCCTATTCGCATATTTTCATCAGTTGTGTCCATCATCATAAAGGGGGGTCCACTCAGGTCCCCGAGGAGGCTGTTTCTGTGGCCAGCTAGCCATGCTTCGGGGAACAAAATAAGTTGGTAAAAGGTTCCCCGGCTCCCGTATCCGCCTAGTCCACCACACTGGCCGAGTGCGGATTGGAAGACTTATAACACACTTTCGAGAACATACCTAAGTATATCAGAGACATACTGACACTTAAATATTTTTTGTAAAGTAAGTATGTCACATTTTAATGAGGTACCTACATTCGCCGATTCAAGAGTTCGCTTTCGTACATAATATTCCCATGGAGTTCTCGGAATAAGACACAGAATGCAAGAATGTAACGAGAGACTTTGCTCCCGCTCTTCCGCATAGGTGTACTCACATTGCGATCCAATTATACGTGATACGAGAAATAATATTACACGCACAACTACATAATTACTGTGAGAATCTTAATCGCACTTATTCTTTGCCATTGTCGGCGTTCGCCTAAACGTAATGTAAATGATTTTTTATTGCAGAACTTAGGGTACAACGCAGACTTACACAATTTTAATTGATCCTCTATTATTAATCTTACTGCTTACTAATATTATAAATGCGAAAGTTTGGATGGATGTATGGATGTATGGATGTTTGTTACTCAATCACGCCCCAGCGGTTGAACGGAGCTAGCTGGAATTTGGCACAGAGATAGATAGGGTCTGGAATAGCACATAGGCTACTTTTTAACCCAGAAAATTAAAGATTTCCCGCGGGAACCAAAAAACCTCAAACCACGCAGACGAAGTCGCGGGCATTCGCTAGTTTATATATATATAAAAACATACAAGTTACAGCAATACCGTGACAAGTGACGACCGACCGACTGACAGACATCATACAACCTAAACCGGTGCACCAAGATGTTCGGCGAAGGAAACATTCCTTGAGTACCCTGGGGACTAAGACCAGGGCACTCCAGAACACACAAAGAATTTCGAGAAATTCAAATGGAACCCTTAAAAAACTTAAATCCAATCGGACGTCGTGGTAAAATAAATGCTTCTGTTACGTAATAGGCAGCTTTTGCCGGTTCTCGGACGGCGGACCCTATTTTCTTCCCTTTAAAATGTTTACCTAGTGAAAAGTCTCACTCACTCAATGCTCAGCCCAGACCTTCGGACTTGCTTCGGACGTAGCATGCTGAAAATTTGCACAGATGATGTTCCCTTTATAATGTTGACAAGTAATAAAGAAGAAATTACCGAAATTATAGCATGTACTATCAAACTTAAAGCGAAAGTTTGGATGGATGGATGGATGTACGGATGGGTGCATGTTTGTTACTCAATCCCGCCAGAACGGCTAACCGGATTTGGATGAAATTTAGCACAGAGATAGATTATAGTCTAGAATAACACATAGGCTATTTTTTTATCCAGCTCTATTTAGAGAGTTCCCATGAAAACCAAAAACCCTCAAATCTCGCACGTGGGAATCAGCTAGTTACTAAATAAAATAAATATGTAGAGTGGGTCCATGTAATCAAATTCACCGATGTATTCATATCGGCTGTCGGTGCTAGGCTTTACTCTATAATGTCGGGCTCTAAAGCCAAAAGCTGATGTAAATGCAATATTAGAAAGTTTAGTTAGATGTAGAAGTAACGAGAAATACAGATTGTTTGTCAGTGGTAACATTTATGTATCGTACTTATACAGACATGAAAGTAATCCCTACACTCATAAATCTCACGTTTAAGGCTATTAGTTTTTATAGGCATAAAATACATAATTATGGAAATTGTTTACACATGGTGATAAGATAAATAATAATTGTTTGCGTAATGCGATAATAAGCTTTTATTTAATAATAAAAATAATGTAAACAACAATATTATTTCTCACGGTGGCGCGGCGATCAAACAACACTTTTGGCTCTTGCAAAGTGCAAGGTTTTCTGTCCACTGGAGTAGGGAGAAGTGGAGAGGCGTGGATCGCATATATTCATAATGTATGAAAAACTCTATGAATTATTTCCTATGGCATTACCCATAATAGGCAGTAGGTACTGTTATAGATACATACCTATTTACTGAAAGAATACATGCTAATATTATAAATGCAAAAGTGTGCCTGTCAGCTACGCTTAAACAGCCCATCTTTCCAAACGATTTTGATTAAAGGTGTAGTGATATAATGCATCCAGGGGAAGGACATAGGCTTATACTTTTTATCCTGTAAAAGTAAGTAGTTCTCGCAGGAATAAAAACTTAAACAACGCGGACGAAGTCGCGGGCATCATCTAGTAGATAATAATAACAAGAAACAATTAGCAGTTGTAAATACACTACTTTTAATTCCTTTGTATTCAACTTAAAATAGCCACCGGCCACCGCAGTCTTAAGACGTTTGGTCATTTTAACTTTGAAAACCAGAAAGAACAGCTTATAGTTGGCCAGTATCTAGATAATTTTTTTCAGTTTTATAGAAGCAGTAAGTATTTCTCTATGGAAGTTAATGATACAATAAGGACAACCAGATATCTTTAAAATCATAGTCTGCAGAAAAATTTGTAATTCAGGTAAACTTGCAATCCCGTGGAAGCACTAAATTATTTTCCGCGATAAAGTAGCCCTTTTCCGTCTCCGGGGTGGAAGCAGACAGACAGACATGGAATAGATGTGGAAGTCTGGATTCTTAAGAGAATGTACCAAGAAAGCTATATTTGTTGTGTATAAATGCGATATCAATAAACAGTCCCATCCAACTAGAAATAATTTGAGGCACTTCTGCGCAGAAATAAACTTAAACTAAGTACTTACATAATACATCAATGATTTGGTTCGTAAAAATTCAGGACTAGACATTTTCCACTGATCCAGCTCTCGGATATGATAAAGTTGTTATTAGAGAATAAGTAGTTTCTTTATTTCATTTATATTGTGTGTGTTTAGTTATTGTATGTTAATTTAATTGATAGTGTGTTCTTAGTGTTTTGTATTTCAGTGCTCTTTTTTATAAGTAGGTACCTAGTATTATTATTAAATTCTTTATTGCATAAACAAAAAGGAATACACAAAGGACATTATTACAACATTGTCTATGTGTATTTTTAGTAATTTATAATATGTTATATTGTAGTCTGATAAGACGTATTTGGGAAACTGTAATGTTTTATCGGGTACCTATGTCCTACCAATAAAAAAAAAAAGTACTAAAATAACTAAGTCATAGGTCGATCGTTAGCTTAGTCTGCGGCGCTACGTCCATCATAGATTCAAATATAGATAGTGTTGAGTGAGTGGTTGCACTGGTCGTTGACCCCGACGGATTGTCAATTGTCTCGCAGCTGCCCTCGCGACCGTAGCCGCTAATTGCGATCGCTTCATTTTATAGCCCTTTATGACACTGTGATGTGGTACTTCCGCGGGTTAACCTATAAACTGCCAAATGTTAAAACAGGAGCACATTACTGTGGCAGACGCCTGACCATTTAGGCAGTAGAATACTATTGAATATTATGTAGGTACTTGCTAAAAATACGCTTTATTAACATCTATGAAGACGATTCCATACTAATATTATAAATGCGAAAGTGTGTCTATCTGTTCGTCTGTCTGTCTGTCTGTCTGTTTGTCTGTCTGCTACGCTTTCACGGCCCATGTATTCAACCGATTTTGATGAAATTTAGTACAGCGGTAGGTTGTAACTTTCCTGGGGAAGGACCTACCCTACTTTATATCCCGTAAAATTAAGAAGTTCCCCTGGGAATCAAAAAAATGTACCTAATCCACGCAGACGAAATAGTCATCATCTAGTTTTAAATACGTGCAGCACACTTACCTGAATATTACGTGTAAGTACTTACCTGCGCCTATTTCAACGCGTAAGGTCAAAACTAGAAAAAAGCCGCATTTCGCCGAAATTTTTATTTCATCTGGGCTTACCAGAAGTAGCTATTAGTAGATCTAAAACTTCACCCGCTAACGGCTTAACTTTAACTCTTACAGCATAACAATAATTATGTTTTAAAACATAGATTTACAACATACTCGTATCTATGAAAGAATCCTTTTGGTGATTATAACTTTCCGGAGTTGGTACTCAGTCGCCATAACACATAGCACCTCTATACTAATTTAATTTCTTTGATGAGAAACAGCGTCCTAATACCTCAAAGGCTACCACACAGCGGTCGTATATAACGCTAATCGTATAGACGTTAGTTACCCTTTGCTCGGTAGTCCAAAGAAACTTACACAGCGTCTAACCTCGTCCTGCACTTGATTCTTGAACAGCTCTCTATGGCTTAACCGATTTCAAAGCACTCAAGACGTTCGCTAACTTGTTGCACAGTAAGAGCGCACTAACTACCTGGCATAGTCATAAACTAAGTTAAACCCTCTGTCGGCTACATTGCCGGCTTCAGCGCACTGAAATTAATTCGATTATCAGTGCACCTTGATCCGGTAAAGCTCTTAGATTGCCTGCATTACATAAACCTGTGTGTGATGGATACACCCTTCTCTTTGTAGAATTAATTGAGGCGCCACAACCCTCCGCAATATTATATGCAGGCATAGATGTGCACGCTCTAATTAATTAATTAACTGTACTAAAATTCTACATCAATGCACTAGGGAGACATATTTACTATACGCAACGTTCACGTACATCAGTGTCATTTCTTTTAAGGATTTTATATTCAGCAGGATTTGGTATACAGTCTGACTACTTTGCCGTTAAAAATCTTTTTCAGCCCCTTCATCGCAAGATTTAGGTCTCTTTGTGTGCACACCATTCCGTAAGATGCTGTGCCAGTTTCGCCCAAGTCTACCTCTTGATCTTAAGAATATCCATCAAAATGCTTTTTTTCCCAAATTTCCCTTCTCGGTTCGTGGTTTCTTTTCCAATAATAAGCGGGTCCATCGGACAATATCTGTGTCTTTCCACACAATATGTATTTATAGGTATTTGGTTTCTTTTTAACTGGTTTTCTTCCAGTAGATGATCTAATACCTAACTTATAGAAAAATATACAATACTAGCGGTCCGCCCCGGCTTCGCACGTGTAGCACTCATCACCATAATAGTTCATATCCAATAATAGCCTGCCAGCATTGGGCAGCACATTAGGTTTTACATTAGCACTACGATATCTCCGCACTGCCGGTCGCCCCTATTTCTATTGCGCGATCATTTATTTCTATGATATCATCTAAGATATTCATCAAAATTAAATGGTATATGGGGCGAATTTGGTCTATTTAATATAGACTTGAGATGACCAACCACTTTATATTGATAAGGATTAATACAATGTCAGAAAAACACATTCGAAAGTAAAGCTTTGTATTAGACTAAATTTGAAAATCATAAAAATGGTTATTGTGAGACAACCTTAAAAGACAGATACATGCTATCGAGGACTTTTTTAGAACTTTTTGAGAGGAACAATTACACCATACATAGTTTTCGTGTAACTTTTACTATTTACGCAGCGCACGCCACGAAAGCTCTCAGATGGGACGACTTTTCCGACTTCATTCACATTTAGTATTGCAATTTTCGTTGGGATCTCTAATTTTTTTGAAAATAAAATATAGCCCATGTTACTCGCTGATAAAGTAGGTAGCATTCTATAAGTGAAAGAATTCTTAAAATCGGTTGAGTAGTTTTTGAGTTTATCCATCACAAACAAACAAACAAATCTTTCCTCTTTATGATATTATAAGTTAAGATTTTATTAGATAGAACTTTTGAGGATAACTAGAGGCTTTTAAGGGCTCTGAATATTCATTATTGGGGTATGAATAATTTATTTTATTGGATCTTCTGGAGGTATTACAAATTAATTGCTCTGTATTCAGTTGGCAGGCGCAAGCTCACGCACTGAGCTGGAAGGTGGTCATGAAGCCATTGTTTTTGACGTAGTCGTGTTTATTGTACCTTACTAAGAAAGCTTTGGACAGATACAATGCGTAGAGGCACAGACATTGTCATTATATGACTGAACGAGTGTACCTACCTACTATTTGTAAAACAAGGAACTGTTATGCACATCACACTATACGCGTGCTACGTAAATCGTAATGTAATAATAGTCGTCACTGTCTCCACTAATTTACACCCATGACTGGTAAAGGAATCTAGCTTGGATCGCCGCAGAAGGCACAACAAAGATCGTCCAGCAGCTCAGTTCGCTTGAGATCGTCCGTCCACCTATATTGAGGGATCTCGCAAATCCCAACGATGTGGTTGCGTTGCGAAGTTGCCATCAAACCCCAACGTCTATCGGCTCTTCAAACCATGTACCCCACCTCTTATTACAGCTTGGAGAAATCTTTATGAACACGGTTCTGTAGAACTCGCTGTCCTGACGCGTTGTTTCTGTCCAAGGCTTGAAAGAGTTCAGGTCACGTAACCAAGTCCGTATGGACCGGGAATATTAAAGTTCAAATATTCAATGGGTCGAGTTTTTGGAATTCTTCTATACATATTTATGCAATGAATATTGAATAACCACTCCTTACCATTACACCAATATTACACCGTAATAGACAATGAATAGTTTATGAAATATTCAAAGGTTTTCAAGATTAAGTGCGACATGATCTTGGAGTTGGGAAATTTTGTTTGTGAAAATTAAATATACAAATACTTACTTCAACGCCTTTTTTAGGTGAAAACCCTTTTTGTGATGTTATAGATACATTTACATCACAAAAAGGGGTTTTTCAATATTTATATGAAGTACCTACTTAGAGATCCTGTTTACAGTACCGGAGCTGAGATGAGGCAGTCCAATCTTCAGTCGACCGACACCTAATGTAAGGTCTTGTATCATAGGTACATCACTGTCGGAATACATGTACTACTGCTGAAAGAAGCCGGCACGATTCATGAAACTCAATTAATACCACATGCCACAGATACATATTAGCTTTTAAATAATGCCTTTAAACCAACATTGCCCGGGATTAGACATAATATGATGTATTTTCATTTGATTCCAAACTTAGGTATTCGGTATAGGTACTTGGTACTACTACTTACGTACTACTAGGTACTTACATAATAAATATGTACCTATATAATTTTTTTGTTAAGTTACCTACCTACGTTACCTACGTAGGTATTTTGTGTAAATTTTCCGCTGTTTTTGGATTTGTCATAGCCTATGATCCACGGAACGCTAATATAAATAAAATATAGATATCATTGCCCAGAATTATAAGATTATAACCCTCCAAGCAATTCTCCCATAGCCGGAGTAAAAATTTACAGAAAATTTGACCAAAAAAACGTATATTTTTAGGTAGGTAGTAAGTGCATCGTAAAATTTCACTACCGTTTCACTTTACGATTAAAATGGAGTAATTACATGAGAGCATGGATGCACCGAGATGCATAAGACCCACATACTCAATGTACTGTGTCTGCTTGCTCGCCTATCGTATCGGTTACGTCAGCTCTTTATATGCAGCGTGATAAACGGTATGAATGTTTCATTTTTATTCACTTTTTTGTAGTATATTCATGTAGTAGTGTAGTTTAGCATTTTCATTGAGGTATTATAATTTTATCAATTAACATTTGAGTACGTTGATGCAAAAAGTTTTACATGATTCTATTTATTTATTCACTTAGACGCATAGAAAAAAGGCAAATAGGTACCTATTGAAATAACCTTTAACGATTTCTTAATAAAAAAATTGAAATAAAACCGGTGCTTCCATTGGTTTAGAAATAGATTTATAGCTTAGAAACTGGTCCGTAGATACGATACGATTTAATACCTGTTACTCTAACAGGTATTAAAATTTCGGTTTATTTTTATGTTAATGTACTATGGAGGTAAATTGACTACAATAACTCGGCCAGCCCATTGCTCGTGGGTGCTTAAACACACGACGACATCATCACACGTAACGTTGGCAGACGCAACGTAGAACGTATCCGTATATTGAAGCGAAGCGGGGCGGAGGTTACATGTTTAGCAGACCAATAAGATTATTGCTACATAGATATCTGTATAAACCGATTGAGTGAGTGACTTCAATGGGTAGGCAGCATAAAAAGAGTCGTAAGCGTTGCTCATTTGGTAGATTTACAATAATAATAAATATTCTTCATGCATGCCGTCCTGTCTTATGTGACTTATGTGGGTAGCTTCTTTGTCATAGCTCAACCCAGGGATCCTATTAGGGTAAATTAGTAATAACTAACGATCACAATCGCCTCTGATTGGCTAACAACGATCACTTTGGCTGAAATCCAGTATAGCAGCAACATTAATTCAGCCCATCACAAACACAAATTGCAACAATGATTAATGTAGCTTTCTTCAGAATAGCATAGAGTCTGACTAGAAAAAGCTGCAGGGAGTCGAATATGTAACGTTTTAACATACTGGCAACTCTAGAGGCATGCAAAGCTCAATAAGACAAAACAAAAAAACTATTAAATACATTTCAGGATACCCGACTCGCCTTTTGCACTCAAAGCTTTCACTAAAAATAATATCCATTAATTTTACATATAGTCGACACGCGTTTAGGCTGCGCGCGTATTTTTTTATCTTGTATGCGAAGGCTCTTACCCCTATCGTAGGTTGTTATCTTCGGTTGCAACGTCGCGCGTCGTCTCGCACTGACGCCTACTGTTTACGCCACACTATCTGCGTATCCGTTTTGCAAAACTGCTTCAACTTATAAATTATCCATAATGTAGGTTACTATAATAAACTCCGATAGCTCAGTCTTGTCGTCCGCATCGAAGAAGCGATAAACTTATTTATTTTTGATGACTTCCTGTCATTTACACCTTGTGAAAATTTCTGATGTTCTATCGGTTTTACTCTAAGTTTCTGATACGAACTGCTGAAGGTATGGAATACCCTTCGAGCGCATATGTTTACTGCCTTGTATAACACAAATTTATCCGACTCCGAGTGTTCCCATGAGGCCACCAACGGAAGCCACTGGAGGGAGATCGCAAGAGGTGCTGTGAAGGCCAATTCATAACCACGACCACTCTTCTAAGAGTGAACGAATGAGAAGAAGAATAACTTAAGTACTTACTCTCTAGACAAGCACGTTCCGACCTAAAACCACAGAATAGGTAATAGTACATGCTAGAACTTATTATTGCTTTGCACTGAGCATGATTGCCGTCAAATGCGAGCCTATTTTACATACTTAAAATAAAAAAATAAAAGCAAAAGGATCGTCAGGAACGTTTTCTGTGTGCATGTATTTTACACACACGTCCAAAGACACATTATTGGATGGATTGGATAAATGGATACTATATCTACCTACGTCATCTCTTGCTGACTATAATATACCTAGTACCTTCACATACCTATATAATATACGTACCTGTATAACGCTAGTCCTGCTTAGCTGGCTTGATTGTTATAATTTCATGTTATCAAACAATCATGGATGGTTAAGAGAGCCAGGATTATCTTGTTTACGTAACTATAACGTTTTGTACTTATAGTCCATCATTAGAGTTGTTACTTATGTGTTACCTGCTATGAATCATTATCTTTTATATAAGGCACTGTCTGTTTGATCATGGTAGATATTAATTATTGTCAGCGTCGCTACTCGTTATTATCTATGAAAATTAAACTAAAAACAAAAACTATTATAAACAGGCATAAAAATTTGTTCAAATTTTGCCCACCGGGTCAGATAAGTTTGTGGAACTATAACAACGTTTAATTTAGAATTTTGATAATATATATGTCACCGTAAGATTGTAAAAACCGTTAGATTATAATCTAAATCGCGAAATTCTAAACTGTCGAAAGATTGTAAACTGTTCAATGTTCTGAGTTTAAATTTTTGAAATATTCATTTTATTTACGTTTTCTTGTCTCTTTCTTGTAGGTTAGGTTAGGGTTCGACCTAAATAATCAAGTAGTGCCTTGGGCACTTAGGTTTTATCGGGTTTAAATACCTATCAGATTACAATCTGCCGGAAAATAATGCGTTAAATTGTTATCTTTCGACAGTTTAGAATTTCGAGAGTTAGATTAAAATCTAACGGTTTTTACAATCTTACGGTGACATATACATTTATACATAGCACCATAGAGTAGATAGACGATACAAAATAGACAATAGTCCATAAGCATTATTTACACTTTCAAACATAGCTGGCCACGATATAAGTTCGTATTGGCGTTCGGCAAAATTGTTGGCGTTAACGCTATTTGATAAATTATGTAGCGATGAATCTTACAAATTATATCTTCCTATTCTGACCTGCACTATTTCATTTAGGAAATTGGTACTGTATTTTTTCTGTGATAGGAAAAGAATTGTATTATAATTGGTTGGCACTCCATCACTTATCGTGCATTTTGTTCTATAGAAATTACTTTATATTCAAGCGGACCAGTGCCGGGCGTCGGCGTACGACATTATTTACATATAAGCCGTTGTTCATGTGCTCATTCATGGGCCACGGCTCGGGCCACTGATTTATTGCCTTAATTTCATAAGTGTCTTTTGTTACCATGCCATCTATATTAGATATTGCTTCCAGTTTAATATCATCTACCTTCTTTGCTGGATGTATACGGAATTAATTTACGGGAGCGCTTTAGATGGGACCTATTTCGGGCGTGTAATTATTTTGACGTCTTGAATATGTTGTTATTTTGTTGTTAAGGTCGTTCATATGGCTCTACGATAATTTATGACATTATTAGTTGCTTCGTGCTTGCAAGTTGCAATCAATCGGTGCGAATGTTATGTAAATCTATTATCTACTAATATAAAGATCGTAATTACCCCCGTATTATGTCGTTATCGTGCTTACCATTGTATTCTATTTTTTACTTTTACCATTTTGTTTTTTAATTTCTTAATTTAGGTTAGCCACAACTTATTATTTAATATTTATCGCAGTTAGTTACGTTGTTTATAGTATTTGTCCTGGTTTTTCCGCTATTTGATAAGTCTATTCCCCAGTCCCATGTACATAAAAAAGTATCATTAGGCTTAAAACTAGACATATACTAAACATAAAGGTTATACATAGTGTTACTGTAGGTAACAAACAACAACTAAATAATTAAAGTAGGTAATATTATATATTATATATCTTTTTTCCCCCATACATATCGTTTGGTTATTATCTTAAGAACTTATCTGTATTCATTTTTGTTAGAAATAGGAAGGTATTTGATAAACATAAATCCGTTTTATTTATGGCGTACGCTATCGATTACATTGCATGCTTGCAAATTGTCCATGTCAACTTGAGTACCTAGCTGTATTTACTTGTAATGTAACCACAGTTCGCCATGGTAGATATTTTAGTACGCTTTGAAAGGTTTGTTTTTTAAAAAAGAAACATTGAATCTGATAAAAATAGGAAAATTCTTCGAAAAGATTAAATTCATGATATGGTAACAATACGTGATCAAATTTGGCACAACGGTTTTTGAATATCAACTAAAAAGAAATATCTTAAAGACGAGAAATGTCTTTGATACATTCAGTATATTTGGCGAATTACCACTAATATGTTCTTTTCTTTCTTTCTTTATTTTATATCAGTAGTATCAAATCATTTCAAAACATGTATGGCTCATATTGAATCATCATTATATACCATCTATTCAAACAAAAACCTACTTTTCGATACTCAAGTAATTACGAGGAAGCTACATGAGCATATTATTGTTTTTATTACGTTTCATTTTGTAAGATGAGCCGCGATGTATTTTGCCGAGAACATTGCAATCCGAGTCTTTATTCGCAGCTGGCAAATCGACATTCGACCGGTGAATCATTAAACTCTATGTCCCGCATCGAATGTTGAGAATCCATCTTTAGTAGTCATTATTTAAGGTCGCAATTTGCATGGCATCATCGAACAAGTTAGAACCTTTTTATTGGCAATACATTCACTTGGCAGTCGTCTATGTGTGACTCAGAGGTGCGCTCCCATGATTATCTTTGTCGACGCGGCCACTTCTAAGACAAATGAAAAAAAACATCAACACTCACTAAAACGAAGCTGAAAGTTACGATCATATTTCTCAAACGGCTCATTAGGTGAACAAACTTTTCTATCGAGGAATGGTTTCCGGGGTCTCAGTTCTGCTGTAGCGTGTAGCGATTCTAAAATCGCTGTCATAGATGTTTATATTGTTGTAGATTAATCCTACACCTATGATTGCCTATTATAAATAGACAATGTTATCTATACCTACTAATATTATAAATGCGAAAGTTTAGAAGGATGGATTGATGGATGTTTGTTACTCAATCACGCCAGAACGGGTGAATAATCTAAGCCACTTTTTATCCCGGAAAAGTAAAGAGTTGCCGCGGAAACCAAAGAACTTCAATACGCGGACGAAGTTGCGGGCATCAGCTAGTAAAATATATGCATCGGGTTTTATGACTGCTGTTAAAACATCGATTAAACACATTTACATAAGTCAATAATAATGATTGCGCACATGCATATTGTGTTGTTTGTTGAAAACGGTATTGTCGAATTGTCGATATATCGCCGACCGCTGACGTAGCGTTTCCAGCATAGAAGACAAGTCAGAATTTAAAAAAAATTTAAAACACGACTGCCCTGCCAAAAAACGAACTAAAAAGTTAAAAATCTAAATTGATCTAAGTTAGATCTGAGTTAAATTAGAATCTTATTCACATTTTTATTAAATGATATTTTTTT
This sequence comes from Erebia palarica, assembly GCA_964035005.1. NCBI lineage: Eukaryota > Metazoa > Arthropoda > Insecta > Lepidoptera > Nymphalidae > Erebia > Erebia palarica. Next base: position 22,539,596 of record OZ035989.1, read on the forward strand.
GTGAATCACTGGATAATGAGCTATAGTGTTATATATTTTTGGAATCAGCTCATAATTTTCTAGATGATGATTTATATATTAATCTTATTTTCGTTTTTTTTTTCAAATTTAGTTTTTAATGCAGGACCAGGGTCACCCCATCAATTTTTTTTTATTTTACTAGCCTATGTCACCCGGAATAAGTTAGGGACTCTAACGATACCTCATTTATGAAAATCGGTTCAGGCGTATAGAAGTTACGGTGGAATATACAAACTCACATACAATCATACATACATACATGAACCCTGAAAACAATATACTCCTTTTTTCAGGCAGTCGTATAAAAATATATTATGTACAATTTCCAGTAGCGATGCGGAGGCGGAGCTGGCACGTTGTTGCATTCTGTGGTAGGGCTGAGCGAATACGTGCGCGCTGCATCCACCACGTGGCGTCACCACTCGCTCCGCACGACCGCACGTCGTCGACCGTTAGTAAACATTTACTCAGATAAACATCTTTGTGAATCCGCACGCGCGTCTTTGTAATAAACACAGTGAGTTACCAAGCTCAGTAGTTCAGTACAGCGTAGGTTGGTAAAAGTATCGATAAAAGTAGCTACACTGCCAATATTTAAAAAATTTACATGGTATACAATGGAGGTTTTCACCCCAAATATGGGATCCATCTCAAGCTAAAATTACTAAATCACTAACACTTACCTTTAAATCTCAATATGTTTACTAATTCAACTAACAAAACTAACATATAATTATATTGTTAAAGGCATTGTTAAAAAGACCTGTAACAGATGGATTAAATAAAGCTTTATTAGTAGAGGATTATAAAAATCTTTATTTATTTTGGGATCGATGTTTTTTTTAAATATAACACTCAATCACGTACTTTACTTGAAAACCACACGGGAATAAGAAGGAATGTCAGTTAAAATGCTAATTTGAGTTAGCAGTGCCATCTAAAGGCATTTGAGTATACCTTTCCGATCAGGTTTTACTAATAACCGTCGCTCTCAGAGGCTATGATGGTCTAAAGAAGACTGTATCTTTTTATATTTTGAATAATTTTATGGTTAATATTGAAGTTTTTTAATGAGAGACTTTTAAACTTAGGATTCCACTTTATTCAAAGTTATCCTGTTTAGACTATCAATTTTTTCCCATGTAGTCTTCACTTAAGACTACCTCTTTTTAACGTGATCGTTTTACCAAGATCGTTCGTCATCATAAGCGACTACCACCTATGTTCCTCCACCTTTATTGACCAGCCGTATTGTAGTACGAACGGCTGGTGGCCCCTACCCTATAGACCAGAGTTCAGAACACGTTTTTCATACTTGCTATTAGTTTAATATGTTTAAAATATTTTGTTTGCTCATTCGTTCTATGCTCTCATGAAAGATAATTAGAAATGGTCATAGATAACGCCCGTGGGTTAATTTGAATATCTACCATTAGAAGTTAGACGGCGACACGTTTTGCAAATATCGATATTTACTATTAAACTAGCTCATCCTTAAACAACAGAACATAACACGTACTCTGTCAATATCGATTTTCGCCTCTCCCGATATATTCGCCCGGTATTAAAATCAGGCTGGCCCGTATTATCAAATAGACTGAGAGGCGGGTTAACGCTATTGAATAATGAATAGAGCAAGGATCGTGATATCGAGTTGCGTGTTATTGATTTGTTTTGATAATAGCTTTGGAGCCTGAAGCTCTTACATAAAAGTTACATTTAGGTTATTTTCCTTTTTACAACCCAAGTAAATCCATACTTCTATACTAATATTATAAATGCGAAAGTGTGCTTGTTTGTTGGTTTATTGGTTTGTCCTTTAATCACGCCGCAACGGAGCAACAGATCGACGTGATTTTTGCTGATAAAGATAAACTTTTCGTAACTTATACAAAAATATCGTGCATAAACCAACAAAAAAACGGTATGTCGCTCATTAAAAAGTGGAGTTATTGAGAGCGCTAACCGGTCCTTTGTTACACGAAAATGTATACGCAAACCGCACGAGGGCGATTCGAGCGAGTGGTGAACGGTCAACCGAAAATTAATTAACATACTTTGGCGCGCAACCGGCGCAACCCTCCGCACAGGTGGGCCCGCTGGGTCAGTGCCACCCTCTCACTGATACGAGAATTATTATACCAGTACTATATGGTATGTCCGTAGTCCGTATGATGGACTCGTGACTTCAATCCGCATGCCTGCAGCTTTTAAGCTCAATTTGGCCTAAATCGTGTAGGACATCAATTTGAGCTGTACGTTGATGTGTCGGTTACTAAGATTCTCCTTTTATTTCTACTCTCTCATAAATATCGATCCGCCAACGATATCTTATCCTGAAAATTTCAGCTTTTTAGCGTCATCCGGGCCGAAGCTATGACGTTTCGAAAATACGACGAAACAGAGTCGTAGTGCCGCATTCGATTTTGGCTCGTCTTTAATATAGATATTATTATTGAGTCGTTGGTTTTAATTGATTAAGTTACGATCCGTTAGTACAGTAAATTTATTAAGACCCAAAAGCTTTATCGTACTTAAGTATATGTAGCTTTCGAGTTTCTACTTACGCGTGAACACTAACTAACTAACAAAAGTAAAGTCAATAAGAATGGTTCAAAGATCAGTGAAATATTATTTTATCTTTACTACATCTTTATTAAATTACTACGTCTTTATTTTACGTCACAATGTTTAGAAGTTTATGGAAATTAGTAAATTAAATTAATCTATAAGAATTTTCGAACGAGTCGAAGGTCAAGCAATTGATAAGCTTTAATTCGGTCGGGCCCCTAGGCTTAGGAATGATTATTATTTGAAGTGTGGCCTTAGTTTTTATCTGATTTCTCCGTAAAAATTCTAGTGTATTTTGAAGAAAAAACAGCCAATTGACTTTAACCTTCAAAAGCAGTGTATGTCAGTCATGTGGCATACTGATTCCTCCAAGTTATACCTAACTGCAAGTACTCGTATTTTGGTTTTACAGTAATTTTGTTTAACTTGCTCACTTCTTCAATTTACTGATGTGAAACACCACTTTATTTCGCACTCTTTCGATCGGTTTCTGTTCAATAGTTTGGTTATCTTTCATACAGTTTTTATTAGGCAAACTATTTCCAATTTATCAAGTTAGGTCTTGAATTTTTTGTATAGAATTTTTATGTTCAAGTGAACAGTCACGAAAAAAATCAAAAGTTTAAATTCAAATACACACAATTCGTGGTTTTTCGCAGCAAAGGCTTCTTCGTTTTTCGTCAACATATAATGTCATGATTTTTAGCTATGCAGAAATCTAGAAATTCGATGCAAAATGAAATTAACAACATCATGAAACTTCTCCATAAAAGATAAGTTCTGATGATAGCTAAAAAATTTAACTTTCAACTTCGACTCGAAGATAAAAATAAACATTCCAAAAATGGATAAAAAACACAGCAAATGTGAAATTAAAAGTACAAACTTTAATGTAGCGAATGGTTTTAAAAATAATAATATAATCGCACCATTTTTTGAACTCAAGAAAAGTAGTTTAACTGGTACTGGACTGCGAAATGGGGTTAGAAGGTACGGTATGTATTTACTCATAGTACCTACGCTGTTGCAAATTAAAACTTTTGTATGTAGGTGCGTACATTTGAAATTGGCTTTTTGTTTCATCCATATTAGTATTTTATTAAATGGAAACTGTCCATGGAATAGTATTTTTCTCTCTGTCTGTTAAATTGTTTTTAAGCTCAGCTCAACAGCTCAACACATCTTGACGTTTATCTCAACGTCAAGATGAAGGGATAGCTTAACTAAAGCTTGAGTCATAAGCATGTAATCTTATACCCTTATCCTATAAAAATACATGACTCTTATTATAATAAGCATAGTTAATTTATTAAAAAAAACTCTAATGAACTTATTTATAAATTATAAAAGACGTATCCGTCCTGTATGGTCTACTCTAATGCAACGTGATGAATAATTATTTATAGGAGACAGAGTCTGCTACCTATATTTCTATGAGGGTTTTTTTTTCTGAACTGGATTAATCTGAATAATTCCTATATTTTAAAGAGTCACCTAAGTTGGTACCTAAGTAGGTACCTATATAGGCACAATTAATTTTTATCCGTTTATTTATCATATCATATAAGGTCTTCGAGGACTCTACCAAATAGGTAGAGCAAAGTCACACTGCACTAAAATAACTTCTGCCGGACAGTTAATTATAATTTTCGAAAGGAATTAAGTATGTACGTTTATTTTTAATACATTTTATATTCGATTGCAACATGGTAAACACCTTTCTAGAATTCGCAACAAGTTCTTTAAAATATATAAATCCCAAGGATCACTTTCCAAAAAGTTCTAAATTTGCGCAAAGGTATTTTTTTCTTTATAGCTTAATCTAAGTCGTAGCCCTGTCTCGAAATCTTACATTTTGTTGCTTTTAAAAAATCCCATCTCCCTTGTTTATCCCTAAAACTAAGCCAAGCTTAGCGCAGAAAAGCTTGCTTGCTAGGAGAGGGTTTTTTAAATTCTAGAAAACATAGCGGTTATAGCCTATAGTGGTTTAGACGCTCGGCCTCATTTTTAGGTGGTCGGGAGTTTGATCCTCGGGCCACACACTTCAAACTTTTCGGAGTTATTTGCGTTTTAAGAAATTAACACTAACCACTAGCTGTAACGGTGAAGGAAAACATTGCGAGGAAACCTGTATGCCGTCCGTCATAAACGTCCTTCAAAATCAGGAAAATGAACCTTCCAGGAATCGAACTCGATACCTTCCTAAACAATGTGGGTACCAAAGGTACATAACTTTTCGAAGTTATTAAGAGATCAAACAATTTTTGCAGTCCGAGTTTAAACTGATGTTTTCCACTCATGTCATCGATTATTTAACGAATTAATCGATGTAACAATGGCTGTGTTTTGAGTTACCTACCTAAAGCAGATTCCTAGTTCCATGCCTATATATACTATGTTATTTGTTGCATAACAATTTGAAAAGTTTATATATAAATAAGTAGTTACGTTAGGAAGCGTTATTGTCGCATCACGCCTTAATTATCGTAGATCTTCACGAATATACGTTGTGGTCACGAAAATGAAACAACGAACAGAGAAAGTATGAAGACGTAATAAGTATCTATCTTGTGTACCTATAGTTTTATTTTGATATTGCAAAAAGTTTTATAAAATCTTCAAAACTACTACCTAACTAGAAAAGAAACATTGGTATAGTTTTCCGATTTATTTCTTATCTTCATAGTAAAATACCTACCAAATACCTAAGTTTGCTAAGTTACTAAAGTAGCCTATGTGCTTCCCCGGAATGTAACCTACCTCTATACCTACCGAATTTCATCAAAATCAGTTAGATGGACCGTGAAAGAGTAGCGGACATACAGAAAGACACACTTTCGTATTTATAATATTAGTATGGATTAATATTAGTATGGAGCATGGATGATAAATAACTTCAACGGCACTCTATTTGTAGTGTATCTTTATACACAAGTGCATAAAAGAAACACTGTTTACGAAGTTGTGAACATTGAAAGTAAAACGAAAAGTTGAAGTTTCTTTGGTATCATACGGTCGTTTCCATTTTTAATCAACGTCACGATAATGTTTTCTTAAATTATATCTTTTAAAAGTTTATAGATGTTTTTGATCAACGAGTAAAAGTAATATTTAATTCTCTATTCTAAAATGGGCATTAGATATAATTTTACTTTTCATTCTCAATCCTCAAACACAATTTTAAGTGCGAAACTCATGATGATGAAGTTCTCTATACCACAACTATTTAAGGTCCAAATTTGCTAATAAATAACTAGTAAACTAGACCTTTCATCATAGTCGTACGTTTTATTGATAAGGTTGCTTAAACTTGGAGTCGATGTATATAAGGAGGCAGCGGCGCATCTTATTTACAAATCGCGGAGCCTCCCATAATGCACAGCAGTAGCCAGTAGCCACCGAGGCCATTTTAGTGGCAATACCACATGACCTGATTGCCTGAGATTTTCTTACATTGGATCGCGTCAACGTTGACTACGATTTTACGTTTACGTTGACAAACGCATGACAGCTAGCGCTCTATCAAATCATACTAATATTATAAATGCAAAAGTGTGTTTGTTTGTTGGTTTTTCCTTTAATCACGCCGCAACGGAGCAATGGATCGACGTGATTTTTGGCATGGGCATGGGGACTTGGGGTATGACATAGGCTACTTTTTATACCGGAAAATAAAGGAGTTCCCGCTGGAATAAAAAAAAACTTAAACCACGCGGACGAAATCGCGGGCATCAGCTTCCCACTTAGCCTGCGGATCTCTCCCCTAAGAGATTGAGTGTCTATCTGTCTATCTCTGTGCGATTTCGCCCCGTCAACGAAAAAAGTCTAATGGAACCAAGCTCTATGATTGGTCTCGACGGTTTCTGCGCGTCTGACGTCACAAGGAGTGTTTGCTTACTGATTCGGATACGCGCCTTGTAAACTTCCAATCGTATTGTGGCTTTGCACTAATACACTTTAATGTAAGCAAAACAAGATTTACAACGGTGTATTTCATGCCAGTGAGAGCAGGTACTTATAAGTAGACGTGTGTATGGACTCTATTAATAAATCGGTTCAGTGTAAGTTTGACGTAGCAATACGTTAGTCTCATTGAAGCATATAAAGCTTCTGTAACTGAATGAGAAGAGCTTCTTTATGTATGGCTAACATGCGCACGAGTAAAGTTATATCTACCCGTTATCTCTATTTCTCTACCGACGCTAACATGGTCACTTTTCTCGTTACGTCAAAAGTAGAGATCAAAGTTATATTTCTTATCTGTGTTATTTTTCTCTGCGAACCTTTACATGTCGACTTTTTTTTTCTTGTAATATACCGCATTTTGTGCATTTTATGGTAAATGAAAAATTTGCCGGCAACGACAACATCTATCTCTCTCTCATCGCGAGATAATCTTGTTGTGCGCATGCTAAGCACAATGGGATCATTTTTAATTTTCTTGTATCCACGTACCTTAGTAATTTGGTAAAATTAGCCATTTGGCTAATTTTACTATTTTTGGGCAAATATGAATAGGTTCATATACCTAATACCTACTTAAGTCGCATGTTGATGTACTTACTTACCTACACTTTTCGTTGTAGATACCTACACTTTTTGGCATACTGAAAAATATACCAATAAGCTACGCCTACGACAAAAGATGTGTTTTTCAAATTATCTACGAAACTATACTAATATCATAATTTATTATTTTGACAAACTTTTCTTACTTTTTTATTCTTTTTCTTTTGTAATCGATATTGTGATGCAATACTATTGTTCAAAGCATAGATTTTTTATATTTTAGTATTCATTGTTATTATTAAATTGTTTAAATTGCAGAGAAATTATCAAATCATTGTATTTTAGTATCCATTGTTATTATTAAATTGTAGAATAATTATCAAATTGTTGTAATAATTAAATATTAATCAAGGAAATTGTTATTCCAAATTATTATTTTTTTAACTTGACTACGTTTTCATGACATTGTTATAGATTAATTTATTCGACATAGAAATTACAGAGGAACCTACAGAGAAATAATATCATATTAAAATAATAATTTTGAAATAGATACCCCTGTCACTCAAAATGCATATGCCCTAACGTGTAACAAAAGTTTGGATGGATGAGTGGATGTTTGTTACTCAATCACGCCAGAACGGCTGAACGGATCTGGATATAATTTGTCACAGAGATAGACGAGTCTGGAATATCACATAGGCTACTTTTTATTCCGGAGAATTGAAGAGTTCCCGCGGGAATCAAAAAACCTCAATCCACTCGGACGAAGTTGCTGGCATCAGCTAGTAATTACTTAAGCACTATTTATTACGATTCACTACACTTGAAGTGATTTGCAATTAGTTAACTTAAATCACATATATTAAATGTATTATTATAGGTTGTTTTAAGTTAAAAAAAATCAAGTAGGTAAGTCACACGTTTTATGAGTCCTCGTATTGATTATGTTGTTTTTGAAAGTAGTTTATAAATATTTATGCTCAAAACATATAAAAATAAAGTTATAACTATAAAATGAAAACCAGTTGATTAAACATTAAAGTGAAATAAAATAGGTGCGTTTTAAACAATAATAATTAATTATACAGCATACCAGATTTCTCGATAAGTTCTCAAAGTTATTTGTAGTCTGCCATTCTGCACTTGGTCAGCGTGGTGTAGCAAAGCCTAAGCTCGGCTCATTCTGGGTAGAGAACCGAGCTCAGTAGTGGGTTTAAGATTAGTTAATTGAGATGTTGAAACCAGGAAATCAAGGCGCTACTATAAAAATATAAGCATAGGTTTAAACCACGTTTAAACTAATACAGAAAATGCCTTAAGTTTTATTCGGAATAATGTTTAAAATAAAAAAAAGTACATAGTTGCTTCTTAAATAAACGTTTCTCCATAAAATATGCAAACAAGAAAAACCTTAGCGCTCCGATTCGAAATTTTCATAATAGGTAAGCTTTTGTTCGTTCAAGATGCGAGAGCGGAGGTCGTAGGCATTCTCGAAATTTTCATATTTACCGTTAGAAATATGCAGGTACGAACGTTAACAATATAAATATAATATCAGAACGGAGAATTTTGTTATGAAGATAAGATCGAGTCGACGGCAAAAGTATGCGCCGCCCGCCCGCCCGCCCCCGTGTCCCTGCTTCTTGATAAATCTACTTTCTTACAGGTTACTTTCTTTAAAACATTCCTGTGATCTATTAATAATAATCTACGTTTAAGATGACGAAATTTAATACTTAATAAAAAATATATTTTGTAGGAGTAGTTAGGATAGTCCCGTACAGTATGGTATAGTACAAACCTGTAAGTCCCTGTATCTATGAAAGATAAAATAAAAACAAAAACTGAACAGGCATAAAAAATAGTTCCAATTTTGGCCAGGGTCAGATAAGTTTGACGGACTATACATCGGTACTGTTAATCTAACATACGTACGTAACTAACTTCCGTAGGTACTCGGGAGTCAGAGGTGCGAGGCGCCTTAGGTACTTACTAATAAGAAGTATACTGTTTTCAGTATACTAACTTTAGTGGAAAGTCGCTCCACTCATAGCTCAAATACCCAAGTACTTATGTTTGTTATCAAAAAGCTCGGCTCTAGATCATTTTGTTTGTTGGCAATGGCCTTTATTTAAAACCTACGATAACGCGCACTTGATCTAAGTACCTATTTATAAATATTGCTATTTATAAAAATCGCTTTTAATAATCCACCATCCAATATGCCCTCGCCATAAACTCATAAAGCCGGGAGAGGTCTTCAATTAGGACAATTCAAATTGATCCGAGGCGACATTAAAGCAGTGGCTGACAAAGGGCCGTGAACGTGCAATAATTAAAATAATAAAGCATTTCCCTTGCGCCCCTGTCCGGGACGGGCCCTTTATAATATGACAAGTGTCCGCAATAAGGGGACCATGTGGGGAGATTGATCAACGCGCAGGTTTTGTTCACCGTGAATTTCGAATATTTTAGTCTGTCATGGATGTGTAGGGGTTAAGTAAGCTCGAGGAACATAACTAAAAGTTGGTGAAAACAATTCGTTTTGAATGTGAGTACGTATATCAATGATTCAAGTAGGTATTACAACACAGATTTTTAACATTGAGGCGTTTATTTTTATTACGAAATGCAAAAAGGTTGGATTCGCCACATATTGCTTGAATCGTCTCACAGAGAAGCCCCTTAGATATTGAATATGAATTCTGCTGCATATCTCTGAGTCGAAAATCTTTAGAGAAAATTTCTACATTTCGTTAATTCGGTTTTCGTTTGGCGGTCATCACGCGATAAGCTTCTCTATCTAAAGCCGCTTTTTTTTCCGCCTGTCGCGTTTGTCTAGTGGTTTGAATGTTCGACTGCGAATGACGAGGTCCTAGGTAACTTAATTATGACCCGACCTGAGAATCTATCCCAGACGGCTCAATTAAGGGAATAGGATAATTCAATGCTTTCGCAACTTCGTGGATAACTGATTGTTTAGGTAATTATTAATAACCTATTAGAACCGGCTATCGTCTGAATTAGAAGTTGAAGAAGTTATCGAGTACTTTTGTTTCGAAGAAAATAGTCGTCATAATGTTCGAAACTATAGTTTCTACTTATATCGGTATCAGCATTGGTGAGCGCAAGTTTTAGGTCCTATGTACGATTCCCGGCAGGGTCAATTTCGGACGTGGCTAGCTTTAGCGTTCCGGTACAATGCCGTTTAAAACCGATCAGGGTATACTATGGGTTTAATATTAACTCTCTAACCCATAACACGTACAGGTGAGATCGAATCAAGGGCTAACTCGTTTTGATATCTTAAGGTGCCTTACTATATGTACCTACAATTAGGTTATCCTAATCGAAGTTTAGCACTACATTATTGTGATGAAAATGAAAGAAATGGTAGGGGCAAACTCACAAAGCACTCTAACAAAACACTTCTCCCGATATAAAAAACGGCTGTCCTCCACTGAAATAGCACACTACAGGCAACACGCGATTCCCGTAGCAGGAATGCATTTAATACCAACGGCGGAATAATTCCGGTAATTTAGTGGCATTTAGACCATATCGCGTGTACCTTAACGGTAATGAAAGAAAGCTTTTTTCACAGCTCCCCTTATTTCGGTTTTACTCTTACGATTTTACTTAGTTCAGGTTTGATTTGTGGAGGTCAGACCGCAATCATTGTTTTATCGTTTAAAAGAAAAACTACTCTGCCAAATAAAATCCATGGTTTATGTATAAAAACACAGATCTAGACTATATGATGCCTCGATAGCCGAACTGAAATTCGAAAGGTTCAGATTTTCACCGAGTTTATTACTTGTTCTTCTCGGTAGGGAGGTCATTCCGAACCAGTGGTAGATTCACTCGACTATACCAAAGCCCTTGTCAGTCAGTCTACTTGAATAAAAAAGTTTTTTATTTGTAAGCCGCGTTTTGGTACAATGCAGGGTAGAGGAAACTTAATATAGGTTTGATACAAGTATATAGCTGCACTCCTACTTTAACCACTTAACTACTACTTTTATTCAAATTCTTCAAAGACAAACTTGCAGTAGGTACTATACGGTACATCATACTTCATTCTAATATTATAAATGAGAAAGTGTGTTTGTTACCAGCAGTAGATTCAAAAGCACTTGTAAAAGTTTATTTGAATAAAAAACATTCGAGTTTAAGTTTGTTAATTTTCATCACAATCACGCCGCAACTGAGCAACGGATCGACGTGAATTTTTGCGTGGGTGTATAGTTGAGGACATGGAGAGTGACCAAGGATCGTCGTCGTCCTCGTGGATCGAGGTTTTCTGGTTCCCGCGGGAACCAGAAAACCTCGATCCACGAGGACGAAGTAGTCGCGGGCATCAGCTAGTATCTAATGAATAATAAAATTGCTGTGTTTGTTTGTTGCAGCGAATCAGCTAGTATCTAATGAATAATAAAATTGCTGTTTGTTTGTTGTAGCGAATCAGCTAGTATCTAATGAATAATAAAATTGCTGTGTTTGTTTGTTGCAGCGAATCAGCTAGTATCTAATGAATAATAAAATTGCTGTTTGTTTGTTGCAGCGAATCAGCTAGTATCTAATGAATAATAAAATTGCTGTGTTTATTTGTAGCAGCGAATCAGCTAGTATCTAATGAATAATAAAATTGCTGTTTGTTTGTTGCAGCGAATCAGCTAGTATCTAATGAATAATAAAATTGCTGTTTGTTTGTTGCAGCGAATCAGCTAGTATCTAATGAATTATAAAATTGCTGTTTGTTTGTTGCAGCGAGCGGCGCGCTCGCAGCCGGCACCATTGCGTCTCCCTGGAGCACGGCGGCCGGCGCGCCCGACACCAATGGATCGGGCGGCGCCGATGCCAAGCACCTCGACGTTGGCGAGGCCAGCGACGATGAGAAGGTAACATATCTTTCACTTTCCCAAGTTATTTTATTGAAATACCCTACCACCACCACCACCACTACAGCCTATTAACGTCCCACTGCTGGGCACAGGCCTCCACTCTCATAGGAGAGAGGGAATTAGGAGCTTAGACCCACCACGCTGCTCCAATGCGGGTTGGCGGGCTTTAACGACTATTATCATGTTAGTGATAATAACCGGGACCGACGGCTTAACGTGCTCTCCGAGGCACGGGGGCGAAACACCGCCAACTTCCAACTCCGGGCTGGCACTGAGAATTTCATAATTGAAAAACCCAATACCTAACAAATTGTAAGCCCGACCGGGAATCGAACCCAGGACCTCGTGATCCGCAGTCGATTACGCTAACCGCTAGACCAACGAGGCAGTCATAACAAATACCCTAAATAAATACCCTACAACTTTAATTTATTACGTACATTATGATGTTTATTTACCTTTACTTACTTTTTGCTTACTTGTTTGAAGTACTACTGTTTATTTATGTTTATTGTGGTCATACTGTTATTTTATTTGTCCACATAATACTAATATGTAAGTAATAGTTTTAAGAGGAATGTGCAGCCCCCAGACAAGACGACAAGGCTTCAGGGGAGCTAAGAAACAATTTAAGAGTAAAATTTCTTTTTTAATAAATAAATAAAAAAATACCATCTTAGTAGATTTAACATTGCATACATTTAAAGACTTTTTTATATCCACTACAACTTAGCCCTTGACTGCGATCTCACCTGATGGTAAGTGATGATGCAGTCTTAATATGGTAGCGGGATAACCTGTCAGGGGCATGTCAGTTAAATAAAACATATACCCCTATTTGGTTTCTACACGGCATCGTACCGGAACGCGTAATCGCTTGGCGGCACGTCTTTGCCGGTAGGGCGGTAACTAGCCACGGCCGAAGCCTCCCACCAGGCAAGACTGTCGACCAGCATTCGATAAGCCGAGGCTATTAAGTATATTGATGCATGAGAGAAATCGGCTTCGCATTCAGCAGCCCACGTGTAGGTAATACTTGTTAAACTACTAACTTTTATAGTTTATTAAATAGTGGCGAGAAGTGGGTGGATGAAAACGGCGAAGAAACATGTGTGGGGTGGACCCCTACGAAATGCCTGATTATCAAGACTTTTCGGAGTAGATGCGTAGGTACACTCCACAAGTCGTCATCAACCGATAGACGTCTTCTACAAAGACTACAATATTAGTACACTGGTCCACTGCTACTGTCCTTTTAGGGGCTTCCACGCGCAGCTGTCTTGGGTCGCTTGAATCCATCGGCTTGATCATGGTCTGGCTCATCGGCCCACCTATTGGGGTTCAACTGTTCTATGAAAAGATCAATTCTACGATTTGGGCACGACATAGATCTATACCAATATTATAAATGCAAAAGTTTGGATGGATGGATGAATGAATGTTTGTTACTCAATCCAGAACGGCTTGATAATTTGGATGAAATTTGGCACAGAGATCGATTATAGCCTGGAATAACTACTTTTTAACCCGGAATATTAAAGAGTTCCCGCGGGAACTCCAAAAATCCTCAATCCACGCGGACATCAGCTAGTATTTTGTAAACTAAGCTACTATAGTGTTGATCGATTTGTTGGCTGTTGCTACTCGATCATAACGGTATAATATCTACTCAAATACAGTTTATAGAAAACAAATGTGCAAATATTAACACGAACATTCACATTCGAGTTCCACGGATCGAAGTGAATCACGATGTTTTCGTCTGGGCGTCCGCCGCGCCTCAGAGTCAAGCGCGTTTATTTTTATTCTCTTTGGAGAATAGAACCGGCTCTATTAATTACAATGACGCACCTCTACGCGTCGCTTTTCGTGTTAGAGCTTTAGGCAAGTAACTATTATTAGTTAATAATCTGTGTTAAGAACCGTGCATCGATTTAAGACATCTCAAGATTATCAATCTAGCCTTTTTATAAAAATGTAAATTCGTTAAATGATACTAACAAAGATGCGTAAACAGTGAATTAATGCCAAACGAGATTAAATACCTATCAAGAAATATTACTATTATTACTTTCATGCGGTTTTTGAAGTAATAAGACTGCCCAATACTATTGGGTTATTTTCCGATAGATTGTTATGTTTATTGAAACATGCATTATACCTAGTACCTAATTAATCCAACGTAACTGCAATACCTACTTAAATTATTTTTCATCGAAAAAAAGATTTTTGATTAAGGGATTGTTATGATTACTCTAAGGTAGTTAGACCCTAGAAAGGTAGACCAAGCGGGTGGATGGATGTGGACCATAACGAATGAAAACTTCCAAACTTGAGGAAGTACCTAAGTACTTAGTTTTCTTTTTGCCACTTGGAATGGTCTAGTGTTATCATCGGTACGACTTATTGGAACCTTAGGTTTCATCGAGTCTAATCATCTAAAATTCTTCATCTATGAGTCTATTAATACACATTTGTTTAGAAATCAAAACTCGGAACTCGGGTTCTAGGTCATCATCGGGATTTTGTGTTCAATCATATATAGCCGCTGATAATGTTTACAAACAGATGTTAATAGCATCTGGTTTTGCGTGATGAACCAATACACTATTAAGCTCGGTAAATGTTTGGCAATAGCGCATCATAGTGACCACTGCTACGGCGCGTGCTACGGAGGCAGTGGAAAAGATACATCAGTATGACGCGATTCACTCAGCGAACGAAAATAAACAACGTGTCACGCGTCGTATTAGAAAATGAAGAAAAGCTAAACGGTTTTAAAGTAAATCTTCTTTAGACGTGACTTGATACTGATCTTTTTCCGAACGTAATTGCATAGTGAATTTCTTAGAACGTTATCTAGGGGAAACCTGTATGAGATGATCCCGTTAAGGGAGAAAGCTCGTAATTTAAAGAACATACATTCTAATACAGATGTTAAAGCGTTTACTGATGGCAAATTTATCTGTGGTGATATTTGTATACTGGTGTCTTTAAATTTATTCACATTTTATTGTAATATCTCACTTTTTTAAAACCCGTCCGAATTTAAAATGGATGCGAAGCAGAACAGCGGTTTTGAGCCCGCCATTTTCATTATTAGTGGTATAGACTACACAAATACTCTTAGTTTTACTTACTAAAAGAAACGCATGTAAAAGTACACCTACCTAGATATGGTACCTAGTTATTTCTTAAAACCTAGTTTATAGCTAAATTTTGTGGCAATAAAAATAAAAATATTTCAAACAAATACTTACAAATTAACAACAAATACTATAAATTTAGAAATAAAAATTTCATTATATTACATAAGTAGGTACGGTACATAAATTAATATCTTACAAAATGATATGAAATGTTAGTACAAAATAATCATACCTACGGGTATTGTTTACGTATACAGACCTGAATTTTTGCGCCTGAATCAATAAAAAAACAAGCGATAAAGGAACACCGAAAGAGTCGATATTAGATATACTTAGATTAAATACACTGCATAGAAATAATTAATAAAAAACTATAGAAATAACCCACCCGCTATAATATACTCGCTTCTGCTAATTTGCCCGCTTCCGTCTCCAGAATGCAAGAGCGGTTAATAAGTAATAGACAGACAGACCTAGATCTCATACTAGCAATATTAGGTAGGTGTGGATTAGAATTGATTTTACCTGTATTTCAAAACAGGCGTAAATTGCCATTGAATTTGCATGAGACCAAGAAATCGTGTTCTACTATTGGGCAAATACGTAAACCATAATAGAAGTTCAAGGCTCAAGTGGTTAACCAGAGGGCCTTATAAAGGAGTACCTTACTACGAATCCCTAAAATTGGATATATTATTTTGCCTTTATAAGGCTAAGATAGGTAACGATGACTATTAGAACTTTCCCTAATAATAGTGCATACCTAGATACTTCCTTATTTCCCAAACTTCGAGCGTGGGTGATTTACGTTTTTCTGTCCTATTTATGTAAACAAGTTACAAAGAAACTACCCGCAGTTACAATATTCGAAATTTGATCAACTACACTATAACGTATTTATACTTGTATTGAATAGAAGCAGGCGTTACTTTGCGGAAGTCCATGATAGTGAATGAACTAGAAGTTTAATTGATTCACAATCGTGCATTGTCGAGTCAACATCTCCTGAAGATGCTCCGGTGCCGGAGTGAAACGTACGTTGAGAGTGATTTGGAGGATTTGTGTGGTGTGGTGTTGTGCCTGTGCGAATTGCTGGGAGGTGGGTGTCGCATGTTGCAGGTGAAAGACACGCACTGTACCACACAGATTTGTCTACTGTAGCGGATTATAGCGAATTAAACTTCTAGTTCCTTCAGTATTTATACTTGGGTTGTAGCAGTCGGGAATCGTTATTTAACCATATTAAAGGACATAAGTTACCTCGGCTACAAATGTGGATAAATTACCTTCAAAGTAGGTAGATAGGTAGGTACTTCAATGACGCATTTACGCTCGCACGGTACGCGTAACGTGGATACTGAAACTTATTAATGATATCTAATTACTTATAGACATTAAGAACTGAAGTGTTTCTAGAGACTATTTCATAACAAATTATTTATTGGTTCGACCAATTTAGTGAGAGAAAGCTTTCGCCCACGGTTTCGTCCGAATACAATAGAAACATCAACTCTCAATATCTCATTTTTTATATCCACACGATACATGCCACCTTAAACACCTTCGCTTAAATACCTTCTAACTTTGCTAATAATTTGATTTTCAAGAGCATAGACGTGTTAACTATCAATGAAACTTGCAAAATCGCTCTAGAAAGTTGCTTACACAGTTTATAGTTTAAACACTCACAGCAAGTCAACTTTTGCAAGTTTATCCAGAAGTGACTTCCGCAGTTTCTTGCAACATGACTTCTGACAGTTTTATTGCCAACTAGATGATGCCTGCGAGTTATACGCGTGGATTTCCGGTTTAAAAAACCCGGACATTGATATTGACATTATGCTTAAAAATGGTAAACGAATATTCGCAGGACATGTCGGCGGCGGACGCAGAGGGTGTGTGGAGTCCGGATATCGAGCAGAGCTTCCAAGAGGCGCTGGCGATCTACCCTCCGTGCGGGCGGCGGAAGATCATCCTCTCCGACGAGGGCAAGATGTACGGTGAGTCCGGCCATGCTAGAGAATCGCGGCTTTAATAAAGTTAAAAGAACTTTTAATCTATAATATTATGTGGGCAGGTTGAAGCAATCATGAGAATGAATGATCACTTCAACTTGCGACCACACATGAAATAATAGTTACTTGCTAACCTCGTAGCGAACTTAACTTTTAGTTCATTGTCAGATCACTTGAGCAAATGCGCCTGTTTCAAGCTTTTTAGGTTAGCGCCAGTCTTCACCATGGAGAAATTAGGTCGTGCATAAATATAGGTACTATGTACACCGCCTGACCTAGACTTCCCGGCTATCATGTCGCAAAATTGAAGATAAACGAGTCTACGAGCCCTGCTAAGACCAGGGCGCCACCAAACACTCATTACGATAAATTCGCAATTCTATTATATGAATTCATATTCATATTCATAATCATATTCATATATTAGCATTTATGGCTATACCAAATAAGATAAGGTAGGTACACATCATGGAATCTGTAAAGCTCTATATATTATTATCTAAATAGATCAGTGATTAGAATAGATCATCCGATGACCCCAAAAATATTTTCCTGATAAGAGAAAGTTTTAACGTTGTTTTTAAGTAGGTATACCTACCTAAGAATTGCGCCCCAAAATAAAGTTAAGATAAATATTCCTCTTTCTGTTTATACAGTCTGAGTAACTCATAATACCTATTTAACCTATCCACTTAAGTACCTACCAACCTAATTGTCTCTCATTTGAATGGCAGCTATTAACCATAATAATAAAATTAATCACCTCTTATTATTCCGCGATTGTAATGATCAACTTTCTAATTCAATTTGCGTGCATGTCAATACAATAATTGAATTATGAAGCTGTATCAAGGCCGTTCCGAAATGAACAATGGTAGCACGAGACAAAAGGTTCGGTAGGTATTGATGTGAGCCGACAAAGCGGTTTGCGCAATAGGATTCCGTGGAAAGACGTGAACCGACAATTATTATCTCGCCTGATCGGTGTGTCACCGATTCGAGGAAGCAGAAGTAAGTGCTTTGTGCAGTCTCGCCTGCAATCTTCGAAATTCAGTAACCTCCAGTTAGGTTCCTGCGTCGTTTAAAAAGAAACAAAATGGGGGTATATTGCTTTAGGAACTTAGGTGTTACTCTGTTTATCTAGTTCTTGTTAGCCTGTTTAAAAAGTAAACAATTTGCCGAAATCTGCTTGGAGAAATGCGTATGCGACGCGCTTTGGCCAGCGCGGTTTTAGAGGTTCATGGCTTTCATTAGTTCACGCCTCGCGATAGCGTCATTTCAGCGAAAAGCTACTCGTTCACTTTTTGTTTAAGGGAAAATAGACTACCAATATACTATTACTATTTTTACTCTCTTCTTCATCTTCTCCCTAGCGCTAAGGTTGTCTGGAAGAGATCTCTATTTAGCGGTAAGACCGCCTTTATTGGTTGGTGGATTATTGTTTTCTTTTTTGTAACATGTTTCTTTTGTAATAGTGGTGTACAATAAAGTATATACACACATATATATATATATATATATATATATATGTGTGTCACCGTAAGATTGTAAAACCCGTTAGATTATAATCTAACTCGCGAAATTATAAACTGTCGAAAGATTGTGAACTGTTCAATGTTCCGAGTGTAAATTTTTGAAATATTCATTATATTTACGTTTTCTTGTCTGTTTCTTGTAGGTTAGGTTAGGGTTCGACATAAATAACCAGGTAGTGCCCGGCCCCAGGCCGGACACATAGGTTTTATCGGGTTAATATACCTAACATATTACAATCTACCGAAAAATAATGCGTTAAATTGTAATCTTTCGATAGTTTGCAATTTCGCGAGTTATATTATAATCTAACGGTTTTTACAATCTTACGGTGACATATATATGTATATATATACACATACATACATACATACATACATACATACATACATACATACATACATACATACATACATACATACATACATACATACATACATACATACTTACATACATACTTACATACATACATACATACATACCTCTCTGGAAGAGGTAGAACATCTTTTCTTGCATTTGGCTCTTAATTTGTTAAGGAAGGAACTTAGTAAATTGAACTATTCTACAGCAAACGGTCTGCAGTTTAAGTACAAAATAGATAATTGTACGGTTAAAGGTAAATTTAAAGTTTTCGTTAATTCTTTAGAGTTTACGGATTATATAAATGCTCATATTGGATAGGTTGAACAAAAGACTCGAAAACACAACTATAGTCTAACTCAAATATAGTCTAACTACTCAAGCATAGGCGCATAATATTAAACTAAATCAACATTTTAAATTCACCCAAATTCGAAATTAATTTTCATGATAATGAAAGCATGAAAAAACAGCCGGTTTGCCTGTTTCATCGAACCAGTCCTTTGCACTCACAATCCCTTTTATAGAATTGCCAGCACAATAAAATACTAACCCAATTTAGGTAAGAAAGACTAATGAATGCAATGCAAGCTCAGTTACTGTAAACCAAGGCGGGGGAAATTTTTTCACGTTACAGTGTTAACTAAAGAAGCTCGTTATCCCTACGTGACGATTACTGAAAGAAACCTTCACGAAATTAACTGTGTAAATTTCTCGTGTTTCGAGTTAATATTTTGTGTCACTTTCAAAAATAAACGTTTGTTATTCTTATACAGGGTGGGATTTTGTAGAGCAATCAAAGAAATGAGAACTTAAAGTAGATATCATAAATCTAAGATAAAAATAAGAGTTAATTTTCAAGATAAAACATCCGGAGTATTTTTTTAAATCGCTTATTATAGATGAACTATACTTACCTTGTACAAAGTCGAACCTGAGTTTATCTATTGCCGCATTATATTGCCGTAATAGATATAGGAGTTAACTGTCTTCTATTTTTTTAGTAATTTTATTGCTCTGGAAAAGTAATAACATAGAGCTGAAGCCAATAGCTTTTCACGTCCTTCCGTTCTATGAGAGTTCTACCTACTCTGATGGCCGCGGGAGATCATTAAAACTAGTATCTAAAATACACAGTTTATTATTATCAGTCTCATTAACAAATCGTCACCCTATATTAGGGTTATAATTGTCCTGATCGTTCATGACTTCAGCGTTAGGAATACTGCCAAGTCGTTGAGTGTTTTGAGTATCATTCGGATTGTAGATTTCTTTCATCCTGACAACATCGTTATTTTTCCGCTTTTTATATAAGAATTCTTTAAGATTCATGATACTTGTTACAACATCTGAGTAAGCCATATTTTTCCAATCTTCTAATTTTTCCTTCGAATATTGAAGCTCTATTCTTTTGTTACCATTATGGTTGCAGATGTCTAAAACTAGAGACCTTACTATTTTCATCAACGTTATCTGTATTCTTAATTTTTAATTTTAAATATCAATCAACTTCAATGGAACATTAAGCTGCAATGTACGCTATACTTTTACAATTTACTAATTTCTTAGCTTTCTTCCAAGATCTACCATAGATACTCTCTTAAGATCGAGTTTATTATACCTCTTCTTCATATTAGTTGGACGTTAGATAACAAACGTCCATAATCATCAATATTATCTATTTGTAATCGCGGAAATATTTTCTCTGCTTTAATTTAGCTTATAGGCTAATTTCTCACCTCTGGTCGAACTTTAAAGAATCAACGAAAATTTAACTGCGAACGTTACTATGTAAACAAGACTGGCAAATCGATTACCAACCACTACTAATAGTTGTATTAGTTTGAAACTTGATAAGCTTCTGCAGTGTTAAGTTCATCTAGTGACAATAATAAGCTGATGGGTATATAAATTTCAAAGATCAGCAGAACCTTATGTGGAAAGATTGAGCTAGTATTACAGGTGATAATATGTTAAAATTTGTAATGAAAATTTATAAACATCATATTATATATAGACATCCACTGTTCAATGCTCAATGTTATTGCATCTTAGATTAAAGGTCTCTTGTCGAGATTTCCACAAACATATAGATATTAAATAAATAGATTCTGTGCTTCAATGATTTGTAGTGACTTGCCAGAAGTCGTCTTAAATATAAATTAATAGGTTACATACAGCAAATTTTACATAAAAAAACATACTCAAAAGCAGCAATGAGCTTTAAAAATAGGGAGAAAGACCCCAAATAAAATTCGATATTAATGTTAATGTCAGGTAGTTACGACAATGTACCTACGTTTAACCGTGCAGCATAACGTAACAGCATTAAAAGGATTATTTCCGGCAGACGATAAGATTAAACCGGCACATTTCTTTCCGTCTATTAAATCACTTAAGGTGGACACATCGCTTGCGGTAGATTTGTTTAGCAATTCCACCCCGGAGCCGAGAGCCGGGCAGTCCTTTAATTAAAGCGGACGGTATAATGTGCCTGACGCGAACTTAATGTGCGTCCGCCGTAATGGCGGTGGTGCCTTTAATTGTTCCACGTCAATTATGTCCGGAGCATACACAAACTAGTAGTTTGTTTCGCACATAAGAAGCTGTTATTACTTTAAAAAAATGGGTCATAAGTCACTGGTCCCCACTCAATGCCAGTGGCGGGACTACGGGATACCATCATGAACTCGACGCCCCACATTTTGAACGGAACAGATCTTGGACAATCTTGCTGGAACTTGCTTGTTACCCAGAAGCTTCATGTTTTATATAGGATAAGGCTCTTCTATGGATTCGCAATGTTTAACCGCACGCACAGTATGTATATATTATACTGTAAATTAAAGATATCTACCTGAACAGTTATCTATTTACCTACAAAAATAGTTCAATGGATGGGGTTTGAAACAATACTCAGATAATAATCAGTTATCTCAGTCAGTCAGTTGAGCATTGGCTCCTTTGACCTGGAGACCTTTGGGAATAACGCACAATCACTAACTATCACCGTATCACGTGATACATCAAAGGTTATCTATTATCACAATAAAAAGCTTTTATCTATTAAACGAGGTTCAGGTTAAGCGATAATAATTAGTACCTTGATAATAAAGTACTGAACCAGCACATATTAGATAATTGTCAGTAATTATGACTTATTACGATTAACCTCTGAGATAACTTACTTATAAATGTTGTAAGTTGTAAGAAGCGATTGTATTCTGAAACTTAACTGCGGAGGTATACAACACAAAACTGTATCTAACAATATTTTTTTTCCAAAAAATTGTTTATAGACAAGTCGATTACTGTAACTAAGATTTTGTCGATTTTTGGAGCCGAAGATAAGATAATGGTAATGTACCATAGGCAGAAGAATTTATCTGACACAGGATAAATAAATTATAAAATCCACATCTTGTATTGTTCTCACTGGGAATCCATCTAATATGCTAAAGTAGATTATATTTTACTGGATGCCCGCGACTTCGTCTGCGTGAATTACGGTTTTTTGATTCCCGCGGGAAATCTTTAATTTTCCGGGATAAAAAGTAGCCTATTCCCCGGGATACAAACTTTCCCTATACCAAATTTCATCAAAATCGGTTCAACAGTTGGGCCATGAAAGCGTAGCAGACAGACAGACAGACTCACTTTCGTATGGATTTTGGGCTTCCCCATATTGGTCACAGATGATAAAGGTCAAGGAAAGGAAAGGTGAAGTGGAGAAAACTCGCTGTCGTCGTTCCGTTTAACGAGAATCTAACAAAGAGTGTTTCTCGGAAAATATTCCTTTAAAGACGTACTGAAACTAGCAACCCGTACAAATCCCAGGAAACTCAGTCAAAGTTCGCCGAAAATTCTTCCAATTAATTTGCGCATAAAATGATTTCACGCGGGCAAAATTTGGGTATCCTATAAAGTGTTTAATAATATTTGGGAGGACGGTTTATTGTCGTAGGGCAGTGTGATGTGAAAGAACACGGTATATAATTGCGGGCACGCTCGTCCGGGCAATATATGGACGCATTATTCGCGGACGTGTCGGCCCGGGCTTAATCTAGCTGGCGAGTGCGTCACCCGCTTGTCGTCCCGTCGTCCTGTCCCGTCCGGCACCCTCTCCCTAATCTTAAAGAGATATTTTCTGCACTTAGGCGTTAATCCTATAGCTAGCGGCCTCGCGGTCTAGGAAGAGTTTCGAGCACAGAAGCTCTTAGTCATCTTATGTAAGTTTCCAAGTTAACTGTATTTTTAGCCTTTCAATCATCATCGTTATCTTCAATAATGAAGTTGAGCATGCTTCTTTAGATAGAAAGGTGTGTCTATCTACAGCAGCATCTCTTAATTTTTGGTAACTAAGCCCTGTCCAACCACTTGTGTCTTTAGCTTGAGGACCTATTTAATAAACTTAATTTTTACGGACATATTTTAATAATTTAAGGTTCCCTCTTAGTGCAAGAATTTGGACCTTTCGGATTTGAATTTGTCTAGTCTTTGATGCGCTCATTGACCGATTGACGACTTGCTTTAGACGACTGTTGCAATAAATAATTGCTTATTTGACCGTCGCGATGGACCATATTTGTGTGTGTTATGATCCAAAGGCCATCATAGGCCACATAGGTATCAGTGAATGCGGACCACTGTAGTTACTCTGAACTTCAGACCGTTAGAAGTGGGATCAACGCATAAACTTAAGAGATATTTTCCGCACTTAACTTCCCACTCTGTTACAGTTTGTAGTTCTTATTGCCTTGTAACCGTTTCAAGTTGTGTTTTGATGTTTGGTTTCATTGTACAAAATGCTGTCAATTTTCTGTACTTATTATTTTTCAACACGGTGTTAAATCTCGCCTCTTGGTGATAGAGATAAGTCAACACATTTGTGTATTATTGAACAATAGACTTACTAAGGTAGTTGGAGCCAAACTATTTCCAGTCAATACCGCAGTTTGGCAACAAGTAACATTAAACACATTACGTCAATAACAACTTATGAAGCTGTTAGACGGTGCATTATTGCAGCGCGGGGAGGGCCGCTCTAGTCTCCACTTCGGAGTACTGGTAACTTGGAAGTGAGCAGTAATTTAGCGTTGCTCGTGCGATGCGGTGAGTTGTTGGAAACAGTTCGGCTACAAAGCCAGCTCCGGCGGCTCCGCTGCAGGCACGTTCGTGAGTTAAGACATTCAAAACCGCTCAATATCCTGGGAGTATGAAAGTTTAGTCGGCGCACGGCTTCACGTGGTCCGGGGGCGGCGGGCGAGGGGTTCGCCGGGAGGGCTAAACTATGCGAAGAATGCGCAATTAGTGAGCGAGCGAGCGTGTAAGGGGCCCGGCCGCGCCGCTAGGCGGCGAACACAGAAAGAAAATATAAAGAAGGCCCGCCCCTTCTCCCGCGCCCCTTGTTTAGCGCCCCGCCCGCCGAAGGCATAACTCCCGATTGTCTCGAGAAATCCTCCTTAACCGTCGCCACTCAACCCTTCAACGTCGCCCTCATCTTGCATATCTGCTGTTTGGGTCAGCGTGAAATTCTGTTCCAACTCGCGACGCTTCTGTCACCGATCGTAATGTTTCTTTTATTGGAACCAACCCTCCTTTCAATATTACGGTATTTTGAATTCCTATAACAAATTCAAGTCACTTCACATTTCTGTCAATGTAATATAATATTGCTTTCAAAATATTTGCTCCAACTCATATCGAAGTTTTGATTGGCTTTACCAATTATATGAAAAAGTACTGTAGAGTCACACAAATACGTGTAATAGGACTTAAAAGATCAGGCGTCACAGAAAAAGTTCTTTAGAAAATTTTCAGTTATTCAACTAATAAACTACAAAATCAGAGACGACGCTGAACTAGTCTTGTCTGAAATAACTCGACGAGTTCAAGGCTCAAGATAAATACTTGATATCAAAGGACTATAGTAGTTACAGAGACATTACGGTGTATTTCGCTAACGCAGTCGAAAACAATCGACAGGTCGTGTCCGCTAGACGCTTCGTTAATGTATTTCTGATGGATCTTCAATATCTTCCTCGCTGTATAAATTATCTGTGGATTGGAAAAAATTAATATTTGATTTCGCTGGCTTTCTTTTAAAAAAGAAAAAGCAGTTTATCAAAGCAGATAACTACGATTAAATTCAGATAAATACGATAAATTAAATGTATTCTGTTAGAGAATCAACAAACTCACAAATAAGTGAACCAACTAATGATGTTATACATATGTTACCGTAAGATTGTAACAACCGTTAGATTGTAATATAACTCGCGAAATTGTAAACTGTCGACAGATTGTGAACCGTTCAATGTTCTGAGTGTCAATTTTTGAAATATTCATTGTATTTACGTTTTCTTGTCTGTTTCTTGTAGGTTAGGGTTCAACATAAATAATCAGGTATATATAATAAATAATGCGTTTAAGTGTAATCTTTCGACAGTTTGCAATTTCGCGAGTTAGATTATAATCTAACGGTTTTTACAATCTTACGGTGACACATACACGTAGACAGCTCAATAACTTCCTGGAAAAGCTCCGGTCTCTGAAATGTCTTACCCCCAAAATTACATTTTTGGACTTTCATCCATACATCCTCATCGTATGGACCTTCAAAAACGTCGAAAATATAATATGCGATTGGTAGTTGTCCATTTATGTGGCCTTCTGACTGATATTATAATAATTTCGAACTCATTTTTTTGATTCATAGTTGGCTTATCTTTATTTCATATCATAAATGGATTATATTATTTGCAATTTACACTTTATTTTTACTAAACAGTTGTTTTTTTTTGTATTTACTCGTCCAACATACATTGTAGGTATAACGCTGTCCCAACCCGAAGCTCTAGATTTTAAGGCAAATAAAATAATAGTTAAAAATCATAATATTTAACAATACTATGTATATAGTACTACTACACTAATTATAATTAAGTATCCAATTAAGAAATAAAGTAACACAACGTGGCTACTAAAAAACGTAATCAATATTCATATATGGCAGCCAGTCCGCACGCACAATTTCATCCGCGCGGGAGCAGAGAGCGTGGCGCGTCGCTGGCAACGGACCAAATTAGCTAACTAATAAATAATCATCTTTGTTTTTCTATTCGCTGGAATAGAAACGTTTCGACTTGATCCTTGCAACGCACTATTTATAGAGAGATGCACACGACGTTTCGGGTGAAAGCACTCTTAATGCCGTATTTTAGTGATGCGACACCTTATGGCGACTCACTAAATTCGTCGATTTTAATATGAACCTTTTAACAAATCGATTAATTATCAAATTAACGGATTGCAGGCCGTGATCACAAAGGACTGTAGCGACATTGATAATAATAATAAATACTATGGTGATGAATGAACCCAGAGTGACTAAAATTTAAGTTACCTACTTCAGATTAGCAAATTGTTCTCGCTGCAAATAAAATAATTCTTTAATAAAAATTAAATCGACGAATTAAGACATTTTTAATTTACTTCGAGTCTCTTGTTTGTCGTGATTTGTGTTAACAGTCGATATTGTTGTAAATTTTCAAACAAGTGAGTCAACTCGATTCCGAGAAAGTACATTATTTCATGCCTCCCTGAAATAGAAACGTTCCTTTTGCAAGGAACTATTTACAGTTCGCTTGGAATATTAACTGTAACTAGTAGCTACAGTACATAGTTTCCGACTCAATATAATAATGTAGTGTTTCACCATGTAAGATTTTTTGTGGCAATCAACCCACAATTTTCGAACAATGCATTTTCCTAGTATTTTGCACTAGTGTGGGCCCGACAGACGTTGTCCTGCCTTGAACCTAGAACCGGATTGCAGCGCGCCCTACCGGGTCCAATTATGAATATAAGCCATCTCTAATCTAAATCCACTCAATCATGCACAAATTAAAATCGGTCAAGTTCTCGAGTTTTAGCGAGACAAACGAACATTGATTTTCATATATATAGATTTAAATACATTAAATACTCATTAGATTTTTAAATTATCGAAATCGACTATTCGAATCAGCTACCTTTATAAAAACTTTGCGCTTCACTACGAGGTCTTGCGGTCGCGGATGTCGTCCGTTGTGATCTTCGCGACGAATAACGTACGACGTGTTTATTTCTGTAATTCGAGTTATCCCTGTAGTGTCCCGTACTAATTTTAACATAATGCCCGTCGTGAAAACTTTATGAAACGGTGCCATAATTTCAAAGCAATTTCAAGAATGTTTTCACTTAGCAGGCTTCAAAAGTTTGTTTGCGAAGCTACTGCGACTGGCTTTCACATTAAATTTTGGACCAAGTTACAAAGAGCTTATACTTAAGTACGGAGATAATATCATAAAACTTTACCGATTAAAGACGAATAAAACTTAGAAAGTACTTTTGCCTGAAACAGGTACTTATTAAATTCTTCGTCACCCAAATTTACCCAAAAACCCTTGTTGGAAGGAATAGTCGAAATTAATTTTGTAAATAAAGATTCCGAATGCGACCTATAGAGTGGTGGAGTTTATTTAATGAGGTTTAATTAAAGCTCATTTCCATCTCTGACCCTACTAAGCTTGAATTGAGAAGATCTCTTCTTTACCTATTTTTTTTCGAAACCACCCAAAAGCCCTAAATTTAATTTTATGAAAAAGCTCTAAATTTGATTTTATGAAAAAGCTCTAAACTTATTTTATGAGAAAGCTCTAAATTTATGCTGGTTTAATCAAAACAAGATCAGTGAATTGGTGGAGTAGAGAAACCCATACCTAATGGTTTTGGGAATATAGAGTTGGGGATGTATCCACCTCTGACCGTCTGCAATTCTCTCAATCTATTCGCAAATCACCTTACCTGAGTAGGTATATGAAACAAACAAAATATGAATTAGTAGCAAAGTGTTGATGGCTGTTGTTTTTGCATGCATTCTGCATATTGAATACTTGCGTAATACAACGTACTATTACCTATTCTGTGGTAATACGTTATCGTACATGAAAACGAACGCGAACGTACAATCTACATGTAAATGACTAGATATACGTAAGCATGGCTCAACGAGCAGCCAAGGGGTTAATTAAATTCGCACCCGCCGCCGCTCGTCGCCATCGCATTCCCCGAATTCAATGAGATTTCAATTTACTTTGCCCTGGCCTAGTCTTGTGCCGCCTCAAATTAATACACCATTGTTCAAATTAAAATCGTCAAACATCTCCTCGGCCCCTACTTTTTCTGCCCTGGAATACGTTAATAAACTCGCCGGCATATTTAGCGGAACATAAAAAAAAGGTTTGATATCAGTATCATATAAGGTTGCTGGCTGGTTTATACGTCATTTAATTTAAAAAGAAATATTTTCAAATTAAGAAAACAACTGAAAATGTGATTTTATGCAATTGTTTTAATTTTATTCAAATACACCTTATCTGGAGCAAACTTCGAATATTTCTTCCTTCTGAGTTTGATTTAAAATTTCATTGAAATACTGTTTTTTGTTAGTTTTTTTAAATCGCGTATCTTTCTGGAGTTGATGACTAAATTATGGCTGACTTAACCCCAACGGAGATTGCCAGGGCACTCGAAATGCGAAGAAATGGTCAAACCTACAGAATGATATCCAGAGATCTTCGTCGACCAGTTTCAACGATCCATCGCAGTATCCAACGGTTCAGGGAGACCGGTACTTATGTGAGAAGAGCAGGACAAGGCAGAAAAAGACGCACTTCGAGTAGGGATGATCGTTTCATTCGGCTTCGTGTACGTAGGAACCCCCGTTTGACGGCCGTCCAAGCCCGACATGAGTTAGAAGCAGTGCGGGGTGTAACCGTAAGTGAGGGTACGGTACGAAGAAGGCTCGAAGAAGCTGGTTTGGGTTCATTTGTGCCCGCCAATGCTCCAAGGCTCGAGGTAAATCATCGTAGAAACAGGTTAACTTTTGCTCAGGAACATCGACTTTGGAACGCGGACCAATGGAGTAAGGTATTGTTTAGTGATGAGTGCAGAATTCTCTTAAATCAAATTGACGGCAGGCAAAGAATATACAGACGCAAAGGAGAACGATACATTCAGACATATTTTGAAACTACAGTTGCATACGGTGGTGGATCAATAATGGTTTGGGTGGGCATTTGTTTGGGAGTTCGCACAGACTTGGTAGTGATTGACAGAGGGAGTCTGACTGCAGACCGCTATATCACAGAAGTTTTAGAAGAAAATGTCGTACCGTTTGCCCCATATATCGGTGAAGATTTTGTTTTTATGCAGGATAATGCTCGGCCGCATACCGCTCGGGTAACTCAAGCTTATCTTAATAATATGAACATCACTGTTATGGAGTGGCCGGCGAGATCACCGGATATGAACCCAATAGAGCACGTTTGGGACTTGCTGAAATGAAAAGTTAAGTCCAGAATTCCAGCTCCTGCCAACGTGGGAGAACTGCGAATCGCCGTAGTTGAGGAATGGCGGAGACTATCCCAGGAGACCATCGATAACATCATTCTCAGTATGCATTGACGGGTAGAAACTTTAATAAGAGCACGTGGAGGAAATACGCTTTATTAATCACCATTTTTCTAATTTAATTAATTGTTATTTTAATATTAAATTTCACTTTTCCCGGTTACATGAAAAGTTCAAAATGTACCATTTTTCACAAATAGCAAATTTACTCACAAAATCTGTTCTTAATGTGATCTCATTTTAAGTAAAACAAATGAAACTTTAAATAACAAAAGAAGTGTAGTAAGTAGATTTTAAAATAAAACCATATTTTTTTAATTATGGACCTTTTTTGTATGTTCCGCTAAATATGCCGGCGAGTTTATTTCCGTTTTTAGTATTGCACATATCTTTTGGAACCAACTCTGTATCTATTTACCATAGGTGTAAGTATTATTGAGAAACTAAAAGCTGTCAAAAAAGCTCCCTACAAATATTTTGAAAAAGTATTTTTAGCCCTTTATTGTATTTATTGTATAATCTGAGGGAAGTAATAAATCTTGGCGCTACCTTTATTTACCAACCTACAAGCTCTATAAAGCGGTACCACAAGCCCCTTGAATGAAATCCCTATGTCTTATTTCTGGGGTATCATCATCAGCGTCTGGACGTCTCCTGCTGAAAATACAGCGCTTATGCAGCTGTTCTAATTAGCGTCTCCGTACCTGGTTCTCAGATCCTCCCCACTCACTATCCAGCCACTGTACTCTAAATATTTTATAAATAAAATAAAATCAAAACTGTAAGCTAAGATAAAAATCCGTGTATTTATTATTATTTGCCTTTCCAACAGATCGGTTAGTAAAATATATTTTTATCTTTATCTCTGTCGATCCACCCTGCATTCCAGGCCGGCTGCAGTTTCAATAATTGAAAATAGCTATTCAAAATATTTTGAAAATTGTTTCATAACTTCACAACGAGATTGGCATCGGGCCGGCGGCGCTGCATTGTGCTGCGCGTTTTGATTCGACTATTTGGAATATCTCGCAGGCTATGACAATTGGCTCTTCTTTATAATCTTTTATATTCATTTGCACCTTGTTTGTTTTGTGAAACATGCAAAGCTGTGTTAAATTAATAGGGATATATTAAAATGATACTATGATACTGACGGACTACATAAATGCATGCATGCATAAAATTTTGCAATTATGTAGATGTCTAATGCAGGTGAGCACTAAGAGTGAGTTTTTAAAAAAATTGCCTTAAGAGGGTTACATAGGAGTAAAGTTTATATGGAAGTACAGCAATTTAACGAACGAAAAGTTATGTGCTTTGTTGGCCAGTCAGTCAGGCGTTATCCTTGCCGCGGAAGAAAGCATGGATAGAGCAGGTTACCCAAAAAATATTTTATGATAAGTTTGGTGGACTAAACTCGTATTATCATTCGCAGTCCCGTACCCTACTCAGTAGAGGGTTGGCGAAGGGTTGAGATAACATTTATGATATTTCTGGAATTTCTTCAAAAAAATGCAAATGTCTAAAACAGAAGCTTATTATGTAAGAATCTCTTACTAAACAGCACTTTTGTCATTCTATTACAGGAAGAAACGAACTTATAGCAAGATATATAAAATTAAGGACGGGGAAGACACGTACAAGGAAACAGGTCTCCTCACATATACAGGTGCTAGCGAGGCGGAAACTGCGCGAGATTCAGGCCAAACTCAAAGTGGTGAGTGCATTTCACTTTGTTAACCAATTACATTTTAATTAAATATGGGGTTGCCTGAAATTTCGCAAAGGGCAATTTTAGGGAAACGTAGCGAAAATAGACGAAAACTTTCGTATTGTTTTCACATTGTTTTACAAAAAAAACATGCTTGCCCAATTAATATTACTTCAGTTCCTATAAGCCAACACGGATACCATCACTTCCGGCCACGTTTAATCGGCCGAAACGCGGAAAAGTGTCCGTTCGGTATTTGCTCATAGCAATTTCCCAGAGTGTACTCTCCACCCCCTACAAATTATTTTGTCTTATCCTTGTCTCTATGGTCTTCTTTCTCTTTTTTGGGTCAAACACACGGTCCGAATTCTCTCACCTCAGTCCATACATTGATAGTTGTTCCTCGTTCTTACCTTCAGTTTTGGGTTACCGGATCAAATTCGTATCGCATATGGATACCTATATCACGCACCGAAGGCGGCCAGACGGACTGAAGATATACAATGAGATCCGTACGACCATTATGGACTTATCAGATCGAGGTCCTATGTCGAGCTGGCTTCAGTAGGCTCTGAATACAGTTCCGGTCCTTTTATAAATTGCATGTGCGAATTTTTTCCCGAAGCCGAAGTCAGCCTTTGGCCCACAATGTTTTCCTACGTGAAGCAAAAATTAAATTCGTCCATCCGCGATCACTGCTAACAGTAAATATAAATGAACTAAGATTTTTTGTGCAAACGAGATTTTTCCATGTACGCATCAGATAAGGTTTGCCTGTTCAGTGTACATTTTAGCATCTCCATGTATGAGGGTCTCTAAGCCTCTAAGCCGGTCGAAGCCATTAGACGAAGGGTATTGCATCAGTCGATTCCATTAATTACGTACGAATAACTGATGGAGCAGTGAATGCTCCAGATATTTGCCATGCAAACATCGATCATCGCAGTAGATAGAAGGTTAGCCTTCAGTCACATTAATGACTTAGGCTTGGAACTTTTGAAATGGGATCTCTAATAATCTAAAAGGTACTAAAAGGAAGAAAGGAGGTTTAAAAGGAACTAAATTTTGAAAGAATAGTTATAATAGTAAGTGCCATGGTAGAATTGAATATGAGAAAGTATAACATAAATAATTAGGCACCAATTACTTTTGTAATGGTAAAAGTAAAAATAAGTAATCCATTGTAAACACATCCACAGTAGGCCGCTATTCGCTAAGAGCCTATTATGCTATTGTAACATACTAAACATTTTAGTTGAAACCGATTTAAGAGCTGATAAACAATCTAGGACGGTGGGGTGATGAAAGAGAAGGCGATGCAGTCTATGAGCACACTGTCTAGTGCACAGATAGTGGCGGGATTGCCGCACCCGGCGTACCACCACACGGTACATTTTGCAAGGCATGCCTTTGTGTTGGTTCACACAAAAAACGCCTTTATTGTGTTGCTTCTATCAAGGCATGGCGGCATGCACGCAACGGATAGATCAAAATAACGATTGGCTTCCAATTTAACTATTGCCGAGTGTTGGCGGCTTCTGGACTTTTACTGTTTTAACAATTAAATATTCCTTTTTAATGTTCAATTAGATTTTATTTCTTCCTAATCCTACCAATACTACCAATTTGAAATACCTTGGGTACGTTAAAAGTCGTATAATGTACTTTCATTGAGAAATATCTACCTATTAAGAAGGTGCAATGAGTAGATATCAGCAAATAATGGTAAGCAATTGTAAAAAAAATCTAGTAGGAGAAAAATACCTGATATACTTCCAAGTTATATAAAACTCAATCAGAAAATGAATATTTTGAAATAAAAATTACATAAATTTTGCCTTAAATAATGCTGGTTACACTTTTGATAGCCAATATAATTAGTCAAAACTAGTGTGCTTCTGTTATTATAATTATATTAACGTGTGTTACTACAATCACTAGTACCAAAATGAATCATTTATAATTAATCATTTTAACTATTTAACCAAACATAGCATCGCATCTTCTAAAATAAACATAGACAAAAATAGAAAAGTGTTAAGCTTAGTGGATTCGTGTGTAGAAACTAGAAACTTTGCTGATCCTAACAATTTAAGCTGGTACTATAGAAGTGCGTTATTCAAAACGCTTTTAATTTCAACCACATTTCTTTTTCATTCCAGCAATTTTGGCAACCAGGTCTACAAGCAGGCACGTCACAAGAGTAAGTTAAATATCAATATCAATATCAAACATCAATATCAAATATGTTTTTTCTCATGACTAGCAGATGCCCGCGACTTCGCGTGAAATAAGTTTTTAAATTTCCACGGGAACTCTAATTATTCGGGTTAATATATCCTATGACACTCGCAAATAATCTGGCTTTCTATTGGTACCAGAATTTTCAAAATCGGTTCAATAGATCCAGAGATTATCCCGACAACCTCACAAACTTTAATTCTTTATAATATTAAGTATAGATTATGTTACAAAGATACTTGAACACGCTTTGCATCCAAATTATTCTTATTATTCTTATTATGATGAAAAATAATGCTATAAAATGGAACATTGCTGTAGGTAAACGAATTGTAAAAATTAAGAAGTGTCTTCGTCTTTGTGGGAGAATCGGTATTAACTATCAATCAGTGAGTAGGAGAGGTTTTCAAGTTATGTCTTTCACTGGGCCCAGTACTCAGCATATGCGCTTTCGTCTCCGAGACCTCAAACGATTACTGCCTTAACCTATCTACCTTTGAATATTCACTCAAAGTATTCAACTGTCAGAAACTGTAATAAGAATGAATGAATGAATGAACGAATGAATGCCTCAACGAGTACATTGAGGCTATTGGATAGAAGCAGGCGTTACTTTGTGGAAGTCTATTATAATGAACGAACTTGATTGTAACGACAAGTGCTTTTACAATCGTGCATTGTCGAGTCAACATCTGAGGCTCCGGTGTCGGAGTGAAGCGCACGTTGAGAATAATTTGGAAGATTTGTGTGGTGTGGTGAATATCGTAAGCTACAAGTGCAAGATACACACTGTACCACATAGATTTACCCATTGTGGCGGCTTATAGCGAATTCAACTTCTAGTTCTTTCATTACATTGAGGCTTACAAAATATCTGGTCTTGTTCCAGTGTGAAGCCATTCCCGGCAACAGGGTACAAAGGTGTTCCCGGGGTACCAGGCGTGGGTGTGCCGGGCGGCACGGACGTGGCGCCGCCGCCACCATGGGAGGGACGCGCCATCGCCACGCACAAACTCAGGCTCGTCGAGTTCTCCGCCTTCGTGGAACACCCCAGAGATCCAGATACAGTGAGTTAATAACCATCCTGTTTACAGTTACAAAACATTTATCCAATACGAATCTGAAATCTGATTCTGGAGAGTCCACCTGACTCAATTTAGCAGGTCCAATCCGTGACTATGAGTTCTCACTTACTTCCAAGACTAGTTTTGGATGGAAGGATTGTAAGCAAGAGAGCTCCAGATCACCAAAGGCGTAAGTGGCTGGACGATTTAAGATTTAACTTCTTGAAAAATTCTGACGTTCATGTTTGTCCTACGTACGATAGTTTTTCATTCGTCATTAAAGACTTTTATTTTATTGTTTCAGTATCCACCGAGCACAGCGCCGGCGCAACATTTATTCGTACATATAGGTGGTACTGTAACATACGCAGATCCTTTATTAGAGGTAATTATTTATTTAACATGTTTACAATACATAGTTTATATCCAAATATTGGTCTGAAATTGTTACGTAATACTTAATTGACTTATCGAGCTCATTTTAGGAGCTCTGAAGTCCATTATCAAAATTTTATCACAAAAAAATTATCTTAATTCTGCTATGTGAATCAGCATTTTCTGTAGGTTCTCTCAATATAAATGATGCAAATCTGGACCTCTATCTTGAATTTAAAAATATGTGTTATATTAACAATTTTGACTAATTTTCAGTCAGTAGAGGTTCAGCAGATAAACGACAAATTCCCTGAGAAGAAAGGCGGTTTGAAAGAGCTATACGAAAAGGGGCCACGAAACGCATTCTTCCTCGTCAAGTTCTGGGCGGACCTTAACACAAACAACCTCGATGATCCCGGGGCCTTCTACGGAGTCACGAGTGTGTAAGTGGCCTGTAGTATAATTTCAAAATTAAGTAGAGCTCTTAAGAATTTGTTGAGCTTGTCTTTTTTATTATTATAAGATAACTTATAAGGCGATTAACGACAATCATGCTTAACAGAAAGCAAGGTCGGAGTCAGAGCTAGGAGCTGCCTATTTACCCTTGCCTTCAATATTATTCTTGTATTATTATGTGACTTGAGAAGAACTTCCATGAAGTTTGACTTTAATTACCAAAAACATAGCGTTACATTTTGAATACGAAAAATTGTACTTATATTTTTATAGATCAAGTCACATAGTCACTAAATTTTTAAGGATTTATGCTGAGGGTTATATCTTATTTCAACAGGAGCAAAAAAATGGATTCCTGCCAGGAATGCAGATGTTATTTGTCTATATCATTATTATAATTTATTTGTCTCGGATCTAGTCTGGTGGGAGTTAGGACGCTTCAATTGTTACCACCTTAAAGACAAAACAAACGATTCAGCGTTCCAGTATGATACCGTGTAAAAACATGTTAGTCTGCTTGTTCACTAGGTTACACCAGTCAAGGGATAACTGAACAAGTGCTAAGTTGACGTGTTTTAATCATCCTATTACCTTCCGCAGTTACGAGAGCAACGAGAATATGACGATAACGTGTAGCACAAAAGTGTGCTCATTTGGCAAACAAGTGGTGGAAAAAGTTGAAACAGAGTACGCACGGTTCGAGGGCGGCCGATTCGTTTACCGCATCCAACGCTCGCCGATGTGCGAATATATGGTCAACTTCATACACAAGCTCAAACACCTTCCTGAGAAGTACATGATGAACAGTGTACTGGAGAACTTCACCATCCTTCAGGTATGTTTAATAGAGCTATGATCTTATAATGATAGTGGTAGTTTGCACCATACAATTGAGTTCTCGCAATCTGAGGGTAGTCGTTTCGAGTACCGCATCGAACACTCGCCGATGTGCGAATACATGGTCAACTTCATACACAAGCTCAAACACCTTCCTGACAATTACATGATGAAAAGTTCACACATGAGAACTTCACCATACTGCAGGTACGTATCTTGGGAAAACTGTAGCTTAGTAAAGTTTACTATTGATTTATTGTTAACGGTTTATTTGGTTGGTGGTAAACTTCTGCGAACCTTATCACAGAAGTGTAATAAAGTATACAATAGCTTCTCATTCGATTGGACTTATAAGCATCTTCACTATACAAACTTATCATCGATAAATGTTTAGCTGATTGGCTACAAAAGTAGATCTCGAGGTCGTAAAATTAATGATATTATGACATTGATGAAGCATTTCGCAATTTCTAAAGTATCGTGATCTAATACTTAATTCAAGAGAATATCGTGATAGTTGGAACTTTGGAAGAACCGATTGGTGTTGGGGTTTCAACCGTTCAAGTTGTTTGAATGGCGGCCTTCCACCGGAAAACGAAGCGTCATTAGACCTCCCTGTAAGTGGACGGACGATCTCAAGCGAGTAGCTAGGAGCCACTGGAAACAAGTGGCACAAGAATGTGTTCTGTGCAGTAGACATCTATTGTTGAAACGACGAATCGAATATTATTCGTATATATTCCGACGGCTGCCCATTATGAAGTTTCTTTAAACAAGCCAATGCCCATGTAGAATAGTGCTTCGACAAAGAGTTACATTTACTACAATATCCGGGGAGCGATTGGTTAAAAATGACAGCATAACGATCGAGTGTAACGATCGCAATCACCTATAATTTAAATTCAGCCAATCTCAATAATTGAGACTGTAGCAATGATTGATGCCGGTTTTACATAATCGCCCAGCTGGAAACCTACAAATATTTGAGATACCATTTCTGTTTCAGGTGGTGTCAAACAGAGATACTCAAGAGACGCTTTTATGCGCGGCGTTCGTGTTCGAAGTGTCAAACAGTGAGCACGGTGCGCAGCACCACATCTATCGCCTCGTCAAAGACTGAACACCACCCCCCTCCCCCCTCTATACCTCTGCCACTTCTTCGAAGCCGTCATGTTAGCAGTTCGCTACTTACACATTATTATTTGTAGCGGCTACACTTTCCGATTTAAAAATACAGAGGCGAAAAGACGTGCAATTTTTATATTAGGAATGAACGAAAGGGTTTCAACCATTTATGTATGGAAGCCCTGATGGACAGCCGCCATCTTGGATTGTTTTCATAATCGCTGCCACATCTTGGAACATTTACAAATCGATAGAGACGCCACTTTTGTTAGAAATTCAAGACGGCGTACGGATCATTGCGATCAGTTAAAAATTATTCAAGTGTTAAGCGGGCGACCTTCGATGCATCATGCAACACATGAGATACTGGTTGAAGTAGTAAAGTTAATATAGTGGATACTAAAGCTGTAAATACCTAATTATAATTGGTTGTAAAATACTTTTTTATTTACAAACTCGTCAAATAAAAATCTATCAATATTTATTTACAAAAATGTTTTGATGGTTTTGATTTTGAAACGGATGTCGTAAAATACATGGTGTATGTAAATCGGAAAGTGTATACGGTTACGCAATAAAAAAAATCCCGACAATCGTGGACCTATTTCTTTAAACGATAATATATTTTATTAGTAGGTCTTTGCAATAAAGAGGAAGTCGTGTTCAGCTGACACGTGTATGTATCAAAATTAAGAAATCGTTATACATATTATTATTATATTGATACGACTCTAGCAAAAAATGTGATCTGAAAATGTACGCTACAAGTATTTTTGTAAATGAAATTTTATGTATAGCTCAATTTTTATCTATCATAGAAGTTATATTATAATTTATCCCCAAACAAAATGGGAATTTTATAGCATTCGTTTAGATTTGACTCTATTTTATATTTTTAACGTTTTCGGTTGTAAAAATGTTTTTCGTCCAATAATTTTCACGGAATATCGTTCAGTACCTTTGCCCTAAATGCGTGTAAATATCAAGTTAAGTGAAAAAAAAATATTAAATTGAATACACACAGTGCCTCTATAATTATGTTACATTAACATAAATGAGCATATTTGGTCTTTTCACTGTGCAGATGATAAGGAAATTATCTAAATGTAGGTTTAACGACAGTGAAAAGATTAAATCTTAGTGTAGGTTACAGTGAATAGTTCGATTAAGTAAATTTAGAGTTAATAAGATGTCTAGTGAAGTTTACGATTCTGAGTACTAATGGTACAATTTTATTCATTGTTTTTTTAATGACAATTTATTCGAAAACGTTGGCTCTTGTATTTTAGTCTTATTTCCTGCGTTATTTACTATTTGTTTTTTTATATGTAGCATCGAGTGTAGTTTGTATATAGTACATCCCAGAAGCTGTACCTACCATGTCCAACATTTCAAAAGAATAATATGTATGACTGTAGCTTTCTTTGTTTTGA
Organism: Erebia palarica; assembly: GCA_964035005.1. Classification (NCBI taxonomy): domain Eukaryota; kingdom Metazoa; phylum Arthropoda; class Insecta; order Lepidoptera; family Nymphalidae; genus Erebia; species Erebia palarica. The sequence goes on from OZ035989.1 coordinate 22,578,358, forward strand.
ACAGTCAACGTTTTCAAAAATCTACAATACATGAATATTTATTTAACATACTTATAAAAGCGGCAACTATATTTATTTTAAAATTTTACTCAGGTAATTTTAATGCTTTAACTTGAATTTTAAAACCACATATTTTAATATTTTAGGTGCATGTTGATTAATATCGCAAAATGGTGATACTTTACAGACAAGTGTGCCCGTATGCACTTTAAAAAGTCGCCGAGACGCCTAACCCTATTGTATTTAATTATTTATGATCGATTTATGACATAAATCATGTTTTTTTTACAGCAAATAAATCTTTGCCACACTGAAAATATCTATCTGTACATACAAAATGCACACACAGTTAATGTATCAATATGTAATGCATAATTATTGTATCATATTATTAACAGGATAATAATATAACAATCATACAAACTGTACAGTTTAAAATAAGTAACATGAATAAAATGCCTTCGATTTTTTGGATTGAATTTTTACGATCTCTCTTTTAAGATAATGATGATTAGTGTTTTTACGTGAAATTCTCTTTTTATTATGAGTTTTAATAGCCTATAAAATGTCGTTTTAAGTTAGATCTTTTACACTCTATTTAAAACATGGCGTCCTTTTTATTTCATATTAACCCGGCAGCTTACACCCATTTTCAAGTATTACTAATTATTTTGCTTGACTTACTAAAGCTATACACTAATAAACCCACGCTTGCCTAGTGTCATCCATTCATTGAATAGATGCTATTACATATGTATATCGGTATTAATCTCAAAACTAGCCTTACGCGAAGTGTCATCTCTTTATATTTGCTATTCCACATGAGCGTATTCAAAAATACCCTCGATCCTCCCAAAATCCTCGAAGCTATGGCCAAAAATACGTCTCAGGCGATTTGCATCTGATCATTTTCAATAGTACAATACCCTGTCACAACTCACAGTATATAAAAGTTAGGTACAATTTTTGACCGGATGAATTTTCATAATATTTATACAAGGAAAAAAATTTCTGGAAGATCCCAGAAAATACTCTTTTACAAAAATATCCGGCTGGCATCGATGGGAAGCGAAATTCCAAAGAAAGGGCAAAGAGACTGGGTCTTTATTTTAGGTTATTGCCCTTTCTTTGGAAATATATGTCCAATAGTAGATGCACAATGGTTAAAACAAATACCTAAGAGTTATTAATTTTATCCATCATCAGTAATCATTTTTTAACAAAAAACTTTTTAAATAAAAACAAAATTTCAAAATTCAGAATGTCTCAGAGCGCTTCGCGTAGAGCTGGTAAATGATAATACAGCTTTTCTCAGGGGCCGTTCCTATCTTCTAAAGTACAAAGGCGATACCACTGTATCTCCAAATGGCCTGCCAATTTTATACATTAGTTTACGTGGCAATGATTTGATCTCTCTTTTAGTCAAATATTATAAGGGTCCTCCCGTCAGCGCAATAAAGCGCACACCAAGTTTAACATCGTTGAACCTCCATAGATAAAGCTATATTTTAATATTACTATTATAGGGTAAGTAGTACTGAATCGTTTAAAGACTTCGTTAATACTCGAGCAATAATATATAATCGGATAATTGTCAATATTTATACAGGGTCTACGGTATATGACTGTAAGCTTTTCTCAGAATCAATACAATAGGCTTCATTGCAAAATTGATTAGTTTTTTTCTATTCCCTAAAACTTAAACTTTCAACTGTTAAGTGGAACTAATTTTTTAAGAAAACTATATATATATATAGTTGTAGTAGTATAACTATATATATATATATATATATATATATATATATATATATATATATGTCACCGTAAGATTGTAAAAACCGTTAGTTTATAATCTAACTATATATACTATATATATTTTAGTATACAGTTTTAAGATTCTATTATTATTAGATTTAGGACCATGGTCCTAAGCACGTGAAAAGTTTTCATTCATGTACCATCAGCCCGATATACGACAAAAGTCGCGTCGTCTATGGAGGGTTTATTTGTGCATCAAAATATCGTTTAGTTTGAAGACATGCGGTAGGAAAATATAATCTTAGTTAAACATAAGAGATTTTTGTATTTATTTCATAGATTTATATTAGATAATTTGTAAAGTGACTAGCTGTAAGCGTTTTCTTTTCGTTTAAAATATGGCGATGGTCGTTCAAAAATAGTAAGTGAAGTTTTCAAGCACTTAGTACTTACGATCAACTTAATTTTTGTTGCTTTTATAGCTTTTCCTTTGTCTTCAGAGTAAATCTCGGCAATTTAATGTTATTGAAGTACATCAGCAGGACATGAAAGATTGTGTAAGACGAGCAAAAAGGGATCTGCCTCGCGACTTTAATAATGAAAATAAAATGTACTCAAATGAGATTAACTCGGCTCTTTTGCTGTTTATTTAACTTAAAGTTCTAATGGCGATGTTGAGCAGATAATGTCCTTAGATGGTATTGTGTAAATAGTTTATATTTTAGTGCATTTCTTTCGGTTGTAGTTCTAAGTGATTTCTGCTTCTAAAAGTCTTTCATATCGACAATCTGCCATATCAATATGAAAATAAAAATATAGTCGGTGGCGTTGAAGAGAATCATTTGCACGCATTTGTTGTTCATCCTATTTCTTTCAAAGCATCCGTTTTAAATTCATTCGTTATCCGCAAATGATTAGCTACAAAGCTACCCGACGCTTGTACAGTATTTTAAAGATAAATTACGTTAAAGATTTGTATGAAAATTTAATTATATTGTCTTCTTAAAATTGCGTGTTTTTTTATTTTACCCCATATATTCGTGAGTGTTCTGCGAAATGCTTTTGCCTATGTAGTTATATACTGATACTATCTCATAACCATATTATAAACTAGCTGATGCCCGCAACTTCGTCCACGTGGAATGAGGTATTTTGGTACCCGCGGGAACTCTTTAATTTTCCGGGATAAAAAGTAGCCTAAATGTGATTGCAGACTATAATCTATCTGTGTGCCAAATTTCATCAAGATCCGTTCAGCCGTTCTGGCGTGAAAGAGTAACAAACATCCATACATCCATACTCACAAACTATCGCGTTTATAATATTAGTAAGATTACACCTAATAAAAGCAGTGCCTAAATATCAATAAAAATACTTATCTAAATTAATTTTGAGTTTACTATATTGAATTGCATTATGTGCAACGGAAGGAAAAATATGTGCAAATAAAACAATCAAACAAAGATCTATGACGAACTGGTTATCCATTATTTACGTTTATGTTACATGATATACCTACTAGTGGTTCGCACCGAACTGAGACCTCGCGGTATCCATAAGATAGTTTTCACTATAATAATTTATCGTAATAGTTAACTTTTAATATTAGACGCAAAAGAGCTAAAGGGTTAGAGGGTTTTATAGAGCGCCATCTATTGACATAATTGTGAAGTTCTGTTAAAAATACTGAAGCTCATTAAAAATTGAATAATTTCGTTTCCTTATAATATTTATCTAATTTTAGTATTTATTGTTCAAGTACAGGATATAATTCAAATAATTGATCAAGTTTCAGCTCAGCCTTTCAGAAAATAGAGAGTTCTGAGGTCAACTTTGGACGTTCGAAAATCTCCACTTTGAAAGCCCTCAATTTCGTCAATTTTAAGGGAAAAATTAAAAAAAAAAATTTTTTGGACTCTATTCCTAATATCTTTAAAATGATATACCGCAACCCTATGTAACGCTATAAAAATATTTTACTTCGCATTGGCTTCTATAAAAGCCCCCTGAAATAATATTTTTATTAAATTTTAAGCCATAAGTATTCGGCTGGAGGCCATCGGTTTACATATTATGTTTAAATTTGAAGTAATTACGATCAGTAATTCAGAAGTTATAAGGCTCTGACAGACGGACGGACGGACAAGTGCAAATTTACTCAAGTAGACGAGACCTTCGCTTCGCTCGGTCAAAATATACATATATATCTAATATAAACGTAAAAACGTATGTAACATAACATAACAAATATTGACGATCAATCGAAACTTGTACAAGGAACTCAAATTATTATCACTTGATTATTTAATCAATTTAGATACAAATATAGTTAGATAATTAAACAAATATTGATAACGTTTGATTCAAAGATTATAGATAGGTATATCTAGTAACCTATCGCATAATTTATATCGTAGATACAGTTTTATGAATACAAAGATTTCTGAATTTTCCCTTGTCTGGCCTGGTGGGAGGCTTCGGCCGTGGCTAGTCACCACCCTACCGGCAAAGACGTGCCGCCAAGCGATTTAGCGTTCCGGTACGATGCCGTGTAGAAACCGAATAGAGATATGGGTTTAATATAACTGCCATGCCCCTAACAGGTTACCCCGCTACCATCTTAGACTGCATCATCTCTTACCATCAGGTGAGATCGCAGTCAAGGGCTAATTTGTAGAGGTTAAAAAAAAAGATACGGGCAGAACTCAGAAGGGAATTAATAAAATTCCTAATGAGCAGTATAAAATGTTAAAATCCACCTTCATAGTATAAATGGCAAGGATTTTGTTACTGAGGTATGTTAAACCACAGTAAACAGATACAAACAGTAGTGAAACTACCTAGAAACGTTCGAAACAGCTCACTCACACAAACATGCGCATCGACGAGACCCCTAAGCGTTCGTCGCAGTGCCGTCAGTAGTGAGTGCCGCGTCATGACGAGTGTCTATTTCCGCGATATTTTTAAAAATGCCAGGAGTGTATTGCGAAGTATATGGCTGTTTGAACTCTGCTTCAACAAAACCGGAACTATCGTTTTTTAAATTCGTTCAAAATCGATATTTGGGGCTCCCTGGGATCACAAAACAGGAAACTGGTACCAAAATTTTAAAAAATCAGCGCCATTTGAAATTCTTTGTTATTGAACCGATTTCGTTCAAAATCGATATCTGAGGATCCCTAGGATCACAAAACAGGAAACTGGTACCAAAATTTTAAAAAAGTCAGCGCCATTTTGAAATTCTTTGTTATTGAACCGATTTCGTTCAAAATCGATATCTGAGGATCCATAGGATCACAAAACAGGAAACTATTATCAAAATTTTAAAAAATCAGCGCCATTTTGAAATTCTAAAATTGATTTAATTAGGGAATTACAGACCGCTTTAAATAGTCACAATGTTTTCATAGTTAGTTTGAAACAAAACTTAGAACTTAATTATAATATTCTATCTGTTTTAAATGCGCAATTCTTTAATGAAAACTTTGATAATGATTACTAAAAATACTTACTTATATTATAAGTACTAATTTAAAATTTGAATTAATTTACATTTAAGTAAAGATAGTACATAATATGAAAAATCTGTAAATTGTTTAAATTGTTTTTTTCACAATAAAATTACAAATCTAAATTGCACCCGTGCGAAGCCGGGGCAGACCGCTAGTCAAGAATAAAGGTATTTTTATGTAGTGTTTTTTTAATTACTAGGTATCAGACGCATTTTTGGGGTTGAAACGCGGTACGGTTCAACCCGAAAATGCGTGACAAACACCTGAAGACAGAGCTCATGAGCCCTGCCCGCGCGCCACCTGCGAGGCCTACCGCGCGCCCAGCTGCGGCTCGCGTACGCTCCCGCCAAAACTTGAATAAAGGTTACGCCATAATGATAAGTTAGTGATCTACAAAACAAACAAAGATCTACAAGTTGTTGTGTGTAATATTAAACTGTTTTCCGTATTTTAAACTATCGAGATTAACTGACGCAATGAGGTACTTATTTAAATTTTATTCGTAAACTAGCTATTTAAATTCGATTAATTGATCACTACAGAACATACATTTTTATGAACATTCATTATTATTCATTATTTATGAACATTCATTTTAATTAACAAAAACAAAATTAAACCATAAAACATTAAAACTTAAAAGTGACAATTATTTTATCAACTTGGCTTAGTTTCCATATTATATTTCGGAGAAAAACATTTTCTCCGAAACAGTATTTTTGGCGTATTTTAAAAGGATTGCTAAAACTAAAAAGCCATTGTGGGCAATTTATTTCATGCTGAAATGTACAGTTCATGTTAAAAACGGCATTAACTTGAAAAATTATGGGAACTTAACTAATCTTCTTAAACGACAATCGACCGGATTCAAAAGCAAGAAATCGAAAATTTTTACTGGCGAAAACATAAAGCAATTTTTAATTAAAGCCGCAGATGATATATATTTAGCGACAAAGGTAAAAAAGCATGTTTTATTTCCCTGCATTCTTTTGAGAAAAGCACTATATATGCCTCGGCGGAAATGGCAATTGCCTGTCTCGTATTAGTGAAGTCCTCGCCTACGGTTCGGCCTTCAAACTCATACTCGACCTGCAATTGCCTATTTCCCAGCCTTTGCGATAATGTACTATTATATCTTTTCTATCCATTTTCTGTACAGTCGGTAGGTACACAAGATAGGACGATAAAAATTATTAATATGATGAATTTCAATTATATAGGTAACTATCTGGAAATAGGGGGCAACCAGATAAAAGGCTGGCAATCAATTAAAGATATGGGGTACAAAAGATAAAATGCATTTTTGTTACATTTACTATGGATTAATTATCATTGTTTATTAGAGATTTAATATCGAAGGTAAAGGCCACAGGTGTGACTAATTGAATTTTTATTATAGTAAAATTTTTATGGCATTTAATTTTTTCAGATGCTTCGCCATATATACATAAGAATTTTCTTGGTTATAGCTGTGTTACAATTTTCGTTTTTATTTGCAAAATGTGGTAAGTAATTCAGTCAGTTTTTTTAGACGATGTGAAGTAATATTGGATAGAACCTGGCGTTACTTTGCGGAAGTCCAGGACAATAAAGAAACTAGAAGTTTAATTTGCTATAATCCGCCACAGAAGGCAAATTGTAGAGTCAACATCTGCTGAAGATGCTGCGGTATCGGAGTGAAACGTACGTTGAGGGTATTTTTGAGGGTTTATGTGGTGTGGTGTATATCGAGGGCATCAAGTTCAAGATACGCACTGTACCACATAGATTTGCCTTCTGTGGCGGATTATAGCGAATTAAACTTCTAGTTTCTTCATTGATGTGAAGTAAATTAACAAATTTCGAAAAAAATACACCCACTTTTAAATCAAACTCATAAACTTGAACATAAAGAAGTAATTCACCGATTCAACTCAAAACTCGTTTCTATGTAGGACAGTAGGTGCTTGGGGAGTGTATGATAAATCTTGTTTTGAATCTACACAATTCTGAAATCGGAATTATAATGAGGCTTGCATGGCTTCACCAGTATACACCTGTATTTTACTTACATATCCCTTTTCAGATTTGCCGTGTAAGGCCCGTGATGTGGGCATAGCCGGACGGTCAATAGTATGTGTGTGTGACGCCACATACTGCGACACTGTTACTCGAAATGTCCCTAAACCTGGAACCTATGTCACTTACACAACCACACGAGTAAGTTCTACTGTCGTGATATATGTGTCGTGATGTACGGTAAATATCTATTATAGTGTTTCGAAGCGGTACTTCTTTACTTGTTCTGTTTACCTAACTTATACTTCCTGATAATAATTTCTCTTATATTCACCATACTAAACATAAAAAAATCTGATCTGTAATCAACGAGTCACGAAGTTGGGAAAGAAGTGTTAATTAAAATAAGATAACAATGCGACGAGAGGGGAATGATGATGACGACACAGATTAACCTTTGAAAAAGACTAGATAAAAGAAATACTTAATACCAATCTAGATACCTGTATTGTACAATTCCAGGCTGGTAAACGTTTCGAAAAAGGTGGAGGCGTTATCGAATCTGACACCTATAGCAACAAAGATGGGAAAAAGAGAAAAACTCACAGAAAGGATGATAAATCGGAAAAAATTGCACGTAAGTTTAACTTATTTCACTAGAATTGATTCTAAGAACTTATAGAATGTTTTTACCATGTAAGGTACATAATGTATTTTCAGCGAAAATTTTGAACGACGCTTCATACAGGCTGTTCCCCAGAGTTCAATTTCAAACTTTGGAAGGCTTTGGAGGGTCTGTAACGGACGCCGCTGGTGTCAATTGGCGCAAACTCTCCTTTAGAACGCAAACCCATTTTATAAAGTAAGTTTTTAGGTAAACTTTTTGAATTTTGATAGTTATACTAATTTAATTTGGCCACTGTTTCGAGTGTGGCTTAAAAATAGCCTCAGGTCATCGAGGGGTAGTTTGACAGCTACACTGGAAAGTGTAGTGTCAGTGTAAAGCTATGAGAAATACTTAGCTCTACTCTAGGAAGGCTGATTCGGTAGAGCTGCTCTCGGCACTAGTCGCTAAAGCTACCTATAGCGAAACTCATGGTAGAAATACATATTCGAAGTATGATCAGCTTTTATTACTTAATACTATGATTTTAGCTCCTATTTCGCAAAAGACGGCTTGGAGTACAACTTGATCCGTGTGCCAATAGGCGGAGCTGACTTCTCGACTCATCCGTACACCTACAATGAATATCCACGGAACGATGCCGCCCTTTCTAATTTCTCTCTGACCATCGAAGACTACTATTACAAGGTAGATATTGAATAAAATTTAATGCTATTAATATGGTCATAAAAAATTAACTCAGCTTCACGCTATTTGTTCTAGTTGCCATTGATAAAAAGGGCTAAGGCAGTAGCTACATCTGATATAAAGATTACCGCGAGCACATGGTCACCACCCGTTTGGATGAAAACAAACGGAGCTATCACAGGCTTTGCACAACTAAAACCTGAATACTACCAGAGCTATGCTGACTATCATATAAGGTAAAATTTATAATGAAACACCATCATTGTTAATTATGTAGCCGTTTGCTTTGTTAAAGAAAAAACCTAATAAGTTGACGGTCCTGCCGCAGTGTTGAGCGCTGTTGTCTTAACGTGCGGAGGTCCCTGGTTCGAACCCCCGTAGGGTCAATTTGGGAATTTATAATTTCTGAATTTTCCTTGGACTGGCCTGACGGGAGGCTTTGGCTGTGGCTAGTTACCACCCTACCGGCAAGACGTGCCGCCAAGCGATTTAGCGTTCCGATACGATGCCCTATAGAAACCGATTAGGAGTATGGGTTTAATATAACTAACTGCCCTGCCCCTAACAGGTTATCCCGCTACCATTTTATACTGCATCATTACCTACCATCAGGTGAGATCGCAGTCAAGGGATTTAAAGTTGTAGTAGGTAAAAAAAAAGTATCAAAGTAATAAAATCATTTCAGCAAACAAAGTTGTAATAAGAATGTTTATTGAAGTTACCATCATGCATTTCATCGTTTAAGGTTTATGGAAGAATACGAAAAAGCAAACGTTAAAATTTGGGCCCTCACCACCACAAATGAGCCAGTAAACGGAATTATTCCTTTTGTGGACTTCAATTCGTTAGGATGGTTCCCTTGGGACTTAGTAAGTAGCTATTTTGTGAAACTTTAATTACATTGTTACAAGACAAAATCGTAGCTATAGTTTAATCCCACCAACTTTATGTTTTAATATTTCTAGGGACACTGGGTTGCGAATAATCTCGGACCTACTGTAAGAAACTCCCGCTTCAATGACACTTTAATATTTGCAGTGGACGACCAAAGATACCTTATAGATATTTACCTCCAAGGGGTAAGTTTGAAAACTAATCATGAAACTAATGCATTTAAGAAGTAGGGACGATTTATGGCAATGGAGTGTCGAGTGCCCTCTGCAATAACACTCGATAATGGGCAGCAATTTATTTACGTGCACATTTGTAGGAATTAGGATACTTCATGCAGCAATATTCAAGAGTGTATTTTCGTTAATAAATTGCAGATGATAAGAGCGGCACCGAAATCACTCGAATACATTGATGGAATCGCGATACATTACTATGGAAATTTCATTCCACCATCAATTCTTTCCAGTATTCAAGAAAGATACCCCGGTAAACTACTTCTGTCTACAGAAGCTTGTGAAGGTGAGTTTAAATACCTGTGTTGCCTAAAGCTTCTTCCACAAATTTGAAATTGTTAAACCAAATACTTTTTCAAATAGGTCCAATGCCCTGGGACATTATGAGAGTTAAAATAGGTTCCTGGGAACGAGCGGCAAGATACACGAAGCATATCTTGGATGTAAGGATAATTTTTATTATTATGAAGTTAAAACTACAGATCAAGAAAAAAAAGTTAACCCTCACCACATGGATGCCTCGTTATCTTTCACCACCTGATTATTCCAGATCTTTTCTGCCTTGGCACTTGCAAATTATGGATTCAGCTTCGACCTGCTGTGATCGCTCAAAACTACACTATAGGATATTCACGGGACGGATTAACAAATTCCTTAAAAGCCGGCAACTGGTTCCTCTGCAGCAAACGTTAATTGCCTGCTCGTTTGCTTGATGTGGATACAAAAAAATGCAGTTGTTTTAAGAAGCGCTTTGGAAAGCGCAGGACATGGGGAACTTTTTAAAATGATAACGCATACTGTATGTACTTGTACGAAAAAATAATTTTAATTTATTTGTTTCAAGGACATAAACAATTTCGTTATCGGCTGGATAGATTGGAACCTATGCCTGGATGAAAAAGGTGGCCCTAATTGGGCCTACAACTACGTCGACGCTCCTATTCTAGTATATGGAGACAAAGATGAATTCATCAAACAACCCATGTTCTATGCAATGGGACACTTTTCTAAGTTCTTTCCCAGAGGTTCTAAACGCATACAAGTGCTGCGACGTAGTTTAGGACATGTAGATAACCTTGCCGTGTTGACTCCGGAAGGGAATATTGTTGTTCTACTACACAATACGTAAGTGTGATCAGCAACCCGATTCTGTAACTCAGTGGTTATCAAAAAATGAAAGCCACTGACTTTTAAATTTTATCCATTGAAGATTTACTATGAAATGTTCTTTAATTTTTCCATAGTAAACCTTCAATGGACAAAATATATATGTCAGTGGCTTTCATTTTTCGATAGCCACTGAGTTACAAAATAGGGGAGCAGATATTGATTTTCCTATCACAAATTCTCGAGAGCAATGGGTTTAGTTAGAGAAAAACAAGTATTCGTCTATGAGCTGAGGTGCAAGTGCCCGTTTGCGCTAGAGATGTTAACATATCGCTAAACGGTTAACGCTTAACGGCTGTAAACGGTAGTAAAAAACGGTGTTTTCTTTTCACAACAGTAAAGATCGTTTACTACCGTTAACCGCTAACCGTTTAACAAACGATAGTTAAAAAAAACAATGTTTTTTTTCACTGGCTAGTGCACAGGAGTACAGATTGTTTACTAATATTTTCAACCATTAGCCGTTAACCATTTATCGTTTAGCGATATATTAACACCTCTAGTTTGCGCAGCTCTCATACAAACTGTCGAACTCGACGTACATACTAACTACCCGCGAAAATATGCTATTGCGACGCGTCTTGCGGTCAACTTTAGACGCGACTAATTTGATTGGCGCGAGCATAATACAGGCTGTTTAAAATTAGTACATTATTGCAAAGGCTGGGAAATAGGCAATTGCAGGTCGAGTATGAGTTTGAAGGCCGAGCCGTAGGCGAGGACTTCACTAATACGAGACAGGCAATTGCCATTTCCGCCGAGGCATATATAGTGCTTTTTTCAAATAATGCAGGGAAATAAAACATACTTTTTTACCTTTGTGGCTAAATATATATCATCTGGGGCTTTAATTAAAAATTGCTTTTTATTTTCGCCAGTAAAAATTTTCGATTTCTTGCTTTTGAATCCGGTCGATTGTCGTTTAAGAAAAGTAGTTAAGTTCCCATAATTTTTCAAGTTAATGCCGTTTTTAACATGAACTGTACATTTCAGTATGGAATAAATTGCCCATAATGTAGATGGCTTTTTAGTTTTAGCAATCTCATTAAAATACGCCAAAAATACTGTTTCAGAGAAAATGTTCACTTTTTTCTCGTTTTTCCAACTCATAAAGTTTTCATATACTTTCATGTATTTTTCTTTGGACTTCGCTGGAAGCAGGTTACCCATTGCCAATTTGGCTTCTGATCTTAAATCTGGTGGAGTACAATCAATCTCCATTTCACTCTCTGAACCGTTGGAACTCATTTTACTTATTATTAAATTTATATTTATTAAATAGGTAAATAACAAATCAAGACGAATTTTCAGCTTTGCCGCCAATTTTTTTTAATCATCTGTGCCGACAGGCAAACGCATTTAAGGCTATACAGCCACCAATTTGTACTAAGCAAAGAGACTATGGTATGCCAAGAATGACAAAAGAGATCCGATCAAAGAGTATTTAATAACCCCAGCACGCCGTTTCATACAACATCGCAGGAGCGTTGTAATTTTCCAAATTCAAAAAACACTCCTGCAATGGTTTTGATTTTCTTTGTCCGAAAATTCGATACTTCGCGTGTTCTTTTTTCGAAAATAATGACAATATTTCCATGCATGTTTGAGAAAAAGCTATTTATTTGCAGATAGAGTAGGAACGCAGCAATGTCATTATGTAGAGAAAAAAAATAGTTGTTAGTTTCTAAGTTCCAGTCTAGTTATATTTTATTAGTTACTAGTAAGCAAAAATCATTTCTCAGTAGGGACTAGGGTATTATCGGTTCAGATTTACGAATATTTGGCTCAGTGTCAAGGCAATCTATATTTATATGTCACCGTAAGATTGTAAAAACTGTTAGATTATAATCTAAGTCGCGAAATTGCAAAATGTCGAAAGATTACAATTTAACGCATTATTTTCCGGTAGATTGTAATCTGATATGTTTATTAACCCGATAGTACCTAAGTGCCCACAACTGGTTATTTATGTCGAACCCTAACCTAACCTACACGAAACAGACAAGAAAACGTAAATACAATGAATATTTCAAAACTTGACACTCAGAACATTGAACGGTTCACAATCTTTCGACAGTTTACAATTTCGCGAGTTAGATTATAATCTAACGGTTTTTACAATCTTACGGTGACATATATAAAAGCGAAAGGTCACTAATTCATCACGATATCTCAGGAACTATAAAGCACACAGACTTGAAATTTGGAACATAGGTTCCTTCTATGGTGTAGACGGCCGCTAAGAAACGGTTTTGAGTAAATTCATCCCTAAGGGGTTGAAATGGGGCTTGGAAGTTCGTATGAAAGTCCTTTGCTTTTGAAGTTAGAGACATGAAAATTGGCAATTAAGTTAATAGCTATAAATAATAAAAACCCGTATAAGCAATTTTACGAAAATCTACCCGTCAATAGGGGTGAAATGGGGGTTGGAAGCTTACATAAGGGCTCCCAAGTTTTTGAAGTTAGAGACTTGAAAATCGGGATTTAGGTTATTAGTTTTCAGTTATAATAAACTGTATAAATAATTTCAGGAAAATCTACCCCACAGAGGCTGAAATGGGGGTTGGAAGTTTCTATGATAGTCCTGTGTTTTTGAAGTTAGAGACTTGGAAATCGGGATTTAGGTTATTCGATTTACATAATAAGAACCTGTATGAGCAATTTTACGAAAATTCACCCCAAAGGGGGTGAAATGGGGGTTGGAAGCTTACATGAGGGTTCTAAGTTTTTGAAATCAGGTACTTGAAAATCGGCTTAAGCAATTTTAGTAATAATAAACTTCATACGCAATTTTACGAAAATCTACCCCATAGGGGGTGTTATGAGGGTTGAAAATTTGTATGCAAGTCCTATGTTTTTGTGGTTAGAGACTTGAAAATCAGGATTTAGGTTATTAGTTTTAAGTAATAATAAACTGCTTAAGCAATTTTACGATTATCTACCCCAAAGGGCGTGAAATAGGGGTTGAAAGCTTGCATGAAGGTTATAAGTTTTTGAATTTTAAGGACTTATTAGTCTTAAATAATAAAACCCTGCTGATAGCTATGTAGCTTTTATAAGTAGGCCTTTTGCAGCGGGAAAATCTCATAGGAAATCTGAAATTGTACGCGGGCGACCGCTAGTTAAAAATAATTACACTTTTCATCTTCATTCCTCATTCGCATGGATACTCTACATGTGGAATACTCTACCAAAAACTGTGTTTCCCACCAATTACAATCTGGGTATCTTTAAACCGATAGTAAATAGGTATCTTCTAGGCAAGCGTGTCCCATCTTTGGCCGCATCATTACTTCCCATCAGGTTTGATTATGATCAAGTGTATGCCTATGATGAATTTTTTAAAAATACAGCCTAACATCTTCTTCTCAATAATACAACCTAGTACATAGCAACAGCCATTAGGGCTAGTATGATATAATATTGATTGCATCAAAATAATATACTTAAGTACAAACTCAGAACAATTTGTGTACCAAGTGATTGCAAGTATAGGCACAGAGAGCGAGGGGACTAGTGTTGACATTTTGTGTGAGTGGGGTAAATTTCAGCTAAAATAAGAACTAAATTTTAATATTGTATTGCAGGAATGTTCAAGAAGTGAAAGTCAAATTGTCAATATCTTTACAAAATCACATAGACCTGACTGTGGAACCAGAGTCAATAACAACTGTTGAAATCAACCCTCGATCAAACTAATGATGAAAAGCTATCTGAGAAGGACATAGACTATTTTTAAATACATAGATTTATATTACATTTATTGCAAAAAGTCATCTACTATTTGAGTTATCTTGAGTAAATAAAAAGTTTTTATAAATTACTTAATATTATTTTTATTTCAACAAACTATAGAGAATTCAACAATTTATTTAAAATATTATTTTCTACAGAACCCAAAGACTAACTACTTACAAACATATTTATAAACCTGTATAGTAAACACTAGCTGATGCCTGCAACTTCTACTATTACTAAAAATCCCATGTGAACTAGAGGTGTTAGCATATTGCTAAACAGTTAAAACGTTAACAGTTCAGGGCTGTAAACGATAGTAAAAAAAAACAATATTTCTTCACTCGCTTGTGCACACAAGTAAAGATTGTTTACTAATATTTTCAACCATAAGCCGTTAACCATTTAACCATTTAACAATATGCTAACACCCCTAATGTGAACTATTGTTTGCAGCATGCAACCTGTGTCTGTACCAGATTTCCTCAAAATCAGTTGAGCAGATGGGCTTTGAAAAGATAACAAACAGAAACAACAAACTTTCACATCAACAATATTAGATCTTTACTAATATTATATTACAAATGCGAAAGTTTGGATGGGTGTATGGATGGATGGATTTTTGTTACTCAATCATGCCAGAACAGCTGAACGGATCTGGGTGAAATTTGGCACAGAGATAGATTATAGTCTGAAATAACACATAGGCTACTTTTTATACCGGAAAATTAAAGATTTCCAGCAGGCACCAAAAAACCTCAATCCACTCAGACAGCAGAAGTCGCGGGCATCAGTTAGTTGTAAATATAATTATTTACTACCTCTATTCAGATATAGAGCTTATTTTATTTAAAGGCCATATTCTACATACAACTCTACTCCTTATCAGGCCTTGTGGTACTGGACCATAGACCCTAGAGTCTGCAGAGTTATTCGAATTGTCTCCTTCTAACCAGACGTGTCCTCTAGGCACAACTTGACCCCGTCCAGGGAAGTGTCCCCTAACTTTGTCCCCTGGTAATGCAGTGATTCTTTTGCATACATACTGTTTAGGGTTCCTCGGACATTTGGCTATTACTATGTCACCTTTACACAACCTTTGAAGCCGTGGAGACATGTGCTCTGTTAGAAGAATGTTGTTTGTTTGAAGAGTAGGTTCCATTGAAGGGCCCGAACACTGTAATAAATATATCTTTCTTTTAAGAATAGGATTGACACCATAGCAAAATATGAGTAATTATAATTTAGTAGCAAGTAATGAGGTATTTATATTTATGTACCATCACAAAATCTCCAACGAATTCCCAAGTACAGTGAGTAATACAGGCTGTTTGTAGTACGAAACGAAATAGTTCTATGCTATTTCCGAAAATACTCCTAAGAATCATCTTCTATTTAGCTTAAAATCGTCTGCTTGCTATACCAATTTGGGTCTATTGGAGTCAACAGTCAACAAACTCTGCTACATCGCAGGATCTTTCGATGACTGGACAAGAACACACGATACCGCGACGGTACGAATCAAATATAGACGGGATTAAAAAGATAATTTTAATAATTAAACTTAATTTCAAATGACAAGACTCGTCATTTCGTCAACATGAGAAAGACAAAACTTGTCTCTAGGCCGCAGGGCGACCGGCGCGTATCTTCTGCATCAATCATTGTTACAGTATCAATTGTTGTGATTGGCTGAATTTATGGTATTCTTGCTGTATCAATGGATTTTGTCCAATAGTGGAAGAGTGTTATCCAATCAGAGGTGATTGCGGTCGTTTTACTGTAGCTGTCAGGATACGCGGTCGCCCTGCCGCTGTGAAAAAAAAATCCTGCATCAATCATTGTTACAGTATCAATAATTGTTGTAATTTTTGTTGTGAATTTATTGTACTCTTACTGCGTCACAGACTAATGCCCAATAGTAGAAGAGTGTTCACCAATCAGAAGTGATTGCGATCGTTACACTGTAGCTGTTTTAGCCGGTCCAAAACTTTGTTTAAACATTTGACAATTTGACATGACATGAATAGATACACCACAGATCTTTTGTTTTTTCTATTAACTGACTTTACGGCTCTGGGTTCTTTATAAGAAACAGCACATAGTGCATTGCACAGACTACCATAATATCTAGATACTATTAGGATGAAATTTAGCATTCTAATATTTTTCTCTCGAGGGACTGTAAGGAAAAGATAAAAACTTAATCTCCTATTAGCATCTGAATTGGGGTAATAGGTAGCACAGACAAGTTATATAACTGTGGTACGCCTACTTGGGTACCCTATTATATTCTGTGGTGTAATAATTGACCAGAGACAAGTAACATATTGATCATCTGTGTTGACCATAAATTAATTGACATTGACGTTAAGGCATAGAGTTATGCATTTGACAGTTAAACCTGCGGCAATTAGTGTTGCCAACTCAGTGAAATTTCCACTAAATCTGGTGATTTAGATACCAAAAACCACTGGTGGTTTTGGTGATCAAAACCACCAGTGCCCCGTGGTCTAAAAGCCAACATCTGGAAATTGAATTGAATTAGTTACTAAGTAGAAGAATTAGGAGGAAATATTGCTTATATTAACTGACGTATTTTTAAGTAGTATTTTTGATTTCAGTTCATAGAAAAGCCATAATAATATTGAACCACTAAACTATTGTCATCGGTCATATTATTTTCATATATTTTCATTGCATTATTTTCCTGTTTATGAGTTTTTATACAAAATATTATGTTTCATTCTAATTTTAGTGAAAATTTTAAAACTAGATGATGCCCGTGACTTTGTCCCCGTGGATTAAGGTTTTTGATTCCAGCGGAACTGTTTAATTTTCCGAGATAAAAGGTATTCCCAGAAAGTTACCTACATCTATGCCAAATATCATCAAAATCGGTTTAATATATGGGCCGTGAAAGCGTAGCAGACAGACAGATACACTTTCGCATATGAAATATTATGTATGCATGTACATTTAAAATGTTCAAATGAAAAGTTCACACTGACGAGTCCTAGTTGCTTCAATTTTTGTAAGTACTACAACTTACAACCTCCGATAAGTGGGTTATTCTTCGAATGTGAGTCCAAGTTTTCATGATATCTGTTTTAAAAAGTGCCGAAACAAAAAAAAATGGCAGCCAATCCGTACCTACAAGCTTTTTTCGGCAGCATTATAAAGTATTGCTGACAAAAACAGGTAAAAAAACTTGTAGGTGTGGAAAAACTATACCGAAGGAGAATAACTTTTACGTAATCTTGATGTCACTTACTCGAAAAATATCGATTATTTTGTAGGAAATACTTAAATTCAAAAAATTCCTACTGCAATTAGCCATAAAATTGACAAAAATAGGCAAAATTCAATTTTAACAATCAAATTTTAAGTTCGGAAATTACCGCCTTACCATTTGAAGTCCAATTGGTTACAATAATGCTCCGTAAAGTACCAAAGGACTTGTCCAAGATTGAGCCTTGAACATGAACCAAGATGATTTTTTAAAGTAGGTACATACTTAAAAAAAAAAACTAGTGAGCACATCCTAAACACCTCATAATAAATAAATATATCACTCCATGTGCAATCCATTCTTAAATTATTGTAATTATGTCAGGACTCATGCTTACAGCATTATAAATATACTGCTGATTTGCAGGTTCAATTATGTTACAATGAGCCATATCTGAGTAATCTGGAAAGGAAATGAATATTCATGAATGCAGGCTGACAATCGTGAGCTACTATAAATAGAAGTTGTCAAGCAAAGAAGCCTTATTTTTAAATAAACTGATATAATGTTAAACACTACTATTTGCTTACTGTGGAAAGCAAAAACCAGTAGTTCACATGACAGCAGTTAAGCCTTCTGGCTTTCATGTTTACTGTTGGTGGTGGCCCACTCCCAGTGTACCTAAAGGATCATTTTCACACAATTGAAGTGTAATTGGGCAGCCCCATCAGAACCCTATAAGTTGTAGGCATTTTGCATAAAGTGATGCCACAGACTGCAAATATAAACAAACTCTAAATAGGGACTTCTTTGTTTCCATGATATATGCGCAAAACTGCAAGCAATCATGTTAGCCTCTTTATGTATCATTCCATATCAATCTACTTGACTCATTCGTCACTTTAGATTCATTTTGTGTGCATACGTTTCAATTCAAAGCTAGGTGCCAAGTAAAAAATTCCACGTAAAAAATGACGAATGGTACTTACATTATAGGTTGTAAATGCGCAAGGTGTCAATTGGAGTGTAAAATAAACAATCCATTGCGATATACCAATTCACTGAAAAATGAAAATCTTAAACAACCAAAATAAACACGGCGCATTTTGAATTTGAACTTTGGCAGTTGAAAATGACATTAAAGTGACAGTAACAGAGGCCGATTTGGTAGATCGTTTTATAAAAAAAAGTTTTAGTGTTGCAATCCATCGAAAAATATTTTCTACAAACGATATTTTTCAAAATTATTTTTTTAAAAAACGGGGTTTTCTAAAATTATTATTTAAATGCCGTTTAATGTTATATTTTTTTCTCTTTCACGTGATGCCAGTTTGGTTCTGGTTCATTGAAACTCAGAATAAAAAATCACCCTCCATACTGAACTTGGACATGTCATTTTCATAAGTTTCATAAATTTTCAAAGTACGAATTAATAAAGGAAGCTTATAAACCCCAAAAGTTTTTGAGATTCGTCGGAAGTGACGTAGACGGGTTTAAGTATTTTTAATCTTAAGTTGAAAATTCGTCTCTACTTCTGTTGAACGTAATCTTTTCACTTTCGACTAAAAATTTTCCGACTTGTGCTAATGTTATGATGGTAATTATTTTATGCCAAGTAGCACACTTCATAACAAACATGTTCACAAAAAAGAAATTCGAAAAAAAACACCAATTAAACAGAAAATATATTTAACACTCACTCCCTCGGAAATCTCACAAAAAAACTTACAAAAATTATAACTCGAAAACTACCAAAAAACGCTCAACATACATGAGGTATTTTCTGATACGTGATTCATGCGTAGCATCCAGAGTAGGTGGCGTGGCAGGCTCGTACTATTCTGATGCTGTGTATGCGACCCCATTATTGCTGCGTTACTTGCTGACCCGCTGTTTTCGTCTGATGCTGTGCTTTCGACCCGCGATCTGTGCTGATGCTGTGCTGACGGACTTACAAATGTTTTCTTGTTCTTGACTTTTGTGACTGTAGAACTCCATCCATGACTTTGACTTGTATGGTGTTGCTTGTCGGTGGTCACCAATGTCGGGAGCGAGTGGTATGCTCGACCGATGCAATAGGAAGATCTTCCTCCGAGCCGGTGTTATGCTCGGGGATCCCAGCTGGGCCAACTGTTGTAGGTTGATATTTCCATATATAGTACAATTCCGAAAGAACTTCGTTAGCGTGATTCAGGCGGCGGCACGTGATTGGCTAACGTAGCCGCGTCATGTTTACGTCATCATGTAGGTGATTGGCTAACGTGGCCGCGTCATGTTTACGTCATCATGTAGGTATTGTGTGCCCCTACAGGTACGAGGAATCTAATTTTTTTCTTTGGACGTCACTATTTTGGCCACCTGTTGTGTGGGTCTTCTCCGTTTGGTCTGAGGGCCAAGCGGGGGGTACGGGCCTCGAGGCTGAGCCTCCTTACCCGGGCGGGGCGCGGGGCAACATTGTGCCCCGGTGATTATCTTGAAGCCGGTGAACCAGCTAGGGCCTGCCTTGTAGGCTGCGGGCCCCTAGGTCGGGTGTTACTTCCGGTGTTCGGTCCGCACTGCGGGTGACATCATCACCTCCGCGTGCAGGACCCATGTCCTGTCCAGGTATCTCGGCGCTGCGGGCTATGGGGTCGCTCTCGCGCGCCGAGATGATGTCAAGGCCGGTGGACTCCGCGCTGCGGGCAATAGGGTCGCCGTCGCGGAGTCGGTGTCAAGTCCGGTGTGTATCGCGTCGCCGTTGTCGCTACGGTCGCCTGCGTGCCGTGCAGGTGATGGCGATCGTAGGAGCTCACGAGGTAGTGGACGCCCGGTCGGAGGTCGGGTGGTCGGCGGTGCGATCCCGTGGAGGTGTTCGTACGGCCCGTTGTCCGCGCGCGCAAACATGCGCCGCGCGAGTGTACGGACGTACCCCTCCACGGTGGGCGTCTTGAGGTCGCGATGGATCACATCGGTCCTCACGTACCTCGGAGCTCCCACGATTTGGCGCAGGCACTTGTTCTGCCGGACTTGTAGGCGGCTCTTCTGGTATGCAGAGCACATCGCATACCAGGCGGGAGCCGCGTACGTCAGCCGCGAGCGGACATAGGCTGCGTAGATCCGGAGCTTGGTCTTCGGTGTGAGGCTTGAGGTGAGGACCTGGTGCAGCATCGATGCAGCAGCCGTGGCGTGGTTCACAACATGATCAATCATGGGAACCATGGCCAGGCCGGCGTCAATGTGGCACCCCAAGTAGCACACCGAAGTCTGCCACTCTATGTCCTGGCCTCGCAGTTTGAGCTGACGCATGTGCTTCCGGGCGCCGAACAAAATGGCGGCCGTCTTCCTCACGTTGACGGCCATTCTCCATTTGTCTATTTATTGGCCACCTGTATTTATTTAAGACCTTTTGTCTTCGTAACAACGCGAGATGTCGCCCACGGTTACACATCACTTATATTAATATAATCCTTAAAACTAAGGCATTAAAGTTTAATTACGAATGTACTATATATTACTTAAGACCTTTTGTCTTAACGGAACGGTGGCGGTTCGTTACCGATACCGTAACGAACCGATACCACATTTCCACATTTTTACCCCCTACCAAAAAGTGCTCAATGTGCCTAAGGAAGTTTTCACTTCAATTACGGTTGTCTGTAAAATCGGTTTATGGACAATAGTTTTACGTGTTATTTTATTAGAACTATTCGAATTGCTAGCTCTGACGTCACGCGAGAAGATTGTGCCGATCGTGCCTCTCTATCGCTTCGTCGCGTGGTTAAACGCAAATTAAAAGCTTGGCTTGTTGGAACAACGCGTTCTACAAAATACAAGCATATTGTAGTTACTTTAATAGGTAAGTAAGCCACCACGTTCAGGGTGGAAAAGTAATGAAGAACAAAGACATGGAAAAGAGATGAGGATAGGCCTGTGTCGATCGATCATTTGTCGTGACCCGGGTCGATCATGACCCACACGTATGGTGATCGGATTAAAAAGATTCGACCATTTCAATCATTTGGGTCGCAGTTCATTTGTAACTTGTATAGGTACTTTGATTAGGCACGTGTCGTGGGTCATAATACTCTTAAGTCATTGCTACTGATTGGATTTCCTTCAACAAAATTCAATCGCGCGACACGAGTCACACGGGAAAGAGTGCGTTGAATAAAAAAGGGTGTATTTTGTAAAAGAAAGAAATAGAAAACATATTGTTTGTTAGGTTGATTGAATGCACGACTCGATCGATTGCGTGATCAAGCAATCAGTTACGTTAAACTTATTTGATTAAAGTACAATTTGGTTTACCAAATCGGGTCAAATTAGATCGAGTCTTTTAGAGATCCATGATCGGATCACTCGTGTATGGGTTGTAATCGAATCAATGTGATTCGATCAATCGTGATCGACACAGGTCTAGATGACGAGAAAGTGGCGAAAAATTTTATAAATTACTTAGTATTTTTAATTATGACCTTTACCACATATCGCCTTTGACAAATTATAAAAAATCTCATCACAACACTAATTGAGTGGTTTTCTGATGGTTTGGGGAACCATTTTTAAAAAATCTGGCAGCACTGTGTGCATTTCAGAACTGATTCAGAAAGTGATTCAGATTTCAACCGGAGGGGTTGTCGATCGAATTTCGAATAAAGTTGAGTGTAATTTTAAAATCAATCTAACAATAACAGTGAATTGTAATCTTCCTTGCAAGGAAAAAATCTTTTAGTAATTTATACCTTAAGAACAAAATAAATTAACTAGTACATTAAACAAAAAATAGAACATTGTGAACCAGCGAACGTCGATCAGCTTTCACGAAACCTATTCTATAGGTTTAATGGGAAAAATTCGTCGAATCATAGAAGAAAGGATTTGTTTATAAATCGCGCACGAGGTTTAGATGTTTACCTTTCTCGGTACTGAAGGTGTTCTATGTTTTCGCTTAGATATTACGTCGAATCGATATTGAAGAAAAAGCACATTTTCGTCAAATGATAGTGCACATTTGGTGAATCAATTGACAAACGAAGTGGTAATGGGTTTAACTTGCTGATAACCGTTTTTCTGTTTCGGCTGTTTCTTAAAACTAAGGTAAGTGAACTATCATTCATGACGTTTTTTTAACAAACTTGTGCATACTAAATTGATTGTCAGGGTAGCAAGTCATTTGAGTTAGTAAGTAGGTAGTAACATGCCAAATATTAATTCCTTATTCATATTATTATATATTTAAAATCATAAAATAATATGTACTTACTTAGGTATGTACAGCTATTGTTTAAAGACATCTCAAGTTTTCTTATCAAACCACACTAAATATTTATCAGTATGACTGCTGTGTTGTATAAGTCACTGTAAGATTGTAAAAACCGTTTGATTATAATCTAACTCGTGAAATTGTAAACTGTTGAAAGATTGTGAGCCGTTCAATGTTCTGAGTGTCAATTTTTGAAATATTCATTGTATTTACGTTTTCTTGTCTATTTCATGTAGGTTAGGTTAGGGTTTGACATAAATAATCAGGTAGTACCCTTAGGTTCTATCGGGTTAATAAACCTAACAGATTACAATCTACCGGAAAATAAAGCGTTACATTGTAATCTTTTGACACTTTGCGATTTTGCAAATTAGATTAAAATCTAACGGTTTTTACAATCTTACGGTGACATATACATAATAACATAGGTACATAGTTAGCTCTTAGGATCATTTGTATCTCAAAAACAGATCCACAGAGACCTTTATATGTGAAATAAAATGAAAAACTTTATTGTGTATGATTTTATTTAAGTATCTACTTACTTAGTTATTTGTCTATAGTTTATTTATATATGTATACTCTTTATCAAATCATGTTATTTTCAAGTACCTGGATATGAACAACCTTCACAGTCTCTTTTAATCCTGAATTCCTGATAAAATATAGGATGCACACATTCATTTAAACTTGCAAAGTAAAGCATTGTGGCCAATTCTGTAAAACATTATCTCTAAACTAAAATGGCAGCTCTTAATCTAAGTAGAACTGTTCTTTTCGCAGGGAGTATTATGAAAGTTTTAGCAATATGAAAGGGTCAGTAATGCTGTCATTTTAGTTTGGTTTAGAGATAGTTTGTGTACAACAGAATTAGCCGCACTATCTAACTACAAAATTTCTTCAAAATTGTGAGAGCCATTTCTGAGAAAACTACTTCAGACATATTTTTATACAATACTATCCCACGACTTTGCGTGGACTACACAAACTTCTAACCCATATTTTACTCCCTTAGGAGGTGAATTTTCAAATATCCTTTCTAAGCAGATGTCAATGTTATAATAGCCATCTGCATGCCAAATTTCAGACCGATTTGTCCAGTAGTTTGAGCTGTGCATTGATAGATCAGTCACTTAGTCACCTTTTCCTTTTATATACTTATTTAAATTAGACAAAAACAGTTCAATTTATACAAGTAAAGCATGTTAATAATATTAAACTCTACACCAGTAGCCCAGAGCACTGGTATCTTAGCTGAAATATGGCATAAAAGAGGTTAAATTTTAATTTCATGGATAGCCTAAAATTAGGAATTATTATTTTAAATATTAATTTAACTACTTAATCATGTTTCCTTTTCTAAGATCGAGATCAGAGATTTAATATTACCATAGCTCAGTAGAAAAAGCCTTAAATAAGCTGAATACTGTGGCTAGTTCTGTCGTACAAAATCTCTAAAACTGAACTAAGTAATATGACAGGACTAATATTGTATTGTTATCCATTAAGCTCCCTGAGAAAAAAGACAGCACTTGATTTAGTAATACCAATTTAGTTCTTTAGATTTAGATATTTTACACTGCAGTAACACATTTACAGTTTAGACCATGGTTTATTTTAGCAATTGTGTACAACAAGCCATATTACTTATTTCAAGTATTTGTTTTGTAAGAAAATCATTTTGTGGCTTTATATTTTTTATTGTAATTTATGACAGCAAAACCCTAAATTTAACTTAACTTTAATTAAACTTTAACTAAAATTTTTCTTTTCAGCAGTTAAGATGGGCAAGTTCTCGGGGAAGAAATGTCGACTTTTGTCGATGTTATGGCTTACTGGGACATTCTTTTTTGTGGAATTAATAGTTGGTTACGTCACAAACTCTATGGCCCTTGTTGCGGACTCGTTTCACATGCTGAGTGATGTAGCTGCACTTGTGATAGCATTCTTATCAGTTAAGGTAAATGGTAATCATGGTTATTTATATTTATTTGAGTTTAAAATGTAAAATCTTTTATCTACTCCCATGCTATAAATCCTCTATAACAGGTTCTGAAACAGTTAGCTTATTGCCAACATTGTACAACATATACTAGTGGTTGCCCCGAACTGAGACCTCGTGGTATCCATAAGTTTTAACTTGTACATATATAGAACAGTTAACTTTTAACATTAGACACAAAAGAGCTAAAGAGTTATTGGAGAAACGAATAAACTTTTACAGAGCGCCATCTATTGACATTATTATGAAGTTCTGTTTAAAAAACTGAAGCTCATTAAAAATGAAATAATTTCGTTTCCTTATAATATTTATCTAATTTTAATATTTGTTGTTCAAGTACAGGATATAATATTACGCCATTATACATATATAACATAAGGGTGAATTGCCCATACAAACGTTATACCAAAATAATTTGTAATTCGAGAATATTTACACCATATTATGCGATTATTAAGATTGAACTTGTATTTATCTAGGTCCCTGGATAATTATTTTTTCAAAATACTTTCCCAAAATTAAATGTAAACGCATTGCGTTTTGCATGTTTTATGACATAAATGACACTCCTTATTTGTTTTACATTAAAATCAACGATATCTGACGTACTAATTGATCAGGAGCATAGCCGATATTGTCAAGTTACAGAATAAAAACACGAAGTTCAAAACAAAACAAGTTTTCATTCATCATTTTTGGTATTTACGGAACAAGACTAAATGTATAACAAATTCTGAACGCTGATGTTGCTGTCTGCGCTTGCACGCGACCATGTGTCATCAGCCAAATAGAGATAGCAATATAACGGCAAATTTATATTTGCGGGTTGAATAGAAGTTGGGAGCGGCGTTCGCCGGTTTCTTAAATTGACTCAGTCTGGAAGTTATCTTAGGAAGTAACTTGAATTTGACTTTGGTTCCCGTCCAAACTTTCACATTTATAATATTTGTATAGATTAAATAAAATGAGCTATACTATTCTTGTACCATAGACCCAATAATGCACTTAGACTAGCAGAACCTATTGCTAAAAAATTTACAAAATTGCATCATGGTTTCATAGTTTTTAAGTATATAATTTTATTTAACCTTATTTACAAATCACACCATGTAGTGCCATGAATTAGTCATTTGCGAGTAATATGATGTCATCGACTTCCGGTTTTGGTACTGAGAAATTAATAGGTATTTATTGATTCAGTATTAAGATGACTCAATAAGTGATAAAGGTGAAACACTGGAAGGAAAATCCTCTATGCTATTATCTTCACAGTTAAGACATTGTAACAATTCCTTTACCAAAATTTAAATATATGCTTCTCAGTGTACCTAACTAGCATTAACATTTATTAGGTTTAGTATGACTATGCTACTTTACATAAGTACAGACATACCTACAGATGGCCTGGACGAAATTACTCCTTGTTTTACTTAGTAATCTAAAAAGGAGAACTACCAGCACCTTTTACTTTTTTTTTGTTTTTTTAAAGCAGTCATTTATTCAAACTGTGTAGAACACTTTTTGAACGGCTCACTAAAAGAGCTATTTTAGAAACGTTTGTTTCTTCAAACTCCTCTACATTAGAAGTGGAACGTCCCCTTTAATAATACATACATACCTACTAAAATATTTTTATTGTCATTATTTTTAAATTGAATGTCTTCCAAAAGACACAAAATTCACCTTCTCTGTTAGTTTTAAGTTTGATACCTAGTCATTGAATTAAAAAAGCATTGTATGTTGGCGCTTACCTACCCATAGGAACTAAACGCACGTCTGGACGTTTGACAGAGTTGCTGACATAGTCCTAACTCCTATCATGAAACCTGAATCAATGATTACCTGTTACAATCTAAATTGTTGTGCATTTATGGTAGGTATTCGCTTCGACATTTTTTTAGCGAATAGTGGAAGGTTAACTAATCAGAGGCAATCGTTATAATGATATAATAATTTTTATGTTTTAAGGCCCATTTAACTAGTCAAATACATAATCATTGCACTCGTGATAAGAAACCAACGCTTCATGGGAACACGTGCATTTGTTATTGTGCGATACGCAAGCCGCAAGGCGCGAACACAAAACTAAATTAGCGTTGACCTCCAAGCAGATATCACGTTTGGCGCATAATAAATTCAATAGACACGTTCAGATTTAAGTTGTAATGATTTTTCTTATTCAAATCGTAATGGACCCATTTCATGTCGTCATTATTTATGTCTGAAGGTCAAGGTTCTGCTTCCAATTCAGCTTCAAACTCAAGGGACATTTTCTTTTGCTGGATGGATTCTTAAAAATATAGGCACTTGACGATTATTTTATAATATTTCACTTAGTTATTCTGATACATATTTAGGTAATTTAACTATTTAAATGCCATAATATGCTATGTAATTCAGTGCCCATCCTCCAAATTTAGGTCGCGATCGCTAAGCGATTCCTTCTTAGAATGCATCATTACTCACATCTGATAGCACTCAACATCTAACATATATTTGAATATAAATACAAACTATCACCTTTGCATGCATGCATGCAATATGAATGATTAAATGAAGAAAAATGTAATAAAGCTGATTATTGATTTAACCTGGAAGAAACTCTTCGAACACATGTATTTTCATACTTAATATAGAGAAGGCATACCGAAGAAAAGAAAACCTACGACGTAGCATAAGCCTTCTCTGTTTCTTTCATAGGTAAAAATACTAATAATCTATACTATTTTATTTAAAAAAAACTGAACTAAACACATTACCATTGGCGGGCCATTAGGGCTTCCTAAAAGACAGCTGTAAAGTAGCTAGAGTGTAAAAGAAAAGTTTTTTTTTTCATGAAAACTATTTTAAAAGTTGTAGATAAAGTCTATATATCATATCTATAAGTATAACAGTACCTACAGTATTATGTAGTAACCGGCTGATGTAAATGACCGTTGCTTTTCCTAGATGTCACCAAAGAAATGGTCGAAGAACACATTCGGTTGGGCGCGCGCTGAAGTACTGGGTGCCCTGGTGAACGCAGTATTCCTCGTGGCCCTATGCTTCAGTATAACAGTGGAAGCTGTGCAGAGGTTCATTAAGATCGAGATCATCCACAACGCCAAGTTATTGGTCGCTGTGGGCACGCTTGGGTTGGTACTCAATATCGTCGGTCTGTTCCTGTTTCATGGTGAGAAGCTTTATGTATTTCCTCTTCTTTTTACAAGTTTCTATTTTTGCAATGTTTGTGGGTTTGTTTAGGTCAAATCTTGCAATTGAATTTTAAAACAGTTATCGCCAACCGATTGAGCTGAAATTTTGCGGACACTTTTAGTTTGGATTGCAATGCATGGTTAGCTAAATGACGTCATTCTTAATACAGTATAGCGGACTCCTAAACAAGTTGAACTAGTTATTTTTTTATGCACCCCCACGACATGGGTATCAAAAGAAAAATAAAATGACGATTTCAATAAGGCGGATGATAAAATCTTGTTTTGTTTTTTAAATAATTTAAGACTTCGTCCTAAGATGTTAATAACAACATGTATTCAAAAATCACCGCCCTGTTGAATCGCATGCGCACTTGTACAGTTTTGGCAATGTCAGTTATTAAACTCATACCCATAACCGGTTTCTGCGATAAACCGTACCGGAACGCTTAGCCACAGTCAAATAGCCTTTTAATCAGAATTTAGAAATTATATATTCCCAAATTACCCCTGTCGAAATCGAACCCAAGACCTCACATTACTGTAGTATCGTAGTTCGAAATATTTAAAGTAATATTATTATGAAAAAAAAGCATCGAAAAAGGTACGTGAATAAAAATCTTGATGCACCATATATACCTACAGATAAATTATAGTGAACGGCAATGATAGATAATAATGTAGTAGTGAGAGACGAATTATGCATGTATTAGTTACAAAAAATACAATTATTATCATAAACGCATCATATTATCGCGGTTAATTGCTAACGAAATTGGTCTATTTGTTAATAATGATTTGTTTGAACTACTTTAATTGATAGTCCATTCATAATATTAGATAACGCTGGATTACTCTTTTGCGTATGTATTTCCAAAATTATTGAACTGAATGATGATCTATAAAGTTGGTTAATAGTGTTTTTTCAAAACTCACTCTCCATCGCCTTCATCATTATCATTACAATTTCAAACCATTGCCGGCTCATAAGTCACAACTGAGCACGAGTCTCCTCTCAGAATGAGTAGGGTCTTAGCGTAGTCCACCACACTGGCCAAGTGCGAACTTCACGTATCTACGAGAAAATTATGAAGAACTCTCGGTCATTCCGGCAGGATTCCTCACGAAGTTTTATGACAAAGGCCCTCTTTTAAAAAAAAATACGGGTTGCGGATTCGATCCCCGGGCACCTCTGACTTTTCGGAGTTATGTGCGTTGAGAATCATAGAAGTCGTGCAACATACAACTTTTGCTTATTCAACTCAGAAATCCAAATCAAATTCAAATATTTTTTTATTCAAGTAGACGTAACAAGTGCTTTTGAATAGTTGAGTGAATCTACCACTGGTTCGGTTCCTACCGAGAAGAATCAGAAAGAAACGCGGTGGTAGCTTTTTTGAAAAAAAAATACAATTACATTGTGGTATAAAGTGAACGTAATTTTAGCCACGCGGACAATGCTGTACGGTCCTCTCCTACAATAAAAAGAAAAGCCCTCTCACACATCGACTGGCTAATGCCCAGCCTAAACCCGTAGACCTAGGAAGTTGAAAAATTTTACACAGATTACCTTTATATTAAAAAGACAAGGAAAAAGGCTATTTTACTAATGAATGCCAAAGTTTATACCTGCATAGCAACTGGTACGTCCGAAATAAAACTTAAACACAATACCTTGGTTCATCAGGGTTCATCCATCAGCATTTTCGCCGAAATCGGAACGGGTTTCATATTTCATTTTGTTTCGCATTATTGGAAGATGTTACATGTTTCATAATTTGAGAACTTGTACTTTTTTGAATATCATATCATTGGCGTAGTTTTACTTTCGTCAAAATATCAATTTTTACTTATAACTTTGACATGGATAATATCAAATATACATTATACAAGTGCGTATACCCTATACCAATGTCGCAAAACATTATTATTTTTCAAATGTGGCCTGTCTATCTATTACTAGCGACCGTCGCGACTTCACTACCCTGGGAATTTCCACAATGAGTGAGTGAGTGGGCTTCACTCTTTATATTTTGTAGAAATATTTATTTATTCTGTGTTAGGGTTCTTTCTTTCTCGTCTTTGCGAACCATTCAATATTGCTAACGATCGTGATTTGTGCAGAGCTCTTTTCATTAATCTTATAATGGCAGGTTTTCTTGAGATAATAATGCGGTGGGTTCCAGATCCTTCAGCAATAGTATTGTAAAATGTCATGTTATGTCAAAGATAAAACTTTATGAATTATTTAAAAATATTCATGTTTATGACATTGCGTTTATCATAACTTTGAATATGACATGAGTTATGCAGGTGTGGCCGCTGTCACCAACCGAGAAGGGGTTCTCGATAATCACGAAGCCTTCCTTTTGTAATTACGTTTATTATCTGAATTTAATTACAAATTACTTGATACTTAATTAATTACACGATAAATGTTTATATTAATTCGCGGATAATTATGATTACGTAGTGCGAAGTGAGTTAAAGCTTCAGCACGGCGCGAAAGACAGAGTCTCAGCCGATTGTAGACTGTGCACTGTCTGATGAATCACTCCACTGTTCCCGGAGGATCTTGTATATATATCCCGCATCGTAGGGTTGTGGTAGGGATGATCGCTAGCACTCACGTAGGCCATGGGAAGATTCCAGCATGTTCCTCTGATAAGTAAAATGTTTTCTTGAAATTTATGGCTTGCAGTCACCGCTTGCAGTGGTTCTGGTTTAATGCGTAGACGTAATCTCCAGACGTCGCGACAGTTAGCTATTGAGATAAAGTTTCCATAGAATGTGCGTCGTTTATCAGTTTTGCTATGACAGACATGAAGCAAACTGGGTCCAACTTGCATTCGCGTTTATCTTAAAAGGTTTTTTTGTGTATGTGCGTCTGTTTTATGCTAGTACTTGGAGTACTTGGGAGGTCTGCTTTCTTTACACCTCCCCCCGTAAGAGAGAGCTTAGGGTGTAACTTGTTATGCCCGGGCTCTCAACATCATTGTTTCCTTCTTGTTGTACTTTACTTTTATTCTTGTTGCGTTTATTAATGTAGTAGATGTAGCAGATACTGCAAATTATTAAAGTTAATGTTATTATTGTCCAAATGCTGGGTATCCATACGTGATGAGTGATGTTTATATCTTCTTTTAATGGTTTTAACTTCAGTGATTCCCATTCTTCAGTAGGCCGATAGGTAGTTTGTTTTTCTTTTAAATGCATTTGGATCTGCTGGATCTCTTCTTTGAATATTGATGTAATTTTAGATATGACTTTTGTATGAAAACTTGCCATGGTAAGCTCGCAGCCTGGTTCTAATTGAAGCTTGTAGGGTCCCTTGATGATTTCGTAGTATGTTTCGTTGCATATAATTTTAACTCGTTCGGTATTCTTTGAAAATAGAAGAAATGTTCCGTCACCAACAGTTTCTATCGCTTCATTTTCTAATAACTTTGTTATGGTGCATGTGTGATTCTTCTTCGTGTAGAGAGCTTGATGTATGCAGTCTGGAGTCTTGTTGCTGTCCTTCCACCAGATTTGATGACACACGAGCGTTTTTTCTTTCTTCTTACATTGAGCAGTGTTTGGGTAGGCATACCAAGCGTCCTTTATGAGGATAATTGGATGTTGGACTTCTAGGATATGACCATCAGGATTTGGGAATGGGATTATATTGTATGCATGACCTTTTGATTTCAAAATGGCTACTTTTGCAACAAAGTGAATGATATTTTGCGTAGTATAGACGAATATTGAGTCAACCTTATCGCTATTAATGTCATCAAATATATCTCTATAGGCTATTCCTGGCTTCGCTAATGTAATACCTAATTCTAGCATATTTACGATGTCCTCACATAATATAAGGCTAGTTAGGATATCTAAATTAATCTTATTAGTATAACTTATCTCGTAGAGTATTCTTAAATCTTTTTTAATGCTACTTAATCTAATTTCTATTTTATCAATCGTCTCATTAATGTTTCGATATAAAGAAACGTCGTTATTTTGCAGTACTTGAATACTTTTTTGTATTTGCTTTAAGTCGTTTGCGTCTGGGTTACCAGCGATAAACTTAATTATTGTTCCTAAACCATCTATCAATCCACGTTTCTTTCTAAAATTATGATTCATTAAATTACTAAGCTTGCCAAGTAAATGAACATATAAATTATTTAGGTAATGATTATCTTGATTATTTCTAGTTGACATTATTTTAGTCATCGATTCCAAGATTTCCGATAAATTACAACGTTTAGTGATATACTCGTATCCTTCGATTTCCATTATTGTACCAATTTTTTCAAAGTAGGTTAGGATTTTTCAGTTTAGTTATCTCGTAGCTCGCGCTGCCCTGGACGATGAACGTCCTGTAACAATAGGTCTCAATTTATTGGCAGCTCGTCTTTTACCCCTATTATCTAAATAAACTTTAGGAGCAGTAACGTCTCTTATGTACGTTTTTCTACGAGTGCTGAATACGTTCGCTTGTTTCTTTGATTTCTCTAATTTTTCCTGAGTTTCCATTTGAGGTTCTGGGAGTTCTGTGTTTTTATTGTATTCGTCGGTACGTTTTATTTGTGCTTCGCGTTTATTTTTATAAATGTGATCGTAAATTGTTTTTAAATGTTCGCGGTGTTTTATCAAAAGGTTGCTTAATAATTGCGAATCGTGAAGAAAATTAAATAACGGTTCTACTTCAACATGCCCAAATAATATCTCGTGAGGCGTTAATTTGGTATCTGACTGTATCGAATTGTTATAAGCAATCAGAGCTAGTTTCATTTTGTCTTCATGAGGCAACTTATTTTTATACTGTTCAGTTAATAATCTACAATGTTCTCTAAGCGTAGAGTGAAATCGTTCTACAATTCCATGTGAAGAAGGATTGTACGGAGTAGTAAAATGAATTTTTATTTTATATAAGTTAACGAGTTCTTTAAGTAAGGAAAATTCTTTTCCTGCGTCCGTTGTAATTTCCAAAGGAATTCCGTAACTAGCAAAAAATGACAAGAGTTTTGACATGACCGTTGAGCTGTTCTTATCTTTTATTTTTTTTTTTACAACTGCAAAGCGAGAAAAGCCATCTATGATTGATAAATATAATTTTCCTTCAATGTCTACTACATCACAAAAAATATGAGTTAATGGTCGCATAGCTATAGGTGGTAAAAGCATTGGTGGTTTTATTGGATGTCGTTCATATTTACCGGCTTTACAAATAGAGCAATTACTAATATAGTTTCTAATATCTGACATGATATTTTTCCACCAGTACTTTCTACTAATATGCATCATGGTTTCTGTGATGCCACGATGGTTTGTTTTTCCTTCGTGGTAATTTTTCATTATTTCTACCTTTCTATCTTTGTCTGTTATCGTTTCAACTATTTCAGTGCAACGTGAAAGACGAATATCTTGATTGTATTCTTTTGTAAGTATGTTAATCATTTCTCGATATAATTCTTCAGTATAAAAGAAAGCGTAATATTGTACGTTAGGCTTTAAATATTCCCTAATAAAGTTCCTAAGTGCGTTTGCTGGTCTTTTTGAGGTATAGAGACTTACTTCTATTATTTCATTGCCATCTTCATTCCTAACTAACACACTATCTAACTGATTATGTAGTTTAAAATAAATTTGGTGTGGTTTTTTATTAATTACGTCTTGAATTATTGGTATTCCTGGGTGGATATTATCATCCTGTGAATGCTGGGTTTGTGAGCTTTCACGATCGATTTCCATTTCAACCTGTTCGTCGCAATCGCTACCGATTTGTGGTAATATCGATTCATTTTCGAGACAATTAATTTTTACTCGCGATAAGGCATCTGCGTTGGAATTTATGGCACCTTTTTTATATTTTATTTCAAAGTCATACTCTGCTAAACGTAATCGCCATCTAGTTAAACGTGAATTTGGGTCTTTTAAGGACATTAACCAAGTTAAGGGTTTATGATCTGTATAAATAGTGAATTTTTTACCATATAAGTAGGGTCTAAAGTATTTGCAAGCCCATACTATCGCTAATAATTCTTTTTCCGTGGTTGAATATTTATTTTCGGTATCTGATAATGTTCTTGATGCATAAGCTACCGGTTTTTCAATACTATCTTCTTTTTGAGATAAAACCGCACCAAGTGCTACCTCACTTGCGTCGGTGGTTAAAATAAAGGGTTGTTCAAAATCTGGGTATTTTAAAATCGGTTCATTAGTTATTATCGTTTTAAGCTTGTCTACGGCTTTTAAATATTCGTCATCAATTACAATTTTAGCACGTTTCTTTAAACATTTAGTCAAAGGTTTTGTAATGTGAGCGTAGTTATTAATAAACCGTCTGTAGTAGCCTGTTAACCCTAGGAAAGATTTAATTTCTTTTTCAGTTCTAGGTACAGGAAAATTTATTATATCTTGTACTTTTCGTTGATTTGGAGTAAGACCGTTAGGGGTTAATTCGTGCCCTAGATATTCTACGTGTTTCTTTAAGAATTCCGATTTGTCTGGTTGGATTTTTAAATTATGTTGGCGTAACCTATCAAATACTTTGCGTAATTTTTCTAAATGTTCTTCTAATGATGTTGAATATATAACAATGTCATCAAGGTAGACTAAGCATGTATTATATAAAAGATCTCGGAGAATTAGATCCATCAATCTTTGGAAAGTTGCGGGTGCGTTTTTCAAACCAAACGGCATTCGTAAAAATTCCCAATGGCCGTGATTTGTTGAAAACGCAGTTTTTTCAATATCGTCGGGATGCATTTCTATCTGATGATAGCCGCTCGCTAAATCTAATGTGGTGAAGTATTGAGCTCTACCTAACTTATCCAATATTTCTTCTATATTCGGTAATGGATATTTATCCTCTATTGTTTTCGCGTTTAATTGTCTGAAGTCAATTACTAGACGCCATTTAGTTTTTCCAGATGCATCGGGTTTCTTTGGTACAATATGAACTGGACAACTCCACGG
Source organism: Erebia palarica (assembly GCA_964035005.1). Classification (NCBI taxonomy): domain Eukaryota; kingdom Metazoa; phylum Arthropoda; class Insecta; order Lepidoptera; family Nymphalidae; genus Erebia; species Erebia palarica. Next base: position 22,613,603 of record OZ035989.1, read on the forward strand.
GGAGTTCGACTCGCGTATTATGTTATTTTTTAATAACTCCTGTACCTGATTATCGATTTCTTGTTGCTGCTGTGGAGATTTTCGGTAGTTACGCACATAAATGGGTGTATCGTCTGTAAGTCTTAACTTATGTTTTACAGTATGAGTGAAACTTAAAGGGTCGTCACCTGTATGAAAAATGTCTTTATACTCATGGACTAATTTTGTAATTTTTGCTTTTTCTTCCTTATTCATGTGGTCCGTGCGAATTAGTAATTTATTTTCAGAGGAAGTGCAGTTAACCTTCACTCTTTCTAATTTATTTGAACTTAATATAAATTCGTTGGGTATGTCCCGCAAAAAATCGTCTAAATTATTTATTATGGAGACTGGTTTCGTACCTGTGTTTATCATTCCAATCCTAAATTCACCGTCTTGTACTGATACTAAACATTCGTTTACTAAGACACTCCTAGCTTCGATTTGAGGAACTAGGTAGTCGCCGTCGTATTTTGGTAAGTACTTTTCGATAGTTGTATGATTAAGTGCCATTTTGAAAAAGAATATCAAAGGGTAATGCACAAATATAATAAGGAAAAGAGCAATAAAGGAAAGGACACTTACAGGGCAGCCAGAAGGAATACTGCTATCTTCATAGGGTAGGTCCTCCGCTTCTTTCGTCGAGCTTCTTTTCGTGTAGCCCGGTGTTCGTAGAAGTGGTTACCGCTGTCACCAGTTATGCAGGTGTGGCCGCTGTCACCAACCGAGAAGGGGTTCTCGATAATCACGAAGCCTTCCTTTTGTAATTACGTTTATTATCTGAATTTAATTACAAATTACTTGATACTTAATTAATTACACGATAAATGTTTATATTAATTCGCGGATAATTATGATTACGTAGTGCGAAGTGAGTTAAAGCTTCAGCACGGCGCGAAAGACAGAGTCTCAGCCGATTGTAGACTGTGCACTGTCTGATGAATCACTCCACTGTTCCCGGAGGATCTTGTATATATATCCCGCATCGTAGGGTTGTGGTAGGGATGATCGCTAGCACTCACGTAGGCCATGGGAAGATTCCAGCATGTTCCTCTGATAAGTAAAATGTTTTCTTGAAATTTATGGCTTGCAGTCACCGCTTGCAGTGGTTCTGGTTTAATGCGTAGACGTAATCTCCAGACGTCGCGACAGTTAGCTATTGAGATAAAGTTTCCATAGAATGTGCGTCGTTTATCAGTTTTGCTATGACAGACATGAAGCAAACTGGGTCCAACTTGCATTCGCGTTTATCTTAAAAGGTTTTTTTGTGTATGTGCGTCTGTTTTATGCTAGTACTTGGAGTACTTGGGAGGTCTGCTTTCTTTACACATGTCATCATAATTTATGACATTGCGTTTATCATAACTTTGAATATGATAAGTATGACTATTTTGGTATCGCCCTAAGCACCGAACAAATGAGCAAATTCCTAATTCCGTGGCCCTCAGCCTGAAAATTGAAGCCTGAAGCAAGGAATAGGCACGATGAAAGTGCAAGATATGAACTGCTGATTTTTTCGTAGACTGATAAACCGTTCAGCTATTGAGCAATAATTAAGTCATCCAGATGTTAATAACATCTCGATTCCTGCTTAATTTTATACACACTGCTACCTTAACTTAGCAGGAACTGTCCATGAAATTCTATTAGTAAGTGGACATGGCTCAACCCAATAAATATTCGTGAAACTTATCAGGCTACTTCGACAAAAAACTGGAGTTGAGCCGTTTTGAATTTATGTTTAAATCTAATTTAGACTAAGATATCTGGTAATTTATACAAGACAAATTAATAATATAAATGCGAAAGTGTGTCTGTCTGCTACGCTTTCACGGTCCATATGTTCAACCGATTTTTATGAAATTAGGCATAGGGATAGTTTGAATCCTGGGCATGGACATAGGCTACTTTTTATCCCGGAAAATTGAGGAGTTCCAGTGGGAATCAAAAAAACTTAATCCAAACGGACGAAGTCGCGGGCATCATCTAGTATTGATATAAATATAATACTGTATTCCATTCTTCCTAGAACACGGCAGTAGTCACGGCCATACACACGGCGGGGTGCCACCGCCGGCAAACGTACGCCATCTCACGGAGCTAGTTAACAGCAACGCCGACATGGCGTTAGGCCACGCGACCACCGATACGGAGGAGACCGATGAAATGGTGCCGCCGAAGATTGACAAGTTACCCAGCAAGCAAACCCCGCGGGCCAACGCCGACCCTGGACACCTGAACATGAAGGGCGTCTTCCTTCACGTGCTGTCTGATGCCTTGGGTGAGTTTGTGTTAGTAGTTAAGAAACACCTATAGGTAAGAAACCAATGAGATAGTGCTGCCGAAGATTGAAAAGTTACTCAGCAAGCAAACCCCGCGGGCCAACGCCGACCCTGGACACCTGAATATGAAGGGCGTCTTCCTTCACGTGCTGTATGATGCCCTGGGTGAGTTAATGTTAGTAGTTAAGAAACACCTATAGGTAAGAAACCAATGAGATAGTGCTGCCGAAGATTGACAAGTTACCCAGCAACCAACGCGTGCCCACGCCGACCCTGGATACCTGAACATGAAGGGTGTCTTCCTTCACGTGCTGTCTGATGCCTTGGGTGAGTTTATGTTAGTTGTTAAGAAACACCTATAGGTAAGAAACCAAAGAGATAGTGCTGCCGAAGATTGACAAGTTACCCAGCAAGCAAACCCCGCGGGCCAACGCCGACCCTGGACACCTGAAAATCAAGGGTGTCTTCCTTCACGTGCTGTCTATTGCCTTGGGTGAGTTTATGTTAATATTTAAGAAACACCGATACCGAAGAGACCAATGAGATAGTGCTGCCGAGACAAGTTACATAGCAAGCGACCCCTGTGAGCCAATGCCCTGAACATCTGAATATGAAAGGAGTCTTAATTCACATGCTCTCTGATGCTTTGGGTAAGTTAATGTAAATATTTAGGTCGCGTGATACCGATTCGGAAGAACTCGATGAGATGGTGCCGCCGAAGATTGAAAGGTTACCCACTACAATGCTCTTGATGTCTGATATAAGATTGATGCTAAATTATTGTACAAAGAACTAGTTGCGGAGACCTCCATTCATGTACGAAATAGGCATAAAATTATTTGTCTCCTGAGTCGAGCGATCTAATCTGAAGTCCGTTCCTGGAAAAAAGACAAATCGAGACCATAATCGAAATCATTACATAGAAATAATTCTGACATAAAGATTTCTAAGAAGTAGCGTACTGTCCGCATTATTATTTAGACGAAATAATTTACTATCGGTGCTGGGCACATTAAATTAAGGCCGGTCATATAGTATAAGAAATTTCCAGAAAACTTTCTGCCAATTTCTTATATTATATTTCGCGACCAGTATAAGTTCGATCCGGCAACATTCTGCCCCCCCGATTGTGTAAGGAAATCGTAATCGTAATCCGTTGTCAAACGAATAGTTCGAACTGTTTATGGTAGTAGGGGAGTCCAAGAGGGGATTTTTGGATTTAAAATTATATTATATATATAAATATTTATATTCCAGCGCAGCAGATTAATATAAAGGGGGATTCTTTGGACCCTGTAGGAGTACCTTCACCATAAGGAGTTGGAGAGTTAGTTACAAACTTTTAAAACTGTCCTAGAACAATATACAGGGCTCATATATGGTGATGGTACTGTACAGGGTCCAAAGAATCCGCCTTTATATTAATCTGCCGCGCTGGAGTAAATCCAAAAATACCCTCTTGGGCTCCCCTACTATGGATCCATAGATGCCTGCACGTCAAAAAGCATGTATATAGCATGTATATAACTTATCAAAAAGTTCGAGTAATGCGTTTTAAGCTGTCATATAATTACGACTTGCTTAGACAATTGGGCTTCTGACCTGCAACTACAACCGGGTCTCAATCTGTACTAGACCCTACCTGCGCGTGACTGAATTTTTTCCTGACATAAACTGATAATATTCGGCCGGCAGTGTCGTTTTAATTCTTCTTATTATTTCTCATAAATTTCTTGAGCCTTGGCAAGGTTTAGCGATGTCTTATTTTTCCCCGGTTTGTTGAAAAAGCTGTATCAATCATTGCTACAATCTCAAAACGGTCGTAACACTAGCTGTCTTACTTTAATCGCCCTGCAGTAGATCAAAGTGTTAGATTTTGATTAAATCGAATGTAAAAACCACATTACAATGGCTCAGCAAGTTTCCTTAACTGCGGGGTTTCGTCTCATACTCTTACAATACGAATGCCTTCAAAATGAACCGGAAAAAGCTAATAACTATTCAGATAAACTTTAGATCAATTAAAAAAACCATGAAATCGCGAGCTGCAATTGTCATAAACGTCCAATACGGAATCCAATGCGTGTATGCGCTACTGAGGAACTCCATAAAGGACAATATTGTCTCCTTCCTTTTACACTTCCAAGTACCCGACTATAATTATATCTACGAGCAAATGCCTATTTCGCGTTTTGTCAACAAGTACCTACGAGTAGTAATGTGCTACCGTGAAATTGTGTAATTTCGTTCTCAGCGGGGCCTCGGTGTGCCTTCATTGATGGTCTATGTTAATCCGTTTTTCAAGTACTGCTAAATACAAAGAGTTCCCGCGAACTATCAAAAAATAGTTTTTGGGAGTCTTTTTCCGAGAAAAGTAATTTTTAAAAAACATTACATAAGTAAATGTTTATTTTGAGAGCTTTTCTTTATACGAAACGGGCATCATTGTATTACATAGAATATCCATAGGTCTTGAGCGCTATGCACACCTACAGGGTAAAGCGAAGCGAAGCCTAGGCGCTACGTCTTTTTGAGGACTTTTAAACCATTTATTTTTAGATATAAAAAGGCGACCGGCCTGCCGCGCCGCTTTGTGTTTATGTGTCGCCGGTATGCCAAAGTCAAGCAAGACGAGCTAGAGTTTTTATTACATAAAAACGGCTTGCGCCTTGTATCTGTCACCGTGAGATTGTAAAAACCGTTAGATTATAATCTAACTCGCGAAATCGCAAAGTGTCGAAAGATTACAATTTAACGCATTATTTTCCTGTAGATTGTAATCTGTTAGGTTTATTAACCCTATAGAACCTAAGTGATTATTTATGTCGAACCCTAACCTAATCTACATGAAACAGACAGGAAAATTAATAATTATTTCAAAAATTGACACTCAGAACATTGAACGGTTCACAATCATTCGACAGTTTGCAATTTCGCGAGTTAGATTATAATCTAACGGTTTTTACAATCTTACGGTGACATATCCATTGCATTATGTAGGTGTGCATTTCGCCTTAGAAAACCAACAATTTCAGAGCTCTTTCGAATTCTAAAGATATCAAGACACGCGGAAGCGTGTCCAGCCAAAGTTCAAAAAAACTGGCGAGCAGCATCGTGTGTAATTTTACACGAACCATTTGGAGCCACTTTTGACCCCCTCATAACTCAAAAACTATTTCACATAAACATGTCAAATTTGGCGCATATATTGAGACCCGTGAGATACATATGTGCTCCAAATTTCATAAGCACACCTCAAATGGTTATTTAGATATAAACGTACAAAAATCGTCATTTTTATGCTCTACCTAGGTATAGATCAAAACTCTGACACGGGGCATACTACCATTGCTTAAAGCCGTATTATTTTAATATTGTTGACGTTATGTTGTAGTGTTATAATCATTATTTTAAGGACGTCAAAGTACGTGACATTCAACCGTTATTTTGAAACAATACTGCTTTAAGCGGTGGTAGTAACTCCGTCGTCCACTTCCTGCGGCAACTTGCATTACATTCTACGCATAGTGCATGCACAACTAAATAAAACAAGAGTTGTTAAAGTAAAAAAAAACTCCGATTACATAAATCATACTGCAGGTCTTTGTTTAAATTCGTTAGTTTGTGTTGTTAACTATTGAAAATGACACATAATTATTATTTTAATGTAAATAATAATGAATAATAATATAGTTGCATTAAAACCTCACCTTCGTATTCATGCATTTTGTGCAACGAAACGTCATTGACAGAAAAGAAACGAAGAAGAAACGTGTTTGAAGTCGTCAGTTCAAGCTGTCAGTCATTGTGATTTGTATTCATGGTTTATGATGGTTTTAGTGATATCGACTGTTTACCGTGCTTGTTTTCAATGTTTCACTAAAAACTTTTGATTTTGAACTTTTGCAATCAAAATTGATGAGATGTAGAAATGTGCTGTAGAGGTAGTTTGACCATAGATGTAATCTGTCAATGGCAGTGTAACTCTAGGTACACTATATATTTTTCTTGAGAATTCTCGTCTTTAATTATCTTGCACAATGAGTCGTACAATAGAATTACTGGTGGGTGACACACTGACCTTACACCGAATAATAAGTACCTACTAATGTAAAACGTAAACTAAACTAATAGAAATGTCCTATTACAGTGTAAAGGATTATTTGAATGATAGCAAGGCATGGGTATGAATTGTTACAGCGGCTGATTATGTAATGTTATATTATAAGTACATATAAATAATTTCAAATATTTGTGAGATGGTGATAATAAAAAAAAAACGGAGTTTATTGCGGGCTCTTCTCAGACCAGGGCACGTTTGGAACCATCGTAGCTTTAGTTTTAAGATAGCGTAGTTAATTATCACCATCACGTCTTATGCTCTGTAAGCATGACGTTCAGAAGGTGTACTTTGTAGGTACATATTTTGAATAAATATGTTTTGAGTTTGAGTTCAATAATTTCTGTACAAAAAGTAATGATATCCCATCAAAAACATAAATGTAAAATGAGAAACAAGTTCAAAATTGTGATATATATGCCTTGGTTGTTGACTTCAGCGACAAAAGAAGTGAGACCTAAATGGGTGCCAAGTTCAATGGTCAGTCCTGCAATTTATTTATCCCATCAAAAACATAAATGTGAAATGAGAGCCAAATTCAAAATTGTGATATATATGCCTTGGTTGTTGACTTCAGCGACAAAAGAAGTGAGATCTAAATGGGTGCCAAGTTCAATGGTCAGTCCTGAAATTTATTTATAACAACATATAATATTTTATAACAACTTAAAATATCATTTCTTCTTATAACTTAGTATAAAATGTTGAAGACTAAGGGTTTGGCTTGGCTAGTTTTCATATACGAACTATAGCCTTCACAAGTTGTAAAGCTGTAAGTTCTTATTTTATTCTTCCGAAAATTTGCCTTGCTGGTAGAAACTTACTTTTAGGTACCTACTTAATAATAATTCGTATATGGAAACTAACCAAGCCAAAGCCTTAGTCTTCAACATTTTATACTAAGTTATAAGAAGAAATGATATTTTAAGTTGTTATAAAACATTATGTGTTGTTATACCTAAATAAATTTCAGGACTGATCATTGAACTTGGCACCCATTTAGAGCTCACTTCTTTTGTCGCTGAAGTCAACAACCAAGGCATATATATCACAATTTTGAATTTGGCTCTCATTTCACATTTATGTTTTTGATGGGATAAATAAATTGCAGGACTGACCATTGAACTTGGCACCCATTTAGATCTCACTTCTTTTGTCGCTGAAGTCAACAACCAAGGCATATATATCACAATTTTGAATTTGGCTCTCATTTTACATTTATGTTTTTAATGGGATTAATGAATTTTAATGGCACCTCCAATGGCATTGAATATGACCGGAAAACTTAACTTGACCTGACTTAGTATGTAGATGCGCAGTATTGGGAAACCAATACGATCGTAGATAAAATCGCGGCACGGCAATAAATACATTGAACATTATAATTGCAAAAAGCTATTCCTATCCACGCATACGAACGTGTTTGCGTTTTAAGTACGTTAGTGCTTCTTGTAAAACTTAACTTATTCATATAATGTTAAAGTATAAATTGCCCTAATTCGCCCAATCGTTGTTAATATTTTTACGGACACGATTTGACGCCCGTAAGCTTATTCTGTAATAATAAGTATTCATCAAAAAATAGGGATGAAGACAACTCAATCAAATCAGCAACTCTTTATGAAACTTAAAAACGCGATTCTAACATGGAAGTTGTTATGAAATACATAGTTATGACGTCATAAAATTTCGACACTTTTTTCTTTAATCTATAGTTTAAAGTGGTAATCAAACTTAAAACTAACCGAGGATGTGAATTGTATGTTTTTGGAAGACCCTCTATTTAATAATCAGTAAGAAATTTTATAGTAGTAGTTATTTTACTTAACGGCGGTGTTTCACCCCCGTGCCTCGGAGAGCACTTTAAACCGTCGGGTCGGTCCCGGCTATTATCGCTATCATGATAATAGTCGTTAAAGCCCGTCAACCCGCATTGTAGCAGCGTGGTCGGTCTAAGCTCTAATTCCCTCTCTCCTATGAGAGTGTGGAGGCCTGTGCCCAGCAGTGGGACGTTAATGGACTGTAGTGGTAAGAAATATTTTATTTTGACATATATCTCTATATCTACGAAAGTGTGGCGCTAAAAAGTCATATCCCAGTAGCTTCGGTTCGATAACCGATGGACGCCATTGACATTATTTCGTGGTGGGTAAATAACAAGCGTGCGAACACCGACCTTGTACTACTTTCCACTAAAATCTTATCATATATTTAGACTGGTCACGTTGATTTTTCATCTATCAATTCTTAACCGAAACTAATCACTATAATCACTATCATTATTACTGCTCATTTTCAGGCAAAGCTGATTTGTCTGTCAGTTCGCGCTTATCTCAGAAACTACTGTATGGATTTTTAATACGGTTTCTACCAATAAATAGAAGGGTTTTTCGAAAAGTTTCAAGCGTATCATACTAATATTATAAATGCGAAAGTGTGTTTGTTCGTTGGTTTGTTAGTTTGTCCTTCAATGAAGCCTCAGCAGAACACCGGATTGCACGTGATTTTTTGCATGGGTATTGGGTATAGTTGAGGACCTGTGGAATGTCATAGTATCAGAATTTAGCCACACGGACGAAGTGATTTATAAAGTTTAGTAAGTGTAGGTTTAGGGTAAAAACAACCGTAGAAAAGTTCCTGTTGAATTCATCTATAAAAAAATAAACGCAATGAGTCAGTTTTCTTAGAATAACTTACAATATCCAAGAATAACAGAAAATCTGTAAATACTTTGGCTCCATGTAAAACCGGGACGGGTCGCTAGTTTATAACAGTTATCAAGACTTATCGATTAATCTCCCCTTTTCATTTGTTACTCCGTGGTAATGGTGGCTACTAACATATATTTTAGTTATCTGATATTGCTAAATAACCAAGGTTAAGTAGCTTACAGGGCTTGCCGTTTATTTCATGAGATAACAGTCAAGTAGATGGAGGCATGACCTATATAATTTGAGCCTAAAGGATGATTCGGTGCGAGTAAATAAAGCAAAAACGTTTCAACCGTGTATTTTTATCAACTGCACAAATAACTGCAATATTAAATAAATATGTATCAAAACCCTTTGTATACCATTATATTTATACAAATGATGTCAGAAAATTGTCTGTTATACTTACACTAGCGGCACGCTATGATGGCCGGTTTGACACATTACAATAGTGATGTGGAATGTCAATTTATTCTCGAACAAAAAACAATTAAGTTTTGTTTTTGTACCTGATTAAATAGGTTTAATAAAACAAAAATGTATATGTTTATTTAATTTATTTGAACGAACTGAATATTTGAACGAAAATGAATATACATACTTTATATGCACACAAGAAACATATGAATACAAAAGATACCAAAAAAGGTGCCACAAAAGGCCATAATTAATCAGATTCGTCCATACTACTATTTTCACTGTCGTCACTGCTATCATCACATACATTAATAATTATATGTTCGTTTTCTATAATATTATCTATTTTCACATCTCTTTCATAATCTTCCCTTATTAATTTAACAGTTCTATTCACAACCTTTTCCCAGTCTCCTTTAGTCACATGTTCACAAGCTTCTTCTAATAATTTTAGCATTTTTTTTGTGGTAAATGGGGGTTCTGTATTGTGTCTTGCAGCATATCCCTTAATTTGAGCCCACACCAACTCAATCGCATTATACTCACAATGGTAAGGCGGTAACCGTATAACTCTGTGCCCATGTTCTAATGCTATTTCGTCAATGACGTATCGGATCTTGGTTGGTTTGTTTTCTTTTAAAAGACGTACTAATTCCGCTTTTAACATATTCATGTTTGCATCTACGCCATTTTTACGAAGCCATGCGACGATATCAGCTTTCTTTTGGGATTGGGCAGGTGGCTTGTCAATTTGCATCGAGTGGTATGGGGCGTTGTCCATAATTATAATAGATGGTTCAGGGAGGCTACACAACATTGAGGTAAACCATTCAGTAAACTTTTCTCCATTCATGTCTTCATGATAGTCTCCAGTGGTTTTTGACGCAAAAGCCATGAGAGAACCTTCGACAAACCCGTTGATGGTTCCGGCGTGACAAATTATAAGTCGCGATCCTTTTCCTACAGGAACTTTGGAAGTAGATGCTGCTGTGTCATCGTTCCAAGAACGGCCTACAGTATGGTTAGCATTAAGCCATGTTTCATCCAAGAACACAACATTTTGCCAATTTTTGATTTCTTTCACTTGCCGTAAAAAAGTATACCTTGCCATCGCTATATCAAATCTTTCCATCAATATTTTGCGTTTGTTACATTTTTTGTATCGAAATCCAATGGTCTTCAATATCTTCGTTAAAGAACTTTCCCCACCGAAGAATAATCCAGCTTCCTTCAGTGAATGCACCAACTTTTTTCTTGTTGGATACTCCTTCTGTAAATAGTAGCCGTAAACATGTCTTCGGATAGCATCGGCATCAAAGCTATCGATGCCTACGACTGGTTTTGCTCGTTTTCTCTTTTTTGGTGTGTGAAGTTTATTTTCTTCTGTGCCAGTCTCGCCATATTTTTTTTTAGTTATCCGTCTAACAGTTCGTTGTCCAATATTAAGCGCATCAGCTACGCGTTCAACCACTGACGTTATAGGTAAAATTGGCCCTCCATTTTGAGCTTCACGATCGAAATAGTTACGAAGGCGTATTACGAACTCACGTGTCTGACTATTTAGAACAGTTCTCTGCGTACGTTCGGTCATATCGACGAAATCCACAACAAAGGGCTTGAACAGAGTCCAAATTAACGAGCAAGGGTCAACAGTAATGCAGTATCAATATTTGAAATCCAAAGCCAGGTCAAAACTATATCACAATCGCATTGCACTGACAGTTTATACTTTTCGAAGCAACGTCAATTCGAAACTGCTTTGTTTTGCATTGAGCATTGACGCGAGTTTGCCGGAGGTAGTAGTTGTGCTAGCCAGCGATCCTATGTGACGATCGTATTAGATTCCATTTTTAAAAATTTATTGATATTTTTTTGCGATTTCAGAGGTTTGTCCACATAGTGAAAATTGTTCATATTCACAAGTACATTCACCCCTTAAATGGTGCAAACTGATTTTTCTACACTTGTATACATTTAAGAAATCAATTTAATAAATAAATTTTGAGTCCTAAACCTAAAACTACATTCGATAAAATTTATGAATCTCTGCACATCACTATCGTCAATAAAGTAATACAATTATTTCCTTCAAAGTCGTTATCAATTAATACGGAACTTCATGAGCGGACAAACGTCAAACCGGCCATCATAGCGTGCCGCTAGATAATAATAATGTCCTCACTATCTCCAGAGAGATTAGCCATCTGCACGGGAGATATTATAGTGCACTAGTGTGTGCGCATACACTCGGCCCGGCTGTACGTGCTCTCTGAGGCACTGGGGTGAAATACCGCCAACTTCCTAACTCCGGCCTAGTACTGAGAATTACTTGTCAGAAAAACCCAATACTTGATATTTCCCGACCCGGGACCCGAACCCGGGACCTCGTCGGCCGCAGTAGAACATGCTAACCACTAGACCAACGAGGCGGTCAACGAGGTAACGAGCTAATCTGCTATACATAAGTAGATATGGAAGATCACCATATTATTAATGAATAAAAATCCTTTCATTATTTTATTAATGGATTGGGTTTCTGACTTGCAATAATAATGCAGCAATGATTGATAAAAGCACAGAAAGAAATGTGTAATTACTTTAAATATTTAGCTAACTACACGATTTTTATTTAATATTTGCTGAATATTAATTTCAATGCAAAAGTGTATCTGTCTGACCACTTTACGGCCATCCCAGAAAATCAAAGAGTTCTTTGGGATCACTGAAAAACCTAAATCCACGAAGACAAAGTCGCGGACATGTTCTAGTGTACGGTAACAAATAAATAAGTAACAATAATATATTAGAGTTATTTATAACTTACTGTCCTTTAAGAAATGACCTTAATCAGTTAGTGGTAAACCTTGCAAAGAATGAGTAATGTATTATTGTTTCACAGATACGATTTGTATGAAGTCGTTGGTAATAAATTAGAAATATACTTATTATATTTGTACCTGCATAGACGAGGTACAGTCCTCTGCGTACTTTTGTCGTCTGTCAAAATATACCACTTAAAACTGTATCGCATAACGCCACCACTGCAGCCTTTTAACGTCCCACTGCTTGGCACAGTGGCATACACTCTCATAGTAGAGAGAGATTGAGAGCTTAGACCTACCACGCTGCTCCAATACGGGTTGGCGGACTTTTACGACTATTATCATGTTAGTGATAATAACCGGAACCGACGGCTTAACGTGCTCTCCGAGCCACTGAAAATTTCTAATCAGAAAACACAATAAGGTGAACCGAGGCTATTGTAACTTCGGGGCTATTGCGTCTTATCATTTTATCTTCCTTCACAAATAGATTTACGGGAAACGACATCTATTGGTGGATAGACAAACTAATGTTTACTAAAGGGGATCATAGAGTGTGCTTGTATCGCGCCTACTGTTTTACCGACGGCGTCTTCTTTTTTAGTCGGCCATTTTTCGTTGAGTGTGCTGGAAACATGGTGTGATATTTTATTCGACAAAAATTTACTGTGAGCCTTTTGGAACAATATTTTACGGTAAGTACAAATTTAATGAATAAGTCCTTGTTATTTGATAATTATTTTCTTTCTGTGTCGTAGTTATCTAGAGTTATTAGTAAAAACACATTAACCCCACTAAAATTGTGACACGGGGCTATTGTATCTACAAAGAAAGACACAATAGCCCTGTTGATTTTAGTATGGAAATAAAAGTACTAGTGATGCCAACGTATTTTTTTATCGATAAAATAAAAAACAGAATTTGTAAGAAAATAAAAGGTAAAAGTTTGGACTCGAGCCACCTCCACCGAGGGTTGAGAGGGGTAGCGGGAGAAGGGGAGGGTATTTGTTCTCGCCTCCCACAAATCCAACTTGCCGGAGACGTGTAGTTTTTTTATTTTTAGTTTGATGTAATTGTGGGTCACTCGAATCCACAATTTTACCCCCTACCAAAAAGTACTCAACGCGCCTAAAGAAGTTTTCACTTCAATAACCAGCTAAATGCCAGGACCACTGTGTGTGTTTTTACTAATATTGGCTAAAATATTAAAAACAATATTGCTCCTATGGCAAAAAAGATTCGTGGGAAGGGGAAATTACCCTTTTTCCTTAACAACCCTTCTCCCCTGTACCCTTCTCAACCCTCACAACACGATACAAAACTCTACTTAATTTATTAAATAATTTCAACACCTTTTATTTGCACTTATGATGATTATTATTCAAACTAAACCTATCAACGTAATTATTTATAAGAAAGATTTGTTTTTAGATGGTGCGTACATACAAAAGAAAACGAGAAAAAACATACTCAACAGAAGACCTTTTTAAAGCTCTAGAGGCAGTAAAAACAAAAAAAATGAACAGTTATGAAGCCTCAAAAGTATTTGGTATTCCGAGGTCAACCATTTCCGCCAGGATAAGCGGTGCGCGTGGCGCAAAAATGCCATCAGCTGGAAAACCTACAGTGTTTCCCAAGAAACAAGAAGAACATCTCGCTTCACTGCTGCATGTAATGGAAAAGACTGGCTATCCACTAACGAGAAAAGAGGTGAAAATATTGATTGCAGATTATGTGCGAAGAAATGGTATAGACACTCCCTTTAAAAATGATATTCCTGGTGACGATTGGTGTAAGCGTTTCTTTACAAGAAACAACTTGTCATTGAAAAAGCCGCAAGGCGTTGAGGTGGCACGGAAAAGAGCGTGCAATCCATTCAATGTATACAGTTATTTTCAATTATTAGAAAAAACAATAAAGGAATTAGGTCTTGGTGATAAACCAGAAAGAATCTTCAATTTAGATGAAACTAGTTTTTGTAATGACCCTTCATCAAGTAAGATAGTTGGTAAAAAAGGGTACCAATCAACAAGGACGACCAGTGGTCCTGGTCGTGACAATACGACAGTTCTTCTAGCTGCAAACGCTCAAGGTGGGAAGATTCCGCCGTTAATAGTCTTTAAAGGTAAAAGCCTTTGGAATGAATGGTTTTATAAAAATGAAACTGTACAAACAGCATATTCAGTAAGTAAAAATGGATGGATGGAGTCGTCTATTTTTGAAAAGTACCTGAAAAATGTATTCTTACCATCTATCGGGAATGAACGGCCAGTGCTTCTTGTTTATGATGGACATAAAACACACGTTGACCTGAACGTTGTTGAGTTTGCAGCCGCTAACAATATAACAATATTAAAGTTACCTCCTCATTCCTCACATATCCTACAACCGTTAGATTGTAGTACCATGAAAGCTATGAAAGTTAAGTGGGAAGATGCTCTTGTGAAATGGCAGCGCCTACACTCTGGCGCTAAACTGCCCAAAAATGAATTCGCAAGACTACTCACCGAAATTTGGGACAATCTTAATCCGGTCGTACTTCAAAACGGTTTCAGGGGAACGGGACTTTATCCCGTAGATAAAAATGCGATATCAAAAGAAAAATTTGACATCATAGCCTGGTCAAATTGGGAAACATACCTGACAGACAAAACACGATCGATAGAAATTGTTCAAGAAGAGTTGCATACCGACGAAAGACAATCTATAGAAGTTGATCAACAGAAAGAGGAGCAAACGCGAGAATCTATATATGGTGATTTCAATATGTTATATTCTGCTGTACTGGTGCCCTCACTCTCCAATCTGGTATTAAATCATATTAATGATCAATATAACAATAATATTTGCAAGAAAACCATGATTAACGAGACAAAACAGATAAGAACTGATAAAAAAGAAGTTATAGACACCTATAAAAACGTAGTGAAAAACCCAGAAACTTTCATTCTTAATCCACCTAAAAAAAGCTTTTCAAGCAAACAGATTTCTGCAGGCACATCTTCAGTGAAGATTCTAGATTGCCAAATTATAAAAAAAGGAATTTCTAGTAATGAAGAAAATGTATCATTTGAGGAACTGCTCCTAAAATCAATTTCTAGAAACGACCCACCCAAAAATCCTCGAAAACGTGTGAAAAATGGTGCAGAAATACTGACATACCAAGACGTCATAATTTCAATGAAGAAAGAAAAAGAAAACAAAGATTTAGAAATTAAAAAAAAGGAGACTTTAAAAAGAATTAAAATTGAAAGTAGAACCAACACTGAAACAAAAAAGAAAGCTAATCAGAAAGAGAAAAAAAATATACAAACCAAGAAAACAAAGATAAATAAGAAGACAATGACGACAAATAGACATGACGATAGCTCCGATACTGATGGCACTGGTTCATACAGTTTACAGGATTCATCAGATTATGAAGATGCCCCTGCTTATTTCCAAAGCTTATTAAGAGACGAATTAGAAGAGGAAGATATGATCACTAATACTAAGGAAGACATAACCAAAAAACATAAACGCCAGCACAAACCAAAGAGAAATAGCAAGACAAAGATTGAAACCGAGACTGTTAAATATGCAAACAGCCCTCACACTTACAATATACCAAGTACTTCAAAAGAAGAAGTAGAAGAAGAAGATTTATGCTTAAATCTTGAAGAAGGTAGCTTTCTGTTGGCGAAGTTTTCATCAGCCAAAGGAAAAAAAGAATATAAATATGTTTGTTTGGTGGAAGAAATTTTAGTGGGAAAAATAGTAGTCAAGGGATGCAAATCGTACAAAAAGAATAAAAAAGTTTTCCGAACGGTTGAAAATGACATTTCAACCATTGATCTGGCCCAGATTGTCATGTTTCTCCCTATGCCAACTTATGATGAACGTGAAAATGTCTTTATTTTTCCATTTGATGTAGACATCATGGAAACCGAGATTGTTAAATATGCAAACAGCCCTCACATTTACAATATACTAAGTACTTCAAAAGAAGAAGTAGAAGAAGAAGATTTATGCTTAAATCTTGAAGAAGGTAGCTTTCTGTTGGCGAAGTTTTCATCAGCCAAAGGAAAAAAAGAATATAAATATGTTTGTTTGGTGGAAGAAATTTTAGTGGGAAAAATAGTAGTCAAGGGATGCAAATCGTACAAAAAGAATAAAAAGGTTTTCCGCACGGTTGAAAATGACATTTCAACCATTGATCTGGCCCAGATTGTCATGTTTCTCCCTATGCCAACTTATGATGAACGTGAAAATGTCTTTATTTTTCCATTTGATGTAGACATCATGGAAACCGAGACTGTTAAATATGCAAACAGCCCTCACATTTACAATATACCAAGTACTTCAAAAGAAGAAGTAGAAGAAGATTTATGCTTAAATCTTGAAGAAGGTAGCTTTCTGTTGGCGAAGTTTTCATCAGCCAAAGGAAGAAAAGAATATAAATATGTTTGTTTGGTGGAAGAAATTTTAGTGGGAAAAATAGTAGTCAAGGGATGCAAATCGTACAAAAAGAATAAAAAGGTTTTCCGCACGGTTGAAAATGACATTTCAACCATTGATCTGGCCCAGATTGTCATGTTTCTCCCTATGCCAACTTATGATGAACGTGAAAATGTCTATATTTTTCCAATTGATGTAGACATCATGGAATTATAAACTAACAAGCACGAACCCGCGTGGTTGTTCAATAGTTTTTTTTTTCAATATTTTTGTGAATTGTTAAATAGTATTATTTTTTTATTCAAGACTGCAAAAGTATCATATTAAGTTCAAGGTTAATTTAGTCGTTTAAAGTTTGATATATTGTTTTATAAGTTTGTTAGACATTTTAGGTTTAAAAATACTTTTGTCATCAAAAAGACTATAATTATATTTAGTTCCTGAAGAAAATTCTACCTAAATAGCTACTTTTTTTAAGAATAGAGAATTTGCTTACTGAAATATTTAAAAATATACTTAAAATTGTTTGTGTTTGTCGTAATTTTGAAGACTGAAAGTGGTTAAGTAGTTTCTAAGCATTGACATGAATAATTGATTATAGGTTACTCAAAAGTCAAAACTATTGTGATAATTTATTTAATATTTTTGTGATAGTTAACACTAACTAGAGTTAAACGTTTAGTATTATAAAATACTAAGTATTTGCCATGAAAAACTCTTAATAACTTAGTAAGTAATATTGAGTTCCTGAAGAAAATAGTTTTTTAAGAATTTCCTTAGGTTTCTCAGGTAATATTTTAAAAATAAAATGTGTTCGTTGTAATTGAAGACTGAACTTATGCTTAAGTAAGTAGTTTCTAACTATTCATATAAGTTACACAAAAGTCAAAAGTATTATAATAATTAAATATTTTATAATAGTTAATGCTTAGCAGAGAGGAATTGTTAAATGTTTTTGTTCAAAAGATTGGAAAATAGTGTATTAAGTTGAAAGTTTTATAAGTATTATTAATGTAACATTTTATATTAACAAAGTACTTAGTTGTAATTTTAAGGTCCTTAACTATCTACATTATTAAAAATATAAGATTGTTTGTGTTTGTCGTAAGACAAGACCAAAACTATTATGCTTATGTGATTTCTGAGCATTTAATTAATAATAAATACTCAAAACGATTGTGATCTTTAAAGATTTTGTGATAGTAACCTAATTTTTGCTAGTGGAGAATTATTTTAATTTTTAGAAGGTATTTTTTTAACATAATATTACTTTAAATTTTGTCCTTTTAATTTTATTTCATTAATAAAAATATTACATAAATGATATATGAAAACGTGTTTCATTCAAAATATTATCGACAATCGACACAGCACAAATTATCAGGCATAATCCAACACTAAAATTTAAAAAAAAGCTACAATAGCCCCACTTATATCGAAAAAGTATTTTTAAAGAGAAACTAACCTTCTTACATTGAGAAAAATCTCAAATTCATTCAATTATGCCTCTGTTTATCATATTCAGTGAGTTTGAGCATAATATCTCTTCGAGTTTAGGAATTACGAGTGATAGTTACATTAACCCCCGATACGGGGCTAATGTGGCTAAAATCGGTCCTTGAAATTAAAATCAGTTTTAATAAGAATATAGTGGTTGTTTTTTAACGCAAATGGGTAAAAATAAGACTTTAGGATCTAATCATTCAAGATATTGAAACAGTTTTTCCCTAAATTATTTTTTAGCAGAAATACAGCTCCTTCAACATACCTCGGTCAAAAAAAATTCAATTTTTAGATGCAATAGCCTCGGTTCACCTTACTTAATTATGGCCCGACCCGGAACTCGAACCCAGGACCTCGTTGGCCGCAGACGAACATGATAACCACTAGACCAACGAGGCAGTTGCACACATTGGACTAATAGTTCAGCAAAAACCTTTAATGCGCCAGACCTTTGTCCCTAATCTGCGCAGGATAAGACACTAAACAATTAAAGATTGGTCCCGTGAATTAGTCCACCAGAACTGGTAGTAATTATGTGTTTCTAAGTTACACTTTGGATGTACTACTACATTAAAATACAGTAAAAGTCTTTCTCGCTGGTAGAAAATAAAAAAAATGAAAATCTCCCGCAGTAAAGGCAGAATTATAAAATATTCTCTTCGTATATATTAAATACTGTATTCTTTGTTTTAGGTTCACTAATAGTGGTCTGTTCTGCCCTAGTCGTATGGTTGACGGACTGGGAGTACAAATACTACATCGACCCGGCGCTCAGTATAGTTCTAGTCATCCTCATCCTGGCGTCCGTGTGGCCTCTACTGAGGGAGTCTGCACTCATCCTGTTGCAGACTGTTCCTACGCATATACAGGTATACTATACTGTTACTTGTAGTGACAGAACTAAGACTTCATTGATCTGGCGCTCAGTATAGTTCTAGTCATCCTCATCCTGGCGTCCGGGTGGCCTCTACTGGGGGAGTCTCTACTCATCCTGTTGCAGACTGTTCCTATGCATATACAGGTACATTGTATTAATAAATACTTATTACACTAGCTTAACGGTTTAGGAGCTGGTACAAATCCTTGTCCAAAAATAACCGCGGTTTACTCTACACAAATATGTACCTTTCAGAGTGCATTTAAACTTCATTTTATTTTGAACCATTTTGAACTAATGTAGCATCATTACGACTACAGTAGTGCCAAGGAGCCTTCGTACTTAAACAGCGAAATTACTCCAGACTTCCAGGCTAGGTGATTCTAATTATAGAGCGAAATCAAGCGCAAAACTTCGATACTGTAAATATTCAAAAATATACGTTTAAATACGGAACATTGCGTTTATATTCGTGAATGTGTCAAATCCTCAACAGCGGTCTGCGTTCCGCACTCAAACTATTATCAATTGGCAAATACGAGATATCCGAAGAGTACAATCATGTGTTTAGGTCACAAAATATCCACGCATTACAGCTATGTAGTGCATCGGTCGGCGGGAACTGCAAATAATATTTATTTACCTGTGACCATTTCGATGTACATGATAGACGTATTGAGATCGCCGATAGTGTTTTTATAAACAGCTTGGCATTTGATTGTAAATGATGAGAAAGTATAATGTGGAACACGTCGACCTATAAAAAAGTTCCATATTCGACTACTATCTTCGTTTCTTTTTTATTTGATGCCACGGTATGGCTTGGCCTCGTCTGTTTGTAAGTTAAGATGCCGTGTAAAATGTAACGTTTGGTATTTTTTTTACCCAAAACCCTGGTCGGTTTCCAATTTCCATACTGCATCAAGCCGGATCGGAGACCCAATTGTCTAAGCAAATCGTAATCATTTGACAGCTTAAAACGTATTACTCGAACTGTTTGAGTTCATATATGCTTTTTGACATTGCCATTGAGCTTGCCGACATCTATGAACTCCTTAAACAGATTATCCGTTTGAGAAACTATTATACGATTACGATTTCCTTACACAATCGGGGGGCAGATACTTAATTATCTTTCACCAAATTAGCTTTATAGGAAGCATCTTGCATGGCGAATAAAAGTCAGTCTTAGGTACTTATCACGTCACTAATTGTGTAGTTGATCAGAGGAGTTCACATATTATAGCATAAGAATGGAAGATCACAACGAAATTGACAACGATAATTTTGGAGATTCTTAAGATCATTTTGGAGTTTTGTTGTACCTAACCTCCTTTCATTATTTATTACTACCTGGGGCGAGATGTTCTTAATTTTCCGGGATAAAAAGCCTATGTCCTTCCCATCAATATCGGTTGAAAAGATGGGCCGTGAAAACAAATATACAAACTCACATTCGAATTTATAATATTAGGTTTTTTTTTAACCTTTATTGAAACAATATCCATTTCCGCGCATTTAGGATTATTGTATATGTCACCGTAAGATTGTAAAAACCGTTAGATTATAATCTAACTCGCGAAATTGCAAACTGTCGAAAGATTACAATTTAACGCATTATTTTTCGGTAGATTGTAATCTGTTAGTTATATTAACCCGATAGAACCTAAGTGCCCTGCCTGCGGAAGAAACAGACAAGAAAACGTAAATATCTCTAAACTGCCTCGTTGGTCTAGTGGTTAGCATGTTTGACGGCGGCCGACGAGGTCTCGGGTTGGAGTCCCGGGTCGGGCCATTATAAAGTGTTGTGTTTTTCTGACTAGAAATTATCAGTACTAGCCCGGAGTTAGGAAGTTGGCGGTGTTTCACCCCCGTGCCTCGGAGAGCACGTTAAGCCGTCGGTCCCGGTTATTATCACTGACATGATAATAGTCTTTAAAGCCCGCCAACCCGCATTGGAGCAGCGTGGTGGGACGTTAATGGGCTGTAGTGGTGGTATTATATATCTCTGTCTACCTATTTACGCAGGTGGACGCGATACAAAGGCGTCTTTTGGAGAAGGTGGATGGAGTCCTCGCGGTGCACGAGTTCCATGTTTGGCAACTAGCGGGCGACAGGATCATCGCTAGCGCACATATCAGGTATTATATATTTTTGACTTTATAGGCTTGATGCAATCTACTGAATACTCAACCATAGGATTGGGGAAGGCAAGACTAGTCCTCTGTCAATCGGCATACGTAACGAGTATGCAGGACTGAAAAAACGAACGGGACTTTTCTCTGAATTACGCCATATATAGGTACGACCACCAAAGAAGATAGGTCGGTCGGACCGATAGATGATCATCCTTTGTTACGGTCGAGCCATATCACCTGCTCCCGTATAGGACTACGAGGATAAAAAACATTAAATATTCAACACAAATACTCTTTATACATCATACTTGGTAGCAAAACTGATGTGGCATTGGGCGAGACAATTGTTCAAAGATAGTGGGGGTTCCAAGGTCGTTGTCCACTGCAGAACGAAGGTCTACAGCAGACAGACAGACCGTCTTCTCTGGTCCCGAGGTGCTACGTTGAAAAAAAAGGTAACCGCTGCTGAATTCAGGCGACCCTTCATGAGACCTATGGCCAGCAGTGATTGTTTACAGGTGTACGACAGTTACATTTACAAATCAAGGAGTTGTTATATTGTCATAATCAAGTAACGATAATGAGACATCTACCTAATAATAATGTCCTCCCGACCGAATTTCGCCAACGGTGGCCTATCTCCAGACAGATTAGCCATCTGCGCGGGAGATATTATAGTCCACAAGTGTGTGCGCAAACACAGGTGCACTCGCTGTTCTTTTACTCTCATAGCCCAATGGGACGGAAAATCCGACACAGCCGGAGAGAGATCAGGCGCTAGTCCGACGGCTTTACGTGCTCTCCGAGGCACGGGGGTGCAACACCACCAGCCTCCTAACTCCGAGCTAGTACTGAGAATTTCCAGTCCGGGTCCGAACCTGGGACCTCGTCGGCTGCAATCGAACATGCTAAACACTAGACCAACGAGGCAGCTAATACAAATACGACATAAGTAGCCGGCACTGCGTAGAAGGTATTAATTATTATTATGTATATCTATAATTGCTGAAGGTATGGAAAATATCTAAACAATGGATGCGCGGCTTTATTTCGTTATTGATATGAGTACCTAACGCATAATGCTTTAATCTGATTAGGACATCAGTGTTGAAGTGTGTAATTATAATTGGTATGAATGACCGATAGTTCTTAATATAATATATTGTTTTAGTGAACTGCCAATATTTTGGTATTTAAATAAAGCTATTAAAAGTAATTTAGATTAAAATTTTAGTGCTTTAAAAAAAAAATAGCAGATGTTTTGAGACAGATCTTTTATCGAAGAAATGAAATGCATATTATTGCATGAAAGGCAACTTGTGCCATCTTACTAATATTATAAATGCGAAAGTATGGATGAATGTATGGAAGTTTGTTACTCAATCACGGCACGTCCCAACGGCTGAACGGATCTGGCTGAAATTTGGCACGGAGATAGATTATAGTCTGGCATAGCACATAGGCTACTTTTTAGCCGGAAAATTAAAGAGTTCCCGTGGAAACCAAAAAACTTCAAACCACGCAGACGAAGTCGCAGGCATTCGCTAGTATAAGATAAGCTAATACATAGAAACTGTCATAGAAGGATTATTAGTTTATTTCAGGTTCACAGAAAACCTTTTTCAAACTCATTTTAAAAAACGGGATTCTGCAAGCGTTTATTTTATCTTCAACCGTGCACTAAAGGTTACGCACAAGTTTTTATGTGATTTTGTGTTTTTCCGACGGTTTGACATTGAAAATTTAGCACCAAAGATTAAATACTAACACAACTATTGTCTTTAATTTCTTCAAGTGTGTTGATGAGTAGTCGCCATTTCATTTGCGAATAATTTTTTTGTCAAGGTCTTGTCTCGTGCCGCCATTCAATCCCCCTTTACTTTTGTAGAACTGTAATTCATGCATAATTTTAAAAGTTCAACCAATATAATCTCTTTGTGAGGATTGCTTTACTGATTGATGCACTAGCGATCGCCCGCGGCTTTGCCACCGAGTGAATTTGGAAATATCCGCTATTATTCATTGTTTACATTTGAAAGGGAACCTTTGTGCAAAATTTCACATTTCAAAAGTTTGGTTGGGGTTGTGTGAGTCAATGGCTGACTGACTGCTGTTTCCTTATTACCACGTCCGAAAGATGCAAGTAACCATTTGTAATACATTTAGGCTCTGGCCGAGTTCTTTACTTATAATTGGGCCATACTGAGTTTGCGAATTTAATGTTTACCAACAAAGAAACATCAACATCTTTGTTTATTTAGAACGTTAGTACGATGAACACATTCAAGGTATTTTGGAAATAATTTCGGAAATATACTTTTGGCGCCTGCCCAATAGTCTTTGTCCCGGTATGAGGGTAACTGAACTAGTGCGCCACCGATGTGTTTCACTGCTGATGACTAGGTGTTATGTCCTTGTTCTTTTGACCCGAATATTAGTTCGTACCATACAAATAACAGTTGTGATTTTTCAAGCCGACAAAATCTAGAAAAAACTGCTACTGGATCTGTCCTCTCATTCAACCATTACTATTCTAATTGCGTTGGGGAAAATATTGTGGCGCTCATATATATTTAATATGTAGGAGGTAAATGGAAACACGGCGTATTTTGGAAAATTCAGTTCAGTGGTCAGGTTCTTTTTATACTGCACAATAGGTTTGCGCCTTAGGACAATTATTGTTCTTAATAAAAAGCAATGATGGTTGAGAAATTCTCGGTTGGAACTTGGAGTGCGCTTGCCTAGACGTAGCCTTTCGCTCTTGCTTTTGAAAGTTACGTGCCGTTAAGTGCTGATGGCACTGAGGTAATAGGTTCCAAAGATTTTTACAGATATGCCAATAATTTATGAGACAAGTCTTGAATCGATAATAACGTTCAACAAAATAAGTTGTCAATATTCAAATAACCAGGATTAAACCCAATGTTAGATGAAATATGATTAGGTATACAAAAAATAGCCCGCCAACCCGCATTGGAGTAGCGTGGCGGGTCTAAGCTCCTAATTCCCTCTCTCCTATGAGAGTGGAGGCCTGTGCCCAGCTGTGGGACGTTAATAGGCTGTAGTGGTGGTGGGGATGCAAAAAATAGGTGGATAGGTATAATTTATCACATTTAAGTTTATAATTTATCACATTTATTTCCGTTTAAGTTATCACATTGATAACTTTGCATCTATTTGCGCAATGCCATCTGCGATCGCATCAAATGCGCTAATTAGCGTTAAAAAGATTCTGTTATCAACTTCTTTTTATCGCGATTTAATTTTGCTAACACTGGCAGTGAATGCTAAAACACATCTGTGAGTACCAGATGACTTATTCCACTCCAAATAAATGTTACAATAACAATTGATCATGTGTCTTTGTTTGAGCCTTTTGTTTTGAATCTTTGAATTATGCATACAATATAAAGTTTTATCTTGTTTTCCACAACTACCATGTTGCTGCACTTAGAGTTTTTCTTCTTATGTCTCCTATTTTATACATTTTGATTTAGGATTATAACCGTAAAATTTCTGTGTTCAATTCCGTGCAATTGTTCAGTGCACTTCTGCACCTAATTACGTCAAAATCGATTTGAGGGATAGGATAAACTTTCGCATTTACAATAGTTTTATGAATCTATGGATAGTTTTCATATCTATCCTACTTTTCGCGCACATCAGCAGTGCTTCAAAAATCTGTTTATATTACTTGGTGTGTTAGGATAAATATTGGGATCATATCTTATAATTCTACGTAAGAGAAAATCATATATTCTTAGGTATCATATCTATCATATTATCTGTGGAAAACAGACTATTATATATATATATATAATAGGTATACATATTTTTAGGAAGATGTTGTACGCTAAAAAATAATATGTTATTTACGGAATAAACGAATTTGTTGCAGGTGTAGAAACTTATCAGAGTATATGAAGATAGCGGAAAAGGTCAAAGAGTTCTTCCACAACGAGGGAATTCATTCGACGACGATACAGCCTGAGTTTGTGGAGTTGCCTTTGGACGGAAATGAGGTATTAATACAATTTTTTTTTTAAACATGTAATAACTTAAAATCTAGTTAATGCTAGCAAAGATAGGTATAGAGTGCGAGTGAGAAATCGGCACATTAATTCGAAATAACAATATTATCATTGTATCCTCATACCTTCCTATATATATATAGGAAGGTATGATATATATATATATATATCCTTGTAACAACATGTACATTTAATTGTAAAGCAAATAAGTGCAGATTTACAATACAATGATGGTATTAACGTTTAATAAAGCATTATTTATATTATTACTAAATGATGTGCGCGTGGATTAAGGTTTTTTATTCCCTCGGGAGCTCATTAATATTCCGCCTATGTCCCCCGGGATGCAAACTATTCCAATTTGTAAAAATCGGTTGAAAAGTTGGGCCGTGAAAGCCTGAATGACTAACACACTTTCGCATTTATAATATTACTAGCTGATGCACGTTTTAAATTATATTCAGGGTAGAGCTTGAATTTAACAAGTAGCTATCTGTTACCATGCAGAAATTGTAATACTATGTACTTGGTTTTGTATACCTTATAGTTTTTAAATAAAAATGTAAGTAGGTAGGGAACTGATTTTATAGAGTCCCTTCCTAATTAAAAGCACAACTTTTTAGGCAAAAGAAATAAAACTCTATACCTACTAGAAATTTAGCATTATGGTATGATATTCAAGAGTAA
Source organism: Erebia palarica (assembly GCA_964035005.1). Lineage (NCBI taxonomy): Eukaryota > Metazoa > Arthropoda > Insecta > Lepidoptera > Nymphalidae > Erebia > Erebia palarica. Next base: position 22,639,646 of record OZ035989.1, read on the forward strand.
GTAATTCACCTATTTCAAAGCAAAACTAGTAACGGAAAAGAAATTAAACGAAATACAAAATTTAACACTTTTTATATTATTGAAAGATTCAAAGCATCAGTTCAAAATGAATACAAAATATTTACACAATTGAGAATATATTTTCACACAGAAATTAGTACACATATACCAATAAATACAACAATTACATATAAAGAGTTACAGCAAGAATACTTATCTTTACTCTAGGTGGCTCGTAGACAAAAACTCCCTTATCTCATAAGAACAGTGGGTTTTATAGGTTAAGATTCCCCCCATATACCCACACCTCTTTCCTATTCCAAGTTTGACAACGTAACAGCATTTTGTTTATAACAAACTGTTAATCTAAGAATCAGAAGGAAGAATCAATTGATATACATAAATTCTTAATTACAGTAAATCATTACTCAAAATACAGTTATGATTAATCATTTATCACAATAATAATTATCAAATAGTTCTCCACATTTAAAACAGAATTATAATTTAATTAAGTAACTATTTTACAATATCTCTTAAAACGCTATGATAGTCAATTGACCTATTTCTAAATTACATTATTTATTTGAAGCTTAGCTATCAACACTGTGTTGCTAAATTAGTTATTATTTATTTCAATAATGTCTACACTTTCTTTTATGAATAAATTTAAATATTTAGTTTCACAAATATAACCTAAGGATCATTACCAACATATCAAGTGAGAATACAAGTGTTACCACACTTTAATATCAAATAATGTTTACCTGATACAAAATTCAGTGTTTACCCACTGAAATATTTAATTATTCCTCATGATCACAAAATAGAGTTCTTTTATTTTCCAATAATCTATCACACGCGACTACGTCCGCGTGGATTGAGGTATTATGGTTCCCGCGGGATCTCCTTAATTTTCCCGGATAAAATAGCCTATGTGTTATTCCGGACTGTAATCTATCTTTGTACCAAATTTCATCCAAATCCGTTCAGCCGTTCGGGCGTGATTGAGTAACAAACATCCATATATCCATAAATCCATCCAAACTTTCGCATTTATAATACTTGTATAGAAATATGAATATGTATTATTCCTTATAAATACTACTTTTTTCACAGATAATAAGCGGCGCTTCGGCTGAGGCGCCTTGCGCGCTGCATTGTCCGCCCAACGATCTCTGTCACAACGCCACGTGTTGCGGGCCCAACCAACAAGTACGTTACACCTTTAACCTTCTGATAACTTGATACACGCAGCCCTAGCACAATCAGTATCTCTTGCAACGCTTTCTTGATGAAAATCCCCGAGAAAGCATTCTCACGCTGAGCGCGCTCGGGCTGCAGGTCGTGTCATTCATTCATCATCTTCAGCATCATTACTAAGACACAGGGTATGTTCCGATATACACTGCGAGCACTGTTCAGTTCTCTTACTGGGGAGAAATGTGTTCCGTTATGGACTGACAGTATACTGCCGCACTATCCTAAGGAAATATATGACGTCATAAATCGTCGCCATTTTTGTACTGTGAGCACTGGAGTTTTCGAGGTAAGGCTCAGTGCTCTCAGTGCTTTGATCACGTGATCAACAGCTGGACTGCGTTCCGTTTTAAGCAGTAACCAGTATAGCTAACTATTGACGTCACACCTTACAGTGCTCGCAGTGTACATCGGAACATACACACAATGGTTGTAATCTCTCTTGCAACGGCTTTGTCGATGAAAAGCGAAAGCATTCTGGCACTTATTGCGCCTTTGCGGATCGTGTCTATCATTGCTGTGATTGTATTTAGTTTTCTGGTATCCAAATTAGACTTCATTGCAAGCGTGTTGGTAGCTGGTATAGTCCGATTCAAAATTTAAGACGTCTCGGAAGTTTGCCGCGAGTGTAGCTTGCGCCAGGGTCAGTCAACTGAAACCGTTGACGCCTAAATTGTATTTTGTGCATCGGAAAGCACGATGTTCCGAGAAAGTATAAAATTTGAATGGGATTGTACCAGCCATAAACCAATGAGCCACATTTTAATTTGATTACTTAACGAGTCAAATTAATGTAAAATTCGGTTCCCGTTGGTTTCATAATGGATTCGTTACCGCTATTGAATCGGAACGAAGACGCTTAACTAATTTATTGCTGATTTTGTATGAGCAGCATTTTGTGTGTTATTTTTCTGGATAAAATTTTGGCTTGTACCTAACGCGCTATGATGAAAAACATAGTTTTTGTGTCCTCCATGTCATTAGCGTGCGTGTGTTATTATTCTTAGTACCTGGGTGACCTTTGCTCGATATTCTTTTTTGGTGAATCGTGTTTTTTGGAAATTATATTTAAATACAAATTACAAACTGATGAAATATGAATACTTAATATTTTACGATCTTACCGACATAAATCACGAGTGCAATTGGGCTCCCAATAATAGTTTTTCTCACAAAAGAAGGAACTTGAAAAAAAGGGAAAATATAATCGGATCTGGACTCGAACTGGGGTCTTCTTGTTTATATAAACAAGAATTGATCGTTAAAGGGTATTAGATTTATGTTCTTGTGTCTTGTATGTGATATACTGAAACTAGCGAAACCCTGAATCATTATTCACTATCAAAAAAGCCATTTGTTTGTATTATGGATTTGGTCTCCATCTTTGATATGAGTATATCAAACATTAATGAAATTATTGTTTGTGAGCTCATGGGTGTCAAAAGTGCCTGTGAAAATATTATATGCTCTTACCCACGATTGGGACTTGGGCGTATATATTTTGTCATTTAGGCGATGTAAACCATAATATTTACTGAGTTAGGTAAGTTTTGCAATGCATTGTTCAAGCTTTAGGCCACTGCTATAAAAGCTTGTGATAAAAAACTTTAAATGTATGTAATAAAACTTTAAGTTTTTTATTACAACAATGTTTGTGTCAAATCTTGCAACAGAATTTTAAAACAGTTATCCCCAACCAATTGAGCTGAAATTTTGCATACGCGTTTAGTATGGATGACAATGCATGGTTAGCTAAATGACGTCATTCTAAATCCAATGTGGCGAAGTCCACTAATAATTTTTATGCACCCCCATGATATGGGTATCAATTAAAATTTATTGCTGAGAAGAATACGAAAAATTTAAATACGTCACACTAAATTAAATATGGCGGATGATAAAAGCAAGCTTTCATAAATTTTGCAGATTTGGCTGTTGTTTCGTGCATGTCTTAGGGTCAAAGGCACCATCGATGGTTATGGTTAAAGTTAAATTACACTACCTACAAAAACTTGTCTTGTAAAAGTCTGGTATGTTCTACTTTTTACCAAAATTTTACATAACTTTTGACTAATTGATTTGGTGGGCAAGTTATAACGATAACGTTGTGTGGTGAAACTGATCCTAAAAGTGTGTCATTCAGCGTTTTGGCGTAATGCATCTGTTAAATTATGAGTATTGTGAAATATGTAAAATCAATCATTCAAAATACAGATCACTTGCTTTCATGGCTATTACAATTACAGTTTTTCGGACTTCCATAGATATTTAAAAAAAATTATTTTATTTATAGATACTTGACCGCAATCAAACTTGCTGGCAAGTGATAATACAGCGTAGGTGGAGCACGCTAGCTTATGAGACTATCATACAACTATTTTTTTCACTAAATTACTATGTGATCTCAGCAGAAACAACATCGTTGCTCATTAAATAGCTACGGCACATTGTCTTTTAACTGACAAGTATAGTCCCACAAACTGGTCTGATCCGTTGACAACTTCGCTATTATCACATTTAAAGTTGCTCTCTGATCCCATAAATAAAAACTATCATAAGAATTATTTCCCATTTTAGCCACCGGGCCAGATAAATTCGTAGTACTGCACCTGAGGCCAACTCTAGCCCAACACTAATTTTTACTTAACTACAAGTTAACCTACTAGGTGAGTAGACGATCTTGGCAGATTAGCTGGAAGCAAGCGACATAAGATCGTGTTCTGTGGAGATCCATGCAGAAGATCCTTCGTCCAGCTGTGGACGTCTATCGATTGGGACGACGACTACAAGTCGACTTAACTGCCATCTCGCTAGGCAGCTCAAAATGAATCAAGGAGTTCCGTAGCTTAGCTGATAGATCTCGCAGAAATTGTTTCTTTTTTCTTTCAATTGCAGTTTTACAGTTTAGAAAGGATAAGGGTCCGATAAATCTTTTTAAGGAGATTCGCCCGTTGAGTGTGGGCATCAAAATGACTACTTCGGACAGCGAGCTAAGTGTTGAAGAGTTTAGTGTGAAATTGTAGTTACTTTTGTTGTAGACTTTACGAGAAAGGTCAGGGAGTCAATGGCATAAACTATTAAGTGACTTCATTGTTTTATATTGAAAATTTAATTTAAATTTTTGTTTCTATTTTTTTGAATGATATGATGATATTATAATAGATGCAATCCTTTTTTACTGTATTTTTGATAAAAACATGTCAAAAGCAAAACCTTTTATTTAGTTTGATCCATCACAAAGGTTTCTCACGATAAAATTATAAAGTAGAGTTGGGCTAGAAAATTAAAAAGAAATCAGTTCTGAGGCCTTTTTTCAGATTTTTCATTGTTGCACTTACCATTACATCCTAATAACGTCCCACTGCTGGGCACAAGCCTCCACTCTCACAGGAGAGAGGGAATTAGAGCTTAGACCCACCGCGCGCTCTAATGCGGGTTGGTGGGCTTTAACGACTATAACGTGCTCTCCGAGACACACCTAACCCCAGAGTTAGGAAGTTGGCGAAACACCGCCAACTTCCTAACTCCGGGCTAGTACTGAGATTTTCTAGTCAGAAAAACCCAACACTTAATTATGGCCCGACCCGGGACTCGAACGCGGGACCTCGTCGGCCGCAGTCGAACATGCCAACCACTAGACCAACGAGGCAGTCAGACTTTACTTGATAATTCAATCATGAAAAGCTTTAGAAATGGATCAATTTGAAAAAACGATTTTTTCCTTTTCAAATAGGTGAAAATTAAAGCAATATTCCTAAGCTACAACATAAAAAATTGCTATCAACAGAAAAATATTGAAGTCATTTTATCTTGTCTAAACTGACACCGGCTCCCTAACTATTAGAACTTTAGAGGAATAATGTTATTTTTGTACTATTTACACAAAAAGTATTGTGATATTTTGTAAATTGTTGTTAAATAGTTTTAATGCTGACTGTACTAATCATGGTAATAATGTTATAATTATAGTATTTATATATACCTAAAATTGCCAAACTTTGTTACATATGTATAAAATATATTAAAAATAGTAAAATATTTTTACATGCTTTTGATTTATCTGCACGATGAATAAGATTGAAAGATATTTTAAGTTAGATCAATCGAACACACCAACAACAGACTATTAAAGAATAAAAGATAATATATACTAGAAAGAATCCAAATTAGCATATTCGTTAAACGTTCCTTTAATTATAAGTACATTACAAGCAATAGCTTGACAAGACGTGACAGAATTGCCCATTAATATTTTTCTAGAATCCAACCAAAAAAAAAACTTATGCAAGAGGATACTTTAGAAGAGTTTCCACCAATGGAAAGGCAACTTAAGATAATATTCAAAATCACTTTACTTTAAATAGTTTAGATAGGCGTATTGAAGTCTTCTAAGCTAGCCATCCTCTCAAATCTCCGACGGAAATGCAGTCTTGGAAGGCGCTTTCATATTAATTCTGAGCCCTATTTATAAGTTTTCGTTAATTGTGGATTTCAATCCACGGAATTTTCCATTCCTTTCCCATCCACATAATAAATTAATGTAATCCATATTACTGAATAATTATAATGGATTATTAAAAGATTTACCCACATTTTAACTTAAGTTAAAAACTACACTAGTTCTTAGATCTTTGGGCATTTCCTAGTGGTCCTACTGTTCGGACAAATTTTTTGAACCACGAGGAAACGCCCATATTTTTCTGTCACAAGCACCTCACAAGTCCTGTCGTTGAGGAACCTATTTTTTTAATGCCCTTTTAATCATGTGGCGACCGTCTGCAACTGTTTCACAAATAATATTAAGTAGTTTTATTTCTCGTATCCTTACGCCAAATGATAACGTATCGATTTTTAGGAGTTGTGATATTATCAGCACTGTATAAAGATAAAAAAGATCATACTTAGTATCTTACCAGTGATACCTACTATTTAACTAGATTAATAAAATGTTATCTTTTCATTGGCAATATCATAATTGCATACATATCTTTAATAGCTCAATGGTTTCACACTTTCAACCTCTACTCTTGTACTATAATATTGTCACAACTCACAGCCTTCAAAATACTATCTTACTAATATTATAAATGCGAGAGTTTGGATGGATGTATGGATGTATGGATGTTTGTTACTCAATCACGCCCCAATGGCTGAACGGATCTCACTGAAATTTAGCACAGAGATAGATTATAGTCTGGAATAGCACATAGGCTTTTTATCCCGGAAAATTAAAGAGTTCCCGCGGGAACCAAAAAACCTCAAACCACGCAGACGAAGTCGCGGGCATTCGCTAGTATATTATAGAGTAAGACGACGGGGACATGTAGAAAGAGCGATCCTGCGGTTGTCATATGGCCGAGACAGTATTGTACTGACCTGTAGAAATCGACACAGCAAACTCTTAATAATATATATGTCACCGTAAAATTGTAAGAACCGTTAGATTATAATGTAACTCGCGAGATTGTAAAGTGTCGAGAGATTACTATTTAACGGATTTTTTTCTTAGGAAAAAATCCCTCCGAACTTCTGCCTGTCGGCACGGCGTGTCCAACTTGCACGGACTAAAACAACCTCCCCCCACGTCCAGGTCAGCACGGAACCACTTAGTATTACTTCGTGCTGCCCTCTAGTTCTTACTCTTGCTGCTTTTTTTCCTCTCTTTCCTTCTCTTTTCGCATAATTAATGCTTAGCATTTGCCCATAGCGTTGCCATGCTTCCTCGCTCGTCAGCATCCGTGGTATGAGGTTTTGGGCGTTGACAGCTTCGCTCGTTCCCTGCGCCTCTGTTCGTAGGTCTGCACAGCCAGAGCAATCAAAAATTGCAATGTCTTGGGGTGTCTTCCTCTCCGCAAAAGTAGCAGTTCTCTGTTAGTGATTTTCCTATTCCGAAGAGGTATGTGTTGATCACCCCGTGACGCTCAGCGCCTACGTCAGCCACCTGTCTAACCTCCCCATGCTTTCTTTTGTGCAACTTCTTCAGGTCTTTGATTAGTTCCCTGGTCCAGGTACCTTTTCTGACTCCCGACCACTCCTTTTCCCACTCGGTAAGAATTCTCTCACGCACTTAAATTGTCGTTAATCATTTCTGTCGAACCCTAACCTACCCTACAAAAAAGAGACAAGAAAACGTAAATACAATAAATATTTCAAAAATTGTCATTCAGAACATTGAACGGTTCACAATCTTTCGACAGTTTACAATCTATCGAGATAAAAAGCGTTAGATTACAATCTAAAGGTTCTTACAATTTTACGGTTACATATATATTTCATTGTAGTTGATCAGACATTGGGGTATGTGCTATGTAAGTGTACATAAAGCTGGCTCGACAGCAAACATCACGGGCGTCGTCTCACTGTACGTATTAATGCTGTGATATAGTTGTCGTATCCCCCTTAAATCATCACAAGGAATAAGGAAAATTTTACAACATTGTAAATATTTTTATCAGTATTTAACAGCAATTAATTTCCTTATTAGTTTAACATACTTATTCCCACTTGATTTTGCACTCCATGTTACCTTTCTATCTTTATACCTGTTTCAATTATATAATCTGTGTATCGTTCATCCTTTGTTGTTTATATTATGATGCCTTGTATAATCTTTAATAATTGCTATAACATAGACAAGTATATTTACATTGACAATATCTAGAGGGAATTTTATATGTAGTATCAATTTTTTTGTAATTTACTATGCCCTTTCATGCGATTGGCTTTTTGATCGCTTTTATTGAATTTTTATGAGCAATTTGCTGTAATACACTTGACCTTATAGTATGGAAATTACCTTTGAAAAGTAGTGTCCTTAATTTGATAGTTATTGAAAGTACAGAAAAGAAGAAGTTTTTAAAATGAATGCAAGTTCTTCGTAAATTATGGTTCTCTTTAGGTAAAGAGACAGGTATGTGTAATTATATTTTATATCTAAGTCTGTTCCTTATTTTATTGAGAACACTGTAGCTCATTCTGTTGTACACTATCTTTACACTTAGTAACTAAAATGGCAGGTCTTATTGCTATCCCTTTCACAATGCTCTCCGCGGAGAGGGATAGTATAAAATTCACACCTGTCACTGTAGAACATCTATAAAGATAAACAACAGAATGAGCGACTTTCAGGCTTTGGCGAACGTGTGGAACGAGCTTTAGGTAGTGAATCGATCCCATGGGGCATACTACCATCGCATCAAGTAGTATTATTTTGAAATGTCAGATTTATAGATGATGTACCTTGACGTCCTTAAAACAAGGATTATATTCCTAAAACAAGAGCGTCTTCAATATTATTCCTAAAACAAGAGCGTCTTCAATATTAATATAATATTGCTTTAAGCGTTGATTGTTATCCCCCAGTAGTGATTCCATAAACATATGTAAAATACCCATAATATCATTGTATGATTATACCCAGTTATAATAAATGTAGGACAAGGAAGTAATTCCTACTCTTTTAGTGATTTTAATCACATTACCATTAGACACAAAATATGTATGTAAATGATTGATTTGTAATATATCATACTTATTACAGCGATACCATGTTATTTAGATTTAGGGTTTCGTTTGCTTAATATTTGTCACCAAAAATACACCATTAGATTCATTTATGTGAATAATATAATTACATAGGCATAATAAAATTATTTATCTCGTTTAGTAAAGCATAATTCGAGTATATAGCTTGGCAAACATATCAGAACGTGTGGCGGAGGCACTGTCTAACATTTTAAGATCAACACATAGTTCGTTTAGTTAGTTCCGAATTTCGCCACATGCATAGAGAAGTTTACCAAGCTGTGCCTATTTTCATCTTTAATCCTCTTATTTATAAAAAAAATAATAGATACATTATTTTTACAATTGATTACAATTTAAATTCTAAAATCTAAATGCTCTTACCAATAAAGAAATACAGGGATTTATTAACATTGAGTTAATTTTTTTTATGATTAAGAGGATATCTCCAATATCTCGGATTCTCGGGTTTACTTATGATTTTTTCTTATTTCAGAAGCAAAACACGCCGTCTCCTGCGGTCACTCCATACATGTGCAGGCAGCGAAATATGGGCTCGCGGACAGAGTCTATGCATTCCAACTTGAATGCAGGCAGCCAAGGAAATCCTACTGCGAGGAATTTGGACGCTTTGGAGTGCGGGTGAGAATTCATTCATAATACAACAGAACACAAAAAATTGTTTTGAAAATTCAAATAACCTTTTTGTGTGCTCTCGATAAGTGATTACAACTTGTTCAAAATGCTTTTCCTATATCTATAAAAATCCTTGAACTCATGTAATGCGAAAACTTAATCAAATTCTATGCCACCAAAACGTAAACATGTTCATGTACCGCCAAAAGTCCATTCTCTTTGACTTCCACTTTCCGAAGTTAGTACCGACAGCGAACCTCTAGGTATCAATATTTGGTCAAACTTTGTACTTCAAACGAAGCCTCGCATCCAAATCTGGCAAGAAACTTAGAATCCTCAATCAGGGGCAAGGAGATCGATTTTGTTGGACTTTTCAATTTCAGACCTAAATATGTTTTCAGATCACTCCTGCCCTCTCCGATGATGGATTCTCGACTAACGGTGTGACAGGCGGCCGCTTAGCCTCACATTGCGCTGAGCTGTGAAACCATCGCTACTCACATCCCGCGCATGAGTAGCGATACCCATAAAAAGTATTAGGTACGCATTATTCAAAAATTAGCTAACAAAAATTATCTTTGAAATTCTTTGAAATAAGGCATAAATTATTTATTCGGAAATTGATCGTTATTGTTTGCTACTAAATGATTATAATATTTTGTTGTCAAAAAAAGAGTTGTGTTGACATGTTGCTCGTTTAAGTCTTCTCGTATAGTGTAACTAATAATTTTTAAGTTACAGAAAATCTACGATTCGTAGTAATATGAACAAAATTAAATTCAGCGCTTTTCTGAAAAAAAAATTCACAGCTTTTTAAATTCTCTATTAAAGAAAACCGAACGTACCACATTTTTTTACTTGTATTCGATACATGAAAATATTATTTTCTCCTGGTTATTCTATAAAATAATGCACACAAAATAACGATAATTATCAACTGTTTTAATGCTATTTAAAAAGCTTATCACATGGCATTTTAATTTATTAATTTTATCAGTATATTTGGTCTTAACGAGAGCACGCACCATTCAACGTGAAATTCGATATCGTTGTAGTTAATATTTAAATAAATAGAAGGTATTTACATTTAACACGATTCGAAGTGCATTTAAATAGCCACAATCGCTTTTCTAGTATTTTCGTCCAGCTTTTTATAAAAAGAACTCGAAATCAATATTTTAAAGCTATCTGTATGCCTAGTGGGAGATTTTCTTTCCATTCGATCGCGACAACGTTAATTACGATTTTTGTAGTGAAAACTTCTTTAGGCGCGTTGAGCACTTTTTGGTAGGGGATAAAAATGTGGAATACGCGAGACCGACACCGTTCTTCTTAAGACAAAAGGTCTTAAGTATTAATAGTACATTCGCAATTAAACTTTAATGCCTTCGTTTTAAGATTTATATTTCTTTTTTTTTTAATAAGAAAAAAAAATAATATTCGTTTTCACTTCTATCCCTATGACTAAATTTTTTATGGAATTGTCAAGCGCTTGATAGCTGGCGCTCGATCAATTCCATATAAATGGTAGTTAACGTTGTCGCGATCGATTACGTAAGAAAACTTCCACTCGGCCTGCTGTATTTGGCCCCAAGCGAGTATAGTCCGTCAAACTTATCTGACTATTTTTATATTTGATTATTTTTAATAATCAGATATGTCGCTAGTATTTGTTAAAAATAAAATAAAAACAGGAACTAAACAGGCATAAAAAAATATTCCAATTTTGGCCACCGGGTCAGATAAGTTTGTGGTACTGTAATAATAGTGTAATTTTTCTCTGGACGACAATTAAATCATTTGATACTTCGTAAAATTGGTGATGAGGTCGTCAGTTTTCAATCGAGCACTGAGGAATAAATACAATAGACAACTTCTGCCTTGATACTCATTAAAATTTATTTACAAATGTATGTACACTTATTATTAAATGTATGTCTCCTATACATACAAATTTTGTGTCAGTAACTAGGCAGAAATTACCACATCTCTTTTTATACGGCAAAAGAACAAAAAAAATTGTTAAATAATCGTAATATCGCTTGAATATATTAGCATATAATAATATATTGGTAAAACAATGTGTTCTTAGATAACTAAGCGTTTCACAACTAATATGTACCTACGTGTAAGATAGTATACCAAAACAAATAGAATTGTTAAACAGTGAGTTTTATTAGATAGCGTTAAACTAAAACTAACTTAACAATATTGGTGTTAATAAACTACGAAGATAAATGGCAAACAGTTGCCGCTTTATTCATTTACGAATTCTATATCTTATATCTATCTTTATTTAAAAAAAGAAAGAAACAAATCTTTTTTTTCTGTCATATTATCTTCTAGTCTATTAGCGCTAATATTTTGGACAATTGCAGATATGTTCACTCATTGTAGTATGCTAAAGTGGCGTGATGTTGTGCAAAATTACAGGTCTAAATGTATTGCTATCTCTTTCATAATGCTCTCAGTGTATAAGGATAGCACTAGATTTAGTGAGTAAGCGCAGATTAATGAGTGGACATCTCTCTAATGTAATATTTAAGTCTTCAAGACAAGTTAGTATGTCAGGGTTAATAGTTATTAAGCGATATTCTATAAACGGTTAGGGGTGGTTCATATGGCAATCACTTTTATCTTTGCCCCCTCCTTTTATACCCAATTCTTTATAATGTGACACCTTGATCCGTACCCATTGTCCTACTTGAGTGACAAACGCGACACGGCGACGCGATATGAGACGCGACAGTATCAAACAGTAGCTAGCCTACGTTGTCGCGTAGATGAGTTTGTCATTTTCTATATCATCGAACCGCTTCTGTCGCTCACCTAGGATAACAGGTTAGATAACCTCTATTTATTAAAATAGTCCAATTTCAAATGAATAAACTTCGCCTTAGAGCTAACAGAGATAATCCTCTTTGAAGTAAAACTTCTTAACGCACGCTTGACTTGGGGAGTAAGCTGGTGAATGCGTGACGAGAGCGTTACGAAAAGTGTGATCGGGCGAGGCGAACGGAAGATGAGAGGGAGATATAAGTTAGTGAAGATAGAAAGAGAGAGAGTTACGTTTCTATGACGAAATAAAATGCAGTAAATTTTAAGTAGTCTTACAAAAGCGAAACCAAGGTTTATTAATAATGTGCGATAAAAAAATTAAAACGATACTTTCGTTCTAAACACCTTAGATTACGTATATATATTCTTAATCTAAGCTAAAAGCACCCTATAGCGAAAGATTAAGGTGACTGCTAAAATGCCTTGTAGAAAATACCATTATTCGATTGAACTCACTTAACTTGTCAGGCCAGCCTGTAAAATTACCACTCATAGTTAATAAGTTAATTGACTCGACACGAATCCATGTGTCCTGTAACATAGATAAGGTTATCTTATCTTATTTATATACATTTAACACACGCGCAGGATATAGTGCACGAAAAACTGGCTTTATTATATTATATAATAATATGTCTGTCTCCTTTATGACAGCGATTTTTTCATAAATTATATATTTTCACATACCTCTAGATTACAAGGGTCTAGCAAATCAAACATTAACCCTATTTGGATCCTATAGAAATGCAGTTTTCTACCGTGTTATTTTGGGAATTTAATAAATCCTAAAAATTGTATTTCTTCCGAGAAAAAATCCTCCTCAGTCCTAACTTTATTTGACTCGAAATTTGATACGGTGTTTTTAATACAAGGAATTTGAAATCAATCTACAACTTCTTTGATTTTATATTTCAGAATTAATAATTTATGATACTTGGTTATGTGGTTGGTTTCGGAAAATATTTATAAAACTTCATTTTGGTCTACGCGTTCCTTTTCAAATACTTATATACTTATCTGGTATTATATATTTTATTATACCTAGCTTTTTATATGAATCCCATATTATAATGTGATCAGAAATGACAATCTACCTTCACAATCAAAGCAATAATTATGAATTATACTAGGCAATATAACCTACAGATTAAATCTACATTTTAGACACTTGATCTTTAACAATATAAATGAAATATTTATACTTAACTAGATGATGACAGCGACTTCGTTTGCGAGGATTACGGTTTTTTGATTCCCGCGTAAACTCTTTAATTTTCGGAATAAAAAGTAGCCTATGTATGTATGTATGTAGCCCCGGGATACAAACTATCCCTATATCAAATTTGGTAAAAGCGGAACAGGCAGACAGACCCACTTTTGCATTTATAATATTAGTATGGATAACAATACCTACATAATAGTATTTTAATTTAGTTTTATAATAATAATAAAATGCTGCTATTACTTCTGGTTTTAAACATATATCCTACACAGTAGTATTGAGATTATATTATGCCCCTGTATACAAATATTGGTTAAATATAATTGTCATATTCACTGTGTCATACGCATGTTTTATGACACTGAGGTACGCACACTGATAAACAAGATTAGTTTCGACTAATGTTAGTTTCTTACAACTTAAACAGGCCTGAACGTCAAAGTTCTTAAATTATCCTATGTCTCCTTCTCTAACATAAAAAAAAAACTTTACCTGATCTATTTTCCCTAATAACTTTTATTTCATTGTTTAAACGATTTCTCTCGGCCGGCTTTAAATTCAGACACCATTTCCATTTTTCTTCTGTATGAACATAAAAATCATCGTGACACTGACACTGTTTTATGAAAATTAAAAAATAATTGTGATGAAGATACCTAATTTTAAGTAGTTGCCAAGGGTTTAGCGTTATTGTAGGGTTTAGGCATTTGCGGGTAACTTTGCAATATTGCTTAAATTAGGGCTGCCATGAATGGTATATCTTTGACTTTTACCATGTCCAAATACTAATATAATGATGACGGGCATGCTAACTTTATTCACTAATTTAATATTACGAGGTTTCAGCAAAGTTAACTGAAGCTACCAAAGTTACTTTATTGCGTACAGTTGGTTTTCTGTAATATAATCCCATTAGATTAGTATATCAAATTTTAATCTAATTTCAGTTGAATCGAATCGATTATTTTAGAATTTTAGTACATAATATATAATAATTATATTGTTATTAAACTACTAAATATATAATTTTATTATATATTTAGTACATAATTATATAATAATTATGTTGTTGTGTAATGTTTTATCATTACTGATAAGAATTATGTACCTATTGTACTTTTTTGTAGCAAGTATGTGAATCACAAGAAAATAAAATAAAAACTTTTTTATATTCTGTATACATTTGGCGCGCAATTTTTGAGTTTCCTTTGTGTATAATGAGTAGTAGATGTGAGTGCGTGAATTCGACATAGTAAATGAGGCTTTCAAATTGAAATTTTGATGTTTTTATCATTTTTCTCGAACATGCTTGGAAATTTGAGCATTATTTTGACAACCTTCTTCGAGATAAATCGAACTTGCCGTACTGGCCAAATACATGCGAGCAGCGGCAAATGTGGTATGAAAATCCATATCTGTCGTTTAATTTTAAAATGAAACGATCTTTTATTCCGAAACATGGCAACCAAGGAGGTAACTTATCAAAGGTTATATTTAAATTTCGAACTAGCTTGCAAATAGAAAGCTGTTTATTGAAAAAAAAACAAATGAACACGGGAAAAATTATTGCTGTTCATTGTTCGTCATTGATTTAGAAATGTATTTGACAAAATGAGTTCAAATGAATACAATGAGTGTGATGAACTTACTTTAACTCCATCTGAAATTCAAGAGTAATAGAAAACTTGTTACCGCCAAAATCGTAAGAAATATATTTTTAAATTTAAATAAAAAGTTCTGTCTAGGTTTACTTTAGTTTTAATGTCCGCGCATTATTTGAGAAAAGCACTATACAAGCCTTGGCCACAACTAGGCATTGATGGACTCTTCAATGCCTGTTTTACTGGCCGCTGCAGTAATGACGTTAGGTACATCGTTATCGTGCAGCCTAATTACATCGAATACGATGAAACTTGGATGCAATGTTTTATAATAGACTTATAGAAGCATTATTCATATTTTATAATAGGTATTATTTATTCGGAAAAATAAAAATATCAATTTTCGGTAATAAAAAGAATACAGTGAGTATAAAAATAAATTAAACATTTAATGTGCTGTTGAGGCTAATAATTATGTTGTACACATCCTCTTAATTAAACTAAAGCGGCTGCTGAAAAGGATAGCAGTAGATTTAGAGAGAATTTAGTTAAGAGATAGTGTACCTACAACAGAATACGCCACATTGTCTTAAAGATAATATTAATTTTCTGTATATTAATTCTTACACAATAGGTATTTGATTTTATGAAACTGTATGGACTTTGTCTTGCCGAAGTTTCCATCCAAATTATTATTGAAAATGAATTTAGCAATTTCTTAGTGTTACAAGTTATATATTAATGTAATGCTAGACTATATTATTTTAAAGTATGTTATTGATTCTGTTCCGTAAAAAGTGCGTCGAGACCGTCTACACTATAATTTTTCAGAATTGTGTATGGGCTGGTCTTACCACGCTCGAATGGTGATATTAAGTTACTATATAACATTTCATAATATCGTAATGTATATAACAGTACATATACAGTTTTTATAGCTTAGGTTATATTATATATATATATATGTATGTGTTAAATAACAAATGCTATATAAAATGTTATATAGTATCAAGTCACAGGCATTTGCATGGCTATTAGTCGATGCTCAATATATCTTCTGCGCTTGAGCTCTGAATTCCTTCTACGCTGATATTAGTAGTGCGTACGAATACTATGTAACAGTATGTACGCAATACAAACAGTACATGTAACCGATACGCCTTCAGCTTAGGAGTAATTCAGGTCCAAAACTGTACCTACCTTTGTATTTATGTACAAAATGTAAAATATTGTACATAGAGGTACAGCCTTTCTTTGTATTATTGTTTCACGCCTGTCCAAGGACATTTTGTGGTTTTATTTTCAGTTCCCTTGACACGAAAATTTTGATGTGTTTATGGAAATTATTTTCGGTTGAATTCATGGAACTTGATAGGACCGTCCAATCATTCGTATAATTTGAGGTGAAAGTTTTCGAAATTGCAACCCTAGTACCGATACTAGGGTTGCAATTCAAATAATTTCAAATAACGATAGAAAAATCTCTTTTGACACGTGAAAAATAATTGATTAACCCATTTAGGGTTAGAATATTTTTGCATGGACCCTGGCCTCCAGGACCCAACCACTCGTTAAAACTGTATTAATCAATAGCTGGAATCAATACAATCATGTATGTATTACATGAGACAATATCTTGAAAGTCAGATTCCCGAGATATAATCTATTAAAGCTGTACAGTACTGGTGGTGCCATCATCGAGTAGATTATAACTTTAATAGATTTTATCTCGGAAACCTGACGCTTTAGAAGATTTTAGTCTCCTAAAATACTTAGTTAGGTAAATGCCAGCTATTGATTAATAACTACAGGTTTTATGCATAGCGGCTATAAAAATAAAAATGGCGGAATGGTGCCAAGGCCAAATATTCGAACCGCTTTAGTGGAAATTATGTTATTATTATGAAAGGATGTTGATCTTGGTATGAATGTTAATGCAAATTGTGGAATGTATTTTTCACAGTTAATAAAAATATATAAATAAAACGCGTTTTAGTTTTATTCACTAGTGCTGTTTATTAAGCTGCCCCGATTATATTAGCTAAGTACATTTTTACTACTAATAAAACTACAACTACGTTATGACTTTTTTTTCAAAAATTATATTTTTACTAGATACTAATAACATTTTTGTTTACTTAATACATACTACTAGTATTTCTTTCTAAATCGTACTTGTAATTTTAAAGAGGTATTTTCATACTTAAGTATACTTATATATTTCTTACTCAATATTATTTTAAAACTAATTTCTAATCCATTTGACTGATATCTGAGACGGTAAGAGATGAAAGCATGTTATAAAACTGTTCTTTTTACATTTTACTAGCTGATGCCCGCGACTCCGTCCGCGTGGTTTGAGGTGTTTTACGTACATGAAAAATAGATAGCCGATTCTCAGACCTACTGAATATGCATATAAGATTTCATAAAAATCAGTCAAGCCGTTTCTGAGGAGTATGGTAACTAACAAATTGTGGCACGAGAATCTTAATCATAATCATAAAAGTTTATTTGCTTGATTGCAGGTACATACATTATAGGTCTTAATTACAACTTTTTACCATCTACAATCTTAGTAATATTATAAATTTATAATTTCAAATTGGATGTTTGTTACTCAATCACGCCAGAACGGATCTTACTGAAATTTGGCACAGAGATAGATTATAGCCTGGAATAGCACATAGGCTACTTTTTATCCCGAAAAATTAAAGAGTTCCCGCGGAAACCAAAAAACCTCAAACCACTCAGACGAAGTCGCGGGCATTCGGTATTTTATATATTATAAGATTATGGTTTCATAACATTTTAAGAAGGACGCAGTACGATTTTTAAATAACTATGTTATATAGATATTTTTGGCGTGTTATACAACACATATCTACACAAGTTAAATAACATGTTATATGATTTAAATAGGGATGATGCCTATATCAGAAATAAATTATTTCTAATTGTTATTAAATAGAGGGTCTTCCAAAAGACCTAAAATTCACATACTGGGTTAGTTTTAAGTTTGATAATAAAAATATAGATTAAAGAAAAAAAGTGCGTTGAAATTTGATGACGTCACTACTGTGAATTTCATAGGACAACTTCTATACTAGAAGCTGTTGTAGTGAAATAGTTTAAATTAAAAATAATATAGTATATACATAAAATAAAATATACAAACCATTTAATCTAACGTAAGATATAATATATTTAATTAACTTAAGATATAAGGTTTAAATTGTATACTTACCTATTTTATAACTTAATTCTTAAACTATCTATATTCTATTATTATTTCTAGCATTATTCTAAACTTAAATATTTAACTTAACTAAATTTATTTTTATATACAAAAGTAATTTTCAACGCACGGACAACCGCTCCGTGCACAGTTTTATTATAGCTAATGGCTCGGCCGGGGAAGCGTGGCATCGTGCATCTTCGTAACGGTGCGCAGGCGCATTTGATTTTTCAATACCTCAGTCGGTGTTCCTTAGCGATCGACGCAAGACCCGTGTTAACGTATGCCCCGCCGCCACGGCTAAGTACCTACCCTGTGTTCGCGAAACTAGTTATCTGTTAATCGTGTATTGTCATAACTCGCGACATTCTAGTTAAATATAAATAATAAACTACATTGTGTACTACAAGAGTGTTTGCATTCAATAATTTTAACGCTAAATTGGTGACCCCGCAAACGAACACAATGAGCGACAGCAGCAGCGACGAGCGGCAAGGCGAACCACATATAACTGTCCGACCAGCTAAGAAAACGCGTCCATCCCCAGCGAAACCAGATGACATCGTTGCACCGACTGACTCCCGCCGGTTCAGAGTAAAAGTGCCACCTTTTTCGCCGGAAGAACCAGAAATCTGGTTCGCACTTTTGGAGGGTCAATTTGAAAACTACGGCATCCGGGATGACGCGGCCAAATTCACTCAAGTCATCACGAATCTGGATTTGGTGCACGCCAAGGCTATTAAAGACCTCAAGCTGCTGACAATGCCGGACAGACATTTCAACGTTTTGTAGACGAAATGCTTCGTGGCTTGGATTTCGTCTACGCCTACATCGACGACTTTCTGGTCTTTTCACAGGACGAGCAGACCCATCAGCAGCACCTGCACCAGCTGTTCACCAGGCTGCAGGAATACGGCATGGTGATCAACGTCGGTAAGTGTGTCTTTGGTGTTCCCGAGGTAGCATTTCTTGGGTACAGCATCTCAGCTCAGGGTACGAAGCCACTTCCAGCGAAGGTTGAAGCCATACACAGCTTCCCTACCCCGAAAACTATAAGAGAACTACGACGGTTCCTCGGGATGATCAACTTCTACCGCCGATTCATTCCACGCGCGGCTGTTCACCAGGCTAAGCTTAATAGTCTCCTCACAGGTGCGGTAAGAGGGTCCCATCCAGTCAACCTAACATCTGAAGAACTGGAGGCTTTCAACTCCTGCAAGGATAGCCTATGTAAGGCAGCTTTGTTAGCGCACCCCGTTTGCGACGCAAAGCTGGCCTTAGTTACAGACGCTTCGGATAAGGCAATAGGTGCGATTCTGCAGCAGCTAAGGGAGACTTCTTGGGAACCTCTTGCGTTCTTTTCTCGTAAGTTGAGCCCTTCTCAACAGAAATACTCTCCCTACGATCGAGAACTACTCGCAATATATGAGAGTGTGAAGCACTTCCGCCATATGTTGGAGGCTAGAGTATTCACGATCTTCACAGATCACAAACCTCTGACGTTTGCCTTCAACTCTCACAAGGGTAATTGTTCTCCAAGGCAGTTTCGTCACCTGGACTTTATTTCGCAGTTCACCACTGACATCAAACACATCTCAGGTAAGGACAACATTGTAGCCGATACTCTGTCTCAAATGAAGACTGCTGGAGCGAGGTGAAAAGGTTTTTAAGATCTTATATAAAGGGAATAAGGTAACAGTATCAATAGACCGAATTAAACCAGCCTATACACTGCATGACCCATACACTACTCATTCATCAGACACACAACATACCTCAGAAACACCTCATCAATCACTTAGACCTGACACACAACACAAAACAAAAACCACTTCTAACCCTTCAAACACACCACGTACAGACTCACCAACAAACATACCAGATGATCATCCTAGCACTGAAGATCATGTCATTAAAAGAACTACGTGGCATCGTGCATCTTCGTAACGGTGCGCAGGCGCATTTGATTTTTCAATACCTCAGTCGGTGTTCCTTAGCGATCGACGCAAGACCCGTGTTAACGTATGCCCCGCCGCCACGGCTAAGTACCTACCCTGTGTTCGCGAAACTAGTTATCTGTTAATCGTGTATTGTCATAACTCGCGACATTCTAGTTAAATATAAATAATAAACTACATTGTGTACTACAAGAGTGTTTGCATTCAATAATTTTAACGCTAAACTGTTATTGTTGTTAGCATTTTATCTATAAAGAAATGCAGAGGGCGTTCTTACAGGAATCAACCGTACGTCCCCAGTTACGTTATTCACCACATAGTATTCTCTGCCGTTTATAATTTCCTTCTTTGAATCCCGGTTGAATTTGTATCTGTTACGAGAGTTTCCAAATAAGGAGTCGTAGGGTGGAGGGCGGCTGTTGTCGTTACTTTCTGGTTTGTTGTTTTTGTTCTTACGCCTTTTGCCTTTCTTGCCCTTGTCTTCTAACTTCACCTCGATCTTGATGTAACGCTTGAAGATAACCTAGAAAATAAAAGATGTAGTAATTGATTCTTCGTATAGGAGTTGTTGACACACGTTGTAGCATCAGCGTCTTCACAGCTTTACATGCAGGAACTATATTATAGCTTAGCCCTAGTGGTTTAGACTAGGGCTAAGCTATAATATAGTTTAGTGGTTTAGTTTAGTTTATTCTAGTGGTCGGGGGCTCTATCTATCCCCGAGCGTTCACCTCTAAATATTTTTGAGTTACTACGTGCGTTTTAAGGAACTAATATCATTTGCTGAAGGTAAAGTTAAGCCTCAGATAACCTGTATGCCTAAGAGTTCTTCGTATTGGTCTCGAATGTGTGTAAAGTCTGCCAATCCGCGCTTGGCCACCGTCGTGGACTATGGGCAAAACCCTGCTCATTCTGTTCTGAGACTTGCTCAGCAGTGAGCCGGCAATGGGTTGAAATGATGATGACAAACAAACAACAGTAAACGTTACCTATACTATGATAATATCATATAGGTAGAATATCTTAAGTAAGTTCAGAGATGTTTGTTTACAGCTACGATTGCTAACTTATGTAAGGAATTTAGGCTCAGGAATCGCAAAGTACTAAAACATTAAACAGGCGATAAGTTTTACTCACTTCCCCAACAAACACAGCAATGGCGGCTGCTAAGCCTGTCACCATGATAAGGTATGTCATCATCAGATCGCTGTTCCGAAGCTGCCTGTCTTTGGACTGCAAGTCGAGCGGGCATATCTTGGTGCTGGGCAGGTCGCGATGCTTCAGGAATCCTACTATGCCCGATTGTATGAGATAGGAGAGCCTGAAACAATATAAGTTTGTAATTTGTATGAATGTACCATTACTTATGAGTGAAACAGAAACATGTGCCTGTCAATCTATAGATGCAAAAGGAATATTATCACCATACCACACCGTTTTCTCCCATTTTAGGTAACCGCCTGCTCATATTTTTTCTCAACCATAGGACACGGTTGGGAAAAAATATGAGTAGGTACTTACTGCAGGATTTGTTGTTCGATGCAACTTTTAAAGAAAAATGGGTATCTAAGTACTTACTTACTTATTTGATGAGAATGGGAGTAATCTTATTGGGGAACTCGACTCCTAAAGGGGACATCGGCAAGATGGCCACTTCCTAGAACTCAGCTTTTTAACGAAGCAAGACCTGAAAAGTCAGGATTCGTGCCGCGACAAACAAAGATTTAATTAAAAAGGGTTCCTGGAATGCCACTTACACGGTATCAAAGAGTATCTTCAGTGTGCTGTTTTTGGGGTAAGCGAAGGCGCGGCGTTTCTTCATGAATGCGTTGGGCGCGACGACGTACGTACACCTCTCCCCCTCGTCGACCCCGTCCCGTGCCTTACTCAGGTAGTCCGAATACATCAGCTGCTCGATGCTAGTTTGTTCCTTCACCAGTACGGAGCCGCCCGATACGATTGGTAGAAACTCTTGGTCTTCGGCTGGAGAACGGAATTGGGCTCGGCCGTTTGCTAGCATTCTGCTCAGGTAGTAGAGGTCTTCGTCTGGCTGCGTAAAGGTAATAGTGACATGGATCTAGAGTGTAATTGGTTTCTTATTCTAGAGGTAAGATGTTTACATAATATCTTGGACTAGAATCTTATCTTATCTTATCTTGCTACCTCAGGTTTGAAGAACTCAAAAATCTTACCGTAACAGCCTCCATCTCCATGTTCTTAGGCATCAGTGGAATAGATAAGTATCTTCATTTAAAATAAGCTGACATCCAAGCTTTCGCTCGTCATCTTGAACTCAGGATGACTACGTCATTTTATTCTTTAAGTTAGGGTTGTAACGGAACCTCGCCTCCGCCGCCGTACCTAAGTGCGAAACTTTCGCAAGAAATCGTACCTCCGCTTCCACATCCGCCTCCGCCGTTTTTTTGCGGAGTTGTAACGGGGGTTTATTTACGTTGACTATGCAAGAGGTACCAATCGAAGCAGGTGACGTCAGTTACACCATAACAACAAGCAAAGAATCCTCAAAAAAAAATGTGCATCCTAAAGCACAGAAAATGGACGATATGATTGGAGAAATCCACCTTCGCCTCCGCCTCCGCTAACCTCCGCATTCGCGAAGGCAAAGCCCTTTACCTCCGCATCCGCCTCTGCTTCTGCTAAGAACGCCTCCGTTACAACCCCACTTTAAATCCGTGGAAGAAGACAAAAAAAAGTGTGGGGTCGTGGACACCAGATAGGAACGAAGTTCTTTATTACATAAATATTGTCTTCGTAAGTCCAGTCACTTCTTAGGAAATATTGACCGCCAAAGTT
The DNA here is from genome assembly GCA_964035005.1 of Erebia palarica. Classification (NCBI taxonomy): domain Eukaryota; kingdom Metazoa; phylum Arthropoda; class Insecta; order Lepidoptera; family Nymphalidae; genus Erebia; species Erebia palarica. The sequence continues at coordinate 22,662,737 of OZ035989.1, forward strand.
TAAACCGCTAGAATGGCTAGTGGGCTAGAGCACCTTACCCTACCATACGTATTTTGACACCAGTAAAGGTCTTATATATAAATATACTACATTCGAAATTAAACTTTAATGTTTTAGTGTTAAGGTTTAATTTCGAATAAATTATGCATAAAAATCTTACTTCACTCGTTTTCGTTACGGACGTTTTTTGACGGTTAGGGTACCCCTCCGCATCGTCCCATAAGGAACTTCGTTCCAAAAGAAAATTGAAAAAAAAAACGTGGAAACAGAATATGTTTCTTACGTTTTTAATGACATACTGCACGGCTCCACCTTCAGCAGCGACCCAGCGGTAGTTCTTTTTGTACAAATCCTCAGGGTTCTCGATGTCTAGAGTAAACTTGGAGAGTGTGAGGAAGGCTGTCAGGTTGGCCGTGTAGAAAGCTGAGAGCAGGATGACAAAGAGCCACCATGTTGCGAAGAGAACCCGGGTTGTGTCTACAAAACATTATGTGGTACAGTTTCTGTCTTATTGTACATGCCACAAACTGACAGACCAATATATTCCTGCTGCACAGACCCTAACTGATTTAATGAGTTGTCTTCGTTTTAAACGATATTTCTCTAACGCTTGACGAAGGTCTCCACAGAACACGGTCTTGTGCCACTTGTTTCCAGCGCATATAGAGATACGATACGTCTTACTGCTAAAACCCAGCGGCACCTAGCTTGAGATCGTCCGCCCATCCTTGGGGGCCTTCTTACGCGCGCTTTCTAATCCAGAAGGGCTTAGCACTAGGGCTACTTAGGATAGGGAAGGGGACTACTACAAATGATCCAAAGAGTAGAAACTGAGATTTGAACTTACATGAACTTTTGGATTTTGCTCGTCCCTATTCCAGACTAACATAAAACAGCGTGATTTATTTAAATTATGATTTATGTGCTGGCCTGAAATCAACGGGTCTTCTCTGCTTTTACGTAAAAGCATGCATTGCGAAATGCATTTCTGAGTTAATTGTTTTTTTTGGCGTCCAAACCAAACGAGAGAGCGTGGGCATACCTATGGCATCCGCATGGTAGGTAAATGGCGGAAAAATGGAAATCGTATAGGTACATAGTTAATTAATTCTATGTATTCCTATTTATCTTCCGGCTTTAAATGCCTATTATAGCCTGGATATTGATTTCGTGAATGAAAAATTCTCTACGAGTGAGTGATTATTCGTAGTAAGTACCTAACATTAAATATACCGTAATAGTTAGGTACTTATGTGGCGATAAAATCATTTTCATGTAGAACAAATTCTGATTAGTAGATACGGAACGTCCACATTAGGGGGTGTGACTGGAGGGTGATAAATGACGTCGGTCGCTATTAGCGGCCGATACCATCGCCCTTTGATGGAATTATTGACTGCTGGGTTAAAGCTTTGAACACACGTGTAAGCTTCACAAACTTTTGCTAAGGCAAGTTTAGATTGACCTTTGAACTAAACATCCTACTAAACATCCTACAGTTGTGAAAGAACTTGAAGATTAATTCTAACTCTCGACAATGCACGATTGTAGAGAGATAAAAATATATGTTTACAATCGTGCATTATCGACCAACTTCTACGTCAACATGCTCCGGTGTCGGAGTAAAACGTACGTTGAGAACAATTTGGAAGATTTATGTGGTGTGGTGAATATTGCAAGATACACTGTACCACATAGATTTACCTACCTACCGTGGCGGAATATAGCGAATTAAACTTAAATTTAAAATTAAACTTCAAGTTATTTCACTATCGTGGACTTCCGCAAAGTAACGCTTGCTTCTATCGAACATCCTACTGTTATTTTCACCATCATCCGGGATTAAGTCCCCTACTACCCGAGTAGGCTATTTCCGCTATTTATGGCCTGAGGTAAATAAATAAATCTTTATTGACATTACAAAAAACAACAAACAAATAAGGTGTGGTCAATGCCCAGGGCCACCTCCTCTGTCTGGTAGCTAGCAAACAAAAAATCAGGATCAAGTGAAAAAAGTTACAAATACGTACTAGCCTCAGGAGCCAGGGTGGTTCCTTGTTTGATGAATGCACCATACACGAACCACACGCTCGGCGACAGAGAGATCGGGTGCTCGTGGTCTCGTATTAGCTTCGAGCGGATCCACGTGAGCAAGGTTATGCAGGGCCCGTACACTAGCACCGCTGCTAGGATTAGGTACCTGTCCAAAAAAATTATAGAGAAAAGTTTTTTTTTTCGGTTAAAAAACGTTTACTTATGTTTTGAAAACTTTTGGTATGGTAGGGAATTTTAAAGTGAAACTTCTTGAATCTTGATTAAAAGAATCGTGATTTAAAAAAATCGATGAAAAGAAAAAGCGACACTAAAAATAATCAAACATATTCATAATAGGATTTAGCATGCAAGAGAATGAGATAGAATAAGTTAGATTAATCTCCATCTCTCGTAGGCTACTTTTCTGAAGTATCACTTCTGCCGTGTGTGAATTGCACACACACACTTTTTTCAAAATCAACGTTACACTTTTGATTTACTTTTAGAACTGTTTGTACAAGAAACTTAAATATCTTTAGTAATTATTCACCGGCTACCTAAGCCCTAGCTTGGCAATTTACCTAAAGAATCCATGCTTCTTGAACAGTTCCTAAAAAAAGTCTTCCTATAAATTAGAGCTTGGGTAATATATGAGTAGGTAAGGAATGCTGTAGTTACGAGTACCTACCAAACATAGGTAGCGAATGGCGCCAAAAGTCCAGAGCCGGCGGCCGACTCTTTGGGTCGTTTAAGCATCATCATCCACACCCCCTCGTCCAGGTCGTTGGAGAACGTCACGAACTTGTTATATTGCACCAGGACCGGTAAGAACGCTGCTGCCATGTCTACCTTCTGTGATCGAAGAAATCTATAGTTTGTTCACTAAAATATATTCACACTACTGACGACACGAAATTAAACAGGTTTAAAAACAGGATAGGAATTAGGTAAGTACCTACTTGATGAAATTATCCCGATCAGCTTAAGCATTTGGTAACTGTTCTCTCCCAAAATAAAACACATTTTACATAATTTGGCAAGTCTAGCAGAGTAGGTACCTATGCCATACCAAGATATGCCATAACAACATTCAGACTACACTTGTGCTATACATAAGATAGTGCAAAGTAACATACGCTACTATTAACAAGTCCGATCAAAGACTCCTCAGGCCTGCGACCTCCCATCTCAAAGTTCCGTTCAGGCACCACCACTTCGAAGGTAAAGTTGAACTTCTCCCGCAAAATGTTGACGAGTACAAACGCCACCCCGCGGCCATCGATGGTGCCATTTTCAGACGCTTCCGTCCAGCTCAGTGGATAATTCTAAAAATATGAAACAGTAAGTAGCTGATGCCTGTGACTTAGTCCGCATGTATTAAGACTTCCGGAGGAACTCTTACTCTGTTGCGGCGTGATAAAAGGACAAAAACACACTTTATCCAGTGAAAAAAAGTTGGTTTATCCAATCAGAGGTGATTGAGCCCCATTATGTCATAAGTTATGATTAAAATATTAAAAAACACGACTGCCTTGCCAAAAAACGAACTAAAAAGTAAAAAATCAAAATTTACCTAGTTAAATTAGAATCATATTCACATTTTTATTAAATTATATTTTTTTGTGATACACTGGATATTATAGTGTTATATATTTTTGGAATCTACTCATCATTTTCTAGATGATGATTATAACTATATAATCTTATTTTCGAATATTTAAAAAAAAAAAAACTTTAATGCGGGACCATGGTCACCCTATCATTTTTTTTTAATTTTACTAGCCTATGCCACCCGGAATAAGCTAGGGATTCTAACGATACTATATATCGATACGATCATTTATCAAAATCGGTTCAGGCGTATAGAAGTTATGGTGGAATATACAAACTCACATACATACATACATGAACCCTGAAAACAATATACTCCTTTTTTCAGGCAATCGTATAAAAATGACAGCTACAGTCATAATACATCGCACATCGCAATCACCTCTGATTGGTTAACACTCTCCCACTAGGTACTTTATCTGGCTTTATCCATTGACGCAGCAAGAATACCATAAATTCAGCCAATCACAACAATTGACTGTAATTTAAATGACTGATGCAGGTTTTACGTAATTAGGCTAACGTAAATCAATCTCCCTGACGCAGTAAGCGCTGTGCTCCGGAGACTTATAAGTGGGACTGGGAGACCTTTTAGGTAGTATTAGGGGTTCGAATCTCATATGACAGGGGTATTTAGAGGTATAATTTCTACAACGCTACCGATAAAGCTCTACCACCAAGCTATAAATAAAGCTCCGGTTCCCGGGACACAAAAGATGCCGCATAGAAAAAAAAGGTTTTAAAACTGCTATACATGTACTTCTTTTTTTTATTTACCTAGTACTAAAAAGTTATAAAATAAGAAGAAAAACAGATGTAATACATAGTGGACACGGTACATGTACAACTTCCTGGTTACAGGCCGCTTCTATCTTATAGATTGCATCATAATTGGGTATGTGACAAATAGTCAAATTAGCTACTTTTTTTCAAACGTCAAAACGCGTCTTAAGTATGGGATTTATATGAAACTAGGTCTAGATGATGCCCGCGACTTCGTCCGCGTGGTTTAAGGTTTTTTGATTCCCGCGGGAACTCTTTAATTTTCCAGGATAAAAAGTAGCCTATGTCCTTCCCCGGGATACAGTCTACCCCTGTAACAAATTTCATCAAAATCGGTTGAACGTAGCGTAGCAGACAGGCAGACAGACAGACTCACTTTTGCATTTATAATATTAAGTATAGAATAGGGTTGTAACGGAGGCGTTCTTAGCGGAAGCAGAGGCGGATGCAGATGTGAAGAGTCCTTACCTCCGCGGATGCAGAGGTTAACAGGGGCGGAGGCGGAGGTGGATTTCTCCGATCACATCGTCCATTTTTTGTGCATTAGAATGCAATGAATCTCAAGAATGCAATCCCATTTCTTCTAAGCCTTTTTGCTTGTTGTAATGGTGTAAAGTCTGACGTCACCTGCTTCGATTTATACCTCTCGCATAATTGTAAGTCAACGTAAATAAACCTCCGTTACAACTCCGCAAAAAAACTGCGAAGGCGGATGCGGAAGTGGATGTACGATTTCTTGCGAAAGTTCCGCACTTACGTAGGCGGAGGCGAGGTTCCGTTACAACCCTAGTATGGAAGTATGGATTCTGAAATGTGACGTCACTAAAGTTCTAATATGTTTTTACTTTAATCGATTGTTTAAAATGTTTATTCAACATAAAACTATCAGGGGACGTGGATATTACGACTTTTGGGATAACCTAATCACAAAAAAAAAAAAATTATTTGAATAGTAGTCAAATATCCAAATGAGATTGCAAATCAACGGTTAAGTTGTACCTACCTGATTTTTAAAAATGGAACTTTTTCGTGTGACTCAGCGAGTTAACTTACGTCGTACGTTCCTATTTTGAGATGTTTGCCGTTGACTGCGTTTTTCAATTCCTGAATTTCATTTTGCCGGGCAGTTAACTGTGTATCTAAAAATATGGGTACAGAAATAGGTTTTAATGTAAAGCCAACAAACTTGCAGAAGTTAGTACGGACAGAGGCACTTGTGCTGTGTAAAACACTTACAGGTCGCAACTCGCAGTGCAATAATTATTATTCGCGAATTATCTATCGTGTATTCTTCCGAGTATGACTTATGGTTGTCAAACTTAAGAGAATTAAAAAAATAGAAACATGTCAACATAATATAGAAAGGAGCATACTAGACTTAAAGTTAAAATATAAATTTAACCTCAAAATTATTAGGAACAAAACTAAACTCACTGATGTAACATGCACAATAATATGAAACTTAAATGGAAATGGGCCGGTCATCTTATCTGAAGGAAAAAAGAAAACTGGGCTAAACAAGTTACAGAGTGGTATCCACGAGAGGGTAAGAGAAAAAGGGGAAGACCATTCCGAAGGTGGGAAGATGACCTACGAGCCACAGCAGGAATTTTATGGAGGAGAATAACGCACGACCGAAAAACATGAAAGAACATGGGGGAGGCCTATGCTAATGAGAAAAACAATCGTACATTACCGGTGTCTTAGATTTAAGTTATTATAATTTTGTAAATTCGTAACTTTGTATTATTAATGTAAGGTTGTTAAACAAAGGCTATAGGCAATAATAAATTATAAATTATTGGTTACTTTGCGGAAGTCCATGATAATGAAGAAAATTGAAATTTAATTCGCTATAATCCGCCACAGTAGATAAACCTATGTGGTACAATGTGTATCTTACAATATTCCACAATTTCCAGGCCCAACTTTACCAAGAAAACTTACAGATTACTTGCTGCGAGTATTTACGTATTGCTAATGCGGATAGGTAGTTACTCTCCATAACTGAAATTATCAGTTTATTTTTCAAAATAAGTAACCAAATTCATTTACGGAACCAATCTATCTGGTCTAACTATGCTATGAATGTAAGTAGGTATCCTATTTTTTAAATAAAAACGTTCCTTTTAAGCCAGTGTGTACAAATACCTTTTATTTAAAATTTAGTTTTTTATTTACCTAATATTTTTACTGAATGCATTTTTTTTATTGCAAGAAAGGCTACAATTGTATAAAAAAAATTACCGGCAAGTGAACTGCCAACGATGCAAAAGCTTGCATTGCATAAAGTTGAGAATATAAGCTCCACACCGGCCATGTGGCGATACGAGCGTTATGTATGCCATTGAAAGGTTGGAATTGAAATACCGCGTTATGGTGGTCAGTGATGGTCAATGCAAACCAAGCAAGCTAGGGAGGAGACAGCGCTATCGTTAAAATTAAACGGGACCTTACGTCATAAGCCGTATGTTATCGATGTTGTTTTGGACCTGAAGTACCTACTAAGTCGAGTTAATTATTCTATAAGATCTTATTTTTTATTCCCTGATATGCCTGTAGGTTAAAAACTTAAAACTACAGGTGGTATGACATCTTTTGGATCGATTGAAAACTATGTCAATTAAAAATATCAAGAACCAGCTGATGCCCGCTTTGTCCGCATGTATTGAAGTTTTATGGTTCCCGCGGGATCTCCTCAATTTTCTGGGTGTTAAGGCTCTGCTTGACTGTGGAAGTCAATCAACATTTCTAAGCTAATCCATAAAGAAAAGACTATCTCTCGACTCACAACAAATCAATTCAATCAATGTTATAGGCATAGGCGATACTCAATGCAACAATTCTATAAATAATGATTTTCATTTCTCTCTCACCTGATATGTAATGGATAAACTTACAGGAAATATTCCTAAAATGCCTATCAACATACAAGCCCTAAAGCTACCAACAGGCATACGTCTAGCTGACCCCACCTTTGATCAGCCAGCTCCTATTGACGTTTTGATCGGTGCCGATATTTTTTGTGTCAATAATCGCGTTTGCCAGAGTCACGCTCTGAGCCTTAACACTGGAATAAAAAGAGACCTATGTGTAATCCAGGCTATATCTGTGTCAAACTTCACGCAGATCCGTTGAGCCGTGATTCAGTAACAAACATCCATCCTTCCATCCATCCATCCAAACTTTCGCATTTATAATAGAATCCATACTAATTGACCGAGCGAAGCGAATATCTCTGAGTCTACTTGAGTGAATTTGCACTTGTCCGTCCATCCTAGGCTCGCCAACCATACTTTATAAAAACATATCCCACTTTATTTTTTGTAATTATACTTTATACGTTTGCATACAAATAAAGTATGTGAAAATACTTAATTTTCACAACCTTTACTTTGATGCGTAAAACAAAATACTCATTACGCGTACTTAATTATTTAACGGTACACATAAGTTAAAACGGATGATGGAAACGATTCATAATTACTGAACAAAATGTTAAATGTAAGATGTGGTGTCGTGAATGTGACAGGATAAGTGACATTCTGACATAAAAACATAAAATTTGAAATATACTTTTTTTTCTTTCTAATACATATAATTTAAAAAATACAAATATTCAAATCATAAAATGGTTTGGATAGGAAAAAAATATTGTTTATATTAAATACTAAATTTAGAACTAATTAGATCTATATATCGCGATATCTTGCAATGTATTACTAGAGCAAACTGAGTATTACCGCCACCTTGCGTTAAATAGTAGTACTGATATATAAGCTATAAAATAACACACAGATAACAAGTTGGCGCATGTAGTTTTTAATTAACCAAGTAACTATAATTAATAATTATACACTGAAACTATCTTATGGATACCGCTAGGTCTCAGTTCGGGGCGAATCACTAGTAGTATGGATTCTAAGACACTAATAAAATCATTATAGGTTTGGACGATGGTTTGGACCAAATGGTCAATTACTTTGGCTGAGTGGTATGTTGTTTAAACCAATGTGTTTTTGTAGGAGGCCCGCGTTGCTTTTTGTATGTGAATGGTGGTGGTGGTATGGTGGTGAGTAGTGACACAGGTTTGTGTCACCCTATGTAATCGGTGCTAGGATGCGCCTTGAACATTGTCCGATCACGACATAATATTTATTGCAAGCTAGGTTATTGAGGACGTGCCAGTATTTTCGGTATGTATTTGAATTTTTAAAAGCTTTTTTTATGGTAGTAACAAAACATTATGATCTGTAAACTTAAAAGAACGGTGGTACTTACTGCACAAGCATTTAAAACGGTGTTAGGTGCTCTTACTATGATCATCGCCTTTCTCAAACAATATTTTATAACTAGGTACATATTCGAAATGAAATAAAATGATTTGTTTATTTCATGTAGGACAACTTGTGTCACTTATGATAGGTACGTTAAGACTCTACCACCGGTTTGAAAAGCTGTCCTACTGAGAAGACCCGGCAAGAAACTCAGCAGTCGCTCTTTTCTTAAAATACAACACATACGTGTACATTACCTACTTTACAACTATTACACTGACTTGTGGGTCACTGGATCCGAGGCTGATTGCTTCCATGCAACTTTGTTATTCCGAAAATCATCGATAGTGTAATAACCTCGACTTAACAAATGATGTTTAACACAGTCTTTAAATTTATGTAATGGCAAATCTAGAAACACTTTGGGAACCATGTTATAAAAGCCTACACTCGACCCCACAAAGGATTCTATCAAAAACATCGATCACATAGTGAAATATCTAGTTGCGGCTTGTAACTAACTATATAGGTACCTAGTTAGTTAGTTAAATCATGTCTTAAACTATATAGTTTAAGACATGATTTGAACAAAAGTGTCGAGTAAGGGGTAATAAACGTTTAGTTTGATCGTTTTTCTGTGCGAATTGTATCTTATTATATTTAGCGAGCTATGTTTGTAAATACTCGTATATTGAATTTTTATAGGACTCATTACTTCTACCTGTAGCTGCCATATCCCACATCTCTCACCAAATCTGTATAGATGCGAATGCATTATAATAATAATATATTAAAATAGGTATGTCCATATCCTTATATTGAAATCATACATCAATATTGCCTTATTATGGGTAGGTGAGGGAAGAAAGGTTATGTAAATTGATGTCACTACACGCTGCTGCTCCATAAGTAACGATTACGTATGCTTAGCTATAAAATTATTTTAGAAGGCCTCATTAGCCAGAAAAAATACAAAACAAACAGTTAACATTGGAAGACATACCTACTTCCATAAATTAATCTACATAACAATTTAGTAGGGTTTATTGGATACTTGTTACCTACCTATAATTTTTGGACCGAGTGAAGCGAATGAGTCTACTTCAGTGAATTTACACTTGTCCGTCCGTCCGTCCGTCCGTCTGTCAGAGCCTTACAACATCTGAGTTACTGAACGTAATTATTTCTAATTTAAATATAATATGTAATGGCCTCCAGCCGAATATGGCTTAAAAAGTTATAAAAATCTTTATTTCAGGTGGGCTCTCATAGAAGCGAATGTGAAGTAAAATATTTTTTAGTTCCGAGTGTCAATTTTTGAAATATTCATTATATTTACGTTTTCTTTTCTGTTTCTTGTAGGTTAGGTTAGGGTTCGACATAAATAATGGTAGGTAGGTTAGGTTAGGTTCTATCAGGTTAATATACCTAACAGATTACAATTTACCGAAAACTAATGCGTTAAATTGTAGGTAATCTTTCGATAGTTTGCAATTTCGCGAGTTAGATTATAATCTTTGAGACGGTTTTTACAATCTTACGGTGACATGGATACGGCGAGGTCACAGTTCGGGGCGAACCACTAGTATAATCCAAATTCCAAAGAATAATAATGAATCAGAAGACTTCGGGCTCCTACTGTTTCAGTTGAATTAGCGACAATTCCTTAATTATTAGACACGATCTGCAGAGTAAACTGAGAATTCATAAAAATATTAACGTTCAGTGAGCGTTTATTTTTTATAAAAGGTGTAGGTCCATTTTAGTTTGCCTTTCTCTATTCTCTTTTTCATAATTTGTTTTATGGCTTTTATTCGTTTTTATTAGTGCAACATCAGCAATCTCTTCTCCTTTTTTTGCAGTTTTACTGGCTGACATTAGAGCAATTTATGTTTTATTAAAAGCTCAACAGAGATGATGCCCGCGCTAAGACGATAGCCTTCTCTATCTAAGTGCCCACAACTTCGTCCACGTGTATGTGGTTTTTTATTTCCGTGGAAACCTCTTAATATTCTGCATAAAAAGTAGCCTCCTTCTCCGGTCTTCCTATCTCTATACCCATCAAAATCAGTTTAAAATATGTGCCGTGAAAGTGAAGCGGACAGACAGACAAACACACTTTCGCATAATATTAAGTATGGATATTACTCTCAATTTAAATTATCAAAGGGTCAAGAGTATCCTAAATGTTACTTGTCTCTGGTCAAGAGTCACTGGCCTTAAGAGTCTATGGTCCCAGAGTATCTTTCAGTGAACCATAGACTATAGTTTAAACCACAGACTAATGTCATACGGTAAACTGCCAAATGGTCATTGATCTGAGGCCAAATGTAATTAATTATTTTGAATTTGAAAACAATTTTATAACCTCAAAATTGAAAAACGCGCTCATAGATATTTTATTTAAAATCAAATATATTGTCTGAATAAATTTATAGTAAAAGTATTCCTTAAAAATGCGGGAAGTATTTCTTTCTAACTGCGAAAAAGCTTTCGTGCAAAAAATTATTTCGGAAGGTCATGTAAGTTGTAAAGAAAAATTGGCTGGAAAAACATTTTTTTAATACCGATAATTTTACTGTTTTATTTGTTTCCAGCGATTAGATGGCAGAAGTTACAATGAGAGTCGAAAGCTAGATATTAAATTTGGTTCTGAATACGGTAGCTGTATTGTTTCTATAGGGGAAACTAAGTAAGTTTTATTTGTTGAATCCTACAATGTGTGTAATGCTTTTTCTTCGCATACCTACATAACAAGCTATGGGTAGGTACAACTAACATGTAAAATCCATATTCTATACTAATATTATTTTAGTGCAAAATACAACCTTTTCATGGTTCCACCATACTTTAAAACGATTATGACAGAATGAAAGTACATAGATAATTAGATAGCTTACACCTTGGAAGTGGATATAGGCTACTTTTTATCCTAGAAAATCAAGTTGTTTCCACAGTATTTAAAAATTACACACTTCATCTTTTTTACTTTACTTGAATACTTACTGTATTTGTGTTTGACAAAAACAAATATTTGAGATACATAAAATAATATTAAGACCAATCAAGAAATTAGAGAGATCATCAGAGATCAGAGATCATTACTTTTAAGACTGTGCCTTTAAAAATGTGAAGAAAGGATGCTCTTAAAACAGTTTACATTCTTCTGTTTTCTGCAAGTTATATACATAAATACTACTACTTCAAAAAGACTTAACTTATCTTTACAGAGTATTAGCACAGGTATCATGTGAGGTAGTCCAACCAAAACAAATAAGGCCAAATGAAGGTATTCTGTACATTAATGTGGAAATTAGTCCGATGGCTGCACCACAGTTTGAGGCTAACCGCCAAACTGATCTGACCGTCTACTTAAATAGACTGCTTGAGAAATGCTATAAGGATTCAAAGTGTATTGACCTTGAATCTTTGTGTATTGTTGTGGAAGAAAAGGTTAGTATAAAAGCCAGAATCACACCTGTTCAGCCCCAATTTGCATATTATCTTCTAAATAATAAATAAAGCTATTTTGTATGTCTCATCATCAGTTCTCCTCGCTGACCCCTACACATCTTGATACAAACTATTCAATTGACAAAACTGACAGCCTAATATGTTTATCCATACTAATATTATGAATGCGAAAAGTATGTCTGTCCATCTGCTATGCTATCACAACCCATCCATTCAACCAATTTTGATGTTATTTTGTCGATAGATAGGTTACATCCTGGAGAAGTGCATAGGCTACTTTTGTCCTAGAAAATTTAAGCATTCCAGGGGGAATCAAAAAAATCATCTTGTTTGATATAAAATATTAATTCACCTCTATTTTACATATTATTTGGAAGAATAGGCTTATGTCAATAAGAGTGTTTATGTTTATGGTTCTATTTAAACAATATTACAATGGAAAAGTAAATATTACTTCAGTTAGTATTATGTACCATATTTATGTTTCTAATTTGTTGTAATTTCAAATTTTCTAGGTATGGTCACTGAGAGTTGATATAAAGATATTGAATCATGATGGCAACTTAATAGAATGTTCCAGCATTGCCACATTGGCATCCTTAGCACATTTCAAGCGACCAGATGTGACCAGGAGTGGGGAAAACATCATTATACACACATTAGCCGAGAAGGATCCTATACCAACAGTTTTATATCACTATCCAGTGTGTTTGACATTTGCTATATTTAAAAATAAGTAGGTATTTTGACACATCTTGGTCTTACCACCAAAAATTTAGGGTATGTTCCAATATACACTGTGAGCACTGTTCAGTGCTCTTACTGGGAAGAAATTGGTTCCGTTATGGACTGACAGTATACTGCCGCAGTATTCTAGGGAAATATTATGGCGTCATAAATCGTTCCTTTTAAACTGTGACCAGTATAAAGGAACGGTTTTACAGCATACTAAATTGACGTCACACCTTACAGTGCTTGCAGTGTATATCGGAATATACCCAAACAAGACCAAATATGGCCAATTCTGTATAACACAATCTCTAAACGAAACTAAAATGACACCTTTAAATCTAGTTCTGTCCCCAGAGAGTAATGAGAAAGGGTTACCAATATTTTTAATGCTGTCATTTTAGTTTAGTGGAGAGATTGTGTACTACAGAATGAACCCCAATGACAGTGATATAACATAACAACAAGCAATAAGTATTGATTAAAAATCTACAACCCAGCTACAGTAAAATTTCAGAAACCTTTTTTGAATGTATCCTTCATGTCAATTTTGTTCATGTAAAATGTAGCCTAAGTATGTTACCTGGACTATTAAAACAAATCCCTTGACGCCAAAATTCATCAAAATCAGCTCAGTAGTGCTACGGCGGAACATACACAAATTGACTTGCTTGACTGCTAAAATCATAACTCTTCCTTTTGGCTTTGCCATAGTTGGGTAAAAATGACAGATTTCCCATACCAATACTGTCTTATCTAATTTATTTAGCCATCAGTAAAGCTTGTTAAATTATTGTGGTACATCCGGAAAAAAAAGCTGAAATGAAGTTGTACACCTTACAGTATCTTGCTCACTCATATGGGCTGAACAGTAAATGAAGTCTTTCGTCACTGTCTTTGTTTGCTCCACATTGTGAGGGTTAGGTCTTCATTCTGTTTAGCTTGACTTCATAAATAGATGCATGCAAAATAAACTCGCCGGCATATTTAGCAGAACATAAAAAAAAGGTTTGATCAGTATCATTTATGGTTGCTGGTTGGTTTATACGTCATTTAATTTAAAAAGAAATATTTTCAAATTAAGAAAACAACTGAATATCACATTGATAGATCACGTTGATAGGTTATAGTCTGGATTAGCACATAGACGACTTTTTATCCCGGAAAATTAAGAGGTTCCCGGGCGAACCAAATAACCTCAATCCACGCAGTAAGTAATAAAAACGAATATACTCAACTTTTCAGTATACTGGTGTCAGATCCAAGTCATACAGAAGAATCAGTATGCACAAGTACCACAGAAGACGGAGACGCCAACGGAGGTCTATTAGTGGTTGGGATGAACCAGTACAAAGAGTTGTGTCTACTAGACCTCACTGGTGCTGCTATTTATAACACAAATATTGTGCATAGAGCCATACAGAGTGCTGCTGAGAGGTGTAAAAGTGTGGTTGATTTGGTCAAGAAGGAAATTATTAGTGACGACAATTTGAGGTAAGATAACCTCGTATAACTTAAGCTTAAGTACCTTCAAGGCAAGAGTGGACAGACATCTTCTAGGCAACCACGTTCTAACCTAGACCTCATCATAGCTTTGTACTGAGGATGATTGTCGTCAAGTGCGAGCCTGTTTTGCAATATTAAAAAAAGACAAGCATAGTGTAGGTTTCTCAGTACTAAACGGCTAGAGCTCGGATAAATGTAGCAGTAAACACAAATCACAGTATTATATATAATAATAAATAATACAAAACTTGAGACCATTGCATTGGCTACGGGTTTGAGACCAAATAACACATGTCATAATGTGTATATCATATAGTTTTTATATGAGTTAAGGCTTAGATAATGATTAATAAATTTATGGATCAACCTACATTTTTAATTTAATTTAGTAAGTACCTATGATCAAACGGGTAAAAATTTGGAAAGGACATACTTAACTAACATGTCTTGTAATATTATATGCAAAAATAATTATAACACATAAAACTGTTCATTTCAAGAGACAAAATGTTTACCATCAGCAAACCTACCTAACTTACATAAAATTACAAGATATACTTTTAACCTACTAATTTTTTTTTTTTAAATTAATTTAATTACCAATGATTTGCTATTATAACATCCAATATGTGATTAGCACCAATATGTTAGTGTCTCAAAGTAGGTCAGGTGGGCCTAATTTGTAATCATTACATCGTGAAGGTTGAACCAGTTAATGTTGCAGCAAATAAGGATTTTGCTTGTGTGTGTATAACTAACGTGCTTAAACAGATATACACACACAAGCAAACTTAAAAAGAGTATTTGACAACTAGTCAAATCAGCAACTTTTTCAAACGTCAAAACGCGTCTTAGATAAGGGATTTAAATGAAATTCTGAATTGTGATGTCATTAAATTTCGACGCACTTTTTTATTTTTTTTGATTGTAATCTAACGGTTTGCCTCAGGTGGGCACTTAGGTTCTATCGGGTTAATATACCTAACAGATTACAATCTAACGGAAAATATCTTTCGACACTTTGCGATTTCGCGAGTTAGATTATAATCTTACGGTTTCTACAATCTTACGGTGACATATATAAATATCTATGTTTATAATCAGATCTGTTATTTAATACTAAACTAAACTTCTTTACATATTTTGTCCCATTACCAATTTAGCGAAGTATTTTTCATGACATCAAAATATAGCATAATACAAGCAAAACTATTAAAACATTATTATTATTAAATAGTTTATAAGGAAAGGAGTTGCAAAGAAACAGCTAAACAAACAATTCACCTTATATAATAATATACTTCCGTAGGTGTAGTTGGATATTATAGTGAAAGTAATGACCTAAAAACAGGCTGGTTTGGCTGTTCAATTGTCATGTGATAACTGATAAATTTAGGTTCTATGACCTATCGAAGGTTAATAACCCAAACCCATCCCAGCCCTTAACCTAATGACCTAGATGTCAATAATTAATCAACAAAAAAGTTCCTGATGACTATTCAATGAGCATCCACAGATGTGATAATGACCTGGTTATTTATATTATTTTGGTGGCCATTTAGGGTACCAAAATGAGACGACTCCTGAGACTGAAATCAGTCGTCTCCTATCGAAAAACGGATTTTTTAATGAATCAAAAATCCGAAATATCTGATTTTCGACACTTGACCATAACTCCGATTTTTGTAAGACAGTTTAGTTAGTCACTGCTGCGTTTTAAAAATAGAAATACGTTAATTATATTAAATCGCTAACTTACTTGCAGGACCTATTATAAAATCGGGCCTATTTTTAGTACGATCTATTATAGAATCGGGTGAGTTCCATTCGAAATGTAAAATCTCAGGCCGTCAGGCGATGAGACCGGTCGCCCTAACGCATTTTCCAGTCCTGGGACTACACGCCTGTGAACACCTTCTCATGTCTATGTCACCGTAAAATTGCAAAAATCGTCATATTGCGATCTAAAGCTTATTATCTCGATAGATTGTAAACTGTCGACAGATTGTGAACCGTTCAATGTTCTGTCAATGTGTGTTAATTGTTGAAATATTCATTTTATTTACGTTTTCTTGTCTCTTCCTTGTAGGGTTCAAAATAATAAGTTTATTTCGATACTATTACCTTACCTGATTATGTACCATAGGTTCTATCGGGTTAATATACTTAACAGATTAAAATCTACCGAAAAATAATGCGTTACATTGTAATCTGTCGACTGCTCACAATCACGCTAGATAGATTACAATCTAACGGTTTTCACAATTACTTACTTACGGTAACATCTATAATTCTCAAGTCATTTCATTTGATGAACTTGCGTAGTGTGTGTGTGTGTGGTGTGCGAAAACTTTGACTTAATTTTTTCAGGCAAAAGAGGACCAGAATAAACTTTGCCGACATCATTACAACCGACCATGCACAATCACTGAGCATTAGGGACCTCAGCATCCGTCTCAAGAACTTTAATGTTAGCTCAAAGATTGAGGTAGATTCAGACTTATCAGAAATGTCGGATGACGGGCAAGACACTAAGCCGGAGCTGAGTAAATATGATGGTAATATATACTTCTATTATATAAGGGGGTACTATTTGCGAATATGAAATATATTATAGTCTATCTAACCCTGATTTTATTGCAGAGAATGAGGAGTGTCAAGATACCATCCTTGTTTTAAAAAATAATACCTGCTAGTCTTAAAGTAGTAATCAGTATTTGCAGAAGGTACTCTCTTTCCCCCTCGCGGCAACTTAGTTGTTGTTAAAGCTCTGTTCGAATGAGGTAAACTTGATATTTGAAGGTCTGCAGAACATTTTTGCAGCATTTTTTCGTACACGAAACGTTTTTTTTATTCAGAAAACTGCATCAAAATGGGTCGTTCCTCTAAAATACATCAGTTATTTTAGAGAAACACCTCAACTGCTATTCTGTCCAGCCTAACCAAACACGAGATTTCCATCTGATATTTTTTGTCAAAACTCAAATGTGCTTAAGTTTTTATAGTCAAGATATAATAAGCAATTTTTTTATTTTACAGTTATACCGTCCCTTCCTCAAACAGCGGAGATAAAAGCCAAGGAGGGCGCCTCAACATGGATAGATATATCATCAGACTCTGGTGAAGACTAAAATTATTCGTAAAAAGTCACCCTTACCACAGGGAGATAGATACTCACGCAACATTCCCCTCTGTCGAAGTGCCAGACCATTGGGTCTATCAATAAGTATCATTGAAGAGTGCGTGGCGCTTATAACTTGTCTTCGTATTGTTATAGCGTACATAATAATGTCTCGCAACCTGACCAGATGGCCACAACTATGATTAAATTTAAGGTTGATTAAATTGAAATAGCATTTTCATGACAAAAAGAATGAAAAAATATTTCTAGCCAATCGTCATTTTAGTGTTATTGTGAAAAATATTAGAATAGAAAATTACGGTTACAGTTACTGTTAAATGTTACCGCACGATTTTCCATAGTATTCTATGATATATGTAAATTGTGTTAAGCTGCACACACTCCATTTCCATATTTGGAGAAAATTTGGTGAAATTCCGTTATGTAGACTTTTACCCATAATTTGAAGACGAATCATCTGGCTAGGCAATGTGTCCAATTTTATTAATTATGTCACGTGTGTATTTGCAATTTGCCACACGAAATGCAACAGCTTCGACCGAGAGAACATTTGGTCCTCTCTTATTTGTGTTGCTCAAAATAAGACACAAGTTTGTTAAATAAAATGTAATAAAAGTTACATTTTACAGTTTAATGCTAATAAATCTCTCTTAAATTATAATTAGCATTGCATTTCCCTTGTCAATAAACAATCATAACATCTGATGTTGAAAAAAGTTTTTATGTACATAATGTTTAACTACATGAGAAATAAAATATAGTTGATTAAGACATGTTCATTATTTCCATATTATTTTATGTAATACATAGGCCAGAAAATTTTTCATACAATATTTATGACATTCATTTAGATGCGATGTGTGTTCTGGGAACACACATCGCAAATCGGTTCCAAAGATCCAAGAAAGTAACTCAATGGGCATTTTTATGGTTCCATAGTCAGCATGAAACTCTTCCTTTTCTAGGCTAGGAAGCTTTCAAGCGCAAATTTTTGTTAGAGAAAAGTATCTTCGTCGTCGTCCCCTGTCCGCTAGCTTAATGGTTTAAAAGGACTTATTATCCCTGTACAAGTTAACGAGTAATAGATGACTAACTTACAATAAGAGTGCCTTAGAATTGTCTGCTTTTGGAGTAAATATAAAATCAACTTCTATAAAAAAAATATAAAATCAACCAACCTAACAGCCTATCTTGGCAATACTGGTACCAAATATCTACTATTCACTAAAGTTATTGGATTTTGCTGCACAAAATTCGCTACTTTACTAGTCTGGTTTGATGAGAATCTGGTAGTACTATAGTAATATAATGATAGCATTAATTTTTGACTTGTTAATTTAGTTTTACTATTGTGTACTACAGAATTGATAAACACACTAATATTATAAAGGCCAAAGTTTGTATGTGTGTATATTTGTTACTCTTTCACACAAAAACTACTAGACGGATTTGGCTGAAATTTGAAATAGAGATAGATTATTCCCTGGATTAATACCCTAATTCTCTGGACTACTTTTTATCCTGGAAAATTAAAGAGTTCCCGCGCGAAACAAAAATACCTCAATCCACATGGAAGAAGTTGCAGGCATCATCTAGTTTGTAATAAAAATTACCTATATAGTATTTTTTTCAATTATCAAAGTTGTTCGTATCGACAGTGCAACTAGATCAATTCATTAATTTTAACCGTCAATAGGTTTAATACATGCAAATTGGACCATATCCTTGGATATGGACTAGTTTGCATTGTTATGATGCGTCAGAGCCATAATGTCCTTTTTGTTGTTTTAGAGCAACTCTTACATAAACTTTTTATATAATATCATCAAATAATTTCTTTATAACAAGGAATAGCTGAAAAGTATGCACTTAAATCATAATAAAAATTGTCCACTGATATACATAATAAAAGTAATTCAAAAACAATATAATTCATTAATTATATTACAAACTTTTAGGTTTTCATCATTTAATAAAATTATAATTCGTAGAATCTGAGATTGTCCATTGCTTATTTTTTATTTACCTATTTTATTAGGGCTGATGGCCCCTCATAGTCATAGATATGAGTTTGTGGCTAAACTCAGCTTTCTACCAAGCGAAGTTGGGCTAAGGTATATAATGTAATCGATTGGTGTAGTTAGCACTTTCCACATGTTAAAACCACATGCACCACAGGTGGAAAAGCTGCATAGCATAGACCTTATAAAGAACTATGACAACATAAATATTATGATATAAACTATGAACTATAGATAGAAACTGAGTATGACTTTGTAAAATTACAAATTCTGCTTTCAGTTTATTAGCACATTCCATCTTAGAATTATTATTAACTTATTGAGATCACAGTCTAGCTTTAACCTAGAGTCTGCACAAAGCTTAAGAAGAGAAGGGAGAAAGTGGCAACTCTTAACTCTACATATTCAATATTAATTTTCATAGCTCAGTCTGTTGTTCTCTAACAAACTGATGAGAAAAGATGATTATAATAATAATAATAATAATAATTTTTGAATTGCAATCTGACAATAGCAATGGCTACTTATTGGTTGTCACACTTCATTGTTTGGCTAAAATGTACAGTACAGTATTCTGTATTACAGTACAGTGTGTACTGTACTTAGCTGAATTCACACATATTAAAAAAACACAACAATATTACAATTCATTTATCATTATGCGTAGAGGTGTCCATAAAAACAAAGTAAATAAGTATAATTATACTTTAGAGATCTACTTTATAAATATAAACAGAGGACAATCTCTTGAATGTTTGATTGCAAATTTAGGAAGAGAAACCATTTACTAATTCTATTTTACATCTAACATTAAAACTACATTTCATAAATTAAATTCACATAACACTACACTGAGTCTGAATTTATGCCATTTTTCTGGTCTAGTTTATTGCCATTTGTTTTCACCATATAAATAAAGTATGCCATAATCTCTTTTTCATTGACTGGCAAGGTTTTGAAATGCTTCTGAATCACCTGTAACATTAAAAAAACAATGATTTCATGATAAATAAAAATAGAAAATATTTCAAGGAATTATTTATGTCACCATAAGATTGCAAAAACCGTTAGATTGTAATCTAACTAGCAAAATTGTAAACTGTTGACAGATTGTGAACCGTTCAATGTTCTGAGTGACAATTTTTGAAACATTCATTGTATTTATGTTTTCTTGTCTCTTTCTTGTAGGTTAGGTTAGGGTTCGACATAAATAATCAGGTAGTGCCAGGGCTCTACCTGAGCGCAATTGAAGTGCGTGAGAGAATTACCGAGTGGGAAAAGGAGTGGTCGGGAGTCGGAAAAGGTACCTGGACGAGGGAACTAATCAACAATCTGAAGAAGTGGCACAAAAGAGCACTTGGTGGAGTGGCACTTAGGTTTTATCGGGTTAATATACCTAATATATTACATTGTACTGAAAAATAGTGTATTAAATTGTAATCTGTCAACAGTTTTACAGTGACATATACAGTAGAATTTTGCTTATCCAGAAAACCAGTTACATTTATAAAAAAGACGTTTAGAACATTAATACAAATACATAGGTATATCATATTCTCTTTATGAAATTCTTTATTTAACTATTATGAATTTTTCTATATAATCCAATAATCTGAACATTCCAATAATCCGGCACCCTCTGGTTTTTAATAGTGCCGGATTAGTGAGATTCTTCTGTATGTACTTGTGTAAATTTTCAATATGAGACCAAGTCTTAAATTATAAAAGATCTTCTGGATCACTTTAACTGATATTGTAATTTTTTTTCACAATAAGTGAAGTTGTTGTTGTTAATTACCTACCTATAAGACACCTGGATTTAGGACACCCTTTCCAAATGACCTAGAAAGGGATGATTGATTTTCCTGGAGAATTTTTGTAATAAAGTATCTAATTGATACTCCCAGGAATATGGGTGGTCCCTTCCAAGTCATTTGGAATGAATGAATTTAAAGAAAGGGTACTTACCAAGTACTTACTTGGTCCAATCAGTTAAACCCAAGTAATATTTATGATAAGAGAGATTTCACTATATATCATTTTTGCTGTAAGTATTAAGAACTTCAAAATGTTGAATGAAATAAAGTTTTATGTTTTATCAAATAGAGCTGTTGAGTAATGTTAGTCTTGAAATGAAATAGAATAATCAATATTTTTCTCTATACAAAAAGTTTGTTCTTAGGAAATTATTTTGAACTTAAACCATATTCAGTGAACATCTGGTCATAGTTTTGAAGGCTGATAATAATTATAATATTTTTTTTATATTAGTCTATACACATGTAGTCTATACATGTCACTATGTGAACAACAAAGGGAACGGGGACCTGTCAATGTATCGAAGAGCGGAAGATCCCCGGTCTCTTATCAAATGTGTAAATAAAGAAATATTACATGTAAGAGAAATGGTAAAAAAGTAACTTACTTCAGCAAGTTGAGCTTTATTCAGTCCTGGCCTGGTAGGCACTTTGTAGTGTCTTTTATATCGCCTTAGAGTATTGACTTGCAATTGAAACCAGTCTACATCAGGAGTGTCCATCTCTGCCTCATTGCTGTCATCTTCCGAGTCTTTAGGCCTCCTCTGCTTTGTCCTCGCACATTGTATCATTGTTTTGTGATAATCACAGATGTATGTGTGCCTAGCCTAGAATAAAATAATGAAACTTTATATCTTTGATTTTTTTTGTCCTGATCTCAAAAAGTAGTACTTATGTTTCCATTTGATTAAATTACTTTATCAATGAAATTAAGTGTGTATGATGAGTATACATACCTGAGGGTCTATGTTCAGTTTGAGTCTCCTCTGCGCCACAGTTTTCTGTATGCGTTTGCTGTACGATGCATTACCTGCAGGTCGTCTGCATCGCTCGTTGTCATCCACAAGGCAACATATTTGATCTGAATTACCTCTAGAATCTTCTTCTCCCGTGCTAAACCCGTTGTTCATTGGGTACTCGCGTTGAATCATATATAACAGATGAACCTAAGTTTTACGCAAGGCCTCGCACTGGGCGATACTAAATAGTCTGACGTACTCAAGCCTCAGCGTTGAGGTTATGATAAGTGAAAACACTGACCATTTCGGTAAAATAGTCAATTAATATCATATCAAAAGCACCCGGTCACCGTAACAGTAAACCGCATTTGATTTACAACAGTAGCGTTTTTCCAATCACTGCACTTTTACACGAATAATGCAATTGTTCATGACTTCATTAATGAAGCTTACGACTGAATTTGTGATTAACACGACACTTAATACATTAATTTGAATTGCACAGAACTTTTTTCTTTTCAATATCTTTACTAACCAGCTGTTCTTATTATGCCACTTATTCACAAAAATACAATACGATTTTACCACAGATCGCCTCTCAAGTTGACGCAGAGAATTTTATCTAACTCTCTATAAAGACGGTACTCGGCAGACGTCCCGTCACCTTTACGAACGCAATAGCAATAGCATTTCTCAGTCTCACACAGTCAAAAACACCAATGCCAACATTAATTTCTTTGTGAAAATGAAAACAGTTTTCAAATGTGTGTACGAAGATGCTGTAATCGTATGGCGAGATAGATATAATATGTAACTATAAACAAAAAATAAAGCCCAAGCAAATACACTGATTGGTCACCGTGTGGCGCGCAATTTAAATTAGACCAATGAAAACATTTTCTCAATGAGATAGCCCGTCGCTATTTTATTAGGGCGAACAAACACGAAGTTCCCGACGTAATAAGCGCTGAAATCGTGTGCTCGTTTGCGAAAATATAATCGGTGAGTTTTATTATTTTGTTCTAATACGTAATGTAATTTAGATCTTAATTGAAATTCTGTACGGAATAAATAATATTGTGTGGTTCTATTAGTATAATAGCGGTGCTTATTGAATAAAGTAAAAGATTCTAATTTTGTAAGCAAATGGCTGCCGAATACGAATAGTGACACTTCACAACAAAAGTACAGCTGTAGTAGGTAAGTAGCTATAGTTCTTATTATCAAAGACATTAAGCTCATAAATGAATATACTCGGCTAACTATGAAAATGAACCTAATCACGTAGTAGATTAAGTACCTAATATAAAAGTTTGCATATCTCGTGGAATACCTTAGTACTTATGTATAATTAAAATCTAAATAATTATTTGATTGGAATCAAGATGCTTCATTCAAAGGCAGGTACAAATTTCTTACCTCCGTGGTTTTAGCGGATCATCATGCTCTAATGTAAAATAAAAAGCAGATACATTTTTACTCGACTACATCGTGAAGCAAAAAAGTCATCACAGCTATCCTCTGAACATCACTATAAAAATTCAATACATTAAAATATCATATTACCTGTAAGATAATAAAAGACGATAAATATTGAACAGATTCTACATAAAATTTTCAGATAAAAGTATTTTCTTTTTGCATAAAAAATACTTACCTGACTACTGACACCTTTTAGAGCGTGATTTTTCAGTAGTCGGGTTTTAGTTTCTGAAAATACTCTTCTTTTACTTTTTAGGATAATTTATATAGCATTTACTATTTTTTTAACTACGCCATAAGTACGCGGTATTAAAAGTATAAATAATTATGTAATTATTTTTTGATTTATAACTATTTGTAATTATCTACAGGACAGGAAAAACATACAATAAAGTAATGCGGGATAAATCCAACTAAGTTTTAACTAGTGGTTCGCCCTGAACTAAGATCTCACGTCCTATGAGATCAGACCATTTCAGACCAGAGGTTCAGACCTATCAATAGATGTAAAGACCCAATTTTTGCTAGCCCTATGATATTTTAAGATCTTTTTATATTTGAATAATAATTTTATTCTGGCCAGGCCTTTGTCATTTAGTTAAACATGCTAACTTACATCAACGAGCAGAAGTTATTTTTAACGATTTTCGACTAAATATATAGTAGGTAACTAGTCCACTGCATAACATAAAACACTATTTGGTTTCGCGATAGTGGTTGTACTGTGGGTGACTGTGGTCAAAGATAGAATCAGTATCCTCTCGAAGATACATAAACAGTTAAGTACTTAACAATTATTATTGGTTTCATAATGCTCCAACGGAGGTACTTCTTGCCTTGATGCTTTAAAGCTTAAAAAGACGGGCCAACTGTCTATCGTATATATTAGATACTAAATCTTTAATCGTGTTTAGCGTTCCAGTGTGAGGCCGCGTAACCGATTATGTATACCTGTACGTGGCCTCATCCTGTAAATCTTTATGCCTGAGTTGTTCAGCCTTTTTTTACGGAAAAAGGAAAAGTTTTAACCCGCCCCCTTCCATCCAAGTGCATAGCCACGACCAAGAGACCAGACTTGCTCCAATTTAGAAGAAAAAAATTTCCTTATTCTATAATCGCGTGCCGGGAGCGGGGAGTTGAATTCCGGGACGTACGTATAGATCGGAAAACGCCATCGTCAGTATAATATTATGTCAAATCTAGGCACTTTCCGATCCATTTAAGATTATGATATATACTTACCAAAACACAGGGGATAAAAAAAGTATGCTACAAGTTTTTTGTTAGATAAACACATAAGTGCTACTTTTGTTAGGTTTATGAATTCGCTAATTAATAATATCAGGAAGAAAGTTGTAGGTAGGTACAATTACTTGGATAAACGCTGGACGTTCTATTGAGCCCTTTGCCCCCTTTGGCATTACTTCAAGACAATTGTATAAAATCCATTCTTTTGAGCATAAATGAATAAGAAATAACTGAAGTACTGCTTACACGTACAATACTACGTACAATTCATTTCATTCTTTTAGGTACTTTAGTAAAATAAAACAAAAATAGGCGTCTCGCTCATTCAGCTACCTACTTCTTTGTTTTTCGTCTGAACCTTTTTCAGTTTTGTGGACATATTATAAATAATTTCGATGTTGATGTATGAGAGCTACTTTCCTGAGATTGAACTGTGACGTCTGCTAATTGCATTAATACCATAAATGAAGATTATTATACCAGATCATACAATCATGCATCAATCGGCTACCAAAAGACGATCAATGTGCCTTTGGTCAGATATACTGTGTAATGTTCCAATACAATACAAAATGACATTATTATCATCTGATAATAAACCGGAAAGAAAATAGCATACTTTTAATTTTTGGTGTCAATCTTTCAACTGTTTGGCCTAACTAAGATCTTTGATCTACTTATCTTAGCCGATTGTGAAAAGGCCCGTCTTACAGCATTATAATTGCATGAAAAGGTTATTTGAAGACAAAAGTTTGACTGTTATTCATTGTACTTCAATGTATGTGTCTTTACTAGTTAAGCAGGTATTTCTGATTCGCTTCTGATTCTAAAATAAGAGGAGGTATATCCTTTTCTTAATAGAACTGTAGCCTTCATCCCTGTTTAATCAAATATAAGGCATAAATGTTAAATTAATATATTCAAATTATTTTTTTTTTAAATTCATATAAACTTTTACGAGTACTTTTGAATCGTCAAGTGAATCTACCACTGGTTCGGAATGACATTCCTACCGAGAAGAACCAGCAAGAAACTCGGTGGTTGCTCTTTTTAAATAAATATTTCATTTACAATTATTATATCAATGTATACATAAGTAACCGATGTCCTTATCATTGCTGGAGTGATCAAATCCATGCTCCTCTATCATTTACATAATCTTCAACAGTATAATACGCTTTTTTCAGGAGCATACTTTTAATGGATTTCTTAAATTTGTGTATAGGCAAGTTTAAAATAGGTTGTGAAATTTTGTTATAGAAAAGAATGCTCATTCCCATGAATGACCTTCTGACTTTTTTGAGGCGGAGCGATGGAGTCACGAGCCTATTACGGCCTCTAGTTTGCCTGTCGTGCAGATCGCATTTTTTTTTGTATATATGGATGTGCTGTTGTGAAAATTGTATTATATTGCTGTAAATATATTGCGAGGCTACAGTTAGAATACCAATTTCTTTGAATTTCTCTCTAAGGGAATCACGCGGTCTTAAATTATAAGTTGCACGTATTGCCCTTTTTTGTAGTACAATTTTTTTTTTAATAACTGCCGCTTTACTCCACGGCCCCACAGTAAGATTCCGTAAGACATAATGCTATGAAAATAAGCAAAATATCTTGGCAATTTCGATGTCAGTTAACTGTCGAATCTTTCTGACAGCGTAAGCAACAAAACTAAGCTTGCCAGCAAGTGTTTGTTTATGGGTGCCCCATTGAAGCTTTGCGTCTAAGGTCACCCCCAGGCATACAGTAGTATCTTCTATTTTTAGCATATCATTATTTACCATTAGTTTTATATCACTTGTGGATCTGGCCTATATTAAGTAATACATTGATATTTAAATTTTTTTGCACTTTAAACATTGAGAAGTATTTACTTTCGTGTCGTTGGTTGTATGATAGTCGACTTCTGATATTTTTATTGCAATGATTTGCCTTTTCCCATAACTGTACTTAATTGAGTGCTATTTTGGCAATTATTATGCCAATTTTGTTTTTGGTGATGTGATATTCAAACCCAATGTTTTAATCATTTCATTTCCAAGCATTTGTTATCGAACAAATAATATGATTTCCGACTTGCAAACAATATATTTTTTGCATTTCCATTGCCAAGTATGTTTATCGGTTCTTCGAAAGTCTTTCTGGATTTCAGATCTCATAAGATGCTCAGGGATTCGAAGAGCAGGTGATGCAGACTTAAAAGACTACAATGGTGACTGATTCTGCTGGGAGAACTACTATCTAATATCTAATATCTTTAAATTGCTTTTCTATCGCTCTGTATAGTAAATTTTAGTAATTCAAAATTTCCTGCTCTTTCTTATGACATCCCACTCAACAGATACAATACCAAAAATGAGTACCTTACTTTATTAGATTTAGCATCTGTCAAAAGATGCCTGAGATTATGAATGCCCTTGAGATCATACCCCCAGCCAGTATAATGACCTACGGGCACAAAAAAAAACTTGTCTTCGAATTGTCTTGAGCCTGATTTAAACAGTCCTAAAATCGCAAAACTATCCAGAAAAGTTTTTGAGTTTGGTAGGTAGGTACGCTGTTTTGCAGAGAAGCGATCTAGAATGTTGCTTAATTATCGATAAATATCGATGCTAATGACAACGCCTTCGCATTTATAAAATACTAGCGGATGCCCGCGACTTCGCCTGCTGATTTGAGGTTTTTTGGTTTCTGCGGGAACTCTTTAATTTTCCGGCATAAAAATAGATTATAGTCTGGAAAAGCCTATGTCTGTCTGTCCGTTACGCATTTACGGCCCATGTTTTCAACCGATTTTAATGAAATTTGGTATAAAGGAAGGTTACTTCCCGGGAAAGGCCTTGGCCCTTTATCAAGGCCTTGGCCCTTTATCATGAAAATGAAAGAATAAAAACCTCAATCCACGCGAACGAAGTCGCGGGCATCATCTAGTAAGATAATAAGATGCTTGGAGATTTTCGAAAGTTTCAACTGGAAATTGTTTCTTCTCTCTTCTTTCTCCTTGCCTTTTTCCCAAAATTTCCCCATTCCAGTTGCAGTATAAATAATGCTGAAAAGGCACTAAAGCCTTCAGGGTATTCGTAAGTTCATCTTATCTCGTACAGTAAAATATGATCTTAATGATTTCTCCCAGCTAAAAACATGAGTAAGTAGGTACCTTTGTACTTAATTTTAAACTTTTCCATGGGCACGGTTTGAAAATATCTTAAAGTAAAAGATCTTTATAAATATTGTATGCAGGGGAAATATTAGATCATCATGGATGTGATATTCTGAAAATTAGGGAAGAAAAGGCTTGTATACTGCAGCAATGTATAGAAAGGAGAGTGGAATAATACTTCCGATGCTAGGTACCTATGTCGTGGCGTCAAGACAAGATAGATTGGCGCATAATTAATTTTTACGACTAGGTACTGTAGGTAAAACTCATATCTTTAATGTCGCTCATTTTAAACCGAGTTAGTTTGGAGCTTGGACTTCTTATTCAAGTGAGTATTATGAAAAATAATCGGTTTTTTTTCATTCCCCAACTTGATATGCCCAAGTCGTCAATTTTAGTACAAAAGTAGAAATAGTATGAGGCTGCGCTAATCGCCTTATTGACCGGTTGCTGGACGAGCTTGTTGCCACTTCGTGCACGTTCGGCCTCTCCTCGCGTAGACATCGAACATTTTCAAAATGTCCGCTGCGCGTTGAGGGCACCACTGCGCACTTGTTTAGCGTCCCACTATGCGACGTTGCCAAATGTATTGACTCAAATACGACCGAAGACAAAACGTACGCGCGTGGAGTGATAACTTATAACCGGCAGCTTTTATAATAATCGAACTCGAGTGTTTTCATAATTAATCACTTTGATTCTCCCATAAAATGATTGACGTTAAGTAATTACTCGGATTCTTTGTGATGAAAAGCTAGTCTGTGCTTAAAATATTGGTGTTTCAGTGAAAACATACGTAGCCCTCAAGACAACAAAGGATAGCTTAAATATCACTTCAATTTCTTTAAAAAGGATATGCTTTCAAAAACGACACAAAACAAAGAATAATTAAGGCAGCTGAAGTGGAATAAAGAAACTGGTTATTCGACAGCGCCGATTGTGATATGGGGGAACGGGGCGCAACGGGGGGCGCTTGGGGTGCGCGCGACGAAGCCTCGTGGTGG
This sequence comes from Erebia palarica, assembly GCA_964035005.1. Classification (NCBI taxonomy): domain Eukaryota; kingdom Metazoa; phylum Arthropoda; class Insecta; order Lepidoptera; family Nymphalidae; genus Erebia; species Erebia palarica. Next base: position 22,691,984 of record OZ035989.1, read on the forward strand.
CCGAGTGGCTCTGGTGAAATACAGCACCAACAACAAATAAATGAAGAGATTGCTAGAAGTACCGCTTCGGCAACCCATCAATTGTACACTTATAAAATGACTGGTGGCTTTTCTAATAATGGTGCTGATAATTCAACGCCAGGTTTTGATTACCGTATAATGACTGGTTCAAATACACGGGAAGAATCTCCTCAACAACCGTGGTGGTATGCTTCAGGGTCAGTAGAATCGCAACAGACTTCGTCACCCACGGTATAGTTATATAATTCATGAGTTTATATTAAATATTAACTATAAACTTAATTGAAAAACTTGGGCAGTACATTTGGATTTTCAGAAAATAAATATCACTTAATGAGGTTGAAATAGGGTTTGTATATAGGGATAGGGTATAAAATATCGCCTTTCACCCCCTATGTCTATGAGTGTGAACTTGAGCCAAAACGTGAAGCTTTTATTTTAATTAGTGGATGAAAAATGAGTACGAATTAATACAGTACAGTAAAAAAAGAGCGTTGTGTATTATTTAACATGCTTTTTGGAATTAAAAAAAAAGAAGGATAGATAAATACATTTCGACTAACCTGCTAATTGGCAATATTCTTTCACATCACTAAAAATGAATATATAAATTGACATAACGTAATTCGAAATTGTTTGACGTTGACGTTTACACTAATATAATTTGTCAAACCTTATAAATATTCTACTGTTACCTACATCTGTCAGGGTTAGACAAGATTCAAGAATCAATAAAATAATAAAATATCGTATCATAAGTTAGGTAATGATATTTTTATTAGTCAAGTAAAAAAATCCGGCTAGTGATTTTGAAGTAAGTTACAAGTTCTTGTAAAGAATCATTTATTAGTGTTGGTACTTACATTATGTTCAAAGTCGAAGCCCGAAGGTTAATCTGAGTTTGGAAAGATGTTAAAATGGATTTTCGAAATTCTAATATAGAGTAGATACCTAGTTATTTATTATTAAATTGAATATTAGAAACATATTTGGTAAAATATGGTATGGAAGTAGGTATGTGTATATTATTTTTCTAATAAGTACCTAGATAAACTCGTATAGTAAGTAGGATCCAAATCAATAATGTTGTTCTCATTAAAAAAATTTAAAGTAAAGTCTACATAGCTAATCTTCAGTTTCAATGTGCACATTGCACATTGAAACTGAAGATTGAAACTTACAAGCCATTCTAATACTCCCTGAGTAAGTACATTATGTAGGTAAGATAAAAATGAGAAATCTTTGGTTTTGTGACATATTGTTTTTCTACTTAATAAGATTGATTTTTTATGAATTCCTCGGTTAATGGTTATAGGTTATCATACATTTTTGATAACAAAGTTTTAGCCATAGGTCAATTTTTTTGCCTTCCTGATGCAAAATTGTGTGGTTGACATAATATACCCATTCCCCTTTCCTCCTTTATGTCAGCTGCATAATATGAGTAATTCTGCTGAGTAGGACATTTTGTGCTTTACCCAAAACACTATGATGGCCATTTTGATGTTTGTCCACTTGTTAAGTTTCGTATGTCTTCTCTTTCTATAGTGTTAGGACCCAAAAATTACTTACCCTTTTCTTTTGTCTTTAGTGTGCATAATATTATGTGGTATGCATGACATACCAATTGGGGGTATGGGTTTAATAATAACTGCTATTGCAACAGGTTAGGCCGTTACCTTCTTAGACTGCATCATCACTTTCCATTAGGTGAGATTGCAGTCAAGGGCTAACTTGTAGTAGGGTGAAAAAATTAGACAAGTATACTATAAGTATATTATTGATATGAGGCATAACATGAAGCAATGTTATGCTTTAATGAATTTAAAACTTCTAAAAGTAATATATATATCATATATATATAGGTACTTGACTCACAAAGAATTGTAACAGCTGTAACTCGCACTTGACTATTCATCCATACTAATATTATAAATGTGACTGTCTGTCTGATTTTGATGAAATTTGGTACAGGGATATGTTGCATTAAGGGGAAGGACTACTTCTAGGAAAATTAAAGAGTTCCTGTGGAAATCGAAAAAACTAAGCTCACGCGGACGAAGTCGCGCGCATCATCTAGAAACGTATCCATCACTACCAAAATGTGACATGTGACAACATGTATTCAGAATTTTGCCCGATTTATAGAAAGTTGTCTAAAAGACTATCGCTGATTAGTATTGGGCTGGCTAGTCCTCATAATTTTTAATCAACCTGCTGATTAAGTATATTGTTTTTATTTGTTTGTACATTTTACAACACTTGTTGAATTTCTTTAGCAGTTTAAATTTTGGCAGTCCTAAAACAATAGCAATAAAATAAAAAATTAAATCTAAATAAATAAAGAAAAAAAGGGGAATTAGGATATTGGACCATCTTGTGGCTGGCCATATCACTTGATGGGGCTATGCAGGTCCTTTTATCTCTGTAACATGTTACATGGCCCTTGATTTATGATTACTGTCGTTAGTTAAATCCTTAAATACTGATCACTCATAAATATTTCAGTATCTGTATAATTGAATGTAAGATATTTTGTTCTAGCCCCAAAACCAGTCTAGTCCTGACTCTGATCAAAGCAATCAGGCCAACGGACAGATCCAACAGAATCACCAGACTCTACGGCAACAAGCCCAAGAGCAGAATCAGATCCAACAAAACCAGTTGCAGCAACAGTTGCAGCAGCAACAACAAAACCTGCAACAAAACCTACAACAAGCACTCCAACACCAGAGCCAGAATCTGCAACAAACATTGCAACACCAGCAGCAAACGTTGCAACAGATGTTGCAACAACAGCAGCAACAACAGCAGCAGCAGCAACAACAACAACAGCAGCAACAGAGTAATCAACAGCAATCTATACAGTTGCAAGTGAGCCAGGCTCAGGCGCAGGCTATAGTGCAAGCGCAGGCGGCGTTGCAGCAACAAGTGGCCCAGTCACTGCAGCAACAGCAGCAAAGTCTGCAGGAACAGTTACAGGCGTCACAGCAGCAACAGATACAGGCTGCTCTGCAACGACAGTCTGCTACGTTACAGGTTATTATTATTATTATCATAAATTTAGCTCTCACGCCCGCATACAAAATAAATACATATATGGCCTAAAGAGTTATAATAAACTTACGTAAATAAATATAAATTAATAAACTTACATACGCAAATACACAAATAAATAGTTGTAGCGGGCGGAGGATTACAGGAGACCAGACGGTCGGGGGTCAGGGCGACAGGTTGAGAAACCGGCGGACTATCCTAGCCGAGTCAAGCAACACCGCTTTCTGCATGCTGGCTGCGAGCGAACTGCCACGGAACCCCAGTCGCCTCAGATGGTGAGCGAGGCTGACTGGGATTAACCCATTCGCAGATATGACGAGTGGGATGGTTTCGATGGACCCCACATGCCACATGGCGGAAACCTTGTGAGCCAGATCAAGATACTTACGTTTCTTCTCCGTCTCAGCTCTCACAAGGTTCTCGTCATATGGAATGGTGATGTCCACCAAAAACACCCGTGACTGTGCCCGGTCCAACAGCACGATGTCAGGCTTATTCGCTAGAATAGTCCTGCCCGTGATGATGGACCGGTCCCAATAGAGCCGGACTCCGTCCCGCTTGACTACAGGCACCGGTGTGTACTTGTAATGCGGCAGCCTCTCATCCAGGAGACCGTGCTTCAGAGCAAGCTCCTGGTGAAGGATTTTGGCCGCTTGGTTGTGTCTGTGCAGATACTCAGTGTTAGCAAGCGCCGAACATCCCGAAAGCACATGTCTGAGTGACTCACCGGGATGGTGACAGGCTCGACAGATGTCGTGAGTTCCATCCTTCAGAATGTACTTTCGATAGTTCCGCGTCTTAACTACCTGATCCTGTATCGCACAGACATACCTTCGGTTTCCCCAAAGAGGTCACCGAAGCGCAGCCATTGCACGGACGCTTTTTTATCAACGTGTGGCTCATTAAGAGCTTTAAAAAAGCGTCCGTGCAACTCCTTCTCCTTCCATACGGTCTCCCGGTCAGAGGTGCTAGGTACCTTCGGCGCCTGCCACTCGATTTTGGCTAAGGATAGGGGAGTGAGTCCTTTATCACATTCTACGACCTCTCTATGCATGGGCGACTCGCTCTTCATCTCGAAGTATGTTCTGAGATTATTAGTTATGCATGGTCTTGACGCTTAATACGTCTCGACCACCACATTTCCGGGGGATATACAATCTCGTCACAGACGACTTCGGGTGGTGCATGCGATAGAGTGTCATAGTTGTGCGGACTTTTCTATCCAGGGCGTCAAGTTCGGTCTGAGTCCATCTGAGCACACCAAAGGTGTACATGAGGACAGGCACAACCCAGCCGTTATAGGCTCGAACCTTATTGGCACCTGACAAAAAACTTTTACATATTTATGTCAGACGGCCAAAAAAAGGCCTCGCAAACAGACTGTTTCATGTCCGCCTCATTTACCCCTTGCGATTGCGACATACCCAGATACCGGTACGATTCAGCTTCAGAGAGGGTCCTGATGTTCGATGGCTCGAGATTCATCTCAGCCGAGTGAGTAACCTGTCCCCTCACCACATGCAAGACCGCACACTTGTCCAGCCCAAGCTCCATTCTGATAGAATTACTGAACTCAGTGGTGATATTCAGCAAATCTTGCAGACGGGCAGCATTGGGTGCCAGCAGTTTGAGGTCATCCATGTAGAAAAGGTGAGGCACTCTTGTCCCTCCTCTCCGAAACTGAAAGCCCGTCCCTGAATTCTCCAGAGTGAGCTGAGTGGGTTCAGAGACAGGCAAAACCAAAGTGGACTCAGACAGTCACCCTGGAAGATCCCCCGCCGTATCCTTATCCGGTCACCGGCAGCCGCCAACCGCTCACCGTGGAGACAAAGGATCGTACTCCATTGCCCCATGCATTCCCTGAGGAAGTCTCGAACTGTACCATCGACTTTTATTATTATTTTCGACATTATTATTATCATCTGCATAGATTTAGTTCTCACGCCCGCATACAAAATAAATAAATATATGGATGGACCTAGAGTTATAATAAACTTACGTAAATAAATAAAAATTAATAATGTACATAAATAATAATAATTATTATTGCCATTATTGCCTATGCCAAAAATCACTATGATCCGTTGCTCCGTTGCGGCGGCGTGATTGAAGGACGAACCAACAAACAAACACACTTTCGCATTTATAATATTAGTATTTCATATTATAAATGCGAATCCGTCGTATTTCAATGTGTTTTTCATTTGATATCCACATCAAAGAAATAAAGTATGGCATCAGCTAACGCTGTTTGCCCATTTTGGTTATGTTTCCTGGCTTGACTGTTAGCCAGTAGCTATTTATACTTTACTTATGACACGGTGCATAGTAAAACCAACTGTGGTTTTTGTGGCACGGTTTCTAATTCAATTCAATAATAAATAACTTACCTTAACTAATAACCACCTGGTGAGATCGCAGTCAACATCTGACTTGTAATGAAAAAAAATTGGCAAAATTCCTAGGGACTGCCGATAGAAGTGAAAACGAATATTTAAAATTAAAAAAAAATTAAACCTTAAAACTAAGGCATTAAAGTTTAATTACGAATGTAGTATATTTATATTTAAAACCATTTGTCTTCGTAACAACGCGAGCATGTCGGTGACGCGAATCCACAAGTTTACCCCCTACCAATAAGTGCTCAACGCGGCTAAAGAAGTTTTCACTTAATAATGCGCCTTAAAATCATTGTTCCCAGGAACTACAACAACAAGCTCAACAGCAGGCCCTCATCGCTCAAGCGACCAACAAAGGCAGGATGCCGCGAGCGAAGCCTTACAACAAACCGCGCGGCCGAATGACTGCGTACGCGTTTTTCGTGCAGACCTGTCGGGAGGAACATAAGAAGAAACATCCGGAAGAAAACGTCGTTTTCGCCGCATTCTCCAAGAAATGCGCTGAGAGGTGGAATGTGAGTATTTATTCCCCTTTTTTCCGGCTTTAGATGGGAGTTTTCAGGTCTTCTTTCCGCAACGACCTCAATTTACATATAAACAATAGACGTAGGCCCTGTGAAACAAAGAATGTGGACTAACGCCATCTAGTCTGAAAAGCGGGACAGCGCTATGGCGGGGACAAGGACAGGCTTATACAAGCAAGGGGCGCGCCCTGCAATCGGACGCCTAACTTTTTTCTATGAAAGGGCCCATCTTAAACGCTTTAGATCGGAGTTTTCAGGTCTTTACAAAATAGTAGAGCAAGCGAAGCTGTACAAACAAACTTGCGGTACTGCGTTTGCGTTTTTGGTCTTTAATCTCATATGACCCGTTGATTAGGTTGAATAGGTTACTTTAAAGTTCTCACCAAACTCGCAGCAAACCCTATATTTCATCATTATCATCATTTCAACCCACTTTCAACACAAAACATCACCTGCAATAGATCAAGCAAATACGAAGCAGTTTGCTGGTTTGCTGATCGCATGTTGTATTTAAATAAATAAACCTTTGTTTACTAAACTACTAGAACGCCCGCGACTTTGACCGCGTGGATTGAGGTTTTTTGGTTCCCTTTAATTTCCAGGAAATAAAGTAGACTTTCCAGACTATCCACGCGGACAAAGTCGCGGGAATTAGCTATTATTAGTAAAGAAGTGTACAAAATATAACGAATGTAACAAAATAATATAACAAGACATACAATTTCGGTACTTCAAATAATACGAATATTATTCAATTAATGTATGTAAAATGCATTAGTTCCACTAATTGCTGCGGGTTTTCTTTCGTGTTAAGGACGTGTTCAAGCTTTTAAACTCAATCTTTTGTTGTCTACAGACAATGTCAGAGAAAGAGAAGCAAAGGTTCCACGAGATGGCAGAGCAGGACAAAAAACGCTACGACCTGGAGATGCAGACCTATGTTCCGCCCAAAGACGTGAAGGTGCGCGGCAGAAAGAGACAGCAACACAAGGACCCCAACGCGCCCAAGCGATCGCTGTGAGTTTATGGTCACGAATTTAATTGCTATAAATCCTAATATTTTTAATTCACATAGCAATGTGATGTCTTTTTTGAAGCGAAGATTCTTATTTCTTACTGATCTTTGGGTGGGAAACATAAAATATTATGGTATAAAGTTTTTTTTTTCGTCTTACCATAAAGTTCCATTACAATATAGCGGCAACTTTACTGTCTACTACCATCTAGCCTATGGTCTAATAAGTAATATTATTCTAGCTTAAACTTCTACTTATTATTGATTTCTACATCTAATTTACAGTCCAATATCTGTCCTTAGTTTATTCTAATGTACTTAACGTTCACTACGTTTTTGTGACCTACATAAGTAGCACAAGCACTAATTCACTGACACAGCACTTGTACACGTTTTACACTAATTCGAACGGTTTCGTTCTTTAACGAATAAAGTGTAACAGTAAAACGAATACGGTATCTCATAGCATGTAATGTTGTCGATATGAGTGAAGGTGACTGAATATATTTTAGGGTCTATCGGGTATCTCACAAGTTCTCACAGCTTTTTTTTTTCAAATTGTTTGTTGTAATTGGATTTCTTTTAGGCAGTCTCTTCATTAACTAGATCTCGGATGGTATAGTTACTTTAATTTACTGAGTACTGCCCAGACGTACCTGCATTAGGAGTTACGACATACAAATTGACTTATCTAAATAGTTTACTCTGTATGCGAATTGCGAACTCAATAAGTTAAGTTCACATAAGTAAATGCAAAAGACGAGAAATAAACAAATGTTTGTGCAAAAAAGCACTACAAAACATACGCGTACGGAGCGTATATGTGTTGCGTACACGAACCAACCAGTTGCGTTCATACCCACCAAGGATACGGAAGGATATGGAAGGTTCCAAATGATAATTGATTTATTTATTTCATGTAGGACAACTTGTGTCACTTATGATACGTCAAGGCTCTACCACCGGTTCGGAAAGGTGATTCTAATGAATGATTGCCCTTTTCTAAATTTTTTTAATCCACTTCTTGACTGAGATCTCACCTGATGGTAAGTGATGATGAGGGTGAGATCTATAGATCTATGATATGATATCTATATATATCTTTGACTTTACTTAGACTATGATATCTATATATATCTATATAGATCTATGATATCTATATGTCACCGTAAGATTCTAAAAACCGTTAGATTGTAATCTAACTCGCGAAATTATAAACTGTTGATAGATTGTGAACCGTTCAATGTTCTGAGTGTCAATTTTTGAAATATTCATTGTATTTACGTTTTCTTGTGTCTTTCTTGTAGGTTAGGTTAGGGTTCGACATATATAAGTAGGTAGTGCCCGGTCGCAATCCGAGCACTTAGGTTCTATCGTGTTAATATACTTAACAGATTACAATCTACCGAAAAATAATGCGTTAAATTGTAATATTTCGGTGACGGTGACATATATATATATATATATCTTTGACTTTGCTTAGACTTAGACATTGCTAAAACGAGATAGATTTATGTTACACTAGCTGATGCCCGCGACTTCGTCCGCGTGGATTGGATTGTTTTTAATTATACGGGATAGAAAGTAGCCTATGTACTATTGGCTATTGCAGACTATAATCTATCTCTGTGCAAGTTCATCTAGGTCCATTTAGCCGTAATGGCGTGATTGAGTAACAAACATCCATTTGAGATTTTTTGGTTCCCGCGGGAACTCTTTAATTTTACGGGATAAAAGTAGCCTATGTGTTATTCCAGACTATAATCTATCTCTGTATCAAAGTTCATCCAGATCCGTTCAGCCGTTCTGGCGTGATTGAGTAACAAACATTTATTTGAGTTTTTTTTTGGTTCCCGCGGGATTTCTTAATTTTTCCCACCAGCACTTCATTATTTTCCGAGATGAAAAGTAGCAGCCACTATCCAGATCATCAACTATACCTACCCATGCAAAAAATTACGTTAATCTGTTGCGTGATTAACGTAATTTTCTACTAACTATCTGTTACACGTCCTTGGGGATAAAATTTACAAAAAATGTGAATCAGGTATTTCTCCATTTCAAACCAAATTTCCAAAAAACCCAACCAAGTTACCAAAAATACCTAGTTTAATGGCTCTAACTTAAAAATTAAAGACAGACTTTCTTACAAACTTTGAACCCCTATTTTACTCTTTTGGGGGTTGAATTTTGAAGAATTGTGAGACACGTACTTCTTTATTTTTTACCGAAAGTCAGAACACTAAGCTTCGTTGATATAACTTGAGCAATATTTCGAGAAATGAAGGACTTTCATATACAAACTTTCAACCCCTATTTTACCCTTTTGCGGGTTGAATTTTGAAAAATTGTGATGCATGTATTTCTAAATTTTTAACTCGCAGTTTATATACCAAGTTTAATGGCTATAACTTGAGAAATTAAGGACTTTCATAAAAAACTTTCAACCCCTATTTTACTTATTACCTTAGTTGAATTTTGAAAAACTATGACACACGTACTTCTTTATTTTTTACCAAAAGCCAAAATACTAAGCTTCGCTGATTTAACTAGAGCAATACCCTTTGAAATGAAGGCCTTACATACCAACTTTCATCCGCTATTTTACCTCTTTAGGGATCGAATTTTCAAAAACTTTGAAATACGTATTTCTCGATATTTAACTCGCAGCTCATATACCAAGTTTCATGGCTATAGCGGTCATAAAAAAATTCAACCCCTATTTTACCACTTTAGGGGTTGAATTTTGAAAAACTGCGACACACGTAATTCTTTAATTTTTATCGTTCTCGTTATATAACTTGAGAATATCGTTTATATAACTTGAGAATATCTTGAGAAATGAAGGACTTTCATGCAAACTCTCATCCCCTATTTCAACCCTTCGGAGTTAGAATTTTTGAAAATTGTGAAACACGTATTTCTTCATTTTCAATCAGTAGCTCGTATATCAAGTTTCATGGATATAACTTAAGAAATGACGGACTTTCATACAAACTTTCATTTCCTATTTCACCCCCTTAGGGGTGGAATTTTGAAAAATCCTTCCTTAGTGAGCGCCTACGTCATATAAGAAATCTACTGTCAAAATTTCAAGTTAATAACCCCAGCGGTTTAGGCTGTGCGTTTATCCCTTAACGATTTTATATATATATTAGATTAGATAAGTTTATCTCGTTCTAAGTAAAGTCTGAGCCAAGTCAAAGTACACTCTATAGATCTCAGGCTAAGATGGTAGCGGGCTAACCTATAAGGGGTATGGCAGTTATATTAAACCCATACCCCTAATCGGTTTTACACGGCATCGTACCGGAACGCTTAATCACTTGGCGGCACGTCTTTGCCGGTAGGGTGGTAACTAGCCACGGCCGAAACCTCCCCACCAGAAAAAGAAAAATGTTACAATGAGTAAACAATACAATACATATGTTACTGTTAGACTGACTTGTGGGCTACTGGATGCGAGATGCTGGATGGATTATGGTTTAAACAAAATAACATTTCTATGTTTTGCCTCAACAGATCGGCGTTCTTCTGGTTCTGCAATGACGAGCGTTCTAAGGTGAAGGCTCGGAACCCTGAGTACACAATGGGGGATATCGCCAAGGAGTTAGGCCGGCGCTGGGCCGCCGCTGACCCCGAGACCAAGTTCAAGTATGAATCGCTCAGCGAACAGGACAAGGCGAGATACGATAGGGTGAGTTGAGTTGAGACCATTTTCTCCCACCAGCCCAGATCAGGCCGCAGCCTCCCACCAGGCCAGACCAGGGGAACTCGGAAATTATATTATATAATACTAGCAGATGCCCGCGACTTGGTCCACGTGAAATAAGTTTTTTAAAATTCCCACGGGAACTCCCTAATTTTTCGGGTTAATAAACATGCCTATGACACTTACAAATAATGTGGCTTTCTATTGGTATCAGAATTTACAAAATCGGTTCAGTAGATCCAGAAATTACCCCCTACAACGTCACAAACTCACAAACTTTACCTCTTTATAATTTTATATATAAAATTCTCGTATCACGATGTTAGTTACCATACTCCTCCGAAATAGCTTGACCGATTTTTATGAAATTTTATATGCATATTCAGTAGGTCTGAGAATCGGCTAATCTATTTTTCATACCCCTAAAACACCTTAATCCACGCGGACGGAGTCGCGGGCATCAGCTAGTATTAGTATAGATAAGTAAGTCTCCTCCACTTCTAATCCTAAGGTTGCCTGGCAGAGGTCGCTGCTAAGCAATAAGGCTGCCTTTTTGTATTCTTAGTGTTTTCTATGTATTTATTTGTGTCCTTATTTTTGTGTTGTGGTGTATAAAATAAGAGTAATAATAATAGAATACCCATGCAAAGAGAGATCATTGAATGTGATACAGGACTCACTCCTCTATCCTTAGCCAAAATCGAGTGGCAGGCGCCGGTGGTACATAGCACCTCTGACCGGGAGACCGTATGGAAGGAGGAGTTGCACGGACGCTTTTTTAAAGCTCTTAATGAGCCACACGTCGATAAAAAAGCGTCCGTGCAATGGCTGCGCTTCGGTGACTTCTTTGTGGAAACCGAAGGTTTTGTCTGTGCGATACAGGATTAGGTAGTTAAGACGCGGAACTACCGAAAGTACATTCTGAAGGATGGCACTCACGACATCTGTCGAGCCTGTCGCCATCCCGGTGAGTCGCTCAGACATGTGCTTTCGGGATGTTCGGCGCTTGCTAACACTGAGTATCTGCACAGACACAACCAAGCGGCCAAAATCCTTCACCAAGAGCTTGCTCTGAAGTACGGTCTGCTGGAACAGAGGCTGCCGTACGACGAGTACACGGCGGTGCCTGTACTCGAGCGTGACGGGGTCCGGCTCTACTGGGATCGGTCCATCATCACGGACAGGACTATTCAATCGAATAAGCCTGACATCGTGTTGTCAAACCGAGCACAGCCGCGGGTGTTTTTGGTGGACATCACCATTCCTTATGACGAGAACCTTGTGAGAGCTGAGACGAGAAGAAACGCAAGTATCTTGATCTTGCTCACGAGTTTCCGCCGTGTGGCACGTGGAGTCCGCTGAAACCATCCCAATGGTCATATCTGCGAATGGGTTAATCCCAGTCAGCCTCGCTCACCATCTGAGGCGACTGGGGTTCAGGGGTAGTTCGCTCGCAGCCAGGATGCAGAAAGTGGTGTTGCTAGACTCTGCTAGGATAGACCGCCGGTTTCTCAACCTGTCCCTTTGACCCCCGGCTGTCTGATCTCCCCTGCCGGGGTGTAATCCTCCGCCCAGTACAAATATGTTTAAGTAAGTTTATTTATTTCTATGTATGTAAGTTTATTATATTTATTTTTGGCCATATATGTATTTATATTGTGCATGAGCGTGAGAGTACAATATATATCGATAGTAATAGTATAGATATATTATAATAATTTTGACGTTCAATGTTCGTTTCCAGGAGATGACGGCTTACAAGAAGGGCCCTCTCGCGCTGGTGCAGCAACCACCGCTCAAGCCGGAAGAGGAAGAGGAAATGGGGGAGTACATAACCGATAACGAGTACAAGTAAGTCTAGTTATGTAAAGAGCATAATTATTATGCTTCGAGAACTGTACCTAACTAAACATGGGCAAGCAACAGTCGAAGGAGCACGAAATATCATTGCTCAAAACGGAGCTGGGAACTCTGCTTCCACTGAACAGTTGTCATCTCTTCAACAGTTCGCGTGTTAGCTTGATATTTGTGATCTGCTGTTTGGTGGGGCAGCGGTAGTACTGTTTCGATACTATCTATACTATAAATGCGAAAGTTTGACCGAATGGATGTGTCGATGGATAGATGGATGTTTGTTACTCAATCACGCCAGAACGGCTGGACGGATCTGGTTGAAACACAGATGGAATAACACATAGGCTAATTTTTATCCCGGAAAATTAGAGTTCCCGCGGGAACCGAAAAACCTCAATCCAGGCGGATGAATTCGCGGGCATCAGTTAGTCCGATACTTGACTTGTAAATAGTGACGGCGAAACCCTAACGCCTCGCCATTGACGCTAAGTCAAACTTTGATTGTGAGTGTGAAATTTGTGAGCCAAGTTCTGGCATGATGCTTTACGGCGGATATCCCATGACATTTTCCACCATAATTCGCATATTTGACGTCATGTTGTTTACCCTTAATGCAAAATCCTTATAAATCCGAAAGAGGCCTATCCATCTTCTGATGGACTGATGCTATGAGTGGGCAAACATTTTGTTACAACGTTATATAAATAACTGCCCCGTTGGTCTACTGGTTAGCATGTTCGACTGCGGCCGACAAGGTTTAGGAAGTTGGCGGTGTTTCACCCCCGTGCCTCGGAGAGCACGCTAAGCCGTCGGTCCCGGTAATTATCACTAACATGATAATAGTCGTTAAAGCCTACCAACCCGCATTGGAGCAGCGTTCTGAGTCTAAGCTCTAATCTCCTATGAGAGTGGAGGCCTGTGCCCAGCAGTGGGACGTTAATGGGCGGTGCTGGTAAATCTCGGCCGATGATTGATTTATTTCAGGGGGCATACTACTATCGCCTAAAGCCGTATTTTTTTAACATTGTTGATGTCCGTGTTTTACAATATTGTGGCCAAATTTGCAGTCCGTCAAATTTATCTGAACCGGTGACAGCCGCGCTAGTGTATATTAAAAATAAAATACAAACAAAATTTAAGCAGGCATAAAAATCTGTTCCACTTTTGGCCACCAGGTCAGATAAGTTTGACGGAATATAAGCGATAGTAGTAACTACCCAGGCTTGGACCATGATTTAGTAGGTTTTTCAAAAATCTATAAATTATTTTGTTACAGAAGGACATGGAGGATATGTGGTAACATGGACCCACAACACACAGCAAACAGTCTAACGCCCAGTGCAGACCAGCAGAGTGATGGCGAATAGAGTCACAGCGCGCGGAGTGGAGCCGAGCGGAGTCGTGGCGATGAGTACTTGAGTCACCTCCATGTTTTCTTACCATTACACCAATTTCAACCGTAAGCGCCAAAACATAGTGCTCATTTGAATTGTTATCAAAAATTGACGTTGGTCTGCTTTGCGTCTTCAGCGTAATTCAGTAAAATAACGTCATAAAAATAAAAGTGCTACCAGCTGTGATCTGAAGTCGTGTGTTAAAATGGCAATTTTTTATACTATAAACGCTATTTATACACTTTTATTTTGAAGATCTGGAGACTCATTTTCCCGATATTTGTTAAGAAAAGTACCCTTTGTCATTTAAACTATAGTAATTTCTGAACAAAGTGGCTATGACGGACAAATACTTGAAAGGTGATGCCATTAGTTACGTTAGTTATTTTTGAGTATGGTACACTAGCTGATGCCCGCGACTTCGTCTGCGTGGAATAAGGTTTTTTATTCCCATGGAAACTTATTTCCGGGATAAAATGTAGCCTATGTCACTCCAAGTCCTCGATTATACCCATTCAAAAAAATCACGTCGATCCGTTGCTCTGTTGCGGCGTGATTGAATGACAAACCGATTAATCAATACAAACTCACTTTCGCTTTTATGCTATAAGTATGACTAAAAAGGAAGAAACCTTTGACGTGGTTCTAAGCACTTTTAGGTTAGGGACGCTATTTTTCCATTTTGGCGCTTAGGCGTAGGATAAGGTATAAAACCGCCTAATTATTTAAATTCCAGATAGTTTTGAAAAATGTGTTTTCGACATTTATAAATACTTATAGGCCTTACACATGAATCAGTGTAGTGTAATAAGATTTAGGGCGAAAGGGTCCCTAATTTGGTCCTTATTGCAGTGTATTAAGCCACTAACTAGCAGCCCATACTTACCACAGGGCCCTTTGATAAGTGCAGTGTAATCGGCCCATTAAAGTCTAGCTCAGTAGCTATTACGGTAATTTATGGTAAGGGGCGTAACCGTGTGCAATTCAGAGTCCGCAAAATCCAGAAGCATAATCTTTAAGAGACGAAAGTAGTTTGTGCTAGACACAAAATCGATTTTATATCGATGTATCGGTTAGATATCGATGTATCAGTTAGATATTGATGTACTGGCTAGGTATCGATGGACTTTCGGCGAATACGGTCGTATTATAGAGTTTTTGATTACGGGTCCACCTGCATATTAATTTTAGCAATTCTTAAATTAAAAATAAATCTCAGGCGCGATTCTTACTTGCAGAGCTGAGTTGAGCTGAGACGCAGCGTCTTTTTGATACAAATGCAAACTCAGCTTTATTTATATTAGCGTAGAGGCTTGGTTTAACGCGCTCTTTCAATCTTTCAATCTTTGAAAAGGCTTACCAATTTCAAACTATATGAAAGATTACATATTATAGCACATTTTAAATCTTTGTCGAATAAACGATGCACTTCAGCTCCACTCGGTGTGCGTCGCGCGTAAGGCTTTGACTCCACTGCTAACGGTCTAGAGTTCTGTGCTTACAGTTCTGCGTTCTTTGCGTCCGTAAAAATATCCCGTAGACCATATTGGGGGTATTTATCATTAGGCGATTTATACTTTAACATAATCTTAATAAGGTTAGTTTTACAATGGAACTTAGCACTGTTCTTTGTTTATTTGGTTCTGTTGTAAACAAAGTCGACCTGCTGTACTAGATCTAAGGTTCCAATAGATTAAGTACAGGAATTGTAGGACTGAATTCATAACTCCCAATACTTTAAGCAGTGGGGTCCGTTATAACTTTAAGTTTTAATAATTATTAGGCTTAAGCAGGTGATTCCCAAGTATTACCTTTATAAATTTTATCGTTTCATATTCGTGACCTCATTTAGTGTTATATTGGTTTTATTCGTTTTTTTAATTTCATTTACGTTTGATTAAAAAATCGGTCGTAGTTATGGTAACATCAGTTTTTGCCTGTTTATTATGTGGCTTATTCTGTTGAATCTCTGAAGTAATCTTAAAGACAGTTCTTAATTTATGCTACCCCTTTCATAATGCTCCTTGTGGAAAGGGATAGCACGAAATTTAGGCCTGTCAATTTATTCCAGAGTTTGTTCAGAACAGAATCAGCCACAGTTTTCAAGCGAGTAAGCAATACCTATTATGTAAGTTAGCGACAAAGAAGAAAAATGTATACACAATTATTGTATGTATTTTGAGTTTTTTTAAACTTATTTGGTGCGTAAAGAATTCCTTAAATTATTTTTATGATATTTTAATGTTAGGGTGGTAAATTTTATTGCAACTTGTAGGAACATTAGGGTGAAACTCAGTTGACTCAAAATTCTAAATATCGGGGTGCATTAGGTTGTCTATCTCTAAACTTAATCGAAAGTTTTAGAGTTGTTCTGTCCTTTTCTCAATAATCTATGCGGAAAAGGAGAGCACTACTTAGGCTTGTTCATTGATTTTAGTGTAGAGATGTGTGTACCTATATTTCGGGCTATTAAGGAAATTAATCAGAACTTGCAGCGGCACTCATTCCCTCTTACTTACACACTATACTTGTGTATATTGTGCGAGTGAGAGGGAACGCGAAACGCGGCTACTTTTGATCGTTTCTTGGCACGAGCTATAATACATCTGCACTGATATCATAGTCGTAAATGTACAAAATCCATTGTAAAATTTGTTCTTGCGCGTACCTTAAGATCCGAATAGCTCGAATTAAGGGACTAATATTTTTATATGGGAATCTATTAGAGATCTGAACTACCTAAATATCTAGTAACCCAGTCATTTGGTAGTTTTACCTGGAAAGTTTCTCGGGAGTTTTGAAAATTAGTGTATTTTGTAGTTTTCGACGTGCTCTTTCCGAATTTTCACTTTGCCACCTCGTATCTTTGCCGCTCGCGCCGCCATATTGGAAAAATGGCGCCCAAAAACAGTTTCCCTTTTTGAGCACCAAATGAATGGACTATAGGGACAATATATTATAAAATTAGAAGAGCTAATTTTATTTTTGAATACTTTTTTTGCGAGAAATCGTATCGTACTTATAAAAGTAACGATTTAATTTCATACGTTAATACGTTAATTTTATATGTATGTATTTTAATAAATATATAATTTCATGTTGTTATATATAACAACATAAAATTTACATACTTATTAAATTAACGTATGAAATTAATATATTACGTTTGAATGAAATTGTTTTTTTATGAAAAACCCTCATATTCAAAAAAGGTGTGCTTAACAAATATCATGTATCATGGAAATACCCTAACTTTTTTTTTAAACTTAAGAAACACTTGAGCATATTTTTCTTAAAGTAATAGCTATTCTATATATTATTTTGTTCCATAAATATGCAATATATGTCACCGTAAGATTGCAAAAACCGTTAGATTGTATTTTCGCAATTTCGCGAGTTAGATATATCTAACGGTTTTTACAATCTTACGGTGACATATACACGTCTTTAGTTGAAAAATTCTTTTAGGATTGGGAAGATTTGAAAGTCAAAGAGTTCTGTTTAATTTTAACTATTTTATACTTTATCGTCGAGCAATATGTAGTACAATACATATTCGTGGAAAGTTTTATTTAAAGTCTTACATTTTGTACTCAAAATAAACGCGTAATTATAGGATATACTTATTCAAAAAAAAACATGTTATAGAATAGTTTGGATAGGGTCAAATAATTGAAGATGTTGCCTTATATTTTCGATATCAGAATGGCAATAGATAGGTATAGTCAAAAATAAGTGTTAGTCATTTGAAGTATTGTAAGTATTATAACGTAAGCTAGGTTTTGAAAAAAAAAGAGAAAACTGATGTAAACTAAAAAGAGGCACGAGTAAATGATATTTTTATTATTTGTGTCGGAAAGTGTACATATTTAATATTAGTTACCTAGATAAATTATATTTCTTTAACTATTCAAGATTGTTATGGTTAATTTTTTTAATTTGTTTGTGAATAAATGAATATCGGTTAGAAAATGAGCGTTTATTTTAAAATACGTTATTTTTTTACGTCTGTATTGAAAAGTTTAAGGGTTTAAAGTTTAATTTTTATGACAATTGGTAAGTAATACACAGTTGTACATAACTTAAAGGACTGCAAGACCGTGATAGTACTTAAATTAAGTATGAAGCCTTGTTGACACGGTAGGAGTAGTATCAAATGTATTGTTTTTTGTTAGTCTTCAATTTCGAGTGTGATATATCGTTTAGTAAAGTGTCAGTGTTTGTTACCTAAATCAGAAATTATATTTAAATAATAATTCCTTTTATATAATAATTTTTGAATCGGCAATAAGGGGACTTCTCAAAACTCAACAGGGGAAAACTAACTTGTGCTATATAACTTCATCATTACTATCATACAGTGAGTATAACAGATAACAATATCGCTCTGTTGCACTAAAAAACAAGATATCAGATCCGTCAAAGTACACCCTATAGATCTCAGCACAAAGGCTCAAAACCCCTATATATATACCCCTATAAAATGGTCAAATTATATTTCCCATTGTCATTTAATCCAAAATTATTGTCATTCGTTACCATTACCATCATCATATCCACCTGCATGGATTAATTGTTTAAGCTTAAGCAGTATTTATTATTTTGAGAAATCGAACGATGAACGGCAATGGTAAAGCAGGACTAAAAATACGTACTTTTGAAAATTCCTACCGTGTCAATATGGAGTAGTAGATTTTAAGAGCTCAGTGTAAATACTGTAGATTGCATACCTCAGAACACGCCTTACCATATTAAAGGGTCGATTGTTGTTGAATTTGGCGAAGGATTTGACTGTGTTGATTGATTTGACGACAAAATTGGGTAACGAATGAGTAGGTAAAATAAGGATTTCATCTTGAAACGTTGATTCGGGATTTAAAAACGATGACTTTTTAAATTAATTTCTTAAATCCAATCCAAGTTTATAATAATTTGCCCAGTTCAGTTACCCAGTCCCAAGATTTACCATACACAATGGTGCCGATTCTGTTATGTAACATCTCTAAACTAAACTAAAATGGCAGCTTTAAATCTAGTTCTGTCCCTTTCCGTAGGGAGTATTATGAAAGAGTTAGCAATATTTATAATGCTCTAATTTTAGTTTAGTTTAGAGATTGTGCACTTCAGAATCAGCCCCAATATGATCATAAATGTTGTTTTAAATGAAATATTTGGGGTCAATTGCATTATCGATTCCACCACCTAAAAGCATATAATATATAAGCCTTGACGATGTTATATTTTTAAGAATTTAAAATTATTTTGATAATTTGCTTCTAAAGTTCTAGATACGACTGCTTTGCGAGGTACCAACAGGTACATATTAATATAACATAAATTATTATTAGCTCTGTGAGTCTGTACTACGAGTAAATAAATGAAGAGTCAGTTATTTAAAAAACAACTTTGAGCTATTCTTTGTTAACATTTTGTTAGATAGTCAATTATTGTGGCTAATTCTGTTTATCGCAATCTCTAAACTTAACTGAAATGACACCTCCAAATTTCGTTCTGCACAGATTAATAAGGAAAAGGTCCGCAAGATTTTTAATTCTATCATTTTAGTTTAGTTCAGAGTAGAGGTGTTAACATATCGCTAAGCTGTTAAGCGGTTAACCGTTAACGGCTGTAAGCAGTAGTAAAAAAAAGTAATGTTTTTTTCACTCGCTAGTGCACAAGAGTAAAGATTGTTTTCTAATATTTTCAACCATTAGCCGTTAACCGTTTAACCGCTTAGCGATATGTTATGTTATGATATGTTAACACCTCTAGTTCAGAGATTGGTTACAATAGAATCTCGCCATTTTGTATTTGTTTAGTTATATGGAGTATATAACCACTATGCATCTACAGATGTGTCACCTACCTTAATAAGCGTTGGCACATATCGAACGGTCAATCCACAGTTTTCGTAAATAGTTTTGCGAAAACTGATTGGAGCGTGCCACTAAGAATTATCTTATCCGCTGTAACTGTCAATAATTGTCGGTTGAAAATAACTGTTTGTACATGGAAAACATTGCATATTCATGATATTCATAATTTTTTTCTGCATTGTTTGAATTACTCATAAGTACCAATTTAGTTCCTCCTTCAAAATCGATAGAAATAAGTGCCTAATCTAAATTGTACCAGGCTGTCGCTGAGCAATACTCAATATGGCGGCAAGTATGTCCCATTCGTGGCTATTAACACGCGTGTTTAATATATAACTAGTTTCGACGCATTATGGTCGAAGTTGGCATGTCTGAAAATGCTACATCGTTGAATTGTAAGACCTATTGCGCATTATAAGAAAACGTCTTGTGTCTTATAAGTAATATATTATATTTTGTAAGCGCGTGTCTGATCCGACACAAGAAAAAATATCTTGTATTATGTATGGTCTCATACAACAACCATTGCGACTGAATTTCTTATAAACACGCGAAATTTTCTTATACCTAATGCGCAATATGCATAAAGCGTTAGTTTACTTCTTTAGTTATTTTGTATTTATTAGGCAAGCGACGTCAATATGTGTAAGGTGATGCGTGTAAAATATTGTTTTGAATGTAGAGAAGGCATGTTTCCTTCCGTCTACTGTTTACAATTTGTGATCTGTACAAAACAATATAGTAAATCTTTTACATTAAAATTGTTCTTTTATTTTTATAATATCCTCAATAATAAATATTAAAGCCTGGGCAAAAAATTAAAAACATCGCCATGTTGAGGATCTCAATGGAACTAGCATGGAACTATTTTAAGTGTTACGACAACGGGCAACGATTTACATAGACCGGCCCTGTCAAACAAATAATGTGAACTTAATTTGAAGACTACACGGGAAAAAAAAGGATTGTCAAAACAGGATAACTTTGAATAAAGTGGAATCCCTAAGTTCAAAAGTCTCTCATTAAAAAACTTCAATTTTAATCTCATAATTATACGACTAAAATATAATTTTCTTCAAAATATAGGATACAGTTTTATTCAGATCTTAATAGCCTTTGACAGCGACGGTTATTGGTAAAACCTGATCGGCAGCCCTTTGGTCGTAAGTACTTAATTTGTATCAAGAGCCGAGGATGCGTATCTAAGTAGGTACATTGTTGCAATCGGAATTGCTTTGGAAAAGTGGCATGGAAAACTTAAAAAGATGTATTCAATGGAATAGTAGGTACTTATCAAGTACTTGCATACAAATTACCAAACGTAAATAAGGTTGTATACTATGTGTTATCTAATCCTATCGGGGGACTAGGTAAGATTACCATTTGCATTCAGTTAAACCTGGTACTGTGTTTAGGTAAATGAGTTAGATAAAATACCTATATAAGTGAGAGAAATGATTAAAGGTTTATAAAGGTATCTACAGGTAGTATTTACTTACATTTAAGTAAATTGTATATGAAAATCAAAGTGAATTACATTGGTAGGTGGTTATAATATTATGCAAGCTACCTATGAGGTATTCAGACTTATAAGTTAACACTAAAAGGTTAAGGGATAGTAGTGGGTTGACTACATAACCTGGTATAAGTAATAAGTAACTTATTGAAGAGGTATTTACTAACCTACTCAGATGGGATTTAGTTTCATTGATAATCTTGTACTTAAATTGAGAGTGAATATTCAATTTATTCTGAGAGTTATTGAATTATATGATGTTATTTATATGAACAGAGGTTAAGGGTAACGGTAATATGATACATTCCATTAAAGCAAGCATAACCCGACAAAGGTCCTTACAAGTGAAAATTGCATTTGTGGAGGGAATGGATACTCAGTTAAAATAGTGGATAAAAGAATAGCCGTCTAGTATAAATAGGGTGTTTGAGGGGTTACAACAATAATATAACTGAGTACATTATAAAAGATTGTGTGGCATTGATACATTAGTTCAGGTGTATAGATGTTTAGTAAAATGTGAACTGAAATAAAGCAAAGAATAAAATTGAAATAATAGGAAATCTGCAGGGATGATATGACTGGTTTTGAGACCCGGTTCAACTGAAGTTGGTATTTAATAAGTGTGACTGTCTCAAGTATTTCACAGTGGCTGTTTGGAGTGGTGTGCTTATTGGCCTGGTAGAGCACATGACCATAATATGACCTGCATTTGACTTCTCATTATGAGGAGATACTGAAGAGGAGATATCACATCAGTGATTGTGCTTGGTGTAGCATGATTTATGGTGCTATGTACTGGCTAATGCTTGTTAAGATAGCCGAGGTGTTGAAGAGATAATAATATTATTTTTAATTTTACAGGTGTGATTAACTAATTAATTCTTGATTTTTAGTGAGGTCTTATTCTATGGCGAAGACCAAAAGTTAGTGGCATATTATAATATATTATGCTGGTTGCCTAACCTGCACCTTGAATAACAATGGTATGGATAATGTGTATGTTGATTGAAGACTATCGCATTTCTTGTAGTCATGTAAGCAAAAGGAACCAAGTGGTAATTATTTTAAAGTCCAATTTAATTGTAATGGATGAGGACTCTTTAGTCAAAAGGGATAAGTTAAAAAAAAAAAGAAAGAAGAAAATTAAAAGGAGGATGCCCATTTTTGAAAAAAAAAGGAAGATTATGACTTTTGTTTAGAGGGAAAGTAAAGGAGATTGTCTATTTTGTAAAAGGCGATGGTACCTTTTAGTGCAAGGAGATTTTTATATTCATCTGATGAAGGTACAAGAATAATGCAAAGTTAAGATTTAACTTTTATAGTTGAAGAGTCAACGTCAAAATATATTTATTCGAAGTTGGTACTTATACAGTACACTTAATGAACGTCAAGTATACAAAGTATAAGACGTGATGGTGATGATTTACAACGGTATCGTAAAACTAAAGTTACGAGGGTTCCAAACGCGCCCTGGTCTGAGAAGAGTAAAATTGGTTCTTGTGGATTTGGGAGCTAAAGCCTGGCTATTGCAGAGAAAGTGATTATTGAAATGTTACTCTGGAAATAAACAAAATAAAGAGGAAGTCGGGGTGGAATGGTACTGGTGAAACAGTAATAATAATATTGCAAATAATTCATATGGTTGAGATGAACAGGCTGTATAATGTGAGAAAATAACACTCTTTTGGGAGTGACTCATTTGTGATATTTTGGTTTGATTTTTTGTTAAGATAAAAACAAAATAGAAACAAAGGTGTACTCAAATGAAATTAGATGTGAAATGATCACTGCTAACTCAAATTCGCATTTTAACTTATCTTGTCTTTGTTACTGACATTACTTGTTTTTCCGGTGTGGTCTTCATTTACTATCGCCATCTAGTCTAAAAAGCGGGAATTTACTTGCAACTTAAGCGCAATCTAATGTGACAGCTTGAAAACGTATGATACGATCATATGGTAATTTTTATTATCTTTATGTCACCGTAAAATTGGGAAAACCGTTACATTGTAATCTATCTAGCGAGATTGTAAACTTACCTAATCGAACTTAACTAATCGAAAGATTACAATTTACCGCATTATTTTTCGATAGATAATCTGTTATGTATTAACCCGATAGAACCTATCTGATCCACTACCTGATCGTATATGTCGAACCCTAACGGAAACTTCAAGAAAGAGACAAAAAACGTAAATTCAATGAATATTATTGAAAGGTTCACAATCTGTTGACAGTTTACAATCTATCGAGATAAAAAGCGTTAGATTGCAATCAATAAATAAAACAAAGTTGGTTTAGTATGGATTTTTATGGTAGGTATTGGGAGAAATAAATATAAAACGCCAGGTAATTTGAAACATCATTTATTTTATAAAAATAAATGTTTTGACGACAAATAGTTTATAATATTCGGGGTCCTTACGAAATTACTCCTGCAGGAGTATCCATCCATCAGAAATGTTTCAAGACATTGTAAAAAATTTCTGTTTTTACAAAAGTTACTTTTTATCTTAAAACATTAACAACGTTACATTTTTCACATCTACATAATTATTCTAATAACGGTCGATCACTTTTTTTTTTTACATAATAACATTGGCATTTATGAAAATAACCGTCTAGTTAGGTAGGTAGGTACTGTAGGATTTTTTTCTACATAAGCCCTGAAACTCTTAAAGTATCACGCCATGGCTGATTTCTAATGTTGTTTATTTTTATTGTCTTAAATAAAATGTTACTTAAGTAAGAATTTATTTTATTTAGGTATACGAAGCCCAAATAAAATTTTAAAAGGTATTGCTTTGAAAGTTTGAAAGCACTGATCTGCATTCTTAAGGTAGGTACCACGGGATAGGCTGCCTTCATAAAAATGACAGCATAAGTTACGAACCGGTTTGCAGCGCCACTGTATTTCATGAGTCATGACACTTGCAAGAGCTATGACTTATGACACTCGCAGGAGTATTAGTCATAGCTTTCATGACTCATGCCGTGTCACTGGAACGAGTGATAATTTCAAACATTTAGTTCTTTGGACAAACGTTTAAATGGCTAAATGCTTTGGATGCTGTTTAACGGCACCTATTCACAGAGGCCAGTGCTTGAAATATTAATAAAATAAACGTTCATGTATAAAAACTGTTTTTTTTGGACGCGAAATAAGCTAGATACGCAGTAGCTTCTTGGATGCCGGAGGCACTTCGTAATATTGATCGCAGACTATCTCATATGCCCCTTGTAGCGCGTATCTACTTTCTAGGCTATAGAGTATAGGACCTAATACCAAAAAGATTTTAAGGGTTTATTTCATTTCTAAGCGTTACAAAATAAAGAATGGCGTAGTCTCTAGTTGTTATTTTCAGCGCAATTTCATTTTAATCATAGGTAATAAAAAATATGGCATGAACTATTAAGTTACTACAACAACCGTTATTTCTATGGGGCTGATGCGGTACATTTCTAAACCTATACCCAACACCTTAAAGAGGCTTGGGAGATCAAGTCGCAATATATAATAGTAACAGCATAATACATCCTCAAATAATTATTAATCTATAATATCATTGATGCGTTGCTAAGAAAATAACTAGGCATGACAAAATCGTTAAGCTGCATACACATGACTGTGTTGTTGTGTGTTGTAATCACTTGTAACCTAATGGGAGCGCGTGACTGCTATGGTTAATGTATCTGTCACATTACATTAACTTTGAATTCAACTCGCGCTCGAACTGTGCATTGTAACTTGTATGTACTTAGAAAGTCACCATAGAAAGTAGCGATACTCATTGAATAATTGAAGTGATAATTGAGCACTTTTTGGTAGGGGGTAAACTTGTGGATTCGCGTCACCGACACCGTCACCGCGTTGTTACGAAGACAAAAGGTCTTAAATATAAATATACTAAATTCGTAAATAAACTTTAATGCCTTAGTTTTAAGGTTTATATTTAAAATAATAATAAAAAATATTTAAAAAGAAAATTATTTTAAATGTTAGTTTTCACTTCTATCGGCAGTCCCGATAACTGCCAATTTTTTTATTAAATTTAATCAACTGCTAATCTTATGTCAAGATAATAAATGTTAATCGTTCATCAATTCACTTTTGTTGAATTTCGAAGAAAGAGACTACGCAATTTCATTTCATTAAAGATGACTGTGTATTTTTATTAGTTGTTGAATGTGGATAGTAGTTATCACTATTATTATAGAATTCAACTAATTAAAAACCTAAGGTCTGCTTACGTTAACGTAAAAACCGATATAGATCTATCATAAAATGTACTGCGATTGTTCTGTCATGATACCGCAAAACACAACACACCACATCACAATGTGCTTGCACCTTAACTGAATGCATAAATAAAAAATGGTTTTAGTGACGTTATAATACCTTTTCGACACAAATAATTAGTTATGTATGATTGTATTACGATTCAGTAAAATAATTATCAATAGCCTACTTAAACGAGTGTCTTAATGTCATGTATAGCTGGCGCCAATCATTTAGTCGCGTCTGAAGTTGACCGCAAGTCGAGGCATCGTAATAGCATATTTTAGCGCGTATGTACGTACGACTCTCGCCCCTCGCCTCAGCTCAGAGACAACTATATTTTGATTGGCACTAACTTTACTGATACGAGAAACAATTTATTTAAAACAGTTTTCAAGTCTTCTATTATTCTATTTCACTTTTATAACACACAAAGAGTAACCGTATACCTGGCTAATGACGAAAGCTCGTTCCAACATGTCTCTACACATTATACATTATCGTAGGTACATAATTAATTAGATTATATGGCGTAAACTAATATCACGAAATGTTTAAGCAAACTAAGTTTTTAAAATTAAAGAGCTCCTAAAACAATCTATTTCGTACGCAATTTTTTGTTCTAATTTTAAAATTAAGAATTACAATCATAATATTCCTAGGACATCATTAATGTAAAAAAGCATGATAGTTCAACCGACATCACAAAAACAAGAGATACCCTGATCGTTCAAAGTTCAAATGCAAAATAATTCTTAATACTTAGCGTCTTTCTAGTGAAAGCATTTAAAAAAATGTTAGATTTTTTTTTACTTGAGTTTTTTAGTTTTTAGTTATCTTAAATAAACTTTTAAATATACTTAGCTTTCACTAGACAGATTCTAGAGACATTCATTAAAAAATAACGACCGAGATTCTTTTGGTGTTTACATCAGTTATCTAAACGTATTTACACGGTTCCAGTTGGGTTAACTCTAGTATCGCTACGAGGGGTCCGTCTCGTGGGGGTCGGGGGGTTGTTGGGGTATGTAGTTCCATCTCGCTCGCACTTCGGTGGTGGCGGTGGGCGCGGGTTGTTTGGCGGGGGGTGTTGGGGAGACGGCGGCGGCGCGCCTCGCCCGCACCACCGCTAGATGGCGCTGGATGTAGTGTTCATGCGGCGCTAGTGTCGCGGCGCGCGTGAGGCACTCTTCGGCTACGGCGAGCTTCCCGCGCTCCACGGCCACGACGCAGAGGTTGTGTAACGCTTGCACGTTGTCCGGTTCTAGTTCGAGGATACGACGGTAGCACTGAAATGTAGCAAAATTATTTGTTGGAGAATAAAATAAAATGTCTGTTCCGTCCGGTTGGCAGCTCTATGTCGTGTCACAGGTAACCCAAAAGAAACACCATACGAAATTCCAGATTTTATCAAACACTTCCCCAAAATTATCAGTCATCTGTAGATTTATCAAAAATTAAATAATTAAACAGATAGGTTCATCAGTCTACCTTTCGTTACGCAGATCTTACTGTTACACGTGCGTCATCCCCTTCAATATATGGTCCAAGATCTTTTAACGCTGCGATATCCCCATCAATATCGTCGGAAATCTTTTTACACTGTACCTATCTAATATTAAAATGTCACTTACGCTTTCAGCCGCGTCCAAGTCTTTGACGGAGTTGATATAGATATCCCCCAGCAGCACCAACGCCTTCACATGATCGGGATGGTGCCTCACGAGCTGCTTCAGGAAAGGGGCAGCTTCTAGTGGCCTCCGCCTGTCCGCGAGCAGTAGGGCCAGGTTGAAGAGTGCGGAGCGGAAGTCCGGCTTGAGATGCACGGCCGCGCGGAACCAACGCTCGGCGCATTCCGCATCGCCTTCGTCCATGCATACCATGCCTAGGTTGAAGTGCACACGTTCGTTTGTTGCTGCAACGGAAACGATTACTTGACTATTAGAACTTTCATGACATCACTCTACAAAAAACTTTTTGTTCTTTGCCCTAAACTTTATTTTATGATATTTCGGTTAATTATGCACAAAAACGAGAAGAAAATACCTTTTTTTGGTACAAAGTTTGCTTTTGTGATAGTTATAGTAATGATACTCATTTTTAGCGCAGCGAGATCAATCCTACATCTATGATTCAAAAATAACGCGCGATCAGAGTGGGGTTTTTACGTTCACATAGTGCCGCCAGATGGCACTCGAGTGATAAACAACGATCAGGTGTTTTGTACAAGTCTAGAAAAAGTCTAGGGGGGGCAAGCCGGGGTCCGTGCCTCGGGCGGCAAATTCAGAGGGCGGCACATTCAAGCTTGCCAGACGGATACACTATTCAACATTATCGCAACTTTGTTGTGGGGTTCTTTGGGGGAAGCCCATGTCTGTCAATATGCATCTTATGGCTGAAATGATGATAACGATACAGGTAAAAATATGTGCGAGGGCGGCATTTCTCAGTTTTTGCCCCGCCTCGAAAAAATTCAAGATCCGGCTCCTTTCATGACATTTTTTTTCGTCTAATTACGACCTAAAATATCGAAATTGTATGCTTTGCACAAGGAAAGGACTTTTCTACACAATTAACAACGTCAGTTTGAAAAACTAAACGTGGAGCGTCTCCTCCTCAACTCCTAAAATCTGGCTTTCCATATATTTTCACAATTAATTAAATAGATAGACGAATTAATATATTCATGTACTAAAAGTGCAATTTCCGTAAACCACCACTACGACGTTCAAGCAAACGACATCGATGAGTCGCAGTGAGTTGCTGGACATAGTGATTTTTCAACAATTTATTGGCTTAACTTCGTGGGGTGTGAACCCAGCGAGAAAACTTTTCTATTGGTTGAGAACACTTTTGTGAATTCTCATCGTCGTCAACCGATATACGTCGAGTTCTGGACTTAGGTCTAGGGACTAGCTAGGGCTAGGGACTTCTTGTGCCTGCTGGATCCAGCTGCTTCCTGCGGCTCGATCTTTATGTTGTGGGGGTATATGTGGTGCGTGGTCGCTAACATCCTGTGACCGAAACACAATATTTTTTAATGATATAACATTAGACGTTGACTCACAATCTTTGTCCAATAACTTCAGAAGCCGTTGTCTGGCGATGTGCCTCAAGTCCGCGGCTCCTAGCTCCTGCAGCAGTATGGCAGAGTTCAGCAGCGCTTGCTCATGCTCCGGTTCCAGCTCCAGCGCTTTGTCGAGGTAGGCCAGTGCTTGAGATGCTTTGCCTTGTTCTAGAAGGACCACTCCTAACTGGAATTGGAAGAATAAGACTTCGTAATAAGACTGCGTAAAAGTCAAGAAAATACTTGGACAAGAAAAACTTCTTGGTTCTAAAACATCAGCTATCTAAACCTGCCAAAAAGAAATGAACCAATAAGATCGGTTAATTTTACTGTGCGGGAACACAAAAAAATGACAGATTTTATTGATTGTTTCTTTATGACTTCGCACCCATTTTTGGCACGCCAGTGGCGTGCATAGGGTTCGAAGATAGTGTAAGCATTAATTAGCCATGAGGGTGAAACACCGTCAGTTTTCAACTCCAGGCTAGTGCTGAGAATCTCTTGAAACAAAAACCCAATATCGAACTAGGTACCTTGTCTAGGTATCTTTGGTCCGACCCGGGAAAGAACACAGGACTCAACTGCAGTCGAACATGCTAACCACTCAACTACTTACTACGTATTTACTATATTTTATTAGCGAATTGCGAGCGTTTAGTGCTACGAAAACGTGCCTACGCCAAGAACTCTTTCTCGTCTTGCACCCCAAAACGGTAGTAGTTACCTACATACTTACTATATTAAGTGAATTTCAATCATAGTCTATATTAACGCGTGTTTCTACCGTGGCGCTAGCGTCGCGTCGTTTCGGTGTAATGGTGAGCGTACAACTATGGGAAAACTCACGACAGCGCCATCTACGTGATAGTGACAGAATTACTACGCCAATAACAAAGATGTGGGTGGTAATTTACTATAGATGGCATTTTTATGAATATTTATTTAAAAGTTTTTTTATTTTATTTTACTAAGGAATTTAGTTGAGTTTCAGTTACGTTCAGCCAGCGTATGCTTATAAGCCTTTATGAAAGGTTACCACAGTCTGTGGCGAATTAGTAAAAGCTAAAAACCAATCCGTAGCCTCAAAGGTTTTTATTATTAGCGTTCAAGAAATAAGTAAGG
This sequence comes from Erebia palarica, assembly GCA_964035005.1. NCBI lineage: Eukaryota > Metazoa > Arthropoda > Insecta > Lepidoptera > Nymphalidae > Erebia > Erebia palarica. Next base: position 22,721,823 of record OZ035989.1, read on the forward strand.
CAAAATTACGAGATCATATTTTATTGTGAGACGATGCAGAGGGCATCATCTAACACCTTACAAAACACCACACAAAGTTGGAAAGGTTAGGTTATTATTTACTACTAGCTAAAACCCGCGACTTCGTCTGCGTGGATTGAGGTTTTTCTGTTCCCGGGGGAACTCCTTAATTTTCCGGGATAAAAAGAGTAGCCAGTGGCGTGCAGTTCATAGAGGCATAAAAGCACTGCTTACCCAAATGGAACTACGTCAATGCTCATTTTTCATCATGACAGTCAGTAAATCGATATTCTGTCTAACTAATGCCTACCCTAGCTTCAAACCCTGTGCTATTCCTAACCCTGTGCTATGTGTTATTCCAGACTATAATCTATATCTGTGCCAAATTTCATCCAGATCCGTTCAGCCGTTGGGGCGTGATTGAGTAACATCCATCCATCCAAACTTTCGCATAAATAATATTAGTATTGATGCAAGTAAAATAAAATATCGTAAAAAGTAAAAAAAAATATGCTCACATTGTAATATATATCTGGATTCCCGCTGTCATACAACAAGGCTCTCTCGTACACCTCCTGGGCTTCCTTCGTCCTATTCAACTTGATGAGTATATCACCCCTATTTATATACGCCTGAGTATAATCTGCCCTCATACTAATCGCCTGTCTATACAGCATATCTGCTTCTTCCAAACGGGTAGCGTTCTTGGAAATTAGGTTCGCTAGATTGAGGAATACATTCAAGTGGTTTGGGGCTATTCTCGCTTGGTACGATTCTCCGGGTTTCGCTTTGGGCAGCAAGGATTTCGCTTTTACGTAAGCGTCTTCCGCTTCCTGGTAGAGTCCGAGATGGTTGAACGTTCTGCCCACGTTGATATGAGCGCCTACGTCATCGGGTTGAACGCTCACGGCTGTTTTGAAGAATTCTAACGCCTCTGCGTATTTTCCCTCGGCTTCTAAGGCGTGGCCGACGTTGTTGTAAAGTTTCGCGTTATTTCTGTTAACCTGGAAATAGATATTTCTGTTGACCTTTGATATTATGAATAAGACAAAAGCAATTAAGGGTCCAGAATAACAGGAATTTGTGGCAAATAATTTTGTATGTCCAAGATTAATATTTTATCCCTCAGAAATATAGGACCAAACTCGTAAATATTGTTTATATTTCATGACGTGATTTTCTGCATGGATGAGTACAGTGAAGGACCTAAAGCGAGACAGGCTATTTATATTCGAGCTCCTACGGGATATACGGGATAATACGGGAATTTTAAAAACATATATCGGTTTGCCAAATCATGGGATAATTCAGAATGTCTACGTTATCTTAATAAGTAAAATAGGATGTCTTGTACCTAAATTTAGTTTGTACGCACCCCATACAAAAATATTTGATTCAGGAGAGATAAGGTGGTTGACCCGAATTTTACGCGAGCTTAAGTTACAAAGCTTGACTTAGCTAACTAACGCTTATAAAACTGGGTTCCATAACATACCTTCAGTCCCGAAGCAAAAATGGAGTATTCAGTCTTCCAATCCCAGTTCCTCACATACGTTTTAGCACTAAAGGCCAACAGAAGGAACACTAGCGCTGCAGCGGCAAGCTTGGCGCGTTTCTTAGCGACTAGTCTCCAACCATGCGCAACCAGAAGACACCAGCCCATAGAAGGCATGTACATAACCCTCTCAGCGACCACGAAGCCAACGGGGAAGAATAAGTTGGACGCAGGTAGAAATGGGAGAACGAGAAGTGCCAAGCCCTGAAAATAGAGATTTCGAAGTTAATATCACATTGTTTTCTTGTTAGAATAAAGACGTTTTCTTCGTGAATGATATTTATTTTTGGAACCGAAATCTCCTAAAAGTAGGTAAACAAAACAATCTACCAATTTAACTTAATCTAATCTGACGTTAATCTACTTTCATTTCTAGCGGATAAAAAAAAGGCACTTTTGGCGATCATTTTGTGGGTAGATAGTAGATACTGCGTAGGAAGAAGCTTCTGATGACCTAAAATCAGAATGCCGCTATCGTTTAAAGGTAATTTAAAACATGTTTGCCCGTCACATGAAACTTGAAAAAATCTCTGTAGGTATAAAATTTTAACCAAAATGTACATAACAACAACGGAGAAAAAAGTTGATTTGAAAGATAATGATTTGAAACACCAATTATTGTTCAATTCAGGGTTAAATGATATGATATAATATGATAAATGATATTATTGTATATTGAAATTGAAATTTATTTATTTCTGGACACTACAACAAAAATTTCATCTTATTCCTAAGGAAAGATGACGGCAAAAAGTATAAACTGCGTTTCAGCCGAAACACTATATTGATACATCAAATTCTCATCTATATTTACCATCGACAAAGCTGAAGAGCGAGTCCTCAAGGCATGTATGGCAGCTGCTACCAGCGTTGTGGCTAGTGCGATGGTGGCAAGGTTCCTCGGGTCACGCCACGAGCGCAGCAGTGCCACTGTTCCCATCGTCCAGTCACAGCATAGCGCCTCTGGCAGGGTGAGAAGCCAGGCGTTCAGTGCGGGGAGGTAGGCGAAGGTAAGATGTCTGTGGATGAAAAAATTGATTTAGGTCACTATAGCACGAAATAGGGAACATATATAGTGTAGGAGGATACATAGGCGGTTTGAAGCAGTCATGACCGGCTGGTTCTAGCTGGGACGAGACTACAAAGCGAACATTTGCGACCGTGGCGCAGTGTTGAGCGCTGTTGTCTTAACGTGCGGAGGTTCCGGGTTCGATCCCCGGCTGGGTCAATTTGGGAATTTATAATTTCTGAATTTTTCCTGGTCTGGCCTGGTGGGAGGCTTCGACCATGGCTAGTTACAACCCTACCGGCAAAGACGTCCCGTCAAGCGATTTAGCGCTCCGGTACGATGCCGCGTAGAAACCGAAGGGGTATGGGTTTAATATAACTGCCATGCCCCTAACAGGTTAGCCCTCTACCATCTTACACTGCATCATCACTTAGCATCAGGTGATATCGCAGCCAAGGGCTAACTTGTAGTGGATAAAAAAAACTTAATTTGAAGTTTTCTCAATACTTCATGTCATGCCAGTCGTCAGTTGACGCTACTCGAGCAATCCTGGTATTATCCGTATCCAAAGATTCGAGGCGGCGTGACTCCAGCAGATTTGTAAAGACGGTGAAGACGTGCAATGGAGCATGCAAGATGCACCTTGTTACTGATAGCGCTTATGTGGCACAGAATACTGGTCACGCGACGCTTGTATGTCTCCAAATTACTTTTGATTTAAAAAAGTTTTCAGTGCCTTAGCCAATAAAGATCCTATTTTAACTAGCAGAAGGACTGAAGACCTTGGAGACGTGCAGAATTGACAATAGCATTAATATTTGCTACGTGATGCTGCATATCCTGCAAATATTTGATTGGAACCATAAATAGAGGATATTTACCTGGCGGGAGGAGAAGCGGCTCCAGCAGGGTTGTCGAACCGTGTGAAGACTGGCAACTGAGCACCCATGACGTGTAACCTTGCAGCCAACAGCGCTAATGTGGCACAGCACACTGTGGCCACGCGACGAGCCGCTTCGCCACAAGCGCAACCCCATCCGCCTTTGCCCCAATATTCAAACCATGGTCTCCCCGTGTGACTGCCTTTGCGCTGGTGGGAAAAAGGTAGTAGATATTATTTAAACAGATATTTAATCCGGATTGCATGGTACATGTAAGTAACTTTTCGGGTTAGGCACTACATAGTATTTTGGTTGAAACTAAAACACCAAAAACTGATAGTGATATTTGCTTAACCTGTCTTTTATTAGATATTATAAAAGGAAACATTCTCTGTCAATATTAATCCTAACCTAGAAGAATTCCTATATGAGAAAGATAAACAAAGATTCATTAGATAGTATTGCATTATACCAAATATTATGTTGCTAAACGTTCTCATTAGTCTCGAATAGCAGGACTTTCCAACTAAAGTAGAGCACAATGCAAACTAGACTTTCAATAAAGAGCTTAGTAGATGCCTGCATGTTAGGTTCCGACATCTGTAGTCTCCCAGGCTCACAGGAAACAATATACTTGGGGGCGGGCTTGTTTCGGTACGTCCAAAGTTCAGTTTGAAACTTCGATCCGTTTTAGAACAAATATCTCAAATCAAAGACGTATACGCGATAGTTCGAGTTTGCCCCCCGAGGTTCATTGCCACAGATAAGGTTTTGCTCCCTTATTTATTACTCTGGAACTTTTGGAGTTAAGCCTGTTTAAGTGTTTCAGTTCTTTTTTTTGTATCTATGTCTCGCGATGTGGGTGAGCCATTTGATCCAGGCAGATAAAGCATCTGTCGGTTAGCGACAACGATGATGATGAATCTAAAGGCCTCAGCTCTGGTCTTGCAGGAGGCGTCGGCTTTCACAGCTCACGCCTTCATAGCTTAACCTACTACAGAGCAAGTTGATAGATATCTTGTTCTTCGTATGACTCTCCATTATTGATGATCGGCAGCAGCTAGGCGGAATAGTTCTCCGACTGTTTTGACTACAAACCACTCCATGCCATGACTTCGTCTTTCTTCCCATGGGTGGATGGGTAAAACTTAACCCATCATTAATGGTAGATGACGATGTTTTACGGTGATAGAATAGGCTGCCTTCATCCGTAGGTCTTTGACTTGTTTACCTTCTGTGCAACGAAGAGTTCGTAGACAACACACACGGCGGTGACGGTAATGCCTTGCTCTTTGCACAGCATCGCGATACCGACGCAAAATGTGCAAGCCACTACGTAGCGCCAGTCTGGAAAAATGCAAGTGTAAATTAAAATTAAATATGTGTAAATAAATGAAACTAAAAAGTAGTTGACAGCCGCTGGAAACAAGCAGCACATGACTGTTCTGTCGAAAACCATACAGGAGACTATCGTCCAGTAGTGCACGTCTATCGGTTGATAGGACGATGATATAGAATTAGAATCAGATGATGTCCGTGATTGTGCCCGCGTGGTGATTTGTGTTTCGAAATTAAAAAGTAACCTAAGTATGTTCGTACTCGACATTCAAGTTAACTGAACCGAATTTAGTCAAAATCGTTTAAACAGATTTACCGTAAAAAGCAACAGACAAACTGACACACTTTCGCATTTATAATATGCATACGGATTCAGGGAAAAAATCAAATATCATTTTCCTGCACCCATTATTAAGTTACAAATACAATTTTTAAACCAAAGGAAAAGCAACAAAAAGAGAACAACTCGTAAGTGGGATTGGGTGTTGGCGCCTTTCAACCAGTGTTTCGAGCAATTTGGTCCCAAGTTCTGAGTGATAAGGCTTATCGGCTACTTAACCGCAGTCCGTAGGGCGATGGCGGGACCGCGGCCTTCAGACACAATAACGCTTTATTGAGGTAAGTCAAAGGGCATTCAAAATGTTCCCTTCTGTTACTTCGTAGTTAGGTAGGTATGTTTCGTTCAATCCACGCAGAAGCTTATTAATTGTGATGATGGCGCCATTTAGCATGAAATACTGTGAGGAAAGTAAGTAAGCAATATTTTTGATGAGAGGAAAAATAGTTCGTGGATTTAAATATATATACAGTATGTTATAATATTATTATTTAAAAAAAATTACAATATTTTTTGGAGAGAAGACTCGTGCGCAGTAGTGGGCTGAAAGTGGGTTGAAATTATGATGATAATAATATGTACGTAACTATTAGGTAAGATTGAAAATATAAAGAAATTACTTAATCAGAAGATTTAACAGGCTTAATTACTTACTAATACTTTTAATAAATGCGACAGTGTGGCCATTCTGTTTAACAGAATCTCTAAACTAAACAAAAATGACACTTCTAAATCTAGTTCTGCCCCTTTCCGCGGGGAGTATTAAGGGTTAGCAATATATATTTAATGCTGTCATTAGTTTAGTTTATAGAGATTGTCTACAACAGAATCAGCCTCAGTCTTTCACGGACCACTTATTCAACCAATTTTGGCCGGTACAGTGGTAGGTTGGATCCCAGGAACGGACATAGGCTACTCTTATCCTGGAAATTCAAAATCGGTTCAAAATATAGGTTGTGAAAGGGTGCAGAAAATACCTTGTGATAGTGAGAGCATTTATCATGTAACTCTCTGTATGTATGTAAATCTATACTAATATTTTAAATGCCACGCAATGTCTGTCTGCTACGCTTTCACGCGCACAGAGATAGGTTAATGCTACCCGAGGAAGGACAAACGAAAGAGTTCCCGCGCGAAATAAAAAAAACCTTAAACCACGTGGACAACGTCGCGGACATCAAGTAGTAACAATAACAAACCAATAATGTCAATCAATCAAATCACATATTTGCATTGATTGCGTATGTATAATCTACTCTAATAACTTACTACTCTCTCTCTCTCTCTTCGGTCGTTCCTTCATTGCTGAAGATCGTGGTCCTGCCTAGATCCTACCCTCTAACGGATCATTCGCTTCCAATGGCCTCTGTTGGTGGCCATTCTCACTAAAGTATGAAATTTCAACGCGTTTCGAACTAACTACTAGTTACTTTGTTATTATTAGTAAAAACTACAATCTTGCGTGTATTGGCATGCAAAAAAAGGAAAGTCTTCGGCGTCCCGTTAAAAAAAGGAGTTCGAGTCGACTTCAGACGTACCTACCTAACATGCGAATTATACATTCTTGTCAGAGGAGGGTTTTAGTTCCATTATTCCCAACTATTGCCTCGGGCAGTTCAAAGTTCTGCGAGATAGAGCTTATCGCTCACTTACTTGCAGGGTAACGACACAATATGAACTTTAAGGCTGCTACTCAAGTCCAAGGGGGATCAAAATGGCTTAGTTTATGACTATGGTGTCTATAAGTTACCTAAGTTAGGAAGACTTAGGTAACTACCTATAGTTGATACAACAGAGATACAAAGTATATTATTTCGAAATTTACATGAAATTATTATAATTATGCTTATGAATAATAACGCTATGGAAACTAAATAACAATTTTGGAAATATTACTGGGTCTATTTGTGTTTTGGCCGTGTTAATCTAGGAAAAAACTAATAGTCCAGGCGCTAGCCCGTCACGTGTGCCCTAATATGCCCTCTTAATTTGGCTGCGCCGCATTGTTAGGCCTTTAACGTAAGCGGTTTTGTCCCGTCGCGCCATTATGTGCGGATCTATAATATGGATATACACGTTAAAACTTTTTTTTATTCCTCTACAAGTTAGCCTCTACAAGTGATGATGCAGTCTAAGATGGTAGCGGGCTAACCTGTTAGGGGTTAAAATCCGGATAATTCCAGCACCTTTATAATTCCAGCGTCAAACTAATTTAAAGTGAATGTGAATTCTATTCTGGTTAGGGTTAAATTTCATTGACATGTGTTTCCCTGAAACACCAACTTCGAATTTGAATTCTCGTAAAATGGAATTGAAGTCAATCCGGGCCACAATTTTAACCTCATCAAGCGAGCTCTGTCCAAAAGGAGGTTACGTGGAGTGCGAGCCCCAAACATTTGCTCGTCCGCACAAGCTTAACGATATTACATTCCCGTTACATAGGTAACTCAAACTGCGAACGTTCGGGCGTCCTTTGGTGGCTGGGTTTCGGAAAGTTCGCTATGCTTTTACCACCTACGTACCCGTACTTTATAATTCGTCCTTTAAGGTCTGAATAGATAAAGTAAAATTAGATTAAGTAGGTACTATTATTTATTTATCTTTAATATTTTTGCACAAAATATCATCTTAAAACTAATAGAAACAAGTCATAATTAAAAAAATTAAAAAACACGACTGCCCTGCCAAAAAACGTTAAAAATCTAAATTAATCTTGTTAAATTATAATCTTATTCTCATTTTTATTAAATGATATTTTTTTGTGAATCACTGGATATTGAAATATAGTGTTATATAATTTTGGAATCTACACATCATTTTCTAGATGATGATTATATAGTTAATCCTATTTTAGATTTTTTTTTGTAATTTAGTCTTTAATGCGGGGCCATGGTCACCCCATAATTTTTTTTTAAGCAATTTAATAAGCTAGGGATTCTAACGATACCTCCTTTATCAAAATCGGTTCAGGCGTATAGAAGTTTTGGTGGAATATACAAACTCACACACATACATACATACATACATACATACATGAACCCTGAAAACAATATACTCCTTTTTTAAGACAGTCGTATAAAAAGGGGAAGCTTATCTCTAAAAATAAATTCTCTTGCAGCCTTCCTTATAAGTGAGTAAGGTGAAATTGTGAAGTGTTATGTGTGTTGTGCAATAATATGATATAGGACCACTTAATAAGTGCGTTTTTAGAGTTACATATGTCTATGTGTCACAGAAATGTCACAACCATTACGGTTTTAGAAACCTACTACCGCCACATAAAAGTATCGCGAGAATCGAAAAAAAATTTGGTTTACCCCGCTCAAGGTATCTTGGACAGTTTAAAAAATAAACTAAATAATGACCGTCAAAGTATTTAGCAACTAGCATGAAAATAAGAAAACCTCCTCGTATTCTGATTGACAATAATATTACTTATTGCACATTCTTTGTCTTGGTAAATTTGAAAACCAGTCATTTGTATTTTTTCCTTTTTATGTTTTTGTCGTGTGTTTCGTATTTCTTATTACTGAGAGTCGTGATCCCTTTCCATTACCCAATAGTGGTAGGAGTTTTCTTGAGATAATAATGCGGTGGGTTCCCCTTCCCACATCCTTCCGCATATTATATTCCGCATTTTTAAATAGTAAAGAAAGTGTAAATTCTTAGAACCGCGTGGGGCACGTACCTACTTTACATACGTTTAGTGTATGTTTGAGCCTTAATGAAATTAGGTCCAACAGTGGATTCGGATACAACTTTGCCGAAAGTGGCATGTATAATATTCAAATTACGGGTCGGCATGTCTAACAATGCATTGCGAGGGTAAACTTTTGGGTGGCCATCAATTTGGGAAAAGTTCACAGAATGTGGGTATTTCAAATTTGCGAGCCATGATAATTTTTCTAACTCATACTCATGAGATGGTGATAATTAAAAAAACCCCGGCTGAGTTTGTTGTGGGCTCTTCTCAGATTAGGGCGCGTTTGGAACCCTCGTAGCTTTAGTTTTATGATACCATAACTGATTATCACCATCATGTTTTATAAGTAATTTGACGTCAGAAAGTGTACCTACAGTGTACTTGTAATTTGAATGAATGAATATTTGATTTATTTGATTGAATAGCCAACATCATATTGAAGGCTTTGGAAACAGAAAATGTTGGATAAAATATTTTCGTAGCCTTATTGATAGCCACTATATCTGCCTCTTCGGTCCAGTGGTCAGGCATGTTCGACTGCAGATGATGAGGTCCTGGGTTCGGATACCGGATCGTGCCATTTATAAGCATTGGGCTTTTGCGACAAGATGCGACTAGTACCATACCGAACTTGAACGAAACGTCCGCGCGATTATTGGGTATTTGACAAATATTCAAATAAATTATTTTGATCTCCCAAAAGTCGTAATATGCACGTCCCCTGTCAGTTTAATGTTCAAAAACTATCGATTAAAGTAAAAAAGTGCGTCGAATTTTGATGACGACACTGTTCAGTATTTTAAACAACATCCCATACTACGCGCGCGTTTTGACGTTTGAAAAGTTGCTCATTTGACATATTGTCAAACACCCAATTCCGCAATGTTCTCTTTTGTATGGAGCACGCACACCAGGCGATAGGACAAAACTTTCGTTCCGACGTGGCCGTTTAGCGCGACGTAGACGTATTTTCGTGTTTAGTCCATAGTAGGTATGTTAATTATCCGACCTAAATGGCGAAAAATATACCTGTATATCGCCGCCTGCTGGCAGCCCTCGCGTAGCATAGCAGCGCGCCAAGGAAAAACACCGACGACAGCATTTCGGCGCGGCCCACGACACCTGTCACCTGCATAAACAGTAACCTTCAATATACTATGCCTTCAATATACTGTGTTAAAATGATAATTTAAAAAAAACCCCGACTGAGTTTGTTGTGGGCTCTTCTCAGGCGCGTTTGGAACCATCGTAGCTTTCGTTTTAAGATACTGTAGTTAATTAATTATCACCATCAAGTCGTACCTTGGCCGTTACCAAGGCCTTGTAAATGTCACCGTGAGATTGCAAAAACCGTTACATTGTAATCTAACTAGCGAAATTGAAAACTGTCGACAGATTACAATTTAACGCATTATTTTTCGGTAGATTGTATTCTGTTGGGTATATAAACCCAATAAGTGTCCGGCCATGTCAAAACCTAACCTAACCTACAAGAAAGAGACAAGAAAACGTAAAAACAATGAATATATCAAAAATTGACACTCAGAACATTGAACGGTTCACAATCTGTCGACAGTTTACAATTTCGCTAGTTAGATTACAATCTAGCGGTTTTTGCAATCTTACGGTGACATAGACATGACGTTCAGAAGGTGTACTTTGTAAGTACCTATTTTGAATAAAGATGTTTTGAGTTTAGGTTTGAAAATGTAAATGAAAAGTAATACAACAAAGAAGAAAGACAGGAAAAGGGCTGTCAAAAAGTACATTTCTTTGCTGCAGAAAATGATTAGCCTCGTCTGACAATCTACTATAGCAATGTTATAAATGTGGAAGTGTGTTTGTTTGTCCTTCAATCACCGCGAAACGGAGGAACTAACCGATGTGATTTTTTGCATTAGTTTATTGGACGTCAATAAGTGTACAGTGTACCTAATTTAAATACATAAATATTGTATTGTATACAATCAATCAATCAATCAAAATTTATGTTTAAAATACTAGAGTGTGTTAGTTTGTTGGTTTATCCTTCAATCAATATCAAAGAAGCAACGGAGCGACGTGATTTTTTTGCATGAGTATGACAGAGTTTAGTGTGACACTAGGCTGCTTTGTATCCTGGACAACCAAAGTTTGTCCACGTGCTTATTACAAAATCTAAATACACGCGGAATATGGTAAATAAATGCTTAAGACTGGGCTTAGGTGTAGATTGACCGATACTTAAGAACGTGCTCTCAGCTGATGTTGGTATATTAATACAGCCCTACTCGTAAAATGGCTTTCCATTTTGGAAATATGGTGCATACTCATGCATACTATAAATTTTTGTGGCCAACATGTACCTTTTAAAGGGCTATTTGGTGACCACGGGCCTTCTTTAGGGGCACTAGTCCAATTATAGGTAACTTGTATGTTTTCTATTTACACGGCAAAACTTCGGCATTGGACAGGTTTGAGTAAAACCTCTGAATTTATTTTGTTTAGATCTTTCTATAAACAAACACTGGTAGACAAGAGTACCTACATTGTATTGTTTTACTTTTAATTGTAAAGTGGGGCACAATTTTGCGCAATCCCCTCCGGTCTCAGGTTTCCTTTTGAGAAGTTAATGAAATGCTTTATAAATCTGAGCCTCTTAAGAAATCCGGCTCAATCGGGCTTCGTGTTACTTTTGTTATATTCCTCAGTAACAAGGACAGAGGAAAAAAAAGAAAAAATTTAAAGGGACGGTTCATTGTGAATGAAAATTAAAATAATGAAAGTAGAGTCGAATGGTCTTTAATGACTAAGAAAATAGATGTATCTTTTACGGCAATGGACAAGACTGGTTTAAAAAGGTAACCTAAGTAATGGCTATAGGTCAACCCCTATCTCATAGGAAAAAAAATGGATATAGGCTATCTATTATCCCGGAAATGAAAGAGATCCCGCGGGATATAGAGACGTATAGAGCTGACTACTTTACTGCTTTAAAAATAAATACTGCCACTTTTATAGAATGACTTCTAATCGCCACATAGATGTGACACGACGAAATTAGAGATCGTTACGCAAGTCGGTTTTATAGCAAAGCCATAAAAATGTAGTGCCAAGTCGCGTGCACTCAACTATTATTAACTACTAAAACGTAAAACGTGAGTAGTACGCATTGCACTCAGGGTTAAACATCGAAGTTATTGTGGATTAATAATGAAAAAATGGTTCAGAATTTATGTTGACATATCCAAAATATTACTTAATTAGATTAGTACTTATTAACATTAGGTATTAAAAAAAAACGTCGTTGCCGCATTGGTCCAGTAGCTAGCATTTGGTTGCAAACCTCGAGGTCCAAGATCCAAGTTCAGGTGTAGCAAAAGTTATTAGGGTTTCTTGACAAAAATGCAGCCCGGAGTGGGGAAGTTAGTGATGTTGTTCCTCTCTCCGGTCATATTGGATTACCGCCTAATCGGACTATGAGAGTGAGGGAATAGAGAGTACCTGTGTTTGCGTTCACACTTGTGCACGCAAACACCGCAAACATCGATACACAAACACACGTAAGTATCTCCTAGCCAGCAAATTTGTTTATTACAAGTCCGCTAATATTAGGTTACCTCCTAGAAATACATAGCTATAATAGTAAGTAGGTACTCCAGTCATATAATATTTTATTAAGGTACCTACTATCTCCCTATCAAATTATATAAGAGGGTAAGGTAAAGGACTGACGTCAAAGGACGTTTAATCACGTGAAGAGAGCTCAAAGATAAAAGGAGGTAATTCATTAGAAATGTGAGTAGGTATCGACCATCAATAGCCTCAAAGGTTGAGGACAACATAGACATTAATCCGGTCTATCCTATCTGTAGTCTATGTTACATTGCGAAGTATTGGATTTCTATCTGCTAGACAAAAGACTAGATTAAGCCGATATATTGCCTTCACTTAATTAGATTATGTCTGAATAACACTATGTTGGATTGAAAGCAACGCTTTAGTAATGGTATCATATAATTATTTATTTGGCACATATACATATGTATTATTCCAGGTCACAAAGTTGGTACATAATGGATGTCTAAAATACTGTATGAAAGGCTCTACCTAGAGTCTAAATGAAGTTACCTTCAGCTTCGGTCCCCTGTTTAATTCTATAGGATTTAGGATTCAAATTAAATTGAATTATGTAAAAAAATCCATACTAATATTATATTAAAATACTATAAAGTGAAATAAAGTGTGTCTGTCCGTCTGTCTATCTGTCCGTCTGTCCGCTACTTTCACGGCCCATCTGTTCAACCGATTTAGATGAAATTCGGTATAGTGGTAGTAAACTACCACTATACCGAATTTCCCGAATCCCTAGGAAGGGCATAGGCTACTTTTTATCCCGGCAAATTAAAGAAATCCCGCGGGAATTAAAAACCTTTTAACGGGCGGCCAAATCGCGGGCATCATCTAGTTTTATCTAAATTTTTAATCTAGTGCTTCTTACCTAAAAATACAGGATATACCACAGGAAAAGGAATCTGCTTAGTGGGCATAATCCTGTCATGTAAGAGTAGATAAGCCAGTTTAACACTTGTAAGTTTTACTCACGTAAGTCGTTTACATGAGCAGCTTACGCAATGTAAGCCTACAAGGCTTGCATGCTGTTAAATAATAAAAGTTAAATGTTGGTTAGGTACGCTACAAGAAACACGTTTTTTCTGGTCGCCATGAACCTAGTCTGTACAACTCCATAATATAAAAGTACACGCGTAGACTGTTTGTCTTCCAGAAAAAATGCCCGTAGTGTGTTTCCGCCATTCGTGTATTACAGAATTCTGTATAGAAAGCCTTTTTGTACATAAAACGGATACTAAATGGACTGATATTAAATGGACTTAATATTATTATTATTGCTAAAAAACACTCATTTTTATAAAAATAAGGCTGGAATCGACATGAAGCAGGCACGAGTAACCCACGTGTTTCACAGGTCACCTATTTTAACTAAATATAATACCGAATTCAACGAAAAAGTTTTTTTAGATTTTAAACTATAGAAGTAACTTCTACCGTATCCACTCAGCTGTATTAGAAAAAACGAACGGGATATGGAGGAAAAGACAAGTTATCAAAATATGCAACTTTCATCATAGATGCTAAATACAAAAAAAAGTCCAGCTAATTGCATAATACCTCGACATCCGTTCATGTAGTGTCAATTATTCGAGCATAAAATTTAAATGCATCAACCTGCATGAGCAATAACATCGATGTTTAAAGCCTTTAAAAAGCTTTAAAACACCGACGACTGTCGATTCGTCAAAACGGAAATGTCAGTGAACAAAATGGAGATCGGGTCATGGCCTATATAAAATTCTCCTGGGAGCCGAGAACCTCGCCTGATTTTATGTCGGGGATCGTTTAATTTCGTTCATCAGTTTAAGAGAGATTAAAACCGGGGCCGCCTAGCTTTAAAATTAATATTAATAGTTATAGCTAGGTTGAGGCGAACAAGTGGAACTCCTACACACCGGCCTCATTTAGGCACCTGTATCTCGCCACTCCGCCTCATTCAAATAAATGATGATTTATTTGAATAAGGCGGAGTGATGCAAACTAGTGATGTTCGATAATCTGTAGAGTAGGTAAGCGGAATTATTATGTTGTGAACATAAAGGATAATGAATAAGGTAATAGATAACGCCGACGACTAGGTCCGCGTTGATTTAGGTATTGAAAATCAGGGAATGCTATAATTTTCCAGGATAAAAAAGATCATGTCCTCAGCTTTACCCATGCAAAAATTCAAATAGATCCGTTGCAGCGTACCTAATTAAAAAACAAACCGACAAGCAAATACACTTGTATTTAAACCGGTAAAAGTACGGAATAAGACAAACATTCGTGAACTTTGCTGCAAGCTGAATTATTGGTCAACATAATAATACTATGGTGTTACTATGGTTTAATACCAGAGACTGTTGCAATTTTAAATTGAGAAGTCTTTGGGCTTCGCCTCGCCTGGAGAGTGGATAGTAATGTAGTGCAACTGTAACAATTTTATTTTATTCTGTTAAGATTACCGATTAGGTGTATGGGTTTAATATAACTCCCATGCCCCTGCGGGCTAGCGGGCTAGCCTGCTAGGCTAGCCCGCTACCATCTTAGACTGCATCATCACTTACCATCAGGTGAGATCGCAGTCAAGGGCTAACTTGTAGTAAATTCAAAAAAAAACAAATCATCACCCTTTGCCGTAGTCGGATAAAACGCAAACTCGGATGTTGTAGTGGATCAAAAAAAGTTAACGACAGATGATTATACTTACCGCTTCGCTGTGTATAGGGTGGACAGCGAATAAGATGGCCGCCACGAAACTTGCGAACTCCGGCAGGAACATCGCACACACCCTGAAACAAAGAAAACTGGGTCACTTCACAAGTTCACAACACGACTAATCACGCAGTGCTAACTTACTGCCAAGTAGAGTTTCACTGGCAATTTATTTACTAATCAGCGACTTTGCGAGGATGTCTTTTACGGGACAGCTGTTATTCTACTAAAGTAAACGACGGAACGGCTAAGTGGAGTAACATAGTGCTTTTATTAGTTCTAGCTTTTTCTAAGGTTGTATTTGGTCACATTGAAATCTTGAGACAACAAAGTACGCTGGGGTCATTTTATAAGTTAACAGCACAACTAATCAAGTAGTGCCAACTTACTGCCAAGTTGAGTATTTATTTCCTAATCAGAACGAACGTCTTTTACGCGGCAACTGTGGTTATTCTAAAAGTAAATGACGGAACTGCTAACTGGAATAGTGCTTTTATTAGTCCTAGCTTTTAAGGTTGTGTCAAGATTTAGAAGCTTGAACTCTAGGACTAAAAAGCAGCATACCTTCCAAAGATAGTAAACTAGGTCAGTTCACAAATTCACAACACGGTAAATCACAATATGCCAAGTGAAGTTTAACTAGCAATATATTTTTTGAATACAGCTGATGAATGTTACGCTCTGGCAGTTGGCCACAAACGAAGAAACGGCCACAATAGAAGTATTAAATGGAGTGAGAACTTTTATTAATTCTACCTCTTTACAAGATCGTATTTAGTCACCTTTGGAACTTCGAACAACAATGCAAACTGGGTCACAAGTGCACACTAAAACTAATCACGCAGTGCCAAGTAAAGTTAAACTGGCAATTTATTTCCTAATCAGAGCAGGCGTTTTTTGTGGACCGCGTATTGACCGTCCGTAAGGAACGGCCAAGTGGAGGAAAATATTTCTTTAATAAGATCTACTATTTTAAAAAGTGTCAGCTTTGCATTTAAAATTAAGAATGAATTTTTAGAAATAATAATTAAATATATATTTGTCTCATTCAATGTATTTCACTAGATTCGTTCTATGGCGGGATCGCCATATTGGAATTATTCATGTAAATACGAGTATTTTGACGATTGAAAGTTATTCTCCTGCCGGCAGACTCAGCGATTATTGTGTTTAGATCGCAATTTGATTGTGAGCTTAACGATAGCAATCGTGGCCGGATCGGATGAATGTTTGTCTTTAAGCTTGGCCAGTTTTATAATTATCTAATTACATTAAATTTCTCGTGAAACCGCTACACGATGTGACCATTCACTCGTGCAAGTTTTAAAGAGAGTACAAATATATTTTAAAGCAATTTAATTATTCACCCACTTCTGGAGTTAACTTATAAAAGTGTGCGACAAATCTGATCCAAATCAGGACTTAGTAATTCAGGGAAGATCATGAAAATCATTGTGGAATAAAGCAATGTCTTCTATGATTCCACAAATTTACTTCTCTTCAAATTTAACTTCACTTGACCCACAAAAATCACGCAATGCCAAGTTGAGTTGAACTGGCAATTTATTTCCTAATCAGACCGGACGTCTTTGCGGCGCAACTGTTTTTATTCCACAAAGTTTGGTAATACAAACGATGGACTGAAAGATGTCGGTTATCTCGAAGAACATATTACACTTTCAGGACTGTATACGTTTACGTGTACGTTTACGTTTGGTCACGATAACTCAACCAGCTTTTTCTCTATGAAGTTTTACAGTAGTTTGTGTAAGCATTATTCGATATGCGATACAGGTATACCCATTTACTAATACCACCTTGGATACCACAGGTTAAATACTCGAAAACCACAAAGGAAATAAAAGCAACTCTGTCTTATACATCGTACTAGGTTTACTCCGTAACCATTGTCATTTTATCTCCTTTTCACCAACGAAGGAAGACGTTTTAGCCTAGTTTTAAGACCTAAATAAGCTATAATAACGTTACATAAAATTTATATAAGTTTCAGAGCCATATAAACCGACCATAAACCTCGTAAAAGCAGACTTCCAAATTGAAATTTCATAAATCATATGAGTAAATACTCTTTTATTAAAGGTCGTTCAGTCTCCGGGTTTCTGAGGAAAACATTTCAAGGGAGGTATTCGCCGTTTAAGCTCGGTAACATTTTCGCTGCATTTTCTTTTAAGACGCCAAACTAAAGTGGGCTGCTTCCCTTCTCGGTTTCTTTGCTAAACGAGAATTTCTAAGTGCACATGCATAACATCTTAATAGCTGGACCAAATGTTGCAACGAAAAATGGGTTAAACGCGGCTGAAATTACTATCGTCTACACAACGTGGGAGCTCGGTTTTAAATGGCACTTTCATTGCTTTTAAAGTAGGCTTAAATAATAATTATACTCCAAAATAATCATAAATTGAGAGACTGCAGCTTATAGCGTTGCCAACGAAACGTGTGATTAACATTCATAATAATTCACATCACTGATTGCGATTATCATAATCATCTCTTTTTTATTTATGACGTCATTGTTCATGATATTGGTATTACATTTTCATATTATACTATGTATAAAAGGCTTGTGGTCAGTTCATATTGAACATCAGTAGTGTTCACGTCTGGTTAAGAAAAATCTGACAAAAAACTGGCGAACGGAACATTGTTTGTGGATTTTTTCTGTATAAACGCTTACGGTAGTAATTATATTAAGTCTATGTTCTGTAATCTGTACTAGAGGTGGTTAATACAACACGTAGCGCAATATCACAGCGCGCTATTGTTCCATAGCGGGGATAACGTGTTATGAGAGGAGACGCCATGACGCTACTGCGTTATGAATATCGCGCGATCGCGCGCAGCGCCTCGTAGCACTCTTAGCGGCGCCTGCTAGCCGGTAGCGCGCTGCCCCTGACCGATGTAAGCGTGCTGCGAGACATATCGCGCCTGCCGGCCGCCCACACGCTTTCTTATAACAAACGCGTTAGAACATAACGTATTTAAAAGCGTGCAAAAAAATTATAGTTTATAGTCCGTAACGTGCTATGGATTTATAACAGTTTTGAACAACTCTAATCTGCACTATCACACAGTGCGAAATGTTGGTTGACGAACCAATAATGCATGGCTGCGCAGACGCTTCTCTCCTATACGCCTCAGTTAAAAAATTAAATCGACAAATCATCTATTGAAGGTAAAACTCCTGACTCCAATAATATTCTATGCCTATAAATCGCAGCCGCGCACACTTCTTTTGAATAGACGCGTAGATTCGACGCGCTCTAATGTGTTTACGCTGACATGCAATGTAGCTATAAACATAATAAGTAATATTATACACAAATTGGTTGCCGTTATTGGTGGTTCAGTTACCGACTAATTAGAAAGAAATCTTTGGCCAGATGTGCTAGCCAATTAGATCCTAAATGGTACGACCGTTTTAGTGAGCCGCTTTCATTTTAAGATTAGCCGACTCCTATCTGGGTTCTCCTATGGATACCTACCAAGTTTGTAGCGAGCGAGCGCTATAGTTACCGCATGCTCCACCGTTCCTACAAGTTTATATTAAAAACTGTTAATGTTACTCGTAACAACTGTACATATGTCTGAGCGTTAACTTAACTACTACAGTTTGCTACGTCGTAACAATTACGTAGCTCCGAACTACGAGTATCTACGTTACGTCGATGGCAGTGGATACGCTCTAGCCACTGTTGTGTCGGAATAGCGATGCACGGGCGGGCAGTTTCAACCGCAAGCTACCGATCTAACGACTTCGCTTGAACAACCTCTAGCTCTTGGTTATGTATATCTACGAGCTATGTAGATATAATGTATTATGTAGTGTAATATGTTCTTACAAAATCATTATGGTTATAGTCCGCAGTATTATCGTAATTAGCACAGTAGTAGCGTCATTTACCTAATAAATTGAAATATATTTTTTCATGTATTTATCTTTGATTCTACTGCAAGTTAGCTCTTGACTGCGATCTCACCTGATGGTGAGTGATGATGCAGTCTAAGATGGTAACGCTTTATCTGTCAGGGATACGGCAGTTATATTAAACTCATACCCCTAATCAAGTTCTACACGGTATCGTACCGGAACGCTAAAGTCTTTGCCGGTAACCTTCAAAAAAGTTTGTTAAAGAGTACAAACATCCGTGGGACTTCACGATTGCGTTTCTCAGTACGCGCCTGTTTCGAAACTTTGTGGTTGTTGTACTCACTACTGCCTCAGGCTGCGGGCCGTACCGTTTTCATTTGAAATGACCCTACTTTCTACTTGGCCTTTGTGCGTGTTTACTTACTCGAGTCGCTCGAATGCATTTAAAAGCATTTCAGAGTTTGATAATTTGTATTATTATCAACGTAATCCGATAGCTCTCTAAAAATATATATATTTCTGTATAAAAGGAAAAGGTGATTGACAGATCTATCAAAGCACAGCTTAAACCACAGACTTATCAAGACATGCGGTAGCGTGTCAAAGCCAAGTTCAAGAAAGAAGGGAAGAACTTCAAAGAACTGGCAAGCAGCACCGTATGTAATATTACAGGAACCATTTGGAGCCACTTTTGACCCCCTAATAACTCAAAAACTATTATAATATTACTCATAACACATAAACATGTTAATATTCAGACTCAGGCTCAAAATACTGGACGGATAGGGCGGATACCTAGTTATGACAAGCGTCTTCCTGCTAGTGTTCAAGCGTTGTGCGAAACATTGAAATTGGTAGAATATTTGAGGCATAATAATCATTTAAGTCTTAACTGCTAAAGTTTTTACTTATTCGATCGGGTCTAGTTAACTGACAGCGCTTAATGATATCCGCAGGAATAGTGGCATATTTTTTACCTATTCGATTGCGTCAAAGTAGTTAACTTAAACGCGTAACGCGTTTTGTGTGAAAGTCATCAAGTGTTTGGCAATTCCATACAAATCTTAGTTTACTTTAACGCGTTCGAATAGGTAAAAAAACCCCCACTAAGCCCCAAACATGAGAGATGAAAGCTGGCGCTCCACCGATTATATTCAATTGATTTTATCGACATATCGTAGTTGACTTAGACCCGATCAAATAGGTGAAAAATCTCCCACTAGGCCTACTCGTTTCGTCTACAGTTAACAGTATCTGTAATAGGCGTTCCAAATGTAAGTAGTTTAAGTCAAAGTTTTCCATACAATCAAACAAGTAACCGTTAAGTGTAAAATTACTTCAGGTACTTAATTTTGTCTCTACACATAATTTCCTACAGTTCGTCTCTAAATTGGGTAGCCGGACAGCCCCGGGCAGCCGGAAAACATTTTGTGGTTGCAATATTGTCACACGCAATGCCCAAAACGTTTTTGTTTAGAACTCATAGTTGTAAATGTTACAAGCAACTGTTTAATTTAGTCTTATTAAATTTTAATGACCGATGACCTAGGGAAGCGGTTGGATGAGGAAAGCGGAGGACCGTGTTTGGTGGCGCGCTCTCGAAAAGGTCTATGTCCAGCAGTAGATGCATACGGGCTGATGAATGGATGGATGGATGGATGGAAATTTTAATTCATTCGTAATGTAGAACACCGGTGTGTTCGAATAATTAATTAAAATATGTCGAAAATAGGTGATGCTCGAAATTCCATGTCAATTTGGGGTTTTAAAATCTCGTGAGAACTCGTTAATTTTCTGGGATAAAAAGTAATATGCTATTCCCCATGCTTTAACTGTATATATATTTAATAGTTAGGTAGGTACCGTACTTTTAACCTGATGCACCACTGGCCCTAAATCTAGTTCTATCTATTAGTGAAATTTAACGCAATAGACTTAAAACTTTGTTTTTATAAAATAAAAATGCAAAGCTGAAAGTTACTTACCACAAAAATGAATAAAAATGATTCATTTTAAGCACCGCGCATAACAATTTCCGGCTCAAATTTTGAAATCTTGTAATGTCTAAGAAATGGATATTAATGGCGTGTAATGTTAAATATTGTGTGAAACCGAGGAAACCCGCGAAGAGAAACATTAATGCTACCTAAATGTTGCCTTTATGGAAACAACGGGGCTTAATGTTTAATCTGACATCTACCGATGTTGTTTTGTTAAAAATGTTATAATGACGGTATGTTGTAACCTCGCTGGTACAGTTTATTTTGCTTCAGATAACGAGGTACCGAATTCGAATTCGGGTCGGACTAAAAAGGTGCAGGTGAAAAAATTATTCCTTTTAAGCCGGCAAAACGTTGGTGATTCTTCTACAAATGTTCATGGGCGTTGGTAATCACATAACATTAGATGACCAGTCTGGTCATTTGCTTGCTATTAACATAAAAAACAAAGTCCACTAGCCCCAGATTTGGGAAGATGGCAGTGTTACACCTTTGTGTTTCTGATAGCACGTAAAGTCTGATGCTGTGATGATGAAAGGCTAGCATCTGATGGCGCAAACACGTCATGTGTTCTGTACCATAATTTAAGAATGATATTTTCATTGTTCAGTCAAAACTATACTGCAATTTTTAAAAGAAAGTTACGACAATCTCGAGAACATTGCACGCTTTGTAACTTTTATTATCAACAAAAAAATAATGCGAAACTCCACAGAACATTTCCAGGGACGTGTACAACAAATTTTATTGAAACTTTTACTAGCTTTTTCAATTTGCAAGGATGAATTTCTTACAAGATCTCAACGGCAAAAGTTTTCAGTGGACCAGCTCAGCGGATTTAAGTTTTTGTACAGCTTGAAATAGCTTGGAACAATGGAGTATGAATTTAGAAGAACATTACGGTAGCAACTTCGCTATAACTTGAATTTATGATCATCTTATAAGGTGATCGTATAAAGCTTCATGATAATATGCAAAAGCCGCTAGAACTGGTGACTCAGTTAATCTAAAATTACAAGGAAAAGAGGGCTAGAGCTAAACTAGGAATCGAACAGGTATTGGCAAATTATTCTTGATTATTTTGAAGATTTTTCTATGTTTTTTCCTGAACGCTATTGAGTTTAGATTGACAAAAATATAATCAAAACTAAAATATGTTACTACGGTTGTCTGGCTCGAGGCTTAAATTTATTTAACCTTTTTAACAAGTGTATTCCTAGTTTGACAAAAATTACAAATTCTTCAAAATTGAGGTATTATTTGTTTTAACTTTTTAAAACTGCGCCGGATATTAGAATTACAAAAATAGTTTTCTAAGGAACAAAAGTTTACCTTTACCTTTGAAAGTTTCTTATCGTGCATCCTTTTGTCTTCTTGCAGGGAGTTGGGAAGTTAACGAAGAAGATACTAATTGGTCAAGTTTGTCGGCTGAAACTGAGCTGCATCCGATTTTAGAATGGAAACTTACTAACTTGTTTTAGTTCCCTTAGTTGAAAGCTTATACTTAAGTAAAGTAAGCTTGTAAGTAAGTCTATGTATAGTTTGCGCGCGAGCTCCGAGGAATCCTATGGAATGTTAAAGTAATGACTTAGAGTTGTTTAAAGTGCAAAACAATACTGCTATGTCAAAATAACACGCGTCAAACTCGAAATTAATGCTGTGAGCGAGCTGGATATGGAGCGACGATCGGGGGTGGCGTACAGCCGTCGTTTCTTCAGACCCCGATTCCTTGGAGCTCGTGCGCTTACTGTATGTCTTGTTCTTTGGATATTATGTTATAATGGCATTCCGAACCAGTGGTAGATTCACTTGACGATTCAAACGTACTTGTAAAAGTTTATTTGAATAAAAAAACATTTGAATTTGAATTTTATTCATAATAAACATAATATAAACATTCATTTTTTTTCAGAAACTTAAATGTTCACTGAATTGATACTAAGATAAAGGTGCATCTCGTAGGAATTACTTACGTTAGCCATTAAAGGTCATTTTGATGCCTTAATATAGTTCAAAAGTTACCATTTGAGTTACCGTTTAAACGTTACCGTTAGAAACCCCCCCTTAATTGCACTTTACCTGTATTTACAAGTGTCAGGGTGTAAAAGACCTATGCCGATGTTGTCGACAACAATGATGTCGATTATCTGTTTGGTCTTTTGAAGAGGACTCGGCTCTGCTTTAGTGCACTATAATAAGTAGAATAACAAAAAGAAGCACCCAAAGCTAACAAGCATCGCTTTACAAAAAATAAAATATGCAAAATGTGACCGAATGGACATAGCACCATAAGGGCTGCAAATCTTCGCATCTACGTAACCCTAAAAAACAAGTCCGAATTAAAAAAAAAAAACACGACTGCCCCTCCAAAAAACGAACTAAAAAGTTAAAAATCTAAATTAATCTAGTTAAATTAGAATCTTATTTTCATTTTTATTAAATGAATTTTTTTTGTGAATCACTGGATATTGAACTGTTATATATTTTTGGAATCTACTCATCATTTTCTAGATGATAATTATACAGTTAATCTTATTTTCGAATATTTTTTTCACATCTAGTCTTTAATGCGGGACCATGGTCACCCCATCATTTTTTTTAAATTTTACTAGCCTATGTCACCCGGAATAAGCTAGGAATTCTAACGATACCTCATTTATCAAAATCGGTTCAGGCGTATAGAAGTTATGGTGGAATATACAAACTCACATACATAAATACATACATTAACCCTAAAACAGTATACTCCTTTTTTCAGGCAGTATATAAAAAAAGAGGACTTTTGTATAATAAAACAGTATCTGAGTTCCGTGCAAGTTACAAGTGCTTTATATCCTGCAAGGGACATTTTGGTTCAAAACGGAATAGAATTGTAACTAAACGGGATATCATGCACTTGAGTTTCATTGTCCATTAATCACAGCGAGACAATGCTTTGGCGACGTAGTTTCAATTTGTGAACGGTATAGTTAGTATGAGATTTCCCATCTCACTAACGTTGATAGAATTCGAGCATTGTAATGTGTACATCGTCAGAATAAAATGCACGTAAAATCCATCAGTTTAAGTGGAAAGTTCAGTAAAACCGACTTTAATTACGCTAGGTTTCCGCTTGGAGCACTGGCTGTAGCTGTTTTTTTTAGTATGGGATAGGCTTATATCTTGCTAAATGTTTCGATGCTCGACCTCTATTAACGTCGGTGTTTCTTATACTAAGGCCACGGAATGCTATCCCGTGGAGTGAACACTACTCAAAGAGAAACTTTCACGGCTGTGAGCACGAAAAGGGCGCTCGAAACAATTTGCAATACATATATGTTGGAAACTTTTGTTATTGATGGAGGTTTGATATTCATTTGTTATTTCTTTATTTCAAGTTTATGACGATCGCGATAGTTTTACAAAGAACCACAAGTAGTCTAGACAATCAAGCTAGTTGACTCCAACAATAATTTCTCAGCCGACGAAACATTACAGTATGATAAAGTATCACGAGTTATACGTATATTATAAATACCCAATAAAAAATCAGAAAAGAAGTAAGATTTTTTAATGCTATACCCAATTGTTAAAGAAGGAAGGTACATTATCGCGTAAACACAGTTTAGATTTGATAATAAAATCGGTTTAAATATCTATGTTCTACATGATTATTTCGTTTGATATTTCGGTTTTGAGTGTAAATATACTACCTACTATTATTTTAAAAAGAAATCGAGAAAATATTCAGTCATAAATATTTAGTTGTAAGTATAAATACCTAACTTCCGGATGTTTTTTTGTTTGATATTTTTGTGTAAGTTTTGGATCATCCAATACTAAAACCCTGCCAAGTTTCATCGACTGAGGATTTAATGCGGGGGTCTTCATACAACGCAACGCCCCGTTGCCAAGACTATAGTTTCTAAACGTACTTTAGGCAAACTAAAGTGACAATATGATGCTTTCAGTAAAATATCATGTGTAAGTATGCGTAAATTATCTGTCGTTTAGTATCGTCGCCAACCGATAGACATCCGCAACACAGCTGTGTTGCTAAGAAATTAAGGTTTGCTATGAAATGTAATTTTATTGAAGTTTTACTTCAATAAAATTACAACAAAACTTCAAAAGTTGTGATTTGAAAATTCGATGAAACGAAAAAGATTTAACGAAAAAGCGACACCAAGAAGATACAAATATATTCATAAATAGGATTTAGCCTGCGAGAGAATGAGATAGAATACAGGTTATATTTATCTCATTCTCTTGTAGGCTACTTTTCTGAAGTTTCACTTTTGTCGTATTTGAATTGCACACACACTTTTTGTTCCTAGCAAACCTTCAATGGATAAAAAATATAATATGTCAGTGGCTTTTATTTTTTGATAGCCACTGAGTTAGAGAGTAGGGGGGCAGGACATACATTATATAGGTCCCTTGAATATTAGGCAAATTGTTCCATGTATGGAGATTGTTGGTCTATTGACTCTACGAGAACCTATGACCGCTTTAATTTACTTAGCAAAGCAACATAATTTGAAATGTTAAGCATTTGCTATACTTACCTAAATATCGCATCTAAAAACACAATATGAAACCTGTCCCTCTGAAGCGGTATAAAATGCTCAAATTAGTTTAGCCGGTCCACTGAAAACTTTTCCCTTTGAAATCTTGTAAGAAATCCATCCTTGCAAATTGAAAAAGCTAGTAAAAGTTGCAAGAAAAGTTGTCGCTCGAAATGTTCTCGAGTTTTGTATTATTTTTGCTACTAAAACTTATGATAAGCGTACAATGTTTCCAAAGTTCCGGTAACAATGTAGTTTCACAACTTTGTATGATGTCAGTCGAAAATGACTGAGATAAAGGCAATAAATAGCTGATATTGAAGAATATTGCTATTTCTAACCTACATTTTTGGGGTTCCATACCTCAAGAGGAAAAAAGGAACTAAGTTAGAATCAGTTCGTTGTCCGTCTGTCAGTCTGTCTGTCAACTACCTTTTTCTTGAGAACGCGTGGATGTATCAAGTTGAAATTAATATCAAATAATTAGGTCTACGGTCTAAGTCAAGGCAATTAAAAGGTACGGCCATTTATGCCGTATATTTTGCATATTTTGACACTCGCCAATAAATCAAATCCTATAGGGTACCTCCCGTTGATCTAGAATCATGAAATTTGGAAAAAGCAATGTCTCATAGCACAAGTATAGTAAAAAATCCGAAAATAGTAAATTAGGGTTCCGTAGGTACTCATAGTTCGTGTAGTTATGACATATTTCTTGTTATTCAGTAATAGAATTTATATTGTGTGGTAATACGGAACCCTTGACAGGTTATTTCAATATGCATAGCTAAAATCCATGATAGTCCATACAACTATTATAAAAGCGAAGCGAAGCTGTCTGTTGGTTGGCCTGCTACGTTTTTTCTGCCCATCAGGTCAACCAATTTTAATACCCAAATAGAGCTACAGAGAAAGGTGCAACCCGGGAAAAGACCAAAAATACACCCATTAAGAATTGCGTTACGTTGGTAGAAAATAAAAAAATTGTTTATGAGTCCGAAATGAATTCCCATGAGATTTCATTTCTATGCAGAAAATTCGCAGAAAAGCCCTCAGGTACAATTATGTTATGACAAAGGCCTGTTATTACCCAAATCAACCGTCGAATATTGTTAAACGACCTTCCATGTCCAAGTGCCGGAAACCTTTCTCTCTGAGGAGCCTTCATGGAAGATGCTCTCAAATTAAGAGGACGTTGCCATGGCATTGCTTTACTGAGATAAATGAACGGTGAATTTCTTGTACACGAATTTCTTGTGTCTAATTTATGTCCAAATAAAAGAAAGATTTGTTTCTCAATTATTTTTTTTTGGAATATATGGTCATTTTGTAGACCTTCCTACAATATCGCAAATAAAGGATCTATTTATTTATTTATTTTTATTTGTTTGTCCATAAGATAGCCGCTTTAGAAATCCCCATCATACAAAATGATTTTATGAATGGTTTTCTAGTAGCCATCCCAAAGATACGTAAGTATTCTGTGCCTAAGATGTAGTTCACATAGTTCGTGTGCCGTTATAGCACCGGACAACCAGTAAGAACACTGATCAAGTGATCAATCAATCCCCAGCACCGTATGCATTTCTGTGCGCCTCCTAAATGCTCATAAACGATGCTACATCTCCATACAGACGGCATGTCCAATATTAACATATACTATGTACCTACATAGTAGTAAGATCAACCTTTTATCTACTGGTGATCTCAGTAAGTTAAGGCACCGATACATGGTTGCATTGTATGAGTTTGATAAGAATCTCAGGATCTCTCAATGATGGAGAGAGCAACGTTCGGGGTATATCTACTTACGTGATGAAATCAGGCCTTGGGGTTCGAAGATAATAAAATGGCGGCCTCGCAGCGTTATAAGACTACCCACTAGGTGGACGGATGATCTCAAGCGAGAAGCTGGGAGCTGCTCGAAGCAAGCGGCACAAAACCGTGTCCTGTGGAGATCTATCCCAGTGTGGTTGATTGTGGCTTAAATTATTCTTGTTCTTGAAGAAACCTGTGCTCAGAATTAGGCCGTCTATGGTTTAAAATAAATATGAAGATTACACACAAATAGATAATACCCGCAACTTCGTCCGCGTAGATTATGGTTTTAGAAATTCCTTGTGGGAACTCTCTATTTTTTCAAGACAAAAATGAGCCCCGGGGCACAACTTATCTCTACTAAATTCCGTCGAAATCGGTTTAACAGACGGGCCTTGGAGACGTCGTAGACAGACATACATAATTTCGTATTAATAATATTAGTATTTCTCTCTCCTTGCGTCGTATTCCCCGTTACTGAGGGTCGTAATAACCAACCACCAATCCACCAATAATTCTTCTATGGACGATGTGCGCCATGTTGCTCTGTTTCTTGCGACATGTAGGGCTTCGTGGACCTTGCTATCGAGAGCGGCGCGGATTTGATCCGACGCATCGGGCTACGTCCCCGAGGTCTCTTTCCGTATATTATATATTAGTATTTACCAATACTTTATTCCCTTATAAAAGTTTCTGTCGTGAAAATGGCAAACAAATCATTCAACATTAGGGCCAGATTGTGATCTAAATTGGGAGTGCGTTAATAAACGTGAGCTTCATATGCAGATGGCGGGGAGCAGTCATGAATTTAAAAGTAATTCCATTATAAGCTGGGAGCTGGTTGGTGAATTTTCCCGCTGCAAATAATGTGAGGGCTGGAAGTTTCGCTTGATACACTAATGTGATTGGTGTTGTGTTGCGAGCGGAGCTAAAAACGTTAAAAGTTGTAAGTGGCGTAAACAACTGCATGTTGCCTGTGTATTGTCAGGTTAATTATGTTACAGACCTTGACTAAAGATTATTAATTACTTATTATATTTTTTTATCATATATTTTACATCATGGTACGGACACGTAATGCGGAGGGAAGAAATTCATATTACGAGAAGAACGTCAAATATGCATCTTTATATGACGCCTATCTACTAAAATTCTACATCAATGAAATTTTATATCCTACGAGTAAGTACGAGCTAGTAATGACGAAACATGTTTGTTCTTTACTTAGTTTTTCATATTAATTGTACTACGTTCCTTGCAAATAAACGATTGATTGATTGTTAGTATTTATTCAATCAAAATCAAAAAATCATTATTATTCAAGTAGACTTTTTACAAGTGCTTTTGAATAGTCGAAAGAATCTACCACTGGTTCGGAATGCCGTTCCTACCGAGAAGAACCAGCAAGAAATTCAATTACAAAAGGTTTTATTAAAGTTTAACTACAACAGAAAATTTGTTTATGGAAATTATCTAGCTCTTTCTCTGCTTTAGCTCTTTTTCCTTAGCTTGAATGACGGTCTTGCACTAGAAACGATCTAGAATCTAGCTGAGAGACCTTGGAAACAAGCGGAACAAGGTAAGTAATTATATGGAATTTTTTGCAGGTGACCTTCATTCAGCAGGTGAAAATCTATCGCTTGAGATGAAGACGACGACGATAAAATAAACCTTAAAGTTCTGTAAGATAAATGAAAACTTTAGATAATTACTGAACAACGATAATATTGTTCTTTATTGTTATTCGTAGTTTAGAATAGAAGCGGTTTACGTGGGTTGTCGGTCTAATTAAAATGTTTTTCTTGTTGCATGTCGGAGTTTGCGTAGGCGAGCTGTTAGAGCTGGTTTTATTATGTGTTTCTAAAAATATAACTCAATGAACGCATTTTATTTCTTACTTTAATTTTATTATGGCGTAGGATTCCTATTTATGCCTACTGTGGGGTTCACAATAGAAATAATGAGATTAATAAACGACTGTTTACTGCTTTAACATAATGAAAATAACTGCTCTAGAACGAGTAAGGACGAAAACACACTAGGGACACGCGGATCTTTCACTTTTATATAAAGCGCGCACACTAGACAATAGGAAAAAATCGGATCGGTTGTTGGCTCGATGTTTAATTTCTGGAACTGACCTTACATAGATATAAAAAAAATGTGATTGTGAGTGGCCTATTAAAATTATTCATGCTCATTGTTAATTTTAAGAAATCAAACTAATATTATAAGTGCGAAAGTGTATTTGTCTGTTCTTCATTCACGCTGCAACAGAGCAATGGATCGACGTGATGTTCTGCTTGGGTAACTATAGTTGAGGACCTGGAGAGTAACAAAGGCTAGTTAAACGCTAAAACTTATTCAACGCGTACGAAGTCGCGGGCGTCAGCTAGTTAACGATAAAACTACAAAAAAACACGTTATATATTTATGACCTCACATATAACGATACATATCTATACAAGCTCCCATATTATTATTTTAATAAAGTGTTGCTGATTTAATTGCTTGCTGAATCCTTATAAGATAATGAATGTAAGAACGTAAGTTTAGGAGGAAATAATAATAATAATGTAATATTTCATACTAATATAATTCTAAGTTAATAATAATAAGTAAGGTTAAGTTAGGATGGTAAAGTTTTTGAAGAAGTTTTCAAAACTGACAGGAAAGGCTTTTATAAAGTCCTTCAAAGTGTTTGAACAGCGTACCGGCAAAGTGCGAGAGTTAAGCCCGTTAAATCAGGCTGGCTGGCCTTAGTTACTGCTAATTACGGCGCTTGCTGTCCACCAACTCAGACCGGCTTACTTCCGATATCCAATTTGCGAGCTTAATCCTATTAACGATTTTCGGGCAATCGTTATCCTGCGGTTCGCCAGTTTTGAGGTTTATGACTTTTCTGATTATGATCCACCACACCACAGCACATTAACGTCCCACAGCTGGGCACATGCCTCCACTCCCATAGGACAGAGGGAATTAGAGCTTAGACCCACCATGCTGATCCAATGCGGGTTGGCGGGCTTTAACGATTATTACCATGTTAGAGAGAATAACCGGGACCGACGGCTTAACGTGCTCTCCGAGGCACGGGGGTTAAACACCGCCAACTTCCTAACTCCGGGCATGTACTGAGAATTTCTTATCAGAAAACCCAGCACTTAATTATGACCCGACCCGGGACTCAACCCGGGACCTCGTTAGGTGCAGTATAATAATAAAAAAACCTGACCGGTTTTTTATTATTGCGAGTCAAAATCGCGTACAAAGGGTTCCGCATCATCACACAGTAAATAACAAGAAAGATGTCAACACAACACGTAAGCAGGTGTGAAATAACTGTTTTTTTAATAAATACAGTTTAACTGCTAGCGCCTGGCAAACACCTTATGAGTGCGGAACTTTCGGTTTTTTTCTATACTTGTCCTGTGAGACCTTGCTTTTTGCAAAATTTCATGATTCTAGGTCAACGGGATAGGTTAGGCCCTATAGGTTTTGATTTATTAGCGAGAGTCAAAATATCCAAAATATGAGGCATAAACGGTCGTATCTTTTGATTGCGATGACTTAGAAGCTTGATTTTGGTACAGTTCCAAGGGACCGTAACCTAATTATTTGATATTAATTTCAACTCCACGCGTTCCTGAGAAAAATGTGGATGACAGACAGACAGACAGACAGACAGACGGACGGACAGACAGACAGACAGACACACTTTCGCATTTATAATATTAGTATGGATTTTTATGTGCACAGAAATGATCGCGTTCGACAATTTAATCAATACGGCTTCCTCGGGATACAGCAAACAACATTTTATGAACAAATTGCTCAATTATTTCGTAACAACGATACTCCACCATTAAGAGTAAATTAATTGCGAAACGTAATTTATTACTCGCATGCAAAGATAAGACAAAGGACCCACGTAATGAGGGCCAGAGTTATGATATGACACTGGAGGCGGTGTTTGGGGTAATGAAAAACTAATTTAACTTTGCAGTAAAAAGTTACTCTTGTGCTTCAGCACTGAACTTTGTTTAAGTACAAAAATGGAGATTTGGAAATATAGGCTGTATTGTTATGCTGATAAATATTAAAATAGAATAAAACAATAAATCTATACAAACAATACAAGAATGATCTATAAAGCTGTATTTTCTTTGGCCATAAAATTTCCTATTTGCCCCCAGGCTTGCCATGGGCTAATATTTTTTTA
Organism: Erebia palarica; assembly: GCA_964035005.1. Lineage (NCBI taxonomy): Eukaryota > Metazoa > Arthropoda > Insecta > Lepidoptera > Nymphalidae > Erebia > Erebia palarica. Next base: position 22,753,434 of record OZ035989.1, read on the forward strand.
AGTTACTGTAGTCTGTACCATTAAGCCAAAAGCCTTTTCGCTTCAAATGGAAAATAGAACAAATAATTTTAAATTATAATAGTCTCGTATTGTGCTCAAAATTGGGACTTTGTTAATAAATGCTGTAGGCGGGCAGTCATGATTTAAAAGTAATTGCGTTACAAATTCGAAGCTGGTGGGTAAAACATACCGGCTGCGAATAATGTAAGGGCTTAAATTTCAATACGAAACACTAATGATGCAAAAGGTTGTGCGTATGTTAAGGCTTATACAGATATTTAACGCGTGATGTCTTCGTATAGTCAGACTGTAACTCTCCGTACGTATGGTACATGTTTCTTTTTTGTCGTCATGTTTTAACCCTCCCCACGGTAGGTGCAGGCAGGTACGTGGCAGAGGAGACCAGCAGGCTAAGCATGCGCATAACGAGATTATCTCGCGACGAGATAGAGAGATGTTGTCGTTGCCGGCAAATTTTTTGTTTACCGTAACATGCACAAAATGCGCTTATATTACAAGAAAAAGAAACCGGCCAAGTGCGAGTCGGACTCATGCACCGAAGGTTCAATACAAACCTGTAGTAAGTTTAAAATTATTAAAAATATTTTTATTATATGATGTAACTAAAAATTTATGCTTTTCGCAATTTTTATTTAATCTGCGATAAGACGTTGCTTCTTACCAAATTTCAAGATTCTGAGTTCACGGGAAGTACCCTGCAGGTTTTCATTCCCTTGCGAGTGTCAAAAATTTGCAGCATAACAGCTGTATCTTTCTATTGCGTTGGGTTAGAAGTTTGATTTTTCACAGCTCCAAGGGAAAGTAGACCTGAGTATTTGATATGAATTTCAGCTTAATACCTCCTTGCGTTCCTGAGAAGAAGGGTCTTGACAGACAGACGGAGAACAAAGTGATCCTATAAGGGTTCCGTTTTTTCCTTTTGAGGCACGGAACCCTAAAAATAGTCGGCATGTAAAGGTTTATTGAAAAAAATACCACAGATAAGAAATCTCTACTTTTGACCTAACGATACCAGTTACCATTAGTTAGCTTCGATAAATGAATAGAGATAACGGGTACATATAATTAAACTGGTTGTGCGCGTGTTTAGCCCTACTGGATTTTTCAGATCTTGTCGAGCATCTTTGCATCAGTTGGCCTGGTCGTAAATTTTGGCAATTTGAATCTCCCTGGTAAAAAGTCTAATATTACAGCATTAATTTGGGAGCAAGGCGTAGGTTAAGAGTGCCGTTTCAGAGGAAACTCGATATCTGTTCCTCATTAACAAGAGTGAATAGCGGCTCTAGCAAATTTTGGAGTTGGTACCCTCCACTCCGATAGGCGTATTGTATATAATCTGTATTAAATCAGATACAGCCTCTTGAAGTTTGTTTGAGAATTAAATTATCTTGTTTCATTAATAAAAGGAGGAATCTGCTACTTTGATGGTTTATATATTGTGACAGTTTTTTCCAATAAGGAATAATAAATGATTTTCCTCCTTTTCGTGACATTAATTACTAGCAAAAAATATTATGAATATTTCCACACCATCTAAGTTTTGATCCACTTACAAGAAGCAAATAAAATATTGTAAAAATGTCTTATGAATTCCGATCCAATTTTGTCCATAAATAAATATGAAGAAACGGGAATCGGAAAATTCATATTTTCTTACATTATTTCTTCTGGGAACTAAATTCTTATCATGGTTTCCTGGCATATCAACGTAAGTTTAAAGCTTTGGCCGTTGAGAATAGAAACTTGTGATTTCACATTAGTAATCTATAACGAACTTACAATTAATATGTTGCGAGCGAAGCGAGGGATGGGCTAGCTAAAGTTTTTAAATATTAGGCACGAAATGCAAAATAGATTTTTCAAGAAATAATCACTTAGTTCGTAAAGTCACATAAAATAATTGTTCTCTTAATATTTAAGTGAGAAATTGGTTCGGGTGGGTCGGTCCGTTAGTTGGTACCTAAATAAAATTCTTTAGTTATTGCACACCCGTGTAATTGGAGAGTACGGAGGCGAGCTTGGTTTGCTCGGAACAGATTTCATCTTATTTTTCTGCTGAAGTAAAATTTCCTCAAGCCATATATTTTATTTTATTCCTTTGGTAAATGTTTTGCTAGCCTTTGTACTTTCAGCACAGGATAATTAATGGCAGGTATTACTACACACAGAAGTTTCAGCGTTTAAATTGCAGTGAATGGTATTATTTAACTGTGATTAATTAATTAATGTTTATGTGATATGATAACTTAAGATGCTCCGTACTCCGTACTACAATATATTATATGCTATTCACGCCTAATTACACTTTTAATAAGGTAGTAAGGTAAGGTGGTTCATTAAAAGTGGATAGCACAATTTAAGCCATTTTTTGAATAGAAGCAGGCGTTACTTTGCGGAAGTCCATGATAGTGAATGAAATAGAATTTTAATTCGCTATAATCCGCTACAGTAGACAAATCAGTGTGGTACAGTGACTGTCTTTCACCTGCAGCATGCGACACCCACCACCCAGCAATTCGCACAGGCACAACACCACACAAATCCTCCAAATCACTCTCAACGTACGTTTCACTCCGACACCGGAGCATCTTCAGGAGATGTTGACTCGACAATGTACGATTGTGAAGTGACTATCGTATCGCAAGTTCCGGCTTATATACCTTTTTGGCATGGCTCATACTGAAGCCCCGCCCCCTCCCCTATTACTGTATAAATTGAGTAAAGGTGAATTTGATACGTTTATTTGTTCATTTAGCAACTCAAATCCTTTATTATTGTGTTTAATTATTTCTAATTGCTCCCAAACGCACATTCGAAACCCTTTATTACATTTATGCAGGATTTTATAAGAATGGTTATTGCCCACCTCATGTCCACTGTCCAAAAGATGTTTAGCGAAGTGGGACCTTTGTGGTTGATCGTTCCTATAAGCAGACATATGTTCCTTATAGCGCGTCTCAAAATTGCGTCCAGTTTGACCAACATATGTGGCACCACATTCAGGACACTCAAGCTTATAAACACCCGATTTTTGATGATTCTTTAATTTATCTTTTCCATTGCAAATCCTCCGAAGTGTATTATTTGTCCGGAACGCGACATGCACATCATGTGATCTGAGCGTCTTTGCAATGCGCTCAGATATAGGTCCAAAATACGTCAAACTGGCTTTATATTTACTAATTTTATCCGATGTAGCCATGTAAAGATCTTTTCTAATTTGTGCTGACTGCTGTTTTTTAATTATATTATTAACAATATTCTGATTGTATCCATTTGAATGTGCGATTTGATATATAACCTCTAATTCTTTCCTATAGTCCTCTTTTGACAGTGGAATGGACAATAACCTGTGTACATAGCTATGGAATGCTGCGAGTTTATGTTGCCAAGGATGACAAGACGATGCGGGTATAGTTGTGTCAGTAAATGTAGGCTTGCGATAAATTTTGAACTCATGTTTATTATTAACCCGGGATATAGTCAAGTCAAGGAAATTCAAAGATTTGCTCTGTTCTAATTCTGATTTAAACTTAATTTTTGGGTGCAATCTATTAAGTTTTTTAACGAATACATCCAGTTGTCTCACTGTCCCCGTCCAGCATATGATTATATCATCTACGTATCTGTAGTAGTAGAAAATACTGTTCTCATTCACTATGTGTTTATTCTCAAAGTTATCCATGAACATTTCAGCCATTAGAGGGCTTAGAGGAGAACCCATAGCTAGCCCCTCTTTTTGATGGTAAAAATGATCATTAAATTTAAAATAATTCTGCTCCATACAAATTTGCGTTAACTCAATTAATTCTGATATTTCATTAGGGTGTAACCGTTTAATTTCTAGCAATCCCTTTAAAATTTCTAAAGTTTCACCCACTGGTACATTAGTAAATAAACTTTCTACATCCAATGATAACAGCATACATTGGACAGGTAAAATCAGATCTTTTATATTCGTGACCAAGTGGCTGCTATTTTTAAGAGCAAATTTGGGCATAAATGATGTTTTAGATTTAATTATATCATTTAACTCCTTTGCCAGTTCATATGCTGGTGCACCAATATACGAAACCACTGGTCGTATTGGAATATTGTCTTTGTGAATTTTAGGCAAGCCGTACAATGTTGGGGCATAGGTATTCATCAAAATTACCCTTTGTTTTGATGCATTTTTTGGAAATATATATTCAGATTTATTAACAGCTAATCTAACCTTCGCAGCAAATTTTTTAGTTGGATCAGAAGGCAACTGACTAAACTCATCTCCCGAGATCACCTCATTAACTTTATTTAAATAATCATCACGCTTCAGAACTACAAACAGACAAATAATACACTTCGGAGGATTTGCAATGGAAAAGATAAATTAAAGAATCATCAAAAATCGGGTGTTTATAAGCTTGAGTGTCCTGAATGTGGTGCCACATATGTTGGTCAAACTGGACGCAATTTTGAGACGCGCTATAAGGAACATATGTCTGCTTATAGGAACGATCAACCACAAAGGTCCCACTTCGCTAAACATCTTTTGGACAGTGGACATGAGGTGGGCAATAACCATTCTTATAAAATCCTGCATAAATGTAATAAAGGGTTTCGAATGTGCGTTTGGGAGCAATTAGAAATAATTAAACACAATAATAAAGGATTTGAGTTGCTAAATGAACAAATAAACGTATCAAATTCACCTTTACTCAATTTATACAGTAATAGGGGAGGGGGCGGGGCTTCAGTATGAGCCATGCCAAAAAGGTATATAAGCCGGAACTTGCGATACGATAGTCACTTCACAATCGTGCATTGTCGAGTCAACATCTCCTGAAGATGCTCCGGTGTCGGAGTGAAACGTACGTTGAGAGTGATTTGGAGGATTTGTGTGGTGTGGTGTTGTGCCTGTGCGAATTGCTGGGTGGTGGGTGTCGCATGCTGCAGGTGAAAGACAGTCACTGTACCACACTGATTTGTCTACTGTAGCGGATTATAGCGAATTAAAATTCTATTTCATTCACTATCATGGACTTCCGCAAAGTAACGCCTGCTTCTATTCAATATTTGAAATCGGTGAGCTTGACCGTACAGGCTAGACTTTACATCAAATTGACTAAATTACATCGTGTCGCAGTTCAAAACGTTTGGTTTAATCAACAATGTAAACATTTGAAGGTTATTCCGAAATATATTAATATAATAACAAACACTCACAGTCGAGCTTCTGATATTGCTATACGAAAAGCACAACAAATCTGGTTAAATGAGGAATCACGTCACTGGTTCACGGTCAGAGATAATCTGAAGCTCCATCTTAAAATACTTTATACAGAGCTTACATTTAGATTACATAATATTGAATTTGATCTTTTGGATCAGAAAGCAAGAGATTTGGCATCCCTAGAGGCCCACAATAAGTTTCTTAATCAGCAAAAGAAATTAGATTTACTTGTTCGTTCTACTAGAGTAAATAACTTAGACAATATGACAGACAGACTAGCACATAATTTTCACCCTCGGATTAAAAATCTCACTGATACTGTGTTTACAAATGATGAAACGAAACTCTTAGAAAATGGTTTAAAATTTAATATTCCCACTAATGTTACAAATAAATCGTTAGAAACATTAGCAGTTGATGCAGAGTTGGCTATTGTCCTTAGTAAAAAAGATAATATCGTTAAAAATATTGTTGCACACCAAATAAAAACCACTGCTACTACCTCTCCAACTTCTAATCTGGACACAAGAGTGTTAAAATCACTGCAAAATACTGTTAAAGACAATAACCTTGTTATTACAAAAGCCGATAAGGGTAATGCGGTAGTAGTTCTGAAGCGTGATGATTATTTAAATAAAGTTAATGAGGTGATCTCGGGAGATGAGTTTAGTCAGTTGCCTTCTGATCCAACTAAAAAATTTGCTGCGAAGGTTAGATTAGCTGTTAATAAATCTGAATATATATTTCCAAAAAATGCATCAAAACAAAGGGTAATTTTGATGAATACCTATGCCCCAACATTGTACGGCTTGCCTAAAATTCACAAAGACAATATTCCAATACGACCAGTGGTTTCGTATATTGGTGCACCAGCATATGAACTGGCAAAGGAGTTAAATGATATAATTAAATCTAAAACATCATTTATGCCCAAATTTGCTCTTAAAAATAGCAGCCACTTGGTCACGAATATAAAAGATCTGATTTTACCTGTCCAATGTATGCTGTTATCATTGGATGTAGAAAGTTTATTTACTAATGTACCAGTGGGTGAAACTTTAGAAATTTTAAAGGGATTGCTAGAAATTAAACGGTTACACCCTAATGAAATATCAGAATTAATTGAGTTAACGCAAATTTGTATGGAGCAGAATTATTTTAAATTTAATGATCATTTTTACCATCAAAAAGAGGGGCTAGCTATGGGTTCTCCTCTAAGCCCTCTAATGGCTGAAATGTTCATGGATAACTTTGAGAATAAACACATAGTGAATGAGAACAGTATTTTCTACTACTACAGATACGTAGATGATATAATCATATGCTGGACGGGGACAGTGAGACAACTGGATGTATTCGTTAAAAAACTTAATAGATTGCACCCAAAAATTAAGTTTAAATCAGAATTAGAACAGAGCAAATCTTTGAATTTCCTTGACTTGACTATATCCCGGGTTAATAATAAACATGAGTTCAAAATTTATCGCAAGCCTACATTTACTGACACAACTATACCCGCATCGTCTTGTCATCCTTGGCAACATAAACTCGCAGCATTCCATAGCTATGTACACAGGTTATTGTCCATTCCACTGTCAAAAGAGGACTATAGGAAAGAATTAGAGGTTATATATCAAATCGCACATTCAAATGGATACAATCAGAATATTGTTAATAATATAATTAAAAAACAGCAGTCAGCACAAATTAGAAAAGATCTTTACATGGCTACATCGGATAAAATTAGTAAATATAAAGCCAGTTTGACGTATTTTGGACCTATATCTGAGCGCATTGCAAAGACGCTCAGATCACATGATGTGCATGTCGCGTTCCGGACAAATAATACACTTCGGAGGATTTGCAATGGAAAAGATAAATTAAAGAATCATCAAAAATCGGGTGTTTATAAGCTTGAGTGTCCTGAATGTGGTGCCACATATGTTGGTCAAACTGGACGCAATTTTGAGACGCGCTATAAGGAACATATGTCTGCTTATAGGAACGATCAACCACAAAGGTCCCACTTCGCTAAACATCTTTTGGACAGTGGACATGAGGTGGGCAATAACCATTCTTATAAAATCCTGCATAAATGTAATAAAGGGTTTCGAATGTGCGTTTGGGAGCAATTAGAAATAATTAAACACAATAATAAAGGATTTGAGTTGCTAAATGAACAAATAAACGTATCAAATTCACCTTTACTCAATTTATACAGTAATAGGGGAGGGGGCGGGGCTTCAGTATGAGCCATGCCAAAAAGGTATATAAGCCGGAACTTGCGATACGATAGTCACTTCACAATCGTACATTGTCGAGTCAACATCTCCTGAAGATGCTCCGGTGTCGGAGTGAAACGTACGTTGAGAGTGATTTGGAGGATTTGTGTGGTGTTGTGCCTGTGCGAATTGCTGGGTGGTGGGTGTCGCATGCTGCAGGTGAAAGACAGTCACTGTACCACACTGATTTGTCTACTGTAGCGGATTATAGCGAATTAAAATTCTATTTCATTCACCATTAAGCCATTTTGACATACGGGAAGACGAATAAGTAGCGTATATTTATATATAGAGTAAATTCAAAATTATATGCAATGATTATTGGACGACTACTGCCATTAAACAGCCAAATTGGATAATGATCCTGCCATATTCAGATAAGGCAATTTGTAGCAAATATGGTAATTAACAGTTGCCACATATATATGGATAATAATATGTATCATAGTTAAACTACGGCAGATAGATAATATGGACGTAATGTCTAGGGAATGTGGGTTCTGTGAGATAATTATTGTATAATGCCTTAATAATTATTATAGTTGAGTGGATTAAACTGCCAAATTAGATATCAATGCTTTTCGTGGACATGGATTATAATTAGTTCCAACTCACAGAGAGTCTCAAAGCTATGTAGATAATATTATACCAACAGGTTACCTGATGAAATAATCGTAAAGACGATGCTTCTAAAATCTATTCTGATAAGTAATACAGCTGGTTTTACAAAAAAATTACGTCACAGTGTATTGCCATGTCAGGCATGCAAATTTGGCTATGTTAGGATTTACATAATATTTAATTAATATACATAATATCAAGTAGTATTAAGCATATTGATAAACATCAAATAAATAACAATCACCATTCCATTAATATAACGTAGAATTATTTAAAAAAGACCATAATAAGAGGTCACATTAGTATTTTAGGTCATCTGAAGGGATCTAAGTACTCATTAATCGAGTAGAAGCACTTCTCTAAAAGCCACTTGTTTAAGTATGATTTGAGTGCTGGCAGTGACATAGTTTTAACGTGAGGAGGAAGTTGATAAAATATGTGTTTCGCCATGCAGTAGGAATTAGTCTGGTATAAGCGTAATTTCATGTTGGGCAATAACAATCTGTCCCTATGTCTAGTTACTTTTCCAAGAAGGTACATCTCCATGTTTGATGAAAAGATCAGAATTCTTTTTTTACTAAAATGCACATTTATTTTATGTAAATACAAGGCAAAGGGAGTAAATAATAACTACTTACTTTGTGACAGGTAACAAAATAATAAATAACCCTGCCGACGTGCATAACACTGCCTAAACTGACTTATGTCACTTTTTAGTTAATTACGGGGTTGACGTGAAAAGGACAGGAATAGAAAATTTTACTTAAACACATTTTTAGGGCCTTGTGCAAGTGGACCTTAAAATCTAACATGCATCTTATTATAAAAAGTTTAAGCATATGCGAGTAGATATTTTAAAATAAGCCAATTCAAGAAAAAATGTTGAATCGCTTGGCTTGGTTGATGTAGATAATTTCATGATTTCAAAGCTTTTTTGATGTTTCAACACAAATAATATAATCACCAAATAGAATTCAACAATTCAAAATACTCCATTCATCTATCGCTCGCCATACCAGTCCATTCGTTTTCCATATTTAATAAATTTAGCCAGGTACTATTAGTACAAAACATTTTTTCTACATAAAACAATTCTTTTTTTATCCACTACTAGTTAGCCCTTGACTGCGATCTCACCTGATGGTAAGGGATGATGCTGTCTAAGATGGTAGCGGGCTAACCTGTTAGAGGCATGGCAGTTATATTAAACCAATACCCCTATTAGGTTCCTACACGGCATCGTACTGGAACGCTATATCGCTGGGCGGCACGTCTTTGCGGTAGGGTGGTAACTTGCCACGGCCGAAGCCTCCCAACAGGCCAGACAAGGGAAAATTAAGAAATTATAAATTCCCAAATTGACCCTGCCGGGGATCGAACCCGGGGTCTCCGCACGGAATAAGAATAAGAATATAAATTCCTATCGAAGCTAAAATCGGAAAATAGGTGGGTCGATGAACATGAGGCTGTGTATTGAATGCAGACGGTAAACATAGCGAAGCAGCATCTAAGCAGAGAATGCGCTGAATAATTGAACAGGCGATTTCATTCGCGGACCAAACAGCTGGATTATTGAGTTGTTGCAATTAAAAGTTATCTGATTCAATTATAAACAGTTCAGTGTTAATAACGCAGTTGTGATTGGACTTTAATATCGTCCTCGACATTTTCAAATATACAATTTTACTAGTATTGCTGTCGTAACTTCGTCCGCATGGATTAAGGTTCTTGAATCTTGAGGAACTCGTTAATTTGCCAAGATAAAAAGTATCTCGTTAGAAAATGTATTAGTTCAGCTATCTCCATATGCTGCCAAATATCGGTTCAGTCATTGTGACGTGACGGTGTCATACCCAGACAAATATCCAAACTTTCACGTTTATTATAGTAACCTACCTATGTTTTTATTAATCAAGAGTACTACTTTTAATAAAATAAGTCAGGATATCATTGTACTATGCTGTATTGATTTCTACTTTAAAAAAATTAAAATATAAACCTTAACACTAAGGCATTAAAGTTTAATTTCGAATGTATTATATTTATATTTAAGACCTTTTGTCTTCGTAACAAGGCGAGCATGACGCTGTTCGCGAGCATGTCGCTATTCGCGAGCATGTTGGTCACGAGAACATGTCGGTCACGCGAATCCTATTTTTTTTCCCCTACCAATAAGAGATCAACGCGCCTAAAGATGTTTTCACTTCAAAAATTTCAATACAGCGAAATGTTCAAAACAGTTGCTCAATATTTCCAAGCTTTTAAGCAAACATAGCCGAAAGTACTGATAATGGTTGATATGGTTGAGGTTGATAATGATCCAAATCTGAATAGTAATAATATAATATCATAACTGACGAAGCTAAATATGGGAAATATGGTGGGTCGATGAAATTGAGGCTGTGTATTGGATGCCGACGGTAAACATAGCACAGCAGCCTTAATGGCAGAGAATGCGCTGAATAATTCAACAGGCGATTTCAACCCTGCTGGATTATTGAGTTCATACAATTAAAAGTTCTCTGATTCAATTGACAGTTAAGATTTAATGACGCAGCTGTGATTGGACTTTAATATCACCTTCAGCTTACGCATATAATATTTCGAATGTATAGTCCTAAATTGGCAGCACTGCTAACCACTTGCTATAGAAAATTAAGCGTTCGGTCTCTTGAAAAGATATATAATCATCGGTACTATACATTTTGATTAAATTTTACCCATCAGGTGTTCCTATTTTTTCTTTATACGACGACTTATCAGTAGACCTTCTATTGTTAGCAATACAAAACTTAATTTATCAAAGGGACTAAGGGCAACCATCCGACTTCCTTCTAACGAGACAATCAAAAGCCCAACAAAAGATTCCTTGTAGATATTTAGACGTCTTACTTATGTTGATATCGACTTTTACTGAATTTCACGTCTAATTAGACTTCCTGTTTATTTCTCTCTTCAGAATGAACGGGCTTTATTTATTCAGTAAAAATATCATTTCCGTAGGTAAAATAACTCAGTCAAAGCGGCGGCTGAAATAAAGTTTTCTTTACACATCTGCCTATATTGTTAAGGAAGAGACTGAATGAACGCTCAAACCACTGTATCAAGAAACCTGTCCAAGCGAAAGTGTGTCTGTCTGTCTACTACGCTTTCACGGCCCATCTGTTCAACCGATTTTGATGCAATTTGGTAAAGGGATAGGTTGTATCCCGGGGAAGGACATAGATCACATAAGACATTTTTATCCCGGAAAAGTCAAAAGTTCCCGCGGGAAACAAAACCTTAGTCCACGCGGACGAAGTCGTGTAGTTTTCTAATAAGAGAAAAGTAAAGTCCCATCAAAGCTTCCCGAATGAAGTCAGGGCGTTTTCGAGTCTTAGATAAACAAGCTCAGAATATCTTTCTACTTAATCATTTAAATCTACTTTAAACCGTTTAGATCCGGATCGTCTGTAATACGAGAAAATTAAGCTTTTGTATCTTCTGCTATCTTCAGCGAAAACTCGACACCTACATTCGAACCTAAATCCTGCCGTAACAGCTTACATTAACGTAATGTTACTTTTAAACCTAAAACATATACGCAGACAATGAAGCTTACTCAATATACTAAATTCGCTTTAGAAGCTTTTTTCAGTTTTTCTCTACTTTATTTTCAGGACGAAAATAATACGGGGGAAAATATCCACGCGAAACGCCTTCGTGCCGGTTCTTCTCAGTAGAACGGCTTTCAGAACCGGTGGTAGAGTCAAAACATAGAACACGTTTACATGGCATAAATAAATTGAGTCTAAGTAAATTGAGTTTGGGTGACACGAAATAATAGGACTGTACTTTCCGAGTGTTTTATTGTTGAGTTCCTTTATTTGTAAGAAGTAATTCCTAATGGGTATAGCACAGGTACTAGCAACCGCCCGAGGCTTCGAAAATTTCGGGAATTGGGTATTTGACAATAATAATAATAATTATTCAAATAAATTATTCTTCGATCGATGGCATGCGTTACTTTTAGGTTTGAAAACATACATACATTTTAAACTATCGATTGAAGTAAAGAAGTGAGCCGAATTTTGATGACGTCACAGTTCAGTATTTCATACATCTCATACTAAGCGCGCATTTTGAGGTTTGAAACGCTTGACGTTTGGAATGAGTCAGTCAGGACTTATCTTTATAGATATATATGTATACTGGCTATTGCATGGCAGAATATTAAAAAAATATAATATTAAAGTGTAAAATAAAAACTCATAATAGATAACATTGAAATAAATCAATCGGCCGTAGGTAACTCAGTATGAATAAACAAGTGACCCACCGTACTCAATATGAATAATATTCAAATTGCAATCCAGAATTATTGTGGAATACAATCGATGTTTGATATCTGTATCACGTTTTTCAATTAGTAGCAGTCGATACAGGACATAAATTAAACATAGGCTAGTATAAAAATTAAGTCAATATTTGATTTAGGTACTCTGAGTTGCACGAAACAAATTAAAAAATTAAAAACAAAAAAATGAGTGATGACTGAACTAATTTATATACAAGACTTCAAACAATTCTTGCGATTGTAAATTGGTTTAATCTCTACTTAAAGTTTTGGATTTGATCCGTCATTTAATGAATCAGTCTGAAGTTGGAGAATTTTTCTTAGGGATTTTTAGAGAATTTCGTTTCACAGATCACTTTACGCGTAAATGCGATAGGAACCGAATCTTCCGGGAAAAACTGCCGAAAATCTCTCCAGACTCTAGACGAGTAAAGTTATTTCGTTTCGCGTTTGGTTTGCTTGCTGTCCGAGACGCACCAATCAAAATCATATAGTCTATTGAGCATTTTCGCTATTTTGCTAGTGTTGGATTTTGTACATAAAATAAAGACCATAGACAAGTTGTTTTTTTTTAATTTGGATTTTTGCCTCTTGATACTTAGTTATCTTAACAGCTAGTGTTTTGTTTCGTTTAGCTTCAGTTTCACAGCAGTGTGCTAAAGGCGTACCTAGAATCAGCGCACACAGGGCGGAGTCGTTTTGTTCACATCGATAAGTTTTAATTATAAGTTTAACCATACTACGGTAAAAATTTCAGAGACCCCACTTTTTGGATGTTACATCCTTTATGTTGATTTCATTCATCTTACTAATATTATAACTGCGAAATTTTGGATGGATGTTGTGGATGTTATCCTGGAAAATTATAGAGTTACCGCTGGGATGAAAAAACCTCAAACCATGCAGACGAACTCGCGGGCATTCGCTAGTAGCAAATAAAAACTAATAAGCTAATAAGCTAATATATGAAAAAAAAAACAAGTGATAACTATATAGAGGGTCTACCAAAAGACCTTAAATTCACATCCTCGGTTAGTTTTAAGTTTGTTAACCATTTTTAATCTAATCTAATTTAATCTAATCTATCTAATCTAATATATATATAAAATCGTTAAGGGATCAACGCACAGCCTAAACCGCTGGGGGTATTAACTTGAAATTTTGACAGTAGGTTCCTTTTGTGACGTAGGCGCTCACTAAGGAAGGATTTTTCAAAATTCCACCCCTAAGGGGGTGAAATAGGGGTTGAAAGTTTATATGAAAGTCCGTCATTTCTCAAGTTATATCCATGAAACTTGGTATACGAGCTACTGGTTGAAAATGAAGAAATACGTGTTTCAGTTTTTAAAAATTCTAACCCCGAAGGGTTGAAATAGGGGATGAGAGTTTGCATGAAAGTCCTTCATTTCTCAAGATATTCTCAAATTATATAAACGAAACTTGGTATTTCGCCTTTCGGTAAAAATTAAAGAATTACGTGTGTCGCAGTTTTTCAAAATTCAACCCCTAAAGGGGTAAAATAGGGGTTGAATTTTTTTATGACAGCTATAGCCAAGAAACTTGGTATATGAGCTGTGAGTTAAAAATCAAGAAATACGTATTTCACAGTTTTTGAAAATTCGACCCCCAAAGGGGTGAAATAGGGGCTGAAAGTTGGTATGAAATGCCTTCATTTCTCAAGATATTTTACAAGTTATATCAACAAAACTTGGTATTTTGGCTTACGGTAAAAAATAAAGAAGTACGTGTGTCACAGTTTTTCAAAATTTTACCCCCGAGGGGTTAAAATAGGGGTTGAAATTTTGTATGAATGTCCTTCATTTCTCAAGATATTGCTCAAGTTACATGTACGAAGCTTAATGTTTCGGCTTTTGGTAAAAAATTAAGAAGTACGTATACCACAGTTTTTCAAAATTCAACCCTAAAAAGGGTTAAATAGGGGTTGAAAGTTTGTATGAAAGTCCTTCATTTCTCAAGTTATAGCCATGAAACTTGGTATATAAGCTGCGGGTTAAAAATGAAGAAATATGTGTTTCACAGTTTTTGAAAATTCGATCCCTAAAGGGTTGAAATAGGGGATGAAAGTTGGTATGTTAGGCCTTCATTTGGCAGGATATTATTCAAGTTATATCAACGAAGCTTGGTTTTTTGGCTTTTGGTAAAAAATAAAGAAGTAAGTGTGTAATAGTTTTTCAAAATTCAACCCCCAAAAGGGTAAAATAGGGATTGAAAGTTTTTTATGAAAGTCCTTCATTTCGCAAGTTATAGCCATGAAACTTGGTATGTAAACTGCGAGTTAAGAATGAAGAAATACATGTATCACAATTTTTCAAAATTCAACCCGCAAAAGGGTAAAATAGGGGTTGAAAGTTTGTATATGAAAGTCCTTCATTTCTCAAAATATTGCTGAACTTATATCAACGAAGCTTGGTGTTTTGATTTTCGGTAAAAAATAAAGAAGCACGTGTCTCACAGTTCTTCAAAGTTCAACTCCCAAAAGGGTAAAATAGGGGTTGACAGTTTGTAAGAAAGTCTGTCATAAATTTTTAAGTTAGAGCCATTAAACTAGGTATTTTTTGGTAACTTGGTTGGGTTTTTTGAAATTTTGGTTTGAAATGGAGAAACACCTGATTCACATTTTTTGTAAATTTCATCCCCAAGGACGTGTAAAAGATAATTAGACCTAATTTTCAACATAATTTTTTGCATGAGTATAGTTGAGGATCTGGACAGTGGCATAAGCATCCCGGAAAATAATGAAGTGCTGTAGGAATTGAAAAAAAACTTATACACGAACGAGTGACGCTCAATCACACCAGAACGGCTGAACGGGTTGGTTTGATGAAATTTGGCATAGAGATAGATTGTAGTCTGAAATAACACGTAGGCTACTTTTTATCCCGGAAAATTAAAGAGTTCCCGCGGGAACCAAAAAATCTCAAATGGATGTTTGTTACTCAATCACGCCACTACGGCTAAATGGACCTCGATGAACTTTGCACAGAGATAGATTATAGTCTAAAATAGCCAATAACACATAGGCTACTTTCTATCCCGTATAATTAAAACCAATTCAATCCACGCGGACGAAGTCGCGGGCATCAGCTAGTAAAATATAGATTATAGAAAATGTCAGCATGTGAATTTCATACAGCTTACATACTAGAAGTGTGTTTTTAAGTTTGATAAAGAGTTGCTGATTTGATTAAGTTGTTATCGTGCCTATTGTTGCAGCCCGCAGGTAACTTAGCCAATATAGCGAAATCTAAATCATACTAATATTATAAATGCGAAAGTTGTTTGTTTGTTGATTTGTTGGTTTTTCTTAAAATCTCGTTAGATGATTACCGCGGACGAACTCGCGGTAATCATCTAGTGTAAAATATAACCTTTGTTACCCAGACAATATTAACGAATCAATTGAAACCTCATTCATCAAAATCGGCACACTAGTTTAGGGGCTACGGTGGAACATACATACAAATCTTTTAGACGACTTCCCTGGCGCAGTGGTGAGCGCTGCGGTCTTATAAGTGGGAGGTCCTGGGTTCGATCCCTGGCAGGGTCAATTCGGGCATTAATAATTTTTGAATTTTCTCTGTTCTGGCCTGGTGGGAGGCTTCGGCCGCAGCCAGTTACCACCTTACCGGCAAAGACGTGCCGCCAAGCGGTTTAGCGCTCCGATACGATGCGTAGAAACGGACTAGAGGTAAGGGTAATTATGACTGCCATGCCCCTAACAGGTTAGCCCGCTACCATCTTAGACTGCATCATCACTTACCATCAGGTGATATCGTAGGCTAACTTGTAGTGGACTTAAAAAAAACAAATCATTTGATTTGTTTTTTTGCCGTAGTCGGATATAACGCAAACTCGGTTTTACATTTATGGCAAGATAACGTAGTTACCTGTAGTAGAGAAGCGAGACTAGAGCGTGCAGCAGAAGGTTGACGAGGTGGTAGCCCGCAGGCTGCAGACCGTGCACCGCGTAGTTCCATCGGAACGTTAGCACCGTCAGGGGGCGGTACGATTTGTGAGACTGCTCCTGTAACAAACATATGACTGAGGCGTATGTCACAAACATGAATGCGAATGATAAATTTGGGTAATTTTTTTATTCGGATATAATACTGTGTTTATATCACCGTAAAATTGTAAAAACCGAAATATAGATAGAACCGAACCGAAATAAAGATTCGCAGGAAATAAACCGTTAGATTTTATTCTAACAGTTTCTATCCCGCGATATTGTAAACTGACGAAAGATTGTGAACCGTTCAATGTTCTGAGTATTAATTTTTGAAATATTTATTGTATTTACGTTTTCTTGTCTCTTTCTTGTACAATTCGCGCGCGAGTTGAATGCAGAGTAAATGTATGTGCCACCTTACATTTACTCTGCATTCAACTAGCGCGCGAACTGTAGGTTAGGTTAGGTTAGGTTTAGGTAGTGCACTTAGGTTCTATCGGTTCACAATCCGTCGGCATTTTACAATCTATCGAGATAAAAAGCGTTAGATTACAATCTAAAGGTTTTTACAATTCGGTCTTACAATCTAACAATCTAACGGTTACAATTTTACGGTGACATATACAAGGGAGGTTGTCAATTTAATTGTATTTGTAGCAATAACAATAAAACCAGAACGATGCGTGTAAAGATGGCGAGCGTCAACATGGATATGAGATATATATATGAGCAGTTCACAATCCCGTATAAAGCTATGCAAAGTCCAAAATAAATCAGCTTTATGGGGGAACTTTTCGCGCAAAAATGTCGCCATGCCATAAACATGACTTATATGCGTAGAAAATTAGCAGGCGAGGGTTATTGCGCTTCTATAAATGAAATTCCACGTGAGGTGAATGTCGTAGCCGATAACCTTTAGTTGAAAGGGAAATGTATGTGCTAATACGACAAATGTTATGAACGCGAAAGTGTATTTGTTTGTTAGTTTGACATGATGTAACGGAGCAACGGCAGCCTTATTATAGAAAATCAAAGAATTCCCGTGCGATTTTGAAAAACTTAAGTCCTTGGATAAATGCCAGGCTTTAAAACGTCGCCTATTTCCTTTTACAGACTTTTAACTAATTAATTATATATTTTTTTAGATTAGATTTTAAGCTATAGATTAAGTTTATAATATGGTAAGTTTTAGATTTAAGTTTTCTTCTTTCTCTCTCTTCTTTTCTTGCGATAAATTTTATATTCGTTTTTACTTCATTAAGGTTTAGTTCCAGTGCAGGGTATAGGATTAGGATCCTACACGGAGTACATAGTGTTAAGTGGAAGAAGAACTCTGAAGACTATTGCTTACATGGTTTGTCTAATGAAACATACAAGGGGTGTATTTATACGTTCACTTAGCGCTAACAAGACTCGCATGATCTGCAGAGCGAATACAATGTCTGGAGTCGCGCAAACATTTGCCTCAAACAAACAAGCAATTACCTCGCGCATTCGAACTAACGCGAAGCTGACTTACGATCGAACATTTAAGACACGGTTATTACTACCATCGCTTAAAGCAGTATTATTTTAAATGAGAGTTTATGAACCACCCTTAAAACAAATTTTATAATTTTTGGCAGCGTAGTCTTTTGGGTTTAATTCCCTTTTTACACGTGGACGGAGCAGAGCGGTAAAGTAGTGAGAATAATAGTACTGCTACCATTTGAACCTGTGTTTTGAAACAGGATAGTAAGCTACTGTTCCAGGAAGCGCGTTAACGAGGATGCAGTACTGCAGTTCTGCTCACTGCTCTGCCCTCGTGTGAATAAGCATAACCAAGAAGGGAGCGACGTGATTTTAGGTCAATTTTAAGGTATTTTTGATGGAACAGAGGGAACGTAAGAGGAACCAACTGTCTAACAGAACGAAACAGATGTCATATCTCTAGCACGAGAAAAAGATTGGTTTATTAGTTGCCGCTTATTTCTACGACTAATTTTCTACCATTTCTCCACGTTCATTCTTCGCCAAAGTACACATAGCCGTTGAGCGTTTATAATGTCTACGCCAGCTCGTAACCGACCGATGCAAGTGGAACAGTAGTAAGTCGGAGTCATGTTTGTATAAGACGTTAAACGTCCTTATTGCAGCCTAACGCCCTTTGTTAGCCGTCTGGAATTGTATAGCCTTTGTAAAGCCTTTGGAAATTGTATATCTATTGTTGGTAGTACTACCACATTATTCTCATTATACAATAGCAGAAATAGCATCTCCTTTCAGATATCATATCCCTGTAATGTCATCGGCGTAGGTATTTCTGTTCTCAGTCTTGTTAGTCTAGTGGTTAGCATTGCATAATACGACCTCTTGGGTTGGTCCCCGGTCTGTTTCAGTCTGATTTCCATCCCGTTGGACTATGAGAGTGTGGAAATACTACTACATAGACTACATAGATGCGCACACACTTGCACACTACTAGGAATAATATCTCTGTAACTAAAGAATAGCTGAGCAACTGTCTTATAACTTCATTTTAAAAATATTTTGTCCGTCCGTTCATCGATTTTCAAAACGGCTCAACCATTTAGAAAGCAGCTAGATGAATCTTAAGCAAAGAGGGCTTTTGGTTAAAACTTAAAAGTCAATAACGGGATGCGCATAAGATTGAAACATTGACATCATTGATCCAAAATGTTGCCCGTACACCAAAGACCAAACGGAACTCAGCAACATTTTACGATATATAATCATACATAAAGAGACTAAAATAAGTAGCCGAGCCAACACGGCAAGAGCATGCTCTGTATATTTAAATAGCAAAAGGCACTTCCGTAAATAAAGCCTTTGCTTTACCTCTTAAGTGAAACGGCTAAATGAAGCAGTAATTCTTTGTAGAGGACCAATATATACCTAGTTTTCAACAAAATGCTATAGGTATTTCTTTTGTGCTTTCTGGATACCCCTTTTGAATACATTTTTAGGGTTCCGTACCTCAAAAGGAAAAACGGAACCCTTATAGGATCACTCTGTTGTCCGTCTGTCTGTCTGCAAGACCCTTTTTCTCAGGAACGCAAATTAGATCACATTTTTATTAAAATATTTTTAATAATTTTAAACATACTACAGGTTTGTACGGAACCCCCTGTACATTATTTGTAGGGTGTTGCTGGCGTAAGCTACGGCGTCGTTTATGAAGAAAAGATAAGTTGGATTAAGATAAAAATAAAAATCTCATCATATCTATGAACACATAGAAATTTGATGAGAGTTGAAATAAAATATAAAACAATTTTTTTTTTTAATTTCAACAATTGTAAGTAATTTTGTTTTACATTCGCCATGGATTCCGATCACTCATTCCCTTCTGCGACACAAAAATATAGTGTATTCGAATAAAAAACCTATTATGTTTATTTCTACCTCAATTTAGTAAAAGATGACCGCTCTCAAAATACTACCCTAAAATACGTTCGTTGGATAAAATTTAAAGCCCCTAAAAAGTCTTCTTCATTTTAATGTTGGCTAGACATATTGAAATTAAAATAAAGTATCCACCTAATAAAGCTTACGTTTTCTAAAGCTTTCGGTGAGAGAATCCTTGCAGAAAAGATAGAGAAAAATGAGAAATAATTTTTCATTATGGTACCTAAACTAGCTATCTTCTGTAGATGTGTATTTGCATTGTAGTATTTCTTTTAGATTAGTTTGTTTAATGTCGAAATGTTTCAACTTACTTAGTGCAAAGTGAAATATTTTTCTTCTAGTTTTGTTTGGTTCACTTCCACACAAAAATTATAAGCTAAAAATTTTTGTTAGATTTAAACGGCCTTTACGATAATCTGATTTTGACGTAACTTGGTACTGGGATAGCCTTGCATCGCGGATAAATGGCCGAAGGTTAATTTGAAAACCACGCGAAGACACTGTTATAATTAGAAAGTATACTAGTAGTATTTATGATATACATATAATAATAATGAGAGCAATTTTATTTTTCATACTTTTTGAATTGATCTTCGTCTCTTTTATATGGTAACTAGTTTTTTTCCGCGGCTTCGCTCACGTTAAGTTCGATTTTCAAACAAATTTAAAACTCTGATTTTACCCCCTTAGGGGTATTATTTTCAAAAATCCTTTCTTAGCGGATGCCTACGTCATTATAACCATCTGTACGCCAAATTTACCAGTCAGTCTGTCACCTTTTACTTTTATATATTTAGAAGATAGGATAATATAATTATATAAAAAGAAAATATTATATTTTCCAGAACCAACCTCTTGACCATTTATTTTGTAAAAGAGAATCTAATATTATTTTACTTTTTGAAGACGAATACGGCGACCCGGTTTCCTTTTGGTGAGTTATTATCATCGAAAAGCAGTCAACCGATGTTTATGTTCACTTGAAAATACATTTCAACATATTGCTTGCTTCGGCAATACTATACTCGTAAAGCCTGTACGGACGGTACCGACTTCGGAATCCAACTTATTTTTATGAAGATTTCTAGCGCTTCCAAAATCAAGCGCGGGGATCTATTGATATTTAAAAAAGAATCGTGAAATATTGTGGTATTCCCACCCTACAGACGCAAAATGGTTAACCACTCAGTTCTTATAAAACGGGCGTTTCTTTGTCGTGTTTTCCGATTTAGGTTTCTATTGGTAATTAGGTACCAATTTGTAAACAGTCCGCGACTTTGTCTGCGTGGTTTAAGGTTTTTGCTTCCCGCGGGAACTCTTTAATTTTCCGGGATAAAAAGCCTATGTGCTATTCCAGACTATAATCTATCTCTGTGCTAAATTTCAGTGAGATCCGTTCAGCCATTGGGGCGTGATTGAGTAACAAACATCCATACATCCACACATCCATCTAAACTTTCGCATTTATAATATTAGTATAGAAGTATATATATATAAGTATAGATATATGTGCAAAAGACTAACTCGTAAGCCTCGTTGGTCTAGTGGTTATCATGTTCGACTGCGGCCGACGAGGTCCCGGATTCGAGTCCCGGGTCGGACCACACTTAAGTATTGGGTTTTTCAGATTAGAATTTCTCAGTTCTAGCCCGAAGTTAGGAAGTTGGCGGTGTTTCACCCCCGTGCCTTAAGCACGTTAAGCCGCCGGTCCCGGTTATTATCACCAACATGATAATAGTCGTTAAAGCCCGCCAATCCGCATCGAAGCCGCGTGGTGGGTCTAAGCTCTAATTCCCTCTCTCCTATGATAATGGAGGTCTGTGCTCAGCAGTGGGACGTTAATAGGCTGTAGTGTTGTTGTTGTTGATGTGCAAAAAAGTGCAAGAACTGACTTTAAACTTGTACTTTGAATTCGATTAGTTGCCCCGAGTCTGCAACCTCAGGCATATTGTCAGGCACATGTCATCCTTAAAGAATCTGGATATAATAGTAGTAATAGGTACTAGAATGCTAGCTGTCATCCTTAAAGAATCTGGATATGATAGTAGTAATAGGTAGTCCCTGGAGCACCCAAGAGACGTTAGTTCTCTTTGTGTGTTCTATCGTCTCTACAATGGGGAATGCTCTGAGGAGCTATTCAATCTAATACCACCGTCCGTGTTCTCCAGTCGCACCTTACGTCGCAGAAACAAATTTCATCCTCACCACCTGGATGCCTGGTCCTCTTCCACCACCCGTTATTCCAGGTCATTTCTGCAACGTACCCGCAGATTGTGGAACCAGCTTCCATCTTCTGTGTTCCCTCATGATTATAATATGGGGCATTTCAAAGGGCGGATAAACAAATATTTCAAAAGCCAGCAACGCATTGGCGGTTCCTCTGGTGCTGCAAATGTTCATGGGCGGCGGTAATCACTCACCATCAGGCCTACTCGTTTGCTCGCTATATATATTTAAAAAAAAAATGTATTTTTTGACATTAGGATATATATGATTCGACTCTATTATAGTTTTTGATTAGGACGACCAATTTTATTTATTTTTACTGAATCGGTTGGAACACAAGTTGGTGTAAGAAGTCGGGGCTGCTTGTAGAGGCTTATACATCTGCCGGCTAGTGTAGTGTACACTGTACAGTAGGAAGTACATTATTGTTCGCCGTGTCACGGTCTCGGTTGTTTCTGGCTTGCGTTAAACCTATATTTGCTCTGTACATTTTGTGTAATAGTTGTTTGTTGGAACGTTGCTTTTTTAATTGTTAATGACTTACCTCTATTGTTTTATGCTATGCGTACTGTTGTGCCATTGCAAAATAATAATATGTAAGGTTCGAAGCACCGGCGAAACCGTGTGAATTCGCGGGGCAGACGGCTGATAATAATAGACAATTGTCGCCTTTAGCTTGTTTGTTACTGTGGCGGTCTTCGCAGTCCGCACATAATCCAATAGATGGCATTACTAGTACGATTCACGCGACCACGAAGAGCCCAACTCACGATTACGAAGCGTTCTCTGAATTACGCTATATATACGACCTCCAATGATGAACGGTCGGACCAGTGGTCCCCGAGAACAACACCCGCTTGGAGGATGATCATCCTTTGTTACGGTCGAGCCATATCACCCGCTCCCGTACATAACTTAATCTCCTGTCCTGTTGTGTGTTTGTTTGTTACTTAGTCTGCCTTCTGAAATCCGTCATTCCAAATCGCTCTCAATTTTCAGAAATCGTTTGTAGAATCATTATTTATCTCTTTGTAATTATTAGTATTTACTTAATTCTATTTTTGAGTATATATTAAAGATATATATTTATTTATATATTTATATTTTATATATATTTATGTATATAGTTATACATATTTACATCTATTTATTGCTCTAAAACTTATGTAATTTATCGTGTATGTATTTCTTATTTATTTATTTTTAAAATACAGCATCATCCCGCGCTCCGGTTTATTTAAATCCTTTCACCAATGGTTGTCTGTCTGTAAGTCTTTAGCAATAAGACCGCCTTTGCTCATTTCTATGTAGTTTTACTAGTTATTACTGCTTTTAAACTGTATACCGTTTATTTTGTGTGTGTAATAAAGATATCTAAATAAAATAAATACTCATTATTACTTTATATAACAGATACTGGGTAGTTCTACAGATTTCCCAGTAGCTGCCAAGCGTTGAGATCTCGGCAATTTTACTGCGTCCGTATCTTCGAGCACATGAACTCCTATAAAGTTATTATTTCTGTGCTTGATCTCGCTAGGTTGTAGCGGATTGCCGTCCCATCAAAACATGAGCACACATGTTCGTGCAAAAGAGGTTCTCCTGACTGTTCTTCGTCTATTCGTAATGCGTATCTATATTATTTGTATAGTTGAACTACATTTTATATTATTACCAATATCAATTTAGAAAAACTGAAATGAGACACAGCCGGTGGTTGGTCGAACTACAAATTCTTTACAATATCTTGATAGAGTTGGCTGGGGAGTTTCATACTCGTAGATACATTTTATTGGCCTTTCTATAGGTACTAAAATTCTACATCAATGCCTTTCTACTATATCTCAAGTTTCGCTGTTCAGAACCAAAATGTCATTGCTTGACGTTCGGATATGATCCGTGTCATATACAATTTCGAATGAATCTTTGATACCATTCCGAGAGGTGGTGGAAAATATTGAGGATGTGCTTGACAGAAGCCGAAAGCTTGTAATCAGGCGGTATACATGAGCAGGTATTACAAGACAGACTTGCAAGATTATGTGGTTTACAATTTATGATGTGAAAAAATAGATTTAGGACACTTTATTCTCCAATAGTAGAGCCATTGTAAGAATAAGACGATATATAGTATGTTTCAGTGTGTAATCTTTCAACTTTTAATGAGTCAATTTATGGGCACCACGGTTAGGCGGGTATCATGCATGGACTATGAACTATAGAAAGATCTTAATATTAAGTAATCAAACAAAATTTATGTCATCTGTAAACATATAATCCGGATTCTACCACCTGTTCAGAGAATAGAAAGCAGGTATACTCAAGAAGGCAGAAGAACCATATTACAAAGTGTCAGTTTTTATCAAGCATGTCCTGAAAATTATCCACGGTCTCCCGGGCCAATATCAGCCGGATTATGGAAGAATATAAGAAAATCATGAATTCTATGAACCTCTGAAAGTCTGCTACGAACGTCTGTTCACGGGGAAACTTATTATAAATTGAAAACGAATCGAGCCTTTTACTTGGAACGGTATTTTTACATGGATGTATATGTTTATGACAGCATTGTTGGCTAGACAAAGCACAGTTGCATGACAGGGGGTTGAAGTTACAGTTTCCGGTTGTAGTTACATTTCAGTTAAAAGGAAAATGGGATGCACATGTCAGGGTTTGTTAACTAGATCGAAATTGTACTTTGAACCTTAATTATGGGGATAATCGTCTACTTTGCTCTTTATTTATTAGTTGGTCAAACGGCAACCGCAGCGTAACTTTTGTACGTGACATAATCATCCAAAGAACCGATAGGTGTTGGGAATGGGATCCCAAGTTGCTTGAATGGTTGCTTTAAGTACACTTAGGCTTAAAATGTAACCTAAGTGTTAATTCAGGGTATAATCTATCTCTAGTCCAAATTTCGACCAAATCGTTTCCGTCATTGTGGCATGAAAGACTAACAAATATTCAGACTTTCACATCGAAATATTAAAAGTAGGATTTGTAGCTCCTTGCTGAAAACCACAATTTATAAAAGAAGTAAGTACATAAACAGTGTAAAACAAGCCGTATG
Source organism: Erebia palarica (assembly GCA_964035005.1). Taxonomy (NCBI): domain Eukaryota; kingdom Metazoa; phylum Arthropoda; class Insecta; order Lepidoptera; family Nymphalidae; genus Erebia; species Erebia palarica. The sequence continues at coordinate 22,778,583 of OZ035989.1, forward strand.
GTGCAAATCTCATGAGTGAGACTTGAACTGGCAACATCTTGCAAACGACGCTGCTTCTATTCACAACTGAGACATCGCGACCCCTATCCAGTATACAACTGTTCAAACTGTTCAAGCTGTTCAAAATGTAACAACAATAATTAAACTATCTAATTAGTTACTAATTAGTAATTAAGGCACTCTGTCTCTCTCTTTCTTTAGTATACTAAACGAAAAGAGACAGGGACTTTTCTGTCACGTAAAATTTTTCCAGCCCAGAACCCTGCGCTTTATCCTGCCATAAAGAAATAACGTTATAAAAATGTTAACAAATAAAATCTTCATTCAGTTTTGTACACATATTTCACAGTTCTATAAAAATATTCATGACTGGTACGGAGACAAGCTTCTTATGGTCCGCTCATATTTCCGAACGGATTAGTGTCACGCTGTCGCCGCCATACTAACATGGCGCGGGAAGAGTTGCCGCCTCATCGGTCACACGCGTCACGACTTGTGGCAACCTTGCGGTGTAGTAGTTTCTTTAAAGTGTTTTTTTATCCACTACAAGTTAGCCCTTGACTGCGATCTCACATGATGGTAAGTGATGATGTAGTCTACGATGGTAGCGGGCTAACCTGTTAGGGGCATGACATTCATATTAAACCCATTCCCCTATTCGGTTTCTACACGGCATCGTACCGGAACGCTAAATCGCTTGACGGCACGTCTTTGCCGGTAGGGTGGTAGCCACGGCCGAATCCTCCCACCAGGCCAGACCAAATTGACCCTGCCGGGGATCGAACCCGGGACCTCCGCACGTTAAGACAACTACGCTACACACTGCGCCACGGAGGTCGTCAAAACGGAGGTGTGTTTTGGAGAACGTCGTCACTCGTCATATCCGTTGTAGGTTCGTAACCTTCCGAATTCACTGCTGAATAGAGGTCTTTAAATAAGGATTTCTACGGTCTTGTAGTGTTTGTGTGTATGTACATCGGCTTCCTGCAATATGAGATGTGGCATCACAATTTATTTTTACAAGTATTTACAATACTAACTAAGAGAAACTTTCTTAGTTCAAAAACATAATAAGTAGGTACCATAATATTTGCCTATTGATCAAAATGGAAACTTTGATTATAATCAATTTGAATGGAGCCCGAGTTACTGTTTGATCCGAATTTCACGCAGGAGAGACTGAGGGCAAAGGCTATTTATAATTAACAAAGTTGTAATATTTGCATGTTTTAAGTTTGCTTTTAGTTGTTGGAAACAAGCTCATAAGCTCCGACGACCTTTCATATTTCCGGTTGGATTAATGTCAGCTACTCACCTACCACGCTCATGGCATCCACACTCTCGATGAGCTGAAACGAGGCAAAGTGAGTGGGAGGGCGAAAAAACCCCGTTACTTTAATTTCTACAAATCCTTGTTCCATAAGCGACCAAGCTCTTAAATAAAAACTTAAAAAAAACAACTAGGAGAATGCAGTGTGGCTTGAAATTTTAGGGTGTCCTGGGTTCAGGGCCAGTTGCTCGAAATAGAAAAAAATTTAAGAAGGCACTAATAGGTTTGAAGTCAGGGTTCGACTTTGAAAATATTTATCAACTTTCAAAAACACAAATAATGACTACTGCAACTTAATTTGCTTGTTTTGCTAAGTAAATATAAGGACACGGTAACCTTGGTATATTCACCTCATCGTTAGATAGAAGCATGCAAACTATTATATTGTTCCCATATACACAGACAAAATGTGTGTAACGTTTTTATACATGAATGGCTATTGCTAACGTCATGCTGACTGTCTAAAAGATGTTTAGCGAAATTTACTATAACTATTTAGATGTCTGTACCTACATAAGTAAATTGTTACCTTCGGAAGGCGGCCATGCGAGAGTGTGGATCAGAGGTTATGATTGCCTCCTTGGTATGGCAAATATTATGTACACATGATAGCAAAAGGGGTGCGGACGTCATTTCCATTTATTACCAGCTTATACTGATAACTTGTTCATATCAGACAATTTGATATTTCGTAAGTTCCAACACTATTGGTACTATAATCTATCTCTGTGCCAAATTTCAGCCAGATCCGTTCAGCCGTTGGGCGTGATTGAGTAACAAACATCCATACATCCATCCAAACTTTCGCATTTATAATATTAGTATAGATATTCAAAACTAAATATGATAAATATATTTGATTTTGTTTATTATAACCATGTAAGCTTCTTGCATCATATTTCTCAAAGGATTAATGTCACCAGTGTCCCCGCGGTAGCGACGTGAGCGCGAAATGGGCGGAGACGCCATTTTGATTTATCACCGCTACACTGCTAGGATTTGTTCGACAATATTGTAATGGATTTGCTCTGACGTGAATGTTATTAATAACATTTAAATCAATGGTTCTGATGCCACTGTAAACAATGTCAGATCCAAAAGTGCTATCTTTCTCAAAATTTTTCAACCCATTCAACCCATTTCAACCCATTTGCTGACTCACTAGTCCAGCTGATTTCGTTTGTAATTCGTATCTATTCGTGTGTAATACAGAGTTTTACTTGCTTACAAATTAGGAACCGTTTAGAAACAATTTATTTCAAGCTTAGCTTATTAACGCTGAGGTTCAATCAACATTCGCATAGAAATATGAAACGTACACAATTTTGCAAACGAATGCAAACGCAATGGCAATATCGGGGAAAATAGAACGCAATTTTCAAATCATTATTGTATTTTACCTTGTGTAGAAAAGCTGGGAAGGGCTTTCTCTAGTGGAAACTTGTCGTTATTAAAATCCTTTTGACATGTGGACGATGCCTTTAGTAAGTAAATAAATGAAAAGTAAACTGGTCCGGCAGTTTGTACGGCAGAGGGTATGGCGCTTTTACTATAAATTCCTGCCGAACTATTGGGTACTCTAAATTGCTTTCCCTCGCCCAGAGCTCTTGATAAATTGGTATTCGCCTACGCCAGTATACGACTCTGTTCACATAAATTTTTAAAAGGATCAAGTCTTCGAAGCAAATTGAAAAACGCAATACAATTTTCAATTCACCTATTGGTTGTATCGAGTTACAGTTGAACGGTTCGAATACAATAACTTAGTTAAATTGAAGTTGCAAAGACCTAATAGCATTGTTTTTTTCTAAAATAGATAGCTATTTTGAAGTTCGCGAAAATACATACCAGGTACTTTTGGTTTTATGTACTTACTTAAGTAGCTGATGCACGCGACTTCATCCGCGTGGTTTAAGTTTTTTTAAATCTCGCAGGAACTCCTTAATCTACCGGGATAAAAAGTAGCCTATGTCACTCTCCAGGTTCTCAACTATACCCATGCCAAAAATCACGTCGATCCGTTGCTCCGTTGTAGCGTGATTGAAGTCAAACAAACACACTTTCGCATTTATAATATTAGTATGAAGTATGATGATTTAGTAACTTATCTGTTGCAAAAAGTAAGAGATAACTTTTTAAAGTAGTTTTTTAAAATATAATAATATTATCTAATGCACGCGACTTCGTCTGCGTGGATCGAGGTTTTTTGGTTCCCGCAGAAACTCCTTAATTTTCCGGGATAAAAAGTAGCCTATGTGCTATTCCAGACTATAATCTATCTCTGTGCCAAATTTTAGCCAGATCCGTTCAGCCATTGGGGCGTGATTGAGTAACAAACATCCATACATCCATCCAAACTTTCGCATTTATAATATTAGTAAGAAAGACTTACAGGATTGTTAATTGTGATTAGGTACATTTGCGTGTCAAATCTCTTAGTAATTACTTATGTGATGTATTAATTTCACATAGTAGTAAACTAGTTTCTAATATCTGATCGTTGTTTTCTTTTAAATAAACTAAGTACTTAACACCTACTTATTTTGTCATCAATCCCTCTTATCGACTAATGTCCTCATCAAAAATACAAATGTGCTTTTGACTTCATACAATATTTACAGGACATTACGAACCAATAAACGAATAGTTTCTTTAACTTTTACTTCTCTAGAAACCAAAACAAATTAGTTAAATAATTAATTTGAAAGCCACTTTACGAAACGATAATAATTTTGTATGAGCTGAAATAGCGAAGTCTCAAATAGTTCCTTTTCATATTTAAAACATAAAGCAGGCAAACAAATGGTTTTCAATTATTTATTTATGCCCTACTAAGCTACAGTTGTTCAAAACTGCTATAAAACCATAGCACGCTACAGGATGTAAAATCTTAATTTTTAGCATGCTTTTAAATGAGGAGCGACGGAACAAAAACCGATAAATCGCTTTCGTGTTTTTGTGGGAAAATGTAAAAATATGAAGTTCATGGTTTTCTAATTTGGAATTAAACGAATCTATCAATTTATTGATGTTGGAATCACTGTTTGGAAACTTAAATTCTGCATTCTTGTGCACGGTACTTGTTGAGATACAAAAGAAAACAAAATAGACATATCGGTTTTTTACCAAACCAACTGGATATATCAGTTTTTGATAAAATGCGCTTAAAATAAGAAATTCGAAATTAGCACGAAATTAGATATGACCATAGACATGGGATTCGCGCTATACATTACGGATATGATGGTTTTTAACAGAATCAAAAAAGTCAACAATGAAAGATGCTAAGGATTTATCAGTCATTGTCCCGATAGTCATCTTCTGGAAAACAACCAATTGGAATCACAAAATAAAAAAAGTGAAAATGTGATAATGAAATGAATTAGGCTATTAAGGTCCCTTTGGTTCTGGGTTAAATGCCCGTTACATGGATGCAAGCTATTTCTATAGTCTCTACTTTATAAATGAAATTGGTTTAACGAATGGGCCATGAAAAGGCAATGTCGTGAGCGACAAACGCGACAACGCTACTCCACACGACGCGACGCGACATTACGTGACCTACGCTGTTGTGTAGATAAGTTAGACATTTTCTATATTGTGGTATTGCATCGCATTGCGTCATTCACCGTCGCTCACCTAGGACAATGGGCAAAATACGGGATGAGTTCAACTCAGTAACGTAGGCTTTTCATAAATACATTACACAACAATTTTCCCGCTGACAATGCCGAAGTGCCGAAGTCATATTTAACTAGCTATATAATTATACCTGAATAAATATACCTAATACAAGAATAAACAGTTTTAAAAGAAGGGAAAATGTGTACCCACACATTTTCCCTATAAAGTATAATATTTACTCACTCTCGAACCTACACGAAATAAATTAGTGCCAGCGGCGAATAAGCTAACCGTGAAATATATTTCAGGAGCCCGTCTGTCATTTATTATGAAGTGAAGGTTTGAAGCGATATAACTCAATGTTTCCTATGTTGATCGCACATCTACGTCGAGTGTCTGTACGCACTGTGCTGCCCCCGCATGTGACGCTACGTTCGTACACAGCCAATAGTGCAGGCATTCAAGTTAGACCGTAATTGCGCCTACATGAGTAGATACCTAACGTACGAAATTTCAACCGTCTCATAAGTCGCGTATCGTTTGTAAATACAAGTATTTCATTATGGCTATATACTTGAAAACTAACAAATTTTATTGCAGCCTTAAAGATAAACGGCAATTCCTCGCCCATCTTAATTATTTTGTTTAACCATTTGCCATATTAATATGTGTGTTTATCTTTATGCATAGAGGTATCGTTGTCTTCCCATGTACATTATGTTTCAGTACTTATCACTACATTTGTTTAAAAGATGACAACGCGTTCAAGTAACAACAAGAGCGCTTTCGACGCCATTTTTTTATTTTCTGCTTGGATGAAATTTTTTTTTTTTTTAAATTTTCGCTATCTGATTCCAATTTCTCGGTTCTAATATTATATTTTCTCTCTTTCATATACCTAAGAGTAGGTATTTGACTGTGGGTTAATTATTAAATATCTACCAAAGTCCAAACTAAACATGACACGTCAATTCGATAGCATTAGTAGTTACTAGTTACTGAAATATACAAATGTAACAGACAGACTGACGGACATAGTCTTTCTTGCTTATCTTAAATATGGGGTTCTTTGTTATGGAACCCTAAAAAGGTTTTAAAAATGACCAAAATACAGTCAGTCCTAAAGAGGACAGCCAGTGGGACATAGTCTTTTTATTTACCTATCATCCATAAGGGTTTATTTTTTTACCATTGCGGTGCGGAACCCTAAAAAGATTTAAAAAAATGACCGAAATACAGCCGGTCCTAGAGGCAAGGCGGAAAATCGCTCCGAGCTAAAGGTTGCTTTTGAGTAATCCGGGCCCGATCCCGCAGCGATATTACACGGGAAAAAACCAATTTAGATCGTAGTATAATACGCTGAGATAAGAAAAAGCAATATCGATACACAATTACTGAGATAACGAGGGGGCGCGATAATTGAAACAGCGTTCAAAGTGTTATTGTTATTAAAATCAAGGGTAGATACAATAAATTAAGTATGTCGTAAACAAGGGTTGAATATAAATCTGAAAGTCTTAATATAAATGCGAATGAGTTTGTTTGTCCTTCAATCACGCCGTAACAGAGCAGCGGATTGACGTAATTATTTATTTTATGCATGGTTATAGTTTAGGACCTGGATAGCAACATTTAACTAGGCTACATCTTATCTTGGAAACTCAAAGGGCTCCCATGAAATTTTTTAAACTGTAATCCGTGTCGCATGTTCTTGTTAGAGAAGGATTTTATATTAAATAATGTTCTCCGCATCGAATTTTGTCCACAGTAACCAATTTCAACGGCGATTAGAACTATATATGGGATTATCCGTCACGAACATTGTCCGTCACATAGAACACTCTCTATTTCCTTGGTCTATGAGTCCAATGCGGACGGCCATTTTACACGATCTGAAGAAATAAAAGTCCCGACCAATAATAAACTGTTCAATATCACAAGACAGGACGGAGAACATTTGCATGGACGCGATGAAGGCAAGAGAGGTACAGGCAGCTATAGGCGTTAATTTTTAAATGTTGAGTCTACGAGGCAAAAGGTCAATTTCATGCTGCCTGCACGATCGGATAACGATTTACTGCAGGTTCTGGTCTCTTCAGTTTGAGAAAGGGACCTGTAGCTCATAAGTGGACTGGTGATGGGCTAGGAACATGTTGATGCTTTTTGTTCTTCTACCCATTACTGAAACCTTTTTTTTTATCCACTACAAGTTAGCCCTTGACTGCGATCTCACCTGATAGTAAGTGACGATGTAGTCTAAGATGGTAGCGGGTTAACCTGTTGCGAGCATGGCAGTTATATTAAACCCATACCCCTATTCGTTTTCTACGCGGCATCGCACCGGAACGCTAAATCGCTTGGCAGCACGTCTTTGCCTACCGGCGTGGTAACTAGCGTCAGAAAATTCAGAAATTATAAATTCCCCAATTGAACTTGCCGGGGATCGAACCCGGGACCTCCGCACGTTAAGATAACAGCGCTCAACACTGCGCCACAGAGGTCGTCAAAAACTTAGATGCATGTAACCGTACATGGACTGGAATTTATTGCAGTCACAACTAGAACGATATATGGGACAGCGTGTACGAACGTCCATGTAAACGGCCAATTTCATGTGTTATATTGTTACAGCGGTCGGGAATACTATGTGGAATTTCTCGTAAACTATGGAGCCTGTGTTGAAGTCCTGAAACGTGTAACATGAATGGTGACGTATTATATTTTTAGATAGATACATATTATTATTAGCTCAGCGTAAGTAAATATCTTGGATGAAATAAATACGGGATAAGGAACGTAATAAATATCTATGACCTAACGTTCGACGAACTTTTGCGGGAAGAGGGGAGAGTGCCTTGTCATTTTACTGTCTAATTATTACCTAGTGCATGAAAAAGTCGATCACTATGACAACACAATACCACAATTAATGACGAGCTACACAGTGGGTGGCTATAGGGGTAAGGCGATTATAGCCGATATCACGTGCCCCGTGGTTAATTCGTACAAGGTAAATATTTATACAGTCGGCCGAGACCCATACAGATGACAGACCCGGCTACCATGAAAGTTGTAGCACCTAGATGTACGATACTCTCACCTATGGATCTAGATAGGTAGGAAACCAACCAACCCAGTTTGACATTCCTCTATCACGTTCCTTGACCTCGCAGGGATCACGACTGGTAGGAAAGAACGAATGTCCTTGAATTATGGTATTTAGGTACCTATTTTATAATTATCTCTAAGTACAACAAATAATCACTGTTAAGCCGAAGAGGTTAGACGCGCACAGCGGAGACCAATCCTAAATCTATGCTAATGTTTTTTTTGGTTACCTACTTATCCGATTTTAAGACGGAAGGAGATAGATCAGGGAGTATCTCTCAGACTTTTACTCCGGGAAAGCTAATGTTTCCTGCAGAATTTGTAAACCAACAAAACCTATGCAGACGAAATCGCGAAAATAAACTTGTAAAACTTCATGTTAATAATAATAAAAACCCATTGAGAATTGCGGTCGCTTGCCGATTTACTACAACCGCGGTGTGATATAATATATCTTCAATTGTTCGAAGCCGATTGGATTGCATATGCTTTGTTCAGCATAACAGCCGCTTTATTGAAACAATATGTTATGAAAACATCTAATTTAATTCTTGAATAGCATATTTATAATCGCCAAATAAATTTTGAAGATCGATTTTTAATTTCATTAGACAAAAAGGTTTTAATCATCTGCCTTGACGTCAATTTTGACGTCATCAAAGTTCGACACACTTTTTTACTTTAATTCATAATTTAAAATGGGGGGACGTGGATATTACGACCTTTGAGAGATCCTCTATTTAATAATCACTAAAAAATATTTTATTTGACTAATAGTTAAATACCCAATTTAGCTAGGTATACCAAATTAGTTCAACAACTATAGGATTTTTCGGAGAACAAAACCTTTCAAAGATTTTTTTAAGTACATAACCTTTGATTTGGTTAAATGAATTTCATTTCTATCATCCATCAAAATCAGGAGAAATAAGAACCGGTGTAACGAAAAAAGTTTTTTTGTTAACTGGGCATACATTTATAATGAACATTTGTGCAATTTTTGTTATCCCCGAACAGTTCCCAGGGAACTGAATTTTTTTAAATCATGTGGATGTATTATGAAAGAAGTTCAAAAAGATACTTTATAATTAGAAAATACTCCATCTGTTTAAGGAGTTCGGACATGCTTTATCCGCATGCTTTATCTGCATGTCGTATTATCCGTTTGATAAACGATTACGATTACGATTTTCTTACACAATCGGGGGGAAGATCCCTAAAATCAGAAGTACCTACATTTCAGTGTTTTATTAGAGAACAATATAATCGTCAAGTTAATTAGCAATGCAAATACATTTGGGTCACTTTCGGAGTTCATATTATAAACTTGTTCCCTTTCGGGTCTTACTACCATTATTTTAAGCATTAATATTTTAATATTTTTAACGCTTGTGGTTCAGAATTATAATCCTTATTTTAGGGACGTTTAGGTAAGTTATATAAATCGTCAATTAAAAAATAATACTGCTTTAATGTTAATAGTAAGCTCACTGTATTCGGCTTCGTCGTCTAATTAATAATTTAGCTCACGACAAAAGCACGGTCACTGCTTATGGTAATGGCGGCGGCGACGTGTTCAATATGTACCTACGTATTTTTTGATCTTAATGGCTATTTATAATGATTTTGCTATGTATAAAGTCTAGAAGCGCGACTTCATCCGCGTGGATTTAGATTTTTTGAAATCTCTTTGGAATATTTTGGTTTTATGCGATAAGATAAGTAGCCGATGCAGATAGTCACGTTGATCTGTAGCTCCTTTGCGGCGTGATTGAAGAAAAACCAACAAACAAACACTTTAAATAATGATATTATTGGCGAGCAAACGCGCTGCAGGCGAGACATCCAATTTTAAGCTCCATGCAGAGGAAAACACTCAGAGGTCAGTCAATTTTCAATAAGCTGTAAGTCTATCTTTATTTTAAAAAAAATGTCTTCCAAATCTATACTTCTATACTCACTATACTTCTTTATCTATACTAATATTATAAATGCGAAAGTTTGGATGGATGGATGTATGAATGGATGGAGGTATGGATGGATGTTTGTTAACCAATCACGCCAGAACGGCTGAACGAATCTAGATGAAATTTGGCACAAAGATAGGTTATAGTCTGGGTTATAGTCTATATTATACTAACACGTAAGCTACTTTTTATCCCGGAAAATTGAAGAGTTCCCGTGGGAACCAATAAAGCTCAATCCCAGCGGACGAAGTCGCGGGCATTAACCAGTAATCTGATAAATACTTACCTAACTTAAGAAAAGAGTAACAGCAATTGTGTAAGAAAATCGTATTCACTTACGTTTGTCAAAGGGATATTTATACAAACCATGCCTACGTTTTAACATCTCAAATGATGGCAATTTTTCAGGCTTCAGACTCACGCCTACAAGGCTCTTTGAAATAATCTTGCCCTTAATCTATGCATATTCGTGTTGACCTTTATAAGAAACCTACTTTACAAATAAGTCAAGAAACCAGTAAACATCGCTACCACCAAACTACAATTTTGCATGTCAATACGCACTTATACAAACAGTAAAACTATTTTCCGCTCCGAATTGAATATACCATCGCCTTTATTACAAATGTATAAGGTATGTTTTTGTTTAGAATGAAGCTCAACCCAATTTTGATGGCTTCCGGCTATTTCCTGCCGAAAATCTGATCGCAATCGTCATCTCAATATCGTAAAAAGGTAAATTGGGCAGCGTTTAATTTATATGGTAATTTATTATGGGAGCAACAGTCCCTGGATATTTAATAAGTAAGGCGACGAAACTTTACCTATAGTATGATAAATAAAGTATCATGAGCTATACGTATATTGTAAATATCCATTAATACGTATATTATAAAAATCAGAAAGGAAGTAAGTTTTTTATGCTATACCCATTTCCAAAAGAAGGAAGGCACAGTATCGCGTAAACCCAGTTTAGGTTTGATAATAAAATCAGTTTAAATATCGATGTTCTGCATGAATATTTCGTTTGATATTTCGATTTTGAGTGTAAATATTCTACCTACATTATTTTGAAAAGAAATCGAGAAAATATTCAGTCATTAAAATTAAGTTTTAAGTATAAATACTTAACTTCCGTAAGGATATTTTTGTATAAATTTCGGTTCATGCCAAACTACAACGCTGTCAAGTTTCAACGACTGTGGATTTAATGCCTCCATTGTCTCCTTACAACGAACCGCCCCGTTGCCTAGAATACATAAGCTAGTGTGATATATACATTTGAATAGGTATATTATAATATGATAGTCTGTTTTTCTAAACAAATCGCAAAACCTAAGCGAAACGTGTAAGAGACTCGCTTTAGGACGTTGTGGCCGCGAACTGACGATGAAGTTGTGATACAAGACAGGTGAAAAACACTTTACATTTTCTATCATCCAAAGTGCATTGTAATTATTTCAAATATAAATAGATCTGCTAAAGGAGATTTTTAATCGTTAAAGATCTAAATATTATTCAGACATGAATGGCCTACTATATATTATGTTGGTCCTAAAAGCTGACTCTCGCAATGGAGTTTGAAAACTCATTTCGGATTTATGTCCAAAGTTAAAAATGGCCCAGTTTTCTAGTACATTAGTATTTACACTCCGAATGAGTTTTACTCTCGAAATAGTGGGCCGAGAAATAATGAAATAACTTTAGAGAATTGTTTAAAAATGAACAAATTTGGACGTTTGGAAATGAAGTCAATCGATCAAATTCATTATCACAAAATGGAAATTAGAATTTATTTAATTAATATGATGTACTTAAAAGTCGACCCACATTACTTTGGCAAAACACTATAACATAATCGTATCAATCACAGAACAAATGATGCTTACCTAGTAATACGCAGATTCCTTTTTCTGTGGTATCGATCAACCAGGGCTTATAATGTTCATGTTACCTCCACGACGTGACGTTTTGTTATAGACATTTCAACGTTTAGCCAGATTGTAAAACGGCTGAACTAACGTCCGCCGCCGCGCCGCTTTGAATCAGCGTTATAGTTAGGTGGATCCTGAGGCCCAATTTTCTAAGCAAATCGTAAATTTGACAGCTTAAAACATATTAAACTCCAACTGTTTAAGGAGTTCATGCATGTTTTTTGTTATCCGTTTGAGAAACTATTACGATTACGATTTCCTTACACAATCGGGGGGCTGAGCCGCTATTTTATGAAACAGCGTGAAATTAAACTAAGGTGAGGAAGAAAATAATAATGATATAAACGCCAACCACCAAAATATAAAAATATATAATTATCTCCTGAATAATGCAAGGAAAATTAATTTCCATCACATTTAATAATAGCAGTTAAGCCTCCCTGTCAAAAGTTAAACTGTATAATGTATGCGTGCCGCCTCGCTGCATGCACCGTTATTGATTGTGTTTTAAACACAACAATCGCTAAATATCACGGATCGATCAATCAACGCTGTCGCGACGTCCGAAAACGCTGCGAGAGGACATGAGCGAGAATTGATAGCTCTTGTTAAACTGCACAATCCGGGGGTTGTTTGAGTTTTAATTTTTAAGGCCTCTTATGCTCTAGTGCCGTAAGTACTTCCGTTCGTCTAGCTCGACTCTGCGCAGTGTATCTTGAGCCTAATAACATGCCCCGTCTTTTCGATCTCTGATCAGACTTGAGCACTGACTACATTAGACTTTGTACACTATATGTATACCTATACTTATAGATTATGTGACTTTAAACATGATGCTCAAATTATGCCTTTACACCAAAAATAGGAAAGCGTTAATCGTTTTCATTTATCATAATAATAATAATCATTTTTATTTTGCAAGAATATGGTATATCAGGAGGAGCACCTCTGAGTGAGGCAGGTTTGGCCATTGTCCACCAAGCTCTCGGGCATATAGGTTTCCTCACGATATTTTCCTTCACCGTTACAGCAGTTGATATTTAATTGCGCTTAATCTCGTGAATTTAGAAGTGCGTGCCCGGGGTTTGAACCTCCGACCATCCCAATGGGCGGCCGGGCGAAATGAACTGAAATAAACGAAATAACCATTAATATGAAATAAACAAGCTAGTGCCCGCGACTTCATCTGCGTGGATCGAGGTTTTTTGGTTCCCGCAGGAACTCCTTAATTTTCCGGAATAAGAAAAGTAGCCTATGTGGTATTTCAGACTATAATCTATCTCTGTGCCAAATTTCAGCCAGATCCGTTTAGCCGTTGGGGCGTGATTGAGTAACCAACATCCATACATCCATCCAAACTTTTGCATTTATAATATTAAGTAAGATTGTCTTCGAAGGTCTAGCCCCATTAAAGAGGCGCGGCGGTACTTACCAGCAAGTATTCTTTGTACGAGTAAGAGGTTATATGGAGCTGGGCCCATTTAAGCGAGCGACTCGGCACGGAGATGCACTGCGCGATGCGGCCCCGTACAATAGTACATAACATCGCGAGACCAGGAAGTACGCGTTGTTTGGTTGAGTGTTAGTTAGACACGGCACGGCTATATACGAGACCAGAAATGCTCTCCCGGTCGAGGTGTGTACTTATATAGTGCTTTTCTAAAAAATGAAACAAGTGACTTTTTTTTTAAATATATTTTTTTGCGCTGTGAGTGCTGAACGCGTAATACGGTAGAGTTCCAAATTTTAGTACATTACATCGCGAGACCGGGAAGTACGCGTTTTTTGGTCGAGTGTTAGTTAGACGTGCCGTCGTGCCTCTCAGTAATGTACCGTCAATATACCTATTGAAAGGATAGGTTTAAGAGCAATGTTAATCAACTAAGGTTCAATTCTCTTAAATCCGTCCATACTAATATTATAAATGCGAAAGTGTGTCCTTCTGTCAGCTAAGCTTTAACTACCCCTCTTTTCAATCGATTTTGATAGATGAGAGGTACAGAGATAGGTTGTATCACAGAGAAGGACACAGGCTAATTTTACCTCGGAAAATAAGAGAGTTCCGCGGGAATTCATCTTAATCCACGCGGACGAAGTCGCGGGCATCATCTAGTCATTAATGATTTCTAAACAAAACAATGGAGTAGGCACTTCAAAACTTCTGGTTGTTCAGCAAAATATTCTAATTTTCGAAGGCTAATATTATTTCATAGAAAGGTCGAGGAGTTTAAACTCGCCTAAGTAAAGGTTTGAGGTATTTGAAGAGGCTTCGAAAGTAACGTTATTACATTAGACAAGTTGTTGAGACGACGGAAATTGAGATTAAATGGTAGTTTCCAGTAGGTAATCCATACCGTTACAAACTGAAAGGGTTTGAAGTTTCACTTCACTAACAATGATTATTATTATGTATTTTAAATAGGTACGAATATTTGGCATAGACTGGATCACCGTCATAAAATAGGCATAATATAATCTTTCTGGACTCTGGAGGCTTAAACCTTTTAAACAATGTTTATGACAATAATAAAACATCCTTTTTTTCTCCGACAGAGAGAGAGAAAGAGTAATTTAAAAAAACATTGAAAGTTGAACTCTCTAATATAAAGGAGCTTCTTGAGATATTGAGATTATTGCGCTTCTATTCGATAAACGGAACAATAGTACATTACATCGCGAGACCGGGAAGTACGCGTTGTCTGGTCGAGTGTTAGTTAGACACCGCACGGCTATATACGAGACCAGAAATGCTCTCCCGGTCGAGGTGTGTATAATGCTTTTCTAAAAAATTAAACAAGTGACTTTGTTTTTTAATATATTTTTTTGCGCTGTGAGTGCTGAACGCGTAATACGGTAGAGTTCCAAATTTTAGTACATTACATCGTGAGACCGGGAAGTACGCGTTTTTTGGTCGAGTGTTAGTTAGACGGCCGAGCTACGCGAGGCCGGCTATATACGAGATCAGAAATGCTCTCCCGGTCGAGGTGTGTATAGTGCTTTTCTAAAAAATGAAACAAGTGACTTTGTTTTTAATATATTTTTTTGCGCTGTGAGTGCTGAACGCGTCATACGGTAGAGTTCCAAATTTAAACTGTTTAGGCCAAAGAACATTTTAACAAGTTACAAGATATTCAGGAAGAAAGATTCCAAATTCAAACTTATGATATTTAATGAAAATAAATACATTCTTAACTGGCCTAGGCCGGGAAGTTTAACTTTTGAACTCATTTACAGGATATGAAATGTGCACATTTCATATCATTTTTTAGAAAACATATTTGCCGCTACGTGCCACGCCGATCCGTGCATCTCAAGTGGGGCTAGACTTTAACCGTTATC
Source organism: Erebia palarica (assembly GCA_964035005.1). Taxonomy (NCBI): domain Eukaryota; kingdom Metazoa; phylum Arthropoda; class Insecta; order Lepidoptera; family Nymphalidae; genus Erebia; species Erebia palarica. The sequence continues at coordinate 22,793,885 of OZ035989.1, forward strand.
TATTTAGTGCTGTGTGCGAATACCTTGGTGTGCTAAGGGGGGTAAGTATCATATTATTATTTTGGAAGATAAAGTACCCAGCAAACTTGAAAAAAAACGCAAATTGAATTCACCAGGATCATCCATCAAAGTCCATCAAGTTTGAGAAAGTGGAAGTTTTCCTTCTTTTTACGAAAAAAGCTCTCTAACTAGGCGAGATGAATGTTTTTTTAATATATCTTGTCATCGCAAGATAAAGGTAGCTGTCATTGTGAATAGTATACAGGGAGAGGTGAATAAGATTATTCCAAGCTCTGGGGGCATACATACTAGTAGAATATATGTATAACGGTACTCGTATTATTTCTCACGGGCCTCAACAAAAAGATTATCCCGGTAATACGTACTCTCCATTCATAGTTACTTATTGTAGACCTGATAAAAAACTTCAGCCTATCAACGGGCGGTGGATAATGCCTTACTTGGAATGTCTCTACGTTATCAAAGAAAAGAAGAACAGATTCAGTAATGCAATGAGTTACCAAGCTGTAGTGGTATTGGGACTAGCACCTAACCTAACTAACAAAGAACTGCGTTCAGGTACAAGTATTTTGGTATGGCAACCTAGCACCGGAAAAACCAGCGTTAGAAGATCCTTCACTCATTAGAGATCTTATAGTCGCTGTAGGTCGCTGCTGGACACAAGTGGTGCTAAATCGTGTTCTGACGTGATCCAAGAACCTATTTCCAGTTGTGCAAGTGTTTCGAATTCTATACATATTAAGTCCACTAGAACTTGAGAGATGTAGCTTGACCTCAATTAGAAGCAGGCGAAGCGTAAATCAAAAGATTGTATAGGCACCTCTATTGGAAAGAAAATGAAGTAATAGTACATTTTTTTGCTTTTGAAAAAAAACATTAACTACAAGACGAATAAAAAAGTTATATATCTATTGAGCAGAAAGTTGTATCGAGTCCATTACAGTACAAGTCGATTAGAATATTGCCGAAGTTTCTCCTGAACAACGCTTCTTGTATTTTCTGTTGCTTTTTGTTTAGATGAAAAAAGTTGGCGTCCCTTGTCGACACGTTTGCGCAAGTGCTCAAGTTTTGAAGATAAATAAGGAGCAGTATAAAGATATCACTTGCGACATGTCTAATGGCAAAAAAAGTGTGTGTGTGCAATTCACCAATTGCACACAAACACTTTTTCTTTATTCTCGCGGGAACTCCTAAATTTTCCAAAAAAATATGGCAAAACATTCCTTCCCGGGATGTAACCTACCTCTATAACATATTTCATCAAAATCGGTTGAAAAGCCTACCTCTATTTCATCAAAATTTTGTTGAAAATCTGGGTCGTTAAAGCGTAGCAGACAGACAGACAGATAGTATGGATATCAGCTATTTTATTGATAGTAAGTAGTAGAATTTAACCAAAACAAAACACGAAATCACGCCAGTGCAGTGCATTTCGAAATATTAAAATATTTTAGCAATTATTGTTGGTAGACAGGCGCGCTACCACAATAATTATTCTCGATAGCACAATCAACGATATGTGCCCCTTGTTTACATTGATTGTTTGCAGGAGTTGTTGCATTTTGTACAACAAATAGGTATTACATATCAATTTGCCAGACATCTATATTATATACCCATTCTAATATTATCTATAAATGCGAAAGTGTGTCTCTCTGTCTGCTATGCTTTTCAACCGATTTTGATATCACTCGGTCAAATAACCTAATTATGTATCACCATTAGGTATGCGTAAAGTAAAGAAAAAAAATGATTAAATATTATTCAATAGAGGGTCTTCCAAAAGACGTAAAATATTCGCCATCCCATTAGCTTTAAGTTTGATAACCAAGCTATCGATAAAAGTGAAATAGTGCATCGAAAGTTGATGACGTCACTGATATGTATTTCTTACAAACTACCTACCATATTAAATGTCCTGACTCGTGGACCATACATTGCCAAAAAGAGTCTTATAGGTAAACTTTTGTACATAAAATTCTCAATTCACTTTCAATAACTTAGTACACCATAAAATCATAATACCTATTGGTAAATATATTATAGCAAATAAAATTAAAGAGTAAATTAAATATATTTATTATTTTATTTAACAACCCCAAAAAGGGATATCGAAGATCAAACGATGTCGCGAATAAGATCAACTTAAAATTTGATACCAAGAAAAGCCCTTTGATACGGGGTACTGTGATAAATTTTATGCGAAACGTAACATTTTAAGTGATTAATCCTTAAAGCTCCTAAGCTCCGCCTTCGCTTTTTCACATAAAACAACGCTGAACGAGTCAATGGGCTTTGTTATAACGTACTAACCATATTTACGGAACATATCGAATGTTTAAGCACTCCATAATCTGATATACTTTCCTAATCCCTTTATAGTACCTACTACATAATCCATATTATACTTATTTAATCTATATTCAGATCTATATTCAGATTCTAATTAAGATGTCAGGTAGCATTCTATCCTTTTCTTTCGAGTGACTGTAATAAGAGGTAAAGAGATAGTTTAATTATCCTCATATCGTCTGGATTGGGTTATAAAGCATAGAACATGGTTTAAAAAAAACAAGCTGTTCTCGACAGAAGTCGCAGGCATCACCTAGTGCAAACATAAATTAATACCACTACAGCCTATTAACGTCCCACTGCTGGGCACAGGCCTCCACTCTCATAGGAGAGAGGGAATTAGGAGCTTAGACCCACCACGCTGCTCCAATGCGGGTTGGCGGGCTTTAACGACTATTATCATGCTAGTGATAATAACCGGGACCGACGGCTTAACGTGCTCTCCGAGGCACGGGATTGAAACACCGCCAACTTCCGACTCCGGGCTGGCACTGAGAATTTCATAATTGAAAAACCCAATACCTAACAATTTTTATGCCCGACCGGGAATCGAACCCAAGACCTCGTGATCCGCAGTCGACTACGCTAACCGCTAGACCAACGAGGCAGTCATTTAAATTAATACATTTGAAGTTAAATATCCAAAAGCTTGTAAATATGTATACTTGGTACTAGATAGAACATAGTTTCAAATAAACTTTTAAAAATGAAACGTAAATCCGCATAAATAATATTATGAAAAACAGCATATTTCCTCAGGTTTCCTGTTATCTTCAAAACCCGGCCATTCGGCAAAATCCCTTAGGACAGTAGAAAACTGACACATCTTTACGTGACTGATCCTTTAACACAGGATTATAATTTTCCGTCAAGACAAAAGGAATCCTTTCGGGAAAATGGTCAGCTCAATTCACTTTGGGGCAAATTGAAACTTGTTATGACAAATAGGTATAGCGCTATGTGCGCTTTTATAATTTCTGAAGTGAAGATATTACCGTGGAGGTCTAACACAGCATTACGATATTACAGTGAAATAAAATGCATCTATATACTTATTTCTATACTAATATTATAAACGCGAAAATTTGGATGGATACATAGATGGATGGATGGATGGATGGAGGGACAGACGTTTGTTACTCAATTACGCCTAAACGGCAGAACGGATCTGGATGAAATTTAGCATGGAGATGGATTATAGTCTGGATTAACACAAAGGCTACTTTTTATTCTGAAAAATTAAGGAATTTCCGCGGGATCCATAAAACCTCAATCCACGTGGTCAAAGTCATCATCATCAACATCATCCTCCTCAACCGATAGACGTCCACTGCTGGACATAGGCCTCTTGCAAGGATTTCCACACGCCTTGGTCTTGCGCCGCCTGGATCCAGCGGCTCCCTGCGACTCTACTGATGTCGTCTGTCCAGCGAGTAGGGGGTCAAAGTAACGGGTATCAAAATAGTTTAGTTATATATTTTTCTAAAAAATGATATGAAATGTGCACATTTCATATCCTGTAAATGAGTTCAAAAGTTAAACTTCCCGGCCTAGGCCAGTTAAGAATGTATTTATTTTCATTACATATCATAAGTTTGAATTTGGAATCTTTCTTCCTGAATATCTTGTAACTTGTTAAAATGTTCTTTGGCCTAAACAGTTTAAATTTGGAACTCTACCGTATTACGCGTTCAGCACTCACAGCGCAAAAAAATATATTAAAAACAAAGTCACTTGTTTCATTTTTTAGAAAAGCACTATACACACCTCGACCGGGAGAGCATTTCTGATCTCGTATATAGCCGGCCTCGCGTAGCTCGGCCGTCTAACTAACACTCGACCAAAAAACGCGTACTTCCCGGTCTCACGATGTAATGTACTAAAATTTGGAACTCTACCGTATTACGCGTTCAGCACTCACAGCGCAAAAAAATATATTAAAAAACAGTCACTTGTTTAATTTTTTAGAAAAGCATTATACACACCTCGACCGGGAGAGCATTTCTGGTCTCGTATATAGCCGTGCGGTGTCTAACTAACACTCGACCAGACAACGCGTACTTCCCGGTCTCGCGATGTAATGTACTATTGTTCCGTTTATCGAATAGAAGCGCAATAATCTCAATATCTCAAGAAGCTCCTTTATATTAGAGAGTTCAACTTTCAATGTTTTTTTAAATTACTCTTTCTCTCTCTCTGTCGGAGAAAAAAAGGATGTTTTATTATTGTCATAAACATTGTTTAAAAGGTTTAAGCCTCCAGAGTCCAGAAAGATTATATTATGCCTATTTTATGACGGTGATCCAGTCTATGCCAAATATTCGTACCTATTTAAAATACATAATAATAATCATTGTTAGTGAAGTGAAGTCTTCAAACCCTTTCAGTTTGTAACGGTACGGATTACCTACTGAAAACTACCATTTAATCTCAATTTCCGTCGTCTCAACAACTTGTCTAATGTAATAACGTTACTTTCGAAGCCTCTTCAAATACCTCAAACCTTTACTTAGGCGAGTTTAAACTCCTCGACCTTTCTATGAAATAATATTAACCTTCGAAAATTAGAATATTTTGCTGAACAACCAGAAGTTTTGAAGTGCCTACTCCATTGTTTTGTTTAGAAATCATTAATGACTAGATGATGCCCGCGACTTCGTCCACGTGGATTAAGATGAATTCCCGCGGAACTCTCTTATTTTCCGAGATAAAATTAGCCTGTGTCCTTCTCTGTGATACAACCTATCTCTGTACCTCTCATCTATCAAAATCGATTGAAAAGAGGGGTAGTTAAAGCTTAGCTGACAGAAGGATACACTTTCGCATTTATAATATTAGTATGGACGGATTTAAGAGAATTGAACCTTAGTTGATTAACATTGCTCTTAAACGTATCCTTTCAATAGGTATATTGACGGTACATTACTGAGAGGCACGACGGCACGAGACTCATAATGAGAAAAGTTTGGCCGTAGTACACCACACTGGACAAGAATTGCGGATCGGCAGACTTCACATATCGTTAAGTATAGGAAGTGATATTTATTTGCTTAAGCTTTTGTAAAAATAATATAAGAATAAAATAATAATAAGCACAAGACGTAAGTTACTGAACTTATGACTTATTGCAACTCAAGTTAATAAAATACCAAAATTTCACTTTGTAGTTGTGGGTGCATAGCACGACGTAGTAACAACCTTAGCAACAAACAAATCGTAGCAGTAAGATTTATGTATTTATAATAAGTATTATAGTATGGATGTCTTCACTACCTTTGGATACCCTCTGGATTCACAGCTCACCGTTATCCAGGTTAAGGTAAATAGGTATAAGGTACTCTGTGAGTGGTTTCAAAGAAAATCATTTCCTCGCGCTCGATGTCTTATGAAAAGCCATTATAATAAGCTTTGACCGTGCTTTTGTTGTGGGCTGAATTATTAATTAGTCCCCAGCGAAGTCAAATGGGGAACGGGGACGAGCTTAAATATGAATCTGAAAGTGACCCAAATGTATTTGCATTGCTAATAGTTGTTACGACGATATTATTCGCTGATACAATATTAAAATGTAAGTATATTACTTTCTGAGATAGATATATAAACACGTTAACTATTAGCATATTATAAATAAAATAAAAAACCGACTATATCCACTGTAATCTAAAGTGATGAAAGTGTAATTGACTGTGCGTACACGTCTTTCAGGTCATAGATATATAATATAGTAGTTTCAGGCTTGGCTGTCTGCGTTTTTAATAATTTAAAAAGGATCCTTTTAAAATATCTAAAATCGCAGGCCGCCAACTTAAAACTTTTAGCTTACGTTATCTAAACTAGTAGTGGAGATCAAGATGAGTCCATCATAATTGGAAGCGTACGCCTCATTACTTTGGCAGGCTAAACCCGTCGTATAAACGTAGCCGCCCTTGCCCATAACCCCACTCCTTCCCCTTCTTCCATATCACCTTAAAGTGTGATCCTTTGAGCTGTTAAGACGCTTGTTAGCGTCAGCCGCTCACCACTTTATGAACATATGAGCTTGGATCATCTTGCGATTTGACATTTGACTAACTACATAAAAATGGTAAACACGCAAACCTTGAAAGGTTAGTTTATAAAATCCACTACCCCTATTCGGTGTCTACGAGAATTGTATCTAAAAGCTAATTCGATATCTCCAGAACTCTAAATATTGCGACCGATGATATGTGTCAAGTAGATAATCATCTTTGAGGCTATCAGCACTTTAACCGGAAACCGGGTACAAGCTAAAAGCCGTTTGAAGGACACTATTTCGAATAATACACAAAATTGGTTGGTACACTTCGAATACATTCAGACACTTAGTCGGATTATGCGAATTAATAAGTATACTTAAGTTCTATAATTCTAGGTCTTTCTGTATTTGTCGTGGCTTTCTAGGGCACCTAAGTCCAGTTATCAACTTGGTAGGTCACCAAGTTGATTACTTAATAGCATAAAACGTACCAACAAAACTCCGAAAACATATAAAGGTTCTTTCTGATTAGAAGGCCGTAATCTCCGTTAGAGTGCACCGCTTCTTAAAGAAGAAATTGCGGATCGCAAATAGATTCAGCAACACTTTAGCGAAAGTCATCGCAAAGAAGTAAGTCTTAGTTTCCAATTAAACCGAGATAAAGAGACCCCAGTTATGAACTTGTGAATTTGAATACATTTCAATTGCTAATCTAAACGGGCTCCCTCGGGCGACGGGCGTCCTCTAGTTCACAATTGCCATGCGGCGGCGCTTGCCAACTCTGAGTTTAGTTACGTTTTATTTTCTGTTAGAAACTATCACTATAGCCTGAAATACAGCGTATTACAACAAATTGACTGCCTCGTTGGTCTAGTCTGGCATGTTCGGATGACGAGGTTCTGGGCCCGTTTCACGTCCCGGTCAGGCTATAATTAACAGTTATTTAAATTCTCAGTACTTTTATTAGTTCTCTCTGGGTCAGGTCATAATTAATTCTTCTGTTAAGAAATTCTTGGTAAGAACTTCTATCAGAATATCCCTCTAAATAAATAGAGCTCTACGCCAAAGTGTCCTACTATAAAAACATAGTTTAACCTTTTTTTTTTTGAATATCAAAATATCAATCAAAACTCTCTAAATAAAAAGAGCTCTAGACTATAATCCTACTGTAAAAACACAGTTTAACATTAAAAAAAAATGAAATTGAAAATGTTTTATAAAACTTGTCTTACAGCTTGGATGTTACGGGAGCAAACTGAAGAGCAGCAAATAAGGTTAGGTAGAGGTGATGAGGAAGTGTGACCTATTTAACTACGTGACACCAGTGTAGACGACCGCAGCTTTTTAATATGAGGTCTCAAAAAACCTCTATTACGACGTTAAATACCACGGGTGAGTTTTGTGAGAATTTGGAAATCTTTGACAATTGTTTTCTGTTTTACAAAATACGATGATAAAAGTTTTAATTTCCTAAATATATTATAAGGTACCTATATTGAGTGTCATAATCAGGTTATGTAATTTTGCAAGAATGGTTTTGCAAGCTAACATGGAATTCTTCCAAGAGCAAAATTAAACTTTTATTTTTATCGCTGGAGTTAACAGCTTTTAATTAAAAGCTAGAAAAGAAAAACTTTCTTTATTCTACAAACTTTTTAGGTGTCGAATAAAATCGCTTATTTTACAGTCACGTTTTTTTGCAGGTTTTACGTTATGTGACTAAATTCTTTTTTTGACTTTCATTTGATTTTTCAAAGAAATTTGTGCGAGTGTATATTACTTAACAGTATCGCGGTATATTTTGCACAATTCGCACCAACCAGCTTACTTGGCACACTTAGCCAGCGTGGTGGCCTATCGCCAAATCCTACTTATTCTGAGAGGAGACTCGTGCTCAGTACCTCGCGAGCCGGCAATGGGTTGTAATGATGATGATGATAGAAAATAGGTATATCTTACGGCTGTTCTATGATGAATTAAGTTTTGGAGAGTACCTGTAACAAACAAAATAATTTTGTATAATAGTATCTTTTAACTACACAACTGTCGGTTTCTGGCAAACTACATATATGGTGAAATTTTTTATTGCATTGTAATAGAATTTCGCTTTAAAATAACATAGAAACATATCAATGACCAGAGGAACACAAAGGGATTTCAGGTATTTTTCAGCGATTGTCTTGCCTGCCGCCACACGAGCTACGTTTTTATGAGCCGGCTACGATCTGTTCAACAAGTTTTTTTCTTTTTTCAACCAGTGAGAAGCGGTGAAATCCCATTTTTGACCGCTCTTTGTTTTGTAGGTTTCGACCTGCGGCGAATTGCTAAAATAAAGATTTTCACGCGTGCATTTCCAACGGTCTGCTCTGCATGGCGGCGGTCTCAAACTAAATTACTTTGTGTGACCGACTATAAATGCATTTCATTCCTATGACGTTGCCAAAATATTAGCACACCGCACGAAGTTCACGGGGTACACCAAATATACCAAAGTGCAAGCCAAAATCTATACTTAGTTTGGATGGAGGGATGTTTGTTTGTTAGTCAATCACGCCAGAACGGCTCAGCGGATCTGGATGAAATCAATTAATTAATTAGTACTAAACAGCACTAATTAAAGCGGCTGAAATTAATTTCAATCGCTTTAATAAGTGCTTCATTTTAAAAAAAATCTTCTCCGAAAACAATACCACATATCCAGCTTGAAATCGCTTCATCCAAGCTGACTGTAATAGCTTGTGCAGATAAGATTTCCTTTGTGCTCAAAATAAAAGCTATCTGCTCTGAGCTACAACAGAGACCTGCAGTGTTAGTGTAAGATTCTAGATAACACTAACGTTGATAGAATTCAAGAGTCAAAACAGTTCATTGTTGAAGTAAAATGAATCTACTTGAAGTTAAGTCAAAAATTCAGTAACACTAATTTAAATTTTGCAAGGTGTACGGACGAGCGCTGGCTACAGCTCAAGTTGTTCATAACTACAGAGTTGTGGAAAATTTGAGCTTTAAGACAAGTCAGTTACGGACCAGTTTACTTTGACGATGAAGTATTTGGCTGTCGGTTTCTCTATTCTGTCAACGGTGATGAAATGTAAGATCTTATACTAAGGCCTCTGCTCTGTAGCCTGCATAGAGATATATGCACAATGCCATTCCACGTGCTAATTTCGAAAACAACGGATTTTAGTGTCTTAGTGTACGGTAATTTAGATAAGGTGCGAATTTTGTAGAATTTTGAATTTTAAGGTTCGTTTTTTTCTTATTTTTTTTTTTTTTGTAACCTACTTTTAATGAATGTGAATGCAAAATGGATGAATGGATGGGTGTTCGTTACTCAATCAGCCAGAACGGCTGATTGAGTAACGAACTGAAATTTCGAGATGAAATTTGGCACAGAGATAGATAATTGTCTGGAATAACACATGGGCTACTTTTTTATCACGGAAAACTAAAGACTTCCCGCGGGAACCATAAAACCTCAATCCACGCGGACGAGTCATGGGTATCAGCTCGTTTGATCATAATTGCCACTATATTGTACATTTCTATCAAACGCATCTTCAAAATTTTAAGCAATTAAAATTAACTATGCATATCGCAACAACAACGTAATAATAAAGTTGCCTTATTTGCTTCATCAGAAAATAGAATGGAGTATGAGAGTTTTTGTGAAAGTGGGTCGCAATTAGTAACACAACCACAAGGGGCTGGAGTGCTGTTCTCTTCGCGCACATGTAACGTGATTGTGCATAAATAAGCTTTTATCCGCACATTTATTACTAGCTATTCATTTTTCACTGAGGGTAAAAGAGCGAGAGGCCGCTCACCAATGAAGTGGTCTGACCAACTAAGGGACTCGACCGCGTCGAAATTTCAAACGATAGTGACAATGGCTACCAACAGAAGCCATTGGAAACAAATAATCCGTTCGAGGGTAGGTCATAGCCAGGACCACGATCTTCAGCAATGAAGGAACGACCGAAGGGAGAGAGATTCATTTTTCTATTAGTTTTGGCCCGCTGCGTGCACTACAGAAAATTCATGATTCTTACTATAAAACTGACACTTTCACAAAAATTTCAAACTCCTGTTTTCCCCTGTAGGGGCTGAATCTTCACAAATCCTTCCACTTCTATTAGTAGCTAATCTATTCATGATCATTTAGCATATATAGCATAGCATAGCATATTTATAGCATAGCATATGTAGCTATTAAATACTAACGTTTATGTAGACATGAGATTAAGTTAACACAATAGTTCCAAGGGTTGACTGGTAGAAAGCTGGTCTCTCGAGCCTTAAGTCCTCTTATTGTACTTAGCATCGTTATGTTTGTGCAATAAATTTTATTAAAAGAAGGTATAAGAATACCCATATTATGCTATTTTTCCGTACTTTGTTTAATTTTTTTGCATTAAGTTTTTACCTAGTATTATTTTATGATTTAAATACATAACAAACTCATCGTTCCAACATTTAACTCCAAGATAACATGCTCAGAAAGTTTTTTGTTATTAAAATTACGGCAACAATATCGCTGGTGTCATAAGCTAGCTCTCATACTTAGCTAATTGCCTCTAGCGTCGGTTTTAGTTAGAGAGACTGCAAAATAAAGTTTTCCGTCTAAAAGTTTCTGTATCGAAACAACAAAGTTTAATATACTTCATCAGAATATAGAATAGTTGTATGAGTTTTTGCGAAAGTGGGTCGCAATTAGTAACAAAACCTCAAGGGGACGCGGCGTTGCTCCCTTTACGCTCATAAATCTCCACAACCGCCGCCCCCAGCGAACTCGCACGTGATTTTACATAATGTTCAAAACTATATATACGGACATTTATGTGGTAAGTACTGTTTTTCTTTCTTACTCAATATTTTTATGCGAATCGGAGATAGATCGGTGATCGGTGGTTAATGCATCCAAGCTGCTGTACGGGGTCGCGGGTTCGACCCCTGGGAACCTGCAACTTTTCGAAGTTATGTGTCACTATTTTTTTGCGAATCGGAGATAGATTGGTGATCGGTGGTTAAGGCATCCCAGCTGCTGTACGGGGTCGCGGGTTCGACCCCTGGGAACTTTTCAAAGTTATGTCACTGGCTTCAAACGATGCATAAAAGCATCGTGAGGAAACCGGCACGTCCGAGATCTTCATAATGTTCTTGAAGATGTGTGAGTCTTCACACATCTTCAAGAAGAAGATCCCTTGATTAAGCGATTGTGCAGGCTGAGATGAAACTTGAAAGGCGTTACAGCTCCTTTGTTCCCATACCCCCAAACGCCAACGTACCGAAACATTAAACAGCTGATGATGATAGGTTGAGTTGTGCTTAACTTTCAAACCGACCTCGTATAAACCCTGTCGCAAAAAATAACATAAAAATAGTCACAAAAACAGAAAAAGGTAAGAGTCTTAAATAAGAACTTTCATTTATTTCAATTTAAATTCACCGTTTTGAATTCCGAATCGAACTTGAACGTCGAACGAAGCATTTTCACTCCGGCATTACCGATCTTAGGTGGAGGAAAGTTTGTTTTACAGGCGAAGAATTAATATTCATTAAAAAATTCCCTCTCAGCATCATTCTGTTGAACTTCGAAATCAGGCAATGTCGAGTTTGAAAAGAGGAGGGACTTAGTGACTTGCCAAATGGATTTTTTCCCGCTTTTGTAATTTTAGCGACTTTCGGTGAGGATTTTTTGTTCGATTTTGCAACTCGTTTTTTGACGGCTTCCACGTTGTTAGGTGTCCGTGAGTAGATAAGTTCTACGTCAGTCAACTCAGTCAATCATGAGTTCTGACTGATGGATAAATGGCGTAGGTGTTTACCAATATTTATCATCAGACAGATATTATCGGTGGTTTTTTAATTTTACTACAAGTTAGCCCTATGCCGGTAGGATGGTAATTAGCCACAGCCGAGACTCCCACCAGACCAGACAAGATACAATTCAGTAATTATAAATTCCCAAATTGATACCGACGGGAATCGAACCCCTTTAATTTATGAAACTCTTTAGTTTTTCGCGATAAAAAGTAGCCTGTTACTCTCCAGTTACTCTCCAAGTCTTCGACTTTATCTATTAAAAACAAACACGTGCTTGTTTGCGGCATGATTCTTAGGACTAATGAACGAACGAAAACACACATTTTCGCCTTTATAATATCACTAGTTATTCGCGCCGATGCAGCGAACTAATACGACGGCGGCCGACAGCGCCCGAGTGAGCGGAAGGCGGCGACAAAAACCTTAACCTTAAAAAAATTACATTACGTTACCGACACTACAATGAACAGCAGTTACGTCCTAATATTATCATCTTGCATCTTGTAAAATTTAATAATCAACGAATAAATCGAACAGTAATTAGAACTCAGAGTGTTTCAAGATTCTCTTTCTTCGTGTAATATTAGCAACAATCTACAACACTAGTGTAGTTATGATACACAGCTGCAAGTTGTGTGGATCCATCTTGAAAGTTAGGTGGTAAAGGGAAATGTAAGATAAGTAGCGATTCATGTTTTATTCAATTCGCTGGCGGAGGCGACGGCGTTGGCAACATATTCTGCATAAAATAGAATTGTTTTTGATTTGTTCTAGCTATAATTCATGAAGGGTGCTGCTAGGAGTGCTGAGTTGCCATTGTTAAACAATCATACAGACAAGTACAAACTATATTGCACACATCTTATAATTCCACACGTCCACTACATTTTGACTTAATATGATCCAACCTAGATACCTATTCTGTTAGAGATATCTATTCCCGTTTTACTTGGCTCGACGTAGCCAAGTAAAACGTGATATCTCTCAAACACGTTTTAAACCTGTGTGCTTGAATTATACAGATCAACCTTTTTCACTCACTTCGTCCAGGTACATTTAGGGGTATGAAGGAAGTGTTGAACTTAAAATAATTTCTAAGTGCAACTAGGATTACGATACTTACACGGTAAGTAAGTAAGTAAAAACACTTTATTACACACAAAAACATAACAGAACAGAGGTAAAACGAATCGTGACAGAATTTACAACTTGTTACGGTGTAAAGGCGGCCTTTTTACTATGAGTGACCTTTTTAAGACAGGAGGTTGGTTGCATGATGACAGGGCGGTGCACACGTGTAAATTTCTAAAAGAAAAATTATGACAATTTACTACTTAACTATTACAATATAATAAACTTACATAACAATACATACTATAGTTACATACTATTTTACTTATGACAATATAAATCTAAAAATAAAATAAACTTAATATTATCATATCATATATATAATAATTATATATGATATCACAAACTTACTTACACAAGCTTTACATAGATATTTATACTTTTATAGCGATAAATAGTAATTTTTAAGATGACGTTTAAAAGTTGACACCCAGACAGAGTGTCGGATATCCCGCGGTAGCGCATTCCAGAGAATCACAGCTTTGACATTGAAGGAATCGCCGTAGCATTGCCAGCGACTGCTTGGCATCGCTAATTTGTTGTCGTTCTTTGAACGAAGGTTGAGAAGATGGCTAGAACGAAGAAAATTAAATCTTTCCTTTAGATATGGAGGAGTATGTGGAAGAAAGAGGATAGAGGTACGGTAAAAAATAAATAAAAATATAGGTACTTAACTTAAGCGAAACTACAATATATTTCTAATGACGCAGCTGACCTCGGGTTAATTGAAAAAGCATCACCATTTGATTTCCCTCAACTTGAGATCTAGGCTAACTCCAGGTGTTATGAATACGAATACCTATGCGAATTTTAAAACTTGCGCTGTACGCTTAGTCTAAGTTTTTTCCTTACTCCGATTGATCGATATCGTTAGCATCAAAGTAAAATGAACCTTTAGCCACATAGAGTTAAAGCTCAATTTTGTGTATGCATTCACAGAAAGTTTTGAAATTAAAATCGGTTGTACTGAATTTGTGACTTTAAATAAAGTACTTTTAGGTTCATTTTACTTTGATGCTAATATGATCGAACGCTCAATACGATCAATCGAGTTTGCAATGTAAAAACTCAGACAAAGCATACTGATCACAAAGGCTCTTTGTTTGGACCAACACAGAAATCTTTTTAAGTTACTTAATTCGTAGCCCAACTGTACGACTACTAAACTATGGTAGAGTGCTACTGCAGCGTAAATTGCATCGCATAAACATAAAACTCGTGTTGTTAGGTTATACACGTATACGTACGTATATAACACGATGTTATTATTTCAGGGTAAACTCATTTGAGGATAAAATTTCTTTATTGTTAAAGCGAAAACACATTACGCCCGGACAGGACAAAACGTCCGCGTCGATGGGGATTGAGGAACCACGTTTTTTTGGCTTACGCTCTGCGCGCTCCATATACCTATGAGTGAATGACGCGCCAATTTTTGTTCGCCAATCAAAACTTATTTTGTCGAATGTACGATGCCGCGTAGAGACCGATTATGGGCGATTATTAGGGGTATGGGCTTAATATACATAGCGTATCCCTTACATTTGTACCAGGGGTCACGACCCTCAGTAATGAGGAAAATGACGCAGAGAGAGACCCTAACAAGATGGCCCGCTACCATCCTAGTCTCACCATCAGGCGTGATCGCAGTCAAGGGCTAACTTGTAATGGGATAAAATACAGACGGGCCGTGAAAGCATAGCTGACAGGTAGTCACATAAGACACACACACACATAAGAGACACTTTCGTATTTATAATATTAGTGTGATGGATTAGTAATCATTGGTAAAGAGTAGCATTAATCATGTTGTACCTACTCACTTAAAAAACCAGAGACGCCTTTAGAATTTATGTGGTGGAATCCAAATAATAACCTATTGAATTTCATACCACGTTCACAGTTCTCAAAGCGCCAAGACACGCATTAGAAAAAGTACAGTCTAAGTATACGGGCACGAAATTAGCGATGACGGAGCGACGGCGACGCGATTAGTCGGAGAGCTGGCTGAATTTTTATAAGAGGTCTGGTAATACATTATAACCGACAAAAACGTCTGGAAGTTTTTTTCGGTATTCGGTAAGTATTAAATTTAAAGTTGAAAAAAATCATCAAGTTACCAAAAAAATATTTTTTGGTTTATTTTTTAAGTGTTATATGCTGCGCAGTAGCGAAATAACCGCAAACACTCTATCAGACTGGCAGGACTGGATTCGCCATTTGACTCTTATATATTTTATCACAATTTCAGCTTGCCTAAAAGACCTTCCCGAAATTTGTCGCCAGCTCTCGGACCACATCGCCCGCTGTCGCCGTCGCTCGACCGTCGCGAGTTTCGTGCGTGACGCCTTACGGCTGATACAAACACACGAAGGCTCGGCCAGACGTTACACCGAAAGAAACACCCTGAGCCCTGCAAGCAAACCTGCAAGTATAGAATATCTTTAAAGTGCGCGGTATTGGGCCGCTCTTTTTTATTTAATATATTTATTTTTATTTAAACGCATTCATACGGTTGCTTCTTGAACGAGCGAAGCGAGGCCTGGGAGTCTACTTGTGTGTGTTACATAATATTATGTTAGTTAAGTATCAAAGTATTGTTACAGATACAAAATATCACTTTTTCCTGAGAGATTCCTGTCTGATTTTCCTCTGCAAAAACATTTTGCCAAAGCTTTACTGTATTAATGTAGAAAAATGTGTTGTGTAATCATATATTGACACAGAATACTTAATAGAACGTACCTACATACGCGACGCGAAGATCTAGAAACAGCATTCGGAACGATGTCATCGCGCGTTGTGTTTCAGGCTTAAATTCTAATACAATGTACATATAAAACAATTTTGGATTCAGAATAAATTTATGTTTTTCTTTTCTAAACTTAGCAGTTCTAATGAATTTTGGAATGTGATCACATGTGCCCGTCGATGGAATATGTATGAAGTTCGTCAAGTTGCAGAGATTTCAACGATTCCATTGCGATCGAAAATTCATGAAGGAATGCCTTTGTCTGGAATCTCGATGCGCTAAGTTTGTTTTGATTATGTTTATTTAATGCCGATGATTTCTTTGCAGGAACTTATATGAGGCGAAGAGCACACTTACTTTTTTTGCTGTTTATGCTTCTGCAAAACAAAGCACAATTAATTAACAGCCAAAATAAGCCAATAATTTTAATTAGAGAAATATCCGAAAATATAACTTACTATCCCATAAATCTTTATCTCTATAAGTTTCCGGGATAAAATCCACATATTCCATACTAATAATAAAAATGCGGAAGTGTGTCTGTATGCTACGCTTTACGGCTTAACTATTCAACCGATTTCGATCAAATTTGGTATGTGGATAGATTGCATCCCGGAAAAAGACTAGACTGCTTTTGATCCCGAAAACTCAAAGAGCTTCCAGGGGAATTTCAAAAACCTAAAACCACACGTACGAAGTCGCGCGCATCAACTAGCATGTAAAAGAACACGCAACCTTTACAGTCAGACCTTTCAGCGCAGAACCGTCAACGCCGTCGTCAAATAAAAACACATGAAACTCTTCAGGGCGATTGTGTAAAACATGCATCAATCATTGTTACAGTCTCAATTATTTTTATTGGCTGAATTTATGGTATTTTGGTTGCGTCAATGGATTTTGGCCAATAGTGGAAGAAGAGCCAGTCAGAGGTGTAGGATATGACCAATAAAAACTTGGAGAATGTTGAATTGCTCTATATTTCTGCACTTTACATAAATAATTAAATTAAATACAAAAAAATATTATAAGAGAACGCTTGGAAGGCAAAGGTTAGTGAACAAGATCAGAGAGAAAGTGACAGATGGTGACAGAGTTCCATGGAGTATAGACCATAGATACCACATATTTATTATAAGTTGTAAAAGTAGGATGCAGTGCACATCTATGCATTGATTCTATGGTATAAAGGTTATCGTGAATCCGGAGCTGTGTCCCTAACACAGATTGTTTAATTATGCGTTTGATCGCATACAAGAGATGATTGCGATCGTTACACTAAAGCTGTCATTTTTAGACAATCAATCTACAGGTCAAAATGTACAAAAGGCTGTTCAAAAATGGGATTTCATCGCTTCTCGCTTGAAAAAGAAAGGAGAGCGCTTGAACGGAGCGGCTGGCTAATAAAAGTGTAGCGGGCGGCGGCAAGCGTGCTGAATGCCTAAAAACCCGAAAACACCAGCGCCCTTTAGTTTCCACTAGGCATTCAGATGTTTTAAAGTGAATCCACCGCAAACGTTTGTGAAAAACCTCTCTTTTTAGGTCTTCTTGCTTGGTATCATACTTCATATATACTAATATTAAAAATACGAGAGCGTGTTTGTTTGTTGGTTTATCCTGCAATCACGCCGCAACAGAACAACGGATTGGCGTGATTTTTGTCATGGGCATAGTTGAGGACCTTGAGAGTGACATAGGCTACTATTTATCACGGAAAATTGCGGAGTTCCCGCGGGAATCAATAAAACCTAAAACCACGCGGACGAAGTCGCGGGCATCAGCTAGTACCTATGTATTTTGCAAAGAATCTTACTATTATTTTACTTTACTTTTAATTTTTACTTTTTAAGACTACTTTCTCTGAAATGTAAACATAACTAAATAACTGGATGATCGAATTAACGAATCCAATTAAAAAAAACATTATTTAAAACTGTTAAATAAAACATCCATCTTTTGTCCATTCATTTGATTTCCTAATATTTTTCGACACATTCTACAATCAAAGCCGATGTGTAGAGATATAAACATTATTTAATTTGCCCGATAAATAGGTAGATGTGTATCTTTTAATTTACATTTACGCAATGGATAATTCCGCGTCGATTTAGGTTTAAATAGCCTGGGGGAACAATTTCATTTTACGGGATAAAGGGCTACTGCACTCTCCAGGTCCTCATCTATATCCATAGAAAAATTCATGGCGATCCGTTGCCCTACTGCGGCATGATTGAAGAAAAAAACCTACAAATAAACATACTTTCGAAATCATAATATTACTTGCTAAGTACGAAAAAAAAAACCGCTCTTCTAACTTGAAAGAGAAGAGTCAATTTACATTTAACCCATTAATAAGCTATAATAACGCCGTAATTCCAGTATCCCAGAATATTCATTTAACTTCGTGCAGTGTATCAAATGTTCACTGAATAGACCCTAATTACAGGAATATTGAAATTCAAAACACGCTCACGCTTTATGAAGTCAGAGCGGATTTGTTTCGGCTTATTGCTGCATTTAATGAACTTTAGCTATGACAAATCATATTACGAGATGTTTGAATAAACTGAATCATATTCGAGGAAATCAAGTCGTGTTCCGCGCGTTTGAATAAGAAAATGTGATCATACTATATTTATTGCACACTGATAGGGCTTGTTATCTTCATCCATTTTTAGTATCCGAATATTTCGAATATTAATAATTTAGACAATTCAGATATTGCGAATATTCCGAATACTCGAAGGTCACAGAGAGAGAGAGAGAGAGGGTATATTCTGTAATGATCTGGCGATGGGTTAATGGATAATGGTGGTGGCTTAAAAACAGCCTAAACAAAACCAATGAGGGCTGAATGTCGCTTTTTTACTTTTCGAGAATATGATCCTTGTTGGTCGAAAAAACATTGTTTTTAAAAATATATTTATGTAATAATAGTACAGGTACATAAAAGTTGGTGTTCTGTGGCGAAACTATTCAAAGCATTTACTTGACTGTCTGTTTTGAAACAAGAAACATTACAAGAAATTTTCGGAGAAACTCCCGGATTTAAACCATTTTCATCCAGCGCACATATTTGCGCGTCACACAAATCCGTGATAAATAGATATCCGGGCATACCATAAGAGAAGATTGGCGCGCTCCCCTTGTTTATACTGTCGGCTTTTGTCGCGCTACTTAGGATGTTTGCGGACCCAGAATATGCGCATTATGATGAGATCCGGCATTATAAAATACTAGAGAATATTTCCATTTCAAACCCTGATGGAATAAGAAATATAAAATAATAAAATCAAACGCAGGTTACTATTTACTGTACAATATTTCATGAAAATTGCATTGGAATAACTGTAGAAAACCCTATAGAAAAGTGAAAATCGTACGGAGAGAAATTGATAAAAACATTAATTCCCTATGAGACAAGAGCTCAATTGTTTTCAGGATTAAAAAATCTTATATGTTAACCCAGAGTGATAGCTTTGTGTGCCAAGTTGCACTCAAATCCGTCCAGTTATTTCAGTGTGATGCCGTAACAGATCGACAGACAGACTGACATTATAAAAAAACTCTTTGTATCAGGAATATAAAATATAATGTATACAATTCTTCCTTGTTAGTTACAGTTTTAATATAAGTTAATAGTGTAAGCATAATTCCAGAAGTGGGTGAATAATTAAATTGCTTTTTAAATATGTTTGTACTCTCTTTAAAACATACACGAGCGAATGGTCACAACGTGTAAGGATTTCACGAGAGATTTAATGTAAAAACTTGATTAAACTTTAAAGAAAATATTCATCTGATCCGGCCACGATTGCTATTGTTAAGCTCTAAATCAAATTGCGATCTAAACACAAAATTATTCAATAATCGCCGAGTCTGTCGGTAACAGACTAACTTCCAACCGTCAAAATACTACCTAGTATTTATGCAAATTATTCCAATATGGCGTCCCCACCAAAGAACGAACCGAGAGAAATACATCGAATGAGTCAAATATCAATTTATTGAAACCTTTGCCAATGAATAAATTAACAATCTTTTCTAAAAATTCTATCCAAATTTCAAAGCAAAGCTGACAATAGACTTTTTAATCTATAGAAAAGTCTTTTCCATGAAACTGGTCTCATTTTCTATCCATTAGGGCCAGAGGGGTCCCATAGTCACTGACTGATGAGCATAGCATTTGCTCTATTTTGGAAGAGGGGTTTAAATAGTTTTTATTCCCTCTGCACACTGTCACAGCCTTAGAAGGCTTCACGTATGCCTGAATTTCCCCTGAGATATCAATTAAGCGCATATCTCATAGACGCCTGCTTGGAATTCGTTCTCACCGACCTTTATTTTAAGTCTACGTCCTCTAGCTATTTACCTAGTCAAGTTCCAAAGCGAGCATGTTAACAAATTAATTTGAATCTTTTGCTTATGTATTAGCAAATAAGTACCACATTCGATCAAGATATGAAATACAGGTAAAAAGCAGACAGCATTCCTAATAATAACACCGAGAAAAGTGTAGATACGGGATCAATATTTGTTCTTTGTGGTCGAAATTGCCACTACCAGGGATGGATTTTTCGTCAAAATATTATTAAATATACATTAATAGAACTTATATTGTCCGATACAGGCTTATGAATAAATAAATAGAACAGCGGAAGTAACTAAGTTCTTACGGGGTGTCCAACGACACCAAAGGGCTTGTTACAACAAAAAATCGCTTTCAGACATTTAAGTAAATCGTTTCCACCGTACATGGAAATTTTCTATATGAAAGTGGGTGGGAATTAAAAAAAATACACCTAAAAGTTGTCGGTTTCCCCCCACACTCATAAATCGCGACAACCACTGCCGCCAACGCGCGTACGTGACTGTTCATAATGCTCGAAACTATACCAGATTTATTGCACTGAACGAATTCCATCTATATTTTTATACCTACTTTGTATGGATGTTGCGGTCGAACTCCGCAGTGGGTGAAAAAGTTACAAGTCCGGTCGAGTCTGATTCTACTTCCATAGGAGACTCTAATTAGAACTGCGCCGAAATAGTTCTTTAATTTTCGCTTTTAGGTATATAATAACAAAACGTTGTGTTATTTTGAATAATAACATTTTTTTTCTTAGATTTAACGGATTCAACTTCATCAAAACGTATTCGTATGAATAAATCTGCATTTACAAAAACTGAATTCTCGACAGTGGATACGCTACATTTTGGATAGAGGTTCTATTTTCATAACGAAGAGGTCTATTTTCATAACGATTGTCTGGTGGGAGGCTTCGGCCGTGGCTAGTTACCACCCTACCGGCAAAGACGTGCTGCCAAGCGATTACGCGTTCCGGTACGATGCCGTGCAGAAACCAAACAGGGGTATGGGTTTAATATAACTGCCATGCCCCTAACAGGTTAGCCCGCTACCATCTTAGATTGCAGTATCACTTACCATCAGGTGAGATCGCAGTTCTAATCTAAAGTCTAAGAAACTAAATAAAATAACCAATCTATACTAGAGATATATTAAAGCTTCATTAGCCCTTACAAGTATCAGTTGAACCGTAAAATTGGATTAGGCACTCGAAAGCGTCGATTCAGTAATAAATAACGATTTCCACTTCAAATACTAGGAAAGCAAAAACTTTCCAACCTTGGAGAAGATTCGGAATACCTCCAGCGTGGACGAAAAACGTGGCAATTACCGATGTCGGCGGAGTCGTCGTGTAAAGTTTGTTTTACAGGCAACGAATTAATATTCATTAAAAAATCTCTCCCGGCATTCTGCTGAAACTTTGTAATCAGCTCGTGTCAGGGCTTAGGAGGGGAAAGGGGCCTGACAGCGGATTTAGGAATTTGATGACTTGACGGATTTTTGCTCTTGTTAATAGCAAATGAGTGCACTGATGGAGTTGTGATAAAAGGAAAGTTCTGTAACGAAGTAATATTTACATGACTCAAAAATAACGAGTGTAATAACCTAATACCGCAGTAAACAGTAATACCAAGGAGTGCATTACGAATTTTAAGTAAATAAATATTTTGTTTAATTTGTAATTGTATTTTTTTATTTAAAACTTTACAATAAAACTTATACTCGCTGTTACAAACCTACAGTAGTGAATCATGCCCGCGTGAAAAGGTGGCAAGAATGCTGGCTGCATTCCCGCGCTGAACAATAGACTGATATTTTGGGCAAAGAATGAGCCAGCCAATAAGCCAGGTCTTTCCACCTTTGAGGTAAATGACGGTTGTGAATCTATACTAATATTATAAATGTGAAAGTTTGGATGGATGGATGTATGGATGTATGGATGGATTGTTTGTTACTCAATCACGCCACAACGGCTGAACATATCTGGATGAAACTTGGCAGAGAGATAGATTATAGTCTGGAATAAAACATGGGCTATTTTTATCCCGGAAAACTAAGGAGTTCTCGCGGGAACCAAAAAACCTCAATCCGCGGATACGAAGTCGCGGGCATCAGCTAGTGTAATATATCAGGGTGGTTAATCGATTTATTCATTTTGAGGAATACCTATAAGTATAACCTTAAAAAGTAGCGAGCATTTTATTTATTACAGCCACTAACCGATTGAGGGGTTGAAACATCAACGGCCGGATTCGTAAACAGTACACAAAGATCCGACGATGTTAAGGTTTTTTCTGAATTAAGCCATGAAAGGACATCCCGGACCCGTCCCTTGTGAATATACCTACTCGCCCGCTCTGGCGCCCGGGGGCCGCCCGAATTGTTTCGTAATTTCTGTGAAACAAATCCGCCCTGTTCCGAATTACTTTGCAAATATTTTCATTTAAATATCCCTTCTTTTCCTCGACCATGGTTCCCGCTAGCTTTAGGTCATGGCTTTGTCCACGTGAGAGTTGTAATAGTGAATCCTTTGCAGCCATAGAGTATATCTTTTGACGACCTCCATGTCGCAGTGTCAACACTGTGCGCTGTTCCCTTAACGTGCGGAGTTCCCGGGTTCGATCCCCGGCAGGGTTTGGAAATTAATAATTTCGGAATTTCCCTGGTCTGGCTTAGTGGGAGGCTTCGGTCGTGGCTAGTTACTACCCTACCGGCAAAGACGTGCCGCTTAGCGATTTAGCGTTCCGGTACGATGCCGCGTAGAACCCAAAAAGGGGTATGGGCTAAATATTAACAGGTTAGCCCGCTACCATCTTAGACTGCATCATCACTTACCATCAGGTGAGAGCGCAGTCAAGGGCTAACTTGTAGTGGATTCACATTTATAAATGCGAAATCTTCTTTTTATTCAACTTGAACGTCTTTAATCTTTTTAAATCGTTTTTTTTTTCGTGTTATATTATGGTTCACTTATTATAATTTATTTTATACTTGTTAACCCAAGTCGGCTACATGCGGGTTGAATTTTTTTTAATCCTTTCTTTGTTTAAGTTTATGTTGTAGCGATAATGAGCTTTTTGTGTGTATTCAAGTTGTATTGAATACATACAAAAAGCTCATGTTGCTAGAACAATGCCATATGTCAATGAGTGGTTTATCCGTTTAGGTCTAGATTCCATTATAATAAATTTCTAAGTAAAGCCGGTAAAAAAACTTGAAACTTAACGTACATAACTTGTATAAAATACTAGCTTTTAAAAAATAAAGTCGTCTCAACGTAATTAAAACCGGCCGCTCTTCGCTGTCCACCCCAACCTAATTTGCTACTCTTAGCCATGTGACACCTAATTTAGAGTTGAAATATTATTAAAAGAATCTTTATTAAGTAAAGCTTTTAGTTGTTGGGCAGTGACATTAATAAAATAGCTTAGTATTTGTTTTTTTTTAAATGAAATCTTATACGACTTTATGGTAAGAGCAATATATTTCGAAGTTGATTTTAACCAGGTTAATTAACCTTAGGTACAATCCAGTACTGATAAATTATTATCTAAGTACTGTCTTTTTAATGAAACGCAGCTCACGCCATATATTCTTCGCGCTATAATCATTCCGGTATGGACGGATTATTAATTTTCCATTTTCCATACTGGAATGATTATTATGAACGATTATTTGGACGGTATATATTTCTTGTAAATATAAACTATTGCAACGCATTCAACTTTGTAAGTATAACTGAACCTACTTTTAATTGTAAACGGAACTTAGTCGAGAATTGAGAATAACTTTGGTTTCCGAGCCGCTGAGTTTGTTTGGTTTATGAAACTTCTCTTGGTTCTTAATCGAAAGTAATGATTTCTATTGAAACTTATATTCAGCAAATATATTAAAAATACACAGTAGATCAGTTTTTTAATCCCATAAGAAACACTATGTATAATTGAAAAAAAGAGGTGCGTCGTAGCGCAGTCTATGAAGAAGTTCTATTATTTAATTCACGCACAAAACGGCTTATACTTATTTAGTTGTAAATTTTCATACTTTTATTCCAGGATTGCCGTGAAAAGGACAGGTGTAGTAAATTGAGCTCAAATACATTTGACGGCCATGTTAACGGCCTTGTGCAAGTGGACCGAGTGTCATATCTACCCAAAGAAATAGGCATCTGCGTTTTGTGTATAAGCAAAACCATTGCGAAAACGCCTTTTCATCTAAAGCTTTGTAAAAACTGCGAGGGAAATAATTATATTTTGTCTCACTGTGTTTGAACTGCTGAAGAGTTAAATTTTAATAGAACTCCAGCCTACCTAATTTTCCTTAGCATGTACAAAATACAAAATGATATCCAGGTCTTCGTCCGCGTGGATGTAGGTATTTGAAATATCCCATGGAATTTTGATTGATGATTTTCCAGAATAGAAAGTTAATTTTCTTAACTTATAAAATAAAGTCCACTTTATAACATGGTAAATAGCATGAAAACCTACATGCGTTTCATGTGACTTGTTTATTTACGTACTATAAGCTTATAGATTTGTCATCACATTCGGAATATTCAGCCGTTATTGAATTCATGCTTCAACCGATCAAAATGACAGCGAATTTCTCTGACAATGAGCACTAATCTGGCGTAGTTAACTAAGTTTTAGCCTTTAAATTATGTGATAGGGTATTTGCTACGTAGGATTAATGTGTATGATAGAGCGAACGTATGAAACTTTGAGTAGTGGTTTCAGTAACCAACTCTATATACCTAGTCGATTAAATTTATCTGTGAAGTAAGAGTTGTACTTTGTAATCCTTGTACGAGAACCACGTCTTGAGGTTGAAGACGTCTGTCTCATTAATCTGTCAAACTGTCCGTCCTATACGATGCCCGGACGTCCTTCATCTCACCCCCGTGTCACTATAAAGTGTTATCCTTTGAGTTGTCTTAGGGTCAGCTTAGACGAAGTAGGGCTAAGCTGTGAGCAGTTGCAAAACTTTCATGAATATGAATAAGATTTTATCAAATACCAGACGTATATATCATTATCGTTAAGTGAATAGTCTTAAACTTACACGAAATAATCAAAAGCTATGTGAGACTGCGTTCATGAAATGCGACATGAGGGTGAAAAAATTCCATGTGGTCCATCCTAAATTTTCTCACAAGGACTCTTCCAAATAAAACTTGATAGTATAATTGTAACGTTTAGAGTATAAAGATCCTTGCCAAAGTCTTTCGACAGGTCGAATTCTATCAACGATAATGAGATGATTAATCTTGCGCCTATAGCCTTTATACTGTCCTTCGAGCTGTCGCTTATTAGCAACGAAGCATTCTATTATACGAGTAGGTAACCGGTCCCGACCATCTTATTCCGGTGAATTTAACCCAGCTCGAGAAATTCCCTAAATTAAATTCAAGATTAATGCCAGCCGTGAATGAAAATAAGAAAATTATTTCTATTTTGTACTTTGTTGTTAGAACTTCTTAATTAAACGATGACCTGGGTGGAATTATGGAATTGAGGTGTAAATTTTATTATACGACTGCCTGACTATGTATGTATGTATGTGAGTTTGTATATTCTACCATAACTTCTATACGTCTGAACCGATTTTGATAAATGACGTATCGTTAGAATCCCTAGCTTATTCCGGGTGACATAGGCTAGTAAAAAAAAAATGATGGGGTGACCATGGTCCCGCATTAAAGAATAAATTTGAAAAAAAATCGAAAATAAGATTAACTATACAATCAACATCTAGAAAATGATGAGTAGATTCCAAAAATATATAACACTATAGTTCAATATCCATTCACAAAAAAATATCATTTAATAAAAATGTGAATAAGATTCTAATTTAACTAGATTAATTTAGATTTTTAACTTTTTAGTTCGGTTTTGGCAGGGTAGTCGTGTTTTTTATTTTTTTTAATTATGACTTGTAATGTTTGTAAAGACGGTGGCTTGTTGTTACTCAATAAACCGACATCAGTTGAGAACATATTCTCAAGTATAGGTTTTAAGATAAGTTAAAGTTAAGTTAACCGCAAAAAAACGGTCCACTATGCGTTACACAATGAGGTTATAACATACATAATTATCATACACTAGACGATGCCCACGACTTTGTCCGCGTGATTTTTTTTTTATCCCGCAGGAACTCCTTAATTTTCCTGTCTTAGTCTATGTCCTTCCCCGGGATGCAACCTATAACTATACCAAACTTCAATAAAATCGGTTGAACAGATGGGTCGTGAAAGCGTAGCAGACAGACAGACACACTTTTGCATTTATACTATTAGTATGTACTGTTATTAAGTTTATTATATTGTAATAGTTAGTTGTTATAGATAAGTAGTAGATTTTTATAATTTTTCTTTTAGAAATTTACACGTTTGCACCGCCCTGTCATCATGCAACCAATCTCCTGTCTTAAAAAGGTTGTCTGGAAGAGATCACTCATAGTGCAAAGGCCGCCTTTACACCGTAACTAGTTGTAAATTCTCTCACGATTCGTTTTACCTCTGTTCTGTTATTTGTGTGTATGTAATAAAGTGTTTTTACTTACTTACTAATATTATAAATGCGAAAGTGTGTCTGTCTGTCTGTCTGCTTGCTACGCTTTCACGGTCCATCTGTTCAACCGATTTTGATGAAATTTGGTACAGAGACAGGTTGTATCCCGGGGTAGGATATAGGCTACTTTTTATCCAGAAAAATTAAAGAGTTCCCTCGGGAATCAAAACACCGTAATCCACGCGGACGAAATCGCGGGCATCATCTAGTGATGTAATAAACACATGTGA
Organism: Erebia palarica; assembly: GCA_964035005.1. Lineage (NCBI taxonomy): Eukaryota > Metazoa > Arthropoda > Insecta > Lepidoptera > Nymphalidae > Erebia > Erebia palarica. The sequence goes on from OZ035989.1 coordinate 22,821,132, forward strand.
AATTAAGAATGCAAATGTATTTTGGGTCACTTCGCGAGTATATTCCAAGCTACCCGGTACCTACCACATTCAGGCTCGTTAGCAGATAATTAATTCAACTCAAAACAAAAGCCCGCCTACTTATTTTAATGGCTTTTATAAGTAACTTTATTTCTGAAGAAGAAGGTATATAAAACGATGCTTAGTAAAATTATTAGGGAGCATAAATTAATTTTGTTATAAAGCAAGCAATTATTTTGGTCTAGTTTTTTTCACTTTTCCTACTTATTAGAATAAATGCGTAGGACGTCTTTTAGCAACCTTTTCACGTCTAATATCACTGAACTTATTATTTTTTAACTTAATTTTGGGACAACTTGAATTTTGTACTTATATTTAGTTATATCCATACTAATATTATTATAAATGCGAAAGTGTCTGTCTGTCTGTCTGCCATGCTTTCACCACCTGTTCAAGATTTTGTTGAAATTTGGTACAGGGATAGGTTGTATCCCGGGGAAGGATATACTTAGGCTACTTTTTATGCCGGAAAATTAAGGAGTTCCTGCGGGAATAAAAAAAAATAACTTAAACCACGCGGACGAAGTCGCGGGCATCAGCTAGTTAGGCATAAATTAGAATCAATATTAGAAACACTATCAAGGAGATCGGACGAAACAAGCAATTAGTTGCTCAAGATGTCGACCGGTCGGAATTAATGAGACGCCTTGCCAATCGACGCGTCGGGATCCCAGATTTATAACGTTTGGGCCATTACCCAGTAATTATGTTTATAGGGCCCATATTGAACGGCTTGTGGTTTTATTTAGCGTGAACAACAAACGGGCGGGCCAGGTCCGAAGTGATCGTCGTTAATTTGAGTTGGATGAGACCCTTGCAACTACATTCACTCTTATAATTTGGATATTGTTACAGTACTGTCCGCGAGGCATGAGCTGTTTTTGTTTATCCACTACAAGTTAGCCCGCGATGTCACCTGATGGTAAGTAACGATGTAGTCTAAGATGGATAGAAGTAACCTATCGTCGTAGAGACGTATCGTCAGGTTAGGCAGGCGGGCTAACCTGTTAGGGGCATGGCAGTTATATTAAACCCTCTATTCGGTTTCTACACGGCATCATACCGGAACGCTTAATCACTTGGCGGCACGTCTTGACCGGTAGGGTGGTAACTAGCCAGGGCCGAAGCCTCCCATCAGGCCAGACCAGGGAAAATTCAGATATTATAAATTCCCAAATTGACCCTGCCGAGGATCGAACCCAAGACCTCCGCACGTTAAGACAACAGCGCTCAACACTGCGCCACGGAGGTCGTCAGAGAGGTCAGTGAGTGTTGTAGTTAGTAGTAAACACACTACGATACGCACACTCACTAAAATGTTAAGCTCGTTCGCTCCGATTATAATCATTACTAGATTAAATGTCCGCGTCTTCGTCCGCGTGGGTTGAGGTTTGTTGGTTCTCGTGGGAACTCTTCAATTTTCCGGGATAAAAAGTAGCCTATGTGCTATTCCAGGCTATGATCTATCTTTGTGCCAAATTCATCCAGATCCGTCCAGCCGTTGGGGCGTGATTGAGTAACAAACAACAATCCATACATCCAAACTTTCGCATTTATAATATTAGTATAGATTGTAAAGATGAAGTACAAAAACAAATGAAGCAACCAGAAGTAGATAAAATTAAAAAATAAAAGTAGTTAACAAAACAAGACGTATTGTACTACACAATTTCAACAAATCACACAAAGTTCAACGAAAAATGAACAAATAAGGAACAAATTGTAATCTTAACACAATTAACACCAGATTAGCACTGTTAACACAACTAACACAAATTCGCAGTAAAAAAACATGGTAGCTCACGCGTGACAAAAATCGTGCTATTGCTTCAACAATTGAGATAACAGTCATAGAGTAGGATGTATAAAAGGATAACAGTGGCGCTGCGCCCATAGAACGCACACTTTTGTAGGCGTACCCGACCGTTAGGCGATCGAATATAATTAACAGCAAGCGGGTACTCCAACACTATATTTATTTTTTATATGTTGCGTGCTACAAATTCAATTCAAAACATAATATAAGCTGAAAAAGTTATCGGAAGCTCGTTAACGCTCCGCATAGTTGGCAACCGTTTAGCGATAAGAAAAATAATTAGGCATTTTCACGGCTTGTCACAAGTGGATGTTTTTATAACTAACTTCCCTTTTCGGTATTCAAACATTGTTATCATAACCTAAATTTATTTTGAGGTCAATAGTGATATAATGTTGGTATTGTGAGCGCCAATAAACAGTCGTCTCCAAGCTGAGGTGCACGTGCTTATTTGCGCAGCTCTCGAATAAACTGTCCAAGTTCGTTCCATATTAAAAAATATTATGCTATAATTGCGACGTGTCTTGCAGTCAACTTCAGAGCTTTTCTCAGATAAAGTAATAATTTAAAATTATTTTCTCATAAAATATAAAAAGTCCCGAATCACTCACTGAATGACTCATCAACGCCCAGCAGTCAGCACCTACCTATGAACCTAAAAACTGAACCCTATAAAGCTGAAATTTACACCGAGGTTTCTTTCGAAATTCTGTGCTAAAAGCTGTGGGCGGTCGCTAGTTTCATTATAAAGTAAGGTTCATAATCGCTTACTTCTGGAGTTATTTTGAGTTACTTTCGGCAGCTTCCCTTTCAACACGTCTTGCAAGATTAATAATGGGGCTATAAACTCCATTACCTACTCTGTAATTAAGTTAAATGGATAAATTTTACCAAAGCGCTCGGGCAAATAATTAATTTTTGCGCAGGAAAATTTCGACGACGTGGCTTCTGTCGTAAAGAACTGAGACATTTACCAGATGTGTAAACTTTACCTCGAATCCACACCCGCGAGATCTTCCAAACGCCTTCGTGAGAGCTTCGAACATAAGAGCAAGGCTTTCTTTTTTCTTTGAAAAAGCTTACTATACTGTTGAAGATTATGTAAATGATAGAGGAGCATGGATTTGATCACTCCAGCAATGCTAAGGACAGCGGTTACTTATGTATACATTGATATAATGATTGTAAAATATTTATTTAACAAGTCATTTTAAAAAAAATTAAAAAACACGACTGCCCTGCCCAAAAACTAACTAAAAAGTTAAGAATCAAAATTAATCTAGTAAAATGAGAATCTTATTCACATTTTTATTAAATGATATTTGTTTTATGAATCATTGGATATTGAACTATAGTGTTATATATTTTTGGATGATGATTATAATATAGTTAATCTTATTTTCGAAAAAAAAAACTACTTTAATGCGGGACCATGGTCACCCCAACAATTTTTTTAAAAATTTAATAGCCTATGTCACCCGGAATAATTCCAACGATACCTCATTTATCAAAATCGGTTCAGGCGTATAGAAGTTATGGTGGAATATACAAACTCTCATACATACATACATGAACCCTGAAAACAATATACTCCTTTTTTCAGGCAGTCGTATAAAAAGAGAAATGTCATTCCGTACCAGTGGTAGATTCACTTGACGACTCAAAATTACTTGTAAAAGTTTATATGAATAAAAAACATTTGAATTTGAATTTGAATTGAAAACCGAAAGATCCCAAAGCCAAGCCGACCCCCGACCCCCACCCCCAATAGGTGGTCGGACGATCTCAAGCGAGTAGCTGGGAGCAACTGGAAGCAAGCAGGAAGGAGACTCGTTCAGCAGTCTATTGATTGAGACGACTTGGCAAAGGCGACTCTAGCGCAGTGGTGAATGTACTCTTATATAAGCGGGTGGTCCCGGGTTTGATATCTGGCAGGGTCTACTTGGGAATTAATTTTTGAATAATCTCTGGTACTACCTGTTCGCACATGGGTTTTTGAAAGAAGTCAGTCGTTTACCTGGAACATAAGAGACAATACCTAAATATTAAGTTATGGAGAAGTGCTTAAAATATATTAAATAAAGTTACCAAGATTCAAAAGCATAGACATTTTACTAGGTACTGATTAGGTAAAGGCGTTGATTAATTTTAATGGGTCGTTAAAAATAATATTATTAGATAGCTGATACCAGGGACTGCGGGAGGGACCACGGGTAAGAAATAGCACCTAATTCTTGTTAACCAGTTTCCTGTCTTCTATTTTGTATGCATAATTTTGTACCTATGTGATAAGATGCAATAAAGACTTATACTACTACTACTAGCTCATATTAATAGTATCTAGACTGGATAAAGATCTCCATCTAAGCTTTGAATTATCAAGGTACTAGGTATACATAACGGAACGAAGTCAGTGAAATTGAGACTGTAAACAAATTTGTGAAGGTATAAGCAATAAGTTAGTGTTGGAAGCATTACAAGGTATCGGGTGCGTGGCGCGTGCGGCCGCGGGCCAGATTTATACCCCACTACCCAGCCCAAAAATAATTGGATCGCGACCGAAAAATAAATTGCCGCGGCCCCAGCCCAACTAGAAATAACCCTAACAATTTGTTATTGAGAATTCCAAAATTACAACGTAGTAAGTTTCCGCTCAGTGTTATTCAATCTCTGAACCCTTTATGCTCGCCTGGTTATGTGTACGGGTTTGTATTAGTTTGGTCTCGGCTTGGATTTACTTTATTTAGTACGCTGTGGTTTATTTGAATATCCCTACTTATTTTCCTTGGTGTTTCAGATTATGAACATACCTATTTCATCAGCAAATGCTTTAATTCCTCCAAGTCTACAGCAAATATAACAATACACTTAACTTTATATCATAAGGAATTAACAATAATCCATACTATTCATGTTATAAATGCGATAGTGTGTCTGTCTTTCTGTATGTCTGTCTGTTACGCTTTCACTGCTCATCTGTTCAACCGATTTTGATGATATTTCGTACAGGGGTAGGTTGTATTGGCTATTTTTTATCCCGGAAATTTAAAGAGTACCCGCGGGAATCAAAAAATCTTAATCCACGCGGACGAAGTCGCGGGCATTATCTAGTAATATGATATAATAAATAAAAAAAGTTGCCAGTCATAGGGACTGCCGATAGAAGTGAAAACGAATAATTAAAAATAATTAAAAAAAACTTAAAACTAAGGTATTAAAGTTTAATTACAAATGTACTATATTTATGAATAAGACCTTTTGTCTTCGTGACAAGACGAGGTCGTGACGGTGTCGGTGACGCGTTTCCACAAATTCGGAAAAAGTGCTCAACGCGGCTAAAGAAGTTTTCACTTCCAAAATTCATTATATTATATTCATTATTCACGTATAAAAAATTTATACCTGAATTTTCTTTTTACCTCGACTAGAACTTGAATATAATAATATTTATGTTATAAGGAACTTCGTTCCTATCTGGTGTCCTACGATACTGCTTTGAGTAATGATAGTAACTCCCCTGAAGAGTGACAAAGACCACTTTTAATCCCGGAAAATAACAGACTTCGCACGGCGTTTTTAAAAAACTGAATCCACGCGGAATCATTGTGGGCATCTCGTAGACAATAGATTCACAATCGCCTAACGTATTTATAATACAAAAAAGTATATAACATAGCGAATTACATAATATAGGAAGTCAGCGATATTTTATCTCTAAAAATTGGCTTGCTTTGGCTTCACCTAAAAGGCATATTTGTTCGAAACATTTTCGAAGCGCTTTATTTTATATTTTGTAGACAATGTAGGAAAAGGATTCTCGTCTAATATATTAAATGTCCAAAAGACATTTTTAATTTTCCGACCACTAAATGCTGGTCTCTAAATTCCCTACTTTCATATTATCTTCAATATGGTAACATTTTACGGTAAATAATATAAAAGAGGTAATGTTCGACTTGATGGATGCCATTCCGAATAATAATGATTCAATAAAAGCAGAATGGTTGCAACGTTAAAGTTCTTTGTAAATTACTTACTTCCATTTGGTAAAATAGAGACCAAATGTTTCACATTCATACGTCTAGTAGGAGAAATTAAAGCCGCAAAACCATTGTGAGGGGTTGTGATCCTAATAATATTATTGCTCTAACTGCTAACAGATGTTACAAACATTTATATGTGTATAAGACTCGCTCGCATGACTATAGTCTCAATTCAGTTCCCTGGTAGGTAGAGTTACTAATAAAACAGAAAATATTTTATAGGGACTTTGTAGCTTTGGTGGGATTGTTAATTTGAAATGAGAAAGGTTAATAGCTGCGCAACTTTGTATGAGTTGTCACAAACAGGCATAATTTACATGAATGTTTTGGAGTAAATTGGATGTACCCACATCATTTCGTTAACAACATTTCACGTTTTTATAAAGAGAGTTTTTGCCCAATCGACTATTCCCAGAATTGTCGTTAGCAAGGTATTCTACAATGTAAGGTCAATTACCTCTTATTGGAGGCAATCTAAAGTTATCTTACTTTATATCTCGTATTATATTTGAATAGATTTACTAATAATGTAATACATTAATGAATTATAATTCGTCTTGCTTCATTATAATAAATAAGGTGATGTTTGTCACTTTGTTCGCGTGGGTTTTGAAAAATCCCAAGAAATCTTCTTGTTTTTAGTCTAAATCTATTAAGATAGATGGGCCAGCATAGCAGACGGATAAACAGATAGATGAAAACAAAATCGCATTTTAAGTTAGTATGGTAGAAGTCTTCGGTAAAGCTTTAGTTCTTATTCGTCAGCCTTTTCCTACAGTTCATTTCGTCTAGCTTTTAAACTTCCGCCATTTTTGTCTGTCCTTGATAGCTTCTATTCAACTTCTCCCCGCTATCATTTTTATGTCAGCGTGCCGTCACAATAGGGGTCTATCGTTGGTCTTTTCTTGTTCACTGTCCCTATTCTAATAAGGGCTTATAGTAGGTACCTACCAGACTTTATTACGGGTAATATGTCCCAACCATTTTCTTAGTCAGTCACGTTCGTTTTCGTCCCTAAACCAGCTGTTTTTTTTCATGTTCGATTGTCAGGTACTTGAAACATCTATGACTTGTAAATAAAACTCTTCTCGATTAATTTAAGATAATTGTGGCAGTCCAACTGTTCTATAACGAACGAAGTTAGTGTGAAAGCCAATAAAAATATCAAAACCCTTTGCGTTAACTAATGATAGTACAGTGAAAAACTGTCATGCTGGTAAAGTAAAAAAACATATATACGGATTAATTATTTATATTCGTACATTTAAAATATATTTTCACAGAACTCTAAAACTCTAAAACTCACAATTTAATTGAAAAATATTTGGTTTCATAATAATATACTTAATCATTATCATTTTCCCAATAAAATTTCCCATAATATTTTATTTTAAGTATTGAAGGAATCAAATCAATTTTTGTTAAATTCAACCACAATTGCTAGGGATTTAATTATTTTATTTCCAATGTTCAACTGCGGTCAGAAGCTTATGAGTTCGTGGCTGTTAATATTTCAGCGTAAAATGTGTTAAAAATGATCCATACTTCGTTAACGAACTCTACGTTTCAGAAGCCGCAATATAATATATATAAATATAAATTCAAATCCTATATTGCAACTCGGTATAAAAACGGATGTAATGTAACGAACATGAGACACTAATTTACTTTTTGAATATCATGACGAAACGTGATGTGGATAGTTTTTATGAGGAAGTGCTACTTCGTACTAAAATTTGTGTTTGCTTTTTTAGGAGCTTAATTTTGCAGTTTTCTGAACCATGGTAGAAAATAAAGATAAACCACATTTTGTATAAAAAATATGGTACAGTAATTATAATATGAAAACTTCTGAATACAGCAACCGTCTGTTATTAAAAATGATATTTTGACAGACCCTATGAACACCTACTTCCTAAAGATTAGAAGCATTCCGGTAAGATGGAGTTAGTATACTAGGATTGGTTTAATCAACCGTATTATTAAGGGATTCTCATTTTCGTCGGAGGCGTCAAATACTATACCATCCATACTAATTTTATAAATGCGAAAGTTTATCTGTCTGCTATGCTCTCAAGGCTCCGTTCTATCTATTTTTATGAAATTTGGTACAGGGGTAGGTTGTATCCCGGGGAAGGACATAGGCCTTTTTATCCCGGAAAATTAAAGAGTTCCCGCGGGAATCCAAAAATCTTAATACACACGGACGAAGTCGCAGGCATCATCTAGTACTAAGAACAATCAACATTTTAGAATCAACAAAACACATTTAGCTTGTTCGCCTCACGTACTGATTATTCTAACTAGACAGCAACGCCGAGACAACAATTTTTTTTAAAATAAAGCTCTTTTATGAGCCATACGCAATGGCGTGAGAGCCAATCGAGTCTAGACTTTCAAACCAGTTTTATATTTATAGCGTTGTTGTTCGCCAGGTCTTTGGTGCGCCATTTTCTTTCGAGGCATTGAACCGGAATAGAACTTTTTCCCCAGTAGGATGCAAGCTGAGGACGTTATAAGATTTAAAAATTAATAACATAAAAATAGGCAGCAAACGCCAAAACTCCTATAATGTTTAATTGGATATCAGTAAAATTTATAGATCAACGCAACTAGAATTCAACTGATAGATCATAGGTTTAAAGTGTGTTTATTTGTTAGCTTTGTGGTTAGACCTTCAACCATGCCGCAACAGATTAACGAGAATTTTTGCATGTGTATAATTAAGGACCTGGAGAGTACTACATTTTATCCCAAAAATTAGATTTACCGTGGAATTTCAAAAACCTTAATCCACACGGATGGCGTCGCGGGCATCATCCAGACTTCATAAAATTGTATTTTATTTCCTCCGTAGGTTTAAGTCATTAAAACTGTTAACCTCAAAGAGAAATATTCCTGTACATAGAAAGTACGAACTAATTCCTCGCATGGCAGCCTCCGTCCTAATTTGTAAAAATATTAGAAACTAGATGATGCCCGCGACTTCAACCGCGTGGATTGGGGTTTTTTAATTCCCCTGGGAACAGATGGGCCAAAGAAGACAGACAGACAGGCAGATAGACAGACAGACAGATACACTTTCGCATGTACAATATATATTAGTATGGATATGGAATATGCTTTATGGCTTTATGAAATCAGGTTTAAATGTATAACAAATTAATAGACTAATATGCAGTTCTGCACTAACGTTACACGCTTTGATGTATGGCCAATCACAAAATCCAATTAAAGTGGACACAAATCAACGAAATAGGGCGGGCGACTGATTTACAAATACAACCAAGCTCGTTCATGGCAAAACCATGGCATTCAAATTTCAAAGTACCTATGTTTATGCAACAACATAACAAACTAACACGAAAAGACAGATTATCCAACTAGCTCACTGGTTCAATACGTAGAGAACCCGCGTTTTCCATTTTGTCAAACTCAAACTAAAATATGCCGTGCCGATGCCGTGTAGAAACCAAATAGGGGTATGGGTTTAATATAACTGCCATGCCCCTAACAGGTTAGCCCGCTACCATCTTAGACTGCGTCATCACTCACATACCATGTGAGATCGCAGTCAAGGGCTAACTTTTAGTGGATAAAAAAAATGTTCATGGGCCGTAAAAAGCAACTTAAAATCTCATCTTCTTTTGCTCGATTGGCAATTAAACAGATTTTTAATCATTATCCAATTAAATTAATTAACATCAGTTTAATGGATCAAACAAACATATATATACAGAATACAGATACTGCAAAAGCATTAGCGCACGTACTATAGTCAATCACACAATCCAATTATGGTGAAAGCAAACAGAGCAACAGCGCAGGCCGTGCATGCTGAACAAATATGAATTTATGTAACTACCGTCTGATTCAATGCGCTGGACGGATAATTCAGTTGATGCAGCGCGCTGTTGTATCGTACACTGTTTATTTTGTGTGGAAGCATAGATATAATCTGGTATATAAAATTCTCGTGTCACAATGTTAGTTACCATACTCCTCCGAAACGGCTTGACCGATTTTTATGAAATTTTATATGCATATTCAGTAGGTCTGAGAATCGGCTACTATCTATTTTTCATACCCTAAAACACCTCAATCCACGCGGACGGAGTGGCGGGCATCAGCTAGTATTATATATATGTCACCGTAAAATTGCGTAAACCGTTAGATTGTAATTTATCTAGCGAAATTGTTGACAGATTACAATTTAACGCATTATTTTTTGGTAGATTGTAATCTGTTAGGTTTATTAACCCGATAAAACCTAAGTGCACTACCTGATTGTTTATGTTGAACCCTAACCTAACCTACAAGAAAGAGACAAGAAAACTTAAATACAATGAATATTTCAAAAATTGACACTCAGAACATTGAACGGTTCACAATCTGTCGACAGTTTACAATTTCGCTAGTTAGATTACAATGTAACGGTTTTTGCAATCTTACGGTGAAATATATACTCTATGTGTGGAAGGAAACACACAGAAATAAATTTTGTATCTCATGTGCAGCCAGCTAGTTACGCTTATTATTTTTTGGAGAATTCGCTCACGTCTTGTTGGTACAAAATATCAGACTGTTCTTCTTAGCAAACCAGTATACAAGTACTCAAAGATACAGCTAGTTTTAAAGTTTAAACTATCGTGAGTGATATTCAATTTAACTATACATGACTACCGGATAAACTCGCGTGTTATGTTGGTAAAATGCCCGACTGGTTCCGAACCCGTTCGGGGTCCTTATTCATGAGCCTGTTCGCGCGACCCTGCCGCTGACTGACTGGTCAGTCGGTCAGCGGCAGGGTTCGAAACTAGTCGGGAATTTTTCCGACTTAACACGAGTTTATCCGGTAGTTATGTATAGCTAGTGTTGCAGCTTGGTAAACTTATACATATATACGTGTGAAGGAGGTGCCACTTTCTATGAAAAATCAAAATTTTAATTCACTACATCAACACAGAGTAGCTTATGTTTGTTTCTAATTTCGCCACACGCACAGCTAATCTAGTAAGAGCAAATATTATAAATAACTCTTTCATGGCTTTTGCATAACACTGTCAATGCCGCGAGACCGGGCCTTACTACTAATTATATTATATTTTTTTTTTTCAGATTAACTTGACTGGAAGCGTTGAATTAGCAAAAATAAGATAGTTATTCAAAGTTGATTAAATTGTTTTGTTTTTCAATTTTCCTAAGCAATAATAAATTGCTTATATTTGAATTAATTTCTCTCTCTCTCTTTCTGCGTCGTATTCCTCATTGCTGAGGGTCGTGATCCCTTTCCATAAATATCACATAATGGTAGCAGTTTGCTTGAGACAATAATGCATGAGTGCGCACGTCCTGCCGCATACGAATCGACTAAGTGTATTGAAACTCTTGGTGTTTGTAACGATTATTATCACTTGAAAATGATAATTACCGGGACCGATGGGTTAACGGGCTCTCTGAGGCACGGAAGTAAAAAAAAGGTCAAATTCAGTCCCAAAACCCATCCAGTTATAAACTTGGGTCAATGTTGCTTAAAAATCGCAATCGACTGATATGCGTTGTCGCAACTAGGCCAATCGTCCCTCATTTAACAGAAGTATAATAGATATAAGAAACTTTGCTCATCACGCCTTCTTTTAATAAAAAAAATACAGACAAAGACTATACTATATGAAAGAAATTGAACAATATGAATAAAGCGGTTTCTATCTATCTTTATATACTTCAAATCCTGAAACAATGCTGTAAATACATAGGATAACTACACAGCCATTTTGGACGTTGGCCATGTGTCATTGTCCACATGGCTGAATCCCGAAGATGTAACACTGCAATTTAATTTATAGTTGTGTGAGACCCTGCGATGACAATAAAAATACAAGCAAATCCCATTTTAATAAAATATTTTTATACTACAGAAATGGCGTTCATAAAATCAACAATGATAAAACAAGTCACAAAAAGAAAGTGATTAAGAAATATCCTCGGAGCAGCGGTCTACAAAAGATCTCTTCGTAATAAAAAGGTTCAGAGTAAGCCAGTGGCCACAAAGAAATAGATTCAAGTATTTCGTTCCGTACAGTAGAAACTCTTTTATTATTAACAGAGGCGCCATGGGAAATAGAGCACGAGTGTATTCTCCGGACCCTCCTATATTCTTGATCTTGACCTATATGATGGAAAAAAGGTTAATCGAAAATCAATATTTCTCGCTTCAGAGTTTCACTTTTCTTGTTTCGTAAAGTCAAGGAGAGATATAGGAGTAGATGCCAACTGTATTATAAAAAAACTGGTGTCAGTGATGGATTGATAGTAAGTAACTTAATGGTGATTTGTTTGAGATGTAAGAAAAAGTTTTTATTCGGTGCAAAACCTTTATGGCAAGAAACTAGTAACAATACTTACATATCGCGATACGTTATTTATTCTATGACAGCCATTGTCCATATCTATTAATGTCACAAAAATAAAAAATAAGTAGGTATGCTTTTATCCTTATTAAATACATAAAGAACCTTAAAATATTACCTCTTAATATTGAAGTAAATTGGATAAGGTAAGATTAAGTATATAATATGCAAATAGACACTTTAAATTCTTGTTAGATTCTTTATATACGAGGGTACCCGACGTCTTTGCGGGTCATCTTTATGGATCATATCAGGCAGGGAAAATGGGAAAGCTACGTCATTCACTAAAATTAGCCAAAAAGATGAGTTGCGTTATGAACATATGGGCCAAGCGTGAGAGCCTCAATAGCTTCAAAGCGAAAATACACTAGGGACAAACAATTGTTACAAAATGCTGACAGTGTCGCGCTAGTGTGTGCAGCTCTATCTGGTAAAACGTGTTTTCCCTTCGAAGTTGGTGTTTTGCGCAGACGTTTTGAGGTGTCCTGTCTGTAGTGAGTTTGCGCGTTTACGGTCAGTGAGAAATCAATAATACGTTGTATTATTACTTCAAAACATGTCAAGCAAGTGGTAGGGGAAAAGCTAGTAAATATTTTACACAGATTCAGATCAAAACATATCAAGCAAGTGGTAGGGGAAAACCTAGTCATAATTTTATTACCATAGCTAACTAATGTTGTATATTTGAATATACATTAAATATAACTAGTTCGCGATACAAATAATTTTTTTTATGTCTAATGTCGTAAGATACAGTCCTACGTATCAGCTCCGTATTGCTTTGATGAATTTTTCTTTCTTAGAAAAGTTGTCTGCTTTTGAACGGACATACAATGTTATATGTACAAAGATTTATTAAGAAATCCAATCTCAACCCTCAATTTTGTAACCCCAATATCGGAGTAACTACTCCTACTATGTGTTAAAAGGCCAATAAAATTGGCAGATACTGTAAACATTCGAGCTCGTGAAAGGGGACTGGGTCTGATTTTCTATGCTCAAACAAAATAAGCCGGATGCCTCGAAGCTGAGGGAACGGGTTCGTTAAAATTAAGTCGGACAGATATGTGACGTGGTGACAAGGGTCGGGCTAGGGCCTGTGTTTACGCTGCCTCAGTTTATACTGCGGATAGAATTATATTCGAGGAGACTGCGATATTGAGAAGGATGATCATCTATGTGTGGGTATGAGTAATGAATGTGTGTGCGTTTACAAATGTTTGGGATATGTTACAGTCCGTGTGCTTTAATAAATTGATGTTTGCCCGTAAATGTAGGTACGTGTACTATGATTCGGGTATTTAATGAAATGTCGGACTGGGGAGGGCTTAATTTCAGTGCTTTTCTTTTGATAGGTAATTAATAATTATAAAGCTGAGGTCTATTCGGTTAATATCAGCATACCTGTTTAGACGTGAATTTTTGGAATATTCAAATAAAAAAATGGCTTATTCAAATAACCGCCAGCCACGCTGCCTTTGTAAATTCATACAAGTTACCAATACACGTATAATTCAACACAAATTCCCAAAGTTTACTAAATATTTGCTAAATGAAGCATTAGCGATACGGTGTGGTTAGCAGGCATGAATACTCCTTAAGATCTGAAAGCGTAAGAAAATTTGGATTATTCTGCTTTATTCAAAGACCGCTCGTGCTCCTTTGTAGCCTGCAAAGGAAGCACGGCCGGTCTATTTGTGAAGAGACGTGCTTCAAAGAAATTCAAATGAACCGTTCACCGATAATCGATGGTATGTGGGACTGTGCTTGAAGCATTAAAGTCTTGTGCATAACGTAGAACTGTAATAGCCTTTAATCAGTTTAGTCGTGTAAAATAATATGCAACTGCGCTGTAATATAAAACTGAATAAGCTAGTTGTCTGATCATCAATATGGCCATGGCTATAACTGTCATTCTAAGTACTTAGCACAGGCATTGTAAAATTAGAAGGATTGACGCAACAGTCCGCCACACTTGTCAAGTGCGGATAGGCAGACAAGGCATGAATCGGAGTCGGAGTCACACATTCATTCACATATCCATCGGCCATCACTTGAGGTAAAAAATACGGTAAAGTTTTTATTGATATTTTAAAATGTTGCAAATTAGACTAAATATTACCTTTCTGAATCGTACTACTCGCGTAGCTAAAACACACTTCAACACTACCGCAATGTGCCTTGAGTTTGAACTTTAATGACTTTTATGTGACCTACAAAACTAAAAGCTTATCAAAGTTCTATGAGTTTGTGAAGATTCTATAGCTCACATTCAAGTTGTATAAAATGTTACATGAATGATTAATTTTATGAGCACTAGGTAGGTAGGTATATCGCGCTATCACTCACAATATAGTAAGAGTTATAAGAGAGATAGAAAGGTTTTAAGCTCACTTGGTTCGGTTTTATTGCATTTTCACTGCAAATAAAGTGTTTAACACGAGAGATGTATTTTATAGCCACCACTAACACCACCACTACAGCCTATTACTACTACACCCTACAGTGGTAGAGTCTTAACGTTTCATAAGTGACACAAGTTGTCCTACATGAAATAAATAAATCATTTATCATTTATTAACGTCCCACTGCTGGGCACAGACCTCCACTATCATAGGTGATAGGGAAATTAGAGCTTAGACCTACCACGCTTCTCCAATGCGGGTTCGCGGGCTATTTTATAGCGGCTACACCGAAAAAAGAAATGTAAAATTTTGACTTGACTAACTTTGACTAACTACCTATCTTACAGTTTTTAACGTTTGAACTATCGTGAGTGGTATTCATTTTAAATATACATAATTCCCGTATAAACTCACGTGTTGTGAGTTTATTCAGGGGCCCCGAACGGGGTCGAAACTAGTCGAGCATTTCCGACACAACACGTGAGTTTATCCGGGAATTATGTGTATTTATCTTACAGTTCTTCGACAATAAACAAGTCAAAATCTTTACAGTGCATTAAATGAGTCTATATATCTTGTTTAAAATGTTACGCGAAAGATTAATTTTATGAGTGCCGTGGTGGTATATCGCGCTGTCGCTCGCACTTACTGAATAGGTAGCTACCTAGTTGTCTGTCAGTTTACTACGCTTTCCCTCATCACGTGGGAACTTCTTAATGCAACCCATCCCTGTACTAAATTTCGTCAAAATCGTTTGAAAAGATGTGAACGAAACTGTAACAGCGTATAGCAGACAGGCCCAGTTCCGCATTACTATAATAATATAAACGTGTCATTCATACAACGCTTTTAAAATTAATTTCGTTGCAAAAGCCGCGAGAGAAACTTGATTGGGCTTCATGTTTAAAGCCGCCTCAGTTCGTTTTATTGCATTTTCACATTAGACCGAAGTAGCAAGAGACGCGTATCACTGCGAGAACAAAAAGTCAAAGAAGACCCGCTACAATGGGATTACTGACGATAAAGTGCTCCATATTAAACCCGCGAACGCACAGGAGTCACGATATAGATAAAAAATAGTTTATATGTCATAACGCGCTTTAGGTGTGTTTTGCGCTATCTACGAATCCTCTAGTGACATTATTTATAAGGGTGGGTTTATTTCTGCTATTCACGTTTCTTCTATTCCATGATAGTCTTCTCAACCTATACACGTCTACAGCTGGACGAGGGTTTCCTGCATGGCTCTCCACAGAACATGGTCTGGTGCCGCTTACTTCCAGCTGCTCGTTTGAGATCGGCCGTCCTCTAAGCACATAAGTATATAACAAATAAATACTTAATTCTTAACTTTTCAAAGCTCTATTAGTAAGCCAATATACCAATACACATATTTTTCGTCAATCTAGTATTTTATCTCTATTGATAGATGGTAAAGATTGCAGAGGCGAATATTTACAGTATTTTTGGTCTCCTGTAAAACTGAGGATATGCCGTAAATGAGGAATGCTTTTAAATGGTCGATAGAATAGGAACTTAACGTAACTACAGGAATCATTATCCTATTCTGGGCTCAATACCTTCGCACTCCGCCGAATTAAGAATATACCTAATCTCGAAGTCATATTAACTATTATAGGATTCATATTATCCTGAATAGCTATCGGTGAAAGGTCTTTCGATTATTATTATTATTAAAGATATCATCTACCCTTCGATGGGAGGGCGGTATAATTTGCACTATTCAATATGAACTTTGTACGTGATCAGATTAACAAGATCTAAATACTTTTTACGTCTGGGCACGTACCAAATGTTATTGACACAAGTTCAAAATTAGTTTTATTTTTTGAGGACAGGCCCCTCAAATCTTTACGGAAAACTTCATGTAGCCCGCGACTTCGTTTGCGTGGAATTTTACTTAGGTATTTATTATATAATTACTAATATTATAAATCCGATAGTTGTGATGGATGTATGGATTGATGGACGTCTGTTACTCAATCAAGCTAAAACGGCTGAACGGATCTGAAATTTGCCGCAGAAATAGATTATAGTCTGGAATAACACAGGCTACTTTTTATCCCGAAAATTAAGAGTTCTCGCGGGAACGAGAAACCTCAATCCACGCGCACGAAGTCGCGGGCATAACAAGTTAGCTAGTTATTGCATAAATATCAGTCTGCCAACAAAGCTAATAAATAGTACATTCAAATTATTCGCACTGTTTCGCAAAAGTAGCCGGCCGGTTTCTTGCCGATTCTTCTCAGTAGAACTGCTTTCCAAACCGCTGGTAGAGAAGAACATTTCATAAGTGGCACAAGTTGTCATATGTGAAATAAATAACTCATTTATAATTAGTATTTATAATCAGTAAGCATTGCAGGTAGGAATCCCTAGGATATTCACGGAATGGCCGACATTCTACTTAAAATATCTCGTAACTTGAAAGTTACTTTGAGGAGACCAACTCCACTGGTTGGGACACCTAGAGTAGATAACGATTTGACGAAGTGGTCAACCTTTAAGTCCCCAGAAAACCCGATCAAACTCAAACTCAAACCCAAATGTTTTTTATTCAAATAAACTTTTACAAGTCCTTTTGAATCGTCGAGTGAATCTACCACTTCAGAATGCCATTCCTACCGAGAAAAACCAGCAAGAAACTCTGTGGTTGCTATTTAAAAAAAAATACAATTGCATCAATGTGTAGTGACAAAAATGTAACCGCAGTCTTAAGCACTGCTGGAGCGAGTCAAATCCATGCTCTTATCATTTACATAATCTTTAAAAGTATAATAAGCATTTTTCAGGAGCATACTTTTAATAGACCAGCGGGAACCAACCGACAGACATGAGCAGAGGCTTTTATGTCTTGGATACTATTTGGATCATTGAACCACCTTGGTAAGTGAGTGTTAAATAGCACCCATCAGCATAACAATTTGTTTTCGCATAAAATATTGACAAAGCAATAACATTTGCGGCAAGCTCCTAGCTCCCAGCTTGACGACGCCGACGTTGAACATTATGGAGCGGTTTCTAGAGTTTTCGTTTTGGCGAAAATCCAAAACATTGCTAATGAGGCCGGAAGCAAAGCTGTTCCAATGAGCTATAAGCAAGTCTGTGTTGTGCAGATACAAGGATCTGGAGGTTACTAAATTTCTTTTAACTATCATACTAATATTAAAGTGTTACTTTACAGCTCTAAAGCGACTGAAATCTCTTCATCAGCAATGTTGTAAGGCATTTTTTTATACTAAGTCGTCGGTGCAGGATATTTATGTGTATGAACTGTTTAGCCATCAGATGTAAATAAATAACACTAGTCAATTCTGTACACGACCCAAAATGTTTTCTAAAGGGGGCGAATAAGAAATCATCGTAAGAACTTTATTAATACCTATTCAGGATAACTTGTAACGTTAAATAATGTTAGTTTTATTAGGCATATTTCACTAACTCAAACTATTGAAAACCGAATAAAGGAAAGAAGTTGGCTTTTGTTAGTCGGGTGAAATATGGATGCAATATAAGTCGAGTATTGTTATCATAGAATACAAAGCCGAACGGTCAAATATGTACAGATAAAATTCGAATTTATGGGTACTTCTACCTACCATCAACTAATAAAGCATTAAAAATAGCTAATATTTTCTTAAAAAAGCTTTAAGAATAGCCAAATTCTGTAAAATAAGGCACATATATAACCAAAGAGAACGTATTACTCCGAATTATACAATGTAGATAGATAGATAGATAAATATTTTATTGCCACACAAAACTTTAAAAGAGAAACAAAATAGTGAACAAGCAAAAATAAGTAAGTGCGCAATGGCGGTCTTATCACTTAAAGTGATCTCCAGACAACCTTGTACTACTGCTTTTTACCAAAGTTTGTAACAATTAGGGGATTCAGCGCTCGCCAAAACTTCAGCATCATCCCACCTATAAGTAGTGTTCAACGCGTACAATTCTTCACACGTACCATATGTGGAGACGAACTGAGGCATTTCGCGACGTAAAAGGAAAATTTCCGACACAACATTAGAGCGACGAGTCGTTACACTCACGCACTAATGTTGATAAATTTTAAAATGCCCGAGTATGGGACTTGCTTGTTTACGGTTTGGGCTTAGATTTATAAACTGTCAAAAGAACAACTTTAGTAAGAACTAGCGACTAGTTACTTAGAAAATAATAACGCCACTTGATCTAGAGAGCACAGAAAAATTAGAAACGTAAAATATATATTATTTTAATTTTTATTTTTAGAGATTATTCGCCTAACGAATATGCCTCTTTGTAGAGTTGAGTTTCTAACTTAAAGTTCCTACACACAAGTTATAAATACAAATACACACAGATCATAACATGGAAACAACATAGAATAGAATAGATAAAATTCCCATCGACTACCGAGTGATATAATTCTCTTTTTTCGATTTCTGCAACAGTTGCGCTGCTAATAATACTTATTGTTAACTTCATCAGTATAGCGTGAAAAGTGAAAGGACAATCCAAAATATGGTATGTTAGAATCAGAACTTTACATTGTTCCTAGATAGCGTGACATTTGCTGCGACACAGAATTATGTTAGTAACGTCTAATGTGGTGTGATAAAAACTTTGTTGTTTATTCCAACACATAAGTCTGTTACTAATCTAGCGTGGGTTGATATTTTAAGGAACGTTAGCTTTAAGCAACCTTATCATATACGTATATAAGATTATATTTAAATATACATCAACAATTACTACTGGCCTAGGCGCATTGCTTCCTGCTATAAAACTACCCTTCTGATAACAAGTTGAAGGCCAGTTTAAACGTAGATAGCATCAGAGTTAAAGTCACGCAATACCTAACAAGAGTTAGACTGGATGTTGTTTATTCATTGAGGTTTGTGAAAATCTAAGCCCTAAGCGTAAACGAGACTCATGCATATTAATGTTTTATTTACATTACTTAGCGCGCCGAGGTGTGATACCTCGCATATCACCACTATAGCGACGCGCTACGGTAACTCTATGATAGGAAGTAACAAAGCGCGCGGATTTGGTACCATTTTTATTCATATAAAATTATATGGATCTATATCAGCCTCGTTTAACACGTTGACGCTTACTACACCGGATATTCAATCCTCGTAGCCCGCAGTTTAAACGCATTGATGACGATTACTTACGGCAACAAACGAAGTATCTATTTATTATGTGGCATCGGCTAAAGTAGAAAGGCGTTGTATGGATCTATAACAGCCTCGTTTAACACGTTGACGCTTACTACACCGGATACTCAATCATCGTAGCCTGCACAGTCTAAACGCATCGATGACAATTACTTAGGGCAACATACGAAGTATCTATTTATTCTGTGGCGTCGGCTAGAGTAGAAAGGCGGCGATCAGAGGGGCGACACGTCAAATGCATAGTATTACACGGTAATAAGAGCTATAATCGGCTGCCTTATCAGTTATCACGCAGCGCACATCATAGACCCGCTAGAATGTGCTCATTTCCACAATGTAAATATTACAATTTCTATGAATATCAGCAAATTTCAATGAATATCACTCACGATACTTTAAACGTTAATAACAATTTATGTAAGCCAAAGTGGAAAAAGTCGCACTTCAGCGCCATTCTGTTTGTGTGAACGTTGTGCCGTACATTTTCATACTTTATTTACATAACTGAGCGCGTCGAGGTGTGATACTTCAGTCAACGTACAAAATTAATTATTTTCCTTCTTCATTAATAAGATTCGTGGAAAGCCTTAACCTTAAACACACAAATGTATGTCAAGTGCCTAATATTATTTTATCTTTATTTACTGTTTTTGTGGAATTTCTCGTTACAAGTGTCGTAATTGTCCCTACACATATATATTGTATAAGCGAGGCATTTCCTATAACGATTGGGAAAATCTAAACCCCGAATCTAAATAGACGGGTTTCGTAAATATTATTAACTTCCATGCTATTATTACATTCCTTACTCGGCTAACTAGTTGGTGGCGTATATTTTCAACTCATAAGGTTATGTACCTGTTTGATTTTTTTTCATGGAATATATGAGGTATTATCGAGGTTCCTGAAAATCCGAGCTCCAAATCGAAATATATTTCATATTAATGTTATTCCATTACTTACTTAGCTAGCTGTACGTGGAAAATTTCATTTTACTTAGCAAAGTTTTAAAAAGTTTGTCTTTACACCATTGATGTAGAATTTTAGTATAGATCGCGCGCGAGTTGAATGAAGAGTAAATTGATGTGTCACGTGTGTTGCGGAAGTCCATCATAATGAAGGAACTAGAAGTTTAATTCGCTATAATCCGCGACAACAGGAAAATATATGTGGTGCATTGTGTATCCCGCACCTATAGCCCGCGACATTCACCACACCACAGAGATGCCCCAAAACAGAAGATGGTGCAACATCTCCTGAAGATGCCCCGGTATCGGAGTGAAACGCACGTTGAGGGTAGTTTTGGAGATATCTATGGTGTGGTGAATTTCACGGGCTACAGGTGCGGGATACACACTGTACCACATAGATTTTACTGTTGTCGCAGATTGTAGCGAATTAAACTTCTAGTTCCTTCATTATGTAACTTTGCCAACGACCTCTATGATGTGTACAAGTATTGAAGGAAGGAAGTATGTTTAATTCATGAACCTTGGCAAAGTTTGACCACCGGATTTGCATTTTCAGGGTGATATCTACTTGGTGCTTCAACGATTTGCATTTCCTGGCATGGCACTCGTATGTATGCAAACTGTTTGAATTTTACGCAAATGTGCATATGGTTAGAATTTCAGAAAGAACGGCACATAATTATGGTACGGCCAGCTATGTATCTACAGTTGAAATGACAAATACAAAAAATTTGACAATTCACCTAGGTATGCGCAAACTAAATATGTTTTGTTTGAAAATACAAGCCATATTAATATTATAAATACGAAAGTGTGTCTGTCTGTCTGTCTGCTACGCTTTCACGGCCCATCTACTCAACAGATTTTGATGAAATATGGTATAGCGGTAGCTTACATCTCGGGGAAGGACATTTTATCCCGGAAAATTAAAGAGTTCTCCCGGGAATTAAAAAATTAATCTACGCAGACGAAGTCACGGGCATCACGGGCATCTAGTAAGTAATAAAGGCAAATTGGTTTAAAAAAGGTAAGATATTTAAAGAAGTCTCAGTAGGGTCAAATATGGTCAACAATATTGGGTTAGCTATGGCACAGAATTCAAAAAATAGTTAGTATTTTGGGTAAAATATGGTTACTAATTAAATAAATCACATACGAATAGCTTGGATGAAATAAACACTTCGTCCAAGACGAATAGTGAATACTGTTTGGACAAAGAAGTATTCAAGAAATTGAAAAGTTCAATTTAAATTGATTTAGGTTACCAAAGATTTGGCACCAGCCAATACTCATTTAGCACCCTTCCATAAATAATAATGTCCACCCGACCAAATTTCGGCCACGGCAGCCAATCTCCAGAGAGATTAGCCATCTGCGCGGGAGATATTATAAAGCACAAGTGTGTGCGCAAACACAGGGCTCACCTCATAGCCCGATGGGGCGGAAAATCCGACACGACCGGAGAAAGATCAGGCGCAGGACCGACGGTTTAACGTGCTCTCCGAGGCACGGGGGTGAAATACCGCCAAGTTCCTTACTCCGGGCTAGTATTAAGAATTTATTGTTTAGAAAACCTAATACTTGTTATGGCCCGACCCGGGACTCGAACCTGGGACCTCGTCAGCCGCAGTCGAACATGCTAACCACAAGACCAACGAGGCAGTTTCTTCCATAAATAATTACTGAGTAACATTAAAGGTTGACAAATTCATCCATAAAAGAATCTTTTGGATGTTTATTCCTTGGAAAAAATGCAAATTTTATCATTTCTCTTCATCGGGTATCCTCTTTGAACTACGAAGAAACTGCGGTTGGCGTTTTGACGGCACAGGGGTAGATTGAAGCTGACAGTTTCCGAATTAGTTTCTTTTGATCTTTAAAAAAACAATTTTCCCAACAAATTATCGACCTATTTTCTATAATGCCTTATTTAACTCACACGAATGTAGTAGACCTACTTGTGTATGGTGATGGATAGGATTATAAGATGCAAACTCACAATAATTATATAATACATAGACTCGGTCATTTATTTAAGAAGAAACATAAGAACACATTAGATATATTCAATTAATTGCAATGTAACAATATAACAACAACTAGATCCATAACCACTCGCAATCAAGGTAGATAGATAGATAGGTCTACTTTCTAGAACACTTGCTACTCAATGCAAATCTGAGTATCGAATGGTTAAAGAATTTGAAGTTGTTATGATGTAATATTCTTAAGCAGTATTGTTACGTCACGTCATTAAACGTAGTTGCCACATGAGCGGAAACTTCTCTGATTGGCGGAAACCTCGCGTAACGACTGCTTTGACGCCTCACAGGTACAGCGCCATCTGTAGTCATGGAGCGCCGCTAACACGAATGGGTTTGATTTCAAATACAAAAAGTGCGGCGTGAATTATGAGGCAGAATATCACATTGAACGCGCGTGTTTGGTTCAATTTGTAATATAAGGAATTAAACATATTGAACACGTAACACTGCACAGCAAGAACGCTCTTGAATTATAACCTCAAGTTGCTACGTTTGTCACTGTAGTTGCGCGTTTTATTTGGCTAGGGCTTTAAGATCAAACAACAATGTGCCGCATGAATATGGAAGCCTTTTAAACCATACAAAATATGCTTTTTGGATAGTAATTTTTAAAAAAAATCACACATTTTTTTCCGACTTTATAGTCAAGCCTGTCTTTTTATTATTATTATTCTTGACTACCGTAATTTATTTTCAATTTTGATTTGATTTGATAGTTTATATCTAAACTAGCGATCGCCCGCGACTTCGTCCACATATAATTACTGATTTCCTATGAGATTTTACCACCCTGCCGGCAAAGACGTGCCACCAAGCGATTTAGCGTTCCGGTACGATGCCGTGTAGAAACCGAATAGGGGTATAACTGCCATGCCCCTAACAGGTTAGACTGCATCATCACTTACCATCAGGTGAGATCGCAGTCAAGGGCTGTAGTTGATAAAAAAAAAGAAAAAACTAGTTTGAAGAAGCACCCCTATAAATAACGGCTACTATATGGCGGTATGTATATAGTAGTTTGCCGCACTGAAGTCATTTTTCATCTAAATAGCGCGAATTATGTTCCTCTGCGCGTATAACGCGGCGCGCTTTATCGTGAGTAATCCTACTGTAAGTGCGAGTTTCCATTGTTGCAGGCCGCCCGTTCTGCCAAGCGTCAAAAAGACTGACAGATGTTTGACGATGGTACACCATAGACATAAAAGTAGATAAGAGTTGGTAGATATATTTAACCTACAATGACTATTACTTACTTACAACTAATACGACTAAACTTAAACGCAATTAATAGAAGGTATACTTTCGGTAACACAGTTTATCAATACATATAGGTAACTAGGGACGAAAGGGTGTCTCGGCCCATCCGTTCTACCGATTTCGATAAAATTTGTAAATTTGGTACAGGGATAGGTTGAATCCCGGGAAATCCCGAAAAAGAAAATCCGCAGAAATTTGGAAAGCTTCTATCATAGGTAGTAGAAAGAAGCGCAAGCCTTCGGCGGTTGTGTGTCTAGGCTCCTCTGCCAAGACAAACAACCGCCGAAGGAAGTAAGTAAATAAGGTGTAAACCCATACCGAATACCTAACAAAATGCAGGGGCATTGCAAGTTTCTTAGGTATCTCCATCTAAACAGTCATAGTCGGCCCCGTACGGTGGAAACTCCATGTAACGGCTCATTCACGGCTCTCAGTACGTAAAATGCACCCAGCGCGGTGTTCGTGTAAAAATGCAATAAAATCGAGCCACCAACGCGCGAAGGTGGCTTTAAACCTGGCACCACTTAAGTTAGTATAAGCTATCGCTCGCTACGCGCTCTTTTATAGCTATGAAACTAATCGTTAAGTTAAGATAAATAAAAGTTTTAGGATTAAGCACCTAAGTAAGTATTATATTATGTTTTAAACTCTGACTAACAGGCGAGGTATTAAAAAAAGTAAAAACTGAAACCGGAAGAGTATCTTATGTTCGGTTCAGATTCAAAACAAGGAAACAACATAACTACGAAAGTGTGTCTGTCTATCTATCTGTGTGTTTCTCTGCTAAGCCTTAACGGAAATTTGCTTCCATCGGTTTTTCTTAAACCAAAATCCACGCGGGCATTATCAAATAAATAAAGTAGAATATTTTTAGAACTCAACGAAATGTTTCAATTTGGCGAAAGTAGGTACCATTAAAATTTTAGTGCACATTATTTATGATTCAGAGACAATGTAATAGCTGTGCTAAGCGGAATATTTTGGTGGAAGCAACAAATTTTCAGCCATTCTAGACTTTAGGTACGAAATATAAATCCGGTTAGTTTTCCTTCTAATAGCGGTCTTGACAGCCTGCGGTTGTTCCCATTTACGGCGCAATAACAAATAACCAAACCCATTATCGCTTTAAGCTTCTCATTAAAAAGCTCTATAATGAGAAAAGTCTATTTCAGTAACTCCTACTTGGAAGCTTTTAAAAGAGACTGCCATCAAAGTAAATTCAAGTGGTTAACGATTAAATCAATAAGTAATAAGTTGCTGATTCCCGTGACGTTCCGCGTGGATCGAGGTTTTTAAGGATCCCGTTACAATTTCTCAAAATCCTCCTTTTCTTCATTAACTATAGAGAGTAACGAACAAAATTTCAAGTTTCTAGATCCAGTTTAGTATTTTTATGAGTATGAATCGTATTGTCAGTCAACATGATAAAAACACTCACGGCCAAACAGCGAGCGATGAAATCATGGAGCACCAAAGTGATCAAATTAGCTCGAAGAGTCG
This sequence comes from Erebia palarica, assembly GCA_964035005.1. Classification (NCBI taxonomy): domain Eukaryota; kingdom Metazoa; phylum Arthropoda; class Insecta; order Lepidoptera; family Nymphalidae; genus Erebia; species Erebia palarica. The sequence continues at coordinate 22,846,828 of OZ035989.1, forward strand.
GTAAGCTTAAGTGGTGATTAGCGGGCACATAGTTCGAGGAACCGATAGGCGTTGGGATCCCCAGGTGCGTGACTAACGACCTTGCACTGGAAATAGCAGCGTTGGTCGACCTCCCAGTTAACGTATGGACGATCTCAAGCGAGTAGCTGGAAGCCGTAGGAAGCAAGCGTGTCCTGTGGAGATGAATGGCGATCTTCGTCTAGCATTGCACGTCTATAGGTTGAGATGACGATGAGTTAAGGAGTTTGCTTTGTTTCGAGATGATCGAAAGGTCCGGACGAATAAAACTCTCCTGATCATATCCGATCGTCTGTTAAGGCTGACTCTAGCATGAATAAAGCAATTTATTCATATTTTAGAAGCTCGACGTGTTGGTGTTTACCATGAAAGCGTCCTTTTCCGTCGTAAATCGTTTAAAGGTTGGGCGTTCCCATCCTCAAGATGAATACGGTCTGATATATTTATGGCACGTTATATCGCCCCGATCTTTTACGTATTTCACATCTATACTTACTTATAATAAAACTGTAACTGAAAGATTTCTGTACATAAAATATTTTTTTTAAAACTTAAATTGGAGAAAACTTTATCATCGATACAGAGCACAAACCTTTTTTTTATTTTCTTAAGTGTAGCACAGATATAATAAAGTGTGACTAACTTACTAAATTTATTTTTGAGTCTTCATAATAAACGAACGCCTTAGTACACGGTTCACAAGAAAAGAAAGACATATTGTATTTGCTTAAAAATGCATTGCAGAATTTTCACCCAGCAAAACTTTGAGCGAGGTAAATTCAGAGAAGATTGCGTCTACCCTTTTCGTTGTTTTCTCCCAGCAAAGGAATCCGAACTAGTATATTTGTGACAGGGCGTCCCTCAAAGCGATTATTCAAATGTACTGTGCATCGATCATGGGCTTGCTGGGCTACGGAATGAAACAATAACGAAATTCTCTACGGTTGGAGCTCTCAAACGCTGCTTACACTGGTTCCGTGAACGATTAATTTTATGAACACAGCCACGTTATTGCTTCTACTAAATTACGTAAGCCGTGCGTAGTTCAAATTAATTTATGCAACGTCAAGCAACTCCTAGCTGTAGCTGTATCTTCATACAAAGCACTGCTAGATTGCCTAGTAGATCCCAACACTCACTATAAATTCGAAAATAAGTCGCAGAATGAGTATGAATAAAGGTCTAACCCCACTTGAGATGCAGAAAATATTATTTGTATGAGTTTGTACAGGGCTGCTTACGCAGTATATCTCCTTGCCGCGTCGCTTAAGTAGGCCCAGCTCCATACAACCTTATTCAAAGAATACTTGCCGTTACGTGCTGCGCCTCGCGGCACCTCTGTAGTAGGTAGGGCTACCTTGAAAGTTTTTATGATTTGAAAGCTGATTATGGTAATTTAAAACTGTAACTGTTGAATAAAGTAAAACTAAGAAAGTTGAGTGATCTCACTTGGAGGTAAGTGATGATACAGTCAAGGACGGTAGCGAGCTAAACTGTTAGGAGTACGGCAGTTCTATTAAACCCATACTCCTAATCATTCTTTACACGGCACGGTTTCATTAGAAACGTATAATCGCTTGGCGGCAGGGTGGTAACAAGCCACAGCCGCAACCTCTTACCAGACCGAGAAACTTCAGTAATTATAAATTAACTCTGCCGGGTATCGAAGCTAGGACCAGCTACTTATAAGACCACATCACTCACTACTGAGCCAGGGAGGTCGACAAAACGAAGACATCAGATGAATAGATACGCTCGCAAAACTAGTTAACGATACAGCCATTTTCTTAATGAACAAACAGAAATTATGTAAGAATATGTCTAAGCTACGTTTAGAATAAAATTACGTTTGTACTTTGCTCTTAATGGCATGAGCGGCCTTGTATGTGACAAAATTAGAAGCAGTTTGGAGTTCTGCCAAAAGGTTCTTACACTTTGCAAACAGTTTTTACAGCGTGGATTGGTAGAGCACAGAGGTTTTTAGCATTATTATACGTTTTAACGTAAAAAAATAGCTGCTGTGAAGATTGTAGGTACTATGAGTAGCAAACACTGTAAACGCATAATATTAAACTATAATTAGCAATTTACACAAACAGGGCGCCATTATACAGCGATATAAAGCAAGCGTCCCCGACCAGTGTTGCCACACTAGAGTCCAAAACCATTGATAAAATAAGGCCTTGTATGTATTTTAATTTTAAGCCTAACAGTATCTACTGCTATTTAGTCATGTAAGTGTCAATCAATTAATGGATTCAATTATTATCTTCCGCGAGTTGCTCAATCATTACTTAAAGGAACTCCTTAGTATAGATTTTGTACGCAAATCAATACTAAGGAGTCCCTTGAAGATTAAGAAGAAAATGACCTTGCTAGTAACATTATCCTCTTTATATAAAAAATCCAAATACTTGTCTCTCGTGTTTTTGTTGATTACGTTAGTCTACGCACTATACTAGTCTATAATAGCCAAATTTTGTTGCCTTTAAATCACTACGAAAATCTATAAAAAGTTCATCTCATGATTTTTTTTGTTAGCGCGCTTATTGTCACACTCATAGTTGCTTGATCATTACTTAAGGAACTCCTTAATATTTCGATTAGTAGTTTTTTATTGTTTATTTATCAAGGTACAAATTTACAACACACATAATAGACATACATTGAAAAAACCACAGAGGTTTGACCTCAATGTATAAGCGTCTGCGCCTTGTGGTAAATATAGGTTTCTTAGACGAAAAAAAAATACATTACTAAATAAATAGAATAAAAATCATAACAAAAACGTATTTTATATAAGTAATAAAACTGAAGATAACATACAAAACAATTATTTTGAAATACCTACTAGACCAATCATGAAATTCATCCCTGCAGGAGCCAAAGAAACGTCTCGTAGGCAACAAAGTTAGTTAAGCAGAAATCTGAGTGCAGGTTCATAATATGTTGCCCAAGAAAAATTCCTTTAGCTTCCGCTTTTCATTTGCACGCGTCACTCTACTCGGCAGAGCGGGTGACAACTGATTGATAAGACGAGGAATATTATAGCCCGTAGTTCTTTCGCCGTATGCATTATTAGCTGGCTAAGTACAGTTAGTACATATTGTATGCAAATCGATACTTACGATTCTCTTCAAGTAATGATTAAGTGACTCTGAGTGAAGCAGTTAGTATGTTGTCTTCTTGTTAGACTTTAGTCTAGTACTTAATTTACAAAAACTAACTTACTTTAACGTAACTTTTCTTACTTTATGCTGATTATAGCTGTTGCGTTTTCTTGCTAATCAGTGTTAACAAGTGAAGGCATGGAATAGATAGCAGAACTAGTTAGAGCCTAGACTACGTAGATAAAATCAAAGCTGAAGTCACGCAATACCGAGACTAGCTGACTAGATGTTCTTTATTCAGTGAGGAGGATGAAATCTAGATCTTAAGGGAAAATTAGCTCATGTATAATTTCATCATGTATATTTTCTAGGTTTATTTACATTATTTAGAATTTTATTTACATTATTTATGTCCTATATGCCATAGAAGCTTAGGATGTTTACTTTTCTTTTACATGTCAGAACTTATAACTACACATATAAAATACGTTTTTGAGAGCAATCAAAGTAAAATAAAAACCACAGTTAAAGATTTTCAATAAAATCTAGAACTATTAATGAATAGTATCCGCACTTTTCCTTCAGTCCTAAATCGTGAATAATTTTAATTGTAATCGGTAGAGTGCCTGCCTAGCCATTAAAAGAACGAGTTTTGTTACACTCTATCACTCTCTCTCTCTGCGTCGTATTCCTCATTGCTGAGGGTTGTGACCCCTTTCCATTAATCGCAAAATGGTAGGGGATTTTTGTGATGATAATGCGGTGGGTTACCAGGTCCTTTTGCATACGACTCAACTAAGAGTAGGTACTATTTCAACTAATTATTTATTTTATAGATAATTATATATCAGACGTTAGTGATACTAACCGAGACCGACGACTTAACGTGCTCTTCGAGGCATGGAGGAAACGAAAGGGCCAAATTTGGACTCCCATCCAGTCACCCATCCAGTTACCGCCTTGGATCAACGTTACATCGCATATGGATCGCAATATGCGCGCAATAGACTGATATGCATTGTCGCAACTAGGCCAATCAACCATTGTTTTGTTTAACTAGACGATTCGAAAGTCCTCGTATAAGTTTATTAGAATAAAAAACTTTTTTTTAACTATTTGAACATTGACTGTGTAACCCTGGAAAGTCATTTCTAATAGCTCATAAGGAGCATGAAAATTAAATTGGCAGTACACGTAGAAATTCAAGCGTCTAACAGCGCAGTGGATAACTCTCGTAAATCGTTTAAAGGTTGGGCGTTTTTCATCCCCAAGATGAATGTCCTTGTCGCTCTGATGTATTTACTGTCCGCCACTCCGCTTCGCTTAATCTCTTTACCCGAGCATGCATGCAAATTACTTTGCATACCTAAACTTGTCCTTACAAGTTGACATGGCTGGTTAAAGCAAAACTAAATTACTATTTGTATAGTATTAAGTATGTGTACTTAACGAAGTATAAGTTTTTCTAGTGTTAGTATTATTACTGTTTGTCATTATATCGCATGAAACAGGAAGTATAATATTAGTCGATTTGACTCGTTTCATGTCATTCGATTTAATCTGCAGATACCGACGCCATAAAGAAATTAGTTAGTATAAATACGAGTGTTTTAACGAGTGTAATTCCACCACCGACAATGCACCCTACTTAGGGCCACACACCAACACCAGTCAAACACAGCGTCTTCGCCGGCGAATTCGAGGACCCCGATATCTTACGTCACCCGGACGTGATCTTAACCCACGGCCTCGGGGGCGTGTGGACTAATGTAGTCCAACCGACCTCCCATTCATCCCAACGTCATCCTAAGCCGTGGTCCGAGCCTCATAGGAGGCGCCCTTAGGAAGACGTTGCCTCCCCCGATGTCATCGAGCCCTAGGGCTCCTTTCTCGGCGACGCTTAGCGCTCGCCCATCCCCCCGGTGACGCTGTAGCGGCCAGTAGGGCCTATGCAGTATACTCAATCCGAAAAAAAAAAGATGGTAATTCAGTCTCCTGCAGGCAGACTCAGCGATTATTGAATACTTTTGTGTTTAGATCACAATTTGGTTTAGAGCTTAACGATAGTAATCGTGGCCTGACCAAATGAATATTGTCTTTAAATTAAGCTAACTTTTATCTTATTACATTAAATCTATCGTGGAACCACTACACATTGTGACCATTCGCTCATGCACGTTCCAAATATATTAAAAGGGCTTATTAATACCTACTTCTGGATTGTCCCTTACACTAGATAGTTTTACTAACCATCCTTTCAGCACCCCAGACACTATCATTAATAATAATAAACATCACCTTCAAGTTACGACATTATGATACACAGACTTTATCTGATGGATAGTATAGAGATTGGCATAAAGGAGTGAGTGATTTTACCTACTTCAGTATTATTAATATCCATACGAATATAAGACGATGACCAACGAACGAATAAGGCGACGGTCTTTTTTTAAAATGCATTTAAAAATCTTTATTGCACACAAACTAAAATAGCAACAAAGACATTGAAACTACGACTCGAACTAACCGTATGCAAAGGCGGTCTTATCGCTCATGAACCTTTGTCCTGCTTCTTAGTATCCAACTTGGAGGATCAAAGAAAACAGCGTAGGTATTCAAAAAAATGTTAATTGAAGTTAGAAATTAATTTAGTTTTTCGCCCATATACAACTACATCAAGTAGTTATCTATAAAAAATACTAATATTATAAATGCGAAAGTTTGGATAGAGGGACGGATGTATGTATGTATGGATGGATGGATGTTTGTTACTCAATCACGCCAGAACGGCTGAACGGATCGGGATGAAATTTGGCACAGAGATAGATTATAGTCTGGAATAAAACATAGGCTACTTTTTTCCCGGAAAATTTAAGGGTTCACTCGGACGAAGTCACGGACATCAGCTAGTAAGACAATAAGTATATTAGTTCATTGGAACAATAAAATTACTACAGATTTTGGGTTGACGCCAAATCCAAGATTCGGGGGACCCGTTCCTTTGTTAGGTATTAGAGCGACATCTTAGATTGCGTAAGTGTTATTGCTTTGATAATAAAATATCAAAATATATAGCTATGATGAATATTCAATGAAACGCGCCTATTTAGACCTATAAAGACTCCTCCTGAATTACTGACTATCAGCGTCACGCCTACCGCTAGGTTTATAGAAACTTATAATTTTGACTCAATAGGCACTTAGAACTTGGAAATTCCACCCTAAAGAGGATTAAATACCTAGTTGTTGAAAGTTCTGAAGTACCTTACTTAAAAATTATTTTTCAAGCTTTTTTCCATGAAAGTTAGCAATTGTAGTTTCACTCGTGATTAACGATTTTAAGAAATTCCACCGCCAATGATTTGGAACAGTAAATTTTTCATTGTTAACAATAGAACTTAGTAGAGCTTCTTTCTGGTTTCCGCTTGACTGCCGGATGGTAAGCGTAATACGTATGTATATCTATATTGTACAGCACTTAACGAGCATAGATTTCATGCAAAGGCTGCGTGATAATGACTGTCACGGTGCCATATCGTTAGAGTTATTTAACTTTAACGGCTGTCGCAATGTCTCGCATATGGTTAGAAACCACGCTATAACTGCCACAAACTAGGATCATAATATAAGTTCTGAGGAGGTCCTTGGGTAAATGTAAACCTTTACATAGAAATATAAATAAAGTTATCTAATTGTTGTTTTATGAAGAAAAGTTCTTCTAAAGGTTTTCAAGATTTATTAGGTTTTCTATTTTTCAATTTTATAGCAACCAAGACAAGTACTTTGCCCCATCAAAACGTTTTTAAATTAAAAGGAAAGTGAATTAAAATTACTTCCAAATTATTTTCTAAATTAATTCAAATAAAAACTTGAAAAGGCCAATTTACTTTCGTAAATGTAGCAAGTCTGTAGGTATTGATTTGTGGGATATAGCCAAAGAGTAGGTTAACAATATTTCAGGCATCTACTAATTTTATGAATTTTTTAATGTTAAGTTTTTTCCGTAGCAGTGTTTTAGGAAAACTTGTCAATTTCTTTATCTATTTATATAATAGTTTACATAATAAAAATTGTGTCTGAAAAGAGCATCGAAAGCAAAATTACCTTAAACATTGTTTACGAAACAAGCATACCGAATGGTGTGAGCATTCGCCGAAGGGATACGTCGCCAAACGAAGCCTAACGTCCGTTTTGACGGTAAATTGAATCCCAATTGAAGAGAATCTCGTTAAAGTCTACGGTAAACAGCGACGAGTAAAGCAGTTAAGTGACTGAACCGCCCTTTTAGTTTTCTACAAATTAAATAAAAACAAAAAACATGCCGCGTCGTTAAGGTTGCCCTTGAGTTTGTCCTAAATATCCTTCAGAGGACAACAAAGTTTATTTTAATTTTTATCTCTTTAGAGTACATAAATTAGAAACTAAAGTAATTTGTTTTCAATGAAGTCTGTATCTAAATCTAAAAATGTTTAGGCAGCAAAGCCTATGGCGGTAAAAATCTTGTTTATATTGGATAGAAGCAGGAGTTGTTTTGCAGAAGTCCATGATAATGAAAGATACTATATTCCTCGCCCAGTAACCTACACGTGCAAGCTACACGCTGTACCACATATACTTTGGCGAATTATAGCGATTTAAACTTCAAGTTCTTTCATTATCTTGTTTTGTAATACATAATGTAATGACCACCAAAATAATGCTTTTAACTTATTAAGTTGGCAAGAGTTACTCTTTCTAGCTTAAAAAATATTCAGGTGGTGGTGGCTTTTGTATGGAGTAATATAATTAATATTATCATCTGCAGCATCATCATCTAACTCTGACTAAACCCATCGGCACGTCAGTCCTCGACACAGCATTGGCCCCCACTTATGCAAAGGTTACAAGTCAAAATTAAAAAAATTCAAAACACTGCCCCGCCAAAAAACGAACTAAAAAGTTAAAAATCCAAATTAATCGAGTTCAATTAGAATCTTATTCACATTTTTATTAAATTATATTTTTTTATGAATCACTCGATATTGAACTAGATGATGATTATCTAGTTAATCTTATTTTCGAATTTTTTTTTTCAACTTTATTCTTTAATGCGGAACCATGGTCACCCCATCAATTTTTTTTTTAATTTTACCAGCCTATGTCACCTGGAATAAGCTTAGGATTCTAACGATACATAATTTTTCAAAATCGGTTCAGGCGTATATAAGTTATAGTGGAATATACAAATTCAAATACATACATACATACATACATGAAGCCTGAAAACAATATACTCCTTTTTTCAGACAGTCGTATATAATAAAAAAAAACAGCCACCAAACTGTTAGGTTATATAATTTTAGATTTTAGTGCGAAACTTTAACAAAATGGAAAAACCTCGTTGTAAGTAGTTAAGTAATAGTTTGAGAAGAGTTTATTGAACGTTATAAAATAGAAAGGCAAACAGGCAGTGTCGGTTTTTCTATAATAATTCTAATAAAGAAAAATTCACAGGTAATATATTCTTGGCAACGATCGTTACTTTGACGCGTTGATACTTGATATTCGACCCAGTTACACTTATCAATGTATAAGGTTATGCCAACTAGGTTATGCAACGTAAACTAAACTATACTACCTAATACTTACTAAATAATGTTTTTTTTATCCATTACATGTTAGCCCTTGACTTCGCTCTCACCTGATACTAAGTGATGATGCAGTCTAAGATGGTAGCGGGCTAACCTATTAGGGGCATGGCAGTTATATTAAACCCATACCCCTAATCGGTTTCAACGCGGCATCGTACCGGAACGCTAAATCGGTTGGCGGCACGTCTTTGCCGGTAGGGTGGTAACTAACCACGGCCGAAGCCTCCCACCAGGCCAGACCAGGGAAATTCCGAAATTATAAATTTCCAAACCCGGGACCCGGGACCTCCGCACGTTAAGGCAACAGCGCTCAACACTGCGCCACGGAGGTCGTCAACATGACATCCTTTCATTCCTGTATCATGACATAACATTTATTATGAATTCACAAAATTTGAATACGAATTAAATAATATTTACGTCTTGGCTCTGTCACAGATAATGGCGAAGTAATAAACTTCGAGCATTCAATTCTATGTTGAGTTAAATTCGATTCAGTGCACTCGGCGAAACTAGGTATAGTACCGAGCCAAGTATTTTGAATGGATAAATAGAATCATTCCAATAAAAATCCGCCTTCACGGCGCAATTGGCAACTGGGTTGAGATCAAATATAATATGCCCTATTAAATTCCTCGGGGTTTGTTTTGTTTGGCATCATCTTGTATTGAATCCGTATTCTATTGTCATCATTTTTGTTTCCATACATATTTTCCGAAGGAACATAATAAGATTTAGGATTCCTTATTAATTCTATATGATTATAACGGCCAGATCAATTCCATGCTACCCGTCCTTTTTTCGTCTATACCTAAATTAATGTTAACTTGAAAGGTTAAACTGGATTCTCACTATCTAATCTAACCTATACCGTAACAAAAATCAAATCTAATGAACTGAATATATTTTATCATTATTTTATCGTATGCCAATAGGAATACAATACGTGCAATTTGTATGGATTTTCGCTATTCAATCCATCCTGTTTATCATGCTTAATTATAAACTATGCATAATTTGCGGCGAAGGCATAATTTAGCCAAAACCACATTGTTGTGATTGTGATTCACTTTTGCTATAATCCGTATTTTATCGACAGAGATTAATTAACGGAGTTTAGTTTTAAATTTATTGCAGACTTTTCTATTGAACTATATCAATGGTGTCAATAAATATTATGAATTCTGAAGTGAGGCTGTCCATCTGTAAATTTTTCAAGGCCCATTCGGTATTCTGTTTACAGAGATAACTTTCATCCCTGGGACAGACATAGACTACTTTTTATCTAGAAAAATAAGAGACTTCTTATCTAATCAAAAAAAAACTAAATACACGCGAAAGATGGCTCTGGGTTCAGGATATCTCTGCACAAAATTTCGTAGAAATTGGTAAAGAAGAGTGGATATTAAAATGTAGCAAACAGATATTTGTTATAAATATTAGTAGGTAAGTATAGATTTTGTGGTGGGAACAGAAAAAATCCGTCACTTGGATTGAATACCGTCCATGGATAACGTCCCTAAAGATTTTTGGATACAAACAAAGAAGTTTCAAGTGTAGTTCTATGTTACTGTGTCAGTCAACATTATTTTCAACAATGCAGGCTATTGTGTAAAGTGTGGTCTAGCACAAACGTCAACAGGCGTCGTGGCGATAAGATTAGAAGTTTGAAAAAGTGGACGCGTCACGCGACGGCATTCCACGTTCACTACATTGTATTGTTCTACGAAGATAAATGGTTGGGGCTATTTTCTACTGATGAGGGTGTTTTATATGTATATTTTGTACCGAAAGAGAAGTGATATGGAACACAAAGGCAATCTTCAAGTTACTTGTTCTTGTTTGTTATTATATTTATTTGTAATAAATAGTCAAGACAAAGTCGGGTAAAACTGTTACAGTAAGGTTTCCAGTGATTTCAGCAGCGGAAATCGTGAGTAAAGCTCAAACAGCTAAGTTTTGCTAAGCACGTAGTCGAACTCGATTCACTATAAACCGCAGCTGCCACCAGCACAAAGGCGCTGAGCGTCGACGCGGAAAAGTATTTACAGTGCGGAACAGATGCGAACTATAACGTAACTATTCTGTGCTTTAACGTATTCGTAGATTTCAGATAACTACCTCGCCTTTCATGTTCGTAGACCTTGTGTGAGCTACAGCGTAGCGCTCGGGTACAATTATTATAGCACACGTATATTTATCAAACGTTCATAATAATAATAAAATAAATTGGGTGGATTACTCTGAAATTCATTTGTTATCAAGTCGAAATTAAATTTTGCAAACTCAGTTTGAACTGTAAGTTGATATTTTATCAATCAGTCAGTCAATTATTTTAAATATGTATATAAATAGCAAAGGTTAAATTTCAAAAGACAGCAGTAGCGGAAGTCGTAAGGAAATCTTAAAATAGCTAAGTTTTGCTAAGCACGTAGTCCAACTCGATTCACTATAAACCGCAGCTGCCACCAGCACAAAGGCGCTGAGCGTCGACGCGGAAAAGTATTTACAGTGCGGAACAGATGCGAACTATAGCGTACTCGTACATTCCAGATAACTTACTCGCATTTCATGTTCGTAGACCTTGTGAGTGCTGCAGCGTAGCGCCCCGGTAGAATTCTCACATACTTATTTATTTCATTCAGGGAACGAACGAAGTCCCCAGTTATGTAATTTTTTTTTAAATTATAAGGTTTATACTGTACCTTACAGTCTTATATAATCTATTTATCTAACCCGTTGGTCAACGTGCGCAACAAACGCGACACTCAAGCTACGACGCGACGCTACAGTACAAACAGTAGCTGACCTTTCACGTAGCCTACGTTGTCGCGTAGACATATTTATCATTTTTTATGACGTATGACTCGTTTCGCGTTGCGTCATTTCTGTTGCTGAGGACACACCTTTAATAACCCGTGCTAGTCAATCAGTCAAATAATACATTACTCAGTAATAATTTTGGAATAAAACACGAGCAAAATAAAGAGTTCAGTGAATTCACCATGCCCGTAGTTTTATCTCGCGACGAAAGTAAACGAAGCCGTAAAAGTGGGTATGTACGAGTAGTCAATGAGTGGGACAATAGGACACAGGGTAGTGCGCAAACAGCACAGGCGCGCCAATGCAAACACGCCGGCCATTAACTGCCGTCTTTGCCTTGGTCGACGCTCTTGGACCAGGGTTGGTTCAAATTTACATTTAGTAAGCAAATATTTGCGCCAAATAATCAGGTTTTAAGAGCTTTGATATTTCGAGATAAAGGTGGAATAGACTTCAGCCTCCTACTACGGGTGGTTGGCGGTTCGATTCTCAGACACGGACTTTTAACACTTCGGAGTTAGATATTTGCATTTTAAGCAAGTAAATGCCCATTTTCGGAAAACACCGCGAGTTAGTTTGTATCCCGGGGAAAGACATAGGCTACTTTTTATCCCGGAAAATTAAGGAGCTCCCGCGGGAATTAAAAAAACAATCCACGCAGACGGAGTCGCGGGCATCATCTAGTCTCTTATATTTTGTATGAGCGTGTCTGATCGGGCATTAGAAAAAATATCTTGTTATATGTATGGTCTAATACAACAACTATTGCGACTGAATTTCTTAAAAGACATTACTCATAAGACACAAGAAATTTTCTTATAATACGCAATAGGCCCTATGCTCTACTTTTGGGTGTGGCTAAGGTAAACATGCCTATTTTAGTGGTAGTTGCGTGTAGATACAATTTTACATTACAATCGGATAGCAGCGTGCAAACACACCGGCGCCGCGCCAATGCAAACAGGACGGGTCAATTAACTTCTGCCCTTGCCTTCCTCTGGCTTTGGCTTAAACGCACGTTAACTGGACAAATATTTGTAGTTCATACTATATTTATTAGTGGAACTGGTTCTGGATTGGGTAAGTCTTGGTAAAGTCTCAATGGTGGTTCGAATCTGACACCCATATTTTTTTTCTATTTTGTTTTGTCTACGAAGGTGTTGTTTCTTTAGCCTAGTAATAAACATTCATATTTTATATAAATAATATAAAATATGAATGTTTATAACTTATATATTATTATATGTTTATGTTGAATAAATTCAGATAAGGTAAATTGTATTAAGTAGTCATAAACTAAATAAAAATGTACCGGAATATTACCTATAAATTATCATCATCTTGCATAAAAATCATTTATCCGGTTCTGTTAAATTTTGAAAAATTACCTTAACAAAACCACAAAAAAAATAGTAATCAGGCATCGGGAATGTACCTTTCTACTGTAATAGGAAGGCAACGGGTTACTTTACCCTAATTAATCTTTAATGGAATGTCTGAGGGACTATAGTGAGTTTTAGAAAATACATATTAACCTAATTAAGTATATTCCTCAGCTAGAAATTTTAATGGGCAAGGGAGTCCCTCGAAACCTTCAAGGGTTATCATTGTGAGGTTTCAACTTTCACGTAATAGCTGATATGGTACACTAGTCATATAAAACAGGGCACAAAACAAAGGGATTGTATTAATATGAAACTAAGCTAGCGGTAGAGACAGAATGTGTTTAGTTTCTATGCCCTGGGGATGAATCTTTCTATTTCGTTTCTTCGTGCACGGGGACTATAAGGGTTGAGGGGAAAACAATAGGTATATTGCTATTGGGTCACATCACACCGCTTATATATGTCACCGTAAGATTGTAAAAACCGTTAGATTATAATCTAACTCGCGAAATTGTAAACTGTCGAAAGATTGTGAACCGTTCAGTGTTCCGAGTGACAATTTTTGAAACATTCATTGCATTTACGTTTTTTTGTCTGTTTCATGTTGGTTAGGTTAGGGTTCGACATAAATAACCAGGTAGTGCCCGGCCTGCGACCGGGAACTTTGGTTTTATCGAGTTGATAAACTTAACAGATTACAATCTAACGGAAAATAATGCGTTAAATTGTAATCTTTCGACACTTTGCGATTTCGCGAGTTAGATTATAATCTAACGGTTTTTACAATCTTACGGTGACATATACAATTGAATCTTCACTATACGAAGTTTTTTTCTTTTTCCGTATTTTTACAGTAAATCTTAAATTTAATTTATAAACAATATGGATACTGGCAGTTTATGCTTGAAACGTATATAGGTATAACTTGAGTAGTTGTTTCGTACATTCCAGCTAAGTATGTCAGATCTATGATTTTCAAGACAGTCTGATTCCAGGGACCAAAGTCACCTTTTTAATTTGACCAAAAATCCTGGATCCGCCATCACCCGTCACAAACTACTCAATTGTAGTTTCGAGTATACGTAGAGGTACTATAACTTTAGTAGACAACCCTACCCGTAAGAACTCAATTATAATAAAACCTCATTTTTAATACTTTTCTTTACTATAATAAAGTACCGCACATGATTAACGACTACAAATTAAGAAAGAAGTTAAGAACTAAGAGTTTAACTTTTCGGTACCGTAACAATATTACTCGGCGAAAAAGCTACGGTCAATTTGCTGAGTCGTATCTTCCAGGTTTTTATATCGTAAAAGTTAAACGAAAGTAAAGTTAGTTTAAAATGGGTCCCCGTATAAAGGCTTGGGCACAACCGTAGCGTAGATGGCAACGTGTACCGCCCACTGCCCACAAAAAAGCTCGAACATATTTTAGTAACGTTGGGAGAGAGCTAAGCAAAGCAATCGAATTATAATAGAGGTCCGATTTATCAATCAAATAGCTGACGCCGCGTGGTTTAAGTTTCCGCGGGAACTCCTTAATTTTCCATCCCGGAAAAGAAATTGTCCGAAGCATGTCACATAGTCTGCAGTACTAGTAATATTAAGACGATTATTACGTTACTACAATTACTCGCAATTGTTGTGAATGTCTGAATTTATGGAATTACCGATGATACTTTGCTTGTGAAAGTAGAGCACTAAGGTATAGGTTACTAGCGAATGCCCGCGACTTCATCTGCGTGGTTTGAAGTTTTTTGGTTCCCGCGGGAACTCTTTAATTTTCCGGGATAAAAAGTAGCCTATGTGTTATTCCAGACTATAATCTATCTCTGTGCCAAATTTTAGCCAGATCCGTTCAGCCGTTGGGGCGTGATTGAGTAACAAACATCCATACATCCATCCAAACTTTCGCATTTATAATATTAGTAAGTAAGATTGCGGTCGTCACACTGCATGGTACCTACTCTTTGTATTACAAATCTTTGATTATGGGTAAGACCATTTCCATCGCGCGTTGTGTGCCCAAGCCCTTAAAGCTAAACGAAAGTAAAGTTAGTTTAAAACGACGGGATCCCGTATAACCGGCTCTTAATGGAATTAAGTTTAAACTCGGTTTAGTACAATTTCCTAAACTGTTTGCGAGTTCGAGAGCGTAATAGCAACGTTTCGATTTTCTCCTCGCTGACTTGTTGTATTGACTTTACTAGGTACTTATTCTGACTGTTTATTTACAGAATTCGTAGAAATTAAACTGAGATGTTATTTGAGAATGCTGCGGTATCGCTTATCAAACAGTTGAGTTGGAAACTTTGATTTCAATAAATCAGCTAGTCAATTTACTTAGTATTTGCCTAATACGTTCGATTTTAATGCTATTATATTTTATTACCAAACAAGCTGACTTCGTCCGCGTGGAATAGATTTTTTTATGTCCCACGGAAACTCCTTCATTTTACGGGATAAAAAGTTGCCTATGCCAAACTATTTATTATCCATGCAAAAAATCACGTCGATCCGTTGCTTCGTTGCGGCGTGATTGAAGGACAAACCAACAAACAAACACACTTTCGCATTTATAATATTAGTATTTAGTATGATGATGCCTTCGACTCCGCGCGCATTTAAGTTTGATTTGAATCCCGCGGGAACTCTTTGATTTATCGAAATTTTCTAAAATAGGCAGGTTCTCCTCCTGGATGCAAGCTGTCTCTGTACCCGAAATTGAGTAAGCGGATGCAAACGTAACAAAAAACACACACTTTCGCACAACTAGATGAAACCCGCGACTTCGTCGCTTTACCCGCAGGAACTCTTTAATTTCCTGGTATAAAATTTAACCTTAGTATAAGAACCAAATTACGTCAAAATCGGTGGAATAGATAGATCGTGAAAGCGTTGCAGACAGACGAACAGACACAGTTTCGCAATTATATAATAAGTACTAGATGATGCCCGCGACTTCGCGTGGATTAAAATTTTTTGATTCCCGCGGGAAGTCTTTAATTTTCCGGGATAAAAGGCCTATGTCCTTCCCCGGGATACAACCTATCCCTGTACCAAATTTCATCAATATCGGTTGAACAGATAGGCCGTGAAAGCGTAGCAGAAGATGGACATACAGACAGAAACACTTTCGCATTTATAATATTAGTATGGATCAGTATGGAAATGGATCTGCAAACACGTTCTTAATTCAAAGTGTAAGTATTTGAATGAATGGTCCAATAGCCGTGTATAGGTCCAATAAAAGGTTTTATTGATATAAAAACTATAGGTGCTATTCTATTCAACCTATGTTTACTATAGCTTTCTGGTTTGACTCACAAATCATAACCTTTCTTATGTATTTTCCACCAAATCGGAGTAAAATGTTTTGTACCAGTTAAATAAATAAATAAATAAAATCTTTATTTGGAATTACCATACACAGTGAAGGTACAAACACAAACCTACTAGTAGTCAAGAAAGAAAGAAATAAATAAAATAACTTACGAACTAGACTGACAAAATAATTCCAAAAAGGGCAACGGCTCAGCGTGATGCTGTTATGTTGTAGATACACCATAACAGCGGTGATTTTCAGCCGATTCCTAAAAAGAGTTTTCTAAAGTAAGTAATTAGACTTTGAAAGAAAATATAACTGTAATTAGTAGTTCAACTTAGTGTCTGGTGGGAGGGAGATTTTCTTCCCATTGGATTTCGTCCACGTTAACTACGATACGTATGGAAATGTAAATCGCTTGATGTTATACAACAGCTGGCGCTCGGATCAATTCCATACAAATCGTAGATAACTTTAACGCGATCGAGTAAGTAAAAAAACTCCCACTAGGCCGTCAGTGCTCTATAATTACAGCATTTTCTTTGAATTTCCATTTACCTAGTTTGACTAATAAACGTTAATTAAAATACCCCGAATATTTCAACGAGACCAATAACAGTAAAATTGTAAGGTCACGTTTCAATTAAAAGTTATCTTATGAAAAGTAAGTAATTAACAACCTAGGTCAATGACATGTGAAGGTGACTTGAACTTTTGATACTGAAACTTAGGCTTTCTCTTTTTATCTTTTTTTTAGGCTTTTGTCCATTCGAATGTCAGCTCCATCGTACAAAATAAAAATCTTAAAAATAACATTAGATAGGTATATAAAACCGAATATATAGAAGACGGACTGACCAACCGTAAGTCTGTGTATCGTCGGAGAGCCCCGGCTAATAAATTAAGGCTTTGTAAGCCAATAATTAAAATTAAGCGTTGGGTTTATCTGATTAGAAATTCTCAGTACTAGTCCGGAGTTAGGAAGTTGGCGGTGTTTCACCCCCGTGCCTCGTAGAGCACGTTAAGCCGTCGGTCCCGGTTATTATCATTACCATGATAATAGTCGTTAAAGCCCGTCAACCCGCATTGGAGCAGCGTGGTGGGTCTAAGCTCTAATTCCCTCTCTCCTATGAGAGTGGAGGTCTGTGCCTGTGGAGGACGTTAATGGGCTGAAAGCCGATAAGTGATTAATTTTGAGGTATTTTGAGTTAAGATGACGAGGACTTACTGCGTGGACCTAGGTTCTATAAATGTAAGGGGTTCTTTGAGTCTCCGGCATAAAAATAGCCTATGCCACTCTCCAGACGTTGAACTTTCACGTCGGTCCATTGCTCTGTTGCGATCTGCGGCGTGATTGAAGGAGAAACCGACAGACAAACACACCTTCGCGTTTATAGATAGAGTTCGAGTTTGTTATATCCAATTTGCTTGTAGCTGTCTTTGTTTTGAACATGAGTTTTTTTTCCACATTGTTTAAGTACAGGTACCGAATATCAGAAAATGGTTTTCAGAAATTCCAGGCGTTCGAACCTTAGTTGATTAGCCATTATTTATATAAATACCTAAAGTATATTTTTTACATAATATTTACTTACCTATATTTTTTGACTTTCTTCTTCGTAATACAATAACCACAAAATAAGTTACGCTATTTATACAAATAAATACTTAGTATTATTTTCGTCTAAACCTTATTTGTATTTATTTACTTAGATGGAATATCCACGTAAACCGAAACCTGTTAGGGAATAATAAAAACAGAACAACTAGGTATGTTCAATACAATCCAATCTATTTGAGACCCCCCCCATTATATACACAGTCCAAACAATTCTGAGTCTTGTTACAGTCTGAAAACAAACAATTACGTTAAATGGTAAACATTCTTTTGAAGTAACGAAACGTTTTCTCAGGAATAGGTTAGAAATGTATTAAATAGGTGCCTATATAAGGGCGCGAGGCTATTAGAAACAAAGGACATCAGATATTACTACGGAAAAGTACTTTTTGTTTATGTTGTTTTTTGCTTAGGCATAACTTGTAATATACCTACTAGATAATGTCCGCGACTTCGTCGACGTGGTTTTTTGAATATCTCATACGAAATCTTATTTTCCAGGATGAAAAGTTACTATGCAGTATGCCCTTTTCCTTTGTGATGCAAGTCTCCAAGCTATGACCATTCTCTGTACAAAATTTAATCAAAATTGGTTTATCAGATGGGCCGTGAAAACGTTGCAGATCGACAGACAGATGGATACACTTTCGCATTTAAAATAATTCAATTGAATTCATTGTTTATTTACTCAAATTAGGTACACTTCAGTACACTTTTTGAACGTCAAATAAGTATAAACGTGATGTTGATAATTAAGTAATTAATAAGAGAGTTCCTAACGCGCCTTGATCTGAGAAGATCCCGGATAAGAAGAATAAGAAAGAGATAAGAAGATAAACTCAGCCGGGTTTGTTTTTCATTATTGCCATCTCACAAGGAGCCGTTAGAGCAACTTATTGCCTTATATCTTTGTCACTTCACAGTGTTAAATATGCAGTTACAGTATAGACTTCGCATTTACACTTTTGTATTTATAGGATGGATTGAGGCCGCTTGCAAAATATACCTACTGAAATCAGAAATGTACAACTAAACACTTATAATATTTGTCGTGACAATCAAAGACGTAGTAGGATGACAACTAACTTTATTATTAAAATACCCACAACACCTCCCCCATAAATAAAAGAACAATACAGGGATCATCTTCCCCGACAAGAAAAAAAAAACAAGTATACCAATAACAAGCTAGTGAAATGGAAAAAAATTAATAATTAAGGTACAAGGTAATTAGTAAGTAGGTAATTAAGTAGGTACATGAACAAATGAATATTACAGTTCTCAATCAATCTCAAACTGTAACATTCTAGTTCTTTTTCTTGTCATAGGAGGAGAGGGATGCTTATCAGCCACATCGCCAGCAACCTTCTCACCCTTTACATCGGTACTGTTTTCTGGACTACTGCTAGTATTAGTGCCACTTGAACTCTGAACCGTTTGAGGTAAGGGCTCACAACAATCATGATTTTCGGGTTCACATTTTTTTTAATGTCGGCGATTGCGACGATACATTCTGCCTATACTATTTTATTCTATATATGATCGCGGAGTAGACGCCTTCATAATAACCTGACCCTTCGTCATCTTGTCCCCATCCTGTATGATTACTCGATCCCCCACACCCAACTCTGGTAAGTTTTTACAATGGCTGTCATAATACATTTTGCTCTTCATCTGTCTCTTAACTAAATAATCGTATTCATTTTCACGCACAACTTTAGGTTCTAATAGACTGGTATGCACTGGATCTACAATTAAGTCTACGCCCCATCAACAGCTGTGCAGGAGAGCTTAAATCCTTATCACGTGGTGTATTTCTATAGCTAAGCAAATTGAGGTAGAAATCACTTTTACTGTTGATAGATTTGATCAGTAATTTCTTTACCGTTTGTACAGCTCGCTCACTTTTGCCGTTTGACTGTGGATAATTAGGCGATGATGTCACGTGATCAAATCCCCATTCACTAGCAAAGTTCTCCCTCATCGCTGTAATAACAGTTTTTGAACATATGTTTTTTAAGTCACATACTTCAACAAAACCTGAATAGTAATCTACTAATATTAAATAATATTGTTTCCTATATTCAATAATATTTTATTCCACGGTAGCCGAGGAATTTGTACTGGAATCATAGGTTCTTTACTATGTGAATTCGAGCTCTCCTGACAGGTTTTGCAACGCTTAACATAAAGCGCAATATCGCTTGTAATGCCGGGCCAAAATATAACCTCACGAGCACGCCTCTTGCATCGATCTATTCCAAGATGACCGTCGTGAATAATGTTTAACATTTCACTTCTCAAAGAGCAAGGAATTAATACTAATTTATTTTTAAATATAATGCCGTCTACTACTATTAATTCATCTCTTAACGACCAATAAGGCTTTAAAGTATCGGAAACATCAACTTTTCGCGTCGGCCATCCCTTGACAATATACTCACAGAGTTGATTAAGATCTTTGTCTTTTGAAGTTTCAGCTCGCACTAAGTTCAATTTATTTGTGGACATCTGAATATGCTCAAACAATAAATTTATTTCATACAATAATTTTTCATCTAATTCACTTTCAAAAGACTCTGGAAGCGGCGCGCGTGACAAAGTGTCAGCAATATACATATATTTACCGGGCACATATTTAATAATCAAATCATAGCCCTGAATCCGAAGCAACATCCTCTGCAAACGTATTGGATTAGAGACCAAAGCTTTTTTAAATATACTTTCTAGTGGTTTATGATCCGTCTCTATTACAACCGCTTTTTTACCGAATATATATTGATGGAACTTTTCACAAGCAAACACTATGGCGAGAAGCTCCTTCTCGATTTGGGCGTACCTTGTCTGTGTATCCGTTAGTGTTCGCGAGGCATACTCGACCGGGCGGCCGTCCTGCATGAGTACTGCACCGAGCGCGACGCTGCTCGCGTCCACCGACAGGATCACGGGTCGCGTAACGTCATACAAAGCTAAAACCGGGGCACCGCTCACCAAATCTTTCAATTTTGCGATCGCTTCATCATGAATGCTATCCCAATACCAAATAGATTATTTTTTAAGTAATCGACTAAGATGAATGGTGTAGTTCGAATAGTTGGGAATAAATTTTGACAAATAATTAGTAGCTCCCAAAAATCTCTCTAACCATTTTTTGTTATTTGGAGTAGGCATGTTATTAATGGCCTTCACTTTCTCCTCATCCGGTTTCATCCCGTTTTTATTGAAAACATGCCCTAGGTAAACCACCTCCTGTACACATATTTTACATTTATCTTTATTAAACTTAAGAATTATTTCTTGCGCCCTATTTAATAATGCAGTAAGCCGCAGATCGTGCTCAGTTTTATTTTTTCCCCAACAGATTATGTGATCAATGAATAGATCCACCCCCTCCAAATCTTCTAACAACTGCTTAAGTGTAGAGTGGAATACCTCCGATGCACAGTTTAGACCAAAAGGTAATCTTAAAAATTGATACCGACCGAATGGCGTGCTAAAAGTACATAAGTCTGCACTTTTATCATCAAATTTAACTGCCCAAAATTCAGAATTAGCGTCTAATACAGAAAAATACTGCGCACCACTAAGTTTAGTTGCTAATTCATTAATAGTCGGCAGCTGAAAGTGGGCCCGTTGTATTGCACAATTCAGCGGACGCAGATCAAGACATAGCCTTATACCACCATTCTTCTTAGCCGTGATCACTAATGAGTTTACCCATTGAGTGGGATGAGTAACTTTTCTGATTACGCCTGCCTCAATCATTCTATTTAACTCAGTATGTAACTTATCTCGAAGACTTAGAGGTACCTTACGCGGCGCACTCACTACCGGACTCACAGACTTATCTATTACTATGCTATACGTACCGGGAAGGCACCCAATACCACGAAACAAATGATCATAATTCGATAGGTTTATATTGTGTACGCGCTTTACTAGACCTAACTCTGTACATGCCTGCCTTCCCAGAACACTTTGACAGCTGATACTCGCTACTGCAAACTTTAAGATAAACAACTTATTTTTATACCACCATTTCAAATTACATAGCCCTTTTATAGGAATAATATCACCACTGTAGGATTGAAGTTTGACTTTACTCTTTACATTAATTAAGCTAATATCATATCCCAACAACAAAAACCTCTCTAATGATATGACATTTATATCTGCTCCTGTGTCTAGTTTAAATTTTTCTACGCCACACTCACCGGTTAATGTTTCATACCACACCTCCTCATAGCTACGCTGCAATGTACTCGCTATCGTCGATATAAAGAATGACTCACTGTCATCATCACTATCACAACCCTCTACGGGTTTCGCATCACATAAATCGATATCATACACTTTTTTGGACCGATTCAAACACATCCGAGCAAAATGATTATAGCCCCCACATAAAAAACACTTTATACCGAGCGCGAAACAGGAACCCGAGTTACAATACTTTCCACAATTTTTACACGGCGTCGGAGTACGGCCCTGTAGTCGGCCAACGTCGCCGGTGCCTCGATACAAGGCTGTCGCAGCGCGCGCTATTCCCCGCGCGGGTCTGACCGCACTGCCACTGCTCGCATTCCATTGTCGGCTGTGAGCGCCCCAATACCCGCCGCGCGCTTCAACCGCATCGATGGATACTCGCCCTGAACTAACTGTACGAGATTCTAATTGACGACTGCCATCCATTGAAACTTCATCAGCTTGGCATATTTTTATCGCTTTTTCTAAAGTTAACTCGTCGTTCCGAAGTAAACGATCTCGAACTACAGTATTTTTGATTCCACAGACAATTCCTCTTCCAGCGACGCAAAAGCACAGGTTTTGCTTAAAAGTTTTAACGCAGTTACGTATTGATTGATTGACTCGCCTTCCGCTTGACTTCTAGTAAAAAAATTGTATCTGGCTAACGTAATATCAAGACACGCGGAAGCGTGTCCAGCCAAAGTTCAAAAAAACTGGCGAGCAGTACCGTGTGTAATATTACACGAACCATTTGGAGCCACTTTTGACCCCCTCATAACTCAAAAACTATTTCACATAAACATGTCAAATTTGGCGCATATATTGAGACTCGTGAGATACATATGTGCTCCAAATTTCATAAGCACACCTCAAATGGTTATTTAGATATAAACGTACAAAAATCGTCATTTTTATGCTCTACCTATGTATAGATCAAAACTCTGACACGGGGCATACTACCATTGCTTAAAGCCGTATTATTTCAATATTGTTGACGTTTATGTTGTAGTGTTATAATCACAGGTTATAATCATTATTTTAAGGACGTCAAAGTGACATTCAACCGTTATTTTGAAACAATACTGCTTTAAGCAGTGGTAGTAACTCCGTCGTCCACTTCCTGCGGCAACTTGCATTACATTCTACGCATAGTGCATGCACAACTAAATAAAACAAGAGTTGTTAAGTAAAAAAAAACCCGATTACATAAATCATACTGCAGGTCTTTGTTTAAATTCGTTATTTTGTGTTGTTAACTATTGAAAATGACACATAATTATTATTTTAATGTAAATAATAATGAATAATAATATAGTTGCATTAAAACCTTACCTTCGTATTCATGCATTTTCTGCAACGAAACGTCATTGACAGAAAAGAAGAAGAAACGTATTTGAAGTCGTCAGTTCAAGCTGTCAGTCATTATGATTTGTATTCATTGTATAGAGTGGTTTTAGTGATATCGACTGTTTACCGTGCTTGTTTTCAATGTTTCACTAAAAACTTTTGATTTTGAACTTTTGCAATCAAAATTGATGAGATGTAGAAATGTGCTGTAGAGGTAGTCTGACCATAGATGTAATCTGTCAATGTCAGTGTAACTCTAGGCACACTATATATTTTTCTTGAGAATTCTCGTCTTTAATTATCTTGTACAATGAGTCGTACAATAGAATTACTGGTGGGTGACACACTGACCTTACACCGAATAATAAGTACCTACTAATGTAAAACGTAAACTAAACTAATAGAAAAGTCCTATTACAGTGTAAAGGATTATTTGAATGATAGCAAGGCATGGGTATGAATTGTTACAGCGGCTGATTATGTAATGTTATATTATAAGTACATATATATAATTTCAAATATATGTGAGAAGGTGATAATAAAAAAAGCGGAGTTTATTGCGGGCTCTTCTCAGACCAGGGCACGTTTGGAACCCTCGAACTTTAGTTTTAAGATACCGTAGTTAATTATCACCATCACGTCTTATGCTCTGTAAGCATGACGTTCAGAAGGTATACTTTGTAGGTACATATTTTGAATAAATAAGTATATTTTGAGTTTGAGATTGAGTTCAATAATTTCTGTACAAAAAGTAATGATATCCCATCAAAAACATAAATGTAAAATGAGAGCCAAGTTCAAAATTGTGATATATATGCCTTGGTTGTTGACTTCAGCGACAAAAGAAGTGAGATCTAAATGGGTGCCAAGTTCAATGGTCAGTCCTGCAATTTATTTATCCCATCAAAAACATAAATGTGAAATGAGAGCCAAATTCAAAATTGTGATATATATGTCTTGGTTGTTGACTTCAGCGACAAAAGAAGTGAGATCTAAATGGGTGCCAAGTTCAATGGTCAGTCCTGAAATTTATTTATAACAACATATAATATTTTATAACAACTTAAAATATCATTTCTTCTTATAACTTAGTATAAAATGTTGAAGACTAAGGCTTTGGCTTGGCTAGTTTTCATATACGAATTATAGCCTTCACAAGTTGTAAAGCTGTAAGTTCTTATTTTATTCTTCCGAAAATTTGGCTTGCTGGTAGAAACTGTACTTTTAGGTACCTAATTAATAAAAATTAGGTTAATCAGTAAGCTAGCCTGTACTGCTGGATCTTCTTTATGCACACCTGCAGCTTTTATAAACAACTGAAACTGGGGTTTCCATTTCTTCCACGCGTCAGCCCGGCTGACGGGGCTGCCATACACACTGAGCTCTGGCGGTGGTCTTGCATGCTCCATCACTATTATTAAATGCAATCCACTGAAAGCGACTTATATTTAACAAATTTATCACAATTAGAGCACTAAATACACATTAAAACAATTAATTTTACACCGCTGCCACCATGTCGTGACAATCAAAGACGTAGTAGGATGACAACTAACTTTATTATTAAAATACCCACAACAATATTCTTAAAGTGATGTCTCAACCTGCTCTCCAAGGGGTAAGCTGTGCTTTTATGCCTCTATGAGCTGCACGCCACTGAGACCGAGCATGGGCTCCCACTGCCATTTTAAATTGAATAGTTTGTTAACATCACCAAAAAAAAAAAAGTTTTGTCTACTGAGACATTAACGGTTGGTAGTACCCTCATTAACATCGATCCTAATTAAGGAAGGACTCTGTCCTCTAAGGAGCTATATAATGCTAGGATGATGGCTTTATAAAATGTAATGGGGGACTTTACAGATGTACATTCCCATTCGTTTATGAAACAGCCACGCATGTATAGGGTCCAGGGGACGTAATTCGCATTACACTCACGAGTAAGTATAAGTACACACTAGCGACAAGATTGTCGTACTACAAAAAGTTGCTGAAGGAAGGCTACGATAGTTAAGGAAAGGAGCTCCAATATTTTTCAAACTGGTCAATCATAACCATTTTTGCATTAATAAATTACACGAGTAGTAAGTGATGTAGTAGAGAATGAAAGTACAAAAATCGCTCATCGAAGCATATGGCAGATCATCCGTTTATCACAGATTTGACTGCAGAAAAACTAGTTAGACCTATTGTGAATAGATGAAGGTTGGTAATCCGCAATTGCTTAATATAACGCAAAATAGTTAAAAGGGAGAGAAAAAGCTCAGGATAATACTTAAGAAAGTAAGTTTATAAATATTAGGAGACATTATTATTATCAACAAAATGATCTGTCGCTTTACGCCAGCGTTTCTCAAGAAACTAGCATCAGGATTTAAAGTTTTCCAACAAAAAGCCTTTTATGAAACTTCACTTAAGGTCCCATCATGACCCTATCTCGACCAACGTTTGAATAAACCCCTATTTATTCCCACGGAAGCGTAAAGGAATGATATCAAATTTGAGGAGAAACACGCTCCCGGGGCTGTAGTAGGGGTTGGTATAAAAGTTTACATAAACATCACTCGCCCTCTTATAGTGAACGGTC
Organism: Erebia palarica; assembly: GCA_964035005.1. Taxonomy (NCBI): domain Eukaryota; kingdom Metazoa; phylum Arthropoda; class Insecta; order Lepidoptera; family Nymphalidae; genus Erebia; species Erebia palarica. The sequence goes on from OZ035989.1 coordinate 22,872,925, forward strand.
TATTTGGTATAAGAAAGGGTAGGGTTCCGTACAACGCATAAGACGAATAAGATCGTACATCATACACAAATAGAGCGGAAATAACATTTTCTTTTGCGTGTATTGTTATGTTTATTTTCGCAAAATATTTCCGAGCACACGTCGTCATCACGCGCGGGTAGTGAAAGCTACTGAAATGAATCGAGGTACTTATATAACTATAGCTATATCTATCTAGTATTTACTTTTGAGCCTGATACGTTACTACTAATATTCAGTGGAAATTCTAATATACCAAAACCAAAACCGATTCCTATTGTTAATTAATTTTATGTTAAAGTGAAAGTTTGTTAAATTAAGTTGTCATTGTTTATTAGGTATATAACTTTAATTGATAGAGAATCCTTAATTTAGAATATTCAATATTGCAATGCCCTGACGGGGCCTCATTTCTCTGTATTTGTGATAAGAACACTGAACAAAGCAATAATAATAAATGAAATTAAAAAATGAAATGAAAGCGGGTGATACCATGAATTATGATCATTGCCGCTAACGCAGAAGAAAATTATTGCATTAAAATTCGTAAGATCAACATTAGTTCATACTTCCATACTAACACTATAAATGCGCAAGTGTGTCTGACTGTCTATCTGTCTGTTTACTACGCTTTAACGGGCATCTTTTCAACCAATTTTGATGAAATTTGGTATAAAGGTAGATTACATCCCGGTGAAGGACATAATAGGCTATTTCTAGTTCCGAAAAATTAGGGAGCTCCACCGGGAATAAAAATAACTTAATCCATCGTGTGCATCATCTATGACCTATTAAACTGTTTCTAAATTCTTGAAATTTTAAAGAATAGGCGGGAGGCCTTTGCCCAGTCGTGGGACAACATAGGCTAGATAAATAGATAGATTTATAGATCAATTTTAGATTTTGGCTGTAAGATGTTTGTGGTAAGTATGTAATGGTGATTTTATTATGAAAGGGTCAGTGCACACGCACAGCTTAATAAAAGCAAAATAAGAACCGCAACCTTAATGTATAAAATGGAATATATTGACTACTCGTACGTATAATCTGTAAAAGAGATTCGAATAGGCGAAATTGTAATTCAATACTAAGAATACATATTAAATTATGAAAAAGTCTTTGAGATGCGAATCGACCTACTTATTCAATAAAATAATGCATAGTGATTTATAGAATAAGATAAAAACCAAGTGAGCCTGACACATGACTCGACCGCATCCCGTATACATTATGCGATGCAAACAATGCAAATCTGATTTGCAAGAACTAAGAAAAAAGTCAATGTAGAGCCTTTCTCTCTTAACAGTGGTGGAATTTCCACAATACATTTTCCGTGTTCTTGATATACTTTTAAAAAAAACTTTTTATCTTGGTTTCGAGCGAGCTTTGATTCCATTGGAGTGATATAATATGTACTCTAATTTTTATCGTTATTTATATCTTTATTTTATTCTAGGCAGCCGTAGATTAATATATTTGTCTATTTTGAAGTGAAAACTTCTTCAGGCGCGTTGAGCACTTTTTGGGTAGGGGGTAAAAATGTGGAATGGTGCTCTTCTTGAGACAAAAGGTAAGACCTTTTAAAGTATGAATATAGTAGGTACATTCGTGATTAAACTTTAATGCCTTAGGTTTAAGGTTCATATTTTAATTATTTTAAAAGCGCTATGTAACTGCGTTATTTCAAATATTCGTTTTCACTTCTATCGGCAGTCACTATGACTGCCAATTTTTTCATGATGCTACCTATGTGGCTTAGTACAACTGCATTCAGAAAGGACATAATGGAGAAATCCTTGCAATGTATATCTACCGGTTAGCGAAGACGACTTTGCTTTCAATCTAATAATATTCTTTAGAGTTTATTATTGTTTGGCCAAAGCCAAGGGCTGTATCAACAAGTCCATAACTTTGCTATTATTTTTATGAAAACAATTTTGGGACTGTTTGATTTCTCTCATAGAAAATTATATCATAATATTTTCTTAGGATAATCAAGTCAGTTTTATTAAGTGTATTCATGTAGAAGTTTGAACGTTATTTTCTTAAAGAACCTTTGATTTACAATAAACGATTTTGTACTTGTCCAGTACAAAATACTAATAAATTGTAACTAAATAATGAAATTCCTTTACTTGATGCGGCCTAAAACTAGATGCTACTACCTTAAGTCAATAATTTTATCTTTTCAGCCTATCGCTAGCTTACTACTAATGAAAAAGAGAACACACCTGCTCACAAAATGAGAAGGGTTTTGTCCACCACGCTGGCCAAAAGCGGATTGGCAAGCTTCACTTCACACTTTGCGAACTTTATGAAGAAGTTTTCTTTTGGTTTTCTCACGATTCCTTTACCGTTTAATAGCAAATGATATTCAATTACTTAGAACACAACTCACAAAAAGATAGTAGTGCGTGTTCGAGAATCAAATCCCCTACCATTTGTTCAAGAGTCTGACGTCTCAACCAGTAGGCTATCGCCGCTACCTCATGAAAATTCATGTAAAGAATTGTCTTTGAGAAAGCATCATAACACAAATAATAATAATAGTCATTTATTTCAGGCATTGCACAGCTTCTTCACTTAATGTATGTGACCTATGTTCTTCTGTTTTGTATCTTGTTTTGTGTACAATAAAGTGTATTTTCATTTCATTTCATTGTTATCACTCATCACAAATTTAAAAAATAAATTAATAAATTTTAATTAAAAAAATAATTAAAATAACAAGTACAGAAGAATAGCACTAATCCGGCACTATTAAAAACCAGAGGATGCCGGATTATTGTAATAAGCAGAAACACTCGATAACCATTTTAATTAATTAATTTTAACTTTATTAGTAATTTACACACAAACCACCGTACAACCATTTTTGACATGGAACATGCATCGATTCCCCCCGCCAAGTGCTTCCAATCACCCGCCACTCTCGAAAGAGACGTAGTGGTAGTTTGGCCATATATAGACTATAATAGATGGATCTGTGAATGTCAGTCTAACAATTGGAATGTTCGAGTTATTGAATTATATAGAAAAATCATAATAAATAAAATAAATAATTTAGAAAAATAAAGAAAACATCAGGTAAATAATGTACGCACGTGCACGTGATATGTTTTGAGGTTAGACTGCTCGACGACAACAGAGCACGTTGTAAGTGGCGTAGGGAGGGGCAAGGGAGGCGAGGGCGGAGGGTGCCGGATTATTGGACGTATCGGTCTATTAAAGTGCTGGATTAGTGAGATTCTACTGTAAGTGCATTTAAAAAAAGTTGTTAAAAGTATAAGATAAATAAAATACGAATTAAATATAATTACTGTTAAGTATTTCGCCCAAACGGGGGTTCGTTCGCAAAGTTGCTCTCATTCTAACTTTTAATTATAAGGGCAATTTTTTCGCGGATATTATGTAAAGTTAACGTTACCCCACCTATTCCAACTAAATGCAAACAATATGGAAATCAGAAAACTCGCGCTTCGCTATGCGCAAAAACTTTTTCTATTAACGACTTATATCACGACGCTCCACGTGCATAATGACGATATTAAAGCACCAGTTTTATGTTTATATCAACTACTTTAATGAGTTATAGTTATAGGTATGTTATTCTCAAAACTTTCGTGGAATTTCTTTTATTACCATACTTAGGAATCGTTGTCTATGTTTGATAGTCTTTTTTGGGGTTTACCTCCTTTAGAATCGATTTTCATATATATGTCACCCTAAGATTGTAAAAACCGTCAGATTATAATCTAACTCGCGAAATTGTAAACTGTCGAAAATTGTGAATCGTTCAAAGTTTTGAGTGTCAATTTTTGAAATATTCATTGTATTTATGTTTTCTTGTAGGTTCTTGTAGGGTTCGACGTAAACTATCAGGTAGTGCCCGGCCTGCAGCAGGTTCTATCGGGTTAATATACCTAATAGATTACAATTTACCGAAAAATAATGCGTTAAATTGTAATCTTTCGACAGTTTGCAATTTCGCGAGTTAGATTATAAGCTAACGATTTTTAGAGTCTTACGGTGACATATGCTTTTATGCTCGGGGTATAAAAATTTCTCCGTTACGTTATTTACTTTATGTTTCCATGGTAACAGTTGTTTATGTTTCCATGACTATGTAATGTATTTTGATGCATAAATTATATAATTATTATAAATAAATGTATCAAGCATTTCAGTAGGTAATATAAAAAATGCGCTCATTTACCCTCATTTACTAATCTATATATTTTACTAGCTGATGCCTGCGAATATGTCCGCGTAGATTGAGGTTTTTGGAACTCCTTAGTTTTCCGGGATAAAAAGTAGCCTACGTGTTATTCCAGACTTCTATCTATCGATGTGCCAAATTTTATCCAGATCCGTTCAGCCGTTCAGGCGTGATTGAGTAACAAACATCTATCCATACATCCATCCAATCTTTCGCATTTATTATATTTAATAATTTGATAGCCTGGAGTAAATACCAGTCATGCGTCGGAGCTGACACAAAAATTTTTTTTGGCTGTTATAAGCATTGGAAAATTTAATGTTATCCAAAGATCTTGTGGACTCCGTTTGGTCTTCAACATCATCTCAATCACAGATTTCAATCCACCGCCGGCCCACTACTGAGGACGATACTCCTCTCAGAGTAAGAAGAGTTTGGCCATAGTCTACCATGCTGGTCAAGTACAGATTGTGCATACATCTTCGGAAAGTTAGAAGTGTGTGCCGGGGTATCAAACCACCAACCCTCTGAATAGGTGATAATGTTTGTTTATTTGAAATGTATGGGTTGCAAGAGTGACATATCAGTCAAAAGCGATACGATTCAGTTGAGACAGTTCTTGTCTGAACTCTGCCAGTGTTTCTCGATTGTTTTGCTTGGACATTCATCCATCCATCAGCCCGTATGCATCCACTGCTGGACATAGGCCTTTTCGAGAGCGCGCCACCAAACACGATCCTCCGCCTTCCTCATGCAACCGCTTCCCGCAACCTTCTTTAGGTCATCGGACCAGCGAGCTGGAGGTCGTCCTACACTGCGCTTACCGGTACGCGGTCTCCACTCCAGAACACGTCTGCCCCAACGGCCATCGGTTCTGCGACAGATATGACCTGCCCATTGCCACTTCAGCTTGCTAATCCGCAGAGCTATGTCGGTCACTTTAGTTCTTCTACGAATTTCCTCGTTCCGGATTTTATCCCTGAAAGAGATTCCCAACATAGCCCGTTCCATAGCACGCTGAGCGACTTTAAATTTGTGGACGAGGCCTACTGTCAGTGTCCACGTTTCTGCTCCATACGTCATTACCGGCAGGGCGCATTCGTTGAAGACTTCAAGCTTTGCGGTATCGACGAATCGAAGACTTGACGAAGCCTACTTGTTCATCTGAAGACCTACTCGTCTGGAAGAACAGTTAAGCTCGGCCAGCATTCCCTCAAGGTCCTGCAGCGATTTGCTTGGACGAAAATGTACTATTTTATTCATAGCCAATACGGGACCCAATGAATATCGTACAACGGGAGCCCCAGCGGAGTTGTCTGACGATAGTAATTGTAAACTGGAAGTGAAAGGTGAAGGTTTCCAAATTAAAATTGGATTGGACGTCAGATATATTTAGGGTGAAAGTCGAAAATACTACGGATAAAACTGTTTAAGGAGTTCATACATGCTTTTTGACATGCAGGCATCTTTGAAATCCTTAAAAAGGATGGATCATCCGTTTAACTTGACCGTTAGGTATTTAGCTCATGCAAATCATATTTAAGTATATACTAAGCAGGTCAAAATTCGATTCAAACAATATTGTTTGAAACGAATTTTGACCTGCTCTTGGCTTTGCCGTTCGAGCTATATGCCGTCAAGTTGTAATAAGAATGGTGAAACGCCATGAAGATGGGCCTGAAAGCGTAGCATTATAATATCCCTTCGGACGAAATCGCCCAGCATCTATTCTATATATCTATCTTGGACCTAATTACTAAGTTTTTAAGTACCATTATCCTTGTAATTATTTTTCACTTTTGGAATCTAAAATTCACCTTAAATAAAATAAGTATGCAGATCATATATTATTTACTTAAGTACAAATAAACATAGCTAGTGTATATTATTTTGTAGATAGATACTAATTTTGGTAAACTATAAGCTGTAAGTATAACGCTTAGGCGTTGAGTTTCCTTATTGGTATACGTCACGACAAGGCTGTGTGAATATGTCATGTGTTTGTATTACATTCTCTATCAACCTATTTAAGTATAATTATGTAGTCATCATCATAACTTATGGAAAGATTGTTTGATAAAAATATACCATACTGACTGAAGGGGTATAACCGTTCCGTTGTGAACTGCAGGGCGACCGCGTATCTTCTGCATCAATCATTGTTACAGTATCAATTGTTGTGATTGGCTGAATTTATGGTATTCTTGCTGCGTCAATGGATTTTGTCCAATAGTGGAAGAGTGTTGTCCAATCAGAGGTGATTGCGTCCGTTACACGTAGCTGTCAGAGATACGTGGTCGCCCTGCTGTATACTTGATACTTGACGTCATTGCAAAAATAACATACCTACCCTTAGTTCAAGAGCTGAAAGATTTGTAGTATAATGTTAAATACGTCGATGTACTAAATTAAGAAAACTTTCTGAAATTAGGCTTACCCATTGAAAACCGGTACAAAACAAGACTGACAACAAACACAAACTGAAAACAAGACTGAATGTTGTTGGTTGGTCGAATAAAATAAAATAAAATAAATAAAATGACAATGATAAGGTGCGTGCAATGATTAGGTTGCTTCCTCCGGGATGAGCCTATAACCCATATAGACTACAGAGCGACGCGCCCGAGACGCACCGCATATACCTACCCTCCTAGCTGATGCCCGCGACCTCGTCCGCGTGGATTGAGGTGAACTCTTTAATTTTCCGGTAAGTAGTATGTGTTACCCACTAAAATCCGACGTGGTTTTCATCATCATCATCATCGGAGCAGGCCCGGGCCCTTTAAGGGCCCGGGCCTGCTCCAAAAGATTTTTTCATCTATATCTATCGTTCGCACTCGTTCTCCATCTTCTTATATCAATTCGCTTTGCATCTTGGCCAACCACATCGAACCATCGAAGCTTTGGTCGACCGATACTCCTACGCCCCTCAGGGTTTGACGACATCATTTTCTTTGGCGGTCGCTGTTCGTCCATCCGTTGCACGTGTCCAGCCCATTGTAATCTTGCGATTTTAATGTGCTGAACGACGTTTGAACAACGACGTGGTTTTAGTGAGTAAGAATCTCGTATACACCGATTTCTCCCTCAAGAAATCAGGCATTTTAAGAAAATTTCCCCCCATTACAAAAGAAAAAGTTACCTACAAACATTAGGTTTCTTTACAAAAAACCGATAAGTCGAAAGATTTTTAGTGGAATAAACTTTTGCAAGAGCCAAGAAATGAATGATGGATAAGCTAGCAAATTAATGATGGATTTAATTTTTTTACGATGCCAATTACGCCTTTTACCTACCAATTTCACCCAGGAATTTTTTCTCAGTAGGTACTACATCGTGTTCTATAGACCGCGGGACTAGCTGAATAGAATTCGAATATAAGAATTTTCCCGTCTCAGGCCGGCACTCAACTAAGCGATCGAGGAGTGTATCATTAAGAAAAAGTTTTCCGCGGAAGGATTTTTAAGAGATTCAATTTTGAAGAGAGATAATTTTCTCTAAAATAATTCCATAACAGTTTTTAACCTTGACTGCGATCTCACCTGATATAAGTGATGATGCAGTCTAAGATGGTAGCGGGGCAGCCTGTTAGGGGCAATTATATTAAATCTATACCCCTATTAAATTTCTACACGGCATCGTACCGGAACGCTAAACCGCTTGGCGGTACTGTTAATTTATTTTTATTTTACAATTTTTCAAAAGTTTTGCCACACCTTAATGATTAAATATGATACTTCTTAATCTGATAAGCATATAAGAAAAGTATAAAAACTAGAAAATAGTTAATTAAATAGTATTGAAATTAAAGGAAATTAGTGAACCCTGCTGCATATTAAAATTGTGCAAACTACTGTTTAATAATAGTTTTTAGTTCAATTATTAAACGGTTTACTAATGTTTCACAAAAAAATGTTTAACACATGATAATTTCACAAAAAACGTATTCCGCAAAAATATCATTTTATGAAAGATCATTTGACAAATATTCAATTCGAAAATGTTTTCCTTTGCAAAATTGCTGAATGTTAAAGTATCATTCACAAATTTATTATTTCACCAAATAATTTATTTATCAAATTAGCGATTTTATAAAATGTCGGTACATTTTACAAACTTTAGTGGATCTAAAAATATTTTTTTTTTAAACTTAAGCTAAGTATGTTAACCCGATAGAACCTAAGTGCCTGGCCTATGGCCGGGCACGACCTGGATATTTATTCCTAACCCTAAACTAACCGAACATTTTACAAAATTTAGGGCTTCTGAATAATTTTTTTTAACTTAAGTTAGGTATATTAAATCCGATAGAACCTAAGTGCCCGGCCGCATTTTGACAGATATAGTACTTATCAAAAGTTTTTATGATATGTATTTTTTTATAATTAATGTGAATAATAAATGATTTGTTTGACAAAAAATGTTTTGTGAAATTAATTGTCGAAGAAATCATTTATATAGAACCAGTTGAGTAGAAGATGAATTCTTGATTCATATTTTGCCAAACGGTTGTGAAATGAAAATTTGTCATTTGTTTTTTATGAAATGATAGGTCACCATGCAGCACGCATAAAATAATATGCAAAACAATGATGCGATTATGTAAGAAAATTGTAATCATATTTTGTTTTTGTCGAAGCTGGCTAATTCTGACAGTGTGAGGAGTTCATAGATTCGATTTGCAAGAATGAGTTTGTCAACCGTATGCACACGTTTTACGTAAACGATTACCACTTTCTTTCACAATCGCACTTCTGTATAAGAAAAAATATAAATGTCTGAAGAATAATTAGAGAATCGTCTCTTTCTTGACTTTTTACAAAGAATTATTACTTAGGTGTCTTTTACTGGTAATACTTACAAAAGCAATTAATGTCTGTCTAATCTTTCTGCTCGAGGGAATATTACGACAGGCTTAAGATCTCGAGTCTTGATTATGGCTAGGCTCTGGAAGTTTGAGTGTAGGTACTGAGTAAGACATAGCGTAATAACTTTACGAGTACTTACTTTACAAAACAATCTGTGAGATAAAATTAAACTAAATATTTGTTTAATCTTTGTGGACATCTTTGAATTTACGCCTTCCAGCTTTTATCAAACTAATATTATAAATAAGAAAGTGTGTTTGTTTTTTGATTTGTCTTTCAACCTTGACGCAACAGAGCAACGGATCGACGTAACCTGGAGAGTGATCTATATCACTATATATATAGGCTACTTTTTATTCCGGAAAGTTAAGAAGTTCCCGTGGGAATTAAAAAACTTATTCTGCTTCTGCGCGGACGAAGTCGCGGGGATCAGTACAATTATAATTAAGTAATGGTATAACAAGTAAGTACTTTTTTATAAACGCCCGGTACACAGCGAATCTGGATCGCGTTCCAGATATACTGTGTAGGTACCAAGTACAGATGGCGTTTACTCGCTTAAACTTGCCATCGATATCATAAAAGCTATTTAAAAATGAATAGAGATTGGATTGGTGATAATAATAATCAGCATCATCATCATCTTGACCCATCGGTGATACCTACTATTAGTTCGATATTCTAAAACCAGAACGTGGTAAGTAACTAAGTAGAATAATTATTTCTTTACACAACAAAGAGAGATCGATGCTCTGTGTTAAACCTTCTTCGGAAAAGAAATTGTAAAAAATAAAATAAAACGTACAATTGCATTTTATAATATTCTAGTATGGCAATACGTTTCTATATAAAAGCGAACAATACTCCCGACGCTGTGCAAGAACAAATTTTCTTTGAAGCTTGCAGAAAATTCCAATGTAGTTTATTTCGCGATACACAAAATGAATAGGAGTTTTGGCACGTTCGCGTCCTTTCCGCCCGGCAGCTTATCATAAACCGACATTGTCGACAAAAGGCGAAACACATTTCACTTGTCGTTAGCTTTAAAAACAAATTTCATCGCGAACTGATAAGCAATTGGATGTTCGACCCATTTCGTGGACAAACAAGAAAGTTTTAACAAAGGACTCTGGGAGGAATTTGCTCGCCGAACAGTAAGAAATCATGAAGCAGCGGGATGAGGAACATCAATCAATGAAAACAAAGGGCAGTTCTGTAGGAGGAGGAACGTGACCGACATATACATCGGCTTAAACTTCTGTCATTAGTTCCCTTTTACTTTACGCTTCGACTGTACCCAATAGTATAAATGTAGCAGGTTCGTTATTGGATTCCGATAAATATGAAACTTCTTTGGGTATAATGAAGTGAATCTCATTTCATGAGGATGCACAATAAGAGGTTTGCCGTCTAATTCATAGTCCTTTTCTTATCTTCTTAGTGTAAATAGTCTTTCTTTCTTTCTATTCTTAGTATTTTTTGTATAAATAAGTACTTATGGATTTTTTCTAATAAGAAGTTAATTTTGTAAATACATACTTAAATTATTATATGAAAGTTGATTTCTTTTGTTCTCAGGAAAGTTAGTCATCATAATCATCGGGGCTAATATGATCCCTATAAGGCTGTTGACATGCTCTACCGCTTTGCACCTTCGATGACTCTATTTAATCATCTAAGCTTTGGTCCTCAAAGGCTTCTAGATCCGGAAAGTTAGTACTTGTTGTAGTAAAAAAACTAATAAATACTTAGTTAATTTCGAGGAAAATTGGTGATGTACGGAAATTACTAAGTGATAGCAAGTATTCCATGATACTTAGGTATTTACTATTTACCTAATACACAAGTTTAGTTTAGCAAGTATAGGTTCTTGGTAAGGTGTGAATGAAGCTTAGAATGTCAACGCGTAATACAAGTTCATTACAAATAATGACTCAGTAACCTAAGTACTAGGAATTTTCTTAGCTAGACAGTGTGAAGAGATCAGATAGTCGATCTAACGGGAGCGACATCGATCATAGAGACAAAAAGCTCGGGTGTCGATAGAGCACGAATTGCGACACTCACCGAGACACTTTATCATTTCACGTCGCTCTCGTTGACACGGTAAACATTAACACTGCCATTTTAACGAGAAGTCGCTTCCGGGATGTTTTCTTTATGAAGCTAATGTAATTAATCTGAATAGTGATGAATATCTGAGAGCAATTTTTTTTTTACGAATGTGACGAGTATTTGGATGAAATACGACGTACTCAGAAGTAATGAAGTTAATTAAACTCAAACTGTTCATAGTTCTGTAACAATATGGAGTATATAGACTGAAACTACGAATAAAAGTTTTGGAAAAAAATACTCCTAGAGTGGAGAAAGCATAGTTAAGCTATTGCTGTGATCATAATTAGCGTTCTATCCTTTCTCTCGAGTGACTGTAATTAAAAAAGGCAAAGTGACTAATAGCATATGGATACGATAGGATGCCACGAATACAACAACTTAGTTTTACAACCTACAACTTTTCTTTGCTGCGCCTATAAATCTAGTACTGTGCCAATAAACTTTCGAAGGTCTAACATTCTCAAGATAATGGAAATCAGCGATATTTATTCTTAAGATATTTCCTACAAGAAGCAATAACTATGCTAATGTGATGAGTTGGCTGAAAATCAAATACATTGGAACTGGGAAAAGCATAATCTAGGCTATCGATAATCTATTCAAGTAGGTCATTGAAACAAACTCGAGAGAGGTAAGGTACAAAGGTCTAAAGGGTCCAAAGCGCATCCGCTCTTGCAAGCTGCATTATTTACCTATATATGGGTAAGCGCAGGCTGGATGAGTAGAGTCGCAGCGCGATGTCCTCCAGTCGAGGCGCAGTACGTCGAGTGGCGGATAATCCAGTCGATACTGTGCGATTAAAGCGTGACAGCCAAGCCGCTAGAACCCGCACATTTATTTTATAACTAGCTGACCCGGCCATGCGTTGCTGTGGCTAAAGTTTTTGTTATATTACATTATAGTAAACAATTGTGACTGTCAAATAATAACAGACAAATAATTAGCTGAATTATACGGTATTTCGTTCACTACAAAATAAATTTAATTAATTTTATAGCGTCAACAACACGTGGTAATTATGCTGTTAAAATGTAGCTTATATGACACGTTCGTAGATTTACCATAGCAGCGCCATCTATTGATTACTTACTCAACCCAGTCGAAAGGTATCGACATCTGTTAGAATCATTTGGAGTTAACAGATAATTGTGACTGTCAAATAATAACAGACAAATAATTAGCAATAAATTAAAATTGCGACTATAATTTGAGATTTAAACTATCCTATCTCTCAAGTTGGATCGAACTGCACATGGTGTGCGAATTTTATTATAACCGGTTAAGTGGTTTAGGAGTCCATTGAGGACAAACATTGTGACACGAGATTTATATATATTAAGATAATTTCAGCTGTAGGTCAAAGTAAGTAAACTAAGGGTGAAAACATAATTGGGACCTGACAGGACCAAACGTCCGAGACGGAGGGCAAAAATCGTGTTGTGCTATCACGCTAGTCTGTGCAGCTCAATAAAAATATTATATATTTAACGACCTCCGTGGCGCAGTGTGTAGCGCTGTTGTCTTAACGTGCGGAGGTCCCGGGTTCGATCCCCGGCAGGGTCAATTTGGGAATTTATGATTTCTGAATTTTCCCTGGTCCGGCCTGGTGGGAGGCTTCGGCCGTGGCTAGTTACCACCCTACCGGCAAAGACGTGCCGCCAAGCGATTACGCGTTCCGGTACGATGCCGTGTAGAAACCAAATAGGGGTATGGGTTCAATATAACTGCCATGCCCCTAACAGGTTAGCCCGCTACCATCTTAGACTGCATCATCACTTACCATCAGGTGAGGTCGCAGTCAAGGGCTAACTTGTAGTGGATAAAAAATAATAATATATATATATATATCCATACTAATATTATAAATCCGAAAGTGTGTCTGTCTGTCTTCTGCTACGCTTTCACGGCCCATCTATTCAAACGATTTTGATGAAATTTGGTACAGGGATAGGGTGTATCCCGAGGAAGGACATAGGCTTTTATCCCGGAAAATTCAAGGGTTCCCGCGGGAATAAAAGAAACGTTAAACCACGCGGCATCATCTAGTAATAATAAAAATATAAAAATAAAGATAAAAAAATAGTATCGCGGCTCGGAACAACTTCACTGCTCTTTGGGCTTTGCGCTTTATAACAAAACTGCCTAGGTTGTTTATTAAAAACCTTATGCAACAAAAACTCATATCATTAATTCATATACAATAAATTTTTTTAATGTAGAAGTTTTTATTAAGCAAGAATTGAACGCAAGAACTCAATGTGATTAATAGTCTATTTATTTTTTAATGAAGAGGTGTTTTTTTTCCGTTGCGGCATTAAAGAGAATTTGGACGTTTTCACAAAAAATGATTTTTGTAGCACCTTGACAGGAAATCTCCCGTCGAACAAGGAGTTCGTGATTATGTGGAGAGCTCTCCGGGTAGCGTGAGCGCAAACCGGGTCATTTGTTTGTTGAATTGCTCTCCATCGTGGATTTTTTGTTGGTATAAAAGAAATCCGCTGTATGGAATTTACATTTTATTTTTAAATAAATTTATTTTCTCTGCATAATGAAGCGTTACAAAACTAAATTATGCTATATGATATATTGTGGATTTTTACGTTTTAATGCTCGTGTTTTACATTATCGTTTGTAGTCTTAACTGAAATAAAATACTGAGATGTTTACGAATAAATCAGTTGGCCTCACAAGGAAGTCATATATATACTTATATAATATAACTAACGGACGCCCGGGACTTCATTTGCGTGGCATAAGATTTTTATTTCCCAAAGGCACTCATTAATTTTCCGGGATAAAAAGAATCCTATTTCAGTCTTCAGGTCTTGTCTATCTGTCTAATTTCATACAAACTTTCACCCCTATTTAACCCTTTTGGGGAGGAATTTCCAAAAATGGCGAAACACGTATTTCTTCATTTTAAACCGGTAGCCCAAACATCAAGTTTGATGGCTCTATAACTTGAAAAACGACGGACTTTCATACAAACTTTCAACCCCTTTTTTACCTCCTTAGGGGTGGAATTTCAAAAAAACCTTTTTTAGTGGATACCTACTCTTCACAAGGAACACACCCTCCAAATTTCATGTCTCTTGGACCAGCGGTTTAGGCTGTGCGTTTATATATAAATTGGCTCAGTCAGGACTTTGAAATTTATATACCTACATGTCACCGTAAAATTGCAAAAACCGTCAGATTGCAATTTAACGATTTTTTTCTCGACAGATTGTAAATTGTCGACAGATTGTGAATCGCTCTGAGTGTCAATGTCTGAAATCTTCATTGTATTTATGGTTTCTTGTCTCTTTCTTGTTGGTTAGGTTAGGGTTCGACATAAATAATCAGGTAGGGCACTTTGTTTGGTACATTAACCCAATAGAACCTACTATTGGGTTAATGTACTGGGTTAATGTACCAAACAAATTACAGTCTACCGAAAAATAATGCGTTAAATTGTAATCGAGATAGATTACAACCTAACGGTTTTCACAATCCTACGGTGACATGTATAAGTAATATAACAAGAATTCGTATTCATGTTATGTGATATGACAGTCTAAGAAGAAGCATTTTTATGTCTGTTTGTTTGCGTTAATAATTCTGTGAAACGGCTGAAACGGCTCAAGTATGCGGATTAATCTAGGCTCCTCCTATCTGTAGGAAGAAAATAGTTCTTCCGAGCTTCTTACGAAGCGGAAAGCGGAAGTTGTTTTAAGCGATAGAATTCGAAGCAAAAGTCTTTCGGAAATATGTAAAGTAAGCTACGTTTTCACGGCCCATCTTTTCAAATGATGAATAGGTTGCATCCTAGGGAAGGGCATATTAGGCTATTCTTTAGCCAGGAAAAACTCCCACGGGATTAAAAAAACCCAAATCGACACGAACCAAGTCGCGTGCATCATCTAGTTATTACATGTAATAACTAAACTAGAAAAAGGGGTCTTTTTACGTTAAAATCCTGTGCGGGCTCTAATTTTCCATGATAAAAGTAGTCTATGTTCTATGGGAACTTTTTTCAAGGCGGACGAAGTCTGGCATCGTCTGGTTTCCTTCACCTTTTTTTTATACGACTGCCTGAAAAAAGGAGTATATTGTTTTCAGGGTTCATGTATGTATGTATGTATGTATGTATCTATATGTGTATGTATAACTACCATAACTTCTATACGCCTGAACCGATTTTGATAAATTGATAAATGAGGTATCGTTAGAATCCCTATCTTATTTCGGGTGACATAGGCTAGTAAAATGTAAAAAAAAAATAATGGGACCAAAATTGAAAAAAAAATCGAAAATAAGATTAACTATATAATCATCATCTAGAAAATGATGAGTAGATTCCAAAAATATATAACATTATAGGTCAATATTTAGTGATTCAAAAAAATATCATTCAATAAAAAAATGTGAATAAGATTCCAAAGGCTATAGAAGCAAATCGCTTCATATGGAGGTAAACTCCAAAAATAATATGGCAGGGCAGTCGTATTTTTTAATTCGTTAAATTAATTTCACTTGTTACCCACTACAAGTTAGCCCTTGACTGCGATCTCACCTGATGGTAAGTGATGATGCAGTCGAAGATGGTAGCGGGCTAACCTATTAGGGGCATGGTAGTTACATTATACCTATACCTACCCCTATTCGGTTTCTACACGGCATCGTCTCGGAACGCTAAATCGCTTGGCGGCACGTCTTTGCCGGTAGGGTGGTAACAAGCCAGGGAAAATTCGGAAATTATAAATTCCCAAATTGACCCTGCCGGGGATCGAACCCGGGACCTCCGCACGTTAATACAACAGCGCTACACACTGCAGTTATATTACATACCTCTATCGGTTTTTTACACAGCATCGTACCGGAGCACAATCGCTTGGCGGCACGTCTTTGCCGGTAGGGTGTAAACTAGCCACGGCCGAAGCCTCCAAACGAAACCAGCCAAGGTTTACCTATTTCATTCATATTTTAATAAACTACCAGTACAAATATGCATATTTGTACTGGTAGTTATATGTATTCACTATCTGTATATTTATCCTAGCGGATTTGTTTCGCAAAGACATCGCCAGAATGGGCGGGGTTATTCGATCATATCGAGGTAGGGGTGACCCAGAATTTCATCTCTCTGAGAGGTTCGAACTATACGCCATTTATTTTAGTTTGGTCGATTTCCCTCCGACTAAGAAACTGACTTTGGGTATCGATGAAATTGCTTAAAGTTTCTATCGGAATTGACACCTACTGATTCTGTTGAGGTAGATAATACTTATTGAGTTACCCTTATTCGTAGAAGGATTATGTGGTGTAAAATTAGAGTTCTCGGAATAGCTGGCTGCTTATTACAATTCTAGTCACAACTAAATATTTAATTTTGCATTTAAATTAAAATCCTAAATCCAGAGAGATAATAGCGCCAGTAACTTGGTCTATTTAAAATAAATTTATTCTCTTTTCCACTGATTTTAATGAAATTTGGTACAGACATAGGTTGAGTCCCACTGATGTGCATCATGTTATACATACAAGCTACGTTTTATCCCGGAAATTATGCAGTTTCTGCGGCAATTAAAAAAACTTAATGCATTCGAAGTCGCGGGAATCAGCTAGTTAGTAAGTAATAAGAACAAATTTATTCGAAAAATAAAATAAAGAAATACCCAAATACGTAAAATACATCGAGAATTTGGTCGTTCAAGTGATTCTTTATAACAATAAACTCATGAAAAAAATATGATTGGCATTCTAGACGAAAGCTATTTAATAAAGAATCTGCCAGATACTGGATTTACAGTGAAATGTTTGCGATTTTTTAAAAGAAAAGAAACTTGGATGGCTGGCATATTAGAATAAGAATGTACTTATACCTTTAACACATGTTCTATCGATGATCGAACAAAATTGCTTAGCGTACATCGGTAAGTAGGTACGTAACCTACTTACCGATGTACGCTGAATTAGCATAAAATCCACACTAATATTATAAATGCGAAAGTGTGTCTGTCTGTCTGTCCGTCTGCTACGCTTTCACGGCCCATCTGTTCAACCGATTTTGATGAAATTTGGTACAGAGACAGGTTGTATCCCGGGGAAGGACATAGGCTACTTTTTATTCCGGAAAATTAAAGAGTTCCCGCGGGAATGAAAAATCTTAATCCACGCAGACGAAGCGCGGAAATCATCTAGTTAAAAATAAGATAATCACTAACTATCGCTTTGTTTTTTGTACAACAGTTAGTACTGTTACACACTTACTGTACAGTTAGAAATAGGATACCTTTTTAGTGTCCTATTGGTAGATACTCAAAAGACCCAACCGATTTTTATAATTCCATACCAGTCATACTCTCATAATAATTAATAGGCTCGAAAGTATCGTTCGAGATTGCATAAGTATTGATAGACTATACTTTTGGTGCATAAAAATATTCAAGTACTTACTAGCGAATGTCCGCGACTTCGTCTGCGTGGTTTGAGGTTTTTTGGTTCCCGGGGGAACTCTTTAATTTTCCGGGATAAAAAGTAGCCTATGTGCTATTCCAGACTATAATCTATCTCCGTGCCATATTTCAGTCGGATCGCTTCAGCCGTTGGGGCGTGATTGAGTTACAAACATCCTAGTCTGGTGGGAGGCTTCGGCCGTGGCTAGTTACCAGTTAGTATGGGTTTAATATGACTGTCATGACCCTAACAGGTTATTCCGCTACCATCTTAGACTGCATCATAACTTACCATCAGGTGAGATCGCAGTCAAGGGCTAACTTGTAGTGGATAAAAAACAGAAAAAAAAGTTAGATGTGGTAACTTAAATTAATCCTTAACTAGAAACTTACAATAATTTCAGAGATCTGATATATACACATTGCACGATGAGACGACATACCTGCAACAAAATGGATACATTAATCATGATGATAGCATTCAGAATATATTGCTTTAATTTTAAATCTAAGGGCGAAAACACACTATGGGCAGGCTGCAAAGCGTGGCTTGAGAGGTCTAGGTGTGTGAAGCCTGCAAATCTGCACTTGGCCAGCGTGGTGGACTATGGTGCAACCCTTTTGAGTCTGAGAAGAGACTCGTGCTCAGTAGTTATAAAATTTAGTAAACGAAAGGAATTAAATTAAAATATTATAGGAAAAATGAAGTAAGATTTTATGACAAAATTTACTTGTATTAATTTATAACAGCAAGAAAGTAATAGAAAATGTCAAACACACTATTAGGTAAAAGCGCCTGTTATCGATGGAACGACGCGACGCCGGTCGTCAGTTTTCAATTGAGTAAAATATAAAGATATTAAAATAAAAATCTGTTTTATTTCTTGCTCGGCGTAGAAAATTTTAAAAAAGTTTTATAAACTTCCCCAGTAAAATAATTATAGAATGTTGTGAATTCATGGTTAAATCGTGTGAAAACGACTGTAAAGAAAATGCTAAGCATGGATCTTGAAATCCTAAAGACTGTGAAAGTTTCAGTAGGTAGGTTGCCTTATTGGATAAGATAAGATAGGAAGGGAAGAATATTGGCATTTAAAAAAAATCTATTGCAACTTATAAAGCATGGCTGACTGCGATCTCACATAATGGTAACCGATGATGCAGTCTAAAATGGTGGTGGGCGAACTTGTGAAGGGCGTGGCAGCCACCAGACCAGAAACAAGTTATTCATCTCAAATTATACAATTGCCACAGCCGGGGCGCGAACCCGCAACTGCGGCAAGGAACGACTTATAAGCCACTGCGGCAACCTGACGTCATCAAAACGTCAGCGTAAATGAGTTGAGTTTGAGATGTATGCTATAATATTATCAGTCAGACAGATTTTCGTACAAATAACTAAGATTAAAATACTAACGAACCATGGGAAAGGTAAAGTATAAACTCCAAGAGATAGTTTCAAAACTTAAACACCAACACTATTGCACAACGAGTTGGTAAGTATGTCTAAGTATTTATTACTTTGCACAATGTGCTTATAAATTATAGGAATAAGCACCTAAATGCGACACGATAAAGTTTTAGATCGAATTTCATATTATAATACTCTCTTCTTCAACATCCTTGCCTATTATTCCAGATATTTAACCCGGGTTTTATTACTTAATTTCAATTTTACATTTGCCGCAAGAATTAAAATCACGAGGCCTTTTGAAGAATTCTCAACTAAGATTTCTTTGTGTACCGAAACTAGAATTTTCTAGTTAAGTATTTAATTTATTTAATTGTTTTACTCGAAAACAAAATACCTAAATTGAAAAACCATAAAACATAATAATTATCGTGTCAACGTCTATTTATACCGCGGTACTACTTTCTTACTTGCTTTTTTACCTGCAGTCATAGTTAATATATTAGGTCCTTACATATGTAATTGGCGTTTTGTCGTACTGACCACTTTGATCTCAAATATCTCCTCTTTGGTTAGGAATTTCAATTTCAAATTTATAAATCTATTTACTCATGCTTTTGTGGTTTGAAATCCCTAATTCATTTGTTTTTTCCTCTTTTGGTTTTTTCTTTGCGTCACTCAGTTTACAAAATGGAAAACTTGAAATATCGCGTTATTTACGAGTACGAGTTCCATCGTGGCACCAGTGCTGCAGAAACGGCTCGAAGGATTAATGATGTGTATGGCGGCGGTGTCGCAAAAGAAAACACAGTTTGTTTTTGGTTCCAACGTTTTCCTTCTGGAAATTTCGACCTGCAGAACAAGCTCCGTGGACGGCAGGAGACCAAAGTTGATACTGAAGAAATGAAGGCTATTGTGGAAGCGAATCCATCGCAAACCACGTCCGAGCTAGCTACAGACTGCGATGTTAGTGATAAAACTGTTTTAATCCACTTGAAGCCAATTGGGAAGCTTGAAAGGTGTGTACCTCATGAATTGTGTGCAGCAAACCGACAAACATTACATTGACAAACACAACAATCAATGTCTCAACTGATTCTGCTATTTTCAGTTTAAAAAACACAGTAAAATACTAAACTAACAGAGACACTAGTATATATGCCTGTTTTTTAGACTTAAGTCGAGCTTTTGATCTGGTAAATTACAACTTACTATGGTCAAAACTCAATAAACATAAAGTACCATCTGATGTCATAAATCTCTTGAGATATTGGTACGAGAACCAGAGCAACAAGGTGAAATGGGGTGACACACTTTCTAACGATTATAGGTTAGAATGTGGTGTAGGCCAAGGTGGATTGACATCGCCGGACCTTTTTAACATTTATGTAAACGGCCTGATAGAGGAGCTGAGGAGCACCAAAATCGGTTGTCATATCGGTGGAGTTTGTGTCAACAATTTAAGTTACGCTGATGATATGGTGCTTCTCAGCCCCTCTATCAAGGGACTGCGAAAGTTGTTAAGTATTTGTGAGAAATACGCTTTAAGTCATGGACTTAAGTATAACGCTTCCAAACCGAAATGATGGTTTTTAAGTGTGGAAAGGGTCCGGACAGTGTCCCTCCGGTATTTATGAATGGTGTGGAGATCCGGAGGGTGGGGGTTTTCAAGTATCTCGGGCACATGTTGACGGAGAACCTCAATGACGATAATGACATTGAGCGCGAGAGGAGGGCCCTTGCCGTAAAATGCAACATGGTCGCGCGTAGATTCTTCCGATGCAACGAACAGGTCAAGAACACTCTTTTTAGAGCGTTCTGTCAAAACCTATATACGTGTCAGTTGTGGTTTAACTACACAAGACGCTCGCATGGTGCCATCAGGGTGCAGTACAATGATGCTTACCGCATCCTGATGAAACTACCGCGATTCTGTAGCGCGTCGAACATGTTTGCATCGGCAAGAATGCCCGACTTCTTTCCTGTACTACGTTCGAGAATCGCTTCATTTTGGGAGCGATTACGTCACACGAATAATGAGATTCTCCGAACAATGTGTGACCACTTGGATGTCGCCATCTTCCGGCATTGGTTGACGCAGCATTGCTGTGCGAATCGGAAATAAGGATAAAGTTGGAACAATATTTTATTGCTCTTATTTTTGTTTTTATTTATTTGTATTTAGTATTTAAGTATTAAAATTTTGTATTTTACAATATTTTTGTATTTTGTATTTTTGTATTTACGATATGGGTACTTGGCCATAATGAAATAAAATGTGATACATGTGTAACATGAAATAAAACATTTATTATTATTATTATTTATTATATTATTACTCAACCAGCACAATAATGAAGGAATTTTAAATCGAATTATTACCTGTGATGAAAAGTGGATCCTGTACGATAATCGGAAACGCTCATCGCAATGGCTGAACCCTGGCGAACCAACCAAATCCTGCTCCTAGCGAAAATTAACTCAAAAAAATTACTTGTGAGGGTTTGGTGGACTAGTGCCGGTGTCGTTCACTACAGCTTTCTTAAATCTGACCAGACGATTACGGAGGATGTCTATTGTCAGCAACTGCAAACCATGACGGAAAAGCTAGCTAGCTGCTAAACAACTGAGGCTGGTCAATCGCTCTAGTTCACTGCTGCTTCAGGTCAACGTTAGACCAAACACTGCACAACAGACGGCTACCAAATTAGAGGAGCTTCAATTGGAATGTCTAAGACATCCACCGTACTCCCCGGACCTTGGTCCAACAGATTACCATTTTTTTTTAATTTGGATAACTTCTTGCACGGGAAAAAATTCGACTCCGATGGGGCAGTCCAAAGCGCCTTCAAAGATTTTATTGATTCTCAAAGGGGTCAATGAACTACTGAGATGGCAAAAGTGCATAGATAGCAATTGTACCATAATTGATTGAATAAATATATTATATTAAAAAAAACGACTATATTCCTCCCTTACAAAACGCCAATTTCATATTTAAGGACCTAATATTTACCTAATATGTATCTAGCTAAGTTATATAGAAATAAAATAAAAATAAAAATTTATACTACTTTATGGTACTTATCTACTTACTACTCTATGATAGTATCTAATTTAAAAATTGCATTAAGATTTATTACCGCAGTGGCGTGCCGTAGGGTTCAAACGTTAGCAAAACCAGCTGCTGCCCATCGTATTCTTCCGTCTACTTTTACTTATGATGTCTTGACGAGCTCAACAAAGCACACAGAAGGCATAAGTTATAGGCCTATTACACTGCACTTTTCACAGGGACCCTTACACTTGAATCAGTGTAGTGTTATAAAAATTAGGGATTAAGGGTCCCTAAATTCGTCCTTCTTGCTGTGTAATAAGCGACGCTCTAACTAGCGGCCACGTCCACCCTTACCACAGGGTCCTGACATAAGTGCAGTGTAATAGGCCTATTTCTACTAGACAGAATTAAGATATGTCAGCAACTACCATTGTGATCTAGGTAGGTACGTGCGAATTAAATGATTTGAAAGGGGAATGCCAAGTGACCATAGTAAATTAGGCCCATAGGTGCCCACATATGAAACTATATGGAATCAACAGTACACAACAATTGATACAAATACAGCAATTGATTTTTAGAAATATGGATTTAAAAAAAGATAGGGTTTAAATGTTACAAACATATACATACAGTAAGGTTTTGTCACTTGATAGACGGTTTTAAATACATGTATTAGTATTAAAAACTTATAAATGCGAAAGTGTTTGTTTGTTGATTTGTTGGTTTGTCCTTCAATAACGCCGTAACGGATCGGCGTGATCTTTTGCATGGATGTGAGTTTTTCTTCAACTCTCATGAGAGTGACAGAACTTCTTATCCCGGAAAATCCGGGCGTTCCCACAGGGTTTTAAAAACCTAAATCCACGCGGACGAAGTCACGGGCATCAGCTAGTGTGTAATAAATAAGCTCAATTCATTAACAACATAAAGTATTATAATGTTTAATGTTCGCAATCGTTTGAGTACTTTTTATTTAAATATAGCTATTACCTTCTTTATGTCATTAGTTAATAGTTTGAAAAAAAATTAACAAATATTATATAATTTTTTCATAATATGAATATGTTGGACATTTTTGGGCCTAATATCGGCATCCCCCTTTCAATAATTGGCAGGACAAAGACGTTTCTATGCGTTGTTTTCAGAGATTACAAAAAGAAATAACGGAAACCATTTGTTTTTGGGAATTTTGATGCATTTTTATAGCTCCAGTTAAATCATATATATCATCATTTATAACGAAAAGGAGCATGGAATACGACTGTACATTGACTTACTGTACGAATAAAAATATGCAACACTAACAATTAGCTTATTAGTATTCTAACAACCCAAAAATCCATTTAGTTTAGTACGCGGATCTGTTAAATTGCCTTTTTCGACTTTTACAAGTTTGTGAAATGTACCGGACCTGTGTACCTAACACAGGTATCAATTGTTGTGATTAGCTGAATTTATGGTATTCTTGCTGCATCAGTGCATTTTGTGTGTTTTTCCAATAGTGGAAGAGTGTTAACCAATCAGAGATGATTGCGATCGTTACACTGTAGCTGTCATTTTTAGCCGGTCGTCCTACTGGAGTAGCTTCGGTGAATTTACAAAAAATATTTTTCTGTTCAAAAGTTATATATTTTAACTTATTTTCGTCAATCAATATTTGCACACACTTTGAATAGTCACAAGAAACAATATTAATTAAATCTGAACTCATTTTGTACAAAATTTACTAATAATTCACAAATAAAATTATTTCAATAAACTTTGTCACAACCACAGATATAGGATTGCGCTACCGCAAGCGAAGACCAATCCTAAATCTATAGTCATAACACAAAAGCAAACGACTAAATTATGAAGGTTTAGTCCGTATCACGATTTCCTTAGAGGCAGCGTGGTACTTCTTAAATCAGACGGATTAATAATCCACGCATATTTATCAATAGACAGCGCTATACTATCTAAAGGAATTTATAGCGGACTATACAGACAAATGTATGGACATGAATAAGAAAATCAAAGCCACAGCCCCTCTCACTCACTCAACTAGGTTGTTCGTAAAACGTTCGCAAGCGCTCGGCGCCCACTGGTCGGCTTAACAGTCATTGAACTGGCTGATTGTAGGACGCGCGAAATTTAAACGGATCGAGTGATGACTGAGTTATTATTGAGTGTGTATGTGTGGGTGTTTGTTTGTTCAAGCCAGGCTTTTTGACATTTATAGAGGTTTTGCCACTGGTATTACGGTAAAGGTGAGGCATTGCTAATTTATTTAGAATCCGAACGGTTTCACACAAAGTAGGACAATAATATAAACTCAAAGGCCGCCTTAAAAACTTTTTCAATTTATCACTATAAGCGTAGCACACGAGTACCCTATAACTTACCTCATTTCTAGAGTAAGGTACTCAATAAAACACGCCCTGAGTGCCGTTTTCGTCCGAATCCTGTTACATTCCCATTACGGCTCCATGAATATCAATTAAAGTTCACGACTTTAATTGTTGCTCCGACATTTAATGCTATTTGCATGTTGTGGAGGTATTAACTTACTCAGCCATTACCCCGTTTGCCCCCTCTGTAATTGAGTCCGCTTTCCGTGTTACGAATACGTTGTCATGAACACAATGCTTTGTTCGCAATTTGATAGTTTATTTTTATTTCTTATGCAGATTTTTATTTATTTATAAGTACTTGGATGCGCCTGTTCACACCACTTGGCGTAGTATGATGGTGGCGCTACACGTTACGTTTTGGATTAAACAAAATGCAATAATTTGAATCGACTGCGTCATCCTTGTCTATGGTGGCGGCTTTGAAACTTGACAGTTTTTGTTCCGCTGGCAAAAAGACAGGCGTGGTATTTGGTTAGATTCAAAAAGAAACCAAGTTATTAGTACTAAAAAACCCGCCCTCTTCGGCCTATTTGCTCAGTATAATAATTCTACGTATCCCGGTCTTGTGTGGCATTGATTTTCGTTACCGCGGTTGGTAACATACGTTTTTTCACCCCCCTTTTTATTCGCTTCGTGGCAAGGGGTATTTCTAGTGTAAATTGTGCCTAGATAACTTTAATTAAATAAATAAACTTAAGTGTGAAGTGACAGTGAAGGGTGCTACGGCCAGCAGGCGACAGGCGACAACCTAAGAAGCAACCTAGGAGGGTCCTAATTTATTTAACGCTTTCACAAACACACACCACTTCCCCTCTTGGGTTGTTAAGAGTCTGATGGGTCTGGGAAGGTGTGTATCTAGCCTATAAGTTCCGTTATTAGTGTATATTTAGTTCACCTACCCCAGTCACCGCTAAGTTCTACATTTAGAGGCCCCTGACCCAGTGACTTTTGACCTATTAGCAGCTCATGGGCCCCTGCTTCTAAGGTCAACGGTTTTCCTCACTGGGCAGGCTTGCAGTCATAACAGCGCCATTAATGGTTTTTACTTTAATTATTATAAGCGCGCTATTTGACTGTTTTATGCTATTTTAATGTTTTATTCCATTGCAGCGGAGAAGATAAAAATAAAATAGGTAAAATAGAACTATGTTGATAGTTTTTCTAAAATAAATGTAGCCTGAAACTATGAAATGATAACAAGTAAACAAGTACGGTACTGGACTGCTGTTATAAGTAGCTTCTCGCTTCAATAATAGAGATGACTCGACGTTTCTGAGGCTTCTTTCTGAAGAGCCAAACATTAATATTATCGAACCATAGCAATATGGAACCTCAAATATGGAATTTCATCTTGGTGAAAGGTTCCAGCTATTCATGATTTATTTTCATTCATATCATAGCGGACAATTTACATAGATTCTTCAATATTATGATCACATTATTTAAAAGCTATTTGGATTTATTGGGGTTGTAGCCTGTAGGTACATTAAATGTCGTCAGTATAATTATGAACAAGTACCTAATTGAAATCGAAAACTCGTATTGGTCGAAAAATCGGTGATTCGTATGTAATTGCCAAATACAAGAGTCTATTGGAAGTTTTTTTCATCCAAGTGATCCCTTAACTGCGATCTCACCTGATGGTAAGTGATGATGCAGTCTAAGATGGTAGCGGTAGGGGTATGGGTTCTACATACCCCTATTCGGTTTCTACACGGCATCGTACCGGAACGCTAAATCGCTTGGCAGTACGTCATTGCCGGTAGGGTGGTAACTTGCCTCCACCAGGCAACTTTTTCATATGGCTCTCAGCTCTGTATAACTTCTTAAAAAAATAAGTCAAAACCGCTGGATGGTTTGAAGATTGGAACGTACAGGTCTTAAAGAAACCTTAAAAATAAGCATGATGATTACTTAAAAGTAATACTGAGATAACTAACTCACTAACTAACTGCCTCGTTGGTTTAGTGGTTAGCATATTCGACTGCGGCCGACGAGGTCCCGGGTTCGAGTCCCGGGTCGGACCATAATTAAGTATTGGGTTTTTATAACTAGAAATTCTCAGTAGGTACTAGCCCGGAGTTAGGAAGTTGGTGGTGTTCCACTCCCGTGCCTCGGAGAGCACGTTAAGCCGTCGGTCCCGGTTATTATCACTAACATGATAGCCCGCCAACCCGCATTGGAGCAGCGTGGTGGGTCTAAGCTCTAATACCCTCTCTCCTATGAGAGTGGAGGCCTGTGCCCAGCAGTGGGAGATAATACAAGACGATGCCCATAACTTCGCCCGCTTGGGTTAAGTTTTTTTTTAAATTTCAGCTGGAACTTCTTAATTTTCCGGGTTAAAAAGTAGCATACGTCAATCTCCAGTTCCTCATCTTCGAACTATACCCATGCAAATAATCACTGTGATAAGTTATAAATTAATTGGCAATCAATTTAATCTTACTTCTTACTATTATCTTACTTCTTACTATTACTTACTTGGATGGATGTATGGATGTTTGTTACTCAATCACATCCCAACGGCTGAACGGACCTGGCTGAAATTTGGCACAGACATAGATTATAGTCTAGATTAGCACATAGGCTACCCGTAAATTTTTTATCCCGAAAATTGAAGAGGTCCCGCGCCAACCAAAAAACCTCAAACCACGCAGACGAAGTCGCGGGCATTCGCTAGTTTACTAAATATACTTACTAAAATAACTACGTAATCATGACTACAGTTAATGGATTGATAGAAATTAAACACAAATATTAACTTAACTTTAATTTTGAAATTTATATTACTTACAGCAATCTTCTAAAGTATTTGTGATGATTTAATTAACGTCGGTGTAATTAAAATGGTAAAAGTAAGGCACTTACATAATTCGCAATGAAAATAGTTTACCTAACTTTATGCTTTATGGACTGAGTTTCTCTGAAAATCTTAATAAAAAAATATTATTAAAAATCCATGGAACATAAGCTTCCTTTTTCAAGATCATCATGAGATAATGCAACATTATGAATTGTTCCTAACTTCAAAATAAAAATAGATGAATTAGTACGATGTCTCTTATTTTTAGAGAGCTGAGAATAAATAATAATAAATTTTCGAAGGCATAAAATGTCGTTTTATACGTATCAATTATATCGTTGTACCAAAACGAAAACATACTCAGTCAACGTTCATTAAAACTTTTAGTCAAATCGGACATGAGCAAAGTCGCAAGCTCATGTTAGTGCTAGCACTCGTATAGAAATGTCAAAAGCAGAAACCACGGAAACACAAACGTTTGCATGTGCTACAAACGGCTAGGGCTTAGACAAAGCTCTGTTACTCTTACAAGAAACAAAAGGCCCTAGTCTAAACGGAAATACCCGGAAAGTACAAACATCAGTCGGCTTGATTGTTTTAGGATGTAGGTACAACTTGTACATTGCCTTGGTATCTATACTTATACTAGTAGTTAGAACAAATTCATATCCATATCCATCCTTAATATTATAAATGCGAAAGTGTGTCTGTCTGTCTGCTACGCTTTCACGGCTCATCTGTTCAACAGATTTTGATAAAATTTGGTACATGGGTAGGTTGTAGGTTGTGAAGGCAGGCTACTTTTCGGGAATAAAACACATATTTATTCAACCGATTTTGATGAAATTTGGTACAGGGATAGGTTATATCCTGTGGAAGGACATACGACTACTTTTTATCACGGAAAATTAAGGAGTTCTCACGGGAGTTGAAAAAACTTAATCCACGCGGACGAAGTAGCGGGCATCATCTACTTTGAAATATAGGATACTAGGTTAATTTGCCCATCTGTTTAACAGGCTTTATCGAAATTTGCTAAACCTATACACATAGAGTCGGGGTTGCATTTCGAATAGGGTTAAGGCGGGAGGTCTCCTCTAGGCTCGCCGAGTTGAGTCGAATCGAATCGCAATAGTTGGCCACCTATCTTTATGAAACTGAACTTTATGAGTCTTCACGCATACGGAACAAATGCGACTCGATTCGATTTAAGTCGATTCGGCTATAGTTAGTCGATGCCGGGCTTAAGCGAAAGAGCGGGTCTGTGAAAAACCTCGCCGTGATAAATATTAATGAAACCTTCAGCTCATTAAAGCCGCAAAGTTCTTACAGACAGGGCCTAAGTTATTAAGGGTGAACACACTCTTTTTGTGCAACACACGCGGCGCGGTCGATGCGCTGGGTTTGATTTTGTAGTGTAAGAGAAGACAACTTAAACAAGACGGTCGAAAATTATTATGCTTTCCAACTTCTCTCTTAAAAATACTACTGATGGTGCCAATAATAAACTAAAGCGCTAAAGCTGGATAGTTAACTAAAGGTTGACTCTATCAAACAAAATCTTTATGGAGAGGAGAGCAAAAATCTATTTAAGATATCCAGAAATTCATCAGCGTCGATATGGATGTTCTAAATATTCCGTATGATTTTCCTAGGCTTTCTTACCTTACCTTTATACCTATCTGGTACCTTTCGACAAAAACAGTTAAACGGATAGGCCGTCAAAAGTTTACAGACAGACAAATGGATACATTTTTGCATTTATAATATTTGAAAACAAATTAAAATCGAAATAAAACTAAATTAAAAACTAAACATTAAAAATATCATCTATGCCACCGCAATAAGCCCAGAACACTGGCTGCGTTACCCCGCTGAATACCCAAACTTATATGTTGGCCGAGGTAACTGCCAGCCCTCCGGTCACCTGTGGACTTTGTGAGACATTCATTGATATTCGAATGTGTTAAGTAAACACGCGTAATGTGCCCTGAGTCGCCATACAATCCGACACCGCTTGTCACCGTCCAAACTCAATACGACACGGATATGCATCACAGAGAAAATGCGGTCGTCTTTGTTGGCCTAAAGGTATGATAATCCAGTTGGAGTAATTGAAAGGCTGAGAAATATCGAATTGTAATAATCAACGGGATTTCAACTGCATGTGATTATTTATAAATGTTTTTTAGGGTTTCGTACCTCAAAATGAAAAGATAAACCCTTAAGATCAATTCGTAATCCGTGTTCGTGACGCTCAGTATTTGGTATGCGGTCATATGTCACGTGGACAATAATAAAAAATAGTTTTAAAAATAACAATAGTTCAAATGACATCCAGGAAATAAAGACCAACTCCGTGACATATAAAGAGCCACCTGCAATAGCAGAAAAATTTAATGACTACTTTATTAATATAACGCAGCAAAAACAACCCACTTATGTAAACAACTCCATAAAAAATGTACCACTTAATACCACAACCTTATTTTTAGCACCAATAATAGAATATGACATGTTTAAAATTATTAAAACACTTAAAAATACAAATTCTACTGGGTACGACAACGTAACAACTAAAATATTAAAAATATGCGCACCATTAATAACAGCGCCACTATGCCACATTATAAATTTGTCCTTCCAAGATGGTACATTCCCTGAAAAGCTAAAGTATTCGGTAGTTAAGCCTATACATAAAAAGGGAGCTAAAAATGAAATGAACAACTACAGACCGATTACTCTTATACCAATATTGTCAAAAAATTTTGAAAAAGTGATGCATCTAAAAATAAGTGGCTTTATTAACAAAAATAACTTATTAAAAAACAAACCAGTATGGATTTCAAAAAAATCGATCAACCACACTAGCATGTTTTAACTTAATAAAAAAAGTAACCAATGCTCTAAACAAAAAAAAATCAGTAGCTGCAATTCTACTGGATATGTCTAAAGCTGTCGACTGCGTTAGCCATGAGATACTTCTGAAAAAGTTATATAAGTACGGTATCCGTGGCACTAGCTACGATTGGCTTAAAAGTTACTTAAATAAACGACAACAATGCGTTGAAATTACTACAATACATAATAAACAAAAAGTTACACATAGATCTTTATATACAGAAGTCACATCAGGAGTTCCTCAAGGAAGTATTCTAGGGCCATTGCTGTTTCTGCTCTATATTAATGACATCCCAGAAACTTTAAATAATGACACAATTCTCTTTGCTGATGATATAACTCTGATAATTGAAAGTAATAAAATGAGTGATTTTGAAAAGGACATTAATAAAGGATTAAATAAAATTATTACTTGGCTTGACTTAAACAACCTTTGCGTTAACTTAAATAAAACAAAAATAATTGAATTTCAGACGTATAATAGCACACCCCATACCCTCAATATTAATTATAATAATGAAAAAATAAAAGTAGTACCATCAGCAACATTTTTAGGTGTTACAATTGACAGACACTGCAACTGGAAAGAACACATTAACATTACCTGCAAAAAACTAAATAGGTTTGTGTACGCACTGTATCGCCTGCGAAATACAATATCTGAAGAAGCAGCAACAACTGCTTACCATGGCTATGTAGCATCTATACTACGCTATGGGCTTATATTATGGGGTAACTCTGTCAATATTGAATATGCTTTTAGAGTACAAAAAAAATGCATCAGATCACTGTGTGGCGCTGATATAATAGCCCCATGTCAGCCTTTATTTAAAAGAAAAAATGTATTGCCACTGCCATGTTTATATATATTTGAAACTTGTTTATTTGTAAAAAAACACAATTACTTATTTGAGATGAAGCCTGATAACCGAAACCGGCGACAAAAACTCAAATTAGAGATACCCCAGCGCAGATTAGCTCTATGTTCCCGTAATTCATATTGTATGGCTGTAACCTTATATAATAGACTCACTGACAGCACAAAAAGTTTGCCGATATGTAAATTTAAGAAAAAATTGTTTACCTATCTGATTGACGAATGTTTTTATAATATAAATGAATTTTTAGCTAGGTGTAAGATATGACATTTAATAAGGATTGTATCAAAATTTAATTACTGGGATATGACATTTTAATTAATTTTTTTTTTTAATGTAACTTTATTTATTTTGTCTGTGTATAATATCACAATTATGTATTCTTAGCAGTAACTGTACTGCCAATTTTGCACGCCAAATGTTTGGCAAAATGTGTTAGCACTATATAATATTCATCCTCCAGCTTGTAACACCTACTCACATTTAGCAAAATAAAATAAAATAAATCGGAGCTGTAAATAAATCAAGCTTCTAGGTAAATGATATTTATAAAAAATATTAAAATTATATTTTAACTGTCCTTCAATCAGCCTTATCTTTTCGTTCGAGCAGTATTCGGTGCTTTCATAGTTTCATAGTTCAGTAGTTTAGTAATGTCAACTACATACAATTTTCGGTCCGCGATTCCACCTCTTACCACCAAGAGGATAATGTTTATTCAAAGAGAGCATGTTTCACCACCATTAAAATCGTAGAGTTTTTGTGTTCCCATTGACTCTTTTTAGCGTTGGTTCTCAGAATAAATTTACATGTTAACAAATGCAAGGATGCCCGGACTTTTTGCTGTAACACAAACCCTAATTTAGTCTTAATGGTACGACGGTAATTTAAAATGATAATAATACTCCACTGAAACCTTCGGTTAAAGAATTAATTCATCGTTATTATAGTTATTTAGGACATGTTCTCAGACATGATCGGTATCGTCTTCTTGAGGCCATCATGTTGGGCGAAATTTAGGGAAAGAGGAGCGTTGGTACCAGAGAAGAAGAAATTCGTGGCTTTAAGAAATATTCAGGAGTAGACCGGGATAGCATATATAGTATATATAGTATATATTGTATAGTACATATAGTACAACCAATAGTGGAGAGGCACGCGAAGAAAAAGAAGAATTCATAATTGACTAACTATACTTCAATTACTAAAAATATTATGGAGAAACAAAAGTCAGCAGTCAGAACTGCGAAAAATATTCGAGCGATTTTGCAATGTGAACGTAGCGTAACTATACTAAGCATTCGCATACCTAATTGACATGCTATTGGCCCATATAAGCGAAGTTCCAGCTCCAGTGAACCTAATTGAACTCTTTTTTTTTGTATTAGAAATATAATGTAAACTATCTTGAATAGTACGTTAGTATATTAAAAATATCTCTTCTCATACTTCAATAAAGATATTTGAGTTTGATGTTCTTACAAACATTATATTACTAGATTTCCGTCGATTTATTTTTATTGCGCGATGTATAAGGACAAACTTTTGAAAGCAGTAAGAACATTTTATTACGTGTTTTACCTATGTCGGTGCTAAGGGAATAAAAAAATATCTTAGTAATAAAATGGAGCTCGAAATAGTTCTGAGAAAAGACTTCTAATGGGATTGCCTCTTTCTTTTTTTCTACGAGGGAGGGCCGAAACTCGTTTCTAATCGTACGCGTTTCAATGACTATAAAATAAGTTGTCGAACTACGACTTGTCTTGGTGAAAGTGTTTACAATTTAAAAACGCTTTTATTTCTAGACTAGCTGATGCCCGCGACTTCGTCCGCGTGGAATAAGGTTTTTTAATTCCCACAGGATCTCCTTCATTTTCCGGGATAAAAAGTAGCCTTTGTCCTCAACTATAGCCATGCCAAAGTTGCTCTGTTGCGACGTGACTGGAGGACAAACCAACAAACAAACACACTTTCGCATTTATACTTAATTTTAGTATGATGAACGTAAGGAACTGAAATATTAATTTTTTTGCCTAAGTAAAAGAAAAGAAATGAAAAGAAAAGATTCTTTCTTTGTTTTCCTTATTTAATTTTTCTTTCACGTTGGTTAATGGTTCCTGAGCTTTGTGGATCTGTGCGGCGTGCCTCCCTCGAGATATCACTTGCGTATTGCACCATATCTTTCTTTAGTTTTGCTCAGCACAGGTTTGAAAAGATGAATTCGTTTTATTGATTTTGGTTACGCCAAAGTAAGCCTCACAAACGTGAGACTTCGGTCTGAACTTCGAATTATTATGTAGGTATTTCACATACAAATAAAAATCCGGTTTTTTCTTTATTTTAGGTATTTTTAGCCATTATTTAGGTAACCATGAGTAGAAAAATTTGACGATGACGCTATTTTGGCTGCCATAAATGACTCTGACTTCGGAGAAGACTCGGATGAAGATGAAAATTGGGTGCCGCCAGGGGAAGAGCCTGATAGTCTCTCTGATGAAGACCTGGAGGAAGATTTTAGGGTTACTCTTGTAGCAACACCAGCTACTAGAAATACCTGGACCAAACGGACATTTCGTGGGAAACCCATGCCATCAGATACTTCAACTGAGGAAGAAGTATGCATTTTATTTAGAAATCTGGTAAATGTATGTACAGTGCCTACTTTTTAAATTATATGTATTAATATTTTAAGGTAATGTCGCCGTCAGAATACTTTGAAAAGTATTTTCCAGAAGAAATTTTTGAGAAGTTCGCACTGTATACC
This sequence comes from Erebia palarica, assembly GCA_964035005.1. Classification (NCBI taxonomy): domain Eukaryota; kingdom Metazoa; phylum Arthropoda; class Insecta; order Lepidoptera; family Nymphalidae; genus Erebia; species Erebia palarica. The sequence goes on from OZ035989.1 coordinate 22,906,796, forward strand.
AATATATACTACCAAACAACTAAGAATGAGACTCTAAAACGTCCGATTACTGCAGCTGAAATAAAAAAGTTTTTTGGTGTTAATGGTATTCTTGGCTGTGTGAAATATCCCAAGATCAAGATGGCGTGGCTTCAGCGTTTCAGGTTGCCATATATAACAAAGGCATTAACAAGGGACAGGTTCTTTCTGATTAGGACCAATTTACATATAGTTGACAAGGCAGCTGTTCCAGCTCAAGAACAAAGTCGAAATCGGCTATGGCTTGTTCAGCCACTGATGGATTCAGTTCGTAACAGATGCTTAGAATTGCCAAGGAATCATGGTACGTACTCCATTGATGAACAAATGGTCCCATTCTCGGCAAATGCCCAGTCAAACAATTTGTTCCTGGAAAGCCCAGACCAGTAGGGCTGAAAAACTTTGTAATTACATCCTCAAGAGGCTCGATTATGGATTTTGAGTTTTATCAAGGTAACACTACGCCCTTCCCTGACACTTCACTTGGTTTAGGCCCATCTGTTGCACTAAGATTGATATCTACATTGCCGAAAGGTAGTTTTATATATTTTGACCGGTACTTCACGACCATTCCACTGATGGAGAGATTGATTGCTGAGGAAATCGATGGGACTGGAACATTGATAATAGGTTCAAGGGATACACATTCACGAAGGATTCACAAATGAAGCGAGGCGACTATGAGGAAATAGTGAATGCAGGAAGAAACGTGTGTGTAGTCAAATGGAAAGATAGTAGATCGGTGTTGATGGCTTCCACATGTCTTGGTAGTCAGCCTGTGGTAGACGTAGAGCGATGGGATAAAATAAGTAAAAGCTATATCTCTGTCCAGTGTCCTAACATCGTTAAAAAGTACAACGAGAACATGGGTGGGGTAGATGTCAGTGATCAGATGATGGAAGCATACAGGTCTTGGCACAAATCACGGAAGTGGCCTGTGAAAGTATTCATGCATCTCTTCGATATGTCACTTGTTAACTCATGGTATGAATATCGTAAAGCATCACTATCAAACAGCGAGAAATACATGGATTTCTTAGATTTTAAACTGGCTGTGTCTGAATTTTTGCTGGGTGGGACAACTAGGAAAAGGCATCGTGATCCTACCGATGATTTGGCTCAGATGCCTGAAACATCACAATATATACCCGCTACAATACCAACAGTGGACAAAAGACTCGATGGCTACAATTACTGGCCAATTGTGGATAGCATAAAAGCGCCACGATGTTGTAGAGTAAAGGGTTGCAACAGTCGGTCAAAAGTTAGATGCACAAAGTGCGACGTTTATCTCTGCAATACCAAAGACGTTGTTTTTTCAAATTTCATAATGAAAAATAGTTGTTGTCTATTGTTATTTTTGATTAATTTTATTTAAATAAAAAATGTGATTTAAAATACGTCCAAAAAGTTAAAACATTACGAATATTACGATGACTAAGACTGAGATAATTGTTCCTAATTAGTAATAAGTCTTATTTTTTTTAATTATGTATAAAAAAAAGACTGATTAAATGTTAAATAAATAAAACTCTTCATTTATTGATAATTTTGAGACTGTTTTTATGACAATAAATGTTCATATTTCTAAATTAAATGGTTTTATTAATTTCTATTACTACTATTACTACTACTACGTACTAACGTACGTACGTAAGTACTATCACTTGGCCCGAACCCTCACAATTGTGAGCATCCTGGAAAACCAATTTTCCGTTTTCCTATATTTTTTTCACTAGCATATTCGTTTTCAGCATGCCCAAATTAGTCGGAAACATTAACTTTCACTTTAAAATACCATTCAGTTTGACATCAGGTCTGAAAGGGGTACGAAAATCGGTATTAACCGAAAATAAAATTAATTTCTAATTTTGTTAAATTTTATTATTAAATATAACTCAAAAAAATAGATTATGATCAATTTTATTTAAAGAATAATCCATTTCAAATCTTTCAAGCTTTTATATCATAAAACTCGTTGTTTTTGTTGTTGATTTTAAATCACCGGTTTAAAGATTGGAGCGTATCAAATTATGCCAGTTTGACAAACGTCGGTTTTGTGACAAATGTCGAAATCTTTTCTTTTGGATAATATTCTCGTTAAAATGTATAAAATGGAAAGAAACAAGAAAAAAAGATCTCCCTATTTCAGTTACGAGGAGAAAGAAATTCTTCTCGCACTCGTATCAAAGTAAGTAGTACCCAATATTTTTAAATATTTCACCTAGCTTAAGCCCGCGACTTCGTCTGCGTAGATTAAGGTTTTTTGGTACAAAATAGCCTAGATGTGTTATTATTCCAGACCATCTATCTCTGTGCCAAATTTCATCCAGATCCGTTTAGCCGTTCTGGCGTGAAAGAATAAAAAACGTCCATACATCCATATATAGAAAGTTCCCCGTTTATAATATATGTAAGGATTCCCTTGTATTGCTCGTAGGCCAGCTTTACTCCATTTTGGTTCAGTATATCTTGTGGATTTCTTTGGCCATAATTCATAGTTAGTAGGTACGTACTCGTACATGTAACTCTAAAAATAGTGCTTAAAAATTCGTCGAGTATTCTATTCATCTAGTCACAAGACACACTTACCTGACTACTTACAAATTCCATAAAATCCAACCATCAAACTTAGAATAATGTCAATGTTTTCTTTGAATAACAGGCATATATGTGTTTTATATTATACTAGCTGATGCCCGCGGCTTTGTCCGCGTGGATTGAGGTATTTCATGTCCCCGCGTATTTTTTTTAGGATTATTTAAAGTCATTTACATAATTTATTATTTCAGGACCAAAGCGACGAAAAGCTGATAAGTGAATCTTCACTTATCGCCACGACATCTGGTGATAATGTGATAATTTCTTTTTTTATTTTCTACTTAGTAATCCATACTAATATTATAAATGCGAAAGTGTCTGTCTGTCTGTCTACTACGCTTTCAAGGCCCATCTGTTCAACCAATTTTGATAAAATTTGGTACAGGCATGGGTTGTATCCGGAGGAAGGACATAGGATACTTTTTATCCCGGAAAATTTCAGAATTTCCGCGGGAATCAAACAACCTTTTCCACGCGGACGAAGTCGCGGGCATCATCAGTATTAGTATAATATAAAATCAATCACGGTATCTTAAAACTAAAGAGGGTTCCAAACGCACCCGGATCTGAAAGAGCCCAAAACAAACTCAGCCGGGTTTTTTTATTATCACAGATAAAGTACTAATTTTGTTGAAGCGGGCACTATAATTTTATTATATTTCTCACTACAAAATATAATTACTTGAAAGGTACCTTATTCATTTGTAAAATAAGTTCCTACTAATGCTGATCTTATAGCAAAATTTTGTGCTTCTTGAGCTTGGGACTAAGGTAGAACATCATTTTGCTCCTCAACAAGTTCATCTTGTACCACAAGGTCATCAAGATCTAGGACCATGTTATGTAAAACTACACATGCTACAATAACCTTGTACACCTTGCCTAATTTAAGTTGCATCCCGGAATGAAGACGGGAAATGCCTCTTCAGAACTCCAAAGCATCTCTCAATTGTATTTCTAGTAGTAATCTGTGCTCAGTTATATGCTTCTTGTGCTGAAGTGGTAGGATTTAAAAAAGGTGTCATGAGGTACCCTAGACATGGGTATCCACTGTCTCCTAAAATAAGATATGACCCAAATCTTCCATCTTCAAACTGAGCAGCAAGTGGAGAATCATTCCAAATTGTTATATCATGGGTAGAACCTGGCCAACGGGCAATGATACTTCTTATTTTCAAATTAGCGTCACATATGGCTTGAACATTTATTGAAAAGTAACCTTTTCTATTTCTAAACATTTCTGCCCTGTTGCCACCAAGAGAAATAATTTTAATATGGGTGCAGTCTACTGCTCCAAATACTCTAGGAAATCCTGCTATCTCATAAAATCCTGCAGCCACTGTTGGTCGATCTTGAGCAGAAGGTATTTACACGTATTGGGCCCTTAGCATCGCTATAGCACTGGATACTCTATCGGTTACCCGACACACAGTTGCCTTGCTTACGTTCGGCGTATCTCCTACGACGGCCTGGAAACTGCCAGTTGCGTAATACCGCAATGCTAAAAGAAGTTGTAACATTGGCGGAATGCAGTCTCACCTTTGGATTCTGGCGGGTAATTTGGTCTTTATTGTGTCAAATATAAATGTAACAGATTCCTTCGAAAAGCGAAATCGGTCCTTAAATTATTTGTCGTCGAGAGAAACCGAAAAATTTGGCCGATTTATAATAACTTGTCGCCTGTGTGGTTGTCTTTGTACAACCTCAGGCTCCTTCAAAGATAACAACGAAGAATCTTCACTGGACATTGTGCAAAAGATGGATTTTTCACAATGGTTCAAACGAGAGTAAAGTTTAAGTAGTCAAAATCCGTCACTTATCTATCACGTTCTCAACTCTAAGAAAAGAGGGCTTTAAGCACTGTCAAATGCGCTCTGAAACGTAATTTTGTTGTTAAGCAGAGATTTAAGTTGTGAAACTGTCAAATTTGAAAATTTTTCAAGCTCTAATTCTCAAACCTAACGCAATATCAATTCAGAAACCATAATTTGCCTAAGCCGTTCTTATGGCACACTTAAGAGCTCTTTGAGACCGACTCATCATTAAATTCTCAATTCAGAAACCGGCCCTTAGTCAATTCAACTCGAAACTTAGGACGTCTATCATAACATCATGTATGTAGGTACAAGATGATGAAGTCGAAAATAGGAATTTGACAAAATAATAGGAATCCTTAGGTTTAGATACTTACTGCATACTTTAGTATCTAATATTGGGTCTTATTTCTCTAAGTTATCATCGAACAAAGAAACTCCAGTAATCACAGCAGATGCTTAGTAACTTCTGCTTATTAATGGCTTGGAAATTTACAGAGGCATAACCATTTCATACACTCATAAAATCATACGTTATCCTTTTACATTGTCGCTGTATTAAAACCTTGGTTTTTATTTTTCCCCTCCTGTATCTCAGTTTTTATATTCTTTCCCTTCAATGGATCAATACAAAAGAACAGTGCGCTAAGTGGTTAATTCCTATCCTGCAGAGACTGAATGATACTTTCAACCCTCGTCATAGTGGTGAAGCACTTTTTACGTACTTAGGTACTAACTACGTACTGTACATATTATGTGCATAGAAATTCATGGACTCTGGTATACAGTTTCAAACCAGGCGGACTTCACACAGATTTAAATTCTAGACTGACAGTTAAATAATTCTTTATAGTCACACACAGATTTAAAATAAAAGAAAATAAGAAAAAAATAACAGTTGATTTAGTATAGTTAAGGAACAATAAATACCAGCAGTATTCTTTATAACTCGATCAATGTACTATTTCAATTTCTAATTTAGAGAAAACCCTCGAACAAAGCAAGTGATATAATACCTATAAAAATAAATTATTTGAATAATATATCTGATTTACTTAAATTTTTACTGGTTTCACTTTGTATTACTATCACCATTTTAATTCGATTACAAGTTAGCTCTTGCGTGTTAGGCGATGATGCTGACAGAAGTAAGCTAACTTGAAAGAGGTATGGCAGTATAATTAAGCGGCAGCTACGTCTTTGCCGGTTAGGTGGTAATTATTAATCATGGCAAAAACTTGAAACTAGACGTGTCCTGTACTTACTCATACTAAGATACCTTCAGCATGAATTTAACAGCTGCTTAAATTATCACAAAGATTTAAGCTGACAACGGATAATGTCAAGTTATAATAATAATCTAATTGAAAAAAAGAGAAAATTGATCGGGTATCTAAGATAAAATGCGTCTGCGAGGCCGCGAAAGAAGCAAGCCTCATAAATATTCATGCCGGTTTGAGGCCCAAAAAGTCACCGTTAAGTCTATTTCCGATAAAACGGTGGAGTACCTTCGATCCTTAATGGTGATTCCATTTTCGAAGCCGCCATCAGTTTCGATAGCAAAAAATGTTTTAAAATTACGAAGTTAAATTGAGGCTTCGCTTTATTAAGTCTATAGTCTCAGATAAGGTCTGGACGTGCTTGAATTTTGTGACAGGCAAATAATTTGGGGTATATGAAAATTGCGACCTTACGGCACAGAAATGAGGCTATTTGTTTATCAAGCGAGCTTTTGGATTCAGTTCTTGATGAAAATTTCATTATTATCAAAAGTGCTTACCTAATATTTCTTAAACAGTAAGAAAGTAACAATGCCTCTTGTTGGAAGAGGATTTTTTTATCGCCTTGAATGCGATCTCACCTGCTGCTAAGTGATGATGCTATCTAAGATGGTAGCGGGTTAACCTGTGAGAGATAAGTATGGCAGTTATATTATTAAACCCCTAATCGGTTTCTGCACGGCATCGTACCGGAACGCTAAATCGCTTGGTGGGCACGTCTTTGCCGTCAGGGTGGTAACTAGCCATGGCCGAAGTCTCCCCAAAGACCAAACCAGAGGAAATTTAGAAATTACTTATAAGTAAATTCCCAAATTGATCCCGGCGGTTGAGTTAAGACCACATTAAGACAACAGCGCTCAACACTGCGCTAGGGAGGTCGTCTAAAACATAGTAAGCTAACAAGGTAAGAGATACTTACCATAAAATACAAAATAAGAGCTATAGAAGTACGGTTTAAAAAGTCCTTCGTACACGTATTACACCACACGTGAACTTTGACTTGTGGCTAACATAATTCCATACACACAATATAATCCAATACAAAACACTTAACGTAATATTATCTTCCGCAGGAAGGGATCAATTTGCACCAGCGCTGGAGTTAAGCCTGTTTCTTCCTCACACGAACGATTTATGAAATTATGCAGTGTTCGATGGCACCTGAACGGTGAACTATCGACTTTGATGGCACTTAACACTTCAGCACTCACAGGAATACCGCGTGTAAGGTGACCTTTATCGAGTTCCTGTGCCAGAAAAGAGTTTACTATTTCTCTTTTACCGTTACAGCCCATTATCGTCCCACTGCTGGGCAAAGGCCTCCACTCTCATGAAAGAGAGGGAAATAGAGCTGAAACCCACCACGCTGCTCCAATGCGGATTGGCGGGCTGCTCTGTTTTTGTCTTTTTCTGCAACCATATTATTTTAGTATTTTAAGATCCACTGGTGAAATTATTATAGTTTAAAGGCAATTTTAGAATCTAATGTATACGTCATGTGAACGTTGATTGAACTTTAAGACAGAACGTTGCATAGATTTCGTTTTAAAGATTTAAAAAGGAACAGAATGAATGATTTTATCTGATAGTTAGGTAAATTATTTTCAGTTCTCTTTTCATAAATCCATTATGGAACTCATAAGATCAGAATTTTCTCGTATTTATTTGTATGTTCCAAATTATTGCTTTTTAAATCTATTTAAGTCATTAGAACTGATGCTTTTAACTAAACCAAGCCAGACGTTGTAAAGCTAAAGTACTAGCTACTGCAACTAGAGCTGAGAAGTTGGTCACGAATTTTGTAGATATTGTATTATTCATTATTATTTTTGAAGCCATGAACCTATAACTACGGAGATGATTTAAATAAACCAATAACCTTTTATTTATGGTTTCTTCTTATTAATTTAGTCAGAACAAATATATTTCCTCTTTCACGACTTTTTAGACTAGGCCTACTGGGTGATTTATAATTTTAAGAAATTTAATTTTCGTCGCTTGGAAAGTTAAGAGCTCGATACAATAAAGAACATTGTAAATTGTAACGAATTAATGTAAATTAATAAGGTTCGGCAGTCAGACGACTTCTGTCTCATCCTTTCCAGAAAGTTTTGAACTTCAAATTACTCAAAGCGAAAGAGATGACTCTTCAATTAATTACGCCTGTCCTCGACTTCGGCGGATGTAACTACCGAGAAGTAATTTTTCTATAGGACATGATATTGGTGCTATGAGAAAAGATAAACATAAAATCAAAAATTGGTTCTAAATTAGTGGCTAGACTGTCTGTCTGTCTGTAAAGTACCTAGTGTATGCTTGTGATATTCATGTGATATTGTCTGTGGAATTCATTACCAATTTTTAATTAAAAATCACCAATAATATATATATATATATTTTTTAATTGTATAGGCCACCGCTTGGCTGCAATCAGACGTGCTTGCAAATGTTGATGATGTTGATGCAGCCAAGCGCTGCAGATGCATAAAGTGGAGCGCAAATGGAAGTATCGTACTAGTTTTTGAACTTTCCTGCGCAGTCAAGAAGTTACTTATTTACAGATGGCTGACTACCACCGTTCAAAACAGTATTATTTTAATATGCTCTATTTTCTGAATTATAATCCTTATTTTAGGGATGTCGAGGTACTTTATATAAAACTGAAATTTTATAAAGCAATATTATTATATTGCTTTAAGCGATGATAGTAAGCTCACAGAGTAACAAATTTAATAATACATTTTTAAACATTATTGCTTCCTTAACATACAAAAAATAAATGTAGAGTGAAATTGTCAAATGGATTTTACCTTTTAATAGGCATTGATGATAATAATTAAGTTTTTTTCCATTTACATCTAGCTAAGTAATTGAGTTCGGCACGCTTCATTATAGCTAGTTACAGAGCTACGAATAATTTATCCATACTTGATGTTAAGTAGATTCGAAAAATCTACAAATTCTCTATTTATGTCATGTAACTTGTTTAACAGTTACTGGAATGTTCATTTGCATGTAATGTAATGTGTAAAGTACTTTATGTTAGGAATACAGAATCGTTTTTCATTTGTATATATTTAAAGGCAATAATATTCTGTTACTAGCTGATGCCCGCGACTTCGTTCGCGTGGTTTAAGTTATTTTATTCCCGCGAGAACTCCTTAATTTACCGCGATAAAAAGTCTATGTCACTCTTTCAAGTCCTTAACCCACCCATGCCAACAATCACGTCAATCCGTTGCTCCGTAGCGGCGTGATTGAAGAACAAACCAACAAACAAACACACTTTCCCATTTAAGTATAATATTCGTATGATAGAATCGGTTAAAGCTTAAATTGGATGTTTAATACTATTTGCATATTTAACAGGTAAGGTATAAATTTTGGGATTACGCTCGTCCCATAATTGAGTTTAATGCGGTTTTCAATTCGCGAATTAATTGTTCGACGTTATCCATTACTTCTTAATGTTATACCGACATTTCAGTGCTATTATCTCTCTCTGTGACATATGCATAATTTACCGTACTATTACAATACCTACTAATAACGTAATAATACAGGTACCTATACTTTCTCAATGTAATGACAAGTGTGTTAGGAAAGTAGCTACGAATACATTTTTACTTGATACTGATAGGAACTTGACAAAAACCGATTTGAGTGTGTGATTCGAAAAACAAAAGTTTGCAATTTGTTTTACATTTAGTAGCACTACAATTAGGTTCATTGGGTTATCTGTGTATTCAAGTCTTTAGTAGTAGAATAAGCACCCAAAAAACCATTTTTTTTTCTTTCGTTGAAAAATAATTGTTGAAAACTAACCAGGTTTGGTTAAATATTGTTTTTTAAACCTAATAACGATCTGGTTAAAACACTTAGTGGCGCTTCAATATTTAATACCACTTGCATGCTGGAGGTATAAACTTAACCAGCAATTATCGTCCTGTAATCGAGTTCAGTGCGCTTTCGAATACAGTGTCCGTAACTTGATACTTTTGGCTGCACTTAGTATTTTCGTTCGGGATTTTTATTTTAAATTAAATAGACGATCTTTTCTACCTGACAACGGCAAAAGCAAAAAGAAGGGCTATGATTTTAGCAGTTTAATATGTATATTATACATATTAAACTTATGTTCCATCGTAGCGCCTAAATTACTGAGCCGATTTTGATGAAAGATATGTCAATCGATTCTTTATTATATTCCGAGTGAGATTTTACACCAAAGAAATCAATAGGTATGACGGTTTTATGTCGATTTACATTAAAAAAGTGGGCCCCTTTGAAATATTTTTCCGTATAGTCGGGTAACATTGTTAAATTCATACTTAACTACTGCTTTTTACTACTTAAGGAAGACGAATCTATGAAAACTAAGGACAGTCTTAAATGTATGTGCTTCACTATATATATAAATATTAAGACAGACACGAAGCCAATATTAGGGCTTCGTGTCTGTCTTAATATTTTAATCTTTTCCAATCTCTAATATAACCAGGAAACAAACATAGTCGATAAACTAAAGTGGCAGTGGACGGGGAATATACCTAATTCGATATATATATACCGACCGTCTCCAAAAGTGCTGAAATGGTAACCACGCAACGCCTCCCACTACTTTCTACTTGGAAGACATAAAACAAGTAACATTATTCCTTTTCTAGGGCAGGTGAAGATTGTGATCAATAATATCTTAATTGCTTAACTTTTTGAAATTTGAACTAAAATATGATCGTAATAATTACGTCTCTATAATATAATTTCCATCGAGCTTGAAAATGGCTGAAAAGTATACCACGGCATTGGATTCGCATTTGGCAAGTCAGTGTAATTCTTGTAATATTACGTAATACGTACATGTATTGTGTATTAGCTACATATTGTAACAAACTTTTTTCTTTTTTAAAAAAGAGCAACTGACGAGTTTCTTCCCGGTTCTCCTCAGTAGAATCTCCTCTCCGAACCGCTGGTAGTCATGACAGTCATAAGCGGCACAAGTTGTCCTACGTAAAAAAATCATTTCATTTCCAACCAGAGTAGGTGTGGTGGTGTCTCAGAGGATGACTATCGGTTGGCGAGAAAGAATGTTAAAGTTATGGTAAAAGATATTGCCTCCCAACCCAATGATTGGCTTCATTTCATTTCTGTGGCCAAACACACATCGGCACTGGAGTTACTGAACGTTAATCTAATGGAGCCGCACGCAACGTACGCTCACGTTTGACGTAAATTACAATCTGCCCGCCCTCATTCTAATTGATGTTTCCAACGAAATCAAACCAATTTTACTCTGCGTCATACTTACCTAGTATTTCAAAAGCCCTCTTCTAGAGCAGGTGGCATGTTTTGCTCAAACACTTGGTCATTTTAAACTTTTTAATAAACTTTGTACTATTTAGGTGCGTTGTTGTTTTGATTATTATTCTAAGTACAAATTTTGTTTTCAAATTGTTACCGTTCAATCGATATATTTTTCGAACTAAGTACTTAGGTAAATGAAACATAATAATATCGTGCCTATGATCGAAATCTCATATAACGCACTTTACTAATAGGTTAATTAATTAATAGTTTACCCAGAACTTAATAGGAGTTCAACATTGGCTTGATAACTTAGGGTTGAGAAATTCCAGTACTTTTGAAGTGAAAACTTCTTAAGGCGCGTTGAGCACTTTTTGGTAGGGGGTAAAAATGTAGATTCGCGTGAACGACATGCTCGCGTGACCGACAAACTCGTGAACAGCGATATGCTCGCGAACATAAATATACCACATTCGAAATTAAACTTTAATGCCTTACTGTTAAGGTTTGTATTTTAATAATTTAAATTACAATTTAAAAAATCCTTCGTTTTCACTCGTATCGGCAGACCCTATGACTGCCAATTTTTTAAATTATTTATTTATTACACAACTTAAATCTATCATTACAGGTATAACCTAATGCGATACACTAATACTACTTAACCTAATATCTGTATATTTTGTTATTATATCCTCTGATATCAATACCTAACTAAACTACGACTGGAGATAGCACTAGAAGAGGACAAAGATAGTGCTACATGTATAAAACTTCTATAAATTATACATGCCCCTAATCCCTACCGAGAACCGAGAATATGCCAATTCGGCATCCGACAACAACCGAACACGTGCATCATACCTACTTATTAGGTTATAGCATTGACTGGTAATAGGTATAATATACTAGTAATGCGATATTTGATACGAATTAGTTAGGTGTGTGTGTGGCTGCCATCCGTCCGTATTTCCCCGGATTTGTCCTAGATTAAAGGGCGTCCGGGGAGCGTCCGGGCGGGGTTCATTTGTAGTCCGGGTTTAAACGTTTTCAAGTCACCGCTCGCCACCGGGCGGCCCGTGCGAAAAGAAAATTTGATTTATATTGATTAAGACTTTTCTGGTAACTTTAAACAAAGACATTATTGACATGTCCGGTGTTGTAGCTTCAAAATCCGGGGTTATCACGCTTCTCGTCCTAGTTGCCAGATTTTAGAAATGGCAACCCTAGGTAGGTATGTGTAATACACACTATACGGTATCTATTCATGGCAAACGCTCCCGTTGGACGAATTAATTTGGATTTAGATACAAGATGTATGTGTATTAATACGCATTGCCTTAATAATATATCGCTTTTGTGTATCTGACGTGTTGTCTAACTAGCATATGGGGCCTACAATTTAGTAGAGCATAGCAAATTACATAAAGTGAAATTCGAAACATCGTTTATGTATTTCGCTTTCACGGCCCTTCTTTCAACTAACTTTGGCGAAATTTGGTACAGAGATACGGTCATATAGGCATCCTATAGGCGACTTTTTATCAAGGAAAGACGACGATGCGACGGTCGAAGTCAGAGGCATCGTCTAGTGTTGTTCTTCATCAAAATATATACGAGTAAAAAGGACTAACTGACTGACCGATCTGTCAACGCACAGCTCATACCACTGGACGGATGGGGCTGAAATTTGGCATACAGATAGCTATTATGACGAAGCTTCCGTTATGAAAGGATTTTTGAAAATTCAACCCCTATTTTACTCCCAAACGACCATTTTGGGGGTAAAATATGGCTTTGAAATTTGAACGTGACCCGAAGTTGGAACGTGAAGCCGCGGACAAAAGCTAGTTTTAAATATACAGGTTTAATATGCAAAGTTTTCGAAGTCGAATAATTAAAGATGAAATTGAATGGGTACCTACCTGATTCAAAACTTGAACAAGTTGTCCGTCGCTTACAAAGAAAAAAACCGTAGTGATAATTGATTATAGTATAGTATTGTAGGTATTCAGTTCCCGTCATTACCATAAATTTACAAAAGAAAATAAATCTGCACAATAGATCTTTCTCTCTGCGTCGAATTCCTCATTGCTGAGGGTCGTGACCCGTTCCATTAATCACATAATGGTTGGAGTTTTCTTGGGATAATAATGCGGTGGTTTCCCACGTCCTCCGCATACGACTCGACTTGGTCGTATGCGGAACTCTTAGGTTACTAAAGATTATTATCAGATGTTAGTGACATTAAACTGGACCGACGGCTTAATGTGCTCTCCGAGGCTCGGAGGAAACAAAAAGGCCAAACTTGAACCTCCAAATTCGACTTGGGTCAACGTTGCTTAACAATCGCAATCGACTGATATGCGTTGTCACAGCTAGGCCATTCGTCCCTCCGTTAGTTCTTGTCGCACAATAGATTTTAGTAAAACTGATTTTCTATATAAAGTAGGTATATACTTACTTATTACACAGCCTCACAAAACCTATCAATTGCTTTTCGGAAGAATACCTATACAGCAAAAAAGTTTCCCGTAATCCTAAAACGGAATAAAGAATTGGATTGATCCATCGAAATACGGGTTTGATTAATGTAAACTGCCGTTTTACGGTTTCGGCTTACCAGGGGAAGCCGAAAAATAACCCCACAGAGATGTGGCTCGCAGAGATGAGTGAGTTTTCCTGTATCGTAGGATTTTCCCTCTTTAAGTTTCATATTATACGGAAAAACTGTTTAGTTATCATTTATAATATACCTATAATGGGTAAGGATTGATGAAGAATTTTAGTAGGTCTCATTCTATTTCAAAATGGGTAAACGATGAATTTACCTATGACAGTCACAGAAATGGAGCGATGATAATCTAGATAAGATAAACGTCTGCGCGCAACGAAACGAAACAGGAGGGGAACGACGATTTGTCGTTTTGTTGTCTTTGTCGTCATATACTTTTTGTCCGCCAGACAAACAGAAAGACATATAGTAAAGTTACATCAGTGTGTAATGTATGAAAGGCTATGTATGTGAATGAGTACTCGTATTTCTAAAAGTCGATCTAAGTTCGTGTAGGACTGATAGTTATCGAACGTTCTAGTGACTAGCGTATCCAGGGATTAGCTAAGACTTAAGCCGGGTCCCCTATCAATAGTAGGGATCTTACGAGAACCTCGAGATCAGCCGTTTTAAATGAATGTTTACCTACTATCGTCATTTCGCAGTATCAGAGATGTTTGATAAACTCAGTAAGATCACAGAATAATTCTTTGTCAAGCTCTACTCAGTAAGGATTTTTACTAATTCTGTAAGAAATTGAAAATAGAACTGCCTAATCTCTGGGAATAAGCAATGTAGGGAAAATTATCAAATGGATGGATGCAAGGACAGTAATGTCGTAAGTGAATTTAGAAAAAGTAAGACGCACAAATCATAGTAAGGTAGGTCTGACAGGAGCGGTAAAAGAAGGCTTGATAGGTTTTACTACAAAACCGTTGAGTGTTTTACGAGCTTAAGTTGGAATACTGCTTTTTCATCCTTTTCAATGTGCTAACACAATCAACATATTTAAGACGACTCTGTTTAGTTTTAAGGTTTATATATTTTTTTAATGTTTTCACTTCTATCGGCAGTCTTTATGAATGCGATTTTTTTGTTATGGTTAGGTATGCAGTTAATTGCCATTCCACAGATTGAATACCGATCCGAATACCGCTAAATAATTACACTGCACTTTATGCTCATAATTTAAGTAAGATAAGTCTCCGTAAACTGAAACTTTTAAAAGAATTTTTTTTGTAGGTACTAAGAGAGTACAAAAAAATTACTGCACCTAAGATTTTAGTAAAATCCAAGATGCTATTGCTCATTTAAATTAAAAAAAATACAAATAAAATTCACCCTAAATAAAAGTAAGATTAAAAATTAAAAATATTGGAATTTTTTAATTTATAATGATGAAGTTAAGTAAATACGATGTTATGTTAAATAGGTAGTTACGACTAATGCGAGATAATTTAACAAATAGTAGCTAACTAAATATTATGTCTAGGCAAATGTGTAGACTAGATAATTTAACAAATATTATTTCAATCAATAAAGCGCTAATCCTAGTCATGTTGAGCGAGTCAGCAATAATGCGGGTTCATTGTTAACATACTTGTTATCATACAGTTAATTAGTTCGAGTAGATTATGGATAAGAAGATAGTATTAGTGAGATTCTACTGTATTAGTTTAGTACTAGATGACTGATGCGCGCGAATTTTCGTACCAAATCAAAGAGGACATCACGGGATATTCAAAAACATATCCAGTTTTTGAATATCCCGTGATGTCCTCTTTGATAGGATTGGCCTGTCCTGGGTATGGGCGCTCTCAGTTCACGAGATCAAAGTACAGGAGCGCGGGGGTGAAATCGAGCACGCGTTTATCGCAAAAAATGGAACAAATACTTAGCGATATTTTGTAAAAAAATAAATTAAGTATATTACTTAACTTTAAATAAATCCGACAATGTAAGTTATGTGATTTAGAAATTGGAGGTACCTAATATTTTTAGAGCATAATATTACTATTAGTTTCAATTTAGAGAAAATTGCTTTAAGTAAAAGGTTAACTGAGGGGTATATTTAAAGGTTTTTTCTATGCAGAGTTTACTTTTAAGAAATATGCTTTACTATAATTTATCTCTGTGCCAAATTTCATCCAGATCCGTTCAGCCGTTTTGGGGAACAGACATCCATCCATCCATCCATCCAAACTTTCGCATTTATAATATTGGTATAGATTATTCACCTTTGTTTTGTCATTTTTCTATAATATTAAAACAAAGGTGAAAATAAAGCATATTTAAACAAACAAAGTCTTATTGTGAAAATGAGCACTTGACTATTATTCGCGCTCCGAAGTACTCAAGTTAGGTTTAAGGCCTCCTTCATAAGAAGGACTGTTTCATCTTTTCAGATGAAAGGGCCTTTTGAACGTCAAAGAACAAAATGAAATAGGGACTAAGAACAATATACTCTACTCTTCATTTCATTTTTCAAGAATTCATATTTTTTTCTGAGAGTTCGTATTCGTTGACTGAAAATATAGGGTGCAATTGATTTAAAACGTATCGTACAAAATTATTTTGCAAGCGCGCAATATCATCGTCATCATCATCATCATCATTATAAAAAATGCTGATAATTAGGTAAACACGTTTTTAGGGTTCCGCAGCTCAAAAGGAAAAAAACGGAACCCTTATGGGATCACTTTGTTGTCCGTCCGTCTTTCTGTCAAGATCCTTTTTCTCAGGAACGCATGAAAGTATCAAGCTGAAATTCATATCAAATACTCAGGTCTACTGTCCCTTGGAGAGTTTTTCAATACTGATAAGTATATATCGCCAGCAACAGTAAACAACATAAATAAAACCTGATGATTGTCGGTGGAGGCCCATGATTATCTCCTTACCTGTCTAATAGTTAGATACTATCTCAAGACTTCAGGCTTCACCGTCGAAACTCGCTATTAAAAAGACAGCATTTTTAAGGTTCTGTACCTCGAGAAAAAAAAACCGGCCAGGTGCGAGTCGGACTCGCGCACCGAGGGTTCCGTACAAACCTGTAGTAAGTTTAAAATTATTATATAATATTTTTATTATATTATGTAAATAAAAATGTATGCTTATCTGAAAAATTTATTTATCTGTGCTATATGACGTTGCTTCGTACCAAATTTCAAGATTCTGAGTTCACGGGAAGTACCCTGTAGGTTTTGATTCCCTTGCGAGTGCCGAAAATTTGCAGCATAAATGGCTGTATCTTTTGATCGCCTTGGATTAGAAATTTGATTTTTATTCAGCTCCAAGGGACCTAGACCTGAGTATTTGATATGAATTTCAGCTTATTATCTTTATGAGTTCCTGAGAAAAAGGGTCTTGACAGGCAGACGGACGGACAAAAAAGTGATCCTATAAGGGTTCCGTTTTTTCCTTTTGAGGTACGGAACCTTAAAAAGGAACCCTTTTAGGATCACTTAGTTGTCTGTCTGCCTGTCTGTCGACACCCTTTTTCTCGGCAATGCATGGGGAGGTCTCAAGTTGAAATTACTTAACATCAAATATGTATAAGGTTCTATAGAATCAAGCTTCTAAGTCAACGCAATCAAAAGATACGGCCGTTTATGCCGCATATTTTGACATCATTCCTGACATCTTTCTTGTTATTTAAGCACTTAATTGTACTAAAATATTTTTTATTGTGTGGTGTACGGATCCCTTTGTGCGCCAGTCTGACTTGCACTTGACCAGTTTTTTTTAATAAAAAGTAGCGAATCCCGTGGGAAATACGATACTCCGGCTTTATTTCTTTTCGTAAAAAGAGAGCCTTTATGCAATATTTCAGCTTACAAGGACCAAGGTTTGGGCTTGGGCGTTGATGAGTCAGTCAGTAGTCTTCTATACTAATATTATGAATGCGAAAGTTTGGAGGGATGGATGTTTGTTTCTCATTCACGCCAGACCGGCTGAACGGATCTGGATGAAATTTGGCACAGAGATAGATATTATCTGGAACAGCACAGTCTACTTTTTGGTTCCCGCGGGAACCAAAAAACCAAAAAACCTCGATCCACGCGGACGAAGTCGCGGGCATCAGGCAATGTGAGATAAAACGGTGCAGTAGAATCATCCAAACTGGTGGGTAAGTGGAAAATAACCGAGTTCAAGATATAAATCTAGATTTAGCTTCGAGTGAGTAGAGTTGATACAAGTCGATAAATCTGTTGGCCTAGATTTTTTTCATTTTACTGGGATAGTTAGGTACATGTGCTTTAAAATTTATGCTTTTATGCAACAGACAATAGAGTGCCCAAATTGTATAGTGGTTTTGAATTCTGACTAAAAATAAATTTACAAATTTACCTAATTATATTGTTTTTGTATATATATTTGCTTCAGAATTCGAAATATTTTGTTAAATTTTTACTTTCAATATAGGTAGTTATTTACTTTATAAATAATTAGGTACATACCTTTTTATACGACTGCCTGAAAAAAGGAGTATATTGTTTTCAGGGTTCATGTATGTATAGTATGTATGTATGTGAGTTTGTATATTCCACCATAACTTCTATACGCCTGAACCGATTTTGATAAATGAGGTATCGTTAGAATCCCTAGCTTGTTCCGGGTAACATAGGCTAGTAAAATTTTTAAAAAATTGATGGGGTGACCATGGTCCCGCATTAAAGACCAAAATTGAAAAAAAAAAACGAAAATAAGATTAACTATATAATCATCATCTAGAAAATGATGAGTAGATTCCAAAAATATATAACACTATAGTTCAATATTTAGTGATTCACAAATAAATATCATTTAATAAAAAATGTGAATAAGATTCTGAAGGCTATATACCTACTTATGCAAATCGCTTCATAAGGAGGTAAACTCCAAAAATAATATGGCAGGGCAGTCGTATTTTTTAATTCGTTAAATTAATTTCACTTGTTAATTTATCTTGCTGTTACTGGGCAATCGTATTTTATTCAAAGGTCACTACTTTATTTATGTAACTAGACTAGATAGACAAAATACCTGATATTTGTATACAATGTTATGAGTGCTAGTTTCTTATTTATATAACAGCTAAAGACGTGTGGATACCTAATGGATAATATTTTTTTTAAAATATTTAACTATAACGAAACGAAATCTCGCAGGATTTCGTTGGTCGGCGCTGCGTAAAACGAGCCTTAAAAGAGAGTAATTCAGTGCAGCCACCGGTAGATGTCGCTACCTCTAGTTTCAATCGCGGTAACGAGTGGTGTCCCTCAGTGTATATAATGCTCCGTCCACCATCAAGTGTTTATAGAGTTTGTTCGAGAGTAGAATCTCGGACCTCTCGAGCTATTCAGACACTTTTAACACAACGGCTTTTAGCGTATACGTTTCGGTAAGTCGGCTCTCCACTGCCGCTAACGGACCACTATACCGTTCATAGTTACTTGTAACAGTTTTGTAAATTCAATATTGTGTTTATTGCAATACTAATTTAATCACCCCCACTCCGACGTACCCCTGCAACATTGGCGTCCAACTCGCGGCCTGACCACTGCCTGTGTAATCTTCGTATAAACAAGTATAACTCATGTCGAGCGGGAGCGGGGCTACAAGTATAGGAGCAGTGAAACAAGAAGAAATAGACAGACGTCGGAGCTCGGGACCCTCTTACAAAATTAAAACCAAAACTAGCCGCAAACCACCAGCAAAGAAGATGCTCCTTCTTCGAGGAGCAGTTCGCCTCGTTGTTGAATACACTTTCTGACCAACAACGACGATCTCCTTGATTGCCTCTCTCTCCGCCTCCTATGATGGCACAAGGACGTCCGAGGCGGTGGAAAACTTCCTGTCCGCCGCTAGGGTCTTCAAGAACATTGAAGGAATCAGCGACGAGCAGGCCCTTGACGGTTTGCCCTTACTAATGAAAGAAGAGGCTGGCACTTGGTGGCAAGGCATAAAGACCAACATCCGCACGTCGGAGGATTTTGAAAACAAGCTGCGTCATGCTTTTGCGCCTCGCAAGCCTGCCTGATTTACCAAGAGATCAGGAGCGACAAGCAAGCAAGCAATATGGCCACTGAAGTTTTCATCAGTAAGAAAAGATTGTTATTCACTTACTTACCTGAACCAAAGCTCACCGAGACACAACAAATTGACATATTGTTTGGGCTTCTCCATATAAGCAGCATCCGCGATTAGATGCCAAGAGGCTCAGTCAAAACCTTTGACAAACTCTTGAAGGCTGCGAGAGGCGTAGAGCAGACATTAGCGTAAAAAAAATTGCTCACCGATGGTAAACCTGAAAGTAGCGCAAATGCACCGTCAGGAACAAATAAGAAGCCACGGTGTGCGTTTTGTAGGATTGTGGGTCACAGTGTGGATTAGTGCCGTAAGCTGCAGAAAAAAGAGAAGACACAAGGTAAGACCGCTAAAATTGAAGCCGTAACCCAAGCACCGTCACCATCAACTCCCAAGTTTAGTTGTTATGGTTGCGGCACCCCGACTGTAGTCCGCAGTAACTGTAAAAATTGACACAAAACGAAAGCCGATTCTACAGAAATTGGATTCTGTTTAATTAACACGAGGACTGATGCAAGAGTCAGGGCAGTCGTCTTTATCAATATCGGAGGGATCCAAGAAACGGCCTATATTGATACGTGCGCTAAATCTAGCATCGCTTCATACAGTCTGTACACGTTATTAAAAGAAAAAGGATATGAATTCGACCAAGAAGTTATGACTCTAGTCTTGGCCGATGGAGTCAGAAGGCAAGAAACGGCACTAAGCCCTAAGGTTATGGTCACTCTATGCAACAAAACAATATATACAACCTTTCTAGTGATGCCTGGGAAGAAGGACAACCGCACCCTTTTAGGCGTAGGTTTCATTCAAGATGCAGGTATCTGTTAAGGACAGTATGTTGAAGGACGACAGAAAGTCTTGAAGATTAGATTAAACTTTCCTTTAATGATCAACTTTACTGTATGTATATTGAATTATGTGGACTGTATAAAATAAGTAATTAATCCGCACAGTTTGTCGCGTCTGTAAGTAATTCGCAATTTTGTCGGAGTGCGCGATGCCCCGCGCCCGCTGCCCACACCCCGCGCGTGTAAGCTGGTTGCGAGGCGTAGTTTCCAACAGTATCGTGATAAACCTGCCACAATACACATGGAATTTCATAGATGGTGAACAAACTTACGAGCTTTATAAAGAAGATTTTTTAAACTTCAAAGACTTCTCTCACTCAGCTCACTAGGAGGGGTGTTCGTTGGAACTGGTCTGTAGAACAAGATACAGCCTTTGGCAAGTTGCGCGAACTATTGGTAACAGTGCTGGCTCAAGCTGATGGAACCCGTCCATTTATTATTAAAACTGACGCTAGCAACTATGCCATTGGAGCAGTTTTAGTCCAGGGGGAGAAGTAAGAAGAGCATCCGGTTGACTGTGCAAGCCGCCTCCTAAAACCCCCAGAGAAGAATTATTGGACTACTGAGCGTGAAGCCCTTGCTGTAGTCTGGGCCATCGATAAATTCCGAGGCTATATAGAAGGAGCAACCGTCACAGTTTATACTGATCACCAGTCCCTTAAATGGCTGCTGTCGCTTAAATCTCCAACAGGTCGATTAGCACGATAGTTAATGTTTATGTCATAAGGCTGTAATAGTACAGCCTTATGACATAAACAATGAGTATATTACTGGCAGAACCAATGTCGTAGCAGATACCCTATCACGACCCGCTTGTGATTCTAAAAGTTTAACTGAATGTGGAATTTGTAGCGTGATTGTTGATGTGCCTAGGAAGAGTGTTGATTAAATTCGAGAAGAACAAATTAAAGTTAAAGATATCGAAAGAATTCTTGCAGCTCTAGAAGGAGAAAATATAGAAAACGCAACGTACTGGTCATGAAAGGGATATGTTATGTACCAAGGACTTTTGTATCGTATGCATGAAGACGTGGATTCTGATGGATGTCAATTAATGGTTCCAAAGCAAGAACAATTAAATGTAATTTCCACATACCATGACGATCCTATGGCTGGAAATTACGGAGCTGACAAAACGGTTGAACGCATAGCTAAACGCTATACCTGGAAAGGGATGAGAGTTCAAATTGAAGATTATGTAAATGCCTACAATGCCAGCGCTATAAACCCTTATATACTGAACCAGTCGGATTACTGTAAACTACAGCTTCAGGGCACCGATTCGAAATTATAGCGTTTGACTTATTCGGGCCCTTACCTGAGACTCCAAATAAAGAGCGTTGGATTTTTGTAATTGAAGACTTAGCTTCAAAATGGGTTGAACTGTTTGCCTCGAAGCATGCGACCGCAGAGGAATGCGCGCGGGTGCTGCTAGATGAGATTATTCTCCGTTACGGGATGCCACACCGATTTATTAGCGACAATGGTGTCCAATTTGTGAGTAGTGATGTAAAAACTAACGTTCTGCGTTGGTATCAACCATGGATTGACGCCCCTCTATCATCCTAAAACCAACCCTGTCAAACGGAAGAATCGCGATTTGAAAACCCAGTTATCGATCTTGCCTGGTGATGATCACAGAACATGGGCTCAAAAGCTGCCTACTATTAGGTTCGCGATGTACACTGCTCAGACATCGTCCACAGGATTTAGCCCAGCATATTTGACTTTCGGACGTGATCTGCGGACTCCGGATGATGCGTAGTATGATTTGAAAAGTATTAAGGAAAATTTTATTCCGGAAATTACGCCTAAGCTTTTGATGATGGCTGATACGTTGAAGACAGCAAGAGAAGTGCAAAGAATGGAATGAGGAAATACGTAAAGACTACGTCGATAGAAAACGTCGGCCTTGCCCCGATTATCAGCCTGGTGACCTAGTCCTTGTATATGATAAGCAACAACCACCAAGGAGTAAGCACTAAACTAGCATCGCGTCGTGATGGACCCTACATGATTAAGAGAAGGCATGGCCCCAGTTCGTTTGAAATAATAATGCCACATGCCACTGGTGAAAGAAAAGGCATTTACCATGCTTCAGCACTGAAAATGTATAGTGCACCTATCCCTAAACCTGTAAACCCTATACGCAAAAGAGGTCGACCACGCAAGATACCTATAAAATAGAAGGTTCTGGCTCTCTCGCCGAGACGTCTTCGAGGCCAGAGGGGGAGCCTATAAGAGAGTAATTCAGTGCAGCCACCGATAGCTGTCGCTACCTGTAGTTTCAATCGCGGTAACGAGTGGTGTTCCTCAGTGTATATAGTGCTCCGTCCACGTTCGATTGTCATTCGGGTTTCCTACATAGTTCGAATACGTACGGTATCCCAGACCTCTCGTACTATTCAGGGACTTTTAACACAAAGGCTTTTAGCGTGTATGTTTCGGCTAGATGGCTCCCCACTGCCGCTAACGGACCACTATACCACAGTAAACTATACCGTTCATAGTTACTTGAAATAGTTTTGAAAACTCAATGGAGTGTCTATTGCATTTCTATTCTTTATCAACCCACACTCCGACGTACCCCTGCTACAGCCTTAGTTATTAAGATTTAATGTTAAAATTAATTTTTCTGCTCTGATATAAATCATACTAATATATAATCAATCTTTATAATAATCAATCTTTTAGAAATCATACTAATATTATAAATGCGAAAGTGTGTTTGTTTGTTGGTTTTTTGGTTTATTGGTTTGTCCTTCAATCACGCCTCAACGGAGCAACGGATCGACGTAATTTTTGGCACGGGAATATTTGAGGACCTGGGGAGTGACATACTCTTCATCCCGGAAAAATAAGAAACTCGAACTTATTACTGTTATTACTTAAACATAATAAACAAAACAAATCATTTTTATTTGGGGACTCAACTTTTAAGAAGCCGACGTAGAGGACTTCTTAAAAATGTGTACCTACATTATAGAACATTACAATTGATAAGGCGCGGTCATGTTCTTGAAATGCTGAAATCTCCACGCTATTAATATGGCTCTCTTAACAGTCTCCGTAGTACAGTTTGCCGCCAAACACTTTATCTTTGGGATTACAGAGACGGAGATTCTTGCAGGCTTAAGATCTACAATCCGATCTTTAATGTAATCTATCTGAAACTATTCAAGCTCAACTGGGTTTAATCAGAATACATTGTATTTATTATCATTGGTAGTTAACAAAAGGCAGTGACTTATAAAGAAGCTCAATAAGAATAAGCCTACTTAACCTGAATCTAAACGTAACTACTAATATAAGTATATAAGCCCGCAGTTAGGAAGTTGGCGGTGTTTCACCCCCGTGCCTCGGAGAGCACGTTAAGCCCTCGGTCCCGGTTATTAATCACTAACATGATAATAGTCGTTAAAGCTCGCCAACCCGCATTGGAGCAGCGTGGTGGGTCTAAGCTCTAATTCCCTCTGTCCTATGAGAGTGGAGGCCTGTGCCCAGCAGTGTGACGTTAATGGGCTGTAGTGACTCGCCTCTACTCATTTTTCCAATCCAGTAAGGAAATATTCGTATTATAAGGTAATTTTGAGTTGTTTTCATACCAATAATCTAAATCTAATCTTGCTAAAAATAAAGTTTTTTTTACTATTATTAAGTAGGTACATGTAATAGAAAAAATTGAGCTTTGAAAGAATTTTTGAAGCCTTCTTATTGCATTGCAAGTTTGCATTTGTTAGATTAATACGTCTTACTAATTAATAATGGTTTTTTGTCGCAACTCATGTACCTACTTAGGTCCTTACTCCTTGAAAATTAAATGTTCAAAGAATAATGAAAAAATATGATAATTAGATAATCTAAATCGGATTGTTGCAAATAAAACTGGTTCCTATACGAGTATTTTATTTAACACTCAAAAATTTACTTAATTTTATTTTAATTACTTAATAAATAAATAAATATTGGTTGTATACAGGGAGCGTCTATATAATTATAGAGTTCAGCAGAGTTACATTCATCTTCAGAAAGGAGCGAAATTCTCATTTTCAAGACTAGTGCGGGAAGGAAAGTGCTCGGTCGCCAAAAAAGCAAGTGGTTAGACGATAAAAAACGGAAGACAGGGCTTAGTTACCCAAAATTAAAAGTTGCGTCTATAAATGGAATAAATGGAGAAGCTTTTCGCGAATGGTATTCGAGTAAGGCACACGATTATTATAATAGTAAACTACTAACTGTAGTTTACAATCCAGATGACCTCTACTATTGCTCTTGCTCTTATAACTAAGTAATTGAAAGACTATGATTACAGATAGATCGACTATTATAATCCTGGCATATTGCTTCAATAGCAAGACGTCTTTTAAACAGGGGCTTAAACATAAACCAATGTCGCCTACGAAGCTATCAATAAAGACTATCTTATCTGAGGATCAGCCGCTTTAAATTGGCGTTCGCTGCGAGCCTCCCTTTATTAGAAACTAGGTGAGTTGCCCCGCCTTTAAACGGGCGGTGGGCGCTAGGAAAGTTTTTCGAGAGACTCGCTATGGATAGTGAATATCTGTTTTGACCAATAATGCCTACACATTAGGGCACACCCAAGACCAATTGGGTTTTCACACAAGCTGTCACCTAATGGGCTAAGGAAAACGGACATTAACGTTCTTTTAATACATAGATACGTTGGAATCCACAGGTACTGGCTGTATGGACGATCTCTGTAGGCAAGTATTTGGGAGACGCTGGATACCAACGGAACAAGCCGCTGGCTAACGTTTATTGCTCGAAGCATTTCATAGTCTCGGTTTGCCTCGCAAACGTGTAAGGGTGAGTGGGGTTTCCTGCATCCTGTAATTTCCACGCATTAAATTTAATGGTTAAATCGTTTCTTAGCCTGCACAGCCATACATTTTTCTTGCAGATATTTGCCAACAATATACCAGTACCTTATCACATTTTACGTTGCATATTCGTACTGAAAGGTTTACACGCTTAGCGGGTAAGGTTCTTACCTTACCTTTAATAAGAAGATAACCACGGCCAAACCCTACAGGAGATCACCAGACAGGACCTTCGGCCGTGGCTAGTTACCACTCTACCGGCAAATACGTGCCGCCAAGCGATTTAGCGTTCCGGTACGATGCCGTGTAGAAATCGAATAGGTGTATAGCCATGCCCCTAACAGGTTAGCCCGCTACCATTTTAGACTGCACTATCACTTACCATCAGATGAGATCGCAGTCAACGGTTAAATGGTAGTGGATAAAAAAAAATCACTCCTAAAACTAAGTTAACCATAATATTTCAAGTTACAAAAAATGAAGCCTATAATCTAAGAAAAGAAAGATGTTACATTTTTTAGAAGGTAAAAGTAAAGATTTCCAAAAATCTTATATAATTTCTAAAGCGGCCTTAAGCGACTAATTTGTCTAATAAATGATCCCAGATTATTCAAAAGGCGCGGTCGCGTACTTTGGACCGCTGAAACCTCTGCGCTATCAATAAGGCTCTGTGAGCAGACTTCGTAATAGAGTTTGCCGCCAAACACTCCATCTCTCGGATTACGACAAAGCAGATTCTCGCGAGTAAGGACTGAAACAGTTACTGAAATAAGGGGTTTAAACACTGTTTTTTGAAACTGTTATAAAACAGAAACACTTATAACGGAAACAGAAACGATACTGTAACCCAACCAATCTGTAATCGTTTATTTCTGTTATTAGTGTTTTTATCTGTTACCCTAATAGGTACATGCCCTAACAAACTGCACGGTGTGACAATGCGTACTTCTCACTTCATTGGACTTTACACACACTGACACAACATGGCCATGTTTTTCTTAAAACAATTGCAACCATCGGCGCTTTCGCCTTAGGCTCAAATTTGAATACGCGTCAACAGTAAATTTGGCAACGTCGCTATTTCAGTTACACTTTAAAACCCTTTATTTCTGGTACAGATTCGTTTCTGTTACAGAAATATAAGTGTTTCGGGGTAACAGAATGAAAAACACATTCAAAAGGGTTACAGCTTCGATTCTGTTACACTTTCATTCTGTAACACTTATATTTCTTTAGCCTTTATGAATCGATCTTTGGTGTTATCTATCGCTTATCGCTTAACGATAAGTATATTAAAAGTATTACTACTAGGCAGGATTACTTAGTTGACTACCTTACGATAAAATAGGATACTTCCTATACTTAAATTCCTATTCTGGGTTTTCTGAATGTAAGAAATGGCTTTGGTATAATATTGTATGCATTTTGTAAATAGTACTACCTCAATAAAGTTTTCTTATTATTATTCTAGATGACTTAATTTTCTACTTTATCTTTCTACTAATATTTTTCATCAGTATTATTTTAGTAAGATTTACGATTCGAGTAGATATTATAATAATACTAGCTGCCCGCGAATTCGTCAGCGTGAAATAAGTTTCTAACTCCCCACGGGAACTCCTTAATTTTCCGAGATGAAAGTAGCTTATGTCACTCTGCAGATCCTCTACCCATGCAAAAACTCACGCCAATCCGTTGTTCTGTTACGGCGTGATTGAAGGACAAAACAAAAAACCAGCAGCACACTTTTGCATTTATTTTAACATTTTATTTATTTAACATTACTTAGATCCTGGAAAAATCCTGACTAGTTTTAACGATGTCATTAAACTTTATAACCACAACTCAATTCATTTTCAGATCTCTATGTTTAAATCACTATGAGTGGTAAATTATAATTCAACAGTGACAAAACTAAGTAGCCCTATTCAGTTAAAACCATTATTACGTAATTTAATCATCTGCAAATTAATTTAAAACCACATCGTAATATCGGGTCACCAGGTAAATACCTAAGCGTTTTATTGTTATTTGATATTGCATAATATTTTAATTTAAAAATCGCAAATGGCCGTAAAATTGTATATGTGATAGCCGCGGCGCTGTCGAAATTGATTTTATTCATTTTCGATTTGTGAATGCGTTTTTCGTGCCATAGTTTGAAAACGAGCTATGCTCAAGCGAAACGTGCGTATGTGATCACACCTTCGAAAATAGTGGTGTTTTGTTTTGGTCATGTATCCTAAAACAAACGAAAGCTTTTGTCGATACGCTTTGTAGCTATAGTTTTTTGAACGTTTTTTATGTGCATTGTTAACTATACCTGCAATTTGTTGGGAGAATTTACGTTTAGGCATTTATTTTATTCAACAACAAAGAGTTGTATATATATTGTTGTATGGAGCTAAGTCTTAAACACTCCCGTTATCACACAATTAACACAATCGTTGCTCATTGTCACCTAGTATTATTAAGCGTTTAGGTGTTCCCAAGGCATCGTTGGTGAAAACGGGGAATTCTAGACAAGTACACGTTTCTTTTATTGTATAGGTAAATCGTCCCTTAATTTACGAATTTTTAAACTCTCCTTAAACTCTCACTAACCATACTGAAAAGTATAAAACTTGCATCTTCTATTGTAATCAAACTTTACGCAATGCCCGACCGAAGTAAGTAGTAACTTCGAATTCGAGTAAATACCTACCGTAGCAACTTCGAATTCAAGGAAAATATTTTGATATTAGTTGCTAGAACCAAGAATGATGAAGAATCGTTTTCGCGTCCTTTGAGAAAATTTGTGAATAGCTAGAAAGAACATTTTTTAAAGTAAGTAAGCCAAGCCTAATTATTTCATTCGTGCAAATTTTTTGTCGATTTATTTTTCTACTCAGCATTTAATATTTCGTAACATAGAGAGCATTTATAAACTTAGTGGGAAAGCGTGGCAAGGACTGCTTAGAGAAAATTGGAATTTTTTTCCTTGAGGAAGGAAAATCCCCATAATATATAGTCATTTTTGAACGACGATCCAGGCAATGGCTGATTTATAGCCAGGAGGAACTGGGTTCGATTCTTGTTAGGGGCAATTTGAGAATTTGAGAATTTCGAAATTGTCTCTGGTCTGGTCTGGTGGGTAATCCGTAAAGGTTTTATACATACGGCTGATGCCAACTGCTTAATGAGATGTAAGGATAATTAAACTCAAAACAAGTAGTCCGTGGACATGATTTCGGTCCGTGGCATTGTCGTTTAGCCTAATCACGTTTAACCCAGCATAGTATTACTGGCTTATCTAGTTCGAATATTCCTATTAATATTCCATTAATTGGATTAGGTACTTATATCTAACGCGATTCTCTGATTTGCTGACGCGATCTGCGATTTCTCTTGTAATAATCAATTAATTAATTCGCTACAAGGTATCAATCAGGTATTTAATTTAACGGTAAAAACTCTCATTCGAACAAAAATACTTTATTTACTTTACCTCTTACACACATAACAAACGTCTATTCAAAATAATTTTCGGCTGTTTTTTCGCAGAATACAATAGTTTTGACCAGATAAAGTCAAAAGAATTTTCGACTGTTTTTTGCAGTAGGCATGTATAGTTTTGACCGGATAAGGCCTCGTGTACATGAAGGCACAGACGCAGCCGCGTCGGTGCCGCTTATAAGTATATGTGATTTTTTTGTTTACTAGCTTCTAGGCTCCGAATTCATGTAAGTACACGAAGTCTAAGAGTTTGGACGGTAACATAAATACATTATTTTAGTATAAGAACTCAAAACACTACATTATAATCAAGGATTTTTTTTAAAGAATTAAAAAAAATGACAGCAAAGGGATAAGCGATGACTATTCCACAATATTCTTTGTGTAATGTAATAGTCATGAGTTCAACAATTATCATATTGCTTCCATAGTAACCTGAAGTCAATTATTAGATTTAATGTGATCACATAGGAAAATATGATCCCATAAATAAAGATGGAAGATTTCTTTAACTATGGCAATAAATAATTAGTAAGAGCCGCATGAAACGCATCTATTAAACCTATCTACTGAAGCATAATATTTTTATTAGTCAAGTAAAAAAATCCGGCTAGTGATTTTGAAGTAAGTTACAAGTTCTTGTAAAGAATCATTTATTAGTGTTGGTACTTACATTATGTTCAAAGTCGAAGCCCGAAGGTTAATCTGAGTTTGGAAAGATGTTAAAATAGATTTTCGAAATTCTAATATAGAGTAGATACCTAGTTATTTATTATTAAATTGAATATTAGAAACATATTTGGTAAAATATGGTATGGAAGTAGGTATGTGTATATTATTTTTCTAATAAGTACCTAGATAAACTCGTATATAGTAAGTAGGATCCAAATCAATAATGTTGTTCTCATTAAAAAAATTTAAAGTAAAGTCTACATAGCTAATCTTCAGTTTCAATGTGCAATGTACTTACAAGCCATTCTAATACTCCCTGAGTAAGTACATTATGTAGGTAAGATAAAAATGAGAAATCTTTGGTTTTGTGACATATTGTTTTTCTACTTATTAAGATTGATTTTTTATGAATTCCTCGGTTAATGGTTATAGGTTATCATACATTTTTGATAACAAAGTTTTAGCCATAGGTCAATTTTTTTGCCTTCCTGATGCAAAATTGTGTGGTTGACATAATATACCCATTCCCCTTTCCTCCTTTATGTCAGCTGCATAATATGAGTAATTCTGCTGAGTAGGACATTTTGTGCTTTACCCAAAACACTATGATGGCCATTTTGATGTTTGTCCACTTGTTAAGTTTCGTATGTCTTCTCTTTCTATAGTGTTAGGACCCAAAAATTACTTACCCTTTTCTTTTGTCTTTAGTGTGCATAATATTATGTGGTATGCATGACATACCAATTGGGGGTATGGGTTTAATAATAACTGCTATTGCAACAGGTTAGGCCGTTACCTTCTTAGACTGCATCATCACTTTCCATTAGGTGAGATTGCAGTCAAGGGCTAACTTGTAGTAGGGTGAAAAAATTAGACAAGTATACTATAAGTATATTATTGATATGAGGCATAACATGAAGCAATGTTATGCTTTAATGAATTTAAAACTTCTAAAAGTAATATATATATCATATATATATAGGTACTTGACTCACAAAGAATTGTAACAGCTGTAACTCGCACTTGACTATTCATCCATACTAATATTATAAATGTGACTGTCTGTCTGATTTTGATGAAATTTGGTACAGGGATATGTTGCATTAAGGGGAAGGACTACTTCTAGGAAAATTAAAGAGTTCCTGTGGAAATCGAAAAAACTAAGCTCACGCGGACGAAGTCGCGCGCATCATCTAGAAACGTATCCATCACTACCAAAATGTGACATGTGACAACATGTATTCAGAATTTTGCCCGATTTATAGAAAGTTGTCTAAAAGACTATCGCTGATTAGTATTGGGCTGGCTAGTCCTCATAATTTTTAATCAACCTGCTGATTAAGTATATTGTTTTTATTTGTTTGTACATTTTACAACACTTGTTGAATTTCTTTAGCAGTTTAAATTTTGGCAGTCCTAAAACAATAGCAATAAAATAAAAAATTAAATCTAAATAAATAAAGAAAAAAAGGGGAATTAGGATATTGGACCATCTTGTGGCTGGCCATATCACTTGATGGGGCTATGCAGGTCCTTTTATCTCTGTAACATGTTACATGGCCCTTGATTTATGATTACTGTCGTTAGTTAAATCCTTAAATACTGATCACTCATAAATATTTCAGTATCTGTATAATTGAATGTAAGATATTTTGTTCTAGCCCCAAAACCAGTCTAGTCCTGACTCTGATCAAAGCAATCAGGCCAACGGACAGATCCAACAGAATCACCAGACTCTACGGCAACAAGCCCAAGAGCAGAATCAGATCCAACAAAACCAGTTGCAGCAACAGTTGCAGCAGCAACAACAAAACCTGCAACAAAACCTACAACAAGCACTCCAACACCAGAGCCAGAATCTGCAACAAACATTGCAACACCAGCAGCAAACGTTGCAACAGATGTTGCAACAACAGCAGCAACAACAGCAGCAGCAGCAACAACAACAACAGCAGCAACAGAGTAATCAACAGCAATCTATACAGTTGCAAGTGAGCCAGGCTCAGGCGCAGGCTATAGTGCAAGCGCAGGCGGCGTTGCAGCAACAAGTGGCCCAGTCACTGCAGCAACAGCAGCAAAGTCTGCAGGAACAGTTACAGGCGTCACAGCAGCAACAGATACAGGCTGCTCTGCAACGACAGTCTGCTACGTTACAGGTTATTATTATTATTATCATAAATTTAGCTCTCACGCCCGCATACAAAATAAATACATATATGGCCTAAAGAGTTATAATAAACTTACGTAAATAAATATAAATTAATAAACTTACATACGCAAATACACAAATAAATAGTTGTAGCGGGCGGAGGATTACAGGAGACCAGACGGTCGGGGGTCAGGGCGACAGGTTGAGAAACCGGCGGACTATCCTAGCCGAGTCAAGCAACACCGCTTTCTGCATGCTGGCTGCGAGCGAACTGCCACGGAACCCCAGTCGCCTCAGATGGTGAGCGAGGCTGACTGGGATTAACCCATTCGCAGATATGACGAGTGGGATGGTTTCGATGGACCCCACATGCCACATGGCGGAAACCTTGTGAGCCAGATCAAGATACTTACGTTTCTTCTCCGTCTCAGCTCTCACAAGGTTCTCGTCATATGGAATGGTGATGTCCACCAAAAACACCCGTGACTGTGCCCGGTCCAACAGCACGATGTCAGGCTTATTCGCTAGAATAGTCCTGCCCGTGATGATGGACCGGTCCCAATAGAGCCGGACTCCGTCCCGCTTGAGTACAGGCACCGGTGTGTACTTGTAATGCGGCAGCCTCTCATCCAGGAGACCGTGCTTCAGAGCAAGCTCCTGGTGAAGGATTTTGGCCGCTTGGTTGTGTCTGTGCAGATACTCAGTGTTAGCAAGCGCCGAACATCCCGAAAGCACATGTCTGAGTGACTCACCGGGATGGTGACAGGCTCGACAGATGTCGTGAGTTCCATCCTTCAGAATGTACTTTCGATAGTTCCGCGTCTTAACTACCTGATCCTGTATCGCACAGACATACCTTCGGTTTCCCCAAAGAGGTCACCGAAGCGCAGCCATTGCACGGACGCTTTTTTATCAACGTGTGGCTCATTAAGAGCTTTAAAAAAGCGTCCGTGCAACTCCTTCTCCTTCCATACGGTCTCCCGGTCAGAGGTGCTAGGTACCTTCGGCGCCTGCCACTCGATTTTGGCTAAGGATAGGGGAGTGAGTCCTTTATCACATTCTACGACCTCTCTATGCATGGGCGACTCGCTCTTCATCTCGAAGTATGTTCTGAGATTATTAGTTATGCATGGTCTTGACGCTTAATACGTCTCGACCACCACATTTCCGGGGGATATACAATCTCGTCACAGACGACTTCGGGTGGTGCATGCGATAGAGTGTCATAGTTGTGCGGACTTTTCTATCCAGGGCGTCAAGTTCGGTCTGAGTCCATCTGAGCACACCAAAGGTGTACATGAGGACAGGCACAACCCAGCCGTTATAGGCTCGAACCTTATTGGCACCTGACAAAAAACTTTTACATATTTATGTCAGACGGCCAAAAAAAGGCCTCGCAAACAGACTGTTTCATGTCCGCCTCATTTACCCCTTGCGATTGCGACATACCCAGATACCGGTACGATTCAGCTTCAGAGAGGGTCCTGATGTTCGATGGCTCGAGATTCATCTCAGCCGAGTGAGTAACCTGCCCCCTCACCACATGCAAGACCGCACACTTGTCCAGCCCAAGCTCCATTCTGATAGAATTACTGAACTCAGTGGTGATATTCAGCAAATCTTGCAGACGGGCAGCATTGGGTGCCAGCAGTTTGAGGTCATCCATGTAGAAAAGGTGAGGCACTCTTGTCCCTCCTCTCCGAAACTGAAAGCCCGTCCCTGAATTCTCCAGAGTGAGCTGAGTGGGTTCAGAGACAGGCAAAACCAAAGTGGACTCAGACAGTCACCCTGGAAGATCCCCCGCCGTATCCTTATCCGGTCACCGGCAGCCGCCAACCGCTCACCGTGGAGACAAAGGATCGTACTCCATTGCCCCATGCATTCCCTGAGGAAGTCTCGAACTGTACCATCGACTTTTATTATTATTATTATTATCATCTGCATAGATTTAGTTCTCACGCCCGCATACAAAATAAATAAATATATGGATGGACCTAGAGTTATAATAAACTTACGTAAATAAATAAAAATTAATAAACTTACATACATAAATAATAATAATTATTATTGCCATTATTGCCTATGCCAAAAATCACTATGATCCGTTGCTCCGTTGCGGCGGCGTGATTGAAGGACGAACCAACAAACAAACACACTTTCGCATTTATAATATTAGTATTTCATATTATAAATGCGAATCCGTCGTATTTCAATGTGTTTTTCATTTGATATCCACATCAAAGAAATAAAGTATGGCATCAGCTAACGCTGTTTGCCCATTTTGGTTATGTTTCCTGGCTTGACTGTTAGCCAGTAGCTATTTATACTTTACTTATGACACGGTGCATAGTAAAACCAACTGTGGTTTTTGTGGCACTGTTTCTAATTCAATTCAATAATAAATAACTTACCTTAACTAATAACCACCTGGTGAGATCGCAGTCAACATCTGACTTGTAATGAAAAAAAATTGGCAAAATTCCTAGGGACTGCCGATAGAAGTGAAAACGAATATTTAAAATTAAAAAAAAATTAAACCTTAAAACTAAGGCATTAAAGTTTAATTACGAATGTAGTATATTTATATTTAAAACCATTTGTCTTCGTAACAACGCGAGCATGTCGGTGACGCGAATCCACAAGTTTACCCCCTACCAAGAAGTGCTCAACGCGGCTAAAGAAGTTTTCACTTAATAATGCGCCTTAAAATCATTGTTCCCAGGAACTACAACAACAAGCTCAACAGCAGGCCCTCATCGCTCAAGCGACCAACAAAGGCAGGATGCCGCGAGCGAAGCCTTACAACAAACCGCGCGGCCGAATGACTGCGTACGCGTTTTTCGTGCAGACCTGTCGGGAGGAACATAAGAAGAAACATCCGGAAGAAAACGTCGTTTTCGCCGCATTCTCCAAGAAATGCGCTGAGAGGTGGAATGTGAGTATTTATTCCCCTTTTTTCCGGCTTTAGATGGGAGTTTTCAGGTCTTCTTTCCGCAACGACCTCAATTTACATATAAACAATAGACGTAGGCCCTGTGAAACAAAGAATGTGGACTAACGCCATCTAGTCTGAAAAGCGGGACAGCGCTATGGCGGGGACAAGGACAGGCTTATACAAGCAAGGGGCGCGCCCTGCAATCGGACGCCTAACTTTTTTCTATGAAAGGGCCCATCTTAAACGCTTTAGATCGGAGTTTTCAGGTCTTTACAAAATAGTAGAGCAAGCGAAGCTGTACAAACAAACTTGCGGTACTGCGTTTGCGTTTTTGGTCTTTAATCTCATATGACCCGTTGATTAGGTTGAATAGGTTACTTTAAAGTTCTCACCAAACTCGCAGCAAACCCTATATTTCATCATTATCATCATTTCAACCCACTTTCAACACAAAACATCACCTGCAATAGATCAAGCAAATACGAAGCAGTTTGCTGATTTGCTGATCGCATGTTGTATTTAAATAAATAAACCTTTGTTTACTAAACTACTAGAACGCCCGCGACTTTGACCGCGTGGATTGAGGTTTTTTGGTTCCCTTTAATTTCCAGGAAATAAAGTAGACTTTCCAGACTATCCACGCGGACAAAGTCGCGGGAATTAGCTATTATTAGTAAAGAAGTGTACAAAATATAACGAATGTAACAAAATAATATAACAAGACATACAATTTCGGTACTTCAAATAATACGAATATTATTCAATTAATGTATGTAAAATGCATTAGTTCCACTAATTGCTGCGGGTTTTCTTTCGTGTTAGGGACGTGTTCAAGCTTTTAAACTCTATCTTTTGTTGTCTACAGACAATGTCAGAGAAAGAGAAGCAAAGGTTCCACGAGATGGCAGAGCAGGACAAAAAACGCTACGACCTGGAGATGCAGACCTATGTTCCGCCCAAAGACGTGAAGGTGCGCGGCAGAAAGAGACAGCAACACAAGGACCCCAACGCGCCCAAGCGATCGCTGTGAGTTTATGGTCACGAATTTAATTGCTATAAATCCTAATATTTTTAATTCACATAGCAATGTGATGTCTTTTTTGAAGCGAAGATTCTTATTTCTTACTGATCTTTGGGTGGGAAACATAAAATATTATGGTATAAAGTTTTTTTTTTTCGTCTTACCATAAAGTTCCATTACAATATAGCGGCAACTTTACTGTCTACTACCATCTAGCCTATGGTCTAATAAGTAATATTATTCTAGCTTAAACTTCTACTTATTATTGATTTCTACATCTAATTTACAGTCCAATATCTGTCCTTAGTTTATTCTAATGTACTTAACGTTCACTACGTTTTTGTGACCTACATAAGTAGCACAAGCACTAATTCACTGACACAGCACTTGTACACGTTTTACACTAATTCGAACGGTTTCGTTCTTTAACGAATAAAGTGTAACAGTAAAACGAATACGGTATCTCATAGCATGTAATGTTGTCGATATGAGTGAAGGTGACTGAATATATTTTAGGGTCTATCGGGTATCTCACAAGTTCTCACAGCTTTTTTTTTTCAAATTGTTTGTTGTAATTGGATTTCTTTTAGGCAGTCTCTTCATTAACTAGATCTCGGATGGTATAGTTACTTTAATTTACTGAGTACTGCCCAGACGTACCTGCATTAGGAGTTACGACATACAAATTGACTTATCTAAATAGTTAGTATCTCTGTATGCGAATTGCGAACTCAATAAGTTAAGTTCACATAAGTAAATGCAAAAGACGAGAAATAAACAAATGTTTGTGCAAAAAAGCACTACAAAACATACGCGTACGGAGCGTATATGTGTTGCGTACACGAACCAACCAGTTGCGTTCATACCCACCAAGGATACGGAAGGATATGGAAGGTTCCAAATGATAATTGATTTATTTATTTCATGTAGGACAACTTGTGTCACTTATGATACGTCAAGGCTCTACCACCGGTTCGGAAAGGTGATTCTAATGAATGATTGCCCTTTTCTAAATTTTTTTAATCCACTTCTTGACTGAGATCTCACCTGATGGTAAGTGATGATGAGGGTGAGATCTATAGATCTATGATATGATATCTATATATATCTTTGACTTTACTTAGACTATGATATCTATATATATCTATATAGATCTATGATATCTATATGTCACCGTAAGATTCTAAAAACCGTTAGATTGTAATCTAACTCGCGAAATTATAAACTGTTGATAGATTGTGAACCGTTCAATGTTCTGAGTGTCAATTTTTGAAATATTCATTGTATTTACGTTTTCTTGTGTCTTTCTTGTAGGTTAGGTTAGGGTTCGACATATATAAGTAGGTAGTGCCCGGTCGCAATCCGAGCACTTAGGTTCTATCGTGTTAATATACTTAACAGATTACAATCTACCGAAAAATAATGCGTTAAATTGTAATATTTCGGTGACGGTGACATATATATATATATATCTTTGACTTTGCTTAGACTTAGACATTGCTAAAACGAGATAGATTTATGTTACACTAGCTGATGCCCGCGACTTCGTCCGCGTGGATTGAATTGTTTTTAATTATACGGGATAGAAAGTAGCCTATGTACTATTGGCTATTGCAGACTATAATCTATCTCTGTGCAAGTTCATCTAGGTCCATTTAGCCGTAATGGCGTGATTGAGTAACAAACATCCATTTGAGATTTTTTGGTTCCCGCGGGAACTCTTTAATTTTACGGGATAAAAGTAGCCTATGTGTTATTCCAGACTATAATCTATCTCTGTATCAAAGTTCATCCAGATCCGTTCAGCCGTTCTGGCGTGATTGAGTAACAAACATTTATTTGAGTTTTTTTTTGGTTCCCGCGGGATTTCTTAATTTTTCCCACCAGCACTTCATTATTTTCCGAGATGAAAAGTAGCAGCCACTATCCAGATCATCAACTATACCTACCCATGCAAAAAATTACGTTAATCTGTTGCGTGATTAACGTAATTTTCTACTAACTATCTGTTACACGTCCTTGGGGATAAAATTTACAAAAAATGTGAATCAGGTATTTCTCCATTTCAAACAAAATTTCCAAAAAACCCAACCAGGTTACCAAAAATACCTAGTTTAATGGCTCTAACTTAAAAATTAAAGACAGACTTTCTTACAAACTTTGAACCCCTATTTTACTCTTTTGGGGGTTGAATTTTGAAGAATTGTGAGACACGTACTTCTTTATTTTTTACCGAAAGTCAGAACACTAAGCTTCGTTGATATAACTTGAGCAATATTTCGAGAAATGAAGGACTTTCATATACAAACTTTCAACCCCTATTTTACCCTTTTGCGGGTTGAATTTTGAAAAATTGTGATGCATGTATTTCTAAATTTTTAACTCGCAGTTTATATACCAAGTTTAATGGCTATAACTTGAGAAATTAAGGACTTTCATAAAAAACTTTCAACCCCTATTTTACTTATTACCTTAAACTAGCGGCACGCTATGATGGCCGGTTTGACGTTTGTCCGCTCATGAAGTTCCGTATTAATTGATAACGACTTTGAAGGAAATAATTGTATTACTTTATTGACGATAGTGATGTGCAGAGATTCATAAATTTTATCGAATGTAGTTTCTCATGAAGTTCCGTATTAATTGATAACGACTTTGAAGGAAATAATTGTATTACTTTATTGACGATAGTGATGTGCAGAGATTCATAAATTTTATCGAATGTAGTTTTAGGTTTAGGACTCAAAATTTATTTATTAAATTGATTTCTTAAATGTATACAAGTGTAGAAAAATCAGTTTGCACCATTTAAGGGGTGAATGTACTTGTGAATATGAACAATTTTCACTATGTGGACAAACCTCTGAAATCGCAAAAAAATATCAATAAATTTTTAAAAATGGAATCTAATACGATCGTCACATAGGATCGCTGGCTAGCACAACTACTACCTCCGGCAAACTCGCGTCAATGCTCAATGCAAAACAAAGCAGTTTCGAATTGACGTTGCTTCGAAAAGTATAAACTGTCAGTGCAATGCGATTGTGATATAGTTTTGACCTGGCTTTGGATTTCAAATATTGATACTGCATTACTGTTGACCCTTGCTCGTTAATTTGGACTCTGTTCAAGCCCTTTGTTGTGGATTTCGTCGATATGACCGAACGTACGCAGAGAACTGTTCTAAATAGTCAGACACGTGAGTTCGTAATACGCCTTCGTAACTATTTCGATCGTGAAGCTCAAAATGGAGGGCCAATTTTACCTATAACGTCAGTGGTTGAACGCGTAGCTGATGCGCTTAATATTGGACAACGAACTGTTAGACGGATAACTAAAAAAAAATATGGCGAGACTGGCACAGAAGAAAATAAACTTCACACACCAAAAAAGAGAAAACGAGCAAAACCAGTCGTAGGCATCGATAGCTTTGATGCCGATGCTATCCGAAGACATGTTTACGGCTACTATTTACAGAAGGAGTATCCAACAAGAAAAAAGTTGGTGCATTCACTGAAGGAAGCTGGATTATTCTTCGGTGGGGAAAGTTCTTTAACGAAGATTTTGAAGACCATTGGATTTCGATACAAAAAATGTAACAAACGCAAAATATTGATGGAAAGATTTGATATAGCGATGGCAAGGTATACTTTTTTACGGCAAGTGAAAGAAATCAAAAATTGGCAAAATGTTGTGTTCTTGGATGAAACATGGCTTAATGCTAACCATACTGTAGGCCGTTCTTGGAACGATGACACAGCAGCATCTACTTCCAAAGTTCCTGTAGGAAAAGGATCGCGACTTATAATTTGTCACGCCGGAACCATCAACGGGTTTGTCGAAGGTTCTCTCATGGCTTTTGCGTCAAAAACCACTGGAGACTATCATGAAGACATGAATGGAGAAAAGTTTACTGAATGGTTTACCTCAATGTTGTGTAGCCTCCCTGAACCATCTATTATAATTATGGACAACGCCCCATACCACTCGATGCAAATTGACAAGCCACCTGCCCAATCCCAAAAGAAAGCTGATATCGTCGCATGGCTTCGTAAAAATGGCGTAGATGCAAACATGAATATGTTAAAAGCGGAATTAGTACGTCTTTTAAAAGAAAACAAACCAACCAAGATCCGATACGTCATTGACGAAATAGCATTAGAACATGGGCACAGAGTTATACGGTTACCGCCTTACCATTGTGAGTATAATGCGATTGAGTTGGTGTGGGCTCAAATTAAGGGATATGCTGCAAGACACAATACAGAACCCCCATTTACCACAAAAAAAATGCTAAAATTATTAGAAGAAGCTTGTGAACATGTGACTAAAGGAGACTGGGAAAAGGTTGTGAATAGAACTGTTAAATTAATAAGGGAAGATTATGAAAGAGATGTGAAAATAGATAATATTATAGAAAACGAACATATAATTATTAATGTATGTGATGATAGCAGTGACGACAGTGAAAATAGTAGTATGGACGAATCTGATTAATTATGGCCTTTTGTGGCACCTTTTTTGGTATCTTTTGTATTCATATGTTTCTTGTGTGCATATAAAGTATGTATATTCATTTTCGTTCAAATATTCAGTTCGTTCAAATAAATTAAATAAACATATACATTTTTGTTTTATTAAACCTATTTAATCAGGTACAAAAACAAAACTTAATTGTTTTTTGTTCGAGAATAAATTGACATTCCACATCACTATTGTAATGTGTCAAACCGGCCATCATAGCGTGCCGCTAGTGTAGTTGAATTTTGAAAAACTATGACACACGTACTTCTTTATTTTTTACCAAAAGCCAAAATACTAAGCTTCGCTGATTTAACTAGAGCAATATCCTTTGAAATGAAGGCCTTACATACCAACTTTCATCCGCTATTTTACTCTTTAGGGATCGAATTTTCAAAAACTTTGAAATACGTATTTCTCGATATTTAACTCGCAGCTCATATACCAAGTTTCATGGCTATAGCGGTCATAAAAAAATTCAACCCCTATTTTACCACTTTAGGGGTTGAATTTTGAAAAACTGCGACACACGTAATTCTTTAATTTTTATCGTTCTCGTTATATAACTTGAGAATATCGTTTATATAACTTGAGAATATCTTGAGAAATGAAGGACTTTCATGCAAACTCTCATCCCCTATTTCAACCCTTCGGAGTTAGAATTTTTGAAAATTGTGAAACACGTATTTCTTCATTTTCAATCAGTAGCTCGTATATCAAGTTTCATGGATATAACTTAAGAAATGACGGACTTTCATACAAACTTTCATTTCCTATTTCACCCCCTTAGGGGTGGAATTTTGAAAAATCCTTCCTTAGTGAGCGCCTACGTCATATAAGAAATCTACTGTCAAAATTTCAAGTTAATAACCCCAGCGGTTTAGGCTGTGCGTTTATCCCTTAACGATTTTATATATATATTAGATTAGATAAGTTTATCTCGTTCTAAGTAAAGTCTGAGCCAAGTCAAAGTACACTCTATAGATCTCAGGCTAAGATGGTAGCGGGCTAACCTATAAGGGGTATGGCAGTTATATTAAACCCATACCCCTAATCGGTTTTACACGGCATCGTACCGGAACGCTTAATCACTTGGCGGCACGTCTTTGCCGGTAGGGTGGTAACTAGCCACGGCCGAAACCTCCCCACCAGAAAAAGAAAAATGTTACAATGAGTAAACAATACAATACATATGTTACTGTTAGACTGACTTGTGGGCTACTGGATGCGAGATGCTGGATGGATTATGGTTTAAACAAAATAACATTTCTATGTTTTGCCTCAACAGATCGGCGTTCTTCTGGTTCTGCAATGACGAGCGTTCTAAGGTGAAGGCTCGGAACCCTGAGTACACAATGGGGGATATCGCCAAGGAGTTAGGCCGGCGCTGGGCCGCCGCTGACCCCGAGACCAAGTTCAAGTATGAATCGCTCAGCGAACAGGACAAGGCGAGATACGATAGGGTGAGTTGAGTTGAGACCATTTTCTCCCACCAGCCCAGATCAGGCCGCAGCCTCCCACCAGGCCAGACCAGGGGAACTCGGAAATTATATTATATAATACTAGCAGATGCCCGCGACTTGGTCCACGTGAAATAAGTTTTTTAAAATTCCCACGGGAACTCCCTAATTTTTCGGGTTAATAAACATGCCTATGACACTTACAAATAATGTGGCTTTCTATTGGTATCAGAATTTACAAAATCGGTTCAGTAGATCCAGAAATTACCCCCTACAACGTCACAAACTCACAAACTTTACCTCTTTATAATTTTATATATAAAATTCTCGTATCACGATGTTAGTTACCATACTCCTCCGAAATAGCTTGACCGATTTTTATGAAATTTTATATGCATATTCAGTAGGTCTGAGAATCGGCTAATCTATTTATCATACCCCTAAAACACCTTAATCCACGCGGACGGAGTCGCGGGCATCAGCTAGTATTAGTATAGATAAGTAAGTCTCCTCCACTTCTAATCCTAAGGTTGCCTGGCAGAGGTCGCTGCTAAGCAATAAGGCTGCCTTTTTGTATTCTTAGTGTTTTCTATGTATTTATTTGTGTCCTTATTTTTGTGTTGTGGTGTATAAAATAAGAGTAATAATAATAGAATACCCATGCAAAGAGAGATCATTGAATGTGATACAGGACTCACTCCTCTATCCTTAGCCAAAATCGAGTGGCAGGCGCCGGTGGTACATAGCACCTCTGACCGGGAGACCGTATGGAAGGAGGAGTTGCACGGACGCTTTTTTAAAGCTCTTAATGAGCCACACGTCGATAAAAAAGCGTCCGTGCAATGGCTGCGCTTCGGTGACTTCTTTGTGGAAACCGAAGGTTTTGTCTGTGCGATACAGGATTAGGTAGTTAAGACGCGGAACTACCGAAAGTACATTCTGAAGGATGGCACTCACGACATCTGTCGAGCCTGTCGCCATCCCGGTGAGTCGCTCAGACATGTGCTTTCGGGATGTTCGGCGCTTGCTAACACTGAGTATCTGCACAGACACAACCAAGCGGCCAAAATCCTTCACCAAGAGCTTGCTCTGAAGTACGGTCTGCTGGAACAGAGGCTGCCGTACGACGAGTACACGGCGGTGCCTGTACTCGAGCGTGACGGGGTCCGGCTCTACTGGGATCGGTCCATCATCACGGACAGGACTATTCAATCGAATAAGCCTGACATCGTGTTGTCAAACCGAGCACAGCCGCGGGTGTTTTTGGTGGACATCACCATTCCTTATGACGAGAACCTTGTGAGAGCTGAGACGAGAAGAAACGCAAGTATCTTGATCTTGCTCACGAGTTTCCGCCGTGTGG
The DNA here is from genome assembly GCA_964035005.1 of Erebia palarica. Taxonomy (NCBI): domain Eukaryota; kingdom Metazoa; phylum Arthropoda; class Insecta; order Lepidoptera; family Nymphalidae; genus Erebia; species Erebia palarica. Next base: position 22,949,744 of record OZ035989.1, read on the forward strand.
CACGTGGAGTCCGCTGAAACCATCCCAATGGTCATATCTGCGAATGGGTTAATCCCAGTCAGCCTCGCTCACCATCTGAGGCGACTGGGGTTCAGGGGTAGTTCGCTCGCAGCCAGGATGCAGAAAGTGGTGTTGCTAGACTCTGCTAGGATAGACCGCCGGTTTCTCAACCTGTCCCTTTGACCCCCGGCTGTCTGATCTCCCCTGCCGGGGTGTAATCCTCCGCCCAGTACAAATATGTTTAAGTAAGTTTATTTATTTCTATGTATGTAAGTTTATTATATTTATTTTTGGCCATATATGTATTTATATTGTGCATGAGCGTGAGAGTACAATATATATCGATAGTAATAGTATAGATATATTATAATAATTTTGACGTTCAATGTTCGTTTCCAGGAGATGACGGCTTACAAGAAGGGCCCTCTCGCGCTGGTGCAGCAACCACCGCTCAAGCCGGAAGAGGAAGAGGAAATGGGGGAGTACATAACCGATAACGAGTACAAGTAAGTCTAGTTATGTAAAGAGCATAATTATTATGCTTCGAGAACTGTACCTAACTAAACATGGGCAAGCAACAGTCGAAGGAGCACGAAATATCATTGCTCAAAACGGAGCTGGGAACTCTGCTTCCACTGAACAGTTGTCATCTCTTCAACAGTTCGCGTGTTAGCTTGATATTTGTGATCTGCTGTTTGGTGGGGCAGCGGTAGTACTGTTTCGATACTATCTATACTATAAATGCGAAAGTTTGACCGAATGGATGTGTCGATGGATAGCCAGAACGGCTGGACGGATCTGGTTGAAACACAGATGGAATAACACATAGGCTAATTTTTATCCCGGAAAATTAGAGTTCCCGCGGGAACCGAAAAACCTCAATCCAGGCGGATGAATTCGCGGGCATCAGTTAGTCCGATACTTGACTTGTAAATAGTGACGGCGAAACCCTAACGCCTCGCCATTGACGCTAAGTCAAACTTTGATTGTGAGTGTGAAATTTGTGAGCCAAGTTCTGGCATGATGCTTTACGGCGGATATCCCATGACATTTTCCACCATAATTCGCATATTTGACGTCATGTTGTTTACCCTTAATGCAAAATCCTTATAAATCCGAAAGAGGCCTATCCATCTTCTGATGGACTGATGCTATGAGTGGGCAAACATTTTGTTACAACGTTATATAAATAACTGCCCCGTTGGTCTACTGGTTAGCATGTTCGACTGCGGCCGACAAGGTTTAGGAAGTTGGCGGTGTTTCACCCCCGTGCCTCGGAGAGCACGCTAAGCCGTCGGTCCCGGTAATTATCACTAACATGATAATAGTCGTTAAAGCCTACCAACCCGCATTGGAGCAGCGTTCTGAGTCTAAGCTCTAATCTCCTATGAGAGTGGAGGCCTGTGCCCAGCAGTGGGACGTTAATGGGCGGTGCTGGTAAATCTCGGCCGATGATTGATTTATTTCAGGGGGCATACTACTATCGCCTAAAGCCGTATTTTTTTAACATTGTTGATGTCCGTGTTTTACAATATTGTGGCCAAATTTGCAGTCCGTCAAATTTATCTGAACCGGTGACAGCCGCGCTAGTGTATATTAAAAATAAAATACAAACAAAATTTAAGCAGGCATAAAAATCTGTTCCACTTTTGGCCACCAGGTCAGATAAGTTTGACGGAATATAAGCGATAGTAGTAACTACCCAGGCTTGGACCATGATTTAGTAGGTTTTTCAAAAATCTATAAATTATTTTGTTACAGAAGGACATGGAGGATATGTGGTAACATGGACCCACAACACACAGCAAACAGTCTAACGCCCAGTGCAGACCAGCAGAGTGATGGCGAATAGAGTCACAGCGCGCGGAGTGGAGCCGAGCGGAGTCGTGGCGATGAGTACTTGAGTCACCTCCATGTTTTCTTACCATTACACCAATTTCAACCGTAAGCGCCAAAACATAGTGCTCATTTGAATTGTTATCAAAAATTGACGTTGGTCTGCTTTGCGTCTTCAGCGTAATTCAGTAAAATAACGTCATAAAAATAAAAGTGCTACCAGCTGTGATCGGAAGTCGTGTGTTAAAATGGCAATTTTTTATACTATAAACGCTATTTATACACTTTTATTTTGAAGATCTGGAGACTCATTTTCCCGATATTTGTTAAGAAAAGTACCCTTTGTCATTTAAACTATAGTAATTTCTGAACAAAGTGGCTATGACGGACAAATACTTGAAAGGTGATGCCATTAGTTACGTTAGTTATTTTTGAGTATGGTACACTAGCTGATGCCCGCGACTTCGTCTGCGTGGAATAAGGTTTTTTATTCCCATGGAAACTTATTTCCGGGATAAAATGTAGCCTATGTCACTCCAAGTCCTCGATTATACCCATTCAAAAAAATCACGTCGATCCGTTGCTCTGTTGCGGCGTGATTGAATGACAAACCGATTAATCAATACAAACTCACTTTCGCTTTTATGCTATAAGTATGACTAAAAAGGAAGAAACCTTTGACGTGGTTCTAAGCACTTTTAGGTTAGGGACGCTATTTTTCCATTTTGGCGCTTAGGCGTAGGATAAGGTATAAAACCGCCTAATTATTTAAATTCCAGATAGTTTTGAAAAATGTGTTTTCGACATGTATAAATACTTATAGGCCTTACACATGAATCAGTGTAGTGTAATAAGATTTAGGGCGAAAGGGTCCCTAATTTGGTCCTTATTGCAGTGTATTAAGCCACTAACTAGCAGCCCATACTTACCACAGGGCCCTTTGATAAGTGCAGTGTAATCGGCCCATTAAAGTCTAGCTCAGTAGCTATTACGGTAATTTATGGTAAGGGGCGTAACCGTGTGCAATTCAGAGTCCGCAAAATCCAGAAGCATAATCTTTAAGAGACGAAAGTAGTTTGTGCTAGACACAAAATCGATTTTATATCGATGTATCGGTTAGATATCGATGTATCAGTTAGATATTGATGTACTGGCTAGGTATCGATGGACTTTCGGCGAATACGGTCGTATTATAGAGTTTTTGATTACGGGTCCACCTGCATATTAATTTTAGCAATTCTTAAATTAAAAATAAATCTCAGGCGCGATTCTTACTTGCAGAGCTGAGTTGAGCTGAGACGCAGCGTCTTTTTGATACAAATGCAAACTCAGCTTTATTTATATTAGCGTAGAGGCTTGGTTTAACGCGCTCTTTCAATCTTTCAATCTTTGAAAAGGCTTACCAATTTCAAACTATATGAAAGATTACATATTATAGCACATTTTAAATCTTTGTCGAATAAACGATGCACTTCAGCTCCACTCGGTGTGCGTCGCGCGTAAGGCTTTGACTCCACTGCTAACGGTCTAGAGTTCTGTGCTTACAGTTCTGCGTTCTTTGCGTCCGTAAAAATATCCCGTAGACCATATTGGGGGTATTTATCATTAGGCGATTTATACTTTAACATAATCTTAATAAGGTTAGTTTTACAATGGAACTTTAGAGCACTGTTCTTTGTTTATTTGGTTCTGTTGTAAACAAAGTCGACCTGCTGTACTAGATCTAAGGTTCCAATAGATTAAGTACAGGAATTGTAGGACTGAATTCATAACTCCCAATACTTTAAGCAGTGGGGTCCGTTATAACTTTAAGTTTTAATAATTATTAGGCTTAAGCAGGTGATTCCCAAGTATTACCTTTATAAATTTTATCGTTTCATATTCGTGACCTCATTTAGTGTTATATTGGTTTTATTCGTTTTTTTAATTTCATTTACGTTTGATTAAAAAATCGGTTGTAGTTATGGTAACATCAGTTTTTGCCTGTTTATTATGTGGCTTATTCTGTTGAATCTCTGAAGTAATCTTAAAGACAGTTCTTAATTTATGCTACCCCTTTCATAATGCTCCTTGTGGAAAGGGATAGCACGAAATTTAGGCCTGTCAATTTATTCCAGAGTTTGTTCAGAACAGAATCAGCCACAGTTTTCAAGCGAGTAAGCAATACCTATTATGTAAGTTAGCGACAAAGAAGAAAAATGTATACACAATTATTGTATGTATTTTGAGTTTTTTTAAACTTATTTGGTGCGTAAAGAATTCCTTAAATTATTTTTATGATATTTTAATGTTAGGGTGGTAAATTTTATTGCAACTTGTAGGAACATTAGGGTGAAACTCAGTTGACTCAAAATTCTAAATATCGGGGTGCATTAGGTTGTCTATCTCTAAACTTAATCGAAAGTTTTAGAGTTGTTCTGTCCTTTTCTCAATAATCTATGCGGAAAAGGAGAGCACTACTTAGGCTTGTTCATTGATTTTAGTGTAGAGATGTGTGTACCTATATTTCGGGCTATTAAGGAAATTAATCAGAACTTGCAGCGGCACTCATTCCCTCTTACTTACACACTATACTTGTGTATATTGTGCGAGTGAGAGGGAACGCGAAACGCGGCTACTTTTGATCGTTTCTTGGCACGAGCTAGGTATAATACATCTGCACTGATATCATAGTCGTAAATGTACAAAATCCATTGTAAAATTTGTTCTTGCGCGTACCTTAAGATCCGAATAGCTCGAATTAAGGGACTAATATTTTTATATGGGAATCTATTAGAGATCTGAACTACCTAAATATCTAGTAACCCAGTCATTTGGTAGTTTTACCTGGAAAGTTTCTCGGGAGTTTTGAAAATTAGTGTATTTTGTAGTTTTCGACGTGCTCTTTCCGAATTTTCACTTTGCCACCTCGTATCTTTGCCGCTCGCGCCGCCATATTGGAAAAATGGCGCCCAAAAACAGTTTCCCTTTTTGAGCACCAAATGAATGGACTATAGGGACAATATATTATAAAATTAGAAGAGCTAATTTTATTTTTGAATACTTTTTTTGCGAGAAATCGTATCGTACTTATAAAAGTAACGATTTAATTTCATACGTTAATACGTTAATTTTATATGTATGTATTTTAATAAATATATAATTTCATGTTGTTATATATAACAACATAAAATTTACATACTTATTAAATTAACGTATGAAATTAATATATTACGTTTGAATGAAATTGTTTTTTTATGAAAAACTCTCATATTCAAAAAAGGTGTGCTTAACAAATATCATGTATCATGGAAATACCCTAACTTTTTTTTTAAACTTAAGAAACACTTGAGCATATTTTTCTTAAAGTAATAGCTATTCTATATATTATTTTGTTCCATAAATATGCAATATATGTCACCGTAAGATTGCAAAAACCGTTAGATTGTATTTTCGCAATTTCGCGAGTTAGATATATCTAACGGTTTTTACAATCTTACGGTGACATATACACGTCTTTAGTTGAAAAATTCTTTTAGGATTGGGAAGATTTGAAAGTCAAAGAGTTCTGTTTAATTTTAACTATTTTATACTTTATCGTCGAGCAATATGTAGTACAATACATATTCGTGGAAAGTTTTATTTAAAGTCTTACATTTTGTACTCAAAATAAACGCGTAATTATAGGATATACTTATTCAAAAAAAAACATGTTATAGAATAGTTTGGATAGGGTCAAATAATTGAAGATGTTGCCTTATATTTTCGATATCAGAATGGCAATAGATAGGTATAGTCAAAAATAAGTGTTAGTCATTTGAAGTATTGTAAGTATTATAACGTAAGCTAGGTTTTGAAAAAAAAAGAGAAAACTGATGTAAACTAAAAAGAGGCACGAGTAAATGATATTTTTATTATTTGTGTCGGAAAGTGTACATATTTAATATTAGTTACCTAGATAAATTATATTTCTTTAACTATTCAAGATTGTTATGGTTAATTTTTTTTAATTTGTTTGTGAATAAATGAATATCGGTTAGAAAATGAGCGTTTATTTTAAAATACGTTATTTTTTTACGTCTGTATTGAAAAGTTTAAGGGTTTAAAGTTTAATTTTTATGACAATTGGTAAGTAATACACAGTTGTACATAACTTAAAGGACTGCAAGACCGTGATAGTACTTAAATTAAGTATGAAGCCTTGTTGACACGGTAGGAGTAGTATCAAATGTATTGTTTTTTGTTAGTCTTCAATTTCGAGAGTGATATATCGTTTAGTAAAGTGTCAGTGTTTGTTACCTAAATCAGAAATTATATTTAAATAATAATTCCTTTTATATAATAATTTTTGAATCGGCAATAAGGGGACTTCTCAAAACTCAACAGGGGAAAACTAACTTGTGCTATATAACTTCATCATTACTATCATACAGTGAGTATAACAGATAACAATATCGCTCTGTTGCACTAAAAAACAAGATATCAGATCCGTCAAAGTACACCCTATAGATCTCAGCACAAAGGCTCAAAACCCCTATATATATACCCCTATAAAATGGTCAAATTATATTTCCCATTGTCATTTAATCCAAAATTATTGTCATTCGTTACCATTACCATCATCATATCCACCTGCATGGATTAATTGTTTAAGCTTAAGCAGTATTTATTATTTTGAGAAATCGAACGATGAACGGCAATGGTAAAGCAGGACTAAAAATACGTACTTTTGAAAATTCCTACCGTGTCAATATGGAGTAGTAGATTTTAAGAGCTCAGTGTAAATACTGTAGATTGCATACCTCAGAACACGCCTTACCATATTAAAGGGTCGATTGTTGTTGAATTTGGCGAAGGATTTGACTGTGTTGATTGATTTGACGACAAAATTGGGTAACGAATGAGTAGGTAAAATAAGGATTTCATCTTGAAACGTTGATTCGGGATTTAAAAACGATGACTTTTTAAATTAATTTCTTAAATCCAATCCAAGTTTATAATAATTTGCCCAGTTCAGTTACCCAGTCCCAAGATTTACCATACACAATGGTGCCGATTCTGTTATGTAACATCTCTAAACTAAACTAAAATGGCAGCTTTAAATCTAGTTCTGTCCCTTTCCGTAGGGAGTATTATGAAAGAGTTAGCAATATTTATAATGCTCTAATTTTAGTTTAGTTTAGAGATTGTGCACTTCAGAATCAGCCCCAATATGATCATAAATGTTGTTTTAAATGAAATATTTGGGGTCAATTGCATTATCGATTCCACCACCTAAAAGCATATAATATATAAGCCTTGACGATGTTATATTTTTAAGAATTTAAAATTATTTTGATAATTTGCTTCTAAAGTTCTAGATACGACTGCTTTGCGAGGTACCAACAGGTACATATTAATATAACATAAATTATTATTAGCTCTGTGAGTCTGTACTACGAGTAAATAAATGAAGAGTCAGTTATTTAAAAAACAACTTTGAGCTATTCTTTGTTAACATTTTGTTAGATAGTCAATTATTGTGGCTAATTCTGTTTATCGCAATCTCTAAACTTAACTGAAATGACACCTCCAAATTTCGTTCTGCACAGATTAATAAGGAAAAGGTCCGCAAGATTTTTAATTCTATCATTTTAGTTTAGTTCAGAGTAGAGGTGTTAACATATCGCTAAGCTGTTAAGCGGTTAACCGTTAACGGCTGTAAGCAGTAGTAAAAAAAAGTAATGTTTTTTTCACTCGCTAGTGCACAAGAGTAAAGATTGTTTTCTAATATTTTCAACCATTAGCCGTTAACCGTTTAACCGCTTAGCGATATGTTAACACCTCTAGTTCAGAGATTGGTTACAATAGAATCTCGCCATTTTGTATTTGTTTAGTTATATGGAGTATATAACCACTATGCATCTACAGATGTGTCACCTACCTTAATAAGCGTTGGCACATATCGAACGGTCAATCCACAGTTTTCGTAAATAGTTTTGCGAAAACTGATTGGAGCGTGCCACTAAGAATTATCTTATCCGCTGTAACTGTCAATAATTGTCGGTTGAAAATAACTGTTTGTACATGGAAAACATTGCATATTCATGATATTCATAATTTTTTTCTGCATTGTTTGAATTACTCATAAGTACCAATTTAGTTCCTCCTTCAAAATCGATAGAAATAAGTGCCTAATCTAAATTGTACCAGGCTGTCGCTGAGCAATACTCAATATGGCGGCAAGTATGTCCCATTCGTGGCTATTAACACGCGTGTTTAATATATAACTAGTTTCGACGCATTATGGTCGAAGTTGGCATGTCTGAAAATGCTACATCGTTGAATTGTAAGACCTATTGCGCATTATAAGAAAACGTCTTGTGTCTTATAAGTAATATATTATATTTTGTAAGCGCGTGTCTGATCCGACACAAGAAAAAATATCTTGTATTATGTATGGTCTCATACAACAACCATTGCGACTGAATTTCTTATAAACACGCGAAATTTTCTTATACCTAATGCGCAATATGCATAAAGCGTTAGTTTACTTCTTTAGTTATTTTGTATTTATTAGGCAAGCGACGTCAATATGTGTAAGGTGATGCGTGTAAAATATTGTTTTGAATGTAGAGAAGGCATGTTTCCTTCCGTCTACTGTTTACAATTTGTGATCTGTACAAAACAATATAGTAAATCTTTTACATTAAAATTGTTCTTTTATTTTTATAATATCCTCAATAATAAATATTAAAGCCTGGGCAAAAAATTAAAAACATCGCCATGTTGAGGATCTCAATGGAACTAGCATGGAACTATTCTAAGTGTTACGACAACGGGCAACGATTTACATAGACCGGCCCTGTCAAACAAATAATGTGAACTTAATTTGAAGACTACACGGGAAAAAAAAGGATTGTCAAAACAGGATAACTTTGAATAAAGTGGAATCCCTAAGTTCAAAAGTCTCTCATTAAAAAACTTCAATTTTAATCTCATAATTATACGACTAAAATATAATTTTCTTCAAAATATAGGATACAGTTTTATTCAGATCTTAATAGCCTTTGACAGCGACGGTTATTGGTAAAACCTGATCGGCAGCCCGCAGGGTGAAAGGTGTACTCAAATGAAATTAGATGTGAAATGATCACTGCTAACTCAAATTCGCATTTTAACTTATCTTGTCTTTGTTACTGACATTACTTGTTTTTCCGGTGTGGTCTTCATTTACTATCGCCATCTAGTCTAAAAAGCGGGAATTTACTTGCAACTTAAGCGCAATCTAATGTGACAGCTTGAAAACGTATGATACGATCATATGGTAATTTTTATTATCTTTATGTCACCGTAAAATTGGGAAAACCGTTACATTGTAATCTATCTAGCGAGATTGTAAACTTACCTAATCGAACTTAACTAATCGAAAGATTACAATTTACCGCATTATTTTTCGATAGATAATCTGTTATGTATTAACCCGATAGAACCTATCTGATCCACTACCTGATCGTATATGTCGAACCCTAACGGAAACTTCAAGAAAGAGACAAAAAACCTAAATTCAATGAATATTATTGAAAGGTTCACAATCTGTTGACAGTTTACAATCTATCGAGATAAAAAGCGTTAGATTGCAATCAATAAATAAAACAAAGTCGGTTTAGTATGGATTTTTATGGTAGGTATTGGGAGAAATAAATATAAAACGCCAGGTAATTTGAAACATCATTTATTTTATAAAAATAAATGTTTTGACGACAAATAGTTTATAATATTCGGGGTCCTTACGAAATTACTCGTGCAGGAGTATCCATCCATCAGAAATGTTTCAAGACATTGTAAAAAATTTCTGTTTTTACAAAAGTTACTTTTTATCTTAAAACATTAACAACGTTACATTTTTCACATCTACATAATTATTCTAATAACGGTCGATCACTTTTTTTTTTTACATAATAACATTGGCATTTATGAAAATAACCGTCTAGTTAGGTAGGTAGGTACTGTAGGATTTTTTTCTACATAAGCCCTGAAACTCTTAAAGTATCACGCCATGGCTGATTTCTAATGTTGTTTATTTTTATTGTCTTAAATAAAATGTTACTTAAGTAAGAATTTATTTTATTTAGGTATACGAAGCCCAAATAAAATTTTAAAAGGTATTGCTTTGAAAGTTTGAAAGCACTGATCTGCATTCTTAAGGTAGGTACCACGGGATAGGCTGCCTTCATAAAAATGACAGCATAAGTTACGAACCGGTTTGCAGCGCCACTGTATTTCATGAGTCATGACACTTGCAAGAGCTATGACTTATGACACTCGCAGGAGTATTAGTCATAGCTTTCATGACTCATGCCGTGTCACTGGAACGAGTGATAATTTCAAATATTTAGTTCTTTGGACAAACGTTTAAATGGCTAAATGCTTTGGATGCTGTTTAACGGCACCTATTCACAGAGGCCAGTGCTTGAAATATTAATAAAATAAACGTTCATGTATAAAAACTGTTTTTTTTGGACGCGAAATAAGCTAGATGCGCACGCAGTAGCTTCTTGGATGCCGGAGGCACTTCGTAATATTGATCGCAGACTATCTCATATGCCCCTTGTAGCGCGTATCTACTTTCTAGGCTATAGAGTATAGGACCTAATACCAAAAAGATTTTAAGGGTTTATTTCATTTCTAAGCGTTACAAAATAAAGAATGGCGTAGTCTCTAGTTGTTATTTTCAGCGCAATTTCATTTTAATCATAGGTAATAAAAAATATGGCATGAACTATTAAGTTACTACAACAACCGTTATTTCTATGGGGCTGATGCGGTACATTTCTAAACCTATACCCAACACCTTAAAGAGGCTTGGGAGATCAAGTCGCAATATATAATAGTAACAGCATAATACATCCTCAAATAATTATTAATCTATAATGTCATTGATGCGTTGCTAAGAAAATAACTAGGCATGACAAAATCGTTAAGCTGCATACACATGACTGTGTTGTTGTGTGTTGTAATCACTTGTAACCTAATGGGAGCGCGTGACTGCTATGGTTAATGTATCTGTCACATTACATTAACTTTGAATTCAACTCGCGCTCGAACTGTGCATTGTAACTTGTATGTACTTAGAAAGTCACCATAGAAAGTAGCGATACTTATTGAATAATTGAAGTGATAATTGAGCACTTTTTGGTAGGGGGTAAACTTGTGGATTCGCGTCACCGACACCGTCACCGCGTTGTTACGAAGACAAAAGGTCTTAAATATAAATATACTAAATTCGTAAATAAACTTTAATGCCTTAGTTTTAAGGTTTATATTTAAAATAATAATAAAAAATATTTAAAAAGAAAATTATTTTAAATGTTAGTTTTCACTTCTATCGGCAGTCCCGATAACTGCAAATTTTTTTATTAAATTTAATCAACTGCTAATCTTATGTCAAGATAATAAATGTTAATCGTTCATCAATTCACTTTTGTTGAATTTCGAAGAAAGAGACTACGCAATTTCATTTCATTAAAGATGACTGTGTATTTTTATTAGTTGTTGAATGTGGATAGTAGTTATCACTATTATTATATAATTCAACTAATTAAAAACCTAAGGTCTGCTTACGTTAACGTAAAAACCGATATAGATCTATCATAAAATGTACTGCGATTGTTCTGTCATGATACCGCAAAACACAACACACCACATCACAATGTGCTTGCACCTTAATTGAATGCATAAATAAAAAATGGTTTTAGTGACGTTATAATACCTTTTCGACACAAATAATTAGTTATGTATGATTGTATTACGATTCAGTAAAATAATTATCAATAGCCTACTTAAACGAGTGTCTTAATGTCATGTATAGCTGGCGCCAATCATTTAGTCGCGTCTGAAGTTGACCGCAAGTCGAGGCATCGTAATAGCATATTTTAGCGCGTATGTACGTACGACTCTCGCCCCTCGCCTCAGCTCAGAGACAACTATATTTTGATTGGCACTAACTTTACTGATACGAGAAACAATTTATTTAAAACAGTTTTCAAGTCTTCTATTATTCTATTTCACTTTTATAACACACAAAGAGTAACCGTATACCTGGCTAATGACGAAAGCTCGTTCCAACATGTCTCTACACATTATACATTATCGTAGGTACATAATTAATTAGATTATATGGCGTAAACTAATATCACGAAATGTTTAAGCAAACTAAGTTTTTAAAATTAAAGAGCTCCTAAAACAATCTATTTCGTACGCAATTTTTTGTTCTAATTTTAAAATTAAGAATTACAATCATAATATTCCTAGGACATCATTAATGTAAAAAAGCATGATAGTTCAACCGACATCACAAAAACAAGAGATACCCTGATCGTTCAAAGTTCAAATGCAAAATAATTCTTAATACTTAGCGTCTTTCTAGTGAAAGCATTTAAAAAAATGTTAGATTTTTTTTTACTTGAGTTTTTTAGTTTTTAGTTATCTTAAATAAACTTTTAAATATACTTAGCTTTCACTAGACAGATTCTAGAGACATTCATTAAAAAATAACGACCGAGATTCTTTTGGTGTTTACATCAGTTATCTAAACGTATTTACACGGTTCCAGTTGGGTTAACTCTAGTATCGCTACGAGGGGTCCGTCTCGTGGGGGTCGGGGGGTTGTTGGGGTATGTAGTTCCATCTCGCTCGCACTTCGGTGGTGGCAGTGGGCGCGGGTTGTTTGGCGGGGGGTGTTGGGGAGACGGCGGCGGCGCGCCTCGCCCGCACCACCGCTAGATGGCGCTGGATGTAGTGTTCATGCGGCGCTAGTGTCGCGGCGCGCGTGAGGCACTCTTCGGCTACGGCGAGCTTCCCGCGCTCCACGGCCACGACGCAGAGGTTGTGTAACGCTTGCACGTTGTCCGGTTCTAGTTCGAGGATACGACGGTAGCACTGAAATGTAGCAAAATTATTTGTTGGAGAATAAAATAAAATGTCTGTTCCGTCCGGTTGGCAGCTCTATGTCGTGTCACAGGTAACCCAAAAGAAACACCATACGAAATTCCAGATTTTATCAAACACTTCCCCAAAATTATCAGTCATCTGTAGATTTATCAAAAATTAAATAATTAAACAGATAGGTTCATCAGTCTACCTTTCGTTACGCTGATCTTACTGTTACACGTGCGTCATCCCCTTCAATATATGGTCCAAGATCTTTTAACGCTGCGATATCCCCATCAATATCGTCGGAAATCTTTTTACACTGTACCTATCTAATATTAAAATGTCACTTACGCTTTCAGCCGCGTCCAAGTCTTTGACGGAGTTGATATAGATATCCCCCAGCAGCACCAACGCCTTCACATGATCGGGATGGTGCCTCACGAGCTGCTTCAGGAAAGGGGCAGCTTCTAGTGGCCTCCGCCTGTCCGCGAGCAGTAGGGCCAGGTTGAAGAGTGCGGAGCGGAAGTCCGGCTTGAGATGCACGGCCGCGCGGAACCAACGCTCGGCGCATTCCGCATCGCCTTCGTCCATGCATACCATGCCTAGGTTGAAGTGCACACGTTCGTTTGTTGCTGCAACGGAAACGATTACTTGACTATTAGAACTTTCATGACATCACTCTACAAAAAACTTTTTGTTCTTTGCCCTAAACTTTATTTTATGATATTTCGGTTAATTATGCACAAAAACGAGAAGAAAATACCTTTTTTTGGTACAAAGTTTGCTTTTGTGATAGTTATAGTAATGATACTCATTTTTAGCGCAGCGAGATCAATCCTACATCTATGATTCAAAAATAACGCGCGATCAGAGTGGGGTTTTTACGTTCACATAGTGCCGCTAGATGGCACTCGAGTGATAAACAACGATCAGGTGTTTTGTACAAGTCTAGAAAAAGTCTAGGGGGGGCAAGCCGGGGTCCGTGCCTCGGGCGGCAAATTCAGAGGGCGGCACATTCAAGCTTGCCAGACGGATACACTATTCAACATTATCGCAACTTTGTTGTGGGGTTCTTTGGGGGAAGCCCATGTCTGTCAATATGCATCTTATGGCTGAAATGATGATAACGATACAGGTAAAAATATGTGCGAGGGCGGCATTTCTCAGTTTTTGCCCCGCCTCGAAAAAATTCAAGATCCGGCTCCTTTCATGACATTTTTTTTCGTCTAATTACGACCTAAAATATCGAAATTGTATGCTTTGCACAAGGAAAGGACTTTTCTACACAATTTACAACGTCAGTTTGAAAAACTAAACGTGGAGCGTCTCCTCCTCAACTCCTAAAATCTGGCTTTCCATATATTTTCACAATTAATTAAATAGATAGACGAATTAATATATTCATGTACTAAAAGTGCAATTTGCGTAAACCACCACTACGACGTTCAAGCAAACGACATCGATGAGTCGCAGTGAGTTGCTGGACATAGTGATTTTTCAACAATTTATTGGCTTAACTTCGTGGGGTGTGAACCCAGCGAGAAAACTTTTCTATTGGTTGAGAACACTTTTGTGAATTCTCATCGTCGTCAACCGATATACGTCGAGTTCTGGACTTAGGTCTAGGGACTAGCTAGGGCTAGGGACTTCTTGTGCCTGCTGGATCCAGCTGCTTCCTGCGGCTCGATCTTTATGTTGTGGGGGTATATGTGGTGCGTGGTCGCTAACATCCTGTGACCGAAACACAATATTTTTTAATGATATAACATTAGACGTTGACTCACAATCTTTGTCCAATAACTTCAGAAGCCGTTGTCTGGCGATGTGCCTCAAGTCCGCGGCTCCTAACTCCTGCAGCAGTATGGCAGAGTTCAGCAGCGCTTGCTCATGCTCCGGTTCCAGCTCCAGCGCTTTGTCGAGGTAGGCCAGTGCTTGAGATGCTTTGCCTTGTTCTAGAAGGACCACTCCTAACTGGAATTGGAAGAATAAGACTTCGTAATAAGACTGCGTAAAAGTCAAGAAAATACTTGGACAAGAAAAACTTCTTGGTTCTAAAACATCAGCTATCTAAACCTGCCAAAAAGAAATGAACCAATAAGATCGGTTAATTTTACTGTGCGGGAACACAAAAAAATGACAGATTTTATTGATTGTTTCTTTATGACTTCGCACCCATTTTTGGCACGCCAGTGGCGTGCATAGGGTTCGAAGATAGTGTAAGCATTAATTAGCCATGAGGGTGAAACACCGTCAGTTTTCAACTCCAGGCTAGTGCTGAGAATCTCTTGAAACAAAAACCCAATATCGAACTAGGTACCTTGTCTAGGTATCTTTGGTCCGACCCGGGAAAGAACACAGGACTCAACTGCAGTCGAACATGCTAACCACTCAACTACTTACTACGTATTTACTATATTTTATTAGCGAATTGCGAGCGTTTAGTGCTACGAAAACGTGCCTACGCCAAGAACTCTTTCTCGTCTTGCACCCCAAAACGGTAGTAGTTACCTACATACTTACTATATTAAGTGAATTTCAATCATAGTCTATATTAACGCGTGTTTCTACCGTGGCGCTAGCGTCGCGTCGTTTCGGTGTAATGGTGAGCGTACAACTATGGGAAAACTCACGACAGCGCCATCTACGTGATAGTGACAGAATTACTACGCCAATAACAAAGATGTGGGTGGTAATTTACTATAGATGGCATTTTTATGAATATTTATTTAAAAGTTTTTTTATTTTATTTTACTAAGGAATTTAGTTGAGTTTCAGTTACGTTCAGCCAGCGTATGCTTATAAGCCTTTATGAAAGGTTACCACAGTCTGTGGCGAATTAGTAAAAGCTAAAAACCAATCCGTAGCCTCAAAGGTTTTTATTATTAGCGTTCAAGAAATAAGTAAGGCAAAATTACGAGATCATATTTTATTGTGAGACGATGCAGAGGGCATCATCTAACACCTTACAAAACACCACACAAAGTTGGAAAGGTTAGGTTATTATTTACTACTAGCTAAAACCCGCGACTTCGTCTGCGTGGATTGAGGTTTTTCTGTTCCCGGGGGAACTCCTTAATTTTCCGGGATAAAAAGAGTAGCCAGTGGCGTGCAGTTCATAGAGGCATAAAAGCACTGCTTACCCAAATGGAACTACGTCAATGCTCATTTTTCATCATGACAGTCAGTAAATCGATATTCTGTCTAACTAATGCCTACCCTAGCTTCAAACCCTGTGCTATTCCTAACCCTGTGCTATGTGTTATACCAGACTATAATCTATATCTGTGCCAAATTTCATCCAGATCCGTTCAGCCGTTGGGGCGTGATTGAGTAACATCCATCCATCCAAACTTTCGCATAAATAATATTAGTATTGATGCAAGTAAAATAAAATATCGTAAAAAGTAAAAAAAAATATGCTCACATTGTAATATATATCTGGATTCCCGCTGTCATACAACAAGGCTCTCTCGTACACCTCCTGGGCTTCCTTCGTCCTATTCAACTTGATGAGTATATCACCCCTATTTATATACGCCTGAGTATAATCTGCCCTCATACTAATCGCCTGTCTATACAGCATATCTGCTTCTTCCAAACGGGTAGCGTTCTTGGAAATTAGGTTCGCTAGATTGAGGAATACATTCAAGTGGTTTGGGGCTATTCTCGCTTGGTACGATTCTCCGGGTTTCGCTTTGGGCAGCAAGGATTTCGCTTTTACGTAAGCGTCTTCCGCTTCCTGGTAGAGTCCGAGATGGTTGAACGTTCTGCCCACGTTGATATGAGCGCCTACGTCATCGGGTTGAACGCTCACGGCTGTTTTGAAGAATTCTAACGCCTCTGCGTATTTTCCCTCGGCTTCTAAGGCGTGGCCGACGTTGTTGTAAAGTTTCGCGTTATTTCTGTTAACCTGGAAATAGATATTTCTGTTGACCTTTGATATTATGAATAAGACAAAAGCAATTAAGGGTCCAGAATAACAGGAATTTGTGGCAAATAATTTTGTATGTCCAAGATTAATATTTTATCCCTCAGAAATATAGGACCAAACTCGTAAATATTGTTTATATTTCATGACGTGATTTTCTGCATGGATGAGTACAGTGAAGGACCTAAAGCGAGACAGGCTATTTATATTCGAGCTCCTACGGGATATACGGGATAATACGGGAATTTTAAAAACATATATCGGTTTGCCAAATCATGGGATAATTCAGAATGTCTACGTTATCTTAATAAGTAAAATAGGATGTCTTGTACCTAAATTTAGTTTGTACGCACCCCATACAAAAATATTTGATTCAGGAGAGATTAGGTGGTTGACCCGAATTTTACGCGAGCTTAAGTTACAAAGCTTGACTTAGCTAACTAACGCTTATAAAACTGGGTTCCATAACATACCTTCAGTCCCGAAGCAAAAATGGAGTATTCAGTCTTCCAATCCCAGTTCCTCACATACGTTTTAGCACTAAAGGCCAACAGAAGGAACACTAGCGCTGCAGCGGCAAGCTTGGCGCGTTTCTTAGCGACTAGTCTCCAACCATGCGCAACCAGAAGACACCAGCCCATAGAAGGCATGTACATAACCCTCTCAGCGACCACGAAGCCAACGGGGAAGAATAAGTTGGACGCGGGTAGAAATGGGAGAACGAGAAGTGCCAAGCCCTGAAAATAGAGATTTCGAAGTTAATATCACATTGTTTTCTTGTTAGAATAAAGACGTTTTCTTCGTGAATGATATTTATTTTTGGAACCGAAATCTCCTAAAAGTAGGTAAACAAAACAATCTACCAATTTAACTTAATCTAATCTGACGTTAATCTACTTTCATTTCTAGCGGATAAAAAAAAGGCACTTTTGGCGATCATTTTGTGGGTAGATAGTAGATACTGCGTAGGAAGAAGCTTCTGATGACCTAAAATCAGAATGCCGCTATCGTTTAAAGGTAATTTAAAACATGTTTGCCCGTCACTTGAAACTTGAAAAAATCTCTGTAGGTATAAAATTTTAACCAAAATGTACATAACAACAACGGAGAAAAAAGTTGATTTGAAAGATAATGATTTGAAACACCAATTATTGTTCAATTCAGGGTTAAATGATATGATATAATATGATAAATGATATTATTGTATATTGAAATTGAAATTTATTTATTTCTGGACACTACAACAAAAATTTCATCTTATTCCTAAGGAAAGATGACGGCAAAAAGTATAAACTGCGTTTCAGCCGAAACACTATATTGATACATCAAATTCTCATCTATATTTACCATCGACAAAGCTGAAGAGCGAGTCCTCAAGGCATGTATGGCAGCTGCTACCAGCGTTGTGGCTAGTGTGATGGTGGCAAGGTTCCTCGGGTCACGCCACGAGCGCAGCAGTGCCACTGTTCCCATCGTCCAGTCACAGCATAGCGCCTCTGGCAGGGTGAGAAGCCAGGCGTTCAGTGCGGGGAGGTAGGCGAAGGTAAGATGTCTGTGGATGAAAAAATTGATTTAGGTCACTATAGCACGAAATAGGGAACATATATAGTGTAGGAGGATACATAGGCAGTTTGAAGCAGTCATGACCGGCTGGTTCTAGCTGGGACGAGACTACAAAGCGAACATTTGCGACCGTGGCGCAGTGTTGAGCGCTGTTGTCTTAACGTGCGGAGGTTCCGGGTTCGATCCCCGGCTGGGTCAATTTGGGAATTTATAATTTCTGAAATTTTCCTGGTCTGGCCTGGTGGGAGGCTTCGACCATGGCTAGTTACAACCCTACCGGCAAAGACGTCCCGTCAAGCGATTTAGCGCTCCGGTACGATGCCGCGTAGAAACCGAAGGGGTATGGGTTTAATATAACTGCCATGCCCCTAACAGGTTAGCCCTCTACCATCTTACACTGCATCATCACTTAGCATCAGGTGATATCGCAGCCAAGGGCTAACTTGTAGTGGATAAAAAAAACTTAATTTGAAGTTTTCTCAATACTTCATGTCATGCCAGTCGTCAGTTGACGCTACTCGAGCAATCCTGGTATTATCCGTATCCAAAGATTCGAGGCGGCTCTGACTCCAGCAGATTTGTAAAGACGGTGAAGACGTGCAATGGAGCATGCAAGATGCACCTTGTTACTGATAGCGCTTATGTGGCACAGAATACTGGTCACGCGACGCTTGTATGTCTCCAAATTACTTTTGATTTAAAAAAGTTTTCAGTGCCTTAGCCAATAAAGATCCTATTTTAACTAGCAGAAGGACTGAAGACCTTGGAGACGTGCAGAATAAAGTTAATTGACAATAGCATTAATATTTGCTACGTGATGCTGCATATCCTGCAAATATTTGATTGGAACCATAAATAGAGGATATTTACCTGGCGGGAGGAGAAGCGGCTCCAGCAGGGTTGTCGAACCGTGTGAAGACTGGCAACTGAGCACCCATGACGTGTAACCTTGCAGCCAACAGCGCTAATGTGGCACAGCACACTGTGGCCACGCGACGAGCCGCTTCGCCACAAGCGCAACCCCATCCGCCTTTGCCCCAATATTCAAACCATGGTCTCCCCGTGTGACTGCCTTTGCGCTGGTGGGAAAAAGGTAGTAGATATTATTTAAACAGATATTTAATCCGGATTGCATGGTACATGTAAGTAACTTTTCGGGTTAGGCACTACATAGTATTTTGGTTGAAACTAAAACACCAAAAACTGATAGTGATATTTGCTTAACCTGTCTTTTATTAGATATTATAAAAGGAAACATTCTCTGTCAATATTAATCCTAACCTAGAAGAATTCCTATATGAGAAAGATAAACAAAGATTCATTAGATAGTATTGCATTATACCAAATATTATGTTGCTAAACGTTCTCATTAGTCTCGAATAGCAGGACTTTCCAACTAAAGTAGAGCACAATGCAAACTAGACTTTCAATAAAGAGCTTAGTAGATGCCTGCATGTTAGGTTCCGACATCTGTAGTCTCCCAGGCTCACAGGAAACAATATACTTGGGGGCGGGCTTGTTTCGGTACGTCCAAAGTTCAGTTTGAAACTTCGATCCGTTTTAGAACAAATATCTCAAATCAAAGACGTATACGCGATAGTTCGAGTTTGCCCCCCGAGGTTCATTGCCACAGATAAGGTTTTGCTCCCTTATTTATTACTCTGGAACTTTTGGAGTTAAGCCTGTTTAAGTGTTTCAGTTCTTTTTTTTGTATCTATGTCTCGCGATGTGGGTGAGCCATTTGATCCAGGCAGATAAAGCATCTGTCGGTTAGCGACAACGATGATGATGAATCTAAAGGCCTCAGCTCTGGTCTTGCAGGAGGCGTCGGCTTTCACAGCTCACGCCTTCATAGCTTAACCTACTACAGAGCAAGTTGATAGATATCTTGTTCTTCGTATGACTCTCCATTATTGATGATCGGCAGCAGCTAGGCGGAATAGTTCTCCGACTGTTTTGACTACAAACCACTCCATGCCATGACTTCGTCTTTCTTCCCATGGGTGGATGGGTAAAACTTAACCCATCATTAATGGTAGATGACGATGTTTTACGGTGATAGAATAGGCTGCCTTCATCCGTAGGTCTTTGACTTGTTTACCTTCTGTGCAACGAAGAGTTCGTAGACAACACACACGGCGGTGACGGTAATGCCTTGCTCTTTGCACAGCATCGCGATACCGACGCAAAATGTGCAAGCCACTACGTAGCGCCAGTCTGGAAAAATGCAAGTGTAAATTAAAATTAAATATGTGTAAATAAATGAAACTAAAAAGTAGTTGACAGCCGCTGGAAACAAGCAGCACATGACTGTTCTGTCGAAAACCATACAGGAGACTATCGTCCAGTAGTGCACGTCTATCAACCGATAGGACGATGATATAGAATTAGAATCAGATGATGTCCGTGATTGTGCCCGCGTGGTGATTTGTGTTTCGAAATTAAAAAGTAACCTAAGTATGTTCGTACTCGACATTCAAGTTAACTGAACCGAATTTAGTCAAAATCGTTTAAACAGATTTACCGTAAAAAGCAACAGACAAACTGACACACTTTCGCATTTATAATATGCATACGGATTCAGGGAAAAAATCAAATATCATTTTCCTGCACCCATTATTAAGTTACAAATACAATTTTTAAACCAAAGGAAAAGCAACAAAAAGAGAACAACTCGTAAGTGGGATTGGGTGTTGGCGCCTTTCAACCAGTGTTTCGAGCAATTTGGTCCCAAGTTCTGAGTGATAAGGCTTATCGGCTACTTAACCGCAGTCCGTAGGGCGATGGCGGGACCGCGGCCTTCAGACACAATAACGCTTTATTGAGGTAAGTCAAAGGGCATTCAAAATGTTCCCTTCTGTTACTTCGTAGTTAGGTAGGTATGTTTCGTTCAATCCACGCAGAAGCTTATTAATTGTGATGATGGCGCCATTTAGCATGAAATACTGTGAGGAAAGTAAGTAAGCAATATTTTTGATGAGAGGAAAAATAGTTCGTGGATTTAAATATATATACAGTATGTTATAATATTATTATTTAAAAAAAATTACAATATTTTTTGGAGAGAAGACTCGTGCGCAGTAGTGGGCTGAAAGTGGGTTGAAATTATGATGATAATAATATGTACGTAACTATTAGGTAAGATTGAAAATATAAAGAAATTACTTAATCAGAAGATTTAACAGGCTTAATTACTTACTAATACTTTTAATAAATGCGACAGTGTGGCCATTCTGTTTAACAGAATCTCTAAACTAAACAAAAATGACACTTCTAAATCTAGTTCTGCCCCTTTCCGCGGGGAGTATTAAGGGTTAGCAATATATATTTAATGCTGTCATTAGTTTAGTTTATAGAGATTGTCTACAACAGAATCAGCCTCAGTCTTTCACGGACCACTTATTCAACCAATTTTGGCCGGTACAGTGGTAGGTTGGATCCCAGGAACGGACATAGGCTACTCTTATCCTGGAAATTCAAAATCGGTTCAAAATATAGGTTGTGAAAGGGTGCAGAAAATACCTTGTGATAGTGAGAGCATTTATCATGTAACTCTCTGTATGTATGTAAATCTATACTAATATTTTAAATGCCACGCAATGTCTGTCTGCTACGCTTTCACGCGCACAGAGATAGGTTAATGCTACCCGAGGAAGGACAAACGAAAGAGTTCCCGCGCGAAATAAAAAAAACCTTAAACCACGTGGACAACGTCGCGGACATCAAGTAGTAACAATAACAAACCAATAATGTCAATCAATCAAATCACATATTTGCATTGATTGCGTATGTATAATCTACTCTAATAACTTACTACTCTCTCTCTCTCTCTTCGGTCGTTCCTTCATTGCTGAAGATCGTGGTCCTGCCTAGATCCTACCCTCTAACGGATCATTCGCTTCCAATGGCCTCTGTTGGTGGCCATTCTCACTAAAGTATGAAATTTCAACGCGTTTCGAACTAACTACTAGTTACTTTGTTATTATTAGTAAAAACTACAATCTTGCGTGTATTGGCATGCAAAAAAAGGAAAGTCTTCGGCGTCCCGTTAAAAAAAGGAGTTCGAGTCGACTTCAGACGTACCTACCTAACATGCGAATTATACATTCTTGTCAGAGGAGGGTTTTAGTTCCATTATTCCCAACTATTGCCTCGGGCAGTTCAAAGTTCTGCGAGATAGAGCTTATCGCTCACTTACTTGCAGGGTAACGACACAATATGAACTTTAAGGCTGCTACTCAAGTCCAAGGGGGATCAAAATGGCTTAGTTTATGACTATGGTGTCTATAAGTTACCTAAGTTAGGAAGACTTAGGTAACTACCTATAGTTGATACAACAGAGATACAAAGTATATTATTTCGAAATTTACATGAAATTATTATAATTATGCTTATGAATAATAACGCTATGGAAACTAAATAACAATTTTGGAAATATTACTGGGTCTATTTGTGTTTTGGCCGTGTTAATCTAGGAAAAAACTAACAGTCCAGGCGCTAGCCCGTCACGTGTGCCCTAATATGCCCTCTTAATTTGGCTGCGCCGCATTGTTAGGCCTTTAACGTAAGCGGTTTTGTCCCGTCGCGCCATTATGTGCGGATCTATAATATGGATATACACGTTAAAACTTTTTTTTATTCCTCTACAAGTTAGCCTCTACAAGTGATGATGCAGTCTAAGATGGTAGCGGGCTAACCTGTTAGGGGTTAAAATCCGGATAATTCCAGCACCTTTATAATTCCAGCGTCAAACTAATTTAAAGTGAATGTGAATTCTATTCTTGTTAGGGTTAAATTTCATTGACATGTGTTTCCCTGAAACACCAACTTCGAATTTGAATTCTCGTAAAATGGAATTGAAGTCAATCCGGGCCACAATTTTAACCTCATCAAGCGAGCTCTGTCCAAAAGGAGGTTACGTGGAGTGCGAGCCCCAAACATTTGCTCGTCCGCACAAGCTTAACGATATTACATTCCCGTTACATAGGTAACTCAAACTGCGAACGTTCGGGCGTCCTTTGGTGGCTGGGTTTCGGAAAGTTCGCTATGCTTTTACCACCTACGTACCCGTACTTTATAATTCGTCCTTTAAGGTCTGAATAGATAAAGTAAAATTAGATTAAGTAGGTACTATTATTTATTTATTTTTAATATTTTTGCACAAAATATCATCTTAAAACTAATAGAAACAAGTCATAATTAAAAAAATTAAAAAACACGACTGCCCTGCCAAAAAACGTTAAAAATCTAAATTAATCTTGTTAAATTATAATCTTATTCTCATTTTTATTAAATGATATTTTTTTGTGAATCACTGGATATTGAAATATAGTGTTATATAATTTTGGAATCTACACATCATTTTCTAGATGATGATTATATAGTTAATCCTATTTTAGATTTTTTTTTGTAATTTAGTCTTTAATGCGGGGCCATGGTCACCCCATAATTTTTTTTTAAGCAATTTAATAAGCTAGGGATTCTAACGATACCTCCTTTATCAAAATCGGTTCAGGCGTATAGAAGTTTTGGTGGAATATACAAACTCACACACATACATACATACATACATACATACATGAACCCTGAAAACAATATACTCCTTTTTTAAGACAGTCGTATAAAAAGGGGAAGCTTATCTCTAAAAATAAATTCTCTTGCAGCCTTCCTTATAAGTGAGTAAGGTGAAATTGTGAAGTGTTATGTGTGTTGTGCAATAATATGATATAGGACCACTTAATAAGTGCGTTTTTAGAGTTACATATGTCTATGTGTCACAGAAATGTCACAACCATTACGGTTTTAGAAACCTACTACCGCCACATAAAAGTATCGCGAGAATCGAAAAAAAATTTGGTTTACCCCGCTCAAGGTATCTTGGACAGTTTAAAAAATAAACTAAATAATGACCGTCAAAGTATTTAGCAACTAGCATGAAAATAAGAAAACCTCCTCGTATTCTGATTGACAATAATATTACTTATTGCACATTCTTTGTCTTGGTAAATTTGAAAACCAGTCATTTGTATTTTTTCCTTTTTGTGTTTTTGTCGTGTGTTTCGTATTTCTTATTACTGAGAGTCGTGATCCCTTTCCATTACCCAATAGTGGTAGGAGTTTTCTTGAGATAATAATGCGTGGGTTCCCCTTCCCACATCCTTCCGCATATTATATTCCGCATTTTTAAATAGTAAAGAAAGTGTAAATTCTTAGAACCGCGTGGGGCACGTACCTACTTTACATACGTTTAGTGTATGTTTGAGCCTTAATGAAATTAGGTCCAACAGTGGATTCGGATACAACTTTGCCGAAAGTAGCATGTATAATATTCAAATTACGGGTCGGCATGTCTAACAATGCATTGCGAGGGTAAACTTTTGGGTGGCCATCAATTTGGGAAAAGTTCACAGAATGTGGGTATTTCAAATTTGCGAGCCATGATAATTTTTCTAACTCATACTCATGAGATGGTGATAATTAAAAAAACCCCGGCTGAGTTTGTTGTGGGCTCTTCTCAGATTAGGGCGCGTTTGGAACCCTCGTAGCTTTAGTTTTATGATACCATAACTGATTATCACCATCATGTTTTATAAGTAATTTGACGTCAGAAAGTGTACCTACAGTGTACTTGTAATTTGAATGAATGAATATTTGATTTATTTGATTGAATAGCCAACATCATATTGAAGGCTTTGGAAACAGAAAATGTTGGATAAAATATTTTCGTAGCCTTATTGATAGCCACTATATCTGCCTCTTCGGTCCAGTGGTCAGGCATGTTCGACTGCAGATGATGAGGTCCTGGGTTCGGATACCGGATCGTGCCATTTATAAGCATTGGGCTTTTGCGACAAGATGCGACTAGTACCATACCGAACTTGAACGAAACGTCCGCGCGTTTATTGGGTATTTGACAAATATTCAAATAAATTATTTTGATCTCCCAAAAGTCGTAATATGCACGTCCCCTGTCAGTTTAATGTTCAAAAACTATCGATTAAAGTAAAAAAGTGCGTCGAATTTTGATGACGACACTGTTCAGTATTTTAAACAACATCCCATACTACGCGCGCGTTTTGACGTTTGAAAAGTTGCTCATTTGACATATTGTCAAACACCCAATTCCGCAATGTTCTCTTTTGTATGGAGCACGCACACCAGGCGATAGGACAAAACTTTCGTTCCGACGTGGCCGTTTAGCGCGACGTAGACGTATTTTCGTGTTTAGTCCATAGTAGGTATGTTAATTATCCGACCTAAATGGCGAAAAATATACCTGTATATCGCCGCCTGCTGGCAGCCCTCGCGTAGCATAGCAGCGCGCCAAGGAAAAACACCGACGACAGCATTTCGGCGCGGCCCACGACACCTGTCACCTGCATAAACAGTAACCTTCAATATACTATGCCTTCAATATACTGTGTTAAAATGATAATTTAAAAAAAACCCCGACTGAGTTTGTTGTGGGCTCTTCTCAGGCGCGTTTGGAACCATCGTAGCTTTCGTTTTAAGATACTGTAGTTAATTAATTATCACCATCAAGTCGTACCTTGGCCGTTACCAAGGCCTTGTAAATGTCACCGTGAGATTGCAAAAACCGTTACATTGTAATCTAACTAGCGAAATTGAAAACTGTCGACAGATTACAATTTAACGCATTATTTTTCGGTAGATTGTATTCTGTTAGGTATATAAACCCAATAAGTGTCCGGCCATGTCAAAACCTAACCTAACCTACAAGAAAGAGACAAGAAAACGTAAAAACAATGAATATATCAAAAATTGACACTCAGAACATTGAACGGTTCACAATCTGTCGACAGTTTACAATTTCGCTAGTTAGATTACAATCTAGCGGTTTTTGCAATCTTACGGTGACATAGACATGACGTTCAGAAGGTGTACTTTGTAAGTACCTATTTTGAATAAAGATGTTTTGAGTTTAGGTTTGAAAATGTAAATAAAAAGTAATACAACAAAGAAGAAAGACAGGAAAAGGGCTGTCAAAAAGTACATTTCTTTGCTGCAGAAAATGATTAGCCTCGTCTGACAATCTACTATAGCAATGTTATAAATGTGGAAGTGTGTTTGTTTGTCCTTTAATCGCCGCGAAACGGAGGAACTAACCGATGTGATTTTTTGCATTAGTTTATTGGACGTCAATTAGTGTACAGTGTACCTAATTTGAATACATAAATATTGATTGATTGCATGGATATACAATCAATCAATCAATCAAAATTTATGTTTAAAATACTAGAGTGTGTTAGTTTGTTGGTTTATCTTTCAATCAATATCAAAGAAGCAACGGAACGACGTGATTTTTTTGCATGGGTATGACAGAGTTTAGTGTGACACTAGGCTGCTTTGTATCCTGGACAACCAAAGATTGTCCACGTGCTTATTACAAAACCTAAATACACGCGGAATATGGTAAATAAATGCTTAAGACTGGGCTTAGGTGTAGATCGACCGATACTTAAGAACGTGCTCTCAGCTGATGTTGGTATATTAATACAGCCCTACTCGTAAAATGGCTTTCCATTTTGGAAATATGGTGCATACTCATGCATACTATAAATTTTTGTGGCCAACATGTACCTTTTAAAGGGCTATTTGGTGACCACGGGCCTTCTTTAGGGGCACTAGTCCAATTATAGGTAACTTGTATGTTTTCTATTTACACGGCAAAACTTCGGCATTGGACAGGTTTGAGTAAAACCTCTGAATTTATTTTCTTTAGATCTTTCTATAAACAAACACTGGTAGACAAGAGTACCTACTTTGTATTGTTTTACTTTTAATTGTAAAGTGGGGCACAATTTTGCGCAATGCCCCTCCGGTCTCAGGTTTCCTTTTGAGAAGTTAATGAAATGCTTTATAAATCTGAGCCTCTTAAGAAATCCGGCTCAATCGGGCTTCGTGTTACTTTTGTTATATTCCTCAGTAACAAGGACAGAGGAAAAAAAAGAAAAAATTTAAAGGGACGGTTCATTGTGAATGAAAATTAAAATAATGAAAGTAGAGTCGAATGGTCTTTAATGACTAAGAAAATAGATGTATCTTTTACGGCAATGGACAAGACTGGTTTAAAAAGGTAACCTAAGTAATGGCTATAGGTCAACCCCTATCTCATAGGAAAAAAAATGGACATAGGCTATCTATTATCCCGGAAATGAAAGAGATCCCGCGGGATATAGAGACGTCTATAGCTGACTACTTTACTGCTTTAAAAATAAATACTGCCACTTTTATAGAATGACTTCTAATCGCCACATAGATGTAACACGACGAAATTAGAGATCGTTACGCAAGTCGGTTTTATAGCAAAGCCATAAAAATGTAGTGCCAAGTCGCGTGCACTCAACTATTATTAACTACTAAAACGTAAAACGTGACTAGTACGCATTGCACTCAGGGTTTAACATCGAAATTATTGTGGATTAATAATGAAAAAATGGTTCAGAATTTATGTTGACATATCCAAAATATTACTTAATTAGATTAGTACTTATTAACGTTAGGTATTAAAAAAAAAACGTCGTTGCCGCATTGGTCCAGTAGCTAGCATTTGGTTGCAAACCTCGAGGTCCAAGATCCAAGTTCAGGTGTAGCAAAAGTTATTAGGGTTTCTTGACAAAAATGCAGCCCGGAGTGGGGAAGTTAGTGGTGTTGTTCCTCTCTCCGGTCATATTGGATTACCGCCTAATCGGACTATGAGAGTGAGGGAATAGAGAGTACCTGTGTTTGCGTTCACACTTGTGCACGCAAACACCGCAAACACCGATACACAAACACACGTAAGTATCTCCTAGCCAGCAAATTTGGTTATTACAAGTCCGCTAATATTAGGTTACCTCCTAGAAATACATAGCTATAATAGTAAGTAGGTACTCCAGTCATATAATATTTTATTAAGGTACCTACTATCTCCCTATCAAATTATATAAGAGGGTAAGGTAAAGGACTGACGTCAAAGGACGTTTAATCACGTGAAGAGAGCTCAAAGATAAAAGGAGGTAATTCATTAGAAATGTGAGTAGGTATCGACCATCAATAGCCTCAAAGGTTGAGGACAACATAGACATTAATCCGGTCTATCCTATCTGTAGTCTATGTTACATTGCGAAGTATTGGATTTCTATCTGCTAGACAAAAGACTAGATTAAGCCGATATATTGCCTTCACTTAATTAGATTATGTCTGAATAACACTATGTTGGATTGAAAGCAACGCTTTAGTAATGGTATCATATAATTATTTATTTGGCACATATACCTATGTATTATTCCAGGTCACAAAGTTGGTACATAATGGATGTCTAAAATACTGTATGAAAGGCTCTACCTAGAGTCTAAATGAAGTTACCTTCAGCTTCGGTCCCCTGTTTAATTCTATAGGATTTAGGATTCAAATTAAATTGAATTATGTAAAAAAAATCCATACTAATATTATATTATAAATACTATAAAGTGAAATAAAGTGTGGCTGTCCGTCTGTCTATCTGTCCGTCTGTCCGCTACTTTCACGGCCCATCTGTTCAACCGATTTAGATGAAATTCGGTATAGTGGTAGTAAACTACCACTATACCGAATTTCCCGAATCCCTAGGAAGGGCATAGGCTACTTTTTATCCCGGCAAATTAAAGAAATCCCGCGGGAATTAAAAACCTTTTAACGGGCGGCCAAATCGCGGGCATCATCTAGTTTTATCTAAATTTTTAATCTAGTGCTTCTTACCTAAAAATACAGGATATACCACAGGAAAAGGAATCTGCTTAGTGGGCATAATCCTGTCATGTAAGAGTAGATAAGCCAGTTTAACACTTGTAAGTTTTACTCACGTAAGTCGTTTACATGAGCAGCTTACGCAATGTAAGCCTACAAGGCTTGCATGCTGTTAAATAATAAAAGTTAAATGTTGGTTAGGTACGCTACAAGAAACACGTTTTTTCTGGTCGCCATGAACCTAGTCTGTACAACTCCATAATATAAAAGTACACGCGTAGACTGTTTGTCTTCCAGAAAAAATGCCCGTAGTGTGTTTCCGCCATTCGTGTATTACAGAATTCTGTATAGAAAGCCTTTTTGTACATAAAACGGATACTAAATGGACTGATATTAAATGGACTTAATATTATTATTATTGCTAAAAAACACTCATTTTTATAAAAATAAGGCTGGAATCGACATGAAGCAGGCACGAGTAACCCACGTGTTTCACAGGTCACCTATTTTAACTAAATATAATACCGAATTCAACGAAAAAGTTTTTTTAGATTTTAAACTATAGAAGTAACTTCTACCGTATCCACTCAGCTGTATTAGAAAAAACGAACGGGATATGGAGGAAAAGAACCTACAAGTTATCAAAATATGCAACTTTCATCATAGATGCTAAATACAAAAAAAAGTCCAGCTAATTGCATAATACCTCGACATCCGTTCATGTAGTGTCAATTATTCGAGCATAAAATTTAAATGCATCAACCTGCATGAGCAATAACATCGATGTTTAAAGCCTTTAAAAAGCTTTAAAACACCGACGACTGTCGATTCGTCAAAACGGAAATGTCAGTGAACAAAATGGAGATCGGGTCATGGCCTATATAAAATTCTCCTGGGAGCCGAGAACCTCGCCTGATTTTATGTCGGGGATCGTTTAATTTCGTTCATCAGTTTAAGAGAGATTAAAACCGGGGCCGCCTAGCTTTAAAATTAATATTAATAGTTATAGCTAGGTTGAGGCGAACAAGTGGAACTCCTACACACCGGCCTCATTTAGGCACCTGTATCTCGCCACTCCGCCTCATTCAAATAAATGATGATTTATTTGAATAAGGCGGAGTGATGCAAACTAGTGATGTTCGATAATCTGTAGAGTAGGTAAGCGGAATTATTATGTTGTGAACATAAAGGATAATGAATAAGGTAATAGATAACGCCGACGACTAGGTCCGCGTTGATTTAGGTATTGAAAATCAGGGAATGCTATAATTTTCCAGGATAAAAAAGATCATGTCCTCAGCTTTACCCATGCAAAAATTCAAATAGATCCGTTGCAGCGTACCTAATTAAAAAACAAACCGACAAGCAAATACACTTGTATTTAAACCGGTAAAAGTACGGAATAAGACAAACATTCGTGAACTTTTCTGCAAGCTGAATTATTGGTCAACATAATAATACTATGGTGTTACTATGGTTTAATACCAGAGACTGTTGCAATTTTAAATTGAGAAGTCTTTGGGCTTCGCCTCGCCTGGAGAGTGGATAGTAATGTACTGCAACTGTAACAATTTTATTTTATTCTGTTAAGATTACCGATTAGGTGTATGGGTTTAATATAACTCCCATGCCCCTGCGGGCTAGCGGGCTAGCCTGCTAGGCTAGCCCGCTACCATCTTAGACTGCATCATCACTTACCATCAGGTGAGATCGCAGTCAAGGGCTAACTTGTAGTAAATTCAAAAAAAACAAATCATCACCCTTTGCCGTAGTCGGATAAAACGCAAACTCGGATGTTGTAGTGGATCAAAAAAAGTTAACGACAGATGATTATACTTACCGCTTCGCTGTGTATAGGGTGGACAGCGAATAAGATGGCCGCCACGAAACTTGCGAACTCCGGCAGGAACATCGCACACACCCTGAAACAAAGAAAACTGGGTCACTTCACAAGTTCACAACACGACTAATCACGCAGTGCTAACTTACTGCCAAGTAGAGTTTCACTGGCAATTTATTTACTAATCAGCGACTTTGCGAGGATGTCTTTTTAGGGACAGCTGTTATTCTACTAAAGTAAACGACGGAACGGCTAAGTGGAGTAACATAGTGCTTTTATTAGTTCTAGCTTTTTCTAAGGTTGTATTTGGTCACATTGAAATCT
Source organism: Erebia palarica (assembly GCA_964035005.1). Classification (NCBI taxonomy): domain Eukaryota; kingdom Metazoa; phylum Arthropoda; class Insecta; order Lepidoptera; family Nymphalidae; genus Erebia; species Erebia palarica. The sequence continues at coordinate 22,980,856 of OZ035989.1, forward strand.
TGAGACAACAAAGTACGCTGGGGTCATTTTATAAGTTAACAGCACAACTAATCAAGTAGTGCCAACTTACTGCCAAGTTGAGTATTTATTTCCTAATCAGAACGAACGTCTTTTACGCGGCAACTGTGGTTATTCTAAAAGTAAATGACGGAACTGCTAACTGGAATAGTGCTTTTATTAGTCCTAGCTTTTAAGGTTGTGTCAAGATTTAGAAGCTTGAACTCTAGGACTAAAAAGCAGCATACCTTCCAAAGATAGCAAACTAGGTCAGTTCACAAATTCACAACACGGTAAATCACAATATGCCAAGTGAAGTTTAACTAGCAATATATTTTTTGAATACAGCTGATGAATGTTACGCTCTGGCAGTTGGCCACAAACGAAGAAACGGCCACAATAGAAGTATTAAATGGAGTGAGAACTTTTATTAATTCTACCTCTTTACAAGATCGTATTTAGTCACCTTTGGAACTTCGAACAACAATGCAAACTGGGTCACAAGTGCACACTAAAACTAATCACGCAGTGCCAAGTAAAGTTAAACTGGCAATTTATTTCCTAATCAGAGCAGGCGTTTTTTGTGGACCGCGTATTGACCGTCCGTAAGGAACGGCCAAGTGGAGGAAAATATTTCTTTAATAAGATCTACTATTTTAAAAAGTGTCAGCTTTGCATTTAAAATTAAGATTGAATTTTTAGAAATAATAATTAAATATATATTTGTCTCATTCAATGTATTTCACTAGATTCGTTCTATGGCGGGATCGCCATATTGGAATTATTCATGTAAATACGAGTATTTTGACGATTGAAAGTTATTCTCCTGCCGGCAGACTCAGCGATTATTGTGTTTAGATCGCAATTTGATTGTGAGCTTAACGATAGCAATCGTGGCCGGATCGGATGAATGTTTGTCTTTAAGCTTGGCCAGTTTTATAATTATCTAATTACATTAAATTTCTCGTGAAACCGCTACACGATGTGACCATTCACTCGTGCAAGTTTTAAAGAGAGTACAAATATATTTTAAAGCAATTTAATTATTCACCCACTTCTGGAGTTAACTTATAAAAGTGTGCGACAAATCTGATCCAAATCAGGAGTTAGTAATTCAGGGAAGATCATGAAAATCATTGTGGAATAAAGCAATGTCTTCTATGATTCCACAAATTTACTTCTCTTCAAATTTAACTTCACTTGACCCACAAAAATCACGCAATGCCAAGTTGAGTTGAACTGGCAATTTATTTCCTAATCAGACCGGACGTCTTTGCGGCGCAACTGTTTTTATTCCACAAAGTTTGGTAATACAAACGATGGACTGAAAGATGTCGGTTATCTCGAAGAACATATTACACTTTCAGGACTGTATACGTTTACGTGTACGTTTACGTTTGGTCACGATAACTCAACCAGCTTTTTCTCTATGAAGTTTTACAGTAGTTTGTGTAAGCATTATTCGATATGCGATACAGGTATACCCATTTACTAATACCACCTTGGATACCACAGGTTAAATACTCGAAAACCACAAAGGAAATAAAAGCAACTCTGTCTTATACATCGTACTAGGTTTACTCCGTAACCATTGTCATTTTATCTCCTTTTCACCAACGAAGGAAGACGTTTTAGCCTAGTTTTAAGACCTAAATAAGCTATAATAACGTTACATAAAATTTATATAAGTTTCAGAGCCATATAAACCGACCATAAACCTCGTAAAAGCAGACTTCCAAATTGAAATTTCATAAATCATATGAGTAAATACTCTTTTATTAAAGGTCGTTCAGTCTCCGGGTTTCTGAGGAAAACATTTCAAGGGAGGTATTCGCCGTTTAAGCTCGGTAACATTTTCGCTGCATTTTCTTTTAAGACGCCAAACTAAAGTGGGCTGCTTCCCTTCTCGGTTTCTTTGCTAAACGAGAATTTCTAAGTGCACATGCATAACATCTTAATAGCTGGACCAAATGTTGCAACGAAAAATGGGTTAAACGCGGCTGAAATTACTATCGTCTACACAACGTGGGAGCTCGGTTTTAAATGGCACTTTCATTGCTTTTAAAGTAGGCTTAAATAATAATTATACTCCAAAATAATCATAAATTGAGAGACTGCAGCTTATAGCGTTGCCAACGAAACGTGTGATTAACATTCATAATAATTCACATCACTGATTGCGATTATCATAATCATCTCTTTTTTATTTATGACGTCATTGTTCATGATATTGGTATTACATTTTCATATTATACTATGTATAAAAGGCTTGTGGTCAGTTCATATTGAACATCAGTAGTGTTCACGTCTGGTTAAGAAAAATCTGACAAAAAACTGGCGAACGGAACATTGTTTGTGGATTTTTTCTGTATAAACGCTTACGGTAGTAATTATATTAAGTCTATGTTCTGTAATCTGTACTAGAGGTGGTTAATACAACACGTAGCGCAATATCACAGCGCGCTATTGTTCCATAGCGGGGATAACGTGTTATGAGAGGAGACGCCATGACGCTACTGCGTTATGAATATCGCGCGATCGCGCGCAGCGCCTCGTAGCACTCTTAGCGGCGCCTGCTAGCCGGTAGCGCGCTGCCCCTGACCGATGTAAGCGTGCTGCGAGACATATCGCGCCTGCCGGCCGCCCACACGCTTTCTTATAACAAACGCGTTAGAACATAACGTATTTAAAAGCGTGCTAAAAAATTATAGTTTATAGTCCGTAACGTGCTATGGATTTATAACAGTTTTGAACAACTCTAATCTGCACTATCACACAGTGCGAAATGTTGGTTGACGAACCAATAATGCATGGCTGCGCAGACGCCTCTCCTATACGCCTCAGTTAAAAAATTAAATCGACAAATCATCTATTGAAGGTAAAACTACCTGACTCCAATAATATTCTATGCCTATAAAACGCAGCCGCGCACACTTCTTTTGAATAGACGCGTAGATTTGACGCGCTCTAATGTGTTTACGCTGACATGCAATGTAGCTATAAACATAATAAGTAATATTATACACAAATTGGTTGCCGTTATTGGTGGTTCAGTTACCGACTAATTAGAAAGAAATCTTTGGCCAGATGTGCTAGCCAATTAGATCCTAAATGGTACGACCGTTTTAGTGAGCCGCTTTCATTTTAAGATTAGCCGACTCCTACCTGGGTTCTCCTATGGATACCTACCAAGTTTGTAGCGAGCGAGCGCTATAGTTACCGCATGCTCCACCGTTCCTACAAGTTTATATTAAAAACTGTTAATGTTACTCGTAACAACTGTACTTAAGTCTGAGCGTTAACTTAACTACTACAGTTTGCTACGTCGTAACAATTACGTAGCTACGAGCTACGAGTATCTGTACGTTACGTCGATGGCAGTGGATACGCTCTAGCCACTGTTGTGTCGGAATAGCGATGCACGGGCGGGCAGTTTCAACCGCAAGCTACCGATCTAACGATTTCGCTTGAACAACCTCTAGCTCTTGGTTATGTATATCTACGAGCTATGTTGATATAATGTATTATGTAGTGTAATATGTTCTTACAAAATCATTATGGTTATAGTCCGCAGTATTATCGTAATTAGCACAGTAGTAGCGTCATTTACCTAATAAATTGAAATATATTTTTTCATGTATTTATCTTTGATTCTACTGCAAGTTAGCTCTTGACTGCGATCTTACCTGATGGTGAGTGATGATGCAGTCTAAGATGGTAACGCTTTATCTGTCAGGGATACGGCAGTTATATTAAACTCATACCCCTAATCAAGTTCTACACGGTATCGTACCGGAACGCTAAAGTCTTTGCCGGTAACCTTCAAAAAAGTTTGTTAAAGAGTACAAACATCCGTGGGACTTCACGATTGCGTTTCTCAGTACGCGCCTGTTTCGAAACTTTGTGGTTGTTGTACTCACTACTGCCTCAGGCTGCGGGCCGTACCGTTTTCATTTGAAATGACCCTACTTTCTACTTGGCCTTTGTGCGTGTTTACTTAATCGAGTCGCTCGAATGCATTTAAAAGCATTTCAGAGTTTGATAATTTGTATTATTATCAACGTAATCCGATAGCTCTCTAAAAATATATATATTTCTGTATAAAAGGAAAAGGTGATTGACAGATCTATCAAAGCACAGCTTAAACCACAGACTTATCAAGACATGCGGTAGCGTGTCAAAGCCAAGTTCAAGAAAGAAGGGAAGAACTTCAAAGAACTGGCAAGCAGCACCGTATGTAATATTACAGGAACCATTTGGAGCCACTTTTGACCCCCTAATAACTCAAAAACTATTATAATATTACTCATAACACATAAACATGTTAATATTCAGACTCAGGCTCAAAATACTGGACGGATAGGGCGGATACCTAGTTATGACAAGCGTCTTCCTGCTAGTGTTCAAGCGTTGTGCGAAACATTGAAATTGGTAGAATATTTGAGGCATAATAATCATTTAAGTCTTAACTGCTAAAGTTTTTACTTATTCGATCGGGTCTAGTTAACTGACAGCGCTTAATGATATCCGCAGGAATAGTGGCATATTTTTTACCTATTCGATTGCGTCAAAGTAGTTAACTTAAACGCGTAACGCGTTTTGTGTGAAAGTCATCAAGTGTTTGGCAATTCCATACAAATCTTAGTTTACTTTAACGCGTTCGAATAGGTAAAAAAACCCCCACTAAGCCCCAAACATGAGAGATGAAAGCTGGCGCTCCACCGATTATATTCAATTGATTTTATCGACATATCGTAGTTGACTTAGACCCGATCAAATAGGTGAAAAATCTCCCACTAGGCCTACTCGTTTCGTCTACAGTTAACAGTATCTGTAATAGGCGTTCCAAATGTAAGTAGTTTAAGTCAAAGTTTTCCATACAATCAAACAAGTAACCGTTAAGTGTAAAATTACTTCAGGTACTTAATTTTGTCTCTACACATAATTTCCTACAGTTCGTCTCTAAATTGGGTAGCCGGACAGCCCCGGGCAGCCGGAAAACATTTTGTGGTTGCAATATTGTCACACGCAATGCCCAAAACGTTTTTGTTTAGAACTCATAGTTGTAAATGTTACAAGCAACTGTTTAATTTAGTCTTATTAAATTTTAATGACCGATGACCTAGGGAAGCGGTTGGATGAGGAAAGCGGAGGACCGTGTTTGGTGGCGCGCTCTCGAAAAGGTCTATGTCCAGCAGTAGATGCATACGGGCTGATGAATGGATGGATGGATGGATGGAAATTTTAATTCATTCGTAATGTAGAACACCGGTGTGTTCGAATAATTAATTAAAATATGTCGAAAATAGGTGATGCTCGAAATTCCATGTCAATTTGGGGTTTTAAAATCTCGTGAGAACTCGTTAATTTTCTGGGATAAAAAGTAATATGCTATTCCCCATGCTTTAACTGTATATATATTTAATAGTTAGGTAGGTACCGTACTTTTAACCTGATGCACCACTGGCCCTAAATCTAGTTCTATCTATTAGTGAAATTTAACGCAATAGACTTAAAACTTTGTTTTTATAAAATAAAAATGCAAAGCTGAAAGTTACTTACCACAAAAATGAATAAAAATGATTCATTTTAAGCACCGCGCATAACAATTTCCGGCTCAAATTTTGAAATCTTGTAATGTCTAAGAAATGGATATTAATGGCGTGTAATGTTAAATATTGTGTGAAACCGAGGAAACCCGCGAAGAGAAACATTAATGCTACCTAAATGTTGCCTTTATGGAAACAACGGGGCTTAATGTTTAATCTGACATCTACCGATGTTGTTTTGTTAAAAATGTTATAATGACGGTATGTTGTAACCTCGCTGGTACAGTTTATTTTGCTTCAGATAACGAGGTACCGAATTCGAATTCGGGTCGGACTAAAAAGGTGCAGGTGAAAAAATTATTCCTTTTAAGCCGGCAAAACGTTGGTGATTCTTCTACAAATGTTCATGGGCGTTGGTAATCACATAACATTAGATGACCAGTCTGGTCATTTGCTTGCTATTAACATAAAAAACAAAGTCCACTAGCCCCAGATTTGGGAAGATGGCAGTGTTACACCTTTGTGTTTCTGATAGCACGTAAAGTCTGATGCTGTGATGATGAAAGGCTAGCATCTGATGGCGCAAACACGTCATGTGTTCTGTACCATAATTTAAGAATGATATTTTCATTGTTCAGTCAAAACTATACTGCAATTTTTAAAAGAAAGTTACGACAATCTCGAGAACATTGCACGCTTTGTAACTTTTATTATCAACAAAAAAATAATGCGAAACTCCACAGAACATTTCCAGGGACGTGTACAACAAATTTTATTGAAACTTTTACTAGCTTTTTCAATTTGCAAGGATGAATTTCTTACAAGATCTCAACGGCAAAAGTTTTCAGTGGACCAGCTCAGCGGATTTAAGTTTTTGTACAGCTTGAAATAGCTTGGAACAATGGAGTATGAATTTAGAAGAACATTACGGTAGCAACTTCGCTATAACTTGAATTTATGATCATCTTATAAGGTGATCGTATAAAGCTTCATGATAATATGCAAAAGCCGCTAGAACTGGTGACTCAGTTAATCTAAAATTACAAGGAAAAGAGGGCTAGAGCTAAACTAGGAATCGAACAGGTATTGGCAAATTATTCTTGATTATTTTGAAGATTTTTCTATGTTTTTTCCTGAACGCTATTGAGTTTAGATTGACAAAAATATAATCAAAACTAAAATATGTTACTACGGTTGTCTGGCTCGAGGCTTAAATTTATTTAACCTTTTTAACAAGTGTATTCCTAGTTTGACAAAAATTACAAATTCTTCAAAATTGAGGTATTATTTGTTTTAACTTTTTAAAACTGCGCCGGATATTAGAATTACAAAAATAGTTTTCTAAGGAACAAAAGTTTACCTTTACCTTTGAAAGTTTCTTATCGTGCATCCTTTTGTCTTCTTGCAGGGAGTTGGGAAGTTAACGAAGAAGATACTAATTGGTCAAGTTTGTCGGCTGAAACTGAGCTGCATCCGATTTTAGAATGGAAACTTACTAACTTGTTTTAGTTCCCTTAGTTGAAAGCTTATACTTAAGTAAAGTAAGCTTGTAAGTAAGTCTATGTATAGTTTGCGCGCGAGCTCCGAGGAATCCTATGGAATGTTAAAGTAATGACTTAGAGTTGTTTAAAGTGCAAAACAATACTGCTATGTCAAAATAACACGCGTCAAACTCGAAATTAATGCTGTGAGCGAGCTGGATATGGAGCGACGATCGGGGGTGGCGTACAGCCGTCGTTTCTTCAGACCCCGATTCCTTGGAGCTCGTGCGCTTACTGTATGTCTTGTTCTTTGGATATTATGTTATAATGGCATTCCGAACCAGTGGTAGATTCACTTGACGATTCAAACGTACTTGTAAAAGTTTATTTGAATAAAAAAACATTTGAATTTGAATTTTATTCATAATAAACATAATATAAACATTCATTTTTTTTCAGAAACTTAAATGTTCACTGAATTGATACTAAGATAAAGGTGCATCTCGTAGGAATTACTTACGTTAGCCATTAAAGGTCATTTTGATGCCTTAATATAGTTCAAAAGTTACCATTTGAGTTACCGTTTAAACGTTACCGTTAGAAACCCCCCCTTAATTGCACTTTACCTGTATTTACAAGTGTCAGGGTGTAAAAGACCTATGCCGATGTTGTCGACAACAATGATGTCGATTATCTGTTTGGTCTTTTGAAGAGGACTCGGCTCTGCTTTAGTGCACTATAATAAGTAGAATAACAAAAAGAAGCACCCAAAGCTAACAAGCATCGCTTTACAAAAAATAAAATATGCAAAATGTGACCGAATGGACATAGCACCATAAGGGCTGCAAATCTTCGCATCTACGTAACCCTAAAAAACAAGTCCGAATTAAAAAAAAAAAAAAACACGACTGCCCCTCCAAAAAACGAACTAAAAAGTTAAAAATCTAAATTAATCTAGTTAAATTAGAATCTTATTTTCATTTTTATTAAATGAATTTTTTTTGTGAATCACTGGATATTGAACTGTTATATATTTTTGGAATCTACTCATCATTTTCTAGATGATAATTATACAGTTAATCTTATTTTCGAATATTTTTTTCACATCTAGTCTTTAATGCGGGACCATGGTCACCCCATCATTTTTTTTAAATTTTACTAGCCTATGTCACCCGGAATAAGCTAGGAATTCTAACGATACCTCATTTATCAAAATCGGTTCAGGCGTATAGAAGTTATGGTGGAATATACAAACTCACATACATAAATACATACATTAACCCTAAAACAGTATACTCCTTTTTTCAGGCAGTATATAAAAAAAGAGGACTTTTGTATAATAAAACAGTATCTGAGTTCCGTGCAAGTTACAAGTGCTTTATATCCTGCAAGGGACATTTTGGTTCAAAACGGAATAGAATTGTAACTAAACGGGATATCATGCACTTGAGTTTCATTGTCCATTAATCACAGCGAGACAATGCTTTGGCGACGTAGTTTCAATTTGTGAACGGTATAGTTAGTATGAGATTTCCCATCTCACTAACGTTGATAGAATTCGAGCATTGTAATGTGTACATCGTCAGAATAAAATGCACGTAAAATCCATCAGTTTAAGTGGAAAGTTCAGTAAAACCGACTTTAATTACGCTAGGTTTCCGCTTGGAGCACTGGCTGTAGCTGTTTTTTTTAGTATGGGATAGGCTTATATCTTGCTAAATGTTTCGATGCTCGACCTCTATTAACGTCGGTGTTTCTTATACTAAGGCCACGGAATGCTATCCCGTGGAGTGAACACTACTCAAAGAGAAACTTTCACGGCTGTGAGCACGAAAAGGGCGCTCGAAACAATTTGCAATACATATATGTTGGAAACTTTTGTTATTGATGGAGGTTTGATATTCATTTGTTATTTCTTTATTTCAAGTTTATGACGATCGCGATAGTTTTACAAAGAACCACAAGTAGTCTAGACAATCAAGCTAGTTGACTCCAACAATAATTTCTCAGCCGACGAAACATTACAGTATGATAAAGTATCACGAGTTATACGTATATTATAAATACCCAATAAAAAATCAGAAAAGAAGTAAGATTTTTTAATGCTATACCCAATTGTTAAAGAAGGAAGGTACATTATCGCGTAAACACAGTTTAGATTTGATAATAAAATCGGTTTAAATATCTATGTTCTACATGATTATTTCGTTTGATATTTCGGTTTTGAGTGTAAATATACTACCTACTATTATTTTAAAAAGAAATCGAGAAAATATTCAGTCATAAATATTTAGTTGTAAGTATAAATACCTAACTTCCGGATGTTTTTTTGTTTGATATTTTTGTGTAAGTTTTGGATCATCCAATACTAAAACCCTGCCAAGTTTCATCGACTGAGGATTTAATGCGGGGGTCTTCATACAACGCAACGCCCCGTTGCCAAGACTATAGTTTCTAAACGTACTTTAGGCAAACTAAAGTGACAATATGATGCTTTCAGTAAAATATCATGTGTAAGTATGCGTAAATTATCTGTCGTTTAGTATCGTCGCCAACCGATAGACATCCGCAACACAGCTGTGTTGCTAAGAAATTAAGGTTTGCTATGAAATGTAATTTTATTGAAGTTTTACTTCAATAAAATTACAACAAAACTTCAAAAGTTGTGATTTGAAAATTCGATGAAACGAAAAAGATTTAACGAAAAAGCGACACCAAGAAGATACAAATATATTCATAAATAGGATTTAGCCTGCGAGAGAATGAGATAGAATACAGGTTATATTTATCTCATTCTCTTGTAGGCTACTTTTCTGAAGTTTCACTTTTGTCGTATTTGAATTGCACACACACTTTTTGTTCCTAGCAAACCTTCAATGGATAAAAAATATAATATGTCAGTGGCTTTTATTTTTTGATAGCCACTGAGTTAGAGAGTAGGGGGGCAGGACATACATTATATAGGTCCCTTGAATATTAGGCAAATTGTTCCATGTATGGAGATTGTTGGTCTATTGACTCTACGAGAACCTATGACCGCTTTAATTTACTTAGCAAAGCAACATAATTTGAAATGTTAAGCATTTGCTATACTTACCTAAATATCGCATCTAAAAACACAATATGAAACCTGTCCCTCTGAAGCGGTATAAAATGCTCAAATTAGTTTAGCCGGTCCACTGAAAACTTTTCCCTTTGAAATCTTGTAAGAAATCCATCCTTGCAAATTGAAAAAGCTAGTAAAAGTTGCAAGAAAAGTTGTCGCTCGAAATGTTCTCGAGTTTTGTATTATTTTTGCTACTAAAACTTATGATAAGCGTACAATGTTTCCAAAGTTCCGGTAACAATGTAGTTTCACAACTTTGTATGATGTCAGTCGAAAATGACTGAGATAAAGGCAATAAATAGCTGATATTGAAGAATATTGCTATTTCTAACCTACATTTTTGGGGTTCCATACCTCAAGAGGAAAAAAGGAACTAAGTTAGAATCAGTTCGTTGTCCGTCTGTCAGTCTGTCTGTCAACTACCTTTTTCTTGAGAACGCGTGGATGTATCAAGTTGAAATTAATATCAAATAATTAGGTCTACGGTCTAAGTCAAGGCAATTAAAAGGTACGGCCATTTATGCCGTATATTTTGCATATTTTGACACTCGCCAATAAATCAAATCCTATAGGGTACCTCCCGTTGATCTAGAATCATGAAATTTGGAAAAAGCAATGTCTCATAGCACAAGTATAGTAAAAAATCCGAAAATAGTAAATTAGGGTTCCGTAGGTACTCATAGTTCGTGTAGTTATGACATATTTCTTGTTATTCAGTAATAGAATTTATATTGTGTGGTAATACGGAACCCTTGACAGGTTATTTCAATATGCATAGCTAAAATCCATGATAGTCCATACAACTATTATAAAAGCGAAGCGAAGCTGTCTGTTGGTTGGCCTGCTACGTTTTTTCTGCCCATCAGGTCAACCAATTTTAATACCCAAATAGAGCTACAGAGAAAGGTGCAACCCGGGAAAAGACCAAAAATACACCCATTAAGAATTGCGTTACGTTGGTAGAAAATAAAAAAATTGTTTATGAGTCCGAAATGAATTCCCATGAGATTTCATTTCTATGCAGAAAATTCGCAGAAAAGCCCTCAGGTACAATTATGTTATGACAAAGGCCTGTTATTACCCAAATCAACCGTCGAATATTGTTAAACGACCTTCCATGTCCAAGTGCCGGAAACCTTTCTCTCTGAGGAGCCTTCATGGAAGATGCTCTCAAATTAAGAGGACGTTGCCATGGCATTGCTTTACTGAGATAAATGAACGGTGAATTTCTTGTACACGAATTTCTTGTGTCTAATTTATGTCCAAATAAAAGAAAGATTTGTTTCTCAATTATTTTTTTTTGGAATATATGGTCATTTTGTAGACCTTCCTACAATATCGCAAATAAAGGATCTATTTATTTATTTATTTTTATTTGTTTGTCCATAAGATAGCCGCTTTAGAAATCCCCATCATACAAAATGATTTTATGAATGGTTTTCTAGTAGCCATCCCAAAGATACGTAAGTATTCTGTGCCTAAGATGTAGTTCACATAGTTCGTGTGCCGTTATAGCACCGGACAACCAGTAAGAACACTGATCAAGTGATCAATCAATCCCCAGCACCGTATGCATTTCTGTGCGCCTCCTAAATGCTCATAAACGATGCTACATCTCCATACAGACGGCATGTCCAATATTAACATATACTATGTACCTACATAGTAGTAAGATCAACCTTTTATCTACTGGTGATCTCAGTAAGTTAAGGCACCGATACATGGTTGCATTGTATGAGTTTGATAAGAATCTCAGGATCTCTCAATGATGGAGAGAGCAACGTTCGGGGTATATCTACTTACGTGATGAAATCAGGCCTTGGGGTTCGAAGATAATAAAATGGCGGCCTCGCAGCGTTATAAGACTACCCACTAGGTGGACGGATGATCTCAAGCGAGAAGCTGGGAGCTGCTCGAAGCAAGCGGCACAAAACCGTGTCCTGTGGAGATCTATCCCAGTGTGGTTGATTGTGGCTTAAATTATTCTTGTTCTTGAAGAAACCTGTGCTCAGAATTAGGCCGTCTATGGTTTAAAATAAATATGAAGATTACACACAAATAGATAATACCCGCAACTTCGTCCGCGTAGATTATGGTTTTAGAAATTCCTTGTGGGAACTCTCTATTTTTTCAAGACAAAAATGAGCCCCGGGGCACAACTTATCTCTACTAAATTCCGTCGAAATCGGTTTAACAGACGGGCCTTGGAGACGTCGTAGACAGACATACATAATTTCGTATTAATAATATTAGTATTTCTCTCTCCTTGCGTCGTATTCCCCGTTACTGAGGGTCGTAATAACCAACCACCAATCCACCAATAATTCTTCTATGGACGATGTGCGCCATGTTGCTCTGTTTCTTGCGACATGTAGGGCTTCGTGGACCTTGCTATCGAGAGCGGCGCGGATTTGATCCGACGCATCGGGCTACGTCCCCGAGGTCTCTTTCCGTATATTATATATTAGTATTTACCAATACTTTATTCCCTTATAAAAGTTTCTGTCGTGAAAATGGCAAACAAATCATTCAACATTAGGGCCAGATTGTGATCTAAATTGGGAGTGCGTTAATAAACGTGAGCTTCATATGCAGATGGCGGGGAGCAGTCATGAATTTAAAAGTAATTCCATTATAAGCTGGGAGCTGGTTGGTGAATTTTCCCGCTGCAAATAATGTGAGGGCTGGAAGTTTCGCTTGATACACTAATGTGATTGGTGTTGTGTTGCGAGCGGAGCTAAAAACGTTAAAAGTTGTAAGTGGCGTAAACAACTGCATGTTGCCTGTGTATTGTCAGGTTAATTATGTTACAGACCTTGACTAAAGATTATTAATTACTTATTATATTTTTTTATCATATATTTTACATCATGGTACGGACACGTAATGCGGAGGGAAGAAATTCATATTACGAGAAGAACGTCAAATATGCATCTTTATATGACGCCTATCTACTAAAATTCTACATCAATGAAATTTTATATCCTACGAGTAAGTACGAGCTAGTAATGACGAAACATGTTTGTTCTTTACTTAGTTTTTCATATTAATTGTACTACGTTCCTTGCAAATAAACGATTGATTGATTGTTAGTATTTATTCAATCAAAATCAAAAAATCATTATTATTCAAGTAGACTTTTTACAAGTGCTTTTGAATAGTCGAAAGAATCTACCACTGGTTCGGAATGCCGTTCCTACCGAGAAGAACCAGCAAGAAATTCAATTACAAAAGGTTTTATTAAAGTTTAACTACAACAGAAAATTTGTTTATGGAAATTATCTAGCTCTTTCTCTGCTTTAGCTCTTTTTCCTTAGCTTGAATGACGGTCTTGCACTAGAAACGATCTAGAATCTAGCTGAGAGACCTTGGAAACAAGCGGAACAAGGTAAGTAATTATATGGAATTTTTTGCAGGTGACCTTCATTCAGCAGGTGAAAATCTATCGCTTGAGATGAAGACGACGACGATAAAATAAACCTTAAAGTTCTGTAAGATAAATGAAAACTTTAGATAATTACTGAACAACGATAATATTGTTCTTTATTGTTATTCGTAGTTTAGAATAGAAGCGGTTTACGTGGGTTGTCGGTCTAATTAAAATGTTTTTCTTGTTGCATGTCGGAGTTTGCGTAGGCGAGCTGTTAGAGCTGGTTTTATTATGTGTTTCTAAAAATATAACTCAATGAACGCATTTTATTTCTTACTTTAATTTTATTATGGCGTAGGATTCCTATTTATGCCTACTGTGGGGTTCACAATAGAAATAATGAGATTAATAAACGACTGTTTACTGCTTTAACATAATGAAAATAACTGCTCTAGAACGAGTAAGGACGAAAACACACTAGGGACACGCGGATCTTTCACTTTTATATAAAGCGCGCACACTAGACAATAGGAAAAAATCGGATCGGTTGTTGGCTCGATGTTTAATTTCTGGAACTGACCTTACATAGATATAAAAAAAATGTGATTGTGAGTGGCCTATTAAAATTATTCATGCTCATTGTTAATTTTAAGAAATCAAACTAATATTATAAGTGCGAAAGTGTATTTGTCTGTTCTTCATTCACGCTGCAACAGAGCAATGGATCGACGTGATGTTCTGCTTGGGTAACTATAGTTGAGGACCTGGAGAGTAACAAAGGCTAGTTAAACGCTAAAACTTATTCAACGCGTACGAAGTCGCGGGCGTCAGCTAGTTAACGATAAAACTACAAAAAATATGTATGACGTCACATGATACTAATTAAACACACCCCCATTTTTATTAAAAAAAAAGAAGTGGTTTGATTATTCTTAGTGATTATTGAAAAGTGTAAAATCAATGCCCATTGTTATTGTTAAGATGTTAACAATAAAACTACAAAAAAACACGTTATATATTTATGACCTCACATATAACGATACATATCTATACAAGCTCCCATATTATTATTTTAATAAAGTGTTGCTGATTTAATTGCTTGCTGAATCCTTATAAGATAATGAATGTAAGAACGTAAGTTTAGGAGGAAATAATAATAATAATGTAATATTTCATACTAATATAATTCTAAGTTAATAATAATAAGTAAGGTTAAGTTAGGATGGTAAAGTTTTTGAAGAAGTTTTCAAAACTGACAGGAAAGGCTTTTATAAAGTCCTTCAAAGTGTTTGAACAGCGTACCGGCAAAGTGCGAGAGTTAAGCCCGTTAAATCAGGCTGGCTGGCCTTAGTTACTGCTAATTACGGCGCTTGCTGTCCACCAACTCAGACCGGCTTACTTCCGATATCCAATTTGCGAGCTTAATCCTATTAACGATTTTCGGGCAATCGTTATCCTGCGGTTCGCCAGTTTTGAGGTTTATGACTTTTCTGATTATGATCCACCACACCACAGCACATTAACGTCCCACAGCTGGGCACATGCCTCCACTCCCATAGGACAGAGGGAATTAGAGCTTAGACCCACCATGCTGATCCAATGCGGGTTGGCGGGCTTTAACGATTATTACCATGTTAGAGAGAATAACCGGGACCGACGGCTTAACGTGCTCTCCGAGGCACGGGGGTTAAACACCGCCAACTTCCTAACTCCGGGCATGTACTGAGAATTTCTTATCAGAAAACCCAGCACTTAATTATGACCCGACCCGGGACTCAACCCGGGACCTCGTTAGGTGCAGTATAATAATAAAAAAACCTGACCGGTTTTTTATTATTGCGAGTCAAAATCGCGTACAAAGGGTTCCGCATCATCACACAGTAAATAACAAGAAAGATGTCAACACAACACGTAAGCAGGTGTGAAATAACTGTTTTTTTAATAAATACAGTTTAACTGCTAGCGCCTGGCAAACACCTTATGAGTGCGGAACTTTCGGTTTTTTTCTATACTTGTCCTGTGAGACCTTGCTTTTTGCAAAATTTCATGATTCTAGGTCAACGGGATAGGTTAGGCCCTATAGGTTTTGATTTATTAGCGAGAGTCAAAATATCCAAAATATGAGGCATAAACGGTCGTATCTTTTGATTGCGATGACTTAGAAGCTTGATTTTGGTACAGTTCCAAGGGACCGTAACCTAATTATTTGATATTAATTTCAACTCCACGCGTTCCTGAGAAAAATGTGGATGACAGACAGACAGACAGACAGACAGACGGACGGACAGACAGACAGACAGACACACTTTCGCATTTATAATATTAGTATGGATTTTTATGTGCACAGAAATGATCGCGTTCGACAATTTAATCAATACGGCTTCCTCGGGATACAGCAAACAACATTTTATGAACAAATTGCTCAATTATTTCGTAACAACGATACTCCACCATTAAGAGTAAATTAATTGCGAAACGTAATTTATTACTCGCATGCAAAGATAAGACAAAGGACCCACGTAATGAGGGCCAGAGTTATGATATGACACTGGAGGCGGTGTTTGGGGTAATGAAAAACTAATTTAACTTTGCAGTAAAAAGTTACTCTTGTGCTTCAGCACTGAACTTTGTTTAAGTACAAAAATGGAGATTTGGAAATATAGGCTGTATTGTTATGCTGATAAATATTAAAATAGAATAAAACAATAAATCTATACAAACAATACAAGAATGATCTATAAAGCTGTATTTTCTTTGGCCATAAAATTTCCTATTTGCCCCCAGGCTTGCCATGGGCTAATATTTTTTTAAGTTACTGTAGTCTGTACCATTAAGCCAAAAGCCTTTTCGCTTCAAATGGAAAATAGAACAAATAATTTTAAATTATAATAGTCTCGTATTGTGCTCAAAATTGGGACTTTGTTAATAAATGCTGTAGGCGGGCAGTCATGATTTAAAAGTAATTGCGTTACAAATTCGAAGCTGGTGGGTAAAACATACCGGCTGCGAATAATGTAAGGGCTTAAATTTCAATACGAAACACTAATGATGCAAAAGGTTGTGCGTATGTTAAGGCTTATACAGATATTTAACGCGTGATGTCTTCGTATAGTCAGACTGTAACTCTCCGTACGTATGGTACATGTTTCTTTTTTGTCGTCATGTTTTAACCCTCCCCACGGTAGGTGCAGGCAGGTACGTGGCAGAGGAGACCAGCAGGCTAAGCATGCGCATAACGAGATTATCTCGCGACGAGATAGAGAGATGTTGTCGTTGCCGGCAAATTTTTTGTTTACCGTAACATGCACAAAATGCGCTTATATTACAAGAAAAAGAAACCGGCCAAGTGCGAGTCGGACTCATGCACCGAAGGTTCAATACAAACCTGTAGTAAGTTTAAAATTATTAAAAATATTTTTATTATATGATGTAACTAAAAATTTATGCTTTTCGCAATTTTTATTTAATCTGCGATAAGACGTTGCTTCTTACCAAATTTCAAGATTCTGAGTTCACGGGAAGTACCCTGCAGGTTTTCATTCCCTTGCGAGTGTCAAAAATTTGCAGCATAACAGCTGTATCTTTCTATTGCGTTGGGTTAGAAGTTTGATTTTTCACAGCTCCAAGGGAAAGTAGACCTGAGTATTTGATATGAATTTCAGCTTAATACCTCCTTGCGTTCCTGAGAAGAAGGGTCTTGACAGACAGACGGAGAACAAAGTGATCCTATAAGGGTTCCGTTTTTTCCTTTTGAGGCACGGAACCCTAAAAATAGTCGGCATGTAAAGGTTTATTGAAAAAAATACCACAGATAAGAAATCTCTACTTTTGACCTAACGATACCAGTTACCATTAGTTAGCTTCGATAAATGAATAGAGATAACGGGTACATATAATTAAACTGGTTGTGCGCGTGTTTAGCCCTACTGGATTTTTCAGATCTTGTCGAGCATCTTTGCATCAGTTGGCCTGGTCGTAAATTTTGGCAATTTGAATCTCCCTGGTAAAAAGTCTAATATTACAGCATTAATTTGGGAGCAAGGCGTAGGTTAAGAGTGCCGTTTCAGAGGAAACTCGATATCTGTTCCTCATTAACAAGAGTGAATAGCGGCTCTAGCAAATTTTGGAGTTGGTACCCTCCACTCCGATAGGCGTATTGTATATAATCTGTATTAAATCAGATACAGCCTCTTGAAGTTTGTTTGAGAATTAAATTATCTTGTTTCATTAATAAAAGGAGGAATCTGCTACTTTGATGGTTTATATATTGTGACAGTTTTTTCCAATAAGGAATAATAAATGATTTTCCTCCTTTTCGTGACATTAATTACTAGCAAAAAATATTATGAATATTTCCACACCATCTAAGTTTTGATCCACTTACAAGAAGCAAATAAAATATTGTAAAAATGTCTTATGAATTCCGATCCAATTTTGTCCATAAATAAATATGAAGAAACGGGAATCGGAAAATTCATATTTTCTTACATTATTTCTTCTGGGAACTAAATTCTTATCATGGTTTCCTGGCATATCAACGTAAGTTTAAAGCTTTGGCCGTTGAGAATAGAAACTTGTGATTTCACATTAGTAATCTATAACGAACTTACAATTAATATGTTGCGAGCGAAGCGAGGGATGGGCTAGCTAAAGTTTTTAAATATTAGGCACGAAATGCAAAATAGATTTTTCAAGAAATAATCACTTAGTTCGTAAAGTCACATAAAATAATTGTTCTCTTAATATTTAAGTGAGAAATTGGTTCGGGTGGGTCGGTCCGTTAGTTGGTACCTAAATAAAATTCTTTAGTTATTGCACACCCGTGTAATTGGAGAGTACGGAGGCGAGCTTGGTTTGCTCGGAACAGATTTCATCTTATTTTTCTGCTGAAGTAAAATTTCCTCAAGCCATATATTTTATTTTATTCCTTTGGTAAATGTTTTGCTAGCCTTTGTACTTTCAGCACAGGATAATTAATGGCAGGTATTACTACACACAGAAGTTTCAGCGTTTAAATTGCAGTGAATGGTATTATTTAACTGTGATTAATTAATTAATGTTTATGTGATATGATAACTTAAGATGCTCCGTACTCCGTACTACAATATATTATATGCTATTCACGCCTAATTACACTTTTAATAAGGTAGTAAGGTAAGGTGGTTCATTAAAAGTGGATAGCACAATTTAAGCCATTTTTTGAATAGAAGCAGGCGTTACTTTGCGGAAGTCCATGATAGTGAATGAAATAGAATTTTAATTCGCTATAATCCGCTACAGTAGACAAATCAGTGTGGTACAGTGACTGTCTTTCACCTGCAGCATGCGACACCCACCACCCAGCAATTCGCACAGGCACAACACCACACAAATCCTCCAAATCACTCTCAACGTACGTTTCACTCCGACACCGGAGCATCTTCAGGAGATGTTGACTCGACAATGTACGATTGTGAAGTGACTATCGTATCGCAAGTTCCGGCTTATATACCTTTTTGGCATGGCTCATACTGAAGCCCCGCCCCCTCCCCTATTACTGTATAAATTGAGTAAAGGTGAATTTGATACGTTTATTTGTTCATTTAGCAACTCAAATCCTTTATTATTGTGTTTAATTATTTCTAATTGCTCCCAAACGCACATTCGAAACCCTTTATTACATTTATGCAGGATTTTATAAGAATGGTTATTGCCCACCTCATGTCCACTGTCCAAAAGATGTTTAGCGAAGTGGGACCTTTGTGGTTGATCGTTCCTATAAGCAGACATATGTTCCTTATAGCGCGTCTCAAAATTGCGTCCAGTTTGACCAACATATGTGGCACCACATTCAGGACACTCAAGCTTATAAACACCCGATTTTTGATGATTCTTTAATTTATCTTTTCCATTGCAAATCCTCCGAAGTGTATTATTTGTCCGGAACGCGACATGCACATCATGTGATCTGAGCGTCTTTGCAATGCGCTCAGATATAGGTCCAAAATACGTCAAACTGGCTTTATATTTACTAATTTTATCCGATGTAGCCATGTAAAGATCTTTTCTAATTTGTGCTGACTGCTGTTTTTTAATTATATTATTAACAATATTCTGATTGTATCCATTTGAATGTGCGATTTGATATATAACCTCTAATTCTTTCCTATAGTCCTCTTTTGACAGTGGAATGGACAATAACCTGTGTACATAGCTATGGAATGCTGCGAGTTTATGTTGCCAAGGATGACAAGACGATGCGGGTATAGTTGTGTCAGTAAATGTAGGCTTGCGATAAATTTTGAACTCATGTTTATTATTAACCCGGGATATAGTCAAGTCAAGGAAATTCAAAGATTTGCTCTGTTCTAATTCTGATTTAAACTTAATTTTTGGGTGCAATCTATTAAGTTTTTTAACGAATACATCCAGTTGTCTCACTGTCCCCGTCCAGCATATGATTATATCATCTACGTATCTGTAGTAGTAGAAAATACTGTTCTCATTCACTATGTGTTTATTCTCAAAGTTATCCATGAACATTTCAGCCATTAGAGGGCTTAGAGGAGAACCCATAGCTAGCCCCTCTTTTTGATGGTAAAAATGATCATTAAATTTAAAATAATTCTGCTCCATACAAATTTGCGTTAACTCAATTAATTCTGATATTTCATTAGGGTGTAACCGTTTAATTTCTAGCAATCCCTTTAAAATTTCTAAAGTTTCACCCACTGGTACATTAGTAAATAAACTTTCTACATCCAATGATAACAGCATACATTGGACAGGTAAAATCAGATCTTTTATATTCGTGACCAAGTGGCTGCTATTTTTAAGAGCAAATTTGGGCATAAATGATGTTTTAGATTTAATTATATCATTTAACTCCTTTGCCAGTTCATATGCTGGTGCACCAATATACGAAACCACTGGTCGTATTGGAATATTGTCTTTGTGAATTTTAGGCAAGCCGTACAATGTTGGGGCATAGGTATTCATCAAAATTACCCTTTGTTTTGATGCATTTTTTGGAAATATATATTCAGATTTATTAACAGCTAATCTAACCTTCGCAGCAAATTTTTTAGTTGGATCAGAAGGCAACTGACTAAACTCATCTCCCGAGATCACCTCATTAACTTTATTTAAATAATCATCACGCTTCAGAACTAC
The DNA here is from genome assembly GCA_964035005.1 of Erebia palarica. Taxonomy (NCBI): domain Eukaryota; kingdom Metazoa; phylum Arthropoda; class Insecta; order Lepidoptera; family Nymphalidae; genus Erebia; species Erebia palarica. The sequence goes on from OZ035989.1 coordinate 23,001,511, forward strand.
AAACAGACAAATAATACACTTCGGAGGATTTGCAATGGAAAAGATAAATTAAAGAATCATCAAAAATCGGGTGTTTATAAGCTTGAGTGTCCTGAATGTGGTGCCACATATGTTGGTCAAACTGGACGCAATTTTGAGACGCGCTATAAGGAACATATGTCTGCTTATAGGAACGATCAACCACAAAGGTCCCACTTCGCTAAACATCTTTTGGACAGTGGACATGAGGTGGGCAATAACCATTCTTATAAAATCCTGCATAAATGTAATAAAGGGTTTCGAATGTGCGTTTGGGAGCAATTAGAAATAATTAAACACAATAATAAAGGATTTGAGTTGCTAAATGAACAAATAAACGTATCAAATTCACCTTTACTCAATTTATACAGTAATAGGGGAGGGGGCGGGGCTTCATATGAGCCATGAGCCATGCCAAAAAGGTATATAAGCCGGAACTTGCGATACGATAGTCACTTCACAATCGTGCATTGTCGAGTCAACATCTCCTGAAGATGCTCCGGTGTCGGAGTGAAACGTACGTTGAGAGTGATTTGGAGGATTTGTGTGGTGTGGTGTTGTGCCTGTGCGAATTGCTGGGTGGTGGGTGTCGCATGCTGCAGGTGAAAGACAGTCACTGTACCACACTGATTTGTCTACTGTAGCGGATTATAGCGAATTAAAATTCTATTTCATTCACTATCATGGACTTCCGCAAAGTAACGCCTGCTTCTATTCAATATTTGAAATCGGTGAGCTTGACCGTACAGGCTAGACTTTACATCAAATTGACTAAATTACATCGTGTTGCAGTTCAAAACGTTTGGTTTAATCAACAATGTAAACATTTGAAGGTTATTCCGAAATATATTAATATAATAACAAACACTCACAGTCGAGCTTCTGATATTGCTATACGAAAAGCACAACAAATCTGGTTAAATGAGGAATCACGTCACTGGTTCACGGTCAGAGATAATCTGAAGCTCCATCTTAAAATACTTTATACAGAGCTTACATTTAGATTACATAATATTGAATTTGATCTTTTGGATCAGAAAGCAAGAGATTTGGCATCCCTAGAGGCCCACAATAAGTTTCTTAATCAGCAAAAGAAATTAGATTTACTTGTTCGTTCTACTAGAGTAAATAACTTAGACAATATGACAGACAGACTAGCACATAATTTTCACCCTCGGATTAAAAATCTCACTGATACTGTGTTTACAAATGATGAAACGAAACTCTTAGAAAATGGTTTAAAATTTAATATTCCCACTAATGTTACAAATAAATCGTTAGAAACATTAGCAGTTGATGCAGAGTTGGCTATTGTCCTTAGTAAAAAAGATAATATCGTTAAAAATATTGTTGCACACCAAATAAAAACCACTGCTACTACCTCTCCAACTTCTAATCTGGACACAAGAGTGTTAAAATCACTGCAAAATACTGTTAAAGACAATAACCTTGTTATTACAAAAGCCGATAAGGGTAATGCGGTAGTAGTTCTGAAGCGTGATGATTATTTAAATAAAGTTAATGAGGTGATCTCGGGAGATGAGTTTAGTCAGTTGCCTTCTGATCCAACTAAAAAATTTGCTGCGAAGGTTAGATTAGCTGTTAATAAATCTGAATATATATTTCCAAAAAATGCATCAAAACAAAGGGTAATTTTGATGAATACCTATGCCCCAACATTGTACGGCTTGCCTAAAATTCACAAAGACAATATTCCAATACGACCAGTGGTTTCGTATATTGGTGCACCAGCATATGAACTGGCAAAGGAGTTAAATGATATAATTAAATCTAAAACATCATTTATGCCCAAATTTGCTCTTAAAAATAGCAGCCACTTGGTCACGAATATAAAAGATCTGATTTTACCTGTCCAATGTATGCTGTTATCATTGGATGTAGAAAGTTTATTTACTAATGTACCAGTGGGTGAAACTTTAGAAATTTTAAAGGGATTGCTAGAAATTAAACGGTTACACCCTAATGAAATATCAGAATTAATTGAGTTAACGCAAATTTGTATGGAGCAGAATTATTTTAAATTTAATGATCATTTTTACCATCAAAAAGAGGGGCTAGCTATGGGTTCTCCTCTAAGCCCTCTAATGGCTGAAATGTTCATGGATAACTTTGAGAATAAACACATAGTGAATGAGAACAGTATTTTCTACTACTACAGATACGTAGATGATATAATCATATGCTGGACGGGGACAGTGAGACAACTGGATGTATTCGTTAAAAAACTTAATAGATTGCACCCAAAAATTAAGTTTAAATCAGAATTAGAACAGAGCAAATCTTTGAATTTCCTTGACTTGACTATATCCCGGGTTAATAATAAACATGAGTTCAAAATTTATCGCAAGCCTACATTTACTGACACAACTATACCCGCATCGTCTTGTCATCCTTGGCAACATAAACTCGCAGCATTCCATAGCTATGTACACAGGTTATTGTCCATTCCACTGTCAAAAGAGGACTATAGGAAAGAATTAGAGGTTATATATCAAATCGCACATTCAAATGGATACAATCAGAATATTGTTAATAATATAATTAAAAAACAGCAGTCAGCACAAATTAGAAAAGATCTTTACATGGCTACATCGGATAAAATTAGTAAATATAAAGCCAGTTTGACGTATTTTGGACCTATATCTGAGCGCATTGCAAAGACGCTCAGATCACATGATGTGCATGTCGCGTTCCGGACAAATAATACACTTCGGAGGATTTGCAATGGAAAAGATAAATTAAAGAATCATCAAAAATCGGGTGTTTATAAGCTTGAGTGTCCTGAATGTGGTGCCACATATGTTGGTCAAACTGGACGCAATTTTGAGACGCGCTATAAGGAACATATGTCTGCTTATAGGAACGATCAACCACAAAGGTCCCACTTCGCTAAACATCTTTTGGACAGTGGACATGAGGTGGGCAATAACCATTCTTATAAAATCCTGCATAAATGTAATAAAGGGTTTCGAATGTGCGTTTGGGAGCAATTAGAAATAATTAAACACAATAATAAAGGATTTGAGTTGCTAAATGAACAAATAAACGTATCAAATTCACCTTTACTCAATTTATACAGTAATAGGGGAGGGGGCGGGGCTTCAGTATGAGCCATGCCAAAAAGGTATATAAGCCGGAACTTGCGATACGATAGTCACTTCACAATCGTACATTGTCGAGTCAACATCTCCTGAAGATGCTCCGGTGTCGGAGTGAAACGTACGTTGAGAGTGATTTGGAGGATTTGTGTGGTGTTGTGCCTGTGCGAATTGCTGGGTGGTGGGTGTCGCATGCTGCAGGTGAAAGACAGTCACTGTACCACACTGATTTGTCTACTGTAGCGGATTATAGCGAATTAAAATTCTATTTCATTCACCATTAAGCCATTTTGACATACGGGAAGACGAATAAGTAGCGTATATTTATATATAGAGTAAATTCAAAATTATATGCAATGATTATTGGACGACTACTGCCATTAAACAGCCAAATTGGATAATGATCCTGCCATATTCAGATAAGGCAATTTGTAGCAAATATGGTAATTAACAGTTGCCACATATATATGGATAATAATATGTATCATAGTTAAACTACGGCAGATAGATAATATGGACGTAATGTCTAGGGAATGTGGGTTCTGTGAGATAATTATTGTATAATGCCTTAATAATTATTATAGTTGAGTGGATTAAACTGCCAAATTAGATATCAATGCTTTTCGTGGACATGGATTATAATTAGTTCCAACTCACAGAGAGTCTCAAAGCTATGTAGATAATATTATACCAACAGGTTACCTGATGAAATAATCGTAAAGACGATGCTTCTAAAATCTATTCTGATAAGTAATACAGCTGGTTTTACAAAAAAATTACGTCACAGTGTATTGCCATGTCAGGCATGCAAATTTGGCTATGTTAGGATTTACATAATATTTAATTAATATACATAATATCAAGTAGTATTAAGCATATTGATAAACATCAAATAAATAACAATCACCATTCCATTAATATAACGTAGAATTATTTAAAAAAGACCATAATAAGAGGTCACATTAGTATTTTAGGTCATCTGAAGGGATCTAAGTACTCATTAATCGAGTAGAAGCACTTCTCTAAAAGCCACTTGTTTAAGTATGATTTGAGTGCTGGCAGTGACATAGTTTTAACGTGAGGAGGAAGTTGATAAAATATGTGTTTCGCCATGCAGTAGGAATTAGTCTGGTATAAGCGTAATTTCATGTTGGGCAATAACAATCTGTCCCTATGTCTAGTTACTTTTCCAAGAAGGTACATCTCCATGTTTGATGAAAAGATCAGAATTCTTTTTTTACTAAAATGCACATTTATTTTATGTAAATACAAGGCAAAGGGAGTAAATAATAACTACTTACTTTGTGACAGGTAACAAAATAATAAATAACCCTGCCGACGTGCATAACACTGCCTAAACTGACTTATGTCACTTTTTAGTTAATTACGGGGTTGACGTGAAAAGGACAGGAATAGAAAATTTTACTTAAACACATTTTTAGGGCCTTGTGCAAGTGGACCTTAAAATCTAACATGCATCTTATTATAAAAAGTTTAAGCATATGCGAGTAGATATTTTAAAATAAGCCAATTCAAGAAAAAATGTTGAATCGCTTGGCTTGGTTGATGTAGATAATTTCATGATTTCAAAGCTTTTTTGATGTTTCAACACAAATAATATAATCACCAAATAGAATTCAACAATTCAAAATACTCCATTCATCTATCGCTCGCCATACCAGTCCATTCGTTTTCCATATTTAATAAATTTAGCCAGGTACTATTAGTACAAAACATTTTTTCTACATAAAACAATTCTTTTTTTATCCACTACTAGTTAGCCCTTGACTGCGATCTCACCTGATGGTAAGGGATGATGCTGTCTAAGATGGTAGCGGGCTAACCTGTTAGAGGCATGGCAGTTATATTAAACCAATACCCCTATTAGGTTCCTACACGGCATCGTACTGGAACGCTATATCGCTGGGCGGCACGTCTTTGCGGTAGGGTGGTAACTTGCCACGGCCGAAGCCTCCCAACAGGCCAGACAAGGGAAAATTAAGAAATTATAAATTCCCAAATTGACCCTGCCGGGGATCGAACCCGGGGTCTCCGCACGGAATAAGAATAAGAATATAAATTCCTATCGAAGCTAAAATCGGAAAATAGGTGGGTCGATGAACATGAGGCTGTGTATTGAATGCAGACGGTAAACATAGCGAAGCAGCATCTAAGCAGAGAATGCGCTGAATAATTGAACAGGCGATTTCATTCGCGGACCAAACAGCTGGATTATTGAGTTGTTGCAATTAAAAGTTATCTGATTCAATTATAAACAGTTCAGTGTTAATAACGCAGTTGTGATTGGACTTTAATATCGTCCTCGACATTTTCAAATATACAATTTTACTAGTATTGCTGTCGTAACTTCGTCCGCATGGATTAAGGTTCTTGAATCTTGAGGAACTCGTTAATTTGCCAAGATAAAAAGTATCTCGTTAGAAAATGTATTAGTTCAGCTATCTCCATATGCAGCCAAATATCGGTTCAGTCATTGTGACGTGACGGTGTCATACCCAGACAAATATCCAAACTTTCACGTTTATTATAGTAACCTACCTATGTTTTTATTAATCAAGAGTACTACTTTTAATAAAATAAGTCAGGATATCATTGTACTATGCTGTATTGATTTCTACTTTAAAAAAATTAAAATATAAACCTTAACACTAAGGCATTAAAGTTTAATTTCGAATGTATTATATTTATATTTAAGACCTTTTGTCTTCGTAACAAGGCGAGCATGACGCTGTTCGCGAGCATGTCGCTATTCGCGAGCATGTTGGTCACGAGAACATGTCGGTCACGCGAATCCTATTTTTTTTCCCCTACCAATAAGAGATCAACGCGCCTAAAGATGTTTTCACTTCAAAAATTTCAATACAGCGAAATGTTCAAAACAGTTGCTCAATATTTCCAAGCTTTTAAGCAAACATAGCCGAAAGTACTGATAATGGTTGATATGGTTGAGGTTGATAATGATCCAAATCTGAATAGTAATAATATAATATCATAACTGACGAAGCTAAATATGGGAAATATGGTGGGTCGATGAAATTGAGGCTGTGTATTGGATGCCGACGGTAAACATAGCACAGCAGCCTTAATGGCAGAGAATGCGCTGAATAATTCAACAGGCGATTTCAACCCTGCTGGATTATTGAGTTCATACAATTAAAAGTTCTCTGATTCAATTGACAGTTAAGATTTAATGACGCAGCTGTGATTGGACTTTAATATCACCTTCAGCTTACGCATATAATATTTCGAATGTATAGTCCTAAATTGGCAGCACTGCTAACCACTTGCTATAGAAAATTAAGCGTTCGGTCTCTTGAAAAGATATATAATCATCGGTACTATACATTTTGATTAAATTTTACCCATCAGGTGTTCCTATTTTTTCTTTATACGACGACTTATCAGTAGACCTTCTATTGTTAGCAATACAAAACTTAATTTATCAAAGGGACTAAGGGCAACCATCCGACTTCCTTCTAACGAGACAATCAAAAGCCCAACAAAAGATTCCTTGTAGATATTTAGACGTCTTACTTATGTTGATATCGACTTTTACTGAATTTCACGTCTAATTAGACTTCCTGTTTATTTCTCTCTTCAGAATGAACGGGCTTTATTTATTCAGTAAAAATATCATTTCCGTAGGTAAAATAACTCAGTCAAAGCGGCGGCTGAAATAAAGTTTTCTTTACACATCTGCCTATATTGTTAAGGAAGAGACTGAATGAACGCTCAAACCACTGTATCAAGAAACCTGTCCAAGCGAAAGTGTGTCTGTCTGTCTACTACGCTTTCACGGCCCATCTGTTCAACCGATTTTGATGCAATTTGGTAAAGGGATAGGTTGTATCCCGGGGAAGGACATAGATCACATAAGACATTTTTATCCCGGAAAAGTCAAAAGTTCCCGCGGGAAACAAAACCTTAGTCCACGCGGACGAAGTCGTGTAGTTTTCTAATAAGAGAAAAGTAAAGTCCCATCAAAGCTTCCCGAATGAAGTCAGGGCGTTTTCGAGTCTTAGATAAACAAGCTCAGAATATCTTTCTACTTAATCATTTAAATCTACTTTAAACCGTTTAGATCCGGATCGTCTGTAATACGAGAAAATTAAGCTTTTGTATCTTCTGCTATCTTCAGCGAAAACTCGACACCTACATTCGAACCTAAATCCTGCCGTAACAGCTTACATTAACGTAATGTTACTTTTAAACCTAAAACATATACGCAGACAATGAAGCTTACTCAATATACTAAATTCGCTTTAGAAGCTTTTTTCAGTTTTTCTCTACTTTATTTTCAGGACGAAAATAATACGGGGGAAAATATCCACGCGAAACGCCTTCGTGCCGGTTCTTCTCAGTAGAACGGCTTTCAGAACCGGTGGTAGAGTCAAAACATAGAACACGTTTACATGGCATAAATAAATTGAGTCTAAGTAAATTGAGTTTGGGTGACACGAAATAATAGGACTGTACTTTCCGAGTGTTTTATTGTTGAGTTCCTTTATTTGTAAGAAGTAATTCCTAATGGGTATAGCACAGGTACTAGCAACCGCCCGAGGCTTCGAAAATTTCGGGAATTGGGTATTTGACAATAATAATAATAATTATTCAAATAAATTATTCTTCGATCGATGGCATGCGTTACTTTTAGGTTTGAAAACATACATACATTTTAAACTATCGATTGAAGTAAAGAAGTGAGCCGAATTTTGATGACGTCACAGTTCAGTATTTCATACATCTCATACTAAGCGCGCATTTTGAGGTTTGAAACGCTTGACGTTTGGAATGAGTCAGTCAGGACTTATCTTTATAGATATATATGTATACTGGCTATTGCATGGCAGAATATTAAAAAAATATAATATTAAAGTGTAAAATAAAAACTCATAATAGATAACATTGAAATAAATCAATCGGCCGTAGGTAACTCAGTATGAATAAACAAGTGACCCACCGTACTCAATATGAATAATATTCAAATTGCAATCCAGAATTATTGTGGAATACAATCGATGTTTGATATCTGTATCACGTTTTTCAATTAGTAGCAGTCGATACAGGACATAAATTAAACATAGGCTAGTATAAAAATTAAGTCAATATTTGATTTAGGTACTCTGAGTTGCACGAAACAAATTAAAAAATTAAAAACAAAAAAATGAGTGATGACTGAACTAATTTATATACAAGACTTCAAACAATTCTTGCGATTGTAAATTGGTTTAATCTCTACTTAAAGTTTTGGATTTGATCCGTCATTTAATGAATCAGTCTGAAGTTGGAGAATTTTTCTTAGGGATTTTTAGAGAATTTCGTTTCACAGATCACTTTACGCGTAAATGCGATAGGAACCGAATCTTCCGGGAAAAACTGCCGAAAATCTCTCCAGACTCTAGACGAGTAAAGTTATTTCGTTTCGCGTTTGGTTTGCTTGCTGTCCGAGACGCACCAATCAAAATCATATAGTCTATTGAGCATTTTCGCTATTTTGCTAGTGTTGGATTTTGTACATAAAATAAAGACCATAGACAAGTTGTTTTTTTTTAATTTGGATTTTTGCCTCTTGATACTTAGTTATCTTAACAGCTAGTGTTTTGTTTCGTTTAGCTTCAGTTTCACAGCAGTGTGCTAAAGGCGTACCTAGAATCAGCGCACACAGGGCGGAGTCGTTTTGTTCACATCGATAAGTTTTAATTATAAGTTTAACCATACTACGGTAAAAATTTCAGAGACCCCACTTTTTGGATGTTACATCCTTTATGTTGATTTCATTCATCTTACTAATATTATAACTGCGAAATTTTGGATGGATGTTGTGGATGTTATCCTGGAAAATTATAGAGTTACCGCTGGGATGAAAAAACCTCAAACCATGCAGACGAACTCGCGGGCATTCGCTAGTAGCAAATAAAAACTAATAAGCTAATAAGCTAATATATGAAAAAAAAAAACAAGTGATAACTATATAGAGGGTCTACCAAAAGACCTTAAATTCACATCCTCGGTTAGTTTTAAGTTTGTTAACCATTTTTAATCTAATCTAATTTAATCTAATCTATCTAATCTAATATATATATAAAATCGTTAAGGGATCAACGCACAGCCTAAACCGCTGGGGGTATTAACTTGAAATTTTGACAGTAGGTTCCTTTTGTGACGTAGGCGCTCACTAAGGAAGGATTTTTCAAAATTCCACCCCTAAGGGGGTGAAATAGGGGTTGAAAGTTTATATGAAAGTCCGTCATTTCTCAAGTTATATCCATGAAACTTGGTATACGAGCTACTGGTTGAAAATGAAGAAATACGTGTTTCAGTTTTTAAAAATTCTAACCCCGAAGGGTTGAAATAGGGGATGAGAGTTTGCATGAAAGTCCTTCATTTCTCAAGATATTCTCAAATTATATAAACGAAACTTGGTATTTCGCCTTTCGGTAAAAATTAAAGAATTACGTGTGTCGCAGTTTTTCAAAATTCAACCCCTAAAGGGGTAAAATAGGGGTTGAATTTTTTTATGACAGCTATAGCCAAGAAACTTGGTATATGAGCTGTGAGTTAAAAATCAAGAAATACGTATTTCACAGTTTTTGAAAATTCGACCCCCAAAGGGGTGAAATAGGGGCTGAAAGTTGGTATGAAATGCCTTCATTTCTCAAGATATTTTACAAGTTATATCAACAAAACTTGGTATTTTGGCTTACGGTAAAAAATAAAGAAGTACGTGTGTCACAGTTTTTCAAAATTTTACCCCCGAGGGGTTAAAATAGGGGTTGAAATTTTGTATGAATGTCCTTCATTTCTCAAGATATTGCTCAAGTTACATGTACGAAGCTTAATGTTTCGGCTTTTGGTAAAAAATTAAGAAGTACGTATACCACAGTTTTTCAAAATTCAACCCTAAAAAGGGTTAAATAGGGGTTGAAAGTTTGTATGAAAGTCCTTCATTTCTCAAGTTATAGCCATGAAACTTGGTATATAAGCTGCGGGTTAAAAATGAAGAAATATGTGTTTCACAGTTTTTGAAAATTCGATCCCTAAAGGGTTGAAATAGGGGATGAAAGTTGGTATGTTAGGCCTTCATTTGGCAGGATATTATTCAAGTTATATCAACGAAGCTTGGTTTTTTGGCTTTTGGTAAAAAATAAAGAAGTAAGTGTGTAATAGTTTTTCAAAATTCAACCCCCAAAAGGGTAAAATAGGGATTGAAAGTTTTTTATGAAAGTCCTTCATTTCGCAAGTTATAGCCATGAAACTTGGTATGTAAACTGCGAGTTAAGAATGAAGAAATACATGTATCACAATTTTTCAAAATTCAACCCGCAAAAGGGTAAAATAGGGGTTGAAAGTTTGTATATGAAAGTCCTTCATTTCTCAAAATATTGCTGAACTTATATCAACGAAGCTTGGTGTTTTGATTTTCGGTAAAAAATAAAGAAGCACGTGTCTCACAGTTCTTCAAAGTTCAACTCCCAAAAGGGTAAAATAGGGGTTGACAGTTTGTAAGAAAGTCTGTCATAAATTTTTAAGTTAGAGCCATTAAACTAGGTATTTTTTGGTAACTTGGTTGGGTTTTTTGAAATTTTGGTTTGAAATGGAGAAACACCTGATTCACATTTTTTGTAAATTTCATCCCCAAGGACGTGTAAAAGATAATTAGACCTAATTTTCAACATAATTTTTTGCATGAGTATAGTTGAGGATCTGGACAGTGGCATAAGCATCCCGGAAAATAATGAAGTGCTGTAGGAATTGAAAAAAAACTTATACACGAACGAGTGACGCTCAATCACACCAGAACGGCTGAACGGGTTGGTTTGATGAAATTTGGCATAGAGATAGATTGTAGTCTGAAATAACACGTAGGCTACTTTTTATCCCGGAAAATTAAAGAGTTCCCGCGGGAACCAAAAAATCTCAAATGGATGTTTGTTACTCAATCACGCCACTACGGCTAAATGGACCTCGATGAACTTTGCACAGAGATAGATTATAGTCTAAAATAGCCAATAACACATAGGCTACTTTCTATCCCGTATAATTAAAACCAATTCAATCCACGCGGACGAAGTCGCGGGCATCAGCTAGTAAAATATAGATTATAGAAAATGTCAGCATGTGAATTTCATACAGCTTACATACTAGAAGTGTGTTTTTAAGTTTGATAAAGAGTTGCTGATTTGATTAAGTTGTTATCGTGCCTATTGTTGCAGCCCGCAGGTAACTTAGCCAATATAGCGAAATCTAAATCATACTAATATTATAAATGCGAAAGTTGTTTGTTTGTTGATTTGTTGGTTTTTCTTAAAATCTCGTTAGATGATTACCGCGGACGAACTCGCGGTAATCATCTAGTGTAAAATATAACCTTTGTTACCCAGACAATATTAACGAATCAATTGAAACCTCATTCATCAAAATCGGCACACTAGTTTAGGGGCTACGGTGGAACATACATACAAATCTTTTAGACGACTTCCCTGGCGCAGTGGTGAGCGCTGCGGTCTTATAAGTGGGAGGTCCTGGGTTCGATCCCTGGCAGGGTCAATTCGGGCATTAATAATTTTTGAATTTTCTCTGTTCTGGCCTGGTGGGAGGCTTCGGCCGCAGCCAGTTACCACCTTACCGGCAAAGACGTGCCGCCAAGCGGTTTAGCGCTCCGATACGATGCGTAGAAACGGACTAGAGGTAAGGGTAATTATGACTGCCATGCCCCTAACAGGTTAGCCCGCTACCATCTTAGACTGCATCATCACTTACCATCAGGTGATATCGTAGGCTAACTTGTAGTGGACTTAAAAAAAACAAATCATTTGATTTGTTTTTTTGCCGTAGTCGGATATAACGCAAACTCGGTTTTACATTTATGGCAAGATAACGTAGTTACCTGTAGTAGAGAAGCGAGACTAGAGCGTGCAGCAGAAGGTTGACGAGGTGGTAGCCCGCAGGCTGCAGACCGTGCACCGCGTAGTTCCATCGGAACGTTAGCACCGTCAGGGGGCGGTACGATTTGTGAGACTGCTCCTGTAACAAACATATGACTGAGGCGTATGTCACAAACATGAATGCGAATGATAAATTTGGGTAATTTTTTTATTCGGATATAATACTGTGTTTATATCACCGTAAAATTGTAAAAACCGAAATATAGATAGAACCGAACCGAAATAAAGATTCGCAGGAAATAAACCGTTAGATTTTATTCTAACAGTTTCTATCCCGCGATATTGTAAACTGACGAAAGATTGTGAACCGTTCAATGTTCTGAGTATTAATTTTTGAAATATTTATTGTATTTACGTTTTCTTGTCTCTTTCTTGTACAATTCGCGCGCGAGTTGAATGCAGAGTAAATGTATGTGCCACCTTACATTTACTCTGCATTCAACTAGCGCGCGAACTGTAGGTTAGGTTAGGTTAGGTTTAGGTAGTGCACTTAGGTTCTATCGGTTCACAATCCGTCGGCATTTTACAATCTATCGAGATAAAAAGCGTTAGATTACAATCTAAAGGTTTTTACAATTCGGTCTTACAATCTAACAATCTAACGGTTACAATTTTACGGTGACATATACAAGGGAGGTTGTCAATTTAATTGTATTTGTAGCAATAACAATAAAACCAGAACGATGCGTGTAAAGATGGCGAGCGTCAACATGGATATGAGATATATATATGAGCAGTTCACAATCCCGTATAAAGCTATGCAAAGTCCAAAATAAATCAGCTTTATGGGGGAACTTTTCGCGCAAAAATGTCGCCATGCCATAAACATGACTTATATGCGTAGAAAATTAGCAGGCGAGGGTTATTGCGCTTCTATAAATGAAATTCCACGTGAGGTGAATGTCGTAGCCGATAACCTTTAGTTGAAAGGGAAATGTATGTGCTAATACGACAAATGTTATGAACGCGAAAGTGTATTTGTTTGTTAGTTTGACATGATGTAACGGAGCAACGGCAGCCTTATTATAGAAAATCAAAGAATTCCCGTGCGATTTTGAAAAACTTAAGTCCTTGGATAAATGCCAGGCTTTAAAACGTCGCCTATTTCCTTTTACAGACTTTTAACTAATTAATTATATATTTTTTTAGATTAGATTTTAAGCTATAGATTAAGTTTATAATATGGTAAGTTTTAGATTTAAGTTTTCTTCTTTCTCTCTCTTCTTTTCTTGCGATAAATTTTATATTCGTTTTTACTTCATTAAGTTTTAGTTCCAGTGCAGGGTATAGGATTAGGATCCTACACGGAGTACATAGTGTTAAGTGGAAGAAGAACTCTGAAGACTATTGCTTACATGGTTTGTCTAATGAAACATACAAGGGGTGTATTTATACGTTCACTTAGCGCTAACAAGACTCGCATGATCTGCAGAGCGAATACAATGTCTGGAGTCGCGCAAACATTTGCCTCAAACAAACAAGCAATTACCTCGCGCATTCGAACTAACGCGAAGCTGACTTACGATCGAACATTTAAGACACGGTTATTACTACCATCGCTTAAAGCAGTATTATTTTAAATGAGAGTTTATGAACCACCCTTAAAACAAATTTTATAATTTTTGGCAGCGTAGTCTTTTGGGTTTAATTCCCTTTTTACACGTGGACGGAGCAGAGCGGTAAAGTAGTGAGAATAATAGTACTGCTACCATTTGAACCTGTGTTTTGAAACAGGATAGTAAGCTACTGTTCCAGGAAGCGCGTTAACGAGGATGCAGTACTGCAGTTCTGCTCACTGCTCTGCCCTCGTGTGAATAAGCATAACCAAGAAGGGAGCGACGTGATTTTAGGTCAATTTTAAGGTATTTTTGATGGAACAGAGGGAACGTAAGAGGAACCAACTGTCTAACAGAACGAAACAGATGTCATATCTCTAGCACGAGAAAAAGATTGGTTTATTAGTTGCCGCTTATTTCTACGACTAATTTTCTACCATTTCTCCACGTTCATTCTTCGCCAAAGTACACATAGCCGTTGAGCGTTTATAATGTCTACGCCAGCTCGTAACCGACCGATGCAAGTGGAACAGTAGTAAGTCGGAGTCATGTTTGTATAAGACGTTAAACGTCCTTATTGCAGCCTAACGCCCTTTGTTAGCCGTCTGGAATTGTATAGCCTTTGTAAAGCCTTTGGAAATTGTATATCTATTGTTGGTAGTACTACCACATTATTCTCATTATACAATAGCAGAAATAGCATCTCCTTTCAGATATCATATCCCTGTAATGTCATCGGCGTAGGTATTTCTGTTCTCAGTCTTGTTAGTCTAGTGGTTAGCATTGCATAATACGACCTCTTGGGTTGGTCCCCGGTCTGTTTCAGTCTGATTTCCATCCCGTTGGACTATGAGAGTGTGGAAATACTACTACATAGACTACATAGATGCGCACACACTTGCACACTACTAGGAATAATATCTCTGTAACTAAAGAATAGCTGAGCAACTGTCTTATAACTTCATTTTAAAAATATTTTGTCCGTCCGTTCATCGATTTTCAAAACGGCTCAACCATTTAGAAAGCAGCTAGATGAATCTTAAGCAAAGAGGGCTTTTGGTTAAAACTTAAAAGTCAATAACGGGATGCGCATAAGATTGAAACATTGACATCATTGATCCAAAATGTTGCCCGTACACCAAAGACCAAACGGAACTCAGCAACATTTTACGATATATAATCATACATAAAGAGACTAAAATAAGTAGCCGAGCCAACACGGCAAGAGCATGCTCTGTATATTTAAATAGCAAAAGGCACTTCCGTAAATAAAGCCTTTGCTTTACCTCTTAAGTGAAACGGCTAAATGAAGCAGTAATTCTTTGTAGAGGACCAATATATACCTAGTTTTCAACAAAATGCTATAGGTATTTCTTTTGTGCTTTCTGGATACCCCTTTTGAATACATTTTTAGGGTTCCGTACCTCAAAAGGAAAAACGGAACCCTTATAGGATCACTCTGTTGTCCGTCTGTCTGTCTGCAAGACCCTTTTTCTCAGGAACGCAAATTAGATCACATTTTTATTAAAATATTTTTAATAATTTTAAACATACTACAGGTTTGTACGGAACCCCCTGTACATTATTTGTAGGGTGTTGCTGGCGTAAGCTACGGCGTCGTTTATGAAGAAAAGATAAGTTGGATTAAGATAAAAATAAAAATCTCATCATATCTATGAACACATAGAAATTTGATGAGAGTTGAAATAAAATATAAAACAATTTTTTTTTTTAATTTCAACAATTGTAAGTAATTTTGTTTTACATTCGCCATGGATTCCGATCACTCATTCCCTTCTGCGACACAAAAATATAGTGTATTCGAATAAAAAACCTATTATGTTTATTTCTACCTCAATTTAGTAAAAGATGACCGCTCTCAAAATACTACCCTAAAATACGTTCGTTGGATAAAATTTAAAGCCCCTAAAAAGTCTTCTTCATTTTAATGTTGGCTAGACATATTGAAATTAAAATAAAGTATCCACCTAATAAAGCTTACGTTTGCTAAAGCTTTCGGTGAGAGAATCCTTGCAGAAAAGATAGAGAAAAATGAGAAATAATTTTTCATTATGGTACCTAAACTAGCTATCTTCTGTAGATGTGTATTTGCATTGTAGTATTTCTTTTAGATTAGTTTGTTTAATGTCGAAATGTTTCAACTTACTTAGTGCAAAGTGAAATATTTTTCTTCTAGTTTTGTTTGGTTCACTTCCACACAAAAATTATAAGCTAAAAATTTTTGTTAGATTTAAACGGCCTTTACGATAATCTGATTTTGACGTAACTTGGTACTGGGATAGCCTTGCATCGCGGATAAATGGCCGAAGGTTAATTTGAAAACCACGCGAAGACACTGTTATAATTAGAAAGTATACTAGTAGTATTTATGATATACATATAATAATAATGAGAGCAATTTTATTTTTCATACTTTTTGAATTGATCTTCGTCTCTTTTATATGGTAACTAGTTTTTTTCCGCGGCTTCGCTCACGTTAAGTTCGATTTTCAAACAAATTTAAAACTCTGATTTTACCCCCTTAGGGGTATTATTTTCAAAAATCCTTTCTTAGCGGATGCCTACGTCATTATAACCATCTGTACGCCAAATTTACCAGTCAGTCTGTCACCTTTTACTTTTATATATTTAGAAGATAGGATAATATAATTATATAAAAAGAAAATATTATATTTTCCAGAACCAACCTCTTGACCATTTATTTTGTAAAAGAGAATCTAATATTATTTTACTTTTTGAAGACGAATACGGCGACCCGGTTTCCTTTTGGTGAGTTATTATCATCGAAAAGCAGTCAACCGATGTTTATGTTCACTTGAAAATACATTTCAACATATTGCTTGCTTCGGCAATACTATACTCGTAAAGCCTGTACGGACGGTACCGACTTCGGAATCCAACTTATTTTTATGAAGATTTCTAGCGCTTCCAAAATCAAGCGCGGGGATCTATTGATATTTAAAAAAGAATCGTGAAATATTGTGGTATTCCCACCCTACAGACGCAAAATGGTTAACCACTCAGTTCTTATAAAACGGGCGTTTCTTTGTCGTGTTTTCCGATTTAGGTTTCTATTGGTAATTAGGTACCAATTTGTAAACAGTCCGCGACTTTGTCTGCGTGGTTTAAGGTTTTTGCTTCCCGCGGGAACTCTTTAATTTTCCGGGATAAAAAGCCTATGTGCTATTCCAGACTATAATCTATCTCTGTGCTAAATTTCAGTGAGATCCGTTCAGCCATTGGGGCGTGATTGAGTAACAAACATCCATACATCCACACATCCATCTAAACTTTCGCATTTATAATATTAGTATAGAAGTATATATATATAAGTATAGATATATGTGCAAAAGACTAACTCGTAAGCCTCGTTGGTCTAGTGGTTATCATGTTCGACTGCGGCCGACGAGGTCCCGGATTCGAGTCCCGGGTCGGACCACACTTAAGTATTGGGTTTTTCAGATTAGAATTTCTCAGTTCTAGCCCGAAGTTAGGAAGTTGGCGGTGTTTCACCCCCGTGCCTTAAGCACGTTAAGCCGCCGGTCCCGGTTATTATCACCAACATGATAATAGTCGTTAAAGCCCGCCAATCCGCATCGAAGCCGCGTGGTGGGTCTAAGCTCTAATTCCCTCTCTCCTATGATAATGGAGGTCTGTGCTCAGCAGTGGGACGTTAATAGGCTGTAGTGTTGTTGTTGTTGATGTGCAAAAAAGTGCAAGAACTGACTTTAAACTTGTACTTTGAATTCGATTAGTTGCCCCGAGTCTGCAACCTCAGGCATATTGTCAGGCACATGTCATCCTTAAAGAATCTGGATATAATAGTAGTAATAGGTACTAGAATGCTAGCTGTCATCCTTAAAGAATCTGGATATGATAGTAGTAATAGGTAGTCCCTGGAGCACCCAAGAGACGTTAGTTCTCTTTGTGTGTTCTATCGTCTCTACAATGGGGAATGCTCTGAGGAGCTATTCAATCTAATACCACCGTCCGTGTTCTCCAGTCGCACCTTACGTCGCAGAAACAAATTTCATCCTCACCACCTGGATGCCTGGTCCTCTTCCACCACCCGTTATTCCAGGTCATTTCTGCAACGTACCCGCAGATTGTGGAACCAGCTTCCATCTTCTGTGTTCCCTCATGATTATAATATGGGGCATTTCAAAGGGCGGATAAACAAATATTTCAAAAGCCAGCAACGCATTGGCGGTTCCTCTGGTGCTGCAAATGTTCATGGGCGGCGGTAATCACTCACCATCAGGCCTACTCGTTTGCTCGCTATATATATTTAAAAAAAAAATGTATTTTTTGACATTAGGATATATATGATTCGACTCTATTATAGTTTTTGATTAGGACGACCAATTTTATTTATTTTTACTGAATCGGTTGGAACACAAGTTGGTGTAAGAAGTCGGGGCTGCTTGTAGAGGCTTATACATCTGCCGGCTAGTGTAGTGTACACTGTACAGTAGGAAGTACATTATTGTTCGCCGTGTCACGGTCTCGGTTGTTTCTGGCTTGCGTTAAACCTATATTTGCTCTGTACATTTTGTGTAATAGTTGTTTGTTGGAACGTTGCTTTTTTAATTGTTAATGACTTACCTCTATTGTTTTATGCTATGCGTACTGTTGTGCCATTGCAAAATAATAATATGTAAGGTTCGAAGCACCGGCGAAACCGTGTGAATTCGCGGGGCAGACGGCTGATAATAATAGACAATTGTCGCCTTTAGCTTGTTTGTTACTGTGGCGGTCTTCGCAGTCCGCACATAATCCAATAGATGGCATTACTAGTACGATTCACGCGACCACGAAGAGCCCAACTCACGATTACGAAGCGTTCTCTGAATTACGCTATATATACGACCTCCAATGATGAACGGTCGGACCAGTGGTCCCCGAGAACAACACCCGCTTGGAGGATGATCATCCTTTGTTACGGTCGAGCCATATCACCCGCTCCCGTACATAACTTAATCTCCTGTCCTGTTGTGTGTTTGTTTGTTACTTAGTCTGCCTTCTGAAATCCGTCATTCCAAATCGCTCTCAATTTTCAGAAATCGTTTGTAGAATCATTATTTATCTCTTTGTAATTATTAGTATTTACTTAATTCTATTTTTGAGTATATATTAAAGATATATATTTATTTATATATTTATATTTTATATATATTTATGTATATAGTTATACATATTTACATCTATTTATTGCTCTAAAACTTATGTAATTTATCGTGTATGTATTTCTTATTTATTTATTTTTAAAATACAGCATCATCCCGCGCTCCGGTTTATTTAAATCCTTTCACCAATGGTTGTCTGTCTGTAAGTCTTTAGCAATAAGACCGCCTTTGCTCATTTCTATGTAGTTTTACTAGTTATTACTGCTTTTAAACTGTATACCGTTTATTTTGTGTGTGTAATAAAGATATCTAAATAAAATAAATACTCATTATTACTTTATATAACAGATACTGGGTAGTTCTACAGATTTCCCAGTAGCTGCCAAGCGTTGAGATCTCGGCAATTTTACTGCGTCCGTATCTTCGAGCACATGAACTCCTATAAAGTTATTATTTCTGTGCTTGATCTCGCTAGGTTGTAGCGGATTGCCGTCCCATCAAAACATGAGCACACATGTTCGTGCAAAAGAGGTTCTCCTGACTGTTCTTCGTCTATTCGTAATGCGTATCTATATTATTTGTATAGTTGAACTACATTTTATATTATTACCAATATCAATTTAGAAAAACTGAAATGAGACACAGCCGGTGGTTGGTCGAACTACAAATTCTTTACAATATCTTGATAGAGTTGGCTGGGGAGTTTCATACTCGTAGATACATTTTATTGGCCTTTCTATAGGTACTAAAATTCTACATCAATGCCTTTCTACTATATCTCAAGTTTCGCTGTTCAGAACCAAAATGTCATTGCTTGACGTTCGGATATGATCCGTGTCATATACAATTTCGAATGAATCTTTGATACCATTCCGAGAGGTGGTGGAAAATATTGAGGATGTGCTTGACAGAAGCCGAAAGCTTGTAATCAGGCGGTATACATGAGCAGGTATTACAAGACAGACTTGCAAGATTATGTGGTTTACAATTTATGATGTGAAAAAATAGATTTAGGACACTTTATTCTCCAATAGTAGAGCCATTGTAAGAATAAGACGATATATAGTATGTTTCAGTGTGTAATCTTTCAACTTTTAATGAGTCAATTTATGGGCACCACGGTTAGGCGGGTATCATGCATGGACTATGAACTATAGAAAGATCTTAATATTAAGTAATCAAACAAAATTTATGTCATCTGTAAACATATAATCCGGATTCTACCACCTGTTCAGAGAATAGAAAGCAGGTATACTCAAGAAGGCAGAAGAACCATATTACAAAGTGTCAGTTTTTATCAAGCATGTCCTGAAAATTATCCACGGTCTCCCGGGCCAATATCAGCCGGATTATGGAAGAATATAAGAAAATCATGAATTCTATGAACCTCTGAAAGTCTGCTACGAACGTCTGTTCACGGGGAAACTTATTATAAATTGAAAACGAATCGAGCCTTTTACTTGGAACGGTATTTTTACATGGATGTATATGTTTATGACAGCATTGTTGGCTAGACAAAGCACAGTTGCATGACAGGGGGTTGAAGTTACAGTTTCCGGTTGTAGTTACATTTCAGTTAAAAGGAAAATGGGATGCACATGTCAGGGTTTGTTAACTAGATCGAAATTGTACTTTGAACCTTAATTATGGGGATAATCGTCTACTTTGCTCTTTATTTATTAGTTGGTCAAACGGCAACCGCAGCGTAACTTTTGTACGTGACATAATCATCCAAAGAACCGATAGGTGTTGGGAATGGGATCCCAAGTTGCTTGAATGGTTGCTTTAAGTACACTTAGGCTTAAAATGTAACCTAAGTGTTAATTCAGGGTATAATCTATCTCTAGTCCAAATTTCGACCAAATCGTTTCCGTCATTGTGGCATGAAAGACTAACAAATATTCAGACTTTCACATCGAAATATTAAAAGTAGGATTTGTAGCTCCTTGCTGAAAACCACAATTTATAAAAGAAGTAAGTACATAAACAGTGTAAAACAAGCCGTATGGTGCAAATCTCATGAGTGAGACTTGAACTGGCAACATCTTGCAAACGACGCTGCTTCTATTCACAACTGAGACATCGCGACCCCTATCCAGTATACAACTGTTCAAACTGTTCAAGCTGTTCAAAATGTAACAACAATAATTAAACTATCTAATTAGTTACTAATTAGTAATTAAGGCACTCTGTCTCTCTCTTTCTTTAGTATACTAAACGAAAAGAGACAGGGACTTTTCTGTCACGTAAAATTTTTCCAGCCCAGAACCCTGCGCTTTATCCTGCCATAAAGAAATAACGTTATAAAAATGTTAACAAATAAAATCTTCATTCAGTTTTGTACACATATTTCACAGTTCTATAAAAATATTCATGACTGGTACGGAGACAAGCTTCTTATGGTCCGCTCATATTTCCGAACGGATTAGTGTCACGCTGTCGCCGCCATACTAACATGGCGCGGGAAGAGTTGCCGCCTCATCGGTCACACGCGTCACGACTTGTGGCAACCTTGCGGTGTAGTAGTTTCTTTAAAGTGTTTTTTTATCCACTACAAGTTAGCCCTTGACTGCGATCTCACATGATGGTAAGTGATGATGTAGTCTACGATGGTAGCGGGCTAACCTGTTAGGGGCATGACATTCATATTAAACCCATTCCCCTATTCGGTTTCTACACGGCATCGTACCGGAACGCTAAATCGCTTGACGGCACGTCTTTGCCGGTAGGGTGGTAGCCACGGCCGAATCCTCCCACCAGGCCAGACCAAATTGACCCTGCCGGGGATCGAACCCGGGACCTCCGCACGTTAAGACAACTACGCTACACACTGCGCCACGGAGGTCGTCAAAACGGAGGTGTGTTTTGGAGAACGTCGTCACTCGTCATATCCGTTGTAGGTTCGTAACCTTCCGAATTCACTGCTGAATAGAGGTCTTTAAATAAGGATTTCTACGGTCTTGTAGTGTTTGTGTGTATGTACATCGGCTTCCTGCAATATGAGATGTGGCATCATAATTTATTTTTGCAAGTATTTACAATACTAACTAAGAGAAACTTTCTTAGTTCAAAAACATAATAAGTAGGTACCATAATATTTGCCTATTGATCAAAATGGAAACTTTGATTAAAATCAATTTGAATGGAGCCCGAGTTACTGTTTGATCCGAATTTCACGCAGGAGAGACTGAGGGCAAAGGCTATTTATAATTAACAAAGTTGTAATATTTGCATGTTTTAATCAACACGCTTTTAGTTGTTGGAAACAAGCTCATAAGCTCCGACGACCTTTCATATTTCCGGTTGGATTAATGTCAGCTACTCACCTACCACGCTCATGGCATCCACACTCTCGATGAGCTGAAACGAGGCAAAGTGAGTGGGAGGGCGAAAAAACCCCGTTACTTTAATTTCTACAAATCCTTGTTCCATAAGCGACCAAGCTCTTAAATAAAAACTTAAAAAAAACAACTAGGAGAATGCAGTGTGGCTTGAAATTTTAGGGTGTCCTGGGTTCAGGGCCAGTTGCTCGAAATAGAAAAAAATTTAAGAAGGCACTAATAGGTTTGAAGTCAGGGTTCGACTTTGAAAATATTTATCAACTTTCAAAAACACAAATAATGACTACTGCAACTTAATTTGCTTGTTTTGCTAAGTAAATATAAGGACACGGTAACCTTGGTATATTCACCTCATCGTTAGATAGAAGCATGCAAACTATTATATTGTTCCCATATACACAGAGAAAATGTGTGTAACGTTTTTATACATGAATGGCTATTGCTAACGTCATGCTGACTGTCTAAAAGATGTTTAGCGAAATTTACTATAACTATTTAGATGTCTGTACCTACATAAGTAAATTGTTACCTTCGGAAGGCGGCCATGCGAGAGTGTGGATCAGAGGTTATGATTGCCTCCTTGGTATGGCAAATATTATGTACACATGATAGCAAAAGGGGTGCGGACGTCATTTCCATTTATTACCAGCTTATACTGATAACTTGTTCATATCAGACAATTTGATATTTCGTAAGTTCCAACACTATTGGTACTATAATCTATCTCTGTGCCAAATTTCAGCCAGATCCGTTCAGCCGTTGGGCGTGATTGAGTAACAAACATCCATACATCCATCCAAACTTTCGCATTTATAATATTAGTATAGATATTCAAAACTAAATATGATAAATATATTTGATTTTGTTTATTATAACCATGTAAGCTTCTTGCATCATATTTCTCAAAGGATTAATGTCACCAGTGTCCCCGGGTAGCGACGTGAGCGCGAAATGGGCGGAGACGCCATTTTGATTTATCACCGCTACACTGCTAGGATTTGTTCGACAATATTGTAATGGATTTGCTCTGACGTGAATGTTATTAATAACATTTAAATCAATGGTTCTGATGCCACTGTAAACAATGTCAGATCCAAAAGTGCTATCTTTCTCAAAATTTTTCAACCCATTCAACCCATTTCAACCCATTTGCTGACTCACTAGTCCAGCTGATTTCGTTTGTAATTCGTATCTATTCGTGTGTAATACAGAGTTTTACTTGCTTACAAATTAGGAACCGTTTAGAAACAATTTATTTCAAGCTTAGCTTATTAACGCTGAGGTTCAATCAACATTCGCATAGAAATATGAAACGTACACAATTTTGCAAACGAATGCAAACGCAATGGCAATATCGGGGAAAATAGAACGCAATTTTCAAATCATTATTGTATTTTACCTTGTGTAGAAAAGCTGGGAAGGGCTTTCTCTAGTGGAAACTTGTCGTTATTAAAATCCTTTTGACATGTGGACGATGCCTTTAGTAAGTAAATAAATGAAAAGTAAACTGGTCCGGCAGTTTGTACGGCAGAGGGTATGGCGCTTTTACTATAAATTCCTGCCGAACTATTGGGTACTCTAAATTGCTTTCCCTCGCCCAGAGCTCTTGATAAATTGGTATTCGCCTACGCCAGTATACGACTCTGTTCACATAAATTTTTAAAAGGATCAAGTCTTCGAAGCAAATTGAAAAACGCAATACAATTTTCAATTCACCTATTGGTTGTATCGAGTTACAGTTGAACGGTTCGAATACAATAACTTAGTTAAATTGAAGTTGCAAAGACCTAATAGCATTGTTTTTTTCTAAAATAGATAGCTATTTTGAAGTTCGCGAAAATACATACCAGGTACTTTTGGTTTTATGTACTTACTTAAGTAGCTGATGCACGCGACTTCATCCGCGTGGTTTAAGTTTTTTTAAATCTCGCAGGAACTCCTTAATCTACCGGGATAAAAAGTAGCCTATGTCACTCTCCAGGTTCTCAACTATACCCATGCCAAAAATCACGTCGATCCGTTGCTCCGTTGTAGCGTGATTGAAGTCAAACAAACACACTTTCGCATTTATAATATTAGTATGAAGTATGATGATTTAGTAACTTATCTGTTGCAAAAAGTAAGAGATAACTTTTTAAAGTAGTTTTTTAAAATATAATAATATTATCTAATGCACGCGACTTCGTCTGCGTGGATCGAGGTTTTTTGGTTCCCGCAGAAACTCCTTAATTTTCCGGGATAAAAAGTAGCCTATGTGCTATTCCAGACTATAATCTATCTCTGTGCCAAATTTTAGCCAGATCCGTTCAGCCATTGGGGCGTGATTGAGTAACAAACATCCATACATCCATCCAAACTTTCGCATTTATAATATTAGTAAGAAAGACTTACAGGATTGTTAATTGTGATTAGGTACATTTGCGTGTCAAATCTCTTAGTAATTACTTATGTGATGTATTAATTTCACATAGTAGTAAACTAGTTTCTAATATCTGATCGTTGTTTTCTTTTAAATAAACTAAGTACTTAACACCTACTTATTTTGTCATCAATCCCTCTTATCGACTAATGTCCTCATCAAAAATACAAATGTGCTTTTGACTTCATACAATATTTACAGGACATTACGAACCAATAAACGAATAGTTTCTTTAACTTTTACTTCTCTAGAAACCAAAACAAATTAGTTAAATAATTAATTTGAAAGCCACTTTACGAAACGATAATAATTTTGTATGAGCTGAAATAGCGAAGTCTCAAATAGTTCCTTTTCATATTTAAAACATAAAGCAGGCAAACAAATGGTTTTCAATTATTTATTTATGCCCTACTAAGCTACAGTTGTTCAAAACTGCTATAAAACCATAGCACGCTACAGGATGTAAAATCTTAATTTTTAGCATGCTTTTAAATGAGGAGCGACGGAACAAAAACCGATAAATCGCTTTCGTGTTTTTGTGGGAAAATGTAAAAATATGAAGTTCATGGTTTTCTAATTTGGAATTAAACGAATCTATCAATTTATTGATGTTGGAATCACTGTTTGGAAACTTAAATTCTGCATTCTTGTGCACGGTACTTGTTGAGATACAAAAGAAAACAAAATAGACATATCGGTTTTTTACCAAACCAACTGGATATATCAGTTTTTGATAAAATGCGCTTAAAATAAGAAATTCGAAATTAGCACGAAATTAGATATGACCATAGACATGGGATTCGCGCTATACATTACGGATATGATGGTTTTTAACAGAATCAAAAAAGTCAACAATGAAAGATGCTAAGGATTTATCAGTCATTGTCCCGATAGTCATCTTCTGGAAAACAACCAATTGGAATCACAAAATAAAAAAAGTGAAAATGTCATTTATCGGTTTTTGTTCCGACGCTCCTCAAATATACTATGCTATAGCACACATGAAAGCATATGACGTAAGCTCACAGCAGCGCGTTACGCGAGACTAACGGTCGGCCAGCGCGCTACCGGTAGGCGGGCGCCGCTACGGGCGCTACTAGTGCTACGAACTACGAAGCACAACGCACGCTCGCGCGTCATAGCACCGTGGCAACATAGAAGCTCCTCGGATAGGATGCTGTCCGTGCTATGGAAAAAAAACGTGCTATGCTTTTGTGCTACGTGCTTTATTAACCACCTCTATAACTTGCTAAGTAAGTTTAATTTTATTCCCGCGGAAACTCCTTATTTCTCCAGGATAAAAAGGAGCTGATTTTTATAGTAGGTATTCCTGTTACAACAATGGTTATGGCTAATAGCGGAAGATTGTTAACTGTCCTATGTCCTACCTAGGGATTCAACCTATCTCCATACCAAATTTCATCAAAATCAATTAAAAAGATGGGCCGCTAACGCGTAGCACACAGACAGACACACTTTCACATTTATAATATTAGTATGGAAGTATGGAAGTATGGATGTTTATTCAGTAGTATTACGTAGATAAATGATATCATAAGCAAAGTGTACATTTGAATTCCAGTATGTAAAACAATGTTTTTGTAGTGCGAAGTGCTTCAATAATTTAAAGCACTGGCAAACAAGGGTTACACGATAACAAATGCTATCGTGAATTGTGGCCGTGCTCCGGTTGAGCACAAAAGTGGTTAAATAACATATATATTTTAGTGTTTCAACCATGGAGATAAAGATCTATGGAGTAGCAAACCTTACAGATGAGACATTGATAAACGCGCGCCCATTCTTGTAACACGAGACCATTAGTTTTTTTTTTTAATTGATAGCTCCTAAGCTCACTGTTACATGATTGACTGGTTTAATCTTCAATACAAAAGCAACCTAGAAGCACGTTATAAACTTTCAGCTTTTATATTTTAACTTTTCTACGGGTTTCCGGATAGTTTTGAATAATCACGTAAGTGAGCCAGGTTGAGGACTGGGTGCAATTTGTGAAAGGGGGACAGTGACTTATCCTGCCGCAACCAACACTACCTTACGAGACAACTTAGTGAAACCGTATACCTTTAATAAACATTTACAAATTTTAAAATACTTGCTATAAGAGTTGCTTCTTATTGTCGACAGCAATGTTATTGACAGGCAAATTAAGAGCGATGCCAGCACCAAAAAAGCACGATTGGTGATCACATACACAAGTACGGTTTAGGCGGTTTTTTGCACGCTCTATTTAAATATGACGTATCTCTGGTTCGGCTGTATTTTAGTTAGCTACTGAATCGATGCGAATATGCTTTGTTCAGTAACTAGTAAATACTGCTACAATCAATTGCACGTATGCTCGTAGAGCCACTGATATAAAGCACGAAATTCAAAGGAAACTACGTTATATGAAATCTATAAATTTAACTCAATTTTTACGAAATTGCATTACATTTGGTTTTTCCCGATGAAATATTTTATTTGATAACGGAGTTTAAAAATCATAGCGTGGTGTTTGCGAGGCTTCATCTGTTTTTTTTTGTTTGAAACAAAAACATATTTATTAACCGGCTTTTGTTAATAACAGTTTGTATCAGCCAAGAGCGGGAAGAGATGACGGCTCGTGAGTCGTGTTATCGATAAAAATAACTCGTACTCAATTTTATTCTGAAAGTATGCAATAAAATACCTAAGCTAATGCCGAATTGTCTCGTGATCCAACTTTGCTATACCTGGGTAATAAAGATAGAATGTTAGTTTGTTTTATTTATTTTGCTCGCAACGGGGGTAATTGAGGGAAAATCACAAATTAAAAGTATTAAGACGAACTTTCTATTTATAGTATTACGATCCACCCACCCACTAGACCCACTAGAATCCGGAATCCGTGATACCTATTACGTACTTAGTGGCTGACTCAAGATTCCCGCGAGGGCAAGCAAGGATAAAAGCTAGTAAATTTATGTAAAACACGTCAAAACAAATTCAAAGGCACGTAAAACAAGGTAAAAAATGCCCCAAGTTAAGATCAAAACAGGCAAAAAATTAAAAATGTACTTTTCTTTTCAGGCGTCCCTTTTGTCTTTGATAGAAAATTATAATGCGAAGGTGCCAAAGGTTCAGTCACGTAATGATGTGTCAGTTTTTCGCTGTCACGAGAGGCTTGCGAAAATTGGGATCCTTATCAAAGGATTCCGTCTGAATAGCATTACAAATGATCAGGACAGTCTATTAAGGATTTGACGTTTTTAATGGTTATTAGGCTATTAAGGTCCCTTTGGTTCTGGGTTAAATGCCCGTTACATGGATGCAAGCTATTTCTATAGTCTCTACTTTATAAATGAAATTGGTTTAACGAATGGGCCATGAAAAGGCAATGTCGTGAGCGACAAACGCGACAACGCTACTCCACACGACGCGACGCGACATTACGTGACCTACGCTGTTGTGTAGATAAGTTAGACATTTTCTATATTGTGGTATTGCATCGCATTGCGTCATTCACCGTCGCTCACCTAGGACAATGGGCAAAATACGGGATGAGTTCAACTCAGTAACGTAGGCTTTTCATAAATACATTACACAACAATTTTCCCGCTGACAATGCCGAAGTGCCGAAGTCATATTTAACTAGCTATATAATTATACCTGAATAAATATACCTAATACAAGAATAAACAGTTTTAAAAGAAGGGAAAATGTGTACCCACACATTTTCCCTATAAAGTATAATATTTACTCACTCTCGAACCTACACGAAATAAATTAGTGCCAGCGGCGAATAAGCTAACCGTGAAATATATTTCAGGAGCCCGTCTGTCATTTATTATGAAGTGAAGGTTTGAAGCGATATAACTCAATGTTTCCTATGTTGATCGCACATCTACGTCGAGTGTCTGTACGCACTGTGCTGCCCCCGCATGTGACGCTACGTTCGTACACAGCCAATAGTGCAGGCATTCAAGTTAGACCGTAATTGCGCCTACATGAGTAGATACCTAACGTACGAAATTTCAACCGTCTCATAAGTCGCGTATCGTTTGTAAATACAAGTATTTCATTATGGCTATATACTTGAAAACTAACAAATTTTATTGCAGCCTTAAAGATAAACGGCAATTCCTCGCCCATCTTAATTATTTTGTTTAACCATTTGCCATATTAATATGTGTGTTTATCTTTATGCATAGAGGTATCGTTGTCTTCCCATGTACATTATGTTTCAGTACTTATCACTACATTTGTTTAAAAGATGACAACGCGTTCAAGTAACAACAAGAGCGCTTTCGACGCCATTTTTTTATTTTCTGCTTGGATGAAATTTTTTTTTTTTAAATTTTCGCTATCTGATTCCAATTTCTCGGTTCTAATATTATATTTTCTCTCTTTCATATACCTAAGAGTAGGTATTTGACTGTGGGTTAATTATTAAATATCTACCAAAGTCCAAACTAAACATGACACGTCAATTCGATAGCATTAGTAGTTACTAGTTACTGAAATATACAAATGTAACAGACAGACTGACGGACATAGTCTTTCTTGCTTATCTTAAATATGGGGTTCTTTGTTATGGAACCCTAAAAAGGTTTTAAAAATGACCAAAATACAGTCAGTCCTAAAGAGGACAGCCAGTGGGACATAGTCTTTTTATTTACCTATCATCCATAAGGGTTTATTTTTTTACCATTGCGGTGCGGAACCCTAAAAAGATTTAAAAAAATGACCGAAATACAGCCGGTCCTAGAGGCAAGGCGGAAAATCGCTCCGAGCTAAAGGTTGCTTTTGAGTAATCCGGGCCCGATCCCGCAGCGATATTACACGGGAAAAAACCAATTTAGATCGTAGTATAATACGCTGAGATAAGAAAAAGCAATATCGATACACAATTACTGAGATAACGAGGGGGCGCGATAATTGAAACAGCGTTCAAAGTGTTATTGTTATTAAAATCAAGGGTAGATACAATAAATTAAGTATGTCGTAAACAAGGGTTGAATATAAATCTGAAAGTCTTAATATAAATGCGAATGAGTTTGTTTGTCCTTCAATCACGCCGTAACAGAGCAGCGGATTGACGTAATTATTTATTTTATGCATGGTTATAGTTTAGGACCTGGATAGCAACATTTAACTAGGCTACATCTTATCCTGGAAACTCAAAGGGCTCCCATGAAATTTTTTAAACTGTAATCCGTGTCGCATGTTCTTGTTAGAGAAGGATTTTATATTAAATAATGTTCTCCGCATCGAATTTTGTCCACAGTAACCAATTTCAACGGCGATTAGAACTATATATGGGATTATCCGACACGAACATTGTCCGTCACATAGAACACTCTCTATTTCCTTGGTCTATGAGTCCAATGCGGACGGCCATTTTACACGATCTGAAGAAATAAAAGTCCCGACCAATAATAAACTGTTCAATATCACAAGACAGGACGGAGAACATTTGCATGGACGCGATGAAGGCAAGAGAGGTACAGGCAGCTATAGGCGTTAATTTTTAAATGTTGAGTCTACGAGGCAAAAGGTCAATTTCATGCTGCCTGCACGATCGGATAACGATTTGCTGCAGGTTCTGGTCTCTTCAGTTTGAGAAAGGGACCTGTAGCTCATAAGTGGACTGGTGATGGGCTAGGAACATGTTGATGCTTTTTGTTCTTCTACCCATTACTGAAACCTTTTTTTTATCCACTACAAGTTAGCCCTTGACTGCGATCTCACCTGATAGTAAGTGACGATGTAGTCTAAGATGGTAGCGGGTTAACCTGTTGCGAGCATGGCAGTTATATTAAACCCATACCCCTATTCGTTTTCTACGCGGCATCGCACCGGAACGCTAAATCGCTTGGCAGCACGTCTTTGCCTACCGGCGTGGTAACTAGCGTCAGAAAATTCAGAAATTATAAATTCCCCAATTGAACTTGCCGGGGATCGAACCCGGGACCTCCGCACGTTAAGATAACAGCGCTCAACACTGCGCCACAGAGGTCGTCAAAAACTTAGATGCATGTAACCGTACATGGACTGGAATTTATTGCAGTCACAACTAGAACGATATATGGGACAGCGTGTACGAACGTCCATGTAAACGGCCAATTTCATGTGTTATATTGTTACAGCGGTCGGGAATACTATGTGGAATTTCTCGTAAACTATGGAGCCTGTGTTGAAGTCCTGAAACGTGTAACATGAATGGTGACGTATTATATTTTTAGATAGATACATATTATTATTAGCTCAGCGTAAGTAAATATCTTGGATGAAATAAATACGGGATAAGGAACGTAATAAATATCTATGACCTAACGTTCGACGAACTTTTGCGGGAAGAGGGGAGAGTGCCTTGTCATTTAATTATTACCTAGTGCATGAAAAAGTCGATCACTATGACAACACAATACCACAATTAATGACGAGCTACACAGTGGGTGGCTATAGGGGTAAGGCGATTATAGCCGATATCACGTGCCCCGTGGTTAATTCGTACAAGGTAAATATTTATACAGTCGGCCGAGACCCATACAGATGACAGACCCGGCTACCATGAAAGTTGTAGCACCTAGATGTACGATACTCTCACCTATGGATCTAGATAGGTAGGAAACCAACCAACCCAGTTTGACATTCCTCTATCACGTTCCTTGACCTCGCAGGGATCACGACTGGTAGGAAAGAACGAATGTCCTTGAATTATGGTATTTAGGTACCTATTTTATAATTATCTCTAAGTACAACAAATAATCACTGTTAAGCCGAAGAGGTTAGACGCGCACAGCGGAGACCAATCCTAAATCTATGCTAATGTTTTTTTTGGTTACCTACTTATCCGATTTTAAGACGGAAGGAGATAGATCAGGGAGTATCTCTCAGACTTTTACTCCGGGAAAGCTAATGTTTCCTGCAGAATTTGTAAACCAACAAAACCTATGCAGACGAAATCGCGAAAATAAACTTGTAAAACTTCATGTTAATAATAATAAAAACCCATTGAGAATTGCGGTCGCTTGCCGATTTACTACAACCGCGGTGTGATATAATATATCTTCAATTGTTCGAAGCCGATTGGATTGCATATGCTTTGTTCAGCATAACAGCCGCTTTATTGAAACAATATGTTATGAAAACATCTAATTTAATTCTTGAATAGCATATTTATAATCGCCAAATAAATTTTGAAGATCGATTTTTAATTTCATTAGACAAAAAGGTTTTAATCATCTGCCTTGACGTCAATTTTGACGTCATCAAAGTTCGACACACTTTTTTACTTTAATTCATAATTTAAAATGGGGGGACGTGGATATTACGACCTTTGAGAGATCCTCTATTTAATAATCACTAAAAAATATTTTATTTGACTAATAGTTAAATACCCAATTTAGCTAGGTATACCAAATTAGTTCAACAACTATAGGATTTTTCGGAGAACAAAACCTTTCAAAGATTTTTTTAAGTACATAACCTTTGATTTGGTTAAATGAATTTCATTTCTATCATCCATCAAAATCAGGAGAAATAAGAACCGGTGTAACGAAAAAAGTTTTTTTGTTAACTGGGCATACATTTATAATGAACATTTGTGCAATTTTTGTTATCCCCGAACAGTTCCCAGGGAACTGAATTTTTTTAAATCATGTGGATGTATTATGAAAGAAGTTCAAAAAGATACTTTATAATTAGAAAATACTCCATCTGTTTAAGGAGTTCGGACATGCTTTATCCGCATGCTTTATCTGCATGTCGTATTATCCGTTTGATAAACGATTACGATTACGATTTTCTTACACAATCGGGGGGAAGATCCCTAAAATCAGAAGTACCTACATTTCAGTGTTTTATTAGAGAACAATATAATCGTCAAGTTAATTAGCAATGCAAATACATTTGGGTCACTTTCGGAGTTCATATTATAAACTTGTTCCCTTTCGGGTCTTACTACCATTATTTTAAGCATTAATATTTTAATATTTTTAACGCTTGTGGTTCAGAATTATAATCCTTATTTTAGGGACGTTTAGGTAAGTTATATAAATCGTCAATTAAAAAATAATACTGCTTTAATGTTAATAGTAAGCTCACTGTATTCGGCTTCGTCGTCTAATTAATAATTTAGCTCACGACAAAAGCACGGTCACTGCTTATGGTAATGGCGGCGGCGACGTGTTCAATATGTACCTACGTATTTTTTGATCTTAATGGCTATTTATAATGATTTTGCTATGTATAAAGTCTAGAAGCGCGACTTCATCCGCGTGGATTTAGATTTATTGAAATCTCTTTGGAATATTTTGGTTTTATGCGATAAGATAAGTAGCCGATGCAGATAGTCACGTTGATCTGTAGCTCCGTTGCGGCGTGATTGAAGAAAAACCAACAAACAAACACTTTAAATAATGATAATATTATTGGCGAGCAAACGCGCTGCAGGCGAGACATCCAATTTTAAGCTCCATGCAGAGGAAAACACTTTCAGTCAGTCTTGTCAGTCAATTTTCAATAAGCTGTAAGTCTATCTTTATTTAAAAAAAAATGTCTTCCAAATCTATACTTCTATACTCACTATACTTCTTTATCTATACTAATATTATAAATGCGAAAGTTTGGATGGATGGATGTATGAATGGATGGAGGTATGGATGGATGTTTGTTAACCAATCACGCCAGAACGGCTGAACGAATCTAGATGAAATTTGGCACAAAGATAGGTTATAGTCTGGGTTATAGTCTATATTATACTAACACGTAAGCTACTTTTTATCCCGGAAAATTGAAGAGTTCCCGTGGGAACTAATAAAGCTCAATCCCAGCGGACGAAGTCGCGGGCATTAACCAGTAATCTGATAAATACTTACCTAACTTAAGAAAAGAGTAACAGCAATTGTGTAAGAAAATCGTATTCACTTACGTTTGTCAAAGGGATATTTATACAAACCATGCCTACGTTTTAACATCTCAAATGATGGCAATTTTTCAGGCTTCAGACTCACGCCTACAAGGCTCTTTGAAATAATCTTGCCCTTAATCTATGCATATTCGTGTTGAC
Source organism: Erebia palarica (assembly GCA_964035005.1). NCBI lineage: Eukaryota > Metazoa > Arthropoda > Insecta > Lepidoptera > Nymphalidae > Erebia > Erebia palarica. The sequence goes on from OZ035989.1 coordinate 23,035,129, forward strand.
CTTTATAAGAAACCTACTTTACAAATAAGTCAAGAAACCAGTAAACATCGCTACCACCAAACTACAATTTTGCATGTCAATACGCACTTATACAAACAGTAAAACTATTTTCCGCTCCGAATTGAATATACCATCGCCTTTATTACAAATGTATAAGGTATGTTTTTGTTTAGAATGAAGCTCAACCCAATTTTGATGGCTTCCGGCTATTTCCTGCCGAAAATCTGATCGCAATCGTCATCTCAATATCGTAAAAAGGTAAATTGGGCAGCGTTTAATTTATATGGTAATTTATTATGGGAGCAACAGTCCCTGGATATTTAATAAGTAAGGCGACGAAACTTTACCTATAGTATGATAAATAAAGTATCATGAGCTATACGTATATTGTAAATATCCATTAATACGTATATTATAAAAATCAGAAAGGAAGTAAGTTTTTTATGCTATACCCATTTCCAAAAGAAGGAAGGCACAGTATCGCGTAAACCCAGTTTAGGTTTGATAATAAAATCAGTTTAAATATCGATGTTCTGCATGAATATTTCGTTTGATATTTCGATTTTGAGTGTAAATATTCTACCTACTATTATTTTGAAAAGAAATCGAGAAAATATTCAGTCATTAAAATTAAGTTTTAAGTATAAATACTTAACTTCCGTAAGGATATTTTTGTATAAATTTCGGTTCATGCCAAACTACAACGCTGTCAAGTTTCAACGACTGTGGATTTAATGCCTCCATTGTCTCCATACAACGAACCGCCCCGTTGCCTAGAATACATAAGCTAGTGTGATATATACATTTGAATAGGTATATTATAATATGATAGTCTGTTTTTCTAAACAAATCGCAAAACCTAAGCGAAACGTGTAAGAGACTCGCTTTAGGACGTTGTGGCCGCGAACTGACGATGAAGTTGTGATACAAGACAGGTGAAAAACACTTTACATTTTCTATCATCCAAAGTGCATTGTAATTATTTCAAATATAAATAGATCTGCTAAAGGAGATTTTTAATCGTTAAAGATCTAAATATTATTCAGACATGAATGGCCTACTATATATTATGTTGGTCCTAAAAGCTGACTCTCGCAATGGAGTTTGAAAACTCATTTCGGATTTATGTCCAAAGTTAAAAATGGCCCAGTTTTCTAGTACATTAGTATTTACACTCCGAATGAGTTTTACTCTCGAAATAGTGGGCCGAGAAATAATGAAATAACTTTAGAGAATTGTTTAAAAATGAACAAATTTGGACGTTTGGAAATGAAGTCAATCGATCAAATTCATTATCACAAAATGGAAATTAGAATTTATTTAATTAATATGATGTACTTAAAAGTCGACCCACATTACTTTGGCAAAACACTATAACATAATCGTATCAATCACAGAACAAATGATGCTTACCTAGTAATACGCAGATTCCTTTTTCTGTGGTATCGATCAACCAGGGCTTATAATGTTCATGTTACCTCCACGACGTGACGTTTTGTTATAGACATTTCAACGTTTAGCCAGATTGTAAAACGGCTGAACTAACGTCCGCCGCCGCGCCGCTTTGAATCAGCGTTATAGTTAGGTGGATCCTGAGGCCCAATTTTCTAAGCAAATCGTAAATTTGACAGCTTAAAACATATTAAACTCCAACTGTTTAAGGAGTTCATGCATGTTTTTTGTTATCCGTTTGAGAAACTATTACGATTACGATTTCCTTACACAATCGGGGGGCTGAGCCGCTATTTTATGAAACAGCGTGAAATTAAACTAAGGTGAGGAAGAAAATAATAATGATATAAACGCCAACCACCAAAATATAAAAATATATAATTATCTCCTGAATAATGCAAGGAAAATTAATTTCCATCACATTTAATAATAGCAGTTAAGCCTCCCTGTCAAAAGTTAAACTGTATAATGTATGCGTGCCGCCTCGCTGCATGCACCGTTATTGATTGTGTTTTAAACACAACAATCGCTAAATATCACGGATCGATCAATCAACGCTGTCGCGACGTCCGAAAACGCTGCGAGAGGACATGAGCGAGAATTGATAGCTCTTGTTAAACTGCACAATCCGGGGGTTGTTTGAGTTTTAATTTTTAAGGCCTCTTATGCTCTAGTGCCGTAAGTACTTCCGTTCGTCTAGCTCGACTCTGCGCAGTGTATCTTGAGCCTAATAACATGCCCCGTCTTTTCGATCTCTGATCAGACTTGAGCACTGACTTACATTAGACTTTGTACACTATATGTATACCTATACTTATAGATTATGTGACTTTAAACATGATGCTCAAATTATGCCTTTACACCAAAAATAGGAAAGCGTTAATCGTTTTCATTTATCATAATAATAATAATCATTTTTATTTTGCAAGAATATGGTATATCAGGAGGAGCACCTCTGAGTGAGGCAGGTTTGGCCATTGTCCACCAAGCTCTCGGGCATATAGGTTTCCTCACGATATTTTCCTTCACCGTTACAGCAGTTGATATTTAATTGCGCTTAATCTCGTGAATTTAGAAGTGCGTGCCCGGGGTTTGAACCTCCGACCATCCCAATGGGCGGCCGGGCGAAATGAACTGAAATAAACGAAATAACCATTAATATGAAATAAACAAGCTAGTGCCCGCGACTTCATCTGCGTGGATCGAGGTTTTTTGGTTCCCGCAGGAACTCCTTAATTTTCCGGAATAAGAAAAGTAGCCTATGTGGTATTTCAGACTATAATCTATCTCTGTGCCAAATTTCAGCCAGATCCGTTTAGCCGTTGGGGCGTGATTGAGTAACCAACATCCATACATCCATCCAAACTTTTGCATTTATAATATTAAGTAAGATTGTCTTCGAAGGTCTAGCCCCATTAAAGAGGCGCGGCGGTACTTACCAGCAAGTATTCTTTGTACGAGTAAGAGGTTATATGGAGCTGGGCCCATTTAAGCGAGCGACTCGGCACGGAGATGCACTGCGCGATGCGGCCCCGTACAATAGTACATAACATCGCGAGACCAGGAAGTACGCGTTGTCTGGTTGAGTGTTAGTTAGACACGGCACGGCTATATACGAGACCAGAAATGCTCTCCCGGTCGAGGTGTGTACTTATATAGTGCTTTTCTAAAAAATGAAACAAGTGACTTTTTTTTTAAATATATTTTTTTGCGCTGTGAGTGCTGAACGCGTAATACGGTAGAGTTCCAAATTTTAGTACATTACATCGCGAGACCGGGAAGTACGCGTTTTTTGGTCGAGTGTTAGTTAGACGTGCCGTCGTGCCTCTCAGTAATGTACCGTCAATATACCTATTGAAAGGATAGGTTTAAGAGCAATGTTAATCAACTAAGGTTCAATTCTCTTAAATCCGTCCATACTAATATTATAAATGCGAAAGTGTGTCCTTCTGTCAGCTAAGCTTTAACTACCCCTCTTTTCAATCGATTTTGATAGATGAGATGGGCTTATTAACAAATCTGATCTTTTATCCGTCTGTTTAGAGGAATTCATAGACGAAAATAAACCAATTGGTATCATATGTATCACTGAACACAACATGGTCGAAGACGACATTCAACTTTTAGACATCCCAAATTTTATGATAGCCTCCTATTACACGCGACCTAATAGGAACGGTGGTGTGTGTATTTTAACAGCTAGTGATGTTAATTACAAAAGAATTGCCGAAGTAGAAGGACTTTCAGTCTGCAATAAAGTCGAATGTTGTGCTATCGAGCTTGTTGATTTTAAAATTATTATAGTATGTATTTACCGAGTCCCAAAAAACTCTAGTGGGGATATTGATTCTTTTCTAAATATATTTCAAAACATCCTCCACAAATATAGTTTAAACGAAAAAAATATAATAATAATGGGCGACTTTAATATTGACATTTTAAAATTAAATAATTTGACGGACAATCTCAGACAAATTCTGAGTAGTTATAATTTAACGATTGAATTTAAAGTTCCGACACGGTCAGCAAGTGGGACTTGCATAGATAATGCATTCCACAATTTAAACAAGGTCAAAAGTGAACTACGAGAACTTGCACTCTCGGATCATTCAGCCCAATTATTAAGAATACCAGTAAATAATCAGCAATCAATGACACATTGGTATATATTTAGAAGGGACTATTGTAATGAAAATCTGGAAAAGTTTGAGGAGTGTTTGAACTCTTTATCTTTTAATGATGTATTTTTATCACAAAATCCTAATGAGGCCTTTGATATTTTCTTTGATACTTTTAAACTATTTTATGATCTATGCTTTCCTACAATCAAGATAAAAGTTTCTCTTAAAAGTAAACCAAAATGGATTTCCAGAGGAATTAAATTATGTAGTCGTAAAAAACGGAATCTTCTCTGGAATTTTCGCTTGAGCCATAAAAAAGGTTCAAAAAATAAATTTAAAAGCTATGCTAAGAGGTTCAAAAAAATTATCGAGCTGACTAAGAGATCTCAAAATAATTACTACATAGCAAGGTCAAACAATAAATGTCTAGCGACATGGAATGTTATAAACAGTAAAAAGTCGAATACCCCGAAAATTCAGATCGAAAAAATTAACTCTAATAATCAAGTAATAATAAACCCGGACAATATAGCACAAACGTTTAACGATTACTTTATCGATATAGTACAAAACAACCTAGTAAAACAAAGTGGAAGTAGCCATCGAATCCAATTCAAAAAATCCTCGTCTATGTTTATGTCCCCCGTCACGCCTGTGGAAATTTATCAAACAATAAAATCGCTTAATAATACCCAAAGTGCAGGCTATGACGGAATTATCACAAAAGTGGTTAAAAAGACCTCACTCTCGATATCTGGTACATTGTGTCACATAGTGAACCTATGTATTGAGCAAGGCATATTCCCAAATGCCCTTAAACTATCGATAGTTAAGCCGCTTTTTAAAAAAAATGATCGGTGCGATGTTGGATGCTACCGTCCGGTTGCTTTAATTACGATATTTGCCAAAGTGTTTGAAAAAGTAATTTATAAACGCCTATATAATTATATCGAAGAAAATTGTATACTTGCAAAAGAACAACAAGGATTCCGTAAACATAAATCTATAAACATGGCAATCTATGACCTCCTAAATAAAATTATGACATGTTTGGATAGGAAAATACCAGTGGCTGCTCTATTCATGGACATGACTAAGGCGTTCGATTTTGTGGATCATAGCATTTTATTAAATAAACTAGATCAATATGGTGTGAGAGGAACAGTATTGGATCTTTTCAAGTCGTATCTGACGGGGAGATCTCAAATCACTGAGATTACCAAAATTTGTCAATACGATTTAACAGAAAAGGTATATCGATCTACGTCTAGACTTGTTCAATACGGTGTTCCACAGGGAAGTGTTCTGGGGCCTTTGTTGTTTCTAATATACATAAATGACCTTCCATCAGTGATATCACAATCTATGGTACTCTTTGCTGACGATTGTACTGTGATATACGAAGGGAGTAATATTCCAAATTATGAAATGGAAATGAATAAGTCTTTAGGTCTCATAATTGAATGGCTCGAGAACAACAATTTAAAAATTAATCTAGGAAAAACCAAGATCATGCAATTCAATTGGGAAAGTTGTAATATTAATTGTGATATAAATTATATGGGAACACAAATTGATAAAACAGAGGAGACTAAATTCCTGGGCATAATGATAGATAATCAATTAAAATGGAGGCAACAAGTTGAGGGCGTTTGTGCAAAATTATGCAAATTCTCCTACGCCCTCTATAAACTTAATAAAAGAGCCAGTATACAGACGCTGCGTATCGCATACTTTGGTTACGTAGAATCAACTCTTAAGTATGGTATTATGTTTTGGGGAAACTGTACTGATCGCGAAAGGATCTTTAAAGCCCAAAAAAGGTGCATAAGAGCAATTCGGAATTTGCATTGGACAGATAGCTGTAAGCCGCATTTTAAAGAGCTGCAAATTTTGACATTTCCATCACTCTTCATCTATGAAACGGCCGTGTTTGTCCATAGTAACTTGTCATTATTTAAAAATTTGCAAAATAATAGACTCCCTTTGAGGCTACGAGTTCGCCCATGGAAAACAGCAAAAATGAGAAAAAGCATTTTTTGTATGGCTATCACCCTCTACAATAAGCTATCCAACGACATAAAAAAATTAACTAACTTGAGCAGTTTCAAAAAATCGTTGAAGCTATTATTAATAAATAAGGCATATTATTCAATAAATGAGTACCTCAATGAACCGATTAAATAAATTAATTTTAAACGAAACTGACAACTCTTGACAAAATTCACATGAGATTACTGTACTAGTTAGAAGGTAACTAATTAACGTGACTAATTTTTATTTCATTTGACATTTTAATTTTAACTTGACATTTTTTTTTTTTTTTTTTGCTTGACATGGTTACTACTTTTGTACATTTTATTTGACATAGTATTAAAAGGTACCTACATATTAATTTAATGTTTATAGTAATTTTGTTGAATTTGACGTAAAGGCCTCATTAAGACTTTTCTCATCTGTAATAATTGAGACATAATATTACTTATACTCGGTGGTATTACTATTAATACAATGTTTTAAGTAACATATTACAGTGTGTTTGTGTGGTTTAATCAATCAATAAGGTTGTTATAAAATTGTGTCTCTTTGTATAACATTGCCATCATGAACATTAAGAATTATCTTTATCTTTATCTTTATATTAATATTTTATAAAATAAGAAGATATTTGTACACCACACTGTGGTAGAATAGGAGCACTTTTATATTGATTTCCACCTCAAATGTACCTACACTATTCACAAATAAATAAATTGAAATTGAAATTGAAATGAGAGGTACAGAGATAGGTTGTATCACAGAGAAGGACACAGGCTAATTTTATCTCGGAAAATAAGAGAGTTCCGCGGGAATTCATCTTAATCCACGCGGACGAAGTCGCGGGCATTATCTAGTCATTAATGATTTCTAAACAAAACAATGGAGTAGGCACTTCAAAACTTCTGGTTGTTCAGCAAAATATTCTAATTTTCGAAGGCTAATATTATTTCATAGAAAGGTCGAGGAGTTTAAACTCGCCTAAGTAAAGGTTTGAGGTATTTGAAGAGGCTTCGAAAGTAACGTTATTACATTAGACAAGTTGTTGAGACGACGGAAATTGAGATTAAATGGTAGTTTTCAGTAGGTAATCCGTACCGTTACAAACTGAAAGGGTTTGAAGACTTCACTTCACTAACAATGATTATTATTATGTATTTTAAATAGGTACGAATATTTGGCATAGACTGGATCACCGTCATAAAATAGGCATAATATAATCTTTCTGGACTCTGGAGGCTTAAACCTTTTAAACAATGTTTATGACAATAATAAAACATCCTTTTTTTCTCCGACAGAGAGAGAGAAAGAGTAATTTAAAAAAACATTGAAAGTTGAACTCTCTAATATAAAGGAGCTTCTTGAGATATTGAGATTATTGCGCTTCTATTCGATAAACGGAACAATAGTACATTACATCGCGAGACCGGGAAGTACGCGTTGTCTGGTCGAGTGTTAGTTAGACACCGCACGGCTATATACGAGACCAGAAATGCTCTCCCGGTCGAGGTGTGTATAATGCTTTTCTAAAAAATTAAACAAGTGACTTTGTTTTTTAATATATTTTTTTGCGCTGTGAGTGCTGAACGCGTAATACGGTAGAGTTCCAAATTTTAGTACATTACATCGTGAGACCGGGAAGTACGCGTTTTTTGGTCGAGTGTTAGTTAGACGGCCGAGCTACGCGAGGCCGGCTATATACGAGATCAGAAATGCTCTCCCGGTCGAGGTGTGTATAGTGCTTTTCTAAAAAATGAAACAAGTGACTTTGTTTTTAATATATTTTTTTGCGCTGTGAGTGCTGAACGCGTAATACGGTAGAGTTCCAAATTTAAACTGTTTAGGCCAAAGAACATTTTAACAAGTTACAAGATATTCAGGAAGAAAGATTCCAAATTCAAACTTATGATATGTAATGAAAATAAATACATTCTTAACTGGCCTAGGCCGGGAAGTTTAACTTTTGAACTCATTTACAGGATATGAAATGTGCACATTTCATATCATTTTTTAGAAAACATATTTGCCGCTACGTGCCACGCCGATCCGTGCATCTCAAGTGGGGCTAGACTTTAACCGTTATCTATTTAGTGCTGTGTGCGAATACCTTGGTGTGCTAAGGGGGGTAAGTATCATATTATTATTTTGGAAGATAAAGTACCCAGCAAACTTGAAAAAAAACGCAAATTGAATTCACCAGGATCATCCATCAAAGTCCATCAAGTTTGAGAAAGTGGAAGTTTTCCTTCTTTTTACGAAAAAAGCTCTCTAACTAGGCGAGATGAATGTTTTTTTAATATATCTTGTCATCGCAAGATAAAGGTAGCTGTCATTGTGAATAGTATACAGGGAGAGGTGAATAAGATTATTCCAAGCTCTGGGGGCATACATACTAGTAGAATATATATATAACGGTACTCGTATTATTTCTCACGGGCCTCAACAAAAAGATTATCCCGGTAATACGTACTCTCCATTCATAGTTACTTATTGTAGACCTGATAAAAAACTTCAGCCTATCAACGGGCGGTGGATAATGCCTTACTTGGAATGTCTCTACGTTATCAAAGAAAAGAAGAACAGATTCAGTAATGCAATGAGTTACCAAGCTGTAGTGGTATTGGGACTAGCACCTAACCTAACTAACAAAGAACTGCGTTCAGGTACAAGTATTTTGGTATGGCAACCTAGCACCGGAAAAACCAGCGTTAGAAGATCCTTCACTCATTAGAGATCTTATAGTCGCTGTAGGTCGCTGCTGGACACAAGTGGTGCTAAATCGTGTTCTGACGTGATCCAAGAACCTATTTCCAGTTGTGCAAGTGTTTCGAATTCTATACATATTAAGTCCACTAGAACTTGAGAGATGTAGCTTGACCTCAATTAGAAGCAGGCGAAGCGTAAATCAAAAGATTGTATAGGCACCTCTATTGGAAAGAAAATGAAGTAATAGTACATTTTTTTGCTTTTGAAAAAAAACATTAACTACAAGACGAATAAAAAAGTTATATATCTATTGAGCAGAAAGTTGTATCGAGTCCATTACAGTACAAGTCGATTAGAATATTGCCGAAGTTTCTCCTGAACAACGCTTCTTGTATTTTCTGTTGCTTTTTGTTTAGATGAAAAAAGTTGGCGTCCCTTGTCGACACGTTTGCGCAAGTGCTCAAGTTTTGAAGATAAATAAGGAGCAGTATAAAGATATCACTTGCGACATGTCTAATGGCAAAAAAAGTGTGTGTGTGCAATTCACCAATTGCACACAAACACTTTTTCTTTATTCTCGCGGGAACTCCTAAATTTTCCAAAAAAATATGGCAAAACATTCCTTCCCGGGATGTAACCTACCTCTATAACATATTTCATCAAAATCGGTTGAAAAGCCTACCTCTATTTCATCAAAATTTTGTTGAAAATCTGGGTCGTTAAAGCGTAGCAGACAGACAGACAGATAGTATGGATATCAGCTATTTTATTGATAGTAAGTAGTAGAATTTAACCAAAACAAAACACGAAATCACGCCAGTGCAGTGCATTTCGAAATATTAAAATATTTTAGCAATTATTGTTGGTAGACAGGTGCGCTACCACAATAATTATTCTCGATAGCACAATCAACGATATGTGGCCCTTGTTTACATTGATTGTTTGCAGGAGTTGTTGCATTTTGTACAACAAATAGGTATTACATATCAATTTGCCAGACATCTATATTATATACCCATTCTAATATTATCTATAAATGCGAAAGTGTGTCTCTCTGTCTGCTATGCTTTTCAACCGATTTTGATATCACTCGGTCAAATAACCTAATTATGTATCACCATTAGGTATGCGTAAAGTAAAGAAAAAAAATGATTAAATATTATTCAATAGAGGGTCTTCCAAAAGACGTAAAATATTCGCCATCCCATTAGCTTTAAGTTTGATAACCAAGCTATCGATAAAAGTGAAATAGTGCATCGAAAGTTGATGACGTCACTGATATGTATTTCTTACAAACTACCTACCATATTAAATGTCCTGACTCGTGGACCATACATTGCCAAAAAGAGTCTTATAGGTAAACTTTTGTACATAAAATTCTCAATTCACTTTCAATAACTTAGTACACCATAAAATCATAATATTGGTAAATATATTATAGCAAATAAAATTAAAGAGTAAATTAAATATATTTATTATTTTATTTAACAACCCCAAAAAGGGATATCGAAGATCAAACGATGTCGCGAATAAGATCAACTTAAAATTTGATACCAAGAAAAGCCCTTTGATACGGGGTACTGTGATAAATTTTATGCGAAACGTAACATTTTAAGTGATTAATCCTTAAAGCTCCTAAGCTCCGCCTTCGCTTTTTCACATAAAACAACGCTGAACGAGTCAATGGGCTTTGTTATAACGTACTAACCGTATTTACGGAACATATCGAATGTTTAAGCACTCCATAATCTGATATACTTTCCTAATCCCTTTATAGTACCTACTACATAATCCATATTATACTTATTTAATCTATATTCAGATCTATATTCAGATTCTAATTAAGATGTCAGGTAGCATTCTATCCTTTTCTTTCGAGTGACTGTAATAAGAGGTAAAGAGATAGTTTAATTATCCTCATATCGTCTGGATTGGGTTATAAAGCATAGAACATGGTTTAAAAAAAACAAGCTGTTCTCGACAGAAGTCGCAGGCATCACCTAGTGCAAACATAAATTAATACTACTACAGCCTATTAACGTCCCACTGCTGGGCACAGGCCTCCACTCTCATAGGAGAGAGGGAATTAGGAGCTTAGACCCACCACGCTGCTCCAATGCGGGTTGGCGGGCTTTAACGACTATTATCATGCTAGTGATAATAACCGGGACCGACGGCTTAACGTGCTCTCCGAGGCACGGGATTGAAACACCGCCAACTTCCGACACCGGGCTGGCACTGAGAATTTCATAATTGAAAAACCCAATACCTAACAATTTTTATGCCCGACCGGGAATCGAACCCAAGACCTCGTGATCCGCAGTCGACTACGCTAACCGCTAGACCAACGAGGCAGTCATTTAAATTAATACATTTGAAGTTAAATATCCAAAAGCTTGTAAATATGTATACTTGGTACTAGATAGAACATAGTTTCAAATAAACTTTTAAAAATGAAACGTAAATCCGCATAAATAATATTATGAAAAACAGCATATTTCCTCAGGTTTCCTGTTATCTTCAAAACCCGGCCATTCGGCAAAATCCCTTAGGACAGTAGAAAACTGACACATCTTTACGTGACTGATCCTTTAACACAGGATTATAATTTTCCGTCAAGACAAAAGGAATCCTTTCGGGAAAATGGTCAGCTCAATTCACTTTGGGGCAAATTGAAACTTGTTATGACAAATAGGTATAGCGCTATGTGCGCTTTTATAATTTCTGAAGTGAAGATATTACCGTGGAGGTCTAACACAGCATTACGATATTACAGTGAAATAAAATGCATCTATATACTTATTTCTATACTAATATTATAAACGCGAAAATTTGGATGGATACATAGATAGATGGATGGATGGATGGATGGAGGGACAGACGTTTGTTACTCAATTACGCCTAAACGGCAGAACGGATCTGGATGAAATTTAGCATGGAGATGGATTATAGTCTGGATTAACACAAAGGCTACTTTTTATTCTGAAAAATTAAGGAATTTCCGCGGGATCCATAAAACCTCAATCCACGTGGTCAAAGTCATCATCATCAACATCATCCTCCTCAACCGATAGACGTCCACTGCTGGACATAGGCCTCTTGCAAGGATTTCCACACGCCTTGGTCTTGCGCCGCCTGGATCCAGCGGCTCCCTGCGACTCTACTGATGTCGTCTGTCCAGCGAGTAGGGGGTCAAAGTAACGGGTATCAAAATAGTTTAGTTATATATTTTTCTAAAAAATGATATGAAATGTGCACATTTCATATCCTGTAAATGAGTTCAAAAGTTAAACTTCCCGGCCTAGGCCAGTTAAGAATGTATTTATTTTCATTACATATCATAAGTTTGAATTTGGAATCTTTCTTCCTGAATATCTTGTAACTTGTTAAAATGTTCTTTGGCCTAAACAGTTTAAATTTGGAACTCTACCGTATTACGCGTTCAGCACTCACAGCGCAAAAAAATATATTAAAAACAAAGTCACTTGTTTCATTTTTTAGAAAAGCACTATACACACCTCGACCGGGAGAGCATTTCTGATCTCGTATATAGCCGTGCCGTGTCTAACTAACACTCAACCAGACAACGCGTACTTCCTGGTCTCACGATGTAATGTACTAAAATTTGGAACTCTACCGTATTACGCGTTCAGCACTCACAGCGCAAAAAAATATATTAAAAAACAAAGTCACTTGTTTAATTTTTTAGAAAAGCATTATACACACCTCGACCGGGAGAGCATTTCTGGTCTCGTATATAGCCGTGCGGTGTCTAACTAACACTCGACCAGACAACGCGTACTTCCCGGTCTCGCGATGTAATGTACTATTGTTCCGTTTATCGAATAGAAGCGCAATAATCTCAATATCTCAAGAAGCTCCTTTATATTAGAGAGTTCAACTTTCAATGTTTTTTTAAATTACTCTTTCTCTCTCTCTGTCGGAGAAAAAAAGGATGTTTTATTATTGTCATAAACATTGTTTAAAAGGTTTAAGCCTCCAGAGTCCAGAAAGATTATATTATGCCTATTTTATGACGGTGATCCAGTCTATGCCAAATATTCGTACCTATTTAAAATACATAATAATAATCATTGTTAGTGAAGTGAAGTCTTCAAACCCTTTCAGTTTGTAACGGTACGGATTACCTACTGAAAACTACCATTTAATCTCAATTTCCGTCGTCTCAACAACTTGTCTAATGTAATAACGTTACTTTCGAAGCCTCTTCAAATACCTCAAACCTTTACTTAGGCGAGTTTAAACTCCTCGACCTTTCTATGAAATAATATTAGCCTTCGAAAATTAGAATATTTTGCTGAACAACCAGAAGTTTTGAAGTGCCTACTCCATTGTTTTGTTTAGAAATCATTAATGACTAGATAATGCCCGCGACTTCGTCCGCGTGGATTAAGATGAATTCCCGCGGAACTCTCTTATTTTCCGAGATAAAATTAGCCTGTGTCCTTCTCTGTGATACAACCTATCTCTGTACCTCTCATCTATCAAAATCGATTGAAAAGAGGGGTAGTTAAAGCTTAGCTGACAGAAGGACACACTTTCGCATTTATAATATTAGTATGGACGGATTTAAGAGAATTGAACCTTAGTTGATTAACATTGCTCTTAAACCTATCCTTTCAATAGGTATATTGACGGTACATTACTGAGAGGCACGACGGCACGAGACTCATAATGAGAAAAGTTTGGCCGTAGTACACCACACTGGACAAGAATTGCGGATCGGCAGACTTCACATATCGTTAAGTATAGGAAGTGATATTTATTTGCTTAAGCTTTTGTAAAAATAATATAAGAATAAAATAATAATAAGCACAAGACGTAAGTTACTGAACTTATGACTTATTGCAACTCAAGTTAATAAAATACCAAAATTTCACTTTGTAGTTGTGGGTGCATAGCACGACGTAGTAACAACCTTAGCAACAAACAAATCGTAGCAGTAAGATTTATGTATTTATAATAAGTATTATAGTATGGATGTCTTCACTACCTTTGGATACCCTCTGGATTCACAGCTCACCGTTAGCCAGGTTAAGGTAAATAGGTATAAGGTACTCTGTGAGTGGTTTCAAAGAAAATCATTTCCTCGCGCTCGATGTCTTATGAAAAGCCATTATAATAAGCTTTGACCGTGCTTTTGTTGTGGGCTGAATTATTAATTAGTCCCCAGCGAAGTCAAATGGGGAACGGGGACGAGCTTAAATATGAATCTGAAAGTGACCCAAATGTATTTGCATTGCTAATAGTTGTTACGACGATATTATTCGCTGATACAATATTAAAATGTAAGTATATTACTTTCTGAGATAGATATATAAACACGTTAACTATTAGCATATTATAAATAAAATAAAAAACCGACTATATCCACTGTAATCTAAAGTGATGAAAGTGTAATTGACTGTGCGTACACGTCTTTTAGGTCATAGATATATAATATAGTAGTTTCAGGCTTGGCTGTCTGCGTTTTTAATAATTTAAAAAGGATACTTTTAAAATATCTAAAATCGCAGGCCGCCAACTTAAAACTTTTAGCTTACGTTATCTAAACTAGTAGTGGAGATCAAGATGAGTCCATCATAATTGGAAGCGTACGCCTCATTACTTTGGCAGGCTAAACCCGTCGTATAAACGTAGCCGCCCTTGCCCATAACCCCACTCCTTCCCCTTCTTCCATATCACCTTAAAGTGTGATCCTTTGAGCTGTTAAGACGCTTGTTAGCGTCAGCCGCTCACCACTTTATGAACATATGAGCTTGGATCATCTTGCGATTTGACATTTGACTAACTACATAAAAATGGTAAACACGCAAACCTTGAAAGGTTAGTTTATAAAATCCACTACCCCTATTCGGTGTCTACGAGAATTGTATCTAAAAGCTAATTCGATATCTCCAGAACTCTAAATATTGCGACCGATGATATGTGTCAAGTAGATAATCATCTTTGAGGCTATCAGCACTTTAACCGGAAACCGGGTACAAGCTAAAAGCCGTTTGAAGGACACAATATTCGTTGGTACACTTCGAATACATTCAGACACTTAGTCGGATTATGCGAATTAATAAGTATACTTAAGTTCTATAATTCTAGGTCTTTCTGTATTTGTCGTGGCTTTCTAGGGCACCTAAGTCCAGTTATCAACTTGGTAGGTCACCAAGTTGATTACTTAATAGCATAAAACGTACCAACAAAACTCCGAAAACATATAATGGTTCTTTCTGATTAGAAGGCCGTAATCTCCGTTAGAGTGCACCGCTTCTTAAAGAAGAAATTGCGGATCGCAAATAGATTCAGCAACACTTTAGCGAAAGTCATCGCAAAGAAGTAAGTCTTAGTTTCCAATTAAACCGAGATAAAGAGACCCCAGTTATGAACTTGTGAATTTGAATACATTTCAATTGCTAATCTAAACGGGCTCCCTCGGGCGACGGGCGTCCTCTAGTTCACAATTGCCATGCGGCGGCGCTTGCCAACTCTGAGTTTAGTTACGTTTTATTTTCTGTTAGAAACTATCACTATAGCCTGAAATACAGCGTATTACAACAAATTGACTGCCTCGTTGGTCTAGTCTGGCATGTTCGGATGACGAGGTTCTGGGCCCGTTTCACGTCCCGGTCAGGCTATAATTAACAGTTATTTAAATTCTCAGTACTTTTATTAGTTCTCTCTGGGTCAGGTCATAATTAATTCTTCTGTTAAGAAATTCTTGGTAAGAACTTCTATCAGAATATCCCTCTAAATAAATAGAGCTCTACGCCAAAGTGTCCTACTATAAAAACATAGTTTAACCTTTTTTTTTTTGAATATCAAAATATCAATCAAAACTCTCTAAATAAAAAGAGCTCTAGACTATAATCCTACTGTAAAAACACAGTTTAACATTAAAAAAAAATGAAATTGAAAATGTTTTATAAAACTTGTCTTACAGCTTGGATGTTACGGGAGCAAACTGAAGAGCAGCAAATAAGGTTAGGTAGAGGTGATGAGGAAGTGTGACCTATTTAACTACGTGACACCAGTGTAGACGACCGCAGCTTTTTAATATGAGGTCTCAAAAAACCTCTATTACGACGTTAAATACCACGGGTGAGTTTTGTGAGAATTTGGAAATCTTTGACAATTGTTTTCTGTTTTACAAAATACGATGATAAAAGTTTTAATTTCCTAAATATATTATAAGGTACTGATATTAAGTGTCATAATCAGGTTATGTAATTTTGCAAGAATGGTTTTGCAAGCTAACATGGAATTCTTCCAAGAGCAAAATTAAACTTTAATTTTTATCGCTGGAGTTAACAGCTTTTAATTAAAAGCTAGAAAAGAAAAACTTTCTTTATTCTACAAACTTTTTAGGTGTCGAATAAAATCGCTTATTTTACAGTCACGTTTTTTTGCAGGTTTTACGTTATGTGACTAAATTCTTTTTTTGACTTTCATTTGATTTTTCAAAGAAATTTGTGCGAGTGTATATTACTTAACAGTATCGCGGTATATTTTGCACAATTCGCACCAACCAGCTTACTTGGCACACTTAGCCAGCGTGGTGGCCTATCGCCAAATCCTACTTATTCTGAGAGGAGACTCGTGCTCAGTACCTCGCGAGCCGGCAATGGGTTGTAATGATGATGATGATAGAAAATAGGTATATCTTACGGCTGTTCTATGATGAATTAAGTTTTGGAGAGTACCTGTAACAAACAAAATAATTTTGTATAATAGTATCTTTTAACTACACAACTGTCGGTTTCTGGCAAACTACATATATGGTGAAATTTTTTATTGCATTGTAATAGAATTTCGCTTTAAAATAACATAGAAACATATCAATGACCAGAGGAACACAAAGGGATTTCAGGTATTTTTCAGCGATTGTCTTGCCTGCCGCCACACGAGCTACGTTTTTATGAGCCGGCTACGATCTGTTCAACAAGTTTTTTTCTTTTTTCAACCAGTGAGAAGCGGTGAAATCCCATTTTTGACCGCTCTTTGTTTTGTAGGTTTCGACCTGCGGCGAATTGCTAAAATAAAGATTTTCACGCGTGCATTTCCAACGGTCTGCTCTGCATGGCGGCGGTCTCAAACTAAATTACTTTGTGTGACCGACTATAAATGCATTTCATTCCTATGACGTTGCCAAAATATTAGCACACCGCACGAAGTTCACGGGGTACACCAAATATACCAAAGTGCAAGCCAAAATCTATACTTAGTTTGGATGGAGGGATGTTTGTTTGTTAGTCAATCACGCCAGAACGGCTCAGCGGATCTGGATGAAATCAATTAATTAATTAGTACTAAACAGCACTAATTAAAGCGGCTGAAATTAATTTCAATCGCTTTAATAAGTGCTTCATTTTAAAAAAAATCTTCTCCGAAAACAATACCACATATCCAGCTTGAAATCGCTTCATCCAAGCTGACTGTAATAGCTTGTGCAGATAAGATTTCCTTTGTGCTCAAAATAAAAGCTATCTGCTCTGAGCTACAACAGAGACCTGCAGTGTTAGTGTAAGATTCTAGATAACACTAACGTTGATAGAATTCAAGAGTCAAAACAGTTCATTGTTGAAGTAAAATGAATCTACTTGAAGTTAAGTCAAAAATTCAGTAACACTAATTTAAATTTTGCAAGGTGTACGGACGAGCGCTGGCTACAGCTCAAGTTGTTCATAACTACAGAGTTGTGGAAAATTTGAGCTTTAAGACAAGTCAGTTACGGACCAGTTTACTTTGACGATGAAGTATTTGGCTGTCGGTTTCTCTATTCTGTCAACGGTGATGAAATGTAAGATCTTATACTAAGGCCTCTGCTCTGTAGCCTGCATAGAGATATATGCACAATGCCATTCCACGTGCTAATTTCGAAAACAACGGATTTTAGTGTCTTAGTGTACGGTAATTTAGATAAGGTGCGAATTTTGCAGAATTTTGAATTTTAAGGTTCGTTTTTTTCTTATTTTTTTTTTTTTTGTAACCTACTTTTAATAAATGTGAATGCAAAATGGATGAATGGATGGGTGTTCGTTACTCAATCAGCCGTTCTGGCTGAACGAACTGAAATTTCGAGATGAAATTTGGCACAGAGATAGATAATTGTCTGGAATAACACATGGGCTACTTTTTTATCACGGAAAACTAAAGACTTCCCGCGGGAACCATAAAACCTCAATCCACGCGGACGAGTCATGGGTATCAGCTCGTTTGATCATAATTGCCACTATATTGTACATTTCTATCAAACGCATCTTCAAAATTTTAAGCAATTAAAATTAACTATGCATATCGCAACAACAACGTAATAATAAAGTTGCCTTATTTGCTTCATCAGAAAATAGAATGGAGTATGAGAGTTTTTGTGAAAGTGGGTCGCAATTAGTAACACAACCACAAGGGGCTGGAGTGCTGTTCTCTTCGCGCACATGTAACGTGATTGTGCATAAATAAGCTTTTATCCGCACATTTATTACTAGCTATTCATTTTTCACTGAGGGTAAAAGAGCGAGAGGCCGCTCACCAATGAAGTGGTCTGACCAACTAAGGGACTCGACCGCGTCGAAATTTCAAACGATAGTGACAATGGCTACCAACAGAAGCCATTGGAAACAAATAATCCGTTCGAGGGTAGGTCATAGCCAGGACCACGATCTTCAGCAATGAAGGAACGACCGAAGGGAGAGAGACTCATTTTTCTATTAGTTTTGGCCCGCTGCGTGCACTACACAAAATTCATGATTCTTACTATAAAACTGACACTTTCACAAAAATTTCAAACTCCTGTTTTCCCCTGTAGGGGCTGAATCTTCACAAATCCTTCCACTTCTATTAGTAGCTAATCTATTCATGGTCATTTAGCATATATAGCATAGCATAGCATATATATAGCATAGCATATGTAGCTATTAAATACTAACGTTTAGAGACATGAGATTAAGTTAACACAATAGTTCCAAGGGTTGACTGGTAGAAAGCTGGTCTCTCGAGCCTTAAGTCCTCTTATTGTACTTAGCATCGTTATGTTTGTGCAATAAATTTTATTAAAAGAAGGTATAAGAATACCCATATTATGCTATTTTTCCGTACTTTGTTTAATTTTTTTGCATTAAGTTTTTACCTAGTATTATTTTATGATTTAAATACATAACAAACTCATCGTTCCAACATTTAACTCCAAGATAACATGCTCAGAAAGTTTTTTGTTATTAAAATTACGGCAACAATATCGCTGGTGTCATAAGCTAGCTCTCATACTTAGCTAATTGCCTCTAGCGTCGGTTTTAGTTAGAGAGACTGCAAAATAAAGTTTTCCGTCTAAAAGTTTCTGTATCGAAACAACAAAGTTTAATATACTTCATCAGAATATAGAATAGTTGTATGAGTTTTTGCGAAAGTGGGTCGCAATTAGTAACAAAACCTCAAGGGGACGCGGCGTTGCTCCCTTTACGCTCATAAATCTCCACAACTGCCGCCCCCAGCGAACTCGCACGTGATTTTACATAATGTTCAAAACTATATATACGGACATTTATGTGGTAAGTACTGTTTTTCTTTCTTACTCAATATTTTTATGCGAATAGGAGATAGATCGGTGATCGGTGGTTAATGCATCCAAGCTGCTGTACGGGGTCGCGGGTTCGACCCCTGGGAACCTGCAACTTTTCGAAGTTATGTGTCACTATTTTTTTGCGAATCGGAGATAGATTGGTGATCGGTGGTTAAGGCATCCCAGCTGCTGTACGGGGTCGCGGGTTCGACCCCTGGGAACTTTTCAAAGTTATGTCACTGGCTTCAAACGATGCATAAAAGCATCGTGAGGAAACCGGCACGTCCGAGATCTTCATAATGTTCTTGAAGATGTGTGAGTCTTCACACATCTTCAAGAAGAAGATCCCTTGATTAAGCGATTGTGCAGGCTGAGATGAAACTTGAAAGGCGTTACAGCTCCTTTGTTCCCATACCCCCAAACGCCAACGTACCGAAACATTAAACAGCTGATGATGATAGGTTGAGTTGTGCTTAACTTTCAAACCGACCTCGTATAAACCCTGTCGCAAAAAATAACATAAAAATAGTCACAAAAACAGAAAAAGGTAAGAGTCTTAAATAAGAACTTTCATTTATTTCAATTTAAATTCACCGTTTTGAATTCCGAATCGAACTTGAACGTCGAACGAAGCATTTTCACTCCGGCATTACCGATCTTAGGTGGAGGAAAGTTTGTTTTACATGCGAAGAATTAATATTCATTAAAAAATTCCCTCTCAGCATCATTCTGTTGAACTTCGTAATCAGGCAATGTCGAGTTTGAAAAGAGGAGGGACTTAGTGACTTGCCAAATGGATTTTTTCCCGCTTTTGTAATTTTAGCGACTTTCGGTGAGGATTTTTTGTTCGATTTTGCAACTCGTTTTTTGACGGCTTCCACGTTGTTAGGTGTCCGTGAGTAGATAAGTTCTACGTCAGTCAACTCAGTCAATCATGAGTTCTGACTGATGGATAAATGGCGTAGGTGTTTACCAATATTTATCATCAGACAGATATTATCGGTGGTTTTTTAATTTTACTACAAGTTAGCCCTATGCCGGTAGGATGGTAATTAGCCACAGCCGAGACTCCCACCAGACCAGACAAGATACAATTCAGTAATTATAAATTCCCAAATTGATACCGACGGGAATCGAACCCCTTTAATTTATGAAACTCTTTAGTTTTTCGCGATAAAAAGTAGCCTGTTACTCTCCAGTTACTCTCCAAGTCTTCGACTTTATCTATTAAAAACAAACACGTGCTTGTTTGCGGCATGATTCTTAGGACTAATGAACGAACGAAAACACACATTTTCGCCTTTATAATATCACTAGTTATTCGCGCCGATGCAGCGAACTAATACGACGGCGGCCGACAGCGCCCGAGTGAGCGGAAGGCGGCGACAAAAACCTTAACCTTAAAAAATTACATTACGTTACCGACACTACAATGAACAGCAGTTACGTCCTAATATTATCATCTTGCATCTTGTAAAATTTAATAATCAACGAATAAATCGAACAGTAATTAGAACTCAGAGTGTTTCAAGATTCTCTTTCTTCGTGTAATATTAGCAACAATCTACAACACTAGTGAAGTTATGATACACAGCTGCAAGTTGTGTGGATCCATCTTGAAAGTTAGGTGGTAAAGGGAAATGTAAGATAAGTAGCGATTCATGTTTTATTCAATTCGCTGGCGGAGGCGACGGCGTTGGCAACATATTCTGCATAAAATAGAATTGTTTTTGATTTGTTCTAGCTATAATTCATGAAGGGTGCTGCTGGGAGTGCTGAGTTGCCATTGTTAAACAATCATACAGACAAGTACAAACTATATTGCACACATCTTATAATTCCACACGTCCACTACATTTTGACTTAATATGATCCAACCTAGATACCTATTCTGTTAGAGATATCTATTCCCGTTTTACTTGGTGACGTAGCCAAGTAAAACGTGATATCTCTCAAACACGTTTTAAACCTGTGTGCTTGAATTATACAGATCAACCTTTTTCACTCACTTCGTCCAAGTACATTTAGGGGTATGAAGGAAGTGTTGAACTTAAAATAATTTCTAAGTGCAACTAGGATTACGATACTTACACGGTAAGTAAGTAAGTAAAAACACTTTATTACACACAAAAAAATAACAGAACAGAGGTAAAACGAATCGTGACAGAATTTACAACTTGTTACGGTGTAAAGGCGGCCTTTTTACTATGAGTGACCTTTTTAAGACAGGAGATTGGTTGCATGATGACAGGGCGGTGCACACGTGTAAATTTCTAAAAGAAAAATTATGACAATTTACTACTTAACTATTACAATATAATAAACTTACATAACAATACATACTATAGTTACATACTATTTTACTTATGACAATATAAATCTAAAAATAAAATAAACTTAATATTATCATATCATATATATAATAATTATATATGATATCACAAACTTACTTACACAAGCTTTACATAGATATTTATACTTTTATAGCGATAAATAGTAATTTTTAAGACGACGTTTAAAAGTTGACACCCAGACAGAGTGTCGGATATCCCGCGGTAGCGCATTCCAGAGAATCACAGCTTTGACATTGAAGGAGTCGCCGTAGCATTGCCAGCGACTGCTTGGCATCGCTAATTTGTTGTCGTTCTTTGAACGAAGGTTGAGAAGATGGCTAGAACAAAGAAAATTAAATCTTTCCTTTAGATATGGAGGAGTATGTGGAAGAAAGAGGATAGAGGTACGGTAAAAAATAAATAAAAATATAGGTACTTAACTTAAGCGAAACTACAATATATTTCTAATGACGCAGCTGACCTCGGGTTAATTGAAAAAGCATCACCATTTGATTTCCCTCAACTTGAGATCTAGGCTGACTCCAGGTGTTATGAATACGAATACCTATGCGAATTTTAAAACTTGCGCTGTACGCTTAGTCTAAGTTTTTTCCTTACTCCGATTGATCGATATCGTTAGCATCAAAGTAAAATGAACCTTTACCCACATAGAGTTAAAGCTCAATTTTGTGTATGCATTCACAGAAAGTTTTGAAATTAAAATCGGTTGTACTGAATTTGTGACTTTAAATAAAGAACTTTTAGGTTCATTTTACTTTGATGCTAATATGATCGAACGCTCAATACGATCAATCGAGTTTGCAATGTAAAAACTCAGACAAAGCATACTGATCACAAAGGCTCTTTGTTTGGACCAACACAGAAATCTTTTTAAGTTACTTAATTCGTAGCCCAACTGTACGACTACTAAACTATGGTAGAGTGCTACTGCAGCGTAAATTGCATCGCATAAACATAAAACTCGTGTTGTTAGGTTATACACGTATACGTACGTATATAACACGATGTTATTATTTCAGGGTAAACTCATTTGAGGATAAAATTTCTTTATTGTTAAAGCGAAAACACATTACGCCCGGACAGGACAAAACGTCCGCGTCGATGGGGATTGAGGAACCACGTTTTTTTGGCTTACGCTCTGCGCGCTCCATATACCTATGAGTGAATGACGCGCCAATTTTTGTTCGCCAATCAAAACTTATTTTGTCGAATGTACGATGCCGCGTAGAGACCGATTATGGGCGATTATTAGGGGTATGGGCTTAATATACATAGCGTATCCCTTACATTTGTACCAGGGGTCACGACCCTCAGTAATGAGGAAAATGACGCAGAGAGAGACCCTAACAAGATGGCCCGCTACCATCCTAGTCTCACCATCAGGCGTGATCGCAGTCAAGGGCTAACTTGTAATGGGATAAAATACAGACGGGCCGTGAAAGCATAGCTGACAGGTAGTCACATAAGACACACACACACATAAGAGACACTTTCGTATTTATAATATTAGTGTGATGGATTAGTAATCATTGGTAAAGAGTAGCATTAATCATGTTGTACCTACTCACTTAAAAAACCAGAGACGCCTTTAGAATTTATGTGGTGGAATCCAAATAATAACCTATTGAATTTCATACCACGTTCACAGTTCTCAAAGCGCCAAGACACGCATTAGAAAAAGTACAGTCTAAGTATACGGGCACGAAATTAGCGATGACGGAGCGACGGCGACGCGATTAGTCGGAGAGCTGGCTGAATTTTTATAAGAGGTCTGGTAATACATTATAACCGACAAAAACGTCTGGAAGTTTTTTTCGGTATTCGGTAAGTATTAAATTTAAAGTTGAAAAAAATCATCAAGTTACCAAAAAAATATTTTTTGGTTTATTTTTTAAGTGTTATATGCTGCGCAGTAGCGAAATAACCGCAAACACTCTATCAGACTGGCAGGACTGGATTCGCCATTTGACTCTATATATTTTATCACAATTTCAGCTTGCCTAAAAGACCTTCCCGAAATTTGTCGCCAGCTCTCGGACCACATCGCCCGCTGTCGCCGTCGCTCGACCGTCGCGAGTTTCGTGCGTGACGCCTTAAGGCTGATACAAACACACGAAGGCTCGGCCAGACGTTACACCGAAAGGAACACCCTGAGCCCTGCAAGCAAACCTGCAAGTATAGAATATCTTTAAAGTGCGCGGTATTGGGCCGCTCTTTTTTATTTAATATATTTATTTTTATTTAAACGCATTCATACGGTTGCTTCTTGAACGAGCGAAGCGAGGCCTGGGAGTCTACTTGTGTGTGTTACATAATATTATGTTAGTCAAGTATCAAAGTATTGTTACAGATACAAAATATCACTTTTTCCTGAGAGATTCCTGTCTGATTTTCCTCTGCAAAAACATTTTGCCAAAGCTTTACTGTATTAATGTAGAAAAATGTGTTGTGTAATCATATATTGACACAGAATACTTAATAGAACGTACCTACATACGCGACGCGAAGATCTAGAAACAGCATTCGGAACGATGTCATCGCGCGTTGTGTTTCAGGCTTAAATTCTAATACAATGTACATATAAAACAATTTTGGATTCAGAATAAATTTATGTTTTTCTTTTCTAAACTTAGCAGTTCTAATGAATTTTGGAATGTGATCACATGTGCCCGTCGATGGAATATGTATGAAGTTCGTCAAGTTGCAGAGATTTCAACGATTCCATTGCGATCGAAAATTCATGAAGGAATGCCTTTGTCTGGAATCTCGATGCGCTAAGTTTGTTTTGATTATGTTTATTTAATGCCGATGATTTCTTTGCAGGAACTTATATGAGGCGAAGAGCACACTTACTTTTTTTGCTGTTTATGCTTCTGCAAAACAAAGCACAATTAATTAACAGCCAAAATAAGCCAATAATTTTAATTAGAGAAATATCCGAAAATATAACTTACTATCCCATAAATCTTTATCTCTATAAGTTTCCGGGATAAAATCCACATATTCCATACTAATAATAAAAATGCGGAAGTGTGTCTGTATGCTACGCTTTACGGCTTAACTATTCAACCGATTTCGATCAAATTTGGTATGTGGATAGATTGCATCCCGGAAAAAGACTAGACTGCTTTTGATCCCGAAAACTCAAAGAGCTTCCAGGGGAATTTCAAAAACCTAAAACCACACGTACGAAGTCGCGCGCATCAACTAGCATGTAAAAGAACACGCAACCTTTACAGTCAGACCTTTCAGCGCAGAACCGTCAACGCCGTCGTCAAATAAAAACACATGAAACTCTTCCGGGCGATTGTGTAAAACATGCATCAATCATTGTTACAGTCTCAATTATTTTTATTGGCTGAATTTATGGTATTTTGGTTGCGTCAATGGATTTTGGCCAATAGTGGAAGAAGAGCCAGTCAGAGGTGTAGGATATGACCAATAAAAACTTGGAGAATGTTGAATTGCTCTATATTTCTGCACTTTACATAAATAATTAAATTAAATACAAAAAAATATTATAAGAGAACGCTTGGAAGGCAAAGGTTAGTGAACAGAGACAGAGTTCCATGGAGTATAGACCATAGATACCACATATTTATTATAAGCTGTAAAAGTAGGATGCAGTGCACATCTATGCATTGATTCTATGGTATAAAGGTTATCGTGAATCCGGAGCTGTGTCCCTAACACAGATTGTTTAATTATGCGTTTGATCGCATACAAGAGATGATTGCGATCGTTACACTAAAGCTGTCATTTTTAGACAATCAATCTACAGGTCAAAATGTACAAAAGGCTGTTCAAAAATGGGATTTCATCGCTTCTCGCTTGAAAAAGAAAGGAGAGCGCTTGAACGGAGCGGCTGGCTAATAAAAGTGTAGCGGGCGGCGGCAAGCGTGCTGAATGCCTAAAAACCCGAAAACACCAGCGCCCTTTAGTTTCCACTAGGCATTCAGATGTTTTAAAGTGAATCCACCGCAAACGTTTGTGAAAAACCTCTCTTTTTAGGTCTTCTTGCTTGGTATCATACTTCATATATACTAATATTAAAAATACGAGAGCGTGTTTGTTTGTTGGTTTATCCTGCAATCACGCCGCAAAAGAACAACGGATTGGCGTGATTTTTGTCATGGGCATAGTTGAGGACCTTGAGAGTGACATAGGCTACTATTTATCACGGAAAATTGCGGAGTTCCCGCGGGAATCAATAAAACCTAAAACCACGCGGACGAAGTCGCGGGCATCAGCTAGTACCTATGTATTTTGCAAAGAATCTTACTATTATTTTACTTTACTTTTAATTTTTACTTTTTAAGACTACTTTCTCTGAAATGTAACCATAACTAAATAACTGGATGATCGAATTAACGAATCCAATTAAAAAAAACATTATTTAAAACTGTTAAATAAAACATCCATCTTTTGTCCATTCATTTGATTTCCTAATATTTTTCGACACATTCTACAATCAAAGCCGATGTGTAGAGATATAAACATTATTTAATTTGCCCGATAAATAGGTAGATGTGTATCTTTTAATTTACATTTACGCAATGGATAATTCCGCGTCGATTTAGGTTTAAATAGCCTGGGGGAACAATTTCATTTTACGGGATAAAGGGCTACTGCACTCTCCAGGTCCTCATCTATATCCATAGAAAAATTCATGGCGATCCGTTGCCCTACTGCGGCATGATTGAAGAAAAAAACCTACAAATAAACATACTTTCGAAATCATAATATTACTTGCTAAGTACGAAAAAAAAAACCGCTCTTCTAACTTGAAAGAGAAGAGTCAATTTACATTTAACCCATTAATAAGCTATAATAACGCCGTAATTCCAGTATCCCAGAATATTCATTTAACTTCGTGCAGTGTATCAAATGTTCACTGAATAGACCCTAATTACAGGAATATTGAAATTCAAAACACGCTCACGCTTTATGAAGTCAGAGCGGATTTGTTTCGGCTTATTGCTGCATTTAATGAACTTTAGCTATGACAAATCATATTACGAGATGTTTGAATAAACTGAATCATATTCGAGGAAATCAAGTCGTGTTCCGCGCGTTTGAATAAGAAAATGTGATCATACTATATTTATTGCACACTGATAGGGCTTGTTATCTTCATCCATTTTTAGTATCCGAATATTTCGAATATTAATAATTTAGACAATTCAGATATTGCGAATATTCCGAATACTCGAAGGTCACAGAGAGAGAGAGAGAGGGTATATTCTGTAATGATCTGGCGATGGGTTAATGGGTAATGGTGGTGGCTTAAAAACAGCCTAAACAAAACCAATGAGGGCTGAATGTCGCTTTTTTACTTTTCGAGAATATGATCCTTGTTGGTCGAAAAAACATTGTTTTTAAAAATATATTTATGTAATAATAGTACAGGTACATAAAAGTTGGTGTTCTGTGGCGAAACTATTCAAAGCATTTACTTGACTGTCTGTTTTGAAACAAGAAACATTACAAGAAATTTTCGGAGAAACTCCCGGATTTAAACCATTTTCATCCAGCGCACATATTTGCGCATCACACAAATCCGTGATAAATAGATATCCGGGCATACCATAAGAGAAGATTGGCGCGCTCCCCTTGTTTATACTGTCGGCTTTTGTCGCGCTACTTAGGATGTTTGCGGACCCAGAATATGCGCATTATGATGAGATCCGGCATTATAAAATACTAGAGAATATTTCCATTTCAAACCCTGATGGAATAAGAAATATAAAATAATAAAATCAAACGCAGGTTACTATTTACTGTACAATATTTCATGAAAATTGCATTGGAATAACTGTAGAAAACCCTATAGAAAAGTGAAAATCGTACGGAGAGAAATTGATAAAAACATTAATTCCCTATGAGACAAGAGCTCAATTGTTTTCAGGATAAAAAAATCTAATATGTTAACCCAGAGTGATAGCTTTGTGTGCCAAGTTGCACTCAAATCCGTCCAGTTATTTCAGTGTGATGCCGTAACAGATCGACAGACAGACTGACATTATAAAAAAACTCTTTGTATCAGGAATATAAAATATAATGTATACAATTCTTCCTTGTTAGTTACAGTTTTAATATAAGTTAATAGTGTAAGCATAATTCCAGAAGTGGGTGAATAATTAAATTGCTTTTTAAATATGTTTGTACTCTCTTTAAAACTTACACGAGCGAATGGTCACAACGTGTAAGGATTTCACGAGAGATTTAATGTAAAAACTTGATTAAACTTTAAAGAAAATATTCATCTGATCCGGCCACGATTGCTATTGTTAAGCTCTAAATCAAATTGCGATCTAAACACAAAATTATTCAATAATCGCCGAGTCTGTCGGTAACAGACTAACTTCCAACCGTCAAAATACTACCTAGTATTTATGCAAATTATTCCAATATGGCGTCCCCACCAAAGAACGAACCGAGAGAAATACATCGAATGAGTCAAATATCAATTTATTGAAACCTTTGCCAATGAATAAATTAACAATCTTTTCTAAAAATTCTATCCAAATTTCAAAGCAAAGCTGACAATAGACTTTTTAATCTATAGAAAAGTCTTTTCCATGAAACTGGTCTCATTTTCTATCCATTAGGGCCAGAGGGGTCCCATAGTCACTGACTGATGAGCATAGCATTTGCTCTATTTTGGAAGAGGGGTTTAAATAGTTTTTATTCCCTCTGCACACTGTCACAGCCTTAGAAGGCTTCACGTATGCCTGAATTTCCCCTGAGATATCAATTAAGCGCATATCTCATAGACGCCTGCTTGGAATTCGTTCTCACTGACCTTTATTTTAAGTCTACGTCCTCTAGCTATTTACCTAGTCAAGTTCCAAAGCGAGCATGTAAACAAATTAATTTGAATCTTTTGCTTATGTATTAGCAAATAAGTACCACATTCGATCAAGATATGAAATACAGGTAAAAAGCAGACAGCATTCCTAATAATAACACCGAGAAAAGTGTAGATACGGGATCAATATTTGTTCTTTGTGGTCGAAATTGCCACTACCAGGGATGGATTTTTCGTCAAAATATTATTAAATATACATTAATAGAACTTATATTGTCCGATACAGGCTTATGAATAAATAAATAGAACCGCGGAAGTAACTAAGTTCTTACGGGGTGTCCAACGACACAAAAGGGCTTGTTACAACAAAAAATCGCTTTCAGACATTTAAGTAAATCGTTTCCACCGTACATGGAAATTTTCTATATGAAAGTGGGTGGGAATTAAAAAAAATACACCTAAAAGTTGTCGGGTTCCCCCCACACTCATAAATCGCGACAACCACTGCCGCCAACGCGCGTACGTGACTGTTCATAATGCTCGAAACTATACCAGATTTATTGCACTGAACGAATTCCATCTATATTTTTATACCTACTTTGTATGGATGTTGCGGTCGAACTCCGCAGTGGGTGAAAAAGTTACAAGTCCGGTCGAGTCTGATTCTACTTCCATAGGAGACTCTAATTAGAACTGCGCCGAAATAGTTCTTTAATTTTCGCTTTTATATAATAACAAAACGTTGTGTTATTTTGAATAATAACATTTTTTTTCTTAGATTTAACGGATTCAACTTCATCAAAACGTATTCGTATGAATAAATCTGCATTTACAAAAACTGAATTCTCGACAGTGGATACGCTACATTTTGGATAGAGGTTCTATTTTCATAACGAAGAGGTCTATTTTCATAACGATTGTCTGGTGGGAGGCTTCGGCCGTGGCTAGTTACCACCCTACCGGCAAAGACGTGCTGCCAAGCGATTACGCGTTCCGGTACGATGCCGTGCAGAAACCAAACAGGGGTATGGGTTTAATATAACTGCCATGCCCCTAACAGGTTAGCCCGCTACCATCTTAGATTGCAGTATCACTTACCATCAGGTGAGATCGCAGTTCTAATCTAAAGTCTAAGAAACTAAATAAAATAACCAATCTATACTAGAGATATATTAAAGCTTCATTAGCCCTTACAAGTATCAGTTGAACCGTAAAATTGGATTAGGCACTCGAAAGCGTCGATTCAGTAATAAATAACGATTTCCACTTCAAATACTAGGAAAGCAAAAACTTTCCAACCTTGGAGAAGATTCGGAATACCTCCAGCGTGGACGAAAAACGTGGCAATTACCGATGTCGGCGGAGTCGTCGTGTAAAGTTTGTTTTACAGGCAACGAATTAATATTCATTAAAAAATCTCTCCCGGCATTCTGCTGAAACTTTGTAATCAGCTCGTGTCAGGGCTTAGGAGGGGAAAGGGGCCTGACAGCGGATTTAGGAATTTGATGACTTGACGGATTTTTGCTCTTGTTAATAGCAAATGAGTGCACTGATGGAGTTGTGATAAAAGGAAAGTTCTGTAACGAAGTAATATTTACATGACTCAAAAATAACGAGTGTAATAACCTAATACCGCAGTAAACAGTAATTACAATACCAAGGAGTGCATTACGAATTTTAAGTAAATAAATATTTTGTTTAATTTGTAATTGTATTTTTTTATTTAAAACTTTACAATAAAACTTATACTCGCTGTTACAAACCTACAGTAGTGAATCATGCCCGCGTGAAAAGGTGGCAAGAATGCTGGCTGCATTCCCGCGCTGAACAATAGACTGATATTTTGGGCAAAGAATGAGCCAGCCAATAAGCCAGGTCTTTCCACCTCTGAGGTAAATGACGGTTGTGAATCTATACTAATATTATAAATGTGAAAGTTTGGATGGATGGATGTATGGATGTATGGATGGATTGTTTGTTACTCAATCACGCCACAACGGCTGAACATATCTGGATGAAATTTGGCAGAGAGATAGATTATAGTCTGGAATAAAACATGGGCTATTTTTATCCCGGAAAACTAAGGAGTTCTCGCGGGAACCAAAAAACCTCAATCCGCGGATACGAAGTCGCGGGCATCAGCTAGTGTAATATATCAGGGTGGTTAATCGATTTATTCATTTTGAGGAATACCTATAAGTATAACCTTAAAAAGTAGCGAGCATTTTATTTATTACAGCCACTAACCGATTGAGGGGTTGAAACATCAACGGCCGGATTCGTAAACAGTACACAAAGATCCGACGATGTTAAGGTTTTTTCTGAATTAAGCCATGAAAGGACATCCCGGACCCGTCCCTTGTGAATTTACCTACTCGCCCGCTCTGGCGCCCGGGGGCCGCCCGAATTGTTTCGTAATTTCTGTGAAACAAATCCGCCCTGTTCCGAATTACTTTGCAAATATTTTCATTTAAATATCCCTTCTTTTCCTCGACCATGGTTCCCGCTAGCTTTAGGTCATGGCTTTGTCCACGTGAGAGTTGTAATAGTGAATCCTTTGCAGCCATAGAGTATATCTTTTGACGACCTCCATGTCGCAGTGTCAACACTGTGCGCTGTTCCCTTAACGTGCGGAGTTCCCGGGTTCGATCCCCGGCAGGGTTTGGAAATTAATAATTTCGGAATTTCCCTGGTCTGGCTTAGTGGGAGGCTTCGGTCGTGGCTAGTTACTACCCTACCGGCAAAGACGTGCCGCTTAGCGATTTAGCGTTCCGGTACGATGCCGCGTAGAACCCAAAAAGGGGTATGGGCTAAATATTAACAGGTTAGCCCGCTACCATCTTAGACTGCATCATCACTTACCATCAGGTGAGAGCGCAGTCAAGGGCTAACTTGTAGTGGATTCACATTTATAAATGCGAAATCTTCTTTTTATTCAACTTGAACGTCTTTAATCTTTTTAAATCGTTTTTTTTTTCGTGTTATATTATGGTTCACTTATTATAATTTATTTTATACTTGTTAACCCAAGTCGGCTACATGCGGGTTGAATTTTTTTTAATCCTTTCTTTGTTTAAGTTTATGTTGTAGCGATAATGAGCTTTTTGTGTGTATTCAAGTTGTATTGAATACATACAAAAAGCTCATGTTGCTAGAACAATGCCATATGTCAATGAGTGGTTTATCCGTTTAGGTCTAGATTCCATTATAATAAATTTCTAAGTAAAGCCGGTAAAAAAACTTGAAACTTAACGTACATAACTTGTATAAAATACTAGCTTTTAAAAAATAAAGTCGTCTCAACGTAATTAAAACCGGCCGCTCTTCGCTGTCCACCCCAACCTAATTTGCTACTCTTAGCCATGTGACACCTAATTTAGAGTTGAAATATTATTAAAAGAATCTTTATTAAGTAAAGCTTTTAGTTGTTGGGCAGTGACATTAATAAAATAGCTTAGTATTTGTTTTTTTTTAAATGAAATCTTATACGACTTTATGGTAAGAGCAATATATTTCGAAGTTGATTTTAACCAGGTTAATTAACCTTAGGTACAATCCAGTACTGATAAATTATTATCTAAGTACTGTCTTTTTAATGAAACGCAGCTCACGCCATATATTCTTCGCGCTATAATCATTCCGGTATGGACGGATTATTAATTTTCCATTTTCCATACTGGAATGATTATTATGAACGATTATTTGGACGGTATATATTTCTTGTAAATATAAACTATTGCAACGCATTCAACTTTGTAAGTATAACTGAACCTACTTTTAATTGTAAACGGAACTTAGTCGAGAATTGAGAATAACTTTGGTTTCCGAGCCGCTGAGTTTGTTTGGTTTATGAAACTTCTCTTGGTTCTTAATCGAAAGTAATGATTTCTATTGAAACTTATATTCAGCAAATATATTAAAAATACACAGTAGATCAGTTTTTTAATCCCATAAGAAACACTATGTATAATTGAAAAAAAGAGGTGCGTCGTAGCGCAGTCTATGAAGAAGTTCTATTATTTAATTCACGCACAAAACGGCTTATACTTATTTAGTTGTAAATTTTCATACTTTTATTCCAGGATTGCCGTGAAAAGGACAGGTGTAGTAAATTGAGCTCAAATACATTTGACGGCCATGTTAACGGCCTTGTGCAAGTGGACCGAGTGTCATATCTACCCAAAGAAATAGGCATCTGCGTTTTGTGTATAAGCAAAACCATTGCGAAAACGCCTTTTCATCTAAAGCTTTGTAAAAACTGCGAGGGAAATAATTATATTTTGTCTCACTGTGTTTGAACTGCTGAAGAGTTAAATTTTAATAGAACTCCAGCCTACCTAATTTTCCTTAGCATGTACAAAATACAAAATGATATCCAGGTCTTCGTCCGCGTGGATGTAGGTATTTGAAATATCCCATGGAATTTTGATTGATGATTTTCCAGAATAGAAAGTTAATTTTCTTAACTTATAAAATAAAGTCCACTTTATAACATGGTAAATAGCATGAAAACCTACATGCGTTTCATGTGACTTGTTTATTTACGTACTATAAGCTTATAGATTTGTCATCACATTCGGAATATTCAGCCGTTATTGAATTCATGCTTCAACCGATCAAAATGACAGCGAATTTCTCTGACAATGAGCACTAATCTGGCGTAGTTAACTAAGTTTTAGCCTTTAAATTATGTGATAGGGTATTTGCTACGTAGGATTAATGTGTATGATAGAGCGAACGTATGAAACTTTGAGTAGTGGTTTCAGTAACCAACTCTATATACCTAGTCGATTAAATTTATCTGTGAAGTAAGAGTTGTACTTTGTAATCCTTGTACGAGAACCACGTCTTGAGGTTGAAGACGTCTGTCTCATTAATCTGTCAAACTGTCCGTCCTATACGATGCCCGGACGTCCTTCATCTCACCCCCGTGTCACTATAAAGTGTTATCCTTTGAGTTGTCTTAGGGTCAGCTTAGACGAAGTAGGGCTAAGCTGTGAGCAGTTGCAAAACTTTCATGAATATGAATAAGATTTTATCAAATACCAGACGTATATATCATTATCGTTAAGTGAATAGTCTTAAACTTACACGAAATAATCAAAAGCTATGTGAGACTGCGTTCATGAAATGCGACATGAGGGTGAAAAAATTCCATGTGGTCCATCCTAAATTTTCTCACAAGGACTCTTCCAAATAAAACTTGATAGTATAATTGTAACGTTTAGAGTATAAAGATCCTTGCCAAAGTCTTTCGACAGGTCGAATTCTATCAACGATAATGAGATGATTAATCTTGCGCCTATAGCCTTTATACTGTCCTTCGAGCTGTCGCTTATTAGCAACGAAGCATTCTATTATACGAGTAGGTAACCGGTCCCGACCATCTTATTCCGGTGAATTTAACCCAGCTCGAGAAATTCCCTAAATTAAATTCAAGATTAATGCCAGCCGTGAATGAAAATAAGAAAATTATTTCTATTTTGTACTTTGTTGTTAGAACTTCTTAATTAAACGATGACCTGGGTGGAATTATGGAATTGAGGTGTAAATTTTATTATACGACTGCCTGACTATGTATGTATGTATGTGAGTTTGTATATTCCACCATAACTTCTATACGTCTGAACCGATTTTGATAAATGACGTATCGTTAGAATCCCTAGCTTATTCCGGGTGACATAGGCTAGTAAAAAAAAAATGATGGGGTGACCATGGTCCCGCATTAAAGAATAAATTTGAAAAAAAATCGAAAATAAGATTAACTATACAATCAACATCTAGAAAATGATGAGTAGATTCCAAAAATATATAACACTATAGTTCAATATCCATTCACAAAAAAATATCATTTAATAAAAATGTGAATAAGATTCTAATTTAACTAGATTAATTTAGATTTTTAACTTTTTAGTTCGGTTTTGGCAGGGTAGTCGTGTTTTTTAATTTTTTTAATTATGACTTGTAATGTTTGTAAAGACGGTGGCTTGTTGTTACTCAATAAACCGACATCAGTTGAGAACATATTCTCAAGTATAGGTTTTAAGATAAGTTAAAGTTAAGTTAACCGCAAAAAAACGGTCCACTATGCGTTACACAATGAGGTTATAACATACATAATTATCATACACTAGACGATGCCCACGACTTTGTCCGCGTGATTTTTTTTTATCCCGCAGGAACTCCTTAATTTTCCTGTCTTAGTCTATGTCCTTCCCCGGGATGCAACCTATAACTATACCAAACTTCAATAAAATCGGTTGAACAGATGGGTCGTGAAAGCGTAGCAGACAGACAGACACACTTTTGCATTTATACTATTAGTATGTACTGTTATTAAGTTTATTATATTGTAATAGTTAGTTGTTATAGATAAGTAGTAGATTTTTATAATTTTTCTTTTAGAAATTTACACGTTTGCACCGCCCTGTCATCATGCAACCAATCTCCTGTCTTAAAAAGGTTGTCTGGAAGAGATCACTCATAGTGCAAAGGCCGCCTTTACACCGTAACTAGTTGTAAATTCTCTCACGATTCGTTTTACCTCTGTTCTGTTATTTGTGTGTATGTAATAAAGTGTTTTTACTTACTTACTAATATTATAAATGCGAAAGTGTGTCTGTCTGTCTGTCTGCTTGCTACGCTTTCACGGTCCATCTGTTCAACCGATTTTGATGAAATTTGGTACAGAGACAGGTTGTATCCCGGGGTAGGATATAGGCTACTTTTTATCCAGAAAAATTAAAGAGTTCCCTCGGGAATCAAAACACCGTAATCCACGCGGACGAAATCGCGGGCATCATCTAGTGATGTAATAAACACATGTGAAATTAAGAATGCAAATGTATTTTGGGTCACTTCGCGAGTATATTCCAAGCTACCCGGTACCTACCACATTCAGGCTCGTTAGCAGATAATTAATTCAACTCAAAACAAAAGCCCGCCTACTTATTTTAATGGCTTTTATAAGTAACTTTATTTCTGAAGAAGAAGGTATATAAAACGATGCTTAGTAAAATTATTAGGGAGCATAAATTAATTTTGTTATAAAGCAAGCAATTATTTTGGTCTAGTTTTTTTCACTTTTCCTACTTATTAGAATAAATGCGTAGGACGTCTTTTAGCAACCTTTTCACGTCTAATATCACTGAACTTATTATTTTTTAACTTAATTTTGGGACAACTTGAATTTTGTACTTATATTTAGTTATATCCATACTAATATTATTATAAATGCGAAAGTGTCTGTCTGTCTGTCTGCCATGCTTTCACCACCTGTTCAAGATTTTGTTGAAATTTGGTACAGGGATAGGTTGTATCCCGGGGAAGGATATACTTAGGCTACTTTTTATGCCGGAAAATTAAGGAGTTCCTGCGGGAATAAAAAAAAATAACTTAAACCACGCGGACGAAGTCGCGGGCATCAGCTAGTTAGGCATAAATTAGAATCAATATTAGAAACACTATCAAGGAGATCGGACGAAACAAGCAATTAGTTGCTCAAGATGTCGACCGGTCGGAATTAATGAGACGCCTTGCCAATCGACGCGTCGGGATCCCAGATTTATAACGTTTGGGCCATTACCCAGTAATTATGTTTATAGGGCCCATATTGAACGGCTTGTGGTTTTATTTAGCGTGAACAACAAACGGGCGGGCCAGGTCCGAAGTGATCGTCGTTAATTTGAGTTGGATGAGACCCTTGCAACTACATTCACTCTTATAATTTGGATATTGTTACAGTACTGTCCGCGAGGCATGAGCTGTTTTTGTTTATCCACTACAAGTTAGCCCGCGATGTCACCTGATGGTAAGTAACGATGTAGTCTAAGATGGATAGAAGTAACCTATCGTCGTAGAGACGTATCGTCAGGTTAGGCAGGCGGGCTAACCTGTTAGGGGCATGGCAGTTATATTAAACCCTCTATTCGGTTTCTACACGGCATCATACCGGAACGCTTAATCACTTGGCGGCACGTCTTGACCGGTAGGGTGGTAACTAGCCAGGGCCGAAGCCTCCCATCAGGCCAGACCAGGGAAAATTCAGATATTATAAATTCCCAAATTGACCCTGCCGAGGATCGAACCCAAGACCTCCGCACGTTAAGACAACAGCGCTCAACACTGCGCCACGGAGGTCGTCAGAGAGGTCAGTGAGTGTTGTAGTTAGTAGTAAACACACTACGATACGCACACTCACTAAAATGTTAAGCTCGTTCGCTCCGATTATAATCATAACTAGATTAATTGTCCGCGTCTTCGTCCGCGTGGGTTGAGGTTTGTTGGTTCTCGTGGGAACTCTTCAATTTTCCGGGATAAAAAGTAGCCTATGTGCTATTCCAGGCTATGATCTATCTTTGTGCCAAATTCATCCAGATCCGTCCAGCCGTTGGGGCGTGATTGAGTAACAAACAACAATCCATACATCCAAACTTTCGCATTTATAATATTAGTATAGATTGTAAAGATGAAGTACAAAAACAAATGAAGCAACCAGAAGTAGATAAAATTAAAAAATAAAAGTAGTTAACAAAACAAGACGTATTGTACTACACAATTTCAACAAATCACACAAAGTTCAACGAAAAATGAACAAATAAGGAACAAATTGTAATCTTAACACAATTAACACCAGATTAGCACTGTTAACACAACTAACACAAATTCGCAGTAAAAAAACATGGTAGCTCACGCGTGACAAAAATCGTGCTATTGCTTCAACAATTGAGATAACAGTCATAGAGTAGGATGTATAAAAGGGTATAGAGTTATCACTCCCACTTAATATACGAGCTATGGAAACCAACGCTCCTGGTGGTTGGTTCCTGAACTAATTTTCTTGTGTACATAGCTATAGATAATGAACTTTACTATATAGGTAGCTTGCCCAATATTAAAATTTTTTAAGTAAATTCTGAGGACATTACAGACACACGCTTTAGCTCTTTCTGGTAGCTTTAAAATAAATTAAACAAAAAGAGCATAAAGCGTGTGTCAAAATGAAAAGAAAAACATAATTCATTTTTTCTTTTATTATAATATTCAATACAGCACTTTTGGATAAAATCTTGTACATCTACATCTTTTGTCGCACCGTTTAATATTTTATTTGTGTTTTTGCACCAGCTGTACAAAAATAAATTACAGGAGGCATCTATAATGAATTTAGACAATTCTTCAATTTCAATGAATAAAATAACACGAGTGACAACTAACAAGACAATCAATGACAAAAACTTCGTGATTGGCAACTGACAGGTGACATTTTAATGTGACTCTTTAAAAACTTACAACTATAGAACGCTAAAATTAATATTAAAATATGGCTATACAACTAAATTAGCCGTGAATTTATTTAAATATTTTTTATGGTCAAAATTGTTTGATATTACACGATATTTTGATTTTATTTATTGAAACTACTGCGTGAAATGAAACATTGAACGACACAAGAAAAAGGGGATGCCAGTGTAAATAATTTTAAGTGTTGATATTTCAAAATTTATCACCGCCATCTATCGATAGGTTCCTAAACTATACCAAATACGTTTTCCAGTCAATTTGTTCGTAGTGAAAGCACCGTGATAACAGTGGCGCTGCGCCTTTTGTAGGCGTACCCGACCGTTAGGCGATCGAATATAATTAACAGCAAGCGGGTACTCCAACACTATATTTATTTTTTATATGTTGCGTGCTACAAATTCAATTTAAAACATAATATAAGCTGAAAAAGTTATCGGAAGCTCGTTAACGCTCCGCATAGTTGGCAACCGTTTAGCGATAAGAAAAATAATTAGGCATTTTCACGGCTTGTCACAAGTGGATGTTTTTATAACTAACTTCCCTTTTCGGTATTCAAACATTGTTATCATAACCTAAATTTATTTTGAGGTCAATAGTGATATAATGTTGGTATTGTGAGCGCCAATAAACAGTCGTCTCCAAGCTGAGGTGCGCGTGCTTATTTGCGCAGCTCTCGAATAAACTGTCCAAGTTCGTTCCATATTAAAAAATATTATGCTATAATTGCGACGTGTCTTGCAGTCAACTTCAGAGCTTTTCTCAGATAAAGTAATAATTTAAAATTATTTTCTCATAAAATATAAAAAGTCCCGAATCACTCACTGAATGACTCATCAACGCCCAGCAGTCAGCACCTACCTATGAACCTAAAAACTGAACCCTATAAAGCTGAAATTTACACCGAGGTTTCTTTCGAAGTTCTGTGCTAAAAGCTGTGGGCGGTCGCTAGTTTCATTATAAAGTAAGGTTCATAATCGCTTACTTCTGGAGTTATTTTGAGTTACTTTCGGCAGCTTCCCTTTCAACACGTCTTGCAAGATTAATAATGGGGCTATAAACTCCATTACCTACTCTGTAATTAAGTTAAATGGATAAATTTTACCAAAGCGCTCGGGCAAATAATTAATTTTTGCGCAGGAAAATTTCGACGACGTGGCTTCTGTCGTAAAGAACTGAGACATTTACCAGATGTGTAAACTTTACCTCGAATCCACACCCGCGAGATCTTCCAAACGCCTTCGTGAGAGCTTCAAACATAAGAGCAAGGCTTTCTTTTTTCTTTGAAAAAGCTTACTATACTGTTGAAGATTATGTAAATGATAGAGGAGCATGGATTTGATCACTCCAGCAATGCTAAGGACAGCGGTTACTTATGTATACATTGATATAATGATTGTAAAATATTTATTTAACAAGTCATTTTAAAAAAAAATAAAAAACACGACTGCCCTGCCCAAAAACTAACTAAAAAGTTAAGAATCAAAATTAATCTAGTAAAATGAGAATCTTATTCACATTTTTATTAAATGATATTTGTTTTATGAATCATTGGATATTGAACTATAGTGTTATATATTTTTGGATTGTACTCATCATTTTCTAGATGATGATTATAATATAGTTAATCTTATTTTCGAAAAAAAAAACTACTTTAATGCGGGACCATGGTCACCCCAACAATTTTTTTAAAAATTTAATAGCCTATGTCACCCGGAATAATTCCAACGATACCTCATTTATCAAAATCGGTTCAGGCGTATAGAAGTTATGGTGGAATATACAAACTCTCATACATACATACATGAACCCTGAAAACAATATACTCCTTTTTTCAGACAGTCGTATAAAAAGAGAAATGTCATTCCGTACCAGTGGTAGATTCACTTGACGACTCAAAATTACTTGTAAAAGTTTATATGAATAAAAAACATTTGAATTTGAATTTGAATTGAAAACCGAAAGATCCCAAAGCCAAGCCGACCCCCGACCCCCACCCCCAATAGGTGGTCGGACGATCTCAAGCGAGTAGCTGGGAGCAACTGGAAGCAAGCAGGAAGTAGACTCGTTCAGCAGTCTATTGATTGAGACGACTTGGCAAAGGCGACTCTGGCGCAGTGGTGAATGTGCTCTTATATAAGCGGGTGGTCCCGGGTTTGATATCTGGCAGGGTCTACTTGGGAATTAATTTTTGAATAATCTCTGGTACTACCTGTTCGCACATGGGTTTTTGAAAGAAGTCAGTCGTTTACCTGGAACATAAGAGACAATACCTAAATATTAAGTTATGGAGAAGTGCTTAAAATATATTAAACAAAGTTAATTAATTTTAATGGGTCGTTAAAAATAATATTATTAGATAGCTGATACCAGGGACTGCGGGAGGGACCACGGGTAAGAAATAGCACCTAGTTCTTGTTAACCAGTCTCCTGTCTTCTATTTTGTATGCATAATTTTGTACCTATGTGATAAGATGCAATAAAGACTTATACTACTACTACTAGCTCATATTAATAGTATCTAGACTGGATAAAGATCTCCATCTAAGCTTTGAATTATCAAGGTACTAGGTATACATAACGGAACGAAGTCAGTGAAATTGAGACTGTAAACAAATTTGTGAAGGTATAAGCAATAAGTTAGTGTTGGAAGCATTACAAGGTATCGGGTGCGTGGCGCGTGCGGCCGCGGGCCAGATTTATACCCCACTACCCAGCCCAAAAATAATTGGATCGCGACCGAAAAATAAATTGCCGCGGCCCCAGCCCAACTAGAAATAACCCTAACAATTTGTTATTGAGAATTCCAAAATTACAACGTAGTAAGTTTCAGCTCAGTGTTATTCAATCTCTGAACCCTTTATGCTCGCCTGGTTATGTGTACGGGTTTGTATTAGTTTGGTCTCGGCTTGGATTTACTTTATTTAGTACGCTGTGGTTTATTTGAATATCCCTACTTATTTTCCTTGGTGTTTCAGATTATGAACATACCTATTTCATCAGCAAATGCTTTAATTCCTCCAAGTCTACAGCAAATATAACAATACACTTAACTTTATATCATAAGGAATTAACAATAATCCATACTATTCATGTTATAAATGCGATAGTGTGTCTGTCTTTCTGTATGTCTGTCTGTTACGCTTTCACTGCTCATCTGTTCAACCGATTTTGATGATATTTCGTACAGGGGTAGGTTGTATTGGCTATTTTTTATCCCGGAAATTTAAAGAGTACCCGCGGAAATCAAAAAATCTTAATCCACGCGGACGAAGTCGCGGGCATTATCTAG
Organism: Erebia palarica; assembly: GCA_964035005.1. NCBI lineage: Eukaryota > Metazoa > Arthropoda > Insecta > Lepidoptera > Nymphalidae > Erebia > Erebia palarica. The sequence goes on from OZ035989.1 coordinate 23,076,269, forward strand.
TAATATGATATAATAAATAAAAAAAGTTGCCAGTCATAGGGACTGCCGATAGAAGTGAAAACGAATAATTAAAAAAAACTTAAAACTAAGGTATTAAAGTTTAATTACAAATGTACTATATTTATGAATAAGACCTTTTGTCTTCGTAACAAGACGAGGTCGTGACGGTGTCGGTGACGCGTTTCCACAAATTCGGAAAAAGTGCTCAACGCGGCTAAAGAAGTTTTCACTTCCAAAATTCATTATATTATATTCATTATTCACGTATAAAAAATTTATACCTGAATAATTATTTTCTTTTTACCTCGACTAGAACTTGAATATAATAATATTTATGTTATAAGGAACTTCGTTCCTATCTGGTGTCCCACGATACTGCTTTGAGTAATGATAGTAACTCCCCTGAAGAGTGACAAAGACCACTTTTAATCCCGGAAAATAACAGACTTCGCACGGCGTTTTTAAAAAACTGAATCCACGCGGAATCATTGTGGGCATCTCGTAGACAATAGATTCACAATCGCCTAACGTATTTATAATACAAAAAAGTATATAACATAGCGAATTACATAATATAGGAAGTCAGCGATATTTTATCTCTAAAAATTGGCTTGCTTTGGCTTCACCTAAAAGGCATATTTGTTCGAAACATTTTCGAAGCGCTTTATTTTATATTTTGTAGACAATGTAGGAAAAGGATTCTCGTCTAATATATTAAATGTCCAAAAGACATTTTTCATTTTCCGACCACTAAATGCTGGTCTCTAAATTCCCTACTTTCATATTATCTTCAATATGGTAACATTTTACGGTAAATAATATAAAAGAGGTAATGTTCGACTTGATGGATGCCATTCCGAATAATAATGATTCAATAAAAGCAGAATGGTTGCAACGTTAAAGTTCTTTGTAAATTACTTACTTCCATTTGGTAAAATAGAGACCAAATGTTTCACATTCATACGTCTAGTAGGAGAAATTAAAGCCGCAAAACCATTGTGAGGGGTTGTGATCCTAATAATATTATTGCTCTAACTGCTAACAGATGTTACAAACATTTATATGTGTATAAGACTCGCTCGCATGACTATAGTCTCAATTCAGTTCCCTGGTAGGTAGAGTTACCAATAAAACAGAAAATATTTTATAGGGACTTTGTAGCTTTGGTGGGATTGTTAATTTGAAATGAGAAAGGTTAATAGCTGCGCAACTTTGTATGAGTTGTCACAAACAGGCATAATTTACATGAATGTTTTGGAGTAAATTGGATGTACCCACATCATTTCGTTAACAACATTTCACGTTTTTATAAAGAGAGTTTTTGCCCAATCGACTATTCCCAGAATTGTCGTTAGCAAGGTATTCTACAATGTAAGGTCAATTACCTCTTATTGGAGGCAATCTAAAGTTATCTTACTTTATATCTCGTATTATATTTGAATAGATAAACTAATAATGTAATACATTAATGAATTATAATTCGTCTTGCTTCATTATAATAAATAAGGTGATGTTTGTCACTTTGTTCGCGTGGGTTTTGAAAAATCCCAAGAAATCTTCTTGTTTTTAGTCTAAATCTATTAAGATAGATGGGCCAGCATAGCAGACGGATAAACAGATAGATAAAAACAAAATCGCATTTTAAGTTAGTATGGTAGAAGTCTTCGGTAAAGCTTTAGTTCTTATTCGTCAGCCTTTTCCTACAGTTCATTTCGTCTAGCTTTTAAACTTCCGCCATTTTTGTCTGTCCTTGATAGCTTCTATTCAACTTCTCCCCGCTATCATTTTTATGTCAGCGTGCCGTCACAATAGGGGTCTATCGTTGGTCTTTTCTTGTTCACTGTCCCTATTCTAATAAGGGCTTATAGTAGGTACCTACCAGACTTTATTACGGGTAATATGTCCCAACCATTTTCTTAGTCAGTCACGTTCGTTTTCGTCCCTAAACCAGCTGTTTTTTTTTCATGTTCGATTGTCAGGTACTTGAAACATCTATGACTTGTAAATAAAACTCTTCTCGATTAATTTAAGATAATTGTGGCAGTCCAACTGTTCTATAACGAACGAAGTTAGTGTGAAAGCCAATAAAAATATCAAAACCCTTTGCGTTAACTAATGATAGTACAGTGAAAAACTGTCATGCTGGTAAAGTAAAAAAACATATATACGGATTAATTATTTATATTCGTACATTTAAAATATATTTTCACAGAACTCTAAAACTCTAAAACTCACAATTTAATTGAAAAATATTTGGTTTCATAATAATATACTTAATCATTATCATTTTCCCAATAAAATTTCCCATAATATTTTATTTTAAGTATTGAAGGAATCAAATCAATTTTTGTTAAATTCAACCACAATTGCTAGGGATTTAATTATTTTATTTCCAATGTTCAACTGCGGTCAGAAGCTAATGAGTTCGTGGCTGTTAATATTTCAGCGTAAAATGTGTTAAAAATGATCCATACTTCGTTAACGAACTCTACGTTTCAGAAGCCGCAATATAATATATATAAATATAAATTCAAATCCTATATTGCAACTCGGTATAAAAACGGATGTAATGTAACGAACATGAGACACTAATTTACTTTTTGAATATCATGACGAAACGTGATGTGGATAGTTTTTATGAGGAAGTGCTACTTCGTACTAAAATTTGTGTTTGCTTTTTTAGGAGCTTAATTTTGCAGTTTTCTGAACCATGGTAGAAAATAAAGATAAACCACATTTTGTATAAAAAATATGGTACAGTAATTATAATATGAAAACTTCTGTATACAGCAACCGTCTGTTATTAAAAATGATATTTTGACAGACCCTATGAACACCTACTTCCTAAAGATTAGAAGCATTCCGGTAAGATGGAGTTAGTATACTAGGATTGGTTTAATCAACCGTATTATTAAGGGATTCTCATTTTCGTCGGAGGCGTCAAATACTATACCATCCATACTAATTTTATAAATGCGAAAGTTTATCTGTCTGCTATGCTCTCAAGGCTCCGTTCTATCTATTTTTATGAAATTTGGTACAGGGGTAGGTTGTATCCCGGGGAAGGACATAGGCCTTTTTATCCCGGAAAATTAAAGAGTTCCCGCGGGAATCCAAAAATCTTAATACACACGGACGAAGTCACAGGCATCATCTAGTACTAAGAACAATCAACATTTTAGAATCAACAAAACACATTTAGCTTGTTCGCCTCACGTACTGATTATTCTAACTAGACAACAACGCCGAGACAACAATTTTTTTTAAAATAAAGCTCTTTTATGAGCCATACGCAATGGCGTGAGAGCCAATCGAGTCTAGACTTTCAAACCAGTTTTATATTTATAGCGTTGTTGTTCGCCAGGTCTTTGGTGCGCCATTTTCTTTCGAGGCATTGAACCGGAATAGAACTTTTTCCCCAGTAGGATGCAAGCTGAGGACGTTATAAGATTTAAAAATTAATAACATAAAAATAGGCAGCAAACGCCAAAACTCCTATAATGTTTAATTGGATATCAGTAAAATTTATAGATCAACGCAACTAGAATTCAACTGATAGATCATAGGTTTAAAGTGTGTTTATTTGTTAGCTTTGTGGTTAGACCTTCAACCATGCCGCAACAGATTAACGAGAATTTTTGCATGTGTATAATTAAGGACCTGGAGAGTACTACATTTTATCCCAAAAATTAGATTTACCGTGGAATTTCAAAAACCTTAATCCACACGGATGGCGTCGCGGGCATCATCCAGACTTCATAAAATTGTATTTTATTTCCTCCGTAGGTTTAAGTCATTAAAACTGTTAACCTCAAAGAGAAATATTCCTGTACATAGAAAGTACGAACTAATTCCTCGCATGGCAGCCTCCGTCCTAATTTGTAAAAATATTAGAAACTAGATGATGCCCGTGACTTCAACCGCGTGGATTGGGGTTTTTTAATTCCCCTGGGAACAGATGGGCCAAAGAAGACAGACAGACAGGCAGATAGACAGACAGACAGATACACTTTCGCATGTACAATATATATTAGTATGGATATGGAATATGCTTTATGGCTTTATGAAATCAGGTTTAAATGTATAACAAATTAATAGACTAATATGTAGTTCTGCACTAACGTTACACGCTTTGATGTATGGCCAATCACAAAATCCAATTAAAGTGGACACAAATCAACGAAATAGGGCGGGCGACTGATTTACAAATACAACCAAGCTCGTTCATGGCAAAACCATGGCATTCAAATTTCAAAGTACCTATGTTTATGCAACAACATAACAAACTAACACGAAAAGACAGATTATCCAACTAGCTCACTGGTTCAATACGTAGAGAACCCGCGTTTTCCATTTTGTCAAACTCAAACTAAAATATGCCGTGCCGATGCCGTGTAGAAACCAAATAGGGGTATGGGTTTAATATAACTGCCATGCCCCTAACAGGTTAGCCCGCTACCATCTTAGACTGCGTCATCACTCACATACCATGTGAGATCGCAGTCAAGGGCTAACTTGTAGTGGATAAAAAAAATGTTCATGGGCCGTAAAAAGCAACTTAAAATCTCATCTTCTTTTGCTCGATTGGCAATTAAACAGATTTTTAATCATTATCCAATTAAATTAATTAACATCAGTTTAATGGATCAAACAAACATATATATACAGAATACAGATACTGCAAAAGCATTAGCGCACGTACTATAGTCAATCACACAATCCAATTATGGTGAAAGCAAACAGAGCAACAGCGCAGGCCGTGCATGCTGAACAAATATGAATTTATGTAACTACCGTCTGATTCAATGCGCTGGACGGATAATTCAGTTGATGCAGCGCGCTGTTGTATCGTACACTGTTTATTTTGTGTGGAAGCATAGATATAATCTGGTATATAAAATTCTCGTGTCACAATGTTAGTTACCATACTCCTCCGAAACGGCTTGACCGATTTTTATGAAATTTTATATGCATATTCAGTAGGTCTGAGAATCGGCTACTATCTATTTTTCATACCCTAAAACACCTCAATCCACGCGGACGGAGTGGCGGGCATCAGCTAGTATTATATATATGTCACCGTAAAATTGCGTAAACCGTTAGATTGTAATTTATCTAGCGAAATTGTCGACAGATTACAATTTAACGCATTATTTTTTGGTAGATTGTAATCTGTTAGGTTTATTAACCCGATAAAACCTAAGTGCACTACCTGATTGTTTATGTCGAACCCTAACCTAACCTACAAGAAAGAGACAAGAAAACTTAAATACAATGAATATTTCAAAAATTGACACTCAGAACATTGAACGGTTCACAATCTGTCGACAGTTTACAATTTCGCTAGTTAGATTACAATGTAACGGTTTTTGCAATCTTACGGTGAAATATATACTCTATGTGTGGAAGGAAACACACAGAAATAAATTTTGTATCTCATGTGCAGCCAGCTAGTTACGCTTATTATTTTTTGGAGAATTCGCACACGTCTTGTTGGTACAAAATATCAGACTGTTATTCTTAGCAAACCAGTATACAAGTACTCAAAGATACAGCTAGTTTTAAAGTTTAAACTATCGTGAGTGATATTCAATTTAACTATACATGACTACCGGATAAACTCGCGTGTTATGTTGGTAAAATGCCCGACTGGTTCCGAACCCGTTCGGGGTCCTTATTCATGAGCCTGTTCGCGCGACCCTGCCGCTGACTGACTGGTCAGTCGGTCAGCGGCAGGGTTCGAAACTAGTCGGGAATTTTTCCGACTTAACACGAGTTTATCCGGTAGTTATGTATAGCTAGTGTTGCAGCTTGGTAAACTTATACATATATACGTGTGAAGGAGGTGCCACTTTCTATGAAAAATCAAAATTTTAATTCACTACATCAACACAGAGTAGCTTATGTTTGTTTCTAATTTCGCCACACGCACAGCTAATCTAGTAAGAGCAAATATTATAAATAACTCTTTCATGGCTTTTGCATAGCACTGTCAATGCCGCGAGACCGGGCCTTACTATACTAATTATAATTGATTGTTTTTTTTTTCAGATTAACTTGACTGGAAGCGTTGAATTAGCAAAAATAAGATAGTTATTCAAAGTTGATTAAATTGTTTGGTTTTTCAATTTTCCTAAGCAATAATAAATTGCTTATATTTGAATTAATTTCTCTCTCTCTCTTTCTGCGTCGTATTCCTCATTGCTGAGGGTCGTGATCCCTTTCCATAAATATCACATAATGGTAGCAGTTTGCTTGAGACAATAATGCATGAGTGCGCACGTCCTGCCGCATACGAATCGACTAAGTGTATTGAAACTCTTGGTGTTTGTAACGATTATTATCACTTGAAAATGATAATTACCGGGACCGACGGGTTAACGGGCTCTCTGAGGCACGGAAGTAAAAAAAAGGTCAAATTCAGTCCCAAAACCCATCCAGTTATAAACTTGGGTCAATGTTGCTTAAAAATCGCAATCGACTGATATGCGTTGTCGCAACTAGGCCAATCGTCCCTCATTTAACAGAAGTATAATAGATATAAGAAACTTTGCTCATCACGCCTTCTTTTAATAAAAAAAATACAGACAAAGACTATACTATATGAAAGAAATTGAACAATATGAATAAAGCGGTTTCTATCTATCTTTATATACTTCAAATCCTGAAACAATGCTGTAAATACATAGGATAACTACACAGCCATTTTGGACGTTGGCCATGTGTCATTGTCCACATGGCTGAATCCCGAAGATGTAACACTGCAATGTAATTTATAGTTGTGTGAGACCCTGCGATGACAATAAAAATACAAGCAAATCCCATTTTAATAAAATATTTTTATACTACAGAAATGGCGTTCATAAAATCAACAATGATAAAACAAGTCACAAAAAGAAAGTGATTAAGAAATATCCTCGGAGCAGCGGTCTACAAAAGATCTCTTCGTAATAAAAAGGTTCAGAGTAAGCCAGTGGCCACAAAGAAATAGATTCAAGTATTTCGTTCCGTACAGTAGAAACTCTTTTATTATTAACAGAGGCGCCATGGGAAATAGAGCACGAGTGTATTCTCCGGACCCTCCTATATTCTTGATCTTGACCTATATGATGGAAAAAAGGTTAATCGAAAATCAATATTTCTCGCTTCAGAGTTTCACTTTTCTTGTTTCGTAAAGTCAAGGAGAGATATAGGAGTAGATGCCAACTGTATTATAAAAAAACTGGTGTCAGTGATGGATTGATAGTAAGTAACTTACTATAATGGTGATTTGTTTGAGATGTAAGAAAAAGTTTTTATTCGGTGCAAAACCTTTATGGCAAGAAACTAGTAACAATACTTACATATCGCGATACGTTATTTATTCTATGACAGCCATTGTCCATATCTATTAATGTCACAAAAATAAAAAATAAGTAGGTATGCTTTTATCCTTATTAAATACATAAAGAACCTTAAAATATTACCTCTTAATATTGAAGTAAATTGGATAAGGTAAGATTAAGTATATAATATGCAAATAGACACTTTAAATTCTTGTTAGATTCTTTATATACGAGGGTACCCGACGTCTTTGCGGGTCATCATTATGGATCATATCAGGCAGGGAAAATGGGAAAGCTACGTCATTCACTAAAATTAGCCAAAAAGATGAGTTGCGTTATGAACATATGGGCCAAGCGTGAGAGCCTCAATAGCTTCAAAGCGAAAATACACTAGGGACAAACAATTGTTACAAAATGCTGACAGTGTCGCGCTAGTGTGTGCAGCTCTATCTGGTAAAACGTGTTTTCCCTTCGAAGTTGGTGTTTTGCGCAGACGTTTTGAGGTGTCCTGTCTGTAGTGAGTTTGCGCGCTTACGGTCAGTGAGAAATCAATAATACGTTGTATTATTACTTCAAAACATGTCAAGCAAGTGGTAGGGGAAAAGCTAGTAAATATTTTACACAGATTCAGATCAAAACATATCAAGCAAGTGGTAGGGGAAAACCTAGTCATAATTTTATTACCATAGCTAACTAATGTTGTATATTTGAATATACATTAAATATAACTAGTTCGCGATACAAATATTTTTTTTTTATGTCTAATGTCGTAAGATACAGTCCTACGTATCAGCTCCGTATTGCTTTGATGAATTTTTCTTTCTTAGAAAAGTTGTCTGCTTTTGAACGGACATACAATGTTATATGTACAAAGATTTATTAAGAAATCCAATCTCAACCCTCAATTTTGTAACCCCAATATCGGAGTAACTACTCCTACTATGTGTTAAAAGGCCAATAAAATTGGCAGATACTGTAAACATTCGAGCTCGTGAAAGGGGACTGGGTCTGATTTTCTATGCTCAAACAAAATAAGCCGGATGCCTCGAAGCTGAGGGAACGGGTTCGTTAAAATTAAGTCGGACAGATATGTGACGTGGTGACAAGGGTCGGGCTAGGGCCTGTGTTTACGCTGCCTCAGTTTATACTGCGGATAGAATTATATTCGAGGAGACTGCGATATTGAGAAGGATGATCATCTATGTGTGGGTATGAGTAATGAATGTGTGTGCGTTTACAAATGTTTGGGATATGTTACAGTCCGTGTGCTTTAATAAATTGATGTTTGCCCGTAAATGTAGGTACGTGTATTATGATTCGGGTATTTAATGAAATGTCGGACTGGGGAGGGCTTAATTTCAGTGCTTTTCTTTTGATAGGTAATTAATAATTATAAAGCTGAGGTCTATTCGGTTAATATCAGCATACCTGTTTAGACGTGAATTTTTGGAATATTCAAATAAAAAAATGGCTTATTCAAATAACCGCCAGCCACGCTGCCTTTGTAAATTCATACAAGTTACCAATACACGTATAATTCAACACAGTTTCCCAAAGTTTACTAAATATTTGCTAAATGAAGCATTAGCGATACGGTGTGGTTAGCAGGCATGAATACTCCTTAAGATCTGAAAGCGTAAGAAAATTTGGATTATTCTGCTTTATTCAAAGACCGCTCGTGCTCCTTTGTAGCCTGCAAAGGAAGCACGGCCGGTCTATTTGTGAAGAGACGTACTTCAAAGAAATTCAAATGAACCGTTCACCGATAATCGATGGTATATGGGACTGTGCTTGAAGCATTAAAGTCTTGTGCATAACGTAGAACTGTAATAGCCTTTAATCAGTTTAGTCGTGTAAAATAATATGCAACTGCGCTGTAATATAAAACTGAATAAGCTAGTTGTCTGATCATCAATATGGCCATGGCTATAACTGTCATTCTAAGTACTTAGCACAGGCATTGTAAAATTAGAAGGATTGACGCAACAGTCCGCCACACTTGTCAAGTGCGGATAGGCAGACAAGGCATGAATCGGAGTCGGAGTCACACATTCATTCACATATCCATCGGCCATCACTTGAGGTAAAAAATACGGTAAAGTTTTTATTGATATTTTAAAATGTTGCAAATTAGACTAAATATTACCTTTCTGAATCGTACTTTTTCGTACTCGCGTAGCTAAAACACACTTCAACACTACCGCAATGTGCCTTGAGTTTGAACTTTAATGACTTTTATGTGACCTACAAAACTAAAAGCTTATCAAAGTTCTATGAGTTTGTGAAGATTCTATAGCTCACATTCAAGTTGTATAAAATATTACATGAATGATTAATTTTATGAGCACTAGGTAGGTAGGTATATCGCGCTATCACTCACAATATAGTAAGAGTTATAAGAGAGATAGAAAGGTTTTAAGCTCACTTGGTTCGGTTTTATTGCATTTTCACTGCAAATAAAGTGTTTAACACGAGAGATGTATTTTATAGCCACCACTAACACCACCACTACGGCCTATTACTACTACACCCTACAGTGGTAGAGTCTTAACGTTTCATAAGTGACACAAGTTGTCCTACATGAAATAAATAAATCATTTATCATTTATTAACGTCCCACTGCTGGGCACAGACCTCCACTATCATAGGTGATAGGGAAATTAGAGCTTAGACCTACCACGCTTCTCCAATGCGGGTTCGCGGGCTATTTTATAGCGACTACACCGAAAAAAGAAATGTAAAATTTTGACTTGACTAACTTTGACTAACTACCTATCTTACAGTTTTTAACGTTTGAACTATCGTGAGTGGTATTCATTTTAAATATACATAATTCCCGGATAAACTCACGTGTTGTGAGTTTATTCAAGGGCCCCGAACGGGGTCGAAACTAGTCGAGCATTTCCGACACAACACGTGAGTTTATCCGGGAATTATGTGTATTTATCTTACAGTTCTTCGACAATAAACAAGTCTGTGGCGGTCTTCGTAGTCCGCACATAATCCAATAGATGGCATTACTAGTACGATTCACGCGACCACGAAGAGCCCAACTCACGATTACGAAGCGTTCTCTGAATCACGCTATATATACGACCTCCAAAGATGAACGGTCGGACCAGTGGTCCCCGAGCACAACACCCGCTCGGAGGATGATCATCCTTTGTTACGGTCGAGCCATATCACCTGCTCCCGTACATTGGTGACCAAGCCGACGTGATTTCCAAGCCGCCGCCGACGATCAAAAACAAGCCGACGTGACGTCACAGCCCCTGCCGACGCACATCAAGCCGACGTCACGCCCTCACTCGTCAGACTTGAGCAACATCGTACATCACAACATAAACCCTGCAGTCATCGCAGCCAGGACAGTATCATCAGTGCGCACAGCGGGACACAACAGCATCACAACGCAGCACAGCAGCACAACGCAGCAAAGCATCACAACGCAGCAAAAGCAACGTAACGCAGCAAGCAGCAAAGCAACCCATCGCAGCACAGCATCACAACGCAGCACAGCAAAACTCAACGCAGCACAGCAACCAACGCAGCACAGCAACTTACGCAGCACAGCAACACAACGCAGCACAGCAACCAACGCAGCACAGCAACCAACGCAGCACAGCACAACGCAGCACAGCAACACACGCAGCAACGCCGACCGATGTTCCGGCACAGCCGCTCAGCGGCCAGCACAGTCGATACGCAACAGCATATCAGCACACAGCCCGTCGACGCCAGTACCAGCCGCACAAGTGGGTCTCACAGCCTCAGAGTAGTATGAGCCTACAACGCCACTACCCTGGTTGTTGCACGACGCCGCTTCACTGAGTACTTCCCGACGCAGCGCTTACCTGAATGTTCATCGACGCCACTTCTCCAGATGCTTGCAACGCCGCTCAACTGAATGCTGACGCCCTCCAGACTCGAAGGGGAGTGATGTGGCGGTCTTCGTAGTCCGCACATAATCCAATAGATGGCATTACTAGTACGATTCACGCGACCACGAAGAGCCCAACTCACGATTACGAAGCGTTCTCTGAATCACGCTATATATACGACCTCCAAAGATGAACGGTCGGACCAGTGGTCCCCGAGCACAACACCCGCTCGGAGGATGATCATCCTTTGTTACGGTCGAGCCATATCACCTGCTCCCGTACAAGTCAAAATCTTTACAGAGCATTAAATGAGTCTATATATCTTGTTTAAAATGTTACGCGAAAGATTAATTTTATGAGTGCCGTGGTGGTATATCGCGCTATCGCTCGCACTTACTGAATAGGTAGCTACCTAGTTGTCTGTCAGTTTACTACGCTTTCCCTCATCACGTGGGAACTTCTTAATGCAACCCATCCCTGTACTAAATTTCGTCAAAATCGTTTGAAAAGATGTGAACGAAACTGTAACAGCGTATAGCAGAGAGGCCCAGTTCCGCATTACTATAATAATATATAAACGTGTCATTCATACAACGCTTTTAAAATTAATTTCGTTGCAAAAGCCGCGAGAGAAACGTGATTGGGCTTCATGTTTAAAGCCGCCTCAGTTCGTTTTATTGCATTTTCACATTAGACCGAAGTAGCAAGAGACGCGTATCACTGCGAGAACAAAAAGTCAAAGAAGACCCGCTACAATGGGATTACTGACGATAAAGTGCTCCATATTAAACCCGCGAACGCACAGGAGTCACGATATAGATAAAAAATTGTTTATATGTCATAACGCGCTTTAGGTGTGTTTTGCGCTATCTACGAATCCTCTAGTGACATTATTTATAAGGGTGGGTTTATTTCTGCTATTCACGTTTCTTCTATTCCATGATAGTCTTCTCAACCTATACACGTCTACAGCTGGACGAAGGTTTCCTGCATGGCTCTCCACAGAACATGGTCTGGTGCCGCTTACTTCCAGCTGCTCGTTTGAGATCGGCCGTCCACTAAGCGCATAAGTATATAACAAATAAATACTTCATTCTTAACTTTTCAAAGCTCTATTAGTAAGCCAATATACCAATACACATATTTTTCGTCAATCTAGTATTTTATCTCTATTGATAGATGGTAAAGATTGCAGAGGCGAATATTTACAGTATTTTTGGTCTCCTGTAAAACTGAGGATATGCCGTAAATGAGGAATGCTTTTAAATGGTCGATAGAATAGGAACTTAACGTAACTACAGGAATCATTATCCTATTCTGGGCTCAATACCTTCGCACTCCGCCGAATTAAGAATATACCTAATCTCGAAGTCATATTAACTATTATAGGAATCATATTATCCTGAATAGCTATCGGTGAAAGGTCTTTCGATTATTATTATTATTAAAGATATCATCTACCCTTCGATGGGAGGGCGGTATAATTTGCACTATTCAATATGAACTTTGTACGTGATCAGATTAACAAGATCTAAATACTTTTTACGTCTGGGCACGTACCAAATGTTATTGACACAAGTTCAAAATTAGTTTTATTTTTTGAGGACAGGCCCCTCAAATCTTTACGGAAAACTTGATGTAGCCCGCGACTTCGTTTGCGTGGAATTTTACTTAGGTATTTATTATATAATTACTAATATTATAAATCCGATAGTTGTGATGGATGTATGGATTGATGGACGTTTGTTACTCAATCAAGCTAAAACGGCTGAACGGATCTGAAATTTGCCGCAGAAATAGATTATAGTCTGGAATAACACAGGCTACTTTTTATCCCGAAAATTAAGAGTTCTCGCGGGAACGAGAAACCTCAATCCACGCGCACGAAGTCGCGGGCATAACAAGTTAGCTAGTTATTGCATAAATATCAGTCTGCCAACAAAGCTAATAAATAGTACATTCAAATTATTCGCACTGTTTCGCAAAAGTAGCCGGCCGGTTTCTTGCCGATTCTTCTCAGTAGAAATGCTTTCCAAACCGCTGGTAGAGAAGAACATTTCATAAGTGGCACAAGTTGTCATATGTGAAATAAATAACTCATTTATAATTAGTATTTATAATCAGTAAGCATTGCAGGTATCCCTAGGATATTCACGGAATGGCCGACATTCTACTTAAAACATCTCGTAACTTGAAAGTTACTTTGAGGAGACCAAGTTGGCGCAACTCCACTGGTTGGGACACCTAGAGTAGATAACGATTTGACGAAGTGGTCAACCTTTAAGTCCCCAGAAAACCCGATCAAACTCAAACTCAAACCCAAATGTTTTTTATTCAAATAAACTTTTACAAGTCCTTTTGAATCGTCGAGTGAATCTACCACTTCAGAATGCCATTCCTACCGAGAAAAACGAGCAAGAAACTCTGTGGTTGCTATTTAAAAAAAAATACAATTGCATCAATGTGTAGTGACAAAAATGTAACCGCAGTCTTAAGCACTGCTGGAGCGAGTCAAATCCATGCTCTTATCATTTACATAATCTTTAAAAGTATAATAAGCATTTTTCAGGAGCATACTTTTAATAGACCAGCGGGAACCAACCGACAGACATGAGCAGAGGCTTTTATGTCTTGGATACTATTTGGATCATTGAACCACCTTGGTAAGTGAGTGTTAAATAGCACCCATCAGCATAACAATTTGTTTTCGCATAAAATATTGACAAAGCAATAACATTTGCGGCAAGCTCCTAGCTCCCAGCTTGACGACGCCGACGTTGAACATTATGGAGCGGTTTCTAGAGTTTTCGTTTTGGCGCAAATCCAAAACATTGCTAATGAGGCCGGAAGCAAAGCTGTTCCAATGAGCTATAAGCAAGTCTGTGTTGTGCAGATACAAGGATCTGGAGGTTACTAAATTTCTTTTAACTATCATACTAATATTAAAGTGTTACTTTACAGCTCTAAAGCGACTGAAATCTCTTCATCAGCAATGTTGTAAGGCATTTTTTTATACTAAGTCGTCGGTGCAGGATGTGTATGTGTGAACTGTTTAGCCATCAGATGTAAATAAATAACACTAGTCAATTCTGTACACGACCCAAAATGTTTTCTAAAGGGGGCGAATAAGAAATCATCGTAAGAACTTTATTAATACCTATTCAGGATAACTTGTAACGTTAAATAATGTTAGTTTTATTAGGCATATTTCACTAACTCAAACTATTGAAAACCGAATAAAGGAAAGAAGTTGGCTTTTGTTAGTCGGGTGAAATATGGATGCAATATAAGTCGAGTATTGTTATCATAGAATACAAAGCCGAACGGTCAAATATGTACAGATAAAATTCGAATTTATGGGTACTTCTACCTACCATCAACTAATAAAGCATTAAAAATAGCTAATATTTTCTTAAAAAAGCTTTAAGAATAGCCAAATTCTGTAAAATAAGGCACATATATAACCAAAGAGAACGTATAACTCCGAATTATACAATGTAGATAGATAGATAGATAAATATTTTATTGCCACACAAAACTTTAAAAGAGAAACAAAATAGTGAACAAGCAAAAATAAGTAAGTGCGCAATGGCGGTCTTATCACTTAAAGTGATCTCCAGACAACCTTGTACTACTGCTTTTTACCAAAGTTTGTAACAATTAGGGGATTCAGCGCTCGCCAAAACTTCAGCATCATCCCACCTATAAGTAGTGTTCAACGCGTACAATTCTTCACACGTACCATATGTGGAGACGAACTGAGGCGTTTCGCGACGTAAAAGGAAAATTTCCGACACAACATTAGAGCGACGAGTCGTTACACTCACGCACTAATGTTGATAAATTTTAAAATGCCCGAGTATGGGACTTGCTTGTTTACGGTTTGGGCTTAGATTTATAAACTGTCAAAAGAACAACTTTAGTAAGAACTAGCGACTAGTTACTTAGAAAATAATAACGCCACTTGATCTAGAGAGCACAGAAAAATTAGAAACGTAAAATATATATTATTTTAATTTTTATTTTTAGAGATTATTCGCCTAACGAATATGCCTCTTTGTAGAGTTGAGTTTCTAACTTAAAGTTCCTACACACAAGTTATAAATACAAATACACACAGATCATAACATGGAAACAACATAGAATAGAATAGATAAAATTCCCATCGACTACCGAGTGATATAATTCTCTTTTTTCGATTTCTGCAACAGTTGCGCTGCTAATAATACTTATTGTTAACTTCATCAGTATAGCGTGAAAAGTGAAAGGACAATCCAAAATATGGTATGTTAGAATCAGAACTTTACATTGTTCCTAGATAGCGTGACATTTGCT
Organism: Erebia palarica; assembly: GCA_964035005.1. Classification (NCBI taxonomy): domain Eukaryota; kingdom Metazoa; phylum Arthropoda; class Insecta; order Lepidoptera; family Nymphalidae; genus Erebia; species Erebia palarica. Next base: position 23,091,810 of record OZ035989.1, read on the forward strand.
GCGACACAGAATTATGTTAGTAACGTCTAATGTGGTGTGATAAAAACTTTGTTGTTTATTCCAACACATAAGTCTGTTACTAATCTAGCGTGGGTTGATATTTTAAGGAACGTTAGCTTTAAGCAACCTTATCATATACGTATATAAGATTCTATTTAAATATACATCAACAATTACTACTGGCCTAGGCGCATTGCTTCCTGCTATAAAACTACCCTTCTGATAACAAGTTGAAGGCCAGTTTAAACGTAGATAGCATCAGAGTTAAAGTCACGCAATACCTAACAAGAGTTAGACTGGATGTTGTTTATTCATTGAGGTTTGTGAAAATCTAAGCCCTAAGCGTAAACGAGACTCATGCATATTAATGTTTTATTTACATTACTTAGCGCGCCGAGGTGTGATACCTCGCATATCACCACTATAGCGACGCGCTACGGTAACTCTATGATAGGAAGTAACAAAGCGCGCGGATTTGGTACCATTTTTATTCATATAAAATTATATGGATCTATATCAGCCTCGTTTAACACGTTGACGCTTACTACACCGGATATTCAATCCTCGTAGCCCGCAGTCTAAACGCATTGATGACGATTACTTACGGCAACAAACGAAGTATCTATTTATTATGTGGCATCGGCTAAAGTAGAAAGGCGTTGTATGGATCTATAACAGCCTCGTTTAACACGTTGACGCTTACTACACCGGATACTCAATCATCGTAGCCTGCACAGTCTAAACGCATCGATGACAATTACTTAGGGCAACATACGAAGTATCTATTTATTCTGTGGCGTCGGCTAGAGTAGAAAGGCGGCGATCAGAGGGGCGACACGTCAAATGCATAGTATTACACGGTAATAAGAGCTATAATCGGCTGCCTTATCAGTTATCACGCAGCGCACATCATAGACCCGCTAGAATGTGCTCATTTCCACAATGTAAATATTACAATTTCTATGAATATCAGCAAATTTCAATGAATATCACTCACGATACTTTAAACGTTAATAACAATTTATGTAAGCCAAAGTGGAAAAAGTCGCACTTCAGCGCCATTCTGTTTGTGTGAACGTTGTGCCGTACATTTTCATACTTTATTTACATAACTGAGCGCGTCGAGGTGTGATACTTCAGTCAACGTACAAAATTAATTATTTTCCTTCTTCATTAATAAGATTCGTGGAAAGCCTTAACCTTAAACACACAAATGTATGTCAAGTGCCTAATATTATTTTATCTTTATTTACTGTTTTTGTGGAATTTCTCGTTACAAGTGTCGTAATTGTCCCAACACATATATATTGTATAAGCGAGGCATTTCCTATAACGATTGGGAAAATCTAAACCCCGAATCTAAATAGACGGGTTTCGTAAATATTATTAACTTCCATGTTATTATTACATTCCTTACTCGGCTAACTAGTTGGTGGCGTATATTTTCAACTCATAAGGTTATGTACCTGTTTGATTTTTTTTCATGGAATATATGAGGTATTATCGAGGTTCCTGAAAATCCGAGCTCCAAATCGAAATATATTTCATATTAATGTTATTCCATTACTTACTTAGCTAGCTGTACGTGGAAAATTTCATTTTACTTAGCAAAGTTTTAAAAAGTTTGTCTTTACACCATTGATGTAGAATTTTAGTATAGATCGCGCGCGAGTTGAATGAAGAGTAAATTGATGTGTCACGTGTGTTGCGGAAGTCCATCATAATGAAGGAACTAGAAGTTTAATTCGCTATAATCCGCGACAACAGGAAAATATATGTGGTGCATTGTGTATCCCGCACCTATAGCCCGCGACATTCACCACACCACAGAGATGCCCCAAAACAGAAGATGGTGCAACATCTCCTGAAGATGCCCCGGTATCGGAGTGAAACGCACGTTGAGGGTAGTTTTGGAGATATCTATGGTGTGGTGAATTTCACGGGCTACAGGTGCGGGATACACACTGTACCACATAGATTTTACTGTTGTCGCAGATTGTAGCGAATTAAACTTCTAGTTCCTTCATTATGTAACTTTGCCAACGACCTCTATGATGTGTACAAGTATTGAAGGAAGGAAGTATGTTTAATTCATGAACCTTGGCAAAGTTTGACCACCGGATTTGCATTTTCAGGGTGATATCTACTTGGTGCTTCAACGATTTGCATTTCCTGGCATGGCACTCGTATGTATGCAAACTGTTTGAATTTTACGCAAATGTGCATATGGTTAGAATTTCAGAAAGAACGGCACATAATTATGGTACGGCCAGCTATGTATCTACAGTTGAAATGACAAATACAAAAAATTTGACAATTCACCTAGGTATGCGCAAACTAAATATGTTTTGTTTGAAAATACAAGCCATATTAATATTATAAATACGAAAGTGTGTCTGTCTGTCTGTCTGCTACGCTTTCACGGCCCATCTACTCAACAGATTTTGATGAAATATGGTATAGCGGTAGCTTACATCTCGGGGAAGGACATTTTATCCCGGAAAATTAAAGAGTTCTCCCGGGAATTAAAAAATTAATCTACGCAGACGAAGTCACGGGCATCTAGTAAGTAATAAAGGCAAATTGGTTTAAAAAAGGTAAGATATTTAAAGAAGTCTCAGTAGGGTCAAATATGGTCAACAATATTGGGTTAGCTATGGCACAGAATTCAAAAAATAGTTAGTATTTTGGGTAAAATATGGTTACTAATTAAATAAATCACATACGAATAGCTTGGATGAAATAAACACTTCGTCCAAGACGAATAGTGAATACTGTTTGGACAAAGAAGTATTCAAGAAATTGAAAAGTTCAATTTAAATTGATTTAGGTTACCAAAGATTTGGCACCAGCCAATACTCATTTAGCACCCTTCCATAAATAATAATGTCCACCCGACCAAATTTCGGCCACGGCAGCCAATCTCCAGAGAGATTAGCCATCTGCGCGGGAGATATTATAAAGCACAAGTGTGTGCGCAAACACAGGGCTCACCTCATAGCCCGATGGGACGGAAAATCCGACACGACCGGAGAAAGATCAGGCGCAGGACCGACGGTTTAACGTGCTCTCCGAGGCACGGGGGTGAAATACCGCCAAGTTCCTTACTCCGGGCTAGTATTAAGAATTTATTGTTTAGAAAACCTAATACTTGTTATGGCCCGACCCGGGACTCGAACCTGGGACCTCGTCAGCCGCAGTCGAACATGCTAACCACAAGACCAACGAGGCAGTTTCTTCCATAAATAATTACTGAGTAACATTAAAGGTTGACAAATTCATCCATAAAAGAATCTTTTGGATGTTTATTCCTTGGAAAAAATGCAAATTTTATCATTTCTCTTCATCGGGTATCCTCTTTGAACTACGAAGAAACTGCGGTTGGCGTTTTGACGGCACAGGGGTAGATTGAAGCTGACAGTTTCCGAATTAGTTTCTTTTGATCTTTAAAAAAACAATTTTCCCAACAAATTATCGACCTATTTTCTATAATGCCTTATTTAACTCACACGAATGTAGTAGACCTACTTGTGTATGGTGATGGATAGGATTATAAGATGCAAACTCACAATAATTATATAATACATAGACTCGGTCATTTATTTAAGAAGAAACATAAGAACACATTAGATATATTCAATTAATTGCAATGTAACAATATAACAACAACTAGATCCATAACCACTCGCAATCAAGGTAGATAGATAGATAGGTCTACTTTCTAGAACACTTGCTACTCAATGCAAATCTGAGTATCGAATGGTTAAAGAATTTGAAGTTGTTATGATGTAATATTCTTAAGCAGTATTGTTACGTCACGTCATTAAACGTAGTTGCCACATGAGCGGAAACTTCTCTGATTGGCGGAAACCTCGCGTAACGACTGCTTTGACGCCTCACAGGTACAGCGCCATCTGTAGTCATGGAGCGCCGCTAACACGAATGGGTTTGATTTCAAATACAAAAAGTGCGGCGTGAATTATGAGGCAGAATATCACATTGAACGCGCGTGTTTGGTTCAATTTGTAATATAAGGAATTAAACATATTGAACACGTAACACTGCACAGCAAGAACGCTCTTGAATTATAACCTCAAGTTGCTACGTTTGTCACTGTAGTTGCGCGTTTTATTTGGCTAGGGCTTTAAGATCAAACAACAATGTGCCGCATGAATATGGAAGCCTTTTAAACCATACAAAATATGCTTTTTGGATAGTAATTTTTTAAAAAAATCACACATTTTTTTCCGACTTTATAGTCAAGCCTGTCTTTTTATTATTATTATTCTTGACTACCGTAATTTATTTTCAATTTTGATTTGATTTGATATTTTATATCTAAACTAGCGATCGCCCGCGACTTCGTCCACATATAATTACTGATTTCCTATGAGATTTTACCACCCTGCCGGCAAAGACGTGCCACCAAGCGATTTAGCGTTCCGGTACGATGCCGTGTAGAAACCGAATAGGGGTATAACTGCCATGCCCCTAACAGGTTAGACTGCATCATCACTTACCATCAGGTGAGATCGCAGTCAAGGGCTGTAGTTGATAAAAAAAAAGAAAAAACTAGTTTGAAGAAGCACCCCTATAAATAACGGCTACTATATGGCGGTATGTATAGTAGTTTGCCGCACTGAAGTCATTTTTCATCTAAATAGCGCGAATTATGTTCCTCTGCGCGTATAACGCGGCGCGCTTTATCGTGAGTAATCCTACTGTAAGTGCGAGTTTCCATTGTTGCAGGCCGCCCGTTCTGCCAAGCGTCAAAAAGACTGACAGATGTTTGACGATGGTACACCATAGACATAAAAGTAGATAAGAGTTGGTAGATATATTTAACCTACAATGACTATTACTTACTTACAACTAATACGACTAAACTTAAACGCAATTAATAGAAGGTATACTTTCGGTAACACAGTTTATCAATACATATAGGTAACTAGGGACGAAAGGGTGTCTCGGCCCATCCGTTCTACCGATTTCGATAAAATTTGTAAATTTGGTACAGGGATAGGTTGAATCCCGGGAAATCCCGAAAAAGAAAATCCGCAGAAATTTGGAAAGCTTCTATCATAGGTAGTAGAAAGAAGCGCAAGCCTTCGGCGGTTGTGTGTCTAGGCTCCTCTGCCAAGACAAACAACCGCCGAAGGAAGTAAGTAAATAAGGTGTAAACCCATACCGAATACCTAACAAAATGCAGGGGCATTGCAAGTTTCTTAGGTATCTCCATCTAAACAGTCATAGTCGGCCCCGTACGGTGAAAACTCCATGTAACGGCTCATTCACGGCTCTCAGTACGTAAAATGCACCCAGCGCGGTGTTCGTGTAAAAATGCAATAAAATCGAGCCACCAACGCGCGAAGGTGGCTTTAAACCTGGCACCACTTAAGTTAGTATAAGCTATCGCTCGCTACGCGCTCTTTTATAGCTATGAAACTAATCGTTAAGTTAAGATAAATAAAAGTTTTAGGATTAAGCACCTAAGTAAGTATTATATTATGTTTTAAACTCTGACTAACAGGCGAGGTATTAAAAAAAGTAAAAACTGAAACCGGAAGAGTATCTTATGTTCGGTTCAGATTCAAAACAAGGAAACAACATAACTACGAAAGTGTGTCTGTCTATCTATCTGTGTGTTTCTCTGCTAAGCCTTAACGGAAATTTGCTATAAAGAGCTTCCATCGGTTTTTCTTAAACCAAAATCCACGCGGGCATTATCAAATAAATAAAGTAGAATATTTTTAGAACTCAACGAAATGTTTCAATTTGGCGAAAGTAGGTACCATTAAAATTTTAGTGCACATTATTTATGATTCAGAGACAATGTAATAGCTGTGCTAAGCGGAATATTTTGGTGGAAGCAACAAATTTTCAGCCATTCTAGACTTTAGGTACGAAATATAAATCCGGTTAGTTTTCCTTCTAATAGCGGTCTTGACAGCCTGCGGTTGTTCCCATTTACGGCGCAATAACAAATAACCAAACCCATTATCGCTTTAAGCTTCTCATTAAAAAGCTCTATAATGAGAAAAGTCTATTTCAGTAACTCCTACTTGGAAGCTTTTAAAAGAGACTGCCATCAAAGTAAATTCAAGTGGTTAACGATTAAATCAATAAGTAATAAGTTGCTGATTCCCGTGACGTTCCGCGTGGATCGAGGTTTTTAAGGATCCCGTTACAATTTCTCAAAATCCTCCTTTTCTTCATTAACTATAGAGAGTAACGAACAAAATTTCAAGTTTCTAGATCCAGTTTAGTATTTTTATGAGTATGAATCGTATTGTCAGTCAACATGATAAAAACACTCACGGCCAAACAGCGAGCGATGAAATCATGGAGCACCAAAGTGATCAAATTAGCTCGAAGAGTCGGTAAGCTTAAGTGGTGATTAGCGGGCACATAGTTCGAGGAACCGATAGGCGTTGGGATCCCCAGGTGCGTGACTAACGACCTTGCACTGGAAATAGCAGCGTTGGTCGACCTCCCAGTTAACGTATGGACGATCTCAAGCGAGTAGCTGGAAGCCGTAGGAAGCAAGCGTGTCCTGTGGAGATGAATGGCGATCTTCGTCTAGCATTGCACGTCTATAGGTTGAGATGACGATGAGTTAAGGAGTTTGCTTTGTTTCGAGATGATCGAAAGGTCCGGACGAATAAAACTCTCCTGATCATATCCGATCGTCTGTTAAGGCTGACTCTAGCATGAATAAAGCAATTTATTCATATTTTAGAAGCTCGACGTGTTGGTGTTTACCATGAAAGCGTCCTTTTCCGTCGTAAATCGTTTAAAGGTTGGGCGTTCCCATCCTCAAGATGAATACGGTCTGATATATTTATGGCACGTTATATCGCCCCGATCTTTTACGTATTTCACATCTATACTTACTTATAATAAAACTGTAACTGAAAGATTTCTGTACATAAAATATTTTTTTTAAAACTTAAATTGGAGAAAACTTTATCATCGATACAGAGCACAAACCTTTTTTTTATTTTCTTAAGTGTAGCACAGATATAATAAAAGTGTGACTAACTTACTAAATTTATTTTTGAGTCTTCATAATAAACGAACGCCTTAGTACACGGTTCACAAGAAAAGAAAGACATATTGTATTTGCTTAAAAATGCATTGCAGAATTTTCACCCAGCAAAACTTTGAGCGAGGTAAATTCAGAGAAGATTGCGTCTACCCTTTTCGTTGTTTTCTCCCAGCAAAGGAATCCGAACTAGTATATTTGTGACAGGGCGTCCCTCAAAGCGATTATTCAAATGTACTGTGCATCGATCATGGGCTTGCTGGGCTACGGAATGAAACAATAACGAAATTCTCTACGGTTGGAGCTCTCAAACGCTGCTTACACTGGTTCCGTGAACGATTAATTTTATGAACACAGCCACGTTATTGCTTCTACTAAATTACGTAAGCCGTGCGTAGTTCAAATTAATTTATGCAACGTCAAGCAACTCCTAGCTGTAGCTGTATCTTCATACAAAGCACTGCTAGATTGCCTAGTAGATCCCAACACTCACTATAAATTCGAAAATAAGTCGCAGAATGAGTATGAATAAAGGTCTAACCCCACTTGAGATGCAGAAAATATTATTTGTATGAGTTTGTACAGGGCTGCTTACGCAGTATATCTCCTTGCCGCGTCGCTTAAGTAGGCCCAGCTCCATACAACCTTATTCAAAGAATACTTGCCGTTACGTGCTGCGCCTCGCGGCACCTCTGTAGTAGGTAGGGCTACCTTGAAAGTTTTTATGATTTGAAAGCTGATTATGGTAATTTAAAACTGTAACTGTTGAATAAAGTAAAACTAAGAAAGTTGAGTGATCTCACTTGGAGGTAAGTGATGATACAGTCAAGGACGGTAGCGAGCTAAACTGTTAGGAGTACGGCAGTTCCATTAAACCCATACTCCTAATCATTCTTTACACGGCACGGTTTCATTAGAAACGTATAATCGCTTGGCGGCAGGGTGGTAACAAGCCACAGCCGCAACCTCTTACCAGACCGAGAAACTTCAGTAATTATAAATTAACTCTGCCGGGTATCGAAGCTAGGACCAGCTACTTATAAGACCACATCACTCACTACTGAGCCAGGGAGGTCGACAAAACGAAGACATCAGATGAATAGATACGCTCGCAAAACTAGTTAACGATACAGCCATTTTCTTAATGAACAAACAGAAATTATGTAAGAATATGTCTAAGCTACGTTTAGAATAAAATTACGTTTGTACTTTGCTCTTAATGGCATGAGCGGCCTTGTATGTGACAAAATTAGAAGCAGTTTGGAGTTCTGCCAAAAGGTTCTTACACTTTGCAAACAGTTTTTACAGCGTGGATTGGTAGAGCACAGAGGTTTTTAGCATTATTATACGTTTTAACGTAAAAAAATAGCTGCTGTGAAGATTGTAGGTACTATGAGTAGCAAACACTGTAAACGCATAATATTAAACTATAATTAGCAATTTACACAAACAGGGCGCCATTATACAGCGATATAAAGCAAGCGTCCCCGACCAGTGTTGCCACACTAGAGTCCACAACCATTGATAAAATAAGGCCTTGTATGTATTTTAATTTTAAGCCTAACAGTATCTACTGCTATTTAGTCATGTAAGTGTCAATCAATTAATGGATTCAATTATTATCTTCCGCGAGTTGCTCAATCATTACTTAAAGGAACTCCTTAGTATAGATTTTGTACGCAAATCAATACTAAGGAGTCCCTTGAAGATTAAGAAGAAAATGACCTTGCTAGTAACATTATCCTCTTTATATAAAAAATCCAAATACTTGTCTCTCGTGTTTTTGTTGATTACGTTAGTCTACGCACTATACTAGTCTATAATAGCCAAATTTTGTTGCCTTTAAATCACTACGAAAATCTATAAAAAGTTCATCTCATGATTTTTTTTGTTAGCGCGCTTATTGTCACACTCATAGTTGCTTGATCATTACTTAAGGAACTCCTTAATATTTCGATTAGTAGTTTTTTATTGTTTATTTATCAAGGTACAAATTTACAACACACATAATAGACATACATTGAAAAAACCACACAGGTTTGACCTCAATGTATAAGCGTCTGTGCCTTGTGGTAAATATAGGTTTCTTAGACGAAAAAAAAATACATTACTAAATAAATAGAATAAAAATCATAACAAAAACGTATTTTATATAAGTAATAAAACTGAAGATAACATACAAAACAATTATTTTGAAATACCTACTAGACCAATCATGAAATTCATCCCTGCAGGAGCCAAAGAAACGTCTCGTAGGCAACAAAGTTAGTTAAGCAGAAATCTGAGTGCAGGTTCATAATATGTTGCCCAAGAAAAATTCCTTTAGCTTCCGCTTTTCATTTGCACGCGTCACTCTACTCGGCAGAGCGGGTGACAACTGATTGATAAGACGAGGAATATTATAGCCCGTAGTTCTTTCGCCGTATGCATTATTAGCTGGCTAAGTACAGTTAGTACATATTGTATGCAAATCGATACTTACGATTCTCTTCAAGTAATGATTAAGTGACTCTGAGTGAAGCAGTTAGTATGTTGTCTTCTTGTTAGACTTTAGTCTAGTACTTAATTTACAAAAACTAACTTACTTTAACGTAACTTTTCTTACTTTATGCTGATTATAGCTGTTGCGTTTTCTTGCTAATCAGTGTTAACAAGTGAAGGCATGGAATAGATAGCAGAACTAGTTAGAGCCTAGACTACGTAGATAAAATCAAAGCTGAAGTCACGCAATACCGAGACTAGCTGACTAGATGTTCTTTATTCAGTGAGGAGGATGAAATCTAGATCTTAAGGGAAAATTAGCTCATGTATAATTTCATCATGTATATTTTCTAGGTTTATTTACATTATTTAGAATTTTATTTACATTATTTATGTCCTATATGCCATAGAAGCTTAGGATGTTTACTTTTCTTTTATATTTACATATTTTCTTTTACATGTCAGAACTTATAACTACACATATAAAATACGTTTTTGAGAGCAATCAAAGTAAAATAAAAACCACAGTTAAAGATTTTCAATAAAATCTAGAACTATTAATGAATAGTATCCGCACTTTTCCTTCAGTCCTAAATCGTGAATAATTTTAATTGTAATCGGTAGAGTGCCTGCCTAGCCATTAAAAGAACGAGTTTTGTTACACTCTATCACTCTCTCTCTCTGCGTCGTATTCCTCATTGCTGAGGGTTGTGACCCCTTTCCATTAATCGCAAAATGGTAGGGGATTTTTGTGATGATAATGCGGTGGGTTACCAGGTCCTTTTGCATACGACTCAACTAAGAGTAGGTACTATTTCAACTAATTATTTATTTTATAGATAATTATATATCAGACGTTAGTGATACTAACCGAGACCGACGACTTAACGTGCTCTTCGAGGCATGGAGGAAACGAAAGGGCCAAATTTGGACTCCCATCCAGTCACCCATCCAGTTACCGCCTTGGATCAACGTTACATCGCATATGGATCGCAATATGCGCGCAATAGACTGATATGCATTGTCGCAACTAGGCCAATCAACCATTGTTTTGTTTAACTAGACGATTCGAAAGTCCTCGTATAAGTTTATTAGAATAAAAAACTTTTTTTTAACTATTTGAACATTGACTGTGTAACCCTGGAAAGTCATTTCTAATAGCTCATAAGGAGCATGAAAATTAAATTGGCAGTACACGTAGAAATTCAAGCGTCTAACAGCGCAGTGGATAACTCTCGTAAATCGTTTAAAGGTTGGGCGTTTTTCATCCCCAAGATGAATGTCCTTGTCGCTCTGATGTATTTACTGTCCGCCACTCCGCTTCGCTTAATCTCTTTACCCGAGCATGCATGCAAATTACTTTGCATACCTAAACTTGTCCTTACAAGTTGACATGGCTGGTTAAAGCAAAACTAAATTACTATTTGTATAGTATTAAGTATGTGTACTTAACGAAGTATAAGTTTTTCTAGTGTTAGTATTATTACTGTTTGTCATTATATCGCATGAAACAGGAAGTATAATATTAGTCGATTTGACTCGTTTCATGTCATTCGATTTAATCTGCAGATACCGACGCCATAAAGAAATTAGTTAGTATAAATACGAGTGTTTTAACGAGTGTAATTCCACCACCGACAATGCACCCTACTTAGGGCCACACACCAACACCAGTCAAACACAACGTCTTCGCCGGCGAATTCGAGGACCCCGATATCTTACGTCACCCGGACGTGATCTTAACCCACGGCCTCGGGGGCGTGTGGACTAATGTAGTCCAACCGACCTCCCATTCATCCCAACGTCATCCTAAGCCGTGGTCCGAGCCTCATAGGAGGCGCCCTTAGGAAGACGTTGCCTCCCCCGATGTCATCGAGCCCTAGGGCTCCTTTCTCGGCGACGCTTAGCGCTCGCCCATCCCCCCGGTGACGCTGTAGCGGCCAGTAGGGCCTATGCAGTATACTCAATCCGAAAAAAAAAAAGATGGTAATTCAGTCTCCTGCAGGCAGACTCAGCGATTATTGAATACTTTTGTGTTTAGATCACAATTTGGTTTAGAGCTTAACGATAGTAATCGTGGCCTGACCAAATGAATATTGTCTTTAAATTAAGCTAACTTTTATCTTATTACATTAAATCTATCGTGGAACCACTACACATTGTGACCATTCGCTCATGCACGTTCCAAATATATTAAAAGGGCTTATTAATACCTACTTCTGGATTGTCCCTTACACTAGATAGTTTTACTAACCATCCTTTCAGCACCCCAGACACTATCATTAATAATAATAAACATCACCTTCAAGTTACGACATTATGATACACAGACTTTATCTGATGGATAGTATAGAGATTGGCATAAAGGAGTGAGTGATTTTACCTACTTCAGTATTATTAATATCCATACGAATATAAGACGATGACCAACGAACGAATAAGGCGACGGTCTTTTTTTAAAATGCATTTAAAAATCTTTATTGCACACAAACTAAAATAGCAACAAAGACATTGAAACTACGACTCGAACTAACCGTATGCAAAGGCGGTCTTATCGCTCATAAACCTTTGTCCTGCTTCTTAGTATCCAACTTGGAGGATCAAAGAAAACAGCGTAGGTATTCAAAAAAATGTTAATTGAAGTTAGAAATTAATTTAGTTCTTCGCCCATATACAACTACATCAAGTAGTTATCTATAAAAAATACTAATATTATAAATGCGAAAGTTTGGATAGAGGGACGGATGTATGTATGTATGGATGGATGGATGTTTGTTACTCAATCACGCCAGAACGGCTGAACGGATCGGGATGAAATTTGGCACAGAGATAGATTATAGTCTGGAATAAAACATAGGCTACTTTTTTCCCGGAAAATTTAAGGGTTCACGCGGACGAAGTCACGGACATCAGCTAGTAAGACAATAAGTATATTTAGTTCATTGGAACAATAAAATTACTACAGATTTTGGGTTGACGCCAAATCCAAGATTCGGGGGACCCGTTCCTTTGTTAGGTATTAGAGCGACATCTTAGATTGCGTAAGTGTTATTGCTTTGATAATAAAATATCAAAATATATAGCTATGATGAATATTCAATGAAACGCGCCTATTTAGACCTATAAAGACTCCTCCTGAATTAGTGACTATCAGCGTCACGCCTACCGCTAGGTTTATAGAAACTTATAATTTTGACTCAATAGGCACTTAGAACTTGGAAATTCCACCCTAAAGAGGATTAAATACCTAGTTGTTGAAAGTTCTGAAGTACCTTACTTAAAAATTATTTTTCAAGCTTTTTTCCATGAAAGTTAGCAATTGTAGTTTCACTCGTGATTAACGATTTTAAGAAATTCCACCGCCAATGATTTGGAACAGTAAATTTTTCATTGTTAACAATAGAACTTAGTAGAGCTTCTTTCTGGTTTCCGCTTGACTGCCGGATGGTAAGCGTAATACGTATGTATATCTATATTGTACAGCACTTAACGAGCATAGATTTCATGCAAAGGCTGCGTGATAATGACTGTCACGGTGCCATATCGTTAGAGTTATTTAACTTTAACGGCTGTCGCAATGTCTCGCATATGGTTAGAAACCACGCTATAACTGCCACAAACTAGGATCATAATATAAGTTCTGAGGAGGTCCTTGGGTAAATGTAAACCTTTACATAGAAATATAAATAAAGTTATCTAATTGTTGTTTTATGAAGAAAAGTTCTTCTAAAGGTTTTCAAGATTTATTAGGTTTTCTATTTTTCAATTTTATAGCAACCAAGACAAGTACTTTGCCCCATCAAAACGTTTTTAAATTAAAAGGAAAGTGAATTAAAATTACTTCCAAATTATTTTCTAAATTAATTCAAATAAAAACTTGAAAAGGCCAATTTACTTTCGTAAATGTAGCAAGTCTGTAGGTATTGATTTGTGGGATATAGCCAAAGAGTAGGTTAACAATATTTCAGGCATCTACTAATTTTATGAATTTTTTAATGTTAAGTTTTTTCCGTAGCAGTGTTTTAGGAAAACTTGTCAATTTCTTTATCTATTTATATAATAGTTTACATAATAAAAATTGTGTCTGAAAAGAGCATCGAAAGCAAAATTACCTTAAACATTGTTTACGAAACAAGCATACCGAATGGTGTGAGCATTCGCCGAAGGGATACGTCGCCAAACGAAGCCTAACGTCCGTTTTGACGGTAAATTGAATCCCAATTGAAGAGAATCTCGTTAAAGTCTACGGTAAACAGCGACGAGTAAAGCAGTTAAGTGACTGAACCGCCCTTTTAGTTTTCTACAAATTAAATAAAAACAAAAAACATGCCGCGTCGTTAAGGTTGCCCTTGAGTTTGTCCTAAATATCCTTCAGAGGACAACAAAGTTTATTTTAATTTTTATCTCTTTAGAGTACATAAATTAGAAACTAAAGTAATTTGTTTTCAATGAAGTCTGTATCTAAATCTAAAAATGTTTAGGCAGCAAAGCCTATGGCGGTAAAAATCTTGTTTATATTGGATAGAAGCAGGAGTTGTTTTGCAGAAGTCCATGATAATGAAAGATACTATATTCCTCGCCCAGTAACCTACACGTGCAAGCTACACGCTGTACCACATATACTTTGGCGAATTATAGCGATTTAAACTTCAAGTTCTTTCATTATCTTGTTTTGTAATACATAATGTAATGACCACCAAAATAATGCTTTTAACTTATTAAGTTGGCAAGAGTTACTCTTTCTAGCTTAAAAAATATTCAGGTGGTGGTGGCTTTTGTATGGAGTAATATAATTAATATTATCATCTGCAGCATCATCATCTAACTCTGACTAAACCCATCGGCACGTCAGTCCTCGACACAGCATTGGCCCCCACTTATGCAAAGGTTACAAGTCAAAATTAAAAAAATTCAAAACACTGCCCTGCCAAAAAACGAACTAAAAAGTTAAAAATCCAAATTAATCGAGTTCAATTAGAATCTTATTCACATTTTTATTAAATTATATTTTTTTATGAATCACTGGATATTGAACTAGATGATGATTATCTAGTTAATCTTATTTTCGAATATTTTTTTTCAACTTTATTCTTTAATGCGGAACCATGGTCACCCCATCAATTTTTTTTTTAATTTTACCAGCCTATGTCACCTGGAATAAGCTTAGGATTCTAACGATACATAATTTTTCAAAATCGGTTCAGGCGTATATAAGTTATAGTGGAATATACAAATTCAAATACATACATACATACATACATGAAGCCTGAAAACAATATACTCCTTTTTTCAGGCAGTCGTATATAATAAAAAAAACAGCCACCAAACTGTTAGGTTATATAATTTTAGATTTTAGTGCGAAACTTTAACAAAATGGAAAAACCTCGTTGTAAGTAGTTAAGTAATAGTTTGAGAAGAGTTTATTGAACGTTATAAAATAGAAAGGCAAACAGGCAGTGTCGGTTTTTCTATAATAATTCTAATAAAGAAAAATTCACAGGTAATATATTCTTGGCAACGATCGTTACTTTGACGCGTTGATACTTGATATTCGACCCAGTTACACTTATCAATGTATAAGGTTATGCCAACTAGGTTATGCAACGTAAACTAAACTATACTACCTAATACTTACTAAATAATGTTTTTTTTATCCATTACATGTTAGCCCTTGACTTCGCTCTCACCTGATACTAAGTGATGATGCAGTCTAAGATGGTAGCGGGCTAACCTATTAGGGGCATGGCAGTTATATTAAACCCATACCCCTAATCGGTTTCAACGCGGCATCGTACCGGAACGCTAAATCGGTTGGCGGCACGTCTTTGCCGGTAGGGTGGTAACTAACCACGGCCGAAGCCTCCCACCAGGCCAGACCAGGGAAATTCCGAAATTATAAATTTCCAAACCCGGGACCCGGGACCTCCGCACGTTAAGGCAACAGCGCTCAACACTGCGCCACGGAGGTCGTCAACATGACATCCTTTCATTCCTGTATCATGACATAACATTTATTATGAATTCACAAAATTTGAATACGAAATACATAATATTTACGTCTTGGCTCTGTCACAGATAATGGCGAAGTAATAAACTTCGAGCATTCAATTCTATGTTGAGTTAAATTCGATTCAGTGCACTCGGCGAAACTAGGTATAGTACCGAGCCAAGTATTTTGAATGGATAAATAGAATCATTCCAATAAAAATCCGCCTTCACGGCGCAATTGGCAACTGGGTTGAGATGAAATATAATATGCCCTATTAAATTCCTCGGGGTTTGTTTTGTTTGGCATCATCTTGTATTGAATCCGTATTCTATTGTCATCATTTTTGTTTCCATACATATTTTCCGAAGGAACATAATAAGATTTAGGATTCCTTATTAATTCTATATGATTATAACGGCCAGATCAATTCCATGCTACCCGTCCTTTTTTCGTCTATACCTAAATTAATGTTAACTTGAAAGGTTAAACTGGATTCTCACTATCTAATCTAACCTATACCGTAACAAAAATCAAATCTAATGAACTGAATATATTTTATCATTATTTTATCGTATGCGAATAGGAATACAATACGTGCAATTTGTATGGATTTTCGCTATTCAATCCATCCTGTTTATCATGCTTAATTATAAACTATGCATAATTTGCGGCGAAGGCATAATTTAGCCAAAACCACATTGTTGTGATTGTGATTCACTTTTGCTATAATCCGTATTTTATCGACAGAGATTAATTAACGGAGTTTAGTTTTAAATTTATTGCAGACTTTTCTACTGAACTATATCAGTGGTGTCAATAAATATTATGAATTCTGAAGTGAGGCTGTCCATCTGTAAATTTTTCAAGGCCCATTCGGTATTCTGTTTACAGAGATAACTTTCATCCCTGGGACAGACATAGACTACTTTTTATCTAGAAAAATAAGAGACTTCTTATCTAATCAAAAAAAAAACTAAATACACGCGAAAGATGGCTCTGGGTTCAGGATATCTCTGCACAAAATTTCGTAGAAATTGGTAAAGAAGAGTGGATATTAAAATGTAGCAAACAGATATTTGTTATAAATATTAGTAGGTAAGTATAGATTTTGTGGTGGGAACAGAAAAAAACCGTCACTTGGATTGAATACCGTCCATGGATAACGTCCCTAAAGATTTTTGGATACAAACAAAGAAGTTTCAAGTGTAGTTCTATGTTACTGTGTCAGTCAACATTATTTTCAACAATGCAGGCTATTGTGTAAAGTGTGGTCTAGCACAAACGTCAACAGGCGTCGTGGCGATAAGATTAGAAGTTTGAAAAAGTGGACGCGTCACGCGACGGCATTCCACGTTCACTACATTGTATTGTTCTACGAAGATAAATGGTTGGGGCTATTTTCTACTGATGAGGGTGTTTTATATGTATATTTTGTACCGAAAGAGAAGTGATATGGAACACAAAGGCAATCTTCAAGTTACTTGTTCTTGTTTGTTATTATATTTATTTGTAATAAATAGTCAAGACAAAGTCGGGTAAAACTGTTACAGTAAGGTTTCCAGTGATTTCAGCAGCGGAAATCGTGAGTAAAGCTCAAACAGCTAAGTTTTGCTAAGCACGTAGTCGAACTCGATTCACTATAAACCGCAGCTGCCACCAGCACAAAGGCGCTGAGCGTCGACGCGGAAAAGTATTTACAGTGCGGAACAGATGCGAACTATAACGTAACTATTCTGTGCTTTAACGTATTCGTAGATTTCAGATAACTACCTCGCCTTTCATGTTCGTAGACCTTGTGTGAGCTACAGCGTAGCGCTCGGATATAATTATTATAGCAAACGTATATTTATCAAACGTTCATAATAATAATAAAATAAATTGGGTGGATTACTCTGAAATTCATTTGTTATCAAGTCGAAATTAAATTTTGCAAACTCAGTTTGAACTGTAAGTTGATATTTTATCAATCAGTCAGTCAATTATTTTAAATATGTATATAAATAGCAAAGGTTAAATTTCAAAAGACAGCAGTAGCGGAAGTCGTAAGGAAATCTTAAAATGGCTAAGTTTTGCTAAGCACGTAGTCCAACTCGATTCACTATAAACCGCAGCTGCCACCAGCACAAAGGCGCTGAGCGTCGACGCGGAAAAGTATTTACAGTGCGGAACAGATGCGAACTATAGCGTACTCGTACATTCCAGATAACTTACTCGCATTTCATGTTCGTAGACCTTGTGAGTGCTGCAGCGTAGCGCCCCGGTAGAATTCTCACATACTTATTTATTTCATTCAGGGAACGAACGAAGTCCCCAGTTATGTAATTTTTTTTAAATTATAAGGTTTATACTGTACCTTACAGTCTTATATAATCTATTTATCTAACCCGTTGGTCAACGTGCGCAACAAACGCGACACTCAAGCTACGACGCGACGCTACAGTACAAACAGTAGCTGACCTTTCACGTAGCCTACGTTGTCGCGTAGACATATTTATCATTTTTTATGACGTATGACTCGTTTCGCGTTGCGTCATTTCTGTTGCTGAGGACACACCTTTAATAACCCGTGCTAGTCAATCAGTCAAATAATACATTACTCAGTAATAATTTTGGAATAAAACACGAGCAAAATAAAGAGTTCAGTGAATTCACCATGCCCGTAGTTTTATCTCGCGACGAAAGTAAACGAAGCCGTAAAAGTGGGTATGTACGAGTAGTCAATGAGTGGGACAATAGGACACAGGGTAGTGCGCAAACAGCACAGGCGCGCCAATGCAAACACGCCGGCCATTAACTGCCGTCTTTGCCTTGGTCGACGCTCTTGGACCAGGGTTGGTTCAAATTTACATTTAGTAAGCAAATATTTGCGCCAAATAATCAGGTTTTAAGAGCTTTGATATTTCGAGATAAAGGTGGAATAGACTTCAGCCTCCTACTACGGGTGGTTGGCGGTTCGATTCTCAGACACGGACTTTTAACACTTCGGAGTTAGATATTTGCATTTTAAGCAAGTAAATGCCCATTTTCGGAAAACACCGCGAGTTAGTTTGTATCCCGGGGAATGACATAGGCTACTTTTTATCCCGGAAAATTAAGGAGCTCCCGCGGGAATTAAAAAAACAATCCACGCAGACGAAGTCGCGGGCATCATCTAGTCTCTTATATTTTGTATGAGCGTGTCTGATCGGGCATTAGAAAAAATATCTTGATGTATGGTCTAATACAACAACTATTGCGACTGAATTTCTTAAAAGACATTACTCATAAGACACAAGAAATTTTCTTATAATACGCAATAGGCCCTATGCTCTACTTTTGGGTGTGGCTAAGGTAAACATGCCTATTTTAGTGGTAGTTGCGTGTAGATACAATTTTACATTACAATCGGATAGCAGCGTGCAAACACACCGGCGCCGCGCCAATGCAAACAGGACGGGTCAATTAACTTCTGCCCTTGCCTTCCTCTGGCTTTAGCTTAAACGCACGTTAACTGGACAAATATTTGTAGTTCATACTAAATTTATTAGTGGAACTGGTTCTGGATTGGGTAAGTCTTGGTAAAGTCTCAATGGTGGTTCGAATCTGACACCCATATTCTTTTTCTATTTTGTTTTGTCTACGAAGGTGTTGTTTCTTTAGCCTAGTAATAAACATTCATATTTTATATAAATAATATAAAATATGAATGTTTATAACTTATATATTATTATATGTTTATGTTGAATAAATTTAGATAAGGTAAATTGTATTAAGTAGTCATAAACTAAATAAAAATGTACCGGAATATTACCTATAAATTATCATCATCTTGCATAAAAATCATTTATCCGGTTCTGTTAAATTTTGAAAAATTACCTTAACAAAACCACAAAAAAAATAGTAATCAGGCATCGGGAATGTATCTTTCTACTGTAATAGGAAGGCAACGGGTTACTTTACCCTAATTAATCTTTAATGGAATGTCTGAGGGACTATAGTGAGTTTTAGAAAATACATATTAACCCAATTAAGTATATTCCTCAGCTAGAAATTTTAATGGGCAAGGGAGTCCCTCGAAACCTTCAAGGGTTATCATTGTGAGGTTTCAACTTTCACGTAATAGCTGATATGGTACACTAGTCATATAAAACAGGGCACAAAACAAAGGGATTGTATTAATATGAAACTAAGCTAGCGGTAGAGACAGAATGTGTTTAGTTTCTATGCCCTGGGGATGAATCTTTCTATTTCGTTTCTTCGTGCACGGGGACTATAAGGGTTGAGGGGAAAACAATAGGTATATTGCTATTGGGTCACATCACACCGCTTATATATGTCACCGTAAGATTGTAAAAACCGTTAGATTATAATCTAACTCGCGAAATTGTAAACTGTCGAAAGATTGTGAACCGTTCAGTGTTCCGAGTGACAATTTTTGAAACATTCATTGCATTTACGTTTTCTTGTCTGTTTCATGTTGGTTAGGTTAGGGTTCGACATAAATAACCAGGTAGTACTTTGGTTTTATCGAGTTGATAAACTTAACAGATTACAATCTAACGGAAAATAATGCGTTAAATTGTAATCTTTCGACACTTTGCGATTTCGCGAGTTAGATTATAATCTAACGGTTTTTACAATCTTACGGTGACATATACAATTGAATCTTCACTATACGAAGTTTTTTTCTTTTTCCGTATTTTTACAGTAAATCTTAAATTTAATTTATAAAAAAATATGGATACTGGCAGTTTATGCTTGAAACGTATATATAACTTGAGTAGTTGTTTCGTACATTCCAGCTAAGTATATCAGATCTATGATTTTCAAGACAGTCTGATTCCAGGGACCAAAGTCACCTTTTTAATTTGACCAAAAATCCTGGATCCGCCATCACCCGTCACAAACTACTCAATTGTAGTTTCGAGTATACGTAGAGGTACTATAACTTTAGTAGACAACCCTACCCGTAAGAACTCAATTATAATAAAACCTCATTTTTAATACTTTTCTTTACTATAATAAAGTACCGCACATGATTAACGACTACAAATTAAGAAAGAAGTTAAGAACAAAGAGTTTAACTTTTCGGTACCGTAACAATATTACTCGGCGAAAAAGCTACGGTCAATTTGCTGAGTCGTATCTTCCAGGTTTTTATATCGTAAAAGTTAAACGAAAGTAAAGTTAGTTTAAAATGGGTCCCCGTATAAAGGCTTGGGCACAACCGTAGCGTAGATGGCAACGTGTACCGCCCACTGCCCACAAAAAAGCTCGAACATATTTTAGTAACGTTGGGAGAGAGCTAAGCAAAGAAATCGAATTATATTAGAGGTCCGATTTATCAATCAAATAGCTGACGCCGCGTGGTTTAAGTTTCCGCGGGAACTCCTTAATTTTCCATCCCGGAAAAGAAATTGTCCGAAGCATGTCACATAGTCTGCAGTACTAGTAATATTAAGACGATTATTACGTTACTACAATTACTCGCAATTGTTGTGAATGTCTGAATTTATGGAATTACCGATGATACTTTGCTTGTGAAAGTAGAGCACTAAGGTATAGGTTACTAGCGAATGCCCGCGACTTCATCTGCGTGGTTTGAAGTTTTTTGGTTCCCGCGGGAACTCTTTAATTTTCCGGGATAAAAAGTAGCCTATGTGTTATTCCAGACTATAATCTATCTCTGTGCCAAATTTTAGCCAGATCCGTTCAGCCGTTGGGGCGTGATTGAGTAACAAACATCCATACATCCATCCAAACTTTCGCATTTATAATATTAGTAAGTAAGATTGCGGTCGTCACACTGCATGGTACCTACTCTTTGTATTACAAATCTTTGATTATGGGTAAGACCATTTCCATCGCGCGTTGTGTGCCCAAGCCCTTAAAGCTAAACGAAAGTAAAGTTAGTTTAAAACGACGGGATCCCGTATAACCGGCTCTTAATGGAATTAAGTTTAAACTCGGTTTAGTACAATTTCCTAAACTGTTTGCGAGTTCGAGAGCGTAATAGCAACGTTTCGATTTTCTCCTCGCTGACTTGTTGTATTGACTTTACTACGTACTTATTCTGACTGTTTATTTACAGAATTCGTAGAAATTAAACTGAGATGTTATTTGAGAATGCTGCGGTATCGCTTATCAAACAGTTGAGTTGGAAACTTTGATTTCAATAAATCAGCTAGTCAATTTACTTAGTATTTGCCTAATACGTTCGATTTTAATGCTATTATATTTTATTACCAAACAAGCTGACTTCGTCCGCGTGGAATAGATTTTTTTATGTCCCACGGAAACTCCTTCATTTTACGGGATAAAAAGTTGCCTATGCCAAACTATTTATTATCCATGCAAAAAATCACGTCGATCCGTTGCTTCGTTGCGGCGTGATTGAAGGACAAACCAACAAACAAACACACTTTCGCATTTATAATATTAGTATTTAGTATGATGATGCCTTCGACTCCGCGCGCATTTAAGTTTGATTTGAATCCCGCGGGAACTCTTTGATTTATCGAAATTTTCTAAAATAGGCAGGTTCTCCTCCTGGATGCAAGCTGTCTCTGTACCCGAAATTGAGTAAGCGGATGCAAACGTAACAAAAAACACACACTTTCGCACAACTAGATGAAACCCGCGACTTCGTCGCTTTACCCGCAGGAACTCTTTAATTTCCTGGTATAAAATTTAACCTTAGTATAAGAACCAAATTACGTCAAAATCGGTGGAATAGATAGATCGTGAAAGCGTTGCAGACAGACGAACAGACACAGTTTCGCAATTATATAATAAGTACTAGATGATGCCCGCGACTTCGCGTGGATTAAAATTTTTTGATTCCCGCGGGAAGTCTTTAATTTTCCGGGATAAAAGGCCTATGTCCTTCCCCGGGATACAACCTATCCCTGTACCAAATTTCATCAATATCGGTTGAACAGATAGGCCGTGAAAGCGTAGCAGAAGATGGACATACAGACAGAAACACTTTCGCATTTATAATATTAGTATGGATCAGTATGGAAATGGATCTGCAAACACGTTCTTAATTCAAAGTGTAAGTATTTGAATGAATGGTCCAATAGCCGTGTATAGGTCCAATAAAAGGTTTTATTGATATAAAAACTATAGGTGCTATTCTATTCAACCTATGTTTACTATAGCTTTCTGGTTTGACTCACAAATCATAACCTTTCTTATGTATTTTCCACCAAATCGGAGTAAAATGTTTTGTACCAGTTAAATAAATAAATAAATAAAATCTTTATTTGGAATTACCATACACAGTGAAGGTACAAACACAAACCTACTAGTAGTCAAGAAAGAAAGAAATAAATAAAATAACTTACGAACTAGACTGACAAAATAATTCCAAAAAGGGCAACGGCTCAGCGTGATGCTGTTATGTTGTAGATACACCATAACAGCGGTGATTTTCAGCCGATCCCTAAAAAGAGTTTTCTAAAGTAAGTAATTAGACTTTGAAAGAAAATATAACTGTAATTAGTAGTTCAACTTAGTGTCTGGTGGGAGGGAGATTTTCTTCCCATTCGATTTCGTCCACGTTAACTACGATACGTATGGAAATGTAAATCGCTTGATGTTATACAACAGCTGGCGCTCGGATCAATTCCATACAAATGGTAGATAACTATAACGCGATCGAGTAAGTAAAAAAACTCCCACTAGGCCGTCAGTGCTCTATAATTACAGCATTTTCTTTGAATTTCCATTTACCTAGTTTGACTAATAAACGTTAATTAAAATACCCCGAATATTTCAACGAGACCAATAACAGTAAAATTGTAAGGTCACGTTTCAATTAAAAGTTATCTTATGAAAAGTAAGTAATTAACAACCTAGGTCAATGACATGTGAAGGTGACTTGAACTTTTGATACTGAAACTTAGGCTTTCTCTTTTTATCTTTTTTTTAGGCTTTTGTCCATTCGAATGTCAGCTCCATCGTACAAAATAAAAATCTTAAAAATAACATTAGATAGGTATATAAAACCGAATATATAGAAGACGGACTGACCAACCGTAAGTCTGTGTATCGTCGGAGAGCCGCGGCTACTAAATTAAGGCTTTGTAAGCCAATAATTAAAATTAAGCGTTGGGTTTATCTGATTAGAAATTCTCAGTACTAGTCCGGAGTTAGGAAGTTGGCGGTGTTTCACCCCCGTGCCTCGTAGAGCACGTTAAGCCGTCGGTCCCGGTTATTATCATTACCATGATAATAGTCGTTAAAGCCCGTCAACCCGCATTGGAGCAGCGTGGTGGGTCTAAGCTCTAATTCCCTCTCTCCTATGAGAGTGGAGGTCTGTGCCTGTGGAGGACGTTAATGGGCTGAAAGCCGATAAGTGATTAATTTTGAGGTATTTTGAGTTAAGATGACGAGGACTTACTGCGTGGACCTAGGTTCTATAAATGTAAGGGGTTCTTTGAGTCTCCGGCATAAAAATAGCCTATGCCACTCTCCAGACGTTGAACTTTCACGTCGGTCCATTGCTCTGTTGCGATCTGCGGCGTGATTGAAGGAGAAACCGACAGACAAACACACCTTCGCGTTTATAGATAGAGTTCGAGTTTGTTATATCCAATTTGCTTGTAGCTGTCTTTGTTTTGAACATGAGTTTTTTTTCCACATTGTTTAAGTACAGGTACCGAATATCAGAAAATGGTTTTCAGAAATTCCAGGCGTTCGAACCTTAGTTGATTAGCCATTATTTATATAAATACCTGTTTAATACCAAAATTATAATTTGTGATCTATCGCAAAATAGACTCGTAGAATCTTGGAAACTATGACAGACGTACTATGATATTGTCTCTCTCGCACTCATTGACCATCCTACATCCTATCTCCCTCTCTTTCCATTTTTGTCAATTGCATTTCGCAAAAATCTAATTAGTTCCGTATAAAACTGCATTGTAATAAGACGTGCACGCATCTAGTGAAAAACCTACCTATCGGGACGCCATTCCGAGTTAATCCGACACGTGAACAATTTAAATCCACGAAAATCATAAACATTTTGTGTCATTATTGTGTTCAACCTGTAAAATAAGCTGCGGCCGCAGGTAAAATAAGTGGAATTGCAGTGAATTTGTGAGTGACATTAATTAATGCAATCATCCGTAAGTTCCATTTCATTTACCTTATATAATATCATAAAAACTGACCAATAATTCACTAGGGGAAAAACACGCTAAATACAGTCCACTAAGCTATCTTTTTTAATATGATTATAAAATTTCAATTTTTGATTATGGTAAGGCAATTATTAATTTTCCCCAAGTTTCGCTTTGTACTTACCATAATTTTGGCCACTTACGAGCCGGATTTTTTGAACTAATTCTAGTAAATTTAAACATAACTTTGAATTTACGATTAATTTTGTAATTTCTAAACAAAACTTTGGTCAAATTTAATATTCATAACATTTAAAAACGCCCTAATTATTGTACTGTGTCGTAATATTGCAGAATTGTTTTATTATATTTACGTAATTCTATCGTTTACTACTAGATAGAAGTAATAAGATTTATAATTTTTATATTTTCCTATTCACGCACTTATTACTTCATTTTATACAAGTATATATACTTATCTCCGCATATCTAGTTATGTACAAACGTATAGATAGTTGGTAAAATTCTATAATAAGTTTACGACATCGAACTAGGCAATATTTAGGTATTTAACTCCGCTCGGCTCAGTTTGTTTTCGATAGGTATTTAAATTGAATGCACCGATCGCTCGCTTGCAGCGTATCTCAGTAGGTAGGTAACTATATTTTGTTCGGAACTCATCGCACCTATTTACGCACGCAAATAATAGTGTTTGTATGTTTTTTTTACAACATAAAAACTGCAAACGCATATTATTATTTGTATCTTACGCATTTAGACAACGTTATATCTATACCTCGCGCATTATTTACGCTATATATAAAAAATAAACGCTATTAATTATTATAAATTCATATCTTTATAATTTAAATTTATTATTCTTTCAAAATGAGTAAGGGTGAAGCTTCTCCTTCTTCTAAACCATATAATAAAGACGAATGTACGTTATTATTATTGGAGAGTAAAAGAGATGTTATATTCGCAAGAATGCAACGATTGTACGATATCGCAACTCAACTTGAAGTTGATAAATCAAAACTGTCTTCTTTAATTACGCAGGCTTCCAACTTAGAAACTTTGCGCAAGGAATTCGAACGAAATTTGGATCTATATAATGAAGCTCAATTTAAAATAAATCCTAAGGTTATTCCTAACTATCAGTCATGGACATCATTCGAAGAAATGTTTTGCTATGTCAAACAGATTTTAACGCTAAACGAAAATAATGGAAATTCCGCTAGCAATGAGATTGACGCCTCACGTCCAATCTCAAATTTTCCTAAATTGAAATCGCATCTCCCACCTATAGACTTAATGACTTTTGATGGTGAGATAACTAAATTTCCCTTGTTTTATCAACAATTTAAAAGCATGATTCATGACAATCCTAACTTATCAAATAGTGAAAAGGTTTTTTATCTAGTTGGTCGCCTAAAGGATAAAGCCGCTTCCATCTGCGCAGGTTTGCCAACCACTGCCGAAAATTATTCTATTATATGGGAAAGGTTAATTCAAAAGTATGATGACCCTCGCTCGCTCGCCTGCGCTTATTTGAATCAATTATTACAATTTAAACCGCTCGCAAACACTAATGCAAACGCGCTAGATAATTTTATAAATACTTTTGATTCATCAGTGGAAGCACTTAAACAGTTGAAGATTGATTTAACTGACTTCATATTTTTTCATCTAGCCACGCTTAAGTTGGACGCAGAAACTGTCAAAATGTTTGAGATTATCAATCGTAAAAAACAAATTCCGACTTATAAAAATTTAATAGAATTTGTTAAGGAACAAAATAAGGTGATAACACGCTCCATTGATAAAGGTTTTGAATCTCAACAAAATAAAAACCGCAGCAAGACTAATTTGCTTCCAAAGCCTTCAACTAAGAGTTTTGTTAACACTGAATCTCTCAATCCGTCAGAGAGTAAAACTTGTAGTTTATGTAACAATAATAAACATTTACATCTCTACTCTTGTCCATCGTTCATGAAATTATCTCCTCAAGATAGGCATTTATTTATAAAAAATAATTCTTTTTGTAATCGTTGTACTTCAACCCTTCACCGCACTATGAACTGCTTATCAAAGGGAATCTGCTCCAAGTGTTCATCGTCTTCGCATCATTCAGCGATACATTTTGAACGAAAGAATAATAACAATAATAACTCAAAATCGTCCCAACCTAAGTTAGATAATCCATCTTTAACTTCAAACGCAATAGCATCGCCACGCTTATCCTCTGTTAATATTACGGAACCTACGCCCTCCTCTAGTGATAACGCCAATAAAATTAAATCTAGTTCTAGTAGCACGAATAATACTTCTGTGTGTAACGTGTCTTACGATTGTATAGACCGCACTGCTACTACGACGCTGTTAGGCACTGCAAAAATAAGATTATATGACAGTAACAATCGTCCACATCTTGTACGGTGTCTAATAGACCCAGGGTCGCAAAACGATTATATATCTATCGATTGTTGTAAAAGGTATTCACTACCCATAAATTCTCAAAACCGTTTTGCTGAAGTCCAAGGTATCGGCGGATCTTCGCAAAAAATACTAGGTATTTCCGAGTTTAGATTTGAGTCACGGTTTGATAACGGGAAGGAATACTCGATACGCCCTCTGGTGGTAGAACGAATCACTTCACAACTGCCAGACTCGCACGTCGATATCGCAGAGTTTGACGATCTGATAAAAAATTTACCATTAGCGGATGATAACTTCTATGAACCTGGTCCGATAGACATATTACTGGGCGTTAATATTTACTGTAAAATAGCATTAAATAATAAAATAGTTGGTAATATAAATACGCCTTCCGCATTCGAGACCTCATTAGGCTATTTAATTATGGGCGATGCACCTATTATTTCTCAAAATATTAAATCTCGCGCCTTGTGCTTTTTCACAAGCGAGCCGTTAGATAGATTATTAGAGAGGTTTTGGACTATTGAAGAACCCCCCGCACGCAAATTCTTAAGTTCTGATGAACAAAACTGTGAAGATATATATGTTTCTTCAACCATCCGCAATCAGGACGGCTCATACTCAGTGAATCTCCCTTTTAATACTGATCCTGATGTTTTAGGAGATTCATACAGAACCGCTAAGAAACGCTTTCTTAATCTAGAAAGGAGATTCAAAAGAGATACTGAGCTTCACTCTAGGTATAACGATGTAATTAGAAGTTACATAGAAAACCACATTATTGAACGCGTGCCACCTGGTGAGCCTATCTCATCAGGCTATTATTTAGCGCACCACCCAGTGATTCGGGAGGACAAAAGTACGAAAGTTCGCATCGTTCTAGATGGTTCTTGCCCCACTGATTCTTCTCTTCTTAATATAGAAGAATTCTCCTCTGATAAAAAATTATCGCTAAATGATATTTTGCATACTGGTTGCAATTTGCAATCAGATATTTTTAACATTCTTTTGAATGTACGCATATTCCGCATCGCATTTTTTGCCGACGTTAGGCAAATGTATTTATGTATTTATGTTAACGCACCGCACCGCAAATATCAACGTATTATTTATCGCTTCTCGCCCGAGGACCCGCTCGAAGTATATGAATTTACTCGAGTGACCTTTGGTCTACGTTCTTCACCTTTCATAGCCATGCGTACTTTACGGCAGCTGGCCAGCGATGAGCGCCAGAGATGGCCGCTCGCTGCTTCTGTTGTGGAGAGAGACGTCTACATGGACGACTTAGCTTCTTCTGCCTCATCTCTCGATGAAGCAGTAAAGATAGCACATGAGTTAATAGAACTCTTTAAGGCTGGTGGATTTGACTTAGTGAAATGGACCAGCAATTCCACTGAATTGCTTGGTCACATTCCTATGTCTCATCGCCAGTCTGAGTCAATCTCTCTCGACACAGATAGCTCCTTTAAAATTCTAGGCCTCCATTGGCTTCCCGCTTCCGACGACTTTATTTTTAAAGTCTCGCAACCGCCTCAAGCTTGTACAAAACGAGCCATTCTTTCCGCAACCGCGCGCCTTTATGACGTCCTAGGCCTCGTTGGCCCAGTTATCCTATCCGCTAAATTAATCATAAAGGATTTGTGGCTTCTGAATATGGGATGGGATGATTCCCCACCTAAACACATAATCGATAAATGGCAGGATTATATATCCGAATTGCCTATTATCTCTAATCTCAAGTTCCCTCGCCACTTGGGCATTGAGGAAAATTCGCAAGTCTCACTTCTAGCATTTTCAGATGCCAGCGAAAAGTCATATGGTTGTGTCGTGTATTTACACGTTAAAAATGAAAATAAACCGCCTATAGTTACACTGATCTGTTCGAAATCGCGTGTAGCGCCCATAAAGCCCACGGTAACACTAGCTAGACTAGAGTTGAACGGTATAGTACTACTTTCTCGTCTAGTAAACTCAATGTATTATACATTGTCTTCTCGCATAAAAATAAATGAAGTACTCGCATTCTCAGATTCAGAAGTCGCCCTTTGTTGGGCACTTTCTTCGCCACATAAGTTTAATACTTATGTAGCTAATCGCATTTCTCAAATTCACACGCTATTGTCGCCACTTAATGTAACATTTTATCATATCGCTGGAGTTCAAAATCCCGCTGATTGTATATCACGTGGCCTTATGCCCGCTCAGTTTTCGGAACACGCACTGTGGTTTGAAGGACCCTCGTGGATTTCTTTACCATCAGAAGAGTGGCCTATAACCAAATTCTCACCTCGCGACAATTCTTCTCTACCTGAGAAGAAAACTATGACTCACGTAGTTATTTCTCAGGACGAGCATCCAATCATTACGCTAGGATCAAAATGTTCTTCTTGGACTAAGTTCGTCCACGCTGTGGTTTATGTACTCAGATTCATGAAGAGGCTTCCGCGAAGAGACATTATTATAGTTGAAGATATCGAAGCTGCTGAATTAATGATTATTCGAGCAGTACAACGTTCCGCCTTTAAGTCTGATATAGACAATATTAAAAATAATAAACCATGTTCGTCAAAGGTACAAAAATTATTTCCTTTTATTTCTGATGACATTTTACGCGTAGGCGGACGACTCTCTCAATCCACTTTGGATTACTCACATAAGCATCCAGCTTTATTACCCAAGAATGGACATATAATTGATCTCTTAGTAGATCACTATCATCGTACTCAGTTACACGCAGGTCCTCTATTACTCACATCCATATTAAGGCAAAAATATTGGATACTGTCCGCTCGTCGTGTGGTACGCCACCGCATTCATAAATGCAACGCATGTTTTAGGCAAAATCCTAAGCCTACTTTTCCGCTTATGTCAGATCTTCCGAAATGTAGAGTCGAAAAAAGTAAAGCCTTTTTACATACCGGCGTTGATTATGCAGGACCGCTTTACATAACTTTAACGAGAAAACGCGGCGTACGTAGTCAGAAAGCATACATTTGCTTATTTGTTTGCCTAGTCACAAAGGCTATTCATATAGAATTAGCATCCGATCTTAGCTCCGCGACTTTTTTAAATTGTTTAAAAAGATTTCTTTCAAAAAGAGGAACCGTTGAAATGCTCTACTCCGATCGAGGGAGTAATTTCATGGCATCTAAGGCTTATTTAAATGAGTTACATACCTTTTTACACTCTGAAGACTATTACAAGGAGTTTAGCTCCGAATTAACAAAGAATCGTATCCACTGGAAACCAAACGTGCCTTTGGCATCCCATTTCGGAGGGGCCTGGGAAAGTCAAGTTAAGAGTGTAAAGGCGGCCTTATTTCGCGTGATAGGAAAACAAATTTTGACTTACGAGGAGATGATTACCGTACTTAGTCAGATTGAGGCTGTGCTAAATAGTCGTCCTCTCTACGTTCTAAGTTCAGATCCTTCTGAACCCACTGCATTAACGCCATCGCATTTTCTCTCTACTCTACCATTGGAATTTATTCCCGCTCCTGATGTTACAGGAGAACGCGCTAACCTTTTAACTAGGTTTTCTCTATTGGACTCAATTGTCCAATCGTTTTGGAAACGGTTTAAAACGGAGTATTTACATAATTTGCAATCGCGTGAAAAATGGAATACGCCTAGTAATCCTGTTACCGTAGGTACTATTGTATTAATTCTAGTTGAAAACGCACCTCCATTGAAATGGCCAATCGGAGTTATTACCAAAGTAATGCCAGGTAAAGACGGAGTCGTTCGTGTCGCTCAGGTTCGAACTAATTCTGGAACGTATGATAGACCTGTAGTAAAACTTTGTCCGTTACCAACTCAATAAATTTATTTATTTATTATATTTACTTTAGTTACTTATACTTAGTTTTTTAGTTATTAATTCACTGCAATATTACGCACCTGTATGATGTAGGGCTTTGTTAATGAGTTATGATCTCTTTGTCCCTTAACTCTATCTTTTAATTTAATTTTATGAAGTCAAGACTTCATGCAGGCGGGGATGTTTAATACCAAAATTATAATTTGTGATCTATCGCAAAATAGACTCGTAGAATCTTGGAAACTATGACAGACGTACTATGATATTGTCTCTCTCGCACTCATTGACCATCCTACATCCTATCTCCCTCTCTTTCCATTTTTGTCAATTGCATTTCGCAAAAAATCTAATTAGTTCCGTATAAAACTGCATTGTAATAAGACGTGCACGCATCTAGTGAAAAACCTACCTATCGGGACGCCATTCCGAGTTAATCCGACACGTGAACAATTTAAATCCACGAAAATCATAAACATTTTGTGTCATTATTGTGTTCAACCTGTAAAATAAGCTGCGGCCGCAGGTAAAATAAGTGGAATTGCAGTGAATTTGTGAGTGACATTAATTAATGCAATCATCCGTAAGTTCCATTTCATTTACCTTATATAATATCATAAAAACTGACCAATAATTCACTAGGGGAAAAACACGCTAAATACAGTCCACTAAGCTATCTTTTTTAATATGATTATAAAATTTCAATTTTTGATTATGGTAAGGCAATTATTAATTTTCCCCAAGTTTCGCTTTGTACTTACCAATACCTAAAGTATATTTTTTACATAATATTTACTTACCTATATTTTTTGACTTTCTTCTTCGTAATACAATAACCACAAAATAAGTTACGCTATTTATACAAATAAATACTTAGTATTATTTTCGTCTAAACCTTATTTGTATTTATTTACTTAGATGGAATATCCACGTAAACCGAAACCTGTTAGGGAATAATAAAAACAGAACAACTAGGTATGTTCAATACAATCCAATCTATTTGAGACCCCCCCCATTATATACACAGTCCAAACAATTCTGAGTCTTGTTACAGTCTGAAAACAAACAATTACGTTAAATGGTAAACATTCTTTTGAAGTAACGAAACGTTTTCTCAGGAATAGGTTAGAAATGTATTAAATAGGTGCCTATATAAGGGCGCGAGGCTATTAGAAACAAAGGACATCAGATATTACTACGGAAAAGTACTTTTTGTTTATGTTGTTTTTTGCTTAGGTATAACTTGTAATATACCTACTAGATAATGTCCGCGACTTCGTCGACGTGGTTTTTTGAATATCTCATACGAAATCTTATTTTCCAGGATGAAAAGTTACTATGCAGTATGCCCTTTTCCTTTGTGATGCAAGTCTCCAAGCTATGAACATTCTCTGTACAAAATTTAATCAAAATTGGTTTATCAGATGGGCCGTGAAAACGTTGCAGATCGACAGACAGATGGATACACTTTCGCATTTAAAATAATTCAATTGAATTCATTGTTTATTTACTCAAATTAGGTACACTTCAGTACACTTTTTGAACGTCAAATAAGTATAAACGTGATGTTGATAATTAAGTAATTAATAAGAGAGTTCCTAACGCGCCTTGATCTGAGAAGATCCCGGATAAGAAGAATAAGAAAGAGATAAGAAGATAAACTCAGCCGGGTTTGTTTTTCATTATTGCCATCTCACAAGGAGCCGTTAGAGCAACTTATTGCCTTATATCTTTGTCACTTCACAGTGTTAAATATGCAGTTACAGTATGGACTTCGCATTTACACTTTTGTATTAATAGGATGGATTGAGGCCGCTTGCAAAATATACCTACTGAAATCAGAAATGTACAACTAAACACTTATAATATTTGTCGTGACAATCAAAGACGTAGTAGGATGACAACTAACTTTATTATTAAAATACCCACAACACCTCCCCCATAAATAAAAGAACAATACAGGGATCATCTTCCCCGACAAGAAAAAAAAAACAAGTATACCAATAACAAGCTAGTGAAATGGAGAAAAATTAATAATTAAGGTACAAGGTAATTAGTAAGTAGTATTAAATCGAAACACTCGATAACTATTTTAATCATACTTTATTAACAATTTACACACAAACACTGTACAGCCATTGCTTCACATTCCAACATAGATTATTATATCCCACCATTACATCCCGCTCTCCCCTCTCCACCGCCCCAATCGCCCGTCACGGTCGAGGGCGCTGTAGAGGAAATCAGACCATAGATGGACCATAGATAGATCCGCCAATTTCAGTCTAACAGTAGGTAATTAAGTAGGTACATGAACAAATGAATATTACAGTTCTCAATCAATCTCAAACTGTAACATTCTAGTTCTTTTTCTTGTCATAGGAGGAGAGGGATGCTTATCAGCCACATCGCCAGCAACCTTCTCAGCCTTTACATCGGTACTGTTTTCTGGACTACTGCTAGTATTAGTGCCACTTGAACTCTGAACCGTTTGAGGTAAGGGCTCACAACAATCATGATTTTCGGGTTCACATTTTTTTAAATGTCGGCGATTGCGACGATACATTCTGCCTATACTATTTTATTCTATATATGATCGCGGAGTAGACGCCTTCATAATAACCTGACCCTTCGTCATCTTGTCCCCATCCTGTATGATTACTCGATCCCCCACACCCAACTCTGGTAAGTTTTTACAATGGCTGTCATAATACATTTTGCTCTTCATCTGTCTCTTAACTAAATAATCGTATTCATTTTCACGCACAACTTTAGGTTCTAATAGACTGGTATGCACTGGATCTACAATTAAGTCTACGCCCCATCAACAGCTGTGCAGGAGAGCTTAAATCCTTATCACGTGGTGTATTTCTATAGCTAAGCAAATTGAGGTAGAAATCACTGTTACTGTTGATAGATTTGATCAGTAAATTCTTTACCGTTTGTACAGCTCGCTCACTTTTGCCGTTTGACTGTGGATAATTAGGCGATGATGTCACGTGATCAAATCCCCATTCACTAGCAAAGTTCTCCCTCATCGCTGTAATAACAGTTTTTGAACATATGTTTTTTAAGTCACATACTTCAACAAAACCTGAATAGTAATCTACTAATATTAAATAATATTGTTTCCTATATTCAATAATATTTTATTCCACGGTAGCCGAGGAATTTGTACTGGAATCATAGGTTCTTTACTATGTGAATTCGAGCTCTCCTGACAGGTTTTGCAACGCTTAACATAAAGCGCAATATCGCTTGTAATGCCGGGCCAAAATATAACCTCACGAGCACGCCTCTTGCATCGATCTATTCCAAGATGACCGTCGTGAATAATGTTTAACATTTCACTTCTCAAAGAGCAAGGAATTAATACTAATTTATTTTTAAATATAATGCCGTCTACTACTATTAATTCATCTCTTAACGACCAATAAGGCTTTAAAGTATCGGAAACATCAACTTTTCGCGTCGGCCATCCCTTGACAATATACTCACAGAGTTGATTAAGATCTTTGTCTTTTGAAGTTTCAGCTCGCACTAAGTTCAATTTATTTGTGGACATCTGAATATGCTCAAACAATAAATTTACTTCATACAATAATTTTTCATCTAATTCACTTTCAAAAGACTCTGGAAGCGGCGCGCGTGACAAAGTGTCAGCAATATACATATATTTACCGGGCACATATTTAATAATCAAATCATAGCCCTGAATCCGAAGCAACATCCTCTGCAAACGTATTGGATTAGAGACCAAAGCTTTTTTAAATATACTTTCTAGTGGTTTATGATCCGTCTCTATTACAACCGCTTTTTTACCGAATATATATTGATGGAACTTTTCACAAGCAAACACTATGGCGAGAAGCTCCTTCTCGATTTGGGCGTACCTTGTCTGTGTATCCGTTAGTGTTCGCGCTCGCTGCTCGCGTCCACCGACAGGACCACGGGTCGCGTAACGTCATACAAAGCTAAAACCGGGGCACCGCTCACCAAATCTTTCAATTTTGCGATCGCTTCATCATGAATGCTATCCCAATACCAAATAGATTATTTTTTAAGTAATCGACTAAGATGAATGGTGTAGTTCGAATAGTTGGGAATAAATTTTGACAAATAATTAGTAGCTCCCAAAAATCTCTCTAACCATTTTTTGTTATTTGGAGTAGGCATGTTATTAATGGCCTTCACTTTCTCCTCATCCGGTTTCATCCCGTTTTTATTGAAAACATGCCCTAGATAAACCACCTCCTGTACACATATTTTACATTTATCTTTATTAAACTTAAGAATTATTTCTTGCGCCCTATTTAATAATGCAGTAAGCCGCAGATCGTGCTCAGTTTTATTTTTTCCCCAACAGATTATGTGATCAATGAATAGATCCACCCCCTCCAAATCTTCTAACAACTGCTTAAGTGTAGAGTGGAATACCTCCGATGCACAGTTTAGACCAAAAGGTAATCTTAAAAATTGATACCGACCGAATGGCGTGCTAAAAGTACATAAGTCTGCACTTTTATCATCAAATTTAACTGCCCAAAATTCAGAATTAGCGTCTAATACAGAAAAATACTGCGCACCACTAAGTTTAGTTGCTAATTCATTAATAGTCGGCAGCTGAAAGTGGGCCCGTTGTATTGCACAATTCAGCGGACGCAGATCAAGACATAGCCTTATACCACCATTCTTCTTAGCCGTGATCACTAATGAGTTTACCCATTGAGTGGGATGAGTAACTTTTCTGATTACGCCTGCCTCAATCATTCTATTTAACTCAGTATGTAACTTATCTCGAAGACTTAGAGGTACCTTACGCGGCGCACTCACTACCGGACTCACAGACTTATCTATTACTATGCTATACGTACCGGGAAGGCACCCAATACCACGAAACAAATGATCATAATTCGATAGGTTTATATTGTGTACGCGCTTTACTAGACCTAACTCTGTACATGCCTGCCTTCCCAGAACACTTTGACAGCTGATACTCGCTACTGCAAACTTTAAGATAAACAACTTATTTTTATACCACCATTTCAAATTACATAGCCCTTTTATAGGAATAATATCACCACTGTAGGATTGAAGTTTGACTTTACTCTTTACATTAATTAAGCTAATATCATATCCCAACAACAAAAACCTCTCTAATGATATGACATTTATATCTGCTCCTGTGTCTAGTTTAAATTTTTCTACGCCACACTCACCGGTTAATGTTTCATACCACACCTCCTCATAGCTACGCTGCAATGTACTCGCTATCGTCGATATAAAGAATGACTCACTGTCATCATCACTATCACAACCCTCTACGGGTTTCGCATCACATAAATCGATATCATACACTTTTTTGGACCGATTCAAACACATCCGAGCAAAATGATTATAGCCCCCACATAAAAAACACTTTATACCGAGCGCGAAACAGGAACCCGAGTTACAATACTTTCCACAATTTTTACACGGCGTCGGAGTACGGCCCTGTAGTCGGCCAACGTCGCCGGTGCCTCGATACAAGGCTGTCGCAGCGCGCGCTATTCCCCGCGCGGGTCTGACCGCACTGCCACTGCTCGCATTCCATTGTCGGCTGTGAGCGCCCCAATACCCGCCGCGCGCTTCAACCGCATCGATGGATACTCGCCCTGAACTAACTGTACGAGATTCTAATTGACGACTGCCATCCATTGAAACTTCATCAGCTTGGCATATTTTTATCGCTTTTTCTAAAGTTAACTCGTCGTTCCGAAGTAAACGATCTCGAACTACAGTATTTTTGATTCCACAGACAATTCCTCTTCCAGCGACGCAAAAGCACAGGTTTTGCTTAAAAGTTTTAACGCAGTTACGTATTGATTGATTGACTCGCCTTCCGCTTGACTTCTAGTAAAAAAATTGTATCTGGCTAACGTAATATCAAGACACGCGGAAGCGTGTCCAGCCAAAGTTCAAAAAAACTGGCGAGCAGTACCGTGTGTAATATTACACGAACCATTTGGAGCCACTTTTGACCCCCTCATAACTCAAAAACTATTTCACATAAACATGTCAAATTTGGCGCATATATTGAGACTCGTGAGATACATATGTGCTCCAAATTTCATAAGCACACCTCAAATGGTTATTTAGATATAAACGTACAAAAATCGTCATTTTTATGCTCTACCTAGGTATAGATCAAAACTCTGACACGGGGCATACTACCATTGCTTAAAGCCGTATTATTTCAATATTGTTGACGTTTATGTTGTAGTGTTATAATCACAGGTTATAATCATTATTTTAAGGACGTCAAAGTGACATTCAACCGTTATTTTGAAACAATACTGCTTTAAGCAGTGGTAGTAACTCCGTCGTCCACTTCCTGCGGCAACTTGCATTACATTCTACGCATAGTGCATGCACAACTAAATAAAACAAGAGTTGTTAAGTAAAAAAAAACCCGATTACATAAATCATACTGCAGGTCTTTGTTTAAATTCGTTATTTTGTGTTGTTAACTATTGAAAATGACACATAATTATTATTTTAATGTAAATAATAATGAATAATAATATAGTTGCATTAAAACCTTACCTTCGTATTCATGCATTTTCTGCAACGAAACGTCATTGACAGAAAAGAAGAAGAAACGTATTTGAAGTCGTCAGTTCAAGCTGTCAGTCATTATGATTTGTATTCATTGTATAGAGTGGTTTTAGTGATATCGACTGTTTACCGTGCTTGTTTTCAATGTTTCACTAAAAACTTTTGATTTTGAACTTTTGCAATCAAAATTGATGAGATGTAGAAATGTGCTGTAGAGGTAGTCTGACCATAGATGTAATCTGTCAATGTCAGTGTAACTCTAGGCACACTATATATTTTTCTTGAGAATTCTCGTCTTTAATTATCTTGTACAATGAGTCGTACAATAGAATTACTGGTGGGTGACACACTGACCTTACACCGAATAATAAGTACCGACTAATGTAAAACGTAAACTAAACTAATAGAAAAGTCCTATTACAGTGTAAAGGATTATTTGAATGATAGCAAGGCATGGGTATGAATTGTTACAGCGGCTGATTATGTAATGTTATATTATAAGTACATATATATAATTTCAAATATTTGTGAGAAGGTGATAATAAAAAAAGCGGAGTTTATTGCGGGCTCTTCTCAGACCAGGGCACGTTTGGAACCCTCGAACTTTAGTTTTAAGATACCGTAGTTAATTATCACCATCACGTCTTATGCTCTGTAAGCATGACGTTCAGAAGGTATACTTTGTAGGTACATATTTTGAATAAATAAGTATATTTTGAGTTTGAGATTGAGTTCAATAATTTCTGTACAAAAAGTAATGATATCCCATCAAAAACATAAATGTAAAATGAGAGCCAAGTTCAAAATTGTGATATATATGCCTTGGTTGTTGACTTCAGCGACAAAAGAAGTGAGATCTAAATGGGTGCCAAGTTCAATGGTCAGTCCTGCAATTTATTTATCCCATCAAAAACATAAATGTGAAATGAGAGCCAAATTCAAAATTGTGATATGTATGTCTTGGTTGTTGACTTCAGCGACAAAAGAAGTGAGATCTAAATGGGTGCCAAGTTCAATGGTCAGTCCTGAAATTTATTTATAACAACATATAATATTTTATAACAACTTAAAATATCATTTCTTCTTATAACTTAGTATAAAATGTTGAAGACTAAGGCTTTGGCTTGGCTAGTTTTCATATACGAATTATAGCCTTCACAAGTTGTAAAGCTGTAAGTTCTTATTTTATTCTTCCGAAAATTTGGCTTGCTGGTAGAAACTGTACTTTTAGGTACCTAATTAATAAAAATTAGGTTAATCAGTAAGCTAGCCTGTACTGCTGGATCTTCTTTATGCACACCTGCAGCTTTTATAAACAACTGAAACTGGGGTTTCCATTTCTTCCACGCGTCAGCCCGGCTGACGGGGCTGCCATACACACTGAGCTCTGGCGGTGGTCTTGCATGCTCCATCACTATTATTAAATGCAATCCACCGAAAGCGACTTATATTTAACAAATTTATCACAATTAGAGCACTAAATACACATTAAAACAATTAATTTTACACCGCTGCCACCATGTCGTGACAATCAAAGACGTAGTAGGATGACAACTAACTTTATTATTAAAATACCCACAACAATATTCTTAAAGTGATGTCTCAACCTGCTCTCCAAGGGGTAAGCTGTGCTTTTATGCCTCTATGAGCTGCACGCCACTGAGACCGAGCATGGGCTCCCACTGCCATTTTAAATTGAATAGTTTGTTAACATCACCAAAAAAAAAAAAGTTTTGTCTACTGAGACATTAACGGTTGGTAGTACCCTCATTAACATCGATCCTAATTAAGGAAGGACTCTGTCCTCTAAGGAGCTATATAATGCTAGGATGATGGCTTTATAAAATGTAATGGGGGACTTTACAGATGTACATTCGTTTATGAAACAGCCACGCATGTATAGGGTCCAGGGGACGTAATTCGCATTACACTCACGAGTAAGTATAAGTACACACTAGCGACAAGATTGTCGTACTACAAAAAGTTGCTGAAGGAAGGCTACGATAGTTAAGGAAAGGAGCTCCAATATTTTTCAAACTGGTCAATCATAACCATTTTTGCATTAATAAATTACACGAGTAGTAAGTGATGTAGTAGAGAATGAAAGTACAAAAATCGCTCATCGAAGCATATGGCAGATCATCCGTTTATCACAGATTTGACTGCAGAAAAACTAGTTAGACCTATTGTGAATAGATGAAGGTTGGTAATCCGCAATTGCTTAATATAACGCAAAATAGTTAAAAGGGAGAGAAAAAGCTCAGGATAATACTTAAGAA
The DNA here is from genome assembly GCA_964035005.1 of Erebia palarica. Classification (NCBI taxonomy): domain Eukaryota; kingdom Metazoa; phylum Arthropoda; class Insecta; order Lepidoptera; family Nymphalidae; genus Erebia; species Erebia palarica. The sequence continues at coordinate 23,131,569 of OZ035989.1, forward strand.
AGTAAGTTTATAAATATTAGGAGACATTATTATTATCAACAAAATGATCTGTCGCTTTACGCCAGCGTTTCTCAAGAAACTAGCATCAGGATTTAAAGTTTTCCAACAAAAAGCCTTTTATGAAACTTCACTTAAGGTCCCATCATGACCCTATCTCGACCAACGTTTGAATAAACCCCTATTTATTCCCACGGAAGCGTAAAGGAATGATATCAAATTTGAGGAGAAACACGCTCCCGGGGCTGTAGTAGGGGTTGGTATAAAAGTTTACATAAACATCACTCGCCCTCTTATAGTGAACGGTCTATTTGGTATAAGAAAGGGTAGGGTTCCGTACAACGCATAAGACGAATAAGATCGTACATCATACACAAATAGAGCGGAAATAACATTTTCTTTTGCGTGTATTGTTATGTTTATTTTCGCGAAATATTTCCGAGCACACGTCGTCATCACGCGCGGGTAGTGAAAGCTACTGAAATGAATCGAGGTACTTGAAAATATGGTGAAGAACTGTCGCCACTGGCCACCTTTGACAGCTTGAGCTTGTGGACTGATTTTGGATTTAGATGCTCAGAGGTGTAGGAGATATGAAGGAAAATCTGGGATTTCCGTGCACTAACCTTGTAACGTCCCTGGACTGGATCTCGTAGCGATAGCCGCGCACTATCCCTCCACAGGCACTCCGGAGCACTTAGCAATGTCTTCGGTTTCTGCTGGACAGCAGCGATGAATTTCCACCACACTTATTTGGTTGCATACAGCGCGAGGACGGGGCACAAAGAATACATGCGTCTCGCGGAGAACGAAAGTTCGTACTGAATTTTGTATCGTCGCAATCGACGTCATGAAGAGCGATATAGAGTGCACGGAGGAAAATAGGGTAGGTAGGAAATAATATTGACATCCATGTCAATCCAAATAAGGAACCAAAAGGTGGCGTCACCATTTACCCCCGACCTTAAAGGCTTGGCTTTAATAAAATGAAAAAAAAAAATAATAAATAAATATCCGTAGCGATATATAGTTGCATATATATGTCGGATGGACATTATAGAGATAATTAAAAAATATAAATAGAAATATGTATATCTTATTATAATAATAATAATTATCCTTACTTAATCTAATTTAAGCTAATATTAAAAACCGTAACAACGGCTTATTGATTTGGTAGGGGGCACAAGCGAATCACTGGACGCAGGAAAGTTCCCCTAGTCGTCCTAACTGAAGCTACACGCACTACCCCATCTTTGGAAGGATGGATCTTGTCTATTATACCTATGGGCCATGCTAAAGGTGGCGCATTATCGGTATTGATGATCACAACGGTACCTGCAGTAATAGGAACTGAAGGAGTGTTCCACTTCTGACGAACTTGTAACTTATGCAAGTATTCATTGCTCCATCTCTTCCAGAAGGATTGAACGATTTTATTTAAAAGTGAATATCTTTGAGACAACCTAAGATTATTTGGCTCTTCATCTGGAGCTGGTAAAGAGTTTAAGGGCGCCGTATGCAAAAAATGACTAGGCGTCAGCGCTGTTGGCTCTGTAGGATCTGAGCTAAGCGCGGTAAGTGGTCGCGAGTTCAGCAAGCATTCGATCTGCACGAGAACTGTATTTAACTCTTCGTAGGAAAGAAGTTGTTGCCCGATTACTTTGAATAGGTGAGTCTTGATTACCCTCACCATGCTCTCCCAACAGGCGCCAAAATGAGGAGAGACCGGCGGTATGAACTTCCAGGTAATTTGATTTTCGATCAGTTCCTCTTCAAAGCGCGATCGGTAATTTTTATTTATGAATTCATAAAGTTCTCTCAAATAGGAGCGAGTCCCAATAAAATTCCGGCCTTGATCACTCTGCATGGTTTTTACGGGCCCTCTGCGTCCCAAAAAGCGCCTAAGGGCCAAGATGAAGTTTTCTGTGCTCAAATCCGTAGCCATTTCAATGTGAACCGCACGAGTAGTCATACAAGTAAATATACATAAATAAGCTTTATGGCTGTGAGCGCCTCTACGCCTTATTGGTATGTATGAAATTGGCCCTGCATAATCACAGCCTGTATGTAAAAAGGCTTTAATGGCTGGTGTCACTCTAATATTCGGAAGGTCAGCCATCAAAGGTGACGAAGAACGTGGTTTCAATTTAAAGCACGTGTTACATTTATGGACTCGAGTTCTTATTGACCTGCGAGCGGACATAATCCAGTATCTTCGTCTTAATAAAGACATAAGCAGCTCCGGTCCGGCGTGCAAATATTTTTTATGGTAATAATCAATCAACAAATTTATGATGTGGTCGGTACGTGGTAAAATAATGGGATGCATTTGCTCGTGACTCACTGATGCTTGTGAAAGACGGCCTCCAACTCGAATAAGCCCCTTTTCCAAAAATGGATTTAATCTTTGTAACGCGGGAGAACAACCTTTCGCGCTACTCAAATTCTGAAATTCGTCAGTAAAGTATTTACGTTGCAAGACGTGAAGCAGCTTAATTTCTGCGAATTCAAGGTCGCTCAATGTAATGTTAGCCGATTCGCGGCGTGGCAATAATTTTGCAAATCTGAATACATAGACAAGCGTATGTAATAATTTAGTCCATGAAGATGAGCGTTTAGCAAGTTCATATATAATAGATTCTTCTTGCTCAATTACTGTTGTATGTAAAATAGTTTTATGTTCTGGAATCTCATTGATCGGGACACCGACTAATTCTTTAAGTGGCCACTGTGATGGCGGGAGCATCATCCAATGAGGACCACGGAGCCACAAAGGATGGTCAAGTAGTTTGTTAGGAGTTAGACCTCGAGATAAGCAGTCTGCGGGGTTTTCGACTCCCGATACATGATAAAAGTTATTTGCGGTGATGTGGTCATTAACTATGACGACCCTATTTGCCACAAATGTCTGCCAGCGATGTGGTGAATTTTTAATCCAATATAGAGTGACCTTAGAGTCAGTGAAAGCGAAAACATTCGTAATATCGTAGCGCGGGTTATAATTATCATAAACCGTGCGAAGCAACTTCGCCAATAACACTGCACCGCACAACTCCAAACGCGCAACGGACAGCGTCTTAACTGGAGCTATCTTCGACTTGGCGCAAACAAATTGCACTGTGACTCCACTCGCCGCCTGTACGTGTAAGTATACTACAGCCCCATAGGCGAGTTCACTGGCATCCGAAAAGCCCACTAGAGTAACAATTGTACCGTCCGCCACTCCCAAATAGCGGGGGATTCTAAAATCATTTAGTTTTGGTAATTCAGCACAAAATTGTTCCCAAGTTTTAATGATACTAGGAGGTGGAATCTCGTCCCAATCTATATTTAGTAGCCAGAGCTTTTTTATTAATAGTTTGGCAAATAGTATAGTTGGAGCCAAAAAACCCATTATATCCCACAACCTTGCGATGGTGGATAATATGGCTCTCTTAGAACAGGTCGCGCTTGTAAGGGATACCTTGAAGTAGAAAGTGTCCGTTGAGGTGGACCAACGCAGCCCTAGTATTTTATGTTGATCAGACTTATCGAACTCGACTTCTGAACGTAGTCTATGCGTAGCGGGGATACTGGTTGAAACTTGCGAGGAATTGCTGCTCCACTTGAGCAAGTCCCACTGCGCTCCTTTGAACAAGTCAATCAGCTCCTTTGCAGCGGTAGCTCCTTCATCTTCTGTCTTCACCGAAAAGGCTAAGTCATCCATGTATATCGACGATGCTACCACTCGACTGGCAAGGGGATACTTGTCTCCATCATCCGATACGAGTTGCTTCACCGTACGTAATGCATGGTAAGGGCTGGACTTCAAACCAAAACAGACCCTGTTAAATTCGAATGTTGAAATCGGGTCACTAGGATGGAAGCGATATAGGATGCGTTGGAAGCGGCGGTCCTGTTCTCTAACCGCGATTTGCAAAAACATTTGTTTACAGTCAGCAGAAAGTGCTACGGCAAATAATCTAAAATTTAAAATAATTTGAAATAAATCACCCTGTAGATTGGGTCCGCTATGTAGAATATCATTGAGACTGACCCCAGAGCTAGTCGGACACGTTGCGTCCAGTACGACGCGTAGCCGAGTCGAAGCTTTATCTTCACGGACGACTCCATGATGTGGGATGATATATGTAGGTAGAAGTTCCTTATCCGCGGTATTCACGGGAGCTGGTGATATGTATTTATTTTGTAAATATTCAACGATTACGTTATCATATGCTTCTCTTAGCTTATGTGAAGCTTCTAGCTTGCGTTCTAAGTATAAAAACCGGTTATATGCGACATTATCAGAATTGCCTAACGAAAACACATCTTCGCAGAAAGGCAATGCCACACTATACCTACCATTGGCAGGATCGCGCTCGGTTGTGACGCGATACAATTCCTCGCATTCATTATCAGCGGGGCTATAAACGGGCGGAAAAGTGAGTTCTTGTATCTCCCAAAATCTTTTAACTAATTCGTCGATAGTGATAGTATGTTCATTCCCTACAATCGCGCAACAAGAAGTCGCAGTCGGCCGAGTGTACATGGGCTGGCGTGTAGGTACTGAACCCATCAGAACGTACCCCAGCACTGTGTGTATAGCGGGAGGCGAAGTCGCGGCCCCGCGTATAACTTCCGGCAGCAGTAAATGCGGAAACAAGGAAGCTCCGATCAACACATCAATAGGGCTAGGAATGGCAAAGGTATCGTCCGCGAGAGGTAAATTATTTAGATGCGAAAGCGCATCTGTATCGATAGGAGTCGTAGGTAAGTAACCCGTTATCTTATCTACAACTAATGCTGAGATATCGAATTTTATATTCCTTTTATATTTAGAGTGAAACTGTAACAACACCGATTTGGTTATACGATTTTCCGATCCGCCGAAACCACGAACCATAGTATTAGGAATATTCTTTTGAGGTATACTCAACCGCTTACAACAATCGGTAGTAATGAAATTTGTATCTGCAGCGCTGTCTAATAAACAACGCAAAAGGTGAGTATTTCCCTTACTATCATATGCAATCACCTGAGCCGTCGCGAGCAAAACTGAAGACTGCGTAGTACATCGCTCGCGAGGTTGCGTGATACCCTTGCAACGTATCGTACCCGACGCGGCAATGGATGTTGTACACATTGCTACGCTCTTGTCCTGTGCCATCGACTCACCTGTTTGAGTGACCGCCGATGCACTCGTTATCGCAGGCGAGGCTCCCGGTGGCTTATCGCATGCAGCGTCGGGCGTGCGACTTGCGGTAGTGGAGTTCGGATCGGACGTCGTAAAGTGGAGCCACGTTGAGTGCCGGAGGTTACATTTCCTACAGTTCTTAGTTGAATTACATAATTTAATTTGATTATGACTGATATTTAGGCAATTTACACACGCGTTGCATTGTTTAGCTAATTGGAACCGTTCCTCCGGGGTGGCTCGCATAAATCGCGGACATTTAAATAACTGTTGGTGTGTCACATTGTCACACAAACATTTGTCTGTACGTTTGTTCTTATCGGCTGTAGTCACCAGTGCGAATTTCTGTGACGAAGAATTTTTATTGGTATTAAAGCGGCTACGATCAGTATTCTTTTTCGCGTTGTAGCCGCTCGTGGCAATTTTCGCAGATGTACGCTGCATTATTTTAGATTGATTTTTAATAAAATTAACTAAATCTTCGAAGGTGGGTATCGTTGATGAATCTCCCAACCGTTCGAAGGTGTTTATGGAGTCTGAATCTAATTTCTTAAGCCCGATATGTAGTACGATAAAATCGGCTAAGTCCGGAAGCTTAAGATTTTTAAGGCCTTTATAGGCGGCCACAAACCTTTCTATAAACGAATCTAAATTATCTGCATTGGCACTGATAGGTTTAAATTCCAGCAACTGGTCCAAGTACGTAGCAGCTATCATTCTTTTGTCGTCGTATTTATCTATTAACGTTTGCAACAATAACGAATAATTCTCGGCGCAAGGTGTTATACCCGAGCAGGCGGTAAGCGCCTTGCCAGTTAATTTACCGAGAAGATAATACATTCGCTCTGAATCCGTTAGAGTCGTATTATCGTGTATAGTGGATTTGAAGTTTGCAAAAAATAATGGCCACGATAAAATATCGCCGTCGAACGACCTTAACTCGATGGGCGGTAGGGTCGGCTTATTTTTACGTAGTGACGCTTCCTTGCTGTTAGTTTGAGGGTTGATTTGCGACTTAACTAATTGAATACGGCCATACAACTCATCAAACGAAATGAGACTGTAATATTGTGGTGTCGCATCGGGATCAATGGTTAACAACCGGTCATTATATTTATCTAAAAGGTTCTGAAATTCAGTACGAAGCGTATCTAAAATTACGACTGAACTAAGGAAACTTTCCTGTTTGTGTACATCTGTTTGTGCATCTTTCGAAGAATCATAAATTTGTTGTATTCTTTGAAAAATTACATTTCGTTTTGCTTCTAACAACTTAAGTTCCCTGTCACTTGAGACGGAAGCCGAGACCCCTTTATTTTTCTCAGCCATGGTTACACGAATAAATTAACGAATTAAATGAACGCGTATGCCAGGGAGATAACGCTTGTTAAGGAACAAAGCGAGTTACGTCGTCGCGCGGCTGGCCGTATGTAGGTAGTTGAATATCTACTCAGGTCGCGCGACGAAATATTGTGATAAATGTTAATTGTTCACAATAATTATTACATATATAATTAAAATATTAAGATATATAGTTATATAAGTATAGGGGAACGCCCACAACTCAGTTATTGTGGCGTAGGTATGAACGATATTATGATCGATTAGAATATAATAAATGCGTGACAATAATTATGTCACGGGGTATAGAAATATTAAAAATATTATATTTTAAATAAACTTATTAGCCAATTCTAATAAGCGAGCGTGTTTGTTCAGCCAGACCAGAGGGATGGATCAGTATTAGATCGCAGTCGCCACGTGGTTGGCCTAACAAAGTTCGAGGATCCGGCTCGAAGGACCAGAAAATATGGTGAAGAACTGTCGCCACTGGCCACCTTTGACAGCTTGAGCTTGTGGACTGATTTTGGATTTAGATGCTCAGAGGTGTAGGAGATATGAAGGAAAATCTGGGATTTCCGTGCACTAACCTTGTAACGTCCCTGGACTGGATCTCGTAGCGATAGCCGCGCACTATCCCTCCACAGGCACTCCGGAGCACTTAGCAATGTCTTCGGTTTCTGCTGGACAGCAGCGATGAATTTCCACCACACTTATTTGGTTGCATACAGCGCGAGGACGGGGCACAAAGAATACATGCGTCTCGCGGAGAACGAAAGTTCGTACTGAATTTTGTATCGTCGCAATCGACGTCATGAAGAGCGATATAGAGTGCACGGAGGAAAATAGGGTAGGTAGGAAATAATATTGACATCCATGTCAATCCAAATAAGGAACCAAAAGGTGGCGTCACCATATAACTATAGCTATATCTATCTAGTATTTACTTTTGAGCCTGATACGTTACTACCAATATTCAGTGGAAATTCTAATATACCAAAACCAAAACCGATTCCTATTGTTAATTAATTTTATGTTAAAGTGAAAGTTTGTTAAATTAAGTTGTCATTGTTTATTAGGTATATAACTTTAATTGATAGAGAATCCTTAATTTAGAATATTCAATATTGCAATGCCCTGACGGGGCCTCATTTCTCTGTATTTGTGATAAGAACACTGAACAAAGCAATAATAATAAATGAAATTAAAAAATGAAATGAAAGCGGGTGATACCATGAATTATGATCATTGCCGCTAACGCAGAAGAAAATTATTGCATTAAAATTCGTAAGATCAACATTAGTTCATACTTCCATACTAACACTATAAATGCGCAAGTGTGTCTGACTGTCTATCTGTCTGTTTACTACGCTTTAACGGGCATCTTTTCAACCAATTTTGATGAAATTTGGTATAGAGGTAGATTACATCCCGGTGAAGGACATAATAGGCTATTTCTAGTTCCGAAAAATTAGGGAGCTCCACCGGGAATAAAAATAACTTAATCCATCGTGTGCATCATCTATGACCTATTAAACTGTTTCTAAATTCTTGAAATTTTAAAGAATAGGCGGGAGGCCTTTGCCCAGTCGTGGGACAACATAGGCTAGATAAATAGATAGATTTATAGATCAATTTTAGATTTTGGCTGTAAGATGTTTGTGGTAAGTATGTAATGGTGATTTTATTATGAAAGGGTCAGTGCACACGCACAGCTTAATAAAAGCAAAATAAGAACCGCAACCTTAATGTATAAAATGGAATATATTGACTACTCGTACGTATAATCTGTAAAAGAGATTCGAATAGGCGAAATTGTAATTCAATACTAAGAATACATATTAAATTATGAAAAAGTCTTTGAGATGCGACTCGACCTACTTATTCAATAAAATAATGCATAGTGATTTATAGAATAAGATAAAAACCAAGTGAGCCTGACACATGACTCGACCGCATCCCGTATACATTATGCGATGCAAACAATGCAAATCTGATTTGCAAGAACTAAGAAAAAAGTCAATGTAGAGCCTTTCTCTCTTAACAGTGGTGGAATTTCCACAATACATTTTCCGTGTTCTTGATATACTTTTAAAAAAAACTTTTTATCTTGGTTTCGAGCGAGCTTTGATTCCATTGGAGTGATATAATATGTACTCTAATTTTTATCGTTATTTATATCTTTATTTTATTCTAGGCAGCCGTAGATTAATATATTTGTCTATTTTGAAGTGAAAACTTCTTCAGGCGCGTTGAGCACTTTTTGGGTAGGGGGTAAAAATGTGGAATGGTGCTCTTCTTGAGACAAAAGGTAAGACCTTTTAAAGTATGAATATAGTAGGTACATTCGTGATTAAACTTTAATGCCTTAGGTTTAAGGTTCATATTTTAATTATTTTAAAAGCGCTATGTAACTGCGTTATTTCAAATATTCGTTTTCACTTCTATCGGCAGTCACTATGACTGCCAATTTTTCATGATGCTACCTATGTGGCTTAGTACAACTGCATTCAGAAAGGACATAATGGAGAAATCCTTGCAATGTATATCTACCGGTTAACGAAGACGACTTTGCTTTCAATCTAATAATATTCTTTAGAGTTTATTATTGTTTGGCCAAAGCCAAGGGCTGTATCAACAAGTCCATAACTTTGCTATTATTTTTATGAAAACAATTTTGGGACTGTTTGATTTCTCTCATAGAAAATTATATCATAATATTTTCTTAGGATAATCAAGTCAGTTTTATTAAGTGTATTCATGTAGAAGTTTGAACGTTATTTTCTTAAAGAACCTTTGATTTACAATAAACGATTTTGTACTTGTCCAGTATAAAATACTAATAAATTGTAACTAAATAATGAAATTCCTTTACTTGATGCGGCCTAAAACTAGATGCTACTACCTTAAGTCAATAATTTTATCTTTTCAGCCTATCGCTAGCTTACTACTAATGAAAAAGAGAACACACCTGCTCACAAAATGAGAAGGGTTTTGTCCACCACGCTGGCCAAAAGCGGATTGGCAAGCTTCACTTCACACTTTGCGAACTTTATGAAGAAGTTTTCTTTTGGTTTTCTCACGATTCCTTTACCGTTTAATAGCAAATGATATTCAATTACTTAGAACACAACTCACAAAAAGATAGTAGTGCGTGTTCGAGAATCAAATCCCCTACCATTTGTTCAAGAGTCTGACGTCTCAACCAGTAGGCTATCGCCGCTACCTCATGAAAATTCATGTAAAGAATTGTCTTTGAGAAAGCATCATAACACAAATAATAATAATAGTCATTTATTTCAGGCATTGCACAGCTTCTTCACTTAATGTATGTGACCTATGTTCTTCTGTTTTGTATCTTGTTTTGTGTACAATAAAGTGTATTTTCATTTCATTTCATTGTTATCACTCATCACAAATTTAAAAAATAAATTAATAAATTTTAATTAAAAAAATAATTAAAATAACAAGTACAGAAGAATAGCACTAATCCGGCACTATTTAAAACCAGAGGATGCCGGATTATTGTAATAAGCAGAAACACTCGATAACCATTTTAATTAATTAATTTTAACTTTATTAGTAATTTACACACAAACCACCGTACAACCATTTTTGACATGGAACATGCATCGATTCCCCCCGCCAAGTGCTTCCAATCGCCCGTCACTCTCGAGAGAGACGTAGTGGTAGTTTGGCCATATATAGACTATAATAGATGGATCTGTGAATGTCAGTCTAACAATTGGAATGTTCGAGTTATTGAATTATATAGAAAAAGCATAATAAATAAAATAAATAATTTAGAAAAATAAAGAAAACATCAGGTAAATAATGTACGCACGTGCACGTGATATGTTTTGAGGTTAGACTGCTCGACGACAACAGAGAACGTTGTAAGTGGCGTAGGGAGGGGCAAGGGAGGCGAGGGCGGAGGGTGCCGGATTATTGGACGTATCGGTCTATTAAAGTGCTGGATTAGTGAGATTCTACTGTAAGTGCATTTAAAAAAAGTTGTTAAAAGTATAAGATAAATAAAATACGAATTAAATATAATTACTGTTAAGTATTTCGCCCAAACGGGGGTTCGTTCGCAAAGTTGCTCTCATTCTAACTTTTAATTATAAGGGCAATTTTTTCGCGGATATTATGTAAAGTTAACGTTACCCCACCTATTCCAACTAAATGCAAACAATATGGAAATCAGAAAACTCGCGCTTCGCTATGCGCAAAAACTTTTTCTATTAACGACTTATATCACGACGCTCCACGTGCATAATGACGATATTAAAGCACCAGTTTTATGTTTATATCAACTACTTTAATGAGTTATAGTTATAGGTATGTTATTCTCAAAACATTCGTGGAATTTCTTTTATTACCATACTTAGGAATCGTTGTCTATGTTTGATAGT